>BSBN01000606.1:0-10000000 GCA_027924645.1 Cunninghamia lanceolata | reverse complement strand
TAGGTTCAATCTTTGAAATCAGACAATACTCTTTTGAATCTTGAGCAATCCTTCTTGTTTGTACACCTTTGCTTTTATCACCTATGATCCGATCTTCAGAGTGATTCAGTCTTACATACCTGGGAACTTTGGGAGTTTCTTGTACTTCTGATTCTTGAACAGGTTCATTCAAACTTATCTCTTCTTCTAGATTTACCGAATCAGTCTGAATCTGAATTTCAGAGGGAGTTTGGACTTCTTGAACAAAAACATCATTTTGATCATTCTCATCATATTCATAAAACCTTGAGGGTTTTTCAATACCTTCATCAACCTTCACATTTGTACTTTCTACAATCTTTCTTAATCTCTTATTATAACACCTATATGCTTTGCTTTGAGTAGAATAACCCAAGAATGTTCCTTCATCACTTCTAGCATCAAATTTTCCTAGATCTTCATCTCTTTTAATGTAACATTTGCTACCAAAGACTCTAAAATACCTCACAGTGGGGGTGATGCCAAACCAAAGTTCATAAGGAGTCTTACTAGTATTGCTTCTGATTTGTACTCGATTGAGAGTATAGACTGCAGTGCTTACAACTTCTCTCCAATAGATCTGAGGAACATTTCCTTCCATCATCATGGTTCTAGATGCTTCCTGGATGGTCTGGTTCTTTCTATCCACTACTCCATTCTGATGTAGAGTCCTAGGAGCAGACAACTGTCTTTTTATTCCATGTTTCTCACAGAATTCTATGAACTCACCGGATGTGAGTTCTCCACCTCTATCAGACCTCAGACATTTTAATTTTAATCTAGTTTCAATCTCTACCATAGCCTTGAATATTTTGAATTTCTCAAGAGCTTCTAATTTCTCTTTCAGAAAAGTCACCCACATCATCCGGGAATGGTCATCAATTAATAACATGAAGTATTTATCACCTTGCACACTCCTGATTCTTACCAGACCACATAGGTCAGTATGAACTAAGTCCAATAATCTGGTAGAGAATTGTTCCTTGCTTTTGAATGAGATTCTACTTTGTTTACCCAACTGACATTCTTTGCACAAACTATTTGTAGGTTTCACCAATCTTGGAAGATCTCTTACAGCCTGAGTGTTGCTTATTTTGATGATATTATCAAAATTCACATGACACATTCTCCTATGCCACAACCAACTCTGATCAATTTGAACAAACAGACAACTTTTACCAGTACCAACTAAGTGGAAGATATTACCTTTTGTTTGAGTACCGGATGCAATCTCTATTCTGGAACTTTCAAAGATCTTGCATTTTCCATTCTTGAATCGGAGATCATAACCTTTGTCCACCAACTGTCCAACACTGAGAAGATTGTGCTTCAGACCTTCAACATATAGTACATTACTGGTTTTGTTCTTTCCATCAAAAGAAATGGTTCCTCTACCTCTGATTCTGCCAGGAGAATTATCACCAAACTTTACCACTCCTCCTTCATACCTTTCCAAATCTATGAATTTATTTTTATCACCTGTCATATGGTGAGAGCATCCACTGTTAATGACCCAATCATCCTTTTCTTCAACTTGGGCAGCTAGAGCTCTTTCTAAAATTTTATGATTGACAGATTCAGAGGGCATTGGATATTCTTCCTTGATGGCAATAAATACCCAGTCACTTCCAGATTTGTTTCCTGTCTCTGATTCATCATCTGTTACTCCTTCATTATCATCATCTTCATGAACATAGTAACAATTCTTTTGGAACCTTGATCTGTTAGGATTTGGTCTTGAAAATCTTTCCTGACACCTTGAGGCAAAATGACCAATCTTATTGCAGTTAAAACACTTAAAAGGTAATTTCCCCTCATACTTACTAGATCCTCTTGGCAGTCTTTTTGTAATAAGGGCTTCAAGTTGAGCAGCTTCTGCTTCATCTTCTTCCAGGTCTTTTCTTTCTTTTTCATACCATGATAGTTTCCTTGAAGAGTTCTCTCCCGGATCAAACTTTTGTTTTCCTTTTACAAAGGCACTAGCTTTGAATGTAGATTCAGTCTTAGGGGGTGCATCTCCAAACTCGGTCAGTTCAAATGCAGCCAATTTGCCAACCAATTGATCTCTGGTGATACCTGAGAAGGATCTGAATTCTTTAATAGTAGGAACCTTATATTTGTAAGAATCAGGAAGAGATCTGAGAACTTTGCCAACAATCTCATCTTCGTCCAAGATTCCACCAGCACATCTGATGCCATAAACAAGCTCATTTACTCTTGGCATAAATGAAGTGATATTTTCATCTTCTTTCATCTTTAGGTTTTCAAATTTTCCTTTCAGACTCTATAGCTTTGCACATTTAACATACTTGTCTCCTTCATGCAGAAGTTCCAATTTTTGCCAAATCTCATATGCAGTTTTTAGATCAATAACATTTGTAAGCTCTAAATTAGATAAGGCACTTAGAAGAGCTTCTTTAGTCCACAAATTGTTTTTAGCATCTCTGATTTCATCTACGATACGCGGACCATTCTGTGGAGGATCATATTTCTTTGAAGCCATGATCCAATACTACATTCCCATACATTGCAAGTGGCATTCCATGCGATTTTTCCAAAGAGTGAAATTGGTTCCATCAAACCTCGGGCTATCCTTCTTGTAGGACGACATCCTAGATCTCCTCAAGCGGTTAAGCTCTTTTTAGAGGAACTTGGCTCTGATACCAATTGCTAGATTTAGGATAGACAACTGAGAGGGGGGGTGAATCAGTTGTCCAAAACTTTCTTCCAATTAATCACTTAAATCCTTTACTTAATTCAGAAGCATAATGATAGATCAATCATGGAAACATAATGCAATAATTCAAGAGCAAAAACACATTAACACATAAGACATCAAGATTATTGACGTGGAAAACCTGGTTAAGGGAAAAACCATGGGGTGACTAACCCAAGATTGTATTCTCTGTTAAAAGAATAGAAAGAACAAAATGGCACATACCAATTAGGGCTCATTGCCTGAGCACACTGCTCACAAGAGGCCCACGGCCTACAGGAGACACACTGTCTACAAAATAATGAGTATTACATACTTGAACTGAAGAATAGTGTCTTCACCATGCTTGAGTCAGTTTCATTTAAGCTCAATACTTCTACTCTGCATTTTCGCTTTGCTCCTCTCTACCACATTCTCATCATCACAAGATACATTTGAAAATGACTTTACAATTCCTTATTTATACAAGACATTGACTTAGGGATAATCATCCAAGTCGGCTAACATTACAAAGCAAATACATAAATACAATATACTTATTACAAAAAGACTTCACGCGGATCAACACACTGTCAGCCACACAGATTTGAGCCTTCAACCTTTCTTTAGGAACATGCCATTCTTCACAGAACATCTTCAAGATCATCTGCAGGATGTGTAACTCATCCGGTCGGCCAGACTTAGGAAGAACACCATCATCCGGAAGTAATTCTTCAATTACGAGCTCAATCTTCAATGCGGACCACCAACACGAACTAGATACAATCCAAAGACCTCCACAAGCTTTCCTGAACCACCAAGAACATCCACACTACTTCTGTTCATTGAAATCATTCTCTCCTTCATCTGGAACCTCAAGAACACAGTTTGTCATTACTGTCATATTGGAATAGATGCTTGCGGACCTCCAAACCACGAACCAATTGAGTTGTTATTCATATTGACTTCTTAAACACTCCACAAAATCTGCAGAACAAGATATTGCACTTCCAGATCTCACCGGACCTATCTGTGTCACTCTGTCACCTCTGAACATCTGCCAGAGCTGGTTTTACTTAAGTGCCCATAACTTCTTCAGATCTTCATGCAGACCTCTGAAATTTTTACTGGATCGTATTAAGACACATATCTGCAAACCCTTTGAAGTGCATCCTCTGATCTTCATTTTAGCTGGGATCTTTACCTCACTGTCTTCATTGTTCTTCTCTGCTCCTGATTAGGACTAATTTTCTCAATATCCTTAGCACACAGCTCATTCAGTCCTTATCATCAATGCAATAGGAGTATGTTGACATCAATGACACCAGTTAGGCCCATACTTGCAACACATGTAACCATGAATGAAATCAACAATGGACACTATTAGAATACAAAGAGACCAAAACTAATTTCAAATAGAATTTGTCTTTAAAGATTTTCTTTGAACAATTTACATGTCTGCATTTTCTTCCCCTGCGACCCCCCATTCTGCCTCCTTTTCATCCCCCATAGTAATGACTCACAACAACCTTCTTCCTCTGATCAACTTCCCAAAACTTAGTTGTTAACTATCCTCCAATAATTGTCATTGGCAACGATTTGTTTCACTGCTAGAAGCAAGAATGATTTAGGGAGTTTGTTCCTATTTTAAGGGCGATAGGAAGTGAACTGAGGACATAGGAAACTATTACTAAAATAGAGAAAACCTGCCACATCATAGACTAGCATATCTACCACAAAATAGAGAATAAACTAAACTAAAAGAGAATGATGTGATGCTCTTGTATCACTAGAACCCCTCAAACCCTAAATCAAACCCTTAGCGAAGTCTCTTCCGTGCTTATCAAAATGCTCACAAAAATTAATTTTGCTTCATCTTTTGGGGATTAAATGGAGTCATCCAAAGAAACCATTAAATGCATATCCCTTAATGTTAGCTCTCCAAAATGTATAATATGTATTATAGTTTTTTAACATTATATTTTTAATTTATAATGAATGTAGGTCCATTACAAAAAATGATGACCTCTATTCAAGTGGACACTAGAAAAATTAACAAACTTTGTCAGAAAAATCTCAAAAAAATGCACCACACTCTAAATGTATGTCCTTATTTCAATGAAAAAATTAAATAATTTTGATTTATACATTGAAACACATGTTGGGTAAAATATAGGTCTAAAATTTCTATTAGTACCAATTAAAAATTAATAATATAAAAACATTGAACAAAAAAATTGGAAAAAATATCCATGCAATAAATATTAGAGTTAATGATCTAATTCTAAAAAATTGTGGAAAGATTTTATTTGTAATAAAAGTTATGTGAAATGGTAAAATGTCACTCAATATAAAATATTATAAAAATAGTAATTATATAATTAAAAACATGATTTAAATCTTCTTTAAATTTTTTTTTAAATTATATATTAAATCAACATGGAAAATTTCACAAATCATTAACTTACATCATCCTTAAATTCTTGATCATTTATTCAGTATAATATACACAATTTGAAAATGCTGAAAAATATTGACTTTGGTGGCCAAGTAATGTTGGTTTTGGGGGCACTATTGTGTTTTCATCCCCACATTGAAAGGAGTATAGTTGGTAGAGTGGCATGGTTTTCTTTCTCAAAGGTATAATCCATGGCTATGTGGTAGTATTTGATTGATTTTAGTAGATGAATGGATGGCCAAGTGGGTCCCTCTAGTAGCAAGATCGAGTGGTTTTGGTGAGGCCACATGACACAATACTGTTTAATTATAAACATTGGTGGATTGAATCATCTAACATATTTGGCCTTTATAAATCTATTGATACATCATAGATCTTGAAGCCAAATGAATCTTATTCATCGATTGTGGTGAGTACTTAGTGGGATTAATGTGTATGGTTAAGGGAGTATGAAGCATCAATGTTGTGCCTATCACTTGCTTCTTTGCATCTACATTTATGCTAAAATGATTCTAGATTGTTGATCAAGGTTATTCTTAGAAGGCATTGAGAAGTATGATCAAGTGGGTGTGATGAGGACACATGTTTGAATCTTGTGAATATCTATAGATCAAAAATTAAAATGATGTGAACTTTGTGATCTATAGATCTGTCAAAGATGTTGATCATGAAGGCAAGTTGATCTATATTGTTGATTATGACTGAGGCTTAAGTAACCTAGTTGGACATTCACAAATGTGGATATCAAGTGGATAAGATGTATCCATGTTGTGTGACCCTATTGATATTTGTCTATCAACTTATCATTAGAGTATGAACTTTTGGTCATCTATAAACATGTTAATGACATTGATCACAGAGGTAATCAATCTAGACCATCAATCTTGATCGAGCCTTAAAGGATTATATAATGCAATTAAGTTCTAATAATAAAAGGTACATGGCATAATTTAATTGATTCCTAGGAAATTAGTAGTTTGTTTTATATGTAGATGTGGCCAATGGAAGATGTGCTACATGTCACATTCTTGTTAAATTTTTTAAATTGGTAGATTAAGGGGCTATGCATCTTGGGTGTCTATAGATCTACCAAATATGTTTATATTGAATATCAAAGCATCTCAACCATCTATTATAGGATCAAGGTTTAATGTGTTAAAATGTCATAGCCAGAGTAATGCATGAATGCCATTTGAGGGACATTTGGCATATCATGGTTGGTTTCTATGGATCAATGGGTGACTATATGAGACTTATTCAAGGGTTTAGTTCTATAAGAATAAATGGGATATTACCATGTGGATTTTAGTGGCAATGCTAGTGGCTAGCTCATTTGTGTCTATTTACAAACTTGATAGATATTTTGAAGTCAATGTTGACCATAGTTTTTAAAAGGAAACTAAGATTGCAAAAGTAAACTAAATAGTTCATACATTAACCCAATGAGAGAAACAATGCAAATAAGTTACAAATCTAAACACTAATAGTAGGGAAAAACGTAATACAAAAGATATATCCTAGGAAACCCTTTCAGGAAAAACCCAACCTCAAAAGATTATTTAACAATAAATACAATTACAATACAATGTTAGAGTTTGAGTGCTCTATGAGAAGAAATAAGAGATCTATAACTATTGATTTCATGGAGTCAATCTAGTATCACAACCCTAACCAAATGGGAGTACTACCTAATACCACCAACCCATGCATCTAATATATAGGAAAGTGTAGAACTAGAAACGAAAGATAGTTTCCAAAACCATGGATAAATTAGGCATCCAAATCAATGCACAAAATCTTGAATTTATCCACCTTTTAGAAAGATGCTCTCATTCTTCAACAAGAAATCCTATTTGATTTTCTAGTCCACACTTAACTTCCTCTTTCCATGCTCTTTCCTAAAGTAATGCTTTCACACCTTACAAATGTCAGTTGATTCTAGCAACTTCCATAACACTAAGTGCTACTTACAACTTACCAAATAAATAGTACATTTTATATTTTTACATTTTCACATGTGATGAACAATGCCACATCAAGTGAGATGCATTTTTCCATGTGGGCACATTATTAATACAAATTAAATAATCTAAACATTAGGAAATTAAAAGGTCTAAGACACCTAATCCCAATGATTTTTTGTAGTACATGTCACAATCTTGTTAATTATGGTATATCAATATTTCAAATTGGTGTGTTTTTTAGTGATCCATATATCTATCAAATTCATAGATATTGAAGGAAAACTCTTTATGACCATTGAGTGGTGTTGGTACTTAATGGGCTAAATAGAAGAACTTAGAGAAATTTTTGGAAGGCATGTAGTATGATATAGCTTTATATTGGTTGAAGGATGACTGCATGGTAGCTCCACTAGCATGCATCTCTATAGGAGGAAATTTAATGATGTCACATGGAGCCCAATGGAAAATATGGTAGTGAGCCTATTGTGATTACTCAACATTGTTTCCTCAAGCAATATTTAAATAAGTCTATGTGGTGCCTATTTCTTGCTTCTCTACATCTATAAATATCCTAATATAAATTTAAAACATAGATCTCAACTACAAGTTACACTTTAGCAACTTTGATGGGTTGGTTGATCAAATAGTCTTCTCTTTTGATAGTCCACCAATCAATTACAAACATTGATCTAAAAAGGTTGATGAATCTACACCATTGATCAAAGATGGAGTTCAAAATGGTTAGTTGGTAGGACAACCTTTTGAATTTCAAAAGGGAAAGCTAATGACAATCAATCAATTAGGACAAGGTTCCATTAAGCCTAGATTTGTTTAATGCTCCAAGTTGTACTATGGTTAGGATCAATTCAAAGTCACATCTTTTCTTGCCAAGAAAAATTTCCCTAGGACACTACTATTAATGTAGAAGACTTATTAATAAAGTAACATGTTGTGCTATCTACCTCTGCCCAAAATTTCTATTCCAAATTAGCCGAATGGAGCATACTCCTAGCACTCCCCATCAACATCCTATTCATTATTTCTATAACTCCACTATGTTGATGGGTGTATGGAGTTGTCTTATGTCACATAATATTGTTCTCTTTATATAATATATCAAACTTAGCTAAACAAAATTACCCACCATTATCAATTCTCAACACCTTGATCCTTCTACTTGTTTTGTTCTCCACAAGAGCCTTAAACTCCTTGAACTAACTAAAGACCTTAGATTTATTCTTGAGAAAGTAGGCCCAAGTCTTCCTAGAGAAATCATCAATAAAAGGAGCATATAATATAGGATTTTTGCAAGTGAAGATACATCAAATATACCAAAATGATCAATATGAATAAGATCCAAAATATGTTAAGACTTATAAGAGCTTGAGTAAAACTGAACATGATTTTGTTTTCCATAAATATAATGCTCAAAAAAGTCAAAATCATGGGAATACTGCACCAACCCTTCTACAATATTTATGTTTTTCAAGGTCCTAAGACCCTTCTTGCCAATGTAGCATGTGTCCATGCCAACATAGTCTTCTAAGCTTGTAACTTGTCCTTTGAGGTGAGAACATGTTTAGGAACCTAAGCTACTTTTCTCAGTACTACAAGTGCCTTTGCTACAAGTCTGAATGTTGTAGGTGCCTTTTCTATAGGTACCAATCCTATAGGTATACATTTTGTAGGTGCCAAAGTTGTAGGCTTAGATGTGCAAGTCTTTTTGTTGTAGGTACCACTAAACTATTACACTAACTTTAGGTGCTAGCATCAAGGAAAAAAAGAGTCCCAAATTGAACTCCCTTTGTGAGCATCATAGCTCCATAAACCATCTTACACCCACCATTACTAAAGACTACCTACACACCCACATCATTCATCTTTCTAATAGATAACATGTTCTATGTCCAACATGGGAAAGGAAAAACTAATAAAATACCCTTGAACCTCTCATTAGAGAATCTAATCTTGACTCAAAATCACCCAACAATACTCAAAAAAGTGTTCTCAGTTGTCAAGGTTGGCATTTCCACCATAAAAATTCTAATGGTAAAAAAGTTACTCCTTATGGGGAGTCATGTGGAAAGAGGCACTAGAGTCAATTATCCATGTATCTTCACATGCATGTATAGCAAGGGCTACGAAAAATACATTTGATCTATCCTAAGAAGCCTTAGAATCCAAGTCATCATCTAAATCATTATTTTATTTGTTCCTCTCCTTGGAGTCCTTTCTATTATGACCTTTCTTACCACAAATCCAACATTTCACCATGGATTTACAAGGAGACTTAGATCTCCCATGAGACTTAGATTTTCTTTTGTCCCTCATATTGTTCATATTCTTCCCATTCTTTGATATTCCATGAACAACTAATGTTTCTTTGGTGAATTCATAAATCTTCCACCTCATCCCCTTTGAGAAAAGGGTAGCCAATTGTTCATCAAGCACAATCTTTGAAGTACTACTTCTAATGGTCATCACCATATTGTCTTATAAGTCTAGAAGAGAACATAAAAAAGTCATGCATTGATCCTTATCTTCCATATTTTCACCAATAGATAGCAATTGGTTCATGATGGTGTTAAATACATTTTGGTGATCAAAAAATGAGTCCATGTCCCCCATCCTCAAAGTATACAACTTCTTCTATAGAGAAATCTTGTTCAGTAAGGATTTATCCTAGTACAAGTTCCCCAACTTATTCCAAAGAGATGTTGAGATGGGTTTTATTACAACATTCAAGAGCATTGAATCTACCAAACAAAGCCAAATAACAATTATGGCTTTTAAATCTAACACATCCTAGTCTTCATCCTTCATGACTGTCACTAGATCAAGACCAACTAGCTACACAAATTGTATACACCTAAAAATGGCTTGAGATAAATTAAATAAATATTTTATATTTATTTTATTCTTATTTCCTCTATCAATAAATAAATATAGTAATTTATTTATTTTATTCACATTTCTCCTATTCTTCTAATAATTAAATAAAATTTAATTTATTTAATTAAATATCTTAATTCTTCTAAAGTTATCTCTAATTAAATAATCCTAATTATTTAATTATACTTCTAAGACAAAGTCATATTCCTAAAATCCACATCATTCATCCACATCACCCTACACAACATTTGACACCTCACCTCCATGTTGCACCATAAATTAAATATTAATAATATATAATTGAACATTTATCCTCAACACATGTCCTATTTCCTCTCAATCATCCCTACTTTGTAGAAGTTGGTCTCTCCACATCATCATAGTCAAAGTTGACTATGAGACACTTGTCTCATGAGCCCTATATTCCCTCCAACATCCCAACAAACATAGGTCCTCCTTCCATCTTTCTCTCATGGTCTTTTTGAGCATCTCGCCATGTGGCTCCTTGTCCCACATATCTCTCCATCTTGTCAATGTAGTAGGAACATCCTCATTCTATATCTCCCTTCATCTAACCAATTCAATCTTGACCCTCCATGTCATAAGACCAATTCCTCAACCATTGATCTTTTGCCACTTGGATCTAAGCCATCCTTTGCCTATAAAAGGAAGCCTCTCATCCTCATTTTGGAGTAACACAAGAGAGATCATACTTTCATGTTGCTGAAATCATATCAAATATCAAAAGTGTGCCTTTGGCTTTTATTTGCATAGCATTATCAATTAGCAATCTCCATTAGTATATCATTAGCATTAGCAATCTCCATTGTTGCATTGTAGTTGCTTCATAGTATCTTAGATTCATAACATTATCTTCAATTCACTATTATCATTAGCTTCATTAGCTTCATATAATCATTATCACAATTTAGCATTGTAGAATCATTTACTTTGCACAAAATCCACCACCAAGTCCATTCATCTTAGAGTCATCTTGAAACAAAGAAGTGCATTCTAAGAGCATAATTACAATCAGCAAAATCAAGATCTCAAGAAGATAAGACACAATGGGACATGAAGGAGAAATCTGTGTTTGAAGGTATAAATAATGTTTGCTTCAAATTCTATGTTATTCTATTAGTTTCATTAGTGATTTTGGTTTGAGTAGAAATTTAGAGTTTTGTGGTAACTTAACAGGTTTTTACTAATGTTCTCCAAATTATCATCACACAAACCTCTAATTAAGCTGATGATACATCTTGCACATGCACCCATAGATCATATTTCTTATATCCCAATAAAATACATAAATTTGATATTCCATACATAATGGCAATATGCAAACATGCATGACATGATTCAAAAATGATTCAAATTGTTTTGGATTACTTCACATTTATCCCTGCTTATAGAATAGAATCATGAACATGTAAAATAAATCTAACCCTACTCCTACTCCTACAACTAGAAAGATGAGGGTTTGATAAAATTAGAGTGATTGATCCTTCCCCAAACTAGACCGATGCCTACTCCAATGGGCAACAGAGTCATGAACAACAAAGAGGAAGAAATACCCAACAACCATCAATAGAAGCATGAAATGTATTCTTGTACAAATCTAAAATATATGTACATACAATAGACATACTTAGTAATCCCGATCAACCCAAATGCAACAAAGAGGAGATCAATACAAAGCCTTTGTATTTTATTAAAATGCTATCACACATTAGTCTAAACTTTGTTACAATATACCAATAAATGCGATACAAGAAAATACATAACTAGGTTCATATATTCCCCTAAATCCTTATAATCTACCATGGAGACATACCATTGCATGAAGATATTTATTGAAGAGCTTTCCTACAAACTGTTGAACGTATTCCATCATTTCAAAACCTGAATGGTGTGATTTGATGCCCTAAATCCTGTTAAGGCATTTCTAGATCAAAGATGGCTCAAAGACCAACCCCAAAAATATCTTTGTTTCACATATATATAGCAATTTGTCTTCACAAAATCTGGGTGGGAAAACCCTAAAATACCCACCTACTACCATCAATCCATTCACCTACCCATGACCAACCTATACTTGGTGCATTCAATTCTTCATCTACCTCCATTTAGGTCAACCTATGCATTAATGGCGTGCTCTAGAGGTACAAGTAGGCGTGTAAATAGTTAACACACAAAAAATGTATTTTCAAGCTTTTACAATACTTTTAAAAGTTTTAATTTTGTCATGTCAGCACCTTTGAGCTTATTGGGAACCAAGTTAGAGGTTTTAGTGGTTCCAAGAACCACTGAAACCACCAACACCATACTTCTCTTCCTTTTTCCTCATCTCTTTCTCATTCCATTTTTTTGTTGTATAATCACCCACTAGGAACTCAGGAACCTTGTTGGAGGTTCCAATGGTTCAAGGAACCATTGAAAACTCTGACATTTCATTTCTTTCTTTATGTGTAGCTTCATCTGGGATTTGAACCCTTCTAAGAACTTTAAAATCATATCGAAGGTTCCAACGGTTCTAGAAACCATTGGAAACTCTCACACCTCATTCTTTCTTCACCTTTTACCTTTTTACTTTCATTCACTTTCTCCTTGCTTTCACTAGCTCTTCCTTGGCCCCTTGTCAGCATTTCAGGGATGATCGGGAGCTCCTGAGCCAACTCGAGGGTTCCATTGGTTAACCGATGGAACCATCAATACCATTTGAATGTTGAGCCACACTTGTTAGGGATCGGGTGTAGAACAGAACCTAAAACCTTTTCAGAGGTTCCAATGGTTCCAAGAACCACTGGAACCATCAATAAGTGCCAAACAGGGCCCAAAGGGCCGACAAATGCTAGAACACTTAGAATTTTAAGACTTTTTCATGATTTTCAAGGAATTTCATAGGCACCGAGGTAGAGAAAGACATCATGGGACATACTTAGGATTTTTGAAGAATTTTGGGCATAATTTATGCAAGTTTGGGGGCCAGAAAATGAGGGTCCCAATACCAAGATTAGTCCAAAAAGTATTTTTCATACCACTAGGAAATAGAGTTGATTGGGCTTAGATACTAAATGAAAGGAAGAAGATAGTGGAAACAATTCTACACTGATCAATGAGGAGAGAAATGCCTTGAAAATATGGTTTAATAGCTTAGAAAAGAAATATACACAAAAACATTCACTACATGAAACAATGTTTTACCCTAGGAAAACCCTTTAGGAAAAATCTAGCCTCCAAATATCAAACCAATGTATTCATAGTAAAAAGAACAATTACAATACAATAGTAGAGTCAAACCTTCATAAGAGAAAGATGAACACAAGTCTCTAGAGAAACTTCAATAGCATAATCCCCTACAAAAATCATGCCATGCTACATTTCCATCCCAATCATCTAATATTTAGGAGAAGAAAAACATGAAACCATCAAATGGTAAATGAGAACACATGGTCAAAACTACCAAGAGGTATGGCACCTGAATCCTAGGTCAAAATTCTAATTCCCCATTCTAAAGTGGGTCTCCAAGATATTTTTAGTATGTGCTCTTATGTGTCATAAATGTGTCATTTTGGCTCCATTATTTCCATTCAAATATGCCTTATGATATGTCATTCTTACATGTCAACAAGTTAAGTCCACCATATAATCTCCCTCTTACATGCTCTTGCACATTATAGAATCATCATAAGACCTCTTACATATCTTACAATTTCATAAGATGCTCTTACATATCTCTATAACATTAGATGCTCTTACAACGTCTTACACACACCATATATTAAAATACCTATGGAAAATAATGTCAAAACAAAGTAGAACACCCTTTTCCACGAGGAATTACAAATAAATAATAAACCAACCATTAGGATTGCAAGGTGTATGACACACCTAGATCCCAATAAATAGCACACCTAGTCCCAACATGTTGGCCAACCAATTGTGTGTGGCATTAAGCTACTAAAGGTCTACTTGGCCCAAGTTAGTCGTGAGGTTATTTAATTAATATCAGAGGGTAGCCACTTCATACTAGAATTCTTATATGTTAGCTTTAGTCATGTGATCCATCTTGGGAGGCATTGTGCTACTATGAGATATGATATTTTGGGTTGACTAGAGTTATATACCATAATGATCAATGAAAAGAGATTGAATCACAATGTGATAGGTACCTAGATGAAGTGAAAATTTCCTAGGCTAACAAAAAATATTCTAAGAGTTGTGTATTGAAATGATCATCTCAAAGAGATGATCATAATGGGACAATTTCCAAAATGTGGTAAAAAATGAGCTATTTTTTTACACATAATACCCTATGGCAAATATTTAAGATAGAACTAGAAAAAAATTCTTAGTTTCAAGAAACTTGTCCTAGAAGTTGCAAATTGGCAAACTATGTAGGAGTGGAACACTGGTACAACAAATTCAACATAAATCCATTAATCAAAATACTCTCATCTAGTTTTTTAACACTGTTGATTATTGTGCCACTAATTTTCTATAATAAAATTTTTCATATTTTTGTTAATCTACTCAGATGTACCTGATTATGACCAACTATACTTAGATTTGTACGTGCAATGAGGGAAAAGGGAGACTAATAGGATAAAGTGTGTTTAGTTTGTAGGCTCTCTAATATACTTTTCTCATTCCTAAATAGTGAATGAGGCCAATATTTCATAGCTATAACTATAGAGGATTCCACCATCTCATAGCTTCATTATCTCATCTTCAACATATGAAGAGATAACTTCATGGCACTAATCACTAACCAATGCACTACAAATTCCAAAATATCAATAGATTCCTATGGCGAATCTTCTTCTTGACTCTAGAGGGTAATTTGATATAATGATAGATACATGGAAGCTCAATTCCATCTCTAGATGTTGTTTAAGGCTTGGGTATTGGAACCCCACACTTCACTAAACCCTTTTATGAGGAATCTAGCTTAGTTAGAAATGACAACTCTCTACAAAGTTTTAAAACCCAAATCAAATAGTTTCTAACCTAGATAAGTTCTTTAGAATAATTTAGAAAAAATCTTACTACGACACTACTTTCATGACTTTATGATCACCAATATCTCTTAAAGGGATGGTGAGAGCATACAATGGGTAGTTGTCTAAGTAAGCAACTTATATATTATAGCTCCATTGAATGTGTCCTTGGAAAGAGATCTGATACAACTTGCAAGGAATTTGTAAATAAAATAATGATAATACAACTTTGTAGACATTCACACAAAATAAGAGCAATAGAATCATTTTATATTATTTTAATGGTGTCACTTTGAGGGTGTAATCCTACCAATAGTGTATAAACTCCTATTACAATATTTAAGATGATTTACTCTTACTAAATCATTATAGTATATAGAGCCTAGCTAAAAACAACTATTGTCCCATGCATGTGGGATTACTAGACTTTTATTGTAATTTAGAATATGAGACCTGACTTACAAAGCATATGCACTCAAGCTTATACTAACTAATACCAATACATATATTAGAATGAAGGCTCCTAACATTGTGGTTATTTTTATGTTGTTTTTTTGCATTTGTGCATGTGCAAAGGTCTCTATTTACTTGATATAATATGTCATTTGTTGTTTTGACATCTATGTTAAAGGGTGTTAGACTTTCATTATTAATGATTTTGTGAGACTTATTTTCATAGGATATCTATTTATTAATAGTAGTGTGTGGTATGATCACCTTATTCATAAATTACTATAATACACATCCATTGGCTTGATTAGAGTGTCTAAAATCTATATATGAACTTGACCTTCAAAGATTTTGTTGTCAACCTTGGTTTAAAAATTGAATAGAGTTGTTTAAAAGTTTTCTTTGGGTTCTCTTTTTTCCCATTTGCACACATGGTCACCCTTATCTTCTTCTTTGTCATTCTAATGCTAAATTTCTTGGCTAGTGCTCATACTAGAGTATTGGGGATGACTCCTCTTGGGTCATTTGACCTTGTTGTCTAGTCATCTTGTTGTTGAGTGATCCACTATTGGTGCTCCATTACTTGCTCCATGTGACCCTCTATAATTGTAACTCTTTCATTAATGTTGCTCATTCTTATTTCTTGGTTCCAACATGTTCCAATCTCTATATTTACTAGGACTATCTCTTCTTTGTTTGAAGACCTTGTCAGTGTCATATAAATTCACCTTCCATTTTTTTCCTTCAAGTTTTATCCTACTATGATACCAATATGATCCACAATTCTCTACAGAACTATGCTTTGTGAATTACAAGTCACCAAAATGATATTCTACTCTAATAAATTAGAATTGTTCTTTAAACCTTTAGATGTTGAACAATGTTCATACAAACTAGAAATTAATGCAAAGCACAAGCACACTATAAATAACAATCTTTTCACCTTGGTAGGTTCCAATAGCACTTCTATGTAGTTGTATTACTTGTAAATCAATATAAAAGGAGGAATTATAACTACAAAAGCTATTTCAACCCCATGTTTGGTTCATTATGAATTGGAATTGTATTTTGGTGCTTAATAATGGTGTCTCACATTTCTCCAAGACTTCCAAGAAACTTCAACATACTTCCAACCTCCTAGTTCTAGTCATGGCATGGTTCTCCCATGCATTAGAAGCCTCCAAGAATAGAAATAAAGTATCAAAAATAATGTTGATTTGGATTCCCCAACTATTGCATGTTTAATTGAATTTTCATTTCTTTTTGCATAGATAAATTTGTTGTGGTGTCTTCATGTTACCCACAATGATTGCATGTTCATCGGTTTAGCTTGACACTTTTGTCACTTTCACAATGTGTCAAACTTGTCTGTCATAAAATAGTGAGTACTTGCATATTTTCAATTTTTGAGAAAAAAACCTTCTCCTGATCCTTAATTCACTTTGATCCTTTTCAAATCAATGAGTGCGGCTAGAGATTCCAACATTAGATGAGGATGGGTCAATATTTCTAGATTTAGAGACAAGCATAGACAAGTGAGCAAGGCAACTTCACAATCGAACTATTGAGGAGATTTTGGTGTAGTGGAAATGAATGCAACCTGAAGATGAAATGTGGGAACCAACAATCATTCTATCAAAAAAATTATTGTCAAGCTTTGAGGACAAAGCATTTTTAAAGGGGGTGATATTAAGAACCCCTTTCCAATATATGTATTATGCCAGGGCGCATATGCTTTATAATTCATCCCACTAGTTAATTAGAATAAAAGTATTTATACCACATGTATGGGGAAGCATTAGTTGTCTTTATTTAAGTTTTATATTAGTATTTGTCATTAATTAGGTGCTATTTATTGAAGTGCTTAGCAAGAGAGAGTTGTCTTAAGCAAATTATATTGTACTTGGTGCTCTTTAGAGGTTTCCCCTCGAAGTGGCATTGCAAACTTCAATTTAAAATCATTCTCTTACTCTTATTTGTTTTATTATTGCCTACTATATTCTATAGGATCTTCATTCACATGTGCAAGTTCCAAGACAACAATCGACATTTATTGTCAAGACACATTCCAAGTACACTCTCCAATACAAAGCATTCATCAACTCACACCAACAATCTACAATTAGCTAGCAACAATAAACTCAATGACATTAGTTACTCTTCACACATTGACATTCATTGCCACCTTGTTATATCCTTACTTCAACTCTTAACTACATCTCAAGGCTTGACTAAGATGCAAGTATTGAACTTCAAACCTTGCATAACAAGTCCCAAGGTGCTCCTAAGCACCACAAAGTTTTTCCTTATTATAGATACCATCAAGGAAACTACATTTTGCAAGTTTCAACTTCAAAGGGCATGATCATAAAATCTAGATGAGATTACGAAACTAGATGTTGAGATTGTTGACACTATTATATCCTCAAATTCAAAACAATGTGACTAATCACTCATAAAAATCTATACATCTTTTCTAATTTCTAATTTCAATATACATAAATAGATATAGATGCATTCTTATTTTTCTCCTTTATAAATTACATTTTACATTTATAAATCATATATATAATTCAACTCTTTATATTAATCAAAAATAATTTCCAAACATCATTCATTTATCCTTAAGTTAACATAAGTTCTTTAAAAAGCAATATCCTTAAATTAACATAAATTTCAAAAAAAAAAGGAAAGAAAGAGAAAGAAGATAGGTAGTCTTCATTTTATTTCCTTTCAATTACCTAGTCCTTTCCCCATTTACGTACGCCCTCATTTGAAACTATTTCAAAGATTCGATTGATTTTGTGTGTTCGTGTCAAAGGCATGTGAAAACCGTAGTATAGTATGATGACTTACTCCACCAGCATATAAATTGGGAACTTTTTTCTTGTGTGTGTGCCGGCTTTCAATTTGTTCTTTGAAAAACATTTCTTACACACGGTAATAATTAGTTTATTTAGAATCAAACTTCTAGGTTGCAGGCATCCATAAAAAGTATCCATGAAACAGTGGTTAGTTTTCCAATAGTGGGGAAACTTGAAGGAAAAAGTGAACAAAACCATTCCATTTATGAACCCCATGTATGTAGTACATTTATATGTACCATCGCATCTTCAAGAAAAATGAAGAGGGAACAGTTTGTCCTTAATACTTTGTGTACTACACGACCTTTATGTACTACATATTGAAGCGCACTCCCACTACAACCTCCTTTAAGCTTGATAATAATGATTATTAAATCTCTTTTTGAGAGGATATATATATGATCAAGGTAAAGGGCTAGACAATTTTTTTAATAAAAATTAAAGAAAAATATAAACTTATATGTTCCTAAGTAAGGGAGAAGGGCCACTTGCCGCCCACGCCCCAATAACCGCTATGTTTTTAATCACTTGACCCCTCAATTAAATTTTTAAAAAGAACCAATACATGTAAAATACCAACCTAATAAATTAACACAAATACATCAATACATGTTCACAACATTTGTACATGTTCACAAATGCACCAATACATTTGTAATTTAACCAATGAAATTAAGACAAGTGTACAAATGTGATGGCGAGCGGTTACCGACACATCGGTGCAGATGTATGGGGCAACATGTTGAAATGACCATTTTTCGACCCATGTGCACATAACGCGTCCTACAGGAAATGTATAAGTGCCCAGAAGTTAAAAGAATAGCTTTAAGCTCTTCGGTCGCATACGGAAAAACCAAAAAAAAATCGTCGAAATTTGATATGTCTAGCTATGTGCTTGACATGCGCAAAGTTAAGGTGGGCGGCTACTGGCCCCTCTCCCTTATTTAGATTTTAATCTACCTAACTGATTTTGTTTGTTTGTGCATTAATGACCTAAACCTAGCACCATCACTCCCAATATTATTATCCTATCTATAGAACATGACCAACCCAAATCTATAGCATTCCCATCCTTCTAGACTAGACTGCAAGTGTGGATCTATCCCCCATTTCAAATTTCAAATTTTTCCCTCTTGAGGACACTATAAAAAACTAATCATTACCAACAAACTTGCATGTTAAGGTTCTCAATTTGTATTTAAGGAAAATCCTAGGTCATAAATAGTTTGCATTAGATTGTATCATTGGAAAGCATTATTAGATCATCGAATAATAGAAATCTTATCACATATTAGAACATCATAAAGCGTATATCAGCAAACATTACAACACATCATCATCTATGGCACTTGCATACTTGCTTGTTGTGTATTCATTTATTGTACATCAACAAAGGGGGTTGACACGTCGACAAGGAAGTTATAAATCTTCCCTTTGAACATGATAGTTCCCACAAGGTGTTTTTCAAAACCACCCATTTCAAACATGTGCATATTAGTAATAGAAGAGGTACAAAAGAGTAGAGTCGCAAAGGATAGATTTTAATGACATCAAAGTATCCTAAGATTGATTCATAGGTGCAACCTCATGTTTGAGCAATATAAAATAATATCTAGCAGGTATGTTGCAATTAGTTTAATGCAAGTCCAATATCAAAACCCAAATCCTAATTGTCAAGAGCATTACACATTAGAATATCCATCACTAACTACATAGAATCGATGAACAAAGATAAACTAATCTAACCCTTTTATTAACATGTATTTTATCTATCTCAACTCATATTAATTTTTTCTAGTCATTTATTGTTTAATGTTATAATTAAACCTAAATTAAAGTAGGGAACATTTTATTTCCTTATACATTGCTACTCAATAACAAGAGAAGCAATGGGTGTTCTTTCATGCACCCATGGTCTTGTTGATACAGTTTATGCACACCAACTTAGATGGAACAAAGAACTCTCTTTGAAAGGGATTTAACTACTCAAAGGCTTTGATTACCTAGTCTAGGATGTATAGGTTCAATCAAAGATGAATGTGAATACTCTAGAAGAGGAAATTAGTGTTTTTTGGTTGATTTTGGGTCCGCAGACTAGTTCTAAAAGTTTACCTTCAAGAGTTGCCTTTACTAATTAATAGAAAATTAGGATTTACCAATGTAACAATGACTATTAAGAAAATAACTTCAACTAATTTGGTAATACATTCTCAAAACGACATTGAAAAGAAACTCTAATATACTTCTAATCTAAATATTATTCTTCTAATATAATATGGAGAGAGAGAGAGAGAGAGAGAGAGAGAGAGAGAGAGATTTTGTAATACTTGATCAAAACGATATTGAAAAAAAAGTATAATATACTTCTAATCTAATATGTTTCAAAAAATTGAGAGAGAATCTAAATTTACACCATTAGTTTCCAAGTCTCCCAAGTAAACATATAAAAACCATCAAAGTGGCAACCAAATTATCACAACTTGAACAATAAGATGATGAAATCTTCAGAGGAAGTATGAAAAACATATGAACCAAGACGGTCAACATAAGAATGCATAGATAAACAAGTGTATACACTACTCATAGCATGAAAATGATAAAGCTTTGAACTCAGATGGCTACACAAAGAGATAACTCATATAAACTATAATAATAAACACTTGGCTCATATTAGAAATATAGAAAAAGACTCAACTAACATTAAGTAAACAAAGTACAAAATCTCTCCAAGGGTCTCCAATTCTAAAAATTCTCCAATGGTTTTTATAATGTAAGTCATCCAGGCATATATAGTGTTGCCACCTACCCCAAGAGTTGAAGATTTCCTTAGTCTTGTGTCATCTTTGTTGCCTTGGTTTTCCTAGTAGACCCTGCTAACCCTTGACCCTAAAGCCTAAACCCTAAAATATTTTGAATATTTTTAACTTTCTATATTTTTCTAGGTTTCTCTGGCTTTTTCTAGATCTTTCTAAGTTTTTCTAGGTTTTTTGATGATGAACCCTTACTCTACCCCATCATTGACAACTGATCAAATAATTCTTAAATGGGCATCCTTGGTCTTTATGTGCTTTACGTTTCCTTCCAAGTCCCTGTCTTTCCTTCAAATTTTGAGATTTTTGACTTTCCTATCCTGGCATACCATTTCAGATTTTCTCTTCTTAGCATGCCATTCCTTGAAAGTCCTTATTTCCCATTTCCCTCTAAGTCTCTTTTCCCCATTTCTTTCAATTTCAGGATTTCAAACTTGTTGAAATGCATAGGACAACTGAGAGGGGGGGGGGTGAATCAGTTGTCACAAAACTTTAACCACTTATGAATATCAACACATCAAATTCTTATTCACTATTATTAAGATTAACCATGAAAGCATGAAACAAGAAGCTCAACACAATAACACATGAGACCACAATTTTTACGTGGAAAACCCTATAAGGGAAAAACCACGGTGGGTGTTAGCCCACAGAAATAAATAAGTTATAGCAATACCGAAAATCAGAGGCTCACTGCCTTAGGGCTCACTGCCCAAAATGCTCACTACAAATGGTAGGGCTCACTGCCAAGATCGGCTCACTGCCAAGGGGTGGCACATTGCCAAGGGGTGGCTCACTGCCAAGGATTGGTGAATTGATTTGACAACATTTACTCCATGCCTGGGTTCAGTTCCATTGAAGCACAGTATAACTCCTCTGCTATGCTCTTCTTACACTTTCGCACTTATCTTTTCATTTTCGCACTTGGACATCTTTCTCGCAACTACATTACATGCTTTTATACAATTCATCAACCTTGGAATGTACATCAAGGTCGACATTACATTCATCAACCATTGGAACAATCTCCAATGTTGGCATTACACACATACATAAAAATAGGTTTGGACCTAAACAAAATCTGCTAAGGTAAAGATGTATGCAGATCATGTTATGCCTTAGCTGGGACTCAAATGAAAGGAAGCTAGGTGTGCGGAAATCGCTTCCTACACTAATCTAATGAGGGGAGAGATATACAAATTCAATTTATTCCTTATCACTACAACAACATACAACATCTAACAGAGTTACTACAGCAATACACAAGAACCAGAAAGAAGACAGAAGAAGAGAGACAAAGATTTACGGTGGGGAAAACCCTTATCGGGTGAAAAACCCCACTCATAAACCTGCACAATGTATTAACAAATCTGAAAGTTGTTTACAATACACTTGCAATGCAAGCTTCAATGGTCTTCGACACTCATGTCTAGAGTCAATCCGAAAGCATAACAGTACATGTAAACTTGTGATACAAACTCCATCTCCAAGCACCTGTTTATATAGGAAATACAAGGCAATATTGGACCTATCTTGGAATATGGGTGTCCAACATGGCTTCATGGACCAAAACCCACGCCTAAAGACACTTGGTCAACATTGTAGAATGTGCCTAACACTTGTCCACAGCTCCCATCCCAAAGAGGTCACCTATTTCCAAAATGGGCTATGACAGATGCTCTTACGACACTTACGACCGTCATAGAATCTGTCATAGCGGTTACAACTTGCAGATGTAAGAGAATCTGTCATACACATGCTATAAGTAGTATATTCTCTTACAACATGTCATATTCCACCTTGGGGCGCCCAAAAATGCCTTATTCAAAGATGCTTCATGACACATGACATCACCTGTCTTACAAACTTCTATTTCCGACTCTTACATGTCATAGATTTTGTCATAGGAATCCATCATAACCGTTTCGGTCAATATTGCCTTACACAACATGGAAGATGCTGACACATGGCAAAATGCTCCTACCACAAAGTGGGACGCCTATCTCCTCATGTGAGGACAAAATTACAAGTTGTCATATTCCATATAGGATCGACACATCACCGTGCCACATCCCACAATATGACAATATGGAATTTACAAGTATTTACAACATAGACAATTAAATAATAAATGCAAACATTAAAAATGTAAGGAATTACCAAGGTTGAGACACCTTAATTCCCAACATCAAATGCAATCTTCCACATCACAACACGCTTCCACAATCCTCAATGTATCTCCACAAGTAATGAAAACAACCAAGTCAGCCAAAACTGGTGTTAACATTAAGTCTTCTAAGAACAATCTTCATCCATGATCCAAATTTATCCTTGCGAACCAATCCAAAGGTAGAAGCACGATCAAGAGACATCCACAAGCACATTGTAATCACTAGGAACAACCGCACAATCTCTAACCACTCTGTTAAGAAGATTCTTCAAACAGGAGCATAAGAACAACACTGTCAGCTACTGTCATAAAGAAAGGATAGCTTGAGAACACCAAATCATGAACCATTGGAGTTGAAGGCACTTATCATTATTTTAGACTTAACTCATGAACTATAGATCATAATACTTCAATGCAGAGGAATGCAGAGCAAAATACATTCTCCCTATCACTAGTGAATACTCAGAAAAAGTAGTTTTCACTTTGGGGATCATAACTCACTCAAATCTTCATATCGGAGGCTCAAACTTGGAACATAGCATATTCAGACATGCCTCTAAACAACTTCCAATCCACAGACAAGTATATTCATTCATCAAGAAATGCGGAGCAATCTACTAGACTGTTCTTCTATAAACAAAGATACTCTTCTATACACTGTTTCCACCAGAGGAGCAAATTTTCTCAAAAGCACTTGGAAACTCAATATCAAGATCACTTACTCATTATCTCCAACACTTATATAAGCCAATGCAAAGCATCTAACTCATTACAAGAAAGCATCAAATCAAGAGCACAGTTGACACCAATGACAACATAGATATGTTGACATCAATGACAACACCGGTTAGGCACATACTTGCAACAAAACTTTCTCATCCTAGAATCTCAACATGCCTTTCCTTCCAAGCCCTCCTTTTCCCTTCAAATTTAGGATTTTTGACTTTCCCATCTCCACATACCATTTCAAATTTTCCCTTCCCAACATGTCATTCCTTCAAAGTCCCCATTTCCCATTTCCCTCTAGGTCCCTTTTCCCCATTTCCTTCAATTTCAAGATTTTAAACTTTCTCATCCCGACATCCTGGCTTGTCTTTCCTTTAAAGTCCCCTTTTTCCCTTTAAATTTTAAGATTTTGAACTTTCCTATCCTAACATGCCTTTCCTTCCAAGTCTCCCTTTTCACTTCAAATTTTAAGATTTCAAACTTTCTTATCCGACATCCCAACATGACTTTCCTTCATAGTCCCCCTTTTCCCTTCAAATATTGGGATTTCAAACTTTCCCATCTTGACATACCATTTTGGAGTTTGCCTTCCCAGCATGTCATTCCTTCAAAGTCCCCATTCCCCATTTCCTTTAATTTTGGGATTTTGAACTTTCTCATCCTGGCATCCAGACATGCCTTTCCTTCCAAGTCCCCTTTTTCCCTTCAAATTTTGGGATCTCAGAATTTCTCATCTCATCATACCATTTTAGGATTTTAGGATGTTTTTTACCTTCTTCCCCCTTTGGCATGCAAAGTCTCCGGACACCACCATTCAAACAAAGAACCCTACCTACCTCCCTGCATGACCCAGGATGTCATTAATGGTCTCAAATGGACACGATTAGACATAGGAAAACTTTCAAATGCCTCTCAGTACTTGTGGGACCCTTAGAGACATGGCTGGTGTATAAATGCATATAGTTGTTGATGCAAAGGGGAATGGTTTCAAGTGCACAACCATGTGAAGGTGATGCAATAGGCATGAGTGACCTGTAAATTTGTTGACTACTCTTGTATTCCCACCAAAACAACAAGATTTAATGTAATGTTATTTACACATGTTTGTAAGATGTAAAAAGGGTTGCTCATTGAGCCAATTCTGATGAGAAGTGTTGTTAGACAACTGTAGTAATCTCCTTATACATTATATAATTGGTAAGAGGGGAGCTTGGTACTACATGTGCAAAAAATTGGGGATTTTTTATCCCAATATCAATTTCCATCACAGTCAGTTTACATGGTATACATAGAATAATCTCTACTCTAAATCTGAAAGAGTTATCAAATACCTTGATAGAGCAATGTTGTTAGCTCAAATTTCTTTTCTTTGATAGCTATTTTTCCTTACTAGTTGAGCCTTTTCAAAAAAATGTCCTTTCTATTCACTTTTTGATAAAGATTTATATTGAATAATAGTTTGTGAAGTCTAAGATGAAGGAAACTCAATTCTTCTTTAACACATCTTTATTGACTCATTGGACAACCTTTTTCCCATATTCAACATGTTTGGAATTTGGATCCATGTCCTTGACATCAAATTAGATAAATTAAATGGTGGAATAGTGCTATCAAGTGTACCTCTCATTTTATTCACATTATGGGCTCTAGTTGGCACATTTTTGCTACTGCTCATTGTTACCACATTGTGTTGGTAGCCCAATTAGGCTGGGCTATAGCAGTTGTTTTCTAACACTTTCAGGAAGCAAGTGAGTTCAAAGGAAGGGGTAACAAAAAAATTTAAGTGCATAAGGCATCCAGTCAATATCTACTGTCTTGATGGAAGACTAGTTCAAAGATCATGTTACCAAGATCATTTAATAGCTCAATTAGAGATGTTACATGATCCAGATAAAATGAAAAAAATGCCCCAGCAAGGCAAGAGATATTCAAAGGATGAAAGGTAAATTGAAGCTAAATTGTTCTTTGCATATCATGTTTCAGATGTGCGCATTACAATCTATTCGTTGCAGTTTGGTACAATTTCAGAAAGGTACTTATAACTTGTCAAATTTTCATGATTATAAACACATGTTGCATGTAATAATCTCCAGTTCATGTTATGCAATTCATTTACAAATAGAAATTATACATAAGTCATTGCATGAGATGAAATAACTATTATATTCAAAACATAAGTGTTTATATGATCCCACACAAGCCATGGGCATAACTATATCTGATAAGATGTACAATAACAAGTACAAGGAAAGAAAATAAAGCATATAAAAACAAGGATGGGACCCATCATTGCCTGAGTGAATGATGAATCTTGTTGTCTGAGTCTACATCAGCATACCCAGCTGTCCTAGTAATAACTCCAAGAGAAGCCCTACAAGGGGAGGGAGAAAAATGATGTTAGAGGTTGGGTACTATCTCTACTTCTATATACAAAATTCAAAGTGTACTTGCTATTCTACATATGATCGGCAAAATAGAACAAATAAACTGAACATTAGATGCAAAGGAGTGAAACAAGAGAAAGAATCAAACAATCAGAAAGAGGCTTCAGCCTCTATGTTTTCATCTAACATGTTTGTTCAATGTGCAGATACAGGTGCATAAAAACCATTTGTCATGTCACTTATTACAACAACCATAAATGTTGATGGCCCAAGTCATAAAGAGTAGTGCATTCATCATCAAGGAGCAGCCCATCTATTGATCATAAACAACAATCAAGACAACACCATGGATTGTCACAGTCACAACCCTCAAGGTACAAGAAAATACAATATGCATTTAGATGACGCAACCACCAGGAGTGATTTGAATAAAGATGAAGGACCTAGGCATAACAGTAACTGAACAATAGACTCTGTAGCAGCTATGGATGATCACATGATATACATATCCTTGTCCAAGGTTGTAAGTTAAACATACATTCAAGGGAGTACTATATATATACTGAAGCCATGTATCAAAAACTAGTACAATCTATGAAGATATGTTTGCAGCAATCACAAAATGCAAGAGAGGTTGTGGGAACAACAAAATACAGTATAGATTTTTGTGCTTCTGGAAAAAAATTGTGTTGCTTTTTTGTCTCAATGTTTCGGATCACACTCCATGATCCATCATCAGGAGGAGAGGAAGAGAATGGAAAATCTATCATCATGGACTGTGGAAATATCATGTCTACAAAAATACAGTATCTTAAAGAGACACTCAGCCTAATATCCAAGCAATACATTTTAGTGGCAACATATGAAACCTTGGCTAGATTATATAGCAGTGCTCACCTCCAGTCATAATAGTGACTATCACAAAAGTAAAGAATCTTGGCATATTGGACACCTTAATAATATTTTGTGTATCCTTGAAGTTTTCTTATGGGATGATCCATGTTTGAGGCAATAATATACAAAGCCACTCTTATGCAGTCATACAATCTCTTGAACACACGAAATGAAGAACCTAAGATGAGCCTAGTGAGGGTACAAGGAGAAGTTGTTGTCATAGTCATAAAAGAAACCCTGCAGATTCAGAGATTAAGGAGTTTAAACAATCAATGATCAAGGTTTATGTTTTCAGTTTAAGACTTCCTGAGATAGCATAAGATAGATCCTTTTGTGATAGAATTAAAAGAATGACAGTCAATAGTCAAGAGTTACTGTCATAGTGTGGGTCATCAATCAAGAGGTTGCTATCACAAAAGGATGATGAACAACAGAATGGGGCAGAGTAATGTTGTCACAATACAAAGGAACAATAGATATAAAGTCTAGAGAGCTTCAAGGGATAGTAGGAGCATGAAGACAGTCAACAAAAGAGCTTGAGAGAAGCAACTAGAGCAAACAAGAATAGTGGTGCAGTCTAAGCAAAGATGAAAGACCTTGACAGTCATCTAGAAGACAAACAAAGCACAGTCATAATCACTGAAGGTTCCCAAGCATCAAGGAGATAATGTCCTTGTAGTAATATAGTCACGAGGATATAATCAAATGCATTGGTACAGTCAAGCCCAATTTGAATAGTCACAACATGACAAATATTTACCACTTTTGGTTGTAAATGAGATTAACATAGAAAGTAAGGCATGTGTAACTATTAAGATGGTAAAGACTGAAAAGAGTATGAAGGAGGCAGTATAAATACTATCACTAAGGTTAAGAAAATTGGTAGACAACATGGAAACTAACAGAGATGCCCACAGTGTTAAAGGACACATACACAGAGAAGATCCAGGAAGCTAGGGAGCAGCAGTCTCAAATAGTTCAATCACCAAACAAGCTTCAAAAAGCTCTGCAAGAAAGAGGATTCAAGTAAATCACCACATACAACCTGAAAGCAAGTCATGAATATGACTATCCCAAATGATAGTCAATGAGGGTATCTTGAAGCTCAAAACCCAAAAAAGCTAATAGTCATAAAGAGATATAGTCCTAAGTGACAAGAAGGGATATCAGAGATGCAACCATAAAGTCATGAGAAGATGGAGCACCCTCCTATTATTACTAAGATTGGAGAGCTAGCAAGAGGATAAAGAATATAGTGGAGTTGTCAAGGAAAGTTGTGTGTGCCTAAAGAGATCTCAAAGCACCATGCAAATAACCATACAAGGGTTATGAAGATTCTAAAGCTTGGACATGGACACCCTAAATACTTGCTAGATGTTGAAACCTTATGCCAGCCAGTATCATCAAAGATGGGATAATCATAGAAGAGGCCTCATCATATCCCTGTTGGTAACCAACAAGGAGAAGGCAACATTCTCACAAATGACAAAATCCATCTTGCATAGTATCAAAGGAGATTGGAATGAAGAAAATTGTTTCAGTAAACACAGGAATATCTGGACAGAGGTAAAAGAAACTTATAATGCATGAGAATTCATGGAAGATGCTTATGAGAAACAATGAATAGATGAACATGAAATCAGAGGAAATATGAAGAAAAATAGTCTAATATGAAGCATCATCAACATCATTTAATCCTATTAAGAGCATATGCAGGCCTGAAGATAGTCATAGCCAAAAGAGTGATAAGGTACAAAATGTGTTTATGTATTACACAAGGTCTGTTAGAAGTGATTGAGGGTTTGCAAAACCCTAACAAAGGTGTGCTCATGTCACAAAGGTATGCACACAAATAATATGTAGAGGTCTTAAAGTCTCCCAAATTAGAATGTGCAGATGATCTAGACAAAGAAATGGTTATGCAGTGACAGTCTTGAACATGTTGAAGGGTCCAAAACAGTCATACATGAGGATGCCTACACATTGGTGAGAGATATGAGGAAAGTATTGAAAAGCAACCAAATAGGATACTGTATACAGGGGATAGTTAACTGTGAAGGAGCACGTGAAAGCCCTTGCGCAGGGGTCTGTTGAACCTGCAAGGAGTGAGCAAACACAGAAACATTTCTATGTAACTAGAGGAGTATATAAAGTATCAAAGGTTGCACAGAAGCCCTCACTAGAAATGTATGGCACAGGTCTATCAAAGAATGAAGCACAACATACACAGGAAATGAAACCCTAGCATTTAAAGCCTGGGATCAGTTGCAAGGGTGAAATAGAAGTAGAGTCTCATACTTCTCACCTTCCTTATGCATAAATAGGAATAATAGCATGATGAACAGAGAGAGTGACCTATCATTTGCAAAGTGAATATACAAGAAATGAAACACTAGTGAAAGTTTTCAAAGCAGGAGCAACATGTTGGCTACAAATGGTGCGAAATACATTCACTATGAAGATATATACAATAAATCAATCCTTCAAACCATATCAAGAGAAGCAAAGTTCCCTCATAGTCTTCATCGAGCTAATGCATATAAGCTTGTTCTTTCATCATTTTTGTCGTAGAACCAGAGCAGAAAAGAAAAAGAGCACACAGATATAAAAGCATTTTTCATGTCTTGTCACAATAAACAACAAATAGAAAGTGTTTACACTATTTTCTTGTAGAAGACAAAGTGAAATATGGAAATATGACTTACAATGAGTGAGTAAATGGTAAGTTTTCTCTGTATTAGTTGTAGAAATCCCTCTAGATGTCTCAAGAGCTTTAAACCCTAGCACCCCTCAAGCACGGTGGCAGCACAAAGGAAAGGTAAGAATGAAAAGGAAGGATGAAACAAATGCTTTAGGGTTTCGAAGTAGTTTTGTCATTATGTCTGTGCCCTAGCTCGCGGGCTTATTCCTTTTTGACTTATGTTTTAAAAGAAAATCATTACACATAAAAGGTGCTCGGGGTCAAGAAGTCATAAGTAATGATACCTAGTGGAGTCCACGGGAGACATAAGGCTTTGTGAGTGCTTTTTGAGAATTTAATGTTGATTTATTAAACCTTAAAGCATTCAAATATGATTAGGGTCAAAGATTTGATGAAGGTTGTAGACACTAAAATTTGTCCATGTCCTTACCATGACCTAGTCGACACTTTACTAATGACATAATAAGCCATTTTGTCATAATCCCACTTATCTAATTAATTAAATAAATCCATTTATTTAGTTAATACCCACTTGTCACATGTATCACATAATTCAAATTAAAAATTTGAATTATTCCCTCACCTTTCGTCTCATTCAAACAAGTGTCACATGCTACATCTTCCACTTAACCCCTTCACATGTTAAAATAATTCAAATAAAATATTTGAATTAGGTCCCCTTTATCCTCCATCGCACACTTGTCGCGTGACTACAATCCCTCTTTGAGTGGGAAACCCTAATCCAACCCTAATCAATCTCAACCGTTCATATCATCCAACATAACTTGCTATCACAACCGTTGATTCGAATCAAGCCTTTTCTATAAAAAAACCCTACACAAGCCATTTTCATACACATTCAATTTCAAGTACCATTATGCTGCAGGAATGAGCACCCAACATTCCTCCATAATCAACCCTTCGAAATCCTACATGCCTATGTACGATTGAGAAGAGCCATGGAGGTCAATCAACACTAGTTTGAGAATCTGGTTTGCATTTGATTTCTATTTTGCATTTTCATTCTAGTTTGTGCTTCATGGTGCTTGATATGGTTTAGTTGGTTTGTTGTTTTCAACTCTAGATCTGACTTTCTTCCCTATCTACATTTGGTGAACCCAACGTGAATGCATGCAAAATCTAACTTTTTTTGTCAATTTTAGGGACTTGACTTTTGCAGGTTGCTCCCATGCTTGAAATAGACCTCACGGTTGCGTCCGAGAGGCTTGAGAAACAAAAATCGACATAAAATTTGACCCATTTGGCTCACTTTGAAAAAAAATTGAAATTTTTTTAGTACGCCCATCTGTACCGTACGGATCCATACTATACGGACGAGTCGTACCATACTGTGTAGTGTCCTCAACATTGTCTATTGCGGGTTAATGTTTCAAATCGCAAGTTTAATGCTTTGATTTTGTTGCAAGTTTTAGTGTTGGGGTTTTATGTTGTGTTGCAGGTTTTACACTATCTGCTTGCAGGTTTGAAAGTTTTTATTTGCAGGTTTAATCTAAAACCCTAATTGTCTCCATTTCTTCTTCCACCATTCCCTAGCTGCTTAAAACCCTAATCGCCACTCTCTACCTTCCCTCCGCTTGGTCACAGTGCCTTTAATCCTTGTCGATGCCACTAAACTGCAACCCAGTCAACACCTTCAACTCTATCGATGCCCACTAAGCACTAATCGTCGCCGTTGGTTACATATTCTATTCAACACTGGTCACGACCCTTCAAAACCCTGAATATTTGCCACCTTTGGCAACCACCTAACCATAACCCCGTCGCTGCCTAAAAATCCAGTTGCCATTGTCATCGTTGTCCTAAGTCCCATTTCTGTGCCCACCGTTGAGTCGACAACCTGCAACTAAAATCCATTGTCACATCCTCACTCGCTAACCATCACCTCTAACTGGTCGTCGTTTGAAAGCCCTAACATTTCCTTTCAAGCCCTAACGTCTGCTCTAACCGCCAGCTGCATTCTGCATGGTCTCCTTTGGATTTGGTTTTTACCTTAACCCTAGCCGTTGGTCTTTTGTGCTAGACAGTTGGGAATCCATGTGGGGGGACCAATGGGCAAGTAGCAAACTAGAAACATTAATGCCACTAGAGATTTACCTGTCGTCGCCTCCAAAATTCCTCCTCTGTTGACCCATTCTATGCCTCCCTTCTGATATGTCCTCGAGCTCCACGTTGCAGCCCTGTCATAACCCTAACCCCATCGACATCATCTTCTAAGCCCCATTGTCAACGCTTTGTTGAAACCCCTGCTACCTGCCTTTAACACTGTGACCTCCTCTCGGCAGTTTAAAGGTATTCACATTGTCGCCGCTAACACTCAGTCATTGATTTGCTTTAAGCCGCTTGTTGCATTTTGCACTTAGGGTTTGTCATAGCATTCATCCTCGCACCTACATTCACATTTGCACCTACGATCAGGATAAGCCCTCGATCGTAGTTATTAAGGGGGGACTTAAGCCTACGCCCCCCTTTCTTAATTTCCTTTTTTATTTTTATTTTTATTTTTATTTTTTTATTTTCACCTTTGGCCCCTGGTCATATGAACGACTAGGGGTGCGGCTTAAACTTAACAGTTAACTGTAACCATAGGAAACTAACTATCACATGTGACCAAGAGGGGTTTGACTGCTAGCGGTCAATTTTCAAATAGTCAAGCTTGCCCTTGCCTTCTACATGCCCTACTAGGGCATTTTTTTCTTTTGTTCATAACTTTCACATACAAAGGCAAAATTTTGCAAACGAGGACTCATCGGAAAGAAGATTCAGAGAACTTCATAGTTGTGATGATTGTATTAGGTGAAAGTGTCATTTTGATGCCTTTTTCGCAGTCAAAGTCAAACTTGCACATGAACTTCAAATGCTCCTAACTTTTGCATTTTTGGTCGAATTTTCACGATTTTTTTTTAAAAAGTGCTTAGAATCTCGTGTAATTTCTGTTTATGATAATCATTTTTTTGTATCAGTTCATTTTCATTAAATTTTTATCAGATTGCGCATTTTCACATACAGTCCTCTTGGCTAGTTTACTTGTTTATTTTTTGATTTTGTGGCTTGCAGGTGACCTCACAAGGCTAGAACAATATTTGGATCAACATACACAATAGCTTGGACAAAAATATAATTAGATGTACATATTCTAATCTTTCATTTCTTAATCAATCTTGCTTATCTCACACTTTGATTTGGGCTCCTAAAACGAACGAGTGTCTTCATTCACATTTTTTATTTGGACATAAAATGAACTAGTTCTTGGATTGTTTGGTGAGCTTGAATGTGATCGAAGGTGTGTATGCTCTTCTCATGCACTTCGTGCGATCATGAGAATCAAAAACACCTCTCATCCATTCATATTCACACCTCACATTTCAACTTCTTAGGGGAAATTTACAAGTGCGAGTGTGAATCAAGTACATGTGTATGCTCTCTCCTCGCACCGCAAGGTGATCTTGGAGATCAAAAATACCTCACTTGATTTGCTTTTGTTTACCCTTTCCTAGGAGGCCTGCTAGGGGATTTCATCACCCCTAAGGATGACCTCAACCACGTGTTCTGGCAGGGTACATCAAAGGGGGAGAACAAAAGTTGTACCTCAATCTAGCTACGTAGTCATTGGGACAACCTTGTGGCCCTGGGTGATTCCAGACACAAGGTGAAGTGGTATTCACTTACACTTATGCCACATCCCTTCAACGAGCTAGTGTTCACAGATTTGGGCCCCTCATACCTCGTGTATATTGGGGACACCCCTAGTTAACCCTTGTGCAGCCTCACTTAAGACTTATTGGCCATACCCTGCTTGACTAATTCTAGGGCTTGTTGATGTGTCTTCCATGTGTGCTTGTTTAATCATCACATTCATTCAAAATTCAAATTCAAAATTGCTTATGTGTCTTGCATGTGTGTACATGTGTGATCATTTGATTGAACATTGCCAAATCAAGCTCTAAACACCAAACACACAAAGACAAGTCAATCTAAACATTCTTCCAACACATTCAAATCCAATCACTTTCATCCTAATCACCCTTCTTGACCACTTCATATCCTAATCATATCCAAGTCATCATAATGCAAACCCTAATCATTCCCAAATCACCTTCTTCTTAATCAAACCCTAATCATTCCACATCACATCCTAATCATATCCAAGTCATCCCAATCCAATCTTAATCGCATCCTTGTCATTCTACATTATCCTTATCATCATTCTAATCATTACACCTTATACCTAATCAAACCCTAATCATACTAATCACTATCCTAATCACATCCTAATCATACAATCTTATCATCTCAATATCCACGTCAACCTAGTCTTAATCATCACTAGTCAAAATGGCCCTAATCATAAACAAGCCCAATCAAAATCATAAGCCCAAAATCATAGTCCAAGGGGGCTACCCTTCTAATTCAAACAATGAGATGAAACCAAAGCCCAAAATCATCATTCAAGGAGGCTCCCTCCCTAGTCCTACTCATGAGACAAATCCAAGACCTAAACTTGTACTTCGAAGGGCCCCTCCTAGTTCTAATGATCATAAGAGCCTTGTAAATAATGTATCATACCTTGAGACACAAGATGACATACAACGATGTAAGGACATGTGTAATTCCATGCCAACATTAGAAAACAAGGTCCTAGTGCCCCACCTACAAAAAATCATCCAAGCATTCCAACACCCAAACCAACCCCTAAACTAATCGACCATACAACACTTACAAGATACTCTTCAACCATTTCAACAAAGTCCACCACCTCACATACAACAACTCCTAGCCCAAATCCACCACATCCTAGCCAACCACCAATCTCAAATCCAACAACTCAATGCCACATCATCATATCAATTCACTTTACAACAAGCACATGTGAGCCCAAGTCCACCTTTGCAACAAGTCCAAATGCATTCATGTTCTAATTCCACCTTTGACAAGGGGAACACCAATCTATTTCATGTACCCTACAAGTTTATCATACCACCAACCAATCAAATGTCTATCCCTAAACCACCATGTCCTAGTCCTAATCCATTGGTCTCTTCGCCTTCTAATTCATCAAACCCTTCATTACCTTTATCATCATCTAACCTTCCATGCCCTAATCCTAAACATTACAAGAGTAAACCTAAGGAGTTACCTAAATCCACCCATCCATTACATCATTTATCCACCCCTACACTTACAAAGAATGTGAACCAAGGGCTAGTAGTAAGGAGTCAAACATGTCACCAAAGTCTTATTCATGAACTTACCAAAGAACCCTCAAATGCCATACCTAGTCCTCCAAATGCCTCATGTGGTCCACCCACCATTGAGCCAATCAAAAGAGTCTCCTTCCATGAATCCATGTCAAGACCCATTGTCCTCTCATGTTATTGACCAAGAACCTATCCAAAAGTCACCCACTTCCATTCAAGCAACCCAAGAGGTATGTCAAGAACATAATCCTAAGCATGAGGAAACATCAAGCCCTCCTACTAATCAAGATCAAATCATTTTCATTCCACCCATTCATAACATATACCTTTTCCATGATCAAGACATTATTCATGAGGAAGAGCCTATCCATGAGCCACTTGTTCCTATCCTTCACCCCACAACCATTCATGAGAAAGACACCCAAGACCTACATGCTCCATCTAATGAAAGTCTTGTTGACCTACTTGAACACTCACCCTGTTTCATGACCTTCCTACAAAGTGAAGAAACTCCACCAATCCATGATCTAACCACTTCCACTTGTCATGATGAGACATGTGCCTCCCAAGAATACATAAAAGATCAAACAAATAACTTGGATCTACATGAACATAATAAAGATCCTAATGATCCTTCTCCATCCACTATCAACCCCATTTCAAATCCACCATCATATCCACTTGGCCTATCCGCTTTCATACATGAATGTTCCTCCCTAGGAACACAACAACCTTTGTCCACTTCACCTTCTCCATCAAATAATCTGCTCAACTCTAGTGCCCAAACTGTACCTAGTCTCATTGTCCATCGCATGCTCCAAAACATGAATTGCCAAGGTAAAGGCTTAGGCCTTCACGAACAAGGTATTTTGGAACCCATCCATGTAAATGTTCCCCCTCGCTCATATGGCCTTGGATACACACCCCAAGGTCAACAATCTAACGATGTTGGTAATTTTTCCATCCCCCCTAAGTCAACCACTTTCCATCACACATCCCATCATATTCCCAAGACATATGTCACCATTCCACCTCTCTCATCCTATAAATGTCAAAAGCATGTGACCATACACCTTCCACCATCCACTTTACCTCCACTTCTTCCAACCCCTAATTTCCCTCCATCCACTTTACCATCATTGCTTCTAACACCTAATATCCCAATCATCCATAAATCACCTCAACATCCTAATCATGACCAACAAAAGCACACATTGTCTAAACATAAAGATTCCACTCATTCCATCCACCCCATGGGATTCAAAAATAAATATTTGGATGCCTCCTTTCATAAAGACAAAAATCCTAAGGTTCTTAATGCCTTAGGACATCAAACCAAAAATTCAAAGCAAGGTACATTCAAAAATCCATCCAAACCCATACCTCCAAAAGCAAAGTCACAAACTAAAATGGTTTGGGTACCTAAGCAAAAAGGAATCAAGTCAAATGAGGCATTCACCTCTCAAAAGTTTCAACCCTCTTCCATCCACTCCATCAAAAAATCCCATTTCATATACAAATCCCACATGAAAATCAAAATTCATAAAAATATTAAGTCCATGTGGATACCAAAATGCTTACATCATCCACCTCCTAAGCAAACCTTGCCATTGCTTTCCACACCACCTTCACATCAAAAGCTTCAACGTTTATCATGGTGTGTGCAGTCGTTGGTCATGATTCCATTCCACTCCGCAACATTTCCACATACCTACATCACCCCATCATTCATTCATTTTCCTACATATTTCACACCTCATCTCCCTATGGTCCATACTTTTGCATAAACATTTCATCCATCTACCTTACATAATCCACATCATAATCCACTTTCATTCCCTACATAATCCACATCATAATCCACTATCATTCCCTCCATAATCAACTATCTACCTTAGCCATCTCACTTTCATGCCATCACTTACCAACATCAATGAGTATAACGACATTTGACACAGTCAATGCGACATACCTTTGGGACTATCACCTTCATGGCACTAGACACCTAAGTCCTTCTCATCCATATCCCCCTATCTAATTCAAAAAATCAAAAAAGTTGATCTTCTATGCCACTTACACTTGGGGGCACATTATCTCATCCTCCTATCATTTTCCACCTTACCATCCTTATTCATACACCTACATGCCTATCATATCGCATCCATTCATTCTCCCTTCCTCTTTTGATCTTGATAAAGATTAGGGGCACAATGTTGAAAAATGTTTTGAATGTCTCTTGGCATACCTCATCCATTCCATCCAATCATATCATCATCCTATTTTCATAGGCCTTGTCATGAAAAATCCTAAACCAATATTGGGGCATGCTATCCCTATGCAACATAGCCTTTGGAGATCACATCCTTGCTCTCTTACACATACATCCATTCCATCCATTATCGCCCACCCTTTCATCCAATCCCATCCAATTCCTTGCACCTAGACTTGGTCCTCCCTTGTCATTGGTATCTAGCTCAAAGGTTACCTTAATTGTCATCCATTGACACCTCAAAACATTCAAAAATCCAAAAAAATCAAATATTTTTAAAACCCCAAAAAAATCACAACATTCCAAAAACACAAAAAAATCGTTACATGTCAAAAAAAATCCAAAAACATTCAAATAGTCTCAAAATCCCAAAAACATCAAAATATCATCAAAAATACAAAAAAAAAAAATATTCAACAAAAATATAAGCAATAAAATCACTTCTCCAAATCAATCAATCAACCAAATCATCTTCAAATCTCATCATTACACAACACCATCTTCGTCCTAAACATTCCCTAATCCATCCAAATCGTCCAATCTCGTCACTACACATAATCATCTTCATTCTAAGACTAGTCAATCACATTCTAATCATATCCTAACCATGCATTCTAATCCAATCAATTTCATCTCAATCACAATACACCACAACCATAGGGAAACCTTGGAGTATCTACTCTCCTTGTCAAATCCGATTGCAGCTGTGTCAAAGAATACTAAATTTCACCCACTACATAATCAATTTCAGTCCACTACACATTCAATTTCATTTAGCCTTTGACACATCTATAGAGGACCCTAAACATTAGTCTTCCTAAGGTTGAAACATAGGGAGAAACTGTCGAAGCTTGACTATATCACAAGAACAAATCTATGGACCAAGAGACCTTGACATCTTTTTCACATCAATTACAACTTGGGCTTAATACTCCATGGCTAGTTTAAGTCCATCCTTCCAAGTGAATTCTGAAACTCATGGGTTTCATCAATCATTTCTTCCACTTGGGCTTAATACTCCAAAGCTAGTTTAAGTCCATCATTCTGAGTGAATTCTGAAACTCATGGGTTCACTTTATCATTTCTTCCACACCTCAAGGTCTCAACAAAACCAATTTGTGCTTTGAAAGGTCATTAGTAGATGAGAGTACCCTCTTGGAGCTAGACTTTTCGAAGACTAATATCATTAGCCTCTATCATAATCTGGGCCTCATCACCTTGCATTGTCATCCCCATAACATCCCACAATTCACAAATCTCATTTGGTAGAGACACGGTTGTAAAACGAAGAGAAAAGGGAGTAGACCCTCCTAGTCATCCCTATAGCAAAAACATCACTACGACATCCCACACATTCCATCAAAATCACATCAATCCGATCCATATCATCCCATCAATAAAACATTATCAGAACTATATCTCACCTCTATCGTTGCGTACCTTGATCCCGTGGATACAGGGTATGTAGGCAATCTGGGATACGAAGGAAGTACTCAGATTCAGGCATAGGTGATAGACCTCTTCCATCTTTCATCTTACTTCAATTCTTCAATCATTCAAACCAACTCAATCAATTTCAATCAAATCAATTCACTTCTTCAAATCAAGCCAATCAATTCAATACTTCCAATCATTCAATCAAATCAATCATTCCACTAAATCATTCAAATCAAATCAATCCAATCAAATCACATCACTTAATTCAATTCTTCCAATCATCAAATCACTTCTTTCAATCAATTCTTAAAATCATTCCAATCAATTCATTCTAATCAATCATTCCATTCACCCTGGTGCAATCACGGTAGGAGGGTTCATAGAATAAACTATCCAGACCGTGCAGTAAGAGTAAAAACAATGGAAACAACTCAAAGAAATGGAACAAATGCAGATTCAGTCATTCAGTATATCAAAGAATTCAAAATAGAGATTCGTCGGCAACATGCGAGCTTACAACTAGGGCTCATGGGCCTAATTACATACATGCGCAAGATAAAGCTTTGAAGCTCCTTCTCACAAATCTAAACTATCAGGTCTTTCCAATGTGAATAGCTACTTTCCTAAGGATTTATTACATCTTTATATATAATTTCCGGACCAATAGATTCCTCCGCATCGGCCAAGGAAGATCACAAACTCCAATGAAGAGTTGTAACGTGTTCACAGATAGGTTGGGCCTAAATGTGTAGAACACTTCCTCAAATGAATGGAATAATGTGCGGACCCTTGGAGAAGGTCAGCCATGAACCACAGGACATTGAATGATGTGTCATTGAGATCCACAAGTCAAGGAATGATCCGCAAGCTTTCTCCTTCAGTTGATTATCAGGAACTGTTAGAATGCTCTGCTCTGAGAAAACAATTAACTTTCTGATAGCAATATCTTTCTGGTAACTGATCCAAATGCTTTGAATTCTTGATATGATGTAGATGAATGAATGTAGATGCTAAGTCCAGATCCGCAAGGTGTGAATTGCCAAAACTAGACCACAAGCTGAGAACTGCTACTAACTGAACTGCCTGGAATGAACTAGAAAATGAAAGAACTGAAATGCCAACAAACTAAAATGCAAATGTTTTTGGTTGATGCAAAATTACTCTTGAACCAGGGATGCTCCTACATCAGACATCCGTGGTTATTGAAAAAAGTGAGTCCCTCACTTTGCTGGGGCTAGGGGAGAACCAAGATGGTCCACCTCAGCCTGAGAAATCCATGATGAATCTTCTTTCGGTTTGCCTTTCCACTTCACAAGGTATTCTTTGTATTGTCTTCCTCTAGTGGTGCGTCCAACTCTGCTGTCCAAGATGTCTTCAAGTTGTTCTGGTGCTTGTTGTGGTAACTGATTCTTCAAGTCTTCTTCCATGCTGTCATTGAACTCTACTTCATGATACTGATAAAGATCTGCAATGTTGAAAATCAGTGATATACTCAATGTCTCCGGTAACTCTACTTCATATGCATTTCCTGAATCAAATTTCCTGATTATCTTACAAGGTCCAAACTTCTTCATCTTCAACTTGTTATATGTCCCAACTGGGAATCTTTCTTTTCTCAAGTACACCATCACTTCATCTCCAACTTTAAACTCCTTATGTCTTCTCTTCTCATCAGCCTTCCCTTTGTGCTTACTATTCATATCATCCAAATGCTTCTTCACCTAATTATGCACTGTCTTCATATGATCTACAAATTCTTCTGCTTCTGCACTTGTCTTTTCTTCTGTACTGATATCTCTTAGTTCTGCCACTCCTCTAGGATTCACTCTGGTAACAATCTCAAAGGGTGTTCTTCCAGTACTCCTATTTACTGAATTATTATATGCAAACTCTGCTTGTGAAAGAATTAAATCCCAGCTTCCGGCTTTGTCTCCAACCAAACATCTCAACAAGTTTCCCAAACTCCTATTCACTATCTCTGTCTGTCCATCTATCTGTGGATGAAAAGTTGAATTGAACTTCAAATCTATCTTCATCTTCTTCCAAAGTGTCTTCCAAAAGTATCCAACAAACTTTGTATCTCTATCTGAAACTATACTCCTAGGTAATCCATGCAATCTCACAATCTCCTTGAAAAATAGATCAGCCACATGCATTGCATCTCTTGTCTTCTTACAAGGTATGAAATGAGCCATCTTTGAAAATCTGTCAACCACTACAAATATTGATTCATGTCCTCTTTGTGTCTTCGCTAATCCCATCACAAAATCCATGCTTATGTCTTCCCAAGGTCTCTCCGGTACTGTCAAAGGTTTATACAATCCAACATTCTGACTACTCCCTTTTGCAACTTGACAAACTCTACAACTCTGCACAAATCTCTGAACATCCTTATGTATCTGAGGCCAAAAGTAATTTTCACTTACCAAAGCCAATATCTTATCAATGCCAAAATGTCCTGCCAGTCCACCACTATGCTTCTCCTTGATCAAATTATCTCTCATTGAACTTCTAGGTATGCATAACTAACTTCCTTTGAATAACATACCCTCTTGAATGAAATAGTCTAGCCACTTACTCCTATCTGTCACAACAGGTTCCTTACATGCTTTCCAAGGTTCTGCAAAATCAGTGTCTCCCTCATACATGTTCTTCAATTCATCAAAACCCAACACTTCAACTCTCATCTCTGTCAACAAGTTTCTTCTCCTACTCAAGGCATCAACAACTTTGTTTGACTTTCCACTCCTATGCTTCAACACAAAAGTATAACTCTGCATGAACTCTACCCATCTCAGATGTCTCTGATTCAACTTACCTTGAATGTTCAAATATTGCAAAGCTTGATGATCTGTATACAACACAAACTCCTTAGGCAACAAATAATGTCTCCACTTCTTTAAGGCTTGAATTATGGCATAGAACTCCTGATCATAAACTAAATATCTTCTCCTTGCATCATTCAACTTCTCACTGAAATAAGCTACAAGTCTACCTTCTTGACTTAACACTGCTCCAATTGCATTTCCACTTGCATCGCAATCAACTTGAAATACCTTATTGAAATTTGGTAATGCCAAAACTAGTTGCTCTGTCACTTTCTGCTTCAACAACTCAAAACTTTTATCTGCTCCTGATTTCCACTTGAAATCTTTTCTGTCACCTCTCATTGTCTCTGTCATAAGGTTACAAACTGAACTGAAATTTCTGATAAATTTTTAGTAGAAACTAGCCAATCCATGAAATGATCTAACCTCTCCAATGCTCTCTAGTGTAGGCCATTCAACAATTGCTCTCACTTTCTCAGGGTCCATCTTCAATCCTTCCACAGAAATCACAATTCCCAAATATACTAACTCTTCCTTCATGAAACTACACTTATTGATGTTTATCAGCAATTTCTCTTCTCTCATTCTCTACAAAACTTATCTAATATGCCACAAATGTTCTTCTTTTGTCTTACTAAAAATTAGAATATCATCCAAGTATACAATTACAAACTTACCTAAGAATTTCTTCATAACTTCATTCATCAACCTCATAAAAGTATTCGGTGCATTTTTCAATCCAAAAGGCATCACTAACCACTCATACAATCCTTCATTTGTCTTAAAAGCAGTCTTCCATTCATCACCTTCTCTAATTCTGATCTAATGGTATCCACTCTTCAAGTCTATCTTTGTGAAACATTTTGCTCCACTCAAACAATCCATGATATCATCCATCCTAGGTAAAGGAAATCTATACTTAACTGTGATCTTGTTTATTGCTCTGGAATCAGTACACATTCTCCATTCTCCATCCTTCTTCAATTCTAACACTACAGGTACTGCACAAGGACTCAAGCTTTCTTTGATCAAACCTTTCCTCAATAACTCTTGTATCTGTCTATTCAATTCTCCATTCTCTGCCGGTGTCATCCAGTGTGCTGCTTTGTTAGGCAAACTTGCTCCTGGTATAAGATCCATGTGATGACTGATACTCCTTATAGGTGGTAATCCTTCAGGTACATTATCTGATATGATGTCTTCATACTCTATCAACAACTCTCTTATCTCATCCAGTTCAGTCTCTTTCTCCAATATTTCAGGCGTTTTAGGAATCAAGGCATAGCACATACTTTCCTGTTTCAAACCATCCAAAAATTTCCTTCCATCTACCAAACAGACTCTAGCATTTCCACATACCACATTTTTAGGAACATCTTCCAAAGGAATCAAAGTAATTCTTTTTCCATTTGTTGTTATAGTATATGTATTCTTCCTCCCATCATGTATAGCTTTTCTATCATATTGCCAAGGTCTACCCAATAAGATATGACATACATCCATAGGCATAATATCACACAAGACTTCATCATGATAAGATCCAATATGAAATTTCACCAAACATTGTTCACTCACCAATACCTTATAATCATCCTAGATCCATGCTATCTGATAGGGCTTAGGGTGTTTCAATCTTTCCAACTTTAGCTTAGTCACCATCTCCTTTGAAACTAGGTTATCTGAACTACCACTATCAATTACAACTTTACAACACTTACCTCCAGATTTGCATCTAGTTCTGAACGGACTTTTCCTTTGTGATGGTTCCTCATTTGCCTCTATTTGAAATAGTGCTCTCCTCATCACCAATGATTCTCCTTTCTCAGGTTTACCAACAGAACCGGGTGATTCAACAGGTTCTTCTTCAGCATAGGCTGCTCTCCCACTGTTCTATGCCTTCTTGCTTGTACTACTCTGATTACATTCAAGTGCTCTATGTCCTTCACCTCCACACTTGAAACAAGTACCTCTGAATGTCCTCTTATCAAATCTTCTTCCTTCTCTTCTGTATCCTTCATTCTGGTATGCACTAGGGTTTCCTCTCCAGTAAAAAATTCTGTCTTCTCTCCGGTAAGCGTTGTTATCCCCGTCATCCTTCTTAAATGGGTTGTCAAACTTGTTTTGCTCCATAAATGATCTATCATATCCAGAAAATGCTCTAGCTCTCTAAAATTTACCTCCTCTGCCTCTTTGTCTTTGATCATGCCTCTTATTCAGCTTCTCTTCAACTTTCAGGGTAAACTGATATGCTTCCTCCAAAGATGTCATCCTTACTAAACTCAGTTCCTCTTGAATGTTCAATCTTAGTCCATTGATGTATCTAGCCACTTTCTCCTTACTTGCTTCACTATGTCCTGTTCTTATGATCATCTTATAAAATTCTTCAGTATATTCCTTCACAGATTTCTTCTTTTGTCTCAGGTTTTGCAATATCTTCAATAGCTCCAACTCATAGTCAGCAGGTATAAACTGATTCTTCAACTTTGTCACCATCTGGTCCTACTTTGTAATCTTTTCTTTTCCTCTTATGTTTCTTTTCAACTAAACTTCTTTCCACCATATAGCAGCATGTCCTTTCAACTTTGTCTTTGCAAATTTCACCTTTTCTAGATCTTCAATCTCCTCATATTCAAAGTATTCTTCCATGTCATTTATCTAGTCAGTCAATTCTTTCGAATTCAAGTTACCAGTATAATTCAGCACATCAAGTCTAGGTCTCTTTCCAATCTTTGAAATAGCTCGCAACATCTTTACCTGATCTGATTCTTCTTCTTCATTACCTTCTAGGGTTTTGCTAGTTTGTTCAGTAGATTGAAATTCTTCTTCATCATCACTTTCAACATTAGGTCTTAGTGTCAATCCTCTACGCCTATCTTCCTCAATAGCATCCAAATGAATTCACATTGTTCTCATCAATTCCATCATCTCATCCATTCTATTAGCCATTGTACCAATAGGAGGAACTCTTCGCAGCGACATCTTTCTAGGATCAAGTGCAAACTGCCTCAAATTCGGTGATCGGCCTACAAGCGACAACTGCCTCTTAATCGGCGATCGGTTGTGCACAAGTAACCTACCTTGGATGGGCGATCTGCTCACAACAAGATCTTATAGAATCCCTTCGCCAACTTCACTCAATTCACTCTCCAAGACTCAAACTTTCACTCTAATACCACTTGGTGCAGTCACGGTAGGAGGGCTCACATAATGAACTGTCTGGATCATGTCGCAAGAGTAAACACAATCGAAACAACTCAAAGAAATGGAACAAATGTAGATTCAGTCATTCAGTATATCAAAGAATTCAAAATAGAGATCCGCTGGCAACATGCGGGCTTACAACTAGGGCTCACAGGCCTGATTACATACATGCGCAAGATAAAGCTTTGAAGCTCCTTCGCACAAATCTAAACTATCAGGTCTTTCCTATGTGAATAGTTACTTTCCTAAGGATCTATTACATCTTTATATATCATTTTCGGACCAATAGATTCCTTTGCGTCGGCCAAGGAAGATCACAAACTCCAATGAAGAGTTGTAACGTGTTCACAGATAGGTCATGCCTAAATGCATAGAACACTTCCTCAAATGAATGGAACAATGTGCAGACCCTTGGGGAAGGTCGGCCATGAACCACAGGACATTGAATGATGTGTCATTGAGATCCGCAAGTCAAGGAATGATCCGCAAGCTTTCTCCTTCAGTTGATTATCAGGAACTGTTAGAATGCTCTGCTCTGAGAAAATAGTTGACCTTCTGATAGCGATATCTTTCTGGTAACTGATCCAAATGCTCTGAATTCTTGATATGATGTAGATGAATGAATGTAGATGCTAAGTCCAGATCCGCAAGGTGTGAATTGCCAAAACTAGACCACAAGATGAGAACTGCTACTGACTGAACTGCCTGGAATGAACTAGAAAATGAAAGAACTGAAATGCAAATGTTTTTGGTTGATCCAAGATTACTCTTGAACTAGGGATGCTCCTGCATCACACCCAAATCAATCACATCATTCCAATCAAATCAATTCTTCACATCAATTCACCTAATTCATCCCTTTCAATCCAATCACTCTATTCAATCCATCATCATTATTCAATTCTTCAAATCTATTCTTCACATCAGTTCATTCCAAATCAATCAATTAATTCAAATCATTTCATCCAATTCATCAATCTTCATCATTATTCAATCAATCAATCAATTCAAATCCATTCTTCCAATCACTTCATCTAAATCATTCTTCTTCAAATCATATCAAAGCAATGATCCAAATGCAAGTCATATCCATCCATACCAATCAAGTCAATCAATCATGTCAAATATACAATCACATCAATGGTCTTGATCCTAATCTTGACATAAACCAAATCAATCAATCAATCAAATCCTGGTGTTGCTTGCATGGCCAACAACACTAGTGTGAATCAATCAATCAATTGTCTTAGACAGGATGTTGCATTGTCGAAACCAGACCAGGCGTCTTAGATGACATGTTTCATTCCTGAAACTAGACACTATCATTGTCATAATCAATCACTCAATCATTGGTTTACAGCTTGACAGGGGCAATACCTTGTGTTGGTGCCTACATGAGTATTTAGGTTTCAAGCATTTAAATATGCAGGCACCCTCCCAAAAAGTCCAAAAAATCTAACTCTTTCGGCCTCTGCAGTTGTAAAAAATGCAAAAAACAGAGTTAAAATGCATGTATCTATGTATATACAAAGATGTTTGTATATACAAGTGCTGATGTGCATGGGCGAGCTTGCAAAATTCCCATCGGCCTTTGAAAAAAATGAGTTATATGCATTTTTGAATGCATATCAGGCTTAAAAGGGTGCATATGCAAGAGGGAATCTTTCACAGATTCCCAGGGATATTCGCTGCTTGTATATCGGGCTTGTATGTCTGAACATACATCGGCTACATGCATTAGAAATGTGCAATGAAAAATATACAAGGGTCCGCCTCATATACATTCGCTATAGTGCAATGTACAAGTGATCTTGTATGTTCGGCAGCATACAAAGAAGAAGAGATACAAATGGTGGGGCCTGTAGACATACAAAGGCGAATGTATATGAAGTATACATTCGCGATATACAAAGAGGAACATGCATTCAAAAAATGCAAGAACCGGACCCGAAAGGCTATGCAATGTAGTAAATTCAGAGTTGAGGTCCATTGTATGTATATTTTACTTGTATGTTTGCGATGTATATGCGATATACAAGGCGAATATGCATTCGTGATATACAAGCCGGACTGGATTTAAAAGTCAAATATGGCTAATTCAATGGCTGGCGTCCACGGCTTGCATGTATATGGCATTGTATATACCAATATACAAAGGAAGTGAGATACAAGCCAGATTTCAAAACGATTTGCAACGTGTTTCATAATTTTTGAAATCTACGGCTTGTATGTTAGGGTGCTTGTATGTGCGATATACAAGGCCCGATATGCAAGGGCATATGCATTGGGTCATCGGTGGGACAGTTATCATCGGTGGATGCCTCAAGAGTTATTCCGATGGCCGACGGAGGAAAATGCATGGCAACAGAGGACCAACCAACGACCACCACGTGTCCTGAAACAGTCGCATGTATATGTTGAATGCATATACAATGGTTTTAAAAGGCTAAAGGGGGCGGTTGTATATGCTCTTGCATATACAAAGATAAATGTATGTGCTCTGGGCGACAAAGGCAAAAGAAGGCGGAAAGGCAAAATGTAAGGTCATTGATGGCAAGGAAACATCTGACGTGGCACGTTCCAATTGGCTGGCTGCTTGTTCATTCGATTTGGAGCCGCAGATCTCAGCAGAGGAGAGGTGGATCGTGTTAGCACTTATTTTGACCTGGGGTTGATTTGTCATGATCAGGAGGTTTCTTCATCTGAAGCCTTCATCTTCTTGCCCAATTTTTCTAAGTGTTGGACCTCCTCAGCGTTTTTCAGCTGCAGCATCATATTTTTCTGAGGAGGAGGTCGTCATCATCATCTTGTCTTCGATGATGATCTTCATCAGCATGTTCTTCGTCGGCTTGTTTTTCTCATCGTCATCATCATATTTCAACTATCGGGTGATGTTTGGATATCATCCTGATGATACTGGTGAGTTACAGTGCGCCCTCAGTTGCTTGCGGGGGTGATCTTTTCAAGTATCCGGTGATCTTCCGAATATCACCTTGCTCAAACATGATGATGATGTTGCCCCATTATCTTGAAGGGGTTATTCTCTAAGTTGTTCGACCTAACTTGTTTTTTCTTAAGGGTCGTCGTCATCATCATCATATTTCCAGTTATCATCCTGCTGCTTGCGGAGGTCATCATATTTTCTGCCTTCATGATATTTCGCCGGGGTGATATTTTTATCATCGGGTGATCTTGGTTATGATCATCCTGATGATGTTGTTGAAGAGTTCTAAGTGCGACCCGATATTCACTAGGGTCATCATATTTTGAACCTCAGGATGATCTTGGTCAATATAATCCTGATGATGTTGTATCACTTCTTGTTCGTTGTTTTGGCATCCTGATGATGCTGACGTCATCCGTATATCAGGGTGATATTTTTCTTTCTGCCTATCTGCATCATGATATTCTCGAAGGAAGGGGTGATATTTTCATATCACCCGGATATATGTTTGTTCGAACATCATGATGATGTTGATATCAAGGAGATATCCGCCTGCTGGCTTCGCGCATTATCTGCTGGGGGTGATCTTTTCAAGCAGCATCATCATATTCAGTTATCACCCCGATCTTACAGAGGAGCTACAGTGCAACCTGATGTTTGGACGTCAGGAGGATATTTCCAAATATCCGGTTGTCTTCCGAATATCATGATGATGTTAATATGATGATGACGTCATCAAGGTCCGGGGGGGTCATATTTCTAACACTGATCATCTTGAAGAGACCTCCTGATATTTGCAAACATGATGATGACATCATCCGGATATGAGGAGGTGCGCAGTAGGCAGATATGATGATGACGTCAGCAGGATATGATGATGACGTCATCAGGATGTTCGTCGGCCAGACTTTTGTTATAAGCTCAGCAGGAGGATGTTCCTCCGAAGGATCAGGTTGTGCCGATTATCATGAAGGTTATATTTCAAATATCATGATGACGTCAGGGTGATATTTCGAACAACAGGATATCATGCTGCTGGAGGATGATGATGATGAAGTCTATACTAGTGTCGTCAGGAGCAAAAGCACCGACATGATATATGCTCATGACCTGGTATATAAAATGTTATTGAGGTCATCGCGGGGTGCATGTGGGATATTGTTATCCTGCATTTTCAAACATCATGATGATGAATCTCGGCGGGAAATGCTTGCGATAGTCTGTTTGATGATCTTCCCAAGGCCGCGGGTTGGTGCGCCATTAATGGCGATTGTTGCAGAGGTATGGGCGATGGCGTGGATGGATCCTGTACCCGACTGAGGGTGTACATCAGCGGACAGGGGCGCAGGGCTCGAGAAATCTTCCTGTCTCCTCCCCTACCTGCTGCATTCAAGTTTGGGCGCCAATCTGGTTGTGTTTGAGCGCCATTTCCATGATACTGTGTATCTGGCAAAATTTTGGTCAACCATGTAATTAATTGTTGAGCACCTACCTGGCTGTTATAAGCAGGTGGTCTTGCTCATTTGAAAGGTTGTTGAAAGTTGATGATTTTGGCTCTGTAATGCATAACAAACTGATCTGGTTGCTCTGTACAGCTTACCTGTGAGTTTATGTATCTCTTGTTGTTTGTTTTTGGCATGAACCCACTGATTTCATGATTAAACTTATATGAGAAATGCTGTTTAGCATGTGTTGTGTTAATTCTGTCTCCAGTATTGCTTGTACTCTTCTTCTGAATCTGGATGTTTGGTAATGTTTAGATTCTAGAGCATAGAATTCCTATGTTGACTGTCTGATCTTCTAACTTCTACTCAAGGGGTAGATTAAACTATTTTCAGGTTGAACATTGGGAAGGGTATACTGCAGTAGGGATACCATAAGTAGAGATAACCTAACACTTTGTATTGGGAGATGCCTGTAAGGCAGGTATCACACACATCCCCTTGAAATCTAGTTTTAGCTGTTCATACTGATCATTCACAGGTGTATGTCTACTGACTCCAGGCCCTGGATAGGCACCAATCATGCTTTGTTTTGTGTTATAACCATATCCAGCTTTGCATCCACACTTAAACTCCAATGCAAAATCTAAAACAACCATTAGGACTTTAGAATTAGTTTAGGATCCTCAGTCCTCTGTCTACAACTGCTAATAGGCCCAAAGCTAGCCCCTTTGCTCTTATCATTCAGTTTTGGTCTACTTACAGGAGGACTATCTGCTTTCTGTCAGCATCCCAGCTTGTATGCATATCCTCATGGATGTTGAGTAGGGAATACCCCCTAGGTCTTGCAGAGCCTGAAGAAGAAGAGGAGATAAAATATAGAGTCTATCTCCTACACTGTTGACCCCCTGGCCCAGAGATCCTGTTGATCACTGATGGCTACCTTGTAGGGATATCTGGGAATAAGCATCCAGTCTGGGAAAAAGTCAACAGAAATTGGCGACTCCGCTGGGGACTGAGAAGTAAAAGTGCTATCTAATCATCTCCAGTGATATATATGTGACCCATCTGAGTCAGCAACAGTAATCTACTCCGCTGGGGAACCTTGTGAAAGAACCCTGGTTTTCAGAAGAAAACAGTTCCTAGAAATAGGTGGCGACTCCGAAGTAATCTCCCAACCGGTCACAGTAAAATTATATGCAGGGGAGAAGATCCCAACAAAATCCTCTATTTGAAGAGTTACCATTAACAAAAAGAATGATGTATAGAAGAAAGGGAACTGTCTCAGCTAGTCATGAGAGCTCCCCCAGAAAAAGTGATGAGGTACAAGATAACCCTAGGCCATCAGGACAGCATGCTCCTTATTTTTCAAGTGCAGAAGCTGATATCCAAGGTGCATATGAGAGGCAACAGGGTGGTAGTATGAGAATGAGGTCAGAGGTGTTCCAAGAATGCCCTTTTCTAGACCCAAGTGAAAGGTTTGAGGAGGCAGAGTCTCTAAGGGATGATGAAGATGATGACCAGAATGGTATGAGACCATCTACCTCCAGACCTAAGGATGAACAGTTGGCTGAAGAAATCAAAAGTCTAAGAGCAGAACTAGAATACCTACAAGCCATGAAAATCAGAGATGATATAAGGCAGAAAGTGCAAGCCTTGAGAACTGCCCAAAATGATTCAGTTCCTACTCTAGAGAATGCAAATATGCAAAGACATCAGCAAAGATATGAAATGCAACATCAGCATCATGATGACAGACAAAATGTGAATGATGCTAGGATACCACTGAACCATGCAGGAAACCAGAATGCAAACAGAAATGTTAATGTTAATCAGCCAAACAGACAGCCCATGCAGCTAGATAGATTCAGGCAGCTGGTGTTTGATGGTATTCCTGGGTATCCTAACCCCATTGACAAGCATCTGAGGCTGCAAGTGCCTAAGTTTTCAGGAAACAATACAGTGTCAGGAGAAGATCATCTAAAGGCCTTCCAAAATGTCATGGATAATTTTGAGGTTGAGCATGAGGATGTTTTCATGAAGTCATTCATGCAATCCTTAATAGATGAGGCAAGAGAATGGTACAGGAATCTGCCTGACCGGAGCATATCATCATGGGATGATTTTAAGAGGATATTCAAGGAGCAATATGGTGATAAAACTGACCCTAGCTTCTTTGTAAATGAGTTCACCAGTATCACCAAAGGGTCAAATGAGCAGGTTGCAGACTTTAATGCAAGATTTACTAAAGTGTTGAACAAATTGCCACATCATATGAGGCCAAATGAACCTGTGTGCATAATTTTGTATATCAATGCCTTTGATGCAAAGACTGCATATGGACTAAGAGATAAAGGTCCTGCCACTCTCAGGGATGCTTTCAGAATTGCAGTAAATATTGAAAACAATAGGAAAGCATCAGGCAAGACAAATAGAAGGGATGATGTAAAAATTCTGCAGAATCCAAATAAGCCTCAGAACACTCAAGGTAGTACATCTGCTCCTGAAGATAAGATAGACAAACTGGCAAATGTTGTTAAGGACCTGAGCTATAGATTAGCTAGAAGTGAAAAAGGGATGGGTCCTGATAGGCAAGTTTATCAAAGGCAGGAAAAGAGGCCATCATTACATGATATGCCTTATAACACCAATTGGCATGATGGTAAGCCTGTATTTCCACGTAACAACACAAATCAGAGGGCTCAACATGCCAAGGAAACTCCTGATCCCCTGAAGAAAACTATAAATATTGCTGATGATGCTCCGTGGTGTATAATCTGTCAGATGCCACATTCACAGTCACAGTGCATGATTGCCCAATCTTTGTATGATAATGCTACATCTTGTAATGAGTGCAATGAGCCACATCATGTGCAGGATGATGATGTTAACATGATGTCCGTAGGCAATGGATGCACTTTGTATGATGCTGATGACAATACAGATCATCAATTTCAGGCCTGCCAACAGTCCCCGTATGATGAAGATGATGAAGATCACTATGTGTATGCTCAGAACTCACACAACTTTCTGAGTAACCTACAAAGACCTTCTGATGAGGAAATTAGGGCCTTCACAGCTGCAGCAGTTGCTCAAGTCAAGAGCAACTACAACCTCAGAGGTAAAAGTCAGGTTGGCAGCCCACATCAGCCAGAGGATATTTCTGCAGGTCAGCTGATGCATGGTCATAAAGGAACTGAACCACAAAAAAGGCAGTGGGTGAATAATAAACAGAACTTTAGACACAGAACAGGTCATGAATTTCAAGGACCAGAAAACAAAACCCCTCAGGCTGAAGATCAAAGTAGAGGTTCCCAAGACAAGAATGATGATCAGGGAACTATGAAAATGAAAACTAAATCAGCTCAGGATAAAAGCAAGATTGTGGAGCAAGCTACAACTGTTGTACAAAACTGTGCTCCATTTGATATAGCCCAGATCCTCTCTCAGGTAAAGGTCTCTGTTCCGCTTATGGAACTCATGAAAGTGGAAGAGATCAAGAATAGGACAATATCCCTAATCTCAGGGGTACCTTTTCAAGCTAAGCAAGATGATCAGACCCAGGGTGAGAAACATGTCATGTGTAATGAAGAAGATGAGACTCCTGAAGTCTATTTAGGAATGACCATGACAAAGTGCCCTTCACAGGTGGAACCATTTTATGTTTCCCTGGTTATAAATGGTAAAATAATTAGAAATTGTATGCTTGACTCTGGAGCATCCACAAATGTCATGCCTTTGGCCATCATGCAACAAACTGGATTAAAGATTGACAAGGCATGTGGAAAGTGTTATGCTATGGATGCCAGAGAGGTACCAGTTATTGGAATCATGAAGGATGTAGATTTCAAACTGGCAGCATTTCCTGAAAAGAAATATAAGATGAATATAACAGTGGTTGACATCAAGCCACAGTATGGTATGCTGCTGTCAAGAAGATGGGCAGCACTAATAGGTGGAAGTATGCAGCTGGACCTATCATATGCCATGATTCCAATGAATGGCAGGGATGTCAAGCTAAGCAGAGAGCAAAGATCATCAGAGACAGTGGAAGACCAAGAAGCAAATGAACAGATATGCTTTGTGGACACTGACTGTGATAACTTCAAGGTTGTCTCAGATGATGCAGAAGACAAAAAGAAAAATATCTGCATTGATGAGCTGGATCAGCAAGGGTTATGGACCATGTTTTTTGATGGAGCTTGTGCAAAAGAAGGCTCTGGAGCTGGAGTTGTTTTCCTGTCTCCAACTGGTAAGCTCCTCAAATTCTCTTTCTTGCTGAGGTTTGATTGCACAAATAATATTGCAGAATATGAGGCTTTACTCTTAGGCCTAAATATTGCTCTCAAACATGGGATTAAGATGTTAAGAGTATTTGGGGATTCTGAGCTGATTGTATCCCAAATCAGAAATAAGTATGCTGCAAAAAATAAGAGGTTGAAACAATACAAGCATGCTGTTTGGGATACTATTGAACTTTTTGATGCATTTTCAATTGGCTGGGTAGAAAGGTCAAAAAATGTTATGGCTGATTTCTTAGCTAATATTGCAATAAGGCCAGATGACATCACTCTGTCAGATGTCACGGATGTAGAAGTTAAGATTAGGCCTGCCATACCAGAAAACATATGCAGTTGGCAAGTTTTTAATGATGATAGGGATTTGCTGAAATTTTTGCACTGCATAGATGAATATGAGAATCAACAGATTGACTTCCAAGCTTTTGTAGAGACTGTAAATGGAAAAGAGACTCTTGTGGGAAAGGAGATCATTCAGTTGAAGACTAACAAGATCCCTAGAGGGTTAGTGGCTTTGGAGAGAGCCTTTGACAGTAGAGACAAAATGGTCACAAGGACATCCCCCACAAATAAGGAGGATTTAGAAGAAATAAATTTGGGGACATCTCAGGCCCCTCAGAAAGTATATATTGGTAAACAGCTCAAACCACACATAAGAAGTATGCTGATTGCATTGCTAAAAAAGTATAAACATGTTTTTGCTTGGTCATATGAGGACCTAAAAGCTTATAGGGAAGACTTATTCCAGCATGAGATCCCATTGAAGCCTGAAGCTAAGCCATTTAGACAAAGGCAAAGACCTATTAATCCAACCTTAGCTCCCAAGATGCAAGAAGAACTCAAAAGGCTCAGGGAGGCTGGAATAATTGTGCCAATCAGACATTCAACTTGGGTGTCTAACCTTGTCCCAGTCAGGAAAAAGAATGGTGATATTAGGTTGTGTGTTGATTTCAGGAACTTGAATGTATCCTCTTTGAAGGATAACTATCCACTGCCTAATATGGAGGCTATGTTGCAGAGAGTGACTGGTTGTGAACTCCTATCCATGATGGATGGATTTTCAGGATATAACCAGGTAAAGGTGAAGGAATCAGAACAGTATAAGACTGCCTTTACCACTCCATGGGGAACGTATGTGTATGTTAGAATGCCATTTGGACTAACAAACGCAGGTGCTACATTTCAAAGAGCAATGGATGTTGCTTTTGCAGGGCTGATTGATTCAATCCTGGCAGTATATCAGGATGACCTGACTGCCTACTCAAAGAAAGAGGAGCAGCATTGTATGCATCTGGAGCAGATCTTCATAAGAGCACTAGAATATGGTATTTCTTTAAACCCAAAGAAGTGTGCCTTTGGAGTAGTTGAAGGAAAGCTTCTGGGACATATTGTTTCCAATGATGGAGTCAGGATAGATCCAGAGAGAGTGGCAGCTATTGACAGGATCCAAATGCCAAAAACTGTGAAAGGAGTTCAGTCCTTCTTTGGACAGATAAACTTTGTTAGAAGATTTGTTCCCAACTTTGCAGAGATCACGAGGAACATTTCCAAGATGATGAAGAAGGATGCAACTGTCAACTGGGAAAGGGAAGCAGCAGAATCATTTCAAAATATCAAAGAGGCAATTAAGATGGCCCCTGTTCTTAAATCTCCTAATTTTTCTAGGCCATTCCAAGTGTTTTCTTTTGCTTCCTTTCATACTGTTGCTGCATGTTTGTTGCAGAAAAATGAAGATGGTTTTGAACAGCCCATTGCTTTCTTCAGTATGTCCCTGCAGGCCTCTGAGTTGAAGTATGATATTATGGGAAAGCAGGCATATGCACTTGTTAGAGCCATTAAAAGTTTCAGACCATACTTGGTAGGGTCATATATAGTTGCATATGTGCCTCATGCTGCAGTCAAAGACATATTCACTCAGCAGGAGGTGACTGGAAGAAGGTGCAGATGGATAAACAAACTGCAGGAATTCAACATAGACATACAAGTTACTAAGTTGATAAGAGGACAAGGATTAGCCAAGATGATGGCACAGTCAAACTTGGAAGCATGCCAAGTTAATGCAGTCCAAGATGAGAATGTAAGTATATCAGGATCTGAATGGTACAAGGATATTGTCTATTATTTGCAAAATCTGAATTGTCCTTCCCATTTCAGTGACAATCAAAAGAGGACTCTGAAGCTACATGCAATCAGGTATGTTGTTGTTCAAGGTGAGCTGTACTGGAAAAATCCTGATGGTGTGTTGCTGAGACGTGTGGATAAGAACATGGCTAACAATATTTTGATTGACATGCATAAAGGATTGTGTGGTGGCCATTAGACTGCCCAAACAACAGCTCATAAAATTCTCAGGGCAGGATATTGGTGGCCCACTCTCTTTTCAGATGCACAAAAGTTAGTAAGGAAGTGTGACCCTTGCCAGAGATTCTCAGGAAAGCTGAAATATAATGGTGCTTTGCCCCTCAGAACTGTACCTGTGGATGCTCCATTCCAGCAGTGGGGAATTGACTTTATAGGGGAAATTGCAGACAAATCAAGTGGGGGACACAGTTGGATTTTGGTGGCAACTGACTACTTTACCAAATGGATTGAGGCCATTCCAACTAAAAGAGCTACAAGTAAGGTAGTGACAGACTTCATACTAGAGAACATCATCATCAGGTTTGTAGTACCATTTAAGATTATCACTGATAATGCTATGTGCTTCAGATCAGGAGAGTTTGTTGATTTTTGCAACAGGTATGGGATAAACCTGTCATATACATCACCATATCACCCACAAGGAAATGGTCAAGCAGAATCAAGCAATAAGAGCATCATGAAAATTGTCAAGAGGATACTGGACAAGAACAGGAGAGCTTGGGACTCAAAGTTGAACTTAGCAGTATGGGCTGACAGAGTGACTGTGAAAAGGGCTATTGGGAAGTCACCTTTTGAGCTGGTATATGGTGCATCAGCTAGACTGCCCATAAACAATCTCCTACCAGTTTACAGATTCATTCAGGATAATGATGAGGAGATTGAAGATCCCATGACAGAAAGAGTGAATCAGCTGGTTGCATTAGATGAAGACAGAAGGAGAGCCCACCAGATCAATCTCAAGAGACAACAGGATATGAAATATCAGTTTGACAGGAGAGCTACAAAAAGGAAGTTTCAAGTAAATGATCTGGTGCTCATTTGGAATGCTAAAGATCAGGAAAAGGGTAAACATGGTAAATTCCAGCCCTTATGGATGGGCCCATATCAGGTTTGCAACACTCATGGGGAGGATTCTTATTTCCTCCAGGCCCTAGATGGTGAAATTCTGGAGTTGCCTGTGCATGGCCAATTCCTTAAGTCCTATTTTGCATGAATATCTGGTTGCTGTGCACATTTGTAAAATATGTATGTAGTGTAAATGCCTTGTACAGCTCGCGTTTTTTGGTTTTTTGTCAGGTCTGCCCGGAGATCTGGTTCTCGCTGCAGGTTTTCACCTGCACGTCCCCATTCGGAGCCACTGTTAGCACTTATTTTGACCTGGAGTTGATTTGTCATGATCAGGAGGTTTCTTCATCTGAAGCCTTCATCTTCTTGCCCAATTTTTCTAAGTGTTGGACCTCCTCAGCGTTTTTCAGCTGCAGCATCATATTTTTCTGAGGAGGAGGTCGTCATCATCATCTTGTCTTCGATGATGATCTTCATCAGCATGTTCTTCGTCGGCTTGTTTTTCTCATCGTCATCATCATATTTCAACTATCGGGTGATGTTTGGATATCATCCTGATGATACTGGTGAGTTACAGTGCGCCCTCAGTTGCTTGCGGGGGTGATCTTTTCAAGTATCTGGTGATCTTCCGAATATCATCTTGCTCAAACATGATGATGATGTTGCCCCATTATCTTGAAGGGGTTATTCTCTAAGTTGTTCGACCTAACTTGTTTTTTCTTAAGGGTCGTCGTCATCATCATCATATTTCCAGTTATCATCCTGCTGCTTGCGGAGGTCATCATATTTTCTGCCTTCATGATATTTCGCCGGGGTGATATTTTTATCATCGGGTGATCTTGGTTATGATCATCCTGATGATGTTGTTGAAGAGTTCTAAGTGCGACCCGATATTCACTAGGGTCATCATATTTTGAACGTCAGGATGATCTTGGTCAATATCATCCTGATGATGTTGTATCACTTCTTGTTCGTTGTTTTGGCATCCTGATGATGCTGACGTCATCCGTATATCAGGGTGATATTTTTCTTTCTGCCTATCTGCATCATGATATTCTCGAAGGAAGGGGTGATATTTTCATATCACCCGGATATATGTTTGTTCGAACATCATGATGATGTTGATATCAAGGAGATATCTGCCTGCCGGCTTCGCGCATTATCTGCTGGGGGTGATCTTTTCAAGCAGCATCATCATATTCAGTTATCGCCCTGATCTTACAGAGGAGCTACAGTGCAACCTGATGTTTGGACGTCAGGAGGATATTTCCAAATATCCGGTTGTCTTCCGAATATCATGATGATGTTAATATGATGATGACGTCATCAAGGTCCGGGGGGGTCATATTTCTAACACTGATCATCTTGAAGAGACCTCCTGATATTTGCAAACATGATGATGACGTCATCCGGATACGAGGAGGTGCGCAGTAGGCAGATATGATGATGACGTCAGCAGGATATGATGATGACGTCATCAGGATGTTCGTCGGCCAGACTTTTGTTATAAGCTCAGCAGGAGGATGTTCCTCCGAAGGATCAGGTTGTGCCGATTATCATGAAGGTTATATTTCAAATATCATGATGACGTCAGGGTGATATTTCGAACAACAGGATATCATGCTGCTGGAGGATGATGATGATGAAGTCTATACTAGTGTCGTCAGGAGCAAAAGCACCGACATGATATATGCTCATGACCTGGTATATAAAATGTTATTGAGGTCATCGCGGGGTGCATGTGGGATATTGTTATCCTGCATTTTCAAACATCATGATGATGAATCTCGGCGGGAAATGCTTGCGATAGTCTGTTTGATGATCTTCCCAAGGCCGCGGGTTGGTGCGCCATTAATGGCGATTGTTGCAGAGGTATGGGCGATGGCGTGGATGGATCCTGTACCCGACTGAGGGTGTACATCAGCGGACAGGGGCGCAGGGCTCGAAAAATCTTCCTGTCTCCTCCCCTACCTGCTGCATTCAAGTTTGGGCGCCAATCTGGTTGTGTTTGAGCGCCATTTCCATGATACTGTGTATCTGGCAAAATTTTGGTCAACCATGTAATTAATTGTTGAGCACCTACCTGGCTGTTATAAGCAGGTGGTCTTGCTCATTTGAAAGGTTGTTGAAAGTTGATGATTTTGGCTCTGTAATGCATAACAAACTGATCTGGTTGCTCTGTACAGCTTACCTGTGAGTTTATGTATCTCTTGTTGTTTGTTTTTGGCATGAACCCACTGATTTCATGATTAAACTTATATGAGAAATGCTGTTTAGCATGTGTTGTGTTAATTCTGTCTCCAGTATTGCTTGTACTCTTCTTCTGAATCTGGATGTTTGGTAATGTTTAGATTCTAGAGCATAGAATTCCTATGTTGACTGTCTGATCTTCTAACTTCTACTCAAGGGGTAGATTAAACTGTTTTCAGGTTGAACATTGGGAAGGGTATACTGCAGTAGGGATACCATAAGTAGAGATAACCTAACACTTTGTATTGGGAGATGCCTGTAAGGCAGGTATCACACACATCCCCTTGAAATCCAGTTTTAGCTGTTCATACTGATCATTCACAGGTGTATGTCTACTGACTCCAGGCCCTGGATAGGCACCAATCATGCTTTGTTTTGTGTTATAACCATATCTAGCTTTGCATCCACACTTAAACTCCAATGCAAAATCTAAAACAACCATTAGGACTTTAGAATTAGTTTAGGATCCTCAGTCCTCTGTCTACAACTGCTAATAGGCCCAAAGCTAGCCCCTTTGCTCTTATCATTCAGTTTTGGTCTACTTACAGGAGGACTATCTGCTTTCTGTCAGCATCCCAGCCTTGTATGCATATCCTCATGGATGTTGAGTAGGGAATACCCCCCTAGGTCTTGCAGAGCCTGAAGAAGAAGAGGAGATAAAATATAGAGTCTATCTCCTACACTGTTGACCCCCTGGCCCAGAGATCTTGTTGATCACTGATGGCTACCTTGTAGGGATATCTGGGAATAAGCATCCAGTCTGGGAAAAAGTCAACAGATCGACAGCCATGTTTTAAAACTTCATGTGAAGGTTTTTCATTGTATGCATGTAGGTTGCTGCATTCTCAGGCTGCGGGTTGGTGAACAATTAATGGCGAATTGCAGAGGACATTGGGTCGAAGGGACAAATCACCTACCAAATTTACACAGAAAATCTTCAGGCAAGCTGTGCAGATCTTGATTCCACCTACTTCTTCTTCTCTTCCTCTCTGCAGCATTGAATCTTTGAGCGCCATTCTCATGGTGTAGAGTTTCTAGCGAAATTTTGAATTTTTGATATGACCTTGTAATTAATTGATGGGTGTACGCACTTATGCTATAAGAGACAAGCTGTGTCACTCATTTCTGGTGGTTGAAGACTTGGGCAATTTTGGGGGAAAAATAACAAAAAACAGAGCATTTTCCTGTCTGTTTTATCTCTATTGGAGTTTATGAGTTGCATTTGAATGTAGCTAGTACATATGTTCAGTTTCTTGTCACTGTATATGAAAAATGCATTGTTGCATGTATTTATCTGTTTGTCTCCATTTGTTGCATGCATTTTCTTCTTTTGAATCTGGTTGCTGAGGGTTTCTCAGATTCTAGGGTATAGTTTTGCTGTATCACATGCTTAATCTGTAACTTCCATTCAAGGAGTGGATTAAATTGTTTTAGGTTGAGTATGGAGAAGATTGTATGTCAACTAGGATGTTCATAAGTAGAGACAGTTAAATACTTATTCTTGGGTGGTATTTGTAAGGCAAACACTAGTCCTAACCCCTTGAAACTCGAATGCCAGTTGCAAGCCATTCTCTTGTATATGTCTAGTTGACTCCTTACCCTGGGATATGCACCGGTATGCTTCTTGTGTAGTAGTTATGATCCAAAACCCTTGTCTTGCATCCAAACCATCTAAACAATCATTCCATATTTCCAACCTCTTAGTTGTAGGAGTAGGATTAGGAACCCCCTGCATACTCTCATCCTTAACTAGACAAATATATCCAAGAATGTTGCCAACCTTGTGATTTGTCACACAAATCTTGGTCCCAAAGTGAGAGTATTCTGCTTGTTATCACAAAGCTAAATCTTTCTGTCATTGGGTAAGTCAAGTGTTACATCTTTAGCTACAGGGATCCCCCCTTGGTGCAGTAGAACCAGAAGTGAAGGGGAGGCATCTCACGCAACCTCCTATATTAGTTGGCCGAATCTACCTGTGCATTGGAACTGGCAAACCCTCTGCCGATTCCAACACCAACACCTTGCTTGTTTTTGAATCATTTGTGCATGATTGCTTGCTTTTGTGTGTTATTATTTTAACTTGCATTTGTTTCACATCCGAATCAACCCAACTAATATTCATATCTTGTATCTAGACAAGGTTGTATTACGCTGGGGCACAAGACACATTGTCACCTTGGTCCTTATACCTTGGTGCATAACATCTAGTGCTATATCAAACACCATGGTTTCTCACCTTCATTGTAGCATAACACATCCTTCCATTTCTTCTATCCATTCCTTTATCTTCCATCCTTGACCAATCCCTTTTCATTTCGAGAGCCTACTTGTGTTTGTCCAACCCGCCTATCCTCTTGAGGGGGCATCATCACCCTATCCTTTTCTTCTCCTTAGCTTCTTTGAAATGATGTTACTCGACATAAATCGCATCATCTCGAACATCATCTCAAAGAGGGGCAAAATGTAGACACTAAAATTTGTCCATGTCCTTACCATGACCTAGTCGACACTTTACTAGGGACATCATAAGCCATTTTGTCATAATCCCACTTATCTAATTAATTAAATAAATCCATTTATTTAGTTAATACCCACTTGTCACATGTCTCACATAATTCAAATTAAAAATTTGAATTATTCCCTCACCTTTCGTCTCATTCAAACAAGTGTCACATGCTACATCTTCCACTTAACCCCTTCACATGTTAAACTAATTCAAATAAAATATTTGAATTAGGTCCCCTTTATCCTCCATCGCACACTTGTCGCGTGACTACAATCCCTCTTTGAGTGGGAAACCCTAATCCAACCCTAATTTATCTCAATCGTTCATATCATCCAACATACCTTGCAATCACAACCGTTGATTCAAATCAAGCCTTTTCTATAAAGGAAACCCTACACAAGCCATTTTCATACACATTCAATTTCAAGTACTGTTATGCTGCAGGAATGAGCACCCAACATTCCTCCATAATCAACCATTTGAAATCTTGCATGCCTATGCACGATTGAGAAGAGCCATGGAGGTCAATCAACACTAGTTTGAGAATCTAGTTTGCATTTGATTTCCATTTTGCATTTTCATTCTAGTTTGTGCTTCATGGTGCTTGATATGGTTTAGTTGGTTTGTTGTTTTCAACTCTAGATCTGACTTTTTTCCCTATCTACAAAGGTTGTTGACTTTATTGCATGCCTTAGATAGATTTGGGCATTTTGGAGACTTTTGTAGTGACAGGGTAGAATAGAGAATTATTTTGCATGGAGAAGGGATGGAGGGGGTATTATTTGCCTCTAAGGCTATTAATGTAATGTAATTCATCTCATATTTTTGCATAAATAATAGGCAAAAGATATTGTATTTTAACAAGTATTAAGTGCAATAATGTTATAAATTGCCTTAATACTTTCTATGTAATAAACATAGGGAGAAATCATGCATTACATAACACTTATTAAATCAATTACATGGATTGCATTTAATAACTGTTAAAATAGTTTATTTTTGCCTCTTAATCATGCAAAAATAGGAGAGGAGTTGAACTAAAGTGTAAGATCATGCAGGAGAGATAGTTTGAGTTCTATTTTTTAACTGAGGGTCAAACATGACTACTTTTAGTAGTTTTGGGTCAAGGACCTTGCCACTTGGAGTTTTGAGCTATTTTTGCTCATCTTGGAGGAGTTTTGGGGCCTAAATTTTAGGCTTTTCACTTGTGCTCGCCCAACAACTTGGAGTTGCTTTTTGGGACTTATTCATGCACATTCGAGAGTCCAGTTCAGCTGGAGTGGACTACCCATCCATTTTTGGAGACAGATTTTGTATTATAGGAAAAAATCTCATGTTTTTTTCTCTAGTTCTTGCTTTTTTGCCTTTGCATATTGCAGAGAGGGAGATTGTCTTGTAACTCAACCATTTTTACAGTTTTCAGTAGCAGCAATTTATTTTCCAGCAGTTTTATTGTTATTTTGTAGAGATTCCTTCCATTTTCTAATACAATCAGGGGTTCTTCTATCTAATTTCAGGTGTCTTGTTATTTTGTGAGTGATTTGATAGGAATTTTCTATGTTTTGCTTCAAAACCTCTGAATTCTGTCTCATTTATTGGATGCAAGTCTACAAATTTTTGTTTATTATAGGTCACAGCTTATGCAAGATTTCTCATGCCTTTCTGTGAATTACAAGTTTATGTGGTGAATTTGATCAGTTTGGATTGTAAGAACATGTGTATTGGAGAATGTTTGCGAGCTATATTGTGGAATTAAAGTCAAAATATTGGTGCATCACCCCTTTAGATAGATTTTTTAGTTCAGTTTTCAGTTTATTCAAGTTTTCTTCTATCTCTCTTCTCCATCAATTTACAGATCTAAAGGGCATTTAAAGGGAGCCATCTCTTCCAGAGGTTCATTCTGGTAACAGGCAAACCCACAGTCTGAGAACATTCCCATGTTGCACGGGATTGCCAAGCTTGTAAAGGCTTAGCATTCAGGGCGCAATCCTTCGTGACAACACTCATACAAAACCACCACCTCAAATCTCTACCATTCCACTATTGAGAACTGGAAGAGCAATCATTTGTGCCTTCTTTGTAACTATGAATGGCCAAACTTTGTGAACAAAAACAAATTGTTGATAAGCATTCTACTAGGGGAGCTCAAATCAAAACTTGTCTTCATTGGCTTAAAACTAAAGATAGAGTTCCTAAGGAATTCTTTCAATCCTTGAGAGCTTGTAATATTTATTAGTTGACTAAGAACATCAAAAAGGTCATCAACTCTTAGCCAAGCTACTTGTTAATCTTCAAGTTTTTGTTTGCCATTATCAATAAGATTTCAAAGCCCAGGAGTCCTCTCTTGAGTGAGATAATACTCTTCAATAATGCATTAATGTGGTTGCTTATCATCTCTTTGATTCCCAATAGGTTCTATGTGAACAACTTCTTAGTCGAGATGATCTTCATGAGGTAGTGCTCACCATGGTCATGACAAAGCTCTAGGTTGTGATTGATTTCCTTGTAATATCTATAGAGTCTTATGAGATTTGGTTGGAAATGATATTTTTAAATTCTAGGTTTGTTCTAAAGTTCTAGATACTACTCATGTTTTTTATTATTCCTATTAGGTTCCCTTAAAAGCCTCCTATCAAAAGCTTGACAAGACTTTAAGAGGTTTTTATGGGCATCCTCTAATCAAGGAAAAGTTTTTCATAGTGTTGCCTCATATTTATATGTTGTCTCCCTCATGATTCAAGAGGTCTTTATCTTATTGACATTCAACATCAGGGAGTAGATTTGTGTGCTAAGTAGATTATTATATCCCTAGAGGGAAATAGAAAATCCTACTTCATCAGTATATTTCTTCTGGTGTTCATTATGGTTGTAAGGCTTGGAGAGATATAGGCTTTCATTCTATTCTCATTATGAAGGAACATGTTTAGATATAGGGCATGTTTGTGATCAAAATCATATGGAAGGCTTGGAAGAAAATCAAGCCATGAATTATATGGAAAGAAATAATTTTTCTAGTGGTTTATCTACGAATCAACAATTTATTTGGTAGTCTCTTATGATCACTTGCTAGGATAGATCTCTTGCTAAAGTTCCTTGGGTTTGTTAGAAATGAAAGTACAACTACTTCAAATGGAAATCTGATTCAAATATATTTAATGATCTTATATCAGTGTATTATCAATGGAGATTTCATCAAAATAGAAAACCCACTACAGAGAAATAACAAGCTCATTAAGAACATAACACATAACACATTATGTAACGTGGAGAAAACCCTTTCAGGTAAAAAAATCCACCAAGAAAAGAGGCCCCAAGTTGTATTATCTTCAAATATGAGATTACAATACATGCACTTCCTTTGTTTCTTCAATCTTCAATCCAGGGGAGCCTGTTACTCTCAAATCTGATAAAAATGTAGTACAAATATCCTTATAAAAGGGGGTTGCCTTCTAGGGCAAGATAACCGACAAAATATTGACTGTTAGATCTGTGACTCAATGATGAATGGTCCAGGTTCACAATGATAAAATATAAATAAAATAAGGTTTCGGGGGTGCTACCCTCAAACCCTCGTCGAAGTGCACGGCCCCTAGACCCCCTGTCAGGGGATGATCCTCCCGGACCCCTCATAGGGGGGAAACCCCCTGCGACCCCCTGTCGTAGATGAAAGAGTGTCGTGTACCAAATATAAACATACAGCTAAAACAAGATCGTTGTTGGTGAAACCTTTCATCCATTATGAGTGATTTACAAACAATATTAGGAGTAATTAATTACATAGGATTTACAAGGTTGATGGCATCTTAATCCTAACATGGTTTGTGCCCTAACATTTTTCATAGGGGCATTAAGAATCTCCCATATCTCTTTTCAAGAACCACCATAAATTTATTATCTTGACATGAGGCCAAAATAAATACAAACTTTCTAATAAGGATTTTCAATCCTTCCAAATTGTTGTTGATTCTATTCCTACAACAGTGATCAACAAAATAATGGTTAGGTGTAATAAACCTTGGTGGAAAGATTAGAAATGGTATCCTAATACACCATTTTGTAACTATAAAATTTGCAAAGGATATGCTTGTCCTCTCTACATTTGCATATGGTGCAAAAACTCAATGACATATAGGCCTTACAATCTTCAGTTAGCTCATGGCAACACAATTTCCAAATTATTTGGTCAGGCATTCTTGAACTAAAATTTTCTCTCTTCTTGGTGTATTCTCTACTAGGGTCTTCCCATTGAATCTAGATTGATCCATTTAGAGTCGTGAATCCTAACTATCATTTTTGCAAACACCAAGAAACTCTCAAGCATCTTTTTTGGTTTTGCACCAAAGCCTAGTTTGCTTAGAATTAGATCCATGATTTCTTTAAGCCTTTTAGACATGAGTTTTTTTTGGCATACGATTCTCTTAGGGGATTAACCTAGAACTCTTGCTAAATTTATCCGAATATGGTATACTTAGACTGTAAATCTTGTTTATCATTAAGAAATATAGAAATTTAGTTCTCTTTTTAGGAGCTTTTGTTGATAATCAGTTCTCTATGTAGATGAAATCCATGATTTGCACTTATGCTCTCATGCAGATAGAAATGCATGCTAGTAAATTCACTCTTGAAGTTGCTCACCTATAAGTGCTCTTAACCACTAGGATAATGTGCCAAAGTCTCATAGGGGTCAATCCCCTCCTTGAGGGCATCTGTGAGGATATAGTCACAATGCTCATAGACATGATTTTCATGGTTATTGATGCAGTCACATATATAGAATCAAGTGAAGGACAATCTATTCATGTAACCCAAACATAAGCAAGTATAATACTAATGAGTACACAACAAAAACAAGGATTGAAGGTTTATAAGTGGTACCACAAATCAAACACTCTGATATGATAGGTCACTATAAATATCCAATACATATTATGCATTCTACCATTGCATGCCTTGACCCATATGTCTTAAAATTTTAAACATAAAACATGTTGGTTACAACCACATATGCCCATAGGTAGCATTCTAACTATATTGCTTAGAGAACCCCAATCTCACTTCTTGGATCTATCTCCCCCCTTCTCTATTTGTTTATGAATAAATGGTCATCTTATTTATATGGGTCCCTCAAAGGACCAAGTACCATTAACGGAAGGGTCATGATTCTTCATTCAATGGCCTATCCCTTCTTGAGCATTTTGGAAATGGATTTAGTCTTCTCTGCAAAGTTAGGAACAAGCCTCCTAACAAAGTTTATTTTCCCAAAGAAAGATTATATTCCTTTCACTGATTTGGGTTGAGGGATGATATCAATAGACTTGACTCTTTATGGATCTTTCCTCACCCCATCTTTGGACACAATGTGTCCCAACTGCTTTCCTTCCTCCACTCCAAAATGACACTTCTTGGGATTCAAAGAAACCCCATATTCAAGGCACCTCTAAAAGACCATCTCTAAGTGTTTACATTGATCCTTCTTTTCCTTAGAGAATGTTATCAAGCCATATTGATAAACCACCATGATCTCATTAATAAGACCAATTCAAATTATGCAAGTTGACATGAATATTTAAAATTTGGTGTTTTTCAAAATTTGGCATGAAATCGTCAAAGGTCTTTAGCATTTTACAGCTCCCTAGTAAGGGGACTTGTAGGGTGGATGCTATGTGTGGTAACATCTAGGATTTAAAACTTGATGTAGTTCTATCCATGAACATCCCTGGGACTAATTAAGCTTGAGAATATCTTCAATGACTATTGCAAAGCTAGAACTTATGCCACATTGTAAAATCTTGATCTTGGACACGAGATGAAATGGAATGTCGACTATGTTAGAAATGTCTTTTGTGGTGGGAACTATCCTTTGTTGTGAGAACCCACAAACTGAGAAACAACTAAAAAATCAACAAGACCTAGAAAAACATAAAAAAAAAAACATGAAATAAAATATTTTTGGGTGATGTAAGATCACTTTACCCCTGAGATGCTCCTATATCATTTCTCATGATTCTTAGCCACCTTAACATAGAGCTTGGGCTCACAATGCTCACGGTTGGTCTCTGCAACCTTATCTACATTCGATCTCCTCACAACCTCATAGGGCTACTCTTGATTGGATAAACAATAACAAATTTCATTGCTTGGCATTGTCCATCTCTCCCACCAAGGATGAAATTTAACAACCAAATGGAGAACATGTTAATCAAGAAGGTATCATTATGGGTTGGGAGCCAATTCCTAACAGGAAGAACTTCCCAATGACCAAGGCAAGCCTAATGAGTGTGACTCGCCTCCACCTTCGATTAGATCCATAACTCTTGCTACTTAATGATTTAACCCTATCTTATTTTATCTCATATTAAATGTGTTGGGCTAAAACTTTATCTTTATAAAACTATTCCATCTCTTTTTTTTAATATAATGTAATATATAACACTAATCCATTTCAAAAAAACAATAATAAACGTATGATAATATTTAGACTTTTTAAGAATGAATTATAACTTTTTATTATCATAGATATTTAACCTTACGTGTTTCCTTCTTTAGCCATTAACCATTTAATGAAGGCTTGGCAAGTTGGGTTCATTAAAAAGTTATGAGCGTTGAATTCATGTACTACTACCAATGAGATTGATTTCCATGGTACAAAATATTCACTAAATGCAAATCTTTTTCATCAGCAAAGAAAATTGGGACGTACAATTTTGAATGGCTTTGAAATTGATCATTACTTTTTGTACTCTAATGATATATCATCTTTATTGGTAGTGCACATGAGGACCCATTAACATTACAACTTATTGCACCATATTTGTCAGTTATTCTCACAAAAGCCAGCCATACATGTGGAATTATTTATGATATTACACACCTAGTCACTACAAAATCACATGACTTTGTGCTTAATTGTAACCCCTTTAACTAAATTTGTTTCCCTTTCAATGTGAAACTTTCAAGAAGATGCTAGAAATTAGTCGGTATTAAAGGTACAAAAAAGAAGTGGAGTACATTTAAGGGTTTGGGATTCTTCCACAAGTTCAACAAGTACTATACATGGAGGCTTAATTTACTTCTAGACAAAAAGCATCACATCTATAAGGAGCAACTCAAATTTCAATCACCATCAATCAAAGGTAAATTTCCATCACAATGTTGAAAAAGTGTACCTTGTTCTACAATGCACTTCCCTATCCAGCTCCAAGACTATTGTGTTCAACATATGGACCCTCATAGAAATTATTTAATCTTTAATTTTTATTTTCAAAGTTTATATTGTATTTATGGTATCGATGAATTTTTGAATTCGTGTTACTTGTTTATATTAACATTTCTCTTCTAACATTTAGCTTAGTTTTAGCTTAGTTTTAATTCTATAGATATAAAATACTTTGGGTGTTAATATAAATAATGAGGGAAAAGTATTTAATATAAAGTTATTAATTTTTAGATCATTGAATTTAGCATGTTGTTAGAAGTTGTGATGGTTGTTTCGCTGCTTCCTATGCTATATGTTGTGTTTTTCTTTATTAATAAAAATTTCTTTCAATTAAAAAAGACACTTCTTTAAAAAGTTTTCCATCTATTTGAATCTGAAAAGTATAAAATAAAATACCTTTTTACTAATACTTTTCACTTAGTATACAGTTTATAATTATCTCTTATATGAGAGTGACTATGTTGCATTCTTCTATTTTATTATGTCGTATTCTTTTGTTTTAGTATGTTGTATTCTTCTATTTTAGTACTAATAAAACTTTCCTTAATAAATTAAAAATACTTATTTTCTAGTTTGCACCAAATCAAAACCTACAAATTTTCTTACAAAAACTAGTTAGGTATCTATATTAATACTAAAATAGAAGAACACAACATAATCACTCTCATACATGAGATAATTATAAACTTCACACTAAAATAGTAAAAGTATTAATAGTAAGGTATTTAACTTTATACTTTTAGGATTCAAATAGATGATAAATTAAAAGTTATTCTAACCATACTTTTTCAATTGATGGGTCCATATGACTTAGTAAAGAAATAACAGTTTTTCTTTATAAGAAGTAATATAATCCAATTCATCTAATTTAGAGTTGTAATAAATTGTATGATGGAATTTAGAAACCTAGAAGTTAAAAATAGCGAGAAGGCTTCATCGATTTCAATAGTCAATAAATAGTTGTCTATTTTTTGTTCATAACTTTTGAACAGTAGCTTTGAATTATTTAATCTTAGATGTATTAGAAGTAGAACAATGAAATCTAAGTTGGTCACACAACTATAAGTATTTTAGGTATGCCCCTACCATTGTGCCCCCAATGTGAACAATAATGAATTCATGTATTCTACAAAAATAAACAACCTTGCCCCTACATGACAAGATCAAGTGAAAATCACAGAGATACATAAAATAAAAGTATAATAAGTAACATGTAATAAGAGATATAGGTATAGATATTTTACCAATGCAGGCCTCACCTTCAAGAGGGTCTATCTAATATGCTTAGAAGATGTATCACTAAAATCCATGCCCCCATGGGAGTATCTATGACATCATGAAGTGTGTCTCTATGAATAAAGTTGTGATGCATACTTTGAAGAACTACCTTAAATCTTATTTCATGCATTTTTTATTTTCCCTTTATTTATGTTGTTTGATAACCTTGTGTAACCTCAATATATGGTGTGTTATAATAATAAGAACCAATATACTCATCATCACTAAAATTACAAGAACCCTCATCATTTAGTTCTATATTATTAGCCTCGTTAAGTAGATGCATGATCATGAATATGTTTAACTTATATCATCCCTTTTTCTATAAGGTCTCAAATTTTATGTTTCAATGTAATGCATCTATTAGTAGAATTCCCATGTATGTGATGATAAAAACAAACATATTTAACCTAGTGTAGTACAAGTCTAGATATATCCATTTTTTAACAAGAGGCAAAGTGATAAGTTTTTATTCTAAAATTTGTTCCAATATAACATGTGGAGGCTTTTCCAATTTATTGAACTCTCTAGATTTTTTTTGGGTTGATATGTACATGATGATCGGGCGCTGCCACAATAATGGGTTACACTTTCTGGGACATCCTGATTTTTGTTGAAATCACATATTTTTAGAAAATATAATGATTTAAGCCTTGAAAGGTTCCATTTAAAGGATTTTAATTGAAGAGGGTTTCATCAAACCCCCTTAGATTCAAACCGCCTTGGATAGAACCATGCTAGTTTTAAACCATACCTATAATGGAGTCTCCTCTACACCTATCAAAATGTTGATAAAAACCACTTTTGGTTTACCTTTTGGGGGATCAAATGAATTCATTTAAAATTTATGTTTTGTAAGTATGTAGTCCTTATTATAAGCTTCCCAAAAAGTATAATTTTAAATATATTTAATTTGATTATTATATTTATTTTTTATTTCTTGTGAATGTAGGTTTTTCACCGAACATCAAGTTCTCTGTTCTAGACACATGGAAAATTAGTAAATTACTGAAAAAAATTCTAAAAAATATCTATGCCCTAGGTATTGATGTCCTTGTTTCAACAAATAAGAAAAAATTGAATTTCGATACATATAGAAAAAGTTATGTTTTATGGAATACGCCTATGTCTAAATTATAATTGGTTTGATTTCAAAACTTAATTAAAAAACAATATTCAACAAAACATTATGAAACCAAATGCATGCACTATATACTAGTGTTACAAATCTAAATTCAAAAGAATCAAAATTTTATCCTTTGTAGAAAAAAAGTTGTGTTACGGAATACACATCACTTTAAAAAAATGTTGTTTACTATTAAAAACTAGTTATCAAAGGAGACACAAAACAATTTACAATTGAACTCCAAATATATATATATATATATATATATATATATATATATATATATATATATATATATATATATATATATATATATATATACAAATAAAATCCCACAAATCACTAGTTCACATCATCTTCAAATTCCTAATAGTTTACCAGCTATAGGTGTTAGAAAGTGAAGATTTAGTTCAAAATGTTGATTTCAATGTCAAGTTTGGCCAAAAAGTGTAACCCATTATTGCGGGATGACCTAATCCTCACCGTGCTTAACAATAGATGCATCCTCATTGCCCCCATCTTCCAAATGTGGCATTGATGTTAACCCATGGGAAGAAAGAGAAGTGCTATAAATATGATTATATCAAAAATAATTTTCTAACTTAAAATGCAGTCACATTTACATACACTATTAAATAAATTTGAAAAGGAATGGTGCAATTTGTAAAACACTTGTTCTTTGATAAGTGGAAGTTTAAAAACTCAAAAAATAAAGTTTGAAGCTCATTATTTGGTAATTTGAAACTCATAGTAGTAATCATAGCTTGGAATATCAATATATAATCCTTAATTTGCTCATGCTCTTCATAATATGAGTTAAGTGATAGTTGTCTTAGGATCAATATTGTAGCGAAAATATGTACCTAAAAAGTATTGGACAAATCCATAAAAGAAGTGATAGATATATGAGGCAATGAATGAAACCATGTAAATGTTTGCCCAATCAAGCTCATTAAAAACAATCTAGCAAGTAACTTATCCTCATGAACATAGTTTAACCATATAGTTTAGAAGGACCTTAGATGAAACAATGGATCACCACTACCATCATACTTTGTAAATAAGGTGCCAAAGTTTTTTATTTGGTGAAAGATATGCAAAAGGATTATGGAATATCTCACTAGTGTAATCCCTTTTTTTAGATTTTTGCTCAAAATCATCAATTTTAATTTCTAGATGATCCAATCTATTAACAATGGGGATCAAATTATGTGAAAAATCATGCTCAATATGTCCCATATTCATATGCATGTCATGTGTAGATGTACAAGATAAATCATTAGATAGTTCCACATTATTCTCATATAAGCCAAGTAAAATTTGCAAGAGATCCCCGTGTCTTTCTCTTCATGTATGTCTAATTCATGTGGTTGGGCAATATGAGATTGAGGGTGCTCAATAATTGCTCAAATATATATCATAAGAAAGCATGAAATTATCTAAAGGAGCTTCCTCGTGGACATCAAAAAGGATAAATCATTGTGATGCATATAAAATCCATGGGATCCCCAAAGTAAAAGCCACTAGAAGGTGAAGAATGAGAACCATGAGAAGCACCTATATTCTAGAGTGATTATTAAAGTAATTGATAAAATTACTTGACAAAGAACAGGGTGATGTATAATGATCATGGCATTAATCAAACCATTGTTTTACCCTATCAATCAATGCATCACCAAATGTATGCATCAAAGTATTATCATTATGTATATGAGCATAATATAAAGATAAAAACTATATAATATGTAATATAGCATCTTCAAATTACCACTAAATGGCTCTATCATTAGTTATATAAAAGGATGTGCAATATAAAATAAAGTAATTATGAAACAAAGAGTCATCAACCTCATCATGAGAATATAAAGAACTTGTATTGCGCTCCTCATCATAAATAGACCATGAGCCAAAAGATATAGAAGGGCTAACAACATCATTAAAAGGTGAACCACAATATCTACATTTCTAGAATCCTCAAGAAAAGATGAATTGAGAGAGGCACATGTAGGAGAATCCATAGATGAACAATGAAATATATTGTGAGATGTACATAAAAACTATGCTCACTAGGTATAACATTATCATGTGAAGAAAAATCCCTAAATATATCACTAGAGGTTAGGGATAAATTAACATCATCATGTGTATCAGAAGGTGTGTATAATCACAATTATTCATGGAGTCAAATAGACCAAAATCCTCTAACAAAGATATAAAAGCATTGATAAGATCCATAAAGGATGAAAGATTAGATAAATAATCAACAATCTTATGCATGGAACATGTAGGATCATCTATGTGGTAAAGGAGATAATGTCATCAAGGACAAAAGGGTAAGAATAAATGAAGCATAAAAAACTCTCATGATCCATGATATATGCATGAAAGGAGTCCCAAAATAATGAGTCATAAGGATCTATAGTGAAATATATAACAATGAAGTGTAATCAAGAAAGGGTAGGGAGTAAGGATATAAGAGATTAAAAATAATGAAAACCCGAACACTAATCAATATAAATCAATGAAGTAAATTGGGAATGGATCTAAACCCAAATAAGATTTGTAGTTATAAATGCATGCAATCATAAATATTATATCTAAAAATTAGAGATATAGAGAAAGTCAAAACCCTAGGGTAAAACCCAAGATGGGGTTGAATGTTAAGTTCACCTAAATCTGTAAATATTTTTTTTCTTTGCTAAAATTAGGTTTTAATGAATATAACAAGAAATACAATCCATTTAACCTAATTTATAGATTGACATATTATGTGATATAAATTAGAAACCTAGAAATTAAGGAGTGAGAGGACTTACTTGATTTCGATGGTTGATAAATACTTTGTCACTATTTTGATCATAACTTTTGAGTCATAGCTCAGAATCACTTAATTTTTGATGTAGTGGAAGTCGAATGACAAAATACGAATTGGGTCATTCTCATATATTTAGCTTACTCTAAAAAGTTCTTAAAAATTACTTCATATGAATGATCTCATGGACCTCCTATTAGGGAAAAAGATAATAGACTTTCATAACTTGAGTGGTTCAATATTCTAAAAAAGTAAGAAAATAAAGAGAACATAGATCGGTCTTAACTAAGATTTGGAGAACTTATAATAACATTCATAAGCTAACATATATCCATATGATGGATGTATTGTTTATGAAAATGAGTTTTTAATAGAGCTATACAATGTTGTTTTTTGTATTAATAATGTTGAAATTGTAATAGAAAATAAGTAGTTATGAAGGTTGTGAGAGTATTAAGTGCTATCTACCATGCTAATGTTATGAATATGGTTATACAATGCTTATGTAGCCATGTGGGAGGAAGTGATCTTAAAGATTTTCATCTTCATCCCATCAATAATCCCATTAGCAGATTGATGTAGTGATTTATTGTTGGTATAGTGATCCAACAAACTAAAATTGTTTTTAGATGTTAAAGGCTATTATTTAGCTTTAAGAAATTCCTCATAATCATAATTTTTTCTATGTTTACTTTTGTGATTATGAAAATTGCATGGATTACACTTTCTCCCTCTATTTTAGGATCACTTTAACCTAGATATTCCTTATGTAATGAAACATGTATAAATGATATGGTTTCTATTGAAAGTTGGTACGTAACCTAAACCTTACATGATTACCTTTGCACTTGCTTCGAAGGACTAGTCTCGAATCTCACTTTTACGCATTTCTCACTTAGATTTAGATTCATGATTTATACAAGTGGCCTAAGTTAGTTGTGTGATTCACGGAAATGAATTAGAACTTTAAGTTTTCAAATTCAAATTTAGGGCTAACCTAACACTTCTAACTAGTCATTATGTGCTAGCTTAGAGTACAATACAATTCACTTTGCACCATTGGAGTTGTATTTAAGGACTAACAAAGTAGTTTATTTTTAGATCATCTAGGATCTAATAAGAGCACTCAAGATAAATTCATTCACATAATTTGAGCATTTATTACTACATTACTAGCTTGCATCATCATCTAGCACATCTCCTACATGCTTTCCTATTGCCTTCGATCATTTCAAAAAGTCGTTAATTTGATCTCCTAGGTGTTTGATGAAGGGATTGCCATTGGCAAACTCCCAACCACACAAGACCAAGCTTTTACATAAAAAGATACAAATCTAGCAAGGCAAACTAAGAGCAAACATATTTTTTAATAGAGATCATATTTGCATAGGTAGATCAAAGTCGTAGTTATGCAAGTTAGATCTACATATGCAAAATCAATCCCAAAGTTATAAAAGTGAGGTCCACAATGACAAACATTGAGTTTTTCAGAACTCGTGGCATTTGAGCATTTATTACTACATTACTAGCTTGCATCATCATCTAGCACATCTCCTACATGATTTCCTATTGCCTTCGATCATTTTGAAAAGTCGTTAATTTGATCTCCTAGGTGTTTGATGAAGGGGCTACCATTGGCAAACTCCCAACCACACAAGACCAAGCTTTTACATAAAAAGATACAAATCTAGCAAGGCAAACTAAGAGCAAACATATTTTTTAATAGAGATCATATTTGCATAGGTAGATCAAAGTTGTAGTTATGCAAATCAGATCTACATATGCAAAATCAATCCCAAAGTTATAAAAGTGAGGTCCACAATGACAAACATTGAGTTTTTCAGAACTCGTGGCATTTATCTTGTCATTCCTATTTTTTTGCATATTAAGGAATCACTTACAACCATTATCATAGCATATCTACCTTAGATTTCCAACTAAGTATCTTTATTTTATTTATTTAATTTTTACATTTATTTCCACTTACTACTCCAAGTAATTCTTCATCCAACTATTTATTTCCTAGAATATAATTCTTTGATTATTATTGTTAAATAACATTATTCCCCTTTTACTTTAGTTTTCACCATTTATTTTGTATTGATAAAACCTTGACTTTTGCATGCTTATTCTTCCTAAAGTTGTAGACCTTAAGGTAATTTTTAACTTTATATTATATTGGATTTCTTTTTCAAATTGAGTATAGCTTTGATAAAAAGACTATATATGAAAAACGTACAATCACAATCCTTAAAAAACACGAATTACATGAAACCACACTACAAAACCAAACCAACAAAATGAATATATTAATTACCTCTTACAACACATTAAAAATTAATATAAAAATATTCCACCATTGTAAAAAGCTTTTGAGCTACCTTTCTCCTTCCTAGAGCCATCCTTTGGAGTGAAATCTTTGACAAAGAAACACACCTTTTTGTGACTTGTTTAGATTAATTTTCTTTACGAAAAGACATAGCAAGCTTTCATCATAGCATTTTGTACTAGGCGATAGTACATGGGAAAATGATATTATCATGGGGTTTTGTAAGTGAAGACAGAGCGTGCTTCCCTTGGAATTCCATACACATGGAGGAGACACTACCTAGGTTTTTACATGACACATTCACTATACAATAATGCACAAGAATCTACCGCTCGTTATTGTTTTTTGGGTATTCATACAATTATTAGATATTTACAATAATGGGAAATATTTGGATCGGAGTTGGGTGGGATAATTTGTTAAGTTTATATAACTTCCACATCATGGTGTTGTCTGTTTCAATACAAACAACACACACGCCAAGGGGAGGTGAGTTTTCATCAATATTGTGTTCGTACTGTTTAGATTTGAAGTGAAAGAAAATAAAATTTTAAAAAAACTCTCAACTATCTATAAACTCTCATTCATTTCTTTTTTAATAGGATTAAGAATATTTGGTTATAGAATAAAGTTGAAAACATTTAAAACAAAAATAATAGTTATTGAAGTATAGGTAGCAATAAACAAACATTTTCATCCAATTTTTAGTAAGAAGTATATGTTGTCAAATGGGTCGAGCTCAATCAATGCAGAGAGGGGTTGAGATAATCAGTGAAATGGGCAACTTGAAGACTTTTGAATGGAGGATGAGCTACTCCAAGATTTGAAATCTTGAAAGGCATTTACAAAGAAAAGTTGATGAAATGTTTGAAATGCTGTTTTTATTTCAATAGCGACCTAATGACATAATAGTTGATTGGTTGTTGATGAGTATGTTTATTTGCTCGACCTCCACTCTCCTCTTTTATGGTTGAAAAATCCCAAAAAATCCCCTTCCTACAAACTTCCAAAAAAAGACCTTTCCCCTCAAAGATGAATACACCTAAAAAATGTGTGTATTGAAATTGCTTCTCACTAAAAAAATCTTCATATCTACATCCAAAAATTAATCGCAGATTGGTTGGAAGACTTGGTCCACAACAAAATATATAGTCTAATGGGGCAATATGCATAGAGATGGGGGCCAAAAAGTGACCAAAATTAACATTAAAATATAAAATTTTCATCAAGATCCTTTCATCACAAGATTATGTGAAAACCCCTTGGAATACCGAGCTAGTTATTATAATTCCAACCATATAACTTTTTCTATAATCTAGGATAAACTAAGATTTTAATCTTTATTTATTTTTAATAGTGTTTTCATATGTCATAGAAACACATGTTTATTGTATTTTTTTTTACATATTCATTGATCTATTCATCCAAGTTTGAAAAAATTATATAAGATTGTTCTACACTTTATTTTATACACATTGCAAAAATTATATTTTTGATTATTTTTGTGGAAGTTAGATGGCATGATCACTGATTAATTTTTCAATATAATATTTAATGAACTATTTAATAAAATATAATTTTAAAAATATAACTTGTTGTACATGCTCTTAACTATCATACCACTAATGGGTTTTAAAATACTCAATGAAACAAAAAATTGGGGGAGGCCACTTAATGCTATGTTGTATTTCAATGATAAAAATAGGACCACCTATGTGTGCTCAACATTTGACCATCTTAATCTTCACCATTTAAAAAAAACTTAGTAGTTTAGAAACTAGATTCCAAACACTACAATTATTGTCCTTTTCACCTCTTCAAATTTTGAGCATAATTATCTCAAATTACTCATCAAAAATTAGGTTTTACTGATTTAAAAAAGTGGTCACTTATGACCCTTTTTTGGCCCCCATTTCCTTGCACATATGCTATGATTTTTATGCCAATAGGGGTGATGCCACAATGGAAGTGGTCGTCCTACTAGAATAATGGTTAAATGCTTATACATGAGCATATTTTCTTACTTGGCTTTCTTTAGGTGGTTCAACAATCTAAAAAAATCCCCTTCCCATGAACCTTTAAAAATGCCTTCCCCTTGAAAAGGAAAAATAACCTTTTCTAAAATTATTCTAGGATAAATAAATAATCAAATAAGACAATCAATTAACCCTAGAATCAATGACCTAGGACTGATAAATGCACTAAAATAAAAGCTCAAAAAATTAAATAAATAAACATAGGTACTTGGTGAGAAACTTGATGTATATTTGTAGACACCTAAAATTGTCTGCCTCTTTCATCTCAACACAGTTCAATGCTAATTGCATCATCATTTAACCCCCTAATTGGATAAATTACCATTTATTCAATTAACCATTCGAATCCCTCTTTTTTGACAATGATTGATCAAAATTGCTATTTAACACTATTCATCCCTAAACTATCCCTAAGCATCCCTAAACACCCCTAAACTCCACATTTAACTGAATAAACATTTATTTAGATAGTTATTGATCAATTCCCCTTCAAACTGTGATTTTACAATATTTTTATTGTCAAAATCACTATTCATGTCCTTTTCACTATTCATCCGTACCTACATTGGTACCTGCATCCATACCTCTCCCTAGCCTAAATGATTAATTAATTATTGATCCCATTCCTCTATAGTTTAACATTAGATAAATTTAATTTATCTAATATCCCCTTTTCCCATCCCATGAATTAAATAAATATTTGTATTATTTAATTCCCTATTTTCTACACTTTTGATTAGGTGACCTAAACCTAATTAATTACCTAATCCCCTACTTGCACATTCCATTATCCAAAACTAACCCTAGTTAAATCCTCCCCATTCTCCTATGTGTACAAAGGCATGGCCTCTTGTACAATACCACATAGGTCTCTTACAAAGGTATGGTCAAAGTTCTTTGCACAAGAGTTCTTTTTTCCTCATTCAATCCCATCTCTTCACTTTATCCAATTCACTTTTCCACCCTTGATTTCCTCTCAATCCAAGGACATCTCTTCTCATCCAACCAATGCTTTCCACTTGGCAAGTGATCATGCATCCAAGCCTCTCAACAAATCTCATCCATCAATCCTTCAATCCAATCTTGACCATCCAATACTCATCCCAAAATCCTATAAATCCAACCCATCACAAGCCATTTTCAAGACTCCATGAGACATAAAATTATGTTGCTAATTTGAGGAGCCACCTACACATCAACACATCAAAGGAGCACATCCACACAACAAACATTAGCATGTGAGGTGAATTAGATAGTTTCATTTCATTGTTTGCATGCTTTCTTTTATGCTCTATCTTGAGGTCATTTTAGGACTTGCATGAAATAGGTCAATATAGCTTTGATTTATTTCTTTATGTACATTTTCTACTATGATACAATATTTATTGTACTAGATGTCAAAAATCAATTAACCAATTTATCAGAGCCAAATGTGATGTTAGACAAATGCCTATGTATTATAAAATCTTTTATCTAATGCTTTAGTTCACTTTCATAGCTACAAAAATGATCTTTGCCTCTATAGATTTGAACCTTGTGAACATATCTGAAGCTAACCCATGGATCTAAACTTTGTTGATTTTGATGTTTGAAATATATCTTCCTTGATACTTTCTATAGGTCTACAGTTTCTAAAAAGGATGGTGTTGATGGACTCCATTTAGGAGATGAATAGATAAGGAATACTTTCCTTTATTCAAACCCCTACCAGTGACTTAAAATTTTGGTGAAAAGGATTGAAGACAACATGTAAGCATGCGGTAATGCCTAGGATGCTGATGTTAGTTGATGATCTCATGGTGATGCTCTATATTGCACTCTCTGTGTGATGATGCAATATGTATAAGACCTCCTAGTTGTATGTTTAGATGATTTGAAATAAATTAGGGGTTTTCTCTAAATACAACACCTAGCACACAACTTAACTTATTTCATACTTAAGTTATCACATAACAAATAATTGAAGGGATTCAGTGAGGGCCCAACTATAAAATTATCTTTTGAAAGTTTAGGGGTCATTCCATACTTTGTGGAACCAACCTGGGTTAGTTTCATAATCTATGGATTTGACCTAGGTAAAGGAATGGATAGATTGCGGATTGAGATTGGTCCTTAGGGTTGTGTGTAGATTGAATCAAGTTAGGTTTTGGTTATTTTCTAACTTTTTATGCTAGAATATGTAACTTGTAGATTAGTCATTGCACTAAAGATAACCCTTTCAAAATGGGCCCAAATAAAGGGAATAGTGTAGGGTATGTGCTTTTCACCATTACAATTTTACCCCTACTTTGACTTGCGTATGAAGTAGTTCATGTGAAAAACAAAGGGGGAGAAAGAGCATTCAAAGAGAGAAGGTAAGATGTGTAAAAGAAAGGGGGAGAGTAAGAAAGTAAAGAAGTTGGTGCAGAATTGTGCCTTTATGGTGTTTCACATTATGTGTTGCCATCAATGACAAAGGGGGAGATTGTTGCAAGTATGTGCTAATCAGTGTCGTCATTAATGTCAACAAGCTTATGTTGTCATTGATGTCAACTGTGTCTTTTGATGAGGTTATTATTGTTTTATTAAGTTGTCTTGTTAAAGGTGATTTGGTTGCTTTGTAGAGGTTCTAAAGATGTTGAGGATATGCTTCTGTTGTTGGGTTTCCAAGTGCTTTTGAGAAAATTTGATTAATATTGGAAACAGTGTGTTGAAGAAGTCTTCTGGCTTACCTTACATAATGATTTTTGATTTTTTGCTCCACATTTATTTTGTGTTGGAGATCTAAGTGTGTGGTTTGGATATGTTTTTTAGAAGTGTTTGAAGATGCTAAATCCATAATTTGGTGCTCCGGATCGTTGTGCAAGGAAAGTTGTGTTCACTAGTTTGAGAACGGTGTTTGACAGTGTTTGCAGTGTGTCTGGGAGAAAGTGTTTTGCTCTACATTTCTCCACATAGTGGTTTTAGGTGTTGCGGTTCTAGATGTGTGCTTATAAGGTCCTTATCTATCTTCAATCTAGAAGGTTTGTGATTTGATGCTCCGGAAAGTGATTTCTTGTGTAGTAGAGTTCGACAGTGTTGTTTGTAAGCAGATTGTGAACTTTCTTCAGGTGAAAGATGGAATTTGTTAATTTTTAGGTGACTTCAAGATGCTTGTGGATGTTTCTAGATTGTGTTAAAGCTTTGTGTAAGATCCGTGAGGTGTGTTTACCTTTGAGGAAGCATGTACTTAAAAGTCCATAGTGTTAACTCAAGTTTGGTCGACTTGGTTGTTTGCACTAATTTTGGTTGATTGAGGAAGCGTGGAATAATGTGTAAGAGGGAATTTAGGTCCAGGCTAAGGTGTGGCGTGGTCTGCATTCATTCCTTACCTTCCCTCAGGAGGTGGAATGTCTTTGGCGCTGCACTTTCCCTCATGATTGCAGCTATGTTATCTACTGCCACAACATCCATCTTGTTGCATGAGGATATGTTAGAGGTCACTAAACATAATGAAGAGAATATGGAAAAGGTGACGGGGCATATGCATGATGTGCTAGTTAGGGTTCTGGAAGCTTGAAAGGTGGTGGATGACATAGCTAGTAATTTGGGGGTGGCGGTTCCTATGCGTAGGTGTCCATTGTTTTCATGTGCCTATGACTTCGAGAACAATGTGGTGGACCCCGTTGGTGAGGATTCTAGTTAGTTTCTCTTTGCCTTTGTTTGTATTAATTTTGGATAGCATACTGGGCCTGTGTAATTTGGCATGGCTGTGGATATGAACTGTGGGGTTGGGAACGAGGTTATAGTAGTTTGTATTAGGGTATGAAGTACTTATGATAGTAGTTTCTGATGCTCTATTTTGGGATCCTGTTTCTGCAAGACTTTGATACTCTCAGCCTTTTTGATGGGTTCCTGGACCCAAAAACCAAGTATATATAATCAAAAAATCATGTCCTAGGTCATTTCTATGAGTGTGGGGTTGACCCCTAAATTTTTATGTTTTAAATTCAAGTTTGGATCGACTCCTACACATTCCTTTCACCCCAAGGGATGACTTAGCACACATTTGTGCAATTTATTTCTATGTCCTTATGTTTAAAGGCATTCGATTGAATTCATTTAATGATCTTATTTCATTTGATCATTTTCATTAAAGGAGCATGCTAGGAACACTACCCTTGGTGCACTAAATTAGATACACATATGAACATTCATTCTAGGAGCATTTGCACAATTGAGATCTTTTATCTTTGATTATTTCTTAAATTTTTTGAGTCTTGACCTAGGAGAACACATCCCTTTGTGATATATCAATGTCTAAAGGTATTTCTAAATACCTCTAGTCTTGAGCATAAGGTAGAGAAAACAAGCGAGCCAAGAAAACCAAAGAACAAATGCACACAATAAGCAAGATTATTTATCCACATGGTAGAGTATGGATCCATAGAGGTGGAAGTGACTTAGAGGAGTGCACTTGACCATACATAGTGCATACCAACTATTCTAGATCTGGGGCAAGATATGGATAGAGACCTATCATTTCCAAACTTGAGACACTTTGATTTTAGTGTCTATGACATATTCACACATCATCTTTATATCTAAAGTTAAAATCCTTTGATTATTCAATTTATTTTCCATACTTTAACATTTCATATTCCAATTTTCTTTTTATCTATACCCACAATCGGTTAGTAAATTGATCTAAATTAATTTTTGTTTATGCGTATACATCAAATTGAGTTAACCTAGATTAAGCTAAGGAAAATTTCAGCATTATTCAATTAAAAATAAGAGACCAACCATAATGTTAATCATCTAAGCAATAGTTAACTAAAATGTGAAATTTCAATGTAAAATTTATATTAACTCTATAGACAGAGACATAATCCTCTAAGGGCATATTAAGGCATTTGTCCTTGTTGCAAGTATGGGCCTAACTGGTGTTGTTATTGATGTCAACATACTCCTGTTGCATTGATGCCAAGGATTGGATGAGTTGTGTGCTGAGGATATTGAGAAAATTAGCCCTATCAGAAACAGAGAAGAACAGTGAAGACAATGAAGTTCTATGAAGTAAAGATCCCAACCAGATGAAAATCAGAGTATGCGCATCAAAGGGTTTGTAGATATATGTGTGAAGATGCTCCAGTTAAGATTTCAGAGGTCCGCATGAAGATTTGGAGAAGTTATGGCCATGTGAGTAAAACTAGTTCTGGCAGCTGTTCAGAGGTGACAGAGTGACACAAAGAGGTCCGATGAGATCCAGAAATGTAAAATCATGTTCTGCAAATCTTGTGGCATGTTTGGGAGGCTAATGTGCATTGACAACTCGATTGGTTCATGGTGTGGAGGTCCACAAGCAATCCTTCTAATGTGACAGTGGTGGTTGACTGTGTTCCTGAGGTTCTAGGTGAAGATGCGATTGATTACAATAAGTAGAAGTGGTACAGATGTTCTTTGTGATTCAAGCAAGCTTGTGGTGGTGTCTAGAATGTGTCCAGTTTGTGTTGGCGGTCTACATTGAAGATTGAGCTTGTGATTGAATATTTACCTTCGGGTGTTAGTGTTCTTCTCAGTTTTGGCCGACTGAATGATTTGCGCATGTTGTGGATGATCTTGAAGATGTTTTGCGAAGCGTGGCATGTTCCTCTAAGAAGATTGAAGTCCCAGCTATGTCTGGCCAACAGTGCAGTGATGCACATGAAGTTTTTGTAACAAGTCAAGTTGTATTTTTGTAAATTGCTCTATAACAAAATAAGTGTATGTTATGCTGACTTTGATGATCATTCCAAAGTCGATGTCATGTATAAATAAGAGTTGTGAAGTCATTCAAAGGTATCCGTGTGGCTATGATGAAAAGGTAGTAAGGAAGAGGAGCGAAAAGCAGAGTAGAGGTATTGAGCTTAAATGGAACTGACTCAAGCATAGTGAAGATGCTAATCTCCAGTTCAAGTATGTAATACTTATATTCTTTTGTAGACAGTGTTTCTCCTATAGGCAGTGGGCCTCTTGTGAGCAGTGTGCTTGGGCAATGAGCCCTAATTGGCAAGTGCCATATTATTCCTCTTATTCTTTTAATAGAGAATACAATCTTGGGTTAGTCACCCTGTGGTTTTTCCCTTAATCGGGTTTTCCATGTTAAAATCTTGGTGTTATATGTGTTGGATTTGTTTTTGCTCTTGAATTATTGCATTATGCTTCCATAATTGAATCATTGATATGCTGTTGGAATATAAGAAGGTTTTAGTGGATAAAGAATAGAAGTTTTGAAACAACTGATTCACCCCCCCTCTCAGTTGTTTGTCCTAATTTCAACAATTGGTATCAGAGTTAAGTTCCTCTAGAAGAAGCTTAACCGCTTGAGGAGATCTAGGATGTCGACCTACAAGAAGGACAGTCCAAGATTTGATGGAACAAACTATACTCTTTGGAAGAGCCGCATGGAATGTCACTTACAATGCATGGGAGATCAGTATTGGAATATAACTACAACAAAATATTTTCCCCCAAGGAATGCCCCAACAACTATAGATGAAGTCAGAGATGCAGAGAATAATCTTCGAGCTAAAGAAGCCCTACTAAGTGCCTTGTTTGATTCAGAGCTGACGAACGTTATGGGATTGAAAACTTCTTATGAAATTTGGATAAAGCTGGAAACTCTACATGAAGGAGACAAATACGTTAAGTGTTCCAAGCTGCAAAGTCTGAAAGGAAAGTTTGAAACCTTGGAGATGAGTGAAGATGAGAATATCACTTCATTTATGCCAAAAGTAAATGAGCTTGTATGTGGCATTAGATGTGTTTGTGGAATATTGGATGAAGATGAAATTGTTGCCAAAGTTCTCAGATCATTACCTCCTGCTTACAAACACAAAGTTATTGCTATTGAGGAAATTAGATCTTTAACAACTATTACAAGGGATCAATTGGTTGGTAAGATATCTGCATTTGAGTTGGCTGAGTTTCATGATGCACTCCCCAAGACTGAATCTACATTCAAAGATAGTGTCTCTACAAAAGGCAAACATAGATATGATCTAGGAGAAAGTTCCTCAAAGAAATCAACATGGTATGATAAAGCAAGAAAAGATCTGGAAGAAGATGAGTCAGAAGTTGCACAACTTGAATCTCTTATTGTAAGAAGACTGCCAAGAGGATCTGGTAAGCATGAAGGAAAATTACCTTACAAATATTTTGCCTGCAATAAGATTAGTAATTTTGCCTCAAGATGTCCGGAAAGGTTTTCAAATCCAAACCCTAATTAGTCAAGGTTTCAGAAGAAGTGTTACTATGTTCAAGAAGATGATGAAGAAGGAGTAACAGATGTTGAATCTGAGATAGGAAACAAATTCGGAAGCGACTGGGTGTTTATTGCCATCAAAGAAGAAGATCCAATGCCTATTGAATCTGCCAATCATAAGATGATATAAAGTTCTTTGGCTGCTTAGGTTGAAGAAAAGGATGAATGGTTATTGACAGTGGATGCTCTCACCATATGACTGGTGACAAGAATAAGTTCATAAGCTTGGAAAGATATGAAGGTGGAGTTGTAAAGTTTGGAGATAATTCTGCTAGCAAAATTAGAGGCAGAGGAACCATTTCTTTTGATGGAAAGAACAAAACTAGTGATATTCCGTATGTTGAAAGTCTGAAGCATAATCTTCTCAGTGTTGGACAGTTGGTGAACAAAGGCTATGATCTCCGATTCAAAAATGGAAAATGCAAGATCTTTGAAAGCTCTGGAACTGAGATTGCATCCGGTACATAGACAAAATGTAATATCTTTCACTTGGTTGGTACTGGCAAAAGTTTCTTATTTGTTTAAATTGATCAGAGTTGGTTGTGGCATAGGAGAATGTGTCATGTGAATTTTGATAATATCATCAAGATAAGCAACACTTAGGTTGTAAGAGATCTTCCAAGACTGGTGAAACCAGCTAACAACAGTTTGTGCAAAGAATGTCAGTTGGGTAAGCAAAATAGAGTCACATTCAAAAGTAAGGAACAATATTCATCTAGATTGTTAGACTTGGTGCACACTGATCTATGTGGTCCAGCAAGAACCAGGAGTCTACAAGGAGATAGATGTTTTATGTTGCTGATTGATGACCATTCTCGGATGATGTGGGTGACCTTGAAAGAGAAATCTAAAGCACTTGAGATATTCAAAATATTCAAGGCTATGGTAGAGAATGAAACTTGCATAAACATAAAATGCCTTAGGTCTGATTGAGGTTGAGAATTCACATCCGGAGAGTGAATATCATTCTGTGAGAAACATGGGATAAAGAGGCAGTTATCTGCTCCAAGGATTCCACAATAGAATGGAGTAGTTGAGAGAAAGAACCGGACCATCCAGGAAGCATCTAGGACCATGATGATAGAAGCAAATGTTCCTCAGATCTATTGGAGAGAAGCTGTAAGCACTGCTATCTGTACTTTTAATCAAATACAAATCAGAGGCAATACTGGTAAGACTCCTTATGAACTTTGGTTTGGCATCACTCCTACTGTGAAGTATTTTAGAGTCTTTGGTAGTAAATGATATATCAAAAGAGATGAAGACCTTGGCAAATTTGATGCTAGAAGTGATGAAGGTATATTCTTGGGATATTATACTCAAAGCAAATCATACCGGTGTTATAACAAGAGATTGAGAAAGATTGTAGAAAGCACAAATGTAAAGGTTGATGAAGGCATGGAAAATCCCTCAAGGTATTATGAGTATGAAGCAGATGATCAGAATAATATCCCAAATCAAGAAGAACAAGTTCCAATTCCAGCTTAGATTCAGACTAATCTGGAGAATTCAAAAATACAAGAAGAAGAGACAAGGCTGGATGAACCTATCCAAGAATTAGAGGTGCAAGAGAATCCCAAAACTCGTAGGTATGTACGACTGAATCATTCTGAAGATCAGATCATAGGATATAGAAGCAAAGGTGTTCAAACAAGAAGAAATATTGCTCAAGAATCAGTGAAGTATTGTTTGATTTCAAAGATTGAACCAAAAATAGTAAGTGAAGCATGCAATGATGAAAGTTGGGTTAAAGAAATGAAGGAAGAATTAATGCAGATTGAAAAGAATCACACTTGGGATCTTGTTCCCAGACATAAGGACAAAAATGTGATTGGGACTAAGTGGGTCTTCCAGAATAAACTGAATGAAGATGGTGAAGTAGTAAGAAACAAAGCCAGATTGGTCTATAAGGGTTATTCTCAAGTAGAAGGAGTTGACTTTGAAGAAACTTTTGCTTTGGTGGCAAGAATTGAAGCAGTCATATTATTTCTTGCCTTTGCTGCCTTCAGAGATTTCAAGGTATATCAGATGGATGTCAAGTCTGCTTTCCTAAATGGTGATTTGGAAGAAGAGGTATATATTGAGCAACCAGATGGATTTCAATTGTCTGATCATGGAGATATAGTCTGCAAATTGAAGAAGGCATTGTATGGAATCGAACAAGCCCTAAGAGCCTGGTATGAAAGATTGGACAAACATCTTTTGAAGATTGGTTTCAACAAGGGTACTATTGACAATAATCTATATTTTAAGGTTGATCATGAAAATATCTTGATTGTTGAATTATTTGTTGATGATATCATTTTTGGAGGAAAAGACAGTATGTGCAAAACTTTTGCAAATCAAATGCAAAGTGAATTTGAGATGTCTATGTTTGGAGAAATGAATTTTTTCTTGGGTCTGCAAATCACTCAAACAAAGAAAGGAATCTTCATATCACAAACCAAATATGTGAAAGAATTGCTAACAAAATTTGGGATGGAAGATTCAAAGGCAATGAATACTCCCATGGCAACTAGATGTAAGCTGAGTAAAGATGACGAATCCCCTAAGGCTGATCAGAAAAAGTACAGGTCAATGATTGGAGGACTGCTCTATCTTACTCAAACTAGACCTGATATTATGAATGTTGTTGGTTTTGTTGCCAGATTCCAAGCTGATCCTAGAGAGTCTCATGTCATGGCAATAAAGAGAATTCTCAGATATTTGAAGGGAACAGTTGAGTATAGATTATGGTATCCTAAGGATCATGATTTCTCTCTTCATGCATATACAGATGCTGATTGGGTAAGAGTGTGGATGATCAGAAGAGTACTAGTGGTGGTGCATTCTTTTTAGGGAAAAGATTAGTTTCTTGGCTAAGCAAGAAACAAGAGGCAATATTTTTGTCCATTGCAGAAGTAGAGTATATTACAACAACAGGTAGTTGCACTCAAGTACTGTGGATGAAACAAATGTTAAGAAACATCAGAGTGGAGTATGAAGAACCTATCACAATCTTCTGTGATAATTCAAGTGTAATAAACATATCAAAAGATCTGGTGTTGCATTCAAAAACAAAACATATATCCATCAAGTTTCACTTTTTGAGAGAACAAGTGAACAAGAATGAAGTCAGATTGGAGTTTGTGCCCTCAAAGGATCAGATTACAGATATTTTTATCAAACCTCTACCTAAAGACACTTTTGAGTATCTTAGGGAGAAGTTAGGGGTTATCACCCCTCCGGTTCTGAATTAAGGTGCACTGATGTGCATCAGTCCGGTGGATCCCACAGTCATATCTTGTGATCCGGATTGATGTTAGGAGGCTGCTACTCAGGGGGAGTAGTCATTATGATTCTAAAGTATGAAAAGTGGTTTCAAGTATGTGCCCTTTGCCATTGATGTCAAAGGGGGAGAGAAGACATGTGAAAAACAAAAAGTGGTTTCTGATCAAAGGGGGAGTAGTAAAGGAAGAGAAGACATGTGAATAGTTACTGGTGATAGGGGGAGCTATGTCAGTCAGTGAGGAAAAGTTCTTGTCTTGATGGTTAAAACAATTTTTCACATCATATGTTGCCATCAATGACAAAGGAGGAGATTGTTGCAAGTATGAGCCTAACTAGTGTTGTCATTGATGTCAACATACTCCTGTTGCATTGATGTCAAGGATTGGATGAGTTGTGTGCTGAGGATATTGAGAAAATTAGCCCTATCAAAAACAGAGAAGAACAGTGAAGATAGTGAAGTTCTATGTAGTAAAGATCCTAGCCAGATGAAGATCAGAGTATGCGCATCAAAGGGTTTGTAGATATATGTCTGAAGATGCTCTAGTCAAGATTTCAGAGGTCCGCATGAAGATTTCGAGAAGTTATGGCCATGTGAGTAAAACTGGTTCTGACAGCTGTTCAGAGGCGACAGAGTGACACAAATAGGTCCAGTGAGATCCAAAAATGCAATATCATGTTCTGCAGATCTAGTGGCATGTTTAGGAGGCTAATGTGCATTGACAACTGAATTGGTTCGTGGTGAGGTCTGCAAGCAATCCTTCTAATGTGACAGTGATGGCCGACTGTGTTCCTAAGGTTCCGGCTGAAGATGCGATTGATTACAGTAAGCAGAAGTGGTGCAGATGTTCTTTGTGATTCAAGCAAGCTTGTGGTGGTCTCTAGAATGTGTCCAGTTCGTGTTGGCGGTCTGCATTGAAGATTGAGCTTGTGATGGAAGATTCAGCTTCGGGTGTTAGTGTTCTTCTCAGTTTTGGCTGACTGGATGATTTGTGCATGTTGTGAATGATCTTGAAGATGTTTTGCAAAGCATGGCATGTTCCTCTAAGAAGATTGAAGTCCCAGCTATGTGTGGCCGACAGTGCAGTGATGCACATGAAGTTTTTGTAACAAGTCAAGTTGTATTTTTATAAATTGCTCTGTAATAAAATAAGTGTATGTTGTGCCAACTTTGATGATCATTCCAAAGTCGATGTCATGTATAAATAAGAGTTGTGAAGTCATTCAAAGGTATCTGTGTGGCTATGATGAAAAGGTAGTAAGGAAGAGGAGCAAAAAGCAGAGTAGAGGTATTGAGCTTAAATGGAACTGACTCAAGCATAGTGAAGATGCTAATCTCTAGTTCAAGTATGTAATACTTATATTTTTTTGTAGACAGTGTGTCTCTTGTAGGCAGTGGGCCTCTTGTGAGCAGTGTGCTCGGGTAGTGAGCCCTAATTGGCAAGTGCCATTTTATTCCTCTTATTCTTTTAACAGAGAATACAATCTTAGGTTAGTCACCCCGTGGTTTTCCCCTTAATCAGGTTTTCCACGTTAAAATCTTAGTGTTATATGTGTTGGATTTGTTTATGCTCTTGAATTATTGCATTATGCTTCCATGATTGAATCATTGATATACTGTTGAAATATAAGAAGGTTTTAGTGGATAAAGAACAGAAGTTTTGAAACAACTGATTCACCCCCCCTCTCAGTTGTTTGTCCTAATTTCAACAGTCCTTTTATTGCCTTTATTTTCAACACCAGATAAAGTCTGCGTCACCATTAACAATGAGTTCACTTTAAGGACCCCCTTTAATAAGGTGAAAGCATAAAATCATTAGTCTCTCGTTACAAAGGGTCCCACCATGGTTAAAGTAACCCTACCATGTCTTTTCCATCATTCTAGTGAGGTAATTGCAAGGACAATGAACAAAAGTAATTTAAACTAACCTCACTTTATTCCTTCACTTACATCAACTCTAAGTTAATGGTATGTTTTGGATCCTTGTGATATCGTTTTATTTTTTAATATTTACTTTACATGCATGTTTGTGAGTGCTACATACTTTGAAATGCATGATCATTCTAGGTTTCACATGCACCTCAAAGTAGGGGCAAAATGCAATGGTGGAGTTTGCATACCCATGCCTATTCTCATTTAGCTTTGTGCCCATTTTGAGGGAGTGCCTTAATACATTTACACATTGACAAATGGTGTAATCTTGTTCAAAGTTAGGTTCCTTCCCCCATGCTCTCTGCTTATCCCTTTACACACACTCCCACACATTTGAGCCCATCCTACCCAAATCTATTCATATTCTAATACATACCTAATTTATTACACCAATTCATGCACTTATCCCTGTATATTCTATTATCCACTTGATTTTTATTATTTTCATGTCCTAGGGCCTTTCTGTGAGTGTGGGGTCAACCCCATGGTCATAGACTTGACCATAAATTTTTATGTTTGAAATTCAAGATTGGATTGACTCCTACACATTCCTTTCGCCCCAAGGGTTGACTTAACACACATTTGCATGATTTATTGCTATGTCCTTATCTTTAAAGGCATTCAGTTGAATTCATTTAATCATCCCATTTCATTTGATCATTTGCATTAAAGGAGCATGCTAGGAACACTACCCTTGGTGCACTAAAACAGATATAGATATGCACACTCATTCTAGGAGCATTTGTACAAATGAGATCTATTATCTTTGATTATTTACTTAAATTGTTTGGGGCTTGACCTAGGAGAACATGGAGTCCCTTTGTGATATATATCAACCTTCAAAGGTATTTCTAAATACCTCTAGTTTTGGGAATAAGGTAGAGCAAACAAGTGAACCAAGCAAACCAAAGAGCAGAGGCACACAATAAGCATGGTTAAATCCACATAGCAGAGGATGAATTCATGGAGGTGGAAGTAATTTAGAGTAGTGCACTCGATTGTACACAGTGCATACTAACTATTCTAGATTTGAGGCAAGATATGGACAAAGGCTTATCATTTCCAAAGTCGAGACACTTTGATTTTAGCGTCTACGACATATTCACACATCATCTTTATGTCTAAAGCTACATACCTTTGATTATTAAATTTGTTTTCCATACTTTTGACATTTAATGTTCCATAGAAGGCATGAGTTTTCCACAGTCCATGACAATAAATTTGAGAGTGCTTCCGGATTCAATTGTGTATGTTTTTATTGCAACATTTCGGATCATACTCAATGATCCATCAAGAGGAGAGTTGAGTATGATCCGAAACATTGAAATAAAAAACATATACAGTGGAATCCAAAAGCACTGTCAAATTTATTTAATGTTCCAATTTCCTTTTATCTGTACCCACAATCTATCATTAAATTGATCTAAATTATTGATTGTTAATATGCATACATCCAATTGACTTAACCCAGATTAAACCGAGAAAAACTTGGTCATTATTCAATTAAAAGAAAGAGACTAGGCATAACGTTAATCATCCAAGCAACAGTTAACTAAAATGTGAAATTTTAATGTAAAATTTGTATTAACTCTTAAGACAAAGACATCACCCTCCGAGGACATATTAAGGCATTTGTCCTTTTATTGCCCTTATTTTCAACACCAAATGAAGTCTGCATCACCATTAACAATGGGTTCACTTTAAGGACCTCCTTTAATAAGGTGAAAGCATAAAATCATTAGTCTCCCGTTACTATGGGTCCCACAATGGTTAAAGGTAACCCTACCGTGTCTTTGCCGGCATTCTAGTTAGGTAATTGCAAGGAAAGCGGACAAAAGTAATTTAAACTAACCTCACTCTGTTCCTTCACTTACGTCAACTCTGAGTTAACGGCGTGTTGTGGGGACTTTGACTAGATACCAGAATTAATAATTTGAAATATGATTTAAGTTAAACCTTTGGGTTACCTACTGTAGGCCTGAGGCCTCCATTATTTATGAATTTTGTCTAGTATACGGACTTTAAAAAATAGCTGATTCAGCAGTAGCCAATGGAGCAAGTAATAATCGACAAAAAAAAATTGAAGAATTGATGCATGATTGTTTTTGGAGAAATTAAAAATGGTATTATTATTGTAGGTGGTATTATTTTAGGGGTTGGTTTATGATCATCTGCAGAAAGGTATGGCAAGTGGGGATTGAGTTCAGGCATTTTGCAGAGATAAAATTTGGCATTTGGGTCTTTTTTATACCTAGTCTGCTGCATTTGTGTACATCTGAAATCGGCAAGATTCTTGCTGTGTTTGAGTATGTGTACCCATCAGCAGAGCAGTAACACATTCTGACAGTTGTGGAGGGGTGCCTGCTGTTTTAAGAGGGGTTCCCTTTGTAGTATTGAACAAAATTTGTAGGAGGTTTAATGTATGGGTGAAGAGTTTTGAAAAAAAAAAGTGGGCTTTGGGTGTGCTATTTGTGGCAAATATAGTTTGGAGAATTGATATTGGTGAAGATTGTCTGTCATTTTCCTGTTGCTTCTGATTGGTATGTATGTGGGTATTCATTGTAAGGTTCACGGCTTTTTCAGAGCTGATGATCAGATTCACTGAATGTAGGGGTGGCATCTTCTGAAAGTGTACAAAGAATTTAAAAGTTTTCTCTGGAAAAAAATATCCATTTTTGAGTGCATTGATGAGGAACTCAAAAGCTGTAATGAATTCTTTTGTCCTATCACACCCAATTTTTTATGCATAAGGATACCTATTTGAGGTATCAGTTCAGTTGATCAGAGAAAGAAGCCATTTTGATTCAGGGATTCCATGCATTCTCAGCTGCTTCGTCAAAAAAATCTCCATTGGGGAAGATCAGAAGTGTATTCTGACCCATTGCGTGAGTGAGGCAACTTGCTTTTAGTTTCTGGCTTGTTGGGGAAGAAGAGTAGTTAGATTACTCAGACTTGAGACTTGGGGAGTAAGTAATCCATACTCCTACAAGCTCCGGGGGAATTCAAATGGTCCAGAAAACCAAGAGTAAAAAATCCAGTCTAGTGGAAGGAATTCTATGTTTGTGGGAGAGTCCTAAACAATAATAATATTATTGTCTCCATCACAAGTGCCAAGGAGTTTTAGTCTTTTCGTTTAGCACACAATATAGGTAGTGCATCATCCATAGGTTCTGAGGAGGTTTAATCTTTCTGGAGCACCTCAAGATCCCAAGGAGTTTTAGATTTCAATGTACTGAAGACTAGTAGAATTTTGGACAAGTGTAGGCTTATCTTAGGACAAGCGTATGCATCACGAGGTACAAGGAGGTTTAGTGGATTAAGGTCCAGTTTTGCAGTATATCACAAGTCCCAAGAAATTGTAGTCTTTTTGTGGACTCTGGAGTCTACCTAAAATTGGAGAGTTGTGGACTAGTGTACCATTGTCAAGGAATTTTTTGTTCAACATCATTATTTGTTTTCCAATAGCAGGTGTTGTGCTGAGCAAGCTTGAGTACTGAGGCGGATAGAAATAGACTCTATCTGCACATTAGGAAGAAGATAAAAGAGAAAGATGCTTGGCAAGCGTTCTAGGCCTGTTCAGAAGACACCTAGCAAGGTTCGTTTGAATCCTGATTACCCATCTGATTCATCAGACCACTCTGAAGATAAACCCAAATTCTTTAACACTCCTAGGATTTTCATAGGGTTCAGTAATCCAAAGGGAGCCTTAGATTCAGAAGCAGTTAGAAGTCCAACTTCCCCACTGGATATCAAGACATTTTCTGGAGTTGGGATCTCATATTGGTATGAAAAACAGGTCAGATCCCCAAGGTCTGGCCTTGAAGGTTTGCAGTGTGTGTCTCCAAGGCCTTGGGAGAAGAGGGACTCAGAGGGCATTGGTCTGGGAATTGTTGCAGCTCTCCACAACAGCAGCAGCAACAATGAGGTCAACAATGGTGCTCTTACAAATAGCAGAGGGCTTCTGCTTGGATCACAACTCAAAATTGTGGTTGGTTCCAATCAAAACCTGTTAACTGCTCACAAACAGTTAGCTTCCCCAAAAGCCCAGATTATATCTCCTCATACCCATTTAAATTCTGTTCATGCCCACTTGAAATTATCTCATACCCAGTCAAATTCTTCAAATCCCCTGTCAAGTTTTCCCTTAAAGCAAACAGACCCAATACCAATTGAGTCCCGTGGGAAACCCTCATCTCAGACTGGATTGGAGCATTCTGAAAGCTATACTTGTGTTACATCTCATGGACCCAAATCCAGCACAAAGCGTATATATAATCATTGCAGTTTAGAAAGTGAAACTGTTCATTCTCCTATTAGGAAGCGCCAGGACTTATGGGATGTTGGATCTCCACCTTCGTCTCCTCCAAGCTGTGCCAATGGTCCAGGATTTCCTCCTCCTGATTTTCTCAGTGCTTGCTGTCTCTGCAAAAGACAGTTAAGCCCCGGCAAAGACATTTACATGTACAGGTCCGTTCTGATAATCACATCATGTATCTTCTGTCTAGATATTCCATTTTACCCTGAAAAAATTTACATTATTTATTTTTTATATGTAATTTTTGACCGTGGACCATTGTGACCGAGCACCCATTCAATTTTAGTTTCTTTCAGATAATGGAAGAGTCATCTTATTTGGTGAATTTTGATAATAGAAAACCCTTTCGAAATATGACAGTTTCCTTTATTTGATATAGTTTATTCATGATTAAACTTGATTTGAATGAAAATTGATTATTGTTTTTATTTAACCTCCATTGAAGGCCCATAGGATTTATTGGCAATAGAATCCTCTGTACATTTTGAAAAACAATGTTTTGAGATTAACTGCTTTAAATTTTTGAGTTTTCTAAAATCAAAGAACTGAGATCTAAGAAATTCGTAGTATACCTATCTCAGCAGATTGTATATTGGGCAAATTATTCATCCCATTGTGCTTGAATTGATTTGCAAATCCTCTTTTAAAGATAAGACTTAGATATTTTTTTCTAAAGAAAACTGTTTCAAAGCCTAGACGATGATCAACTAGGTATTTGATGCCAGTAATATTTCCCCCCCTTACTTTCATTTATAAATTCATTGCAGATGGGTTGAGCCTCCTTCACTGTTCCAAGTTAGCCATAGGTCTACAGTCCCATTGATCTATTTTATTTTTTTTAATTGATATAATTTTTTTCATTCTTTGGATGCTTATTCAGTTCAAATTTCTTTCAAAACTTGATCAGAGCAGAAGTCAGGAATCACTCTACTTAAATGTTATTCATTTTAATAATCAAATATTCAATAGTAATTTTACACTTCATTCACAACAAAAAGTGATAAATATTTGTTCTATTTTCAATGGCCAAAATGGCCAAAATTAACCTTGGACTATTGAAATGAATGATATTTAAGAATAGCAGTCAAAAACTATCTTGTTTGATGGATTGTGGTTATGGCAAACCATTTTATAGAAATGGGATTTCTTCTTTCTTGGATTGTGGTCATGGCAAACCATTTTATAGAAATGGGATTTCTTCTTTCTCAAGATGCGGAAGGAATGTAAAGAGATTGGATGGAGAATTATTTTTCAGAATAGCTGCTTGAAGACATTGTCTTATTTTCTGCCTTGTGATTATTGCAGGGGTGACAAAGCATTCTGCAGTGTGGAATGTCGTTGTCAACAGATTTTGATGGATGAGCGAAGTGAAACATTTCCTGCATCTCCACCATCTTCATCAAATGATACTTCTTACTGTGGCAGATTTTTTTCAAACAGCACTGCTGCTGCTGCATAAAAAATGCACTAGGAGAAGTGCCATCATCCTTCCTGCATACAGGGAAAGGCCTCTCACTGTATGTATCGTTGGTATCTGAAGAGCTGTAGGAACATTATACGGCCGCAGATAACATATATAGCTGTCTATCTATCTACCTATCTATTTATACATATGATTTATGCTGAAGAATGAGACATGGAATTGGAAGGGCTTTTGTGAAACATTATTTTGATTTTAAGGCCAGTCCCCTGAAATTGCTTATAGGGTATGTACAGAATGGAGTCAAAAAGCTTCGGAACTCAGATGAATTTCTTAATAACACAACTACCTACAGACAATGGCAGAGTTAATGCAGGAGTAAAGCTCTATGGGAGCTAAGTTTGAAGTGAGGTAGAGTATATTCAAGGCATATAATTGTTTCTGCTTTAGTTATTATAGATGAGGAATGGCATACCCTCTTCGACTTCTTTAAGTCAGCATGCTTAGAGACGTCGTAGAGAACAGATTAGTTAGGAAATATTGCAGATTTTCTGATGGGTTTCCCACAGATTTTGATCAGGAATTGGCACATAAAGTTGAGAACTTGAGCTTATTGTATTTGATCTTCAGCTTTGTTTGAGGATGAATAGGACAATGGAGACTGATAATTTCTATATATATCATTGCTGCTTTATTTCTAAACACGTAATGTTTCAAATAGTTTGTTCAAAAATTCCACAGATCATTTCTTTCTGCTATTGGAATTGTTATTCTTGCATAAAATTTGCTCCGTTTCTTATGTTTGTGATCGTGAAAATTTCTTCGGAAAGAGAACTTTGCTTGTGTAGAACATCATGAATTAAATTTTAAAGACGTACATGAATTTGAGACCAATATTTGTTCCTTCCATGGTCTATGTGATGTTTGGGGCAAGCTTGATGATAAAGGTCCTCCTCCTATCAGTGTTGCATTAACTGCTCAGTTGATCTTTGTATTGGACTTGGTTCCGCTTAGACTTTGTGAGTATGTCTCTCTACCACCCTTCCTTTTAAAAAAAAAAAAACAAAAACAAAAAATGGGCATTAAATAAAAAATAAAAAATAGAAAAATTTGCTCCCTTGTGAATTTGAAAGTTTCTTGGATTATTTGTTACAAATAAATTTGGTCTTTTTTTCATGGTCTACCGTGATGTTTGGGGCAAGCTTGATGATAAAGATCCTCCTCCTACCAGTTTTTCATGGTCTATCGTGATGTTTGGGGGCAAGCTTAATGATAAAGATCCTCCTTCTACTAGTGTTGCTTAAACCCTCAGTTGATCTTTGTTTTGGACTTGGTTCTGCTTAGACTTTGTGGGTATGTCTCTCTACCACTCTTCTTTTATATAAATATTGTACTATTATCTTTTAAGTTAATAAAAAGTAAAATAAGACTTATTCATCAAAAGAAACAAAAACAAAAAATGTACATTAAATAAAAATAGAAAAATTTAGAAAAGAAAAAAACCAAAGGGATGCAACTTAAAAAACTTTTTTATAATTATATTTATGTGATTCTTTGGTTATTTTTGATATTTTTATTTATTAAATTTGATTATTTTAAAATTCTTTCATAGTTATTTTAAAATTCTTTCATAATTATTTTACTTTCTTTATATTTGATAGATTTTGTTTTGATGGACTCATAGTATATTATTAGACTAATCATTTTAGAATATACTAATTTTATAAAAAATGGTTTTTTAATTGAAAGAAAATTGATACAAAGAAGAGAGAGAGGAAAAAAAAATAAAAATTTGCCATTCATTTTAAAAATCGATTTTCAATATTAAAAGAACACTTTTTTTCCTAACTAATTTTTATAACATATATCGAAATTATTAATAAAATTTTAGGAAAGATAACATGTTGATTAAATAGTGAATAAAACAGATTTGTGGAAGCCAATGATTGAGTTCTAGACTCCATCAAATGCAGTAGTCGTGGTCAATATATAATTATTCAGTTACGTATTTTGGTTGCAGTATTTTTTTTGGATAAGATTTTTTCAGACTATGAGCTCGAGTTCTTTCCTAGGCAATGTTTTAGATCAGCCGGCCTTGCATCAAGAAAGTTTGTGGGCTAACTTGCCTTTATCTCAGTCAACACCCTTTGTCCACTACAATCAAAGCCTCTACCCTTACGTAATAGAAGAAAAATTCTCACCAAATTTGGTCAGGTATTCTATCATGATTTGAAAAAGTGGCCATGCATAAACTTTCCTACGTGGAATGCAAGAAGATGAGCACTTTAGTCCTTACTTCTTGGTTATTTTTAAGTATTATCGGTTCAATAGTCAAAGATAAATTTCAATCAATAGAAATAGGATAACTATATACTATTTGGAAAAACGGTTTTTCCAAACTGTGTTATGTGGAATGCAAGAAGATGAGCACATGAAACTTTTTAAGTCACTATTTCTTGGTTATTTTAAAACATTGTTAGTCAAAGTAGTAAAAATAAGATGATTATGTAGTTATTTTTTGTGTGGATGAGGTATACAATTACTATCATCTATTTGACTATTAAGTTGGATGATGTTCAAGTAAAACATGATTTCTTTATGTAAAGAACACAAATAAACTACTTTAACATAATGGAACCTTTTTTAGCGAAAATGTTGTATACATTGATATTTGTCGTCAATTAATGTTTGATTTCACGTATCAAGAACCCTTCTATAATAGTTTTTTCATTACTTATGAACCTATAAAAGGAGGTTTTTTTTCAATGTGTCAGTTTCATTCTAAACCTTTTATGTGACAAGACTATACATATAGTAAAAGACCAACTTGTGAGATATAGATTCTAGGACAACCTAAACATTGTTGTAAGATCTAGCTTGAATTTAATTTAACGGAAAACTAGTTTGTCTTATTAATTAAATTTTAGGAAATTAGAAGTTATTAGAAATTGTTTTTCAAAAAAAACAAAAACATGTTGTATATATTTATATTAAGGGAGATAATATAAGTACATAATATAGTGGTAATTGTCTCAATGGAATTTTAGTCTACAAAATAGAAAACATCATAAAATGAGTTATATTTTGAATTTTGGGATGCTAGCCAGGATGGCTTAATGCCAATTTTGTGCACCAACTTATTCACCATACTTCATAAATTGTTAAATTATTTAGATAATTGGCCTTGGTAATAAGACTTTCACTATGTAGGGTCTCTCCTAAATTAGTCAACACTTTGCATATTTGACAAATATATCCACTTTCTTATCTAGCTCCCCTAATTCTTAGCCAAGACAACATGTTGAGATTGAAGAAATTACATCTATTTTTCATCTTCAAGTTGCTTTGGAGGATATCCTAAAGAATCTTGTAGAAGTATGTTAGAGAACAAACTGAGAGAAATAATTTACAAAAGAAGAATAGAAGTAGAGAAAACAATATTGCATGAGGTTCCATATGAATTTGAGAATACCTTATCTAAATATTTCAACAATGATGTTAGATAAGTTGTGTAGCCCAAGAAGAGTTGTTTTCCAACTGATATTTCAGTTAAATAAATTGGTAGGGAGGACATAACGATATGATATATAAACTGAACCTTATTACAAAACCAAAAGAAATTGTTTAATAACTTCTCTTTTTGTAGTAGAACAAGCATTAAACAAATTGAGGTTGAAGAAAGTGGTAACATTATTGAATAGAGACGCAGTATTGAAGAACCTTCTAGGCCAATAGCTGGACTTGAACCTAGGTAGGCTTTTAAATTCTAGAGGGAAAAGCTAATTTTGTTCCATTTGGAAGGTGAGAAAGCACATTTCCACTTGATGCTTAGTCTAATACTAATTTGAAGAGAAGGGAGGAGTTTAGTGTAAATGACCTTCAAAGGAAAGAAACAAATATTGTCCAACTAGTAATCCAATACCAATAGATTTAAAAATCTATAATCTCTAGATGATGAAAGTTTTAGTTGTACTTAAATGGGGGAACAAGAGATTGCACAAAATGTCTTCTTTATAGTTTTGAAGAGGCAACTAAAACTCTTTCTTGGTTGTAAGTCACTCTTCCATGTCATGTTAAGGAAATCCAAAAGATTTTTGAATAGTTGAATGCTTTTTCTATACAAGGAAGTGTTGCATATCGACTTACAAGTAGCTAAAGGACACTCACTCACCTATATAAGTTTATCCCACCAAATGGAAGAGAAATAAAAGCTTAATCCATGTCTAAGGGAGTGGTCAAGATCCATATCAAGATGGGGGAGAGACTCTGTCAAGCCTTCCATATGCTTTTGAATTGAGGAGAGCATCCAAGCTTGAAGTATTGTGGTACTATAATATCTTGCCCTTCCATTCTACAGTGGCCTAGGAACCTCTAGCCTTAAAAGCAAATATTTTGTGTCTAATGAGGGATTTCCAAGGGGTAGAACCTTGAAGGGAATGATTCAAACTATTCATTTAGTTGTAACACAAACCCCTTGGGTGTGAGGGTCTATGATGCCCAACCCTCCCCTATCCTTGGGCTAAATGCAATGCACCCATAAGGAGATATGCATACTTTGTTTCTTGCCCCATTTCTCCCAATGAAAGCTTCTTGTGAGTTGTGTAAGTTGACCATAACATGTTTTAGAGGGGAGATAACATGAATACATGTACACATGGGTAGATAGAAGAATTTTATTGGTCACTTGAATCCTCCTTGCCATAAGAGAAATTTGTTAGACCAAGAAAATAGTTTGTATTTTGGTTTACTCAAATACCATTTCCACATGTCTAACAAGGAGGTTTTATTCCCAAAAGGAATGACCAACTATCTTGATATTTCACCATGTCCAATATATTTCCACTTAGAAGGAATCCAAGAAGGAGGGGGATATGAGGATGTCATAAAGGAGTCAGCTAAGTTTTGAAGGGAGAGTTGGGATCCAAAAGCATCACAATGCAAACCTAGCACATCCATGGTATTATTGATCTTCTATGTAGAATATTGGATGAAGAATACATTTTCATAAAAAAAGTGGAATTTTAGTGAAAAGAAATATAAAACATTTCCTACCTAATCCTACAAGGAGAGATGTTACAAGTTATTTGATCAATATAAATTTTAGTAGAGTAACATGTAAAAACCACTTAGAATAAGAAAAAAAAAGGATAAAGTATGAGAGAAGAAAGGAAACAACATAGTACAAAGAATGTGACATAAATATACCTTGGAAAAAACCTGCAAAGGAAAAAACCCATCCGCCAAAGCATCAAAATGAGTGTATTATCAGCAACAATAGGTTACAATACAATATCAAGCTTCAAGCTTCTCAGGAGATCAGCACTCTTCAATCTAGAGGAATTTTGACAACATAACCTTGCATAAAATATGACATAATATTTCCATCCTAAGCCCTCTATATATAGGCACATGAGACATGGGAAACCAAGAATGGTTTTCCAAAACCATGGGTTTAAACCATGAGCCCATTAGACTAGTCCAGGCGGTCCACATTCAACCCATGCACCCCACCTCAAAGTGTAACTCCAAAAAATAATGTAACCCCCAATTGATTAGTTTGACTTCCAAGATCAAGTGGGTTTAAAGTAACTCCCAAGCAGTAGCACTCCATGTAGGTGTAGTTATTACCTCTTATACACCTCTTACATACATGCTATAAATAATTAATCAAATATGCTAGTTATAGTCCACTAAATAACCCCCCAAGTCAAGGAATTCTTACAATTATCACAAGACTAGTGACATGTGGCAAAGAATACCAACTATGGAGTCTCAAGATTGTATATTGTAGGGTTGTGTGGTGAATTGGTATGCACATAATTAAAAACCCCTATTTTCCTTGTTTGCATTTCTTGCAGCTTGTCTATGATCTCCCTACACCATTCATCTCCCAATTCCTCTAATAGATTTTCATGTTCTTGCATAGAAAAGAAGGTTTACATGGCCTCTCTCTAGTACTTATCAATTTCTAATTTTCAATTTCATCTCTCTCAATAGTCATATTCCTTCCTTTTTCTTTTAGATTGTTTTATATATTTCTTCCAATTCATTTGTTGTAGGAGGTTCTTGTTCCATAAAATATCGTTCTTCCTATTCTTGTTGTGCTTCATGTATTGGAAATTAATCTATTGATTCTTTTGGTACATCTATATTTTCTACAATTGGAACTGCCATTGGAGTCCTAATCTCTTCTATTTCTATAGGGCATGTAAATATTCATCTCTCTATTTCCCTTATTTCACATACATGTGCATTACGTTCAATATAATATTGAATGAATGTTCCATATTTGAGGGGTCCTGTACCACTTGTTGTAGATTTGTTTTGTCAAAGTTTCACTTGGCTCACAACTTACAACAAGATCCTATAAGAACTCTTCAACAAGGTTTTGAGGGATGTTGTCTAATTGGTGAGGGATATCCTCTTCAACTAGTTTTTTAGACATGTCTTCTTCTATTGAATCAACCCTTCTTTTGTATTTTTGCTTAATGCTTTTGGCCATTGTTTTTGCTAAAACTTCTTTATAATTTGACTCACCCTTTTATTCTTGTCTTGTTGCCAACCTATTGGCTATAGTAGCCAAGTTCTACATTCACACCAACACTACAATCATATAAAAGAACAAGGATTTTGAAAAATAGAGAAGATGGCTTAGGTTGTTCTGCATCCTTAACATCTAGTTCTTCTTGTAGAATTAATTTACTTCTCCTTTGTTTTGTAGTGGAAGGTCTAGCTTCCTCAACTATAGATGTAATAAGAACATGCTCCTATGAAGATCTTATAGGTGTGATAGGATGTTCTATGATTTATACCTTAGGAAAAGATGCATGCACTACTTCTACATCAACTTTTATATTTTCTTCTATAGATTCTCTTATATTTTCCTCTATAACTTCCCCTATATTTTTCTACAACTTCCACAAATACTTCCCATGTTCTCAAAGGTTCTACTAGTTTCAAACCTTCTATGATAATTAGCTTGATTAACCCATGATGGGTGAGGGAATGGGTTTGCCCCTTTATTTCTTAATTTATTATATTTGAGATGTGATAACAATCAAATATGGTGAGTGTAGACATAAGTATACCTTCCTTTGCACATCGCATATTGAATGCGTACTCATGCAAAATCAACCCATGGCTCTAGTAGAGACTTCCTAACATTACCCTACCTAGTTTCCGTTAAATCATGCTCACCATGTCTCAAAAACTTCTTTTGAATGATGTTTAATTTTGTAAAATGGCTAGCAGGAAAATACTACTCACCTATTCCTAGCAATCCTATAGCTACAACAACCAAATGGGCATTCATGGGAAATTAAAGACCTCACATTATGACTTGGTCCTCAAGTATCCCATGACAAAGTCCATGGTTACCTTATCATCAAAACCTTGAAGATGTTCAAAGAAATTTGCCCACCTCGCAACTTAAAAAATATCATAAATTTTGGTTTTATCCCTCAATGATGTAATATCCATTGGATATCATCAATTATGGATATCTCCCATTACTCAATTCTAATCAAAATAATTTAAATAACTCTACATAATTATCCTAACTAGCTTTACAAGGTTACTACCACATGAAGCCAAAGGGAAGGAAATGATCTAGGTAAAAAACGAAAACAAGAACATGAAAGATTGATGGGAAACAAGGTGACAACAGTTATAGGGTAATAATGTTGAAGGAAAGTAATTTTTTAAAAATCTAGGCATTTGCAATTTGTGATTAGGATTGTAATGATGAAGACAATTTCTAGAAAATATTCTGTACTCCCTCCCCCAACTTAAGAGATTAAACATCCTTAGTGAATAGGGAAATGGGAACAAAGCTACTTAATGAGGTAAAATATAACTAAATAATAATAAAGTTTAAACATCAAATAAGAAAAGTATACCAATTGGTTTACTAATATCAAAAGTTGCATGAATAATTTGACAAGGTCCTATAGGTCATGTATTTGGGAAGAGTGTCACATCAAAGAAAGGAAGTGATAGGAGCAACTTACAATAATGTGGCAAGAACCCAAAGAAAAATATTTAGATACTGTTTTGTGGTAAAAATGGTGGAGGGTTAATGTTTTCTTTAATTTGAATCCTCCTTTCCACAAAAGATTCCAAGGGCTTTTCAACTAAGTGCCTCACCTATCAAGAGGAGAGTCAGCTATCAGACTTGAGTTGCCACTTGGTTTTCTGCTGGGAAATTTAGATGTGATCACACAAGTTTGCCAATTGATGCCTTTATGTCCTTGAAACCTTAATTTACAAAACACAATAATCAAATCCATGAATTACAAAAAATGCTATAGGAAATAGACAGAGGGCAGAGAACCTTAACTCATTATTTTTCACAGATGGTAAATGGAGAAATCTGGGACAATGGTGATGGAGCCCTAGTCCAATGCACAACTTTTTCCGCACAGTCCCGATCTTTTGGCATTGATATCTGCTATGTCTTCTATTTTTCGTGATCTAAAAATGGAGGACAAGGTTGATGGCACCCTTGTCCCAAAAAGTTGAATAGTGTTTGCTTCTTTTTAGATCTAGAATCTTCAATGTCTGCCTTCTTGCTCTGCAACTCCACTTTCTCCATATCCAACACTTGTAACCTGCAATCACAAGGAGTGTGGGAGGGGGTTGTGGTGTTTAGAGGCTTGCCTTGGTCAAGCCCCAGAGAGACATTCAAGCCTTTTGAACACTGTTGTCAGAGAGAGTGCATGCCCTTGGGAGGCAGAGGCAAAAACCAAATGATAATGATTGATAAAGCACAATAAATGATACCTTGATGATGAAACTCTCATGGAAGGAAGAAGCTCTTCAATGCCATGAGGAGAAGATGTAATCCAACCTGCAAACAAACACACAATAATAATGCTATGCTCTGCAACACAATGATAATCACAAGTATGCCAATAGCTTTCAATCATAAAACTTGCCAATGATCTTCTCTAGATGCAAATGATAACCTAATCATGCTTATATATGCAACTATTAAGATTCCCACCAAGAATTTTGTATTTGAAACTTATGATGTCGGGCTAGAGATCAAATAACGGTCACAAAACTGACATTTCAGATTAGGGCAGATCCAAAATAGGGCTGGACTAGGGCACTAGGGCCCTTGTCCACCCTCCTGTCTTTGCTCAAAATTCATTAAATTGCAACCCCCTAGGTCCTATTTGCCACAAGACTCATGGGTTTTCTCATCGAGAGTCTAATTTAACATGCAAAATGCTCTAAATGCAAATCTAAGGACCTGGGAGCTAAACCTTTAGGAAAAAGCTCCCAAGGGTGCATTTTTCTGACATAACATTTAGCCCCCACTTTAATGTATGCATTAAATGCAGCACTAATACATGCATTAAAGTGGGTCAACAAACACAGAAAACACACCAAGCACAGAGAAGACATGCCAAACACATTAAAGACAATGATAGGCACGCAAAACACGAAGAAGACAGTTACAATCACGCAAAACACAAAGAATACAACATTGAAGACACGCAGAGCACATAGAATACATTGAATGCAGTGATTATTTTATTTTTGATTTTTCCATATGAAATGCATAATGCAAGTACAAGGTAAGTAAAAAAACAAATCCCAAAAAGTGTAGAGGAGTTGTTCACCACCGGTCTTGCACTTTTTGAGAATAGACACGCCAAACAAAATCCCAAGGTGTAGAGGAGATGTTCACCACCAGTCTTGCAACTTGAGAACAAACACGCCAAACAAATCCCAAAGTGTAGAGGAGCTCATCACCACTAGTCTTGCACTTTGAGAACAAGCATGCCATACACACACACACACGCTGAAGACATGGAGAAAACATGATAGACAATTCCTATCTCTAGGCTCATCACCATTTTAGGGACATTATAGGCACACACTGATGATTGGGCTTCACTACAACAACTGCTAAAAACACGCTTAAGGTTTGAGTTAGTTACAGAACCGCTCCCCACCTCGCGATGAGGACTTTTGAAAATGACAAGATAGTGCAATCTGTTCTGAGAAGTACACCATCCCCGCCTCGTGATGAGGGCTTAGGATAAAAGGATATGCTCGATATCCCACCTCCATAGAGGGATTACATGATTGATTGACTGATTTCAGATTGTTCAAACACGCTTTGCTATGATCTAAAGCAGACAACTTACCTTATATATTGCGTATCGATATCAAGCACGTTAAGGTAAGAAGAATACACAAAAGGGAACACAAGCTCTTGCAAAGCCCATGCCCCCCAAAGGTGACATGTACTTTATGATCGCCGAATGTTCCCACAAACACATCCCTGCAAGAAAAGTGTTAGTGTCCAAATAATCTTGATAAATAACAATGCATATGATCAACTACATGAAAGAGCTAAGCATGATGATATTCATGATAAGAAAAGTGCATAGAGCAGCAGTATTGTTAAAGTGTTGTTAGCAAGATAAGATAACATTGATATTAACATCAAGATAGAGAAATCACAGAGTGATTCCACTAGCCAAGCATCAGATAATTTGTTACAACCCCGTCGTCATATAGGAACTAAGTCCATTTTTTGATTACTCGCAAAAGGGACATTAGGTCCGCATCAGTATAATATGTTTTTCATCATCTGCCCGCTAGATGGAAACACTAGAGGAAGGTAAACAATAAATTAGAGAGGAAAACAAGTGCCTTAGGGACAGTCACGTAGGAGGGTGCCCACAATTCACCAACCACAACGCTATGCCCATAAGACACAACACACAACAATGAAATCAGAGGAGGGGAGATATAGAAGAATGATGATACGAATAGAAGAAGGTCACAATAGAGGTGGTCTCCTAGTATCCTTGACCTTACGGGAGAATCAAGGGTCATCTTAGGAGGCCTAACAACACATAACACATCATGGGGGAAGCACATCACGAAGAGATAAAGGATTAGAGATACTTACCTATAGAGAGGTACATGATAGAAGTCATCAAGGAGGTCATCATCCTCCCAATCCCAAATTCTAGATGAAAGAGGTGTGTAAGGTACCAAAGCCCAACTGTTGTTCTTGTTTTCAACTTGTTCATCTTGATTTGTGTCAATGTTAGGTTGAATGTTCTCTTGTTTATTTGTGATCCATTGGGCATAAGCTTGTCTTCTCCTCCTCCTTTCTTTTGCTAGTCTATTTCTTCTTGTCTTGTTGCTTATCTTATCATCTTTGTACATTGTTTGTGCAGTAGAGGAGGAAGCACCATGTTCAAATCTCATTGGTCTAGGTGGGTTATTTTGTTGTCAATGTAAGCCTCCCGACCTATTTAAGGATGACGGGGGAGGAACCTCAACATATATGCCATCTCTCCATGGACGAGGTGGGTCATGAGACCTTTTCTCATCCACATTCCTTTTGTCAAAAATTTTTTCAAAGCCATAATAGTCTTGTTTAATACTTGTTTCTTGTTCTTCTCTTATTGAATGCAAAGGAGACCTGGCCACTCGAGCTAGTTGTTTTGATTCATATTTTCTGTATTCTACAAAAGTTCTATCTCTTCATGGCTCAAGATCTATAGTTTTTATCCTTAGCCGAAGGTTGATAGTCATTATGACGGATAGTACGGATCTCTCCACGCAAAGGAAATTTAATGCATTTATGAATAGTGGAAGGAACAACATTCATAGCTTTAAGCCAAGGATGTCCAAGTTTTACAAGGAAGAGGTTAGATAAGGTGATTATATCAAATTATTGATCCACAACTTTATTATAGACCGAGACCATTAGAATTATCTTGCCAATCAGTTTCATGTAAGCTCCATTATGTGTTTTAATTCTCAAATTTGATGGTTCATAAGATTCTTGTGCTATTTCATGTTTAAGGAGGAAATCTTCTGTGACCACATTTGTCATGCAATTAGGACCTATGAGTCTTCCATGCATAGGTTGTTCCATTATCTTTACTATGATATAAAGAGGCCCTTCGGTATTTACCATTTCTTTGTCATGAGGTGTGAATGTTATTTCAAGCTCAGGGGCTCTTCTTTTCAAATGAGGCCTAGGAACAAAACTAGCATTGTTATTATGTTGAGAATCTATTTGTAAGTTTGCAAAGGAGTGTAAAATCAGATTTTCAATATCTTCCAAAACTTGTGCAAAGGGAAATGCAAAAAGTGATGTCGAATATGCTCTAAAATGCTTGATTTTTCAACTTTTCTCAGTGCGAACAACTGAAAGAAGAGGTATTGTAAAGATTTTCAAGAGGGACAGCAAATGACACCTAAAAACAATCCACTAATGCAAGAATACATTCCACAACACACTTTTGAAGCAACTCTAGAAAGTCGATAAGCCAAAACCTAGTGAAAATATGCGATTTTTTTTTCACCAAATCTTCATGCAAACAAATGAAAGAAGAGGTGTTGTGAAGATTTTCAAGAGGGACAGAAAATTATATACCTAACAATAGTCCACTAATTCAATAATACCTTTTGCAACACTCTTTTGAAGCAACTCTAGAGAATCGATAAGTCCAAACCTAGTGAAAATAGGCCAAAATATGTGGGTTTTCACCAAATCTCAATGCAAAAGAGTAGGGCAGCAGGTGTTGTAAGTAAAATGATGATGGAAAGAAACTTATAACAGTAAAAACAGCCACCTAATGCCAAAAAATTGGTTACAACATGCTTCTAGTGCCTCTCTAGACCAAACCCTAGTGCAAAGATAGTAAAAATAATATGCCAATTTTCCCAAAATTTGAATGCAAAAGCCCAAAATAAAGGGTGTTGTAAGGAAATTGAGAAGGGGAAGCAAATTATAAGGCTAATAACATCTAATTAGTGCAATAACATCCCTTACAACATGCTTGGAGTGCAAATCTAGCAAGACGATAGGCTCAAATCTAGTGAAAAATGCAAGTTTTCAAACCTTAGACATGAAATTTCATGAGGCCACTATAATGCAACACTACTATCAAAGATAATACCTAATGAGTGTTTTGACAAGGTAGTAAAATCTGAGACAAGATTTTGACTACAACCCTAGTTCATGCAAAACTAGGTTTTCACAAAAAATGCAAGATTTCAAGCAAATTTCGACAAATCAAGCATGCAAATGAATTGTAAATGATGAATTTATGTATATTGGATCAAATATAATGTAAATGACATAAATTAATTTAAATTAGATGCCAATTAATTTAAATTTCACAAAAATGCAAGCTTAATATGCCAATTTTGCAAATTTTCCAAAATTTTCAATTTTTTTGGTATTTTTTCGAATGCAATATTGAAAATGATGAATTGAATGATGGTGAATTTCAGATCTGATGTAAAAATAAGATAATTAATTAAATCCAATTGAATGAATGCAAACTATGTCAAAAATCAAACCCTAGAATGCAATTTTTTCAAAATTTCCAAATATATCAATTTTTTTGTAAATTTTCCAATGCAATAGAACGAATGAATGTAAATTTGTCAAACAACACTCAAAAAGGTGCAAAAAAGTTACAAAGATGAGTTCACCAAAGTGTTTTGTGGTAAAAATGGAGGGGGGTTAATGTTTGGTTTAGTTTGAATCCTCCTTTCCACAAAACATTCCAAGGGCTTTTCAACCAAGTGCCTCACCTATCAAGAGGAGAGTCAGCTATCAGACTTGAGTTGCCACTTGGTTTTCTGCTGGGAAATTTAGATGTGATCACACGAGTTTTCCAATTGATGCCTTTATGTCCTTGAAACCCTAATTTAAGAAAAACATTAATCAAATCCGTGAATTACGACAAATGCTACGAGAAATAGACAGAGGGCAGAGAACCTTAACTCACTATTTTTCGCAAACAGAAAATGGAGAAATCTAGGACAATAGTGATGGCACCCTAGTCCAATGCACAACTTTTTCTGTACAGTCTTGATCTCCTTCCGGCACTGATCTTGGCTATGTCTTCTGTTTCCTGTGATCTAAAAATGGAGGACAAGGTTGATGGCGCCCTTGTCCTGAAAAGTTGAACAGTGTCTGCTTCATTTTAGATCCAAAATCTTCAATGTCTGCCTTCTGATTTAACATGCAAAATGCTCTAAATGCAAATCTAAAGACCTGGGAGCTAAACCTTTAGGAAAAAGCCCTCAAGGGTGCATTTTTCTAACATAAAATATATGAAGAATGGGTGTAATATAAGGTATCAATCTTGCAAAAAAAAATCTTATAGAGTCAAAGGATTAGTATTAGTATACATATATTTTCTTATTATTATTTTTACTTTTTTTTTTGATAAAAAGTGCCTATTGTCAATCTAGCTTTTAGACATCTACTACTTAGTGGCACTAAAAACAATTTTCACCAGTAAGGTTATTTAGCTACAATCTATCATAAACTATTTTTCAAATTGTAACTATCTAGCAATGCTTGAAGGTCTTCATTATTAGAATTTATTGTAATTTTTTTGTTTATATACGTATAAAAAATTAAGAGAATGAGAGATTATCTTGTAGATGTCAAATTGATGTCATCTAAGTCATGGAGTTCTTTGCATAGCCCTTTAGTAAAGTTCTCTTTAGAAATTGGTTTCTTATACAATTTCAAGCAATGTTCATTAACAAGAAAATCTATTTGATCAAAATCCATAGTGCGTAACTTGACAGTACCATTATCATAGATAGTCTCAATCTCATATAGAAATAGCCATCATGCATGAAATTTTGTTTGAAATCCTAAAACCTCAAATCATACAAAAGTGCCCAACCACCTTGTTGAAATGATCACTAATTAATTCAAAATGATCATGCCACAAGGCACATTGATGTTGAATAGTTTCAATTTGAAGCAAATCATGTTGACACATTGCGTCTAAGGAATTAAGTTATTAAATTTGTGTAGTCTAGGCATCAATGAGGTCCAAGCCTAATTCTAAACTTGTAAGTAAGGTTTTAATTTTAAATTCCATGGGTAACACAAATTTATTAGTGTAGATAAATTTATATGGTGCAAGTCCAATGGTAGTTTTCCATGTTGTTTGGTAAGCCCATATAGCTTCAAAAAGGTAACTAGTATAGTCCATGCAATGAAGTGCTATGGTCTTGTTGTGATGCTCACAACACGCCCCATTTTACTTCTTAGCAAAATGAGGATCCCTGTTGTAGCTGGCTTGTTTTGCTTGTTTGTGTGGGTCTACTTGGTGGTAAAAGGGAAAAGGAACTAAAAGTTACAAACCTAATTGAAAATAATGAAAAATTACATTGAGTACTAGGGCATAGTACAGGTGAATTCTTTGCAAAAAATGAGTAAGGGTTGCTTTTGGAATCATCTTAAGATTCACAGTATTTTACAAGTTATAAGCATTTTTGGTAAATGTACAATTAGAGGGTTTGTGGTTTGTATATACAAAGTCATTTCATATACAAATGTGTTTGTATATCATGCTTTTGTGTTAGTCGTAAAAGGGGAAGTTATCGGGTTTTGGTATGTTGTTATACTTGTATACATTTCTTGCTAAACGCTTTATCTTTATATACAAGTCGGGCCCGAAAAGAGTCAAGGTTGAAATGAATAAACATTGAAATCCGTTATGTATTTTTTGCTTTGTATATTTGGCAAATGGAAGACATACAAGGTTAATATACAAAGGATTATACATAGTGCGGAACTGAAAAGGTATTAAAATTGACATAATCGTTGTATGATTTGCACTTTGTATATGTGTTGGTTATATACATTGCGGTTTATATACAAAGCAGAATCGAAAAGATCATGAAATAGAAAATAATGGATGTATATTTTGTGTTTTGTATGTATTGCTTTTGGAATATACATTGTGATACACATTACACTTTATACAAGTGTCGGAACTGAAATGGTTATAGAATGAGGTTAAACTGTTGTATATTTCACGCTTGTATGTATGTTCTGAAACATACATTGCTTTATACATACAAGCCGGAACTCAAGGAAAATGAAATAAGGTTAATACGATGCATCACGTCTAAAAGGTAATATCAAAAGATGCATTGAGTTATATACATTGCGGACCTGAAAGTAAGTACATTGCCGTTTATAAGAGGTTAAAGTCTGAAAGTGATACGAAGGTTATATGCATCGCGGAGATGCAAATTTGAAAGGTAAGGCAGACCCACCAGTTGTATATTAGTTTTGTATGTTTATAATGTATATCCGATATACAAGCTAATATACGAAGCCCGGATGTCAAAAGAATTAAATAACAGAAAAGCTGTTGTATATTTGGGCGTTTATATGTTTGAGTATACAATGCCGATATACAGAGAATCAAAAGCATCGCGGGATAGAAAAAGGTAAGGAAATGATTGTATAAGGTGTTTGTATCTACGCTTATACAAAGGAATATACAAGCGTGATATGCAAAACCAAAGATACAAAGGTGTACGGAAAAGCGAAAAAGGTAAAGGCGTTAGTTGGTTCTTTGCATAAAGTGTTTGTATGTCGAAAGATGCAACAAAGATATACAAAGGAAACATACAAAGAAAAGTAGTGCATGCAAAGTTTAAATAACGGTAAAAAAGTTCAAAAAACTTAAACATTGAAGTAGAAAGCCGAACGTTTTAGCGCATTAATTGCTGTAATTAATGCAAATTTAACACTCAAACAAAGTGAAATTTAACGATGGTTAGGGCAATTTCAATGTTATTTCACTTTCAAATATACTGCTAAGAGTAAAAAATTGCAGAAAAGAGAACTATTGCAGTGAATGAGCAGAATTTACCAAGGCAACAGAGTTATAGTAGTTGGACAAAGGTGAAAACAGTAAAAGTAAGTCAACAGGTAAACAGTCGCGGAAAACAGGTATTTATCCAAAATGCCGTTTATTTTCAGTTGGTAGAATACTGTTAATTTCAGTAATTTCAGTTTGAAACATATGCTTTTTGGCAAATTACTGTTTTAATTGTTAATTAGCTGAATAGAGCTTAGTGAATCTAGAGGTTAAAATAGAAAGGGAAAAATGAGTTAGGGTAAATAGTAAAAAAAATAGAAATTCATGGTAAAAACCCTAGATCGGGAATTTAAATGAAAGTTAAAAGAAGTATGTTTCTATAGGATGGCCCCAAAGTAGATGATGGATACATTAATGGAAGAAAGTGTGAAAATAAAGAAGTACAAGAAGAAAAGAGAGGGCTTAGAGAACAAGGAAAAGAAGTTGAAGGAGGGAGTTGTAATGCAAGAATATATTTTTGCGAAGAGTCCAGGAGGAGATCGCACCTTTGTAGAGGGCGTGATCGACAATTTTAGGAAATATTTGAGAAAGTGAAAAGACAAGCAAGAGTAAAGGGTTTTGGAGAAGAAGTCAAATAAAGCCCCTCAGCGAGGAAAGTCAACAAAGAAAAGGGGAATCTTATGTTGTAAAAGATTCCAAAAGCATCCTTTGAGGGAAAAGAAAAGATGCCAAATAGATATTTTGGTAGATGGTTAGAGACAAAGATATACCGTTGATAAAAAATGGAAGGATCTCAACCGTGGATTAAAGTAGTAGCCGTAGCAATTTGAAAGTTCAAAATCTATATAAAGAACGTGGCTACTTGTATATTATTTACACAGGGATTTATAGAAGCTAGCTAGCAATTGTGATTTGTTTTGAAACTTTGAATAGAAGGAGTATTTTAGTTTAGAGGAGGTTGCCTATGTCTGCACTAAGGAATGCGTGGAACATCTAGCTTTCTTATTGTATCTGTAAAGCATTGTAAGTTTCTATGAATTTGATTAATGAAGCTAAGAGTCATTCCTACATTGTAAACCATATATGGCTAAGTGTTTTGAATATAAATGAATTTGGAAGTCTGCATCTATTTTTTGAGTGTCTTCTGGCTCTTCTTTGTATTTGAAGCAATTTCTCTTAAAGCTCGCAATCTTGGATGCATATTCGTGACAATACTTAGGATATTTGCATTTAATGATTTAGTCTACTGATTTGATTAAATTTTCTATACTTCTTACCATGTGCATAACAGAGCGTTTAGATCCTGTAGCAAGTGATGTAAATTTTGAATTCTCTCTAACTTTTCTCAAACTTTGAAATATTTAGCTTAAACGCAGAAATCTAAAGGAGATTGTCTAACATTTGAAAGAGTTGAAAGCAATTGAGTTGATATTTGACAATCTTTATACATATTTGAAAAGAAAAGCATGTTATGATATTAATCATTTAAAGCTTTGTGAGACAGTAACAGATTTGTGCAAAGAGATAGAACATTTGTTGATATTTGCAACAATTTACATAATTAGAGTCCAGTAAGTCATTAATCACCTTAAATCACGTAAGGCCTCTTACATATTAATAGCTTCACATTTACCTATTGAATTGTCCAACAGGTCAAGACCTGACCATACAGAAACTTGGGATTAAGCAATCTTCATTGATTCCTCTATATCTTTCAAGACAGTTAGGTTCATTTTTGTGAATTTTAACTTTTGTTATGAATGTGTAAAAATAATCATCAATAGGTCTTAGTTAATATATCCATGATCTCTTTGTTTATGACTTCAACTTGTCCATTATCTTGTGGATAATAAGGCAAAGATTTCCTATGTCAAAACTCATACTCCAAAACCAAAGAAATACCACTTAGTGGTTTTGTGCAAGCTTGTTCCTGTAAAAGCACTCACACGAGTAGTTGTTGAGGTTGGCTTGCATAACATTTGGCTTGTTGGCTAAGGTTCAATTGATCATCTCTTGTAGGCTGCATATGCGAGCGAGGAAACATGGATTGAGATGTGTGGCCATATGATTCTCATTTTGTTGTTCACATGGAGTGCGATTATCAAGATGGATGTTTTAGAGGCCTTGCATGGAGATGAGATACGAGTGTATTGTAATCTTTGTTCATGATATAATAAACTGAGTGTGTGAGTTCTTTTGGAGGTTGGGTTTTTCCATCATGAGGGTTTTCCCAAGATATATTTCATGTCACATTGATGGTATGTTTGTCTATTCCTTTACATGTAGATTTTGAATACTTGTTTGATATTCTTCTCTCTTGGGGCTATGTGGAAATAGTTTATTATGGTTGCAAATTTCCACTCAATATTTGACTCCTAAAAGGAAGGTCAAAGTAGGGGTGTAATTGGCCATGTGGAACCATGAGAGAAAATCAAGTGGATACTTGGATTGCATAATGGTAATCATAGAAGTAGACTGAGATATGTTAATCCCAAGAAAATAATGCAATAAACTAAAGCCAGTCATATAAAATATATCATGAAGGGAAGCTTTCACTACCATAATGAAGGATGGAGAAATCCTTATGATTAGTAAGTCATCAACATACAAAACCAAGAATAAGAGAGAATCATCCTATTACAAAATGTAGACATTTAAGTTGGAATAGCATCTAGAAAACCGAACTATGATAAATAAAGGAATCCATCTTGGTGTGCCAACTTGAGGGGCCTATTTTAGGCCATAGATTTTTGAAGTCTACAAAAATGGAAGAATCCTCCATAAAGATCCCCTCCTCAAGGTCTCCATGAAGAAAATCACTCTTTGTGTCCATCTAGTGAATCTCTCAATGATGTGTTGTAGTGATGGAAAGTGTTCATGAGATAGATAGAGTTCATATTTGTAACTAGTGCAAAGGTTTTAGAGTAATCAATGTCAAGAGCCTATGAAACGCCTTGATGACTAGCCATACCTTAAATTTATCAACTAACCCATTTTCTACAAATTTATTTGATATATCCACTTACATTGAAGAAGCTTCCTTCCTTTAGGAAGGAGAACTAAATCCCAAATATGGTTCTTGAACAAGGAGTTGTATTCCTACATAACTTGATCCCACTCTTCAATGCCAGATGCCTTCTATTAGGTCCTAAAGCCACAACTCCACAATCCTATAATATGTTTTCACCTCTAAGGCTAGGGGGTGTCACCAAGAAGGTAAAGTAGGGGCTTATCAATAGATTGAGGATGGTTAAAGACTAATTGGTGAGAGTGGATAATCTCTCCTACTCTTTGAGTTCAACCAAACTTGGGAGGGTATTCCCAGAGGTAATTGTTAATAGGATTTGATCATGAAGAAAAATGAACAGAATGAAACTACTACAATGATATCAAATATTGTCACTAGGTCAAAGGATAACCAACTACATATAAGACCTCTAATTAAGCTGATTACTACATTTTGCAGATGTGCCCATTGATGATAAAATGATATCTCACAATCTGAATCCACTTAACTTCATGTACACAATAGCAAGGTGTATGTATGCAAGAACATGATTCTCTAGTGATTTGAATACTGAAGGTCACTTATGATTATTCCTTGGTTTATAATAATGAATCATGGACAACATGTGAAACCCTAACCTAATCATATAGCTAAATAGGATAGAGGAGTTGAAATAAAGAGTGTTTGATCCTTCACTAATCAGATCGGTGCCTACTTCATTGGGCAACAGAGTCACAAAATGCAAGTAAGGAGATACACTTACAAGACATTAGTAGAACTAGATATGCATTCACATACAAATCATAGATAACACCACATATAATGGAAATATGTAATAATCCATAACAAAAATACAATAACCCATGTGAATTGAAGAAGATATCATTATACAAGATTTGTAATGGATAATTAGATGCTATCACACATACATCAAATACTCATTACACTCATACCAAAAAATGTGGCAAAAGAAAATACATAGATATGACTATACACTCCCTTGAATTGTTACAAATTTCCCTAGAGACATACCATTACAAGTAAATGCACATTGAAAGCCTTTCCTCTGAATTACAAGATGTATTTCTTCCTTTTATAGACAAAACCAACAATATTTAGAGCGCTGGATCCACTTGAAGCACATGTAGGTCCAAAAATATCTCGATGATCAACTCCTGGATGATAAAAAGAGTTGCATTTACTATCTCTTTCATTTTCATGCCCCAGGTCATTCTAGAAGGAATTTGAGGCACTACTGCATCTCCACAATATTAAATGCACACATGAAAAATCATATGAAATTTGCCTCAATCCACATTCAAGTCGAGAAAGGGGATTGAAAAATGTTTTCCCACACAAAATGGGTAGTTGTAGGAGTTAAAACGGCCATTAATAGAAATATGGGAAGTTGCTGGCAATTTTTGGGGGATTTCCAAGCTTTTGTGGGGTTTTGGGGGTTTGAGGAACCTTAGAACCAGGGAAGAAGGTTCCAAGAAAATTTGAAAGCCCCTGTAGAGGAAGGAGGAATTTCAAAGGTGTGGAAACTAGGAATTAGAAGGAACTAGAGACCAAATAATAGAGAAGGTAGGATTCGGGGTTCTAGAGAAACCAAGGGCCTGAGGACTTGGGCACATCAGGATTTGGGATTTGGGAAGAAATTGGGATTTGAAACCAAGGGAAAGGGACATGGGCAATTAGGATCTAGAGGGAAATTAGGATATTGGAATGGGGTGGATAGGATTTGGGGTTTCAAGAGGCATGGAACTTTAGAGAAAGAACAACAAGGTCTAGGGTTTGGGAGGATTTTAGGATCGAGGAACAGGGACATGAGGAAGATCAGGATCCCAGGTTTGGGAGGAACGAGGGGCCATAGGAACCAAATGCAAAGGGTAGGGATGCAAGGTTTCAAGGGGACAAGGGGATGTGGGAAAAGAACACATTGGGAGTTTTAGACTTTCGGGGTTTCAGGGAGTCAAGGAACTTGAGGACATAGGGACAATGTGCAAACGTTTTAGAAACACCCCAAAACTCAAAAACTTGCAAAGACCAAAAAATGACAAGGAAGCTCCCCCCAAAATTTGGATTTTTTGGATTTTTTGATGACATTACCATATGAAGGGCACATAGGGAATGGGAATCCCAGAGGAGCTTGGAACCTAGAACCTAGGGATTTTTGTACTATAGGGGTTTGGGGTTCTAGAGGAACTTGGAACTAGGGACCAATAAATTAAGGGCATGTAAATTTGTGGAACCCAAAACATCTCTATGTCCATGTGAAAAACCCAAAATCCCCAAATGATGAAAAAAGGACAAGGAAAGTACCACACTTATAATTTTTGGTATTTTTGGTAGTAATAACACATGGCCAGGGCATAGGGAAGAAAAAAGGTGAAACTTGGGAAAATCCACCAAATAAAAAAGGATTTAGATGGATTTGGAAATTTTTAGATTGGGTCCCAACACCTTCCAAAAATATTGTGGAGGAGAAGTAGGCATGATCAAAGTGTGTGTACCATCAAAATTGTGATATTTTCTACCTAGTATTTGAAGGATTCCCAACCCAATCAATTTTGGACTATATAGTTTATATAGACCAAAGTGGAGCAAAATATAGAGAAAGTTAGTAGGAGATTATTCAACATTAGAATGATGAGTGGGAGAGGAAGTAGGTGAATCCTCATCATCATTCTCATCACCTAAATTAGAAGAATAAGTATTCTCATAATCAAGAATGTGCCTGGTTGGATTTGAATCCTTAGAAGTAATATCATCAATCCCATGTAAATATAACATGGGAATGTGGAAGGTGGAGACGTGTCAAGAGTAGAAATTGAAGAGCTCTCCTAAAATTGAATACACCTCTCAATGAACAACTCATGTGTGGTAGGTTGGAGTAGTTGATATCCCTTAATTGAATCTTTATAATTGACAAAGATGCAAGGCCTACTTGATATCCATAGCCTTACATTTCTTTCTTGGAATGTGGCACCATGCTAGAGACCCAAAATATTTGAAGTGCTTAATTGTGAGTTTTTAAGTACTCCAAGCTTCAAATGGAGTGACTCCCTTCAAGGTTTGATGAGGAATTTGGTACTGAATATAACTTGCATAGTTAATGGCCTCTAACTAGCATTGTGGTTCAAGAGATCTAAAGTGAATCATTTTATCCATTTCCTTTAATGATTTGTTCTTATGCTATGACACACCATTATTCTAACTTGGACAATATGGAACTATACATTGCAAATCAAACACCTCTAAAGTACATAATTAATGAAAATGATGGTTAACATATTCACCACCATTATCAATGTGTAGAATTCTAGTGGCTTTCCCTTACTATTTCTCCGTTTGAGCCATTTGAAGTTGTAAAAATGCTCAAAGATCTCAAACTTTCCAGAATAAAATACACCCATTTATACTTTGAAAATTCATTATTGAAGGTCAAGATATATTTGTCTTGATGAATGAAGGATGCAAAAATGGACTAGATAAATCAATTTGAACTAGTTTTAGAATTTGAGTATCCCTTCATGCATTGCTATTGTCAAAACCCTCTTTAGGATGCTTACCAAGGATCCAACCCAAGTAAACACTGCCATAAAAGTGAATAAAAGACAACTTTGTAACCATGCCCTATTAGTTGACCTATTGCAAGTAGTAGCAACTCAAATACACAAACTACTCATGCCACAACTTACCTCATTAGAATGAGTGAGAAGTGTAGTCAAAGAAGAATCAAGAATAAAGTGAGACAAAGTGTATAACTTAGATTGGTGATATGCTCTCCCAACTGCTACTATAGAACTATTATGTCTCTCATGAAGAACCACTATGTTAGGAGTGAAAGAAACTCATTTCCTTGAACCTATGTAAGTTATCTAGTAGAATGATAGGAGATTACTTGACTATGAGGGAACATAATGAATATCTTAAAATATTCTATCACCCACATCAATAGACCCTCTCCCACATACCTTAACTAGAGTGTCATAACCCATCCGAATGTGTTGCATGGAATAAGGCTTCATAGATGTGAAGTTATCTCATGGAGAAACCATGTGGTGTGATGTACCAAAGTCAAATATACAAATGGAATGTGGAGCTGCAATTGCTACAAGGGCCTCACCATTCGTTTCTCCTTACTATTGTCTTTTGATTTTGAAGAAGACCCCTCATTTGATGAACACTATTTCACTGATTCAAGAACACTAATGTTATTCTTTTCCAAAATGTGTCACAAGTGATCAATCCATTTCTTCAAACACTTATGCTCATCATGACCAAGTCTCTTACAATAAGAACATATGACCTTATCTTTCCTAGCCTTGTCACCTTTTGAAGTGGCTTTCTGATCCTTTTTCTCATTTTTGTCCTTATTTTTCTATTTCGTTTCCTTATTGCTTAATACCTTTTATTTTTCATGTCCTAGTTTGCAACCAAGGCATTTGACTTAGAGGATTTTAGAGTACACATATGGATGCGCATATCCTATTACCTAGTAAAAGTAGTAGCAAATTCATCAAGAGTTGGCATATTGAACTAAGCTCCAAGTGAACCCTTTGTGGAATACAAGGTAGAAAGAAAAAATAAATAGTTTGAACCAAGCTTGGATAGAATAATAAGGATCACTTGGTTGCCTTCATTTTCAATCCCACACCATTTTAATTACAATCTCAATGATTTGAGCTTAGTGAAGAAGTTAGGCTATAGTGTCAAAACTACAAGGGCTCAAACTAATGTGCTCATTCTCAAATTGATGACCTATCATAACATCTTGTGCCCCAAACAAATTTGTGCAAAGACTCAATATGGTAAAGTAAGGAAATACTTTATTGGTTTAATCTAAAAGCTCAATATGGAAGAGTATGTAAGGAAATATAGATAAACATAAGGGGCCATAAGCCTCATCACATTTATTAAGCCATTTAATTCTATCTACATCTATAGTAGGCTCAAGTTATGTACTCATAATAATCCTAAATAATTCTTTGCTTCTAAACATGATTAACATTTTAGATTTAGATTCATAATAATTATATGGAGTAATAAGAGGAGCTAATAATTGATCCACAGTGCAATAAAATGTGATAATGTAGAAAAAAGATAACACAAGGCAACCCCCTATCACGTGTAGTGACCCCCTAGTGATTACAATGTTTGGCACTTTATTTTAGTATATTTTACAATACAAATTCAAGTTTTCTAGGGCCTAAAATGGTCAATTGTTTTTGAAAGTACACTATTCTACAAAGTAGGATCCAAAATAGTAAAGAACTATAGAGCTGAAAAATGCTAACTTGTAAAAAGTGGCTAAAAAAAGCTATTTTGTGGAAGTTATGAGCAATTTAAGGTCCCATAAGCATGAGTAGATAGAAAACTCTTTGAGAAAACTTAAATTCTAGTACACTTGAAAAACTTTGAAGGTAACAGTATAGGTGCATATCTAATGAAATATAACCAAAAGACAATTACATTTGAATATCCCTTTGGATTACTGAGATATGGTCATTTGAAGCTGGGTTGTAAAATTGAAAAACTCAATGGTTTAGCCTCCCCCAAAATATAATTTAGTAGTGTCACTAAATTTAGAAAACTTCACCAGATTTAGCAATGTCTACCAAGTTTAGCAGTTCTTCCAAAAACCTTGCTAAATGTAGAAGATTTTCATATAGCTTTAGAGGGATACTAGATCGAGGGGAACTCCCATATATAGTGGAATTGTTAAAAGTTTCATCCAACTTAGGCACCCTCATGCTTGAAGACGATTTCCATATAACTTTATCTTGATGGTAGCTAGATCCCATCCTTGATCCTCATTTCACTGCACCCATCTGATGCCATTATTCATCATAGTATGTCCTTTTTTGCCATGAATAGCCACTACTTCTATGATGCCATTGATTATTGCAGTTGTTCCTTTTATTCCAAGTAGATCCATAGTGATTGGCTCATGAAACTTATTTGATATCTCTAGAAACTTATTTGATTCTTCAACCCTTTTTCCAACTAGTTCTATTGGCTCATGATGGGAAATAATCTTTTCCTCTTTTTTCTTCATATCTTTCTCCTCTTGTTTGTGTTGGTAAGTGTTGCACTATGTTGTCATTAATGTCAACCTCTAGTGTAGTTGTGATGAGTAAGTGCTTGTGGATGACAACCTCTAGTGTAGTTGTGATGAGTAAGTGCTTGTGGATGACAACCTCTAGTATGGTTGAGATGTTGAGAAGGTATTGCAGATGTTGTGATTGTATTGAGAAAGTCTTTTTTTGTGCCTAGCTTCCAAGTTCTTTTGAGAAAATTTGAATAAAGAGTGCATAGTGTGATAGACAGGTGTTCAGTATTGTGCTTCACATTTCTTCACTCTTGAAGTTATGCTTGTGTGGTTTGGATATGTTAACTAGATGTTCAGAGGTGCTATATCCAGAGTTTTAGGTTCTCGATCATGAGACAGAAGAAGTTGTGTTCACCAATGTGTGGATTGTGAAGCAGGTTGTATGGGAGAAATGGAATTGCTCCACATTTCTTTGCGTTGAGGTTTCTTGTCTTGCGGATTTGGGAAGGTGCTAATATTTCCTGTATCTATCTTCCCTTAGAGTGGTTCATGTTCATATGCTCTGCAAGGTTGGATTCATGAGTTGTTGTTTATGGTAGTTTGAATGGTTACAAAGGATGGTTATGTTCATCAATTGTATGTGGTTGTGATAGTGTTGTTGGATATTATGTTAGTATTGGAATATGTTAGATTTAGGGTAGACAACTGAGAGGGGGGGTCAATCAGTTGTACAAAACTTTCTTCCAATTAAACACGTAAATCCACTTTAGCATAATGATAAATCAATCATGGAAAAATAATGCATTAAATCAAGAGTAGAAACACATTAACACACAGGACACTAAGATTTTGACGTGGAAAACCCGGTTAAGGGAAAAACCACGGGGTGATTAACCCAAGATTGTATTCTCTGTTAGAATAATAGAAAGAATAAATGGCACATGCCAATTAGGGCTCATTGCCTGAGCACACTTCTCACAAGAGGCCCACTGCCTACAAGAGACACACTGTCTACAAAATAATAAGTATCACATACATGAACTGGAGAATAGCATCTTCACCATGCTTGAATTAGTTCCATTTAAGCTTAATACTTCTGCTCTGCCTTTCACTGTCCTCCTCGCTACCACACACTCATCTCCGCAAGATACCTTTGAAATGACTTTACAATCCCTTATTTATACAAGACATCGACTTAGGAATAACCATCTAAGTCAGCAAACATCTACAAGATTATCCGTAGGATGTGTATCTCATCCAGTCGGCCAAACTAAGGAAGAACACCATCATCCGAAAGAACTCTTCAATTGCGAGCTCAAACTCTAATGCAGACCACCAATACAAACTAGACATGATCAAAAGACCTCCACAAGCTTTCCTGAATCACCAAGAACATCCACACAGCATCTGCTTACTGAAATCCTTCTCTCCTACATCTAGAACCTCAAGAACATAGTCTATCATCACTGTCACAAAGGAATAGATGCTTGCGGACCTCCAGACCATGAACCAATCGAGTTGACACTTCACAAGGACTTCCTAAACACTCCACCAAATCCACAGAATAGGATAATGCATTTTCAGATCTCACCAGACCTATCTGTATCACTCTGTCACCTCTGAACACCTGCTGGAACCAGTTTTACTTGAGCGGCCACAACTTATTCAGATCTTCATGCAGACCTCTGAAATCTTTACTGGATCACCTTAAGACACATATCTACAAACCCTTTGAACCGCATCCTCTGATCCTCGTCTTATCTTGGACTTTTACTTTACTGTCTTCATTGTTCTTCGCTGTTCCTGATATGACCAATTTTCTCAATATCTTCAGCAAACAGTTCATCTAATCCTTATCATTAATGCAACATGAGTATGTTGACATCAATGACAACACCGGCTAGGCACATTCTTGCAAAATCTCCCCCTTTGTCATTGATGGCAACATATGATGTGAAAAACTATTTTAACCATCAAGACAAGAACTCCTCATTGTCACAACTCCCCCTATCAACACCAACCATTCACATGTCTTCTCTCCCTTTACTGCTCCCCCTTTGATCAGAAACTACTTTTTTTTCACATGTCTTCTCTCCCGCTTTGACACCAATGGCAAAGGGCACATACTTGCAACTTCAATACTTCAGAAACATACCAGCTACTCCCCCTGAGTAGCAACTCCCCATCATCAATCTGGACCACAAGATATGACTGTGATATCCACCGGATTGATGCACATCAGTGCACCTAAGTTCATCACTGGAGGGGCAATAACCCCTAACTTCTCCCTGAGATACTCAAAAGACTCCTTAGGTAGAGGTTTAGTAAAGATATCTGCAATCTGATCCTTGGCAGGCACAAACTCCAATCTGACTTCATTCTTGTTCACTTGCTCTCTCAAAAAGTGAAACTTGATGGATATATGTTTAGTCTTTGAATGCAACACCAGATTCTTAGATATATTTATTGCACTTGAATTATCACAGAAGATTGTGATAGGCTCCTCATACTCTACTCTTATGTCTCTTAACATTTGCTTCATCCACAAAACTTGAGTACAACTACCTGCTGCTGCAATATATTCTGCTTCTGCAGTGGACAGAGATATTGCCTCTTGTTTCTTGCTCAGCCAAGAAACCAATCTCTTCCCCAAAAAGAATGCTCCACCACTGGTACTCTTCCAGTCATCCACATCTCCTGCCCAATCTACATCTGTATATGCATGAAGAGAGAAATCATGATCTTTGGGATACCACAATCCATACTCAACTGTCCCTTTTAGATATTTAAAAATCCTCTTGATTGCCATGACATGAGATTCTCTGGGATCAGCTTGAAATCTAGCAACAAGACCAACAACATTCATAATGTTAGGTCTAGTTTGAGTGAGATACAACAATCCTCTAATCATTGACCTGTACATTTTTTGATCAGCCTTAGGAGAGTCATCATCTTTGCTCAATTTACATCCAGTTTCCATGGGAGTATTCATTGGTTTTGAGTTTTCCATCCCAAATTTCTTCAACAATTCTTTCACATATTTGGTCTAAGAAATGAAGATTCCTTTCTTTGTTTGAGTGATTTGTAGACCCAAGAAGAAATTTATTTCACCAAGCCTGGACATCTCAAACTCACTTTTCATTTGATTTGCAAAAGTTTTACACATAGTATCTCTTCCTCCAAAAATGATATCATCAACAAACACTTCAACAATCAAGATGTTTTCATGATCAATTTTGAAATACAAATTACTGTCAGCAGTACCTTTGTTGAAACCAATCTTCAAAAGATGCTTATCCAATCTTTCATACCAGGCTCTTGGGGCTTGCTTGAGTCCATATAGTGCTTTCTTCAACTTGCAGACCATATCACCATGATCAGACAATTGAAATCCATCCGGTTGCTCAATGTATACTTCTTCTTCCAAGTCACCATTCAGGAAGGCAGACTTGACATCCATCTGATACACTTTGAAATCTTTGAAGGCAGCAAACACAAGAAATAATCTGACTGCTTCAATTTTTGCTATCGGAGCAAAAGTTTCTTCAAAATTAACTCCTATTTGAGAGTAACCTTGCAGACCAATCTAGCTTTATTCCTGATTACTTCACCAACTTCATTCAGTTTGTTCTAGAAGACCCATTTGGTTCCAATCACATTCTTGTTTGTAGGTCTGGGAATAAGATCCTAAGTGTGATTTTCCTCAATTTGCATCAGCGCTTCCTCCATTGCTTTAGTCCAGTTTTTATCATTGCAAGCTTCATACACTATCTTAGGTTCAATCTTTGAAATCAGACAATACTCTTCTGAATCTTGAGCAATCCTCCTTCTTGTTTGTACACCTTTACTTTTATCACCTATGATCTGATCTTCAGAGTGGTTCAGTCTTACATACCTGGAAACTTTGGGAGTTTCTTGCACTTCTGATTCTTGATCAGGCTCATTAAAACTCATCTCTTCTTCCTGATTTACCAAATCAGTTTGAGTCTAAATTTCAGAAGGGGCATGGGCTCCTTGAATCAGAACACCAATCAGATCATCTTCATCATATTCATAAAACCTTGAGGGTTTTTCAATTCCTTCATCAACCTTCACATTTGTACTTTGTATAATCTTTCTCAGTCTCTTGTTATAACACCAGTATGCTTTGCTTTGAGTAGAGTAACCCAAGAATATTTCTTCATCACTTCTAGCATCAAACTTTCCTAGATCTTCATCTCTTTTAATGTAACATTTGCTACCAAAAACTCTGAAATACCTCACAGTAGGAGTGATACCAAACCAAAGTTCATAAGGAGTATTACCAGTATTGCTTCTGATTTGTACTTGATTGAGAGTGTGGACTGTAGTGCTGACAGCTTCTCTCCAATAGATTTGAGGAACATTTGCTTCCATCATCATTGTCCTAGATGCTTCCTAGATGGTCCGGTTCTTTCTCTCCACTACTCCATTCTGCTGTGGAGTCCTAGGAGCAGACAACTATCTCTTTATTCCATTTTTCTCACAGAATTCTATGAACTCACTGGATGTGAATTCTCCACCTCTATTAGACCTTAGACATTTTAATTTTAATCCGGTTTCATTCTCTACCATAGCCTTGAATATTTTGAATTTCTCAAGAGCTTCTGATCTCTCTTTTAGAAAGGTTACCCACATCATCTGGGAGTAGTCATCAATTAATAACTTGAAGTATCTATCACCTTGCACACTTCTGATTCTTGCCAGACCACATAAATCAGTATGAACTAAGTCTAATAATCTGGTAGAAGATTGTTCCTTGCTTTTGAATGAGACTCTGCTTTGTTTACCCAACTAGCATTATTTGCACAAACTATTTGTAGGTTTCACCAATTTTGGAAGATCTCTTACAACCTAAGTATTGCTTATCTTGATGATATTATCAAAATTCACATGACACATCCTCCTATGCCATAACCAACTCTGATCAATTTGCACAAATAGACAACTTTTACCAGTACCAACTAAATGGAAGATATTACCTTTTGTTTGAGTACTAGATGCAATCTCTATTTCAGAACTTTCAAAGATCTTTGCATTTTCCATTTTTGAATCGGAGATCATAGCCTTTGTCCACCAACTGTCCAACACTGAGAAGATTGTGTTTCAATCCTTCAACATATAGTACATTACTAGTTTTGTTCCTTCCATCAAAAGAAATAGTTCCTCTACCTTTGATTCTACCAGCAGAATTATCACCAAACTTTACCACTCCTCCATACCTTTCCAAATCTATGAACTTATTTTTGTCACCTGTCATATGGTGAGAGCATCCACTGTCAATGACCTAATCATCCTTTTCTTCAACTTGGGCAGCCAGAGCTCTTTCTACAACTTTATGATTGATAGATTCAGAGGGCATTGGATCTTTTTCCTTGATGGCAATAAACACCCAATCACTTCCGGATTTGTTTCCTATCTCTGATTCATCATCTGTTACTCCTTCATTATCATCTTCTTCATGAACATAGTAACAATTCTTTTGGAACCTTGATCTGTTAGGATTTGGCCTTGAAAATATTTCCAGACATCTTGAGGCAAAATGACGAATCTTATTGCAATTAAAACACTTAAAAGGAAAATTTTCCTTCATACTTACCGGATCCTCTTGGTAGTCTTTTTGCAATAAGGGCTTCAAGTTGAGCAGTTTCTGCTTCTTCTTCTTCCAGGTCCTTTCTTGCTTTTTCATACCATGATAGTTTCCTTGAAGAGTTCTCTCCCGGATCAAACCTTTGTTTACCTTTTATAGAGGCACTGGCTTTGAATGCAGATTCAGTCTTGGGGGGGCATCTCCAAACTCGGTCAATTCAAATGCAACCAATTTACCAACCAATTGATCTCTTGTGATAGTTGTATGGGCTCTAAATTCTTCAATGGCAACAACCTTGATTTTATAAGAAGCAGGAAGGGATCTGAGAACTTTGCCAATAATCTCATCTTCATCCAAGACTCCACTAGCATATCTAATGCCACAAACAAGGTCATTTACTCTTGGCATAAAAGTAGTGATATTTTCATCTTCTCTCATCTTCAGATTTTCAAATTTCCCTTTCAGACTCTGTAGCCTTGCACATTTAACATACTTGTCTCCTTCATGTAGGAGTTCCAGTTTTTTCCAAATCTCAAAAGCAGTTGGTAGGTCAACAACATTTGAAAGCTCTAAAATAGGTAATGCGCTTAGAAGAGCTTCTATAGTCCGCAGATTGTTTTCAGCATCTGTGATTTTATTTGGGGATTTCGGGCCACCCTGTGGAGGAGTATACTTCATTGAAGCCATGGTCCAATACTGCATTCCCATACATTGCAAGTGACATTTCATGCAACTTTTCCAAAGATTAAAATTGGTTCCTTCAAACTTCGGACTATCCTTCTTGTAGGACAACATCCTAGATCTCCTCAAGCGGTTAAGCTCTTTTAGAGGAACTTGGCTCTGATACCAATTGTTAGATTTAGGGTAGACAACTGAGAGGGGGGGTGAATTAGTTGTACAAAACTTTCTTCCAATTAAACACTTAAATCCACTTTAGCATAATGATAAATCAATCATGGAAACATAATGCATTAAATCAAGAGCAGAAACACATTAACACATAGGACACCAAGATTTTGACATGGAAAACCTGGTTAAGGGAAAAACCACGGGGTGATTAACCCAAGATTGTATTCTCTGTTAGAAGAATAGAAAGAACAAACGACACATGCCAATTAGGGCTCACTGCCTGAGCACATTGCTCACAAGAGGCCCACTGCCTACAAGAGACACACTGTCTACAGAATAATAAGTATCACACACATGAACTGGAGAATAGCATCTTCACCATGCTTCCATTTAAGCCCAATACTTCTGCTCTGCCTTTCACTCTCCTCCTCGCTACCACACACTCATCTTCGCAAGATACCTTTGAAATGACTTTACAATCCCTTATTTATACAAGACATCAACTTAGGAATAACCATCTAAGTTGGCAAACATCTACAAGATTATCCGCAGGATGTGTATCTCATCCGGTCGGCCAAACTAAGGAAGAACACCATCATCTAGAAGAACTCTTCAATTGCGAGCTCAAACTCCAATGTGTACCACCAACACAAATTGGACATGATCAAAAGACCTCCATAAGCTTGCCTGAATCACCAAGAACATCCATACAACATCTGCTTACTAAAATCCTTCTCTCCTACATTCGGAACCTCAAGAACACAGTCTATCATCACTGTCACAAAGGAATAGATGCTTACGGACCTCCAGACCATGAACCAATTGAGTTGACACTTCACAAGGACTTCCTAAACACTCCACCAAATCCGTAGAACAGGATAATGTATTTCTGGATCTCACTAGACCTATCTGTATCACTCTGTCACCTCTGAACACCTACCGGAACTGGTTTTACTTGAGTGGCCACAACTTCTTCAGATCTTCATACGGACCTCTAAAATCTTTACTGGATCACCTTAAGACACATATCTACAAACCTTTTGAACCGCATCCTCTGATCCTCATCTTATCTTGGACTTTTACTTTACTGTCTTCACTGTTCCTGATATGACCAATTTTCTCAATATCCTGAGCAAATAGTTCATCCAATCCTTATCATTAATGCAATAGGAGTATGTTGACATCAATGAGAACATCGACTAGGCACATACCTGCAACAGAATATTCTAGAATGTAGTGTGATGCTGTTATGTGGTCCATGAGCTATTTCTAGACCTGGTGAAGCATGAACTTAATTGCTTAAGGGCATTAATGCAGGTTTGGCCAACTTGGGGTGTTAGTGCTAATTGTGGATGTGCTTCATTTCTTGTGGAAGCGTGGTGTAGTGCGTCGGTGTAGATTTGGGTCTTGGTTAACCCTTGGTATGGTCCACCTTCACTTCTTTCCACTACAGAGGTGTTTGGTGCCAACCTATTTGGTGTTTGCACATTTGAGGTACATGCATTTCATTTTAGCCAACATGAAGATGTTTTTCAAGTTGTGGATGGTATAAATGCAGTGTGAATTGTTACAGTTGTGTGGTGAGTTGTGGTGTGAAATGTGATCAAGTGTTATGATCTGAGTGTAAGATTTAATGATTAAGGCTACCGAAAGCAGTGAGCAGAAGGTGTCTACATCTTAGTGTACCTAGAGTTACTGGAGGCAATGAGCTAAAGGTTGTGGATGGTGTAGAGTTGTGGTGGATCCTCTTGTTACTTTGAGATAGAGTTCTCTCTATAACAGTCTTCTTATTTCTTCTTTCTAATCCAACAATGAGCCATTGGCAGTGATCTCTTCTTTCTTTCTGGACAGTGAGTCCTTTGGGAAGTGAGCCCTCTGGCAGTGAGTCTATTGTATTCAGTGTTGCTATTCATTTATATTGCGAGCTAATCGTCACCTTGGTTTTTCCCTTCTTGGGTTTTCCATGTAAATCTGGTGATCTATTGTACATGGTGTTTTGATGTGTTGTTTTATTTGTTTACATTCATGCTAAATCTGATTAAGGGTTAAATTTTAATGAGGGTTTGATGTTTTAATGTAGAACTGATTCACCCCCCTCTTAGTTGTCATGTGTGTTCAACAATTGGTATCAGATCAAGGTTCCTTGGAAAAAGCTTAACTGCTTGAGGTAGATCCTGATGACGCACATGAAAGGTGTCAAGGCTCCTGTTACATCCCCAACTTACAATTAGACTTAATCATTAACTTGACATGATAATCAGGAGGATTAGTCATAGTTAACTGATTTGATATTGTGGAAATATCTGATTTAATTTTGATTATGAAGTAATGATTGATGTAAATTAGTTTTGTAAATTAAATGATTTATATTAAGGGATATGATAATGATGCACTGATCATGATCTTGTGGTCCTTAGTGTGGACAGGAAAATGTAACATCCTTCAAAGAAGGAAGGAGAATATCATCCTGGAGGAAGGTTTAGGCATTGAGAAAATAAAAGGTTGATTAGCCATCTTAGTATTAGCTTCTATGTCCTTCCAAATACCTTCATAAGTTGTCTTGAGTCATGTCTCCTTTCTTAGTATTTATGTTCTTTGTATGTCGTTATAGCGTTGGTGCTACCATGACTAGTTGTGATAGCTAGACGATGTTCTTGGAACAACATCACAAGTCGAGAGACAATCGTGTTAAGAGACAAGGAGGTCTCTCATTATCCTTTTGTTTTTGGGGATATTATTTCCTAGACATTCAACTAAGGATGATAGTCGATTTCGAGGGAGTATTACTCCACCCTGACAACCGACGATCTTGTTGTGAATCATTTTGTGATTTCATTTCTATAGTGATAATCCCTAATATTAAATATGTATTATTTAACCCTTATCTTTATGTAAGGATGAATATATATCTATTAGAGGGAACCTCTTTATAGGCTGACTTCAATAATGTTGTAATTATTTTACTTATCCTATTGTTTGATATTATCAAATAATAATTTGTTGATAGTTGGCCTTGAGGAGCAAAGGAGAGGTTTGAGCTCATCCTTCTTAGGCGTATGATGCCTTGATCAAGCCATATTTTGAGCAAACTGATTGAGTGGGGTGGTAGTTTTCCACCCAAATCGGCATGCCATAATCGACCAGATAACAAGTTTTGTTTTCATTTTTGTAAGTGAGGATTTTGGATAGGAAGTTTTTCATTGTTGGGGTTTTTGGTGAAGAGGGTGGCAATGTTTTTCTAGAAAACACTAAGAGATAAGAAGCTCAGAGTAGCTTGAAGTAGACTCAGTCTGGGACTGCATCACTTTTAAAAGTCTTGTCCAGGTAAATGGTGGACATTGTTTTCATTTGCTTTCAGTTTAATAAGCAATAATTGCGTTGAACTTCTATTAGAGCACGTATGGAATTATGTTTCTTGTTGTATAGATAACACAGAGGCATGAGGCCTATGAGGTCGTGCCCATGGTTTTTGATATTAACTTCATAGTTGTGGCTCAAGGCTGATACGGTCAAGCTCATATTGTATTAAAGCATTATTTTTTTTCAGAGGTTCAGAGCCTTAAGGCAAAGCCATATCATGTTAACTCTTTATTGAGAATAGGCCCAAAGCCATTATGACTGAGCCATCTTACACAGTAATCTTTTCCTGAGACTAAGCTCAAGGCTGTATGGCCGAGCAGTGAAACATTGTAATCTTTTCCTGAGACTAAGCTCAAGGCTATATGGCCGAGTAGTGAAACATTGTAATCTTTTCCTGAGACAAAGCTTAAGGCCATATGGCTGAGTAGTGACACATTGTAATCTTTTCCTGAGACTAAGCTCAATGCAATATGCCTGAGTAGTGAAACATTGTAATCTTTTCCTGAGACTAAGCTCGAGGCTTAAAAGCCAAGCAACAACTATATTATGTTTTTATTGTGACATAAGCTCGAGGCCATAAGCTCGAGCTGTATAGAGTTATACTCTTTTCTGTGACTTAGCTGTAGATATAAGACTAAGATTTAATGTATTTTACATCATATGATAGCCGATGCTCGAAGCCATTATGGTTGAGTATACTTTCAAAACATATCAAGCACTTGTCGATTCAAGACGAAGTTAGATCCTAAGTGCTCTCAGCATGGGAAATATTGAATAACTGGTAATAATTCCAGTTAATGATTTTAGCCTATATTCGAATCATACACTCACCTGGCTATGGAGACAGCCAAAAAGGCACTTAAACATCATTGTGTTTGCAACACTTAAACTATTAACAAGTTTAGCTTGCATGGAAACCCGATAGTGGATTATAATAAGGGTTATTTAAATAGTCAAGATTGTATTTCTTACCCTCAACTATGGAGGTGGTGAGAACACTTAGGATCATGGTCTCATCATGTAGCAGCTTGTTTGTGCTAAAAGAATAATATAGACTTGTTCTATGTATTAAAATTAAAACCTATTCGGTTATTGTTACAAGTAATGATTCCTTTGTTTTACTTATTAGTAAACTAATAGAAAAGGTGTTTAATACCTAAATCTTGTAAAGGTAATAAGAGCTATTTAGCATAACAAAACCTTTCTATTTTACTAAGGCAAGGTATGCCTTGAGTACCATGAATATGACTTCATCATATATGATGATTTGTTATCAAAATTGTAAGACCATAGAAGACCCAAGGTCCTAAAAATTGGTCGAATTGTGATATAAATTGAAAGAGGAACAAGGTGACAAGGAGTCACTAGTTCCTTATTACGCAAGTAACCCATTTAGTCACAACCAACCTATGATGGGAGTCGAATGTCCAAGTATGGACAATGAATTGAGTTGATCCCACTCATACTAGACCTAAAGGACAAGGTCGATGAGAACTTACTTTAGGACATGCCAACTTATAAGTGGAGATAGGGTGGTGGACATACGACGATGTTCATTGTGCAACATGTATGTATGTAAATCTTTGGCCAAAGTAATGCATCCGTCTGTGCATGCATTATCGGTCCATAGTGTTCTAGATGGCCTAGTGTCTCCAGTAGTGTTATACATAGTTAGAGTGGACCTATAGTGTGTGACAACGAGACATTAGGAAGGACACAACACCAGATACTCAGATGGATAACCTAATGGTTTCTAATGTCTAACCTTTCCGTGAAGGGTAGGACCACTTCCAGTTAGGAAGTTGAGTGGGGGGACTGCATGTCCGTGGTTGGAGGAAAAGCACTAGGATGATTCTCTCCTTCCCAAGCATGAGACAAGTTGAGGCTTATAGAGACAGATGTCATTGGTTCCAAATACAGTATTTGCATTTATGACTAGAGGGTCTATTGTAATAAATTAATTGATTTATGATGCCTTGGGCATAACTTGTACTTAAATAGTGATGTTTACTCACTAAAGATTTATAAATGATTATTGTAATGTAAGCCTTGCTACATTTTGATTAGAATGACATGCTTAATTGATGAAAAGATAATGCTTCTTTGGTTAAAAATTTGATTTACTCAATCATCTTGTTAACTAATTGCTTGATTAAGATACATGTTTATATTAAATCTTGAGCATTATGGATAGTGATGCTACATATGGTATCAGAGCTACCAGATTCAATACATGGACCTAATGAGCTCTTTACTTGATGATTATTTGTATCCAACATTAAGTATGCTAATGATTGGATGTTCTATGCTAGAATGGTAAAAATTAGAACAACACATCAAAAGAAGGTAACAAAACATGGATGTTACCTATGCCAAAAAAAGGTCTTGAAGGCACGAGCCTCAAGGATGAAGAAACTTGAATAGACTGGATGCCTGGTAGGAGTATGGTTATTTGATGAGGAAAATTTTGCTGATGCTATGAAACACATCAAGCAAGAGTTAAGGAAAGATGAAAGGATGGCTACCCCTAACTCTACCGATGCATCAGAAACACCCTCTACCCCTGAAGTACCAACTAAGGGAAATAACCCTAAAGATTGTAATGTACTTAAGGAGGATGTGAAGGAGTACTGGTGTGTATCCTCACCTCCTAAGATTGAAAAGAAACTATGAATATGGGAAGCTATCCCAAATTGTAAATGACTTGCAGTAACAAGGTGTAAACACAGTTTTGTAATTTTTGTGGATTATATGTAATCCAATGGAACCTGTAATGCAATGGGAAATTTTGACAATCTTTCCTTTCTTGTTAAGGATTACATGAATGTGAATAGATTTGTAAAATGAATGAATCAAGAATAACATGGAAAAACTAATCCGTGATTAATCTGTAAACTTTAGGAAGAAGTACATTGTAGCAAAGGTTAAAATTAGAACCAGAATGGAGGATAGTTGAGATGAAGGAGCACCTTTAGGGCAATCCGAGTCTAAATTAGACCAAATCTTGACTTTGTTGAAAGAAACAAGAGCGAGCCCGTAGAAACTGTCAAACATAAGGTAGGAGGTTAGTCAGAAGACAAGAGAGATGCTTACGATAGGGGTGATGGCGAGGAATGACATAATGACACTACCCAAAGTGAGCATAGAGAAAATAACTCCACGGCTAGACAGGAAGGGGATAAGAAGAGCCTTATGGCCATGGAACTGTCTCATGACATGAAAAAGTTCATGCCACCTAAATTTGATGGATCCGTAAGCAGAGATGCCACAGAGGCATGGCTTACAAAAATGGAGAAGTATTTTGAATCAGAAATTATAATGAGGTTACTAAAGCTGTGTGGGGAGAATTTCAGCTGGCAGGTGAAGCATCCACATGGTGGATGAACAACAAATGGAACTTGGCTTGAGGTCTACAAGCCTTACTTGGGATAGGTTTGTATAACTTTTTAGGCAAAGATGGTTGCCTCAACTATTCTATGATAAAAAACTTATAGACTTTCAGAACCTAAAATAGGTTGATATGACTGTAAATGAATATTGGGAAAAATTCACCTGACTGTTGAAGTATGTGTTGCAGTATCAACAAGATGAGAAGTGTTTAGAAATTTATAACGGGGTTGAACACCCAGATTGGGGGTGAGGTTAATGTTCACGGTCCTACTACTATGGAACAGGTCTACGAGAAGGCTATCAGACAAGAGCAAAACCTTAAGGCTATGTCAACCTATACAGAAATAAATCACAACAGATATAACTAGTCTCAATCTTCTCATTCCTTAAGGAAAAAGGGGAAGAAACATGAATATACTGAGAAAAATGACAAAGGGACCAAAAATGAACAAACTAAGTCCAGGGGAGAGAAAAAGGGGAATAACCACACCAGGAAGAATGGAAATAATTCTGGCAAACCTCAAGAGAGGCGAGGACCAGTTGGTGGATGCTACACTTGTGGCAGAGATCACTACGCCAATCAATGTCCCAATAAATCACAGGGAGCACAACCAAGAGGAAAACCTTTACCCTCTCAGCAAGTGGCATTCCAACAACGTATCCATGCAGCCTTGGACAATTGGCAAGTTGAGTACCAAATAACTCCCATAGAGACAACAAGTATTTTATTTGGAGTTCTAATTTCTGTTTTGATTGATACACGTGCTACGAAATGCTTTATTTCTCCCAAAATTGTAAATAAAATACCTAGAAAAGAGGGATTCATGGCAAACACTTGGTCTGTAGAATATGCAAATCACACCAAAGCTTAGGTAGAGAAATGCCTGTTTGAGTTTGTAACGTAAGAAAATGTCCCCTTGGGGGATTTTCCCTCATAAGGTTTAGCTCCCGGGTCTTTAGTGTGCATTTTGGACATCTTAAATCATAATTTGACATCCCGATGGAATGAACCCTAGGTATCATGGCAAATGGGGCCTAGGGGGGCCCCTTGAGCTTAACCCTACCCAAAATAGAGGGGGGGGACTTGGGTGCCCGCGCCCTAGTCTTGCCCTATTTTGGGTCAGGCCCAAATTTGAAGTGTCAGTTTATGACCGTTATTTGGTCCCTAGGCCGACACGGTAAGTTTGAATTTACAAAATCTTGGCAGAATGTTTGTAGTTGCATATAAAAGCATGTTTAGGCATTCATTTGTAAACTAGATGATTACTAGCAAGCTATTGTGTTCTCAAGGTGATTCAAGGATTTTATTATGTTCCAAGAGTAGATTGGTGTTGTCTATGTGTTTGTGTTTGTAGATTTGAGCATCCATTGCCTCATGGAATGAAAAACTTCTTCCTCTCATGAGATATTCACCACAAGGTGATATTTATTGTGTTTGTGATCATTGTTCATTTATTTTTTTCCTCTGTCTCACAAGGGCATGCAATCTCTATCTGACAAAGGTGTTTGGAAGACTTAAGTGTCCTTCCAGGGCTTGACTGAGGCAAGCTCCTAAACACCACAACCCCTCCCAAAGTTTTATGATTGTAGGTTATAGGTTGATGATGCAGACAAAGTAAAGTTGCAGGAGGGCATATTGGAGGGTCAAAATTATAGATCAGTGAAGAAAAGGACATCTTGGACTTGAGCGCTTGCTCCCTAGTCCCTGAAGTTCTATGACGGGAAAATCTTCAAAGCAACAGAGACAAGTTACAGACTGAGTTTCTAGATCCCGACAAAAATCAAGGCCTTGGACTTGGTCGCCTGCTCCTGTGTCCCTGACTTTTCTGCCTTGGAACCCCCAAAATAGGTGCATAGTCATTTGTAATTTTACATCTTTCTGCAGGAGCATTTTCCATTATTTGTCAATTTATTGCCGTATTTGCATAATTAGGGTTTTAATGGATAATTGAGCATAAGAGAAGGAAAATTGACAATCAAAATACCCTAATGCAAGTTTCCCTACATTTGTAAGTGACCAAGGACTTGATAGTACTCTGCCACTCGATTCAAAGGTCCTTGAATGTAATAGGGTGAAAGGAGGATTCAAACATCTAAAACCTAAAACTAAAACAATCCAATTTTTACCCTAAACATTTGGTGAACCCATGTTTTTGGACTTAATTGCAACTTGCTGAGTTTTTTTCTTCAGATTTGGGTTTGTTTCATTCATTCATATAGTCATTCATCTTATTGCATTGAGAAAATTTCAAAAACATTGAAAAATTTGAAAAAAATTTGCATTTTAGGGTTACTAATTGGCATCAATTCATTCTAATTTTTCCTAATTCATGATTTTTGCATCAGATCTGATATAAACTATAGAAAATTACAAAAATACAATAATTTGTATTGCATTTTCATCATATAATTGCTAGGGTTTTGTAGAAATTTTGACAATTTTCATATAATCTAGTAATTCCAAAATCTAGGGTTAGTAGGCAAAATCTTCTTTCAGATTTTTCTACTGATTTTAGAGACTCATTATTAATTTCGTTTGGCTTTAGTCTTTCATTTTAGTGTAAATTTGCATTTAGATTTCAAATATTTGCATTTTTTCATAGAAAATTTCAACAAAAAAACTAGCAATTTTCATGCATTTTCATTAAATTTGCGCTTGCATTTGCATCCTAGGGTGTGGAATTCAATTTAATATTTGAGCACATTTTGTTTTAATAATAAATTAGACTTCAAAGCATTCATATAGCATTTTGTGTCAAGATCTCAAACCTAGGGCTTGAAAAACATCGATTTTCACTAGATTTGGCCTTATCAACTCTCTAAATTTGCACCATAGGCATGTTGTGAAGAGTATTTTTGCACTACTTGGCTGCTATTAGAGTAATTATATTTTGGCCCTCCTAAAAAGATTCACAACATCTTTTTATTCGCCTCTTGTATTGAAAATTTGGTGAAAAACTACACATTTTTGCTATTTTTGCCCTAGGGTTTGACCTCCAAGTGTGTTGTGAAAGATCTTATTGCTGTTTTGGATTGATATCAGACATATAATTTTATTCCCCTGATCAAAATCCTACAACACCCTTTGTTTCATGCACTTGCATTGAAAAATGTACAAAAAATAAAGTATTTTAAGGCCATTTTTACATATAGCTTTGCACTTGTCTTTTGCACCAATTATGAAAAACTTTTAAATCTGATTTGACACTAATTCAAACATATAAATATGGCCTCTAATCAAAAGAACAATAGGTTCCCTCCTAGACCTTACATGAAAAGAAAGGCTCCTGAACCCGAAATTGTGTTTACACCTCATGATAGAACAATTGGAGACTCTGAAGGACCTCTTTATATAACTGTGAAAATAATGGGAAACCCTATGGATGGAATTCTTATTGATCCTAATTGCATGACTAATGTTGTCACCCAAGAGTTCCTCTTTGCAAATCAAATAATACAAGGTTCTTATGACCCTTCAAACATGATGATCAAGACACATACGAGATCCTTTGAAAAAACTTTGGGTAAGATATCATTGTTGGTAACTATATTTGAGAGACATGTTGAACAATGGTTTGATGTTACTCCTAGTTCTGATACCTTTTAAATCAAACTTGGAATCCCTTGGTTAAAGGCTATGAAAGCCATCCCTTCAACCGTTTATAAATGTGTGATGTTCCCCTTGAACATACAAGTGTATGTCATTCATAGAAATACATACAAGCCTTTAAATACACAACATCACTTTACATTGGATTACTTTTGGGATAAATCTGAACAAGAACCAGAGCTACGAACAAACTTTACCTTTTTGAGTTATAGAAACTACAAAGCAAAACTTTTACATCCAATGCCTGGTCCTTCTATACAAGAAACAACAAAAGATAAACAACCCGCATGTGAAGAGAACCTTAGACCGAAAGGACAAGGTCCCTATGTCGAGGTTCCTCCCCTAAAGTCCTTACAAGGATCGGGAGGTCATTGTCAACAACAAAATATGCCACCTAGACAAATGAGATTTGATCCCAATGCTTCCTCTTCTAAATTACAAAAACCTATGAAAGAGCAAGGCCCTGTCTTACAAGAGATAAGTGGTCAAAGAAAGAGAAATAGAAATGCAAGAGAAAGAAGATGAAGAAGACAAGCTTATGTTATAAACCTTGCCTCTCAACAAGAAAACATTGATCCTAACATTCAACCAAACAAAGATGATTGTAACAATGAGCAACATGATGAGCAAGACATGAATTGGGCTATGGTCCCACTTTCCTCTATCATTAGGGAGTGGGAAGATGATGATGAATTACTTGATAATGAAACCTAGCATGAGCCTCCTTATAGGTAAGTATCTCTAACCCTTTATCTCTCTCGTGATGTACTTGCCCCGTGATGTGTTATATGTTGTTTAGGCCTCCTAGAATGACCCTTGACTCTCCTGTAAGGTCTAGGATACTAGGAGACCACCTTTGTTGTGACCTTCTATTTGTATCATCATTCTTCTATATTGCCTCTCTCTCAGATTTCATCATTGTGTGTTGTGTCTTGCAGACATAGCGTTGCAGTTGGTGAACTGGGGGCACCCTCCTACGTGACTGTCCCTAAGACACCTATTTCTCCTCTCTTATTTATTGTTTCCCTTCCTCTAGTGTTTCTATCTGGTGGGCGGATGATGACAAACATTTATACTGATGTGGAACTAGTGTCCCTTTTGAGAGCAATCAAAAAATGGACTTAGTTCCTAATATGATCAGGGGGTTGTATATATTATTTGATGCTTGGCTAGTGGAAGCACTCGTGCTTTCTTCATAGTGATTATGATGATGTTTTTATCTCATTTACAAAGCTTAACAATACTTCTGCTCTATGTACCTTTGTTTGTCTTTGAATCTAGCTTTGGTGGTACTCAATTGGAAGAGCTTTGTGATATAGCCCCATGGTTATCCTCGAACTCTGAATTTGTAGTATAACCTGGCTCTTTGTGTGGTTAATCATATGCATTGATGTTGTTGTTTATCATGATGTTGTAGACACTAACATGTTTCTTGCAGAGATGTGTTTGTGGGAACATTTCATGATCGTAAAGTATATGTCACCTCCGAGAGGCATGGGCTTCGCGAAATCTTGTGTTCCCTTGTGTGTTTTCTTCCTACCTTAACGTGATTGATATTGATGCTTGATATCAATCACCTTAAGGTGGGGGCATATAAGGTAAGTTGTATGTTGTAGATGTTAGCTATGTGCTTGTCCTTAGATGCAGTATAAACACCAGCATGATGAGTGCTTCCTACATCCTGAGTTTGTTTGCAATCAATCAATCAATTATGTAAGCCCTCTACAGAGGTAGGATATCGAGCATATCCTTTTTCTTAAGCCCTCTGCGGAGGTGGGGATGGTGTATTTCTCAGAGTAGATTGCATCATCCTGTCATTTTCAAAAGTCCTCTGCGGAGGCGGGGAGCAGTTCTGTGACTAAGTCAACCCTTAAGCGTGTCTTTAGTGATTATTGTGGTGAATCCCAATCATTAGTGTGTGCCTGTAATGTGCCTGAGATGGTGTTAAGCCTAGAAATAGGAACACTTCATCGCTTGTCTAGCATGTTTTCTTCGTGTCTTCAAGTGTGTGGTTTGGTGTGCTTGCTTTGTGTGGCATGTTTGTTGCCCCATATGTAGTCTAAAGACCTGCGTGATGAGTGCATCTTGCATTTTGGGAGGTTTTGCGTGTCTTGCGTGTGTGTTGCCCCATATATATAGTATAAATACTTACGCGATGAGTGCATCCTGTATTATGGGAGGTTTGTTTACTTTCCAATACTTGCATTTGCATTTCATAAATATGAAAAAAGAAAAGAAAAGAAAAGAATCATGCATGTCTTCTATGCATTAATGTGTCTTCTATGCATTTACTATATTCTCTATTTTCTACATGACTGTAACTATCTTCTCCATGTTTTGCGTGCCTGTTACTATTTTCTATGTGATTGGCGTGTCTTCTCCATGCTTGGCATGTTTGCTGTGTTTGTGACCGTACTTTAATGCATGTATTGGCCTCATGTTTATACATACATTAAAGTGAGGGCTAAATGTAACATCAGAAAATGTCCCCTTGGGGGCTTTTCCCTCATAAGGTTTAGCTCCTAGGTCTTTAGTGTGCATTTAGGACATCTTACATCATAATTTGACATCCCGATGGAATCAACCCTAGGTATCATGGAAAATGGGGCCTAGGGGGACCTCTTGAGCTTAACCTTGCCCAAAATAGGGGGAGGACTTGGGCGCCCGCTCCCTAGTCCTACCTTATTTTGGGTCAGGCCCAAATTTGAAGTGTCGGTTTATGACCGTTATTTGGTCCCTAGACCGACACGGTAAGTTTGAATTTACAAAATCTTGGTGGGAATGTTTGTAGTTGCATATAAAAGCATGTTTAGGCATTCATTTGTAAACTAGATGATTACTAGCAAGCTATTGTGTTCTCAACGTGATTCAAGGCTTTCATTATGTTGCAAGAGCAGATTGGTGTTTTCTATGTGTTTGTGTTTGCAGATTTGAGCATCCATTGCCTCATGGAATGAAGAGCTTCTTCCTCTCTGAGATCTTCACTACAAGGTGACATTTATTGTGTTTGTGATCATTGTTCATTTGGTTTTTGCCTCTGCCTCAAAAGGGCACACACTCTCTATCTAACAAAGGTGTTTGAAAGACTTAAGTGTCCTTTTGGGGCTTGATTGAGGCAAGCTCCTAAACACCACAAACCCCTCCCAAAGTTTTGTGATTGCAGGTTACAGGTTGATGATGCAGATAAAGTAAAGTTGCAGGAGGGCATATTGGAGGGTTAGAATTGTAGATCAATGAAGAAAAGGACACCTTGGACTTGGGTGCCTGCTCCCTAGTCCTCAAAGTTCCATGACAGGAAAATCTCCAAAGCAACAGAGACAAGTTATAGACTGAGTTTCTAGAACTCGACAAAAATCAGGGCCTTGGACTTGGGTGCCTGCTCTTGTGTCCCTGACTTTTCCGCCTCGGAACCTCAAAAATAGGTACACAGTCATTTGTAATTATACATCTTTCTACATAAGCATTTTCTATTATTCGTCAGTTTATTGTAGTATTTGCATAATTAGGGTTTTAATGGATAATTGAGCATAAGAAAAGGAAAATTGACAATCAAATACCCTAATCCAAGTTTCCCTACATTTGTAAGTGACCAAGGACCTGATAGTGCTCTGCCACTCGATTTGAAGGTCCTTGAATGTAATAGGGTGAAAGGAGGATTCAAACATCTAAAACCTAAACCTAAAACAATCTAATTTTTACCCTAAATAGAGGCTAGGGTTGAACTTTGGAGCTTTTTCATGAAAGTAAATCTTTCTGTAGCCCCACTTGGCTCATATGATGTTATCGTAGGGATAAATTGGCTATGGAGACATCGAGCCAAAGTAGATTGTTATGCCAAAACAGTAGAATGTCTGGATGATTTAGGAAACAAAGTCTTTCTCTGAGGGAAACCTAGGGAAGTCAAACTAAGGCAAATTCCCATTTTGCAAATGAAAAGAGCTTAGAGGAAAGGATGCTAGCTTCTTGCTGTTAAAATGGAAAAACTAAATAAAACTGAGGAAACCTACTTCCAAGATGACTTAACATTTTATGAATCCCAGAAACTTAATGAAGTTGGGATGAAGAAGTCCATAGGTTAGGAAAGATCAGATATGGACAAGTATCCTTTCCTCAGGGACTTTGAGGATGTATCTCTAGATGAGCTACTAGAGTTACCTCCTAAAAGAGCCTTTGATTTCACCATTGATATTATTCCTGGATCAGAACCTATTTGTAAAGCCCCTTATAGAATGAACACAACAGAACTAATGGAGTTAAAAGCTCAACTGCAAGAGTTGCTAGATGAAGGGTTGATTAAACCCAGTGTGTCACCATGGGAAGCGCCAGTCATTTTTGTGGAAAAGAAAGATGACACTTTGTAGTTGTGCATAGATTACCACATGTTAAACAAAGTAACCATTAAGAATAAATACCCTTTACCTCGCATCGATGATCTTTTTGACCAGATGAGGGGTGCAATAGTATTTTCTAAGATCAATCTTCGATCTGGATATCACCAATTGAGGTTGAAGGATGAAGATATCCATAAGACAACCTTTAGAACCAGATATGGACATTATGAATTCACTATCCTACCTTTTGGATTGACAAATGTGCTAGAGGTGTTTATGAATCTTATGAATAGTGTGTTCAGAGACTGTCTAGACAAGTTTGTCTTAGTATTTCTTGATGACATTTTGATCTATTCTAAGAATGAAGAAGAGCATATGCAGCATCTGAGAATTATTCTTTAGACTCTAAGAGAGCATAAGTTATATGGTAATCTCTCTAAGTGTACTTTCTTCCAAAAAGAAGTACAGTATTTGGGTCATATAATTTCATCTAAGGGGATAGCTGTGGACCTAGCTAAGATTAAGGCTATTTAGGAATGGTCGAAACCAAGAAATGTACATGAGGTCCAAAGTTTCATGGGCCTTGCTAGTTATTATAGGAATTTTGTAAAAAACTTCTCTAAAATTGCACATCCTATAACTTCCTTGCAAAGAAAGGGCAAGAAGTTTGAATGGTCAGAAAAGTGCCAGGAGGCCTTTGACCTACTGAAGGAAAAATTGACTTCAGCCCCAGTATTGAAAGTACCTAACCCAGAAGGTCAATTTGTAGTCATTACCGATGCCTCAGGGGAAGGCTTAGGTGGTGTGCTAGTCCAAGATGGATAGGTCATTGTGTATGAATCACGCAAACTAAAAAACTATGAACAAAATTATGCCCCACATGATTTAGAACTAGCAACAGTCATTCATGCACTTCAAATGTGGAGACACTACCTACTTGGAAAACCTTTTGAGTTGAAAACAGATCACCAGGGACTAAAATATCTATTCACTCAACCCCATCTTAATGCTCATCAAAGAAGATGGTTGGAATTCATCTCAGATTATGATTTTGAGATTAAATATATTCAGGGAAAAGAAAATCGAGTGGCAGATGCATTAAGTAGGAGAAGGCACATCTCCTCCATGATCTCTATACATTCTGATTTTAGAAATTAGGTGCTACAAAAATCTAAGGGAGATGAGTTTTATGAGTAGGTAAAACAGGTCCTTGAGGAGAATCCACAGAATTTGAAAAATGAGGGATTCAACCTTGAACCAGATGGGTTATTAAGGTTTAAAAGAAGGATGTATGTACCTAACTTAGTAGAGTTAAGGAATATGGTATGGAAAGAGGTTCATTCCGCACCATATTCTGGGCATCCTAGAGTAACCAAGTTACTTGCTGATGTAAAACCTTTATATTTTTGGAAAGGAATGAAGAGGGATGCTGTAAACTTTGTAGCTACTTGTATTGAATGCCAGAGAGTGAAGGTGGAACACCAACACTTGGCAGGATTATTATACCCTCATGAAATTCCTGAGTGGAAATGACAAATTATAAGCATTGACTTTGTGCAAGGGCTTCCTGTGTCAAGGAACAGACACAAAGCTATTTTAGTTTTGGTGGATAGACTCACCAAAGCCACTCATTTTATATTGGGAAACTTGATGGATGGGGCACCCGTCATTGCTCAAAAATTTGTTCAAGAGATTTTTAGACTGCATGGTATTCCTGAGAAGATTAACTCAGATAGGGATGTACGAATGACATTAAGGTTTTGGCAAACCTTGTTCTCTTCACTTGGTACTGAGTTGAACATAAGATCTGCTTATCATTCTGAAATGGATGGACAAACTGAAAGGGTGAACTAAGTGTTGGAGAACTTGTTAAGGATGTATTGCATGGATCAACAATACAAGTGGGAGGATTATCTTCCTTTAGTGGAATTTGCCTACAATAACTCTTATCACTCAGCTATTAAGATGACACCATTTGAGGCATTATATGGATGAAAGTGTCGAGCCCCTATAAGCTAGGATAAGCTAGAAGATAGGGTTAGCCTTGGTCCAGAAATACTAACAGAGATGGAAGAACAAGTCCATCTGATTAAAAGAAGGCTAGCAGAAGCCAATGATAGGCAAAAGAGTTATGCAGATTCAAAGCATATTGAAAGGAATTTCATTGTGGGAGATAAAGTTCCCCTAAGGGTAAAACCTCAGAAAAGCTCCATTAAATTTGGAAAGATGTCCAAACTGGCACCAAGATACATGGGTCCTTTTGAAGTTCTAGAATAAGTCAACCCAGTAGCATACAAAATGCTCTATCGCCAACACTTACCATGATGCATAATGTGTTTCATGTTTTATATTTGAAAAAGTTTAATTCTGCTGATAATCAAATTCCTATACTTGATTGGAATACTCTACAGGTGAAGGACCCAGGAGTGGTGGTGATCGATCCCCATCAAGGTGCTTGAAATGCATAAGCTACGCTTATGAAACAAGGAAATAACATAGTGCAAGGTCCAGTGGGACCAATATGCAGAGGAAAACACCACCTGGGAAAATTATGATGATTTTCATGCTAGATTTCCTCATCTCTTATGAAACATTTGTTATTGTCCTCTTGAAAACATTTTCTTATTATGTTGGTTTACCTTTAAGACAACTAATCATCGGGGATGATGATTCTTATGGGGGGATATATGTTACATCCCCAACTTACAATTAGAATTAATCATTAACTTGGCATGATAATCAAGAGGATTAGTCATAGTTAACTGATTTGATATTGTGGAAATATCTGATTTAATTTTTGATTATGAAGTAATGACTAATGTTAATTAATTTTGTAAATAAAATGATTTATATAATGGGATATGATAATGATGCACTAATCATGATCTTGTGGTCTTGAGTGTGAGCATGAAAATGTAATGTCCTTCAAAGAAGGAAGGAGAGTATCATTCTGGACGAAGGGTTAGGCATTGAGAAAACAAAAGGTTGATTAGCCATATGAGTATCAAATTCTATGTCCTTCCAAATCCCTTTGTAAGTTGTCTGGAGTCATGTCTCCTTTCTTAGTATTTATGTTCTTTGTAAGTCATTATATCGTTGGTGCTACCATGACTAGTTGTGATGGCTAGATGATGTTCTTGGAACACCATCACAAGTCAAGAGACAATCATGTTAAGAGATGAGGAGGTCTCTAGTTATCCTTTTGTTTTCAGGGATATTATTTCCTAGTCATTTGACTAAGGATGGTAGTCGATTTCGGGGGAGTATTACATGACCCTGACAACTGACGATCTTGTTGTGAATCATTTTGTGATTTCATTTCTATAGTGATAATCCCTAATTTTAAGTATGTATTATTTAACCCTTATCTTTATGTAAGGATATATATATATATAGTAGAGGGAACCTCTTTATAGGTTGACTTCAATAATGTTGTAATTATTTTACTTATCGTATTGTTTGATATTATCAAATAATAATTTGTTGATAGTTGGCCTTGGGGAGCAAAGGAGAGCTTTGAGCTCCTCCTTCTCAGGTGCATGATGCCTTGATTGAGCCATATTTTGAGGAAACTGATCGAGTGGGGTGGTAGTTTTCCACCCAAATAGGCATGCCAGAATCAATCGGATAACAAGTTTTGTTTTCATTTTTGTGAGGATTTTGGATAGGAAGTTTTTCCTTGTTGGGGTTTTTGGTGAAGAGGGTGGTGAAATTTTTTTGGAAAACACTAAGAGATAAGAAGCTTAGAGCAGCTTGAAGTAGACTTGGTCTGGGATTGCATCACTTTCGAAAGTTTTGTCTAGGTAAATGGTGGACATTGTTTCCATTTGCTTTTGTATTAATAAGCAATAACTATGTTGAACTTCCATCAGAGAACATATGGAAATATGTTTCTTGTTGTTAACATAGAGGCATGAGGCTTGTGAGGCCATCCCATGGTTTTTGATATTAACTTCATAGTTGTGGTTCAAGGCCGTTGCGGCCGAGCTCATATTGTATTAAAGCATTATTTCTTTTTAGAGGTTCAGAGCCTTAAGGCTGAGCCATATCATGTTAAATCTTTATTGAGAATAGGCCTGAAGCCATTATGGTTGAGCCATCTTACACAATAATATTTTCCTGAGACTAAGCTCAAGGCCGTGTGGCTGAGCAGTGAAACATTGTAATCTTTTCCTAAGACTAAGCTTAGGCAGTATGGACGAGCATTGAAACATTGTAATCTTTTCCTAAGACTAAGCTCAAGGCTCTATGGCCGAGCAGTGAAATATTGTAATCTTTTCTTGAGACTAGGCTTGAGGCTTAAAAGCTGTGGATCAATTGTATTATGTTTTTATTGTGACATAAGCTCAAGGCCATAAGGCCGAGCTATATAGAGTTATACTCTTTTCTGTGACTTAGCTCTAGATCTAAGACTGAGCTTTCATGTATTTTACATCATACGATAGCCAGTGCTTGACGTCGTTATGGCTTAGCATGCTTTCAAAACATATCAAGCACTTGTTGATTAGCGACGAAGTTAGAGCCTAAGTGCTCTCAGCATGGGAAATATTGAATAACTGGTAATAATTCTAGTTAATGATTTTAGCCTATATTCGAGTCATACAGTCACCCAACTGTGGAGATAGCCAAAAAGGCACTTAAACATCATTGTGTTTGCAACACTTAAACTATTAACAAGTTTAGCTTGCATGGGAACCTGAGTGTGGATTATAATAAGGATTATTTAAACAGTCAAGATTGTATTGCTTATCGTCAACTATGGAGGTGGCGAGAACACTTAGGATCATGGTCTTATCATGTAGCAACTTGTTTGTGCTAAAAGAATATTATAGACTTGTTCTATGTATGAAATTTAAAACCTATTTGGTTATTGTTACAAGTTATGATCCCTTTGTTTTACTCATTAGTAAACTAATAGAAAAGGTGTTTAATACCTAAGGATCACAAAGGTAATAAGAGCTGTTTAGCATAATGAAACCTTTCAATTTTACTAAGGCAAGGTATGCCTTGAGTATCATGAATATGACTTCATCATATATGATGATTTGTTATTAAAATTGTAAGACCATAGAAGATCTAAGGTGGTGAAAATTGGTCAAATTGTGATATGAATTTAAAGAGGAACAAGGTGAGAAGGAGTCACTAGTTCCTTGTTACGAAAGTAACCCATTTAGTTGTAACCAACCTATGATGGGAGTTGAAAGTCTAGGTATGGACAATGAATTGAATTGATCCCACTCATACTAGACCTAAAGAATAAGGTCGATGAGAACTTATTGTAGGACATGACAACTTATAAGTTGAGCTAGGGTGGTGGACATACGATGATGTTCATTGTGTAACGTGTATGTATGTAAATATTTGGCAAAAGTAATACATCTATCTCTACATGCATTGTCGGTCCACAATGTTCCAGATGGCCTAGTGTCTCCAATAGTGTCATACATAGTTAGAGTGGATCTATAGTGTGTGACCATGAGACATTAGGAAGGACACAACACCACATACTTAGATGGCTAACCTAATGGTTTCTAATGTCTAACCTTTCTGTGAAGGGTAGGGCCACTTCCAATTAGGAAGTTGAGTGGGGGACCATAGGTCCATGGTTGGAGGAAAAGCACTAGGATGATTCTCTCCTTCCCAAGCATGAGACAAGCCGAGGCTTATGGAGACATATGTCATTGGTTCCAGATACAGTATTTGTATTTATGACCAGATGGTCTATTATAATATATTAATTGATTTATGATGCCTTGGGCATAACTTGTACTTAAATAGTGATGGTTACTCACTAAATATTTATAAATGATTATTGTAATGTAAGCCTTGTTACATTTTGATTAGAATGACAAGATTAATTGATGAAAAGATAATGCTTCTTTGGTTAAAAATTTGATTTACTCAATCATCTTGTTAACTAATTGCTTGATTAAGATACATGTTTATGTTAAATCTTGAGCATTATGGATAGTGATGTTACAGCTCCTTTGTTTGATGGAACAAATTATGCATTCTAGAAGGTAAGGATGAAAGGCTTTCTTGTCTCATTAGGGTTCAGTGTATGGAAGCTAGTTGAAAATGGATATACTATGCCTACTAGAGGTCTGAAAAGTGATGATGAGATCAAGGATTATGAGAACAATGGAAAGGCAAGGAATGCTCTTTTGAGTGGTCTTTCTGATTCAAAACTTGTGAAGGTAATGAGCTACAAAACTGCTCAAGAGATCTAGCAAAAAATGGAAAGAATCTATGAAGGATATGTCAAGGTCAAGAAAGCAAAGATGTAAAATTTTAAGATAAAGTTTGAAACCCTAAGGATGTCAGAGGATGAAGATAGTGCAAGCTATATACATAGAGTGGATGAAGTTGTCAATTCCATCAATGGCCTTGGTGGAAAGTTGGAGGAAAATGAAGTGGTAAAGAAGGCACTAAGAACTCTTCCTAAATCTTATAGTGCTAAAGTTTTTGCTATTGAAGAGGCTCAAAGTTTGGATTAGTATACTACGGATCAATTGTTTGGTGCTTTAACTAATTTTGAATTAAGAGAGTTTGGTCAAGATAATTCAAGAAAAGAAACTATTTTTAAGGTTAGTAAGATAGAAAAAGAATGATGAATCAGATCGGAATGATCTTGATGAAGTGGAAGCAAATTTTGTAAGATCAAATAAGGGCACTTGAAAATACAAAGGTAAGTTACCTTTCAAATGTTTTAACTATGGAAAGATAGGTCATTATGCTTCAAAATGACCAGAAAACCTCCCAAATGACAAATACAAGGATAACAAAGGTAAATATGTCAAGAGAAGTTATTATGTTAAAGAAGATGCTAGCATATTTGATGATGAGTCTGACTACCCAGATGATGAAAGTGATGAATGCTTGTTCATGGAATTGAATGTTGGAACTAATTCTACTAACTCTCAAAGATGTATGAAGGAAATTGCTCCAAAAATAGGTCACAATATCAAAGGAACTATGGTGACTACTTTTCATGCAAGGGAGGAGAAAAACTACTGGATATATGATAGTGGATGTTCAAATCATACGATAGGTGATAAGAGTAAGTTTGTTAAACTTGAGAGGTTAGAAGGTGGTCTTGTTAAGTTTAGAGATGATACATCAGCTAAGATTTGTGGAAAAGATTCAATTAGTTTTGATGGCAGGCATAAAATAGATGTTCTTTATGTCAAGGGTCTCGAGCATAATCTTCTAAGTGTAGGACAAATGTGTAGGAAAGAATATAACCTTGTGTTTTAGGATGATGGTTGTGAGATCAGAAAAGAAAACTCTAGAACTCTGATTGTTGTAGGAACAAGGACAGAAGGAAATGCTTATCAGCTCAAAGGTGCTAATGGTAAGTGCTTTATGACTCAAATCAATGAAAGTTGGCTATGGCATAGAAGAATGTGTCACATCAATTTTGATAGCCTAGTGAAGATCAATTCTACTCAAGCTATGAGAGATCTACCAAGAATTACAAAGCCCATCAATGCAATTTGCAAGGAATGTTAGGTTGGGAAGCAAACAAGAAAGAGGTTCAAAATCAAAGAACATTCTACCATAGGACCTTTGGAGTTGGTGCATACAGATCTATGTGGACCCACAAGAACATGAAGCTTTCAAGGTGATAGATATTTCATGTTATTAATTGATGATTACTCTAGAATGACTTGGGTAACCTTTCTCAAAGAAAAAAAAAGCTCTAGATTTAAGTTTAAAGCATTTAAATGTATGGTTGAGAATGTGAAAATCAAATGCTTGAGGTCTAACAGAGGTGGTGAGTTCACCTCCAATGAGTTTAACAATTTTTGTGAAGATCATGGAATAAAAAGGCATTTGTTAGCTCCTAGGACTCCTCAGCATAATGGAGTTGTGGAAAGGAAGAATAGGACAATTCAGGAAGCAACAGGACTATGATGAAAGAAGAAAATCTATTGGATGTCTATTGGAAAGAAGCTATTTACACTGTAGTCTACATACTAAACAAAGTACAAGCAAGAGTAAATAGTTCAAAGACTTCCTATGAGCTATGGTATGGAAGAACTCCTACTGTTAAATATTTCAAAGTGTTTGGAAGCAAATGTTATACTAAGAGAGACAAGGAAAACTTGGGAAAGTTTGATGCAAAATTAGATGAAGGAATCTTCCTTGGATATTCTACAAAGAGAAAGGATTATAGATGCTACAACAAGAGGCTAAATAAGATAGTTGAAAGTGCAAGTGTCAAAGTGGATGAAGAACCACATCAAAGATCAGTGATGATAGAAGGATATGAATCTAACAAGTCTTCTTGTAGAGAAGAAGAAAAAGAAGAAGAAAAGGAAAAGGAGATACAAGTTGAAGAAGAATCTTCGAAAAGGAATCCTAAGACTCCTAAGTATGTGCAGAAGAATCATTCTGAGGATCAAATCATTGGAGATAAGAACAAAGGTGTATTGAAAAGAAGAAAATTTTCTATGACAAAAGAACAAGTAAATTTGTTCTTACTTTCTAAAGTAGAACCTAAGATAGTGATTGATGTTGCAAGTATGTGCCTAATTGGTGTTGTCATTGATGTCAACATATCTGTGTTGTCATTGGTGTCAACTGTGCTCCTATCTTGTTGTTTGCTTGTAATGATTAAGATGCTTTGTATTTACTTATGTAAGTAATCTTGATGTTGAGGATATTGAGAAAATTAGCTTCTCCGGTAGAAATAGTGAGTTGCAGTGGAAATAGTGTATTGCATATAGAAGAACAATCCAGAAGAATGCTCCACATTTTTTGTAGAATGAGTATCTTTGTTTGCAGATTGGAAGTTATTTAGAAGTCCATCTGAATATGCTATGTTCTGAGTTTGAGCCTCCAGTATGAAGAATTGAGTGAGTTATGTTCACCAGAGTTAAAACAACTTTTTCTGTATAGTTGGCAAAGAAATGGAGAAAGTGTTATGGTCCGCATTTCTCCGCATTCCTCCGCATTCAAGTATTTTGATTTGTGGCTCTAGAGATAAAGTCTGAGATAATGTTAAGTGCCTTCAACTCCAATGGTTCATGATTTGGTGGTTGCAAGCTATCCTTTCTTTATGATAGTAGTTGACAGTGTTGTTCTTGTGCTCTGGTTTGAAGAATCTTCTTGACAGAGTGGTTAGAGATTGTGCAATTGTTCTTGGTCATTACAATGTGCTTGTGGATGTCTCCTGATCATGTTCCTACCTTTGGATTGGTCTGCAAAGAGAAGTGTGGATAATGAAAGAAGAATGTTCTTAGAAAACCTAGTGTTAACTCCAGTCTTGGCCGACTTGTTGATTTCACTATTTGTGGAGATGCATTGAAGATTGTAGAAGCGTGTTGTGGTGTGGAGGATTGTGTTTGAGTCCCAGCTAAGGTGTGGCGTGTTCATCATACTTCTCTACATCTTTCCTTAGCTAGATTTTGTAATAGGTCTAGACCTATTTCTATGTCTGTTTTGTAAATGCCAACCCTAGAGAATGTTCCAATGGTTGATGAATGTAATGCCAACCTTGATGTACATTCCAAGGTTGATGAATTGTATTAAAGCATGTAATAGACTTGTGAAAAAGTGTGTGTGTCTGTGTGAATATGAAGAGATAAGTGAGAAGGTGTGAAAGAGTAGAGCAGAGAAGTTATATTTGGAACTAAATCCTGGCATGGAGTAGATGCTACTTAATCAGTTCACCCCTTTGGTAGTGAGCCACCGGTTGGCAGTGAGCCACCCTTTGGCAGTGAGCCATTCTTTGCAATGAGGAATTTGGGCAATGAGCCCTGTAGGCAGTGAGCCTCTGTTTTTCAGTATTGTTATAACTCATATATCTCTATGGGCTAATACCCACCGTGGTTTTTCCCTTTTAGAGTTTTCCATGTAAAAAATCTGGTGTCTACTGTGTTGGATGTTTGTTTGTGATTAAATTTATGGTTTCATGCTTTCATGGTTAAATTTGATTATAATAAATTAAGTTGTTGATGGTTTGATGTTCATATGAAGCTAAGTTTTTGTGACAATTGATTCACCCCCCTCTCAATTGCCTGGTGTATTTCATCAATTGAAGCATGCAAAGATGAATATTGGATCAAAGCCATGGAAGAAGAGTTGATGCAGATTGAGAAGAATTAGACTTGGGAACTAGTCCCAAGACTAACAAAAAAGAATGTGATAGGAACTAAATGGGTGTTTCAAAACAAATTGAATGAGAATGGAGAAGTTAGAAATAAGGTTAGGCTTGTGTATAAAGGATACTCACAAGTGGAAGGAGTAGATTATGAGGAAACATTTTCTTCGGTGGCAAGAATGGAGGCCATTAAAATGTTTTTATCCTTTACAACACATAATGACTTCAAAGTTTATCAGATAGACGTGAAGTTTGCATTCTTGAATGGAGAGTTGCAAGAAGAGGTATACATTGAACAACTGGAAGGCTTTCAGTTATCAGATGATCCTAATATGGCCTACAGATTGAAGAAGGCATTGTATGGACTCAAATAGGCTCCTAGATCTTAGTATGCAAGATTGGATAGTTACTTGTTGCAACAAGGATTCAATAAAGGTACTGCAAATATAAATCTTTCCTTCAAAGTTGAGAGAGATCAAATTTTGATTATGGTTGTGTATGTTGATGACATAATTTTTGGAGGAAATGAGGCAATGTGTAAGAAATTTGTAGAAGAGATGCATACTGATTTTGAGATGTCAATGTTTGGGGAGATGAATTTATTCCTTGGGCTACAAATCAATTAGACAAAAAAAGGTATATTCATTTCACAATCAAAATATGTCAAGGAAATGTTGAAGAAGTTTGGAATGAAAAAATCTAAACTAGTACACACTCCTATGATTACTAGTTGTAAGTTAAGCAAGAATGATGAATCTCCTAAGACAGATCAAAGCAAGTATAGATCAATGATTGGTGGACTGCTATACCTAACTACTACTAGACTGGATATCATGCATGCAGTTTGTCTGATGGCTAGATTTCAAGAAGATCCTAGAGAATCACATGTGAAAATAGTCAAGAGGATATTCAAATATTTGCAGGGCACTTCGAACTATGGTCTATGGTATCTGAAGGATACTAATTTCTCTTTGCGTGCTTATGCTAATGCAGAATGGGCAGGTTGTGCGGATGATAGAAGAAGTACAAGTGGAGGTGTTTTCTTTCTTGGAAACAAATTAGTTTCTTGGCTAAGAAAAAAGCAGGATTCAGTGTCATTATCTACTACAGAGGTAGAATATATTTTTGCAACATCTTGCTGCACACAGGTGTTGTGGATGAAGCAGAAATTAAAGGCTATCAGAGTATCATATGATGAACCTATTTCCATTTTGTGTGATAATACAAGTGCTATCAACATTTCAGAGAATCTGGTAATGCATTCAAGAAAAAAACATATCTCAATCCGGTATCACTTTCTAAGAGAAAAGGTTGCAGAGAATGAATTGGAGCTAGAGTATGTGCCTACAAAAGACCAAGTTGCAAATATTTTCACAAAGGCTCTTCCAAAATATACATTTGAGTATTTCTAGTAGAAGTTAGAGGTTATTGCCCCTCCTTTCAACTAGATGCATAAGATTGTGCATTAGTCCAATGAAGCAATTCAAGATTCATTCTTTGTTTTGGACCGATGTAGGCTACCTCTAAGGGGGAGTAGGTAGTGGTAGTTTTTGGTTGGTACAGTTAGGGGGAGCAAGTGTTGTCATTTGTGTGGAAAGAGATAAGTTGGTTACAGGTGTTACCCCTTAGGAGAGAAAGAGAGAGTAAGTGTTTCCCTTTGCTAATGTTGTCAAAGGGGGAGAGCAGAAGCAAAAGAGTTGGTTGTATATATTGTCCTTTACCATTGATGTCAAAGGGGGAGAGATACAAGTTGGGAGAGAGTTGGTTGAAAACCATAGTGAGAAAGAGATACAATGGAGCAAGGAGAGAGAGAAAGTGAGAGAAAAAGATGCTCAAGTAAGGGGGAGTGGTGCTTGAGAGTAGAAGATAATGAGTTGTTTTTGTTGTTGATAGTTTTTCATCAGGTGTTGCCATCAATGACGAAGGGGAGATTGTTGGTAAGTGTTGTACTATGTTATCATTAATGTCAACCTCTAGTGTAGCTGTGATGAGTAAGTGCTTGTGGATGACAACCTCCAGTATGTTTGAGATGCTAAGAAGGTATTGAAGATGTTGTGATTGTATTGAGAAAGTGTTTTTTAGTGCTTGGATTCCAAGTGCTTTTGAGAAAATTTGAATAGTGTATAGTGTCACAGACAGGTGTTCAATATTGTGCTATGCATTTCTTTAGTCTTGAAGTTATGCTTGTGTGATTTGGATATGTTGATGAGAGATGTTCATAGGTGCTATATCTAGAGTTTTAGGTTCTAGATCATGAGGCAGAAGAAGTTGTGTTCACCAGTGTGTGGACTGTGAAGCAGATTGTATGGGAGAAATGGAATTGTTCCACATTTCTCCACGTAGAGGTTTCTTGTCTTGTGGATTTTGGAGCATGCTAATATTTTCTGTATCTATTTTCTCTTGGAGTGGTTCATGTTCATATGCTCCACAAGGTTTGATTCATGAGTTGTTGTCTATGGCAGTTTGACTGGTTACAAAGGACGGTTGTGTTTGTCAGTTATATGTGGTTGCGGCAGTGTTGTTGGATATTATGTTAGTATTGGAATATTCTAGAATGTAGTGTGATGTTTTTATGTGGTCTGTGAGCTATTTACGGACCTAGTGAATCGTGAACTTAATTGCTTGAGGGTGTTAATGTAGTTTTGGCCAACCTGGGGTGTTAGCGCTAATTGTGGATGTGCTTAGTTTCTTGTGGAAGTGTGGTGTAGCTTGTTGAGGTGTAGATTTGGGTCTTGGTTAACCCTTTGTGTGGTCTACCTTCACTTCTTTCCACCACAGAGGTGTTTGGTGCTGACCTATTTGGTGTTTGCACATTTGAGGTACATGTGTTTCATTATAGCCAACTTGAATATGTTTTTCAAGTTGCGGATGGTATAAATGCAAGGTGAATTGTTGGAGAAGTTGTGTGGTGAGTTGTGCAAAATGAGATCAAGTGTTGTGATCTGAGTGCGAGGTTAAAAGATTAAGGCTATCAAAAGCAGTGAGCAGAAGGTGTCTACATTTCAGTGTACCTGAAGTTACTAGAGGTAGTGAGCTAAAGGTTATAGATGGTGTAGAGTTGTTGTGGTGGATCCTCTTGTTACTCTGAGATAGGTTTCTCTCTGTAACAGTCTTCTTCTTTCTTCTTTCTAATCTGACAGTGAGTCCTTCTTTCTTTTTGGATAGTGAATCCTTTGGGTAGTGAGCCCTCTGGTAGTGAGCCCTTCGATAGTAAGCCTATTGTATTTGGTGTTTCTATTTATTTATATTGTGAGATAATCCTCACTATGGTTTTTCCCTTCTTGGGTTTTCCACGTAAATCTGGTGTTCTACTATGCATGGTGTTTTGATGTGTTGTTTCATTTGTTTACATTCATGCCAAATTTGATTAAGGGTTGAATGTTAATGAGGGTTTGATGTTTTAATGTACAAATGATTCACCCCCCTCGTAGTTGTCTTGTGTGTTCAAAAATTTGTCCTTTGATTCTTTAATACGATCTTCAATAGATTATTGAACATGCTCTACCTTGACTTTTCTTTAGTCTCTATTATGTGTAATATACTGCAATGCCACCTTTTTCCTTCTACACCAATGCTTCATGAACTTATTTTGTACATTTTAATGCTTATTGTTTCCAAATATTTTAACCAAGTATACCAAGAACAATATCCAACCCATCCATATCCAATGCATTAAATTTTGAATGCAAAACATATTTATCTATAAAGAGCTTCAAGTCTTCAAAAATCTAAATATCCTTATCCTCTATTTGATTATCCTTGATTTTCTTTGATCATACTTGTAGTTGCTTGGATAATTCCATACTAATGAAGTTATACTTGTTGTTAGGGTTCATAGAAACAATAACCTTTGCCTTTTAGATACATTCATGAAATTCAAGGATCGAATATTCCTTCCTTGGAGGTAAAGTGCATATACTTGTATCTTTCATCTTTTCTTTGTATATCCTTCTCCTTTTCCTTCTCCATGTTCTCCTTCTCCTTGTCCTTCTCTATATCCATCTCGTTCCCCTTATCCTTATTCTTTTTTTGCTTTTTCTTCTTCCTCCTCTTCCTCTTCTTTTAGAGCCCAGCTATCTAAGAATTTTTTTTTCAATTTATTTTTTGGAATGATGCATACTACTCAATGAACAAATCCATTTATAAGATACATGTATCAATTTACCATGAAGTTGTGATCTCTAAAATTTATGATGAAAATAAGCCCTTTTGAATTAGAACTACCATTCTCTAATATTGCCATTTCCATCAAACATAAGAACCTCCAATGAAACTAGGGTTTCTAAATTTCTACCACATACCCAAATTTTATTAGATCATTTTGTAATGTTTTCAACCTCAAAAATAAAAGAAAAAATAACAAACCCATAATGAATTTTTGTGAGATTTCCAAAAAGTGTAAAAAAATAAGGAATACATACATGATTTGTAGCTTGGAGAGTGAATGTATGAGAAGACATAAAATTGAAATAACTCACTCAATATTGATGATCAAAAGCTAAAATTTAGACTATAGCTTCCTTATTTGATCCTCTAACATTAGTAATTTTTTGCATAAACATCATATCCCTTTGGACTATTTAGGTGAATCTTAAAAAAATAGTGTTTCATCCTTACCATTGCCCAAATCACAGCTCTAATACCATTTGGTAGGATCAACACGTATAAAAATGACAATAATATAATGTAGAAGATAGATCACACACAACACAAGAAGTGTTCATGGGCCAAGATGGCCTAATATCCAATATATGTAGAAATAAAATAAACCCCGAGGTATGGTAATACTATATAATATACTCCTTATGGAAGAATCCATTGCATACTTATTTGTTATAGATCATCTATTAAAAGAGAAGAAGCCATTGCACACTATTCTCTATGAGAACCCAAACATAATATCATACTCATCACATATCCTTGTTGTGATATTCACCTTCTTTATATAGATCTCCTCCTAATAATATTATGGAGGGGTAAACCACTAAACCCATGTAGGCCTCCTAATTACCTAATATAAATCCTGAACTAATATAACTAACTTTAGGGATGTGTTCCACATGTCAACATCCCCATGCACTTATATACATTATAATATCATATCCCTAGTTACATAACATTCAAATTTTGATTGCAAGGGCGTATCATGTATAAAAGTACAAGTGCCTAGGTCATTTGAAGATTAGGAGGGCACGTTACAATCATCATTATACACAAACATCTAGAACATTCATCACAATAACATTTGCATGCATAAGTACATATACCTAGCAATTTATAGTATACATGGTGTGTCTTCAATCTTTTTCAAACACTATTATATCAACATGTAGGGTTGTACTATAATCAAGACAAGACATGAATTCCTCCACTTGATAATAGACTATTTTAGATCTTTTAGGCACCACCAAATTTAGCTAATACTATTGAGTACTTGTGACTTAGATTACAGGCATCACCGAGAGCTATGCTTTGTCTCAACAATCACATTGTTCACAATGGTTTGTTCTTTGCATTGGCGAGATGGTGTGTTGTGTTACTCCGACAGTTGGATATTAGCCTGACAGGCTCTATCGGCGCTGCTTCGATGTTTCCTACCGATGGTCTGAAGTCCCACCGATCGGTTCAAGGGTTCAAGGTTCTATCGGATCGGTAGGACTTATTATTATTAGAGTAGCTTAGGAGACTACTTTCAATGTGTGGGGTTTTACTGATGAAGGGCTATTGGTATACTCTAGGGGGTGACTTTCACTATTGACATGGTCTTGGGTTTCTTCTCTGATATGCATAAGTTATTTCGATGAAGGATGAAGACTTGGTCATCGGTGAGACAAGGAACCATCGGTGTGGATGGTGGAGTGGTCTCCGATGGCTTGGGCTATTCTGATGAGGTTAGACTGGCATCGTCGGCAACAAAATTGCCAACAATAGTCTTACTGAGTATTCGTGTATGTAAATTGGGATAGCGACCATCGACTGGTGCATGTGGGATAATTAGATCTCACGAATATGAATAGTCGTGGAAATGATTATGAGCTGGGATGCTGAGAATTGGTTTGACTATGGTGATGTCGCTCCTTGACATGGCAGAAGGACAGAATAGCCAATGTTGCATTGGCAATGCATGTCACGAATATTGTCAATTGAACAGTTGTCTTTTGAAAGTGTCCAGTCCGTTATGATAGTCGAACTGAATGTTCTCTTCTGTAATGTGACATTTTAAACACATTGGAACAGAGGAGTGTGATAGGGGAGTAAGAACAGAGTTCGGGTGTAGGGTGATGTCCTATACTATATGCTATTTGTGGCATGATAACAGTATGAAGGACTAACCCGAGTACTCTGATTAGAACTGAAGAGAACTTTGTGCAAGTTTATGCTGTCAGTTATTCTTCCAGATGGAACAGGATATTAATCTCCATGAAAGGCTTAGTGCCAGATTTGTATTGTAACTATATTTTCTATTGCTGAATAATACAATGGCAATCTGGGCTTTTGGAGTGTGGGGTTTTTTACCCGTAAGGGTTTTCCCCATGTATATCTGTGTCTCTTGTTCTGTCTTTCATGTTAACATTTCTGTTGTTGAAATTAGATCTTGTTTCTTGTATTTCCTCTAAGGGTCAATGTTGGAAATGTTCTATGTCTATTTCCACTTTGTGACATAGTTGTGTGTGTTTTTTGAAGCGATTGAAAAGAATTTAAATCTGTCAAAGACACCACTGTTCTTAGAAATACATTCTGAGATGCTCTCATTTCCTTACAAGTGGTATCAAAGCCTTCTTCTGGGATCTACTTTGTTTCTCACATATGTACATTTGTGTGTTGTATGTGTTTGCATGTAAGAGTTCCTGATGTATAAGGTTTGGGTATTCCTTCTGTGATGATTTCTTAGTGTGACAGGCTTGAGGAAATCTGAAGGAATCGTCTGATGTTTGATCCTTGTTTTGAGTGAAGTTTGGTAGTTGATCTTGTCTTCATGTTACATCAGGTGCTTGAAGGATGGTGAAGTTGGAGAAACTGGAGTTGGTCATATTGAAATGATGTGGTTTGAGGCTCCTAGTTGGCAGTGGTATAATCCTGATGCTTGGGGTGGAATACTTTACTCTATGGTTGAGATGCAACAAATTTCTTTATTGGGTGTTTGTGTGAGAGGGTCCCTGATGATATGGAGAAGCTTGGGTTGTTTTTCAGCTATGGAGAAATGTGCTTATGCTGGGTGTTTTGTCTTGGTGTTGGAAGGCATAATTTTTTGTTACCCTGATTGCATGTAGGCTATGGAGTTGATCATTGGATGGTCTGAGAGCTTCTGTAATAGCCTATCTCCCTCGGATGCATGTGCATGTTGGTGGTTGTGGAATTGGTCTACTAGTGGGCTTGAAGTTCCTGAACTATTGTTTCCTTTAATGGATGCTTTGTACTTGCATGACTCAGAATCATGTTCTTTGGTTTTGAGGGGTTTCATAGTTTTTTTCTAAAATCTATGGTTATGCATATTCATGATGATCCATTTTTCTAGTTTAACCATTATGGTGTTTCTTGATTCATATTCTTGGTCTTCCAGATGTGAAGTGGGTATGGATGTGCATGGGTGTTTTTCAAACACAGTGGTTTTGCAGGTTTTACAAGGTTAAGAGAAAAAAAAAACTTGTGGTTTTGTGAAGCTGCAGTTAAGCTATTTCTAGACCCTGGCGTTTGGGGTGTTGCTGGATGATATAGTTGCAGTTTGGCATGCATGCTCCATGCATGGTGTGAGGAGGTGAAATAATTTCTCTACATAGGAATTCTGGTATGTGATATGTCACTCAGTATTTCTGTGGAAATGCTTGTTGATTTTCTATACTATGGTGCTCAGGTTGTGGATATGTTTGGCGAATCAGATTTGTAAGTAATCTAATGCTTGAGTCATGTTGTCTACATTGTTATCTATTCCTTGAGATCTCAATTTTGCAGTTTCCAGTGTGATAGTGAGTTTGCATGATACATTGGTTGGATCTATGAGTTATGTAGTTTTATGGGCTGATCACCTATTAAGCTACAGTGAGATGACTCAGATGTGGACTATCTTTATCCACCAGATTATTTTAGTGTTAATGCAAATTTGTTAGCTAGCCTGGTCTGTGGTCACTTGTGCATTGGTGTTGCTGCTGCTCAATCTGACTGGATGCTTTTTCCCAGTTATCCCTACAAGGTAGCCATCATTGATCAACAGGATATCAGGGCCAGTGGCCAATAGTATAGGAGATAGACTCTATAAATATCTCCTCTTCTTATTTAGGCTCTGTAGAACCAAGGGGGGTATTCCCTATTTAACATCCATAAGATATGCTATTGAAATGGGTGGATGTCGACACAAAACAGATAAATCCTCCTTCATGTAGACCAAAACTGTGAGATAAGTGCAAAGGGGCTAGCTTTGGGCCTATGTTCAGTTGTGAGACAGAGGATTTTGGTCCTAAAAACTACTTCTAAGGTCCTAATGGTTTGAATTTGAAGTTTGAGTTTGATTTTGGTGTTTTGGATGCAAAACTAGGACCTTGGGTGTAACCTCAATACAAGACTAGACTGGTGCCTATCCAGGGCTTGGAGTCAATAGACATACACATGTGGATGATCAACATAAACATATACCGAAGACTGGATATCAAGGGGGTTTTTAGTATCTGCCTTACATATACCTCCCAAAATTTAGTATTCAGTTATCTCTGCTTATAATATCCTCACTGCAACACATTCTTCCCAATACTTGATCTAAAACATTCAATTTGCTCCTTAAGCAAAAGTAAGAAAAAAAGCATTCAACACAGTAAACCTATATTCTAGAATGATAAACACCCCTTAGATGCTTAGGATTCAGAAGAAAAGCACACTCAATTCGGAGACAGATAACAGAACACATGCAATATAGCATTACTCATTTAAATCAACATGATATCAGTAGATTTATACATGAGACTAATAAACTCATAAGATAGCCAAGACAGAGCCACCAATGAAGTCGTATCTTATCATAGCACCAGAATTTTGTCTAGTTTTCAACAACCTTACAAATGAACAACACCACTTGCTATATACAACAAGAAGGTACTCATCATTAAATTCCCTAGCAAATTCAAAATTTGTCAAATACAGGATATTCTAAGAAAATGGTGCTCAAACATTAAATGCAGTAGGTAGAGGAGACAAGGAGTAGTCTCGAGCCTTGCACCGCCACCTGGGGATTCACATCTTCAATCGGGTCGTAGATTTGTCAATGCCTTCGCCCATATCCTGTAATATTCACCATTAATGGCGTACCAACCCACGGCCTTCAGGAAATGCAGCAGTCGTAGGCTCCTTTGAAAACTTTTCCTGCCAAAAATCATGATCTTGATATTTCAAAATTGTGGGAACTGATTATCCCACATGCACCCCGTAGCGACCTCTTCCATACTTTATATACTAGGCCGTGAGCATATATGATGTTGGTGATTTTGCTCCTGACGACACCAGCTTAAACCTCATTATCATCCTCCTGCATGATATCCCGACGCTCAATATCACCCTGACATCAGTGCACCTCCTACTGCATCATCCAATATTTTGCATCATCCTGATGTGAAATATCACCCCACGGGAAAGTATCACCTGACCGCACTACCTGATATGCAACATCGTCCTGAAGACCACCTGATGCGCCCCATCGATCCTGATGACGTCATCATCATGTTGCAATATCGGGGTGATCTTAGGTGGCGAGGGTGATATTCGTAAGATGATCTGATATTTGAAATATCATCCCCTGGGAAGAAATATTAGGGTGCACTGTAGCTGTGTTGTAACATCAGGGTGATATTTAGAATATGACTGATATTTGGAAATATCACCCCCCCTTCGGAATATCGGGTTATATTAAAATATGATAATGATGACCTCATCTCAAGAAGTATCAGGTCCTGTTTGAAATATGATGAGAAAGCCCAAAGACTTAGGACTTTTTGGACCTTCTCGGGAGAGAACCTACATGCCTAAATGCTTGAAACTTGACTGCTCATGTAGGTAGTAAGATTGGCTCCGATTGGGGACGTGTAGGCGCAAGGCTGTAGCGAGAACCAGATCACCTCCAGGCAGACCAGGTAAAACACAAAAATGCACAACACCGACTATACAATGTAATTTACAAATAATTTACAAATGTGCACAAAACTAGTTACTTATGAAGAATAAGCTTTGAGGAATTGACTGTGCACAGGCAATTCCAGTATTTCACCACTCAGGCCCTGGAGAAAGTAGGAATTTTCTCCATGAATATTGCTGATTTGATAGGGGCCCGTCCATAACGGCTCAAATTTATTATGCTTACCCTTATCTTGGCTCTTTGCATTCCAAACAAGGACCAAGTTACTATCTGGAACTTCCTTTCTGTAGCTCTTTTATCAAACAAATATTTCATCTTCTGTTGTTTCTTGATATTTGTTTTGTGTGCCTCTCTCTTGATTTCATCCAATGCAACCAACTGATTTATCCTTTCAGTCATTGAGTCCTCCACCTCTGTATCATTTTCTTGTATAAATCTATAGACTGGCAAAAGGTTCTTCATAGGCAACTTAGCTGATGCACCATATACCAACTCAAAAGGTGATCTTCCAATTGATTCCTTCATTGTCATCAAGTTAGCCCATAGCGCCATCTTTAACTTTGAATCCCATGCCTTCTTGTTTTTGTCCACCATCTTTTTGATGATCTTCATGAGGCTCTTGTTACTTGAATCTGCTTGACCATTTCCTTGTGGGTGATATGGTGATGCATATGACAAATTAATTCCATATTTGTTGCAAAAATCAACAAATTCACCAGATCTGAAGCACATGGCATTGTCTGTGACTAACCTGATTGGTACCCCAAATCTAATAATAATATGTTCCAGAATGAAAGCCATCACCACCCTGCTTGTAGCCTTTTTAGTTGGGATTGCTTCAACCCATTTGGTAAAGTAATCAGTAGCAACCAGAATCCAACTATGTCCTCCACTTGATTTTTCTAAGATTTCCCCTATGAAATCAATTCCCCATTGCTGAAATGGAGCATCCACAAGTACAGTCCTAAGGGGTAATGCACCTTCATACTTAAGTTTTCCTGAGAATCTTTGACAGGGATCACACCTCCTTACCATCTTTTGTGCATCTAAGAAAAGAGTAGGCCACCAATAGCTTGCTCTAAGAATTTTGTGGGCTGTTGTCCTGGCAGTGTAATGTCCACCACATACTCCTTTGTGCAGATCATTCAAAATATCAGCAGTGTGATCTTCATCCACACATCTCAGTAGGACATCGTCAGGATTCTTCCAACACAGCTCTCCTTGAAGAATTATGTATTTGATTGCATGTAATTTCAAGGTCCTTTTCTGACTATCACTGAAGTGGGAAGGACAATTCAAATTCTGCAAGTAATATACAATGTCCTTATACCAGTCAGACTCTGACATATTAACAGTTTCATTTTGCACCATTTTCACTTGGCATGCTTCCAGGTTTGATTTTGTCATTATCTTTGCCAAACCTTGTCCCCTTACCAGCTTTGTGATCTGTATCTCCATGTTGAATTCTTGTGATTTATTTATCCATCTGCATCTTCTTCCAGTTACCTCCTGCTGAGTAAAAATATCTTTAACTGCTGTATGGGGCACATATGCAACTATCTGAGAGCCTACTAAATATGGCCTAAAGCTCTTGACTGCTTTAACTAATGCATATGCTTGTTTCTCCATGATATCATACTTCAATTCAGCTGCCTGCAATGACATGCTAAAGAAAGCAATAGGCTGCTCAAAACCTTCCTCATTCTTCTGTAATAAACATGCAACAATGGTGTGAAAAGAGGCAAATGAAAACAACTGAAATGACTTAGAAAAGTTGGGGGATTTCAATACAGGAGCCATCTTTATATCTTCTTTGATATTCTGAAATGATTTAGTTGCCTCATCTTCCCATTTGACAATTGCACCTTTTTTCAACATTTTAGAAATATCCTTTGTGATTTCAGCAAAGTTGGGGATAAATCTTCTAACAAAGTTTATCTATCTAAAGAAGGACTGAATGCTTTTCACTATTTTAGGGATCTAAATTTTGTCAATTGTAGCCACCCTTTCAGGATCAATCTTGACCCCATCCTTGGAAACAATATGCCCCAATAGTTTTCCTTCTATTACCCCAAAAGCACACTTCTTTGGGTTAAGTGAGATGCCATATTCCAGTGCTCTAATGAAAAATGTGTTCTAAGTGCATGCAATGTTGCTCTTCTTTCTTTGAATAAGCAGTTAAGTCATCTTGATATACAGCCAAGATTGAGTCAATCAACCCTGCAAAAGCAACATCCATGGCCCTCTGAAATGTAGCACCTGTATTTGTCAGTCCAAATGGCATTCTCACATAAACATAGGTTCCCCATGGAGTGGTGAAGGTAGTCTTATATTGTTCAGATTCTTTTACCTTCACCTGATTATATCCTGAAAATCCATCCATCATGGATAAAAGTTCACAACCAGTCACTTTCTGTAGCATAGCCTCCATGTTGGGTAGTGGATAATTATCCTTCAAAGAGGATACATTTAGATTCCTAAAATCAACAAAAAGTTTGATGTCACCGTTCTTTTTTCTAACTGGGACAAGATTAGACACCCAAGTTGAATGTTTGATTGGCACAATTATTCTAGCTTCCCTAAGCTTCACAAGTTCTTGCTGCATTTTTGGAGCTAAGGTTGGGTTAATTGGTCTTTTTCTCTTCCTGAATGGCTTAGCTCCAGGCTTCAAAGGGATCTCATGCTGGAATAAATCTTCTCTATAAGCTTTAAGGTCTTCATATGACCAAGCAAAGACATGTTTATATTTCTTCAACAATGCAATCAACATAATCCTGATGTGTGGTTTGAGCTGTTTGCCAATGTATACCTTTTTGGGGGCATGAGATGTCCCCAAGTTTATCTCCTCCAAATCATTCTTATTTATTGGAGATGCCTTTGTAACAAACTGATCTCTATTGTCAAAAGCTCTTTCTAAAGCAACTAACCCTCTGGGGATTTTTTTTTTTGAGCTGAATTACCTCCTTCCCCAAGAGAGTTTCTTTCCCATCCACAACTTCCACAAAATTTTGGAAATCAATTTCCTAATTTTCATACTCATCTATGCAGTGTAGGAATCTCAGCAAATCCTTATCATCATCAAATACTTGCCAGCTGCATATATTTTTTGGTACTGCAGGTTTAATTTTAACCTCAACATTTGTAACATCAGACAGAGTTATATCATCTGGCCTAATGGTCACATTAGCTAGAAAATCTGCCATGACATTTTTTGATCTCTCTATCTAGTTTATTGAAAATGCATCAAATAATTCAATTGTATCCCACACAGCATGTTTATATTGTTTCAACCTCTTATTTTTTGAAGCATACTTATCTCTAATCTAGGAAACAATCAACTCTGAGTCTCCAAACATTCTTAACATCTTAGTTCCATGCTTTAGAGCAACATTCAATCCTAGTAACAAAGCTTCATACTCTGCAATATTGTTTGTACAAGCAAACCTTAGCAAGAAAGAGAATTTTAGAATCTTACCAGCTGGAGACAAAAACACAACTCCAACACCAGAGCCTTCCTTCACACAAGATCCATCAAAATACATGGTCCAAAGGCCTTGTTGGTCCAATCCTTGAATGCAAACATCCTTTTTTTTACCTTCCTGATCATCATATATGACCCTAAAATTTTCACAATCAGTGTCCACGAAACATATGTGCTCCTCTGTATCCTGATCCTCCACTGTTTCTAGTGATCTTTTTTCTCTAACCAACTTGACATCTTTGCCATTCATTGGGATCATGGCATATGACAGGTCTAGCTGCATACTTCCACCAATCAATGTTGCACATCTTCTTGATAACAACATACCATATTGTGGCTTTATGTCAACAATAGTTATGTTCATTCTATATGTTTTTTCTAGATATGGTGCTAACCTGAAATCCACATCCTTCATGATTCCACTAACTGGTACCTCCCTGGCATCCATTGCATAGCATTTTCCACATGCCTTATCTATTTTTAATCTAGTTTGTTGCATGATAGCCAAAGGCATGATATTTGTTGATGCTCCAGAATCAAGCATACAATTCCTGACTATTTTTCCATTAATAACTAAGGATACATAAAATGGCTCAACCTGTGAAGGGCACTTTGTCATGGTCACCCCCAGATAAACTTCAGGAACCTCATCCTCATCGATGCATAAGGCTTGTTTCTCACCTTGAGGTCCATCATCTGCCTTGGTTGGGCAAGGCACTCCTAAAATGAAGGACAATGTTTTATCTCTTAACTCTTCAAATTTCATCAACTCCATCAATGGAATAGAGACCTTTACCTGGGATAGGACTTGAGTAATATCAAAAGGAGCATAACTTTGAATAACAGTCATAGCCTGATCCATAGTTTTGTTTTTATCCTGAGCTAATCCAGCTCTAGTCTTAGCAGCATGCTGATTGTTATTTATGACTTGATGACCCCTGCCCTGATCCTCATCTTGTGGGATATTATTTTTTGGTCTTTGAAAATCATGACATGCCTTTTGTTTAAAATTTTTCTTATTGTTGTTCCATTGTCTATTTTGTGGTTCAGTCCCCTTATGATTGTGCACTGGCTGATTCACAGAGGTGTTTTCTGATTTACGTGGATCGATCACTTGAGCTTTGCCTCTGAGGTTATAATTACTTTTAACTTGAGCTACTGCCACAGCTGTGAAAGCTCTAATCTCCTCATCAGAAGGTCTTCTCAAATCGTTCAAAAGGATGTGTGAGCCCTGAGCATAAGCATAGTTATCTCCATCATCATCATCATAGGAAAGCTGCTGGCAAACCTAAATCTTATTATTTGCACTTGCATCAGCATCATGAAAAGGATACCCCCTGTTTGTGGATAGCATATTGACATTGTCATCTTCCATGTAATGTGGTTCATTACATTCATCACAAGCAATGACAGTATTATATAAGGATTGAGCAATCATACATTGAGATTGTGAGTGAGGCATCTGACAAATTATGCACCATGGAGTATCATCTACAATATTAACAGTTTTCTTCAAAGGATCAGGAGTCTCTTTGACATGCTAAACTCTTTGACCAGGGTTGCTACTTGGAAAAACTGGTTTACCATTATGCCAATTTGTGTTGTATGGAATATCATGCAATGATGGTCTCTTTTCTTGTCTCTGGTAAACCTGCCTATCAGGACCCATTCCCTTTTCATTTTTTGCAAGTCTATAATTTAGGTCCTTAACAACATTTGTCAATTTATCTATCTTGTCCTCAGAAGGAGATGCATTACCTTGAGTACCTTGAGGCTTATTTGGATTTTGTAAAATCTTTACATCCTCTTTTCTATTTGTCTTGCCTGATGCTTTCCTATTATTCTCAATATTTGTAGCAATTTTGAAAGCATCCCTGAGAGTAGCAAGACCCTTATCTCTTAACCCATATGCTATTTTAGCATCAAAAGCATTTATGTATAATACTATGCACATCAACTCATTAGGTCTCATGTGAGGTGGCAATTTGTTCAGCACTTTAGTGAATCTAGCATTGAAATTTGTAACCTGCTCATTTGACCCCTTAGTGATACTGGTAAATTTATTTACAAAAAAGCTTGGGTCAGTCTTGTCACCATACTGCTCCTTAAAAATCCTTCTGAAATCATCCCATGAAGAAACACTCTGATTAGGCAGACCTCTATACCATTCCCTAGCTTCATCAATCAAAGACTGCATAAACAACTTCATGAAAACATCTTCATGCTCAACTTCAAAGTTGTCCATGACATTCTGAAAAGCCTTCAAGTGGTCTTCACCTGATACAACATTATTTCATAAAAATTTCAGCACCTGTGGCCTCACATGTTTATCAATGGGATTAGGGTAGCTAGGAATGCCATCAAAAACAAGTTGCCTGAATCTGTCTAACTACATGGGCTGCCTACCAAACTGATTTACATTTGCATTCCTGTGAACATTTTGATTTCTTACATTATTTAATCTAACATTATTTGCATTCTGTCTTTGATCATTTTGCTGATGATGGGCTTCATTTCTGTGCTGGTTTCTCAGCACATTTGTATTGTCAAGAGTAGGAACTGGATCATTCTGGGCAATTCTCAGGGCTTGCACCTTCTGTCTTATGTCATCTCTAATTTTTTACAGCCTGCAGATATTCTAATTCAGCCCTTAGGCTCTTGATCTCTTCAGCTACTTATTCATCTCTAGGCATAGAAGAGGATGTTCTCATTCCATCTTGGTCATCATCATTGTCATCCGTTGGAGATTCATCCTCTTCAAATCTATCCGAGAGGTCTAAGAAAGGATGCTCTTGAAATACCTCTGACCTTATTCTCAGACCACCACCTTGTTGTCTTTCATATGTATCTTGAATATCAGCCTCTACATTTAAAAAATAGGGTGTCTGTTGCTCTGAAGACCTAGGGTGATCTTGGATACTATTATTTCTTCTAGGTGAACCTTCATGATTGGCTGGGCTAGCCCCTTTTTTCCTATACATCATCCTTCTGGGTAACTCTTCAAATAAAGGATTACACAGGGATCTTCTCCTTTGCATACAAATTTTTACTTTACCGGTTGGGAGATTGTTTGGAGTCACCACCTACAACTAGGAAATTTTTTCTTTTGAAATCAAGGTTCTTACACACAAAGTCCCTAGTAGAGTCGCCAAATCTGTTGCTGCTCAATCCGATTGGATGCTTTTTCCTAGTTATCCCTACAAGGTAGCCATCATTGATCAATAGGATATCCGGGCCAGTGGCCAACAGTACAGGAGATAGACTCTATAAATATCTCCTCTTCTTCTTTAGGCTCTACAGGGCCAAGGGGGGTATTCCCTATTTAACATCCATAAGATATGCTATTGAAATGGGTGGATGTCGACACAAAACAGATAAATCCTCCTTCATGTAGACCAAAACTGTGAGATAAGTGCAAAGGGGCTAGCTTTGGGCCTATGTTTAGTTGTGAGATAGAGGATTTTGGTCCTAAAAACTACTTCTACGGTCCTAATGGTTTGAATTTGAAGTTTGAGTTTGATTTTGGTGTTTTGGATGCAAAACTAGGACCTTGGGTGTAACCTCAATACAAGACTAGACTGGTGCCTATCCAGGGCTTGGAGTTAATAGACATACACATGTGGATGATCAGCATAAACATATACCAAAGACTAGATATCAAGGGGGTTTTTAGTATCTGCCTTACAGATACCTCCTAAAATTTAGTATTCAGTTATCTTTGCTTACAATATCCTAACTACAACACATTCTTCCCAATACTTGATCTAAAACATTGAATCTGCTCCTTGAGCAAAAGTAAGAAATCAAGCATTCAACACAGTAAACCTATATTCTAGAATGATAAACACCACTTAGATGCTTAGGATTCAGAAGAAAAACACACTCAATTCAGAGACAAATAACAAAACACATGCAATATAGCATTACTCATTTAAATCATCATGATATCAGTAGATTTATGCAAAAAAACATACAACATGAGACTCATAAACTCACAAGATAGCCAAGACAGAGCCACCAATGAAGTTGTATCTTATCATAGAACCAGAATTTTGTCCATTTTTCAACAACCTTACAAATGAACAACACCACCTGCTATATATAGCAAGAAGGTACTCATCATTAAATTCCCTGGCAAATTCAAAATTCACCAGATACAGGACATTCTGAGAAAATGGCGCTCAAACATTAAATGTAGCAAGTAGAGGAGGAGACAGGGAGTAGTCTCGAGCCTTGTGCCGCCACCTGGGGATTCATATCTTCAATCAGGCTGTAGATCTGTCAATGCCTTCACCCATACCCTGTAACATTCGTCATTAATGGCGTACCAACTCGCAGCCTTCAAGAAATGTAGTAGTCGCAGGCTGCTTTGAAAACTTTTCTCGCCAAAAATCATGATCCTGATATTTCAAAATTGTGGGAACTAATTATCCCACATGCACCCCGCAGCGACCTCTTCCATACTTTATATACTAGGCCGTGAGCATATATGATGTCGGTGATTTTGCTCCCGACGATGCCAGCTTAAACCTCATTATCATCCTCCTGCATGATATCCTGATGCTCAATATCACCCTAACATCAGTGCACCTCCTGCTGCATCATCCAATAAGAAATATCACCTGATATTTCGCATCATCCTAATGCGAAATATCACCCCACGGGAAATATCAATAGTCCTGAAGACCACCTGATGCACCCCACTGATCCTAATGACGTCATCGTCATGTTGCAATATCGGGGTGATCTTCGGTGGCGAGGGTGATATTCGTAAGATGATCCGATATTTGAAATATTAGCCCCCGGGCAGAAATATCAGGGTGCACTGTAGTTGTGTTGTAACATCAGGGTGATATTTAGAATATGACTGATATTTGGAAATATCACCCCCCCTTCGGAATATCGAGTTATATTAAAATATGATAATGATGACCTCATCTGAAGAAGTATGAGGTCTTGTTTGAAATATGATGAGGAAGCCCAAAGACTTAGGACTTTTTGGACCTTCTCGGGAGAGAACCTGCATGCCTAAATGTTTGAAACTTGATTGCTCATGCAGGCAATAATAGGTGTGACTGCTTCGGGATGAGAGGATGGATGTTGTAGAGTACCTGAATAGTTGGTTATGGAGACCTATAGTATGTGTATCGTGATATCATGAATAGCTTTGATGCATAGGTTTGTGCAATCTATTGACAGTGATAGTGTATTTCCACTTGGTTTTATTGTCACATGGACATGTTAATGTGTGGACCTGGAGGATTTTCAGATTAGGACATGTTTGGTCATGATGCTTGGAAAGCTCAGTTGTTATAGTTCAGTGGGAGATTTAGCATTGACTGTGTGTTCATCACTTAGTGGTGAATGATCTTCTTTAGTGTTGCAGATGTTACTAGGAGTTGCTCTTAGATCCTGTTGCTGCAGAAGGGTTCTTTAGCATTCACAGGGGCACTATTTGAGGATGTGTAACATCTTGGAGTCATGGAGGATTCATGAAATCCTTGGCTGAGGTGCTGGTGGTGCTTGACAGGTGATGTTGGTTTAGAGTTTGGTTTGTTTCATGTCATGGTATTTTCTTGTTTTATGCATTTGAGTTTTAGCATGATACATTGCTCTTGAGATCATGGTTATGTTCACCTAGAGCATGGAATCTCCTAAGGGAGATGGAAAGATCATGATGTCTTGATAAGTTCCCTTTATACGTTTGTGGAGCTTTGACAGTGGTCTGGTAACTTCTCTATGTATTGGGTGCATTGATCTTTTGCTTGATTACTTCATGTTGGTGCAGTGATGCATTTGGAGTTTAGCATGATATGATTATTTGTAGATGCCCATGGGTACATGGAGAATAAGGTGAGGCTATAATTCTCTTAAGATGAGAGAAGTGTTGTTGATGGTTACTCTTGATGAAGATTTCAGCAGAAAGTTTGAGAAGCCTACACCTTGGTTGGACGTGAGTTCAATAGAGACCTATGAGGAGATTGCTCTTGGAAGAGTCATGATGGCTTGTATATCTTGGAGGAGCATTCTTATCCCCACTCATGGTCTACTCAGTAGGTTATTACTTGAGAGGTATTGTCCATTGTTTCTCTCAGGTGTTTTATGCTTTCTTTCATAGACATGGATCTTGAACTGCTCATAGATGGTTCTGGAGGATTCATTGTGAGAGATGGATAGCATGATTAATCTCCTTGTGCATTTAAGTTATAAGATATCATTTATTGATGAGAATTGTTAGGAGATGGTTTTATGGGCTGATTTTCTTGAAACGGGAAATAGATTAGTTTGATCTTCTTTGGTTTGAGAGGCTTACATCCATGTTAGTTGCATGATTACATATGTTAAATTTGATCTCTTGAGATTGAATGTTTGTTTGGGTGTTGTTATGCTATTCTCTTTGGGGTTTTGAAGAGGAGATCATACTTGACACAGTTGGCACTTAGAGGTGTTTGTAGGAGGATTTTCTATAGGTTTATGATGTGTAGTGTTTCTCTTGGTCTTAGTTATTTTTCTGATGGTGTGTTTCACATTACATTGGTTTGAGGCTTTGTTTGGAGCTGAAGTGATCACTAGTTTGTGGTCATGTGCTTTCACTTATGTTCTTGGGTGATAGCATGAAGGTTCTATTATCTCTTTCATTACTGGGTGTGAAGAACTTGAGAGATTTCTGGACTGGTGGTGAGATGTACAGGTTATTGATTTACAGATTTTGCATTTCATAGTGGATGTTTCCTTGGTACTACATGATGTTTACACTTTCTATGTGATGCCATTGGTGGACTTTGTTTGCCATGATCTTTTTCAGATCTGCATTACGCATGCAGTGGGAGTTCTTGGATGTGTTTGGTTTTCTTCGACTGGTTGACACATGGAGCTTGTATTTGCAATTGATGGGTGTATATGTTGGTGGCATGAGTCTACTGAAATGAATACCTTCAAGGTATGAATGATTGGATTGATTAGCACTTGCTGTGTATGTGATGTTTTCAGTCACGTGGGTTTTGTTTAGTTGGATGGGTGCAGTCAATTTTCTGATTGTTGTTCTAGCTGATGTTCTATCTTATTTCTAGAGGATTGTTTCATGGCTGTGTTCTAAAAGCTTTGAAGATGGTTATGTTGGAACTTCTGTGTAGATTGTGAGCACAGTGGAGTGGAGGCAGTATTAGCTTTGGTTCTATGACTTGGAGCGTTGATGGGTTCCTGTAAATCCTTCATCAAGTGGGAGAATGTTGAGTACTTGTGACTCAGATTACAGGCATCGGCGAGAGCTGTGCATTGTCTCAGTGATCACATTGTTCACAGTGGTTTGTTCTTTGTATTGGTGAGATGGTGTGTTGTGTTACTCTAATAGTTGGATATCAGCTTGACAGGCTCTATCGGCGCTGCTTCGATGTTTCCTACCAATGGTCTGAAGTCCCACCGATCGGTTCAAGGGTTCAAGGTTCTATCGGATTGGTGAGACTTATTATTATCAGAGTAGCTTAGGAGACTACTTCCGATGTGCGGGGTCTTACCAATGAAGGGCTATTGGTATACTCTATTGGGCTGAATTTGACTATTGGCATGGTCTTGGGTTTCTTCTCTGATGTGCATAAATTATTCCGATGAAGGATGAAGACGTGGTCATTAGTGAGACAAGGAACCATCGGTGTGGATGGTGGAGTGGTCTTCGATGGCTTGGGCTATTCCAATGAGGTTAGACTGGCATCGTCGGCAACAAAATTGCCAATGATAGTCTTACTGAGTATTCGTGTATGTAAACTAGGATAGCAATTGTCGACTGGTGCATGTGGGATAATTAGATCTCACGAATATGAACAGTCGTGGAAATAGTTATGAGCTGGGATGCTGAGAATTGGTTTGACAGTGGTGACGTGGCTCCTTGACATGGCAGAAGGACAGAATAGCCAATGTTGCATTCGCAATGCATGTCACGAATATTGTCAATTGAACGGTTGTCTTTTGAAATTATCCAGTCCGTTATGGTAGTCAAACCAAATGTTCTCTTTTGTAATGTGACATGTTAAATGCATTGAAATAGAGGAGTGCGATAGGGGAGTAAGAACATAGTTCGAGTGCAGGGTGATGTGCTATACTGTATGCTATTTGTGGCATGATAAAGTATGAAGGACTAACCCGAGTACTATGATTAGAACTGAGGAGAACTTTGTGCAAGGTTATGCTGTCAGTTATTCTTCTAGATGGAACATGATATCAATCTCCATGAAAGGCTTAGTGCTAGATTTGTATTGTAACTGTATTTTCTATTGCTAAATAATACAATGGCAATCTGGGCTTTTGGAGTGTGGGGTTTTTTACCTGTAAGGGTTTTCCCCACGTATATTTGTGTCTCTTGTTTTGTCTTTTGTGTTAATGTTTCTGTTGTTGAAATTAGATCTTGTTGCTTGTATTTCCTCTAAGGGTCAATGTTAGAAATGTTCTATGTCTGTTTCTGCTTTGTGACATAGTTGTGCATGTTTTTTGAAGCGATTGAAAAAAAATTAAATCTGTCAAAGACACCACTGTTCTTAGAAATACGTTCTGAGATGCTCTCATTTCCTTACAAATACAAGTGAACAAGTTTGTGAAGACCAAACACTCTAAGATCTCAAGATTAAGGTTGCACAAAAGTTCTTGTATGCAAATATGAGGATTAAGGTTACCCATGAGGTGTTAATCATAGACATAATGTAGTGCATGTTTTACTCTATCAAAAACTTATTGATTTAGATCTAAATACATAATTATCAGTTTGATCACATAGTGCACAATACAATAGAATATTATTAAACACACATAGAGCAGAGAGCACATATTTATTTTTGTTAATTTTAGTATATATTTTAGTGCTTGTCTAGACTCAATTTCTTATCTATGTTAATTTTGATGTTGATTATTTTAATTGATTAATAATCCTAGATATTTATTGTAGAATGTTTTTATGTCTAAAAAGATAAATTCCATTGAGAATTTTTTGGGTTTTTTGTGTCTATATAACATTGACCTTATTGACTAGCATTACATTTTAAATATTTCCTTGACATTATAAAATGTTAAACAAGCAACTAATGCCTATTTATTGTCATAGGAAAGAGCTTTGCATCACCCTTTTATATAAACATGAAAAATCAATTGACTATCTACATGATAATCAAACTACCCTAAGATAATGAATAAGACTAATTATGTTATTGAATAAATAAGCACATAGAAAGTAAATACTTAAATAAGGGTACTTAGATCTAGGTTTGATGTAGATTTTCTATGACAGATGACGTCAGTTAATTTGTCAATGTAGTAGTAGGACCTTATAATCTATTAGATAACTACACCTAGATTGATAAAATTATCGTTGTTATTCTTGTTCAATTTTGTGCCTACAGAAGAGATATACATGCTTGTGAATTTGAACCTCCCTTGTAGATCGAAACCCTATGCGTGGAAATGATCTACCCAGATTTTAATACAATGGGAATCTATTCACCTTGGTGTTTGGAATCTATTTTTTGAAAAAGGTGGTGTCGACACACACCTTTGAGGAGTTTGCTAGGTAAGGATGGGTCTCCTTTGGTCAAATCCCTAGGTCTAATTTAATAGTTTTGGTACAAAGATCAAAGACACACCAAACGATAATGCAATATTCCTAGCCGACAAGGATATTGATGTCATGTTGATGCTATGCTTGTATGATGGTGCAATGTGTAATGGAGCTCGGTTATGTGATCCCTCTAGATGCTTAGTCATTCCTTGATTCTTTGATGACAATAATGCAATGTGTCCTAGCTTGCGATTCAAACATTTTATGCTTTACCCAACTCATGAAGACTAGTTGGGAAAGGTTGGCATAGGTCCAATTAAATTTTTTTGGGGTTAAATACATACTTTTGTGTTTGAATCAAGTTCATTTCTATGCCACAAAATCAATCTAGGATAAGGTTAAGATTGAAGATTATATCAAAATCCTTATAACACGTGTGGGAAGACTCAAATTATTTTGCCAACTTTTATACAAAACATACTCTTTTACCTACCAGTCATTGCACTAAGGACAAACAAACTACAATGAATCCAAAATAAAGAAAAAAACAAAATATGTACTTTTCAAACTTACACTTTTTAAGTTTAAATATTATTTTATAGTGATAACTTAGGACAAAATATTTAACCTTTTTTAAAAGAAGTTGGTAGAGTTAAAGGTTTAACGGGCCCTCAATCATAAAATAAATCACTACATACATTTTGCAAAAGGAAACATCTCTGTTTTGTTAGGTATATTCAGTTTACCAGAGTTATAAATTATAGCATAACAAAATTGGGTGGTTACCAATCCCTCCATTACATTGCACGAAAACAGAATTGAGTGGCTGCCAACTCCTCCATAACAATTCAACTACAAATTCTAAGCGTCTGGCCTATCAGAATTTGATGTTTAACTAAAATGAATCTAGACAACCAGCACGCTGACTTTAGTCAGATTTTTTACTGTAAAATCTAGTTAACATTTAATCCTGAGGTGGCAGTAGATTGTTTACATGTGGATTCTACTCAGACAAGCAGTATATTGACCCATGTACCTGTTATTTAAGTTGTTTTTAGAAAATATAGTGGTTGATCCGTCAACCCACTTAAGTTTATCTTTTAAAAGAAAATTGTAATACTTAAAAACTATCTGGTTCTTGAATTCTTTGTTGCCTGCTCCAGAAATCCATTGCTTGGTCTAGCAGCTCCTTGATCAGTTGTCTGGGCCTTTTTACCATCATTTCTTTAAAAACTCTACCATGTAGCTCTTCCAGATTTTGATAACTTCCAATATTTTCTGGACATTCTACTCTGACATTATATAAAATTTCAGTTATTCTTTTTTAAATTATTTTATTTAAATATTATTTAGTTCAATCCTCAAACAATCAATAATAATTTTATACCTCACTGAATATTAAAAAGTGGTTTTATATATGTCTTTCTCCCATTCTTTATTTTTCCCATCTCTCTTGTCACACCCACTCCTCCGTCCCCCTCTCTCACTCTCATAAAATATTGGAAGATTAATTAAATTATTAGATTTCTTATAAATCAATTTTGATAGTATATACACACACTATCAAATATATATGAATATATTAATAAATATAGTTATAATATAAATTTTATATATAAAATAGATATATAATTCAATAACAAATGTATATTAATATTAAAAATATATATTATATTATATTATATTTAATAACATTTATAATACATAATAATAAATATAATTATAATATAGATTTCATAGTCTATATTATAAAGTCTAAAAAAATATATATAATTTTTTAATATATATAATGAAGATAAATTCATTTTAACACACACACATATACATAGGATAGACTACAAATACTGAGAAGATCAAGTCCATCAAGATGCATAATGTGCAAACAAGAGGAAGAGAACAATGATCACCTATTCTTTTATTGTGAAGTGGTTAGGGAATTGTGGAACTTTTTTGTGCAGAAATATGAGCTAAATTAGTTCATGCTAGAGAAACTAAGTGGATTAGTGGATTGTTGGTTCCACAAGGTAAAAAGCCCAAGATTGAAGTTTGTATGGATGCTTGCCCCAATAGTAATAGTATGGAACATTTGGCTGGAGTGGAACAGTAGGCTTTTTTAGGACAAGGAGTGTATAGTGGAAAGATTACATGGGATTAGGTTGAGAACACCATGGTGGAATTGAGGAATGTTCAAGGTGACAAGCAATGGTATATAGATGAGAAGGATATTGGTTGGGCCAATGCGTGGCCTAGATTTGGCTAGTTGGGTAGTAAGGGAAATAAGGATAAAAAGAAGAAGAGTGTAGAAGTATGGAGGAGGCCAGAAGTAGGATGGCTTAAATTTAATTTTAACAGAGCGATGAAAGGAAACCTAGGAGAGACTAGAGGTAGAGGAGTTTTTAGGGATCAAGGAGGTCAACCAATAGGTATGTTTTTATATGACTTTGGTTGTGAAACTAACAACTTATCAGAAGCCAGAGCTATGCTATGGGGTTCATGATAGCTAGGAAGTAAGGATGGAGGAAGTTATGGATTCCAAAGTGATATCAATGCCATCAAAGGAGGTGTGGTTTAGAAGTGGAAGCTAGGATTGATAATAGAGGAAGCTAAACTATTGTTGGAAGGTTTCGAGAATACTATTATCTCTCATATTGGTAGAAAGTGCAATAAGGTTGCATATGGGGCGACCAATCAGGGTGTAGGGAGAAAAACCAGGATAGGGAAGTGAAGCATCAAGTGGTGGGGAAACTATCTTAATGAAGTTATCAGGTTGATGCAAGAAAATATAAAGGAACATCCCCCCGATAATGGGATCGAAGTAGTAGAAGCAATCATTTAGTGCAATTAAGGAATGTAAGGTGATAAGGAAGTGGTGGCTGGCAGAGTGTGTGACCATTATAGATAGGCAGTAAGGCAAGAGGTATGTGTGGAATGTGGAGAGTTATGCAGTTGATGAGATTCATGTCTATTGTTCATTCTCTACATTTTTTAGGTGGTGATCTGCTGGTGGGTGTTGTGATGGCAGAGTGTACTAGTAAATGAAGAGGCAAGGAAAATAAAGGAAAGGGGGTGAAGCATGCAGAGCCATCAAGGAAATACAGTAAGAGGGTTTTGGGAGTTGATGCCACTATGGAGTTTATAAATTTCATTGATAGGGGGATAGAAAGAACTAATCTTTGACCCTGGATGACGAAGATATGGGATGTGTCTAGAAAACTTGATGGGAAGCTGAAGGTGGGACTTGTTAAGAATTGCATGCAGAAGATATCAATTAAATGCAAATAAAGATTAAATAGAGGAATGAAAAATACATAGAAATAATAACAGTGAGAGACAATTTTCAACATGGTTTACCCAAACTTGGGCTACATCCACCAACAGAGAGTCCAATATTATTATCCAACAAATCAAACTAATTACAACTAGCAATCCTTGCAACTTAATACCGTTACAAATGCTACAATACAATTTTAATGGAAACCCTAACCCTTAGCCATTTTTATCAAGACTTATGTCAGTTACAAAATAGGGTTTTTTTTTATGTCGGCTAATAGAAAAAATAACTCCTGATGCCTTTATTAAATAATAAAAGTCATTTGAGGTTTCGGGGGTGCTGCCCCTCGACCCCGCCCTATATCATGACAGGGGGCACACCAGGGGCGCTGCCCCTTGACCCCATCTTGGGGGCGCTGCCTGCAAACCCCCATTAAATAATTTGGAGGGAAACCACGCCAATAAAAGTGGGGAAAATTTAACCTCCAAGTCTAATTAGGCTTCATATAAAAACATGACTAAGGGAGGCTATGACAAAATTCTTGATGGACCAAGGGCATTCATGTGGCAGGTGGAAGGCTTTCGATGTTGTGCAAGCTGTATCCTATGCATCCATTATGTCGATGGTTGCTTGCTCCTATTCACTACACGATGACATGGGGGATGTAGTAGGATGCCTTTCATGATTCTCTCATGGCTTATCTTCACGCAGTAAAGAAGTGACAAATCTGCCTTCAATTAGCAGTGGAAGCAATTTCAAAGCATCTGGGGTTTCAACTACCGAGGAGGCTATCCCCACATTCTTTGGGTGCTATGATTTGCATGATGGGGCCCAGGATGATGATTCTACCAAATGTGAAGGAAATTGAGTAAGTTTCTTTTTGGTCTATCATGTTTTGTTTTAATTTTGTATAGGGGTACGGGGCCTGTATTATTTTCCCTATTCCCCGAACAGTGTAATAGTTGGAGGTGGTGAATGAATGGGGAAGTGAAGATAGTGAAGAAGGATGAGAATTTTTGTATAGATGTTAATGGTGGGTAAGGCCTGCATAATTTACCCTACCCCCTATAGATAGTTGTTTATCAAAACTTGTCACAGACATTATAGTATTAGCAATCAGGTTTTTTGGTACAGTCAAGATAGTTTAAGTTGGTAGCATGTTAGTGTGGAAGTCTATACAGTTGTATGTGACATATGATATCTCGGTAGTTGATATAATAGAAGGAGACTATTATATGCAGAGCTTGTCTCTAGTTTTTTGATGGTTCTTGATCCATAATCTAAGTTATACTGAACTATATATATAATACTTGATATGTAATTATAAATTGTGTATTAAAATTTAAAATGATTATAATTGATAATTTTATTATTAATATAAAAGTTGTCTTAATTTTAATGGTAAGTACAATATATTATAATTTATGTCACATCTTATTCTAGTATTCGGTTTTAACATTATTTGATTTTAATATTAAATATCTATGTCAATTTTACTTATTAATAATATCAATTTTTTTTTAGAAATACATTACAATTTGATGAGTCCTACTTCTCAAACTTTCCACTATTCAATAAATGAGGATGGATGACTATAGGTCAATTTTGGAAGGTAAAATTTGAAAGCTACATAATACTAGTTCACAAACCTTTGAAATCAGTTGAGAGTTGTTAGATTGATTTAGATCAATGGTTGAGAACTAATGTTGTTATGAAGTAAAAAGTAGCCACATGTATTTTTACCTCCTTGTTTAGCTCCTAGGTCCTCATGATTACATTATACATTCTAATTATTCATCCCGATGCAAAATTGCCCGACACGAATGTAAATTGGGAATAAAGAGCCCATGTTTTACCTTATCCCAGATCTAAAATGGGCTCAAAGACTTGGGCAACACCGCCCAAGTCTTCCTTGATTGGTCAGGGCTAAAATAACTTTATGTTGACCTATGACCTTTAAAATGGTTTCTCTTTGTTGGCTCTTTTAGTTTAATTTCACAAATGTTAGCGGGAAAGCATGTATAAGTGTGTTTTTGAGTTCATTTGTAGGCAAGATAGAGATAGCCAACTTGAAGCATTGGAACAAAGAGCATTCAAAGCATTCATTGTGATTCTAGAGAAGATTTGTGTTGCCATTGAGTGTGCTATTGCAGGTTTGAAGTTATCATCTATCTATCCTTATGTGTTAAAGATCCTTCCTCCTAATGGTTTTATCACATAGGTGATATCATTTTTATTTATCATTATTCGATTCATCATATTGTTATTATGTTTACCCTCTACCCTACAAGGGCACACTCTCTTTATCTATCAATAGTGTTGGAAAGCTTGAATGCTACCTTAGGATTTGACTGAGGCAAGTCCCTAAACACCATAACCCCCAAACCCCTTATCTTCTTCTTGTGTGCAGATTACAAGGGTGAGATCTAGGAAATATGAAGACACAGGAAGATATAGCAAGGATCAAGGTTTTGGGATTTGATAATAGTTACATAATATTCCTTTATGCAAGACTTGGACAGTGGTGCCCTAGTCTTTCTGCCCCTGTTGAATTTAGATCTGGCATCAAGGTAGTCTCTACAATATTTCTCTAGTTTAAAAATTTTTATGGATTCAACCATCTAGGACTTGGGCGGTCCTGAAATAGTCCTCTGACATCTCTACTTTCGGGAAATAGGTTCTATCATCTTCTTGATCTTCTATATGCAATTGGTTTCTAGAGATTTGATGTACATCTTCTGTTATAATCAGATCATCATATAACTAGGGTTTAGTGCATTATTGACCTAGGGTTTGATAAAAGGACTTGATTAAATCTGATCTTTCTATAGTGCTCATGAGTACAAGATTTGTAGCTAAGTCTACCTTCATTTGGTAGTGATTTGGCTTGGTCTTGTCCTTGAATGTTATATGGAAAATGGTTTGATCTAGTTTGTGTTCTAGTTATCATCATTCTCTTTTTTCATACCTAACATTTTGGTGAACACGTAGCTTCAAGCATTTGCATCTTGCTGAAAGTTCAAATTGGATCTTTCATTGATTGATAGCATATTTTTCATTATTCATTTGAAAATCTTGCATCATTTCATATCCTTGGTTTGAAAATTCATAATTTTCCAATTACACATTATGTATTTCAACAAGCATAACTACCTTAATATTCATAATCTTATTGATCATATTTTTGGTCAGTGCATTGAGTATTATAAAAATCTGCATGAGTTGTATAACCTGTTGCCCTAACACCAACACCTTGGTAAGAAGTTGTAGACTAATGGGTTCTAGTGCTTTCAATAGCAACGATATGAAAACATCATAGAATCCATTACTCAACTACTTTACAAAAGGTGAATCAACATATTTGCAAAATATCACCAACATGTTGGAAGAACAAACATTTCATGATTTTGAAGATGTGATTGACATAGTTACACCTGTGCCTAAAGATCAAATCAAGAAACTAGACAAACAACTAGCTGATTTCCAACAAATTGTAGGAGGTGCACATCTAGCTCAAGAAGTGATACCTCTTGCTGATGGTGTAAGAGGACTATTACAAGAAGGAAAAGGTGTTGACAAGCTCCATGGAATAAACCAAATAGTGGATCATAACATTATGTTAGCAACTAGCCACATAAATGTCATAGAAAATGTGTCACCACTGAAGCATATAAGTTCACAAGTATCGACAACGACACCAACTACTAGAATATCCACTTTTACATCATAAAATCTCACTATCAATGCACAAGCTTGTAGTAATGCTACCACTACCATGGGAATATCTAATGGGAACAATTCACACAATTACAAAGTCGTAGCATTTAATTACCAAAACATAGCACCTCATTCATCCATACCCATGAATAACTATTCTCAACCACCCATCACTTCCAATTATTCCCAACCACTTCTTAATTTCATGACTACAACATCAAATACCCTTGTCTCAAATATGCAAACCACATCACCTAATGATGTCCTCCTAAACCAACTTTTGCAAAGTATGACATCCTTGTAGCAAAAAGTAACAAATATGACCAATGCTTCCTCTCAACCTAATATACCAACATATCATGCTCGTAATCCTTTATCTTATACAATCCTAAGAGCTCAAATGCATGACAAATTTGAGACTCCTTGCTTTGAAAAGGATTGTGGTAAAGCCGATTCTAATACTCATGTGGTAGCATTCACAACAATGTGTAGTGATTTCTTCTTTGACGAGGCATTGTTAGTAAAACTCTTTCCTTGTTCTCTCAAAGACACTGCTTTGGAATAGTTTTTCTCTCTACCTTCTAATTCAATATATTCCTTGTCACAACTAGTTGATCAATTCTTGCAACATTTCCAAGCAAACATTGGACCTTCTATCTCATTGATTAATCTAGTCCATCGTAAACAAGGTCTGAAAGAAAAATTAATAGAATTCATTAGTCGATATCAAGCTCTCTTTTTACAAATACAATATCTGATTATAGATGAGGATTTTCAATTTGTATTCATTACGAATCTACAACCAAGCACACGTGATAAAATAGTTTTGATGATGTATAGTTTCTTTCAACATCTATGCACAACTACCAACTTTTGGATAGTCAGTATGAGAATCATAACTCATCAGCTCAAGTTGGTCAATCCACAACTGGTACATCTCAACACTCATTCAAGAAGCATACCAAGAGTTTCATCAAGATAAATGGGCAACAGTTGAACAACTTTCAATCATAAGTGGCAGACATTTCAAATCGGACTCCATTCAAATTCATGGAGAAACTAAGACAATTCACTCCATTATTTGATTCTCTTCATTCAATAATGATTCAAGTGGTAACCAATAATCTTTTAAAGCTTCCTCCTGTTCGTCCAATAGACAATAGCAAGATGCAATGACTTTAATTTGATGCTAATGCCTATTCTCACTATCATCGCTTGGCAGGGCATGACACCGAAAGATGTATGCATCTTAAATGTGAAATTCAAGACTGATATGGTGTGGAGTTTGATTAGTCTCCAAGTGGGAGATTGTTGTTATATGGAGCTTAATCAAACTCAGAGGTTAAAATTTTCCTACTTTTGATGGCATGGTTTCCCCCCAAAGTATTTTACGGGGGAGTGTAGGGGGCAGAACCCCTCCCCTAGCTGGGGGCTTGGGGGCAGCGCCTCCAAAACAAAAAATGCCTATTATTTTATAAAGGCATCGACAATTATTTTTCTATTGGCTACCATAAAAAAACCCTATTTTTGTAACAGACTAAGTCTTCATAAAAGAGTAAGGGTTAGGGTTTCCATTGGTATTGTATCTATAGTAAATTGCAACAGATCTGGGTTGCATGAGATTGCTAGTTGTAATTGGTTCTATTTGCTGGATAATAATATTGGACTCTTTGTTGGTGGATGTAGCCCAAGTTTGGGTGAACCACGTTAAAATTGTCTCTCGCTATTTTATTTGTATGTATTTTTCATTCCTCTATTTAATCTTTATCTGCATTTAATTGATATCTTCTGGATGTTATTCCTAACAAGTGGTATCTGAGTGGGTTGTGTTCAATTATCGTCTGATTGAAGCTCTCATAGTTGAGTGGGAGTGTCATGGTTAAGTGGGAGCAATGGTGAACGAGGGTAAATTCAAGGTAGATAAATTCAATGGGTAGAACTATCAGTTATGGAAGATGCAGATGGAGGATTATCTCTATCAGAAGGATTTATGGAGGCCATTGGAAGGTAAAGCCAAGAAACTGACAACAATGACTGGTGAAGATTGGGAACTTCTGGACATAAAGGCACTGGGAAGCATTCGTTTGTGCCTAGCACCATCTGTGGTGTTCAATATAGCAAAAGCGAAGACTACAGATGAATTGATGAAAGCTTTGGTAAAATTGTATGAAAAACCCTCAACCTCAAATAAGGTATTTCTCATGAAACATTTGTTTAATCTGAAAATGATTGAAGGTGGATCTATGACAGATCATTTAAATGAGTTTAATACGATTACCAGTTAGTTAACTTCTATAAAAGTGAAGTTTGATGAAGAGGTGAGGGCTCTCTTAGTTTTATGTTCTTTGCCAAAAAGCTGTAATAGCTTGGTAATGACTGTAAGTAACTCTATCTCTAGTTCAAATAATTTGAAATTTGATGATGTTGTTGGTGTTATCCTTAGTGAGGAAATGCGATGGAAAAGCTTAGGTGGATCCACATCAAGCAGTGTTTTGAATGCAGAAAGTAGAGGCAGACCAAAGAAGAGAGGAAAAGGTTCAGGAGGTCATGGGAAGTCACAAGGAAAATCAAAGGATAAGAGGTCCCAATCTAGAGGAAACAAGGATTGCTGGTACTATGGAAAACTGGGTCATCTAAAGAAAGATTGTTGGTCTTGGAAGAATAAAGGAGACAAAGAAGAAGGCAATAAGGAGGCAAATATGGTAAGTAATAAATCTGAAGATGATTCTTTGATTCTTTCCCTGGATAATGCCAATGATTCTTGGGTTTTAGATTCAGGGGCCTCATTTCATGCTACACCCCATAGAAGTTATTTTCTTGATTATGTCCAAGGGGATTTTGGGTTGGTTTATTTGGAAGATAATGAACCAAATTGTTGGAAAGGGAAGAATTAAGATTAAGTTGTAGAATGGGAAACATTGGCTACTACAAGAGGTAAGACACGTTCCAAGTCTGAGTAGGAATTTAGTTTCAGTAGGGTAGTTAGTTGATGAAGGTTGCATAGTTACTTTCAGTGATAAAAATTGGAAGGTTTCAATAGATGCCTTAATAGTAGTGTAGACAGTAGTAGGCACGAGCTTTCCATAGTTCATAGTAATTGTGAAAATTTGCTTTTTTGATTACACTGTGTGTGTTTTTTTCTCAATGTTTTGGATCACACTCAGTGATCCATCATCAAGAAGAGGATATAATAGAGTAGGATTGCAAAATTTATCCCTATAAAAAGGAGAGAGGGGGATTAGGGTTGAAAATGATGAAGGGAAAGCAACACATTAATTAACAACCCACGAATTACTATAGAGTCAAAAAAAGAAGACTAAAAATTATGCAGTATTATATTATCAAGAGAATAGTAAAATTAAACCAATAAATAAAAAAAAACATCAAATAAAATAAATCAATAATCTATAGTAAATGGATAAAGATAGTATATTGTATAATAAGGTCAAAAAACAAAATAAGTATAGAAAGAAAAAATAAGGAATAAATATAACATAATGAGTAATAATACAATTAGAGCAATGAATATAAATAAAATTATATAATAAAATATATATAATAAAGGAACACATATTTTCATAACATAATTAAGGACAGGTAAAGGTAAAAATTCTGTAGAGAAGGAACTCTAAAAGTAATAAATTAAGACGCAAAACAAACTAAAAATGGCAATAAACAATGGAAAACAAATTAAAAAGGAACAACAATTATAATAGAAGGCCCATGAAAATAAATTAAATTATATATAATAGTAAATTATAGAAGAGATAGTACTTAAAAGGTAAGCAAAATAAAAGAAACAAAGAAAGATAAAATAGGACACCAAAATATTATAACCAGAACAAAACAAATAGGGTAAAAAATAATGAATGACTCTCTAATGCATAGCTATATATTAGCTATCTAACTATATAATGAATAGCAATATATATAATGTGTTAATATTTATAATAAAATAAAAACAATAGAGGACAAAACCGGTAACAAAGAAAGAGACTAAAAATATATAATTAAGTGAAATAATAGGAATAGAGTAATTTCATTATTTATGCATTAACCTCATATTGCATTGCATACATCATTTCTGTTTGACATACTCATAATTAATTAAATCGTTTTCTTCTTAATTAATTAAATAAAATTTATTTATTTAATTAATCTTCATTATTCTTATTCTTTCTGTCTATGGTTAAATAATTTTTAATTATATAATCATTTCTTTTTTCCTTTATTAATTAAATAAAATTGTCTTTATTTAATTAATTATCTTTATTCCTCTATTAATTAAATAAAATTATCTTTAATTAATTAATTATCTTTTTTCCTCTAGTTTTCCTCTATGATTAAATAATTTTAATTATTTAATCATTACCACTTTCTCTCTATCAATAAATAAATAAAATATAAAATATTTTATTTATTTCCCACTTGCACATGAATTAAATAAATTTTATTTATTTAATTCATTTATTCCCTCCATTCTTATCCCACTCCTCCACTTTCTCCTATAAATGTGTGACCATGCTTTTTCACCCCTAAAATAGGGAAAACTCAAATGTGTGGGAAAAAGTAAAAAAAAATCTAAAAATCAATCCATAACTCATTTGAGAGGAACCTCCTGCAGCAATATAATGAAAAATATGAATAGCAGAAACACAGAAGGAATTTATTGATTGCAGGCCACTTCGAAGGGGCAACCTCCTTTGAGCAAGCTCAATACAATAATTTCATGGATGCCTTCATTGGCCTCAACACGTACTTATATACTAAGTCTAATCTAAACAACTATTACTTCCCATGAATGTGGGATAATACAATATGCTCTTGGGATGACTTACAAAGCATATGCATCCAAATGTAATATACTAACAAAGTAAAGAGAAGGGCTAAAAATGGGTTCTTAACATCCTCTCCCGCTTAGAAAAGCTTTGTCCTGAAAGCTTAAGATGTGGAAATTGTTGTTGAATTTGAAGGAGTGCTTCCCATGTAGCATACTTTGGTTGCATTTCGTGCCACTGAATTAAGACCTCTGTGATGGATCTAGAGCAAAGCTGACGAGTGCGTCTGTCAAGGATTGTCTTTGGCTCCAAAATGATGGATCCTTTGTTATCTAGTTTTGGTAAAATAGTTTTTCCTCTGACATTGGTGCCAAGAATTTTCTTTAGACAAGAGACATGAAATACTGGATGAACGCGGGAAGGAGGAAGCTCCAATTTATAAGCAACCGACCCAATCTTTTGAAGAACCTTATATGGCCCATAGAACTTTGGAGCCAACTTATGATGCCCTTTGAGTTTCAGGGATGATTGCTTGTATGGTTGTAGATGAAGAAAAACCATATCACCTACTTGAAAAGTGCGCTCAGAACAGTGTTGATTAGCTTGTTGTTTCATGTGATTTCTTGCCACGTGAAGATTTTCCTACAAGATGCGAAGAATGTGATTCTGGGTTCGGAGAACCGCGTCAACTGCTTGAACTGGTGAATTGCTAGGGGTGTATGGAAGGAGTACTGGTGGTGCCTAACCATAGACTGCTTCATATGGAGTCATTTTAGATGTAATGTGGTAGGAGGTATTGTACCACCATTTAGTGAGAGGGAGCCACTTTGCCCACTGATGTTGTTGTTCTGAGGTGAAGCAACGAAGATAAGTTTCCAAACATTTGTTGATAATTTCAGTCTGACCATCTGTTTATGGGTGATACCCATAACTCATCTTCAGTTTGGTGCCAGTGTGTCGAAATAGTTCTATCCAAAAATGAATGGTGAAAGTTGCATCAGGATCTGAGACAATGGAAGAAGGGATGCCATGAAGACGGAAGATCTGGTCCATGAAAATTTGTGCAACTAAGGAGGCTGTATAGGGATGGCTAAGGGCACAAAAATTACTACATTTGGAGAGGCAATCAATCACAACCAAAATCACTGTCTTTCCTCCATATTTAAGGAGCCCCTCAATGAAATCCATAGAAATATCTATCCAAATCCATGTAGGGATGGGCAAAGGTTCAAGCAATCCAGGAAGGAGTGTCGTTTCACCCTTGTTGTGTTGGCAGGTATCACATTCAACCACCATCTGTTGAATTGCCCTTTTCATTCCTTCCAAAAGAAGTTACGCTATGCCCGCTCATAAGTTTTGAGGAACCCAAAGTGCCCTGCCGATGGAGAAGCATGGAGTTCATAGAAGACAACTTGATGAAGATCTGTGCTTTGGGGAAGCACCAAATGACCCTTGTATCATAGAGAAGCACCATCCCAAGAGTAATGCGGTACAACAGAAGGGTTATTGACCAACTGTTGAATGATTTGAGATAATGAAGAGTCATTGACATAGCCCTGCTAGATAGATTCCAACCAATTTGGAACATGCATAGAAATAAATGAAAGGGAAGCTTGGTCATCAAATGTTCGAGAAAGAGCATTCATCACAATATTGTTCTTACCCTTCCTATAAGTGATCTCATAGTCATAGCCCATGAGTTTGGTGACCATTTCTGTTGTGCTGGGGAGGAGACCTATTGTTCCAGGAAATATTTCAGGCTCTGGTGAACAGTCTTGATGCAAAAATGATTCTTTAGTTAGGTCCGCCACTTCTATACTGCATGCAAAATAGCCATCATTTCCTTCTCATATGTAGAGAGTACTAAATTATTGCCAAAAAGGGCTTTGTTGGTGAATACAATGGGATGTTCTTCTTGAAGGAGAACAGCACCAAGTCCATTGCCACAAGCATCAATCTCAATAGTGAAGGCCTTGGAAAAATCTAGCATAGCTAGAACAGGTGTAGTACACATAGCTTGTTTCAGTTTTTCAAATGCACACTCAGTAGCTTGTGTCCAGATAAAAGCATCCTTTTTTAATAGAGCTGTTAATGGAGCCTCAATCTTCCCGTAATCCTTGATAAACTTGCGATAGTAGCTAGTCAGCCCCAAAAAACCACGGAAGCTCTTGAGTGTCTAAGGATGTGGCCAATTTTTTATGGCATCTATTTTTGTAGGATCCACACGAACCCCTTGGGATGAAACAATATGCCCGAGATACTCCACTTCCTCCTGGCCAAAAATACATTTAGACTGCTTTACAGAGAGATGATTATCAGAGAGAAGTTGTAGTACGAGATCCAGATGTTGGAGATGCTCAGCACATGTTTTACTATAGATGAGGATATCATCAAAGAAGACCAGAAAGAATTTCGACAGGTAGGGCTGAAATATTTTATTCATCAATGCCTGGAATGTTGAAGGAGCATTAGTGAGGCCAAAGGGCATGACCAAAAACTCATAGTGGCCATCATGCATGCGTAAAGCTGTGTTAGGGATATCATCCTTATTAACCCAAATTTGGTGATACCCAGAACGAACATCTAACTTGGAGAAAAAATGAGCGCCATGAAGCTCATCAAAAACATGAATTAGAAACTTATCCTTGATTGTGATATGGTTAAATGCTCAGAAGTTAATGCAAAGGTGCCATGACCCATCTTTTTTCTGGACAAGAAGAACCATTGAAGAAAAGGAACTAGTACTAGGACGAATAATACCTTGCTTCAGTAAGTCTCGAATGAGCATCTCAATCTCTATCTTTTGGTGAAATGGGTAGTGGTAGGGCCTGATCTTGGGAGGAATGCTTCCAGGAAGGAGCTGAATATGATGGTCCTTTGGTTGTGAAGGTGGCAATCCCACTAGTTCGGCAAAGACACATGCATACCTATCCAAAATTCATTCTAGATTTGAAGGAGTAGTGGAGACCGTTGATGGTTACATCTGAATGGAATGGAGCTAAGCAATGACACCATGTGAATTCTTCTTAAGAAGATTTGCCATGCGATGTGAATTTATGATGCTGAGAGACCCTGGTTGTAAGCCCTTCAATGTGTGTTTTTGTCCATTGTCTAAAAACTACATCCAAAGTTTGTTACCCAAAACCACATCACATCTGCCTAAGGGCAAGGCAAACATGTCAGAGCGTAGGTTATAATCTCCCATAGAGATACGCACATTGTGACACTTTCCTTTACAAGGTAATGTGCCCCCATTGGCAATAATGACTTCAAAGCTAGAGAAAGGATGGACAAAACAATCCACCTATTTGGCGATCCGAGGGTCAATGAAATTATGAGTGCTACTAGAATCAATAAGTATTGTAAGAGGGAGCTTCTTGAAGATACCCTTGACCCACATGGTTTGTGGGATGGTGACTCCTACTAAATCATGGAGAGAGATCTCTGGGTGTTCTTCTTGAGAAGTAGGGTCAACAAGCGGCTATTGAGTGTCAACCTGGTCATCCATTGTATCCTGAGCATCTGCATAAACTTTAGTTTTAGGCAGAGAATCCACATCCAAGAGATAGAGCTTTTTCTCAACACATCTATGTTCTCGAGTGAATTTCTCATCACAATTATAACAAAGCCCTTTTTCTCTACGTGCTCTCATCTCTTCTTTAGTCAAATGTTTGATAGGAGTAGTTCTAGGAGTTGGTGTTATTTGAGGTCATTGGGAAGCTACATTTCTGAATGGAACAAAATTGGATTTGGAATGCTGTTGAGTTGTGATCTTGTCCTCTGCCAACTTAGCCAACCCTAAGGCTTCCATCATTGTGCTTGGATGGAACATTTTAACATCAGAGTGAATTGCATCCTTCAAACCACTGACAAAACAACTCCTAAAGAATTCATCAGACAATCCCTCTGTGTGATTGGCCAGTTTTTCAAACTCTATCTGATATTCTCTCACAGTGCATGTTTGACAGAGTTTAGTGAGTGCTCCTATGAAGTCATCAAAAGCACTAGGGCCAAATCGTTGCAAAATGAGTTTGCAAAAATTGGTCCATTTTGGCTTGTCATGAGCCTTGATGTACCAACGGAACCATTGAAGGGCTTCATGTTCCAAATGAAAGGATGCAAGGGGGACTTTGTTGACATCAAAAGTATTATGCAAAATGAAATATTGTTTCGCTTGGTATATCCATCCAGTCAGATCATCACCATTGAAGCAAGGAAAATCAAGCTCCAGCCCATGAAAATTGCTAGAAGAAGAGAACCTAGTGTCTGTAGAAGAGTCTAGCTGCTGCCTATTGTTCATGGCTAAATGCTGAAGATTGAGGCTGAGGATTTTTTCGTCCAGATCTTGGAGTTTGGTCTTGAGAGCTGCAAGTTCATCCTCCATGCTTTTGGCTCTTGCGCAGGTGACAACCATAACTAGGATTTTTTTTTGTATTTTTTTTTTGGGAATGGGTAGAAAAACAAAAATAGAAACTTTTTTAGTAAAGGAAAAGTTGGATTTGTGAAAAACTCTGATGGGTAATTGGGGTTTGACTAGGTTTTGGACACTTTCTGAGGGAAAGGGGAGAAGAAAATGGGGATTTCAGAAGCAGGGTGAATGAATGGGAAAATTTGTCCAAGAGGGACAAAGGAGCCAAAAATATGAAATGAACACTGTGGCAAGATTTGAAGGTTAATGGGTGAGAATCGAAGAAGTTATGGAAAACCCTAAAAATAGACAAATATGGGATTTCTGGCTTCGATAAGTGGAATTTGGGATAGGGTCCTCAAGGAAGGAAATATGCAGAATGAAATTTTAGGGGTTCCAATGGAGTTTGAGAGGAAATAGAGTTAAAGAAAGGAAAATATGGGGAATATATATATATATATATATATATATATATAATTTTTTTTAATTTTTTGGAAACTATCTGCCAATTGCTATAGACAGATTTAATCTACAAATTACCGGCTGTCAATAGATATGGGCTCTAGGTATGTTCGGCTTCCTAAAGGTTCAAGGGATTCACTTAGCTACCAATGCTGTCTAACGGCTTGCATATTGGGGCAGTACCCCTCACTCCACAACTTAGGTAAAACTAATAACTGCTTTGCCACAAACAATAGCTCTCGGTTTACCTCATGGATGGGAACTAGTCAATCAGGTAGGGGCCATTGCCCTTTTCGCTGGTAGGTCCTCTCAATGGGCCAACTACTTTGGGGTTCCTATGGTACTCCTCACAATGAGTTTTAGGGCTATGCATAGACACTTCCCATAGCTAAGCGGATAGGGATTATTCCCTGATCTGAACCTGCAATTGAAATGAATAATACAGATGTAAAAAAGAACTACTGCAATAATCACAGTGCCTGGAGGCCATTGTGGGAAATTTTTTTGACAAAAATTCCACCCAGCGAGCCCAAGAAAGTGCTCTGATACCAGATGAGAGGAACCTCCTGCAACAATATAATGAAAAATGCATGAAATAATAGAAATATATATGAATAGCAGAAACACAGAAGGAATTTATTGATCGCAGGCCACTTTGAGGGGGCAACCTCCTTTGAGCAAGCTCAATACAATAAATTTATGGATGCCTTCATTGGCCTCAACACGTACTTATATACTAAGTCTATTCTAAACAACTATTACTTCCCATGAATGTGGGATAATACAATATGCTCTCGGGATGACTTACAAAGCATATGCGTCTAAATGTAATATACTAACAAAATAAAAAGAAGGGCTAAACACGGGTTCTTAATATCATCCAACTCTCTAAATAGTTAAAAAGCATGCTATTTTGAGAAAAGAATCTTATCCTCTTCAAACCCCACTAAGCCTTTTTAAAAAATAATCCTTTTTTTAGGGACAAATGGTGCATGCACGTTCATCCTCTTCTCTCAACCATTCTCAACTATTGATCTTTCCTTTCATCCTCCATTGTTGATCATATTTCCTCTAAGTCTATAAATACTCTCATCTTCTCTCATTTTCACATCCTCAATCATATAGCATCAAAATTATATTCATTCGCATCTTGACCATCCATGATAGCTTTCTATAGTGTAGTTGCATACTTCGAGGATCAATTCACAATAACACCAAGAAATTGCATAAACTAGGTGATATTATTGCATTATGTTTTCTTTGTTTGCATTTAGTTTAGATTTGTTGAAAGTAGTGTAGGTTTGTTGTTTTAATTTGATTTGAACAATGGAATTTTCCTACGTACATATTTTGGCACGCCCGGTGGGACCCCTAGCTTGATTAGTTTTAGTTTTTTGTTGCTAAAACTATGTTTTTTGAGTTGTTGATACAGGTGTGCCTCTGGTTAATTGTAGGTTGCGGTTGCAAAGTTTTACATCACCTTTGGTATTTCTATCTCGCCTCTAGTATCACAAAAAATCATAGTTGGTAGAATTTAGATCACTTTTGTAACATAGTGCATTGCCTATGGCTGATTGGATTACCTTTGAAGAGTTTGAGCAGTTTTAAGTCACAGTCGTATAGCAGTAAGTTGCAGTTACAAAGGGCTATGTTGCCTATGGTAATTTTCTAATCGCATTTACAACCCAGTAAAGCATACTTAGATATTTTCATATGCCTCTAGTTTTGCATGTTCAAATTTAGGGTTTATTGGAACTAATGATTGTTTGTACAGTTTGTCTTATCGATTGTTGAAGAATGGAGGTTTCAAACTATTGATGTATTGTTTGCAAGAATGATCGGTCAAAGAAAATACCTTTTTCACACTAAATTAGGCACACTTCGATTTGGTGTTTGTAATGAATCTTGTATTTTTTATGCCTGTTTCTTTTCAGTTGTTTTCTTGTTGCGATTGTGTGTAACCCGATTTAACAATGGTAGTATCCTCTCTCCCTGCCTATCCAATGGATCTGGGGTGTAAGAGAAATTGTTGTTATCTCTAGAGGGCCTACCTTCCCATTGTGAGAAGGGGTACCGCTCAAGTGGAAACAGGCTAAAGCCAAGCCCTTCCAAGATGCTTTATAAATAATGTGTTTGTGATGAAAGTCACAAACAATAGGTACAGTTGTGTCATACCGACGAATGTTTCCCCCAAAACCTTGTAGAGCATAACCTCTATAGACTAGGAAGCCTCCTTATTAGAGTGAATCACTGCATGTATGGCCACTTGAGTGGAAGCCCTTACTACAAACCGTGTTTAGAAACCAAAAACCCTTTATTTGCTGGTGCAGGAGGTTGGACCTCTGAAGCCATCCCACGTTCTTGCAGTTCTTAGAAGAGATAGAAAAGTACCCTAAGATCTGTATGTCTTGAGGACTTGGAACTTGGTGTGCCTGAGAAGTGAGTGCACTATAAGGGGGAGCCCGTGCCACCAAGTTTCTGGAGCTATTCTCTTTGAACAAGTGCGGCTCGAGAAATCCAAGTGGGAACCCATTAGATATAGTCTTGGCCAAACTAGGTTGTAAATGTTTGAGAATGGACTAAGCATGAGTGTCTACTATCTTGCTTCTCTTATCGATTAATTTATCAAAAAACTACAAAAAACACAAGTTTTGTCACAGAAAATCACCTTTGGACCATGTTGAGTTGTAGTTGAACCACAGTGAATCTCTTTTGAGCAGACTTGAATCACCTCTGATCAATGTCTTTTTATCCTATCCTATCATAGAAAATCACCTTTGGACCATGTTGAGTTGCAGTTGAACCACAGTGAATCACTTTTGAGCAAACTTGAATCGCCTCTGATTAATGTCTTTTTATTCTATCATGTCACAGAAAATTGCCTTTGGACCATGTTGAGTCACAGTTGAATGATAGTGTGTCACTTTTGAGTAAACTTAAATCGCCTCTGATCAATGTCTTTTTATCTAGTCCTATTACAAAAAATCACCTTTAAACCTTCTTGACTCGCAGTTGAATAGAAACAAATCACCTTTGAGCATCAATGAATCGCCTCTAGTCATTTGCAGTCCGTTATCCAGTTTGTTATCTTTTTCATCAATCTGAGCATCAAATCTGAGTATCTACAATCAATCCATCAATCTCATCATCCAAGATCATCATTTAAATCTATTGGCTTTGGTCATCATCTCTAAGGTTTTCAATCCCTACATCATCCTATCAATCTGTTAATCCACTAGCTAATCAAACCCAATCTCTTTAATCTAACTAAAGCCACTATCAATCAATCAAACATCTTTCAATCAAATCATCTCAATCCAATATCAGTGACCATAAATCAATACAAGAAAGCCATGGAATCCAATCTTAGAGAATTTGAGTCCACTCCTCTCAAAGATGCCTCTTAATTTACAACATGAATGGACCCTCTGTTGCAAGTATGGGCCTAACTAGTGTTGTCATTGATGTCAACACACTCCTGTTGCATTGATGTCAAGGATTGGATGAGCTGTGTGCTGAGGATATTAAGAAAATTAGTCCTATCAGAAACAGTGAAGACAGTGAAGCTCTATGAAGTGAAGATCCCAACTAGATGAAGATCAGAGAATGTGCATCAAAGGGTTTGTAGATATGTGTCTAACGATGATCCAATCAAGATTTGAGAGGTCCACATGAAAATTTGGAGAAGTTATGGCCATATGAGTAAAACTAGTTCTAGCAACTGTTTAGATGTGACAGAGTGACACAAATAGGTCCGGTGAGATCTAGAAATACAATATCTTGTTTTGTAGATTTGGTGGAATGTTTAGGAAGCCAATGTGAATTGACAACTCAATTGGTTCGTGGTCTGGAGGTCCACAAGCATTTATTTGAATGTGACAGTAATGACAGACTGTGTTCTTGAGGTTTCGGATGAAGATGCGAACGATTTCATTAGGCAGAAGTGGTGTGGATGTTCTTGGTGATTCAGGCAAGCTTGTGGGGGTCTCTAGATTGTGTCCAGTTCATGTTGGCGGTCCGCATTGAAGATTGAGCTCGTAATTGAAGATTTACTCTCAGGTGATGGTGTTCTTCCTAATCATGGCCGACCGGATGTTTTACACATCTTGCAGATGATCTTGAAGATGTTCTGCAAAGCATGGCATGTTCCTTAAAGAAGATTGAAGTCCCAAATATGTGTGGCCGACAGTGTGGTCATACACATGAAGTCTTTGTAACAAATAGAGTTGTATTTTTGTAACTTCTCTATAATAAAATAAAGTATGTTGTGCCGACTTTGATGATTATCCCAAAGTCAATGTCTTGTATAAATAAGATTTATGAAGTCATTTCAATGTATCCTTGGTTGAGATGAAAAAGTGGTAGATAGGAGAAGAGCGAAAAGCAGAGCAGAAGTGTTGAGCTTAAATGGAACTGTCTCAAGCATGGTGAAGATGCTAATCTCAAATTCAAGTATCTAATATTTATATTATTCTGTAGATAGTGTGTCTCTTGTAGGCAGTAGGCCTGTTGTGAGCAGTGTGCTCGGGTAGTGAGCCCTAATTGGCAAGTGCCATTTTGTTCTTATTCTTTTGATAGAGAATATAATCTTGGGTTAGTCACCCCATGGTTTTTTTCTTAACCGGGTTTTCCATGTTAAAATATTGGTGTCATATGTGTTAATGTGTTTCTGCTCTTGAGTTATTGCATTGTGCTTCCATGATTAAATCATTATTATGCTGTAGAAATATAAGAAGGATTTAAGTGTTTAAAGAAAAAAAAGTTTTCTTGACAACTAATTCATCCCCCCTTCTTAGTTGTTTGTCCTAAAACCATCAATTGGTGTTAGAGCTAAGTTCCTCTAAAAGAGCTTAACCGCTTGGGGAGATCTAGGATGTCTTCCTACAAAAAGGATAGTCTGAGGTTTGATGGAACAAACTACACTCTTTGGAAAAGCCGCATGGAATGTCACTTGCAATGTATGGGATTTCAATATTAGAACATGACTATAAAGAAGTATATTCCTCCAAAGAATGGTCTGACAACTACAGATGAAATCAGAGATGTTAAAGATAATCTTCAAGCTAAAGAAGCCTTACTAAGTGCCTTATCTGATTCAGATCTGACAAATGTTATGGATTTAAAAACTGCATATGAAATTTGGTCAAAGCTGGCACTTCTGCATGAAGGAGACAAATATGTTAAATGTGCCAAGCTATAAAGTCTGAAAGGAAAATTTCAAAACCTGAAGATGAATGAAGATGAGAATATCACTACATTTATGCCAAAAGTAAATGAGCTTGTTTGTGGCATTAGATGTGCTAGTGGAACCTTGGATGAAGATGAGATTGTCGCCAAAGTTCTCATATCCTTACCTCCTGCTTACAAACACAAGGTTGTTGTTATTGAGGAATTCAGATCTTTATCAAATATCACAAGGGATCAATTGGTTGGGAAATTAGCTGCATTTGAATTGTCTAAGTTTGGAGATGCACCTCCCAAGACTGAATCTGCATTCAAAGCTAGTGCCTCTATAAAAGGCAAACAAAGGTATGATCTAGGAGAAAATTCCTCAAAGAAATTATCATGGTATGAAAAAGAAAGAAAAGGTCTGGAAGAAGATGAGGTAGAAGCTACTCAACTTGAAGCCCTTATTGCAAAAAGACTGCCAAGAGGATCTAGTAAGTATGAAGGAAAATTGCCCTTCAAATGTTTCAACTGCAACAAGATTGGTCACATTGCCTCAAGGTGTCCAGAAAGATTTTCAAGGACAAATCCAAATAGATCAAGATTCCAAAAGAAATGTTACTATGTTCATGAAGATGATGATGATGAAGGAGTAACAGATGATGAATCAGAGACAGGAAACAAATTCGGAAGTGACTGGGTGTTTATTGCCATCAAGGAAGAAGATCCAATGCCCATTGAATTTGTCAATCATAAACTGATAGAAAGAGATTTAGCTGTTCAAGTTGAAGAAAAGGATGAATGGTTCATTGACAGTGGATGCTCCCAGCATATGATTGGTGATAAAAATAAGTTCATAGATCTGGAAAGATATGAAGGAGGAGTTGTAAAATTTGGTGATAATTCTGTTGGCAGAATCAGAGGTAGAGGAACTATTTCTTTTGATGGAAAGAACAAAACTAGTGATGTATTGTATGTTGAAGGTCTAAAGCATAATCTTCTCAGTGTTGGGCAGTTGGTGGACAAAGGCTATGATCTCTGATTCAAAAATGGAAACTGTAAGATCTTTGAAAGTCCTGGAATAGAAATTGCATCTGGTACTCAAACAAAAGGTAACATCTTGCACTTGGTTGGTACTGGAAAAATTTGTTTATTTGTCCAAATTGATCAGAGTTGGTTGTGGCATAGGAGAATGTGTCATGTAAATTTTGATAATATCATCAAGATAAGCAACACTCAGGCTGTAAAAGATCTTCCAAGACTGGTGAAACCTACTAACAATTTGTGCAAAGAATGTCAGTTGGGTAAGCAGAGCAGTCACATTTAAAAGTAAGGAACAATCTTCTACCAGATTGTTAGACTTAGTACACACTGATCTATGTGGACCGGCAAGAATCAGAAGTTTGCAAGGTGATAGATATTTCATGTTACTGATTGATGACCACTCTCGGATGGTGTGGGTGACTTTCCTAAAAGAGAAATCTGAAGCTCTTGAGAAGTTCAAAATATTCAAGGCTATGGTAGAAAATGAAACTGGGTTAAACATAAAATGTCTTAAGTTTGATAGAGGTGGTGAATTCACATCCGGAGAGTTCATAGAAGTCTGTGAGAAACATGTGATAAAGAGACAATTATCTGCTCCAAGGACTCCACAGTAGAATGAAGTAGTGGAAAGAAAGAGCCGGACCATCCAAGAAGCATCTAGAACCATGATGATGGAAGCAAATGTCCCTCAGATCTACTAGAGAGAAGCTGTAAGCACTGTTGTCTATACTCTTAATCAAGTACAAATTAGAAGCAATACTGGTAAGACCCCTTATGAACTCTGGTTTGGCATCACTCCTACTGTGAAGTATTTCAGAGTCTTTGGTAGTAAATGTTACATTAAAAGAGATGAAGACCTTGGCAAACTTGATGCTAGAAGTGATGAAGGAATATTCTTGGGTTACTCTACTCAAAGCAAAGCATACCAGTGTTATAAGAAGAGATTAAGAAAGATTGTAGAAAGTACAAATGTGAAGGTTGATAAAGGCATTGAAAATCCCTCAAGGTTTTATGAGTATGAAGCAGATGATCAGAATGATGTTCTGGTCCAAGAAGATCTAGCCCCTTCTGTAGTTCAGATTTAGACTGACCAGAGAATCTTGAAATACAGGAAGAAGAGATAAGTTTGAATGAACTTGTCCAAGAAATAGAAGTGAAAGAAATTCCCAAAACTCCCAGGTATGTAAGACTGAATCATTCTAAAGACCAGATCATAGGTGATAGAAGCAAAGGTGTTCAAACAAGAAGAAAGTTGCTCAAGATTCAAAGAAGTATTGTCTAATTTCAAATATTGAACCAAAAATAGTAAGTGAAGCATGCAATGATGAAAGCTGGGCCAAAGCAATGGGGGAAGAGTTGATGCAGATTGAGAAAAATCATAGTTGGGATCTTGTTCCCAGACCTAGAAACAAAAATGTGATTGGGACCAAGTGGGTCTTCTGGAATAAACTGAATGAAGATGGTGATGTAGTCAGAAACAAATCCAGATTGGTCTATAAGGGTTATTCTCAAGTAGAAGGAGTTGAATTTGAAGAAACTTTTGCTCCGATGGCAAGAATTGAAGCAGTTAGATTATTTCTTGCTTTTGTTGCCTTCAAGGATTTCAAAGCATATCAGATGGATGTCAAGTCTTTCTTCCTGAATGATGACTTGGAAGAAGTATACATTGAGCAACCAGATGGATTTCAATTGTTTGATCATGGTGATATGGTCTGCAAGTTGAAGAAAGCATTGTATGGACTCAAACAAGCCCCAAGGGCCTAGTATGAAAGATTGGATAAACATCTTTTGAAGATTGGTTTCAACAAAGGTACTGCTAACACTAAATTCTACTTCAAGATTGATCATGAAAATATCTTGATTGTTGAAGTATTTGTTGATGACATCATTTTTGGAGGAAGAGATAGTATGTGCAAGACTTTTGCAAATCAAATGAAAAGTGAATTTGAGATGTCTATGTTTGGGGAAATAAATTTCTTCTTGGGTCTACAAATCACTCAAACAAAGAAAGAAATCTTCATATCACAAACCAAATATGTGAAAGAATTGTTGAAGAAATTTGGGATGGAAGATTCAAAGCCAATGAATACTCCCATGGCAACTGGGTGTAAATTGAGAAAAGATGATGAATCTCCTAAGGTTGATCAGAAACAGTACAGGTCAATGATTGGAGGACTATTGTATCTTACTCAAACTAGACCTGACATTATGAAAGCTGTTGGTCTTGTTGCCAGATTCAAGCTAATCCTAGAGAATCTCATGTCATGGCAATCAAGAGAATTCTTAGATATCTAAAGGGAATAGTTGAGTATGGTTTATGGTATCCTAGGGATCATGATTTCTCTATTCACATATACAAATGTTGATTAGGTAGGAGATGTGGATGACCGAAAGAGTACCAGTGGTGGTGCATTCTTTTAGGGGAAAAGATTGGTTTCTTGGCTGAGCAAGAAACAAGAGGCAATATCTCTGTCCACTACAGAAGTAGAATATATTGCAGTAGCAGGTAGTTGCACTCAAGTATTAAGAGACATCAGAGTGGAGTATGAGGAACCTACCACAATCTTCTGTGATAACTCAAGTGCAATAAATATATCAAAAAATTTGGTGTTGCATTCAAAGACAAAACATATATCCATCAAGTTTCACTTTTTGAGAGACTAGGTGAACAATAATGAAGTTAGATTAGAGTTTGTGCCCTAAAAGTATTAGATTGTGGACATTTTTACTAAACCTCTACCTAAGGACTCTTTTGAGTATCTCAGGGAGAAGTTAGGGGGGTAAATGCACAAAGATGAGTCCACTTAAGGTGGAAGTTTCAGACTTAGAAAAAAACCTAAAATCGGGTAAACCAAAACCGGATCCCATTTTTTATGAAATAGGATCTTGTTATTCTTCAGGATCCTGAGCCAAAAGCGGGATCACATTTTTCAAAAACAGGATCCCATTTCATAAAGGTTAAAATTTTAACCTTTTATGAAATGGGATCCCGTTTACAGAACATGATCTCGTTTCATAAAATTTGAATTTCTGACCCCATTTTTGCTATGCGTTTTGGGTTGGAAAAAGGCTTGGAAACCCTACCCTTGGCTTTGGACCTGGTTTGACTTGCAAGTTGAAGGTCCTGTCAATGTTAGAACAAAATAGTGACTTTGGGCATATGTCTGAAGGTGTTTTTTGCAGAATTTTTTGACGAAATTGAAACCCATTATAGATGAGATAGTGTAGATTTCAAATATGTAATTTTTTTTACAATTGGATTATTTTTCTATTTTTCAATTAATTTTTGATGAAACAGGTCCATAAACTTGAATTATTAGGGGTTTTTTTAATATTTTAATAACTTTTTATAAAAATAATTTTTTTGTTAAAAAAATTGTACGAAAACGTACTTCAAAAAATTCTTTTCAATTTGAAAAAAAAATTCAAAAAATGATAAGTTTAGGTCATCTTATGCGTGACATACATGACAATTTTTTAAAACACCAAAAATGGCCAATACAAAATTAACAAAAAAAATATTCAATAAAAAAATACAAAAAAATATGGAAAACGTGCTTCAGTGAGTTACGAATCTTTTTCCCAAAAGGATTTGGAAAAATATGATTATTTAGGTCAAAATATGGATGACGTACACATGCATGGTATAGTAAAAAAAAATTGACTTTTAAACAGTGGTTTTTAGAAACGCCTATTAAAAATCAATTTGTATCATCTAAGTATTAAAAAAAATTACATATTTGGAAACTAGACCCCGAGTACTACATTTCATATTTACTGACTTTTTTTAGGATTCCACCTTTAGGTGTTTCAAATTTTTAGTTTAAATGTGACAAATTCTGAAAATCAGGGAAAACACTTCCACTTTTTGGCCAAAAAGTGGACTCAACTTCTTGCACACACCCAGGGGTTATTACCCCTCTAGCTTTGAATTAAGGTGCACTGATGTGCATCAGTCCGGTGCATCTCACAGTCATATCTTGTGGTTCAGATTGATGATAGGAAGCTACCACTCAGGGGGGGCAGTCTGTATGATTTTGAAGTATTGATGCAAGTATGTGGCCTTTGCCATTGATGTCAAAGGGCGAGAGAAGACATGTGAAAAATAAAAGTGGTTGATGATCAAAGGGGGAGGAGAAAAGAAAGAGAAGACATATGAATGATTGTTGTTGATAGGGGAAGCTGTGTCAGTTAGTGAGGAGAAGTTCTTTTCTTGATGGTTAAAACAGTTTTTCACATCATATGTTGCCATCAATGACAAAGGGGGAGATTGTTGCAAGTATGGGCCTAACCGGTGTTGTCATTGATGTTAACATACTCCTGTTACATTAATGTCAAGGATTGGATGAGCTGTGTGCTAAGGATATTGAGAAAATTATTCCTATCAGAAATAGTGAAGACAGTGAAGCTCTATGAAGTGAAGATCCCAGCTAGATGAAGATCAGAGAATGCGCATCAAAGGGTTTGTAGATATGTGTCTAAAGATGATCCAGTCAAGATTTGAGAGGTCGGCATGAAGATTTGGAGAAGTTATGGCCATATGAGTAAAACTAGTTCTGGCAATTGTTCATGTTGGCAAGAGACACTGTGTGGCTTCATGAGTGTTGTCATTGATGGAAACAAAGTCCATACCACACATCAGTAGGACATGGTGTGTCTATACTAGAAGTCAGATTGAAGAGTATTTTGGTCCGGTGACTAAGAACAGAGCATGCAGCAAGGTTCGACAATCAGGTCCGGATCTCTCAGAGGAAGTATCTCAGTAAAGTGTGGACTTGGGGAAGTCAAGAGGAGTACCATGACTAATATATTCCAGAGATTGAGCCTCCGATGATGTAAGAGTGAAAATATATGAACACCTAAGTGTTGGGTTCCTGTTTAGTAGAGTAGACTAAGGAAGAATTGACTGGCAGAGCTTCAGACCTTAATCTGGATGAGATATTGATGGTAATCAAGTTTCTTAAGGGATCATTCATGACTGGCTGACATGATTGATGACTTCTATAAGCATCTCTTTGATACGCATCACTTGGTAAGAAAGGATTCGGCTGACAGACCAGAGTTTTGGAAAATATTGAGTATTCCGGATGCCAACTAGATAGATGTTGAAATCCTTTGTGCGGATATATATAACAGATGGATTTCGATGAGAAGGTGTGTGTGGTGTGTTGAGAAATATGAAGAAAACTAGAGAGCTGTGAGGAAGTAGTAATATAGGTCTAGTATGTGACAGGACAACAGTACCAAAGAAGAGGAAGAATGAAGTGCAGTGGATCAGTGTATTGAGCCTTACCAGAACTAAACCTCAGCATATGTGGATGCTTCTCATCAGTTCAAGTATCTTGTTACTTTCTTTGTACCTTGTAGATAGTAAGTCTCTTGTAGGCAGTGAGCCTCTTGTGAGTAGTGTGCTCGGGCAATGAGCCCTAATTGGCAAGTGCCATTTTGTACTTCTATTCTTTTAACAGAGAATATAATCTTGGGTTAGTCACCCTGTGGTTTTTCCCTTAACAAGGTTTTCCATGTCAAAATTATTGTGTTATGTGTATTGATTTTGTTTCTGCTTTTATGGTTATGGATGCTTATTTGTTTTGATGCTGCACTAGTTATCAAAGAAGAACAAAAAGTTAAATTAATTAAGATAATTGATTCACACCCCCCCTCTCAGTTATCAGCAACTGGTATCAGAGCTAAGCTCCTCCAAACAGAGCCTAACAACTTGAGGAAGATCTAGGAATTCCAATGGATATGTATGGTATGAGGGAGCAACTTCAGTCTGCCCTTGATGATCTTGAGTAATCTCACTCTGAAGTCAATAACTTGAGGGAAAGACTCAAACAAGCTGATGGTTTCATAAATGAACTAAAGGAGAAACTGAGTATCTCTATGAAAATGAGAAAGGAACTTCTTCAACAATTAACAAGTCAAAGTGAAGCCAATGAGACTAATGAAGATCTGAATGAGAAGAACAAATTATGTGAGAAGCTATCAAAAGAGGTCATTATGGTAAGACATGAAATGGAATCAGGGGTTATGAAATTCACCCAAGAAATTGAAGAGAAAAGAAAGACTGAAGATAATCTAAAACAATCTCTCAAGGAGAAGTTAGAAGACTGCCACAAAATGGATAGAATAATTAGGCATTTGGAATCTGATCTTGAAGAAGCTAGAGATAATGAAGAACAACTTGAGAATCAGATTGACACTCTAAAAAGAGATCTTCAAACAACAAATGAATACAAAGAAAAATTTAGGATAAGCTCTACTCAGCTTGAAGTTCTTCTTAAAAGCCAAAAGAAGGTAGATGTAAGCAAGGCTTGGGGTATGAGAAAGGTGAAAGCTCTAGATCCAGTCAGGAGAACTTTGGATCAGGAAATCCAAGGAACAGACCTAAAAGACCTCTGGTAAGGCAACCAAATGCTCAAAGATATCCATCCTTCAATGAATACGGTCACAATTGCAATAACATTGGTCATAAAGAAAATTAGTGCAGAAGAAGAATGAATCAGACTAATTCATCCTTCTCCGAATAGTGTTTTAATTGCAAAAGGTATGGTCACAAATCTCATGAGTGTAGAAATATGCAAATGAATAATTCATTCAATGGTAGATTCTTTGCATGCAATAGAATGGGACATATGGCTAATCAGTGTAGATCAATAGGATATTAGTCAAATATGCAAAGAAATGTTGTTTGCTACAATTGCAATAGATCCGGTCATATTGCTAAATTCTGTAGAAGTAAGAATTAGGACAAAAAGGGTCCGGTGCATCATAATCAAAACCAAGACAAAGGAAAATGAAAAGTGAATGCGGATGAAATTTAAAGGGAGATGAACAAGATTTGGGTGAAGAGGAGTATAGAAAATGTTGAGGATGGATCCACACCAGAATCTGGTGCTGATATTCCTTTTGGAAACTAAATAGATGAGCTCTAGCTTAGGGGGAGTCACAAAAGAAAACAAGTTCCCCTAGCCAGTCAATTGGTGCCTGAAATTGGCACATGGAAAGTTGTAGATTAAAGGGTTCTCAAAGAAACATCTAAATAAGCCTTGGTAAAGATATGGAAGATCTACAAGAAATATAGAAGAGGTTAATCTTCTAAGATTGATCCGGTTTAACAGTCATTCGGTAAGAATAGGATTTTCACAGATAGATACGGTATGATTCAAATTTGAGGTATCTTGATCTGCAGATAAATGGAATGATTGAAGCAAGGTAGATATATTGCTAATATTCACCAAGAATAACTCTAAGTGCATCTCAGTGATCCAGAAAGATCTCTTAGGACAAGGAGACCAAAGCAACCAGAATAACTTAAGTTGTGCATTTATTACAATGTGAAATTAGGGTTTGCGCAGAAATATAAGGGATCTTTTATTCATCATTTGCACATTTGCATTCGAGAAGAAGAGAGAAGAAGCTCTGCAACTAAATTGTCTCAAATCTTTCAAAGATCAACCACAGAAGTCGATTCATCCAGCAATCCGATCTGGCTCATATCGTGAACCCTAGAAGCGTAAAATGTATTTTCTGCTCTTGAAAACCTCTCTTTGAATCCTTTGAAAGATGGCTACTCCGATTGTTGTGAAGATCATTGATAGGCCGCGACCTAAATTCAAGAAACATCCTTACAAATCCCTAGAAGTTGATCCCCTAGGTGCATTTTCTAGCATGCCGCATGGGGTTTTGCATGTAGAAGATGTTAGGGCATACATTCATGTGAACATTAAAGAATTTGGGGAATCCAAGCTGATGGATATCTACCACAAGCAGTTAATAGATGAATCATTTGAACTCAAACCTCAGTACAAAGCCATCTGGGATAAGCATTTCAGACATTGCATCCATTTCCCCTATTTTGTAGAAGATGAATGGGTCCAGTATGTTCTGAGTAGAATGCATGACAAATTTATGTGGTTGATGAGGCCATTCAAGATAACCAAGGATACAATTAGGGTGGTAACTGGATTACACTCATCTGGTGGGTTACCTACTCTCAAATCTGTTAAGAATCAGACAGTGAGTGAGGCTACCAGATTAAAATTTGAAATGAGAGCAATGACAATAGAAGATATCACTAATTCAGATATCAAGTTTGCCTCCATGATAATTGGTTACAAGATATATCACTCCAGTAGGGAAAATTTAGTACTTGGAACTGCAATTTACACTGCTTATCAGATGCTAAGAGAAAATGCTGACTATGATCTTTGTGAGCTTCTCCTGAATCAACTGTTAGAGAATTTGTAGAAAATAAAGAAGGATAAAAGTAATTCATTTAAGTATGGTGGCTTGATACTATGTTTGTTCTTTTACTTTATGAATGAGCTTCCCAGATCCAGTGGTTGGATATGGTAAAATGATAGACCAATAGCCATACAAATCAAAGATTATTTGCATGGAATTGGTGATGCCAAGGTACAAAATACAGCACTCTGGGGCTACTTCAAGAAATTTCTGAGTATGATGCAAGCTAGAGAAAGAATCCCCCAATCATTAGTTGAGAAGTACAAGGATACAATGTGCTTTATGGTAGACACATATCAATGCCTGATGGAGGTAGTGGAACCTAGAATAGTGTGGATCATGCCAATAGGGTATGAGGTTGATGAGAAAATCTTAGAGCTATAGATCCAACACCTGCTAAGTCAGCCCAAGGACCCTAAGGCAGAAATGTTTGGGACCTTCCAAGAGTTGAGTGTAAAAGTGTATGTTCAACTAAGACAACCTGAGATCAAGAGAAAAGTAAGAAGGGAAGTAGAATAATTTGCCAAGAGGCATGGAATATCAAATGAGGCAGTTGATGCCAATAGGGAGAAGATGGAAAGAGCAGAGAAAGAAAGGCAAGAAATAGAAAAGGAAAGTGCTTCGGTGCAAGCCCCCTTCCGGACCAGATCCTCCAAAAGCTCAGCACCAACCACTTCTAAGAGTCAAAAAGCCTCAAAACTAGAAGCCAGGACTTTTAGAAAGGGAGAGAAGAGAACTATGACAAAGGCCACAAGGTCTTACACAAGCTAGAAGGATGTTGAAGAGACAGAATCTGATGAGGAGATCAAGAAAATGAAGAAGAAGAAGAAAACATCCAGTGAACCCTCTACCGGTCATAGCAAGAAAGAAAAGGCAAAAGAGTTTGTTGAAAGGTCTACTCTATCCATTGATGATGTAGTCAAGGCAGTTATTGTGGATGGGAATCTGCAACCAATGACAAAATTCTATGATGAGTATAATGATGCAGATAAAAGGTATTGGAAGAAGCCACAGTTAAGTACCTAAACATATATAATAAGGCATTCATTGAAATCATTTCTCTAATCCCCAAGAGTTTAGAGAAAGTACTTGAAGTCAGAAAAGATAATGCCAAAGAAAAAAAAATGGAGATCTGGGAACAAATAGCTATTCAGCTTTATCCCTCCATCACTCCAAAGAAAATGAACATGATCTTCAAAGATTGCAATGATGAGTTTTGGCGCAAAGCCAGAATGAATAAGCTTATGCTCGGAGAGACTGATTAGGTGGCTAAAGAGATTGAAGACATTCTTTGGAATGCCTATAAAAGATTCAATATTCCTATTATAGAGGACTTAGGTGATGAACCCTCTATCATGGATGATGAAGGACTCAGTCCATCAAAGGAAGATCCTATAGAGAAAAATGCATAAGAATCAAAAGAGATGGATAAAGAGAAGACTAAGGACTTAGATTCCTCTGTTCTGGAAGAGGAAGTCCATGGAGAAGTAGATGTTGGCAAGAGACACATTGGAGCTTCATGATTGTTGTCATTGATGGCAACAAAGATCATCCCACACATCCGCAGGATATGGTGTGTCTCTACCGGAAGTCAGATTGAAGAGCTTACAGGTCCGGTAAGCAAGAACAGAGCATGCTAAAGGTCTGATAGTTAGGTCCAGATCTGTTAGAGGAAGTATCCTTGGAAAGTGCAGACTTGGGAAAGTCAAGAGGAGTATCTTGACTGATAAGATTCCAGGGTTTGAGCCTCCGGTGTTGAAAGAGTGAAGAGATATAAGCTTCTAAGTACTGGGGTCTGGTTTGGTAGAACAGATAGAGGAAGAACTGATAGTCAGAGTATCAGAAGTTATTCTAGATGAGATGTTGATAATGATAAAGATTCCTAAGGTATCATTCATGATTGGCTGACTTATTAGACAAATTATATAAGTTTCTTTTTGATCTGCATCACTTGGGAAGTAAGGATTCAGTCGACAGACTAAAGTTTAGGAAATATTGACTATTCCGGATGTCGACTAGAAAGAGGATGAAATCCTTTGTGTGGATATATATACTAGATGGATTTCGATAAGGAAAATTGAGTTGTATAGTGTGGTGTGCGAAGAAAAAGAAAAGAGCATAGTGAAAGCAGTAAGGAAGGTCTGGTATGTGAAAGGACAACAAAACAAAAGAAGAGGAAGGAGGAAGTGTAGTAGATCAGTTTACTGAGCCTAACTGGAACTGAACTCCACCATGTGTGGATGCTTCACATCAGTTCATGTATCTTATTATTTCTTGTTACAACTTGTAGGCAGTGAGCCTCTTATGAGTAGTGTGCTCGGGCAGTGAGCCCTAATTGGCAAGTGCCATTTTGTATTTCTATTCTTCTAACAGAGAATACAATCTTGGGTTAATCACCCCGTGGTTTTCTCCCTTAACAGGGTTTCCACGTCAAAAATATTGTGTCATGTATATTTCTATTTCATGGTTATTTTTTCTTATTTGAATTGATGCAGCATTAATTATTAAGAAAGTTCAAAAAACTAAAATAATTAAGATAATTGATTCACCCCCCTCTCAGTTATCAACAATTGGTATCAGAGCCAAGTTCCTCTCAACAGAGCCTAATAGCTTGAGGAAGACCTGGGAATTCAAATGGATACGTATGGTATGAAGGAGCAACTTAAGTCTGCCCTAGATGATCTTGAGCAGTCAAATTCTGAAATCAATGAATTAAAGGAAAGACTCAAACAGGCTGATGATTTCATAAATGAATTAAAAGAGAAACTGAGTCTCTCTATGAAAAAGAGAAAGGAGCTACTTCAGCAACTAGCAAGACAAGGTGAAGCCAATGATACAAATGGAGATCTGAAGGAGAAAACCAAGTTATGTGAAAAGTTATCAAAAGAAATCATTATGGTAAGACATGAAATGGAATCAGGAGTTACAAAGTTTACCCAAGAGATTAAAGAGAAAAGAAAAACTAAAGATGATCTAAGACAATCTCTCAAGGAAAAATTAGAAGATTGCCACAAGATGGATAGAATTATCAGACATCTTGAATCTGATCTTGAAGATGCTAAAGATAATGAAGAAAAACATGAGGATCAAATTGTCTCTCTTAAAAGGGATCTTCAAACAACAAATGAATATAAAGAGAAATTCAAAATAAGTTCTGCTCAACTTGAAGTTCTTCTTGAAAGTAAAAAAAGGGTAGATGACAAGTGTGGTTTGGGATATGAGAAAGAAGAAAGCTCTGGATCCGGTCAGAAGAATTTTGGATCAGAAAATCCAAGGAACAGGCCTAGAAGACCTCCAGTAAGGCAGCCTAATGCTCAAAGATATCCATCTTTCAATGGATACTGCCACAACTACAATAACTTTGGTCATAGAGCTGATTAGTGCAGAAAGAGAATGAATCAGACTAATACATCCTTCTTTGGATAGTGTTTCAACTGTAAAAGGTATGGCCACAAATCTCATGAATGCAGAAATATGTGAATGAACAATTCATTCAATGGTAGATGCTTTGCATGCAATAGAATGGGTCACATGGCTAATCAATGTAGATCAAGAGGATATCAATCAAATATGCAAAGAAATGTTGTTTTCCAAATTTGCAATAGATCTGGTCATATTGCCAAATTTTGTAGAAGCAAGAATCAGGACAAAAGAGGTCCGGCACATCATAATCAGAATTAAGACAAGGGAAAACAAAAAGTGAATGCGGATGAAGTTCAAAGTGAAATGAACAAGATTTGGGTGAGGAAAAGTATAGATAATGTAGGGGATGGATCCGTACCAGACTCTAGTGCTGATATTCCTTCCAGAAACTAAAAAGTGAGCTCTGGATCAGGGGGAGTCTCAAGGAAAAACATTATCCCCTAGCCAGTCAATTGGTGCCGGAATTGGCACAAAGAAAATTGCGGATTAAAGGGCTCTTAGAGAAACATCCAAGTAAATTGTGATTAAGATATGAAAGATCCACAAGAAGTTTTAAACAGGTAAAGGACTAATCTGATTCCTCAGTCATCCGGTGAGAAGTAGGTTTCTCATAGTTAAACCCAACATGATTCAAACTATGGAATCTTGATCCACAGATAGATCAAATGATTAGTGAAATGGAGATAGATTATCACTATTCTCCAAGAATAACTCTAAAGTTTGTCTCAGTGATCTAGAAAGGTTATGTCTCTGAATAAGATAAACAAGGCAAATCAGAATGAATTAGGTTGTGCATTTATTGTAGGGTGAAAATTAGGGCTTTCCCAGAAATAAAAGAGTTCATTCGTTCGTCATTTGCACATTTGCACTCAAGAAGAAAAGAAAAAAGAGCTCTGCATCAAATTATCTCAACTCTCAAAGATCAGCCATTGAAATCATTTCATCCAGCTAATCAAATCCAACTCATTCAACGAACCCTAGAAATGAAAAAGGTATTTTTCATTGCTAAATATCTCTCTGTAAAATATTTTTGGAAATGGCTACTCCAAATATTGTGAAGATCTCTGATAGACCTCACCCTAAATTTAAGAAGCATCCATATAAATCTCTAGAAGTTGATCCCCTAGGCACCTTTTCAAGCATTCCGCATGGGGTTCTGCATGTAGAAGATGTTAGGGTTTATGTTCATGCAAGCATTGAAGAATTTGGGGAATCAAAGTTAATGGATATCTATCACAAGCAGTTAATAGATGATTCTTTTGAGATCAAACCTCAGTATAAAGCCATCTGGGAGAAGCATTTTGCACAGTGCATTCATTTCCCCTATTTTGAAGAAGATGAATGGGTTCGGTATGTGCTGAGCAGAGTGCATGACAATTTCTTATGGTTGAATAGACCATTTAAAATCACCAAAGATGCAATTAAGGCAGTAACCGGTCTGCACTCATCTGGTGGGATACCTATTCTCAAATCTATCAAGAATCAGATAGTAAGTGATGCAACCGGATCAAAATTTGACAAGAAAGCTATGACAATTGAAGATATTACTGATCCAGATGTCAAATTTGCATCCATGATAATTGGTTACAATATTTATCACTCCAGTAGGGAAAATTCAGTACCGGGAACTGCAGTTTATACAGCCTATTAGATGCTAAAAGAAAATGCTGACTATGATCTGTGTGAACTTCTTCTAACCCAACTTTTGGAAAATCTGCAAAAGATAAAGAAGGACAAGAAGAACTCCTTCAAGTATGGTGGCTTGATACTCTGCCTATTCTTTTATTACATGAATGAGCTTCTCGGATCGAGTGGTTGGGTATGGCAGAATGATAGACCAGTAGCTATTCAAATCAGAGATTATATACATGGGCTTGGTGATGTCAAGGCACAGAATACAACTCTCTGGGGCTATTTCAAGAATTTTTAGAGCATGATGCAAGCAAGAGAGAGAATCCCCAAATCTTTAGTTGAAAAATATAAAGATACAATATGCTTTATGGTAGAAACTGATCAGTGCCTAATGGAGGCAGTGGAGCCAAGAACAGTGTGGATCATGCCAATGGGGTATGAATTGGATGAGAAAATTGTTGAGCTACAAGTTCAACATATGCTTAGTCAACCCAAGGATCCCAAGGCAGAAAGGTTCGGAACCTTTGAAGAATTGAGTGTAAAGGTTCATGTGGAACTTAGACAACCAGAGACAAAAAGGAAAGTGAGAAGGGAAGTTGAAGAAGTTGCTAAGAGATTTGGAATATCCAAGGAGGCACTTGATGCAAATAGAGAAAAGATGGAAAGGGAAGAGAAAGAGAAGAAAGAAGCAGAAAAGGAAAGTGATTCGGTAAAAGCTCCCTCTCGGACCAGATCCTCTATAAGGGTTGCACCTACCTCTGATAAAAGCTCAAAGGCATCAAAACCAGAAGTCCAGACATCTGGAAAAGAAGAAAAGAGAACAAAGAAAAAGGCAACAAGGTCCTATGTTAGCCAAAAGGTTGAAGAAACTGAATCAGAAGAGGAGGTAAAGAAACTAAAGAAGAAGAAGAAATCTTCCGGTGAACCCTCTACTAGTGAAGACAAGGAAGAGATGGCAGAAGAATTCGTTGAAAGGCCCACTCTGTCCTTAGATGACGTAGTTAAAGCAGTCACTATGTATGGGAACCTGCAACCAATAATAGAATTCTATGATGCATACAATGAAGTAGATAAAAAGATTTTGGAGGAAGCCACAGTTAAGTATTTGAATGTATATAATAAAGCTTTTATTGAAATCATATCTCTCATTCCCAAAAGACTAGAGAAGGAATTAGAGATAAGAAAGAATAATGCTAGGGCAAAGGATCTTGAGATCTGGGAACAGATAGCCATTCAACTCTTTCCTTCAATCACTCCAAAGCAAATGAATATGATCTTCAAAGAATGCAAGGATGAGTCTTGGCGCAAAGCTAGAATGAATCAGCTTATGCTCGGTGAAACTGACAGAATAGCCAAAGAGACATAAGAGATCCTCCAGAATGCATACAAAAAATTCAACATTCCAATTGTAGAGGACATAAGTGATAAGCCCTCTACCATGGGCGACAAGGAAGAAACCACTGAGACGGTAGTAGAAGAGGTTAAGGAGACAGGTGAAGAAAAAGGTAAGGACTTAGATTCCTCTACTCCGGAAGAGGAAGTCCAAGGAGAAGTAAACCTAGATTCTCCTACAGTCTCCAGATCTAAAGGAGAAGTAAGAACAGAGGAGAAGGGAGAAAAAGTGAAGGGAAAGGAAGAAGGTCAAACAAAAAAGACCACAGATGATAGTACTAAGGCTGCAGAAGGGGAGAAAGTTCTGTCTCTGGCAAGAGACACAGTAGAAGCAGTCAAGGACTTCTTGACCAAAGAGATGATGGAATTTGATGAAACGGAGTTGCTTCAAGGTCCATTCAATTTTGATTCCCTCTCTCTGATGCAAACCATGAAGCTAGTATCCTTCACCCAAGCAAAGGCAAAAGAAAAAATTCTGAAGTCTCACATGGTAGACTGTGAGCTCATAGAAGCTGCATCCGGTGTCTTAGAGAAGATTATGCCTTCCTTCCAAAAGGACTCTTCAGCCTCCACATCCGGTAATCTCAAAACTCTTGTTAATTCTGTTAACACTCACTTTGAGTCATTAGAAAAGTCAGCTGAGGCAAAGGTTTGGAAAGAGTTTTTGGATAAGAGATTCTCGGAGTTACAAGGCATAATAGCAAATGATAGGAGAGTTTTGGATATTGGAATAAAGAGCCTGAAAAATGCTCTCAAGGATGGTAGAGATTTCTACAAATTTTGTTTATCCTAGCCTAAAGTGACCAAGGATATTGAGAAGAAACTAAAGGAACAAGAGGATAAACTATTAAACCTCTCATAGAATTTTGATCCTCTCACTCTATCCATAGTAAATCAGGAATGTCAAATTATTGTAGTCATGAATGAGATTAAGAAACTTGAAAAGGAGAGGAAAAACATAATAAACAGGATGAGTGAGCTTAGAGGGGTGATTATTCCCAAATTAGAGGCCATGCATGAGGCCCTAACAGATGCCCAGACCACAGCCAGACTAGTGATCCGATAGATCTCAAGAGGGTAGAAGATTTTGCATTCCTACTGAGTGGTCATATCTCAATTTTGGACAGGATGAAGTAGAGTTGGGCGACACAAGTTGTACAGCTGAAGACAACCTTTGTAGACATATTACAGTATATGTAAGTAAAACATGTCTATATACTTATGCGGCTAAGTATAGTTGAATTTTTGGGCAATTTTGGTATGCGGACCCTACCCTTTGCCATTGATGTCAAAGGGGGAGTGAGGAACAGTGAAAAATGTGGAATCCAACTAAGGGGGAGCTCCGGTAAAGTGTACATTAGAAGAAAGCATCAACAAAGGGGGAGTATAGTATAACACTTAGTCATTTTTCACTAAGTGTTGCCATCAATGCCAAAGGAGGAGATTGTTGGCAAGAGACAATGTGTGGCTTCATGAGTGTTGTCATTGATGGCAACAAAGTCCATCCCACACATCCGCAGGACATGGTGTGTCTATACCAGAAGTCAGATTGAAGAGTATTTTGGTCTGGTGACCAAGAACAGAGCATGCAGCAAGGTTTGGATCTCGCAGAGGAAGTATCTCGATAAAGTGCAGACTCGAGGAAGTCAAGAGGAGTACCATGACTAGTATATTCTAGAGATTGAGCCTCTGGTGATGTAAGAGTGAAAAGATATGAACACCTAAGTGTTGGGTTCCTGTTTGGCAGAGTAGACTAAGGAAGAACTGACCAGTAGAGCTTTAGACCTTAATCCGGATGAGATATTGATGGTAATCAAGTTTCTTAAGGGATCATTCATGATTGGCTGGCATGATTGATGACTTCTATAAGCATCTCTTTGATACACATCACTTGGTAAGCAAGGATTCAGCTGACATACCAGAGTTTTGGAAAATATTGAGTATTCCGGATGCCGACTAGAAAGATGTTGAAATCCTTTGTGCGGATATATATACCAGATGGATTTCGATGAGAAGGTGTGTGTGGTGTGTTGAGAAGTGCGAAGAAAAGTAGAGAGCTATGAGGAAGCAGTAATACAGGTCTGGTATCTGACAAAACAACAGCACCAAAGAAGAGGAAGAATGAAGTGCAGTGGATCAATGTATTGAGCCTAATCGAAATTGAACCTCAGCATATGTGGATGCTTTTCATCAGTTCAAGTATCTTGTTACTTTCTTTATACCTTGTAGATAGTGAGTCTCTTGTAGGCAGTGAGCCTCTTGTGAGCAGTGTGCTCGGGCGGTGAGCCCTAATTGGCAAGTGCCATTTTGTACTTCTATTCTTTTAACAGAGAATATAATCTTGGGTTAGTCACCTTGTGGTTTTTTCCTTAACAGGGTTTTCCACGTGAAAATCATTGTGTTATGTGTATTGATTTTGTTTCTACTTTCATGGTTATGGATGCTTATTTGTTTTGATGCTGCACTAGTTATCAAAGAAGAATAGAAAGTTAAATTAATTAAGATAACTGATTCACCCCCCCTCTCAATTATCAATAGTTCAGAGGTGACATAGTGACACAAATTGGTTTGGTGAGATCTGGAAATGCAATATCTTGTTTTACAGATTTGGTGGAATGTTTAGGAAGCCAATGTGAATTGACAACTCAATTGGTTTGTGGTCTGGAGGTCCACAAGCATTTATTCTAATGTGACAGTAATGACAGACTGTGTTCTTGAGATTCCAAATGAAGATACAAATGATTTCAGTAAGTAGAAGTGGTGTGGATGTTCTTCGTGATTCAGGCAAGCTTGTGGGGGTCTCTATATTGTGTCCGATTCGTGTTGGTAGTCCGCATTGAAGATTGAGCTTGTAATTGAAGATTTACTCTTGGGTGATGGTGTTCTTCCTAATCATTGCTGAACAGATGTTTTACACATCTTACGGATGATTTTGAAGATGTTTTCTGAAGCATGGCATGTTCCTCAAAGAAGATTGAAGTCCCAGATATGTGTGGCCAACAGTGTAGTGATACGCATGAAGTCTTTGTAACAAATCAAGTTGTATTTTTGTAATTGCTCTATAATAAAATAAAGTATGTTGTGCTAACTTTGATGATTATCCCAAAGTCAATGTCTTGTATAAATAAGATTTGTGAAGTCATTTCAAAGTATCCTTGGTTGAGATGAAAAAGTGGTAGAGAGGAGAAGAGCAAAAAGTAGAGTAGAAGTGTAAGCTTAAATGGAATTGTCTCAAGCATGGTGAAAATGCTAATGTCTAGTTCAAGTATGTAATATTTATATTATTCTATAGAAAGTGTGTCTCCTGTAGGCAGTGGGCCTCTTGTGAGTAGTGTGCTCGGGTAGTGAGCCCTAATTGGCAAGTGCCATTTTGTTCTTCTTATTCTTTTAACAGAGAATACAATCTTGGGTTAGTCACCCCGTGGGTATTCCCTTAACCAGGTTTTCCACGTTAAAATCTTGGTGTCGTATGTGTTAATGTGTTTCTGCTCTTGAGTTATTACATTTTGCTTCCATGATTGAATCATTATTATGCTGTAGAAATATAAGAAGGATTTAAGTGTTTAAAGAAAAGAAAGTTTTCGTGACAACTGATTCACCCTCCCCCTCTCAGTTGTCTATCCTAAAACCATCACCCTCATGTGTTTCTGCCTGAAGGTTATACCCTTAGGCCATCTTCATCATCAACCCCATTACAACAAGATCAATTTGAGCCTTCATACACTTTGTTGATGCCACAATCTTCATATGCCCACAGTGATTCACCAGATGATCAAGAGGATTTGCAAGATCCCAAAGCCTTGTGACATCCCAATAAAATCATACAAGCCAATCAAGAACAAATTCTCCTATAATTAATCCAAACTGGAGTCAAACTACCTAGTGACTTTGATATGTCCACAATCCACAAAGAAGAATCTACTAGTGCCACTGTTGAAAACCCTGTGGCTATTATTACTATGTCCATGAAGTCCACCATATCTTTGACACCATCTGTGCCTAACCAAAACATTCATACACCCCAAACATCGGCTGCACCCATGAAACCAAATCGACTTAATGTCACTGCATCTATAGAGCCTTTAATCACACTGTCTTATGTGCTTAATCCAGGGGTCTCTAATCTGAACATGCTTCCCTTTCATTTGTCGGCTGCCATTCCCTTTGCCTCCATGAATGCCATTCCCACACAAGTTACCCAAGCATTGTCAATTTCTAACCCTATTGTGTCGTATGTGAGATCATCATCCACTTAATTAATTAAAACATCCCATATTGCATCCAATCCTACCAAAACTCTTATTGATCAACCTATAGCATCAAATACTCATTCCAACACATCATACATTGATCAACTTCTCACTCTTGGATCATAGTCCTCTAATATTTAGATGTCTCATGTGACTCCACCACTCGTCTCCCAACCTCCATTAATTTTTACTAAAACCATGCCTTATACCATCCCTCCATATGGCTCACATGCAATACATACACATACTATCAATCCATCACCTGGATCATATGTAACTCCACGACCTGTCTCCCAACCTCTGTTAATTTCTACTCAAACCAGGTCCTATCCCATCCCTGCATATGGCTTGCATGCAACACAGACACATACTGTCAGTCCATCACTTCGATCATATGTACCTCCACCACTCAATACCCAACCTCATAACACTTTCAAACCAGGTCAGAACATTATTAGCCAAGTTCAAGGCACATCTATTCTACCATATGATTTGTCATAGCAACATCCAATCCCACTGCCTAGTCATTAAAACCTCGTACAACAACAAGGACCCACATCTAATATGTGGCAAGAAGTCGATCAATTGAAATAGCAACATGAACATGGGTCAAAACAAGAATTCATTTTCTTTGAGGAGGTGTGTCCCTATCCCTTTGACAAATCACTACAAATGAAACCCTTCCCCCCACATTTTGAAGTTCCACAATTTGATAAATACAAGGGAAGGGGAGACCCCAACGGTCACCTCTGAACTTTCTATGTTGCTTGCCTTGATGTCGCCTACAATGACACATATCATTTGCAACTTTTCCCTCATAGCCTTGGGGGAAAAGCAATGGAATGGTTCTCTCATCTGCCGCTCGGCATCAAGACATTCAAAGAATTGGCCGACAAATTAGTGTCCCAATTTGCATTCAACATAAAAAATGAGGTCACCATGAATGACTTAGTCAACAATAAACAAAGAAATGGAGAGACTTTTTCATCATTCATTCAATGATGGAGGAACATGGCAAGTAAACTATCATGGCACATGCCTGAAAAATAATAAGTTGATATCTTTGTACAGAACCTCCATCCATAATTGTCCTTCCAATTACAAATGCATAGTGCTGTTTCATTTGATGAGATCATCTCTAAAGGAAGTAACATTGAAAAAGCTCTCATTTCAAAAGGCCTCATTAAAATTTTCAAAGACAACAAGGACAACCCACAATCTTCAAATGACAAATCAAAATTCTGGAACAAAAATATAAATGTTGTAAATGATGGCGTGGTTGATCAAAAAATGTCCAAACAGTGCAAGTCCCTATTCAGATACAAGCAACATCAAGAGGTCAACCTTTCACTCCCCATGACCAAACAATTACAAACCAACCACCAAGACACAAATTCACTCCCTTGGGAGAACCTATCGAAATCTATTCTTAGAAAGCTAGTGCAAATGGGAACAATCACTTTACCAAAAACTAGACCAAACGAAGAGCCTCAATTCAAGCCTAATTGGTACAAGGACAATGAATGCTATGAGTACCATAGGGTCAGGGGGCATAGCATTGCTAGCTATATGAAAATGAAACACACAATTAAAAACCTCATTGATCAAGGGATTTTTAGGGTCACATCAACTCAACCAATGAACAATCATGACATTCATGCCTATAAAAATCCCCTCACTTTGCATGATAAAGCAAGTGCTTCAAACACGGGAAAGATTGTCAACTACACATCTAAGTCTACCATTGGGCATATTGAGCAATCGCGAATCTCCACCATCACCATTCTAGGGAAAGCCCCTAATTGTGTTGTCACTACCCATCAAAGTCGTGTCACTATTCAAGGAACCCCACCATCTGCCACTCATGGAATCTCACCTTTGGTTATTCGACCAAATTTTGAGTACAACATTCTTGAACACCTTGGTAAAACCCCTGCTCACATATCCATACTTGAGCTATTTCATATATCTCATGCACACAGAGCCATTCTAGATATAGCCTTAAGAGAATCATCCATACCAAATGATATCGATACCACACAGTTCCAAGCTATGATGGCAAACATCTCATCTCCCCATCATTTAACTTTTTCTGATCAAGATCTCGTATCGTTCAACCCATCTCACCATGACACACTCCATATAGAGGTATTCATTAACCAATGCCATTGTAGACACCTAAAATTGGCTTGCTTCGCAAACTAATTTTCCATATCTCTACACCCTCATTATTCCTCCTATTAATTAAATAAATTCATTTTATTTAATTAATTTATCCCTCATTGTCTACCTTGACCATTTACCCATTCCTTGTGATAAATTAATTCATTTAATTTATCACTTTTACCTTACAACATTATCCTCATTTGATTAAATAAATATTCACAATATTTATTTAGTTAAATTTTCCTTTTCCCTAATCCTCATTAATTAGATAAATCATGGTTATCTAATTGATCTAGCCTACTAATTGACCTACCCTAAGCTACCCTAGCCTACCTATCCCCTAGACCTAGGTTAGTTAAGCTAAACACTCAATTAACCTTGCTTATCCCCTTCTTCCATGCACCTTTTGAATAAAAATCAATCTTTTATTCAAAGGGTCAAATCCCCCTTAACCCTCATTTATCACTCTCTTACACATGTAAGAGTACCATCTTCACATCTCCACATAAAAGTGAATTAAAAATTCACTTGTCATGTCCCCTCTTCCCAAAATGAATCTTTTATTTATTTTAATCCTCCACACCTTTCCCCATGTGAATTTAAAATTCACTTTTAATGAGAGCCCTCCAATCCCATTGACCAAGATTCAACCCTTGATCTCCCTCATCCACTCTCCTTGTGACACTTGTCACAAAGCTATGAACCCAATCCTAACCCTAACTCTCATTGATTCCTAGCCCTTGATCTCACCTTCTAATCCTGACCCTCCATCCTCATTCTCAAAACTCTATAAATGAAACCCTCTCCAATCCATTTGAGAGAGACTCAATCATGCACCAAACCTCTGCCAAAATCTCTCCACAATCTCCTTATCATGCCACCATAATGTCAAAATCTTGCCTCAATCCCATCTAATCTATCCATCCACCTTGTCTCTCATCTACATTTGTGTTGAAAAGCTTTGAGCAATCCACATTAGTCACACTGATCATGGGAACAATCTTGAGGAGCTCTTGGGTGCATCTCCTTCCCACATGGATTTGTGAGGTCTTCATGAAGGTATAATCATTTTGTTTATGCATTAGATTAGTTTTATCTTCATTTTGATTTCACTTATCACATTGGCACGCCCGGTGTGACCCACAAGGTCCGAATCTAACTTGATGTGTGAGTTTTTGTGTGCATAGATGTGTTTTTACAGGTGCGACGCCATCCACCCCTCGCAATAGCGCTATCACTACCACATATTAGCGCTATCCTCTGTTTTAGCACCTTTTCTGCGGAGAATTTTTTTTCCTAACTTCCACTCACATGTCTCTTTTAAAGCATTTTTCTACTATTTTTGTGTCAAAATGCTCTCAGTTTTTGTAGGAATGTTGATTAAACAAGGGGAGGTTATGCCAAAATTTCTCTAGAAGAAAAAAAAATATTTTTTTGCAGGCCAGACGCATTTTAGCCCCATATCGACGCTATCTACCCAGAATGACGCTATCTTCAAACTAGGATCATACCACTTTACAGCGCGCAGTGGCGCCTTCCATGACCTATTTTAGCGCTATTGTCTGTATTAGCGCTTTTCTTTCTGTTGTATTAGCGCTATTGTCTGTATTAGCGCTATTTTATGTATTAGCCTATCTTCTGTATTAGCGCTATATTTGTTCTTTATTAGCGCTATTTTCTGTATTAGCGCTATCGTCTGTATTAGCGCTATCTTACCTATGTATTAGCGCTATTTTCTGAGACTATTTTTTGGGTTCTGTGTAGGGACTGACAGTTTGCTTGCAGGTCACCAATATCATCTTGAGGATACTAACAAGTCTTTTTGTAGGGCTCTTTCATCTTTGTTTAAAACATTTCATTTGCAACTTAAAATGAACCCTTGCATGTTATCTACAAATCAAACATTTCATTTTGGTGCACCTAAAAAGAATCTTTGAGTGCCTTAGTGTAAAGAACATTTGATTTTGGTGCAACTAAAATTAATCATTGCTTGCAACAAACAACTTTAGGCACATTTTCAATTTGGGCTTAAAATGAACATTAGCTCTTGTTTGCCGTGTCTTGTGCACTTGCACGTTGGTGTTATCCCATAGGGTAGAATCAAAGTATCCTCTCCCCTTGCCTTCAAAAGGATCTTGGGTGAAGAGAAATGGTTCTATTCTATTTTTCTTTTTAGGATGTGGGCCTGTCCTTGAGACACATCCATTCAGAGAACTCATTGGCGACCCCAAGCGGTACTTTCATTCGGTCCGCTATATGTAAATTGAGGATAAGGTGAAAGCCAAGTCTAATCGGTATGAGCACTTACCATTCGGTGCTAGCTTGAAAGGAAGTAGTACCCTTGAGGTATATTAAACTCCTAGTAGAGCTAGTCATAACCTTAAGTGGTTTATCGGATGCTCGTAAGGTGCCGATCCCCCGGATGTTCACCCACTACGAACCTTTGTTTTAGTGGCCCAAATCCTTAAGGTTGTACATGCTTGATTGTCACATTTTTCATAAATCAAACCTTTAACCATTGTGTCTTTGTGCTTGATCGTTTGTCTACTTGCCAAGAAAAATCAAATTCATCCATCAATCCAACCATTCACATCCTTTAGCGCCATTTCCTCTCTATTTCAGCGCCATTTTCCACCTGTTTTAGTGCCTTCTTCATCCATGTCAAAAAATCAAATTTTCCCATCAAAAACATTAATTTTATATGTTGAGCTGGGTTTTCCTCCCAACACCGCTAAACCATCCCCTCATTTATCAAACCCCATACGTTGAGCTTACCCAAATCCCTTTATTTGAGCTTGATCAAATTCTAATCCACTTCTTCTCTAGTCATAATCTATCTTCATCATCCTAATCATCCTAACCACCTATCTTATCCACATCATCATCCAAATCATTCAATCCAATCTTATCCTAATCACTCTCATCACCCTTAATCCAATTCATCAACATCATTCTAATCCCATCTCATCCAAATCAAATCCAATCCAAAATCAACATCAATCCCAATCATTATCCAAATCCCCCACATCATTATCAAACTCCAAATCCAAATCAACCCAATCAAAAATCAAGACCTTAATCGATCACCTAATCAAACCAACCCAATCAACCCTCTTGCTTAAGATCATTAGTCTATCTTAAGCATAGAGAACCATTCATCAAATCAAATCAAATCAAAACAAATCATCTTAAGGTCCTGAAATTTTCATCCCACCATCACAATCATCCATCATCCCCATCATCTCATACTCTCTCCAACGAAATGGATCTTTAGGAAACAATACAACAATTACAAAGATGTAGACAAGCCTATGAGAACATGGATCCTAATGCTAAGGAACAATTCAAAAATGCAATTAAAGATATGCCCTTAGCACACCTCATCATTGGAGAATCCCAATCCCCTATCCAACCTTCATCATATCAACAAACATCTTACACATCATCCCCATCCACATCATATCAATAGTCATTCTTTCAACCTTCATACCAACCTACATCTTATATATCCACACCATCAACCTCCCATTAACCTTCATCATATCAACTTCCATCATATCAACCTCCATCATCCTCATATCAACCTTCAATCTCATACCAACTTCCATCATATCAACCTTCATCATATCAACCTTTACCCTCATATCAATCACCACCCCCTTACCCATCCATGCCATCATACTTATCCAACCAATCAATGCCTCCACCTTATCCATCCCCCAACCTTTGTCATGCTAACTTTGATCAAGGGAACACCAATCTCGCACTCCTTATATCCGAAATCCAAACCCCATCTCCTAATCCCCATCCTCCAACCCTCCCATCACAATATCCCTCCAACCTTATCAACCTTAATCCATCACCTTATGTATCTCCCAATCCACCAATCCCTATCACTCATCCACCATCTAATCCACCATCAAATCCAACGCCTATCCTTGAACCTACCCACGAACCATCACTACCTAATCCTATCACCCACCTATCCAATCCCAATCCCATTTCTACACCATCCACCATCATTATCCATCCATTATATTGTTCTTCCACCCATACACTCATTAAGGATGTCATCCATTGGCTATTAGCAAGGAATCAAACACCCTCATGCAATCCAACATCCACCAAATCTCTTGAACAACCTCCTATCATAACTCAAGAACCATCATGCAACTAAGTTCAAGAACACATAAGTCAAACACCTATTGCATCCATCCAAGCACCTATCACATACATCCAAGTCACTCCCACTTCTATCCAAACATATGAGCCATGTCAAGAATCAAATCCAAAGCATGTTGAAACATCAACCCCTTCTCTTGATCAAGATCTCACCATCCCATCTAATAAGATCCCCAATTCCCTACCATCCATTGATCAACTTATTGATCTCACACCATCTTTTACCACCCCTTCACCATCCCCCATGAATCCTTCACATCCATCTACCAATCCCATCCAAAATCCATCCCCTTATCCACTTGGCACAAGCACTTTCATCCATGGTGACTTCCTTGTAGGAGGCGAACAACTTCCTCCCACCACCTATCTATCTCCAAGAAATAATGGATTTGCGTCTTGTTTCCAAAGCAACAAACATCCCATTGCACGTCACATACTCCAACACATGAACTATCAAGGCAAAGGCTTAGGCTTTCATGAACAAGGCATCTTGGAGCCCATCCACACCACATTCCATCCATCTTCTAATAGTCTTGGCTATACATCCCAAGACAAAAAACATGAACATGTTGGTACAATCCACTCGCCTTCCAAAATCCATTCATCGAATCCCAAACATGGTGCATCTCATCACACCCCCAAAACATATGTTGCCATCCCTCCTCCATCATCCTATCATTTGCAAAAGCATGTGACCATCCATCTCCCTCCATCAAATTTACCTCCACTTCTTCCAACTCCAAATATTCCTATCAAATCCACTTTACCTCCTATCTTACCAACTCCTAATATCCCCATCCTCAAATCTCGTCATCCATTTATCCATAAATCCACTTTTTACTCCTCCACCCATAAATCCTCTAAAATCCCCATTCAAGACCAACAAAAGCACACACCTTTCAAACATGAAGCTTCCCCCAAATCCATGGGATTTAAAAATTTGAATGCCTCAACTCATAAAGCACAAAAGCCTAAAGATGTTATCCCTTCCAAGCAAAATCAAAAATCCCAAAGGCTATCAAAGCCCACACCATCACAAGAAAAAGCAAAAACAAAAATGGTGTGGGTCCCTAAACAAAAAGTACCAAACTCTAATGAGGCATCTACATCCCGCTCCCCATCTAAAACTCCCATAATTCCTAAGTCCATTTGGGTACCTAAAACCCCAAATCGACCATCCAAAAATCCCCCATCCTGATGCCCATTACTCCCAACTCCACATCCAAAATACAAGCTTCCAAATACATCACGGTGTGTGCGACCGTTGGTCTTGGTTTCCCCCCACCACTTAACATTCCCACATACCCCCATCTCTCCATCTTTCATTCACTATCCTACATATCTTCCCCATCACATTCGTATGGTCCATGCTTTTGCATAATCCACATCATAATCCACATCATAATCCATTATCCACCATACATTCCATCTTCTCCTATCTACCTACATCTATGCAATCATCATCCAAAATGCTATCCCACATGGTACCATCTTCTCCTTGCTATGGAAACAGACGCTAGAGTCCCCATCCCATCAAAAAAGCAAAAAAATAAAAAAAAATCAAAAAAATTAAGAAAATAGTAAAGAGAAAAATCCGTCCAATGGTGAAAACCACTCCTTGTGGCGCCTTGGGCAAGTACCTTGATGAAAACCCCTTGTGGGCGTCATGCGTAATCCCTTCTCCATCCATTTTGTATCCCTACACTTGGGGGCAAAACCATCTAATCATCCAAATCCATAACATCCTTTTGCATATCCTATCCACTATCCCCTATTTATCTTATCATATTCCTATCTACCATCCCCTATTCACCCTATCATTCCCCATCCATTCTATCCACTATATCCTCCTCCTTAGATCTTGATGAAGACAAGGGGCAAAATATCAACAACATGCTTTGGAGACCTCTTGGCATACTCCCTTTGTAAGTATATCTTCCATCCATCTATTGCAAAGTCCATCCATTCAAACATGAACCCATCATGCAAAATCCTACACATTGGGGCATATGATTCCTTGCAACCTAGCCCTTGGAGAAAATCCTCATCCCTATCTTCCATCTATCTAACATGCATCCCTATCGCTTGTCCATTCATCTACCACAAATCTGTTATCTGTCATCCTTTCATCGCCAACCCCCCTATCCAACCCCATCACCCTCACCTGTAGACTTGGTGTTCCCTTGTCATTGCTATCTAGCATAAAGGTCATCCACACAAAAGCCAATGCAACCATCTCATAATAAACCATTCCTTTTCCAAAATCAGAAAATCCAAAAAACATAAAAAAATTAGAAAATCCAAAAAAAAAAAAAATCCATAAAAAATCCCAAAAATATCCATCATGAAATCAACATTGCTACATCAACATCTCATCATCCAACACATCATTCAATCATTCATCACATCATCACATCTATCATCATCACAAATCAGAACTACATATCATCATCACCCACATCTTAATGTGCCTTGATCCCGTGGATACAGGGTATGTAGGCAGTCTGAAATACGAAGGAAGTTTCCAATACTTAGGTACCTAAGATGCACCCATCTATCCTCAATGAGCTTACATTAGATCCAAGCATCACATCACTTATCGAAGCATTGTCCCTTAATAAAAAATCATCAACTATCAAATCAACATCAACCACAACTTGTCACCATCATATCTTGAGCCAATCTTACATCAACTAATCATGATCCAATCATCAATTGATTCCTGCCTTAGGATATATCCTTCCTACGATAGGCAGAATCTATCCAATCATTATCCATCTTGGCAAGAGATACAATGGTTACTTATTTGGTTCGTTGGTCTTTTTGTTTTTGATTTTTATCTTTTGTCCTATTCGGAGATCACATCAAAGCTACCTTGATCTCATTATATCATGGTATGTGGCAAAAACATCTAGAATGGGGCATAGTCTTGCTTTTGTATGCTGTGCTTGTGGGCTAATTTCATTACTCCAAGCTAGTATTCATATCTTGTTGATCATAGGGTCGGTTCTAGCATATTGGTCCCCTTATGCATCTAAGGTTCATCATACCTTTTGTGTACTAAGGACTTATGCTATGAGTCCCCTTCCCTCGTCAAGACAAGGTTGTACTATCTTGGGCATGCATGAGATCATCCCTTTGTTTGCATGTCTAGTCCATGCAAATGTTGGATAAACATCATCACCCTGGTCTTCTATACCTTGGTGAACATATCCACTTTGCTATATCAAACCTAGGATTGCTCTAAATCATTTTTTAGCACAATGATCATCCACCAATCAATCTCCCACCACCATCATCCTTTCATCTCACCACTTATTCTCCAAACCACTTCGACCAATCTCCTCCATCCATTTCGAGAGCACAACCGTGTTCTTACAACCTGCCTATCCTCTCGAGGGGGCATCATCCTTACCAATTATCCCCAAACCTTACCCTATTCTTCTAAGCCAAAATATTTTTCTATCCAATCTAACTCTATGTTTTTACTTCTTTGAAATGATGTTACTTAGTCACAACACCATCTCAAAGAGGGGCAAATGTAGACACCTAAAATTGGCTTGCTTCACAAACTAATTTTCCATATCTCTACACCCTCATTATTCCTCCTATTAATTAAATAAATTCATTTTATTTAATTAATTTATCCCTCATTGTCTACCTTGACCATTTACCCATTCCTTGTGATAAATTAATTCATTTAATTTATCACTTTTACCTTACAACATTATCCTCATTTGATTAAATAAATATTCACAATAGTTATTTAGTTAAATTGTCCTTTTTCCTAATCCTCATTAATTAGATAAATCATGGTTATCTAATTGATCTAGCCTACTAATTGACCTACCCTAAGCTACCCTAGCCTACCTATCCCCTAGACCTAGGTTAGTTAAGCTAAACACTCAATTAACCTTGCTTATCCCCTTCTTCCATGCACCTTTTGAACAAAAATCAATCTTTTATTCAAAGGGTCAAATCCCCCTTAACCCTCATTTATCACTCTCTTACACATGTAAGAGTACCATCTTCACATCTCCACATAAAAGTGAATTAAAAATTCACTTGTCATGTCCCCTCTTCCCAAAATGAATCTTTTATTCATTTTAATCCTCCACACCTTTCCCCATGTGAATTTAAAATTCACTTTTAATGAGAGCCCTCCAATCCCATTGACCAAGATTCAACCCTTGATCTCCCTCATCCACTCTCCTTGTGACACTTGTCACAAAGCTATGAACCCAATCCTAACCCTAACTCTCATTGATTCCTAGCCCTTGATCTCACCTTCTAATCTTGACCCTCCATCCTCATTCCCAAAACTCTATAAATGAAACCCTCTCCAAGCCATTTGAGAGAGACTCAATCATGCACCAAACCTCTGCCAAAATCTCTCCACAATCTCCTTATCATGCCACCATAATGTCAAAATCTTGCCTCAATCCCATCTAATCTATCCATCCACCTTGTCGCTCATCTACATTTGTGTTGAAAAGCTTTGAGCAATCCACATTAGTCACACTGATCATGGGAACAATCTTGAGGAGCTCTTGGGTGCATCTCCTTCCCACATGGATTTGTGAGGTCTTCATGAAGGTATAATCGTTTTGTTTATGCATTAGATTAGTTTTATCTTCATTTTGATTTCACTTATCACAACCATATTAAGCGGATACTAGTGGATGACAGAGCTGGTCTTAATATTTGTTCTCTAAAGTTAATAAAGTAATTAGGCTACTCTGAGGACCATATTGATACAACCAAAATAATAACCATCAAGGCCTATGATGATGGAGAGTGGGATTCATAAGGTATTATTAATCTACCTATAAGGGTTGGTCCTATTACCACTGACACAAAAATGTCAAGTCCTAGATGACAATCTACCCTACAATATTATCTTGACCGTCCTTGGATCCATTCCTTAAAAGAAGTACCCTCCACATATCACCAATGCCTAAAGTTTCCATACGAGGGTGTGGAAATTACCATCCCTGTAGATCCCAAACCCTTTGAATACTATCGTGCATTCCAAGCCACTTGTCAAAACCCTAACCGAGTCCCTATTAATGCTGAAGCCTATCCATCCACTTCATATATTGATCTAGATGATCTTAACAAGCCCTCCACTAGTAAGTCCACCCCTAACATCCAATTCAAATATGAGGAAAAAGGACTTGGTGAGTATAGCCTAAAAGAATCTTATTGTGTGGGCGCTATGCCCTTGTCACTCAAATCATATTGTAAGCTAGCCATTTCAAAAGCTTCTTCCTCCAAGAAACTATCACCATGCCTCCAATAGTGTTTGTGCAATCAGGATTACTTGATGATGAGGATGTCTCTGATGACATTTCTTCTTGGATCTTCTACAATGAAAATGATCAAGTATCTTTAGAAGTGGAACGATATAATAATGGGTTCAGAATCATAAAAAATATGGGCTACAAAGGAAAAGGAGGACTAGGTCTACAGGAACAAGGCCTCTTAGAGATAATCATTGTGTCAAAGAAGTATAATCGATAGGGTCTAGGGTACTGGAAGGAGGGTCCACCTTCCTCAGACATCCAGTTTATCCTTGATAAATTCATTGAGGCCTTTCCTGTAGAAAAGGCCCCTAATCTAGATACCATTTAAGACTTTTCCTTTCATATCACTGAGCTTTTCCAAGAAACCTCTATTTTTATGACATCCTCTACTACCCATAACCTTCCACTTATCTACTCCAACCTAATTGATTGGGATCAGCAGGGGGCACCTACCCTCAATACATTTCAAAATTATGAGGCTATTGCTGAATTCATGGGAACAAGAAAAGGCTTGCCTCTTGGAGACCATAAGGTAGGATTTGCAATTTATTTGCCACTACTAGCCTACTTTGGTGGAAGTGTCAGATCTTCTAGTCACAAAAGTGAAATTAATAATATAAAAAATGAAAGGTCATTAGGTGAAAACCACAAGGCTCCTCTTGACCAAAAAAAAGTAAAAATAAAAGACATATTCGAGGGTGAAAACCTCTCTGAGGCACCTGAGGATGGAGGATCTGACCTTCCTGTAACTTCTGTATATTAAGAAAGATCACCCTTGTTGATCAATAAATCTCAAGAAATCAATTTGGGCACATCACAAGCTCCTAAAATCACGTTCCTAGCAGCTTCTTTGTCAGATACAGAAAAAGTTAGCTTTACTAAATTCTTCATAAAAAAACTATCAACTTTGCATGGACCTACACAGATATGCTGGGTCTAGACCCCTCCTTGGTAGTACATCATTTGGCTATCTCTCTGAATGCCAAACTAGTTCGACAAAAGATGAGAAAAATGCATCCACAAATAACATTGTTAGTCAAAGTAGAGATCCAAAAACTTCTGGATGCAGGGTATGCAATCTAGTACCCATTGCCAAACCTGATGGCAGAATTTGTTGTTGTAATGACTTCAGAGACCTCAACAGAGCATGTCCCAAGGATGACTTCCCTTTACCAAGCATTGACACAATTTTAGACCTCACTACAAGACATGACATGCTTTCATTAATGGACAGATTCTCTAGATATAATCATATTAGGATCGTAGAGGAGGACCAACATAAAAATTCATTCATTTACCCATGGGGAATATACTGCTGGGTCATCATGCCTTTTGGAATTAAAAACGCTGGAGCAACTTATCAACGGGCTATGACTATTATTTTTCATGATCTTTTCCACACAATAATGGAAGACTAGGTCAATGACATCTTGGGAAAGTCCAAAACAAGAGAAGACCACCTCCAAGTCTTAGAACAAATCTTCGACATGATTGAGAAGTACAAAGTCAAACTGAATCCAAAAAAGTGTCTTCAGTGTATCTTCTGGGAAGCTGCTAGGCTACATACTCTCCAGAAGAGGCATTGAAGTGGATCCTGATAAAGTGAAAGCTATAGTCAACATGCCTGCTTCATCTAACTTGAAACAACTACGTGGTCTCCAAGGTTAGTTGTAATCCATTCGTCGATTCATAGCTCAGCTAGCAGACAAATGCCATCCTTTCCAACACTTGCTCAGGAAAGGGAAGCCTTTAAGTGGGATGACAAATGTCAATAGGCCTTCAATCAAATAAAAGAATATCTTTCAGCACCTCCTATGCATGTACCTCCTATTTGAGATCAACCTTTGCTTCTATATACTTCATCAACATCAATTGCACTTGGTGCTCTCCTAGATCAGCATGATGATATAGGAAAAGAACAAGCCATTTCTTATATCAGCATGACTCTTGTAGGTTATGATCTCAACTACACAATAGTGGAAAAAGCATGCTTGGTGGTGGTGTTTGCTTCTCAAAAGTTGTGACACTACATGTTGAATCAAACAAGAAAGCTCATCTCCAAGTTTGATCCATTGAAATATCTTCTTGCTAAAGCAGTCCTTACTGGCAAGGTAGCAAAATGGGTGATGATCCTTAGTGAATTTGATATTGAATATGTCAACCACAAAGCTATTAAAGGACAAGTCATCGCGAATCAACTTGCTCAAGCTCCAATGACTGAGATTCATCCTTTTAATCCTGAGCTCCCTAATGAAGAACTTTTCAATGTGTCTCCTTTTGAAACCTGGCAACTATACTTTGATGGTTCCTACACATAGCATGGGTCTGGAGTAGGTATCCTATTCATCACCCCCCAAGGTGATTTTATTCCAAAATCCTACCATATTTCCTTTCCTTACACAAACAACATAGTAGAATATGAGGCTCTAATCATTGGGTTGCGCATGGTTGTTCAATGGGACATTAGAGAGTTACAAGTATTTAGAGACTCACAGTTGGTAATTAAACAAGTTCAAGAAGAGTACCAAACAAAGGATGAAAATCTTCTTCCATATAAATTGATGATTGATGACTTTAAGAAATATTTCTCTCAAATCACATTTGAGCAAATTGCAAGAATCAACAACAAACTAGCTAATGCCATGGCAACCATTGGTTCTCTCCTAGAAATGCCTTCTAATGCACAACAGTGTGAATTCTTAGTGGAACAACTTTTAATTCCAGTCTTTGAAGTATCTCAATCAGAACACATCTGCGAGTTTCATGGTCCCACGTCTCCTTGGTACGAAGATATCTATGAATACCTTGTCAATGGCACTTTCCCTTTCCAATTTTCCAACTCCCAACATAAAACTTTCATCCACCGAGCCTCTCGCTACACTATCCTTGGCAAAACCCTTTACCGCAAGAGTCTTGATGGTATCTTACTTAGGTGTCTCGACTCGGAAGAGGCCAATGTGGCTTTACGAGAGGTACATGAGGGTGTCTGTGGATTACATTTTGTCAGCCCTAGTCTTTCAAGAATCTTCTTAGAGCTGGCTATTATTGGCCTACTATGGAATGGGACATGCAAAAGTTCTCAAAAAGATGCGTGTAATGTCAGATACATGGAGACTTGATACATGCCCTAGCACATGAACTACAACCACTCACAACTCCTTGGCCATTTTTGCAATGGGGACTCGACCTCATAGGAAAAATCCATCCATCCTCTTCAAACAGCCACAAGTTCATAATCATTGCTATAGAGTATTTTACCAAATGGGTGGAAGCAATACCAATGACATACATCACTGGAAAGTAGATCTCCAAGTTCATATTGCATTATATCATTTGTCGATATGGTATTCCTCAGACCATTGTAACTGATAATGGGTGCCCCTTCAAAAATTAGGAAGTCCATGATTTGTGTCAAAAGTTTCATATCTAGCATAGATTTTCCACGCCCTACTATCCTTAGAGCAATAGCCAAGCTGAGGCCTCTAATAAGACCATCATAAAAATCCTCAAGAAAACGGTCAATGAATCTGGTCGTGATTGGCACCTTCAATTGAATCCCGCCTTATGGGCTTACTATACAAGTATCTAAACCCCCACTGGTACCACTCCATATGCCTTGGTTTATGGTATTGATGCCATCCTTCCTATTGAGATCAAAATCACTTCATTGCATGTATCACTCCAACACATCATATCTGATGAAGAGTACAGAACATCTAGGCTGACTAAATTTGAACTATTGGATGAAAAGCGAATCATGATTCTCAACCATTTGCAAGTTTATCAAAATCCTCTCCACCACAGCTATAATAAGAAAATCAAGGAAAGAAGGTTCCATGTGGGTTACCTTGTATCGAAAGAGAATCAAAGTAATCAACAGAGTAGTGAAAAGCAAGGCAAGTTTGAACCCAATTGGCTCGGCCCCTTTGTGATCACATTTGGCTACGGCTCTAGAGCCTATACTTTGGCAACCCTGATGGTGTCTCCCTAGATGAACCAATCAATAATGTTCATCTTAAAAAAATCTATCCGTGAGATTTTGTAAATAGCATCCTCTTTAAATGTCCTGAAAAAATCCAAAAAAATCATAAAATGTCCTAAAAAATCGAAAAAAATCATAAAAAGTCCTTAAAAAAGTCCAAAAAAAAATCATCCAATGGTGAAAACCTGGCAAATAGGCACCCTAGATAGGTACCATAGTGAAAACCTGGCAAACAAGTGCTATGTGTAAAAGACCAACTATTGCCATCTATTTCGTGTTCATTTGGTATCTGTCATCATTTCACCCTTTTCACAAACCATCCATCCATCCATAATCAACCCACTTATATCATAGCTTGGAACTTGTTAAAGTTGACATATCATTTATGTATATCACCTAGCTTCAACTGATTCATTCCTAGCCATTGTATCCCATAAAAAAACATTCCATCTGCCTATCCACAATAATTTCTTCCCATATTGGGGGCACTTGCTTGCACTTCACCTTAAGGGTTGATAACTTTCAGCATCGTCTGCATGTTCCATCAATAAATCATCATCATCATCCCGTATCCTCTAAACACTTTGGTCACATCTCATCAATAATCAACCATCTCTATCTTCCATCATCCCAAAGAAAAACTACATATCATTTTTATTGTTGAAAGCCTTGATCCCATGGATATAGGGTATGTAGGCAATATGGCATATGAAGGAAATATCTAGATTCAGGCGTAGATGATACCCTCCTTTTTCTCTTTCTATCTATCTTCTAATCATCTTATTTATTACTCATCTCATTATTCTTCTCTCACCTCATCTCCCACATCATCAATAAACACTCAGAACTACATATTGATCTTGTCTCATCATCATCGTGTGGTGCTTTGCTCCCATGGATACATGGTATGTAGGCAGTTTGGAATATGAAGGAAGTATCCAATATGAAAGCACCAATGTTCTTCCATTCCCACTTTATCATCTTCTCTGTCTTCTTCTCTTTGACTAACTCAAGAAAAAACAAATTATGCATCTTTTGATAGCTCAAGCGCTTGTTCAAATCAGAGGTAAACAAAGTTATTTGTCCGCATGTCTTAAGCCAACATTTTCTATGTCAATCTAACAACACAGTAGCCTCCAAATAGGATGTATCTTTCCTAACAACAAGGCCCTATCCTAATCTATCCATGAGCACCTATTTTGGCAAGAGAACATGATGGATGTGCCTTTTGTTTTATCTTTTGATTTATCTTTTGTCCATTCTAATACCAAATCAAGACTACCATGATCAATCATATCTTGGTATGTTGTGATGAAGTTTGGACTGGGGCATGGTCATTTTCTTTCGTATGCTATGTTTGTAGGATGATCTTATTCTCCTACTAGGCCTAATGGTATCTTGTACGTGTTGGGAGTAGCATCTTGTATATCAATACCTTTTTCATCTGAGAAGCTAAACAATCTCTCATGCACTAAGGGTATTCTATGATGAGACTATTTCCCATACATATAACCAACAAGGTTCATTATGTTTGGTGGAAATAAGTTCAAACCTTTGCTTGTAGGGTCAAAGTCCATCCTGCATTAGATACTCAACACCTAGGTCTTCCATACCTTGGTGCATAATATCCACATGCTACATCAAAAATAAGGATTGTAAACCTCAAATCTTGTGTGCAACTATTGAAGCTGTTCTCATCATCATCATCATCCTTGATCTTCATCATTAGCATCTTATTATTCTTCATCATCATTCTTCTTCTTCCTACAACACAAGTATTCCAGACATAATAAAATCATCATCATATAGTAAGTCCATCATCATAAATCATTTATCCATAGCATCTAGCATCTATCACATACCCATTAATGCATCCATAAAGCATATCATCATTATGTAAACCACATCATCTTACAATAATCATAAACATCTAACCTTATATAGCGCATCTAATCCCATAAAATATCTACAACATATGCATCTCATAATCACATCATGTGCATCTCAGAGCATAAAAACATAAAAAACACAAAAATAAATGCATATCCATACCACATGTGCATCCATCATCATAGACAACATATCTCATCAAATGTAGGATCATGTGTATATATCATTGGTCAATATACAAGTGTCTATATACAAAATAAGTATACAATATGGCTATCTAAGAGCCCTAAAAAATGTATATACAACAAGCTCACAGGCTTTAGAAATGATACAATAAAGTACAAAACAAGCTATACCTGGTGTCTGGTCTGGCTGCTCACAGATGCCTCTCCTTGATCCCTATCTCTGTCACCCCCTACATCTCTCTGCTGAAGTTGTCCTTGTTGATAACTGAGATTGGGGTGAATCAGTTATCCTAATTATTTCTTCTATCTGAACTTTCTTTTTAATCAATGCAACATTAATTCAAATAAGCAAACATTATCATGAAATGGAAAAACACATGACACAGTATTTTTGACGTGGAAACCCTGTTAAGGGAGAAAACCACGGGGTGATTAACCCAAAGATTATTCTCTGTTAGAAGAATAAGGAAATACAAAATGGCACTTACCAATTAGGGCTCACTGCCCGAGCACACTGCTCACAAAGGAGGCATACTGCCTACAAGGAGACACATTGTCTACAAAAGAATGTTATACAATACTTGAATTGATTGGAAGCATCCACATATGCTGGAGTTCAGTTCCGGTTAGGCTCAATACACTGATCTGCTGTACTTCATCTTTCCTCTTCTCTTATGCTGCTTTCCTTTCACATACCGGACCTTCCTTACTGCTTCTTCTCTGCTCTACTTCTTCACATATCACTTATATCAACAACACTTCTCACAACTAAATCCATCCTATATATATATCCGCACAAGTGATTTCATTATCTTTCTAGTCGGCACCCGGAACAGTCAATCTTCTCACAAACTCTGTTCTGTCAGTTGAATCCTTACACATCAAGTAATGCATATCAAGTATATACTTGTAGAAATCATTAATCATGTCGGCCAAACATGATTCATGCCTTCATAACCTTTAACACCATCAGTAACACATCCAGAAAGTAGTCTGATGTTCTGTCAGTCAGTTCTTCCTCTGTTCACACTGTCACTCAGGAATCCGGTACTCAACTATTCATATCTTTTCCCTTGTCCATCACCAGAGGCTAAATCCTTGGAATCTATTACTCAAGGTAGTCCTCTTGACTTTCCCAAATCCGCACTTCACCAAGATACTTCCTCTGAGAGATCTGGACCTGTCTGTCAAACCTTGCCACAAGCTCTGTTCTTGTTTATCGGACCTCAACAATCTTCATTCTGACTTCCGGTAGAGACACACCATGTCCTGTAGATGTGTGGGATGAACTTTGTTAACATCAATGACAACAATAATTTTTCCATATAGTGTCTCTTGCCAACAATCTCCCCCTTTGGCATTGATGGCAACACTTAGTGAAAAATGACTAAGTGTTTACACTATGCTCCCCCTTGGCTGATGCTCTGTCTTTATATACATTTTCTGGAGCTCCCCCTTAGTTGGATTCCTCATTTTTCACTGCTCCTCACTCCCCCTTTGACATCAATGGCAAAGGGTAGGGTCCACACACCAAAATTTTCAAAAATTTTACTATACTTAGCCGCATAAGTATATACATATGGCATACTTACATATACTTAAGTATGTTTGCAAAAGTTGTCTTCAACTGTACAACTTCTGTCGCCCAACTCTGCTTCATCTTGTCCAAAATTGAGATATGCCCACTCAATAGGAATGCAAACGCATCTGCCCTTTTTAGATCTGTCGGATCATTGGTCTGGGCTGTAATTTGGGCTTCTGTTATAGCCTCATGTATGGCCTCTAGCTTAGGGACAATTAACCCCCTGAGCTCACTTAACCTGCTTATTCTATTTTTCCTTTCCTTCTCCAACTTCTTGATTTCACTCAAGACTGCGATAGTCTGACATTCTTGATTTGTTATAGAGGAGGAGAGAGGATCAAAATTCTTTGATAAGTTTGATAGTTTATCCTCCTGTTCTTTTATTTTCTTCTCAATGTCTAGTGTTACTTTGGACCAGGAGATACAAAATTTGTATATTTCACCACTATCCTTAAGAGCATTTTCTAAACTCTTTATCACAATACTCATATTTCTTCTATCATTAGTGATTAATCCTTGTACCTCTTAGAATCTCTTATCCAAAAACTCCTTCCAGACCTTTTCTTCAGCTGATTTTTCTAGAGAATCAAAATGTGTACTAACACTGCTGACCAAGGTTTTGAGATTTACCGGAAGAGGAGGCGGTGGGATCCTTTTGAAAAGATGGTATGATCTTTTCCAGCACTCTGGATGTAGCTTCTATCAACTCACAGTCTTCCATATGAGACTTTAGGAGTTTTTCATTAGCCTTAGCATTTGCAAATGAAGCTATCTTCATTGTCTGTACTGGAGAAAGAGAATCAAAATTGAATGGACCTTGTAGATGCTCTGGTTCATCAATCTCCATTGTTTCTTTGCTCAGAAATTCCTAGACAGTTTGTGCAGTGTCTCTTGCTAGAGACAGATGTTTCTTCTCTTCTGCAGTCTTGGAGCTGTCCTTTGGAGTTTTCTCTCCTTCTACATTCCCACCACTAGCAGTTGTGGTTTTCTCTACTGAAGTCTTCTGTCCCTCTGCAACCTTTGCACTGTCACCTTCTTTTTCCTTCACCTCTGCTTCTTTCTCTTGTAATTTTTCTTCTTCTTTGGATCTGGAGGTTGTAGGAGAAACCGGAGGAGAAATGTTAGTCTGTTCAGGGCCCACCTCTTCTGTCATTTTCTCAGAAGTTTCTTCTGCAACACTTGTGGTTGAAGGGTCAGTACCTAAGTCCTCTACAATAGGAAGATTAAATCTTTTGAAGACTTTCCAGAGGATCTCTTCTGTATCCTTGGCTACCCTGTCAGTCTCACCAAGCATGAGCTGATTCATCCTTGCTTTGCTCCTGAACTCATCCTTGCAGTCTTTGAATACCATGTTCATTGTCTTGAGATCAATTGAAGGATATAGCTGAATAGCTATCTGTTCCTGGATCTCAAGGTCTTTTGCCATGGCATTGGTCTTTCTCATTTCCAACTCCTTCTCTAGACTCTTAGGAATTAGAGAGATAATTTCAATAAAAGCTTTATTGTAAATGTTCAGATACCTGATTGTAGCTTCCTGCAGGATCTTTTGGTCGGCCTCATTGTAATCATCATAGAATTTAGCCATTGGTTGAAGGTTTCCATCCATAGTGACTGATTTGATTACACTTTCTAGGGATAGGGTGGGCTTTTCAACAAATTCCTCTGCCATTACTTCCTTGTCTTGGTCTGTGGAGGGCTTACTGGATCCTTTCTTCTTCTGCTTCTTTATTTCCTTTACCCCCTCATTTGATTTAGTTTCTTCTTCATCTCTTTGACTTGCATAAGCCCTTGTGGCTTTTATCTTTGACCTTTTCTCTCCTTTGCCAGATGCTTGGACTTCTAGTTTTGAGCTTTTAGCAGGGATAGGTGCTGGTCTCTTTGAAGATCTGGTCCAGGTGGAAGTTTCTACCCGAGTACTTTTCTTGCTTCCTTTTTCTGCCTCTTTCTTTTCTTTATCAGCTTTTTGTCTCTTTTCCCAGTTGGCATCAAGTGCCTCCTTTGAGATCCCAAGGCCTTGTGCAATATGTTCTACTTCTTTTCTCACCTTCCTTTTCATCTCTGGTTCTCTGAGTTCCACATGGATCTTTACATTCAGCTCCTCAAAGGTTCCAAACCTTTTTGCCTTTGGATCTTTAGGCTGACTCAACATGTGTTGAACATGCAGCTCCACAATCTGTTCATCAACTTCATACCCCATGGGCATGATCCAGACTATCCTTGGTTCTACTGCCTCCATTAGGCACTGATCAATCTCTACCATAAAGCAAATTGTGTCCTTGTATTTCTCAACAAGAGACTAGGGAATCCTTTCTCTTGATTGCATCATGTTCTGAAAGTTTTTGAAGTATCCCCACATGGCTGTATTTCTTGCTTTAGCATCCCTAAGCCCATGCAAATAGTCTCTGATCTGAACTGCTACCAGTTTGTCATTCTACCATGCCCATCCATTTGATCCGGGTAACTCATTCATGAAGTAGAAAAATAAACATACTATTAGTGCACCATATTTGAAAGAGTTTTTCTTGTCTTTTTTGATCTTTTGTATGTTTTCCATTAAATGGCTCAAGAGAAGTTCACAGAGATCATATTCTGCATTTTTTTTTCAACATCTCATAGGCCGTGTATACTGCAGTTCCAGATACCGAATTCTCCCTACTGGAATGATATATCTTGTATCCTATTATCATAGATGCATACTTGATATCCGGGTCAGTAATATCTTCAATGGTCATTGCCCTCTTATCAAATTTTGATCTAGTGGCCTCTGTGACAATGTTGTTTTTGACAAATTTGAGGACAGGAATTCCTTTGGAGGAATGTAAACCAGTTACTGCCCTAATTGCTTCCTTGGTGATGTTGCAAGGTCTATTCAGCCATAGGAAGTTATCATGTACCCTACTCAATACATACCAGACCCATTCATCTTCTTCAAAGCAAGGGAAATGAATGAACTGATCAAAGTGTTTTTCTCAGATGCTCTTATACTAAGGTTTGATCTCAAAAGAATCATCTATTAACTGCTTGTGGTATAAGTCTCTTAGTTTGAATTCCCCAAACTCTTCAATGTTTGCATGTATATAAACCCTAATATCTTCAGTGTGCAAAATGCCATGCAGAACACCAGAAAATGCACCTAAGGGGTCTACCTCCAAGGATTTGTATGGATGTTTCTTAAATGTAGGGTGAGGTCTATCATAAATCTTTACAATATTCAGAGTACCCATTATCAAGAGATTTGCAGTGAGATATTTGAAAACAGAAAATACCTTTTGCACCTATCGGTTTCATAGAGTAGGTTGAATTGATCTCTAGAAGTAATGACTTCTGCAAGTGATCTTCAATGAACTTGAGGAATTTCGTTGCAGAGCTCTGCTTTTCATTTCTTTTTGAGCGCAGAATGAACGAGTGATTAATGAAAAACCCTTATATTGCTCCATGAGCCCTAATATTAGATTGCAATAAATGCTCGACCTACATTATTTCGGTTTGCCTGGTTTTCCTTGTTCAAGGAGGAAGAAACTCATCCAGATCATTATGATTCCCTTGTGATCGATGTTAGTGATGAATCATCATATCCACTTGTCCTTATGATCATCTTATGTATTCACAGATCAAGCTGTATCAATTTGGATTCATACCGGGCCAATCTTGTGAGAAACCTGTTTTATCGGAAGACTTGCTTAACCGGACCAATTCTGAAGGATTTGAATTTTTTAAATTTTCTTGCAAATCTCTCAGATCTTTACTTGACCTTCTTTACATATTTCTCTAGAAACCCTTTAATCTGCAGCTTCTCATGTGCCAATTTCAGGCACCACTTAACTGGCTGGGGGAACAAGGTTTTCTTTGTGTCTCCCCCTAAGCCAGAGCTCACCTTTTAGTTTCTGGAAGGAATATCAGCACCAGAGTCTGGTGCGGATCCAACCTCTACATTCTCTAAACTTTTCTTCACCCAAATCTTGTTCATCTCATTCCTTACTTCATCCGCATTCACCTTTTGTTTACCCTTATCTTGATTCTGATTATGATATACCGGACCTCTTTTCTCCTGATTCTTGCTTCTACAGAATTTTGCATTATGACTGGACCTATTACAGATTTGGCAAACAACATTTCTTTGCATATTTGACTGATATCCTCTTGATCTGCATTGATTAGCCATATGACCTACTCTATTGCATGCAAAGCATCTACCATTGAATGATTTGTTCATTTGCATATTTCTGCATTCATGAAACTTGTGACCATACCTTTTGCAGTTAAAACACTGTCTGAAGAAGGATGAATTAGTCTGATTCATTCTCTTTCTACACTGATTAGCTTTGTGACCAAAGTGATTGCAGTTGTGGCAGTATCCATTGAAGGATGGATATCTTTGAGCATTGGGCTGTCTTACCGGAGGTCTTCTAGGCCTGTTCCTTGAATTTTCTGATCTAAAATTCTTCTGACCGGATTTGGAGCTTTCTCCTTTCTCATATCCCAAACCACATTTGTCATCTACCTTCTTTTGACTTCCAAGAAGAACTTCAAGTTGAGCAGAACTTATCTTAAATTTTTCTTTATACTCATTTGCTGTTTGAAGATCCCTTTTGAGAGAGACAATTTGATCCTCAAGTTTTTCTTCATTATCTTTAGCATCTTCAAGATCAGATTCAAGATGTCTGATAATTCTATCCATCTAGTGGAAATCTTCTGATTTCTCTTTGAGAGATTGTCTTAGATTGTCTTCAATTTTTCTTTTCTCTTCAATCTCTTGAGTAAACTTAATAACTCCTGATTCCATTTCATGTCTTACCATAATGACTTCTTTTGATAACTTTTCACATAACTTGGTTTTCTCAGTCAGCTCTTCATTTGCATTATTTTCTTCACCTTGTCTTACCAATTGCTGAAGCAACTCCTTTCTCTTTTTCATAGAGAGACTTAATTTATCTTTTAGTTCTCTCATGAAATCATCAGCCTATTTGAGTCTTTCCTTTAATTCATTGACTTCAGAGTTTGATTGATCAAGATCATCAAGGGCAGTCTTGAGTTGCTCTCTTAAGCCATATGCATCCATTTGAGCTCCCAGATCTTCCTCAAGTTGTTAGGCTCTGTTTAGGAGGAACTTAGCTCTGATACCAATTGTTGATAACTAAGAGGGGGGGTGAATCAGTTATCCTAATTATTTCTTCTATCTAAACTTTCTTTTTAATCAATGCAACATTAATTCAAATAAGCAAACATTATCATGAAATGGAAAAACACATGACACAGTATTTTTGACGTGGAAACCCTGTTAAGGGAGAAAACCACGGGGTGATTAACCCAAAGATTATTCTCTATTAGAAGAATAAGGAAATACAAACTGGCACTTGCCAATTAGGGCTCACTGCCCGAGCACACTGCTCATAAAGGAGGTACACTGCCTACAAGGAGACACACTGTCTACAAAAGAATGTTATACAATACTTGAACTGATTGGAAGCATCCACATATGCTGGAGTTCAGTTCTGGTTAGGCTTAGTACACTAATCTGTTGCACTTCATCTTTCCTCTTCTCTTATGTTGTTTTCCTTTCACATACCAGACCTTCCTTACTGCTTCTGCTCTGCTCTGCTTTTTCGCATATCACTTATATCAACAACACTTCTCACAACTAAATCCATCCTATATATATATCCACACAAGTGATTTCATTATCTTTCTAGTTGGCACCTAGAACAGTCAATCTTCTCACAAACTCTGTTCTATTAGCTGAATCCTTACACATCAAGTAATGCAGATCAAGTATATACTTGCAGAAATCATTAATCATGTTGGCCAAACATGATTCATTCCTTCATAACCTTTAACACCATCGGTAACACATCCGGAAAGTAGTCTGATATTCTGTCAGTCAGTTCTTCCTCTGTTCACACTGTCACTCAGGAATCCGGTACTCAACTATTCATATCTTTTTCCTTGTCCATCACCGGAGGCTAAATCCTTGGAATCTATTACTAAAGGTAGTCCTCTTGACTTTCCCAAATCTGCACTTCACCAAGATACTTCCTCTGAGACATCCAGACCTGTTTGTCAGACCTTGCCACAAGCTCTGTTCTTGTTTACTGGACCTCAACAATCTTCATTCTGACTTCCGATAGAGACACACCATGTCCTGCGGATGTGTGGGATGAACTTTGTTGCCATCAATGACAACAATCATTTTTCCTTATAGTGTCTCTTGCCAAGAGTCCTATCATTGGTCTGACCAATCGTGATCCCTCTATCCGTTAAAAAGCAGAGGCTCCTAACCTACTCTTGTAGCTCGATTGGCACTGTTGTGCTAGCACTACACCATAGTAGAGCCCCCTGTAATACTCAGCCTCTCTCTAGGCCATGCCTAACTCTCCCTGTACCCAAGTGAGCTCTCAAGCCAATTATAATCTTGTTTGGTCTGTGCCAAGGGCAGCTACGGCTACGTCTCTCTCCGCTGTCGCCCTCTCCGCTCTCTACAGTGCTGCATCTCTCCCCGCCATGAGTGTAGTAATGCTGCCATCATCTGGCATGTCCTAGACCTGTACCTAGGCTGCTTGTGTAATCTGTGCTTGCATAGCTTGTATCTACCTCTGTAATGTCTGAATCTGAGCCTATAGTTGGGCGACCTATCTCTTATAGGCATGTGCCTACTCTCAAGCTTGCCTCATCGCTATGACTGCTCTATGTCAATCCACCTCTATCCTCCTCAATCAAGATTGGACCCACACCCTCCTATCTATCTCTCCCTATAGATGCTATCTCATCTGCCTGACCGCAACATCTTCATCACCCCCTGCTTGATGTGGCTATAGTGGCATCCTCACGAACTGTGGGACATAACCTTAACCTTGTCCTTGTCCTAATGCTACTCCTGTTGGTCCCACTTCTGCCACTGTAGCCGCTATAACCTATACCCATAGTGGTCTCCTCTGTGCTTTGGATCCTCCTTTGTGAGGTACATGCACTGCTACCTCCCCGATCTTGCCAGGTGCAGAAAGACGAATAGGTCAAGTTATCACACAATAGGCATTATAATCTAGTAGAGTCCCTCGGTTTGTTGGTTCCTAACTCCAACCCCACATCATAGGCTGTAAACCCTCAACCTCTGCTAAGGTGACCTCCACAACCACCTCTGGACCCCAGTTTGAAACCTCCCTACAAGTGCGGCCAAATATTGCATCACCAATTGGTAATGACTGTGCAACACCAAACTTTCGAACCACCCTCTATGGCAAATACCTCTTAATGATATAAATGCCATGGCCAAATAGATACTGTGCCTACCGAGCATATACCAGCTCCTCGACATCCTCCTCCCATGCCTCACAGCTCCTTCATGGATGCCATATAAACTAATCAAGCTCACCCAAAGTGCACCTCCAGTAAAATGTCATTGTTAGCTGTTTGTAGCTAGGTACGCCTCCATAAATGTGTGCATAAGGCTATCTTGGTAATCTTTGTCTCAATCCAATCGGCCTCATGACTACAAAGTGCTCAAACGCCCATACGTACAACACTGTATCTCCTACTGACATACTAGAACCAAACATATAGGCGCAATCATGCAGATAGTGGTATAACTATCTTAAAACACAAGGAGCCCATGTGTATCTGGTGCTTTACATAAACATGCTCTCCATCAAAGTTCCCCACCTAGTCAGGAAACCCTGAGCCTGACGATCTAGCACAAGAAATTTGATGACAGCCACAACCACTCTCTGAAGCCGATCACATAGCTCTCACATGCGCCACATGGGGATCTCATGATCTACATCCCCAATGTCTGGTGTGTCAAACAATCTCTGAAATGTGTCAGGCCCCTAGTCTGGATCGTAGTCTACCTGATCTCCATGAATCCAAATCTGAAGAGTATGATACACATCCTCTAGTGTCACGGTAGCCTCACCTGTGGGAAGAACAAGCTGTGCTTGTTGTACCACCTCTCAACTAATGCTGTCATCAATGCTATATGAGCACATAGGGGCTCCACATATACCACATGCTCAAAATTGATAATCTTGAGAAATAAAATCTCCTCAGCATCTAACTATCGTATTAGCTACAAATATGAAGGATGAGGCTCTCATGATAGTAGTTGAAGTAGTGCCTCCTGCAAGGATCAAGTGAATTGTCATCATCAATTTCTTTCACTCAAAACCCTAAAAATTGACCTACTTTGACCATATGCGACTTGCTTTACCAACCATGACCTTGCCCTTTACCATAGGCAGCTTGGTGTCTCAAATACGATCCAATTTTCCTCATTTGTGACCTAAAACACCAAATGCGGCATAACTGTGCTCACCTACGACTTGTTTCCTCGAACGCAACTTACTGTCACTCATTTGAGGCCTGAAATGCCAAAGGCCTATGCAGCTTGCACCTAATCCTAACCTATGGCCAAGTGCACATGCAAAACACATATGCGATGAGCCCATGCCTACTTGCGACGTGAAACACCAAACGCGACTCAAAATTCTCAAATGCGCATGTAGAGCAATGGTGCGCCTTTGGTCACATGGGTGCATGTATGATGCTTTAACATGCAAATGAGAAGTTTTTTGGTACTTACCGGTGCATGAGCTCCTTCCGGTCACCCGAATGTCCTCACCCTCTCAGCACAATGATGATCACGAGGAATCGGCATCGTCAAAGCTCTAGATAGCCCTCAAAAGCAAAAAGCACAAAACAATAGATTTCAAAAGAAAATGGCACAAATGAGTTGAATTTGCACTATGGGTTGGTTATTATAGGCCTATAACCCTAGTGTTTTCTTGCCTTTCTACACATTTTCTTTTGAGCCTTTCCTCTTCGTAGTCTTTTCTGGTCGCGAGTCAACCCATCTTTTTTGGGTAGCCTAGTTTTCCTCTTGCGGGGGCATCATCTGCCAATTTCACTGGGGCAACACCTATTTATCTAGCGCATCACGTCTTCTTTGAAACAAAGCCCTAATGGACATTATTTCAAAGTGGAGCAAAATGTAGACACCCAAAATTAACCCATTTCATTATTTATGCATTAAACTCATATTACATCACATAGATCATTTCTGTCTGACATACTCATAATTAATTAAATCATTTTCTTCTTAATTAATTAAATAAATTTTATTTATTTAATTAAACTTCATTATTCTTATTCTTTCTGTCTATGGTTAAATAATTTCTAATTATTTAATCATTTCTTTTTTTCCTCTATTAATTAAATAAAATTGTCTTTATTTAATTAATTATCTTTATTCCTCTATTAATTAAATAAATTATCTTTATTTAATTAATTATCTTTTTTCCTCTATTTTTCATCTATGATTAAATAATTTTAATTATTTAATCATTCCCACTTTCTCTCCATCAATAAATAAATAAAATATAAAATATTTTATTTATTTCCCACTTGCACATGAGTTAAATAAATTTTATTTGTTTAATTCATTTATTCCCACCATTCTTATCCCACTCCTCCACTTTCTCCTCTAAATGTGCGAGTGTGCTTTTTTGCCCCTAAAAATAGGGAAAACTCAAATGTGTGGGAAAAAGTAAAAAAGAATTCAAAAGTCAATCCATAACTCATCCAACTCTCAAAATAGTTAAAAAGTGTGCTATTTTGAGAAAAAGAATCTTATCCTCTTCAAACCCCACTAAGCCTTTTTTCAAAAATAACCCTTTTTAGGGACACATGGCGCGTGCACGTTCATCCTCTCCTCTCCATCATTCTCAACCATTAATCTTTCCTTTCATCTTCCACCATTGATCATATTTCCTTTAATTCTATAAATACTTTCATCTTCTCTCATTTTCAAATCCTCAATCATATAGCATCGAAATTATCTTCATTTGCATAGCATCTTGAGCATCCATGGTAGTTTTCTATAGTGTAGTTGCATACTTCAAGGATGAATCCACAATAACACCAAGAAATCACATAAACTAGGTGATATTATTGCATTTTGTTTTCTTTGTTTGCATTTAGTTTAGATTTCTTGAAGGTAGTGTAGGTTTGTTGTTTTAATTTGATTTGAATAATGGAATTTTCCTACATACACAAGTAGAAAAAGGTGTGAAAGTAGGAACCTTATATCTTTGTACAAGTCATGTTGTTCCTTCTACTTTAGTTGCTATAGAGAAAAATCAAACAGGTTCAGGAACAGTTGCTGCGGGTTTGCAGACAGAGATTGAAACAATTGCTGCAGGTTCTGAGACAACACTATGGCATAACAAACTTGGGTATATGAGTGAAAAAGGTATGAAGGTACTTCATTCTAAGAAAGTTTTACCAGGTCTGAAATGTATTATTATGGATTTCTATGAAGGTTGTGTGTATGGCAAACAAAAGAGAGTTAGTTTTCATAAGGATGAGAAGCAAAAGAAAGATGAAAAGTTGGAGCTTGTGCATATAGATGTATGGGGACTAGCTCAGGTATCTTCTCTTGGTGGCTCTTGGTATTATGTTACATTCATAGATGATGCAACTAGGAAGGTTTGGATTTATTTCCTTAGGCATAAATCTGATGTATTTGAAACATTTAAGAAATGGAGAAGTTTGGTTGAGAATGAGATGGGTAAAAGAATGAACTGTCTTAGATCTGATAATGGTGGTGAGTATTGTAGCAAAGAATTTGAGGATTATTTTTTCGCTAATGGAATTCGTAGGCATAAAATTGTTTTAGGGACTCCACAAGAAAATGGAGTGATTGAGCGCATGAATAGGACAATAATGGAGCGTGCAAGGAGCATGAGATTGCATGTTGGGCTACCTTAAAACATGTGGGTAGAGGCTATTAATACTGCAGTATATTTAATTAATAGAGGTCCTTCAGTTCCTTTGGGCTGTGGTATTCCAGAGGAAGCATGGATAGGTAACAAGGTGAGTTATTCTTTTCTCAAAACCTTTGAATGTGAAGCATTTACTCATGTAGATTATGAAAATAGGACCAAGCTGGATGCAAAATAAAAAAAATGTGTCTTCATTGGATATGGCATTGATGAATTTAATTATAGGCTTTGGGGTGTTGAAAATCTAAAAATTGTGAGAAGCATAGATGTATTCAATGAGATGGTGTTGTACAAAGATTAGTTGTAGCATCATGAGAAGAAAGGAAATGATTATGTGCTACTGGATGATACTTTAGATAGCGATATTCTAGTGGTTCCTCATGCTCCACAACAACAACAGGAAAAACCACAAACTCTAATGAATGTTAGACAATGAACAAGGACAAGTAGACCTCCCAACATGTTTTCTCTTTCTTTGTATTCTATTTTGTTAACAAATGCTAGTGAACTAGAAGGGTATGATGAAGCTATGCAGGTGGATACAAAGGTTTAGTGGGAACATGCAATAGAAAAAGAAATAGACTCCTTCCTGAAAAATCACCTTGGGAATTATGCAAGTTGCCTGCAGGTAAAAAGGCCTTGTAAAACCAAACAAATGGGTTTATAGGCTGAAAGAAGAAGATGGAGGTAAGAATAGAATTAAAGATAGGTTAGTTGTAAAAGGATTTGCATAGAAAAATGGCATTGATTTTGATGAGATTATTTCTTCGGTTGCTAAGATGACTTCTATTCGTACTGTTGTAAGTATTGTGGTTACTAAAAATTTGCATTTGGAACAGCTAGATGTGAAAACTGCCTTTCTCCATGGTGATTTGGAGGAGGAGATATATATGGAACAACCACAAGGATTTGAGGTCAAAGGTAAGGAGAAACTGGTGTACAGATTGAATAAGAGTTTATATGGCTTGAAACAAGGACTTTGATAATGGTACTTAAAATTTGATAGTTTTATGGCTAAGCATGGCTACAATCGGTATAATTATGACCATTGTGTTTATTTTAAGAGGTTGGATAATGATAGCTACATTATTTTATGTTTATATGTTGATGACATGCTTGTAGCAGGGTCTAACATGGATCACATAAGTTAGATAAAACAATAGTTAGAAAAATCATTTCCTATGAAGGATTTGGGAGTAGTGAAACAAATCCTTGGTATGAGAATTTGAAGAGATAGGAAGAATAGAAAATTGACTCTATCTTAGGTTGATTATGTTGAAAAGGTGTTGTAGAGATTCCATATGGAGAATGCAAAAGTTGCCAGCACACCTTTGACCAATCATTTGAAATTGACTAAGGGGATGTGTCCAAAGACACAAGAGGAGGAAGAAAAAATGTCCAAGACCTACCATATGCTTCAGTTCTAGGGAGTTTAATGTATGCCATGGTATGCATGAGACCGGATATTGCACATGTTGTAGGATTTGTAAGAAGGTATATGAGTAATCTCAGATTGGAGCATTGGAATGCATTAAAATGGATTCTTAGATATTTGAGAGGTACATATTGTAGATTAGGTAAACAAAATGAAGTGAAACACAAACAAAATGCAAATAAACACATAAAGTTATACCTTCACAAGTAGACCCAATGTCATCAAGGGAGAGGAGGAAACTTGCACCCAAGAGCTCCTAAGACATGATAATATCTAGATAAGTGATTTAATATGAAATGCTACTCTAATTATGCAACTCACAAATCTAGCTCAATAGTCATTTAGACATGGTAACTTTGCTTAAAGATTGGATCCTCAAATGGGTTGAGAGATTTTGTATTTATAGACTCTTGGAAGGGATTTTGATCCAAGGGTGGAGATTGATTTGGAAGATCAATGGTGGAGGATGAAGGTGATGTGGAGGGCCTAGATTCAATCTTGGAGGAATGGAGGTTTATGAATAAAAGTAAATCTTTCATTCATTTTGGGAAAAAGGGGTTATTAAATGAGTATGTGGATTTATTTAAATTTTTTATTTGGAGGATGTGGGGAAGGGTGTTAAACTAGGTTTGACCACCCAAATGAGAGGTTTAGGATTAATTAAATATAGGTTTATTTAATTAACCCTAGGGCTAGGATGAGGTAGGCTAGGGTAGGCAATTAAATAATAGCTATTTAATTGTCTAAGATAGGGATAGGTCAATTAATAGGCTGAATTAAATAGTTAAGCATGGTTTAGCTAATTAATTGGATTTAGTGAGGAGAGGGAAATTGAAATAATAAATATTGCATATTTATTAAATCAATTGGCTAACGTTTTGGACTATTGAATTAATGAAATTAATTCAATTTTGGGGATAAAATGGTAGAAAATTGGGTGATGAAGGAATAATTAAAATAAAAATTTAATTAATTAAATAGAAGGGAGATTGATGTGTTTAGGGATGTCGGGAGTCGATTTGGTAGTTGAGACATTTTTAGGTGTCTACATTTGCCCCTCTTTGACGTGGCGCTAAGACCTAGGAGGGAAGTGGCGTTAGGTCAAAGAAAAATCATGCCCCAGCTACCGGGAAGGAATGAGATGGGTAAGGGATGCCCCCTCGAGAGGTCGGCGGGAAAATAAATTTTTTTCAGGCAAGTTCTTGAAAGGATGCGACGGGAGTGAACGTTGGATAGGGGACAGAAAAAGAAGATGACAAGAAGAAAAACAGAGAAAAAAGGCTGAGATCTACACCCTAGAAGGAAAAAAGGGGGTGGAAGAATGACATGGCCCACTATATTAGGCAAAGTGGGCCCTTAGAGTGCCACATTTGCACACATTGACTTTAGAGAAGAAGGAGTGAAGGAGAGATGGCAGAGCGCAACCCCCAGTTCCCTCAACTTTGACACATCTTAGAGTAGTTCCGATTGTTTGGCCGGGCACCGGAGGCTGGACCCCAGATAGGGTCTAACCCTGACATTTTCATTTTTGTGTTTATGTCACTTTTTTGTGGTTTGGAAAATAGGGTTAGTACGCGTAGCACCAAAAGTTAGGCGGATTAGCGCCATCCTCTGGATTGGTGTCATGCCCACATTGTCCTTGTGGTCACAACACACATCACACGTGTCATAGCCACATCTGTCATGTGGTTATGACACGAGATATGAAAAACTTTTCACACACTTCCCTAAAAGCCCCCTCGCATGCGTAAGCATGCTCGGCAGTGTTCTCTCAAGGTGAAAACACTACAGTTTTCGGCGGGATATAAGTACAATTGCGTGCAACCAGACGCAAACAGACCAACAAGAAGGTCTCTACGACGCCGTTAACGTCATTGCAAGAGTGAGATTACCAAGGTTCCTAAATCTAAATCTCGGAAAATTCTGGCAGCATAACACCTTACGGCGTTAGTGGGAATTACTCAACATTATTTTACGCACGTGGTTCGCTGATAGATTAACAACTTCCCACGACGCCTTGTTCCGACTAAACTGACTCGTGATCTCCCTATTTAGTCATTTTTCAGCAAGGCATGGTTGTCTGTCTCCTCTCTTGCTTCCTGAAACATACTCCTCCTACGACTTGGCATTCTCAACAAGGCGGTTTGTTTGCTCTCTCTTCCCTTTTCTCTGGGTCTTAATTTTGATTGTATTTTTATCGCACTTACCTTAACTATTTCTCTGATAATTTAGTTTGTTTATATTTCGGTCTCTCTCTCTCTTTCATTTTCTATGCTTTCTGTATGTTTATCCGGTCCTTTCTTCATGATTTACATCAATAAGGGTTATCACTGTATCTATTGTTGATATTAAACCTAACTTCCGGATGGTCTAGGTCACATAGGCTGGTTTACTGCTTCGCTGGACTCGGTCTCCTAATCTTCTCCGATCTAGGTTTCTCCTCTACGTATGTATTAATTAAACTTGTTCCTAAACAAATTTTAGCAGGAGGACCCATCTACTTAGTTCTCTTATCCCATGTGTGAATTGCCGCACATTTTCTCCTCTGTGTTTTCCAATGTTAGTTTTTCTTCTTCTGACTCTCTTACAGGTTTACTTATGTGGATGTTTATTACAGTTGAGATTAAGATGGTCTCACATGAAATGTCTCTTATGGCTCCTTAAGTTTATTTCCAGTGATCTTTTAAGTAAGGTGACGTGTAATTTTCCTCTTCATTTTCCCAGTATTGAATCGCGTTGATAGTGGAAACTTCCGAGAAACTCTTTCCGGAGTATTCCAGTAAATTCCTTTATGCTCTCTTTAAATTATAATTTTATTTTCTCTTAATTATAATTACTGTTGTTATTATTACTAATAATTAATATTAATACTCTTATTGTAAATCCTATATCATTGTTAATATATGTAGGAGGTTCTCCTCTTTATAAAACCCTAATCAAGGAAGCATAAATTCTTTGGTTGTTTTGTTCAACACTTAATAAAACCTAACTGTGAATATATATATTTTTGTTTTATTTTAATTTGCAAATCTCCTTGTTATGAATTATAGAGAGGGCCTCATAAAATGGTCCATGAAACCTCTTCTATGTATATATATCCCATATATATAAATATATATATGTAATATATATACATATAGAACTATATATATAATTATATCTATATTGATTTACAATTCCCTTTCAAAACATAAGGTATAAATAGAGATAATTATATCTCTATATATATATATGATATATATATATATATATATATGATATATATATATATATATATATATATATATATATATGACATATATTATGCCAACCAAGTGGAATATCCACAAACAAAACATATATATATTTTTTTGTTATTTAAATGAACCAATGCATATATGTTAGGGCTAAATAGCCCTAACTTTTTTTTTATGCTTAACATTTTATGTTTTTGTTGTGACAGGGGACTGGCGGCAGGGGTCGGGCCGCACAGAGGGACAGAGGCCGCAAGAATCAGCGGCGGGCGAAGCGCTGCTGTGGAGTGGAGTTAAGAGCTCCGCGGGGTCGAAGGGGTGGAGGGATGTGGGGAGGGGCGGAGCCCCACCCACATCCCACGATGTGGGGTGTGGGTGGGGCTCCGCCCCTCCCCACACCTCTAATAAAACAAATGGAGACTGCGGTGGGGATTACTCCCCACCGCCCACCGTGCAAGCTTTGACTGTGTTTTACACAGCGATTTCTAATTTCGCTTTTATTTCGGCGGCCATAAAATTTAATACGAGTTTATTATTATTCAATGATAATTACATATCAATTAATATATATATATATATATATATATATATATTTCAGTTTTCAGAATATCTCATAATTTTCTCAATCAAACAATTTATTCAGTATCTCTAATTCTGTCAAAATGATAATTAAATAACAACTGTTATATATATATATATCTATATTTCATAATTTTCTCAAATTAAACACTTTATTCAGTTTCTTTTAGTCAATTAAAATGATCAAGTAATAAAGATTATATATATATATATACTTAAGAAAATGAAGTTTTTTTTTATTAGTTTATTTCGGCAATTAATACATGTCCATTTCAACTTTTGGGACAAACAGAAGTAATTATATAATAGATTTTCTTTAAAACTTACAAAATAACTGAATCCATTACTTATGAAGAAGAAAACTTAATCATTTATAAACTATCTTTTCCATTAGAACAATGAACCATAAAACTGACCTTTTAATTAGTTTAGCAGTTCTATTCTTCTAATTACATAAACAAACTCAGATTAGATTGCAAATAAGAAATGAACTCTTCCTTTCAATAACACATTAAACACAATAAAATTGCTATTTAAAAAGGTTTACAAAGCAACATAACTTGAAAATTTAAGGTATTTGTTTACCACATTCATATTACAGAAAAGTTAACTCTTCCACTACAAATAGCAAGAGAATTTGAAACCATGGATACATACAACTAACTTCCCAGATATGAACTTCCTTCTCCCAACAATATACAACTGATAGCTTGTGACAACCAAGTAAAAGTCCATCAATAACAAGATCAGGGAGGTGATTTCCTTCACTCCCAGGGTAACAATAAATTACAACAATAACAAGAGAGGTGCTCTCTCTTCAAATCTAATGAAATGAACTTGGCCTAATTCTCATGACAAAGAAGAATAAGATGTTTCTTCATAAATATCCAACCAGAAGCTCCAAGAGAAAACGTGCGTATCAAAGACAAACAAAGAAGAAAACACCACTCATCTAGCTCTCCTCCCTTCCGTAGACCCGCAAGAGGGTCACCCCTGAGCTAGGGAGACCATACTCACACCTGGGTAACTCAAGCACTCCACTTCACAACAGTAACAACAACAATCCCAAAGCACACAAACACCCGTGGGTAATTTACACAACACGGAAACTCAACTACAGTGAGTTTCATAAGGGGCAGGAGAGTGGACACACTCGACTCTAGAGTGTCACCCTTACAGATAAGTTAACCAATACAATTTCTCTTGGTCTCAAACCAAGTTTGATCACAAATTTTTAAGAAAATCTGTATTTGACTCTCAAGTCAAAGATACAGTCACAGATACATGCCCTCAAGGCTTTCAACATCCCAAAAGATGGAAACAGGTATGCACCCGAGGAGGATCTCTCCTCCCCTACCCCAAACTTGATGAGCATTTCTCCCAAGTGGGAGAAGCTCTGTCAAACAACCCGACAACAAACCCCACAGAAAACAAATCTAAACACAAATTCACACACTTTACATACACATTCAGCTATACGAAATAAAGGTAAAAATCAAACCAACCTTACAAAGCCCTCCTGGAATGAAACTGTTGCAGAGCCCACAGAGTTCTCTTCCAACCTTAGCCACCAACTCCCTCTCCCTTCTCTCTCCTGCCAGCTAACTGTTCTATTTTTGGCAAATAAGAATGAAATTCTCCCCAAAATTCAACTAACTCCCTCTCATCCCAAAATTGGAAACAAATAACCCCAAATTCTTTTCAATTTTGAGGAATGGGGAGGTGACACTTGTCACCTCCTCACTCTCCCCCAAAACCACTATTCTGTCCTGGTGGCTTATGTCACTCACCCTTCCCAAGAGTACTCCTTATTCCTCTCCTCATGTCATTCCTCTTACGCATGGGAGAAATAAAAGGAGTTAATGGGGAAAAAGACAGGTGACCCATGCCCCTTCTTCCCTCCTTCACATGGGTGTCCCCACAGCACATGGGGGAATCTCACTAATGGAGGGGGTGACTTCAAGTCAATCCTTCAATAATGGATGGGCTTGTAGTCATCTCTTACCTTGGGGATTGTAGAGGGATGGGTTGGGTGTTCATACAACCCATCATGTCCCCTCCATACCTCCAATTTTCGCCACTTAACTTCAGGGGGAAGTTAAGATGACTAGATGGAGGTTACTCAAGGGTTACCCATGCCAAATGGGCCCCTGGACCCATGGGGTATAACCCAGGGTCAACTTTAACCTATACAAGACACCCCTGGTCAAGGTAAAGCACAAGAAAAGGCCTCATAAATTTAAATAAAATAAGGAAATTAAAATTCAATCTTTTTTTACAACACAAATTATAAAATAATGTTACATGAGGGTAACCTAACCCACCCGACCATACAAAAGACCACATTACATCATCACATCAAACACAAAGAGATCTTGGTTCCTCGTGGAACCAGATCGGCTTAACAGGGAATAACAAATAACGAGGTGCAGAATGATTTCCGAAATCTGTGGTTCGATTAGTAATTCCTGCACACTAAATTACAAGATCAGTAACCACATAAAATCATCATAGCCGAAGCAACTTAAAAACATGCATTATCATGACATAGTTCTAATTAACATAAATGAAATCATATTACAATTTTCCATCATCACCTATTTAACTTTTCTAAAATGTAAACTTATCCAAACATCACCCAATTAGTTTTTCTGAAATCATAATAAAGTTTAATAGTTTGACAATTACGGGAACTGCTATCCCACAAACATAAAAAAATAACAATAACAGTAATGTAAATAGTCATAACAACATAAGTAAAAAGGGTGGTCCTCACATCCTCTCCCCCTAAGACGGTACTTCCTCCTGGAAGTCATCAAAAAGGTGAGGATAAAGGGTCTTCAGTCTCTCTGCATCTTCCCATGTTGCTGTGACTTCGTCGTATAGGTCCCACTGGACTCTAACCTAGTCCAGCTCTCGACCTCGAAGGGCCAGCGTCCGACGAGCCAATATGCGAATTGGCTCCAACGCCAGCTGTCCGTCTGCCTCTACCTGAAGAGCACTCCAATCCAACACGTGAGATAAGTCAGAAATATATTGACATAAAACTGATACATGAAATACATCGTGGATACGTGACAGGCTAGGTGGCAAGGCTAGACTATAGGCTACTGGTCCTATTCGCTCCAAAATTTTGAAAGGTCCTACAAATCGAGGTGCGAGCTTAGAGCCTTTTCCGTAATGAATTGGACTCTTGTGCGGCCGCACCCTCAAAAATACTCTTTCCCCCACAGAGAAGCTTCGGTCTGTCCTCTTAGCATCGGCATACTTTTTCTGCCTGTCCTGTGCTTCCTGAAGTCTCTATCTAATCTGTCTAACCTGCTGTTCCATATTCTGAACTATCTCTGGACCGATGACCGTTCTGTCCTCTATCCGATCCCAACTCAAAGGTGTTCTGTAAGGTCTGCCATATAACGCCTGGAAAGGAGGCATACCCAACGAGCTATGATGCCCATTATTGTAGGCAAACTCAACTAGATATAGGTACTCCTCCCATCTAGACTGATGGTCCATCACATACATGCGAAGCATGTCTTCTAACACCTGGTTAACTCTCTCTGTTTGTCTGTCGGTTTCCGGATGATAGGCTGAACTGAAGTTGAGCTGTGTGCCCAACGCCTGATGTAAGGCTCTCCAGAATGATGAAGTAAATACGGAGTCTCTGTCAGATATAATGCGGCGAGATACCCCATGAAGTCTAACAATCTGATCCAGAAACACCTTTGCCACTGATGGTGCATTGTATGTTGTGCATATTGGTGAAAAATGCGCCACTTTGATCAGCTTGTCAACTGTCACCATAATAGCATCATGGCGACGTGATGACATAGGTAGACCAACGATAAAATCCATAGAAATGGTGTCCCATTTCCATTCGAGTATCTCGTGAGGGTACAACAATCCTGCTGGATGCTGGTGTTCGGCCTTGACCCTCTGACATTCCAGGCAACGAGCAACAAATTTGGCAATGTCACGCCTCATCCCAGCCCAATGATAGAGCTGTCGTAAGTCAGCATGCATCTTCTTCACTCCTGGGTGTGCTGCATAGGGTGCTCTATGAGCCTCTGATAGGATTACTGTACGAAGATTACCCGCATGGGGTACATAGATGCGCTGCCGATGTCGAAGCATACCATCAGACTCAAGGGTATATCCTGTAAATTTGCCCTCAAGGGCCTTCTGATTTAGTAATGCCTGCTGCACCTCAAGAAACCATTTGTCCTCCGGTAAATGCTGTAAGATGCGATCTTTCAAGTCCACCGTCAAGGTCAGGGTTAGGATCTCATGGCGCCTTCGACTCAACGCATCAGCGACCACGTTCTCCTTCCCCTTGATGTAGTGGACATCGAAGTCATATTCGCATAGGAATTCCATCCAACGCCGTTGGCGGGCGTTCAAATTGGGCTGTGTAAAAATATACTGCAAACTATGATGATCCGAATGGAGTTCAAAGCGTCGACCTAGGAGAAAGTGTCTCCAGTGGACCAAAGCATGAACAACTACTGCGAGCTCTAAGTCATGAGTAGGATAGTTTAACTCATGTGTCTTTAGTTTCCGCGATTCGTATGCGATCGCTCGACCATCCTGCATAAGCACGGCTCCCAAACCTTCTAATGATGCATCTGTACAAACTACAAACTCCTCTGTAGGATCTGGGACCGCTAAAATAGGAGCACGAGTAAGACGCTCCTTGAGGATGCCAAAAGCCTTTTCACACTGCTCGGTCCAAATGAAACCCTTCCCTTTTCGCTGAAGGGAAGTGATGGGATGTGCTATCCTGGAGAAGCCCTCGACAAACCAACGATAATACCCGGCTAACCCCATAAAGCTTCGGACCTCTGTCACGTTAGTGGGTGCCGGCCATTCCTGGATTGCTCTAATTTTAGATGGATCTACGGAGATGCCATCACCTGATAAAATGTGTCCCAAATACTTCACCTCTGTCTTGAAGAAGGCACACTTCACCAAGTTGCCATAAAGCTGCTGCTCTTGTAATTACTGCAAAACTTGACGCAAGTGCTCCACATGCTCCTCCTCAGTCCGTGAATAAATCAAAATGTCATCTAGGAATATTATCACGAACCGATCTAGGTACGTGCGGAACACCCCGTTCATGAGACTCATGAATACTGCAGGAGCGTTTGTCAACCCGAAGGGTACCACTGTGAATTCGTAATGGCCATATCTGGTTCGAAAAGTAGTTTTATGAATATCTACCTTTGTGATGTGCAATTGGTGAATCCAGATTTTAGATCAATTTTTGAGAACACTCTGGCTCCCTGCATCTGATCAAAAAGGTCGTCAATCCTAGGTAGAGGATAACGGTTCTTCACCGTCACCTTGTTCAACTGCCTGTAGTCCATGCATAATCGAAGAGACCCATCCTTCTTCTTTACGAAGATAACCGGTACACCCCATGGTAAAACACTAGGTTGGATGTGCCCCTTCTCAAGTAATTCCTCTAACTGCAGCTTAAGTTCAGTGAGTTCATGTGTAGTCATCCTATAGGGTGCATGGGATATCGGTTCTGCACCTGGCACTAAGTCGATGTGGAAGTCCATTTCTCTGCGTGGAGGCATACCTGGTAATTCCGGCGGAAATACATCGGCAAACTCTCTAAGGACAGGGTGATCATCTAAAGTAGCCTCAGGTTCATCCTCTGCTCTATCACTAACCGTGATGGCAAACATCTGACATCCCTTCCGCATACAGCGCTTAAGCTGCTGAGCGGATATCATACGAACAGCCGTGGGCTTTTGAATGCCCACTATCTCAACCGACGAATCATGATCGTCTAAACAGCTAATCATCCTCTGGCGACAGTCAAGCTTGGCTCTATATGCCGCAAGCCAATCCATACCCAGAACTAATCCGTAAGATCCTAATGGCATAATCCTAAGGTCACATGTTGTGGTGAATGATCCCAATGTGATCTCACAATCTCTAACCAAGGAATCTACTGACATCCTGGCCGCTGAGGCCAACTCAACTTCCCACCTAATGTCTTGCCTAGAAGCCACCAGCCTGCAACGCTCCACTAACGATGTAGACAAAAAGGAGTCAGTAGCTCCTGAGTCAAAAAGGATCGAGATGGGAAAGTCTCCGATCATACCTGCTGCCTCTATGACTGAGGCCTGGAAATCAGCCTGGCGGTTATCAACTGCTGCAAACATGTGGTGGGATCTGCCCACGTCACCTACGGTCTGCTCAGATCCTCCTGATCGGGGCTGTCCCCCCCGCAGTAAATCCCTGCGGGCACTCTCTAGCCAGATGCCCTGCCCCACCACACACATAACATGGTCCTCTAACCTGTAACTACCCTGACTGTGTTCTGCCTGATTGTTGTTACCCAATCCGTCCAGTGGATCCCTGTGAGCCTCTGTAAGACTGCTGGGACCTCGCGGGTCCTGCCGATAAACCCTGCTGTCTCTGATCTCTGCGTGAACCCTGCTGCTGCCATCCACGGTTCTGTCCTCCCTGACCCCTCTGTTGAAATTTGGATTTTTGCTAATGTTGCTGCTACTGTGGAGGCCTAGGAGGTAATGACAAAGGATTATATCCTCCTCTCTGTATTGTGTTTTGAGGCCTTCGAAAGTTTTGCTGTTGTTGGGGATTACGTTCCTGGTACTGTGGGCGTGAATTTTGCCCTCGTCCCTGAATTTCCTCTGATATAAGGGCCTTTTCAACAGCCTCGCTCATGGTCTGGGGATTTGCCATACGAACTGGTCCTGCTATCCCGTGATTTAGCCCTCTGCTGAATTTATGTATTAAAATTTTCTCGTCATAGAGGTATTCCGCGTAACGAGAAAGCTCAATGAATCGAGTCTCATACTGAGTAACAGTGAGTCCCCTCTGCTATAAATCATGGAACTCATCAATCCTGCGCTGTCTGTAATGTTCGGACAAATATCGCGCATTGAAGCGCTCAATGAAGATGTCCCATGTGAGTGTATCCACGAAAAGTCAGCACTTACACTCCTCTGTGCGCCACCAGGTAGCTGCTGCATCCCTAAGAAGATGGACTGCCACTCATGCTTTCGTGTTGCTTCCATATGGTCGCAATGCGAAACACCTGTCCAAACTAATCAGCCCAGCCTCGGCCACGGCTCCCTCTGTAGCACCTGCGAAAGTGGGTGGGTTGAGCCTAAGTAGATCTCTGATGGGGTCCCCTCTGTCTCTAAGTCTCACAAGTGGCTCTTCCACACCATCCTCATATAATCCATGCTGAACCTGTTCTGCCCTCTGGATCTCATCTCGTCTCAAAAGTCTCGGAGGACTCCTGCTCCGTGCTCGGGAGGCTGACCCTACCTCCTCTACTGTTGTGTCAGGAATCTCAATGAAGGGCTCCACACGTGGCACCTCTAGTGGATCAACGCGAGGCTCTTCACGTGGCTCAATACGTGACTCGGCACGTGGCTCCTCTCGCGGATCAACATGAGGCTCTACACGTGGCTCAGGAATCACTGGCGGTAACCTGTCTAACATAGCCTGTAGTGTCTATAAGATCTGTGGACCTATATCCAATACTGGTGTCACCTGTGGTACTAGTGGTGCTTGTGGTACAGGTGGTGCAGGTGGTGCTGCTGTAACTACGGGTGCCAGTCCCTCGGTTGAGGAATCGCTGTGCACCTCGACTGACGCTGTGTGGTGTGATCGTGCTCGTCGAACACGTCGGGGAGGCATCCTACAAAACAAGGTAGAAACTAATTAGCCAAAGTTGTGGAATAATAACGTGCCCAAATACGCCCAGTGTTTAAACCCTGCTCTGATACCAAATGTCATGCCCACATTGTCCTTGTGGTCACAACACACATCACACGTGTCATAGCCACATCTGTCATGTGGTTATGACATAAGATATGAAAAACTTTTCTCACACTGCCCTAAAAGCCCCCTCGCATGCGTAAGCATGCTTGGCGGTGTTCTCTCAAGGCGAAAACACTACAGTTTTCGGCGGGATATAAGTACAATTGCGTGCAACCAGACGCAAACAGACCAACAAGAAGGTCTCTACGACGCCGTTAACGTCATTGCAAGAGTGAGATTACCAAGGTTCCTAAATCTAAATCTCAGCAAATTCCGGTAGCATAACGCCTTACAGTGTTAGTGGGAATTACTCAACACTATTTTACGCATGTGGTTCGTTGATAGATTAACAACTTGCCACGACACCTTGTTCCGACTAAACTGACTCGTGATCTCCCTATTTAGTCATTTTTCAGCAAGGCACGGTTGTCTGTCTCCTCTCTTGCTTCCTGAAACATACTCCTCCTACGACTTGGCATTCTCAACAAGGCGGTTTGTTTGCTCTCTCTTCCCTTTTCTCTGGGTCTTAATTTTGATTGTATTTTTATCGCACTTAACTATTTCTCTGATAATTTAGTTTGTTTATATTTCAGTCTCTCTCTCTTTTGTTTTCTATGCTTTCTGTATGTTTATCCGGTCCTTTCTTCATGATTTACATCAATCAGGGTTATCACTGTATCTATTGTTGATATTAAACCTAACTTCCGGATGGTCTAGGTCACATAGGCTGGTTTACTACTTCGCTGGACTCGGTCTCCTAATCTTCTCCGATCTAGGTTTCTCCTCTACGTATGTATTAATTAAACTTGTTCCTAAACAAATTTTAGCAGGAGGATCCATCTACTTAGTTCTCTTATCCCATGTGTGAATTGCCGCACATTTTCTCCTCTGTGTTTTCCAATGTTAGTTTTTCTTCTTCTGACTCTCTTACAGGTTTACTTATGTGGATGTTTATTACAGTTGAGATTAAGATGGTCTCACATGAAATGTCTGTGATGGCTCCTTAAGTTTATTTCCAGTGATCATTTAAGTAAGGTGACGTGTAATTTTCCTCTTCATTTTCCCGGTATTGAATCGCGTTGATAGTGGAAACTTCCGAGAAACTCTTTCCGGAGTATTCCAGTAAATTCCTTTATGCTCTCTTTAAATTATAATTTTATTTTCTCTTAATTATAATTATTGTTGTTATTATTACTAATAATTAATATTAATACTCTTATTGTAAATCCTATATCATTGTTAATATATGTAGGAGGTTCTCCTCTTTATAAAACCCTGATCAAGGAAGCATAAATTCTTTGGTTGTTTTGTTCAACACTTAATAAAACCAAACTGTGAATATATATATTTTTGTTTTATTTTAATTTGCAAATCTCCTTGTTATGAATTATAGAGAGGGCCTCATAAAATGGTCCATGAAACCTCTTCTATGTATATATATCCCATATATATAAATATATATATGTAATATATATACATATAGAACTATATATATAATTATATCTATATTGATTTACAATTCCCTTTCAAAACATAAGGTATAAATAGAGATAATTATATCTCTCTCTATATATATATATGATATATATATATATATATATGACATATATTATGCCAACCAAGTGGAATATCCACAAACAAAACATATATATATATATTTTTGTTATTTAAATGAACCAATGCATATATGTTAGGGCTAAATAGCCCTAACTTTTTTTTTATGCTTAACATTTTATGTTTTTGCTATGACAGGGGACTGGCGGCAGGGGTCGGGCCGCACAGAGGGACGGAGGCCGCAAGAATCAGCAGCGGGTGAAGCGCTGCTGTGGAGCGGAGTTAAGAGCTCCGCGGGGTCGAAGGGGTGGAGGGATGTGGGGAGGGGCGGAGCCCCACCCACATCCCACGATGTGGGGTGTGGGTGGGGCTCCGCCCCTCCCCACACCTCTAATAAAACAAATGGAGACTGCGGTGGGGATTACTCCCCACCGCCCACCGTGCAAGCTTTGACTGTGTTTTACACAACGATTTCTAATTTTGCTTTTATTTCAGCGGCCATAAAATTTAATACGAGTTTATTATTATTCAATGATAATTACATATCAATTAATATATATATATGTATATATATATGTATATATATATATTTCAGTTTTCAGAATATCTCATAATTTTCTCAATCAAACAATTTATTCAGTATCTCTAATTCTGTCAAAATGATAATTAAATAACAACTGTTATATATATATAGATATATATATATATATATTTATATATATATATTTATATATATATCTATATTTCATAATTTTCTCAAATTAAACACTTTATTCAGTTTCTTTTAGTCAATTAAAATGATCAAGTAATAAAGATTATATATATATATATACTTAAGAAAATGAAGTTTTTTTTTTATCAGTTTATTTCGGCAATTAATACATGTCCATTTCAACTTTTGGGACAAACAGAAGTAATTATATAATAGATTTTCTTTAAAACTTACAAAATAACTGAATCCATTACTTATGAAGAAGAAAACTTAATCATTTATAAACTATCTTTTCCATTAGAACAATGAACCATAAAACTGACCTTTTAATTAGTTTAGCAGTTCTATTCTTATAATTACATAAACAAACTCAGATTAGATTGCAAATAAGAAATGAACTCTTCCTTTCAATAACACATTAAACACAATAAAATTGCTATTTAAAAAGGTTTACAAAGTAACATAACTTGAAAATTTAAGGTATTTGTTTACCACATTCATATTACAGAAAAGTTAACTCTTCCACTACAAATAGCAAGAGAATTTGAAACCATGGATACATACAACTAACTTCCCAGATATGAACTTCCTTCTCCCAACAATATACAACTGATAGCTTGTGACAACCAAGTAAAAGTCCATCAATAACAAGATCAGGGAGGTGATTTCCTTCACTCCCAGGGTAACAATAAATTACAACAATAACAAGAGAGGTGCTCTCTCTTCAAATCTAATGAAATGAACCTGGCCTAATTCTCATGACAAAGAAGAATAAGCTGTTTCCTTATAAATATCCAACCAGAAGCTCCAAGAGAAAACCTGCGTATCAAAGACAAACAAAGAAGAAAACACCACTCATCTAGCTCTCCTCCCTTCCGTAGACCCGCAAGAGGGTCACCCCCGAGCTAGGGAGACCATACTCACACCTGGGTAACTCAAGCACTCCACTTCACAATAGTAACAACAACAATCCCAAAGCACACAAACACCCGTGGGTAATTTACACAACACGGAAACTCAACTACAGTGAGTTTCATAAGGGGCAGGAGAGTGGACACACTCGACTCCAGAGTGTCACCCTTACAGATAAGTTAACCAATACAATTTCTCTTGGTCTCAAACCAAGTTTGATCACAAATTTTTAAGAAAATCTGTATTTGACTCTCAAGTCAAAGATACAGTCACAGATACATGCCCTCAAGGCTTTCAACATCCCAAAAGATGGAAACAGGTATGCACCCGAGGAGGATCTCTCCTCCCCTACCCCAAACTTGATGAGCATTTCTCCCAAGTGGGAGAAGCTCTGTCAAACAACCCGACAACAAACCCCACAGAAAACAAATCTAAACACAAATTCACACACTTTACATACACATTCAGCTATACGAAATAAAGGTAAAAATCAAACCAACCTTACAAAGCCCTCCTGGAATGAAACTGTTGCAGAGCCCACAGAGTTCTCTTCCAACCTTAGCCACCAACTCCCTCTCCCTTCTCTCTCCTGCCAGCTAACTATTCTATTTTTGGCAAATAAGAATGAAATTCTCCCCAAAATTCAACTAACTCCCTCTCATCCCAAAATTGGAAACAAATAACCCCAAATTCTTTTCAGTTTTGAGGAATGGGGAGGTGACACTTGTCACCTCCTCACTCTCCCCCAAAACCACTATTCTGTCCTGGTGGCTTATGTCACTCACCCTTCCCAAGAGTACTCCTTATTCCTCTCCTCATGTCATTCCTCTTACGCATGGGAGAAATAAAAGGTGTTAATGGGGAAAAAGACAGGTGACCCATGCCCCTTCTTCCCTCCTTCACATGGGTGTCCCCACAGCACATGGGGGAATCTCACTAATGGAGGGGGTGACTTCAAGTCAATCCTTCAATAATGGATGGGCTTGTAGTCATCTCTTACCTTGGGGATTGTAGAGGGATGGGTTGGGTGTTGGTACAACCCATCATGTCCCCTCCATACCTCCAATTTTCGCCACTTAACTTTAGGGGGAAGTTAAGATGACTAGATGGAGGTTACTCAAGGGTTACCCATGCCAAATGGGCCCCTGGACCCATGGGGTATAACCCAGGGTCAACTTTAACCCATACAAGACACCCCTTGTCAAGGTAAAGCACAAGAAAAGGCCTCATAAATTTAAATAAAATAAGGAAATTAAAATTCAATCTTTTTTTACAACACAAATTATAAAATAATGTTACATGAGGGTAACCTAACCCACCCGACCATACAAAAGACCACATTACATCATCACATCAAACACAAAGAGATCTTGGTTCCTCGTGGAACCAGATCAGCTTAACAGGGAATAACAAATAACGAGGTGCGGAATGATCTCCAAAATCTGTGGTTCGATTAGTAATTCCTGCACACTAAATTACAAGATCAGTAACCACATAAAATCATCATAGCCGAAGCAACTTAAAAACATGCATTATCATGACATAGTTCTAATTAACATAAATGAAATCATATTACAATTTTCCATCATCACCTATTTAACTTTTCTGAAATGTAAACTTATCCAAACATCACCCAATTAGTTTTTCCGAAATCATAATAAAGTTTAATAGTTTGACAATTCCGGGAATTGCTATCCCACAAACATAAAAAAATAACAATAACAGTAATGTAAATAGTCATAACAACATAAGTAAAAAGGGTGGTCCTCACAATTGGCATTATCCACTAGGGTAGGGTTAGGGCAGTTTGTTGCCATTTACTTGGTTTTTTAGCGCTATCTTCTGAAGTAGCACCATTTTTAGGAGAAAGGTATTTTAGTGCTTTAGCACCAAATTTGTGTTAGGGTAGCACTATTCTCTGGAATAGCACCATTTATGGTAGTAGCCCGATTTTTAATTTTAGCGCCATATGTGGGTTTAGCGCAATATAGGGTATTAGCACTTTTTGTGGAATTAGCACTATTCATGGGATTAGTGCCAAATTTTAGGGTGACGCCATTTGTTAAAATAGCACTATGTATAGTGCGTAGTAGTGCCATGTTACGGATTAGCACAAAGTGGTTTGCACAATAGCGCTATTTTCTAAAATAGCGCTATTTGGAGGAAGTAGTAGCACCATTTTGAAAATGACGCAAAGCGTTGTCCATTTTGGCACCAAATGATTCTGGCTTTTTAGACATTAGAAGAAAGGGGTTGGTTTAGAAAAAGATAGGTCGATATTTGACCAGAAAGTTGTGGATGCAGGATACGACATCATTTATTGTTTATTCATGCGAGCGATGAGTTCCATCTGTGATGGCCCTGATCGACCATTTCGATGATGCTACGCAGGGTCGACTGCCTAGGTTGGGGCTTCTGTTAGTGGCATCGATGCCAGTTCTACGAGCTCATCGAGCTTTGATGACAGCAGTTGTGGAGCAGTACTGCTCAGAGACCTGCAGCTTTCTGTTGCTGACTAGAGAGATCACAATCACCCTTGAGGATGTTTATCGCATCCTCAAGCTGCCTATTCGAGGCCAGTGGGTTAGATATGACATGAGGAGGGGGTGAAGTGCCTTGATCAGAGTGTTTGGAGAGGACCACATTGTGCTATCAGCAGATGGTTAGGAGATGAGCTACGAGGGGACATTGGCCGTGGGTGCAGATCCCTTTGGCTTATTCCTGTGTGCTTTGATTGGTGGTGTGGTGATGTCGGATAGGCGAGGCAGGGGTTTCCCAATTGGCTAGGGAGAGATGATTGAGGGTATGGTCATGGATGGGACTTTGTATGCTTGGGGGCCAGTGATACTAGGGCATCTATATCACGAGATGCACATAGTTGCTTATCTCCATGATTTGACATTGTCAGCTGGGGTGATTCTGCTGCATGTATGGATTTAGGAGCACATCACAGTTACATGGATGACATACAGGTACTATCACCGTCCGTTCAAGGCATTTGTGTTTTTATATCGAGATGCAGAGTATACTTACACTGGACAGGTTTGTTATTGGAGGCTGATGTTAGATGATGTCATTCAGGTGACTTGGCAACCTTACATCAGGGTGGAGCTGTGGCCGGATGATGATATCCACTTGCCTTTTACATTTCAGTAGCACTACTTGATGGGTCAAGGAGACCACACCATAGAAATGTATCTACCCTCACAGGTCATGCAATAGTTTAGGTATCGGTAGGATACCCCACAGTAGATGGCCATATTTGCTCAAACCCCTTAAGATGCGCCCTTCTAGCCTGCAACCATACAACCACAGGTTGTTTAGGACTATTTTACAACTTTACGGCTAGTACAGTGGGATTGGAGGAGAATTGTCAGGGATGCAGGCACTACCCCTGCATATGACATATGGTGGCAGATGTGGCGGCCGACTCAGTTTACAGATCCAGCTGAGGCAGTACCCGTAGAGGAGGCAGTAGGTTCAGGGGGTGATGATTCAGATGATGATGGAGATGACATCCTGGAGGAGGGGGGAGATTTTTGGAGATGACCTCGTGGAGGTTGGAGGTGATGGAGAGGAGAGGGTGGTTGGTAGGGATGGTCAGCCAATAGATGTAATGGTGGCAGTGGCAGCAGGACAGGGACAGGTAGGGCAGCAGGTACCTGTTGAGTAGGTACATATTGGTAGGGTACGATGGCAGAGAGGGCCTCGAAAGTGTGCAGGAGAGCCTAGGGTGGACAGGGGTGATCTATCCCCACCACAGGTAGTGCATCAGTAGGTTATAGGACAATAGGCAGCAGGGTAGCAGTTAGAGGCAGGCCCCTCAGGGACAGCTGCAGAGGCAGAGGTAGGGAGGCTCACACCTCATCGGTAGCCTCAGGATGAGGAGGAGGAGATGGGGACCCTATGCGCACAGGTGGCCAGCCTGCAGGAGGCATTGGAGAGCTGGGATGCTAAGTTGGTTTAGTTGCAGAGGGCCTTAGCATTGTTGGATGGGGCAGATGGATAGGTGCCTATGTTGCAGGCATAGTTAGCCTAGGCTCAGGGTGATATAGAGGTTTTGACTAGAGACCAGGATGTGGCCCTCGCGAGAGCACAACATGCAGAGACTGCATTGCAGACTTCTAGTGTTGGTATGGCACCAGTGTTGACATTGATGCAGACATAGTTGTCCTAGGCACAGACACATTCACATCAATTACAGGGGTAGTTGACTCAGGTTCAGGGGGATTTGATAGAGGCCAGGGCAAGGTTGGAGTACTATCAGGGCCGTTATTATGTGGTAATGCTAGCAGCGCAGCGTGCCCCGAGCTACAGTCAGGTCAGTAGATCAGGGGCCTCCATGTCTCATAGGTCTAGATCTATTCAGTCTGTCTAGCAGACGATGCCTCCTCCCTCATATGTGCCCCAGCAGGTTCCTTAGGTATAGGTACAGTCACAGCCACAATTGCCACCACAGGCAGGATCACAGCCATAGATAGGGACACAGCCACAGATAGTGACACAGCCATAGACAGTGACACAGCCAGAGACAGGGTCCGGATCCCCCACCCGATCAGATAGAGGGTCCTCTATGTGATAGTTTTTTATCATGTTAGCCCTTGGAGGCGTATCAGGACATTATATTTTTTTATGTATATATGAGCGATGTACATTTTTTTGCGATGATATATGATGTGATGGAGATTTTTGATGGCCTATTGTGTTTGTTTATGATGCTCTATGATGATTGTGATGATGCCTATGTGGATGGATGCAATATGCTTTATGGATTTATATGCTATGGATGTGTTGTGTTTATGCAATTATGTTTTTGATGTTATAGATATTGTATGATGGATGCAGTGATGGTTTATTGATATATGTATGGTTTGATCTATGGTATAGGATGTATGATGGAAATAAATGCTTAAATAAAACACTTATTATGGATGTTAAATGCACTGTGATGGAAATGTATGTTTATCTTAATAAGCACGTGTTTATGTATGGGAATATGAATACACAGCTAGATGTTAGTTAAATGCAGTTAAAAATGATTATGATTGTGATGATGTATGGTAACTAACTATTTATGAGATGATATATGCAATGCAATGTGATGATATTAATTGAAAATGAACCTATTATGATGGCAAACTAGAATGAGTATAATATGACTTGCAATGTTAAATGATGTATAATGTGCAACTAACCTATTCTAAAATGAACCTAATGAAATGATATGCAAATTAAAATGAATCTACATGAGATGATATGCAATTAAAATGAACCTAAATGATTGTGCCACTTAAATGATTAACAATGAACCTAAATGATTATGCAACTTAAAGGATTAAAATGAACCTAAGTGATTATGCAACTGAACCTAAGTGATTATGCAACTTAAATGATTAAAATGAGCCTAAGTGATTAAGTGATATGATATGCAACTTAAAGGATTAAAATGAAACTAAGTGATTATGCAACTTAAATGATTAAAATGAACCTAAGTGATTATGCAACTTAAAGCATTAAAAAGAACCTAAGTGATTATGCAACTTAAATGATTAAAATGAACCTAAGTGATTATGCAACTTAAAGGATTAAAATGAGCCTAAGTGATTAAGTGATATGATATGCAAACCAGGTGATAGGTGAGATGCAAACTAGGTGATAGATGAGATGCAAATTAGGTGATAGGTGAGATGCAAATTAGGTGATAGGTGAGATGCTTAAGTCCTGATACGAATGATGTTCTTTGTTTGACCTTGAGTGGTGGGGCTATGTGAAAGTGGGTAGGTGGGGAGAGGATAGGGGTGTATGGATGGGGATCAGATTGGGTTGGTAGTAGAGGATTTGTTAGGTCATACGACACCACATCATTGAAGGGGGATTTAATTTGGTTCAGGATGTGTTAGGTGGAGATACGGTGGGGGAATGGAATTAGTGAGGGGAATTTAGATGGGTGGGGGGGAGATAGGGTAGGTGATTATGAAATCTAGGCCCAAGTGGTATTGTTGATTGTGTGATTAAGATGGTGATTTTGAGCTAGTAACAGTAGTTGCATAAGATTAATTGAGAGCATTTCTTAGTTTACTGTAGCAATGTAGGATATAGTTCACAAAGGTATGAAATAACCTAGGTGATGATATATATCCCACGATTGCATGGACTAGACCCACAAACAATAGGTTGACTTCATGCATGCCCAAGGTAGTATAAGATTGCCTGCCCTAGGAAGGGGACTCATAGCAACGAGTGTCCATAGTGCATATAATGCATCTGATGCCTGTATATACAAATGAGGCACGTCGTACTATAACCGACCCAGGCTTCAAGATATGAATACTACCCTTGGAGTAATGAAACCAACCCACAAGCATAGCATATAGAACCAATGACCTTGTCTATTCTGGGTACTGTCCTCTACTTATCTTGATATAATGAGATCAAGGTAGCTTTGGAGATGATCGAGAGTGAGACAAAAAGATAAAAATCAATAATCAAAAAGACCAATCAAAAAGATACAAATAGCCTTTGTGTGCTCTTGCCAAGAGACGTGATGATAGAATGATAGATATTTGTCCATTGTAGGAAAGATATATCCTAGGACGCAGATCAGTTGGTTTTGATTGGAAAATTTTTTCGGAGGTGGGCAAAAGAACAGTTTTGGCCAGGTGTAGGATTATAATTGGTATGTTGATTGATGATTTTTGCGTTAGGTATGATGGTTTGAATGCATACTTAGCGTGTGTATCATATAATGGGTCTAGTAAGCTCAGTGAGTTGGGATCATCCAAATGGGTTGGATGGGTGCATCTTACATACCTGAGTACTGGAAACGTCCTTCGTATTCTAGACTGCCTACATACCTTGTGTCCACGGGATCAAGGTATTTTCAAGATGCGGGCGAAATGAATATGTAGTTCTGGTATGAGTTCATGATGTGGGAATGGTTTAGGATGGGTGTGATGTGATGAAGATTGATGGATTGGAGCGATCGATGTGCGAGGGTGATGCTGCATTTGTTTTTGTATTTTTGATGATTTTGTATTGTTTTTTTATTTTTGATTTTGCGATGTTTTTGGATTTTTGATTATTTTGAGCTATACAACAAGAAGCTTACAAGGATCCTCATTCCATGAACTGGGCTTGGGTGAGGTAGTGCAGAATGGACGATAGGACTTGATGTTTCAGAATTCCAAGCCATGGGATGTGTGCTATATGGAGTGTTGTGACTGGGAGAGGATTTATTAGATGGTAGAATCGACCACTACACATGGTACCTAAAATAGGTTTTCACCATGGTACATATCCAAGGCGTCACTGAAGTGATTTTCATCGTTTGGAAGTTTTTATTGCACTCAGATTTTTCTTGATTTTTTGATTTTTTGGTTTTTTGAATTTTCTATTTTTTTGATTTTTTGATTGGGATACTTGGTGGGTTATGCATAGAATTTATTTAGATGCAGAATGTTCATCGGCTCATCCAGACGCTACCCCTCAGGTGTTGCAAGCTGGTAGGCTCTTGATCCATAACTAGCTGTGATGACATACGGTCCTAACCAATTGGGTTTGAACTTACCTTTCTTAGTGCGCTCTTGCAAGTTCTTTTGATTTTCCATAAGGACAAGATTGCCTACTTCAAATTTTTGGGTTCTGATTCCTTTGTTATAGCTTCTCCTGAGGTGATTTTGATAGGCCTGTAGGTGGTTTAATGCATTTAGGTGTTTCTCATCTAGTAGTTCTAGCTGATGCAACCTTGCGACTCGGTACTCCTCATCAGTGATTATGTTTTGCAAGGATACTCTTAAGGACGGGAGCTCGACCTCGATGGGTAAAATGGCTTCGGATCCAAAGACTAGGGAAAATGGAGTGGCTCCTGTGGGAGTGCGGATGTTTGTGCGATAGGCCCATAGGGTAGGGTTGAGTTGGAATGGCCAGCTTCATTGACTATTTTCTTGATAATATGGAGGATGGTTTTATTTGAAGCCCTTAACCATTTCCTTGTGGGTAATATGGAGTGGAGAAATGGTGTTTGATGTTGAATTTTTTGCACAAAGTGCGGACTTCTTTGTTCTTGAATAGTTTTCCATTATCGGTGAGATTGGAATGAGGGATACCATAGTGGTAGATGATGTAATGGAGGATAAACTTGGAGATTTGGGTTCCTGTGGTGAAGGTGAGTGGTATTGCTTCCACCCACTTGGTGAAGTATTCGGTAGCAGTGATTATGAACTTATGGCCATTGGAGGCTGATGGATGGATTTTCCCTATGAGGTCGAGCCCCCACTATGAGAAAGGCCACAACGTCATGATCGGTTGCAACTTCTTTGCTGGTGCATAGAAGAGATCACCATGCTATTGACATGGTAGGCATTTCTTGATAAACTGGTAGGAATCTCATTCCATTGTTAGCCAATAGTATCCAGTCCTTAGGATCTTTTTAGCAAGAGCGGGTCCACTTGAATGTGCCCCACAGATACCTATGTGTACCTCTTGCAAGGCCACTTCAACTTCCCTAGAGTCTAAACATCGTAAATGCATGCCCTCAAGACTCCTTTTGTACAGGGTATCTCCTACAAGGATGAAGTGGGAAGCTCGACAGATAAATGATTTTCATTGTGAGGTGGGTAGGTTGGGAGGGATTATGTTCTCATGGAGATATAGGTAGGTTTCTTGATACCACAGGGATAGGAGACCAATGACTTCACACATGGGCTCAGATTGAGGAACATCATATGTAGGGATAGGGAGCTCTTTGATCAAGAATTCGCACCTCTTACTATCTTTCTTCATGTCAACTAAGGATTTGATGTAGCCATGGCATCTGTAGCTTTATTATTTAACCTTGGGATCTGCTCAAAGTGGATGTCATCGAAATAGTCTTTGAAGTCATCGACCATCTTCTTGTAAGGCAGGATTTTATCATCCTTAGTCTTGTACTCATTGTTTACCTGCTGGATGACCAGTTGAGAGTCTCCATATACTATTAGCTTCTCAATTTTCCATTTTATTGCCATCCACAGGCCTGTGATAAGAGCCTCATACTCTGCCACGTTGTTGGTACATGAGAATGTGATTTTGAAGGACTTGGGGATTGTGTCACCTTGAGGGGTAACAAATAGAACACCTGCCCCCGAGCCTCTATGTGTGTATGATCCTTCAAAGTACATCTTCCATGTTTCCGTAGCTGGTGTGATTGTTAAGAAAGCTTCGTCAAGAAACTCTACCAGTGTTGGATGTTCTGTAGGAATAGGTGCTTCAGCGAGCTGATCAGCTATAACCTATCCTTTGATGGCTTTTCTCTCAATGTATTCAATGTCAAATTTAGTGAGAATCATGACCTATTTTGCCATTCTTCCAGTAAGTACAACTCTGTTTAGTAAATATTTCAATGGATCAATCTTGGCGATGAGCTTGCTTTTATGATTGAGCATGTAGTGTCTTAATTTTTGTGAAGTGAAGACCAGGGCTAGACATGCTCGTTCAATCTGTGTATAGTTGAGCTCATAGGATATGAGAGTGCGGCTGATGTAATAGATGGCTCTTTCTTTTCCGTGCTCATCGCATTGTGCTAACAAGGCTCCGACAGCTGTCTCTGTTGCTGAGATGTACAATAGGAGAGGTTCTCCTTGCCTTGATGGAGTTAGAACAAGTGGATTAGCTAATTATTCCTTTAACTAATCAAAGGTATCTTGGCACTGGGTGTTCCAAATAAAAGTTATATTTTTTTGGAGTAGGTGCTGGAATGGTTGGCATTTATCGGCAAGTTGAGCAATGAACTGACGAATGGACTGGAGTTTTCTTTGCAGACTTCTTAGTTGTTTTAGTGTTGTTGGAGGAGACATTTCAATAATGGCCTTGACCTTTGCGGGATCTACCTCAATTCCTCTTCTAGAGACTATGTATCCCAAAACATTTTCAGAGGTGACCCCGAAGACACACTTCTTTGGATATAGGCAGACATTGTATTGTTCCAAACAGTCAAAGATCGTTGCTAATACATTTAGGTGTTCCTCTCTTGTCTTTGATTTTCCTAATAAGTTGTCCACATAATATTCCATGATGTGATGAAAAAGGTCATGGAAGATGACAGTCATGGCTCTTTGATACATGGTTCTAGCGTTCTTTAGACCAAACGACACTACCACCCAACAGTATGTTCCCCATGGACATATAAAGGACGTCTTATGTGGTCTTCTTTTGCGATCTGGATTTGGTTGTACCCTAAAAAGCCATCCATGAGAGATAACATCTCATGTCCTGCCGTGAGGTCCACTATCATGTCAATGTTAGGCAATGGGAAGTCATCCTTTGGGCAGGCCTTGTTGAGATCTCTGAAGTCGATACAACAGCGGATTTGACCATTGGGTTTAGCTATTGGTACTAGGTTAGAAACCCATTCAGGATAATCAATTGGGCGAATGAACCCAACATCCAATAATTTCTTTAGCTCTGCTTTGACAAGGAGGGCCACCTGAGGATTCATTTTTCCCAATTTTTTCTTTACTAGTTTCGCATCAGGACGTACTACAAGATGATGAACAACCAAAGCGGGATCAAGCCCTGGCATGTCTGCATAGGTCTACACAAAATTATGATTTCTGTGTTTGAAGAATTCTAGGAATTTTTCTTGCTCGACTGTGCTGAGAGATTCTACCCTGAAAGTGATTTGTGGGTCTTCTTCTGTTCCAAGATTCATCTCTTGGGCTAGCTTTACTAGGATGGGTGACCTATCTGGATAAACCTTGTCTATCTCAGGAAGGCCCATGCTTTCATCTCCTAGCACCTCATGGAGGTTTTCACTAGGAGATACGTCTTTTGTTTTTACATTTTTGGGATCTGATACTGCCGTGGAACGATTTTCACCATCAGATCCTTGTTTAATTTTTATATTTTTCTAACTGGAAGCAGGGGTTGTCTCCCCAAAATATGCATGTGTATCAAGTTCCATGATGTATCCTTCTCTGTGATCTCCTAGGGGGGAGTGATCTCTAACTCCCATCATTTCAGCGATGGCTTCATTGTTTGGTGCAATGTCCAATACAGGAGGTCCCCGTTGGTCCCAGTCAATGAGGTCAGAGTAAACTAGTGGTAAGTCATTGGATGATGAGGCAAGAGTGGTGACTGAGTTGATGGTGCAAATGGATGAGTCAAAGAAATTGGCAAAGTCACTAAAGGAGTCTTGAAGGCCCATTTTGTTGATGTTGTCGACTTCTAAGGAGACCGTAGCGACCTCGACTAAGATACATTCACCGGTAATGAGGATACATTGTCATTGACTGTATCCTAACCCTTGAGTATAGGGGTTTCTTGTTGCTTGTAGTGTTTCCATGATCCCCTGTTCATGAAGGCCGATACCGCCTTGTCCTTTATAACCCATGGTTTTGATAATTTTAGAGCCTTTGCTATAGATTTTTGTTGGGATGGTGGGGGCTTCTTGTTCAGGCTCTTCATCCTTATATAGCCATGATGAAATATCTTCAAGGACGTCCTGATCGAGGAGATGTTTCTTTTTGAAGATGGGTGATGGTTTGCACTTGATGATGACTGTGTTGGCTACTTCTGTCTTCGAGATGCCAAAGGTTTCAGGATTAGGTATTGTGCCTACACAAAATGTACCATGTAGGTCATACTCCCCACATCCCATGTCACTGAGCTTGATCTTGACCTTAGGTGGTGGCGGTGCTTGGGATGAAGTGGTGGCAATATTTGCGGGATCGATATATGAGGTGGTTGACGTTGGATTGGCTTTAGTGGTAGCTTTGTTGTATGCGCAGAAGGTGTGGTTATGACCTTCCAAGAAACTGCAGTATTGGAAGGGGTGGGGGTTGGCATAGACAGTGACTTCTATACCATTATGAGGAAATTTGAGGCATTGATGGAATGTGGATGGGATGGCTTGCATGGCATGAATCCATGGTCTACCGAGAAGAATGTTGTAGGGGAGGTCAAGATCAAGAACCTGACATTTTCTTTAGAGTATTTTCTATCCCACTTGAATAGGGAGCTTGATGGTGCCTTCAGATAGCCATTTGGTGTCATCATAGCCTTTGATTGTGATGCACTTGTTGGTGTCTACAACCACATTGGAGTATCCCAAGTGTTTTAATAGTTTAAGAGTGCATATGTTTAGGCTAAAGCCACCATCTATTAAGAATCTTTTAATGGTGTGTTTGTGGATACAGACTTCGATATGTAGGGCATCGTTATGTAAGTGTTCAGAGGCAGGAAGGTCCTTTTTTGAGAATGTGAGATGGTGAGGTGGGGAGATATGTCCTACCATGGCTTGGAATTGGGTCACATTCAAGTTGACGGGAACTTGAGTTTCCAAGAGAGCTTTGTCGAGGACATCTTTGTGAAGGGTGGATGTGCGGAGCAGCTCAAGTATGGATATTTGTGCAGGGGTCTTTCCTAGATGCTCTAGGAGGTTATACTAGTTGGTAGGGGATGGGTGTGTGTTAAAATGAGGGGGGACAAGATCTGATGTGGATGTAGGTGTTTGTTCGGTAGTAGGGGCTATGCAGATAGATACATGGCCACGGTGGGTTGTCACAGTGCAATTAGGTGCTTGTGTTCGAATGGTGACTGTGTTAACATGGTGAGATGATTGCTCTATCTGCCCTACAATAGAGTCATAGGTTATGGGAGGTGGGGTGATGTTGTATGCTTGATTGGATGAGGAGGCTTTATTATGGATAGGAAGTGGATCCTTGTAAGCTCCAAGATTGGCATTTGGCGATGGTTGGGTAGTTTGATCAAGGTTGATTAGATTTTGATCTATAAGGTCTTGGATGCAATGCTTTAGTTGCATGCAATCTGTTGTCTTATGACCTACAATGCGGTGGTATTCACAATAGTCATTTTCATTGTACCATGCGGAGTTGAGCTCATTCTCTTGATGGGGTCTAACAAGTGGGAGTGTGATCAAACCTTTCTTGAGACATCAGTCGAGGATGTCCTCGATGGGTTCCCCTAAGGGTGTAAATTGCCTTTGAGGTTTGCGTGGTTTAGTCTGTCCCCTTGGGTTATTGACATTGGTCGCATATGTATGTGCAAGTGTTTGATTTTGTATATGTTGGATGGCTTTCACATTCGTGACGCCGTTGTTCAAATTGTTCTTGTTCTTCCCCCAATAGCGTGGATTGTCATTTGATTGCATGTTGGCATTGTTGTTTGTATTAGGGGTGTTGTTATGGGGTTTGTTGTTGTTGTTGTTGTTGTTGGACTTGTAGTTGTACAGTTTGATGGAGCCCTTGGCAATGAGGGCCTGTTCTATAGTGGTACCTTTGTCAATGACTTCCTCAAAGGTAGATGCATAAAGGATTTATAAATGAAACCTAATTCCTATTTGAGGTTGGTCACAAACATGGTGATGAGTTGTTTTTTAGGAATTGGCCATGGGAGTTTGCTTGCTAAGCTTCTCCATCTTTGCAAGAAAGAAGCAGAGGCTTCTCTATTCTTTTGTTTGGTGTTGCAAAGGTTTGTCATAGACATCTCGTGCTCAAAGTTGTAGGAGAAATGGTTTAAAAATATTTCTACAAGCTTAGGGAAAGTCCTAATACCTGGTGGAAGATGTACGAACCATTCAGCAGCTTGACCACCAAGGCTTCTTGCAAATAGTCTCATTAGATAGGTATCGTTATCTGAGACTTCTAAGCAAGCGATGTAGAACTCCCTAAGGTGGTCCCTAGGGTCTCCCTTTCCCTTGTATTTGTCAAATTTTGGCGTTTCAATGTTCTTAGGGAAAGGGGGCATGTACAATGTGTGATCAAATGGATAGGGGCAAATATCATCAAAGGAATAGTGTTTACGCTTGCCCCCAGTTTGCATGTTGTCTACCTTTTGGATCAAGGACTGTACAATAGTTGTGAGATCATGCAGTGGTGGTGGTTGGGGTGTGTAGGCTTGTTGATTGGTGAGATGTTGGAGATGGGGTGGGATTTGATTTTGGAGATTTGTTTGGCTGATGTTTTGGTACTGCGGGTTGGTGTTTTGGTTGATGTGTGCTTCATGTTGTTGATATGTGTAGAGTTGTTGGAGAATATGTGGTGGTATTTGGGGGTTGGGATTATGTTGATTTGATGAAGTTATGGGGTTATGTGGATACATGACATTGGATGGATTGACGTTGGATGAGTGGACGTTGGAGGGGTTGGTGGTATTGTAAGGTGGCTGTGAGAATAACTATCTTAGGTAGGCAATGGTTTAAGGATTGGGTAGAGGCATAGTCATGGAGGTACTTGCCTGCATGGTGTTCCCTTGTATGCCTAAGGTGATTTGAGGAATGGAAGGGTTTATGGTAGCTGTAATAGTGGATGTGGTAACGGGTTGGGAGGTGGTAGGATTGGAGGTATTTGTGGGAATCGTAGATGTGTTAGCGGTAGTGCTTGTAGAAGTGGTAGATACGGTAGGTTTTGATGTTTGTGAGATGATATGTTGGGTATTTGATGTAGATGCTTGGGTATTTGATGTGGTAGGAACGATTGTAGAGGTGGATGGTTGTGATGATGTCGTGATGGGGGGTAGTTGATCACCAATTTTGAGGAGATGATCAAGGTATCTATTCAGGTCCGACCTTAGGATTTTATCAAGTAGGTCCATGTTATTGGCATCTTGCATAAAGCCCAAGACATCTAGATCATCTTGGGATATGGTGGGGATGTTTTGTGTTGGTGGTGGTGGTGGTGGTTGTGATTGTTGTAAGAAATGAAAAGGATTTTCGTTGGGATTGTATGGGGGGATGTAAGAGTACGTAGTGTTGGCAAGAGACACTATATGGATTCATGATTGTTGTCATTGATGGCAACAAAGTTCATCCCACACATCTGCAAGACATGGTGTGTCTCTACCGGAAGTCAGAATGAAGAATGTGGTGGTCCGGTAAACAAGAACAGAGCATGTGGCAAGGTCCGCTAGACAGGTCCAAATCTCTCAGAGGAAGTATCTTGGTGAAGTACGGATTTGGGGAAGTCAGGAGGACTATCTTGAGTGATAGATTCCAAGGTTTTAGCCTCAGGTGATAGATGAGGTAAAAGATATGAATACTTGAGTACCAGGTTCCTGAGTGACAGTGTGAATAGAGGAAGAACTGACTGACAGAACATCAGACTATTTTCTGGATGTGTTTCTGATGGTGGTAAAGGTTATGAAGACATGAATTATGTTTGGCCAACATGATTAATGATTTCTACAAGTATATGCTTGATCCACATTACTTGATGTGCAAGGATTCAGTTGACATAACAGAGTTTGTGAAAAGATTGACTGTTCTAGGTGCCGACTAGAAAGATAATGAAATCACTTGTGCAAATATATATATAGGATGGATTTAGTTGTGAGAAGTGTAGTGATGACATGTGATGTGTGAATAAATGCAGAGCAGAGCAAAAATAGTAAGGAAGGTCTGGTATGTGAAAGGAAAGCAGCATAAGAGAAGAGGAAAGATGAAGTGCAACAGATCAGTGTACTGAGCCTAACCAGAACTAAACTTCAGCATGGATGCTACCAATCAGTTCAAGTATTGTATAACACTCTTTTGTAGACAGTGTGTCTCTTGTAGGCAGTGTGCCTCCTTGTGAGCAGTGTGCTCAGGCAGTGAGCCCTAATTGGCAAGTGCCATTTTGTAATTCCTTATTCTTCTAATAGAGAATAATCTTTGGGTTAATCACCCCGTGGTTTTCTCCCTTAACAGGGTTTCCACGTCAAAAATATTGTGTCATGTGTATCTCCATTTCATGGTTATGTTTGCTTGTTTGAATTAATGCTGCATTGATTAATAAGAAAGTTCATAAAGAAGAAACTATTAGGATAATTGATTCACCCCCCCTCTCAATTATCAACACATAGGTGGGTTGAATGTTTGATTGATGGGTATGTTGTTGCTATTGGTGTTAGGCATGCCATATTGCCAAGATTCTACCATTTTTTGATTCTTTTTGTGTTGTGATCTTGGGATGGGCATGCACGTGTATGGATCTGATTTCTAGAAGTAGAGTGAGATAGGGGATGAAGACCTTAGAGAATCAGATTGATTGTGTTGGACCCAAGGATGAATGTGGTACTAAGATGGAGAGGATGATTGTAGTAAGATGAAGGTTTGAAAAGAAAAATGTGTTAACCTAAGGGTGATAAGAATGGACGATATTGACCTTCGCACAAATTTGGACCAAAAGACGGATGATGGGTGATGTTTGTTTTGAGGATGATTGTGATGGAAGGGGTTTTGACTTTGATATTGATTTTGATTGATTAGGATGATTAGGATGATGTTTTTGGGAAGGACTTGATGGTCAACAAGTTGAGCTTTAGGTAAGATCTAGATTTTTTGTTGGCACAAAGGGATGTTTCTTTGTTTAGGGTAGACTAATGACCTTACACAAAGAGGGATGATTATCTCACTTGAAAGGTAGACTAATGACTTTTCAAGAAAAATATGATGTGAATGATGAGATCTAGATCTAACTTTGGCTCAAAATGATGACGAGTTTTTGATTGATGATTTGTTGATGGGTGTTTTGATTTGGATTTGGATTTTTATATTTGGTCCACAGAGATATGTAAAGATCAAATGGTGATGAATAGATATGGACTTGAGTGGATTATGATATAGTAAAGGGTCCAATAATGATGATGGTGGATTCTCTAAGGCCAAAATGATGGTGTGTTTTGGAAAATTTTGAGGAGAGAATGGATGGGCTACAGATGGTTTTTTGGAATGTAAATATGGATTATGGCAGAGCAGATGGTGAAGATCACAACTGAATGGGTCTTAGTCTTAGGCAAGTCAATCTAAAAATAGCGCCAATCCATGGGTGAAATGGCACTAAAATCAGACAGAGATGGCGCTAAAACAGGGCAGTGTTGGTCGAGGTCCTGAAAAAGATAGATTTTGGATTTTTTTTGATTTGGAATGATTTGGTTTGTCTCTTGGCTGTTTGTTTGAAAGTAATTTAAGCACATTAACACTCAATTAAGCACATGAACACACAATAACCAAGATTTTTGTTTGTGAAATGACGTGTGATTTTGTTAAACAAGCACTTTGCACAACCTAAGGCAAAGATATGACAATATTTGTTGAATCCCCTAGCTGCATCTATTCAAAGCGGGTAGCTTCAGTATCTTGGTAGCACTGAATCCTCCTTACAATTGCACACACTTCTCACGCATACCAAGATCTAGGTTTCTTATAAGGCTTGTCCCTCACCAAATCTTTAGATTATCCCTACTACCTCGGCTAAGAACCGCATGAATCGGGGCCGCTTCAAAGGTTTCCCTTCTGCGTCAACAAATAGAAGGGTTTTAGCTTGCTAAACAATGGTTCGTAGTAAGGGCATCCATTTAGGTGGTTATACGTGCGGCAACGCTACTCTCTGTTATGGAGTCTCCCATCCTCCAAGGGTTACGCCTTGGAGGGTTTTGGGGGAGGTTGGCTATCGGTATAACACAACAACACCTGTTGTCTATGACTTTCATCACAAACACCTTATTTTATATAGTGGCTTGGAAGAGCTTGGTTTTAGCTTGTTGCCTCTTAGGTCGCTCCCACCTTTCAAAGTAGGGTGGCAGGCCCTCTAAGGATTAACAAAAGCAATACAACCACAAAAATACTTTTGATCCCCAAGTTCATACAAAAGATGAGAGGGGAGCGCATATGTATTCCTTGTGCTTGCATCACACTAAACATGGTTCATTTTAGTTCATTGGATTAAGTTGGGGGTGATTAATGCAAGTGTTGTGAGAAGCTTTTGATTCCCAAGATCACCAAGTGGTGCGAGGGAAGAGCATACACTTCTCACACTACGAACATAAACCACGAAAACACTTCACACAAATTAGATTGATTTTCTTGATTAAATGAGTGAATAATGCAGATTGTTGTCTTTTTTAATCCAATGATTTCAATTGATGCAATTTGTGGTTCTTTTTAAATCCCAAAATTGAAGTGTTTTGATAGTTGTTGGCACACAATTGTCAATTTTAGAACACCAAATTCAAATGTTTGACACACACACATACACAAATATTTGTTTGTTTGTTCAATTTTATTGCACCAAATCAACATGTGTGCCTAAGCTAACATGCAAGGATTCATTTTAAATTTCCAATTGAAGTGTTTCAAACAAAGATGAAAGAACTCTACAAAAACTTGTTAGTACCCACAAAATGATAATAATGACTTGTACACAAGCTGTCAGTCCCTGCACAGAGAACAATGTTAGTCTCAGAAAATAGTGCTAATACAGAGACCTAATGGCGCCACTGCAGGATACAAATGGCGCTATTGACAGAAAACAAACCAAAAATCTGACACCCTATATAGATAGTACTAATTGATCAAATAGCGCTAATTACAGACCCAGAAGATGCCAGAATAGAATATGGCGCTATAGAATTATAAAGAAGGCACTAATAAAATACATAACGCTAATACAATAGCTAGAAAGTGCTAATATAGATAATAGTGCTAAAATAGGTCATGGAAGTAGCGTCGCTCTGGGCTCTGATAACGCCAATACGTGTCTGAAAGTGTACATCCTACAAACAGAGGTTTTTCCTACCCAATATAGAGTGTTAGCTTGCAAAACTAAGGCTCTATTAGCCTTGTCAGTACAGTAAATGAAAAAAAAACAAGACAAAATGACAACCGAAATCTATGTTATATTTCTAGAGAAATTTTGGCATAACCTCCCCTTGTTTAATCAATATCCCTGCAAAAATCGAGAGTAGTTTGACATGAAAACAATAGGAAGATCCTTAAAAAGAGACATGTGAGTGGAAGTTAGAACAGAAAATGCTCCGCAAAGATAGCGCTAAAACACGCCAAGGATAGCGCCACTGCACAAGGTGGATGGCGCCGCACCTGTAAAAATACGTTCTAAGCACAAAAACTCACACAAACAGGTTAGATTCAGACCTTGTGGATCCCACCGGGCATGCCAATGTAGATTAGGTAAACAAAATGAAGTGAAACTCAAACAAAATGCAAATAAACACATAAAGTTATACCTTCACATGTAGACGCAATCTCATCAAGGGAGAGGAGGAAACTTGCACCCAAGAGCTCCTAAGACATGATAATCCCTAGATAAGTGATTTAATGTGAAATGCTACTCTAATTATGCAACTCACAATTCTAGCTCAATAGTCATTTGGACATGGTAACTTTGCTTAAAGATTGGATCCTCAAATGGGTTGAGAGATGTTGTATTTATAGACTCTTGGAAGAGATTTTGATCCAAGGGTGGAGATTGATTTTAAAGATCAATGGTGGAGGATGAAGGTGATGTGGAGGGCCTAGATTTAATCTTGGAGGAATGGAGGGCTATGAATAAAAGTAAATATTTTATTCATTTTGAGAAAAGGGGTTATTGAATGAGTATGGGAGTGAAAAATTATTTTTGAATTAAAGATTCATATGGGGAATGTAAAATGAATTAAAAATTTATTCGGGGATAAGTGGAGATAAATGAGGTATGGGAATGTAAGGGGAATTAATTGTGATGTGGGATGTTTTAAAATAAAAAATTGACTTATGTAGATTTATTTCAATTTTTTATTTGGAGGAAGTGGGGAAGGGTGTTAAACTAGGTTTGACCACCTAAATGAGAGGTTTAGGATTAATTAAATATAGGTTTATTTAATTAACCCTAGGGCTAGGATGAGGTAGGCTAGGGTAGGCATTTAAATGATAACTATTTAATTGTCTAGAATAGGGATAGGTCAATTAATAGGCTGAATTAATTAGTTAAGCATGGTTTAGCTAATTAATTGGATTTAGTGAGGAGAGGGAAATTGAAATAATAAATATTGCATACTTATTAAATCAATTGGCTAAGGTTTTGGACTATTGAATTAATGAAATTAATTCAATTTTGGGGATAAAATGGTAGAAAATTGGGTGATGAAGGGATAATTAAAATAAAAATTTAATTAATTAAATAGAAGGGAGATTGATGTGTTTAGGGATGTCGGGAGTCAATTTGGTGGTTGAGACATTTTTAGGTGTCTACACATATAATAAACATTTATGTTTTGGGGGCTCTAATACTAATTTAGCAAGATATGTGGACTCATATTTGGTAAGGGATATTGATACCAGGTGGAGCACTACATGTTATTGTTATTATATGGAGCCTAATCAGACTCAAAGGTTAAATTTTCTCCACTTTTATTAGTGCAGTTTCCCCCCAAATTATTTAATGGGGGTTTGGGGGCCCCCAATATGGGGTAAAGGTGTCCGGAGTTATTTTTCTATTGATCGACATAAAAAACCCTATTTTTGTGACTGACATAAGTCTTGATAAAATGACTAAGGTTTAGGGTTTCCATTGATATTGTATTGTAGCATTTGTAGCGGTATTGAGTTGCAAGGATTGCTGGTTGTAATCTGTTTGATTTACTAGATAATAATATTGGACTCTCTATTGGTGGATGTAGCCTGAGTTTGGGTGAACCACGTTAAAAATTATTTCTCGCTGTTATTATTTATGTGTATTTTTCATTCCTCTGTTTAAACTTTATTTGCATTTAATTGATATCTTCTGCATGCAATTCCTGATAGTTGTGTCTTTACTATAGGTGGGACAATGGTGAGTTGGATCTCAAGGTCACAAAATGTGGTTTCTTTATCCACCACAGAGGTAGAATATGTAGTTGCTACAGAGGCAAGCAAGGAGATGATATGGCTGTAAGTTTTCATGGAAGAATTGGGCAAACAATAGGCTAACAATTATTTGTTTATGAACAACCAGAGTGCCATACATCTTGCAAAGAATTCTGCCTTGCATTCAAAGACCAAACACATATAGTTGAGGTATCACTTCATCCAGTCAGTATTGGAGGATGGAAAATTAAGGCTGGAAAAGATACATACAGATGAAAATCCAACGGATATGTTTACGAAGGCAGTGACAAGGGAGAAGCTGAGCTCCTCTTCAGCTTCGGTTGGCCTTCAAGATTGAAAATAATAGAATCAGAACAATAGAGTCCAGGGTGTTTATTTCTAGTGGGAGCTACAGGGGCAGCGGTGTTTGATTAGTCTCCAAGTGGGAGATTATTGTTATATGGAGGCTAATCAAACTCAGAGGTTAAATTTTTCCCACTTTTGACAGCGCGATTTCCCCCCAAAGTATTTTATAGGGGAGTGTAGGGGGGTAGAGCCCCTCCCCCAGCCAAGGGCTTGGGGATAGCACCACTGAAGAAAAAATTGCCTATTATTTATAAAGGAGTCAATAGTTATTTTTCTATTGACCGCCATAAAAAAACCCTATTTTTGTCACTGACATAAATCTTCATAAAAAGGCTAAGGGTCAAGGTTTCCATTGGTATTGTATCTGTAGTACATTACAATGGATTTGGGTTGCATGAGATTGCTGGTTGTAATTGGTTCTATTTGCCTGATAACAATATTGGACTCTCTGTTGGTGGATGTAGCCCGAGTTTGGGTGAACCACATTAAAATTGTCTCTTGTTTTATTTCTGTATATTTTTCATTCCTCTGTTTAATCTTTATTTGCATTCAATTGATATCCTTTGTATGCTATTCCTAACAAACACCACATCGATTCTAACATAATATAGTGTTAGGGTTAGCCAGCAAAAGATATCAATTAAATGTAAATAAAGATTAAATAGAGGAATGGAAATACACAGAAATAATAACAGCGAGAGACAAGTTTTAACGTGGTTCACCCAAACTCAAGCTACATTCACCAACAGAGAGTCTAATATTATTATCCAGTAAATCAAACCAATTACAACCAGCAATCCTTGCAACTCAATACCGTTGCAAATGCTACAATACAATATATCAACCAAAACCCTAACCCTTATCCACTTTTATCAAGTTTTATGTCAGTTACAAAAATAGAATTTTTTATGTTGGCTCTAAATTTTTTTTTTTTCAGGGGCTACCGCCCCTGAACCCCCGCTCAGGGCCCATCTCGGCCCCAAACCCCGGCAAGGATACATGGCTAGTGTATAGTACTTTCCTGATCAGTCGCTACTTACCAACAATCTCCCACTTGGAGACTAATTAGGCTCCATACCAAACAATCTCCCAGTTGGAGACTGATCCTGGATGACACTATTGCACATGCAACTCCCACTGGAAATAAGAACCCTGGACTTTGTTGTTCTAATTTTATTGTTTCAGTCATCAAGACAAACCGAAGTTGGAGAGGAGCTCAACTTCTCCCTTGTCACTACCTTTGTAAACATATCCACTAGATTTTCATCTAAATGTATCTTTTCCAACCTTAATTATCCATTATCTAACACCGATCGAATAAAGTGATACTTCAATTGTATGTGTTTGGTCTTTGAATGCAAGGTAGAATTCTTTGCAAGATGTATGGTACTCTGACTGTCTGTATCCAAAGAACTGTTAGCCTGTTGTTTGCCCAGTTCTTCCATGAAAGATTGCAGCCATATCATCTCCTTACTCACCTCTATTGCAGCTACATACTCTACCTCTATTTTGGATAAAGCAACCACCTTTTGCAACCGTAAGATCCAACTCACTGCTGTCCCACCTACAGTAAAGACATAACCTATAGTACTCTACCTAGTATCAATATCACCTACCAAATCTGAGTCTACATAACCTGCTAAATCAGTATTAGAGCCCCCAAAACATAAGTGTTTATTGGATGTACCTCTCAAATATTTGAGAATCCATTTTACCACTTTCTAATGCTCTAATCTAGGATGACTCATATACCTGCTTACGACTCCTACATCATATGCAATATCCACTCTCATGCATACCATGGCATACATTAAACTTCCTACAGCTGAAGCATATGGTACCTTGGACATTTTTTCTTCCTCCTCTTATGTCTTTGGACACATCTCCTTAGTCAATTTAAAATGATTAAGCAAAGGTGTGCTAACAGCTTTTGCATTCTCTATATGGAATCTCTGCAACACCTTTTCAACATAAGCAGCTTGAGATAGAGTCAATTTTCTATTCTTCCTATCTCTTCAAATTTTCATACCAAGGATTTATTTTTCTGCCCCCAAATCCTTCATATCAAATGACTGTGCTAACTGTTGTTTTAACTCTCTTATGTGATCCATGTTAGACCCAGCTACAAGCATGTCATCAACATATAAACATAAAATAATGTAGTTGTCATTATCCAACCTCTTAAAATAAACACAATGGCCAGAATTACATTGGTTGTAGCCTTGCTCAGCCATAAAACTATCAAATTTTAAATACCATTGCCGAGGTGCTTGGTTCAGGCCATACAAACTCTTCTGCAATTTGCACACCAGTTTCTCCGTACCTTTGACCTCAAATCCTTGGGGTTGTTCCATGTATATCTCCTCCTCTAAATCACCATGGAGAAAGGTAGTTTTCACATCTAGCTATTGCAAATGCAAATCTTCAGTAGCGACAATACTTAAGACAATACGAATAGAAGTCATCTTGACAGCTGGAGAAAATATCCCATCAAAATCAATACCCTTTTTCTATGCAAATCCTTTTACAACTAACCTGGCTTTAAATATTTTCTTACCTCCATCTTCCTCTTTCAGCCTATAAACCCATTTTTTTGGTAAATCCTTTTTACCTGCAGGTAACTTACATAATTCCCAAGTCTAATTTTTCAGCAAGGAGTCCATTTCTTCTTTCATTGCAAGCTCCCACTGAACCTGTGTATCCATCTGCATAGCTTCATCATACCCTTCTGGTTCACCAGCATCTGTCAACAAAATAGAATACAAAGAGGGAGAAAACCTTTTAGGAGGTCTACTTAGCCTTGTTGACCGTCTAACATTCACTAGATTTTGTAGTATTTCTGGTTGCGGTTGCGGAGCATGAGGAACCATTGGAACATCACTATTTGGAGTATCATCCAACACCACATAATCCTTTTCTTTCTTCTCATGTGGCTGCAACTGATCTTTGTACAACACCTTCTCATTGAATATAACATCCCTACTTCTCACAATTTTTTGATTTTTAAAATCCCAAAGCCTATAACCAAATTCGTCAATGCCATATCCAATGAAGGTACACTTTTTAAATTTTGCATCCATCTTGGTTCTATTTTCAGAATCTACATGTACAAATGCTTCACATCTGAAGGTTTTGAGAAAAGAGTAACTCACCTTCTTACCTGTCCATGCTTCCTATGGAATACTACAGCCCAAAGGAACTGAAGAACCTTTATTAATTAAATATACAACAGTGTTGACAGCCTCTGCCCACATGTTTAAAGGTAGTCCAACATGCAATCTCATGGTCCTTGCATGCTGCATTATTGTCCTATTCATGTGTTCAGCCACTCCATTTTCTTGTGGTGTCCTTGGAACTATTTGTTGCCTATGAATTCTATTAAAGGAACAATAATCTTCAAATTCTTTGCTTCAATACTCACGGCCATTATCAGATCTGAGACATTTTAATCTTTTACCCGTCTCATTCTCAACCAAGCTTCTCCATTTCTTAAATGTTTCAAATACATTAGATTTCTACCTAAGGAAATAAATCCATACCTTCGTAGTTGCATCATCTATGATTGTAACATAATATCGAGAGCCACCAAGAGAAGATACCTGAGCCGGTCCCCATACATCGGTATGCACAAGCTCCAACTTTTCATTTTTCTTTTGCTTCCCATCCTTGAGAAAACTGACTCTCTTTTGTTTTCCATACACATAACTTTCACAGAAATCCATATTAATACATTTCAGACCTAGTAAAACTTTCTTAGAATGAAGTACCTTCATACCTTTTTCACTCATATGCCTAAGTCTGTTATGCCACAGTGTTGTGTCAGAACCTGCAGCAACTGTTCCTGAACCTGTTTATTTTTTCTTTGCAACAGTTAAAGTAGAAGGAACAATATGACCTGTACAAAGATATAAGGTGCCTACTTTCACACCTTTTTCTACTATTAAGGCACCTTTTGAAACCTTCCAATTTTTATTAGTAAATGTAATGATGCAACCTTCTTCAGCTAGCTGCCCTGCTAAAATTAAATTCCTACTAAGCCTTGGAACATACCTTACCTCTTGTAGTAGCTAATGATTTCCATTCTGCAACTTAATCTTGATTCTTCTCTTTCCAACAATCTGACAAGGTTTGTTATCTCCCGAATAAACTAGTCCAAAATCCCCTTGGACATAATCAAGAAAATAACTTCTATGGGGCGTAGCATGAAATGAGGCCCCTTTATCTAAAACCCATGAATCATCAGCATTATCTAGGGAAAGAGTCAAAGCATCATCTTTAGATTTATTACTTACCACATTTACCTCCTTATCGCCTTCTTGTTTATCTCCTTTATTTTTTCGAGACCAACAATCTTTCTGTCCTATAGTTTGGGATCTCTTATCCTTTGATTTTCCTCATGACTTCCCATGACCTCCAGAACCTTTTCCTCTCTCCTTTGATCTGCCCCTGCTTTCTGCATTCAAAACACTACCTGATGTGGATCCACCTAAGCTTTTCCTATGAATTTCCTCACTCAGGATAATAGCAACAACATCATCAAATTTTAGGATATTTGAACCAGAAACAAAGTTACTAACCGCCATTACCAAACTATTCCAGCTTTCAGGCAATGAACATAATATCAAGAGAGCTCTAACTTCTTCATCAAATTTTACATTTACAGAAGTCAATTGACTGACAATCGTATTAAATTCATTTAAATGATCTGTCATAGATCCACCTTCAACCATTTTTAGATTAAACAAATACTTCATGAGAAATACCTTATTTGAGGCTGAGGGTTTTTCATACAATTTAGCCAAAGCTTTCATCAAACTATCTATTGTCTTCGATTCCATTATATTGAATGCCACTGATGGTGCCATGCACAACCGAATAGTTCCTAGTGCCTTTCTGTTAAGAAGATTCTAATCCTCATCACTCATTGTTGCCAGTTTCTTGGCTACTCCTTCCAACAACATCCATAAATCTTTTTGATAGAGATAATCCTCCATATGCATCTTCCATAACTGATAGTTCTGCCCATTGAATTTAGTGACCTTCAATTTACCCTCATCCGCCATTGCTCCCACTCAACCATGAGACTCCCACTCAACCGTGAGACCTTCCTACAGATGATTATTGAACATAACCTGCTCTGATACCAATTGTTAGGGTTAGCCAATAGAAGATATCAATTAAATGCAAATAAAGATTAAACAAAGGAATGGAAATACACATAAATAATAATAGCGAGAGACAAGTTTTAACGTGGTTCACCCAACTCAGGCTACATCCACCAACAAAGAGTCTAATATTATTACCTAGTAAATCAAACCGATTACAACCAGTAATCCCTACAACTCAATACTGTTGCAAATGCTACAATACAATATATCAACCAAAACCTTAACCCTTAGCCGCTTTTATCAAGTTTTATGTCGGTTACAAAAATAAGATTTTTTTATGTCGGCTCTAAATTTTTTTTTTTGGGGGCTAGTGTACAGTACTTTCCTGATCAGTCACCACTTACCAACATATAAGTGACTGGTGTGAACAACAATGGAAATAAGTCGGTAGCCCCTCCGAATCAAAATCTACAAATCTTTACTAATCCTTTTCCTAAGCATAACATCAACACCATGGTGGAACAACAAAATGAAATAGAGCCTAAAGTTGAATTTCTTGACTATGATGAAATAATTAGCATGATAGAAGTAGATAAGATTGAAAATGAAGATCCACCTCGATCATGATAAAAAGGTATCTACATTAAGGTTCCTCCTCCGTTACACCTTGAAGGATTGGGAGATAACCAAAATGCACAAGATATGCAAATGGAGTAGCCTACATGTAATCTCTTTAAGCAAGAGAAAGTTGTAATGATGCAAAGCATTCCATTTCATTGTGAATGGCTCATTCATCATGCAAAGCAAAATAAGAAAGTAAAAGAAAGGAAAAGAAAGGAAAAGAGAAAGGTGTGAGTCATCTGTTGTGCTCCCTCGTGTAATGTTAAATGTTTGTTTAGGTCCCCTTAGATGACCCTTGATACTCTTATAAGGTCAAGGATACAAGGAGACCACCTCTGTCATGACATTCCTTATATTTGTTTCTCTTTTCTTCTACTCTTCTCTTGTTTCAATTGTTGTGTGTAGTGCCTTGGTGGCATAACACTATGGAGGGTGTTTTGGGGGCATCCTTCCATGTTGTGGCTTCCTCTCTCATTTTTTATGATTTCATTCTTTCGTTGTGCTTATGGCTCTACTAATTGGTGGATAATGATAATAGATAAACACTGATAAGGATTGTGCATCCCTACAACAAGAACAAAAATGGACCTAGTCCATATATAAAGACAGGGGTAATTTGTTAATGACGCTTGACTAGTAGAATCACTTTTGTGTCGTGATATGATCATATGTCAAGTTGTGAAATTCTTGTAACAAACCTTTCAATACTCTAAATCTACTTCTAGGCACTTTGGAATGTTTTTGTATCTGACCTTGTAGCTACACTCAGTTCTGAGATACCTAAAGTATAACCTCAAAGGTTATACTCGGTTCTGAACCCGTAAGCATAGCCTTGGTTTATTTAAGTGGTATGTTACCTTATTTCTATATCAATTGTTCAGAAGATGATTTGGTTGTTATCTCAGCTAAGATTTTTCTAACCAAAGTTTGTTAATTCTTAGCATATAATACTAATGTGTTTCTATTGTGATTGTTGGAAACAATCGATGATCATAAGCACATGTCACTTTGGGGCATGGGATTTGTGAAAGCTCTTGTTCCCTTGCATTTCTTCAAGCTTACCTTAAAGGTGATTTCTACCGGCAAGCAAGATCAACCACTTTAAGGTGGGGGCACATATTGTGGTAAATGCTTGGATATTTTAGAGATTGTGATAAAATGTGTGGCATATGCTTCCTTTTAACCTAAGGCATCTCTATGATGCAGGTGGGTTGTATACATTATCTTTGAGTGTTGTGTATGCTTCATTTTCACTGTAAGGTGTCTCTGCAATGCAAGTGGGGTTGTATGTTTTTGAAATCCCTTCTATGGAAGGCAGGATTGTGTATTCCCTTGAGTGGTTGCACATCCTTTTGAAAAGTCCTCTACAAAGGTGGGCTTGGATCTTGAGTTATTCACCCTTAAGAATGTCTTTGGATATTGTGGTAGCCTAGCTCAACCATAAGGTGTGTTTGACATGTCTTAGATGGCGGTGGATGGTGATGAGCTCCCCCCATTTCCTATGTTTTATGTGTTTAAGATGTATAGTGTGTCAATGAAATACTCTACAATGCTCATGTTAGCAATATGTGTTGTCATTGATGTCAATAAAGTATATGGAAATATAAGGACAAACTTGTACAGAGGTTGTGTATAGAAGAAGCAAAATCCAATGGACAGTGGAAGATTTGAGAGATGGTTTGACTTAGTTGAAGTCAAGGGGTTAGCATGTCTAAGGCAAGTCAGTCCAACATAAGAGAAAATTATCTAACTATGATGCAATGATTGGTCTTATGTATAAGCATGATGTAGAGGTAAAAACTTATGTCCTAACATGTTTCTTGTATTCCTACATGTATATCTCATCAACTTGGAGTACCGTACTTAGTAATAAGTAGCAGAAATTTGACTAAGGCATTCATAGTGCATATCCTAAGGCAGAGTCACAATGTTTTAGTCTACATTTCTCCGCAGAGAAAGATTTAGTCTTGTGGTTTAGAAGATAATTTTATTCAAGTCACCACACCTTCAACAGAAAATGCTACAAGTGACAGAGTATGAGTTACTACTTAGACATGGCAAAGCAATGGTGGAGACCTATTGAAATGCTTCACATTCCTCTGGAATAAATTGTTTGGTCATGTAGTTTTGAGGATAGGCTTAGGGATGTATAAGGTATTCTATATTGAAGCTTCAAGTAGTCTGGTGGTCCACAAGGTCTGCATTCAAATAACAGAGATAATACAGACTGTTTCAAAAGCCTCAGAACACATGTTTGAGTATTTATGAAAGATGAAATACATACATTTCACCATAAAAGATTGTATGGAGGTTCTACATGCTCCAATATACCTTAGGTTTGAAATGCATTCAAATATCTCTAGTTTTCGATACCACAGAAGATATGTAAGTCTGTTAATGAAGAATTGTATATCTTTGATCCCTGGACTCCAATATACCTTAGTCTAGGTTTTGTTTTTCTGTGGAAATGATAAATGAGGATGTGTGGATTTAGAAGTATGCATGTAATGATGTTTAAGTTCATCTCTAAGGGTTTCAAGGTTTTTAATGTACCACAATGCCATATCCTAAATAGTGGAGTATCATAGTTAGTCTGGAATACTTTGTTTCCAATAGTTCATCATATCTCTTGTCTTGCAAATGTATAGATTGATATGATACTTCAATAGAAAGGTGGTTTAATGATGTTGAGGTGGTACAATGTTGAATTCTTAGTCCGCATGATTTTTTTGGCTTCTCTTCGATGGCAACAAGATAAAAAGTTAGTAGTGTGTGTAGAGTTTGGGCCAATAGAATAGTTTATGTTATATATGGTGGATCCTGATCTATTCTTTTGACATTGGAAGATGTGAAGTGATGTTTCTTGAATCCTTTCATGAAGTCCTAAGGTCCGCAACAAGTTTCCTTGACATATTGTATGTATTGAAGCTGACCTTTGAAGAGTTACATGCTTCATCTAAAAGATTATCATGGTGCCAACCTAATTAATGTTGTGATGTGTTGCAGATTATATTTATAGGAGATCAAAGTAAATTGTGAAAGGTGGATGTGAGATGCGAAAGTAATAGATAATAATAAGTATGAAGTGTGAAACATCAATATGATGGAGTAATTATGCAGAAAATGAGGACTGCAATATAAGCATAAGTCAGATGTTTTCTATACAACAGTTCATGTATTCATTATTTCTGTAATTCTTATATCAAGAAAGTAAGGTAGCAGGGAGTTGTAACTTCCTTGGGAGTAAACCTAAAAACTGTATTTAGGGAGTAGTAGCTTCCCTGGGTTGTATCTCTAAAACAAAGTTGTAATACTTATTGCAATGAGCATAATATATTGTGAGCTAATAGTCACTGTGGTTTGTCCCTATTTTGGGTTTTCCACATAAAAATCTAGGTGTTCTTGTGTCACATGATTTACTTTTTGTTCTCTAAGTTATTCATTTTTTATCTGAAAATATATATTTAAGTTTTAGTGTGTGTTGATTCATCCCCCTTCTCAACACTTCATTGTGTTCAACAATTGGTATTAGAGATAAGTACCTCTAAGAAACCTAACAACTGAGATACATCCTATACTTGAACACATGGAATTAGAAGCCATGGATAATGATGTATTTGTTCTGGAACTAGATCTTGAAGTAATGGAACCTGAAGGTTGGGACTTTGATTCAAATGAGTGTGAAGGGGACCTTGAAGGGGAACTCAAGTCAATCCTTGATGATATAGATGAAGCAAAAGAACTAAACATAGAATATGAAGATATGTTTGAGAAAGAAAAGGAGACAATTGACAAATTGAAGACAAAATAAAAAAGAATCAAAAGAAGAAATTGGTAGATTGAAAGCTCAAATAAAAGAAGATAAACATGACATCAAGATTAAGGAGGCAAAAGATATGATCTCTAACTTGAAAGTCATGGTTGAAGAAGGCAAGAGGATTGAAGTCTGTTTAAAAATCAAGCTCAATGAGAAAGATATTGAATGTTCAAAACTTGAGGAAGAAGTCACTCTTTGAAAATAATTGGAAAAGGCAAAAGAACATATTGATAAGGGATTAAAAATGAAAGGAGGATCTGTAATTCTTGATGAAATAATTAACTCTCAAAAGCTAGCAAAAGTAAAATCTGGCCTTGGATTTGAAAATGGAAAAAGTCCTATAATCAGTGCACCTGCTAACTTATATGATAACTTCCATTCTGAAGGAAAGTCTAAAATAAAGAAGGAAGAAGCCTGCACTAAAGATCCTAACAAGAATGCCTCCAGAGATACAAAAGAAGATGAATTCACTCCTATCCAGAGACAAAGGAAGAATAAGAAGAAGAATTTCAAAAAGCCTCACCTAAACAAATTGCTCCTATTAGGTATTCTCAAGCTTTCAATGGTATCTACTATGCTTGTAATAAATTTGGTCACAAGGCTATTAAATGTAGAAGCAAGATGAATCAAAATTCATTTTGGCCTCCTAGGTACAATAGTATAAGCTCTCATGGTTTTGCCATGCTTGAAACAAAGTTAATCATAAGGCTAATGGATACAAAAGTAAAATAATGAAGAATAGTTTCATGAATAAGAATAATGCTAGGACCTCTCAATTCTTCTATGGTTATTGTTACACATGTAACAAGTATGGTCATAAGGCTGCTGATTGTAGATCTAATGTAAGAAGAGGTGATTATACTCCGTAGTTTAAAATCACCTACTACAATTGCAATAAAACAAGACATATTGCAAGGTTCTGCAAGGGAAAGAGTGTAAGGTCCTCTACTACTTAGAAGAAGATTGATATTGTTCAACAAAAGAAGGAAATGAGAAAAGTATGGAAGAAGAAGGAAGAATGTGAAGTTTTCAGACCTCTGCTTAGTACAGATGGATCCTCTAGTAACTAAAAAGTTAAGGTACTGATTCAAGGGGAATTACAACAGCAAGTTTCTTCAAAACCCCTAAAAGAATAAGATGTTGAATTCTGCAACATTCTGGCTAAAATGGTTTGAACATGTTCAAATGATGATATAAAGAGGGTTGATCAAATTTCTGAAGCAACTGGTCAATTTGCAGAGGACTACTAGTGGTTCATAGGGTTCTTCATATGAAAATAACAAACTAGGTTAAAACTGAGAACATAATTAATGCAGAGGAAATTTGGTTGGTGAGAAGACTATATAGGCAATGTTTGATCACTTTTGATCTCATTTGATCAAAGCTAAGTGTGTTGAAGAGTGAAAGAAGAGCAGAAGATTCTCAACAGAGCACTTGTGCAAACCCTATTCACTCCATTTTTAGGTATTTCTCATTCTCACTGGTAAAACCCTAGTTTCAGAAGTTTTTATCATGGTGACACTAATTGTTATAGATATTGTTGAGAGGGCAAGGCCAAAATTCAAGAAGCACTAATTCAAATCCACTGAAATAGATAAAGATGGTGCATTTTCACATGTTCCTACAAATGTATTACATACTGAAGACATCCAGATCTATATTCATTCATAGATCTATAGATGAATATGATCATCTGAAACTGGAACAATTTAGGAATGATAACTTGTTAGGAGATGACTTTCAACTAGAACCAGAATTTGTCAACATTGCTACAAAAAGACTTGATATCTGGAAGGGTTTTCCAAACTTCTGATATGAGGAAGTCTGGGTTAAAATTGCACTAGGTTGAATCCATGGAGACTTTTCTATCTAGATCAGCCATATTTCATCACCAAGGATACTATCAAAGCCGTGACTAGATTATGCTCCTCCGGATCGGTGCCAGTTTTGAAATCAGTTAAGAATGAGGAAGTTATGAAGTTAACTAGAGCAAATTTTGACAAGAAGAAATTGACAATAAATGATATTGAGGATTTGGGGGTCTAGTATGCAACCATGAACATTGCATACAAGGTTTACTACACAAACATGGAATACTCTGCCACCATAATAGCAATATATACAACCTCTTAAATGGTCCAAGAAGGAAAAGATTATGACTTGTGTGAGCTTCTGTGGCAACAATTACTAGATAATCTAAAAAATTCAAAAGAATTAAGGTACAAATTCTAGTATGGTTCTTTGATCATATGCCTTAAGTTTTATTTTTTGAAAGAATTGCCTTGTATGAAGGGTATGGTCTAGAAAATAGATACTCTAGTTGCCCATCAAATTAAGAATTATATGCTTAGCTTTCCTAATCATGAGAATCGTGACACACTATTCTAGGGATTTTTCAAGACTTTTCAAAAGAATATGCAGATGAGGGGGAGAATCCCATCAAAATTTGTCAACAAATACAAAAATCATATAACATTCATGGTTGACAAAGATAATTATTATATGGAGGCTATTGAGCCAAGAAATTTTTGGATTACAATTTTTCCATTTGAGGTTTCAAAGTTTGATTTGGTGGGATATGCTGACATGTTACTTAGCAAACCAAAGGATCCCTCTACTGGAAGGTTTGACACTTATGATGAAATTATTAATAAATCAGTTAGAAGAGAGGTAGAGGAGAATACAAAAAAGGTAAAATATAAGGTAGAGAAAATGAAATCTGACCTAGAAGACATACTCAAATATCCTAAAGGTTCTTTAGGAGAAGCACAAACTCTTCCCATTGCACAAATGCTTAGAAGAACAAGCATATTAGTATATATTGCTGCTACCTCTTTTGTTCCTTCTAGATCAACACAATTACCTGCCAAAATAAGATCTACTAAAGTTCCTAAGCAAATCCAAATTGTTGAAAAGAAGAAACCTAGATAGAAGAGATAGATAAAAAGAAAAAACATCAAATGAGTTAATATAAAAGATGATGAAGATGTTGAAGAAGAGGAAGAAGAAATTGAAGTTTTGGATAGAAATAAGAAAAGAACAAGAGAAGAAATTGAAAAGGGGGAAACATCTAAAGAGAAAGGAAAAGAAAAAACAAAGATTAACAAACCTGACTATGTACCCTTGCAACTTGAGGCAATAGTAAATGTAAACACAAAATATGGTGCTCTAAAGGAAGTTGCAGAACTTTATGATTAAAGGCCTTCCAATGACAAATATACTATTGAGGAATCAATAATTAGATATATGGGAGCCTACAATGTGTCCTTAATTGAGATTATAGATCAACTTCCTAAAAGCCTTGGTGATCTTACTAAAAAGAAAAATGAAGATATGGGTAAGGATGATGAGATGAAGAAAAATGTAGTTGAAAGGTTTGTCCCTCCATCTCTAAGGAAGAAAAAGTCAAAGTATCTAAAATTTTAGCAAAAGAGTTCAGGGCTAAAAGGAGACTAAATATTTTGATGTCAAAGGACAAGGATGTAAAAGGAAACATTGAAGAGAACTACTGAAATTCTTAAGGGGATGAAAGTTGATGTGGGAATTATTGAAGATATATCTGATCAGTCTGCCTCTAAAGGCAATGAGGAAAGCAGTGACAATATAGAGAAGAATGGGGAGATTGCTCCCCTAAAGGATACTGGAGCACCAGACATAGAGGGTCAAGATAAAATAAATCCACCTCCTCTGGATACTCCTATAGAACAAAATGTGTCTCCTCTGGATAACATTGATACAAGACATGTTTCTCCCCCTTTGGAAAATATTGAGTCACAAAACACAGAGGGTTAGGATAAAGGCAATAATTCAACTCTAAGGAACACTAATTCCAATGTAGAGCATGATAATTCACCTCCAGAGAATAAAGGGAATGAGGAAGAAAAGAAAGAAGATAATCCTAAGGAGAAGCAGGAAGAAAAGGAAAAGATTGATGAGAAACAAAAAAGATCAAGAGGATAAGGAAGAAATAGAGGAGGAAGAGAAAGTCAAGGATGAATTAGAAGGAATAGAAGATAGAGGTCAAAGTGCTTTGTAGTTAGATTCTTTCAAGGACTTGGTGGACTTGCAAATATAATTTCAACCAGTAATTACCCCTCAACTACTACAAATTCCCACTCATGAAGGACAAATTGATTTGGAAAATATTTCTCCCTTTCACAAATTGCAGCTTGGTGACATATTGCATGCCTCAGTAAGGAAATAATTTTTGCAAGAATAATTGAAGAAATCTAGTGTGGTTGAGGATGATGTGAAGGTAATACAAGAAGGGTTACCAAAGGTAATCATTGACTCCTCTTTGCCTCCAAAGAAAAAGCTCAAGTTATTAATGGATTCTTTCAAAGATCATTCTTTCTACATTAATCAGAAAGCAAAACAAGAGGTAGCAAAAAGAATACATGAGAAGAGGATGGCTAAGATGACTGATAAATGTGCTAAGGCACATAATAAATTGAAATAAACATTGAAGAATCTTAAGCATTACATTCATGAATCCATAACATTATAATTGTTCTGCCTAAAATGGCCAAGTTCCACAAAGAATATCAAAGCTCAAATTGACTCCATTGAGTCACAAATCTGTAAATTGGATGAAACTTATGACTTATAAAAGGACAAGAATGGGGTAACTAGGCCACAAGTTGAAAATCTTCATGCACATTGTCTCAGCTATAGGACCAAAGAGAAAACTTGAAGAAACACTTTGGTCAATTAAGTGAGATAGTTAATCTGAGACTTGCTTCACTATCTGATTTGCTAGGGGAATCAGAAAAGGTTGATCAAAAGATGAAAACTCCCAACAGCATAGAAGAAGCTGAAGTACTATTCATGCAATGTGAATGCTAGAATCATATGCTTGCCTCAGAAAGTACCAACTGGACATCCACTCTTACACAACTCAAGGTAATTTACAAATCCATTATACCTTCTAAATGAGTTGTAACAGTAAATATAAAAAATACAAATTTTGATGTATATAGTTTTCTGGAGGACAGTAGTGACATATTATATACATAGCATCTATTTTTGAGATATCCCTATCTTAGGAGGAGTACAGTTTATAGAAATCATTTTGAAAGGATTCTATATAGTTTTTGAACTGATATAAGCAGAGGATATCAGGCCCTTTTTCCTTGATGTGAAATGGGGAGAGAGAGAAATATATATCTAAGGGGGAGTATATGTTGCCATCAATGACAAAGCAGGATATTGTTAGCAATATGTGTTGTGATTGATGTCAACATAGTATATGGCACTATAAGGACAAAATTGTTTAGAGGTTGTATATAGAAGAAGGAGAAGCTGATGGATAGTGGAAGATTTGAGAGAGATGGTTTGACTTAGTTGAAGTCAAGGCATCAACATGTCTAAGGCAAGTTATTCTAGAAGAAGAGAAAATTGTCTAAGTATGATGCAGTGATCAGTCTTGTGTCTAAGCATGATGTGGAGGTAAACACTTATGTCCTAACATGTTTCCTGTATTCCTACATGTATATCTCATCATCTTGGAGTACTGCACTTAGTAATAAGTAGCAGAAATTTGACTAAGTCATTCACAGTGCATATCCTAAGCCAGAGTCACAATGTTTTGGTCTGCATTTCTCTGCAGAGAAAGATTAAGTCTCCCAGTTCTGAAGATAAGTTTATCCTAATATTAATATGATATATTCAAGATTTCAAGTCACCAAACCTTTAGCAGAAAAAGTTACAAGTGAAAGAGTATTAGTTACTACTTAGACAAGGCAAAGCAATGGTGGAGACCTATTGAAATGCTCTGCATTCCTTTAGAAGAAATTATTTGGTCATACCATTTTGAGGATAGGATTAGGGATGTATAAGGTATCTTATATTGGAGCTTCATGTGGTCTAGTGGTCTGCAAGGTCAGCATTCAAGTAACAGAGGTAATACAAACTATTTTGAAAGCCTTATAACACATGTTTAAGTATTTGCAGAAGATGAAATACATATAGTTTAGTCATATAAGATTGTGTGGAGGTTCTACATGCTCCAATATACCTCAAGTTTGAACCATACACAGATATCTCTTGTTTATGGTACCACACAAGATATGTAAGTTAGTTAATGAAGATTTATATATCTTTGTTCCCTGGAATTCATTATACATTAGTCTAGCTTTTGTTTTTCTCTAAAAATAATAAATGAGCATATGTGGATCTAGAAGTATGCATGTAATGATGTTTAAGTTGATCTCTAATGGTTTCAAGGTTTTTGATGTACTGCAATGCCATATCTTGAAAAGTGGACTATCATAGTTAGTCCAGAATGTTTTGTTTCCAGCAGTTCATCATATCTTTTGTGTTGTAGATGTATAGATTGATCTGATACTTTAGTAGAAAGGTGGTTGAATAATGTTGAGGTGGTACAATGTTGAATTCTTTGTTCGCATGATGTTTTTGGCTTCTCCCTTGTGGCATGAAGGTAAATAGTTAGCATTGTGTGTACAGTTCGGGCCGATAGACTAGTTTCTGTTATATGCGGTGTATCCTGATCTATTGTTTTAACTTTGGAAGATGTGAAGTGATGTTTCTTGAATCCTTTCACAAAGTCCTGAGGTCCACAACAAGTTTTCTTGAAATATTATATGTATTGAAGCTGACCTTTGAAGAGTTACATGTTTCATCTAAAAGATTTTCGTGGTGCTGACATAATCAATGTTGTGATGTGTTGCGAAGGGTATTTATAGGAAATCAAAGTCATTTGTTAAAGGTGGATGTGAGATGTGAAAGTAATAGAGTAGAATAAGAAGTATGAAGTGTGCAACATCATTATGATGGAGTAATTTTATAGAAAATGAAGATTATAATATTAACATAAGTTAGGTATTTTCTATACAACAATTCATGTATTCATTAATTTTGTAATTCTTATATCAAGATAGTAAGTCAACAGGGAGTTGTAGCTTCCTTGGGAGTAACCCTAAAAACTGTATTTAGGGAGTAGTAGCTTCCTTGGCTTGTAGCTTTAAAACAAAGTTGTAATAATTATTGTAGTGAGCATAATATATTGTGAGCTAACACTCACCGTGGTTTTCCCCTGTTTTGGGTTTTCCACGTAAAATCTTGGTGCTCTTGTGTTGATTCTTGTGTTGCATGATTTACTTTCTGTTCTCTAAGTTATTTAGTTTTTATCTGCAATTATATGTTTATGTTTTAATGTGTGCTGATTCACCCCCCTCTTAGCACTTCATTGTGTTCAATATCTTGTGTATTCTATGTGTTTTTCATGTGTCTTCTATGCGTGTCTTGCATATTTTAGTGGTGGAACGTAGCGATGAGCTCCCCCCATGCTGTGTGTCTTGCATGTTTTATGGTGGCACATAATGATGAGCTCTCCCTGCATTATGTGTTTTGTGTGCTTTTGATAGCAGTTTGTAGCGATGAGCTCCCCCCATCACCTAGTTAGGGTTATATAATTGTTTAATCATGTCTTCTATTTGTGTATGCCTTGTGTATTGTGTGACTGCATGTTGCAAGTATGTGCCTAACCGGTGTTGTCATTGATGTCAACATATCTGTGTTGTCATTCGTGTCAACTATGCTCTTACTTTGTTGCTTGCTTGTATGGAGTGAAATGCTTTATATTAACTTATGTAAGTGACCTTGATGTTGAGGATATTGAGAAAATTAGCCCCTCCGGTGGTAACAGTTTGTTGCAGTGGAAACAATGTATTGCACTAAGAACAATCTAGAAATTAGCTCCGTATTTCCTATGGAATGAATATCCTTGCTTGTGGATTGGAATTTATTTAGAAGTCTGTCTGAAGATGTTATATTCCAAGATCGAGCCTCTGGCATGAAGATTTGAGTAAGTTGTGTTCACCAATGTGAAAACTACTTTTCCTGTATGTTTGGTTATGACAGGGAGAGAGTGTTATGCTCCGCATTCCTCTGCATTGAAGTATTTCGATCTACAGTTCTAGAATCAAGTTTGTAATGATATTAAGCACCTTCAACTACAATGGTTTGTGATTTGGTGGTCCACAAGCTATCATTTCCTTATGATAGTGGCTAATATTGTTATTCTTGTGCTCTAATTTAAAGAATCTTCTTGACAGAGTGGTTAGAGATTGTGTGGTTGTTCCTGGTAATTACAATGTGGTTTTGGATGTCTCCTAATCATGTTCCTACCTTTGGATTTGTCTGCAAAGAGAAAATTGGATCATGATTGAAGAATGTTCTTAACAGACCTAGTGCTCTCATCAGTCTTGGCTAACTTGGTTAATTTCACTATTTGCAGAGATGCATCGAAGTTTGTAGAAGCATTTTGTGGCGTGGAGGATTGTGATTGAGTCCCAGCTAAGGCATGGCATGATCCACATACATCTTTAGAAATTTTCCTTAGCTAAATTTGTACTAGGTCCAGACCTATTTTATGTATAATTGTAATGTCGACCTTGGAGATGTTGAATGTCAGGAACACTGAGAGGGGGCGGGTGAATCAGTGTTCTAAAAATCTTTTCATTAACTTTCATCTATTTCCTAAAATTAATTAAACAAAAGCATAATATGCATATGAACAATAACCATGAAGCCATGACACATAAACACCAAGATTTTTACATGGAAAACCTAAGAAGGGAAAAACCACATAGAGGATTAGCTCTCAAATATATATTGCAATCTTTACAAAAATAATGTTAAGGCTTGGTCATTCTACATGCCTAGAACATGCTGGCTTACTGCCATGAAGTGCAACTAGATTTAGCAAGCTCATTGCCTCAACCCTAAACCTAGAAAGATTACAATGAGCACTGTTAAACCCTGAGGGCTATTAAACCCTACTAGAGGCTCACTGATGGCTTATTTCCACAATGACAAAAAATTGCTTCCAATCAAATCACACATGATAACTAAATACTGCTTAAGCATCTATCACTATGCCAGGGTGCAGTCATTTAGCAACTGAATTCTGAATCCCAAGTCTTCATCACTGCTTCTCTTCTAACTCTACTCTTCTATTCGCATCTTCACATCACACATTCACACCCACACCACACAATCGAAGATCATCGCTCTTATATATATCTACCCCACAATTTAATCCATAATCAGGTCGGCATCCAAGAAGTGAAATGTGTACATAAAAAGATTTACCTTGTCACTCAATCCAATACACTATGTTTTGTGTGGACCCAAATCTTCTCCCAAGCATGTTCATATAGGTTGGCTCTAATCATTCAATTACTTACATAGATCCTCCAAACATTAACTCTGCTCTGCACAATGATTTACATACTTGTTGACCTCTTCCTTAAGAGTATGCTTAACAACTTCATCTGCTGACTTACAAATTTTACTAAGGAACTCAAAATACCTTTTAGAACATATCGAGGACTCTTTATACATTCCCAATCCTACCCTTAGAACTGCAAGTCATCATATCATCTTGCGAAGAAATGCAGACCATCAGAACTGAGATTCTGTCTCTGTCAAACACTATGTCGATACTTAGTAGCTTGTAGCTATCTTTCTAGTGAACTTCAGATCTCCTAACTCTGGAATAAGACACTTCATATAAGTGTTTACAACACCTCAAAATTGTATAACTAAATACTTGTTTGCGGAGGAATGCGGACCACTGCACTAGACCCTATTCACTATTCCTGCTATACCTTTGCTTGCCTGAACTTAGACATTTATTTAAGATGAATTCCATAGAGGATCAAGACTTAATCTCTGAGACATAACACTATCAAACACCAACTAACATCATACCTGAACTGTATTTGCAAGTCTTGAATTGTGGAGGCATAGTAGCTGTCTTACTATCTTCCACTCAGAATACCTTCCATACTTAGTCATTTTCTATCACTCGGACTTGGAATCCAACATGTTCTTCCAAAGATATCTCTTCCTATCATGGAGATAGATTTTCTGAGCCTTGTTTCCATCAATGACAACATATAAGTCAATACTAGAGTAGTGTCTCTTGCCAACAATCTCCCCCATTGGCATTGATGGCAACACTTATTGAAAAATGCTTGACTACTCCCCCTTACTATACACACTTTATTTTCCTTCTCCCCCTAAGATGATTATCCATTTTTCACTGATCTACTTCTTCCCCTTTGACATCAATGGCAAAGGGTGCGATCTGGACTTCAAAAATTTGTCAGAATTTTAAAATTTTATATACTCTACTGCATATTTACAATCACAATCTTCATCTTAATTTGTGATTGAAGGTAAAATGTCACTATAGATAGTCTTTATTAGAGCTATCTCTCCATTCCATCTATTTCGTGCACTTTCTAGAATGTGGATGTCACCATTCATAAAAAATACTAGCTTCTCTGCCTTCTGGACATCTGATGGTGTATCAATTAGTACTTGAGATTTCAAGGCCTCATCTGCCAAATTGGTCATGGAATCAATTTTTAGACTTATCAGTCCTTTCAGCTGGCACAACCTGTCTTTGATTTCTCCCTTATTCTTCATCAGAGTATTCAGATCATTATGGATATTTGCAACTTGTGTTTCTTTGACATTTATTGACTCGGCTGCTGGATTATATGTCTTAGAGATATTTATCAGTTTGAGTTCCAAGTCTTTGATTTTATCTTCTAGTTCCTTTGTGATCTTTGGCCAAGATAAACAAAATTTGTATATTTTTCTAGCTTCTTCAATGGCACTTTGTATATTCTTAATTCCATTATCTAACAAAACTTTGTCTCGATCTATCATGCTCTTCGACTCAACCAGTCTTCTATCATCAATTTCTTTCCTCACTTTTACTTCCGCAGATTTTTCAAAAGATTCAAAATGCACATTTACAGAATTTAATAGCTTCTTGAGATGGTCAGTAGGGGATAATGAGATATCCCTTTGAAATGATGACAATAGTTTTTCCAAGACAGTGGATGCTTCATTGATCAGTTTGTTATCTTGACCATATAATTGTAACAACTCTTCCTATGCCTTGGCCTGAACCACAAATACTAGCTTGAACTTTTGGAAAGGTGACAATGAGGCCAAGTTGATTAGACCTTGAGGGAGTTCAAACTCTTTTGCAATTTGTTGCCTATCAGAGACATCCACAGTGTCTCTTGCCCTCTCTGACATTTCTCCTTGACTTTGATCCGGAGGGTCTAAGTCCATAACTTCCTATTGTTTTGAGTTTTGTTCTAGTGTAGGGCTCCTCAACTGTTCCCTATCTTCTACATCCTCATCTTGTTTCTCAGGAGACAGATTTGTTTCAGTTCTGCCTATATTTAATGTGTTTGTGTCAGGGGCTTGATCACTCCATTATGGTCCTTGATCAAGGCTTGTCTCCAGTAGAAATGAGTCTTCATCTTTTGTTTCCTTACTGTCATAGATGGTAGAAATATTATGTTTCTTTAGTATGTCCAAAATAATTTCCTCTATTTCCTTGACAACCTTGTCAACTTCTCCTATCATCAATGCATTCATTCTTTTCTTTGACCTGAAATCATTGTTAAGTGCCTTGGAGATTCTTCTTTTATCTTCTGGAGTGATATCTAAACATAATGTTATCAACATGTGTTTTCTGAGCTCAACACCTTTAACAATAGCAGTTTCCTTCCTGACTGATAGAATACTGCCCAAGGCATCTGGGAGATTCAGATACTCTACAATAGCTTCTTCCAAAATCCTCTTGTCAGCATCATTATAATCATCATAAAACTCAACCAGAGGTTTCAAGTTACCATCAAAAGTGACAGACTTTAATACATCTTCAATCTTTTGTGTTGCATTAGACTCATCTTCTTCCTGTTGACTTATCCTTGCTACTTTTGGATACTTTAGTAGCATCAAATTTTATTTTCTTTACCTCCTTATCTGATTCTATCTCTTCTTCATTAACAGTTATGCTTGCATGCATTCTCTTGGCTTTAGTCTTCATTCTTTTAGAGCTGGTGGCAGAAGTTTCCACATTTGTAGATGGTGTGGAACAAGAGGGAGTAGATGAGGCTTCAATAGAAGTGGAGGCTCTAGTTTTTCTTTTTGCCTTCTCTGGCAACTCACCTTTGTGTTCTTTCGGAGCCCCAAACGATTCACCTTTTCTCTTTTCTTCTACTTCCTTGATGGCTTGTGCCTGAAACTAACTTCTCCCAGTTGGTGAAATAAACTTTGTATCCCAATACCATTGAGGAAAATCTTACGGCATGATCCTCAATATCATTTATTGTCAAGGCTCTCTTATCAAATTTTGCTTTGGTAGCCATAATTACTATATCATTCTTGACGACTTTCAATAGAGGTACTAATACGGTAGAGCATAGTCTAGTGACCATCCTAATAGCATCTTTTGTAATCTTGAAAGGTCTTTCAAGACATATGAATTCATCATGAACCCTACTTAACACATACCAAACCCATTCATCTTCCATAAATGTTGGGAAATTTAGGTACTGAATAAATTTCTTTTCTTTCAATGCTAGATATTCATTTTTTAGTTCAAAATTCTCATTACTCAAGTGTTTCATGTAAAGATTAGTTAGCCTGCTATCACCAAATTCCTCTAGGGCAACATGAATATATGCCCTAACATCTTCTGCATGCATGACTCCATGAGGAACACTTGAGAATGCACCCAACTGATCGACTTTGGTTGATTTGAATGGGTGTTTTTAAAAAATTTTGGTCACACACGCTTAGTAATATCAACAACTTGTGGTGATGCCATTCCAGAATTTTTTAACAAATTTACAAGAAGGTTTTGAATGAGATTACCTTGTTTTTCTGAATTAGGGTTTTCTTTTTCCGAAATTCTTCAGGCCCTTCAATTCTTCCTTGTTGTTGCTCAAGCTCGGCTTCAATCTTTCTGAACACTTGATAGCTTCAGATGCAAAGTGATTTTGAATTCAAACTAGCTCTCTTTTATTCTCTACACGATTTAACCTAATCATCATTAATGCTTGTTCCAAAAAGTTGTTAACTTCTTTACTATAAAATATAGTCGATTAGGATTGCTTCGCAATGTGGTGCATTGACCCTTTTTCTTCTAATTTTTCTTCTAAAAGATGTGTCACATCAGATTCCACTATAAATCTTCATGCTTGATTCTAGCACCCACTTTCTAGTTGGGGGATTTAGATTTTCCACACTGGTCCCCCTGAGCCAGAGCTCTCAATTTACTTCCCAAAGGAAGTATCTGCACCAGATACTGGTGTGGATTGATCCATGACTTCAGTTACTTCTTTCTTGATCCATACCTTGTTCATTTATTTCTTGGTTTCAATTGGATTAACCTTTTCTTTTCCCTTCTCACTTTTCTACTCTATTTTCCTTTCTTCAGAATAGCGATCTCTCTTCACATTCCTGCTTCTGTAAAACCTTGCAATATGTCCAGATTTGTTGCAGTTGAACATACCACATTATTTTGACCTTGATTCCTTCCATTGATTGAATTTGATCTGCATTGATTATCCATGTGTCCAAAACTATTGCATGCAAAACACTTTCCATTGAATAATTGATTGTTCTTGATATTTTGAAAATTAGTTCTTATTGAACTTCAACATTTATTTGATCTGTGTCCCATTTTATAGAATGCATTGCACTAATAGAATTCTGACTTACTTTACTTCTGTATACAACAACTCTATGACTAATCCTATTGCAAGTGAAGCATTTATCTTTTAATGACTATTCATTCCTTCCATTGTTGAAACTTTTCCTGATCTCATTTCTACATTCATTTGCTCTATGACCAACTTTCTTGCAATTGAAGCACTGACCAGAGAATGATGGAATCTTTTGATTTATTCTACTCCTACACTGAGTATCCCTATGACCAAACTTATTGCATGAATTACAATAACCATTGAAAGATGGGTACCTTTGAGTATTTGGTTGTCTAACTGGAGGTCTTCTAGGTCTTCTTCTTTGATTTCTGAACTGCTATTCTTTGTTTTTCCTTGACTCAGTACTTATTTGATCAGAGTTTAAACTTTCTCCTTTCTCAAATCCTAAACCATGTTTGTCATTAGCATTCCTCTGGTTAGCAATCATTGTATCAAGATTTGTAGTACTTATCTTGAATTTTTCTTCAAAACTTCTGGCCTTTTCCAAATCTATTTTTAAACTTATGATTTCTTTTTCAAGTTTAGCACAATCTTTTGATCTATTTTTCACAATCAAATTTAGATCATCTTTTGCTTTTGTTCTTTCTGTAACTTCTGTTTCCAAATCATTTAGGGCTTCATTTGCTGATAACAATTGGTCACTAACTTCTTTGTATTTATCTTTGAATTTCTTGACTTGCTCCTTCAGCTTTAAGATGCATTCATTAGCTTGTTTCAAATTTTCCTTTAGATCTTTGAGCTCTTCTTCAAAATTTTCAATATCCATAAGAGCTGCTTCTAGTTGATTGTATCTCTCATAATTTCCATACCTTCCTGCTAACATGATCACACTATCCTAGATCTTCCTTAAGTTGTTCAACCTTTTCCAAGGAACCTTGCTCTCATACCAATTGTTGAATGTTAGGAACACTAAGAGAGGGCGGGGGGGTGAATCAGTGTTCTAAAAATCTTTTCATTAACTTTCAGCTATTTTCCAAAATTAATTAAACAAAAGCATAATATGCATATGAATAGTAACCATGAAACCATGACACAAAAACACCAAGATTTTTACATGGAAAACCCAAGAAGGGAAAAACCATAGAGAGGATTAGCTCTCAAATATATATTGCAATCTTTACAAAAATAATGTTCAGGCTTGGTCACTCCACGGGCCTAGAACATGCTGGCTTACTACCATGAAGTACAACTAGATTTAGCAGGCTCACTACCATGAAGTACAACTAGATTTAGCAGGCTCACTACCTCAACCCTAAACCTAGCAAGATTAAAATGAGGGTTGTTAAACCCTACTGGAGGCTCACTGTCATCTTACTACCATGATGACAAAAAAACTTGCTTCCAATCAGATCACACATGATAACTAAATACTGCTTAAGTATCTGTCACTATGCTAGGGTGTAGTCATTTAGCAACTGAATTCTGAATCCCAAGTCTTCATTGCTTCTTCTCTTCTAACTCTACTCTTCTAGTTGAATCTTCACATCACACATTCACACCCACACCACACAACTAAAGATCATCACTCTTATATACATCTGCCTCATGATTAAATCCATAATCAAGTCAGCATCCAAGAAGTGAAACGTGTACATAAAAGATGTACCTTGTCGCTTAATCCAATGCACTATGTGTTGCGCAGACTCAAATCTTCTCCCAAGAATGTTCATATAGGTTAGCTCTAATAATTAAATTACTTACATAGATCCTCCAAACATTAGCTCTGCTTCCCACAATGATTTATATACTTGTCAGCCTCTTCCTTAAGAGTATGCTTAACAACTTCATCTGTTGACTTACAAATTTTAGTAAGGATCTCAAAACACCATTCAAAACATATCGAGGACTCTTTATACATTCCCAATCCTACCCTTAGAATTGCAAGTCATCATATCATCTTGTGAAGAAATGCAGACCATCAGAACTAAGATTTTGTCTCTATCAAACTCTATCAAACAGAATGCCGATACTTAGCAGCTTGTAGCTATCCTTCCAGTGAACTTCAGATCTCCTAACTCTAGAATAAGACACTTCATATAAATGTTTACAACACCTCAAAATTGCATAACTAAATACTTGTCTGCAGAGGAATGAAGACCACTACACTAGACCCTGTTCACTGTTCCTTCTATACCTTTGCTTGCCCGAACTTAGACATTTTTTCAAGATGATTTCTAGAGAGGATCAGGACTTAATCTCTAAGGCATAAAACTATCAAACACCAATTGACATCATACTTGACCCACATCTGTAAGTTTTCAATTGCGGAGGCATAGTAGCTATCTTACTATCTTCCACTCAGAATACCTTCTATAGTCATTTTCTATCACCCAGACCTGGAATCCAACATGTTCTTCTGAAGATATCTCTTCTTGTCATGGAGATAGGTTCTTTGAGCCTTGTTTCCATCAATGACAACATATAAGTCAATACTAGAGTAGTGTCTCTTGCCAACAGGAGATTGATCCAATGGTTGATGAATGTAATGTCGACGAATTGTATAAAAGCATGTAATTTAGTTGCAAAAATGTATGTGAGATGCGAATATGAAGAGATAAGTGCGAAGGTGTGAAAGATCATAATAGAGAAGTTATATTGTACTTTAGTGGAACTGAACCCTGGCATGGAGTAGATGCTATCAAATCTGTTCACCACTTTGGTAGTGAGCCACCCCTTAGGTAGTGAGCCATTCTTTGCAGTGAGCATTTTGGGCAGTGAGCCCTATAGGAAGTGAACCTCTACTTTTTCAGTATTGTTATAACTCATATATTTCTATGGGCTAGTACCCACCATGGTTTTTCCCTTTTAGGGTTTTCCACATAAAAATTTGGTGTCTGCTATGTTGGATGTGTGATTAAGTTTATTGTTTCATGCTTTCATGGTTAAATCTGATTATGAATAATTAAGTTGTTGATGGTTTGATATTCATATGAAGCTAAGTTTCTGTGATAATTGATTCACCCCCCCTCTCAGTTGTCTGGTGTATTTCAACACTGCATTCATGCATTCTCCATGTATTACGTGCCTCTTTACTATCTTCTTCATGTATTGCATGCTGCATTACTGTATTCTCTATGTTTTTCAGGACTATCAAGTGTTTTCTTATGTTTGCCTAAGCTTGGGGCTAGAAATGGTTCTCCAAACTCAGGTTCTGTCTTCGCTCTAGTGTTTGATGTGTTTGATGTGCTTTGACCGTACTTTAATGTATATACTGGTCAAAAGATCATACACACATTAAAGTGGGGGCTAAATGTTATGGAGTAAAAAGTAGCCACATGTCTTTTTACCTTCTTGTTTAGTTCCTAGGTCCTCGTGATTAGATTATACATTCTAATTATTTATCTTGATGCAAAATTTCCTGACACCAATGTAAATTGGGAATAAGGGGCCCATGTTTTACCTTATCCTAGACCTAAAAGGGGCTCAAAGACTTGGGCACCACTGCCCAAGTCTTCCCTGATTAGTCAGGGCTAAAATAACTTTATGTCAGTTTAAGACCTGTAAAAGGGTTTCTCTTTGTCGGCTCTTTTGGTTTAATTTTATGAATGTTAGCGGGAAAGCATCTATAAGTGTGTTTTTGAGTTCATTTTTATGCAAGATAGAGATAACCAACTTGAAGCATTGGAACAAAGAGCATTCAAAGCATTCATTGTGATTCTAGAGCAGACTTGTGTTGTCATTGTGTGTGTTGTTGCAGGTTTCAAGAACTTATCATCTCTCTCCTTATGAGTTGAATATCCTTCATCCTTCTAAGGGTTTCATCACATAGGTGATATCAAGTTTATTTTTCATCATTCAATTCATCATATTGTTATTGTGTTTAGCCTCTTCCCTGCAAGGGCACACTCTCTTTATCTATCAATGGTGTTGGGAAGCTTGAATGCTATCCTTGGATTTGACTAAGGCAAGTCCCTAAGCACCATAACCCCTAAACCCCTTCTCTTCTTCTTGTGTGTAGGTTACAGGAGTGAGATCTAGGAAATATGAATAGGAAGACTAAGCAAGGATCAGGGTTTTGGGATCTGACAACAATTATAGAATATTCCTATGTGCAATAATTGGGTGGTGGCACCCTAGTCTTTCTACCCATTTTGACTTCAGATCTGGCATTAGGGAAGTCTCTACAACATTTCTTTAGTTTACAGTTTCTGCAGGTTCAACTATATAGGACTTGGGTAGTCCTAAAATAGTCCTCCAACACCTCTGCTTCTAGGACACAAGTTCTATCATCTTCTTGATCCTCTCTATACAATTGTTTTTTGTTGTTTTTCTATACATCGTCTGTTATAATCAGATCATCATAGAACTAGGGTTTAGTGAACTATTGACCTAGGGTTTGATAAAAAAGGACTTGATTAAATCTGATCTTTTTATAGCACTCTTGAGTAAAAGATCTATAGCTAAGTCCACCTTCATTTGGTAGTGATTTGGCTTGGTCTTGTCATTGAATGTTATATAGAAAAGGGTTTGATCTAGTTTGTGTTCTAGTTGTCATCATTCTCCTTTTCCATACCTAAAAAATGTTAATAGAAATTTTAAAATATATTACAATTTGATGTCCCTTATTAAAATTCTCATTGTTCAATGAATGAGAATGGATGAATATAGTTTAATTATGGAAGGAAATTCTTGAAAGATACATATTTCTAACACAAACTTCTAGAAATAGTTGGGAGTAATTAAATTGGTTAAGATCAATGGTTGAGAACTATCTTTGGAATATGTTATTCCATCATCTTATGTCATTTTCTATCACTAGAATATCAACTAATTAATTCAAGCAAGGGAGTTAGCTCACAACAAGCTAGATCAATTTACTTTTATATTTCTATTATCACCTAATCATAGGAAAAATCTTGAATATGACTCTCTTTGTAAAAACTATTTTTTTTTATTTTAATATAATTATAGGGGGTTTACCCATTTTACCCTTTCAATACAAAACCTGATATGATTCTTATACAAAAAGTATCCTTTTGAATAAAGACTATGAGCTCTTCATATGTTGAGGAAGCAAGAGCTCAAGGATAGCCTAAATCCTTTCAAGATCAATGGCTATAGCCTCTCTTGATATTGTGTCCCAACAAATTCTGTTGTGGAGCACCAAAAATACACTTGTTGGAATTCAAAGAAATTCCAAACTATCAAAACCTCTAAAATATCTTCTCCACTTGATCAAAATGGCATTCCTTGTTCTTGGAGAAGATAGTGAAATTATTGAGGTATATCAAAATGATTTCATTGATTAAGTCCTTGAAACAACATCCACTACCCTCTTAAATGTATTTCTTGCATTGGATAAGCCAAAAGGAATTTATTGGTAGAAAAAGTGCCCCATTTGGTAGTGAATGTCATTTTGTATTGATTTTCTTCTTTCACTAATATCTTATTGAAGCTAGAGAAGCTATCCAACATTAAAAACCTATCTAATCCTACTTTTCTCAATATAATTTGTTCCATTGAAGGAAAGGGATAGTAATCCTTGAGAAAGACCCTATTCACATCTCTAAAATCTATATAAAGCTATATATTTCCATTTTATTTCTAATAGGGACAAGGTTAGAAACCTAGAAGTTGAATTGTTGATCAAATATATGATTTTTCAATTGATTAGTTTGGTTAGTTATTATTTCATGATTAGATCAATTTTTGGGCTAACAGGTATTTGATTTTTTCTTATTTATTAGCACTAGACAAATATCAATTTTATGTTGCATGACATACTTTATCAAAACCTCATAGTCCTAATCTATTACTAAGACATATGTGGTACATAGTGACAAGGTACTCCTTTTCTATTGATGTACATGCTCTAATCAACTAAACTATTTTTCTAGGTGAGAGCTCTACGTCTTTGTAATCTTTCTTGTTTGTAGCTACCTTCATTTTTCCTTTATAGGAATCATTATAGGTAAATATACTTTCTATGGTGATCATTCACCCTAGACAATATGTTGCTTTTTAGTTGAAGGATTTGATCTCCATATGCCTCTTCAATTTTAGGGGTTAATTCTTCTACAAATTCATTAGAGTAGTACATGAAATAAACAATTTGGCCATTATTATGGAATATTATCTAGTGATAATCATTGTCAAGGGTAGTAGGCCTTATAATTATTTTGAAATGGTCCTTGTTGTCAGTAAGTTCTCCATTAAGTTAAATTGGGAACCAAGCAAGGTCATCTTATGTACTTCTACATTTTACTTTTTTAGAATAGACTATAACTTCAAGACATAAAAAGATTCCAATAGGTCCCATACTTGGTACTTGTAGGATTTTATTAGGGAGTTCTTAGACACACATTGTGATCTAACCTTATTTATCTCCAATTTTGAATAATCATAGACTTGTAACAACTTCACACTTCTCTTCTCTACATATTCTAGGCCATGGACTAATGCTTCATACTCAACTATATTATTTGTTTAGTTGAATTAAATTTAGTATGATTTTTGATAGCTTTCTCCTTATGGGGAGACTAGAGAACTATTAGGCCCAACTCCATTCTACACGGTGCCATCAAAATATAACTTCCATAGCCTAGTGCCATTTTGTTTTACTTTTGAGATTTATGGTATGTGTGGGTTTCCTTAATGAATTACATGAATTTTCCATTCTAGTCTCTTGAAAAATGTCGAGTCTTCCTCTAAAAATTTAGTGGAATAATTATCTAATTGTTCATTAGGTGTCTATAAAATCCTCTCACCTATTGAAAATAAGACGGAGGAAGCTCTTCTTTAGCTATTAGTGCATAATTCAATCTATTTCTTGTTTTGAATCATTCTCAATGATGGAGCACAATGGGCTTGGTTACGATTTTAATCTAGGTTCAATATCTTGTTGTTAGGAACATATGTGTCCAATCTAGGGATAAGTAATCACCAAATTTTAGTTGTGAAGTCTTGGAATAAGCATAACCTAAACATGGTTGGTATCTAAATTATTGTAACATATTGGGGCATGGTAATAGTGGGACAAACATTGAGATTGAGAGTAATGTACCTAACAAGTCCTAAAATATTAATAGAGTTACCATCTATCTAGGTGACCCTCTTGTCCATAGGCTCATATAATAAACCTAGGGCATCAACTACTTTGTTAGGCATGATAGGTGTACTAGCCCCTAAATAAATCATACACTTATGTGGAAATTGTTAGATTCCCAAAATCATCTGCAGGAAAACTTCTACAAGAGAGAGTTGCAAGAAAATATTGCAAAAGCCAAATGCATGAATTAGTGCTTCACATTCCCCTTGCATTATTCAGATATAAATACAAAGGATATACACAACCATTATCCAAGAATAGACAAAGTGGGAAAGAAAGCATGTGACACATGTCATAATGCTTTCAAGATAAAAGAAAGCCTATGACACATGTCATAAGGCTCAAAATAGAAAAAGAATCTCCCTAATTAGCTTATGTAATAGTGAAAATATAAATTTTCACCAACACCCCCCCATAAGTGCAACTTAGGGAGATTACACAAGCTAAAAAGAAAGAAAGAAAGATGGGTCCCAGCAACAAAGGCCATGTTAGGTACCCATGAACAACAAGAATCTCTCATAAGGTGGAGAAAAGGAGAAAACCACATGGGAGAAAACTCCTCTCCAAAAGAGAGAAAAAATAAAAAGAAAGTACAAGAACATGTGATGGAAGAAGGACACTAAGACCCCCCATGGAATGAATCCATCATAAGAGTACAATCATGAGTTCCCCCCATAAGAGAGAGTGAATAGAGAATATGAATCCCCTCCAAGAAGAAGCTCCAGAACCAATGAAGAGATCTTAAAGACAAAATCCAATCCACTGCCTGCAAACAACATTTCTCCCTTTCGGAAGAAGCAAATCCACTGGTGAATGTATAAGCCATTCCCACATCTTAGATGAATAGGGAATCCATATTGAAACATGTGCCTTTGAATGCAACTCAAGTGACATCATACTAGGAAAATATGTCTTCTCCAAAATAGAAACTGTCTACCTAATTAGAGAAGAAGAACCAAGAGAGGATATGATCTGAACTGCATCTGGAAACATAGAAGATGAAGGTGGTGATGCAAAGCCATCTGAGATAGCATCAAACAAGAGAGATAAACCCTCAAATGTGTCCTCCAAATTAGCAATGTGAGACTCCACAAACAGAGATGATATGCCTGCAAGATAGGAATCCCAATGAGGTGGATTTGAAAGACTGATATTGACCTGTTGCAGAGAATCACTTGAAGCCAATGATGATGCAACACTAAACTCTGAAGTAGCAATAGGTGATAGTGGAGCAATGATCTCATTAGGAGGAGAAGTGATCAAAGTAAGCATTTTAAAAAGATGATGTGAGAAATGAGGACACATCTCTTTCTCATGTTGATTACTTCCACAATATCTGCAATTAGATTTATGCTGACGGTAGAATCCCATCTCCTTATATGATTAGAGATCAAAACATGCAAATAGATTTATGCTGATAACATAAGCCTATCAAAGAAAACATAAACTTTCTAGGAGGCAACATGTCCAGGATATCCAACAGAAGCCATAAAATTGACAAACTAATTTAAATATACCTGGGGCTGAATCTAAAAAAATTATATAGGTGGTTGTGTAGAGCTTGCTGATACCTTTCCAACGCCTATTCATTTTTGAAAAATGGAGATTCTAGGTGCAAGAACGGAGCTCGGAAGCCAAAAATGATGCTTTGACTTCAAACAGCAAAAATAGGTTTCAAATAGAAAAATCTAGAAAAAAGACCAACATTACTGGATAGTGCTCAGAACCAACTTTCCAATACTTTTTCGTTTGCCAATTTGAGTCTGTATGCTCAAGTTATGGCCTCTAGAAGAAAACTGCCTTTTTAAGCCCCCACATGAATGCGGCACAGAAATCAAGACAGATTTAGAGATTGAGCGACACAGAAATCAAGGTAGACTGACATCAAACAACACAAAAATTGAGGCAAATTCAAAAAATTTTGGCATGCAAATCAAGGCAGCTCGAAAATTAAAATAATCTAAAAAAATTTGGCACAAAAATTGAGGCAATTGTACAAGAAATTTAGCATGAAAATCAAGGTGGCCGTATAGATTTTTCCTACACAAAAAATCAAAACCCCCAAAAATGCCCAATTTTTTTTTTAGACAAAATATAGAGTGCCTTATATGAAAATAGGGGTTTTGACACCTTCTGAGCATAATCGTGAGGTCTGTTTTGCTCTAAGATGCACAGATTATCTGCTCATGGCTAAAACCCTCTCTGATTTGAGAAGAAACTGATAGATCTGGAGCTCTGATACCATGTTAGATTCCCAAAATCATTTGCAGGAAAACTTCTACAAGAGAGAGTTGCAAGAAAATATTGATAAAGCCAAATGCATGAATTAGTGCTTCACATTCCCCTTGCATTATTCAGATATAAATACAAAGGATATACACAACCACTGTCCAAGAATAGACAAGGTGGGAAAGAAAGCATAAAGAAAGCATGTGACACATGTCACAATGCTTTCAAGATAAAAGAAAGCCTATGACACATGTCATAAGGCTCAAAATAGAAAAAGAATCTCCCTAATTAACTTATGTAATATTGAAAATATAATTTTTCACCAATAGAAATTTCCTTCTAACAGTTAAAGTGAGGTAAACTAGAAAGGGTTTAAGTTTACCTAGGTCAAAGTTGATTAAATTCAGAGAACTACAAGCTACTTTTCTTGAAACTCTCTTTTGAGGAGTGGCAACTAGTTCTTTTTCTTTGTTTCTATCCTATTGCTTAAGGTCCTCCTTCCAACCTTACGTTTGAACATTATTTAATTTTAATAATTATCTATGTAAGTTTTACATATTAATATTATTAAAAAACATCTGAAACATATTACAATTTGATGGTCCTTCTCCTAAAACTTTTCATCATTCATTGATGACTATGGATAGCTATAGTTCAAGTCTGGGAGGAAATGTCAAAAGCTAAATATTGAGAACTCAAACCTCCAAAATTAGTTGGGAGCCATTAGATTAGTTTATATCAATGACTGAAAAATTAGTGAATTTTAAATATTTTGTTAATAACATTAGATGTGGTGAATTTAATGAAGCTACAATCTTGTAAGCCATCCTTCAATTTTGTTTGAACTAAAAGTATAAAATTGTATATTGTTTACATAATAAATTGTTATTCGTATACTTGGAACTTGTTTTAGAATAACAAAGTACAAGCTTATAAATAAGAAACTTAGATTGTAGTAGTGCACACATGCACTTCAACTACTAAGTGGTATTGGTTGGAAGTGAAAGGGAGATTGCACCCAAAATTATAATATCAATTGTGGGTCACGACGGAGTCATGGAGTCATTCTATTCATCTTTTTGGATAAGTGAAAGGAAAAAATCCCGATTCCTTCAAATTTTCTATTACTATAAGCCTTCAATTTTAAAAATTTTAATCTTGGGGTTTAGGGTTGAGAGTTTACAAGCATGTTGTAGACACCTAAAATGTCTCGACCCTTTAACCCATTTTCTGCATCCTCACATTACCAACCTAACCATTTCAACAAGTAATTAAACAATAATCATAATTATTTAATTAATTAACCCTAATCCATCCCTGAACAACCAACCTTAACCATTTATCCCTAATTTACCCTTAGTCATGAATTAATTTAATTAATTTAGCACTATACCTTACAACTCCATTCCAATTAATTAAATAAATATTTCTAATATTTATTTGGTTAATTTATCCACTTTCCTAAACCTAATTAATTAAGTAAATCATACTTATTTAATTAATCTTCCCTGCTCTACCACCTAAACCTACCCTAGTTGATTAAATATTAATTATTTAATTAGCTACCCTAGTCTACATGACCCCTAGACAAGAATTAACTAAATAAATCACTATTTAATTAATTTTAACCCCTGATTAGCCCACTCACTAATTTTCTCCAGCCATATTAATTAAGTTAATCACTTGATTAACTTGGTCAAATCCCACTTAACACCTTCTCCCACACCCCACAAATAAAAAAATTACATTTTAATCCAAAGAGTCACATGGCCCTTACATATAAGCTTTCCTCTTTCATGCTAAGCTCTTCTCCATGAAATGAGCTCACACATGTGATTTCTAAATGCATCCATGTGTCACATGACATAGACTCACCCATAGAATGGAATTTTTAATTCCACCTCCTCCCAAGGAAATTAATTTTTAATTTCCTCATGTGTCTTAATCTCATTAAATGCAAATCTCTTCCCCATGCGAATTTAAAATTCACTTTTATTCTCCACCCTCCAATCTTGTTGATGAAGATCTAGCCCTTCATCCTCTTCTCTCTTCTCCACCATTGATCTCAACTTTTAATCTCAACCATTGGATCAAAATACCCCTTAATCTGCCTATAAATACAACCCTCTCCAAGTCATTTTCATCATCTATTTTCAAGTAAACTTATTATACCAAAATCACTTCTTAGCTAAGCCATTTTCATAATTGTGTTTGTTTGAGAGCATATCCACATATATCCATTTCATTTGGGTGAAGCTAGGGAGTTCGAGTGCACTCCCTCTACCTTATCAAGGAGTGAGGAGGACTTCAAAGACATTTGCAAAGGTATAAAGCTTCATTTTAAGTTCCTTTTCATGTTTTTTAATCCTTGTTGTCTTTTCATATCTTCACATGTCTATTTCCATAGTACTAAAAGGTAAAGCAATAAACAAAATAGATTATACCAAATTTCTTAAAACCCTAGGTTTTATTGATGAATACCATGATATTTATGATCTTTTAATCATTAGTAGGTATACCTCAGATCTTCGATATTCATGTGAGAATAAGGGAACTAGTGAAAAGCATGTTAACCAACCAACCAATAGTATCCTGCACCATGGGTGGCTGGATTGAGATGCATGATCTTCCCTAAGGTTTTCCCTTACCTATAATTATGATGGAAAAAAAGAAACTGTTAATAAATATATCCAAGAATAATTCTTGTCCATTACCATAGAAGAACTTTGCCTTAGGTCAGAGTTTGAACTTGAATAATTTGGAACAATCCCCATTAACCTAGAAAAAAATGCTAGTGATTATGAAGAAACTAGTCAAAGTTCCAAATAATTTTTTCTTAAAAGAATAAAATATGATGGTAATGTACCTAACTAGAATCCTCCTTTTAAATTGAAATTTTAAAACATTGGGTTTAGGAGACTATTTCTATGCTAGCATTTTACCTTAGATTAGATAGTAATAAGAAACTAGATGGAACCCTCCTTGAAATGGTATACAATATCCATTATTGTCACCCACCTATTGGATATGTATTTGTTGAACACATTCAATAATTCATTTATAAACAATTTATAATGATTAAAGGAGGTTCCACCAATAAGACATTTAGGTTCACAACCTACTTGTGCTATTTATTTCTAGGTTGATTTAGTGGATTGTTTGTAACTAACAAACTTTAGAGTCAATCCTTTTGGATGATTAGGAACAAATGAAAAGGTTTCTTTCAATAAATGAGAGGGCCCATAGCATAAGGATGGATGAAAATAGAAGGAACTACAATCATTTTGTGGACTAATTTTTGCCTCCAATTTATAATGCAAAATTACAAATACTCTAATGCTTAGATTACCTATGCCTTATAGAGATTCTATTCAACTAGAATAAAAAATACAATTGGATGACTAGTACTTCATTGAGGAATATACTATGCTAAGATTTTATGGATCAGGCATAGATCCCCACAAACTTCTAATACATTTGATAAAGAGATTTTTTGTATTGGAATTTATACGCGATATTGATCTAGTATATATCAACTATACTTTATTAGTCACCAAAGAGGAGCATATTTCCATCCTTACCTTTTTCATGTGGAGGGTTCACTTTTCAGAGAAATGCATTCATTGTGGCACATGTAATTTTATAAATTTTTAAATTTAATCTTGACTTTGACTAGCAGTATGATCCATGTGAGGCGATTAATGCAAGAGTTGTGGTCAATAAGTACTCTGCAATTCGAATGCAACGTCAAAGTAAATCCTTGATAGAAAGATTTAAAAACAAGGAATCTTGGGATGAGGTAAATAGGTAATAGAGGAAATTTCTATTGAGAAAGGTATTACTTTTCAACAATTATCAATCAAAATAATGGGATTACATCTACAGATAGAGGTAGACATGCCGATCAGGAAATACAATATTTTATAAAAGAGTTTCTATTAAGCCTACTGTAGTTGTAAATTTCATCATAACATAGATCAAATAGTCACAACAATCGAGTAATCCAAGATGAAATCAAAAGAACTAAAAACATCATTAAAACCTATAACAATTTCACCCTAATTGCACTCCATTGCTCTCCTCTTTTTTGCCATGGGAGAAATGGTGCAAATGAAGCTTGCTCTTAGAATTTTGATAGCACAATTCATATAAAAATAGAGTATAGTTTTGTTGCATCGTCTGAGGTGTTAGAAGAAAAAAAGAAAAATGATAGGTTTATATAGATTTTTGCCAGAAGAGAAGTTAGGAAACTTTCCAAAATCATATTCAGTTAAGTGATGAAGATTGGAGAAAGTTTTCAAGATGAAGAGGAGATAGAGGATAGAGTTGCTAAAAGAAGTGAGAGACGAGAGAGATGGATATGGTAAGTGCTTTTTAATTAAAATTGAATTTAATTAATTTGTGGCATATGAATAATTAAATAAATAAAAATATTTATTTAATTATAGAATAAAAGATAATAATTATTAATGCGACAAAATAATAGGGTCTTCGCACGAAGACCTTTACCTTCGCAACAAAGCTTGTTTTTTGAAGCACTTAGGGCACAGAGGCGTCCATTTTATCCGGAGTATGCGCGCAGACGGTTCCGAGAGGATTTTTACAATGTTCGACATAGAAATCCTCTGGTGCGTCCTGACCTTCCTCGTTACCAACATCTTGGGTATGCCAGTAGACTACATGGCCATCAATTTCATCACGCTTCAATGCACACAGATTTAGGAGCTCGCCAGGTTTGGAGGGAAAAAATAGTTAAGGCTCCACAGAATCATGTTGACGACAGTCTCGTTCAGGAGAAAAGGGTTTCCATGGAGACTGTAAACATTGACATTCCGGAGGATATGGTAAACCCTTATGTTCAAGATCTTACTTCTCGAGCTCTTATTGGTAAAGTTTGGAACCCTACATTTAATTTTGATGAATTTCTTGCATGGGTTAGGGTTACATGGAAAGGGGTTTCCGACGTCTTCTTCTTGAATAAAGATTTATGTGTTTTTATAGTGGTTTTTCACAATGGGGGTTTTCGTGATGAAATCCTAAGTCACAAATTGTGGTTTTATTGTGGCAAAGGGATTTGCCTCTAGAAATGGGAACCAAACTTTGACCCGGTTAAAGCTAATATGAATTTTGTTCCTTTTTGGATCTCTCTGCCTAATTTGCTTCTGGAATATAGGGATTTTTCCACTATTGAATTTTTTGCTAAGAAATTGGGTTTTTTCATTAAGCATGACTTGTCCTCTTTCCACAAGCCAGATTTGCCAGTTAGGTTTTCACTAGTTCTCAATACTTCGTTTCCCTTTCCCAAATTCCTGGAGTTTCACTCTAAATTTGGAAATTGGAAACAAATTATTGTTTTCGAAAACCCTATGGCTTTTGATAAAGAGGACATATTGCATTCAAGTAAAACTTGTGAAGAATCTGAAGATGCTTCTTATGCTAAGGAGAATCTAGACTCTGTTAATATAGGGGAAGCCTCTTTAAATCATTTTGTCAATTCCTCAGTTCCTGAACAAGATCATCAGCCAATTGTAGGGCTAGAAGAAGAATGTTCTTTTGAATTTGTAATTAGTAATTCTGAGGATATTGCAACCCCTATTCTTCCTAGTGATAAAATTAAGAAAAATTTGCTTAATTCTTTTAACACTGAGGAAAACTATTCTAGGGAATTGGCAAACAAAATACATGAATTCGGGTTGGAAGGTTTTCCTTTTACTGAAGAGGAAGCAAATGCTTTTGTTGAAAAAACTTTCCGTAGCGTTGCCTCTGATCTTATTGAAGAATTGGCGGATGAGGTAATTGTAGAAAAGCAAAATTCTTTTGATAATTCACCTCTTTTAAATAATACTATTCCCTGTGTAGATCCTAAGAGTTGTTTAAGCCAGGGGAAGGTAAAGCAATCTGCATTTTTAGGACAAAATGATGAGGTTTTTGTTTTTTCTTCTAAATTATCCATTTCACAATCTTTGAGTCAGGACTCACCTACCAAACAGAGTTCTTTCTCTCCCTCTAAGAGAGGACGAAAACCAAAATCATTTAAAATGTAAGAAGAAATTAAAGCGGGTCTGCAGGCTACTCTGGATACATGTCTGAGATCAGGGAGAGTAAGGAACTCTCCCCGCGAGTAATGAAGCTCCTTTCTTGGAATGTTAGGGGCATTAACGCCCCTAACAAAAGATGCTTGATAAAGCGTCAATTAGATTCTTCAGGAATGGGTATTATTTTGCTTCAAGAGTCAAAATTATCAACTTCTCAAGCTGATAGTATTTTTTCAAGCTGGTTGAAATGGAAGTATATACAATCTCCCTCTAAAGGGGCTTTAGGAGGATTGGTTGTTCTTTGGGACAGTACAGTGTGTGCAGTTGAATTAATTTGCTCTGTTCCAAATTTTATTTTGGTTAGGATTACATCTTCTACTGTTAACTTTTGGTTATTTAATATTTATGGCCCTACTGCAACCATAGAAAAAAAACATTGTTGGGACACTTTAGCAGCACTTCTGGAGCAATTATCTGGAGAGAAAGTTATTTTAGGGGGGGATTTTAATGCTATATCTTGTTTATCAGAAAAGTTGGGTGGAATCTCCTCACCTCATAGGGTAATCGAAGATTTTAAGGGGTTCATAGCAGATAATGCATTGATGGATAGCCTGCTACTCAATGGGAATTTCACATGGTCAAATAGGAGGAAAGGCTTTTTAAATATAGCAGAAAGATTGGATAGGTTTCTTTTTTCTTCTGAATGGTGTCTTGAGGCAAATATTTCTGGTACTTCTATTATTCCTTTTATAGCTTCAGATCACTTTCCTATTACTGTTCAACTTGGTGTTCCTTTAAAGAAAAAATATATTAGGCCCTCATTTAAATTCCAAGCTATGTGGTTTAGAGATAAAAATTTCTTATCCCTACTAGAATCCTGGTGGAAAAATGCTCCTTTTGTAAACGGTTCTCGAATGTTTTGGGTTAATGAATGATTAAAATATATAAAGAAACAAATTATGGATTGGAATAAATTCTCTTTTGGTAACATTTTCTCACAAAAAGCAGCTCTACAACTTCAATTACAACAGTTAAATGAAGCAATTATAGCTAATGGTATGGATAATGTAACTTTTGAAAATATAAAAAATCTTCAAGTTCAATTAGAGGAAATTTTATCTCGGGAAGAAATCTTATGGAAACAGAAATCAAGGGAAGTATGGCTAAAGGAAGGGGACCGAAATACTAAGTTTTTTCATGTATCAACCATGTTAAGAAGGCATAGAAATTCTATTTTCTCCATTAAAGATTCTATGGGTAATATCTTACAGGATGATTCTCTCATTCAAAAAGAAGGAATAATTTTTTCCAAAAATTACTTTCTAAAGATTCAACTCAAATCTCTAACACAACTGTTTCTGAAGTTCTGGATCATATCCCTAAGCTGATCTCTCCTGCCGATAACATGGAATTGATGAAAAAGTTTACCATGGAAGAAATTAAGGCTGTAGTCTTCTCCTTAGAGCCAGATAAATCTCCAGGCCCAGATGGTTTTACTCCTCTTTTCTTTCAAAAATGTTGGGAGTTTGTGGGTAAGGATATTTGGCTGGCTGTAGAAGAAGCTTGGAGAAATAGAACTGTTCTGCGAGAGATTAATTCAACATTTATTGCCTTGATTCCTAAAATCACTTCTCCTTCATCTTTTGCTGACTTCTGACCCATTTCACTATGTAATACTTTTTATAAGATCATTTCTAAAGCAATAACGTTAAGACTAGCTTCATTAATTCCAAAAATTGTTTCTGACGAACAAGGAGGTTTTGTCCCAGGCAAGGAAACCTCAGAAGGTGCTTTGATTGCTCATGAGGTAATTCATTCAATTTATCAACATAAACTCCCTGCAATGTTGATTAAACTAGATATGCTAAAAGCTTATGATAGAGTGTCCTGGGATTTTTTATTCCATGTTCTTCTCAAGTTTGTTTTCTCTTCTAAATGGTGCAAATGGATCCAATCATGTATAACTGGTGTCAGCTTTTCAGTATTGATTAATGGTACGCAATCTAAATGTTTTAAAATCTTCTCAAGGTATAAGATAGGGAGATCCCCTTTCCCCTTTTCTATTTATTTTAATGGCTGAAGGGTTGAGTAGACTTATATTGAATCAAAATACACTGGGCTTTTGGAGAGGAATTAATATTCCTAGAATTCCTTTTTCCATAATGCATACCTTGTTCGCAGATGATACTTTGCTGTTTGGACAACCTATGATGGAAGAAGCTAGAGTTTTGAAGGAAGTCATTTCTAAATATTGTTTAGTATCTGGTCAAAAAGTGAACCATAGCAAATCTAAAATTTTCTTTTTCTTCTCTTCTGAATTGGTGCAAAGTAGGATAGCTAACTATCTTGGTTTCCAAATAGACACTTTGCCCTCAAGATATTTAGGTATCCCTCTCTTCTCGGGTTCAATTAAAAACATATTTTGGAATAAGCTTATTTCAAGCATTAAAGCTAAAATATCTTCTTGGAAGGGAAAATGGCTTACTATGGCAGGTAAACTTTTGATGATTAAAACAGTTTTATCAGCGATCCCAGTTTATTTGCTATCAGTTTTAAAGGTTCCTAAAACTATTCTAACATTTATTGTGAACATGTTACGGAAATTTCTTTGGAATGGCACTAATTCACATGGACGAAAGATTCCCCTCCTTTCTTAGGATAAAATATGTATTCCAAAACAATTTGGTGGAGCTGGAATACATAATATTGCAGCTCAAAACAAGGCTCTTGGAGCTAAACTTGCTTGGAAGTTGTATGGAAAATCAACTTCTAAATGGGGTAAAATAATATATGCCAAGTATCTAGACTCCTTTAATCCTGAAATATTATTTGCTACTTTGAATCCAAAGGCAGGTTCCCACATGTGGAATTTTTTAATTCACTGTCGAGAAGTTATTTCTCCTTATTTATCTTGGGTCATTCAGGATGGTAGTTCTACTCTTTTTTGGGATGATTCCTAGAACAATCATCCTCCTTTAGATAGAACAGAAGGTCTTCTTGAGATTAAGTCTTTGTTATGTCAGGTTTGGGGTATAAAAGTTAAAGATTATTATGAAATTGATCCTAATTCAGCATTTAATTCAGTTAAATGGAAAAATTTTGATGAGTTTATGATTCCTCAAGAGCAAAAGATTCTTCTTAAGAATATTTTGAAGGATCGCAGACTATTTATCACAAGTAAAAAAGATAAATTAGTCTGGGCCCCTTCGAAATCAGGTCGTTATACAGTTAAACAAGGTTATCTAAGTATCACTAGTAAGGATTCTCATACAAATTTTTCTTGGCCTTATAAGCTTTGTTGGCATGATTCATGTCTGCCCAAAGCAGGAGCCTTCTCATGGTTAGCATTACATTCCCAAATCCTCACTAGTGATAGATTAGTTAAACTTGGGGTGGCAAATTCCTTCTTATGTCCCCTTTGCCAGGAGGTGGAGGAATCTGTAGATCATTTATTGTTGAATTGTGATTTCTCTTCACAGGTTTGGATCTAGCTTATCTCTAGACTAAATTGGTCGGGTCCTCTTCCTTGTTCTTTACTACAAGTTTTTCAAAGTTGGCCTATACTATTCTCTAAATCTACTTTTTCTTCTCTGTGGATTGTTTCGCCAAGCATTATCATCTGGTCTCTCTGGTTAGAAATAAATAGAAGAATTTTTTAAAAAGTAAGCAATCCTCTTCATATTGTGTTGGGTAAAGTTGAAACAACTATTTCAAAAGTAGTTTTAGCATCTTTGTTATCTAAGAAGGCAAGTTCTCTTATTTTTACAAGTTGGGATGATATGATTTTAAAGAATTGGAAGCAGTTAAAGGTGCCTAATAATGCTTTCTTTAAGTCTGAAGCTTCGATTGATCGATCCGTTATTAAATGGATCCCTCCTATTGACTCCTTTGTAAAGCTTAACTTTGATGGAGCAAGTAGAGGTAATCCAGGAATCTCTAGTGTTGGGTGTGTTATTAGAGATCATCATGGAACAATTCTTAGAGCTTTCTCAATAAAACTCGGCATAATAACAAATAATGAGGCTGAGGCTTTGGCTCTAATAGCAGGATTGAACTTAGCATTAAAATATGGTTTTACTAATATCATTGTGGAAGGGGATTCATTGAATATTGTTTTGGCTTTTTCCAATAATTCATCTCCGAGTTGGAAAATAGAATATATTCTTAAGCCAGGCAGAGATCTATTACAACAGTTTCATTCATTCTAGATAAGGCATACATATCGTGAAGGTAATCTACTAGCTGATTTTTTAGCTAATATTGCTTTTAGTCTTAAAGAAGTTGTTACTGAATGGAATTCTGAGTCTCTTCTTCAGATACCCGGTATAAGTTATGTCTTGGCCAAAGATTCAATTGCTTAAGTTATGATATTTTGGTTAAATTCTTTAGATATCAATCTTTATGACAAGCATTTTTATGGTCCTATATGATGATTAGCTGACGGTGTTTTAAGTGTGGTGACCTTTGTTTCGATGGGCGGAACGTACCTTGTTGCTTGTTCCTACAGACGGTTGGTAGACCTCGCACAAGGGATTTGGCTTTTCACCAATTACTCTTATTTATGAATTATACGAAGCATCTTTTACATTTTGGTTCTATGCTTTTTATCTGTTTTCGCAGCGGTTATAGTTTCATGTTTTTAACCTATCTTGGTATAAAGCTCTGACTTTTGCTCTTGCAGTTGTGATGGTATCAAGTTCTGGTTTATTTCAGATTTTAGCAGATTAGTATGGGTTCCATCTGCCGAAACAATAGAATCTCCTAGCCTATTTGGAATTGGGAATGCCCTGTTCTTGGTTGTTTTAATCCTAACACTATGTAAGAAATTTTCAAGGTGTATGAGGTATCGGTGGGCACTGCTATTATTCAGGTCTGTAACTTACCAGCCCTTCACACTCCAGTTGCTATCTATCCTTCGCAGGTTGCTTCCCATTTTTTATCCAATGCAATGGATCTCTTGCAATCTGGAGACAGAGTAAGGGATTTGGGGTTTACTTTTATTCAAAATGTTCATTTTTCTGTCGATGCATTTAACTCTGTTCTAGTTGATTATGATGTGCATGAAGGGTCTGCTCCTATCGGGGGGCTATTTGATGGCAGGTGTTTATTTCGAATGCCAGGGTTACACTGCCTTTTCAATGCCTTTTCACATGGCCTCCGCAATAATTGTATCATTTCCTTTCGAAATTCAATCCATTGCCACAGGCAGGAATTGGGAAACTAGTTGGCAGACAAGGCTTTGGAAGTGTTTAATGCTTTGCTATTTCTGTTGAATTATGTGCCTCCTCCTCCACCACCCCCTCCTCAAGTTGCAGAAGAAGATGAGCCCGTCGAGGATCAGGATTTGCAGGTTATCAAGATAGCAGATTAATGGGGTCCTTCTTCATGTTTTTTTGCCTTCAACGGTCCCTTTTTGTTTGGTTGTGTACATGCTAGATGCTATGTAATTTCTCTTTGAAAACTGTATTATTTTCTGGCATGATTTTAGTCATGTTCTTCCGATCTATGTTTTTGAGATAAATATGTAAAATTTCGTTAAACTCAGGCTATAACCGGAGGTTTTCTTTGCCGATTCTTTCCTGCCGGTATGCCTTTTCTGAATCTAGCATTTTGTAACTACTTTTTATTAATAAATTTTAGTGGTTTAACCACTTTTGTGTAAAAAAAAAAAATTATAAGTGGGATTAAATAAATATAAAAGTTTATTTAATTTGGAGGAAAAATTAAGACAATGATTTAATTAAATAAATATAATTATTTATTTAATTTGGAGGAAAATTAAGACAAGGATAATTAAATAAATATAACTATTTATTTAATTTGGAGGGAATAAAAACAATGATAATTAACTAAATAAAAATATTTATTTAACTGTGGATGAGGTTACCTAGGACAATTTTTAGTGTCTACATCTACCTATAAAAACATGCCATATTTTCTAAAAGAAGCTTGTGTAGAGGCCCATTGGACACAATAAAAAGTAAATACCTTTTGGTATATGAGGAAGGATCTAGGTGATCCAAAAGATACTTTAGACTTTGAGAAGATCCCAAAAGATGAAGAGTTTAGTGAATTGTAGAATAGAGAGCATCCCTTTGAAATAATTAATGCTAAATCTGACATTGAATACTAGTGTAAACTATTCATACAAACCTTGTTTGAGTGAGACCACAAAAGAAACATATTCTTTAGGGTTCTCCATAGCCCAAAAAATGGGCTATCAAGGTGGTGGTTTGAGGTCCATAGGACAAGGAAACCCTTGCCTAGTAACATAGGTAGACTCTAGAAAACCTCATGATGTGTTAGGATTTAGAGTTGATAAGCAAGCCCAAGGGCATGTAACTACAAGTAGTACAACTAATTTTTTTCTAGGTTCAAATCCTAGTGTGAGACACAATCACAACTAGTACCACAAGGGTCTTCAAATATTCAAGATTCAATTTGTAAAGGAAATGGTAGAGAATCTAGTGCTACTGGTGGATATGGTATATGTAGTTGTAGTGGTTAGGAAGTGCTAAAACAATAGAATATTTAGAATAATAAGTCAATAGAAATAGATACTATAGAGTAACATCATGAATAGGGTCATGAGAAGAAACAAAAGACTGATATTTCCAAATATCTCCACCTCAAAGGAATTATCTCCAGTAAGCACCCCTCCTATTGTTAGTGTGACTGGGATAGGAGTGGTTAATCCTTAGCATGAAACGATTATAAATACCCCCAAAAATATTACTACTCACTCTCTATTCAAACATTTGATTATGTCAGCAGTCCCAAGTTTTGATTATGAAGTTTAGTTGAACAAGAAAGAAGAAAAATCTAAAAGAAATAAGAAGCAAGTGCTAGAGAGTACTTTTACTGTAACTTCAGAGCCTACAGCAACTATGGTATTGCCTACACATGACCTAGATATATAGATACCATGGAGTACATGTTTGTTGTGCCCAAAGTTAAAATAAACGAAGGATCAAATGCATCACTCTAAGTATGAAGTAAGCACCATTTCATTGGATTTTACTAGAATGAAAAGTTGTGACAAAATTAATGTATCAAAAGGGAACAATGTTGTGGTATACACATCATTGCTAAAGGTAAATAGAGAAATAAATAAGTTGCAGAATTAAATAGAAAAGTTACAGGCATACCTAGCAAATGAGAAACCAAGGAGGAAAGTAATGGATAAAAAGACTAGTCAATTACAAATAAGGATATAAATATCTGCCTTTACATCTGGAACCAAAGTGAATGAATATATAGAGGTGGAATTGAATGAAATAAAGAAAAGGTTAGATGAAAGCACAAAGAATTATAATATTGAAAGAGCCAATTCAACAAATTACAATAAAACTTGATGAAATCCAATATATTAGCAAAGAAGGTGCAATCAAGATAAACTAATAGAAGAGAAAGGAAAAATAGAACTATGGAAACATAATGCAGAGGAAGAGAGAATAAATAATGAAATTTTGTTACTAAAGCCAAGGAAAATAGAAAATAAAATAAAGTCTTCCCAAAACATAGCATCTAAATTTTATAGAAACACAACAATTCATATAAAACATAACATTTGGGGGGAAATAAAGTAGAGGATTGATGATTTGAATACATTTTTTGAATTCATTGATGGTCTACTAGTAGAGTTTTAGATTATTAATCAATAAATTATTGAAAGAAAAAAAGTGATGACTTCAAGAGAGAATATAACAAAGAAAAATTTGGAAACAATCTACAAAAATAGTGACAATGAATTGGCATCTAAAGGAATTCATAGCTAGATTGAAACCTGTTAGGGTAAATAGATTTTACCTTGCTTAAGTTTTACTTAGGCAAATAATTATTAAATAGTTATAGTTGGGAAGTTATTCCCGTAACTAGTTAAGGTGGTTAATTCACAGGAATGTAAGGCTATATAAGCCATATATCACATTTGTAAAATATGAGCAATTCATTGTAATATATCAATTTATTCTCCATCAATCTTTTTCTCTCTCCTTATGCAAACTCATGCTCGAGCATTCTCTCATGGTGGTTTGTTTCCTGGTTTGATTCTTAAAGACTACAGCTTCATAATGGCTTCCTGTGTTTCACCCTACATGGTATCAAAGCCAGAATCAAGGAGCTTTCTGCCCACATCGGAGAATTGAGTTGTTGGAAGAAGAGATTAAAGAGGCATCAACCTGAGCATTATTTTTGTATTTTTGTAGTATGGTGGATTATTATTTTTTTGGTGTTTAAAATTTTATCAAAATTTTCATTTCACCGTTCATCATCATAGATTTGGAGCTGAGTGGAACTTGGAGGCCGATTTTCCTTTGGCAGCGAAGTATCTTGTTTCACCAGAACTGGTGCCCATCTGTGGTCATAGGGGAAGATATATTATATTTCGTGCTAACTTTATCTATTCTCAAATGTGTTATGGCTTGGAGTTTTTTTATTTCTGAAGACATAAATATGTATGGTTTCTGATTTTTCTTTGCCAACCACATTTCCATCATTTCAATTTGTGACACTTCTCTCCTCATGCAGCAGTCCTCTACATACCAAAAGAGCCTATATCCTACAGCAAAACTATCACATCATTAACCATTCTGCGGAAAAGAAATCATTGGCTACGAGCCACAGTATGCCCATTGCAAAGGTTTGACTTCGGTTAAGATGGAAAAGCCATTAGCAAGTGTGTCTTGCATATAACCCCAGTGTCGCCATAGCTTCTCCTATTGTGGTTTTTAATAGCATCAAATTCCTCAGTTATATTTGCATTAGACTTTAAAGTTTGCAATAAATATTTGCTTTTGGGGTTTTAAATCTAAAGATCTATGTGCGGCGTGATGATGGGCCTATTAGGAGTCGTTTGGGCGTTTCTTTAAGGTTTATAAGGGAATTTAGTCCCATATTCAATGTGCTAAGGAAATTTGGGTATTGAAATAGCTGGCACCTCTCAATTTGGCTATGAGCAAGTCTCACAAGGTTGTGAAGACTTTATAATTGACGTACTGAAACTTTGGAAGTGGTGCCTTGTCAATGTGATTTGGCTTTGTGGTGAGGTAACTTTTGATTGGTGCTTAATATCTATTAGCTCTATTCGAGCTCTTTTTTTGTAGATTGATGATTTGTCTGTGATGACATATCAATTGGCATGGGTATCCCACCAACATATCGACTATAGCCCATTCGGTGGGCCCCCTATTTTGCACCCAATCACGGTGCTCCATTTTTATCCTTATAGGATATTTTTTGCCCATTATTAGCAAGTGGTCACATGCATGATCAAGGGTCAATCCGCCCTAGGGCTCAATCTGGCCCCCTCTATTATTTAGTGGGCTTCATATCAGTGGTTATTTCCACGGATGATATCTTGGGCATCTGAAGTCAGACTTTTGAGTTCCATATATCATCGGAAAGGTGATTCTGCCAACCTCGCAGTGGTGCAGGTCAATCCACTTGATTTTGTTGTCTATCAGCATCTATTGCAGCTTGAATTCAACCTTCTTTTTTGGACTCCTGAGCTCATAACTTGGTGCCTTGATCTCTAATTATTGTCATTCTTGTGGCGTCGGAAAGGCACTGACGAGCTCTTTCATCCAGTCCATGCACTTTTTCTAGTTCAGCACCAGGTACTATCTATTATGTTTTGTGTTTTTTGGGCACTTACTTGTTAACTTGGATAACCCAACACTTGGAGAGGTACAATTTGTGGGGGGACTTCATTTTCAGTTGCACATCTTATTCAAAAGTTTCTACATTCATGTGATGGTTCTATCTTTGATCTTAATTGGATATGGGTTCTACATTTCATTCTTCTTTGATCATCTTGAAGAAAGGGAACTATGAAAAATGGAGAGATGGCATCATTACTCATCTTAGAGGGATTCATTTGTTGCCATATTTGTATAATCTTATTTCTGAACCTGGCACTCCTCGTCATAAATTTGATTGGAGAAGCAATAGACATCTTGTCTTGAGAGTCATTGTTATGCATGCTGATGATATTTTGGAATCTATTGTTGATTTTGAGTGTCCTCATGCTCTTTGGACTCACATTTGGGAATTATACAGAGATCCTAATATTTAGCCACTCCCATATGATCATAGTGTGCCTCTTCCTTCTTCAAAGAAGATAACCCATGATTGTGATACTTTCGAGACTTTTCACACTTCTATTGAGGTTGTTTCAAAGGATCTTGATTCTTCTTCTGAGATAGATGATCCACCTTCACACCTTTGGCTTCTTATCCAGAGTCATTGATTGAGACTTCCATCATTCCTGATCAGCAGGACCATCATTGTCTTTCAAATTTGGTTGGAAGACATATTTCAGCATTTTTGTGTTTGGAGTTTGTTCTAAATTAGTTTACACAAAGTTCCAGTTTGTCACCTTCTTTCTTGATTGGGGATGTACCTGATTGGATTGTGGCATCATCATTCTATCTGGACAAGGAGACACATGAGCATTTTTTGGAGACAACATCATCATCATTATTTTTCATGCTTCCATCTTTCAAAGCATATCTTGAATGGGAAGCATACCTGCATTTATACATGGTTTTGTTTCTTCCTAAAGGGAGACAAGTTGTTTGTAAGGATTGGATTTTGGTTTGCCTTCAGACACTTACCATCTTTGCAGGACATTATTTATTATGGGGGGGCTATTTAGTCTCCTTCTTTCCTTCCTATGGGAGGACCATTGAATGTACACACATGATATATGTAGTCCTTGGGGGGTATTAGTGAGTCCTCCATACATGCATTTTATTTTGTTTTTTTCTCTCTTTTGGTAAGGAGTTTTCTCCCACTAGGTTTTTCTCCTTTTCTCCAGTTGTGAGAGATTGCATCGCATTTTTCTTTGTAAATGGGTACCTAACATGGTTGTGTAGGTGGGACCCATATTGCATCTTGCATCTCATAATAATTATTCTCCCTAAGTTGCACTTAAGGGGGGGTGTTAGGGTAAATAGATTTTACCTTGCTTAAGTTTTACTTGGGCAAATAATTATTAAATAGTTATAGTTGGGAAGTTATTCCCATAACTAGTTAGGGTGGTTAATTCATGGGAATGTAAGGCTATATAAGCCATATATCACATCTATAAAATATGAGGAATTCATTGTAATATATCAATTTATTCTCCATCAATCTTTTTCTCTCTCTCCTTATGTAAACTCATGCTCGAGAATTCTCCTGTGGTGGTTTGTTTCCTGGTTTGATCCTTGAAGACTGCAACTTCATAATGGCTTCCTGTGTTTCTCCCTACAAAACCTCAATAAAGGAATCATTTATAATTTGGAAGTGTATGCAGCTAGGCGACTCACATGAATTTCTAAATAAGTCTACAATAACATTACAAAAGGTGCATGGAAAGGTAAAAAAACTCACTCAACTTGGTTTACCAATGAATTTTTATAAATTAGACCAATCCATTATAAATGATATTTTGAAAAGGAAGATGGAGGATAGAATGAAGTAAGATAAGGACTAGTTTACTTTTTGGATTCCATCAAACCATTGATAACCTTAAATGCAAGTTTAAATAATACATTAAAGGAAATCTTCACTCTCAGTTACGAATTGTTAACAAAATTTTAAGTTAGTTACTATGAGTTACAAAAAATTGCACTTGCAATAGATGACCAATGGACCATGCTATAGAAGCTAATGAAATGATTTGATAATATGAGTTTCAAACTGAGCATTGTGCAAGTTAATTTTGAGCAGGATGTTGTAATACTTTTATCTATTCCTTTGTTTGAAAATAAATATAAAAATCAAATCCATTTATGTGTTCAAATTGTTGAATTTGATAAACCAACCTCACAGATCCCAATGAACACGCAAGTAAATAACCTGTCACATAAAGGAGATCAAGGTGCACAATAATGGTTCTCTGTAAACCTGAAGCAAAATGCATAAAGAATGAATAATTACAATAAGATCAATCCTTATAAAAAGAGATCGAAACCCTACAAGTGAGAACCCTAGGATTAATAATAAATTATTAAAGTGCCTAGGTTTAGCTTAAGTGAAATAAAGTAAAGGTGTCTTAATTAATTAATCAATATGATTAAATTAATTAAGTTATTAACCTATTACTCTAACACCCCCTTAAGATGAACTTAGGGAGAAGCTAAGAAAAGTAAGGACAAATGCATGAAAGCAAAGATGGGTCCCAACAACTAGGCCTGATGAGGTACCCATGTACAAAAGAGTCCCTCACAAATAGAGAAAAAGGAGAAAACTACGTGGGAAAAACTCCTCCCCAAAAGAGAGAATAAACCTCCCTACAAGAGAGAGAGAGAAAGAGTGAAGGACTAAGAAGCCTCCACAAAAGATGTCCCAAAATAATAGCAACATGAAGAACTCCACTGAAGCATGAAGAAGCTACAAACACTGTCAAAGATTGACTACTATAGTGCTGAAAGAACCTCCTCTAAAACAAGATGAAGATCAGAATCAAGAAGATAAGAATTTGCATGAGTGCTCCAATGACACTACTCAAATTAAATGGAAAACAAAGGCAAAACATCTGGAACTTAAAGATACAAATGACACAGGTACCAAAAGTCTGAAGAACTGATCAAGTGAAAATAGAAGGTTGCCTCCACAAAAGGAATGCAGGAGTGTCCATATGGTAAATGCTCCATCTCATTGAAATGCATGGGTAACTAGCCATTGATGTACCACTGCATCCGCCTAGTACATAGGAACAAATACTAGATACATAACTCACTCCAATATGAAACCAAGGAAGCATTAGCACCAATAGTAGAAACCCCCCCATAATGCAAACAAGGGAGAGCCATGACATGTACATTGAAACTGTGTGAAACCAAGAAGTGCATGTAGAAGAAACAAGAACATGTGAATGTGCAAACATGAAAGTACCAACAAATAAAAGGGTGTGCAAACCAAGGCAAAAACGTATGACAAAGGTGTGATGGCAAAACAAAAGGCAAACAACAACCCCACCATGGCACTTTAAATCATAGTGCGAGTACAATAAGTCACACAATGATGTCTAAGATTTCAATAATACATGTACAATGCTGAGGCACTTTATTTCAGTGCATTTACATATAAGAAGTGCTTACAATGGAAGCTCACAATGTCTTAAAAAGGGCCACAAACTCTTGGACATGAGCAATTTGGTCATATTTGCCTTCTAGATGTGATAATTATGTGGGGTAAGATGGTCAATTGATGAGGTGTCTGCCATGATGTTTGAGTTTTTGAAATGTGTTTAAGGGAAGATTTTTTTGTTCTCTGATATCCATATACAGAAAGCAAGAAAAAACACCCCCACAACACAAAAGTCAAAGCCCATTATAAATCTAAAAGGTGGAAAGCAGAAAAAAGAAACAATCACTTTAGACAATTCTTTGTGTACCTATTAAATTTTATGATGAAAAAATCTATAGATCTACAAATAGCACCAGAAGACCTTTCCAACGCCTATTCATTTTTGAAAAACAGAGTTTGTATGCAAAAGTTATGCCCTCGGGAGCATAGAAATGAAGATATGAATTTGACTGGCATTAAATGTAGAAAAACAGCAAAATCATAAAACAATACCTACACCACTGGCTTGGGCTTGGAACTAGATTTCTGAAAATATTTTATTTTCAAAAATCTGAGTTCAGATGTAAAAGTTATGGCCAAAATACCAAAACTGCTCCAAAAAGGGTTTTGGTGAAGCCTAGCAATTAGAGATCTGCAAATAGCACTAGAAGACCTTTCCAATGCCTATTCGTTTTTGAAAAATGGAGTCTATATGCAAACATTATGCCCCCAAGAGCATAAAAATGAAGATATGAATTTGACTGGCATTAAATGCAGTAAAACAACAAAATCATAAAACAATCCATGCACCACTAGCTTGGGCTTGGAACCAACTTTCTGGCAATATTTTGTTTTTGAAAATCTGAGTTTAGATGTAAAAATTATGGCCAAAATACCAAAACTACTCCAAAAAGGGTTTTGGTGAAGCCTGGCAGTTAGGCTAGCCACTAGCATTAACTGCTAGCATTAGCCGCTAGTGGTTAACTGACTGTAGTGCCTATAACTCTGTCTTTTTAAATATTTTTCTTGGATTTCATGTTGTACCAGGACGTACGACCCAAAAATGAAAGAAAATTACCTCCCAGAGTCACTGTGCCTGATTTTGACGATTTGATAGTTGATTTTAAGTTTTTTGGGTGCTCTAAACGTGATGGTGAGGTCTGTTTGGGCTGAAAATGCTCCAAAATTGTAGGTACCCTCTGGATCTAGAAACCCTCTAAAACTTCAAACCCTCATAGATTTGGTACCGTATAACTAAAATTGATGAAACAAAGGTCAATCTTGACTATTTCAAACCTTTTGGACGCAATGGTGAGGTCTAAATTGACTCAAGATGCACTAAAATGTTGCTTTAAGGTAAGATCCCTTAAAAAATGAATAGGAAGCTGCAGTTCTAGAGCTCTGATACCATGTAGAAGTTGTGAAACCAACCTCACAGATCTAGTGAACACCTACAAAACCTAAGATTAACCTTCCACAAGAGAAAAAAGCAAAGAGAGCAATTTGCACAAAAAGGATGCAATTAATGAAACAGATTTATGAATTACATGTGAGAACTTGCTTTTATATTTGCAAGTTAGAGAAAACCCTAATATGACTTAAGAATAACCTATGACTAAAATTAGCCCTAAGTAAACTTAATAAAGTGTAATTAAATATTTAATTACACCAATATCTCTATTATTTAATTTCTTACTTTAAGATAACCCCAGTTCCTAGATACTCATTAAACATTCATTGTATATGCTATTTATGTTGATTAGAATGTATTTAGTTGAATGTCTATAAAACTTCTCACACAATAATAATATGAAAATAATAATAATATAAAAATTATTAAATAGAATTGAAAAATGTGTAAAATTTAGATTCTAAAATGGAAAATTAGAAAATAATAATATGTTAATTTATTAATTTTTAAATGGAATTTGAAGAATGTGCATCAATGATAGACAAATAAAATATCATCAACAACAATTTGGAATATGAAATATAGTTTAAATACCTACTAAGTGGTAAATCTCTTCCAATTGCCAAGTCATCCACTCACTCTAACCATGAGGGCCATCCTCATCCTAGTCTTCATTTTCTTCTATTTACATACTTTCACTTAACTCCATCTCATTCTCATCATTGCCACTACATGTGTTATTCATTGTGTCATATTTTCTAGTATTGTTTATTTACACAACCCTCTTCTTTCACATATGGACCTCTAGATTGCTAGTAACCTTTCAAAAGGGAAATTTTTGATATAATATCTAGTTGTATACATCCTCAAGCAATTCTAAAAGTTCTTTTCATGTTTGTTTCTTATCTTTGATTTCAAGAACCCCAATACATTAAAAACTCTCTCATCTTTCACCAACCACAATATCATGGTTTGACATAGATTAGCAAGTTTGAAATATTTCAATATTAAATTAGAAAATATTTCACTCTAACTTAAGGATTCCCAAAGATTTAAAGTTATCAATCCATCTTGGAAGAGACTCTCCATGAGTTTAAATTGTTCCATTATTAATGTTGTAAAATGGGTTGATTACTCTATAATCTTAGATTTATTTATAATTCCTTCTATATGTTGTCCATTGAATTCTAAACTTTTTTGGAAAACTATTTGGCCAAGGTCTTTATCTTGTTATGAAAATTAAATGGTTAACAATTGATCTAGTATTGAGGATACAAAATAGACATGGCTTCAAGTAGTTCATCTTGAGGAAAATTTTCTCTAAACTATGATGAAAGAGATCTCACAATATCCTTTAAAGTAGTACTTATTGATTTAATTATTTTGTCAAAATCCTCCCCTGTAAAAGGTTCTTCTTTGGTAGTGCACTTGACCCTAGAAAAATAGTGCATTGGTATCTCACATCCCTATACAAAGACACAAACTCTCCACTTGCATTACATTGTAAAAAAATAGTAGTATTGTTCTAATTTTTCATTGAGTGCCAACTATTAAATTGTGGAATTATGAATGACTTCTCTAATAGATATATATTATCAAGAGTCATGCATACCATTTTATGTAGCTTTGTATATTTTAAAATATACATAGTTCTTTCTTGGGCTTTCTTTAAAAGAACATTCATTTCCTCTAGCATGGGAACAATACCAGATAAAATTAGAATTTTTTAATGTCACTTAGCCTATATAATCTACTAGGAGATTTGTCTATTATGAGATGATGTTCATACAAATTACTCCAATCAAGGATTGATATTCTACAAAAATCTGTCTTGGCCGATGTAGGGAGATCCATTTGGCATCAACATCCTTAAGAACCATGTTTCCTATAGTTATTCCCTCAACAAAATCTTAAAATTCTAAAAACTATTTGGGACTTTGATAGAAGTATGAGTGGAGCTTGCGGACTAGATTTTTGATTTTTGATACTAGATAGAAACTTGCTCATAATTTCAAATGCTGAATTCATTTTTTAGGCCATGCAGTGAATGACAATTGTGTATAGTGAACAAGAAGTTTGTATCTTTACACAAAGATCATTCCTATGACCTTGCATTATTGAAGCTCCATCTATCCCTACATACACCAATGTTTGGTAAATATGTAGACATTCATACCTCCAATTTCATTTAAATATTTCTTAACTAGTTCAAATAGATTTTGTGATGTTACATTCTCCATTTTTTATATAGAGTAGATGAGGTTGACGAACATGATTTTCTATAGTATACACAAGCATATAGACCTAAGATGTATTATCTATTATTGTAACTTCATCTAAATATAATACAATAAAAGTTTACTCATTTATTTTTTTCCTATACATGACATTTTTCCACCTTAGAAAGACAACTAACCCATTCCCATCCATTTTTTATTGACCAATGTGTGTTAAGAAAGTTAGGAATGACTACAAAAGATAATAAACTATTATATTCTGGGTAGTCTACCATAGGATGCCCTCTAGTCAAAATATCTCAATTATTGAGTTGTTGCTCATATGGACCAACTAGGACTCGAACCTAGGACCTTTTATTTTCTACTGAAGTGCTCTACCAATTGAGCTACTGGCCCCTTGGGGCTAGCCCATCATCGATCTAGGTGTGGTTTACTTCCAACACCCCCCTTAAGCCACACTACATGTGCTTGGGGCTCTTACCCTGGCTTTGATACCAATTGTTGAGATGCTGCTCATATGTACCAGCTATGACTCAAATCTAGGACCTTCCATTTGTTGTTGGAGTACTCTACCAATTGAGCTACTAGCCCTTTATGGTAGCCCATCGTTGATCTAGGTGTGACTTACTTCCAACACACTCAACTAAATAATTTTTATCATTTATGTTTCTCCCATCATATTTCTACATTGAGCTTCAATTGTACCTCTATATGTAGCAAGCTTCACCTTTATTTGAATATATAATTCATCATATTCTATGACATGCTTAACATGAATATATTCTTCCTTTATTTTCAATCTTATCACTAATTTTTCTTTTGTCAATGTTTTTTTCATAAGATATACCAACATATATTTCTATGGTATCAAATTTTGGCTACAACTTCTTGTTCATACATGTTAGGGTAAATAGATTTTACCTTTCCTAAGTTTTACTTAGGCAAATAATTATTAAAGAGTTATAGTTGGGAAGTTATTCCCGTAACCAGTTAGGGTGGTTAATTCACAGGAATGTAAGGCTATATAAGCCATATATCACATTTGTAAAATATGAGAAATTCATTGTAATATATCAATTTATTCTCCATCAATCTTTTCTTCTCTCTCCTTATGCAAACTCATGCTCGAGCATTCTCCTGTGGTGGTTTGTTTCCCGGTTTGATCCTTGAAGACTACTTTCATAATGGCTTCTTGTGTTTCTCCCTACATGGTATCAGAGCCGGAATCAAGGAGCTTTCTGCCCACATCAGAGAATTGAGTTGTTGGAAGAAGAGATTAAAGAGGCATCAACCTAAGCATTATTTCTGCATTTTCGCAGTATGGTGGATTATTATTTTTTCGGTGTTTAAAATTATATCAAAATTTTCATTTCACCATTTATCATCATAGATTTGGAGCTAATTGGAACTTGGAGGCCAATTTGCCTTTGGCAACGAAGTATCTTGTTTCAGCAGAACTGGTGCCCATCTGCAGTCGTAGGGGAAGATATATTCTTTTTCACGCTAACTTTGTCTATTCTCAAAAATGTTATGGCTTGGAGTTTTTTTATTTCCCAAGACATTAATATGTATGGTTTCTGATTTTTCTTTGCCAACCATGTTGCCATCATTTCAATTTGTGGCACTTCTCTCCTCATGCAGTAGTCCTCTACATACCAAAAGAGCCTATATCCTATAGTAAAACTATCTCATCATTAAACATTATGCGGAAAAGAAATCATTGGCTATCGGCCACAGTATGCCCATTGCAAAGGTTTGACTTCGGTCAAGATGGAAAAGCCATTGGCAAGTGTGTCATGCGTATATCCCTAGTGTCACCATAGCTACTCCTATTGTGGTTTTTAATAGCATCATATTCCTTAGTTAGATTTCCATTAGACTTTAAAGTTTGTAATAAATATTTGTTAAATTAGGGTTTTAAATCTAAAGATCCGTGTACAGCATGATGATGGGCCCATTAGGAGTCGTTTGGGCATTGCTTTAAAGTTTATAAGGGAATTTAGTCCCATATTCAATGTGCTGAGGAAATTTGGCTATTGAAATAGCCGGCACCTCTCAATTTAGCTGTGAGTAAGTCTCACAAGGTTGTGAAGACTTCATAACTGACGTGCTGAAACTTTGGAAGTGGTTCCTTGTCAATGTGATTTGGCTTTGTGGTGAGGTAACTTGTGACTGGTGCTTAATATCTATCAGCTCTATCTAAGATCTTTTTTTTCATATTGATGATTTGTCTGTGTTGACATATTGATTGGCTCGGGTATCCCGCCAACATATCGACTATAGCCCATTCAGTGGACCCCCTATTTTGTACCCAATCATGGTGCTTCCTCTATATTGCACCCAATCACGGTGCTCCATTTTTAGCCTTATAGGCTATTTTTTGTCCATTATTAGCAGGTGGTCATATGTGTGATCAAGGGTCAATCCGTCCCCCTCTATTATTCAGTGGGCTCAATATCAAGGATTTTTTCCACAGAGGATATCTTGGGCATTCGGAGTCAGAATTTTGAGTTCCATATATCATCGAAAAGGTGATTTCACCAACCTTGCAGTGGTGTAGGTCAATCCGCCTAATTTTGCTGTCTATCAGCATCTATTGCAGCTTGAAGTCAACCTTCTTTTTTGGACTCCTGAGCTTGTAACTTGGTGCCTCGATCTCTAATTACTATCATTCTTGTGGCATCAGAAAGGTGCTGAAGAGCTCTTTCATCCAGTCCATGCACTTTTTCCAGTTCAACACCAGGTACTATCTATTGAGTTTTGTCTTTTTTGGGTACTTACTTGGTAACTTGGATAACCTGACACTTGGAGAGGTACAATTTGTGGGGGGACTTCATTTTTAGTTGCACATCTTATTTGGAAGTTTCTACATTCATGTGATGGTTCTATCTTTGAGATTTTAAGAATTTTCATAATTAGATATGAGTTCTACATTTCATTCTTCTTTGATCATCTTGAAGAAAGGTAACTATGAAAAATGGAGAGATGGCATCATTACTCATCTTAGAGGGATTCATTTGTTGCCATATTTGTATAATCTTGTTCCCGAACCTGGTACTCCTCGTCAAAAATTTGATTGGAGAAGCAATAGACATCTTGTCTTGAGAGTCATTGTTATGCATGCTGATGATGAGATTTTGGAATCTATTATTGATTTTGAGTGTCCTCATGCTCTTTGGACTCACATTTGGGAATTATATGGAGATCCTAATATTCAGCCATTCCTAGATGATCATAGTGTGCCTCTTCCTTCTTCAGAGAAGATAACCCATGATTGTGATACTTTGGAGACTTTTCACACCTCTGTTGAGGTTGTTTAAGAGGATCTTGATTCTTCTTCTGAGATAGATGATCCACCTTCACACCCTTTGGCTTCTTATCCAGAGTCATTGATTGAGACTTCCATCATCCCTAATAAACATGACCATCATTGTCTTTCAGATTTGGTTGGAAGACATATTTCAGCATTTTCATCTTTGGAGTTTGTTCTATATCAGTTTCCACAAAGTTCCAGTTTGTCACCTTCTTTCTTGATTGGGGATTTGCCTAATTAGATTGTGGCATCATCATTCTATCTGGACAAGGAGACACATGAGCATTTTTCAGAGACAACATCATCATCATCATTTTTCATGCTTCTATCTTTCAAAGCATATCCTGAATGGGAAGCATACCTGCATTTATACATGGTTTTGTTTCTTCCTAAAGGGAGACAAATGGTTTGTAAGGATTGGATTTTGTTTTGCCTTTAGACACTTACCATCTTTGTAGGACATTATTTATTATGGGGGGGCTATGTAGTCTCCTTCTTTCCTTCCTATGGGAGGACCATTGAATGTACACACATGATGTATGTAGTCCTTGGGGGGTATTAGTGAGTCCTCCATACATGCATTTTGTTTTCTTTTTTTCTCTCTTTTGGAGATGAGTTTTCTCCCACTGGGTTTTTCTCCTTTTCTCCAGTTGTGAGAGATTGCATCACATTTTGCTTTGTAAATGGGTACCTAACATGGTTGTGTAGCCAAGACCCATATTGCATCTTGCATCTCATAATAATTATTCTCCCTAAGTTGCACTTAAGGGGGGGTGTTAGGGTAAATAGATTTTACCTTGCTTAAGTTTTACTTAGGCAAATAATTATTAAATAGTTATAGTTGGGAAGTTATTCCCGTAACCAGTTAGGATGGTTAATTCATAGGAATGTAAGGCTATATAAGCCATATATCACATTTGTAAAATATGAGCAATTCATTGTAATATATCGATTTATTCTCCATCAATCTTTTTCTCTCTCTCCTTATGTAAACTCATGCTCGAGCATTCTCCTATGGTGGTTTGTTTCTTGGTTTGATCCTTGAATACTGCAGCTTCATAATGGCATCCTGTGTTTCTCCCTACAATACCGTATTCCCAACTACAAATCTTACACCTACATTTTATGGGAGGTTCATCTTTGTTTATATTATCCACTATTTCAATTAATGGGTAGTCTGACACCTAATAAATCTAAATATTCCTTGATAGATTTCACTCACACCCTATTTTTTAATTAAGCTTTTATTTTCCCCTTCTATGTAGGATTTGCATTGTTGTTATCAGTTATTAAGGTAGACTCATTAATATTATCATTCCAACTACCCTAGGACTCCTCTGGAACATCATTGTAACATGTATCATCTCACACTACCTAAAAATAACCATAATTAACCATAACTAATCATCTCAATTAAGAATAAGAGTATCTTATGATTATCTTAATCACAATTAAGCAAGAATCAATTAATAACATCATGAAAATTAAGAATGTTATTCTTTTCCAGAATATAACAAAACTTAGATTTACAATATCCAAAGATAGTTCATTAGTAAATGGGCTTCACTATACATGTACAAATCTATGATTATGGCATCAAACATAGAAATACACATGATAACTAACTATGAAGTCATATAAAGAGAAGCACTGTATCTCAAACTTTTGACATTTGTCTTCATAAGCCTCGGATTGTCTTCTTCTTAGGAAGGAGAGCATCATCTAAGTGCTTTTCCTCCAACCACAGACGAGCGATCCCCCGCACAACTTCCTACCGAGAAGTGGCTCTACCCTTTACAGAGGGTATAGATTAAAGGAACCATTAGGTTTGCCATCTGAGTATCTGGTGTTTTGTCCTTCACAATGTCTCATGGTCATACAACTATAGATCCACTCTAACTATGTATGACACTACTAGAAACATTATGCCATCTAGAACATTGTGGACCAACTAATGCACGTAGAGGTGGATGCATTACTTTGGCCAAAGAATTACATACATATAAGTTTTACAATGATCGTAGTCGTATGTCCACCACCTCTACTCGACTTAGAAGTTGTCTCATCCTATAGTATTCATAACTCGATCCTCATTTAGGTCTAGGATTGATAAGTTCAGTTCATTCTTAATCCAAATCTTGGACATATGACTCCTATCTTGGGAGTACATTCAATTATACTATGTTGCCTTCACAACAAGAAATCTATGACTCCACGTACTCTATTCCATCTTTTCACAATGGCAATAGCCAAACAAGTTTTCCAACATATAACCTTCCTAGGTTCACAGTTTCATGTTGACCTATCCCAACGTTTACATTCAAGTTCATATCATTAAAACTTATATCATATTAGTCTACTAAGATGACTTAATAAAAAGATCTTACTCACATACCCATATGAATTTTGATATTTTATACTCCATTCTAGGAGTACGACATTTCGAAAAGAAATGACTTCCATATAGATATATAAAAATAGAAAAGTTTCTTGTTAACCTTAGCATTCAATCTCACAAGAAATAATTATCAAGGAGAGTAATCCCTCCAATAAACCCGACATGCATTTAGTGTTACCTTGATAATAATACCATTTATCATTTATCAACCTCTTTCTTCATTAAAGAGTCGATACATATATTCTTTTAAATTCAAGAATTTGCACCATGGTTATCATAATAACCATCTATAACAGTCAAACATTGTGAGTGCAATCATCTGGAGTGGTTACTAAGTGCCTCATGCATAGTCAAGAGTTTAGAGATTCAAGGTAAATATTTTCATGATTCAAAGAAAAGGTTCTTGGCCTACTCCCAGCCGGATTTTCAAACACATACTCAGTCATGATAGTTTAAAATCCTTTCTTTATTGAGCACTATTAGCTCAAGCTTAATAATGATAATAAGTTAAAACCTTTGCCATATTGGCACACAGGATCACTTGTATGTTGTAGTTAATCACAAGCTTAGGCTCGTGGCCTCAAGCAATTGGTTATCAATAGTGGCTTATAAGCTTTGCATTATAAATGCTTATGCAGCCTCGAGGGCCTTCAATGAATACACCAAAGTGTATGAGATAACACAATTTTTTAAAACAAGGCCTATGGCTTCGAGGGTCTCAAAATAATAGTCATAGAATGCTTCAGCCTCGAAAGCCATAAAACAATATACATAGCAAAGCTTTCGGCCTCGAAGGCCATAAAACAATATATACAACAAAGCTTTCAACCTCGAGGGCCATAAAACAATATACACAACAAATCTTTTGACGTCGAAGGCCATAAAACAATATACACAGTATAGCTTCAACATTATACATTGACATGGTAATAATACTTATTTGCAATGCCAAGTGATAAAAGTCTTTCAATGACTGTAATTCATACCTAAAAGGTATACGTATAATGTAGTGGAGTCAACCATTGAAGGACACTCCCAACAGCCTGGTGATGATCCTATACCCAATGCTATCATGCTTCCCCATTTGCTGCTATAGTAGTAGTTTCTTTTTGCATAGAGGAACCTATTTCGCAAAATTCTTTCTTCTTACTCTCCCTGAGCACACACCAAGATACCAAAAACAAGAGGTATTTTCCTTACTTTTGCATGCCTTGCATGCAAGGTGCTTCGCCACCTTTTTGGGCTCCACGATAGGATAAAATCAGTTATCCACTCCACCACCCCGTGGCCTTTTGGGCTTCAATAGTTCCTTAACTTCCCACCTGGAGTGGTCAATGAGGGTGGGGAGACAATGATGTGTTTGAATTGGCCTCCACTCATCCCACTCATCCCACTCATCGCAGGTGGTGGGTGGCCTACTAAAAGATGACATATATTTTATTGATAGCAAGCTGCCCGATCAAAAGGCTAACATGCTTATATCACATTAAGTTGTTCCTTGCATCACCATGATGCTTAAGGATATGCATAATAATCCATGATGTCATCAAACGATATCGTCATTACTAAGGTGGTATAAACAAAATGTGATTTAGGGGTTGAGTATCACTCCCCCTTCTTCGCTATTAACCATACGTAATATATATAAAAGAGATAATAGACTCAAAACCTTGATATGGAAATAAATAAAGAAATAAGGGAGTACTTGACTACATGACGAGATTATCTCTCAACTTATGTTGACTTAGTCGAATCTATGTAGACGATGTTGAGATAATCCAAACTGTCATGACAACACAAGAAGGCAACGACTAACAAGGAAAAGACATAAACTCATTCTTACCTAGCAAAGTTTCACAAGGACTTAACTTGATACTCAGATGGCAATCTGACCCTTTCCCAATCTATCTCCTCCTCCCAGATGATACTCTTCTTCTATTCTTGGTGGAGGGTTCTTTCCTATTTACACTGGAAACCATATAACCATGATCATTGTATCTTCATTTGATTCGCAAATCAATATAATTAAATATTTATATCAACATGTAATCTCATGTCTAACTAACATTAATCAGTATTCATCTAATCAATGATCCTATTTGATATTCTCCATTACATCAAATCATTAAACCTTAATTAATCATCTTGATTACCACACAAAAGTGGGATTAAACTAAAAGATAAATTGGAGACGTAACAATCATCTATGACTTTGTTATCTAACTCATTACAATTTTCCTATGAGGTATTGCCTTGTTCGATAATAGATGGTACAAATCTTGATGTTGTAGCTTGATCTAATGGACCACAAACATTGCCAAAATATAGAATTATATTTCAATGTTTTGATGAGCTCCCTTTACCACTTTCAAGAAATTGGTTCCTGCTCAAGATCTCTCATGAATTGGAAGCTGCAAAAAAAATTCCTTGTGTTTAAGGTCATGATTCATTATCAAAAAACTCAATACTAATAGTTTTTGATATTTGTCTATATTATGTAACGATGAAATTAAACCTGCAAAATCAAGAAGAAGGAATCATAGAATATAGATCCTTGGGACCTAGATGTCTCCCTACTCAATATCATCTGTAGCAATAAAACCAAACTAGAAAACAAATAAATAAACAAGAGGAATATTATATTATAAAACAATAAAAAAATTATTACTTGCCTTTCACTAACTTGCTAATTCTTGTAGTTGTAACTTGTCTTTGATCTGAATCGAGAGCAAAACAAAATGTGTAAAAGATTAATTTAGAGTTTCGATTGTATTTATATGAATTCATATTTGGCCAATCTCATGTGATTGTAAAATAGTGGAGTAAAAATACGGTGAAGCTTGCATGATTGTAAAATGGTCCATATAAATGTTGAACAATTTGAACCGCGATAAAAAAACATATGTTGTGATTTTCAAGGTGATTATGACGCTACGATTAGTATATCATTATAGTGGTATTGGCAAAATTGGTCCTAATACACCATGAAGTTTTAATTCTATTGGAAAATATATTGGTTAATTAAAACATGCCTGCAAAATTCCATGTGATTCCTTGTTACAAATGCATAGTTTACTGTGGCAACAATATTACTTATATATGTCTCATAAATAAATTGGCAGTGATTTAACATGCATTTGACTGATAAATTGTAAAATTTACATAATTTGGCCCCTCAACAGTTGCAATATATTCACCAAAATCAAATTGGGCAATATGAACTAGTCACCAATTGGTAAAGATTCACCACTAAAAAATCATTGGCTAAGGTATAACATGACATGGAACTATGCCATAGAAGGGCCAATGAAATGCTTCCACATGTGCATTGATAATTGAACATGGCAAGCTTTATTTTGTTTGCAAGTGCCTTGGGTATTATTTGAGGGAGGTCCCATATTTTTTGTTTCAACTATGGGCACCTTTGATCCTCCACCATTGGATCTTGCACCTTTGATCCTCAAATTATACTTGCACTTGCAAACAAAATAATTCCCACCATTGGATCTTGCACCTCCACCCAACATTTGATCCTCCACCATTGGATCTTGCACCTTTATTTCTTGATGTTAGATGAGTGCAAGACTTAACAAAACAATTTAGTGCATGCAATAAAATGATGAATAATGTTGAGCACTTTGCCTTTACCTGTTTTAGTAGCACTCTCTAATCTTAACATGATAATCCTAGAATGTTGATCCACAACTATTTAGTGTATGAAGGCATGTGTCCAACACTCGGTCCCACTTGTGTTGTAATGTCTTCTCTTGAGATGACATATAGCTTGGTGCTCAATTAAACTTAATGGCTCATCCTAAACTTGAGACCAAGTCACAATGAATATAAACAAAGAGACTCTCAACACAAAGCTAATGTATATGTATAGATATGAAATCTTAACCATCAAATTTGTTAAATACCTTTACAGTGTTCAACAATAACTTAACTACACTGCAACTCTTATTTGGTATTTAGAATTGCTTGATATTTACTATTGCTATTTTCTTCTTAGTTCTTATTTCTCAATTTTACCTCACTTGTTTCTAGTTCTTATGGCTCATATTTCTTTCACATAGGAAAGCAACAAGTTGCATGGAACTATGGGACACAAGGGTTAAGGTGTTTGTAGTTTTCCTGTAATGTTGGAAGTAAATGTGTTGTATTTTGTTTTATATTGGTTTGGGCTCGGTGATATAGCTCCAAAGCAATGTTAGTGACAATTGCAGACAAAATTCCCAATACAATGTATGATAGACTCCCATTTCAATGTTTTGTGGAACTTCAATGTTCTTTCAATATTCCAATGCCCGAAATTCTGACTGTGATCTGATTTTTTGTGCCAGTAAAATGTTTTGGAGAGATTCCAATATGGCCTACCTGAGGCGACTTCACAACCATATTGTTAACATGTACAATGGTTGTGGGACTCGGGGCTCTATAAAGGGAAGATTCCCAGTTGTAGTCAAGAAGAATATTTATTTGGGGGCCTTAAAAGTATCTGTCTGGTTACAGTACTGAAAGAAACTAAGTATGCGGAACACAATAAGACTATAAATTGAGTGTATGCTCCGTACAAATTGACTAATTTGGAACATAGTTAAAGTGCACGCAACTGTGACTGATTTCATGCAATGTATTTGGAGTGAGATTCCACCACTTTGGACTATAAATTGACTGCATGCTCCAAAACAAATTGACTAATTTGGAGCATAGTTTAAAGTGCACGCAAATGTTACTGATTTGATGCAATGTACTTGGAAGTGTTAGTAAGTTTATTTTATTTTTTAAATAAAAATAAAATAATTATTTATTATTTTTATGTTAAATGAGATGTAAAATTATTATTGATTATTTGATTATGAGCAAAACAACTAACCATTTTATAACTGCACTAATCTAATGGATTTCACTCTATTGTTAAGAAAGATGCAGTTGATCCTCAAAGAAAAGAGAGCATGACAAAGTTTTAAGAAGTGCCTAACTTAACTGAAATAACTGGTGTATCTTCATCCCAAACTTTCTGGAATAAGTCTACATCATCCTTACTATTAATGCAATAAACTCAGTAAGAAATTTTGTATGACTTTACATTGAGTGGATGGAATAAAGGTCTATTACTTGAAGACAAGACTTAAGATTGACATTTGATAGTGTCGTGGAGCACTCTACTTAAACATCATCCAGTTCAATGATCAAACAATCAATAGTAATTTTACACCTCATCCATACCAAGTTGAGATGTCAAGTCGTCAGGAAAACAAAACACAGGAAATAGTTTGTAACAGGCAGAATGTAAACATAATTATTTATGGAAGATAATAAAACTTTATCGATCTTAATAAGAACAAGCGAGAGATTGACCACAACACAGTGTGAATACGCTCTTCCCAACAGAACGATGGAAGAGCGAGGATGCAATGGACTTTGTACTGCAGTATTGATTGTAGTATCTATCATGGGAGAGAGTAAAGCATCCTCATGAACCATAGTGGGCATTAGCAAACAAGAAAAACAATGCCTAAAAAAGAGCATAAACCATTGTGCTATCCGCTCCATATCACTCTATTTTATACTAGCAAATAATAAATAATGAATTTTTACTCATATCTATGAGTATCCATGTTAAGAAAATTTGATAAAAGTCTAATTTTTTATTAGAGGATCTTATTGTAAGAAAAAATAAGTAGGGCAGAATTGAAATAATAGTGAATTAACAATAAAAGTACAAAATAGAGAACACAAATTTATGTGAAAAATCTAGTAATCTACCAGTGGCAACTGGCAAAGATCTCTCAATTTTATTCTCATGCCTTGGCATTCAACCTCGACTAATTTAAATAACCATGAAAAATATATGCAAAATACAAATCAAAACTAAAGATGGATTTTCATGCATAAAAGTGCTAGTGGTAGTTGATGTCTACAACACTTATTTCTATTTTCAACTCCTCTTATAGTAGCATCTTATTCTTTTTTAAGTCCTAAACTTTGTTTCTTGGTTGCATAATTTCATTGTTCTTAATAATTATATTATTTTCAACCACTTTTTTAGTTTGAGTTATATATATTATTTGTAATTTTGTGTAGATTGTACACTTTATTATCTCGATAGGTATGGAGGATCAATAACCTCCCATTAGCATTCCGTTATTTATTGGCCAATTCTATATTTATTTTTATTTATAAGAATATGAATAATATTAGAAGAAGTTTAGTGTAATATTATATGAGTGATATTTATTTATATTTTTATATATCTAAGAAGTTTAGATTTGTACAAAACTGAAATGGTTAAATTATGATATTTCTTTTAAATCTCATTTAAATATATTTTAAAAAATTCAGATGGAATGAGATGGTTAAAATATATACATCTAACCTATAAAATAGTAGATCATACTAAAAAGAAATTAAAGGAGAAAAGGTGTAGAACACCTATATGTGTTAAGATAAAGACCCAAGTCGGGAAGTACAAGAGGGGCCACAATAGGCAAACCAACACAACTGCTAGCAATGAAAGAATATGGCTACTGAGGAGAGAGAAAAGGACTCCAAAATATGGCTATATGACAAAAATGTACCACAGGAGCATTTGTATGGTACAACCTATTATGTCAGAAAAGTTAACCTTGGGGTCTTTTTCCTATTAAGGTTTAGCTCTCGGGTCCTTTAGAATGCATTTAGAGCATCTTGGATGATTTCCATGACTCCCGATGAGAAAACCTTAAAGTTTCATAGAAAATGGGACTTAGGGGATGCACTTAACATAAATCTTGCCTGAAATAAGGGGGGAGGACTTGGGCGCCCATGCCCTAATTCTATCCTATTTTAGGTCAGGACCAATTTCAATGTGGTGGTTTATGACCGTTATTTAGGTCCTATGCCGACACGATAAGTTTGAATTAGGAAATTCTTAGCGGGAATGTTTGTAGTTGCATATATAAGCATGATTGGGTTATCATTTGTAAACTAGATGGACATTAGATGGCAATTTTGATTGACGAGCTTATGTGAAAGTGTAATGAAACAACTTGCACAATATCTAAATATAATAGTAAATATGCTGCAAATACTTGATAATAATATGCCACTTCGAGGGGGCAACCTCCAAAACCACTTCGAGGGGGATACCTCCAATAGTCTTCAATGAGAACACCATACTCAATATCATGAAATAAGACACACTACCTCCTATATATACATATTTATGCCTAAGATATCACCTAGGCTGACTTAGATGGGCCTATATAAGCCTTAGGCTGACCTAAACAACTAAATAACAATAAACTAATGATAATATGACTTAATTAAGAGTTAAGATAGCCACAAGCCGACTATTCATAACCCTATACACACTATAGGATTAAGGGCGTAGCATGCCCCCCCTCTTCAAAGAAGCATTGTCCTCAATGCTGACCAAATGTGGATGCTTTTGCATGAATTCCTCATTCTCCCATGTAACTTCCTCAACTGGAGAGTTTTTCCATTTAATTAGATATTCTATGATTTCCCTTGTCCTCAGCTTCTTGGTGCGTGTTTGAATAATTCTCTCAGGATCCACAACTATTCTTCCCTCTTCATCAAGCTCAGGTAACTTAGTCTGTGCTACCACTTTATTCCCAATAACCTTCTTCAAGTAGGAAACATGAAAAACTGGATGAATTTCTGGTGATATGGGTAGCTCCAATTTATATGCTACATTGCCAATCTTCTGCAACACCTTATAAGGACCATAGTACTTGGGTGCCAGCTTGTTAGCTTTATGTTGTTGTTTTAGAGACATTTGCTTGTATGGTTGTAGTCGCACAAAGACCCAATCTCCCACTTCAAAAGTTCTTTCACTACGATGTTGATCAGCTTGTTGCTTCATTCTGTTTTGTGCCATTGCCAAGTTCTCTCGAAGACTAGCCAATACCTCTTGCTGATGATGGATGTGTTCTTCGACTGTGTGAACCTTTGGTTGTACCCGCAATGAAGAGATGATTGATGGTGGGTGGTAACCATATAGTGCTAAAAATGGAGACATCTTGGAAGAAGTATGGAAAGAAGTGTTGTACCACCATTCTGCTAGTGGTAGCCATTGCACCCATCTCTCTTGTTTATCTAAAGCACAACAACGGAGATAGCCTTCCAAGCATTTGTTGACCACTTCTGTCTGTCCATCTGACTGGGGGTGATATGATGAACTACGAGCAAGCTGAGTGCCCAAGCAAGAAAACAAGTCAGTCCAAAAATTACTTGTAAATATAGCGTCATGATCACTGACTATAACTTTCGGAGTCCCATGCAGTTTCTGAATAGTATTCATAAAAGCTATTGCTACAGTGCTTGCTACCAATGGTTGTGCCAAAGCACAAAAGTGACCATATTTGGTGAGACGATCCACAACAACCATGATGACATTTTTTCCTTTAGATCTAGGCAAACCTGTGATGAAATCCATAGATACCTCCTCCCACCTTTGACTTGGGATACATAAGGGTTGTAGAAGACCCGGAGTCTTAACTGTCTCCCCTTTATGTTGTTGACATACCATGCATTCAGCTACAAATTGTTGAACATCCCCTTTCAACCCTTCCTGAAAGAAATCTTGCTTGATTCTATGATAAGTTTTGAGGAATCCTGAGTGCCCACCTATTGGAGAAGCATGTAGTTCTTCCAACACCTTAAGCTTAAGAGTTGAGTTCTTGCAAAGGTATAACCTCTCCTTGTACCATAAAATATTTCCTTTCCATGAAAATTTGTCAGACACACTTGATTCCTGTTGGAGTTTCTCAATGAGCCTTAGAGTATCTATGTCCTTCTCCCACTCTTCTCTTGCCTCATTTACCCAGTCTGCTTGTAACATGGAAATGGCAAATAAAAATGACTTTGTGGGTTCATCACACCTTGATAGAGCATAGCCACAACATTCTCCTTGCCTTTCTTATATATGATCTCAAAGTCATATCCCAACATCTTTGTGACCCATTTTTGTTGTTCTTCAGATGATAACCTATGTTGCAAGAAATATTTGAGACTATCATGATCTGTCTTGACCTTAAAGTGTCATCCCATTAGATAAGGTCTCCATTGTTTGACTGCATGCAAGATAGCCAACATTTCTTTCTCATAAACTAGCTTCAACAAATTCTTACCTTTGAGTTGGCGACTTTCAAATGCTATGGGTTTTCCTTCTTGCATAAGTACTGCTCCTATTCCATGTCCTGAAGCATCACATTCAACAACAAATGTTTTAGAAAAATCTGGGGTAGCTAGGACTGGAGTTGTACACATGGCTTCCTTTAGTTTCTCAAATGCCCTTGTCGCCACTTCATTCCATTGGAAAGCATCCTTCTTTAACAAGGATGTGAGAGGAGATGCTATGCTACCATAATTCTTTACAAATTGGCAATAATACCCTGTAAGCCCTAAAAAACCTCTTAAGTTCTTAAGGGTCTTAGGAATTTTCCACTCTACAGTTGCTTGGATCTTATGAGGGTCCACCTTGACTCCCTCATGTGACACAATGTGACCAAGGTACTCCACTTCTTTGACACCAAAGATACACTTGGATGGTTTAGCATACAATTGATTCTGCTTCAAAATGTCCAACACTTGATTTACATGTTGCAAGTGTTCCTCCCATGTTTTACTATATATTAAGATGTCATCAAAAAATACCAAAACAAATTTCCTCAAAAATGGCCTGAAGATAGAGTTCATTAAACTTTGAAATGTCGACGGTGCATTAGTGAGACCAAAAGGCATTACCAAAAATTCATAGTGGCCCTCATGGGTTCTAAAAGCTGTCTTATGTACATCCTCATCTCTAATTCTAATTTGATGATAACCAGAACGGAGATCAAGTTTTGTAAAATAAATAGCACCATTAAGCTCATCTAACAAATCATCAATTACTGGAATAGGAAACTTATCTTTTATGGTGAACTTGTTAAGCTCTCTGTAATCTGGACACATCCTCCACGTTTCATCCTTCTTATGCACCATTACCACAGGAGATGAGTAAGCACTTTGACTATGCCTGATAATGCCTGCTTCTAGCATCTCTTGAACTATCTTCTCAATCTCACTTTTTTGAGCATATGGATATCTGTACGGCCTGATGTTGGGTGGTTGGCTCCCTGGTACTAGTTGAATGGCATGATCATGATCTCTCCTAGGAGGCAATCCTTTTGGCATCTCCCCAAAAACTATAGAGTGCTTATCTATAATTGCTTGTAGATCCAATGGTGTAGAAGCCTTTGAGTGATATGCTTCTAATGAAAATAATTGGGCTACCATCCCATCTACCCCCTTCTTCAACATCTTTTGCATTTGGTAAGAACTTACTATCTATGGTGACTTTGCATGCATCCCTTGTAATTCTATTGTTCTTCCCTCTGATTGAAATTGCATGCATAGTTCTTGGAAGTTCAATTCAATTGTTCCCAAAGTGGTAAGCCACTGTACTCCCAAAACAATATCTGCTACACCCATTGAGATAGCATACATTGGACAATTAAGATGATAATCTCCCATGGATAATTTAATGCTATGGTATTTTCCTGAACAACTAACAGTGCCACCATCTGTAATCAAGACCTGAAATTCTGGAGCTGGATATATAAAACAATTTAAACGAGTGGCCAACTTTTTGTTGATGAAGTTATGAGTGCTACCTGAGTCTATCAACACTGTTACTTTTTCTTTCTTTAAGAAACCCACTACCTTGAGAGCTTGTGGGGTACTAAAACCTGAAAGTGCATGGCAAGAAATGATTGGTTGAGTATCTCTTGACTTCTCCTCAATCTCATTGTCACTCTCTACTATTGGTACCTCTTCTTCTTCCTCACTTGGCCCTTCAATATAGAACAATTTCTTTTCAGTGCATTTGTGTCCTCTACTATATTTGCTATCACAATTAAAACATAATCCTTTTGCTCTCTTCTCTTCAATTTGTTGTGGTGTTAGCCTAGTAGGTTGTGGAAGTGACTGTGTAGGAGTGCTTTTATCTCTTATGTTTATAAAACCTTGCCTTTTATTAACCATAAATTTTTCCTCTACTTGCCTTGCCATAATCATTGCCTCTGAAATGGAATTTGGATGGAACATGCGTACCTCATATTTAATGTGATCCTTTAAGCCACCAATGAATAGCTCCAACAAATTTTCTATAGACACATTTTCCACTCTTAAAGATAAAGTATGAAATTGATGAATGTAATCCTTGACCATACCTGTTTGCCTTAATTTGGTAATTTGGCTGAAGTAGCTATCCATAAGATTTTCACCATAATGAGTAATGAGTTCTTCTTGGAAAACCGACCAAGTGACAATGCATCCTTTTGCTTTCTTTTCTTCACATAGCCAACGGTACCAAATGAATTGATCAGGTTCCAAGTATAAGGAAGCCATGGCCACCTTTTGTTGACATGGAACATGGTGGATATCAAAGAATTGCTCCATTTGACAAAGCCAATTGGTAGGATCTTGACCATCAAACTTTCGCATATCCAACTTTGGTGTGAAATTCCTTGCGATAAAATGAGTGGTGTGATGATCCATCTTGAGATTTGATTCAAACCCAAAAACACCCTTCCCTTTTGTAGAATCCTCTTCCTCCACATCATGGTGTTGTGACTGCTTATGTTTGGAAAGTATCTCCAGAATTTTCTCAATATCACATGACTTTGCCAACCCTTTCATTTGTTCACCCATAATGGACAAGATTTCACCTTTCATCTTGCTATTTTCTTTATGAATAAGTTCAAGTATATTTTCATATTCTTTTTTATCAACATCCTCATTTTCCACCTCCTCCTTGCCTGGAGTTTTTCCCGGTGTGGTAACATTCTTTTTGCCCCTTGTCGAAGGACCCGTCATGATTGGAAAAAATAATTTTGAAATAAATCACACAAATGAAATGCAAATTCTCTAAAATTTTTATTGTAACTTACTAAGGCCAAGATACCACTTACCCAGAAAAAAATCCAAGAAATTAGTAAATTTACTGCCTTGAGAGCGAATTTGTTGCAAACCCTAATTTTGTAATAACTTGCTTATTTTTGCTCCAATTCCTCTGAAATCTGGACTGTATCTTCTTTAATATTGTCTTCAAAAACCCTTTAAAAATCTTTAAAAAATTCACTAAAATCGGAAAGTTATGCTCTTCCCAAAATCACCTCCAATGATGAGAAATTTTTTTGCTTCTACAGTGCCAAGATCATGCTCTGATACCACTTGTAATGAAACAACTTGCACAATATCTGAATATAATAGTAAATATGCTGCAAATACTTGATAATAATATGCCACTTTGAGGGGACAACCTCCAAAACCACTTCGAGGGGGATACCTCCAATAGTCTTCAATGAGAACACCATACTCAATATCATGAAATAAGACACACTACCTCCTATATATACCTATTTATGCCTAAGATATCACCTAGGCCGACTTAGATGGGCCTATATAAGCCTTAGGCTGACCTAAACAACTAAATAACAATAAACTAATGATAATATGACTTAATTAAGAGTTAAGATAGCCACAAGCCGACTATTCATAACCCTATACACACTATAGGATTAAGGGCGTAGCAGAAAGTGATACAAGACATTCATTGTGGCAGAGTAGAATTGGTGTTGTTATTGTGTTTGTATTTACAGATTTGGCATGCATCTCCTCATGGCATGAAGAGCATCTTCCTTCATGAGATCTTCACTACAAGGTGATATCAATTGTGTTTTCAATCATTTATCATTTGGATTTTTTCCTCTATCGCACAGGGATATGCACTCTTTATCTAACAATGGTGTTCAAAAGACTTGAATGTCTCTTCGAGGCTTAACTGAGGCAAGCCTCTAAACCCCACAACCCCCAACCCATTTTTTCGTGATTACAGATTACAGGTTGTGAAAGTAGAAAAAGTGGAGTTGCAGGAGAGTAGTGTAGACTGTTGAAATTGTAGATCAGAGAAGAAAATAGGGACTTGGACTCGAGCACCCTGTTATTAGTCCTCTGGATCCCACAACAAAAAAATCTCTGAAATAGCAGGAATAGGTTGTAGACAAGATTCCCAGATCTCGCCAAAAACTGTGGCACTGAATTAGGGTGCCCACTCATTACTCCCTGACTTTTCTAGTTTCTAAACTTCAAAATCTGGTATTCATTTGATTGTCATTTGATATCTCTGTGTGCAATTATTTTGTATAATTTGTTTGTTTGTTCATGAATTCATGTAATTAGAGTTTTGACCATAATTGGGCTTAATTGAATAACAAAATCATAAAATTCTAATCTTCCCCTATGTTCCAAGTGAAAAAAGGCCTATAGTAGGTTCCTCTACTCAGTTGAAAGTCCTTGAATGTTTAGTGGTGTAAGGAGGATCAAGACAAAAACCTAAACCCTCTTAAACATCTAATCCTCTTCATATTTTACCTTACATTTTGGTGAACCCATGTTTTTGGACTTTTTGGCACCTTGCTGAGTGTTGTGATTTAGATTTACATTCATTTCATCTATTCATATCATTGTTCATCCTATTGCATTCAAAAAATTACCAAACATTTGAAAAAGTTGGCATTTTTAGCTTGCATTTTCAAATAATTTCAATTAGTTTGCATTTAATTTCAATAAATTTATATCATTATCATCAGATCTAATTTAAAATACAGAAAATTTTTATTCATCATTCATTTAGATTGCATTTTCATGATCAAATTATTAAAAATTGCTGGAAATTGTGCATTTTTTTCATATAACCTAGTTTTGCATTAGTTAGGGTTTGTAGTCAAAATCTTGTTTCAAATTTTACTACCCTTTTAAAACACTCATTAGGATTGCTTTCTAACTATAGTGTTGCATCATAGTGGTTTGCTTGCAATATTTAATGCCTAGGGTTTAAAAACCTTAGTTTTTCACTAGATTTGGCCTTATCGTCTCTCTACATTTGCACCATAGGCGTGTTGTACAAGATTTTTCTGCACTAATTAGCTATTATCAAGATTATTATGTGCTTCCCCTTCTAAAATTATTTGCAAGACCTTTTTTTTGGGCCCTTGCATTGAAAACTTGGTGAAAATTTACATATTTTGGCTATATTTTCCCTAGGGTTTGACTTAGATTTGCATTCCAAGCATGTTGTGATAGATTTTATGGATTTAGGTGACTATTATTATTGCTATAATCTACTGCACCTTCTAAAATTGTCTACAACACCCTTTTTATTGGGTCTTTACATTGAAATTTTGTGAAAAATTGTATATTTTAGTCTTTTTTCACTAGGTTTTGACTTGACATCACTCTAGGTTTGCATCAAAAGTGTGTTGTGAAGGATATTATTTCATTATTGGACTGATATCAGACATATTACTTGCTACACTTCATCAATTTCCTTACAACACCTTTTCTTTCACTTATTTGCATTGAAAAAATTTGAAAAATCAAGCATTTTAGGTCATTTTTATACATAGTTTTGCACTTGTCTCTTGCATAACTTTTGAAAAGCTTTTAAAATCTGATTTTACATTCATGTTACAAGAAATTTCACCATGGCATCTTCATCTCATTTCTCTTTGGTATCTTTACATGCATATATCAAAAACTTCGAGAGTTTCTACAAATTTCTTTATGAATCCTCGTGTTCTCACTTATATACAAGCTATGTATCACAAGGATATATTTAAATTCTCTTCATTTGAAATCCTTGACTATGTATCTGATTATGACAAATTCATATCTCTCATGAGTACATACCCTTGGTTAGTTGAAGATTTAACAAGACACATTGAGAATAATGAGTGTGAAACTCCTATTAACGTGTTGGAATTCATAGCTAAAACATGTGATGATGATATAGAAAATGATTCCTCCTATGAGGATATACTGATACAAGAGGATGAAATCATTGACACATTCTTAAACACTATCCTAGCCTCTTTGGAAAATGAAACACCAGTGGATAAAGGGCTCCCTCTCAAGAAGGATTCTTCATGGATAGAAAAAGATTATTCACCTAATGATCATATGGTGCAAGAGACCTCTACGGATAATCCATAGATCTTCCACCTTTGATTGAAAACTCAAGAACCTTTGATGAGAATACTATGGATAGCTCTATTCTCTTAGATGCAACCCTGTTGGAAGAGGGTATTTTGAGTCAAGACAGATTGGAAAAACTTGAGTAGTGATTAGAGTTGATAAGGTTGAGAAAATAGGTCATTGCTAAGGCCAGGGAAATTTTTGAACTAGCTAGAGCTCAAATTCTAGAGGTTATTTAAATAAAATAAATGATGTACTGAGAGCCTGCACAAATTTGGATCTTGACGATACCGCTCTAGTGAATGCACATGAATGCAAGGATAGGTTGCATCATATTATCCATAGAGAATCCCCACTCAATATGATTAGAAAACTAGAGAAAGTTAGTGACCTCAGGGCTGCATTCATGGAATTCAGAAGAAATAAGAGGTCCATAGATGTGGTTTATTATAAATTTCCACAAGAGGTGGATCGACTCAATTTCAAAATGGATTACATCAAGGATCTAGACCTAGTTGATATCAATCTAGCATTGGTAGCCTTAATAGCATACAATAACAGGAAAGCTGGGGAGAACAAAGTTGACTTGGATGACGAGGATCAATAAAATATTTCGGTTAAAATTTGAAATCCTGTCATTTCACTTCAGCTCCAATTTTTGAGTGTCATGTGACTTCATTTTGACTATATTTTGTCTTGTAAATTGTCTATCTATCATAAACAACCAAATGGGTGTCCATTTTGTCTACATTCAATGTATTTTGAGGCTGTATTTTGTCTTTTTCTATCAAGACAAAATAAATCTGAAAATATAACAAACTACTATACAAAATTAAATGCTATGTAAATTTGGACCCTTGGTGTAGAGTTAATCTACACCATTCATGAAAAACTCAGTATGATGCCTTGTCTATAAAAGGGCCATCCTTTTCTCTCATTGTAATAGATCTTTGATAGTGAATTGTTAAGACTTCGATGTTGAAGTGATTAATACAAGCATATTTTGCAAGATTGCTGGAAATTTGCCCTTTGTGTTATCTCTTTTGCTTTTCATGGTTCACATCAATCTAGAATTTGTTAAATGTGCTTTTGCAATGTTGGATGAATGTTAAAGATATTTGATGAATGCTTTGGTCCATACTATTAGTGCTTGTTGATTGTAAGTTACTGTGTATAGTTAGCCTAGGCCTTGTTGTTGAATTCAGTTTGATTGTATTTTACAAGTTAAACTACACTATAATCTGGGTGTTTAATGAGTAAATGTGATTTGAATATCATAAATTTCTATTGAAGATTGCATTATCTCTTATAGCATTGTGGTTTTTTAACCTAGTAAAGTAAGAGGTGGTTTACTGAAAAGCAATTGTCTACCTGCAACATCTCATCCAGTTGTGATTGTCACTTAAGATTTCATATTCTCTCTCAACCCTTTACCTTTTGCATTTTGTTTGATTAAGCTTTGTTATATTTAGGCTTTAAGCAACATCTACATTATCAAATTTGCTGAGGATATCAAAGGGCAGCTTACACACTTTGCTGTAATAATTTATAAACTTTATCAATGGATGTAAGTCCCCTTAGTTGGTACATCTGATACATTCCACTAAATCTATTGTTGCAAGCTAAGATCTAGCTATATAAACCTTGGAGTAGTCTTATCCAAGATAGGGTACTTTTCAAGAGAGATGAGGTACCTTGTATTTCACCTGTGTTGTTGTGTGCTAAAACCACTATCAACAAACACCACTACAATACACTTATAGAGCTTCTATGACAACCTTTAAAGCATCAATTTCCTTCAATAAATCCTCCATATGTCCAACAAAAATGGCTAACCATGCAACCACAAATCCTACACCATGTTTCACATATGCACTCTAGAGGAGAGTTCAATACAAATGATAGCCAACCCAACCACTAAACATGTGCTTGTTTTTATGGATTCAAACTCACACAAATAGAACTATGGTATTGGCTAAACCATGTGCCTCAAAACTATGAAAGCACAAAACCATTGATCCCCCAAAAGTAAATATTTACCACAAATATTAAATATGCATTCTAATATCTCCTACACATAAAATATTTAACCAATCTCTAGTACAACTTTACAAGTGGACGCAATAAATACTTAATGTGGCTAAACGCATCTCCAAAGATGCGCTACAAAAAATATATATTAATATAATTTTAAATTAATTATTTTCTTGTACAATGTGTAGAACACAACATTTTTTCCTGATGGTTCTTAAGTGTGTTGCAGAGGGATATGTAGTTACTTGAGGAGGATATGTGGTAAGTAACTACAATCTATTATGGAGTAAAATGTCGACCCTTGCCATTTTACACCTAGTTTAGCAATCGGGTGGACCGAAAATGGTTAATTCTTAATCCTGATACATAAAACTTGAAAGATGACTTTGTTGCAAGTATGAGATTAACCAGTGTTTTCATTGATGTCAACATACTCATATTACATTGATAAGAAGGTTTGAATGAGTTGTGTGTTGAGGATATTAAGAAAAGTAGTCTCAATCAGGAACAGTGAAGAACAGTGATAAGAAGAAGGCAAATGTACTCAATAGGTTAAGAATCAGAGGATACAGATTAAAGGGTTTGTAGATATGAGTCTTGAGATGATCCAGTCAAGATTTCAAAGGTCCGCATGAAGATATGAAAAAGTTGTGATCGGTCAAGTAGAACCGATTTTGGGAGCTGTTCCGGAGTGACAGAGTGTTACAAAAGGGTCCGATAAGATCCGGAGGAGCATTGTCAGACTCTGCGGATTGGAAGGAGTGTTTGGAATGTCCTTGTGATGTGTCATCTCAGTTTGTACAAAGTTTGGAGGTCCGGAAGCACCTTCTTTAGTATGACATTGGCGACAGATTGTGTTCTTGAAGTTCCAGATGAAGAGGAGAAGAGATTCCAGTGAGTAGAGGAAGTGCGGATGTACCTGGTTAATCAGGCAAGCTTGTGAAGGTTCTTGGATCATGTTGAGGTTATGTTGTCGGTCCGCATTGATGGTAGAGCCCAGAATTGAAGATATTCTTCCGGATGAAGTTCTTTCTCAGACTAGCCGACCAGATGAGTTGTTCATCTTGCGAATGTTCTTGTGGTGGCCGACCAGATGTGTTGCTCATCTTCTAGATGTTCTTATGGTTGATTGCCGACTTAGATGATTGTTCCTAAGTTGATGTCTTGTATAAATAAAGGTTTGTGAGTTCATTTCAAAGTGTGTGGAGCAACGGATGAGAGTGGTATAGGAAAAGACTGAAGGGCAGAGTAGAAGTATCTTGGGCTTAAATGGAACTAATCCAGACATGGTAAAGATGTCAATCTTCAATTCAAGTTTGTGATTCTTATCACTTTGTAGACAGTGTGTCTCTTGTAGGCAGTGTGCCTCTTTGTGAGCAGTGTGCTCGGGCAGTGAGCCCTAATTGGCATGTGCCATTCATTTTTTCTTATTCTTCTAATAGAGAATAATCCTTGGGTTAATCACCCCGTGTTTTTTCCCTTAACCGGGTTTTCCATGTCAAAATCTTGGTGTCCAATGTGTTGATGTTTAACTGCTATTGTGTTTATGCACTATGCTTTCATGGATGGTTAATTGATATGCTATTAACTAACAAAGAAGAATCAAGTGTTTGAAGTAGAAGCAAGTTTTTGTACAACTAATTCACCCCCCCTCTCAGTTGTGTGCCTAGATCTAACAATTGGTATCAGAGCCAAGTTCCTCTGAAAGGAGCTTAACCGCTTGAGGAGATCAAGGATGTCATCATACAAGAAGGATAGTCCGAAGTTTGATGGAACCAACTTCACTCTCTGGAAAGGTCACATGAAATGTCACTTGGAGTGTATGGGAAAAGCATACTTGGCCATGGTCTCAAAACCATATGTACCTCCACAGGGTGGTCTGACAAATCTGAATGAAATCACAGATGCTGAAAATAATTTGCAGACCAAGGAAGCTCTTCTAAGCGCATTAAATGACTCAGATCTCTCAAATGTTATTGACCTACCAACTGGACATGAGATCTAGACTACACTGGAACTTCTGTATGAAGGAGATGAGTTTGTCAAGAGTGCAAGGTTGCAAAGTCTGAAAGGGAAATTTGAAAGATTGAAGATGAGAGATGATGAAAATATCACTACCTTTATGCCTAGAGTGAATGAGCTAGTGTGTGGAATCAGGAATGCTGGTGGAGTTCTGGATGAAAATGAAATTGTTTGCAAAATTCTCAGATCCCTTCCTGCTACCTACAAAATCAAGGTTGCTACCATTGATGAATTCAGAGCCCATACAACTATCACAAGAGAGCAACTGGCTAGCAAACTGGCTGCATTTGAAATGACTGAGTTTGGAGATGATCCCCCCAAGACTGAATCTGCATTCAAAGCTAGTGCCTATGTGAAAGGCAAACAAAGATTTGATCCGGGAGAGAACTCTTTAAGGAAACTGTCATGGTATGAACAAGGAAGGAAAGATATGGAAGAGGAAGAAGCAGAAACAGCTCAACTTGAAGCCCTCATTGCAAAGAGACTGCCAAGAGGATATGGTAATTATGAAGGAAAACTACCCTTTAAGTGCTTCAACTACAATAAGATTGGTCATTTTGCTTCAAGATGTCCAGAAAGATCTGCAAGGTCTAATACCAACAAACAAAGGTTTCAAAAGAACTGCTATTATGTTCATGAAGAAGATGACGATGAAGGAGTAATAGATGATGAATCAGAAATAGGAAGCAAATCTGGAAATGAATGGGTGTTTATTGCCATCAAGGAAGAAGATTCAATATCCTCTGAATCTGTCAATCATAAGGTTGTAGAAAGAGCTTTGGCTACCCAAATTAAAGAAAAGGATGATTGGGTTATTGACAATGGATGCTCTCACCATATGACTGGTTATAAGAACAAGTTCTTAGATTTGAAAAAGTATGAAGGAGGAATGGTAAAGTTTGGTGACAATTCTACTGGCAGAATCAGAGGTAGGGGAACTATTTCTTTTGATGGAAAGAGCAAAACTGGTAATGTACTATATGTTGAAGGATTGAAGCACAATCTTCTCAGTGTTGGTCAGTTAGTGGATAAAGGCTATGATCTCCGGTTCAAGAATGGAAGATGCAGAATCTTCACAAGCTCCAGAACTGAGATTGCATCCAGTACTCAAACTAAAGGTAATATCTTCCATTTGGTTGGTTCAAATAAAAGTTGTCTGTTTGTTCAAGTTGATCAGAGTTGGCTATGGCATAGAAGAATGTGCCATGTGAATTTTGATAACATCATCAAGATAAGCAATACTCAAGCTGTAAGAGATCTTCCTAAATTGGTGAAACCTACAAATAGTTTATGCAAAGAATGTCAGCTAGGCAAACAGAGTAGAGTCTCTTTCAAAAGCAAGGATCAGTCCACTACCAGATTGTTGGAATTAGTTCATACTAATCTCTGTGGTCTGACAAGAATCAAGAGTATGCAAGGTGATAGATATTTCATGTTGCTAATTGATGACCATTCTTGGATGATGTGGGTTACCTTCCTAAAAGAGAAATCAAAAGCCCTTGAGAAGTTTAAAATTTTCAAAGCTATGGTAGAAAATCAAACCAGATTGAAACTGAAGTGTCTAAGGTCTGATAGAGGTGGTGAATTCACATCCGGTGAATTCATAGATTTCTGTGAGAAGCATGGCATAAAAAGACAGCTGTCTGCTCCTAAGACTCCACAGCAGAATGGAATAGTTTAGAGAAAAAACGGGACCATCCAGGAAGCTTCCAGGACAATGATGATGGAAGCAAATGTTCCTTAGATGTTTTGGAGAGAAGCTGTCAGCACTGCAGTTTACACTCTTAATCGAGTTCAAATCAGAAGCAATACCGGTAAGACTCCTTATGAACTTTGGTTCGGTGTAACTCCTACTGTGAGATACTTTAGAGTATTTGGTAGCAAATGTTATATCAAAAGAGATGAAGATTTAGGAAAGTTTGATGCTAGAAGTGATGAAGGAATTTTCTTGGGTTGCTCCACTCAAAGCAAAGCATACCGGTGTTACAATAAAAGATTGAGAAAGATGATAGAAAGTACAAATGTGAAGGTTGATGAAGGAATGAAGAAGCCCTCAAGATTCTATGAATGTGATGAAGATCATCAGAATGATCCTCTAGTGCAAGGAGCTTCATCCTCCTCTGAAATTTAGATCCAGACTGATCCGGTAAATTAGGAAGGAGAAGCTTGTCTAAATGAGCCTGATCAAGATTTAGTAATGCAAGAAACTCCAAAAGTTCCAAGGTATGTAACTCTAAATCACTCTAAAGATTAGATCATAGGTGACAAGAGTAAAGGGGTACAAACAAGAAGAAGAATTGCTCAAGACTCAAATGAATACTATCTGATTTCCAAGATTGAACCAAAGACAGTTAATGAAGCTTGCAATGATGAAAACTGGACCAAAGCAATGAAAGAAGAATTGATGCAAATTGAGAAAAATCATACTTGGGATCTTGTTCCCAGACCTAGAGACAAGAATATGATTGGAACCAAATGGGTCTTCCAGAACAAACTGAATGAAGTTGGTGAAGTAATCAGAAACAAAGCTAGATTGGTCTGCAAAGGCTACTCTCAAATAGAAGGAATTGATTTTGAAGAGACCTTTGCTCCGGTGGCAAGAATTGAAGTAGTCAAATTATTTCTTGCATTTGCTACCTTCAAAGACTTCAAAGTATATCAGATGGATGTCAAGTCTGCCTTCCTAAATGGTGATCTGGAAGAAGAAGTTTACATTGAACAACCGGATGGATTTCAATTGTCTGATAATGATGATATGGTCTGCAAGTTGAAGAAAGCATTGTATGGATTGAAGCAAGCCCCAAGAGCATGGTATGAAAGGTTGGACAAGCATCTTGTGCAGATTGGATTCAACAAAAGTACTACTGACAGTAACTTATACTTCAAAATTGATCATGAAAACATTTTGATTGTTGAAGTGTTTGTGGATGATATCATTTTTGGAGGAAGAGATAGTATGTGCAAAACTTTTGCAAATCAGATGAAAATGTGAGTTTGAAATGTCTATGCTTGGGGAAATGAATTTCTTCTTGGGTCTGCAAATTACTCAAACAAAGAAAGGGATCTTCATTTCTCAAACCAAATATGTGATAGAATTGTTGAGGAAATTCAGTATGGAAGATTCAAAGCAAATGAACACTCCTATGGCAACCGGATGTAAGTTGAGAAAAGATGATGACTCTCTGAAGACAGATCAGACAAAGTTTAGATCAATGATTGTTGGATTGTTGTATCTCACTCAGACTAGACCAGATATAATGCAGGCTGTTGGTCTTGTGGCAATATTTCAAGCTGATCCTAGAGAATCTCATGTTATGGCAATCAAAAGAATTTTTAGGTATTTGAAAGGAACAGTTGAGTATGGTCTATGGTATCCTAGAGATCCGGATTTCTCTCTTCATGCATATACAGATGCAGATTGGGCAGGAGATGTGGATGACTGGAAGAGCACCAGTGGTGGAGCATTCTTTTTGGGAAAGAGATTGGTTTCTTGGCTAAGCAAGAAACAAGATGCAATATCTTTGTCTACAACTGAAGCAGAATACATTGCAGCAGCAGGAAGTTGCACTCAAATCTTATGGATGAAGCAGATGCTAAGAGACATAAAAGTTGAATATAAGAAGCCTATCACAATTTTCTGTGATAATTCAAGTGCAATTAATATTTCTAAGAATCCGGTATTGCATTCTAAGACTAAGCACATATCTATCAAGTTTCACTTCTTGAGAGAACAAGTGAACAAGGAAGAAGTTAGATTGGAGTATGTACCATCCAAGGATTAGATTGCAGATATCTTTACTAAACCTCTTCCCAAGGACTCTTTTGAGTATCTCTGGGAGAAGTTAGGGGTCATGGACCCTCCGGTGATGAACTAGGATGCACTGATGTGCATCAGTCTAGTGGATATCACAGTTATATCTTGTGATCCGGATTGATGATGGGGAGCTGCTACTAAGGGGGAGCAGCTGGTATGATTCTGATGTGTTAGAATTGTAAGTATGAGCCCTTTGCCATTGATGTCAAAGGGGGAGAGAAGACATGTGAAAAATAAGTGGTTGATGATCAAAGGGGGAGCAGTAAAGGAAGAGAAGACATGTGAAGAGTTGTTGTTGATAGGGGGAACTGTGACAGAAAGGAGAAGTTCTTGTATTGATGGTTTTTCACATTATATGTTGCCATCAATGACAAAGGGGGAGATTGTTGCAAGTATGAGGTTAACTAGTGTTGTCATTGATGTCAACATACTCATATTGCATTGATAAGAAGGTTTGGATGAGCTGTGTGTTGAGGATATTAAGAAAAGTAGTCTCAATCAGGAACAGTGAAGAACAGTGATAAGAAGAAGGCAAATGTACTCAATAGGTTGAGAATTAGAGGATGTGGATTAAAGGGTTTGTAGATATGAGTCTTGAGATGATCCAGTCAAGATTTCAAAGGTCCGCATGAAGATATGAAATAGTTGTGATCGGTCAAGTAGAACCGGTTCCGGGAGCTGTTCCGGAGTGACAGAGTGTTACAAAAGGGTCCGGTAAGATCTGGAGGAGCATTGTCAGACTCTGCAAATTGGAAGGAGTGTTTGGAATGTCCTTGTGATGTGTCATCTCAGTTTGTACAAAGTTTGGAGGTCTAGAAGCACCTTCTTCAGTATGACAGTGGCAACAGACTGTGTTCTTGAAGTTCTAGATGAAGAGGAGAAGAGATTCCAGTGAGTAGAGGAAGTGCGGATGTACCTGGTTAATTAGGCAAGCTTGTGAAGGTTCTTGGATCATGTTGAGGTTATGTTGTCAGTCCGCATTGATGGTAGAGCCCAAAATTGAAGATATTATTCCAGATGAAGTTCTTTCTTAGACTAGCCGACCGGATGAGTTGTTCATCTTGCGAATGTTCTTGTGGTGGCCGACTGGATGTGTTGCTCATCTTGCGGATGTTCTTATGGTTGATTGCTGACTTAGATGATTGTTCCTAAGTTGATGTCTTGTATAAATAAAGGTTTGTGAGTTCATTTCAAAGTGTGTGGAGCAGTGGATGAGAGTGGTATAGAAAAAGAGTGAAGGGCAGAGCAGAAGTATCTCGGGCTTAAATGGAACTAATCCAGACATGGTAAAGATGTCAATCTTTAGTTAAAGTTTGTGATTCTTATCACTTTGTAGACAATGTGTCTCTTGTAGGCAGTGTGCCTCTTTGTGAGCAATGTGCTCGGGCAGTGAGCCCTAATTGGCATGTGCCATTCATTTTTTTAATTCTTCTAATAGAGAATAATCCTTGGGTTAATCACCCCATGGTTTTTCCCTTAACTGGGTTTTCCACGTCAAAATCTTGGTGTCCAATGTGTTGATGTTTATCTGCTCTTGTGTTTATGCACTATGCTTTCATGGATGGTTAATTTATATGCTATTAACTAACGAAGAAGAATCAAGTGTTTGAAGTAGAAGCAAGTTTTTGTACAACTGATTCACCCCCCCTCTCAGTTGTGTGCCCTAGATCTAACAGACTTTAGATTGGGACTAAGCACACTTAATTGAGCTCATACCAAAGTTTATGGGGGCTAAAGGACAAGGGTGCCTAGTGCCCTGGTCCCTCCTTTAGCTTGGGGCTAAATTAAGGTTATGTCAGTTTTTGACATCCCTAATGTTTATTCATGTCGACCTCATTTGGTTTAATAACCTGACAATCGACAGGAATGCATATAAAATAAAGTTTCTATATTCATTTAAACAACTAATGAATCTAAGAACTCTAGCACACACACACACACTCTCTGTCTCATGCTCTATATTCTTCTCTAAAGCTCTCTATGGTGGGTTATTGTTGCTGTACTAACTTCTTGCAGGTCTTGTGAAGATCTATCTACTTGTTTGGGGCTACACCAACTTCTTGAGTCAAGTTGTGATGCCACATCAAAAAAGCTAGGGTTTGCATGCTCATGGTGACTCCTTTCCTTCATACTTTATTACAACATTCCATTCTACTTTAGATTTGCCTCTGCTCTCCTAGGGCACACACTCTTTGATTAATTATCATTTCTATTGTGGAGGTGGAAACAAGATTCATAGGGCTTGACATAGGAAAGATCTTAAATAGCACCAACATTCTTCCATGTTTCATGTGTAGAGGTCATGATTGAAGGTATTTGACAGAGACACGTTGCAGGAAGGCAGAAGACTCAGAGATGATTATAGTCAAACATAAACTTCTAGTCAAGGACTACGGTGCCTAGCACCCTTGACCCACTTGTTTGGGTGGTCAAAACCTTTTGGAATCAGGTTCTCACATCTCTATTCAGCCTCTCCCTACCACAACTTTCTAGGTTTTCAACGGTTTTAGGTCTGTAACTCATGTTCTTTATTTTAGCCCTATAAACCCTAGATTTGATAATTAGTCATAAGATCTCTCTTCTTGGAAATAAAGGGACCAATAAAGAGACCTCTCAAACTATTTTGAGGACTGTAGCTGAGTATCGAGTCCTTAATTCATGTTCCAATGTTCTTGTAAAAGAGAGTTTGGTCTAGTTTAGGTTTTAACCTAAGTCACCTTTTTCAACATAACATTTTGGTGTTCACTTGACGTGATCTTAAATTTGACAACTTTCTAATTTTTACATCAGATCTGATCTGTATTGCATTAATTAATCATTTCCTAGTTTCATATTTTGCATTCACACATCTTCATTATTAAGGTTTGCAAAAATATTACATTTTTAGAATACCTAGCTAGTCTTGCACCTAGGGTGTGTTGATTAAACTCTTGTTCCAATTTTTTCTGATGTTAATCAATGGTCAAAATTGATTTAGCATTGTTTTATCACATCATAATTATCATTTGTGTTTAAACTAAAAATCATTCTTGCATCACTACATTTTGGATTAGGGAATAAGATCTAGGGTTTGATGGTAAACCCTAGCTAGTCTTGCATTTAGTAGTTAATTTGAAATCTTATTTTCAGATGTTTGTTGTATTAGCTAATTGCTAAATTTGATTTTAAATTGTTGTAACTCATCATATTTGTCATATTTGTTTAATTTAGAAAGAAAGAACATTCATGCTCTTCTCTTTAAAAATAGCATAAACAAAACTATCTAATTGCATACCTCATTTGACACTTATGCATCTTCATTTAAAACAAAGTTTTCCAAATCCCTCTTGTGTTTACTTAGAAGAATCATTCTCACATACTACACATCTTACATTTGCAAGACTTAGTTGTTGTGGTTACCAAGAACATCACATTTTTTATAAGCACCGCTTATCTTGCAATTGTAGGACATTGATTGCAATCTCATTTTAGATCATGGTGATACTCAAGTCATGTCTAAATTTGATTCATTTCTATCAATATTAGAAGATTTTACTAAATTCATCTCCATGAATGGTCATGAGAAAGATTCTTCTTTTGCTACAACCCATGATAATACCATTGATCTATCACATCTAAATCATATGATGGTGTCTTAGCTTTGCCTACATCACCCTATGCTTTGGATCCCTCTCCCAAAATTGATCCCATTCATGAAGACATTTCAGCACAAGAGGATGCAATCATTGATACATTTCTAAACACAACTCTACCCTCTCTTAATTTCAATGCTCTCCCTTCAAAATATGAAGCATTAGTGGATGAAGAGCCTTCTCTCATAATGGACCCCCCATGGGTTGATATTGGGCATTCATCTCATCCTCCTAAATATTGTATTTTTCAAAAAGATAATAATAATGTCAATGCCATCATCATTAATAGACTTACTCTGCCCACTAAGGGGATAGTGAATAAGTGCATTAATATTCCTAAAATCATTGTGCATGAGGTACCTAATCTACCTCTCTTCTTTAAACCTGTGATCACAGTTCAAGGTGTTCCAAAACTATCTCAACCTCCTGGTTGCATTCTCAAGTTTGCAAAGAAAATTACTCAAAAGAATCAAGGTGTTATAAATGTGTCACAACAACCTCATTCTCATGCGATTGCTTGCACACACAACACCCTTAATAACAAGCAAATTAGGCAAGCACCGAGTGTGCCCACTTCTCTTCCACCTTCTCACCCCTTTCTTTCTCCTCCTTCTCATCTTCCTCAACATGTTGGTAGAAAATAAAATCTTGTCAAGAAGCTCCACGCTACTCCGAATAAGATCTCTTTATTGGATTTAATACAAACATCATTATTATGTTGTAAAATGTCCCCCTAGGACTTTTACCTTCTAAGTTTAGCTCACAAGTCCTTTGTTTTGCAACTTGCATGTTCATTTTCACTCCCAAAAGAAAATGGCCTAAAACCCATGTCACATGGGGCTTGAGGGACATTGTATGCTTTAAATCTGACGTAAAAAGGAGACCTGGGACATGGGTGTTCACACCCTTGTCCTGCCCTATTTTAGGTAGGTCCTAAATTTAATTATCTGTTATGTGACTGTTACTTAGGTCCCATGCCAACATCTTAAGTTTGAATTATGAAATTTAAAGTGGGAATGTGTTTAGTTGCATATATAAGCATGTTTAGGGATTCATTTGTAAAATTAGAAGATAATTATGAACTTTTGGTAAACTTATGATTTTGGAGCATTCAAGATATTCATTGTTGCAGAGCAAAGCATTGTTATTGTGTTTGTGATTGTAGATTTAGCTTCATCTTCTCATGTGTTGAAGAATCTTCATCTATGTGAGAGCTACACCCCTGAGGTGATATCTGTTTGTGTTTGAATCATTTATCAATTTGTTTTTTCCTCTACCCCGTAGGGATACACATTCTTTATCCAACAACGATATTCAGAAGACTTGAATGCCCTTCCAAGACTTGCCTGAGGAAAGCTCCAAACACCACAACCCCCAACCACACTCCTTGTGATTATAGGTTATAGGTATCAGATTTCATGTAGTGGAGTTGTAGAGGAAGGTTGAAGAAGATAAGGATTCTAGATCTGGCAAAAAGAAGTAGTTTGGAGTACTTTCAGGATAAGGGTGCCTTGGGCAATGTCCTTCAAGGTTGTATACACAGGAATCTTTGTGACAATGACAATCTTCATCTGAAGAAACCCTAACATTCTAAAGAACAACCTGCCTTGGACTAAGTTGCCTAGGGCAATGTCCTCCACATCTTTCATGACAAAAATAAATGGAATAGTGATTATCAGTGCTGAAAGGAGTCCTGAATTACCTGAAGAAAACTGTACCTTAGACTTGGGCACCTAGGGCATTGTCTCCAAACATTCCTCATCATGAACTTTGAAAAATGGTCAGTAACTAATCTATGTCTACTATCTTAGTCTATGAGCATTTGTCATAATTTATAAGTTTGCCTACTGTTTTGCATAATAAGAGTTTTTAGCATACTTGAGCATTAAATTAATACATTAATTGACAATTTGCAAATTTCCATATTGTTCCAAGTGACCATTATTGATGCTTAAATTTGTAGGTTAATCACCAACATGGGAAATCCTAAGAATGTGTGACTTGACTCTTAAGACAACCTCCAGATTTTAAAGAAGTTGGTTCTTCTCTTTAGGGTTTGATGTAAAGGGAAGAAAAAACAAGATTACAGATAAAATCCTTGAAACTAATCTTCTAAGGTGATGCGCTGAGAATGTATATTGAGATTCAAATCAAGAACATAGTGATTAAACCCTTCAATATTTACTGCCAAGCAAAAGAGTTTGATGCATGATTAACAATAACAGGAAAATATACCACAGATTTATCAAAGGCTCAATACAGAAAAATGAAAGAAAGATTCAGAAAGACACCATAACATGCATAGAACACCACTCTCTCTTCATTGATGGTTAGGAGGATAGAGTACATAAGGCAAGATGCATAGATTACAATATTCAATCCCTCTTGAGAGGTATTCATTAAGGCAAATGATATTTCTCTGGTCTAGCAGCTAAAAAAATCAAAAGTCTCTTTTTCTGTGTTTGTCACTTTTTATATATCTGTCTCTGCAATAGACCTTGCTATTGTTGGGAATTAAGGTGTCTCAACCTTTGCAAGTTCCTAGCATTTATTATTTAATTGTATTTATTTTTTGCCTATTATTGTAATTTGTATGCAAATCCTATTTTGTCACTTTGTGGGAGTTAGCACAGTGATGTGTCATCCTACATTGAAGGTGACTACATGTATTTTTGTCCTCATATGAGGAGATAGGCATCCCATTTTGTGGTAGAGGAGTTTTTCCATGTGTCGACATCTTTTGAGTGTTGTAAGAGGTTTATGAGGCGTAAGAGTTATGACAGATTCCTATGAAAGAATCTATGACATGTAAGAGCTAGAAATGGAAGTTTCTATGATAGGTGAAGACAAGTGTCAGAAAGCATCTTGCATGGAGGAAGTAGGCACCCAAGTTTGACTATGACAAGGTTATAATAGAATCTACTATTAATAGTTAGTTATGACAGATTCTCTTACAGCTGTAAGAATTGTCATATATGATAGATTTTATGACATTGTAAGAGCATCTGTCATACCTTAATTGGGCAAATTTGGGGTGCCCAAGTTGGGGGTTGTAAGGGATGAAAAAGAATCTCTGACAAGTGTCATATGCATGTTTTATGGCCTTAAAAATTGGGCCACATGGATTTGGATGAGTTCCTTGTGTGACTTTCTCTAGAAGCTACCTCCATTTGTACTACTTCTCTTTATATATAGGTTCTTGGAGCTAGAGATGCATAGTGTTATTGACAGGTACTATTATGCTGCAAAAAATATCTCTAGATACGAGTGTCAAAGACTCCTGTAAGAGCATTGGCTCTGAAACTATATTGTAACCTTGATTGTTTACTGTAATACATTTGAGTTGTGTTTTGGAGTATGGGGTTTTTCTCTCGAAGGGTTTTCCACACGGTATATCTTGTCTCTCTCTTTTATATGTTGTGTTGCTGCTGTAATTCTTATGTTATGTGATTAATATTTCTACAATTGTAAGGGTTTAAAGGAATTTGCATACCTCTCCCCTCATTAGATTAGTGTAGGAAGCTATTTCCACACACCTAGCTTCCTTTCAGTTGGTATCAGAGCCTGGCCAGTTTTGGTCCTAGCTGCTGGGTAGGGGATTTTTGTATTGATCTTAGATTGAGTGGGAGTCTGTGTAGAGTATTTTGTGATCTTGTTGCAGCAAGAAGATTGTAGGCACATCCGGAAGAGTAGAGGTAGAAAAGTTTATTGGCAGCAATTTTGATTTGTGGAAACTCAGAATGGAAGACATGCTTGTTGATAGAGATCTATGGGAAGCAATTTCCATTGTAAAACTAGTGGCAATGTCACAAGATGATTGGGATCTCAAGGATTAGAAAGCTAAGGGTCTTGTGAGACTCTATTTGGTTGACTCTGTCTTGTTAAATGTCCATGAGGAGAAGACTGTGAAAGACCTATGGAAGAAGCGAGGAGATGTTTATTAGACCAAATCCCTAGTGAACAAGTTATTCCTAAGGAAGAAGTTGTATTCTCTGAGGATGGAAGATGGAGGATTCGTTGCAGACCATCTAAATGATTTTAACATGCTAGTTGCACAGTTAACATCCGTTGGTGTGAAAATGGAGGAGGAGGATTGTTGCATGACCTTGCTTTGTTATTTACCAAACTCATGGGATCATCTTGTTGTGACCATCAGGAGTACCACATCCACTTTCAAAATGGATGAAGTGGTGTCTTTGTTGTTATCTAAAGAGATGCGGAGAAAGTCATCTGAGTCAACCAAAGAGGCTCTTGCAGTTCGTGGAAAACCCAAGGATAAAGGGAAGAAGAAGGACAAGAAAGCTAAGAAGGGTAGATACAAATCCCATGGGAGATCCAAATCTCCTAGAAAGTCCCAGGCACTGTGTTGGAACTGTGGAAAAACTAGGCATTTCTGAAAGGAGTACAAGGAGGAGAAGAAGAAAAAGAAGAAAAACATCTCCGATTCTGAATCCAACAAGTCACAAGATGATGGTGATGCTTTCATCACTACCTTGGCCACCCATGCATCTGATGGTGTGTGGCTAATTGATTCTAATGCCTCTTTTCACATGACCTCTCATCAAGACTAGTTTACAAAGTATGAAGAGTTTGATGGTGGAAGAGTGTACCTAGGTGATGACTCTCATCTAAAGATAGTTGGCCATGGAAGAGTCACAATCAGATTCCTTGATGGACAAGTGAAGGAGATCTTTGGGGTTATGAACATCCCAATCTTGGCACAAAAACTTTCTATAAGTAAATTGAATGATGCAGGTGTGCAGGTTGTCTTCTTAAAAGAAGGATGCAAGATGACTAGAGGAGCTATGGTGCTTGCGAAGGGTACTCAGAGAGGTACTCTATTTCAGCTAGAGGCATGCATTTCACAATACAATAATTCTTCTGACTTGAAGAAAAGAGCTGTAGTCACTTCATCCCCACCATTGGAACCAAAAATTAAAATATCTGTTGTATCAATTTTTGATGGTAGTGCATTTTGGGTACCTAAGGGTGCTCATGCTTTGGAAGTTAAACTTCCTGCTGAGAAGACAATGTTATGGCATAAGAGACTTGGCCATATTGGTGAGAAGTGTCTTAGATCCCTAAAAAATAAAAACCTTGTTGAGGGGTTAGATGATTGTAATCTTAATTTCAACTTTTACGAACATTGTATATATGGAAAGAAAAACTATGTTCAGTTTCACTCGAGTTCTCATAGGTCTTCTGGTGTATTGGATCTTATTCATTCCGATGTGTTTGGTCTAGTTAATGTTCCTTAAATCTCTAAATCTGTATATTTTGTATCTTTCATAGATAATTACAGTAGAAGGACATGGATTTATTTTCTCAGAAGTAAATACAAAATCTTTAGTCGGTTCAAAGAGTTTAAAGCTTTTTCTGAGAATCAGACTAGTAAAAAGATTAAGTGTTTGAGGACTGACAATGGTGGTGAGTTTTGTTCGGTGGAGTTCAATAAGTTGTGTAAAGAACATGGGATTGAAAGACATAAGATAACTCCATACAACCTACAACAAAATGGAGTTATAGAGAGGATGAATAGGACATTGATGGAGAAGAGTAGGAGTATGCTTAGTGGAGCTAGCCTCAAACAAAAGTTTTGGACTGAAGATGTTGCCACTACTTGCTACCTAGTAAATAGGTCTCCTACCTCAACTCTTGTTGGTAAGACACCCATGGAGGTGTGGTCTGGTAAGAAGCCTTCAATAAGACATCATCGTGTTTTTGGTTGTGAGGCATATGCTCATGTGCCTAGGTAGAAGAGGTCAAAACTGGAGAACAAAGCTGTTAAGTGTATCTTCATTGGCTATGGTGTCGGTGTGAAAGGGTACAAGCTTTGGGATCTAGTGGTAGAAAAAGTGTTGTATAGAAGAAGTATTATTTTCAGAGAGCTAACACCTTCTTCAGTTGTTCCACAACTAAAAGAGAAAGAATTAGAAATAGGATGTGGTTCAGTTTTCTACTACCACTGAGAATACTAAACTGACAGACCTTGTGAGACCTGATGATGAGGAGAGCTCTAGCAGCTATGAAAGCTTAGAAGAAGCAGAACAACAACCTCAACCTTTGAGGAGGTCTACATTAAGAAAGAAGCAATGTGATAGGTTTGGTTATTCATTTCTTGATTCTAGTTGTGCTTTTGCCTTGATTACTAATACTGATGAGCCTAGAACTGTGACAAAGGCTATGGGCATGAAAGATGCAGGTTCCTAGAAGGAGACCATGGAAGATGAGATGGCTTCTTTGGAGAAGAATAAAACTTGGGACTTGGTGCCTTTACCTAAAGGATGGAAATCAATTAGTTGTAAATGAGTGTTCAAGAAGAAATTCAGTGCAGATGGAAGTGTTACAAAGTATAAGGCCAGATTGGTTGTGAAGGGGTATTCACAAGTGGAGGGAATTGATTATGGTGAAATTTTCTCTCCCATTGCAAAGCTGACATCTATTCGGTTCCTATTATCTCTTGTAGCAACTTATGATTTGGAAGTGGAGTAGATGGATGTGAAGACAAAATTCCTTCATCATGACTTGGAGGAAGAGATTTACATGTCACAGCTAGAGCATTACATAGAGAAAGGTAAATAAAATTTGGTTTGAAGTAATCTCCTAGGATGTGGTACATGAAATTTGATGCCTTTGTGTTGTCCATTAGATTTCTGAGATCCAAACTACATCATCGTGTATATTACAAGTTTTACAATGATCGTATTCTCTTTTTTGCATTGTATGTTGATGATATGTTGTTAATTGGGAATGTTAAGAATATGATTTCTATTTTGAAGTCTCAGTTGTCAGCACAGTTTGAAATGAAAAATTTAGGGGCAGCTAGGTATATTCTGGGAATGGAAATTAGAAGAGATAGAGCAAACAAAAAGCTTTGGTTAAACCAGAGTAAGTACGTGAAGACCATGTTGGAGAGATTCAGCATGGCAGATTGTAGACCATTGACTGTTCATGTTTCTTTGGGGACAAAGTTATATGTTAATGATTGTCCAAATTCTTCTTCTAAGATGGAGGACATGAGTAGAGTACCTTATGCTAGTGTTGTTGGAAGCTTGATGTATTCTATGGTCTGTACAAGACTAGACATTGCCCAAGCAGTGGGAGTCCTTAGTCGGTTTATGGCTAATCCTGGACGGGTACATTGGGATGCAGTGAAGAGAGTGTTTAGATATTTGTGGGGTACTTTTGAGTATTGCCTATGTTATCATGGTCATCCTACAAGACCTTTGCATTATGTGAGTATCCGTGGATATGTGGATTCTGATTGGGTGGGTGACATTGATAGTAGGAGATCCACCCGTACTTATGTGTTTACTATGTTCGATGATGCAATTAGTTGGATGAGTAAGCAGAAACCTGTGGTCGCTTTGTCCACGACAAAAGAAAAGTATATGGTAGCTACTCATGCTTGTAAAGAAGCATTTTGGCTTAAGAGATTGTGTTCAGATATTGGTGTTGATGCAGGACAGATCACTATCTATTGTGACAGTCAGAGTGCGATTTGCTTACCAAAGAATCCAAATTTCCATGCCATAACAAAGCATATTGATGTACAGTTTCATTTTGTGTGAGACATAGGGATGGGAAGGTGATAGTGGAGAAGATAGACACTTTGAAGAATGTTGCAGATGCATTGACAAAACCAGTGGGCACAGACAAGTTCAGATGGTGTTTGGAGTCTATGGGCCTCTCAACCTCTAGCAGTTAAATCATGTTATTTCCATTGGCCCTTGAAAGGTGTTCGACAAGTGGGAGAATGTTGGGAATTAAGGTGTTTCAACCTTTGCAAGTTCCTAGCATTTATTATTTAATTATATATATTTTTTTCTTATTATTGTAATTTGTATGCAAATCCTATTTTGTCACTTCGTGGGAGTTGGCATGGTGATATCTCATCCTACATGGAAGGTGACTACATGTATTTTTGTCCTCATATGAGGAGATAGGCATCCCATTTTGTGGTAGAGGAGTTTTTCCATGTGTCTGCATCTTTCAAGTGTTTTAATAGGTTTATGATGCGTAAGAGTTATGACAGATTCTTATGATAGATTCTATGACATGTAAGAGCCAGAAATGGAAGATTCTATGACAAGTGAAGACAAGTGTCAAAAAGCATTTTGCATGGAGGAAGTAGGCGCCCAAGTTTGACTATGACAAATTTGTAAAAGAATCTGCTATTAATAGTCAGTTATGACAGATTCTCTTATAGCTATAAGAGTTGTCATATATGACAGATTTTATGACATTGTAAGAGCATCTGTCATACCTTAATTGGGCAAATTTGGGGCGCCCAAGTTGGGGATTGTAAGGGATCAAAGAGAATCTCTTACAAGTGTCATACACATGTTTTATGTCCTTGGAAATTGGGTCACATGGATTTGGACGAGTTCCTTGTGTGACTTGCTCTAGAAGCTACCTCCATTTGTACTACTTCTCTTTATATATAGGTTCTTGGAGTTGGAGATGCATAGTGTTATTGATAGGTACTGTTATGTTGCCAAAATATTAACAGATACAAGTGTAGAAGACTCCTGCAAGAGCATTGGCTCTAAAACTATATTGTAACCTTGATTGTTTAGTGTAATACATTTGAGCTATGTTTTGGAGTGTGGGGTTTTTCTCCCAAAAGGGTTTTCCCCACGGTATATCTTGTCTCTATCTTTTATGTGTTGTGTTGCTACTGCAATTCTTATGTTATGTGATTAATATTGCTGAAATTGTAAGGGTTTAAAGGAATTTGCATACCTCTCCCCTCATTAGATTAGTGTAGGAAGTGATTTCTACACACCTAGCTTCCTTTCAACTATTTATAACATAAAATGAGGCTCAAAAACTCTCCTGTGACTGTTGAGATCTTAACCACCTAGCTACCAGCATTGTCAGTTAACTGATGATTTAGTTATCGACTCATGTGATGCAAATCTCTTCTGGATTCTGGATCATTGTTTTCCTCCTTCCATTGCAACCGACTATGTGAGTCTCAGATATTATGAATTCTCCCACCTTTTTGCTAGGCTTGTATTAGCCAATGGCACAATAGATACGGGCCTTCGAACATATAGTTTGATTGCCTATGCCATTAGGACAGATGGCACCACCCACAACTCTCAAAAGACTTAAATGGGAATACATGGCAGCTTCGTACTCCTTGAACAAGAACTCTTCAAAAATACTCTTCAAACTGTGTAGTCCTCTAGCCTCATTTGCTCAAGATGCTTGACTATATTAGGATTCATGTGGGTTATAGTCAAGGATTATTGGGTAGGATCAAATAGGGATCTTATTTGAGGAGTAGCAGGGGTTTTGCCCTTTTTTTATTCTTTTCTTCTCCCTTCTTTCCTCTCTTGCCTTCTTGGTAGCTTCTGATTGGCCTTGAAGGCAATTAAGCTACCAAAAAAAGGGAAGCCTTGGGGTAAGCCATAAGGTATGGTAGTCATTATTTGTTGGCTTGGGTCTTGTGACTATGTGGTTCTCCTAGGCATTGATGGGGAAAAGACTGGTAAACTAAAATTTTGGGGAATAGATAAAGATGTGGAGCTAGAAGAAGGTGAAAAAGATTGCAAGGGCACAACAGATGTGGTAGAAGATATGGAAACTTGAGGTAATTTTGTAGCCAACCCCAAGGAAGAAGAATGAGGAGAAGAAGAGGATAAATATACACTTACCTGTGGGGATACCGTGGTTGCAAGGATCTATTTTTGTTGAACTTCTTCAAATTATTCCTCTTCCTCTTCTTTCTCCAAAACTAGTTTGCACTTCCTCATCAAGAGTCTAACCGCTGGGTCCTCAGTTGCCTCTTTTATCATTGCTTTCTATATTGAAATGAGTGACTCATGTGAAATTGGAGCTCCAGGGTTCCCACATGCTAAAGCTATTTGGACCTCGTGAGCTGACTGTTGTGTAGCCCTTTGTTGCTCAATACTGCTGAGAGATTGTGGCCATGTGGTTAACTTAGGGTCTTGCTCAGTTATTTCTTCTTTTGACTTTTCATGCTCTGAGAGATTGCTTGTATCTAGGCTTGAGACTGGGGTCATATGATTGTCATCCCACAACTTCTCCCATTTCTCATCTGACTCAACTTGCTCAAAGGTCTTCTCGAGTTGAGCAATCTCTTGTCTATATTAAGATCTTGTCATTACTCCAACCTTTCTTAATTAGGGTCTAACTTAAACCACGATTCATCTTCTTCTTTGGATCATAATCTTTAATAGGAGTATAGAATGTCTCCCATGGTTTAAGGGTATCACCAAAAATATTGCTCAATTCTACATAGACATCTGGGGTATCAGCTTGCGGTGATCTCCTCTATTTATAGAATGGTTGGCTTTCATGGATGAAGGTAGCATGAACCTTATTATTTATGAGCTAGGAATCCAGAAAGCTATCAGGGTCGTATTTCCACTGATCCTGCATCATGACCAGCCCATAATTTTCTAGCTTATTTTTCAAAAGAGGCTTTGACTCTCTCCTCATGACTATTATTCCACCCTTATTCCAAGGGGTTTCATAGAAATCCTTTTTCTTCTTTTTGTTTCCAAAATGATTATCAATTATTGATAATTGGCGGGCCAATTCTAGGGCCAAGACCCTAGAAGTTAGGATCTTTGGGAGCAAAAAGGGCTCACTTGCAAAACCATGGATTCTAATCACTGTAAAATAGGCTCCATAAAAATAATCACAAAGAATTGGGGAGTTTGTGATGACGCCTCTCACTCTATTGGTCATTCTATTTGAAAATTCCTCTGAGTCCAATTGTTCATATATGGGGGCCACAAAACACTCTACAAATTCATATGGGTCAGAGGTTTCAGACAATACATGAGTCCTTGCAGACACAGGAATAGTCTTCCTATCATCTACCTCAAAGTCATACATGTTCAAATGCATGTACTGTTGGAATATATGGTAGTTTTGATAAAAAATCAAATGGAAGAGGTACGATGAATACCTGAAAGTATGCATATGCTTGAAGTTAGACAATTGACCACAGAGGGCATGGGCAATGTGCTCCAAAAAATCAAACTTATACTCTTGAGTCTTTGTGACCTTCCTTAGGTGAAAAAAACCCCAAATTGCCAATCATGCACATTTGTTTCTTCATCTTGGCCAAAGATAAAGGCTAACAATGAGCAAGCATCTTGTACGTCTATGGTTAGCAAATGCTGAGCTAGGGCTAGCGATGGCATCTGAGTATTGTCTTTGCCAAGACACAACTCCTAGTTTAAGAAATGTTGCTTGTACTACACATTCCCCAAACATTCTGCATCTTAGCCACGTCATAAAAGCAGGCATTCTAATCATATAGTAGACCTAGCATATCATGAATTGTCTTTGGGGTAATGTGAAGCATAAAGTTATTCCTCTTAATAGTTCCAGTTGAGGCATCAAAACAAATTAAATACAAGTGAATTAACTCCAGATAGGAGTCGACAAATGGAATCATGAATTGGGCTAGACCAGAAGTCCAAATCCTCATACCAAAATTTTTGGCCTTACCTTGTTTTTCTTGGATAAGAAATCTTGCATGCACTCCTTCCCTTAAGTTCTTTAGATTCTTTGAAATTCTGGGGTCGAATACTCCATCCGCATAGTCTATTACCTGGGAAGAGTCTACGGCTTTACTTTTTTCAGAAGCTCAGGTTCTTGGTAGGCTAACCCTCGGTTGTGCTTTGGCTGAGGCATATGGTTTACTCTTCTTCCATCTTTTGGGAGAAGCAAAAAGTCCCTCTTTCTCACTACCCCTTGAAGATTGGCCTTCGTCTGCCATTTCTGTAATTTCTACTCAAGCTTGACTCTTGCACAAGAATTTTGAAGACTCGGGCTCTTAGAAGGAATTAGGTGACAACAATATGATAATGAAGAGTAGAGGCATCCTTTTAAATCTTTGGCTCTAATAGGAATTAATTGTTGGGAATTAAGGTGTCTCAACCTTTGCAAATTCCTAATGTTGTATTTATTTATCCCATGTTGAGTTGGCATATTCAACACCTTGTGTATATGCAGCAGGATAAATTTTGGTGACTTTGGTAGCCATAGTTTCCCCCTTGAATAATTAACAGGGGTTTGGGGACAGCACCCCCAAGATAGGGTCAAGGGATGTAGCCCCTTGCAGGGTCTAGGGGCATCTTTGGGTGGTCAAAGGAGGTTATGACATGTTGTAAGAGGAATATGATTTTTTTAGTTAGTGTATCTTACAGCTGTAAGTGCTATCAATTATAACAGATTCTATGATAGCTGTAAGGTGCATAAGAGCATCTATCGTAACCTATCTTGGGACCAGGCACCCACTTCAGGATGGGATGTTGGACAAGTGTCCTTAGGTGTGGGTTTTGGGGCATGAGTCCAAGATGGCATCTTTAGAAGGTTCTAAATTTGCCTTGTAAACTCTATATAAACAGGTGCTTGGATGGGAGATAGATAACTTTGGTACAAGTATTGCTATGCTGCCAGAATATCTCCAGATTCGACATTCAAAGACTCCTGAAAGAGCATTGGCTCTGAAACTGTATTGTAATCTGCTATTGTTTACTGTAATACATTTGAGCTGTGTTTTGGAGTGTGCGGTTTTTCACCCATAAGGGTTTTCCCCACATATATCTTGTCTCTCTCTCTCTCTCTCTCTCTTCTGTCTACTTTCTGTGTGTATGTGTATTACTGCAATATCTCTGTTAGATGTTCTATGTTGCTATAGTTGTAAGAATTAAAGTTGAATTTGGATACATCTCTCCTCATTAGATTAGTGTAGGAAGCAATTTCTGCACACCTAGCTTCCTTTCATTAATGCCATGCATTAATGAGACCATCACTTCTCATTACATGAGTCTAAGAATATGCGTTGAAATGGCGGTTATTGGGTCCTTTAGATCTTAAAGAAAATATTGCACTGACTCATCATTAATGTGGTGATCCTTTTAAACTTATTGGCCATCATCCTAGACTTACGAGTCTTTATTAATGGCTTGACCAAAAAGACACCTAAGAGGTTTATGAGCTATGGACACGTGTTCGAAGAACACTTATTTGAAGAAGCGGGAAAAAAAAGCTTAAAAAGGAAACAGAACATAAGGAAACTACACTAACTATAATATAGGAGCAACATTAGCTTCTATGTGAAGTGTTTAAGAAAGATCCTATTGATAGGAATCTCCAAAGATTCTCCTTCCATAGTCTCTAGTTCATAAGCATTACACTGCTTACAGGCATGGATCTTAAAAGGGCCCGTCCATAATGAATCAAACTTGTCGTGGTGAACAGCCTGGAAGCCCTTTCATCCCATTTTAAGAACTAAGAACCAACCTCAAAATCTGGTTGAGAAGCTCTTTGATTGAACCATGTTTTCAAAGTTTACTGATGATTCATCAGAGATTCATGGGCTAATTCCCTCTTCTCTTGCAATTCTAATAATTATGCAAGCCTCACATGCGTCGAACCATTTTCTTCAATTTCCATTTGCTTAAATAACTACAAGGCAGGAATCTCTATTGACAGAGGCATTACTACACTTTTCCCATACACTAGTTCATAAGGAGACACTTTAATCACCCATTTTGGTGTGATTATATCAGCCCATAATGCTGCATTGAGGTGCTTATGCCATTCCCTTTGATGATCTCTTCCCATTCTTTTTATGGGTCTAATCATATTCTTATTTGTTGAATCTGCTAGACCATTCCCTTGTGGATAATAATTGGATGAAGTCTTCAAATAGATACTGTAAGGGTAAAATGTGGATCAATCAAATGAACAATAACAAACCCAAACATCAACAGAATAATGAGAACAAGAAAGACTGAATGAAATAAAGCAATGAATAACACAATGTAAACCTTCCCTATTTCAAAGCTTCTGTTGTTTTCCTATTACAACCGTCCTTTGCTAATGAAGTAGGCCCTCAGTGAGTGCACTCTTTTAGCTGTGTTGTAGGATGTCGATAGTAAATGGCTGTGATAATGAATAATGCCAAGAAGATGAGCTTCAAAGCAAAGCGTGATCTTGAGAAAATAGTATTGGGGTGCCAAAGGCGCGCGGATAGAATTCTGCAGAGTAACAATGCGAATAGCCTGGATGATTAGAATGGAAGGATGAAGCTTCTTTTATAGACTCAGAGGAATAGGAATCAACGGTTGAGAAGAAGTGTGATGATCAACGGTTGAGAGTGGTTGAGGAATGTGCAACTAGTAGAAATATGACAAGTGTCTCAGCTCTATCATGAAAGAGGGGATTTGACAACATTTATTGGAGAGTTAACCCCTTTAACTGATCTATTAACAGACTTGATTAGTTAGTTGGAAGAATAAATTATGGAATTGACTGAATTGATTGAGGGATTAACTCAATTGACTGGTTAGTTAACACTTTTGATTGATTAGTTAACTAACTTCTGATTTGAGAAGAAATAAGACATGTGGGTGAGGGGGAAAATAGGTAATTAAATATTTAATATATTTAATTATATGTGCAACCTGATGAGGTGGACAAGGTGAGGTGGAAAAGTGAGGTGTAAGTGTGAGGTGGATTTTTGGGAATTAGAACTTAGGATAGAGGAATTTGGATTAATTAAATAATTTATGATTATTTAATTGTGTAGGACATTTAGAAGAATTTTAATTAAATAAATAGATTTTGTTTAATTGATAGGAGAATGGAATAAATATATAAAATATTTATTTAGAATGAATCGTGTCATTTTTAGGCGTATACAATTTGCCCCTCTTTGATGCAATGCTGTTTACGGTGTTGCCTCAAAGAATAAAAAGTCTAATAGTGATACATGCCCCAGTTTGCCCTTGGTACAAGTTGAATGATGATAGTATGCCCCCTCGGGAGATTGGACGGGAAAAGGGGTGAAAGATTTTGAGACGGACAATCTCACGAAGAAGAAGGGGGTATGTTAGGTTTGGAGGAAAAAAGACTCGTTTCAGGGAAACGGGAAGAAAACTAGAGGCAAAACGGGCACGGGAAGTAGTCACAGTCATCACCTAGCTAGAATTAGGGTTTGGAGGCTATAAATAGGAGCTGGGTCCACAAGAATAGTCATTTGTACACTTGTTTGATCTGGATTGGAGATAGAGAGCTTAGAGCAAACTTGGAGTAGCATGGCCGCCAGAATAGCTGATATTCTGCGTGAGGAGCACCAATTCGAGCGAGTCTGTTGATTCAGGTGGCCAGCAGAGGCAGGACCCCCAGTATGTGCTTTGAAAAACTTTCCCTAGAGTTGAATTAGGGTGTCATAAATGCATGTAGAAAATAGGTCAAACAGATGCGTTGTACTGCAAAACGGCGCATATGTCGCACGAAATGGCGCTTTTATAATTTTGCAGCACATATGCGTAATTTGGTTGTGCAATTGTGAAAACTACGCATTTGTGCATTCTAGTGGGGCTTTTGTAGATAGGTGGTGCTTTTGTATTCAGGTGGTGCATCTATAGAATGTAGAGGTGCATATGTGAAAATTGCGCATATGCGTAATGTGGCGGCGCTTTCATGATATAGTGGCGCATATGCCGAGTGTTGCTGCGCATGTACTAAAGCTGCGCATATGTGAGATGTAACAGCGCATCTGTGTTTAGGTGGTGCATATGCTGATTTTAGTGGCGCATTTGTCAAGAAATGATGCTTTTACCACCTATAGTGACGCATTTGCTTTAGATAGAAAATTACTTAGCAAAATTGACTCGATTAGCATCCTGTTTGATGTGTCAATTGACAAGCTATCTCTGAGATTGTAGGAATCTAGTCAAGAGATGTAGTGTGCTATTTTGATCAATTTGAAATGCTAAGTTTAGTTGACATAGTTCAGTAGATATGTTGAGTATGGTATATGCAGCTTTAGATTGACGCCTTGCTTTGCGTGTTTGCAGGAGGATATACGAGAGACATTGCAGTCTAGGGAGACATTCCCTATGCCCCTATTGCAGAGATACATGCTTACAGAGATCGACAGAGAGGGACTTGGTGCCATGGGGTTGGACTACATTTGCTTCATGCCTGAGGTGCGGGTGAACCAGGGATTGCTGACAGCTGCCATGGAGAGATTCCACAGTGAGGACAGGACTTTCCATTTTCTAACTGGCGAGATGACTGTGACTCTAGAGGACGTCTACAGGATACTGCACTTACCCGTTGTTGGTGAGTTGGTGGAGTATGACGCGTAGCGAGATGCGGGACTCGCCGAGTGCAGGTGAGTGTTTGACAACCCTGAGCTGGAGGGACAGGTCATCCCGTGGCATGATATACATTACTGTTATGACTACTTCTCAGGGATCGTGGCTAGATTGATTGGAGGTGTTGTATGCCCCGACAGGAGATCACATGGGTTCCCCATTGGATGGGGTAGGATCATGGAGTGGATACTGACTGAGGGCACCTGATATGCATAGGGAGTATGTGTACTAGCCCACCTATACCATGACAAGCACTAGGTGGTGTATCACCGTAGCACGAGTCTGTCGGCTGGGGTGCTACTGCTATAGTTTTGGCTATGGGAGCACATAGTGGTGATGAGGCCGATATGTGTATTTGCTAGGTAGTGAGGAGAGCCATACGGTTATGTCTATGCAGGAGTGATTTCCTAGCACAGGCTAGGGAAGTTGGAGTACTAGAGGCATACATTGGATGGTGTAGATGTGGTCGTCTGGCGATCATATCTAGATTGCGAGCCCTGGGAGGATGAGGGAGATGAGCTGCCCTACTATTTTCAGATGAGGTGGTTGATAGGCTAGACACGGCATATATTGGAGAGACAAATGGTGGGCCAAGTGTTGAGACAGTTTGGCCAGTGACAGGGTATGCCACAGGGACAAGCATTGTTCACATGGACACATGCAGAGAGGGTCCGATGGGGGCCGATGACTTCATATGAGGAGGTCCTAGCAGAGTTCCAGTAGACTCCTTATGTGGCATGGGACATGAGGACAGAGATAGCAGATGTCGAGGTTACACAGGACTATGAGGATTGGTTGACGGCACATCCGTTCTCGAGGTACTCAGGACCTGGCATGCTAGTGCCTCGTATTGATGAGGCCGATTTAGAGGAGGAGGGTAGCTCAGGCTGAGCAGGTAGTGCCAGGACAGGAAGCATAGTAGTAGATACCACAGTAGGCACAGATGCCGCCACCCCAGCAGGAGGCATAGTAGCAGGCACAGATGCCATCACCCCAGCAGGTGGCATAGCAGCAGGTGCCCCAGCCACAGGGGGCAGGACAGGCAGAGGCGCATGATAGGGAGATAGCCAGCCTGAGGGGACAGGTGAGAGAGTTGCAGGCATAGCTGAGGAGGGTCGATAGCTGACGTGAGACAGATGCAGTAGTTATTGCGGGGCTGACCCACGAGAGGGATATGGCAGACGCACGGGTACGTGTTATCCGTGTGGAGCGGGACATTGCAGTAGTAGCCATGGGAACAGATGCAGTGAGCTCCTTTTTGATTGGGCAGGTGCAGCAGGCACAAGCATAGGTAGGCCAGTTACAGACATAGTTGGCACAGGTGCAGGCAAAGCTTGCCAGAGCACAGTCACAGGCATAGTACTACCGGGGCCTATACCATGGGGCAGTGCCAGCGATTCAGAGGGCTTCAAGTTTTAGGAGTCAGTCTGGGGCTACTCAGAGAGCAGGTCTATCGTGGTCAGGGGCTTCTGTGATGGGTCCCCAGCAGTCAGGGGCTGGCGGTGGTGGCTCACAGCAGTAGGGGTAGACTTGTGCCAGATTTTGTACTTTTTTGGGACATGTATCACCATCCTTTTGGATGCCTATTGTATATGACATTTTGATTCAAAGAGAGATGATGATATTTGTACATTTGGACCTCTTTTATGATTGTATATATGATGATGCACCCTTATGATCTATTGCATATGTTATGAGATGATGATTCACTTCTATTGTATGATGCAATGCATGTGTAGACATAGATGTTCTATCTGATGTTATATGAGATGCTTTTGATATGATGCTATGTGATGTCTATATGATCTAATGCCTATGTGATATGAGTGTTCGATCGGATATGTAAACAAATGCAACATGATTTCTATATGATTATGCAACCTTTGTATATGATGCACTTAGCTATGTTTTTGATTTTTTTGCTGTTTGATGTGATATGATGATGATATATGGATGACCTAATGCATTGTATTATGTGTGCAATTGATTTAATCATGTTCATGACTAGCTCTAAATGTGATATGAGATGCTCCTATATGCTTTGTTTTTGTGATGTCCAAATGTATGCTATCGACACAAGAATGATAGGATGATGGATAGAAGAATGGTTTTGACAGAGTGACTGGGTATAGATAGACTTAGAAACTTCATTTGATATTGTTACTCTGCATAGTTCAGGTACTAATGATTATATGGGTTATGGATGCATGGGTGTGTATATGGATATAGGATGGATGTTTTTCTTTTAGAGTGCTTTATTTCATCATTGGGCAATTTATTTTTGGTACTTTTTCTGAAATGTTGTAAGTGAATACAAGCATCTAGGTATAATTGAACCGAGATGACCTGAGTATCGCTTACATGGGTTTTGCCTTAGCAAGCCAATACAAGCATCTAGTCAAAATTGAATCTAGATGACCGGAGTACTTCTTGCATTTCAACAAACAAGGATTGCCCCCCGTTCATGTTAGACCTTTGATGTCCTCGATGATCTTTTGCTGATCATGTCCTTAGACAAGGTGTTACATTACTAAAGCGTAATCCATAGATAGCAAACAAAGAAAATGATCATGCCTTCATCATAGCATCTCTAGCTATTGGCATCCTTGAGTAGCATAGAAGGACATGATAACAAAAATCAAGACTCTGTAACTTAACCATGATTTTGATCCACAAAACATTTTTGTATTTAGATGTGTTTATTTCTTGCTGTAATTCGAGTAAAATCATTTAGAAGGCCTTGGGTATTGTGCCTTGCGTTTGAATAGGTTAAGCTGCGTAAAGTTAGGGTTCTTGTTTGGGGTGCGGATTCTGTTTGCACCTACTTGCTTGGGGAGAAGAGAATCTTACAATCTTTATTGGTGAGATGGACCCTAAGGGACTGACCTAGTGCCTCGGGGGCACATTGCTAAATGGTCTTGCCTACGTGACGACACAAAGGCAACGTAGTTCGGGGTAAACCCTAATGGACATAAGACCTAGGCGAGAGGAAGTGGAGTTGGACTCAGCTGGATAGAAGGACAAGATACGGAACGGATGGGACAATGGAAAGCCTCGGGGATGCATTGGGATAATGGCCTTGCCTACGTGATGATGCAGAGGCAACGTAGTTCATGTACCTGGACCATGGAAACTGACGAGAGACACCATGCTAGGCTCACACTGAAGAGACGATATGGGATAAAACCTTGGTTGACAAGGCCACAAAGAGGGAAAGTTATCAAGCCATGATAGGTAACTATCAGGTGTTTATTATGGGATAGATATAGGTCGAATGAGAAGTGAGTGAAGGAAGAAGTGGACTCAATGTGACGGGATTCTCAGAGATGGAGAAGGCAGTTTATCACAAGTAACACCTGTTTACCAGGTTTTCATTACTTGTTTTTATTTGCATGAGAAGCTAGAAAGTAAACATGACGCCTGTTTGCCAGGTTTTCATCATGATACCTATCCAAGGCGCCTATTTGCCAGGTTTTCACCAAAGGACGATTGTTTTTTGTATTTTTCTATTTTTGTAATTTTTTTGTATTTTTTTTCTCTTTCTTGATTTTTTTGTAATTTTTATGCCCCCCTTGCACTAGGATTCTCCTAAGTATAAAACTGGCAAAGATGCATGCTATTGATTGGGTCATCAAACAACTCTCCCTCTGACATTGCCAATTGATATGCCCCTGATTCGTAAGCTGCTACAATCACATAGGGCCCAAGCCAGTTAGGTTTGAACTTGCCTTTCTTTTCTCTGTCTTGTTGATTGCAAGGATTCTCTTTGAGAACGAGGTCCCTAACCTTAAAGATTCATGGACGAACCCTGTGGTTATAGCTTCTTGACATCATCTGTTGATAAGCTTTGAGATGATCGAAGGCTTTCTGTCACCTTTCTTCTAGTAACTCTAGTTCTTGAAACCTAGAGACCCTGTATTCCTCATCTAATATGAGACCCTTTAGCGACACCCTGAAGGACGGTAATTCAACTTCAATGGGAAGGACGGCTTCTGAGCCATAGACAAAGGCATATGGTGTAGCACCTGTGGGAGTACGTATACTAGTTCTATAGGCCCACAGAGCGGGATTGAGTTGGACATGCCAATCACGGCCATCATCATTGATAGTCTTCTTTAGAATTTTCAGAATGGTTTTATTTGATGCCTCAGCTTGGCCATTACCTTGGGGGTAGTATGGAGTGGAGAAACGATGTTGGATTTTGAAATGCTCACAGAGTTCCTGGACATCCTAATTTTTGAACGGTCTTCTGTTATCCGTTATGATGGATGAAGGAATGCCATATTTGCAGATAATGTAATTTAGAATGAAAGGGGAAATTTGTTTGCCTGTGATGGTGGTTAGGGGAATGGCCTCAATCCACTTTGTGAAATACTCAGTGCTAGTTATAATGAATTTGTGGCCGTTGGAAGAGGGTGGATGAATCTTTTCCACAAGGTCAAGTCCCCACTGGAAAAAGGGCCAGAGTGTTGTTAAAGGTCTCAACTCTGAGCAGGTGCATGAATCAGGTTCCCATGTATTTGGCGCTGTTTGCACTTTTTGATGAACTGATATGAATCCATTTCCATGTTTGGCTAGTAATAACCCAAACGCATGAGTTTCTTGGCTAAGGAAGGACCGCTAGAGTGTGTTCCGTAGATCCATTCGTGTACATCTTTTAAGGTAGTTATGGATTCATCTTGTTCTAAACAATGGAGCAAAGTACCATCTAGACCACGTCGATAAAGGGTATCAACTATGATGGTGTAGCGAGAGGTTTGTCATATGAAAGTTCACTTTTGGTTGGAAGAGGGGTCAGGTGGGAGAACATTGTCCTTGAGATAAGTGTAAGTCTTACCATACCAAGGTGAATCAGATCCAACTAGAAGGCAGATGGAATGGGTCTCAAGGAGATCATATGCTGGTTGCTAGATAGTTTCTACTAAGAACTCATACCGTGACTCATTTTCAAGTATTTCTAGAAGAGAGGCTATGGTAGCCATTGCATCTGCTACTTTATTCTCAATTCTGGGTATTTGCTTGAAGGAGATGGTCCCAAAGTGCTCTTTGAAGTCGTCAATCATCCATTTGTATGGGATGAGCTTTTCATCTTTGGTTTGGTATTCATCATTGACTTGATTGATTATAAGCTGGGAATCACCATAGACATGCAATTCTTGGATTTTCCACTCAATTGCCATCTTGAGACCAATTACCAAGGCTTCATACTCCGCTATGTTATTGGTACATGGAAATAACAAATGGTAAGACTTTGGAATTGTGTTGCCTTGAGAGGTGATAAACAGGATACCTGCCCCCAATCCATGGTTTGTGTAAGACCCCTCGAAGTAGAGTTGCCATGAAGATGTTGACACATTAAATAGGGATTCGTCTGGAAACTCAAACTGCATGGGTTTGTTGTCTTGTAATGGTGCATCTGCTAGTTGGTCAGCTATGATTTGTCCCTTGATTGCTTTTCTGTCCACATATTCGATGTCATACTCACTAAGAAGCATTACCCATTTGGCTAGGCGACCTGTGAGAGCTGCTTTGCTAAGGAGATACTTCAGCGGGTCAATTTTTGCAATGAGTTTTACTGGATGTGCAATCATGTAATGTCAGAGTTTTTGTGAAGAAAAAACTACCATGAGACATGACCTTTCTACTTGTGAGTATTACAACTCGTAGCCCACTAAGGTTCGACTGATGTAGTATATAGCTCTTTCCTTGTTCTCGTAATCTTGTTGCGCTAGCAGAGCTCTAAGAGCGGTGGGTGTAGCAGATATGTAGAGAATTAGAGGTTTTCCTTGGATCAGAGGCATAAGAATGGGTGGATTCATAAGGTACTCCTTTAGCTTGTTGAATGCCTCTTCACATCGCTCATCCCATTTAAATGGAATGTTCTTGTGTAGGAGATGACTGAACGGTTGGCACTTGTCTGCCAACTGTGATATAAATTTGCGGATGGCCTGCAGCTTGCCCTGTAGTGATCTCAACTGAGTTAGAGTCTTGGGTGGTGGCATGTCCATTATAGCTTTGACCTTGGCTGGGTCCACCTCTATTCCGTTGGCTGACACGATGAAGCCTAGCAGCTTGCCTGAAGTTACCCCAAACACACATTTCTTTGGGTTCAGCTTGACTTGGAATTGGTCCAATCTTCGAAAGACTTTTTCTAGCACATCCAGGTGTGAGTCTCTTGTGAGAGATTTTGCTAGGATATCATCAACATAGTCCTCCATGGTTACATGCATCATGTCATGAAATATAGTTGTCATAGCTCGCTGATAGGTAGCACCTACGTTTTTCAGCCCAAATGGCATGACATTCTAGCAAAAGGTGCCCCATGGGCAAGTGAAAGCTATCTTGTGTTGGTCCTCTGGTGCTATTTTGATTTGATTATACCCTGAGAATCTGTCCATGAGTGATAGCATTGTATGTCCTGCAGTTAGGTCGACTATGATATTGATGTTTGGCAATGGAAAATCATCCTTGCAGCATGCTTTGTTTAAGTCTCAAAAATCATTACATAGTCAAACTCGACGATCTGGTTTAGATACTGGCACAATGTTGGATATCCATTCTGGGTAATCTATGGCTCTGATGAACCCCACATCCAGCAATTTCTTGAGTTCTTCTTTGACCAAAAGTGTTATATGAGGATGCATCTTTCTCAGCTTCTGCTTTACTAGTTTAACTCCTGGATCCAATGGTAGATGATGTAGAATTAAGTTTGGGTCTAGACCCGACATGTCTGCATACGACCAAGCAAACCTGCCTCTCTTCTTCTTAAAGAATGGTACAAACCTCGTTTTCTTTGGTGGTGTAAGAGATTTGGCAAAGTGGATAATCTTGGGCTGTTCTTCTGTTCCAATATTCACTGGCTCTGTTGGTTCCACAACAATCTGTGACCTTTCCTGGTACATATCACTAGGGAGAGTGTCAAGCATTCCATCGTCAGGTACCACAGTTGGGTTTTCACCTTCGGATATGTCCTTTCTTTTTACTGTTTTATGATCTGACACTGTCGCCTGGTAGTTTTCACTGTCAAATCCATTTTTTATCTTGATATTTTTGTGACTGGAAGGCTTGGCACCCTCCCCAAAGTAAGCCATGGTATTTAGTTCAATAGCAAAACTAGCCTTATGTTCTCCCCTGGGTAAGTGGTCCCTAAGTTCCATATAATCAATGTAAGCATCATTGTTTTGGAACATATCTAATTGGGGAGTTCCTTGGAGATCCCAGTCAATAAGCTTAGGGTGCAAGAGGGGAAGGGAGTCGGATGATAGACCTGATTCATTGATGGTGTGAATGGAAATGTTAGGAGCATTGGCGGGGATTGTGGTCATGATGGTACTTTCTTCCAAGTTGTTTATTGCAATGGAATTTAAACTTTCCTCAAAAGCCATAATCTCAGGGATGGGCAAATTAGACTCCAGTGGTCTGTTCCGTTGCATTTGTCCCTTGCAGTAGGGGCTAAGAGTTTGGATGGTGTCGACCTCTTTGTCATCGTAGGAGTATTCTGTTAGCTCGTCCCACTCATACTCATTTGAATCATCTAAATATGTGTCATTGTCCACTTGGAGCATTTGGATTGTTTCCACAAGACAGGCATTTTCTTTGGCTTTACCTTTGCCTTTGTATCCTAGGCCACTTGTGTTTCTAGCCGATGAGGATGAAGAAGGTTGAATAGGTTCAATGATTCCTTCTTTTCTAAGGCTGATGGGGCCTTGTCCTTCATATCCCATCCTGTGCAAAATAGTCTCACCTCACCCATAGAGTTCTATTGGGAGTCTAGGTGGATCTTGGGGTGTGTTTTCTTCTTCAGCATAAAGCCATTGTAGGAGATCTCGCTCCTCTGTTTCATCAAATAAGGTTTCCCATTTTACAAAGGGAGTTGCGGGAGCTATAGGAGGAGCAGATGGCTTTGGAAAATGTCTGGGTTGGCCAAAAGATCTAGGAGACAAAGGTAGCTTGGCAAGATTGAGACTGTGATCAATTGAGTATTCTCCCACCCCAGTTTCTTTTATGGTAATCTTTTGCTCTTTTGGTTTTGAGGAGGAAGCTTCAGCGGTATGGTCCTATTGCGGGGTAGGGGAAATGTATGCTCTATTGTTGGGTATGACACATTCAGGTTTTGCATGGAAAGAATTACAGTGTTGGTAGGGGTCAGGGTCCCCTTGAATGGTGACTTGCTTGCCATTGTGTGAGAACTTAATGTATTGATGATAGGTTGAGGGGATAGCGTTCATGGCGTGAATCCATGGTCTCCTTAGTAGGATATTATAAGCGAGCTCCTAATCAAGGACTTGACACACCACATCTTTTATTACTGGTCCCACTTGAATGGGTAGGACAACTATTCCCTTTGTGGTTCTTTCTTCCTCGTCATATGCTTTGATGGTAATTTTCCTCCTTGGATCAACTACCTATTAAGAGAACCCTAGTGCAAGGACTAGCTTTAATGTGCAAATATTTAATCCAGCACCCCCATCAATGAGAACCCTCTTGATACGGTGCTTATGTATGAATGCGACAATGTGCAGGGGGTGTTATGAGGTTGGGATACAGAGAGGTCATCTTGCTCAGTAAATGATATGGAGTTGGAGGATGTCAGATTGCCTACCATGGTCTGGAACTTTTCTTGGGCTAGATTAGTGGGGACAGTGGTTTCCACTAAGGCTTTCTCAAGAATCTCCTTATGAGAAGGAGATAGATGCAATAGCTCCAATATAGAAATGTGATTCAGAGTTTTCTGTAACTGGTCGATGACATTGTACTGACGAAAGTTGGATGGAGACGGTGACGAACTTGGAGGGGTGGTATTGAGCGTGACTTTACCACTGCAGATAATTATACTACAACCAGTTCTGTTAGGTCCTGGTTGTTGGTTGGGTGAGATGACATTCACCTGTGGGATTTGCTCAGAAATGCAGTTTATGGTGTAGTCAAATGGCACACTTGCATAGTTGGCATTACTAGTCCCGTTGTTCTGATTTGGCCTGTTGCGATTGTTGTCATTATTGTTATTGCCATTGTAGTAGTAGTAGTAGTTGTTGTTGTTTTTGTGACCGTTGTTGTTATACGACCTGTTGTGATTCAAAAGTGGATCCCTGTAGGCCACATGAGATTCATTGGAGGGATGCTGTTGTGACCCTCCCTAGTTCTGATCTACCACATCTTGTATGACATTTTTGAGGTGGCTGCAGTTGTTAGTTGTATGCCCCCTTCCATGATGATATTTGCAATAGTCTGTGTCCTTCTAGAAGGGAGGTTTGACTATAGGCTCGTAATCACTTGTTGGCGGTAGAGAAATTTTGTTGTTAGCCAACAACTTCCTTAGTGCAGATTCTTGGGACTCACCCAATGGTGTGAATTTTCTCCTTGGATTTGAACTGAACCAAGGTTTGGGCTCCCAAGAGGGTGGTTTGTTGAGTGTACCATTGTTTGTTTCTCCCTTGAGAGTGAATGTGGGTTGTTGCTTGGGAGCTGCCGCCTTGGCATCCACTACCCCATCATTGACCACATTCTTATTCTTGGTCCAAAACTTTGATTTATCCATTGTGTAATTGGAAGTAGGTGTGTCCTTGTATAGCTTGATAGCTCCTTTAGTGATCATAGCCTTTTCAATGAATAAGCCCATTTCAATGACCTTTGTGAATGATGTAGGGCATTGTATCTGTATTTGATAGCTAAGATCAGTGTTTAGGTTGTGGACAAACATCTCCAATAGCTGCTTCTCAGGCATATCATAAAAACACTTACTAGCTAGTTTTCTCCATCATTGTAAGAAGGTGGCGAATGACTCACCACTCTTTTGTTTGGTGTTGCATAGATCTAGCATAGATACCTCATGTTCGATGTTGTAAGAGAAGTGCGTTATAAATTTATTGACAAGTTCATCAAAAGTTATGATTCCTGGTGGGGGATGCGAGAACCACTCCATAGCTTGACCACCTAAAGATCTTGGGAATAGTCTCATCAAGTAGGTCTCATTGTGAGCTACTTCTAAACATGCTACATTGAATTCCCAGATATGATCTCTAGGGTACCTTTTTCCTTTGTATTTATCAAACTTTGGCACCTCGAACCTATAGGGGAATGGTCTCATGTCCAGACTTTTGTCAAAGGGGTACGGTGCTATATCTTCCAAGGAGTAGTTCTTAGTGTTGGCACCCATTTTGAGGTTTGACATTTCTTGTTTTAGACTTTCGAGTTGTTTTCTCATGACTTCCATAGGAGCATTTTGGTCTATGGGTTTCTTTCCTCTATCATTTGCATGCGGGACTGTGTCATTTGTACCCCTCTCATGATCATTGTCTACATTTTCCATGATTGTATTGATGTCAAAGTCTGCAGGGAGTTTGATTCCAAGGCTTGCAAGATGATGGAAATACCTATGAGGGTCTTCTTGGAGCACCTTCTCTATTAGGCGTTGGAATTTTCTATCTTGGATGTGCGCTTCATATTCTTCATGAGAAATTTCTTCATCACCATCCTGAGGTGGGAAGATGTGATTGGACGAGCTGGCCATTTCTATTTGCTTTTTGTACTGGGATCGAGTAAGGACCATGCCAGATGACGTGGGATGAAGTGGATTAGGATTAGAAATTATGGCAAGGTGCCGACTGAGACTGTTGTGAATGGGATACCTAGGGCAAGATTTGGACAAAGGATTTTCTTACTCAATGACTTCAAGTAAGACGGTAGCCACGAGTAAGGGTAGTTGATACCGGTCTTACTTTTTATGGACTAGTCGCTCAACAAGACTACTAGCAAAGGTACTGTGACCTACTAGGCTTACATGAATGCAGTAATGATATGAAGAAAGGACCTATGTCGAATCGGTATGGGATAAACTGACTTTGGGACAAGAGGGGTGTGGACAGAAAGTGAATGGGATGATTGACGAAAGAGAGTGAGTCAGGTGAAATAGAGGAAGATTGACTGCAAGGTTGAATATGATCTCAGAAGGTGAAGCTAGGCTGAAATGGGTGCTCCAAACAGGTAAAAATACTTTCTCAAAAATAGTGCATGTGCTTACTGTCGTGTATGCGCAGAAACAAATGCGCAGCAGAAATGAACATATGTGCCGTAAGTCACAGTATATGCGCAGCACTGGTGGAATATAAATGCGCAGCAACAGTCTGTATATGCGCAGCAAGTCTACACGTATGCGCAGTAAGTCGATGCAAATGCACAGCAGAAATAAGTATATGCACAGCTCTGGTTTTTTTTTGGCAAAAATTTTGGATTTTTCTGTTGTTTTTGGTATTCTTGGCTGGAAAAAGGCCTTCTTGGTCTGATTTTATGAATTAACAGCAAGAAAACACAGCAAGCACAAAGAATATTTTATGGTTTTTCATTGTTTTTATGGTTTTTTCGACTCTATTTTCGACTAAATTGAACAAAAGCAAGCACAAAGATCCTAGGCTAGAAATGGATTACAAGGGATTTTGGCCACTAGAAAAAGAGGTATTTAATGCGGGCAACCGTTCAAGTGGTTACACATGTGGCGGCACTACTCTCCATTGTGGAGTCTCCTAGCCTCAAAGGGTTGTGCCTGAGAGGGTTTTGGGGGAGGTTGGCCGTCGGTGTAACATAGCAGCACTTGTTGCAAGAAGTTTTCACCTCAAGCACAATTTATTTTAAGTGGCTTGGTAGGGCTTGGCTTTAGCCTGTTACCACTCAGGGTCATTCCCACTTGGACAAGCATGCATCCAAGGGCAGGCCCCTCCTAAAGGTTAAACAAATAGAATGACAAGTCTGGCACTCCGATCACCCAGAAAAAGGGAGAGCATAAGCCTATTGTCATTCATCAAGCACATAAGACACTAATTAATCTAACCTATTTAAAAGTAGAAAAACTAAATGGGCTAATCTACTCAAGCACAGAATTTTGAAGTGATTTTAGCAAGATAGCATTGGTTCAGTTTTATCCCTAGAAAGCAATGGTGAGTTTAGTTTTAATCCTTGTAGCACGAAATAGTTAACTTTAAAGTTTTGGTCCAACGAGATAGCAGTAGTTCAATTTTAACCCCAAAATCAATGGTGAGTTCAGTTTTAATCCTCGTAGCACGAAATAGTTAACTTTCAAGTTTTGGTCCAATGAGATAGCAGTAGTTCAATTTTAACCCCAAAATCAATGGTGAGTTCATTTTTTAATCCCAGATAGCAATAACTTGAAAAGTGTTGCAATGCAAGAAAACAAATGATTCAGTTACTTCTTTCCTAATTAGAGCTAGGTGAGGATTTGAATGAACATCAATTTTACTATCCCTTAGAAAGTGAAGTGTGAACTATTTAGATGCAACTATATGGAACTAAACCCAAGCCTATCCTGCAAAACAACTCCAGAGAACACCTGCGAAAAGGTTAGCATTAGCAAACTTTCCTAGAAAAGCACTAAAACCATTACTTATCACAAATGTGTAGCTTCAGTGACTAAATGCGCAGAGATAGTCAATAGAAGCGCAGCAAGAACAAATGCGCCACAACAGTGAGTAAAAGCACAGCAGAAATACACAGAAGCACAGAAATGACAGATGCACCATAACAGTCTACAAATGCACAGTAATAATGAACAGATGCGCAATAATAACAAATGCACAGTAACAGTGTGTAAAAGTGCCACAAGAATATGCAGAAGCGTAGAAATGACAGATGCATCGTAATAGTGTGCAAAAGCATAGCGAAAAAGCACAGATGCGTAGAAATGATAGAAGCACCGTAGAAATGGGTATATGCGCTGTAGAAATGTTCAAATGTGCTGAGGTAGCCTGTGCATGTCTGTGTGTGACCAGTACGGAACCTGTTTTCAAAAAAGCTTAGATTTTGATGAGATAAAGGGGCAAAGGCCCCACGGTGGGTGCCAAAAATGTAAGGGTAAAATGTGGATCAATCAAATGAACAATAACAAACCCAAACATCAACAGAATAATGAGAACAAGAAAGACTAAATGAAATGAAGCAATGAATAACACAATGCAAACCTTCCCTGTTTCAAAGCTTCTGTTGTTCGCCTATTACAACCGTCCTTTGCTGATGAAGTAGGCCCTCAGTGAGTGCACTTTTTTAGCTGTGTTGTAGGATGTCGATAGTAAATGGCTGTGATAATGAATAATGCCAAGAAGATGAGCTTCAAAGAAAAGGGTGATCTCAAGCAAATAGTATTGGGGTGCCAAAGGCACGCGGGTAGAATTCTGCAGAGTAACAATACGAATAGCCTGGATGATTAGAATGGAAGGATGAAGCTTCTTTTATAGACTCAGAGGAATAGGAATCAATGGTTGAGAAGAAGTGCGATGATCAACGGTTGATAGTGGTTGAGGAATGTGCAACCAGTAGAAATATGACAAGTGCCTCAGCTCTATCATGAAAGAGGGGATTTGACAACATTGATTGGAGAGTTAACTCCTTTAACTGATCAGTTAACAGACTTGATTAGTCAGTTGGAAGAATGAATTATGGAATTGACTGAATTGATTGAGGGATTAAATCAATTGACTGGTTAGTTAACACTTTTGATTGATTAGTTAACTAACTTCTGATTTGAGAAGAAATAGGACATGTGGGTGAGGGGGAAAATAGGTAATTAAATATTTAATATATTTAATTATATGTGCAACCCGATGAGGTGGACAAGGTGAGGTGGATTTTTGGGAATTAAAACTTAGGATAGAGGAATTTGGATTAATTAAATAATTTATGATTATTTAATTGTGTAGGACATTTAGAAGAATTTTAATTAAATAAATAGATTTTATTTAATTATGGAACAGTGAATCGATTAAATAAATTTAGAATATTTATTTAATTGATAGGAGAATGGAATAAATATTTATAATATTTATTTAGAATGAATCGTGTCATTTTTAGGCATATACAGATACCATTTTTCAAAGCAAACTCAGATAATCTTGATCCTAAGAATGCCTTAGCATTATCAGATATAATAGTGCAAGGGGGCCTGAAATGAGTAGTTCTTCCTTCAACAAAATCTAGAATAACCTTCTCAGTGGCTTCTTTCAATGGGACAACTTTGCTCCACCTAGTAAAATAATCTATCGAAGTAAGGAACCAATTGTGTCCTGAGCTTGAAACTAGATTAATCATTCCTATCAAAATCCAACCCCCACTGAACAAAAGGTTCATCTACAACTTTTGGACTCAAAGGTAGAGCTACATTTCTCCTTTTACCAACATAGAACTAACATGCCTGACATTCCTTAACCATTTTATAGTAATTAAAACATATTGAAGGCCAATAGTACCCTGCTTGGGTAATCTTAATGGCAGTAGTCTTCACAGAAAAATGTCCCCCTGATGTCCCATGATGCAATTCATGCAATATCCTTTGAGCCTCATCTTTCTCCACACACCTGAGTAAGATTCCATCGAAATTCTTTCTGAAAAGGACATTATCAATCAAGATGAAATTAGATCCTTGTTGTCTATAATATCTTCTATTTTCAAGGGAGAGCATCCTAGGGAATCAACCAGTCTCCATTAACTATATCCTGTCACTAACCCAAGAGTCTAAATCATCTTCTTGTACTTTTAGTACAGTCTCTTCTTCATCTTCTTTAATCATTGACACTTTTGAGTCTTGAGCAATATATTGGTAGAGACCTCTTCCTCTTACCAATTTAGTGGGTTTTATGTCCAAATCATACTCTAGAATATTAGTTATCAAATTGGCTCTTTTCTCAGTGATTTCTCCTTCCATAATGTATTCTATGACACTTGAACGAGCTATCAGTATCAAAATCTGTCACTAAGTGTCTAAATTTTTTCAGTCCTTTAACTATGGCATATGCTTGCTTTTCCACAAAATTGTACTTGGATTCATATTCTCACAATGTTCTGAAAAAGAAAGTGTTTAGGGTAAAATTGGATTTGTTAATCTTTATTACTTAGATGTTAAAATCTATCTCTCCACTAAACATTAAAGGATCTAGGGTCGAGTGGTGAGCACTATCATACCCTAGAGTCACTTTCAGATGTAGGGAAACTTGGATTAGGGAATTAATTATTAATTTTTCCTTCTCCTATGCTCAATTGACCATTAAAACTCTAATTATGCAAATATGACAACAAATTAATGAATTATGGAACATCCTCTTGTAGACGAGAGTAAAATACAGAATTACAGAGAACCTATTTTCAGGGTTCCAAAGCGGAATAGTCAGGGACACTGGAGCGGGTGCCCAAGTCCAAGACCCTATTTTCTGTCCAGATCTGGCAACAAGATCTGCAACCTAAATCTTCTGTATTAGAGATTTTCCTGACATGGAACTTCGGGGACTAGGGAGTGGGCGCCCTAGTCTAGGGGGTAGTTTTTCTTCCTTTTTTTTACTTCAGACACTTCAATGTGCTCCTCTACAACTTCACTTAGTCCAGCTCCTCAACTTGTAACTTACAATCATGAAAACTTGGTTTGGGGGTTGTGGTGTTTAGGAGCTTGCCTCAGTCAAGCCCCGGAAGGACACATAAGTCTTCCAAACACCTTTGTTAGATAGAGAAAGAGTACCCTTAGAGGACAAATCCAAATAAAATAATGATAGAAAACAAAATGATATTTCACCTTGTAGTGAAGCTTTCATGGAGGAAGATACTCTTCATGCCATGAAGGAATTGATGCTCAAATCTACAAATATCAACACACAAAACATACAAGTCTGCTCTTGCAACATAATAGAAAGCCTTTAATCACCTTGAGAATGCAATGATCATCTAATTGAAATCTAGTTCCAAACTAGTCCACAAATGAATGCCTACACATGCTTATATATGCATCTACAAGCACTCCTGCCAAGAAATTAAAATTCAAACTTTACCGTGTCAGCAAAACCACCAAATAACGGCCATAAACCAACACCCCAAAATTGGGGCTACCCTAAAATAGGGCAGGACTAGGCAATAGGCGCCCAAGTCCTCCCCCCTATTTTGGGTAGGGTACAACTCAAGGGGTCCTCCTAGGTCCCATTTGTCATGTTACCCTAGTCTCATTCCATCGGGATGCCAAAGTATGAACTAAAATGCCCTAAATGCAATTAAAAGACCTGGGAGCTAAACCTTATGAGGGAAAAGCCCCCAAGGGGACATTTTTTGACATTACATTTAGCCCCCACTTTAATGTATGTATAAACACAAGGCCCATACATGCATTAAAGTAAGGTCACAAACACAACAAACACATCAAACATGGAGAAGACATGGCAATCGCATAGTAGACAGTAACAAGCATGCAAAACACGGAGAAGACAGTTACAAGCACATAGAACACAGAACAGATAGTTAATGCATAGAAGACACATTAATGCATGGAAGACATAAATGATATCTTTTCTTTTCTTTTTCTCATATATATGAAATGCAAATGCAAGTACTGGAAAGTAAACAAACCTCTCAAAATGTAGGAAGCACTACTCGATGGTGTTGGTCTCTGCATATGGGGCAACAGACACGCAATACATGCAAAACCTCCCAAAATGCATGAAGCACTACTCAATGGTGCTGGTCTATGCATATGGGGTAACAAACACACCATACAAAACAAGCATGCCAAAACATACACAATTGAAGACATGGAGAAAACACAGTAGACAAGCAATGGTGTGTTCCCTATTTCTAGGCTCATCACCATCTTAGGCACATTATAGGCACACACCGACAATTGGGCTTCACCACAATAATTGCCAAAGACACGCTTAAGGGTTGAGTTAGTCACAAAACAACTCCCCGCCTCCACAGAGGACTTTTGAAAATGGCAGGATGATATAATCTACTATGAGAAATACACCATCCCCGCCTCCACAAAGGGCTTAAGAAAAAGGATATGTGCGATATATTGCCTCCACAGAGGGCTTACATGATTGATTGATTGATTGCAAACAAACTCAGGATGCAAGATGCACTACTCTAGCGCAAGTCTTTGCATCTGAGGTCAAACACATTGCTAACATCTATAAAGACAGCTTACCTTATATGCCCCCACCTTAAGGTGGTTGATATTAGTTATCGATATCAAGCACATTAAGGTAGGAAGAAAACACACAAGGGAACACTGACTTTCGTAAAGCCCGTGCCCCTTGGAGGTGAAATGTACTTTACGATCACCAAATGTTCCCACAAACACATCCCTTCAAGAAACATGTTAGTGTCTAGGACATCATGATAAACAACAACATCAATGCATATGATTAACTGCACAAAAAGCCAAGGTTATATAACAAATTCAAAGTTCGACGATAACCGTAGGGCTATATCACAAAGCTCTTTGAATCGAGTACCGCCTATTGGATTTTTCCCAAACTAGATATTCCCCAATTATCCCTAAAAGGTAGCCATCATTGATCAATAGGATTTTTGGGCCAGGGGCCAACAGTACAGGAGATAGACTCCATGAATATCTCTTCTTCTTTAGGCTCTGCAGAACCAAGGGGGGTATTCCCTATTCAACATCCATAAAATATGCCTATGAACATTACTGGGATGTTGATACAAAGCAGATAAATCCTCTCTTATGCAGACCAAAACTATGAAATAAGTGCAAAGGGGCTATCTTTGGACCTATGTTTAGTTGTGAGACAGAGGATTTTGGTCCTAAAACTACTTCTAATGTCCTAAAGGTTTGTATTTGAAGTTTGAGTTTGTATTTGTATTTGGATGCAAGAATGGGACTTTGGGTTGTAACCTCAATATAGGACCAGACTGATGCCTATCTTGGGCTCGGAGTCAATACACATACACATGTGAATGATTATCATAAACTTGAATCAATAACTAGGTTTCAAGGGAAGAATTTTAGTGTCTACCTTACAGATACTTCCCAATATTGAGTATTCAGTCATTCATACTTAGTGATATCCCTGTTACAACATACCTTTCCCAATGCTTAACCTAAAACATTCAATTTGTTCCTTGAACAAAGGTAAGAGATCAAACAATCAACACAGAAAATCTATATTCGTGAATCCCAAATAACCCTTAGCTATTTAGATTCAAAAGAAAAGATGCCCACAACTTGGAGACAAATAACTGAACACATGCAACAAATGCATTTCTCATATAAAACAACATGAAACCAACAAAATTATGCATAAAACATACAACATATGATTCATAAACTCACAAAACACCAAAATAGAGACACCAGCAAGACTGTATCTTATTACTCCACCAAAATTTGCCAAATCTTCAACAACCTAAATGAGTAAGATAGTTTTCTTTTTATAGTGAGACTGTGTAATCAATGGTAATTACATGGCATTTTCAAAATCTTGCCAAATACATTGCACCAAGAATGGCACCCAAGACATTGAATGCAGTAGGGAGACAAAAGGAAAGAAATAGGTGGAATCGGGAGATGCGCCACAGTTTGAATATTTTCTTCACAAATTTGGTAGCTGGCCCATCATTTCAACCCATGCCTCTGCAACCCTTTACCATTAATGTCAACCAACCAATGGGATGCAGCAGCTGTGCGTTGTGAAACCTTTCCCACCTGAAAAGATGCATTAAACATACAGAAATCCCCTTTGTTGAGATTTTGAACAATGACCGTCGATCTCCTCCCTATCGCCAAAATCCATGGCCCCAAATTGTGCTGAAAAGTCACCAGCCAATTAGAACGTGCCACGTAGGCACCCTTTTACTATCGCTGACTTTTCCCTCTCTGATTTTGCCTTTTTCACCTTTAAAACCCTTGTATATGCAAAAGCATATGCATATACATACAACTACCTGCATACAAAGCGTGGACCCCAAATCTTTATGAAACAGATTGAAAATACCTTGAGATCCAGCTTGTATCTTCATTCTTTTGTATATCGGCATATACAAATGCCATATACATACAAGCCATGGATGCCAAATGCTTATAGAACAAATTGCAATCACTATTGGGTCCAGCTTGCATCCTAATCTTTGCATCTTCGCTTTGTATATAACCAATGTACATCACATATACAATGCGAACATACAAGCAAAACATACATACAAATAGCGGGCTTCATCCTTTATCACCTGGAATGTATGTTCACTTCAGATCCAGCTTGTATATTAGGAATGTATGCTCGACTGCATGTGCTACATACAATCGCAAATATGCAATCGGTGGGCCCCACATGTTTTTGACTACTTTGACTTCAACCGGCCTTGTATATTTCTTTGTATGTTGCAAATGTATCTCGCCATTGTATGTCAGAGATACATACAACCCAATATACAAAAGAAAACCTTTGACTTTTCAACTCTTACCATTGTATCACCGGTTGCCAGATTTGATAACTTTTGGAATCCAAGCTCTGAATGTTTCTTCATGCATGTGCATCGGTCGTTAGAGAGACTATTGCATGGGTCATCGATATGCTTGTTTGGCCAATGAACCCTTTCACTGTAGCGAATGCATGTCTGCCTCCTTATACATTTTCCATTGTATAAACCTGATGTACATTCTGCCTTGCACAACTTCCTTGTATGCCACCAATGTACCTTTTGTGTGCATGTTTCCCTTTGTATCTAGTCATTGCATGTCTAAACATACAACACAAATATACATGCAAACCCTCACATACAAGCAGGGAATATTCTCAGAATCTGTGACAGATTCCCAATTGCATATACAAACCCGATATGCATTCAAAATGCATACAATCATTTTTTTCACTTTTTTGAAGGCCGATTGAACATTTTTGGCCCGCCAATGTACATTTGGACTTGTACATAGAAAGACACATACATTCGTCAGAATTCACCGCTGCATAGAGTGATTTTAAACTTAGCATTTTTTCTTAAGTGCGATAGGATAAAGAGGTAAAGCAATGCATAAGGGCCGGTCAACCAATGAGCGCTAAGGCATGAAAATACAACTTCAACAACCGAGAACCTGCTATAGGAGGTCAACAACAAAATAGAAGATACAACATAGAAGGCTAAGGAAAAATAAAATCTAGAAGGCATTAAGGGTTTGAAAGAATACAAATATAAGCTTGCAAACTCAATTCAGAACCCTAACCCTGGCTGAGCACCACCATTGGCTCCAACTAGGGATGTGCAGGCACAAGACTGCAGTGAGAATTAGACCACTCTGGGATAGTCCAGGCAAAATGCAAAATGCAAAATACCGCCAACTATACAAGACATGTATAGTCTATTTACACCTAATTTACAATGTGCACACAAGATATTCATTTATGAAAAGTAGGGCTTTAGGAATTGACTGTGCACAGGCAATTCCAGTAGTTCACCATTCAGGGCCTGGAGAAAGTAGGAATCTTCTCCATGACTATTACTGATTTGATATGGGCCCATCCATAAGGGCTCAAATTTACCATGTTTGCCCTTATCCTGGTTCTTTGCATTCCAAACAAGGACCAAATCACTTATCTGAAACTTCCTTTCTATAGCCCTTTTATCAAATAAATATTTCACCTTTTGCTATTTCTTGATATTTGTCTTCTGTGCTTCTCCTCTAATTTCATCCAATGCCACCAGTTGATTTATCCTTTCATTCATTGAGTCCTCAATCTCTTCATTATTTTCTTGTATGAATTTATAAACTGGCAAGAGATTATTCAAAGGTAACTTAGCTGTTGTGCCATAAACTAGCTCAAAAGGTGACCTCCCAATTGCTTTCTTCACTATTATCCAGTCAACCCATAGTGTCATCTTTAACTTTGAATCCCATGCCCTTTTGTTCTTGTTTACCATCCTTTTGATGATTTTCATGAGGCTTTTGTTACTTGACTCTGCTTGACCATTTCCTTGTGGATGATATGGTGATGCATATGACAAATTAATCCCATAGTTGTTGCAAAAATCAACAAACTCACCAGATCTGAAGCACATGGCATTATCTATGACCACTTTTACTGGCACTCCAAATCTGATAATAATGTGTTCCAAAATAAAATCCATCACCACCTCGCTTGTAGCTTTCTTAGTTGGAATGGCTTTAATCCATTTAGTAAAATAGTCAATAGCAACCAAAATCCAACCATGTCCTCCACTTGATTTTTCTAAAATTTCCCCTATAAAATCAATTCCCCATTGCTGAAATGGAGCCTCCATAGTTACAGTTCTAAGGGGTAATGCACCTTCATACTTTAATTTTCCTAAGAATCTTTGACAGGGATCACATTTTCTTACCATCTTTTGTGCATCTGAGAAAGGGGTAGGCCACCAATAACCTACTCTAAGAATTTTGTGAGCTATGGTTTTGGTAGTGTAGTGTCCACCACACATTCCTTTGTGCATGTTAGTTAGAATGTCTTTAGCTTGATTTTTATCTACACACCTAAGTAATACACCATCAAGATTTTTCCAATACAACTCTCCTTGAACAATGGTGTATTTGATAGCATGTAGCTTTAAGGTCCTTTTCTGACTATCACTGAGATGGGAAGGAAAATTCAAATTCTACAAATAGTACACAATATCCTTGTACCATTCAGATTTTGACATATTAACAATTTCATTCTGAACTACATTCACTTGGCATGCCTCTAGATTTGATTGTGTCATCATCTTAGCCAAATCTTGTCATCTTACCAATTTTGTGATTTGTATCTCAATGTTGAACTCTTGTAACTTGTTTATCCACCTGCATCTTCTTCCTGTCACTTCTTGCTGAGTGAAAATGTCCTTAACTACTACATGGAGTACCTATGCAACTATCTGAGAGCCTACTAAGTATGGCCTGAAGCTCTTGACTGCTCTAACCAATGCATATGCATGCTTTTCCATGATATCATATTTCAATTCAGCTGCCTGCAATGACATGCTAAAGAAAGCAATAGGTTGCTCAAAACCATCTTCATTTTTCTATAATAAACATGCAGCAACAGTGTGAAAAGAGGTAAATGAGAACAACTGAAGTGGCTTAGAAAAATCAGGAGATTTCAACATAGGAGCCATCTTTATAGCTTCTTTGATATTCTGAAATGATTTAGTTGCTTCACTTCCCCATTTAATGGTTTCACCCTTCTTCAACATTTTAGAAATATCTTTTGTAGTCTCTGCAAAGTTAGGGACAAATCTTCTAACAAAATTAATATGTCTAAAGAAAGACTGAATGCCTTTTACTGTCTTAGGAATTTGAATTATGTCAATTACAACAATCCTTTCAGGATCAATCCTAACTCCATCCTTGGAAACAATGTGTCCCAATAGTTTTCCTTCCACTACCCCAAAAGCACATTTCTTTGGGTTAAGTGAAATGCCATATTCCAATTCTCTAATAAAAATTTGTTCTAGGTGCATGCAATGCTGCTTCTCCTTTTTTGAATAAGCAGTTAAGTCATCTTGATACATAGCCAAAATTGAGTCAATCAATCCTACAAAAGCAACATCCATAGCCCTCTGAAATGTAGCACTTGCATTTATTAGTCAAAATGGCATTCTTACATATACATAAGTCCCCCATGGAGTGGTGAAGGTAGTTTTGTATTGTTCAAATTCTTTTACCTTCACCTGATTGTACCCTGAAAATCCATCCATCATGGATTAAAGCTCACAGCCAGTTACCTTCTGCAACATAGCCTCCATGTTAGGCAATGGATAATTATCCTTTAAAGAAGATACATTCAGATTTCTAAAGTCCACACAAAGTCTTATATCACCATTCTTTTTTCTAACTGGGACAAGATTGGACACTCGAGTTGAGTGTCTGATAGGCACAATTATTCCAGCCTCCCTAAGCTTCATAAGTTTTTATTGCATTTTTGGAGCCAAAGTTGGTTTAATAGGCCTTTGTTTTTGTCTGAATGGCTTAGCTTCAGGCTTCAAAGGAATCTCATGCTGGAATAAATCTTCTCTATAAGCCTTTAGGTCCTCATATGACCATGCAAAGACATGCTTATATCTTCTTAATAATGCAATCAACATACTCCTGATGTGTTGCTTGAGCTATTTGCCAATATATACCCTTTTGGGGGCATGGCATGTCCCCAAGTTTATCTCCTCCAAGTCATCCTTGTTTGTAGGAGATGCCTTTGTAACAAACTGGTCTCTATTGTCAAATGCTCTTTCTAAAGCAACCAGCCCTTTGGGGATTTTATTTGTTTTAAGCTGAACTACTTCTTTCCCCAAAAGAGTTTCTTTTCCATCCACAACTTCTACAAAGTTTTGAAAATCAACCTCCTGGTTCTCATATTCATCTATGCAGTGCAAGAACCTCAACAAATCTCTATCATCATCAAACACCTGCCAACTGCATACATTATCTGGTACTACAGGTCTAGTTTTAACTTCAACATTTGTAACATCAGACAGAGTGACATCATCTAGCCTTATGGCTACATTAGCTAAAAAATCTGCCATGACATTCTTTGACCTTTCTATCCAATTTATTGAAAAAACATCAAATAATTCAATTGTGTCCCAAACAACATGCTTAAATTATTTTAACCTCTTATTTTTTGAAGCATATTTATCTCTCACCTAGGAAACAATTAATTCTGAATCTCCAAATACTTTTAACATCTTGATCCCATGCTTCAAAGAAACATTCAATCCTAGTAACAGAGCCTCATATTCTGCAATATTATTTGTGCAAGTAAACTTTAACAAGAAAGAGAACTTCAGAAGCTTACCAGCTGGAGACAAAAACACAACTCCAGCACCAAAACCTTCCTTTGAATAGGCCCCATCAAAATACATAGTCTAGAGACCCTGTTGGTCAAGCTCTTGAATGCAAATATCTCTCCCTTTACCTCCTTGATCATCTGAGGTAGCTCTGAAATTCTCATAGTCAGTGTCCACAAAATAGACATGCTCATCTGAATCTTGATCTTCAACTGTCTCTAGTGACCTTTGTTCTTTGACCAGTTTGACATCTTTACCATTCATTGGAATCATGGCATATGATAGATCTAACTGCATACTTCCTCCAATCAATGTTGCCCATCTTCTTGACAACATCATACCATATTGTGGCTTTATGTCAACCACTGTTATGTTCATTCTGTATGTCTTTTCTAGATATGCTGCTAACCTAAAATCCACATCCTTCATGATTCCAATAACTGGTACCTCTCTAGCATCCATTGCATAGCATTTTCCACATGCCTTATCTATCTTCAATCTAGCTTGTTGCATAATAGCCAGAGGCATAATATTTGTTGATGCTCCTGAGTCAAGCATAGAATTGTTGATTACTTTCCCATTGATAACAAGGGAGACATAAAATGGTTCAACCTGTGAAGGGCATTTTGTCATCGTCATTCCTAGATATACTTCAGGAATCTCATCCTCATCAATACACAAGGCTTGTTTCTTACCCTGAGTCTCAACATTTAGCTCGACCTGACAAGCTACTCCAGAAATTAGGGACAGTGCTTTATTCTTGAATTCTTCAACCTTCATCATCTCCATCAATGGAATAGAGACCTTTATCTAGGATAAAATCTGAGTTATGTCGAAGGGAGCATAATTTTGTATAACAGTTGTATCTTGAACCGTGGTTTTACTCTTATCCTGAGATGATCTAGCCCTAGCTTTAATGGCCCTCTGACTGTCATCCATGATCTGAGAATTCTTACTTTGATCCTCATTTTGGGGAACTTTATTTTCTGGTCTTTGAGAATCATGACCTAATTTTTTCTTTGAATTTTGCTTATCATTGTTCCATTGCTTCTTATGTGGTTCAATCCCTTTATGATTATGCACTGGTTGGTTCACAAAGGTATCTCCTGATTGACGTGAATCACTTACCTGAGCCTTACCTCTAAGGTTACAATTGCTTTTGACCTGAGCTACTACTACGGCTATGAGAGCTCTAATCTCTTCATCAAAAGGCCTTCTCAAGTTATTCAAAAAGATGCGTGAGTCTTGAGCATAAGCATAGTTATCTTCATCATCTTCATCACAGGAAACCTACCAGCATACCTGAGTTCCATAATTTGTGCTTTCATCAGCATCACAAGAGCAGTATTCCCTATTTGTGAACAACATATTGACACTATCATCCTCCATACAATGCATCTCATTGCATTCCTCACAAGCAACAACATTATTATATAAAGATTGAGCAATCATACATTGCGATTGTGAGTGAGGCATTTGACATATTATGCACCATGGGGTGTCATCAACAATATTAACAGCCTTCTTCAAAGGATTAGGAGTCTCCTTAATAGTTTGAGCTCTTTGGTTAGTGTTGTTCTATGGGAGAATGGGTTTGCCATTATGCCAATTAGTGTTATATGGCATATCATGCAATGATGGTCTTTTCTCTTGTCTTTGGTAAACCTGCCTTTCGGCACCTACCCCTTTTTCATTTTTAGCAAGTCTATAACTCAGGTCCTTGACAATAGTTGTCAACTTATCTAATTTATCCTCAGAAGTAGATGCACTACCTTGAGTACTTTGAGAATTATTATTTGGATTTTGCAGAATTTTTACATCATCTCTTCTATTTGTCTTACCAAATGCTTTCCTATTATTTTCAATGTTGGTTGCAATTCTGAAAGCATACCTAAGGCTAAAAGGACCCTTATCTCTTAACCCATAAGTTGTTTTAGCATCAAAAGCATTTACGTATAAAACTATGCACATTGGTTCATTAGGCCTCATGTGAAGTGGCAACTTATTCAATACTTTAGTGAACCTAGCATTAAAATCTGCAACTTGTTCATTTGACCCCTTAGTAATACTAGTGAATTCATTTACAAAAAAGCTTGGATTAGTTTTATCACCATATTGTTCCTTAAAAATCCTCCTGAAGTCTTCCCATGATGAAACATTCTGGTCAGACAGACTTTTATACCACTCTCTAGCCTCATCAACTAAGGATTGCATAAATAATTTCATAAAAACATCTTCATGCTTGACCTCAAAATTGTCCATGACATTCTGAAAAGCCTTTAAATGATCCTCCCCTAACACAGTATCGTTTCCTAAAAAATTTGGTACCTGCGGCCTCACATGTTTGTCAATGGGATTAGGCTAGCCAGGAATACCATCAAAAACAAGCTGCCTAAATCTGTCCAGCTGCATAAGTTGTCTACCAAACTGATTAACATTGGCATTCCTATTGGCATTTTGATTTCTCACATTATTTAATGGTACCCTAACATTGTTTATATTTTGTCTCTGATCATTTTGCTGATTATGGATTTCATTTCTTTGTTGCTTTCTCAACACATTTGCATTATCATGGGTGGGAACTAAATTATGTTGAGCAATTTTCAGAGCTTGTACCCTTTGTCTCATATCATCTCTAATCTTCACTGCCTACAGATATTCTAATTCAGCCCTCAGGTTCTTGATTTCTTTAGCTAATTCTTCATCTCTAGGCATAGAAGAGGATGGTCTCATTCCATTTTGGTCATCATCATCCCTTGGGGATTCAGTTTCTTCAAACCTGTCAAGGGGATCTAAGAAAGGGCGTTCTTGAAACACCTCTGACCTCATTCTCAATCTATCACCTTGTTTCCTTTCAAATACATCTTGAATTTCAGCCTCTGTGTTTGAAAAATAGGGTGGCTACTACTCTGAAGATCTAGGATTATCTTGGATATTATCATTATTTATGGGGCTGGGAGAACCTTCTTGACTGGCTTGAACAGTCCCTTTTTTCCTGTACATCATTTTTTTGGGTAATTCCTCAAATAGAGGATTACATAGGGATCTTCTCCCTTGCATACAAATTTTACTTTACCAGTTGGGAGATTTGTTCAGAGTCACCACCTACAACTAGGAATTATTTTCTTTTAAATCAAGGTTTTTACACAAAGCATCCCCAGCGGAGTCACCAAATCTGTTGGATTTTTCCCAAAATGGATATTCCCTAGTTATCCCTACAAGGTAGCCATCATTGATCAATAGGATTTCTGGGCCAGGGGCCAATAGTACAGGAGATAGACTCCATGAATATCTCCTCTTCTTCTTTAGGCTTTGCAGAACCAAGGGGGCTATTCCCTATTCAACATCCATAAAATATGCCTATGAACATTACTGGGATGTTGATATAAAGAAGATAAATCCTCTCTTATGCAGACCAAAACTGTGAAATAAGTGCAAAGGGGCTAGCTTTGGACCTATGTTTAGTTGTGACACCGAGGATTTTGGTCCTAAAACTACTTCTAATGTCCTAAAGGTTTGTATTTGAAGTTTGAGTTTGTATTTGTATTTGGATGCAAGAATGGGACTTTGGGTTGTAACCTCAATACATGACCAAACTGATGCCTATCTTGGGCTCAGAGTCAATAGAAATACACATGTGAATGATTATCATAAACTTGAATCAATAATTAGGTTTCAAGGGGAGATTTTTAGTGTCTGCCTTATAGATACTTCCCAATATTGAATATTCAGTCATTCATACTTAGTGAGATCCCTGTTGCAACATACCTTTCCCAATGCTTAACCTAATACATTCAATTTGTTCCTTGAACAAAGGTAAGAGATCAAACAATCAACATAGAAAATCTATGTTCCCGAATCCCAAATAACCCTTAGCTATTTAGATTCAAAAGAAAAGATGCCCACAACTTGGAGACAAATAACTGAACACATGCAACAAATGCATTTCTCATATAAAACAACATGAAACCAAAACAATTACGCATAAAACATACAACATATGATTCATAAACTCACAGAACATCAAAATAGAGCCACCAGCAAGACTGTATCTTATTACTCCACCAAAATTTGCCAAATCTTCAACAACCTAAATGAGTAACATAGTTTGCTTTTTATAGCGAGACTATGTACTCAGCAGTAATTACATGGCATTTTCAAAATCCTGCCAAATAAATTGCACCAAGAATGGTGACCAAGACATTGAATGCAGCAGGGAGACAAAAGGAAAGAAACAGGTGGAATTGGGAGATGCGCCACCGTTTGAAGATTTTCTTCACAAATTTGGTAGTTGGCCCGTCATTTCGACCCATGCCTCTGTAACCCTTTGCCATTAATGCCAACCTACCGATGGGATGTAGCAGCTACACGTTGTGAAACCTTTCCTGCTTGAAAAGATGCATCGAACATACAGAAATCCCCTTTCTTGAGATTTTGAACCGTGACCGTCGATCTCCTCCCTATCGCCAAAATCAACGGCCCCAAATTGCACTGAAAAGTCGCTAGCCAATTAGAACGTGCCACGTAGGCACCCTTTTACTATCGCTGACTTTTCCCTGTCTGATTTTGCCTTTTTTGCCTTTAAAACCCTTGTATATGCAAAAGCATACAACTGCCTACATACAAAGCGCAGACCCCAAATTTTTATGAAGCAGATTGAAAATACCTTGAGATACGGCTTGTATCTTCATTCTTTTGTATATCAGCATATACAAATGCCATATACATACAAGCCACATACGCCAAATGCTTATAGAACAAATTGCAATTACTATCGGGTCTGGCTTGCATCCTAATCTTTGCATATTCGCTTTGTATATAACCAATGTACATCGCATATACAATGCGAACATACAAGAAAAACATATATACAAACAGCAGGATTCATCCTTTATCAACCAAAATGTATGTTCACTTTAGATCCAGCTTGTATATTAGGAATGTATGTTCGACTGCATGTGCTACATACAATCGCAAATATGCAATCGGTGGGCCCCACATGTTTTTGACTACTTTGACTTCAATCGGCCTTGTATATTTCTTTGTATGTTGCGAATGTATCTTGCCATTGTATGTCAGAGATACAAACAACCCAATATACATAAGAAAACCTTTGACTTTTCAACTCTTACTATTGTATCATCGCTCGCCAGATTTGATAACTTTTGGAATCCAAGCTCTAAGTGTTTCTTCATGCATGTGCATCAGCTGTTGGAGAGACTGTTGCATGGGTCACTGATATGCTTGTCTGGCCGATGAACCCTTTCACTATAGCGAATGCATGTCCACCTCCTTATACATTTTCGATTGTATAAACTCGATGTACATTCTACCTTGCACAAATTCCTTGTATGTCGCCAATGTACATTTTGCTTGCATGTCTAAACATACAACATGAATATACATGCAAACCCTCACATACAAGCAGGGAATATTCTCAGAATATATGATAAATTCCTCATTGTATATACAAACCCGATATGCATTCAAAATGCATACAATCAAATTTTTCACTTTTTTGAAGTCCGATTGAACATTTTTGGCCTGCCAATATACATTTGGACTTGTACATAGAAAGACACATACATTCGTCAGAATCCACCACTGCATAGAGTGATTTTAAACTTAGCATTTTTTCTTAAGCGCGACAGGAAAAATGGATAAAGCAATGCATAAGGGCCAGTCAACCAATGAGTCCTAAGGCATGAAAATACAACTTAAACAACCGGGAACCCACTACAGGAAGTCAACAACAAAATAGAAGATACAACATAGAAGGTTGAGGAAAATTAAAATATAAGGCATCAAGGGTTTGAAAGAATACAAATATAACCTTGCAAACTTGATTCAAAACCCTAACCCTAGGTGAGCAGCACCACTACCAAGGCTAGATTCAAAGGCAAACAAAGGTGCATAGAGTAGCAGTATTGTTAAGGTTTCTAAATGTCATAGAAACATCATGAAATTCACTACGCAAAAAGCACAAGTGCTTCCACTAGCCAAGCGTCAGATAAGATATACACCCCATCATCATATTAGGAACTATAGTCCATTTTTTGATTGCTCTCGAAAGGGACACTAGGCCCGAAACAGTATAAATGTTTGTAATCATCCGCCCACTAGATAGAAACACTAGAGGAAGGGAAACAATAAATAAGAGAGGAGAAACAAGTGTCTTAGGGACAGTCACGTAGGAGGGTGCCCCCAAGTCACCAACCATGACGCTATGTCCATCAGACACAACACACAATAATGAAATCAGAGAGAGAGGCAATATAGAAGAATGATGATACAAATAGAAGAAGGTCACAACAGAGGCAGTCTCCTGATATCTTGAACCTTACGGGAGAATCTGAGGTCATCCCAGTGGCCTAAAAAACATATAACACATCACGGGGGCATCACGTCATGAGAGAGATAAAGGGTTAGAGATACTTACCTGTAGGGCCCTTGTCGAGCTAGAAGTTGTCTATAAGCAAATCGTCATCGTCATCATCCCATTCCCTAATGATGGTGGATAGTGGGACATATGGTACCATAGCCAAATTCATATCTTGTTCATCATGTTGTTCATCGTTAGGATTGTCTTTGTTTGGTTGAATGTTAGGATCAATGTTCTCTTGTTGAGAGGCAAGGTTTATAGCATATTCTTGTCTTCTTTCTCTTGCTTGTCTATTTCTCTTTGTTCGACCACTTATCTTTTGTAAGACAAGGCCTTTCTCTTTCATAGGTTGTTACAAATTAGAAGATGAAGCACCGGGATCAAACCTTATTTGTCATGGTGGCCTATTTTGTTGTTGACAATGATCTCCGATCCTTGTAAGGATTTCGAGGGAGGAACCTCAGCATAGGGACCTTGTCCTTTCGGTCTAAAGTGCTCTTCACATGCGGGTTGTTTTTATTTTGTCATTTCTTGTGTAAGAGGATTAGGTGTTTTAGTTTTATCCCAAAAGTAATTCAACTTGTAATGTGTTTTACGACCCAAAGGTCTATACTTGTTGCAAGGGATAGTGATTATACGGCCATCCAGAGGGAATTTTAGATAATGGTGTATTGTTGAAGGGATAGCTTTCATTTATTTTAGCCAAGGATGTCCCAATTTTATGAAGAAAAGGTTAGAAACAGGGAAAACATCAAACCATTGTTCAACATGTTTTCCAAAAAGCGTTACTAACAATAATATCTTTCCCAAAGGCTTGATAAAGGTTCCCATATGTGTCTTAATCATCATGCTTGAGAGGTCATAATAACCTTGCATTAGTTGATGTGAAAAGGGGAACTCCTCAGTAGAAACATTAGTCATGCAATTAGGATCGATAAGAGTTCTGTCCACAGGGTTTCCCATTATTTTCACAGTGATGTAAAGAGGTCCTTCTTTGTCTCTAGTTGTTCTATCATGAGGTGTAAAGACGATTTTAGGCTCAGGTGCTTTTCTTTTCATGTAAGGTCTAGGAGGGAACCTATTGTTGTTATCATGATTAGAGAACATGCTTATATAGTCAACTCAATGCCAAATTAGATTTTGAAAGCTTGTTCAAAATTGGTGCAAAAGACAAAAGCAAAAATAGCCTAAAATCTTTGATTTTTTGTACTTTTCAAATGCAAATGAATGATCCAAGGGGTGTTATGAGGATTAAGTCAAGGGAATAAAGTTATATGTCTGATATCAGTCCAAAACAGCAACAAGCTCACTCCCAACACACTCTTGATGCAAATTTAAGATAATGCCAAGTCGATTATAGTGAAAATATGTCAAAATAGGTAATTTTTTCACCAAATTTCAATGCAAGAGAGAACAACAAAGGGTGCTATGAGGAAAATGATGATGGATAGTGATTAATACCAGAAATAATGACCTCTTGGTGCTAAAATATCCAACACAACATGCTTTCAGTGCTGCTTAAGGTAAAACCCTAGTGAAAATATAGCAAAAATAGGCTATTTTTCACAGTTTTTCAACTCCAAGACCTAGTAAAAGGGGTTTTGTAAGAAATTTTAGGAGGGAAAGTGAATAATATCAATAATATCAGTCACTAAAATCTACAAAACTAATCACAACACACTTGGAGTGCAAACTAGGTCAAACCTTAGGGCAAAAATTGTCAAAATGTGTAGTTTTTCGCTAAATTTTCACTACAAGAGCCCGTTAAAAGGGTGTTGTGAACCTTTTTATGAGGGGAAAAAAATTATTAATCTGATAAAAGAAAATTAATGTAAAAATATCTTTCACAACACACCTATAGTGCAAGTTTGGAGAGTCGATAAGGCTAATTTTAAATTGTCATTTTTGAAGCCCTAGGTTTTAGATCTTGGCACAAAATGCTATACAAATGTTTTGAAGTCTGATTTTTGATGGAAATTAAATATTTTCAGATCTGAAAATGATTTTCAAGATTAATCATGCAAAATTCCCATGTAAATTTAATGAAAGTGCACCAAAATTGCTAGTTTTTGTTGAAATTTTCAATGCAAAAATGCAAATAATTTAAATTTAAATGCAAATTCACACTAAAATGCAAGACTAAAGCCAAATGTAAATTTGAATGAGCCTCTAAAATTAGTAGAAAAATCTGATAAAAGATTTTGCCTACAAACCCTAGATTTTGGAAGTACTAGGTTATCTAAAAATTGTCAAAATTTCACAAAACCCTAGCAATTAAATGATGAAAATGCTAAGCAAGATTTGAATTTTTGTATTTTACTATAGTTATATCAAATCTGATGCAAAAATGATGAATTAGGAAAATTTAGGAAGAGTTGACACAATTTAGTAAGCCCAACAATGCAATTTTTTTGTATTTTTCCAAATTTTCAATTTTTTAAAAAATTTTCCCAATGCAATAAAGGAAATGCCTATATGAATGAATGAAATCACACCAAATATATAGACAAACACTCATCAAGTTGAAATTTAATTCCAATAACATGGGTTCACCAAAATGTTTAGGGTAAAATTGGATTTGTTAATCTTTATTGCTTAGATGTTAAAATCCGCCTCTCTACTAAACATTGAAGGATCTAGGGTTGATTGGTGAGCACTATCATAGCCTAGAGTCACTTTCAGATGTAGGGAAACTTGGATTAGGGAATTAATTATCAAATTTTCCTTCTCCTATGCTCAATTGACCATTAAAAACCTAATTATGCAAATACGATAGTAAATTAATGAATTACAGAAAATTGTCTTGCAGACGGGAGTAAAATACAGAATTACAAAGTACCTATTTTTGGGGTTCCAAAGTGGAATAGTCGGGGACACTGGAGAGGGCACCCAAGTCCAAGATCCTATTTTCTATCTGGATCTGACAACAAGATCTGCAACCTGAGTCTTTTGTATCAGAGATTTTCCCGACATGGAACTTTAGGGACTAGGGAGCAAGTGCCCTAGTCCAGGGGTAGTTTTTCTTCCTTTTCTGCACTTCAGACACTCCAATATGCTCCTCTGCAACTTCACTCAGTCTAGCTCCTCAACCTATAACCTACAATCATGAAAACTTGGTTTGGGGGTTGTGGTGTTTAGGAGCTGTTGTGATGTTCACAACATGCCCCATTTTACTCCTTAGCAAAATGAGGACCCCTGCTATGGCTTTGCTTTTTTGCTTTTGTGTGTGTTGTTTTGCTTGGTGGTAAAGGGAAAAAGAGGGTTAAAATTGCAAACTTTGATAGAAATGAAGAAAAAATGCATTTTCAGTACTAGGGCATGATATGGTTGGATTCCTTGTGAAAAATGAGCTAGGGTTGCTATTTGAACCATCTTAAAATTTGCCATATTTTGCAAGTTATGATCATTTTGGTAAAATGTACATTTAGGTTTGTATATCGCTTTGCATACACAAAGTCCTTTGTATGTGCAAAGTCATTTTATACTTAGTCACTTTTTGCTTTCGGGTTCATATACAAAGTCAGTTGTATATCCTTTCATATGTACAAGATGGACCCAAAAAAAAACTTAGGTCAAAATAAGTTAATGTTTTAAATCCACTTTGTATCTTTCGTTTGTATGTTCGATAGGTCAAAACATACAAGGTAATATATACAAACACTTTATACATGGCGCAGAATCCAAATATTATGAAAACAGTGTTAAATCATTGTACATTTCGGGTTTGTATATTTGTGCATACATTTGGACCATACAATGCCAATATACATAGCGGACCCGAAAAAGTCATTAAACATTGTTAAATCGATGTACATTCGGTGCTTGTATATTTGGACATACAAAGTAAAATATACAAAGGCGACATACAAGCCACGGAATTGAAAAAAAATTGGAATCTGATGAACGCATTGTATCGCATCCGACTTGTATATCAAAGATACATTGGGAAATATACATTACTTTATACATTGCCCAGAACTAACATTTTTATGAAATAGGGTTAATTTAATGTATATCGGGCTTGTATATTCTTATATACAAGGCCAACATACATTGAACTTATACAAGAGCTGGAATCCAAATAAAATAGAATCTGATTAATGTAGTGTATAAAGCCCGAATGTATATCGTAAGATACAAGATATACATTACAGACATACAACGCGGACTTCAAGGAGTTATCAAACAATGTTAATTCATTGTATAAATTCTGGCTTGTATATTTCCAAACATACTTCGCGCACATACAAGCCAGAATCCAAAAGGAAAATCAAACACAATTTAATGCTTGTATCGAGCCTGAAATGTATGTCTAAAGATACAATGGAAATATACATACCGCGGACGTGACGGAAAGTTAAAAGAGGTTAATTCATTGTATGATTCATGCTTTGTATATTTCGATACATACAAGCCAAGATGCATCACGAAATGTACAAGCCACGGAATTGAAAAGTTATGAAACGGAGATAAATGCTTGTATATTTTGCATTTGTATGTTGCAATTTACAAACGAAATATACAAAGGAAGCATACAGGCCACAGAATTAAAAAATGCTCAGCATACAACGAAATATACATTGCGGAACTTAGAGGCAAATTGGAATTCAATTAATTCGTTGTATCGCGCCCGGCATGTATATCAATATACATGGATTTAAACAAGGAAAATGAGCGGGAAATTGAAGCGATAGGAATTTTGAAGTTATTTTTGAAGCCTGAATGCATATTTTTAGTCAATGATGGTTGACCTAACTTTTCTAAGCAATGTATATGTATTTGACCTACGTTTTTTCATAGATTTAGTGCCCGATTGATGTGTTCACATAGTCACGACTAGATTTGGTAGTTGTTTTTCTTCCTGCAGGTTTATTAAATGACGATGCTTATTGCTTATCTATTTTTGCAGGTTTGCAGTTGAAGAGGGAGCTGAAGCTTGATGGCAGTGACATCACGGAGGAGGAAATCAGATCTCAGGAGCAGAAAAGATAAGGATGAAGGGCGAGGAAGTCAAGGGTCTTCATTGATGAGGACAAAATGCAGTTGAAGACATTATTGCAGCAGACCACAGGAGTTATTATTGAGCTGCTAGGGTTTCCAGAAGGGCATATTTCACCCAAATTTGATGTATGCTCAGAGATAATTTGGGAGACTTGTTCTCCAACATTTATTGTTGTAACCAGAGGTTTGAACCAGGGTTTAAAGTAGGGTTTTTTGAGTTGTATTGAGGACAACCAAAGTCTATATATTGTGCCTCTATGCACTGTAAAACTTTACACAGGGATTTTTTTAGAATAGAGGGACCTTTGAGTTTAGAAGTAGAAGAAGGAGGTCACCTGTGTCTACAATAAGGAATGCATGGAACATCTAGCTTCCTTACTGTATCTGTAAAGCTTGTAAGTTTTTCTGTAGTTTGGTCAATGAAGCTAAGAGTCATTCAGACATTGTAAATCCTATATGACTGTCTATTTCTAATACAATTGAATCTAGAATTCTGCATCTATCTTTTGAGTGTTTTCCTGCTCTTCTTTGGTTTGAAACATTTTGTCTTGAAGCTTGCAATTTTAAGTGTATAATTGTGAAAATGCTCAGAACTTACACTTAGGGTTTTGTCTGTGGATTTGATCAAGTTACTGTATGATTTATAAAGTGCATAACAGAACAATTAGATCCTTCGAATAGAGTGAATGAAGTGTAGATTAGATCTTTCTAACTTTTCCCAACCCATCTGAAAATACTTAGCTTAAAACATAGAAATTTGAAGGAAATTTGTCTCATATTTGAAAGAAGCATGCATAACAGAGTTAAAAGTAGATAGTTTTCATAAATATTTAAGAGGAGAAAGCTGCAATAATCTGAGAAGACTATTTAAAGTTTTGCAGAACAAGTATAAGTTTATGCAAAAGGAATGAACAACATATTGACATTTATTAATCTTTTGCATAGTTTGAGTCCAGTAAGCCAACAAGAAACCCTAAATCACGTAAGGCCCCTTGAACATTACAGCTTCACATCAACCAACTGAATTTGCCCAATAGGTCAAGACCTAACCATATTAAACTTGGGATTAAGTGAATCTTAACCGATTCCTTCATATCTTTCAAGATAGTTTTGGTTCATTTTATGTGAATTTTAACTAATTGTTATGATTGCATCAAAACAATCATCAATAGGAGCTTGCCTCAGTCAAGCCCCAGAAGGACACTTAAGTCTTCCAAACACCTTTGTCAGATAGATAGAGTGTACCCTTGTGAGGCAGAGGCCAAATCTAAATGAAATAATGATAGAAAACACAATGATATTTCACCTTTTAGTGAAGCTTTCATGGAGGAAGATGCTCTTCATGCCATGCAGGAATTGATGCTCAAATCTGCAAATAACAACACAAAATATACAAGCCTGCTCTTGCAACACAATAGAAAGCCTTTAATCACCTTGAGAATGCAATGATCATCTAATTGAAATCTAGTTGCAATCTAGTTTACAAATGAATGCCTAATATTGCTTATATATGCATCTACAAGCACTCCCGCCAAGAATTAAAATTCAAATTTTACCGTGTTGGTAAAATAACCAAATAACGGTCATAAACTAACACCCAAAAATTAGGGCTACCCCAAAATAGGGTAGGACTAGGGCGCAGGCGTCCAAGTCCTCCCCCCTATTTTGTGTAGGGTACAATTTAATGGGTCCTCCTAGGTTCCATTTTCCATGAAACCCAGGTCTCATTCCATCGGGATGCCAAAATATGAACTAAAATGTCGTAAATGCACTTAAAATACCCTAGAGCTAAATCTTATGACAGAAAAGCCCCCAAGGGGATATTTTCTGACATTACAGAAAGTAATAGGATGTTCTCCTTCTTCTTCTTGAACTTTTTGGGTTAAGACAGCTGCTCTATTGTATTCTCCCCCATATACATACATTATGAAGTATTTAGAAAAGTATGGATTATGCAGTACTGGGGCAATAAAGATTGCCTTTTTTATATTTTCAAAAGCTTGTCTGCCTTTGGTTGCCCACTTAAAATGTAGATCCTTCTTCAACATTAGAGTGATAGGTCTAATTAATCCTGCAAAGTTAGATATAAATCTACTAACAAAGTTAATCTTCCTCAAAAAAGATTGCACTGCCTTCTTATTGATAGGTAAAGATAAATCCATTATTCCCTTAACTCTATCTGGATCAATAGAGATTATATCTTTTGAAACTGTGTCGTAGTAACTTTCCTTGAGGTACTCCAAACACACACTTCTTAGGGTTTAGAGAGATCCCAAATTCTTGACACCTTTGGAAAATAGCCTCTAAGTGCTCATTAACATTTTTTGTGAACATAGTCAGATCATCTAAATAGATCAGGATGATCTTATTTATCAACCCTTTGAATGCTATATCCATAGTACGTTGAAAGGTTGCCCCAATATTTGAAAGCCTAAAAGGCATCTTTGCATTTACAAAGGTTCCCCAGTTGGTGGTGAAAACAGTCATATATTGGTCCTCCCTAGCCACCCAAATTTGATTATAACCTGAAAAGCTATCCAACAAAGAAAACTTTTCTGAACTAGCTACAGTTTGCAAATTTTGTTCAATTGAAGGAAGTGGGTAGTGATCTTTCAATGAAGCTTTGTTTAGATATCTGAAATCAACACAGAGTCTAATTTCTCTAGTCTTCTTTCTTACTGGCACCAAGTTAGACACCCAGGTTGAGTGTTTAATTGGAAAAATTATTTTGGATTCTAACAGCTTCTGGAGCTCTTCAACCATAAGTGACTCGATCTTGGGATTCACTGGTCTTTGTTTCTGACGTACAGGTTTTGACCCTTCCATGAGTTCAATAGTATGCTGGACTATGTCTCTATTATAAGCATGAAGATCTTCATAAGTCCAGGCAATTACTTTGTCATATTTGTTACATAGAGATATTAGCCTATCTTTTTCCTCTTGAGTAGTAACATTGCCTACTTTCAGCTTCCTTACTCCCTTTTGTCTAAAATTGCATCATCAAGGTCAAAAAGATTCTCCAAGGTTATTAATCCTCTTGGAAGCTTATTTGATTTTAGTTGCATTATCTGATCACCATATGCCTCTTCAATTTTAGGCTACAACTGATTTGCAAATTCCCTGGACTACTGTAAAAATAAGAGAATCTAACGGTCATCTTCAAAAACCTACCAATTATCTCCATTTATAGCAGGAATGGTAGGATGGATGATAACCGTGACTACCTCTTCATTGACTAACAGATCTTTAGTTGTGTCAAACTGAGATCCAATCTGGGCCATTCTGTCTGCTTCAGTATTCTGAGATCTTGGTATGACTTTTATGTTGAAGGCATCAAAATCTTCAATTAGATCCCATATTCCATGGCAATATGATCTCATTCTCACATTCTTTGCCGCAACCTTTTCTCTGATCTGTTTTACTACCAGTTCTGAGTCACCTAGAACTTTGAAATTTCTTACACCTTTCCTTTTAGCAAGAATCAGGCCATGCACTAGAGATTCATACTTAGCTTCATTATTGGTGCAAGAAAAATGGAAGCACAGGGCTTTGAGGATCTTCTCCCCTTTTGGCAAGGTAAGACAAATGCCTGCTCTAGCACAATTCTTGCTTCTAGCTCCATCAAAGTTTTGGGTCCAATTCTTAGAGTCTTCATTAGAATCCTCCTCTTTCATATTTTATTGCTCCATTATCTCAGGTATCTCTTGATCTTCATTAAAAATAACATATGTTCCCAAGCCAGTAGAGTCATAATTTCCATAAGGGTCACTCTACATCATAGATAATAGCTGATTATCCTCTTCTTCCCTTTCATCATGTGCAATCCATTCTCCTATTTTTTCCATAAGGCCTCTTTCCTCTCTATTGATCATAGCATGGGATGCTTCAAACTTTGATGTCAGTTCCTTAGTAGTATACTTTTTAGACAAAGGTTCAGACAACACCTTCATCTTTGTACCATATTTAGTCCTTAAGATTACATGTGACCAATCTAATGGCATGTACCCTCCAATCTTCGCGGTGAAATCTCTAGATATACATAAACCAAAGACAGTGGAATATCAATGATTACTACATCTTCTTAGATAGTTATGTTCAGGCAAGTATACTGTTGTTATATGGAGCCTAATCAGACTTGGAGGTTAAATTTACCCCATTTTTATCGATGCGGTTTCCCCCCAAATTATTTTATTAAGGCGTCGAGAGTTATTTTTCTATTGGTCGACATAAAAAACCCTATTTTTGTAATCGACATAAAGCTTGATAAAAATAGCGAAGGGTTAGAGTTTCCATTGATGTATTGTAGCATTTTGCAGTGGTATTGAGTTGTAAGGATTGTTGGTTCTAATCGGTTTGATTTACTATATATTAATATTGGACTCTCTATTGGTGGATGTAGCCTAAGTTTGAATGAACCACATTAAAACTTGTCTCTCGCTATTATTATTTCGGTGTGTTTTTCATTCCTGTATTTAATCTTTATTTTCATTTAATTTATATCTTCTGCCGGCTAACCCTAACGAGTGGTATAAGAGTGGGTTGTGTTCGATTATCGTCTGCATGAAGGTCTCATAGTTGAGTGGGAGAAATGGCGTATAAGGGTAAATTGAAGGTAGATAAATTCAATGGGTAGAACTATCAATTATGGAAGATGCAGATGGAGGATTATCTCTATCAAAAGGATTTTATGGAGGTCGTTGGAAGGAATAGCCAAGAAACCGGTAGCAATGACTGATGAGGATTGGAATCTTTTGGACAGAAAGGCACTAGGAACTATTCAGTTGTGCCTGGCACCATATATGGCATTCAATATAATAGAAGCGAAGACAACAGATGAACTGATGAAATCTTTGGCTAAATTGTATGAAAAACCCTTAGCCTCAAATAAGGTATTTCTCATGAAGCGTTTGTTTAATCTAAAAATGATTGAAGGTAGATCTATGATAGACCATTTAAATGAGTTTAATATGATTACTAGTCAACTAACTTCTGTAAAAGTGAAATTTGATGAAGAGGTGAAGAAAGATTGTTGGTCTCAGAAGAATAAAGGAGACAAAAAAGAAGGCAATAAGGAGGCAAATGTGGTAAGTAATAAATCTGAAGATGATGCTTTGATTTTTTTCCTAGATAATGCTGATGATTCATGGGTTTTAGATTCAGGGGCCTCATTTCATGCTATGACCCATAGAAGTTATTTTCTTGATTATGTCCAAGGGGATTTTGGGCTACTTTGTTTGGGAGATAATGAACCTTGTCAGATTGTTGGAAAGGGAAGAATCAAGATTAAGTTGTAGAATGGGAATCATTGGCTACTACAAGAGGTAAGGCACGTTCCAAGGCTAAGTAGGAATTTAATTTCAGCAGGGAAGCTAGCTGATGAAGGTTACATTTTTACATTTACTGATAAAAATTGGAAGGTTTCAAGAGGTGCCTTAATAGTAGAAAAAGGTATGAAAGTAGGCACCTTATATATTTGTATAGGTCATACTGTTCCTTCTACTTTAGCTGTTGCAGAGAAAAAACAAACAGGTTTAGGAATAGTTGTTGCAGGTTTGGAGGAAGAGACTGAAATAGTTGATGTAGGTTCTGAGACAACACTGTGGCATAACAAACTTGGGCATGAGTGAAAAAGGTATGAAGGCACTTCATTCTAAGAAAGTTTTACCAGGTTTGAAATGTATTAATATAGATTTTTGTGAAAGTTGTGTGTATGACAAATAAAAGAGAGTCATTTTTCTCAAGGATGGGAAGCAAAAGAAAGATGAAAAGTTGGAGCTTGTGCATACAGATTTATGGGGACCAGCTCAAGTGTCTTCTCTCAGTGGCTCTCGATATTATGTTACATTCATAGATGATGCAACTAGGAAGGTTTGGATTTATTTCCTTAGGCAGAAATATGATGTATTTGAAACATTTAAGAAATGGAGAAGCTTGGTTGAAAATGAGATGGGTAAAAGATTAAAATGTCTTAGATCTGATAATGGTGGTGAGTATTGCAGCAAAAAAATTGAGGATTATTGTTCCTTTAATGGAATTCATAGGTAGAAAATGGTTCCAAGGACTCCACAGGAAAATGGAGTGGGACAATAATGGAGTGTGCAAGGAGCATGAGATTAAATGTTGGGCTGCCTTTAAACATGTGGGAAGAGGCTATCAATATCGTTGTATATTTAATTAATAGAGGTCCTTCAGTTGCTTTGGGCTATGGTATTCCAGAGGAAGCATGGACAGGTAAGAAGGTGAGTTATTCTTTTCTCAAAACCTTTGGATGTGAAGCATTTGCATATGTAGATTCTGAAAATAGAACCTTGCTGGATGCAAAATCAAAAAAGTTAATCTTCATTGGATATGGCATTGATGAATTTGGTTATAGGCTTTGGGATGTTGAAAATCTAAAAATTGTGAGAAGTAGGGATGTTGTATTCAATGAGAAGGTGTTGTACAAAGATCAGTTGCAGCAGCATGAAAAGAAAGAAAAGGATTATGTGGTGTTAGACGATACTCCAGATAGTGATGTTCTAGTGGTTCCTCATGCTCCACAACAACAACAAGAAATACCACAAACTCCAATGAATGTTAGATGATCAACAAGGCTAGTAGACCTCCTGAAAGGTTTTCTCCCTCTTTGTATTCTATTTTGTTAACAGATGCTTGTGAACTAGAAGGGTATGATGAAGCCATGCAGGTGGATACAAAGGTTTAGTGGGAGCTTGCAATGAAAGAAGAAATGGACTCCTTGCTGAAAAATTAGACTTGGGAATTATGTAAGTTGCTTGCAGGTAAAAAGGCTTTACCAAACAAATGGGTTTATAGGATGAAAGAGGAAGATGGAGGTAAGAAAAGATTTAAATCCAGGTTAGTTGTAAAAGTATTTGCATATAAAAGGGGCATTGATTTTGATGAGATTTTTTCTCCGGTTGTTAAGATGACTTCTATTCGTATTGTTTTAAGTATTATGGCTGTTGAAGATTTGCATTTGGAATAGTTAAATGTGCAAACTGTCTTTCTCCATAGTGATATGGAGGAGGAGATATATATGGAACAACCATAGGGATTTGAGGTCAAAGGTAAGGAGAAATTGGTGTGCATATTGAAGAAGAGTTTATATGGCTTGAAACAAGCACCTCGGCAATGGTACTTGAAATTTGATAGTTTTATGGCTGAGAAAGGCTACAGCCAGTGTAATTCTGACCATTATGTTTATTTTAAAAGGTTGGATAATGGAAGATACATTATTTTATGTTTATATGTTGATGACATGCTTGTAGCAGGGTCTAACATGGATCACATAAGAAAGTTAAAATAATAGTTAGCACAATCATTTGCTATGAAGGATTTGGGGGCAGCAAAACAAATCCTTGGTATGAAAATTTGCAGAGATAGGAAGAACATAAAATTGACTCTATCTTAGGCTAATTATGTTGAAAAAGTGTTGTAGAGATTCCATATGGCAAATGCAAAAGCTGTTAGCACAACTTTGCCTAGTCATTTGAAATTGACTAAGGAGATGTGTCCTAAAACATAAGAAGAAGAAAAAATGTCCAAGGTACCATATGCTTCAGCTATAGGAAGTTTAATGTATGCCATGGTATGCATGAGACTAGATATTGCACATGATGTAGGAGTCGTAAGCAAGTATATGAGTCATCCAGGATTGGAGCATTGGAATGCGGTAAAATAGATTCTCAGATGTTTGAGAGATACATCCAATAAAAACTTATGTTTTGGGGGCTTTAATATTGATTTAGTAGATTATGTAGACTCAGATTTTGGCAGGAGATATTGATACCAGGTGAAGTACTACAAGTTATGTCTTTACTGTAGATGGGACAATGGTGAGTTAGATCTCCAAGTTGCAAAAGGTGGTTGCTTTATCCACCACGGAGGAAGAGTATGTAGTTGCAACAGAGGCAAGCAAGGAGATGAAATGGCTACAATCTTTCATGGAATAATTAGGCAAACAACAAGCTAACAGTTCTTTGTATACAGACAATAAGAGTGCCATACATCTTGCGAAGAATTTTGCCTTGCATTCAAAGACCAAATGCATATATCTCAGGTATCAATTCATCTGATTGGTGTTAGATGATGGATAGTTGAGGCTAGAAAAGATACATACAGATGAAAATCTAATGGATATGTTTACGAAGATAGTGACAAGGGAGAAGTTGAGCTCCTCTACAGCTTCGGTTGGTCTTCAAGACTGAAAACAAAAAAAAATTAGAACAATAGAGTCTAGGGTGCTTGTTTCCAGTGGGAGCTATAGGGTCAGCCATGTTATGATCAATCTCCAAGTGGGAGATGATATGGTGTGGAGTCTAATCAATCTCCAAGTGGAAGATTGTTGTTATATGGAGCCTAATTAGACTCGAAGGTTAAATTTACCCCATGTTTATTGACACGGTTTCCCCCCAAATTATTTTATTAAGGCATTAGGAGTTATTTTTCTATTGGCCGACATAAGAAAAACCCTATTTTTGTAACTAACATAAGGATTCATAAAAGAGGCTTACGATTAGGGTTTTTGTTGATGTATTGTAGTGTTTTGCAATGGTATTGAGTTGCAAGGATTGCTGGTTGTAATCGGTTTGATTTACTAGATAATAATATTGGACTCTCTATTCGTGGATGTAGCTTGAGTTTGGGTGAACCACGTTAAAACTTGTCTCTCACTATTATTATTTATGTGTATTTTTCATTCCTCTACTGGATAACCCTAACATACAACTATAATGGGACCTGTTTGATAATGCCTATAGTCTAGACTGACTTTCCATCTAATTGCATGACTCCTTTGGCTAGTGGCTCATACTTGATCTTCAAGGCATCTGCTATTTGCTTGGGCACGATTGTGGTGTTGGCACCTGAATCTATCATGGAATTATGCAACAACTTCTTCCCTACTATAAGGGTCAAAAAAGAGGGATTTGGCTTAGTCTTACTCACCTCTTCCTTGGTATTTACCAGAGCAGATGTTCCTGGTGATTGGGCTTCTTTGAATTAAACTTTTCTTTTATTAGCTTCTCCTTCTTTGGTGTTGGCATCTTTAGGCTCCCCTTGAGATTGTAGAGCTTCTTGTAACCACAGTTTCTGTTCGGGAATGGCCAACATTTCCCATAAGGATACATTAGCAAAAGCCTTCTTCAATTGTTTGACCACATTCATGGGTCCTAATGATTGTGCCTTATGGTAGTAGGGATACCTTGTCTTCTCCACCACTAGATTAGAGACTCATTGATTCTAAGTTGTCATTGACACCTCTTGTCTTGGTGTGGGTATATAGGGAGCTTGAACTAAAAGCCCCTTAGTCATTTCATTGGGATTGACTTCAGGTGGATCCACCATCATCCTCTTTGACCTAGTGTAATAATCTGACTGCACTAGAGGCTTCTTGGAGGTTGATGCTTCATTTACAAACATTGATTCTTCTTCCTCGATCCATGAGAATAGTGCATGTTCTGGGGCAATTTCTCCTTCCTACTTAATAGACATCCCTTGCATTTGCGCTATTATTACTGCATTTTGAACACTAGGTGTTTGTTATAGGAAAGATTCTGAAGATGAGGCAGCCTGTCCTTCCATCCTTCTTTGCTTTGCTACCTTCTGCTATAAATTACCCCTAGGGTAGTCTTTTGGCATATGCACATTATTGTAGGGAAAACACCATGCATTTACCTCAGCCATATTATTTTGTCTAGGAACCATTCCCTCCTTAGATTGGCCTGAACAGTTTGTAATGGTGTGGGTATAGGGATAAGCTGACTAGATGGCTGTGAAAAGTTTGGTCTCTGTGGTCCTTGGTACTGATTTGACTAATTTGGAGGTCTATTTCCTTGAAATCCATGTTAAGGTGGTTTTTGACATGAGGTTTGCTTCCTCTTGAGGTTAATAATTTCATTAGAAAAGGATCTAATAATACTCTTAATGTCATCCATTTCAGATGTGAGAGAAGAAGGTGCTAGGATTGCGTGTCTTTGGGGTGTAGGAAAAGTATACACAGAAATAGGAGTTGATGAAACATTATAAGCTTCTTTTGGAAGGGGAATTGACTTTTCAGGAAAGATGAGCATGGGGGGTCTTCGAGGTAACTTCCCAGTGTCTATTAGACTATTCTCAGCTTTAATGGCTAACTAATATGCTTTAGGCAGGGTTTGTCCTCCTAAGGATTGAATCATAACCAAAATATCAGAGTTGAAAGCCTTAAGGTAGAAAACAATTATCATACTTGATAACAGTCTGGCTGCTATAGGGATTCTTTGCCAAGTCTTCTAGAATCGGGTATTGTAATCAGTTATGGCATCTTGGGGAGCCCTCTTTATTATGATTGGTTGTTGCAGAAGAGATGATATATGATCCTTTTCACTAAATCTTTTGAAGAATGCATCCCCTAGTTGATCCCATGTCCCAATAGAGCTTGGCGTTAAAGATCTATACCAATCAAGAGTTGTCCCTTTGAAAGAAGCAACTAATAGCCTCATAGCCACATTTTGCTCTGTGATGAAATGTATTGTGCATACATCAGCCACATCTTGAAGGTGCTCCATTGGAGTCTTGAAATATTCTCTTGTAAATTTGGGTAATGCTTTCAGAGCATTAGTAGGAATCAAGTCCCATGTATCTAGAAGCACTGGAAGAATGAGAGGACTCCCATTATTCCAATTTATGAAGTTCCAGGGTCTAATAGGAGCTGCCATAGCTTCTTGCATTCTTGCTAGTTGATTTACTCTTCTTCTTGAAGTAGTTGCTAATGGCAGCAACAAGAGTCCTGGGTTAGTAGTTGATCAAGCTCTGTTCATTAGTCCGCAACTCTAACTCCTCTCGAGCACTCAGCTCATATGATTCTAATCAAGAACTTAGAAAAGGTCCCATTGAGCATGCCAAAAATTATTGATGCTTAAATTTACAGGTTAATCACCAACATGGGAAATCCTAAGAATGCGGGACTTGACTCTTAAGACAACCTCCAGATTTTAAAGAAGTTGGTTCTTCTCTATGGGGTTTGATGTAAAGGGAAGAAAAAACAAGATTACAAATAAAATCCTTGAAACTAATCTTCTAAGGTGATGCACCGAGAATGTATATTGAGATTCAAATCAAGAACACAATGATTTAACCCTTAAAGATTTACTGCCAAGCTAAAGAGTGTGATGCATGATTAACAATAACAAGAAAATATACCATAGATTTATCAAAGGCTCAATACAAGAAAATGTAAGAAAGATTCAGAAAGACACCATAACATGCATAGAACACCACTCTCTCTTCATTGATGGTTGGGAGAATAGAGTACATAAGGCAAGATGCATAGATTACAATATTCAATCCCTCTTAAGAGGTATCTATTAAGGCAAATGATATTTCTTTGGTCTAGTAGCTAAACAACTCAAAAGTCTCTTTTTTTGTGTCTATCACTTTTTTATATATCTATCTCTACAATTGACCCTGCTATTTATAGCATAAAATGAGGCTCCAAAACTCTCTTGTGACCATTGAGATCTTAACCGCCTGGCTACCAACATCTTCATTTAACTGATGATTTAGTTATCATCTTATGTGCTGCAAATCTCTTCTAGATTCTGGATCGTTGTTTTCCTCCTGTTGCAATTGACTCTGTGAGTCTCATATATTATGGATTCTCCTACCTTTTTGCTAAGTTTGTATCGGCCAATGGCACAATAGATATGAGCCTTCAAACACAAAGTCTGACCGCCTATGCTATTAGGATAGCTGGTGCCACCCACGGCTCTCAAAAGACTTAAAAGGGAATACATGGTGAATTTGTGCTCCTTGAGCAAGAACTCTTTAAAAATACTCTTCAAACAAGTGTGGTGATGACACGTGGTGTCTCCCACACTCTCCAAAATCTATTAAAATCTTGGGCCCCACTTGTACATGTGGTAGGCTTTGCAGCACTTAAGAGCTTAATTAAAAGAGGCTCAATAAAAAGACACATGATGAGCTCCACTAGTTCCTAAATGAGACATGCGGTGAGCTCGCACTCACTTGACAAAACTTCTCAAAAGTTTCCCCTCAAATGCCCACCATAGCAACACGTGGTTCTTCCACGGAAACTTAAAAGGTTATGAAGGGAACTCGAAACAATACGTGGGTTCCGACACTTGGAGCTATCTATACAGACTCAATCTTTGTAAAAAAAGATCTCAAAATGGGACATGGGCATTGACACGTGGCACCCTCCACCTTTCCTCTTATACTACCAAAATTAAACATAGTGGAGACATTTGGCATGCTCCACAGTTCCCTCAAAAGACTCTTAAAGACTCTTAATACTTTTACCTTTAGACTCTGCACCACAGATACTTTGCCACGTGGAGCCTTCATTCTCCTTAAGAGATTCTTTCCTCCTCCAACTCTTCAAATGAGCGTCATTGCACCACTTGTCACGTCCTGCGGCCTCGAGACTCTTTCCTCTGTATTTAACCGATACTTCATATATATGCATATAGAAATGTAGAGTTTTTACTCTACAACCACCAACCTATAGGTGAATCCTCTTGCAAGAGCTATGATTCAACTCAATTGGATGTCCTTGAATGTTTGTAGTGAAAGGAGGATTCAACTATTCAACCCCATTGTCCCTCTTTTCATATAAAACATTTTGGTGAACCTATTTTTATTTTAATTTTGTACCTTGCTGAGTGTTGTACTCTAGCTTTGTATTCATTCATTTAGTTTTCATCTTATTACATTTGAAAATTTACAAAAAAAAATGAAAAATTTGAAAAATAATTGGCATCTTAGGCTTGCATTTTGGCATAATTTGCATTAATTTAAGTTAATTTAATTTAATTTTTGATATTTTCATTAGATCTGATATAAATTACAAAAATTCATCACTAATTAATCATTTGCATTGCATTTTCATGCTTAAATTGTTAAAAAATGCTTGAAATTGTGCATTTTTCATATAACCTAGTTTTTGCATTAGCTAGGGTTTGTAGTTAAAATCTTGTCTCAGATTTTACTACTCTTTTAAACACTCATTTAGGACTGATTTCTAATTGTCATGTTTTATCATATTGTCTTTTTGCATAAATTCATGTCGAGTGTTTGAAAACCTTGCATTTTCACTAGATTTTGCCTTGTCATCTAATTAGAATTGCATTGTAGGTGTGTTGTGAAGGATATTGCTGCATTATTGGATTGATTTTGAGTTATTATTCACTTACCCTCTTTAAATTCTTCACAACACTCCTTCTCTTAGACATTTACATTGAAAAATTATGAAAAAAGTAAAAAAATCAAGCATTTTAGATCATAAGCATACATAGCTTTGCACTTGTTCCTTGCATAAACCTTGAAAATCTTTTAAAATCTGATCTTGCATTCATTTAAAGATATATATAGATGGCTTATAATCACAAAAATAATGCTAGGCTTCTTCCTAGACCTTATTTGAAAAGAAGGAGCCATGAACCTAAAATTACATTGACACCCCATGACAAAACATTTGTAGACAATGAAGGGGCTCTTTAGATCACTGTAAAAATAATGGAAATCTCAGTACATGGTACACTTATAGATCCTAACTGAATGACTAATGTGGTAATGGAAGGGTTTCTTCTTACACATAATTTGGCACAAGATTCATATGAACCTTCAGATTTAAGGATTAAGACACATAATGGAGCTTTCATGCCTACCTTTGGGAAGATAACTTTATTGGTTATAGTTTCTAATAAATCCATGGATCAAGTATTTGAGGTTATATCTTTATCCGACCTCTTCTGTGTAAAATTAAGACACCCATGGTTAAAATCTATGAACGTTGTCCCCTCAACTATTCACAATTGCATAAATTTCCCTTTGCATGGACAAGTGCGTAAATTTCCCTTTGCATGGACAAGTGCGTACTATTCGATGTAATACATATCAACCTTTGGTAAGGGACAACAACTTTACTCTTGATTACTTTTGGCTGCAACCTAATAGAGACTCTAAGCTATGAAGACATCACTCTTTCCTACAATATAGAAGATACAAAGCAAAACTTATATCTAGAGTGGCCGGGCCTCCTATACAAATAGTAAGAGACGAACAACCCACATTAGAAGAAATTCCTAGAGAAAAAGGAAAAGGACCCTATGCTGAGGTTCCTCCTCCATCATCCTTACAAGGATCAGGAGGTATTCATCGAGAACAAAACATTTCATCAAGACAAATGAGATTTGAACTAGCTTCCTCTTCTAACACAAAAAGACGAATGGAACAACATGACAATACTTTTGAAGATATAAGCAATAAGACAAAAATAAATAGACAAGCAAGAGAAAGGGGGAAAAGACAAGACTTTGCCCAATGAAATTGCATCTCAACAAGGAAACATTCCACGTAACATTGAATCAAACCACGAAGAGCTTAAGAATGAACAACTTGAAGACAAGAACAAAAGTTGGGCTATGGTACCTTATGTAACTCTTTCCTCTAACATTCGAGATTGGGAAGATGATGATTTACTCGATGATGACCGCTAGTTTGGTTGTCTCTGTAGGTAAGTATTTATAACCCTTTACCTCTGTGTTGTGTTTCCCCCGTGATGTGTTATGTGTTGTTTAGGCCTCCTTGGATGACCCGTGATACTATTGTAAGGTCAAGGATACCAGGAGACCACCTCTATTGTGACCCTTCTTCTATTTGCATCATCATCCTTCTATCTAGCTTCTCCTCTATTTTCATTGTTGTGTTGTGTCTTAGGGGCATATTGTTGCGATTGGTGACCTGGGGGTACCTTCCTACGTGATGACCCTAAGGCACTTGTTCTCCTCTATTGATTTATTGTTTACCTTCTTCTAGTGGTTCTATCTAGCTGGCGGATGATGAAAAACAAATAAGACTAATACGGACCATGTGTCCCTTCAGTGAGTAAGAAAAAATGGACCTAGTCCATACATGACGATGGGGTTGACATATTTTATCCGATACTTGGCTAGTAGAATCACTCCATGTGATATTTTGATGATGTCTTATATTTGCTAGCAAACCATAACAATATAGCTGCTCCATACACTTTGTTTATCTTGGGTCTCGCCTTGGTTACACTTGGTTCTGAGATCTTTGTGGTATGGCCCCACTATTATACTCAATTTCTGAATTTGAAGTATAACCTTGGCTCTTGATGTGATTATTTTTATGCATTGCTTTTGATCATGTTATAGTGTTTTTTATCTTAGAGAAAGATTTCTAACCTCTCTTCTTGCAAGAAACTATGTGTTTGTGGGAACATTTGGTGATTATAAAGTACATGTCACATTTGGGGGCATGGGCTTTACGAAAGCTAAGATTGTTCCCTTGTGTGATTTCTCTCTACCTTAACGTGCTTGATATCTGTACACAATATAAACCACCTTAAAGTGGGGGCATATAAGGTAAGTTGTCTGATGATTTTGGTACTAATGAAGCATGTTTGTAAGCCTTCTATGGAGGTAGGATGTTGTATCTCTACGTGAGTGCACATATTTATTTTATGTTGCAATGATAAATCCATCTATAGAGGTGGGATATCATGCATATCCTTTTATGTTAAGCCCTCTACGAAGGCGGGATATTGTGCATATCCTTTTATTTAAACCCTCTATGGAGGAGGGGATGGTGTATCTCTTGAGCTAGTGCACATCCTTTTTATTTCAAAAGTCCTCTGAGTAGGCGGGGTTGGTGTATCCTCCCTTAAGCATGTCTTTGGTGGTTGTTGTGGCATAAGCCCAACTATCAGGTGTACCTATAATGTGCCTAAGATGGTGGGGGATTAGCAATAAGTTCCTCCCATCACCTTGTTCGTCATGTTTTAGATGTATAACATGTCTTTGGCATGCTATACAATGCTCATGTTTTCCATGTGTCTTCCTTGTGTTTGTTCCCAAGTATATTCCAAAGAGCGTGGAGAAATGCCCCTCCTATGCTTTGGGATTTGTATGGCATGTTTTTTTCCCAAGTATAGTCCAAAGAGCGTGGTGAAATGGCCCTCTTATGCTTTGGGATTTGTATGGCGTGTTTGTTCTCAAGTGTAGTCAAAGAGCGTGGCAAAATGCCCCTCCTACATTCTGAGATTTGTATTGCATGTATGTTGTCCCATATGTATTCCAAAGAGTGTGTAGAAATGCCCCTCCTACATTTTGGGTGGTGTGTTGCATTTTTACTTTCCATGTATCTACATCTGCATTCATATATGAGAAAATGAAAAAGAAATAATAATTGCATTCACTGTATTCATTGTGTTTTGGGTGATTGTTACTGTCTTCTCCATGTTTTGCATGACTGTAACTATCTTCTTCATGTTTTGTGTGTTTGTTACTATTTTCACTATGTTTGGCGTGTCTGTAATGTGTTATCTCTAATGTCTACTTGAGATTGGGGCTAGGAATAGTTCCTCAATCTTGGCATATGCATTAATTAGCTTCAAGTGCTTGGCGCGTTTGTTGTGTTTTGACTGTACTTTAATGCATGTATGGGCCTTGCATTCATGCATACATTAAAGTGGGGGATAAATGTTACATCATCAAATGTCCCCTAGGACTTTTACCTCCTAATTTTAGCTCTCGGGTCCCTTGTTTTACATCTTCCACATTCATTTTAACTCCTGAAAGAAAATGACCTGAAACCCATGTCACATGGGGCTTGAGGGACATTGTGTGCTTTAGACCTAACCTAAAAAGGGGACCTAGGACATGGGTGCTCACGCCCTTGTCCTGCCCTATTTCAGGTAGGTCTCAAATTTAAATGTCTGTTATGTGACTGTTAGTTAGGTCCCATGCCAACATCTTAAGTTTAAATTATGAAATTTAAAGTGGGAATGTGTTTAGTTGCATATATAAGCATGTTTAGGGATTCATTTGTAAAACTAGAATATGATTATGAACTTTTGGTGAACTTATGATTTTAGAGCATTCAAGATATTCATCGTTGCAGAGTAGAGCATTGTTATTGTGTTTGTGATTGTAGATTTAGCTTCATCTTCTCATGTGTTGAAGAATCTTCATCTATATGAGAGCTACACCCCCAAGGTGATATCTATTTATGTTTGAATAATTTATCAATTTGTTTTTGCCTCTATCCCATAGGGATACACACTCTTTATCTAACAACAGTGTTCAGAAGAATTGAATGTCCTTCCATGGCTTGACTAAGGAAAACTCATAAACACCATAACCCCCAACCACGCTCCTTGTGATTGTAGGTTACAGGTATCAGATTTTACGGAGTGGAGTTGCAGAGGAAGATTACAGAAGATAAGGATTCTAGATCTGATGGAAAGAAGCAGTTTGGAGCACTTTTAGGATAAGGGCACCTTGGGCAATGTCCTCTGAGGTTGCAGACATAGGAATATTTGTGATAGTGACAATCTACATCTGAAGAAGCCCCGACATTCTAAAGAATAGCCTGCCTTGGACTAGGGTGCCTAAGCCAGTGTCCTCTACATTTTCTATCATAGAAACAAACAGAATAGTGATTATCAGTGTTGGAAGGAGTCCTGAATTCCCTGAAGAAAATTGTACCTTGGACTTGGGCACCTAGGGCATTGTCCCTGAACATTCCGCATCACGAACTTTGAAAAATGGTCAGTAACTAATCTTTGCCTACTATATTAGTCTGTGAGAATTTGTCATAATTTATCAGTTTGCCTACTATTTTACATAATTAGGGTTTTTAGAATACTTGAGCATTGAATTAATACATTAATTGACAATTTCTAAATTTCCACATCATTCCAAGTGACCACCAACCTGTAGGTGAATCCTCCTGGAAGAGTTATGATTCAACTTAGTTGGATGTCCTTAAATGTTTGTAGTTAAAGGAGGATTTACCTATTCAACCCCATTGTCCCTCTTTTCATATAAAAAATCACCTACATACCACAAAATGCTCCAAGAGGCTCTACAAAAGGTAGTTGTTCCACGTTCTATTAGACCAAATGATGTAGCATCTTTGTTTAGTTGTATGCATGTGACAACATTGGATATCGTATTTCAACAACATGAATTACCTCCCATAGAAGTGCAAAACCAATATGATCCTCTTATGATATTCATCATTATTAATAGAATGAGGATAAGATGCACTATGATTGATGGTGGATCAATTCTTAATTTTTTTGGCATATAGATTTGTTACATAAAATCAATATTGATACATCTATCACTAAACGAGATAAACTCAATATTCGTGGCTTTGATAATGTTGGTAGACAATCAGTAGGTACTATCACCTTAAATGTTAAGGTTGGACCTATGACATTGCCTACCCTTATCTATGTCATGCCTAATTATCTTGCATACAATATTCTTCTTCGTAGACCGTGGATTCATGCCATGGGGCAGTCTCTTCTACCCTTTGTCAATCAATAAAGTTTATTTTTTACAACAAACTACATACAATTGAAGTTGATCCGGTTCCAAAAAGTTGCTTGCAAATGGAAATGAGACATCAAATTCCTCTTTCAAAATATCTTAATAATTTGATTCCTTCTTTAACAAAAACCAACTCACTACCCTCTGCTGCTAACAACGGTGATGGTCAAGATAGTTGTTGTTATATGGAGCCTAATCAGACTCAGAGGTAATATTTACCCCACTTTTATCGGCGTGGTTTCCCCCCAAATTCCTACGGGGTCAAGGGGAAGCGCCCCTGGCGCGTTCCCTATCGCGATACAGGGCGGGGTCGAGGGGCAGCGCCCCCGAAACCTCACACAGTTTTTTATTATTTTATAATGCACCGGGAGTTAATTTTTTCATTGACCGACATAAGAAAACCCTATTTTGTAACCGACAAAAAGCTTGATAAAAAGTGGCTAAGGGTTAGGGTTTTGATATTGTATTGTAGCATTTTGCAGCGGTATTGAGTTGTAGGGATTGCTGATTGTAATCGGTTTGATTTACTGGATAATAATATTGGACTCTTTGTTTGGTGGATGTAGCCCGAGTTTGGGTGAACCACGTTAAAACTTGTCTCTCGCTATTATTATTTCTGTGTATTTCCATTTCTCTGTTTAATCTTTATTTGCATTTAATTGATATCTTCTGTCGGCTAACCCTAACAATAGTGTCAGTTCTTTGAATGCATTTTTGGTGATGATTGGGGTTCGTTAGATTTTACACCCACTTTATGGGTGAATATAAAGTCTCACCCTCGAACCATAAAAACTTGAGGTGAATTCAATTTCTTCCACACAATCCCTTGCTTCTCCTAAAAAACTTAAACCCAAAAGTAATAACGATGGAACTTTTGCTATTGATTTTACTGTTAATGACGATCCACCTTCTACAAAAATGGTGGCCATTTGTAATAAATGTTTTAAAACTTCATCCCAATCTAAAAAGATAAAATCTACTTCTTCTACTTCTATTCAAGACAATGAACCTTCTTATTCTCATACATGTCTTGATGATGAATGAGGTTCTTTAGATTTCAACTCCCATGGGCTTGTTGAAACAAAGATTGACTCTCCTCAGCATGATAAAAACAATGATCCTTCTACTTCTTCTTCAACACATGATCACACTTCTCTTTTCAACAAAGCTAATAATGTAGTCTCTCCTCTTCCTTTGGATTTGGAGATGTTTTATGGGCATGGATTCAAAATTCTTTCAAAACTTGGATTCAATGGAAATGGGTTAGGATGTAAAGAACAAGGCATTAAGGAAACTGTGGAACCAACACTGAACTTGTCCAAAGTAGGCGTAGGTTTCTGACCTTCTCCTATGTTCTCTCCACCATGTTCACAACTAAAATGATTGCTTCCTACTCCACCTATATCTTCTATTTTATCTCAACAAGAGTGCATTTATCGAATCTACTCAAGGATTGCTTAATCAGTCTTCCTCCTCCAACACACAAAAAGATTCTACAAAATAATCATTCAACACCTCATAATACTGTATATATCATCGAGCACTTGGCCATTCCACTAAATAATGTCAAACCTTGGGTGACAAAATTAATCAACATCAAACATGGTATGGCTCTGACACTTTTCACCATGCTTGATGTAGTCCCTATAACACCTTGTCCTCCATCCATTCTATAATAAGCAAGTTGGGGGAGGATGATTTATTATAGGTTGACTCACAAGTGTGGTCCCTCCTCATGTGTGTTATGCTTGTATGTATTGTTATCCCTATATTGTGATGTTTTGTTGATTGCTAATTCTCCCATGGCACCCTTGTTAGCACAAAGGTACAAGGAGAAAGAATGTGTTGCATCATTCCATTATATGTATCTTCATTCTTCTATATATTGCGCATTATTTTTCTTGGATGATTTAGCATCATTTCATTATTTAATTGTTGCTTTCATGTTCAATCTTTCTTCTATTGTCCTCATATTTATGTGGCACCTTGTTGCAATGCTCGACATCATACTATGACTACATAAGCCATTGTATATCATGCCTACAAGCATCACCTTGTTTTGCTCATCCTGGAGGCAACCCGTTGTGGTGATGTAGCTTTTGAGAACACATATCATTTGGGCATGTGCTTTTAGAATGCTCTCATGCCTATTTTATATTTCTTCCTTATTCTACCCTAAAGGTAATTGCTCCCTGAAGGAGTAAGAAACCACTTTAATGTGGGAGCTTATATCATGATATTCACTTTGTTATACACCATGCAACTGGTCTCATTTGACTATATTTGAAGTATCTTGCCAGAGATAGACATTCTTCTTGGAAAGTGATTGGAGACAAGATCTTGAGTCTATCTTGATTTCTGTGTTTGAAGTCTTGGATGTTTTGGAGAAGGGTTGTGCCACCAACTTGATTTTGGCTAGAGTATCTTCAGGTATGGTTGCAATGCCTTCTTATTCTGTAAGACTTCATGTAATTCCTCTTGTAGGAGGTGGATTGTGTATTCCCTTGAGTGGAAACACTTCTCTAGATGTGGATTACTTGTATGATGTGTTGTATCCTCTTATTCTTGCTCATTTCTAACTAACCCCTTCTTAGCATTCTTCTTATTGCATTTTGATGAATGATGCATGGTAATTGAGACAACCTTTTAGATTGAGGTCTCTTTTTTTGTGTTGGATCAAGGTCTTTCATTATTTTATTTTTTCATATGGACGTTGTATGATTCATGTATTATTCTTGAATGCTTCACATGTGTTCCATGTGTGTTTCATGCATATTCTATGTATACTTTGTGTATGGAATGTGATACTTTGTGTATGGCGTGTACACTTTGTGTATTGCATGTATAAATCAATGATTGCTCAAGTGTATGCCTTGTGAATGTCTTTTCTTGTCTCACATTTTCTAAGTGTCTTGTGTCTTATGTGTACATAATTCTTCTAGATTCATAGAATCCTAAGCTTGGAGGCTTGCACAACTCCCAACCTGGTGACATTCTATGACTTCTATGTTAGTTGTGATTGAAATATGTCCTCTTTGTACTTTAGTGTGAGTATGAGTGTAAGATCGTACCCACACTAAAGTGGGGGCTAAATGTTATGGAGTAAAATGTCCACCCTTGTCATTTTACACCTAGTTTAGCACCTGGTTGGATCTAAAACAATTAATTCTTAATCACAGTGCATAAAACCTAAAAGATGACTTTAGATTGAGACTAAGCACACTTAAATGAGCTCATCCTAGAGTTTATAGGGGCTAAAAGACAAGGGTGCCCAACACCCTAGTCCCTCCTTTAGCTCAGGGCTAAATTAAGGCTATGTCAGCTTTTGACATCCCTAATGTTTATTTATGTCAGTCTCATTTGGTTTAATTCCTTGACAATTGACGAGAATGCATATAAAAGGAATTTTCTCTATTGATTTGAATAACTAATGAATCTAAGCACTCTAGAACTCTCTCTCATGCTCGATCTATTCTTGTCTAAAGCTCTCTATGGTGGATTATTGTTGTTGTACTAACTTCTTATAGGTCTTGTGAAGATCTCTCTACTTCTTTGGGGCCACACCAAATTCTTGAGTCAAGATGTGATGCCACATCAATAAATCTAGGGTTTCCATGCTCATTTTGACTCCTTTCCTTCATGCTTTATTACAACATTTCATTATACTTCAGATTTGCCTCTACCCTCCTAGGGTACACACTCTTTGATCTCTTATCATTGCTAATATGTGGAGGTGGAAACACCATTCATGAGGCTTGACTTAGTCAAGCTCCTAAATAGCACCAACATTCTTCCTTGTTTCGTGTGCATAGGTCACGATCAAAGGTTTTCGACAGACACGTTTGAGGAAGGTAGAAGACTCAGATACGACCACAGTCAAACAAAAACTTTTGGTCAAGGACCAAGGTGCCTAGTGCCCTTGGACCACTTGTTTGGGTGGTCAAAACTTTCTAGAATCAAGTTCTCATAGCCCTATTCAGCCCCTCCCTGCCACAACTTTCTGGGTTTTCGATGGTTTCAGGTATGTAAGTCTTGTTTTCTTTATTTTAGCCCTAGAAAACCTAGATGTGATAATTATTCATAAGATCTCTCTCCTTGGAAATAAAGGGACCAATAAAGAGACCTCTCAACTCTCCTTTGAAGACTATAGCTAAGTATTGAGTCTCCTTGATTCATGTCCCAATTTTCTTGTAGAAGAGGATTTGGCCGAGTTTAGGGTTTTAAGTTGTCACCTTTTTCGACAAAACACAATCAAACTAGAAAAAAACAATGAAACCAAAACTTTCATCAAAGTTGGAGAAATTCAATCAAAAGGCTTGAGAATTGATCGAGAGAAGTCGATATAGTGGGTGCAAGATAGACAAAGGATGTACCAAGAAGGTAGTAAATCAAGAGTAGCAAAGAGTGCATAGACTAAAGGTGGTAAAATCTTATCTAATATAATTCTTGGGAATGGAAACCTAAGAGAAATTTGTTGTACATTAAGAGGGGAGAGGACTACAAAGAAATAGGCATTATCATATGATGCTTAGAATTGTAGTTAATTAAGTCAAATGGATGGATGGTTAGAAAAGCCACAAGGACTATTAGTTGCAACTATGAGTTAGAGAGCATGATCACAATGGTTAGAAGGATTGAATGGGAGAATAAGAACTCAATAGTAGGGGCAATTCCTCAAGAAATGCCACAAGAGAGATGCATGGAAAACTATTAATATAGCATGCACATAGTCAACTTGATTTTCATTAGGGTAAATAATCTATACATTATTGTTGTTTAGGTTTTGGCTTCCATTATTCTCATAGTTCTCATAGTGCTTCTTATTTGGTATTTTGAAAATTGCTTCATGTTTAGAATTGTGATATTCTTTTTCATTTTTATTTTTTAAATTTTGTTGAAAAAATGAGACATGCTCAAACTAGAAAAAGGGCTAGTCAGAAAGTGGGACAATAGGTCAATGATAGAGCACCCTAGCATGTAAATGGAAGGTCCTAGATTCAAGTCCTAGCTAGCACATGGTAAGTTCAACATGATATTAGAACAACGGAAGAAGGGAGCAATAAAGGAGGGGGTGGTGGGCTTCGAGGGAAGAAATTAATACATTGAAAATTTAACAAACATATCTTACTGTTTGGAAATCAATACATTGAAAATTTAACAAACTTATCTTACTGTTTGGAAATTAATACATTGAAAATTTAACAAAATTATCTTACTGTTTAAAAATTAATACATTGAAAATTTAACAAAATTATCTTACTGTTTGGAAATTAATACATTGAAAATTTAACAAACTTATCTTACTGTTTGGAAATTAATACATAGAAAATTTAACAAACTTATCTTACTGTTTTTTTTTTCACTTATTCTCCACATTACTAAATGCAAACGTACAAATTATTTAAGCCTGGCCAAGCCAAGCCAAAAACAACAGGTTGGCTAAGACTATGTGGGATAGAACAATGGGAGAAAAAACTTCCATGCCTATGTTTTTGGGGTCGTTCTTAAAGTATTAATGAGTTTGAGCTTTTCCTCAAGTTGGAAGTAAATTATTGTGGTTTGTTTTATATTTGTTTGGACGCAGTGGAACCATTTTTGCTGTAAAGAGCTAGAAAATTAAATTTACTAAACAATTCCAGACGAAATTCCTAATAGTTTGTGATTTTCCTCAAGTTGGAAGTAAATTACTAGTTGGAAGTAAATTATTGTGTTTTGTTTTATATTTGTTTGGACTCAGTGGAACCATTAAAGAGCTAGAAAATAAATTTTACTAAACAATTCCAGACAAAATTCCTAATACAGTGTATGATAGCTTTTCAGGTTCCGATTCAAATGTTTCGTCGATCTTTAATGTTCTGCAAAGATTCGAATGTTTTGGGGAGATTCAAATAACGCCAACATGACCTTCCTGAGGTGACTTTCATACACCCAATATTGTAAACATTGTACAATGATTGTGGGGGCTCTATAAACGGACGGTTCCCAGTTGTAGTCGAACAATAATTAGTAGGGGACCTTAAAGTCTCTCCAGTTACTGTAGTAGAAAAACCTAAGTTTGCAGCGCAAAAAGACAATATAATTTGAGTGGGTTAAGGACCAGTCTGAAACAAATTGACTAATTTGGAACATAGTTAAAGTTCACCCAAATGTGACTGATTTCATGCAGTGTGTTTGGATAAAATAGGTATATTGCTTAAAACAAGAGAAAATGTTAACACTCGACAGTGCAGTGGGCCTACTAGTAAACCGCCGGCAAGTTGTCACGAGATTTAAGCTCTTCCACGCCATGGACGAGCATAGTAATGCCATTTTCAGTTAATCATTTGATCATTGGTTGCAGGGAGTCTTCTTCCAAGTTGAGATGTCAAATCATCAGGGAAACAAAACAAAGTAATATTCTACCACACGCAGAGTTCTGAAAATAGCAATCGAATCAATATATCAATGTGAATTCTCGGGGAACAAACAACCGGAGAAAATGCAAACACAATTATCTATGAAAAACAAGTGAACAGTGGAAAACATAGACTTTGGTCTGTAGTACCAATTGTAGTTTTTATGGTAGGAAAAAGCAAAGCATCCTCGTGAACCATGGTGAGCATTAGCCACAAAAAGAAAACACCACTAAAATACAGAAGGCAGAAACCATTGTCCTGTCCGCACCATATCACTACTCTCTTTTATGATAGCAAATAATGAATTTTTATTTATATCTATAAGATGATCCATATTAAGAAATAATGTCCTGATATGTTAGGGAAATTGAGGCAGGTTTTTCCTTGTTTTTAAGAGTAAGTGAAAAATGGTAAATAGTTGTTTTATTTTTATTGGTAACACTTTATTTCTTCTCTGTATAGTTTGGTTCTTCATAACAATTATTTCACCTCCAACCACCTATTTAGTTTGAGTTATTGTTTATTTTCTTTCTACACTATCTTTTTCTTGTATAAATTTCTCTAGTTTGAATTTTTTTTGGGATAGAGGGTAAAGGGTAGGTTTTGAAAGGACTCCAAAATTTTATACAATGTCAATATGAAATGAATCAACGAAGACCATCATTTTATTTTTTCTTCAATTTTTTTTAGATATGCATTGTATAATTGTATGTTTTATATTCTTTGTAAAATGTATATTGTATTATAATTAAAGGGTTTTGAAAGGTATAGGGATCAATATATATTTTTTAACTCCTGAGGGTTTAATCCTTGGTGGATAGTATCAACCGTAAAATATCAAATCAAATTTATAGGGGATGAGTCGACACCACACCATTGCAAAATTTTGACACTTGTCATGCAGACCCATGGTCTTAATCAACAAAGGAAAAGTCTAGTGTGCACTTCTTCAATTGGTAGCGCATTCGTGTAAAGGGTGGTTGTCAGAGCCAAGTCCACTTTGCACTGTTGCGATAGGCTGCCACGTGTACAAGGTCAGCCAAACGACTTTGAAGGGTGGAGTTAGTGCATTCCACGTGGCGTTGAGCACATCAAAAGCATGGTGGGACCCGATGAGGGGCGTACTAGTGCAAACTGCTGACATATGGTTGAATCTTGAATGGAGATTTTGTTGTCATTTTTCTAGGTTGAAGCTAATTGGTCAGGATCTTCTTGAATCTCCCAGACTATTCCAAACTATTGATCTAACCGAGATTTGTTGGTCAAGGGTGCTAATTCCCAATTATTGATTGACACGATTCTCATTTGCTCTTGGTGGATGCCTCAAATGCCTCTAATAGAGGAATTTCATGCCTGGAATAGAGATCAAACAAGAAAATGACATAGGACTCTGCATAACGCATTTTTGAGGACTAATAATAAGTTATTGGATTCAGTCATGTTTTCCTATGCTTATCTCTGATCTAAAATAGTTATAAGGCTTACGCTGATGCATGTATGAAGGTTATTGTACTCATGTTGTAATGTTCTATTGCATGTGAATAAAGAGTTGTTTGTTCTCGGCATTGTGTGTTGTTCAATTTGCTGCCTAGTTCAATAGCTTGATAAAGCTCCTGGACCTTGACCTATATCATCGTCTTATTGCATCTTTAGGAATGATGCATGTGTTGATAACTGAGAGGGGGGGGGGTGAATCAGTTATCCTAATTATTTCCCTTTTTGAACTTTCTTATTAATTAATGCAGCATTGAATCAAACACAAAAACATTACCATGAAATAAGAAACACATGACACAGTATTTTTGACGTGGAAACCCTGTTAAGGGAGAAAACCACAGGGTGATTAACCCAAAGATTATTCTCTGTTAGAAGAATAGGGAATTACAAAAATGGCACTTGCCAATTAGGGCTCACTGCCCGAGCACACTACTCACAAAGAGGCCCACTGCCTACAAGGAGACACACTGTCTACAAAGTGATAAGAATCATAGTCTTGAACTGATTGGAAGCATCTACATATGCTGGAGTTCAGTTCCGGTTAGGCTCAGTACACTGATCTGCTGCACTTCATCTTTCCTTTGTTCTTTATTCTGCTATCCTTTCACATACCGGATCTTTCTTACTACTTCTGCTTGTTCTGCACTTATTTGCATATACCTTCACACAATTCATATCTTCACAACTAAATCCATCCTCTATATATATCCGCACAAGTAATTTCATCACCTTTCTAGTCGGCATCCGGAACAGTCTAGTTTCTTACAAACTCTGTTCTGTCGGCTGAATCCTTGCTCAGCAAGCAATGCGGATCAAGCATATACTTGTAGATATCATTAATCATGTCGGCCAAACATGATTCATGCCTTCACAACCTTTACCATCAACAGTAACACATCCGGAAAATAGTCTGATACTCTGTCAGTCAGTTCTTCCTCTGTTCTCACTGTCTCTCAGGAATCTGGTACTCAACTATTCATATCTTTTTCTTTGTTCATCACCGGAGGCTAAATCCTTGGAATATACTACTCAAGGTAGTCCTCTTGACTTCCCCAAATCCGCACTACACCAAGACACTTCCTCTGAGAGATCCGGACCAATCTGTCGGACCTTGCCATATGCTCTGTTCTTGTTCACCGGACCACAACAATCTTCATTCTGACTTCCGGTAGAGACACACCATGACTTGCGGATATGTGGGATGACCTTTGTTGCCATCAATGACAACAACCATGAATCCATATAGTGTCTCTTGCCAACAATCTCCCCCTTTGGCATTGATGGCAACACTTAGTGAAAAATGACTAAGTGTTTACACTATGCTCCCCCTTTGCTGATGCTCTGTCTTTATATACAATTTCCGGAACTCCCCCTTAGTTGGATTCCTCATTTTTCACTGCTCCTCACTCCCCCTTTGACATCAATGACAAAGGGTAGGGTCCGCACACCAAAATTTTCAAAAAATTTCTATACATAGCCGCATATTTACATACTCACATATACTGAAGAATGTCTGCAAAAGATGTCTTCAGTTGGATCAGTTCTGTAGCCCAACTTTGCTTCATTCTATCCAAAATTGAAATGTGACCACTCAACAAAAATGCAAATGCATCTGCCCTTTTTAGATCTTTCGGATCACTTGTCTGGGCTGTGATTTGAGCTTCTGCTATGGCCTCATGCATGGCCTCTAGCTTAGGGACAATTAACCCCCTGAGCTTCTCAACCTGCTTATTCTATTTTTCCTTTCCTTCTCCAGTTTCTTGATTTCACTCAAGACTGCAATAGTCTGACATTCTTGATTTGTTATAGAGGAAGAAAGAGGATCAAAACTTTGAGACAAGCTTAGTAGTGTGTCCTCTTGCGCTTTTATTTTCTTCTCAATGTCCACTGTTACCTTGGACCAGGAGATACAAAATTTGTATATTTCACCGCCATCCTTAAGAGCATTTTCTAAGCTCTTTATCCCAATGTTCATGTTTCTCCTATCATTAATGATCAAACCCTGAACCTCGGAGAACCTTTTATCCAAAAACTCCTTCCGGACCTTTTCTTCAGCTGATTTTTCTAGAGATTCAAAATGTGTACTAACACTGTTGACTAAGGTTTTGAGATTACCGGAAGAGGAGGCTGCCGGATCTATCTGGATCGATGGCATAATCTTCTCAAGCACTCCGGAGGCAGCCTCTATCAACTCACAGTCTTCCATATGAGACTTTAGGAGCTTTTCATTTGCCTTAGCATTTGCAAATGAGGCTATCTTCATTGTCTGCACCGGAGAGAGGGAATCAAAGTTGAATGGGCCTTGTAGTAGCTCTGGTTCATCGATCTCTATTGTTTCTTTGCTCAAAAATTGTTGAACAGTTTGTGCAGTGTCTCTTGCCGGAGACAGATGTTTCTTTTCTTCTGCAGTCTTGGAAATGTCCTTTGGGATTTTCTCTCCTTCCACATTCTTACCACTATCAGTCATGGTCTTCTTTGATGGAGTCTTCTCTTTCTCTGCACCCTTGGTACTGTCAACCTCTTTATCTTTCACCACTGATTCCTTCTCCTATAATTTCTCTTCTTCTTTGGATCCAGAGACTGTAGGGGAAACCGGAGGAGAGATGCTAGCCTGTTCATAGGCCACTTCTTCTGGAGCAGAGGGTTCCAAGTCCACAGCTGTTTCTGCACCTAAGTCCTCTACAACAGGAAGATTGAATCTTTTGAAGGCCTTCCGGAGGATCTCTTCTGTCTCTTTGGCCACCTTGTCAGTCTCACCAAGCATGAGTTGATTCATCCTGGCTTTACTTCTAAACTCATCTTTGCAGTCTTTGAATATTATGTTCATTGTCTTGGGATCAATTTGAGGATATAGCTGAATAGCTATCTGCTCCCGGATCTCAAGATCTTTTGCATGAGCATTATTCTTTCTTATTTCTAATTCCTTTTCTAGGCTTTTAGGAATTAGAGATATGATCTCAATGAAAGCCTTATTGTATATGTTCAGATACTTGATTGTGGCTTCCTGCAGAATCTTTTGGTCAGCCTCATTGTAGTCATCATAAAATTCAGTCATTGGTTGAAGGTTTCCATCCACCGTAACCGACTTGATTACACTCTCTAGAGACAGAGTGGGCTTTTCAACAAATACCTCTGCCATTTCATCCTTGTCTTGGCCTGTGGGGGGTTTACCAGATCCTTTCTTCTTCTGCTTCTTTATTTCTTTTACTCCCTCAGCCTTTCTCCTCTTTTCCTGGCTGGCATCAAGTGCCTCTTTTGAGATGCCTAGGCCTTGAGCAATATTCTCTACTTCTTTTCTCACCTTCCTCTTTATCTCAGGTTCCCTGAGTTCTACATGGATCTTTACACTCAGCTCCTCAAAGGTTCCAAACCTTTTTGCCTTTGGATCTTTGGGCTGACTTAGCATGTGTTGAACATGCAGCTCCACTATCTGTTCATCCACTTCATACCCCATGGGCATGATCCAGACAGTCCTTGGCTCCACTACCTCCATTAGGCACTGATTAGTGTCCACCATAAAGCACACTGAGTCTTTGTATTTTTCAACAAGAGACTGGGGAATTCTCTCTTGCTTGCATCATGCTTTGGAAGTTTTTGAAGTATCCCCATAGGGCTGTATTTCTTGCTTTGGCATCCCCAAGCCCATGTAAATAGTCTCTTATCTGGACTGCAATAGGTTTGTCATTCTGCCATGCACATCCACTTGATCCGGGCAGCTCATTCATGAAGTAGAAAAATAGACATAATATAAGAGTACCATACTTAAAGGAATTCTTTTTGTCCTTCTTGATTTTCTGTATATTTTCCATTAATTGGCTTAAGAGCAGTTCGCAGAGATCATATTCTGCATTCTTCCTTAGCATTTCATAGGCAGTATATACTGCAGTTCCGGATACAAAATTCTCCCTGCTGGAGTGATAGATCTTGTATCCTATTATCATGGATGCATACTTGATATCCGGATCTGAAATATCTTCAATGGTCATTGCCCTCTTATCAAATTTTGATCCGGTGGCCTCAGTTACAATGTTATTTTTGACAGATTTGAGGATAGGTATCCCTCCGGAAGAGTATAGACCAGTTACTGCCCTAATTGCCTCTTTTGTGATCTTGCAGGGTCTATCCAGCCATAGGAAGTTGTCATGCATCCTGCTCAGTATATACCGGACCCATTCATCTTCTTCAAAGCAGGGGAAATGAATGAATTGATCAAATTGTTTCTTTTGGATACCCTTATACTCTGGTTTAAGCTCAAAAGCATTGTCTATCAGTTGTTTGTGATAGAGATCTCTCAATTTGAATTCCCCAAATTCCTCAATGCTTGCATGTATGTAAACCCTAATGTCTTCTGTGTGTAAAACTCTGTGAGGAACACTGGAAAATGCTCCTAAGGGATCTACCTCCAATGACTTGTATGGATGTTTCTTAAATTCAGGTCGGGGCCTATCTGAGATTTTTACTATATTTGGAGTAGCCATTTCTTCAAAAGATTTGTAGCAAGATATCAAAAGTGGAAAATACCTTTTGCGTCTTCGGTTGCACGGAGTAGCTAGATTGATTTCTGTATGTAATGACTTCGGCAGGAGATCTTCGGTAAACTTGATGAATTTTGTTGCAGAGCTCCGCTTTTCGCTTCTTCTTAGATGTGGAATGATCAAGTGATTGTTGAGAAATCCCTTATATCATTTCGCAAACCCTAATATCTATTTGCAATAAATGCTCCACCTTCATTATTCTGGTTTGCCTTATCCGGATAGCTTGGAGTATCCTGAATCAGTCCTGATCTATGAACATCATGCGGATCTTTCAATCATGAATAAATCAAGATAACACATCACAAGGACATCCCAAACACTCTGTCCAATCCGCAGAATAAGACAATGCACTTCCGAATCTCTTCGGACCTTTTTGTAATCCTCTGTCATTCCGGAGCATCTCCCGGAACAGGTCTTACTTGATCGATCACAGCTTCTTCACATCTCCATGCGGATCTCTGAAATCTTATTTGGATCATCTCAAGACTTATATCTTTAAACCCTTTACTCCGCATCTTGTGCCACATCCGGCACCACTTGATTGGCTGGGGGAACAGGATTTTCTTTGAGTCTCCTCCTGAGCCAAAGCTCACTTTTTAATTTCCGGAAGAAATATCAGCACCAGAGTCTGGTGCGGATCCAACCTCTACATTCTCTGAACTTTTCTTCACCCAAATCTTGCTCATCTGATTCCTAACTTCATCCGCATTCATCTTTTGTTTACCCTTGTCTTGATTCTGATTATACACCGGACCTCTTTTGTCCTGATTCTTGCTTCTGCAGACTTTAGCATTATGACCGGACCTATTACAGATTTGGCAAATAACATTTCTTTGCATATTTGACTGATAACCTCTTGATCTGCATTGATTAGCCATATGACCTACTCTATTGCATGTAAAGCATCTACCTTTGAATGATTTGTTTACTTGCATATTTCTGCATTCATGGGATTTGTGTCCATACCTTTTGCAGTTAAAGCACTGTCCGGAGAAGGATGAATTAATCTGATTCATTCTCTTTCTGCACTGATTAGCTTTGTGACCAAAGTGGTTGCAGCTGTGGCAGTATCCATTGAAAGATGGATATCTTTGAGCATTGGGCTGTCTTACTGGAGGTCTTCTAGGCCTATTCCTTGGATTTTCTGATCCAAAATTCTTTTGACCGGATCCGGAGCTTTCTCCTTTCTCATATCCCAAACCATACTTGTCATCTGTCCTCTTTTGACTTCCAAGAAGTACTTCAAGTTGGGCAGAACTTATCTTGAATTTTTCTTTATATTCATTTGTTGTTTGAAGATCTCTTTTGAGAGAGGCAATTTGATCCTCAAGTTTTTCTTCATTATCTTTGGCATCTTCAAGATCAGATTCAAGATGTCTGATAATCCTATCCATCTGGTGGCATTCTTCTGATTTTTCTTTAAGAGATTGTCTTAGATTGTCTTCAGCTTTTCTTTTTTCTTCAATCTCTTGAGTAAACTTTATAGTTCCTGATTCCATTTCATGTCTTAACATAATGACTTCTTTTGATAATTTTTCACATAACTTGGTTTGCTCAGTCAATTCTTCATTTATATTGCTTTCTTCACTTTGTCTTGCCAATTGTTGGAGCAGCTCCTTTCTCTTTTTCATAGAGAGACTTAATTTGTCCTTTAATTCTCTCATGAATTCATCAACCTGTTTGAGTCTTTCCTTTAATTCATTGACTTCAGAATTTGACTATTCAAGATCCTCAAGGGCAGTCTTGAGTTGCTCCCTTAAACCATATGCATCCATTTGAACTCCCAGATCTTCCTCAAGCTGTTAGGCTCTATTAGGAGGAACCTTGCTCTGATACCAATTGTTGATAACTGAGAGGGGGGGGTGAATCAGTTATCCTAATTATTTCCCTTTTTGAACTTTCTTATTAATTAATGCAGCATTGAATCAAACACAAAAACATTACCATGAAATAAGAAACACATGACACAGTATTTTTGACGTGGAAACCCTGTTAAGGGAGAAAACCATGGGGTGATTAACCCAAAGATTATTCTCTGTTAGAAGAATAGGGAATTACAAAAATGGCACTTGCCAATTAGGGCTCACTGCCTGAGCACACTGCTCACAAAGAGGCCCACTGCCTACAAGGAGACACACTGTCTACAAAGTGATAAGAATCACAGTCTTGAACTGATTGGAAGCATCTACATATGCTGGAGTTCAGTTCCGGTTAGGCTCAGTACACTGATCTGCTGCACTTCATCTTTCCTCTGTTCTTTATTCTGCTATCCTTTCACATACCGGATCTTTCTTACTACTTCTGCTTGTTCTGCACTTATTCGCATATACCTTCACACAATTCATATCTTCACAACTAAATCCATCCTCTATATATATCCGCACAAGTAATTTCATCACCTTTCTAGTCAGCATCTGGAACAGTCTAGTTTCTTACAAACTCTGTTCTGTCGGCTGAATCCTTGCTCAGCAAGCAATGCGGATCAAGCATATACTTGTAGATATCATTAATCATGTCGGCCAAACATGATTCATGCCTTCACAATCTTTACCATCAACAGTAACACATCCGAAAAATAGTCTGATACTCTGTCAGTCAGTTCTTCCTCTGTTCTCACTGTCTCTCAGGAATCCGGTACTCAACTATTCATATCTTTTTCTTTGTTCATCACCGGAGGCTAAATCCTTGGAATATACTACTCAAGGTAGTCCTCTTGACTTCCCCAAATCCGCACTGCACCAGGACACTTCCTCTAAGAGATCCGGACCAATCTGTCGGACCTTGCCATATGCTCTGTTCTTGTTCACCGGACCACAACAATCTTCATTCTGACTTCCGGTAGAGACACACCATGACTTGCGGATATGTGGGATGACCTTTGTTGCCATCAATGACAACAACCATGAATCCATATAGTGTCTCTTGCCAACAGCATGGTGATTAAGACAACCTTTTAGATCAAGGTCTCTTTTGTCGTGTTGACTCGAGGTTTTTCGTTATTTTCTTTCACCTTATGGATGTTGTATTATTCATGTATTCTCCTTGAATGCTTCACGTGTGTTTCATGCATATTCTATGTATACTTTGTTTATGACATTTATACTTTGTGTATGGCGTGTACACTTTGTGTATTACATGTATACATTGTGATTACTCAAGTGTATGCCTTGTGATGTCTTGTCTTGTCTCACATGTTCTAAGTGTCTTGTGTCTTATGTGTATGCAATTCTTCTAGATTCATAGAATCCTAAGCTTGGGGGCTCACTTAACTCCCAATTTGGTGACATTATATGACTTCTATGTTTGCTATGATTGAAATCTATCCTCTTCATAATTTAGTGTGAGTATGAGCATAAGATTATACCCACACTAAAGTGGGGGATAAATGTTATGGATTAAAATGTCTACCCTTGTCATGTTACACCTAGTTTAGCACCTGAGTGGACCTAAAACAATTAATTCTTAATCCCGATGCATAAAACCCAAAAGTTGACTTTAGATTGAGAGTAAGCACACTTAATTGAGCTCACCCTGGAGTTTTATGGGGGCTAAAGGACAAGGGTGCCTAGTGCCCTAGTCCCTCCTTTAGTTCGAGGCTAAATTAAGGTTATGTCAGCCTCATTTAGTTTAATTCCTCAACAATCGACGGGAATGCATATAAAAGGAAGTTTCGCTATTCATTTGAACAATTAATGAATCTATAACTCTAGCACTCTCTCTCTCATGCTCTCTATTCTTCTCTAAAGCTCTCTATGGTGAATTATTGTTGTTGTACTAACTTCTTACAAGCCTAATGAAGATCTCTTTACTTCTTTGGAGCTACAACAATTCTTGAGTCAAGTTGTGATGCCACATCAAGCAAGGTAGGGCTTCCATGCTCATGGTGACTCCTTTCCTTCATGTTTTATTATAGCATTCCATTTTACTTTAGATTTGCCTCTGCCCTCCTAGGGCACACACTCTATGATCTCTTATTGTTGCCACTGTGGAGGTGGAAACACCATTCATGGGGCTTGACTTAGGAAAGCTCCTAAATGGTACAAACATTCTTCCTCATTTTGTATGTGTAGGTCACAATCAGAGGTTTTCGATAGAGACATGTTGCAGGAAGACAGAATGTTCAAATATGACTGCAGTCAAATAGAAACTTTTGGTCAAGGACCAAGGCACCTAGAACCCTTGACCAACTTGTTCAGGTGGTCAAAACCTTCTCAAATCATGTTCTCATAGCTCTATTCAGCCCCTCCCTGCCACAGCTTTCTGGGTTTTCGATGGTTTCAAGTCTGTAAGTCTTTTTTCTCTCTATTTTAGCCCTAGAAACCCTAGATTTGATAACTAGTCATAAGATCTCTCTCCTTTGCAATAAAGGGACCAATCAAGAGACCTATCAATTCTCCTTTGAGAATTGTAGCTGCATATTAAGTCTCCTTGATTTGTGTTCCAATGTTCTTGTAGAAGAGGGTTTGGCCAAGTTTAGGGTTTTAAGCTAAGTCAACTTTTTTTTCATAACACAATCAAACTAGAAAAGGTAATGCAACTAAAACTTTCATCAAAGTTGGAGAAATTAGATCAAAAGGATTAAGAATTGATTGAGAGAAGTCAATACACAGTGGGTGCAAGATAGACAAAGGATGAATCAAGAAGGTAGTGTATCAAGAGTAGCATAGAGTGCATTGACTAAAGGTGGTACAATCTTATCTAATATAATTCTTGGGAATGGAAACCTAAGAGAATTTGTTTTTACATTAAGAGGGGACAGGACTGCAAAGAAATAGGCATTGTCATATAATGCTTAGAATTGTAGTCAACTAAGTCAAATGGATGGATGGTTAGAAAAGCCACAAGGACTGTTAGGTTCAACTATGAGTTAGAGAGCATGATCACAATAGAATTTAGAAGGATTGAATGGGAGAATACGAACTCAATAGTAGGGGCAATTCCTCAAGGAACGCCACAGGAGAGATGCATAGAAAACTAATAATATAGCAATCACATAGTTAACTAATCTATATAGGTACTCTATGATTCGACATTTTACTTCCCTCTGCAAGATCTTTTTCCATTATTCATCAATTTATTGTTGTATTTGCATAATTAGGGTTTTAAGGGTCAATTAAACATAAGAGAAGAGAAATTGATAATTAAATTCCCTAATCTGAGTTTCCCTACATCTCATAGTGATTTAGGGTATGATAGTGAATTGCTACTCGAACCTAGATCCTTGAATGTAAAGGGTGACAGGAGGATTCAAACATCTAAGACACTAAACATTAAACAATCCAAATTTTACCCTAAACATTTTGGTGAACCCGTGTTTTTGGACTTAAATTGCAACTTGTTGAGTGTGTGTCTTCATATTTGGATTGATTTCATTCATTCATATAGTCTTTCATCTTATTGCATTGAGAAAAATTAAAAAAAAATAAAAAATTTGAACAATTCAAATAAATTGCATTGTTTGACTTACTAAATTGCATCAATTCTTTCTAAATTTCCCTAATTCATGATTTTTGCATCAGATCTAATATACACTATAGAAAAACACAAAAAATTAATAATTTGCATTACATTTTCATCATTAATTTGCTAGGTTTTGTAGAAATTTTAACAATTTTCATTAAACCTAGTAATTCCAAAATCTAGGGTTAGTAGGCAAAATATTCTTTCAGATTTTTCTACTAATTTTAGATGCTCATTAAAATTTTCATTTGTATATATTCTTTCATTTTAGTATAAATTTGTATTTAGATTTCAAATATTTGCATTTTTGCATAGAAAATTTCAACAAAAACTAGCAATTTTCATGCATTTTTATTAGATTTGCATTGACATTTTGCATATTAAATCTTGTAAATCATTTTTAAATCTGAGATTATTTAATTTTTATCACAAATCAGACTTCAAAACATTCACATAGCATTTTGTGTCAACATCTCAAACCTAGGGCTTCAAAAACAACGATTTTCACTAAATTTGGCCTTATCGACTCTATAAACTTGCACTATAGGCATGTTGTCAAGAGTATTTTTGCATTAATTTTCTATTATCAAGGTAATAATTTTTTTCCCCTCCTAAAAATATTCACAACACCCTTTTATTGGACTCTTGGAGTGAAAATTTGGTGAAAAACTACACATTTTGACTAATTTTGCCCTAGGGTTTGACCTAGTTTCCACTCCAAGCATGTTGTGACAAGTTTTATGGATTGAGGTGACTAATATCATCAGTATTATTTGATTCACATCCTAAAATTTATTACAACACCCTTTTTCTAGGTCTTGGAATTGAAAAACCGTGAAAAATAGTCTATTTTTGCAATATTTTCACTAGGGTTTGACCTTAAGTGGCACTAAAAGCGTGTTGTGTTAGATATTTTTGCACCAAGTCACTATTATTACTAGTATTATTTTCTTTTCATCATAATTTCCCTCACAACACCCTTTGTTATGCTCTCTTGCATTCAGTTTTGGTGAAAAAGGTGCCTATTTTGACATATTTTCACTATAATTTAACTTGGCATTATCTTGGATTTGCATCAAGAGTGTGTTGGGAAGGAACATATTGCTGTTTTGGACTGATATAAATCATATAATTTTCTTCCCTTGATCAAAATCATTACAACATCCTTTGTTTCATTCATTTGCATTGGAAACAGTACAAAAAATCAAGCATTTACAACATATCCTAAGCCTAAAACTTGAGCATATTGCTGCATGAGTCTAATAACTTGCTTCCTTAAGAGAAATATCCCTTTAATAAGAAGCATAAGACACATGGGATCTAGTGCTCTTGAAGAATTTTGTACTTTGAACACTTTATTTACAAAAGTAGAAACCCAAATGTTACAAGACATTACATCCATTACAAGTACAATGGAAGAACAAACTTTTCATGATGTTGATGATACTATTGAGGTGACAGGATATGTATCAGATGAGAAAATAGAAAAATTAGATAAAGAGTTAGCCCAATTTCAATCATTTATGGAAAATGAGAGAATAGCTGAAGAAGTCGTTCCTACAATTCATAACATAAGAGAATTGATAAAAGAGGGACAAGATGGTGTTAATGCAATTCATGGTCTAGCACTTATTGTACAAACCAACATTATGCTAGTGACCGAATGTGCACAAGTGATAAATAACACTCTATCACCATCTCATACTCAAGTTTCAACACCTATACCAACTACGAGAATATCCACTTTTACATCAACAATCCTAACAACTAATGCAAACACTTATAGTAATGCTACCACTGGTATTAGAGTATCTAATGGCACTAATTATAAATCTGTGGGATTTAATTATCATAATTTGGTTCCTAAAGGGAACTCTTCTATGAATAATTGTTCTCAACCTCCTATCTATTCCACTCATTTCCAGCCACCTATTACTTACTCACAACCATCTTCCACCTATCATTATGGCCAACTACCATTAACATATTCTCAACGTCTACTTATCATATCTCAAGCTCATTCACCTCCTCACTTTGGTTCCAATTCCTCACGACAAACAGCATCTCCAAATGATGCCATCCTAAACCAACTTTTACAGGGTATGACTACTTTGCAACAAAAGGTAACAAACTTAACAAATTCTTCGTAGCCTAGTCTACCAACATATCATGCCCATAATCCCCTTTCCTATGCAATCTTGAGAACTCCTATGCTTGAGAGGTTTGAGACTCCCCACTTTGAAAAATGTGGTGGAAAAGGTGATCCTAATCTTCATGTGGCAGCATTTACAGCTATGTGTAGTGATTTTTATTTTCAAGAGGATTTATTAGCAAAACTCTTCCTGCAATCTCTCAAAGATACTGCTTTAGAATGGTTTTTCTCTTTGCCTCCAAATTCAATACACTCCTTTTCCCAGTTGATTGATCAAATTTTACAACATTTTCAAGCAAATATCGGACCCCAAGTCACTCTTATTGACTTGGTTCAATGCAAACAAGGTCCAAAAGAAAAATTGACTGAATTCATTAGTCGGTATCAAGGACTTTATGCACAAATTCAATATTAGATGAAAGATGAGGATGTTCAAAAGATATTTATTACAAATTTACAACCTAATATTCATGATAAAATCCTCTTGATGAAGTATAATTCCTTCCAACATTTATGCACCGCCCTTCGTGATTATCAACTTTAGTCTAGTTAGAAAACCAAAACTCAATGGCTCAAGTTGGTCAATCCATGGGTGGATCATTGCAAAACAACTTTAAGAGCAACAATAATTGGGGTTTCATCAAGATCAATGGACCAAATATGAATGTGTCTTCTATAAATAATCCAAAGAAAGCATCATATCAACTGAGAAAGTTTACTTTGATATCTGAGTCTTATCATTCCATCATGAACCAAGCTATAAGTAATAACATTCTGAAGCTTCCCCCGATTAAGCCTATTGATCCTAGTAAACAAGGACCTTACTTCGATGCTAATGCCTTTTGTCATTATCATCGAATGCAAGGACATGACACTGAATGATGTATGCATTTTAAACATGAGATACATGACCTTATTGATTCAAATGTCATCCAGGTATCGAGTGTGAATGATAATGGAAACAAGTCAGTTGCTCCGCCGAATCAGAATTTACAAATCTTCATTAATCCTTTCCCTAAGCATACTGAAAACAATATCGTGGAACAGGGTTTAATGGAAGTAGATGAAGATGATAACTTGGACTATGATAGCATCGTAGGAATGATTGAAGTGGATAAGAAACAAGTGGATAATCCACCTCGTCCATGAAGAAACAAAATTTATGCTGAGGTTCCTGCTCCGTTATCCTTATATGGATCGGGAGATAATCAGAATGCATCAGAAAAGAAAGAACAACAACCGATACAGATGAGTGAGATGGTACAAGATGATTCCCGTTACCGTGCTAGAAAGATTCAACAACGAAAACTTGCTAAAAATCACAAAAGAGTAAGAAGACTGTCAGCAGTTGGAAATAATAGTGGTTCTCCCCCTCATAAGCAACAAAAAGTCTCATTTAAACAAGGATTTAAGGAACAAGCATCATATGATAACAAACAAGACTTTCATAAGAACCACTCAAATTTTGCATTAAATATGATCGAGTACCTCTCCAAGAGGTTTGCGAGCTCCAAGATATAATACGAAGACCCTACAGGTAAGTATCTCTAACCCTTTATCTCTCTCATGATGTGCCTCCCCCATGATGTGTTATGTGTTGTTTAGGCCTCCTGGGATGACCTTGGATTCTCCCGTAAGTCCTGGGATACCAAGAGACCACCTATGTTGTGACCTTCTTCTATTTGTATCATCATTCTTCTAAATTTCCTCTCTCTGATTTCATTGCCATGTGTTGTGTCTTACGGACATAGCGTTGTGGTTGGTGACTTGGGGGCACCCTCCTATGTGACTATCCCTAACACACTTGTTTCTCCTCTCTTATGTATTGTTTCCTTTCCTCTAGTGTTTCCATCTAGCGGGCGGATGACGACAAACATTTATACTGATGTGGACCTAGTGTCCCTTTCGAGAGCAATAAAAAAAATAGACTTAGTTCCTAATATAACAATGGGGTTGTATATCTTATCCAACGCTTGGCTAGTGGAAGCACTCATGCTTTCCACGTAGTGAATTTCATGATGTTTCTATCACTGTTACAAACCTTAATAGTACTGTTGCTCTATGCGTATTGAGTCTCCTTGATTTGTGTTCCATTGTTCTTGTAGAAGAGGGTTTGGCCTAGTTTAGGGTTTTAAGCTAAGTCACCTTTTTTTTCATAACACAATCAAACTAGAAATTTAAGCAATGCAACAAAAACTTTTATCAAAGTTGGAGAAATTAGATCAAAAGGCTTAAGAATTGATTGAGAGAAGTCAATACATAGTGGGTGCAAGATAGACAAAGGATGAATCGAGAATGTAGTGTATTAGGAGTAGCAAAGAGTGCATAAACTAAAGGTGGTACAATCTTATCTAATATAATTCTTGGGAATGGAAACCTAATTAATTTTTTTTTTTACATTAAGAGGGGAGAGGATTGTAAAGAAATAGGCATTGTCATATAATGCTTAGAATTGTAGTCAACTAAGTCAAATGGATGGATGGTTAGAAAAGCCACAAGGATTGTTAGGTGCAACTATGAGTTAGAGAGCATGATCACAATGGAACTAAGAAGGATTGAATGGAAGAATAGGAATTCAATAGTAGGGGCAATTCCTCAGGGAACAACACAGGAGAGATGCATAGAAAACTAATAATATAGCAAGCACATAGTTAACTAATCTATACATTATTATTGTTTTGGTCTTGGCTTCCATTATTCTTATAGTTCTCATAGTGCTTCTTATTTGGTATATTGAAAATTGCTCGTGTTTAGAATTGTGATCTTCTTTTTCATTTTTTATTTTTCAAATTTTGTTCAAAAAATGAGATGTTGTAACGTCGGAAAATGTCCCCTTGGGGGCTTTTCCCTCTTTAAGTTTAGCTTCTGGGTCTTTGCATCCATTTAGGACATCTTACTTCATAATTTGGCATCCCGATGGAATGATCCCTAGGTAACATGACAAATGGGACCTAGGAGGACCCCATGAGTCTTACCCTACCCAAAATAGGGGGAGGACTTGGGCGCCCGTGCCCTAGTCCTGCCCCATTTTGGGGCAGCCCTAATTTCTGGGTGTCAGTTTATGACCATTATTTGGGTCCTTTACTGACACGATAAGTTTGAATTATGAAAATCTTGGCGAGAGTGTTTGTAGTTGCATATAAAAGCATGCTTAGGCATTCATTTAGAAACTAGATGGCAATTGTGATGTTCATGCATTCTAAAGGTGATTCAAGGCTTTCATTGTGTTGCAAGAGTAGACTTGTGTGGTTTGTGTGTTTGTATTTACAGATTTGAGCATCAATTTCCTCATGAAATGAAGAGCATCTTCCTCCCATGAGAGCTTCACTACAAGGTGACATTATATTTTGTTTTTATCATCATTTCCTTTAGTTTTTGCCTCTGCCTCACAAGGGCACACACTCTTTATCTGACAACGGTGTTCGGAGACATAAGTGTCCTCTGGGGCTTGGTTGATGCAAGTCTCTAAACACTACAACCCCCTCTCAAAGTTTTGTGATTGTAGGTTATAGGTGTCACATCTAGAAAAAGTAGAGTTGCAGGAGGGATTAGAAGACATCAAGGATTCAAGATCTGAAGATAAGCAAGACATCGGAGCCTTTTTAGGACTTGGGCGCTCACTCTAGTGTCCTCCACAGCTAAATTTATGAAAACAGGAGTTACAGTGCTGATCAGTGTCAGAAGGAGGTCAGAATCTCGCAAAGAAACTGATACCTTGGACTTGGGTGCTTGCTTCTGTGTCCCTAACTTTTCTGCCTCGGAACCTAGAAAATAGGTGCTTTGTGATTTGACATTTTACTTCCCTCTGCAAGAGCTTTTTTTGTTATTCATCAATTTATTGCCGTATTTGTATAATTAAGGTTTTAAGGGTCAATTGAGCATAAGAGAAGAGAAATTGATAATTAAATTCCCTAATCCAAGTTTCCCTACATCTCACAGCAATCTAGGGTATGATAGTGAATTGCCACTCGACCTTAGATCCTTGAATGTAAAGGGTGAAAGGAGGATTCAAACATCTAAGACACTAAACATTAAACAATCCAAATTTTACCCTAAACAGATGCTCAAACTAAAAAAACAATTGGTCACAAAGTGGGACAATAGCTCAATGATAGGGCACCCTACCATGTAAATGGAAGGTCCTAGGTTCAAGTCCTAACTAATACATGATAAGTTCAACATGATATTAGAACAACAAAAGAGGGGGAATTAATACATAGAAAATTTAATGAAGTTATCTTACTGCTTTTTTCCAACTTATTCTCCACATTATTAAATGCAAACGTACGAATTATTTAAGCCCGGCCAAAAACAACAGGTTGTCTAGGACTATGTGGGACAGAACAATGGGAGAAATAACTTTCATGCCCTATGTTTTGGGCTCCTTAAAGTATTAATGAGTTTGTGATTTTCCTCAAGTTAGAAGTAAATTATTGTGTTTTGTTTCATATTTGTTTGGACTCGGTGTAACCATTTTTGCTGTAAAGAACTAGAAAATAAATTTAAATTCCTAATACACTGTATGATAGCTTTTCAGGTTCCGATTCAAATGTTTTTGTCGAACTTTAATGTTCTGCAAATATTCGAATGTTATCTGTGCAACCAAAATGTTTTGGGGAGATTCAAATAAGGCCAACGTGACCTTCTTGAGGCGATTTCTATACACCCGATATTGTTAACATTGTACAATGATTGTGGGGGCTCTGTAAAGGGACGGTTCCCAGTTGTAGTTGAACAATAATTAGTAGGGGACCTTAAAGTCTCCAGTTACTTAGTAAGAAAACCCAAGTAGGCAGCGCAAAAAGACAATATAATTTGAGTGGGTTAAGGACCAGTCTGAAACAAATTGACTAATTTGGAACATAGTTAAAGTTCACCCAAATGTGACTGATTTCATGCAGTGTGTTTGGAGTGAGTCCCATCACTTTGGACAATCTGATGTGTTCGTTGCGACTGTATTTAAATATTACTCTTTAACAGTTGTTGCCATTTAATTTAAATATCACTCTTTAACAGTTAATAATAATTTTATATTTTATTTCTATTAAAAACTGGTAAATAGTTGTCCTATTTTATTGGTTGAGATTTACTTTTAACCATTATACTAAACGTGATTTAAGAATAATCACAGTTTATCACTTTAATGTAAGCTATTTATTATTTTTTTTGTTGGAAGGTTTTATATCAAACCCATATAATTGTTTAGCTACCTGATATGAGAGCACCAGCCTTAGGCTGAAACCTTTTCAGCTGCCAAGGACTGAGGGGTCCACATTCCACCAAAGTCATCTGGAGCACGATCCTGGCCTCATCCCTTATGGTGTCAGGACCTTGCACCAAACAAAACTTGATCTCTGGTGGACTCATTCAGAACCATTTTTAAACTACATTAATCTAATAAATTTAATGCATTGTTTAGATACTTACAATTGTTCATCAAGATGAAGATGCTCTCTGATAGAGAGCACAACAAAGTTTTTATAACTGCCTAAATTGACTAAAATAAGCCTTGTTCCAAATTGCCTGGATTAAATCTACATCATCCTGCTATACAGTAAAACCAGTAAGATATGTTTTATTGGCTCTCTATTAAGTGGATAAAATAGGTATATTGCTTAAAACAAGAGAAAAGGTTAACACTCGACAGTGCAGTGGGCCTACTAGTATGTCATGAGACTTAGGCTCTTCCACGCCATGAACGAGCATAGTAATGCCATTTTCAGTCAATGATGTGATCATTGGTTGCAGGGAGTCTTCTTCCAAGTTGAGATATCAAATCATCAGGGAAACAAAACAAAGTAAATATTCTACCACATGCAGAGTTATGAAAATAGCAATCGAATCAATATATCAATGTGAATTCTCGGGTCAACAAACAACCGGAGAAAATGCAAACACAATTATCTATGAAAAACAAGTGAACAGTGGAAAATATAGACTTTGGTCTGTAGTACCAATTGTAGTTTTTATGGTAGGAAAAAGCAAAGCATCCTCGTGAACCATGGTGGGCATTAGCCACAAAAAGAAAACACCACAGAAGGCAGAAACCATTGTGTTGTCCGCACCATATCACTACTCTCTTCTACGCTAGCAAATAATGAATTTTTATTTATATCTATAAGATAATCCATAAGAAATAATGTCCTGATATGTTTAGGGAAATTGATGCAGGTTCTTTCCTTTGTTTTTAAGAGTAACACTTTATTTCTTCGTTGTATAGCTTGTTTCAGCATAACAATTATTTTACCTGCAACCACTTATTTATTTAGTTTGAGTTATTGTTTATTTTCTTTCCATTCTTTTGTTTTCTTGTATAAGTTCTTTTTTTTCTAATTTGATTTTTTTTTTTAATAGAGGATAAAGGGTAGGTTTTGAAAGACAAACTTTATACAATGTCAATATAAAATGTATTATCAATGAAGACTATCATATTATTTTTTCTTTTAATATTTTTTTAGATATGTGTTGTATAATTTGTATGTTTTACATTTTTTATAAATTGTAAACTTTATCATAATTAAAGGGTTTTGAAAAGTATAAGGATCAATAATTTTTAAAATTTGTATAAATATTATTATTATTTTATGGAAACAATTGGATTACATAGATATAGGCATCTCTGCCCTTTTACAAACCTTGGTGAATAACATTATCAATACATACCATCATCCTCTACAATTGTGTTTAACCAATTAAACTACAACCCTTTGATAAACTTGTATAAATATTTAATAATTCATGATTTTATATTTTTCATATTGTAATATTACATAGTATTTTTATATTAATATATCTACAAACACTCCTACATAAATTAAAGTTAAATATAAATATCATACATATTAATATAAATAATTAAAAATTAATACCTTGACTATTATTTTTGTAGTTTTTATAAAATTTCTTATAATATTGTAAGTGTCACTATATGTACTAACATTTCAAATTTTATTAATAGTACTTCTCCTTTTAAATTTATCAATATTTTTTCTTTTCATTTTTTCTTTGATTTTCATTGTCGGCAAGTTCTTTTTTACAATCTTCCTTGCACTTAACTTTTTAAACCAATTTATTTTATAATTTTTTTTAATCCAATTTTTTCTCTTTATCTTTATATACAAGTTCTCACCACTTCATTTGAACCGCTACTAATTCTCTTTTCACACATTCTGTTTTTCTTTTAAATGCCTTTTATTGTATACAATTTTTTTCTTTGGTGCAATTAGTCTTCTTACACATGTTCATTTTATAACCCCTTCTTCCATTTTTTTTCTTATATATAATAATTTTTAATATCTCTATTTTTAGACCTATTTCTTTTATAATATATTATTAACTTTGCTAAAAATAATTTTGAGTCTTGCAATACATAAAATATTTGTATATGTATAAACATCTACTTTGAAAACATGTATTATCAAGAGATATTTGTATTTAAATATATATAAAATAAAAAAATAATATTGTTGGGAATTAGTGTTCACATAAGTGTTAGGAATATTGCATTATTAATTTTTTAGGTTTGTTAATTAGAATAGTTTAATGATAAAATAAAAGTGAGTTATAATGAAAATAATTAATTGGGATTTTATTATGAGTTGTTTTAAGTTGTTAAAACAACTCATATATTTAGAGATTTGTTTCCTACAAAATAGGATATGAGAATCCTATATATATGTAATATGTATTAAATGAAAAATATGAAGCACGTATATCCATTATTGCAGCTTCAATATTTCTCTACCCATATTTCTTATAAATATATTATAGAAAATTGTATATACTTTTTTAATAAAAATTTTGGGTTCTTTTAATTAGTATTTTATGTAATAATAAGTCTTACAAGTAGCATATGGATTGCGACCGAAACGGGGAAGTCCGAAGGAGGAATGAAGAATGCTAGAGGAGATATGACGAGTGCATAGCGACCAAAGAAGAGAATGGAGGATGGGAGTGTTGCAAGTATGTGCTAATTGGTGTTGTCATTGATGTCGACATGTTTGTGTTGCCATTGGTGCCAACTGTATCTTCTGATATTGTTGTTTGTTGATTGATTGAGTTGTCATGTTAAAAACACTATCTGAGTATTTTGCTCCACATTTTCTTTGTGTTGAAGACCAGAGTATGAGATTAGGGTATGTTTTAGAAAAGTGTTTTAAGATGCTAAATCCAAAATTTGGCGGTCTAGATCTCTGTACAGAAAAAGTTCCATCCACTAGTTTGAAGACTATGCCTGGCAATGTTTGCAGAGTGACAGGGAGAAAGTATTTTGCTCTGCATTTCTTCGCAGTTTAGATTTTGGTCTTGTGATTCTGGACTTAAGCTTATAATTCCTTAGCTATATTCATTCCAAAGGATTTGTGATTTGGTACTCCAAAAAGAAAGTTACTAATTAGCAGAGTTTGACAGTGTCTATTGAGAAGTAGTCTGTGATGTGTCTTCAAGTGATATATGTTGTCTTCAAGTGAGATCTATTGCAGTTGGATTTGTCAGCTCCCAAGTGATTTTATGTTATTTGTGGATGTCTCCAAAATGTATTGAAGGTGTGTACCTGATCCGCAAGCTATAATGAAGTTCATGGAAGTATGTATCTAAGTGTTCTTGATGTGTACACTAGTTCTGGCCGACTTGCTTAGTTACACTTGTTGCAAAGGTGATCTGTGATTTGTGGAAGTGTGTTGTGGTGTGTAAAGATGTATCTGGACATGAGCTAATCTATGAAGTGTTCCTCTTTCATTCATTTGCTCTACACATTTGTTTAGGTCTAGTCCTAATTTGATTTATGTATGTATGCCAACCTTGGAGATAGTTCCAATGGTTGTAGAATGTAATGCCGACCTTGATGTACATTCCAAGGTTGATGATTGGTACAAATATATGTAATGAATTTGTGAGTGAGGTATGAGGGAGTGAAGATGCGAATATAAAGTGTGAAGTGTAAAAGTAGAGCAGAGGAGAGGAGAGGAGATATATTGCGCTTCAATGGAACTGAACTCAAGCATGTTGTAGATGCCATTATGTTAGTTCTTGGCAGTGAGCCACCCTTTGGCAGTGAGCCTCATTTGGGTAGTGAGTCTCTTTTGTTATTCAGTATTGTTACTACATTATATTATGAGCTAACACTTACTGTGGTTTTCCCCTTTTAGGGTTTTCCACGTAAAAATATGGTGTTCATGTGTGTATGGTGTTGATGTGTTTATGTTTTGATTCTACTCTTCATGTTTAATCTTCACAACAAAATAAGGAGTTAAAGGAAGTGAATGTGAATGTGATTTTGTTTAAAGAAGTTAAGGTTTTTGATACAACTAATTCACCCCCCTCTTAGTTGTCTTGTGCCTTCAACAGGGAGACCTGGCAAAAAAATAAGACTGACCTCAGCATAAGAAGACAAACACAACAAACTATAGAGGAGGAAGTGATGACTAGAATTGGAGATGAAAGGGCTTTGGTAACTCCTGGTGGCCCAAGGATGATAGCAGGAGGTAGGTGATGTAGCCAACAACATACACTCAATAGAATTGTGCCATTAATCATGTGTGAGAGCTAAAGATTTGGAAAAAACTAGAAAATAAAAAAAAAACTTCTATTCACCAACTCTACTGCTACAATGAGAGAAAACTCTCTTATATCCAAGAAAACAAAAAAATCAAAAAATTACCTTTTTTGGCAGATTCCGACAATTGTCATATTTTGCCATTTTAGGTAATTTTACATGCATATCTTGAGAATCTAGTTTTTTTCCATGAACTTCCTAAAACTAAGGTAGGATGAAATGCCAACTAACATCCTAAATTCAAAACATGAGTTTCGAGTTATTAAAAAAAACAACTTTTAAAAAATTAGGAAAAAACACTAAATTGCCATTTTGAGGGCCAAGATGAAAGTTTCAAGCCCCGAAAAAGTGCCAAAATGGGGTCCAACTGACTAGGGTGGGTTGGGAATCCACATGGCACCTCATAACTCATCCACCTGTAAAATTTCAGCCCAAACCCACATCTGAGTCAAAAGTTATGACCTTCGGATGTCCCAGTGCATCATTCTCCTCTGGTTGAAAGAACGCAGCTCCTGCAAGTGATTGTCTTCAAACTGCTGCCACTTAACTAGATCCAACCTCTACACTTCCCACTCTGTAATCAACATGCTATTTGTTGGTGGCAATCCTTCCCACTGTACTAAATATTTGTTGTAATGCCCTTGCCGAGTGTAGATAGTTTTCTTATCAAGAACCTGTACAATCTTTTCCTTCTTCTTATGGGGAATGTGGTGGTGCCATGCCACTTTTGGTTGACTATCTTCAGCATCATCCTCACCATGGAATGCATATAAATTAGAAATATTAAACACAGGAGATGTCATGCCCATGCAAAAGTCCACCTATATGTTTCCATACAAGTGGGCTGAAGAGGGAGAATTTTTTTTAAGGTTTAATTGCATAAATACAATTTTTCAAGAAATGGTTTACCTAGAGTTTCACAGTTGATGTCCAATCTCCTATTAGGATTTGGTGATGATGGTGCTATAGAATCAAGATTAGGGTTTAGAATAATTGAAGTTTTAACAATTAAATAATTTACTTAATCATTATATATTTTAAGACATAACTAAATTAAAAGAATTAACTAATTAACAATATGCTTAAGCATTGCAATAACTAATTTAGTTTAATTTATACCATATATCCAATCTAAAAATAAAATATTCCCTCCTACAATATGAATAGAATAATGCAGTTTGAAATTACAATTCTTTCAAATTTACATAAACCTTTTTTTTTGAAAATAATCTCACTTTACTATCTAAAAGAATATTAGCTTTTTCTAAATACAAAACAATGAGATTACTTAAATAACAATAAACAATTTATCTTAAAAATAAAATTAACTAAAGTATTTATTTACTCCCATTTTCTACTGATGAATTGAAATATTCCATTGTAATTTAATTTACATAATATTAGCTGACTATCCAAATTCTTTAAATAAACAATAAATTTAATAAACTAAAACATTCCTTTTTCCTTATAAACTAAATTAGGCAATTTCTTTTAAATAAGGTAATTTTGCAAATCTTCCTACTAGATTTATAAACAACTAATTTGCTTTGCACAAAAAAACAACTCATACACATAGCTTGCTTTTATTTCCTATTAAAATTTCTTTTATTAAATAGTTGCCTTTTTCTAAATACTTCCCACTGTACTAAATACTTGTTGTAATGCCCTTGCCAAGTGTAGATAGTTTTCTTATCAAGAACCTGTGCAATCTTTTCCTTCTTCTTATGGGGAATGTGGTGGTGCCATGCCACTTCTAGTTTACTATCTTCAGCATCATCCTCACCATTGAATGCATATCAATCAGAAATATTAAACACAAGAGAAATATCGAGATCATCTAGTAAACTGACCTCATATGCATTATCATTGATCTTCTTGGTAATTTTACAAGGACCAATTTTCTTGTACTTCAACTTGTGGTATGTTCCAGTAGGAAACCACTCTTTTCTCAAATATACCATCACTAAGTCACCTTCATTGAATGTCTGATGTTGCCTACTAAGATCCACTGTATTCTTGTACCTCTCATTATTGTCCTACAACTTTTGTCTCACATCTTTCTGCAACTGTTGAAGGTGTTTTGCAAATTCTTCCCTATCATCACTGACCCTATCTTTTATTGGTAGCTATACCAAATCTAGAACACCCTTAGGATTCCTGCCATACACAATCTAGAAATGGGACTTTCCTGTTGATCTGTTAACAGAACTAGTATAGGCAAATTTGGCCTGGGGTAATGCCATGTCCCATTATTTTGGCTTTTCTCCAACAATACATCTCAACAAATTTCCCAGACTCTGATTGACTACCTCTGTTTGCCCATCCATTTGAGGATGATAGGCACTACTAAACTGTAACTTGGTCCCCATCTTCTTCCATAAAGTCCTCCAGAAATGACTAAGTAATTTGGTATCCCTATTAGAGGTAATAATCTTTGGAACACCATGTAGTCAAACAACTTCTAAAAAAAATAGCTTTGGTACCCTCATTGCGTCATTAGTTTTCTTATAGGCAATAAAATGAACCATCTTGGAGGACCTATCAACAACTACAAAAATGGAGTCATTACCTCATTGAGTATGTGGAAGTCCCAACACAAAGTCCATGCTCAAATCTGTCCATGGTGCAGTTGGTACTAGTAATGGCATATGCAACCCTGTATTTTGTGAATGCCCCTTAGCCACATGGCAGATCCTACACCTTGTTACTTACCTAGTTATATCCTTTTTCTTCTTTGGCCAGTAATATTTATCTTCTATTAAGGCTATTGTCTTGTCCTTGCCAAAATGTCCAGCCAACCCACTATTGGCAAGAGACACTGTTTGGCTTCATTATTGTTGTCATTGATGGAAACAAAGTTCATCCCACCCATCTACAGGACATAGTGTGTCTTTTCCAGAAGTCAGATTGAAGAAGTGTTGTGGTCCAGTAAGCAAGAACAAGGCAGGCATCAAGGTCCGACAATCAGATCTGGATCTCTCAGAGGAAGTATCTCAGTAAAGTGCAAATTTGGTGAAGTCAAGAGGAGTACCTTGACTGATATATTCCAAGAATTTAGCCTTCGGTGATAGAAGTGTGAAGAGATATGGGTTCCTAATTGGTAGAGTAGACAGAGGAAGACAATCCAGATGTGATATTTATGGTGATTAAGTTTCCTAAGGTATCATTCATGTTTGGCTGACATGATTGATGACTTCTACAAGCATCTCATTGATCCGCATTACTTGGTATGCAAAGATTCAGCCGACAGTTGAGAGTTGAGAAAAATATTGACTATTCTGGATGCCGACTAGAAAGGTGTTGAAATCATTGGTGCGGATATATATACGAGATGGATTTGGATGTGAAGTGTAGTTGTTGTGTAACCAAGTGCGAAGAAAACCAGAAGAGCAGTGTGAAGACAGTAAGACAGGTCTGGAATGTGATAGGACAGCAACAGCAAAGAAGAGGTAGAATGAAGTGCAGTAGATCAGTGTATTGAGCCCAACCGGAACTGAACCTCAACATGAGTGGATGCTTCTCATCAGTTCAAGTTTCTTATAACCTTCTCTTCTTGTAGACAATGAGTCTCTTGTAGGCAGTGAGCCTCTTGTGAGCAGTGAGCTTGGGTAGTGAGCCCTAATTGGCATGTGCCATTTTGTACTTCTATTCTTCTAACAAAGAATACATTCTTGGGTTAATCACCCTGTGGTTTTCTCCCTTAACAGGGTTTCCACGTCAAAAATATTGTGTCATGTGTACTAAGTTTATTTCTGCTTTCATATTCATTTAAGCTTGTGTGTTTTGATACTGTACTAGTGGCTAAAGAAGAACAGAAAATTAAATTAATCAAGATAACTAATTCACCCCCCCTCTCAGTTATCAACAATTGGTATAAGAGCCAAGTTCCTCTAAACAGAGCCTAATAGCTTGAGGAAGATTAGGGAATTCAAATGGATGTGTATGGTATGAGGGAACAACTTCAGTCTGCTCTAGATGATCTTGAGCAATCTAACTCTGAAGTCAATGAATTGAAGGAAAGACTCAAACAGGCTGATGATTTCATAAATGAACTAAAAGGGAAACTAAGTATCTCTATGAAAAAAAGAAAGGATCTACTTCAGCAATTGGCAAGTCAAGGTGAAGCCAATGATACAAATGAAGACCTAAAGGAGAAAACCAAGTTATGTGAAAAGTTATCAAAAGAAATCATCATGATAAGACATGAAATGGAATCAGGAGTTATAAAATTCACTCAAGAAATTGAAGAGAAAAGAAAAACTGAAGATGATCGAAGACAATCTCTCAAGGAGAAATCAAAACACTGCCACAAGATGGATAGAATAATCAAACATCTTGAATCTGATCTTGAAGATGCTAGAGATAATGAAGAAAAACTTGAGGATCAAATTGACACTCTTAAAAAGGATCTTCAAACAACAAATGAATACAAAGAGAAATTCAAGATAAGTTTTGCTCAACTTGAAGTTCTTCTTGAAAGCTAAAAGAGGGTAGATGACAAGCGTGGCTTGGGATATGAGAAAGGTGAAAGCTCCAGATCCGGTCAAAAGAATTTTGGATTAGGAAACAAGCCTAGAAGACCTCTGGTAAGGAAACCTAATGCTCAAAGATATCCATCCTTCAATGGATACTGCCACAACTACAATAACTTTGGTCATAAATCTAATCAGTGCAGAAAGAGAATAAATCAGACTAATACATCCTTCTCCAGATAGTGTTTCAACTGCAAAAGGTATGGTCACAAATCTCATGAATGCAGAAATATGCAAATGAACAATTCATTCAATGGTAGATGCTTTGCATGCAATAGAATGGGACATATGGCTAATCAATGCAGATCAAGAGGATATCATTCAAATATGCAAAGAAATGTTGTTTTCCACAATTGCAATAGATCCAATCATATTGCCAAATTCTGTAGAAGCAAGAATCAAGACAAAAGGGGTCCGGTGCATCATAATTAGAATCAAGACAAAGGAAAAGGAAAAGTGAATGCGGATGAACTTAAAAGTGAGATGAACAAGATTTGGGTGAAGAGAAATACAGAGAATGTAGGGGATAAACCCGCACCATAATATGGTGCTAATATTCCTTCCAGAAATTAAAAAGTGAGCTCTGGCTCAGGGGGAGACACAAGGAAAAACTTCTTCCCCCAGCCAGTTAATTGATGCCAGAATTGGCACAAGGAAAGTTGTGGATTAAAGGGTTCACAGAGGAACATCTAAATAATCTTTGGTAAAGAGATGAAAGATCCACAAGAAGTTTTGAACAGGTTAATCTGACCAGTTTGATCCGGTTAAATAGTCATTCAGTAAAAAAAAGATTTTCACAGTTAGATCCGGCATGATTCGAATTTGAGGTATCTTGATCCAAGGCTAAATGAAATGATTGTAAAAGGTAGATAGATTGCTAATATCCACCGAGAATAACTGTAAGTGCATCTTAGTGATCCGAAAAAATCTCTCAAGATAAGGAGAACAGAGAAACCAGAATAACTTAAGTTGCGCATTTATTGCAATGTAGAATTAGGGTTTGCTCAGAGATAAAAGGGTTCATTTGATCGACATTTACACATTTGCACTTGAGGAGAAGAGAAAAAGAGCTCTACAAACAAATTGTCTCAAGTCTCTCATAGATCAATCACAGAAGACAATTCTTCTAGCAACCCGATCTAGCTCATCCCGTGAAACCTAGAAGCATAAAAAGGTATTTTTCACTCTTGATTAAACTTTCTCTGAATCTTTAAGATGGCTACTCTGAATGTTGTAAAGATCTCTGATAGGCGTCGCCCCAAATTTAAGAAACATCCCTACAAATCTCTAGAAGTGGATCCCTTAGGGGCATTTTCCAACATTTCGCATGGGGTTTTGCATGTAGAAGACGTTAGGGGTTACATTCATGCAAACATTGAAGACTTTGGTGAATCCAAGTTGATGGACATATACCACAAGGAACTGATAGATGATTCATTTGAACTAAAACCTCAGTATAAGACCATCTGGGATAAACATTTCAGTTAGTACATCCATTTCCCCCGTTTTGAAGAAGATGAGTGGGTCCGGTATGTGTTGAGTAGAGTGCATGATAACTTCTTATGGTTGAACAGACCATTCAAGATTACCAAGGATGCAATTAGGGCAGTAACCAGTTTACACTCTTCCAAAGGGTTACCTGTTCTCAAATCTGTCAAAAACCAAACTGTGACTGAGGCCACTAGATCAAAATTTGATAAGAGAGCAATGACCATAGAAGATATCACTGATCTGGATATCAAGTTTGCATCTATGATAATTGGCTATAAGATATATCACTCCAGTAGGGAGAATTCAGTATCCGAAACTGTTGTGTATACTACTTATGAGATGCTGAGAAAGAATGCAGATTATGATCTCTATGAACTCCTTCTGAGTCAACTAATGGAAAACTTACAGAAGATAAAGAAGGACAAAAAGAACTCTTTTAAATATGGTGGACTGATATTGTGTTTATTTTTCTACTTTATGAATGAGCTGCCCAGATCCAGTGGTTGGGTATGGCAGAATGACATACCTGTTGCAATTCAAATCAGAGATTACTTGCATGGGCTTGGGGATGCTAAGGCAAGAAATACAGATCTGTGGGGTTACTTCAAGAATTTTCAAAATATGATGCAAACCAGAGAAAGAATTCCCCAATCATTGGTTGAGAAGTATAAAGATACAGTGTGTTGCATGGTAGACATTGATCAATGCCTAATGGAGGCAGTGGAGCCAAGGACAGTCTGGATCTTGCCAATGGGATATGAAGTAGATGAGAAAATTGTAGAGCTGCATATCCAACATTTGCTGAGCCAGCCCAAAGACCCTAAGGCAGAAAGGTTTGGAACCTTCCAAGAGCTGAGTGTAAAAGTTCATGTGGAACTTAGACAGCCTGAAATCAAGAGGAAAGTGAGAAGGGAAGTTGAAGAAGTTGCCAAGAGGCATGGAATCTCAAAAGAGGCACTTGATGCCCACAGAGAAAAGATGAAAAGAGCAAAAAAAGAAAAGGAAGAAGCAGAAAAAGAAAGTGCTCCAGTAAAAGCCCCCTCCCGGACCAAATATTCTAAGAGCTTTGCACCTACAACTGCTAAAAGCTCAAAGGCATCTAAACCGGAAGCAAAATCATCCAATAAAGCAGAGAAAAGAACTAAGACAAAGGCCACAAGGTCTTACATCAGTCAGAAGGATGATGAAGAAACTAAGTTAGATGAGGAGGTAAAGAAAATGAAGAAGAAGAAGAAGAAAGGATTCAGTGAATCTTCTACAGGTCAAGACAAGGAAGAGATGGCAGAAGAATTTGTTGAAAGGCCCACTCTGTCCTTAGATGATGTAGTAAAAGCAGTTACTATGGATGGGAACCTGCAACTAATAATAGAAATCTATGATGCGTATAATGATGCAGATAGAAAGATCTTGGAGGAAGCCATAGTTAAATACTTGAACATATACAATAAGGCTTTTATTGAAATCATATCTCTCATTCCCAAAACCCTAGAGAAGGAATTAGAGATAAGAAAGAATAATGCTAGGGCAAAGGATCTTGAGATCCGTGAATAGATAGCCATTCAGCTCTTTCCTTCAATCACTCCGAAGAAATGAATATGATCTTCAAAGACTGTAAGGATGAGTTCCGGAGCAAAGCTAGAATGAATCAGCTTATGCTCAATGAAACTGACAAAGTAGCAAAAGAGACAAAAGAGATCCTCTGGAATGCATACAAAAGATTCAACATTCCTATTATAGAGGACTTGGGTGATGATCCCTCGGCTACATATGTTGAAGAAGAATCTACTGAGACAGTGGCAGAAGAGGTAAAGGACACAGGTGAAGAAAAAGATAAGGACTTAGATTCCTCTTCTCCGGGAGAGGAGGTCCATGAACAAGAAAACATCACTCCTCTAGTTTCCCCTGTAGACTCCAGATCCAAAGTAGAAGAAAGAATAGAAGAGAAGATCAGTCAAGAAGTAGAGGAGAAGAAAAAAGAGGATGATAGTAGTAAGGCTGCATAAGGAGAGAAAACTCCAATAGAAAAGGCAACAGATGATAATGGAAAGGTTGCAGAAGGGGAGAAAATCCTGTCACCGGCAAGAGACACAACAAAAGCAGTTGAGGAATTATTAACCAAGGAGATGATGGTATTTGATGAACCGGAACTTCTTCAAGGACCATTCAATTTTGACTCCCTCTCCTCGGTTCAAACCATGAAGCTAGCATCCTTTACTTCAGCAAAGGCAAAAGAAAAACTTCTGAAGTCTCACATGGAGGACTGCAAGCTCATAGAAATTACATCTGGTGTATTGGAGAAGAATATGCCATCTTTTCAGAAGGATCCTTCAGCCTCTTCATCCAATAATCTCAAATCTCTATTAAATAGTATTAGCACACATTTTGATTCCTTAGAAAAGTCAGTAGAAGATAAAGTCCGGAAGGAGTTTTTGGAAAGAGATTCTCTGAAGTACAAAGGCTAATAACCAATGATATGAGAGTTATAGCTATCAGAATAAAGAGCCTAGAAAATGCTCTCAAAGATGGGGGAGACATATATAAATTTTGTCTATCTTGGTCTATAGTAACCAAGGATATTGAGAAGAAAGTAAAAGAGCAAGAGGATAAACTACTAAGTTTGTCTCAAAGTTTTCATCCTCTTACCTCTTCCATAACAAATCAAGAATGTCAGACTATTGCAGTCTTGAATGAAATTAAGAAGCTTGAGAAGGAGAATAAAAATAGAATAAGTAGATTGAGTGAACTTAGAGGGATAATTATCCCTAAGTTAGAGGCCATGCATGAAGCCCTAAAAGATGCTCAAACCACAGCCTAAACCAGTGATCTAACAGATCTGAAGAGGGCAGAAGCTTTTGTATTCCTGTTGAGTGGTCACATCTCAATTCTGGACAGGATGAAGCAGAGTTGGGCAATAGAAGTTGTACAGTTGAAGAATACCTTTGCGGACATACTTAAGTAAATGCAAGTATAACCTGTAATATACTTATGAGATTAAGAATAGATTGAATTTTTCCAAATTTTGGTGTGTGAACCCCACCCTTTGCCATTGATGTCAAAGGGGGAGTGAGGAGCAGTGAAAAATGAGGAATCTAGCTAAGGGGGAGCTCTGGAAAATGTACATTAGAACAAAGCATCAGCCAAGGGGTAGTGTAGTGTGACACTTAGTCATTTTTCACTAAGTGTTGCCATCAATGCCACTCATGCTTCATTATTTTTGTCATTGATGGCAACAAAGTTCATCCCACCCATCCATAGGACATAGTGTGTCTTTTCCGGAAGTCAGATTGAAGAAGTGTTGTGGGAATAGAGCAGGCAGCAAGGTCCGACAATCAGGTCTAGATCTCTCAGAGGAAGTATCTTAGTAAAGTGCAGATTTGGAGAAGTCAAGAGGAGTACCTTGACTAATATATTCCAAGGATTTAGCCTCCGGTGATAGAAGTGTGAAGAGATATGAGCACTTGAGTGATGGGTTCCTGATTGGCAGAGTAGACAGAGGAAGACCTAACCAGCAGAGCATCAGACCTTAATCCGGATGTGATATTTATGATGATTAAGTTTCCTAAGGTATCATTCATGTTTGGTTGACATGATTGATGACTTCTACAAGCATCTCTTTGATCCGCATTACTTGGTATGCAAAGATTCAACCAACAGTTGAGAGTTGAGGAAAATATTGACTATTCTGGATGTCTACTAGAAAGGTGTTGAAATCATTGGTTGGGATATATATACTAGATGGATTTGGATGTGAAGTGTAGTTGTTGTGTAACCAAGTGCAAAGAAAACTAGAAGAGCAGTGTGAAGACAGTAAGACAGGTCCGGAATGTGACAGGACAGCAACAACAAAGAAGAGGTAGAATGAAGTGTAGTAGATCAGTGTATTGAGCCTAACTAGAATTGAACCTCAACATGAGTAGATGCTTCTCATCAGTTCAAGTTTATTATAGCCTTCTCTTCTTGTAGACAATGAGTCTCTTGTAGGTAGTGAGCCTCTTGTGAGTAGTGAGCTTGAGCAGTGAGCCCTAATTGGCATGTGCCATTTTGTACTTCTATTCTTCTAATAGAGAATACATTCTTGGGTTAATCACCTAGTGGTTTTCTCCCTTAATAGGGTTTCCACGTCAAAAATATTGTGTCATGTGTATTGAGTTTATTTTTGCTTTCATGTTCATTTAAGCTTGTGTGTTTTGATATTGTACTAGTAGGCTAAAGAAGAACAAAAAATTAAATTAATCAAGATAACTAATTCACCCCCCCTCTCAATTATCAACACCCACTACTATGAAATTCTCTGATAATATTTTCCCTCATAGAGCCAGCTGGTATGCATAGTTGTTTTCCTTTAAATAGATACCCATCTTGCATAAAATATTCACCCCTAAAGTGATCCAAGTTTTTTTTAAAGATAATGCACCTGGTAAACTTTTTAACGTGACTGGCGACGCTGGTGCGACATGCCCTCCAGCTCCACGTGAATGCTTTTGCCTGGAGCAATGAACCGGTGAGGCCACAATATGGGGGACCTCATCCCCTAGGAAGAACACTTCAAACCTGCAAGCTCGTTGGCCCAGTGAAGGCGTAAAGCCTTGCGAGCTCATTGGCCCAGCGGGGGTTTGAACTCTGGTGGTCGCCACTACAACCGAGTGACTTAACCACCGAACCATGCCGTCATCAGCTAAAGTGATCCAAGTTACCAGATATTGGTGCCTTTAATTATTCCACAATCTCCCAAAACCATCATCAGACTCATACAAATTTTTTGATGGAATCAAAACCAATCACCTCAGTTTCCATTGTTGTCAAAAGTGCAACTTGCCTACTTAACACACCTGCAACCTGATTTTGTTTTCTAGACTTATGCTTCAACACAAAATTGTAACCCTACAAGAAAGAGACCCACTTGGCATGCCTACTATTCAACTTTTTCTGTGTGTTCAATTATCTCAATGCAATATGATCTATAAACAATACAAACTCCTGGGGAACTAGATAATGTCTCCAATGCCTCAATGCTTGAACAATTGCATAAAATTCTAAATCATAAGTAGAATAATTCTTTCTCACTTCATTCATCGTTTCACTAAAGAAAGCTATAGGTTTTCCAGCTTGGCTAAGCACAGCACCTATTCCCACATTGGAGGCATCACATTCTACTTCAAATATCTTATCAAAATTTGGCAATGCAAGTATAGGTGCTTCTGTTACCTTTTTCTTCAAGTCCTTAAAGCTCTCCTCAGCATCCTTGGTTCATACAAACTCCCTTCCTTTGGTACAATCTGTTATAGGAGCTACAATACTACTGAAATTTTGAATGAACTTTCGATAGAAAGTGGCCAAGCCATGAAAAAATTTTACCTCTGTGATGTTGCTCGGACTAGGCCATTCTAGAATTGCCCTAACCTTTTCTGGATCCATTATGACACCATCTTTAGAAATGACAAAGCCTAAAAAAACAAAATTGTCCTGCATGAACCTACACTTCTTCAAATTGGCATAGAGCTTCTCCTTCCTTAACACACCAAAGATGATCCTCAAGTGTTGTAGGTACTCTTCTTTGCTATTACTAAATACCAAAATATCATCAAAATAAACTACCACAAACTTACCAATGTAAGGTCGTAGTATAGTGTTCATCAAACTCATAAATGTGCTAGGTGCATTTGATAACCTGAATGGCATAACCATCCACTCATATAATCCATCTCTAGTCTTAAAGGCTGTCTTCCACTCATCCCCTTCTTGGATCTGGATTTGGTGGTAGCCACTTTGTAGGTCGATCTTGCTGAAATATTTGGCCCCTGCAAGGAGATCCATCATGTCCTCCATACGAGGTATAGGAAATCAATACTTGATGGTAATCTTGTTAATTGCTCTGCTATAAGTACACATCCTCCATGTTCCATCTTTTTTGGGGTCAACAATGCAGGTACAACACATGGGCTTATGCTCTCCCTCACCACACCTTTACTTATGAGTTCTGTTACTTGCTTATTCAACTCTGCATGTTGTGTTGGATTCATCCTATAAGCTGCTTGGTTGGGTAGAGTTGCTCCTGGAATCAAATCAATATGATGCTGAATATCTCTCTTTGGTGGTAGACCATTAGGTAATTCATCAGGCACAACATCAACAAATTCTTTCAATAGGTCTGCTACATCTGGGGGAACTGAAATGTCTTCCTCTTCACCCTTTTTGACTACTAATGCATAACAACACCCTGTCACCTTCATTTCTTTAACAAGATCTCTTTCAGCCAACATGGTCTCACCTTTTCCTTCACCCTTGAGAGGCAAAAAAATCACCTTAGAGCCATCTTTCCAAAAGGTGTATGTGTTTTTCTCTCCATCATGCATAACTTTTCTATCATACTACCATGGCCTTCCCAATAACACATGACAGGCATCCATTGGGACAACATCACACCATATCTCATCCTGATAGATCTTCCCTATGCTAAACTTAATTAGGCATCTTTTATCAACAGTGACTTCATTTCCCTTTTTAAACCATGCAATGCGGTACGGATAAGGATGTTTTTCACAGTGTAAATTTAATTTTTCTACCATTTCTTTATAAACCATATTTTCACAACTACCTCCATCAATAATAACTTGACATACCTTGCCACCCAAAGTGCATCTAGTTCTGAAGATATTGGTTCGAAGCCAAGAACCATCAGAGCTTTTGGCTTGTGTTTTCTCCTTCTCTAGAATCACCATTGCTCTTCTCATCATGAGACTTTCTCCCACATCTAGTGGAACCTCTAGTTCTGTCCCTTCCACTTCATGTTGCGTTTGAATCAAGTTCACCCTAGGTTGTCCTCCTTGATTTCTTTCTTTCATGTTATAATTTGAGCATTCAAATGCCCTATGACCTTCTTCTCCACATCTGAAACAAGTGAAAGGCCTTCTTTGGTTTTCCCATCCTCTACCACTACCATAACCTCTACCTCTTTGAAATCCCCTTCCTCATTCCTGATTCAGAGGATCTTGTCGAGTGTCTACTTGTTTTTCCAATCCATGGGATGACTCTCCCCTACCATATTTCAAACCTCCTTGAAATGGGGTTGATGTACCCCTTCCTCCTCCTCTATTCCTCTGATGGTATTGTCTGTTTTGTTTTTCTTTAGCCTTTAGAGCCAATTGATAAGCCTCTTCCATACTGTTAAGTCGATGCATGCTCAATTCATCTTGAATAGAGAATTTTAGGCCATTCACATATCTAGCAGCCATCTGTTCATCAGTTTCTTGATGCTCTATATGTATAGACAGCGTATAAAACTCATTTGTATAATCTTGCATAGAAGAGAGGTTTTGCTTTAAATTTTGAAACCTACGAAAAAGGGTTTGTGCATAATCTATGGGAAAAAAAATTTCTCTCAACTTCTTCTCCATTTTATTCCATGTCCAGATCTTATCCTTGTCTTTCCTTGTTCATTCTTTTTCAAGATGATCCCACCAAATCATTGCATGACCCTTTAATTTGGTGCATGCGAATTTCACCTTCTTTTCCTCTATCATGAATTTCCATTCAAAAAATTTTCTCATGTCATTCAACCAATCTATCAACTCCTCTGGTTTAAGACTACCTGCATAATCTGAAACATCTACCTTGACCCCTTCATTTTTCCCTTCTAATGCCTTGAGCATCCTCTCTTCAAAACTCATGCCTTCTAATTCTTCTTCTTCATGTTCTGTATCTTGATCTACACCTCCTCGACCTATCTCTTCATCAAATTCGTCTCCTCCTCTACCCAGTCTTTGGTTTTCCATCTGTGTTGTAAGTTCTTCTACTTGCCTTTGTAGATTTTGCATTTCTCTATGCATCTGGGCAAGACCGCCTCTTCCTCTTCCTCTGCCAACCATCTTCCTACTCTGATACTAGATGATGTAGCCAACAACATACATTTAATAGAATTGTGCCATTAATCATGTGTGAGAGCCAAAGATTTGAAAAAATTGGAAAATAAGAAAAAAAATTCTATTCACCAACACTGCTACTACAATGAGAGAAAACTCTCTTATATCCAAGAAAACAAAAAAAAATAAAAAAATTACGTTTTTGGGTAGATTTCGACAATTGTTAGATTTTTCCATTTTAGGTAATTTTACATTCATATCTTGAGAATCCAATTTTTCCCAAAAACTTCCTAAAACTAAGGTAGGACAAAATGCCAACTAACATCCTAAATTCAAAGCATGAGTTTCGAGTTATTAACAAAAACAACTTTGAAAAACTAGGAAAAAACACTAAATTGCCATTTTGAGAGCCAAGATGAAAGTTTCAAGCCTCGAAAAAGTGCCAAAATGGGGTCCAACTGACTCAGATAGGTTGGGAATCCACATGCCACCTCATAATGCATCCACCTGTAAAATTTCAGCACACACCCACATCGAGTCAAAAGTCATGACCTCTAGAAGTCCCTGCATCAGTAGGGGATTGAAGACAAGAACATCTAGATTCCTAAGGCCAAAACACCAACAACTGGAGCAAATAGTATTACATGCTTAAAGTCAACAAATCCAGTGAGTTACATTTCTTTCTCCCTAAATTCATTAGATCTTGAAGAATTTGTTAAGAATTTACGCGATTACGCATTTTTAATCAAATGGGTCACGAATTGGCAATCTAGGGAAAATGTCCATAATTGGTACAAGAAAGAATGGGCATAGGAGATCAAGATTAAATCTTTTCCAAGAGGTTTTTTTTTGGTAATCTGCAACACAAGGGAGAGAAAAGAAGGATTTATCAACCATGGACCTTGGATGATGGATGGTATTAATTTCTATATCAAAGATTGGGTACCCAATTTTGACCCCCTTTTGAACAAGGTTTCAAAAACTCCCATGTGAAGCAGGTTGTATAATCTACTGATGGAATACTGGGACTTGGGTCTCCTTTGTAAGGTAGGAAATCAAATGGGTTCTTTTATCAATATTGATGAAAACATTGAGGGTTTGGAATTTGGTATGTATGCGAGGATCTATGTCAACATTGATCTAGAGTCCCTGCCTCTAGAAGAGATGGAAATTAGGTTATAAGTAGGAGTCTAGAGACAAAACATTGAAGTAGAGAGATCCCCACCAAGCTACAAAAGATGCCACTCCCATGGCCATTCAATGCAGGAGTGCAAATGAAGAAACCAAGGGGATCATGTACTTGTGTAGAACATTGTGAATGAACCGATAGTATAGTAGAAGTGACCCCCATATCAACCAAGGTTAAGGGGAAATAGGATGGGAGAAGCCTAAAGAAGAGTTGAAAAACCTATAGGTTTAGAGGATAGGGGAGCATTGGATAGGATAAGTACAAAGGAAAAGAACCCCACACTTGTGTAGAAGAGACGAAAGTAGTGGACATAGAAATAATTGTTGAAACCCTTAAGATCTCATGTTGTGAGGCTAACCCAATTCTACAGATTGTTAACAAAGACTTGGAGAACATAGAACAAGGCTCTCAGGAGGCACTTGAAGGTAATGATAGTGATTACTTAGAGGATGAGACTAACATCATAGAAGACTAACTAATTAGCCAATTGGAGTCCAAGGTTCAGAAACTCAAAAGTGTAGAGGGTAGAAAGAAGGGAAGGAAGTCAAACATAGTGAAATTAGCAATTGCAGCACAAGCCAATGGCCAAAAGACAACTAATATCCTAGAAGGGGGGAACCCTTCCAAAAGAACCATAAAGCTCACATCGTGGAATGTTAGGGTCTTAAATGCCCCTAATAAAAGGCATTGGGTCAAGTGCCTAGTGGAGATGTCAAAACCAGATATCATCCTCCTTCAATAAACTAAAATGAATCCAGAAGATATGAAGGTTTTAATCACAAGATGGAGGAATAAGCAGGGTTTTTTTGTTGATGCAAGTGGTGCCTTAGGAAGTTTAGGGATCATTTGGGACATAAGCAAAGCAATGGCATCACATATCTATAGCCATTCCAACTAGGTGGTAGTACAGATAAATTTCATAGCTTTGAACCTAACCTATCTTCTAATTAATGTTTATGGGCCTATTGAAAACATTTAGAAAGTGGCAACCTGGAATCAAATTTTCTCTTTTATTCAGGATAGACCAAATGAACTTTGTATAATTGCTAGAGATTCCAATGCCTCTTTGGACTACTTAGAGAAAAAGGGGGGACTATGAAGCTTTCATTGGCTCAACTTGAGTTCCAAAGTTTCTTCCAAAAAAACCATCTTCTTAACTTGTCTCCCATCAATGGAATCTTTACTTGGACAAATAGGAGATAGGAGCTAGCTAACATTTAGAAAGTGGCAACCTAGAATCAGTTTCTCTTTTATTTAGGATAGACCAAATGAACTTTGTATAATTGCTAGAGATTTCAATGCCTCTTTGGACTACTTACAGAAAAAGGGGGGACTATGAAGCTTTCACTAGCTCAACTTGAGCTCCAAATTTCTTCCAAAAAAACTGTCTCCTTGACTTGTCTCCAATCAATGGAATCTTTACTTGGAAAAATAGGAGATATGGACTAGATAACATTGCAGAAAGACTAGACCATTTCCTTTTGCATGGAAATTGGTCTTCAATCCCCCAAACCTAGGAATTTTCTATTATCCCTCTATCTAGTTCAGACCATTTCCCACTCATGCTAAAATTTCTTCCAGACTCTTCACTGTTGAGATGCCCTTTTAATTTGAAAACATATTGTTCAAAGACCCTAAGTTGGTTGACAATATTGTGGAGTGGTGGAAAATGGCACCAAAAATTAAAGGGTCTAAACTACTACAGTTTTTCATAAACCCAAGGTTTACCAAAGGAAAACTAAAGGAGCGGAACAAGAAGTGCTTAAAGAATATTTTTGTGGAGAAACAAAATGCGAAGGTTGAACTAGAGGTAGTGAATGAAAGAATCTATAAGGAAGGAATGGTCCAAGAAACTTACCTCAATGAAAACGAGCTATCTAAGCATCTTGCTGAAATTTTGTAAAAGGAGGAAATCTTTTGGAGGTAGAAGTCTAGAGAGACATGGCCGATGGAAGGAGATAGGAACTTGAAGTTTTTCCACAACTCCACCAAGATGAAAAAGTCACTAAAAAAGATTTCTATCATCAAAGATAATGATGGACAAGTGAAGGATAGCCCAGAGGAAGTGGGCCAAGTGGCAATAGAATATTTCAAGGGTCTACTCAACAAGAATAGTGTTAACCATGTAGTCAAAAGACAGAGGGTGCTAAGTCATATCCCTCACCTGATAAGTGAAGATAAAAACAAGATAAACCTCCCTTTCATAGAGGAAGAAATTAAATGAGTGGTTTTCCAAACGAGTCCAGACAAATCCCCCAAGCTAGATGGCTTTTTGGAAACCTTTTATCAGAAATGCTAGGACACTGTGGCTAAATATTTAGTGGTTTCTATGGAAGAATTGAGGAGAAAAAAGACCATTCTTAAGGACTATAATAACACCTTCCTAGTTATGATCCCTAAGAAGAAGGTGATAGAGTCAATGGGTGATTTTAGGCCAATATCATTGTGCAACATGACCTACAAAATTATTTCAAAAGCAATGAAAAATAGAATCAAAGAGCTCCTTCCCAAAATTATATTCGATGAATAGAGTGGCTTCACCCCAGGAAGAGCTATTATAGATGGCATCATCATTTCCCTTGAGGCCATCCAATCCATTAGGAAAAGTAGGGCTGATAGAATGATATTTAAATTAGACATCAAGAAGGCATACAATCAAGTGGATTGGGTTTTTTTGATGGAAACATTGGAGAAATTTGGATTTTGCCAAGAATGGGTTGATTAGATTAGAAGTTGCATAGAGACACCAAGATTCTCAATCCTTATCAATGGTGGTCCTCATGGTTTCTTTCCCACAACTAGAGGCATTAGGCAAGAGGACCTTCTGTTTACTTTCCTTTTCATTATCCTAGCTGAAGCAATGGGTCGTTTCATCCAAGCCAGAGGAGTTAAAGGTAGATGGAGGGGGTCAAGGTAGCTCCAAACATAGAACTAGTAACCCATCTTCAATTTTCTGATGACACCCTCCTCTTTGGGTTGGCCAAGACATGGGAAGTAAGAGTGACAAAAGAGGCTATTGATTGCTATTGTCGTGCCTCTGGTCAAAAAGTCAACAAAAATAAGTTTGACATTTTCTTTTCCAATACAAAAATTAGCAAGAAGAGGGAAATAGCTCTCCTCCTAGGTTATAAAGTTAGTCATTTGCCAAATCAGTATTTGGGTATACCCTTCTTTGAAGGTGCCTACAAATCATATCTTTGGGATCCCCTAATATCTAATATATCAACCAAGATGGCCTATTGGAAAGGGAAATGGTTGTCAAGTGCAACCAGTATAATGATACTAAAAGCTATCATTGAGCCAATTCCCATATACAATGTCATGCCTTAAAATGCCGAAGAGGACTGAGGAAATCATCAACCAAAAAATGAGAGAATTCTTTTGGAATGGTAGCGAGGAGACTAAAAGAATTCCTCTCATTGCTTGGGACAAAATATGCAAACCAAAGCCGGTTGGGGGTTTGGGTTGAGGAAATGATCTACCATCAATACTACTTTGGGGGCCAAGTTGATTTGGAACAACTACAACAAATCTCACTTGAAATGGGTCAAGATCCTTCAAAACAAATATTTAGATTCTAGTGAGCCCTCAAGGATTCTAACAACCATCAACCCTCCTCATGGATCAACCATTTAGAACTTCATGTTGTCATGTAGTGAACTAATCTCAAATTACCTATCTTGGGAAATAAGAAATGAAAGGAAGGCAAAGTTTTGGGAGGACTCATGGAATAGGTACCTAGCCCTAAAAGATCTCCATTTTTTAGCAGAACAAAAAGTGATCTCTAAAATATCTTTGGGACTTTATGTTAGAGACTAAATGGAAGATAAACTTGGGGGCATGAATTGGAAATGGAAGCAGTGGAGCTCCCTAGTGCTAGAGGAGGATCAAGTCAAGGTCATTTAAGAAGAACTAGCAAAGAGGAAGGTTTTCATTTCATAGGGGAAAGACTCCATAAGATGGTGTGGTGCAATGTCTAGAAATCACAATGTCAAAATTGGCCTCAAGCTGGAGGAAGCGGTAACAAATAAGGAGGACTAGCCAGTCCACCTATGCTAGAACAAATGTTTCTTTCCTAAATCAAGGGCCTTTGCTTGGGCTGCACTACAAAATTTAATCTTGACCAATGAGGCTAAAGAAGCTAGGCTTCAATGGCCCACAAAGGTGTGCCCTGTGTAAAAATGTAGAAGAATCAATGGATCACATCTTGCTTAGCTATCATTTTGTAGAGCCCTATTGGAATCATGTGTTGGAAAACCTTGATTAGGTCAGCCCCCTACCCACTGATATTCTCTAGCTCTTTAGATCATGGCCAATTTTACATAGGAATGTTGTCTTTGCCAACATCTCCACTATAAACCCATCAATAATAATATGGAAAATCTGGTTCGGGAAAGGAAAACAAGAATTTTCCAAGACAAATCTCTGGAGGAAGAAAGTTTTTTTTATCAAAGTAGAGAAGGCCATTTGTTGATGAATTAAATAGTGAAGCAAGGAACCAGACAATCAATAAGAATTCATTCACAAACGAGGATAACAAAATCAAAAAATTATGGTAGGATCTTGAAATCCCCCATTTATGGGAAGCGTAGGGATCATCCTAACAGTAATCCATGAGAGAAGGTGAAGTGGCTACCCCATAACTAGATTGGAATAAGATGAATTTTGATGGTGCCTCCAGGGGCAACATGGGGATCTCAGACACAAGCAACATTATTAGGAACCACGGGGGAGAAAATATAGCATTGAAAACCAAGAAACTCCAAGAGGGAACTAATAATAAGGTAAAGGCCCAAGCTCTCCTTTTAGAGGTGCAGCTCTATAAGAAAATTGGAGTAAAAAAGCTCCATATAGAGGGGGACTCACAATTCATCATAAATGCCTTAAAGAATGGTTATACTCCTAATTAGAAAATTAGAATTATCATGGAGTCTTTCTAGGAAGCCATTCACCACATGGACGAGTTCAAAATAGGTCACACACTAAGAGAGACCAATGGAGATGTTGAAAATCTTGCTAACATGGCAATTGAGATGACATCCCAAAAATTAAAAGATATAATCATGAGCTAAAGTGACCGCTTTGGCTCCATCTTGGGTGTAATAGCAAAGCATGCTCAGGTTTAAATGCAAACATCATATCTCCAAGTGAACGCCAGCAACTGGTTGTAATTATGGAAGGATAAGATGGAGCTAACCAAGTAATTAATTGTTGGTATGTGTTTTTCATTCCCAAGATATGTTATTTAACCTTCAAGAGACTTCCTCGCCATTAGAAGAACTAAAAAAATGGAGTCAATAGTTTACTTGAGGGTAAAGAAGAGGCAAGCAACCTTCAAGGGAACATTTCAGACATGTGTTTGAAGAAGGTTTTTAAAACAAGGTCTCCCATTCTTCTTCATACCATTAAGATGGCCTTGGGGGAAGTGTTTATGAATTCCAATCAAAATTATAGGGTGAACATAGACATTGTGGGCATGCTACTAGGAGTGCTAGTGGATTTAGGTTAGTCCAAGGATGTCATTTTGGAAGTGGCAACCACCATCATCTGACTGTGATAGAGGGGTGGTATTTGAGAAGTTCTTGATTTGTAGTTCATGGGATAGGAATTAACCCAACTAATGGGGTTTAACTAATGATACTAAGGCCTTAGAATGACCCTTGGATCCCATTCATTATTGAAGTAGCTGGTCATGATGCTAAGGAGTGGAGGAGCCATGCACGGTGGGGAGTGCAATTTTTAAAGATGTTGGTAGGTATAAATGACTCTCAAGGTGAGGACTAGAGTAGAATGGTGATCTCAAAGGAGTCTAAGCAAGAGATGAGCTAGGAGGAGGGACTTCTAGAGATCAGTAAGGGGCAAACAAGTGGATAATGTTGTAGGTCATGTTTATAGAACTTTTAATATATATCAAACTATGTAATTAAACAACTATTTTAAGAATAAAATATATGTATATTATCTCATGTATACATTGAGAATAGATATGGTTTGAATATAATAGAATGAATTCCCATATAGGGGAAGTTTTGGTGTTAAGGTCCTTGTAAGGACCCGCTTGGTCCAAACTCGAATTTTAAAAAATTTTACTTTATTAACAAGTTCTTATGAGATATATCAAGACTTTGATTGAGTACTCAGGAAAAAACTTCGGCCAAAACAGGCCATATGTTCAAAACAGAAGTCTTCATATTAAATGCCACCTTCTCCATTTTCTAATTTGTCATTTAATTTGTGTAGAAAATGGACTTGCAACTCTTCAATGCATCCTCAAATTTTCCAATGGTAATAAATTTGAAGGAGGAAAATGGATTCACCTCATAAATTCTGGTCTTGACTTGAGAGATGGAGGGAAGGTTCTTCATTAATGCTCTTTCTAGAATTATAGTCTATTGTTGAAATTTGTTTATTCTTTGTATTTTTAAATGAATCTATTTTTCTCTCATTTAATTTTTTTTCAAATTCAAATTTCAAAATATTGAGTTGTGACAGTCCTCCCCAGGAGAAACTAGTTTTGATTCTCATTTTAATTGCTTTTTTAGTTTAGTTCAATGGGAGTGACCCCCTAATGGCCATAATTTACTCATTAAAAAAAGTATACAAATAGCATATTCTTGTGTGAATTCAACTCATGACTTGATTCTACCTTAACTACATCATCCCTTATCTCTAGGAGCTAGTTATGCCCCCTAGATCCCTCATTCACCACCCTAAATTAGATCTACAACTACATAGTTGACTTAGATAAATTCCATAGTCATAAATTTGAACCTCAAAACTTTTAAGTTTAAAATTCAAATTTGGACCATGCCAACTCTATCCTACTAACTATTATAAACTGACCTAGCATACATTTATGTTAATAATTGTTCTATGCTTTTATATTTAAAAACATTGATAATTCATTTTAGATATCATCAAAGAATAATTAAAGAGCATTATCATAGACTATTATGATTATGTGTGTTATTCATCTTGCAAATCATGTCTCAATTGTTGTAATTATTCATGTATATGGTAAATAATGTGTTTTCTCTAAACATCGTGGAATGGGTACTTAGATGCTCATGTGAGGGTAGAGATATTAGTTAATTATTATTTTTCTAGGAACTTGGAATATTGTTGAAAGAGGACATTGAATAAAGAGTTATAGGTTAAATGTCAACAATGGGAGTTATGGAGCATCTTCCTTTATTGTTAGTCATGTAGAGTGTTTCTATCAAAAAATATCAACACATGTCTCTACAAACTCATTCAATGAAATAATACCAAGTTTCAAATGATCATACTATATCTCCTAAAAAATTTCCATACTAGATGCATGAGTGTGAACATTAGCCAAAGAAAAAATAGGAGAAAAATATGAGAAGGTGTACATTCAAACTTGATGATCTACCTCCGTAACTACAACAATATTTATGCTATGCAAATACTAAATAACCATAGAATTTGGTGTGAACTCAACACTATTCTCTATCCCACCATTTGTGATCTAATAGATAGAAAGGATATTACTTGAAAGTGAAGGCAAAAAAAGGACATCATTGAATTATCATGTGTCCATGTCAATAGACCCTTTTCCCACAAACATACACATATGTGTTCTTAGCCATTAAGATGTGTGGTGATGAATAAGTCTCAAATGAAGATAAAATACTTTGTGATGAAGTCATGTAATGTGAAGCTCCAAAATCAAGGATGTATCTCCTTGATGTGGAATCTACAATTACAACAAATGCTCGCCCCTTCTATTTCTCTAGATTTGAATGAGAAGAAGTTGATGAACCTCCTAAAGGTAAATTGGTCTTCTATAGAAGATGTTTCAACTCATCGATTTGTTTTGAATAACATTGATGTTCATTCTTCCCCAATTTCTTGCAATATACACATTTTGGATTTTCCTTCTTAGATGGTTCCCCTTTGGAAGAGGAATTTTTATGTTCCTCTATGGAATTGAATGTGGATTGTTGTTGTATTTTCTTCTTAGGCTTATTTTTCTTCTCTTTTCCACTAGAAGCCTTCTCATCTTTTGTAATCAAGCATTTTGATTTTGAAGACATCAAGGTGCCCATTTCAATAAGATTGTATTGCTCCCTAGTCAGTGATAGCAAAATCCTCAAAGGTGGGAATTTTAAACTTAGTTCCCAAGGCACTCTTTGTAACATAGAAGGCAAACACAAATATTGAATAGTTAGGCCCTGACGTAGAGAGAACATTTAGTATAAATTGTATATCTATTTTTTAAAATTTTACAATCCTTCAATTATGCTAGATTATTGACTTGAATTTGGTGATGACGTCTTGTATGTTGTCAAAATTTCATGGATTGAGACTTATTAGTTCATTTTATAACAAGTGTCTTTCTATTTCATCTATTTTCCAAAAATGTCTTGATAATGTAGTCCACATAGCCATATGTGTATCTAGGTTCTCAATGGAAACAACAACTCCAAAGAGACATACAAGAACAAATATCCATTACCTTCTTCACAACTATTGAACCACTTATTATTTTTAACTTCATCATCAAATAGTTCACCATCAAGCTCATGAACTATCCTATACAACCTCTTAATATTATTTTGAATGAAAAGAGGGGTTTTCACTTTCAATGGATATGTGGGTTAAATCCTCCATTCACTACAAACATTCAAGGACATATCAACCAAGTGAATCACACTTTTGCAAGAGGATTCACCTACAGGTTAGGCTGTCACTTGGAACAATGTGGAAATTTAGATTTTGTCAATTAATGTATCAATTTAATGCTCAAATACCCTTAAAACCCTAATTATTCAAAATAGTACGTAAAATGATGAATTATGACAAATCCTCACAGATTAATGTAGTAGGTAGAGATTAACAACTGACCATTTTTTGAAGTTCAAGGTGCAAAATGCTCAGGGACACTGGCATTAGCTCCCAAGTCCAATGTGGTATTTTCTTTGTGGAATCTGGCTCTCCTTTTGACACTGATGTTCACTATACTTTTGATTTTTGTTCTGTGAGATGTGGAGGACACTGGTACTCGAGCCTAAGTCCAAGGCAAGTGATTTTAAGGATGTTTGAAGCTCTTCAGATGCCAATTGTCACTATCTAAATGATTTTTGTGTTTTCAAACTCGGAGGACACTAGCATTGGCGCCTGAGTCTAAGCAGTGCTTTTATTTAGGGATCTGAAATCTACACACTATCTTCTTGTTCCCTGTAACTCTACTCCGTCGAGGTGCGACACCTATAACCTACAATCAAAAGGACAGTGGTTGGGGGTTGTGGTGTTTAGAGGCTTTCCTCAGTCAAGCCCCAAAGAGACATTCAAGTCTTTCGAACACCATTGTCAGATAAAAAGTGTGTATCCCTGCGAGATAGACGTAAAACAAATTGATAAATGATTCAAACACAAATAGATATCACCTCTGAGGTGTAGATCTCACATAGATGAAGGATCTTCAACACATGAGAAGATGAAGCTAAATCTACAATCAAAAACACATTAACAATGCTCTGCTCTGAACAACGAATATCTTGAATGCTCTAAAATCATAAGTTTGCCAAAAGTTCACAATCATCTTCTAGTTAGCTTCTAGTTTGCAACTGAAACCCTAAACATGCTTATATATATGCAACTAAACACATTCCCACTAAGAATTTCATAATTCAAACTTAAGATGTCGACATGGGACCTAATTAATGGTCACAAAGCCGACAATCAAATTTAGGACCTGCCTGAAATAGGGAAAGACAAGGGTGCTTTCCAAGGCAGGATCAGATTCCACAGTGTCCTTCATGCCCCATGTGACATGGGTTTCAGGCCATTTTCTTCTGGGAGTCAAAATTAACATGAATGATGCAAAACAAGGGACCGAAGAGCTAAACCTAGGAGGGAAAAGTCCAGGGAGACATTTTTTGACATAACATTTAGCCCCCACTTTAATGTATGTATAAACGCAAGGCCCATACATGCATTAAAGTATGGTCAAAACACAGAAAACATGCCAAGCACTTAAAGCTAATGCATACATAAAGATTGAGGAACCATTTTTAGCCCCCTGTCTTAGGTAGACGTTAGAGAAAACACATTACAGACACACCAAATACAGTGAAGACAGTAACAAACACATAAAACATGGAGAAGATAGTTATAGTCATGCAAGACACAGAGAAGATGGTATTGAAGACACACAAAACACAATGAATGCAGTGATTATTTCTTTTTCATTTTCATATATATGAATGTAAATGCAAGTACATGGAAATTAAACACACCACCCAAAATCAAAGAGGGACTCATCACCACACATCTTTAGACTGTATATGGGGCAATAAACATGCAATAAAAATCTTAGAGTGTAGGAGGGACTCATCACCACATGTCTTTAGACTACACTTGAGAACAAATATGCCATACAAATCCCAAATCATAGGAGGGACTTATCACCACACATGTTTGGACTATGCTTGGGAACAAACACACCATACATGAGTCACACACATGGAAGACATGGAGAAAACATGACAAACAAGTGATAGAAGGAGCCTATTGCTAGGTTCACCACCATCTCAAGCACATTATAGGCACACCTGATGGTTGGGCTTCTCCACAACAACTACCAAAGACACGCTTAAGGGAGGATACACCAACCATGCCTGCTCAAAGGACTTACAGAATAAAAAGGATGTGCACTAGCTCAAAAGATACACCCTCCCCACCTCCGCAGAGGGCTTAAAATAAAAGGATATGCACTAGGTCAAGAGATACAATATCCCGCCTCTGCAGAGGGCTTTCTCATTGCATTATAAAATACAGATGTGTACTCGTGCAGAGATACAACATTCTGCCTCTGTAGAGGGCTTACAAACACACTTCGTTAGTACTAAAATCATCTAATAGCTTACCTTATATATGCCTCCACCTTAAGGTGGTTGATATCGTGTACCAATATCAAGCGCGTTAAGATAGAGAGAAAACACACAAGAGAACAAGAGCTTTTGGAAAGCCCATGCCCCCAGAAGTGACATGCACTTTACGATCATCGAATGTTCCCACAAACACATAATTTCCTATAAGAAGAGATGTTAGAAATCTTTCCATAAGATAATAACCACATCACATGATCAAAGCAATGCATAAACATAATCACATCAAGAGCCAAGGTTATACTATGGATTCGAAACCTGAGTATAACCATGGGGCTATACTGCAGAGATCTCAGAACCAAGTATAAGCAAGGCGAGATCCAAGATAAACAAAGTGCATGGAGAAGAAATATTGTTAAGGTTTGTTAGTGTGATTGTAATGCATTACCATGAAACCCTAGAGCGTTAAGTTTAACCTAGCAATATAGAGGGTGAAATTTTGGAGTATCAAAATGTTTAACTTAGTGCCACATCTAAAGATATACATGAAGACCATGGATAGAAGGTGACAGGAAAATAGACCTACTACTAGGGACGAAAATGATTGATTTGAGGAACAAAGCTCAAGCTAACAAGCATGCGAAGATGATTAAAACCACAGAAGAGAAGATAGAGATATTACTACACAGAGACACAACAATCACAATTAACATTTATTCAATTATTCAAAGACATACCTGGAATTCTTGTCCTTGAGCTTCAGAATTCTCTTCCTGTTGATTTCCTTTCTTTTCCCAATTCTCTTTCCACTCGACTCCCCAAAAAATTACAAACCAAACCCTTCAAATATCCCTCTTCTCATAAAAATAGACAAATTCAATAAATTCCCACTCCAAGATTTTCCATTATGGGAATCCACTCACACCTAAAAAATTAAATATATTAATTTTCCATTATCAGGGAGATTCTCCCAATCTCATAAAAATACAACTCACTATATTAATAATAATCTATAAATAACATAAAATAATGACTTATACACACACACACACACACACACACACACACACACACAAGATTATTCATTCACTTGATATAATATTAACTATCTATAATTTATTTATTATTAGTATTATTATTACTTATTAAAATCATAAATTTAATTATTATTTGAAACAATATTTCAAAATTAACATTACTTATTTAACAACATAGACAAATATTTAATATACTTTAAACCTAATGTTATTTACTTGCAAAATGGATTAATAATCTACATGATAAAACATTAGATCAACAAAACAACTCAAAGACTACATACCAAAGAGCAACCAGGACTCGATAATCATGCCCATCTGATCAAATTGACAGAATCCATGACTGAGTACTCATCCTCATAGAGGATGTTGACCAACTGAGGGACCTCATGTCATCTCCATTCCACAACTTCCATTGGTATGAAGGCACGCTAAGACCTGTCAATTCAGGTGGAGTCGATGCCTGGTACCTACAACCTGCAACAAAAAAAAGTGTTGAATACAAACATATATATAATCATCAAAACAGGCACATAGTGATAGGGAATCACAACATAGTAGGGTACTCATTATGAGTAATACTACATTGTCCCTTCACAAAACACATCACAAATATCCACATTAAGCAAGTTCATTAGTAACTAAATAGCCAGATAACACATAGTCAGATAGTCACATAAATCACGTAGTAAAACTAATCTACATAATCAATTAACCCATAATTGATCACAACATAAGCATAATGTACTAATTATAAAGTATTAATAGTGTCATCATAGTAAACATCAAGAAGTATCATAACAGTGAGCCTACCATAAACATGTCTATCATACCCTAAGTATTTTGAGTATTTAACCTTCATCTTCATGCTTTGTAGCCTGACCACATGCACATCCAAGGTAAGAATGGAGAGGCACTACATCCTCCCCCCCTGAAACTTGACTTCGTCCTAGAAGTCACAGACTAGGGTGGAAACATAACATATTAGTATTGCAACTTTCTATTGCCTACATACGCATCCATAATAAGCAATTGTTCATAAGACATGCACAATCGTTCCATAACAACAAGAAGAACAATAATTCTTTACCTCTAAGGTGTATCATGTGATCTACTTATAGCTAATCACACATTTTTTTTTTGAGAATTTCATCCAATTTAGAGAATTGCATTCACATATAATCAAAGAAAAATTCATCTCATATCTTATTTCTACTATGCTTTCGACTATTTACCAACATGCAAAGTCTAATCCTCCGCGGAGTCTTCCCTTGAACATACTATCAAAGGTTTGAAATGAACATGATAGAAACAACACTTAACACAAAACGAGGCCAACAGAAACAAACATTCGGAATAGCTACCATAAATTTTTTTAAAATAGATGCAAACCCAAGTGGGGAAGTAATCAAATCCAATCTTAAGTCACAAAGTGCCAGCAATTTCCAACAATAAATCAAGTACAAAGAAAAGAGTTTTGGTGACCATTCCTATCATAAAAAAAAGTTTAAAGAAAGAAAATTCACTGTTAACCCCCTACAACACTTGAAACAACCGTAAAAAATTCCAAAACAACCAAGTTACAAAACAAATTCACATCACAATGTGACTAATTTTAGCCACAAAAATGGAGTATCTGCTACACAACACTCAAGGACACAAGGTCTAGAATGTGTTAGAGCACATACACCATATACAGACAATTACATTCTCATATCTAACCATCGTTTATATAGTGATTTAATGCAACACAGTCACTACTTATTTACAAACAACTTCTATCTTTAATACAGTACAATTTCTTTTTACTAAGCTATTAAAATATGCAATTACTTCCTTTTGCAAGAAGATATTTACATAAGACATGTATGATGTCACACACAAGAATAATTGATAACTACAATTGACTTATAGTATCACATTCATGATCTCATGGGTCCAACGTAAGCTCTAATTTGATTTCCTACACACAACTCTTACACATGCATACACAATGATAACTTTCATACATCACAACAATTCTTCCACATGAGGTCATGACCAACTAGGAAATAGATATAGATTATCAAGAAACCACGTAAAGATACCCCACACATGACAACATCACATAACCACATAAATCGCAATGCAAGATGCCACCAAATGATTAAATCATTCCAATACTTAATTGCATGCACTCACATTCAGGAAACTCATATTGGCAGATATATCATCACATTTTCAGAAAAGAAGAAGAAAGAATATGTTATAGACACATAAGTAAAATAGGACATAAAGAATTCATTTCCTAAAGAGCAAGTCTGTAAATTTATCAACCTTCTAATGTCATACTAATGCACATAGGTGGGAGGTACGATTGCCAACTCACCACAAAGAGAAAATTGCTTAACCTAGAGAAACAACAACAATCCAAAGGTCTCAGTGTTGCAACCTAGGCTCTGATACCAAGTGTAATGCCCCACCATGAAACCCTAGAGAGTTAAGTTTAACCTAGCAATATAGAGGGCAAAATTTTGGAGAATTAAAATGTTCAACTTAGTGCCACGACTAAAGATATATAGGAAGAACACAGATAGAAGGTGACAAGAAGACATACCTACTACCAGGCATGAAAATGACTGATTTGAGGAACAAAGCTCAAGCTAACAAGCATGTGAAGATTATTAAAACCATAGAAGAGAGAGATAGAGATATTCTTACATAGAGACACAACAATCACAATTAACATTTATTTAATTATTCAAAGACATACCCAAAATTTTTGTCCTTGAGCTTCATAATTCTCTTCCCATTGATTTCGTTTCTTTCCCCAATTTTCTTTCTGCCTGACTCCCCAAAACATTATAGATCAAACCCCTCAAATATCCCTCCTCTCATAAAAATAGATAAATTCAATAAATTCCCACTCCAAGATTTTTCGTTATGGGAATCCACTCACACCCAAAAAATTAAATATATTAATTTTCCATTATCAGGGAGATTCTCCCAATCTCATAAAAATACGACAACTCACTATATTAATAATAATCTATAAATAACATAAAATAATGACTTATATATATATATATATATATATATATATATATATATATATATATATATATATATATATATATATATATATACACACACACACACACACAAGATTATTAGTTCACTTGATATAATATTAACTATCTATAATTTATTATTATTATTATTATTGTTATTATTATTATTATTACTTACTAAAATCATAAATTTAATTATTATTTGAAATAATATTTCAAAATTAACATTACTTATTTAACAACATAGACAAATATTTAATATACTTTAAACCTAATGTTATTTATTTGCAAAATGGATTAATAATCTACTTGATAAAACATTAGATCAACAAAACAACTCAAAGCCTACATACCAAAGAGCAACCAGGACTTGATAATCATGCCCATCCGATCAAACTGATAGAATCCATGACTGAATACTCATCCTTACAGAGGATGTTGACCAACTGAGGGACCTCATGTCATCTCCATTCCACAACTTCCATTGGTATGAAGGCACACTCAGACCTACCAATTCAGGTGGAGTTGATGTCTGGTACATGCAACCTACAACAAACAAAAGTGTCAAATACAAACATATATATAATCATCCAAACAAGCACATAGTGATAGGGAATAGTAGTGTAGTAGGGTACTCATTATGAGTAATACTACACTGTCCGTTCACAAAACATATCATAAATATCCACATTAAACAAGTTCATTAGTAACTAAACAACTAGATAACACATAGTCAAATAGTTGCATAAATCACCTAGTAAAACTAATCTACATAATCAATTAACCCATAATTGATCACAACATAAGCATAATGTACTAATTATAAAGTATCAATAGTGTCATCATAGTAAACATCAATGAGTATCATAACTGTGAGCCTACCATCAACATGTCTCATACCCTAAGTATTTCAAGTATTTTACCTTCATCTTCATGCCTTAGCCCGACCACCTGCACATCCAAGGTGAGAAAGGAGAGGCACTACAGTGATAAGATATCAACAAAATATCACACTGATTGATTCTACTAGCCAAGCGTCAAATAATATATATCAACCCCATCGTCATGTATGGACTAGGTCCATTTTTGCTTACTCGCTAAAGGGACACTTGGTACTTATTAGCCTTATTTGTTTTTCATCATCCACCAGTTAGATAGAAACACTAGAGGAAGGTAAACAATAAATCAAGAGAGGAGAAACAAGTGCCTTAGGGTCATCATGTAGGAAGGTGCCCCCAGGTTACCAACCACAATGTTATACCCTTAGGACACAACACACAACAATGAAAAATAGAGGAGAAGAAATATAGAAGAATGATGATACAAATAGAAGAAGGGTCACAATAGAGGTAGTCTCCTGGTATCCTTGACCTTACAAGAGTATCAAGGGTCATCCAAGGAGGCCTAAACAACACATAACACATCACAGGGGAAACACAACATAGCTAGGTAAAGGTTAGAAATACTTACTTGCTAGTACAACCGTACTAAAATTTAGAACTTGTGAGCATATTGGAGAGATGCTCCATCAAGTTTTATGCAAAGCTTGAGTGGTTCTTATTAGAGTGTTCTTTTTTGTTAGAAAGTCTATGCGGTGCTTGTTCATCAACTTTGTGTACATGCGAGGTATTTTGTTGCTTATGAGGAGGGGAACCACTGTTATTTCATATTGATGATAGCCATCTTACTCTTTTTTGATCTTTAGGTCTCTTATTTTGTTGATTTCATCTATCGTAGGGAGAATAACTACCTTGTACCATATCAATCTTTTCTTTTGTTGTAATTTCTTGCTTCAGTTGTTCCATTTGTCTTTCCAATGCATTTTGGTTATCCCCTAATCCTTGAAGGGACAACACAGGAGGAACCTCAGCATATTAAATACCATTCCTTCGTGGGCAAGGGAGTACTTCAATATTTTCCTTATCCACTTCTATCATACCGATTATTTCATTGTAGTTCAGATATTAATCTTCTACTTCTAGTGTATTTTGTTCCATCATGTTATTATCAGTATGCTTAGGAATGAGATTAGTAAAGATCTGTAAATTTTGATTCAGAGGAGAAATCAACTAATTTCCATTATCATTAACACGAGATACCTATATAACATTTGAGTTGATGAGGTCTTGTATTTCGTGTTTGATGTAGCACACAACATACACTGAACAGAATTGTGCCATTAAACATGAGAGACAAAAATTTGGAAGCTGAAACATAACAAAACTTCTATTCATCAACTCTGCCGCTACAATGAGAGAAAAACTCTCTTATATCTAAGAAAACAAAAAAAACAAAAAATTACCTTTTTTAGCAGATTTCGACAGTTGTCAGATTTTGCCATTTTAGGTAATTTTACAATCATATCTTGAGAATCCAGTTTTTTCCCAAAAAGCTCATAAAGCTAAAGTAGGACGAAAAACCAACTAACATCCTAAATTTGAAACATGAGTTTCGAGTTATTAAAAAAAGTAAATTTTTAAAATTAGAAAAAAACACTAATTTACCATTTTGAGGCCAAGATGAAAGTTTCAAGCCCTGAAAAAGTGCCAAGACGAGGTCCAACCGACTAGGGTGGGTTGGGAAACCACTGGCCACCTCATAATGCATCTACCTGTAAAATTTCGTAGAAAACCCACATCCAAGTCAAAAGTTATGACCTCCGGAAGTCCCTGCATCATTCTCCTCTGGTTGAAAAGAACGCAGCTCCTACAAGTGAGTGTCTTCAAACTGCCGCCATTTGATAGGATCTAACCTCCGCACTTCCCACTCTGTAATCCATGTGCTATCTGTTGGTGGCAATCCTTCCCACTGTACTAAATACTTGTTGTAACGCCCTTGCCGAGTGTAGATAGTGGTCTTATCAAGAACCTGTGCAATCTTTTCCTTCTTATGGGGAATGTGGTTCTGCCATGCCACCTCTGGTTGACTATCTTCAGCATCATCCTCACCATGGAATGCATATAAATCAGAAATATTAAACATAGGAGAAATAGCGATATCATCTGGTAAATTGACCTCATATGCATTATCATTGATCTTCTTTGTAGTTCTGCAAGGACCAATTTTCTTGTACTTCAACTTGTGATATGTTCCAGTAGGAAACCACTCTTTTCTCAAATATACCATCACTAAGTCACCTTCACTGAATGTCTGATGTTGCCGACTAGTATCCACTGAATTCTTATACCTCTCATTACTGTCCTGCAACTTCTGTCTCACTTCTTGCTGCAACTGTTGAAGGTGTTCTGCAAATGCTTCCCCACCATCACTGACCCAATCTTTCATAGGTAGCTGTAACAAATCTAGAACACCCTGAGGATTCCTACCATACACAATCTGGAAAGGGGACTTTCCTGTGGATCGGTTAACAAAACTATTATAGGCAAATTCAGCCTAGGGTAATGCCAAATCCCATTGTTTTGGCTTTTTTCCAACAATACACCTCAGCAAATTTCCCAGACTCTGATTAACTACCTCTATTTGCCCATCTGTTTGAGGATGATAGGCACTACTAAACTGTAACTTGGTCCCCATCTTCTTCCATAAAGTCCTCCAGAAATGACTAAGGAATTTGGTATCCCTATTAGAGGTAATAATCTTTGGAACACCATGTAGTCAAACAACTTCTAAAAAAAATAGCTTTGGTACCCTCATTGCATCATTAGTTTTCTTACAGGCAATAAAATGAACCATCTTGGAGGACCTATCAACAACTACAAAAATGGAGTCATTACCTCATTGAGTATGTGGAAGTCCCAACACAAAGTCCATGCTCAAATCTGTCCATGGTGCAGTTGGTCCTAGTAATGGCATATACAACCCTGTATTTTGTGAATGCCCCTTAGCCACATGGCAGATCCTACACCTTGTTACTTACCTAGTTATATCATTTTTCTTCTTTGGCCAATAATATTTATCTTCTATCAAGGCTATTGTCTTGTCCTTGCCAAAATGTCCAGCCAACCCACTACTATGAAATTCTCTGATAATGGTGTCCCTCATAGAGCCAGCTGGTATGCATAGTTGTTTTCCTTTAAATAGATACCCATCTTGCATAAAATATTCACCCCTAAATTGATCCAAGTTACCAGATATTGGTGCCTTCAATTGTTCCACAATCTCCCAAAAATCATCATCAAACTCATACAAATTTTTGATGGCATCAAAACCAATCACCTCAGCTTCCATTGTGGTCAAAAGTGCAACACGCCTACTTAACGCATCTGCAACCTGATTTTGTTTTCCAGACTTATGCTTCAGTACAAAGTTGTAACCCTGCAAGAAAGAGACCCACTTGGCATGCCTACTATTCAACTTTTTCTGTGTGTTCAAGAATCTCAGTGCAATATGATCTGTAAACAATACAAACTCCTGGGGAACTAGATAATGTCTCCAATGCCTCAATGCTTGAACAATTGCATAAAATTCCAAATCATAAGTAGAATAATTCTTTCTCACTGCATTCAGCTTTTCACTAAAGAAAGCTATAGGTTTTCCAGCTTGGCTAAGCACAGCACCTATTCCCACATGGGAGGCATCACATTCTACTTCAAATACTTTATCAAAATTTGGCAATGCAAGTATAGGTGCTTCTGTTACCTTTTTCTTCAAGTACTTAAAGCTCTCCTCAGCATCCTTGGTCCATACAAACTCCCTCCCTTTGGTGCAATTTGTTATAGGAGCTACAATACTACTGAAATTTTGAATGAGCTTTTGATAGAAAGTGGCCAAGCCATGAAAAAATTTTACCGCTGTGATGCTGCTTGGACTAGGCCATTCTAGAATTGCCCTGACCTTTTCTGGATCCATTCTGACACCATCTTTAGAAATGACAAAGCCTAAAAAAACCAAACTGTCCTGCATGAACCTACACTTTTTCAAATTGGCATAGAGCTCCTCCTTCCTTAACACACCAAAGATGATCCTCAAGTGTTGTAGGTGCTCTTCTCTACTGTTACTAAATACCAAAATATCATCAAAATAAACTGCCACAAACTTACCAATGTAAGGGCATAGTATAGTGTTCATCAATCTGATAAATGTGCTAGGTGCATTTGATAACCCGAATGGCATAACCATCCACTCATATAATCCATCCCCAGTCTTAAAGGCTGTCTTCCACTCATCCCCTTCTCGAATCCGGATTTGGTGGTAGCCACTTCGTAGGTTGATCTTGCTGAAATATTTAGCCCCTGCAAGGACATCCATCATGTCCTCCATACAAGGTATAGGAAATCGATACTTGATGGTAATCTTATTAATTGCTCTGCTATCAGTGCACATCCTCCATGTTCCATCTTTTTTTGGGGTTAACAATGTAGGTACAGCACATGGGCTCATGCTCTCTCTCACCACACCTTTACTTATGAGTTCTGTTACTTGCTTATTCATCTTTGCATGTTGTGTTGGATTCATCCTATAAGCTTCTTGGTTGGGTAGAGTTGCTCCTGGAATCAAATCAATATGATGCTGAATATCTCTCTTTGGCGGTAGACCATCAGGCAATTCATTACGTAAAACATCAACAAATTCTTTCAATAGCTCGGCTACTTCTGGGGGAACTGGAATGTCTTCCTCTTCACCTTTTTTCACTACTAATGCATAGCAACACCCTGTCACTTTCATTTCTTTAACAAGATCTCTTTCAGACAACATGGTCTCACCTTTTCCTTCATCCTTGAGAGGCAATAAAATCACCTTAGCGCCATCTTTCCAAAAGGTGTATGTGTTTTTCTCTCCATCATGCATAACTTTTCTATCATACTGCCATGGCCTTCCCAATAACACATGACAGGCATCCATTGGGACAACATCACACCATATCTCATCCTGATAGATCTTCCCTATGCTAAACTTAACTAGGCATCTTTTATCAACAGTGACTTCATTTCCCTTTTTAAACCATGCAATGCGATACGGATGAGGATGTTTTTCACAGTGTAAATTCAATTTTTATACCATTTCTTTAGAAACCATATTTTCACAACTACCTCCATCAACAATGACTTGACATACCTTGCCACCCAAAGTGCATCTAGTTCTGAAGATATTGGTTCAAAGCCATGAACCATCAGAGCTTTTGGCTTGTGTTTTCTCCTTCTCTGGAATCACCATTGCTCTTCTCATCATGGGACTTTCTCCCACATCTGGTGGAACCTTCAGTTCTGTCCCTTCCACTTCATGCTGCATTTGAATCATGTTCACCCTAGGTTGTCCTCCTTGATTTCTTTCTTGCATGTTATAATTTAAGCATTCAAATGCCCTATGACCTTCTTCTCCACATCTGAAACAAGTGAAAGGCCTTCTCTGGGGTTCCCATCCTCTACCACTACCATAACCTCTACCTCTTTGAAATCCCCTTCCGCGTTCTTGATTCAGAGGATCTTGCCGAGTGTCTACTTATTTTTCCAAACCATGGGATGACTCTCCCCTGCCATAATTTGAACCTCCTCGAAATGGGGTTGATGTACCCCTTCTTCCTCCTCTATTCCTTTGATGGTACTGTCTATTTTGTTTTTCTTCAACCTTTAGAGCCAATTGGTAAGCCTCTTCCATATTGTTGAGTCGATGCATGCTCAATTCATCTTGAATAGAAAATTTCAGGCCATTCACATATCTAGTAGCCATTTGTTCATTAGTTTCTTGATGCTCTATATGTATAGATAGTGTATAAAACTCATTTGTATAATCTTGCACAGAAGAGAGGTTCTAATTTAAATTTTGAAACCTACGAAAAAGGGTTTGCGCATAATCTATGGGCAAAAATTTTTCTCTCAACTTCTTCTCCATTTTATTCCATGTCCTGATCTTATCCTTGCCTTTCCTTGTTCATTCCTTTTGAAGATGATCCCACCAAATCATTGCATGACCCTTTAATTTGGTGCATTCAAATTTTACCTTCTTCTCCTCTGTCATGGATTTCCAGTCAAAAAATTTTCTCATGCCATTCAACCAGTCTATCAACTCCTCTGGTTTAAGACTACCTGCATAATCTGAAACATCTACCTTGATCCCTTCATTTTTTCCTTCTAAGGCCCTAAGCATCCTCTCTTCAAAACTCATGCCTTCTAATTCTTCTTCTTCATGTTCTGTATCTTGATTTGCCCCTCCTTGACCTATCTCTTCATCAGATTCATCTCCTCCTCTACACAGTCTTTGGGTTTCCATCCGTGTTATAAGTTCTACTATTTGCCTTTGCAGATTTTGCATTTCTCTATGCATCTGGGTAAGACTGCCTCTTCCTCTTCCTCTCCTAGCCATCTTCCTGCTCTGATACCAAATGATGTAGCACACAACATACACTCAACAGAATTGTGCCATTAAACATGAGAGACAAAAATTTGGAAGCTGAAACATAACAAAACTTCTATTCATCAACTCTGCCGCTACAATGAGAGAAAAACTCTCTTATATCTAAGAAAACAAAAAAAACAAAAAATTACCTTTTTTAGCAGATTTCGACAGTTGTCAGATTTTGTCATTTTAGGTAATTTTACAATCATATCTTGAGAATCCAGTTTTTTCCCAAAAAGCTCATAAAGCTAAAGTAGGATGAAAAACCAACTAACATCCTAAATTTGAAACATGAGTTTCGAGTTATTAAAAAAAGCAACTTTTTAAAAATTAGAAAAAAACACTAATTTGCCATTTTGAGGGCCAAGATGAAAGTTTCAAGCCCCGAAAAAGTGCCAAGACAAGGTCCAACCGACTAGGGTGGGTTGGGAAACCACTGGCCACCTCATAACACATCTAGCTATAAAATTTCATAGAAAACCCACATCCGAGTCAAAAGTTATGACCTCCGGAAGTCCCTGCATCAGTGTTTAAGATGCATACATCATTCAGTATCATGTTCTTGTTGCTGATGAAAATGAAAAAAAAAGCATTAGCATCAAAGTAAAGTCCTTGCATTCTACTAGGATCCAACAGTTTAATCGAAGGAAGCTTCAAGAGGTCATTACTCACAGCTTGAATCATGATAGAATGATAGGATTCAGATATCAAAGTAAACTATCTTTGTTGTTGTCTATTCTGAAACGATGTCCTCTTCAGGTTAGTGATAGCGGACACTTGCGAGAAATTGTTTGAATTTTGTCCATTAACCTTGATGAAAGTCTTATTATTCCTCTTAAAGTTGTTTTGTGAAGATCTACCCGTGGATTGACCAACTTGAGCTGATGAATTTTGGTTTTCATACTGACTAAACGAAAGTTGATAATCACGAGGGGTAGTACATAAACTTTGAAAAGAGTTATACTTCATCAAGAGAGTCTTATCATAGGATTTAGGTTGTAGATTCGTAATAAACACCTTTTGAACATCCTCATCTTTCATCTAATATTGAATTTGTGCATAAAGGGCTTGATACCGACTAATAAACTCAGTTAACTTCTCTTTTGGACCTTGCTTGCAATTAACTAAACCAATCGAAGAGACTTGAGGTCCAATGTTTTCTTGAAAATGTCGTAAAAATTGATCAACTTATCGTGAAAAAGAGTGTATTGAATTTGGAGGTAAAGAGCAAAACCATTCTAAAGCAGTATCTTTGAGAGATCGCAGGAAACGTTTTTCTAACAAGTCCTCTTCAAAGTAGAAATCACTACATGTAGCCGTGAATGATGCAAAATGAGTATTAGGATCACCTTTTCCACCATATTTTTCAAAGTGAGGAGTTTCAAAGGTCTCAAGCATAGGAGTTCCCAATATTGCATAAGATAGGGGATTATGAGCATGATAATTTGGTATATTAGGTTGTGAATAATTTTTCAATCTTGTCATCTTTTGTTGTAAAGAAGTCATCCCTTGCAAGAGCTAGTTTAAGAGGGCATCATTAGGGGATTTGCTTTATGTACATGTAATTTGAGGGGATTGGTTGAGTGGAAATGAAATGTGGTTGAGAGTAAGTATTCATAAAAGATGTCACCTTAAGTGCCAAGTTTCGATAATTGAATCCCACAGCTTTGTAATTTTGTGAATTAGTGTCATTAGATATTCCAATATCAGTGTTAGAATTACTAAAAGCATTTGCATTAGTAGTTAATGATGTAGGAGCATCCTTGGTTCAAGAGCAATCTTGCATCAACCAAAAACATTTGCATTTTAGTTTGTTTGCAGTTCAATTTGTTTCTTTTCATTTTCTAGTTCAGTTCACGCAGTTTAGTCAGTAGCAGTTTCTGTATTTTGGTCCGCATTCTACCACAGTTGCATTTCAAATCTTGTGAAACTAGACTTAGCACCTCTAAGATTCATTCATGAACATCATATCCAGAATTCAGAGCATTTGGATCAATTACTGGAAAGATATCGCTATCACAAGATTGACTATTTTCTCATAACAGAGCATCCTGACAGTCTCAAACAATCAGCTAAGGGAGAAGACTTGTGGAGCACTTCTTGACTTGTGGAGCCTAATGACACATCATTCAATGATCTATGGTTCATGGCTGACCTTCCTCGAGATCCACACATCATTCCATTCATTTGTAGAGGAATTCTTCATGATTAGGTCCAACCTATCCATGTACACATGTTACAGCTCTTTATTGGAGTTTGTGATCTTCCTTGGCCGACGTGGAGGAATCTATGGTTCTAGAGATGATATATATTGATGCAATAGATGCCTAAGAAATCAATTAGTGATAGATTTATAATTCTTAGTTTAGATTTTGTGCGAAGGAGCTTCAAAGCTATATCTTGTGCATATTTTGATATTCTATAATCAAGTCTGTGAGCCCCAATTGCAACCCCACATTTTTGCAGCCGATCTGTATTTAAATTCTATGATATACTGAATGAATGAATCTGTATTTGTTTCATATCTTTGAGTTGTTTTCATTGTGTTTACTCTTGCTACATAGTCTGGACAATTCATTTTGTGAACCCTCCTACCATGACTGCACCAAGTGGTATCAGAGTGAAAGTTTGAATCTTTGGGAGTGAAGTGAGAGAAATTGGTGAAGGAATTCCATAAGATCTTGCTATGGATAGATTGCTGAATTGAGGCAGGTTACTTGTGTCACAACCGATTGCCGATTGTGAGGCATTTGTCACCTTGTAGCCCAATCGTCGAACTTGAGGCAGTTTGCAATTGATCCTAGGAAAATGTGCCAAGGAGAGTTGTTGTTGTTGGAACAATGGTTGGTAGGATGGATGAGATGATGGAAATGATGAAAACAATGAGAATTTGATTAGATTTTTTTGAGGAAGATAGGCAAAGAGGATTGATACCTAGATCTAATGTTGAAAGTGATGATGAAGAGGAATTTCAATCTGTTGAACAAATTGGTGAAACCCTAGGAGGTGATGATGAAGAAGAATCAGATCAAGTAAATATGTTGTGAGCTATTTTAAAGATTAGAAAGAGACCTAGAGTGGATGTACATAATTACATTGGCAATTTGAACCCTAAAGAATTGATTGAATAGATAAATGACATGGAATAATACTTTGAATATGAGGAAGTTGAATATCCGGAGGTGAAATTTACAAAGACAAAGTTGAAAGGACATGCTGCTATATGGTGGAAAGAAGTTCAGTTGGATAGAAATAGAAGAGGGGAATAAAAGATTACGAAGTGGGACAGGATGATGACAAAACTGAAGAATCAATTTATACCTATTGACTATGAGTTGGAACTGTTGAAAAGATTGCAGAACTTGAGACAAAAGGAGAAATCTGTGAAGGAGTATATTGAAGAATTTCACAAGATGATCATAAGGACAGGACATAGTGAAGCAAGCAAAGAGAAAGTGGCTAGATACATTAATGGACTGAGACTGGACATTCAAGAAGAACTAAGCTTGGTAAGGATGACATCTTTTTAGGAAGCATATCAGTTTTCCTTGAAAGTTGAAGAGAATCTGAATAAGAGGCATGATAAGAGACAGAGAGGTAGAACATTTTTTAGAGGAGATAGATCACATCTAGAGAAGAATAAGCTAGATAACCCATTTAAGGAGGACAGAGATAGCAATTCCTACCAAAGCAATGACATAAATTTTCATCACAAAGGTAATTATAATTCATACCGGAATGAAGGATACAGAAGAGAAGGAAGAGGATCTGATAGGAGAACATTCAGAGGAACATGTTTCAAGTGTGGAGGTGAAGGACATAGGGTATTTGAATGTAATTAGGGTAGTAAAAGCAAGAGGACAGAGAATAGTGGATGAGTAGTCTATGTGGAAGAAGAACCTATTGGATCACCCATTTCAATTGGCCAACCTGAGAAAGGAGAATCACTAGTGATGAGGAGAGCACTATTTCAAGTAGAGACAAATGAGGAACCACTGCAGAGGAAGAGTTTTTTTAGAACCAAATGCAAATCAGGAGGTAAATGTTGCAAAGTTGTAATTGATAGTGGTAGTTCTGATAACCTAGTTTTAGAGGAGATGGTGACTAAGATGAATTTGGAAAGATTGAAACACCCTAAGCCCTATCAAATAGCATGGATTCAGGATGATCATAAGGTATTGGTGAGTGAACAATGTCTGGTGAAATTTCATATTGGATCATATCATGATGATGTATTGTGTGATATTATGCCTTTGGATGTTTGTCATATTTTGTTGGGTAGACCTTGGTAGTATGATAGAAAAGCTATACATGATGGGAGGAAGAATACATACACTATAACATCAAATGGAAAGAGAATTACTTTGATTCCTTTGGAAGACGATCCTAAGAGTGAAGTATGTGGGAATGCTAGAATCTACTTGGTAGATGGAAGAAAATTTTTGGATGGTTTGAGACATGAGAATATGTGTTATGCTTTGATCCCTAAGAAGCCTAAAACATTGGAGGAGACTGAAGAATCATAGCCAGAGGAGATAAATGAGTTGCTGACAGAGTACAAAGACATCATATAAGACAATGTACCTAAAGGATTACCACCAATTAGAAGTATCAGTCATCACATGGATCTTATACTAGGAGCAAGTTTTCCTAACAAAGTTGCACACAGAATGACACCAACAGAGAATGAAGAACTAAATAGACATATGATATGGGTAGAGTTCATTCAGAGTTATACTTATGTGTTGAAGCATAGGAGTGGCAAATCAAACAAAGTTGTTGATGCCTTGAGCAGGAGAAGGAACTTGTTGACAGAAATGAGAGTTGAAGTATTAGGATTTGATAAATTGAAGAACATGTATCAGGGAGACACTAATTTTGCAGGACCTTGGAAAGCATGTAAAGAACCTATTGTGACAGATAGGAGTAAGTGGTTGGATCATTTAATTCAAGAAGATATGTTGTTCAAGGGAAGTTAGTTATGCATACCTAGAAGTTCAATGAGAGATAATTTAATCAAGGAGAAACATAGTGGAGGATTGACAGGACATTTTGGCATTGATAAGACAGTGGCTTTGGTGAGTGAAAACTACTTTTGGCCTCAGATACATAAGGATGTTAGGAAATTTGTGTAGATTTGTAGAGTTTGTCAAGTTGCAAAAGGGAGTAGTCAGAACACTGGATTGTATAAACCTTTGATAGTACCGAAGAGACCTTGAGAAGACATAAGTATGGACTTTGTAATGGGATTGCCTAAGACATAGAGACGACATGATTCAATATTCATAGTGGTGAATAGATTTTCAAAGATGGCACATTTCATACCTTGTAAGAAGACAACTGATGCAGTGCATGTAGCAAACCTATTTTTCAAAGAGATTGTGAGATTACATGGATTACCTAAGAGCATAGTTTTAGATAGAGATGACAAATTTCTTGGATACTTTTGGGAGACACTTTGGAAGAAGATGAAGATAGATCTAAAGTTTAGTTGAACATTTCACCCACAAACTGATGGACACATAGAGGTAGTATTGGATTAGGTTTGGACAACTGAGAGGGGGGGGCGAATCAGTTGTCACACATTCTAAACTTTTTCTTTCTTTAATCTTCCTTTACAATTTAGAAATAGATTAATGAAATAAATATTTTAGATATCACATAAGCAAAAATGAAATAACACATTTGACACCAAGATTTTTGACGTGGAAACCCGGTTAAGGGAAAAACCACGGTGGGGGTTAACCCATAAGAATTTAATACCCTGTTAAAAGTATTGATACAAAATGGGAATGCACATGTATTTGGGCTCATTGCCCAGAGCTCACTACTTAAATGAAGGATCACTACCTAAGACAACATTACAAATGAAAGATAGAGATATGAAATAATGATAACATCTACTTATACAGGAATTTCAGTTCCAGTTGAGTATAAAAACTGATCTTACACATTTCATCCTTGTTTTGTTCTTCTTGCTGTTTTGCTCTTATTCGCACCTTAGATTTCTGCTCTGCTCACATCTACTTTCTTCACATACACCACACACCCTAAAGATCTAAATTCATCAGCTATATATTTCTACAACAAGATCTATAATCATTCTACCAGTTAGCTTCAACAGTACTTAGAACACTTAAGAATGCTCTGCCTTGTCAGCTAGATCTATGCATAATTTGGAGTGCGGACCAAAACTTACTCTTGCAAATTATTACTTATGTCAGTCATAGTTACTGAATGCCACCATTTGCCCAACAAGCAACTTCCATTCATCCGAAAACAAGATCTTTTGCAAGGTCTACCTGTTCTTCTTCTGTCTGCTCTGTTAGACTGGAACCCAATACATAGATGCTAATAACATTTGATTCCTTCATCAACGGATAACAAAATTCTAGATTTAGAGTGTATTTTCTATGTTGTCAACAACCTTAGATCTGTAGCATATCATGCCTTTCCACCAGGGAGATCTGGACCAAAATACCAGACTCTGCTATGTACTCTATTTTAGGCTCCCAGACTTAGATAGATTATCTTTATGACTTCTAGTATGATCAGATACTACCTTGCGAATGTGGAGAATAATCTTAGTTGCCATCAATGACAACTCCTGTCAATGCTATGTAGTGTCTCTTGCCAACAGGTAGTGAATAGGAGTTTGGGAAACTAGTTGAGATGTTTGGTTGGAGAGAAGGTAGGAAGTTAGGATTTGGTTCTTTCACAAGTAGAGTTTGCATACAATAATTCAGTAAATAGGAGTACTGGAAGAACACCTTTTGAGATTGTTACCAGAACAAACCCTAGAGGAGTGGAAAATTTGAGGGATATCAGTTTGGAAGAAAAGAGAAGTGCAGAAGTAGAAGAATTTGCAGATCACATGAAGGCAATGCATAATAAGGTGAAGAAGCATTTGGAGGACATGAACAACAAATATAAGGAACAAGCAGATGAGAAGAAAAGACATAAGGAATTTGCAATGGGAGATGAAGTGATGATATATTTGAGAAAAGAAAGGTTTCCAGTTGGAACATATAACAAGTTAAAGATGAAGAAATTTGGACCTTGCAAGATACTCAAAAAATTTGATTTAGGAAATGCCTATGAAGTGGAATTACCGGAGGCATTAGGCATATCACCCATTTTCTACATTGCAAACCTATATCAGTATCATGAAGCAAAGTTCAGTGATAACATTGAAGGAGACTTGAAGAAGTAGTTACCACAACAAATACTGGAGCAGATTGAGGACATTTTGGACAATAGAGTTGGCTGTAGTACTAGAGGAAGACAATACAAGGAATATCTTGTGAAGTGGAAAGGCTGACCAGAAGAAGATTCATCATGTATTTCTCAGGTTGAGGTGGACCGTCTTAGTTTTCCTCTAGCCCCAGCAAAGTTAGGGACTCACTTTTTCAATAACCCCAGATGTCTAATGCATGAGCATCCCTGGTTCAAGAGCAATCTTGCATCAACCAAAAACATTTGCATTTCAGTTTGTCTGCAGTTCAGTTTGTTTCTTTTCATTTTCTAGTTCAGTTCATGTAAGGTGCGTAAAAATTACATACTAAACATAGTATTCTAAAAAAGCACTGCGTATTCCAAAAATGGAAAATAATACATTTAAAGTTTCCAAATATCCATAACTTTATAAATTAGCATGATTCCATAGAATGAAGTATATATTATCTATACACTATGAAGTGTTACATTGCCGTTACATACACCAACATGGTGTTACAAAACATCTATTTCAATGTTATAGGTGGAGATAATACAACAATCTATCAATGAAAGTAAAAGTTACATGAACAACTTGGCTATACCAGCCATACAAAAGAGTACAATGAAATGCATATCCATATATCATATCAATCTTTGAAATTGACTGCCTTGATCCTCCAATCTTCCACAAGCCAAGACCAAGAGTGTGGTTAAGGCACTTTTTCCACCCAACCATGAAGTACTAGACTTCCCTGGGTTTCTTCCTAACTTGAAGAAAACACTAACCCTGCACAAGGAGCCTAGCAACCTGGAACGGTGTAAGTAGGAGGGAATCTCTCGATGCATGCATGTTGCCTGTATTCATCCTAACCTAGAATGACATTTACTCATGCAAGCAGGATGTGGTAGAGACATATATAACATAAATTTTGGGCTTTTAATAATCCATCTGTTTCAATGGTATGAAATCTTGGCCAAGCAATAAAACAAAATTGATAGTTTTAGAAAAAGTAAAACTATCATCTCTGGGAGCCCACATTCGGCATCCTATCCTGAAAGTACATACTTTACCCAAAATACACACAATGAATAGTTTTCTAAGTTACATTATCCGATCAATAATATCCATTCTATAAAACAATTATAGTTTCATCATTCCATTCATTCATTTGAATGTTGTCTAAGTTTACAATCTTCCAGTGTTTTATATCAATTTTCATGTTAAATCATTTTCCAAACACAAAGGGTTTATCAGTTTTGTAATGAAAATATGTCTATCTGTCTACTATCATGTCGTTTCTTTGATATAATGTCAGTTTGACAAAAATAGTTCTCAATACAACATTTATCTTCATTTATGTATCTCATAATCAATAAGTTTATATAATGGATCTTTTATGTCCTTTACAACAGTGAAAATGAAATAAATACAACTTTTGCTGACTTTCATTCTAAATGCGGATATAGAATACATATATTTATATATATAAAATTAAATCTCACAACATTATCTTCATATACAGAGAAAACTAAATCTTTATAGCATTGTTAGAGCATTTCATACAAATTACAATGAAGGAATAATAATAAATAATTCTAAGAAAAATACGATATAAGGGACAGTGCCCAGTATGGTAAAATTACACTACACAATAATAAAAATCCCCGTGATCTTATCTATTATCTGAGAGTCTCTTTTTAAATACAATACACATACACTCATATATATATATATATAAAGGTTTAAACTAGAGTTTGATGCATATGTAATGAACATTCAAAAGGCCGATGGCCCATAGATCATGGCAATGAATGTCATACAGTCCAGTGACTAAGAATGAAACATAAGTTTCAAGCTTTAGATTGGTAATGTTTTAAATTGGTACCGGCGATAGCTATCAATAATAGCACATGACAGACTTAGCGCTGATCATAGCCAGCAAATAGCATATAAAATATATGATCAAGTTTTAGTTTGTAAAATTTTGAAATCAAAGAGAATTGTAAGAAGGAACTATGGTCGACGACCCTCATATAGGGTCGTAGTCCCCATAGGGGAGTGCAACACTGTATGAGTGCTAGAGTCTAAAAACTACACCCATTCTCTCAACTTAACTCTCGGCCTTTGGCCATAATATCCACTATTTAAATAATATGAAATCCAAAATCAAATCAACTATACATAATACTTTATAAATGATTTCAAAATAAATTTATGTACCATAATTCGGTATTATACAGGCAATCCTTCATACATACATTTCGACATTGGTTTAATTGCATATATATATATGTAAGATTCCATTACGTAGAAATTTACACAACAGTATGAAAACATACAGATAAATTACACAATGTTATGATATGAATAAATATTCAGAAAACATATCTTTTTCACGAAGAAAAACAGGGGTTTGTTCACACAAAAGTATTCACACACACACACAATTTGAAAATATAGATTTACATAAAAACCTGGAGCTCGCTCTCCAATTCAATTGAATGCTTCAAACCTATTGTCTCCCAAATGCTTCCTCTATTCAAGATCTTCCACCTTCTTGTCCCAAAATCCTCTATTCTCATATCAACAAATCTTATGCTTTTATTGTGAATTTCAGAGATGAGAAAGAAAATCAAGAATGCAAGTTGTGAATGCAAAAATTGTGAATGATTTCTTGTGTTGAGAGAATGAGTTTTTATTCTTCTTTTATTATTTTTCCTCTTGCTTTGTTTTGCTTTCTTTTGTGTTTTATTTTCTAAACAAAGTTTTCTTTTCTAATTTTCCATTGTTTTCTTGTTTTCTTTCCTTTTTGTTTTCTTTTAAAAACTTACTTTATTTTCTAATTTTAATTCTCTAATTTATCACAAATACTTATTAAATAATAAACATGTTTATCTCAACTATCTATAAAACAAATATTAATAATGATAATATGTATTCATTCTTCAAATAAAATCAAATAAATATTTAAATCATTTAATCTATTTTCCATGCAAACATAATATCAAACAACAATTAATTAGATAAGCTAACTATAACACAATAAAATAAACTATATAACAAAATCAAACAAAGCAATTATAATGCATCTACATGACTCCAAGTGATGTGTGTGAGAGAAAACCCTCCATCTTAACCCTGCCAGGCTGCTAACCTCCTTTACCTCAACCACACCCTTATCTTCGACAACCTGTAACTCATAATTAACTCCAATCTCTCATTAATATGTTAGTAACTCAATAGCCAAAGCATCTAAATTAATCATTCCATAATCACATGAAAAAAATTATATTCATTTCATTTCATCTTTTCCATAATAAAATAATCTTTCATCTTTCAAAATAACAAAATATTCATCTAACCACACATAATTGCTCATGAAATATTTCCATATAAAGTAATCCTAGATAGTATCAAAATTTGAGACGTGACTATTTAGGTAGTTTAGTTAGTAGCAGTTTCTATATTTTGGTCCACATTCTATTGTAGTTGCATTTCAAATCTTCCGGAGCTAGACTTAGCACCTAGATTCATTCATCCACATCATATCTAGAATTCAGAGCATTTGGATCAATTACTGGAAAGATATCACTATTAGAAGATTGATTGTTTTCTCAGAACAGAGCATTCTAACAATCTCAGACAATCAGCTAAGGGAGAAGACTTGCGGAGCACTTCCTGACTTGTGGCTCGCCTAATGACACATCATTCAATGATCTATGGTTCATGGCTAACCTTCCTTGAAATCCACACATCATTCCATTCATTTGCAGAGGAATTCTTCATGATTAGGTCCAACCTATCTGTGTACACACATTACATCTCTTCATTAGAGTTTGTGATCTTCCTTGGCCAATGCAGAGGAATCTATGGTTCCAGAGACGATATATATTGATGCAATAGATGCCTAGAAAATTAGTTAGTGATAAATTCATAATTTTGAGTTTAGATTTTGTGCGAAGGAGCTTCAAAGCTATATCTTGTGCATATTCTGATATTCTGTAATTAGGCCTGTGAGCCCCAATTGCAAGCCCACATATTGTCGGCCAATCTGTATTTGAATTCTATGATATACTGAATGACTAAATCTACATTTATTTCATATCTTTAAGTTGTTTCCCTTGTGTTTTCTCTTGCTACACAGTTTGGATAGTTTATTTTGTGAACCCTCCTGCTGTGACTGCACCAATTAAAATTGTTGATGTGAATGTAGATATTCTAGTAGTCGGTATAGGTGTCGATACTTACGTATGAGTCGATGATGACATGTTATTATTAACATTCTCACATTTAGTCACCAGCATAACATTATTATGTACTATATGTGCTAAACCTCAAATTATGTTAACACCATCTTGTCCTTCCTTTATCAGTTCTCTTACGTTGTGGATCGCAGGTATAGCTTCTTCCACTATCCTTTCATTTTCCATAAATGCTTGAAAATCGGCTAGCTCTTTATCAAGTTTATTTATTTTCTCATTAAGTACATGTGTTACCACCTCAATAGTGTCCTCTACATCATGAAATATTCAATCTTCCATTGTAGTTGTAAGAGGTATAATGTCTTGCAAAGTTTGTGTTTCTCCTTTTGTAAGGAAGGTATTTAACGGATTTTCAGAGGTAGGTATACCGTTTTCTTCAGGAGCACTAGATCCCATGAGTCTCCTACTTCTTCTTAAAGGGATATTTCTATTAGGGCAGTGTGTTATAATACTCATACAATAGCATGCAACACTTAATGTACAAACTAATAGAAGAGTCCTAAGGAGCAAAATATGTGTAAGATCCAAAATGCTTGATTTTTCACTTATTTCACAAATTTTCAATGCAAATGACTAAAAGAAGAGGTGTTGTGAAGAATGTTAAGAGGGTAAGAGAATAATAAGCTCAATATCAATCCAATAATGCAACAATATCCTTCACATCATGGCTATAATGTAATTCTAGAGAGACGACAAGGCCAAATCTAGTGAAAATGCAAGGTTTTCAAACCCTAAACATGAATTTTTGCAAAAGAGGACACTATGATGAAACACTATAATTAGAAATCAGTCCTAAATGAGTGTTTGGAAAGGGTAGTAAAATCTGAAACAAGATTTTAACTACAAACCCTAGCTAATGCAAAACTAAGTTTTTATGAAAAATGCACAATTTCAAGCAATTTTTAACAAATAAAGCATAGAAATGCAATGCAAATGAATAAAATAAGATGAATTTCTGCAATTTTAAATTAGATATAATGAAAATAACAAAAATTAAATGAAATTAAATGCCAATTAGTGCAAATTATGCCAAAATGCAAGCCTAAGATGCCAAATTTTTTAATTTTTTTAATTTTTTTGTAATTTTTCAAATGAATAAAATGAATGAATGAAAATATAGAGTACAAAACTCAACAAGGTGCAAAATTCAAATAAACATGGGTTCACCAAAATGTTTTGTATGAAAAGAGGGGTTTTTAATTTCAATGAATATGTGGGTTAAATCCTCCTTTCACTACAAACATTCAAGGACATATCAACCGAGTTGAATCACACTTTTGCAAGAGGATTCATCTACAGGTTAGGGTGTCACTTGGAATGATGTGGAAATTCAAAGTTTGTCAATTAATCTATCAATTTAATGCTCAAATACCCTTAAACCCCTAATTATGCAAAATAGTAGGTAAAATGATAAATTATGACAAATCCTTGCAGACTAAGGTAGTAGGCAGAGATTACCAACTAACCATTTTTTGAAGTTTGGGGTGTGGAATGCTTGGGGACACTCGCATTAGCACCCAAGTCCAATGTGATATTTTCTTTGTGGAATCCCAATCTACTTCCGACACTAATGTTCACTGTACTTTCCATTTCTGTCCTGTGAGATGTGGAGGACACTAGCACTCGAGCCCGATTCCAAGGCAAGGTGATTTTTAGGATTCCAGAAGCTCTTCAGATGGTGATTTCACTTTCCAAATAATTTCTGTGTTTTCAACCTTAGAGGACACTGGCATTGGTGCCAAGTCCAAGTAGTCCTTTTCTTCAGGGATTTGGAATCTACACATTGTCTTCTTGTTCCCTACAACTACACTTTGTTGAGATGTGACACCTGTAACCTAAAATCATAAGGAGAGTGGTTGGGGGTTGTGGTGTTTAGAGGCTTGCCTTAGTCAATCCCTGGAGAGACATTCAATTCTTTCAAACACTGTTGTCAAATAAAGAGTGTGTATCCCTACGGGATAGAGGCAAAACTAATTGATAAATGATTCAAACACAAATAAATATTACCTTAGAGGTGTAGATCTCACATAGATGAAGGATCTTCAACACATGAGAAGATGAAGCTAAATCTATAATCAAAAACACAATAACAATACTCTACTCTGCAACAATGAATATCTTGAATGCTCTAAAATCATAAGTTTTCCAAAAGTTCACAATCATCTTCTAGTTAGCTTCTAGTTTTCAAATGAAACCCTAAACATGCTTATGTATGCAACTAAACACATTCCTGCTAAGAATTTCATAATTTGAACTTAAGATGTCAGCATGGGACCTAATTAACAGTCACAAAATTGACATTAAAATTTGGGACCTACCTGTAATAGGGCAGGCAAGGGTACTAGAACCCATGTCCACATGTCCTTTTCCAAGGTACGATCAGATGCCATAGCATCCTTCATGCCCCATGTGACATGGGTTTTAGGCCATTTTCTTCCAGGAGTCAAAATTAACATGTATGATGCAAAACAAGGGACCGGGGAGCTAAACCTAGGAGGGAAAAGTGTAGGGAGACATTTTCTGACATAACAAATCCTTAGAAATTTATTTATTTCAAATATCCATTTAGGATATGTTATGTCGTAAAATGTCCCCTAGGACTTTTACCTACTAAGTTTAGCTCTTGGGTCCCTTAGATTTAATCATGCATGTTAAAATTGAATCCTGGAGCAAAAGCCCCCGAAACCCATGTTAAATGGGGCCTAGGGGCCACTCTTAAGCTTAATAAAGTCCCAAAATAGGATCCTGGACTTGGGCGCCCATGCCCTAGTCTAGACCTATTTTGTCGTGACCTAAATTTTTAATGTTGGCAAAGTGACTATTAAAAGGTTTCCCTTTGTCGACCTATTCAATTTAAATTACCAATGTTTAGCAGGAATGCATATATAAACATGTTTAGGACTTCATTTTAAACCTAGATGGCTAATGCAAACTTGTGATCTTATGCTAAGAATATTTAAGGTTTTCATTGTGTTGCAGACAAGTATTGTGTTGTGTTTGTACTTGTTTGTTGCAAATTTGTCTTTATCAATCCATCTCCTCATGGCATGAAAGATCTTCATCTCCCCATGAGAGCTTCACCTCTGAGGTGACATCTATTTTGCATTTCATTCAATTTATCATATCATTTTATTTTGCCTCTATCCATGAAGGACACACACTCTCTCTAACAACGGTGTTGGAAGGCTTGAATGCCATTTTGGGGCTTGACTGAGGCAAGCTCCTAAACTCCACAACCCCTAACCTATCGCTTGTGATTGTAGGGTACAGTTGTCAGATCTTACAAAGAGGAGTTAAAAGAGGACAAAGCAGAGTATAAACATTTTGGATATGAAGAAAATGACAGAAAATATCCCTGATTGGACACAGGTGCCCGCGTTAGTGTCCTCCAGTTTTGCATCTCTAAAAATCTCTGAGCAGGTTATAGGTTGAAGCATATTTTGGTCCCGAACCCTTAGAAAAATTACCACATTAGACACAAGCACCTGCCCTATTGTCCCCAAAGTTTTTTCTTTCTATAATCTAAAATCTGGTATGTATCTAATCTACATTTAGTGCCTTCCTATGTGAGCATTTTTCATGTTTCATCCGTTTATTTACAATTTCATATATTTAGGGTTTAAGGCATAATCGGATTAGGGTTTAACAAATTAATCAATATATTCCAAATCTCCTTATAATTCCAAGTGACACCAAATCTATAGTCGAGTCCTCTTGCAAAACTACTGATTCAACTCAGTTTAATGTCCTTGAATGTACGTAGTGAAAGGAGGATCTAATTAAACTGCCAACCTCATCATTCAACCCCACTTTTCCTTCATTACATTTTGGTGAACCTATGTGGTTACTAAATTTTGCACCTTGCTAAGTTTTGTAAATCAGATTTGCATTCCTACATATCATTTTCATCATCTTACATTAAAAAATTTTGCATAAAAATTAAAAAATTTGAAAAAATATATATTTTTGCTTGCATTAAGACATAATTTGCACTATTTTCCTTGCATATTATTGAAAAAAATTAATTTTCTGATATTTGCATCAGATATAAGATAAATTACAACATTTCATCTTCTCATCATCATTTACCTTGCATTTGCATCTCTCATTTGCTAGGGTTTTGCTTGAAATTTTGCATTTTTCATATAACCTAGTAATTCCAAAAGCTAGGGTTTGTAGTTAAAATCTTGTTTCAGATTTTACTACTCTTTTTTAACACTCATTCAAATTTGATTTTGGACTGTAGTATTTCATCATTGTGTGTTTTTACATTTACATTTTAAATTTTGTATTTACACATTGTGTATTTCAACAAAAACAAGCATATTCATTAATCTTGCCTTAATTTTGACTTTGCATTGAGCATTGCAGCATGTTGGCATCATTTTTAAATTTGATCTGAGTTATTTTACACATTAAATCAGATTAGATCCTATTCATCTATCATTGTGCATGATTTTATAACATTTTTGTGCATTTACATTGAAAAAGATAAAAAAATGAAGCATTTTTAGTGCATAAGCAAGCAAAGTTTTGCTTTGTTTCATTGCATTTGTCATAAATATCATTCATGTTAGAATTTGAATTCATTTTCAAGCATATATTCTATTGGAATGCACAAAACAACTGAGAGGTAGGGGTGAATCAGTTGTAGCCAAAACCTTGAACCCTCACTAATATTTAAATCAACAACCACTTAATTATCCATCAATCTGTTAATGTGATTAATCATAAAAGCATATAATAAAAACTTAAACAAATCAACACCATAAACACATGGAACACCAAATTTACGTGGAAAACCCAAGAAGGGAAAAACCACACTGAGGATTAGCTCACAATATAAATGATATCAACAATTTACAACAAGGCTCACTGCCTCAAGGGCTCACTGTCCAAAGAAATGCTCACTGCAATAGGCTCACTACCAAAAGGGCTCACTATCAAAAATGAAAGAATATAGAAGAATAAATTTACAATGAGAAGATATCTCAAAGAAACAGGAAATCCACCATAGAAACACTCACAACATTTGCAACATCTCTGAAAGAATTGTAGACACCTTCTGTTCACTACTTCCAGTAGTCTAGCACATGAAGAACCTTACTACTCTGCACAAAATCGCATCACACAAACATCTCATGAAACCCTTTCATCTATCAACATCATTCCAGATAATCTTCAAACATCCAACACTTATTTATACTAACAACAACCTTAGGAACAATCTCCAAGGTTGACACAACCTTTAAACTTAACCAAATTCAAATTAGGTCTAGACCTAATGATACAGTAGCATCCCTGGTTCAAAAGAAATTTTGCATCAACCAAAAACATTTGCATTTCAATTTATTTTTTCATTTTCTAGTTTAGTACAGTAAGTTTAATTAGTAGCAGTTTCTGTATTTTGTTCTGCATTCTACCACAATTGCATTTTAGACCTTGTGGAGTTGGACTTAGTATCTAGACACATTCCCCTACATCATATCCAATTTTAAGAGCATTTGGATAAGTTATTGGAAAGATATCGCTATAAGAAGATCAACTATTTTCACAGAGCAAAGCACATTGACAATCTTAGACAATCAGCTAAAGGAGAAGACTTGCAGAGCAATTCTTGACCTACAAAGCTAAATGACACATCTTTCAATGTTCTTTGGTTTGTGGCTGACCTTCCTTAAGATCCACACATCATTCCATTCATTTGCGGAGGAGTTCTACATGATTAGGACTGACCTATCTATGTACACACATTACAGCTCTTCATTGGAGTTTGTGACCTTCCTTAGCTGACGTGGAGGAATCTATTGTTCGAGAGATGATATATAATGATGTAATAGATGCATAGGAAAGTAGACATTGATCAAGAGATAGTTGATAGTTTGAAAAAACTTTGTGAAGGAGCTTCAAAGCTATATCTTGTGCACATACTGTTATTTTGTAATCAAGCCTGTGAGCCCTAATTGTAAGCCTACATGTTGCCGGCCAATTTGTATTTGAATTCTATGATACTAAATGACTAAATCTGCATTTTTTTTAGATCTTTGAGTTGTTTCCATTGTACTCTAGCTACACGATCTGGACTGTTCACTTTGTGGACCCTCCTACCCATGACTATACTAAGTGGTATTAAAGTGAAAGTTCAAATCTTTGGGAGTGAATTGAGTGAAGTTGCTGAAGGAATTTCGTAAAATCTTGCTATGAATAGATCACTGAATCTAAGGTAGGTTACTTGTGTTGTAACTGATCACCAATTGTGAGACAGTTGTCACCTTGTAGTCCGATCACCAAATTTGATGCAGTAACACTTGATTCTAGGAAGAGATGCCGCTGAGGAGAATCCGTGTTATTGGAACAATGGCTAGAAGAATGGATGAGATGATGGAGATGATGAAAAACATGTGAGTTTTCTTAGATGTTGTTGAAGAAGATCAGAGAGGAAGACTTACACCTAGACCTAATATTGAAAGTGATGATGATGAGGAATTTCAATCTGTTGATCAAACTGGTGAAACCCTAGGAGATAAACAAGAAGAAGAATTAGACCTAGTCAAGATGTTGTGAGCCATCTCAAAGATTGGAAAGAGACCTAGAGTTGATGTACCAAATTATATTGGCAACTTGACTCCTAAAGAGTTGATTGATTGGATAAATGACATGGAAGAATACTTTGAGTATCAAGAAATTGAAGATTTGGAGAAGGTAAAATTTGCAAAGACAAAGTTGAAAGAATATGTTACTATATGGTGGAAGGAAGTTTAGTGGGATAGAAATAGAAGAGGAAAAGAAAAGACTACAAAGTGGGATAGAATGGTGACAAAATTGAAGAATCAGTTTATACCTATTGACTATTAGTTGGAACTATTGAAGAGATTGGAAAACTTGAGACAAAAGGAGAAATCTGTGAAGGAGTACATGGAAGAATTTCATAAAATGATCATAAGGATAGGGCATAGTGAAGCAAGGAAGGAGAAAGTGGCTAGATACATCAATGGACTAATATTGAACATTCAAGAAGAATTGAGTTTGGTAAGGATGACAACATTGGAAGAAACATATCAATTTGCCCTGAAGGTTGAAGAAAAGTTCAATAAGAGGCATGATCAAATATAGAGAGGTAGAGGAGGTAAATTTCAGAGACGTAGAACATTTTCTGGAGGATAGAGATCATATGCGGAGCAGAACAGATAAGAAAACACATTCAAGAAGGAGGACAAATATAACAATGCATACTAGAGAGATGATAAAACTTTATACGCAGAGGAAGCCCTAGTCCATACCGAAGTGAGGGATACAAAAGAGAAGGAAGAGGACTAATAGGAACACATTCAGAGGAACCTATTTCAAGTGTGGAGGTGAAGGACATAAATAATTTGAATGTAATCATGGGAGTACAAGCAAGAAGACAAAGAACAGTGGAAGAGCAGCCTATGTGGAAGAATAACCTATTGGATCACCCAAATCAATTGTAGACCTAAGAAAGGAGAATCACTTGTCATGAGGATAGCACTATTTCAAGCAGAGACAAATGAGGAACCACCTTAGAGGAAAAGTTTGTTCAGAACCAGATACAAATCAGGAGGTAAATGTTGTAAAGTTGTAATTGATAGTGGTAATTCTAATAACCTAGTTTCAAAGGAGATGGTGACTAAGCTAAAGTTGGAAAGATTGAAACACCCTAAGCCCTATCAGATAGCATGGATTTAGGATGGTCATAAAGTACTGGTGAATGAACAATGTTTGGTGAAATTTCATATTGGATCTTACCATGATGAAGTCTTGTGTGATATTATGCCTATGGATGTATGTCATATCTTGTTGGGTAGACCTTGGTAGTATGATAGGAAATCTATACATGATGGGAGAAAGAATACATACACTATAACATCAAATGGAAAGAGAATTACTTTGATCCCTTTGGAAGATGATCCTAAGAGTGAAGTGTGTGGGAATGTTAGAATCTGTTTGTTATGTTGGAAATTAAGTTGTCTCAACCTTGGTAATTCCTTGTATTATTTCATTGTATTTATTTATTTATTGCCTACTATGTAATTAGGATGCAAATCCTATTTTGACATCTTGTGGGAGTTCACACGGTGATGTGTCATCCTACGTGGAAGGTAACCACATGTAAATTTGTCCTCACATGAGGAGATAGGCATCCCACTTAGTGGTAGGAATATTTTTCCATGTGTCGGTATCTTGGATAGTGTGTAACGGAATATTGACCGAAACGGTTATGACAGATTCCTATGACAAATCTATGATGTGTAAGAGTCATAAATTGAAGATTGTATGACAGATCAAGACATGTGTCACAAGGCATCTTGGAAGAAGGCATCTTTGGGTACCCCAAGGAGGGTTATGACATGTTGTAAGAGAATATGCTATTTTTAGCCTATGTATGACAGATTCTCTTATAGTTGTAAGATATGATAGCTATGACGGATTCTATGACAATCGTAAGTGTCATTAGAGTATCTATCATTGCCCAACTTGGGAATAGGTGACCTCTTTGGGATGGGGTGATATGACAAGTGTCATAAACATTCTACAATGTTGGACAAGTGTCCCCAAGCATGGATTTTGGGCCATGAGGCCATGTTGGATGCTGATCTCAAGATAGAGCCATTTTTGCCTTGTATCTTCTGTAGATTAGGAAATCAAATCGAGTTAGAAACACAAACTAAAATGCATAACACAACAAATAGTTATACCTCAACAATAAGACCCAATCTCATCAAGGGAGAGGAAACTTGCACCCAAAAAGCTCCTAAGACATGATAATCCCTAGAATATGATTCAAATGTGAAATGCTATTACTCTAATTGCAACTCACTAATTAGCTAAATAGATATTTGGACGTGGTAACAGTACTTGAAAAAATTAGATCCTCAAATGGGTTGAGAGATGTTGTATTTATAGATTTTTTGGAGGGATTTTGATCCAAGGGTGGAGATTGATTTGGAAGATCAATGGTGGAGGATGAAAGTGATGTGGAGGGCCTAGATTTGATCTTGGAGGAATGGAGGGCTAGGAATAAAAGTAAATCTTTTATTCATTTTGGGAAAAGGGGTAATTAAATGAGTATGGGTGTGAAAGATTATTTTTGAATTAAAGATTCATACGGGGAATGTAAAATGAATTAAAAATTCATTTGGGGATAAGAGGAGATAAATGAGGTATAGGGTGTAAGGAGAATTAATTGTGATTTGGGATGTATTTAAATAAAAAATTGACTTATGTGGATTTATTTCAATTTTTTATTTGGAGGATGTGGGGAAGGGTGTTAAACTAGGTTTGACCACCCAAATGAGAGGTTAGGATTAATTAAATATAGGTTTTATTTAATTAATCCTAGGGCTAGGATGAGGTAGGCTAGGGTAGGTAATTAAATAATAGCTATTTAATTACCTAGGGTAGGGATAGGTCAATTAATAGGCTGAATTAATTAGTTAAACATGGTTTAGCTAATTAATTGGATTTAGTGAAAAGGGGGAAATTGATTAAATAAATATTGCATATTTATTAAATCAATTGGCTAAGGTTTGGACTATTGAATTAATGAAATTAATTCAATTGTTGGGGATAAAATGATGAAAAATTAGATGATGAAGGGATGATTAATTAAATAAAAATTTAATTAATTGATTAGGAGGGAAAATGGTAGTTTTAGGGATGTCGAGAGTCAGTTTGATGGTAAAAGATATTTTTAGGTGTCTACATTTGCCCCTCTTTGACGTGGCGTGAGGACCTAGGAGGGAAGTGGCATCAGGTCGAAGAAAAGACCTAGGAGGGAAGTGGCATTAGGTCGAAGAAAAATATGCCCCAGCTGCCAGGAAGGAATGATATGGGTGAGGGATGCCCCCTCGAGAGGTCGGCAGAAAAAATAAAATTTTTAGGGTGACCTCTCAAAAAGATGCAACAGGAATGAAAGTTAGATAGGGAATGGAAAAAGATGATGATAGGAAGAAAAATAAAGAAAAAAGGCTGAGATCTGCACCCTAGAGGATAAACAAGGGGTGAAAGGATGACATGGCCCACTATATTAGGAGAAGTGGGGCCTTAGAGTGCCACATTTGCACACATTGAATTTTGAGAAGAAGGTGCGAAGGAGAGATGGCAGAGCGCAACCCCCAATTCCCTCGACTTCGACACATTTTTGAGCGGTTCCAATCGTTTAGCCGGGCACCGAAGGCTAGACCCTAGGTAGGGTCTATCCCTGAATTTTCATTTTTTGTGTTTTTGTTGCTTTTTTGTGTTCAGGAATTGGGGTTAGATCGCGTAGCACCAAAAGTTAAGTGGATTAGTGCCATCCTCTGGATTGGTGCTATCCGCCAGGGTAGCATTAGGGTAGTTTGTCACCATTTGCCTAGCATTTTAGCACTATTTTCTAAAATAGTGCAATGTTGGAAAGTGGTTAGGGTTTGGCATTTTAGTGCCAAATGCATCTTAGGGTAGCACTATGTCGTGAACTAGCACCATTTTGGGTAGTAGCACCATTTTGGGTAGTAGTGCTATTTTTCATTTAGTGCTATAAAGGGGATTAGCGCAATATATGATATTTGCACTTTTGGTAGAATTGGTGCTATTCACTGGATTAGCGCCAAGTGGTAGGGCGATGCCATTTGGTAAAATGATGCCAAGTATGCTACGCAGTAGCACAATGTGTGGGAGTAGCGCAAAGTGTCTTGCGTAGTGGTGCTATTATGTATAATAGTGCCATTTCGAAGAAGTAGTAGCGCTATTTGGAAAACGGTGCGAAGCATGAAATGTTTTGGCATTCAACATTAGAAGAAAGGGGGTTATTTGAAGGAAAAGATAGGTAGATTTATGACCTAGAAAGTTGTGGATGCAAGATACGCAGTCATTTATAGTGTATTCACAGGAGCGATGCGTGCCATCTGTGATGGCACTGTTTGACCATTTTGATGATGCCGCTCAGGCCTGACTGGCTAGGTTGGGGCTTCTGACAGTGGCATTGATGCTAGTGCTATGAGCTCATAGAGCTCTAATGACAGTGGTCATGGAGCAATACCATTCAGAGACATGCACATTTTTGTTGCCGACCAGGGAGATCACTATCACACTTGAGGATGTTTATCGCATCCTCAAGCTACCTATTCATGGCTGGCATGTGAGATATGACATGAGGAGGGGATGGAGGGCCCTGATCCGAGTGTTTAGCAAGGACCACATTGTGCTATCAGTAGATGGTTGGGAGATGAGCTACGAGGGGACATTAGCTGTGGGTGCAGATCCCTTTGCTTTATTCCTGTGTGCTTTGATTGGTGGTGTGGTTATGCCTGATAGGAGAGGTAGGGGTTTTCTAGTTGGCTAGGGGGAGATGATCGAGGGGATGGTCAGGGCTGAGACCGTGTATGCTTGGGGGCCAGCGATGCTGGGGCAGCTATATCATGAGATGCATACAGTGGTCTATCTTCATGATTCAGTATTGTCAGCTAGGGTTACTCTGCTACATGTGTGGATTTGGGAGCACATCATAGTTACTCGACTGACATGTGGGTACTATCGCCAGCCATTTGAGGCATTTGTGTTTTTATATCAGGATGTAGAGTACACTTACACTGGACAGGTTCGTTATTGGAGGTGGATGTTAGATGATGTTATTGGGGTGACCTGGTGACCCTACATTGGAGTAGAGCCATGGCCTGATGATGATATTCACATGCCTTTTACATTTTAGTAGCGATACCTGATGGGTCAAGGAGACCACATGATATATATGTACCTACCATCATGGGTGATGCAGCAGTTTGGATTAAGGCAGGACACTCCACAACAGATGGCCATTTTTGCTCAGACCCATCGAGATGCGCCCTTCTAGCCTGTAGCCATACAGCCATAGGTTGCTCTAGATGAATTTGCAGCTTCACGGCCAGTGCGATGGGATTGGGGGAGCATGGTCAGGGATGCAGGCACTACTCATGCATATGACATATGGTGGTAGATGTGGCGGCTGACCCGGTTTACGGACCCAACAAAGGCAGTTCTTGCGGAGGAGACAACAGGGTCAAATGATGATGATTCGGATGGGGATGATTTCTTGGAGGAGGGGGAGGAGATCATTGCAGATGACCTTGTGGAGGTTGGAGGGGATGGAGAGGAGAGGGTGGTTGGTAGGTATGGCCAGCTTATAGATGTACTAGCAGCAGTGGCAGCCAGACAGGGGCAGGTGGGGTAGCAGGTACCTATACAACAAGCGCCTATTGGGCAGGTTAAGATTGGTAGGGTGCATCAGCGTAGAGGGCCTCAGCAGTGTGGAGGATGTCCAAGAGTAGGTAGGGGTGGTCTACCCCCACCACAGGCAGTGCAGTAGCAGGTTATAGGGCAGCGGGCAGAGGCAGGCCCCTCAGGGACAGCTGGAGAGGCAGAGGTTGAGAGGGTGGCATCCTGTTGGTGGGGCGGCGGTGAGGAGGAGATTGAGACCTTGCGAGCATAGGTGGCCAGCCTACAGGAGGCCTTAGAGAGTCAGGAGGTAGAGTTGGTTCAGTTACGGGGTACAGTGGCCTTATTGGATGGGTCAGATGGATAGGTGGCTGCATTGCAGGCACAGCTAGCCCAAGCTCAGGGTGACATAGTCACTTTGACAGGGGAGCGAGATGTAGTGCTCGTGAGAGCACAACAGGCAGAGGCCCAGGGTGATACAACAGTTTTGATCAAGGAACGAGATGCGGTGCTTGCCAGGGCACAGCAAGCAGAGGCTACGGTGCGCAGCTTGCAGGCTTCAGGTACTGGTATGGCCCCTGTTTTGACATTGATGCAAACACAGATGTCCTAGGCATAGGCACAGCTATTGGAGACCAAAGGACGGATAGATTATTATCAGGGCTTATATCATGCGGCAGTGCCTGCAAAGAAGCGTACGCCGAGTTATAGTCAGGTTAGTGGATCATGGGCAGCTAGATCACATAGATCTAGATCAATTCAATCATTTTAGTAGATGATGGCTCCTCCCTCGCATGTGCCCCAACAGGTTCCATAGGTGCAAGTATAGCCACAGCCACAGCCACCGCCGCAACCACCAGTAGGACCACAGGCACCACTAGGGTCAGGATCCCTGACTCCATCAGAGAGAGGTTCCTCTATGTGATATTGGATCATTGTAGCTCTTAGAGGCATTGTATCAGGACATTATATTTTTTGATGTATCTATGAGCAATGTACATTTTTTTTGCGATGATGATATATGATATAATGCTTTTTGATGGTCTATGTGTTTGTTTGTGATGCTCTATTTATGATTATGATGATGCCTATGTTTGATGGATGCAGTATACTTTACAGATTTATATGCTATGGATGTGTTGTGTTTATGCAATGCAATGCATTATGTTGATGTTATGGATGTACCTATTGACGTAACATGATGGATGCAATGATGATTTATTTATTGTGATATATGCATGGTTTTGTGATCTATGGCATATATGATGTATAATGCAAATAAATGTTCAGATTAATAAACATTTATTATGGATGTTTAAATTTGATGGAAATGTATAAACACATGTTATGTATGGAAATATGGATGTGAAGCTAAATGTTTTTTATTTATTTATGCAATGATATATGGGTTATAAAATGTTACTAGTGATTATGCAATTTAAAGGATGAACCTAAATGATTATGAAAATTAAATGATTAAAATGAACCTAAATGAAATGCAATTTAAATGATTAAAAATGAACCTAAATGAAATGCAAATTAAATGATTAAAAATGAACCTAAATGAAATGCAAATTAAATGATTTAAAATGAACCTAAATGAAATGCAAATTAAATGATTCAAAATGAACCTAATTGAAATGCAAATTAAATGATTTAAATGAACCTAAATGAAATGTAAATTAAATGATTCTAAAATGATTATGCAACTGATAGGTGATGATATGGGAGATGCTAGGTGAGATGCAAAGTGGGTGATATGTGAGATAATCGAGTCCTGATACACATGATGTTCTTTGTTTAACCCTGAGTGGTGAGGTTGTGTGAAAGGGGACTAGGTGGGGAGAGGATAAGGGTGTATGGATGTGGGTATGGATAGGATTGGGAGTGTCTAGAGGATGGGGGTGGGTATATGAGAGAATTGTTAGGTCATAGGACACCACGTCATTGAGGGGGGATTTACTTTGGTTCAAGATGTGTTAAGTGGGAGTAAGATGGGGGAGGTGTATTAGTGAGAGGATTTTAGATGGAAGGGGGAGATAGGGTAGGTGATTATGAAATCTAGGCCCAGATGGTATAGTTGAATGAGTGATTAGGATGGTGATTTTGAGCTAGTAACAGTAGTTGCATAAGATTAATTGAGATCATTTCTTAGTTTATTATAGCAATGTAGGATACAGTTCACAAAGGTATGAAATGACCTAGGTGATGATATATATCCTACGATTGTATGGACTAGATCCACAAACGATAGGTTGATTTCATGCATGCCCAAGGTAGTATAATCTTGCCTAGTCTAGGAAGGGGACTCATAGTGATGAGTGCAAATAGTACATATAAGGTTTTGATGCCTATATATGCAAATGGGACACATCATGCTAGAACTGACCCAGGCTTCAAGAAATGAATACTATTCTTGGAGTAATGAAACCAACCCACAAGCACAGCATACAAAAATAATGACCTTGTCTACTCTAGGTGTTGTCTGCCACTTACCATGATATAATGAGATCAAGGTAGCTTTAGAGATGACTTAGAGTGAGACAAAAGATAAAAATCAATAATCAAAAAGACCAACAAAAAGATGCAAATAGCCTTTGTGTGCTCTTTCCAAGAGACGTGTTGATAGGATGACAGATTTTTGTCCATTGTGGGAAAGATATATCCTAGGACGCAGATCAGTTGGATTTGATTGGGGAATTTTTGAAAGTTACGCAAAAGAACAGTCAGGCTATGTGTAAGATTATGGTTGGTATGTTGATTGATGATTTTTGTGTGAGGGGATAGGCTTCAAGTGTATACTTAGCATGTGTACCATTTATCAGGTCCAAAATGCTCAGTGTATGGAAAAACCATCTAAACAGGGTGGATGGGTGCATCTTCAATACCTGAGTACTGGAAACGTCCTTCGTATTCCAGACTGCCTACATACCTTGTATCCATGGGATCAAGGTACTTTCAAGATGCGGGCAAAATGAATATGTAGTTCTGGTAAGACTTGATGATGTGGGAATGGTTTGAGATGGTTGTGATGGTGAGGAGTTGATAGATGTTGATGGTTGCGAGTTATAGTGAAAGCGATGTATGGGGGGTGATCTGTGGTGAATTGTGTTGTTTTTTGGATTTTTCTATGTTTTGTATTGTTTTTGGATTTCTTGATTTTGTATTGTTTTTTGGATTTTTTCATTTTCAGCTGTATGGAGGGGAGCTTACAAGGATCCTCATTCCATGAGTTAGCCTTGGGATGGATAGTGTGGGGTGAGTGAGAGGATTCGATGTTTCACAATTCCAAGCCATGGGATGTGTGGGATATGGAGTGTTGTGACAGAAAGAGGACTTATTAGATGGTAGAACCGGCCACTACACATGGCGCCTGAAATAGGTTTTCACCATGGTACTTATCCAAGGCATCACTGAAGTGATTTTCACCACTGGAAGTTTTTATTGCACTCAGGTTTTTTTTCCTTGATTTTTTTATTTTTTTTAATTTTTTTTATTTTTTTGATTTTTTGACTTGGGGTACTTGATGGATTATGCATAAAATTTCTTTAGATGTAGGATGTTCATAGGCTCCTCTAGTGGCTGCCCCTCAGGTGTTGCAAAATGATATGCTCCTAATCCATAATCAGTTGTAATGACATAAGGTCCTAGCCAATTGGGTTTGAACTTTCCTTGCTTAGGGCGCTCCTGCAAGTTCTTTTGATTTTCCATAAGGACAAGGTCATCTACTTCAAATTTTTGGTTTCTGATCCTCTTGTTGTAGCTTCTTCTGAGGCAATTTTGATATGTCTGCAGGTGGTTCAATGCATTTAGGCATTTCTCATTCAGAAGTTCTAGTTGATGCAACCTTGCGACTCGATATTCCTCATCAGAGATTAGGTTTTGCAGGGATACTTGTAGGGATGGGAGCTCGACCTCAATAGGTAAAATGGCTTCAGATCTGAATACTAGGGAAAATGGAGTGGCTCCAGTGGGGGTGCGGATACTTGTGCGGTAGGCCCATAGGGCAGGGTTGAGTTGGAGGTGCCAGTCACGGCCAGCTTCATTGACTGTCTTTTTGAGAATGCGGAGGATGGTTTTATTTGAGGCTTCGGCTTGACTGTTTCCTTGAGGATAATATGGGGTGGAGAAGTAGTGTTTGATGTCAAATTTTTCGTACAAAGTGCGAACTCTTGGTTCTTGAATGGTTTTCTATTGTTGATGATGATGGAATGAGGGATACCATAGCGGCAGATGATATATTGGAGGATGAATTTAGAGATTTGGGTGCCAGTGGTGAAAGTGAGTGGTATTGCTTCCACCCACTTAGGGAAGTACTCGGTAGCAGTGATTATGAACTTATGGCCATTGGAGGATGGGGGATGTATTTTCCCTACGAGGTCGAGTCCCCACTATGAGAAAGGCCACGGTGTCATGATGGGTTGCAACTCCTGTGCTGGTTCATGAATGAGGTCCCCATGTTGTTGACATGGCAGGCATTTTTTGATAAACCAGTAGGCGTCTCGGTCCATGGTTGGCCAATAATATCCAGTCCTCAGGATATTTTTGGAAAGAGCGGGTCCACTTGAATGTGACCCACAGGTGCCTGTGTACCTCTTCCAAGGCCACCTCAGCTTCCCTAGAGTCTAAACATCGTAGAAGCATGCCATCAAGACTCCTTTTGTACATGGAATTACCTACAAGGATGAAGCAGGAGGCTCGATGGGTGAAAGATTTTCTTTGTGAGGTAGATAGGTTAGGGGGGATGATATTATCGTGGAGGTATAGGTAGGTTTCTTGATGCCACAGAGATAGGGGACCAATGACCTTGCACACTATCTCTGATTGAGGAACATCATATACTGGGATGGGGAGTTCTTCTATCAAGAACTCACACTTCTTGTTGTCTTTCTTCACGTCGACCAGAGATTCGATGGTAGCCATGGCGTCTTTGAGCCTTGGGATTTGCTCAAAGTGGATGTCATTGAAGTAGTCTTTGAAGTCATCGACCATCTTTTTGTAGGGCAAGAGCTTATCATCCTTGGTCTTGTACTCATTATTTACCTACCAGATGACTAGTTGAGAATCTCCATACATAGTCAGGTTCTCAATTTTTCATTTTATTGCCATGCGGAGACCTGTGATGAGGGCCTCATATTCTGCCATGTTATTGGTACATGGGAATGTGATTTTGAAGGACTTAGGGATGGTGTCACCCTGAGGGGTAACAAACAGGATGCTGCCCCCAAGCCTCTATGTGTGTATGATCCATCAAACTACATCTTCCATGTTTTTGTGGCTAGTGTGATTGTCAAGATAGCTTCGTCAAGAAATTCTGCCAGTGTAGGATATTCTGTCAGAATGGATGCTTCAGCCAGCTGATCGGCAATAACCTATCCTTTGATGGCCTTTCTCTTAGTGTATTCAATGTCAAATTTAGTGAGAATCATGACCCATTTTGCCATTCTCCCAGTAAGAGCGGCTCTGTTTAGTAGATATTTCAATGGGTCGATCTTGGCGATGAGCTTGGTTTTATGATTGAGCATGTAGTGTCTTAATTTTTGTGAAGTGAAGACTAGGGCTAGACATGCTCATTTAATTTGTGTATAGTTGATCTCATAGGATATTAGAGTACGGCTGATGTAATAGATGGCTCTTTCTTTTCCATGCTCATCGTGTTGTGCTAATAGGGCTTCGATAGCTGTCTCTGTCATGGAGATGTATAGCAAGAGGGGTTCTCCTTGCCTTGGTGGAGTTAGAATAGGGGGATTAGCCAGGTATTCTTTTAGTTGATCAAAGGCATCCTGACACTGAGTGTTCCAGACAAAAGCTATATCTTTTCAGAGTAGATGCTAGAATGGTTGGCATTTATTGGCAAGTTGGGCAATGAACTGACGGATAGACTGGAGTTTTCCTTGCAGACTTCTTAGTTGTTTCACTATTTTTAGAGGAGGCATTTCAGTGATGGCCTTGACCTTTGTAGGATCTACCATGATTCCTCTTCTAGAGACTATGTATCCTAGGAGTTTTCTCAAGGTGACTCCGAAGACACATTTCTTTGGATTTAGGCGAACATTGTATTGCTCTAGTCGGTCAAAGATTTTTGCCAATACATTGAGGTGTTCCTCTCTTGCCTTCAATTTCCCTACCAAGTCATCCACATACTCTTCCATGATGTGGTGGAAAAGGTCATGGAAGATGACAGTAATAGCTCTTTGATATATAGCTCCAGCATTCTTCAGGCCAAATGGCATTACGACCCAGTAGTATGTCCCCCATGGGCATATGAAGGCTGTCTTATGCTGGTCCTCTTCTACGATCCAGATTTGGTTTTACCTTAAAAAGTTGTCCATGAGGGATAACATCTCATGTCCTACCGTTAGATCCACTATCCTATCAATGTTAGGTAATGGGAAGTCATCCTTTGGGCAGGCTTTGTTAAGATCTCTGAAGTCAGTGCAGCAGCGGATTCGGCCATCTAGTTTGGCTACTGGTACTAAGTTGGAAACCCATTCAGGATAATCAATTGGTCAGATGAATCCAACATCCAATAGTTTCTTTAGCTCTGCTTTGACAAGGAGGGCCACCTGAGGATTCATTTTTTTGAGTTTCTGCTTTCCTGGTTTCGCATCAGGGCATACTACAAGGTGATGGACAACCAAAGCAAGATCTAGCCGTGGCATGTCTGCATAGGTCCATGTAAAATTGTGATTTCAGCATTTGAAGAATGCCAAGAAGTTTTCCTATTCTTGTGTGCTGAGGGATTCTGCCCTGAAAGTGATTTTCGGCTCTTCTTCTGTCCCAAGATTCATCTCTTGGGCTGGCTCGACTAGGATAGGTGATCTATCTGGGTAAACCTTATCTATCTCGAGAAGGCCCATGCTTCCATCTCCTAATGCCTCGTGGATGTTTTCACCAGGAGATACATCTTTTGTTTTTACTTTTTTGGGATCTGACACTACCACAGAACGGTTTTCACCATCAGATCCATTTTTTATTTTTATATTTTTATGACTAGAAGTAGGGGTTGTCTCCCTGAAATAGGCATGCGTATCAAGTTCCATGATGTATCCTGCTCTGTGATCTCCCAGGGAGAAGTGATCTCTAACCCCCATCATTTCAGCGATGGCCTCATCATTAGGTGCTATGTCGAAGATAGGAGGCCCTCGTTCGTCCCAGTCTATGAGGTCTGGGTATACTAGTGGTAAGTCATTGGATGATGAGGCTAGGGTGGTAACTGTGTCGATGGTGCATATGGACGAGTCAAAGAAGTCAGCAAAGTCACTAAAGGAGTCTTGATGGCCCGTTTCGTTGACATTGTTGACTTCAGGGGAAACTATAGTGACCTCGGCTAAGATACATTCACCAATAGTGAGGATACGTTGTTGTTGACCATATCCTAATCCTTGTGTATAGGGATTTCTTGTCACTTGGACTGGTTCCACGATCCCCTGTTCATGAAGGCTGATACTGCCTTGTCCTTTGTAACCCATGTTTTTGACAATTTTAGACCCTTTACCATATATTTATGTTGGGATAGTGGGGGCTTCTTGCTCAGGCTCTTCATCCTTATATAGCAATGATGAGATATCTTCAAGCACATCCTAATCGAGGAGATGTTTCTTTTCAAAGATAGGTGATGGTTTACACTTGATGACTACCGTGTTGGCTACTTCTGTCTTTGGGATGCCAAATGTTTTAGGATTGGGTAATGTGCTCACACAAAAGGTACTGTGCAGATCATATTCCCCACATCCCATGTCACTGAGCTTGATCTTGACCTCGGGGGGTGGTGGTGTTTGGGATGAAGTGGTGGCAATGTTGGCAGGGTCGATATATGAGGTGGAAGGTGTTGGATTGGCTTTGGTGGTGGCTTTTTTGTATGGACAGAAGGTGTGGTTGTGGCCTTCCAAGAAACTGTAGTATTGGAAGGGGTGAGGGTCGGCATAGATGGTTACCTCTGTGTTGTTGTGAGGGAACTTGAGGCATTGATGGAATGTGGATGGGACTGCTTGCATGGCATGGATCCATGGTCAGCCTAGAAGAATGTTGTAAGGGAGGTCAAGATCAAGGACCTAACATTTTGTTTCTAGTATTTTCTGTCCCACTTGAATAGGAAGCTTGATGGCGCCTTCAAATAGCCGTTCAGTGTCATCATAGCCTTTGATTGTGATGCACTCACTGGTGTCTACAACCACATCGTAGTACCCCAAGTGTTTTAATAGTTTAAGAGTGCATATGTTTAGGCTAGAGCTACCATCTATTAAGACTCTTTTGATTATGTGTTTGTGGATACGGACTTCGATGTGTAAGGCGTCATTGTGTAGGTGTTCAGAAGCAGGAAGATCCTTTTCTAAAAATGTGAGATGGTGAGGTGCAGCGATATGTCCTACCATGGCTTGGAATTGGGTTACATTCAAGTTGGCAGGAACTTAAGTTTCCAAGAGTGCTTTGTCAAGGACGTCTTTGTGAAGGGGGGATGTACGGAGCAACTCAAGTATGGATATTTGTGCAGGGGTCTTTCCTAGATGCTCTAGGAGGTTATACTAATTGGTAGGTGATGGACGTGTGGTTGGATGAGGGGGTAGGGGATTGGATGTGGATGCAGGTGTTTGTTCAGTGGTAGAGGCGGTGCAGATGGATACACGGCCATGACAGGTTGTGACAGTGCAATCGAGTGCTTGTGCTCGAATGGTGATTGTGTTAACATGGTGAGATGATGGTTCTATCCACCCTATGATAGAGTCATAGGATGCGGGTGGTGGGGTGACATTGTATGCTTGATTAGATGAGGAGGCTTTATTATGGTTGGGCAGTGGATCCTTGTAAGCTCTAAGGTTGGCATTTGGTGATGGTTGGGTGCTTTGATCAAGGCTAACTTGATTTTGATCTATAAGGTCTTGGATACAATGTTTTAGTTGCATGCAGTTAGCAGTTTTATGACCCGCAATGCGGTGGTATTTGCAATAGTCATTTTCATTGTACCACGTGGCTTTGAGTTCATTCTCTTGACGAGGTCTAATAGGTGGGAGTGTGATCAAACCTTTCTTGAGACATCTATCAAGGATGTCCTCGATGGGTTCCCCTAAGGGTGTAAATTGTCTTCAATGTTTGCGTGGTTTAGTTTGTCCCCTTTGGTTATTTACATTGGTGGTATAGGTATGTGCAGGTGTTTGATTCTGTACATGTTGGATAGCTTTCACATCCGTGACACCGTCGTTCCAAGTGTTCTTGTTCTTCCCCCAATAGCGTGACTTGTCATTTGATTGCGTGTTGGCATTGTTGTTTGTATTAGGGTGTTGATATGGGGTTTGTTGTTGTTGGATTTGTAGTCATACAATTTGATGGAGCCCTTGGCGATGAGGGCCCGTTCAATGGTGGTACCTTTGTCGATGACCTCTTCAAAGGTAGATGCACAAAGGATTTGTAAATGAAACCCTATTTCCTGATTGAGGTTGGTCACAAACATGGTGACGAGTTGTTTTTCAGGAATTGACCCTGGGAGTTTGCTTTCTAAGCTTCTCAACCTCTGCAAGAAGGAAGTGAAGGATTCTCCACTTTTCTATTTTGTGTTGCAAAGGTCAGTCATAGATATCTCATGTTCAAAGTTGTAGGAGAAATGGTTGACAAATTTTTCCGTGAGCTCAGGAAAAGACCTAATGCCCGGGGGTAGATGTGCAAACCATTTAGTGGCTTGACCACTGAGGCTTCTTGGAAAGAGTCTCATAAGATATGTATCGTTATTTGAGACTTCTAAGCAGGTGAGGTAAAACTCCCTAAGATGATCCCTAGGGTCTCCCTTTCCCTTGTATTTGTCAAATTTAGGCGTCTCAAAGTTCTTGGGGAAAGAGGGCATGCACAATGTGTGATCAAATGGATAGGGGCAAATGTCCTCAAAGGAATAGTGCTTGCGCTTGTCCCTAGTTTGTATGTGTCTACCTTTTGGATCAAGGCCTGTACAACACTTGTGAGATCTTGTGGTGGTTGTGGTTGGAGTGTGTAGGCCTGTTGATTGGTGAGATGTTGGAGATGAGGTGGGATTTGATGTTGGAGATTTGTTTGGTTGAGGTTTTGGTACTGCGGGTTGGTGTTTTGGTTGATTTGTGCCTGATGTTGTTGATATGCATGGAGTTGTTGGAGAATATGTGGTGGTATTTGGGGATTGGTTTGATGTTGTGTTGATGAAGTTATGGGGTTATGTGGATATGTGACATTGGATAGGTGGACGTTGGATGGGTTGGACGCATTATAAGGTGGTTGTGAGAATAATTGTCTTAGGTAAGCGATGGTTTGAGGGTTGGGTGGAGGCACACTCGTGGAGGTACTTGCATGCGTGATGTTCCCTTGTATGCCCAAGGTGATTTGTGGAATGGAAGGGTTTATGGTAGTTGTGATAGCGGATGTGGTAACGGGTTGGGAGGTGGTAGGATTGGAGATATTTCTGGAAATGGTAGATGTCGTAGCGTTAGAGGTTGTGGAGGTGGTAGATATGGTGGGTGATGACATTTGAGAGATGATAGGTTGGGTGTTTGATGTGGTAGGAATGGTGTTAGAGGTGGATGGTTGTGATGAGGTTGTGTTATGGGGTGGTTGGGCACCAATTTTGAGGAGATAATCAAGAAATCTATTTCGATCCGACCTTAGGACTTTGTCAAGCATGTCCATGTTATTAGCATCTTGTGTGAAGGTCAAGACATCTAGATCATCTTGGGATATGGTGGGGATGTTTTGTGGTGGTGGTGGTGGTGGTGTTTTATTGTAGGAAATGGAAGGGATTTTCATTGGGATTATATGTGGGGATGTGAAAGAACGTAGGTGGGTTGTATGTTTAATTGATGGGTATGTTGTTGCTGTTGATGTTAGGCATTCCTATGCCGCCATATTGTCTAGATTCTGCCATTTCTTGATTCTTCCTGTGCTGTGATCTAGTTATGGGCATGCAAGTGTATGGATTTGATTTTGAGGTAGAGTGAGATGGGGTGAAATGGGGATGGAGACCTTAGAGAATTTGGATTAAATTGTTGGACCCAAAGATGGAGATGGAGTAGAAGAGAGGATGTGATGGAAGATCGATATGTCTTTCTAAGGTATTAATCTAAGGGTGGTATGAGTGGACGGTATTGACTTTTTGTACAATTTTGGACCAAAAGGTAGGTGATGGATGATGTTTGTTTTGAAGAGATTGTTGATGTTTGATTTTGATGTTTGATATGAGAGATTAGGATGATGTTTTTTCAAAAGGATTTGATGGTCAACAAATTGAGCTTAGGTAAGATCTAGATTTGTGTCGCACAAATGGATGTTTCTCTTTGTTTGGGGTAGACTAATGACCTTGCGCAAAGAAGGATGATTATTTCACTTGGAAGGTAGACTATTGACTCTCCAAGCAAGATATGATGTGTAGGATGAAATCTAGATCTAGCTTTAGCTCAAAGGGATGATGAGTTTTTTTTATTGGTGATTTTTTTCGATGGGTGTTTTTGATTTTTGGAAGATTTTGGATTTGTTTTTAGATTTTTGGAATGATTTCTTGCGATAAGGATTTTTGGTTTGGTCCAAAAAGGTATGCAAAGATCAATGAAGATGAGTGGATATGAAATGAGGTAGGTTTGATATAGCAAAGGGTCTAACAATGATAGTGATCAATCCTCTAAGGTCAAAGTGAAGGTATGATTTGGAAATTTTTGAGGAGAAAATGGATGGGGAAAGGATGATTTTTTGGAATGTGAATATGGATTATGGCAGAGCAGATGGTGAAGATCACAATTGAATAGGTCTTAGTCTCAGGCAAGTCAATCTGAAAATAGTGTCAATCCACAGGTGAAATGGTGCCAAAATCAGACAGAGATGGTGCTGACACAGGCCGGTGTTGGTCGAGGTCCTGAAAAAGACAAATTTTGATGGCAAATTTGGATTTGTTTTGATTGAGATTTGATCAAAGGATTTGGATTGTCTCTTGGCAAGTTGTTTGAAAATAATTTAAGCACATCAACACACAATTAAGCACATGAACACACAATAACCAAGATTTTTGTTTGTGAAAGGACGTGTGATTTTGTTAAACAAGCACTTTGCACAACCTAAGGTGAAGATATGACAGTATTTATTGAATCCCCTAGCTGCGCCTATTCAAAGCGGGTAGCTCCAAGATCTTGGTAGCACTGGCTCCTCCTTACAATTGCACACACTTCTCACGCATACCAAGATCTGGGTTTCCTATAAGGCTTGTCCCTCACCAAACCTTTGGATTGTCCCTACTACCTCAGCTAAGAACCGCATGAATCAGGGCTGCTTCAAAGGTTTCCCTTCTATGTCAACAAATAGAACGATTTTGGCTTGCTAAACAAAGGTTCGTAGTAAGTGCTTTCATTCAGGTGGTTATATGTGTGGTAGCGCTACTCTCCATTATGGAGTCTCCCAGCCTCCAAGGGTTACGCCTTGGAGGGTTTTGGGGGAGGTTGGCTGTCGGTATAACACAACAACACATGTTGCTTGTGACTTTCGTCACAAGCACCTTATTTTATATAGTGGCTTGAAAGAGCTTGGCTTTAGCTTGTGGAAGGCCCTCTAAGGATTAACAAAAGCAATACAACCACAAAAATACTTTTGATCCCCAAGTTCATACAAAGATGTGAGGGGAGAGCATATGTATTCCTTGTGCTTGCATCACACTAAACATGGTTCATTTTAATTCTTTGAATTATGTTAGGGGTGATTTATGCAAGTGTTGTGAGAAGCTTTTGATTCCCAAGTTCACCAAATGGTGTGAGGGAAGAGCATACACTTTTCACACTACAAACACAAACCACAAAAACACTTCACACAAATTAGATTGGTTTTCTTGATCATATGAGTGAAGAATGCAGATTGTTGTTCTTTTTAATCCAATGATTTGATTGATGCAATTTGTGGTTTTTTTTAAAGCCCAAAATCAAAGTGTTTTGATAGTTGTTGGCACACAATTTGTGAATTTTAAAACACCAAATTCAAATGTTTGACACACACACACACACGCAAAGATTTGTTTGTTTTGTTGATCAATTTTTATAACACCAAATTGAAATGTTGTGTAAACTAGCATGCAAGGGTTCATTTTAAATTTCCAATTGAAGTGTTTTAAACAAAAGATGAAAGAAACCTATAAAAACTTGTTAGTCTCTTCGAGATGATGTTGGTGACCTGCAAACAAATTGTCAGTCCCTACACAGAGAACAAAGTTAGTCTCAGAAAATAACGCTAATTTAGAGACCTAATGGCACCATTGCGGATTACAAATGGCGCTACTGACAGAAAACTATCAGAGAACCTGACCCTAGACAGATAGCGCCGATTCACCACATAGTGCTAAAATAGAATAGAAAAGGCGCTAGAATAGAATATGGCACTACAATGTTTTATAGAAGGCGCTAGACAATAAGATAGCGCTACAATGAGATATAGAAGGCATTAGAATATGAAATAGCGCTAATATAGGTGTAATAAGGCACCACTGTGCACGCTGTTAAGTGGTCTGGTCTCAGTTTATAGATAGCACCAATCTAGGCTCCGATAGTGCTGATACAAGCCTGAAAGTGTCCATCCTGTAAACAGAGGTCTTCCTAAGGTATTAATCTAAGGGTGGTATGAGTGGATGGTATTGACTTTTTGTACAATTTTGGACCAAAAGGTAGGTGATGGATGATGTTTGTTTTGAAGAGATTGTTGATGTTTGATTTTGATGTTTGATATGAGAGATTAGGATGATGTTTTTTCAAAAGGATTTGATGGTCAACAAATTGAGCTTAGGTAAGATCTAGATTTGTGTCGCACAAATGGATGTTTCTCTTTGTTTGGGGTAGACTAATGACCTTGCGCAAAGAAGGATGATTATTTCACTTGGAATGTAGACTATTGACTCTCCAAGCAAGATATGATGTGTAGGATGAAATCTAGATCTAGCTTTAGCTCAAAGGGATGATGAGTTTTTTTTATTGGTGATTTTTTTTTATGGGTGTTTTTGATTTTTGGAAGATTTTGGATGTGTTTTTAGATTTTTGGAATGATTTCTTACGATAAGGATTTTTGGTTTGGTCCAAAAAGGTATGCAAAGATCAATGAAGATGAGTGGATATGAAATGAGGTAGGTTTGATATAGCAAAGGGTCTAACAATGATAGTGATCAATCCTCTAAGGTCAAAGTGAAGGTATGATTTGGAAATTTTTGAGGAGAAAATGGATGGGGAAAGGATGATTTTTTGGAATGTGAATATGGATTATGGCAGAGCAGATGGTGAAGATCACAATTGAATAGGTCTTAGTCTCAGGCAAGTCAATCTGAAAATAGCGTCAATCCACAGGTGAAATGGTGCCAAAATTAGATAGAGATGGTGCTGACACAGGGCGGTGTTAGTCGAGGTCCTGAAAAAGACAGATTTTGATGGCAAATTTGGATTTGTTTTGATTGAGATTTGATCAAAGGATTTGGATTGTCTCTTGGCAAGTTGTTTGAAAATAATTTAAGCACATTAACACACAATTAAGCACATGAACACACAATAACCAAGATTTTTGTTTGTGAAAGGACGTGTGATTTTGTTAAACAAGCACTTTGCACAACCTAAGGTGAAGATATGACAGTATTTATTGAATCCCCTAGCTGCGCCTATTCAAAGTGGGTAGCTCCAAGATCTTGGTAGCACTGGCTCCTCCTTACAATTGCACACACTTCTCACGCATACCAAGATCCAGGTTTCCTATAAGGCTTGTCCCTCACCAAACCTTTGGATTGTCCCTACTACCTCAGCTAAGAACCGCATGAATCAGGGTTGCTTCAAAGGTTTCCCTTCTATGTAAACAAATAGAACGATTTTGGCTTGCTAAACAAAGGTTCGTAGTAAGTGCTTTCATTCAGGTGGTTATATGTGTGGTAGCACTACTTTCCATTATGGAGTCTCCCAGCCTCCAAGGGTTACACCTTGGAGGGTTTTGGGGGAGGTTGGTTGTCGGTATAACACAACAACACATGTTGCTTGTGACTTTCGTCACAAGCACCTTATTTTATATAGTGGCTTGAAAGAGCTTGGCTTTAGCTTGTGGAAGGCCCTCTAAGGATTAACAAAAGCAATACAACCACAAAAATACTTTTGATCCCCAAGTTCATACAAAGATGTGAGGGGAGAGCATATGTATTCCTTGTGCTTGCATCACACTAAACATGGTTCATTTTAATTCTTTGAATTATGTTAGGGGTGATTTATGCAAGTGTTGTGAGAAGCTTTTGATTCCCAAGTTCACCAAATGGTGTGAGGGAAGAGCATACACTTTTCACACTACAAACATAAACCACAAAAACACTTCACACAAATTAGATTGGTTTTCTTGATCATATGAGTGAAGAATGCAGATTGTTGTTCTTTTTAATCCAATGATTTGATTGATGCAATTTGTGGTTTTTTTTAAAGCCCAAAATTGAAGTGTTTTGATAGTTGTTGGCACACAATTTGTGAATTTTAAAACACCAAATTCAAATGTTTGACACACACACACACACAAAGATTTGTTTGTTTTGTTGATCAATTTTTATAACACCAAATTGAAATGTTGTGTAAACTAGCATGCAAGGGTTCATTTTAAATTTCCAATTGAAGTGTTTTAAACAAAAGATGAAAGAAACCTGTAAAAACTTGTTAGTCTCTTCGAGATGATGTTGGTGACCTGCAAACAAATTGTCAGTCCCTACACAGAGAACAAAGTTAGTCTCAGAAAATAACGCTAATTTAGAGACCTAATGGCACCATTGCGGATTACAAATGGCGCTACTGACAGAAAACTATCAGAGAACCTGACCCTAGACAGATAGCGCCGATTCACCACATAGTGCTAAAATAGAATAGAAAAGGCGCCAGAATAGAATATGGCACTACAATGTTTTATAGAAGGCACTAGACAATAAGATAGCGCTACAATGAGATATATAAGGCATTAGAATATGAAATAGCGCTAATATAGGTGTAATAAGGCACCACTGCGCGCGCTGTTAAGTGGTCTGGTCTCAGTTTATAGATAGCACCAATCTAGGCTCCGATAGCGCTGATACAGGCCTGAAAGTGTCCATCCTATAAACAGAGGTCTTCCAAGTGGAAAAGGAGGTTAGGCTACACATAGAAGAGGTCTTGTTAGCATTGTTAGTCTTGACAAGTGAAAAACATGACAAAATAGAAGCTAAAATGCATGCTTAGATTTTATGAAATTTTGGCATAACTTCCTCCTCCTTTTTGAAGATTTCTGCAGAAACAGAGAGCAATCTCGATAGGAAAAATAGCAGAAAGAAGGGGAGTCAGATGTCTAAGTGAGTAAAATTTAAGAGAAAATGCAATTTGGAAGATGGCACTAAAACAGTATATAGTGCTAAAATACTCTAGAGATGGCGCTATTGCGCAGGGTATATAGCGTCGCACCTACAAAATCACGTCTCAAATACAAAACTCACAAAAAAAGAGATTAGACTTGGACCTTGTGGGTCCCACCAAGCGTGCCAATGTAGATTAGGAAATCAAATCGAGTTAGAAACACAAACTAAAATGCATAACACAACAAATAGTTATACCTCAACAAGAAGACCCAATCTCATCAAGGGAGAGGAAACTTGCACCCAAAAAGTTCCTAAGACATGATAATCCCTAGAATATGATTCAAATGTGAAATGCTATCACTCTAATTACAACTCACTAATTAGCTAAATAGATATTTGGACATGGTAACATTACTTGAAAAAATTAGATCCTCAAATGGGTTGAGAGATGTTGTATTTATAGATTTTTTGGAGGGATTTTGATCCAAGGGTGGAGATTGATTTGGAAGATCAATGATGGAGGATAAAAGTGATGTGGAGGGCCTAGATTTGATCTTGGAGGAATGGAGGGCTAGGAATAAAAGTATATCTTTTATTCATTTTGGGAAAAGGGGTAATTAAATGAGTATGGGTGTGAAAGATTATTTTTAAAGATTCATACGGGGAATGTAAAATGAATTAAAAATTCATTTGGGGATAAGTGGAGATAAATGAGGTTTGGGGGTGTAAGGAGAAATAATTGTGATGTAGGATGTATTTAAATAAAAAATTGACTTATGTGGATTTATTTCAATTTTTTATTTGGAGGATGTGGGGAAGGGTGTTAAACTAGGTTTGACCACCCAAATGAGAGGTTAGGATTAATTAAATATAGGTTTTATTTAATTAATCCTAGGGTAAGGATGAGGTAGGCTAGGGTAGGCAATTAAATAATAGCTATTTAATTACCTAGGGTAGGGATAGGTCAATTAATAGGCTGAATTAATTAGTTAAACATGGTTTAGCTAATTAATTAGATTTAGTGAAAAGGGGGAAATTGATTAAATAAATATTGCATATTTATTAAATCAATTGGCTAAGGTTTGGACTATTGAATTAATGAAATTAATTCAATTGTTGGGGATAAAATGATGAAAAATTAGATGATGAAGGGATGACTAATTAAATAAAAATTTAATTAATTGATTAGGAGCGAAAATGGTAGTTTTAGGGATGTCAGGAGTTGGTTTGATGGTAAAAGACATTTTTAGGTGTCTACATCTTCTATATAAACATGTGCTTTTGAGAGGAGATGTATTATGTGATTGACAGGTATTGTTATGCTGCCGAATTATCTCCAGATGTGAGTGTCAAAGACTCCTGCAAGAGAATTGGCTCTGTAACTGTATTGTAAACCTCATTGTTTAGATAATACATTTGAGCTGTGTTTTAGAGTGTGGGGTTTTTCACTCGTAAGGGTTTTCCCCACGTATATCTTGTTTCTCTCTCTCTTCTATCTTCATTCTTGTGTTGTGTATTGTTGAAATATCTCTGTTGTTGGGTTAAAAACACTGTAATTGTAAAAGTTAAAAAGAATTTGCACCCATCACTCCTCATTAGATTAGTGTAGGAAGCGATTTCTGTACACCTAGCTTCCTTTCAGTTGCTATTAGAGATAGATCACCTTTGGTCCTAGTTGTTAGGTAGGGGTTTTTTGAGCTAATCTTAGGTTGAGTGGGAGTTTTGTGTAGAGTATTCTATAATCTTGTTGCAGGAAAAGAGATGGCAGGCACATCTAGAAGATTAGAGGAGGAGAAATTCAATGGCACTAAATTTGAGTTATGGAAACTTAAGTTGGAAGACATGCTTGTTGATCTTGACCTATGGGAAACTATATCCGGTATAAAACCAACTGCAATGGCACAAGATGATTGGGATCTCAAAGATCAGAAGGCTAAGGGTCTCATAAGTCTCAGTCTAGCTGATTTTATCCTATTGAATGTCCATGAGGAGAAGACCACGAAAGATCTTTGGAAGAAGTTGGGTGATGTTTATCAGGCCAAATCCCTGGTGAACAAGTTTTTTCTGAGAAAGAGATTGTATTCTCTGAGGATGGAGGATGGAGGATCTTTTGCAGATAACCTGAATGCTTTCAACATGTTAGTTACACAGTTGACATCCATGGGTGTGAAGATGCAGGAGGATGATCATTGTATGACCTTGCTTTTTTCTTCACCAGACTCATGGGATCATCTTGTTATGGCTATTGGGAGCACCACATCCACTTTCAAAATGGATGAAGTGGTATCTTCACTGTTATCTGACGAGATGCGGAGAAAGTCTTCTGAAATAGCTAAAGAGGCTCTTGCAGTTCATGGAAGACCCAAGGAGAAAGGGAAAAAGAAGTACAAGAAAGCTAAGAAGGGTAGATCCAAATCCCATGGGAGATCCAAATCTCCTAGAAAGTCCAAGGCTCTCTATTGGAACTATGGCAAAACTAGGCATTTCTGAAAGAAATACAAAGAGGAAAAGAAAAAGAAGAAGAAGAATGCCCCATATTCAAATTCTGACAAGTCACAAGATGATGGTGATGCCTTCATCACAGCCTAGCCACCCATGCATCTGATGATGTGTGGTTGATAGATTCTGGTGCATCATTCCACATGACCTCGCATCGAAACTAGTTCATTAAGTATGAAGAGTTCGATGGTGGAAGAGTGTACCTGGGTGATGATTCTCATCTGAAGATTGTTGGTCATGGAAGAGTCTCAATCCAATTCTCTGATGGACAAGTGAAGGGGATCATTGGGGTTATGCACATCTCAGGCTTAGCACAGAACCTACTTTTTGTAAGTATGTTGAATGATGCAGGTGTGTAGGTTGTCTTTTCAAAGGATGGATGCAAGATGACTAGAGGAACTATGGTGCTTGCGAAGGGTACTCAAAGAGGTAGTTTGTTTTAGCTAGAGGCATGCACTCCATAGTGCAATAGTTCTTCTGACTTGAAGAAAAGAGCTACAGTCAGTTCATCCCCACCATCTGAACAAACAGTGAAGAAATTTGTTGTAACAAATTCTGATGGTAGTGCATCTTGTGTACTCAAGGGTGCTCATGCTTTGGAAGTTAAGCTTCCTCCTGAAAAGACTATGTTATGGCATATGAGATTTGGCCAAATTGGTGAGAAGGGTCTTCATGTTGAAATTAAGGAACACTGAGAGGGGGGTGAATCAATGTTCTACAAAACTTATTATTATGTTCCCTTATTAATTTACCACATACATCAAAAAGAAAAAAACATAAACTTAAGAACAACAATAGTAAGATCATCACACATGAACACTAGAATTTTTACGTGGAAACCCAGTTAAGGGAAAAACCACGATGGAGGTTAACCCACAAGATTTTATACTCTGTTAAAAGTATTACAAAATGGGAAGGCACATGCCTTCAGGTACACTACCCAGAGCTCACAGCTCAAAGGAGGCTCACTGCCTACAAAGTCAAATACAAAGAGTTTACTGAAGTACTTGAACTAAAGAATAGCATCTAACTATGCCAATATACTAACTTCACACACTTCCTCTCTTACTTCCCTGTTTCACTATTCTGCCATGATCTGAAGCTCAGATCTCTCTGCTTCGCACTTGATACTGCTACACTTTGCACCTCTCACCTCATATTCACACATCCATACTTCAAAATTCTCAAACCCATCGATTATATATATCCGCAACATGAAATCACATCAACTGTAGTCTGCCTCAAGAAAACTTAGAAACTATTTCAAAATCACTATTCTTTTGGCTGAATCCATGCACAAATATCAATGCAGACCAAAAACTATGTATTCAAGTCACCACACATGTCAGCCAATACCACTGGATCTCATAAATGACTCAACCAACCACTTCTCTTAATCCACACAAGGATCAAACACCAAGTCAACCTGTACTTCACTGGATTGAACTGTCTAACCAAAACCTGACACTCAGAAGCTTGTAACTTTCAATCCCTTCATCACCGAAGGCTAAAAATTTGGATTTAGGTAACCCTAACATCCCTTAACATTCCCTCATATCTATAGCACAATATGATTACCTATGGAGAAATGTAGACCAAAATGTTGAACCCTGTCATATGCTCTATTCCTGTCTATCTGGAATTAGACAAATATGCAATCTGACTTCCAGTATGATCAAATGATACAATGTGGATGTGTAAGATAGATTTAGTTTCCATCAATGAGAACACTTGACATGCCTAGTAGTTTCTCTTAGTTTCCATCAATGAGAACACTTGACATGCCTAGTAGTGTCTCTTGCCAACAATCTCCCCCTTTGGCATTGATGGCAACACTTAGTGAAAAATGACTAAGTGTTAGAACAATTCCCCCTTACTATGGACATTTGTGATTTCCAATGCTCCCCCTTAGCTGAATTCCTCATTTTTCACTACTTTCCACTCCCCATTTGACATCAATGGCAAAGGATGGGATCTGCATATCAAAATTCATACAAAAACTCTATGTACATGGTCGCATATATACAAACAATCCTTATGTCTTGTCTATATGAACTTAAACACATCACCAAAAATGTTTTTCAATAGTGCCAATTCAATGTCCCAACTTTTCTTCATGCTACCCAAAACTAAAATATGACCACTGAATAAAAATTCCTGTGACTCTGCCTTCTGTAGATCAGTGGGATCACTTGTTAGAGTAGCAACTTGAGCTTCTGTCAATGCATTAAACATTGTTTCTAACTTAGGGAAAATCAGTCCCCAAAGTTCACACATCCTTGCCACAATGTTTTCTTTTTCTTTCACCAATTTCTTTATTTCACCAATCAAGCTAATTACTTGACATTCTTGACTCGCCGCAGATACTATCAAAGGATTAAAAGATTGAGATACATTTGACATTTTTTGCTTGAACTCCTTTATTTTCTTCTCAATATCCTCTACAACTTTTGGCCAAGATAAGCAAAATTTGTACACATCTCCTCCTTCAGTGAGGGCATTTTGAATACTCTTTACACTAGTATCTAGCATAATTCTATCATTGACAATTATTCTTTTCAGTTCACTAAATCTTTTATCATTAAATTCAATCCAGACTTTAACTTCTGCAGACTTCTCAAAAGACTTAAAGTGAGTACTTACAAATCAGACTCTTCAACTGACCGGAGGGGGTGTTGATGAATCCTTCTAAAATGTAGGCATGATTTTTTCTAGAATGCTGGATGCAAGACCAAGCAACTCACTGTCTTCTATATGGAACTTCAAGATTTCTTCTCTGGCCTTAGCTTGTACAAAAGAGGCCAACTTCATCTTCTGTACTAGTGATAGAGTATCAAAATTGATTGGACCTTGTATTATATCTGAATCTTCTGCAACTTGTTTATCTTTCTCCAAAATTTCTTTCACTACTTCTATAGTGTCTCTTGCCCAATATGACGTTTTAGTTTTATGCTCATTAGGGCCTGCATCTTCTCCCTTTCTGGAGTCAACCACATTGTCTTGCTTATCATTTTCATTCTTTTTCTCTGCTTCTACTCTCTCTGGATCATCAACAATGTCTTCTACATTCTTTTTCAGAGGATTTTGTGTATCCTCAGCAGCAATATTATCAAATACATCCAGAATGGAGGAATCAATACCATCATCAGTTTCTTCTTCTTGATCTTCCTTGTCCTTAACTTCTTCTGCTTTCTACTCTTTATTCTTTTCAGAATCACCTTCAGTAGAAGCATTTATCTCCATATTCATCTCTGTATTTTCTTTACCAGATTGGTCCAGAGGAATTTGAGTAACTTCTGCACCATCAACATCATCTTCCTTCACCATCTCTTCATCTCCTTTATTTAATATTTCCTCTTCCAAAATAGATAAATCTCTACCTCAGCGTGTTGCTCATTTTCCTTCAACTCTTCATCATTTGGAATGGATGTATCAGCATCAACAAGTTCTTCAGTGACCACATAGAACTTATTCTTGTGCAAGGCTTTCTTCAAAATTTGTTCTGTTTCTTTGACAAATTCATCAATGTCTCCAATAATTAGCTTATTCATCCTAATTTTACTTATGAATTCATCTTTAACATCTTTGAAGATTTTATTTGCTTCCTTCCTAGAGATTACTAGACTTAGACTGGACAATACATGTTCTCTTAGCTCCAAATCCTTTGCTTTGGCAACTTCTTTTCTCATCTCCAAGATGTCACTTAGACTCTTAGGGATTTCTGACAAAATTTTCACAAGTGCTCTATTGAATGTATTCAAGTACTTAACAGTAGCATCCTCCAAGATTTTCTTGTTGACATTATCAAAGTTGTCATAATATTTTGTTATGGGCTTCAAATTCCCATGAACAGTTACTGCATTCACAATATCTTCAACTGACAGGGTGGATTTTCTACATGAGGTTCAATTGTTAGTCTTTTGCTTACCCTTATACTTCCGGAGGGTTTGTCTTTGGCAACCCTTGATGCTTCTATTTTCTACGACTTTATGCTTCTAGAGGGCTTCTCCTTAGACACTTGAGCAGTCTTAGTGTCTGAGGCCTTCAACTCTTTAACCTCACCATCTAACTCAGTCTCTTCTTTATCCTCCTTCTCCACACTGACATATGACCTTTTGGCCATTACTTTTGTTCTTTTTCCTTCCTTACCGGTAAATTTTTCTTTGAATTTCTCTGCAATAGGAGAAGGTGATGCACCAGAGGTTGAGCTAGAACTCCTAGTAGTCCTTGATTTAGAGGGGGATTCTACGAAACACTTCCCTGTTCCCTATCCTGCTTCTCCTTCGTAACTTTCTCTATCCTTTCCATGTTTTGTCTCATAGCTTCTCTAGTTATTCCAATACTTTCTGCATACATTTCAACTTGTCTTTGTATCTTTTTCTTAGATTCAAGTTTCCAAAGTTCAACATGCAGTTTCACAGTAAGTTCACCATATGTACCGAATCTCTCAACTGAGGTATCTTTTGGTTTTCTCAGAAGGTGTTGAGCATACATTTACAGTATTTGTTCATCAACTTCATCCCCCATGGGCATGATCCATACAATCCTCAGTTCAACTACTTCCATGAAGCATTGATCTATTTCCACCATGAAACAAATTGTATCCTTGTACTTTTCCACCATAGATGTAGGGATTCTTTCTCTTGATTGCATCATGTTCTAAAAAGTCTTGAAATATCCCCAGAGAGCAATCCTTTGGGCATTGGAGTCATCAATATTGTGCAAGTGCTCTCTTATTTGTATGGAAACAGGCTTGTCACTGGTCCAACATAGGATTTTCTTCTCGTGCAACTCATTCATGAAATAAAAGAACAAGCACAAGACCAACATACCATACTTGAATGTATTCTTCTTATCCTTCTTAATCTTGTTCAAATTCTCCATTAGTTGGTTTTGCAGTGGCTCACACAAGTCATAGTTAGCATTTTCTTTTAACATCTGATAAGTAGCATAAATAGTTGTACTAGATATAGAGTTTTCCTTGCTGGATTGGTATATCTTATACCCAATCACCATAGATGCAAATTTTACATCCAGATCAGTGATATCATTTATTGTCATTACCCTCTTATCAAATTTTGATCTGGTAGCTTTAGTTACAGTCTGATTCTTTACTGACTTCAACTTCAGCAATCCACCAGATGAGTTCAATCCTATTACGGCCTTGATAGCGTCCTTGGTGATCTTAAATGGTTTCATCAACCACATGAATTCAGCATGCATCTGACTCAGTACATACCAGACCCATTCGTTCTTGTCAAAGGATGGGAACCCAATAGCCTAAATGAAATGTTTGTCTTGCAATGCCTTATACTCAGGTTTAAGGCCATAAATCTCACCCCTCAGGTGATTCTTGAACAAATCTACTAACTTTGAATCCCCAAACTCATCTATGCTAGCATGAATGTAAGCCCTAATATCTTCAACGTGCAACACACCATGCAGAACATTAGAAAAGGCACCTAACAGATCGACCTCTATAGATTTGTGTGGATGCTTTTTGAATTTAGGTCGGGGCCTTTTGGCGATGTCAACAACCAACGAAGTAGCCATATCTAGATATTGCAAATTCAGAGAGCTTTACAGAGAATACCGTGTTTCACCAGTTAGGGTTAGCTATAGAATTCACTTTTCACACTCCAAATCTTTGAAATCTCAGCTTAGGCATTCTTCTCCTTGTTCTCTTCAAATGCAAAGTGATTCAAATGTTGAGTGAATGACCTTCTATGCTCTACAAAACCTAATTCACCATTTTAATAAATGCTTTGCCCTAATTCATTCGGTTACACTATTTCTGAATTCAGACAATCTTTAATTGCTCTGCAATCAATCGCATTAGCTTCTTTTCTTTCAAAGTTTGCTTCAAAAGATCTGCAATAGGCTTATTTATCTTCATTCATTGTGACAGATTTAGGCACCCACTTACTAGCAGGGGAATTCAATTTTCAATGCAGCTCCCCCTAAACCAGAGCTCCTGTTTCAATTCCCTAAGGAATTATCAGCACCGGATTTCAGTGTGGACCCATCACCATCATTCATTTCACCTTTCTTCACCCATGTTTTGTTCATTTCATTCTGGATCTCATTCACATCTACTTTACCCTTGCCTTTATCTTGTCTCTGCATGTTTTGGTTTCTATTTGCCAGACCTTTTCTATCATCATTCCTTCTTCTATAGAATCTTGCAATATGTCTGGATCTGTTGCAATTAAAGCACACAACATTTCTTTGCTCATTTACTTGATTTCCTCTTGATCTACACTGATTAGCCATGTGTCCAAATCTATTGCATGCAAAACAGTTGCCATCGAAAGAATTGATATTTCTTCTATTGTTAGAGTAGTTCATCATCATACTTCTGCATTCATTGTATCTATGACCATACCTTTTACAATTGAAGCATTCACAAGAGAAAGATGGACCATTTTGATTCACTTTACTTCTACACTGAGTAGCTCTATGACCAAATTTATTGCAATTGAAACAATTTCCATTGAAAGATGGATATCTTTGAGCATTAGGTTGTCTTACCAAAGGCCTTCTAGGATTCCTTCTTGGATTTCTTTGACTGGATCTAGAGCTTTCACCTTTCTCATAACCCAGACCATGCTTATCATCTGCCTTCTTTTGACTATCAAGTAGCACCTCAAGGTTAGCTGAGCTTATCTTGAACTTCTATTTGTATTCATTTGCAGCTTCTAGGTCATGTTTGAGAATAACAATTTGCCTTTCAAGTTGTTCCTCATTATACCTAGTTTCTTGAAGATTAGATTCTAGATGGCCAATTATTCTGTCTAATTTTCAACACTCTTCTATTCTTTCTTTTAGAGACTGATTCAGGTTTTCCTCAGTCTTCTTCCTTTGCTTGATTTCCTTGGTTAGTCTCATCACCCTAGATTCCATCTCATATTTTAGAACAACTTCTTTTGCTAGCTTCTCACATTCCTTTGTCTTCTCCTTCAGATCCTCATCCATTTCATTGTCTTCATTCTGATTTGCTAATCGCTGAAGTAGGTCCTTCCTCTTTTCCATAGATTTGCTTAGTTGCCCTTTTAAAGTCTAAATGAAATCCTCAGCATCTTTAAGGTTCTCCTTTAGTTCTTTGACTTTTGCTCTAGACTGATCAAGATCTTCTAAAGCAACTTGAAGTTGTTCATTGATGCCATCAAAATACTTGAATGAACCCATTGAAATACCTTCCCAGATCTTCCTCGAGATGTTAAACTTCTTCCAAGGAACCTTTCTCTGATACCAATTGTTGAAATTAAGTAACACTGAGAGGGGGGGTGAATTAGTGTTCTGCAAAACTTATTATTATGTTCCCTTATTAATTTACCACATACATCGAAAAGAAAAAAACATAAACTTAAGAACAACAACAACAAGATCATCACACATGAACAATAGAACTTTTACATGGAAACCCGGTTAAGGGAAAAACCATGGTGGGGGTTAACCCACAAGATTTTATACTCTATTAAAAGTATTACAAAATGGGAAGGCACATGCCTTCGAGCACACTGCCCAAAGCTCACTGGTCAAAGGAGGCTCACTGCCTACAAAGTCAAATACAAAGAGTTTACTAAAGTACTTGAACTGAAGAATAGAATCTAACTATGAAAGATTACAATTCTGGTTAGGCTCAATATATTGACTTCACACACTTCATCTCTTACTACCTTATTTCATTGTTCTGCCATGATCTGAGGCTCAGATCTCTCTGCTTTGCACTTGATACTGCTACACTTTGCACCTCTTAGCTCATATTCACACATCCATACTTTGAAATGCTTGAACCCATTGATTATATATATCCACAACATGAAATCACATCAACTGTAGTCAACCTCAAGAAAACTTAGAAACTATTTCAAGATCACTATTTTGTCAGCTGAATCCATGCATAAATATCAATGCAGACCAAAGCCTATGTATTCAAGTCACCACACATGTTGGCCAATACCACTAGATCTCATAAATAACTCAACCAACCGCTTCTCTTAATCTGCACAAGGATCAAACACCAAGTCGGCCTGTTCTTCACCGAACTGAACTGTCTAACCAAAACCCAATACTCAGAAGCTTGTAAACTTTCAATCCCTTTATCACCGGAGGCTAAAAATTTGGATTTAGGTAGCCCTAAAATCCCTTAACATTCCCTCATATCTTTAGCACAATATGATTACTTGTGGAGAAATGCGGACCAAAATGTTGAACCCTGTCATATGCTCTGTTCCTATCTATCCGGACTTAGACAAATCTGCAATCTGACTTCTGATATGATCAAATGATACAATGTGGATGTGTAAGAGAGATTTAGTTGCCATCAATGACAACACTTGACATGCCTAGCAGTGTCTCTTGCCAACACTTCGAACCTTGAAAAATAAAAACCTCATTGAGGGGTTAAATGATTGTAATCTCGAGTTTGACTTTTGTGAACATTGTATATATGGAAAGCAAAACCATATTCAGTTTTACTCTAGTTATGCTGAGAGGCATAACTACAGTGGAAGCACAAGGTGAAATGGCGTGAAAGTGTTAAGAAAAACAAAAAAAACATATTAAAATGTATTAAATAGCCAACATATTAAAATAAATAATCATAAACATTACATAGCTGACGAATGCAATATTAATAATTAAAACATATATAAAATATAAATGTTTGAAAGTCTCAAATACCGAAAACAACCTAAAATAAAATCATTAATTATAGAAGGAAGAAGCACAAAATAAAAATCAAGAAGCGGCAAAACAATCAAAATCAAGAATCAACCATAGGTATGAATTTCATGATTTGCTGGAATAACGGTGTTAATCGTGTATGCATAAATCATTTCTGAATATTAAAAAATTCAAATTCATTGCTACAATATTTTAAAAAATAAATCTGCAACAATAAAAAATTAAAATCAACATTAAAAAATAAATAAAACCAATAAAACTTAAAGCATGGATATAACCATAAAATATAAACATGGATGTGTACATAAAAATAAAATAGACTTGCAAAATAAATTTATAAGTGATGGTAAATTATTTATTTAGTTTAATTAACCAATAAAACTAAAAGCATGGATATAACCTAAAATGTAAACATGGATGTGTACATAAAATAAAATAGACTTGCAAATAAATTTATAAGTGATACAATGCTGAAAATTAAGGGTAGGGTAAATTATTTACTTTTGTTTAATGAGAGCTAGGGTTAGGGTTCTTCAATATTTAAAAGCAACAAAGAAAATTAATATTTAGTTTAATGACCTTTGTTTTAGATTTTTACTATGGAATTAATTCCTTTAAAAATTTATATTTATGTTTTTAGTATCATTTGGATTAAATCATTGAAAAATATTCCATTAAAAACTAATTGTTAGAGCTAAGAATTGTTGTTGCATCCACAAAAAAAACTAATTACAGGGTAAATTACTTTTGTTTAATGTGGGGTAGGATTATAGTTCTTTAATCTTTAAAAGATTAAAGATTTTTATTATGGGAATTAACTCCATGAGACAATTATAATTAAGTTTTTGGTATCATTTGGATTAAATTAAAAACTAATTTTTAGGATTGCAAATCTATAAAGTAAATATAATAATTGTTTAAGTAAAACTAACATTATATTGTAATATGTATATATTTTACCTCCTCACTCTATATATATTGTAATATATTAATTAAATTATTAAACTAGCATAGATATCTTAAATACATCTTGTTGAAAATATGTGCCTAAGCAGTGTTGTCATTGATGTCAACATATCCTTGTTGCCATTGGTGTCAATTGTATCCTATTTTGTTGTCTATATAGAAGACCGAATTGTTGAAGATATTGAGAAAATTAATGACAATCAATGTCTGTGGACCATATGGATGTTTAGAGGTTTGCTTGAAGAAGCTCCAGTTATGATTTGAGAAGTTTGCATTAAGATTTGAGGAAGTTATGGCCATCTGAGTAGAACCGGTTCCTACAATACTCAGGAGAGACAGAGTGATAGGGAAGTGGTCCGGACTACTCTAGTAATGTATAAAATGATGATCTACGGATCTAGAGGCATGTGTAGGAAGTCAGTGTGTATCATCAATTCAAGTGGTTCATGGTTTGGAGATCCTCAAGCAATCCTTCTAGTTTGACAGTCATAGTAGATAGTGTTCTTGAGGTTTCGAATAAAGATGCAAGTGATTCTGATGAGTTGGAGGAGTGTGGATGTTTCTGTTAAATTCAATGTTCTTGTAGAGATCTCTGGATCGTGTAGCTTTTGTGTTGGAGGTCCACATTGAAGTTTGAGCTTGTTGTTGAATACTTCTTCTTTGAGGTTGTTGTTCTTTCTAGTTCTTGGCTGACTGGATGTTCCTAGCGTGTTGTGAATGATCTAAAGAGCATTTTATGAAGTGTGGTGTGTTAGTAGAGAAAGATTCAAGTCTCAGTTATGTTTGGCTGATAATATAAAGATCCGTGTTAAGTTTAGTTGACCTTGTTAATCATTCCAAGGTTGATGAAGCGTATAAATACTTGTTGAAGAGTTGTTGAGAAGTATCCTTGTACAAAAATGAATTAAATCTGAAGAAAGGATCAAAAGCAAAGCAGAGAAGAAGAGGAGCAAAAGGAGTATAGAGTGAAGAGTCAGTGAAGAAGAATTTGAAGATAGAAGTAGAAGTTTTTGAGCCTTCAAAGGGATTGAATCAGGCATGAATGTAGATGCTATTTCTCAGTTCATTATCTCTGTGTAAATCATCAATTCTTAGGCAGTGAGCCTCCTTTTGAGCAGTGAACTCTGGGAAGTGTGCTTGAAGGCATGTGCCTTCTATTTTCTTAAGTACTTTTAATAGGGTACGCATTTTGTGGGTTAACCCCCACCATGGTTTTTCCCTTAACCAGGTTTTCCATGTCAAAAATTTTGGTGTTGTGTGTTCATGTTGTTTCTGCTTATTCATGCTTAAATCTTTACATCATTAATCTGTTTGCAAATTAAGAAAGAAGATTTAAAGTGCAAAAAAGGTTAAAATTTAGGGACAACTGATTCACCCAGCCCCCTCTTAGTTGTCTGGACTAATTCCAACAATTGGTATCAAAGCCAAGTTCCTCTAAAAGAAGCTTGACTGCTTGAGGAGATCCAAGATGTCGTCTTACAAGAAGGAAAGTCTGAAATTTTATGGAACAAATTACTCCCTCTGGAAGGTACACATGCAATGTCATCTAGAATGTTTGGGTGATGCCTTTTGGTTAATAACCAAGAATGTGTATAAGATTCTGAAGAATGGACCTTCAACTATAGACGAACTCAGAGATGCTAAACACAACATTCGAGCCAAATAAGCACTATTGAGTGCCCTGTCTGATACTAAATTGGCAAATGTCCTTGATTTGAAAACCACTCTTGAAATCTGGAGTAAATTGGAAAATTTGTATGAAGGTGACAAATATGTTAAATGTGCCAAGCTACAAAGCCTAAAGGGTAAATATGAAAGATTGGTAATGAGTGAAGATGAAAACATTACTTCCTATATGCAAAAAGTAAATGAACTTGTGACCAGTATCAAAAATGCAGGTGGAGTATTGGAAGAATCAGAAATTGTTGCTAAAGTCCTCAGATCCTTACCTACAACTTACAAGCATAAAGCTGCATCCATTGAAGAAATCAGGACAGTAACAACTGTCACAAGGGATCAGTTAGTTGGCAAGATTTTAGCATTTGAAATGAGTGAGTTTGGTGATTCTCTCCCTAAGCCTGAATCTGCATTCAAGGCCAATGTGTATGGTAAAAAAAGATATGATCTAGGTGAAAGTTCTTCAGGAAGATCAAATAGATTTGTGAAGACAAGGAATGATCTTGAAGATGATGAATTTGAGACTGCAGATCTTGAAGCTCTTATTGCCAAAAGAATGCCAAGAGGATCCGGTAAGTATAAAGGAAAGTTGCCATTAAAATGTTTTACTTGTAATAAGATTGGTCATTTTGCCTCAAGGTGTCCAGAGAGGTTTTCAAAACTAAACCCTAACAGATACAAAAGTCAAAAAAATTGCTACTATGTCCAAGAAACTAGAGAAGAAGGAGTCACAGATGATGAATCTAATCATGGAGAAGGTGATTGGGTGTTCATTGCTATTAAAGAAGAAGATCCAATGTCTACTGGATCTACTAGCTGTACAAATGTGGAAAGTGTTGGGAATTAAGGTGTCTCAACCTTGGTAATTTTCTGTATTTGTAATGTTTGTATTTATTATTCAATTGCCTATGTTGTAAATAATTAGAAATTCCACTTTGTCATATTGTGGGATGTGGCACGGTGACGTGTCAATCTTACATGGATTATGACAACTTGTTATTTTGTCCTCACATGAGGAGATAGGCATCCCACTTAGTGGTAGGAATATTCTGCCATGTGTCAGCATCTTCTATGTTATGTAAGGAATGTTTGACCGAAACAGTTATGACAGATTCCTATGATGAATCTATGACATGTAAGAGTTGAGAATAGAAGGTTGTAAGACAGGTAATGACATGTGTCATGAAGCATCTTTGAATGAGGCATATTTGGGCACCCCAAGGTGGAATATGATGTGTTGTAAGAGAATATGCTATTATAGCATGTGTATGATAGATTCTCTTATAGTTGTAAGTTGTAACTACTATGATAGATTCTATGATGGTCGTAAGTGTCGTAAGAGCATCTGTCATAGCCCATTTTGGAAATAGGTGACCTCTTTGGGATGGGAGTTGTGGACAAGTGTCAGACACATTCTACAATGTTGACCAAGTGTCCCTAGGCATGGGTTTTGGTCCAAGATGCCATATTGGACGCCCATTCCAAGAAAGGTCCAAAATTGCCTTGTATGTTCTATTTAAACAGGTGCTTGGAGATGGAGTTTGTATCATAGGTTTCCAGGTACTATTATGCTATCGGATTGACTCCTAACATGAGTGTCGAAGACCATTGATGCTTGCATTGCAAGTGTGTTGTAAACATTCTTTCAAATTTGTTAATGCATTGTGCAGGTTTCTAAGTGTGGGGTTTTTCACCTGATAAGGGTTTTCCCCACCGTAAATCTTTGTCTCTCTTCTTCTGTCTACTTTCTGGTTCTTGTGTTTTGCTGCTGTATCTCATGTTAATAGTTTTAACATCGCTATAATAGTTAGGATAAAGTTGAATTTGCATAGCCCTCTCCTCAATAGATTAGTGTAGGAAGCATTTCCGCACACCTAGCTTCCTTTTAGAAAGTGCCTTGGCTGCTCAGGTTGTTGAAAAGGATGAATGGGTGATTGATAGCGGATGTTCTCATCATATGATTGTTGACAAGAGTAAGTTTGTGAGTTTTGAAAAATATGAAGGTGGGCTTGTGAAATTTGGAGACAACTCAGCTGGTAGAATCTATGGGAAAGGATCCATCTCTTTTGATGGTAACAATTGCACCAATGATGTTTTGTATGTGGAAGGACTGAAACATAATCTTCTCAGTGTTGGACAGTTGGTTGACAAGGGTTATGATCTTCGATTCAAGGATGGAAAATGTAGAATCTTGGAGAGCTCCGGAACTGAAATTGCATTTGGTACTCAAACTAGAGGTAACATCTTTCATTTAAGTAGCTCTAACAAAAGTTGTTTGATTGCTTAGACAGATCTATTGCAAATATGTGCCTAAGTGGCATTGTCATTGATGTCAACATATCCTTGTTTCCATTGGTGTCAACTATATCCTATATTGTTGTCTGTATAGAAGATCAGATTGTTGAGGATATTGAAAAAATTAATGACAATCAATGCATGCAGACCATATGGCTATGTAGAGGATTGTCAGAGGTTGCTCCAGTTAAGATTTGACAAATCTGCATGAAGATTTGAAGAAGTTATGGCCATCTGAGAAGAACCAGATTTTGTAGTATTTAGAAGAGATAGTGTGACAATAAGTTGGTCTGGATTGCTCCGCAGTGAAATATTATGGTCTGTAGATTTGAAGGCATGTTTGGGAAGTCAGTGTGGAGCATCAACTCCAGTGGTTCATGGTTTGGAGGTTTGTAAGCTATCCTTCTAATTTGACAGTCATGGCAGATAGTGTTCTTGAGGTTTTAGAGGAAGTTACAACTGATTCTGATAATTTGGTTTAGAGTGGATGTTATTGGTGAATTTAATGTGCTTGTGGAGGTCTCTGGATTGTGTGGCTACTATGTTGAAGGTCCGCATTAAAGTTGATTGAAGATTTCTTCTTTGAGGTTGATGTTCTTCCCAGTCTTGGCTGACCAGATGTTCCTAGCGTGTTGCAAATGATCTAAAGAACATTTTATGAAGCATGGTATGTTAATGGATAAAGTTTCAAGTTCCAGCTATGCTTGGCTGATAGTGTAAAAATCTACGTTAAGTTTAGCCGAGCTTGTTGATCATTCCAAGGTTGATTAAGTGTATAAATACTTGTTGAAGAGTTGTGGAAAATCATCCTTGTATAAAATGAATTAAATCTGAAGAAAGGACCAAAAAGTAGAGTAGAGAAGAAGAGGAGCAAAGGGAGTATAGAGTGAAGAGTCAGTGAAGAAGTATTTGAAGATAGGAGCAGAAGTTTTTGTGAGCCTTCAAAGGGACTAATTCAGGCATGAATGTAGATGCTATTTCTTAGTTCATTATCTCTGTGTAAATCATAATTTCTTGTAGGCAATGAGCCTCCTCTTGAGCAGTGAGCTCTAGGCAGTGTGCCCGAAGACATGTGCCTTCTATTTTCCTAAGTACTTTTAATAGGGTACGTATTTTTGTGGGTTAACTCCCACCGTGGTTTTTCCCTTAACCAGGTTTTCCACGTCAAAATTTTGATGTTGTGTGTTCATGTTGTTTCTACTCATGTGTTGATTTATGCTTAAATGTTTACATCATTAATTTGGTTGTAAATTAAGAAAGAAGATTTAAAAGTTCAAAAAAGGTTACAAATTTAGGGACAGCTGATTCACCCCCCCTCTCAGTTGTCTGGACTAATTCCAACAATTGGTATCAGAGCGAGGTTCCTCTAGAAGAAGCTTAACTACTCGAGGAGATCCAGTGTGTCGACTTACAAGAAGGATAGTCCAAGATTTGATGGAACAACTTACGTTGTTTGGAAGAGTCGCATGGAATGCCATTTACAATGCATGGGTGATGCTTATTGGTTAATAACCAATGATAAGTATGAACCTATGAAGAAAGGTCCTTCAACTCTAGATCAAGTCAAAGATGTGGAAAATAACCTTTGAGTTAAAGAAGCTCTATTGAGTGCCCTGACTACTTCAGAAATGAAAAATGTCTTTGGATTGAAAACTACTCATGAAATCTAGATGAAGTTGGAGAATCTATATTAAGGAGATGAATGCGTCAAATGTGACAAACTACAAAGTCTGAGAGGAAAATTTGAAAATGTGAGGATGAGTGAAGATGAAAACATCACAATCTACATTCAAAAGATAAACGAACTTGTGTGTAGGATCAGGTTTGCTGGTGGAACTTTGGAAGAATCAAAGATTGTGGAAAAATTGCTTAGATCTTTGCCTAATTCATACAAACATAAGGTTGCTGCTATAGAAGAGATTAGGTCAGTCTCAAATGTTACAAGAGATCACCTGGTTGGCAAAATTTTAGCTTTTGAATTGAGAGAATTTGGTGATTCTCTTCCTAAGTTTGAATCTGCATTCAAAGCCAGTGTATATGGAAAACAAAGATATGATCTAGGTGAAAGCTCTTCTATAAGATCAAATAGATTTGTGAAGACAAGAAAGGATCTTGAAGATGTTGAAATAGAAACTACAGATCTTGAAGCTCTTATTGCTAGAAGAATGCCAAGAGGATCTGGTAAGTATGAAGGAAAATTACCACTCAAATGTTTTGCTTGCAATAAGATTAGTCATTTTGCCTCAAGATGTCCAGAGAGGTTTTCAAAACCAAATCCTAATAGGTACAAGGGCCAGAAGACATGTTACTATGTCTAAGAAAATGGAGAAGAAGGGGTCACAGATGATGAATCTGATCATGGAGGCTCCTCTGAAAATGATTGGGTGTTTATTGCTATCAAAGAAGAAGATTAAGTGTCTATTGACTCTAATAGCTGTGCAAATGTGGAAAGTGCCTTGGCTGCTTAGGTTATTGAAAAAGATGAATGGGTGATTGATAGTGGATCTTCTAATCATATGACTAGTGACAAGAGTAAGGTTGTGAGTTTTGAAAATTATGGAGGATTTGTGAAATTTGGAGACAACTCAGCTGGTAGAATCCATGGCAGAGGATCCATCTCTTTTGGTGGTAAGAACAACACCAATGATGTTCTATATGTGGAAGGATTGAAACATAATCTTCTCAGTGTTGGACAGTTGGTTGATAAAGGTTATGATCTTTGATTCAAGAATGGAAAATACAGAATCTTGGAAAGCTCCGGAACTAAAATTACATTCGGTACTCAAACTAGAGGTAACATCTTTCACTTAAGTAGTTTTTTTAAAAAGTTGTTTGATTGCTCAGACAAATCAAAGTTGGTTATGGCATAAGAGGATGTGTCATGTGAATTTTGATAACATTGTCAAAATAAGTTCCACTCAAGCTGTAAGAAATCTTCCAAGACTTGTGAAACCTGATAGCATATGTAGAGAATGTCAATTGGGTAAACAGAACAAAATTTCATTCAAAAGTAAGTAACAACATTCAAGTGGGAGATTGGAACTGGTACATACTGAGCTCTATGGTCCTATTAGCATTAGGAGTGTGCAAGGAGACAGATATTTCATGTTGCTGATTAATAATTACTCCCGAATGATGTGGGTAACTTTCCTAAAAGAAAAATCAGAAGTTCTTGATACGTTTAAGGTGTTCAAGATAATGGTTGAAAATGAGATTGGTGGGATATTGAAGTGTCTAAGATCTGACAGAGGTGGAGAATTTACTTCCGGTGAGTTTGATGCTTTTTGTGAAAAGCATGGAATAAAAAGACAATTATCTGCTCCTAGGACTCCTCAGCAAAATGGAGTTTTGGAAAGGAAAAACTAGACCATCCAAGAAGTTGCTAGGACCATGATGATGGAAACAAATGTTCCTCAAGTTTATTGGAGAGAAGCTGTGAGTACTGCTGTCTACACTCTTAACCGGGTGCAGATCAAAGGAAATTCTGGTAAGACTCCTTATGAACTATGGTTTGGTCATCCTCCTACCGTGAGATATTTTAGAGTCTTTGGTAGTAAATGCTATATCAAAAGAGACAAGGATTTAGGCAAGTTTGATGCAAGAAGTGACGAAGAAATATTTTTGGGATACTCTACTCAAAGTAAGACTTATAGTTTCTTCAACAAGAGGTTGAAAAAGATTGTTGAAAGTGCTAATGTTAAAGTTGATGAAAGCAAAGAAGGACATTCCAGGTACCCTAGATATGATTCAGATGATCAAGATGAAAGTCAAAGTCAAGGAAGGCAAGTTCAAGTTCAGGCTCAAATTTAGATTGATCTGGTAACTCCAGTAACTCAAGAGGTTAGTGCAAATGATGAGGAACAAGTTCAAGAAATAGAAGTTCAAACAATTTCAAAAACTCCCAGGTATGTAAGGTTAAATCATCCTAAAGATTAGATCATAGGAGATAAGAGTAAAGGTGTTCGAACTAGGAGAAGAATTTCTAAAGATCAAGAGGAGATTTGTTTAATTTCAAGGATTGAACCTAAATCAGTAAGTGAAGCTTGCAATGATGTAAATTGGGTTAAAGCAATGGAAGAAGAATTGATGCAAATTGAAAAGAATCATACTTGGGATCTTGTTCCTAGACCTAAGGATAAAAATGTGATTGGAACCAAATGGGTCTTCCGGAATAACTAAATGAAGATGGTGAGGTTGTAAGGAATAAGGCAAGGTTGGTATGTAAAGGCTACTCTCAAGTGGAAGGAATTGATTTTGAAGAAACTTTTGCTCTGGTGACAAGGATAGAGGCAGTTAGATTGTTTCTTGCATTTGCTGCCTTCAGAGATTTTAAAGTATATCAAATGGATGTAAATTCAGCATTTTTGAATGGGGATTTGGAGGAAGAAGTCTGCATTGAGCAACCGGAAGGATTTTAGTTGTCTAAAGAGGGAGATATGGTTTGTAGACTGAGAAAAGCCTTCTATAGACTCAAGTAAGCTCTAAGAGCCTGGTATGCCAGATTGAATAAGCATTTGCTTAAACTAGGATTTAGCAAAGCTACTGCTGATAATAATCTATACTTCAAGATTAATCATGAGGACATTCTAATTGTTGAGGTCTTTGTTGATGATATCATTTTTGGTGGAAATGAATGTATGTCCAAAGCATTTGCTGATCAGATGAAAAGTGAGTTTGAGATGTCAATGTTTGGCGAGATGAATTTCTTCCTAGGTCTGCAAATTGTTCAGTCAGGTAAAGGTATTTTCATATCTCAGTCTAAGTATGTGAAAGAATTGTTGAAGAAGTTTGGAATGGAAGATTCAAAGCCAGTAGGTACACCTATGGTAACCAGATACAAGCTAAGCAAAGATGATGACTCCCCCAAGGCAAATTAGAAAAGGTATAGATCAATGATTGGAGTATTGCTCTATCTGACTCAGACCAGACTTGACATAATGAATGCAGTTGGACTTGTTTCCAGATTTCAAGCTGATCCAAAAGAATCCCATGTTATGGTAGTCAAAATAATTTTCAAATATCTCAAGGAGACAATTGATTATGGACTGTGGTATCCAAAGGACAATGACTTCACTCTTCATGCATATACAGATGCTGATTGGGCAAGAGATGTGGATGACAAAAAAAGTACTAGTGGTGGTGCATTCTTCTTGGGGAGAAGATTGGTCTCTTGGATAAGCAAAAAGCAAGAGGCAATATCTCTATCTACTGTAGAGGCAGAGTATATAGCAGCAGCAAATAATTGTACTCAGGTTCTGTGGATGAAGCAAATGTTGAAGGACATCAGAATTATGTTTGAGGATCCAGTCACAATTTTCTGTGATAATTCTAGTGCAATAAGCATCTCAAAGAATCCAGTATTGCATTCAAAGACAAAGGATATATCTATCAAGTTTCATTTCTTGAGAGAGAAGGTAAATGAGAATGAAGTCAAGTTGGAGTTTGTGCCTTCCAAAAATCAAATCGCAGATATCTTCACTAAGCCTCTTCCCAAGGATACTTTTGAGTATCTCAAAGAGAAGTTAAGGGTTATTACCCCTCTTGATCAGAACTAAGATGCACTTATGTGCATCCGTCTAGTGGAATTCTCAGACATATCTTGAGATCTGGATTGATGTTGAGAAGATACTACTCTAAGTAGTAGTCAGTATGAAATTGTTGGAGAGCAGTCTAAAAAAAAAAGGGGAAGGGAAGATAGCAAATATGTGCCATTTTCCATTGATGTCAAGGGGGAGAGAAGTCATGTAAGTCATGTGAAAAACTTGGAAATGAATAATTGCTAATGAAAGGGGGAGCAGTGAAGAAAAAGGTTATAGGTGTGATAAGAGAAAGGGGGATAAGTTCTTGTCTTGATGGTTGAATTCAATTTTTCACGTCATATGTTTCCATCAATGACAAAGGGGAGATTGTTGCTAATATGTGCATAAGTGGTGTTGTTATTGATGTCAACATATCCTTGTTTCCATTGGTGTCAACTGTTCATATATTGTTGTCTATATAGAAGATTGGATTGTTGAGGATATCGAGAAAATTAATGACAATCAATGCATGCAAACCATATGGCTATGCAGAGGATTGTCAGAGGTTGCTCCAGTTAAGATTTGAGAAATCCACATGAAGATTTGAAGAAGTTATGGCCAGAGTAGAACTGGATTTTGCAGTATTCAGAAGAGACAATGTGACAATAAGTTGGTCTGAATTGCTCCGCAGTGAAATATTATTATCTACAGATCTGAAGGAATATTTGGGAAGTCAGTGTGTAGCATCAACTTTAGTGGTTCATGGTTTGGAGGTCCACAAGCTATCCTTCTAGTTTGACAGTCATGGCAGATAGTGTTCTTGAGGTTCCAGAGGAAGATACAATTGATTCTTGTAATTTGGTTTAGAGTGGATGTTATTGGTGAATTCAATGTACCTATGGAGGTCTCTGGATTGTGTGGCTACTGTGTTAAAGGTCTATATTGAAGTTTGAGCTTGTTGATTGAATATTTCTTCTTTGAGGTTGATGTTCTTCCCAGTCTTGGCCAACCAGATGTTCCTGGCGTGTTGCAGATGATCTAAAGAGCATTTTATGAAGCATGGTATGTTAATGGAGAAAGTTTCAAGTTCCAGCTATGCTTGGCCAACAGTGTAAAAATCTATGTTAAGTTTAGCCAACCTTGTTGATCATTCCAAGGTTGATTAAGTGTATAAATACTTGTTGAAGAGTTGTGGAAAATCATCCTTGTATAAAATGAACTAAATCTGAAGAAAGGATCAAAAAGCATAGCAGAGAAGAAGAGGAGTGAAGGAAGTATAGAGTGAAGAGTCAATGAAGAAGTATTTGAAGATAGGAGTAGGAGTTTTTGTGAGCTTTCAAAGGGATTGATTCAGGCATGAATGTAGATGCTATTTCTCAGTTCATTATCTCTGTGTAAATCATAATTTTTGGTAGGCAGTGAGCTCTGAACAATGCACCCGAAGGCATGTGCCTTCTATTTTCTTAAGTACTTTTAACAGGGTACGCATTTTTGTGGGTTAACCCCCACCATGGTTTTTCCCTTAACTGGGTTTTCCACGTCAAAATTCTAGTGTTGTGTGTTCATGTTGTTTCTGCTCATGTGTTGATTTATGCTTAAATGTTTACATCATTAATCTGGTTGTAAATTAAGAAAGAAGATTTAAAAAGTTTAGAAAAGGTTATAGATTTAGGGACAACTGATTCACCCCCCCTCTTAGCTGTCTAGACTAATTCCAACAAGATCAAAGTTGTATATGGCATAGTAGGATGTGTCATGTGAATTTTGATAACATTGTCAAAATAAGTACCACTCAAGCTGTAAGAGATCTTCCAAGACTTATGAAACCAAATAGCATATGCAGAGAATGTCAATTAGGTAAACAGAACAAAATTTCATTCAAAAGTAAGGAACAAACTTCTAGTGGGCAATTGGAACTGGTACATACTGATCTCTATGGTCCTACTAGAATTAGGAGTGTGCAAGGAGATTGATATTTCATGTTGTTGATTGATGACTATTCCCGAATGATGTAGGTAACTTTCCTAAAAGAAAAATTAGAAGCTCTTGATAAGTTTAAAGTGTTCAAGATGATGGTTGAAAATGAGATTGGTGGGAAATTGAAGTGTCTGAGATCTGACAGAGGTGGAGAATTTACTTCTGGTGAGTTTGATGCCTTTCGTGAAAAGCATGGAATAAAAAGACAGTTATCTGCTCCTAGGACTCCTCAACGAAATGGAGTTGTGGAAAGGAAGAAACAGACCATTCAAGAATCTGCCAGGACCATGATGATGGAAACAAATGTTCCTCAAGTTTATTGGAGAGAAGCGGTGAGTACTGCTATCTACACTCTTAACTAGGTGTAGATCTAAGGAAATTCTGGTAAGACTCCTTATGAACTATGGTTTGGTCATCCCCCTACTATGAGATATTTCAGAGTTTTTGGGAGTAAATTCTATATCAAAAGAGATGAGGATTTAGGCAAGTTTGATGCATGAAGTGATGAAGGAATATTTTTTTGATACTATACTCAAAGTAAGGCTTACCGGTGCTTCAACAAGAGGTTGAAAAAGATTGTTGAAAGTGCTAATGTTAAAGTTGATGAAAGCAAAGAAGGACATTCCAGGCAATGGGAATATGATTCAGATGATCAAGATGTAAGTCAAAGTCAAGGAAGGCAAGTTCAAATTCAGACTCGGATCCAAATTGATCCAGTAACTCCAGTAACTCAAGAGGTTAGTGTAAATGATGAGGAACAAGTTCAAGAAATAGAGGTTCAAACAATTCCCAAAACCCCCAAGTATGTAAGAATGAATCATCCTGAAGATCAAATCATAGGAGATAGAAATAAAGGTGTTCAAACTAGGAGAAGAGCTGCTGAAGATCAAGAAGAGATTTTTTTGATTTCAAAGATTGAACCTAAATCAGTGAATGAAGCCTCCAAAGATGAAAACTAGGTTAAAGTAATGGAAGAAGAATTGATGCAAATAGAAAAGAATCACACTTGGGATCTTATTCCTAGACCTAAGGACAAAAATGTGATTGGAACCAAATGGGTCTTTTGAAATAAGCTAAATGAAGATGGTGAGGTTGTAAGAAACAAGGCAAGGTTGGTATGTAAAGGCTACTCTCAAGCGGAAGGAATTGATTTTGAAGAAACTTTTTCTCCGATGGCAAGGATAAAAGCAGTTAGATTATTTCTCGCATTTGCTGCTTTCAGAGATTTTAAAGTGTATCATATGGATGTCAAATTAGCATTCCTGAATGGAGATTTGGAGGAAGAAGTCTACATTGAGCAACTAGAAGGATTTTAGTTGGCTGATCAAGGAGATATGGTTTGTAGACTGAGAAAATCCTTGTATGGACTCAACCAAGCTCCAAGAGCTTGGTATGCAAGATTGGATAAGCATTTGCTTAAGCTAGGATTTAGCAAAGGTACCGCTGATAGAAATCTGTACTTCAAGATTAATCATGAGGACATTCTAATTGTTGAAGTCTTTGTTGATGATATCATTTTTGGTGGAAATGAATGTATGTGCAAAGTATTTGCTGATCAAATGAAAAGTGAGTTTGAGATGTCAATGTTTGGTGACATGAATTTGTTCCTAGGTCTATAAATTGTTCAGTCAGATAAAGGTATCTTCATATCTCAGTCCAAGTATGTGAAATAATTATTAAAGATATTTGGAATGGAAGATTCAAAGCCAATAGGTACACCTATGGTAACAGGATGCAAGCTAAGCAAAGATGATGACTCCCCCAAGGCAAATCAGAAAAGGTATAGATCAATGATTGGAGGATTCCTCTATTTGACTCAGACTAGACCTAACATCATGAATGGAGTTGGACTTGTTGCTAGATTTCAAGCTAATCCAAAAGAATCCCATGTTGTGGTAGTCAAAAGAATTTTTAGATAGCTAAAGGGGACAACTGATTATGGACTATGGTATCCAAAGGATAATGACTTCACTCTTCATGCATATATAGATACTGATTGGGTAGGAGACGTGGATGATAGAAAAAGTACTAGTGGTGGTGGATTCTTCTTGGGAAGAAGATTGGTCTCTTGGATAAACAAAAAGTAAGAGACAATATCTCTGTCTACTGCAGAGGCAGAGTATATAGTAGCAACAACTAATTGTACTCAAGTTCTGTGGATGAAGCAAATGCTGAAGGACATCAGAATTGCGTTTGAGGAGCCAGTCACAATTTTCTATAATAATTCAATTCAAAGAATCTGGTATTGCATTCAAAGACAAAGCATATATCTATCAAGTTTCATTTCTTGAGGGAGAAAGTAAATGAGAATGAAGTCAAGTTGGAGTTTGTGTCTTCCAAAGATCAGATTGTTGATATCTTTAGTAAGCCTCTTACCAAGGATACTTTTGAGTATCTCAAAGAAAAGTTAGGGGTTATTACCCCTCCTGATCAGAACTAAGATGCACTAAAGTGCATCAGTACGGTGGAATTCACATTCATATCTTGTGATTGGGATTGATGTTAAGGAGTTACTACTCAAGGGGGAGTAGTCAGTATGAAAATTTTGGGATCAGTCTGAAGCAAAAAGGAAGAAAAGATAACAAATATGTGCCCTTTTCCATTGATGTCAAAGGGGTGAGAAGTCATGTGAAAAACTAGTTGCTGATGTAAGGGGGAGCAGCAAAGAAAGTAATTACAGAAGTGAGAAGAGAAAGGGGGACAAGTTCTTGTCTTGATGGTTGAATTTAGTTTTTCACATCATATGTTGCCATCAATGACAAAGGGGGAGATTGTTACAAATATGTGCCTAAGCGGTGTTGTCATTGATGTCAACATATCCTTGTTGCCATTGGTGTCAACTATATCCTATTTTGCTATCTGTATAGAAGACCAGATTGTTGAGGATATTGAAAAAATTAATGACAATCAATGTCTGCAGACCATATGGATGTTTAGAGGTTTGCTTCAAGAAGCTCCAGTTATGATTTGAGAAGTTTGCATTAAGATCTGAGAAAGTTATGGCCATCTAAGTAGAACCAATTCTTGCAATACTTAGGAGAGATAGAGTGATAGGCAAGTGGTCCAAATTGCTCCGATAATGTAAAATGATGATCTACGGATCTAGAGGCATGTTTAGGAAGTCAGTGTGTATCATCAATTCAAGTGGTTCGTGGTTTGGAGATCCACAAGCAATCCTTCTAGTTTGACAGTCATAGTAGATAGTGTTATTTATGTTCCAGATAAAGATGAAAGTGATTCTGATGAGTTGGAGCAGTGCAGATGTTTCTGTTGAATTCAATGTTCTTGTAGAGATCTCTAGATCATGTAGCTTCTGTGTTGGAGGTCCACATTGAAGTTTGAGCTTGTTGTTGAAGATTTCTTCTTTGAGGTTGATGTTCTTTCTAGTTCTTAGCCGACCGAATGTTCCTAGTGTGTTGCAGATGATCTAAAGAGCATTTTATGAAGTGTGGCATGTTAGTAGAGAAAGATTCAAGACTTAGTTATGTTTGGCCAATAGTATAAAGATCCGTGTTAAGTTTAGCCGGCCTTGTTAATCATTCCAAGGTTGATGAAGCATATAAATACTTGTTGAAGGGTTGTTGAGAAGTATCCTTGTACAAAAATTCATTAAATCTGAATAAAGGATCAAAAGCAGAGAAAAGAAGAAGAGAAGCGAAAGGAGTATAGAGTGAAGAGTTAGTGAAGAAGAATTTGAAGATAGAAGTAGAAGTTTTTGAGCCTTCAAAGGGACTGAATTAGGCATGAATGTCCAAAATGCACTCAATCTAATTTGGAGATGAAGGAATGAGTTCTTCGAGTGTCTGATCAGTTTGATCTTCTTCAACAGTAGTTTGAGGATCAGTGCCTTTATAGGAATAAAGGTCTGAAACATTAAAAATAGGAGACAAAGCAATGCCATCCGGAAGTTTGATTTTGTAGGCATTTTCTCCACATTTCTTGAGCACTTCACAAGGCCCAATCTTCTTCATGAGTAGCTTGGTATGTTTACCTATAGGGATCCTCTCCTTCTTTAGATGGACCATTACCAAATCACCTTCTTTGAACTGCAAATCCCTTCTTTTCCTGTCAACAAACTATTTGTACTTTTGTGAAGTGGACAGCAATTTCTGTTGTACTTGTTCATGGACATCCTTCATGACTTGAACGAAGTCTTCAACCAAGGCACTACTGTTTTCTAGTCCTTTAACCTCCCTTAGTTCCAAAATACCTCTTTGGTGAGTGCCATAAATAATTTGGAAAGGAGACAGGCCGGTGCTTCGATTGACAGTGTCATTGTATGAGAACTCTGCTTGAGCCAAAATTGAATCCCAACTAGCACCCTGCTCCTTTGTGAGACATCTTAGGAGGTGGCCAAGAGACCTATTAATCACCTCTATTTGTCCATTAGACTGAGGGTGATAGGCTGATGATAAGGACAAGTTTGTACCTAGTCTCTTCCAAAGTGTCCTCCAGAAGTGTCCTATGAACTTGGGGTCTCGGTCTGAGATGATTGACAAAGGTAAACCATGTAATCTAACTATTTCCTTGAAGAAAAGACTTTCTATGTGTGAGGCATCATGTGTGGTTTTACATGGGATGAAGTGAGCCATTTTTGAGAACCTATCTACAACCACAAAGATGCTATCATGGCCTTTCTTGGTCCTGGGCAAACCAAGTACAAAGTCCATGTTGATGGAATCCCAAGGCTTTGAAGGAATAGGTAGATGAGTGTATAAACCTACATTTGATGTATGCCCCTTTGCTCTTTGGCAAACTTGACAAGTTTCAACAAACTTCCTTACATCAGTTGGCAAATTGGGCCAAAAATAGTACCTCTTAACCAATTCTAGGGTCTTATCAATACCAAAGTGGCCTGACATGCTGCCACAATGCTTTTCCCTTATTATATTCTCTCTAACAGATCCTCTTGGGATACACAACATGCTACCCTTGAAAAGATATCCATCTTGCAACAAAAAATCAAAGAAATCAGTATTATACCTTCCTGTCATGGCCTTGCAAGATAGGTATGGTTCTTTGAAGTCTTCATCTGCTTCATACTGATCTTTGATGACATGAATACCTATACTTTCCAACTGTATGGTCTGCACAACAAGATTAATCCTACTTAAGGCATCGGCTACCTTATTGGCCACTCCTTTCTTGTGTTTTATGGAGAAGGTGTATGCTTGGATGTACTCCATCCACTTGACATGTCTGTGATTCAACTTTTGTTGCCTGTTCAAGAAACTTAATGCATGGTTATCAGTAAAAACTATAAATTCCTTTGGCAATAAGTAGTGTCTCCATTTCCTCAATGACTGAACCATGGCATATAACTCTAGATCATAGGTGGAGTAGTTTTGTTTTGCCTCATTTAACTTCTCACTAAAGAAGGCTACAGCCCTCCCATCTCAACTTAAGACTCCCCCAACAGCCCTCTTACTTGCATCACACTCTACCACAAAGACCTTGTCAAAATTAGGTAGCACTAGGACTGGTTTTTCTAAAAAAAAAATTCTTTAACAGTTCAAAGGCTTGGTTGGCCTCATTTGTCCATACAAACACACATTTCTTGTCCCCTTTTATGGTGTCAACAAGTGGAGCACAAATGCCACTAAACCCTCTAATGAACTTTCTATTAAAGCTACACAAACCATGGAAACTCCTTACCTCAGAGGCTGTTGTAGGTGTTGGCCAATTAAGAATGGCTTCAACCTTACTTGGATCCATTTATAGGCTGCTCTTCGAGATGACAAACCCCAAGAATATCAACTCTTCTTGTAGGAAGACACATTTGTCAAGGTTGATCCTCAACTTCTCCTCTTGAAGCCTCCTGAGCACTTGATGGATATGCCTTATGTGATCTTCCTTGCTATCACTAAAAATTAGTATATCATCCAAATACACAACAATAAACTTGTTAAGGAAAGGTTTTAGCACCTCATTCATCAATCTCATGAAGGTGCTTGGTGCTTTTGACAAGACAAAAGGCATGACAACCCATTCAAATAGTCCTTCATTGGTTTTGAAGGTGGTTTTCCACTCATCCCCCTCCCTTATCCTGATTTGGTAGTAACCAATTTTAGATCTATCTTGGTAAAATACTTAGCCCTACCTAAGCAATCCATTAAATCTTCTATTCTAGGCATTGGAAATCTATACCTGATAGTGATTTTATTAATGGCCTTGGAGTCAGTGCATAGCCTCCATGTACCTTCCTTCTTGGGTGCAAGTACTATAGGTATTGCACATGGACTAATACTCCTCCTGATAAGTCCTCTATCCAACAAGTCTTGGATTCACCTTGTCACTTCTGCATTTTGCTCTGGAGTCAACTTGTAGGCTACTTGGTTTGGTAGGGTGGATCCAGGGATGAGATCAATGCAATGATTAATCTCCCTCTTTGGTAGAAGGGCATCCTTGCCTTCATCGGCTATCACATCCTGAAACCTCTCCAATAGTTCTTCCACTTCCTTTGGTCCAATCCTCCTAAAAGGTTGCTACAATTTGACCTTCTTGGGATTCACATCCTTAGGCTTGATGACTACTGCAAAACATGGCACTTTCTCTTCCTTGAGGTTAGCCAAAAACACTTTTTCACCTACCAACATAACTGAACTAGAAATGATTTTCTCTTTGCAATCATCAATCAAAGGAGTCATTGTAAACTTTTCACCATTCTCAGACAAATGAATTACATTGTTCTTACCATCATGTTGGGCACTTGTGTCATGTTGCCAAGGCCTTCCAAGAAGAAGGTGGCATGCATCCATATCCACTATCTCATAAAGAACCTTATCATGATATTCACCTATCTTGAATTCAACCTAACATTGCTCTTTCACCACAATTTGTTGTTCCTTGGTTAGCCAAAAGACTCTATAGGGGTTAGGATGAGGCATTCTTTCCAATCCTAACTTAGTCACCATTTCATTAGAAGCCAAATTTTTAGAAGAACCCGAACCTACTATTACCTTGCAAACTTTTCCTTTCACCTTGCAAGTGGTTCTGAACAAGTTGTTTCTTTAGGGCTGCTCCTTGGTGGCTGGCATGATGAGTGACCTGTTAAACATGTTGCATTCTCCACTCTTAGGTGCTGCAGACTTGGAAGAGGCTATGTGGTATGATGTGGTGCTTTGACAGTCTTCTTCTTGAAGGAGTTGCACCCTTCTATCTTTCTGATTTGCAGCAATGTTTCCCATCTTCTCCGGGCATCTAAAGGACTGATGTCCAATCTGATTGCAAGAGAAACACCTTCCAGTAAACACATTGGGACCTCTTCCCCCACTTCTTCCTCTGCCATTACCTCTCCCTCTAAACTGACCCTTATCAGCACTATTTTTATCAGCCTTCCCTTGGCTGCCTTCTTGTGATCCGCCACCTTGGAGTCTAGAGAAATTATCTCTGTTTTGAAATCTGCCCCTACCCCTAAAGTTTTGATTTCCTCTGCCTTTGCTGCTGCTGTTAAAATCCCCTTTTCTTCTCTGCTTATCCTTAATCCTTAGTGCCATTTGAAAACACTTATGGACTGTCTCTGGGTTAAAGAGAGTTAATTCATCCTGAATGGAGAACTTGAGGCCATTAAGATACCCTGCAAGCTTCTATTTTTCATTCTCAGGCATCTTGGCTTTCAATGCAATCTTGTGAAACTCCTCTGTGTAGGTGCTCATGTCCATGTCCTTCTATCTCAAGTTGTGCAACTTCTTGTTCAAGTTGACTTCATAATCCTTAGGGACAAATTGCTTCTTGATTTCAAGTACCATCTTCCTCCATGTAGAGATAGGATTCCTATCATCTTCTATCCTCTCATTTTGAATAAAGTTCCACCAACTCAAGGCTGGCCCTTTCATTCTTGATTTGGCAATATTCACTTTCTAATTTTCTGCCAATTCTTCACATTCAAAATAGTTCTCCATTGCCTCAATCCAATCAAGGCACTCCTCTAGATTCATCTTACCAGGAAACATAGGTAAGTCTGCCTTGGTGTCCTTCCTACTCAACTTTCCAAGTGCATCTAGGAATTGTCTCTCTGACATGCCTCCTTGTGGCTCTTCCATTGGCACTTCTTCTTCCTCATCTTCATCCTCTTCATCTGAATCCAAGATGACCTCTGCCTTCTTCTTCTTGTCTTTTTCTTTTTCCTTCTTCAACTTTTCTATCTCAACCTCCATCCTTTTGTTCTTAGCTGCTTGCTCTCTCACTATCTTTGCCAATTCGACATTTGTCACCTTTGAAGGAATTTCCTCCTCTTCTTCTCTATCTCCCATCTCTTTGATGGCTCTGATACCACTTGATGCAGAGTGGCACAAGGGAAGCACAACACAAAGAAAGTTTGTTCTCCTTAGCCCACTCACCCACTTCACTTCTTCAATCCAACACAATCAAAGGCACATTCCAGGGTATATGAAGGATTTATTACCTAGGCTCTTGTCCAACTCTCAAGACTATGTCTACACCTTCATGCAGGTCTATAAACACCTTTTCAATAGTTGGTTTGGTTCCCAACTTCCCAAAACTCTCCAACCTATACCTTGACTAGTAAGGCTACTAACCCTCCAAACTAGGTTTTCTTCACACAACTTGACAAAATCCCAAAGGACTAGGAAAAAAAATGATGGTTGTAGATACCCTTTATGGGACCTTATCAAACTCCCAAGTCTCCTGTTCCAACTCTACTCTAGCAATCCAGAACACTCATTAGGTCTCTAGGCCTAATTGATCAGGTTAAGGCTAGGTTACAAAGTAAGTGCTCAAAATTGGGTGCATAGGTCAGGGCAAGGAATTTGAAATGCTTCTACCATGTCCCTACAACACAAAACCATCATTTATTTGCTCACCCTATCAAGATTCTATCATCTACAACCTCAAATAGCATGAATTTCAGTCAAATACATAGAGATATTTGACCTAGGGCATCACCTTAAAAATTGAAAACAACATCTCCCAGCAAAATGCTTTTGGAATCCTATAATACACATCCCTAGCCTGCATTTGACCAGTTTTTGTGAATTTTCACTGGTGGGAATGCATTCTAGGGCCAGATTTCTATGGCTACCCTAGAAAATAGGGTTTCTAGACCTGTTTTGAAAGAAAAATCAATAACTTTTGATCCCGACCACTTCAAGACCTCAAACTAGTTGCATATGAACCCTGACTCCAAGCAATTTCAGAAAAATGACATTTTCACATGTGCAAAGTCTGTACAGTCTGTACACAGCGAGAAAATCAAGAAAATTTGTTGTTTTCTGTAGTTTCAATGCCCCAAAACTCCGTACCAGGTCTCCTCTGCCATACAGGAGTGAAATACAAATTTTTCCAACTGATCCAAGTCAATTTCTAACTCCTAAAAATAGTTTGCAACTCTTAAAACCAAGTGACAACTGGCCAATGTGTCATTGACACTATTGGCAACTTGTTACACTATGGAGTTTTTGCATTTTCAAGAGGATGGCGATTAGGTTTGCTTGTCAAATGAGATCAAAACCACCATCCTACTCCTTAGACAATGCTAAAACACTAAGACAACTCAAACAAACTCAAAAAGCCAATATGAGACCTTCTAGGCCTAAGTGGCACAACTAGGTCCAAGTGGACTAAGAAGGATATGAGGTTTATAAAGTTACCCCAGACCTCTTGACCACACAAGAATAGACCTTCCAACATGGCTATGAAAAGCCTTATTACAAAACACATCAAAAAAAAACTCAACTTATCAAAGATGCTAGCACAATGCTTGTAGGGATCAAACTGCTCCTAGGTGCCCTGCACCACTATGAGACCTAATGATGAGGAGAGCTCTAGCGGCTCTGAAAGCTTAGAAGAAGAAGCAGAACATCAATCTCAGCCATTGAGGAGGTCTATACGAACAAGGAAGCAACTTGATAGGTTTGGTTATTCATTACTTGATTGTAGTTGTGCTTTTCCTTTGCTTACTAACACTGATGAGCCTAGAACTGTGAAAAAGGCTATGGGCATGAAAGATGCAGGTTCCTGGAAGGAGGTCATGGAAGATGAAATGACTTCTTTGGAAAAGAATAAAACATGGGACTTGGTGCCTGTGCCTGAAGGATGGAAACTTGTTGGATGCAAATGGGTGTTCAAGAAAATATTTGGTGCAGATGGTAGTGTTGAAAAGTACAAGGCCAGACTGGTTGCAAAGAGGTACTCACAAGTGGAGGGAATTGATTATAGTGAAATTTTCTCTCCTGTTGCAAAGTTGACATCTATTCAATTCTTGTTATCTCTTGCCATAGTTTATGACTTAGAGGTGGAATAGATGGATGTGAAGACAACATTCCTTCATGGTGATTTGGAGGAAGAGATTTACATGTCACAGCCAGAGCATTACATAGAGAAAGGTATAGAAAATTTGGTTTGCAAATTGAAAAATGTATTTGTATGGTTTGAAACAATCTCCTAGGATGTGGTACTTGAAGTTTGATACCTTTGTGTTGTCAGTTGGATTTTTGAGATCGAAATTAGATCATTGTGTGTATTATAAATTTGACAATGATCACATTCTCATTATTGCATTGTATGTTGACGATATGTTGTTGATTGGGAATGGTAAGAATATGATTTTTGATTTGAAGTCTTAGTTGTCAGCACAGTTTGAGATAAAAAATCTAGGGGTGGCCAGATACATTCTGGGAATGGAAATTAGAAGAGACAGAGCAAACAAAAAACTTTGGTTAAGCAAGAGTACGTATGTGAAGACCATGTTGGATAGGTTCAGCATGGCAGATTGTAGACCATTGTACGTTCCTGTTTCTTTATGGACAAAGTTGTCTGTTAATGATTGTCCAAAATCTCCTAGTGAGGTGGAGGACATGAGCAGAGTACCTTATGCTAGTGTTGTTTTTAGTTTGATGTATGCTATGGTCTGCACAAGACCAGACATTGCCCAAGCAGTGGGAGTCCTTAGTCAATTTATGGCTAATCCTGGACAGGTACATTAGGATGCAGTTAAGAGAGTGTTCAAATATTTGAGGGGTACTTCCAAGTATTCCATATGCTATCATGGTAATCCTACAAAACCTCCACATTCAGTTTGTATTCATGGATTCTGATTGGGCGGGTGACATTGACAGCAGGAGATCTACCAGTGCTTACGTATTTACTATGTTTGGTGGTGCAATTAGTTGGATGAGTAAGCAGGAACCTGTGGTCACTTTGTCCACAACAAAAGCTGAGTATATGGAAGCAACTCATGCTTGTAGGGAAGCCATTTGGCTTAAGAGATTGTATTCAGATATTGGTGTTGATGTAGGACAGATTACGATTTGTTGTGACAATCAGAGTGCGATTTGCCTAGAAAAGAATCCAACTTTCCATGCTAGAACAAAGCATATTGATGTACAATTTCACTTCGTGTGAGAAATGGTAGAGCATGGGAAGGTGAATTTGGAGAAGGTAGACACTTTGAAGAATGTTGTGGATGCATTGACAAAACCAGTGGGCAAAGAGAAGTTCAAATGGTGTTCGAAGTCTATATGCCTCTCAGCCTATAGTAGTTAAATCCTGTTATTTCCATTGGCTCTTACAAGGTGTTTGACAAGTGGGAGAATGTTGGGAATTAAGGTGTCTCAACCTTGGTAATTCCTTGTATTATTTCATTATATTTGTTTATTTATTGTGCATTGTGTAATTAGGATGTAAATCCTGTTTTGACATCTTGTGGGAGTTGGCATGGTGATGTGTCATCCTATGTCGAAGGTGACCACATGTAAATTTGTCCTCACATGAGGAGATAGGTGTCCCACTTAGTGGTAGGAATATTTTTCCATGTGTTAGCATCTTGGATAGTGTGTAAGGGAATATTGACCGAAACGGTTATAACAGATTCCTATGACAAATCTATGACGCATAAGAGTCGTAAATGGAAGATTCTATGATAGGTCAAGACATGTGTCACAAGGCATCTTGGAAGTAGGCATATTTGGGTGCCCCAAGGAGGGTTATGACATGTTGTAAGAGAATATGCTATTTTAAGCATGTGTATGATAGATTCTCTTACATCTGTAAGATCTGACAGCTATGATAGATTCTATGACATTTGTAAGTGTCGTAAGAGTATCTGTCATTGCCCAACTTGGGAATAAGTGACCTCTTTGGGATGGGGTGATATGACAAGTGTCATAAAAATTCTACAGTGTTGGACGAGTGTCCCCAAGCATAGATTTTGGGCCATAAGGCCATGTTGGATGCCCATCTCAAGATAGAGCCATTTTTCCTTGTATCTTCTATATAAATAGGTGCTTTTGGGAGGAGATGTATTATGTGATTGACATGTACTATTATGATACCGAATTATCTCTAGATATGAGCGTCGAAGACTCCTACAAGAGCATTTCCTTTGTAACTATATTGTAAACCTCATTATTTAGATAATACATTTGAGCTGTGTTTTGGAGTGTGGGGTTTTTCACCTGCAAGGGTTTTCCTCACATATATCTTGTCTCTCTCTCTTTTGTCTTCATTCGTGTGTTATGTATTGTTGCAATATCTCTATTGTTGGGTTAATAACACTGTAATTGTAAAGGTTAAAAATAATTTGCACTCATCTCTCCTCATTAGATTAGTGTAGGAAGCGATTTCTGTAGACCTAGCTTCCTTTCATGGTAGATGGAAGAAAATGTCTAGATGGTTTGAGACATGAGAACATGTGTTATGCTTTGATTCCTAAGAAACCTGAAACATTGAGAAAGGAGACTAAAGAATCACCACCAGAGGAGATAATTTAATTTCTAATAGAGTATGAAGACATCATATCAGATAATGTACCTGAAGGATTGCCACTGATTAGGAGTATCAGTCATCACATGGAGCTTATACCAGGAGCTAGTTTGCCTAACAAAGTAGCACACAGAATAACACCAACAAAGAATGAAGAATTGAATAGACAGATACATGAGCTATTGAGGAAAGGTTTGATCAAAGAAAGTTTGAGTCCTTGTGTAGTACTTATAGTGCTAGCACCGAATAAGGATGGCGAATGGAGGATGTGTACAAACTCTAGAGCAATAAACAAGATCATAGTTAAGTATAGATTTCCTTTACCTAGGATGGATGATATCATGGATTTTTTGAGTGGAGCAAAATATTTTGCAAAGACAGATTGAAGAGTGGATACCATCATATCAAAATCAGAGAAGAAGATGAATGGAAGACTGCTTTTGAGACAAATGAAGGATTGTATGAGTAGTTAGTGATGCCTTTTGGATTGACAAATGCACCGAGTACTTTCATGAGATTGATGAATGAAGTTTTGAAGAAATTCTTGGGTATGTTTGTTATTGTATATTTGGATGACATTCTGATTTTTAGTAAGACAAAAGAAGAACAATTGTGGCACCAGAGACAAGTATTATAGAGGTTGAGAGAAGACAAATTGTTGATAAACATCAATAAATGTAGTTTCATGAAGAATTGGTATACTTGGGATTTGTGATTTCTATAGAAGAATTGAAGATGGACCTTGAGAAAGTGAGAGCAATTGTTGAATGGCCTACACCAGAGAGCATTGGAGAGGTCAGATCATTTCATGGATTAGATAGTTTGTACTAGAAGTTCATTAGAAATTTTAGTTTAGTATGTAACCCTATGACAGAGATAATGAAAGGTGGCATAAAAGACTTTAAGTGGACATCAGGAGCAGATAAAAGTTTTGAATTGTTGAAGCAAAAAATGACAGAGCAACCTATTTTGGCATTACCATATTTCAATAAGGTATTTCAAGTAGATTGTGATGCAAGTTGGGAATACAATAGGAGCAATGTTAAGTCAAGAAGGTAGACCTATAGCATATTTCAGTGAGAAGTTGAATGATGCAAGGAGAAGATATTTAGTTTATGATCAAGAGTTCTATGCCATAATTCAAGCCTTGAAGAAGTGAAGACATTATTTGTTGCCTAAGGAGTTTGTGTTGTATACAGATCATCAAGCTTTGGAATGTTTGAACAATCAAGGAAAGTTGAATCAAAGACATATGAGATGGGTAGAGTTTATGCAGAGTTATACCTTTGTGTTGAAGCATAGGAGTAGAAAATCAAACAAAGTTGTAGATGCATTGAGTAGGAGAAGGAACTTGTTGACAAAGATGAGAGTTGAAGTGCTAGGGTTTGAACAATTGAAGGAAAGGTATGAAGAAGATCTTGATTTTGGAGAACCTTGGAAAGCATGTAAGGAACCTATTTTTACAAATAGGAGTAAGTGGTTGGATTATTTCATTTAGGAAGATATGTTGTTCAAAGGAAATCAGTTATGCATAACTAGGATTTCAATGAGAGATAATTCGATCAAGGTGAAGCATAGTGCTGAATTGGTAGGACATTTTGGCATTGATAAGATAGTGGCCTTGGTGAGTAAAAATTACTTTTGGCCTTAGATACATAAGGATGTGAGGAAATTTGTGTAGAGTTGTAGAGTTTGTCAAGTTGCAAAAGGAAGTACTCAATATACTGGATTGTATAAACCTTTGATAGTATCGGAGAGATCTTGGGAAGACATAAGTATGGATTTCATAATGGGATTGCCAAAGACAGAGAGAGGACATGATTCAATATTTGTAGTGGTGGACAGATTTTCAAAGATGGCACATTTCATACCATGTAAGAAGACAATTGATGCAGTGCATGTAGCTGACCTATTTTTCAAGGAGATTGTGAGATCGTATGGATTACCTAAGAGCATAATTTTAGACAAAGATAGAATATTTCTTGGATACTTTTGGAAGAAGATGAAGACAAACATGAAGTTCAGTTCAACATTTCATCAATAGACTAATGGAAAAAGAGAGGTAGTAAATAGGAGTTTGGGAAACTTGTTGAGATGTTTGGTTGGAGAGAAGGTAGGAAGTTGGGATTTGATTCTTGCACAAGCAGAGTTTGCTTACAATAATTTAGTGAATAGGAGTACTGAAAGAATTCCATTTGAGATTGTGACAGGAACTTACCCTAGAGGAGTTGTAGAGTTGAGAGATATCAGCATAGAAGAGAAGAGAAATGCAGAAGAAGAAGAATTTGCAGGACACATGGAGACAGTGCATAATCAGGTAAAGAAGCATTTCGAAGAGATGAATAGTAAGTATAAAGAACAAGCAGATGAAAAGAGGACACACAAAGAATTTTAAGTTGGAGATGAAGTGATGGTATATTTGAGAAAGAAAGATTTCCAATTGGGACTTCCATCAAGTTGAAGATGAAGAAGTTTGGACCTTGTAGGATACTAAAAAAGTTTGATTCAGGTAATGCATATGAAGTAGAGTTACCGGAAACATTGGGCATATTACCTATTTTCAACATTGTAGACCTATATCAGTATCATGAAGCAGAGTTTAGTGACAAAATTGAATAAGACTTGAAGAAGAAGTTACCAAAACAAGCACCAGAGTAGATTGAAGACATTTTGGATAGCAGAATTGGACACAACACCAGAGGAAGGCAATACACATAATATCTTGTGAAATGGAAAGGTAGATCAGAAGAAGATTCATCATGGATTTCCCAAGATGAGGTGGACCATCTTGGTTTTCCTCTAGCCCTAGCAAAGTGAGGGACTCACTTTTTCAACAACCCTGGATGTCTGATGTAGGAGTATCCCTAGTTCAAGAGAAATCTTGCATCAACCAAAAACATTTGCATTTTAGTTTGTTTCTTTTCATTTTGTAGTTTAGTACAGTCAGTTCATTCAGTAGCAATTTTTTGTAATTTGGTCCGCATTCTATTGTAGTTGCATTTTAGACCTTGTAGAGATGGACTTAGCATCTAGACACATTCCCCTACATCATATCTAATTTTTAAAGCATTTGGATCAGTTACTAGAAAGATATCGCTATCAGAAGATCAACTATTTTCTTAGAGCAGAGTACCTCTACAGTCTTAGACAATCAGCTAAAGGAGAAGACTTGCGAAGCAATTATTGACCTGCGAAGCTAAATGACACATATTTCAATGTTCTTTGGTTCGTGGCCAACCTTCCCTGAGATGAGCACATCATTCCATTCATTTGTGAAGGAGTTCTACATGATTAGGCCCTGCATATCCATATACACACGTTACAACTCTTCATTGGAGTTTGTGACCTTCCTTAGCTGACGCAGAGGAATCTATTGTTCTGGAGATGATATATAATGATGTAATAGATGCATAGGAAAGTAGTCATTGATCGAGAGATAGTTGATAGTTTGAAAAAACTTTGTGAAGGAGCTTCAAAGCTATATCTTGTGCACATATTACCATTCTGTAATAAGGCCTGTGAGCCCTAATTGTAAGCCCACATATTGTCAGCTAATTTGTATTTGAATTCTATGATATACTAAATGACTAGATCTATATTTTATTTAGATCTTTGAGTTGTTTCCTTTGTGTTTACTCTAGCTGCACAGTCTGGAGAATTCACTTTGTGGACCCTCCTACTCATGACTGCACCACCTAGACATTCTCATGGTGGAAAGGAATGAATTTGGACCACACCACACCTTAACATGGACCTAAATCCACTCTCCCATACTTATAGATGCTTCCACAAATTTTGAAGCACAACTGCATAGAGTTTAAACAACCAGGTCAGCCAAAACTTATGTTGACACTCGGATCTTTAGGCACACACTTCAACAAGATCAAAAGAGAACTTGCATCACAAACACCAAGCACAATAATGATCTAGAAACATCTACAAGCACTTTAAAGCCAACAAAACCTTCCACAATAACGTCAGCAACTCTCACTTGAAGAATCTTCATACTGGAAGACTTGAATTGCACTGACACCAACTGTAAATTAAGAAGGAAAGCTTGTAGAGCACCGAACCATGAACCACTTGAACTAAAGAAATATATCTATGCATCACAAACATAAATCTAGAACCATGAACCAAGAAACACAACTATGGAGAAATGTGGAGCAAAATAATTTCTCCCAGTCACCTCTAAACAACTCAGAAGCACTGTCCACACTCTGGTGAACACAACTTTTTCTGTACAGTGAATCAATGCCTCAAACTTGAAACATAGAAACTTTGAACATCCCTGAACATCACCTCCAAACTTCATAAGCATATTTTCAATAGAGGAGTAATACAGAGCAAAATATTAGCACTATTCTGCAAGCCAAAACAACTCTGCAACACACTATTTCCTTCGGAGAACAAAGTTTCTCAAAAGAACTTGGAAACTCAACATCAGGAACTCATTCTAAACACCTTCAAATTCTTCTCAAAGCAACAGCACCAGGGAAACTTAACTAATAGGCTCACACTCTACAATAACAACAACATCTCCAACAATCTCCCCAAACACTAACCAACAAATAGACTTAGGTGTTGACATCAATGACAACACTTACTACTCATACTTATAACAATCTCCCCCTTTGTCATTGATGGTAACACATGATGTGAAAAACAATCAAGACACGTTCTGCAACATACTTTTTACTCTTTATTTTTCTTGCACATCTCTCCCCCTAACTGTTTACTTCTTTAACATCTACATCTCTCTCCCCAACTATTTTTCTCGTGCCTCTCTCACCCCCTTTGACATCAATGGAAAAGGATAGGACAATTTACATTCTCCCCCTTTGATAACATAAGAACAACTTCTCTTATACTTCTCTACTCTAAAAACTCCTCTTGAGGAGTACACTCCAATCTTAGCAACACTTACTACTTCTATCAACAACAAACACTAAAATCCACTACATACTCCCCCTCAAAGGTAGCCTCCAAAATCAATCTAGATCAAAGAGTAAATCCTTGAGAACTGCTAGACTGATGCATCTCCTTATTCATCTTAATTCAAAGTAGGAGGGGCAATGACCCCTAACTCATCCTGGAGATACTCAAAAGTATCCTTGGGAAGTGTTGGGAATTAAGGTGTCTCAACCTTTGCAAATTCCTAGCATTATTTATTTATTTGTATATTAATTCATTGCCTAATGTTGTATATAATTACACATTCAGTTTGGTCACATAGTTGAGGTGGCACGGTGACATGTCATCTTACTTGGATTGTGACTTGAATGGTCAAGTCAAACCTACATGGATTTGGGCATTCCATTTCAGGTGGAACTATATGTCATGTGTCGGCATCTTGTCATGTGTGGAAGACATTATTCCATATGATAGAATCTATGACGCGTAAGAGCCAAGTTTGGAGATTCCTATGACAAGTGATGACAAGTGTCAGTGAGGATCTTTGCATGACAGAAAGGCATCTTTGGGCACCCAAGTTGGGCTATGACATGTTGTAAAAGGAATATGTTATATTTAGCATTGTATGATGGATTCTCTTACAATATTTAAGGTTGTTATGTTGGGAAAATCTATGACAATTGTAAGATGCATAAGAGCATCTGTCATAATCTATTTTTAGCATGGAGCGCTCCTATGTTGGGAAAGTCAAATTTACCATGTATGACAGATGTAAGGGATGTATTTGCAGCAAGGACAAGTGTCCTTTGATGTGAGATAATGGCCATGTGACCAAGGTGGATGCCTATCCCAAGATGCTCCCAATATTTGCCTTGTAATCTCTATATATTGCATAGTTTGGAGTTGTAGTTGCATAGTGTTTTTACAGGTACTATTATGCTATCGGAATAACTCTAGAATTGACATTTGAAGACTCTTGGAAGAACTTGCATTGCAAGTGTATTGTAAACTATAACTATTTTAGATAATACATTGTGCAGGTTTTAGAGTGTGGGGTTTTTTACCTGAAAAGGTTTTCCCTACGTACATCTTGTGTCTACTTCTCTCTATCTACATTCTTGTTTTGTGTTTGCTGCTGTAATATCTCTGATATATGTTTCATATTTCTGCAATTGTAAAGGTTGTAAAGAATTTGCATACATCTCCCCTCATTAGATTAGTTTAGGAAGTGATTTCTGTACACCTAGCTTCCTTTCATTGGTATCAGAGCCTAACTAGTTTTGGTCCTAGCTGTTGGGTAGGGGTTTTTTGTACTAATCTTAGATTGAGGTGGAGTCTATGCAGAGTATTCTAAAATCTTGTTGCAGGAAGGAGATGGCAGGCACTTCTAGAAGAATAGAGGTAGAAAAGTGTAATGGCAGTAATTTCAAGTTGTGGAAACTCAAAATGGAAGACATGCTCGTTGATAGAGACCTATGGGAAGCAATTTTTGATGTGAAACCAGTGGCAATGTCCCAAGATGATTGGGATCTCAAAAATCGTAAATCCAAGGGTCTTGTGAGACTTTGTCTGGCTGATTCTATCCTGTTAAATGTTTATGAAGAGAAAACTGTGAAGGATCTATGGAAGAAACTTGGTGATGTTTATCAGGGTAAATCCTTGGTAAACAAGTTGTTCCTATGGAAGAATCTATATTCTCTGAGGATGGAAGATGGAGGATCTATTTCTAATCACATGAATGCTTTTAATATGTTGGTTGCACAATTGACATCCATTGGTGTGAAGATGGAGGAGGGGGATCGATCTATGACCTTGCTTTGTTCTTTACCGGATTCATGGGATCATCTTGTTATGGCCATCGGGAGTACCACATCTAATTTCAAAATGGAAGATGTGGTATCTTTGTTGTTATATGAAGAGATGCGGAGAAAGTCATTCGAGTCAGCCAAAGAAGATCTTGTAGTTCATGGAAGACCCAAGGAGAAAGAGAAAAAGAAAGACAAGAAAGATGAGAAGGGTAGATCCAAATCCCATGGGAGATCCAAATATCCTGGAAAGTCCAAGGTGATGTGTTGAAACTGTGGGAAAATTGGGCATTTTTGAAAGGAATGCAAAGAGGAGAAAAAGAAGAAAAAGAAGAATGTCCCAGATTCAGATTCTGACAAGTCACAAGATGATGGTGATGCCTTCATTGCAACCTTGGCCACCCATGCATCTAATGATGTGTGGCTGATTGATTCTAATGTATCTTTCCACATGACCTCGCATCAAGATTGGTTTACAAAGTATGAAGAGTTTGATGGTGGAAGAGTGTACTTGGGTGACAACTCTCATCTGAAGATAGTTGGCCATGGAAGAGTCACAATCTGATTCCCTAATGGATGAGTGAAGGGGATCTCTGGGCTATACACATCCCAGGCTTGGCATGAAATCTACTTTCTATAAGTAAATTGAATGATGCAGGTGTGCAAGTTGTCTTATCAAAATAAGGATGCAAGATGACTAGAGGAGCTATGGTGCTTGCGAAGGGTACTCGAAGAGGTACTTTGTTTTAGCTGGAGGCATGCATTTCACAATGCAATAGTTCTTCTGACTTGCAGAAAAGAGCTGCAGTCACTTCATCCCCACCATTGGAACCAACAACTAAAAGATCTGTTGTATCAAATTCTAATGGTAATGCATTTTGGGTACCTAAGGGTGCTCATGCTTTGGAAGTTAAGCTTCCTACTAAGAAGACAATGTTATGGCATAAGAGACTTGGCCACATTGGTGAGCAGGGTCTTAGAACCTAAAAAAATAAAAACCTCGTTGAGGGGTTAAATGATTGTAATCTTGAGTTTGACTTTTGCAAACATTGTATATATGGAAAGCAAAACTGTGTTCAGTTTTACTCGAGTTCTTATAAGTCTTTAGGTGTATTGGATCTTATTCATTCTGATGTGTTTGGTCCAGTTAATGTTCCTCCAATCTCCAAATCTATATATTTTGTATCTTTTATAGATGACTATAGTAGAAGGACATGGATTTATTTTCTTAGAAGAAAATATGAAGTCTTTAGTCAGTTCAAAGAGTTTAAAGATTTTGCTAAAAATCAAACTAGTAAAAAGATTAAGTGTTTGAGAACTGACAAAGGTGGTGAGTTTTGTTTGGCAGAGTTCAATAAATTCTGTAAAGAGCAAGGGATTGAAAGACATAAGATAACTCCATACACCCCATAGAAAAAATGGAGTTGCAGAGAGGATGAACAGAACACTGATGGAGAAGTCTAGGAGTATGCTTAGTGGAGCAAGCCTCGAACAAATGTTTTGGGCTGAAGTTGTAGCCACTACTTGCTACTTGGTAAATAGGTCTCCTACATCAACTCTTGTTGGTAAGACACCTATGGAGGTATGGTTGGGTAAGAAGCCTTCAGTTAGACATCTTCATGTTTTTTGGTTGTGAGGCATATCCACATGTGCCTAGGGAGAAATGGTCAAAATTGGAGAACAAGGCTATTAAGTGTATCTTCATTGGCTATGGTGTCGATGTGAAAGGATACAAGTTTTGGGATCCTATGGCTGAAAAAGTGTTGTATAGTAGAAGTGTTATTTTCAGATAGCTAACACCTTCTTCCAATATTCTACAGTGAGAAGAGAAAGAAAAGAAAAAGGACGTGGTTTAGTTTCCTTCTACCCCTGAGAAGACTGAACTGAATGACCTTGTTGGACCTGATGATGAGGAGAGCTCTAGTAGCTCTAAAAGTTCAAAAGATGAAGTAGAACCTCCACCTCAACCTTTGAGGAGGTCCACACGAATCAGGAAGCAACCTGAGAGGTTTGGTTATACATTGCTTGATTCTAGTTGTGCTTTTTCTTTGTTTACTAATGTTGATGAGCCTAGAACTGTGACAGAGGCTATGGGCATGAAAGATGCAGGTGCCTGGAAGGAGGCCATGGAAGATGAGATGGCTTCTTTAGAAAAGAATAAAACTTGGGACTTGGTGCCTTTGCCTAATGGTTGGAAACCTATTGGATGCAAATGGGTTTTCAAGAAGAAATTTGGTGTAGATGGCAGTGTTGAGAAGTATAAAGCCAGATTGGTTGCGAAGGGGTACTCACAAGTGGAGGGAATTGATTATGGTGAAATTTTCTCTCCCATTGCAAAGATGACATCTATTCAGTTCCTATTATCTCTTGTAACTTCTTATGATTTAGAAGTGGAACAAATGGATGTGAAGACAACTTTCCTTCATGGTGACTTGGAGGAAGAGATTTATATGTCACAGCCAGAGCATTACATAGAAAAAGGTAAAGAAAATTTGGTTTGCAAGGTAAAGAAGTCTTTGTATAGTTTGAAGCAATCTCCTAGGATGTGGTATATAAAATTTGATGCCTTTGTGTTGTCAATTAGATATTTGAGATCGAAATCAGATCATTGTGTGTATTATAATTTTGACAATGATCGTATTTTCATTATTGCACGATATGTTGATGATATGTTGTTGATTGGGAATGGTAAGAATATGATTTCTGATTTGAAGTCTTAGTTGTCAGCACAGTTTGAGATGAAAAACTTAGGGGCAGCCAGGTACATTCTGGGAATGGAGATCAGAACAGAGAGCAAACAAAAAACTTTGGTTAAGATAGAGTAAGTATGTGAAGACTGTGTTGGATAGATTCAGCATGGCAGATTGTAGACCATTGATTGTTCTTGTTTCATTAGGGACAAAGTTATCTGTGAATGATTTTCCAAAGTCTCCTTCTGAGATGGGGGATATTAGTAGAATGCCTTATGTCAGTGTTGTTGGCAGCTTGATGTATGCTATGGTCTGTACAAGACTAGACATTGCCCAAGCAGTGGGAGTCCTTAGTCAGTTTATGGCTAATCCTAGACGGGTACATTGGGATGAAGTAAAGTGAGTGTTCAGATATTTGCAGGGTACTTCTAAGTATTCCCTATGTTATTATGGTCATCCTACAAGACCTCTGCATTTTGTATGTATTCATGGATTTGTGGATTCTGATTGGGCAGGTGACATTGATAGCAGGAAATCCACCAGTGCTTATGTGTTTACTATGTTCGGTGGTGCAATTAGTTGGATGAGTAAGAAATAACCTATGGTTACTTTGTCCATGATAGGAGCTGAGTATATGGCAGCAACTCATGCTTTCAAGGAATCTATTTGGCTTAAGAGGTTGTGTTCAGATATTGGTGTTGATGTAGGACAAATTACTATCTGTTGTGACAATCAGAGTGTGATTTGCTTAGCAAAGAATTCAACTTTCCATGCCAAAACAAAGCATAATGATGTACAGTTTCATTTTGTGTGAGACATGGTAGAGGATGGGAAGGTGATATTGGAGAAAGTAGACACTTTGAAGAATGTTGCAGATGCATTGATGAAACCAGTGGGCATAGAGAAGTTCAGATGGTGTTTGGAATCTATGGGCCTCTTGGCCCCTAGTAGTTAAATCTTGTCATTTCTTTTGGTTCTTGCAAGGTGTTCAACAAGTGGGAGAATGTTGGGAATTAAGGTGTCTCAACCTTTGCAAATTCCTAGCATTATTTATTTATTTGTATATTAATTCATTGCCTAATGTTGTATATAATTACACATTTAGTTTGGTCACATAGTTGAGGTGGCATGGTGACATGTCATCTTACTTGGATTGTGACTTGAATGGTCAAGTCAAACCTATATGGATTTGGGCATCCCATTTCAGGTGGAACTATATGTCATGTGTCGGCATCTTGTCATGTGTGGAAGACATTATTCCATATGATAGAATCTATGACGTGTAAGAGCCAAGTTTGGAGATTCCTATGACAAGTGATGACAAGTGTCATTGAGGATATTTGCACGAGGGAAAGGCATCTTTGAGTGCCCAAGTTGGGCTTGACATGTTGTAAGAGGAATATACTATATTTAGCATTGTATGATGGATTCTCTTACAACATTTAAGGTTGTTATGTTGGAAAAACTATGACAACTGTAAGATGCGTAAGAGCATCTGTCATAGTCTATTTTTAGCATGGAGCGCTCCTGTGTTGGGAAAGTCAAATATACCCTATATGACAAATGTAAGGGATGTATTTGTAGCAAGGACAAATGTCCTTTGATGTGGTATAATGGCCATGTGGCCAAGGTGGACGCCTATCTCAAGATGACCATAATAACAGAATCTTGTAGGCAGTGGGCCTCTTGTGAGCAGTGTGCTCGGGCAGTGAGCCCTAATTGGCAAGTGCCATCTTTGTAATTTCCTATTCTTCTAACAGAGAATAATTTTGGGTTAATCACCCCGTGGTTTTCTCCCTTAACAGGGTTTCCACGTCAAAAATACTGTGTCATGTGTTTCTTGTTTTATGGTTAATGTTTTATGTTTGATTTTATGCTGCATCAATTAAAAGGAAAGTTCAATAAAGGAAACAATTAGGATAACTGATTCACCCCCCCCTCTCAGTTATCAACAATTGGTATCAGAGCTAAGTTCCTCCAAATAGAGCCTAACAGCTTGAGGAAGATCTAGGATTTCAAATGGATGCATATGGTTTAAGGGAGCAACTCAAGACTGCTCTTGAGGATCTTGAACAGTCGAATTCTGAAGTCAGTGAATTAAAGGAAAGACTCAAACAGGCTGATGAATTCATGAGAGAATTAAAAGACAAATTAAGTCTCTCTATGAAAAAGAGAAAGGAGCTGCTTCAACAGTTGGCAAGACAAAGTGAAGAAAGCAATACAAATGAAGAATTGACTGAGCAAACCAAGTTATGTGAAAAGTTATCAAAAGAAGTCATTATGTTAAGACATGAAATGGAATCAGGAACTATAAAGTTTACTCAAGAGATTGAAGAAAAAAGAAAGGCTGAAGACAATCTAAGACAATCTCTTAAAGAAAAATCAGAAGAATGCCACCAGATGGACAGGATTATCAGACATCTTGAATCTGATCTTGAAGATGCCAAAGATAATGAAGGAAAACTTGAAGATCAAATTGCCTCTCTCAAAAGAGACCTTCAAACAGCAAATGAATATAAAGAAAAATTCAAGATAAGTTCTGCTCAACTTGAAGTTCTTCTTGGAAGTCAAAAGAGGACAGATGACAAGTATGGTTTGGGATATGAGAAAGGAGAAAGCTCCGGATCCGGTCAGAAGAATCTTGGATCAGAAAATCCAAGAAGCAGGCCTAGAAGACCTCCGGTAAGACAGCCAAATGCTCAAAGATATCCATCCTTCAATGGATACTGCCACAGCTGCAACCACTTTGGTCACAAAGCTAATCAGTGCAGAATGAGAATGAATCAGATTAATTCATCCTTCTCCGGACAATGCTTCAACTGCAAAAGGTATGGACACAAATCCCATGAATGCAGAAGTATGCAAGTAAACAAATCATTCAAAGGTAGATGCTTCACATGCAATAGAGTAGGTCATATGGCTAATCAATGCAGATCAAGAGGATATCAGTCAAATATGCAAAGAAATGTTATTTGCCAAATCTGCAATAGGTCCGGTCATAATGCTAAAGTTTGCAGAAACAAGAATCAGGACAAAAGAGGTCCGGTGTATAATCAGAATCAAGACAAGGGTAAACAAAAGATGAATGCGGATGAGGTTAGGAATCAGATGAGCAAGATATGGGTGAAGAAAAGTTCAGAGAATATAGAGGTTGGATCCGCACCAGACTCTGGTGCTGATATTTCTTCCGGAAATTAAAAAGTGAGCTCAGGCTTAGGGGGAGACTCAAAGAAAATCTTGTTCCCCCAGCCAAACAAGTGGTACCGGATGTGGCACAAGATGCGGATCAAAGGGTTTGTAGATATGAGTCTTGAGATACTTCAGTCAAGTTTTCAGAGGTCCGCATGAAGTTATGAAGAAGCTGTGATCGATCAAATAAGACCTGTTCAGGGAGATGCTCCGGTATGATAGAGGATTACAAAAAGGTCCGGAAAGATCCAGAAATGCACTATCTTGTTCTGCGGATTGGACAGAGTGTTTGGGATGCTCTTGTAATATGTTACCTCGATTTATTCATGATTGAAAGATCCGGATGATATCCTCAGATCAGAACCAATCCGGGATACTCCAAACTATCCAGACAAGGCAAACTGGAATGATGTAGGTGAAGCATTTATTGCAGACAGATATTAGGGTTCGCGGAGCAATTTAAGGGATTTCTCAAAGGTCATTTGCTCATTCTGCACTCGAGAAGAAGCGAAAAGTGGAGCTCTGCAACAAGGTTCATCAAGCACCAAGGATCTCCTGCCAAAGCTATTGCATAAAGAAATCAATCCAACCACTCCGTGCAAACCGAAGGCGCATAAGGTATTCTCCGTTTTTCGTTACCTCACTGCAAATCTTTGAAGAATGGCTACTCCAAACATAGTTAAGATCTCTGATAGACCTCGCCCCTCATTCAAGAAACATCCCTACAAATCATTGGAGGTAGACCCACTAGGAGCCTTCTCTAGTGTTCCCCACGGAGTTTTACACACCGAAGACATTAGGGTTTACATACATGCAAACATTGAGGAATTTGGGGAATTCAAATTAAGAGACCTCTATCACAAGCAGCTGATTGACAATGCTTTTGAGCTTAAACCAGAGTATAAGGATATTCAGAAGAAACAATTTGAGCAATTTATTCATTTCCCCTGTTTTGAAGAGGATGAATGGGTCCGGTATGTACTGAGCAGAATGCATGACAACTTTCTATGGCTAGATAGACCCTGCAAGATCACAAAAGAGGCAATTAGAGCAGTAACTGGCCTATACTCTTCCGGAGGAGTACCTATCCTCAAATCTGTCAAGAACAACATTGTAACTGAGGCCACCGGATCAAAATTTGACAAAAGGGCAATGACCATTGAAGACATCTCCGATCCGGATATCAAATATGCATCAATGATAATAGGATACAAGATCTATCACTCCAGCAGGGAGAATTCTGTATCCGGAACTGCAATATACACTGCTTATGAAATGTTAAGAAAGAATGCAGAATATGATCTCTGCGAACTACTACTAAGCCAATTAATGGAAAAGATACAGAAAATCAAGAAGGATAAGAAGAATTCCTTTAAGTATGGTACTCTGATTGTATGTCTATTCTTCTACTTCATGAATGAGCTACCCGGAACAAGTGGATGGGTATGGCAAAATGACAAACCTGTTGTAGTCCAGATAAGAGACTATTTGCATGGACTTGGGGATGCAAAAGCAAGAAATACAGCTCTATGGGGATACTTCAAAAACTTTCAGAGCATGATGCAAGCAAGAGAGAGAATTCCCCAGTCTCTCATTGAGAAATACAAGGACTCAGTGTGCTTTATGGTTGACACTGATCAGTGCCTAATGGAGGCAGTGGAGCCAAGGACTGTCTGGATCATGCCCATGGGGTATGAAGTTGATGAACAGATAGTGGAGCTGCATGTTCAACACATGCTAAGTCAGCCCAAAGATCCTAAGGCAGAAAGGTTTGGAACCTTTGAGGAGCTGAGTGTAAAAATACATGTAGAACTCAGGGATCCTGAGATTAAAAGAAAGGTAAGAAAAGAAGTAGAGCACATTGCTCAAGGCCTAGGTATCTCAAAGGAGGCACTTGATGCCAGCCGGGAAAAGAGGAGGAAGGCCGAGGAAGAAGAGAAAAGCAAAGAAAGTGCTCCGGTTGGAGCTCCCACCCGGACCAGATCAACAAAGAGATCTGCACCTCCCTCAACCAAAAGTTCAAAACCGGAAGTCCAGGCATCCGGTAAGAGATCCAAGACAAAAGCCACAAGGGCTTATGGAAGCCAAAAGGATGAAGAGGAAACAGAATCAGATGAGGGAGTAAGAGAAGTAAAGAAACAGAAGAAGAAAGGATCCGGTAAGCCCTCCACAGGCCAAGACAAGGATGAAATGGTAGAGGTAACTGTTGAAAAGCCCACTCTGTCACTAGAGAGCATAATCAAGTCGGTCACGGTGGATGGAAACCTTCAACCAATGACTGAATCCTATGATGACTTCAGTGAGGCAGACCAAAAGACTCTGCAGGAAGCCACAGTTAAATATCTGAACATATACAATAAGGCTTTCATTGAGATCATATCTCTCATTCCTAAAAGCCTAGAGAAGGAAATGGAAGTAAGAAAGAATAATGCTCATGCCAAAGATCTTGAGATCCGGGAGCAGATAGCTATTCAGCTATATCCTCAAATTGATCCCAAGACAATGAACATTATCTTCAAGGACTGCAAAGATGAGTTCAGAAGCAAAGCCAGGATGAATCAACTCATGCTTGGTGAGACTGACAAAGTGGCCCAAGAAACAGAAGAGATCCTCCGGAAGGCCTTCAAAAGGTTCAATCTTCCTGTTGTAGAGGACTTAGGTGCAGAAACAGCTGCTGATTTGGAATCTTCTGTTCCGGAAGAAGTGAGCCCTGAACAGACAAGTGAGGACTTGGGACCCTCTGCTCCAGAAGAAGTGGCCCATGAACAAGTTAGCATCTCTCCTCCGGTTTCCCCTACAGTCTCCGGATCCAAAGAAGAAGAGCAATTACAGGAGAAGGAAGCAGTGGTGAAAGACAAAGAGGTTGACAGTTCTAAGACTGCAGAAGAGAAGAAACATCTGTCTCCGGCAAGAGACACTGCACAAACTGTTCAACAATTTTTGAGCAAAGAAACTCTAGAGATTGATGAACCGGAGCTTCTAAAAGGCCCATTTGATTTTGACTCTCTCTCTCCGGTACAAACAATGAAGATAGCTTCATTTGCAAATGCCAAGGCAAATGAAAAGCTCCTGAAGTCTCATATGGAAGACTGTGAGTTGATAGAGGCTGCCTCCGGAGTACTTGTGAAGATCATGCCATCAATCCAAATAGATCCGACAGCCTCCACTTCCGGTAATCTAAAAACCTTAGTCAGCAGTGTTGATACACATTTTGATTGTCTAGAAAAATCAGCTGAAGAAAAGGTCCGGAAGGAATTTTTGGATAAGAGATTTTCAGAGATATTAGAATTAATTTCTAAAGATAGGAAGATTGTAAGCATTGGAATAAAGAGCTTAGAGAATGCTCTTAAGGATGGCGGTGATATCTATAAATTTTGTATATCCTGGTCAAAGGCAACAGCAGCATTTGACAAGAAAATAAAAGAGGAACAGGATAAGCTACAAAGCTTATCTCAAAGTTTTGATCCTCTCTCTTCCTCTATAATAAATCAAGAATGTCAGACTATTGCAGTCTTGAACGAAATAAAGAATCTTGAGAAGGAAAGGAAGAACATCACCAACCGGATGGGAGAACTTAGAAGGATTATAATCCCTAAGTTGGAAACCATGCATGAGGCCATCAGTGATGCTAGGACCACCGCCCAAACAAAAGATCCGACAGATCTCAAGCGGGCAGAAGCGTTTGCATTTTTGTTAAGTGGTCACATTTCAATTTTGGACAGAATGAAGCAAAGTTGGGCTACCGAAATGATTCAATTACAGACATCCTTTGCAGACATTCTTCAATATATGTGAGTATGTAAATATGCGGCTAAGTATAAGAAATTTTTGAAAATTTTGATATGCGGACCCTACCCTTTGCCATTGATGTCAAAGGGGGAGTGAGGAGCAGTGAAAAATGAGGGATCCAACTAAGGGGGAGTTCCGGAAATTGTATATAAAGACAGAGCATCAGCAAAGGGGGAGCATAGTGAAAACACTTAGTCATTTTTCACTAAGTGTTGCCATCAATGCCAAAGGGGGAGATTGTTGGCAAGAGACACTATATGGATTCATTGTTGTTGTCATTGATGGCAACAAAGGTCATCCCACATATCCGCAAGTCATGATGTGTCTCTACCGGAAGTCAGAATAAAGAATGTTGTGGTCCGGTGAAGAAGAACAGAGCATGTGGCAAGGTCTGACAGATTGGTCCGGACCTCTCAGTGGAAGTGTCTTGGTACAGTACGGATTTGGGGAAGTCAAGAGGACTACCTTGAGTGGTATATTCCAAGGATTTAGCCTCCGGTGATGGACAAGGAAAAAGATATGAATGGTTGAGTACCGGATTCCTGAGAGACAGTGAAAACAGAGGAAGAACTGACTGGCAGAGTATCAGACTGCTTTCCGGATGGGTTACTATTGATGACAGAGGTTGTGAAGGCATGAATCATGTTTGGCCGACATGATTAATGATATCTACAAGTATATGCTTGATCCGCATTGCTTGGTGAGGAAGGATTCAGCCGACAAAATGAAAGTTTATAAGAAACTAGACTGTTCCGGATGCCGACTAGAAAGGTGATGAAATTACTTGTGCGGATATATATAGAGGATGGATTTAGTTGTGAAGTAGTAGTTGTTGTGGAGAGATATGCGAATAAGTCCAGATAAAGAGCAGAGGTAGCAAAAAGGATCCGGTATGTGAAAGATAGCAGAATAAAGAACAGAGGAAAGATGAAGTGCAGCAGATCAGTGTACTGAGCCTAACCGGAACTAAACTCCAGCATATGCAGATGCTTCCAATCAGTTCAAGACTGTGATTCTCATCACTTTGTAGACAGTGTGTCTTCTTGTAGGCAGTGGGCCTCTTGTGAGCAGTGTGCTCGGGCAGTGAGCCCTAATTGGCAAGTGTCATCTTTGTAATTTCCTATTCTTCTAACAGAGAATAATTTTGGGTTAATCACCCCGTGGTTTTCTCCCTTAACAGGGTTTCCACGTCAAAAATACTGTGTCATGTGTTTCTTGTTTTATGGTTAATGTTTTATGTTTGATTTTATGCTGCATCAATTAAAAGGAAAGTTCAATAAAGGAAACAATTAGGATAACTGATTCACCCCCCCCTCTCAGTTATCAACACTTGTGAATAGCCTTTTCATACAAGTTTAGCTTTGTTTCTTACCGCTTCTCCATTCCCATTCAACTTATTTATGAAAACCCACTTTGTTCCAATCAGATTCTTATTTATAGACATGGGGACAAGTTTCCAAGCCTTGTTCTTTTCAATTTGCATCAATTCTTCTTCCATTTACTTAACCCAATGTTCATCTTTACATGCTTCAGTAATTGTCTTAGGTTCAACTTTTGAAAGTAAACAGAGATTTAGTTGTTCTTCTGCAACTCTTCTTCTTGTCATAACTCCTTCGCTTTTATCACCAATGATTTGATCCTCTAAGTGATTATTTTACACATACTTGGTGGTTTTAGGAACACTTTCTGGAGCTTCTTCCTCATCAATATGAACTTCCTTGTCTTTGTCTTCTTCAACTTCTTCTGTATCAGCAGATTCATCTGACTCATATCCATTCGGCTCTAAGATTTTCTAAATATCTTCATCTACCTTCACATTTGTACTTTCAACAATCTTTCTCAACCTGTTGTTGTAGCATTGGTAAGCTTTACTTTTAGTGGAGTACCCAAGGAATATGCCTTCATCACATCTGGCATCAAAATTTCCTAACTCTTCATCTCTTATGATATAGCACTTGCTTCTAAAAACTTTGAAATACTTGACAGTAGGAATTATTCCATATCATAGCTCATAAGGTGTCTGCATTCCATTTTCTTTGACTTGCACTTTGTTCTAAATGTAGACAATAGTGTGAATTGCTTCTTTCCAATATACTTCTAGTAGGTTTGCTTCCTTGATCATTATTCTAACAACTTCCTGAACTATTCTATTCTTCCTTTCAACTACTCCATTTTACTAAGGAGTTTGGGGGGCAAACAATTGTCTCTGTATCCCATGTTCTTCACAGAAACCATTAAATTCATTTGAAGTAAACTCACCACCTCTATCATACCTCCAACACTTGATTCTCAAATCTATTTCATTCTCAACCATTACTTTGAATGCCTTGAACTTGTCTAGGGCTTTTGATTCTTCTCTAAGAAGAGTAACCCAAGTCATTCTTGAATAATCATCAATAAGTAGCATGAAATACCTATCACCTTGTAGATTTATTGTTCTTGTAGGACTACACAAGTCTATATGCACAAACTCCAATAGACTGGTAGAGGTTTGTTCTTTGCTCTTAAAACTAGTCTTTATTTTCTTCCCAAATTGACATTCTTTGCAAATAGCATTAGTCAACTTCCTACACCTTGAAATGAGCTTATTCTTACCAGATTATCAAAGTTAATATGACACATTCTCCTATACTATAATCAACTTTCATTTGCTTGAGCCAACAAACAACAATTATCAGTACGTTTCAATTGATAAACATTTCCATGAGTCTTCTTATTAGCAACAATTATTGTTCCAGAGCTTTTCCTTATGTCACATCCATTATCCTTAAATATTAGATTGTATCCTTTGTCACACATCTGTCCAAAACTTAGAAGATTATGATTTAAGCCTTTGACATAAAGAACTTCATTTGTATTATGCTTGCCATCAAAAGTAATTGACCCTTTTCCACAAATCTTACCAGCTGCATCATCACCAAATCTAACTAGTCCTCCTTCATACTTTTTAAATTTAACAAACTTACTCTTAACTCCTGTCATGTGATTTGAACATCTGATGTCAATGATCCATTCATCCTTTTCCTTTCTAGCATGAAATGCATACATCACTTTCTCTTCTTTCAGACTTCCTTCCTTCACACATCTTGCAAGGTTAGTAGAAACAAGTTCTTCTTTTAGGGAAATTAAAAAGCATTCATTACCATTGCCATCCTCAAAATCAGATTCATCATCAATTACACCATCATTTTCTCTAACATAGTAACTTTTTCTTACCATTTTACCTTTACCTTATTTGTTTTTGAGCTTCAAAGCTCTATCAGAGTATATTGAAGCATAATGACCAATCTTACCACAACTGAAACATTTAAAAGTTAACTTACCTCTAAACTTTCTGGTTCCTATTTTCATTCTGCTTACAAAGTTCACCTCAATCTCATTAAATTCTTCCTCATCTAACTCCATAGAATACTTATTGATCTAATAGTCTTTTCTGATTTTGCCTTAAAAGTAGTCTCAACTTTCACAGGACCATCAATAGTACCAAATTGTCTCATCTCAAAAGTAGTCAGTTTACCAAGCAGTTGATCTCTTGAAAGCTTGTCCATGTCCAGCAATTCTTCAATGGCAAAAAATTTATGACTATAAGATTTGGGAAGTGTTCTGAGTATCTTATTTACAACTTCTTTATCATCCATCTCTCCACCAAGACCTTTGATGCCATTGACAACTTCATCAATCTTCTGCATATAGCTTGTTATATTCTCATCTTCAGACATCCGCAAAGTTTCATATTTAGAGTACAAATTTTGCATATTGGCTTTCTTGATAGATTCATCACCTTCATAGATATTCTTCAATTTATTCTAGATCTTATGTGTAGTTTCCAAATCCAAAGCTTTCACCAGTTCAGTGTTAGATAGAGCATTTAGTAGAGCATTTCTAGCTTTACCATTAGTCTCATAAGCCTTAACCTCAGCTACAATCTCCAGACCATCTTTAGGTATAGTGTATTCCTTTTGAACCATTTTCCAGACATCATAACCAAGAGAAATAAGATAAATTTGCATTCTTACCTTCCAGAAGGCATAATCAATTCCATCAAACTAAGGAATGTCTTTCTTGTGTGCCATCCTAGATCTACCTTAAGCTATTAGGCTTTCTTCCAAGGAAACCTTTCTCTGATACCAATTTTTGGAATGCACAAGACAACTAAGAGGGGAGGCGAATCATTTGTAACCAAAACCTTGAACCCTCACTAATATTCAAATCAACAACCACTTAATTATCCATCAATCTATTAATGTGATTAATCAGAAAAGCATATAACATAAACTTAAACACATCAACACCATAAACACATGGAACACTATATTTATGTAGAAAACCCAAGAAGGGAAAAACCATGGTGAGGATTAGTTCACAATATAAATGATATCAACAATTTACAACAAGTCCCACTGCCTCAAGGGCTCACTACCCAAGGACTCGCTGTCCAAAGAAATGCTCACTGCAATAGGCTCACTACCAAAAGGACTCACTACCAAAAAGGCTCATTGCCAAAAGGACTCACAAATGAAAGAAGATAGAAGAAGAAAGTTATAATGAGAAGACATCTCAAACAAATAGGAAATCCACAACAGCAACACTCACAACATCTACAACATCTCTAAAATAATTGTAGACACCTTCCACTCACTGCATCTAATAGTCTAGCACATGAAGAACCTCACTACTCTACACAAACTCACATCACACAAACATCTCATACAACCCTTTCATTTATCAATGTCATTCTACACAATCTTCAAACATCCAACACTTATTTATACTAACATCAACCTTAGGAACAATCTCCAAGGTCGGCATAAACTTCAAACTTAACCAAATTCAAATTAGGTATGGACCTAAACATTCTTGTGGTGGAAAGGAATGAATGTGGACCACACTACATGTTAGCAGGGACCTAAAATACTCTACCATGCTTCTACAAGCTTCAACAAATTCTAAAGCACAACCGTGAAGAGTGTAAACAAACAGGTCAGCTAAAACAAGTGTTGACACTAGGATCTTTAGGCACACGCTTCAACAAGATCAAAAGAGAACTCACAGAGAAAACACCAAGCATTAGCATGATCTAGAAACATCCACAAGCACTTGAAACCCAATAAAGCCTTCTGCAACAACTTCAATAACTCTCACTTGAAGAATCTTCATACTGGAACACTTGAACTGCACTGACAACAACTTCAACTTAAGAAAGATAGCTTGTGGAGAACCAAACCACAAACCACTTGAACTAAAGAAAGATATATGCATCAAAAACATAAATCCAAAACCGTAAACCAAGAAACACAACTGCAAAGAAATATGGAGCAAAATAATTTCTCCCAGTCACCTCTGCACAACTCAAAATCACTATCGACACTCTAGTGAACACAACTTTTTTTGTACAATGAATCAACACCTCAAAATTGAAACATAGAAAATTTGAGCATCCCTGAACATCACCTTCAAACTACATAAGCATATTTTCAATAGCAGAGAAATGCTAAGCAAAACACTAGCACTGTTTTGCAAGCCAGAACAACTTTGCAACACACTATTTCCTTCGGAGAACAAATATTCTCAAAAGAACTTGGAAACTCAACATCAGGAAATCATTCCAAACACCTTCAACTTCTTCTCAAAGCAACTATACCAAGGAAACTTAACCAATAGGCTCACACTCTGCAACAGCAACAACATCTGCAACAATCTCCCCAAACACTAATAAACATACTTAGGTGTTGACATCAATGACAACACTTACTACTCATACTTACAACGTATTAATCTATAATTTGATAATTTGGCATCATTTAATGCTCTAGATTGAAAATTGGCATATTTGTTAAATTACACATTATGTATTTCAACAAGCATATCTTGCTCCTTTGGTTTGTTCTATTAGTTTGTGCATTGAGTATTTCATGCTTTTGCACGAGTTGTATAACCTACTACCCTCATAGAAACATCCCTTTAAGGAGAAGTCTTAGATTAATGGGTTTTAGTGCTCCCAATAGCAACAGTGTTCCTACATTGGAATATCCATTGAACACCTACTTTACAAAAGGAGAAACACAAGATATCATACCTCCTACAACTACAATGGAAGAACAAATATTTCATCATGTCAAAGATCCCATTGATGTGATAACACATGTACATGAGGAGCAAATTCAACAACTTGATAAAGGACTAGCTAATTTTCAAGCATTTGTTGAAAAAGAAAGGATAGTGAAAGAAGTTGTGCCTTTTGTTCATAATCTAAGAGTGTTTTTAAAAGAAGGAAAAGATGGTGTAAACATGCTCCATGGATTAGCACATATAGTGAATCATAATGTTATGCCTATGACTGAATGTGCAAATGTTATCAATAATATGTCATCACCATCCTTTATCTTATGCAATCCTGAGAACTCCTATGCTCAAAAAATTTGATACTCCTCACTTTGAAAAATATGGTGGTAAAGGTGATCCTAATACTCATGTGGTAGCATTCACAATGATCTGTAGTGATTTCTTCTTTGAAGGGGACATGCTAGTAAAACTCTTTCTGCAATCTCTAAGATACTTCTTTGGAATGGTTTTGCTCCTTACTTTTGAATTCAATAAACTCTTTCTCTCAACTAGTTGATCAATTCTTATAACATTTCCAAGAAAACATTGGACCTATGGTCTCCTTGATTGAATTGGTTCATTTTAAACAAGGTTCGAAAGATAAATTGATAGAATTTATTAGTCAATATCAAGGACTTATCTCACAAATACAATACCTGATTAAAGATAAAGATCTTTAGAAGGTATTCATTATGAATTTACGACTTAACATCCGTGATAAATTCCTCTTGATGAAGTATAGCTATTTTCAACATTTATGCACAACCCTTCATGATTACTAGCTTTCATCTAGTTAGTATGAAAATCAAAACTCATCAGCTCAAGTTGGTCAATCCATGGCTTGACCTTCAAAATACAACTTTAGAGGAATAACAAGAGTTTCATCAAGGTTAACAGACAACATTCAAATAATTTTCAATCACAAGTGTCTACATTAGTAATCCTAAACGGGCACTTTTTCAATTCAAATAGCAATATCGATAGTTTACTCCATTATTTGAATCTCTTCAATAAATTATGAATCAAGCAGTAAGCAACAATATTTTGAAGCTTCCTCCTATGAAACCCCTTGATAATAACAGGATACAAGTGTCGAAATGCACAAGACAACTAAGAGGGGGTGAATTAGTTGTATCAAAACTTTAACTTCTCACAAACACAATCACATCCACATCAGTTCACTTAAACCTTTATTTTTCTATGAAGATTAAACATGAAAACAAATTAAAAAAACTTAATCACATCAAAACCATGCACAAGAGAACACAAGATTTTACATGGAAAACCCTAAAAGGGAAAAACTACAGTGAGGATTAGCTCACAATATAAAGTAGTATCAATACTATTTAATATGAAAATGAGGGGGTTGATTGATTTTAGGGGTTTGTGTTGATCCTCCTTTCACCACTAAACACTCAAGGACATTTAACTGAGTAGAGAACTCTACTACAAATCTCATATCACTTGGAACATAGGGGAAGATTGGAACTATGTGAATTTGTTGTTCAATTAAGTCTAATTATGCTCAAAACCCTAATTTCAAAAAATCGTAAACAAATGGACAAATTATAGAAAATGATCGCACACAGGGATATCAAATGACAACCAAATACATATAGATTTTGGAGTTTGGTGGGCAGAAAAGTCAGGGACTAATAAGCGGGCACCCTAGTCTAGTGTACCTCCTTTTGTTGGGATCTCTAAAGAATGTCTGCAACATGTTCCTACTATCACAAAGATTTCACCACTTTAGAATCTAGAGGACTAATGAGCAAGTGCCCAAATCCAAGCCCTAGTTTTCTTCTTAGATCTGCAATTTAGATAGTCTGCACTACTCTGCCACAACTCCACTTCTTTCACTTCCAAAACCTATAACCTACAATCATAGAAAATGTGGTTGGGGGTTGTGGTGTTTAGAGGCTTGCCTCAGTCAAGCCCTAGAGAGACATTCAAGTCTTTCAAACATCATTGTCAAATAAAGATTGCATATCCCTACGGGATAGAGGCAAAATCCAAATGATAAATGATTGAAAACATAATTGATATCACCTTATAGTGTAGATCTCATGGAAGCAAGATGCTCTTCATGCCATGAGGAGATGGAGTCAAATCTACAACCACAAACACAATAATAACACAAAATACTGCTTTACAACACAATGAATGCCTTAAATCACTTTCAAATAAGCTTATAGATCAATAATGCCATCTAGTTTCAATCTCTAGTTTACAAATGAATCACTAATCATGCTTATATATACAACTACAAACATTCCTGCTAAGAATTTCGTAATTCAAACTTAGGATGTTGGCATAGGACCTAATAACAGTCATAAAACTAACACACAAAAATAGGTCCTGACCTAAAATAGGGTAGGACTAGGGCACAGGCGTCCAAGTCCTCCCCCTATTTCAGGCAGGATTCATGCTAAGCAGACCCTCTAGGTCCCATTTGCCATGAAACTTTAGGGTTTTCTCATCAGGAGCCACCATTAACATGCAAAATGACCTAAACGCATTCTAAAGGACCCAAGAACTAAACCTTAAGAGGGAAAATCCCCCAAGGGGACATTTTCTGACATAACAAATACTAAATTACAAAGAGACTCACTACCAAAGGGATCACTACCTAGGGCTCATTGCCCAAAAGAATGCACACTACAATAGGCTCACTGCCAAAAGGGTGGCTTGCTACCAAAATGGCTCACTGCCAAAAGAGGTGGCTCACTGCCAAAAGATGTGGCTCACTGCCAAAATATGTGGCTCACTACCAAAAGGGATGGTTCACTAACATGAACTAATATGATAACATCTACCACATGCCCGAGTTCAGTTCCAATGAAGCACAATACATATCACCTTCACAGCCTCACAACACAAACATCTTCATCTTTGCACTTACACACCAACACATGAATCCTTTACACTTATTCATATCAATCATCAACCTTGAAGAATTCATCAAGGTCGGCAACACACTTTATAACTTTTGAAACAATCTTCTAGGTCAGAAAACATACATAATTAAAATTAGGTCTTGACCTAAGAAATCTTGTGGAGCAAAGGAATAAAGATAAAACACTTCATATCTTATCTTGGATCTAAATACATCTTCACATGCTTCAACACACTTCCACAATCCACGAAGCACATCCGCAAAGAGTGTAAACAACTAGGTCAGCCAAAATTGGTGTTGGACACTAGGACCTTTAGACACATGCTTCCAAGAACACAACCATAACTTGGAGACCAAGTATAAGCCTTCAACATGATTTGGAGACATTCGCGAACAACATGAAATGACTTAGGAACCAACAGATCTAGCTACAACCAATCTCACTTGAAGATAGTTCACAAACTACTCACAACCCACAATGCCAAGCTCTTCTAGTCATGAAAACTACATTCTGGAGCACCAAATCACAAGTCCTTTAGATAGAACATTTATATGGATCTTAAGAACAATCATCCAGAATCACAAGACCAAAAACCAAACTGTGGAGAAATGCAGAGCAAAATACTTTCTCCTAGTCATACAACAAACATTGGCAGGCACAGTCTTTAAACTAGTGAACAAAACTCTCAAACCATAGCATTCTAGAGCACCAAATTCTAGATATAACATCTTCAACCACTTCTCTAAAACATATCCAAACCTCACACTCTAGTCTTCAATACAACAAAAATGTGGAAAAAAAACTTGGATAGTATCTTGTAATCCAGAATACTTCTTCACAACACTGTCTTCAGTATTTATGAAATTTTCTCAAAACCACTTGGAAACCTAACAACAAGAGAAATATACTGACATCATTAGTAGTTTTGCAAGTCATGCAAATCACCTCAACAACATCAACATTAGAAGATACCGTTGACACTAATGTGATGCAGTCAAGGTAGGAGGGTCCAGTAAGGGACTTTCCAACCTTGCAGCCTAATCAATTAAAAACATGATCATAATGGATATGAAACGGAAGCTAACAACTAATCAATAGAAAGATAAAAGATATTCATAAACACATAACACAAGATATATCCTGGGAAAACCCTAATAGGGAAAAACACAACCTTCAAAGCTCATTCCTCTTATATTATGATCTCAAAACACATTACATATGCCTCTCGAGCTTTTACAGACACTAGGCCACAACCCAGAGTTATAAAAGGTTCATATAAGAAGATTCTTCCCTGATTTCATTCACCTATTTATCAATCCTCTGCTCTGCAACTTCCTCTATTCTCTGTTTTGCTCTCTGCTTCACTTCTTCTTCTCTAGATCAAAACACTTATGAATTAGTATCATGTCTTCGCCTACTTGTTTATTTTTATCATTGGTACTTTGTAACAAATCATTATCCTTCATTTATATCCTTTGAAAGCCTTCAAATCATTATCAGGTCAGCCTAATTGCAACGACTAGTATGAAATGTGTGTACATGGATAGGTCTGACCTAAACATAAGGTGTTACTCCTCTAGTACATAGAACTTCATGTGGATCTCCATGAAGGTTGGCTACGTCCTATACTTCATTGAATAATGTTCCTTTTAGCTCCGCAAGTCACGCATTTTCTCCACAAGCTGATTAGACTTCACTGAACACTATCAGCTCTTCTCTGTGAAACAAGTGGAAAAAAAGTAATCTTCTGATAGCATATCTCTCTAGAATCAAACCCAAATTATCTAAATTTTGGATATGATGTCAATGACTATGTCTAGATGTTAAGTCTATCTCCACAACCTCTGATATGAAAATGCAGTAAAATGTAGAATTCTCCAAGGTCGCTCTATCTACAACTTCACTGTTAACTATATCAATTGTTTTAAATGCTTCCAGATGCTCCAACATCACAATGACAACACAAACATGTTGACATCAATGACAACATTGATTAGCACATACTTGCAACAATCTCCCCCTTTGTCAACATTTGTTGTGAAAAACCATCATGAAATAATTCTGCACTAATCTCATTCTCCCCCTTTCTTTTATCCATCTTACTCTCTCTTTATTTTTCACATAAACTCTCTCCCTCTTTGACATTGACACACCTTCTTCAATCTTTCTCTTCTTGAGTATGATACACTACATACTTGCACTGATCTCAACTACTCTGAACCATCATGTACTAGCTCTTACTCCCCCTGACTACAACACTCTTCAACACTACTACTTGCTCCCCCTAAGAGGTATCCTCCATCATCAGTCTAGAAGAGAATGAATTCTAAACTACACTGGATTGATGCACTTCCTTATGAATCTAGTTCAAAGAAGGAGGGGCAATAACCCCTAACTTCTCCTGGAGATACTCAAATGTATCCTTAGGTAAAGCCTTGGTGAATATGTCAGCAACCTGATGCTTTATAGGCACATACTCAAGCTTCACTTCTTTCTGTGTAACATTCTCTCTCAAAAAAGTGATACCTGGTAGAAATATACTTTGTCCTTGAATGCATCATTGGATTCTTTGAAATGTTAATGGCACTGGTATTGTCATAGAAGATAGGAATCAGATTATCATACTCAACTTTGATATCCTTCAAAGTTTGTCTCATCCATAGCACATGTGTGCAACATGATGCTGCTGCAATGTACTCTACTTCTGTAGTAGATAAGGATATTGAATCCTACTTCTTTCTTTACCATGACACAGCTCTGTCTCCAAGAAAGAACACACCACCAGTTGTACTTTTCCTATCATCTACACATCTGGCCCAATCTGCATATGTGTAGGCACTTAGGGTGAAGTCATTGTTCTTAGGATACCACAAACTATGGTCTAGAGTGCCTTTCAAATACCTGAATATACTCTTTCCTACCATAATATGTGACTCTCTAGGATCTACTTGAAATTTGGCCACAAGATAGACTGTGTGCATGATATCTGGTTTGGTAGTACTTAGGTATAGCAGTCCTCCAATCATTGATCTATATTTTCTCTGATCTTAGGGGATTCATCATTTTTGCTCATCTTGCAACCAGTTGTCATGGGAGTACAAACTGGTTTGGATTGTTGCATTCCAAACTTCTTTAACAACTCTTTGAGATATTTTCATTGTGAAATGAAAATTCCTTTATCTATCTGATTAATTTGCAGCCCAAGGAAGAAGTTCATCTCACCACACATTGAGATCTCAAATTATTTTTGCATCTCATCTACAAATTTCTTACACATACCTTTATTTCCAACAAAGATTATATCATCTACATAGACCTCAATAATTAGGATTTAATCTTTGCTTACCTTGATATACAAGTTATTGTTTGCAGACCCTTTACTAAATTCTTCCTACAACAGATACCTATCTAACCTAACATACCAAGCTCTTGGAGCTTGCTTCAGTTCATACAATCCCTTCTTCAACCTGCATACCATATTTGGTTTGTCTAATAACTGAAATCCATTCGGTTGCTCTATGTATACTTCGTCTTCCAACTCACCATTTAGAAAAGATGACTTCACATCCATTTGATATACCTTGAAATCCTTGTGTGTTACATAGGCCAAAAACAATCTAATAGCCTCTAGTCTTGCCACAGGAGAAAAATTTTCCTCATAGTCTATTCCTTCCACTTGTGAGTAGCATTTACATACATGTCTGGCTTTATTTCTTACCACTTCTCCATTATCATTCAATTTATTTCTAAAACCCCATTTTGTTCCAATCACATTCTTATCTGCAAGCCTGGGGACAAGTTCCCAAGTCTTGTTCTTTTCAATTTGCATCAGTTCTTCTTCCATTGCCTTGACCCAATGTTCATCTTTACATGCTTCAATAATTGTCTTAGGTTCAACCTATGAAAGTAAATAGAGATTTACCTGTTCTTCGGCAATTCTTCTTGTCATAACTCCTTTGCTTTTGTCACCAATGATTTGATCCTTTAAATGATTCCTTTGCACATACTTGAGGGTTTTAGGAACTCTTTCCAGAGCTTCTTCTTCATCAATCTAAACTTCCTTGTCTTTGTCTTCTTTAACATCTTTTGTATCAGCATACTCATCTGATTCATATCCATTAGGCTCTGAGATTTTCTGAATATCTTCATCTACCTTCACATTAGCACTTTCAATAATTTTGCTCAACCTTTTGTTGTAGCACTGATAAGCTTTGCTTTTGGTAGAGTACCCAAGGAATATGCCATCATCACATTAAGCATCAAACTTTCCTTATAACTCTTCATCTCTTCTGATATAGCATTTGCTTCCAAAAACTTTGAAATACTTGATAGTAGGAGTTCTTCCATACCATAGCTCATAAGATGTCTTTGTTCCATTTACTTTGACTTGCACGCTGTTCTAAATGTAGACAACAATGTGAATTGCTTCTTTCCAATATACCTCTAGTAGGTCTTCTTCTTTGATCATTTTCTAGCAGCTTCCTAAACTATTCTATTCTTCCTTTCAACTACTCCATTTTGTTGAGGAGTCTGGGGGACAAACAATTGTCTCTTTATTCCATTCTCTTAATAAAAAGCATTGAATTCATTTGAAGTAAACTCACCACCTATGTTAGACCTCAAACACTTGATTCTCAAATCTATTTCATTCTCAACCATTTCTTTAAATGCCTTGAACTTGTCTAGGGCTTTTGATTTTTCTTTAATGAAAGTAACCCAAGTCATTCTTGAATAATCATCAATAAGTAGCATGAAATACATGTCACCTTGTAGACTTCTTGTTGTTGTGGGACCACATAAGTCTGTATGTACCAACTCCAACAGATTAGTAGAGGATTGTTCTTTGCTCATGAAACTAGTCTTTGTTTGCCTCCCACATTGGCATTCTTTGCAAATAGCATTAGCAGGCTTCACAATCTTAAGTAGGTTTCTTACAACTTGAACTGAGCTTATTCTCACCAGATTATCAAGGTTAATATGACACAGTCTCCTATGCCATAACCATCTTTCATTTGTCTGAGCCAACAAACAACAATTATCAGTATCTTTTAATTGATAAACATTACCATGAGTCTTCTTATCAGCAACAATTATTGTTCCAGAGCTTTTCCTTATCTCACACCCATTATCCTTAAACATTAGATTGTATCCTTTTTCACACATTTGTCCAACACTTAGAAGATTATGCTTTAAGCCTTTGACATAAAGAACATCATCTATATTATCTTTCCTTCAAAAGTAATTGACCCTTTTCAACAAATCTTACCAGCTACATCATCACCAAATCTAACTAGTCCTCCATCATACTTTTCCAATTTAACAAACTTACTCCTATCTCATGTCATGTGATTTGAACATCCACTTTCAATGATCCATTCATCCTTTTCCTTTCTATCATGATATGTAGACATCACTTTCTCTTCTTCCAGACTACCTTCCTTCACATAGCTTGCAAGGTTAGTAGAAATAGGTTCTTCTTTTAGAGCAATAAACAAGCATTCACTAGTATTACCATCCTCAAAATCAAATTCACCATCAGTCACACCATCATTTTCTTCAACATAGTAACTTTTCCTTACCATCTTACCTTTACCTTCTTTGTTCTTGATCTTCAAAGCTCTATTAGGGCATCTTGAAGCATAATGACTAACCTTACCACAACTAAAACATTTGAAATGTGACTTACCTCTAAACTTTCTAGTTCCCTTTTTCATTCTATTTACAATGTTTGCCTCAATCTCAGCAAAGTCTTCCTCATCTGATTCCACATCATACTTATCTGACCTAGTAGTCTTTTTTTATTTATCTTTAAAAGCAGTCTCAACTTTCACAAGACCATCAGTAGTACTAAATTCTCTCATCTCAAAAGCAATTAGTTTACCAAGCAATTGATCTTTTGAATGCTTGCCTATATCTAGAAATTCTTCAATGAAAAACACTTTATGACTATAAGATTTGGGAAGAGTTCTGAGTATCTTATTTAGAACTTCATTAGCATGCAAGTTTCCACCAAGACCTTTTATTCTGTTGACAACTTCATCAATCTTCTGCATATAGCTTGCTATATTTTCATCTTTGGACATCCGCATAGTTTCATATTTGGACTTCAGATTTTGCATCTTGGTGTTCCTAACATAATCATCACCTTCATACATATTCTTCAATTTTTTCTAGATCTCATGTGTAGTTTCCAGATCTAAGACTTTAGATAGTTCAAAGTTAGATAGAGCACTTATTAGAGCATTTCTAGCTTTGCCATTAGTCTCATAAGCCTTAACCTCAGCTGCTATCTTTGGACTATCTCTAGGTATAATATATTCCTTTAGAAGCATTCTCCAAACATCATAACCAAGAGAAATTAGATAACTTTGCATTCTTACCTTTTAGAAGGCATAGTTAGTTCCATCCAACTGAGGAATGTGTTTCTTGTGCGTCATCCCAGATCTACCTTATGTTGTTAGGATTTCTTCCAAGGAACCCTCACTATGATACTGTTGAAATGCATAAGACAACTGAGACGGGGGATGAAACAATTGTATCAAATATTTAACTTCTGATAAACACAATCACATCCACATTGATTCACTTAAACCTTTATTATGTTATGAAGATTAAACATGGAAATAGATAACAGAAACTTAATCATATCAACAACATGCACAAGATAACACAAGATTTTTATGTGCAAAACCCTTAAAGGGAAAAACCATGGTGAGGATTATCTCACAATATAAAGTAGTGCCAATACCAAATTACAAAGAGGCTCACTACCCAGGGCTTACTTCCCAAAAGAATTCTCACTGCATGGTGTAGTCATGGTAGGAGGGTTCAAAGAATGAACTATCCGGACCGTGCAACAAGAGTAAACACAATGGAAACAACTCAAGAAATGAAGCAAATGCAGATTCAGTCATTCAGTATATCAAAGAATTCAAATAGAGATTGGTTGGCAACATGTGGGATTACAATTAGGGCTCACAAGCCTGATTACATACATGTGCAAGATAAATCTTTGAAGCTCCTCACAGAAAATCTAAACTATGAACTTGTAATCAATGAGAACAAAATGAAGCTTATAAGTAAATCAAATGCAAAACAGAATGATTATACCTTCATAAATGAACTCACGGATCCATGCGGGAAGGAGTTTACACCTACGTAGCTCCTTAGATGTTTCCCAAATGATGCAAGATGTGGATTGCTCAAGTGCTCAACACAATGTAAGATGAGGGACAAGTGGTTTTATGCCTGATTTGGATGGAGATGGGGAATGAGTAGAGTGATTTTTGCAGAGGTTTGATGAGATGAGGAGATTGTGGAGTGATTTGGGCAGAGGTCTGATGCATGAAGAGGTCTCTCCAATGGCTTAGAGAGGGTCCAATTGATAGAATTTTGGAGATGAGGATGGAGGGTGAGGATTCATTTGATGAGATCAAGGGCTAGGAATAAAAGTGAATCTTTTATTCCTAGTGGATGAATTAATAATTCTCATTTTGGGAAGAGTGGAGGATAGTGGATGAATTAATAATTTATTTTTGGGAAGAGTGGAGGATAGTGGGGGACAACTGAATTTTAGATTTAGTGAGTGGAGGATAGTGGGGGACAACTAAATTTTAAATTCAGTTTAGTGGAGGATTGTGGAGGATGAGGTAAGCAAGGTTAATTAAGTATTATCTTAATTAACTTAAGCCTAGGTTAATCAGATAAGCAGGATTTATCTAATTAACAGGGATTAGGGAAATGGATAAATCAACTAAATAAATATTAGGAATATTCATTCAATTGATAGGATAGGGTTGTAAGATTAAATGGATTAATTAGGTGAATTAATTGATCACCAGGGATATGCAGATGGGGAGAGTAGATTAGTGCAGAGGTACAGAAAATTGGTTTGCAGAGCAATCTAATTTCAGGTGTCTACATTTGCCCCTCTTTGAGATGGTGTTGCGGCTAAGTAACGTCATTTCAAAGAAGTTAAAACATAGAGAGGGATTGGATAGAAAAAAGATTTTGGTTTGGAAGAATAAGGTTTGGGGATAATTGGTAAGGGTGATGCCCCCTCGAGAGGATAGGCGGGTTGCAAGAACACGGTTGTGCTCTCGAAATGGATGGTACAGATTGGTAGATGTGGTCAGAGGATAAGTGGTGGGATGAAAGGATGATGATGTTTGGAGATGATTGGTGGATGATCATTGTGCTAAAACTGATTTAGAGCAATCCTAGGTTTGATATAGCAAAGTGGATATGTTCACCAAGGTATAGAAGACCAGGGTGATGATGTTTATCCAACATTTGCATGGACTAGACATGCAAACAAAGGGATGATCTCATGCATGCCCAAGTTAGTACAACCTTGTCAAGATGAGGGAAGGGGACTCATAGCATAAGCCCTTACTACAAAAAAGGTATGATGAACCTTAGATGCATAAAGAGATCAATATGCTAGAACCAACCCTATGATCAACAAGATATGAATACTAGCTTGGAGTAATGAGACCAACCCACAAGCACATCATACAAAAGCAAGACTACGCCCCATTCGAGATGTTTTCGCCACATACCATGATATAGTAAGATCAAGGTAGCTTTGATGTGATCTTCGAATAGGACAAAAGATAAAAATCAAAAACCAAAAGACCAATGAACCAAACAAGTAACCATTGTATCTTTTGCCAAAATGGATGATGATTTGATAGATTCTACCTATCGTAGGAAAGATATATCCTAAGGTAGGAATCAATTGATGATTGGGTCATTATTAGTTGATGTTGTGATGATTGGATAGATTCTGCCTATCGTAGGAATGACATATCCTAAGGCAAGAATCGATTGATGGTTGGATCATGTTTTGTTGATGTAAGATTGGCTCAAGATATGATGGTGACAAGTTATGGTTGATGATTTTTGATAAGGGATGATGTTTTGATAGGTGATGCGATGCTTGGATCTAGTATAAGCTTATTGAGGATAGATGGGTGCATCTTATGGACCTGAGTACTGGAAACATCCTTCGTATCCTAGACTGCCAACATACCTTGTATCCATGGGATCAAGGCACATTAAGATGTGGGTGGTTATGATATGTAGTTCTGATTTGTGATGATGATGTGGGATAATGAGATGTTGGATGATTTGGGTGATTGTGATGATGATTGTTTTTTTGGGGTTTTATGTGTTTTCTATTATTTTGGTATTTTTTGATGATTTTTTGATTTTTTTGATTTTTTTATTTTTTGGAAAAGGGAATGGTTTATTATGATGGTGTCATTGGATTCCATTTGCATAGACTTTGTGCTAAATACCAATGACAATGGAACACCAAGTCTAGAGGTGAAGGTGATGGGGTGGGATAGGGGCATTGGCGATGAAAGGATAATGGATAGGAGATTTGATAGATGAATGGACAAGTGATAGGGATGTATGTTAGATAGATGGAAGATTGGGATGAGGATTTTCTCCAAGGGCTAGGTTGCAAGGAATCATATGCCCCAATGCCTAAAGAATTTTGCATGATGGGCTCATGTTTGAATGGGTGGACTTTGCATTAGATGGATGGAGGATATACTTTAAAAGGGAGTATGCCAAGAGGTTTCCAAAGCATGTTGTTGATATTTTGCCCCTTGTCTTTATCAAGATCTAAGGTAGGAGATATAGTGGATAGAATGGATGGGGAATGATAGGATGAATAGGGGATGGTAGATAGGAATATGATAAGATTAGGATAAGATAGTGGATAAGATGTGCAAAGGATAGGATGGATGTGGATGAAGGATACAGTTTTGCCCCCAAGTGTAGGGATACAAAATGGATGGAGAAAGGATTACACATGACGCCCACAAGGGGTTTTCATCATGGTACTTGCCCAAAGCGCCACAAGGAGTGGTTTTCACCATTGGACAGATTTTTTTCTCTTTACTATTTTCTTGATTTTTTTATTTTTTTGCATTTTTGATGGAATGGGGACTCTAGCGTTTGTTTCCATAGCAAGGAGAAGATGGTCCCATGTTGGATAGCATTATGGATGATGATTGCATGGATGTTGGTAGATAGGCGAAAATGGAATGGATTATGGATAATGGATTATGGTGTGTATAATGTGGATTATGCAAAAGCATGGACCATAGGAATGTGATGGGGAAGATATGTAGGATAATGAATGAAAGATGGAGAGATGGAGGTATGGGGGAATTGCAAGTGGTGGAGAGGAACCAAGACCAATGGTGACACACACCTCTTGGATTTGGAATCTTGTACTTGGGATGTGGAGTTGGGAGTAATGGGGATTGGGATGGGGGATATTTGGATGGTCGATTTGGGGTTTTAGGGACCCAAATAGACTTAGACTTTGGGGAATTTTTAGATGGGGAGAGGGGTGTTTGGGATTTTGGGGTGGATTAGGATGTGGATGCCTCATTAGAGTTGAGTGATCTTTGTTTAGGGACCCACACCATTTTTGTTTTTGCTTTTTCTTGTGATGGTGTGGGATTGGATAGCCTTTTTGATTTTTCATTTTGATTGGGAGGGATAATATCCTTAGGATTTTGTGCTTTATGAGTTGAGGCATTCAAATATTTGAATCCCATGGATTTGGTGGAAGCTTCATATTTGAAAGATGTGTGTTTTTGTTGGTCTTGATTCAGGATTTTAGTGGACTTATGGATGGAGGGGTAAAAAGTGGATTTTTGGATAGATGGATGAAGTGATTTGAGAATAGGGATATTAGGAGTTGGTAGGAGTGGATGTAAATTTGATGGAGGGAGATGGATGGTCACATGCTTTTGCAAATGATAGGATGATGGAGGAGGGATGGCGACATATGTTTTGGAAATGCGCTGAGATGCACCATGTGTGGGATTGGATGAATGGATTTTGGAAGGTGTGTGGGTGGTACCAACATGTTTGTTTTGTTTGTCTTGGGATGTATAGCCAAGGCCATGCGAAGATGGATGGAATGTGGTGTGGATGGGCTCCAAGATGCCTTGTTCGTGAAGGCCTAAGCCTTTGCCTTTATAGTTCATAAGTAGGAGCATGTGACATGCAATGGGATGTTTGGTGCTTTGGAAACAAGACGCGAGTCCCTTATTTGTTGGAGAAAGATATATGATAGATGGAAGTTGTTCACCTCCTACGATGGGTTTACCATGGATGAAGGTGCTTTTTCCAAGTGGATAAGGGGATGGATTTGGGATGGGATTGGTAGGTGGAGGTGAAGGATTAATGGGGGATGGTAAAGGGGTGGTAGAAGTTGATGGGGGATCAATAAGGTGATCCATAGATGGGAGGGGATGGGGGATGGGATTGGATGGGATGGGTAGATCTTGATTAGGAGAAGGGGTTGATGTTTCAACATGCTTTGGATTTGATTCTTGGCATAGCTCATGTGGTTGGGTAGAAGTGGGATTGACTTGGATAGATGTGGTGGGTGCTTGGATGGATGTGATAGGTGTTTGGATGGATGTGATAGGTGTTTGACTTATGTGTCCTTGAACATGGCTACATGGTGGTTCTTGACTTATGATAGGGGGTTGTTCAAGAGGTTTGGTGGATGTTGGATTGCATGAGGGTGTTTAATTCCTTGCTAATAGCCAATGGATGGTATCCTTCATGAGTTTATGGGTTGAAGAGAAATATAATGGATGGATAATGATGGTGGTTGGTGTAGGATTAGGATGGGGATTGGATAGGTGGGTGACAGGACTAGGTAATGATGGTTCGTAGATGGGTTCAAGGATAGGTGTTAGACTAGATGGTGGTGTTGGAGGGTTTGGGGATTGGGGGGATTCCTTTACTTTGCTTTCATTTTTAGGTGATGTTCTTTGGAAGAAATCCCACAAGGATTCTTTGGATGTGATAGTGTTGGGACTTGGAAGGTTTGATGGTGGATTAGATGGTGGATGGGTGATAGGGAGTGGTGGATTGGAAGATATATAAGGTGATGGATTAAGGTTAATAAGGTTGGAGGGATATTGTGAAGGGGGGATTAGAGGATGGGGATTAGGAGATGGGGGATTTGGTTGTTGATATAAGGTTTGGATTTCAGATATAAGGTGTGCTAGATTGGTGTTCCCTTGATCAAAGTTAGCATGACAAAGGTTGGTGGATTGATAAGGTGGAGGTATGGATTGATTGGATAAGTATGATGGCATGGATGTGTAAGGGGATGAAGATTGATATGAGGGTAAAGGTTGATATGATGGAAGTTGGTATGAGGTTGAAGGTTGATATGAGGATGATGGAGGTTGATATGAGGATGATGGAGGTTGATATGATGGAAGTTGGTATGATGAAGGTTGATGGGAGGTTGATGGTGTGGATATGTAAGATGTAGATTGGTATGAAGGTTGAAAGAATGATGATTGATATGATGTGGATGGGGATGAGGTGTATGGTGTTTGTTGATATAATGAAGGTTGGTATGATGTCAATGGTGTGGATATGTAAGATGTTGAAGGTTGATATGATGAGGGTTGATATGATGAAGATGGGGGAGGGGTTTGGGATTCTCCAATGATGAGGTGTGCTAAGGGTATATCTTTAATGTCATTTTTGAATTGTTCCTTAGCATTAGGATCCATGTTCTCATAGACTATTCTAATTCTTTGTACTTGTTGTATTGATTCATAAAGATCCATTTTGTGGGAGAGATATGAGATGATGGGGGCTGATGGATGATTGTGATGTTGGGGATCAAATTTCAAGACCTTAGGATGATTTGATTTGATTTGATTTGTTTTGATGAATGGTTCTCTATGCTTAAGATAGACTAATGATCTTAAGCAAAAAGGTTGATTTGGGTTGATTTGATTAGGTGATCAATTAAGGTCTTGATTTTTGATTGGGTTGATTCAGATTTGGAGTTTGATAATGATGTTGGGGAATTTGGATGTTGATTGGGGTTGATTTTGATCTTGGATTGGACTTATGGTTTGGAAGATTATGGATTTGGTTGGATTTTTGATTTGATTGGGATGAGATGGGATTAGAATGATGTTGATGAATTGGATTAAGGTTGATGGGGGTGATTAGGACTAGGGATGAAGTGGATTATGATGAATTTGATCAAGCTCAAATAAAGGGATTGGACAAGCTCAATTGATGGGATTTGCTAAATGGGGAAATGGTGTAGTAGTGTTGGGAGGAAAACCCGGCCCAAATTTTTTTTTAAAATGGGCTTATAAAATTGATGTTTTTGATGGAAAAATTTGATTTTTGGACATGGATGAAGAAGGTGCTAAAACAAATAGAAAATGGCGCTAAAATAGAAGAAATGGTGCTAAAAGATGTGAATGGTTGGATTGATGGATGAATTCAATTTTTCTTGGCAAGTAGACAAACAATCAAGCAAGAAAACACAATGGTTAAAGGTTTGATTTATGAAAAATGTGATAATCAAGCATGTACAACCTAAGACAAGGTAATGACAATACTTGTGGGACAAGTAGATGGATTTGGGCCACTAAAACAAAGGTTTGTAGTGGGGGAGCATCTGGGGGATCGGCACCTTACAAGAATCTGATAAACCACTTAAGGTTTTGACTAGCTCTACTAGGAGTTTAATATACCTCAAGGGTACTACTTCCTTTCAAGCTAGCACCAAATGGTAAGTGCTCATACCGATTAGACTTGGCTTTCACCTTATCCTTAATTTACATATAGTGCACCAGATGAAAGTACCGCTTGGGGTCGCCAATGAGTTCTCCGAATGGATGTGTCTCAAGGGCAAGCCCACGTCCTAAAAAGAAAAATAGAATAGAACCATTTCTCTTCACCCAAGATCCTTTTGAAGGCAAGGGGAAAGGATAATTTAATTCTACCCTATGGGATAACACAAACGTGCAAGTGCACAAGACACGGCAAATAAGAACTAATGTTCATTTTAAGCCCAAATTGAAAATGTGCCTAAAGTTGTTTGTTGCAAGCAATGATTAATTTTAGTTGTACCAAAATCAAATGTTCTTTACACTAAGGCACACAAGGATTCTTTTTAGGTGCACCAAAATGAAATGTTTGATTGTAGATTGTTTGGAAGCAAGATTCATTTTAGGTGCACCAAAGACAAATATTTTCTATGCTAAGAAATCCCTGCAAAAAAGATGTTAGTAACTTCTAGATTGTGCCCTAAGATGATTTGAAATATGTTGCAAAATAGAAACCAAACCCTGCACAGACCCTTAAGCTAGTACAGAAAAATAGCACTAAAACAGAGGGAAGATACCGCCAATACAGAAGATAGCGCTAATATAGAAAATAGTGCCAATACAGATGCAAGATAGCGCTAATACAGAAGATAGCGCTAATACAGATGCAAGATAGCACTAATACAGAAGATAGCACTAATAAAGACATAAGATAGCGCTAATACAGAAGATAGCGCTAATATAGAAGCAAGATAGCGCTAAACTGTGTTTCTATCTTAGTTTTTAGTCTGCCGTGAAGAAGATAGCGCCGAACTGGGTGATAGCGCTGATACGACACAGAGTTTGGTCAATGGATGATTTTAGGAAAATTTTGCCATAGTTTCCCCTTGTTCATTCAAGATTCCTGCAAAAACAGAGAGCAAAGAGACACAAAAATAGCAGGAAAATTGTTAAGAAGAGACGTGTGAGACATGTGAGTAGAAGTTAGAATAGAAAATGCTTCGTAGAAATGGCGCTAAAATAGTAGATAGCACTAAAAATCACCAAGGATAGCACCACTATACGGGGTGGATGGCACTGCACCTGCAAAAACACATCCTAAGCACAAAAACTCACACAAACAGATTAGATTTGGACCTTGTGGGTCCCACCAGGCGTGCCAATGTAATCAATGAGAACAAAATGAAGTTTATAAGTAAATCAAATGCAAAACAGAATGATTATACCTTCATAAATGAACTCAGGGATCCATGCGGGAAGGATTTTGCGCCTACGTAGCTCCTTAGATGTTTCCCAAATGATGCAAGATGTGGATTGCTCAAGTGCTCAACACAATGTAAGATGAGGGACAAGTGGTTTGATGCCTGATTTGAATGGAGATGGGGAATGAGTAGAGTGATTTTGGCAGAGGTTTGATGAGATGAGGAGATTGTGGAGTGATTTGGGTAGAGGTTTGATGTATGAAGAGGTCTCTCCAATGGCTTAGAGAGGGGTCCAATTTATAGAATTTTGGAGATAAGGATGGAGGGTGAGGATTCATTTGATGAGATCAAGGCTAGGAATAAAAGCAAATCTTTTATTTCTAGTGGATGAATTAATAATTCTCATTTTGGGAAGAGTGGAGGATAGTGGATAAATTAATAATTCATTTTTGGGAAGAGTGGAGGATAGTGGGGGGCAACTAAATTTTAAATTCAGTGAGTGGAGGATAGTGGGGGACAACTAAATTTTAAATTCAGTGAGTGGAGGATAGTGGGGGACAACTGAATTTTAAATTTAGTTTAGTGGAGGATTGTGGAGGATGAGGTAAGCAAGGTTAATTAAGTATTATTTTAATTAACTTAAGCCTAGGTTAATCAGATAAGCAGGATTTATCTAATTAACAGGGATTAGGGAAATGGATAAATCAACTAAATAAATATTAGGAATATTCATTCAATTGATAGGATAGGGTTGTAAGATTAAATGGATTAATTAGGTGAATTAATTGATCACTAGGGATATGTAGATGGGGAGAGTGGATTAGTGTAGTGGTACGGAAAATTGGTTTGCAGAGCAATCCAATTTTAGGTGTCTACAGAACTATCACTATGTTATGAACTGCTTTCCTAAGGATCTATTACATCATTATATATCATCTCCAGACCAATAGATTCCTCCGCATTGGCCAAGGAAGGTCACAAACTCCAATGAAGAGTTGTAACATGTATACAAATAGGTCAGACCTAAATGCATAGAACACTTCCTCAAATGAATGGAATAACGTGCGGACCCTCGGGGAAGGTTGGCCATGAAATAAAGATCATCGAATGATGTGTCATTAAGATCCACAAGTCAAGGGATGATCTACAAGCCTTCTCCTTCAGCTGATTGTCTAAGACTGTCAGGATGCTCTATTCTAAGAAAATAGTTGATCTTTTGATAGTGATATCTTTCCAGTGACTGATCCAAATGCTCTAAATTCTAGATATGATGTAGATGAATGAAAGTAGATGCTAATTCCATATCCGCAAGGTGTGAAATGCAACTACAGTAGGATACCGAACCAAAAGTTGAAACTGCTTCTAACTGAACTACCTGAACTGAATTGGAAAATGAAAGAAACAAACTGAACTGCAAACAAACTAAAATGCAAATGTTTTTGGTTGATGCAAGATTGCTCTTGAACTAGGGATGCTCCTACATCATACATTAGGGGTTATTGGAAAAGTGAGTCCCTCACTTTGCTAGGGCTAAGTGAGAACCAAGATGGTCCACCTTAGCCTGAGAAATCCAAGATGAATCTTCTTTTGGTCTGCCTTTCCACTTCACAAGATATTCTTTGTATTGTCTTCCTTTAGTGTTGCATCCAACTCTGCTGTACAAAATTTCTTCAATCTACTCCGGTGCTTGTTGTGGTAATTGCTTCTTCAAGTCTTCTTCCATGCTATCACTGAACTCTGCTTCATGATACTGATATAAGTCTGCAATGTCAAAAATAGGTGATATACCCAATGTCTCTGGTAACTCCACTTCATATACATTTCCTGAATCAAATTTTCTAAGTATCCTACAAGGTCCAAACTTCTTCATCTTCAACTTGTTATATGTCCCAACTGGAAATCTTTATTTTCTCAAGTACACCATTACTTCATCTCCTTCTTCAAATTTCTTATGTCTTCTCTTTTCATTAGCCTTCTCTTTGTACTTACTGTTCATATTCTTCAAATTCTTATTCGCCTGATTATGCACTGTCTTCATATGATCTGCAAATTCTTCTGCTTCTACACTTCTCTTTTCCTCTGTACTGATATCTCTCAATTCTACAACTCCTCTAGAATTTACTCTGGTAACAATCTCAAAAGGTGTTCTTCTGGTACTCTTGTTTACTGAATTATTGTATGCAAACTCTACTTGTAAAAGAATCAAATCCCAACTTCCTATCTTGTCTCCAACCAAACATCTCAACAAGTTTCCCAAACTCTTATTCACTACCTCTATCTGTCCATCTATATGTGGATGAAAATTTGAACTGAACTTCAAATCTATCTTCATCTTCTTCCAAAGTGTCTTCCAAAAGTATCCAACAAACTTTGTATCTCTGTTTGAAACTATACTCTTAGGCAATCCATGCAATTACAATCTCTTTGAAAAATAGGTCAGCTACATGCACTGCATCAGTTGTCTTCTTACAAGGTATGAAATGAGACATCTTTAAAAATCTGTCAACCACTACATATTGAATCATGTACTCTCTGTGTCTTAGGCAATCCTATTACAAAATCCATGCTTATGTCTTCCCAAGGTCTCTTCGGTACTTTCAAAGGTTTATACAATCCAGTATTCTGACTATTCCCTTTTGTAACTTGAGAAACTCTACAACTCAGCACAAATCTCCAAACATCCTGTAACGTCAAAAAATGTCCCCTTGGGGGCTTTTCCCTCATAAGGTTTAGCTCTCGGGTCTTTAGTTATGTATTTAGGACATCTTAGTTCATAACTTAGCATCCCGATGGAATGATCCCTAGGTAACATGACAAATGGGACCTAGGAGGACCCCTTGAGTTGTACCCTACCCAAAATAGGGGGGAGGACTTGGGCGACCATGCCCTAGTCTTTCCCTATTTTGGGGTAGCCCTAATTTTTAGGTGTCGGTTTATGACCGTTAGTTGGTTCTTTTGCCGACACAGTAAAGTTTGATTTTTAAAATCTTGGTGGGAATGCTTGTAGTTGCATATATAAGCATGCTTAGGCATTCATTTGTAAAACTAGATTTCAATTAGATGATTACTAGCAAGCTATTGTGTTCTCAAGGTGATTCAAAGCTTCTATTGTGTTGCAAGAGAAGACTTGTATGTTTTATGTGTTGATATTTGCATATTTGAGCATCAATTTCCTCATGACATGAAGAGCCTCTTCCTCTATGAGAGCTTCACTACAAGGTGACGTAATATTGTGTTTTCATCATTGATTCCTTTAGTTTTTGTCTCTGCCTCACAAGGGCACACACTCTTTGTCTGACAACAGTGTTTAGAGACTTAAGTGTCCTCCAGGGCTTGACTGAGGCAAGCCTCTAAACACCACAACCCCCAAACCAAGTCTTATGATTGCAAGTTACAGGTGGCATATCCAAAAAAGGTGGAGTTGCAGAAAGGCTTGGAAGGCATCAAGGATTCAGGATCTGAAGAAAAGTTAGACACAGAAGCACTTCTACGAGTTGGGAACTCACTCCAGTGTCCTTCGCAGATAGATCTCAGGAAACAGAAGTTATAGGGCTGATCAATGTTGGAAGGAGGTCCAGATTCCCCAAAAAAGTAGGTACCTTGGACTTGGGTTCCCACTCTAGTGTCCCCAACTGTTCTGCTTCAGAACCCTAAAAAAAGGCATTCTATAATTCAGTATTTTACTCCTGTTTGTAAGAGTTTTTTCCGTAATTCCTCAATTTGTTGTCGTATTTGCATAATTAGGGTTTTAATGGTCAATTGGACATAGGAGAAGGAAAATTTGATGATTAATTCTCTAATCCAAGTTTCACTACATCTATAAGTGATCTAGGGTGTGATAGTGCTCACCACTCAACCCTAGATCCTTGAATGTAAGGTGGAAAGGAGGATTTAAACATCTAAACACTAGAACATTAACAAATCCAATTTTCCCCTAAATATTTTGGTGAACCCATGTTTTTGAACTTAAATTACAACTCACTAAGTGTTTTTCTTCATATTTGGATTGATTTCATTCATTCATTTGGTCATTCATTTCATTTCATTGAGAAAAATTCAAAAAAATTGAAAATTTTGAAAAATACACAAAAATTACATTGTTTGGCTTACTAAATTGCATTAGTTCTTCCTAAATTTTCTTAATTCATGATTTTTGCATTAGATCTGATATAAACTACAGAAAAATCCAAAAATTCAAAAATTTGCATTGCATTTTTATCATTTAATTGCTAGGGTTTTGTGGAAATTTTAACAATTTTATATAACCTAGTAATTCCAAAATCTAGGATTAGTAGGCAAAATCTTTTATCAAATTTTTCTACTAATTTTAGAGGATCGTTCAAATTTACATTTGGCTGTAGACTTGCATTTTAGTGTGAATTTGCATTTAGATTTAAAATATTTGCATTTTTACATAGAAAATTTTAACCAAAACTAGCAATTTTGATTCATTTTCATTGAATTTGCATGGGCATTTTGCATGTTGAGGCTTGAAAATTATTTTCAGATCTGAGAGTAAGTCAATTTCATCATAAATCAAACTTCAAAGCATTCACATAGAAATTTATCCCAAGATCTCAAACTTAGGGCTTCAAAAACAACAATTTTCACAAAAATTGGCCTTATCAACAATAAACTTGCTTGTGAAAATTATTTTGGCATTATTTTTTTGTTATTAGAGTAATCATTTTCTATCCCTCCTAAAAAGATTCACAACACCCTTTTATCGGGCTCTTGTAGTGAAAATTTGGTGAAAAACTACACATTTAGCTATTTTGGCCCTAGGGTTTTACATAGTTTGCACTCCAAGTGTGTTGTGATCAATTTTATGGATTGAGGTGACTGATATTATTGATATTATTTTCTATACCTCATGAAATTCATTACAAGACCTCCTTTTCTAGGTCTTGGAATTGAAAAACCGTGAAAAATTGCCTATTTTTGCTATAATTTCACTAGGGTTTTACCTTAAGTGGTACTAAAAGCATGTTGTGTTGGATATTTTGGCACCAAGTGGCTTTTATTACTGATATTATTTTCTGTCCATAATGATTTTCCTCACAACACTCTTTGTTATGCTCTTTTGCATTGAATTTTGGTGAAAAAAGTGCCTATTTTGACATATTTTCACTATATTTTGACTTGGCATTATCTTGGATTTGCATCAAGAGTGTGTTGAGAGTGATTATATTGCTGTTTTGGACTGATATTAGACATATAACTTTCTTCCCTTGATCAAAATACTTACAGCATCCTTTGTTTCATTCATTGGCATTGAAAAAGTATCAAAAAATCAAGCTTTTTAGGCTATTTTTGCTCCTATCTTTTGCACCAATTTCCCCGGTGGAGCAGTGAAGGATGGCACGAGGAGAGCAAACTTGATAATGAAGGCTTACCCACACCCCATCCTAGAAAGGTAATGAGACTCACTACCGGGCCCATCCTGAACCCCCGGTGTGGGATAACGTCCTGTAGTGGTGGGTGGGAGAAGATAGCCTCAAACTGAGCTAGACGAGCTTCCCTTGCCTTCGGTTAGGAGGTGGTGCGTGCTGGGCGTGATTCCGTTCGGCTGTCCCATAGGCGGGTGGATCAATAGCTTTCAAAATATAATTTGGCATTGATTTGAGCATATAAACATGGTCTCTAATCACAATGGCAATAATAGGTTCCCTCCTAGACCTTACATGAAAAGAAAGGCTCCCGAACCTGAAATTGTCTTTACACCTCATGATAGAACAATCGGTGACTCTGAAGGACCTCTTTACATCACTGTGAAAATAATGGGAAATCCCATGATTGGAACTCTTATTAACCCTAATTGCATGACTAATGTTGCCACTGAAGAATTCCTCTTCTCACATCAACTAATGCAAGGTTCTTATGACCTCTCAAGCATGATTATTAAGACACATAAGGGAACTTTTATCAAGCCTTTGGGTAAGATATCATTGTTAGTAATATTATCTAGAAAACATGTCGAACAATGGTTTGGCATTGTCCTTGTTTCTGACCTCTTTTGCATTAAATTGGGACATCCTTTGCTAAAAGAAATGAAAGCTATCCCTTCAACAATACACCATTGTTTGAAATTCCCTATGGATGGCCGTATAATCACCATCCCTCGAAACAAGTATAAGCCTTTGGTTCAACAAAAACATTACAAGTTGAATTAATTTTGGGATAAAACTGAAGTACCTAGTCCTCCTACACAAGAAATGACAAAAAATAAACAACCCGCATGTGAAGAGAACTTTAGACCAAAAGGACAAGGTCCCTATGCTGAGGTTCCTCCCTTGAAATCCTTACAAGGATCAAGAGGTCATTGCCAACAACAAAGTGTTCCACCATGACAAATGAGATTTGATCCCGATGCTTCATCTCCTAATTTGCACAAACCTATGAAAGAGGATAGCCCTATCTTACAAGATATAAGTGGTAAAAGAAGACGAAATAGAAAAGCAAGAGAAAGAAGAAAAAGAAGACAAGAATACGCTATAAACCTTGCCTCTCAACAAGAAAACATCAATCCCAACATTCAACCAAACAATAATGATCCTAATGATGAATAACATGATGAGAAAGATATGAATATGGCTATGGTATCTTATGTCCCACTATCCTCGAACATTAGGGAGTGGGAAGATGATGATGATGATTTTCTTATAGACAACTTCTAGCCCAAAAGGGGCCCTACAGGTAAGTATCTCTAACCCTTTATCTCTCTCATGATGTGCTTCCCCCATGATGTGTTATATGTTGTTTAGGCCCCCTAGGATGACCTCAAATTCTCTTGTAAGGTTCAGGATACCAGGAGAGCACCTCTATTGTGACCTTCTTCTATTTGTATCATCATTCTTCTATATTGCCTCTCTCTCTTATTTCATTGTTGTATGTTGTGTCTTAAGGACATAGCATCATGGTTGGTGACCTGGGTGTACCCTCCTACATGACTATCCCTAAGACACTTGTTTATCCTCTCTTATTTATTATTTCCCTTCCTCTAGTGTTTCCATCTAGCGAGCGGATGACAACAAATATTTATACTGATGTGGACCTAGTGTCCCTTTTGAGAACAATAAAAAAAATTGACTTAGTTCCTAATATGATGATGGGGTTGTATATCTTATCTGATGCTTGGCTAGTGGAAGCACTCGTGTTGTCTGCATAGTGAATTTGATGATGTTTATGTCGCATTTACAAACCTTAACAATATTGTTGCTCTATGCACCTTTGTTTACCTTTGAATCTGGCCTTGGTGGTACTTGATTCAGAGAGCTTAGTGATATAGCCTCGCAGTTATCCTTGAACTTTGGATTCATTGTATAACCTTGGCTCTTTGTGTGGTTAATCATATGCATTAATGTTGTTGTTTATCATAATCTTGTAGACACTAGCATGTTTCTTGCAGGGATGTGTTTGTGGGAACATTTGGCGATCATGAAGTACATGTCACCTCCGAGGGGCATGGACTTTGCAAAAGTCGGTGCTCCATTATGTGTTTTCTTCCTACCTTAACGTGCTTGATATCGATAACTAATATCAACCTCCTTAAGGTGGGGGCATATATAAGGTAAGCTATCTGTTATAGATGTTAGCAATGTGTCTGACTTCAGATGCAAAGACTTGCACCCCAGAGTAGTGCATCATGCATTCTGAGCTTGTTTGCAATCAATCAATCAATCATGTAAGCCCTCTACAGAGGTGGGATATCGAGCATATCCTTTTTCTTAAGCCCTCTGCGGAGGCAGGGATGGTGTATTTCTCATAGTAGATTACATCATCCTGTCATTTTCAAAAGTCCTCTACAGAGGTGGGGAGCGGTTATGTGACTAACTCAACCCTTAAACATGTCTTCAATGATTGTTGTGGCAAAGTGCAATCATCAGTGTGTGCCTGTAATGTGCCTAAGATGGTGTTGGACCTAGAAATAGGGACACTCCATCGCTTGTCTGCCGTGTTTTCTCTGTCTTCATGTGTGTGTGTTTTGGCGTTCTTGTTTAGTGTGGCATGTTTGTTGCCCCATATGCAGAGACCAGCACCCTCGGGTAGTGCTTCCTATAATTTGGGAGGTTTTACATGTCTTGCGTGTGTGTTGCCCCATGTATACAAAGACCTGCACCCAAGGGTAGTGCATCCTATACTATGGGAGGTTTGTCTACTTTCCAGTACTTGCATTGCATTTCATATGTATGAGAAAGAGAAAATAAAAGACATCATTTCTGTCTTCCATGCATTAATGTGTCTTCTATGCATTGATTGTCTTCTCTGTGTTCTGCGTGACTATAACTATCTTCTTCGTGTTTTACGTGCCTGTTACTGTCTTCTATGTGATTGGCATGTCTTCTCCATGCTTGATGTGTTTGTTGTGTTTGTGACCTTACTTTAATGCATGTATTGGCCTCACATTTATACATACATTAAAGTGGGGGCTAAATGTAACGTTGAAAAATGTCCCCTTGGGGGCTTTTCCCTCATAAGGTTTAGCTCCTGGGTCTTTAGTATGCATTTAGGACATCTTAGTTCATAATTTAGCATCCCAATGGAATGAGCCCTAGGTAACATGACAAATGGGACCTAGGAGGACCCCTTGAGCTATACCCTATCCAAAATAGGGGGAGGACTTGAGCGCCTGCGCCCTAGTCCTGCCCTATTTTGGGGCAGCCCTAATTTCTGGGTGTCAGTTTATGACCGTTAGTTGGTTCTTTTGCCAACACGGTAAAGTTTATTTTTAAAATCATGGTAAGAATGCTTGTAGTTGCATATATAAGCATGCTTAGGCATTCATTTGTAAAACTAGATTTCAATTAGATGATTACTAGCAAGCTATTGTGTTCTCAAGGTGATTCAAAGCTTCTATTGTGTTGCAAGAGCAGACTTGTATGTTTTGTGTGTTGATATTTGTAGATTTGAGCATCAATTTCTTCATGACATGAAGAGCCTCTTCCTCCATAAGAGCTTCACTACAAGGTGACATAATATTGTGTTTTCATCATTGATTTTGTAGATTAGGTAAATGCAATAAGGCAAAATACTAAATCAAATGCAAATGAAACACAAAATTATACCTCATAACACACAACCTAATCCTATCAAGGGAAGAAGGAGCCTTTGCACCCAAAAGAAGCTCCCAAGACCAAGATTATCCCTAGACTATAGATTCAAATGTGAAATGCTTCTCAATTGTGCAACTCACTATCTACTTAAAGGTGATTTTGGCATGGTAACTTTGCATGGAATTGGATGGTGAAAATGACTTGTGAGAGGTGGTATTTATAGACTTTTTGGAGAGATTTTTATCCAAGGGTGGAGATTGATTGGAGAGATCAATGGTGGAGGATAAAAGTGATGTGGAGGGCCTAGATTTGATCTTGGAAGATGGAGGGCTAGGAATAAAAGTAAATCTTTTATTCATTTTTGGGAAAGGGGTGAATAAATGAGGTTGGGTGAGATGGATTATTTGTGAATTAAAAATTCATATGGGGAAGGGTAAAATGAATTAAAAATTCATTTGGGGAAGAGTGGATATTAATTAGTTATGACATGTGTAAGGGATGTGTAAGAGGAGTAAATGTGATGTGTGATTTATTTGAATTTTAAATTTGCGAGATGTGGAGAGAAGTGCTAATGAGGGTTTGACTCACTTAATTAGGGTGATTAGCCTAATTAATGTGGCTGGAATAAATTAGTAGAGGGATTAGAGGGGGGATAAGATTAATTAATTAGTGATTTAATTAATTAATCTTAAGGCTAGGATGAGGTAGGCTAGAGTAGGCAATTAAATAATAGCTATTTAATTGTCTAGGGTAGGGATAGGCTAATTAGTAGGCTAGATTAATTAGTTAACATGGTTTTTAACTAATTAATTAGATTTAGGGAAAATGGGGGAATTGATTAATAAATTTTGCATATTTATTAAATCAATTGGCTAAAGTTTGGACTATTGAATTAACAGAATTAATTCAATTCTGGGGATGAAATGATGTGGATTTAGGAAATGAAAGGGGTAATTAATTAAATACAAATTTAATTAATTGGTTGGAAAGGAAATTGGTATGTTTAGGGATGTCGGGAGTCAGTTTGGTGGTCGAGACATTTTTAGGTGTCTACATTTGCCCCTCTTTGACGTGGCGTTAGGACCTAGGAGGGAAATGGCGTCAGGTCGAAGAAAAATATGCCCCAGCTGCCAGGAAGGAATGAGATGGATAGGGGATGCCCCCCTCGAGAGGTTAGCGGGAAAATGAAAATTTTGCGGGTAAGCTCTCGAAAGGATGCGATGGAAGTGACTGTTGGAGAGGTGATGGAAAAAGAAGATGGTAGGAGGAAAAACGGAGGAAAAAGGCTGAGATCTGCACCCTGGAGGAAAAAAAGAAGGGATGGAGGGATGACATGGCCCACTATATGAGGCAAAGTGGGCCTAAAGAGTGCCACATTGGCACACTTTTGACTTTCTAGAAGAAGAGACAAAGGAGAGATGGCTGAGCGCAACCCACAATTCCCGCGACTACATCACATCTCAGAGCGATTCCGAGAGGTCGGACGGTCACCCGAGGCTGGACCCCAGGTAGGGCCTAACCCGAACTTTGTGATTTTTTATTTTGCGCACATGTTTTTAGGTTTTGGGATATGGGTTTGGAGCGCGTGGCGCCAAAGATAAGGTGAATTAGTGCAATCCTGCGGATTAGCGCTATCCGCCAGGGTAGGGTGATTTTGTCGCCATTTGGGGGAAATATTGGCGCTATCGTCTGGGTTAGCGCCAAAACTCAGAGAGAAAGAAAGATAGCATTTTGACGCCATCTTATGGTTATAACGGCGCTATCGTCTGGAATAGTGCCATAATGGGGAATGGCACTATCGTTAGTTTTAGCGCTAAAAGGTAAATTGATGCGAAAATGAAATATTTCACCATCGACTGGATTGGCGCGATATAGGGCGCGCAGTGGCGCCATTGTCTGTATTGGCGCAATGGATAGGGAGAAGTAGCGCCATTTTAAAAATGGCACTAGGGACTATCCGTGTGGGGCCACATGATGGGGGCCTGTGAGACATTTAGAAGAAAAAGTGTGTGTGGGGAAAATAAGTTAGTATCTAACGAAGAAATGGTGGGTGCAGGATACACAACAGTTTATACTGCAGTCGCGGGAGCGACGAGTGCGATCTGTGATGGCACTGTTTGATGAGGCATGGCGGCCTCGACTAGTGAGACTAGGGCTTTGGATGGTGGCAGCGATGCCAGTGCTGTGAGCTCATAGAGCTCTGATGACGGCCGCAGTGGAGCGATACCACAGCGAGACTTCCATCTTTCTGCTGCCGACAGGGGAGATGACCATCACACTTGAGGATGTTTATCGCATCCTCAAGCTACCAATTCTAGGTCGATGTGTGAGGTATGACATGAGGAGGGGGAAGATTGCATTGATCAGAGTGTTTGGAGCAGAGCACGTAGTTTTTTCGGCAGATGGGAGGGAGTTAGATTATGATAGGACGTTGGCGGCGGGTGCAAATCCCTTTGCCTTATTTTTGTGTGCGCTGATTGGAGGTGTGGTGCTGCCGGATAGGCGAGGCAGAGGTTTTCCTGTGGGCTGGGGCGGGATGATAGAGGGGATGATGAGTCATGATATTGTCTACGCATGGGGGTCAGTGATGCTAGCACAGCTGCTGCACGAGATGCACACGGTCGCTTATCTTCATGACAGGGCTTTATCTACTAGGGTTACGCTACTACACATATGGCTTTGGGAGCACATCCCTGTGACTCGGCCGACATGAGGTTATTATCGGCGGCTGTTTGAGGCGTTTGTGTTCTTGTATCAGGATGCAGAGTATACCTATACTGGACAAGTCCGCCACTGGCGGAGGATACTGGATGATGTGATTAGCGTGGTATGGCACACATATATTGGTTGTGAGGAGTGGCCTGATGATGTGATTCATCTCCCATACACATTTCAGCAGAGATATCTTATGGGTCGTGCAGACCGTACCATAGAGATGTACCTACCCTCGTGGGTTATGCATCAGTTTGGACTGGTACAAGATATGCCTCAGCAGATGGCGATATATGCGCGGACGCCACGGGATACAGCTTACTGGCCCACACCATTACAGCCATAGGTTGCGCTGAATGATTGGGCAGCACTTCGGCCAGTTCAATGGGATTGGAGGAGCACAGTGATGGATGCAGGTACTACACCTGTTTATGAGGTATGGTGGCAGACACATCAGCCCACTCGATTGACAGATCCAACAGTGGAGGTGTCAGAGGATGAGGGAGATGGGGGTGGAGATGATCCGGATGGAGGTGGAGATGAGATTGTGGAGGACTATATCGTGGAGGTGATGGATGATGGGGAGGAGAGGGTGATCGCGAGAGATGGTCAGCGTGTAGAGGAGGTGGCAGTAGTGGCAGTGGGACAGGGACAGGTGGGGCAGGGGGTTCCAGCACAGCAGGTTCCAGCACAGCAGGTTCCAGCACAACAGGTTCAGGTTAGGGGTGGATGACAACGTAGAGGACCGCGACGGCACGGTGGATAGCTGAGGACGGAGCAGGGTGATCTATCTCCATCACGGGTGGAGCAGCTGTGAGTCGGTAGACATGATACCGGGGCAGGGAGTTCAGGGGTAGGGGTGGCAACAGAGGGTGAGAGGCTGACACCTCGGTGACGTCCACGGGAGGAGACGGAGGAGGTGGAGACATTGCGTGCTCAGGCGGCCAGTCTAGAGGAGGCGTTAGGGCACCGAGAGGCTGAGTTGGGACAGTTGCAGGGAGTGGATGGGCAGGTGGTAGTGCTAGAGGCTCAGCTGGCTCAGGCTCGAGAGGACATGGAGGATTTGAGGCTAGAGCGGGATGCAGCACTCGTGAAAGCACATCAGGCAGAGACTGCGTTGACCAGTGTACAGGCTACGAGTGGGCGACTTGCCCCGATTTTGGCAGGGATGCAGACCCAGCTAGCTCAGGCACAGACACATGCACATCAGATACAGGGGTAGTTGAGCCAGGCACAGGGACAAATATCTCGAGTACAGGGAGAGCTAGCAGAGGCCAGAGCACGGAAGGAGTATTATCAGGGGTTATACTATGCAGCCGTACCTACAGCGCAGCGAGCACCGAGTTATAGCTAGGTCAGTAGGTCGGGGGCATCGAGATCACATAGATCGAGATCTGTGCAGTCAGTACAGCAGATGATGCCTCCTCCGTCACATGTGCCCCAGCAGGGTCCTCAGGTACCAGTAGCGCCATAGCCACAGCGGCCATCGGGATCACAGGCTCGACTAGGGTCAGCATCTCCTACCCCCTCAGAGAGATGATCCTCGATGTGAGAGTTATACCATGTTAGCCCTTAGAGGCATTGTATCAGGACACTTTATTTTTTGATGATGTGAGCGATGTACATTTTTTGTGGTGATTATATATGATGCGATACTTCTGATGGTTTATGATGGTCTATTGTGATGATGCTTATATGATGGATGCACATGTTATATTTTATATGTTGTGGATGTGTGATGTTTCAAATGATGTGTGTGATTTGGTGGATGCATGGATGTTTTTGTGATATATGCATGGTGTTGTGATTTTATGGACTATATGATGTAACTGAATATGCAGACTAATGAACATTTATTATGTATGAAAATGTATGAGATTATGTATATGCCACTAGATGTATATGTTGTTTGAATGGTGATGCTGATGATGTTGTAATGCAACTAATTGTTTATGAGATGTTGATATGTATGGAATGCAATGTGATGATGCTATTTTTAATATGCACCTATGATATGATGTGTAATGATATGCAACTAAAATGAACCTACTTGTGTTTGTGAATGGATGAACCTAGACTGCAATGCAACTTAGATGGATCTAAGATGTAAACTTTAAATGGATTAAAATGAACCTACGATGTTATGTACATGAATTAAAATGAATCTAAAATGTTATGTAAAGGGATTAAAATGAACCTAAAATGAGATGCAAATGGATTAAAATGAACCTAAAATGAGATTAAAATGAATCTAAAATGAGATGCAAATGGATCTAAAATGAACGTAAAATGAGATTAAAATGCAGTTTAGGTGATAGGTGGTATGCACACTAGGTGATAGGTGAGGTAGCCTAGTCCTGATACACATGATGTTCCTTGTGTTGACCCTGAATGGTGAGACTGTGGGAGAACATGTTAAGTGGTGGGGATGATAGGGGTGGGAGCGTCTAGGGGATGGCGGTGGGGAGATTGGAGGCTTGGTAGGTTAGAAGACACCACGTCATTGAGGGGGGGCAGGGTTTGGTTGGTTCAAGATGTGTTAGGTGGAGATATGGTGGGAAGGTGGGGTTAGTTAGATTTGGGGGGGGGGGTGGGGGGGTTGAAAAGTGTTTATCAAGTCTAGGCTGATATGGGATGGGTGGCTGAGTGATTAGGAAGATGATTGTGAGCTAGTAACAGTAGTTGCACAAAATTAATTGAGAGCATTTCTTAGTTTAATGTAGCAATGTAGGATACAGTTCACAAAGGTATGAAATGACCTAGGTGATGATGTATATCCGACGATTGCATGGACTAGACTTACAAACAATAGGTTGGTTTCATGCATGCCCAAGGTAGTATAATCTTGCCTAGTGAAGGAAGGGGACTCATAGCAGTGAGTATGAATAATGCATCTAAGGTGTTGATGCCGGTAGATGCAAAATAGGACACATCATGCTAGAACTGACCTAGACTTCAAGATATGAATACTATTCTTGGATTAATGAAACCAACCCACAAGCACAGCATACTGAAGCAATGACCATGTCTACTCCAAGGGCTATCCGCTACGTACCATGATATAATGAGATCAAGGTAGCTTTGGAGATTACTTGGAGTGAGACAAAAAGATAAAAAACAATAAGCAAAAAGACCAACAAAAGATACAAATAGCCTTTGTGTGCTCTTGCCAAGAGACGTGATGATAGAATGATAGATTTTTGTCCATTGTAGGAAAGACATATCCTAGGACGCAGATCTATTTTGATTGGAGAGTTTTTGGAAGATAGGCAAAAGAACATTCGGGCCAAATGCAAGATTATAGTTGGTATATTGCTTGATGATTTTTGCACGAGGGACCATGTTTCAATGGTATACGTAGCATGCGTATCGTCTTGTAGATCTAGAAAGCTCAGTGAGTGGGAACCATCCCAACGAGTGGAATGGGTGCATCTTAGATACCTGAGTACAGGAAACATCCTTCGTATTCCAAACTACCTACATACCCTGTGTCCACGGGATCAAGGTACTTTTAAGATGCGGGCAAAATGAATATGTAGTTCTGGCAAGACTTGATGATGTGGGAATGGTTGATGTGTGTTTAGATGATCGTGATGGAATATGAGATTGATGTATGGGGGGGTTTTTTTTGGATTTTCTATTTTTTATGATGTTTTTGGATTTTCTAATTTTTTATGATGTTTTTGGATTTTTTGATTTTATGAACTATACAGAGGGGAGCTTACAAGGATCCTTGTTCCATGGATGGGGTTTTGGGTGGGTGAGGAAGTGTGGAATAGGCGAACAAACTTGATGTGTCAGAATTTCAAGCCATGGAATGCATGGGTATGGAGTGTTATGATGGAAAGAGGACTTATTAGATGGTAGAACTGGCCACTACACATGGCGCCTGAAACAGGTTTTCACCATGGTACTTATCCAAGGCGTCACCGTGGTGATTTTCACCATTGGAAGTTTTTATTACACTCTAATTTTTCTTGATTTTTTTTTTGACTTGTGGTACCAAATGGGTTATGCATAGAATCGCTTGAGATGCAAGATGTTCATTAGCTCATCTAGAGGCTGCCCCTCAGGTGTTGCAAGCTGATACGCTCCTGACCCATAGTCGGCGGTGACGACATAAGGTCCTAGCCAATTAGGTTCAAATTTTCCTTGCTTTGGATGCTCTTGCAAGTTCTTTTGATTTTCCATTAGGACCAGGTCACCTACCTCAAACTTTCTGGTTTTGATCTTTTTGTTGTGTTGGCAAAAGACACTATATGGATTCATGGTTGTTGTCATTGATGGCAACAAAGGTCATCCCACATATCCGCAAGTCATGATGTGTCTCTACCGGAAGTCAGAATAAAGATTGTTGTGGTCCGGTGAACAAGAACAGAGCATGTGGCAAGGTCCGACAGATTGGTCCGGATCTCTCAGAGGAAGTGTCTTGGTACAGTGCGGATTTGGGGAAGTCAAGAGGACTACCTTGAGTGGTATATTCCAAGGATTTAGCCTCCGGTGATGGACAAGGAAAAAAATATGAATAGTTGAGTTTCGGATTTCTGAGAGACAGTGAAAACAGAGGAAGAACTGACTGACAGAGTATCAGACTACTTTCCGGATGTGTTACTATTGATGATAAAGGTTGTGAAGGCATGAATCATGTTTGGCCGACATGATTAATGATATCTACAAGTATATGCTTGATCCGCATTGCTTGGTGAGGAAGGATTCAGCCGACAGAACAGAGTTTTGTAAGAAACTAGACTGTTCCGGATGCCGACTAGAAAGATGATGAAATTACTTGTGCGGATATATATATAGAGGATGGATTTAGTTGTGTAGTAGCATGATGTTATGATATATGCGAAGAAGTGCAGAACAGAGCAGAAGTACCAAGACAGATCCGGAATGTGAAAGGATAGCAGAATAAAGAACAGAGAAAAGATGAAGTGCAGCAGATCAGTGTACTAAGCCTAACCGGAACTGAACTCCAGCATATGCAGATGCTTCCAATCAGTTCAAGACTGTGATTTTTATCACTTTGTAGACAGTGTGTCTTATTGTAGGCAGTGGGCCTCTTGTGAGCAGTGTGCTCGGGCAGTGAGCCCTAATTGGCAAGTGCCATTTTGTAATTTCCTATTCTTCTAACAGAGAATAATTTTGGGTTAATCACCCCGTGGTTTTCTCCCTTAACAGGGTTTCCACGTCAAAAATACTGTGTCATGTGTTTCTTATTTCATGATAATGTTTTTGTGTTTGATTCAATGCTGCATCAATTAAGAAGAAAGTTCAATAAGGGAAATAATTAGGATAACTGATTCACCCCCCCCCCCCCCTCTTAGTTATCAACAATTGGTATCAGAGCTAATTTCCTCCTAATAGAGCCTAACAGCTTGAGGAAGATCTGGGAGTTCAAATGGATGCATATGGTTTAAGAGAGCAACTCAAGACTGCCCTTGAGGATCTTGAACAGTCAAATTCTGAAGTCAATGAATTAAAGGAAAGACTCAAACAGGCTGATGAATTCATGAGAGAATTAAAAGACAAATTAAGTCTCTCTATGAAAAAGAGAAAGGAGCTGCTCCAACAATTAGCAAGACAAAGTGATGAAAGCAATACAAATGAAGAATTGACTGAGCAAACCAAGTTATGTGAAAAGTTATCAAAAGAAGTCATTATGTTAAGACATGAAATGGAATCAGGAACTATAAAGTTTACTCAAGAGATTGAAGAAAAAAGAAAGGCTGAAGACAATCTAAGACAATCTCTCAAAGAAAAATTAGAAGAATGCCACCAGATGGACAGGATTATCAGACATCTTGAATCTGATCTTGAAGATGCCAAAGATAATGAAGAAAAACTTGAGGATCAAATTGCCTCTCTCAAAAGAGACCTTCAAACAGCAAATGAATATAAAGAGAAATTCAAGATAAGTTCTGCTCAACTTGAAGTTCTTCTTGGAAGTCAAAAGAGGACAGATGACAGGTATGGTTTGGGATATGAGAAAGGAGAAAGCTCCGGATCCGGTCAAAAGAATTTTGGATCAGAAAATCCAAGGAGCAGGCCTAGAAGACCTTCGGTAAGACAGCCCAATGCCCAAAGATATCCATCTTTCAATGGATACTGCCACAGCTGCAACCATTTTGGTCACAAAGCTAATCAGTGCAGAAAGAGAATTAATCAGATTAACTCATCCTTCTCCGGACAGTGCTTCAACTGCAAAAGGTATGGACACAAATCCCATGAATGCAGAAATATGCAAGTAAACAAATCATTCAAAGGTAGATGCTTTACATGCAATAGAGTAGGTCATATGGCTAATCAATGCAGATCAAGAGGATATCAGTCAAATATGCAAAGAAATGTTATTTGCCAAATCTGTAATAGGTCTGGTCATAATGCTAAAGTCTGCAGAAGCAAGAATCAGGACAAAAGAGGTCCGGTGTATAATCAGAATCAAGACAAGGGTAAACAAAAGATGAATGCGGATGAAGTTAGGAATCAGATGAGCAAGATTTGGGTGAAGAAAAGTTCAGAGAATGTAGAGGTTGGATCCGCACCAGACTCTGGTGCTGATATTTCTTCCAGAAATTAAAAAGTGAGCTCTGGCTCAGGGGGAGACTCAAAGAAAATCCTGTTCCCCCAGCCAATCAAGTGGTGCCGGATGTGGCACAAGATGCGGAGTAAAGGGTTTAAATATATAAGTCCTGAGATGATCCAGATAAGTTTTCAGAGGTCCGCATGGAGTTATGAAGAAGCTGTAATCGATCAAGTAAGACCTGTTCCGGGAGATGCTCCGGTATGACAGAGGATTACAAACAGGTCCGGAGAGATCCGGAAGTGCACTATCTTATTCTGCGGATTGGACAGAGTGTTTGGAATGTTCTTGTAATGTGTCACCTCAATTTATTCATGATTAAAAGATCCGAATGATGTTCACAGATCAGGACTGATCCGGGATACTCCAAGCTATCCGGACAAGGCAAACCGGAATAATATAGGTGAAGCATTTATTGCAAACAGATATTAGGGTTTACGGAGCAATATAAGGGATTTCTCAAAAATCATTTGCTCATTCTGCACTCAAGAAGAAGCAAAAAGTGGAGCTCTGCAACAAGATTCATCAAGCACACCAAAGATCTCCTGCCGAAGTCATTGCATAAAGAAATCAATCCCACCACTCCGTGCAAACCGAAGGCGCATAAGGTATTCTCCGTTTTTCATTATCTCACTGCAAATCTTTGAAGAATGGCTACTCCAAATATAGTTAAGATCTCTGATAGACCTCGCCCCACATTCAAGAAACATCCTTACAAATCATTGGAGGTAGATCCACTAGGAGCCTTCTCTAGTGTTCCTCATGGTGTATTGCATACGGAAGATATTAGGGTTTACATCCATGCGAATCTTGAAGACTTTGGAGAATCAAAACTGATGGATATCTATCACAAACAATTGATAGATGACTCCTTTGAGATCAAACCTCAGTACAAAGCCATCCGGGACAAACACTTTGCACAGTGCATTCATTTCCCCTATTTTGAAGAAGATGAATGGGTCCGGTATGTACTAAGTAGAGTACATGACAATTTCCTATGGTTGAACCAGCCCTTCAAGATCACCAAAGATGCAATTAGGGCTGTAACCGGTCTGCACTCATCCGGTGGATTACCTGTTCTCAAGTCTGTCAAAAATCAGACAGTTAGTGATGCAACCGGATCCAAGTTTGACAAGAGAGCTATGACAGTTGATGACATCACTATACCGGATGTCAAATTTGCAGCTATGATAATTGGTTACAAAATCTATCATTCCAGTAGGGAAAATTCAGTACCGGGAACTGCAATCTACACAGCTTATCAAATGTTAAAGGAGAATGCAGACTATGACTTGTGTGAGCTTCTTGTGAACCAACTCTTTGAAAATCTGCAGAAGATCAAGAAGGACAAGAAAAACTCTTTCAAGTATGGCAATCTGATCCTTTGTCTCTTCTTTTACTACATGAATGAGCTTCCCGGATCCAGTGGATGGGTATGGCAGAATGACAGACCGGTTGCCATCCAAATCAGAGACTATTTGCATGGACTTGGGGATGCCAAAGCAAGAAATACAGCTCTATGGGGATACTTCAAGAACTTCCAAAGCATGATGCATGCAAGAGAAAGAATACCCCAATCCCTTGTTGAAAAGTACAAAGACACAGTATGCTTCATGGTAGAAACAGATCAGTGTCTAATGGAGGCAGTGGAGCCAAGGACTGTTTGGATCATGCCCATGGGGTATGAAGTGGATGAACAGATAGTAGAGCTGCATGTTCAACACATGCTAAGCCAGCCCAAAGATCCTAAGGCAGAAAGGTTTGGAACCTTTGAGGAACTGAGTGTAAAGATACATGTAGAACTCAGGGAACCGGAGATAAAGAGGAAGGTAAGAAAAGAAGTTGAGCATATTGCTCAAGGCCTAGGCATCTCAAAAAAGGCACTTGATGCCAGCCGGGAAAAGAGGAGGAAGGCTGAGGAAGAAGAGAAGAGTAAAGAAAGTGTTCCAGTTGAAACTCCCACCCGGACCAGATCATCAAAAAGATCTGCACCTCCCTCAACCAAAAGTTCAAAACCAGAAGTCCAGGCATCCGGTAAAAGATCCAAGACAAAAGCCACAAGGGCTTATGAAAGCCAAAAGGATGAAGAGGAAACAGAGTCAGATGAGGGAGTAAAAGAAATAAAGAAGCAGAAGAAGAAAGGATCCGGTAAACCCTCCACAGGACAAGACAAGGATGAAATGGCAGAGGTATCTGTTGAAAAGCCCACTCTGTCTCTAGAGAATGTAATCAAGTCGGTCACGGTGGATGGAAACCTTCAACCAATGACTGAATCTTATGATAACTTTAGTGAGGCTGACCAAAAGACTCTGCAGGAAGCCACAGTCAAATATCTGAACATATACAATAAGGCTTTCATTGAAATCATATCTCTTATTCCTAAAAGCCTAGAAAAGGAATTAGAAGTAAGAAAGAACAATGCTCATGCAAAAGATCTTGAGATCCGGGAGCAGATAGCTATTCAGCTATATCCTCAAATTGATCCCAAGACAATGAACATAATCTTCAAGGACTGCAAAGATGAGTTCAGAAGTAAAGCCAGGATGAATCAACTCATGCTTGGTGAGACTGACAAAGTGGCCCAAGAGACAGAAGAGATCCTCCGGAAGGCCTTCAAAAGGTTCAATCTTCCTGTTGTAGAGGACTTAGGTGCAGAAACAGCTGCGGATTTGGAATCATCTGTTCTGGAAGAAGTGGGCCCTGAACAGACAAGCATCTCTCCTCCGGTTTCCCCTACAGTCTCCGGATCCAAAGAAGAAGAGAAATTACAGGAGAAGGAAGCAGGGGTGGAAGACAAAGAGGTTGACAGTTCCAAGACTGCAGAAGAAAAGAAACATCTGTCTCCGGCAAGAGACACTGCACAAACTGTTCAACAATTTTTGAGCAAAGCCACTATAGAAATTGATGAACCGGACCTGCTAAAAGGACCCTTAGATTTTGACTCTTTGTCACCGGTGCAAACAATGAAAATAGCCTCATTTGCAAATGAGAAAGTCAAAGAGAAGCTGCTGAAATCTCACATGGAAGACTGTGAGCTTATGGAGGTAGCATCTGGAGTGCTAGAAAAGATCATGCCATCCTTTCAAAAGGATCCCACAGCCTCCTCTTCCGGTAATCTCAAAACCTTAGTCAGCAGTGTTAGTACACATTTTGAATCTCTAGAAAAATCTGCTGAAGAAAAGGTCCGGAAGGAATTTTTGGATAAAAGATTTTCAGAAGTATTAGAATTAATCTCTAAAGATAAGAAGAATGTGAGTATTGGAATAAAGAGCTTAGAGAATGCTCTTAAGGATGGCGGTGACATTTACAAATTTTGTATATCCTGGTCAAAGGCAACAGCAGCAATTGATAAGAAAATAAAAGAGGAACAGGACAAGCTACAAAGCTTATCTCAAAGTTTTGATCCTCTCTCTTCCTCCATAATAAATCAAGAATGTCAGACTGTTGCAGTCTTGAATGAAATAAAGAATCTTGAGAAGGAAAGGAAGAACATCACTAACCGGATGGGAGAACTTAGACGGATTATAATCCCTAAGTTGGAAACTATGCATGAGGCCATCAGTGATGCTCAGACCACCGCCCAAACAAATGATCCGACAGATCTCAAGCGGGCAGAAGCTTTTGCATTTTTGTTGAGTGGTCACATTTCAATTTTGGATAGAATGAAGCAAAGTTGGGCTACAGAAATGATCCAATTGCAGACATCCTTTGCAGACATTCTTCAGTATATGTGAGTATGTAAATATGCGGCTGTGTATAGAAAATTTTTGAAAATTTTGATGTGCGGACCCTACCCTTTGCCATTGATGTCAAAGGGGGAGTGATGAGCAGTGAAAAATGAGGAATCCAATTAAGGGGGAGTTCCAGAAATTGTATATAAAGACAGAGCATCAGCAAAGGGGGAGCATAGTGTAAACACTTAGTCATTTTTCACTAAGTGTTGCCATCAATGCCAAAGGGGGAGATTGTTGGCAAGAGACACTATATGGATTCATGGTTGTTGTCATTGATGGCAACAAAGGTCATCCCACATATCCGCAAGTCATGATGTGTCTCTACCGGAAGTCAGAATAAAGATTGTTGTGGTCCGGTGAACAAGAACAGAGCATGTGGCAAGGTCCGACAGATTGGTCCGGATCTCTCAGAGGAAGTGTCTTGGTATAGTGCGGATTTGGGGAAGTCAAGAGGACTACCTTGAGTGGTATATTCCAAGGATTTAGCCTTCGGTGATGGACAAGGAAAAAGATATGAATAGTTGAGTTTCGGATTTCTGAGAGACAGTGAAAACAGAGGAAGAACTGACTGACAGAGTATCAGACTACTTTTCGGATGTGTTACTGTTGATGATAAAGGTTGTGAAGGCATGAATCATGTTTGGCCGACATGATTAATGATATCTACAAGTATATGCTTGATCCGCATTGCTTGGTGAGGAAGGATTCAGCCGACAGAACAGAGTTTTGTAAGAAACTAGACTGTTCCGGATGCCGACTAGAAAGATGATGAAATTACTTGTGCGGATATATATATAGAGGATGGATTTAGTTGTGTAGTAGCATGATGTTATGATATATGCGAAGAAGTACAGAACAGAGCAGAAGTACCAAGACAGATCCGGAATGTGAAAGGATAGCAGAATAAAGAACAGAGAAAAGATGAAGTGCAGCAGATCAGTGTACTAAGCCTAACCGGAACTGAACTCCAGCATATGCAGATGCTTCCAATCAGTTCAAGACTGTGATTTTTATCACTTTGTAGACAGTGTGTCTTATTGTAGGCAGTGGGCCTCTTGTGAGCAGTGTGCTCGGGCAGTGAGCCCTAATTGGCAAGTGCCATTTTGTAATTTCCTATTCTTCTAACAGAGAATAATTTTGGGTTAATCACCCCGTGGTTTTCTCCCTTAACAGGGTTTCCACGTCAAAAATACTGTGTCATGTGTTTCTTATTTCATGATAATGTTTTTGTGTTTGATTCAATGCTGCATCAATTAAGAAGAAAGTTCAATAAGGGAAATAATTAGGATAACTGATTCACCCCCCCTCTCAGTTATCAACATGTTGTAGCTTCTTCTGAGGCGATTTTGATATGCCTGTAAGTGATTTAATGCATTCAGGTGTTTCTCATCCAATAGTTCAAGTTGATGCAACCTTGCGACACGATAGTCTTCATCAGAGATAATATTTTGCAATGATACTCGGAGGGATGGGAGCTTGACCTCTATAGGTAAAATGGCTTCTGATCCGAATACTAGTGAGTATGGAGTGGCTCCAGTAGGAGTGCGGATGCTGGTGCGATAAGCCCATAGGGCGGGGTTGAGTTGGAGGTGCCAGTCGCGGCCAGCTTCATTGACTATCTTTTTTAAGATGCGGAGGATGGTTTTATTAGAAGCCTCTGCTTGACCGTTTCCTTGGGGGTAATATGGCATGGAGAATCAGTGTTTGATGTCAAACTTTTTGCACAAAGTGCGAACTTCTTGGTTTTTGAATGGCTTCCCATTATCAGTGACAATGGAATGGGGGACGCCGTAGTGGTAGATGATGTAGTGGAGAATGAACTTGGAGATTTGGATGCCTGTGGTGAAGGTGAGTGGTATTGCTTCCACCCACTTTGTGAAGTATTCGGTAGCAGTTATTATGAATTTATGGCCGTTGGAAGATGGAGGATGGATTTTCCCTACGAGGTCGAGTCCCCACTATGAGAAAGGCCATGGTGTTGTGATTGGTTGCAGCTCCTGTGTTGGGGCGTGGATGAGATCGCCGTGCTGTTAACATGGGAGGTATTTTCTGATAAATTGATGTGCATCTTTGTCCATGGTGGGCCAATAATAGCTAGTCCTCAGGATCTTCTTAGAAAGAGCTGGTCCACTTGAATGTGCCCCGCAAATACCTACGTGTACCTCTTCCAAAGCTACCTCAGCTTCCCTAGAGTCTAAACATCGTAGAAGCGTGCCATCAAGACTCCTTTTGTAGAGGGTGTCACCTACAAGGATGAAACGGGAGGCTCGACGGATGAAGGATTTTTTCTGTGATGGGGATAGGTTGTTGGGGAGGATGTTATCATGAAGGTAGAGGTAAGTTTCCTGATACCAGGGGGATAAAGGACCAATGATTTCGCACACTAGTTCGGATTGGGGAACGTCATATGCTGGGATGGGGAGCTCTTCGATCAGGAATTCACATTTCTTGTTGCCTTGCTTCATGTCAATCAGAGATCCGATGGTGGCCATGGCATCTGCCGCTTTGTTGTTTAACCTTGGGATCTGCTCAAAGTGGATGTCACCGAAATAATCTTTGAAGTCATCGACCATCTTCTTATAGGGAAGGAGCTTATCGTCCTTGGTTTTGTATTCATTATTGACTTGCCTGATGACTAGTTGAGAGTCGCCATATACAGTTAGTTTTTCTATTTTCCATTGGATGGCCATTCGGAGACCTATGATGAGGACCTCATATTCTGCTACATTATTGGTGCATGGAAATGTGATTTTGAATGATTTAGGGATCGTGTCACCTTGAGGGGTAACAAATAGGACGCCTGCCCCCAAGCCTCTGTGAGTGTAGGATCCATCAAAGTACATCTTCCATGTATCTGCGGTTGGTGTGATTGTCAAGATGGCCTCGTCTGGAAATTCTGCTATTGTAGGATGTTCTACCTGAATAGGTGCCTCAGCCAGCTGATCTGCTATGACTTGTCCTTTGATTGCCTTCCTTTCTATGTATTCTATGTCAAATTTGGTGAGAATCATGACCCATTTTGCCATTCTTCCAGTGAGAGCTGTTCTATTTAGCAAATATTTGAGTGGGTCGATCTTAGCAATGAGCTTAGTCTTGTGATTGAGCATATAATGTCTTAACTTTTGTGATGTGAAAACCAAGGCAAGACATGCTCGTTCAATTTGTGTGTAGTTAAGCTCATAGGAAATTAAGGTGCGGCTGATGTAGTAGATGGCTCTTTCCTTCCCCTACTCATCGTGTTGTGCTAACAAAGCCCCAATTGCTGTGTCAGTCGCAGAAATATACAAGAGGAGGGGCTCTCCTTGTCTTGGTGGAGATAGGATAGGGGGATTAGCCAAATATGCTTTTAGTTGGTCGAAGGCATCCTGACACTGAGTAGTCCAGGCGAAAGCCGTATCTTTCCTGAGGAGATGCTGGAATGGTTGGCATTTGTCAGCAAGTTGAGCAATAAATCGGCGAATAGACTGTAGTTTACCCTGCAGGCTTCTCAGTTGTTTCAAGGTTTTAGGAGGTGGCATTTCAGTAATAGCTTTGACTTTCATCGCTTCCACCTCGATTCCTCGTCTGGAGACTATGTATCCCAACAATTTGCCTGAAGTGACGCCAAAAACACACTTTTTTGGATTTAGACGAACATTATATTGCTCTAGCCTGTCAAAGATCTTGGCTAGCACGTCTAAGTGTTCTTCTCTAGTCTTTGATTTGCCGAGTAAGTCATCAACGTAGTCCTCCATGATGTGGTGAAAGAGGTCATGGAAGATGACTGTCATTGCTCGTTGATAAGTAGCTCCTGCATTCTTTAGGCCGAACGGCATTACGACCCAACAGTATGTCCCCCATGGGCATATAAAGGATGTTTTGTGCTGATCTTCTTCGGCAATTTTGATTTGATTGTATCCTGAAAAGCCATCCATGAGAGACAGCATCTCATGCCCTACGGTAAGATCCACGATCATATCGATGTTGGGAAGGGGGAAGTCATCTTTTGGGCAGGCCTTGTTGAGGTCTCTGAAGTCAATGCAACAGTGGATTCTACCATCTGGTTTAGCAACGGGTACTAGATTCGAAACCCATTAAGGATAATCAATTGGACGTATGAACCCCACATCTAGTAATTTTTTGAGCTCTGCTTTGACAAGAAGGGCTACCTGAGGATTCATTTTTCAGAGCTTCTATTTGACTGGTTTGGCATCAGGACGTATGGCAAGATGATGGACAACCAAGGCAGGATCTAGCCCTGGCATGTCTGCATAGGTCCACGCAAAGTTGCAATTTCTGCGTGTGAAGAATGCCAAGAAGTCCTCCTGTTCGAACAGGCTGAGAGATTCTGCTCGATATGTGATTTTCGGCTCTTCCTCTGTCCCTAGATTCATTTCCTGCGCTAGTTCAACCAAAATGGGTGATCTGTCAGGATATACTTTATCTATTTCAAGGAGGCCCATGCTTCCATCCCCTGGTGCCTCATGGAGGTTTTCACCAGGAGATACATCCTTTATTTTTACTTTTTTAGGATCTGATACTGTCGTGGAATGGTTTTCACCATCAGATCCATTTTTTGTTTCTATATTTTTGCGACTAGAAGCAGGGGTTATCTCCCCAAAATAGGCAGCTGGATTGAGTTCCATGATGTATCTAGCTCTGTGATCTCCCAAGGGGAAGTTGTCTCTTACTCCCATCATTTCAGCAATGGCTTCGTCATTAGGTGCGCTGTCAAAAATAGGAGGTCCTCATTGGTCCCAGTCGATGAGGTTGGGGTATACTAATAGTAGGTCACTAGATGATGAGGCGAGAGTAGTGACGGAGTAGATGGTGCAAATGGAGGAGGCGAAGAAATTGGCAAAGTCGCTAAAGGAGTCTTGTAGGTCTGTTTCATTAATATTGTCGACATCTAGAGAAACTGGAGCAAACTTGGCTAAGATACATTCGCCGGTATTAAGGATGCGTTGTGGTTGACCATACCCTAACCCTTGAGTATAGGGGTTCCTTGTTGCTTGCAATGGTTCCACAATGCCCTGTTCATGAAGGCCAATGCCGCCTTGTCCTTTGTAACCCATGCTTTTGACTATTTCAGAACCTTTGCCGTAACTGTTTGTTGGCATGGTGGGGATGTCTTGTTCTGTTTCCTCGTCCTTGTAAAGCCAGGATGAAATATCAAGTATGCCCTGATCCAGAAGGTGTTTCTTCTCAAAGATGGGCGAGGTTTTGCATTTGATGATGACGGTGTCAGCTGCCTCTGTGTTCAGAGTGTCAAATGTCTTAGGAGTGGGTAATAATCCCATGCAAAAGGTGCCGTGAAGGTTGTATTCCCCACAGCCTTGGTCGTTGATCTTGATCTTGACCTCAGGTGGTGAAGGTGTTTGGGATGAAGTGGTGGCAATGTTGGCGGGGTCCATGTATGAAGTGGAAGCTGTTGGGGTGATTTGGGTGGTGGCTTTATTGTATGGACAGAAGGTTTGGTTGTGTCCTTCCAGAAAACTGCAGTATTGGAAGGGACGGGGATCGGCATAAATAGTGACTTCGGTGCCGTTGTGGGGGAATTTGAGACATTGATGGAAAGTGGAGGGGACGGCTTGCATGGCATGGATCCATGGGCGGCTGAGAAGAATGTTATAGGGGAGGTCAAGATCCAGAACCTGACATTTGGTTTCAAGGATTTTCTGTCCCACTTGAATAGGGAGCTTTATGGTGCCCTCGGATAGCCTCTCGGTGTCATCATATCCTTTGATTGTTATGCACTCGCTAGCATCCACAACCACATTTGAGTACCCCAAGTGTTTTAGTAATTTTAAAGTGCATATATTTAGGCCGGAACCACCATCTATTAGGACCCTTTTAATGGTGTGTTTGTGAATGCGGACCTTGATGTGTAGTGCATCATTATGTAGGTGTTCGGAAGTAGGGAGATCTTTTTCAAAGAACGTGATATGGTGTGGTGTAGCAATATGGCCGACCATGGCTTGAAATTGATTGACATCCAAGTTTGCAGGGACTTGTGTTTCCAAAAGGGCCTTGTCGAGAATGTCCTTGTGGCGGGGTGATGTGCGAAGCAGCTCAAGGATGGAGATTTGCGCGGGTGTCTTTCCTCGATGGTCTAGGAGGTTATATCGAGTGGTAGGTGATGGACGGGCGTTTGGATGAGGGGGGAGGGAATCAGATGTGGATGGGGGTGTTGGTTCAGTGGGAGGGGCAGTGCGGATTGAGACACGGCCTCGACAGGTTGTTACAGCGCAATCGGGTGCTTGTGCCCGAATGGTTATTGTGTTGACAGAGTGGGATGAGGGTTCGATGCGGCCGACAATGGAGTCGTAGTGTGCAGGTGGTGGAGTGACGTACGCTTGGTTGGATGATGAGGCTTTGTTATGGTTGGGCAAAGGATCCTTGTAAGCTCCAAGATTAGCGTTTGGTGATGGCTGTGCACTGTGCTCGAGGTTGACAAGATTTTGATCTATTAGGTCTTGGATGCAATGTTTTAATTGCATACAATCAGCTGTTTTATGACCTGCCACGCGATGGTATTCACAATAGTCATTTTCATTATACCATGCTGCCTTGAGGTCATTGTCTTGGCGTGGTCTAACAGGCAGGAGTGTGATTTCTCCTTGCTTGAGACATCTATCGAGGATGTCCTCAATAGGTTCTGCTAACGGTGTGAAATTTCGACGAGGTTTGCGGGGTTTATTTGGTCCTCTTTGGTTATTGGTGTTTGTTGCATACATGTGTGCAGGTGTGTGGTTTTGGATGTGTTGGACAGCCTTTACATCAGTGACGCCATCATTCAGATTATTCTTGTTCTTCCCCCAATAACGTGATTTATCATTAGATTGCGTGTTGGTGTTGTTGTTGGTATTGGGGGCGTTGTGACTGGTTTTGTGGTTGTTGTTATTGTTGTTGTTGTTGGATTTGGGATCGTAAAGTTTGATAGAACCCTTGGCAATGAGGGCTCGTTCAATAGTGGTGCCTTTGTCGATAACCTCTTCAAAGGTAGATGTGCAAAGAATCTGTAAGTGAAACCCTAATTCCTGATTGAGATTGGCCACAAACATGGTGACAAGTTGTTTTTCAAGAATAGGCCATGGGAGCTTGCTTGCTAGGCCCCTCCACCTTTGTAGGAAAGAAGCGAAAGCTTCACCGTTCTTTTGTTTGGTGTTACAAAGGTCAATCATAGACACCTCATGTTCAAAGTTGTAGGAGAAGTGGTTGACAAACTTCTCCGCAAGCTCGGGAAATGTTTAAATTCCATGTGGAAGATGGGCAAACCATTCAGCGGCTTGGCCGCCAAGATTTCTTGGGAAGAGTCTCATAAGATATGTGTCGTTGTGAGAGACTTTGAGGCAAGCAATGTAGAATTCCCTCAGGTGGTCCCTAGGGTCTCCCTTTCCCTTGTATTTGTCAAATTTTGGCGTTTCAAAGTTTTTAGGGAAAGGGGGCATGTATAAGGTGCGGTCAAATGGGTAGGGGCAAATATCCTCGAAGGAATAGTATTTGCATTTGCCCCCAATTTGTAGGTCATCCACCTTTTGGATTAAGCTTTGTAGGATGGTGTTGAAATCCTGTGGTTGTTGTGGTTGAAACGTGTAGGGTTGTTGGTTGGTGAGATATTGGAGATGGGGCGGGAGTTGATGTTGGGGATTGGTTTGGTTGAGATGTTGGTGTTGGAGGTTGGGGTTCGGATTGATTAGTGCTTGCTGTTGTTGGTGCGCGTAGAGTTGTTGGAGAATATGTGGGGGTATTTGGGAATTGGGATTATGTTGACTTATGGGATTGACGTTGGGTATGTGTATGTTGGATTGGTTAGATGTGTTGTGAGATTGTTGTGAGAATAGTTGTCGTAGGTATGCAAGGGTGTGAGGGTTTGGTGGGGGCACACTTGTGGAGGTACTTGCTTGTGTGATGTTGCCTTGTATGCCCATTGTGAGTGAAGCGGAAGGGTTGATGGTAGTCATGGTAGTAGAAGTGATGATGGGTTGGGAGATGTTGGGCATAGCCGTGGAAATTGTAGGTGTGGTAGTGGTTGAGGTTGTGGAGGAGGTAGATACGTTAAGTGTTGACATTTGAGAGATGGTGGGTTGGGTATGGGATGTAGATGCTTGGGTATTTGATGTGGTAGGGACAACTGTAGAAGTGGATGATTGTGATGATGTTGTGATGGGGGGAAGTTGAGCACCAAGCTTGAGAAGATGGTCAAGATATCTCTTTGGGTCCGATCTTAGGACTTTATCAAGTAGGTCCATATTATCGGCATCTTGCATGAAGCTCAAGACATCTAGGTCATCTTGGGATATGGTGGGGACGTTTTGCGGTTGTGGTGGTGGTAGTGTTGGTGCTTGTGGTAAGAAGTGAAAAGGGTCATTGGCGCCAAATGGGGGGATAAAGGAATATGTAGGTGGATTGTATGTTTGATAAATGGGTATGTTGCTACTGTCGGTGTTAGGCATGCCAAAGGGCCATCGTTCTGCCATTTCTTGATTCTTTTTGTGTTGTGATCTCGTGGTGGGCATACACGTATGGATTTGATTTTCTAGACATGGGATGAGATGGAGACCTTAGAGAATCGAATTGATTTTGTTGGACCCAAAGATGGATGTGGTAGTGAGATGGAGTAGAAGGGTATGGTGAAAATCGATATGTTTTTCCAAAGGTTTTATCCTAAGGGTGATATGAATGGGTGATATTGATATTTTTGCACAAATTTTGGACCAAAGATGGATGATGAGAAAGGGATTTGGAATTGTGATGTTTTTGATTTTTTGATTGATTGAGGATGGTGAGGATGATGTTGTTGATGTTTTTCGAATTGAGCTTTTGGATACGATCTAGATTTTGATTTGGCACAAAAAAGACGACGATTTTCTTTGTTTGGGGTAGACTAATGACCTTATGCAAAGAGAGGTGATTTGTTTCTCTTGAAATGTAGACTAATGACTTTTTAAGGAAAATGTGATGTTAATGATAAGATCTAGATCTAACTTTGGCTCAAAAGGATGACAAGCTTTGGTTGATGATTTGTTGATGGGTTTTTTTGATTTGGATGTGGATCTTTTTGAAATGATTTGTCTTGGTCCAAGGAGATATGCAAAAAGGATTGAAAGGGGATGGATGGATATGTATTTGGGCTGATAATGGGGTCCAACAATGGTGGTGATTAATTCTCTAAGGTCAAAAAGAAGGTGCAATTTTGGGAAAATTTTGAAGAAAATGGCTGGACTGTTGGCAGATTTCTGCGAGATGGATATGGATTATGGTGGAGCAGAAGGTGTAGATCACAACAAAATGGACCTTTATTTCAGGCAAGTTAATCTAACAATAGCGCCAATCCACGGATGAAAAGGCGCTACAATAAGATAGATATAGCGCTGAAACAGGGTGGATAGATTTCTGACGGCAAAAATTTGGATCTGTTTATTTGGAATGGGACAAACTGATTTGTTCTGTCTCAGGCACGTCAATCTAAAAAATAGCACCAATCCACAGATGAAAAGGCGTTATAATCAGATAGATATGGCGCTAAAACAAGTTAAACAGATTTCTGTAGGCAAAATTTTGGATCTGGTTTGTTTGGAATGTGACTGACTGGTTTGCTCTGTCTCAGGCACGTCAATCTCAAAATAGCGCCAATCCATAGATGAAAAGGTGCTACAATAAGACTGATATGGCGCTAAAACAAGTTTAAACAGATTTCTGATGGTAAATTGTTAGATTTGTCTACTTGGAATGTGACCAACTGATTTGTTTTGTCTCTTGGCAAGTTGTTTGTGAAAAATTAAAGCACTTTAACACACATTTGAACACAAAACAAGCAATGATTTTTATTTGTGAAATGACATGACTTTGTTTAGAACAAGCACATTTTTACAACCTAAGGTGAGAATGTGACAATATTTGTTGAATCCCCTAGCTGCGCCTATTCAAAGCAGGTCGCTCCAGGATCTTGGTAGCACCGGCTCCTCCTTACAATTGCACACACTTCTCACACATACCAAGATCTGGGTTTCTTATAAGGCTTGTCCCTCACCAAACCTTTAGATTGTCCCTGCTACCTCAGCTAAGAACCGCATGAATCGGGGCCGCTTCAAGGGTTTTGCCCTCTGCATCAACAAATAGAAGGATTTTGGCTTGCTAAAACAATGGCTCTTAGTAAGGGCATCCGTTCAGGTGGTTATACATGCGGCAGCGCTACTCTCCATTATGGAGTCTCCCAGCCTCCAAGGGTTGCGCCTTGGAGGGTTTATGGGGAGGTTGGCTGTCGGTATAACAAAACAACACCTGTCGCTTAAGACTTTCATCCCAAACGCCTTATTTTATATAGCGGCTTGGAAGAGCTTGGCTTTAGCTTGATGCCGCTTGGGTCGTTCCCACCTTTCGAAGCGAGGTGGCAGGCCCTCTAAGGATTACAAAAGCAATATAATCATGAAAACACTTTTGATCCCCAAGTTCATACAAAGATGCGAGGGGAGAGCATACGTGTTCGCTATGATTATATCACACTCAACATGGTTCAATTTTAGATCTTTGGATTAGATGGGGGGTGATTAATGCAAAGTGTTGTGAGAAGTTTTTGATTCCCAAGATCACCAAAAAGGTGCGAGGGAAGAGCATACACTTCTCACTCTACTTGACACAATCACGAAGACACTTCACACATGTATTAGATTGTCTTGATTAGATGTGTGTAAATGCAAGTTTGTTGTTCTTTTTATCCAATGATGTATGCAATTTGTGGTTCTTTTTATAGCCCAAATTGAAGTGTTTGATTGTTTGTTTGTTGGCACACAAAAGAAGTATATTTTAGAGCACCAAAATAAATGTTGTAGTCACACACACACTTCACACAAGGAGTTGTTTGGATTGATTTTAAAACACCAAATTGAAATGTTGTTTAAGTCCTAACAATGTCAAAAAGGGGTTCTTTTTAGCTTCCAAAATCAAAGTGTTATCTAACTAATATCAAACCACCCTGCCAAAAGACTTGTTAGTATCCGCAGTACCTGCAACAAACAGAAAGGCAAATTATCGAAATAGTGCTAAAACATACATGTACAGGTGCCACTGCAGGTAGAACAACCCGACTTATGAAAGAAGGCGCTAAACTATTTTATGGTGCTAATTAAAGTCTACGATAGCGCTAATTAAAATAATGGCGTTGATAGAGAATTTAGCGCTAATAAAGCCTAAGTTAGGCGCTACTACAGAGGATAGCGATGATCAGTAGTAGTAAAGGCGCCACTGCGTGTTGTTTCTGAATTCGGGGGGAAACACAGATGGCGCTAATCTGAAGGATGGCATCAAAATGGAGAACTATGCTGCTTTGTCATTTCTTTCAAAAATTTGCCATAACCTCCCCCTGTAATTCTTGGTTTTCCTGCAAAATAGAGAATAGATAACACAGAAAACAACAGGAAAAGCAGAAAACACGACACGTGAGTATGGTTAGCATATAAAAGAAAATCACGCAGAGATAGCGCTAAAAGAGAAATAGCGCTGAAATACAATAGTGATGGCGCCGCTGCGACGCTTGAATAGCGCTGAACTTACAAAAAGTCAGATACTAACACAAAAACTCACAAACAAGGATTAGATTGGACCTTGTGAGTCCCACCGAGCGTGCCAATGTAGATTAGGTAAATGTAATAAGGCAAAATACTAAATCAAATGCAAATGAAACACAAGATTATACCTCATAAAACACAACCTAATCCCATCAAGGGAAGAAGGAGCCTTTGCACCCAAAAGAAGCTCCCAAGACCAAGATTATCCCTAGACTATAGATTCAAATGTGAAATGCTTCTCAATTGTGCAACTCACTATCTACTCAAAGGTGATTTTGGCATGGTAACTTTGCATGGAATTGGATGGTGAAAATGACTTGTGAGAGGTCGTATTTATAGACTTTTTGGAGAGATTTTGATCCAAGGGTGGAGATTGATTGGAGAGATCAATGGTGGAGGATGAAAGTGATGTGGGGGGCCTAGATTTGATCTTGGAAGATGGAGGCCTAGGAATAAAAGTAAATCTTTTATTCATTTTTGGGAAAGGGGTGAATAAATGAGGTTGGGTGAGATGGATTATTTGTGAATTAAAAATTCACATGGGGAAGGGTAAAATAAATTAAAAATTTATTTGGGGAAGAGTGGATATTAATTAGTTATGACATGTGTAAGGGATGTGTAAGAGGAGTAAATGTGATGTGTGATTTATTTGAATTTTAAATTTGGGGGATGTGGAGAGAAGTGCTAATGAGGGTTTGACTCACTTAATTAGGGTGATTAGCCTAATTAATGTGGCTGGAATAAATTAGTAGAGGGATTAGAGAGGGAATAAGATTAACTAATTAGTGATTTAATTAATTAATCCTAAGGCTAGGATGAGGTAGGCTAGAGTAGGCAATTAAATAATAGCTATTTAATTGTCTAGGGTAGGGATAGGCTAATTAGTAGGCTAGATTAATTAGTTAACATGGTTTTTAACTAATTAATTAGATTTAGGGAAAATGGGGGAATTGATTAATAAATTTTGCATATTTATTAAATCAATTGGCTAAGGTTTGGACTATTGAATTAACAGAATTAATTCAATTTTGGGGATGAAATGATGTGGATTTAGGAAATGAAAGGGGTAATTAATTAAATACAAATTTAATTAATTGGTTGGAAAGGAAATTGGTATGTTTAGGGATGTCGGGAGTCAGTTTGGTGGTCGAGACATTTTTAGGTGTCTACAGATTCCTTTGGTTTTTGCCTCTGCCTCACAAGGGCACGCACTCTTTATCTGACAATAGTGTTCAGAGACTTAAGTGTCCTCTGGGGCTTGACTGAGGAAAGCCTCTAAACACCACAACCCCCAAACCAAGTCTTGTGATTGCAGGTTACATGTGTCGCATCCAGAAAAGGTGGAGTTGCAGGAAGGCTTGGCAGACATCAGGGATTCAGGATCTGAAGAAAAGTCAGACACAAGAGCACTTCCATGATTTGGGCACTCACTCTAGTGTCCTCCGTAGATAGATCTCAGGAAACAGAAGTTATAGGGTTGATCAGTGTTAGAAGGAGGTCTAGATTCCCTAAAAAAGTAGGTACCTTGGACTTGGGTGCCCTCTCCAGTGTCCTCGACTGTTCCACTTCGGAACCCCAAAAATGGGTATTCTGTAATTCAGTAATTTACTCATGTCTGTAAGAGCTTTTTGTGTAATTCCTCAATTTGTTTTCGTATTTACATAATTAGGGTTTTAATGGTCAATTGGACATAGGATAAGGATAATTTGATGATTAATTTCTTAATCCAAGTTTCCCTACATCTGCAAGTGACCTACAGTATGATAGTGCTTGCCACTCAACCCTAGATCCTTAAATGTAAGGTGGAAAAGAGGATTTAAACATCTAAACACTAGAATATTAACAAATTCAATTTTCCCCTAAACACATCCTTATGTATCTGAGGCCAAAATTAATTTTCACTTACTAAAGCCACTATCTTATCAATGCCAAAATGTCCTACCAATCCACCACTATGTTTCTCCTTGATCAAATTATCTCTCATTAAACTTCTAGGTATGCACAACTGATTTCCTTTGAACAACATATCTTCTTGAATGAAATAGTCTAACCACTTACTCCTATCTATCACAATAAGTTCTTTACATGCTTTCCAAGGTTCTACAAAATTAGGGTCTCCCTCATACATGTTCTTCAACTCATCAAAACCCAACACTTCAACTCTCATTTATGTCAACAAGTATTTTCTCCTACTTAATGCATCAGAAATTTTGTTTGATTTTCTAGTCCTATGCTTCAACACAAAGGTATAACTCTGCATGAACTCTACCCATCTCATATGTCTCTAATTTAACTTACCTTGACTATTCAAATATTGCAAATCTTGATGATCTATATACAACACAAACTCCTTAGGCAACAAGTTGTAGGAGTTAAGGACAACACTGAGAGGGGGGGTGAATCAGTGTTGTGTGAATTTTTGAATCTTTTTACAAACTTTAACTTGGAGAGCACAAGGAGAGAAAGTTATCATTGAATTGTCAAACACATATGCACATAACTTTGTCAAACACATAAACAAAACTCATGAGTAAAACATACAACCACAGAGAGAAGATCAATATGAATCAAGACATAGGAATTGCACAAGTGGAAAACCCTCCAGGGGTAGAAAAACCACTCCAGAACTGCCTCACTGGCTTAAATGAAAAATCTTCTTACAAATGTCTCACTAACATATACAGAGGTCTCACTGACCACAAGCCTCATTGGCATACTATGCCTCACTGGCAAACACAATCACTATTAACAAAACATCAAACTTTGTGTGCAAGACATGATTGTCGTTCAATCATATTTGCACCATTGTATACAACCTTATACCTCCTGTTTGATTTTCAAATCAAGACCATTTTCTTTTACATACTTCTACAAACAAGCTCCATATGTGATTTCTCCATGTGTATGTCTCCAATCCTACATCTAATGCTCAAACAATTCATTCACCTCATTTAGATTATTTCTACATATTCAATTTCATATTGTCTTCTTGCTTGATTCAATTCAATCTATATCATTCAAGAGGATGTCATAGAAAATGTCTTCATTTCTGTATACAGTTCCACACACACACCTCTGTCAATATACATGTGAAGCCAATAAATATAAGATCCCTATCTGCATTCTGCAAAATCAATTTCATCTTCTCATGACCTTTCATATTCTTCAAATCATAAAACCCTTCAATCTATTTATCTTCTTTACATATCTTCAATTTGAAAACAAATTGTTCTCATAAAATAACTTCTTCAATAAAATCTTCAAACTCTTTATCTTCTCCAAAGATAACTATTCATTTTCACCTACAAAAACATTTTCATCTTCTCCAAAAAAAATTCATTTCAAAAAAAATCAAACCCCATTCAAATTCAAATTCTCTTCATATTCTTCTTTCAAAAATTCATCACTATTTCCCATTGCTCAAAAATCCATCTGCAAAAATAAAATTCTTTTCTTTAAATTTTGTGAAATCTGCTTTCACAAAACAATCATCTACATGAAGTCTTCAACCAATTTTATCAATCTGCCAAAAAATCTTCAATGAATTTGATCAACCCGCCCTTTTGAGAAAATAAAATCTCTCTCACATTCATAAAAAAAATCATCTACAAAAATTACTTTCACCTGTTCATATTCCATCAAAAAATATTTCATTTCAATAACGATGCAATTAATATTGCATTAAAAAAAACTTTAAATGGAAGATGAAGTCATTCACTCCCTTATTAAGAAAAAATCTCCATAAAAAAATCAACAAAGATTTTCCTTAAGATTTCCTTAAAATCTCATCAAAAATACTTTTATTATTATCTCCATTTCCATGATTTTCTCTCCCAAAAAGAAAACTTTCTTAAAAAAATAAAGGCTCCTCCTTTAGTCTTCAAAGTCACATGAGAAAGACTAATAGTAAGCTTTTAAAAAGCTGAAATAAAATCTACCTTAAAAAAAATCCATATGCTCCTTATTTTAAGGCTTTTAAAAACTCTTCAAAAAAAAAAGCTCCAAATATACATCGTTTGATATTCAATGTTCTTTTATTAAGACATTCGAATGTATATAAACTATGATGCCTCTTCAATTTATAAAAACAAGGTCTCCATAAAACCATTTGATGGCCCCACAAAGCATTCAATGCTTTTCTTCACAAATCAAGACCTTCACCTTTCTTTTTATTTGAGCTGCATAAGACTTAGAAAAAAAAAGGATATTTGATGGCTTTTTAAACATTTTCAATGCCTTTCATGAATAAAGTGATCTCCATATTAATTAAGGCATATTAAAATATATGTAATCTTTGATGCCTTTTTGCATCACAAAACTCAATCACATGACCAATGCAAGATAAAGATCTTCGAAGGGGTTTTCAAATGTTTATAACATTTGATGCTTTTCATATGCTTTTTGCTGTCCACAACACATATGATGCCTTTCATATAACTGATGCACTTCATAAAATAAATAAGGCATTTATTTGACTTCTACATTGTATCTTTTGACAAGTCTTCAACTCTGCATGTTAAAGTAAACCAATTACTCTATACACCATAACATAGAGTATAATTGACATGATTTTGAGCATCATAACAACAATAGTAACAATCATGACAACCAAACCTTCAACATTAAACTTTGTCACATTGTGCAACTCCTGATTCAAAAGAACACACATCCTATCATGAAGTATCAGACCCAAAATCTTCCAACACCAACACTATCCACACAACATGAAGCCATATTTTTGACATCAATGACAATCTGACACCATCACAAGTAATGTCTCCACTTCTTCAAGGCTTGAATTATGGCATAGAACTCCTGATCATAAACTGAATATCTTCTCCTTGCATTATTCAATTTCTCACTGAAATATGCTACAGGTCTACCTTCTTGACTTAACACTGCTCCAATTGCATTTCAACTTGCATCACAATCAACTTGAAATACCTTATTGAAATCCAGTAATGCCAAAATAGGTTGCTCTATCACTTTCTTCTTCAACAACTCAAAACTTTTATCTGCTCCTGATGTCCACTTAAAATATTTTCTATTAGCTCTCATTGTCTCTATCATAGGGTTACAAACTAAACTAAAATTTCTGATGAATTTCTGGTAGAAACTAGTTAAGCCATGAAATGATCTAACTTCTCCAATGCTCTCCGGTGTAGGCCATTCAATAATTACTTTCACTTTCTTAGGGTCCATCTTCAATCCCTCCATAGAAATCACAAATCCCAAATATCAACTCTTCATTCATGAAACTACACTTCTTGATGTTTATCAGCAACTTCTCTTTTCTCAGTCTCTGCAAAACTTGTCTAATATGCCACAAATGTTCCTCTTTTGTCTTACTAAAAAGTAGAATATCATCCAAGTACACAATAAGAAAATTACCCAAGAATTTCTTCAGAACTTCATTCATCAATCTCATAAAAGTACTTAGTGCATTTGTCAATCCAAAGGGCATCACTAACCACTCATACAATCCTTTATTTGTCTTAAAAGAAGTCTTCCATTCATCACCTTCTTTGATTCTAATATGATGGTATCCACTTTTCAAGTCTATTTTTGTGAAATATCTTGCTCCACTCAAACAATCCATGATATCATCCATCCTAGGTAAAGGAAATCTATACTTAACTATGATCTTATTTATTGCTCTAGAGTCAGTACACATTCTCCATTCTCCATCCTTCTTTGGTGCTAGCATTGCAGGTACTGTACAAGGACTCAAGCTTTCTCTGATCAAACCTTTCCTCAACAACTCTTGTATCTGTCTATTCAATTTTTCATTCTCTGTTGGTGTCATTCTATGTGTTGCTTTGTTAGGCAAACTTATTCTTGGTATCAGATCCATGTGATGACTGATACTCCTTAGATGTGGCAATCCTTCAGGTACATTATCTGATATGATGTCTTCATATTTTGTCAGCAGCTCTCTTATATACTCTGGTTGTGATTCTTCATTCCCTTTCTTCAACACTATAGGCTTCTTAGGAATCAAGGCATAACACATGTTCTCCTGTCTCAAACCATCTAGAAATTTCCTTCCATCTACCAAACAGATTCTAGCATTCCCACATACTTCACTCTTAGGATCATCTTCTAAAGGAATCAAAGTAATTCTCTTTCCATTTTCTATTATAGTGTATGTATTCTTTCTCCCATCATGTATAGCTTTTCTATCATACTGCCAAGGTCTACTCAACAAGATATGACAAACATCCATAGGCATAATATCACACAAGACTTCATCATGATAAGATCCAATATGAAATTTCACCAAACATTGTCCACTCACCAATACCTTATGATCATCCTAAATCCATGTTATCTGATAGGGCTTAGGGTCTTTCAATCTTTCCAACTTTAGCTTAGTCACCATCTCCTCTGAAACTAGGTTATATGAACTACCACTATGAATTACAACTTTACAACACGTACCTCTTGATTTGCATCTTGTTCTGAACAAACTCTTCCTCTGCGATCGTTCCTCATTTGTCTCTATTTGTAATAGTGCTCTCCTCATCACCAGTGATTCTCCTTTCTCAGGTTTCCCAACTGAACTAGGTGATCCAACAGGTTCTTCTTCAACATAGGCTGCTCTTCCACTATTTTCTATCTTCTTACTTGTGCTACCCTGATTACATTCAAATGCTCTATGTCCTTCACCTCCACACTTGAAACAAGTACCTTTGAATGTTCTCTTATTAAATCCTCTTCCTTCTCTCCTGTAACCTTCATTCTGGTATGCACGAGGGTTTCCTTTCTGGTAAAAATTTTTCTCATCTCTCTGGTAAGCATTGTTATCTTCATCTTCCTTCTTCAATGGGTTGTCAAACTTGTTCTGCTCCAGATATGATCTGTCTCCTCTGAAAAATGTCCTACCTCTCTGAAATTTACCTCCTTTGCCTCTTTGTCTCTGATCATGCCTCTTATTCAACTTCTCTTCAACCTTCAGGGCAAACTGATATGCTTCTTCCAAAGATGTCATCCTTATCAAACTCAATTCCTCTTGAATGTTCAATCTCAGTCCATTGATATATCTAGTGACTTTCTCCTTGGTTGCTTCACTATGTCCTGTCCTTATGATCATTTTATGAAATTCTTTAGTGTATTCCTTCACAAATTTCTCCTTTTGTCTCAAGTTTTGCAATCTCTTCAATAGTTCCAACTCATAGTCAGCAGGTATAAATTGATTCTTCAACTTTGTCACCATCCTATCCCATTTTGTAATCTTTTCTTTTCCTCTTCTATTTCTTTCCAACTAAACTTCTTTCCACCATATAGTAGCATGTCCTTTCAACTTTGTCTTTGCAAATTTCACTTTCTCTGGATCTTTAATTTCCCCATATTCAAAGTATTCTTCCATGTCATTTATCCAGTCAATCAATTCTTCAGGGTTTAAATTACCAGTATAGTTTGGCACATCAACTCTAGGTCTCTTTCTAATCTTTGAAATAGCTCGCAACATCTTTACTTTATCTAATTCTTCTTCTTCATCACCTCCTAGAGTTTCTCCAGTGTAACATAGGAAAATGTCCCCTTGGGGGCTTTTCCCTCATAAGGCTTAGCTCCTGGGTCTTTTGCATGCATTTAGGACATCTTACTTCACAATTTGGCATCTCGATGGAATGAGCCCTAGGTAACATGACAAATGGGACTTAGGAGGACCCCTTGAGCTATACCCTACCCAAAATAGGGGGGAGGACTTGGGAGCCCGCGCCCTAGTCCTGCCCTATTTTGGGGCAGCCCCAATTTCTAGATGTTAGTTTATGACTGTTATTTGGGTCCTTTACCGACACAATAAGTTTGAATTATGAAAATCTTGGCAGGATTGTTTGTAGTTGCATATAAAAGCATGATTAGGCATTCATTTGTAAACTAGATAGAAATTATGATGTTCAAGTGTTCTCAAGGTGATTCAAGGCTTTTATTGTGTTGCAAGAGTAGACTTGTGTGGTTTGTGCATTTGTATTTGCATATTTGACCATCAATTTCCTTATGGAATGAAGAGCATCTTCCTCCCATGAGAACTTCACTACAAGGTGACATTATATTGTGTTTTCATCATCAATTCCTTTGGCTTTTGCCTCTGCCTCACAATGGCACACACTCTCTATCTGACAATGGTGTTTGGAGACTTAAGTTTCCTTCAGGGCCTGACTGAGGCAAGCCTCTAAACATGACAACCCCCTCCCAAAGTCTTGTGATTGCAGGTTACAGTTGTCATATTTGGGAAAAGTGAAGTTACAGGAAGGATTAGCAGACATCAAAGATTCCAGATCTGAAGAGAAGTAGGACATCAGACCATTTCTAGGACTTGGGCGCTCACTCTAGTGTCCGTGGCTGAATTTCCAGAAATAGGAGTCACAGTGTTGATCAGTGTCAGAAGGACGTTAGGATCCCGCAAAGAAACTGGTACCTTGGACTTGGGCACCCGCTCTAGTGTCCCTGACTATTCTGCTTCAGAACCCCAAAAATAGATACTCTATGATTTGCTATTTTACTTCTATCTATAAGAGCTTTTTTCGTTATTCATCATTTTATTGCCGTATTTGCATAATTAGGGTTTTAAGGGTCAATTAAGCACAAGAGAAGAAAAATTGATAATTAAATTCCCTAATCCAAGCTTCCCTACATCTCACAGTGATCTAGGGTATGATAGTGAATTTCCACTCAACCCTAGATCCTTGAATGTATAGGGTGAAAGGAGGATTCAAACATCTAAAACACTAAACATTAAACAATCTAAATTTTACCCTAAACATTTTGGTGAACCCATGTTTTTGGACTTAAATTGCAATTTTTTGAGTGTGTGTCTTCAAATTTGGATTGATTTCATTCATTCATATAGTCTTTCACTTTATTGCATTGAAAAAAATGAAAAATTAGAAAAATTCAAAAAAATTGCATCGTTTGGCTTACTAAATTGTATCAATTCTTTCAAAATTTTCCTAATTCATGATTTTTGTATTAGATCTGATATAAACTACAGAAAAACACAAAAATTCAAAAATTTGCATTACATTTTCATCATTAATTTGCTAGGCTTTTGTAGAAATTTTGACAATTTTTATTAAACTTAGTAATTCCAAAATTTAGGGTTAGTAGGCAAAATCTTCTTCCAGAGTTTATATTGATTTTAGAGGCTCATTCAAATTTGTATTTGGCTGTAGTCTTGCATTTTAGTGTAAATTTGCATTTAGATTCAAAATATTTGCATTTTTGCATAGAAAATTTCAACAAAACTACCAATTTTCATGCATTTTCATTAGATTTACATTGGTATTTTGCATATTAGAGCTTGAAAATCATTTTTAGATCTGAGATTAATTCATTTTCATCATAAATTATACTTTAAAATATTCACATAGAATTTTGTCCCAAGATCTCAAACCTAGGGCTTCAAAAACAACGATTTTCACTAAAATTGGCCTCATCGACTCTATAAACTTGCAACATAGGCATGTTGTGAAAGTTATTTTTGCATTAATTGTCTTTTATTAGGGTAATAATTTTCTTCCCCTCCTAAAAATATTCACAACACCCTTTTAACGGGCTCTTGTATTGAAAATTCGGTAAAAAACTACACATTTTGACTATTTTTGCCCTACAGTTTGACCTAGTTTGCACTCCAAGTGTGTTGTGATCAAGTTTATGGATTTAGGTGACTGATATCATTGATATTATTTTCTATACCTCCTAAAATTCCTTACAACACCTCTTTTTCTAGGTCTTGGAATTGAAAAACTGTGAAAAGTAGCCTATTTTTGCTATATTTTCACTGGGGTTTTATCTTAATTGGCACTAAAAGCGTGTTGTGTTGAGAATTTTGAAGCTAAGTGGCTGTTATTACTAATATTATTTTCTTTCCATAACCATTTTACTCACAACACCCTCTGTTATGCTCTTTTGCATTGAGTTTTGGTGAAAAAAGTGCCTATTTTGACATATTTTTACTATATTTTGACTTGGCATTATCTTGGATTTGTATCAAGAATGTGTTGAGAAGGATCATATTGCTATTTTGGACTGATATCAGACATATAATTTTCTTCCCTTGATCAAAATCCTTACAACATCCTTTCCTTCATCCATTTGCATTGAAAAGAGTACAAAAATCAAGCATTTGAGGCTATTTTGGGGTATATCACTTTGCACTTACCTTTGATATATTTTTGGAGAAACTCCAAAATCTGATTTGAGCATAAAAAAATGGCCTGTAATCACAACAACAATAATAGGTTCCCTCCTAGACCTTACATGAAAAGAAAAGCACTTGAACCTAAAATTGTATTTACACCTCATGATAGAACAATTGGGAACTCCGATGGACCTCTTTACATCACTATGAAAATAATGGGAAACCCCATGGATGGAACTCTTATTGATCCTAATTGTTTGACTAATGTTTCCATTGAAGAGTTCCTCTTTTCACACCAACTAATGCAAGGTTCTTATGATCCCTTGAACATGATGATTAAGACACATAAGGGAACCTTTATCAAGCCTTTGGGTAAGATATCATTGGTAGTAACACTATCTAGAAAACATGTTGAACAATGGTTTGATGTTGTCCTTGTTTTTGACCTCTTTTGCATTAAATTGGGACATCCTTGGCTAAAACAAATGAAAGTTGTCCCTTCAATATCTATAAATGTGTAAAATTTCCTTTGAACAGACAAGTGCATGTCATTCCCTGAAATACATACAAGCCTTCAAGTACACAACAACATTTTTCATTGGATTACTTTTACAACAAAACTAACAACAAATCAGAACTACAAATAGACTTTACATTTTTGAGCTATATAAACTACAAAGTAAAACTATCACATCCAGTACCTAGTCCTTCTATACAAGAAATGACAAAAGATAAACAACCCGCATGCGAAGAGAACTTTAGACCAAAAGGACAAGGTCCCTATGCTAAGGTTCCTCCCTTGAAATCCTTACAAGGATTGGGAGGTCATTGTTAACAACAAAATGTTCCACCGTGACAAATGAGGTTTGATCCCAGTGTTTCATCTTCTAAATTGCATAAGCCCATGAAAGAGGATAGCCCTATCTTACAAGAGATAAGTGGTCTAAGAAAGAGAAATGGAAAAGCAAGAGAAAGAAGAAAAATAAGACAAGCATATGTTATAAACCTTGCCTCTCAACAAGAAAACATTGATCCCAACATTCAACCAAACAATAATGATCCTAATGATGAACAACATGATTAATAAGACATGAATTTAGCTATGATACCTTATGTCCCACTTTCCTTCAACATTAGGGAGTGGGAAGATGACGAAGATGATTTGCTTATAGATAACCTCTAGCCCGACAGGGGCCCTAGAGGTAAGTATCTCTCTCATGATGTGCTTCCCCCGTGCTGTGTTATATGTTGTTTAGGCCTCCTGGGATGACCCCTGATTCTTCTGTAAGGTCTAAGATACTAGGAGATTGCCTATGTTGTGACCTTATATTTGTATCATCATTCTTCTAAATTACCTCTCTCTCTAATTTCATTGTTGAGTGTTGTGTCTTACGGACATAGCGTTGCAGTTGGTGACTTGGGGGTACCCTCCTACGTGACTATCCCTAAGACACTTGTTTCTCCTCTCTGATTTATTGTTTCTGTTCCTCTAGTGTTTCCATCTAACAAGTGGATGACAACAAACATCTATACTAATGCAGACCTAGTGTCCCTTTCAAGAGCAATAAAAAAAATGGACTTAGTTCCTAATATGACGATGGGGTTGTATATCTTATTAAACGGTTGGATACTAGAAGCACTTGTGCTTTCTGCGTAGTGAATTTAATGATGTTTCTATCACATTTACAAACCTTAACAATACTACTGCTCTATGCACCTTTGTTTGTCTTTTAATCTAGCCTTGGTGGTACTTGATTCAAAGAGCTTCGTGATATAGCCCTATGGTTATCCTCAAACTCCAGATTCATTGTATAACCTTGGATCTTTGTGTGGTTAATCAGGTGAATTATTGATGTTGTTTTTTATCATGATGTTGTAGACAATAACATATTTCTTGCAAGGATGTGTTTGTGGGAACATTTGGCAATCGTAAAGTGCATGTCACCTCTGGGGGCCATGGGCTTTGTGAAAGTTGGTGTTCGCTTGTGTGTTTTATTCCTACCTTAACGTACTTGATATCGATAACTAATATTAACCACCTTAAGGTGGGGGCATATATAAGGTAAGCTGTCTATTATAGATGTTAGCAATGTGTTTGTCCTCAGGTGCCAAGACCTACGCGATGAGTGCATCATGCATCCTAAGTTTGTTTGTAATAAATCAATCAATCAATCATGTAAGCCCTCTGCAGAGGTGGGATATCGAGCATATCCTTTTTTCTTAAGCCCTCTATGAAGGCGGGGATGGTGTATTTCTCAGAGCAGATTGCATCATCCTATCATTTTCAAAAGTCCTCTGCGGAGGCAGGGACCGGTTCTGTGACTAACTCAACCCTTAAGCGTGTCTTTGGCGATTGTTGTGGCAAAGCCCAATTGTCAATGTGTGTCTATAATGTGCCTAAGATGGTGTTGGGCCTAGAAATAGGTACACTCCATTGCTTATCTATCGTGTTTTCTCTGTGTCTTCCAGTGTGTGTATTTTGGCCTGCTTGTTTTGTTTAGCGTGTTTGTTGCCCCATATGTAGTATAAAGACCAACTCCTTAGGGTTGTGTTTCCTACATTTTGGGAGGTTTTGAGTGTCTTGTGTGTGTGTTGCCCCATATATACAAAGACCTACGCGATGAGTGCATCATGTATTATGGGAGGTTTGTTTACTTTCCAGTACTTGCATTTGCATTTCATATATATGAAAGAAAAAGAAAAGAAAAGAAATCATGCCTGTTTTCCATGTATTAATGTGTCTTCTACACATTGACTATCTTCTCCATGTTCTGTATGACTGTAACTATCTTCTTTGTGTTTGCATGCCTATTACTATTTTCTATGTGATTGGTATGTCTTCTCCGTGCTTGATGTGTTTGTTGTGTTTGTGACCTTACTTTAATGCATGTATTGGCTCATGTTTATACATATATTAAAGTGGGGGCTAAATGTAACATTGGAAAATGTCCCCTTGGGGGATTTTCCCTCATAAGGCTTAGCTCTCGGGTCTTTTGCATGCATTTAGGACATCTTACTTCACAATTTGGCATCCCGATGGAATGAGCTTTAGGTAACATGACAAATGGGACCTAGGACGACCCCTTGAGCTGTACCCTACCCAAAATAAGGGGGATGACTTGGGCGCCCATGCCCTAGTCCTGCCCTGTTTTGGGGCAGCCCTAATTGTTGGGTGTCAGTTTATGACTATTATTTGGGTCCTTTACCAACACAATAGGTTTGAATTATGAAAATCTTGGCGAGAGTGTTTGTAGTTGCATATAAAAGCATGATTAGGCATTCATTTGTAAACTAGATAGCAATTGTGATGTTCAAGTGTTCTCAAGGTGATTCAAGGCTTTCATTGTGTTGCAAGAGCAGACTTGTGTGGTTTGTGTGTTTGTATTTGCATATTTGAGCATCAATTTCCTCATGGAATGAAGAGCATCTTCCTCCCATGAAAACTTCACTACAAGGTGACATTATATTGTGTTTTCATCATCAATTCCTTTGGTTTTTGCCTCTGCCTCACAAGGGCATGCACTCTCTATCTGATAATGGTGTTTGGAGACTTAAGTGTCCTCCGGGGCTTAACTGAGGCAAGCCTCTAAATACCACAACCCCCTCCCAAAGTCTTGTGATTGCAGGTTACAAGTGTCGCATTTGGGAAAAGTAAAGTTGCAGGAAGGATTAGAAGACATCAAATATTCTAGATCTGAAGAGAAGCAGGACACCAAAGCATTTCCAAGACTTGGGCACTTTCTCTAGTGTCCTCCGCAGCTGAATTTCTAGAAATAGGAGTTACAGTACTGGTCAGTGTCAGAAGGAGGTCAGGATCCCACAAGGAAACTGGTACCTTGGACTTGGGTACCCACTCCAGTGTCCCTAACTGTTCCGCTTTGGAACCCCAAAAATAGGTACTCTGCAATTTGCTATTTTACTTACGTCTGCAAGATCTTTTTTTGTTATTCATCAGTTTATTGTCATATTTGCATAATTAAGGTTTTAAGGGTCAAATGAGCATAAGAGAAGAGAAATTGATAATTAAATTCCCTAATCCAAGCTTCCCTACATCTCACAGTGATCTAGGGTATGATAGTGAATTGCCACTCGACCCTAGTTCCTTGAATGTATAGGGTGAAAGGAGGATTCAAACATCTAAGACACTAAACATTAAACAATCTAAATTTTACCCTAAACAGCCAGTTTGTTCAACAGATTGAAATTCTTCTTCATCATCATTTTCAACATTAGGTCTCAGTGTCAATCCTCTTCACCTATCCCTTCAACAGCATCCAAAGGAATTCGCATTGTTTTCATCATCTCCATCATCTCATCCATTCTACCAGCCATTGTTCCAACAACAGCAACTCTCCTCGGTGGCATTCTTCCTAGGATCAAGTGCAAACTACCTCAAGTTTGGTGATCGGGCTACAAGGTGACAACTACCTCTCAATTGACGATTGGTTGTGACACAAGTAACCTGCCTCAATTTAGCGATCTGTCCACAGCAAGATCTTATGGAATTCCCTCGCCAACTTTGCTCTATTCACTCCCACAGATTCAAACTTTCTCTCTGATACCACTTGGTGCAGTCACGGTAGGAGGGTTCACAGTATGAACTATTCAGACCATGCAACAAGAGTAAACACAATAGAAACAACTCAAGAAATGAAGCAAATGCAGATTTATTCATTTAGTATATCAAAGAATTTAAATAGAGATCGGTCAGCAACATACGGGCTTACAATTAGGGCTCACAAGCCTGATTACATACATGTGCAAGATAAAGCTTCGAAGCTCCTCACAGAAAATCTAAACTATGAACTATCACTATGTTATGAACTAATTTCCTAAGGATCTATTACATCATTATATATCATCTCCAAACCAATAGATTCCTCTGCGTCAGCCAAGGAAGGTCACAAACTCCAATGAAGAGCTGTAACGTGTATACAGATAGGTCAGACCTAAATGCATAGAACACTTCCTCAAATGAATGGAATAATGTACTGACCTTTGGGGAAGGTCGGCCACAAACCAAAGATCATTGAATGATGTGTCATTAAGATCCACAACTCAAGGGATGATCTGCAAGCCTTTTCCTTCAGCTGATTGTCTGAGACTGTCAGGATGCTCTGCTATGAGAAAATAATTGATCTTCTGATAGCGATATCTTTCCGGTGACTAATCCAAATGCTCTAAATTCTAGATATGATGTAGATGAATGATTGTAGATGCTAAGTCTAGATCTGTAAGGTGTGAAATGCAACTGTGATAGGATACTAGACCAAAAGCTGAAACTGCTTCTAATTGAACTACCTGAATTGAACTGGAAAATGAAAGAAACAAACTGAAATGCAAATGTTTTTGGTTGATGCAAGATTGCTCTTGAACCAGGGATGCTCCTACATCACTGGAATAGGCTCACTACCAAAAGGGTGGCTCACTACTAAAAGGGCTCACTACCAAAAGAGGTGGCTCATTGCCAAAAGGGCTCACTACCAAAAGAGGTGGCTCACTACCAAAAGGGTTGGCTCACTTCCATGAACTGATTTGATAGCATCTAACACATGTCTAATTTCAGTTCCAATTAAGCACAATACATATCACCTCTGTAGCCTCACAACACAAACATCTTCATCTCCACACTTACACACCACCACATGAATCCTTTACACTTATTTATATCAATCATCAACCTTGAAACATTCATCAAGGTCGGCAACACACTTTACAACTTTTGAAACATTCTTCTAGGTTGAAAAACATACAAAATTTAAATAAAGTCTTGACCTAAACAAATTTTTATAGCAAAGGAATGAAGACAAAACACTTCATAGCTTAACTTGGATCTAAATACATCTTCACACGCTTCAACATGCTTCCACAATCCATGAAGCACATCCACAAATAGTGTAAACAACAAGGTCGACCAAAACTGGTGTTGGACACTAGGACCTTTAGGCACATGCTTCCAAGAACACAACCATAACTTGAGGACTAAGAACAAGCCTTCAACATGATTTGGAGACATCCACGAACAACATGAAATCACCTAGGAACCAACAAATCTAGCTAGAACCAATCTCACTTGAAGATAGTTCACAAACTACTCACAACCCACACTGCCAAGCTCTGCTACTCATGAAAACTACATTTCGGAGCACCAAATCATAAGTCCTTTGGATAGAAAATTTATATGGATCTTAGGAACACTCATCTAGAACCACAAGACCAAAAACCAAACTGCAAAGAAATGCAGAGAAAAATACTTTCTCTCAGTCATACATCAAACACTGCCAGGCACAATCTTCAAACTGGTGAACAAAACTCTCAAACCACAGCATTCCAAAGGACCAAATTTTAGATCTAACATCTTCAACCACTTCTCTAAAACATATTCAAACCTTACACTCTAGTATTGATGGGGAGCCTCAATCGGTAAGACTTAGATCATCAGCGAACTCCTTGTTTGTTCTCCCGATATGCCGATATGTGTTATCTTCGATGAAACCCTACTCGTCGGCAAGCTTGCACAACTTCTGGCTGATGTGCTTTGTCAACCCAATCTGTATCTTAGGTTGCAACTTCCGTTCAGCGGCTCGAACCTCCCTTCAGCCAGACTATCCTCATCACTCTGAGCGAGGAATGCTTTTCCGATGGCCTTTGTCTCACTGATAACATCTCCAACTCCTCTGATCCAAACCGTAGCACATGGAGATGCTAGGCCATCTACTGTGCACAATCCTCAGTCTGGAACATCTACACTGCCAAATAATGAAACAAAATAAGAAACAAACGAATATTGTACAACGAAGCCATTCCACTGATTTCGATAGAAATCTCACCAATGGAATGCTTCACATTGACATTTTGTAATAACAAAAAGCACAGGAAGGAAAAGAAATCTATAGCTATGTAGTTTGTAATTACAAAGAATGGAAAACAAATTGACAGAACAGAATAATCTTTATTTCTCCTTAGAACACTACACAGTCACAATCAACTCCTCTTTGCTTCAATCTGATTACAATATCTCCCAGTTGGTTCATTCCCCTAGGGTTTATAAGCTTTTCCCGAGGAACACCAACCCATTCCAAACGGCTGGGAGTAAAACTAACTAATTCCAAGTGGCTGGGAGACCAACCAATTTCCAAGTGGCTGGGAGAAACCAACCATCTAAAACTAACAACCTGACAAAAGTGACCTAAGTCACGAGGGACTTACAAACATAAAGGAAAATTCATTGGTCTAATGGACCTTATTACAACACAAAACCTATTTTAAAACAAAACATGAACTTAAATGCCTCATGGAGGCCACCTTGTGTTAGGTGCTCCTGCACCAAGTATTCAATACAACAAAAATGTGGAGCAAAAACTTGGATAGTATCTTGTAACCCAAAATACTTCTTCACAATATTGTCTTCAATATTTATCAAATTTTCTCAAAAGCACTTGGAAACCTAGCAACATGAGCAATATACTAAAATCATCAGCACTTTGAAAAGTCATTCAAATCACCTCAACAACAACAACATTAGAAGATACAATTGACACCAATGACAACACAAACATGTTGACATCAATGACAACATTGATTAGCACATACTTGCAACAACAAGGACCTAATTTTGATTGTAATGCTTTCTGTCAATATCATCGATCGACTGTACATGATACTGAATGATGTATGTGTTTGAAACATGAAATTCAAGACTTCATCAACTCTAATATAATAAAAGTAAATGGTGTGAATGACAATCAGAATAATTTGGTTGCCCCTCTGAACATAATTTATAGATCTTTACAAATCCCTTTCCTAAGCATAGTGATAACAATATGGTAGATAAAAATACAATAGAACAAGAAGATGATTATCTTGATTATGATGAAATAGTTGGTATGATAGAAGTGGATAAGAAGAAGATCAAAGATTCACCTCATCCATGAGGAAAAGGCATCTATGCTGAGGTTCCGCTATCGTTATCCCTTCAAGGTTCAGGAGTTAACCAAGATGCACCAAATTTACAAATTGAACAACTGTGACAAGATATTATGATACAAGGAAAGGTTGCCATGGTGGCAAATATCCCATTCCACCATGAAAATCTTAACAAGAAATCAAAGGATTGGAAAAGAACAAGGTGGTTATCATCAATGGAAAATAGCAATGATTCCCCTCCTCACAAGAAACAAAAGATTTCAAATATAAGGGGATTTGAGAAATAAGCACCGTGTGACCATCTTGGAAGTAAGAATGAATCAGGTATGAACTACTCACACTTGTTACAAAACTTGATGGAGCACCTTTCTAAGATGCTCGCAAGTTCAGACTCCTCTTAGATAAAATGGATATATATATTCTCTATGTGTGTGTGTTGTGTTCCCCTATAATGTGTTATGTCTTATGTTTAGGTATCCTTGGTTGACCCTTGATACTCTTGTAAGGTCAAGGATATTGGGAGATCGCCTCTGTTGTGACCATTCTTCTATTTGTTTCATCATTCTTCTATCTTGTCTCTTGTCTATTTTTATTGTTGTGTATTCTGCCTTGGGGGCATAGCATTGCGGAGGGTGTTTTGGGAGCATTCTCTTACATGATGTTCCTAAGGCACTTGTGTTCCTCTCTCAATTTTATTGTTTGATTTCTTCAGTTATTCTACCTAGTTGGTGGATGATGAAAACAAACAAATATTGATACGGACTGTGCATCCCTTCAACAAGAAAAGAAAAAATGGACCTAGTCCATATATAAAGATGGGGTTGATTTATATATATCTGATGCTTGACTAGTAGAATCACTCCATGCAATGTATCATCTTGTGGTATTTTATATGACTAACATTTTACAATCCACTCAATCTACTCTTGTACACTTTAATTGGTATCTCACCTTGTTGCTACACTCAGTTCTAAGGTACCTGTAGTATAGCCCAATGGTTATACTTGGCTCTGAACCCATAGTATAACCTTGGTCCTCGATGTGACTGTTTTCATGCATAGATTTTATGATGTCATTTGGTTATTATCTTAGAATAAGATGTTCTAACCTTATATCTTGTTGTTTATCTTAGTATATCTTATCAATGTGCTTGTGGGAACATTCAACGATCATAAGCACATGTCACCTTGGGGGCATGGGCTTTGCAAGAGCTCTTGTTCCCTTGTGTGTTTTCTCTCTACCTTAATGTGCTTGATATCGGTAAGTGAAATCAACCACCTTAAAGTGGGGTGATGCAGGAGCATCTAGTGGTGTAAGGGCAATCTTGCATCACCCAAAAAAAATGTTGATTCAAAATTATTGAAGTTATTTTTATTTCTTTCTATAATTAGTGTTTCTAGTTCCATAATCTCTTGAATAATGATGTAAGACTTTTAGTTTTTTCAAACTGCTATTTTTGGAAGGTTTACTTGCCATTTTAGGAAAGTTTGCATTTGGGCATGGATGGAAGTAAAAATTTACAAGAAGCTTCATAAATCAAATATAAGATCTTTGGTGAAGGAGTTAGGCAAAGATCATTTGTGAGCTGAAAGATATTAAAGTTTATGATTTCTGAAAAGCCCTTGAAATTTTTTGAAACCAGATATGAGGCACTAAAATGTCTAAAAAAGTTGTTGGAAATCCATTTATGTCTTTCTAGTATGATATTTCACTTTGCAAGATTTCTAATGCTTCAAACGGTTCATCAATCAGACACCCGGATCAAAAGTTATGCTTCCTGGAAGTTGACCTATTTTTGGAGGGAGATGCAACTTTCAAAATTTGGTTGTTGGCTGCCAAAATGGCTATTTATGACTATTTTTGGGAACCTGGGTAGTAGTAGGAGTTAAGGGGGAAAGTGTAGAGTCAAGAATAGGCAAGAAAATAGAAACCCTAGCTGATTTGGGGTTATAGAAGGCAGAAGATTCTAGAGCCTGGTGATGTGTAGCTATAGTGTGTTGCAGCATGTGGAGGATTGATTCCTATAATTGTAATTGAGCTTCTATAATGTAATGAGCTGTCCAAATCAATAAAGAAATATTCTATTTTCTATGTGCCATTTCTATTGTTGTGTGTTTTATGATTTAGCCCCCTTCATCAAGTGGTATCAAAGCAAGGGTTCCTGAGTGTGTAGACAGATCGCCGATTATGAGGCAGTTTGCACTAGGACCTGAGGTTGTGGGTTTGTTGTGGAGATTAAGATGCCTCCACGAAGAAATCGTATTGGGAGGAATGCTTTGACGAAAGAGGGTTTTAGAGCCCTATAAAGGAAAATTGATGCATTGCAAAAGGAGCTATAAAGAGGGTTTGAGCCGAGAACAAGAGAAGAAAGCGAAGAAGAAGCTGAAGAAGATCTATCTGAGGAAGAACAAGAAGCTGCAGGAGATCCTGTAGAAGTTAGGTTGTTGAGGGCCATTTTAAAGATTGAAAAGAGGCCCATGATCAAAGTTTCTACCTATTCTAGAGATTTGAATCCAAAACAACTTATTGATTAGATCAATGACATGGAGGAATATTTTGAGTATGTAGATGTGAAGGACCCAGATCAAGTCAAGTTTGCAAAAACAAAGTTGAAGGGCCATGCTAGTATTTGGTGGAAAGAAGTCCAGTTAGAGAGGAATAGACGAGGAAAAGGAAAGATCCCCGGATGGGATCAGATGGTGGAGAAACTAAAGACGCAGTTCATTCCTGTGGACTATGAGATGGAGTTGCTAAAGAAGCTGCAAGGATTGGGGCAAGGTAAGAAGTCTGTTAAGGAGTATAAAGAAGATTTTTATAATATTACTATCATGACAGGCCATACAAAGGCCAACAAGGAGAAGGTAGCCCGTTAAATTAATGGGTTAAGTCCAAGTATTCAAGAGGAGCTGAGCCTAGTTAGAATGACCACCATAGAAGATGTGTACCCGTTTTCCTTGAAGGTGGAAGAGAAGCTGAACAAAAGATTTGAAAGAAAGAAAAGAGGAAGAGGTCAAGGTGGAAGGACTCGTGGAAGACCCTATGGAGGCTGAAATGAAGATTCAAAGAAAAGTGAAGAAGTTGGAACTAGTCAAAATCAGAGAGGAGATAATACCTACTGCCCTCGTAACTAGAATAATGGTGAGCAAAGAGAAAGAGGAAAGAGCAAACCTGGGCAAGGACCTGGAAGAGGAGGTTTCAAAGGAACCTGTTTCCAATGTGGAGAAGAAGGGCATCAAGCATACGAGTGTCCACAATATCAAGGAAGGATGAATAGAAGACCTAAAGGTAATGCACGAGTTGCACATGTAGATGAAGATGCACAGTCTGAGAATTCTAAAGATGCTGAAAGGGGAGAAACCCTAGTTGTCAAATGAAGCTTGTTGAATGAGGAGAAAGAACCAAATTAGAGGAAGAGTTTATTCCATACAAGGTGCAAATGTGAAGGTAAGTGTTGTGATATTATTATTGACAGTGGAAGCACAGACAATCTTGTTTCAGAGGAGATGGTTGACAAGTTAAAGTTGACAAGAAGAAAGCATCCACATCCATATCGGATTGCATGGTTGTAGAAGGACCATAGAGCTTTGGTCAATGAGCAATGTTTAGTTAAGTTCAAGATTAATGACTACCATGCTGAGGTGTTGTCTGACATCATACTGATGGATGCATGTCATATGTTACTGGGGAGGTTGTGGGAATATGATAGAAGCGCTATCCATGTGGCCATGCAAACACATATTCCCTAACAAAGGATGGAGTTTGCCACAAGTTGAATCCCTTAAAGGAGGTGGAAGAAAAGGTATGTAGTACTTCCATAATTTGCTTGGTAGATGGTAGAAAATTGTTGGAGGGTATGAAGCATCAACATCATTTCTTTGCATTGATTCCTAAGATCAGTCAAGAGAAATGTGAAGATGTACCAGTAGAAGTTTTAGCTATGTTGGAAGAATTTTAGGACATTGTCTCTGATAATGTACTAGAAGGTTTACCACCAGTAAGGAAGATAAGTCATCAAATAGATTTGATATCAGGAGCTAGTTTGCCGAATAAGGCAAGACACAAAATGAACCCTACAGAGAATGAAGAGCTGAACAAACAAGTTCAGGAGTTGTTGCGGAAGGGACTAATAAGGGAGAGCCTAAGTCCATGTGCAGTACCTACAGTACTAGCACCGAAGAAAGATGGAGAGTGTAGGATGTGTACAGATTCGCAAGCCATCAATAAGATCATGATCAAGCACAAATTTTCATTGCCTAGAATGGATGACATAATGGATTGTTTGAGTGGAGCCAAGTACTTCACGAAGATTGACCTGAAGAATGGGTATGAATGGTTAGTCATGCCATTTGGGCTAACCAATGCACTGAGCACATTCATGGGGCTCATGAACAAGGTATTTAAAGAGTTTTTGGAAAGTTTTGCTATTTTTTATTTGGATGATATTTTGATTTTTAGTAAGACTTGGGATGAGCATCTGATGCATATTAGAAGAGTTTTAGAGAAGCTGATGGAGGAGAAGTTGTTGATTGATCTAAAGAAATTTAGTTTGGCAAAAAAAGAGTTGGTATACTTGGGATTTGTTGTCTCAGAGGAAGGTCTTAAGATGGACCCAGAAAAAGTAATGGCTATCATTGAATGGCCTACACCAAGGAGTGTTATGGAGGTACGATCTTTTCATGGTTTGGCAAGTTTTTATAGAAAGTTTATTAGGAATTTTAGTAGCATTTGTGCACCCCTAACGAAGACAATGAGAGGGGATAGAAAAGAGTTTAGATGGACTAAAAGAGCAGACAAAATCTTTGATACATTGAAGTAGAAAGTCACAGAGCAACCTGTTTTGGCACTTCTAGATTTCTATAAGGTATTTCAGGTAGATTGTGATGCTAGTGGCAGTGCTATAGGAGCTTTTTTGAGCCAAGAAGGTAAGCCCATTGTCTATTTTAGTGAGAAGCTTAATGATGCCAAGAAAAAGTATTTTGTTTATGAGCAGGAGTTTTATGCAATAGTTCAGGATTTGAAGAAATGGAGACATCATTTGTTGCCAAAAGAGTTTGTTTTATATACTAATCATCAAGCTTTGCAATACCTTAATAGTCAAAGAAAGTTAAATCAGAGGCACTTAAAATGGGTTGAGTTTTTTGAGAGTTATACTTTTGTTTTGAAGCACAGGAGTGGGAAGTCCAACAGAGTTGTAGATGCCTTAAGTAGAAGGCAAAATTTGATGACAAATATGAAGATAGAGGTTGTTGGGTTCGATGAGCTCAAAAGTTTGTATCTTGAAGATCCAGATTTTGTAGAGGCCTGGAAAGCTTGTTTGGAACCTGTTACTTTGGATAGGACAAAATGGTTAGATCTCATAATCCAAGATGGCATGTTATTTAGAGGAAGCTAGTTGTGCATTCTAAGGAGTTTAATGAGAGAGAACCTGATTAAGGATAAGCATAGTGGGGGATTGGCTGGACACTTTAGTCGAGATAAGACCATTGCTATTGTTGGTGAGCATATATTATTATTGGCCACAGTTGTAGCAGGATGTGAGGAAATTTGTGCAGAGTTGCAGAGTGTGTCAGATGGCAAAAGGAACAAGTTAGAATACAGTGATATATTAGCCACTACCTACACCAGAGAAGCCATGAGACAATATTAGTATGGATTTTGTTCTTAGTTTACCAAGGACACAGAGAGGACATGATTCCATTTTTGTGGTGGTGGACAGATTCTCGAAGATGACACATTTTATTCCTGGCAAGAAGACTAATGATGCTATTCATATTACAAAGTTATTTTTCAAGGAGGTGGTGAGATTACATGGTCTACCTAAGAGCATAGTTTCAGATCGAGATACCAAGTTTGTTAGTTATTTCTAGAGGACATTATGGAAGAAGTTGAAGATAGATTTGAAGTTTAGTTCTGCACACCATCCACAGACTGATGGACAAATAGAAGTGGTGAATAAGAGTTTGGGTAACTTGCTACAATGCTTAGTAGGAGATAAGCCCAAGGGATGGGATTTGATTTTACCACAAGTAGAATTTGATTACAACAATTATGTCAATAGGAGTACTAGTAAATCACCATTCCAAATTGTATATGGCAACAGTCTAAGAAATGCTTCAGAGTTAAGGAAGATGGACAAGGGAGAAAAGACAAGTGTTGAAGCCAAAGGCTTTGCAGAACATCTAAAGAATTTGCATGAAGAGGTGAGGAAGCACATTAATAAGATGAATATTCAGTACAAAGCTAAGGCAGATTAGAAGAGGAGATATAAGAAACTCTAGATAGGAGATGAATTCATGGTTCACTTGAGAAAAGAAAGCTTCCCAGTTGGAACATATAATAAGTTGAAAATGAAGAAATTTGGACTATGCAGGATTCTGAAGAAACATGATTCAGGAAATGCATATGAGGTAGAGCTACCAAGTGAGATTAATATTTCTCCTGTGTTCAAAATTTTTGATTTAACAGAATATCATGAAGGTGGCACAGAGGATGGACTGACAGAAGAATAGTGGAGGATTCTAGTATCTACTTCAACAGAGGAGATAGAAGAGATCTTGGATAGCCGTGTGGGAAGTACTCGAAATAGGTAATATGATGAATATTAGGTAAAATGAAAAGGAAGGCTTGTTGAAGATTCTTCTTGGTTGTCTAAGGCCGAGGTTGACCATTTGGATTTTCCTCAAACAAACACCTAAGACGTGATAGGGTCACTTCTCAAATTACCCTAGGTGTCTAATGCAGGAGCATCCAATGGTGTAAGGGTAATCTTGCATCACCCAAAAAAAAATGTTGATTCAAAATTATTGAAGTTATTTTCATTTCTTTCCGTAATTAGTGTTTCTAGTTCTATAATCTCTTGAAAAATGATGTAGGACTTTCAGTTTTTCCAAACTACTATTTTTGGAAGGTTTACATTCCATTTTAGGAGAGTTTGCATTTGATCATGGATGGAAGAAAAAATTTATAAGAAGCTTTGTAAATGAAATATAAGACCTTTGGTGAAGGAATCAGGCAAAGATCATTTGTCAGCTGAAAGACATTAAAGTTTATGTTTTCTGAAAACTCCCTAAAAATTTCTAAAACCAGATATGAGGCACTAAAACGTCCCATAACATCTCAAAAAGTTGATAGCAACCCATTTACATATTTTGGGAATGATAGTTCACTTCATGAGATTTTTGACGCTTCAAACAGTTCTTCAATCAGACACCTGGATCAAAAGTTATGCTTCCCAGAAGTTGACCTATTTTTGGAGGGAGATGCAAATTTCAAAATTTGGTTGTTGGCCACCAAAATGGTTATTTATGACTATTTTTGGGAACCCAAGGCAATAGTAGGAGTTAAGGACGAAAGTGTAGAGCCAAGAATAGGTGGGAAAATAGAAACCCTAGCTGATTTGGGGTTACAGAAGGTAGAAGATTCCAGAGCCTAGTGATGTGTAGCTGTAGTGTGTTTTAGCCTATAGAGGATTGATTCCTCTTATTGTAATTGAGCTCCTCTAATGTAATGAGCTTTCCAAATCAATAAAGAAATATTATATTTTTTGTGTGCCATTTTTGTTGTTGTGTGTTTTATGATTTACCCCCCTTCATCATGGGGGCATATATAATGATATCTATTTGATGATTTTGTTCTAACAAAGCATTTTTGTAAGCCCTCTCCACGAGGCAGGATGTTGTATCTCTGACGTGAGTTCACATCCTTATATCAATGGAAATCAAAAATCCCTCTTTGCAAGGTGGGATAACATATCTCTTGAGCTAGTGCATATCCTTTTATACAAAATCCCTTCTGTGGAAGGTGGGATGGTGTATCTCTTGAGCTAGTTCACATCCTTTTATTACAAAGTCCTCATCGAGAGGTGGGGTTGGATCTTGAGCTATCCTCCCTTAAGTGTGTCTTTGGTAGTTGTTATGGCATAAACCCAACCGTCAGGTGTACCTGTAGCATGTTTGAGATGGTGGGACTTAGCAATAAGCTCCTTACATCACCTGTGTTTGTCATGTTTAAGATGTATAGTATGTCTATGGCATGCTATACATCACTTATGTATTTTGTGTGTCTTCCATGTGTTTTCCCTTATGTGTGATGTAAAAGGTGTGGTGATGAGTCCCCCCACACTTGGGTTTTGTTTGGCATGTCTTCCCTCATGTGTAGTGTAAATGGCATGGTGATGAGTCTCCCCACACTCGAGTTCTGTATGGAGTGTTTTCCCCTGTTGTAGTGTAAAGGGTGTGTCAATGAGTCCCCCCTACACTTTAGGTTTTGTATTGTGTGTTTTTATCAGTGTAAAGGGTGTAGTAATGAGTTCCCCCTGCCTTTCAGTTAGAATTTTTATTGCATATATGAAAATGTTATATCATTGTATTCATCATGTTTTGTGTGTCTTGAATACTGTCTTCTCCATGTTTTGTGTGTCTTCAATACTATCTTCTCCATGTTTTGCATGACCATTACTATATTCTCCATGTTTTATGTGTCTGCAATGTGTTTTCTAGTGCTTACTTGATACTAGGGGCTACCAATGGTTCCTCAATCTTTGTGTATGCCTTAGCTTCAAGTGTCTGGCATGTCTGATGTGTTTTCGACTATACTTTAATGCATGTATAAGCCATAAGATCATACATACGTTAAAGTGGGGGCTAAATGTTATGTCATAAAATGTTCCCCTAGGACTTTTACCTCCAAAGTTTAGCTCCCGAGTCCCTTAGATTTAATCATGCATGTTAAAAATGAATCCCGAAGCAAACTCCCCTGAAACCCATGTCAAATGAGGCTTAGGGGCCACTCTTAAGCTTAATCAAGTCCCAAAATAGGACCCTGGACTTGGGCGCCCATGCCCTAGTCTAGACCTATTTTATTTGGACTCAAATTTTAAATGTCGGCAAAGTGACCATTAAAAGGTTTCCCTTTGTCAGCCTATTCAATTTAAATTATGAATGTTTAGCAGGAATTCATATATAAGCATGTTTAGGACTTCATTTTAAACCTAGATGGATAATGCGAACTTGTGATCTTATGCTAAGGATATTTAAGGCTTTCATTGTGTTGCAGAGTAGTATTGTGTTGTGTTTGTACTTGTTTGTTGCAAATTTGTCTTTATCAATCCATCTCCTCATGGCATGAAGATCTTCATCTTCCCATGACAGCTTCACCTCCGAGGTGATATCTATTTTTTGTTTCAATCAATTTATCATATCATTTTCTTTTACCCCTGCCCACCAAGGACGTATGCACTCTCTCTAACAATGGTGTTGGAAGGCTTGAATGCCATTCTGGGGATTGACTGAGGCAAGCTCCTAAACACCACAACCCCCAAACCCTCTCTTGTGATTGCATGTTATAGGTGTCAGATCTTGCAGAGAGGATTTGTAGGAGGATAGAGCAGAGTATAAAGATTCCAGATCTGAAGAAAATGATAGAAAATATCCCTAATTGGACATAGGCACCCGCCCTAGTGTCCTCTAGTTTTGCATCTCTAGAAATCTCTAAGAAGGTTACAGTCTGAAGCATATTTTGGTCCCAAGCCCTCAGAAAAAGCACCACATTAGACATGGGCACCCGCCACAGTGTCCCTAAATTTTCCACTTTCTATAATCTAAAATCTGATATGAATCTAATCTGCATTTAGTGCCTTCCTATGTGAGCATTTGTCATGTTTCATCTGTTTGTTTATGATTACAAATAATTAAGGTTTAAGGCATAATCAGATTAGGGTTTAACAAATTAATCAACATATTCCAAATTTTCTTATCATTCCAAGTGACACCAAAATTGTAGCTGAGTCCTCTTGCAAAAGTTGTGATTCAACTTGGTTTAATGTCCTTGAATGTATGTAGTGAACGGAGGATCTAATTAAACTATCAACCTCATCATTCAACCCTTCTTTTCCTTCATAATAGGATAATTGCAAGGTGTTAAAAGTAGACCGAATGATTTCTCTATGATGTTGCTCCATGATGAATTAATAATGAGAGCACAAATGAGGAATGCAAACACAACCACAAGAAGATTTCCCCTCAAACTTCACTCAATCAATGAGATCCCCCAAAAAATTATGATGATGGAACTTTATAAATAGTATGATTATAGTTGTCACTTCCCAAATCAGTGAAGTAACCTTGATCTCAATGTATTACAGATGCCAAATTAGGCCATAGAGATGGAACTATATTTTTTATTATTAGTGTATGTTTTTCATTTTCCTTATGTTAGGGGATATTTCTTTTTCCTACACATATTATTAATCTTTCTTAGGTTATTTAGGCATGGTTATTGTGAGAACACATGACATAATCAATTAGTTATGTGTGTCACTCTCACCCACCTTTGGGTAGTTGAGGCTCACACCCTCTTTTGGATTTATATGGCACCTCTCATACCCATTGTTTGTCTTTATCTAAGTAGGTGCAACCATATATTTTCAAATTTACCAAGTAGGTAAAACTTCCACCTATTTTGGGTTGTTGGATTTATTACTCCTCTTAGATGTATATTCCCCTATTTTTCTATATGCACAACACTCACCTCTCACCTTTGCTAGTTATTGAGAGTAATATGACCATTTCCTAAATTCTCATGTGTTTTTGTCTCTTGAGTTCTCTCTTTCAGGATAATCTCTCCATTCTAATATTTTGATCTTCGATCATCTATCGACTAGAGTGTGTATGATCTATGACTAACAACAAATCTTGGTTTAGATTCTCACTTCTCATAGAATCTAACATGGTTTTAGAGACTAGTTTTCTGGTATAGTCCATTTCATTATTTGATTACTTAAGATATTTGGGACTAATCATTGCTAATATTTTTCTTAAAAACTCAATATGCTCTTCCCTTGCATCCTTAGATAATCTAGAGAATTAGAAAAATTTAGAATAAAATAAGAATTTGTATTCTCTAGTTTGCATATATGTGTTCTTATGAGATCCATTGCAAGTATGTGCTAGAACTAGTGTTGTCATTGATGTCAACATGTTTGTGATGTCATTGGTGCCAACTGTATCCTCTGATATTGATGATTGTTCATTGATTGAAGAACATTGTCTGAGTATTTTTCTCTGCATCTTCTCTGTATTGAAGACCAGAGTATGAACTTTGGATAGGATTTAGAGAAGTTTTTGAAGATTCTAAATCCAAAATTTGGTGGTCCAGATCGCTGTGCAGAAAAAGTTCTATTCACCAGTGTGAAGGTTGTGCCTGGCAAGGGTTGCAGAGTGACAGGGAGAAAGTGTTTTGCTCTGTATTTCTCTGCAAATTAGATTTTGGCTTTAAAATTTTGGAATTAAGCTAATAAGGTCCTTATCTATCTTCATTCCAAAGGATTTGTCATTTGGTGCTTCAAAAAGCAAGTAATTGACTAGTAGAGTTTGAGAGTGTCTGTTAAGAAGTAGTCTGTGATGTGTTCTCAAGTGATATTTGTTGTTTTCAAGTGAGACCTATTGCGGTTGGATTTGTTGGCTCCCAAGTAATTCTATTTTGTCCATAGATGTCTCTAGAATGTGTTGAAGGCAAGTGCTTGATCTGCAAGCTACAATGAAGATCTTGCAAGCATGTTTCCAAGTGTTCTTGATATGTGCATAAGTTCTGGTCGACCTCGTCTATCACACTTGTTGCAAAGATTATTCGTGGATTATGGAAGCATGTCCAAGCATGTGAGGATGTATCTAGGTCTGAGTTAAGCCATGAAGTGTTCATTCTTCATTCATTTGCTTCACAAGTTTGTTTAGGTCTAGCCCTAATTTGATTTATGCTGACCTTAGAGAAAGTTCCAATGGTTGTAGAATGTAATGTCGACCTTGATGTTCATTCCAAGCTTGATGATAGGTATAAATGTATGTAGTGAATTTATGTTTAGGAGAGTGCGTGTGAATATGTGAAGATAAGTGTGAAGTGTAAAAGCAGAGCAGAGCATAGGAGGTATTTTGTGCTTCAATGAAATTGAACTCAGGCATGGTGTAGATGCTACTAAATTAGTTCACACTATTAGTGAGTGACCCTCGATGGTGAGCCAACCCTTTGGAAGTGAGCCACCATTTGGTAGTGAGCCACCCCTTGGAAGTGAACCTCTAAAATTAGGTAATGAGCCCTAGGCAGTGAGCCTCTTTTGATATTCGGTATTGTTACTACATTATATTGTGAGCTAGAACTCACCATAGTTTTTCCTTGTTTAGGGTTTTCCATGTAAAAATTTGGTGTTTATGTGTGTATGGTGTTGATGTGTTCATGTTTTGTTTCTGCTATTCATGTTTAATATTCATAATAGAACAAAGAATTAAGTTAAGTAAATGTGAAAGTGATATTGTGTAAAGAAGTTGAAATTTTGATACAACTGATTCACCCCCTCCCCTCTCTCAATTTTATTGTGCCTTTGAATAATTGGTATCAAAGCTAGATTCCTTAGAAGAAAGCCTAACATCTTGAGGTAGATCCGGGATGGCACACAAGAAAGACATTCCTCAGTTTGATGGATCTGACTATGCATACTAGAAGGTACAGATGCAAAGCTATCTTAATTCTATTGGTTATAATGTTTGGACAATGGTTAAAGATGAGTACAAAGAACATGAGCATGGTCCAAAAAATGATGAAGAGATTAAGGATTATGAGATTAATCACAAATCTAAAAATTCTTTATTAAATGCTTTGTCTAACACTAAAATGGTGAAAGTCGTGGATCTAAATACTACTCATGAGATTTGGGACAAACTAAAAAATATCTATGAAGTTCATGCATCTGCCAGGAAGGCCAAGTTGCAAAATTTAAAGACCACATATGAAACCATGAGAATGTCTAAATATGACAACATAACAAATTATATACAGAATATTGATGAAGTTGTCAGCAGCATCAAGGGTCTTGGTGGAAAGCTAGAAGATGAAGATGTTGTAGATAAAATACTCAGAACTCTTCCAAAATCATATAGTCACAAGGTATCAGCCATTGAAGAATTGCTTGATTCAGGCAAACTTTCAAGAGATCAATTACTTGGAAAATTAACTGCCTTTGATATAAGAGAATTTGGTACTACTAATGGTCCTATGAAAAATGAGATTGCTTTCAAGGACAAATAAGAAACTATGACTGCTAGATCAAAAAAGTATGGTGCGGAATCAGATGAAGAAGACTTTATAGAGCTTGAGGCAAAGCTTGCAAGCAAAATAAAGAGGGGCAATAAAGGAAAGTTCAAAGGTAAGTTACCTTCAAATGTTTCAACTGTGGTAAAATTGGTCACTATGCTTCAAGATGTCCTGAAAGAGCTGTGAAAATCAATGAAAGTAAAGGAAAAAAGGTAAGAAAGAGTTACTATGTTAGATATGATGATGGTGTAACTAATGATGAATCTAATTATGATGATGGCAATAGTAGTCAATTCTTATTCATTGCACTTAGAGAAGAACCTATTTTTGCTAATCTTGCAAGCTGTGTGAAGGAAGGAAGTCTAGGAGAGTTATCTGCATTTCATACTGAAAAGGAAGATGAATGGATCATTAACAGCGGATATTCAAACCACATGACAAGAGACAAAAGTAAGTTTGTTAAGTTGGAGAAATATGATGGGGGACTTGTTACGTTTGGTGATGATGTAGCTAGTAAGATTTGTCAAAAGGGATCTATTACTTTTGATGGAAAGCATTATACAGATGATGTTCTTTATGTCAAGGGTCTAAAGCATAATCTTCTAAGTGTTGGATAGATGTGTGAAAAATGGTATAATCTTGTGTTCAAGGACAATGGGTGTAAGATAAAGAATAGCTCTGAAACCTTAATTGTTGCTAGTAAGAAGACTCATGGTAATGTTTATCATTTGAAAGGTGCTGAAAATTGTTGTTTGTTGGCTAAGGCAGATGAAAGTTGGCTATGGCATAGGAGAATGTGTCACATTAACTTTAATCATCTGGTGAGAATAAGCATTGTCCAAGCTGTAAGAGACCTGCCCAAGATTGTGAAGCCTGTCAATACTATATGCAAAGAATGCCAGCTTGGGAAGATGACAAAGACTACTTTAAGAAGCAAAGAACAATCTTCTACTAGTTTGTTGGAGTTAGTGCATACAGACTTATGTGGTCCCACAAGAACAAGAAGTCTGCAAGGTGAAAGGTATTTCATGCTTCTTATTGATGATTTTTCTAGGATGACTTGGGTTACTTTCCTTAGAGAAAAGATAGAAGCTCTAGATAAGTTCAAGGAATTCAAAACTATGGTTGAAAATGAATTGGATTTGAGAATCAAATGCTTAAGATCTGACAAGGTGCTGAGTTTACTTCAAATGAGTTCAATGCTTTTTGTGAAGAACATGGAATAAAGAGACATTTGTCTGCTCCCCAGACTCCTCAATAAAATGGAGTGGTTGAAAGGAAAAATAGAACTATTCAAGAAGATGTCAGAGCAATGATCAAGGAAGCAGACCTTCTAGAAGTATACTAGAAAGAAGCAATACACACTATTGTCTACATTCATAATAGAGTGTAAATCATAGAAGAAGAAACAAAGACACCTTATGAGCTGTGGTATGGTAGAACTTCAATTGTCAAATATTTCAAAGTTTTTGGAAGTAAATGTTACATCAAAAGGGATGAAGAATTAGGAAAGTTTGACACTAGATGTGATGAAGGCATATTCCTTGGGTACTCTACTAAAAGCAAGGCTTACTAGTGTTATAACAAGAGACTAAGAAAGATCATTGAAAGTGTAAATGTAAAGGTAGATGAAGATATTCAACCAAATGGATATGAGTTAGATAAATCTATTGATACAGAAAATGTTGATAAAGGAAAAGAAAAGGAAGCTCAGACTGAAATACAAGCAGCTCTAAAAGAAGAAGAAGTTCAAGCTGAAGATCCGATAAGAATTCCTAAAACTCCAAGGTATGTGTAAAGAGATCATTCTGAAGATCAAATTATTGGTGACAAAAGGAAAGGTGTGATGACAAGAAGCCGGATTGCAGAAGAACAAGTAAATATCTATCTACTTTCAAAGGTGGAACCTAAAATAGTAAATGAAGGTTGCAATTATGAGCATTAAGTCAAGGTAATGGAAGAAGAACTGCTACAGATTGATAAGAACAAGACCTGAGAACTTGTCCCTGAACCTACAAACAAGAATGTGATTGGAACAAAGTGGGTTTTCCGAAACAAACTAAATGAAGTTGGAGTTGTGAGAAACAAGGCAAGACTTGTGTGTAAAGGCTACTCATAAGTGGAAGGAATTGACTATGAAGAGACCTTTGCTCTGGTGGCAAGAATGGAATCTATCAGACTATTCTTGGCATTTGTAGCACACAAAGATTTCAAGGTATATCAGTTGGATGTGAAATCTACCTTTCTAAATGGTGAACTAGAAGAAGAAGTCTACATAGAGCAACCAGATGGGTTCCAATTATCAGACAAACCCGAAATGGTATGCAAGTTGAAGAAGGCTTTGTATGAATTGAAGCAAGCTCCCAGAGCTTGGTATGCAAGACTAGATAAGTACCTATTGCAACAAGGATTCAATAAAGGGTCAGCAGATAGTAATTTGTATACCAAGGTAAGCAAAGATCAACTCTTGATTGTTGAAGTCTATGTAGATGATATCACATTTGGTGGAAATGAAGAGATGTGTAAGAATTTTGCAAATGAAATGTAAAAGGAATTTGAGATGTCTATGTGTAGTGAGTTGAACTTCTTTCTTGGACTACAGATTAAGTAGACAGACAAAGGCATTTTCATTTCTCAGTCAAAGTATGTCAAGGAATTGTTGAAGAAGTTTGGAATGGAGGATTCTAAATTGGTATGCACTCCTATGGTTACTAGTTGTAAGCTGAGAAAGAATGATGAATCTCCTAAAGATGATCAAACCAAGTATAGATCAATGATTGGACGACTACTTTACATGACTGTTACTAGGCTAGATATCATGCATACAATCTATCTTGTGGCTAGATTTCAATCAGACCCCAGAGAATCACATGTGATGGTAGTAAAGAGGATATTCAGGTATTTGAAGGGCACTCCTGATCATGGCTTGTGGTATCCTAAGGACAATGATTTTTCTTTAAATGCTTATATAGATGTAAATTGGGCTAGATGTGTTGATGACAGGAAAAGCACAAGTGGAGGTGCATTCTTTCTTGGAGATAGGATAGTGTCCTGGCATAGCAAGAAACAAGAATCAGTCTCCTTGGCTACTGCAAAAGTAGAATATATTGCTGCAGTATCATGTTGTACTCAGGTTTTATGGATGAAGCAGACCTTGAAGGATATCAAAGTTGAGTATGATGAATGAATTCCTATTTTTTGTGATAACACAAGTGCCATAAATATTTCAAAGAATCCAATGATGCATTTAGAGACAAAGTATATCTCAATTAAGTATCACTTTTTAGGGAGAAAGTTGTAGAGAATGAGGTGAAGCTTGAGTATGTGCCTACAAAAGATCAAGTTGTTGATATATTCACTAAGGCTCTCCCAAAAGACACATTTAAGTATCTCCAGGAAAAATTAGGAGTTATTGCCCCTCCTTCCTTGAACTAGATGCATAGGGAGGTGCATCAGTCCAGTGTGCTCCAAAGTACATTTCTTCTTTTGGACTGATGTTGGAGGCTACCTCTTCGAGGAGCAAGTAGTGGTTTGAGATGATTGTTGCATTCAAGGGGAGTAAATAATAGTTTCAGACTGATCAAAGTAGTAGTGTTTCAAGTATGTGTAGTAGAAGAGATGTGATTCCCTTTTCCATTGATGTCAAAGGGGGAGAGAGATCATGTGAAAAACTCATGGGGAGTAAGAGTGCAGAGGTGTAAAAAGAAAGGGGGAGTTCTGATGTAAAATTGTGTATTGATGGTAGAACATGTTTTTCACATCATATGTTGCCATCAATGATAAAGGGGGAGATTGTTGCAAGTATGTGCTAACTGGTGTTGTCATTAATGTCGACATGTTTGTGTTGTCATTGGTGCCAACTATATCCTCTGATATTGATGATTGTTGATTGATTAAAGATCACTATCTGAGTATTTTGCTCTGCATTTTCTCTGTATTGAAGACTGGAGTATGAGCTTTGGATATGATTTAGAGAAGTGTTTGAAGATGCTAAATCTAGAATTTGGTGGTCTGGATCACTGTGCAGAAAAAAGTTTATTCACCGGTGTGAAGGTTGTGCCTGGTAAGGGTTACAGAGTGACAGGTAGAAAGTGTTTTGCTTTGCATTTCTCCGCAAATTGGATTTTCACTTTGTGGTTTTGGACTTAAGCTAATAAGGTCCTTAGCTATCTTCATTCCAAAGGATTTTTCATTTGGTGCTTCAGAAAGCAAGTAATTGACTAGCAGAGTTTGACAATGTCTGTTAAGAAGCAGTCTGTGATGTGTTCTCAAGTGATATTTGTTGTTTTCAAGTTAGACCTATTGCTATTGGATTTGTAGGCTCCCAAGTGATTCCATGTTGTCCATAGATGTCTCCAAAATGTGTTGAAGGTAGGTGCTTAATCCACAAGATACAATGAAGATCTTACAGGCATGTTTCCAAGTGTTCTTGTTATGTGCATAAGTTGTGGCCGACCTGGTTTGTCACACTTGTTGTGAAGATGATTTGTGGATTATGGAAGCATGTCCAAGCATGTGAGGATGTATTTGGGTCTGAGTTAAGTTGTGATGTGTTCATTTTTCATTCATTTACTTTGAAAGTTTGTTTAGGTCTAGTCCTAATTTGATTTATGCCAACCTTGGAGAAAGTTCCAATGGTTGTAGAATGTAATTCCAACCTTGATGTCCATTCCAAGGTTGATGATAGGTATAAATGTATGTAGTGAATTTATGTTTGGGAGAGTGTGTGTGAAGATGCAAAGATATGTGTGAAGTGTAAAAGCGGAGTAGAGAAGAGGAGATATTTTGTGCTTCAATGGAACTTAACTCAGGCATGGTGTAGATGCTACTAAATTAGTTCACCTTGGATGTGAGCCACCCCTGGTAGTGAACCAACCCTTGGCAGTGAGCCACCCCTTGGCAGTGAGCCTCTCAAATTGGGTAGTGAGCCCTGGGCAGTGAGCCCTTTTGGTAGTGAGCCTCTTTTGATATTCAGTATTGTTACTACATTATATTGTGAGCTAACACTCACCGTGGTTTTTCCCTGTTTAGGGTTTTCCACGTGAAAATCTAGTGTTTATGTGTGTATGGTGTTGATGTGTTCATGTTTTGTTTCTGCTATTCATGTTTAATATTCATAACAGAACAAGGAATTAAGTTAAGTAAATGTGAAAGTGATATTGTGTAAAGAAGTTGAAATTTTGATACAATTGATTCACTCCCCCTCTCAGTTGTCTTGTACCTTTCAACAAGATCTGGGTGATTGTAGGTTTTTGGTAATCCTAGTAGTATTTTCAGCCATTCCATAGCATCTATAAAGCTTGATAAAGTCAACATTGGCTTTCATCTCACCAAAATTAGAGATCAATGGAACCAATTGCAAATAGGGGCTTGAAGTGTGGTTCTAAAAGGTAGATATCATTTTGGAGTACTTTCAACCAAAACAAACCTCACCATCATGCTTAGAAGGGCTAAAAAATCTAAAGATAGACTATTAAATCATCCAATTCAAAGTTGAGAGCCTGTGAGACAATTGTTTTTGCTTCTTTCTCATATAGAGATTCGTATATTATAGTTATATTGAAATTATTTTCAAAGAAAAATTAAAAGTGCCTAGTGCGTATAGTGCTTTAGGTGGTAAGCACTAGTTTTAAAGTGCTAACTATACTACTTATAAGGGCTTCAACCTTGTATTAAGGGCTCAACCCTTTTTACAAAGATTGCAAGCTTCTGTTAAGCTACGATCATTGCTCAAACCGCCAGTGGTGTATCTAAATTGCCACCCCCTTACTCTGCCACCCAGTAGCCCTCAGCTAAATCCTACACTTAGTCACCACCCCTGTGACCACCACCACTGATGGCATCACCCAAGTGTCACTAGGGCCTATTTTTTGGCTTAAAAGGGGGTTTTCTTCATTTGTTTATAACGCTTTCCTTGGGTATCAATTTTTTACAAACAAATAGTTGATGGAAAGAAGGTGAAATGCACTTTCTAGCCAAGGTAGTTTTGATTAGAATTTTTGCCATTTTTTCTAGATATTGTAGGTTGTTCAGCTGGTATTTATTTTTTGATTTGATAGGCCATATCATATGCCCTATATCTCCATTTGTTTTCAAATGAATAGGCATTGGAATGATATTGAAGAGAACTACACAACCATATAGTTTATTTTTCTATATTTTTAATAGGTCAACTTTGGATCAAAAAGAATTTTTTTGGCCACTTTTGGGCCCTAAGACTTTGGTAATCTAGTATAAGCATTGTAATCAAACTAAACTATAAATTGAAAAACTTGTAATCTTGGGGGGATGATTTCTCAAACTAGTGGAAAAGGATGTGTTTTATTTGTCTTATTTTTTGCACTTCTCTTTCTCCACAACAATCTACTTTTCTACACTAATGAATCAATTGACAATTCCCAAAGATTGCATTAATCCTCCATTGATAACCAAGATTTCAACATATCTAATCACATTAAGATAACCATCCCCTATCAATGAAACTAAAAGTGTCAAAGAACCCTGACTATAAACAAGAATTTTTAGAATCCAAGATTTCCTATGTGACAACACAATTATTATGCAAGATCACCACCAAACCATCACTATCAATAGCTCCCACTAAATCATGTAACCAAGTTATCCATGATATCATGATAAACAAACATGTTTCTAGTCCAAATAATTGACTATCTAGGTACTCTAATCATCCATCCTATCACCCCAATGCAACATAGAAATGCACAAATGACGACATACAAGGCTAACTAACAAATTTTGCATCAACATTGAAAATATCTATGGATATAAATAGTCCACATCTAAGTTATCCATGCAACCAATAGGTAAGCTAGCCCAAAAACTACACAACTCATATCCAAAACCAATGAAACATGAAAACTCATCATCACATCAATAACTTGTAAATTGAGATAACCAAGAAGATAAACTTTAGATATCTCATGACTTAAACATCAAATAAACTCTAGATCTGATTTTCTACACAAATCAACAACTAATTAACCATAGCCAAGGAACCAAGAAAGCATTTAGGAGATATGAGTTCAACCTCCTAACATTGAACCACACCACCACCTATAATAATGAATCAATTCATCACCACAACCTAATCCTATCAACTGCATAGATGACCATGTTGTGCCAATTCTCAAAGGTACATGAACATCATGTTGGAATTAGACTGGACAACTGAGAGGGGGGGTGAATTAGTTGTCCCAAAATTTAATCTTTTCTTTCTTTTAGTCTTCTTTCACATTTTGTAAATTGATTAAAGATGTAAACATTAAAGCATGAAATAACATCACATAAGCAGAAACATGATCAACACATTTGACACCAAGATTTTTGACGTGGAAACCCAGTTAAGGGAAAAACCATGGTGGATGTTAGTCCACAAGATTCGTACCTTGTTAAAAGTACTTAAAAGAATGAGAAGGCACTTGCCTTCAGGCTCACTACCCAAAGCTCACTGCTCAAAAGAGAGGCTCACTACCTACAAGAAATTTAAGTTTAACACATAAATTTTTAACTGAGAAATAGCATCTACTTCATGCCTGGTTTAGTTTCATTGAATGCTAATAAACTTCTATTCTACCTCCAAAGTCTTCTTCACTAACTCTTCACTCAACTCTGATTTTGTTCTTCTGCTCCTCTTCTCTGCTTTGCTTCTGATCCCTTCTTTGGATTTTATATTTTCGCTCAAGGATGATTTTCCACAACTCATCAACAAGTATTTATACACTTCATCAACCTTGGAATGAACATCAAGGTTGGCACTACAAACAACTAACTTAGTGCAAATCACTAAGTTGTCAGCCAAGCATAACTAGGACTCAAATCTTCCTTGAAAAACATGCCACACTTCATAGAATTGCTTTTAGAATATCTGCAACATGCTTGAATCATCGGTGTGTCAATACTGGGAAAAACAACAACACCAAGAGGGAAATCTTCTTTGACAAGCTCATACTTTAATGTGGACCTCCAACATAGTAGTCACATGATCCAGAGACCTCCACAAGCACATTGAATTCAACAAAAACATCCACACTCCTCCAGATTATTAGAATCACTTGTATCTTCCTCTGGAACCTCAAGAATAATATCTGTCATGACTATCACATTAGAAAAATTGCTTGCAGACCTCCAAACCACGAAACACTTGAATGGATGATACACATTGACTTCCCAAACATGCCTCTAGATCTGTAGATCATCATTGGACATATCCAGAATAATCCGGACCTCTTTCCTATCACTCTATCTTTTCTAAACACTGCAGAACCGATTCAACTCAGATGGTCATAATTTCTTCAAATCTTCACGTGAACCCTTTAAAACTCAACTAGAGCTTCTTTAGACAATCCTCTACTCAGCCATATGGTCCGCATACATTGATCCTCATTTTTTTTCTCAATATCCTCAACAATCCAGTCATCTATACAGGTAGCAAAATAGGATACAGTTGATGCCAATGGCACAAGGATATGGTCACATCAATGACAACACCACTTAGGCACATATTTGCAACAATCTCCCCCTTTGTCATTGGTGGCAACATATGATGTGAAAAACTTATTTGACCATCAAGACAAGACCTTCTCCCCCTTTCTTTTATAACTCCTGCAATCATTTTATTTACTACTCCCCCTTTCATCAGTAACTAGTTTTTCACAAGAACTTCTCCCCCCTTTGACATCAATGGCAAAGAGCACATATTTGCAATCTTTTCTCCCCTTTTTGTTTTAGACTGATCCAAAATTTTGTATTGACTACTCCCCTTTTGTAGTATCTCCTTAACATCAATCTAGATCACAAGATGTGACTGTGAATTCCATCGGATTGATGCACCTTAGTGCATCTTAGTTATGATCAGGAGGGGTAATAATCCCTAACTTCTCTCTAAGATATTCAAAAGTATCCTTGGGAAGAGGCTTAGTGAAAATATCTGCAATCTGATCCTTTGAAGACACAAACTCCAACTTGACTTCATTCTCATTTACCTTCTCTCTCAAGAAATGAAACTCGATGGATATATGATTTGTCTTTGAATACAACACCAGATTCTTTGAGATACTTATTTCACTTGAATTATCACAGAAGATTGTGACAGGCTACTTAAACACAATTCTAATGTCCTTCAACATTTGCTTCATCCACAGGACTTGAGTACAATTATTTGCTATTGCTATATACTCAGCCTCTGTTGTAGATAGGAAAATTGCCTCCTGCTTTTTACTCAACCAAGAAACCAATCTACTTCCCAAGAAGAATGCACCACCACTAGTGCTTTTTTCTATCATCCACATCTCCTACCCAATCAGCATCTGTATATGCCTGAAGAGTGAAGTCATCATCCTTTGGATACCATAATCCATAATCAATTGTCCCTTTGAGATATCTAAAAATTCTCTTGACTACTACAACATGGGATTCCTTAGGATCAGCTTGGAATCTAGCTACAAGCCCAACTGCATTCATGATATTAGGTCTGGTTTGAGTCAAATAGAGCAGTCCTCCAATCATTGATCTATAACTTTTCCAATTTGCCTTAGGGGAGTTATCATCTTTGCTCAACTTACATCTGGTTACCATAGGCATACCTACTAGCTTTGAATCTTCCATTCCAAACTTCTTCAACAATTCTTTCACATACTTAGACTAAGATATAAAGATGCCTTTATCTGACTAAGTAATTTGTAGCCCTAAGAAGAAATTCATCTCGCCAAACATGGACATCTCAAATTCACTTTGCATTTGATTAGCAAATGTTTTGCACATGCTCTCATTTCCACCAAAAATGATATCATCAACAAATACCTCAACAAGCAGAATATTCTCATGATCAATCTTGAAGTAAAGATTACTGTCAACAGTGCATTTGTTATACCCTAGCTTTAGTAGATACTTATCTAATCTTGCATACCAGGCTCTTGGGGCTTGTTTGAGTCCATATAATGCTTTCCTAACTCTACAAACCATGTCTTTCTGATCAGACAACTGGAATCCTTCCAGTTGCTCAATGTAGACTTCTTTTTCTAACTCTCCATTTAGAAATGTTGACTTGACATCCATATAATAGACTTTGAAATCTTTATAAGCAGCAAAAGAAAGAAACCATCTGACTGCCTCTATTCTTGCCACCGGAGAAAAAGTTTCTTCAAAATCAATTCCTTCCACTTGAGAATATCCTTTACATACCAACCTTGCTTTATTTCTTACAACTTCACCACTTTCATTTAATTTATTCCGGAAGACCCATTTAGTTCCAATGACATTTTTCTCCTCAGGTCTAGAGACAAGATCCCAAGTATGATTCTTTTCAATTTGCATTAGTTCTTTCTCCATTACTTTTACCCAGTTTTCATCATTACAGGCTTCACTTACTGATTTTGGTTCAATCTTTGAAATTAAACAAATCTCTTCTTGATCTTCAGTGACTCTTCTCCTAGTTTGAACACCTTTATTTCTATCTCCTATGATTTGATCTTCATGATGATTCATCCTTACATACCTGGGAGTTTTGGGAATTGATTGAGCTTCTGTTTCTTGAGCTTGTTCCTCAACTTCTGCACTATCTTCTTGAATTACTGGATTATTCGGATCAATCTAGATCTGAATCTGAGATTGCACTTTCCTTTCTTGACTTGGATTTTCATCTTGATCATCTGAATCATATCCGCAAGGCCTGGAATGTCCTTCTTTGCTCTTATCAACTCTGACACTGGTACTTTCAACAATCTTCTTCAATCTCTTATTAAAGCACCGGTATAGTTTTCTTTGAGTAGAGTAACCCAAAAAAATTCTTTCATCACTTCTTGCTTCAAACTTACCTAGATCCTCATCTCTTTTGATATAGCACTTACTACCAAAAACTCTAAAGTATCTTATAGTAGGAGGATGACCAAACCATAGTTCATAGGGTGTCTTGCCAGAATTACCTTTGATCTGCACCCGGTTAAGAGTGTAGACATCAGTACTTATAGCTTCTCTCCAATAGACTTGAGGAACATTTGCTCCCAACATCATGGTCCTGGCAGCTTCTTGAATAGTCCAGTTCTTTCTTTCCACAACTCCATTTTGCTAAAAAGTTCTAGGAGCAGATAACTATCTTTTTATTCCATCTTTTGCACAAAATGAATCAAACTCACTAGAGGTGAATTCTCCACCTCTGTCGGATCTCAGACACTTTATCTTCACACCAATCTCATTTTCCACCATACGTTTAAATACCTTGAATTTATCAAGAGCTTCTAATTTTTCTTTTAAGAAGGTTACCCACATCATCCGAGAGTAATCATCAATCAGCAACATAAAATATTTGTCTCCTTGCACACTCCTAATTCTAGCAGGACCACATAGATCAGTATGCACAAGTTCCAACCGTTCACTTGAAAATTGTTCTTTGCTTTTGAATGAAATTTTGTGTTGTTTGCCCAATTGACATTCTCTACACATGTTATTATGTTTCATAAGTTTTGGAAGATCTCTTATAGCCTGTGTAGAACTTATCTTGACAATGTTATCCAAATTTACATGACACATCCTCCTATGCCATAGCCAAATTTGATCTGACTAAGCAATCAAATAACTTTAATAAAAAGAACTACTTAAATGAAAGATGTTAACTCTAGTTTGAGTACCAGATGCAATTTCAGTTTTGGAGCTTTCCAAGATTCTACATTTTCCATCCTTGAATTGAAGATCATAACCCTTATCAACCAATTGTCCAACACTGAGAAGATTATGCTTCAGTCCTTCTACATACAAAACATCATTGGTGTTATTCTTACCATCAAAAGAGATGGATCCTCTACCACGAATTCTACCAGCTGAGTTGTCTCCAAATTTTACAAACCCACCTTCATATTTTTCAAAGCTTACAAACTTGCTTTTATCACTAGTCATATGATGAGAACATCCACTATCGATCACCCATTCATCTTTTTCAACAACCTGAGCAAACAAGGTACTTTCCCTATTTACATAGCTAGCAGATTTAGTAGACATCAGATCTTATTCCTTGATAACAATAAACACCCAATCATCTTTAGTGGAACCTCCATGATCAAATTCATCATCTGTGACTCCTTCTCCAGCTTCTTGGACATAGTAACATTTTTTCTGACCTTTATATCTATTAGGGTTTGGTTTTGAAAACCTCTTCAGACATCTTGAGGCAAAATGACCAATCTTATTACAAGCAAAACATTTGAGTGGCAACTTTCCTTCATACTTACCGGATCCTCTTAGCATTCTTCTAGCAATAAGAGCTTCAAGATCTGCAGTCTCACTTTCATCATCTTCAAGATCCTTCCTTGTCTTCACAAATCTATTTGATCTTCCTGAAGAACTTTCACTAGGATCATATCTTTGCTTTCCATACACACTACCCTTGAATGCAGATTCAGACTTAGGGAGAGAATCACCAAACTCACTCATTTCAAATGTTGAAAGCTTACCAACTAACTGATCCCTTGTAATAGTTGTTATTGTCTTAATTTCTTCAATGGATGTGGCTTTATGCTTGTATGCTGTAGGTAAGGATCTAAGCACCTTGGCAACAATTTCTGATTCTTCTAATACTCCACTTGCATTTTTGATTCCGGTCACAAGTTCATTTACCTTCTGCATGTAGGAAGTAATGTTTTCATCTTCACTTATTACCAATCTTTCATATTTACCCTTCAGGATTTGTAGCTTGGCACATTTAACATATTTGTCACCTTCATACAGATTTTCCAACTTATTCTAGATTTCATGAGTAGTTTTTAGATCCAGGACATTTGCCAGTTCAGTATTAGACAGGGCACTCAACAATGCTTCTTTGCCTCGAATGTTGTGTTCAGCATCTCTGAGTTCATCTATAGTTGAAGGTCCATTCTTTGGAATCTTATACTCATTCTTTGTTATTAACCAAAATACATCACCCACACATTCCAGATGACATTGCATGTATACCTTTTAGAGGGAGTAATTTGTTCCATCAAATCTTGGACTTTCCTTCTTGTAAGACGACATCTTGGATCTCCTCAAGTGGTCAAGCTTTTTTTTAGAGGTACTTTGCTCTGATACCAATTGTTGGAATTAGACCGGACAACTAAGAGGGGGGTGAATCAGTTGTCCCAAAATTTAATCTTTTCTTTCTTTTGGTCTTCTTTCACAATTTGCAAATTGATTAAAGATGTAAACATTAAAGCATGAAACAACATCACACAAGCAGAAACATGATCAACACATTTGACACCAAGATTTTTGACGTGGAAACCCGGTTAAGGGAACAACCACGATGGATGTTAGTCCACAAGATTCGTACCCTGTTAAAAGTACTTAAAAGAATGAGAAGATACTTGCCTTTGGGCTCATTGCCCAGAGCTCACTGCTCAAAAGAGATGCTCATTACCTACAAGAAATTTAAGTTTAACACAGAAAAATTTAACTAAGAAATAGCATCTACTTCATGCCTAGTTCAGTTTCATTGAATGCTCATAAACTTCTATTCTACCTCCAAAGTCTTCTTCACTAACTCTTCACTCAACTCTACTTTTGTTCTTCTACTCCTTCTCTTCTCTGCTCTACTTCTGACCCTTTCTTCAGATTTTATATTTTCACTCAAGGATGATTTTCCACAACTCATCAACAAGTATTTATACACTTCATCAACCTTGGAATGAACATCAAGGTCGGCACTACAAACAACTAACTTAGTGTGAATCACTAAGCTATCAGCCAAGCATAACTAGGACTCAAATCTTCCTTGAAAAACATGCCACACTTCATAGAATTGCTTTTAGAACATTTGCAACATGCTTGAATCATTCAGACATCCAATACTAGGAAGAACAACAACACCAAGAGGGAAATCTTCTTTGACAAGCTCAGATTTCAATGCAAACCTCCAACATAGAAGTCACACGATCTAGAGACCTCCACAAGCACATTGTATTCAACAAAAACATCTGCACTCCTCTAGATTATCAGAATCACTTGTATCTTCCTCAAGAACCTCAAGAACAATATCTTCCATGACTGTCACATTAGAAAAATTGCTTGCAGACCTCCAAACCATGAAACACTTAAATGGATGATACACACTAACTTCCCAAACATGCCTCTAGATCCGCAGATCATCATTGGACATATCCAGAATAATCTAGACCTCTTTTTTGTCACTCTATCTTTTTTGAACACTGCAGAACTGGTTCAACTCAGATGGTCATAGTTTCTTCAAATCTTCATGCGAACCCTTTAAAACTCAACTGGATCTTCTTCAGATAGTCCTCTACTCATCCATATGGTCCACATACATTGATCCTCATTAATTTTCTCAATATCCTCAACAATCCAATCTTCTATACAGGTAGCAAAATAGGATACAGTTGACACCAATGGCAACAAGGATATGTTGACATCAATGACAACACCACTTAGGCACATATTTGCAACACATCCATGGCACCATAAACATCACCATTATTTTACATGTAATCAACTCTAACTAAACTAAGACTCCAAGTCTCACATGCCTACCAAACCATCTCCCCGAACCAAAATACATGTGTACCTAGCTCCATTAAAGTCAACACTCTGAAAGAACATGTATAAACTTTTACTGGAGAATGTCAAATCTAATAACCTATTTTACTATCATATTGGTCTCATTATGTTGCCTACACAAAATATTTAACCAATCTCTAGTACAACTTTACAAGTGGACTCAATAAAATACTTAATGTCGCTAAACACATCTCCATAGATGCACCACAAATAATATATATTTAATATAATTAAATTAATATTTTTCTTGTGCAATGTGTACAACACAACACTTTTCCTAAAAGTTCTTAAGTGTGTTGCAGAGGGATATGTAGTTACTTGAGGAGGATATGTGGCAAGTAACTAAAATCAAACTAGAAAAGGCAATTCAACCAAAAATTTCATCAAAGTTGGAGAAATTAGATCAAAAGGCTTGAGAATTGATTGAGAGAAGTCAATGTAGTTGGTGCAAGATAGACAAAGGATGTATCAAGAAGGTAGTATATTAGGAGTAGCAAAGAATGCATAGACTAAATGTTGTAAAATCTTATCTAACATAATTCTTGGGAACTGAAACCTAAGAGAATTTTTTTGTACATTAAGGGGGAGAGGATTGCAAAGAAATAGGCATTTTCATATGATGCTTCTAATTGTACTCAACTAAGTCGAATGGATCGATGGTTAGAAAAGCCACAAGGACTACTAGGTGTAAGTATGAGTTGGAGAGCATGATCACAATGGCTAGAACGATTGAATGGGGGAATAAGCACTCAATAGTAGGGGCGATTCCTCAAGGAATGCCACAAGAGAGATGCATAGAAAACTAATAATATAGCAAGCACATAGTCACCTTTATTTTCATTTGGCTAAATAATCTATACATTATTATTGTTTTGGTTTTGGCTTCCATTATTCTCATAGTTCTCATAGTGCTTCTTATTTGGTATTTTGAAAATTGCTTTGTGTTTAGAATTGTGATCTTCTTTTTTATTTTTATTGTTTAAATTATGTTGAAAAAGTGAGACATGCTCAAACTAGAAAAAGGGCTAGTCACAAAGTGGGACAATAGCCCAATGATAGAACACCCTAGGATGTAAATGGAAGGTCCTAAGTTCAAGTCCTAGTTGGTACATGGTAAGTTCAACATGAGTCATGAGCACCTATAGTGTAGCTCAACGTGTAAAATACAAAGTAGCCCAATAACTTATTCTCTACATTTTTCATTTAATTATCAATTAAATCAAAACGTATAAAATATTTAAACCCAGCCAAAAATAACAGGTTGGCTAGGACTGTGGGAATGCAAACATATAAAATATTTAAACCCAGCCAAAAACAACAAGTTGGCTAGGACTATGTGGGACAGAAGAACAGGAGAAATAACTTCCATGCCCTATGTTTTTGGGCTCATTCTTAAAGTATTAAGGTGTTTGTGATTTTCCTCAAGTTGGAAGTAAATTTATTGTGTTTTGGTACATTTTTCATTTAATTATCAATTAAATGCAAACATATAAAATATTTAAGCCCAGCCAAAAAACACAGGTTGGCTAGAACTATGTGGGACAGAAGAATGGGAGAAATAACTTCCATGCCCAAAGTTTTTGGGCTCATTCTTAAAATATTAAGATATTTGTGATTTTCCTCAAGTTGGAAGTAAATTTATTAGTAAATTTATTGTGTTTTGTTTTATATTTGTTTGGACTCGGTGGAAGCATTTTCGCTGTTAAAAGCTAGAAAAAAAATTTCACTAAACAATTCCAGACAAAATTCCTAATACACTGTATGATAGCTTTTTAGACTCCAATTCAAATGTTTTGTGGAACTTTAATGTTCTACAAAGATTCGAATGTCCAATTTTATTTAGTTTTGACTGAGTGCATAATCTGTGCAACCAAAATGTTCTGGGGAGTTTCAAATAACGCCAACATGACCTTCTTGAGGTGACTTCCATACACACGATATTGTTAACATTGTACAATGATTGTGGGGGCTCTATAAAGGGACGGTTCCCAGTTGCAGTCGAACAATAATTAGTAGGGGACCTTAAAGTCTCTCCAGTTACTGTAGTAGAAAAACCTAAGTTTGCAGCGCAAAAAGACAATATAATTTGAGTGGGTCAAGGACCGTTCTGAAACAAATTGACGAATTTGGAACATAGTTAAAGTGCATCCAAATGTGACTGATTTCATGCAGTGTGTTTGGAGTGAGTCCATCACTTTGGACAATCTGATACGTAGTTGTTACTTTATTTAAATATTACATTTTTCAACAGTTAAATAGTTAATAGTAATTGTATATCTTCTTTATTAAAAAGTGTTAAATAGTTGTCTTATTTTTATCCTGCAAAATTTATTTTTAATCATTAAATTAAGTTTGGTTTAAGAATATTCAAGGTTTATCACTTTAATGTAAGTCATTTATTTTTTTTTTAGTTGGAGGCTTTTATATCAAACCCATAAAATTGTTTACCTATCAGAGTAGGAACCTTAGGCTGAAATCTAGGCCAAGAGCCAAGGACTGAGGGGTATCCATTCCACGAAAGTCACTTGGGACATGATCCTGGCTTCATCCCTTATGGTGTTGGGACCTTGCACCAAATAAAACTTGATCCCTGATGGACTCATTCAGAACCATTTAAAAACTGCACTAATCTAATAAATTTAATGCATTGTGTGAATACTTACAATTGTTCATCAAGACAAAGATGCTCTCTGATAGAGAGCACAACAAAGTTTTTTAAAGTGCCTAAAATGACTCAAATAAGCCTTCTCGTTCCAAATTGTCTGGATTAAATCTACATCATCCTGCTATACAGTAAAACCAGTAAGATATGTTCTATAGGCTCTCTATTAAGTGGATAGAATAAGGGTATATTGCTTAAAACAAGACAAAAGGTTAACACTCGACAGTGCAGTGGTCCTACTATAAACCGCCTGCAAGTTGTCATGAGATTTAGGCTCTTCCACGCCATGGACGAGCATAGTAATGCCATTCTAAGTCTATGATGTGATCATTGGTTGCAGGGAGTCTTCTTCCAAGTTGAGATGTCAAATCATCAGGGAAACAAAACAAAGTAAATATTCTACCACATGCAGAGTTATGAAAATAGCAATCGAATCAATATATCAATGTGAATTCTCGGGGCAACAAACAACCGGAGAAAATGCAAACACAATTATCTATGAAAAGCAAGTGAACAGTGGAAAGTATAGACTTTGGTCTGTAGTACCAATTGTAGTTTTTATGGTAGGAAAAAGCAAAGCATCCTCGTGAACCATGGTGGGCATTAGCCACAAAAAGAAAACACCACAGAAGGCAGAAACCATTGTGCTGCCCTCACCATATCAATACTCTCTTCTATGCTAGCAGATAATGATTTTTTATTTATATCTATGAGATAATCCATATTAAGAAATAATGTCCTGATATGTTTAGGGAAATTGATGCAGGTTCTTTCCCTTGTTTTTAAGAGTAACACTCTATTTCTTCCTTGTATAGCTCGGTTCTCCATAACAATTATTTTATCTGCAACCATCTATTTAGTTTGAGCTATGTTTATTTTCTTTCTACACTTTTGTTTTCTTGTATAAGATCTTATTTCTCTTAGTTTGAATTATTTTTTTAATAGAGGTAAAGGGTAGGTTTTGACATGGCTCCAAAATTTTATACAATGTCAATATGAAATGAATTAATGAAGACCATCATATTATTTTTTTCTTTAGATATGCCTTGTATAATTTGTATGTTTTATATGTTGGCATGTGCGTCTAGCGCTCCCGGGTTTTGGTCTAATGGCAATCATGGTCCAACATTATATTCTTTGTAAAATGTATATTTTATCATAATTAAAGGGTTTTGAAAAGTATAAGGATCAATATTTTTCAAACTCTAGTCTTTAAGAGTTTAATCCTTGATGGATAGCATTATCAACACTAATTGTATTCAACTGTAAAATATCAAATCAAATTTAAAAGAACAACTATAGACTTATTGTAATGAAAATATTTTTTGTTAGTTGTTTAAATATATTTTAAAACAATAAAAGGGTTAGTCAATAAAACCCTAGCTAAATATGAAAAAAAAAATCAATAAAAGGATAAAAACATATTTGTTTAATATGAAATAAAGGGATAAAAACATACTTGTTTACTCTAAGTGCATTATATTTTATAAATTTTACTATACAATCATCAATTTTATTTTCTTATCTTTTTTGCATAATCAAATTTAATTTTTTTCTTTTTATTCAAATATAAGCACCTAGAGAAGGATATCTCTTAACATATTTTAGATATATTTTGAAAAGATGGATATGCTAGTATTCAACCAATTAAACTACAACCTTCTAAAAAACCTGTATAAATATTTAATAGTTTATAATTTTATATTTTTTATATTATAATATTACATGGTAATTTTTTATATTGATATGTCTATAAATACTTTGACAATATTATACATATTAATATAAATAGTTAAAAATTAATACATTAACTATTATTTTTATAATTTTTCATTAATGGGGTGGTAGGAGATGATACCCCACTAAGACAAAAAGAGGTGAAATGGACTCCACCAATGATGGGATGGGTTAAATTGAACTTTCACGAGCTTCCAAAGGTATTCCGGGGTGCATTATCATCTAAACTTACCTAGATCAGTTACCAATTGTATCACAAATCTGTAAATACAAAAGGAATTTAAGAGACAATCACCTGCCCCACTAATTAGATTGAAAGAACTTTATATTTGGTAATTTCCAAATTCTTTTTAGTTGTTTTAATAATTTTTTTAGAACTACAATTTTCCATATAAGTCTATTTTTGTATTTTTATTGACAAAGGATCACAAAAAAAAAAAAATTCTTCTTATAAAGATTTTAGATTAAAATTGATAGAATTCTTAATTTCCCTAAAATACTTTCTCAATTATTTTATATTTTGTTAATTATTTTTTTAAATTGTAAGTTTAGGTGTTAAGAGTAAAACTATTAATGGCATTCTCTCTTTTTCATTTGTAAATGTGGGAATTACCCTTTTTCTTCTATAGATAATTAGGATCTGCTCTCAATTTTTTTTACTAAACCCATGATAATTGATAACATAACACTCATCAATATAAAATAAATAGCACTAATTATATGTGAGAAAACATGGGAACAAAGTGATCATCAATGTTGGATAAGCTAAACCAAGAATCCACCAATATACACGTGGTACTTATGAGGAATTTTCAACCATAGAACATGGTCATTAATATTTCAAATATCAAGAGTAGTATTGGTTATCCCTTCACTTAACTACATAGATATTTCCTCTCTATTTGTCTTTGCCATTTAAAATTCAAAATTCAAAACCAATAACAATGTAGAGATTTGGAAGAAAGGGAGGATCAATATAAAGAGAATTATAGTTATCCAATAATTATTTGACAAAGCATAAAATTATTTGACAAAGCATAAAAGCACATAAAACTAAAACTAAATGAAAATATTCAATTCTAAACATTTATTTCTATTATATTTGGAAATATAAATATTGGTGTAGTTTTTTCAAAATAGAGGAGCTACTATACATGGTCAATTATTGTAGATTCCTCTACAATTTTAAAGAATAATTTCAATATAATTTGAGTGGGTCAACGACTCTAAACAAATTGACTAATTTGGAACATAGTTAAAGTTCACCCAAATGTGACTGATTTCATGTAGTGTGTCTGGAGTGAGTCCCATCATTTAGGACAATTTGATGTGTTGGTTGTCACTTTATTTAAATATTACTCTTTAACAGTTGGTTACCATTTTATTTAAATATTATTCTTCAACAATTAAATAGTTAATAATAATTTTATATCTTATCTCTATTAAAAAATAGTAAATAGTTGTTTTATTTTTTATTGGTTCAAATTTATTTTAACAATTAAATTAAGTGTATCTAAGAATAATCATTGTTTATCACTTTGTAAGCCATTTATTATTTTCTTTGTTGGAAGGTTTTATATCAGACCTATAGCTCTCTGATATGATAGCACCAGCCTTAGGCTGAAACCATTTAGGTTGCCAAGGACTGAGGGGTCCACATTCCACCAAAGTCATCTTGGGCACCATCGTGGCCTCATCCCTTATGGTGTGGGGACGTTGCACCAAGTAAGACTTGATCCCTCATGGATTCATTCAGAACCATTTATAAACTGCACTAATCTAATAAATTTACTTGATCCGACTAGACTCATTCAGAACCATTTTTAAACTACACTAATCTAATAAATTTCACTCAAAACCATTTTTAAACTACACTAATCTAATTTAATGCATTGTGTAGATATTTGCAATTGTTCAGCAAGACGAAGATAAACCCTAATAGAGAGCACAACAAAGTTTTTAGAAGTGCCTAAATTGACTCAATTAAGCTTTGTCGCGCGTCATTCCAAATTGTCTGGATTAAATCTACATCATCCTGTTATACAGTAAAACCAGTAAGATATGTTTTATAGGCTCTCTATTAAGTGGATAAAATAGGTATATAGCTTAAAACAAGAGAAAAGGTTAACACTCGACAGTGCAGTGGACCTACTAGTAAACCGCCGGCAAGTTGTCATGTTATTTAAGCTCTTCCACGCCATGGACGAGCATAGTAATGTCATTTTCAGTCAATGATGTGATCATTGGTTGCAGGGAGTCTTCTTCCAAGTTGAGATGTCAAATCATCAGGGAAACAAAACAAAGTAAATATTCTACCACATGCAGAGTTATGGAAATAGAAATCGAATCAGTATATGAATGTGAACTCTCGGGGCAACAAACAACCGGAGAAAATGCAAACACGATTATCTATGAAAAGCAAGTGAACAGTGGAAAGTACAGGACTGGGGATACTATAGACTTTGGTCTGTAGTACCGATTGTAGTTTTTATGGTAGGAAAAAGCAAAACATCCTCGTGAACCATGGTGGGCGTTAGCCACAAAAACAAGACGCCACTAAAATACAGAAGGCAGAAACCATTGTGCTGTTCGCACCATATCATTACTTTCTTCTATGCATAGTTAGTGAAAAATTTGTTTTCTTGACAGAGAGGTCACAAGTTCAAATTCTATTAGGGTAGGGTATGTATGCCTCATATTAGAAGCACAGTTAGGTGCCTCCTGCATACTGGGAGTATGAGGCAGTCTCATATGTTATAACCCGCTTGTAGACCCAAAATCAGACTGCAGACATGGTGGACTATAAAAGGATCCATTTCTATTTTCATATGCTAACAAATAATGAATTTTTATTTATATCTATAAGATAATCCATATTAAGAAATAATGTCCTGATATGTTTAGGGAAATTGATGCAGGTTCTTTCCCTTGTTTTTAAGAGTAACTCTGTATTTCTTCGTTGTATAGCTTGGTTCTCCATAACAATTATTTTACCTGCAACCACCTATTTAGTTTGAGCTATTGTTTGTTTTCTTTCCACAGTTTTGTTTTCATTGTATAAGTTCTTTTTTCTCTAGTTTGAATTATTTTTTATAGTGGGTAAAGGGTACTTTATTTAAATATCATCCATTTCAATAGCCAATCAGTTAATAGCTATTTTACACCTCATTCACAACAAAATTATCCTTTGATTATTGAAATGAATGATATTTAACAACAACCAGTAAAGGGTAGGTTTTGAAAGACAAACTTTATACAATGCCAATATGAAATGTATCAATGAGGCTATCATATTATTTTTTCTTTTAATAATTTTTTTAGATATATGTTGTATAATTTGTATGTTTTATATTCTTTGTAAATTGTAAAGCTTATTATAATTAAAAGGTTTGAAAAGGTCTAAGGATCAATAACTTTTTAAAACTTGTATAAATATTATTATTATTTTATGGAAACAATTGGATTACATAGATAGGCATCTCTATCTTTTTATAAACCTTGGTGGATAGCATTATCAATGCATACCATCATCCTCTACATTTGTGCTCAACCAATTAAACTACAACCTTTTGGCAAACTTGTATAAATATTTAATAATTCATAGTTTTTATATTTTTCATATTGTAATATTACATAGTAAATTTTTGTATTAATATATCTACAAATACTCCTACATAAATTAAGGTTAAATATAAATATCATACATATTAATATAAATAATTAAAAATTAATACCTTAACTATTATTTTTGAAGTTTTTATAAAATTTCTTATAATATTGTAAGTGCCATTATTTTTGTAGTTTTCTCCCCCATGGAGAGCACCACCTTCGGAGGGCTCCGCGGCAACCACCGGTCCAGTCTAGTTTCGTCCCTTGTTTCGTCCCTTACACCGCCTTCCTCGCTCTCGCAGCCTCCCGATCCATTTTTTTCTCTTTATCTTTATATACAAGTTCTCACCACTTCATTTGAACTGCTACTGATTCTCTTTTCACAAATTCTTTTTCTCTTTTAAATGTTTTTTATTGTATACAATTTTTTTCTTTGGTGCAATAGTCTTCTTACACATGTTTATTTTATAACCCCTTCTTCCATTTTTTTCTTTTATATATAATAATTTTTATTATCTCTATTTTTAAACCTATTCTTTTATAATATATCATTAACTTTGCTAAAAATAATTTTAAGTCTGGCAATACATAAAATATTTGTATATGTATAAAAATCTACTTTGAAAATATGTATTATTAAGAGATATTTGTATGTATATATATATAATAAAAAAATAATTCATTATAGAAAATTGTATACGTATATACTTTTTTAATAAAATTTTTGGGTTCTTTTAATTAGTCTTTTATGTAATAACAAGTCTACAAGTAGTATATGGCTCGCGACCAAAACTAGGAAGTTTGAAGAAGGAGGAATGAAGAATGGTGGAGGAGATATGAGGGGTGCACTACAACTAGAAAAGTGAATGGAGGCTGGGAGACCCAGCAGAAAAATAAGACTTGGCCAGAACATAAGAAGATGAACACAGCAAACTATAGAGGAGGAAGTGATGACGAGAACTAGAGACAAAAGGGCTTTGGTAACTCCTGGTGGCCCAAGGATGATAGCATCTTACACCTGTTAACTGATTGTGTTCACCAGGGCCTCTTTCCCCTTCCCTTTTCTGCTCACTCGTGTGTGAATTGCCAAAGGTTTCGAGAGTCGACTGAGCATCTCAGCCATTGGCGAGAATTTCGCCTGCATCCAATCTCCAATTTTTGTTCACCCTAGAATTATTATTGTGGGCGCCTTGTACAATCGTGTTGGGTGAACAACAACCACTTTGTCACAGTACTTATGAGCTAACGGGTCACACTTTGGCCAAGTATCCTACAAAAAGACTCCCGAAAGCTAGAGCGATTAAAGGAATGGTCATAGGAATGGGTGCATCATGACATCGTAAGATGTCTCGCTCGAATGCATTAGTTGGTACTAGAAATGTTAGAAAAAGCAAACGGAAAGAATAGTGAGAAGTGGAAAAGACAAGGACACTTCCAAACCAGAAAGCGAAGTTCCCACTAATGGTATATTTGGTGTAAGTGAGCTCCGAGATCACATCTTTGGAATAAAACCCAATAAGAAAAAGAAATCCAATTGGGGATGGACTACCTATGGGCATCATGGCATAGGTCAAGGGTAACGAGGAAACAAGCCCCCCCATCTTGCACATATCTTGCTCATCCAAAATGGCATGAATCACTGAACTTGCACTCGAGGATGGTAATGCCTTGGAAAAAACATGATTCATTAAGTGAAAGATGCTAATTGAATATTTGGGAATGCCGCAAGCAAAGATCATATACCCTAATTGACTGCGGGTTGAATAAGCTATGACCCTCTTCAGATCGTTCTATAATATTCCAATGGTTACTGTGGAGGATGGCGTCATATCCCCTACAAAAGCAATCGTAGATAACGCCATGGGTGGGTATTCAAATGGAGGGGAGCACCTCGCTATCATGGAAATGCCTGTTGTTGCTGTAGGGGATCGAAGATAAGAACATCTAGATTCCTAAGGGAGAAACACCAGCAACCGGAGCAAATAGTACTCCCTTAAAGTCAACAAATCTAGTGAGTTGCATTTCTTTCTCCCTAAATTCATTAGATCTTGAAGAATATGTTAATAATTTGCATGATTGCACTTTTTCATCAAATGGGCCACGAATTGGCCATCTAAGGCAAAAGTCTAGAAGTCGTGCAAGAAAGAATGGGGAGAGGAGATCAAGATTAAATCTCTACCAAGAGGTTTTTTTCTAGTCATCTACAACATAGAGGAGAGAAAATAAGAAATTATCAACCATGGACCTTGGATGATTGATGATATTATTTTCTATATCAAAGATTGGGTACCTATTACATCGCCTTTTTGGATTCAATATTACTATTTACTTTTTCTTAAATAGTATAGTTATGTGGATATGTTTTAACATCATAGGAACTGATGATATGAATAGAAAAGGTTAATTTTATGAAATTATGGAGTTTACTTGATTATGATAAATTTGATGTTATGAATTAAAATGTCTTTCGATATGAAAATGAAATGATTTGATATAAATATGTTTTGATCAGAACATTGGTACTCTAACCACAAATTGTATGCGAGATTGTCAGTGATAGGAATAGATGGAACATATTCTCCAGGAAGAAAGAAGAAGAGAAAGTATCTTTGAGAAAGAGAGAATAGACTCTGGAATAACCCATGAGTGCTTGCCACTGAAAATGAATATCAGGTAGACAAACCTAGATGCTTTGAGTTAAGCTTTGAGTTCGGGCTAAGTCAATTTTAGTCGCGATGTCGAGGTTTGCAAGAATAGGTCTTTCTCCTTTCATAAGTCATCGTATTGAGTATGGGAAATTGACATCAATGTCGTAATACTCTGAATCATGTCATCAAATATGAATGACTGATATATTGTTTATATGTATATATATGTATATACTTGTGGTCGAGTTGTAAGTCATGTCTTGTTATGGTTTGGCGCAAAAGTCAAAAGTTGTGCGTAAGTTGATCCCAAACCTTGTTTTGCGTGTGTGCTCAATTTGTCATTATCGTCGTAAAGCTCTACGAGCGTATGATGTAAACGTCTCTTTGCAAAATTCGACGGATGTTGAATTGTTCTATATTGGGCTATTATCGAATATTAAAGGGTTTAAATAATGTTTTAAATCTAGAGACCATGGTGTGTAGTACCCTTGGTCATATGGTATTGGAATATGTACTATTATTGTTAGTTATATTTAAAATGTCATTTTGAGATAATTCCTTTATTCATTAGTGATGTCGGTAATCGGGTAGAAGCTCGAGAGCAACTCACTTAAGTCCTTTCTTGATGTCTTTGATTTCAAAATAATCTTTTACCTTCAAACTTTAGACCTCATGATGGTCATCGGTCTAGCTTTTAATTCGTAGTCCATGCATTTGATTTATACTCATAAGCAGATATGAGTAGTATGACAGTTTGTTAAAACTACCAACCACCACCTCGCCAAGTGTGGAGCTCCATCTTGGAGAATGATCGTGGAATGAGTGGAATGGAAAAACCATTTCTGGTTGTGGTCGCATAAGGAGGAGAACATTTTTGCATGTCGAGTAGTTACCCTTATTGATAGGCATGGTCTTGTGAGTGGAGGAGACAGTTATCTTTTGCAGTTAGATGGGATTTAGAGGTGGTAAGAGTTAATTTTGAGGGGAGAACACGGAGGAGAAGCGGGACAAGACTGAGCAAGAAGCAAAAGGTGAACGGCTAAGAGAGGATCAAATACCTTGGACCGGTCTGTAAGCAGACATAGATAAATAACTTCAAGTTCTCTTCACCTCATCTCTGCGCAGTCGTAGTTTTCTTGTAATAAGTAATGTCTTCACTTGCATTTCGAAGGAACATAGAATTTGCTTAAAGATACAAAGTGTTATTTGTTATCAACCATAGCCTACGTGTTTTTATCATCTTCAAAATGAGAGCAATGTTTTTGTCTCCTGCACTGCACCACACCATAGACATGAAACCCACAGTTTATTGCATTGTCCTACGAAGGTCGAGATTAATGTGTAGTCGTTGGTTCAACTTTAGGAGGTTTTTGGTAATGTGTAGAGTGCAATTTAGATTATGTGTTTGGTCATAAAACATCTCACAGCTATTACAAGCCACAGTGGCAAAACCTTTGTCGACATAGACTGAGTTCTCTTTTGGACAGTCGAATACCATTGCTTGGTTCTGTCAAGTTTAACAGTCAACTAGTTTTAAAGTAAAAGATTTGTTTTGTGATAACTGTTGACAGAGGAGAATCAAAGGTGTGAAGTGTAATTTGAAAACATGCAAGACTTCACAGTCCTCCTCTATTTCTGAGTTTAAAACTGGTCGGTCGACCATGGTGAAATTACTAACCTAGCTGCGAATAATAACAAGCTTTAGTCTTTTTGCTTTTGTAAGTAATTCTTTTGCTATTGAAGTATTTAAACTATTGTGTCCCCGAGAGAAGACTTTACAATCATACAAATTAATATTATGAAGTTTTAAAAAATAATGTAATGAGTCTTTTGTCAAGTATCAAGATTAGACTTGCATGCAATCTTATTGCTAGTAGAAACAATATGATAGGGTTTTCTAAATGTTTAGATCGACAAAGATTAAGCTATGTTGAAGATTTCGACAAGTCGAAGTAGAATCTTATGAGTGTTAAATTTTAACGTAGGGTCTTCGAACATTTGTATACTTTAAATTGACTTTTAGTGAAACCCTTCCGAAAACAATAAAGATGAGTTTAGTGACCACTCTTGAGTGGATAAATTAAGCAGTGGGCTAACTTAAAGATCAATGAAATAGCTTATAGCATTATCTGAATAATCGATAAGCTAGGATCCCATTCTTTTGACATGTGGATGAAAATGTTTCCATGAGCTAAGTAGAAAGAGAGTAAACCTCATTGCCATGCGTTAATACGTGATGAATTTTCAAACACCTTGAGGTTATCGAGGTTTTTATATTGAACTTATATATATAGGTAACTGTAGGATTGTGATTAATTCAAGTCGAGTGGGGTGGGTGAACTTATTACTTGCATTGCTACAACGCTAATTATATTCAAATCCTTTGGCCAAGGTAATGCATGATCCTCAAGTGCATTGATAGTTCACTGTGACTAGATGGCGTAGCTTGTGGAGTGGTCATGCTTGACTAGAGGGTATCTAGGGGAATTGCATGAAAACAAGTTACGTAGGTCACAACCCCAGAACTCAGATGGCAAACACCATTGGTTATCCTAAGTCTATCCTCTTTGAGTAGGGTAGGGCCAATTCTGGATAGGAAGGAGTGCAGGAGACCAATGGTCTGTGGTTGGAGGTTAAGCTCCTTGAAGATACTTTCTCTTCTAAATTCTTGAGGATTGTCGAGACTTGAATTTGGATGGTCGACAATCGAGATGTAGTGACTTTGGTAAGTTTCTATTTTGGATTTATTCTAAGTAACTCTTAACAACATATTGTTTAAATGTTATGGATGATTATATCCTCTTGTATAAGTTATAAATTCATGATTATTGTTAGTTGATGGATGTTCTCCTTGGTTATAAGAATTAGAAACAAATTACTTTTCTATTTTTAAACTTAAAAAAAAAAATTATTACCTTTGGTTAAAACTTAGTTTTTAGGGTGAAAACAAAATTGGGTGTTACATTTGGTATCAGAGCTAACCAGGTTCAGCACTAGGGCTTATGAGTCCACTAATTTGATTAGGAATCAACATTATGCAGGTAGCTAATAATTTGATTTACTGTGCCATGATGGTACGTATCAAGAAAACCGCAAGGAAGTCCTTCTCTGGTAAGGAACGTTATCTGCAAGCTAAGCAAAAATGACTTGCGATGATCAAGACTATTGAGAAAATGAATGATGAAAATGACATTTGGCTAGATGATGTGGAAACTTTTGCCAATGCTCTATCACAACTAAAACGAATGAAAAAAGAAATCCTAGAGACAGCTAGGATGACAGCTTGAATTATGGTCAATTGTTGCCCTATCAGTGTACCCATGATCACTAGGGATCCCTGTATACCACCTAGAGCTGAAATCATTGTACTATCATCTGATAGCGAGTCTAAGGGTTATACACCTCGTGAATATGTGTCAGACAATGAATCTGAAGGTTACACGCCTCTTGTAAATACTGAGTGAAACATGAGATATGTCTATCCTTAAAGAATGTATATACAGTTTTTTAAAGTATAATAAAGACAAATTTTGGTTTGAGAATAACTATGGTTATGAGCAATTGTTATGTTTTGATAATATACAAAATGATAAATCATAGAACTGATTAGTATTTGCTTAAGCAGGTGAGAAAACAAACAATCATGGATCAATCAGAGTTTAATGAGAGAGAAGATCAGGAAGGTCACAACTCTCAGGAAAACTCCACCGATAAATTGGACAGAATTCTTAATATGCTTACTGAAACTAAGGAAAGGTTGGGTAAATTGGAAAAGAAAGTGAATGAAACCAGGAATACGAACGGTGAAAATGAGTATTCTAATAATGCAAGTAAAAGTAAACAACAGGATCATGGCACGTCAAGTGAAAACCAACATGATAGTGAAACTCAAATGCAGACAAAAGACAAACTTGCACTGGAACTATCTAAGGATATGAAAAAGATTATCCCTCCCAAATTTGACGGAACGAAAACTGATGATGCAGTAGAAGCATGGTTAACAGAAATGGAGAAATACTTTGAAATCAGAAATTACTCTGATATTACAAAGGTAGTGTGGGGAGCATATCAGTTATCTGGAGAAGCATCCACTTGGTGGATGAACAAGAAAATGGAACTGGAATTAAGCCCCTTGAAGATGACATGGAATGAATTTTTGGAACTTTTTCAAAAGAGGTGGTTACCATAGCTATATTTTGATCAAAAGCTAATAGATTTCCAAAACCTCAGGCAAGGTGATCTGTCTGTGGTTGAATATGCAGAAAAATTTACTAGATTGTTGAAGTATGTTCCTCAATATCAAAAGGATGAAAGATTTCAGATAAGAAAATTTATTATGGGACTCAATCCTCAGATTGGTGGTGAGGTGGAGGTGCATGGTCCAAACACAATGGACTAGGTATATGAGAAGCAATTAAGCAGGAACAGAAAATCAAATCCATTTCTGCTTACCATGAAAAGAAATGTAAGAGATTTGATAAGAACTTCAATGATCAGACGTATAAAAGGAAGAATGATAAAAGATATGGAAACAGGAGGTTCGATAAAGGAAATTAGAAAAATAAAGGGGGATTTGGTAATGAACGTAGAAATGAAGACTATAAGAAAAATGACAATTTTAAGAAGAACAATGATGCTATGAGTAGACCATCTGAGAAGAGAGGACCAATTGGACGATGTTTTTCTTGTGGTGGAGATCATTATGCTAACCATTGTCCTAATAAAAAGTAGAACAGGCAGCTTAGGAATACGGTACTTCCTTTGCAATAGGAAGCGTTTCAACAAAGGATTCATGCCGCCCTTGACAATCGACAAGATGAGTATGAGATTACTCCCATTGAGATGACAAGTACATTATTTGGAGTTCCTGTTTCTATTTTGTTTGATACTGGTGCAACAGAAAATTTTGTGTCATCTAGAGTCTTAAGTAAATTTCGTAGAAAGGCTGGTTTTATGTCAAAACTGTGGATAGTTGAGTATGCAAATCACTCAAAGGTTTAGGTAGAGCAATGTTTGTTCGAAGCTAAGATTGATATTTCAAACTTCTCCACTGAGGTAAATTTATATGTAGCACCTTTAGGGTCCTACGATGTCATCTTAGGAATGAATTGGTTGTGGAGACATAGGGCCAAGGTAGATTGTTTTCATAAAACAATTAAGTGTCTGGATGATAATAAAAATAAAGTAAATTTTTAGGGTATTCAAAGGGAAATAAGGAGTAGATCTATTTCTTCAAAACAATTAAATCAGGATAGGCATAAGGGATGTCAACTTTTTGCAGTCAAAATGGACCTAGTAGAGGAAGCCTTAGAGAAGCAAACATTTGAGGAAAAATATCCATATCTTTGCAATTTCAATGATGTATTTCCTGAGGAACTGCCAGGCTTGCCTCCAAAAAGAACCTTTGATTTTGCCATAGATATTAAACTAGGATCTGAGCTAGTATCTAAAGCTCCATATCTAATGACCACTACTGAACTTATAGAATTGAAGGCTCAATTGCAGGAGCTATTGTTTAAAGATCTAATTAGGCCAAGTGTATCACCATGGGGAGCTCCAGTTATTTTTGTCAAGAAGAAGGACGGAACCCTTAGACTGTGTATAGATTATCGGATGCTAAATAAGGCAACAATAAAGAATAAGTATCCACTGCCACGTATTGATGATTTATTCGACCAAATGCGTGGTGCATCAGTATTTTCTAAGATGGATTTGAGATCTGGATACCATCAGTTGAGGTTGAAAGATGAAGATATTCACAAGACTACATTTAGAACAAGATATGGTCATTATGAGTTTATTATGTTGCCATTTGGATTAACTAATGCACCAGCCGCTTTCATGAATCTAATGAATAGTGTTTTCAGAGATTGCCTTGATAAATTTGTCCTAGTTTTCATTGATGGTATTCTGATATATTCCAAAAATGAGGAGGAGCATAGGCAACATCTTCAAATTGTTTTGCAACAATTAAGAGAACACAAATTGTATGTGAAACTCTCGAAATGCACTTTCTTTCAAAAAGAAGTGCAGTATTTGGGACATACAATATCAACTGAAGGGATATCAATTGACCTAGCTAAAATTAAGGCTATTATGGAATGGCCTGTACCTTCCAATGTTTCAAAAGTATGAGTTTTATGGGATTAGCCGGATATTACAGAAAATTTGTTTTGAATTTCTCAAGTATTGCTAGTCCAATTACTTCTTTACAGAGAAAAGGAAAACGGTTTGTTTGGACTAAAGAATGTCAAAAGGCATTTGATTTATTAAAACAGAATTTAACAACAGCACCAATCTTAAAAGTCCCTGATCCTGAAAGGCCATTTGAGGTTATTACTGATGCCTTGGGAGAAGGGTTAGGAGGTGTGCTTATGCAAAATGGGCGTGTAAATAGCCTATGAATCAAGAAAGTTGAAAAACTATGAGTAAAATTACGCTCCTCATGACTTAGAACTGGCAGCAGTGATTCACGCCCTTCAGATGTGGCGACATTATTTGTTGGGAAAGACTTTTATACTAAAATCAGATCATCAAAGTCTTTGTTACATATTTACACAACCTTGTCTCAATGCAAGACAAAGTCTAGATGGTTAGAATTAATATTAGATTATGTCTTTGAGATTTCTTACATCAAAGGTAAAGAAAACTGAGTAGCTGATGCTTTAAGAAGAAGAAGACACATAGCTTCTATAATCTCTATTCATGCTAATTTTAAAGATTTAGTATTGCAAAGTTTATCTAGAGATGAATATTACAAGCAGGTGAAGTAAGCTCTGCAATTAAACCCTAAGGATCCAAGATATGATGGATTCCATTTTGAGCTAGATGGATTGATGAGATTTAAGGGAAGAATCTATATTCCTAATTCTATAGAACTTAGAAACCTTGTTTGGAAGGAAGTTCATTGTGCACCTTATTCTGGACACCCAGGAGTAACAAAACTTTTAGCTGATGTCAAACCGCTATATTTCTGGAAGGGAATGAAAAGCGACAGTGCAAGGTTTGTAGCAAGTTGCTTGGAGTGTCAGAGAGTGAAGGCAGAACACCAACATCCTGCTAGATTGTTATACCCGCATGATATTCCAGAATGGAAATGGCAGGTTGTTAGTATGGATTTTGTTCAAGGGTTACCAATGTCTAAGAATAGACATGATACAATATTGGTTACATTGTAGATAAACTAACCAAGGTAGCACATTTTATACCAGAAAATTTGACAGATGGAGCTCATATTTTGGCTCAAAAATTTGTGCAAGAAATATTCAGATTGCATGGGGTACCTGAAAAGACTATATCCGATAGAGATGCTCGAATAACCTCTCAGTTTTGGCAAACTTTATTTTCAGCATTAGGGACTAAACTCAATGTGAGCACCACTTACCATCCTGAAACCAATGGACAAATAGAAAGGGTTAATTAGGTCTTAGAGGATCTTTTAAGAATGTATTGCATGGATCAGCAATACAGATGGGAGGAATATTTACCTCTTGTTGAATTTGCCTATAACAATTCCTAGCATTCTGCCATTAAGATGGCACCGTTTGAAGCATTATATGGAAGGAAATGCGGAACTCCTATTAGCTAGGATAAGCTGGAAGATAGGATAAGCATTGGACCTAAAATGCTTGCAGATATGGAAGAAAAAGTGAAAATGATTAGGAAGAGGTTGGCAGAAGCCAACGACAGGCAAAAAAGTTATGCAGATCACAAACGGGTGCCTAGACATTTCTCTGTTGGTGAGAAAGTTCTTTTACGAGTGAAACTACATAAAAGCTCAATCAAATTTGGTAAATCATCAAAGTTGGCTCCTTGATATGTCAGACCTTTTGAAGTCCTTGAGATTATCAATCCAGTGGCCTACAAAATTGCTCTACCTCCAGTCCTGTCCAAAATGCATAATGTTTTTCATGTTTCATACCTAAAGAAATATTTTGTAGGTAATGACCACATTCTTAAATGGAATTCTTTACAAATACAAGAGTCAGGAGTGGTTGTAATCGAGCCACTCAAGGTACTCGAAATGCATAAACTTCGTTTACGTAATCGATAGGTTTTGCAATGCAAAATTCAGTGGGACCAATATGGTGAGGATAGCGCCACTTGGGAAGACTATAATGACATCCACCAAAGATTTCCTTATCTTTTCAAAAACATTAATGTTAAACTATAAAAGTTTGTTTTATGTTAAAATTTTGCTTGATAAACTCAATCATCGGGGATGATGATTCTATAGGGAAAAGATATGTTACATCCCCTTTTTGGATTCAATATTACTATTTACTTTTTCTTAAATAGTACAGTTATGTGGATATGTTTTAACATCATAGGAACTGATCATATGAATAGAAAAGGTTAATTTTATGAAATTATGGAATCTACTTGATTATGATCAATTTGATGTTATGAATTAAAATGTCTTTCGATACGAAAATGAAATGATTTGATATAAATATGTTTTGATAAGAACATTGGTACTCTGACCACAAATTATATGTGAGATTGTCAATGATAGGAATAGATGGAACATATTCGCCAAGAAGAAAGAAGAAGAGAAAGTATCTTTGAGAAAGAGAGAATAGACTCTGGAATAACCCATGGGTGCTTGCCATTGAAAACGAATATCAGGTAGACAAACCTAGATGCTTTGAGTTAAGCTTGAAAAGAACTTGTGTCTCAAGGTTACTGTTTGGAACTTCATATCTTCGTGTTTTCTGTTTATCTTTCATTAGCAAAGTTTGAACTATTCATTGGGTTCACCGTCGTTGAACTATTTTGTTGAACTATCCGTCGAGTTTAATGGTTCATCGGCTTCGTTTGTTCAATCGCTATTCTTCGATGAAAGGTTGAACTGCTTCGTTGAACTGCTTCGATCGGGTTCAATGGTTCATCGGGGTTGTTGGTTCAATTCTTTGATGAAAGGTTGAACTGTTTCGGTGAACTGTTTCATTGAACTGTTTATCGGTTCAATGGTTCAATCGATGGTTCATTGAACTCCTTCGTTGAACCCCTTCGTTGAACTGTTTATCGGTTCAATGGTTAACCGATGGTTCCACAAGTTCAATGTATCAACCGATGGCTCGATGGTTCGTTGAACCTCTTCATTGACCCTCTTCATTGAACTGTTTATCGGTTCAATGGTTCAACCAATGGTTCCATAGGTTCAACCGATGGAGATTGAATTATCATTGGTGATAATGTAAAGTGTTTGAACTGATGGCAGTCATCCCGATGGAGGTTCCTTTGTTGTTATCGGTGAGACGAAGCACTGTCAGAGCGAGAGCTAAATCTTTTGCCGATGGTGAAAGTCATTGCGATGGTAACCTTGGTGATCGGGGAGACTCTGCTTATCGGTGGGAGATGATGTCTGATGGCCGATGGGGTTTGTTATACCGATGGCCTTGAAGGCTTGGTATCGTCGGCAACAAAATTGCCGATGATACTCTTTCGTTCATTGACGGTTATAAACCGCAGTGACTTAGGCAACATGCTACATGTGGGACTAAACGTCTCACAGAAATATGAGTAGTTACGACTGTTACACATGTAACGGTGCTGGAAGAAGTTGTTACATTTAGTTAGGGCGACAGTTGGGTAACCGATGCTCTTGCAAACGAAAGTTAAAACTGATCTTTTGGCATTAGTTAGCTGTGATGATAAAAGTTCTTTTGTACAGTTTGTTTCTTGCAGAATGTGTAGAAGAAATAAACGATCTAGTACATAGGAAGAATTTGACAAAAGAATAGTCGAGCAGATTTCTTTATTTGTAATTTTTGTTTACTGAAATAAAGAGGGTTATTCTGTGGTGGTGGGTTTTTTACCCGTAAGGGTTTTCCCACGTAATACTGTGTGTCTGTGTTCTGAATATTGTCTATTTTTGGTTTGTATCGTGTACTTATCTGAGTTATTTAGTTTGAAAAGTTACCTGTCTACACTGTCCCCAGGGAATTAACATTAGGAAAGCTGTTTTCCGCACCTGTGTTTTCCTTACAAGTGGTATCAGAGCCTGGCCTGTTGTGTTATCCTTGTTGGTAGTTTGGGTTTTTTGTGTTAATTCTGTTGTGTGGGAATTTTGTAGAGAGTTATTTTTAAATTAAATAGAGATGGCAAGTACATCAGACAAAATAGACATTGAGAAATTCAATGGCACAAACTTTGAGTTGTGGAAACTTAAAGTTGAAGACATGTTAGTCTATAGAGATCTTTGGGTTGCTGTGTCTGGAGTTCAACCTACAGGCATGAAGCAAGAAGATTGGGAACTGATATGCAAAAAAGCCAAAGGGCTGATAAGATTGAGTTTATCTAACTATGTTCTATTGAACGTCCATGAGGAGAAGTCTGCAAGTGATTTGTGGAAAAAGTTGAATAATATTTATCAGGGCAAGTCCTTGGTAAATAAACTTTTCCTCAAAAAGAAATTGTATTCTCTAAAGATGGATGAAGGTGCATCTGTAGCAGAACATCTGAGTGCATTCAATACGATTGTTGCTCAATTGACATCTATAGGTGTAAAAATAGAAGAGGAAGATCGTTGTATGCTTCTATTATGTTCCTTACCTAACTCGTGGGACCATCTGGTGATGGCTATTAGAAGTACAACAACTACATTTTCACAAGAAAATGTTGTTGCCTCTTTGTTGTCTGAAGAGATGTGGAGGAAGTCTTCTGGAATGGCCAAAGAGGCTCTGTCAGTTCATGGTAGATCAAAGGAAAGAGGCAAGAAGAAGGACAAGAAGTCTAAGTCCAAATCAGAGGGGAAATCAAAATCTCCTGGTAAGAAGTCCAAGGTGAAGTGCTGGAATTGTGGGCAGAAAGGTCATGTCAAGAAAGACTGCAAAGAGGAGAAAAAAAAGAAGAAGAACTTCTCTGACTCTGAGTCTTCACACAGTGATGTTGATGCTTTCATTGCTGCTTTGGCAACACCTACTTTTGAAGATGTTTGGCTGATTGATTCAGGAGCATCTTTTCATATGACATCTCATAGAGAGTGGTTCACTAAGTATGAACCCTATGCTAGTGGCAAGGTGTTCCTGGCTAGTGATTCAACGCTGGAAATTGTTGGCTGAGGTCGAGTCAGAATCCAATTTCTAGATGGCAGAATAAAGGGAATGAATGGAGTTCTTCATATACCAGGTCTGGCTCAAAATTTACTTTCTGTTAGTAAGCTTAATGATGTTGGAGTGCAAGTTACTTTTGTGAATGGTGGCTGTAAGATGACTAGAGGGCCTATTGTTCTGGCAAAGGGTGAACGCATTGGAACTCTGTATAGGTTAGATGCTAAACCAATGTGCTGTAATAGTGTCTCTATAAAATCTGGAAAAGCTACTATTGTAACACATGATGCAAATTCTATGGAAGTGAAACTTCCTACAGAGAAAACAATGCTCTGGCATCATAGACTTGGTCACATAGGTGAAAAAGGTTTAAAAACCTTGAAAAATAAAAACTTGGTAGATGGGCTGATTGATTGTAATCTAGAGTTTGATTTCTGTGAACATTGTATATATGGAAAGCAAAACCGTGTTTCGTTTTACTCTAGTTCTCATAAATCTTCTGGTGTGTTGGACTATGTGCATTCTGATGTTTTTGGTCCAGTTGATGTTCCTTCTTTATCTAAGTCAAGATACTACGTATCATTTATTGATGATTATTCAAGAAGGGCATTTGTATATTTTTTGAAAATTAAATTAGAAGTGTTCAGTCGATTTAAAGAATTTAAAACTCTTGTGGAAAATTAGACTGGTAGAAAACTAAAATGCTTGAGAACAGATAATGGTGGTGAATATTGCAATGCAGATTTTGATAAGTATTGTGTAGACCATGGAATTAAAAGGCATAAAACTACACCTTATACTCCACAACAGAATGGAGTTGCTGAAAGGTTAAATCGATCGTTGATGGAGAAAGCAAGAAGTATGTTGAGTTATGCTGGTCTTGAACAGAAGTTCTGGGCTGAGGCAGTTGCTACAGCTTGTTACTTGCTAAATCGTTCTCCCACTTCAGCATTGGTTGATAAGACACCTATGGAAGCATGGTCTGGTAAGAAGCCCTCTCTAAGACATATTCGAGTCTTTGGCTGTGAGGCATATGCTCATATTCCTGAAGTTAAAAGATCTAAGTTGGATAACAAGGCAGTTAAATGTATCTTTGTTGGCTATGGAGTCGATATTAAAGGATACAAGCTTTGGAATCCTGAAACTGAAAAGGTAATCTACAGCAAGAATGTAATTTTCAGAGAGCTGAAACCGTTGGTTGTTGATCCTCAGCCGGAAAAGACAGAAGAAAAGAAAGAAAAGGGTGTTGTGAATATTCCTCTGACCCCTGTAAAAGAGGAACAACAAGCACCAAGTGTAGATGGTTTAGATGAGAGTTCAAGTAGCTCCGAAGATTTTGATCCAGAGCAAGAACTTGATCCTGCACCTCAACCTTTGAGGAGATCTACACGTGAAAGAAGACAACCAGATAGGTATGGATTTTCAGTACTTGATTCAACTTGTGCCTATGCTTTACTTACTAATATTGATGAACCTAGGACTGTGAAAGAAGCTATTAGTTTACCTGATTCAGATTCTTGGTTGGAAGCCATGGATAGTGAAATGACATCATTGGAGAAGAATGGAACCTGGGATCTGGTGCCCTTGCCTAAAGGAAGAAAACCTGTAGGCTGTAAGTGGGTATTTAAGAAGAAATATGGTCCAGATGGTAGTATTGATAAGTATAAGGCAAGACTGGTTGCTAAGGGGTATTCCCAAAAGGAAGGTATTGACTATGGAGAAATCTTTTCTCCTGTAGCTAAGCTGACATCCATTAGATTTCTGTTGTCACTTGCAGCAGCATATGATTTTGAAATTGAGCAGATGGATGTGACCACAGCATTTCTTCATGGAGATCTTGAAGAAGAAATTTATATGTCCCAGCCAGAGCATTTTGTGGAAAAAGGTAAAGAACATCTGGTATGTAAACTCAAGAAGTCTCTTTATGGTTTGAAACAGTCTCCCAGAATGTGGTATCAAAAGTTTGATACGTATGTTTTATCCTTGGGGTATGTGAGATCTAAATCTGATCATTGTGTCTATTTAAAAACTAAAGGTGATCGAATTCTTATAATTGCACTATATGTGGATGACATGTTGTTCATTGGCAATGGTAAGGGGATGATCTCAGAGTTAAAATCTTAGTTGTCCTTGAAATTCGAAATGAAAAATCTAGGGGCAGCAAAGTACATTCTGGGAATGGAGATCAAAAGGGATAGATCTAAGAGAAAAATTTGGCTCAGCCAGAGGAAGTATATTACCAATGTTCTTGATAAGTTTCATATGTCTGATTCTAAACAGTTAGTTGTTCCAGTTTTGCAGGGAACGAAATTATTTGTTGAAGATTGTCCATAATCTTCAAATGAAATTGATGACATGAAGAGAGTACCTTATGCAAGTGCTATTGGTAGTTTAATGTATGCAATGGTCTGTACCAGACCAGACATTGCCCAAGCAGTGGGAGTTTTGAGCCGGTTTATGGCGAATCCAGGCAGATCACATTGGGATGCTGTGAAAAGAGTTATGAGGTATTTGAAGGGAACCTCTGATTATGCTATTTGTTATCATGGAAACTCAGAAGGGTCTAAGAAATCTATCAACATTCAGGGATATGTTGATTCTGATTGGGCAGGGGACATTGATAGTAGGAGATCCACCAGTGGATATGTATTCACGTTACATGGTGGTGCTATCAGTTGGATGAGCAAGCAACAGGCTATAGTCACTTTGTCCACAACAGAGGCAGAGTACATGGCAGCTACTCGTGCATGCCAAGAAGCCGTTTGGTTGAAGAGGTTGTGTTCTGATGTTGGTTTTAATGTAGGGCAAATACAAATTCACTATGACAGTCAAAGTGCCATATGTTTGGCAAAGAATCCTACATTTCATGCTAGAACAAAACATATTGATGTCCAATATCACTTTGTTCGTGATATGGTGGAAGACAGGAAGGTGAAGCTGGAAAAGGTTGACACTTTGGAAAATGTCGTTGATGCCTTAACTAAACCAGTGAGCACGGCCAAGTTCAAATGGTGTTCAGATGAAATGGGTCTTCGGGCCCATAGTTCTCAATAATTGAAGGAGGACTAAGAGGTAGCAGTAATCTCTTTGATAAGTGGGAGATTGAAAAGAACTTGTGTCTCAAGGTTACTGTTTGGAACTTCATATCTTCGTGTTTTCTGTTTATCTTTCATCAACAAAGTTTGAACTGTTCATTGGGTTCACCGTCGTTGAACTGTTTTGTTGAACTGTCCGTCGGGTTCAATGGTTCATCAGCTTCGTTTGTTCAATCACTATTCTTTGATGAAAGGTTGAACTGCTTCGTTGAACTACTTTGATTGGGTTCAATGGTTCATCGGGGTTGTTGGTTCAATTCTTTGATGAAAGGTTGAACTGTTTCAGTGAACTGTTTCATTGAACTATTTATTGGTTCAATGGTTCAATCGATGGTTCGTTGAACTCCTTCGTTGAACCCCTTCGTTGAACTGTTTATCAGTTCAATGGTTAACCAATGGTTCCACAAGTTCAATGTATCAACCGATGGCTCGATGGTTCGTTGAACCTCTTCATTGACCCTCTTCATTGAACTGTTTATCGGTTCAATGGTTCAACCGATGGTTCCACAGGTTCAACCGATGGAGATTGAATTATCATTGGCGATAATGTAAAGTGTTTGAACTGATGGCGGTCATCCCGATGGAGGTTCCTTTGTTGTTATCAGTGAGACGAAGCACTGTCGGAGCGAGAGCTAAATCTTTTGCCGATGGTGAAAGTCATTGCGATGGTAACCTTGGTGATCGGGGAGACTCTGCTTATCGGTGGGAGATGACGTCTGATGGCCGATGGGGTTTGTTATACCGATGGCCTTGAAGGCTTGGTATCGTCGGCAACAAAATTGCCGACAATACTCTTTCGTTCGTTGACGGTTATAAACCACAGTGACTCAGGCAACATGCTACATGTGGGACTAAACGTCTCACAGAAATATGAGCAGTTACGACTGTTACACATGTAACGGTGCTGGAAGAAGTTGTTACATTCAGTTAGGGTGACAGTTGGGTAACCGATGCTCTTGCAGACGAAAGTTAAAACTGATCTTTTGGCATTAGTTAGCTGTGATGATAAAAATTCTTTTGTACAGTTTATTTCTTGCAGAATGTGTAGAAGAAATAAACGATCTAGTACATAGGAAGAATTTGACAGAAGAACAGTCGAGCAAATTTCTTTATTTGTAATTTTTGTTTACTGAAATAAAGAGGGTTATTCTGTGGTGGTGGGTTTTTTACCCATAAGGGTTTTCCCACGTAATACTGTGTGTCTGTGTTCTGAATATTGTCTATTTTTGGTTTGTATCATGTACTTATCTGAGTTATTTAGTTTGAAAAGTTACCTGTCTACACTGTCCCCGGGGAATTAACATTAGGAAAGTTGTTTTCCACACCTGTGTTTTCCTTAGAAAGCTTTGAGTTCAGGCTAAGTCAATTTTAGTTGAGATGTTGAGGTTTGCAAGAATAGGTCTTTCTCCTTTTGTAAGTCGTCGTATTGAGTATGGGAAATCGACATCAATGTCGTAATACTTTGAATCGTGTCGTCAAATATGAATGACTGATATACTGTTTATATGTATATATATGTATATACTTGTGGTTGAGTTGTAAGTCATGTCTTGTTATGGTTTGGCGCAAAAGTTGAAAGTTGTGTGTAAGTCGATCCCAAACCTTGTTTTGCATTTGCGCTCAATTCGTCATTATCGTCGTAAAGCTCTACAAGCGTATGACGTAAACATCTCCTTGCGAAATTTGAAGGATGTCGAATATTAAAGGGTTTAAATAATGTTTTAAATCTAGAGACCATGGTGTGTAGTACCGTTGGTCGTATGGTACATTGGAATATGTACTATTATTGTTAGTTATATTTAAAATGTCATTTTGAGATAATTCCTTTATTCATTAGTGATGTCGGTAATCAGGCAGAAGCTTGAGAGGAACTCACTTAAGTCCTTTCTTGATGTCTTTGATTTAAAAATAATCTTTTACCTTCAAACTTTAGACCTCATGATGGTCATCGGTCTAGCTTTTAATTCGTAGTCCATGTATTTCATTTACACTCATAAGCGGATATGAGTAGTATGACAGTTTGTTAAAATTGTCAACCACCACCTCGCCAAGTGTGGAGTTCCATCTTGGAGAATGATCGTGGAATGAGTGGAATGGCCAAACCATTTTCTGGTTGTGGTCACGTAAGGAGGAGAATGTTTTTGCATGCCAGGTAGTTACCCTTATCGATAGGCATGGTCTTGTGAGTGGAGGAGACAGTTATCTTTCGTAGTTAGACGGGATTTAGAGGTGGTAAGAGTCAGTTTTGAGGGGAGAACACGGAGGAGAAGTGGGACAAGACTGAGCAAGAAGCAAAAAGGTGAATGACTAAGAGAGGATTGAATACCTTGGACTGGTTTGTAAGCAGACACAGAAGAATAACTTCAGGTTCTCTTCACCTCATCTCTGCGCAATCGTAGTTTTCTTGTAATAAGTAATGTCTTCACTTACATTTCGAAGGAACATAGAATTTGATTAAAGATACAAAGTGTTATTTGTTATCAACCGTAGCCTGCGTGTTTTTATCATCTTCAAAATGAGAGTAATGTTTTTGTCTCCTGCACTGTACCGCACCATAGACGTGAAACCCACAGTTTATTGCATTGTCCTGCGAAGGTCGAGATTAATGTGTAGTTGTTAGTTCAACTTTAGGAGGTTTTTGGTTATGTGTAGAGTGCAATTCAGATTATGTGTTTGGTCATAAAACATCTCGCAGCTATTACAAGCCGCAGTGGCAAAACCTTTGTCGACATAGACTGAGTTCTCTTTTGGATAGTCGAATACCATTGCTTGGTTCTGTCAAGTTTAACAGTCAGCTAGTTTTAAAGTAAAAGATTTGTTTTGTGATAACTGTCGATAGAGGAGAATCAAAGGTGTGAAGTGTAAGTCAAAAACATGTAAGACTTCACAGTCCTCCTCTATTTCTGAGTTTAAAACTAGTTGGTCGACCATGGTGAAATTACTAACCTAGCTGTGAATAATAACAAGCTTTAGTCTTTTTGCTTTTGTAAGTAATTCTTTTGCTATTGAAGTATTTAAACTATTGTGTCCCCAAGAGAAGACTTTACACTCATACAAATTAATAGTATGAAGTTTTAAAAAACAATGTAAGGAGTCTTTTGTCAAGTATCAAGCTTAGACTTGCATGCAATCTTATTGCTAGTAGAAACAATATGATAGGGTTTTCTAAATGTTTAGATGGACAAAGAGTAAGCTATGTCAAAGATTTTGACAAGTCAAAGTAGAATCTTATGAGTGTTAAATTTTAACGTAGGGTCTTCGAACATTTGTATACTTTAAATTGGCTTTTAGTGAAACCCTTCCGAAAACAATAAAGATGAGTTTAGTGACCACTCTTGAGTGGATAAATTAAGTAGTGGGCTAACTTAAAGATCAATGAAATAGCTTATAGCATTATCCAAATAATCGATAATCTAGGATCCCATTCTTTTGACATGTGGACGGAAATGTTTCCATGAGCTAAGTAGAAAGAGAGTAAACCTCATTGCCATGCGTTAATGCATGATGAATTTTCAAACACCTTGAGATTATCGAGGTTGTTATATTGAACTTATATATATAGGTAACTGTAGGATTGTGATTAATTCGAGTCGAGTGGGTGGGTGAACTTATTACTTGCATTTCTACAATGCTAATTATATTCAAATCCTTTGGCCAAGGTAATGCATGATCCTCAAGTGCATTGATAGTTCACTGTGACTAGATGGCGTAGCTTGTGGAGTGGTCATGCTTGACTAGAGGGTATCTAAGGGATTGCATGAAAACAAGTTACATAGGTCACAACACCAGAACTCAGATGGCAAACACCATTGGTTATCCTAAGTCTATCCTTTTTGAGTAGGGTAGGGCCAATTCTGGATAGGAAGGAGTGTGGGAGACTGACGGTCTGTGGTTGGAGGTTAAGCTCCTTGAAGATACTTTCTCTTCTAAATTCTTGAGGATTGCCAAGACTTGAATTTGGATGGTCGACAATCAAGATGTAGTGACTTTGGTAAGTTTCTATTTTGGATTTGTTCTAAGTAACTTTTAACAACATATTGTTTAAATGTTATGGATGATTATATCCTTTTGTATAAGTTATAAATTCATGATTATTGTTAGTCGATGGATGTTCTCCTTGGTTATAAGAATTGGAAACAAATTACTTTTCTGTTTTTAAACTTTAAAAAAAAAATTATTACCTTTGGTTAAAACTTAGTTTTTAGGGTGAAAACAAAACTGGGTGTTACAGTACCCAATTTTGACCACCTTTTGCACAAGGTTTCAAAAACCCCCATGTGAATCAAGTTGTATATGAAAGGGAAAGAGAACCCAGCATGCACCTCACAACATCTTATATTTAACTTAAATAGATATTCAATAACTTGATGCAAGCACAAACTACTATGCCCTTAAAGAGGAAACAGACATACTTGATTTCCCATCACATTAACCCTTAGAGGAAAGATAATGTAGCTTACAGATCTAAGAAAATTTTAGCAGCATAATGACATGTGAATTAAAACTTTAAGATCATGAAAGAAGAAGAAAATAGACAGAAAAGAAGAAACACCAATATACATGGGGAAAATCCTTTTGGGTAAAAAACCCACACTCCAAAGCATCGAACCAATGTATTAATCTACAACAACAATGTTACAATACACTTGTAGGCTCAAAGCCGTAATATGGAGATTTACATCTTGCTTGTCTAGAGGAAAACTGACAGCATTTCGGCTCTTCAGAATTGCTTCAACTTGTAATAGTGCTTCTTCAAAAATAATGAAATACACTTAATGCAAGAGCTGCAAAAGCAAAGCACCCTCAAAAAGCTAACTTAGCTTTCTCCACAAACTCCTCTATAAAAGCATACAAAGCATCCGCTTTTAAATCCATTTTAAAGCATGAAAATCTTATGCTTTCTTTCTTAGGCATCCACTTCTCAAAAAAGAATATTTTCCAACTTGAAAATCTTTTCCAAATCAAATAATTTGAAAATGTTTTCTAAATCAAATAGCTTGAAAATCTTTTCAAAAAATAAAGCATATCCTCTTCATGCGTGGTCCAAAGAGATAAGGATAAGATTTGCCATAAATGGTAACTTCCTGCAATAGAAACCTGCTAAACAAGACTCAAGGTCATCTAAGGTGGCACTCCTTGATTTTCTCAACAAAAAGCAAAAACAACTTTTAGAGAAAAAGAAAAAAAACAAAAAGCACAAAACTTTTTTCTAGAATGGCTTAAAAACACCATTTCTAAAAAAGCAAAAAGTAAAACTACTTTTTCATCTCCTAAAAATAGGAAACACTAGAAAGGACTCAAAGGTTGAGACACCATAATCCCAACATTCTCCCACTTGTCAAAGACTTGTCAAGAGTCTATAGTAGCTAGTTGATCAGGCCTCAAGGCCCATGGAACTTGAACACCATCTAAACTTCTTTGTGCTCACTGGCTTTGACAGTGCATTTGAAACATTCACCAAAGTGTCAATTTCAAGCCCATTACTAGAACACAACTCTAAAGTCCAAACATCCTCCAAAATAAGATCGAGAACGAATGCTCTAGAATAGTTAGAACAACAACCATAGGTAGTTGTTTACATCCAACTAAAAAATCCACCATTGATAGAACTTCTTCACATGACATATCCAACCCATACTGCAGGTCTCATCCATGTATAATCCACTGTCATGCTCAAAGTTACCATCTCCCATGATAAAAAAACACACCAAAACCATTGATGTTCAAAAAATCTAAAGACCCTTGATACTGTAGTCCAATGAAGAACAATCTACCAAAGACATACATACATCCTAGGAATCATATTGCATGAGCAATGCCAACAAAAGCAACTCACAGTCTACCAATCAACACTTACATAAAAGTGTGACTTATAATCAAATCATGTAATACAAAGAACAATCACATTATCTACAAACTGCAACCAACCTGCTACAAAATAGAGCATACTTCCACAAATAGTTTTTTGCTCACTCTCTCACCTTTGATCTCCTCCACTTCTCCCAAATTCTCCACATCTCAAATGATATACATTGAAATAACACATACTGTTGCTAAAAAACAATAAAGTACAACAACGGTAGATGACCACAAACCTAGTGATCATACTAGATGAATAAGAACCTCTAGGAAGAAACATGAGACCATAAAGAGAAACTGCAACCATATCATGTCCTTCTGCCAACACCACCAAGTGCTAAGTTGTGCCAAGTAAGATCTCTTTCACAAAACCCCAACTGAAAAGCCTTAACAACAGCCAATCGTTCAATCTCATTAGATCAAACAAAACATATATATCTCATATAACAAAAAAAGGATGTAAGCTTCTCTAACCAAAGAAGATCAAACTCAAAAAAACCATTCCAAATATAGGAATACAACCCAATAACATCTCCAAAACTTCTCATAAATCAAACCATATACCCAAGGAGATAACCATGCCAAATACTCCTCAACTGAACCCTCGAGAACTAGAAACTATCTAGCTCAAGATCCATATCCATGAGAAATCAAAGCATTAAAAAAGTGAATCTAAAATAACATCCAGGCAATACCTATCAGATCATTTTCTACCAAGTGAACTGAGAGTGGGGAATGAGATTGATCTAGTGAGATACACCAAGTCTCATAGACTCTCTCTAAGAACAATCTCCTCTCAAGTTCAAAACATGAACTCATGTCCATACCCAGGTGAAGGCTCCTTGGTCTTTCTACTAAAATTTCACCATTCCAACACATGATCCCAACAACAAGAAATCTCTAGCCTCACCTCAAGTCTCTGTAGTATCCATGAGCATCCATCAACCAATTCATGCCAACTTCAAATCCATCTTGCAAAATCATGAAGATTTAAGAAAATGATTAATACTCTCGAAATCAAAGAGAACTTCACAAGACCACTGTCAAAGCTATCACTGTACGTCTGCAAAATCTAGGAACACACATGACATCATGATCTAACATCTCCTCCTAGGAGATCACTACCTTCTCCAATGAACATATCTTGCCAAAGGGGCACCATCATGCCAAAACTCCAATCTTAGAAAAAAGAGTCCATCATGGCACAATATCATCTCCAATCACATGAAGATAACCATCCTCTAACAATGGAACTCAAGATGTCAAAATAATTTCACAACATACAAGAATCATAATCCAAAAGCCTTACCATGACACCTACAACCACTGTAGAAGATCATCCATCACAAAGTGATAGATCCACGTCACTGCCAAAGTTCCCACTTAAACTATGATACTGAACTTATTAAGGCATCATGATAACAATACTCTGAATGAAGATAATCCATTGATCTAACACAATCAAATACTTCACCTGCAATATCAGAAGTACAAAAGAATATAGTAGAACCAAGATCTCCAAGTCAAGAAGATATAAAACCATCACTCTCAAAAGCTCACACTAAACTGTGTAACCAAGCTATACATGACATTGTGATAAACATGCTACAAGTCCTAATTAGCAACTATCCAAGTACTCTAATCATCCATCCTCTCATTCCAATGCAACATACCAATGCACAAAAGACTATAGAAAAGGCCAACTAACAAAGTCTACATAAATACTAAATCAATCCTGTGGATATAGGCAGTCCACATCCGAGTCATCCCACTACAATCAAATAGGTGATCAACCTACAAAACTGTATAACTCATAGATCCCAAACATAAAACATGCAAACTCATCATCACATTAGTAACCTACAAATTGAGATAACAAGAAGATAACATGTAGACCACAAGACTCAAGCACCAAATCAACCATAGATTTGATTTTACAAACAAGTCTACATATGAGTAACCATAGTCAAGGAATCCATCAAGCAAATACTGTAGAAATGATGAGTGACTAATCACATACCAACATCTCCACACTGAGAAAGCTACAAACCTCCTCACACCATGCACAAAGCATACATGCAAACCTACAACTATCTTACATCCAGAAGCACCCTCAAGGAATCATAATCTAAAAAATAGTTTATCCGTAGATATAAAAAACCACAAGTTTTGATTAACCATGTAAAACCTGTAAAACCACCATGTCACTGACACACATGCAAATCCATATCCACTTATCATCTGGAAGGCCCACAAGTTTGAAAACCATAACAACTATACCAGAGCAATGGAATAACATAGATAAGCATAACCATAGATTTTGAATGGAAAATCTACAAAACCCTCAGATCCAACCAACATGAGACTAAGACATGCAAGTACAACCAACCAAAAAGGAATAAGAGGTCCAGGAACTCTAGGCCCACTTGTAGGCCAACTCTACAACCACCACCATGTACAAGCATACGGAGGAGCTAGGCTATTCCAGAAGCTTTCAAATCATCCAATGACCAACTCCATAGCCTACATGCAATTCAAAATTAACAAAATAATGTCTTCCAATGCCAGGGAAACAAGTACCCAACATAAGCACATCCAACCATAGTCATGACAACCCAAGTTTCACCATGTGATTAGGGAGCTAAGAACAAACACCCAACATGAATACTTTGTTTCAAATCACCATAGAATGAAATAACATAACCACCATGCATGAGGGTTATTGCATACTATCAAATAGGAGCTCTAGATCAATATCATATTAAATGTAACTACATGATCAACTCCATCTTCTCCATCCTTCAAATGTTTGTTGTAACCTGAAAACAAGATCAACTACAAGACTTCCACTCAAACAAGGATTAATAATCAACCAATTCCTTCCTACAGATTCCCTCAAGCTTTCCAAGCTAAGAAATTACAACAGAAGAAATACCTAGAACCTTAAACACCATGGAACCAACACATGCAATCTTATGCAACCATGGAACCACCGTAGCTCTGATACCAATTGAAAAGGAAAGAGAACCTAGCATGTACCTTACAACATCCTATATTTTACTTAAACAAATATTCAATAACTTGATGCAAGCACATACTACTATGTCCTTAAGCAGAAACATACACAACTGATTTCCCATCACATTAACCCTTAGAGGAAAGATAATGTAGCTTATAGATCTAAGAAAATTTCAGCAGCATAATGGAATGTAAATTAACACTTTAAGATCATGACAGAAGAAGAAAATAGACAGAAAAGAAGAAACACCAATATACATGGGGAAAACCCTTTCTAGTAAAAAACCCCACACTCCAAAGCATAGAACCAATGTATTAATATGCAACAACAATGTTACAATACACTTGTAGGCTCAAAGCCTTAACATGGATATTTACATCTTGCTTCTCTAGAGGAAAACTGATAGCATTTCGACTCTTAAGAATTGCTTCAACCTATAATATTACTTCTTCAAAAACAATGAAATACACTTAATGCAAGAGTTGCAAAAGCAAAGCGCCCTCAAAAAGATAACTTAGCTTTCTCCACAAACTTCTATGCAAAAGCATACAAAGCATCTGCTTTTAAATCCATTTTTAAAGCATGAAAATCTTATGCTTTCTTTCTTAGGCATCCACTTCTCAAAAAAAAATATTTTCCAACCTGAAAATCTTTTCCAAATCAAATAATTTCCAAAACATAAAGCATATCCTCTTCATGTGTGCTCCAAAGAGATAACGATAAGATTTTCCATAAACAATAACTTCCTGCAATAAAAACCTTCTAAACAAGACTCAAGGTCATTCGAGGTGGCACTCCTTGATTTTCTCAACAAAAAGCAAAAACACAGCTTTTAGAGAAATGGAAGAAGCACAAAACAACTTTTTTCTAGAATGGCTTAAAAACACCATTTCTGAAAAAGCAAAAAGAAAAACTACTTTTTCACCTCCTAAAAAATAGGAAACACTAGAAAGGACTCTAAGGTTGACACCTTAATCTCAATAGTATAATCTATTAGTAGAATACTAGGACTCAGGTATCCTTTGTAAGATAGGCAATCAAATGGGTTCTTTTATCAAGATTTATGAAAAAATTGAGGGTGTGGAATTTGACATGTATTCAAGGATCTATGTCACCATGATCTAGAGTCCCTGTCAAGCTAGAAGAGATGGAAAATAGTTTAGAAGTAGGAGTCTAGAGACAAAAGATTGAAGTAAAGAGATCCCCACCAAGCTAAAAAAGTTGCCACTCCCATGGCCATTCAATGTAGGAGTACAAATGAAGAAACTAGGAGGATCTTGTATTTGCGCAGAACACTGTGAATGAACCAGTAGTAGCAAAAGTGACCCCCATTTCAACCAAGGCTAAGGGGGAAATAGGCAGATAGGAGTCTAGAGAAGAGGTAAATAACCCTACAAGTTTAGAGAAGAGGGGAGCAGTGGATAGGACAATAAGTGTGGAGGAAAAGAACCCCACAGGTGTAGAAGAGAGGGAAGTAGTGGACATGGAAACAATTGTTGAAACCCTTAAGATCTCAGGTTGTGAGGCTAGGCCAATTCTACAGATTGTTAACAAGGACCTAGAGGACATAGAACAAGGCTCTTAGCAGGCACTTGAAGTTAATGATAGTGATTACTCAAAGGATGAGACTAGCATAATAGAAGACTAGTTGATTACCCAATTGGACTCCAAGGTTAAGAAACCCAAAAGTGGAGAGGGTAGCAAGAATGGAAGGAAGTCAAACATAGTGAAATTAGCAATTGCAACACAAGCCAAAGGCCAAAGAAAAATGAGATCCTGGAAGGGGGAAACCCTTCCAGAAGAGCCACGAAGCTCACATCATGGAATGTTAGGGGCCTGACCACCCCTAAAAAAGGTGTTGGGTCAAGCACCTAGTGGAGATGTCAAACCCAGATATCATCCTCCTTCAAGAAACTAAAATGAGTCCAGAAGATATGAAGGGTCAAATCACAAGATGGAGCAATAAGTAGGGTTTCTTTGTTGATGTGAGTGGTGCCTTAGGTGGTTTGGGGATCATTTGGGACACAAGAAAAGAAATGGCATCACATATCTGTATCCATTCCAACTAGATGGTAGTACAGATAAATTTCATAGCTTTGAACCTAACGTATCTGCTAATTAATGTCTATGGGTCTATTAGCGACATCCAGAAAGTGGCAACCTAGAATAAGATTTCCTCTTTTATTCAGGATAGACCAAATTAAATTTGTATAATTGCTAGAGATTTCAATGCCTCTCTGGACAGCTTAGAAAAAGGGGGGACTATGAAGCTTTCACTGGCTCAACTTGAGTTCCACAATTTCATCCAAAGAAACCATCTTCTTGACTTTCCTCCCATCAATGACAAGTTTACTTGGACAAACAAGAGACATGGACTAGCTAACATTACAAAAAGACTAGACCATTTCCTTTTGCATGGAAACTGAGCTTCAATCCTCTAAACCCAAGAATGTTCTATTATCCTTCTATCTGGTTCAAACCATTTCCCACTCATGCTAAAATTTCTTCTAGACTTTCTACCTTTGAGATTCCCTTTTAAATTTGAAAACATGTGGTTCAAAGACCCTGAGTTAGTTGACAATATTGTGGAGTGGTGGAAAATGGCATCAAAAATCAAAGGGTCTAAACTACTCTAGTTTTTCATAAACCTAGGGTTCATCAAAGGAAAGCTAAAGGAGTGGAACAAGCAATGCTTCAAGAATATTTTTGTGGAGAAAAAAGGGGGAGGTTGAAATAGAGGTAGTGAATGAAAGAATCTATAAGGAAGGAATGGTCCAAGAAACTTACCTAAAAAAATGAGCTATCTAAGCATCTTGCAGAAATTTTGGAAAAGGAGGAAATCTTTTGGAGGTATAAGTCTAGAGAGACATGGCTGAAGGAAGGAGATAGGAACTTGAAGTTTTTCCACAACTCCACCAAGATGAAAAGATCACCAAACAAGATTTCTAGCATCAAAGACAATGATGGATAGGTGAAGGATAGCCTAGAGGACGTGGACCAAGTGGCAATAGAGTATTTCAATGGTTTGCTCAACAAGAATAGTGTTAACTATGCAATCAAAAGATAGAGAGTGCTAAATCATATCCCTCACCTGATAAGTGACGATAAAAACAAGATAAACCTCCCTTTCATAGAGGAAGAAATCAAACGAGCAGTTTTCCAGATGAGTCCAGACAAAGCCCCAAGACTAGATGGCTTTCTAGAAATCTTTTATTAGAAATGTTTTGACACTATGGCTAAAGCTTTAGTTGTTGCTATGGAATAACCAAGGAGAAAAAAGACCATGCTTAAGGATTGTAATAACACCTTCCTAGTTCTGATCCCTAAGAAGAAGGTGATGGAGTCAATGAACGATTTCAAGCCAATATCATTGTGCAACACGACCTACAAAATAATTTCAAAAGAAATGGAAAATAGAATCAAAGATCTCCTTCCCACAATTATATCTGAAGAATAGAGTCACTTTCGTACGGATTGGAAATGGAAGCAGTGGAGCTCCCTAGGGATAGAGGAGGATCAAGTCAAGATCATTTAAGAAGAGTGTTAGAAAAGAGGAAGGTTTTCATTTCACAAGGGGAAGACTCCATAAGATGGTGTGGTGTAAAGTCTAGAAATTACAATGTCAAAATTGGCTTTGAGCTAGAGGAAGTGATAACAAAAAAGGAAGATTGGCTAGTCCACCTATGCTAGAAAAAATGTTTCTTTACTAAAGCAAGGGCCTTTGCTTGGGATGCACTACAAAATAAAATCATGACTAGTGATGGGATGAAGAAGTTGAGCTTGAATGGCCCACATAGGTGTGCCCTATGTAAAAATTTAGAAGAATCAATGGATCACATCCTACTTAACTGTTAGTTTGTAGAGTTCTATTGGAAGTAGGTGTTGGAAAAACTCCATTAGGTTAGTCCCCTACCCAATTAAATTATCTCACTCTTTACATCATGGCCGATTTTACACAGGAATGTTTTTTACCAACATCTGGACTATAAGCCCATCAATAATAATATGGGAAATCTGGAAGGAAAGGAACGCAAGAATTTTCCAAGACAAATCTATGGAGGAGGAAAGGTTTTTTTATCAAAGTAGAGAAGGCCATTTGTTGAAGTAGTAAATAGTGTAGCAAGGAACCTATCAATCAGTAAGAGTTCATTCACAAACTATGATAACGAAATCAAAAAATTATGGAAAGATCTTGAAATTCCCATGTTTATGGGAAGTGTAGGGACCATCCTAACACTAATCCATGAGAGAAGGTGAAGTGGCTACCCCCAGAACAAGATTGGCATAATATGAATTTTGATGGTGCCTCCAAGGGCAACATGGAGATCTTAGGCACATGCAACATTATTAGAAACCACATGGGAAAAATATAGAATTGACAACCAAGAAACTCCAAGAGGGAACTAATAACAAGGCAAAGGCTCAGGATCTCCTTTTAAAGGTGCAACTTTGTAAGAAAATTGGAATAAAAAAGCTCCATATAGAGGGGGACTCACAAGTCATTGTAAATGCCTTAAGGAATGGTTATACTCCTAATTAGAAAATTAGAAATATCATGGAGTCTTGCTGGGAGGCCATTTGCCACATGGACAAGTTCAAAATAAGTCACATAGTAAGAGAGGTTAATGAAGATGTTAATATCTTGCCAACATGGAAATTGAGATGACATCCCAACAATTCAAAGATATAATCATGAGCTAAGATGATGGCTTAAGATCCATCTTAGGTGTAATAACAAAGCATGCTCAAGTTTAAATGCAAACATCATATCTCCAAGTGAGAACATCAGCAACTAGTTGTAATTATGGAAGGACAAGATGGAATTGACCAAGTAATTGATGGTTGGTATGCATTTTTCATTCCTAAGCTATGTTATTTCACCTTCAAGAGACTTTGTCACCATTAGTAGTACTCGAAAGATGGAATCAATAGTTTACTTGAGGGTAAAGAAGAGGCAAGCAACCTTCAGGGGGGACATTTCAAACGTGTGTTTGAAGAAGGTTTTTATTTAACAAGGTATCCCATTATTATAAATGCCATTAAGATGGCCCTGGGGGAAGCATTTATGAATTCAAATTAAAATTATAGGGTGAACACATACATTGTGGGCATGCTGATAGGACTATTAGTGGATTTAGGTGAGTCTAAGGATGTCATTTTGGAGGTAGCAACTACCATCATCAAACTGCAATGGAGGGGTGGTCTTTGAGAAGTTCTCAATAATGAAATTCATGGGATAGGCTTTAACCCAAGTAATGGGGTCTGCCCAATGATCCTAAGGCCCTACAATGGCCCTTGGATCCTATTCATTGTTGAAGTAGCTGGTCCTGATCTGCTGAGAAGTGAGATTTTTAAAGATGCTCACAAGTATAAATGACTTGCAAGGTGAGGATTGGAGCTGAATGGTGATCTCAGAGGAGTCTAAGAAGAATATGATCTAGGAGGAGGCACTTCTAGGGACTAGGGAGAGGCTAACACATGGATAATGTTGCAGGTCATGTTTATAGTTTTTAATAGATATCAAACTATGTAATTAAACAACTATTTTAACCATAGAAAATATGTATATTCTCTCATGTATGTACTAAGAATAGATATGGTTTGAAGAAAATATAATGAATTCCCATATAGAGGAAATTTTTGTGTTAAGGCCCTCCCTAGGAGCAGCCAATTTTGATTCTCATCAATGGGAGTGACCCCCTAATGGTCACAATTTGCTCATAAAAAAAAGTCTACAAGTAGCATATTCTTGTGTGAATTCAACTCATGACTTGATTCTATCTTAACTACATCATCCCTTATCTCCAGGAGCTAGTTATGCCCCCTAGATCCCTCATTCACCACCCTAAATTAGATCTACAACTACATAATTGACTTAGATAATTTCCATAGTCATAAAGTTGAACCTCAAAAATTTTAAGTTTATAATTCAAACTCTATCCTACTAACTATTATGAGCTGACCTAGCATATATTTATGTTAATAATTATTCTATATTATTATATTTAAAAACATTGATAATTTATTGTAGATATCATCAAAGAATCATTAAAGAGAATTATCATAGACTATTAGGATTATGTGTGTTATTCATCTTGCAAATCATGTCTTGATTGTTGTAATTATTCATGTATATGGTAAATAATGTGTGTTCTCTAAACATCATGGAATGAGTACTTAGATGCCCATGTGAGGGTAGAGACATTATTTAATTATTATTTTTCTAGGAACTTGGAATATTGTTGAAAGAGGACATTGAATATAGAGTTATAGTTGAAATGTCAACAATGGGAGTTATGAAGCATCCTCCTTAAATGTAAGTCATGTAGAGTGTTGCTATAAAAAAACATCAACACATGTCTCTAGAACCTCATTCAACAAAAGAATACCAAGTTTCAAATGATCATATTGTATCTCCTAAAAAATGTCCACACTAGATGCATGAGTGTGAACATTAGCCAAAGAAAAAATAGGAGAAAAATATGAGGTGTACAATCAAGATTGATGATCTACCTCCCTAACTACAACAATATTTATGCTATGCAAATCCTAAATAACCATAGAATTTGGTGTGAACTCAACACTGTTCTCTAAGGAAGAACTTAACCAGCCGACATGTTGTAAAATGGTTGACTGGTCAAAATCAATCAATGGAGCCTGCTTTCGACAAATGAATCGACAAATGCATTGGTCAAGAATGTGGAGGCAGGTCAAATGAAATAGTCTGTGCAAAGAGTTGACAACTTTAGAGGTCAAAAATTTTGATAAACAATCGGTGTGCACACAATGTGCTAATTGTTTACGGTGGGCGGTTCGCTACCCCACCATATGTGATCTAATAGATAGAAAGGATATTAGTTGAAAATTAAGGCACACAAAGGACATCATTGAATGATCATGTGTCCATGTCAATAGACCCTTTCCCACAAATATTGACATATGTGTTGTTATCCATTAAGATATGTGGTGATGAATAAGTCTCAAATGGAGAGAAAATACTTTGTGATGAAGTCATGTGATGTGAAGCTCCAAAATCAAGGATGTATCTCCTTGATGTGGAATCTACAACTACAAAAAATTATTTCCCCTTCTATTTCTCTAACTTTGAATGAGAAGAAGTTGATGAACCCCCTAAAGGTAAATTGATCTTCTATAGAAGATGTTTCAACTCATCAATTGTTTTGAATAACATTGATGTTAATTCTACCCCGATTTCTTGCATTATGCACATTTCAGATTTTCCTTCTTAGATGATTCCCCTTTGGAAGAGGAATGTTTATGTTCTTCTATGTAAGTGAATGTGGATTGTTGTATTTTCTTCTTAGGCTTATTTTTCTTCTCTTTTCCACTAGAAGCCTTCTCATCTTTTGCAATCAAGGATTTTGATTTTGAAGACATCAGGGTGCCCATTTCAATAAGATTATATGATGTAGGAGCATCCATGGTTCAAGAGAAATCTTGAATCAACCAAAAATATTTGCATTCATTTTGTTTTCTTTCATTTTCTAGTTCAATACAGTTAGTGCAGTCAGGAGCAGTTTCAGTAGATTGGTCTGTATTCTACTACAGTTTCATTTCAGACCTTACAGAGATAGACTTAGCATATAGACATCATCATGCACATCATACCCAAAACTTAGATCATTTGGATCAGTTTTCAGAAAGATATCGCTATCAGAAGATCGATCGTTTTCTCAAAATAGAGCATTTAGAGAGTCTCAGATAGACAGCTAAAGGAGAAGACTTGTGGAGCACTTCCACAACTTGCGGAGCTAAATGACACATCATTCAAGATAGTTTGGAACCTGGCCAACCTTCCCTAAGGTCTACACAATGATTCATTCACTTGCGGAGGATTTCCATATGTTTTGGGCTGACCTATCTATGTACACACGTTACATCCCTTTCATTCGAGTTTGTAATCACTCTTGGTCGACGTGAAGTATTCTTGTGATCCGGAGATGATATATATTCATGTAATAGATACCTAGGAAGTTAGTAACAGATAGTTAGAGATAGATAGCATAGTTCATAAGTTAGATTTCACATATTTAACCTGATGATGTTAGATAGCATGTAACCTGAGACAAAAGGAGAAATCTGTGGAGTATATTGAAGAATTTCATAAGATGATCATAAGGATAGGACATAGTGAAGCAAGCAAGGAGAAAGTGGCAAGATACATCAATGGATTGAGGTTGAACATTCAAGAAGAACTGAGTTTGGTGAGGATGACAACATTGGAAGAAGCATATCAGTTTGCCCTGAAAGTTGAAGAAAAGTTGAAAAAGAAGCATGAGCAGAGACAGAGAGGAAGAGGAGGTAAATTTTAGAGGGGTAGAACATTTTCCAGAAGAGAAAGATCATATGTAGAGCAAAGCAGACAAGATAACACATTCAAGAAGGAAGACAGAGATAGTAGTTCATACCAAAGAGATGACAAAACTTTCTACTGCAGTGGAAACCCTAATTCATACCGAAGTGAAGGATACAAAAGAGATGGAAGAGGACTTGATAGGAGAACATTTAGAGGAATATGTTTTAAGTGTGGAGGTGAAGGACATAGATCATTTGAATGTCATCAAGGAACTACAAGCAATAAAATAGAGAACAGTGGAAGAACAACGTATGGGAAGAAGAACCTATTGGATCGCCTAGTTTAGTTGGTAAACTAGAGAAAGGAGAATCACTTGTCATGAGGAGAGCACTATTTCAAGTAGAGACAAATGAGGAACCACCGTAGAGGAAAATTTTGTTCCGAACCAGATGCAAATCAGGAGGTAAATGTTGTAAGGTTGTAATTGATAGTGGTAGTTCTGATAATTTGGTTTCAGAGGAGATGGTGACTAAATTGAAGTTGGAAAGATTGAAACACCCTAAGCCATATCAGATAGCATGGATTCAAGATGATCATAAGGTACTGGTGAGTGAACAATGAATGGTGAAATTTCATATTGGATCTTATCATGATGAAGTATTGTGTGATATTATGCTTCTGGATGTATGTCATATATTATTGTGTAGGCCATGGAAGTATGATATAAAAGCTATACATGATGGGAGAAAGAATACCTATACTATAACATCAAATGGGAAGAGAATTACTTTGATTCCTTTGGAAGATGAACCTAAGGGTGAAGTATGTGGGAATGCTAGAATCTGTTTGGTTGATGGAAGGAAATTTCTGGATGGTTTGAGACATGAGAATATGTGTTATGCTTTGATTCCTAAGAAGGCTGGAAACCTAAAGACAAAGACTGAAGAATCACAACAAGAGGAGATAATTGAGTTACTGATAGAGTATGAAGACATCATATTAGATAATGTACCTGAAGGATTGCCACCGCCAATTAGGAGTATCAGTCATCACATGGATCTTATACCTAGAGCTAGTTTGCCTAATAAAGCAGCACATAAAATGACACCAGCAACTCTAAAGAATTGAATAGATAGATACAAGAGTTGTTGAGAAAAGGTTTGATCAGAGAAAGCTTGATCCATTATGCAGTGCTAGCATCAAAGAATGATGGAGAATGGAGAATTTGTATAGACTCTAGAGCAATCAACAAGATCACAGTTAAGTATAGATTTCCATTACCTAGGATGGATGACATTATGGATTGTTTGAGTGGAGAAAAATATTTTACAAAGATAGACTTGAAGAGTGGATACCATCAGATCAAAATTAGAGAAGGAGATGAATGGAAGACTACTTTTAAGACAAATGAAGGATTGTATGAATGGTTAGTGATGCCTTTTGGATTGATGAATGCACCGAGTACTTTCATGAGATTAATGAATGAATTTTTGAAGAAATTCTTGGGTAAGTTTGTTATTGTATATTTGGATGATATTCTGATTTTTAGTAGGACAAAAGAAGAACATTTGTGGCACCTAAGATAAGTATTGTAGAGGTTGAGAGAAGAGAAATTATTGATAAATATCAAGAAGTTTAGTTTCATGAAGGAAGAATCGGTATACTTGGGATTTGTGATTTCTACGGAAGGATTGAAGATGGACCCTGAGAAAGTTAGAGCAATTGTTGAGTGGCCAACACTTGAGAGCATTGGAGAAGTCAGATCATTTCATGGATTGGCTAGTTTCTACCAGAAGCTCATCAAAAAATTTAGTTCAGTGTGTAACCCTATGACAGAGACAATGAGAGGTGGTAGAAAGGACTTTAAGTGGACATCAGGAGCAAATAAGAGTTTTAAATTGTTGAAGAAGAAAGTGACAGAGCAACTAGTATTGGCATTACCAAATTTCAATAAGGTATTTCAAGTAGATTGTGATACAAGTGGAAATGCAATAGGGGCAGTGTTAATTCAAGAAGGTAGACCTATAGCATATTTCAATGAGAAGTTGAATGATGCAAGGAGAAGATATTCAGTTTACAATAAGGAAATCTATGCAATAATTCAAGCCTTAAAGAAGTGGAGACATTATTTGTTGCCTAAGGAATTTGTGTTGTATATAGATCATCAAGCTTTGCAGTACCTGAATAGTCAAGGAAAATTGAATCAGAGACATATGAGATGGGTAGATTTCATGCACAATTACACTTTTTTATTGAAGAATAGGAGTGGAAAATCAAACAAATTTGCAGATGCGTTGAGTAGAAGAAGGAACTTGCTAACAAAGATGAGAGTTGAAGTGCTAGCTTTTGAAGAGTTGAAGAACATGTATGCAGAAGATCTTGATTTTGTAGAACCTTGGAAAGCATGTAAGGAACCTGTTGTGATAGATAGGGGTAAGTGGTTGGATTATTTCATTCAAGAGGATATGTTGTTCAAAGGAAATTAGTTGTGTATCCCTAGGAGTTTATTGAGAGATAATTTGATCAATGTGAGGCACAGTGGTGGATTGGCAGGACATTTTGGAATTGACAAGATAGTGGCTTTGGTAAGTGAAAATTAGTTTTGGCCTTAGATATATAAGGATGTAAGGAAGTTTGTGCAGAGTTGTAGAGTATGTCGAGTTGCAAAAGGAAGTAGTCAGAATGCTGGATTGTACAAATCTTTGGCAGTACCGGAGAGACCTTGGGAAGACATAAGCATGGATTTCATATTAGGATTGCCTAAGACACAGAGAGGATATGATTCTATATTTGTAGTGGTGGATAGACTTTCAAAGATGGCACATTTCATACCTTGTAAGAAGATAACTAATGCAATTCATGTGGCTGACCTATTTTTCAAGGAGATCATGCGATTGCATGGATTACCTAAGAGCATAGATTCAGACAGAGATACAAGATTTCTTGGATACTTTTGGAAGACACTTTGGAAGAAGACGAAGATAGACTTGAAGTTTAGTTTAGCATTTCATCCACAGACTGATGGACAGACAGAGGTAGTAAATAGGAGTTTAGGTAACCTATTGAGATGTTTGGTTGGAGAGAAGGCATGAAATTGGGACTTGATTCTATCACAAGAAGAGTTTGCATAAAATAATTCAGTAAATAGGAGCACAGGGAGAACACCATTTGATATTGTGATAGGAACTAACCCTAGAGGAGTAGTAGAGTTGAGAGATATCAGTATGAAGAATAATTTAGGAGTGCAGAGGCAAAAGAATTTGTAGGACACATGGAGCTAGTGCATAATCAAGTTAAGAAGCATTTGGAGGAAATAAATAGTAAGTATAAGGAGCAAGCAGATGAGAAGAGGAGACACAAAGAATTTTTAGTAGGGGATGAAGTTATGGTATTCCTGAGAAAAGAAAGATTTCCAATAGGGACATATAAAAAGTTGAAGATGAAGAAGTTTGGACCATGTAGGATACTCAAAAAGTTTGATTCAGGAAATGCATATGAAGTGGAGCTACCGAAGACATTGGGAATATCACCTATTTTCAACATTGCATACCTATATTAGTATCATGAAGGAGAAACCAGTAACAACATTGAAGATCATTTGAAGAAGCAATTACCATAGTACGCACTAGAGCAGATTGAAGACATCTTGGATAGTAGAGTTGGACGCAGCACCAGAGGAATTCAATACAAAGAATATATTGTGAAGTGGAAAGGAAGACTGAAAGAAGATTCATCCTGGATTTCTCAGGCTAAGGTGGATTGCCTTGGTTTTCCTCTAGCCCCAGCAAAGTGAGGGACTCACTTTTTCAACAACCCCAGGTGTCTGATGTAGGAGCATCCCTGGTTCAAGAGCAATCTTGCATCAACCAAAAATATTTGCATTCATTTTGTTTTATTCATTTTCTAGTTCAGTACAGTTAGTTTAGACCTTGTGGAGCTGGACTTGGCATCTAGACATAATCATACACATCATATCCAAAATTTAGATCATTTGGATCAATTTCTATAAAGATATCACTATTAGAGGATTGACTATTTTCTCAGAACATATCATTCAGAGAGTCTCAGATAGATAGCTAAAGGAGAAGACTTGCAGAGCACTTCCACGACTTGTAGAGCTAAATGACACATCATGTTCAAGATAGTTTGGAACCTGTTTGACCTTCCATGAGGTCTACACATTTATTCATTCACTTGTGGAGGATTTCCACATGTTTTGGGCTGACCTATCCATGTACATATGTTACATCTCTTTCATTGGAGTTTGTAATCATTGTTGGCCGATGCGGAGGATTCTTGTGATCTAGAGATAATATATATTCATGTAATAGATGCCTAGGAAGTCAGTGAGTGATAGTTAGAGATAGATAGCATAGTTCATAAGTTAGATTTCTTTTGTAAGGTGCTTTAAAGCCATATCCTACGCATATATTGTAACTGGAGAATCAAGCTTGTGAGCCCTAATTTGTAAGCCTGCATGTTGCCGACATGTTAGTATTTTGAATCTATGATATACTGAATGACTAAATCTGCATTTACATTCTACAATTGAGTTGCTTTCGTTGTGTTTGCTCTTGCTGCACGGTCTGGACTATTCACCTTGTAGACCCTCCCAATCGTGATTGCACCATTATATTGCTGCCTAATGAGTGACATGGAAAAATCCTCAAAGGTAAGAATTTTAAACTTAGTTCCCAAGGCACTCTTTATAGCATAGAAGGCAGACACAAGTATTGAATAGTTAGGCCATGGCTTAGAGAGAACATTTAGTATCAATTGTATATCTATTTTTTAAATCTTACAATCCTTCAATTGTGCTCTTATTGACTTGAATTTGGTGACGAAGTCTTTTATGTTGTCAAAATTGCATGGATTGAGACTTATTAGTTCATTTTCTAACAAGTGTCTTTTGATTTCATCTATTTTCCCAAATAATTTTGATAATTTAGTCCACATATCCAATGTGTATCTAGGTTCTCAATGTGAAACAACAACTCCAAAGAGACATACAAGCACAAATAGCCATTAGCTTCTTCAAAACTATTCAACCACTTATTCTTTTTAACTTCATCATCAACTAGTTCACCATCAAGCTCATGAACTATATTATACAATCTCTTAATCCTTAGTAATTTATTCATTTTAAATTCCATTTAGGATAATTATAATGTGTTAAAAGTAGAACGAATGATTGCTCCATGATGAAGTGAGAATGAGAGAGCATAAATGAGGAATGCAAACACAACCAAAAGAAGATTTCCCCTCCAAATTCACTCAATCAATGAGATCCCCCCAAAAAATTATGATGATGGAATTTTATAAATAGTATATGATTATAGTTGCCACTTCCCAAATCAGTGAAGTGATCTTGATCTCAATGTATTACATATGCCAAATTAGGCCACAACTTGACATTTCTTTAAATTCCAAGCATTGAGCATAACATAACTATTTAGATAAAACTTGCTTTGGATTTGCTACCTGAAATCTCAAAGTTGATATGATTGTCTCTTATCTAACATGTATTCCTCTCTTTCCAAGATGCGAGGTATGCAATGAGTATGCCTAGTAGAACCCTTGCAAGGAGAAGAGGTGTGGATAGAGGGTTACACACTAGAAGACATTTTCCACAAATAAAGAGCCTTAATTGTAAGAAAAAGTCTTGAAAAACTTGGTTTAACTACCTTTGCAAAGTTTTCCTCTTAAATACATCTAACTTCTTGAGATAGATAAGAAATTGTTGTATTATCCTCAGGGTTGTCTTAATGGTGGTAACCAAGGTTTGAAGTTATGGATTTTCTAGTGGAGACAATATTGGTGCTAGAGTTGGTACTTGTTTAGTGGAAAAGAGTGATCTAGCCTAAGGAGTTAAACTAAGTCAAACCCTCTTCTAGAAACATTAGGGCACAAACCAAGCTTGGCTTCTACCCAAGGAGTGCCAAACTATAGGGGTTCTACCCTTTTTGTTGTATATAGATGAGTCAGCCAAATTCAACCAAGATCAAGCAAGCAAGCTAGGAAAAATGACCAAACCCTAAATGACAAAGATTAGACTAGCTGTCAGAGATAGATATCAGAAAACCAAAAGCCCAGTAGAGATCAAGGAGTAATTCAGAACCTAGATCTAAGAGCACAAATGCCAAAGACTACGGTGCTCGGGTGTCCTAGACCCTAATTAGGGTTATGTAGAACTTTTATGTTTCACTAGACCTATACCTTCCTGCTCTATATTCTTCCCACAAATTATCTTTAGAAGCCTACTTCTCCAACCTACACACAAGAAAAGAGGAAAAGGTCATGTTGTATATAAGGGCTTGCCTCAGTCAAACCCTGTGTTGGTGTTTCCACCTCCACTACAATGATGATTAGATCTTAGAGTGCATGCCCTAGTAGGGTAGATGCCAGATCTACAATATGTGATAGAAATATGAATGAAAATGATGATGATTACCACAAGATGTGAAACCCTAATTGATGAAGATGACTCAATATCTTGCACCAACAAGGAGACTGATGAAGAAGGATTGAAACTTCCTTCAATACCTGCAAAAAAAATTCAATAGCATCTACAAGTAGATAGTACCTCCAAGCATGAAGAACACTTTAGAATAGGAGATCAACATAAGAGAGAAAGCTTGCAATATTCATCTAGTCTCATTATCATCTAGACCTGTGTAAAAAGAATTTAAAAACTCTTTTATATATGCATTCTCACTCAAAAATGATGAATAAAACCAAATGGGGCCAATATATACAAACTAGGGAGGTGTTCTAAGCCGACACCACAAGAGAGGGGCTAAAGAGCTCATCTCGGCCCAGGGCGCTTAGGTGCCCTAGTCCTTTAGCCCCACAAACTCTAAGGAGTATCAAATGTTATGGGCTTAGTACTTGTAAGGAAAGCACAGGTGCGGAAAACAGCTTCCCTAATGTTAATTCCCAGGGGACAGTGTAGACCAGTCACTTTTTAAATTACAATAACACAGATGAATACACAAGAGAAACCAAAATAGACAATATTTAGAACACAGACACACAGAATTACGTGGGAAAACCCTTACGGGTAAAAAACCCACCACCACAAGAAAACAATCTTTATTACAGTAAGATATACAGTTACAATAAAGAACTCAGCTTCTAGCTCTGGTGTTTGATTCTCGACATCATACACAGTTCACCTCCCTGTACATTTACAGAACGAACCTTTATTCAAGTCTCATCAAAATAATACCAACGACACCTATAGACATATCATTCTATTTCCAATCTGCAAGAACAAGAGTCGTTACAGACTTCTGCTCTAACTGATAGAACAGATTCCTCATACGTCGCTGTCATCTAACCGTCGCAACGGTTCATATTTCAGTGAGGCGTTTAGTCCCACATGTACCAAGTCGCAAAGGACTTTGCAGTTTATAACCGCCAACAGGCGAAAGAGTATTGTCAGCAATTTTGTTGCCGACAATACCAAGTCTCCAAGTCCATCGGCATAACAACTCCCATCGGCCCTCACCGATGAGCATTGTCTCCCCGATCACCAAGGTTACCATCGGTATGACATTCTCCATCGGCAAAAGATCTAGCCCTCGCTCCGACAGAGGTTTGTCTCACCGATACCAATAAGACTTCCATCAGGATGTCCGCAGTACATCGGCCCAACACCTTTAGCCGACGGGTATTCTCTTGCCATCGGAGTGACTACTCCTGTCGGAGTAACTCCACAAGGTTTGGCCGATAGGCCTTGTCTTGCCGACAGTTGAATGCTTCCATCGGGGTGACACTCAGCATCGGACAAACCTTCGATGCTTATTCCGACGGCCCTTGTCTCACCGATGCCAATGGTCTTCAACATGGTCCTGCCGATAGTGCTTCGTCACAGCGATGCCGACATCGCATATCCTCAGACCAATGAACCAAGGAACAGTTGAACTAAAAATTCATTGAACCTACCAAATGGACTCTAGAAAGGTTCAACAAAGAGGTTCAAAACATAGGTTCAACTAAGAGGTTCAAGTAGTAATTTGAGACACAAGTTCTCTTCAATCTCCCACTTGTCGAAGACATTACTGCTACCTCTTAGTCCTCATTCGATTATTGAGAACTATGGGCCCGAAGACCCATTTCATCTGAGCACCATTTGAACTTGGCTGTGTTCACTGGTTTAGTTAAGGCATCAGCAACATTTTTCAAAGTGTCAACCTTTTCCAGCTTCACCTTCCTGTCTTCCACCATATCACGAACAAAGTGATATTGGACATCAATATGTTTTGTCCTAGCATGAAATGTAGGATTCTTTGCCAAACATATGGCACTTTGACTGTCACAATGAATTTGTATTTGCCCTGCATTAAAACCAACATCAGAACACAACCTTTTCAACCAAACAGCTTCTTGGCATGCACGAGTGGCTGCCATGTACTCTGCCTCTGTTGTGGACAAAGCGACTACAGCCTGTCGCTTGCTCATCCAACTGATAGCACCACCATGTAACATGAACACGTATCCACTGGTGGATCTCCGACTGTCAATGTCCCCTGCCCAATCAGAATCAACATATCCCTGAATACTGATAGATCTCTTAGACCCTTCTGAGTTTCCATGATAACAAATAGCATAGTCAGAAGTTCCCTTCAAATACCTCATAACTCTTTTCACAGCATCCCAATGTGATCTGCCTGGATTCGCCATAAATCGGCTCAAAACTCCCACTGCTTGGGCAATGTCTGGTCTGGTACAGACCATTGCATACATTAAACTGCCAACAGCACTTGCATAAGGTACTCTCTTCATGTCATCAATTTCATTTGAAGATTCTGGACAATCTTCAACAGATAATTTCGTTCCCTGCAAAACTGGAACAACTAACTGTTTAGAATCAGACATATGAAACTTATCAAGAACATTGGTAATATACTTCCTCTGGCTGAGCCAAATTTTTCTCTTAGATCTGTCCCTTTTGATCTCCATTCCCAGAATGTACTTTGCTGCCCCCAGATTTTTCATTTCAAATTTCAAAGACAACTGAGATTTTAATTCTGAGATCATCCCCTTACCATTGCCAATGAACAACATGTCATCCACATATAGTGCAATTATAAGAATCTGGTCACCTTCAGTTTTATAATAGACACAATGATCAGATTTAGATCTCACATACCCCAAGGATAAAACATACGTATCAAACTTTTGATACCACATTCTGGGAGACTGTTTCAAACCATAAAGAGACTTTTTAAGTTTGCATACCAGATGTTCTTTACCTTTTTCCACAAAATGCTCTGGCTGAGACATATAAATTTCTTCTTCAAGGTCTCCATGAAGAAACGTTGTTGTCACATCCATCTGCTCAATTTCAAAATCATATGCTGCTGCAAGTGACAACAGAAATCTAATGGATGTCAACTTAGCTACAGGAGAAAAGATTTCTCCATAATCAATACCTTCCTTTTGGGAATACCCCTTAGCAACCAGTCTTGCCTTATACTTCTCAATACTACCATCTGGACCATATTTCTTCTTAAATACCCACTTACAGCCTACAGGTTTTCTTCCTTCAGGCAAGGGCACCAGATCCCAGGTTCCATTCTTCTCCAATGATGTCATTTCACTATGCATGGCTTCCAACCAAGAATCTGAATCAGGTACACTAATAGCTTCTTTCACAGTCCTAGGTTCATCAGTATTAGTAAGTAAAGCATAGGCACAAGTTGAATCAGGTACTGAAAATCCATACCTATTTGGTTGTCTTCTCTCACGTGTAGATCTCCTCACAGGTTGAGGTGCAGGTTCAGGTTCTTGCTCTGGATCAGAATCTTCGGAGCTACTTGAACTCTTATCTGAACCATCTACACTTGGTGCTTGTTGTTCCTCTTTTACAGGAGTCAGAGGAACATTCACAACACTCTTTTCTTTCTTTTCTTCTGTCTTTTCTGGCTGAGGATCAACAACCAATGGTTTCAGCTCTCTGAAAATTACATTCCTGCTGTAGATTACCTTTTCAGTTTCAGGATTCCAAAGCTTGTATCCTTTAATACCGACTCCATAGCCAACAAAGATACATTTAACTGCCTTGTTATCCAACTTAGATCTTTTAACTTCAGGAATATGAGCATATGCCTCACAGCCAAAGACTCGAATATGTCTTAGAGAGGGCTTCTTACTAGACCATGCTTCCATAGGTGTCTTATCAACCAATGCTGATGTAGGAGAACGATTCAGCAAGTAACAAGCTGTAGCAACTGCCTCAGCCCAGAACTTCTGTTCAAGACCAGCATAACTCAACATACTTCTTGCTTTCTCCATCAACGATCGATTTAACCTTTCAGCAACTCCATTCTGTTGTGGAGTATAAGGTGTAGTTTTATGCCTTTTAATTCCATGGTCTACACAATACTTATCAAAATCCGCATTGCAATATTCACCACCGTTATCTGTTCTCAAGCATTTTAGTTTTCTACCAGTCTGATTTTCCACAAGAGTTTTAAATTCTTTAAATCGACTGAACACTTCTGATTTGTTTTTCAAAAAATATACAAATGCCCTTCTTGAATAATCATCAATGAACGATACATAGTATCTTGATTTAGATAAAGAAGGAACATCAACTGGACCAAAAACATCAGAATGCACATAGTCCAGAACACCAGAAGATTTATGAGAACTAGAGTAAAATGAAACACGGTTTTGCTTTCCATATATACAATGTTCGCAGAAATCGAACTCCAGATTACAATCAATCAGCCCATCTACCAGATTTTTGTTTTTCAAGGTTTTTAAACCTTTCTCACCTATGTGACCAAGTCTATGATGCCAGAGCATTGTTTTCTCTGCAGGAAGTTTAACTTCCATAGAATTTACGTCATGTGTTACAATAGTAGCCTTTTCAGATTTTGCAGAGACATTATTACAGCACACTGGTTTAGCATCTAACCTATACAGAGTTCCAATGCGTTCACCTTTTGCCAGAACAATAGAACCTCTAGTCATCTTACAGCCACCATTCACAAAAGTAACTTGCACTCCAACATCATTAAGTTTACTAACAGAAAGTAAATTTCGAGCCAGACCTGGTATATGAAGAACTTCATTCATTCCCTTTATTCTGCCATCCGGGAACTGGATTCTGACTCGACCTCGGCCAACAATTTCCAATGTTGAATCACTAGCCAGGAACACCTTGCCACCAGCATAGGGTTCATACTTTGTGAACCACTCTCTATGAGATGTCATATGAAAGGATGCTCCTGAATCAATCAGCCAAACATCTTCAGAAGCAGGTGTTGCCAGAGCAGCAATGAAAGCATCAGCATCACTGTGTGAAGACTCAGAGTCAGAGAAGTTCTTCTTCTTCTTTTTCTCCTCTTTGCAGTCTTTCTTGACATGACCTTTCTGTCCACAATTCCAGCACTTCACCTTGGACTTCTTGCCAGGAGATTTTGATTTCCCTTCTGATTTGGACTTAGACTTCTTGTCCTTCTTCTTGCCTCTTTCCTTTGATCTACCACGAACTGACAGAGCCTCTTTGGCCATTCCAGAAGATTTCCTCCGCATCTCTTCAGACAACAAAGAGGCAACAATAGTTTCCTGAGAAAACGTAGTTGTTGTACTTCCAATAGCCATCACCAGATGGTCCCACGAGTCAGGTAAGGAACATAACAGAAGCATACAGCGATCTTCCTCTTCTATTTTTACACCTATAGATGTCAACTGAGCAACAATCGTATTGAATGCACTCAGATGTTCTGCTACAGATGCACCTTCATCCATCTTCAGAGAATACAACTTCTTTCTGAGGAAAAGTTTATTTACCAAGGACTTGCCCTGATAAATATTATTCAACTTTTTCCACAAATCACTTGCAGATTTCTCCTCATGGATGTTCAATAGAACAGAGTCAGATAAACTCAGTCTTATCAGTCCTTTGGCTTTTCTGCATATCAGTTCCCAATCTTCTTGCTTCATGCCTGTAGGTTGAACTCCAGACACAGCAACCCAAAGATCTCTATAGACTAACATGTCTTCAACTTTAAGTTTCCACAACTCAAAGTTTGTGCCATTGAATTTCTCAATGTCTATTTTGTCTGATGTACTTGCCATCTCTATTTAATTTAAAATTAACTTTCTACAGAACTCCCACACAACAGAATTAACACAAAAAACCCAAACTACCGACAAGGATAACACAACGGGCCAGGCTCTGATACCACTTGTAAGGAAAGCACAGGTGCGGAAAACAGCTTCCCTAATGTTAATTCCCAGGGGACAGTGTAGACCAGTCACTTTTTAAATTACAATAACACAGATGAATACACAAGAGAAACCAAAATAGACAATATTTAGAACACAGACACACAGAATTACGTGGGAAAACCCTTACGGGTAAAAAACCCACCACCACAAGAAAACAATCTTTATTACAGTAAGATATACAGTTACAATAAAGAACTCAGCTTCTAGCTCTGGTGTTTGATTCTCGACATCATACACAGTTCACCTCCCTGTACATTTACAGAACGAACCTTTATTCAAGTCTCATCAAAATAATACCAACGACACCTATAGACATATCATTCTATTTCCAATCTGCAAGAACAAGAGTCGTTACAGACTTCTGCTCTAACTGATAGAACAGATTCCTCATACGTCGCTGTCATCTAACCATCGCAACGGTTCATATTTCAGTGAGGCGTTTAGTCCCACATGTACCAAGTCGCAAAGGACTTTGCAGTTTATAACCGCCAACAGGCGAAAGAGTATTGTCAGCAATTTTGTTGCCGACAATACCAAGTCTCCAAGTCCATCGGCATAACAACTCCCATCGGCCCTCACCGATGAGCATTGTCTCCCCGATCACCAAGGTTACCATCGGTATGACATTCTCCATCGGCAAAAGATCTAGCCCTCGCTCCGACAGAGGTTTGTCTCACTGATACCAATAAGACTTCCATCAGGATGTCCGCAGTAATCAGCCCAACACCTTTAGCCGACGGGTATTCTCTTGCCATCGGAGTGACTACTCCTGTCGGAGTAACTCCACAGTGTTTGGCCGATAGGCCCTTGTCTTGCCGACGACCGTAACCTTCGTCGGAGTGACTACTCCTGTCGGAGTAACTCCACAAGGTTTGGCCGATAGGCCTTGTCTTGCCGACGACCGTAACCTTCGTCGGAGTGACTACTCCTGTCGGAGTAACTCCACAAGGTTTGGCCAATAGGCCTTGTCTTGCCGACAGTTGAATGCTTCCATCGGGGTGACACTCAGCATCAGACAAACCTTCGATGCTTATTCCGACGGCCCTTGTCTCACCGATGCCAATGGTCTTCAACATGGTCCTGCCGATAGTGCTTCGTCACAGCGATGCCGACATCGCATATCCTCAGACCAATGAACCAAGGAACAGTTGAACTAAAAATTCATTGAACCTACCAAATGGACTCTAGAAAGGTTCAACAAAGAGGTTCAAAACATAGGTTCAACTAAGAGGTTCAAGTAGTAATTTGAGACACAAGTTCTCTTCAGTACTAGTTTATTCATCAAGATCAAGATTTAATTGTTTTATGCTCAAAAAGGTATTAAAATAGGGCCTGATTAACAAAGGCAACAAATTAGGTCCAACTAGGTGCTCAACTAAGTGTAAAATGCTAGTGTACACATTTTACTCTATAACATTTAGCCCCCACTTTAGCATGGGTATGAACTTACATTGGAACTCACACTAAAGGATGGAAAAAACAAATTTCAAACACACAAACATAGAAGCCTAAATAATTCCGCCAAGTTGTGGACTAGAGTAGCCCCCAAATGTAGGATTCTAAGGTTGCAAAAACATAAGCAAAGATATTCCAAACGCACAAGCAGAAAGATTTCAATCATGAAATACATTGTAACATAACTTGAACACATATGTGGAGTACTAAAAGCATTCATAGGAATACATGTGAAAGACACGCAGTACACAAAGATAATACACGCAATACACAATGCATACACACTTGACATGAAGCATACACATAGAGCATAAAGCATACACATAAGACACAAATAATACATAGAAAAAACATGGAAAACATGATGAAGACACATAAGACGCACAAAATCATTAAGGAATACAAGTTCAAACATGATACATAAAATAATGTAACAACCAAACAAACAAATAGACATAGGAACACACATAGGAACAAACACACAAGGCACATGACTCTGATGCTAGCTTGCTCTATCGCTAAGGGTCATGTGGAAAGAAGTGCCACCATGAATCACACACTAGTAAGGACCGCCAAATTACTAGGTGACCACAACAAGTCACACGAAGCACATGGGCTAGCCAACTTCATTGCGCTAGGTGGCTCATGGACCAAAAGGAAGCATCACAAGTTAGTGAGGATTGTCGAATCACTAGGTGAGTTCCACACCAATAAACAAGTAAGTAACCAAAAGAGAGCATAACACGATGTATGCCCCCACCTTAAAGTGATTGCTAACTCCTATCTGTGAGCAATTGCTTTAAGGTAGAACATATCACAAGATAGGCATGAGAGCTTTCCGAAAGCACATGCCCATAAGATATGTGTTTCCAAAAACTACATCGCACAAAGGGGTTTCCCCCACAAAAGGCAAACTGAGGCGATGCTACATGCATGATACACAATGGCTTGTGTAGTCATGGTATGATGTCGAGCATAGAAACAAGGTGCTGCATAAATCAAAACATTAAAGAAGCAATAAATCACACTAAGTAATAACACAAAGGGATCTACTTAAACGGTGTCAGTATATGAATGGTTGTATAATAGGAGATATCTCGAGACTATATATGTTTGGAATTGTCATCATCCTCTAGCTAGTAGAACTATGGAGACAAAGGAAGAAGTATCACATGAAATCAAACTAAAAATCCTTTGGGTCAACAAGGGAGAATACCGAAGCATCCTATGCCTTGCGTCATCCCCAAAGGACACAACAACAATGCAAAATACAACATATAGAAGAATGATGATACACATAGAGAGAATGTCACAACGGATTTCAGTCTCTTTGTATCCTTGCACCTACAAGAGTGTCAAGGATCATCCAAAGAGAGCTTAACAACAAACAAAATAAATAAATAAATAACATATCAAGAAACACATCACGGGGGAAAACAATCACATGCACTCATAACATAATAAAAATAAGAGACCTCACTTGTGAGTCAACCTAAAGAAAATCATCCTCCTAATCTTGCTCATCGTCCATTTGGAAATGTGGACAAGATGTAAGAGGAAATATAACATGTGAGGTATAAGTAGAAAGAGCCATACCTATATTATCTTTAGACTCACTATCAGAATGTAGTACAATAGGTTCCATAGTGGCTTGTGAAGCTTCATCTTTCTTTATAGGAGACATGACAGTAGTAGGTGTCTCTTTCACATCTGTCGATGATAAACACTTGTGAGGAGGGAGATTATCCTATCCTATAGCAAGGCGAGGCATAGTATGATGATGGTTCTTTCTTTCTCTTGCAATCTTATTTCTCTTAGCTTTATTCATGATGTTTGTTAAGGGAACCACAATATCTACCAACGTGGGTTCCTTTTCTTCCTTTGCTTCAAGAACATTACAAGAAACAGGAGGAACCATCGAAACTTGGGAGACCATAGGGGAAGGGTTCCTCAATGTGGACTACTCTTCCTTATCAACTTGTGAAACAGGTGGAAGTACATGAGCATCCTCAAGCGGTTGAGAAACCTTGGGAAATAACACGCTCAATTCATTGATTTCCACTAGTCTCCATAGAGATAGGTGGTACAAAAGTAACATTTCAATTGCAGGGAGGTCTATTTTGTGCACAAAGGTTACCTCGTTGTCCTTGAAGGGATGGAAGAGGAGGAACCTTAGCATATCTACCAGATGCTCGGGGACAGGGAAGAACCTTTGATTTGGGCTTAGCTTCATTCACCACTTGTGGGACAAGAAGAAGTACTTTCGTAGCCTCAGAAGATTGAGGAGGTTCAAGGACATCACAAGGAGGAATATTTCTAAGTGATAACTCTATTATTTTATTTGCTTTGAACTTTTGATATGATAAGAATAACATGTCCTCTCTATCTCGAGCAACTCAAACTAGTTGTTGCCAGAAGTAATCAAGTGTAAAGTGTCCACTATGAGCAACAGGCCGGTATTGACTATGATGTACAACATGGACACATCCCTCAAATGGAAACTTTAAGCACTTGTGAACCATACAGGGGACCACCTTCATGGAGTAGAGCCATGGGTGACCCAACTTCAAATGAAATAATTCCAATGTAGGAATGATGTCAAAATTAACATCCAAGGCTCTTGGCCCAACCTTCACTTTAAGAGTTAAGGCACCAAGAGTTGGAAGAATAGACCCATCATGTGCTCTAATCACCATCTCTGATAGGTCATAGGTATCTCTTGATGTAAACCATGCATATAGAGAAACTCCTTAGTTAATACATTTACCATGCATATAGGATCGATCATAGCACCCCAAATAGGTTTATCATTGATTTGAATAGTAATGTAAAGAGATCCATTAGGAGATTCAATAGTATCATCATGTGGAGTAAATGATATATAGCAGGTTCTAATTCTAATAGCTCCTTGTGAGGACGAGCATCCACCATGCAAATATCAATAACGTTAGAATTGTGATGAGGTAAAAGGTTAGTATATTTTTGAAGATTTTGATTAGAAGCCACCACCAATTTATTCCCTTTGTCATTCACACCAGTGATAACTTTAAGGAACCCCCCCTAAAAAAGTTATAAGATCCTGGCGAATCTTGGCTAAGTGCTATAATTTTCTTGGCGAATCTTTCCTTTTTTTTTGAAAAAAATATTAATTTTCCTGGCAAATCTATGTAGATTATTAGAAATTTAAAAAAATCCTGGCAAATCTTAATAAATAATTGGTAAAAATAATAATTACAATGGCGAATCCTAGCGAATAATCACTAAAAAAATTAATCACAATGGCAAATCTCTCCTTTAAAAATTTGCATAGTTGGTTGGCGTGGTCCCCCCCTATTTTATTTTATTTTTGTAAGCTCGAGCGTGGCAACCACCGACGGGGTCAAGGGGGCAGAGCCCCCTTGTGGGGATTAAGGAGGCAACACCCCCTCGCAGGGTCCAGGGATAGCAGCCCTAGCGCGCTCCTGTCGTGATACAGGCGGGGTCGAGGGGCAGAGCCCCTCGCCACCAAGCACACATTCACTATCCAAAATGCATTGGAGCACACACGGATTAAGTATTTTTAAAAATCTCATTTTAAAAATAAGACTAAATGAAAAGTGAAATTGTTACCATGATTATCTTTTTAATCGGATGGCTCTAGATCAATTCTGCGACTTATATGTGTGTGCCTTTTAAAAGTCTTGTTGAGGCTCGAAATTTGTTTTGGGCCACATGATTATGAAATCAATTCCGCGACTTATATGTGCGTGCCTTTTAAAAGTCTTGTTGAGGCTCGAAATTTGTTTTGGGCCACATGATTATGATTTCATAATCATGTATTTCGAGCCTCAACAAGACTTTTAAAAGGCACGCACATATAAGTCGCGGAATTGATCTAGAGCCATCCAATTAAAAAGATAATCATAAAGCCCAAAACAAATTTTGGGCCTCAACAAGCCTTTTAAAAGGCACGCACATATAAGTTGCAGAATTGATCTGGAGCCATCTGATTAAAAAGCTAATCGATGGTAACAAATAAAAGTCCTATTCAAAGCTAAATGTCCCTAAAATTAAATGCTAATTAGTGGCAATATTGCCCCAAAATTAACGACATGAATATAATTTATTACTGGTGAATATAATTAATATTTGTAATTACATTATAAACTATTGGCAAATTAGGTCCAATGATGCATAATTTACATGGTGAATCTATTCGATTTATTAGTTTAATAAAATAATACAAAGGCAAATTAACCAAGATGAAATTAATTTTTTGTAAAAGCCTGGCGATTCAGTCTCCTTTTTAACTTGTACTATTCGCCATTTCTGGAGGTCCTGATTTCAACACCAATTGGTGAAGATTCGCCACTAAAAAAATCCCTGGTTCACACCAGCAACTCAGATGACACTAAAGTCAATGAGGTCTTGAACTTCATGTTTAAGATGCATACATCTTTCAGTGTCATGGACAATGGAGTAGTGAAATTGACAAAAGGCCTTCGCATCAAAGGAAGATGATTGCATCTTTCTTGGATCGAGAGGTCTAATGGGTGGAAGCTTGATTAGATTTCTTTGTAAAAGTTATGTCATGATAGCGTAAAGAGATTCAGATAATGATGTGAAGTTTCTTGTTTTCGGTTTCAATTTATACGAGGCAAGAGTAGGAGATGATGCTGCCACCACATGTTTTCTTATGCTACTAGATAAAATATCATTTATCTTGATCAAGTTTATATTTTTTCTTTTGAAAGAATGATTATGAGAGTTTTTGGATTGACCAACTAGAGCCAAAGAGGGATTATGCTCATACTAACTAACTAAAAGTTGATAATCGCGAAGAGTCATGCAAAGATGAGAAAAAGAATCATATCGCATCAATAATGTCTTATCACAGATGTGAGGTTGTAAGTTTCCTATGAAGATTCTTTGTACATTAGCATCCGGAATAGAATATTGGATTTGTGAGAAGAGGGCTTGATAACAACCCATAAAATCTGTTATTTTTTCTTTCATTTCTTGTTTGCAATGAACCAAGTCTGTTAAAGAGACTTGAGGTCCAATGTTCACTTGAAAATGTTCGAGGAACTTATTGACTAATTGTGAGAAATAAGTTATAGAATTAGGAGTTAGAAAGCAAAACCAATCCAAGTTTGTATCCTTGAGTGACCTAGGAAAGAGTTTTTCCAAGATCACATCTTTAAATCTAAGAAGTCACTACACATAGCGGTAAAGGCTACCACATGGTTGTTCAGGCCTCCCTTCCCATTATACTTCTCAAAATGAGGGTCTCAAACTTCTCAGGCATTAGAGTTCTTAGGATACAATAGGACAAAGGGCTATGGATATAATATGTTGTCATATTAGATTTAGGTGGACTATTGCTCATGCTAGCCAATTATTGTTAGATGGAGGTCATATTTTTCAACAATTGGTGTATAATGAGGTCAGAAGCTAAATCAGGTAGAGATTGGAATGAATTGGAAGGACTAAGTGATGGTGTATGAGTATCCTTTTGGAATGTGATGGGGGGTTTATATGTAGGTGGTTTAACAATAAATGTGGAATTTATGTAATTATATATGGAACAATACTATAATGAAAAACTAGATTCCCAGTAGATAACCCAACACATGTGGTAGCACTATTACTTGGTTGTGTAGTAGTGGTGAGAATAGTAGAAGTATAAGTAGGACTAGGAAGTGTAGGTATGGGTGCCAACACTTGATTCCCTATTTGATTAGAAGAAGTGACATTGGTGATGTTTTTAGCGCAACTAGATGTAGATATAATGTTGTTATGCACTATATGAGCAAGGCTACACAAGACTTCAAATCCTTCTTGACCTTCGAGCAAAAGACTTCTTAAACTCTAAACAACAGGGATGACCTCTTCATCTATGTGTCCCAAGCTTACAAATTGTTGGAAATTAGCCAATTATATGTCTAATCTCTGAATTTGAGCTTCAGGAACATGAGCCACAAGGTCATCAATGTTGATGGGTTCATGGAAGTTTGATGCTTCAAGAAGATGAGAAGTAGGAATGTCAGGAAGAAGTGTTTGACCTTCTTGTGTGATAAGACTAGGAACTTGGGGTTTCAATTTATTGGTATCATTGTTATGTAAAGCATTAGAACCCATGATTCAAAGACTTCTTCTCTCAAGAATGTGAGACTTGGGGCACCGGGTCACAAAGCTCCTCATAAAGCATGAACTACAAGCTTTAGTAACACACAAGATGCACCAATAGAAGAAATGAATGATGAAACAAAAGAAGGATTTGAGTTTTTGTTTAAGTAAAGCAATATTTTTTTCAAATGTAAACAAAAATAATGCACATAATATATCCTTGATCAAATTCAACTCTACTCAAATCAATAATGTCAATGCTTAAATCAAACCCAAATTTCAATGTGTAACAACTCAAAATTGTTCCTATCTTCAATCTTCAATGCGAGATGACAATTGTAATGTTGTAGGACAATGAAAAACAAGATTTGGAATGCAAATGACAGCAAAAAACTAAAATTAAACTATCAATCATAAACCCTAGATTCCAATATTAACTAGGTTTTCACAAAATGCAACTTTTTTGACAACTTATAGCAATGAAAAGGATTCAAATTCACAATGTAACACTGTGAAATGATTAATTACTGTAATACCAATTAGATCTAATGCAAAAATTAGAATTTTAATTCATGATATGATGACCTATCCTTATGAGATGCAAACGAAGTCACAAATATGTTTTTTTCCCAATCTACAATGAAGTATTTCCTTTCCAAATTTCAAATGCAAAGATGCAAGAATGTTTTAAACACCAAGAATGATAAGGTACAACAAATGCAAATGTTTTAAACAAGCTAACACTGTAGCAAGATTTGAAAAAACTCACAAATCTATAAGCCCTAGGTTCAAAACTAGCTAGATTTTTTAGAAATGCGAGGTTTTTACAAACCCTAGTTTTGAAACTATGCAAGATTTAACCATGTATGTATGCAAAATGAACTCAATCCCAATAAGATCTAGGGTAGTAAACAACTTAGATCTGAAAGAAGAAGGATGCAAAAGTGCAAGAAACAACAGGTTCACCAAAATGTTTAGTGGAAAAGAGTGACCTAACCTAAGGACTTAAACTAAGTCAAACCCTCTTCTACAAACATTAGGGCACAAACTGAGCTTGGCTTCTACCCAAGAAGGAGAGTCAAACTACAGAGGTTCTGCCATTTTTGTTGTATAACCAAACCCTAAATGACAAAGATTAGAGTATAATTAACTATCAGAGACTGATCTCAAAAAATCAAAAGCACAACATAGATCAGAAAGTAATTCAGAACCTAGATTTGAGAGTAGAAATGCCAAAGATCAAGGTGCTCGGGCATCCTAGACCCTAATTAGGGTTATGCATAACTTCTAAGTTTCACCAGACCTGTACTTGCCTACTCTATCTTCTTGCCAAAAATTATCTTCAGAAACCTGCTTCTCCAACCTGCACACAAGAAAAGAGGAAAAGGTTGTGATGTATATAAGGGTTTGCCTTAGTCAAACCATGTGTTGGTGTTTCCACCTCCACTAAATCCATGATTAGATCCAAGAGTGCATGCCCTAGGAGGGTAGAGGCCAGATCCACAATTTGCGATAGAAATATGAATCAAAATGATGATGATTACCAGAAGATGTGAAACCCTAATTGATAAAGATGACTTAAGATCTTGCACCAACAAGGAGAGTGATGAAGAAGGCTTGAAACTTCCTTCAAGACCTGCAAACAAACTTCAATAGTATCTACAAGTAGATAGTACCTCCAAGCATGAAGAACACTTTAGCATAGGATATCAACATATGAGAGCAAACTTGTAATATTCATCTAGTCTCATTATCATCTAGGTGTAAAATGAATTACAAAAATCCTTTATATATGCATTCGCACTCACAAACGATGAATAAAACCAAATGGGGCCGACATATACAAACTAGGGAGGTGTTCTAAGCTGACACCACGAGAGAGGGGCTAAGGAGCCCATCTAGGCCCATGGTGCCCCACAAACTCTAGGGAGTATCAAATGTCATGGGCTTAGTCTATCCTGTCGGGTTTATTCATCGAGATCGAGATTTTATCATTTTATGCTAAAAAAGGTGTTAAAATAGGTCTTGATTAATAAGGCAACAAATTAGGTCCAACCAAGTGCTAAACTAAGTGTAAAATGCTAGTGTACACATTTTACTCTATAACAATACCATCATTGGTTATGTTCTGAACAACCATATAACTAGCAACCATAGTTCAACCTTCTTCACCAATCATCAAAGACAATTCAACAATAGGCTTTAAAACTAAGCTCTAAAATAGTTGTCTTGATTTTTTTGATTAGATGATTGATACTAGAAACATGTGTTGGGAAGGCCAATATGTACAAACTCTTTGCACATGACAATTATAACCAATTTGAATATTAATAGACTCTTTTGAGGTCTTTTAAAAAAATTCACTTCCACACAAACTCACCTTTGTGAATAAGCATAAAAGAATTTATCAAGCTCAATATAGAACATTTAGCCTAAGGAGGAGGTTAACCAATCGATATTGACTAGTAAAGAAAGAACAAGCTTGAGAATAATTCCAAAGTGAGAACCTTGATAGCTTGTTGGTCAAACAACATTAAATCATGGGCCGGGATAAACACTAGCAACAAAGTTTGGATATACCAAAACCCATGTTTGGAGATGACATCCACATGATTTTCTCTAGCAACATGCTTGAACAAATCGGAATGAAAAAACCTTTTGTCATATTTTGAATGACTACCAACTTAATGTCATAGAGAGTCTAGGAGGTGTCCATGTAGTTTCTAGATAAACTTTTTGAGGGGATCCTTTTGACAAAGTATTCAATCAAAATAAATTTCTCTAGCCATTTCCATTCATGATCAAAATTTGGTATGGGTGACATCACATCAAGAGGGCTATCAAAATTCTTACCTCGTGAAATACCTTGGAAATGAATTTCCTAGATTTCTTAATTGAGAGTACCATTATAAGTCACTATGTTTACATAAACAACCAAGACTTGAAAAGTGGTTCTCTTAACATGAAGCCAAATCGTGAGAATACCAAAATCCACACAAATAAGAAATGCTATAAACATTTAAGTTTATAGATAAAGTAATACCAATTCTTTTTATGGATTTAATTGGGTTATATAGATATTGACATCTCTACATTAAACAAATTACAACATATTGAATAAGCATACACTTATTGGAGAAACCTCCTTCAACTACATTGCCATGAGCAAGGTGATTTATTTTGTCAAAGTCACCCACGGATCAAACATGTTGAGTGCCTATACACCAATTCTAAAAGTCTCTTTCAACTAAGCTGCCATGAATAAGGGGATCCATTCCAACGAAGTCACCAATGAATCAAAACTAGTCTAATCACACCTCTGAAGATTTGAACTTTAGTAGATGGTGTAAGACATTATCATTCTCACTAATAAACTTAACCTCTTTGATAAACATTAATGACAAATTTATGTAAACATACCTAATCAATTATGTTAGACCACATGTAATCAATAATTGAGCTTTATTTTTTATTTTCATATTAAAAAGAAAACACCAACTCAATTCAAAAACTGCTTTTTTATACAACCTGAGTTGGCATGTTGGTGAAAAACTTATCCTCTTGAAAGAGAGATCACAAGTTCAAGTTCTACAGGCGGTAGGGTATGTATGCCTCATATTAGAAGCACAGTTAGGTGTATGAGGTAGTCTCATATGTTATAAGCCACCTATAGACCCAAAATCACGTCGCTAATCTCATATGTTTATAAGCCACCTATAGACCCAAAATCAGGTCGCCCTACATCCTATACTATAAAAAGATCCATATCAATTTCCATTTCCATTTCCATTTCCAATTATGGAGGCCTGTATTTGAATATTAATGGCTAATATTGGAAAAGATATAGTCAGTCAACCTCCTCGATTATCTCGTGGTTGGTTCCCAACGATTATCCAACGGGAACCTTTTTATATATTATATGTTCTTCCTCTGCTACGTTTTCAACTGTTCAGACATCACATGCTTCATCCAGTTGTCCACGTGAGCTCCGATTCAATTAATACTGCACAAATCTAGAGGGGAAAAAAATTGTTGTAATAAAAGCGACATTTCTACTCTCTAGTTTGAGCTTCTAAAATTTGGCACAGAAATAATACGCTTTGTCAACGAAAATAGGAACCAAAAAAAGATCTTGACAATGGCTGCAATGTGAGTATCAGAAGATATTTACTGTAGCAGTTTAAATCTTCTAGGGCTTATGTTTTAGAAATTTGTCAAATTTTATAGTCTTTTAGATTAGATTCCACTAATTTTTTCAAATGTTTTTGAATACAGAGTGGATTTGAATTCCCAGTCAGACTCTCCTGCAATCTTTGATGGCACCACAAGGTTAGAATATTTTTCTTATAATGAATTCTAAATTTTTTCCAAATTTATCACTTTAGAAAAATTACTATGAGAATCCATATAAATTAAATATTGAACGGTGGAAATCTCACAGTATTATCGCTCTTTCTTAGATGGAATTACTCGTTAGATAACGAGTCTTTACTCTGTATGATAATAATCTGTAATGAGTAATATTTTTCAGAGGATTTACTTTCACAAGGAAAGCCCCATAGGGGAAAGGACCCAATAGGTGGGAATCTGGGATAGTTCCAATCGTTGAGACAGTAAATGTGCATTTAAGGCCCAATATTTTTTAAGGCCCAATACTTTTAAAGTTTAGTACCAGTAGTTGTGAGTTTAAGGTTGTTAGTGTTATTATAAGTACTAATAATTGAATGAAATGTGCCCTTTAGATTTAAAAAGCAACCAATCATGTGATGCCAAATCAGCGCACCATCAAAGGGGGTCTTAATTCACACCTATTGGTCCACACTTTTTTTTTGGGCACTATTTGACACCTCAACAAAAAACATGTTGATGTGGCATCATATTTGATGATGTGGCCCTGAAACCTTAGTTATAAGCAGGGGCATTGCCAAGTAAGCTACTGTAAAATTTTTGAAGTGATTCGAAATTGCCACGTATGATTTTGAGAGGCGTGAAGTTAGGGTGCACAACTACTGGGTCCTCTCCCCTATTTTATGGAGATTTTTAACCATTTTCCTATCTTTTAGTTATTTATGATGAAAAATGTCTTAATGAAAACAATGCTTGATATATTAACAGTTTGTTCTCATGATGGATCATGGAGTGTGATCTGAAACATTGATGCTAAAAATTCTCACACAATTTAATCTAAAAACATGAATGAACAATGCTATGAACTGTGGAAATCTGGTATCTTTGATTAAAAAAACATGTTTCATGAAAACAAAAATGGGAACACATTACAAATCAACTAATATGCAATCTGACTCTAATTTGGGATTGGAACTTAGCAAAGTCACTGTCCAAAACCAAAACCTGGCTATAGGGCCTAATGTAAACATTTGTATACGTAATGATATTGTAAATTTTATGAATAGCCTGTATATCCATGTTGACAGTCAATTAATATGCAATCGAGTTTAATTTGGGCTTGGAACTTAGCAAAGTCACTGTCCAAAACCAAAACCTGGCTATAGGGCCTAATGTAAACATTTGTATATGTAATGATATTGTAAATTTTATGAATAACCTGTATATCCATGTTGACAGTCAATTAATATGCAATCGACTCTAATTTGGGCTTTGGTGCAGGAGCACCAAGGAGACCATAAGGATTTATGTTTTGTCTTCATGTTGTTCATATTGTTTTGAATGTCAACAAGGTCTTGAAGACCATTTGAAGGATGTAATAAGGTCTTATGACCATTTGAGATTGTATTGAAGCTATTTGTAAGGCCTTGATGCCAAGTAGTTGATATAGGCAGTCAAGTCCAAATGGATCAATCCCCCATGAGTGTCAAACATGGAAAGGCATCTTGTCTCCATCCTAGAAAGACAAATTGTGGCATAACATATGATTCTAGAGGGGTTTGAGGCAGTAGTTTGTCTATATCTGCTCCTAATACATGTTGTAAACACCATGATTAGTTGACAGTTTTGAACAGTTTGAGGGTGGTTTCTTGTTGCCAGCCGACCCCAAACTGATGGAGGATGTTGTAAACTTGTTAAAAAAACCCTCTCATGGATCAGAGGCAGGTGTGGAAGGAGTTTTCAAACAATAGATAACCAATTCTCTGCTGTTTGCTGTCTTTTTCTGCATTTTCTGGCAAAACAGTCTGTACCATCTGCATGTATGGAATTGTCATGATCTCCAAGTGTGTGGGATGAGTAGTATAATGGATTAGCTTTCAATCGAATCCACTTTGAGGCCTTGACACCATCTAGGAAGCGATTTATATCCATTTTCCTTGGACTGTTCTCTGAAACTCTGTTTTTCTGAACTCCAACGCTGCTACAGGCCGTACTTTGCAAAGGTACAGAATTGTTTCCACTTTCTCATGATCTGATTGGTTAGAGCATGGAATTGTCTTTCATTTGAAGTTGGTTTGGTGCTTTGACATCTCTATTGTAGGGAGATATAAGGTTTTTTCTAAAAACTGTTTTATTAAACCCTAACCTAGGGTTTTGTCATAATAATGGATCATTGACCATCCCATTGTCTCTCAGTGCCACAAGACCAGTGGGATGGATGTATTCTTTCATATTTTTGTTGAATGGAATGTTTGCAGAGAAGAGGGAGTTGGTGGAGGCAGAATTTTGATGAGGAGGGCTTAATATCCTCATGTATTAAGCCAATTGAGGAACCAGAGATGCATTTGAGGGAACAGTCGACTGTAGGGGTTCAAAACCTGAAAAAGTCTTGGTTTGGGCATGTGATTGAGGTGTCCAATTGGTGTAAAAACTAAAAATCTCTATGAGTCTCTGAAAGGGTGGTTGCTTCACAAAACAGACCTAATTGGGGCTCTAGGTTACTAGGAGGGGTTATAGGTTGGAACATATTGTCCAAAACAACCCATACCCAATTTGGGATATGTTGTGGGGAGTCCAAATGGGTATCTTAGGATTGTCTAAGATCTGAGTTTGCAGGCCTGTATCAAAAGTTATTGCTGACTGTTCCTGTTTCAAGGGCTACAAGGAGTTTAGTGGCCTAAAGAAGGAAGTACCAAAACCAAGTTTGTTTAGCCTTTGCCAATGGTCTGGATGAGTCGCATGGCATGTCAAACCAACCTTTCCATGATGGTTTCAAAGATGTTAACTGTTGTTCCCACTTTTGCAAGTTGATCCTTGAATTTGGTTTTAGAGTGTGAAGAAAACCTTGTCAAGCATTGAAATCCTCAAACCATTCTAGTGCGTCTACATCAGGCTTGGAACTTAGCAAAGTCACTGTCCAAAACCAAAACCTGGCTATAGGGCCTAATGTAAACATTTGTATATGTAATGATATTGTAAATTTTATGAATAGCCTGTATATCCATGTTGACAGTCAATTAATATGTTGACAGTCAATTAATATGCAATCGACTCTAATTTGGGCTTGGAACTTAGCAAAGTCACTGTCTAAAACCAAAACCTGGCTATAGAGCCTAATGTAAACATTTGTATATGTAATGATATTGTAGATTTTATGAATAGCCTGTATATCCATGTTGACAATCCAAATTAGACCCCATGATCCCCCACTCCAACTATCTGGTGACTTTCATTTTCTATCAGTTCTTTTGACCTGAGATACACAGTCAGTTTTGCAATTGCAAATTTGTATCTGCTCTTGTATTTTTGTCTCAAAATGTTTCTCACAAAAGATATACAAGACACAGTTTAAGAAACAGCATTAGAGAAATCAAACACAGAAATTGTACCCTAAATCAGATTGTTTCAACAGTGTTTCCTAGTCCATGGGCCATGATCCAGGGGTAGGCCCGGAGTAATTACCATGATAATGTCCCTGGTTCAATGTTTCAAACCCTGTAAGGCATGTTCCTCTGCTGCTAATGTAGTTGAATGGTTAAGTACAAGGATGAGGTGAGGTGCCAGTCTCTGGTGAATTTTGATGGGAAAGAAACCCCTTAAATTACAGCTCCCAAAATATAATTTTTATAAGAAAATGACTAAATTATTGACAATTTCAGGGCAGAAACAGAGCATGTAACTTGTGATGCTTCAAATGGCAGAAACAGAGCATGTAGTTTGTGATGCTTCAAATGGCAGAAACAGAGCATGCAGCTTGTGATGCTTCAAATGGCATACATTCCTCATAGATATATATTCAATTAGACTTCATGAACTGCAAATAAGATCTCAACCATCATAGGCGACCAAAGTACTTAAAATGCCAGCAACTTACAAGGTATGCATGGCAACACAATAGAATTCATCCAAAAGCAATTTGTGCAAAATACAAACTACTTCCTTGGTAGTCACTTTGCAGCATCCAACATTTGTCCAATTCCACATCACTCTGCATTGTTCTTTTCTCATCCTGTTCCAAGAACAGTCCAAGCAGCTGAGGCAACCACAGATCTTGACATTAAATGATGCACATCATCTGAATAGGATTAGGAAAAGTAAGTTTGTTAAGCTTACTATGACATTATTCTCTTTGAGAAGTCAAATTGACTGTCTATGCGACTTGAAAATGATTTGAACACTCCTAATATGGTGAACTTCAGGAAGATCAGTGTATGCAAGATCGATATAGGAGTCTGCAGAGGTTGTAGATGGTTGTAAGGTGGATCTAGACAGCTTACGTTCACTAAACATATAAAGAAGGGAATTGAAAATAGAGAGTTGTAGCAGGGTGACAATTGTGTTTGTGTTATGGTGGTTCCACTTATGTCATTGTGGTTTTATGCATCACAACAGTTTTGCCTTGATGTATGCTGCAGTTTACTAGTGTTAGATATAACAAAAGAGTAATAGCTATAAATGCCATCTCTTATGTTTTTGTTTTTAAGTTTTTGGTTTGTTCTTTTTTTGGGCTCATTCATGTGCACCCTCTAGGGGTGTGATTGTTATGTTCTTTTTTTAGAATTAAAATATTTGGGAGATCCATATCTATTTCTTTATTTCTAGTAGGTTAACAGATAAAGTTAGGAAATAATTTAATAATAATATTTTAAGTTAGTACTAGTAACTTTATTTTAAAACATTGTAAAAAAGACAACTTAAATATTATTATTGTTATTTTAATAAAGTGGGCTGTATGAGATATAATAAAGCCTTATGCAATATTTTATTAAAGTGTTTTAAATGAACATTTTTGGAGGGAATTTTCGGAGGGAAAATTGAATTCAAATGTAAAGGGGATGAAATGGAGTTTATAAAAGGAAGATAATTGCTCAAAGGAAACCATTTATTGCTTATTGAAATCAAATCTTTTTAAAGATTTTGAGCACTTGTGTTCTTCTTCTCACCAAGAATGAAAACTTTTGGAGTGCGAAAATTTAGAGGACAAAAATCCTCTTGGTTTCTAGTTGGGATTGGAAGACGAAAACCTTCTAGTCCTTTAAGGTGATTTCATCTAGGAATCACATTGGTGTTGAAAAATTGAAATCATTTTTAATTTCAGATTGGTAAGGGAGCAATTTGAAGATTTTCAGTTGTGTTGAAGATTGCATATCAAGTTTCAAATTTTGATTGTGAAGGTTGGATATTTCATTGCTACTATGCAGCAAATCCTCATCACCTTTGAAAGTACTTTTATCGTCGTACAAGTTGCAAGGTTTGCATACACTATTTGCACTCCACCATGTCCTTTCTATAGTCACGTGATTTCCCATTCCCACATATTGTGGCTATACAGACCTCTTTGTCAACTGTGAATTAGTTATTGAATCCTGGCATGTTCGTATAGTCTTGGAGCAAGCCATATTTGTTGATGTAGTCTTTATCATCTAAGGTCATTCTTCATATAAGTTGTCGCTATTGCACAATTGGTGGTTGTATCTAGCCACAACATTATTATGAGATAATCTTCATCAGACATTAGAGCAAAGTTTGTGTAAGGGTTTTTTGTTGTATTTAGTAAGAGATCAACCTTTGATCATTTTTGTTCGTACAATTCTGAGTAATGAAGATATAATGATTTGGTTGTGAAATATCAGTATTTTATGAGTTTTCAGATTACTGCCATTATAATGATATTTGATGTACACAAAGTTCTAGATTTAAATATTGAAATTGCATTACTATTGTTCAATATTGTGTTTATATTCTAGTATTGCACAGTTAGGAATTGCAAAAAAATTACATGGTTTATGAAAATATTGAAAAGGGACATTATAGTGATATCAAAACTTTGATCTTGCTAGCCGACAGGGTTAAAAGTTAATATTTTAATGCAACCAGGGAGTGATAGAGAAGTTAGATTTTATCAAAGAGAATACATAAAGTTGTAAGATCAAGGTGAAGAAATTATGGAAAAAAGTACGAAGGTTATAACAAATGAAGAAAAGATAGAGATCCAATTTAATGCTAGCATCAATATGAACTAGGGCCAACAACAAATGATGATTCTCATGGCACATTTATTACAAACAATACAAAATATGACTATTTGAAGGCAGTATGTAGGGTGAACCCATAATAGTGTGTCCCACTTGTGGGATTGGGCAAAAAATGAGCCCACAACACCAAAAAATTAAAAAGACATTTAAGTGAAAGTCTACCTCCTGACTGAAGGTAGGAATGAAGGTCCCTTTTTATTATTTTTAATAGTTTCACATTCAAAAATGTATGAAGGTACCTTCAAACAAAGGTCTTTGAGATGCCATTTTTTTCTACTCACTCGTTTCTTTGAAAATATTTCTATTTTGAAGCATGGGTTGGACCATCAAACTAAGTCACTAGGACATAAGATTTTGTAGAGTCATAGCCGTTAGAATATGATTTCCCAAAAAATATTTTTTAATATATTTAATTTAATTATTACATTTATTTTTCCATTTTCTAGTGAACATATATTTTTCACCAAACATCAAGGTCTTTGTTCTACACATGTGGAGAAATAGAAGAAAAGAAGAAAAATATTGAAAAATATTTTCACACTAGGTATTGTTGTCCTTGTTTCAACAAAAAAAAAAATTTGGATATTATAGAAAAAGTTATGTATTATAGAATAAAACTATGTCTAAATTATAAATAATCTCACATAAAAATTAATAATAAATAAAATAAGCAACAAAATTTATGAAAAAATATGTGCACACTATATATTGTTGTTATGAATCTATGTTTAAAGATTTATAATTTTATCGGTTTTGTAAAAAAATTATGCATTATGGAATAAATGTCATTTTAAAAAAATACTATTAACTATAAAAAATGAGTTATTCAAAATTACATAAAAAAATTTACAATTTATTTTTTTATTTTTAAAAAATATATATATTTAGAATCTACACACAAAACCTCAAAAATCACTAGTTCAAATCATATTCAAATTATTAACTGTTTAGTTGCTATAGGTGACAAAAAGTGAAAATTTAGTTTAAAATATTGATTTCAATGTCTCACTTTGGTCAAAAAATGGGACACACTATTGTGGGATCACCCCACAAATCCCTACAAATGAAGGAAATGCTACTACAAATAATAGAACCATGGTTGGTTCCACATCCAGACCAAGTTCCAACCCAAGTTCTTACAAAGAGAAGAACAACCAGAGGAAGAAGAGAAAAATCAGAATGGAGATAACTTTGTAGTATATTTTGATGATTGCATAGCTCTATTAGACCTAAATTCCATGAAGAAATTTCTCACCAACTTCGACAACTTGAAAATGAAAAGTGGACAAAAGAATGGGACATGGCAAAATGCAAATCAACCTCACAAAGATCTACAACACATAACTGATAAGCTAATCATTTTTGCTTTTGATTGTTCAAATAAATGTATAGGTCATGCATGGGTTCAAAAGTTAGATACATATTTTTCACTAAACCCTATGTGTGAAGAAGAGGCTATAAATTTTGCTACCCTTCATCTATAAGGCATAGCACATAAGTGGTGGTACGATGGTTTGGTTACCTAAGGGCACAATCTCATTAGCACATATGATGATTTTAGCTAGAGGCTAATAGACAAGTTTAAGAGGAAGGACTTTAAGATCCATTTTAGAGAGTTAGCTTAGTTGAGCAGTTTAATACTATAGATAGTTATGTGGTAGAGTTCCAAAGATTGTTAGTGATGGTTCCTTATGTCTCTGAAAGAAGGTTTACTATTCTTTTCATGGAGGGTTTATCTGAACCTCTCAAAGGTTTGCGGGAAGCCATTAAAAAATCCATAATGTTGGAGACCTCAATACCTAAGAATAAATTCTATTCAAAGACACCACCTTTGGGTCAACATTAAAATTCATTCCAAAAAGGAGTATCTTGTTAGAAGGCTATGCCACAAAGAATAAGAAGAAGAAGAAGAAACCAAGAATGAGCTCAAAAGACAGAAATTGTGCTTCTCTTACAAGGAGCCATGGGAGCCTAGTCATAAATGTGTCGGTCAAGGCCAGGTACATTACATAGAGGTGATATAAAATGAAGAATTTAGATTAGATGAACATGAGTCAGAGATTAAAGAAGAAGAAAAAAAACCTAAATTAAGTCAATAGGAGAAACAATCTTCATGAGGAAGCCTTGCTACACTATTTGGTGCTCCCAAATATCACCCTTTTAGAGTTCATGGAGTTCTACATGGGAAAAAAATTACAATGCTAATTGATAGTGGGACAACCCACAACTTTATAGATGAGGGAGTGGTTGGTAGAAGAGGATTGGGAACAAAGGACTCTGAAGGATTCAATGTCATAGTAGCAAATGGTTTCACCATTCCTTGCACTAAGAAGATCTAGCAGCTAAGCATCACACTAGTTAGTAACATGGTGCATGATGACTTCTATCTTGTGGGTCTAGGAGACACCAACATGGTCTTAAGTGTGCAATGATTATACTCCCTTAGGTAATTTTCTCAGAACTATTAGACCATGGAATTGAAATTCAAATTAGAGGGAAAGGAAATAGTGCTTTGAGGTATTGCAAATGGAGCCCCAAGAGTTGTCTCAAGTTCTTAACAAAGAGGATGGAGAGATTATTTTGCAGAGGGCAAGTAGCTTGGGTAGCATAGTGCTTAGTGACAGCCACAACTTCATCCAAAGGTAAGAAATCGTATCATATGGATATTCAATCTATTCTTGATAAGCATAACATCATGTTTAATAACATGTACCTCTAGGATTTCTACCTGATAGAGGATTTTAGCACATAGTGCAACTTGAGACAAGTTCCAAACCTATCATTACTACTCTTTATTGCCATCAAAGAGAAATCAATCAAAGAGCTCTTGGATATGGGTCACATTAGGCCAAGCTCTAGTACCTTTTATTCTTTTGTGGTCCTAGTTAAGAAGAATGATGGGACAATGAGAATGTGCATTGATTATAGGGCCCTCAACAAGAAGACAATCAAGAATAAGTACTCCATTCCTAGGATTGATGAGTTGATAGATGAGTTTCATGGAGTAATATACTTCTTTAAGATTAATCTTAGATCAAGGTACCATTAGATAAGGGTAAGAGAGGAGGATGTTTACAATACATCCTTCAGGTGTCACTATAGGCACTATGAGTTTTTGGTCATGCCCTTTGGCTTGACAAATGCACTTGCTTCTTTTCAGTCTTGTGTGGATCAAGTATTCATCAAGCAATTGAGAAATTATTCTCAATCTATGATAAGAAGATGTTCGCCATTATGCATGCCTTGGCTAAATTTAGGTAGTATTTGGTTGGTAGTAGATTTGTGATTAAGACTAACCGCAACATCTTGAAGTTCTTCCTCAACTAGAGAAATCTGAATGACATATAGTAAAAATAAGTGAGTAAGCTTCAGGCCTATGATTTTCATATAGAGAATGTGAAGAGCAAGTACAATTTTGTAGTTGATGCCCTATCTAGAAAACCAATATTATGTTATATGTCCGATATCTCTATTGATTGGAAAATTACTATAATAGTAGAGTATGCAAAGAACACATTTGCTACTGGTGTCCTTGAAGGAAAATTATAAAATGATAAATATAAGGTAGAAAATGATCTCATCATTTATAAAGAGAGTTTATATCATCCCAAAATCAAAGGTGAAGAATAAAGTCTTGAGAGTACATGATACACCTTTGACAGGTCATCAAAGATGCTTCAAGACTTATAAGTAGATTAGGGAGAGATTTTCATGGAAAGGACTAAAAGGTGACGCCCTTAAATACATCAAAGAGTGTGTTATCTTCTAGTAGAAAAAATCAAAGTAGGTATTTCTAGTAGGTCTACTATAGCCCTTAGAGATTCTTAGTAAAAAATGGGAGAGTATCTAGCTATGGACACCATCATCGACCTTCCAAGAGTTTAAGGTAATGATCACATATCCGTTTTAGTAGATAGAATCACTAAATATGCTCATTTATTTTTTGAAAATTAAGATGTCTCAACCTTGCAAAATTCCTAGATTTACTATTTTAATTATTTAGCATTGTTCCTGCATTTTATTATATTTTATATTATTTAAATTAGCCTCACTTGGAAATGCAGTGTAGGATTTTGAGGTGGCATATTCTTACCAAGTGTTGGTACTATGTGGAGTGTTGTAAGATGTATTTAATTTTCCTATATTTAGTAGATATAGGATGCCCTACTTTTGTGGGATCCTATGACAAATGTTATGACAAATTGTTATGACACATAAGAGCCTATATGAGGGAGTTACATTGGAATCTTGACCAACATTATGATGCATTTCATAAGAATCTTTTGAGGAGATTATGGAGCACCTTATTTGGGGAATGAGCTATGATTTATGACAACATATGACAGATGTAAGAAATCTACTATTTTTAGTGGATTTGATTCGCCATGATCTAGGGTGTTGGAATTTTTGACCCAAGTTGGGTGCTACATTTCCATTTGGTGGTTTTTTTCTCATGGTTTATCATTTCCATTTGGTGGTTTCATGTATTGAATCTTCTATAAATTGGTGCTTGGGAGTTGTAGTATGTATTGTTGTGAATTTGCAAGTGTTGGAATGCTATCAAAATTACTCTAGAATTGTATGCTACTGATATTCCTAAAAAAGCTTTCTCTAATCTCTTTGTGGATTTAAATAATACATTGAGCTACTTTTGAGTGTGGGGTTTTTCTCCCAAAAGGGTTTTACCCACGCAATACGGGTGTTATGTGTTATATTGTTTATGTTTTCATATGTGTTTCTACATAATTTCTATAATAGTTTATATCTAATTTGAAATCTTTTTTACACTACTACTCTTGAGAATAACATAGGAAGTTGTTTCCACTATCCTTACTTCCTTACAAGTGATATCAAAGCCTAATCACCTTTGGTTCTAGAGTTGTTAAGATTTTTTGAGCTAATCCAGTTTGAGTGAGAGCTTGTGTAGAAGTACACTTTGTGATCACATGAAAAACACATCAGAGAGGATTAAGGTTGAAAAATTTTTGGTACCAATATTGAGCCATGGAAGATGAAAATGGAGGATCTATTGGTAGATCATGATCTATGGTCTTCATGCTATCATAAATTATGTGGCTCTAGCTGAACGCTGATACCATATTATAGAAATCAAGAACATTAAGATAACTAAGATATCCATTGATTAAAATAAGAAGTGAAAGATTTTTTATATAATATTACAAGTATGGGAGAAAACCCAACTTATGAATGTGGGACAAATAATAAAGAACATACTAAAGTGAAATAAAATATAAAGTATATCCTAAACCAAAATGACTTTATTAAATCCTGCAAATAAAAACTAATTGATAATTGATAAATAATAATTACTTTAACAAATTCAAGATAGTCAAATAAAGTTGCACTGTAAGGAAAAACATTCGCCTCCTCTCTAGCCTTGTGCAACTTAGGTTGTTGTACTTCTAGGGTCTAATCTTGCTACTGTGATAGTGCTTGATCATCTAAGCCTTAGGAATAGGACAAATTGAAAAGAGCAAATCATTGAAATAATTCATTGAAACAAAACTTGCATGATGTTCCTTTATGAATAATTGTATCATGATATTCCATTGCTTGGGTTTTCCATTTTCTTGACATAGAAGCTTTTTTGGCAATTTTTGTATCGTTCCTTCAACAAAATTTGTTTCCATTAGATCTACAAAAAAAAATATTAGTAACTGGTTGAATTAAATCCACTTGCTTAAGCATATGATACTCATAATCCAGAAAAAACTATTAAACAAGCGCAAAATCAAATTTCCTTGTCCATATGATTGCACCAGCTATTATAATTTCCTTTTCTGCTGCAATACAATTTTCTAAGACTTCTACATTCAAGAGTTGTGATGTTGTGCATGCAAGATGTGGAAGAATCATGCAATAATCTTTTGGATGAGCAAGGCCATCTAGGTTTCTCATTTGGTAACAATATTTGAAAACAAAATGTGGGTTGAGGGGACACGAGAAAGACATGGGATCCACTTCTAAAGATCAAACTACACACAACTCCCTTTTAGATCAGCACATAGCCTTAATGAAAACTTAGTGGCATGCAAGAACATGACATTTGATAAAATGACCTAATTCCTACCCCACGAAAACTTAAGCATTCTATCTAAGAAACATTGATCATGCTGGTCATGGGAATAAAAAACTAAAATCTATTTTGTACTTGTTCTCATTTCTTGTCTTTTAATTTAAAGAAAAATAAAAAGGGGGCTAATTTAGACTAAAACTAGGGGTATGTTCTAGAAACAATAATTACACTATGGAAGATTTTGCAACAAACAAGAAGCAACTCCTCACTCATATCCCTCTAAGTATGCTTTAACTCACATTGTGGATGTTATTCCTATTTTCACATTTTGGATGTTATACCTATTTGTGTGCTCATCATGAGAGCTAAGCTTCCTCCAATTTACCCTGAACTCAAGCTTGAACCCAAAGGTCTATTCTATTGTATTATTTACTAGCTGAATGCCAAGGTGAGAGCCTCTCTAGGTCTTTCTTTCAATAGGATAGGTATCCCACTATTTCTATTACAACCATCATTGAGTGAGAATCCTACCAAGATACTACTTCCTATAGAATATGACCACTAGACTAGAACATGTTCCTTCTTATTATAATATTCAATGAACCACCTAAGTGTGATCTAAACCACTACTTTGACAACTACATGAATAAACTACTTCATCATGTCCTAAAGCAACAAGAAAAACTGAGAGCCCAAGATAAGGATACAAAATTGATGGAAACCATCATTATTTACTATAATGAAAGAAATTGTATACCCTTACAATTTTGCATTATGTTTTAGACTCACTTTGGTGTTCCCTTCATTTGTTTGTAGGATCATTTTAACCCTTGAATTAGTCTTTTTCCTTCCCATGGTGCTTCGGCCTTGTTTCTTGTGTTATACTTTTGTCATGTTTTTTTGTCACTTTTGTGGTTATCATGTTTGATTGATCCATAAATGTCTAGTTTATATAGAATGGATCATTTTGTTTTATAAGTTGGGTCATAGTAGTAGAATGAATGGGCATGTGTTAGATTATCTTAATCCTTTGGGGAAAACCATAATTGTAGTGAGTAGAGTATTGTATGCATATTAATTGGGTTTGTGATTTTGGATGGGTACTTGTTTGATCATCCGATGTTGTGGATGTATGTATATGTCAAGCATAAACTCTAATAGATTAAATGACATAAGTGTATAGGTCATTGCTCCTTAAAGATGTTGCAATTATAGGTGACTTTGGTCTCAATATTTTAGATTACATTAACTGAATGTTCTTCATATTATAACATATGTAGTGATTGATCAGGAGCATGCTACTATTGCTTAAATTCTATGAGTAGTGCAATGCTTAAAAATGGATAATTGTTTTGGATAGTTAAACACCCTAATTTCTTTTCCTTGTTGTAAATTACATGGAAATAATACATTGAATTATTACATATGATTATGTAACTCACTTCTAGTGAGATTCGTGAGGTCTCTATAGAATAGAATAAGATGTTATGATATCCCCTAGTTATAATCAACACTATATATTATGTCCTTAGTCCCGAGGAGTTCACTTCTTGATCTATAGGGCAGGTGATAGATATATGTATGGTGTAATCATTAGGATACCGAATGTGGCATGATATCATAGATATATAGTTATTAAGAAATCATTGTCCTCGGTATGACTCGGGTATTGTTCCTATTTAAAGCAAGTTGGTTAAATTGGGAAAATGGTCATGTTTCCCTACATACAGTTTAACATTATTTGATTGTTGAGATCATTTAGAGGAACCTTGTTGGGATATGGAATAGAATCCAAGAATTTGGAGTGTTTCTATTAATCATTGAACTTGGTGTGTTGTGGTTTGTTTTGGAATGGGTATTGATAACTAGTGACTTATTACACTATTTGGTCTCAAACCCTTTTATGGTAATCCAAGCCTATAGTATTCCTTCTATTCCACTTCTAGGAGGAAAGTCATTTTGGTGGCAGTGAAACTCTAAGGATAGGAATCTATGTGAATAAACCTAGAGAGATTAAAGTGAGAAGAAATACATGTGACTTCGATCCCATTTGGAAGCAAGCATGTAGGCAGTTCTTGGGCTAAGGATGTTCCTAGACCCCAAGTCTATAGGGGAGGGGTTTAGGAAATTGCTCCAAGGATTGGGGTGTTCCTAAACTTGATCAACCTTCCCTCTTTAGTGTATTTTAGTTTGAAGCTGAAATTGCATCAAATGGCTATGAAATCACCTTCCAATCAATAAGTCTTAATTATATAGACCTAAGCTGATAAAAAGCACTCCATTATCATCAAGCTAACCTACTCCGAGCTTTGCAGATTCTAGCTTGCACAATTTACTCTAATCTTGGATGAACATTTAGAGTCACGGTCATCATGGTTAGTCTCTAACATGAATGCATGAGAATGCCTCTAGACTTGTCAAGACTAAGATTATTAGATTGTTGGATGATGAACAATATGGAATTGTGTTTGTGCTTAGTGATAAGTATAGGAAGTTGTAGGTTAGACTCAAGACTCTAGAGAGGTATATTCTTCTAAGAAATAAAGGCATGATAAACTTGGCCATGACAAGGTTATGAATGAGCTATGGGAGCGTGCTAACTTTGCATTTAATGTTGATGTTGAACTAACAATCCATTATGGTCTAATGGTGTGAACAACTCTTAATTGGTGTGGATGATTTGCCCAATCTAAATACATGCCTAGATTTACGGGTGGAATTCCTTATGATTGCCTATGTTGAATGTGGGCAAGTACCAGTAAGTATTAAAAAACATGGTATGGTGTTTAGCTTTATATGTGTTTGGCGGGTAATTGTATGTTAAGTTTTATGACTAGTAATATGTAAATGTTATGTACTTTGAAGTAGAATGTTGTATAATAGCACTATTGTGGGTTTGAGTTTCTATCTAATAAATACTATATTTACAAGTAACAATGGAGTGAGGTGAAAGTTCTTTGAGATTTTTTATGAGTTGTTTTGTTATGTATATGTGACCCAGCTCATTTGGGCTCAATGTGTTACTTGCATGTTAGTAATTTTGACCCCAAGACCTATAAGACCATGTATAAAGGTTTGTGGATTCCTATATGGTAATTGTAACCTAATTAACTAGTATAAGGTGTAAACCTTTAGGGTCCTGTATGTTTTAGATCTATGTCCTTACACCTTTTAAATGTCAAAATGCTAAACCAAGATCGATATAGAAGCCAACTTATCGGCATCACTTGATGGTTGGAGCAAGGGCTCTACAAGGGCATAGGTAGAAGAAATGCAACACCTATAACATAGCTTGTTCCTGTTGTGATGTAATCACACATCGCCCCATTGCAAATGGGGACCCCCTTTTTTTTTGCTTTCTGTCGTTGCTTTGCTTTAGGGTTTAGGTTTTCTTTGAGCTTGTAAGGTTTTGGTAGTGTTGTTTTACCCAAGTCTCGATATATTTTGGCTAAGGAGTTTGTATCTTCTCATCCTGATGCGTGTTCTGAGCCCTGAAATTGACTAAGTCTGGAATCCTGATGTTCTGAGATCCTGAAATTGACTAAGTCTGAAATCTGGTGGATCCTCAAAAATCTAAAATCTGCATGTTAAATCCCATGGATCTGAGACCTATCTCAAACATCCTGGAAGTATATTTCAAAATATTTAAAGTATAGGAGCATATACTTAAATATATTTTTAAATATACTTCCATCTAGGACAAGTCAAAATCAGGCGAAAAAGTTGAAGTCTTAGATCTTGGGCGGAAATTGTTCTACACCATGCAATATGCGCCCAGGAAAATGGTGAAAATGTTCTAGAGCTTTCAAAATCCGCCCAAGCAAAAGCAATGAGAATTCAAGCGACAAAGAAGATCAAAACTCGAAAATTTGGCTAAGTGTTGACAAATGGGGAAAATGTTCTCACACATGCAATATCCGCCCTAGAGGATGAGTTTGAGGGTGGAAAATGTTCTGCCTCATGCAATATGTGCCCTAGGTTGAAGGTCTCCATTTTTTAATGCATGATTGCCTTAGACAAATTCTCGAGAATACTTGCAAAGAATATGACAATTTGTTTTGTGGAGTTGGAAGAAAGATGGAGTTTGATGAATTGTTGAAGTACCAAAATGAAGGAAAATGTTCTGCACCCTTCAAAATCCGCCCTCCCTAGTTGCAAATTGTTCTTAAGCCTACAACATGCACCCTAGGAATTTCATGATAAATGCATGAAGTGCGAAGGATGTTGAAACTCAATCCATGTTTAAGGCAATGAAGGAAGTCCAAGGTAGAAGATTCACTCAACATTTGAAATTTGAAGAAAAAACCTAAGTAGCAAAATGAAGGAAAATGTTCTGCAACCTTCAAAATCCGCCCTCCTTGGAGTGCAAAATATTCTAGAGCATGCAATTTCTGCCCTAGGAGTTTGTAACAAGGAAATTTAGCTAAGTATGAAACATCTTGGGAAGTTCAACCTTGTTTTGAAAGTTCAAGTGAAGGTCATGATAGAATGCCAAAATGGGGAAAATGTTCTGCCCCTTGCATTTTGCGCTTTAGCTAGAAGGAGACTTGGAAATAATGGAAAATGTTCTACCTCTTGCAATTTCCGCCCTAGGAGTTTGTAACAAGGAAATTTAGCTAAGTATGAAACATTCTAAGAAATCATCCTTGTTTTGAAAATTCAAAGTGAAAGTCATGATTGAGTTGAAAATAAAGGAAAATGTTCTACCCCTTTCAAAATCCGCCCTACCTTTGAAGGCAATATTAAGGAAAAATAGAAAATGCTATGACACTCAAATGTGGAAATTCGCCTAAGGCAAAGTGAGATGAGAAGCAAAAAGCGCAAATTGTTCTAGTCCTTGCATTTTGCGCCCTAGGAGGAGGAGAGTCCATTTGACATACAAGTTGAAGTGATATTTCAAAGTTTCATGAGGATCAATTTTTAAGATACTTCAAACTTAGAGAGAATGCAACTAAGCAATTTGTCAAGTCATGAAAATCCAATGTTTAAGAGTTGAAAATTTCACTAAGGCATGAGTAAAGCTCAAAGGATAACAAGTCTAAGGAAAAGTGGGGAAAATGTTTTGCTATCTGCAATTTCCGCCCTTACAAAGGAGACAATTTCACTCATTACAAATGTAAATTACCTATCTTTGAAGATAAGTTCGCCAAGGGAGGAAAGTTAGACAAGTACAAACCAAGAAATATTCTAAGTAAGAATTGAAGAAATTTCTCATAGGCAAGGAAATCATCCCATTCTAAGGGCGCATAATGTTCTGCCAGCTACAATTTCCACCCTTGTAAAACTCCTATTTTATCAAATAACAATTCGCCCAACACAAAGTATCAAGTCGGCCTAAAGGAGAAAAAATTGGTTTTAACAAAAATACACCTAATATGCTGGCCGACCTGCCTCAAGAGGAGTCTTGTACAGCTATTTCAAATCCAAAACCAAAAAGCAGAACAGAACAGCGAATTAGAGGAGAGCAGAAATTCACTAAGAAAGGCAGATTTTATCCAAGAAGTAAGGCAAATTTCCCAAAAACAAGAAGGAAGAAAGGCAGCACTATAAGCGAAGGACTGAAATTCTTCATTTCACACTTAAATTTAATCTGAAAAAGCAGAAAATTTAGAGCAGAGCACCAAAGTAAGAGCAGAAATTCGCCAAGAGAAGAGAAATTGAATTGGACAAGGTTTTAAAAATTGATTAAAATGAAGGTCATGATCGAATGCAAAATGGGGAAAATGTTCTGCCCCTTGCATTTTCCACCCTAGTTAGAGGGTGAATTGGAAGAGTGGAAAATCCTCTTTGGTAAGGATTATGCGCCGTTCTCAACCTTCCCATTTTGAAGAGATTCCAATTTCATGACGATTCAACAAGCATCTAATGCAAAGATTTCAAAAATTTGACAAAGAAAAGGCAAGTTTGGAGGTGAATTGTAAAGTTTCAAAAGCCCAAGAAAATGAAGGAAATTTCTCTTTAGCTTGCAATATGCGCCCTTGTAGAGGAGGCAATTCACTCATTACAAATGCAAAATTGAATGTGAGATCATTGAAATTGAAGGAGAATTTACCAAAGAAGAAGCGAAACTTGAAGCAGAGAACAAGAAAAATTCTAAGTATTAAAGTTGCAAAATGGGAAAATGTTCTAGAGCTTACATTTTGCGCCCTAGAAGGGTGCATATTCCATAGACCGAACAATTTCCACTTTTTGAAAGTTTTCATGAAAAATCACTTTGCATTATTGAATAAGTTGGCTTCAATTGAAAATTGTTTGATGAATATATGGAAATTGTTTTATTTGTCCCACATTCGTAAGGAAGGTGAATTTAGTGGTAAAATTCCTTTATATCATGTATCATGTTGATGTACTAACTTGAGGTATTTTGCTTGTAGGTTTGCAATGTATGCGGCGAATGTTGAAGGAGAACGAGATCAAGTGAAAGATCGAATTATGTGGAGGCAAGTCATCCAGAGGGTCAAAGTGTCATCAAGCTGATTCACCTTGCTCCAAAGAAGGCGACATCGCCAGAATGGAGGAAGAATATTGCATCATCAAGTTTGCCATCATCCAAGCATCCAGAAGATCATTCCACCTGCATGTTCAAGAATCCAGCATCATGAGAGGAACATTCGTCCAGAAATCCATTTCCAAAAATTCGTTTGCATTTTTAAGCTCCAGAGTTATCTATTCCATGAGCCATCTACATCCATCATGAAGTCTACTCTAAGAATTCACGCATAAAACATCTTCTACTTCATGCATCATCCAGAGTTAAAATCCTGCACAAGAATGAGAATGTCACAAGATGAGAAATGAGCAAGTTTATCAAGAAATCTATGAATTACATTCAAACTAAAAAATGTCAAGACAACAAGAAGAAGAAATCCAAAATCCCAAATTTGCAAGTTCGAAAGATGCAAAGTTCTAGAGATGAAAATTCAAGTTCAGAGACTATTCCATGAAAGATGATATAATTTGGGAAGTTGTTCCAAGCAATGTGAACAGGGAGAAAATCAAACTGGTTCGCCCAAGGCTAAGGTGGCATGTACACATCATCAGGCCAATCACCTTTTAACATGTTACTTATCACATTGAGAAACGTGCCTTTGTTCCCTCTTTCATGTCTAAAAATAGTAAATTGTTGTAACAAATTGTCTTGTTGTCTCAATCTGGGCCATTGATTTGCAAATCAATCTTGGCCATTCATTGTAATTCTTGAGCTCTATATAAGGCTCACTTCTCTCATTTGTAAGGGGGAGACATTAGGATATTAGAATTAAGAAGAATAGCAAGTAGAATAGAGGAGACTTCTTAAAGTCATTGAAGAGACATTGAAATTGTTGTAAAAATACTTCCAAGATCAATACAAGCTCATTGTTGGTTGTTTCATGGTGATTTTGTGTGGTTGCGGAATGTTAACATGGTTTCTAAGTTCTTGGATGTGATGGGGAGATGTTTCCAAGTAGAGTAGAATTAGATTGGAAGTTCACTGATATGATGGATTTATGTTGAGATATTTGATGAATTCCTCTATGTTCATACTTTTTGTGACTTGTGGCTTGCAATTCACAGTGCAAAGTTAGTCTGAACTTTCATGTGCTTTAGTTTGATTGTGAATGTTCATTCAAGTTGCGCCAACTGTGGGTATTTGGATGCATGTTTGCGTTTGAAAATCCTTCATTTCCCTTTGAAGATTGCACTAGCTTCGTGTAGTTGTTGCTCTCATGGCGAAGCGAGGCTTGGTTCAAGGAGTTTGTCTATTGAAACATGATCCATCACTTCATTGTCCTTAGATTAGCTTTCTTAACCCTTGTCTTTTGCATTTTCTTTTTGTACCCAGTTGGAAAAAGTTCCATTTCATAAGGAAGAAGTAACACATTTGAGTGGAGTAAGGAGCATATTCAACGTAAGTCCCTTTGTGATTACCAGCAAATCACATCAACTACTGAGTCTATCCATAGCAAAAACATGAATGAGGAACCTTGGAGTTGTCTCGATTGATCACATTGTTTAGCATTCGAGAGACTTTATTCAAGAGAGGATAGAATACTTAGTATTTTATTCTGAGTTTAAATGTGCAAGAAAAACACATCAACAGTTCCACTCCTTCCATGGTGATCATTGACATTATAAATCCTATGACCTGCTTATAGATAAGCTTATTGTTGCTCCAGTTTGATAGGAGTTAGGAAGCATGCTTTGCCTAAAGAAGTATTTGACTATATCATAGGGTTAGCAGGCTCTCACCAGTAGCATGCAAGAGATAGATGCCAAGACCTACCTATTTTCATAGGGTTTATATGGGTCATGTAGGCAACATATACCAATACTAGTCCAACTTTCACCAGTGGTATGTAAGCGATGGATGCCAGTATCTACCCATCGTAGAAGTTCAATATTGGCATTGGGGCATTAGAATGATTGTGTGTGCTTCTTGTGTTGTTTCTTTCTAAGATATGTTTCTCATGTTTTCAGTTGTTAAATTAGTCTAAGTGATTGATAGTATAGGCATTATTCGTAGGTGAGGTAAAACCTTAAGACATACGTTTATCTAGTTATAAGATGATTCAAATGCTTAGTGGGCTATGGAAATCTTATTAATGGCCTGATGTGTTGTAAATTGTTACACTTACACCTTAGCTAGAGATGACAACAAGTAGTATGGGATGCTTGTGTGTCATCATAGTTGGTAATGAACTGGGATAAGGATGGGACCCATGGTGTAGCACAAGATGCACCAACATTTCCTTTTTATAGCTAGGATTTATTTGAGAGCTTATGGTTAGTGAACTAGGAAAGGGGAAAGATGCTTGTAGTAAGGTGGCAACCATTCCCTTTTTGCTAGCTAGTCACTATGCACCCCTCTGATGTGCATATGCGACAATCACACTATGTAGGTGTGGTGCATGTGTGAGATAGGTTGCATTGTGTATATGTAATGTATGTGTAAACTAATTATATGGTGTATGTATGTTGCATGCACAAGTTAGTCACATTGTTTATATGTGAAAATGCCTTAGAAGTTATTCTTATTGTGTTTATGTGATATATGTTTAAGAAAATCACTACAGGTGAACATGTGATGTCGATATGAGCTAGTCACTATGTGATTTTGCATTATTCGTACATTGATATTGTTGGCATTGAACCAACATTTGACAGGGACTACTTTTGCTATCACACTATTGTGTATGAACGAAATTAGAATCATAAGATTCACTTAAAGGCTATGATTATAAATGTGAGATCAGAGATTTCATATCAAGGGAGAGGAGGAAGTCTCTATTGTTGGTGTACGAACTATAGAGACTCTGACTCCTAGGAAGAGATACATAGGAAGGGCCATTGTGAATGAACTCTCGAGTTTTAGGTCTAGGTCTAGGGATGACCTTGACTATACGGAGCTTACCACGTCCTTTGTATGTGAGTATATGTGGTGTGGCTCAGAGTTGTCACCACAAATATGGATCTGGTAAGGCTATGAAGTTGACACTTCTAAATTAGATAGAAGTTACTTAGTCAGTTAAGTTCATATTGTTGTGTAAAAAAAAAAAAAAATTTAGATAGTAACTAAAGAGGTTATTACAAGTTGTCAGGGATATGATTTATCTAGATTTAAAGATCAATAATTGTCATACTAAGGTCTCCCATTTTCATGAGTTCTTGTGTTTACCTTGTACATGCGAACTTTAAGGGATCAGAGCCCTTCATTGCCCATTTTTCATAATTACAAGGTTTATTCTAATTCTTTGCCATTTATTTTTAGAAGAAAGGAGTTGTTGATATTCTAAAAACTCTACTGAATTTCATCATCTCAAAAAAGGTTGTTTTCCACAATGAATAAACTTGTTTAAAGATTGAGCTATCCTTAATGTTTAATTTATAAACACATGTAAAAGCAGACATATACTTTTATATCTGTATATATATGGTGAAGAATCTGAAATTGGTTACTATAAAGAGCTGTAGAATTTCCTACACATGAAACTCCCAACAATTGTCTTAGATCAAGATAAATATCTTCTGCATGCAGTATCTAATAAATTTTCCCTTTCGTGTTCTCCTGAACTGATGTTGAGAAATGCAGGTTGTACATCAGTACTATCTGTCCATATGCACAAACGGTGTGGATAGCCAGAAACTTCAAGGTTTGCATGAACCTTTTCATCTGATGGAGTCATTGTTCTTGAAATTTATGCGCTCAATCTCTACGAGATTTTATCTTTTTCCCTAAAAATCATTTGATTTTTCTCTGAAATGAATAAATATATATTTTTCGAAGTTGCTCAGAACACACACTAATTGTGGGAAATGTAGAATTTAAATCCAGAATCATGCTCAAGTCTATCACCAATGACTTCAGCTTTCCAAATTCCCAATATTAAAGTCTCGTAAGTGTTGAGTTGCAGAACCTTGAGAACATTGAACTAATTGGAATCGATCTTCGAGACAAGCCTAATTGGTACAAGGAGAAAGTCTACCCCCCTAACAAGGTATTCTTACCTATGTATTTATGATACTGTCTTATTTGTGTTATTACAACTTTCTTTTGATGTTTTATTCATTATGCAGAAGTACAGCACAGTTAAAACTTAAGATCCATTATATTGAGCTCAGGAAATTAAATAATAAATATTTGTAAACGTTATCTTAATGCCCCATGCAAAATTATGTGTTGAGTATAAAGAGCAGTTAGAAGATTAAAGTAATTGAACAGAACAACAAACAATAAAAGAGCAAACACTAAACAATCACACAGTGACAACATGAATTATGTGGTTCACCATTAATGGCTACGTCCACGGGAAAAGCAGGGGAAACTCTGTTTTATTATCTTCACGGCAGCCTATACAATAGGTTTTCATCAGTCTTATCTCATGAGAAATGAAGTCTCGTTTTATAGACACAAGGAACAGCAAATAGAGAAAAGAGCAGAATGTGAAGGGGCGCAGGTCAAAGAGACCGTTGGACTTCACCAATTAACATTATGAACCATTGCTAGACAGATCAATGTTTAAGACCACTACTTAGTCAAATTATTGAGCATTTATGACAGTGTAATTGGCTTGTACTTTGGATGATCTGTATGTTTGGTTTAGAGAGAGTAGGGTGTGATCATGATCTCAAGTCAGGCACTGAAAATAATCATGATAAAAAACTGTTTGGTGGACAAGCAACAACAAACAGAACAAAAGAAAAACACACATAAAATTAGCTGGAGAGTCAAACTTTTGGGGAAGATATATTTTGTGGTTAAGAGAGTCTTGGTTAATGCAAAATGATTTCTAGTAGGCTTTTTCTGTTATGCTTTTCAAATTATTGGACCTCCCTTGTAACCTTGTAGGGGAGTATATCTGTGCCAATTGCCATAGATGGTTCCTTCAATGATTGGTGTTCTTTATGCAACAGTTGACACGCCAAAAAAATAAAGCTCATTATAAAAGCTCCTGTGACAACTATTTCGGTATTTCTTGAAGATTGAGGATAGTTATTAAAGAAGCTTGGAGTCTATTTCCAGATATCTCAGTCTTAGCTCCTTGATTTCATTCAAATGATGCGTTTTATCTTTTAATTAACATAATGTCTAGTAGCGGACAAGTCTGCCACTTATTGCCCTCCCTAAGCACATAAAAGAATCTACGCTCTTACAAGGGTTTATGGCTGCTTCTTTTAAGTCCTGCAACTTCCAATCCTTGTTTTCCTAGATCCTTCATCTTAGGTTAGATTTGAGGAGAGAGTCTCCCTTGGACAATAAGTTTATATTTTTCAATGTTGTGCAAAGTCTGAACCCTAAACCAAGGGCTGGAATTTCAGCTTTACAGCAGCCCTTCAAGCCTTCTCAAATGTTTAATATCCTTCCATTTTGATACTGGATTAAGTCCCTTCTCCCTATTCTATATGGGTTGTTAATGATTTTCTATTGTAATTTAATTGATAAATATTCGTAGGTATAATCAATGGATCTTTGTTATATCCTTAGTCAACATTAGCAGTGATCTGTACCTAAATGAAATGCTTCGATGATAATGTTAAAAATTGCATCAATCTGATTATTTTCATCTTGCAGGTGCCTGCACTTGAACACAATAACAAAGTAATAGGAGAGAGTTTGGATTTGCTTCAGTATCTAGATGATCATTTTGAAGGTCCTAAACTTTTCCCTGAGGTATATAAACAATAAAACCTCCCTAATTATGTGTACCTGAATTTCTTGCCATGTAATAAATTGGCGTAGTACTCAGCTGTCACTCAATTCTGCAGGGACCTGCTAATAAGAAAGCTGCAAGCGAACTGCTAAAGTATATAGATACTCTTACAAATATTGGCTTCCCTGTTCTTAGAAAAGAAGACTATTCTGTTTTTGAGATTCAGCAAGAGTTTGGTAAGAGAGTTTGGATCTTACAACTAAAATGATTTTAGATAAGTGTCTTCTCATGAACTCAAAATAAAACATGGGTTTGCATCTTTTTTCTTTCAGGTCCTGTTCTTGACCATTTGGAAGATTCATTGGGAAAGTTTGCTGACGAGGGACCTTTCTTTCTGGGCCAGTTTGGTGTGGTAAGATGTTTTGGATGATATATCATGGGGCAAACTGAATCTGAGTGCAACTGCAATCACGATTTACTTCTTGAATTTTCTGTGAATTGATTCAATAATGATTATGGGTGACAATGGACAGGTTGACATTGCCTATGTCCCTTTTATTGAGAGATTTCAACTTTTCTTCTCAAGTTTGAGGAACTTTGACATCACAACATCCAGGCCAAAACTTACAAAATGGGTTGAGGTTAGTAAAAAAATGTTCCGTTATTTCCATGAATTGTATAAAATAAAGAGAAAATAATTTATATGGAGCAGGGCCAAATACTGCAACGTTTATCTCAAATTTAGGTATTGAAATATGGAAGTTATATGTATTGACTTGGGTCTATTTCGCCTCTACATTGCAATTTTGTATTTTAGTGAAGTTAAGTTTTAACCTTTCTGATGACATAATCAACATGTTGAATTTCCAATCCACTAAATGAATATGTGAACTCGTAGTCATTGCAATCAGAACTCCCAGTATAGCAATGAGTGATCCTAAGTTGGACTAAGAAGGGAATTGGGTATGGCTCCTAAAAGGGAAATACTTTCGACAACACAAGCCCCAATATTTCCAGGAAACAAGGAAACATAACATGAAAATTGAAATGACTAACTTGAAATCATAAAAGAAAACATAATTTTTATACAGAAATAAGCAATAGGGATGGAAAATGCATGAAAACCACATTAATGCAGGGCATGCCCTTTTGAGTTTGACATTTGTCATGACTCATGCCGATACCACCATCTAAGTATTAAAGAGTGTTTATCATATGCATGTTTCAGTACATACTAAAAAGTTATTTCAAATACCTTTTGACACAAAAGGTTCAAGTATCTGAAGTATTTATGTTTCCACATCATTATTATGAAAATGTTGTGTTTACAATGTGAAATGACGCCGTCAATTGCTGACTGTGACCCAAGATTTCAATTACAGATCTTCCATTTTGCAGCCTTGAACAGAAAAGGATTTGTTTCCTAAATGTATGTAATGGCAGGTTTGATGATCAGAGCATGTCCCCAAAACATGGGCTAATTGTTAGGAGCATTATTACCCCTAACATTCCAATGGAGGAGCTTCATGGCCTCCCTGGGGGAACTTTCATCTGCTACAATTGAGCTCCAAAACCAAAACCTGATCTTCATTCATCTGCCTAGAGAGATTCTCCTATTTCAAATTTGCAAGATGACCTATAAGTGCTTGGTGATTACCCTATAAGAAATGTTGGGAGAGATGTCTTTAGGGTGCAACTAAATTTTCTCAACTATGGCAATAAAACTATTATGAACAAGAGCTGCACTGCAGCTGAAGTCCCTGCCAGTGCTATTAGGTAATAAAACATGCAATAATATGTAATGTCCCTTTTCCATTAGTGAATATTGGAGAACATTAGCCTTATTATTTTCATTTCCCCAAGGCTAACTAGGTTCAATCAAGGGAAATGATTTTTAAAAATTAAATTAGAAAGTTGCTTTACTCTAATTGCATCTAATAAAGTTAGCAACTTTATATTATTTTAAAAGTGTGACTAAGTGGATGTGCATTTGGGGAAATAAATGTATTTCATCTTTTTTGGAGGAGCACTCACTTAGTGGGAAAGTGTGAAATTAATGCCATAATATTATATTATATTTTGAGCATGCATGGTGAAGGATGAATAAAAAGGAGTTGGAATGCTCATTTGGTTTCGCATGCCTGGAAATTGAATTTTCTTCTCTGAATGCTTTTGCTGTTGAGCAAAGCTTGATATGGGTTGTTAAACCTCTAGAAATTCACTGGTTTCGGTAGTGAAACACCTACCCTAGCTAGTTTGGTGTGGTATCTCATACAGAGGACTACCTGGTGCTATTATGGAGATTTCATATTTTGATGTTTTTTGAGATTATGTGAATTGCAGGTGATTTTTTTTGTGATGGATAAGAACAGTTTTTTGTCATAACATGTGGTATTGGAAACAATAATAATGTTGACACAGATTTCACAGGCTGTCATACATCTGGGCGCTGTACACCTATGCCTGTAGATTTTTTTATCTAGTTTTGTTCTAGATTGCATTCAATCTTTTGTGGCAATAATTCTATCATGAATAGTAAAGGATTACAATGGCATTTGACAAGAATCAGATGCTGAAGTCAAATCTGTGTTGATTCCGTACCTAGCTTACCGCCTACGACTCTTTGGGAAGCTAAGGAATAATATTTTATTTAGTCATTGCTTATTTGTGTCATTTATTTCTAGGCGCATCTTTTATACAATCTGGTGACAAAGATATTGAGGAGGTTGCAAGGTTAAGAGACACTATGAAGTCTGTACAACCTGTACGGGTCATAGGAAGGACGCACGTGAGAAGCTCGCAGCTAAGGAAAATCTTCGTTTGGACCGTGTAGTGACTGAAATCAGTGGTGCCTAGCTTTAATAAGCCCACTGCTAACAGATAGGCATGTGGACATGTATGTGATAGCATGTTGTGAACAGTTAATGAGAATTTCTATGTATTGAGTTTTGTAACAGGCCAGACCAATATGGTTTCCTGAGTCTTAATAGTGAATTTCACATTGTTGATGGTTCATTTTTGCCTCCTGCAGTATATCAGCTACTGGGACCATGTTTTCTAAGGTATGAATTGACTTTTCAATGTATTCTCTGATCATTTTCCAATGATTAAATGATATTTAACAAAAGATTCAGACTTGATAAATCTTGCTCAGACCTAAATGGTTTTCATAGAGTTTTTGCAAGCTTTATAACTGGGGTGACCATTTCAATGGTATTAGAGCTGGTCTCCTGCCAGCCTGTGAGAAATTTCTAACCCTGCATGCAGCAAACTAGTGTCAGAGAGAGAAGATACTAGTAGAGAGAAGAGAGAAAGTTGAAATCATCCTGTGGGACAGAGAGCTCTATTGAAGAGAACCCAGTCATGGCAGATAGGGATAAAGAAAATTGTCCACCTCATAGTCTGGGTGAACAGATAGAGAAGAAGTTTGACAAGATGGATTAAAACTTATTTCAAGGCCCAAGAAATAATACTAAAGCCAGCAACTCCCAAAACAGTGGTGCTAGAAATTACAATATTAGAGTATCCAGGACTTCGGTGGGAATAGTTGCGAGACCCCTTCAACCGTTCGCAAATAGAAGGGAAGAAACACCTCCTATGCAAGAGGATAGAACCACCTTCACTAATAATATTATGATTTGTCATGATGAATATATGACACTCCCTAATCAAGTCTGCAGAAAATTAACCTTCAATCAATATATGAATCAGAAAAAGAAGAATGGTGGAAGACATTGTTGAGTTGTTTGTAGCTTCGATCAGATAACGTATTTATTATGATCATAATAAATATGAATATATAAGTAATATTAAGTATTACTTATATTCATACTTAATATATAACGTATGATTAAAGAGACATGAATATAGCATGATCGAATGATCTATTACCAAAGTATAAACACCGACTACAATTCAAACGGTGATTAGCAATCGCTAAAGCAATGGAAGTCACACCTGTGATAGGCGTGACTCCTTGAGGAGTCACGTCTATCACAGATGTGACTCCTACCGTCACTCATATAAATATCAACGTCTTTTCCCTGCAATACCATGGACAGACACAAAAATCGGAAGTGTATGAGAAGTGGAAATTGCATCTGCAAAATAAAAGAAAGTAATAAATTAAGTCTGCAATACAAATATCCAATATTTAGAAGTTATCTAAGTTAGATCATAAGTTCGATTTGAATTTACATGGTATCAGAGCCAAGTTAAGTAGAATCCGGGCAGAAAATCGAACTTGAGAAATTCAGATTTAATACATCTCATTTCTCAAATGGCAGCAGCAATCCGATTCGAAGACAGATTGGAAGGAGGAAATAACTTCTCATCATGGAAATTCAGAATTATGATGATACTAAAAGAAAATAAAGTTGATTCATTTGTGAGAGAAAACAAAACGGAACCAGAGAATGATCCTGATAAAACGACATGGATTGAAGGAAATGACAAAGCCATGAAAATCATAGTTGATGGAGTTAGAGATCATATCATGCTGATTCTGACAAAACATGAGACTGCATATCATATGTTTAAGTCACTTGAAAGCAATTATGAAATTAATAACTCCAGCAGAACCTTAGCCCTAAAGAGAGAAATAAATCATATAAGTATGAACAAAGGAGAATCTATCAATGCATACTTTATGAGAATATCTGCACTAAGGGATCAACTATCAACACTTGGGTACCAAATTGAAAGCAAGGAACTAACACTTATTGCCCTAGATGGTCTCCCAAATTCCTTGGAGACATTTGTTCAAGGCATTAGTGCAAGGTCTAAATTTCCAAAATTTGACCGCCTAAGATCAGACTGTCTTCAAGAAGATGAGGATCTTCATGTTCTAAATACAAACTCTCACAAGAAAGAGAAGAAGAAACACTTCAAGAAGAGGAAAAATCATCACGGGAAAGGTTCATTCAAGAAAGACATTTCTCGCATCCAATGTTTCCGATGCGACCAATATGGACACTATGCAGTTAGATGCCCTGACAGAACCAAGCAACAACCATCTTATGCCAAAATAAAGGAGCATGAATCCGAGAAATATGTATTGTACTCTGCACTGTCAAACCAAGTAACAAATAAATCCAACACCTGGGTTATAGATAGTGGTTCATTGTTATGTGCCGATATTAAGGCATTGTTTAAATTTAAAGATTTAAAATGTTAGATTAAATATCCCCATCATAGTCCATTAATAAATATATAATATTATATGATATTATCTAGATATATTATATTTATAAATAACCAATACAAATATAAATATAAATATTAAAATAACATATTATTATTATATAATAATAATATATGATAATAAATATAAATGTTAATATTAATATTAATTATTATTATTATTATAATGTAATAAACATATTTATATAAATGAATATAAATCATACATTATATAATATATTAGATTGTCTTTAAGACAATCCCTCAAGGCAGCAACAACTAATATATTTATAAAAAAAGGGCTAAAATGTAGCAATCACATTATATTATGCAAACTAATAGCCTTGCAAACTATTATAAATACAATTGGCAGCCAATTACAATGAAGAGCAGTTATATTATAAAAAGACATGACCTTTGTGAAAAAGTATAGTCATTGACCATTTAGGAAAATATAAAGGTAGAGAGTGGAGGAAGCAAGGAAACACAACAAAATACAATGAAGCAAGTAGATATAAAATTAATAATTTATGAGTCTAAATTACAGACATGATTGAATATTAATTGCTTGGGAAAATAAGATAAGTATGCTACACCTATATTCCCAAAGAAAGAAATAAATTAATATCTATAAGTTATTTCAATATTTTTTATACGGAATGATATTAATTAAAGGGATTATAATATGAATGATATTAAAATATAGATTTAAGTAATAAATTGAGTAATATATGAAAGCAATATTATAAATAATATATTATTAACAAATATCAATTTTAGTGATTATATATATATATAGATATATGATATGATAGCATGTTATAGTCAAGGTGGAGCGAATAACTAACATGATATAGATAGCTTAAACATCTATGAATAACATGATTATAAATGCTTAGAGAATCCATCATCATTAGGACTAAGCCCCAATAAAGAGTAATCATACTTGATTTATGTAATGAAGGCAAGGTCCTTAGAAACAAACCCATGATATAAGATCATAAAACACATTGAGAGATTGGAGGTAGACTTGTTAGGAAGAAGCAGCATTAATACATCGAAAGGTAGATAAGACCGGCGGTGGAATGGACCATGTTACATCATACTTAGGCAATGGATAAGACCTGTAGTGGAATGGACTATGCTACATCATACAAGGGCAATAAGTAAGACTTGCGGTGGAATGGGCATATGTTACATCATACAAAGGCACTTAGTAAGACCTAAGGTGGAATGGGCATGTGTTACATCATACAAAGGCACTACCATAGAGGATGATTCATGCAACCTAACAAGAGATAGTACCCCATCTCCACTAGTGTTTGAAAATGAATAAAATTAACATGTAATAGACAAACCGAATTATGAATCGACTTAAGGATTGAATAATTGAATTATTGATTTATGGTGATACTGTTTATGTGGTTACCAACCTTGATTTGATTATTTTAATATCTATTACTAATGTTCCCTTTAAGAAGTAATTCTCATGTGCAAGGTGGAAAATAAGGATCTTCTTAAAGGGGACATTACATTCATCAAGACACATCACAGGGTTCAAGGAACTACTAGACACCATGGTAGAAGAGACTGACGAAGAAGTAACAATTGGAGATAACTCTATACATCCAGTCAAGGGTGTTGGCACATGCACCCTCAAATTAAAGACTGGCATCTCCATCCAACTTACTGGAGTATTGTTTGTCCCAGGCATCAAAAGAAATCTAGTCTCCATAACTGCACTTGAAGATAATGGATATAGGGTGACCTTTATGGATAGCAAAGTATTGGCATGGCCAAAGAATTCTACTATTAAGAAAGCCAAAACCATAGGTCATAGACAAGGGTACTTGTATGAGTTATGTACGGAACCAAATCTAGCCCTAATTCATGAAACTGCAGACTCTAATGAAATATGGCATAGAAGACTAGGACACCTAAATTTCCGTGTCCTATCTTCCATGGAAAGACTAGTTACAGGGTTACCCAAACTCAAACAATGTAATTCAGGGATATGCAAGGGGTGTGCCTTAGGGAAAAATACAAAGGGGTCCTTTCAAAATAGTTCTAGCAAAACAAATAACGTATTAGAACTAGTCCACTCAGATTTATGTGGACCCATGTCTGTACCCTCCTTAGGTGGGTTTCTATACTATGTAATCTTCGTTGATGACTTTTCCAGAAAGACGTGGATCTATTTTCTTAAATGTAAAGAATCACAGGAAATCTTTAAAAGATTTAAGGAATTCAAATCCATTACTGAAAACTCTTCCGGGAGAAAAATCAAAACCTTAAGAACAGATAATGGGAGTGAATACACTTTAGACATTCTTAAAGACTTTTGTAAAAACACTGGGATTAAGAGGGAGTTCACTGTACCTTATAATCCTCAACAAAGTGGAGTTGCAGAAAGAAAAAATAGAACCATTGTAGAAGCTGCTAGGGCTATGTTACTTGATCAGAATATAGACACTTCACTTTGGGCAGAAGCATCTAATACTGCTGTCTATATACATAACAGATGTCTTCACTCTCATATTGATGACAAAACTCCTGAAGAAGCCTTCACTGGCACAAAACCAGACATTAGTCATTTAAGGATATTTGGTTGTCCTGTTTACATTCATGTGCCCAAAGAGAAAAGAACTAAGCTAGAACCTTCTGGGAGAAAAGGCATCTTTGTAGGCTATAGTGAAACATCAAAAGCTTATAGAATATATATACCTGATCAAAGACAGATTGAACTAAGCAGAGATGTGATTTTTGAGGAAGACATAGCTTTCAAAAGAGGCAGAAATTATATTGAGTCAGAAATTCAAACTTCCAACTCAGGCATAGAAGAGGATTCTACACCTGAGTTTCAGAGGGAGTATCCTGAGGAAGATGTAAACCATGAACAAATCACATCACTAGAAAATCCCAAGAAAAGACTACTCTGGGCCACCAAAACAATGGAAGAAGCTAAAAATTATGCCGCTCCATCAGGGACTTTTAGGGAAAGCACAAGACCTAAGAGATTCTCTAGTTATGTAGCTTTAATGAGTGAATTCATTAAATCAGAACCTTCTAGTGCTATAGAAGCTCTTAAGCACCAAGTATGGAAGGATGCCATGACAGAGGAGTATCAATCCATCCTGAAGAATGATGTGTGGGATATAGTACCTAGACCAAAAGGGAAATCTGTTGTTTCTTCAAAATGGATATTTAAAATCAAACATGTTGCAGATGGCAGTATAGGGAAATACAAAGCAAGATTTGTAGCCAGAGGATTTTCACAAAACGAACGAATTGATTACGATGAAACCTTCGCTCCAGTTGCTCGATATACATCAGTCAGGGCAGTTCTAGCTATTGCAGTAGCCAAAGGGTGGAAAGTCCATCAAATGGACGTAAAAACTGCTTTCTTAAATGGAACCATTGAAGAAGAGGTTTACTTAGAGCAACCCGAAGGATTTGAGATTCACAATGCAGGATCCCATGTATGTAAATTAAAGAAAGCTCTATATGGACTTAAACAGGCCCCCAGAGCCTGGTATGAAAGAATTGACAGTTACCTCTTGAGATTAGGCTTCTCAAAGAATGATGCAGATCCAAATCTCTACTTCAAACAAAGCAAAGGTGATATGTTAATATTGATATTATATGTTGATGATCAATTGATTACAGGAGAAGATCACCTTATTGATCAGTGTAAGAAAGATCTAGCTTCAGAATTTGACATGAAGGACTTAGGTCTATTACACTACTTCCTTGGACTGGAAGTATGGCAGAAATCAGACTGTATTATTCTAAACCAAGGGAAGTACACAATTGATATATTAAAAAGGTTTGGTATGATGGAATGTAGACCTATGTCTTCCCCCATGGAAACAAATCTTCATAAATTGAAGGAAGCAGCAACAGATTCTCCGTTGGCAGATCCCTCTCTTTACAGACAGATAATTGGATCCTTGATGTATTTGGTCAATACCAGACCTGATATCTACTATGCTGTAAATGCCTTAAGTCAGTTTATGTGTGAGCCCAAGGAGATACATCTTGTGGTTGTGAAGCATATAATGAGATACCTTCAAGGTACTCTAAATTATGGCTTAAAATATGAAAAGGTTGACTTAGATCTACATGGATTCACAGATTCAGATTGGGCTGGAAGTGTAACTGACCGGAAGAGCACCTTTGGATGTTGTTTCAGTTTAGGGTCAGCAATGATATCGTGGATCAGCAAAAAACAGTCTTCAGTTGCTCAGAGTTCTACAGAAGCCGAATATATTGCAGCTTCTATGGCTGCTAGAGAGGCAGTATGGCTTAGAAAACTGCTTGTGGGATTATTTGGTAAACCTCTGAAACCAACTATCATCCACTGCGACAATCAAAGTTGTATTAAGCTATTCGTGAATCCAGTATTCCATGATAGATATAAACATATTGAGATTCCTCATCACTATGTGCGTGATATGGTGGAAAGGAATGTGATTCAGTTGGAGTATATTAGTATAGGATATCAAACTGCAGATATTCTTACCAAACCACTCCTCAAGGTGAAAGTTGAATACTTCAGGAAAAATCTTGGTATGATTGAAATGTAAGACTCTAATTGATTTGTACTAAAGATGTTTAATGTGTAAACTTCTTGTGTCATATGTGTGACTCTATGACATTATGGGCCTACCCATTCTGTGTTTATTTCTAAAAGTGACGACTTTTGGATAATCTACACTTGTACCTAACATTATAAGGTGACAATCTTATAATGTTCATTAGACTAATATCATGTGACTTGATATTTGTATGAATCATGGAGTTATCATGATTAAGTTATGGTAGACATTATGTGACTTAATGTCAGTGCACATACCATAACTAGGATATATAAGGAGAATGTAATGTTCTCGAGTATAGTATATCCTTTAGTATCACGAGGTAGGTGATGCTACGTATCACGAGATAGGTGATACTATATATCATGAGTTATGTGATATTAAATTACTTTGAGTAATTCATTACAGATCAGATAATTGATATTCACAGAGATTATTGTGATATTGTTATCTTCCCGAGCTAAGAGGGAGTGTTGAGTTGTTTGTAGCTTCAATCAGATAACGTATTTATTATGATCATAATAAATATGAATATATAAGTAATATTTAGTATTACTTATATATTCATACTTAATATATAAGGTATGATTAAATAAACATGAATATAGCATGATCGAATAATATATTACCAAAGTATAAACACCGACTACAATTCAAACGGTGATTAGCAATCGTTAAAGCAATGGAAAGGTGACGAAGTCACACCTGTGATAGGCATGACTCCTTGAGGAGTCACACCTGTGATAGGCATGACTCCTTGAGGAGTCACGCCTATCATAGATGTGACTCCTACTGTCACTCATATAAATATCAACGTCTTTGCCCTGCAATACCATGGACAGAAACAGAAATCGGAAGTGTATGAGAAGTGGAAATTGTATCTGCAAAATAAAAGAAAGTAATAAATTAAGTCTGCAATACAAATATCTAATATTCAAAAGTTATCTAAATTAGATCATAAGTTCGATTTGAATTTACAGACATGACAACAGGGGCAACAAAGACTACAAGCATGTTCTGAGTAAAGTGTCTTTGGACCGTTTTGATTGTAGTGAAAAGTGTTCCGCAAGATCTTAGGTTCAGAAACTCGACACATACATTACCTTGAAGCCTATGCTTGAGGAGACAACCTTAAACTTTGCTACTTTACACCTGGATGGGGCTACTTATGAGTGGTGGTACCATGGTCTAGTGACACAAGGTCACAATTTGATCACAACCTACGATGAATTCACGAATAGACTCATCGAGAGATTTGACAAGCAAGATCCGGAACAAAGTTTCAAGGACCTAGCACAACTGAAGCAAAACAACACTATTGATGCATACATCACTGAGTTTCAAGGACTTAGTGTAATGGTCCCAGACATTTCTAAAAGAAGACTCATCTTTCTGTTTGTTGAAGGACTTGTAGAACCAATTAGAGGATGGGTCAAATCCTTGGACTCACAAAATTTGCAAGAGGCCATTAAAAAGGCAAGAAGCATGGAGTTTTCAGCTCCAAACACCGAGATGGAAGTCAAATCTTCTCCACTCAATAAAGATAAAGAACCAAACTCAAAATATCCCAATCAGCAAAAGCCACCCATGCAAAGAATGAGTGATGAAGTCAAAAATGAGCTCAAAAGGAAAAAATTGTGTTTCACATGCAAAGAGCCAAGGGCTTTGGGTCACAAGTGCTATGAGAGGGGTCAAGCACGTAATTCGGAGGTGTATGTTGATGCTGATTATGAATTAAAAAAAAATAGAATAGCAAGATGAATTCAAAGATTGTGAAGAAGTTGAGGATTTTGATGAAGCTCCAAAAGGACCAAAAAATAAGAAAGTTGATGATGGTATCTTAGCCCAACTTTCATGCCAACTGAAGAATGATCCCTTTAGGATTCATGGTGTACTGTGTGGACAATGAATCACTACCCTCATTGATACTGGTGCTACTCACAACTTCATTGATGAAGGAGTTGTAGCACGAAGAGGCCTTTAGACAGAGGAGCTTGAGGGATTCAATGTTATGGTTGCGGATGGGTTTACAATCCAATGCACAAGAAGGATTCGAAATTTGAGTCTCTATTTGGGAAACTATGAGGTTAAGGATGTTTTTCATGTGGTAAGTATTGGTGATTCAAATATTGTCCTTGACGTTCAATGGCTTAAGTCATTGGGAGAAATTTATTTGAACCTTAAAACTAGGGAACTCAAGTTTCAAAATGATGGACAAACAGTGGTTTTGATGGGAATGTCAAATGATACATCACGTGTTCCCACTGCAAAAAGAATGGAAGGAAAAAAGGAATACCTTACAGTTATGCAAGCCTTGCCAAATAAGAAAAGTCAAGGTTTCAGCTGTAAATGGCCTGAGAAGCTTCCACAAGAAGATGAGGAGCTGGATGGAAAAATTAGAACAGCAGCAAAAAATGCAAGTTTAGAATTTATTTTGCATAGAAACTAGGTAAGTCTAGGGTCTAATTATGTTTTTCAAACATTTTATAATCCACTCTATGAAATAGGTGCTGACTTGATATATGATAATTCTATTTTTGAGTGGGTTTGGGAGACATTAGTTGTTCCTAGATCCTTGAATATTAATGTTGACATGTCTAAGTTGGAAGAAGAAGATGGTGTAGTTGTCTCAAATCTACATTGGAAGCAAGAGTATGATTTCAGAGAGCATGCAATGTTTAATGTTGGTTACAAAAATCCAAGTTCCTTAAAGGTTCCATTTGTTGAAAGCACTTGGATTGGCAGTGTGAAGGGCATTCTTATTGGGGAAGATGTCTTTGGTTTCACTAGAAGGTCATTAGATGAAGCTCACATGAATAGCAGAGTTGCACAACACAAGCATGGTGGAGTTGCCTCATTCCATCAAATTCTTGATAGAGGTCACCAACAAAGTATATTGGAAGGTTACAATGACCAAAGAGATGTTCCTTGGTGGAGGAAAGTTCAAGTTTCCAGTTTTAACTTTGTTGTTTTACTTCAGATCAACCACCTCATACTTTTGTTTGCACTTATTCATGAAGGTTGGCAAGGAATTTCAATTAGGAGATGGAGGAACTTCCAATTGGAGGATGTTAGGGAGTCTTCTCTAGCATCTTCTAAATGGGGTTTGAGCATTCAAATACTCCACTTTCATGTTCATTCTTGGAGATTCCTTTGGTGCAGCTGTTGTTCCTTGAGTAGGGAGTTAAAATTAGATTGTTCAGCGCTAATTTCAGTCATGAACAACAGTGAGGATCTGCTTTTTCAGACTTCCCAAACCTTGAGAGTTCATCTTACAAAGGTTTATGATGTAAACTATGATAGTTTACTTGGGTTTTCAGTCAGGACAATGAACTTCTACATGCTTGGGTTCATCATTCAGAGTCTCTTGGAGGAAGAACAATGGCAATTGCAATTGTGAGACAGCATGACACATGGTATTTGGGAGTTCACAAACCTACTAAACTAATTTGGGATCTTGGATTGACATTATTCAGGATGGTTCTTTTGGTTATGGATTACCAATTGCTTGAGGGAAAGCAACTTCAGGGAGGGAGGATTATAATGTCCCTTTTACATCAGCGAATATTGGAGAACGTTAGCCTTATTATTTTAATTTCCTGAAGCCTAACTAGGTTCAATCAAGGGAAAATGACTTTTAAAAATTAAGTTATAAAGTTGCTTTACTCTAATTGCATATAATAAAGTTAGCAACTTTATATTATTTTAAAAGTGTGACTAAGTAGATGTGCGTTTGGAGAGATAAATATATTTCATCTTTTTTTGGAGGAGCGCTCACTTAGTGGGAGAGTGTGAAATTAATGCCATAATATTATATTATATTTTGAGCATGCACAGTGAAGGATGAATAAAACGGAGTTGGAATGCTCATTTGGTTTCTCATGCTTGGAAATTGAATTTTCTTCTCTAAATGCTTGTGTTGTTGAGCAAAGCTTGATAGGGGTTGTTTAACCTCCAGAAATTCACTAGTTTCGATGGTGAAACACCTACCCTAGCCAGTTTGGTGTGGTATCTCATACATAGGACTACCTGGTGCTATTATGGAGATTTCAAATTTTGATGTTTTTTGAGATTATATGAATTGCAGGTGATTTTTTTGTGATGGATAAGAACAATTTTTGTCATAGCATGTGGTATTGGAAACAATAATAATGTTGACCCAGATTTCACAGGTTGTTATACATTTGGGTGTCGTACACCAATGCCTGTAGTTTTTTTTTAATCTAGTTTTGTTCTAGATTGCATTCAATCTTTTGTGGCAATAATTCTATCATGAATAGTAAAGGATTATAGTGGCATTTGACAAGAATCAGACATTGAAGAAAAATCGGTGTTGAATCCATACCCATCCTACCGTAAGGCTTTTTGGGAAGCTAAAGAATAATATTTTATTTAGTCATTGCTTATTTGTGTCGTTTATTTATGGGTGCATCTTTTATACAATCTGGTGACAGATATTTAGGAGGTTGCAAGGTTAAGAGACACTATGAAGTCTGTATGACCTATATGGGTCATAGGAAGGAAGCACGTGAGAAGCTCACAGCTAAGGAAAATATCTATTTGGACCATGTAGTGACTAAAATCAGTGACGCCTAGCTTTAATAAGCCCACTGCTAGCAGATAGGCAAGTGGACATGCATGTGATAGCATGTTGTGAACAGTTTATGAGAATTTCCATGTATTGAGTTTTGTAACAAACCAAACCAATATGGTTTCTTGAGTCTTAATAGTGGATTTCACATTGCTGATGGTTCATTCTTGCCTCCTGCAATATATCAGCTACTGGGACCATGTCTTCTAAGGTATGAATTGATTTTTCAATGTATTCTCTGATCATTTTCCAATGATTAAATGATATTTAACAAAAAATTCAGACTTGGTAAAATCTCGCTCAGACCTAAATGATTTTCATAGAGTTTTTGCAAGCTCTATAACTGGGGTGACCATTTCATAATACACTTTTCACATAAGCGAAACAAGAAAAGTACATTTAGCCTCCACAGAAAACAACCAGGATAAACACGATCCTTCGGTTTGAGAGTTGAACTATATATACACCTTTCAAATGCAAAATCGTTACCCTACCCCGGTAAATGTGTAGCAGTAGTTATATCTAATACCACCATGCATTGACCACAATAAAAGAACTCTATACATCCACAATACTTTAAAAAGTTATCAGTATGATTAAGGTACTGTTGTGACCAAATCACACATCACCCCGCTGAACTGGGGACCCCCTTTCTTTTTGAGCTCAGAGGCTTTGCATAGGGTCCTGAATGATCAAACTGCGTAGGATGAGATTGTTAGGGAAGACTCATTATGAGTAGGTGTGCTAAGTCATCACGGGGAGAGTGTCTAGACGATATCACTCAATGACTGAAGTTTAGGCGCCCTTTTGGAGGAGGAAGGCCATGAGCTTGAAGTGCCTTGATGAAGTCAAGAGTCAAAAGGACTAGCGCCTTGAATGGTTGAACTGTTGCCTCCACACATATCTTTGATGAAATTGCACCGTGATCAACTTGGACAAGGAGTTTTAGTGCCCTAAGAGAGGAGGACTCCTTGGTGTTATAAAGCCTCGAATGCACCTTTACTAAGAGGTATTGTTAGTCAGGATCAAACCATAAATGCACCTTAGGTGATGAGTGCTTTGATAATATCATTCAAGCGCCTTGATTTGTTTTGAGCGCCCTAAGGGAGAGCCATGCGCCTAACAAACATCATAGTGATTTGAGCGCCTAGGGTTGGAGTTGGAACCTTTGGCGCCTAGGAGAGTTGGAGGGTTTTGAGCAGAGGGTGAGATTCCTAACATTCTGCGCCTTGATGATGATGTGAGAAGAGGATGTGCCTAGAACAAACAAGCATCATTCTGGCGCCTTTGAGAAAGAGTATCAAGTGAGCGCCTAGAATGACATGTTGGAGCGCCCAAACTAGGATATGCGCCTTTAGGTGAAGTCAAGCTATAAGAGAGGAGTTCTGGCGCCTAGTTCAAATGATTTCAAGGAGTTGAGGATGAGCGCCTAGATTGTAAGATGAAGGAAATGTGAGCGCCTTGGAGGGAGTGATTGCAAAGTGATCTTGTTGTGGCGCCAAAGAAAGGATGAAGATACTGGTCAGTATGAGCGCCTACATACTCCTGCGCCTTGACAAAGATGGACTGCTTATGGAAAGGCAAGGCGCCCTTCATACATTCCTCTGATCACCAAAATGGGCCTTGATGGGTCTCCTGGCGCCTTGATCCAGAACATTGGAGGATGGAGAGTTATACTTATGCACCCAGGATTGAGGTAAGTGAGTGCTTGTAATGGAGAGGAGCAATGAGATGGAATGTCTTGTAGAAAAGACTCCTTGAGTTTAAGGATCATCATGAAGAGATTGGCGCCCAGAGACCTCTTCTTGCGCCCTTGGTGATGATGACCATTTTTGCGCCTTGAAACCATAAGAGTTTAGTGCCTTAGAGTTGTAAACATGGCTTTGGCTGCCTTGAGTGAGTGTTGGCGCCTTGGATGAAGAACTGATATCTTGCGCCCTAGAAAGTTTTGAAGTTATGCGTCTAGGAGAGTTGAGTTGAAGACTCTTGCACCTCAGAGGAGTGATATGCGCCTTAGAGGGGAAGTGCGCCTAAAGAAGGGTATCTTCTAAATCCATTGTGCGCCTTGGACTAGAGAGGAATCATTTTAGCGCCTAAATGTGGAAAATTGCGCCTTTCATGATATTGAGCGCATGGAAGAAGGTTTAAGCATCTTGAGCCTAAGAGTTAAACAAAACCTTGATCAAAATGCGCCTTAGAGTGAGATAGTGCCTGAGTCTCAATCCAATTGCACCTTGAGGAATGAGTTGTGCACCTTGGAAGTGTTTTGAGCGCTAAAGAAAGGATGTGAAGATATAGGTCAGTAAATGCGCCTTGCAATAGTCATTTGAGTATAGAACCTTAATGAAGGTGTGCACCTCAATATGCAGAGGAATGAGCTTGAAACTGTCTGCTTTAACACCTTGAGATAAGGAGGTTTCCTGAGGACTTAACATCAAGTCATCTAGAACACCTTGAGAATGGAGAGTTGAGTGAAGACAATTGAGTTGGCATGATAGAGATGATGAGCGCCTTGCATTGTTGGCGCCTTGGAGGTAGTAAGAATGTTTAGTGCCTTCATGCAAAGTGAGGAGATTGCGCCTAGTGAGGATAAGTGGGATTGGGCACCCTGTGGTGAGGTCAAGAGTAGATCTGCGCCTTAAAGAAGGTTTTGGCGCCTTAAGTTTGAAGAGAGTGCCTTATGTGACAAGAGGAAGATATGAGCGCCTTCAATGACTGAGTTTTGGCGCCTCGGTATAGGATAGATGGAGAAGGCCTCAAACTGCACCTAAACCTAGAAAGGAGAAAATATCTTCAATGACATATTGGCGCCTTCATCAAGTAAGTCTCAGTCGTTAAATCAAGGTGGTCTCCTGCCATTTTTGGTGCCTTTTTGGAGGGGTATTGGAACAAAGTACAAGCGCCCTGAGTTCAGGGTAAGTAGAAAACAAGAAACAAGTGCATCCTTTGCCTCCCCAGTGATCTTGTTAGGAGATGATAATAATCCAAGTTAGCGCCTTGAAGAAGTGGAATGATTGAATAATTGTCTACTTGAGCGCCTTGATGGAAGGTAAATAGAAGTGAGCGCTTTAGATACATTCTGCGCCTAAGGGTTACAGAGGGTTTTAGCGCCTCAAAGATGATAAAGGGTTAAAGGCAGTGAAATAGAGCGCCTTGAGGAGGTAGTTGAGCACCCTGGATTGAAGGATTGAAGTTGGTATTGGCACCTTGAAGTGTTTTTGAGCGCCTTGGTGTGCTTTAGCGCCCTCAAGAAGAAGTGTTTTGAGGGCCAGTTGAGAGAGTTGGCGCCTCAGAGTTGTAACTAGAAGTATTTAAGCGCCTAGAAGTAGAGTTGGCGCCTTGGAAGTAATCAAATATGCGAAGTTACCTCTAGAAAGTTAGGCGCTCCTTTGCCTGGGTATTAAAAATGGTTGAAAAGAGAGATTGGGCGCCTAAACAATAAGGTGAGTGTGAAAGTTGGTTAAGTGTTGGCCATTGAACAAGGTTGGCACCCAGAAATCAAGCTGTCCTCAAGGGCAAGTATCTGAGAAGCCTTCAAGTTGCTAAGGGATCACACCTCACGTTTCCTACATCACTGACATCATGTTAGATCAGATCAAGATCAAGTATGCTTCATCAGTAGCCTTATGTTCAAAGATAAGGCATTCCCCATCTAAGCTTCAAGTCAAGGTTTGTCAAGCTTCAAAGTTTATTCTAGAGGTTATCAATGCCTACTTCATATCCAAGGAAGATGTTATCATTTACACTCCCAGAGGGTCCCTTCGAAGATCATCGTGCAAGATCACTTCATCGACTTCTACCTTGAGGACACTTCATCTATTTTATTTTTAAGTTTTCCCCACCTTCAACTCCAAGAGAGACTTCTACTCTCATACATGATTGAAGCTTCGCCATCTACAAGTTGAGAGAGTCTACCTCATCATCATCTCTATTACTCACTCTTCAAGAAGGAGCATCATCCAAGAAGACTAGCAAAAGGAGAAGCTTCATGAAGATGACAGTCTCTTTGGCGCCCTACATAGGGTAAACATTTGTCAACCAACATTTGCGCTTGGATGGAGTCAAACTGGAGTATAAAGTAGAATCCTTGAGATAAATGAGTTTAGGGCGCCCAAATGCATGAGAACTATCCACTTTGGCGCCCTTCATGGAGGAGTCTATCCTTTTTTGGCGCCAAACAATTTCAATTTTTTTAAAAAGTTGCAAACATTTAATGCAGGCCGACCTCATTTAATAAAGGCATATAACCCTATATAAGGTGAGCGCTCCTTCATGTACTTCATTCATTTTGCAGATTGCAAGTAAGAAGGCAGCGAATTTCACCTTAGGAGTAGCAGAATTCAAGTTAGAGGCAGCAAATCTTCCTAGAGGAAGAGCAGATCTTGTAAGGAGAACATTGAATTTGCAAGGGAAACGCACAATTTTCAGAGCAGACCTGCTTTTAGAAGACTGCTCCTACATTTTTATTCCTGATTTTTTGACATGTGTTAACTGATTTGCATCATTTAATCCAGAAAATTACATTTTATAAGGCAGAAAATTGAACACGAGGTATGTGTTATCACTTCTACTTTATAAAAGTACCTTGTATTTGTTTAATTTTACAGATTTATATTGAGAAATCAGATAAATGACTTAGAATATGTTGCTCATACTTGAAAAATTGAATTAAAACATGATACATGATAATAGTGATGTAGAAGACTCATAGAATTCATTATTTCAATCCACTTATTCAAGTTGAGTCTTGCAGATAGATGGGAATGACGGCTAAGGAAAGACAAGTACTTATCAAGATGGATGCCAAGTCCAACATACCGGAGTCCAAGCTAGAAACACAGTGGAAGGAGGTCGGCGACACCAACGTGGGACACATCAACTTGGAAGAAGTGAAAGACTTCTTGTTCGCGATCACTAGGAATGAAGACATTAAAGCCATCGCAAAGAGCGGGATTATACAAGTGGCTTGCTTTCCACCTGCCTTGCTAAGCGCCGAGCTCGTGTTGGAGTGTGTTCAACATTATGACAAAGAGAAAAGACAGATTATAGCAAAGGATGGAACTGTTCTCGCCTACCTACAGAGGGAAGCTATCCAAGAGATCTTCAACATCCCGAAGGCGAAAGGAGTCTTCATATGCCCTACAACAGCTCAGATGACGTTCGAAGGCAACTCAAAGGTTTACATGCAAGAAATTAGGAAGAAATGGATGAATGATTCGTCGATGAAGATATACAACTTAGAAAACCCCAAGTATCACAAGGCTGACTTTAAGCAAGAGATAAGTTACTTGATCATGTTCCTGAATCGAGTAACAGGTAGGCCACAATCATCTACTTTCGAGGGATGGATGTATACTTATTTTGGTCATATGTTTACAAAGAACAAGATGATTGACTGGGCTGGCCTTATAAGCCACTGCCTAAATGAATAGTTTGAAAATTTTGATGAAACGAAGTCTTTCTTCATGACTTCATACCTTGTGTATATCTTGGCAAGAAATGTAGTTTACAAAGGACTAACAGCTAAAGGGCAAGTAGGTACAAAGCCGGGACAGATTCTCTCGCATCAGTGTTATCCTCAGCTCCACCTGAAAAACATCAATCACTACAAGAGATTCAATGATGCTTTCGCCATGTTCACAGTGAGGAAATTGAGAGGTGAACTACATCGGAGACTAACAGGTGCTGCCAAGAACTTCGTCAAGCAGTATGGAAGGTATTACATCCAGTATGATAAGTTCACCTATGTCAGGATTCAAGGATTTACATCATTCCCATATAGACTGCCTAAATACCCTTCAAACGGGATGGTGTTGCTAGAGGTTTCCAGACAACTGTTAGAATTTCATAAGATGCAGAAAGCAAGGAAGAAGGCAGGAGTTCAGTTCCCTCTTCAACTGGTTAGATACTATTCTTGTCCATCATTATAGGCAACTGAGCATTCAGAAGTTGAGCTTCAGGCTTATCATCTGCATCCACATGATTCGAGGAGAGAAAACTTTGATCCACATGGAGCTATCAAACAGTCTTACTCTTCTTACAAGCATAAAGAACAACTGGAGGATCATTGGGCTAATGCTATAGATGATGATGACATCAGGATGCAAAAGTATTCAAGATTGAAATGGAACTTGATAAGAGCTACAAAGGTACTAAGAATTCCTGATCAGTTAGAAGGTGAAAGAGCTCTTCTTGGTGATGAATATGATAAAATTCGCAATTTGCCTTATGAAGTCAATTGGGCAGATAGAGAAAAGGTCGATGATGAAGGATTGATAAGGCCTGTTATTGCTATCACTGAAGAGCAAATAGACAAACAAGTACAAGCTTTGCTTGATGAAGGTAAGAAACTCACCTATACTAAGATGGGAGAAGTAGATCAGCAAGAACAACATAAAGCACCTAGTAAAGATTCACGAAGCAGAGGAAGTGAGAAAGACTCAGGACAGGGAAAGAAAAGGAAACAGCTTGAGATTGTTCAGGGAGAATCCAGTAGAAAAAAGAAAAGGATAAGTATTGAAACTGCTTCTTCTAGACAGCTAGGTGACATCCCACTGAATCAAGACTTAGTGATTCCTGCTGATAATATAGTTCCAGAAGCTCCAATGGAAGAAGTACCTTCTAGCCCACATGATACTGAGATCATCGATGAAGCTAATACAGAAGATAAGGATGAAGCTGAAGAGGAATCACTGCCTGCACAAGGAAGACAATTACAACATCAGCAAGATCTTTCATCGCTGCCAGAGTGGTTACAGGAAAGAATCAGAGAGAATTGTGAACTTGAGAATTGTCTTCCCCTTCCAGTTGATGAGTTACTCTTAGATATGTCGAAAGAGAAACCGAAGAAGGCAAATATCCTTTGAAAGATCACTAAAGATGAAACATGACTAAGGAAAGTGCATGTAGCAGTTCCTAGGCTTGAAAAAAATATAGAGGATGTAACACCTGATGATTATGATATCAATACAATCAATCTGGGTCCTTTGACTGGAATGCAAGTTGAAGAAGAGCTTCAGGATTCGATTGATAATGCTTGAGCTATCATAAGACAAGAAACAGAAGGCAGAATCAAGGCTGAGCAAAGATGTCGTGCCTTAGAGCAGTACATTCAGCATTTAGTGCATCCTATCCATCAGCAAGAAAGGGTTGCTACACCTCCATCTCTCCTTCCTCCCGAAACAGTTGAACACTTAGAAGAGTTGAAGTCTTCATCTCACAGAATGAAGGATTGGATGAAAAGATCAAAGGAGACTACATTCAGACATCTGAAAGATATTATGCAAGTGAGTGATAAGATTACTAGTCTTAAGGAGAGGGTACTTGCACTTATGACATCTTGTGTTGAATTCAAAGACCTCAAGAATCAATATCTATCACACTTGAAAAGTTTGATGGAAACATCAGTTGATGAGTTGTTACATGCTGAAGTCATTGAAGAAGGTAGAACATACAACTTTTCCTCTTGGTATTATAGCCTTCGCATCAAAGGACAGTTGTTGGATAAGATAGAAATAGATATGTCAAGAGTTAGAAGTATGCTTCAAAGGATTCAGGATGGAATACATGCCTCTCTAATGAAGATCTGTAATCCATTTGGGGGAATGACTCTTGAGAATCTAAAAGAACAAGTTCAAGTTTTCTATTTTCAGGAAAATGATGTTACAGATGAAAGACTTGATAGTATATTTTCACTTGCTGTCCACCTTGGCGACAACAAAGCAAGAATAACCGATTGGGAAAGGACACTTGGCCTTTATTCAATTGATGTACTTGAAGCTGAAGGAACCATTCAGAATGCGCCAAGTGTACCTGTGGAGGAAGTCAAGCAAATAGTGTCCAAGTTCATTGAATGCCAAGCTTCTAGTGATGGATATTCACATGGGGATTCTTCATAAGATAATGATATATCATTCTTATCTTCTTGCGAGGCGTGCCTTTGTTCTTTTCTTCATAGCCCCCCTCATTTAATACAGATAACCTCCTTCATTTAATAAAGTTGGCCTTTTTCATTTAATAAAGAGAAGTTTGTTACAACTATTTGTGATGTGGCTTGATCTGGTCCGCCGACTTGGCCGATCGATGTTGACCCTTCATTCATTTTGAGGTTTATAAAAGGGCTCTTGTTGCTCTCATTTGTACGATTGAAAATTTCTGAAATTGTTGCAAGAGCTCTCTGAGATAATAAAAGATTCATTGCTTTGGTGATTGTATTTGCGTTTTTGAGTGTTGCATGGTTTAGATTTTCAAGCGAATATTAAGTTATAAGTTTCTTTAAAGTTCATGTTAGTTAATGGAAGGTTTCTTTATTGCTTTGTGGTGAAATCTATAAGTTCATACCATTTGTAGTTTGTGGTTTGCAAATTGCAGTGCATGGTTAGCCTGAACAAAATTGGACATCAATTTGATCTTTATGTTTGTTGAAATTTTCATGAGCATAAGTGATTTAAGCATCTTGTACACCCTAGAAGATTGCACCTGTCTTGTGTAGTTGTCCATCTTAGCGAAGCAAGATCTGGTTTGATTTCACCTAGAGCAGTAATCATCCTTACATCTAGGATTAGATTAGTGTTTCTAAACCTTACATCTTTTGTCTTTTTTTTATTCATTTAGTTAGAATTAGAACTAAGAACATCAATTGCTAAATCATACGCCATCAGCTGTAGTACTTAGACTCTCTAGTATTCGCTTCCGTAATCATTGAAACAAGAAGTTTTCTTGAACGATTGCGTAAGTCCCTTTATATGTTAACAACAAAATCATACTTAGTCACTGAGCTGTCTCTTACCAAAATCATCAGAAAGGAACCTTGGAGTCATCTTGTTTGATCACATAGTTCAGCATTCGAGAGGCTTTTCTCAAGAGGGAGTCAAATACTTTGTATTTCATTCTAATTGTTGACTTGTCCAAAAACAATCATCAACATTTTTGGCGCTAGAAGGAGGGCTTTAACAAGTTGTTTCAGATAAGAAAGAAGGAAGAACATCCTGGAGCGAATTGTTTCTTTCTCGCCAGAAAGGCACCAAAGGATTCTAAGGTCTGCACCAGGAGCATCCAAGGAGTTTTCCGAGTTGGGGTTCCCTTCGAAGTCAAAGAAAGGAAAGAAGGCGACTTCATCGGGTCAAGGTTCTCCAAGCGGGGGTGATATTTCAAATTTGTTTCAGACTCCACCTCCGAAGAATCAGAATCAGGGAGTTGTTCAACAGAGCAACGTCCAAATAACCACCATAGGTACTCCACTTCAACAAGGAGCTACTCAAGCAGGTCCAGGACAACCCAACGTTCCAATGGCAGCACAAGGTTGGCCCCTTGGAAATGTCTCACCCCTTGGGACTTTTACAGACTACCACGATATGCCCAAAAACCCGGAACATTTCTGCCCAAAATTTCATGTCAACGATCCAAGCAGGACGGCTGAAGAGCATATTAAGATCTTTGAAGGTACTCTGGTAAATTGAAGGATCAACGATCAGGATGTAGCATGCCAGTTATTTCCCTACTCTCTTGAAGGAGATGCTACTTTTTGGTATGTTAACCTCCCAGTTGGGTCAATTACCAGTTGGGAACAAATGAAAACTGCTTTCCTGGAGAAGTTCAAGATTCCCATCACTCCTGCAGAACTCTATAAGCAATTCATCGAAGTCAGAAGACAGGAACATGAGCCTATTGCCTCTTTTAATCACAGGTTTCATAAAGCATATTCTAGACTACAAGCTCCATATGATATCACTCCAGAAATGGCGAAGGAGATTTATTATGCTGCATTGGATCGCCTTACTTCTATGTTTGTGAAAAGAGCCCGCCTACCACTCTGACAGGAGCATATGCTGAAGCCGTTCAGGTGAACACAGATTTGGGCATGAACACTCATGGGCCACTTAATCACATAGGGCATGTGGCAATGCCAAATCAAATCCAGGGGATCAACCACGCATTGGCTCAACATACACCTGTAATGAATCCAGTCCCCGTTCCCACTCCTGCTAATCAATTAGTCCTACATCTGGGGGTGCCGATTTCACAAGTTGCGCCTGAAAAGCCAGTGTATCTGCAAGGATCGTCATCTTCTGCAAAGACCCAAGATGAGAAGGATGAAATGAAAGCGCTGATTGATCAGGTGAAGAAATTGTCTACTGAAGTTACACATTTGGGAAATCAGAATTATTATCTGCAAAGGAATTTCCAAAGCAATCAGGGAGGATATCAAGGAAACCAGGGCAATAATCAAGGATATAATCCAGGATATAATCAGGGGTACAGTCAAGGCTTCAGAGGAAATAATCAAGGTTTTCAACGACATAATAGAACCTGGAACACTGCACCGAACAATGGAACTGTACCTTCACCGCTTGATAATTCACCAGCTTCTGACCCAAAACCAGTAGAGAAAGTCTTCTTAGCAGAAGCTGCATTGTCCACTTGGTGCAGGTTGCATAACACCAATCAGCATTCAGAACTTCAATGCCCCGAATTTAAGATAGCTACTGACATCTTTCAGCAAGAAATGCATGGCTCGCAGGTACCAGAAAACCCTCCGGTCACCGGGTATGAAATTGTGCCCACGCAGAGGTACGATCAAGCCCTGATGATTGAAGATTTTACTTTTCCACCCATGATGGAATATGACATGGCCGAATATAATGGAAGATTCCCACCAGTCTCTGCCAATGGGCCTGTTGATGATACATACTATCCTCCGCCATTCGAAGGCAGTTCCCAAACTCAAGAAGCAGATGAAGTTGAGGCCTTTCAGCAATCTACCAGCAATGCACCACAAAGGGTTTATCAGTGAAACTACTGATCCCAAGATCCTGTTACTATGTCAACTCCCCCTAATAACTTGCACACTCCGCCAAATCCTAATGCAAGTAACAATCCAAGCTATCCAAGGGATGCGCCCGAATACAGACAGCGGAATCCAGCTCAGAACGTTGTCCCAGCACAAGAGGCTCAGCAGCAGAATGTTTCCTCAAGGATTGATCCAGCCAGAAAGGAAGTTCTTAAGGATGATTTAAAGAGGTTGAGTCAATGTGTTGTCGAGGAACTCAAGAAGATCAAGATCAACTTACCACTGACAGAATTGATTCAAGTATCTGAAATGAAGGAAGCCTTTTTAAGAAGTGTTGATGATACCATCGCAAAAGGTGGAAATCAAAACGTACAAATCCCCACAGGATCGTCAGGTCCATCCACTTCAGCGGCACCAAGAGCATATGTGGGTCAAAATGCGAATCCAACCCAAATGAGGCCACCTCAACCACAAGGTCAGACGAATGCTATTTTCATTGCACAGGATTCATCCAATATGACAGACGACAAGTCAGTTACAATAAAAGAAGAGCCTGCAGAAGATAATAATGCACCAAAGATTCAAAGCTCACAAGTCAATCCAGATCTAGCAGATGACCGATATAGTGCTCCTAAGAAGAAATTGGTAGTCTTTTACCAAGGAAGGGATGAACAGCCCCCGTTCTTGATATCAGTTAGAATGTTTGGTAAACTGTTACATAATTGTTTAATGGATTCAGGAGCCTCAAGTAATGTGATGCCGTTGGGTATTTGTAAGAAACTTGGCCTCATCCCAAAGCAGACAAACAAGAAAGTTACCCAGTTGGACAAAACCGAAGTTCCAGTTATTGGAGAATTACACAATATTCACATGCAGTTGGCAGCTCATCCCAGGATTCAGCATTACATTGACATTTCAGTAGTAGACATACCCGAAGGGTACGGGATGCTGCTAAGCAGAGATTGGTTGAAGAAACTCAATGGGTACGTCTCCACCGACTTCTCGCACATGTGGCTATCATGGAAAGGATTGCCAAATCAAATCAGGATAGATAGCACTCCACGTCTGAAATTGATGATTACTGAATATGGTGAAGACAATGAGATCCTTTTTATAGAGACAGACTTGGGCGTTTACAAGCCTAAGGTGGAGGAGATTTTAATGTTACACAATTCAACAGAAGTCCTCGTAGAAAGTGATCATGGCACATCATCAGATGAAGAAGGGGAAGGCATGTTTGAAAACTTCCAAAACTTTGTGATGAAACATGTGAAGCAAGGTGTAGAATTGGGAAGTCATGCGTTTGTCCATGATTTATTGTTACCTAATTGGTGCAGGATACACAATGCTTTCCATTCTGAGTTTTCCTGCGCTATGTGCGTAGTAGCCCTGGAACAAGTCAGGAAGAGGATTCCAGAGGCCATAGGCTTAGAAATTCCCAGTATGATGAAATTAAAAGAACCTGTTAGAAATGCTGTCCTTACAAATGAAGCAAGCACTTCGGCATCAGTAATAGAACATACCCAAATTGAGCCTGCAGAAGCAAATCAAGACATTGATCTGTCAAATCCAGGAGATAATCAAGTATGGACTTTAAGATTCGATGGATCAAAATCCAAACAGGGATCCGGAGCTAGCTTTGAATTGATTAGTCCACTGGGAGAAGCTTATCTATCAGCCTTAAGATTACAGTTTCCGTGCACAAATAATGTTACTGAATATGAAGCTTTAGTACACGGATTACTCCTGGCCGTAAAGAAGAAAGTTAAAATTCTGCATGTGTTTGGCGATTCAGAGATAGTTGTCAGACAGGTCAGGAAACAATATGTGTGTCATGACAAGAGGTTGAAGAAATATAGAAACTGGGTATGGGATTTGATTGAGGACTTCGACGCATTTAACATCAAGTCAATTTACAGATCAACAAATCAAGTAGCTAATGCACTAGCACAAGCTGCAAGTTCTCTTGAGCCATTAGCTATGGAGGGGTTAAAGAAGTTCACAGTCGAACTGACATCAGTACCATCAGTACCGGATAATATCACAAACTTTTAGGTGTTTGATGATGACAAACACATACTGGATTTTTTAACTAATTCAGGTATCTTCACCACCTAGGTCATCGATGAGAGTGAAGTTGAAGCTGAGTTTGATCCAGATGGGATCATGAACCTAAAGGACAATACCATCCCAAAGGGTATGATTGAGTTAGAAAGACTCTTTGACTCAGACAAGTTGGGCACTCCTCCCTACCGTAGTGAAGACGGAAATAAGTGTGAAGTAGTCAATCTGGGGACAGACGAAGAGGTAAAAAATGTCTTCATAGGGAAAGTTTGCACACTAGAAGAAAGAGAAAATATCCTCAATAGCATGAGAGAGTTTCACGATGTTATCGCTTGGGGGTATGATGATTTAAAGACATATGGCACATCCATCATCACGCATACTATCCCTCTCAAGCCAGGAAGCAGACCCTTCCGACAGAGGCAAAGGCCAGTTAATCCTTTATTGGAGCCACTTATTTATCAGGAAGTAAAGAAACTGCTACAAGCAAGGATAATATTTCCAATAAGGCACTCGATGTGGGTCGCCAATCTGGTTCCTGTTAGAAAAAAGAATGGAGAAATAAGGTTGTGTGTTGATTTCAGGAATTTGAACAAGGCGTTAGAGAAAGATAATTATCCTTTGCCCTCACTTGACGAAGTGCTTCAAATTGTAAATGGTTCGCAGATGATGTCTTTTCTGGATGGATATTCAGGATATAACCAGGTCATGGTTGAAGAAGAAGATCGGTTAAAGACCGCTTTCACTACCAAATGGGGTACATATGCATACAGAAGAATGCCTTTCGGCCTCATCAGTGCAGGAGCCACTTTCCAGAGGGCTATGGATATTGCCTTCAAAGATATTGTCGAAAAATGCATTATCATCTATATGGATGACCTTACTGTATTCTCAAAAGTCAGAGTAGATCATGTGGAACATTTAAGGAGAGTGTTTGAATCTTGCAGAACATACGGAATTTCCTTAAATCCAAAAAAGTGTATCTTCGGGGTAACAGAAGGAAAGCTCCTGGGCCACGTAATATCAGAACACGGCATCTCTATCGATCCAGATCGGGTAGAGGCCATTAAAAGAATCAGCATGCTCGCCAGCAAGGAGGAGTTGAAATCTTTCTTCGGCAAGATTAACTTCGTCAGGAAGTTTATTACGGGATTCGCAGAAATTGTTAAGCCTTTGAATGATATGTTGACGAAGGACGCGAAAATTGAATGGACTCCTCAAGCAAAAAGAGCATTCAAAGAAATCAAGCAGGCAATCGCTAGGGCTCCTGTTCTCATCAGTCCAAACTATTTGAAACCATTTTACTTGTATTCTTTTGCGTCAGATCACACCTGTGTAGGAATTTTGACCCAGAGGACAGATGATAAAGATGAACACCCTGTCGCGTTTATGAGTGCCCCTTTTAAGGACGTTGAGCTAAGATACCCAGCAGTGAAGAAACAGGCGTACGCTCTAGTAAAGGCTATCAAGAAATTTTGACACTATATCCTACGGAGCAGAGTGTATGGGGTAAGTGCAAGAAGTTGGGTCCACTTTTTGGCCAAAAAGTGGAAGTGTTTTCCCTTATTTTCAAAATTTGTCATATTTGACCTTAAAATTTGAAGCACTTAGAGATGGAATCTTTAAAAAAGTCACTAAATATAAAATGTAGTACTCGGAGTCTAGTTTCCAAATATGTAATTTTTTTCAATACCCAGATGATACAAATTGATTTTCAATAGGCATTTCTAAAAACCACTATTTAAAAATCATTTTTTTTTAACCATACCATGCACGTGTACGGCCAACATAATTTGACCTAAATAAAATTATTTTACAAAATCCTTTTGGGAAAAGATGTGTAGTATAGTGAAGTTTGATGAGGATATTTTTTTATATTTTTTTTCTGAATAATTTTTTTTTTATTAATTTTTTATTAGGCCTAATTGATACTTTTGAAAACCCCTCGTGTACGGCCAACATAATTTGAGCAAAAAAAATCATAAAATTAAATTTTTTTTTTTCATTGTGTAAAGAATGATGTGTAGATTGATGACATATAATTTTTTTTTTTTTAAATTTAAAAATTAAAAGTTATTAAAAAAATACAAACACCTGTCATTTCAAGTTTTTGGACCAGTTTGCTCATAAATTAAATAATAAATAGAAAAACAAGTCCAATCCAAAAAAAAATTGCATATTTGAAAACTAGACACTATGATCTGTAATGGGTTTTAATTTCGTAAAAAAATTCAGAAAAAAATGTCATCAGCCATATAGGTGAAGTCAGTCTTTCCTCTGGTTCTATACTTAGAGAAATACTTGCAGGTCCAAGGCTCAAGGTCGGCTACCCATGCCTTTCCCGAGCCTAAAACGAAACCAAAAGCGTGGGTACGAAATTCAAAATTTTAGAAACGGGTACCCGTTTTAAAACGGGTACCCGTTCTAGAAAACAATAGAAAACAAAACGGGTACCCGTTTTAAAACGGGTACCCGTTTCTAAAATAGTAAAAAAAACGGGTACCCGTTTTTATTTTTTACTATTTTTGGAAACGGGTACCCGTTCTAGGCTCGGGTGCCCGTTGCTAAGCGGGTACCCGTTTTCTTTAAAAAGGGTACCTGTTCCTGTCGGGATTTTTTTTTTGCACGACACTTCCCCTATATGTGGACCCAACTTCTTGCTTTTACCCTATGCTATAGTTCCAGATGCCGCAATTAAGACGCTACTAATGCAAAATGAACTGGGAGAAAGAAGAGGCAAGTGGGTCGCCACTATCCAAGAGTACGATATCGAAATTCAACCAATGAAGTTGGTTAGAGGACAAGCACTGACCCAGACTATAGCAGTCGAAGGCCCTGGATTGGTTCAACAGGCTTATGTACTGGAAGCAGTATCACCGGATGAGTGGTACGATGATATTTTCTATTACCTGCTATCTCAGAAATGTCCAGATCATATGAGCCCAACAGAGAAGAGCATTAAGATACAAAAGTAAACGCTTCATGTTACAAGGATCAGTTTTATTCAGATAGAATCATGAAGGGATCTACCTGAGGTGTGTTGGTAGAAGCGAAGCCAGAAGTATTATGGAACAATTTCATGACAAGTTCGGAACTTGCCACGGTGGTGAGCTGGCAACGGTGAATCAGATATTAAGGGCAGACTATTATTGGCCAAAACTGTTTCAAGATGCTCATCAGCACATCAAAACTTGTCACATTTGTCAGGTAGCAGCTTCAAGAGAACGAAACCCAGCCATGCCCTTACAGCCGGTTGTTGAATTCAAGCCTTTTGCCAAGTGGGGGCTAGACTTTATTGGCATGATAAACCCACCTTCTGCACATCATAGATATATCCTAACTGCGACAAACTACTGCACTAGATGGATAGAAGCCCATGCTTTGAAGTTCTGTACCTCCGATGTAGTGATCAAATTTCTAGAAGAAAACATAATTACCAGATTTGGCTGTCCCAGCGCCCTTGTATGCGACAATGGTCCTGCGTTTTCATCACTCAGATTTTCTAATTGGGCCTTTGAATATGGAATAACCCTGAAATTTTCATCAAACTATCACCCACAGGGTAACGGCTTGGTTGAATCCACAAATAAGAACTTTTTGAATGCAATCAAGAAGCTGCTGGATAAGAATCCGAGAGACTGGCATACACAGCTGAAGTTTGCTCTTTGGGCAGATAGAACCAGAGTCAAGTCTTCCCTGGGCACTTCTCCATATCATCTGGTTTATGGGCAGGATCCCATCTTCCCAATACAATTGAGGATTCCAACCTTGCAGTTCATGCAAGAAAATTTAGACGAAGATGAACGAGTACAAACAAGATTATCACAGCTCCTACATCTGGAAGAGAAGCGAGACATTGCCTTAGATAAGTTTATGAAGCATCAAGGAGTGGTTAAGCGTTGGTTTGATTGTCAGGTGAGAGTGAAAGCCTTCAGAATTTCTGACCTGGTTTTATATTGGGACAAGGCACATGAACGGTGAGGTGATCATGACAAGTTTGATTATCTCTGGAAGGGCCCATATCAAATTGCCGAGATCCTAGGAGAGAACACTTTTAAGTTGAAGACTTTGACCGGGGAAGATGTTCCACTGCCTGTCAATGGGCAGTTCCTGAAGCACTATTTCCAGCCATGAAATCCCTAAGGGGTTGGTTTGTACATAGTTAGATAGGATTTTCTTTCTGTTGTTTGGTTTTCTTAGGTTAGATTTGCTTGTCTTGATGTCATTTGACTCAAGATTTTCTTGCTTTTCATAGTTTAGTTTGATTATTTTTTGCTTTGGGTTTAGAATAGTTGTTTTAGGGTTCTTAGTTTTGATAAGGTGATGTATATATCAAAAATATTTGGTATACTTTCGCTAGAGTATGTTAGCTCATTTCCTAAACATTTATTCATAAAATTCTTAGGATTGAATGGATCATAATTTTCAATTTGTTAACGATGCAAGTTCTGAACTCGACTGGGACACTAATCATCTATTGTGTCTTGACACTACTATCTTCTGGTCATAATATTCTAAAATGCCAAATCTAATTCTATGAGTTCTTATTTGTTCCTTTGAGAAACTTAGGTCTTGATTGGTGGATTTCCCGTGGATTCCATCATTTGTGTCAAATAGCATGACTGCTTGATCCTAGGAGATGAGCTAGTTGTTCGGTATTGACTGAAGTATTTTGAGGTTTTATATCTTACACATCTTAATGATCCCGAAGTTGCTAGGAAAGTCTTTGTGAGCCTGAATCAAGTAACATCTCAAGGTAATTCATGTTTCCATTTCGCTCCATAATAAGCATCCCCGCATACTTCCATCCATCATTTCGCTCTCCGTCCATTTCACTTGAAAACAATAAAGCTTCCATCCACGTTGCATTCTTCATTCAATAATGAATTCGAGTCTGACGTCTGAATCATTTATATGGTTTTGTGTTCGTTGTATACTCCAGAAGGATAAAACTTGAAGTTTGAATCCACTATATACAAGTTAAGGTCAAGATGTTGGTATTCCTACTCCGTTCCATCCAAAATATATCGTTTTCCCCTCCATCTATTACATATATCTATTTCGCCTTCGTTACTAATGCAAAGTCTCATAGCATGTAACTAGCCATACCTTCCATCATCCATCCTATCTCCGCCTTTCTGTCACACTATCATATCCTTTATCCCTTTCACCCATCTCTTGGTCATGATTAGCGAACGCGAGTGTCATCTAATCGAGAAGATTGCAAATTCCTTCACCCATTCCCCACACTTCGTAAAATAAGTACTTGGATGCTCTGGCCCATCAAGCAAAGAGATTCCTGAAAATCCAAAGATCTCTATGCCTCATGATACAAATGCCCGAAATCCTAAGCCGGGCATGTTCAAAAATTTTTATGATATACTTTCAAGTCAAGAAATGCTTGAGAAATAAAGCTTCTGGGTATTTGAAGCCGAATCCAAAGAGGCTTCCGCATCCGAGAAATCCATTTCCATTCCATTTCTATTCCATCCCCAACATTACTTCATCCCACGAACCAAAATTTAAAGAAATTCCAAGTTCGTGAAGGTCATGAAGATGTCATTATTAATCTCCAAATCGCCATTCCCGTTCCCCATTATAAATATCCCTTTCCACTTGCAAGCTTCAAAGTTAGGTAGATACGAACGGAAGTTGATCATGGTTCCATCCCGCTTCGTTCCTTTATATATCATCCATTTCCACCGTCCATTCTGTGTCCCGCCATCAAGCATCTTCCGCCACTTATCTGGTTGGTGTTTGACGCACTTTTCATCTCATAGTCCACTATTCCCATTCCCCTCATCATTTCATCATGTCCTGCCAACATCAGGGTAAACACTGACTTGACATGATTTGTCGGACCACTATGCCATCTGCATAGCCAGACTCTGAAGTTCCTCCTATTCGTCGTCGCGGTGAAAACCTGGCAAACAGGCGTCGCATGTGATGGTGATTCAAAAAAAAAAAAAAATGAATGAAATGAAAAATGAAAATAAGAGAAAAAATTTCGTCCACTGGTGAAAACCTGGCAAACAGGCGCCTTGGATAAGTATCATGGTGAAAACCTGGCAAACAGGCGTCATGATAGAGACACCCTGTCTCATTGCATTCCCCTCCGTTTCGTGTCACCATTTTCTGATCATCTGCATATCACCCTCATCCCGGCATCACCCGTTCAATATCATTGCATGCCATCATACGTACATATTCGTCCTTCCATCCGCTTTCCTGAATTTACCTAGCTTGTGACAGGTTAACTTAACTGATCCTGGTTTCTAAGGGATGGAAATGAACTCAAAGTGCTTGCACTTTATACCTCAAATATGGATAGTCGCGCTGGCAATTGGTTCTGATCTTTTGATTGGGTAGTTGTGTCTGTTTGATCTAGTGTGTGTGGTACATGGAAATGTTGAAACTTGATATTTGTTTATCTTTGGAACATTTACGAAACTATTTTAAACGAAACTTATCTTTAATCACACACGGGAAATATAGTGTCTTGATCCAATTTATGATTCCTTTCCCTTTTAAGCTCGTTTTTGCCTAGTTTATGATTGAGGATGGTGGTTTAATGTTCTTTGAGTGGGCTTTGAATCCTTGTTTTCGAAATGTTCAGAAACATTCCTCTAGTGCAGTTGCCAGATGTTGTGACCAAATCACACATCACCCCGCTGAACTGGGGATCCCCTTTCTTTTTGAGCTCAGAGGCTTTGCATAGGGTCCTGAATGATCAAACTACGTAGGATGAGATTGTTAGGGAAGACTCATTATGAGTAGGTGTGCTAAGTCATCACGGGGTGAGTGTCTAGACGATATCACTCAATGACTGAAGTTTAGGCGCCCTTTTGGAGGAGGAAGGCCATGAACTTGAAGTGCCTTGATGAAGTCAAGAGTCAAAAGGACTAACGCCTTGAATGGTTGAATTGTTGCCTCCACACATATCTTTGATGAAATTGCACCGTGATCAACTTGGACAAGGAGTTTCAGCGCCCTAAGAGAGGACTCCTTGGTGTTATAAAGCCTCGAATGCACCTTTACTAAGAGGTATTGTTAGTCAGGATCAAACCATAAATGCGCCTTAGGTGATGAGTGCTTTGATGATATCATTCAAGCGCCTTGATTTGTTTTGAGCGCCCTAAGGGAGAGTCATGCGCCTAACAAACATCATAGTGATTTGAGCGCCTAGGGTTGGAGTTGGAACCTCTGGCGCCTAGGAGAGTTGGAGGGTTTTGAGCAGAGGGTGAGATTCCTAACATTCTGCGCCTTGATGATGATGTGAGAAGAGGATGCGCCTAGAACAAACAAGCATCATTCTGGCGCCTTTGAGAAAGAGTATCAAGTGAGCGCCTAGAATGACATGTTGGAGCGCCCAAACTAGGATATGCGCCTTCAGGTGAAGTCAAGCTATAAGAGAGGAGTTCTGGTGCCTAGTTCAAATGATTTCAAGGAGTTGAGGATGAGTGCCTAGATTGTAAGATGAAGGAAATGTGAGTGCCTTGGAGGGAGTGATTGCAAAGTGATCTTGTTGTGGCGCCAAAGAAAGGATGAAGATACTGGTCAGTATGAGCGCCTACATACTCCTGCGCCTTGACAAAGATGGACTGCTTATGGAAAGGCAAGGCGCCCTTCATACATTCCACTGATCACCAAAATGTGCCTTGATGGGTCTCCTGGTGCCTTGATCCAGAACATTGGAGGATGGAGAGTTATACTTATGCGCCCAAGATTGAGGTAAGTGAGCGCTTGTAATGGAGAGGAGCAATGAGATGGAATGTCTTGTAGAAAAGACTCCTTGAGTTTAAGGATCATCATGAAGAGATTGGCGCCCAGAGACCTCTTCTTGCGCCCTTGGTGATGATGACCATTTTTGCGCCTTGAAACCATAAGAGTTTAGCGCCTTAGAGTTGTAAACATGGCTTTGGGCGCCCTGAGTGAGTGTTGGCGCCTTGGATGAAGAACTGATATCTTGCGCCCTAGAAAGTTTTGAAGTTATGCGTCTGGGAGAGTTGAGTTGAAGACTCTTGCACCTCAGAGGAGTGATATGCGCCTTAGAGGGGAAGTGCGCCTAAAGAAGGGTATCTTCTAAATCCATTGTGCGCCTTGGACCAGAGAGGAATCATTTTAGCGCCTAAATGTGGAAAATTGCGCCTTTCATGATATTGAGCGCATGGAAGAAGGTTTAAGCACCTTGAGCCTAAGAGTTAAACAAAACCTTGATCAAAATGCGCCTTAGAGTGAGATAGTGCCTGAGTCTCAATCCAATTGCACCTTGAGGAATGAGTTGTGCACCTTGGAAGTGTTTTGAGCGCCAGAGAAAGGATGTGAAGATATAGGTCAGTAAATGCGCCTTGCAATAGTCATTTGAGTATAGGAGAACCTTAATGAAGGTGTGCACCTCAATATGCAGAGGAATGAGCTTGAAACTGTCTGCTTTAACACCTTGAGATAAGGAGGTTTCCTGAGGACTTAACATCAAGTCATCTAGAGCGCCTTGAGAATGGAGAGTTGAGTGAAGACAATTGAGTTGGCATGATAGAGATGATGAGCGCCTTGCATTGTTGGCGCCTTGGAGGTAGTAAGAATGTTTAGTGCCTTCATGCAAAGTGAGGAGATTGCGCCTAGTGAGGATAAGTGGGATTGGGCGCCCTGTGGTGAGGTCAGGAGTAGATCTGCGCCTTAAAGAAGGTTTTGGCGCCTTAAGTTTGAAGAGAGTGCCTTGTGTGACAAGAGGAAGATATGAGCGCCCTGAGTAAGATATGAGCGCCTTCAATGACTGAGTTTTGGTGCCTTGGTATAGGATAGATGGAGAAGGCCTCAAACTGCACCTAAACCTAGAAAGGAGAAAATATCTTCAATGACATATTGGCGCCTTCATCAAGTAAGTCTCAGTCGTTAAATCAAGAAGGTCTCCTACCATTTTTGGCGCCTTTTTGGAGGGGTATTGGAACAAAGTACAAGCGCCCTGAGTTCAGGGTAAGTAGAAAACAAGAAACAAGTGCATCCTTTGCCTCCCCAGTGATCTTGTTAGGAGATGATAATAATCCAAGTTAGCGCCTTGAAGAAGTGGAATGATTGAATAATTGTCTACTTGAGCGCCTTGATGGAAGGTAAATAGAAGTGAGCGCTTTAGATGCATTTTGCGCCCAAGGGTTACAGAGGGTTTTAGCGCCTCAAAGATGATAAAGGGTTAAAGGCAGTGAAATAGAGCGCCTTGAGGAGGTAGTTGAGCGCCCTGGATTGAAGGATTGAAGTTGGTATTGGCACCTTGAAGTGTTTTTGAGCGCCTTGGTGTGCTTTAGCGCCCTCAAGAAGAAGTGTTTTGAGGGCCAGTTGAGAGAGTTGGTGCCTTAGAGTTGTAACTAGAAGTATTTAAGCGCCTAGAAGTAGAGTTGGCGCCTTGGTGTGATAATTGAGCACCTCAATGCCTTGGAAGTAATCAAATATGCGAAGTTACCTCTAGAAAGTTAGGCGCTCCTTTGCCTGGGTATTAAAAATGGTTGAAAAGAGAGATTGGGCGCCTAAACAATAAGGTGAGTGTGAAAGTTGGTTAAGTGTTGGCCATTGGACAAGGTTGGCGCCCAGAAGTCAAGCTGTCCTCAAGGGCAAGTATCTGAGAAGCCTTCAAGTTGCTAAGGGATCACACCTCAAGTTTCCTACATCACTGACATCATGTTAGATCAGATCAAGATCAAGTATGCTTCATCAGTAGCCTTATGTTCAAAGATAAGGCATTCCCCATCTAAGCTTCAAGTCAAGGTTTGTCAAGCTTCAAAGTTTCTTCTAGAGGTTATCAACACCTACTTCATATCCAAGGAAGATGTTATCATTTACACTCCCAGAGGGTCCTGTTGATGATGTTTTCTTGACAACAACAACATTAGAATAAAACACCAAGTGCTCTATCCTCTCTTGAACAAAGCGTCTCGAATGCTAAACTATGTGATCAAACAAGAACGCTCCAAGGTTCCTTGTACGTAATTTGCAACGGATAGCCTCGGTGGTGTGATGTGATTTGCTGGTAATCACAAAGGGACTTACGCTGAATATGCTCCTTACTTCATTCAAACATGTACTCTTTCATTATGAAATGGAACTTCTTCTGATCAACTACGAAAAGAAAAAGCAAAAGGCAAGGGTTAAGAAGGCTAATCTAAAGACAATGACATGATGAACGATGCTATGATAGACAAATTCCCTTAGAAAACCAAATTTCACTTCGCCATGACGAGCAACAACTACATGAAATAGGTGCAATCTCCAAGGGATAAACCAAGGATTTTCATATCGTTGACACACTCCAAAGTACCCACAGCTGGCGCAACTCGAAGGAGCATCAACAATCGAACTATTTGCAAGATGTGGTTCAGGCTAACTTTACATGATGACTTACCATCGACAAGCCATCAAAAGTATGAACCAACGGGAATTCATCAAATATCATTGCATATATCCATTACATCAATGAACTCTATCTACTTTATCATCTAAACTACTTGGAAACACATCTCTGTCATATTCAAGAACTTGAAACCTTGCTAACATTTCAAAGCCACAAGATCACCATGCAAAACAACAACAATGAGCTTGTATTACTTTTGAAGTGTGTCATTACAACAATCTCATGTCTCTCTTCATGACTTTGAAGAGCTCCCTCTCTACTCTACTTGCTATTCTACTCTCCTACAGCAACTCTACTCCTAATCTCCTCTCTATGTCTCCTATATATTGTCCCCTTTACAAATGAGAAGAATGAGCCTTTATAGACTCCAGAAATTACATGAAGGGCCAGGATTGATTTGACAATCAACGACCAAGATCGAGACAACAAGGCAGTTTGTTACAAAATTTGCTATTTTTAGAACATGAAAGAGGCAATGAAGGCACGTTTCCCAATGTGATAAGCATCTTTGGAGCATCTCTATGGTGGGCCCTCTTACATGGCAGAATGTAATTGGCTTGATGATGTGTACGTGCCACCTCAGCATCTTCAAACGAACTAGTGTGATTCACTTCATGTTCACTTCACTTAGAATATTTTCTTCTTGTTGTCTTGATGTAACTCATGGATCGCTTTGATGATCATGCTCATCTCTCATCTTGTGATGTTGTTGTGCTTGTGCAGGGTCATGCCTCTGGACAGTTGCATGGGCTCATGGAGTAGACTAGTGCCTGATGAGAGTTCTTGTAGTAGACTTGCATATGATGGGTGTACTTGAAGTAGACAACTCTGGATGATGACTCTTCATGCGTGGCGTTGATGTCTACGAAGTCTTCAAAGTAAGATGAACTTGATGCAGGAGCTCTCCTCTATGTGGTGATGATGACAAACTTGAGCAACTTTCCTCCACCTTCCAAACTTCTCATGTATGAGCTCTCGCTATTCACCTCCTTGGATCCTCCATCACCTACAAGAAGAAACACATCAAATTAAGACTTGATATGAAGGATTTTCAACAAAATACATTCAACTTATGCATGTGGGATTAAAAAATGACATTTCAAAACATATCCTTTCGCATGAAATCCATGCCTAGGCGGGTTTAGAGGGACAGTATGGATTATTTGATGTGAATTCCATGTCAAGGTGTGAAATCCGCCCAGACTGGGCGGGTTTAGGGGTGTCATCCAGAGAGTGTCTTGTGAATGACATGACATTGTCCAGGTAAAGTGCTCAAGACCGCCTAGCATGGGCGGGTTTGGAGGGTGTGTGTGGACAAATTCATGTGGAAGGTAACATTGTCCATGTGAGGAGTCTAAAGCCGCCTAGGAAGGGCGGGTTTCAAGGGTAGGCTTGGATTTTAGTACTTAGAAACTTTTCACTCATCTCAACCTGATCATCTCATCTCCCAGGTGTTCATCTTCATCATTTCCATTGATTTTACTTGTAAATTGTATTATCTACATAGCTAGGCGGTTCTGGAGGTGTTGTCTGGAGAGTGCATTGTGTCAGGTGATACAGTCCACAAGGACCTCTTGAGGCCGCCTAGGCTGGGGGGGTTTGAGAGTGACCCATGGAATTTGACTTAAAATGCATTTAACTCCTTCAAACTTACAATTTTTCATTGGAATTTCATCATCTTCTTATGCTTTATGCTAGAAAACCTTATAAACTTAGCCACTTTTCTCCTTGGGCGGGTTTGGAACTGTTGTCTGGAGAGTGTCATGTGTTAGGCAACATCATCCACAAAGGCCTCTTGAAGCCGCCCAAGCTGGGCGGGTTGGGATACTACCCTTGGATTTTGTCATGAACTCACTCAAAATCTCTTCTAAAGTTTGAAAATTCTCTCCCTAAGGCGGATTTGGAGGCAGTGTATGGAGAAAGTGTGTGATCACAACCTTGAATCCAAGACCCCATGCCAAGGCCGCCCAGGTAGGGCGGGTTTAGAAGGTGTGCTTGGAATGCAAGTATCGTCGCCATATCAGAAATGTCCTGAATGGAAGTATATTGAAAATATGTTTAAGTATAAGTCAGATATTGAATTTCTTATACTTTAAATATTTATCAATATACTTCCAGGATGTTTGAGATGGGTCTTGGATCCATAGGATTTAACATGCAAATTCTAGATTTTGGAGGATCCACCAGATTTCAGACTTAGCCAATTTTCAGGATTTCAGGACATCAGGACATCAGGCTTAGTGATTTTTTATCATTCTTTCCAATTATTTCATCCTTGTTGTGAGGAGTTTAAGTAATGCTTGGTGTCATCTTCATCATTCTCATCAAGTAAACTTGCAACTTATGCCACCTTCATCCCTGGGCGGTTTTGGAAGTAGTGCATGGAGAGTTTGAAGTGGGAGGAGACATTGTCCATCACTCCCTCATGAGGCCGCCCAGGTAGGGCGGGTTGAGAGGTGATGCATGGATTCTTCTTTGAAATGCACTTGATTCTATCGAACTTGCAAACTTCCATTGGAATTTCATCATATCCTAGTGTCTTGTGCAAGAAAACCTTGAAAACTTGACCACTTTCCTTCTTGGGCGGATTTAGAGGGTATGTGTGGAGGATTTCATGTGACAGGCAACATTGTCCAAGACCCCTTCCTGAGGCCGCCCAGGTAGGGCGGGTTTGGACATGACCCTTGGATTTTCATCTTAAAACTCACTTAATCCTCTCAAACCTTCACATCTCAGTACTCCATGCATGCAAAACTTCAACACTTAACCATTTTTTCCTGTAGGGCGGTTTTGAGTGCAGTGTCTGGAGAAATTGATGTGACAGGAGACATTGTCCATCACTACCTCATGAGGCCGCCCAGGTAGGGCGGGTTAAGAGGTGATGCATGGATTTGCACTTGAAACTACATTCAAACTCCTCCAAATGGACTCTCTTTATAATTTGATCATCATCCAAGCACTTGGAGCTCAAGACACTTGACAATTTATTCCTAGGGCGGATTTGGAAGTACTGTCTGGACAAGTGCATGTGCATGACGTTGAATCCATGACCTTGTGCCAAGGCCGCCCAATCTGGGCGGGTTTGGAGGTGAGGCATGGAGTTTTCATCAAAATCTTAGTTTTTGACTCCATCATCACTTCCTAACTCCCTTTAATCAGCAAAAACTCGTGAAAACATCCTAACTTTCCCTGGGCGGTTTTGAGGGTGTTGTCTGGACAAGCTCTCCTGATGGTGAAGACACTGTCCAAGAGGACCTTGTGAGGCCGCCCAGTCTGGGCGGGTTTGGACAGTACCCTTGGATTTCTTGCCTTAGTCAAATTTTGCATTTCCTGAATGGAAGTATATTGAAAATATGTTTAAGTATAAGTCAGATATTGAGTTTCTTATACTTTAAATATTTATCAATATACTTCCAGGATGTTTGAGATAGGTCCTGAATCCATAGGACTTAGCATGCAGATTCTAGATTTCTGAGGATCCACCAGATTTCAGACTTAGTCATTTTTTCAGGATTTTCAGGATATCAGACTTAGTCATTTTCAGGGTCTCAGTGACATGCATCAGGATGAAGGCATATAGACCTTTAGCAAGAAACTGTTGAGACTTGGATACACAACACTATCAAAATCCTACAAGCTCAGAGGAAAACTAAACCTAAAGCAAAACAAGGACAGAAAGCAAAAAAAAAAAAAAGGGGGGGTCCCCATTTGCAATGGGGCGATGTGTGATTACATCACAACAGGTCCCTTCGAAGATCATCGTGCAAGATCACTTCATCGACTTCTACATTGAGGACACTTCATCTATTTTATTTTTAAGTTTTCCCCACCTTCAACTCCAAGAGAGACTTCTACTCTCATACATGATTGAAGCTTCGCCATCTACAAGTTGAGAGAGTCTACCTCATCATCATCTCTATTACTCACTCTTCAAGAAGGAGCATCATCCAAGAAGACTAGCAAAAGGAGAAGCTTCATGAAGATGACAATCTCTTTGGCGCCCTACATAGGGTAAACATTCGTCAACCAACATTTGCGCTTGGATGGAGTCAAACTGGAGTATAAAGTAGAATCCTTGAGATAAATGAGTATAGGGCGCCCAAATGCATGAGAACTATCCACTTTGGCGCCCTTCATGGAGGAGTCTATCCTTTTTTGGTGCCAAACAATTTCAATTTTTTTAAAAAGTTGCAAACATTTAATGCAGGCCGACCTCATTTAATAAAGGCATATAACCCTATATAAGGTGAGCGCCCCTTCATGTACTTCATTCATTTTGCAAATTGCAAGTAAGAAGGCAGCGAATTTCACCTTAGGAGCAACAGAATTCAAGTTAGAGGCAGCAAATCTTCCTAGAGGAAGAGCAGATCTTGTAAGGAGAACATTGAATTTGCAAGGGAAACGCACAATTTTCAGAGCAGACCTGCTTTTAGAAGACTGCTCCTACATTTTTATTCCTGATTTTTTGACATGTGTTAACTGATTTGCATCATTTAATCCAGAAAATTACATTTTCTAAGGCAGAAAATTACATTTTCTAAGGCAGAAAATTGAACACGAGGTATGTGTTATCACTTCTACTTTATAAAAGTACCTTGTATTTGTTTAATTTTACAGATTTATATTGAGAAATTAGATAAATGACTTAGAATATGTTGCTCATACTTGAAAAATTGAATTAAAACATGATACATGATAATAGTGATGTAGAAGACTCATAGAATTCATTATTTCAATCCACTTATTCAAGTTGAGTCTTGCAGATAGATGGGAATGACGGCTAAGGAAAGACAAGTACTTATCAAGATGGATGCCAAGTCCAACATACCGGAGTCCAAGCTAGAAACACAGTGGAAGGAGGTCGGCGACACCAACATGGGACACGTCAACTTGGAAGAAGTGAAAGACTTCTTGTTCGCGATCACCAAGAATGAAGACATTAAAGCCATCGCAAAGAGCGGGATTATACAAGCGGCTTGCTTTCCACCTGCCTTGCCAAGCGCCAAGCTCGTGTTGGAGTGTGTTCAGCATTATGACAAAGAGAAAAGACAGATTATAGCAAAGGATGGAACTGTTTTCGCCTACCTACAGAGGGAAGCTATCCAAGAGATCTTCAACATCCCGAAGGCGAAAGGAGTCTTCATATGCCCTACAACAGCTCAGATGACGTTCGAAGGCAACTCAAAGGTTTACATGCAAGAAATCAGGAAGAAATGGATGAATGATTCGTCGATGAAGATATACAACTTAGAAGACCCCAAGTATCACAAGGCTAACTTTAAGCAAGAGATAAGTTACTTGACCATGTTCCTGAATCGAGTAACAGGTAGGCCACAATCATCTACTTTCGAGGGATGGATGTATACTTATTTTGATCATATGTTTACAAAGAACAAGATGATTGACTGGGCTAGCCTTATAAGCCACTACCTAGATGAACAGTTTGAAAATTTTGATGAAACGAAGTCTTTCTTCATGACTTCATACCTTGTGTATATCTTGGCAAGAAATGTAGTTTACAAAGGACTAACAGCGAAAGGGCAAGTAGGTACAAAGCCGGGACAGATTCTCTCGCATCAGTGTTATCCTTAGCTCCACCTGAAAAACATCAATCACTACAAGAGGTTCAATGATGCTTTCGCCATGTTCATAGTGAGGAAATTGAGAGGTGAACTACATCGGAGACTAACAGGTGCTGCCAGGAACTTCGTCAAGCAGTATGGAAGGTATTACATCCAGTATGATAAGTTCACCTATGTCAGGATTCAAGGATTTACATCATTCCCATATAGACTGCCTAGATACCCTTCAAATAGGATGGTGTTGCTAGAGGTTTCCAGACAATTGTTAGAATTTCATAAGATGCAGAAAGCAAGGAAGAAGGCAGGAGTTCAGTTCCCTCTTCAACTGGGTAGATACTATTCTTGTCCATCATTACAGGCAACTGAGCATTCAGAAGTTGAGCTTCAGGCTTATCATCTGCATCCACATGATTCGAGGAGAGAAAACTTTGATCCACATGCAGCTATCAAACAATCTTACTCTTCTTACAAGCATAAAGAACAACTGGAGGATCACTAGGCTAATGCTATAGATGATGATGACATCAGGATGCAAAAGTGTTCAAGATTGAAATGGAACTTGATAAGAGCTACAAAGGTACTAAGAATTTCTGATCAGTTAGAAGGTGAAAGAGCTCTTCTTGGTGATGAATATGATAAAATTCGCAATTTGCCTTATGAAGTCAATTGGGTAGATAGAGAAAAGGTCGATGATGAAGGATTGATAAGGCCTGTTATTGCTATCACTGAAGAGCAAATAGACAAACAAGTACAAGCTTTGCTTGATGAAGGTAAGAAACTCACCTATACTAAGATGGGAGAAGTAGATCAGCAAGAACAACATAAAGCACCCAGTAAAGACTCACGACGCAGAGGAAGTGAGAAAGACTCAGGACAGGGAAAGAAAAGGAAACAGCTTGAGATTGTTCAGGGAGAATCCAGTAGAAAAAAGAAAATGATAAGTATTGAAATTGTTTTTTCTAGACAGCCAGGTGACATCCCACTAAATCAAGACTTAGTGATTCCTGCTAATAATATAGTTCCAGAAGCTCCAATGGAAGAAGTACCTTCTAACCCACATGATACTGAGATCATCGATGAAGCTAATACAGAAGATAAGGATGAAGCTGAAGAGGAATCATTGCTTGCACAAGGAAGACAATTACAACATTAGCAAGATCTTTCATCACTGCCAGAGTGGTTATAGGAAAGAATCAGAGAGAATTGTGAACTTGAGAATTGTCCTCCCCTTCCAGTTGATGAGTTACTCTTAGATATGTCGAAGGAGAAACCGAAGGAGAAGGCAAATATCCTTTCAAAGATCACTAAAGATGAAACAGGAGTAAGGAAAGTGCATGTAGCAGTTCCTAGGCTTGAAAAAAATATAGAGGATGTAACACCTGATGATTATGATATCAATACAATCAATCTGGGTCCTTTGACTGGAATGCAAGTTGAAGAAGAGCTTCAGGATTCGATTGATAATGCTCGAGCTATCATAAGACAAGAAACAGAAAGCAGAATCAAGGCTCAGCAAAGATGTCGTGCCTTAGAGCAGTACATTCAGCATTTAGTGCACCCTATCCATCAGCAGGAAAGGGTTGCTACACCTCCATCTCTCCTTCCTCCCGAAACAGTTGAACACTTAGAAGAGTTGAAGTCTTCATCTCACAGAATGAAGGATTGGATGAAAAGATCAAAGGAGACTACATTCAGACATCTGAAAGATATTATGCAAGTGAGTGATAAGATTACTAGTCTTAAGGAGAGGGTACTTGCACTTATGACATCTTGTGTTGAATTCAAAGACCTCAAGGATCAATATCTATCACACTTGAAAAGTTTGATGGAAACATCAGTTGATGAGTTGTTACATGCTGAAGTCATTGAAGAAGGTAGAACATACAACTTTTCCTCTTGGTATTATAGCCTTCGCATCAAAGGACAGTTGTTGGATAAGATAGAAATAGATATGTCAAGAGTTAGAAGTATGCTTCAAAGGATTCAGGATGGAATACATGCCTCTCTAATGAAGATCTGTAATCCATTTGGGGGAATGACTCTTGAGAATCTAAAAGAACAAGTTCAAGTTTTCTATTTTCAGGAAAATGATGTTACAGATGAAAGACTTGATAGTATATTTTCACTTGCTGTCCACCTTGGCGACAACAAAGCAAGAATAACCGATTGGGAAAGGACACTTGGCCTTTATTCAATTGATGTACTTGAAGCTGAAGGAACCATTCAGAATGCGCCAAGTGTACCTGTGGAGGAAGTCAAGCAAATAGTGTCCAAGTTCATTGAATGCCAAGCTTCTAGTGATGGATATTCACATGGGGATTCTTCATAAGATAATGATATATCATTCTTATCTTCTTGCGAGGCGTGCCTTTGTTCTTTTCTTCATAGCCCCCCTCATTTAATACAGATAACCTCCTTCATTTAATAAAGTTGGCCTCTTTCATTTAATAAAGAGAAGTTTGTTACAACTATTTGTGATGTGGCTTGATCTGGTCCGCCGACTTGGCCGATCGATGTTGACCCTTCATTCATTTTGAGGTTTATAAAAGGGCTCTTGTTGCTCTCATTTGTACGATTGAAAATTTCTGAAATTGTTGCAAGAGCTCTCTGAGATAATAAAAGATTCATTGCTTTGGTGATTGTATTTGCGTTTCTGAGTGTTGCATGGTTTAGATTTTCAAGCGAATATTAAGTTATAAGTTTCTTTAAAGTTCATGTTAGTTAATGGAAGGTTTCTTTATTGCTTTGTGGTGAAATCTATAAGTTCATACCATTTGTAGTTTGTGGTTTGCAAATTGCAGTGCATGGTTAGCCTGAACAAAATTGGACATCAATTTGATCTTTATGTTTGTTGAAATTTTCATGAGCATAAGTGATTTAAACATCTTGTACACCCTAGAAGATTGCACCTATCTTGTGTAGTTGTCCATCTTGGCGAAGTAGGATCTGGTTTGATTTCACTTAGAGCAGTAATCATCCTTACATCTAGGATTAGATTAGTGTTTCTAAACCTTACATCTTTTGTCTTTTTTTTATCCATTTAGTTAGAATTAGAACCAAGAACATCAATTGCTAAATCATACGCCATCAGCTGTAGTACTTAGACTCTCTAGTATTCGCTTCCGTAATCATTGAAACAAGAAGTTTTTTGAACAATTGCGTAAGTCCCTTTGTATGTTAACAACAAAATCATACTTAGTCACTGAGCTGTCTCTTATCAAAATCATCAGAAAGGAACCTTGGAGTCATCTTGTTTGATCACATAGTTCAGCATTCGAGAGGCTTTTCTCAAGAGGGAGTCAAATACTTTGTATTTCACTCTAATTGTTGACTTGTCCAAAAACAATCATCAACAGGTACCATTCTTAAAAATTCATTTATCATCCATTCATAAAACATACCGAAAAGATTGACAAGACTTGGTTATTTTACTTTTTGGTTTCATAAAAGAAGAGGGGACCCTATTATTATTATTGAAAATTGGCTTTAATGTCTCAAAGTAGTCAATTCTTCACTGCACGTAGACAATTTTCAACCAAGCTGAAAGGGTGTTTCAATTCACACCAGAAATATTGTTGGTACATAAAGCGGGATTGCTTCTAGGCTATATTACTACATGCACACCCTAACAAATAGAATAATGCCCACAAGAGATTAAAAATGTAGCAGAAAATGGATATATACTGATATAAATGTCGAGAATATAACTAATTATTCCTTTGATTTTTCTTTACAACCAGCACATATTCTGAAATTTGCATAACTAAAATTGTAGCCTTTAAAAAGGATTTATGGGATTTTTAAGGATTTGAAGGCAAGGCTCTCTTATTGGGCTTTCTAATCAATAACACAACATATTGTGATTGAATCCAGGTTCCGACAAGATTCAGATAAGACCATTCTAATGTCAAATGCCTTGAACATGCAAAACCCAAAGGCATTACATGGCTATTTATTGAATAATATATTGAACTCTTCCAGCCTCACTATGATTCCCTCCCACCCGGGAATTATAGTTGGGAGGAGATAGCAGGTGGTATTCGGCCTTGGTTGATACTTCCTACTTCCTTGGAATAATTATGGTGGCTGGAAATGCATGCCTCCCAATGCCTAAAAATTATGCCTTCCATCACATGAATGGATGATCACTGAAAACTACTTTTATCATAAGAAAGACAAATTCTATAATGCCATAGTGTTATATAATAGTTAAACCATATTTTTATAAGGATCAGAAATTAAACTCTAGAAAAAAGCGAAACAAAAAGGTATTAAACCTCCTAATGAGACCCAGAAACAAGATTTAGAAGTTTAGAACTACCCTGTCCCACAATAACTTTGTTTAACTATTTATAGATTAAATGTGGTTAGTCACAAGAATTACAACAAGAAGCTAGAACATGAACCTATGTACAAAGATAGTACCAAGGAAAAGACATTCATATCTCTCAATTTATGGTTTGTTTGCTATTTTTACCAGTATCTAATGAACTACCAAATTGCATATGGTGCTAGGTAGATTTCTTTCGAGGAGACTCAAATTGGCAAGGACTAATATACTGAATGTAGAAAGTTTGGTTATGAACTTCCTGACTTCTAATGATCCAGGAACATTCCAATACAGCATTAAATATTTTGCTATTGTTGCAATCTTGTGTAAACTTTGTACATTCAATGTAAATGGTGGGGATTCGAAAGAGCCGTTACTTAGAAGAAAGCAATACAATTATATATGCATGCAAAACTCTATGGGTGTCTGTTGGTTTTAGGTCTCTATGAATCTAATATGATGACCAGACAACAATTATGGTGTGCTTGCAGCTTAAAAGCCAAAAAATTGTCTTAATTATGTATAAATTGTCATGATAAAGGGAAACCCTATTTATAATAGTAGAGTTGTAAAACGGTTAGTAACTTAATTATATTCACTAGGAAACCAGAATGCTACATATTTTGCTGAGGGATCAAATGATACCCTTGATAAATATCAACATGAGATGGAAGGAAGTATTGAGGGTTCAGACAACATATGATGAATCTTTGAATTAGTGCTTGTGATATGTCAATGATTACCTATTAAATAGCTATTATATCATTATATGGTATGTTTCTTGAGATAATTTGTTGGATGAGAACATAAACAATCCTGGTGCTTTACGCACTACCTCATTGATATGTTGTTAACTATCAATAGCAAGCAGATTAAATCTGTTTCGTATGTCAATAAGTTGAAATTATGCATTGTGGCTAGGGACCTGAACTACAATAAATGGTGCTTGGCCTTATGCACCTCACTATATTGTATAGGGAACAACTCACCCACTAAGAAATGTTAGGCATCAACAAAATCAATAAGAAACAAAATCATAAACTTTTGCTAGAGCAAACCCAATATTGATGTCCTGCATCATATGAGAATTGGATATGAAGGTAACACTCTTATTGTACTCAACTCTTACTGCCAACTAAAGAAAAAAAAATGGTTTTAAGATAGAATATGATGGGCTATTGTACCTGCATAAAAGCTTAAATTATTTCACAAAGGCTTAACTTGGAAATGTATGGCTTCAATATGACGATCATTCATGCATGTAACGTTGTTTTTATAGTTACCTAGAATAAATTTTCCACAAGAAAAAGATATAACCTCTTCATCAGAGGTTTTAACTTTAGATAAAGATTCTCACAGAAATAACTAGAGCACTATAGACAGCGAGAATAGTTAGTTTTTTTTACAACTAACCATAGTATTTCCTCCTCTGTGATTGATAATTTCCTTCATTGCCTTTCTCATTGGGAAATTTGTATGATATTTCCCTCTTGAAGCATGAATCAAATATCAAATCCAGCTGATCAACTTAGTATCACAATAGAAGAAATTGCAGCAATAATTTCTGATTTAGAAATTGAATCAATCAATAGATTTCTATAATCCTCTATGCAGTGGTGTGATATGCACAGTTACTGAAACATGTAATACTAGCATGTCCAAATCTTAGCCTCACCATATAAAGTTACAGAGCTAGCATTATTCTCTGCATGATGTGATGTAGAGGGCCATATAGATAATGATAATAATATACATAAGTTTTACTGACAAGTCTCCTCACGTAAACAATTTTTGTATGCACTAGTGAAGTTGTTGCATCCTCAAATAGGCCCACCAGATATGCTTTTGCCGCCTCTTGCAAAGCTAGCACAACGTGACTCTGGAAACACATATCAGTCTGCAAGAAAACAATCACAAAAAAATATGAACAAATCAAGGAACAATTATAACTCGAATTTCCTTGAATTTTATGGGCATAAATAAAAAACATTCATTCCTAACGATTTCTCGGCCTCCGCCATGATAGAAGGGCTGAGGCGAACCATCAGAACACAAAATTCATGCTCATTGAAACCTCCGTTCCTGTCCAAATCTCCATCCTGCACCATCGCTTGTATTTTTGAATTAGTCAAAGATTCCACCCCTAAAATAGCCAAATTTTTCCTCAAGCTCTCTGCGGTAATCAAACCCCACTGGGGATCCACCAGTAGATGAAACCCATTACACAGCTCCGCCATTAAACAGTTTGCCCCTAATTTATTTGCCATAATTGGGAGGAAATCTCAAAATTCCACCATTTAAGTCTGCTAACAGAAATTCTAATACTGAGAAAGGATTGGAGTATGGATCACAGAGAAAGGGGGAGATGTTATAGCATCCATTATTGATGCCTCAAAAAAATCGTCATGTGCAAGTTACACACCAAAAATGATTAGGAAATTTTCCATTGTTGCTCAGCCTTCAAAATCCAGTTGGAAAATTTAAAAACAAATCATCAAGAATTAGCAAAGTGCAGATGCCCAACTCACAAACTGCTAACACCTGTTTTGAACAACTCTGCAACACAACATGTTCTTTCAACCAAACACAACATGTGTCTTTTTGCAAGCCACTTGCCATTGCCCAAACCCTCCAAAGCACACAATCATATGCGTAATTCCATGCAAAAATGCTATCAATCACGAGAAAAAAGAATAAAATATTTCAAACCTTAGATATCACTTTAATAATCTCCACATGCACGGAGTTGGAAGGAAAGTAATGGTCTTTTGTTGAGTGAAAACAATAGTCCTTTGTTAAGGCAACGACTAATAATTTAAAGATATGAAAAATTAATGATTTGTGGGAATTTCTATGTAGATTCAATTTCTTTTTTTTTTAAATAAAAAGTAATTTAACATTTTTTAATATCTTAATAAAATGATTTTTATACTTTCTTCTTAACCTAGATATAAAATATTTTTACATCTTTTGTAATATATTATATTTATTAATAATTTTTTAAATTAGAATAATTATAGTTTAGACACAAGTTTTCCCATAATGCATAGTTGGTTTCATATTTACTCAAATTAGTTTTTTTCTTGAAAGAAAGATATCACTACCAAAATGTGTAAAATTTTTCTGATTTTTTTCATTGTTTGCTATTTTTTCTTGTGTGTCCAATAGATGTCTTTATTTTTATAATGAATCTATGTTGATTAGAAAATAGAAAATAAATATAATAATAAATAAAATAAAATTTACTTAAATTTATATTATTCAAAATTTTGTTGTGAGGGCTACTTTCATGCAAAATTTTGTGTTATGTTGACTTCGTTTGATCACAAAAAATGTTATCTAAATTGGTAGTTTGTGTTTAATGAAATACTTACATGTGGATTGCAAGGAGAGGGTACCACATGGAATGTTTAGGGGACACACATATACATGTTAAGAATGCCTTTTACAATAAACTTAATTTATATCCTTGTGTCCCAAGGTTGGGGCATACTAGTTTGCATAAATTGTTAAATCAACATGTGGCTCACAAGTGAGACACACATTTATGCTTCCACCTCATAAAGTTAGTCATCAAGTCCATGAATGTAATATCCCTCCTAATCTATTTCATTATCCAAGATACAATTTTGAATGGTAAACAAAGCCACAAACAAAGGAAGAAAATTTTGTTTGGCTTGAAAGGAACCACATCCAATCTAAATATTTAGAAGGTGATGTTCAAGTTAGATTCATGGGAACCATGGAGCTCTAGCAAGATAGTAACCCAAGTAAATCTTCTCTCATGACCCCCATCATAGACTCTCCTTGCAAACCATGTGGTTGGGGCATCTTGCGGTTGCACCTCTCTATTATTGGATATGTCCCAGCAGACACCCATACCTATGCCAAGTTTGGGTCCAAGTACATCTTAGGTCCACTTTGGGTGTGTCTTGAATGGCCTAGGTAAGTCCCAAGCACACCAACAACATACCTAGGTCACCAGAGACACACAAAGTATGCCCAAGCACAAATACAAAAACAAATTTCTTCCTTGACCTTTTAAAAACTATATATTTACCCTAAAAAAATATTGTATTAGTGTTTAGAGAAGTAGATGAACAAGAAATAGGCTTCAAGAAACAACAACAAATTATTTTAACCCTTCAATACCCATTTCTAGTCAAGGCCAATACCATTAAATCACAACCATGTTGTCACTACTACTATCAACCAAAGTCCCTGCACAATACAATGACCTAAAGTACATAATGTTAGATTTTAGTTTGAAGGGAGCTTGCTTTTCTAATTTGAAGAGTATTTCTACCACACATCTATTTTTTTTGTGTTGCACTAAAAGGTGTAAATTAAAACACTAACAAGCAACTTAAAATGTAAGATACGACATTTTAAAAAGGGTATAATGGTGATCAATGTGGCTAAGATAAGGTTAAAAATATAAGAATTGGACACATTTCTACCTCATCACCTTGTACAACAACAAAAGGCAATGTTTTTAAACATATATGGTGATAGTTATATATTTATGCATGATGACAAGCTATTTATTTTCACCATGCCCTTAATTTCAACCACATACCATAAACCAGTACAATCACCAAAAAAAAAGTAGTTTAAGTGGCAAATTGATGATTAAAAGGCACTTTGCTAAAAAGGGTATTTTTTTAATAAAAGGAACATGTTTTAGATTTCCAACCTCTTTAAGTTGCAATAAATAATGTTAAGATTGCCTATGATTGTGTTTTTCCATGGTTGGATTATGGCGACATAAATCTTTCACTATGCCCCTAATTGTTTACATATGGATTGATTATTAAGGACAATGTTGGTGGTAGTTTTGCAAGGATGGGCACTAATAATGAGGGTTTTAGTGATCGTATTAGGGTTCATTAGGTTCCTGATAGTCTAGGATTTTATTTTCCTAGTAGGTTTTTATTTTCCTATTTCTTAGGTTTTTCCTACACTTTTATTAAGTTTGCTTACGTTAATAAAGTGAGTTTAATTAGGTGAGTGGGTAGTTTGAGGTGTCGCCATCCTATGAGGGAGTTATATTTACTATGTTTAGATTGTTTGGTGGTCTCTCTCTATTGGTTGGTTTTTCCACCTCCACCCCTCTCCCTAGTCTATATAAACTCACTACCTAGCTTGTATTTTGTATCTTAGATGGTAATCTTTTGTCAATATTTTGGTGTAGTTTCTTCTTTGAGCTCTTAATGCAATTCTATCATCTTGACATTTGCATATCTATAAGAATCATTGGTTTTCTTTTGTTTATGCACTTATAGCTTTTGTAGCTTAGAATTGTTAAACAATAAATGGCAAAAAAATAAAACAGAGATTCAGAAAACAAGAACAAAACACAACACAACACAAATTTACAGTGGTTCACCATAAAGGCTACGTCCACTCTCAAGCGAGGCAATATATTATTCACAGTCTCTCCAATCTGATTACAATACACATCAACATGCTTTATATAAGCAAACACTACAGAATGCAAAGAGCCAAGAGTCATTGGAGGGAAAAACCAACTGACTGTTGGGTTTCACATTCAACAATCTCCCACTTGAAACCCAATAGCAGCTGCTACGAACAACGATATCCCCTACATTTCCATTCCTATCATCACTTTGAAAACAAGCCTAGAATGCAAGTCTTTAACCTTTGTTCAAGGACACTCCGTATAAGTCTTTTCCAAGATTTCCAATCAATCACAACACCTTCGTTATGCAAAATTTTGCCCATTGCTTCCCTTTCTTCACCTCTGTTTGATCCAAACCAAACGAATCTGCTTCCTCAGCATCTTTCTCAATCCCATTCTCAATCTCATTCTCCATCTCATTCTCAAACAACTTACATGCATTACCAATACTACTGAGCCCAATATCGATACACTCTGGAGTCTTAACCAAACGCAAGACCTCCAATCCTACACACTTAGAAATGGCCATCAAGCCCCTATCACTCCCTTGCAACCTCTCCTTGACATCAGCATCCTCCGGTACAAATTTTTCACCAGTTGCTTGATTAATTTCTATACTGGGCTCCTGCAACTCGCCTGACGTACATTGTCCAAAATTCTCTCCAACATCTTGGACAACAATAACCTCCTCTACCTGAGAAGCATTAGTATTCTCCTCAGCTACCTCTGTGCTATCGGCTTAGAATTTCTCCTCCTCCGCACCAACAGACTCCATGTCCACAACTCCTCCAAGCACAAAACACAAAAATATACAGTAGATAAACAAAAATAAAATTAGAGATACAACAATTCTAGCAATTCCACCAAATTCATTGCCAACTTTAATGGTAGTCTTCGTAAAAATAGTCTCATCTTCATTCACCTTCAAATTTTTACTTTCATCGCCATTAATTTCATCTGCCCCAAGTTTTTTGGCATCAACCTGCTCACCATCATCTAACTAATCCCCAAAACTTTCACTATCAAACATACTAAGAAATTCATTAATAATAGAAATAATAAATGGCAAAAAACAAAATAAAAACAGAGATTCAGAAACAAGAACAATAAATGGCAGAAAACAAAATAAAAACAAAATAATTGTTAAACAATAAATGGCAGAAAACAAAATAAAAATAGAGATTCAGAAACAAGAACACAACACAACACAAATTTACAGTCGTTCACCATAAAGGCTACGTCCACTCTCAAGCAGGGCAATATTATTATTCACTATCTCTCAATCTGATACAATACACAACAACATGCTTTATATAAGCAAACACTACAGAATGCGAAGAGCCAAGAGTCATTGGAGGGAAAAACCAAGTGACTATTGGGTTTCACATTCAACAATCTCCCACTTGAAACCCAACAACAGATGCTATGAACAACGATATCCCCTGCATTTCCATTCCTATCATCACTTTGAAAACAAGCCCGGAATGTAAGGCTTTAACCTCTATTCAAGGACACTCCGTATAAGTCTTTTCCAAGCTTTCCAATCAATCACAACACCTTCCTTATGCAAAATTTTGCCCATTGCTTTCTTCCCTTTCTTCACCTCTGTTTGATTCAAACCAAATGGATCTGCTTCTTCTGCATCTTTCTCAATCCCATTCTCAATCTCATTCTCAAACAACTTACAGGCATTAGCAATACTACTAAGCCCAATATCGGTACACTCTGGAGTCTTAACCAAATGCAAGACCTCCAATCCTACACACTTAGAAATAGCCATCAAGCCCCTATCACTCACCTACAACCTCTCCTTGACATCAGTATCCTTTGGTACATATTTTTCACTAGTTGCTTGATTAATTTCTATACTAGGCTCCTGCAACTCGTCTAACGTACGTTGTCCAAAATTCTCTCCAACATCTTGGACAACAATAACCTCCTCTACATGAGAAGCATTAGTATTCTCCTCAGCTGCCTCTGTGCTATTGGCCTGGAATTTCTTCTCCTCCGCACCAATAGACTCCATGTCCACAACTCCAAGCACAAAACACAAAAATATACAGCAGATAAACAAAAATAAAATCAGAGATACAACAATTCTAGCAATTCCACCAAATTCACTACCAACTTTAACAGTAGTGTTCTTAATATAAAGAGCTTCTGGATTCAACTGTGTGTGTTTTTGCATCGACGTTTTGGATCATACACAATGATCCATCATCAGGAAGAGGAAAGATAGTTTGGTTTGCAGACAAGGCCCATTTAAAGGGGATGAGAGGGGAAGGGAAGAAGGGAACGTAGAACGAGGGGCATGAAGAGTGGAGAGAGGAGAGAGAGTTAAAAACAAAAGACAAGAACAAATAAAAAGTTAATAAGAATAGAGGAGAGAGAGGACACATCAGTCAATTAAGGAGATATATAAAAACAATCAAAAGAAAACAAAAAATTAATAAGCTATATGTATATCTAAGAGTGTCAGTGTGTGTAAAAAACAAAAAAACCGTCACATAGGAATAAACATCAATGCAACTAAAACGAAAAAGATGAAGCACTAAAAAGGAAGACAAAAAAGGCCTAAAAAAGACTATAAAAAAATAACAAAAATAAAGAAAGAAAGAAAAAAAGGAAAGAATTAATATAAAGGCATTAACAGTAAAACACAAATGCACAAAGGGGTGAAAAGATGGGTAATTGAAATTAGAAATATGATTAAGGTAAAATTAAAGAAAAAAGTGGAGATTAATGAAAACAGGGTTGCAAATGCATATTATGTATATAAAAGAAAACGGGAGCTCTATATCAACACCCTGGGAGAACCAAACAAGAAAAGAGAGTGAGTTTACCGAAGAAGGGGGGAAACGTAACGAGGTGAGAAAAAACTAAATAAACCACATGAATGACAAACAAGGGAAAGAGACTACCCACACATATAGCAACAAGATGTGTGTGAGTGTGTGTGTGAATGTGCAAGGGTAGGGTGAAGCACAGGGGTAGTGTATCGTAAGAAGGGAGAAAGAAATAACAAAGGGCACCCGAGATGTAAGGGAGGGAGAGTGAGAAGAGGTGAGGAGACTAAGCTAAAAAAGAAGCCGGGGAGGAGGGGGTCTGGAGAGGTGACAAAAGGTTGACAGGTAAGAAAATAGGGTAGGAGGAGAGGGGGGTGGGAAAAAGAGGAGTCAATGATGAAAGAGGGCACAGGAGAGGAGGGAAGGCTGAAGCCAAAGGAGAAAGAGGGGGGAGGAGGGAAAGGAGGGTTGGAGCAAAAAGAATTGGGCGAATCAAGAGGGATTAGGGTGCGGTTGGATGGAATTCAGTAAAGGTTGCCAGGTAGGACTGAGGTGCCATCCTTCATCCCAGTTCAGATTGGAGGGATGACTTCGAATGAGGATAGCTTCTTGGAGTTTTCTCTTGAAAAAACAATCTTCTTTGACCAGGACTTGGGTGTCTTCAAGACAAATGTGGTGCTTGGTGTTGAAGGAGTGCTCTGCTAGGGCAGACTTAGAGATACGATCATGTCTAATGTCTGCGTTATGTTCCTTGATCCTCGTGTTGATGGATCGCCCTGTTTCACCAATGTATGGGGTGCCACAGGAGCAAACAATCTTGTAGGCTCCGGAGTTGAGGAGATTGTTTATAGGATCTTTGGAAGAAGGGATAAGATTTCTAGGTTGTTTATTACAATACACAGCAACATGCTTTATTTAAGCAAACACTACAGAATGCGAAGAGCCAAGAGTCATTGGAGGGAAAAACCAAGTGACTGTTGGGTTTCACATTCAACAAGAATCTCTATCAAAAAGTTCTTGTGGTATGTATCCATTTCAGATTTCTAACGTGGTACCAGAGCTTTTGTTTTGAGAGTTTTGAGTTCTTAGATTCCCAATTGAGAGATTGAGTTCTTTGTGAGATCTTAAAAATCCCATATGCTTTTCTCTTTCATGTTATAACGATTTGTAGAATCTAAAAGGATTTATCAAGACCCATTAACCCCTTTATTTTGCATATGTGTTTTTTGAGATCTAGGTGATTGCATCTATTCTAGTTATACTAGTAGTGTTTTTGACTATTCCAACACCTCCAAGAGGCTCAAGTAAGTCAAGATTGGCTTTCGTTTCATCTGATTTGAAGATCGTTTGACATAATTGCAAAACAAGGCTTTGAAGTTCAGATTTGGCAATTAGCTTTCATATGAGGCATTTTTAGGCCAAAAGGACCTCACCATTATTCTGAGAAGGCTCAAAAACATAAAGATCAACTATCAAAATGTTCATTTTGGACAAAATTATTTGGAGAGACAAAACAAATTTTGTCTAGGTAAGCGTACCCCCGTGAATAGTGCATGTGCATGTTTTTCCAAACAAAAAATTCATTGAATTTTTTTGTGAAAATCTTTATTCAAAAATTATATATATATATATATATATATCACAATTTTTGTATTGTAAAAATTTGTAAAAATCAATTATTGGGAGGATTTACCCCTGCAATGTATGCAAGGTACCTCAGATACACTCGTACTAGGGCACAACCCTATGCGGGAGCCCATTGGGCTCGAGCCTCATGCCTGGTAGAGGTCATGGCCCTTGACAGGGTCCGCAGACCCCTACAAAGGGATTTGGGGTGTGGCTCAGCCCCCCAACCCACTTTTCACAAATTTTTAATATTCCTTGGAAAGTTTTCCCTCTCGGCCTATGTGCTTGTCTGGAATCTAGCGGCTCCACCAAATTTGGTGGCTCTTTTAAAGGTTCACCATTCTTAGTGATAGTTATTTGAATTACTATATTTAGCACCTCAACCAAATTTAGTTATAGTTAAATTTATCTAGAGGACTCTTTTTTAGCAGTTCCATTAAAGTTGGCAACATGTGATCTTTTCAAACTCAGACCCCTGTCCATTGGTAGGCTTTGTTTTGAAGGAAAACTTTGAAGTCTAATAACTTGGGCTCAGGACCTCCGTTTTCTAAGAAATTTTTTTAATTTGTGCTAATTTGGCATGCTCTATGTGTTGGTGCAAACATTTTTTGGTTTCAATGCATGAATTTTCCTCAAATTTTAGATTCTCACAAGTGACACTGCACAGTTCTTGTTTTAGGAACTTCAAACACTCATAACTTTCACATATGACCACGGATCGAGGTGATTCTTTTTTAAAAGTACATGATTTTTCATGTACTTCATATTGGTACTATTTGTTTTACTTATTTTTACTCCTATATTATACTTACACCATATACTCATTTCTTGAGAATTTATAAAGAATTGAGATTAAGTCCATTCAACATTTCTTGCTAGTGGAAATTGTAATCACACTAAATATAAAGTGACAAATCATATTTTCTTTGGAGGGTTCTTTGATTGAGTAAAAAGGGGGGTGTCTTGTGTGCTCTCTTTGAGTTTTTGCATTCTCTTTTTCTGCACAACAACTACAAACTCAATCTTATTTTCTACATAAAATGGATCAAACAGAAGTTCCTATTCTAACTCCATATAACTATTTTGATTGGAAGTCAAAAATCACAATTTATCTAAAGAACATAAGGGTTGTATAGGGTTACAATGGGGTTAGAAACTAAACCAACTCAAGATGCAGAAAAGCCAAAATGGTTTAATAATTTGGATGAAGCATTTGGAACCTTGTGTATGTATGTATCTCTAGATTTGTTTTTTTCATATTGAATCGATTTCTACACCAAATGATCATGTATGGACTACTTTGAAAAATCTCTTTGGTACACATGATGAAATAAGAGGACATCTATTGGAGAATGAGCTCATAGGATTGTCCTTCTAGTTTTGATACTATACATGACTTATTCACTAAACTAAAGGCCATAATATTGCAATTAAAACAATGTGGAATTGAGAAGAAAGATTCTTAATTGATCTTAAGTATTCTCTCCAAGCTTGGTCCAAGCTATTATGTGTTTGTTTCCACATTTCATGCCACTAAAAGTGCCTTAAGACCCACTTATAAAATGCCTTCTCTTGATGATTTTGTAAATGATATCACAAAGGAGAAAGATAAATTGGTTCATATAGGTACAATTAAACCCTCTAAATCTCATGCCCTGGCTCCTAATTAGGGCACTAAAGATAAAAAGGGTCTAGTAAGTAAAATAATAAACAATAGAACCAAGGAGGGAAGAAACAAGATCAGAAATTGACTACCTCTAATGCATCTAATCATGCCTCTTCTTCTAAAGGTGACAAGCCTAAGAAGGAGAAGGCAAAATGTGCCTATTGTAAGAAACCTAGCCATGATGAACACAAGTGTTTACAGAAACATATTGATCACCATACACATCTTCTTGAAAAGAACAATACCAAGGTCCTAACTCTGTAAAATAGAATTCATCTCAGGAATCTTCAAAGGACATAGATAAAAGTAAGAGGAAAGGAAATGACAAGACCCTGGTTACTATTGCTTCACAACCTAATTCATGAATCATTGACTCAAGTGCTTCACACCACATGTCTCATCACAAGATGGTTTTACCTCTTTGGAGCCATGTTCTATGCCATCTATACTAATGGGTGATGACACTTCTATTCAGGTGCATCAGAGAGGGTCTATTGATGTGGGTGAAGGAACATTTCATGTGATGTTCTTTGTGTTCCATCTTTGTCAAATAATCTCCTATCTGTCTATTAGATCACTCACACTAGCTCTGGAAAGCGGGTTGAGTTCATTCCCGACAAAGTGGTAATTAGTGAGTTGCACAATGGGTCTATAGTTGCTATGGGAAAGTTGATCATCAGTCCAAACTGTATCAAATTTCTCACTTTGTTGTTGATTCTCTTTCACTTTCTTTGCTCACTCAGTCAAATGAGGTGAACTGTTTGTGGCATCAATAGTTTGGCCACTTGAACTACCACTACTTGTAGCAGCTCAATCAACAAGACATAGTTTCAGGGTTTCTTTCTATTCAATTTTATAATGGAGTTTTCCAGGAGTTCATTCTTGGTAAGCATCCTGAAGAGAAATATGATAAAGGTAAAGCATGAAGGGCAACACAAATTTTGGAGTTAGTACATAGTGACTTGGTAGGACCATTTCCACATCTTTATTTCAACAAGGCTCGATATGTTTTGACTTTCATTAATGATATTTCTAAATACACATGGGTATATTTTCTCAAACAAAATTATGAAGTTTTTGAGTCTTTTGAGGACTTCAAAGCTTTTGTAGAGAAACAATCCAAGAAGTCCATTAAGATTTTGCATACAGATAATGGGGGGATTATGTCAACCAAAGGTTTAAGCAATTTTGTGCTTCAAAGGGCATTGATCTTTAGCATATAGTTCCCTGTAGTCCACAATAGAATGGTGTCGTAGAATGGAAGAACATGTCATTGAAAGAGATGGACAATTGTATGATTCACTCTAAGTTAATGGAACCTCAATATTGGGTGGAGGCCATCAGCTGTAAGTGTTACATCCAGAACTGAGTTCCTCACCACATTGTGAAGGGGGTCACTCCTTCAAGCTTGGACTAGCTGAAATCCAAATGTTTAGTTCTCCTGCATGGGACCACATTCCAATAGAGAAATGCAAGGCTATGTATCCACAAAGCAAGCCTTGCATATTTTTTGGATACCCAGATGGTGTCAAAGGCTACATGCTTCTTCACCCTACTACTTATGAGTTGTTCATCAAGAGGAGTGTTCATTTTGAAGAGGATGCTTCGAGTTCTTCTCCTACTGGCAGGGTGATCCCACAATTATGTGTTGAACTTTTTTGGCCAAAGTGGGACATTGAAATCAATATTTTTAACCAAATATTCACTTTCTAAAATAGAAGGCACAATTGGTTGGTAAGGGTTATTCCTAGTTTAGGGAATAGGTTTTAGTAAGATTTTGTCTCCAGTTGCAAAATTACCTTCCTTCATATTGTTATTATCTATGGTTGTTCTTATGACCTAGAGGTTGATTAAATTAAAAAAAAAGATAATATTTTGCATTATTAGGGATTTGGAAGAGAAAATATACTTGAAACAACTTGAAAACTTTAAGGAAAAGGGAATGGAAAATATGTTTGCAGGTTGAAGAAGTATCTCTATACATTGAAGCAACCACTCTAGATGTCATTTCAAATATTTGATACCTGTGTTTTTGATGAAGGGGGTAAATCATAAAACACACAACAACAAATATTGCACACAGAAAATAGAGATGTTCTTTTATTGATTTGAACAACACATTACATTATAGAAGCTCAATACAATCAGAGGATGAATCCTTTACTAGCTGCAACACATTGCAGTTTTCCTAACCTCAAGACTCTAGAATCTTCGGCCTTCTGTAACCCCAAATCAACTAGGTTTTCTATTTTTCCCACATGTTCTTGACTCTACACTTCCCCCTTATCTCTACTACTGCACAGGTTCCCAAAATAGTCATAAATAGCACTTTTTGGTGGCCTCCAACTAAATTTCAAAATTTGCAACTCCATCTAAAAGTAGGTCAACTTCCGGGAAGCATAACTTTTGATCCGGGTGTCCAATTGACGCACCGTTTTAAGCGCCGGAAAGTTCGCGATGTGAACTATCACGCCATAAACATGTAAATGGATTTCTATCAACTTTTTGGGACGTTATGGGATGTTTTAATGCCTCATATCTCGTTTCAGAAAATTTCAGGGGCTTTTCAGAAAACAAAAACTTTAATATCTTTCAACTCGCAAATGATCTTTGCTTGATTCCTTCGCCAAAGGTCTTATATTTAGGTTATGAATCTTTCTGTAAGTTTTCACTTCAATCTGTGCCCAAATGCAAACTTTCCTAAAATGGTAGTTAAACTTTCCAAAACTAGCAAGTTGTTATTTTTAGCAGTTTGGAAAAAACTGAAAGTCCTACATCATTATTCAAGAGATTATGGAACCAGAAACACTAATTATGGAAAGAAATGAAAACAACTATAATGATTTTGAATCAACTTCTTTTTGGGTGATGCAAGATTGCCCTTACACCGCTGGATGCTCCTGCATCAGACACCCAGGGTAATTTGAGAAGTGACCCTGTCACGTCTCAGGTGTTTGTTTGAGGAAAACTCAAACGATCAACCTCTGCCTTAGACAACCAAGAAGAATCTTCAACATGCCTTCCTTTCTATTTCACTAGATATTCTTCATATTGCTTGTTCTGAGTACCACACAGCTATCCAAAATCTCTTCTATCTCCTCCGTTGAAGTAGATGCCAGAATACTCCACTGTTCTTCTGTTGGTCCATCCTCTGTTCCACCTTCATGATATTATGATAAATCAGCAATGTTGAAAACATGGGAAATATTGATCCCACTTGGCAACTCTACTTCATATGCATTTCCTGAATCATTCTTCTTCAGGATTCTGCACGGTCCAAATTTCTTCATTTTCAACTTATTATAAGTTTCGATTGGAAACCTTTTTTTTCTCAAGTGAACCATGACTTCATCTCCTACCTAGAACTCCTTATATCTCCTCTTCTGATCTGCTTTAGCCTTGTACTGAATATTCATCTTATTAATGTGCTTTCTCACCTCTTCATGCAAATTCTTCAGATGTTCTGCAAAGTCTTTAGATTCAGCACTTGTCTTTTCTCCTTTGTCTAGCTTCCTTAACTCCGAAGCATTTCTTGGGCTATTGCCATATACAATCTGGAATGGTGATTTACCAGTACTATTGACAGAATTGTTGTAAGCAAATTCTACCTGTGGTAAAATCAAATCTCATCCCTTGGGCTTATCTCCTACTAAGCATCGTAGCAGGTTACCCAAACTCCTATTCACCACTTCCATTTATCCATCAGTCTATGGATGGTGTGCAGAATTGAACTTCAAATCTGTTTTCAACTTCTTCCACAATGTCCTCCAGAAATAACCAACAAATTTGGTATCTCGATCTGAAACTATGCTCTTAGGTAGACCATGTAGTTTCACCACTTCCCTGAAAAATAACTGTGCAATATGAACAGCATCATTAGTCTTCTTGCAAGGAATAAAATGTGTCATCTTCGAGAATCTGTCCACCACTACAAAAATGGAATCATGTCCTCTTTGTGTCCTTGGTAAACTAAGAACAAAATCCATATTAATATCATCCCATGGCTTCTCTAGTACAGGTAGTCGCTGATATAGACCTGTATTATGACTTGCTCCTTTTGCCATCTAACATACTCTGCAACTTTGCACAAATTTCCTCACATCCTACTGCAACTATGGCCAATAATAATTTTCACCAACAAGTGTCCAGCCAATCCTCCACTGTACTTCTCCTTAATCAGGGTCTTTCTCATGGAACTCCTCGGAATGCACAATCAACGTCCTTTAAACAACATGACATCTTGGATTATGAAATCCAAGCATTTTTTCATGTCCAAAGCAATAGGTTCCAGACAAGCTTTCCAAGCCTCTGCAAAATCTGGATCTTCAGGATACAAACTTTTGATCTCATCGAACCTAACAACCTCTATCTTCATTTTTGTCAACAAATTTTGCCTTGTGCTCAAGGCATCTGCAACTCTGTTGGACTTTCCACTCCTGTGCTTCAAGACAAAAGTATAACTCTACAAAAACTCAACCCATTTTTAAGTGCCTCTGGTTCAACTTTCCTTGACTATTAAGATACTACAAAGCTTGATGATTAGTATATAAAACAAACTCTTTTGGCAACAAATAATGTCTCTATTTCTTTAAAACCTGAACTATTGCATAAAATACCTGATCATAAACATAATACTTTTTTCTTGGCATCATTAAGCTTCTCACTGAAATAGGCAATGGGCTTACCTTCTTGACTCAAAACAGCTCCTATAGCACTGCCACTAGCATCACAATATACATGAAACACCTTATTAAAATCTGGAAGTGTCAAAACATGTTGCTTTGTGACTTTCTACTTCAATGTATCAAAGTTTTTGTCTACTCCTTTAGTCCATCTAAATTTTTTTCTATCCCCACTCATTGTCTCAGTTAGGGGTGCACAAATGCTACTAAAATTCCCGATAAACTTTCTGTAAAAACTTATCAAACCATGAAAATATCTTACCTCTGTAGCACTCCTCAGTGTAGGCCATTCAATGATAGCCCTTACTTTTTATGGGTCCATCTTAAGACCTTCATCTGAGATAACAAATCCCAGGTATACCAGCTCCTCCTTTGCAAAACTACATTTCTTCAAATTAATCAACACCTTCTCCTCCCCCAGCTTATTTAGAACTCCTCTGATATGCATCAGATGCTCATCCCAAGTCTTATTGAAAATCAAAATATCATCTAAATAAATAATAACAAAACTTCCCAAAAATTCTTTCAGTACCTCGTTCATAAGCTATATAAATGTGCTCGGTGTGTTGGTTAGCCCAAATGGCATGACTAACCACTCATATAAACCCTCCTTTGTCTTGAAGGCTGTCTTCCATTCGTCTCCTTCTCTAATTTGGATCTGGTGATACCCACTCTTCAGGTCAATCTTCGTGAAGTACTTGGCTCACTCAAACAATCCATTATGTCATCTATTCTTGGCAATGGAACCTGTACTTGATCGTGATCTTATTTATGGCTCGAGAATCTATACACATTCTCCACTCTCCATCTTTTTTTGGTGCTAGTACTGCAGGTACCGCACATGGACTCAAGCTCTCCCGTTTCAGTCCCTTCGTTAACAACTCATGAACTTGTCTGTTCAACTCTTCATTCTCTACTGGAGTCATTCTATGGGCTGCCTTATTTGGCAAACTGGCTCTTGGTATCAAATCCATTTGATGACTTATCTTCCTCACTGGTGGTAAGCCTTCTGGTACATTATCAGAGATAATGTCCTGAAATTCTTCCAACATATCTAAAATTTCCGCCGATACATCTTCACATTTCTCTTGACTAATCTTAGGAATGAATGCAAAGCAATGTCGCTCATACTTCATACCCTCCAAAAATTTCCTACCATCTACCAAACAAATTCTGGCAGTGCTACATACTTTTTCTTCCACCTCCTTCAAGGGCTTCAACTTATGACGAACTCCATCCTTTGTTAGGGAATGTGTTTGCATGTCCATCATGGACAGTGCTCCTATCATACTACCGCAGCTTCCCCAACAACATATGACATGCATCCATCGGTATGATAGCACACAGCACTTCATCATGGTAGTCATCAATCTTGAACTTCACTAAACACTACTCATTGACCAAAGCTTTGTGGTCCTTCTACAACCATGCAATCTGATATTGATGAAGGGGGTAAATCATAAACACACAACAATAGAAATGGCACATAGAAAATATAATATTTCTTTATTGATTTGGACAACTCATTACATTACAAAAGATCATTTAAAATCAGAGGAATCAATCATCCACAGGCTGCAACACACTACAGCTACACATCACCAGGCTCTGGAATCTTCTGCCTTCTATAACCCCAAATCAACTAGGGTTTCTGTTTTCCCACCTATTCTTGACTCTACACTTTCCCCTTTTAACTCCACTACTGCCCAGGGTTTCCAAAATAGTCATAAATAACACTTTTTGGCGGCCTTCAGCTAAATTTTGAAATTTGCAACTCCCTCCAAAAGTAGGTCAACTTTCGGGAAGCATAACTTTTGATCTGGGTGTCCGATTGACAAACCGTTTTAAGTGCCGAAAAGCTCGCGATGTGAACTATCACGTCATAAACTTGTTAACAATTTTTTGTCAACTTTGTGGGATGTTATGGGATGTTTTAGTGCCTCATATCTCATTTCAAAAATTTTCAGGGGCTTTTTGGAAAACAAAAACTTTAATATATTTCAGCTCACACACGATCTTTGCCTGATTCCTTTGCCAAAGGTCTTATATTTCAGTTACGAAGCTTTCTGTAAGTTTTCGCTTCAATCTGTGCCCAAATGCAAATTTTCTTGAAATGGCAGTTAAACTTTTCAAAACTGGCAGTTTGCTATTTTTAGTAGTTTGGAAAAACTGAAAGTCCTAAGTCATTATTCAAGAGTTTATGGAACCAGAAATACTAATTATGGAAAAAAATGAAAACAACTGCAATGATTTTGAATCAACTTCTTTTTTGGGTGATGCAAGATTGCCCTTACACCATTGGATGCTCTTGCGTCAGACACCCAGGGTAATTTGAGAAGTGACCCTGTCACGTCTCAGGTGTTTGTTTGAGGAAAACCCAAACAGTCAACCTCTGCCTTAGACAACCAAGAAGAAACTTCAACATACCTTCCTTTCCATTTCACCAGATATTCTTCATATTGCATGTTCCGAGTACTTCTTTCCACACGGCTATCGAGGATCTCTTTTATCTCCTCTGTTGAAGTAGATGCTGGAATACTCCACTGTTCTTCTGTTGGTCCATCATCTTTGCCACCTTCATGAAATTCTATTAAATCAGAAAAGTTGAACACAAGAGAACTATTGATCCCACTCGGCAGTTCTACCTCATATGCATTTCCTGAATCATGCTTCTTCAGGATTCTGCAAGGTCCAAATTTCTTCATTTTCAACTTATTGTATGTTCCAATTGAGAACCTTTCTTTTCTTAAGTGAACCATGACTTCATCTCCTACCTGTAACTCCTTATATCTCCTTATATCTTATTAATGTGCTTTCTCACCTCTTCATGCAAATTCTTCAGATGTTCTGCAAAGTCTTCGGCTTTAGCACTTGTCTTTTCTCCTTTGTCCAGCTTCCTTAACTCAGAAGCATTTCTTGGGCTATTGCCATATACAATCTAGAATGGTGATTTACCAGTACTCCTATTGACAGAATTGTTGTAAGCAACTTCTTCCTGTGGTAAAATCAACTCCCATCCCTTGGGCTTATCTCCTACTAAGCATCGTAGTAGGTTACCTAAACTCCTATTCACCACTTCCATTTGTCCATCAGTCTGTGAATGGTGTGCAGAACTGAACTTCAAATATGTCTTCAACTTCTTTCACAATCTTCTCCAGAAATAACCAACAAATTTGGTATCTTGATATGAAACTATGCTCTTTGATAGACCGTGTCATCTCACCACCTCTATGAAAAATAATTCAGTAATATGAACAACATCATTAGTCTTCTTGCAAGGAATGAATTGTGCCATCTTTGAGAATCTATCCACCACCACAAAAATGGAATCATGTTCTCTCTATGTCCTTGGTAAACCAAGAACAAAATCCATACTAATATCATCCCATGGCTTCTCTAGTACAGGTAGTGGCTGATATAGACCTGTATTCTGACTTGCTCCTTTCGTCATCTGACATACTTTGCAACTCTGCACAAATTTCTTCACATCTTGCTGCAACTGTGGCCAATAATAATTTTCACCAACAATAGCAATTGTCTTATCTTAACCAAAGTGTCCAGCCAATCCTCCACTATGCTTCTCCTTAATCAGGTTCTCTCTCATGGAATTGTCGGAATGCACAACTGGCTTCCTTTAAGCAACATGCCATCTTGGATTATGAAATCCAACCATTTTGTCCTGTCCAAAGTAATAGGTTCCAAATAAGCTTTCCAAGCCTTTGCAAAAGCTGGGTCTTCTGGATACAAACTCTTGAGCTTATCAAACCTAACAACCTCTATCTTCATTTCTGTCGACAAATTTTGCCTTCTGCTCAAGGCATCTGCAACTCTGTTGGACTTCCCACTCCTGTGCTTCAAACCAAAAGTATAACTCTGCAAAAACTCAACCCATTTTAAGTGCCTCTGGTTCAACTTTCCTTGACTATTAAGATACTACAAAGTTTGATGATCAGTATATAAAACAAACTCTTTTGACAACAAATAATGTCTCCATTTCTTCAAAGCCTGAACTATTGCATAAAATTCCTGATCATAAACATAATAATTTTTCTTGGCATCATTAAGCTTCTCACTGAAATAGGCAATGGGCTTACCTTCTTGACTCAAAACAGATCCTATAGCATTGCCACTAGCATCACAATATACCTGAAACACCTTATTGAAATCTGGAAGTGCCAAAATAGGTTGCTTTGTAACTTTCTGCTTCAATGTGTCAAATCTTTTGTTTGCTCCTTCAGTCCATCTAAACTCTTTTCTATCCCCTCTCATTGTCTCAGTCAGGGATGCACAAATGCTACTAAAATTTCTGATAAACTTTCTGTAAAAACTTGTCAAACCATGAAAAGATCATACCTCCATAACACTCCTTGGCGTAGTCCATTCAATGATAGCCCTTACTTTTTCTAGGTCCATCTTAAGACCTTCCTCTGAGACGACAAATCCCAGGTATACCAACTCCTTTGCAAAACTACATTTATTTAGATTAATCAACAACTTCTCCTCCCTCAGCTTCTCTAAAACTCTTCTGCTATGCATCAGATGCTCATCCCAAGTCTTACTGAAAATCAAAATATCATCTAAATAAACAATAACAAAACTTCCCAAAAAATCTTTTAGTACCTCGTTCATGAGCCACATGAATGTGCTCGGTGCGTTGGTTAGCCCAAATGGCATGACTAAGCACTCATACAAACCCTCCTTTGTCTTGAAGGTTGTCTTCCATTCATCTCATTCTCTGATTCAGATCTAGTGATACCCACTCTTCAAGTCAATCTTCGTGAAGTACTTGGCTCCATTCAAACAATCCATTATGTCATCCATTCTTGGCAATGGAAACCTGTATTTGATCATGATCTTATTTATGGCTCGAGAATCTGTACACATTCTCCACTCTCCATCTTTCTTCGGTGCTAATACTGCAGGTACCGCACATAGACTCAGGCTCTCCCTTATCAGTCCCTTCCTTAACAACTCGTGAACTTGTCTTTTCAACTCTTCATTCTCTATTGGAGTCATTCTGTGGGCTGCCTTATTTGACAAACTGGCCCCTGGTATCAAATCCATTTAATAACTTATCTTCCTCATTGGTGGAAAACCTTCTGGTACATTATTAGAGATAATGTGCTGAAATTCTTCTAACATATCTGAAACTTCTGTTGGTACATCTTCACATTTTTATTGACTAATCTTAGGAATCAATGCAAAGTAATGACGCTCATGCTTCATACCCTCCAAAAATTTCCTACCATCTACCAAGAAAATTCTGGCAGTACTACATACCTTTTCTTCCACCTCCTTCAAGGGCTTCAACTTATGACGAACTCCATCCTTTGTTAGAGAATATGTGTTTGCACGGCCATCATGGACAACGCTCCTATCATACTGCCACGGCCTCCTCAATAGCTTATGACATGCATCCATCGGTATGATATCACACAACACCTCATCATGGTAGTCCCCAGTCTTGAACTTCACTAAACACTGCTCATTGACCAAAGCTCTATGGTCCTTCTGCAACCTGCAATCCGATATGGATGTGGATGCTTTCTTCTTGTCAACTTCAACTTGTCAACCATCTCCTCTAAAACACGATTGTCAATGCTTCCACTGTCAATAATAATATCACAACACTTACCTTCACATTTGCACCTTGTGCAGAATAATCTCTTCCTTTGATTCGGTTCTTTCTCCTCATTCAACAAAGTTCTAACAACTAGGGTTTCTCCCCTTTTAGCATCTTTAGAACGCTCAAACTGTGCATCTTTATCTACATGTGCAACTCGTGCATTACCTTTAGGTCTTCAGTTTGTCCTTCCTTGATGTTGTGGACACTCGTATGCTCGATGTCCTTCTTCTCCACATTGGAAATAGGTTCCTCTAAAACCTCCTCTTCCGGGTCCTTGCCCAGGTCGACCTCTTCCTCTTCCTCTTTGCTCACTATTGTTCTAGTCACAATGGTGGTAGGCATTATACCCTCTTTGATTTCGACTGGTGTCAGCTTCTTCACTTTTCTTTTGATCTTCATTACGACCTCCATAGGGTCTTCCACTAGTCCTTCTACCTTGACCTCTTCCCCTTTGCTTGCTATCGAATCTTTTATTCAGCTTCTCTTCCACCTTGATGGAAAACTAGTACGCATCTTCTATGGTGGTCATTCTGACCAGGCTCAACTCCTCTTGAATACTTGGCCTCAACCCATTAATGTAACAGGGTACCTTCTCCTTGTTGGCCTCTACATGGCCTATCTTGATAGTAATCTTATAAAACTCCTCTGTATACTGCTTAACAGACTTGTTACCTTGCTTCAATCCTTGTAGCTTCTTCAACAACTCCATTTCATAGTCCACAGGAATGGACTACTTTTTCAGTTTCTCCACCATCCGATCCCATTTGGTAATATTTCCATTTCCTCCTCTATTCCTTTCTAACTGGACCTCCTTCCACCAAATACTGGCATGGTCCTTCAACTTTGTTTTTGTTAGATTTCTACCCAAGCATGCAAGTGATTGAGAGAAAGCAAAATAGAAATTAGATATGAGCTAAATAAATTGTATTCAACTCAAGAGAATGCAAAGCATTACAATAGAATGGTGTGCTCATATGAGAGCAAGAGGTGGGTATATATATAATATTCCACCCAAGAAACTCAATACACAACCAATGTGGGATAAAGTGAAAAAGTCCCTAAGTAAGCTTAACTTAGTGTGAAAAGAGCTAAGGTGGAGAAAAAACTAAGAAAGAGCTAGATAGCAAAGTAACCTTGTTCACACTAACACCCCCCCTTAAGTGTAACTTAGAGGAAATGGTGACAAAATGCAAAGATGAGTCCCGGCAACAAGCCCTGATGAAGTACCCATGTACAAAGAATCCTATCAAAAAAAAGAAAGGAGAAAACCCAGTGGGAAAAAACTCCCCCATGAGAGGATAAAGTAGGAAGGGCTAAGAGACCCCCACAGAAGAGATGTCCCGCACCCCCAAGAGAGACTGAAGATAAACATATTTGCTCTCAGTGAAGGGTTTGGTGAAGATATCCGCAACCTGTTCGGAAGTCGGACAGTAGCGAAAGTCGATGACGTGGCCATGGATGAGCTCCTGGATGTAGTGCATGTGGATCTCTGTGTTTAGTTCGCTGATGATGGACCGGATTCTGTGAGATCTGAATAGCACTCTGGTTGTCACAAAATATGATTGATGGCTGTCTGATCTGGATACCAAACTTAGTGAGAAGATTCTGAAGCCAAATGGCCTCAGTGGTGGCATTCACAGCCCCCCGATACTCGGCCTCAGTAGAAGATAGAGCAATAGCAGACTACTTCTTGCTTGACCAACAAACAAGACCTGAACCAAGTGAGAAGCTGTAACCTGAAGTAGACTTATGATCCTGAGAATCACCGGCCCAATCTGAATCTGTGTAGCCCACCAAGTCAAGCTCAATACCCGCTGCATAGTGAATCCCAAAACTATGAGTACCCTGAATGTAGTGAAGGATCCGCTTGGCTGCTTTCCAGTGTAGCTCATGAGGCTCCTGCATGAATCGAGAGACCATGCCTACAGCATATGAAATGTCGGGTCTCGTATGAGTCAGATAAATGAGACGCCCAACAAGCTGTCGGTACAAAGTGTCATCAACAAGTGGAGAAGAACACTGAGCCTCAAGTTTGACTCCAGAAAGGAAGGGAGTCGGAGCAGGCTTACAGTCAGCCATATGAAACCTTGAGAGCAAATCTAGAGCATACTTGGACTGTGTGATGGTGATCCCGGAAGAAGACTGAAAGATCTCAATCCCGAGAAAGTAATGCAACAAGCCCAAGTCAGTCATCAAAAAACTGTCATGAAGGGCAGTTTTGACAGCCCTAATGGTGGATGAAGAACTCCCTGTGATCAATAAGTCATCAACATACATAACTAAAAATAGGAGTGAATCATCCTGCTGCAGAATGTAGACATTGGGATCAGAATGGCACCGAGTGAACCCAACTGATAGAAGGAAGGAGTCCATCTTGGCATACCAGGCCCGAGGAGCCTGTTTGAGGCCATAGAGAGACTTCCGAAGATGGCACACAAGTGAAGAATCCTGAATGAACCCCTGTGGTTGCTCCATATAGATCTCCTCCTGAAGGTCACCGTGAAGAAAAGCACTCTTCACATCCATCTGGTGTACTTCCCAACGATTGGCTGCAGCAATGGCAAGAACAAGTTGGATGGAATTCATTCGGGCAACTGGTGTAAAAGTCTCAGAGTAGTCAATCTCAGGAACCTGGGAGAATCCTTTGGCAACCAAGCGAGCCTTATGCTTGTCAACCGACCCATCTGCTGCAAATTTTGTCTGATAGATCCACTTACATCGAACAAGTTTTCTTCGAAGTATAATTCCTTGATGAGGAACCACACTTGGGATCTAGTCCCTCTTCCCAAGTTGGATGGAATTCATTCGGGCAACTGGTGTAAAAGTCTCAGAGTAGTCAATCTCAGGAACCTGGGAGAATCCTTTGGCAACCAAGCGAGCCTTATGCTTGTCAACCGACCCATCTGCTGCAAATTTTGTCCGATAGATCCACTTACATCGAACAAGTTTTCTTCGAAGTATAATTCCTTGATGAGGAACCACACTTGGGATCTAGTCCCTCTTCCCTTAGGAAGAGGGACTAGATCCCAAGTGTGGTTCCTCATCAAGGAATTATACTCCTCCTGCATAGTTGTATCCCACTCAGAAATACCAGAAGTCTCATGAAAGGACTGTGGATCTAAGGCAGTAGCAATGAAGACATGTGGAGCATCCTGAAACTGTGAACGAGTCCGCCTAGTGTCTGATGGATCCCCAACCCAATCACCTGCAGACTGTAAGGTCTGTCTAGCCCAAAGTGGACCAGAAGATGGAGAATCTAGAGGAGAATCATCAACCTCTAAATGATGACTAGGAGAGGAAGGAGGTGAGTCCTCTGAATCACTCTCTGCATCGGAAGTGGATGTAGAAGACGGCTCAGGTGAATCTGACTCATCAGAAGATCTGTCATGTATCCCAAGTGACTCCAATGTCAAAGTAGAAGGAGTTGGAGAAGTAATAGAAAGTGAGCTCGAAGAGCCCTCCTCAAACTGAACACTCCTTTCAATGAACAACTCATGTGCAGTAGGGTGGAGCAACCGATAACCCTTCACACCATCAGGATAACCTACAAATATGCAAGGTCTATTCTACGGTTCCAAGGCCTTGCGTTTCTCTGCAGGAATGTGGGTCCATGCAGGAGAACCAAAAACTTGAAAGTGCTTAACTGATGGTTTTCGACCGCTCCAAGCTTCAAAAGGAGTGACTCCCTTCAAGGCTCGGTGAGGAACATGGTTCTGGATATAACAAGCACAGTTAATGGCCTCTGCCCAATACTGTGGTGCAAGAGATCTGGAGTGAATCATGCAGTTCGCCATTTCCTTCAAGGACCTATTCTTCCATTTTGCAACACTGTTTTGCTGAGGATTATACCGAATTGAATGCTGCAAATCAATCCCCTCTGAAGTGCAAAATCTCTCAAACCGATGGTTGACATACTCACCACCATTGTCAGTGCGCAAAACTTTGATGGCTTTCCCAGATTGCTTCTCTACAAAAGTCTTGAAGTCCTGAAAGTGATCAAATACCTCAGACTTCTGTTTGAGAAAGTACACCCAAGTATATCGAGAAAAGTCATCAATGAATGTGAGGACATATCTAGCCCTACTGAAAGAAGGATGCTAAAATGGACCAGCCAAATCACTGTGAACTAACTCCAGTATCTGTGAAGCTCTCCATGCCTTACCTTTGTCAAACTTTTCCTTAGGATGCTTACCAAGAATGCAACCTTGGCAAACACCACCTGAAAATTGAACTGAAGGCAACCCTGTGACCATGCTTTGCTGGTTGAGCTGCTGCAAGTAGCGGTAGTTAAGATGGCCAAACCGCTCATGCCATAATCTACTCTCATCATTAGAATGAGTGAGCAAAACAATCGAAGGAGGATCAGGAACAAAATGAGAAAACAGATAGAGTCGTGACTGATGATCTGCTCTCCCAACTGCAACTGTAGAACCACTGTGCAACTCATGAATCTCCACTGAATCAGGAGTGAACTCAACTTGCTTGCCTAAACCTGTGTGAGTGATCTGGTATACCGATAGGAGATTAGTTGATAATGAGGGCACACAAAGAACATCATGGAATGTGCCATCCCCCACATCAACAGACCCTCTCCCACACACCTCAACTAGAGTGTCATCACCCATCAAAATAAAAGGCATAGTACACGGCTCCAAAGATGCAAGTTCTTCCTTAGATGAAGCTATGTGGTGTGAAGCACCCGAATCAAGAACCCAAGTGGATGGTGAAGAAGCAACTGCAACAAGGGCCTTGCCCTTTCCTTTCCCCTTGCTGTTTTCTTTTGCCTTGTTAGACCCCTCATTAGAACTCTGTTTGATAGACTTAGGAACACTGATATTATTCTTTTCAAGAATGTGTGTCAAGTGATCAATTTGTTTCTTCAGACATTTATGTTCATCATGACCAAATCTTTTACAATAGGCACATTGGACCCTCTCTTTCTTAGGCTTGTCGCCCTTGGAAAATTGGGTCTCAATAGTTGCTTTTGAAGCAACCGATATCTGATCCTTCTTCTCCTTGCTATTCTTTTGTTTTTTATCCTTACTATTGTTGTTACTATTTTGTCATTTCTGTTCTTTTGTGCCTTGGTTGGCAGCCAAGGCATGTGACTTAGAGGACTTAAGAGTGCCCATCTGAATTAGCTTGTCCTGTTCTCGAGTGAGACTGACAGCAAAATCATCTAAAGATGGCATGGTGAATTGAGTACCAAGTGCACCCTTAGTAGCATAGAAGGTAGAAACAAACATAGAATATTCTGAACTTAGCTTAGAGAGAATACTAAGAATCAGTTGTTCCTCTTTCTTTTCAATTCCACATTGTTTCAACTGTAATCTAATGGCCTTTAGCTTTGTGAAGAAGTCTTGTATTGTATCAAAATTACATGGATTTAACCCTATTAGCTCATTCTCCAATTGATGTCCCCTTAATTCATCTTGTTTGCCAAAGAGATTTTCTAAAGTAGTCCATACATCATTTGGTGTTGTAGCAGATTCAACATGAAAAAGAAGATCAGGAGATACAGACATGCATAGAGTTCCAAAAGCTTCATCTAGTCTGTTATGAAATTTAGGCCTTTCTGCAAGTAAGGTTGGTTCAGTTTCTAGACTCATTGTTACTCTATATAGTCCTAACTTCTTAAGTTGGATAGTCATCTTGGACTTCCACTCATAGTAGTTGTAGGGTGTTAGAACATGCACTGTTAATTGATCCATCTTAATGCAGAATTAGATTATTGTTGTGAGGAAAGAAAAGATGCAAGAACTCACAAGACACCCCCCCCTTTCCACTCAATCAAAGAACCCCCCCAAGAAAATTTGATTTGGCACTTTATATTTAGTGCATTTACAGCTGCCACTAGTAAGAAATACTAAGTGGGCTTGATTTCAATGCATTACAAAACCCTCACAAAGAGTATATATTAAAAATACAACTTTGGCACAATACTCAGATAGATAAACAGTACCACTGTGACCTACTCAAAAAATCATGCACTTTCAAAAAAAGAATCGCCTCGATACGAGGTCGTATGTGAAAGTTATGATCCTCCGAAGTTCCCAAAAACGAGAACTGTGTAGAGTCACGTGTGAGAATATGAGATTACTGAAAAATCTGTACACTGAAATCAAAAAATAATTATACCAGCATGTAGAGCACGAAAAATTAGCCAAAATCAAAAAAAGAAGCTCACAAATCCGAGGTCGGGAGCTCGAGTTACAGCGTTTGGAAGTTGAACTGCAATTTCCAAAACACCAATGGAGAGGGGTTTTGTTGTAGCTTTCTGATGTCGTTTCTGCAAAATATATAAGCTGTATGCAAAAACTAACATATACCCAGATAGTTTTTCGGTGCTGCGAACAAAACCCAGAAGGTGTTTTTCTCTGTGATCTATAGACAATGTGACTAATGAAAAAACGTGTTTAGCACCAAAAAACGGCATGCAAAGATTGAATCAGCTACCTAAGACAAACAAAGGCATGCTGCAACCTGCAAGATTGATCAGAATAAATAAAATGCAAGTCGATTGTTAGATTTTATCTCAAAGAGTCTTGAGGAAGCTATTAAAAAAACTTGCAACTGGCAAGTCAAAATATGAACCCCCCCAGAAACTAGAGTTTTCTCCACACTTTTTTATTTCTCCAGATCATCCAAAGATGCAAGAGAAGAGAATACTCATGTGCTTCGAAACCCACAACTCACAAACTAGAGTTTTGTCCACACTTTTCTGTTTCTCCAGATCATTCGAAGATGCAAGAGAAGAGCATACTCATGTGCTTCGAAAAACAACTCTACACTCTCAAATTTCTAAAAAAAATGCTAACCCACAACTCACAATTGCTCTAATACCATGTTAGATTTCTACCCAAGCATGCAAGTGATTGAGAGAAAACAAAATAGAAATCAGATATGAGCTAAATAAACTGTATTCAACTCAAGAGAATGCAAAGCATTACAATAGAATGGTGTGCTCATATGAGAGCAAGAGGTGGGTATATATATGATATTCCACCCAAGAAACTCAATACACAACCAATGTGGGATAAAGTGAAAAAGTCCCTAAGTAAGCTTAACTTAGTGTGAAAAGAGCTAAGGTGGAGAACAAGCTAAGAAAAAGCTAAATAGCAAAGTAACCATGTTCACACTAACAGTTTTTGCAAACTTGACCCGATCTGGGTCATCCACATCCTTATACTCAAAATATTCCTTCATGTCATTGATCCAATCAATAAGTTGTTCTGGATTCGAATCTTCAGAATAGGTAGAAACTTCGATCCTGGGCCTCTTTCCAATCTTCGAAATGGCCCTCAACAACCTAACTTCTGCAGGAACTCCTGCAGCTTCTTGTTCTTCCTCAAATAGCTCTTCTTCAACTTCATCCTCGCTTTCTTCTCTTGTTCTCGGCTCAAACCCTCTTCGCAGCTCCTCATGGAATGCATCGATTTGCCTTTGCAGGGCTCTAAAACCCTCTTCCATCAACGCATTCCTCCCATTATGATTTCTTCATGGAGGCATCTTGATCTCTGCAGCAAACCCACAACCTCAGGTCCTGGTGCAAACTGCCTCACGGTCGGTGATCTGTCTACACACTTAGGAACCCTTGCTCTGATACCACTTGATGAAGGAGGTAAATCATAAACACACAACAATAGAAATGGTACACAGAAAATAGAATATTTTTTTATTGATTTGGACAACTCATTACATTACAGAATCTCATTTGCAATCAGAGGAATCAATTCTCCACAGGCTGCAACACACTACAGCTACACATCACCAAGCTCTAGAATCTTCTACCTTCTGTAACCCCAAGTCAGCTAGGGTTTCTATTTTCCCACCTATTCTTGACTCTACATTTTCCCCCTTTAACTCTACTACTACTTAGGGTTCCCAAAATAGTCATAAATAGCACTTTTTGGCGGCCTCCAGCTAAATTTCAAAATTTGCAACTCCCTCCAAAAGTGGGTCAACTTTTGGGAAGCATAAATTTTGATCTGGCTGTCCGATTGACGAAACGTTTTAAGCGCCGGAAAGCTCACGATGTGAACTATCACGCCAAAAATTTGTTAACAGATTTTTGTCAACTTTTTGGGATGTTATGGGATGTTTCAGTGCCTCATATCTCGTTTCAAAAATTTTCAGGGGCTTTTCAGAAAACAAAAACATAAATATCTTTTAGCTCACAAATGATCTTTGCCTGATTCCTTTGCCAAAGGTCTTATATTTCAGTTATGAATCTTTCTGTAAGTTTTCACTTCAATCCATGCCCAAATACAAACTTTCCTGAAATGGCAGTTAAACTTTCCAAAACTGACAGTTTGCTATTTTTAGTAGTTTAGAAAAACTGAAAGTCCTACATCATTATTCAAGAGATTATGGAACCATAAATACTAATTATGGAAAGAAATGAAAACAACTGCAATGATTTTGAATTAACTTCTTTTTGGGTGATGCAAGATTGCCTTTACACTAGATGTTCCTGCATCAGATATGGATGTGGATGCTTTCTTCTTGTCAACCATTTCCTCTGAAACAAGATTGTTTGTGCTTCCACTATCAATAATAATATCACAACACTTACCTTCACATTTGCACCTTGTGCAGAATAAACTCTTCCTCTGATTGGGTCCTTTCTCCTCATTCAACAAAGTTCTTCTGACAACTAGGGTTTCTCCCCTTTCAGCATCTTTAGAATGCTCAAATTGCACATCTTCATCTACATGTGCAACTCATGCATTACCTTCAGGTCTTCTATTTGCCTTTCCTTGATGTTGCGGACACTCGTATGCTCGATGCCCTTCTTCTCCACATTGGAAATAGGTTCCTCTGAAACCTCCTCTTCCGAGTCCTTGCCCAGAGCGGCCTCTTCCTCTTCCTCTTTGCTCACCATTGTATTGGTGACGAGGGCAGTAGGCGTTATCCCCTCTCTGATTTCGACTGGTGCCAACTTTTTCACTTTTCTTTTGATCTTCATTATGGCCTCCATAGGGTCTTCCACTAGTCCTACTTTAACCTCTTCCCCTTTGCTTGCTGTCAAATCTTTTATTTAGCTTCTCTTCCATCTTCAGGGAAAACTGGTATGCATCTTATATGGTGGTCATTCTGACCAGGCTCATCTCCTCTTGAATACTTGGCCTCAACCCATTAATGTAATGGGCTACCTTGTCCTTGTTGGCCTCTGCATGACTTGTCCTAATAGTAATCTTATAAAACTCTTCCATATACTCCTTAACAAACTTGTTACCTTGCTTCAATCCTTACAACTTCTTCAACAACTCCATCTCATAGTCCACAGGAATGAACTGCTTCTTCAGTTTCTCCACCATCCGATCCCATCTCGTGATCTTTCATTTTCCTCTTCTGTTCCTCTCTAATTGGACCCCTTTCACCAAATACTGGCGTGGCCCTTCAACTTTGTTTTTGCAAACTTGACCCAATCTGAGTCCTCCACATCTTCATACTCAAAATACTCCTCCATGTCATTGATCCAATCAATAAGCTGTTCTGGATTCAAATCTCCAGAATATGTAGAAACTTCGATCCTGGGCCTCTTTCCAATCTTAAAAATGGCTCTCTACAACCTAACTTCTGCAGGATCTTCTACAGCTTCTTGTTCTTCCTCAAATAGCTCTTCTTCAGCTTCATCTTTGCTTTCTTCTCTTGTTCTCAGCTCAAACCCTCTTCGCAGCTCCTCTTGCAATGCATCGATTTGTCTTTGTAAGGCTCTAAAATCATCTTCTATCAAAACATTCCTCCCAATACGATTTTTGCATGGAGGCATCTTGATCTTTGCAACAAACCCACAATCTCAGGTCTTGGTGCAAGCTACCTCACGGCCGGTGATCTATCTACACACTTAAGAACCCTTGTTCTGATACCACTTGATGAAGGGGGTAAATCATAAAACACACAACAACAGAAATTGCACATAGAAAATAATGATGTTCTTTTATTGATTTGGACAACACATTACATTACAGAAGCTCAGTACAATTAGAGGATGAATCCTCTACTGGCTGTAACACATTGCAACTTTCCTAACCTCAAGACTCTGGAATCTTCATCCTTCTATAACCCCAAATTAACTAGGGTTTCTATTTTTCCTGCCTATTCTTGATTCTACACTTCCCCCTTATCTCTACTACTATCCAGGATTCCCAAAATAGTCATAAATAGCACTTTTTGGCGGCCTCCAACGAAATTTCGAAATTTGCAACTCCCTCTAAAAGTAGGTCAACTTTCGAGAAGCATAACTTTTGATCCAGGTGTCCGATTGACGAACCGTTTTAAGCGCCGGAAAGCTTGTGATGTGAACTATCATGTGGGAAATCTGTAAACGGATTTCTATCAACTTTTCGGGACATTATGGGATGTTTTAGTGCCTCATATCTTGTTTCAAAAAATTTCAGGGGCTTTTTGGAAAACAAAAATTTTAATATCTTTCAGCTCACAAATGATCTTTACCTGATTCCTTCGCCAAAAGTCTTATATTTCGGTTATAAAGCTTTCTATAAGTTTTTACTTCAATCCGTGCCCAAATGCAAACTTTGCTAAAATGGTAGGTTAAACTTTCCAAAACTGGAAGGTTGTTAATTTTAGCAGTTTGGAAAAAAACTAAAAGTCCTACATCATTATTCAAGAGATTATGGAACCAGAAACACTAATTATGGAAATAAATGAAAACAACTGAAATGATAGAGTTAAATCTAATTACTAAGTTTACTTTAATAAAGTTGGTGATCTTTTTATTGTTATCATCTTACATGTTGATGACATCTTGATTGATAAAAATAAAGATTTGATCAAAGTGCTTATGTCGGATTTCGCTTTAGTTTGACATGAAGGATCTTGAGGCTGTTAAGTTCATTCTTAGAATGTAGATAAGAGAGATAGACTTTACATAAGACTCTAGATGAGTAGAAGAATTATGTTAACTATGTACTACAACAATTCAAAATGAAAGATAGTAAATAATTTAATGTTGCTATTCTTGTGGGAACTAGATTGTCAATGGAACCATACCCTAAGATAGAAAATGAGATAGAGGACATGATTCATTCTCCATATGCTAACTTTCTATTAGAATACTAATGTATGCAATGTCCGTATAAGACCAGATATTGCCAAGTAGTGAGAGCCTTGAGCGAGTTTATGTCCAATTTGAGAAAAGAACATTAGATTATTTTTAAGAGGATCTTAAGATATCTTCATGACAATTTAGACTATTCTATTTTCTATATAGGAGGATTTGATTTGTGTATGTTGATGAGTATACATGGTTATGTGGATGTAGGCTAGGTTAGTAACATTATTAGTAGGAGATCTACCAATGGTTATGTGTAATATATTTTATGATGCAATGAGTTGGATGAGAAAGATACATGTTGTGGTTACTATTTTGACTAAAGAAATGAATTACATGGAAACTTTTCATGCTTTTAAGGAGGTAGTACATTGTAGCTTCAAAGGATACATATTCAAATGTGGTCTCGAGATATGATAATTGAATGTGATATTCAAAGTGCTATTTGTTTGGCTAAAAACTTATGTTTCAAAGGCGAACAAAACACATTGATGTGCAATATCATTTTGTTCTTGACATGGTGAGTGATAATCTAGGTAATTATCAAGAAAGTGGGAACCTTAGAGAATGTTGCAAATTTATTCATGAAGTTAGTGAGCATTGAGAAATGCCACTAGTGTAGATTAGCTTTGGGTATTGTTGCCCTAGGCTGTTAATTTGTGTTGTTCAATTTTGTAACATGTATATGAGTAGAATAATGTTAAGTTAGGTGTACATTGTATACCTTGAAAGCCTTGTAAAAATTGTATCACACTTAGGATAGCTAAATTTTGGTGCACTTCTCTAAATAATTTTTAGAATTATCCAATAATAAGTTAATGCCTTATTTTGTGGGAGTTAAATTTACTTACATTGCAAGTTTTATTTAACTTGCAAGTCAACTTTTGTTTAAAAGCATGCTATTCTTGAGAGGTGAATTTTTATTTATTTTCTTTATTGCATGAATTGGGGTACTCAATTTACACAGGTGAATATTGGATTTTGGATATACATCTAATTTTAGGTTTGGAGATTGCATGGTGGAATGATAGTTTTGGAGTAGATTTATGTTGTCATGAATGCTCTAGCACTTGGTGGTTGTTGTTGCTACTTGAATCCTAATTCGTTCAAACTTGAGTCTAATTTTACTATACTATTTTATTGTGAATAAAATTTGAGCAGTGTTACTGTGTTCTTGACATAAGGGTTTCCTAAGATAAATTGTGTTTTATTCATTATTTCTCTACTAAATGGTTTTAAATTATATAAATTTGTAGTAACTCTTTTTTTAAGACTGACTAGGATAATATTCATCATTCCCTTCAATCCTAACATCTCTAGTAAAAATTAAGAGAAAATAATCAATGAGGATAAAGGGCAATTATAAATTTAGCTTAAGTTGTAATCTCAAGACTAATAGATCGTTAAAAAAAGAATATTTTTATTTGTGAACTTGTAATTATAAATTTCACCAATTTTTTTTAAAATTCAATGTTTTTAGTTGTTTCTTACATCAAGGGAAGCCATTACTTGTATTAGACTTAAGCACTTTCATGTTTGGTTACCATTTTCAAGCCTTTGCATTAATTTACATGACCAATGTTATTTAAGATATAGTGTGCACATAGAGTAGATAATGAAAAAGAAATGAGAAAGAATCAAACAAACCAAACAATTTACTAATTCCTATGAAAATATGAAATAAAGATATGATATATTCCTATTTTTCTCCAATTCACATTGCAATCATTAAAATTACAACTTTTGGATTGAGTATGTATTAACAATGCATTATTTATATTATTATATGGGTATGAAATACATTCTAATGGAATTTGTCTTCTCATTTGTTGGATATAGGAAATGGATAAGATTGATGTATATTCAAAAACGAGACTCCCCCCAAAGATCAACCTTGAAGCTTACAAGTGGCGTGTTGTAAGTACCCCTCTTTAGTGTGTAGTGCTTCATTTTATTTTTGGTAACTAGATAATCCAATAATATTTCTAGGTTTAATGTTTTTATAATTTAGCTAGTATATTTTTCTCACTCTATATTTACAATATGGGTTACAATTGCTACGAGATTAACTATACAAACTACAAAGAAGTTTAACTGAATAGACATGCACAAATTTGACTATATAAATTGTAATATAGCAATTAAACACCTCAAATTACATAGGTGATGACTTCAATAGGCTAGACATTATAGAATGTTGGTCTAACGTTAGCAATGATATCAAATATAGTTGTAACAATTTCAAGCAACGTATGATAATATGGGTCCTAGGGATGACTTAGGGGATGAAAACCTAAAATGGATTCTAATGTGTTATGAGTGGAAAAAATTAATGAGTAAGAGCTCAACAACAAAGAACAATATGAGTGGTTTAGCAAAGAGAGTCAAAAAAATTATATGACACCATATTAGAATTGTAATCAAGATTGTATTATCAATCTAAGAGATCACACGTATCAACCAAATTGAAACATGTAGTTTGTTACTTGATGAAAAGATATGGCACATTAACATATAAGTGAAGAATTTGGAGTGACTTGAAATTCAGTAGAAACATAATCGCTTCCTCACACTATTCATATCTTTGTTATGTCAATTTCTATAGATATTTTTGAGAAAATGGGTGAGTGTGAGATCATTATGGGCCAAACAATAGCCTTGATTGGCAATGAAAATGCTAAAAAATAGACGTAATTTTTACATGAATAATTAAATAAGTCTACAAAATCGACACAAGTTAGGAACAAAAGTTGTAGGAAATTGAATGTAGTTCATGAACCTTGTTTTTTGAAAATTTTCCAATTAATTTCATAAAAAATAGATATTTCAATGAGGCACTACTAATTTTTTTCTTAAATAAATAATAGGTGTCATTTTGACCAACCTAATTATTAAAAAAAAAAAATTCTTCAAACGTTGGGTATAAGTAAAGGATACATGAGTAGGCGTGACACATATTTGTTGTATAGGTGTTGCCATTGATGTCAACAGTGGTATGAAGTGCTGCGCTGTGGAATGAAGCTTGTAGCAGTATGGTGATCTGTGAAGACAACAAAGTAAGTAATCAGAAGTATGGTTAGGTAGAAAGCAAAGTGAAGTGCATATGTTGAGATAGTCAAATTTAAGCAAACAAAGGAAGTTGATCAGAAGAGTTGTGAAGAGAAGGACATGGATTAGTGTCATCTGTACACAATCATGTCATATCTTCTAAAGTTCATGTTGTGAAAATGTTTATGGTTGAAGTCTGTAGAGTTGGAGTCTTGTTGTATGATGGTGATATGAAATCTTGGTGTTTGCCGCCTGATGGAGGAAGTTGCAAAACTTGAAGAAGAATTGGTTAAGTCTTGGGGGTCAAACTAGTCAATCACGAGTTACATTTATTTGTGTAGGAGTTATGCTTGGGGGTGGAGCATATAGTTTGATTGTGGACCAATTAAAACTTATTTTTTCTTCATGGTTTTGAGCCCATGGTTTTGGTGAAACATTCATGGTTTCTTGGGTCTCTTTGGCCTAGATATGTGGGGCTTAGGATGGAGATTGTATATTTAGTTTTAATATGTAGGGTTATGTTGTTGAAATTCCTCCAAATTCAAAGTGTAGATCTCATGTAAGAACGAAGCTTGATATTGTATTGTAACCTATTGTTGTTAACACATTGTATTTGGTGCTTTGGACATTGCCTTTTTCTCTTATGAGGTTTTCCTAGGGGATATTTTTTTTGCTTTGCGGTTGCTTTTGGTTGTTTTGTTATGTTCTAGTCTTCTTCTATCTTTTGTTCTTGTTCCTTTCTTAATTTTGTTACTACCTTGAAATAATACTAAATTTTGTATAGATTAGAAAATTTATAATACTCTCCACATAGGATTACTAGGATTTGGTGCATATTTTATTTCAAGAGCTAGACATATCACTTTGCAATTTGTAGTCAACCTCCTTTAGATGTGCCACAAAGCATGAGTTTTCAAGCTTGATGTAACTTGAAGTATGAACCTCCCTAGGACCAATAAGACCACTAGTGACACTAATTTTTGGCTTGAAGTTCAAAATCATGGTGCACAACTTGTAGGCTTCCATGAGTCAGTTTGACAAGCCACAACTTGTAATATTGCATTAAATACAATAGTGAATAGGTGGACATGCTCAATACACCTTGTCGATTATATGGTTAAACTGTAAAATGTCATGATGTGTCTATAGTAATGAACAAAAAAACATTGGTTATATAGAAATGCATTATATGAAGACTACGGAAAGCAAAACTTAACTACAGCAAGAACTAATACCTAAAGTTAGTCAAACATAAAGCAAATGTTTTTTGTTGATACAAGGTTGCTCATAGGCCTAAGATGTTATTGCATCAATATGTGTGTAGAAAAACACAGTTGACTTAGGCCCAATTGTGTTACAAATTTTCTAATAAAAACATTAGCATGGACCCATTTGTGTTGCAAATTCACCAACAAAAAAAAGTTGACATAGTTATATACATGTATGAATTCAACCTCCCTCTCTCTACATAGAGAGAGGGGGAGGATGGAATCATATAGGTATATAAACATGTCATATAACTATTATTTGTAGATTTGTAACACAATTGGATCTAAGTTAACTATGTTTCTTCAAGGGAGATATTATTGAATGAGGTCACAATTATATACCTTAGTTTATTTTTTTATTGGTGAATTTGGAACATCACTAGGTCAAATTGATTAGGCTTACTCAAGAATATGGGACACATTTTTTGGGCCCTTTTATCACCCATATGATTATTGGGGGAGCTTGGCCCATTAGTTCCTTATGGGGAGGACTTATCAAGTCCATATGTGTTATTTATGAAAAAGATGAATGATGACACTAGTATTCACACTAGATCAAACCCTCTTTCACAATAACATTCAAGCACAAGACCGATCCAAATCACTACCAAATGGAGGTGGACTTAGCTACAAATCGTGTTCTCAGGAGTGCTATGGAAAGATCTGATTTAATCAATCCTTTCAAAATCAAACCCTAGGTCAATTATGCAACAAAACCTAGTTCTATGGTGATCTAATCATAATAGAAGATGTACAACAAATCTCCAGAAACCAATTGCATAGGGAAGATCAGGAAGATGACAAAACATGTGTCTTGGATGAAGAGATGTCAGAGGACTATTTCGGGAGCACCCAAGTCCTGAAAGGTGGAATCTTCAGAAATTGTAAACTGTATAATGTTGCAGAGACTGCCCTGATGCCAGATTGGAAGTCTACTGAGGCAGAAAGACTAGGGCGCTAGTGCCCAAGTCTTGCATAGAGGAATATTCCTGAAATGTTGTCAAATCTCAAAACCCTGATCCTTGCTTAACCTGTGTCTTCATATTTTCTGGATCTGACACCTATATCCTGCACACAAGAAGAAGTGAAGGGGTTTGGGGGTTATGGTGTTTAAGGACATGCCTCAGTCAAATCCTGAGATAGCATTCAAGCTTCCCAACACCATTGATAGATAAAAGAGAGCATGCCCTTACAAGACAGAGGCTAAACACACAATCAATATGATGAAATAAAATGACGATGAACAATAATGATATCACCTATGTGATGAAACCCTTAGGAGGATGAAATCTCTTTAACGCATAAGGAGAGATAGATGATAACTTCAAACCTACATCAACACACACAATGGCAATACAAATCTGCTCTAGAATCACAATGAATGCTTTGAATGCTATTTACTATAATGCTTCAAGTTGGCTATCTCTATCTAGGTTCATAATGAATTCAAAAACACACTTATATATGCTTTCCCGCTAACATTCGTCAAATTAAACCAAAAGATCTGACAAAGAAAAATCTGTTTAAAGGTCCTAAGCCAACATACAATTAAATTTGCCTCGACCATTCAAGGAAGACTTGGGCGTGGGTGCCCAGTCTTGAAGCTCCTTTTTCATCTGGGGTAAGATAAAATATGGGCCCCTTGTTCCCAATTTACATTAGTTTCGGGCAATTTTGCATTGGGATGAATATTTAGAATGTATAATGTAATCACGGGGACCTAGGAGATAAACAAGGAGGTAAAAAGGCATGTGGCCATTTTTTACTTCATAACATTTATCCCCCACTTTAATGTGTGTATGATCTTACAATCAGTACATGCATTAAAGTACAGTCAAAGCATATCAAACACATCAAACACTAGAGCAAAGACACATCCTAAGTTTGGAGAACCATTTCTAGCCCCCAAGCTTAGGCAAACATAAGAAAATACTTGACAATCACACAAGACACAGTGAATACAATAAAGAAGAATGCAATACACGATGAAAATGGTAAAAAGGTACGCAATACATAGAGAAGGCATGAATGCAGTCATGCAGTACACAAGACATACACGAAGAGGAGACATGATTAAACAATTATACAACCCTAACTAGATGATGGGGGGAGCTCATCGCTATGCATCGCCATCGAAAGCACATAAAAAACATAGCATGGAAGGAGATTATCACTACGCGTTGCTACAAAACACGCAAGACACATGGTGTGGGGGGATCTCATCGCTACACACCGCCACTAAATCATGCACAGAAGACACATGGAAAACACAAGCGCCATAGAGTATGTCGTCGACACACTATACATCTAAAACACATCAAACATTGGTGATGGGGTGGATATCATCTCTATGCACCACCATCTAAGACACACCAAACACACTTGACAGTTGAGCTACACTACCATAACCACCAAAGACACACTTAAGGGTGAATAACTCAAGATCCAACCCCGCCTCTGTAGAGGACTTTTTAAAAGGATGTGCAACCACTCAAGGGAATACACAATCCTGCCTTCCATAGAAGGGCTTTCAAAAAGATACAACCCCACCTGCATCACGGAGATGCCTTACGGTGAAAAGGAAGCATGTGCACAAAGTATACAACCCCACCTGCATCACAGAAATGCCTTACAGTGAAAAGGAAGCATACGTAACACACAAAACAAAGTATACAACCCCACATGCATAATGGAGACACCTTACAGTGAAAAGGAAGTATACGCAAACACGCTTTATCACAATATTTAAGATATCCAAGCATTTACCTCAATATATGCCCCCACCTTAAAGTGGTTGATCTCACTTTTCGGTAGCAACCACGTTTTAGGTAAGGTTGAAAACACGCGAGAGAACAAGAGATTTCACAAAGCCCATGCCCCAAAGTGACATGTACTTACGATCACTGATTGTTTCCGACAATCACAATAGAAACACATTAGTAATATATGCTAACAATTAACAAACTTCAGTTAGAAAATCTTATCTAAGATAACAACCAAACAGAAATAAGGCAACATACTACTTCATAAACCAAGGCTACACTTGCAGGTTCAGAACTAAGTATAGCCATGAGGTTATACTTCAAGTATCTCAGAACTGAGTGTAGCTACAAGGTGAGATACAAAACATTCCAAAGTGCATAGAAGTAGATTTAGATTATTGCAAAGGTGTTACAATAATTTTACAACACAATACATTATCATATCACAACACAAGGTGATTCTACTAGTCAAGCGTTAGTAACAAATTAACCCCATCCTCATATATGGACTAGGTCCATTTTTTTTTCTTATTGTGGGCACACACGGTCCTTACCAGAAGTTTTGTTATCATCATCCACCGACCAGTAGAGCCACAGAAGAATGAAATCACAAAAAATGAGAGAGGAGACAAAAGTAACTTAAGTTCACAATGTGGGAAGATGCCCCCAAGACAACCTCCACAACGTTATGCCCCCAAGGCACCACACACAACAATTGCAATAAGAGAGAGGAGCGTAAAAGAATAGAGAAACAAATAGAAGTATCACAACGAAGGCAGTATCCTTGTATCATTGGCCTTACAAGAGTATCAAGGGTCATCCAAGGAGACCTAAACAACATTTAACACAATACGGGGGAACACAACACGACACATAGACATAAGAGGAGGCCACCTGTGAGAGCAACTCAAAGAGGTGCCACATCAAAGGTGGCTAAATGGATGAAATATACTTACCTGTGATAAAATGCAACCACACTAGCAGTTATCTTTAATCAAGTCATCTTCTTCCCAAATCTTGATCTTCAATAGGTGTTACATAGGGCACTATAGCCCAACTTGAAATTTCTTCTTTTAGCTCTTCTTTTGTTTCTATTTTTCTGGGTGGGATGTTCTCTTCTTGTAGAGACATCTTTTGGGCTAATGCTTGTTGCTTTCTCCTTATTTCCATTATATTCTTGTTTCTTCTTGTCTTGTTGGTTATATTTTCGAAGGGAGCTCCTTTATCTACCACCAAGGATTCATGGTTTTTCACATTCTTCAACATTTCTGAAGAGGAAGTTGGTACAAAATTGATTTTTTGATTTTGTGATGAATAGCTTCACTCTTTAAGGTTATCTCCCGATCCTTGTAAGGATGGCGGAGGAGGAACCTCAATAAAAATTACTATTCCTTTCAGTCGAGGTGAATCCTTCAACTCAAGCTCCTTTTTACTCTCTATTTGTTGAATAGGAGAAATTGTAGCCTCAAAGGACCGAGAGGGTCCAGGAGTGTTCTTGCCATATGATAATTTAGCTATTCTCTTTGCTTCGTAATTTTGATATGCTAGGAAGAATTGATCTTGTCATGGTTGATTTGCTTCAATAGGTTGTGGCCAAAAATAATCTAGATTGAAATTTCCATGAGTAGTTAATGGTTTCCATCCACTGATGGATAACATGCACTCGACCTTTATGAGGGAACTTTAAGCACTTGTGAATAGTAGAAGGAACCACTTTCATGGATTTTAATCAAGGATGTCCTAATTTCACACGAAAGGGATCTGAGGTGGGAATGATGACAAATGGTTGTTCTAGGGATTTTTCAACCATATTAATTAAAAGTGTTGTCTTTCCAATTGTCACAAGAAAGTAACCATTATGTGCTTTCATCATTATATCCATTGGATTTTAAGTATCTTGCACTAGATCATTCATGTATAAATATTCTTCTGAGATTACATTTGTCATACAATTAGGATCAATAAGAACTGCACTTGTAGGATTCCCACTTATTCTTGCTATGATGTAAAGAGGACCATCAATATCTCTAATAGTGAGCTCATGCAGTGTGAATATATGACGGGTTCATGATCCTTCCTTTTCTTGTAAGATTGGGGAGGAACCACACCACCCTTGTTTTGATTAGATGCCATGTATGTGAGACTTTTGAACAACAAGGCAATAGTTTGAGGAAACTGGGTTTTTGAATCTTTTTGCAAATATCAAGAACACATAGGTGTCACTACAAACCACGTTATCCCAATGTTAAAGTGTTGCACAAAAGGAAAATATAGACCTCTTTAAGATGTATTGCAAAATGTGAAAGAGAGCATATCTTCTTATGTTGAAATACACGATGTGTAATTGCACATATAAGAATTTTGAAATCTAAGATAAGAAATGATGTAAGAATATCATACCAAATCAAATTTGATGAAGATTTAATGCAACCAATATGATTATGCAAGAGAAAATTTTGAAACCCTAATGCAATATTTATCCAAAATGCAAGCTTTTTAAGACCTAAATATGCACTTTTCCCAATATCATGCAAGATTTTTGATTGAATATGGAGAAATATGCAATGAAATCAATGCAAGATCTTATTTGAACAATCAGTAAGATGCAAATGCTCGAAGCTATGGGTTCACCAAAATGTTATACATGAAAAAGATGAACGATGCACTAGTATGCACACTAGATCAAACCCTCTTTCATAATAACATTCAAGGACAAGATTGAGCCAAATCACTACCAAATGGAGGTGGACTTAGCTACAGATCTTGTGCTCAAGAGTGTTATGAAAAGCTCTGATTTAATCAAGTCTTTTATCAAACCCTAGGTCAATTATGCAACAAACCCTAGTTCTATGATGATCTGATTATAATATAAGATGTACAATAAATCTCCAGAAACCAATTGCATATGGAGGATCCAGAAGATGACAAAACCTATGTCCTGGATGCAGAGATGTCAGAGGACTATTTTGGGAGTGCCCAAGTCCTGAAAGGTGGAATCTTCAGAAATTGTAAATTGGAGAAATGTTGCAGAGACTGCCCTGATGCCAGACCTGAAGTCCACTGGGGTAGAAAGACTACAGTGCCAGTGCCCAAGTCTTGCATAGAGGAATATTCCTGAAATGTTGTCAGATCTCGAAACTTCGATCCTTGTTCAGTCTTCCTATATCTTCATATTTCTCGGATCTCACACCTGTAACTTGCATACAAGAAGAAGAGAAGAGGTTTGGGGGTTATGGTGTTTAGGGACTTGCCTCAGTCAAATCCTGGGATAGCATTCAAACTTCCAAACATCGTTGATAGATAAAGAGAGTGTGCCCTTGTAGGGCAGAGGCTAAACACAAAATCAATATGATGAAATCAAATGATGATGAACAACAATGATATCACCTATGTGATGAAACAATTAGGAGGATGAAAGCTCTTCAACTCATAAGGAGAGATAGATGATAACTTCAAACTTGCAACAACACACACAATGCCAGTACAAATCTGCTTTAAAATCACGATAAATGTTTTGAATGCTCTTTACTCCAATGCTTCAAGTTGGATATCTCTATCTAGGTTCATAATGAATTCAAAAACACATGTATATATGCTTTCCCACTAACATTCATCAAGTTAAACCAAAAGAGCCGACAAAGAGAAACCTTTTTAAATGTCCTAAGCCGACATACAATTAAATTTGCCCCAACCAATCAGAGAAGACTTGGGTGCGGACGCCCAAGTCTTGAGGGCTCCTTTTTGGTCCCGAGTAAGATAAATATGGGCCCCTTGTTTCCAATTTACTTTAGTTTTGGGAAATTTTGCATCGAGACTAATATTTAGAATGTATAATGTAATCATGGGGACCTAAGAGCTAAACAAGGAAGTAAAAAGACATGTGGCCATTTTTTACTCCATAACAATATGTTTAGTTATTTTTTAAAGTAAAAAATATATAATTGTCTCATTAACAAGTCGGCACTTTTTAGAAGTAGAGAAGTGTTCGACATTTATCTAGGTAGCTTGCCTACTTTTTTCAAAATGCAAACGTATATGAATGTCATGTACAGTATTTGAACCTAGGTCATCTTTGATCGTTTCCTCATCTTACCATTCGGTATACCTATTAGGAAGGTAGATTAGTATGATTTGGATTTAATGTGTTAAGATGTATTGAAAAGACTCAAGTGAAATCCATACAATTTTGTATTTGTTTTATGGTTCTATTGACATCTCATCTTTTTAGAGACTTACTATATTGATGTGGAGTCTTTAATGTGTTATGTCCTTTGAAAATATATATTTTAATTATTAAGAGCTACACGTTTATAAAATGCTAGCCTTCAATGTTACCTAGGCATCCACCAACCCACCCCCACATCAAAAGTTGAAGTTTAAGTAGAATGTAAATATTTTCCATAGCTCAAAAACTCTATGAAAAATGTTTTAAATACATTATTTACTTATTATAGTATTCTTTAAATTTACTTATTATAATATTCTTTAAGGCAATGGCTTTTTTAAATTTACTTATTATAGTATTCTTTAGGGCAATCTTTTCACTTTGACTAAAGATAATTATGTGATTTTGTCTTTCATTTCTCTTATCTTTTAAGCTTAGACTTTATATTAGTAAATTATATTTTATTGCATATTAACTGATTTTTTTTCAATAGAAATATTTAATTTAAATTTGTGACAAAGTTATGGTATTCAACATGTCATTTGACTAATTATTCTTAACTATTGTTTGTAGGCTAGAAGTCGTGCAGTGGGATCAACAACAAATTAAACATCTTTGGTGTGTTGGTATTGATTTAAACTTAAATTAATTTTTTTTACAAGTTTGTTATATAAAGAAACGCCAATAATATTTGAACTAATATCTATTGAAATCATTTGTGGAATATTTTAAACTTACATAAAAAGACATGATTTGATTACCTGAAAGTTCCATTTGTATAAAATTTTATTGTACGTATACAAAATTGAAGGATAATTCTCGTAAGATTTTGGCCTTTCAATATTTCATATCCTTTAAAATTTTAAATTTCAGCTTGAATCATATAAATTAGAAAATTTTCCATAGTGATGTATTTATATACTAGCATTTGTCTATAAATAACTTTGTATATGATGTTTTGTGTATTATCAAACACTCTTTAAAAAAGATAAAATATCCATATTGTTATACACAGTTGCATGTAATAATTCTTATAAAAAATATTTAAATAAGATGTATTTGATTTATAAAAATATTTAAATAATGACATATCCTTTTATAATGCAAATGCAAAAAGGAATTTAAGAGACAATCACTTGGTCTCACTAATTAGATTGAAAGGTGAATATAAATTTCTAAATTCTTCTTATTGTTTTAATAATATTCTTAGAACTACAATTTCCATTTTCTATAAATTTATTTTTTTATTCACAAAGGATCACAAAACTATATTATTCTTTTAAAGATTTTACATTAAAATTGATAGAATTCATAATTTCCCCTAAAGTGCTTTCTCAATTATTTTCTTGAGTTGTATATTTAGTCGTTAAAACTATTAATGGCATTCTCTCTTTCTCATTTGTAAATGTGAGAATTAACATGTTTCTTCTATAGATAATTAGGTTCAAAACCCTAGACTCTCAATTTTTTTACTAGACTCCTAGTAATTGATAACATAACACTTATCAATACAACATAAATAGCACTAATTATATGTGAGAAAACATGGAAACAAAGTGATCATCAATGTTGGATAAGCTAAACCAAGGAACCACCAATATATGCATAGTACTTATGATAAATTGCCAACCATAGAACATGGTGATATTTCAAATATCTATACTATTATTGGTTATCCCCTAATTTAACTACAAAGATATTCCTCTCTATTTGTCTTTTCATCTCCACACCATTTTAAATTCAAAACCCATAGCAATGTAGAGATTTGGAAAATTGAGGAGAGATTTGGAAAAAAAGAGGAGAATTTATCCACTAATGATTTGACAAAGCATAAAAGCACATAAAACTAAAACTAAATAAAGCCTAAGCAAGCAACCATCATCCAATCACAATTCTTCACTTTTATCTTTTGACCTTTCTAGTCAAATAAACAAAAACAATTTAAAGATCTTTCAAAAGCTCACTTCTTTTGTCAACTTCATACGTGCCATAGATTAGAAAAAAATGAGGGAAAATAAGAAATTCTATCCATTTATTCCCATTATATTTTCTAATATTAATATTGGTATAGTTTTTTTCAAAACAAAGGAGCTAATGCACATGGTTAATTATTGTAGATTCCTCTACAATTTTAAACAATAATTTCAATACCTACCTAAAATAATTTATGCACTAAAAAATTATTTATTCTAAAATAACATAAGGCATAGGCCCAACATCCCCTAGTCTTCCATCCCACTCAAAATGAGAAGCATCCAATATGGAGTAAGGAGGGTAGAAAACAAATGAATGAAAAGGGTTGCAATAATATACTTCAAACACTCTTGTAAGCACTCTTAACTTCATTGAATTTTCATGCACCTAATACTTGGTATGTTGAAAGTAGGGATAGCTTAAGAATCTATTGTTGACAAAACACTAGGGTTATCAACCTAGTGGGTTTTTCAACCAATTGGTATCAAAGCATGTTTGTATAGCCTAAGATTGACATTTTTATAACTTTATTGGCTTATGCCCAACACAAGATCAAGTGAGAGTAGAAGCCTAGTGCCTTTTGAGCCTAATATTGAGTTGAGGGAGTGGTTAAGAAGGGTGAGATTAGCAAGAATGGAAAGAGTATAGGATGGAGAAGTAACATTTTAGAGGTTCTAAGTAGATGTGGTTAAGATATATGTGGTTAGGGAAAGCTAGATAAACTAGAAAGTATGTTTTTTTCCTTTATAACAAGAACAAATGGTAATACGGTGTACCAAGATAACGGTGTAGATGATAAAGTGGGTGTGAAACAAGAAGAGACTCCAAAATCTGATAGATTCTTCAAAATGGATTCCAAAATTAACATTCGACCTTATGATGGAGATATCAATGCAAATAAATTAGAGCAATGAGTGTCTCAAATGGATGTGCATTTCAGTTTGCACCATCTATCTCCATAACAACAAATCTCTTTCATGAGGTTGAAACTTGTCAAACATGCTCGTACTTGGTATGAAATCTATGCACAATCCTTAAAGTTTCTAAAAGTTACACAAGTGTCTAAGTGGGAAGACTTTATAACATTATTGTGGAATTAGTTCTACCCCATCTACCATGAATAGTAGATGATTCAATGTCATCATTTGAAGTAAAATCAAGGTTAGAGTGTGCAAACTTATATGAGAAAATTTATAAAAAGAGTGGTTCATCTTGGGAAGGGTATCATAGAATTTGAGGTTTTGATTAAGTCAATGGAAATTTTGTTTGACCATTTACAATGGGTGGTCCTTAAGGACAAACCTTAGAATATCGATGAGGTGTGTGCCCACAAAAATTAGCTTGAGTTGGACAAAAAGGGGGTTCCTTCTACTTGTAGAAAGGCTAATGAACAGCATGTGGCAAGAAGAATCTAGAGGGAAAAAGCAAGAATTGTGCTTTTGTGTTAAAGACAAAAGGTAAATGTAAGATCAAAACTCACTACACTCATTGTGACAAGGATAGGCATGAAACATAAGGTTTTTAGTTTTTGCATCCTAAGTTATATCTTTTTGGAGGAGGAAGAAAGGTAAGAACATTATTTATATGAAGAAAGGAAGAAAAATAAGTGGAGACTTTGATGTTGATGGGTGTATTTTTTGTCATACCTTGAATAAGGACATTGTTTTAGTGAGTGGAGGAACTCCAAGTGAAGAGGAACTCACCAAGTTATTCCACATAAAGGTGCAAGCCAAAGGTAAGAAGTTTGATGCCTTATTTGATTCATGCTCTCAAACAAATTTCATTTTTTGCAAGTTAGTTGGAGAGATTGATCTAAAAATCATAGACCACCCACATCCTTATTCCTTAGGTTGGTTGAAGGATTATGTGAAGGTAAATTTTGTTGGCAAGAGACACTATATGGATTCATGATTGTTGTCATTGATGGCAACAAAGTTCATCCCACACATCCGCAGGACATGGTGTGTCTCTACCGGAAGTCAGAGTGAAGAATGTTGTGGTCCGGTAAACAAAAATAGAGCTTGTGCCAAGGTCCGACAGATAGGTCTGGATCTCTTAGAGGAAGTATCTTGGTGAAGTGCGGATTTGGGGAAGTCAAGAGGACTACCTTGAGTGATAGATTCCAAGGATTTAGCCTCCGGTGATAGATGAGGAAAAAGATATGAATACTTGAGTACCGGGTTCCTAAGTGACAGTATGAACAGAGGAAGAACTGACTGGTAGAACATCAAACATTATTCCGGATGTGTTACTAATGTTGGTAAAGGTTATGAAGGCATGAATTATGTTTGGCTGACATGATTAATGATTTCCACAAGTATATCCTTGATCCGCAATACTTGATAAGCAAGGATTCAGCCGACAGATCAGAGTTTGTGAAAAGATAGACTATTCTGGGTGCTGACTTGAAAGGTGATGAAATCACTTGTGCGGATATATATACAAGATGGATTTAGTTGTGAGAAGTGTTGTCGTGGTCGATTGTGATGTGTGAATAAAAGCAGAAGAGCAGAGCGAAAGCAGTAAGGAAGGTCCGGTATGTGAAAGGAAAGCAGCATAAGAGAAGAGGAAAGATGAAGTGTAGCAGATTAGTGTACTGAGCCTAACCGGAACTAAACTCCAGCATATGTAGATGCTCCCAATCAGTTCAAGTATTGTATAACACTCTTTTTGTAGACAGTGAGTCTCTTGTAGGTAGTGTGCCTCTTGTGAGTAGTGTGCTCGGGCAGTGAGCCCTAATTGGCAAGTGCCATTTTGTTTTTCCTTATTCTTCTAACAAAGAATAATCCTTGAGTTAATCACCCCGTGGTTTTCTCCCTTAACAGGGTTTCCACGTCAAAAATATTGTGTCATGTGTATCTCCATTTCATGGTTATGTTTGCTTGTTGAATTAGTGCTGCATTAATTATTAAGAAAGTTCAGAAAGCAGAAATAATTAGGATAACTGATTCACCCCCCCCCCCCTCTCAGTTATCAACAAATTTTACAAAGCAATCAAAGTTATCATTTGAATTTTATCTAGAATTTATCGATGGGGTTATTTTTTATGTGTTTTCCTTAGACATTTGTGGTGTGATCTTTGGAAGTCCATATATATGAAAAGGATACAATTTATTTCCAAAGGAAGAACCAATATAGTTTGGTTTTGAAGGTAAATGAGTATTTATTAAACTCTCATAATGGTAAATCCAAGATTGCTTTGACTAGTACTTCAAAAGGATAGTAGTTGATCAACATAAGTGGAAGATTTTTAGTCTCAAAGTCTAAGAGTACAACTAAAGAGATTGAAATATAGCTTCATGCATGAAAGGAACAATATGGCAACTATAGACAAATGAAAATCAAGACTTGGGTTTTGTTCATTTTTGTTAGTATATGTTTTTTATTTTCTTTAGTTGGATGTTATGCATTTTCGTACATATTTAATTTAACTTGCTTAGTTGTAGTAAGTGAGTCATTAAAAGGATAGATGGCATCTTTCATGAGTGTAACTCCCACCTATGTTTAGTAGTTGGAGTTACTTTTCTCATTGTTTGGTTTTGCCTCCCCTCTTTTCTATATATGTATCCACTCTTCTAGTTTGTTATTCATTCATGCTTTGTGAGCTCTCATAATTTGATTTCACTTCTTCAGTATTTGCATATTTCTTGCGGTAACTAAATTTATTCTACTATTTTTATTTCATATGATTTTTTAGAATAGTTTTAATTCTTTTATTTCTTTCACGAGGATTTGGGTAGCTTTAGTTTATTTCTATCTTGTAGTCTTGTGGTATCATGCAACAAGGCATCTTAGTGGGGTGAAGGGACCATCCACTCTTTTTTGTTAAATCTAAAGCTTTTGGGGACAAAAAACTCCTTGATTAGGGATGCACAATCCAAAGTTTGGTTAATATGATTGAATTATAAGGTCCCATATTGCAAGTACAATTGTGGCAAGGCCACCTATAGCAATACTTTAGGTGTTTTGTAATATTGCAAGTACACTTGCAACAAAGGGAAAAACACTTTTAGTGATACTACAACTGTATGTTGAGCTATTGTAGGTGTTCCTTTGTCTTCCACGTGATCATTTGTGGGTATGATGATGGTCTCTTGTAAGTCACTGGCAGTGAACAATCTACTAAAATTGTTTTTGATAAAGTAAGCGGCATAAAATGGTCTTGATCCCATTACATATCAGCCATAAAGGCGTGCCAAAGTTCCATTAAAGAGATACAGACCTAGGCAAAAAGAAACTACCAAAAAACTACAGACCAAAACACAGAGGACTGGGAATAGACAAACAACAGAAAGCATAGAAAAAGCCCCAAAGGCTAATTGAACAATTGCTCCCAATCCTTGGTTAGGAACTGGTAAATATCTTCATACTATTGGCAAGAGACACTACTAGGACTCATAAGTGTTGTCATTGATGGCAACAAAGTATATCCCGCATATGCGCAGTACGTAAATTACTCATACCAAAAGTCAAATTGGAGACAAGTTGGTCCAGTAGCCAAGAACAGAGCATATTATAAGGTCTGATAGTTGGGTTTGGAACTCTCTGATGGTGAAACATAGCATGTTTCTGATCTAGATGAGTGATAAGGAGTATCTAAACTACTGTATTCCAAAGATTTAACCTCCGGTGACAAAGCTTGTGAAAGATATAAGCATTTGAGTATCGGACTCCAGTAAGACAATGTAGACAGAGGAAGAACTCAGCAACAGGGTATCAAACCCCAATCCAAATGTGCAGAAGGTGTTGATCAAATAGCTTGAAGTGTTATATGATGTTGGTTGACACAGATAATGACTTCTATGCCTAAGTTTTTGGTGCGCATCATCAATCAAGTATGGATTTAGCTGACAAAACAGTAACTTGCAAATATCCTAAGTGTTTTTGTTGCCGACTAGAAAGTTGTTGGAAATCCTTGATGTGGATACATATACCTGATGGATTCAAGCTTGTGAAGATGTGATAGTGATTGTAGATTGTATGAAGTGCGAAGAAAAGTAGAGAAAAGTGTGAAGACAATAATCCAAACTCAGAATGTGACAGAAGAGTGACACTAAGCAAAGGAAGAATGAAATGTGCTAGATCAGTATATTGAGCCTAACTGGAACTAAATTCTTGCATATGTAGATGTTGTTCATCAGTTCAAACACATTGGTATCATCTATAAGTCTCTAGTAGGCAGTGAGCCTCTTGTGAGCAGTGTGCTCGGGCAGTGAGCCCTAACTGGCAAGTGCTATTTTGTACTTCTTATTCTTTTAACAGAGAATACAATCTTGGGTTAGTCACCTCATGGTTTTTCCCTTAACAAGGTTTCCACATAAAAGTCCTTGTGTTATGTGTGTTAATTTCATTTCTGTTCTTATGGTTGCTTATGGTTTCATGTTTTGATATAGCACTGGATATTAAGAAAGTTAAAGTTAGAAATTTTTTAAGATAACTGATTCACCCCCCCTCTTAGTTATCTACCTTGTTTCCAACAATTGGTATCAGAGCTAAGTTCCTCTGAAAAAGCCTAATAGCTTGAGGAAGATCTAGAAATCTCAATGGATGCATATGATATGAAAGAACAACTTCAGTCTGCCCTAGATGATCTTGAACAATCCCAGTCTGAGGTCAATAATTTAAGAGAGTGACTCAAGGAAGCTGATGATTTCATCAATGAGCTGAAAGAAAAACTTAGTAATTCCGTGAAAAAGACAAAAGGAACTACTTCAAAAGTTAGCAAATCATAATGAAGCCAATAATACTGATGAGGATCTGAATGAGAAAACTAAGCTATGTGAGAAGCTGTCAAAAGAAGTTATTATGATAAGACATGAAATGGAATCAGGGGTTATGAAATTCACCCAAGAAATTGAAGAGAAGAGAAAGACTGAAGATAACTTAAAACAATCCCTCAAGGAGAAAATAGAGGACTGCCACAAAATGGATAGAATAATCAAACATCTTGAATCTAATCTTGAAGAAGCCAGATACAATGAAGAACAACTTGAGACCCAGATTTACACTCTTAAACAAGATCTTCAATTTGCAAATGAATACAAAGAAAAATTCAAGATAAGCTCAGCCCAACTCGAAGTTCTTCTTGAAAGTCAAAAGAGGGTAGATGATAAGCGTGGCTTGGGATATGAGAAAGGTGAAAGCTCTAGATCTAGTCAAAAGAACTTTGGATCAAGTAGACCAAGAAACAAGCCTAGAAGACCTCTGCTAAGGCAACCAAATGCTCAAAGATATCCATATTTCAATGGAAACTACTTCAATTGCAACAAATTTGGTCATAAAGCAACTCAGTGCAGGAACAGAATGAATCAGAATAATCCATCCTTCTCCGGTCAATGTTTTAATTGCAAAAGGTATGGTCACAAATCTCATGAATGCAGAAACATACAAATGAATAGTTCTTTCAATGGTAGATACTTTGCATGCAATAGAATGGGGCACATAGCTAATCAATGTAGATCAAGAGGATATCAACCAAATAAGCAAGGAAATGTTGTGTGTTACAATTGCAATAAATCTGGTCATATAGCCAGATTCTGCAGAAGCATAAATCATGCTGGAAAGGGTCCAGTAAAACATGATTAGAAATCAGATAAAAGCAAAGGTAAAGTAAATGTGGATGAGATTCAAAAAGAGATGAGCAAGATTTGGATAAAGAAGATCGTGATGAATACTTGTGATGGATTTGCACCGAAATCTAGTGCTGATAATCCTTCCAGAAATTAAAAGATGAGCTCTGGCTCAGGGGGAGCTGCAAAGAAGATCAAAATTCCCCCAGCTAGCTAGTAAGTGCCTGAATTTGGCACATTAAGTAAGAATTAGAGGTTGTGAATAAAAGGACTTCTTGGAGGTTCATTTGAAATTCATTCAGTTAAGAGTTGAGAAATCCACTTATAGATTTGAAGAAGTTGTGAGTAGATCCGGTTTTGACAGTTATCTGATAAAACAAAATTACACAAATAGATCCGGTATGATTTGAAAATGCAATTTTATGGTCTATAGATTTAGAGGCATGTTTTGAAAGGCTAAAGTTATGCTGTCAACTCACCCAAATGATAATTTGAAGATCCGCACAATGATTCATGAGAAATTCACTCATAACAGGGTAACCAGATGACTTATTTATTGCAACAAGGAATTAGGTTTTTGCGCGAGGATAAAAGGCTTTCCATTCATCATTTTCAACACTTTGCACTCACGAAGAAGAGAGAAGAGCTTTGAGAAGAAATCTTGTAGATTATTAAGGTTGAAACTGAAGATCGAAATCAAGCAGAAATTTGTTCCAGCAGTTGCAACAAACCCTAAGGCGAAAAAGGTATTTCTTCTCTGCAAATTTCTCTAAATTTCATTGTTAGAATGGCTACTCCCATGGTTGTGAATGTCACTGAGAGGCCGAGACCTAAATTCAAGAAACACCTCACAAATCTATAGAAGTTGATCCCCTAGGTGCGTTTTCCTGAATCTCATACAGTGTTTTGCATGTAGAAGATATTAGGGTTTACATTAATGAAAACATTGAAGACTTTGGAGACTTAGAATTGATGGAAATATACCACAAATAGTTAAGAGATGAGAATTTTGATCTTAAACCAGAATTCAAGGCCCTAAAAGACAATCACCTTGCACATTGCATACATTTCCTGTCTTTTGCAGAGGACACATGGGTCTGGTATGTGTTAAGTAGGATGCATGATAACTTTATGTGGTTAGTGAGTCCATTCAAGATAACCAAAGATGCCATCAGGGCTGTAACCGGATTGCACTCAACTGGTGGGTTGCCTGTACTCAAATCTGTGAAAAATTAAACTGTAACAAATGCTATCGGATCAAAATATGACAAGAGGGCAATGACCATAGATGATATTACTGACCCGGATGTCAAGTTTGCATCAATTGTAATTGGTTACAAAATTTATCACTCAAGTAAGGAAAATTTTGTGTTTGGTACTGCAATCTATACTGCATATCAGATGGTGAAGGAAAATGCAGATTATGATTTGTGTGGGCTACTATTGAATCAATTGATGGAAAATCTATAGAAGATTAAGAAAGATAAGAAAAATTCCTTCAAGTATGGAAATCTGGTGTTGTGTCTGTTCTATTACATGAATGAGTTACCGGGATCAAAAGGTCTGATCTGGGCAAATGATAGACCTGTTGCCATTCAAATAAGAGATTATTTGTATGGACTTGGTGATGCACAAGCCCAAAAGACAGCTCTCTGGGGTTACTTCAAGAATTTCCAGAGCATGATGCATGCAAGAGAAAGAATACCAAAATCAATTGTGGAGAAATACAAGGACATAGTCTGCTTCATGGTTGACACAAATCAATGCCTAATGGAGGCAGTCGAGCCAAGAACTATATGGATAATGCCCATGGGCTATGAAGTGGATGAAAACATATTGGAGGTACATATTCAACACTTGCTAAGCCAACCCAAGGACATTGAGGCAGAGAGGTTTGGTACCTTTGATGAGCTAAACATAAAAATACATGTTGAATTAAGGAAGCCTAAGTCAAAAAGAAAAGTGAGGAAGGAGGTTGAAGAAATTGCTAAGAGGTTTGGCTTAACAAAGGAAGCAGTAGATGCTAATAGAGAAAGAATAGAAAGAGAAGAAGCAAAGAAAGAAAGCATCCCAATGGAAGCCTCTACCCGGACAAGATCTACCAAGAGTTTTGCCCCAATTTCTCCTAAAAGCTCAAAGACTGCAAAACCAGTAACCAAACCATCTGTTACAGGAGAAAAGAGAAAGAAGTGTAAGGCCACAAGAACATATGTGAGCCTTAAGGATGATGAAGAGACAGAATCAAATGTAGAGGTCAGAGATTTGAAGAAGGCCAAGAACAAGCCTTCCAAGATTGACAGGATTGATGAGGAGCAAAAGACAGAAGTGTTTGTTGAGAGACCACTCTCTCAATTGAAGACATCATCAAAGCAGTCACTATGGATGGAAACCTATAGCCGGTGACAAAATTCTATGATGAATACAATGATGTAGATAAAAGAATACTTGAGGAAGCAACTGTCAGGTACTTGAACATCTATAACAAAGCCTTCATTGAAATAATTTCATTAATTCCTAAAAGCCTAGAAGAAGTATTGGAGCTAAGAAAAGAAAATGCAATTGCAAAAGACTTAGAGATCCAGGAGCAGATAGTGATACAACTATGTCCTTCTATCACTCCAAAGCAAATGAACATGGTTTTCAAGGATAGTAAAGATGATTTCTAGAGCAAGTCCAGAATGAATAAACTCATGCTTGGAGAAACTGACCAAATAGCTGATGAAATAAAATAAATTCTCTAGAAAGCCTTGAAAAGGTTTAATCTTCCCATTGTAGAGGAAGCAGATGAAGAGCCTTCTACCATGGATGTTGAAGGATTAAAAGAAATCAATGAAGAATTCTCTAACAAGAATGTTGAAGGATTAAAGAAAATTGATGAAGAGCCATCTGAGGCATTAGACTCCTCTATTCCGAAAGAGGAAGGACAACAAGAAGAGACAAACGCCACTAATGGCAATAAGTAAACTAGTCCGGATGCCCCCCCCAAAAAAGGTAGTTGAGACTACAAGAGACACTGCAGAAGCAGTACAAAGTTTCTTGGACAAGGAAGGTGCAGAGTTGGATGAACCTGAATTGATTCAAGGGCCACTGAATCTAGATACTCTCTCCCCAGTTCAGATAATGAAGATAGCATCTTTTGCTCAGGCCAAAGCCAAAGAAAACTTCTGAAATCTCATATGGAGGACAGTGAGTTGATAAATATTGCTTCCGAAGTGTTGGAGAAGATCATGCCCACTTTTCAGAAGGATCCATCTGCCTCTCCATCCGGTAATCTGAAGAACCTAGTCAATTATGTTAATACTCGTTTTGAGTCTTTAGAAAAATTAGCAAAAACTAAGGTCTGAAAGGAGTTCTTGGGGAAAAGATTCACTAAGGCACAAGGACTAATTGCTAATGATAGAAAGACCCTAGACATTGGCATAAAGAGCATTGAAAACACTCTTAAGGATGGTGGGGATATATTCAAATTTTGTTTAACTTGGCCTAAAGTGATAGAGGACATTGAGAAGAAAACGAAACAACAAGAAAGAAAGCTGTCAAGTCTATCTCATAATTTTGACCCCTTTACTACCTCTTTGGTGAATCAAGAATGCCAAGCTGTTGTTATAATTAATGAAATAAATAAACTGGTTAAAGAGAAGAACATAATGAATAGAATGGGTGAACTCAGGGGGATAATCATCCCTAAGTTAGAGGCAATGCATGATGCCTTGGTAGATGCACAAAGTACAACTCGGACCAGTGATCCAACAAACTTAAAGAGGGCAAAAGCATATGCGTTTTTGTTGAGTGGACACATCTCCATTTTAGATAGGATGAAGAGAAGTTGGGCCACAGAGCTTGTACAGTTGAAGACTACATTTGCAGATATACTTAAGTATATGTAAGTTTTTCTTATGGATTGTATGTACATATGCAGCTTCATTAAGTAATCTTTTTGCACAATTTTGGTTTGCAGGTCCCACCCTTTGCCATTGATGTCAAAGGGGGAGTAAAGAGCAGTGAAAAATGAGGAATCCTGAATTAAGAGAGTACCAGTAAGCAATATGAAAAATGGAGCACAAGCAAAGGGGGAGTTACTGCGACATTTAGTCATTTTTCACTAAGTGTTGCCATCAATGCCAAAGGGGGAGATTGTTGGCAAGAGACACTACTAGGACTCATAAGTGTTGTCATTGATGGCAACAAAGTATATCCCGCATATCCACAGTACGTAAATTACTCATACCTAAAGTCAGATTGGAGACAAGTTGATCCAGTAGTCAAAAATAGAGCATATTGTAAGGTCTGATAGTTGGGTCCAGAATTCTCTGATGGTGAAACATAGCATGTTGTGGATCTAGATGAGTGATAAAGAGTATCTAAACTACTATATTCCAAAGATTTAACCTCCGGTGACAAATCTTGTGAAAGATATAAGCATCTGAGTATCAGACTCCAATAAGACAGTGTAGATAGAGGAAGAACTCAGCAACAGGGTATCAGACCCCAATCCAGATGTGCAGAAGGTGTTGATCAAATAGATTGAAGTGTTATATGATGTTGGCAGACACAAATAATGACTTCTATGCCTAAGTTTTTGGTGTGCATCATCAATCAAATATGGATTTAGCTGACAAAATAGTAACTTGCAAATATCCTAAGTGTTTTTGTTACCGACTAGAAATTTGTTGGAAATCCTTGATGTGGATACATATACCCGATGGATTCAAGCTTGTGAAGATGTGATAGTGATTGTAGATTGTATGAAGTGCGAAGAAAAGCAGAGAAAAGTGTGAAGATGGTAATCCAAGCTCAGAATGTGACAGAAGAGTGACACTAAGCAGAGGAAGAATGAAATGTGCTAGATCAGTATATTGAGCCTAACTGGAACTGAATTCTTGCATATGTAGATGATGTTCATTAGTTTAAACACATTGGTATCATCTATAAGTCTCTAGTAGGCAGTGAGCCTCTTGTGAGCAATGTGCTCAGGCAGTGAGCCCTAATTGGCAAGTGACATTTTGTACTTCTTATTTTTTTAACAGAGAATATAATCTTGGGTTATAACAGGGCTTCCATGTAAAAATCCTTGTGTTATGTGTGTTAATTGCACTTCTATTCTTATGGTTGCTTATGCTTTCATGTTTTGATATAGCACTGGATGTTAAGGAAGTTAAAGTTAGAAAATTTTTAAGATAACTGATTCACCCCCTCTCAGTTATCTACCTTGTTTCCAACACATAGTCCTTGAATTGTTTATCTTTCATCCCATGTCTAGTAAGTTCAATATCCTAGAGGACCACAAGAGTGGTAGCCAATCGGTGCATGACTTTTGATCTGAACCTCACCAAAATATTGAACTTCCTCTCCAGCTGTGACAGTCTACCAGAGAGGGCTTCCATCTCCTTGTCCTTGGTAGTGATCTTACCACCCCTGTTCTTTTTACTAGTATCCTTGACCACTTTCTCTAAACTCTCAGAGGCAAACCCCCAAACATTGAGCTCAAGAAAATTACTGGGGCCATCATTGACCTCAACCATCACTGTCTTCTCTTTGTTATCCTTATTTCCAAAAATATCCTCATCTATCTGTTCAACCTCTCCCACCACCATCTCATCCTTATACCTTTTGTCATCAATAATGTCCATGCCCTCCAGGTCTATCATTTCCTCCACTGACTTAGCAACCACCTTCTTTTGGGGAATGGGACTAGGCTTAGCAACAAGCCTCGTCGAACTTCTAGTCGATGGCACCCGGGGTTTACTCTTACGCATGGTATACTCCGCATCTTCAGTATTGTCACTCCCTCTGTCAAAATTAAGTTTGATCCAGTCCTTGGGAGGGGGTCTCCAGAAGGTGTTTTATCTGGCCAACTTTCTAGAATTGTCAATCTTGGTCATATCCACAGTCAGACCTCAGTTCTTGGCAATCAGAATTTCTACTTGAGAAGGGGGTTCCTTAGCTGCTTGGAGAGTGCTGGAGGACGTGTTCTCAAAGACCAACTTGCTAAATGAGTAGAAGACCTCATTAGTGTTTTTAACCTTCTCTCTGAATATTCTATTGTTCCTTTCCTTTCACACACTCCACCCCAGGTGTGGGGGAATTTGTCTCCAAAGCTCCCTAATCCTAGGTTGTGAAAAAGGAGTAAGCTAGATTTGGGCGAAATCCCTAAAGTTTTCAGGGAAGACCCAATCTAGGTTAAGTTTCTCTATAGTTTTTCCCTATATCTCTTTTGAAAAATCACAATGGAAAAGAAGGTGTTGAATGGACTCTTCCTCTTTCAGATATAGAACACATCTATTGACCAATTGGAATCCCCTTTTATTAAGGTTATCGGTAGTAAGGATTTTATTATGCGCTACAGACCACCAGAGGAAGTTAATTTAAGGGATCAACTTATTATTGTAGACAATCTTCAAAAACTAGCTCACAGGTCCGCTGTTGGTCAACAAATTGTAAGCTGACCTGACTGAGAAAATCCCCTTTTGATCCTATCTCAAGAGCATTTCATCTTCCCTAGGAAATATAGGAATTCTATACTTGTTCAACTCCACTTGCAGAGCCAGACACTCCTGATACTCGGGCTGATTGTTGTTCCAACAATCAGGGAGGTTCTTCCAACTCCTATGGTCGTGGAATTAGCCATTGATGTAATTGTTGACCAAGCTCCCAAAATGTTTAACAGCTCTTTCCTCAGTAATGTAATTATTCCGGCTAGACAAGGGTCCCTCCCAGAGCCAATTGCCCTCCCAAAACCTGATTTTGTCTCCCTTACCCATCTTCCATTTGATGCCTTAAGATAGTGTGCTTCTAGTTTTGATCATTTCATTCCAGCTAATAGAGCCTTTAGGAAGGGTCTCCCTATCAATAAGCCCTAATTTTTCCCCATTTTGCAGATATTTAGCTTTCATAATCTGCACCCAGTCTTTCTCCTCATTTAGGAAGGTCCACCCAATCTTGGCCAGTAAAGCTTTGTTCATCACCTAGATTTTTTTGATTCCCAATCCCCCTTGCAATTTAGGCTGACACACTTTATCCCACCCAACCAGCGAGATCCTCTTTTTTTCCTCAACCCTAGTCTAGAGGAAGGTTTTCTAAACCTTCTCCAATTTTTCCACTATGTATCTGGGCATTTTAAAGGAGAGAAAATAAGTGGGGATGCCCTGCAGGGAGGCCTTCAAGAGTTAATGTTTGCCCGCTTGGCTAAGAAGTTTACCTTTCTAGCCCTCCATCTTCTTTTGGATTCTTTCTAGAACAATGTTCCAGTAAGTCGGGGTCACTTCCTTGACTATTAGGGGTAGACCCAGGTAGGTAGCTTGGAGATTGGCCTTATTACATTCCAGTATGTTTCTCACCTTATCTTGCAGCTCCATGTCAGTATTGAAAAAGAACACATTACTCTTTTCATAATTAATGCACTGGACAGAAACTTCTACATATGTATTTAGCAAGTTTTTCCATCTCCTGGCCTCCACCACCGAAGCCACCCTGAAGAGCATAGTATCATCAACAAACCATTGGACAGCTGACGGTCTCATGGTGGACGCAACTTTCACACCCCTAAGGTTATGGTTATCCAAGTGGGAAAGGATGTTTCTACCCAGGACCTCTGCCATAATGATAAAAAGGTAGGGTGAAAATTGAAAGGGGATCCCCCTTGCCTGATACCCCTTCCAGCATCAAAAACCCCTAAGGAGTGCCATTGACTAGAACTGAGTACTTAATAGTGGTAACACATTCCTTGATCAAGGTAATCATTTTGTCTTGAAACCCGAACTTCCTAAGGACTTTGAACAGGAAATCCCAAGAGATTTTGTCATAGGCTTTAGATATATCTAGTTTGAGAGCCATGCTCAGAATGTTACTTCTGTCCATCGAGTGAATAATCTCATGGGTGGATGTAGCAACATCCATAATCTATCTACCTGGGACAAAGCCTTTTTGACATTCAAAAATAAGGCTATCAAGCAACAGTTGGAGTTTGACGACCAGAGTCTTCGTGATAATCTTATAGATGGTGTTACATAGGTTAATAGGGCGGAAATCAGCCATGGACTCTGTGATGCTCTTCTTGGGGATGAGCGCAATGAAAGTGGCATTGATTTGCTTAAGGATTTTGTTAGTCTTCGAAAATTCCCTGACAACAGTAGTGACATCATATCCCAGAATCTCCGAGAAATATTGGAAAAAGGCCGGGGGAAACCCATCTGGGCCCAGAGCTTTGAAATCCCCCATAAAGAACACAACCACCCTAACTTCCTCCTCGATAATAGGCTTCAGAAGCAAACAATTATCTTCCTCTGAGAGGATAGAGGGAATATTGTCCAACAACTTATCCTCTCTACGTTTATCAGGATTGTTTCGGTGCTCTGCCAGAAAGTTTCTAAAGTAGTTGAAGGCAAGGCATCCCATTTCCTTATCTTCAAGAATTTCCCTGTTGTTTTCATCAATCATCTTGGTGATTTTGTTTCTCTTTCTATGCTTCATGGCTTCCTATCTCCCTCCTTTAGCCATTAGATTCTAGACTTCTATTTCTAGAAGATCTCTTCTTTACTGATTTATCCTTAAGGTTTTTGAGCAAAGACTCTTCCATGTTGAAAGTATCCTCACTCGCATCTCCCTTGGCCATGTTGTCTTGAACTTCCCTTAAGCTATCAGTAATGTGCTTTTTCTAGTTGATCACATTCCCAAAGCAAAATCTGTTCCATCCTTTAACTTTGTGCTTGACATGGGAGAGTTTTTGGGTGAGTCTAAACATAGGACATCCATGCACTGGGATACTCCACCAGTCAGCAATGCAGTCCCTGAAATCTGGGTGGGATGCCCACATAATTTCATATCTGAACGAGAAAGGTCCCTTACGAGCACCATCAATCCAGGTAAGGAGGAGGGCATTGTGTTCAGAGATAGTGTAAGGCAGGGCAGTAAGAATAGAATTTTGCACCATGTCCCAATTAGAAGAGACGAGCATTCTATCCAGCTTTACCTGAATCAACTAGTCTCCACTTCTTTTGTTGGTCCAAGAATAGAGTTGATTATTGACCTCTATATCCATAAGCCTTCTCTGACTGAGGAAGTCCGCCAGGTCCACCATGTTGTCTGAGTAGTCTGTAATGCCCCCCACTTTTTATGAAGGAAAAAGTGGGGTATTAAAGTCTCCCCCAACATCCACATAGTCCTTCTCTCAGCATTCAGTTTAGGGGTTAAGCCATCCCAAAGGTCCTTTCTGGTGTTCCTGGTGTTGGGGGCATAGATATTGATCAGCTTCCAAGTTTTCTTATTCATAGTGCATTTCACTTCCAGACTGTGTTTGCTATGCGAGTAGCAACAACCCGAGATGTTATACTTGTTCCACATAGTAACAAGGCCCCCTGACACCCTAGTAGAAGGGCTAATAATGTAGTCATACATAGGCCAGATGTTATTAGCTATCTTTTTAAAGTTATCTTCAGACATCTTAACTTCTTGGAGAAGGATGAAATCCACCTTATTCTCAAAAATATAGTTCTTAACCATGAACTATTTTTGAGGGTCGTTTAGCCCCCTCACATTCCATGAGAGGACCTTCATTTACGTGGTCTTCTGGAGGTATCCTCCAGTGTGCTTTTTCTCCCAATGACAATTTCCTTGGTTGCTTCTATGTTTCTGGTTTCTCTCTAGGATAGTCTTCCCGCCTTTCCATCTTTCCCCACATTAGTCGACTTCTTGTGATGGCCTTTCCCCTTTTTCTTTGGCATTACCCACCCATCTTGGTTACTAGTACCAGCCCTAGGAGATAAAAACCTGGTGGGTGATAGAATAAATTTCTATGTGCTTGCCAGCACTGTTGTCTGTCCTCCTTCAGACACCTTAGTACCTGAACCCTCATTCTGAGGCTTGGGAGTCTTCTCATTAGGGGTTAAGATCTCCCCATCTTATGTTTCTACCAAATCCATTGAAGTGCCGCCCTGTTGAGTCGGATGTTTAGCTTCAAGTTCCCTTTGAATCTAAGGCAAAGGGAGTGGTGAGGCCTTAGTGGTTGATACAAGGTGAGTAGCTTCTTCTCCCTATGTCTGGGCCTTTTCCAGTCACTTTTTCATGAGAGGGGACTTGATAATATCTAGCAAGTCCTCTTTGAACAAGTATTCGTCCACAATATTCTCCTCCTTAGAGACCTCTTTATCTTTTTGTTTCCTTAGGTTTTTGCATTCATTGATTAGATGCCCTTTCTTAGAGCAATTTTGGCAAAAAGTGGTAGCATTCTCATACACCAAGTGTTGCTCCCAGCTACCATACTTATATTTTAAGTTAACGATATTAGGTAGAGATTTATGGATATCTACACTAGCACATAATCTAGCAAAAACTAACCTGGTTTTATGCTTAGTGGTGTTGTCTAGTGCGATGAAACGCCCAAAAGAGTTCCCTATCCATGTGAAGATCTCCTCATCCCAGAACTCCAAAGGAAGTCCAGATAGCCAAACCCAGACCAGGGCCGACCTATTGAGTTCCATCGCGACATCAAACCCCAGTTTCCAGCGCCCTAAGTAGAGGTTGTGTTTACCATACAACCAAGGGCCGCCCACCAAAGTCTCTACCAGGTCCTCTCTAGCAGTGAATTTAAAAAGGAATAGGCCACCTATCATGGCACTTGTAACCATGCTACCTTTGAGGTGCCATCTCGAGGCCACCCATCACCAAACAATGTCGATGTTGGGCCTTAAGGCTTGGAACTTACCTACTAAAGATAATTCTAAGGTAGAGGTTATTTTATCCATCATCAGATCTAGAATCTGGAAGTCTGTTCCATACACAGACTCTGACTGCATTGGGACAATAGAATCTTTGATTGACCTGCTAGACTCCCCTAGTAGTGCCTGTTTCCAAGCCTTGGGATCCAACCCTGAGGCTAGAGATTTATGCTCATGAGTGCTGATCGAGGCAGTACAAACACCAGCAGGTTCCACCTGAGGGCCCAGAGGGGGGGTAGGCCACCCCCAGGGCTAACGACCACCATGAGCTAAGAAGGTTCAAATAGTGATCAAGTGGGAAAGTTGTAGAGCGGGAAGATTTTTTTATCAATCTAAAATTGTTATCAATGATTTTTTTTAGTGGAAAAAATCACCAATTGGCAAATAGTTTGTATTGACCAATTCAATTTTGGCAAATACAATGAAATGTTCAGGGGCCCAAATCCCTAACAATTTATGATTTATCAATCCAATGGATGTTAAATCACTACCAAATTATTTATGAAGCATTTATAACGTAATATATTTTCCATAGTAGACTACACATTCATAATGGGGAATTTCCTAGAATTTCAAAGGAATGTTTCAAAAAACCAACATCTATGCCACTACCATTAAAATTCCACTTATATAAGGACCAATTTTTCCAATACCATTATAACTTCATCCTACCATTGGGTCCATAATCACTTTGGAATAAACACATGTTTTGGATCATGGTCCCAATTGATGAAGGTGCATCCTTAAGGATTAAGAGCAATCTCGCATCACCATTTTCTTTCTTGTTTTTCCTTTCAAGTTTTCGTTCACCAATTAGTTGTAGAAGTTACCATATTTTCATATGTTTTACATTTTGTTCTTGTACTTTTGGTATAATGTTCTAAAGAATCATTTGGATGTCATATTCATGTTTGGAGAGGATTGGATACTTATAATGGTTTATTTGGGCCTAAGGATCTCTATCAGATTTGGCAAATTGTCACCATTACTAAATTACCATTTGGCACCAAGGAATTTGAAGTTGTGACAATTAAGGAATACATGTGAAGACTTATTGGACCCATGGGAGGAAAAAATGAGCACCACATGGATCTCTTTCCATTACCTTTGTTGGGATTTGAGGAATTGGCTTGCACTAGCTGACTACATGTTCCAGGAAGTATTGAACTTTAGTGCCTTTCGGCTAACTAGATCATTGAGAAGGCTTGAGATTGATTTAACTATTTCTACGATCATTTGGAAAGAGTCAAAGAGGAATTTAGAGGTATGAGATAGTGGATCAAGTGTCAATATGAAGATGAGCGTTCAATATGGAGTTCAAGGAGGAAGAAGCAAATATGAGATAATGTATTAGGTTTCCTAGTAGTAAACAAGTGGATTTGGCCTAGCATATCATGAGCCATTATGGTATATTGTAACTTTGAATTCATAAATTAATAACATAATGATGAATCTTTTAGAGGTTAGTTTTTTCCCTCTTTGAGGGATTTCCCAAGATATATCTTTTGTCATTTTGTTGTGAGTTATTATTGCACATATGTGTTCTAAGTGTTTTGTTGTATAGCTAGATAGTCCTTCATTGGACCCTCCTACTATGACTACATCAAGTGGTATCAAAGCATAAGGTTTGAATCTTGAGGAAAGAAAACAATACTTGGTGGGTTCTATTGGTAAATAGACTACCAAAATTGAGGCAACCTATAAGAAGCTTGTGAATAGATCACTGAGGAGCGGTAGTTGGAAGTATTAATTGTAGGTAGACTATCAACTTGAGGTAGTTTGCACTAGATCCTAGGAAAGATGCCACCACAAAGAGTCCAAGGTGTTATCAACATAGCTGAAAAGTTGGGTGAAGTCCTAAAAGAGGTAAGGGAGAATAGAATTTTGTTGAAAGCCTTAGAGGAAGATAGAAAGAGGGGCATAAGGACAAGGGGTGATGATGAGAGCAATGTGGAGGAAGATACCAGAGAGGACGTGCAAGACCTAGAAGATCAAGAAGAAGAATCAGAATAAGTGAAGGTCTTAAAGGCCATTTCTAAAATTGGTAAGACACTTAGAATGGAAGTTCATAACTACTATAGTGATTTGAATCCAAAAGAACTGACTGATTAGATAAATGAGTTGGATGAATATTTTAAGTATGAGGAGATTGAAGATCCTAAGAGAGTTAGGTTTGTGAAGAATAGGATGAAGGGGCACTCTACTGTTTGGTGGAAGGAGGTACAACTAGAAATATTTAGAAATAGAAAAGAAAAATAACAAAATGGGAGAGGATGGTTGAAAATCTAAAAAGGCAATTCATACCAATGGGATATGAACTAGAACTAATAAAAAAGTTATAAAGTCTAAGGTAAAGGGATATGACTATGAGGGAATACACCAAAGAATTTCACAAACTGATTATCAAGATAGGGCATAGTGAGGTAGGCAAAGAAAAGGTTGCAAGATACATCAATGGGTTGAGAGAAAGTATTCAAGAATATTTGGGATTGGTCAAGTTAACAACCATAGAAGAGGCATACCAATTTGTGATCAAGCTAGAAGATAAGTTGAGCAAGAGGTTTGAAAATAGGAAAAACTGATAGAGGGGAAAAGAAGAAAGGCCCTAGAGGGAGAGAACATGATGCAATGATAGAAGACCCTATGAGGAAGGACTGACAATTTCTACCATAGAGATAGTGGTACTTACCATAGTGATGAAATAAGTCATGACACTTATCACAAAGGCCAAGAAGATAGCAACTATTACTATAATCAAACAGGAGAAGGAGATGCATACTACAGAGATGGATACTAGGGAGGAAGAGGAAGATATAGGAGGAATGAGAAGTGACACTTTAAGGGGACATGTTTCAAGTGAAAACAAGGACACAAAGTGTTCAAATATTTTCAAGGTCAAGCAAAGTGGGAAAAGGTAGTGCTAGAACTGTATTTGGGGAGGAAGAGAACTAGAGATCATGTGAGTTAAACAAGGACCTTGAACCTAGAGAATCACTAATGATGATCTAAGATCCTTGTTGAAGCCCACCAAGGAAGGACTAATGTAGAGAAAGAACCTGTTCAGAACAAGATGAAAATCTAAATGGAAATGTTGTAAAGTAATTATAAATAGCAAAAGCATCTAGATAACTTGGTATCAAAAGAAATGATTGAAAATTTGAGTTTGAAAGGGAAAAAACACCCACACCCTTACACGATTGTCTAGTTGTAGAAAGAACATAAAGTAATGGTCAATGAGAAATGTTGAGTAATATTCAAAATAGGAGGTTACCATGATGAAGTCTTGTGCAATGTGATGTCAATGGATATGTGTCACCTATTGTTAGGGAGACCATGAAAGTTTAACTAGTAGACCATACATTATGGAAGATCAAATACATACACTGTAACTAGGAATGGTTGGAGAGATAGGTTAATGCCACTAAAAGATAGAGAAGATCAAGTTTATAGCTGTAGACACCTAAAATTGGCTCGGGTCGAATTATCTTAATTCTTATTTTCTTCTATCAATTAAATAAATATTATAAGTTTATTTGATTGGTTCATTATCCTACAATTAAATAAAATCATTTTATTTAATTAAAATCCCTAAATTCTTCTAAAGGTCTAAAGTCCAAAATCCACCTCACCAATCCACCTCATCAATCCACCTCATCTCTTCCACCTCACCATGTTGCACATATAATTAAATATTCTTAATATTTAATTAGCTAATATCCTCCATTTTCTAAAATAAATCTTTAAATCAAATTTCCTTCACAAATGGAATATTTAATTCAATGTTCCCCATTATCCTCCACTCTGAATTTTTAATTCAATTGTCATAACCCATTGTCCCCCACTCTGAATTTTTAATTCAATGTTCCCCATTATCCTCCACTCTAAATTTTTAATTCAATTGTCATAACCCATTGTCCCCCACTCTGAATTTTTAATTCAATTGTCATAACCCATTGTCCCCCACTCTGAATTTTTAATTCAATTGTCATAACCCATTGTCCCCCACTCTGAATTTTTAATTCATCCATTATGAATTAAAGATTCACAAATAATGAGGGCCATTGATCTCATCATTTGATCCTCACCCTCCATTCTATTTTCAGAAATTCTATAAATAGAACCCTCTTCTAAGCCATTGGAGAGGAACTTCATTTGCACAATCACTATACTCAAAATTCTCTCATCTTCTCTTCTCAATTCCATTTCTCAAGTATCATCCATTAATGTGTGTTGAAGCTCTCATTCAACACAAACAGGTATTCTAAGCCATTCTTCCTTTGGCATCTTCAAACAAGCAAGCAAGCAAGAAAGCTTCTGAGGGCTTCTCAAATCAAGATCAAAGCAAGATAGGCAACAATGGAAAACGACAGGTGAAAAGGGTTGTAAGTATGTTCTTACTCATCTTGGTTTGATTCCTTTTTGCCTTCAAATTCTATTGGTGTTTGGGTTTATGTTTTCATGTATTTGACTAACACTCATTTTCCCCCTCACAATAGCAATTTTAGAATATGCTTGGTTCATGTCCAAGGAAGTTTTTGGATGGACTAAGGCATGATATTGTGTGTTTTGCATTGATTCCTAAGACATGCAATGTCACCGATGAAAAGAGCACCACCACAAGTGATGAGGAGGTATCGTGGGAGATTTTAGAGTTGTTGGTGCAATACAAGAATATCATATCTAATAACATGCCAAAGGATTGCCACTAGTAAGGAGTATTAGTCATCACATGGACCCGATCTTAGGAGCCAATGTACCAATTAAAATGACACATAGAATGACACCAACAGAAAATGAGGAACTTAATAGGTAGGTATAGGAGTTATTGAGGAAGGGCCTAATTAGGGAGAGTTTGAGCCCCAATGTGATACCTATAGTACTAGCACCCAAGAAATATGGTGAGTGGAGAATGCATATTGAATCCAAAGTAATCAATAAGATCATTGTAAGATATAAATTCCCATAGCCAAGGATAGATCATATTATGGATTGATTAAGCAGAGCCAAGTACTTTACCAAGATTGACCTAGAGAACAGTTATCCCAAATTAGGACAAGAGAAGGGGATGAATAGAAAACGACTTTCAACACTAATGAAGGGTTCTATGAGTGTCTAGTTATGCCTTTTGGATTGATAAATGTGTCAAGTATATTTATGCAGTTGATGAATGAGGTACTAAGGAAGTTTCTGGGCAAGTTTGTGATAGTTTATTTGGATGACATTCTAATTTTTAGTAAGACTAAAGAGGAACACTTGGAGGACATCAGTCTTGTACTATAGAGGTTGAGAGAGGAAAAACCTCTAATCAATTTGAAACTTCATGAAGGAAGAATTGGTGTATTTAGGGTTCGTAATCTCAGTGGAAGGTTTAAAGATGGATTTGAAGAAATTCAAAGCTATTGTGGAATGGCCTACACCAATAAATATAGGGGAAGTAAGATCTTTTCATGGATTGGCCAATTTCTATAGAAAGTTCATTAAAATATTTAGTAGCATTTATGTGTCATTGATTGAGATAATTAGAGAGGACAAAAGGGTATTCAAAATGACTACAAAAGATGATAGGAGATTTGAGTTGCTGAGGAAAAAGGTAACAAAATAACCAATATTATCCTTGATTTTATTAAGGTATTCCAAGTTCATTATGATGCAAGTGAGAATGTAATTTTTGCCATTCTAAGCAAGGAAGGAAGACCAGTATCCTAGTTGAGTGAAAATTTGAATGATGCCAAAAGGTGGTACTCAATCTATGACCAAGAATTTTATGCCATAATACAAGTTGTTAGGGTAAAATAGGATTTAATCAAATGAACAATAATAAACCCAAACATTAATAGAATAATGAAATCAAGAAAGATTGAATGGAATGAAGCAATGAATAACATAGTGCAAACCTTCCTTGAATCAAAGCTTCTATTGTTCACCTAATACAACCGTCCTTTGCTGATGAAGTAGGCCCTCAGCGAGTGCACTCTTTTAGCTGTGTTGTAGGATGTCGGTAGTAAACGGCTAAGATGATAGATAAAGCTGTGAAGTAGAGCTTCAAAGCAAAGGGTGATCTCAAGTAGATTGTATTGGGGGTGCCAAAGGCGCGCTGGTGAATTTCTGCAGAGTAACAATACAAATAACCTGGATGAATAGAATGGAAGAATGAAGCTTCTTTTATAGACTTGAGAGAATGGGAATCAACGGTTGAGAAGAAGTGTGATGATCAACGGTTGAGAGTGGTTGAGGAATGTGCAACCAGTAGAAATGTGACAAGTGTCAGCTCCATCATGAAAGAGGGATTTGACAACATTGATTGGAGAGTTAACTCCTTTAACTGATCAGTTAACAAACTTGATTAGTCAGTTGGAAGAATGAATTATGGAATTGACTGAATTGATTGAGGGATTAGCTCAATTATTGGTTAGTTAACACTTTTGATTGATTAGTTAACTAACTTTCGATTTGAGAAGAAATAGGACATGTGGGTGAGGGGGAAAATAGGTAATTAAATATTTAATATATTTAATTACATGTGCAACTCGATGAGGTGGACAAGGTGAGGTGGAAAAGTGAGGTGTAAATGTGAGGTGGATTTTTGGTATTTAGAACTTAGGATAGAGGAATTTGGATTAATTAAATAATCTAGGATTATTTAATTATGTGAGATATTAGAAGAATTTAGGGAATTTAATTAAATAAATTGGTTTTATTTAATTATGGAATAGTGAACTGATCAAATAAATTTAGAATATTTATTTAATTGGTAGAAAAATGGAATAAATATTTAGAATATTTATTTAGAATGAATCGTGTCATTTTTAGGCATATACATTTTGCCCCTCTTTGATGCAATGCAGTTTATGGCGTTGCTTCAAAGAAAACGATAGTCTAACAGTGATACATGCCCCAGTTTGCCCCTGGTACAAGTTTAATGACGATAGGATGCCCCCTTGGGAGATTGGACGGAAAAAGGGCAAAAGATTTTGAGACGGACAATCTCACGAAGACGAAGGGGTTAGGTTAGGTTGGAGGAAAAGGACTCGTTTCAGGGAAACGGGAAGAAAATTGGAGGGAAAACGGGCACGGGAAGTAGTCACAGTCATCACGTAGCCAGAATTAGGGTTTGGAGGCTATAAATAGGAGCTAGGTCCACAAGATTATTCATTTGTACACTTGTTTGATCTGGATTGGAGATAGAGAGCTTAGAGCAAACTTGGAGCAGCATGGCCGCCAGAGCAGCTGATATTCCACGCAAGGAGCATCGATTCGAGCGAGTCCGTCAATTCAGGCGGCCAGCAGAGGTAGGACCCCTGGTATGTGCTTCGAAAAATCTTCCCTAGAGTCGCATTAGGGTGCCATAAATGCAAGTAGAAAATAGGTCAAACAGATGCGTCGAAGTACAGAATGGCGCATATGCAGCGCGAAACGACGCATTTGTCATTTCGCAGCACATATGCTTAGTTTGGCTGTGCATCTGTGATAGCTGCGCATGCGTGGGTTTTGGCGGTGCTTTCATAATTTGGCGGCGCATCTATGGAATGCCGCGGTGCATATGTTAAACTTGCGCATATGTGCAATGTAACAGTGCATACGTTATTTTGCGGCGCTTTTGTCGATTGTAGCGGCGCATCTATAAAGAAATGGTGCTCTTACCACCTATAGTGGCGCATCTGCTTCAGATAGCAAATTACTTAGCAAAATTGACTCGATGAGTGTCCTGTTTGACGCGTCAATCGATGAGCTATCTCCGAGATTGCAGGAATCTAGTCAAGAGATGTAGTGTGCTGTTTTGATGAATTTGAATTGCTAAGTTGAGTTGATATAGTTTAGTAGATATGTTGAGTATGGTATATGCGGCTTTAGATTGACGCCTTATTTTGCGTGCTTGCAGGAGGAGATACGAGAGACACTACAATTTAGGGAGACGTTCCCTATGCCCCTATTGCAGAGATACATGCTAATGGAGATCGACAGAGAGGCACTTGGTGCCATGGGTTTGGACTATGTTTGCTTCATGCCCGAGGTGCGGACGAACTGTGGATTGCTGACAACTGTCATGGAGAGATTCCACAGTGAGGATGGGACCTTCCATTTTCTGACTAGAGAGATGACCGTGACCCTAGAGGATGTCTACAGGGTACTGTACTTGCCCATTCAGGGTGAGTTGGTAGAGTACGACGCGTAGCGGGAAGCGGGACTCGCTGAGTGCAGGCGAGTGTTCGATGATCCCGAGCTGGTTGGACAGGTCATCCCCTGGCATGATATATATGACTGTTATGACTACTTTCCTGGGATCGTGGCTGGATTGATCGGAGGCGTTGTATGCCCTGACAGGAGACCGCATGGGTTCCCCATTGGATGGGGATTATGGAGTGGATGCTGACTGAGGGCACCTGGTATGCATGGGGAGTCTGCGTACTAGCCCACCTGTATCATGACATGCACCAGGTGGTGTATCACCGCAACACGAGTCTATCGGCTGGAGTACTACTGCTACAGTTTTGGCTGTGGGAGCACATAGCGGTGACGAGGCTGATATGTGTGTTCGCAAGGCAGCGAGGGGAGCCATACAGTTATGGCTATGCAGGAGTGATTTCCCAGCACAGGTTGGGGAAGCTAGAGTACTAGAGGCACACCCTGGATGGTGTAGATGTGGTCATCTGGTGACCATATCTGGATTGTGAGCCCTGGGACGATGAGGGAGACGAGCTGCTATACTGCTTTCAGACGCGGTGGCTGATAGGCTGGACATGACATATATTAGAGAGACAGATGGTGGGCCAGGTGCTGAAATAGTTTGGTGGGAGGTAGGGTATGCCATAGGGACAGGTGCTATTTGCGCGGACACATGCAGAGAGGGTCTGATGGGAGCCGATGGCTTCGTATGAGGAGGCCTTGGCAGAGTTCCGACAGACTCCATACATGGCCTAGGATATGCAGACAGAGATAGTTGACGCAGGGATCACCTAGGAGTACAAGGATTGGATTACTACACATCCTTTTCCAAGATACTCAGGGCCTGGTATGCTGGTGCCTTGTATTGATGAGGCAGATTCAGAGGAGGGTGGTCAGGTTGGCTGGGGGCGGAGGGGAGGTAGAGGAGGATAGGGTCGAGGAGGACGAGGTGGTGGAGATGGAGAGAGGCCGAGATAGTGAAGGAGGGTAGCTCAGGCTGAGCAGGCAGTGCCAGTACAAGCTGCACAGCAGCAGATACCGCAGCAGGCACAAATGCCGCTACCCCAGCAGGCGGCACAGCAGCAGGTGCCCCAGCCATAGGGGCCAGGACAGGCAAAGGCCTCACAGGGGCCAGTGCAGGTAGAGGTATATGAGAGGGCCATAGCCAGCCTGATGGGACAGGTGCGAGAGCTGCAGGCACAGCTTAGGAGGGCCGACGGTCGACGCAAGACTGATGCAGCAGTGATCGCAAGGCTAACCCGAGAGAGGGACATGGCAGATGCACGGGTACGTGTTATCCGTGTAGAGCGGGACACCGCAGTGGCAGCTATGGGGATAGACGCAGCCAGCTCCTTTTTGGTTGGGCAAGTGCAGCAGGCACAGGCACAGGTAGGCCAGTTGCAGATGCAGTTAGCACAGGTGCAGGCAGAGCTTGCCAGAGCACAGGCACAGGCACAGTACTACCGGGGTTTATACCATGGGGCAATGCCAGCGAGCCAGAGGGCTTCGAGTTTCAGGAGTCAGTCTGGGGCTTCGCAGAGAGTAGGTCCATCGCAGTCAGGGGCCTCCGTGATGGGTCCCCAGCAGTCAGGGGCTGGCAGTGGTGGCCCACAGCAGCAGGGGTAGACTTGTACCAGATTTTGTACTTTTTGAGAAATGTATCACCATCCTTTTGGATGCATTTTGTATATGACACTGATTCAGAGACAAACATTATGATATTTTACATTTGGACTTACTCTTTATGATGTATATATGATGATGCAGCTTTAAGAGTTGTGCGATGTGTTTATGAAACTTATGATGATTCCCTCCTATTGTATGATGCATGTATGTGCAGATTGAGATGTTCTATCTGATGCTATATGAGATGCTTTTGATATGATGTATTGTGATGTTTATATGATCTAGTACATATGTGATATAAGTGTTTGAGCTGATATGCATGCAAATGCAACATGATATCTATATGATTATGCGACCTTTGTATATGATGCATAGCTGTGTTTTTGATTTCTTTGCTATATAATGCGGTATGATGATGATGTATGGATGACCTAATGCATTGTATTATGTATGCAACTGATTTAATCATGTTCATGATGAGCTCTAAATGTGATATGATATGCACCTATATGCTTTGTTTTTGTGATGTCCAAATGTACTCTATCGACATAAGAAATGATAGGATGATAGATAGAAGAATGGTTTTGATGTGGAAATACTTAGAAGTTTCATTTGATATTGTTACTCTGCATAGTACGGGTACTGATGATTGTATGGGAGATGGATGAATGTATGGATATAGGATGGATGTTTTGCTTTTAGAGTGCTTTATTTCATCATTGGGCATTTTATTTTTGGTACATTTTCTAAAATGTTGTAAGTAAATACAAGCATCCAGGTATAATTGAACCGAGAAGACCTGAGTACTGCTTACATGGATTTTGATGTAGCAAGTTAATACAAGCATCGAGGTATAATTGAACCGAGATGAACTGAGTATTTCTTGTGTATCAACAAACAAGGATTGCCCCCGTTCATGTTAGACCTTTGATGTCCTCGATGATCTTTTGCCAATCATGTCGTTAGAAAAGGTGTCACATTACTAAAGATTAATCCATAAACAATAAACAAAGAAAATAATCATGCCCCCATCATAGCATCTCTAGCTTTTGGCATCCTCGAGTATCATAGAAAGGCATGATAGCATAAATCAAGACTCCGTAACACAACCATGATTTCAAATCACAAAACATTCGTTCAATTTGATGTATTTATTTCTTGCTGTAATATGAGTAAAATCATTTAGAAGACCTTGGGTATTTCGCTTTGCGTTTGAATAGGTTAAACTGCATGGAGTCGAGATTCTTGCTTGGAGCGTGGATTCTGCTTGCACCTGCTTGCGTGGTGAGGAGATTTTTAGAATCCTTATTGGTGAGATGGACCCTAAGGGACTGACCTAGTACCTCGGGGGCGCATTACTAAATGGCCTTGCCTACGTGATGACGCAGAGGCAAAGTAGTTTAGGGAAAACCCTAACGGACCTAAGACCTAGGCGAGAGAAAGCGAAGATGGACTCAGCTGGATAGAAGGATGAGATATGGAACGGATGGGACAATGGAAAGGGGGCCTCAGGGGCGCATTAGAATAATGGCCTTGCCTACGTGACGACGTAGAGGCAACGTAGTTCGTGAATTTGGACCATGGAAACTGACGAGAGACACTATGCTAGGCTCACACTGAAGAGACGATATGGGATAAAACCTTGGTTGACAAGGCCATAAAGAGGGAGAGTGATCAAGCCATGATAGGTAACTGCCAGGTGTTTATTATGGGATAGATGTGGGTTGAATGGGAAGGGATTTGAAGGAAGAAGGGGACTCAAAGTGACTGGATTCTCAGAGATGGAGAAGGCAATTTATCACAAGTAACGCCTGTTTACTAGGTTTTCATCACTTGTTTTTATTTGCACGAGAAGCTAGAAAGTAAACATGACGCCTGTTTGCCAGGTTTTCATCATGATACCCATCCAAGGCGCCTGTTTGCCAGGTTTTCACCAAAGGATGATTCTTTTTGTACCTTTCTATTTTTTGTGATTTTTTTTTTGTATTTTTCCCTTTTTCAACTTTTTATATGTTTTTGTATTTTTTGTCTCTTTTTTGATTTTTTTGTAATTTTTGTGCCCCCTTGCATTAGGATTCTCCTAGGTATAAAACCAGCGAAGATGCATGATGTTGATTGGGTCATCGAATAGCTCTCCCTCTGATGTTGCCAACTGATATGCCCCTGATCTGTAAGCTGCTACAATCACATAGGGCCCAAGCCAGTTTGGTTCAAACTTACCTTTCTTTTCTCTGTCTTGTTGATTGCGAGGGTTTTCTTTGAGAACGAGGTCCCCAACCTTAAAGATTCTTGGATGAACCCTATGGTTATAGCTTCTTGACATCATCTATTGATAAGATTTGAGATGATCGAGGGCTTTCTGTTGCCTTTCTTCTAGTAACTCTAGTTCTTGTAACCTGGAGACCCTATATTCCTCATCTGATACGAGACCCTTTAATGACACCCTGAGGGACGATAATTCGACTTTAATGGGAAGGATGGATTTTGAACCATAGACAAGGGCGTATGGTGTAGCACCTGTGGGAGTGCATATACTGGTTCTGTATGCCCACAGAGTAGGATTGAGTTGGACATGCCAATCACGACCAGCATCATTGACAGTCTTTTTTAGGATTTTTAGAATGGTTTTATTCGATGCCTCAACTTGGCCATTACCTTGGGGGTAGTATGGAGAGGAGAAACGGTGTTAGATTTTGAAACGCTCACAGAGTTCCTGGACATCCTGATTTTTGAACGGTCTTCTGTTATCCGTTATGATGGATGAAGGAATGCCATATCTGCAGATAATGTAATTCAGGATGAAAGAGAAAATTTGCTTGCCTGTGACGGTGGTTAGGGGAATGGCTTCAATCCACTTTGTGAAATACTCAGTGGCAGTTATGATGAATTTGTGGCCGTTGGAAGAGGGTGGGTGAATCTTTCCCACAAGGTCAAGTCCCCACTGGCAAAAGGGCCAGGGTGTCGTTAAGGTTCTCAACTCTTGAGCAGGCGCATGGATCAGGTTTCCGTGTATTTGGCACTGTTTGCACTTTTTGACGAACTGATATGAATCCATTTCCATTTTTGTCCAGTAATAATCCAAACACGAGTTTCTTGGCTAAGGAAGGACCGCTGGAGTGTGTTCCGCAGATCCCTTCGTGTACGTCTTGCAAGGCAGTTATGGATTCTTCTTGTTCTAAACAACAGAGCAAAGTAGCATCCAGACCACGTTGGTAAAGGGTATCGACTATGATGGTGTAGCGAGAGGTTTGTCGTATGAAAGTTTGCTTTTGGTTGGAAGAGAGGTCAGGTGGGAGAACATTGTCCTTGAGGTAAGCGTAAGTCTTACCGTACCAAGGTGAATCAGATCCAACTAGTAGGCATATGGAATGGGTCTCAAGAAGATCATAAGCTGGTTGCCAAATAGTTTCTACCAAGAACTCATACCATGACTCATTTTTAGGTATTTCCAAAAGAGAGGCTATGGTAGCCATTGCATCTGCCGCCTTATTCTCAATCCTAGGTATTTGCTCGAAGGAGATGGTCCCGAAGTGTTATTTGAAGTCATTAACCATTCGCTTGTAGGGGATGAGCTTTTCATCTTTGGTTTGGTACTCATCGTTGACCTGATTGATTATAAGCTGAGAATCACCATAGACATGCAGTTCTTGGATTTTCCATTCATTTACCATCTTGAGACCGATTACCAAGGCCTCATACTCCGCTACATTATTGGTGCATGGAAATAACAAACAGTAGGACTTCAGAATTGTGTCGCCTTGAGGAGTTATAAACAGGATACCTGCCCCCGATCCATGGTTTGTGTAAGACCCGTCGAAGTAGAGTTTCCATGAAGATGTTGACACATTGAATAGGGATTCGTCTAGAAACTCAAATTGCATTGGCTTGGTGTCTTGTAATGGTGCATCTGCTAGTTGATCAGCTATGATTTGTCCCTTGATGGCTTTTCTGTCTACATATTCGATGTCATACTCACTGAGAAGCATTACCCATTTTGCTAGGTGACCTGTGAGAGTTGCTTTGCTGAGGAGATACTTTAGTGGGTCAATTTTTGCAATGAGTTTTACTGGATGTGTAAGCATGTAATGTCAAAGTTTTTGTGAAGCAAAAACTACCACGAGACATGATCTTTCGACTTGGGAGTATTGTAACTCATAGCCTACTAAGGTTCGACTGATGTAGTAGACATCTCTTTCCTTGTTCTCATAATCTTGCTGCGCTAGAAGAGCCCCAAGAGCAGTAGGTGTAGTAGATATGTAGAGAATTAGAGGTTTCCCTTGGATTGGAGGCATGAGAATGGGGGGATTTGTAAGGTATTCTTTTAGTTTGTTGAATGCCTCCTCACACCGCGCATCCCACTTAAATAGAATGTTCTTATGCAAGAGATGGCTGAAAGGTTGGCACTTGTCTGCCAGCTGTGATATGAATCTGTGGATGGCCTGCAGCTTGCCCTGTATTGATCTTAACTAAGTTAGAGTCTTGGGCGGTGGCATGTCCATTATAGCTTTGACCTTGGCCGGGTCTACCTCTATTCCGTTTGCCGATACGATGAAGCCTGGCAGCTTGCTTGAAGTTACCCCAAACACACATTTCTTTGGGTTCAGTTTGACTTGGAATTGGTCCAATCTTTGAAAGATTTTTTCTAGCACAGCCAGGTGTGTGTCCCTTGTGAGAGATTTTGCTAGGATGTCGTTGACATAGTCCTCCATTGTGACATGCATCATGTCATGAAATATAGTTGTCATAGCCTGCTGATATGTAGCACCTGCATTTTTCAGCCCAAATTGCATGACATTCCAGCAAAAGGTACCCCATGGGCAAGTAAAAGTTGTCTTGTGTTGGTCCTCTGGTGCTATTTTGATTTGATTATACCCTGAGAATCCGTCCATGAGTGATAGCATTGTATGTCCTGCAGTTAGGTCGACTATGATATCGATGTTTGGCAATGGAAAATCATCCTTGCGGAATGCTTTGTTTAAGTCTCGAAAATCATTGCATAGTTGAACTTGGCCATCTGGTTTAGACACTGGCACAATGTTGGATATCCATTCTAGGTAATCTATGGCTCTGATGAACCCCACATCCAGCAATTTCTTGAGTTCTTCTTTGACCAAAAGTGCTGTGTGAGGATGCATCTTTCTTAGCTTCTGCTTTACTGGTTTTACTCCTGGATCCAATGGTAGGTGATGTAGAATTAAGTTTGGGTCTAGACTTGGCATGTCTGCATATGACCAAGCAAAGTTGCCTCTCTTCTTCTTAAAGAACGGTACAAACCTGGTTTTCACTGGTGGTGTGAGAGATTTGGCAAAGTGGATAATCTTGGGTTGTTCTTCTGTTCCAATATTCACGGGCTCTGTTGGTTCTACAACAATCTATGACCTTTCCTGTTACATATCACTAGGGAGAGTGTCAAGCATTCCATCGTCAGGTGCCACAATTGGGTTTTCACCTTCGGATGCATCCTTTCTTTTTACTGTTTTGGGATCTGACACTGCCGCAAGGCGGTTTTCACTGTCCAATCTATTTTTTATCTTGATATTTTTGCGACTGGAAGGCTTGGCACCCTCCCTGAAGTAAGCCACGGTATTTAGTTCAGTAGCAAAACCAGCTTTATGATCTCCCTTTGGTAAGTGGTCTCTAAGTTCCATATAATCAATGTAAGCATCATCGTTTTGGAACATATCTAGTTGGGGAGTTCCTTGTAGATCCCAGTCAATAAGCTCAGGGTGTAAGAGGGGAAGGGAGTCGAATGATAGACCTGATTCATTGATGGTATGAATGGAAACATTGGGAACATTGGTGGGGATTGTGGTCGGGATGGTACTTTCTTCCAAGTTATTTATTGCAATGGAATTTAAACTTTCCTCGAAAGCCATAATCTCAGGGATTGGCAAATTAGACTCTAGTGGTCTATTCGGTAGCATTTGTCCCTCACGGTAGGGGCTAAGAGTTTGGATGGTGTTGACCTCTTTGTCGTCGTAGGAATGCTCTGTTAGCTCGTCCCACTCATACTCATTTGAATCTGTGTCATTGTCCACTTGGAGTGTTTGGATTGTTTCCACAAGGCAAGCATTTTCCTTCGCTTTGCCTTTGCCTTTGTACCCTAGGCCACTTGTGTTTCTAGCCGATGAGGATGAAGAAGGTTGAATAGGTTCAATGTTTCCTTCTTTTCTGAGGCCGATGGGGCCTTGTCCTTCGTATCCCATTCTGTGTAGAATAGTCTCACCCCGCCCATAGAGTTCTGTCGGGAGTCTAGGCGGATCTTGGGGGGTGTTTTCTTCTTCAACATAAAGCCATTGCAGGACGTCTCTTTCCTCTGTTTCATCGGAGAAGGTCCCCCATTTTACAAAGGGACTTGCGGGAGTTATAGGAGGAGCAGATGGATTTGGAAAATGTTTGGGTCGGCCAAAAGATCTAGGGGACAAGGGTAGTGTTGCAAGATTGAGACTGTGCTTAATTGAGTATTCTCCCACTCCAGTTTCTTTTATGGTAACTTTCTATTCCTTGGACCTTGAGGAGGAAGCTTCAACGGTATGGCCTTGTTGCGGGATAGGGGATATATATGCTTTGTTATTCAGGATGATGCATTCTGGTTTTGTACGGAAAGAATTGTAGTGTTGGTAGGGGTCGGGGTCGCCTTGAATGGTAACCTGCTTGCCATTGTGCGGGAATTTAATGCATTGATGATAGGTTGAAGGGACAGCCTTCATGGCGTGGATCCACGGTCTCCCGAGTAGGATATTATAAGTGAGCTCCCGATCAAGGACTTGACAAACAACATCTTTCATCACCGGCCCTACCTGTATGGGTAGGATCACTATTCCCTTTGTGGTTCTTTCTTCCTCATCATATGCTTTGATGGTAATCTTCCTCCGCGGATCAACTGCATTTTCGGAGAATCCCAGTGCAAGGACTAGCTTTAATGTGCAAATATTTAAACCAGCACCTCCATCAATGAGAACTCTCTTGATGCGGTGCTTGTGTATGAATGTGACAATGTGTAGGGGGTGTTATGGGGTTGAGATACAGAGAGGTCATCTTGCTCAGAAAATGATATGGAGTTGGAGGATGTCAAGTTGCCTACCATGGTCTGGAATTTCTCTTGGGCCAAGTTAGTGTGGACTGTGGTTTCCACTAAGGCTTTCTCAAGGATCTCCTTACGAGAAGGAGATAGACGCAATAACTCCAATATAGAAATGTGAGCTGGAGTTTTCTGTAACTGGTCGATGACATTGTATTGACGGAAGTTGGATGGAGATGGTGACGACCTTGGAGGGACGGTATTGAGCGTGACTTTACCACTGTGGGTAATTATACTACAACTAGTTCTGTTAGGTCCTAATTGTTGGTTGGGTGAGATGACATTGACCTGCAGGATTTGCTCGGAAATGCAATTTATGGTATAATCAAATGGCACACTTGCATAGTTGGCATTACTAGTCCCGTTGTTCTGATTTGGCCGATTGCGATTATTGTTGTTGTTGTCGTTGTTGTTATTGCCATTGTAATTGTTGTTGTTGTTGTTGTTATATGGGTTGTTGTGATTTAGAAGTGGATCCCTATAGGCCACATGAGTTTCATTAGAGGTGTGTGGTTGTGCTTCCCCCTGGTTCCAATCTAGCACATCTTGTATGACATTTTTGAGGCGGATGCAGTTGTTAGTTGTATGCCCCCTTCCTCGATGATATTCGCAATAGTCTGTGTCCTTCCAGTAGGGAGGTTTAACTATAGGCTCGTAGTCGCTTGTTGGCGGTAGAGAAATTTCGTTGTTAGCCAACAACTTCCTTAGCGCAAACTCTTGAGACTCTCCCAATGGTGCGAACTTTCTCCTTGGATTTGAACTGAACCAAGGTTTGGGCTCTCGAGAGGATGGTTTGTTGAGCGTACCATTGTTTGTTTCCCCCTTGAGAGTGAACATGGGTTGTTGCTTGGGAGTTGCTACCTTGGCATCTACCACCCCATCGTTGACCACATTCTTGTTCTTGGTCCAAAATTTTGCTTTATCCATTGTGTAATTGGATGTGGGTGTGTCCTTATATAGCTTGATAGCTCCTTTAGTGATCATAGCCTTTTCAATGAATAAGCCCATTTCAATGACCTTTGAGAATGATGTAGGGCATTGTATCAGTATTTGATTGCTAAGATCAGGATTTAGGTTGTGGACAAACATCTCCAATAGCTACTTCTTAGGCATAGCTAGTTGTCTCCATCATTGTAAGAAGGCAGCGAATGACTCACCACTATGTTGTTTGGTGTTGCATAGATCTAGCATAGATACCTCGTGTTCGATGTTGTAAGAGAAGTGCGTTATAAATTTATTGACAAGTTTATCAAAAGTTCTGATTCCTGGTGGGAGACGTGAGAACCACTCCATAGCTTGACCACCTAAAGATCTTGGGAATAGTCTCATCAAGTAGGTCTCGTTGTGAGCTACTTCTAAACATGCTGCATTGAATTCTCTGATATGATCCCTAGGGTCCCCTTTTCCTTTGTATTTGTCAAACTTTGGAACCTTGAACCTGTAGGGGAATGGTCTCATGTCCAGACTTTTTTCAAAGGGGTACGGTGCTATATCTTCCAAGGAGTAGTTCTTGGTACTTGTACCAGTCTTAAGGTCAGATATTTATTGTGTGAGGCTCTCAAGTTGCTTCCTCATTTCTTCCATGGGAGCATTTCGATCCATGGGTTTCTTTCCTCTATCATTTGCTTGCGGGACTGTGTCATTTGTACCCCTCTCATGATCATTGTCTACATTTTCCATGATTGTACTTATATCAAAGTCTGTGAGGAGTTTAATTCCAAGACTAGCAAGATGATAGAAGTATTTATGGGGGTCCGCGTGGAGTACTTTCTCCACTAAACGTTGAAATTTCTGATCTTGGACACTCCCTTCATAATCTTCGGGAGAGATCTCCTAGTCACTATCATGAGGTGTAAAGATGTGATTGGACGAGCCAGCCATTTCAAGTTGCTTTTGGTACTGAGACCTAGTAAGAACCATGCAAGATGACACGGGATGACGTGGATTGGGACTAGAAATTATGGCAAGGTGCGAACTAAGATTGTTGTGAATGGGATACCTAGGGCAGGATTTGGACAAAGGATTTTCTCGCTCAATGATTTCAGGTAAGACGGTTGACACACGACGGTAGCCACTAGTAAGGGTAGTCAGTACCTGTCTTACTGTGTAGGGACTAGTCATTCAGCAAGACTACTAGCAAAGGTACTATGACCTACTAGGCTTACGTGAATTCACTAATGATACGAAAAAGGGACCTATGTTGAACCGGTATGGAATAGACTGACTCACACTTTGACAGGAGGTGAATGGGTGATTGACGGAAGAGAGACACTTTGGGTGAAACGGATGAAGACTGATTGCAAGGCTGAATCTGATCTCAGAATGTGAAGCTAGGCTGAAATGGGTGCTCCAAACAGGTAAAAATATTTCCTCAAAAATAGTACAAGTGCTCACTATTGTGGATGCGTAAAAACAAATGCGCCGCAGAAATGAATATATGCGCAGGAAGTCAGAGTATATGCATAGCACTGGTAAAGTATAAATGTGCAGTAACAGCGTGCATATGCGCAACAAGTCTACACATATGCGCAACAAGTCAACACAAATGCACAACATAATAAGGTATATGCACAGCTCTGGTTTTTTTGGGCAAAATTTTAGAGTTTTCTGTTGGTTTTGGTATTTTTGGCTGGAAAAAGGCCTTCTTGATCTGATTTTATGAATTAACAGCAAGAAAACACAGCAAGCACAAAGAATATTTTATAGTTTTTCATTATTTTTTTTTGTGGTTTTTCTGACTCTATTTTGGACTAAACTGAACAAAAGCAAGCACACAGATCCTAGGCTAGAAATGGATTACAAGGGTTTTTGGCCACTAGAACAAGAGGTATTTAATGTGGGCAACCGTTCAAGTGGTTACACATGCGGCGGCACTACTCTCCGTTGTGGAGTCTCCCAGCGTCAAAGGGTTGCGCCTTAGAGGGTTTTGGGGGAGGTTGGCCATCGGTGTAACATAGCAGCACTTGTTGTAGGAAGTTTTCACCTCAAGCACTTTTATTTTAAGTGGACTAGTAGGGCTTGGCTTCTAGCCTATTTCCACTCAGGGTCGTTCCCACTTGGACAAGCGTGCATCCAAGGGCAGGCCCCTCTTAAAGGTTAAACAAATGGAATAACAAGTCTAGCACTCTAATCACCCAGTAAAGGGGAGAGCATAAGCCTATTGTCATTCGTCAAGCACAGAAGACACTGATTAATCCAACCTATTTAAAAGTAGAAAAACTAAATGGGCTAATCTAGTTGGGCAAGCACAGAACTTTGAAGTGATTTTAGCAAGATAGCATTGGTTCAGTTTTTAACCCCAGAAAGCAATGGTGAGTTTAGTTTTAATCCTTGTAGCACGAAATAGTTAACTTTGAAGTTTTGGTCCAACGAGATAGCAGTAGTTCAATTTTAACCTAGAAATCAATGGTGAGTTCAGTTTTAATCCTCGTAGCACGAAATAGTTAACTTTGAAGTTTTGGTCCAACGAGATAGCAGTAGTTCAATTTTCACCCAGAAATCAATGGTGAGTTCAGTTTTAATCCCAGTAGCATGAAATAGTTAACTTTGAAGTTTTGGTCCAACGAGATAGCAGTAGTTCAATTTTAACCCATAAATCAATGGTGAGTTCAGTTTTAATCCCAAATAGCAATAACTTGGAAAATGTTGCTATGCAAGAAAACAAATGATCTAGTTACTTCTTTCCTAATTAGAGCTAGGTGAGGATTTGAATGAATATTAGTTTTACTATCATTTAGAAAGTGAAGTGTGAACTATTTAAATGCAACTATATGGAACTAAACCCGAACCTATCCTACAAAACAGCTCCAGAGAACACTTGCGAAAAGGTTAGCGTTAGCAAATTTTCCTAGAAAAGTACTAAAACCATTGCTTATTACAAATGCGGAGCTTGAATGACTAAATGTGCAGAGATAGTCAACAGAAGAGCAGCAAGAACAAATGCACTGCAACAGTGCGTAAAAGCGCAGCAAGAATACAAAAAAGCGCAGAAATGACAAATGCGTCGTAACAATGTACAAATGCGCAGTAATAATGAACAGATGCGTAGGAATGACGAATGCAGAATAACAGTGTATACATGCGCAGCAAGAATGAATAGATACGCAACAATAACAAAAGCGCCGTAACAGTGCGCAAAAGCGCAGCAAGAAAGCACATATGCGCAGAAATAATAGAAGCACTACAGAAATGGGTATATGCGCCGTAGAAATGTTCAAATGCGCCGAAGTAGCCTGTGTGTGACCTGTACGGAACCTGTCTTCAAAAACGCTCAGATTTTGATGAGATAAAGGGGCAAAGGCCCCACAGTGGGCGCCAAAAATGTTAGGGTAAAATGCGGTTTAATCAAATGAACAATAATAAACCCAAACATCAATAGAATAATAAAATCAAGAAAGATTGAATGGAATGAAGCAATGAATAACACAGTGCAAAACTTCCTTGAATCAAAGCTTCTATTGTTCACCTAATACAACCGTCCTTTGCTAATGAAGTAGGCCCTCCGCGAGTGCACTCTTTTAGCTATGTTGTAGGATGTCGGTAGTAAACGGCTAAGATGATAGATAAAGTTGTGAAGTAGAGCTTCAAAGCAAAGGGTGATCTCAAGTAGATTGTATTGGGGGTGCCAAAGGCGCGCTAGTGAATTTCTGCAGAGTAACAATACAAATAACCTGGATGAATAGAATGGAAGAATGAAGCTTCTTTTATAGACTTGAGAGAATGGGAATCAACGGTTGAGAAGAAGTGTGATGATCAACGGTTGAGAGTGGTTGAGGAATGTGCAACCAGTAGAAATGTGACAAGTGTCTCAGCTCCATCATGAAAGAGGGGATTTGACAACATTGATTGGAGAGTTAACTCCTTTAATTGATCAGTTAACAAACTTGATTAGTCAGTTGGAAGAATGAATTATGGAATTGACTGAATTGATTGAGGAATTAGCTCAATTACTGGTTAGTTAACACTTTTGATTGATTAGTTAACTAACTTTTGATTTGAGAAGAAATAGGACATGTGGGTGAGGGGGAAAATAGGTAATTAAATATTTAATATATTTAATTACATGTGCAACCCGATGAGGTGGACAAGGTGAGGTGGAAAAGTGAGGTGTAAATGTGAGGTGGATTTTTGGTATTTAGAACTTAGGATAGAGGAATTTGGATTAATTAAATAATTTAGGATTATTTAATTATGTGAGATATTAGAAGAATTTAGGGAATTTAATTAAATAAATTAGTTTTATTTAATTACAGAATAGTGAACCGATCAAATAAATTTAGAATATTTATTTAATTGGTAGAAGAATGGAATAAATATTTAGAATATTTATTTAGAATGAATCATGTCATTTTTAGGCGTATACACAAGTACTAAAGAACACGAGGCATTACCTATTGCCCAAAGATTTTTTCTTGTACATTGATCATCAATCACTATAGTACTTGAATAACCAAGGTCAATTGAACCAAAGGCATATATAGTGGGTAGAATTTATGTAGGGCTACACTTTCATATTGAAACATAGGAGTATCGAGTCCAACAAGGTTGTTGATGCATTGAGTAGAAGATAGGATCTACTAATAGAGATGAGGGTAGAAGTGGTTGGTTTTGAGGAATTGAAACATTTATATGAGGCTAGTCTTGATTTTGTGAAGGCATGGAAGGCATGTAAAGAGAAGGTAAGCATGGATAAGAGTAAATGGTTGGACTACTTGATCCAAGATCAGATGTTATTCAGAGGAAGATAAGTATGTATATTAAGAAGTTCCACGAGATAGAATATGATCAAAGAGAAGCAATATTGCAAAGGTTTGGCTAGATATTTTGGGATAGAAAAGATGGTTGCATTGATTAGTGAGAACTATTTTTGGCTGCAAATATATAAGGATGTGAGGAACTTCATCCAAGGATGTAGGACAAGTTGTAAGGTTCCCAAGGCAAATAATTAGAATGTTAGGTTATATCGACCACTGCTAGTGCTACAAAATCCATGGGAGGACATAAGCATGGATTTTGTATTAGGGTTTCCAAGGACACAAAGGGGAAATGATTCAATTATGGTAGTAGTAGACATGTTTTCTAAGATGGCACATTTCATCCCATGTATGAAAATAAATAATGTAGTAGACATAGATGATCTATTCTTTAGAGATGTAGGAAGATTGAATGGTTTACCAAAGAGCATAGTCTCAAGTGGAGATACTAAGTTTGTGGGACACTTTTAGAGGACCTTGTGGAAGAATATGAAAATAAAATTGAATTTCAGTTCAACATACCACATGCAAACAAATGGGTAGATAGAAGTAGTGAATAGGATCTTGGGAAACTTATTGAGATGCTTGGTTAGAGAAAAGACAAGAAAATGGGACACGGTCTTATCACAAGTAGAGTTTGTATACAATAATTTAGTAAATAGGAGTACTAAAAAGACACCATTTTAGATTGTGAATGCCAGTAGCCCAAAGAATGTATCAGAATTAAGGGATATCAAAAAGGAAGACAAGAGGAGTGTAGAGCTAGAGGAGTTCATTGAGCACACATGAAAAGGTAAGGGACCACTTGGATCTAAGATGAATGATGTGTACAAGCAAGAAGCCAATAAATCTAGAAGACACAAAGATTTTATGATAGGAGATGAAGTGATATTGCACCTTAGAAAGGAAAGGTTTCTAGTCAAAACATATAATAAACTAAGTATGAAGAAGTTTGGTTCTTGTAAACTAAAAAGAGGTTTGACTCAGGAAATGTGTTTGAGGTAGAGCTACTAGAAGGATTAGGTATATCTCTAATATTCAATATTCTAGACTTGTAACAATATCATGAGGGGGACCTAGAAGCAAGCAATACAGAGGATATTGGGCAAAACCCCATACTGCCATAGCCAAAAGAAAAAATTGAGGAGATATTAGATAGAAAATTTGGAAAGAGCACTAGAAATAAGAAATATGGGAAATATTTGGTGAAATGGAGAGGAAGGTTGGAAGAAGATTCAAGCTAGATTTCCAAGGCTAAGGTTGACCATATTGATTTCCCTCTGGTCTTTGGAAATTGAGGGACTCACTTTTCAATTACCTCCAGTGTCTAATGAAGGAGAATCCTTGGGGATTAAGAGAAATATTGCATTGCCATTTTCTTTCTTTTTTTTTTTCAAGTTTTCATTCACTAGTCAGTCATAGAAGAAGTTACCACATTTTGTTGCATTTTACATTTTGGTCTTGTAATTTTGGTATAATGTTCTAAAAAATAATTTGAATGTCATATTCATGTTTAGGGAGGATTGGATACTATAATGGTTTATTAGGGCTTGAGGACATTTATCAGACTAATAAACTATCACCATTACTAAATTACAATTTGGCACTAGGGAATTTGAAGTTATGACAATTAAAGAATACATGTAAAGAATTATTATACCCATGGGAGTAAACACATGGTACCACACAAATTTATTTCCATTACTTTTGTTGGGGTTCAGGGAATTGTCTTACACTAGCCAACTACACCTTTTTGGAAGTATTAAAATTTGCACCACCTTACGGCTAATGTAGATCATTGAGAAGGCTTGAGATTGATATATTTGTTTTCATGATCATTTGGAATGATTCAAAGAGTAATTTGGAGATAGGAGATAGTGGATCAAATGTGAATATGAATATGAGAGTTTAAGATGGAGTTCAAGGAGGAATAAGTAGATAGGAGAGAATGTATTAGGTTTCCTAGTAGTAAACAAGTGGTTGCGTCCTAGCATATCAGAAGCCATTATGGTATTTCATAACTTTGAATTGAGAAATTAATAACATAATGATGAATCTTTTGGATGGTAGGTTTTTCCCTCTTTGATGATTTTCCCAAGGTATATCTTGTGTCATTTTGTTGAGTTATTGTTGTGTATGTGTTTTATGTGTTTCTCTACGCAGCTAGGTAGTCCTTCATTAGACCCTCCTACCATGACTATATCATGAATCACCTACCATTTACATTAACCATTTTACAATCATGTGGGATTCACCACATTTTTATTCTACCATTTTATAGTTTGGTAAGTTTTCCAAATTTGATTTCATATAAACATAATTAAAACTCTAAATTGTTCCTTTACACATTTTTTTTGGCCCTCAATTTGGATTGACTTGATTCTTGAATCTTTACATCCTTTGAACAATTATGTTTTTAGACTCATTTCTTTAGTTTATCCTATACCCAGTGCATTTTTCCTACCTAGAATTTTGTTTTTAATGAACCATAGACAACTACATGGATTAGCAAGTTAGTGAGAGACAAGTGATAATTTCTTTATTGTTCTATAATATAAGATTCCTCCTATTTATTTATCTATTTGGTTTCATTGTTATTTATGATATTGAGTAGTGATACATCTGGGCCCCAAAGATATATGATTCATTTTGTTGATCTTCCCTATTTAGTATAATTCTTACAAATTATACCAAAATTGTTAATGTTGAGTCTTTAATGGTGACCTTAAACACAATGGATTTTTTCTATAGTTTTCAATTCATGAGAGATGTTAAGTAGTAGCTAGTTTCTTGGAAGTGTTAAAGGATGCTCATTAAAACATAGAAACATAATTTCATATATTCATAATGTGTGTGGTCTAGCACTAGCAAATTAATCTACAACATCAAGATTTTCACCATCTATTGATGAACAAGGGAATACCTTAGAGGAAGAATGTAATGAGAAGCATGATAATGCTAGAGATGATGATATAAAGGGGTCCCAAGGTAGTAGGAATATTGATGTTAATAAACCCACCTCAAAAAGTGATCGGGAAAATGGACAACCTACGTGGAAGGGGAAAAGAAAAGCCAAATAAAAAATGGGGCACAAGTGGAAATTGTCAAGGAATTTTTAGATTGATTTGGTGCCAAAGTACCCATTCATTGAACTGGTGGAGAATAAAAACAAAGATAGACCTCCCATAGAATGTAGGTGCAATACTTGTAGTTAGAAATATAGCAAGAATAAGAAGTTTCAACTTAAATCTAACACTAGAGGACAACATGTTGGTAAAGTTTATGAGAAATAAATCATAGATGTAGAAAAAAAAATAGTGATAAGATGGAAAACAAAGGAAGAATATCTTCATGTTAAGTATGCCTTGGAATATGATGAGTATATTAAAAGCAAGAAAATATTATTGCATGTGGAGGTACAATTCAAGCTCAATTTGAGAAGATGATGGGAGCAAGACAAATGAAAAAAATTACCAAAACACCAAATTCAATTGTTATCATTAAAACCAACAACTTCAATAACATCATCAACATTGGAAACCTCTTTAACCACCATTTGTTGTCTCCTAGCCCTTTAAAGAGCTACCAAATTTCTTATCAAAAAGTGAATAGAATTTGTAACCATCCTTGCCTTTCCCAAGAGGAAACAACATAAATCCTTCTCATGGTTGGACATAACTGCATATAAATCATTTAGAGAGTCATTCATGAACTACATCCTAGCAATTGTAAGAATACAAGTGGTTGCATTGGATGAAACCATTCTATCTACAAAGCCCACTTCCCAATCATAACCATCCAATGCTAAGTTTAGCTTCTGCTTAGGGATACAAACTTCTTACACATACATATTCACAAGAAGATGTACTAGATCTACATCTCTTACCAAGTCTATGATACTTGATAAGTAAATTGAAGCAATGGTGCTAAAATGGTTGTGTTGGGGGAACTCTAACAAAGTATGGTGTCCTACCACTTTTCAAATAGCACTTCCCACAATTGGGGAACCAATTCTAAATACTTTCCTCAATTTACCCAAATCAATTCCTTTATTTCCCACTTCCATGGCTATAACAAAACCCTACAATTGATATTTTCAAACATTATGAAAAAGCAATGAACAAACTAGAGACCAAAACAAAGCTAATGACCTTGAACCAAATTATGCTTCCACACAAGATGTTTTAACTACTAATCTCTAAATATAGATCCACTCAACATATAGGGATTCTCATCCACTAAATTAAATTAAATTAAAATGAGCGAAACAAGACAAACCATTCTATCAACAATGCTTGTAAAATCACTATCATGGCTAGCTATTATTAATTGGCATGAGTACATTATTATTAGTAATTGTTGACTATGTATAATGTGTGGTGGAATGAATGAGCATACAACTATATTAACACTCTACATTAAACTACCATTTCTATCAATAAATGCCACAACAAATGTCATTGGTGAATCAGCAATTGACATTATTTATTCACTAGGCCTATTTCAGAATGTTTATACACAGAAGTGGGTAAGCCAAATTTTCTTCCAAGAATACATAGGTTAAGTCATTCATCATTGTTCATTAGATGACATAGAATTTATCAAAAAAATGAATTTATACCCTATTTTTATATCAACTTAGAATATTGTAATTGAAGAACTGCACATTGATTGTGTTTGCAAAGAAAACTGAGGTGTCATTCTATTATAAGTGCTTGTGTAAAATATTCTTGTTGTAATTTAGACTAGATGAATCAATACAATCATTGTTCCATTCATATCTTATGTTATTACCATTACATCATGTGAAACTATTGAGTGTTTGTTGTGTTGGTTTCATGGTTGGATTATTCTTAAGTGGACACTCTATCCGTGAGACACAGAATAAAGTAGTGCAAGCATGTGCAAATCTATAACCACAAAGCTAATACTAAGGAACAACAATTACCTACCCAAATCTGAGACACCAAGACTTGACAAAGTGAGCCATGCTGAGTGAGACCTGTGAAAAGGAATGTCTAGAGCAATTGTAATGGATTATTTATAAAATCATCTTCCTTGTAAGTAAACAGCTGGAGGAGCACGTAGCACACAACCCTCATCCCGCTTCCAAACACTAGCCACTTGCCTCTGTACATGCCTTTGCCATATTCACTTCAGAGTTTTGCATGCGGCCACCTGCATGCCCCCTGCAGCCTCAATAAGATTAAAAGATTAAAAATCAAAGTGGAACATTAGATACACTCTACCTAAATATCATCCACTTCAATGGTCAAACAATCAATGGTAATTTTACACCTCATTCACAACAGAAGGTGGTAAATATCTGTCCTATTTTTACTGGCCAAAATTGACCTTTGACTATTGAAGTGGATGATATTTAATAATAACCCATTAAACAAGCCATTTAACTTTTACTCTGTCCAGGCCAAATAAAAAACCCAGCAAAACTAACCGGGCCAATCGCTGCACATGAAAGTGCCTCCAGCCCCCAAAAAAAAAAAAAAAAAAAAAAAAATCCAAACCATTACTAACCATTTAATATTTCCTCTGCCCACAATTTTCAAACAAAAACAAATTTAGAGACGTGAAAATAATAGTCTCCCACCTATGACAAGAAGTAAAAAAAAGCCTAAACTTGAGTACTGCTAGACATGGCACACAATCCTACTTATCATTTTTATCTCTTCTATTATCATGCTCTACCATCATTGCTGAAGGGAGTAAATAACCATTGTGAACATAGATGCTTGTGAAGAGGATGTTCAATCCTCTCACACTCTGGTGTAATTGTTCACCTCTTTTAGCGGGGAGGAAGCATCCATCAGCATCAAGAACACTCTAAAACTCTTCCAAATCACTGGCCAGAAGACCCTTGCGTACTCGGTTTGCTATGGTGGTGAGTCCCTTTGAAACATTCATGGCCACTGACTTGCTTCCAAGTAGGATATGAGTGTCCATTTAAAGCCATCAAATCTTCAAACTCCACACACATTATGATCTTAGTGCCATAGATCTATCAACGTATAAAAAGTTCAGTTTTCTATGTTGTTGGTGAGATGTGCCTCCCTTTTTATTATTTTCCATGTCCTTGCTTATGTTTAATGTCCTTATGCCATGTCTATACTAACATCCGCATCGCCCTCCCTTATTATTATTATCTCCTCCTGATTGTCTACGGCTACATTTGCTAGCTTGTGCTCTATCTTGTTACCTTCCTTGTAGCAACGTTTAATTGTGTAAGAGTTGAGATTGTTAAGTAGTGATAGGCATAAATTAAGTATATTTATGGAATTTCTAGTTAGGGGTTGATTTTCTATAGATTGCATTAATAGTAAGCATTGAGTCCCCTTCAATGTCAATATCTTTATCTTTTGAATCTTGCACACCTTGAAGCCCAAATATAGTGTTTATATTTCTATTTCATTGTTGGTGCTCAATGGAAGATTTTTGAAGGTAACTATGATCATTTTTTACACCAATTTCTGATTGTGCATCTACGAGCGGAAGTTCGTGAATTCCCCCTTGATGCTCTATCAAAGTTGATTTTTAATCTTCCATTCCATTTTATATTTGCTCTATCTATTCTATTATAGTGATTTAAACCATTAACCATGGATGGGGGAGTTGTATGTGCTTCCATCTTCAAATTTCTTCTATTACAATAAATTTAAGATCGAATAACTTTTTATTATAAATATTTGTTAAAATTAATTATGCTGTTCTTTTCTTTTCTTAAATGAAGATCTTTTATTAATTTTATATTAAAAAAATAATAGTACAATATTTTTAATAATAAAATTACTATTAACTATTCAAACATTTAATGAAAATTATTGGTGTTTCTGTTTTACAAGTTATTCTTAAACATCATTTAATTCAACAATCAAATTTCAATTTAGGACAAATATTTATCACATTTTGATGTAGATGAGGTGTAAAATTCCTATTGACTATTAGACCATTGAACCCAATAATTTTAAGTGTTAAACCAAATCTGCAAGGTCAATGTTTTATTTATTCCTCTTTCTCTGATATTGATAGCCAGGAAATCAGGACACAAAGTAGAAACGACATATGCCACATACCTTCATCATCGCATACTCCACAAACAGCTATTCTTAAATATCATCCATTTCAACACTCAAATGTTAATTTTGGCCAATAAAAATAGGACAAATATTTACCACTTTTATTGTGAATGAAGTGTAAAATTGCTATTGATTGTTTGACCATTCCACAAACATGATTTTCGCCTCTGCTAATGACGAAACCTTGTAACGCACGGTCGCCCACAGATTGCAGCATGTCGAAATGAAATCATTCTACTGAGACAAAAAGAAGAGAAGGTGATGTTTAAATATCATCCATTTCAACACTTAAATGTCAATTTTGGCCAATAAAAATAGGACAAATATTTACCAAAGTGTAAAATTACTATTGATTGTTTCACCATTCCACAAACAGGATTTTCGCCTCTGCTAATGACAAAACTTTGTAACGCGCAGTCGCCCACAGATTGCAGCATGTTGGAATGAAATCATTCTACTGAGACGAAGAGAAGAGAAGGTGATCTAAGATGTCCATCTGGTGTTGAGGAAGGCAAGTGGAGACCAAAATGCTTTTTCCTCCATCCTTTGCACATGACAAAAACATGATACCAATTTCGTTCATTGTTGCAGTCTGCACATCCGAAGGCTTCCCCCATCCATAATCCATCTCGTACAATGGAAACCGTGGAGAACTTACCGCATTAGTTCCGTATTCCCACCCGGCTTCTCTAAACAAATTTACAAAATTTCCGTCCGGAGAATCTGCCCACTCGATCAGATAATCAATCTGATCTTCCGAGGTGCAGGAATTGATGAGTTGCTGGATAACATCCACAGCGAAGGAAATGTCGGCATTGATCAGTGTGTGGGCTGTTGTCTGAGCCAAACCAACAGATATGCAATTTCCAAAATAAGTTGGAAGCAGGGGCGGCTTAACACGATTTCTGCAATCAGCAAACAATGAAAAATATACGTCTTCTTCCTGAGGAACCTCACGAGCTCTCATTGCACATCTCCAAAATTGTGCAGCCACTGCAACAAAAGAAGTCGATGCCCCACTTCGTTGTTTCAAGTCTTGTATTATGTCTTCTGTAAAGCAAAACGTTGAGTAGATTACTTCTGTTTTCCTTTTGGAGTCCACCCATTTCTTGAGAGCCTCATTGGGCTTTTCCACGTTGCCGCTGCCACATGTTTTTATGTTGTCTGACTGTGAATTATCAGATACGAACTTGAAAATCTTGGCCCCTGAAATCCCATTGCTTATTATCTCATGGGCTTTGAAAGAAATGGACAGGGAGCTCTTTTTATCTCGTTTGAAAACTGTTCTGGCGTGCTGAGGAGGTTTGGCAATGGGGAGGCCTTTGCTACACTCTGCCCAAGATGTCATGAAATGCCAATACGAATTTCCATCTGCTATAACGTGATGTAAGGTGGTTCCGATGCATATCCCACCTCCCTCAAAAGCTGTAACCTAAAATACCCATAGTTGCCATGAGTTTTCCGCAGTCCATAAAGTTATGATGAATGTTTTTGGATCTAATAGTGTATCTTTTTTCATCGACATTTTGAATCACAAGCTGAAAGTCGTGACAGGGTCATAAAGATTGAGGAGCTTGATTGGCTGGGCCATAACAGCAGATCCAAGGGGGGCTTGGTAGCAGGGTCTGGAGTGATACTTAGGCATGGTCAAGGGGGGTGCAAGGGAGATGGGTTTTTCAGGGGATGCATAGTCAGGGACTCTCGCATTCATGGGAGATCGAGATTGGAGTTGAAGTCGAGCCAGGAAGTCTGCCGCAACATTGCATGCGATAGATTAGTGCATATTGTTGGCCAAGTTGTTAGGAGCACTCAAGGGTAAAAGGCATAGTCTGGGTTCTGCGAAAGCTCTTGTCGGCAATGGGAGACGCGATAGAGATCGCCAGCCCCACGACAGTGATCACTTTTAAAGGTCTAGTCTGCAATCCAATTCATAATATTCCTTTACCAGATGATGGATCACTGAATGTGATCCGAAACGTCGATGAAAAAATACACAGTTAAATCTAAAAACACTCATCATATCCATCCTTCTTTAAGAGAAAGAAAAAAAATTGATAAAGATTTTTTGCAAGTGATAGAAAATAGAAAAAGTTGTTTAAATACCTGTATTAACAGAAGAGGTCTACTGTAAGTTTCATCTGTAGAAAGATCGACCTCATAGACAAGCTTTGGGAAGAAGGGTTTACGCCCAAACCCATCTTTTTCCAAGTCTCGGAAGGGTATGTTAATTGATGCCTCCCTAAATTCCACGCCTTGGTCATTGCAATCAACCTCCGTTCTGCCAGATTCTCCCTTCTTCAACCGACCGGCCAGAGGATAGAAATACACTAAAACTGAGGAGAGGCTTTTCTTTATGCCTTGTATTAATGAACAGTACTCGTTCAAAGGAGATTGTGTGTAGAAAAAAAGCCTTTGAACGTTGCTGATGGGTAACCAACCAAGATCAAGGTTGGAGAGGAACATGGTCTGCCCGGGGGTTCTCATGGCGGGTTTTACCACAGACGTTGTCCTCACTTTCACAACGGCTTCTGCTTCTTTTTCTGCCATGACTGTAAATGCATCCATTGCTCCGAGTGTCAGCGAAGAAGGTATATGTACGATATTCCCCAGATAATTCAAAGTTGTGTCACGAAACCAGTGGCTCTGATTTAAGGCTGGGTCCATCAATACGTGTTAATATATCCAAAAATAATAACACATATCCAAAAATAAAAAGGCATAGGTTTTGTATAGCAGTTGAATTGCTATTTCCTCTTTTTAAGAGGTGGGTTGCAAAGCACTCTACTTAAATATCATCCATTTCAATGGTTAAAGAGTCAATAGCAATACATTCACAACAAAACATGGTAAATATTTGTTCTATTTTTATTGGTCAAAATTGACCTTTGAGTGTTGAAGTGGATGATTTAAGGATAACCATTGGAAATGGTTGGTGGAAAGGAAATAGAAGATGATACCACATTGTAAGAGTGTAAAACCCCTTTCACATATATAATTTTAGAAATTGTGATAGATAATTGAATTGAAATAAATGGGATAACTAGTAAATGGATCCATAAGTTTAACATGCACACTATAGTTTTGTGTTAGCAAACCTTTTCTAGAAATAGGTATTTAGCTATAGTCAAATCTTCATGAGTGAATTTAATCATCAAAAATAGTTAAAGACAAATCTAATATCACAAAGGTTATATTATATTCCTCTTAAATTTTCACATCCATCATAATTAGCTATAACTTGCCCTCTACTAAGTTGAACATAATAAGTATAAAATGAAAACATTTGTTTTCATTTAAATAGATATTTAGTTATAGTCAAATCTTTATAAGTGAATTTAATCATCAAAAATAGTTAAATACAAATTCAATATCACAAAGGTTATATGATATATCATATCCCTCTTAAGTTTCACATACATCATAATTATCTAAAACTTGCCCTCTACTAACTGAACATAATAAGCATAAAATGGAACAAATTGTAAGATTTGTTTTCCAATGAACTGTAAACCATATAAGAATTGAGTAGATTAAACACATATTTGTTCTAGATGAATAGTAATATTCTCTTGATTGAATTTTAGAGCAAAGCAAGTTAAGCATCTAAAATCTTTATAGATGTGATTGGAATTTTTCCTTCAAATTTATCCTATACTCATAACATTGAACAAAACATGAATTAAATATAAGAGTCAAGTAAAACATGAGTTACATAAATTTGAACATAAAACACTCATTAAATGATCCAAGCCATTCAAACAATAATGTTATACAGTATTGATGGTAAAAACGTACATATTTCTTAGACTATAAAAATCCCTAATAATTGGCTACCAATGTTGAAATAATGCAATTCATCAAGGTTTATAACATCACAAAAACTCTAATTATAGTTCTTGGAATAAATTCAAATTAAAAATCCCTCCAAAACTAACCATTGTAGTAAAAGGTTCAATAGAGACACAAACTAGCTTGGTTTAGCTATCTCATTAAATCAAAACTACAAATCCTCCAAACTTATTTGTAGTGTAAAATAACACAAAAACCTCTTCGATTTTTCCATCAAAATAATATATCACCGAAAAGGCCTCTAGATCTAGCTACTATAGTTAGTGAATGACAAATTATGTGTATAATTACTTTTTTTGAACCATAAGAAGTGAGTGGTCTTATGCAGGAGTGACACAATTATTATTTTCTATGATTCATGTAGCTTTAATGGTGATCATGTAGTGTATTTCATCTACAATGTCTTTCATTGACACATTCTATCTTTAAAAATGTTGTCAGAAATTAACCAATTTGCCAAAAATAGCACAGAAATACCTTGATTTACGGGATCTTGGTTACGGCTTGGTTAGGGTTTCCTTGAACATCCTATGATAGAGTATTCCATACCAAAATGAAAATCACAACACTCTTGATAGTGAAGTTTTATATAATATAATAATGGCAAGCACAATAGTTTGCTAGATCCAATTTTTAGCATGGCTCAATTGAAAAAATTAGATACAAAAACTATTCTATTGAAAATTCACAAAACCCATATAAAATTCATGAAACCTATATGGAAAAAAACTTTCCAAAACTAAACCCAATAGAGAATTCAAAAAATAAAAAACCTTATCTGGTAAACAACACATTTTCGATCAACCAACTTATTACCTCTAATGTTCAAATGTGAATTCTATTGATGGAGACTTACGTGCTTAGGGCTTGCATATGAAGGATTTTGTTGATAGGATATTTAAAAGTTTTCAAAAGAAATTTGTAGAATTTGGTAGTTTTTTTAATTATTTATTAATTTATAAGCTACAAAAGCCATCTAGATTATGTTATCATTAATTTTTGAAATTCTACCACATTGAGATTTTTTGTTTCATTTAACCTATAAATGCACTCATAATATTTACCATATCCTAATTGTCACACAACTCATTGCACCAACTCTTCCATTAAGGGATTTAAATAGCCTAACCTTTTAAAATTTTCTATTTAGTCTTGTTACCTTGGGAGATACAACTAAGAATCGTATTAAACCAAAAACATATAAAACACAAATAATCTTAGTAGTGGATTTTGACAAAAGTTCCTTTATCTCAAATCTATTACCATCCCATAAACTAATTTATTAATAGTATCCAACTCATCTTTGATCTTCTTTATTTAAGAGTATATTGAACCTATTAGCATGCTTGATGATGATATATACAGGAGGTGGTAAGTAGTTGATCACCATATTTCATTTTTTCTTATTATAAGACTTTTAGAGGTTACCTTTTTGAGGCCCCACATTGTTTGAACTACAAGAACATTGTTCTTATCAATGTTCAAACAAAGTAAAAGAAAGAAAACCCTACTGAGGTCTTTATAAGCCAAACAACTTAACCTACATATCATATTGGCCTAAAGAATATTGAATGTTAGGAAAAGTGTCTCAACCTTGCAACCTCGAAAGGTTACTATTCTTCCCAGTTTTGGTCTTTTTGAATACCCTTTATCTTGGAGAATGGTCTAGACCTTTCAAAGTTTCCAAAAGACCTAAAAATAGCTTGACTTACTATTTTTCGTAAGTCCTTTGATTGAGCTTAGATTGACCAGAAATTTTTACCAAAAGGTGCGGAACAGCTAAGTGAACATCTCGGGTGAGTTTCGTGTCAAGATCATATCTGGATTGCGAGATATTAAAGTTTCTATTTTTTGAAACTGCAGGAAAAAAGTTTTGAACTCAATTACTGGAATCAAAACTTCTCTAAACATCCCAAAAATTGTCATAACCGACGTAGCTAGTTATAGGGTAATAGATATCTTCACGAGCTTTTCGACACATCAAACGGTAATTTTCTCTTGATTGAATTTTAGAACAAAGCAAGCTAAGTATCTGAAAGCTTTACAGAAGTGACTGGAATTTTCCTTTAAATTTATCCTATACTCATAACATTGAACAAAACATGAATTAAATAGAGTCAAGTAAACATGAGTTACATAAATTTGAACATAAAACACTCAATAAATGATCCAAGCCATTCAAACAATAATGTTGTACATTATTAATGGTATAAAACGTACATAATTTTATTAGACTAAAAAAATCCCTAATAATTGACTGTCAAGGTTGAGATAATGTAATTCATCAAGGTTTATAACATCACAAAAATTCTAATTATTATAATTGTTGGAATAAATTCAAATTAAAAATCCCTCCAAAACTAATCATTGTAGTAAAAGGTTCAATAGAGACACAAACTAGCTTGGTTTAGCTATCTCATTAAATCAAAACTACAAATCCTCCAAACTTATTTGGAGTGTAAAACAACACAAAAACCTCTTAGATTTTTCCATCAAAATAATATATCACTAAAAAGGCCTCTAGATTTAGCTACTATAGTCAGTGAATGAAAAATTCCATATATAATTACTTTTTTTGAACCATAAGAAGTGGGTGGTCTTATGCAGGAGTGACACAATCATTATTTGCTATTATGCATGTAGTTTTAATGATGATCATGTAGTGTATTTCATCTACAATTTCTTTCATTGGCACATTCTATCTTCAAAAATTTTGTCAAAAATTAACTAATTTGCTAAAAATAGCACATAAAAAATACCTTGATTTACATGATCCTAGTTTATGGCTTGGTTAGGGTTTCCCTAAACATCCTATGATAGAGGATTCCATACCAAAAATGAAAATCACAACACTCTTAGTAGTGAAGTTTTATATAATATAATAATGGCAAGCACAATAGTTTGCTAGATCCAATTTTTAGCATCGCTCAATTGAAAAAATTAGATACAAAAACTATTCTGTTGAAAATTCACAAAACCCATATAAAACTCATGAGACCTATATGGAAAAAAACTTTCCAAAACTAAACCTAATAGAGTATGCATAAAATAAAAACCTTACCTAGTAAACAACACATTTTCCATCAACCAGCTCTAATGTTCAAATGTGAATTCTATTGATGGAGACTTACATGCTTAGGGCTTGCATATGAAGGATTTTGTTGATAGGATATTTAAATCTATATTTAAAATTTTTTAAAAGAAATTGTAGAATTTGGTAGATTTTTTTAATTATTTATTAATTTATAAGCTACGAAAGCCACCTAGATTATGTCACCAATAATTTTTGAAATTATATCACATTAGAGATTTTTTTGTTTCATTTAACCTATATATGCACTCATAGTATTTACCATATCCTAATTGTCACACCACTCATTACACCAACTCTTCCATTAACGGATTTAAATAGCCTAATTTTTGAAATCCGCTATTTAGTTTCATTACCTTGGGAGGTACAACTAAGAATTGTATTAAAAACAAAAAACATATAAAACACAAATAATCTAAGTAGTGGATGTTGAGAAAACCTTCTTTATCTCAAATTTATTAACATTCCCTAAACTAATTTATTGATAGTATCCAACTCCTCTTCAATCTCCTTTATTTAATCCTATATCGAATCTATTAGCATGCTTGATGATGTTATAGATAGGAAATAATTAGTAGATGATCATCATATTTCAATTTTTTTCTTGTTATAAGAGTTTTAGAGGTTACCCTTTTTAGTCCTCACATTGTTTTAACTACAAGAAAATTGTTCTTCTCCATGTTCAAACAAAATTAAAGAAAGAAAACCCTACTAAGGTCTTTATAAGCAAAACAACTTCACCTACATATCATATTGGCCTAAAAAATATTAAATGTTAGGAAAAGTGTTTCAACCTTGCAACCTCAAAAGGTTACTATACTTCCCAGTTTTGGTCTTTTTGAATACCCTTTATCTTGGAGAATGGTCTATAACTTTAAAAGTTTCCAAAAGTTTCCCAAATACCTAAAAATAGTGAGACTTAAGTTATTTTTAGTAAGTCCTTCGATTGAGCTTGGATTGACCAGAAATTTTTCCCAGAAGGTGCAGAACAGCTAAGTGAACATCTCGGGTGAGTTTCGTCTCAAGATCATAGCTAGATCGTGAGATATTAAAGTTTCTATTTTTTGAAACTGTTAGAAAAAAGTTTTGAACTCAATTACTGGAATTGAAACTTCTCTAAATGCCCTAAAAATTATCATAACCAGCATAGCCAGTTATAGGGTGATAGATCTCTTCACAATCTTTTCGACGCATCAAACGATTCGTCAATTGGACACCCGGATCAAAAGCTATGGCCTCCGGAATTTGGACCTTCTATTTTTTGGAAATGTAAAAACATGTTGGACACATAAAAGAGCTATAAAGAGGAGAGTTACACGTGTTGGTGTGTGGTTTAGCACATCACAAGGCATATTTTATTGGAGATAATTTGGGTGCCACTTTATGGGTGGTTTTGGCTCATGGTTTTGTAATTACCAGTAACAGTTTACTGTATTGCATCTCCTATATATCAGGAGCTGGAGATGGAGGTTGTGTGTAAGAATCTTATAGATGTCGAATTACCTCTTGGATCTCTTGTTGGATATACTCCTGTAAAAGCTTGCTCTGCAAGTATATTGTAATCTTTGTGATTCCTGAATAATATATTGGGTGGCTTTGGAGTGTGGGGTTTTTTTTACCTCAAAGGGTTTTCCCCACCTATATCTTGTGTTGTGAGTTTTGTGTTTGCATTTGGAATTTGTTATTATCTTTCTGTTAATGTGCATCTTAATCTGTAACTGTAAAAGTAAAAATTTGCATAAGTCTTTCCTCAATAGATCAGTGTAAGAAGCGTTTCCACATACCTTGCTTCCTTTCAGTTGGTATCAGAGCCTAATCACCTTTGGTTTTAGTTGTTGGGTAGAGGGTTTTTTGAGATGATCTTCATTTGAATGGGAGCTTGTGCAGAGGATTTTGAAATCTTTGTTGTAGGTAAGAGATGGCAAGCACATCTGGGAGGTTCGAGATAGAGAAGTTTAATGGCAGTAATTTCAAGTTGTGGAAACTCAAAATGGAGGACATGCTTGTAGAACAGGATTTATGGGAAGCTGTATCTGGTACAAAACCAATGTCAATGTCTCAAGAAGACTGGGATCTCAAAGATCGAAAAGCTAAGGGTTTGATAAGACTCTATTTGGTTGATTTAGTGCTCTTGAATATCCATGAAGAGAAGACTGCAAAGGAACTTTGGAAGAAGCTTGGAGATGTTTATTAGGCTGAATCCATGGTGAACAAGTTATTCCTGTGAAAGAAATTATATTCTCTGAGGATGGAAGATGGAGGATCTGTCGTTGATCACCTGAATACATTCAATATGCTTGTTGCCTAGTTGACTTCTATTGGTGTGAAGATGGAGGAGGAGGATCGATGTATGACATTACTGTGTTCCTTACCAGATTTGTGGGACCACCTTGTTATGGCCACTGGGAGTATCACTACCACCTTCAAGATGGATGAATTGGTTTCTTCGTTGTTGTCTGAAGAGATGCGGAGAAAGTCTTCTGAATTAGCTAAGGAGGCTCTTACAGTTCATGGTAGATCTAAAGAGAAGGGAAAGAAAAAGGATAAGAAGAAGGAAGAAAAAAGATCCAAATCCCGTGGGAGATCTAAGTCTCCTAGAAAGTCCAAGGCCTTGTGTTGGAACTACGGAAAACCTAGTCATTTCCACAAGGAGTGCAAGGAGGAGAAAAAGAAAAAGAAGAAGAATTATGATTCAGATTCTAACAAGTCCTCTCAGGATGAAGGAGAAGCATTTGCCGCTGCCTTGGCAACGCATGCATTTGAGGATGTGTGGCTTATTGATTCTGGTGCATATTTTCACATGACCTCGCATTGGGGTTGGTTTTCGAAGTATGAAGAATACAATGGTGGAAAGGTGTACTTGGGTGATGATTCTCACCTGGATATTGTTGGCCATGGAAGAGTCTTGATTCGATTCCCTGATGGATGAGTAAATGGAATCAATAGTGTTCTGTATATCACTGGTTTGACATAGAACCTTCTTTCTGTAAGTAAATTGAATGATGTGGGTGTGCAGGTTGTTTTCTCGAATGGTGAATGCAAGATGACTAGAGAATCTATGGTTTTGGCTAAGGGTGTTCAGATTGGCACTCTGTTTCAACTTGATGCATGCGTAGTTCAGTGCAATAGTGCCTCTGTTTCAAAGAAGAGAGCTTCAAAGTCTTCATCCTCACCATTAGAACCAGTAATGAAGAAGATTGTTGCATCTACTTCCGATGGTTGTGCTTTCTGGTACCTAAGGGTGCTCATTCTATGGAGATGAAACTTCTAGTTGAGAAGACAATGTTATGGCACCAAAGGCTTAGTCACATTGGTGAAAAGGGTTTGAGGACCCTGAAGAATAAAAATCTTGTTAAGGGTATGAATGATTGTAACCTTGAGTTTGATTTCTATGAACATTGCATTTATGGAAAATAAAATTGTGTTCAGTTTTATTCCAGTTCTCACAAATCTTCTAAGGTGTTGGACTTGATTCATTCTGATGTGTTTGGTCCTGTTAAAGTTTCTTAGATTTCAAAATTTGTTTACTTTGTTTCATTCATTGACGATTATAGTAAGAGGACATGGGTGTATTTACTTAGAAGTAAATCTGAAGTCTTTAATAGATTCAAAGAGTTCAAAGCTCTTGTAGAGAATCAAAAGGATAGAAAGATTAAGTGTTTGAGGACTGACAACGGTGGTGGTTTCTGTTCAACATAGTTCGACAAGTTCTATAAAGAATAGGGAATTGAGAGGCATAAGACAACTCCGTATACCCCTCAATAGAATGGAGTTGCAGAGAGGGTGAACAGAACGTTGATGGAGAGGGCAAGGAGTATGCTAAGTGGAGTTGGTCTTGAACAAAAGTTCTGGGCTGAAGCTGTTGCTACCACTTGGTACCTGGTTAACTGGTCTCCAAGATCAGCACTCATTGATAAGACACCAATGGAGGTATGGTCTGGTAAAATCCTTCATTAAGACACATTCAATTATTTGGTTGTGAGGCATATGCACATGTGCCTAAGGAGAAGAGGTCTAAGTTGGAGAACAAGGCTGTAAAATGTATCTTCATTGGTTATGGCATTGGTGTGAAAGGGTACAAGCTTTGGGATCTAGTAGCTGAGAGAGTTTTGTATAGCAGAAGTGTGATCTTCAGAGAGCTCAATCCTTCTTCTTTTGTCTTGTAGCCAGAGAAAGAAGAGAAGAAAGATGACGTCGTTCAGCTTCCTTCCACCCCTAAGAAAATTGAACGAAAAACATCTATTAGACTTGATAATGAGGAGAGCTCTAGTAGCTCTGAAAGTTCAGAAGAAGATGAAGAACCTCAACCTCAACCTTTAAGGAGGTCCATGCGGATAAGGCAACAACTTGATAGGTTTGGTTATTCATTGCATGATTCCAGTTGTATTTTTACTTTGATTTCTAACACTAATGAGCCTAGAACTGTGAAAGAGGCCATGGGTATGAACGATGCAGGTTCCTGGAATGAGGCCATGGAAGAGGAGATGGCTTCTTTGGAAAAGAATAATACTTGGGACTTGCTGCCTTTACCTAAAGGACAAAAACATGTTGGATGCAAATGGGTGTTCAAAACAAAATTTGATGTCGATGGTAGTGATGAGAAATATAAGGCTAGATTGGTTGCGAAGGGGTATTCTCAAGTGAAGGGAATTGACTATGGTGAGATTTTCTCTCCCGTTGCAAAGCTGACATCTATTCAGTTCTTGTTATCTCTTGCAGCAGCGTATGATCTAGAAGTGGAACAAATGGATGTGAAGACAACATTTCTTCATGGTGGCTTGGAGGAGGAAATCTATATGTCACAGCTAGAGCACTACATGATGAAAGGTAAAGAAAATCTGGTTTGCAAGTTGAAAAAGTCTTTATATGGTTTGAAACAGTCTCTTAGGATGTGGTACCAGAAGTTTGACGTCTTTGTGTTGAGTATTAGATTTTAGAGATTGAAATCAGATCATTGTGTCTACTACAAGTTTGACAATTATTTCATTCTCATTATTGCATTGTGTGTAGATGATATGTTACTCATTGGAAATGGTCAAAGTTTGATTTCTGATTTGAAGTCTCAGTTGTCAGCACAGTTTGAGATAAAAAATCTAGGGGCAGCTCGGTACATTATGGGAATGGAAATTAGAAGAGACAGAACAAACAAAAAACTTTGGTTAGGCTAGAGTAAGTATGTTAACACTGTATTGGAGAGATCCAGCATGATGGATTACAGACCTTTGAATATTCCTGTTACAATGGGGACAAAGTTATCTGTTGAAGATTGTCCAAAGTCTCCTTCTGAGACAAAGGATATGAGCAGAGTTCCTTATGCTAGTGCAGTTGGCAGTTTGATGTATGCAATGGTCTACACAAGACCAAACATTGCCCAAGTAGTGGGAGTCCTTAGTTGATTTATGGCTAATCCTGGATGGGTACATTGAGATGCAGTGGAGAGAGTGTTCATATATTTGCAGGGTACTTCTGAGTATTCCTTATGTTATCATGGTTATCCTACAGAACCTCGGCATTCACTTTGTATTCATGGATTTGTGGACTTAGATTGGGCAGGTGACATTGACATCAGGAGATCCACCAATGCTTATGCGTTCACTATGTTTGGTGGTGCTATTAGTTGGATGAGTAAGTGGCAACTTGTGGTCACTTTGTCCACTACTGAAGCTGAGTACATGGAAGCAACTCATGCTTGTAAAGAAGCCATTTGGCTTAACAGATTGTGTTATGATGTTGGGTTTGATGCAGCGAAGATTGCTATTTGTTGTGATAGTCAGAATGTCATATGTTTGGCGAAGAATCCTACTTTCCATGCAAGGACTAAGCATATTGATGTCCAGTACCATTTTGTTCATGACATGGTAGAGGATGGGAAGGTAAACTCAGAAAAAGTTGAAACTTTGATGAATGTTGTAGATTCCTTGACAAAACCTATGAGCACAGAGAAGTTTAGATGGTGTTCAGAGTCTATGGGCCTCATGGCCCCTAGCAATTAAATCATGGTGTTGATACTCCCTTTTCTCTTGCAAAGTGTTCGACAAGTGGGAGAATGTTAGGAAAAGTGTCTCACCTTGCAACCTCGAAAGGTTACTATTCTTCCCAGTTTTGGTCTTTTTGAATACCCTTTATCTTGAAGAATGGTTTGGAACTTTCAAAGTTTTCAAAAGACCTAAAAATAGCAAGACTTACTATTTTATTAAGTCCTTCAATTGAGCTCAGATTGACCACAAATTTTTCCTAGAAGGTGCAAAACAACTAAGTGAACATCTCGGGTGAGTTTTGTCTCAAGATCATATCTAGATCGTGAGATATTAAAGTTTCTATTTTTTGAAACTATCTGAAAAAAGTTTTAAACTCAATTACCAGAATTGAAACTTCTCTAAATGTCTAAAAAATTGTCATAACCGGCGTAGTCAGTTATAGGGTGATAGATCTCTTCACGAGCTTTCTGACTCATTAAACGGTTTGTCAATCGGACACCCGGATCAAAAGTTATGGCCTCCGGAAGTTGGACCTTCTATTTTTGGGAAATGTAAAAACGTGTTGGACACATAAAAGAGCTGTAAAGGGGAGAATTACACATGTTGGTGTGTGGTTTGGCACATCACAAGGCATATTTGATTAGAGATAATTTGGGTGCCACTTTATGGGTGGTTTTGGCTCATGGTTTTGTAAATACCAGTAACGGTTTACTATATTGCATCTCCTATATATCAGGAGCTGATGGAGATTGTGTGTGAGAATCTTATAGATGTTGAATTACCTCCTGAATCTTTGGTTGGATATACTCTTGTAAAAGCTTGTTCTGCAAGTATACTGTAATCTTCATGATTCCTGAATAATATATTAGGCGGCTTTGGAGTGTGGGGTTTTTGTACCTGAAAGGGTTTTCCCCACGTATAGCTTGTGTTGTAAGTTTTGTGTTTGCATTGGGAAGTTGTTATTATCTTTCTATTAATGTGCATCTTAATCTGTAACTATACAAGTAAAAATTTGTATAAGTCTTTCCTCAGTAGATTAGTGTAGGAAGCGTTTCTGCATACCTTGCTTCCTTTCATTGAAATTATATATACATATTTTATATGTATATGCCTATCAGATAATTATAAATATTGTGTATATATACTCTAGTTGGATGTTAGAGCCCTGCAAAATGACTCGTCATGAGTTCAAATATTAGGGAGATAACATAAAACAATAGTTTTATCCTTAAAATTGAAAAAAAAACAAATGAGTACTAAAAAATGTCAATGAAACAATGAAATTCAACCCTGTCATATAAAACCTCCACAACTTTGGCAACTGAAAATAAAGGATCACCTCCCACTAGTGGAAATTTGTTGTCATTATTAACTTGTTAAATTATAATCAAAATCCAAGTTAATGCCAATGATACAATCATAAACATATTTGGAGCAGCCATAAATTTATTTTACAACTATAACAGATGCTCAAAGGTTCCATGTCAAAGCCATACAAAATAAAAGTTGTGGAAGCATAATTGATAAGGCATTTAAAATTAGAATATAGAAATAATTAATGATGACTTTCCTAGTCATGTTGATTACCTAATGATATGAGCAGTAGAAGAAGTAGGTGCCCTTCTTGTCAAGGGTAACTTTTAAGTTAGGCCAAGTGTATTTAGCAAGTTTTCTTCTTGCATGGAGATGGTGATGGCATCAATGCTAATGGGCAATTCATCCTTGTTGAAGATAATGTTATGGTGGAATCCTACATTGCTCTTGAAGATAATGGTCTCCTCAAGCATCACCTATATCTTACTCAGATGAAAGACAATTATTTGATGTTGCTACCCATCAACACCTCCATTACCTACACAAAACCCAATATCACACTACTTTCTATCACCACATTCACCAACATCATCTTCGTCCCATTCACCTTCATTGGCATGTGCACCTTCATAACATTCCCCATTTCCCCTATGTTGAGGGGGTCATATGATCACACCATATTTGTGTATTATGTCTTTATGCTATAGATTTCTACTGTAATAATTTCCATTGGGAGTGAGTGTGGTGTGAGAAAAAAAAAGGTGTTTGTAGTAGGTATGGGAACTATCTATTTTAATAGAGTTTGGCAATATTATCCTCTGCCCTTTATCCACCAACAAAAATATGTGACCATTGTGCTACATACGAATGAAGCTTTAATGTAAAAAGTAGAAAGATGTTAGATCCTAATAGATGCTAAGAAAGTGGCTAAAAAAATAAATTTAAAAGACACATGCTAATTGATAAAATATTGAGGAAATATAAACAGAACAAATACAACATCATATTTTATTCATCAAAGAGATTACAATTTTATAATCTAGGAGAGGAACTCAGCAACTCCCTATAAATCTGGAATCTAACATGATAGCTAACTCAGATTTATTGACACCTAACTAAAACTAATTGACACAACTAAAACTCTTATTGAAAACACAAAAGTAAACTGCCAGCACTCACACTCAGTTATTCATTATTCTCCAACACTCCCCCTTAATGAAGTACTGAAAATTATCTCCAACTCTCACATAAGCACAACTTTGCTACTTTGAAATCTCATGTACCACTCCTCCAACACCATAAATGGAGGCATGTCAAGGAACCCATATTTCCTCTGACAACCTTATTTAAATGTGTTTTGATGATCTCAAACTATCTAACAATATTAGCAAATGCTTTGTCAGTGAACAATAAACTCAATTTATCATATTCTTAATTTGGCACACACTAACAATTACAACCTTTGATCATTTTCATCTACATTTTCTCCAATACTTCTTTTTATGTCTTCATACATTGCAAAAAGAAGTCCTCCATTGCTCAGAAAAGTAGAATTGAAAAGACAAAAAAAAAAGTCATTGAGATCCACGATGCCAACTTGTGGGGTTAATTGGAGCCTCCCAATTTGGTGCAGCCAACCAAGAAAACAGTGGCACAGGGGCTGCATTCCACTCTATAGTTGTGGCCATAACCAGAGGGACTGACAAATCCCATTGAACAACATTGACAGGTTCTATAAGAGGCACCGCATCAGCAGGAACTACAGCAATAGTAGGCTCTCCCCACTGATCCGCACCAAGAAAAAAATTAGGAGTATAGCCAAGCTGAGCAACCTCCTTTGCAATAGCTTCTTCTTAGCATTTGAACAGCTACAAATCTCCTTCAAATCAGAAATATTTCACTCAAACACAATAAAAGTCTTTAGCTCCAATAAGCATTACTAATTCAACTCTTCCTGCAATAAATCTTTAAAAGTCCAAGCTTCCACACACCTCACTCACAGCCTTCTCAAAATGCAATCATCTACCGAGGTAATCCTATGATGGAGTCATGCCCAATCTAGCTTTGATACCATGACAAAATATTGAGGAAATATAAACAGAACAAATACAACAACATATTTTATTCATCAAAGAGATTACAATTTTATAATAGGAGAGGAACTCGGCAACTCCCTATAAATTTGGAATCTAACATGACAGCTAACTTAGATTTATTGACACCTAACTAAAACTAATTGACACAACTAAAACTCTTATTGATAGCACAAAAGTAAACTACCAGCACTCACACTCAATTATTCATTATTCTCCAACACTAATAATTAGATCAAATTAGATATGATAACTGATATGAATCCAATCTAACATTTTATTTTATCCTACACTGTAATCTTTATTGACTATAGGAAAACTACATATAGTGGGAAAATAAAAGTGTAGTAGATTTTTTGCACACATCACAATCATGTATTTATCACAAATTTGATGGTGAAGATCTATTTGATGGTATTCCTTTTAATCTCTACCATCAATCTATGTATTTCATCTAGTGCTCCTCACTAAGGGAACACCTATCAATGTAAATAAATAAAAAGATATAAGACTCTAGTTCTTAAATTGATGATGGAAAAGTAATATTGATATTATATTGAATCAATTCATTACCATAAAAAATTTAATTGTTTCAATAGGATGACTATCTTAGAATCTAAATTTGTGATGTGTAATGCACAAGACTAAAATAATAGAATGTTCACCTGAAACTTGATTGGCCTTTGCCTTCAAGATATCTAAATCTATCGAGGTGGTGTTTAGAGACACCATTAAGAAGCTTGTTAATTTGATAGGTGATCAAGTTCCCCTATATCAAACCCCTTGGCAGGTACGATTAATGGAAATGAAAAAATTGAAGACAATATACATAGACATGTAGATGGCCTATATGATAAATTTGATGTGATAAGTTCATTCCCTTTAAAATATCAATATACATTTTAATTGTTCTCCTTGTAAACACGTGTATTAATTACACATTGAATGCCTTTAAATAACATGACATAACAACCTATTACACAAATGTGTGTTTTTATAAAGAGAAGCGAAAAAACAAGGGTGTTGATCCCTATTACAAAACATCCCTCAGGGTGCACAAAATAGGCTCAAGTAGCCAGAAACAAACCACCAATAGAAAACAAACAGCAAACAGAGAGAAGACGAGAGAAACTACATAAACAAATTTTGTTGGATCTAATAAGTTTCAACTACACAAACAAATTCCTATACGGCAAGTGGAAGAGGCAGATATAGCAGCCACAATCACTCTCACGATCAAAGGTATGGTAAATCCCAAGTTCAATGTCATTATTGCAAAAAGTTTAGACATTATGCAAATGAGTGTAGGAAGAAGCAATTTAATATGAGTAGAAAAAATGCAATTTTCTCCAAGGAAAACCAAATTGAAAATGAAAATAGTGGTTCTATGTTTAGTACATGCAATATCACTTAAGAAAGTACAAAAGATGTATGGTTTCTAGATTGTGGATGTAGTAATCACATGACTAGATGTAGAGAAATATTTGCAAACATGGATGAATTTGTAAAATCAGAAATAAAATTGGGAAATGATAGCAAAGTGTCTATTATGGGTAAAGGAACAATAAATATTAAAACCAAGAAAGATGAAAAGAAACATATTCCTGTTCCTGGACTCAGACACAACTTAATGAGTATTGGTCAACTTGTACAGAAGGGATATATAGAGTTTATTTTGAAGATGGAAAATGTGTGATTATGGATAAAATTCCAAGCAATAAACTCATTGCAAAATTAGAAATGACAAATAATAGAATGTTTCTTGTCAAAATTCGGCATGAATTGTTAGTTTCATATGCCCAAGCTGCTACTACAACAACATCTTCAGTTGCAATCAATGTTGACATAAAAAACTAATCTTGGCTTTGGCATTTGAGGTTTGGACACTTAAGTTTCAGTGGTTTGAACTTGTTGCACAAAAAAAAAAAAGGTAAATGGTTTCCCATTAATAGAACAGCTAAATATAGCTTGTGAAGGTTACATTTGAGGGAAACAACATAGAGAATATTTTTCTATAGGATAGTCATATAGAGCTAAGGCTCCTCTTGAGATTGTCCATTCAGATTTGTGTGGAAGTAGCAAACACCTTCTATTGGTGGCAGCCTATATTTTCTGAATTTCATTGACAATTTCAGCAAAAAGACATGGGTTTATTTTTTAAAATATAAATTAGATGTTTTTAGCATATTCAAATATTTTAAAGTTATGGTTGAAAAGACAAGTGGTTATTTTATAAAAGTGTTGAGAATATATAGAGGAGGAGAATATTTGTCAAGTGATGTTTTAAATTTTCATAAGACACATGGAATCAAGAAACAATTTACTACCAGATATACACCACAACAGAATGGAGTCACAAAGAGAAAGAATAGGAAATGGCCAAAATCATGTTGAAGGTTGAGCACTTGTCAAATGAATATTGGGTAGAAGAAGTAGCTTGCATAGTGTATATTTTGAATCAATGCCCCACAGAAAGTGTAAAAGGCAAAGTACCCCAAGAAGCATTGAGTGAAAAGAAACATAGTGTCTCTGATTTAAGAGTCTGTGGTTGTGTAGCATATACTTATATGCCAAAGGAAAGAAGGAAGAAATTAGATGATAAAGGAGAAAAATGCATTTTTGTCGGATACAGTAAACAAAGAAAAAGATACAAATTGTACAATCCAATCACAAAGAAAGTGATAACTAGCAGAGATGTTGAGTGTATTGAAGAAGAAGCATGGGATGATAGTATTGAAAAATCAACAACTATCATAAAAAAAATACTCTCAAATGAAATAGAGTTATCAAATGGAAATGTGGTGTCAAGTAGTCATTCAGCTCTATAAACTCTTGCTCCAATAACACCTTCTAGTGTATCCAAAACTCAAAGTGATGCAAGAGCATCCAGTGGTGTAAGGGCAATCTTGCATCACCCAAAAAAAGATGTATTTCAAAATTGTTGATGTTCTTTCCATTTATTTTCAAAATTTGTGGTTCTGGTTCCATAATCACTTGAATAATGATGTAGAACTTTCAGTTTTTCCAAACTGTTAAAAATAGCAACCTGCTATTTTTAGAAAGTTTGTATTTGGGTACGGATTGAAGTGAAAATTTACAAGAAGTTACATAACAAAAATATAAGACCTTCGGCAAAGGAATCGCGCAAAGATCATTTGTGAGCTGAAAGATATTAAAGTTTTTGTTTCTCGAAAAACACCTGAAAATTATTCATACTCACGTTTGAGGCACTAAACAGCCTCGTACGGGCCCGAAAATGGCCCAAACCGGCAGAGCGGGTTCTTAGTGTGTAGAGAACTCTGCAAGATTTCTGAAACATAAAATGGTTCGTCAATCGGACACCCAGATCAAAAGTTATGGCTCCTGAAGTTGTCATATTTTTGGAAGGAGATGCAAATTTCGAAATTAGGTTGTTGGCCGCTAAAAAGACTATTAATAACCATTTTTGGGATCTCTGGGCAGTAGTAAAATTAAGGGGGCAAGTGTGGAGTCAAGAATAGGTAGGAAAACAGAAACCCTAATTAATTTAGAGTTACAGAAAGCAGAAGATTCTAGAGTCTTGTGATAGGAAGCTGTAATGTGTTGCAGCCTGTGGCGGGTTGATTCCCTAATTGTATTTGAGCTTCTGTAATGTAATAAGTTGCCCAAATCAATAAAGAAAGTTCTATTTTTTGTGTGTAATTTCTGTTGTTGCGTGTTTTATGATTTACCCCCTTCATCAAGTGGTATCAGAGCTAAGTTCCTAAGTGTGTAGACAGATCGCGACCGTGAGGCAATTTGCAACAGGACCTGAGGTTGTGGGTTTGCTGCGGAGATCAAGATGCCTCCACGAAGAAATCGTATTGGGAGGAATGCTTTGATGAAAGAGGGTTTTAGAGCCCTGCAAAGGCAAATTGATGCATTACAAGAGGAGCTACGAAGAGGGTTTGAGCCGAAAACAAGAGAAGAAAGCGAAGATGAATTTGAAGAAGAGCTATCTGAGGAAGAACAAGAAGTTGTAGGAGATCCTGCAGAAGTTAGGGTGCTGAGGGCCATTTCTAAGATTGGAAAGAGGACCAGGATTGAAGTTTCTACATATACTGGAGATTTGAATCTGAAATAGCTTATTGATTGGATCAATGACATGGAGGAGTATTTCGAGTATGAAGATGTGGAGGACCCAGATCGGGTCAAGTTTGCAAAAACAAAGTTGAAGGGCCATGCAAATATTTGGTAGAAGGAGGTCTAGTTAGAGAGGAACAGAAGCAGAAAAAGAAAGATCACTAGATGGGATTAGATGGTGAAGAAACTGAAGAAGCAATTCATTCCTGTGGACTATGAGATGGAGTTGTTGAAGAAGTTGCAAGGATTGAAGCAAGACAACAAGTCTGTTAAGGAGCATACAGAAGAGTTTTATAAAACTACTATCAGCATAGGTCATGCAGAGCCCAACAAGGAGAAGGTAGCCCATTACATTAATGGGTTGAGGCCGAGTATTCAAGAGGAGCTGAACCTGGTTAGAATGACCACTATAGAATATGCATACCAATTTTCCCTAAAAGTGGAAGAGAAGCTGAATAAAAGATTTGATAGCAAGAAAAGGGGAAGAGGTCAAGATAGAAGGACTGGTGGAAGACTCTATGGAGGCCGTAATGAAGATCAAAAGAAAAGTGAAGAAGCTAACACTAGTCAAAATCAAAGAGGGGATAATGCCTACCGCCCTTGTGACCAGAACAATGGTGAGCAAAAAGGAAGAGGCAGACCTGGGCAAGGACTCGGAAAAGGAGGTTTCGGAGGAACCTGTTTCCAATGTGGAGAAGAAGGGCATCGAGCATACAAGTGTCTGCAACATCAAGGAAGGACAAATAGAAGACTTGAGGGTAATGCATGAGTTGCACATGTAGATGAAGATGCACAATCTGAGCGTTCTGAAGATGCTGAAAGGGGAGAAACTTTAGTTGTTAGAAGAACTTTGTTGAATGAGGAGAAAGAACCAAATCAGATGAAGAATTTATTCCACACAAGGTGTAAATGTGAAGGTAAGTGTTGTGATATTATTATTGATAGTGGAAGCACTGACAATCTTGTTTCAGAGTAGATAGTTGACAAGTTGAAGATGACAAGAAGAAAGCATCCACATCCATATCGGATTGCATGGTTGCAGAAGGACCATAGAGCTTTGGTCAATGAGCAGTGTTTAGTGAAGTTCAAGATTAGGGACTACCATGATGAGGTGTTGTGGGATATCATACCGATGGATGCATGTCATATGCTATTGGGGAGGCCATGGTAGTATGATAGGAGCGATGTCCATGATGGCCGTGCAAACACATATTCCCTAACAAAGGATGGAGTTCGTCATAAGTTGAAGCCCTTGAAGAAGGTGGAAAAAAAGGTATGTAGTACTGTCAAAATTTGCTTGGTAGATGGTAGGAAATTTTTAGAGGGTATGAAGCATGAGCGTCATTGCTTTGCATTGATTCCTAAGATTAGTCAAGAGAAATATGAAGATGTACCAGCATAAGTCTCAAAAATGTTAGAAAAATTTCAGGATATTATCTCTGATAATGTACTAGAAGGTTTACCACCGGTGAGGAAGATAAGTCACCAAATGGATTTGATCCCAGGAGCTAGTTTATTGAATAAGGCAGCCCACAAAATGACTCCTGCAGAGAGTGAAGAGCTGAACAGATAAGTTCAAGAGCTGTTAAGGAAGGGACTGATAAGGGAGAGCCTGAGTCCATGTGCGGTACGTGTAGTACTAGCACCAAAGAAAGATGGAGAGTGGAGAATGTGCACAAATTCTTGAGCTATCAATAAGATCATGATCAAGTACAAGTTTCTATTGCCAAGAATGGATGACATAATGGACTGTTTGAGTGGAGCCAAGTAATTCACGAAGATTGACCTGAAGAGTGGGTATCACCAGATCTGTATCAGAGAAGGAGATGAGTGGAAGACAGCCTTCAATACAAAGGAAGGTTTGTATGAGTGGTTAGGCATGCCATTTGGGCTAACCAATGCACCGAGCATATTCATGCGACTCATTAACGAGGTACTGAAAGAATTTTTAGGAAGTTTTGTTATTGTTTATTTGGATGATATTTTAATTTTCAGTAAGACTTGGGATGACCATCTGATGCATATTAGAAAAGTTTTAGAGAAGCTGGGGGAGGAGAAGTTGCTGATTAATATGAAGAAATATAGTTTTACAAAGAAGGAGTTGGTATACCTAGGATTTGTTGTTTCAAAGGAAGGTCTTAAGATGGACCTAAAGAAGGTGAGGGCTATCATTGAATGGCCTACACCAAGGAGTGCAACAGAGGTAAGATCATTTCATGGTTTGGCAAATTTTTTCAGAAAGTTTATCAAGAATTTTAGTAGCATTTGTGCACCCCTAACTGAGACAATGAGAGGGGATAGAAAAGAGTTTAGATGGACTAAAGGAGTAGACAAGAGCTTTGATACATTGAAGCAGAAAGTCATAGAACAACCTATTTTGGCACTTCCAGATTTCAATAAAGTATTTCAGGTAGATTGTGATGCTAGTGGTAGTGGTATAGGGGTTGTTTTGAGTCAAGAAGGTAAGCCCATTGCCTATTTTAGTGAGAAGCTTAATGATGCCAAGAAAAAGTATTCTGTTTATGATCATGAGTTTTATGCAATAGTTCAAATTTTAAAGAAATGGAGACATTATTTGTTGCCAAAGGAGTTTGTTTTATATATTGATCATCAGGCTTTGCAGTATCTTAATAGTCAAGGAAAGTTGAACCAAAGGCACTTAAAATGGGTTGAGTTTTTGTAGAGCTATACTTTTGTTTTGAAGCACATGAGTGGGAAGTCCAACAGAGTTGCAGATGTCTTGAGCAAAAGGCAAAATTTGTTGACAGAAATGAAGATAGAGGTTGTTGGGTTCGATGAGCTCAAAAGTTTGTATCTTGAAGATCCAGATTTTGCAGAGACTTGGAAGGCTTGTTTGGAACCTATTACTTTGGACAGGACAAAATGGTTGGATTTCATAATCCAAGATGGCATGTTGTTTAGAGGAAGTCAGTTGTGCATTCCAAGGAGTTCCATAAGAGAAAACTTGATTAAGGAGAATCATAGTGGAGGATTGGCCAGACACTGTGGTCGAGATAAGACCATTGCTATTGTTGGTAAAAATTATTATTGGCCACAGTTGCAGCAGGATGTGAGGAAATTTGTGCAGAGTTGTAGAGTATGTTAGATGGCAAAAGGAGCAAGTCAGAATATAGATCTATATCAGCCACTACCTATACCAGAGAAGCCATGGGATGATATTAGTATGGATATTGTTCTTGGTTTACCAAGGACACAGAGAGGACATGATTCTATTTTTGTGGTGGTGGATAGATTCTTGAAGATGGCACATTTCATTCCTTACAAGAAGACTAATGATGCTATCCATATTGCTGAATTATTTTTCAGAGAGGTGGTGAGATTACATGGTCTACCAAAGAGCATAGTTTCAGATTGAGATACCAAGTTTGTTAGTTATTTCTGGAGGACATTATGGAAGAAGTTGAAGATAGATTTGAAGTTCAGTTCTGCACACCATCCACAAACTGATGGACAGACGGAAGTGGTGAATAGGAGTTTGGGTAACCTGCTATGATACTTAATAGGAGATAAGCCCAAGGGATGGGATTTGATTTTACCGCAGGCAGAATTTGCTTACAACAATTCTGTCAACAAGAGTACTGGTAAATCACCATTCCAAATTGTATATGGGAATAGTCCAAGAAATGCTTCAGAGTTAAGGATTTTGGACAAAGGAGAAAAGACAAGTGTCAAAGCTAAAGACTTTGTAGAACACATGAAGAATTTGCATGAAGAGGTGAAAAAGCACATTAATAAGATGAATATTTAGTACAAGGCTAAGGCAGATCAGAAGAGGAGATATAAGAAATTCCAGGTAGGAGATGAAGTCATGGTTCACTTGAGAAAAGAAAGTTCCCAATTGGAACATATAATAAGTTGAAAATGAAGAAATTTGGACCATACAAAATTTTGAAGAAACATGATTCATGGAATGCATATGAGGTAGAGCTGCCGAGTGGGATCAACATTTCCCCTATTTTCAACATTACTGATTTATCAGAATATCATGAAAGTGGAACAGAAGATGGACCAACAAAAGAACAGTGAAGTATTCCAGCATCTACTTCAACAGAGGAGATAAAAGAGATCTTGTATAGCCGTGTGGAAAGAAGTACTCAAAACAGGCAATATGAAGATTACCTGGTGAAATGGAAAGGAAGACATGTTGAAGATTTTTCTTGGTTGTCTAAGGCAGAGGTTGACCGTTTAGGTTTTCCTCACACAAACACCTGAGACATGACAGGGTCACTTCTTAAATTACACTGAGTGTCTGATGCAGGAGTATCCAATGGTGTAAGAGCAATCTTGCATCACCCAAAAAAAGATGTGTTTCAAAATTGTTGATGTTCTTTCTATTTCTTTTCAAAATTTGTGGTTCTGGTTCCATAATCACTTGAATAATGATGTCAAACTTTCAGTTTTTCTAAACTACTAAAAATAGCAACCTGCTATTTTTAGAAAGTTTGTATTTAGACACAGATTGAAGTAAAAATTTACAGCAAGTTACATAACAGAAATATAAGACCTTTGGCAAAGGAATCATGTAAAGATCATTTGCGAGCTGAAAGATATTAAAGTTTCTGTTTCCTGAAAAACACTTGAAAAATATTTAAACTCAGGTTTGATGCACTAAACAACCCCGTACGGGCCCAAAAATGGCCAGAATCGGCAGAGTGGGTTCTTAGCGCATAAAACGGTTCGTCAATCAGACACCCGGATCAGAAGTTATGGCTCCCAGAAGTTGACCTATTTTTGAAGGAAGATACAAATTTTAAAATTAGATTGTTGGCCGCCAAAAAGACTATTAATAACCATTTTTGGGAACCCTGGGCAGTAGTAGAGTTAAAGGGGCAAGTATGGAGTCAAGAATAGGTGGGAAAACAGAAATCCTAGCTGATTTAGAGTTACAGAAAGTAGAAGATTCCAGAGTCTTGTGATAGGAAGCTGTAATGTGTTGCATCTTGTGGAGGGTTAATTCCCCTAATTGTATTTGAGCTTCTGTAATGTAATAAGTTGCCAAGATCAATAAAGAAATTTTTATTTCTGTGTGCAATTTCTGTTGTTGCGTGTTTTATTATTTACCCCCTTCATCACAAAGCCTCTCAAGACATCACCCAAGTAACACCTCTAGAGTTGTTTCAACATATCATATAGGTGAAGCATTAGGTCATGCAGGAACCTCTACTCCTTCAAGGTCTCATGCTAATGATACCTCAAACCCAACTCTAGTATCACTATTAAGGCCTCGAAAGACAAGAAGTTTGAGAGAGATTTATGATGAAACTCAAGGTGAAGAAATTGTTGATTTATTCTTTGATTTTGCATTATTTTCTCAAGTTAATCCCTTAGTCTTTGAAGATGCCATTAAAATTGAAAATTAGGTGAAAGCCATGGATGACAAAATTGATTATATTGAAAAAATAAAACTTGGGATCTTGTAAATCTTCCAAAACGGAAGGATGCAATTGGTGTGAAGTGGGTCTATAAGACCTAATTAAATGCAGATGGCAATATTAAAAAAAATAAGGCAAGGTTAGTTGATCACAGGAACCTAGAATTTATTACAATGGGACTTTTGCTCCAATGGCTAGACTAGACACCATAAGAATTGTATTGGCAATAGCAACTCAAAACAAATGGAAAGTCTATCAAATGGATGTCAAATCTTCTTTTCTGAATCGAGTACTAGAAGAAGAAAGTTATGTGTAGTAGCCACCAAGGTATGAAATTTTGGTTCAAGAACACAAAGTGTATAGTATGAGGAAAGCCTTATATAGACTCAAGCAAGTTCCAAGAGCTTGGTATAGCAAGATTGATTCTTATTTTTTAAAGAACAACGTCATCAAAGGGTAAGTGCAAGAAGATGAGTTCACTTTTTGGCCAACAAATGGAAGTGTTTTTCCTATTTTTTAAATTTTGTCATACTTGGAGTGACAATTTGAAACACATGCACATAAAATATTAAGATGATGTAAAATAAAAAAATGTAGGATTTTGTTTCTAGTTTTCAAATATGTATTTTTTTCAAATATTAAATGAAGAATATCTAGCAGCCACATTAGCAGCATGCCAAGCAGTGTAGATGAGAAGAGTATTATTAGACTTGAAGAATAACCAAGAGGAAGAGACATATTTTTTGTGATAATAACTCAACTATAGCATTGTCCAAGAATCATGTTTTTCACAAAAGAAGCAAGCACATTGATATTGTATATCACTTCATCAAGGAACTTGTCAACAATGGTGAAATATATTTGAAATTTTGTAAGTGAGAAGATCAGTATGCTGATATCTTCACGAAGCCATTGTCAAAGGACAGTTTTGAGAGACTCAGAGATAATTTGGGCATAATCAATTTGGATAATCAAACTTAAGGGGAGTGTTGGTAGTAAGCTTGTTTGGACGATAGTGTTTCCTCCTAACACAATCAGTACAAACATTAATGGTTCATCTTCTCGTGCAGATTTTGTACCAAACCCCTTCTCCATATTTAATGTAAATCTTTACCTACAGATTTGATTTTGACCATAGTGTTTGAGATTATGAAGATTCAATAAATTTGATGTAGACTTCTTCTTCTTCCCTGTACGCAGCAGCTGTAGCTGAGGCGATAAAAATATTTTATATATTTAGAATTTTCTAGAGAGGAAGTCTCTAGACTCCTCTTCTATATTTGTTGTGTTTACTTGTATGAGCAGCAGTATGTTTTAGATTTTCTATACGCAGGAGAAGCTGAAAAAGAAAAAAACTGCAGCAAGAAAACAGTGTATTCTGCAGCAGCAGGGCAGTATTTGTAAAAGTCTTTTAATATATATGAAATTACATAATCATTTTTATGTGTAAATGAATCTCAAATTCAAACTGTTTTCTTTATGAATGCATGAATGCAGCAGGGTTGAAGCAATAAGATTGTGTATCTTAGGAAACAGGGCAAACAGGGCATATATAGTTTTCATTTCTATCCAAGTGTGCAGACCATTTACCATTAACTCATGACATTATCAATTTCCTAGAAGTGCAAATAATCCGTGGAAAGCCTCCACGATGCTATTTTCTTTCCCGCTCAGAAGAATTCCTTTCTCCACTTCCGTAACTCCTTTATCTTCAATCCACCTGTAATCTAGGAATCGATCCTCATGTCTTATGACAAAATACAGATACTCGTGGAATTTTGCAAGTTGTGTGAACACAGCTATCACTATAGCTTTGTGTTCATCCAACCGTATCAAAGATCTCATAAAGGCATGATCAGGGTAATCCTCATTTTAAGTATAACTTTTCTTAGAGAAGTTAATCCTGCCAAACTTGGAACCACATTTAACTCTAAACAGGAAAGAATCTCCATTGTTGTAAACTTCTTATCTTTGTAACTTTGTGCCAATCTTTCAATACAATTTTTCTTAGAGATGTTAATCCTGCCAAACTTGGAATCTCATTTAACCCTGAACAGGAAAATATCACCAGCGTGTTCAAAGATCTGCAGTGTTCTAGACCTTCTATCATCTCAACTCTGCTGCATCCTGTCATTTGAATTATTTGTAGCGACGTTAATTCTGCAAAACTTGGAAGAGCATCGAACTCTGGACAGTCTTTTATCTTCAGTGTTTGAAGTTTTGACAAACCACCAATACACGTTTCCTCGAATCTGGACTCTTTCCTGATTATAGAAAAGCAAAAGCAAGAAACTTTTAGTAGAGGGAGGCAAAGCGAAAAAATAAATAAAAAATTTCATGCCATGATTTCTAGCAACATAGAAAGAAAGTATTACCCTCACCTCTAGTCGTTTATGAACGCTCGTAATCTGATCTGGGGACCATAAACGGTAGGGTGACTGAGCATTTGATATTTCCCTTCCTAAATCTCTTAGATAGTCATGCATTCTTATACAATTGTGATCATTGAGGTCAACAAGACACTTATTGACAAGCCTTTCCCAAAGGTACCTGCCATTCCAACCTGATCCCTCCCATACTGCAATCGCGGTCCTAATGTCTTTGCCAATGAAGAAACAACTTACATCCAAAAATATCTGTTTCTCTTCCTCTTCTAAAGCATCATAGCTCAGTCTCAACTTTTTTTTGATATCATGGGGTAATATTTTAGATATCATATCTAATAGAATGTTCTAGCGATCCTTGCGAGATTCATTGTAAAGCTGGCCTCCAAGTACCTTCAAAGACAAAGGTAGCCCATTGCAAACATTTAAGAACTTTTCAAGTTCTTCAAATCCCAACAGTGGATAAGGTTGTAAGAATGCATGCCAACTAAACAGCTCCCTGACATGAGAAGAATTCATTGCATAAATGGAGGAGACGCCCCAATGTCGGAGGACTTCCCTATCACGTGTTGTGACAATGATTGAACTTCCCCATCCAAGACTATCACGTGTTGTGGGCAGCAGAGCCTTCAGTTGATCTGTGTGATCAACGTCATCCAGAGACTCTAAACTCCATTTAACATTACTCTTGTCAATCAAAAGACCTTAGTAGACCTTGGCAGATCTCGCTCAAACAACTAAACAATAGAACATAACCTATAAAATAGATTTTATGAATAGTCACTAATAACAAGATTATATTAACAGCCCATTGATTACAAAAATAAAATCAACAACAAGAATAATCATCTTATGTGGCTCAACAATCCCTATGTGTGTAATGTCAATAGAGTAATCTTTTCATTCCTTTGATTGATTTAGAACTAAATGATTTGCACTTTGATTTGCTCTAGCTAGTATGTGGTCTTTTTATTCTTCTTTAGTGAATCCTGTAATTGAGAAAATAGAGATGCAATCTAGAAAAAAATATGAGAGTAAATCCTTGGAATTATAGTTTTGTGATGAAAACAGAACTAAACAACATTGCTAAACATCTACTTTTCCATAAATGCAACAAAATGACATGTCTAATTGAATTAGCAATCGTATTATTTTTTAGACCCCTTCCAAATAAAGCTTCTTTCAAGTTCAAAGAATGACCAATAAGGTAGGCAAGTCTGTTAAAATAGCAGACCATTGTTTTATAGAAAAAGTGCAGCCCCATAATAAGTGTTTCATGCTTTCATTTGATTGACAAAATGGGCATTTAGTTGGCTAGATAATCATACATTTCAGTCACCAATAGGCAACTCATAATATAAAATTTTCCAAGCCAATAATTGTGCATCAGTATTAGCTTAAGACTTCCAAATTTAAAAAATTATGGCTAAATTTGCATTTTCATTTAGAGTTGAGGTGGAACGTTAAGGACTTTTTTGGAAGGAGGAGGAGATAAATTTTCTTTAAGGGAAAGAATGAGAAATGATGGGAAGACAATCGATGCTAGTATTTGAAAAAGTTACATGGTACATTGGAGTGCACAATTTAATTGTTAAATCAATTGAGAATAAGAACTACACAAAAAAAAGAAATTGGTTTATTATTCAAATCAAATCAATCTTTAGTGACCTACTAAGGGGACCAATGTAAAGCACTGAAGTCCCATAAATCACTGAACTGTCAAACCCCCTTTTTGAACAACTAATAATATTTCTTGGGAAAGCTAATTGAAAGAGGTTTACCTTGATAATGAATATGCTTATTCCACCAAATGGAAGAAAATGCAAAACTAAAATCATGTTGTAGTGAAGATTCTTTCCACTTTAAGAAATGAAAAAAACGCTGCCAAGCTTTCCAAATGGATCAAATAGAAACAAAGTATTAATTTGAAAGAATGAAGCAAGAAGAACCTTGTCCAACCAATCAACATTATGCTAATTTCCTTTAACTATGGTTGTAGTAATTCTATGTTGCAATAATATTTTATAGGGTTCATCACCTTTAACAACTCTAGTAATCCATTTAGAAACTAAAAATAAACATTGTGTTTTGGGGTCTACAATTCCTAGTCTACCTTTATAGTTTGTTGGATGTAATGCTGCCAAGATATATAGCTCTAAAACTAGCAAATCCATCCCATTTGGTCCATAGAAACTGTTAGAGTAGGCTTAAGTTTACTTAGGTTACCCGACAGTTACATTATTAGATTAATAGTGTTTAGGTGCATTTATTTCTTTTGTCATTGAGGTAATTGGAGGTTGTTATTCTCGTACCTCATTTTACCTGACTATTTATTTCTAGGTTTGTACATTGTAATATATCTCATCTCAATGTATTTTTTTCACTGCTGGCGAAATAGCTTCTCTTGTTGCTTGTTTTGGTCTTTGTGAAGGTTATTTGGTGTGTTGATTGGATCCCTGGGTGCTCTAACATGGTGTCAGATCGGATCAATCGAGCCACCCCTTTCTTCTGAGAGTTTTCACCAATTTGAGATCTTTTGAAGCCAGTGGATGAGGGGAGATTGATTTGTTTACTTTGTAAGTATCATTTCATTGGCACACAAAGCATCGGCTGGAGTTTAAATCCTAGTTTCTCAAACAATTCCCAACGATCTTTGGCATGGGGCTGTAAATTCTATTGTGACCTTTGTTTTGAGGGTCACTGGTTTCATTTTTTCTGGCTAGATTTGCACCTCTAAGAGCTCGATGAAATGGATGGGGAGAGAGGAGTTTTGCAAGTAGTTTTCTACATAGAGGAGTTGGCGTGATCAAAGATTGCAGTTGAGTGTGATGAGCGTGGAAGGTAGCTAGGCGCTTAGATATATCCAGCATTGGGATTAGATACTTCATTCCCACAACGGGCACTATTACAACATTGAAGGTTTTTGCTTTCCCTTTGAATAATCTATGAATAGACTTTAGCATATCCAAATTCTTGCCAAATATTTGTTAGGTTTTCCATCTTCTGTGCAGTGGTTGAAGGTGGGGCCGTGTTCAATTTTTTTTGGATTTCACAAGGACTTTGGTCCCACATTGGATGTGTGATGTTGTTTTTGGCTATTGAAATAGCTGATCACTCCCATCTCAACTGTGAGCAAGGCTCATGAGGCCATGGATAGTCTCTCTCGCGGGTGGAAACCTTGTGATTTTCTCGATTGGTGACTTGTGTGCTCATTGTCCGGCCTAGTGATTTGGCACTCAGACTTGTGGTGATGTGGCATCTACGTGGCATAGGTCACATGCCACCTCTCGTCTATTGAGATTCTTGGCCCAAGGGGCCCCAATATTTTTTTCCTCCTCATATTTTTTGGAAGCCTCTTCATATTTTGCAGAATGTTGTGTCAACAAACTTCGTTGTGGACGAGGTATTTTCTAAAAAATTTGCCATTTTTTGACAATTTAAGTAGCTTGAAGTTACAAGTTGTTTCAGTTACTTCTGTTAGTGTTACTTGGCAAATTTGGTTTTCAAAGTTGCAAATTCAATTTTCATTCATTCTGGGGGGTGTATACTACATTTTGGTTCCTTTGTGTTCCCTTGTTTATCATGTTGGACCCAAGGATTGAATTGCTCACTCCACACAACTATCACACATGGAAGCTCAAGATGTCATAGTTATTGCAATCTAGGGATCTTTGGCAAATGTTAAATGTCGATCAACCTGAATTCACTAAACCATTTGAGAAATTTGTTCATAGAAACAAAATGGATGAGGCTAAAGGACTCATAGGTCTCCATGTGTCTGATAATTTGTTGTTTCACATTGCGGAGTGTAAGACACCTAAAGCCATGTGGGATAAGCTTGTTGAGTTGTATGGTAAGGTCAATCAGTTCAAGATCTTGCAGCTTGAAGCCGATCTCACACCTCTCTCTCTCCAGATGCCTTCCCCACTATTCAGGATTTCCTTGCCCAGTTCAAGTTGATTTTGTCACAATTGAAAGGATGTGGTCATGCCAAAGATGATAAGAAGTGTATTTTTTTATAGTATCTTCTAACTTCCTCTTAAGGTAGTGTCACATCTCATTTTAGACTTTATTAATAATTTAAATTATAGGATATTTTTACTATGATTCTTTTACTATTGAGTGATTCCACATGTGTGAAAGGTAAAATAGTTGATATTTAAAATGCCTAAAAATTTGAAAGTCGATTGATGACCAATTATTATTAAGATTATGGATGTATATCTTGTCTTGCTTCAGCTATGATTATAAGGACTAACCTATTAATAGAAATCTAAGTGTGACTGAGTGCAGGAAGAATGTCGAAGACGAGAACATGGTTGAGGTAGAAATGTTCTAGCTGCCAAGAAAGAGTTGGCATGATGGATAAACCTGATGCATGCACACACTCACTTAGCTTCATGCCATAGTGCATTTTTTAGTGGCTTTATTTATGCACCGTTATATGGTTACTAGTCATTTTGAGCATTATATGGTGAATGGATGTGATTGATATTTAATGCTTAGATAAATATGTGAATTTTGTTGCTACAATATGTTCATTTGAATTGCATAAGTTATCCATGTATTATACATTTTTTTTACTTAGATTTAATAGAATTGTATAAGTTGAATTCAATTCAATTTATTTATATTATTTAAAGAGTTTATCTATTTATATATATATATATATACAATTTAAATTAATAAATATCTATATATTATGCTCTTGCATGGAATGATATTTTAGATAGACTTAAAATAAGCATATATTTATAGATACATATTGTAACATCTGAAAATGTCCCTTGGGGACTTTTCCCTCTTAAGGTTTAGCTCTCGGGTCTTTGATCTGCATTTAGGACATCTTGCATCATATTTTGGCATCCCGATGAGAAAACCCCTAAGTTTCATGATGAATGGGACCTAGGGGATCCCTTGAGATGGACCCTTCCCAAAATAGGGGGAGGACTTGGGTGCCCGCACCCTAGTCCTGCCCTATTTTCAGTCATGCCCAAATTTTAAGTGTTAGTTTAGACCATTATTTCGTTCCTAGGGCGACATGGTAAGTTTGAATTATGAAATTCTTGGCAGGAATGTTTGTAGTTGCATATATAAGTAGGTTTAGGCATTCATTTGTAAACTAGATGGCTATTGTGATCTTTATGCATTCTAAAGGTGATTCAAGGTATTTAGTGTGTGGCAAGAGCAGATTTTGTGTTGTTTATGTGTTTGTATTTGCAGATTTGAGTATCCATCTCCTCATGGCACAAAGAGCTTCTTCCTTCCATCAGATCTTCACTACAAGGTGATATCAATTGTGCTTTTGATCATTTATCATTTAAATTTTTTCTTTGTCCTACAAGGACACACAATCTTTATCTGACAACGGTGTTTGGAAGACTTGAATGTCTCTCCGGGGCTTGACTGAGGCAAGCCTCTAAACACCACAACCCCCTCCCCATTTTTCTGTGATTGCAGGTTATAGGTTGAAGAAGTGGGAAAAGTGGAGTTGTAGGAGAGTGTTGCAGAGTGTCAAAATTGCAGATCAGAGCTAAAAACAGGGGCCTGGAGTCAGGTGCCCGCTCATTAGTTCTCTGGATCAAGCAACAAAAGAATCTCTGAGACAGCAGGAACAGGTTGCAAATAAATTTCCCAAATCCTGACAAAAAGCATGGCACTGGACTAGGGCACCTGCTCATTAGTCCCTGACTCTTCCGCTTCCCAAACTTTGAAAACTGGTACACATTTGTTTGTTATTTTACATCTTTCTGTAGCAGCATTTTCTGTAACCTCTCTTTGCTTTCGTATTTGCATAATTAGGGTTCTAAGCATAATTGGACATAATCAAACAATCAAATCACACAAATCTAATTTTCCCTATATTCCAATTGACCAAAGGCTTGATAGTAGATTTTTACTCGACCCAAAGTCCTTGAATGTTTTAGGGTGAAAGGAGGATACATACTCAAACCATCAAAAACCAACTATCCTAATTTTACCCTAAACATTTTGGTAAACCCGTGTTGTTGGACTTATTTGCATCTTCCTGATTGTTTTGCTTCAGATTTGCATTGATTTCATTCATTCATATTATCATTCATTATTTGCATTGGAAAAATTAGGGTCATTGTAAGAAGTTGGGTCCACTTTTTGGCCAAAAAGTGGAAGTGTTTTCCCTGATTTTCAGAATTTGTCATATTTGACCTTAAAATTTGAAGCACTTAGAGATGGAATCTTTAAAAAAAGTCACTAAATAAAAAATGTAGTACTCGGAGTCTAATTTCTAAATATGTAATTTTTTTCAATACCCAGATGATACAAATTGATTTTTAATAGGCATTTCTAAAAACCACTATTTAAAAGTAACTTTTTTTTAACCATACCATGCACGTGTACGACCAACATAATTTGACCTCAATAAAATTATTTTTTAAAATCCTTTTGGGAAAAGATGTGTAGTACTATGAAGTTTGATGAGGATATTTTTTTTATAATTTTTTTATTAATTTTTTATTAGGCCTAATTGCTACTTTTGAAAACCCCTCGTATACGTCCAACATAATTTCAGCAAAAAAAATCATAAAATTAAATTATTTTTTTCCATTGTGTAAAGAATGATGTGTAAATTGATGACATATAATAATTTTTTTAAAAAAATTTAAAAATTAAAAGTTATTAAAAAAATACAAACACCTGTCATTTCAAGTTTTTGGACTAGTTTGCTCATAAATTAAATAATAAATAGAAGAACATGTCCAATAACAAAAAAAATTACATATTTGAAAACTAGACAATGTCATCTATAATGGGTTTTCATTTCGTAAAAAAATCAGAAAAAAGGTCCTCAACCATATAGGTAAACTCAATGTTTCTTCTTGTTCTATATTTAGAAAAAAGCTTGCAGGTCCAAGGCTCAAGGTCAGCCAACCATGCCTATCCCGAGCCTAAAACCCAAGCAAAGGAAAGGGAAAAGGCGGTCGGAGATTTCAAATTTCAAATAATGGGTACCCGTTATAAAATGGGTACGCGTTACATAATGGGTACCCGTTATAAAACGAGTACCCATTATGTTTTTAAGAATGGGTACCTATTTTATAATGGGTACCCATTTCTATTATACCCGTTATTTCCCATATTAGGGAAAAATGTACTATTACTATATCCCTACAACTTGCAAGTTTGATCAGTACGGTGCGATAGCGACAATTTCTACATTTTTTTATTTACAAGTGTTTTGTGGAATCTCTTGACAAGTCATATTCTATTCAGATTTTGAAAGGAGTCAATTATATGAACAATTCTGAAGTGAAATCAAGTGCATGAGCTATTTTCAAGAGGAATAAAGAAAGAAGGTTTTTGTTTTTACATCTACCTTTTACTTCAAAATCTATGGAACAAAGGATCTACATCTAATTCTACTTCAAAATTTTAAATAAGTACATCAATTATGAAATTGGATTAAGTATCAATTGTTATTTTATCAAGAGGGTTTGGTAATCATGGGATCAAATCAACGTCAAAGAAAAAAACAAAGGAGGGTAATGACACCTCAAGAAATTGAAGCAAATAGAAAAGGAAGCAAAAAGGCAAAGATATAGAAGAGCAAGGATTCAAGAGATGAAGAATATTGAAGCATCTAGTTCCATGAGTATTGAAGAGAAAGACATTCAAGAGACTATAAATGAGGGGATGAATGTAGATGATGCAAATGTGGAAATGGTGAATTTGGTAGAAAATGTGTTTATAGAAACAAATGCATGTATGTCTTCAAACCTAACTTTCGAAGATATGGAGAATGTGACTATACAAACAAATCTAGGTATGTCTTCAGAGCTAGCTTTCAATGATATGGAAAACACGACTATAGAAACAAATCCAGGTGTGTCTTTGGAGCCAACTTTCAATGATATAGAAAACATGACTATAGAAACAAATCCAGGTGTGTTTTCGAAGCCAACTTTCAATGATGTGAAAAACATGACTATAGAAATAAATCTAGGTATGTCTTCAAACCCACCTATTGATGATATGAATGAGAATGATATCCCTTTTAGGAGTGAAAATAAAAATGTTTTATTTGAGATTGAAAGAAATGTCTTAGATAATCTTCCTGGTAAGATTTCTTGGAGGCAAATGAGAACTCATGCAAATAGATTATATAAAAAAAAAATTATAGAAAAAGTTTTGGATTTCAATGTCAACTTATGATGCAATTGATGAAGATGTGGAAATTGTGAAAAGTAATGAAAAAGTTAGGCATCTTTGTAAAACCTAAAAAAATAGATGAATCAATCAAACAAGTTTTATCTAGTGTTGCTAATGCTATTGATTCTATTGGTAAAAAGAGTCAATCTAAAGATAGTAATGCAGCACGAAGAGCTATAACAATTGCTTTAGTCAATAAATCATCTTCTAATAAAAGAATGATAAGACAAGTGAAATTCTAAAGATAAATCCTAAAACTTTGAGAAGAGCAGTAAAGAGAAGAAAATCTATTGAAAAAGATCCAATTAACCAATGTTGGAGTTTTAGTGGTAGACTCCCAAGGTATGACATGAAATTAAATAGTGAAATCAAATCCTTAATTGAAAAATATTGGCATGATAATACAAGGGTATCATCTAATGTTAGAGATGTTTTAAAATTACGAGTGGGGTCTAAAATTCATGATCCTCATCCAAAACATCTATTAGACATGACTCAAACTAAATTATATAAAAAATTCTTAGATGATTTAGTGTTAGAACCATTTAATATTACATAAGCCAAAGATCTTTCGAGAAATGTAAACCTTGGTATGTGAAAATTAATAAATAGCGAATCTCTTGTTGTTGTAAAACTCATGTGCAATTTCGTTAGTATTATGATGTTTTTCGATATATACGTTCTACTTTGCATACTGACGAAATTATGCAGGAATGTGGTAGCAATATGCCACCTCAAACAATTAAGGAGTTTGTAGCAGGTTTGTTTTGTGAAACATCTACTGGATACTTATTTTATTCAAAAGCATGTATTTCTGGACAATGCAATAGATGTGGCAACTTTTCATTGTTAGGAGAATGTATGCATGAAAATATTTCACACAAATTTGGACAACAATTAGTGGATGTGAAAAGATTCAAGAATGTTGAATATTCTTTAAATGATGGAAAAATTGGAAAGCGTTGTGAGTTAGTCATTGAAAAAATTTGTGTGCATGCATTCATCAAAGATTTTAAGGATAATATTGTATCCAAATATGTCAAACACTCCCAATATGCTCAGTGGCTTGATGAACAATTTCGTTCATGTAAAAACACATTTCCAATTGGAACTATCCTATCAGTGGTTGACTTTGCAGAAAACTATAGTCTTGCTCCACAAGAGGAAATTCAATCTCAGTATTATAATTCAATGCAACTGGCCATATTTGTTCATATTGTATACAGACATGCAGATGATAGTACAAAAGATAATAGAAAATTTTTGAAGGAGTATCATTTCTATTTGAGTGATAATCGGTTACACTCTTCAGAGTTTGTGCAATATTGTTTCATAAAATTTTATGAAAGTTTAAAAGAAAGAGGAATCCAGATGGCACAACATTTCATATAGTCAGATAATTGTACAGGGCAATTCAAAAATGCAAGAATATTTTATTGGCTAGGTAGGGCTCACAAATAAATCAATATCCAACATATGTGGAGTTTTTTTGAAGCTGGATATGGTAAAGGAGAATATGATGGAGCTGGAGCATGTGTGAAAAGAGCTCTTACTAGAGAGTAACTAAAATTTGAGGATGTAGCCAAATTTAGAGATACACGTGCAATTGTGGATTGGTGTAATGAAAAATTATCTATGGGATCAAGTAAGAACTCTATAATTCGACAATTCTTTTGGTTAGTTGAAGAAGAGAATATTCCTACTCGACTTGATTGTGAGACAATAACTAGATCAACAAAATGGCATTCATTTAAGAGTTCAAATGCAAGCACATGAACTATATGGACTAGGGAGCTTGCATGTTTTTGTCAATTTTGTATTACAGGTGATTGGGGAGCATGTGAAAATACATAATGAGTTGAAGAATAGAAACAAAGATCCTTGACACCTACAGAAACACAAGATCAACTTGAAACAACAATTTAAGATGATAATCAAATGTTTGCATCAGATGACTATGATTATGTTTCAGACCTTGTACAATAAGGTACTTTTATTTTCAATATTTTTTTATTGTCATTTTTTTGTACATCTATATATAATTAATTATATATGTATGCATGCACAAATTTATGTGATTTAGATACATGTCACACTTTATTGAATTACATATTTTTTTTGTAGGACATGTGTATGTTGTTGTTGCACCTGAGGGCAATGAAGAGGGAACTAAGTATTGGTTGGCTTGATGTGTTGAGACAAAACAAAAGTTGTTACATCCTAGAGTAGATGATGATAACATGGAGTATCCAACAGGTTCTGTGGTTGTTGTTGGCACTTGGCTATGAAAATATCTAATAAGAAGGAATGGTTTGCCTACATTTGAAGATTATAAAAACATAAGAAGATCATACACTACTCACATTTGGTTGTGGCAACAAATATAAAACTAGTCAAATATCAAGGCAAACCTTCTAATAAATAGTTATGGACACTTTCGATGGAAGAACATGAGTCAATTATAGATGCATTACAAAAAAATAAGGATGCAGATGGTACAATAGAATAAATTTCTAGGTATGTAAACCATACTATTACATCCCCTAAATCCATCCTCTTAAATGTATCCTATAATGTTATCTAGTTACATGTAATGCATCAATGTTTTGTCTTTTTGGTATATAAATTCTTTCATTCTCATTTAAGCTTCTATATTATTCCCCTTGTCTTAAATTTTGTATCGACTCATGTAAATATATAGTTAATTTACTTGTACATTTGAACATTACTTTTTGCAGGTGTACCCTAGACAAGTAGTCAAATTTGCATGATTGTCAATAGAAGTTTTCACCATACAAGTATGTGAGGTCATTTTTGTAGTCTTCAACTAAAAGTGAACGTAAATTAGGTAATTGTATATACTTACATTATGGCTTTCACATTCAACATGTTATCTAGAACTACATAATGCATCAATGTGTTGTGTTTTTGGTATATAAATTCTTTCATTCTCATTTCACCTTCTATATTATTCCCCTTGTCTTAAATTTTGTATCGACTCATGTAAATATATAGTTAATTTACTTGTACATTTGAACATTACTTTTTGCAGGTGTACCCTAGACAAGTAGTCAAATTTGCATGATTGTCAATAGAAGTTTTCACCATACAAGTATGTGAGGTCATTTCTGTAGTCTTCAACTAAAATTGAACGCAAATTAGGTAATTGTATATACTTATATTATGGCTTTCACATTCAACATGTTATCTAGAGCTACATATTGCATCAATGTGTTGTGTTTTTGGTATATAAATTATTTCATTCTTATTTCACCTTCTATATTATTCTCCTTGTCTTAAATTTTGTATCGACTCATATAAATATATAGTTAATTTACTTGTACATTTGAACATTACTTTTTGCAAGTGTACCCTAGACAAGTAGTCAAATTTGCATGATTGTCAATAGAAGTTTTCACCATACAAGTATGTGAGGTCAATTTTGTAGTCTTCAACTAAAAGTTAACACAAATTAGGTAATTACATATATATATACTCATATATTTCTCATCCATCCTCTAAAGACACCGGCTTGTACATCCCCTTAATTCATCCTCTTAGCTCCCCTTAAGCCATCATCTTACATCCCCTTAAGCCGTCAAGTTTTATCTTATACTTTGTAAATTGACTCGTGTACATCTCTCCAAGTAAGCTATCCTCTTTGTATCCCCTTAAGACATCCTCTTCTAGCTCCCCTTTTAATTAATCCTCTTATACATCTCCTAAAGCCATCCTCTTATGTATCCCCTTAAGACATCCTCTTAGTTCCCCTCAAGCCATCGTCTTACATCCTCTTTTATGTTATTTAGTTACATATTGCATTAATATTTTGTGTTTTAGGTACATATTCTTTCATTCTCATTTACATTCATTATTTCTTGCAGGTGTATCCTACAAGTAGATTTTTCCATGATTGCCACTACAAGATTTCATCATAATGTAAATGGTAGATCAATTTTGTAGTCATGTCAAACTAATAACATGGACCTATAAGCTAATTGTATAGATATACTCATATGTTTAATAATGGACCTATTTTTTGTTTTGAGACTCTTTTTATGATCTATGTATTTAATTTTCATGGATTGAATATTATTTTATGATTGCCACAAATGATATTAGTGTAGAGGTTCAATAAGTATATAGTTTATATTTTTCCTATCATTTTTGTACCCACTTTAGCTATGTTTTGAGATGTGTTGATTTAGCATTTATTTTATATTATTTAAATGCACAAAAGTTGAAAAGTGGTGTCATGATAGTTAAAGGGAAATAGTCCTAGGATAGTTTACATATTTGAAACATGGTTTAATATCACCTCTATGAATGCCATGGTCCTCCTCTATATACTTCAATCATTGTCTTGAATAGTCTAATGCTATCACTAATAAATATGGGATTGTGCTATCATATTGCCTAGGTGTAGTCATTGGTGTTGTAGAGTTATGTATGACTGCTAAGGTAATAATGAGGGTTATCGTGCATAGGTAAGGTAGTAAATAGTCATTATTTCAAACTAAATGACTATCATAAAGGTTACTCATTGTCATATAAAATAGAAGATTATTGTCATGCATGAAGATTATTGCCATATCCAATCTAGACTATCATAAATCATTAAGATGTTCTCATAAGAGCAATTCAAATCTAAAAATCATTCATAATGAGGTTATATCATCTAAAGTCCATTGCAAAAATCCATATGACAATAATAAAGCAAATAGGATAGTCACGAAACAAATAGGACACTCATGAAACAATAAAGTAATCATGTTAGTCAAGAGGTTTTCACAGTGATTGATGATCTTATATCATTCTAAATGGTCATATGCTAGTTAGATAGACATGTATTTATGGCAACAAGTGGCCTTCATGAAATTGATAAGAGGCTACCAAACCAATTATAGGATTGTCCTAATGAAACAAGAGAGGACTGTAAAATGCATAAGTGGTCATCCAAACACCTATATGATTGTCATAACAATCCCTAATAGCCACTTGCCTTCATGACCAATCAAAGATGTTATTAAGAACTTGAAGATAATTCCTAATACCCACTCAATAGAACTACTAAGAGAATGGCCAATCAAACCAAGACAAGAATCTACATAGAAAAAGGAATCTCAAAAATGAAATAATTCCCTAGCACTAGAAACATTCTGAGTAATCATTATAAGCCCGATTAATGCACCAACATTGTCAACCAATAAGGTATAAAAGAGAAGATCTTAAAAGAATGTATAAATACAAGAAGAGATCACTTGGAGAAGGCTACTAAAGCTAAACACATGAAACTGGAAGTTCTGGAAAGAGCGGAAAATGGATTGTCAAAAATAGGAAAAATGAAGGGGCCTTGATAAGGTATATACTATCTATTCAAAAATTGGAGAAAATTATCTACACATTAGATAAATTCACATGTACATAAGAGAATCCATCAAAGCATAATTGAAAGTGGATTTTTGTAAGATGTATTAGTTGCAAGTGCTACTTCTGATCACCACAACCCTCACAAGAAATTATGCACAAAATCTCTCTTGAATAATTTCAAATTGTGATAAAAAAAAAAAATTAGCTTATATTGTGTGGATAAGATTTGAATTTCCTTCTAGTTTCTTCTAAAGAGGCAGTTTCTCTACAAGAATTGAATGCTTCATTTGAATCATGTTTTGTATGTTTTTTTAAGGAAGATTTTGTTTGCACACTATCAAAGTGAGTCTAACATCCTTATCATTTTATCATATTTTGCAATTCACTTTACCATATGTAGCGAATTGGACTAGGTATGTTACCTTATGAAGACTTGATTAGTCCAAATTTTACATATTGAATTGCTCACATAGTGGGTTGAGCCTTACACCATTGTATTTTGTAGGTTGTTTCAACTTTTGAAGAAAATTGTAATATAGGTGCACTTATCTTTTGAAGAAAATCACTCTAGCTATTGCATTGGATTGCACACATCTCGTTTTATTGCCAAATTAATTGTTGTATTATAGAGTATGTATGCTTGTGTACACTAGACTATTAGAGTGAATGACCTTACTTTTTGATTATGCATGCATCTACATCAACCCCATCTTTAGTTCCAACATTGTTGCTACTATAACTACGAAGTCTACTTTAACACATACATGAAGGGAAATGCAAGGTTTATCCTAGGTAAATTACCTTGTTATAAAGTGCCCTAAATTTATCTATTAGATAATTGTAAGACCAAACTTATCTATTAGATAATTGTAACACCAAACCTATCTATTCCACTATGTAAATTAATTAATTTAGGTTTGTGAGGTGATGTATTAGAATTTTGAATTTTGAATATAAATATAAATGAAAACATTTAATTAATTTTGGCAGTTAATAGATTGTTCACTATTTCAAGAAGAACTATTGAACCATAATGCATAATCACTTCTTAAATTAAAAAATGTAGTAGATAGAAATCTTCTAACATGTCTCAATTAAATAATTTATAATCTAGAAGTGAACAATGAAGCATATTTAACATATTATCTAACATACTAAAATACATTCAAGCATATACTCAATAATATATACATGTAGATCTATCTAGATAAGTCCATGAAATACTATAAAATATAGGTAGGACCCATGAAATGTGTACTAAAACATCTACTCTTCGTTAGCATATAAATAAATACAAATCATAGTTCATGAAATACTGAAATATATCTAGAAGTACATGTAATAGCAAGTTCTACATAAATAGTCAAAGTCCTGGCACGGCATATATAAAAAATAATGTGCACATCATACAGTTCAGTCTATGAAATAAAAATCTATGTCAGGTATGATCATCACTCAAGTTCAAATCTGAAAGAGGCCTCTTTCTTCCTTGTGAAATAGATGGATCTATCTCATGCTGTACACAAGAGAAATAAACTTGCAATCAGATTTAAAAATTTATAAATGACACATACATGTGCTTCTAAAATGTAAATTTCATTTTGAATTTCATTTGATTGAAGATTTAATTTAATTTATAAAATACTCATATTAAATATTTAAATCTAGACTATAATTTATAAAAGATGTATGTTGGTCATCTCCTCCCACATTTTGTTGCCCAAGTGATCGTAAAGCATCAGGTGCTAATTCCTGGATATTCAAATTTAAAACACTCAAGAATTAGGTTACCATCCAAATTTAATTTAATTTATAAAAAAATATGAAATTAAATATTTAAATGTAGGCTTTAAAGTGTGCATTTAAATTACCATGCAATCATGCTCATCTACTCCCGCATTCTGTTGTGCAGGTGGTATAGTTGTTTCATCTTCTTGACCAAAAGTTTGACCTGCTAATTGCTAGAATTTCAAATAAAGCAAGTTTGAAATAAGTTAGAATTTATTTAGCCTATAAAGACCTATAAATTGCACATAGAAAATTTAGTAAAGTTTAGGACCTCAAAATGTGTGGATGGCTCATGAAATTGTCCCTGACTAGAAACCTGACCAATAGTCACACTCCTATCATCCTGCACTTACATATATATGGGTGCATATATAAATTTATATAAACTCAAAGAAGAAACTTAGTACAAATTTAGTACAATTTTTTAAAACACACACCAGGGAATACTCAGGTATAACAGCTGACGATGGAGGATTAGTGGAAGAAACACCTGAGCCATGTGGTCAGTCAGACATGGGAACTACCACATGACCTGAGCCTCGCTGCAATAGTAGTGTTTCACATACATGTACATATAGTTATTTATTTATTTATACACTTGTTAATTTAAAATATAATATTGATAAGTTTCAAGAAGAAAATTTAAACTAGAATTAGATACATATAGTTTTAGGGTTAAGATATATTGGTTTACCCCGTAAGGTGTGCCAATCTCTACAACTGTCGATGCAAAACTCAATGTATCAAATCGTGATGTGGCCCTAGAGCGACTTGAGATCTATACAACAAATAGTTCATAATTATATATTAATTCATTCAATTATTTATATAAATTTTGATACATTCAAATTATGCACTTGAAATATTTAATAAAATGTGGCCAATGTAGCTGTGCAGGATTATCATCCGAATATAGTAGATCCAAGTATGACTCCACTTCTGTTGTAGCTACATCTGATGTGGATGTAGGAGCAGGACCATAACATGGTTGATTGCAATTTATACACAAATGTGCCCCTGACATGTCTGAGACTCTATGATGAGATGCATCAACTCCTCCATGATGCTCTCCACCACTGAATTCATCTGCCATGTGGGCAGCTTGTTCAGTGAGATTGCCCGAGAGTCTACTCAATGCTCCTAATGTCGACAACACTGCCTGGTGCTAAATAGGTGCAGGAATCATGGGCAAAACAGGAGCAACCATAGGAGCAGGAGGAACAGGTCGATTGGGGTCAACTCGTGCCCCTAGTCTGTGTTGTGGCATGCCACGACCAACACCCTGAAATTCTCTCATATCAAAATAATTAAGTTTTTGACCCAATTGAAACTCCACCCATAATTTTCTCAAAAAATATAGCGGTACCTCATAATTAGCATGTGGTGGGTGATCAAACACCATCCACCACTGATCCCAAAAATGTCTCGAAATCACCTCATGCATACACCACTTAATTGATATTCTTTTTTTTGTTGCAGCTATAGGTTGATTAGTTTTTGGGTGACGAAAAAATGGGGCTAATGTTTGTTTTGTTATGTGGAGGTCATGGATGTCTTTATATGAAAGACCATCCACATAGAATTGCCTCCTCTCCTCTCGCCAAAGGTGAAATCTATTTAGGTCTGCATCGATAGACCTAACAGAATCAATAATAGTTTGCATCGAAGATGCAAACCGAACCACATGAGGAGGCATCAAGTGAGGTTGATTATTAATCAAATTAATGTTCTCCTCAATTGCATTAATATTTTCATTAATGTTTTGCCGCAATTGGGCCTCATCAAGTGGAGGGGGTGGGGGGTTTTGAGGTGGAGGGGATGGGGGGATTTGAGATGGAGGGGGTGGGGGGTTTTGAGGTGGATCATGAGGTGGGGGGTTTTCATAAAGAATGTCATCTATTAAAAATTCATCTAGACTCTGATCATCCATTAGATGTCTCCTGCAAATTTCTAAATATGTATCCATATAAAAAACTTACAAATGTATAATTTCACAAATATATACATATTGAAAACTTACAAACAAATATCTATAAATTTAAACTTAATCTAATAGATCTATAAATGAAAGTTTAAAATATCGATGAATTTAGAGAGCAAGTAATACTTGAAAATTAAACATGCACAAGTTTATCATATAATATGATCAAATGATGATGCCTCAACCCTAAATATATCTTGTATGCCCTTATTTAAACCATTTGAGTCCATTTGTAGTGGTAACCATCTCCTACAAGTGCATCTAAACCCTTGTATTTATAGTTTACTATTTCCTAATCCAGTGCACGAATTTCTATTTCCATTGTCTTGTTTGTTTAACTATCATTGATTATTTCCTTTGATCATTTATCACATTATTTCCTTGTATTTTTGTACGAAAATATATAAAATAGGCCTCCCTCTCCCCATTTGAACATAGAAAAATTGTGAAGTTTCCACTTGATTGATATTTTGGAGCCATCTTTCTTGAATAAGTGTAGGAATGTTAGTGTTTACTATATTTGTTGGTTTTAACTCCATTCCTCTATTAAATACATTTTATCTTCCCTTTTCAAACCCACATTCCTTCTCCTTACCTCTTTCTAAACCATTTTCTTTCCTCAATTTCATTTTCTTCTCATTTCTACTTTATTTTTCATCAAGTACCTTCCATATTATTTCTTTTCTTCTCCCATATTAGTCCTCTCTATATCCATATTATTCCCCTTTACTTTTTTTCATTGAGTCTTCTTTTTCCATCTCCTATTCCCTCTTTCTCCTTCAAACCTTAGTTTACCTAGCTTTAGTTTTTCATACCAATGTCTCCTTAAATTAATCCAACATTTCCCTAAAATATTATATTCTCCTTCCTACTTCATTCCTCTTTAAGCATTTTTTAGAGGGTTTCTTCTATAGAATTGGTATTTATAGATAAAATATGGAATAATTAGAAAAAATCTCACAAATTACCAAGAGGAAGTTATGCAAAAAATCACAAGATGAAGCTATGTCTAAATTTTTAGATCATTTTCACATAGTGGACTAGGTCCTAGTCATACACCAAGGTACTAGGAGAGGGCCATGTGACACCCAAGGTGTCACTCTACCTAACAACCTTGTCCTATCATCATTTTTCTCAAAATTATAATGGAAACATTTTGACACCTTATATAGTCCAAATTTAAAAGTGCATGATAGCCCATGCCAAGTGTATTCTTCCCATTTCTCTATTATCCTACTTCTAGCTTAGTTAAGCTCAATTGTGACATATTTTACTATTTTGCACCATCTTCTACTTTTTGTCTTGATTGGTTTCTAGATAGAGAAGTTATTAGTAAACTATTCTAAACACACCCAAAAATTTATTAGTTAATGTTTATTTTGAGTCCATTTGTAGTGGTAACCATCTCCTACAAGTGCATCTAAACCCTTGTATTTATAGTTTACTATTTCCTAATCCGGTGTGAATTTCTATTTCCATTGTCTTGTTTGTTTAACTATCATTGATTATTTCCTTTGATCATTTATCACATTAAATCTAACCCTTTGATCATTTATCACATTAAATCAAATTAAACATGCACAAGTTTATCATATAATATGATCAAATGATGATGTCTCAACCCTAAATATATCTTGTATACCCTTATTTAATCTATCTTCTCAAACACGTCTCCCATGCACAGTTTATCATTGTCATTAAAAATCAAAGGACTTCAAAAAGAAGCCAACAACTTATTAAAAGGTCATGCACCTACTACTTGAATAAAACTACTCTACTATTAAAATAATGAGATTGATATTTCATGAGATGTAAGAGTTCTAATGCTTGGTTTAACCCTCTATCTCTTCCATTCAATCACACCACCATTTTACTAAGTGATTGCTTTACCTTCACAATTTGAACAACCATGATAATCTTGTGAAGGAAAGATTTAGAAAGGACAAAGGTGGCTTTTTCATATAAGATGGGGTATGCATGCTTGTGTACATCTTATTGTGAGGTCTTGTAGGTTTATTCATGGTTTCTAAGAAATTATTCATATTTCTTCATTTCTTTTTAATTATCCTGTTAGAGAGACCTCAAGGATCACCCTCCAAGGTTCTGCAAATCTTGAAAAAGAAGAGGGGATACCATACCCTATGACTTGGCTCAAAGTTGTTCTCTCCTTATTGATATTTCATATTCTCTACCTGAGATATTTTATTCCCCTTTTCTTAGTTTGAGTAATATTTCTAGAAGAGAGGGATTATATTTTTAGTAGCAAACAAAATCTAAAGATACATCAAATTTACATGCTTTTGTGGGAGAAATACATACACAAGACAACTTGAATCTCATTAAGACAAATGTCTGGACTAAAAGCCTAATCAAACAAACATGAAACCCCAGTGTATAATATTTCCAATCTCTTATCAATGTAGGGTTTACCAAAGCAATAAGGCACATAAGAAACATAAAAATTTGCACTTTGGGGCATGGGCCAACAACCTCCTAGGTCTAACCCCATGCAACTAGAGTAATATGCAAGGGCTCATCACTAAAGATTAGACTAGGCTAGTAATGACATGATAGATGGGTATGCATGCAGATGAGTTAATATCTTTTGAAGAATGTATTTCTTTTCAATGTGGCTCATGGTAAGCTAACTCTTTGGAACTCAACACTTGATGAATGAAAACATGAAAGATCCACCTACAAGCCTATAGGAATCAAAAGTGGGATTTGATATTAGGAAAGTGAGATGAGAAATACGAGCATGGACAAATCATGTAATTCTACATATCATAAGGTAATAAATACAAATAATGCTAGTAAGAATAATGATAATAGAAATGTGGATAATGAAAGTGGTTGCAATGGAATTAATAGGAGGAAAAGAATGCTTAAAGCGGAGAGAATCTAAGAGATGGAGAACTGTGTAGTCAATGGGCATGGCATGGGATTCAAATGAAACTATGGGATCCTCAAAAGCAATAACAGTTGTAGAGGTCATAAATGGAATACTAGTAAATGATGATGAAGATATATATAGTAAAGCAATTATAAGATATTTTTATTAGTAGTTTGCATTTTTAGGAGGATGGAAGAGTGGCTTGTTTGGAATTTCAAGTCAATTCAATATAAAATTTTGTTTGACCACAACAATTCAATTCATAAAGCTTCTTTTGAATGCTATTACGTTCTCGTTAGAAGTCATTGAAAAGCCGAATGCATTCGAATCATACTCACACAAAATTAAATCTTTATAATTTGGTTTTTTAGGGTTTATAGTTTAGGTTTTTAGGGTTTGCAGTACAACATGGTTTTAGGGTTTATAATTTGGTTTTTTAAGGTTTATAGTTTAGGTTTTTAGGGTTTGCAGTGGGTAAGTGCAAGAAGATGGGGGGCCAAAAAGTGGCCAAATTAATTTCAAAAAAAATTAAGTCATAATGCGAGTGCGTTATAACGCACTTGTGTTATAACGATCTCGCATTATGACTGTCTATAAATAAAAAAAGGGTTTCTAATCTCATTTCATTTCTTCTTCTCCTCTATGCCCGCAGCCTGCAGACCTTAGAAAGTGCGCTCGCGTTATACAAAACTCCATTCAACACAAAAACCTTATCAATTCATCGCCAAAATGTCGCCACGACGTCGAGCACGCCAAAGGAGTGAGTTATATTTATTTTTTTGTTTGAATTTGTTTCTAAATAGGTAGGTTTTAGTTGATTTTTAATTGTTATTTCGTTAATTGTCAGGAAATGTTAATGCACCTCCTCCTCCTCCTCAAAATCCACAAAATCCCGAGGAGGAAATACCTGCGGAACAACAACCTCCTCCATCCATTCCTCGACATGCCCCTGGAACACAAGAAAATATAATGGGGCAAATTGAAAACAACAAAAAAGAAATTGAAGATATAATTGCAAGGTTGAAAGATCCTTCCACTTCAACCTTGCATAGGTCCACGCTTGCCGAATCTCTTGAGTCTATGTTATCAAATGTAGATTCAATTAGCAAGCAAATAACTAGTTGGACAGATAAGAAAAGAGAGTTTAGAGATTACTATGCAGACAAGTTGTCATACCAAGATGTGAAAAAATTACAAATTACAAAATTAGACTTGTGTTGAATTTTCACAAACCCACAAACAAATCAACCTCCACCCATTACATGCAAGAGGTTCCCTATCCATTGGTGCAACAACCAAGCGATAAGGGACAATTTTGGGTAGAGGTGGTGGATGGTTTTTGACCATCCTCCATGCAATAATAATGAGGTCCCACAATACTTTTTGAGGAAACTCTACTATGAGTTTGTCCTCAATAAAGTGCCAAACTATTTGATATGCGGGACTTCCAGGGTAGAGGTGGGGGGTCAGTACAAGATAGACTAGGGGCACGTCTTGACCCACAGTGGGTAGTGAGATGAGTAATCAGCAGACCAGCCCACGAACATGTTTCTATCCCTTCCATTGTGAAGGAGAGTGTTGAGGTCGATACACTTCAGTCGATTAGTGCCTTAACCTAGAGCATCATAGAGCATGCCGGTCCTGCAACACAGAGTGGGTTGTGAGATAGTGCGAGGAGTAGGGTCCCACCCCATACTTGTCAGGCTTGCGGGTTAGCCTGTGGTTATGACCCCATGGATAGTCAGGACGCAGGTGCACAGGCTACATCTGCAGCTGAGCAGATGGTGATGACAGATACCCTCCTGACTGAGACTTTCAGCCTTGATACTCAGGTAAATATTAGCAAGTTTATTGAATTTAATTTATTAAATTTTATTTTTGAAATACAAGATTAACTAATTTAAATTGATGATTTTAATGAAATTTCAGGGTCATAGCGTCGATGCAGTTTTCAGTGGTTCTACACCTGCATTTTTCACTAGATCATCTACTGTCGACATATGTAATTAGTAAACAATTATGAATATTACATGTGAATAGCATCGTTATATGAATGGTATTCTAATATCTGATTTTGGATGTTGAATAGGTTAATACTGTAGATTTCACGGCAACACCTGCCAGTGGTGGTGGACTTCAAAGCTTTACAGAGGTAATAAAATAAATAGTTTAATGAATGAATTGTACTTACTAAATTTTTGTATGTGATTTGTGTGCTTTATTGTGTGTACTTCCATGTTTAGATGAACGTGTGTGTATGTTAGGAGCCATGATTTGCATCACTATTATAGTTTTCGTAATTGAATAATGTTGTTTTATTTCCAAATGATGCAGGCTGTGGAGACACCTCCCCATGTTCATAGGGCAATGGAGCAGGGTGTGGCCTCTGCGATTCATAGCTCCATGGCATTGACAGGGGTATGAGGCAGATTAGTAAATTTCAATTTACATTCATTGTTATAGTTGTCTATTTTTGAAAAATCAAAAGATTATTGATTTGAAGTTTAATTTCTATCTGGATAGTTTCTATAGGACATGACATCACCAAGGCCTATTCCTGCTATTGAGGCAAGCGAGGAGACAGATTATATGTTAGCGGTAAGTGATTATTTTGTTAAATGTTTCATTTTTTATAACATGTAATTTCTATATATTAATGTCTATACTTTTTATTATAACAGGTAAAGTGTAGGAAGACCTAAATAGGAGTAGCCCTCGGGTTCGTAGTAGACCACCCACATACGCATCTCCATCCCCTAGAAGATCAAAGGTTGCTCATGATTTATTCTCTTCACCAGCCAGAGGGGAATGACTTTTTATTGTGTTCCTTTGTTGTATGCCTATATGGCATTTGTGGACATATATTTTGTATTGTACATAGTTGACATTGTATGCCTATATGGCATTCTTGTAAGCCTATATGGCTATTTTGTATATATGTTATACTTATATTGACAGATATTGATGTATGCCTATATGGATATTTGGTTAATACAAATCTTTTTTATTGATGGCGTCCATACTTGCATTATAAATCCACGTTTGAATGGATATTTGTAGATGGCTACTTCAAATATTTAAAGTCCGATTGTATTACATAGGATGTTTGTTGATCCAATAAGCTAGCTATTGTTATTCAAGTATCACCTAAACCTCATTTTGGAACTAAAAGATAAAAGTTGTATTTAAAAAAAAATGAATCATCATGTTGAACAGAAAATATTAATATTCTTTATGAGTAGCATAGAATGTCAACTATATACAATACAAAAAAATGAATCATCATGTTATTCTTTATGTTTGAGATCCTAAAAATGACTAAGTCTGGTAGCCTGATATCCTGAAACACTAGGATGAATATCCAAGTCATTAGGATGATTGTGCCTTGAGAAAAAGTCATTAAGATGAGCGCCTAAAGGAGACTTTCTTAAACATTCAAACATTGAGCAACAAGCATGAAGGGTTAAGGCGCAATTTGCAACTCATAAAGCCTCAAAAGGGCGCCCAACTTAGAGAGAGCATTCATTTAAGACAAGGCACCCATTGACACCTGTTCCACCATAAAAGTGTGCCTAAGGTGGAAGGAGAACAAGCCTCTAGTAAGTGAAGCGCACCTATTGTCTAAACCACTTCATTATGGCACCCTAGCATGAGGAGGAGTATATAAGTCAATAGGAAATGGCGCCAATAATGCAAATGAAGGACTCAGTGGCATTTTCAATAAGCATCAATTCACCTTGAGCTTTCAATAAATACATCAAATTGAGCCTAATAAGCCTAGGCACCCTTTGCCTACAAAAGAACCTTGTATCGATGTCAAGAGTTGGTCGTATCAGCGTATCGGCAGACCTTGGTTAGGCTTCGCCGATAGTGGTCTGTCTTGCTGATGAGTGTGGTTTGAAGTCGAAGACATCGGTGTATCGGAAGATAATCCCATCTGCGCATCGAAAGAGCAGTTCAGAGATTCGCCGATGAAGGGGGTCACACTAACAGTCGAAATCCATCGGTGTATCGGTCCAACAAGATTAGAGTTCACTGATGTTTGGAGTCTCACCGATGGGTGTGGTCTGAAGGTTGTCATTCGTGAGATCGGTGTGTCAGCAGAAGAGTTTTTGAGTGTGTCGATGGTATTAAGTCCTACCGATAGGCGAGGGACTTAGAGTCTCGTATCGGAGTGACAAAGACATCAGTGTGAAAGGATATAAAGTCATCGATAGTGGTTTGTCTAACTAATAAGAGTCAATGATGGGATGTTTGTCAGAAAAGAAATCAAACGGAGTCATGGTGGCTTCGGCCTATCGGCCGATGAAATTTTAAGCTCGCCAATGGTATGTTGTCTCGCCAATAGTGAGTTCGAAGGTTCAAAAGTTGATAATTCTATGCTTCCATTATTCTTAGACAAGTCAACAATAGAGTGAAATACAGAGTATCTAACCCTCTCTTGAGCAATCTACCTCCTAGGCGCTCAACATTGAGGAAAAACTTCATAAAAACGCCTATCTCTTTCTTGGCAAGTTTTATTATTTTGATGGTTCTAACTCATATCTAGAGAACTTCTCACCAAGGCGCCAAAATAAGTTTAACCCAACTAAAGCAAGAAAATGCACCCAAGATGATTTCAATCAATTGGACTAGGCACCAATTTAGTGTTATTTTGACTCATTCGCCCTCAAGGCGCTAAAGTATCATTCCTTCAATCAATCTAGTTTCCATGTTCCCATGTGTGATGTTCCAAGTAGGAGATAGCGCCTAGGGTCTTTATCTTATTTTTGAAATTCTAATGATTCCAAACACTTACCAATAGTCTCAAAAGATCCTATTATCCCTTAAGCGGTCAATCCTCTAATTTATCAAGGTGCTCAATCCTCTTCGAGGTGCTCAAACTCATTCAAGGCGCTATCCTTTACTACTTCCCACTTCAAACACTCTAGGGTGCTCATAATTACTCCCATCACCAATCTTCCTCCTTAAAGCACATTTGAGGACTTCTTCTTTATGCTAGGGCGCTAATATGAAAGTAACAACTCAAGGCGCTATATGAAAGCTTAATCTTGGAAAGGTGCCTAAACTCATAATGTGAGTTATTTTATCAAATTTTCAATTTTAAGGTCTTTTGGCAACTCCTTTACCAAGGCACCATTTGATGAGGTGTTTGAAGCTTGATTTTCCCCTTAGGTGCACAAACTTGATGTTCTTGACCCTACAATGTGCCTTGAGTCCCTAAGCTCTTACACTTATCATCTCTTATGCTACTTAGTTTCATCACTCTCATAAAGGCGTTTTGAGGAGTATTACTCTTTGAACTCAATCTTTGGAACTAAGGCGCTCAAGGGTGAGTAAACGTCCATTCTTCCAAGGCGCTCATCAAGGTATAAAACAACACACAAAGGCGCCAAGATTACTCCACTCAACCTCAAAGTGCTAGATCATATCTAAATTTACATTAAGGGTGCCAAATAAAATTGTCACTCAAGGGTAAGTGCACTCGAAAGGTCATCTATCTTCAAACTTAACTTCCATTCCTCTAGGCACTTCCTTGGGTAAGTTTGGACGCTCCCTTCATGCTTGCCGTTCAAGTGGCTTTAACTCATTATAGAGACTTCCTCATCGAGGCGTAAATCATGATAGTTTCAAACACTTAGCTTTCAAGGTGCTAGAAGATGATTGTAGAGGAGTGAAATTGTGCCTTAGTTCAAATAAGTGTTTACTTCGTCATTGATGGATTTAAGTCATTGTATATGCTCATGAAGAATTACCTCACTCAATACTCCCCAAACTTATGGATCTAAACATGCTTTTTCTCAGGCGCTAAACTGGAGTTGTCTAGATGCACAAGTGCGCCTCCCTCAATGAAGTTCATTTTGTTAACTTAGTTCATCCTAGTGACTCAAGGGGTTGTTATATTCTTTAGGTGCAATCTTTTATAGACTAAAACATTCACTCCATGTTAAGGCGCTCAAAGGAGGCTCTGGAGATGGAAAATGGCGCCTTAACTCACTTGTGTAAATTTTGGACTTTTAGGCAATTGCAAGATGTCTTGGAGGGCTCAATTCTTCAAGGCGCCCATTTTGTTCACCACTTGTAGCATCACTTGTTCAAGGTGCATGTTTGGGATTCTCTGGATGATGAAATGCTCCTTGACTCCCTAGGCAGTTAGACTCCAACTCTAGGCGCAAGATAATGATGATTTGAGCTAAAAGAAGCATCTAAAAATCCAAGGTATTATTTGAGGCTTCCACTCCAAATTCTACCTAGGCGCTCACCTAGGGTGAAATGATTATCAAAGTGCGCCTTAATCATTCCTTCCTCTATGCGCCCACTATCAGGATCAAGTCATCAAGGAGCTCTAAAACTCAAACACCACTAACCTCATCATGCAATAACCCCAAGACATCATCTAAGCTTAGTCAAACACACTAGAGTTCAAAAAAAGTAGGGGGTCCCCATTTGCAATGGGGCGATGTGTGATTTGGTCACAACATGTGCCTAGAGTGAATAGGCTTTCATCCTGACTTAATACACTGCCTCCTTCTGACAATTTTTGGGGCAGCAGAAAACCTTTCACGACAGGCAAATGTCTCAGAGATATAAAAAATTGAGAGAGGTTATTATAGAGGCACTCTACATGATCGCGTTGCCTCAGACGGAATGTTTCTAAGTGACACGGTTTTCGAGTAACATCTCGTCAAAGATTGCTGCCTTTTTGCACTTTGGACTCTTCAGGGATATCATCGGTACAATGTAGCTCAGACTGTTTCAACATGTTTGGGTGAAAAAAAGGACCATGCCTAGCGTAAATGTACCCATTCGGATGCGTTGGAATAGTCAATTTGGTCGCATCAGGAGCAGGACGAAAGTTACACCCCTTTACAACTTTACACTGCCTCCTTCTAACGATTTTTAGGGAAGCAGAAAACCTTTCACCATGGGCAAATGCCTCAGAGATATAAAAAACTGAGAGAGGTTATTGTAGAGGCACTCTACATGATCATGTTGCCTTAGATAGAATGTTTCTAAGTGACACAGTTTTTGAGTAACATCTCGTCAAAGATTGCTACCTTTTGCACTTTGGACTCTTTAGAGATATCGTGGGTACAATGTAGCTCGAACTGTTTCGACATGTTTGGGTAAAAAAAAGGACCATGCCTAGCGTAAATGTACCCATCCAGATGTGTTGGAATAGTCAGTTTAGTCGCATCAGGAGTAGGACAAAAGTTACACCCCTTTGCAACTTTACATTGCCTCCTCCTGACGATTTTTGGGGTAGCAGAAAACCTTTCACCATGGGCAAATGCCTCAGAGATATAAAAAACTGAGAGAGGTTATTGTAGAGGCACTCTACATGATCATGTTGCCTTAGAATGTTTCTAAGTGACACGGTTTTCAAGTAACATCTTGTCAAAGATTGCTGCCTTTTTGCACTTTGGACTCTTTAGGGATATCGTGGGTACAATGTAGCTCGGACTGTTTCGACATGTTTGGGTGAAAAAAAAGACCATGCCTAGCATAAATGTACCCATCCAGACGCGTTGGAACAGTCAGTTTGGTCGCATCAGGAGCAGGACACCAAAAATGCATAACATGATGATGTAAAAATGTGTACATAGGTGTAAAAATGCAGGAGGAAATAAAAAAAGACAAACCTTACAAATTAATGTGCATACTTACAACTCAATGTAACATGACTTTACAAAATCAATGTGAATACTTACAAATTAATCTAATGAACCATCCGGGTCTACTCTACTCTTTATTGTGTCAAGTATTGCTTCATGGTCAGACTCACGCACCTTCCACAATATTTTGTTCAAAGGTCTACCCCGATACTTTATCAAATGAACATTAGATGCCACAACATGGTTCGAGTAATGAAGAATCTTCTGATGTGTGTCAAAGTCTTGAAATAGCCAAATATTAACACTCTTATGTGGGTACCTTCTAAGCCATGTTCCAATAATAACCACTGAGCCTGTAGGGTATTCGATGTTTTCTCCATCTGTAACAGGGGCCTCCAATTTTTTTTGGCCTCAACACAATGACATAAGTAATAATTTGTTCCCTCTTCATTATCTTCATCTGTAATAACTGCATATACGTACCCTACATTGATATGTGTAGCAAATTAGATGAAATTAGTCAACATTATAAAAACACTACAAAGTAAGATGACATTACCTGGTTGAACTAGATGAAATTAGATGCATATACGTGCCCTATATTACCTGGTTGAACTAAATCTAATATGTGGTCAAAGTCAACTGACGATTCCATCTGTGTTAGTTCCAGTGCCGTCGGGGGTCGATACGTGTCAAGTGGGCTAAGATAACTTAACTGTCATTCGTCAACCCACTCCTTTGACTCGCACTCATCCTAGACTTGAATTGTACAGGAAGAACAAAAGCATGACATCTTTCGTGTATGGATACTCCATGAACCTGCAATTGAGCTTCTGAAAGAGTGCATCTCATTTGATCTTGTCAGTGTACAACAATCCTCATATGGTGCAATGTTAGTATCATCTATCAACCAAAAAAATCTACGAACTGAAGACTTACCTTCATTACCTAGACCCATGGAAGCATTACACCACTCGACAATCAATTTTGCATCTGTCAACTTTGCATTGGCTTTATACTTTAACTATTCTCGTGCTATGGCTCTTTTGATACATGCTCCTGCTCCCCCTTTCCATGCTTGGCCTCACAAAAGTTCCACATATGTTGAATACCTGTAAATTTATGCCTCCTACTCAGCCAATAGAAATTCTGCGAGTTCTTGAATTGTGATGCATAGTTATCCGACCATATGATATGCTGACTGAACGATATGCCCCTTCTAGCCAAATCATTGTAGAACACCTGAAAGCAACCTTGCACGAACTCCGTAGAATGCGTGCGATCATCACTAATATAGAAATTATACTCCCTTATGATCTTTCTATCATCCTCTGTACTATCATTTGCATGAATGAATGCGATGTGCACAAATATAGAAACCTGTGTGGAGTTGTAATATTGTGATTGCACCTCACGTTGTGGCTGTAGACTGTAGTTCTTTGCAAAGTCGACGACTAAAACAATGCTACCAACCGGAAATGTGTCCTTGCATAACTTGAATTGCAAGTCCAACCATTGAGCTCTATGGGCATGTCTTGCATACTCATACACTATGCTGTCACGAAATATAGGCATAAACTAATACACTGGAATCTTTTCAATAACTAATTCACATCTCTTTGCTTCTTTACCATCTTTTGTATTGTATGCCACTGTTTTATACTTGCCAAACTCTACTAGTTCGTTTCCAACTGCATGTGTTATTTCCATATGTTCACATATTGGCAAATGTTGCAAGCCACTGCAACGATGACATGTGCCATCCAAGCATAATTTCTTGTAGAATATTTGACCTTCCTCTCTTTCACATAAAATTCTTGATATGAAGTCTCTTGAAGATGTTGGTGGGGCACATATGGCACAACCCTGCAAATCATTATTAGTATGCATATCTAAACATATAGACCTATAAGCATCAAAATGGTTAGAAAATTCAATATGTAATCTACAACAACAAGTAGTGCATGTGTGATTTATCTTAACATTGAAAGGTTTTAGCAATTCAAAATATCTTTGACAAATTTTAATTTGAGGATACTTCTCTAGAAATTTACCATAAAACTATGTTTGAGTCTCATCCAAAAACTGCTTTGGATGTGGCTCGCGGTTCTGACTACCGATTCTCCTTCTTACCACATCCCTTTGATTCGGAGATACCCTTGTGTAATTCTTCCAAAAGTCTTCAATTAGTGATCTCAATGCTTCAACAATTGGTTTATCTTTTCGTGGTAGTCTCCCCGAGAACGCCCATAATTCATTGGCATTAGTGTCCTCAATTCTTTGGCGTCTTCCAACGGCTCTTGATAAAGTTTTCCTATTAATTCTCAATTCTTGACTTGTCTTTCTAATGAGACGAGCTTTCCTCATTTGACTACTTACTATAGTCGATGTAATCACACGCCGTGTTGCATTACTATCTTTTGTGTGTGAGGTGTTACCCACACTCTCATACGCACTCATTAGATTCTTGACAATAGATTTTTCACTTGAAGTCTCTGATGTTCTCAACCCAAGAATCTTCATGATAGAGCTATACTTTATACTTCGCATCATTTCAACGAATAGTTGACATCTTGCAATCTCATTTAACTTTTCAAAGAACAATCTCCAAATCTTATTAGCATATCTTCTACAAGTGCATTTTAGAATCTTACCTTCCATTGGCTGCAAAATATTCTCATCAATATCAATCAAATACTTTGGCTTTCTATGCAAAATTCTAGGTGGTGTCAAGTTAGGTAAATTCATCTCAACATTAGGAATTTCATCAATATTTAAATGAGATGGGTTAGATGGCATACCTTCGATTGAAGATGGAATAGATGACATACCTTGAGGTAGAGGTGGGAACGATGGCATACCTCCTTCATCACATGTGAGTGATGATGTACTCTCATCTTGAGATGTGGTAGATGGTGTCCCTACATGTTGACTTGCGGTAGAGGACGTGTCTCCAACTATGGTATTCAAATCTCTCGTACCACGAAGTTTTTGCATTTGTTCTCTTTGTGCCGCCAATACCATATCTCTTTGTGATGGTTGTGGTTCCTCTTCAATTGGTATGTCTTCATTTATCATGTCCAATTTCCTCTTCTCACAAAGATCCCTCATAGCCACTGCTTTCTTTGCATTCTTAGCTTCTATCTCTTCCTGTGTTGGTTTAATTCTTGATCATTTCCTTGGCATGACAGAGAATTTGTCTGTAGCATGATAAAGAGACCAATATTAGTTCCTGAGAAATGAATACAAGATAATAGTGGGATTGTATTTTTTTATGTTGTAAGGATTTATTCTTGTATAGTTTGACATCATGGTATGTTAAGGTTTGTTTATTACACATAATTATTAAAGAGCCCAAGTGTAGAAAATATACATGGCATCATGTGAGATTGTAGGCTACTTTCTTGATTGGGAATGTGTCTATTTTAAACATATATGATAAAGTAATTCAATCCGAAATAAGGAAAATGTAAAGAACATGCATGTAAAGACTTGACATACCTAAAAAATGAAGATTTGAATGGAGAGAGTACCCAATTATGTAGTGTTTTTATCTTCTTGCATCAAACTCCTCAACAATTTGAGTTTTTCACCACTTGCTTCCTTTTCAATGTTAAATTGAATAACACCCAAATATCATTACTAACAACAATACTATTAACCAATCTATAATGTTAAATTCCTAAAATTGAATCACAATTAACATTGCAACACTACAAAAATTGAAACTTGAATAGATATATATCAAACTTGGTGTGAAAACTATGTTATTTCCTCCTCAAGTTGGCAAAGCAGAAAAGGTGGTGGAAAGATCATGCAAAGGTGGTACAATGTGTCAAATGTGCATGTGAACTTCCCAACAGCATGAAAGCACTTCTTTTTTGTCGGAGCACGCATAAAATCAGTAAGAAAACAAAGCATGTGGGCCTGGATCACAGGGGTAACCACTTTTTTACTGTTTCAATAGCAAGACAAAATGCGAGCGCGTTATAACGTGCTTGCGCTATAACACGCTCGCGTTTTGTCCTGCTTAGATTGATCACATCCTTTGCATTGATCACATCTCTTTCCTGCAAGAGCTTGCCAGATGCTCCGCCATATGATAGGCATGACAATGAAGGGGCAAGCCCTCATAATCAAGTTCTTGATAGAAAATGCCCTCAACCCTCGACGTCAAACCCTAATCCCTCAACCCTTAACTCTGATCCCTCGACCCTCAACCCTATCCCTAAACCCTAAACCCTAAACCCTCAACCCTCAACATCAAATCCTAATCCCTCAACCCTTCACTCTAATCCCTCAACCCTAAACCCTATCCCTAAACCCTCAACACTATACCTTAAACCCTAATCCCTCAACCCTAACCCTAAACCTTGTCCCTAAACCCTAATCCCTCAACCCTCAACCCTAATCCGTCATCTGTCATCCCTCAACTCTAATCCCTCATCCCTAAACCCTAAACGCTATCCCTATTCCTAGACCCTCAATAGGCTTGATACTATACCTTAAACCCTAATCCCTCTACCCTCGACACTCTTATTTAACCCTAATCCCTTGACCATTAACCCTATCCCTCAACCTCAACCCTCAACCCTCAACCCTCAACTCTCAACATTAAACCCTAATTCATCAACCCTAAACCCTAATCCCTCAAACCTAAACCCTATCCCTAAACCATCAACCCTCAACACTATACCTTAAACCTTAATCCCTATCCCTCAATCCTTAACCCTTAAAACTTAAACCCTATCCCTACACCCTCAACACTTGACACTATATCTTAAGCCTTAAACCCTCATCCCTAAAGCCTCAACCCTCAATCCTTAAACCTTCAACCCTAAACCCTATCCCTAATCCCTCTACCCTCGACACTCTAACCCTAACCTTGACATTAAATGCTAATCTATCAACCCTAAACCCTAATCCTAAACCCTCAACCCTCAACACTATACCTTAAACCCTAATCCCTCAACCCTCAACCCTAAACCTTATCCCTAAACCCTAATCCCTCAACTCTCAACCCTAATCCATCATCCCTCAACTCTAATCCCTCGTCCCTAAACCCTAAATGCTATCCCTATTCCTAAACCCTCAACAGACTCGATACTATACCTTAAACCCTAATCCCTTATCCCTAAACCCTCCAACCCTATCCATAATCCTTACACCCTCCACACTCTACTTTAAACCTAATCCCTTGAACCTCAACCCTATCCCTAAACCCTTGACCCTCGAACCTCAACCCTCAACCCTCGACGTCAAACCCTAATCCCTCAACCCTTAACTCTGATCCCTCAACTCTCAACCCTAACCCTAAACCCTAAACCCTCAACCCTCAATGTCAAATCCTAATCCCTCAACCCTTCACTCTAATCCCTCAACCCTAAACCCTATCCCTAAACCCTCAACACTATACCTTAAACCCTAATCCCTCAGCCATCAACCCTAAACCTTATCCCTAAACCCTAATCCCTCAACCCTCAACCCTAATCCGTCATCCCTCAACTCTAATCCCTCATCCCTAAACCTTAAATGCTATCCCTATTCCTACACCCTCAACAAACTCGATACTATACCTTAAACCCTAATCCCTTATCCCTAAACCCTCCAACCCTATCCCTAATCCTTATACCCTCCACACTCTACTTTAACCCTAATTCCTCGACCCTCAACCCTATCCCTAAACCCTTGACCCTTGAACCTCAACCCTCGACCCTCAACGTCAAACCCTAATCCCTCAACCCTTAACTTTGATCCCTCGACCCTCAACCCTATCCCTAAACCCTAAACCCTCAACCCTCAACGTCAAATCCTAATCCCTCAACCCTTCATTCTAATCCCTCAACCCTAAACCCTATCCCTAAACTCTCAACACTATACCTTAAACCCTAATCCCTCAACCCTAACCCTAAACCTTGTCCCTAAACCCTAATCCCTCAACCCTCAACCCTAATCCGTCATCTGTCATCCCTCAACTCTAATCCCTCATCCCTAAACCCTAAACACTATCCCTATTCCTAGACCCTCAACAGGTTTGATACTATACCTTAAACCCTAATCCCTCTACCCTCGACACTCTTATTTAACCCTAATCCCTTGACCATTAACCCTATCCCTCAACCCTCAACCCTCAACCCTCAACTCTCAATATTAAACCCTAATTCATCAACCTAGACCCTAATCCCTCAAACCTAAACCCTATCCCTAAACCATCAACCCTCAACACTATACCTTAAACCCTAATCCCTATCCCTCAACCCTTAACCCTTAAAACTTAAACCCTGTCCCTACACCCTCAACACTTGACACTATATCTTAAGCCTTAAACCCTCATCCCTAAAGCCTCAACCCTCAATCCTTAATCCTTCAACCCTAAACCCTATCCCTAATCCCTCTACCCTCGACACTCTAACCCTAACCTCGACATTAAATGCTAATCCGTCAACCTAAACCCTAATCCTAAACCCTCAACCCTCAACACTATACCTTAAACCCTAATCCCTCAACCCTAAACCTTATCCCTAAACCCTAATCCCTCAACCCTCAACCCTAATCCATCATCCCTCAACTCTAATCCCTCATCCCTAAACCCTAAATGCTATCCCTATTCCTAAACCCTCAACAAACTCGATACTATACCTTAAACCCTAATCCCTTATCCCTAAACCCTCCAACCCTATCCCTAATCCTTACACCCTCCACACTCTACTTTAACCCTAATCCCTCGACCCTCAACCCTATCCCTAAACCCTTGAACCTCAACCCTCAACCCTCAATGTCAAACCCTAATCCCTTAACCCTTAACTCTGATCCCTCGACCCTCAACCCTATCCCTAAACCCTAAACCCTCAACCCTAATCTGTCATCCCTTAACTCTAATCCCTCATCCCTAAACCTAAACACTATCCCTATTCCTAGACCCTCAACGGGCTCGATACTATACCTTAAATGCTAATCCCTTATCCCTAAACCCTCCAACCCTATCCCTTATCCCTTAACCCTCATGATTAAGAGCCTTGAACGTAAAAAAATTTAAGGGGAACATAACGCGAGCGCGTTATTACGCGCTCGCATTATGTCAAACATGACAAACAACAGACTTGTAGGAAAGGAAAAATGCAAAGCAAAACATAACGCGAGCGCGTTATAACGTGCTCGCGTTATGTCTAGCTTTGGGAATCCCAAGCCTTGGGCTTGGGATTTGCTTTGGATTTCCAACCCAAAGGCTTGGAGTGCCTTATAAACAGTCACAGATGTGTTTTTCCATATTCTTCAAGATTTCACATAATTTCATTCATGTTAACCCTCAGATTTGCACGTGTTTCAAGGTTGAACAAATCAAACACTTGGGTAATGTTAGGCTTTCTCTTAGCTATTTGACGATGTGATTTTTTTCACATTTTAACAATGTTAAGCCTTTCATCTTTAATTTCTTTTGTTTGTGTGTCCATTTTTAGGCAAAAACCACTGTTTGGTCTTTTTTTCATTGTAAATTAACTATTCTTTCAAATTTCAAAAAAATTACATATTTAGAAACTAGACTCCATTCTACAAATATTAAAAAAATAAAAAAATGATTTTCAATTAGGTTTCAAAATTTATAGGGGTAGCACGGCCAAAATTTTATTTTTTAGGATGTGTCCACTTTGAAAATTAGTAAAAAATCAAATATTCATCAAAAAATTATCAGAAAAATCGGGCATAAACTACATGCTATTAGCTAATTTCTCACTGAAGCAATTTTAAATATACCAAAAAAAAGTTGACCTTTTGAGGGAGCCACAAAACATGCTATGTTATGTTTTTTTGACAGAAACAACACCAATTTTTGTGGCTCCCTCTTTTGAATCCCTTAATCTATGCCATTTTAGAAAGTAGACTCGGAGCACTACGAACATTGTTTTGGTTGTATCTCCAAATTTTGAGTGTAACTATGCTCAATTTCTCATCCAAGGCCAGTATTTCCTAATTTCAGAAAAAAGTGGCCACTTAAGACCCCTTTTTGGCCCCCCATCTTCTTGCACTTACCCCAGTACAACATGGTTTTAGGGTTTATAATTTTGTATTTTAGGGTTTATAGTTTAGGTTTTTAGGGTTTGCAGTACAACATGGTTTTAGGGTTTATAATTTGGTTTTTTAGGGTTTATAGTTTAGGTTTTTTAGGGTTTGCAGTAACATGGTTTTAGGGTTTACAGTAACATGGATTTAGGGTTTGCAGTAACATACAATTACAAAAAAATCATAAAACTCTAATAACAAGTGAAACCCTAATTTTTATTTTAATCCTACAATCACAAAAAAAACATAAAAAAAGCTAAAAACTAGCAAAGAACCAACCTGGAGGAGCTCAGTAGTGACGAGGTGGCGGGAGGAGGTGACAGGGCAAAAAAACTCTCGTTTGGCCTTCAACAATGCGTACTCGTTCTGTGCTTTCTATTGTCACTGTTGTTGTCGGCTGGAGGTGGAAGAAAATGAATCCATAGGGCTATTTTTTAAAAATATATACTTTTTTAAAAATAGGTACCCGTTTAGTAACGCGCACCCGAAGCTAAATGGGTACCCGTTTAGGTTCGGGTGCCCGTTCCTTTGAAAATGGGTACCCGTTCCTATCAGGAATTTTTTTCCCTGCGCAACTTCCCCTACATGTGGACCGAGTTTCTTGCTTTACCCATTACAAAAAATTTGAAAATTTTAAAAAAATTGAAAAAATTAAAAACAAAATTGCATTCTAGGGTCTATTTTGCATCAATTAATTTGAATTTCATCAAATTTATAATTTTTCCATTAGATCTGAGCTAAATTGTAGAAAATTACAAAAATTCAATCACTTGCATTGCATTTTCATCATAAAATTGTTAGGGTTTTGTTAGAAATTTTGAATTTTTCATATAACCTAGTAATTTCAAAAACTAGGGTTTGTAGGTAAAATCTTATTTCATATTTTTCTACTTATCTTAAACACTCATTCAAACTTGCATTTGACTGTAGTGTTGCATTTTAGTGTAAATTTACATTTAGATCTCAAAAATTTGTATTTTTACATAGAAAATTTTAACAAAAACTAGCATTTTTCATTGATTTTTCATTAGATTTGCACTTGCATTTTGCATTGTAGGGTTTGAAAATCATTTTCAGATCTGAGTGGAATTAATTTTCATCATAAATCAAATTACAAGACATTCATAGAGCATTTTGCATTAACATTTCATGCCTAGACCTTGAAAAACCTTGATTTTCACTAGATTTGGCCTTATCAACTCTCTAGATTTGCACCATATGTGTGTTGCAAAGAATATTTTTGCACTAATTAGTTTTTATCATGGTTATTATCTGCTTCCCCTCCTAAAAATCTTCACAACACATTTTTATTGGGCTCTTGTATTGAAAATTTGGTGAAAATTGCACATTTTTGCTATATTTTCCCTAGGGTTTGACCTAGATTGCACTCCAAGTGTGTTGTAAAAAATTTTATAATTACAGGTGACTGATACCATTGTTGTTATTTTTTTCACCTCATAAAATTTATTACACCTCTTTCATTAGGTCTTGGAATTGAAGAATTGTGAAAATTTGCATATTTTAGGGCATTTTCACTAGGTTTCAACTTGTTGTCAGCTTAGATTTGCATCAAAAGTGTGATGTAAATAGTTTTATTGCTTTATTGGACTGAAAATAGAAATATTATTTTCTACCCCTGATCAAAATCTTTACAACACCTTTTCTTTCATATATTTGCATTGAAAAAGTACAAAAACTCAAGCATTTAAACATATCCTACTCCTAGGGTTTGTTTTATTAGTTTGTGCATTCTGTGTTGCATGCTCTTGCATGACCCTTATGACCCACTACCATAATAGGAACATTCCTTTGAGATGAAGCAGAAGACTAATGGGATCTAGTCCCCTTGATGAAAACAATATCCAGACCTCTGAAAACCCACTGAATACCTTCTTTACAAAAGGAGAGACATAATTTTCACAAGATATTGTACCTCCTATAACCACTATGGAAGATCAAATATTCCATGATGTCGATGACACTATTGAGGTGGTCGCGCATGTACTCGACAAACAAATAAATAAACTTGACAAAGATCTAGCCGAATTCCAAACATTCATGGAAAATGAGAGAATAGCAGAAGAAGCTGTACCTGTGATTCACCATGTAAGAGAATTGATAAAAGAAGGACAAGATGGTATTGATGTTATCCAAGGTTTAACGCATATTGTGCAAACTAATGTCATGCCAGTGACTGAATGTGCAAAATTTATTAACAACATGTCGTCACCGTCGCATACACAAGTATCGGCACATGTACCGACTACGAGAATATCTACCTTTACATCAACGATCTTAACAACTGATGCAAATGCTTGTAGTACTGCTACCACTGGTATTAGAGTATCTAATGGCACTAATTACAAAGGTGTGGGATTTAATTACCAAAATTTGGTTTCTAAGGGGACCTCTTCAATGAATAATTGCTCTCAACCACCTCTTCATCCCACTTATTCTCAACCTCCCATTACATATAGCTATTCTCAACCACCTTCCACCTACCATTATGTCCAACCACCATTGACCTATTCACAGCCTCCGCCTATCACATCTCAAGCTCAATCACCTCCTCACTTTGGTTCTAATTCCTCACAGCAAATCGTATCTCCTAATGATGCCATCCTAAACCAACTTTTACAAGGCATGAGTGTTTTACAACAAAAAGTGACAAATTTGACAAATTCTTCACAACCTAATATACCAACTTATCATACTTGTAACCCCTTATCTTATGCAATTTTGAGAACTCCTATGCCTAAAAGGTTTGAGACCCCTCTCTTTGAAAAATATGGTGCAAAAGGTGATCCTAATACTCATGTGGCAGCATTCATAGCTATGTGTAGTGATCTCTATTTTGAAGAGGACTTGTTAGCAAAACTTTTCTCGCGATCTCTCAAAGATACTTCTTTAAAATGGTTTTGCTCTCTACCTCTGAATTCAATACACTCCTTTTTGCAGTTGGTTGATCAATTTTTACAATATTTCCAAGCAAATATTGGACCTCAAGTCTCTTTGATTGACTTAGTTCATTGCAAGCAAGGTTTGAAAGAGAAGTTAACTAAACTTATTAGTTGATATCAAGCTTTATACGTGCAAATTCAATATCAGATGAAATATGAGGATGTTCAAAAGGTGTTTATTACAAATCTACAACCTAACATCCATGATAAGATCCTCTTGATGAAGTATAACTCCTTTCAACATTTACGCACCGCCCTTCATGATTATCAACTTTCGTCTAGTCAGTATGAAAACCAAAATTCATCAACTCAAGTTGGTCAATCCATGGGTGGATCGTCACAAAACAACTTTAAGAGGAATAATAATAATAGGAGTTTCATCAGGGTTAATGGACCAGATACGAACAACTTTTCTAATGTGTCTGCTATCACTAATCCAAAGAAGGCATCATATCAACCAAGAAAGTTTACTTTGATATCTGAGTCCTATCATTCTATCATGAATCAAGCTATGAGTAATAACCTTTTGAAGCTTCCCCTGATTAAGCCTGTCGATCCTAGTAGATCACTAGGACCTTACTTCAATTCTAATGCCTTTTGTCATTTCCATCGGACACAAAGACATGATACTGAATGATGTATGTATCTTAAACATGAAATACAAGACCTCATTGATTCGAATGTCATACAGGTATTGGGTGTGAATGATAATGGAAATAAATCAGTTGCTCCACCGAATCAGAATGTACAAATCTTCACTAATCCTTTCCCTAAGCATATTGATAACAATATGTTGGAACAAGGTTTAGTTGAAGTAGCCGATGATGATTACTTGGAATATGAACATTGTAGGTATGATAGAAGTGGATAAGGAAAAGTTGGATAACCCACCTCATCCACGTGGAAAAGGAATTTATGTTGAGGTTCCTCCTCAGTTATCCTTACAAGGATCGGGAGGTAACCAAAACATATCAGAACAACAAATGAAACAACCAATACAAATGATTGAAATGTTACAAGATGATTCTTGTCACTTTGATAGACGACATCAACAATTAAAACTTGCTAAAAATTAGAAAAGAGTAGGACGACTATCAGTAGTTGGAAATAATACTGATTCTTCTCCTCATAAGCAACAAAAAGTCTCATTTACACAAGGATTTAAGAAACAAGTATCATATGATAATAAACAAGAACCACTCAAACTTTGCACTAAACATGATCGAGTACCTCTCCAAGAGGTTCACAAGTTCAAAAATTTGATACAATAATCTCTACAAGTAAGTATCTCTAACCCTTTATCTCTCATAATGTGTTTCCCCTGTGATGTGTTGTGTTGTTTAGGCCTCCTGGGATGACCCTTGAATCTCTTGTTAGGTCCGGGATACCAAGAGACTGCCTCTGTTGTGACCTTCTTCTATTTGTATCATCATTCTTCTATATTGTTTCTCCTCTATTTTCGTTGTTCTGTGTTGTCTCTTACGGACATAGCGTTGCGGTTGGTGACTTGGGGGCACCCTCCTACGTGATTGTCCCTAAGGCACTTGTTTCTCCTCTCTGATTTATTGTTTCCCTTCCTCTAGTGTTTCTATCTAGTGGGCAGATGACCAAAAACATTTATACTGATGTGGACCTAGTGTCCCTTTAGCGAGAAATCAAAAATTGGACTTAGTTCCTAATATGACGATGGGGTTGTAATATATTATCCGATGCTTGGCTAGTAGAAGCACTCTGTGCTTTCTACGTAGTGATTTTCGATGGTGTTTTATCTCACTTACAAATCATAACAATACTGCTACTGCGTGCACTTTGTTTGTCTTTGAATCTTGCCTTGGTGACACTCAATTTTGAGATCTTCGTGATATAGACCCACAGTTATCCTTGATCTCCAAATTCGTAGTATAACCTTGGCTCTTTGTGTGATTGATCATATGCATTATTTTTTATCATGATTATGTGGACACTCACATGTTTCTTGCAGGGATGTGTTTATGGGAACATTTGGCGATCGTAAAGTACATGTCACCTCTGGTGGGCATGGGCTTTACGAGAGTCTTTGTTCGCTTGTGTGTTTTCTTCCTACCTTAATGTTCTTGATATCAATACCTGATATCAACGACCTTAAGATGGGGGCATATATAAGGTAAGATGTTTGTTGTAGATGTTAGCAATGTGCTTGTCCTCAGGTGCAGTTTAAAGATTGGTGGCGATGAGTCCCTCCTACACTCTGAGTGTGTTTGCAATCAATCAATCAATCATCTTAAGCCCTGTGCAGAGGTAGGGATGGTGTATTTCTTGAAGAGAGTGCATCTCCTATCATTTTCAAAAGTCCTCTATGGAGGCGAGGAGCGGTTCTATGGCTAACTCAAACCTTAAGCATGTCTTCGATGATTGTTGTGGCGAAGCCCAATCGTCGATGTGTCCATGTAATGTGCCTGAGATGGTGATAAGCCTAGAAATAGGAACACTCCATCGCTTGTCTGTTGTGTTTTCTCTATGTCTTCCAAGTGTGTGTGTATTGCGTGTTTGTTATCAAGCATAGTTTAAAGACCGATGGTGATGAGTCACTCCTATGCTTTGGGATTTGTATGGTGTGTATTGCATGGATTTTGCCCCATATGCAGTTTAAAGACCAGTGGCGATGAGTCCCTCCTGCATTATGGGTGGTGTGTTTACATTCATGTACTTGCATCTACATTTCATATATATATGAGAAAAAGAAAAAGAAAATAAATCATTCATGTCTTCTATGCATTCACTATGTTTTGCATGCATTTAATGTTGTATTCTCTGTGTTTTGCGTGATTGTAACTGTCTTCTTTGTGTTTTGTATGCCTGTTATTGTCTTCTCTGTGATTGGCATGTCTTCTTCATGCTTGGTGTGTTTGTTGACCGTACTTTAATGCATATATTAGCCTTGCGTTTATACATACATTAAAGTGGGGACTAAATGTAATGTTAGAAAATGTCCCCTTGGGGGTTTTCCCTCTTAAAGTTTAGCTCCTGGGTCTTTGATCTGTATTTAGGACATCTTGCATCATATTTTGGCATCCCGATGAGAAAACCCCTAAGTTTCATGATGAATGGGACCTAGGGGGGTCCCTTGAGATAGACCTTGCCCAAGTCCTCCCCCTATTTTAGGCAAGGTCTATCTCAAGGGATCCCCCTAGGTCCCATTCATCATGAAACTTAGGGGTTTTCTCATCGGGATGCCAAAATATGATGCAAGATGTCCTAAATGTAGATCAAAGACCCAAGAGCTAAACCTTAAGAGGGAAAAGCCCCCAAGGGGACATTTTCTGATGTTACATTTAGCCTCCACTTTAATGTATGTATAAACGCAAAGCCAATATATGCATTAAAGTACAGTCAACAAGCACACCAAGCACGAAGAAGACATGCCAATCACAGAGAAGACAATAACAGACATACAAAACACAAAGAAGATAGTTACAGTAGTCCTGCCCTATTTTGGGTCAGGCTCAAATTTTAAGTGTCGATTTATGACTATTATTTGGTTCCTAGGCTGACACAATAAGTTTGAATTATGAAATTCTTGGCAGGAATGTTTGTAGTTGCATATATAAGCAAGTTTAGGCATTCATTTGTAAACTAGATGGCTATTGTGATCTTTATGCATTCTAAAGGTGATTCAAGGTATTCATTGGGTGGCAAGAGCATATTTTGTGTTGTTTATGTGTTTGTATTTGCAGATTTGAGCATCCATCTCCTCGTGGTATGAAGAGCTTCTTCCTTCCATGAGATCTTCACTACAAGGTGATATCAATTATGCTTTTGATCATTTATCATTTAGATTTTGCCTCTGTCCTACAAGGACACACTCTTTATCTAACAACAGTGTTCAGAAGACTTGAATTTCTCTTTGGGGCTTGATTGAGGCAAGCCTCTAAACACCACAACCCCCTCCCCATTTTTCCGTGATTGCAGGTTATAGGTTGAAGAAGCAGGAAAAGTGGAGTTGTAGGAGAGTGTTGTAAAGTGTCACAATTGCAGATCAGAGATAAAAATAGGGACCTGGACTCGGGCACCCACTCATTAGTCCTTTAGATCCCGCAACGGAAGAATCTCTGAGACAGTAGGAACAAGTTGCAGATAAAGTTCCCAGATCTCGACAAAAAGCATGGCACTGGACTAGGGTGCCTGCTCATTAGTCCCTAACTGTTCTGCTTCTCAAACTTTGAAAACTAGTACACATTTGTCTATTATTTTACATCTTTCTGTAGCAGCATTTTGTGTAACTTGTCTGTTTGCTTTCGTATTTGCATAATTAGGGTTTTAAGTATAATCGGGCATAATCAAACAATCAAATCACACAAATCTAATTTTTCCTACATTCCAAGTGACCAAGGGCCTGATAGTAGATTCTTACTCGACCCAAAGTCCTTGAATGTTTTAGGGTGAAAGGAGGATACACACAAAACCATCAAAAACCCTCTATCCAAATTTTACCCTAAACACACACACACACACACACACACACACACACACACACACACACACACACACACACACGTATATATAAACATATAAGCATTCTTTTATTTATTTATTTTGGTAATTAATTTCTTTTGGAAAAAGAAATAAGTTAAATTATTTTAATTTGTTAATTTATTTAATTATTGAATGTGCATGTCTATTTTAAAGATTTAGAGAATCAATTATTAAATTTATCATATTTGTGAATTAGAAAAGCATGAATATGAATAAAGTCATTTTAATATTGTTTTTCTTTTATTAAGAATATAATATTATATTTTATTTTTTAGGTTTTGAAAAAAAAAAGAGGAAGAGTTATTAAAAGAAGAGAATTAGTTTTTTTCTTTTTTTTTTTGGTTATCAATTTTATTATGGAAAGGAGAAGAATAAAAGAAAACAGGTTATTGAAGCTCTGGGATTTGAAAGTGTTTTTTTTGTGAAGAATTGAAGGATTGTTGTGGTTTTTGAATTGATTGGTTCATCTCCATTATTTTTACCAAATTGCTACAAAGATTGAGATAGGATTCTTGTCATGAAAGACTTTAGCAAAGACTTACTTTGGTTAATAATTGAATATAGGATTGTGTGAAGAAATTGTGATTTATATGCTTCTTGTGCAAAAAGAAAGATTTAGACAAATTATAGTTTCATTGATTTTGAAGATTATAAAAGTTTTTTTGTTGAATTGGATTTGTTGGAAATTCTTAAAAGTTAGTAGGAAGATTTGATAGGTTATTTGATCAAGATTAATATGATTTTTAGAATATTGAAATATTAATTTCTTGTATAAGAGGAAAAAATATAATAGAAGACTTAGGAAGAGACTGCAAAGAAAAATAGTAACCTACCTTATTTTAGATATATCTCTTAAACCGTGATCTGGGTATTTCTAATTTCTGGATATATGGTTTTAAATTAGGGGATAAACTTTATCTCCAATTTTTATGATTTCATCTTTGATAGTTTGTTTTTATTTATTAAAACAAGTGGACTATTTTTAAAATAACTGGTAAATCTGTCATGAGAAAAATCAATCTGTTGTAGCATCAATAACTTTAGTTTTATGAACTAGGATTCTCTAAAAATTTTACGGAAGGTGTACAACTGTATTTTGAACCATATAAAAAATAAGCCTTACCTAGTTTCTCAATTCTGAGATATGTATTAATTAGTGACTGTCTATCTCTACTACTATTTTTAGCATGATGTTTATATGTGATTATATTGTATTTATAAAATTATATTAAAAATAGTTATTATAAAAAAAAATTATTGGATTCTGTAGATCTCTATATTATCTTTCCAGCACATTTTAAAATTAGAAAAATGTTGTGTTTTTGAGAAAGGTGTGTATGTTTTAGTGAAAACTATATTTTATGGAATATAAATCCAAGTTGCTAGCATGAAAGTTATGTTTGGTTTATGTATGATCTCCCAACATGGTTTTGTGACTTTGTAAGCATGTTGAAATTTCTATGTGGATACTAGTTATGAGGGTGTGAGCATGAGTTGAAAATTATAGTGTTTCGGGCCACATTTAAAGTCACCGGTAGTGTTTTTGATTAGAGGGTAAAACAGGATTTGAAAGGTCCTGAACCTTTTACAAACAAATTTCAACCTCAAAATAGGTTTACCAATAGCACAACAGTAGCCCAACTGCCAAGAGAACGAGTGCCAAACTAAAATAGAGCATCCAAAACATAGCACTCCACAAAAAAGATAAATAACGTAAGTTATGCCAAAAGAAGATCTAGCCTTCCGCACACCCTTAATCTGGGTGTGGGAATGAGAGACAGACTTCGCCAAACCCTCCTTCCTACGATGCACTAATGTCCAAGAGATGTCATCTAGATCCACCGAACAAGGGGAAGGGGGCTCGGGCAATCCTTTACAGAAAACCTACCTACAAGAGAACCCCGAGAGGGAGACCTAACTGGAGAGGAAGACCGCTGAGGAACCACAATAGGAGCCCCAACAAAAGATACGAGATCTGAGGAAACAATCAAGTCGTCACCGCCACCACAACCCAAACCACTAGGGACGCTTTTAGTAGAAGTAACAGCGACACATTAGCAACAACCAAATCACAAAAAGAGGGTGCATCAAAGCTAGTGCTGAGACCATCAACCACACAGCAGCCAAAAAGCAGCAAAGCTGGATCAAGCATAGAACAAGGGACCAAGGAAGCTGTTGGTTCAAAAATCTTTGCAGCATCAGAAGAAGACTTAGAAGACTCTGATGAAGAGTCTTCAACATCAACTATAAAATGATCAGGAGCAACATCCTTCCACCAAGAAGAAGATCTGACAAACTTTAGGCGAGGGTAATTTGATGCAATATGTCCAATAGCAACTTAGCACCTACGACATCAGAAGGGGATACCTTCATAATCAAGAGATTAAGTCTAAGGCAGATATGTTACTTGTAAAATGATCTCTGTAGGAAGGGGCTTGGACAAATCCATTTCAACTAACATTCGTGCATAGGTGGTATGAGTGAAAAAAGAAATAGTTGAATGCGCCGTCTGAAAACAACCCAAAGAGTTTCCAATTGCTAAAAAACTTGAATCACACCAGAAATGAAGGGGAAGATTTGGGAGGTGAATCCACACTAGTTTGGTATGGAAAGATTCAGAAAGAGGGTTAAAAGAGGGATACCATGGCTTCACCATGAGGGGGAACTTTCCCATAAACCATGAATGCTCTTCAACAAATTTTTAATCAAAAATGGAAGCAAAAGTAACCACAAAGCATCCCCTTGCATAGGGGTAAATTTTAACTTTCCCATCTAAATAGGGGAGCCAAAGAAGTCGAATCCATTTATTAAGAGCAAGGAGAGGAGGCCACGAGCCTTCAAACTTGCAAATCAAACTTTTTTTCTGAATAAAACTTGACATTCTCTAAAGCATTCCTTGAGCACCCAAAACCACCACAGGAGGAGGCTAGGAACATGGGTCCACAACAAACCTCACCTCCGAAGAGGCATTCCCAAAACCGGACTCACCACACCAGCAAAAGACTTGCCACCAACCACTCCATCTGAGTCAGGTGATGAAGCCAAAATGCCAGTGCCACCAACAGCCAAATCACAACCAATGGGCAAAGTTGAGTAGAACTATCGCAACCAGAAGCCACATTACTGCTAGCAAAACCACCGCTACCAATAGCCACATTGTCACCAGAGAGTGGCAGAAAAACCTCCTTTGAAATCAAATTGACTCTAGTAGCCAAATCGGCCCTGCCACCATCATTCGAGCCACAACCAATGGGCAAAGTAACAGCAGAACCACCGCTACCATCCGCCACATTGCCGCTAAAGAGCAGCCGAAAAACCTCCTTCAAATCTATAGGTAGGGTTTCAGAAATGAGTGGGAGAGGCATTTTAAAAACATTATTACTTCAGGTTTTGTTGATGTCATCAGTAGTGTTGATGTCCATGCTTAATTTTGTTGTCCTATCATTTTGTCTCATGTAGAAGCATCTTGATCACCTATAGGTTTAATTTTTAACTGACTTATATGTTTATTCCTTCACTTAAATGGTGTTCTTTTTTGACAAACATGAATCTGAAATTGTTAGAAAAGATGATTCTCCTTTATTCCTTATTACAAATTTAATCATAATAGTATTATAAATCTGATCTTGCTTGCAGGTATGAATTCATATAATCTAGCCTTATTTGTGAAATAATTGTGCATGCAAAGTGGATTATGTATATTTAACATATAGATATCTATATAATTTTTGTCATAAACAATACTGGCATCTATTATTATATAACTGAATTCACTTATCCATGTTGCATAAATCAAGAAATGGTTAAAAATATATAAGTATAGATAGATGGGTATCTGAAATAAATCATGCATGAAGCTCTTTATTGTGATTATTTTCTTGAAAGTGTATTTCCATTGAGTGTGCAAAAAGGGAGAAGTAGCGTATGCAGCTAGACAAAAGTAAGTGTTATTAATTTTCTTTGAAAAAGAAATAGTTTATATTTTGTGTGTGTTTGGGTTACTTTTGGGCTAGGATGTTGAATGTGGGCAAACAAAGAAGGCTTTTCCTCTTTTCAGGATTTGATCATAACTATTTTAAGTGCTTGGGCCAAGCCATGTGTTCATTGAAATAGATGAAAGATTGTGTAGCAAAACTTTATATATGTATATATATAGCAAAACTTATATATATATATATATATCCTATTGTGAGATATTTGCACGTCATCATTTAGATTTGCATTTAGACATTAGGTTGCATCGGGTGTTCCCTCCTGCCAATTGTTTCAAAGTTGCTAGATGTTTCGTGCAGGGCTGGGTTTCCTTCCTGTTATGAAGGGATCCGAGGAAGTGTAATTGCTTCATGATTGGGTGGAAAAGCACATGAGCCATATTCTCGTCTCTTGGCTTGCGGATGACCATATGGGGTAGTGGTGGCTAGAGAGAGTGATTTGATTTATTATTCATTACTTGTACTTTATTATTGTACCTTGTTATTATTTGAGATGAATTATGGCAAGAGAGCCTAAGATGGATATTATATATTAATTTATTGTGCTAACCTAGATATAGCACATGCTTTTGAAAGATGTAATGTCGTTATTGTTGATATATATATATATAAGATTTATCCTTTTATTTGGGTTTATGCAAATAAGTGGATTATTTACTTCAGTAACTTGTTATGGAATGTGCACTTTACATTTGGTATCAAAGAATGGTTCCAACATTGGGAGCTCTAGGTTGTTTTGTGTTACTCAGGTTATTCAAACATGTGTGGTTCCCTGTGTATTGGTATGTGCCTTCTTTTGTTATGTGTTCCTTGCATGTGTGTGGTGAGGAATACGTTGTTCAGGGTTAGATAGGCCCTGGTGGTTGTCGATAAGTTGCTTATGTGTGTTTTTCTTCTCGATGTCCTAAATGCTTGGCATGAACTCTTACAGTATGTGTGAATACTTGAGTGACCTTTGTAGGGTCATGTTCATGCATGTGTGACCACTTTTTGATAGTGAAGTTATGAGAACCTTTGTGTGAAAGAAAAATACCATGTTCTTGAGTACGATTGAACTTGGTTTACTCTTTTAAGAGTTATGCATTAGTAGGTGAAAGAGGATGTTTGATCATATGCTTGTCATATTTTAATAATTGCCTCTACTTGGTGAATGGTAAATGTATGCTTGAAATGCATATTGCATTGTCTTATTGAGAGTGTGTCCCTGAGTATGGATTCATTATGTGGTTGTGAGAAAGATAGTATTGCATTGCGTTGCTAGATAGATCATTTAGGGTAATGACTTATGTTCCTAAGTTTCATTCTTCCCTAGGATTCATGTGGGAATCTCCATGTAATTATTGCATTGCATTATTTGAAAAGTTAAAAAAAGGGGGGGTTGTGAAAAAGGTCATTTGCATAGTCCTTGTGATGTTGAGGTGTTAAAATCTTGAGTGAATTAGTAAACCCTACATCTTGTGACTTTGAGTTGTGATTTCCCCATTGTTTAGTGTGCATTTAGTATGATTGTCATCATGTTGTGAAGAAATTTTGGTCTCATAAGAATGTTACATTAATGCATTATCCATATGATTGTGGAATCCTTGATTGATGAGAAGTGTTAACCGCTGCTTGTTGGTGAGATTGATGTGTATAGATAACTTGGCTTGTGAACCTGATTTTGTCCTATCTTAAATCTTGGTTGCTGGATGTTTGCTAGTGTAAGACCTTGTGTGTCATTGCACAATGATTGTGATTCCTTTGAACAAAATGTAACCTTTGTTGGTGGCATCATTGAATGATGTTCGTGTGGTTAAGTAGAAATGATCTTATGTTATAGATGTGTTTGGAGTTTTATAAGACTCGTTTGTTTGGTGTAATTAAGTGTGTTCTCTTACTCACCTTAGTTTGGGATCCAGAGGTAGTGTAGCATTGTAATCCCTCTCTAGTGGCTAGAATTAGTCACATAGTTCATGTAATGTGGAACTTTTAAATTTTCATATTTTATTCATTTGACTCTGGTAATTTCTCTAAACATTGTAAGGACCAACATCAAAATTTTATTCTTATTTATGAAAAGGTATAGCCATCAAAATTTTATATTTACTTATCTTGTGACCTTGATGGTCATGTTGGATTTACTATTGAAATTGCCCACATTTTATGCCTTATCATTGGAATTGACTTTTTTTTGGAATTTATTTATTTATTTATTTATTATTGGTGGCTATGCTTGAATGTTTTAAAATTAGGAGAAATTTACATAAAAAATGGGCCTCCTAAGGATGACATCATAGCTTTTGAGTTATCAAAAATCAACTAAAAAATGACATCAACCATTATGGTGATATCATCCAAAATAAAAACAAAATTATTTATTTTATAAAATAAAACTTTCTAAAATCCTATAAATTAACTCATGATGGTTAATTTAACTCAACATATCATATTCTATCTCAATCATCTTTCTAAATAATAAAGATTCTTTTTGTTTTTTAATTTATATTATTAAGTTCTATTATAGAAATTATTATGTTTTCTAAAAAATGCTTCCATTCTTTAGGAAAAAGAAAAACTAAAAAGCATTTGAAAAATATTTCAACAAATCTTTTCTTAAAATTTTTCTTTTATTCCTTAATAGCATTAAAAATCATAAAACCTACTATAAACATATTTAATATATTAATTCTAAATCTATAAAATCATAAATTTAAATATATATATAAAATTATAAATATATAAAATCATAAATTGTATATATAAAATGATAATATGAAACTTGATTTAACATATAAAATTTATAAATAAAATATTAAATATAAAATAAAATATACAAGCTACTTGTACTTTGCTACTGTTTATAAATAATATAAATGTGTTTATTTAAATAAATATACATAAAAATAATAGATGAATATTTTAAAGCTACATTCAAATTTTTTATTTAGTACTTTTTTAAGCTAATCTAAATTTTATATACTAAAAACAAATTATTTAGAAATAAAAATTCTTCTCTCACAAATTTAAAAAAATTCTCTTCAAAATAACTCAATGTAGAATGAAAAATAAAAAATTTATTGGAAAAAAGAAAATAAAAAGCTAACAAATATTCACAATAAAAATATTATTGAAGAGAGAAAAATAAAAAAACTAAAAAATATTGATGATAAAAATTTATTAGATAAAAAAAAGCTAACAATTTTTATTTATATTTTAGAGAAAGAAAACAAAAAAGCTATTGTAAAATATTCTTCCATATATATGTTCAAAAAAATTAAAAATAAACTACTATAAGAGTTTGTTTAAAATTAGGAAGTGTGGCCTTTTAAATATAACTTTTAGATAAAAGACTTTTTAAATAAAAATTAAATAATCAAGAAAAGGAATAATCTAAAATGAAAAGTGAACTTGATTTTTTAATAAATTATAATAGAAATATATGTTACCACTTTAGAAAAATAATGAACTTTAGTTTAAGACTTTGTAAATAAAAAATAAATAATCAAGAAAAAAGAAATAATCTAAAATGAAAAGTGAACTTGAATTTTTAATAAATTATAATAGAAATATATGTTACCACTAAAAAAAAACAATGAACTTAAGTTTTCTAAGGAATTATAATAGAAACATTTGTCTCCGCTTAACTCATGTAGTTAAGTAATTTATATTTATTTATATTTAAATAATTTGTATTATATGAGACAATTTTTATTTTTTCAGAGTTTCTTAGGAGGCCCATTTTTTATGTAAATTTCTCCTAATGATCAATAATGGGGGCAAAGCTCAATTCTAGACCGACTCATTGAATCGATTTCTGCTAATGGCTGAAATACCAAGCCTCAACTCTCATTGGAGGATGATCTCTGACCTGCGGAGAACAACAATGAAAGATTACATAAACCAAAACTGCGATTATTGGACATGGGATAGGATTGTGGCGCTACCATTGCAGGCTGATTCTATCTGAGATCTACAAGTGGAATTGAAAAAATAATTTATTTTTGAACCATAAACAAGATGAGGTTGTATGGACTAGGTCCAAATTAGGACAATATACCATCAAAATTGGACACAATGTCCAAAACAAGCTTGCAGAAAGTATGGAGTGGCCAACAGAATTATGCTGGAGTAAATGAAGCTTGCCCAAAGCTGGAGCGTTCGCCTGGACAATCATACACAAGCGAGTGCTAACAAGAGAGAGACAAAACAATGGGAATCCATGGTCTCTCTCATTGTATTATGTGTAATATGAGGAAGAAACAGTGGACCATTTGTTCTTAAGATGCCCCTTTGCTATCACGTGTTGGGATTGGTTGCGTAATAAATTGGGTTGGAATGGAGCACTACCTAATGACATAGCGGAACTTTTTAAATGTTGGCCAAGGATCTGGAACATTGTTTGGGAAGGATTATGGATCTCTAACCCCTCACTATTGATATGGCAAATCTAGAAGGAACACAACTATAGAATCTTTAAAGAGATGGAAGGCGATATTGAAGAAGTAAAAAGAAGAATTGAAATGGGGATATGTGAAATTGTCATGTGGCTAGATTGTCTTCTTCTTCCTCAACACCATTCACCAGCTAGGACAAGGACATAATGAAACGTTGGTATGAATTGAAGGTTCTGTAAGAACCAATATGAATCGATAAAACAGACGGAGGACAAGCGAAAATGAGCTACTATCAAATGACACCCTCCACTAAAGGGCAAGCTAAAAATGAATTTTGACAGCGTCACGAAATGAAATCTAGGAGACTCAGGTGCAACAGTCATAATCACAGATAACAGAGAGGAAATGATCAGGGCAATCTCAAAAAAACTATAGAAAGACACTAACAACGAAGTTGAATTCATGGTGCTTCTCACAGGATTGTCATTATGCAAAAGAGAACACTTAACATATATAGATATCAAAGGGGATTCTATGAGGTGCATAAACACTGTAAAAAAAGTAGGAGAATCACAAACTAGAAATTGAAAAACATTGTTGAGTCCATTTGGGCACTGATGGACGAAACGGACAACATGACAGTTAGTCATGTCTACCGTGAAGGTAATCGTTCTGTAGATTATCTCATGAATTGGGCTTGCAACTAGCTGAAGGAGGAAATCATTACAAATGACAAGAATCATTGGAAGGACATGCCAATACAATAATACACTGCAATCACAAGCTGCAAAGAATAAGGTGGGGTGATGCGATTTCTATATCTTACGGTGAATCCTCCTCAGTCAGATCTCACTAATAAAGAAAGGCCTGAAGACGTCATTGGTCACACCAAGTGATTAGACGAGTTTCCCATCTCCTTCAGATGTGTCACCTTTGAAATCTCGCATCTCAGGAGAATGATGTAGTTCGAGGGGCTCAAGTGTGACTATTGTGATGAAGATGCTACTGCTCAGCTCAGACAACTTTTCCGCATTGAGGATGACTTTGTGGAAGTAGCCATTTGAAAGCTTGTTGCAATGAACTCTTCAACAAAGGTCATGTCCATGACACAAATCTTGGAGCTTTTCTTGACCAACCACATAATGGTCTTGGGATGGAAGCGATGGGGGAAACTGGCAGTTCATGGATATGTTGCTGAACAAATGAAGCCGACTGCACTTGTTGCAATATCAAACTTTGACAAAATGCCAAAATCAAGGACCGTGGCTAGTATCTTTGACATTTCTAGGACTTTGGAGAACAAGGATCTCAAGTAGGCTTACACACTCTTCCATGAAGGCATTGAAAGGCACAACATGGAGGTCTTCAACATTTTTATCATCCATGTAGAATCACTCTTCACAGTTGAATAGTTAGACCATGATTTCAACATCTTTGATGTCCATTTTCTCCTTCATCACAAGTCGAAGGCCCCTACTGCTAACTAGATGAACTTCTTAAGGGAAGTCTATGTAATTTGAATTTTCTATTTTAATGCAAAGGGTGCTACCCCCATGGTAGCAACTTATCTATTAAAAAAAGGAACATCAATATCACCAATTGATTTATTATAACCACAAGTAACGCCTTGCAAGTCCCACTTAGAAGCCTTATGCTCCTCAACTAAGGAAAGACATTTAATGAAAGAATTCAAGTTGGGATGCTCTGATGCCCACATCCTAATGCAACACACAAAAACTCAAAATAAATCACTATATTGTATAATGTCTTTCAAAACTGTTAGCTCAAATCTAATAAAATTTTGTGAACACTAAAATTTTAACTCTTTTTGATCACCAAGTTCTTGATGTGAGTAAGTTGAGAGTGTTAGTGTGAATAAGGGTATTTCATATCTAGTTTGATATTTACTAGTTATTTTCCCCTTGTGTGAATAATTCATATTATTTAACTATTTATTAGTTAAATAATATTCACATGTTAAGTTGACTTAGGAAGCATTCTAGTTGTTTCTAGATGTTGAGAGTTGTCTCTAGTTGTTGATAGTTGTCTTATCCTACACATGTGATCTACTTGTCTCATGTCATAGGATTAAGACACTTGTCACATGAATACAACACCTTAGCTCTCATCCTTGCCTTTATAAGCAGGGTATGTCATATCATATTGTAATCTTGTATATTGTTGTATTTGCATTCTTTGATAGGAATACAATTTATTCTTGTCAAACTGATCTTCTCTTTTATTTGTGCTTTCCATTAGGCCTCTAGATCTTGGGTGGTTATCACCATAGCCAAATCTTACAGAGAGCATATGGAGATTAGAAATAGAAAGATGTTGATAGTTAGCTGACCAACTTAAAATTAGATGTGCAGATGTAAGAGCAGCTGACATATTACAAGTGGAATCTGATCAAACCAAAATGGTTGATTGCATGGGAGTTTGATCAATACCAAACGGGCTATCCAATCAATGCCAAATTGACAGATAATGAAATGCAATGGGTCTAGTGGTGAACTAACTGTTATGATCCTAATATGATATATTCCTAATTATAGTAAGTTAAGCACTTGTGGCATGCTTAACCTTAATAGATTCATTTATTAGCCTTATTTATTCCTTAAGATAACTTAGTCAGGATGAAGGGGTGTGTCCCTATATAGTTATGCATATAAATAAGGAGAGAGAGACTCTCCCAAACCATCACTATCTTCTAATATTGAATTCACATATTATTTTCTTATTATTGGAGATCACCCCCTCAAAGTGGTTTGCTATTTTTCTGATTTTTACATTTATTTCTAAGAAATATCATATCAAGTGGTATAAGAGCTACAATTTGGGCCAAGAATTTTGTTTCCGCCATAACTTTCAAACCATTGTGAATTTGGACCTAATTTTTTTTGCGTTTTGAGGTATTTGGTAGGTAAGGTTTCAAGTAAAAAACTAGATTTCTATCATAAGTTTTACGCAAGTTGTTTTAATTTTATATTTTTTTAGTAATTAGCTCTACAAGCTGCAAATTTCAAAAAAAAATTTAAATTTTTGGAAAGATAACAAAAAATTAGTTTGGGTCAGTTCTTTGTATTTTATTATTAGAGATAAAATATAGTTCGTAATATGGTGGTCAAAGTTAGGTCAAAATTATTAGTATTCTATTCTATAGGCCCACAATTTTTGAAAATTTTTGGATTTTTTTTAGATTTTTGGAAAGATATTGAAAAACTAGAGTTTAAAATACATACACATCAAAAGCCATGTCATCTTTAGGATTCAAAGACTTTTCTAAAAAAAATGAATCCAATGACCTTTATTCTCGACCACCTAAAATTAAGGGTAAAATTCCTCTGGGATGTGAAACAATGGTACATTTTATTAAGGATAATTTGATTGACCCATTTGCATCATCTTTCAATAAAGGTTTAGATAGTTTGAAACACAAACTATTATATGAATTGAAGTCCCAACAAAACCACCTAGGTGGGTACAACCCTAATAGATAAAATCAAGAGATAAAACAACCTTTTCAAAATCTGAAAATGAACTTACCTAAAATAAATATCCCTAAATTTGATGGTACTTATGTAACTTCATGGATAAGTCTCATGGAACAATCCTTTAAGCTTCATAATATACCAGACAATGTGTTGGTTATTTCCCAGACTGGATGCTTGCTCCCAGTTATCCCTACAAGGTAGCCATCATTGATCAACAGGATTCCCAGGCCAGGGGCCAACAGTATAGGAGATAGACTCTATAAATATCTTCTCTTCTTCTTTAGGCTCTGCAGAACCAAGGGGGGTATTCCCTACTCAACATCTATGAAATGCATCTTTGTAATAGCTAGGATGTTGACATAAAGCAGATAAATCCTCTCTTATGTAGACCAAAACTATCAGATAAGTGCAAAGAGGCTAGCTTTGGGCCTATATTCAGTTGTAGACAAAGGATTTCAGATCCTAAACTAATCCTAAAGTCCTAATGGTTTGATTCTAATGTTTAAGTTTGATTTCATGTATGGATGCAAAACTAGGACTTTGGGTTACAACAGAGATACCAGACCAGATCGGTGCCTATCCAGGGCTCGGAGTCATTAGACATATATATGTGAATGTTTACCACAGACTTAAGACAGTAATCAGATTTCAAGGGGTTTCTAATAGGTCTGCCTTATAGACAATACCCAGGAGAGAGTATTTAATTATTTCTGCTTACAAGCATCCTTACTACAATGTATTCTTCTTAACACTGAATCCAAAACATTCAATCTACTCCTTGAGCAGAGGTAAGAGACTAAGCATTCAATATAGAAAACCTATATTCTAGAATCTATAACACCCCTTAGATGTTCAGAGTCAGAAGAAAAACACATTCAGTCTGGAGATAAATAACAAAACACATGCGATGAAGCATTACTCATTTAAATCAACATGAAATTGATAATTCTGTGCATAATACATACAACATACAATTCATAAACTCGCAAGACAGCTGAAACAGAGTCACCATAAGACTGTATTCCTACTGCAGCACCAAAATTTTGTCCATTTTTCAACAACCAACAAAAGAGTAACATAGTTTGCTTAAAAAAAGCAAGAAAGTGTACTTCGCAAAAATTAATTACAAGGCGAGGTCAAAATTTCCCGTCAGATACACAACACCAGAAATGGCGCTCAAAATAATAAATGCAGCAAGGGACAAAACATGGAGAAGCGAGAGAAGGACGAGGAGCAGATGAGCTTGAGCCTTGTGCCACCGCTAGAAGATGATCATCATGAACCTAGTACTTGGTCGCTCAACCATCGGCCCATGCCTGTTTGCAATTCTACCTTAAATGGCTCATCTACCTGCGGACCCCTTCTGAAATGCAGCAACAGTGTGCCTCTGTTGTTTTCCCGCTAGAAAAGATACGTCGAGCATGGGAAATCCCATGCTGATGAAAGTTTGAACCATGACCGTTGAAATCCTCCCTACCGCCGAGATTTGCGGTGCCAAAAAGTCTGAAAAGTCAAGGACCGATGAAAATGCGCCACGTTGGCACCCCTACATCCACTGCTGACCATTCCAAAAATGTGAGATCAATAATCCCACATTCATCCTGCAATGCTTACTTAACTGTCTTATAAACCAAACCACGAGCAAACCCAGTGTCGTGCACTTTTGCCCTGCACGACCACTGAACCACCTACCATCAACCCATCGCCCTAACTCCTGTCGATACCAAAACTTAATCGGCGAGACCACAAACCATCGGTGAACCCAAAAACTCTCCCACCGATAAGCCGATCACACCGACGAAGCCCCTGAATTACCTCGTCGGCCAGACCCCAACTATCGGCGAACTACAAACTCCTCGCGCCGACGCCAATAGTTAAGCCGATGGCACCACCGGATCGGGGAGACCAACCTCATCGGCCAAACTCCAGCCCACCTCTCCGATCTCACAACTCTCGCCGACAGCTACACCTATCGGCAAGACACAAACCGTCGGAGCCACCAGAAAACCTTCTGCCGATACACCGATCTCACTGATCGCCAATAAAACACACATTCCTTCAGCCAGACTCCCTCCATCTGCCAAACTCCTTGCTACTTGCCTGAAACACATTGTCACACCGACAGGCACCTTCATCGGCGTAACCAATCCGTCAGAGCAACATTTCCCACCTACGCCGACGGAGGATGCCACGCCGAAAACTGCAAACCATCTCATCGGCCTGTCGGAAAAACCCTTAATTCACTCGCCGATGATGCATGTCACAGCGATGAAAGGAACAAACCACTGCGAACAACATTATTGCTGAAACAAAAGCCAACTCACACTGATGGACCAAGAATTTCTAGGGTTTGAATGAAAAACCCCTGCAAACGTCTAACCCTAAAATCCTAGACATAAATGATTACCAACACAATGTAATGGTTGGTGTAGCCTCATGATGTTTAGAATCAAAACCTCATTTATGTTACCAATGGAGGATCGATAACAAGCAAGGGCAAATACTTAGTTGTTGTTAAGTGGGGAAAAGGATGAGTGATGGCAAGTATACAAACTAGATCAAAACCCAGTTCCACAATAACATTCAAGGATAAGATCGAGCTAAATCACAACCAAGAAGGTGGACTCAGCTATAAATCTTGTGCTCATGTTTGCTATGGAAAGATGTGTTTTAACCAAGTCTTTTATCAAACCCTAGGTTAAGTGATAATCAACTTGTAACAGACAAACGACAATAGAAACCCAAAATCTGAAAGTATAGAGATGATTAGGAAGCTATCAGAACCTATGTCACAGACGCTGGAAAGTCAAAGGACGAATTCGGTAACCATCCAAGTCCAGAAATGAGAATCTACCAGAGGTCAGAACTGAGAAGATATTGCAATTGATGCTCAAATACCAGATCCAGAACCTGAAAGCCCAGAAGACTAGGGTGGCAACTGCCCAAGTCTCTTCAGAGGAATATTTTGGAACTTCTGTCAAATCACGAAACCTTGATTCCTACACAACCTTCTTGCAACTTCACTTTCCCCAAAACCTGTACCTATAACCTGCACACAAGACAACAAGAGAGGAGTTTGGGGGTTGTGGTGTTTAGGGATTTGCCCCAGTCAAATCTCGGGTTAGCATTTAAGCTTCCCAACATCGTTGTTAGATAGAGAGTGTGCCCTTACAGGGCAGAGGCTAAAGATCATCCAAATGATAAAATGATTCAAATAATGATGATGTCACCTTAGTATTAGGGGAAATCTACATAAAAAATGAGCCTACTAAGAAACTCTAAAAAAACAAAAATTATCTCATATAATACAATTATTCAAATATTAATAAATATAAATTACTTAACTACATGAGTTAAGTGGGGATACATTTTTCTATTATAATTTATTAAAAAATTCAAGTTCATCTATCATTTTAAGTTATTTCTTTTCTTGATTATTTATTTTTATTTAAAAAGTCATAAAGTCAAGTTCATTTTTTTTTTAAGCAGTAACATATATTTCTATTAGAATTTATTGAAAAACTCAAGTTCACTTTTCATTTTAGATTATTTCTTTTCTTGATTATTTATTTTTTATTTAAAAAGAATTTTATCTAAAAGTTATATTTAAAAAGTCACACTTCCTAATTTTAAAACAAACTTTTTTTTAACTAAAAGAGGGGTAAAAATTTATTCAAACCAAAAAAGGCCAATACAAAGCGAGGGCATTACACACCCCTGTCTATCTCCACTGATTGGTCCAACTTTTATGAAAAATCTAGGGGTAATTGACCCCTTTCCACAATATCCCAAACATGCAAATGATCAGAAGCCCATTTAGCCAAGCAATCCACAACCCCATTCCATTCTCTAGGAATATGACAACCAGAAATAGAATCTAGAGAAGCACACAAATTAAGAACCTGTTATATAATAAGCCAAATGCCAATTGACATTCTCTAACTGCTGCCTCTTCAGCAAAGTCACCACCACCTGAGAATCAGATTCACAAATGATCATCTCCACCAAAGAGTACAACCGCGCTCCACAGCACATAAAATGGCAATAGCCTCCATCACATTGTTAGTATACCAACCCTTATAAACAAAAAAGATAAACTCAACAGTCTCAAAAGTAGTCCGCCCAACACCTCCAATACCAGCATGACCAAGATTTCCACGAGAAGAACCATCTGTGTTGATTTTCAGCACAACCTGAGGAGGACACCAACGCCCCTCCCTATTTATCTTCTGAAGAGGATGTCGACATCTATTTCTCATGATCTAACCAACACTCTAAGCAACACCCTTCTGAAGAGGAAGATTGAGACGAGTGCAATAGGCAACCTCTCTAGGATCCACACGCTCAGCCTGTTGGCAAGAGACACTATATGGACTCATGAATGTTGTCATTGATGGCAACAAAGGTTATCCCACACATCCGCAAGACATGATGAGTCTCTACCGGAAGTCAGATTGAAGAAGTGTTATGATCCGGTAAGCAAGAACAGAGCAGTCAGCAAGGTCCGACAGTTAGGTCCGGATCTCCCAGAGGAAGTATTTCAATGAAGTACGGATTTGGGGAAGTCAAGAGGAGTACCTTGACAATAGATTCCAAGGATTTAGCCTCCAGTGATGGAAGGGTGAAGAGATATGAGCACTTGAGTGTTGGGTTCCTGTTTGGCAGAGTAGACAGAGGAAGAACTGTACCGGTAGAGTGTCAGACCCAAATCCAGAAGAGATATTGCTAATGACTAAGTTTCTTAAGGTATCATTCATGATTAGCCGACATGATTGAAGACTTCTACAAGCATATCCTTGATCCGCATTACTTGGTATGCAAGGATTCAGCCGACAGACCAGAGTTTGGGATAATATTGACTATTTTGGATGCCGACTAGAAAAGTGTTAAAATCACTTGTGCGGATATATATACAAGATGGATTTAGATGTGAAGGTGTGCGTGGTGTGTTGTGTGGTGCGAAGAAAAGCAGAAGAGCAGAGTGAAGGCAGTAAGACAGATCCGGAATGTGACAGTACAGCAACATCAAAAGAGAGTAAGAATGAAGTGCAGTAGATCAATTTATTGAGCTTAACCGGAATTGAACCTCAGCATGTGTGGATGCTTCTCATCAGTTCAAACATTGAGTTACCTTCCTTTCTTGTAGACAGTGAGTCTCTTGTAGGCAGTGAGCCTCTTGTGAGCAGTGTGCTCGGGCAGTGAGCCCTAATTGGCAAGTGCCATTTTGTATCTTCTATTCTTCTAACAGAGAATAATATCTTGGGTTAATCACCCCGTGGTTTTTCTCTTAACCAGGTTTTCCATGTCAAAATCATTGTGTCATGTGTATTGGTGTTATTTCCATTTCATGGTTATGTTTATTCATTTGATTTAATATTGTATTAACTGTTAAGGAAGTTCAAAAAGATGAAGCAATTAAGATAACTAATTCACCTCCCTCCCTCTCAGTTATCAACAATTGGTATCAGAGCCAAGTTCCTCCAAACAGAGCCTAACAGCTTGAGGAAGATCTAGGAATTCAAATGGATATGTATGGTATGAGGCAACAACTTCAGTCTGCCCTAGATGACCTTGAACAATCTAATTCTGAAGTCAATAAACTAAAGGAAAGACTCAAACAGGCCGATGATTTCATAAATGAACTAAGAGGGAAACTAAGTCTCTCTATGAAAAAGAGAAAGGATCTACTTCAGCAATTGGCAAGTCAAAGTGAAGCCAATGATACAAATGAAGATCTGAAGGAGAAAACCAAGCTATGTGAAAAGTTATCAAAAGAGACCATTATGATAAGACATGAAATGGAATCAGGAGTCATGAAATTCACCCAAGAAATTGAAGAGAAAAGAAAAATTGAAGATAGCCTAAGACAATCTCTCAAGGAGAAATCTGAAGACTGCCACAATATGGATAGAATAATCAGGCATCTAGAATCTGATCTTGAAGAAGCTAAAGAAAAAGAAGAACAACTTGAAAATCAAATTGACACTCTCAAAAGGGATCTTCAAACAGCAAATGAATATAAAGAGAAATTCAAGGTAAGCTCTGCTCAACTTGAAGTTCTTCTTGAAAGCCAAAAAAGGGTAGATGACAAGTGTGGCTTGGGGTATGAAAAAGGTGAAAGCTCCGGATCCGGTCAGAAGAACTCCAGATCAGAAAATCCAAGAAACATGCCTAAAAGACCTCCAGTAAGACAACCAAATGCTCAAAGATATCCATCCTTCAATGGATACTGCCACAACTGTAATAACTTTGGTCATAAAGCAAATTAGTGTAGAAGAAGAATGAATCAAACTATTACATCCTTCTCCGGACAGTGTTTCAATTGCAAAAAGTATGGTCACAAATCACATGAGTGTAGATATAGGCAAATGAGCAATTCATTCAATGGTAGATGCTTTGCATGCAATAGAATGGGACATATGGCTAATCAGTGTAGATCAAGAGAATATCAATCAAATATGCAAAGAAATGTTGTTTGCTACAATTGCAATAGATCCGGTCATATTGCCAAATTCTGTAGAAGCAAGAATCAGGACAAAAGGGGTCTGGTGCATCATAATCAGAATCAAGACAAAGGAAAAAGAAAAATGAATGCGGATGAAGTTTAAAGTGAGATGAACAAGATTTGGGTGAAGAAAAGTACAGAGAATGTAGCAAATGGATCTGCACCAGAATCTGGTGCTGATACTCCTTCCAGAAATTAAAAGGTGAGCTCTGGCTCAAGGGGAGACACAAGGAAAAACAATTTCCCCCAGCCAGTTAATTGGTGCCGGAAGTGGCACAAAGAAAGTTGCGGATTAAAGGGTTTACAAAGGAACATCCAAATAAGCTTTGGTAGAGATATGGAAGATCCGCAAGAAGTTTTGAAGAGTCTAATCCTTCCAGATTGATCCGGTTTAACAGTCATCCGGTAAAACAAGATCGTCACAATTTGATCTGGTATGATACCAAATTGAAGTATCCTGATCTGCGGATAGATCAAATGATTAGTGAATAAAAGATAGATTGACAATATGCATCAAGAATAATTCTAAGCATACCTCAGTAATCCGGAAGAGATCTAGTTCAGAATAAGGAGAACAGAGCAACTGAAATAACTTAAGTTGCACATTTATTGCAGTATGAATTTAGGGTTTTTCTTGCAATTAAAAGGGTTCATGTGCTCGTCATTTGCACATTTGCATTCGAAAAGAAAGAAAGGAGAGCTCTGCAACAAATTACTTCAAACTTCTCAAAGACCAACCGCTAGAATCAATTCATTTAAATATCTAGCTCACTCCACGAACCCTAGAAGCATGAAAGGTATTTTCTGTTATATCTCCCTGTAAATCTTTTGAAGATGGCTACACCGAATGTTGTAAAGATCTCTGATAGACCACGTCCTAAATTCAAGAAACATCCATATAAATCCCTTGAAGTTGATCCCCTAGGCGCATTCTCAAGCATTCTGCATGGGGTTCTGCATGTGGAAGATGTTAGGGTTTACATTCATGTGAATATTGAAGAATTTGGGGAATCCAAATTATAGGACATCTATCATAAACAATTAATAGATGATGCTTTTGAACTCAAACCACAGTATAAGGGCATCCAGGAGAAACATTTTGGTCAGTACATTCATTTCCCCTACTTTGAAGGAGATGAATGGGTCCGGTATGTGTTGAGTAGAATGCACGACAACTTCATATGATTGAACAGACCGTTTAAGATTACTAAGGACGCCATTAAGGCTGTAACTGGATTAAACTCAACCGGTGAAATGCCTATTCTCAAATCTGTCAAAAACCAAGTTGTAAGTGAGGCTACCGAATCAAAATTTGATAAAAGAGCAATGACAGTTGAAGATATTACAGATCCGGATATCAAATTTGCATCAATGATAATTGGATATAAGATATATCATTCAAGCAGGGAGAATTTAGTATCCGGAACTGCTGTATACACTGCTTATGAAATGTTGAGGAAAAATACAGACTATGATCTTTGTGAACTCCTTCTAAATCAACTAATGGAAAACCTGCAAAAGATCAAGAAGGATAAGAAGAATTCCTTCAAGTATGGTGGGTTGATACTGTGCTTGTTCTTCTACTTCATGAATGAGCTTCCCAGATCTAGTGGTTGGGTGTGGCAGAATGGTAGACCAGTAGCCATCCAAATCAGAGATTATATACATGGGCTTGGTGATGCCAAAGCACAGAATACAGCACTATGGGGCTATTTCAAGAATTTTCAAAGCATGATGCAAGCAAGAGAGAGAATCCCCCAAGCTCTAGTTGAAAAGTATAAGGAAACAGTTTGCTTCATGGTAGAAACTAATCAGTGCCTTATGGAGGCAGTGGAACCAAGAACAGTGTGGATCATGCCAATGGGGTATGAAGTTGATGAAAAAATTGTAGAGTTGCATGTTCAACACATGCTAAGTCAGCCAAAGGACCCTAAAGCAGAAAGGTTTGGAACCTTTGAAGAATTAAGTGTAAAGATCCATGTAGAACTTCGACAGCCTGAAATCAAGAGGAAAGTAAGAAGGGAAGTTGAAGAAGTTGCCAAGAGGCATGGAATCTCAAAAAAGGCACTTGATGCCCACAGAGAAAAGACAAAAGGAACAGAAAAAGAAAAAGAAGAAGCAGAAGAAGAAAGTGCCCCGGTCGAAGCTCCCTTCCAGACCAGATCCTCTAAGAGCTCTGCACCTAAGAGCTCAAAAGCATCAAAACCGGAAGCAAAAATCATCCGGTAAAGGAGAAAAGAGAACAAAGAAAAAGGCAACAAGGTCGTATACAAGCCAGAAAGATGAAGAAGAGACAGAATCTGATGAAGAAATCAAGAAGATGAAAAAGAAAAGGAAAGTATCCAGTGAAACCAAGGAGGCAGAGGCAGAAGAGTTTGTTGAAAAGCCCACTCTATCATTAGATGATGTCGTCAAATCAGTTACTGTGGATGGAAACCTTCAACCAATGGCTGAATTCTATGATGATTATAATGAGGCTGACCAAAAGATTTTGCAGGAAGCAGCAGTCAAGTATCTGAATATCTACAATAAGTCTTTTATTGAAACTATATCTCTTATTCCCAAAAGCCTAAAGAAAGAGTTATAAATAAGAAAGAATAATGCTATGGCAAAAGATCTAGAGATCCAAGAACAAATAGCCATTTAGCTATATCCTTCAATTGATTCAAAGAAAATGAATATGATCTTCAAAGATTGCAAGGATGAGTTTCGGAGCAAAGCGAGAATGAATCAACTTATGCTCGGAGAAACTGACAAAGTAGCAAAAGAGACAGAAGAGATCCTCTAGAATGCATACAAAAGGTTCAACATTCCTATTACAGAGGACTTGGGTGTTGATCCCTCGGCTACAAGTGTTGAAGAAGAATCCATTGAGGCAATGACAGAAGAAGTAATGGACATCGGTGAAAATAAGGGCTTGGAATCCTCTGCTCCGGAAGAGGTGGCCCATGAACAAACAAAGATCACTCCTCCGATTTCCCCTGCTGACTCCAGATTCAAAGGAGAAGAAAGAATAGAGGAGAAAGTAAAAGAAGTGAAGGAAAAAGAAGATGACAGCACTAAGGCTGCAGAAGGAAAGAAGACTTCAACAGAGAAGACCACAGTTGTTAGTGGTAAGAGTGTAGAAGAGAAAGCTCCAAGAGACAGCTCTAAGACTGCAAAAGAGAAGAAGAATCTGTCTCCGGCAAGAGACTACAGAAATTGTCAAAGAATTCTTAAACAAAGAGACAATGGAGATTGATGAATCGGAAGTTCTACAAGGAACATTTGATTTTGATTCTTTTTCCCCGGTACAAACAATGAAGATAGCTTCATTTGCTAATGCAAAGGCAAAAGAAAAACTCTTGAAGTCTCACATGGAAGACTGTGAGCTAATAGAAGTTGCATCCAGAGCATTAGAAAAGATTATGCCATCTTTTCAGAAGGATCCCTCAGCCTCCTCATCCGGTAATCTCAGATCTCTAGTCAATAGTGTTAGCACACATTTTGATTCCCTAGAGAAGTCAGCAAAAGATAAGGTCCGGAAGGAATTTTTGGCAAAAAGATTATCAGAGGTACAAGGGTTAATAACTAATGATAGGAGGAATATGAATATTGGGATAAAAAGCTTAGAAAATGCCCTTAAAGATGGCGGGGAAATGTACAAATTTTGTTTATTATGGTCCAAAGTAACATTGGATATAGAGAAGAAAATGAAAGAACAAGAGGACAAACTGACAAAACTCTCTAAGAATTTTGATCCTCTCTCCTCTTCCATAATAAATCAAGAATGTTAGACTATTGCAGTCTTGAATGAAATCAAGAAGCTTGAGAAGGAAAAGAAAAATAGAATAAGCAGGTTGGGTGAACTTAGAGGGATAATTATCCCTAAGTTAGAGGCCATGCATGAGGCCATAAAAGAAGCTCAGACCACAGCCCGGACCAGTGATCCAACAGATCTAAAAAGGGCAGACGCATTTGCATTCATGTTGAGTGGTCACATCGCAATTTTGGACAGGATGAAGCAAAGTTGGGCAACAGAATTCGTCCAATTGAAGACAACTTTTGCAGACATACTTCAGTATATGTAAGTATGCTATATATATATATATACTTATACGGCTAAGAATAGTTGAAATTTTGAAAAATTTTGGTGTGTGGACCCTACCCTTTGCCATTGATGTCAAAAGGGGAGTGAGGAGCAGTGAAAAATGAGGAATCCAGCTAAGGGGGAGCTCCAGAAAATGTACATAGAGACAAAGCATCAACCAAGGGGGAGTATAGTAACCAAGGGGGAGTATAGTGTGACACTTAGTCATTTTTCACTAAGTGTTGCCATCAATGCCAAAGGAGGAGATTGTTGGCAAGAGACACTATATGGACTCATGAATGTTGTCATTGATGGCAACAAAGGTTATCTCACATATCTGCAAGACATGATGAGTCTCTACCGGAAGTCAGATTGAAGAAGTGTTATGATCCGGTAAGCAAAAACAGAGCAGTCAGCAAGGTCCGACAGTCAGGTCCAAATCTCCCAGAGGAAGTATTTCAGTGAAGTGCGGATTTGGGGAAGTCAAGAGGAGTACCTTGACTAATAGATTCCAAGGATTTAGCCTCCGGTGATGGAAGGGTGAAGAGATATGAGCACTTGAGTGTTGGGTTCGTGTTTGGCAGAGTAGACAGAGGAAGAACTGTACTGGCAGAGTGTCAGACCCAAATCCGGAAGAGATATTGCTAATGACTAAGTTTCTTAAGGTATCATTCATGATTGGCCGACATGATTGAAGACTTCTACAAGCATATCCTTGATCCGCATTACTTGGTATGCAAGGATTCAGCCGACATACCAGAGTTTGGGATAATATTGACTATTTCGGATGCCAACTAGAAAAGTGTTGAAATCACTTATGCAGATATATATACAAGATGGATTTAAATGTGAAGGTGTGCGTGGTGTGTTGTGTGGTGCGAAGAAAAGTAGAAGAGCAAAGTGAAGACAGTAAGACAAGTCCGGAATGTGACAGTACAGCAGCATCAAAAGAGAGTAAGAATGAAGTGCAGCAGATCAGTTTATTGAGCTTAACCGGAATTGAACCTCAGCATGTGTGGATGCTTCTCATCAGTTCAAACATTGAGTTACCTTCCTTTCTTGTAGACAGTGAGTCTCTTGTAGGCAGTGAGCCTCTTGTGAGCAGTGTGCTTGGGCAGTGAGCCCTAATTGGCAAGTGCCATTTTGTATCTTCTATTCTTCTAACAGAGAATAATATCTTGGGTTAATCACCCTGTGGTTTTTCCCTTAACCGGGTTTTCCACGTCAAAATCATTGTGTCATATGTATTGGTGTTATTTCCATTTCATGGTTATGTTTATTCATTTGATTTAATATTGTATTAACTGTTAAGGAAGTTCAAAAAGCTGAAGCAATTAAGATAACTGATTCACCCCCTCTCAGTTATCAACACAACCAAGTCGCACTTAGCCAAAATAGTTTCTCCCAAAGAATGAAGAATCTTCCACCACAAGTGTTGGACAACCAGCTTCACATCTTGAAAAATCATGCGATTCCTCTCCAACCAGATATGCTAGATAATAAAAGTTGCTCCAAGAGCCCAAGTAACCTGAAGAAAAGAGGTCTTAACAGGGGCCTTCCCCCACTGGGCGAAGAACTCCTCCAAAGAAGAGATGTGCTAGCAAGCCTAGATCCACACAGCCCACAAAAGGTGCCAAAGCCTCCTAGAAAAGGAACATTGAAAGAAGAGATGAGAGACACTCTCCTCACTTTTAAAACACAAAGCACGCATTGGGGGACCTTGGAACACTCTCTTGCACAAGTTATCCCAAGTAAGACATCGGTTCTGGACCACCAACCACATAAAAAAATTGCACTTGGGCCAACCAAATTTGTTCCACACTTGCTTCCACCAAGGAACCACAATGTCCCCAAACACCTACCTAACCAACTCACCATAACTCGCTAAAACAGAGTACTTACTAGATAAATCACTGTTACTCTAGGCCAACACATCTTGTCCCGCCATGGAATTGCAATCACGAGAAGCAAGAATCTAAGCCAACTCTCGCCTATCCTTCTCTGACCCTCCTGGCAGCCAATTTGAGGATTGCTTCAATCTAAGGCTAACAGCCAGTCCAATATTCCGAACAGACTTATAATGCTCAACTGTAGTCCAACCCACAGCAGTAAAATGATCACAAAGAGACTAGAGGTGAGGGTAAGTAGAAAGAACAGGAGGATGACCATCCCAAGCATCCCACCAAAAAAGAGCTTGAGAACCTGTATGACATATCCAAAAAAGCCCCTTCTTAACCAACTGAGCCCCCAATTTGAGGGTATTCCAAATCATAGAGCCCTTTCCATCTAAAGGGAACTAAGGAACATCAAAAGTGTTAACATCCTTAAGATACTTGTGGGTTAGAATACGAGCCTAGAGTTGATGCTGACAACTACACCAACGCCAATATAACTTGCCAGCAAGAGCTTGCCCATTCAAAACAGAAAAATACAAACCGAGGCCCCCTGTTTCTGTGGCCTACACACAATATCCCGCTTAACAAGACCACTTAGCTGACTGCAAGTTACCACTCCAAAGAAATTGTCATGAGAGCATCAAATTCCCTCAAGAAATACATCGAAGCAGCCTGAACAAAACATTTATAAATAGGGAGGGCCTGGATAACAGATTTTAGAAGAGTTACTCTCGCAGCAATAGAAAGCCAATGACGAGTCCAATGGTTGACTTTACTGCACAACTTATCAAGCAAATTTTGCCAAGAAGGCCTAGGTTGCCTACCAACAGCAAGAGGTAGTCCCAGATAGACAAAGGGTAGAGACCTAATCTGAAACCTCAAAATATTAGCAGTCCTCCGTTGAATAGCTTGAGGAGTATTAAAAAAGAAGAAAGAAGACCTTTTCTCATTGACTTTCTGACCTGAAGCAACAAGATAAATATCAAAAGCCTGCCTAAAAGAAACAGCCTCCTGAAGACAAGCCCTCCCCATAAGAGAAATGTCATCCACAAACTGAAGATGAGAGATTTGCGGCAGCCCAAAACCCCAACACCAACCTTGAAGCCTACCCCGAGAAACCCACGACTTAAGAAATCTGCTCAAACCCTCAGCCATAATAATAAACAGATAAGGGGAGAGAGGATCTCCTTGACGAAGGCCCCTAGAAACATCAAAAAGTTCAAAAAGTTTCCCATTTATAAGAACTAAAAAAGAGGAAGAGGTAACACAACTCATAGTCCAACTAACCCAATCTAGACTAAAACCAAAGCCTAAGAGAATTCTCTGCAAAAAATGCCACTTAACTCTATCATAGGCTTTGGCCATATCCAACTTGATGAACATAGACTTCTCCTTAGAGGTTGCCATAGACTGAATGACTTCAGAGGCAACCACCACCCCATCCAGGATCTGTCTACCAACCACAAAACCTCCTTGCTCCTTAGAGATTACAAAAGGAAGACAAACTTTGAGCCTCTCTGCAATCAATTTAGTAATAATTTTGTACACCACATTACAAAGAACAACAGGTCAAAAGATTTCAAGCTTATCAGCACCTTCCTTTTTGGGAATGAGAACTAGAAAAGTAGAGTTCAAGGCACGAAGCATCTTCTTACTGTGAAGAGATTCCTGGACAACCTCCAGCAAATCCAAACTTATAATATCCCAAAATTTCTTTAAAAATTCAACAGGAAAACCATCCAGACCAGGAGCTTTACCTTTATTCATCCCAAGAATAATCCCTTCCAATTCAGGCAAAGAAATCGGGCAAGTGAGGAAATCATTCATCTCCATGGAGATCAGGGGTGGAATGCAACCAAGGATCAAGTTCTCCTCATCTTCAGCACGGGGCGAATCCTCAGAAAAGAGAGCAGAATGAAACTATCGAGCCTCATGAGACAAAGCCTGCATAGAAGAAATATAGATCCCATCCGCATTGATCAAAGAGGATATACAACCTCTATTGTGACGATCCTGCACATAATGATGGAAGAAAGCAGTGTTCCTGTCCCCTTCCTGAAGCCAATCATTCCGAGCCTTTTGCTTCCAGAAAATCTCCTTCCGGAGCTCCCACTCCTCCACAACTCTCGCAGCCTGTGATTCTGCTTGACCCAAAGCATCTGAGAAACCAACATCCCGAATTTGGCGAGTAATCACATCAAGGCGCGCCTGAGCATTCCTCTTCATAACCTTAAGATTGCCAAAACTCGCCTTATTCCATCTCTTAAGGTAAAATTTAACATACTGAAGTTTTTTAACAAAGGTGTACATAGCAGTACCATAAGCAGGGCTGCCATCACACCACCATTGGGCCACAAGATCATGCAAAGAAGACTCCCGAAGCCACATAAGCTAAAACTTAAAGGGAGGATTCTTGGAGCAGTAAAAGAGTTAACCGAAAGTTTAATTGGCCAATAATCAAATCCCCTCCAATCAAGAATCTCAGAACTAGTAACCAATCTACCTCCCACCCAAAAACAGAAGACTAGAAATCTATCCAACCTTTTAAAACAAACTCTTATAGTAGTTTATTTTTAATTGTTTTGAATATGTATATATATAAAAGAAAGAATATTTTACAATACCATTCTTGTTTTCTTTGGCTAAAATATAAATAAAAATTGTTAGCTTTTTTTTATTCAATAAATTTTTATCATGAATATTTTTTAGTTTTTTATTTTTGTGTTTTTATTTTTTTCTCCCCAATAATATTTTTGTTATGAATATTTGTTAGCTTTTTATTTTTCTTTTTCCAATAATTTTTTTATTTTGTATTTTGCATTTTGCATTGAGTTATTTTGAAGAGAATGTTTTTTTTTTTTGTTTTTTTGTTTTTATTATTTTTATTTTATTATTATGTATGTTTATTTAAATAAACACATTTATAAAATTTATAAATAGTGGCAAAGTACAAGTAACTTGGATATTTTAGTTTATACTTAATATTTTATTTTATATAAATTTTATATATTAAATCAAGTTTCATATTACCATTTTATATATAGATTTATGATTTTATATATATTTAAATTTATGATTTTATAGTTTTAGATTTATTATATTAAATATGTGTTTATAACAAGTTTTATGATTTTTAATGCTATTAAAGAATAAAAAAATATTTTTAAGAAAAGATTTGTTGAAATATTTTTGAAATGTTTTTTAATTTTTTTCCCTAAAGAATGAAAGTATTTTTTAGAAAACATAATAATTTCTATAATAGAACTTAAGAATACAAATATAAAAAACAAAAAAAAACTTTATTATTTAGAAAGATGCTTGAGATAGAATACGATATGTAGAGTTAAATTAACCATCATGAGTTAATTCATAGGATTTTAAAAAGTTTAATTTTATAAAGTAAATAATTTTATTTTTATTTTAGATGATGTCACCGTAACGGTTGATGTCATCTTTTAGTTGATTTTTTATAGCTCAATATTTTGATGATGTCATCCTTAGGAGGCCCATTTTTTATGTAAATTTCCCCTAGTGTACCCAAGATATATGGTCCATTATTAGCCATCTACAATTCTGCATGAAATTCCAGATATAGGAACCGCGAGGAGGGTTTGGATCGGTGAGGATATGAATGGGGTCATCTGAGTCCATGTAGTTCTTCTTGAGTATCTGAAACCACCTAGCATCAGATTCTTTGTACATCTTCAAAATAAATTTCACGCCAAGTGCTAGGTTTTGTTTTTCCATGCTTCTTAGTCCAATGCCTCTATTAATCTTTTCTTTGCACGCAGTCAACCAAAACCAAAGGAATGTGTTTATTCTCATTTGCTCCCTCCCAAAGGAACTTTTTGAGGATGCTTTCCAACATATTACTGGGTTTCTTAGTGACCTAGTTGCTACCAGGTTGATAAGTAAGAATAGCATAGAGTACCACTTTTATCATTTGGATTTTCCCAAGCAAGATTAACCACTGACCCTTCCAAGAGAACACCTTAGATATGGACTTGTTTATCATTTCTTCCCATAGGTTTGTACTTATTACACCTTTGAACAAAGGGACACCTAGATACTTACTAGGAAGGTCTACCTTATTGAAATTCAAAATAGATACTATCTGGAGTTGAACTCTTTTCCTGGTGTTAAAGAAAAAATATTTGATTTTTTTTATTGATTTCCTATCCAGAAGCAATGGCATACCTGTCTAATATCTACTTGATTGTGTTGGTTTCATCCATGCAAGAGGCACCATAAAGGATGGTATCATCGGTGAATTGTTGGTGAGTGACTGATGGGAAGTTGTCTGCTTCTTGAACACCAGACCAAACTCCTTGCTATGACAATGATTTAATTCCCCTTCCCAAGGCTTCAACCATTATTACAAATAAGAAAGGAGAAAATGGGTTGCCTTGTCGTAATCCCCTAGAAGGCTTGAAGAAGTCGCACAGCCTGCCATTAACTAGCACCAAATATCTGACAATTGAAATGCAATTGAATACCCACTACAACCGGTCATGGTGAAAGCCAAATCTTTTCGTGATGCTCATAAGAAAACTCCAGTTGAACCTATCATATGCCTTACTAACATCAAGTTTTAGAATCATTCTACTCCGATTGCAGGAGGTGATGGAATGCAAAGTTTCATGTGTGGTGATGATGCTATCAATGATATTCCTGCTTGGAGTGAAACCACCCTGCTCTTTCAAAATAATGTTCGGCAAGATCAATTTAAGCCTATTCATAATTACCTTTGAGACAATTTTGTATATAGTGTTACAAAGTGAAATGGGCCTGAAATCACTCAAGGTAACAGGATCTAATTTCTTGGGAATCAAGGCAATAAATGTGTTGTTTATATATTTTACCATTTTCTTAGATCTCCTCAAGTCTTCAACCACCAACCATATGTCGTCTCACAAAAACTTCCAAAATTCCTAATAAAAATATGAGGGAAACCCATCGGGCCCTGGTGCTTTGTCTCGTGTCATTTGGAAGGCCGTAGCCTTAACCTCATCCTTCGTGATTGTTGAAACAAGCATTTTGTTTTATTCCTTCGTTACTATGCTTGGTATGAAATTTAAGAATCTTTCTCATTCCTGAAGTTTGGAAGCAATAGGATTTGCCAGTAAGTTTTGAAAGAATGCTACTGCCTCTCTTTCGATTCCCTTTAAGTCGTAGGTGATTGAGCCATCCTCCATAATAGCGATAATGCAATTCTAAATTCTCTTCATCTTTGTAGAATTATGGAAAAACTCAGTATTTAGGTCTCCTTCCTTGAGCCAGGTCTCTCGGGATTTAGATCTCCACTATATTTCTTCTCTCACCAATAGCTCCTCATGGTACTTCATCAGCTCTTTTTCCTTTTCATATTCCTCTATGTGCATTCCTTGCTTGATTACTGTCTTATTAAGAGTTTCCACTTCTGCTTCAACTCTTTCCTTCTCTTGGAAGATATTCTTGAAGGAGTGTGTATTCCAATCTTTCAGCTTCTTTATCACAATCAGTTTCTTTGCAATCATAAACATTTTTTTATCCTTTCTGCACATGAGCTTCCTTCCACCAAGTTTCCAAAAGTCCTTTCAACAACTTGCTCCTAAGCCACATCTCAAATTTGAATGGGCATCGAGGGGTGGATAGTCATTAGTCAAATGCAGAACAATTGGGAAGTGATCCAAGCCAGAGAAAGGAAGGATGAAGGAGTCAATGGAAAAGGGGGAGATGAGCCAATTTGATGAAAGCATAAATCTATCCAATCGTTCAGCAATTTGAGCCAATTTCTCTGATTAGTCCAAGTGAATTCCCCATTTTTAGGAGGGATGTCAATGAGGTTGTTCTCCTCTACGAGATTCTGGAAGTCTTTTTGGCTTTGGCTAATATGTGTCAAACCTCCCTGTTTCTCCAATGGTGACAAAATGGCATTGAAATCACCTCCAAGAATTATATAGTCATGCTTATGATTTGAAATGTAAAAGGAAATTTTATTCCATACCTTTGCCTTTTCCTCTATCTTGATTGGGCCATAGATGTTCAGTAGAAAGAAGCAATGTTTTGAGAATTGATCTATCACACGTGCAACCATCAAATTAGCAGATTCATAATCTTCCTCTAGTTTCACCCATTGTGATTTCCATAAAATGCTAATGCCACCCAAAACACCATTCGATTGAACAAAAGTGTCATCCCACCTAGGGCATGATTTACAGAATAGAAGGCTTTCTTCTTTTGACAGTTTGGTTTCTTGGAACATTAAAATTGCTACACCTAGAATTTGTAGATGACGCTTAATTGTCTCTTGTTAGGGGCACTTAAGCCCCTAAAATTTCAATTGGAGATATTCATTGGTCCCTAAGGGATGGGCTTCCTCCCTTAGTGTTGAGTAAGAATCTATTCAGAGATACTTGACCTCCAAATAAAGTTTCTTCTTTTCTTTTTTGCTTGTTAGAGTTCCTCCCCTTCTTTTTGATAGTTAAATTGGGTTTAAAGATTTTAGAGGCAACTTGGCTAATTGTGCGAAGATCCACCAACCCTAAATCATCTTTTGCGCTGGAATCATAGCTTGTCCACTCAAAATTATCTTGTGGTTCCTCATCAAGATTGTTTTCATCCAAGTTAGGCTTTAAAGATATGCAGGCATTGGTATATATGGCAATTGACATAGCCTGAACCACAGGAAGATCGTGGCTCGCCATCGTCCCTCGAGCAATGATCAAATCCGCATGTAGCCTCCAGAATTGGGTTGGCCTCCTAAGTGGGCTTGGAAAAGGTGGAAGAATTAGGATCATCACTTTGCAAAGGTGGCATGAGCTCGACCCTATCTTGATTCTCCACCAAAAATTTGCGTCCATCCTTCAGGGAATTGGCATTTTCTGTTGGATCAGTGTTCGCATTTACCTCCGATGGATCTTTCCTTCTCCATTCCTGGTTTGAGGGATCATGAAGGTACCTATTCGTTGGATGGTTTCTTCTTCCGCAATTTGAGCAAAAAAAAATCTTCTTCTATTTCGATTCCTTGAATCCAATCTCCATTAACAGAAGCGAGTTTTATTTCCTTCAGAAATTCCTTAATCGCCATGATCTTGATTTAGCGAAAAGATAAAGAGTTTTGCTCCAAGATATCCATGTCCAATTCAATCATCATACCAAAGGAGTTCCCAATTTTGGTGAGGCATTCTTTGGACCAAAGCTCGATCAGGTGATTGTAAATTCTAACCCACAGGTTTGTCACTTGGGTTGGTCTTGCTGGGGTCAAATAGGGGAGTCCATTTCTGTATGTACATCAGAGATTCGCCTATCTTCCATGATCCATATGAGAGAATCAAATCTCTCTCCTCCTTACTGAGAAAGACTACAATGAAAAAACCTTTCTGTAAAAATTTGATGACATGAGGCCATTTCCAATTCTCCATTATCCAATCCATGATCTTGCTTCTGGGGAATTTGGTTCCAATGGGTAGTCCGATGATCTCTATCTCCATGAGCATCTTTGCATTTGCCTTAGCCTCCTTTGATAGGTCAACCACTAATGACGCCTCTACTTCCCTGATATTTCCTTCATTCCTGCGCATAATTAAATTTGTTTGCGAAATTCAATTGCAAACTTCACAAAATATTTTTTACTAAAAAATATTTTGTGAAGTATTATAATAATATGATGAATGATTTTGATGTTCTTGATGAAGAGCAATATGATGATTTATTTTAAGTTTCCATGTGTTGCACTAGGGCATACTAGGATGCAGCATCAGAGCATCCCAACTTATCCCAACTTGAATGTCTTCGTTGAACAATTTTCCTTGGTCGAGAGTGAGAAGCATAGGACTCACTAATAAATCAGTTGATGATATTGTTGTTCTCCATAAAAGCAATATGATGTTTTATGTTGAGTTTCCGTGTATTCATGTAGGTCCACTAGCTATCAATCTATTTGAACATATGCTACAAATATAAATTATTAATTATACAGCATTTGATACTGAACAATCAAATATTAATAGTGTTGTGGTTAATTTTGTTTGTTTTATACAAATTATGTTTAATATTTTGTACCTTCGTGCTCAAGTACTGGACTCCGTTTAAAAAATCGACAAATTGCCCTATCGAACTTGGGTTTAATAAAACCGGCAAACCATGTTATCTGAACCCTGAACCTAACATCGAAAGTGGCAATTTAAATATTTAACAAAGTTTTAGGTATATTACATTCCCTATGGAACATGCATAAATGAGATAGTGATTACCCTGTAATCAGGACTCCTGACTCCATTAAATCATTTGCGGACTCAACATGGAGAAACTTATTTTTCAGCCTCCGGTTATTTCCTCCAGAGGGATCAGTCAAAACACTTCTCTTTTTTAATCCATTCATTTGATACGGTCTACAGAAGCAAACTAAGATGGCAATAAGGTATTTGCAGAGCAGGGTAAGCAAAGCATTTAATTCCATTTATACTAAACATTACTTCATCCACAAATTGAGATATAAAAAGTGCATCATTTGATGTAGAAAACCAATTTACCAACATTGTGTAAGATGTTCACAATTAGATTTTAATTTAATTGTAGAAAATTGTTTTCCCGTAACATTTGCCGGAACCCATGCAATCCTTGTTCTACATTAAATGAGTAAATCTTTGCATCCTTTACTTCAGGACTCATTGCATCTATTTAGTTTCTCCTCCTCTCCATTAAAATAAGGAAGAGTACAAAAGAAAATATCGCTCAGTTCATTAAGGAAAGCTTTCTGAAATTCAAAATACAGAGGATTTGCTTTCCATTTTATACTAGCCTATTGCACTTCAGACAAGACAACATAATGACTTTCTAATTCAACAGAGAAAATTTGAAAACTGTATGTATCCCACACAAAATGGCACACCCTTCAACAAACATTTTCTCAAAATGTTTGACCTACGGTATCGTAGCGCCGCCGAGTTATCTCAAGGTAAGAGTCAGGTTATGTTTTTAAGCTTTATGTCATTCCTCTTTTTCTTCCTATTTTCTCTCGTTTCTGTTGAATATTGTCTCTTTATCATCAAGTTCTTCAATGCAACATTAGCTGCTTCAGCTGCTGCTCTTGCTGCTTCCATATCACCTTTATCCCCTTGTAGTACGGTAAGCAGTTTTTCACCCCCAGGGACAGAAGCATCATCCAGTAATCTTGACTCAAGTAGGTTGTTAGATCCATTGTAGGCAAGGTCTATGACTCTGATGCGAGTGACAGCAGAAGCAGCTAAAACTAAATTCTTCGCCTCTGATTCAGCTGGATTTGTACCATCTAATTGTATAACCTCAGCACCTCCAGTAACCATCCATAAATTGTGGGAGCAATTACCAAATGCTAAGCTTGTCGGTATAAAACTGTCTGGTAGCTCCACTTTCTGCAATAGGAAACAATTTAAGAGATAATTTGGTAAGATAATCTCTCTTGGTGAACCAAGTTGGCCCCCACAATCTCCAAGATGCAAACAAAAGAACCATAGTAAACGATGTTCCGGAATCAGTAACATATTCAATGATCATGACTGGAATCTGAAACAGCATTCTGGTATTAAAAATAAAGAATTGACAAATTCAAGGCTGCAGAGCAATCTAGCACATATTATGTGTATAATATTAACCCTACTACGATTTTCTGTCTAACAATTGCTGCTACCAACTGCTTTAACATAAGTACATCTGCCCATGTCTTTTCTCATGATGATAATGGCACGAGAACATGGATACTATCAACAGCTTTAGAATATCAATATTACAAACATACCTCAAGTAGTGCAAGCTTTCTTGATTGGAGATTGCAATTTAAAAGCAGCACTCCATATAGGCTGCAATCAAACCCGAATGTCACATAAACAAGCATACTATAAATTTTAAAATTCAGATTTATGATATGTATTAAAACATTATTGCAACAGATCCTCCAAAAAGGAAATCCAGATTCAATCTCATTTAGACATAATGTGATACCTATAAGATTCCATCTAAAGATTTTTCTCACAAATCCCAAGTAAACTTCTTCAACATGAAATATGAATGACAAATTCAAAGGGTACCACGTGCCTTTACAGTTCTGTTATTATTATTTCCATCGTCAAATGAAAAAAAAATGTTGCATAGTGTCTTGGCCACATCTGAACCATATAATTTGCAGTTACAGCTCACAATCCCTCATTTACCTTTCAATCTTTCAATACGAGGTACTGTCAAGATATCTCCATTTGAGGCTAAGTTAAAATGCTCCCATGTGAAAAGAAATGTTCAACCTATCCACCTCCATTGAGCAATGGATTGCATCCTTCAGTCTAGAGGCTAGTTAGGTATCTCTAGTGAATAGTAGCTCTCACATGGAAAAGCAATCTGTCAAATGTCTCAAATATTTCTCCAATATCAGGGGAATATATATTTCTGAACACCAACAAAAACAAAATGCCCTCTTCTTCACACCCTTCCCTCATTTATCTTGGCATCTCCCCGCCTATACCACTCACCACATACAAGGATAGATTCTCTGGTCTTACACCTCAATTATCCTCTTTAGTAAAGTAAATAGCTCTTAAATCTCCTATATACAATTAACAATTTCCTTCCTCAAAATGCATTTGTAAAACACCAAGGAGACATTAGCGGTTGAAGATAAACCTGTGCATCTTTGACTTGAGTCCCTACATCCCTTACCCAATAAATCTTCTTGATGTCTATCATACAACTAATCTATACACATGGACTGCATCCATCAAAACATCTACCACATTGGATCAAAATGTTGGTGCATTTATGCATTCAAGCATTTTTATTGTATTTATTATGCTTTAGTATGCACCCTAGGTTAAATTTAATTAGTAGAGTCATACTTAGGTTGAGTTGGTTTTATCTAATGTTTTGTTGCATCATTTACTATTGGTGATTAATGATACACTTCCCTACATGGTAATGATATTTTTCATCATTCTCCTCACTTAGTTGCATTTCCTACAAATGCAACCCTTCTGCTTGTATTTACACATTAGAGGCATACATTTAGAGGCAAACATTGGATGCACACTTGATGTGAGCATAGCTTACACTTGATGAAGCATAGCTCATACATGATTAGTTGCATATGCCTGATGACTGGAACAGCCATCCAGTTGCTTGTTCACATTTCTTTGTTGTCTTAAGCAACCAATTATCTAAATTAGTTTTTTCATTTTGGTCTTGAGTAGATTGCATATGCAAATCTTGCATGGTATCAAAGCTTTGATATTGAAAGGCTAGTTCATCTCCATCTTGCCCTAAAAATCAGTATGCAATCTAGATACGCTATGACACATGTATCTATAAACTTTCTCAAGACGTCATTCATCAACCGCATAAATTTAGCCAGTGCATTACATAATCCAAAAGGATGAACTGACCATTTGTACAAACCTTGCTTGGTTTTACAAGTGGTTTTCCATGTATCATCCTCCCCCATCCATACTTGATGATATATTGATTTCAGATCCAATTTTGTAAAATACTTTGCATGTTGCAATTGGACCAGCATGTTATCTATCCTTGCGAGAGGATAGAGATTCTTAATAGTGATCTTATTAAGAGACGATAGTCTAAGCATATTCTCCAAGAGCCATCCTTCTTTCTTACAATGACTATAGGTGATCCACATGGCGAAGTATTGGGCCATATCACACCTTGTTCCAATAACTCTTGAAGCTGTTTTTTAACCTCATTGCTCTCCATCAATGATTGTCTATACAATCTTATATTGCATAGAGGAGATTCAGAAAGTAAAATAATCTCATGTTATTCCTCTCTCTTAGAAGCCAGCCCCTTAAGCTCATGAAATACCTCCTCAAATGATGCCAACAATTCTTCCAATCCCTTGGTCTTCTTGCTGTTATGAGACATAGAAGAAATCCCAATTTGCTTTTCTTGTTTATCTTTCAAAAGTAAAAGACAAGACTGCTTGGTCTCTTGTATTAGCTTGGTTGCTTGATTAGAACATACCATGGCAAGTTGTGCTTTGCTTTGGTGTCCCTTGACGATATACTTGACTCCATCCTTGACCCATCAGTACTTGTTAGCCCTCCTCATGAATATAGCATCTCTTTCATACAAGTATGGACTCCCAGGTGCAGTATCAAATGCATCAAGTGAAATCACATCTACCTCTACTTCATCTATGTATTGAGCATTAATAGCAAACTGAAATTTGCACCTCTTCTTTACTTGAATCTCTACACCCTTCATAACCCAACCCAAAGGGTAAGGTTGAGGATGATCATAAGTCTTCAAGCCAAGCTTTCTAACTATCTCACCTAAAATCAAATTACATTGAGAGCCAGGATCTACAAGTGCTTTTGTTTTTGTTTTCTTAACATGGAGTTTTAGAATGAAAAGTTAATTCATTGCCTCAAGTTCTATTTCACTCATGACAGTCCTTGTAGCTATGCATCCCAGTTTTTCATCAACATTTGAGCTGTCCTTTGTTTCGACCTCTACTTTGATGGTAGCCATGGACTTCTTGGAGTCCTCCTTGGGCTTATTTTTGGGGTGCAAGTCAGAGTGCAATCTCCAACACTTGTTATCAGGATGGCCATCAACTTTGACTTTTGGGGTCTTCACAATTGTGGACAGAAGCATTAGACTTCTTACCTTTCCATTTCTTTAAGGGTTTGTTTTTCTTTTCCTTGGGTTGTTCCTTATGCTCTTGTTTTTGGAAGATTCTCCTCACCTTTCTTCTTCTCCTCATCCATGCAGTATGCCAATACACAAGCCTCATCCAAATCAGCTGGCTTAGTGGTGATGACTTTCCTTCTAAGGATTGAATGCAACCCGCCAAGGTACTTGGAAAGGATATCTTCTTCTTCCAAGTCCATGCTAAGCAACATGGCTTGTCTACAAAATTTCGTTGTGTAATTTTTAACACTTTGGCTGCTTCCTTGACTATAGTAGAGCCACTTTATTTTCTAATCGATTTCATGGCCAACTGGATAGAAATTCTTCCTTGGCAAATCTTTGAAACAATCCCAACATAGATTGTCAGTTTTTCTCCTACTCACATGAAGAAAGATGACTCTCCCACCATACAAGAGCATGTCCACTCATTTTCAAGTGAGGAAAAGAAATTTTCTAAGCTTCACTCACATTATGGACATTGAAGTGCACCTCCATTTGCTTGATCCAAGTGTCTAGAGTCTCTGGATTTACTTGGCCTTCAAAAAAGTTTTGACGTCAACCTCTGTTTCAACCTTAAATGGAATTGTTCCAGATTTTACTTCCAAGTTTTGATGTCAAATATTTCTTCCCATCCATGCTCATGGCTCTTGCTCTCCATCATCTCTAATGCCAAATTTTGTAATGTCCCCTTTTTGGCACATAGAATTTTTGTGCGCGTTATGCTTGTCCTAGTCATCGAGAGGCTATTCAGCGTGTTTGATCAGTGCATTCGTATACTTTCCGTGGCTTGGGGCTATTTTCCAGCAGTTTAATTAATATTTCATGTGAGTTGCCTAAGGTTTGGAATTAATATTAGCGACTTAGTGTAATATTAATTACTTGTGCCGCTCACTTGGAAATTATAAGAATGATTTATAAAGTTGCTTGGTTTTACTCACATATTATAAAGTCAGCAACTTTATATTATTTAAAAGTGAGTTGAGCGTTGGGAAATAAAGTAATAAATTATTACTTTTTGGAGCGCTCACTTAGTGGTCATAAAAGTGCATTAAAATGCCCACTATATCAAATAATATATTTTATTAAGTGGGATATGCACGAGAAAGATTATTTATGGATGAGTTGAGCGCTCATGGGGAAGGATGGAAAATATTTTTATTTCTTCTAGAAAATCTTGTGTTGTTGAGCAGAGTTTTCTTCTTGGGGTTGTTTAGCCTCAACTTCTCATCTAGTTTCGGTTGTGGAAGATCAACCCTAGCTGGATATTGGGTGATTTTATTACAGAAATCAAAAGGAGCTTCAATGGAGTCAGGTTACAGTGAATCAGATTGGAGTTTATTTGAGGTGTTTGATGTTGCTTGAATTTGTGATGCTTCAGTTTAATTTTGGAGTGCAATGTGTGCATGGTGAAATGAAAAAAGATATTAAATGTTTATTGTTATTGCTGAAGGATCAGATCCTACCCAAGCCGTACCATTTATTTCTCTTAAACTGGTCGTACATAGTCATATTTGGGAAGCACTTTATTAAGGAAGCTTATTAATCTTTTGTGTGGCTGAAGGAAGTCTAGATAGCAAGGGAAAATCTTACACATCCTTTTGAAGACCATTTTAATGTCTAAGAGGAAATCGTGGGACCGTGCTTCCCAAACCCTACCTTTAAAGGAGGATTTAATATTAATTTTGGAGGTGTGAGAGTATTCCCAAAACTGCCGTATGCTAGGAAAGAACCATAGCTGTAAAGTCTTCAAAAGTTTAATGTGTTGAATTGTCAAGATTGTGGGCCCCCATCATCTTCAAGCGATGTCTTCTTTGGATGTTTTAAGGAGTACGCAGCAGTTGGAGGAATTTCGTGGGATTCCCTAGAAGCATAGATACTTGGGAAATAGAAGTGCTCACTCTATTTGGTGTCTCCATTCATATGATAGCTGGCCGCCCAACTTTGGATGACTGAGAATCAGTTTAATACTTGTTGCTGACTGTTTAGGAAAGGCTGGGAGTTGTATTTGCTAATAGAAAAGGGGACTTCTGCAATTGCTAAGTGTTGTACAATCCCATTACCAATTTAGTATCATCTGCAAGCAATTTTCGCTTCCATGAATGGTTAGGAAACAAATTTCTCCATTTCTGTGATTCTGATTTTTTATATCAGCAAGCTGTGTTGAGCTGTGTATTCAAATTACTTAATTATTGGAAGGATGCAAATTATTTGACAAAATGTCCATGACTAATACCTGAAGATTGAGATGCATTCTTGAAGGATTTGTGTTCTAAACTGCAAAACAAACCATTCTAAAACATAACACTCAGAGAATACCATTGGATGTACAAATGTTAAATGTTTGACAGAATGCCTGCATGACAAACGTCAGTAATCATTTGCGGGTATTGGGAAAAAATTGGTTTCCAATCTAGGGTGGACATTACAAATTTCTTGGCTAGAACCCACACTAAAGTATTGGTAGATAACTGCTCTTGGTTCATTTGAGCTTCTTGTTGAGTGATCCACTATTGGTGCTTCATTACTTGTTCCATGTGATTCTCTAGGTTAGCAACTCTTTCACTTATGTCACCCATTCTTATTTCTTGGTTCCAACGGCATGTTCCAATCTCTGGATTCTCTCAGACTAAGTCTTCTCTACTTGAAGACCTTGTAATTGTCATACAAATCCACTTTTCACTTGATTCCCTACAAGTTTAGCCTGCTCTAATACCAAAATGATTTGTAATTGCCTACAAAACTATGCTTGTGTAATTACCAAATCACTAGGAAGTTACTATCCTTAGTTATAGAATTGTTTCTTTATATATTGGATGCTTAAATTTGTTCCTACAAATTGGAAATAATGCAAACACCAAAACACACTTTAACACATTCAATTTTCACCTAGGAAACCCCCAATTTAGGAGAGACAACCCAACTTAGTAGGTGCCAACAGCACTGCTACCTACTTATATTACTTGCAAATTAGTACAAAGGTCAATCCTCTGTCTAGTTCAAAATGAACTGGAACAGTGCTCTTGGTGCACTACAGTGGTGTCTCACACTTCTCCAAGACTTCCAAGAGTAATTCCACCTCTCAACTTGTTCTTGTAAACTTGGAATCATCCTCCCATGCACTGGAATGTCAAGAATCACAGCCTTTTCATTTCCCCTATTATTCTATGTCGCGTGGCAAAACTACCGCTTGTCACAATTAGAGCTATCGCAATGCTTTAGTAACTGGGTCATTAGTTTCATGACCACCGCGCCTTTACAAAATCATGTTGATGGTTTCGTAATCATCACTCCTTTACAAAATTGCTTGGTGGATGTAGAACCGCCTCTCTAAGGAAAATGGCAGTTTCATTTGTCATAAAACAATACGTACTTGCACATTTCCAAAGTTTGAAAAAATACATATTTTTGTTCATTTATTCACCTTGATCCTTTTCAGATCAAGGGGCATCTAGATGAGTGAGAATGGGCCTTTCGAAGTTTAGGTATAAAATTGAAATGCAAATCCCCTAGGCAAAGAGTACCTCAAGCAGGTGATGATATCATGCTAATGTCAGCACTGTGCAAATGTGCTAATGTGGCATGTAGATCAAACAACGTGGCATGCACAGACTATTGACTTGGTATTGACCTGACAATTGATGTGACCACACAGACATATTGATGTGGCAGCTTACTCAACTATACAGTCATGATTGATGTGGCAGCTAATGTGTAAGATGACTATGCAAGAGACGTGGCATTGAATCTTAAGATGGCTTGGCACTAATTGTGTAGAGTATATTTTGTTAAATAGTGGAATATTCTGATTTAACCAATGATTGTAAAGATTTTGGCATTAAGAATATTTTGGCTGGCATATTTTGTCGATTGTGTATTGACAATTGTCAACGGTGATTGTGTTAGCACTTGGGTGGCGCAGCAACAACGCTGCATATTTTTATTTTTTCTCCTCATAGTATGTCATTCATTCGGCCCAAAGTTCAAAGTTCAAACCATGAAAAAAATTGGGGCTTTTGGAAAAGTTGTCGGATTTGGACAATTTGATAGACAATCCTTAGGTTTTTTGCCACTCTAAATGCAATGATGATCTTAGATTTGTTCCATTATGCTTCCAAAAGAAGTTACCTGCACAAAATTAAAAAAAATTAAAAATTAAAAAAAAAAGATAAATAGCAACCTTGAAACCTTGTTAGCTTGTCCTTCAAATGTTTGATTTGGATGAAACAAAAAGCTAAACCAACTTCTCAAATACTTTAGACACAATGGTGAGCTCTGATTTGCTCCACCATTCACCCATGAAAAAAGACACTTACAAAATGAAAACAAAACTAGCCTAAGTGCAAACTTGCTCTAATTCCCGATAAGATTTCAAATAATTGCATGAAATTTCTATCCCGAAAAAAATGACTAAGTTATTCACAAATAAGCTAGTTGCTCAAAGAACTTGTAATGTCCCCTTTCGCTCATAATCAATTTGCGAACGGTTTAGCCTATTTTCCAAGTTTTCTCGTACGTTGATTGAACAAGGGAGAACTCCAACTTTCTTGGACATCACAAATGTAAGCAAGCATTGGTTTTATTCATGGCAGTGAGTTCAGGTGATCTTAGTGAGCCCCATGACACTTTCAAAATGCAATTTCATCTTTTTGGGAGCACTCCACACTTCTTGGAGACGTCCGCTATTTTTGGAAAACACATAAACCCTAAACCCTAGAGGTATTTTGGTATGATCAAAAATTCATATTTGGCTCTGTTGATGATTGTTTTTAGACAAGTCAACAATAGAGTAAAACACTAGAGTATCCCACTCTCTCTTGAATAAAGCTCTTCAAAGGCTAAACTATGCGATCCAGTGAAGTAACTCCAAGGTTCCTTATTTATGATTCATGTTGGGTTAACTCAGTGATTACATGTGATCTTGTTGATAATCACAAAGGGACTTACGCAGACTCTTCTTCTTTCATTCGTTTAGCTTATCTCTCCTTCAATGTGGATGATTTATATACAAGATCTCAATAATAAAGAAAATGAAAAGGGTTAAGGGTCCAGAAAGCTAATCTAAGGTCAATGAGGTAATGATGATGCCTGAATAGACAAACTCCTTGATTAACCTAACTTCACTTCGCCAAGGGTGCCTACAACTACATGAAGTTGGTGCAATCTCCTAAGGTTACGCGAATGGTTTTCAAATTGTGAAGGCTTATATAAACACCCATCGAATGGCGCAGCTCAAACAAGCATTCACAATCGAACTTATGCAAATGATAAGGCTCAGACTAGCTTTACACAACACTTCACCAGCGATGAATGTTAAAAGCATGAGCTAGGAGTTGATCAATATTCAATACATACATACATTACATCAAAGAGCTTCTAATCTACTTTGAAACACCTCTCCATTTGATCAAGATACCAGAAACCATGTTATTTCACTAGATAACACTTAAACACCAAGTGAACTCCAATGTTCTTTGCATTAATCTTGAAAATATTTACAACAATTTCAAGTCCTCTCAGAAAATTTCGAGAGTCTCTTATATTATAATCCTACTTTCCTACCAACTGAACTACTCTGATGATCTACCCTCTTTACAAATGAGGCAACAAGGCCTTTATATAGTAGTCCAGGTTTACAATGAAAGGCTCAGATTATTTGATAGCCAAGGGTCGAGATCATGCCACCTCAGATGTAGTTACAACAAATTGCTATTTTTAGCATAAAAGAGAGAGGCAATGAAGGCACGTTTTCCAATGTGATAAGGTAAGGCGAAATCATTTAAAACATCTTTCACATATGAATCCCTTTGGCTTCTTTCATTAAATGATACATTAAATGCTATTGAATTGATGCGGCTGATATGATTGGATGATGACGTGTGTCTGCCATGTAGGTGCCACTTCAGCATGCTCCCAAATTATATCCTTTTGTGATGTCTTCGATATGATTGTTCTTGATACTTGAACACTTGATATGTATCTTGTATGTTTGGGAATACATCTTGTAGATCTTGCCTTGATCTTGAATTGTAAACTGGATGTATGATAGATGTTGCTCCACTTGCATAACTCTGTATACTTTCTTGCAGGTAAGCTGATGTAGATTCTTCTTGAATGTATCTAGATGAAGAGTAGATGATGATGCTTCATTCATGATTTAGAAGTAGGAGACCTCTCTTTAGACTTGAGGATCAAAGAGTCTTGAAGTTGAATGAATGAATGCCCTTGCTTGATGATAACACCTTCCTTGGAAGCTTGATGAATCTTGAAACTTGAAGCATGATCTTTCATGATGTCATTGATGAAAAGGATTTGAGATATATCTTGCTGTGACGTCTTGGAGCAGCTACCTCTTGAAGTGATGTTTCCTCGGGAGTGATTACTTCCATCTTAAGCCTCTGGCATGAATGAATGTGGAAGGCTCCTTTAGAGTTGCTATATGATATCTCTTCCTTGAAGATGATCTTGACTTGAAGCTTGGATGGATAGATGCCTTGTCTTTTGAACATGATGCCACTTGATGAAGAGTTCCAACACAAGGATGATGAAGGATACCCTTGAAACAGCTACATGATGCCTTGCTCTTTTCTCATTCCTTGCTTGTCAAAGGTTCTTATCACTTGATCTTTAGATGATTCCTCCTTATTGCTGCAACACAAGTAAAGAAACAGCATCAATCCCCTTTCGAAAACATATAAGAATCAGTTCATGTATTTCTAAGCTAAGTGCATTGGTTTCCAAACTACTTGATTTCTTAAAAGCAATCACAAAATTTCAAACTAAGCATCACACTAGAGATGCCAATTCTATCCTTTAGTTGAATGATCACATAGAACTTAAACTAGATTCCCCTCCATAATTGGCGGATTGGTTGAAGAATTTGAGTTCTTCTTGAAACTGAATATACTTTTACCCTTTAGCACAGCAGATTGAGATTTGGGATCTTCTTGACTCTTTGGCGCATCAGTTCAAGGTGTTAAATCCTTCTTGATTCCCAACATTTTCTTGACAAGTCCTTCTTTACCAAATTGAATCTCTCCTTACGGTGTATCTGGTCAAACCTTTATGCCATTTGGGTGCTTTAGATAAGACTTTTGAGATCCTTATGCCTTTCAAACATCATAACAACTTGCAGCCTCTTCACCCTTCCTTATGACGCAGCAAATAGAAGTCTGAGTTTCTTCTTAATATTGGCGCATTAGATAAGATATTTGAGATCCTCATATTATGAACATATTGATTGAAACTCTAGATTCTCCTTGAAATCATACTTGGAAGATGATGGATTGACCCTAAACTCCTATTAACCCCTAGCGCAGCAGATTGAAAGTTCAAGTTCTTCAAAGCATTTAATCATTTTAGTCAATTTTACTTCTAGCGCATTGGTTAAGGGTTTTAAAATCCCCTAGGATTGAGCGCATTGGTTCAAGGGTGTTAAATCCTCTTGAAATTTGCCTCAAAATTAGCGGCACATCACTTAAAGAAGTGAATTTCCTCTTGATGTATCACTTAAAATTTCTATCTTATCCTCTTCTTGGAACCTTTCATCCAAGTGCATTGGATCAGCAGTTGGAGATCCTCTTCCCATCTCCCCTCTTGGGCGCATTGGTTGACACTTTTGATTTCTTCCTTAAAATGTATATTATATCTCTGCAAATCAATCTTGGCGAATCACCTCTACCTAGGTCGCATTGGTTGAGGTGTTTGATATCTTCCTCTACTAGGCGCTTTGGATGCCACTTCTGAAATCTTCTACAAGTTGGCGCATCACTTCAAAGGTTTTAAGATCCCCTAGAAACTCCTATCAAACTCCTCCTGTGGCTGGCGCATTAGATTATAGATTTAGGATCCTCTTTAAGGCTGGCGCATTGGATAGGGTATTTTGGATACTTGATTGAGATGTTTCTTGAAATTCATCATCATCTCCCTGTGACAAGGTGTAGCAGATGGCAATTTAATCTTCTCCTTATGTCTAATGCAGCAGATCAGATCTTCATCCTCCTTCACTAATTTCCTGTGGATGCATGAGTTTAAGGGCAGCAGATCAGATTTTTGGATCTTCTTCAACTTAATTCTGATTTCCTCTACAAGGTGGCGCTGAAGTTGAGCATTTTGATAGCTCCCTTGATAAAATCTTTGAAACTTGCATTGAACCTTTACCTTGAGGTGGCACAGCTGATGAGGATATTGAACCTTCCTTATAATCTGTCATCATTTTCATAGCAAAATCAGGTCTTCTTGAAAGTGGCGCATTACTTAAAGGTTTTGGGATCTTCTTCAAAGCTTGTCAAAACTCCAACATAGCTTGTTCAGTTTGGCGCAGCAAATAGAGGGTTTGTGATCCTCTTCTTGGACTAGCGCATTAGATTAGGATCAAGAGATCTTCCTTCTACATGTGGCGGATTAGATAAGGATTTTGAAATCCTCCTTCATCTCCCCTTTTGGCGCATTGGTTGAGGTGTTCAAGATCCTCTAGAATTAGCGCACTAGATCAAAATTAAGAAATCATCATCTTCTTCTATCCTTGGCGCATTAGATTGGGCGCATAAGATCATCAACTTGATATCTTCTTGAAAACGGCGTGATTTATCAAGATTTTGTGCCACCTTAATATGCCGTCGCACTGGATCAACCTTTTGAATCCTCTGGAGTAGTTGGTCATTTTCAGGGTCCTTGAGGTAAAGGTATATTGAAAAATTTCTTATACTTTAAATATTTTTCAATATACCTTTCAGGATGTTTGAGATAGGTCTCGAATCCACCGGATTTAACATGCAAAATATAGAATTTGGAGGATTCACCAGATTTCAGACTTAGTCAATTTTTCAGGATTTTCAGGATTTCAGGCTACCAGACTTAGTCTTTTCAGGATCTCAAACATACATCAGGATGGGTCTCAAGAGTCATTATTAGGATGGAATTTGATCCAGATTCTTCATTACTACAAGTTCATGTTCCAGATGAGACCTTCAGTTACAGAGCAAAACTTCGAGAGAAACTCATTGTTTGATTGGCAGAGGAAATGAACCCAGGACATTATCTAAGCCCTAATGCAAAACACAGGGGCTTAAAAAAAGGGGGGGTCCCCATTTGCAATGGGGCGATGTGTGATTTGGTCACAACAAGCTCATTTTGATGTTTTCCACAACAATGGATGATAATTAAAATATTAAATAGTTATTACTTAAGTTGTTAATTCAAAAAGACAACTTATGTGTAATTATTTAATAAAAAAGTCTCTAAGTTGTGCATTAAGGAGGCACAAGGCTAAAGGGGGCATAAGGGGACTTTGCACACATAATGAATTATTATTTTATTTTGAGGAGCTTTTGGAGGGAAAAGAGAAAGTAATATTTTGGAAGTCATTAGTTTTCCACAGTCCATAATGTTGGAATTGCATGCTTCTGGATTTAACTGTGTTAGATATTATTTCCTCAATGTTTCGGATCACACTCAGTGAACCATCATCGTGTTCTCTTCTCTTGCTCTCTATCTCCTGATGATGGTTCACTGAGTGTGATCTGAAACGTTTAGGAAATAATATCTAACACAGTTAAATCCAGAAGCATGCAATTCCAAGTAATATTTTATTCTCAAAAAGGTTATAAAAGGAGGTATTGAGCTCATTGTTGGGGTTAGACTTGATATTATATTTTGCTTCTGCATGAGTGAACCTATGTTCATCTCTGATTTTCTTGAGGACGAAAACCCTTTCGAAAATACCGGTTTCAAGGACGAAACCCCCCCTAGTTGGTCTTGGTGGTGTCATACAAGAATCACATTGAGCTACAAATGGAGATTTTCTTTGGAGTTTGAAGTTTTGCAGGCTTTATTGGAGATTTATGAACTATTGTTATTCTTGAAGTTTCTGAGTTTAAAGAGTTCTTTGGTGTTTTTCCAAGTAACGTTCTTCCTGGTCGTACTGTTCTAATGATGTCATGTCCCCTTCCCCTATGGCCGGCTATTCTCACAAAGACAGTGATTAGATGTTCATGCAAGTCAATTTCTTGATGGAAGTAAAAACAATTTAAACTATTATAAGTATTGGCCAACACTCCTCGTAATGAACTTGGCCGACCTTCATCGTTTTGGTGCCACCTTTAAATAGAAATCAAATATTATCATGGGCCGACTCCTATTACTAGACAGTAACTAAGTATATGAACGACAGTGACTATTAACAAAGAAGTGTTAATAAATTATGACTAGAGGTGCGATACCTATAAAGTGGCCGACCTCCTTTGATTTTGAGCGCTCCATATAATAAGAGAAGAATGTCTTATGTTCAAAAGAGGAGAAAATAAGATGATATACAATTTGTTTGTTTTAGTGTAACCATTAATATGAAAAAAGGAGCAATCAGCAATATGTAAAAAAAGCAATGATATAAAGACAACGATTAGTTAAGGGTGTCTCCCTTGGAGAACAACGCATCTTTGCGAAATCTTGTATCTCTTCATAGAGATATGAAGATATAAAATGAAGTTTGTGATTTGTGGAGAAGGGGGGAATGAAAACAAACATACTCAAAAATAAATACAAGGCATTGTAAAATGATTTAGAATAGATATATGAAACATAACAGCATAAGGAGAAAAAATACAAGGAATACGAAACTGATTTAGAGCAAAGATAAATCTGCAGACTTCAGCAGTAATATAGAGGTTATTATTTAGTTTTATATATGAATCTATAGCACATCTCTGCCATATGTTAATAAGCATTAAAATATACATATAACACTGCAACAGTCTGTCAAAGGGTAAGGAAGGAAATCTGCTTTAAGGGAGAACAGCTTTAGGGCACCCTGCTACAGTGGCAAGTAGGGAGAACAGTTAGTCAGGCACCCTATTGCACTGTGAAAGGGAGAGAACGGCTAAGGGCACCTTATTGCAATTTCCCTTCCAACCCCTACGTCAAGACTGTTGATGAAATTAGAGATTCACATACAAATCAAACTTGCTGCATTAATGATGAATATATGATTCCCTTGCAATAATAATAAGTTTATTTCATAAATTGTGTTTGCAATGTTACCTAACTGATTGTAGGCTTCCAAAACAGAATTAGTTCATCTTATTCCTAAGTAAAGAAATGTATCCCTAACTACCTTATATACTTGTTCCATTTGGTTTTGTTAATTTGAACAAAATAGAGATTGATCCAGCAAGGGGACATTACAGAATCCCATATGTACATGCTGAATATTATAATAAGGATTGGAATCCTATCTGTAACATCATTGGATTACATGTTTATTTATCTGTTGATAACTAACATGATTGCAGGACCTAAATCAGGTTTATCTTGCTTCGAGCATTCAATTGGTAAGTTACAACCCTAACTATGTTAAATTTGTGATTCTAGCAGGATTTAGGGCAATCCTAAAAGGGGACATTACAAATGCTTCCCTACAGGCCGTACCTTCTCATTTTGATGGGGAATCTTCATTGATAGTCATCTAACTAAGGCGCAGGGATTTTAGTGAGTTTTATCTGTTGTTTGAAGTGTTGTTTAAGGATAAAATCTGCATACAAGTTGGTTGTACCATTTTGGTACAAGCCATACAATCCCAAGGAAGGGGTCATGAGGATTTGAAGGGAAAGTGCCTCTCTTTTCTTTGATTTTTCTTGTTGTTTGGTGGTGCTTAGGCTAGTTGAATCAGCTTGCTTTGGTTTTGAATTGAACAAATCAGTTTTGGATGAGATTTGGCTTGGTGGTTAGGGTTTTTTGTGCATTTTCAGATCGTCACCTTGCTGCAATTTTGTATCAGACCTGCACATCAGTGTTTGCAATGACATTTGGTGTGTTTAGAGTTGAGTTTGGGAATCATTCTTCATTTGCAACATCAGAGCTTCAGTGAGTATGATTTCTAGTATTGATTTGAATGATTTCAGTGCTTCATTATCTTGATAATTTGTTGCAGCAGTATTGTTCAGTCTAGATGAGAATAAATAAGATTATCATTGCAGCCTTTAATTCATTGTAATATCTTGATTAGTTGCAATATTCATATCTCGTAATACTATGGATGGTAGTACTGCCAGTGGTTTCATATTTGCATTTCAATGTGATTGCACACTCCACTAAATAAGCGTAGATAAAGATGGCTTGTCGCCTTGTGTTATTGTTTTATTTGTTGTAATTGCACACTCCATTGAATAAGCGTTGAGTTGGCTAGCTCTGCCACCTAGTGTGCTTCTTTCAATTTCTTGCACCAAGCACAATTCACTAAAGAAGTGACAACTTGGCTAGCCTTGCCGCCTTTTGTGCTTTAGTTAGCTGCAAATACTTCATGTTGATGCATTTAAGATGATTGGGTGTGGTCCTATACACTATATGCTCTCACCTTGCCCATTTTAGGAACTGGGTGATCAGAAAGTGTTAAGGGTATTGCATTGTAGTTTACTTTGGTTGAAATTTTCAAAAACATTGGGGTGGTCACTACAATGGTATCAAAGCTATCGATCTTGCCAATCTGTGAAGCTAATCTTGTAATGCAACCTATTTTCTATGCACGACAGTGAAAGAGAAAAGAGGTATTACAAGAGAGCGCGGAGAAAGAATTATCAGTTTCTGAAAAGCCCAGTAGAAGAGACAATTTCAAAAGTTGTAGCTGCTCGTCAGATTCCCACAGATGCCATAGAAATTGCTTCAGAAAACATGGCAAAGAAAGATAAAGGTACAAATACCCCAAAAAGCCCAAATGCGAGAACAGAGAGAAAGTTTGATGTCACGCTGGATATGATGGCCTAGCTTCTCCATAGGATGAATCAAAACACAAATGTTCCCCAAAACTAGAATGGTGAAGCTAGCACTTCGAATGGTCATAATCATCAAGGGAACAACAATCGTTCTACAAGAACGATGGTTGGTTCTGCTGCTAGGCCTTACCAACCTACGTTTCCACATAGAGAGGAGGTACCTCCTAAACAAGAAAATCAAGTTCCTATGGCAGAGGAAGTCCTAACAAGTTATGCTGAATATAGAACTCTTCTAGAGGAGATCCGACACATATTGTCTCTTGACTAGTTCATGAATCAAAAGAAGAAAAGAGGTGGAGGTAAACAAGAGAATAGAGGTCAAGCATATTAGAGGGATTTTTAGCATGCCCTGGGAAAGGTAACACTTTCTCCTTTTGATGGGAGTGACAAGTGCACAGCACGTGCATGGGTCCAAAAGTTTGATACCTTTTTGTCTCTTAAGTCAATGCCAGAAGAAGCCATCAAATTTGCCACTCTTCACTTAGAAGGGGCCACGCTGTTAGAATATTGTCATTGATGTCAAAGGACACGCCAATGTTATTTAAAGCAAATGTTGCTGATACCATGTTCATGCAATGATAAATGTTTAAATTAAAGACTTAAACATATTCCCCAATGTGCCACAATCAGATTTATTGCTAAAAAGAAAAAGCGATGTTTCTATCTTCAATAAAGCCGAAGCGTGGAGTTTCTAAGTGTGGAGTTTCTTTTTGTGGAGAGATTTATTGCTAAAAACAAAAGGCATGGAGAATCAGATTTATTGCTAAAAAGAAAAGGCGATGTTTCTATCTTTAATAAAGCCGACTTTCGTTTTTATAAAATGGAGATATTGATTGCTAAAATAAAAGCAAAGTTTTTTTGAAGCAGCTGAAGTCTTTTTTAAAAGCACCATACTTTATGGCTTTTCTTGGTGCACATGGTCATTGTTTTATTTCCTTTTGGAAACTTTCTCAAATAAAAAGGTGTGATGTGCTAGAAGAAATATGATTTGCATGAAAGGAATTGATATAGTGAAAAAGGGAAATGAGTATGATGTTTTAGAATAGGCAACTATTTGGTATTTTATTTTTCCTATGTCTAAAACAGAGTTAAAAAAAATAGAAGAGTAGCGACGAAGTGAAGAGCTGAGCTTGGTATGTGAAGGATCAGCGATGTGATTACAGAAAATCAGTTTTGTGAAGACTTCATGGCAGATTTATAAACGAACACAAGCAGATTTGTAAGAGAACTTAATAGCAGATCTATGAGAAGTTTATAAGTTGATTTGAAGAGAGTGCTTGCAATTTTGTATGTGATGTTCGTCTTCCATTGAAGAGTATATCCACAAGAAGATACTGTGCCTACTGTATTGGAGGTTGGTGCCTCTCATCTCAAGAGATTGGTGTCTCTAACTGGGTTAGTGCTCAGGGGAGTTGGTGCTTCTAGTGAGTTGGAGCTCACTTTTTTTAAAATAAGATTAGTGTCTTATGTGGGTTGGTGCCTACATGTTTGTAAGAAAATTAATGAAAGCAATATTTTGTCGTGGTTTTTTCCCAAAAGGGTTTTCCATGTAATTTCGGTGTTCTTGTGTAATATCCCACCCCCTTATGGTTTTCTGTGGTTTAGTTGAACTTGGTGCGTTTTGGTGTCTTTTGCATTTGACAATAAACTTGCATGTATATATATTTCATAAAATAACATGAAACAACAATACCCAAATGCTTATTTTCAATGGAAATGCATTACAACTCATAAATAAACAATAACCATGTATGATATGCGCAAATACATCAAAGGTTCAACATACCCATTTGTTGTTATAGGAATTACAATCTATATTAGCAGCTTAGAATTTGTAAACACCTTCCAAACTCATCAAACTCAGGTCTGTTACAATGATTTGCAAGGTACAGCAATGTTTAGGAGTTGGACACCTCTTGTGAAGGTTGGAGAAAGCCCAAAAATCCCAATTGCTAAACTCTATGTTGGCCCACGTCCTCTTTATATCTGGTACGGCCCTATCAGTAGCATGTTATTGTCTTGAATCACTCCATACACACATTCTCTGCTCCTAAATGATCTGAATCTGCTACAAGACTTCCCACGCCCAAGTAGGATGAAGAAACAAGGATAAATGCTAGGAGGATAAAAACACAACAAAACACCTTCAAAATCACAACTAGAGCCTGCAATGCACTCTTCAAACCTCCTCCATAATTATTCTGACAATAAACTTGAGATATATCATTGACAATCCTTCAGCGACAAGCTAACTATTTGCAAATGAAGCATAGTGTGATCTCTGAAATAAGACCACTCCAAAACACCCTAAAGATGTCTTTCAACCCCGTAGGTGCTCAAACCAATGAAAGATTTCGTCTTCACAGGTTGTTGGTTCAAACCCTTGGCACAGCCAAAGAACAAAGCTCATTCAATGAAAATATGCAATGGTAATTTGTAAAATGACTTCACTTTTTGCTTATATTTCTCCCTTTGCCTCCAACGCCACTTTTGGGGATCTTTTATTATTTTAATGTTTCCTTTTCCCATATGCCTTGGGCGTCCACACAAAAGACATGACTTTATTTATTTTAATGTTCATTAAGTCCTTCAAGTCAAATAAAGTCAATTTATTAAAAGATATACTAATTTTATATTTAATTTAACTTAGATATATCGATTAATAAATAACAATTCAAACAGTCCCTTCAGGTGCGTTCCGTAGTACCGCCGAGCTAGCCAATGGAACAAAGACTAATTTGAAAACCGTTGCACCGACTCATTCTAAGTCCCGTGAGCCCCTGCTAAAAATAGTAAGTTTAGCCAAATGGCCCAAACTCATTGTAGAAAGTGCTAGATAATACATCCCGCCAAAAAAAGTCCAACTCATCACTCCATGTAAGCTGACTGAGCCTCGATGAACCAATTCTCCGTGGGTCCCCTCACCACCCCTTGCTCGTCTACGGGAACCCGTGTAGTAGACTAACCTTATGTATTGTTCTAGCCTAGGAAGGAGACATTACATCTTGCACGTGCAGTTTTTGATGTTTTAAGTTCCGTTTTAGTTTAAAGTTTTAAAAAGATATTCTTATACTGATTCCCCCCCCACCGTAGTATAAACGTGTGCTCTTCACGCACATGAATGGTGATACCACAGGTTGGTGACACAAGGTCACAATCTCATTGATACTTATGATGAGTTCACTAGAAGGCTCATCGAGAGATTCGACAAAAAGGACCCAAAACTGCAATTTAGAGAGTTGGCACAGTTGAGGCAGCATGGGACAGTAGATGCCTACATAGCAAATTTCCAGAGACTCTCTGGGATGGTTCCGGATATTTTGGAGAGAAGACTTATTGTTTGTTTCATTGAAAGATTGACAGAACCTCTCAGTGGGTGGGTAAAAGCTTTTGACCCGCCTACTTTACAAGATTTGATCAAGAGAGCTAAGAACATGGAGTTTTCCATTCGCAAGAGTAAATTTCAGTCAAATGTCTTTCCACACAAGGACAAAAAGCATTTATCAGAGGATTCAAATCAGCCCAAGAGTTTGTCATCAAAGATGGATGATGACATCAAAAAAAAGCTAAGGCAGACGAAACTTTGTTTCCAATGCAAAGAACCTTGGGCCCCAGGCCATAAATGTTATGGAAAGGGTCAAGCTAAGTACTTAGAGGTGTATTCTGCTAATGATTCAAAATCAGAAAAATCAGAACAACAAGCTGATTTAGAGGAAAGTGAGGAAGAAAAAGCCCCATAAGAGCCTGAAATGAAGGTTATTGTTGATGTATTTTTTATGCACAAGGCAACATGCAGAATAAAATACTAAGTATTTTATCCTCTCTTGAACAAAGTCTCTCAAAGGCTAAACTATGTGATCTAGTGAGACAACTCCAAGGTTCATTATTCGTGATTTGCAATTGATAGACCCAGTAGTTTGATGTGATATGATGTTAACACAAAGGGACTTACGCTGAATTTACTTCTTCACTCACTCGACTTATTACTCCTTTTCATGGATGGAAACCTAATTCCACGATTAGATGATGTTGCAAAAGTTATAACCAGGATTACAAAGAAAATGCAAAAAGGTCAAGGGTTTAGAGAGAATCTACTCTACTTCTAAGTACAACGAGACAATGAACGATGCCAAGATAGACAAATTCCTTATAACAAGCTCCACTTCGCCATGATGAATTCAACAACTACGTAGAACAAGTGCAATCTCCCAAGGATGACTAAGGATTTTCATATTGCAGACACACATTTGAGTACCCACAGCTGACGCAACTCAAACAAGCATCAACAATTGAACTATTGCAATAAGTTGAGGTTCATGATAACTTTGTACAATGACTTGCCAGCGACAAATCATCAAAAGTATGAACCTAGGAATTCATCAAATATCTTCACAATGCATTCACTATATCAATGAACTTTCTAATCTACTCTACTTGGAAACATCTAGATTATCTTCGAGAAATAAGAAACCATGCTACGTTCCAAAACAACACAATTGTTACCAAGCTTCAATGAGAAATGCATTAATCTTGGAAGTGATTACAACCATAGATGAAAAACCCGCCGGAAACTCGCCAGACTCGCGAGTAATCGTGCGGCAGTTTCTGCGGCGAGTTTTAATGGTTAAAACTCGGCACGAGTTTTTGCAAAAACTCACCAGACTCGCATAAAAATCGTGCACCATACCATGAAAACTCGGCGCCGCGAAGTATATATATTAAAACCTAAAAAAAAAATTAGTTTGTTTTCTTCATTGACCGGCGACGAATGGCTGCGACCCCATGAAACGACTGCATGAAACCCTAGCGCGAGGAGAGTGAGACGACGATGGCATAATTTGACTATGACAGATCAAAAGGTAGTGTTGTGACGTTATCACAACATCGCCCCATTGCAAATGGGGACCCCTATTTTTTGAGCTCCAATACTTTTCATGAGTCTTGAATGATGTCTTAATTTGTTTCATGATGAGGTCAGTGGTAATAGCAAGGTAAGTTGAGCCTCAAACAATTCAATGACAACCTCATGTTCTGGACTTGAATAAAATCTCTACAATTAGTAAGCTTAAACCAAGGCACCTTGATAGTAATTGATGTTTTGACCCTTTAAGATGCTTTGAACTTTGAAAATTGTGCAAGAAAATGCCCTGGCAACCCTAGGCGCAGATCTCTTTCTGAACAGTCACCAAAGTGCGCCTAGGCTTGTTGAAGGAAAAAGCATCATCTGGGGACCCACTTTTGCGCCTAGAGATGAGGCATGAAGTGTTTTACTTGGGAGATTGTGAAAGTCACCAAGACAATCAAGGCGCATTTCAACCTCCAAGAAGTCCAATCTTGCGCCTAGGTCAAAACATGCTTGATTTCATGAGGGTTGAGTGTTAAGACTTCTCCTAAGCTTATGCAATGGTTTGGATTGTTGTAAGTTGAAGTGAACACCTAACAATATGCTAGGCGCAATTTCACATCTGGACAGTCACAAAAGTGCACCTAAGCAAAAGGATGCTTGGAACTTTGGAATTTGATATCACCTTGAGGTAGGGAGCCTTCTATACACTTATGCACTAAATTGAAACCATGAGTTGAAGTATGATCATCACTTAAGTAAGCAAGGTGCACTTCCCACCTCTAGAAACCAATCTTGGCACTTAGGAATGAAATAGTCTTTTGAAAGCTTAAACAAGTGTGAAATCATTAGAATGCCAAAAGAATAAGCCTAAGTGAGCTAGGCGCATTTTCCTATCTCCACAACCCTCAATATGTGCCTCAAGTGAATGAGCATGAATCAATGTTGAGAGGGTCTTTGCTTGGTCAAGAATGAGCATCTTTAAGCGTTAATAAGTGTTTGAAGTTATAAATTGCTTGAAGAAAGTCAAGGTGCACTTTTCACTTGTTCAAGCCTAAATCAACGCCTCAAATTATAAAGGCATGAATCAGTGTTCAAAGGACTTTACTTTGTCAGAGATAAACACCTTTAAGCATTGACATGAGTTTGAAGCCACAAACTTGTTATTAATGTGTTAGGCGCATTTTCTTGTCTTTAGAAACCCAAATCTGCGCCTCATGAGAAATCACCTGAATTCACATCATTAGATGAGCGCCTTGAGAAGAAAGATCATTCCAAGACATCTTCTGTTGTTGAGATCATAAAAATGATGAGTATAAGGCCAGTTGAGCTAGGCACACTTTTGCTTCTCTGCACACCTAAATGTGCGCCTAGGTCAGTAAATGCATGAAATGATTCTTATGTGTTATAAAATTCAATGTTAATCAATGGTTTAATATATGGCTTTCTCTGTGACGCAGGAGGATTTATGGACTAAGGAGTCACCTGAGGAGCAAGGCACTAAGGAGTCACCTTCAAGCGAGGAGTAAAGTCAAGAGGTAGTCACTGCAAGGAGTTGACATCATGCTACTACTCCAAAGGATTACATCAAGTTCATCATGTCAACACTTCATCATCTAAATTGTAGAAGATATTCATTTGCCAAACTTCAAGTTCTTCCTCAAGCTTCAAGTCTTTGAGAAGGCTCTTACTCTATATCATGAAGGAAGCATCATCATTGTTTACACTACTCTCTACAAAGAAGCATACATCCTGCGAAGAGAAGAAGTATCACACAAATGAGCAACATATATCCTACACATCCGACTTACAAAAGACATAAGGCAAGGTCAGCAAGGATACATTCCCAAACGTTCAAGTTCAAAGCAATCACATTCGAAGACATCACACAGATGATGCAATTTGGGAATATGCCAAAAGCAAATTGAATAAACTGTTGAAATCCATGAGAGTTGTTGAGGTGGCACCTACGTGGCATGCGCGTCATCCTCATCAATCATTTGTTGCCACATCATCCTTGCCAAAGTACATTGTACCTACATACATGAACAAGAAAATAAGAGTGCTTCAAGGGAAAGGACTTCCAACTCATCATCCTCATTACCTTGGGAAGCGTGCCTTGCTTCTCCTTTCTTTTCCATGTACAAAATGCTAAAAATAGGCATAATTGCCTTGTTGTAAAGATCTTGGTCGTTCGTTCCAAGGCTTGATCTCGGTCGTCGGTTGTATTTTGAAAAGCTATATAAAGGCCTTGTTGCCTCATTTGTAATAGTTAGTCAGTGGTTGGAGTTAGAAAGTTAATAGCTAGTGGTAGGAGAATAGATCATTAGAGTAGAGAACCATTAGAGTATAGTAGGAAGAGACTCTCGAAATTCTCTGAGAGTACTTAAAGTTGTAAATATTTCTCAAGATTAATGAAAAGACATTGTAGCATTGGAGCTTGGTGCTAAGTGTTGTCTTATGAAATAACATGGTTTCTTGTATCTTGACTGAATGGAGAGATGTTTCTAAGTAGATTAGAAGTAGAGTAGTAATAGCTCATTGATGTAATGTATGTATGTATTGAATATTTGATCAACTCCTAGCTCATGCTTTTGACATCCATCGCTGATGGAATGTCGTGTAAAGCTAGTCTGAGCTTCATTACAATTTGCTTAAGTTCGGTTGTGGATACGCATTCAAACTGCACCAGCTGTGGGTGTTTGAATGAAAGCTCACAACATGAAAACCATTCGCTAACCTTAGGAGATTGCACCTACTCCATGTAGTTGTAGGCATTCTTGGCGAAGTGGAGTTAGGTTTATTTGAGGAGTTTGTCTATTCATACATCATCATTGCCTCATTGACCTTAGATTAGTTTCTCTAAACCCTTATCCTTTTTCTTTTTTCTTATTATTGAAGCATCGTGCATACTTCATCCACACTGAAGAGAGAAATCAGTCAAGTGAAGCAAGAAATCTACGTAAGTCCCTTTGAGGAAACAACATTTTCACATCATACTAACTGAGGCTATCCTATGAGCAAGTTGAGAACCAACACACTAGAACCTTGGAGATAACCCACTGGATCACATTGTTTAGCTTTTGGATATCTTTGTTCAAGAGAGGATAGATTACCTTAGTAATTTATTCTAAGTTGCATGTGCATAAAAAACACATCAATAGGTAGGTTTTCCATATAGTTTGGACTTTGGAGTGATGGACGAACTATCAAAATTGATATTGATAAACTGTTGTTATTATAAATTTATATGAAAGAAGAGATTTTGGACGAACTGTCAAAATTTATATACGATTATGATATATTTACAATATCATCATAATCGTATATAAATTTTGACAGTTCATCCAAAATCTCTCCTTTCATATGATAGTCTTTTTAAAATTTCGATTTACAAAATTTTATAATATGAATGGACGAAATCTCTCCTTTCAGTTGAGTGTATCATATGAATGGAGAGATTTTGGATGAACTGTCGAAATTTTATAATATTTTGGAGGAAGTCGAACTATCAAGATTTTAAGATTTTGGACTAACTGTCAAAATTTTAAAAAGATTGTAATATGATGATGATTATGGACGAACGGTAAGATGATGACCATTGATGATTTTAAAAAGACTGTAAGATTTTGGACAAATTGTCAAAATTTATATAGGATTATGATGATATTAATATATTATAATATCATATTATAATATATTAATATCATCATAATCCTATATAAATTTTGACAATTTGTCCAAAATCTCTCCTCTCATATGATCAAACTTTTTTAAAATTTCTATTGTTTTATAATATAAAATTTAAATAGATCATAATCCTATATAAATTTTGACAGTTCGCCCAAAATCTCTCCTTTCATATGTTAAAGTCTTTAAAAATTTCAAATGTTTTTTAAAATTAAATATCATCATAATCCTATATAAATTTTTATAGTTCGTCCAAAATCACTCCTTTCATATGATACAGTCACAGTGACCAATCCAAAATCTCTCCTTTCATATGATACAATTACAGTGTTTTTATAATTTCAATTGTTTTTTTATTTTACAGCAAAATGTCAAAATACAGCTATACAACAGTGACACAATCAACTGTGTTACTGTCAAATTTAAATTTTTAATTGAACTTTTTTTGTTGTCTCTCTTTTGATAGGTAACAGGTTATAACTTATGACTTCTGCAAGTGGAACTAGAGGTAGAAGAACCGGTGCCAAACCTAAGGACCCTTGCTGGAAACATGGGACACCAGGTCCAAAGCGAGCAGATGTCATTTGTAACCATTGCACTAAACCTATGACCGGAGGCATTAATCGACTTAAATACCACCTTGCACAGGTCCCTTGCAATGATGTTTTGTTATGTGACAAAGCTCCTCTGGAGGTTCAGAGGGAGGCATACGTCCTCCTTATGGATTATCAGCAAAAGAAAGAAGCTAAAAAGAGAGCAGTAGAGGCAATGGCAGCCCCAAACCGAGATTTCAGTTCTAGAGGCTCAGATTATAGAGGTGTAACTGTAGAGGCCTCTTCTATGCCTTCCATTGGGCCACGGATACAATGATCAGGCAAAGGGATTGATAGCTTTTTTGTTCCTCGGAACACTCCTAGTGCGCAACCTTCATTGGATGGTCTTGCAAATACATGGAACAGAGAGGTGCATCAAGAGGCCAAGTTGGCATGTGCCCGATTTTGATACTACAACAATATTCCCTTCAATGTCGCTTTGAGTCCTTATTGGGAGCACTTGGTCACTGCATTGACCGTGGCAGGTAAGGGGTTCAAGGCCCCAAGTCATCATGAGTTGAGTCGTCATGAGTTGAGTGGCCCATTGTTGCAGGTGGTCGAACACACATCTACTAGTACAGGATCAGAGAAAAATTTGGGAAAGAAAAGGCTGCACTATTTTATCTAACGGATGGACAGATGCTAGGAACAGGACTCTCATCAATTTTTTAGTGGCTTCAGCGGGGCAGCTAGTCTTTTAAAAGTCAGTTGATGCCTCCAATCAAATAAAAAATGGAGAAACCTTGTGCAACATGTTGGATGAGGTGGTGATGGAGATGGAGTGGAACATGTCGTCCAAATAGTGACTGACAATGCAGCTGCATATGTGGCAGCCGGTAGACTTCTAAAGGTGAGGCATCCAACAATTTTATGGAGCCCTTGTGTTGCCCACTATATTGACCTTCTTCTTGAGGACATAGAAAAATAAGCTGGGTGAAGAATGTGGTTGAAGAGGCAAGAAATATCACAAAATACATCTACAACCACACATGGGTCCTAAATCTTATGAGAGAGTACACTGGTGGCAAGGAGCTCACGCGATCAAGAGTCACACGCTTTGCCACTAATTTCCTTACCTTGTAGAGTATAGCAGCATTATTGCCCCACCTTAGGCGCATGTTTGTGTGCGAAAGGTGGTTGGAGAGTCCTTATCATAGAAAGCCGGAAGTAGAGAGGGTTGTGAAGGCAGTTTATGATGACATGGAAAAAGTCATGGAGGACATCATCAAGGTAAGTTTTCAAACACTAATTTTTATTTATTTTTTTATTTGCTAATGTTAAAATTTGTTGATTTTGTAAAAAATTTATATTTATATTTGTTGAATTTCAATTACTATAATTCTCTGATTTTATTTTCATCCACTATTGATTTAGGTGTCAAAACCGTTGGTTAGGGTTCTACGATTGATGGATGGGGACCACAAGCCCATGGGGTATCTATATGAGGCCATGGATAAGGCCAAAGAGGCCATTAAGCATTTGTATGGGTCGAATAAAACAAAACATGAACCCATATGGCGCATTATTGATCAGAGGTAGAGTCGACAACTCCACCAACATATTCATGCTGCTGGTTACTATTTGAACCCCACATTTTTCTTCTCCCCTTCATTCAAAGCAGATGCAGAGGTTAAGCTTGGCCTAAACACATGTATGGAGAGGTTGGTCTTTGATGATAACCTTCGAATGTGGATGGGCCTTTTTTTTCTTCAAGAGATGCCATTCGTAGGAGATCCACTCTGCAACCAGGTAAAAAACATATGTTTATTTTTCATTTATTATTTATTTTAATTTTTAAGTTTACTAAAATCCTTACAAAGTTATAAATGTTATCCTTGCAAATTTATGGTCGGAAGATTATGGTTCCTCAACACCTAATCTTCAAAAGGTAGCCATCCGGATTTTATCCCAGCCTTGTAGTGCATTCAGTTATGAGCGCAACTGGAGTGTTTTTGAGGCCATTCACACAAAGAAGCGTAACAGGTTCACTCAAAAGCGCTTGAATGACCTTGTCTATGTGCAGTACAACCTTTGGTTACATGAGAAGGTAGAAGGCCAGGAATCATATCAGGCATTGGACCTTGACAACATTGATCCATATTCAGATTGAATTGCTAAGGATGTTGATGTTGATCCATCATGTGATGATGATGATATAGCTGCTATGGAGAGGGATACAGCTCAATGGCAAGCAAATGTCGCAACATATGAGGATTCAGAGACAGATTCAGATGATGATATTGATGTGCCATTAGGGGCGGGTTCCTCACATGTACTGCTTGATCCTATAGATGAGGATCCTGTTGAGGATACCCCAGCTATACTAGGCCCAACCACTTCCACACCACCCACAAAGAGAAACAAAACTCTTTTGAGCTTTAGTCGTAGAAGAAATTTATCATTTATGTTTTCTAGTGATAATGGAACTCTTTTTTTGGTCTATGATATGTATTATCAAACTAGAATTTCATATGTATTTGAAGGTTGAACTCTTTTTTTTGTCTATGATATGTATTAAACTCTTAATATTGATTTATATATGAAGGAAATCAGCAATGCATTCTACAATTTCAGAAATGTGTGTTTTTTAAGAATATTTTTAAAAAATTATGCATTTTTAAATGTTCGATAAATTTGTCGAGTTTTTCCCCAAGTTTTTGCCGAGGCCCGAGTTTTTAAAAATTTTGGGTCTGCCGAGTTTTTGCCGAGTCCGAATTTTTCAACTATGATTACAACAATTTCAAGTTCTCTCCAACAATTTTCGAAGAGCTTCCTCTACTCTACTCCTACAGCAACTCTAATCTAATCTATGATCCTTTTTATAGTCCTCAAAATACAATGAAGGAACAAGATCGATTTGAGCAACCAATGGCCGAGATTTTACCACATCAACAATTAGTTACAACAATCAACTATATTTAGTAAAAAGAAAAAGTTGACACAATCCGTGTACATAAAAACCCAAAGGCAATGAAGGCACGTTTTCCAAGGTGATAAGCATGACATGTTGGAATCTCTGGGAATTTCTAGATAGGGCGCCATCTTTCTCTTGGACTTTGTTGCATATATGTTGAACATGGACGTGATGAAGTGGCGAGAAATGATTGGCTAATGATGTATGAACGCCACTTGAGCATTTCGAGCAAATTTCTGGATTTTCAATACTTTTCGTGCTTCTTGATGCATTTTCCCAAATTGTATCTTCTTTTCTTGGCAAAGTCTTGAAACTGAATTTTCACTTCTTTGGAACTATTTCTCCTCAAATGTGGAATTTGGGAACTTGTCCTTGTTCTTTACTCCTTGTTGTCGTCTTTCATTCCTTAGAGTAATTTTGGATTTCTTGATAATCTTGCTCATTCGACTAACTTTTCTTGTGATGCTCGTGTAGGATTCTTGCTCTGGATTGATGAAGTAGAGGAGATGACTTGGGCATGAGTTCCTGGAGTAGACCTCATGATGTTTGCTGTTGATCTTCTTTTGGTGGATGAAATGGAAGGCTCTTGAACTCAAACATGGAAATGATCTTCTAGATGCTCGGATGGTAAAACTTGCAAGATGGATGACGAAGTTATTCTCACTCCAACGACGAAGTTCTCCTCTGGAAGCAGGATGATGGAGCTTGCAAGGTGATGAGCTTGATGATGTCTCGATGAAGTGCAGTAGAACTTTCTTCGTTCCGATGACGACGCCTTCTTTGGATGCAAGGTGATGAGCTTGATGATGTCTTGATCATCCAGATTCTCACACACCTGCAAGATGAAAATTCACGAGTCATAGTATTTGATAATATTAAGTTCTTTTACCTTAAGTGAGAAATTGAAAGCTATTAATTGAATTTCACAAAATTTCCAAAGTACATGAGGGTGGCACAATTTCAAGTTGCACCTAGTATTTGCACTTTTTGGGCACAATTTCCACTATGGCCTGGAAATTGCGATTTTTTCACTTAGCATGTATTTTACCTTCAACTTTTCTATTCCCTTGGCAAATTATTTTCAATGGATTGAAATTGAATTTCAAGTGCTTTTTAAAGGATCTGATTTGAATTTTGATCTTGAACCAAAAGTTTAAATACTTGATTTGGGCGCAATTTCCACATATCCCTTGAAATTGTGCTATTTTGGCACCATTTCCACATGTAGGTGGAATTTTCGATTTTCTCCATGATGTCGTTCGTTTTTTATTGATTTTTTTTCATGATTTTCCAATGCATAAGGATGATTTCAATGTTTTTCAAGTTAAATTATGAGCTTAAGAGTGAAATTTGATTTTGGCGCAATTTCCCCATGTCACTGGAATTTGCATATTTTGGGCACAATTTCCCCATGTCACTGGAATTTGCATTTTTTGGGCGCAATTTCAAGCCTAGCATGAAAATTGCAATTTTTGGCAAGTGAAATTCCGTCGATTTTGAAGGTCCCTACCTGATGTATATTTCAAAATATATTTAAGTATGTGCTTTAAATAGTTTGAAATATACTGTCAGGATGTTTGAGATAGGTCCCGAATCCATGGGATTTAACATGCAAATTCTAGATTTTTGAGGATCCACCAGATTTCAGACTTAGTTTTTAGGGACATGCGTCAGGGTGAAAGCATATGGATTCCTCAGTTGAATATCCATCCCTTAGGCAATTTCTTCAATCACTTCATGGATTTGAGCAAGAACTTGGCGAGACTTGGACAAATCAATACTACCAAACTTACAAACTCAAAGAAAACCAAAACACTAAAGCAAAACTAAGACAGAAAGCGAGAAAAAGGGTGGGTCCCCATTTGCAATGGGGCGATGTGTGAAAACGTCACAACAATTACCAATAGCATCTTTGCCCAATTATCCTATCATCTAAAGAATGATCCTTTTAGGGTTCGTGGTGTGCTATGTGAACAACGAATAATTGCACTAATTGATACTAGTGCTACACACAACTTCATTGATGGAGTTGTTGCACAGAAAGGCCTCAAGACAGAGGAGTTTGAGGGATTCAATGTTATGATTGCCGATGGGTTTACTCTTTGATGCATTACAAATATGTGTCTCCAATTGAAAAATTATGAGGTAAAGGATGACTTTCATGTAGTAAGTATTGGAGATATTGATGTTGTCCTTGGGATCTAGTGGCTCTGTTCTTTGGAGGAGATTTCATTGAACCTACAAACCATGGAGCTCAAGTTCCAAGTTGATCGTAGAACAGTCGTGTTGAGAGGAATGACAAATGGTGCATCTCGTGTCCCCACTGCAAAAAGGATGGAAAGAATGTTTCACCATAGGCAAATTGAGTGGGCATCTCAATGGCCGATCATGCCTATTTTCTCTTCTAAAGGGAAAAATGAGTGTCATGCTGATGTGCAAGCCATACCGAACGAGCATAGTGAAGGTTTCAGTAGTATATTGCTTGAGAAGTCTCCAAAAGAAGCATTAAGCTTGCAGGAAATTTAAGAACAGCAAGTTCAAAATCTGTTTCGCATGAAGATTGGGTAAGCCAGGGGTCTAAATATGATTTTCAGCTATTTGATAATCTTCTCTTTGAAATGGATGCTGATTTGACATTTGATAATCCATTTTTTGAGTTGGTTAATGAGACATCAACAAAGACGAAGTTTCAAGAAAAGGTAAAAGATGACCCAAACTTCCATTTGAGGCATGAAGATGAATTCAAGAAGGATGCAATATTGTATAGTGACTTTAGTTATCCTAGTACCCTAGGGGTCCAGTATGCTGAGAGCACTGGTGAAGGACCTCAATGGTGCAATTTCATGGAGTTGAAGGAGACACTTTCTCCTGATGATATGTTTCTTACTTTGGAACAAAATATCATGGTGACAGATTTTTGCATTTTCAGGTTCACTATAGAATGATGAATACTATCATAAATCAAAATTCAGTTGTGTGAGAAGCATTCTTTCTGGTGAAGACGTCCTAAGCATCACTAGAAGATCCTCAAATGAAGCCCACATGAAAACTAGAGTAGAGAAGCATAAATGTGGTGGAGTTACTTCATTACTAATTTTCCCTACAAGAGATCACCAACAAAGCATGTTGGAGTTTTATGGTGATCAAAGGAATGTACCATGGAGGATCATAGTTCAAAATTTCAGATTTAGTGCTGTTGTTTTGATGCAGGTCAGCCACCTCATGCTTGCGTTTGCACACATTCAGAATTTTCAATCAAGGGATGGAGAAATTTTCAATTGGAGACTGTTGAGGAGGTTTTTAAAACCTCTGTCAAGGTGATTCAGGCATTTCAATGCTCACCATTCCTGTTTGTGCAAGGAGATTCCAATTTTGCAGCTGATGTTCCAATTTCAAGGTGCTGATTTTGGTAAAATCAAGCTCTAACTTGTTTCTAAACTTGGACAATTGCAAGATTGAACATTTTGGAATTCCTAAACCTTTGGGAAAGGTTGAAAAAAGGCGTCAGCAGAAGGAAATGAACATTTCAGCCATCATAGCTCCAATTTGGGTTTGGATATTACAGTGGAATATCCATAAACAATCCAGATGTTTGCCAACAACATTAGTTTTGAGGTAAATAACAGGGCTTGGTAATTTGATGAGAGCGCATATTGAGGAGGAGGAGCATCAAAGAGTACTTGGTTAAGGGAAAAAATCTTCCAATTGAGGGTGTTACATGGAAGAGTGAGCAGATTTTGGTTCATCTTGACTTGCAATTGCTTGGGGACAAGCAATTTTGGGGAGGGAGGACTGTAATGTCCCCTTTCCGCACATAATCAGTTTGAGAACAATTAGCCTATTTTTCGAGTTTTCCCGTAGGCTAATTGATTGAGCAAGGGAGAACTCCAACTTTCTTGGAGAGCACAGGTGTGAGCAAGCATTGGTTTTATTCACAGATGTGAGTTCAGGTGATCTTAGTAAGCCCCATGACACTTTCAAAATGCAATTTTGTCATTTTGAGAGCACTCCACACTTCTTGGAAAAGATGGCTATTTTTGGAAAGCGCCTAGTTGCCTACAGTTCATCACCCTAAACCCTAGGGGTATCTTTGATATGATCAAAAATTCATATTTGGTTCATTTTGATGCTTTCCACAACATTAGATGATAATTAAAATATTAAATAGTTATTACTTAAGTTGTTAATTCAAAAAGACAACTTATGTGTAATTATTTAATAAAAAGATCTTTAAGTGGTACATTCAGGAGGCACTAGGCTAAAAGGGGCATAAGGGAACTTTGCATACATAATGAATTATTATTTCATTTTGAGGAGCTTTTGGCGGGAAAAGAGAAAGTAATATTTTATTCTCTCAAAAATGTTATAAAAGGAGGTATTGAGCTCATTGTTGGGGTTAGACTTGATATTATATTTTGCTTCTGCTATGAGTGACCCTGTGTTCATCTCTAATTTTCTCGACGAAAACCCTCTCGAAAATACCAGTTTTGGAAACGAAATCCCCCTAGCTAATCTTGATGGTTTCATACAAGAATCACATTGAGTTGCAAATGGAGAATTTCTTTGGAAATTGAAGTTTTGCATGCTTTATTGGAGATTTATAAACTATTGTTATTCTTGAAGTTTCTGAATTTAAAGTAAGAGTTCTTTGGTGTTTTTTCAAGTAACGTTCTTTCTGGCTGTACTATTCTAATGCTTCCCTACAGGTCGTACCTTCTCATTTTGATGGGGAATCTTCATTGATGGTCATCTAACCAAGGCGTAGGGATTTTAGTGAGTTTTATCTGTTGTTTGAAGTGTTTTTTAAGAAGAAAATCTGCATAGAAGCTAGTCTTACCATTCTCGTATAGGCCATACAAACCCAAGGAAGGGAGCGTGAGGATTTGAAGGGAAAGCGCCTCTCTTTTCTTTGATTTTTCTTCTTGTTTGGTGGCACCCAAACTAGTTAAATCAGCTTGCTTTGGTTTTGAATTGAACAAATCAATTTTGGATGAGATTTGGCTTGGTGGTTAGGGTTTTCTGTGCATTTTTAGATCTTCACCTGCATATCAATGTTTGCAACGGCATTTGGTGTGTTTAGAGTTGAGTTTAGGCATCATTCCTCATCTGCAACATTAGAGCTTCAGTGGATAGGATTTCTAGTATTGATTTGAGTGATTTCAATGCTTCATTATCTTGATAATTTGTTGCAGAAGTATTGTTTAGTCTGGATCAGGATAAATAAGATTATTATTGCAGCCTTTAATTCATTGTAATATCTTGATTAGTTGCAATATTCATATCTTGTAATACCCTGGATGGTAGTACCGCCAGCGGTTTCATATTTGCATTTCAATGTAATTGCACACTCCGTTGAATAAGCGTAGTTAAGGATGGCTTGTCGCCTTGTGTGCTTGTTTTATTTGTTGTAATTACACACTTTGCTGAATAAGCGTAGAGTTGGTTGGCTTTGCCACCTAGTGTGCTTCTTTTAGTTTCTTGCATCGAGCACACTCCACTGAAGAAGTGACAACTTGGCTAGCCTTGCCGCCTTGTGTGCTTTAGTTAGCTGCAGTTACTTCATGTTGATGCATTTTAGATGGTTCGGTGTGGTCCTATACACTGTATGCTCTCACCTTGCCCATTTTAGGAACTAGGTAATCAGAAAGTGTTAAGGACATTGCATTGCAGTTTACTTCAGTTGAAAATTTCAAAAAAAATTGGGGTGGTCAATACATAACTAACATAGACTCAAAATGCAATGAACAAAATTCAACTATTCCATTCATAAAGTGTGTACGATAAATGCAATGAAGTTGCATTTATAAAAAATAAGAGGATATCAAGAGGACAACTCACTCTCCAAGGAGCATAACTCCCAAGGAACGAGGTGACACCTCACTTCTCTAGAAAGGAAGCATAACTAAATCTAAGTTAAAAAATTACATAAGTAAGCTTAACCTAGGGTGTAATAAATGCATATATACACCAACTACTCCTAGGGTAAGAAACCAAGGAATTATCCCTCTCCCTAGTTCATTACATTTTGCATCATTTGCTACTGTTTGTTTTCTGCAATTTCAGCTTAAGGCATAATAGTATGTTACGTATCTTTGATAATATTGCAACCCTGGGTAGCGCTCTTGTTTGTCTTTGCTTATATTGTAACCCTCCGTAATGCTCTTTTTAGTCTTTGCTTCTAAGGTTCTCTACTTTCTCTGTTCTTCTCTCCCTCTCTAAACGAAGTTTTTGTAATCTATCTCTATTTTGTTAATATAATAATGTATAAAAGAGTTTTCTCTTTATCAAAGAAAAAGAGCATTACTGAATAATCAACAAGCCAGTCCATAGCAGCCAGCAGTTTTACTCTAACGTTATTCAAAGATTTAGCACACCCCTAAGGAATCATTCAAGCAGATCGTTTCTTTGATCCATATTATGGAAAATAATAATGGGTAAGCCTAGAAAATAGCACACCCGTATTGCAGAGACTTTTGTAACTTCCAATTTGATTTTGCTTGTGCATCTTCCAATCTATTCCAGCTTCATATTTGCTAATTTCGTTATGTTAGAATTAGTCCCAGGGAAATTTGAATCTGTATCAAATTCTCCACCCCACATCCCCTTTGATAGGATCAGATAGTATTAATCATATACGATAAACATGTGGTAATTCTACTCTTAAAAGAAACCCATAACAGATAGCCCCTTAAATATCTTGTTTGAGCATGTTGATATATGTTTCTGTCATTACATCCATAAATCATCAGAAAGCCCATTTGCACACTTCAAAACATTATATGCATGTCTACAAAGAAAGACAGAGGGTGACCAAACTATTTCGTCTTTCAGCACTCACAAATCAAATAAATGTAAACAATGGATAAACATAATCCAATGTCAGAGCAATTTTTTTTAAATGAAATTTATTAAATTTGAGTTAGCCATCTACAAAGAATACAATAGAATGGAAATACTATGGAATCTAGTTAGCCTTATGTTTCCATGGAATATGACGTGTACATATAGGACACCAACTCTACTTGCCTTTCAATTGCCACTGCTATCACTGAACTGTCAGAAGAGACAGACAGGGCAGTAACTGCAGAAGAAGTGTTATTATCCACACCATTAGTGCATTTGCCTAGTCCTACCTTCAGGGACAACAGAAGTAAACTAACATCAGTAAAGACAGGGATGGAGGTAGTAAGGATCTACCTCAAGCAACATGTTATAGTAAACAAAATCAGACACTTAATGAGATGAACTTTCAAAAATATACTAGAGAGATTTCACTAACCGCCACTTCAGCTTCAAATGTATCCAGAAGTTCTCCACTCATGTAGTGCCACAAACGTACCTAAAGATGTGTTAGATTATAGTCAACTACCAAGATTAAGAACACTGGAAAAAAAATCCACGAATGACTTACTGTTGCATCACCACCACCTGAAAGCAGAAACCCTTCACAATCTGCTTGCATACCCAAAAATGATATACATGAAACAAAGCTGCCACACAAATATTATCAAGCATTAGCAATTCAAGACAGACCAAAAAGTCAGAGCAAAATATAAGACAGAACATCAGTAGAAAGGAACTATTTACTACACACTAGACAAGCATAAGCATCAGAAGTAAATGAGCGCTTGAATGATCAACCAATTGATGTTCAATAACAAACCTGAACAGGTCAAAAAAGTTGGATACAAGTATATTGTTGCACTAATAAACACTAGTTTACTTGTAAAGCACAAGCAAACAACTTAAATATGTTTTTCCACAATCTAAATGTATTTTTAGCACAACCCATTGCAAATAATTATGCCATTGTTCTTTTTATATCAAAACAGATGCATATTAGATATTTTGCCACTTTTAGCATTGGTGTATGTATCTTTGAGAATCTGTCAAGACCAATACGCTAAACATTAATGGTTTTCACATGGAGCAAATTGGCCAAACTCTATCCATTTTTCTATAAGCTCCACAATACAAAGCATCAATTTCTTTCTTTTGACTCACTTTCTTTCATCATAGGCTTTGGTCTGGAGCTGACAGCCTGGCAGCCTCAAGTTGTGAGATATACCCATATCTGGTACTCTATTCCTCTGAAAGGACAGCCTCCTTGGGTCTCACCGGCACCAACTATGCTAGTACTGTGAGGCTAGTTTGCTTCTTTGGTCTGTTGGCACCTACATTGATCCGATCCCTCTATTAAGATACTCAATGGAGCCCTTCTTTCACCTCCCCCCCTGAAAGGAAGTATTTAGAGGTTTTTCAGGTAGGGCATTTAACTACAATATATTGAGGTCACTTGGATCTCTCTTACATGTCCTCTCAAAACCAAGATTGCTTTCTTTTGCAAGCATTTCTTCCAAGTTGTTGATGTGATTTTTGTTTGATCCAACCATCCACAATGCCATTGGTCACAAGGCATGAGTATTCAATATTCATCCTTGTATACTGACGGTTTATTCCCGCTAGTTATAGGTTCAGTCAAACCACCATATTTGTTGGTGGCAATAGGACTTGTTTCTATTCTCTCCAAGAGATGGAGAAAGAGGAGCATTATATTTCGAGATGCCCCATTTACTATGCTAGGTACTAATATTTATGTAGAACCAAGAAGTTCCCTTTCCATCTTCTTTGGTTATCCTAATCAAAAGTGATAGGTCCTGTTTCTTTAAGAGGTTATCACTCTCGAAGTGTCAAACATTGCAAGGCCCCTCTAGAGATACCAAATTGATTACACCATACTTTCATCCTATTATAATGGTTTGAGGAATAAAATGGTCATAGGATTTTTCTAGTCTGCACTTAGTTAATGAGCAATCAATGAGATGGGGTATTCATGTAAGAACCCTGTCTAATTCTGCCTTGAAATTTCTGATTTTATTGGTTTAACATTTTGTCAAACATTTGGCACGAAGTCTGATTTTTTCTATTTCTGAGTGTAATTTGTTTTGGACAGCAGATATATGTATGCCAATTGCTCAAAAATAGATGAAACGCATGTGCATTTATGAATGACTCATCAATCATTTATTATATCTCATAACTAGACCCTTATAATGCAAATTAAGTGATTCAAAAAACTGATTTCAGAATATGATCAATTGCTGATATAAACCAGATTATTCAAAATTGAAATGACATCACAATACAATGCTTAAATATGCCAAAATGTAACTCAGATCTCTGCTGTTCACAATAAGATTATTATATTGATAAACAAGGGTCTTCACATACCAAAAACAATGGGTGATTTAAGTCTTTTTCAAACCCTGGCTGGGCGATCAGAATTGGCATTTGTTATACACCTTTGAAACTCAAAAAGACCCATGATTCCTCCTTAAACAGTTGTGTCTCCTCTCAATAGGGCAGCTCTACCAAATATGGGCGATCAGCTTGCTAGATGAGAAGGCGGCGACTAGGGTTTGGCCTCCAATATGCCTCTAAACCTGAAATTTGGCTTCCAAAGGTTGGCGCTCATCTAGGGTAAAAACCCTTGCATTATTCTGCAATAAAAACTCTCAATATGAGGCCCTAAAAAATGTCCCTCAGATCTGATATGAAATCTGAATCAAACCTGCAATCAGATCTGCAATTACACTCCCACTAAATCGACCCAATCCCAAATTGGTATTTGGCACAAATCTTCTAATTTGGAGATGAAACCTGCAAAAATACTGACTTTTTCAGCTCTTCCACAATGCCAAAATCCTACAATAATGCTCAATAGTAAACCCTAGGTGGATTTACCTCTCAAGTGGTATTGGGTTTTCATCCAAACCACAAAGTCTCAGGGTTTTCGTCCTTAGAACAAGCTGAACCAGAAGTTATAGCGAAATGGAAACGTTCCAATATTCAATTTTGAAATGATGGATGATGAAATGAACTCCAAATGACCTCCTTATAAAGCCTCCAAGAGGTGTGCTCCATTTTGTCAATTTTAATTCTTTTTTGACATCCATAAGTGGGGCGCTCAACTTGCATAATAAAATAATAATTTATTTGACATTTTATTAAATCTTATTATGTTACTTCTTTCCTTTCTCCAAGTGACTTCAAAATTAGTTTCACTTAACTGACTGTCCTTTCTCTAAGTCACTTTTGCAACAATGGCTCAACTTAACTTCAATTTGGCTTAGGTGATGTTGGCTCAGCTAAGGAGGACAAAAAGGGAACATTACAATTCATGAGGTGGGTTATAAACCAAAATAGTCTTGATTAGTTATCAAGGATAATGTTGTAATGCCATGCCCCTTAGAATAGCCACAAACTAAAGGGTAACATCCTCTCATTGGTAACCTTGAATCTTTATTATTCTTTATATATTCCTATTAACCTATCTATCCTTTTATGCTTTGATGCAGAAGCATCCTTGGGTGAAACAACAATCTTGCATCACCCAAGAAAATTGATGAATTTTGAATACAAAATGCTAGACTTGTATAGGTGTGTGTCTAGAGGTGAAGTTTCTGTAGCAATCACTACTGCGGCAGAAAGTCATTTGCAGTACTTACAACACTGTTGTGGGAAATCATTCGCAGTTGTTATAAGCTACTGCAGAAAGCCATTCACAATGGTTGCCAGCTGCTAGAGAAATTTGTTTGCAATAGTTACACATCTGCTGCAGAAAGTCATTTTCAGCAGTTACATGGGTGCTACAGAAAGTCATTTGCAGCAGTTACATAATTGTTGTTGAAAATCGTTCACGTTAGTTTATGGTGGTCTCAACAAAGAAGGAGTCAAAAACAAACAGTGCAGTTTTAATACTTTCCTCAACATGGATGTGTGGGAATAGATCTCTTCCAAAGAGGGGGCACTTCATGCAAATAGCCTAGCAGTGGTGTAGCTCCATCTTCCTATTGACTGGCATGTAACGCATCTGCAAAGCTAACACCCTGTCAAGAGAATGGAGACATCAAAAGTCCAAGAAGAAGAAGCATGTTTTTCAACACACAGGGAGCGCCATAAAGGTGCTATGGATAGGGTAAATAACAATAGGGTAAATAACGATAGAGAAAAGAAAAAAAACCAGCAATCTGATTGCTCATTATTGCTTGAATGGAGAGATTTACAGGAGTTACAACTCCAGAAATGAAAGAAGACGAAAAGTCAGTGCGATACAACGAGTAACCATGTAAGAAGAAAAGTCAGCATACCCAATGCTGGAAGCCAAATCGCTATATTGGCTTTTCAAGTAATTTCTTTTGGTTCTTTGCCTGGAAAAAGAGGGCGTGGGGGCGTGGGGGCGTGGGGGAGCGACAGGTGCAAGCAGCAGAGATAACCTGTGTGTAGTTGTTGATGCATACTTGGTAGCTAATTGCAACAAGTTCCTATCGCTTATTGCAGCCTGTTCCATAGCTGTTGTTTATGGGTTCTAGCTATCAATAGTAATCTATTTTGCAGGAACAAAACATCAACATGCAACATCCTGTTCTACAATGATAGCTTGTCTATAGCATTCTGTTCGATCTGCCTGTAACATTTGAATTTGCAGCAATAAAACCATGCTCAGTAGCATGTTCTATGGCCTTATCTGTTCACCAACGATAATTGTTGCCCTGTAAGATTTTCTGTTTTACAGCAGTAACAAAATTTGAGTTTATAACAGAAATCAAACACATAATGATTCCCAAGTTATTCAATAAATCAAATAAGAAGCAAACGCTTTCTTATAGAGGTTACAATGACCCAAAAAATAGACTAAACTAAAAATAATAAACTAAAAACCGACTTAGCTAAAAATAGCAAAAACTAATTAAAGCAAACAGTCTAATTAAAGACTAACCTAACTAAAGCTAAGTTGACTATCTAAGTTGACCATTACAATAATAATAATACTTTAATACCCTCCCTTAATAGTCAATCTACTAACTAAACCTAGCTTATCCCGAAATTTTACAAATTTGTCAGGACCCAAAGGCTTGGTAAGAATGTCTGCAGTTTGTTCCTTTGAAGAACAATACTGCGACATAACCGACCCATCTTCTACAAGTTATCAAGTGACAATGAAGTTCGACATGTTTGGTATAATTGTGGAAGATTGGATTCTTGGCAAGTTTGAGCACCCCTTGATTGTCACAAAACAAGGGTGAAGGCTCTGCTTGAGGCATCTTCACGCCTAAAAGCAACCTTCTGAGCCACACTACCTCACACGTTGCTTTTACTATTCCTCAATATTCTGTTTCAATGAGGAAAGAGCTATTGCCTGTTGCTTCTTGCTCATCCATGTGACTGCACCTGTGCCAAGGCTAAAAACATATCTAGAAGTGGATTTTCTGTCATCAACAAAACCTGCCCAATCTGAATCTGTGAACCCAACCAGCCTAGTATCTTTGCTTTTGTTGTACAGAATGCCAAAGTCAAGTGTCCCTTTCACATATCTCAACACCCTCTTTGCTGCAGTCCAATGTTCCACATTTGGTGTTGTCATGAATCTGGTAACAAAACCCACAACATAGCTCAAATCAGGTCTAGTGGCTGCAAGGTATATCAAGCTCCCCACTAGTTGCCTGTAAGCTAACTCATCGACGAGCTTAGAGTCAATTTTGGCTGAAAGTTTCAACCCTTTCTGCATAGGTGTTGACGAAATTTTGCAATCTGTCATTTTGAATTTGTCAAGCAAACTCCTGGCATATTTGGATTGTGAAATAAAAATGTTGCCACCTATTTGCCAAACTTCTACACCTAGGCAATAATGTAAGAGGCCTAGATCAGTCATGTCAAAAGTTGTACTTATATTATGTAATGTCCCCGTTTTTCGGGTGATCATCCAGGGAGGTCCACTAGCCTATTTTTATTCCCATAGGCTAAGTCAGGAGTTATAAGGGAATAATTTATATTTATATTTAATTAATCCGCTGGACCTACTTTTTATTATAAAGTGACTTTATAATATTATATTGAAAAATTATAAAAATAAGTCACTTTTGAAAAAAGGAAAATAATAAAATAATAAAAATGAATCTTCTAGAAGTTCTTTCTAGAAAGTTCACTTGTGGTTTTAAAAAGAGTAGGCAAGTCATTTCATCATTCTTGGCTTGTCATTTGTATTGGAGATTTTCCTTGTGAGCTGCAACTACAAGTTCAACATATTCCGAGGACGAAAACCCTTGGGATATTGATGGATTGAACGAAAACCCAACTCCATCTTGAGGTGGATTCATTACGAAATTCACAATTTCACTTCAATGGTGATTTGGAGGAGTGAATTGAGCTACAAAGACATTTATTTCTGCAGGTTGCTATGGAGGAGATTTAAGGCCAAAATTGTGAGATTTGTGGCCAAATAAAATTTTGGTGAGGAGATTTTATAAGAAAATTTGATTGCAGGTATTACTTAGCATTCATATCAGCTTGGAAGGTTTATTTCAGCACCTCATATGGAGAGTTTTTTATTGAAGAATAACATAAACCCTAGCGTTTGAAATTATAACAGTTTTTGAGGAGTTCGCAGCCCTTTTGGAGGCGATCGCAACCTTTAGGAGGGGACGATTGCATTATTTGTGAAGTCAAAACCCTAGTGTAGGTGTAAGGGCATGTTTGGAGCAATATTCAGCAAGTTTTGGAGAGATATTTGGCATCAATAAAGGCAGCTACAGATTGTTAGCAGGTCTGATTCATATTTGGAGGGTTGCAAACCCTAGCACAGCCATAAAACATCCATTTGCAGCCTTGAGGTGCCATGACTATCATCCATTACCAAGTCGCTGCCATCTAGGAGTCGTCGTTGACTTTGGAAGAGGTTTTTGAAGAGGGATTAGAGGACTCTGGAGTCACAGCAGTTCAACTTTATATCAGAGATAATTTGCAGCAGTCAAGCACTTGTATCAGTCATCTATATCAGCCATCATTTATTGGTATCTTGGCATCATATATGTATCATGTATTGAAGATAAATTCCAGATATGTTAGACAATGAAATGGTGATGTAAACTATCAAGTTTGTATTCAAATCTTTAATTTGAATAAACCCTATATCTGCTGTTGTAAACTTTATATCAGTCCTTTATATTGTTGAAATATCTTTTACAAATGTTTGTATTCTTGTTCATTGCAATGTATTTGTGAAACAAATCGAAAAACATATTAAACATACATTCCAACAAGCATCCAAACCAAAGAAACTCAAAAAAATCAGTCATAACCAACTTGCATGCAAAGTGCTTGACAAAATGTCAAACCATTAAAATCAGAAATTTCGGGGCAGATTTGGTCAGGGATCTTACATATTAGATTTGATCTGTTAAATCATATGTGCCTCACTACCTATAATAATGATATCATCTACATATATGACCAATTAAATGATATCATCACCATTGCTTTTGACGTACAGATTTGGATCCAAACGACTACGTTTGAACCCTTGTTCAACCAAATACCTATCAATTTTGATGTACCATGCCCTGGGTACCTGCTTCAGGCAATATGGAGCTTTCTTCAGTCGACATACAAGATGCTCCTTTCCTGCAACCCAAAAACCCTGTGGTTGAGTCATGTACAGTTCTTCCTCCAAATCTCCATTGAAGAAGGCACCCTTACGTCCATTTGATGGACTATCCAGCCAAACTGAGTTGCCATGGCTAGGATCAATCGGACGGTGCTCATCTTTGCTTTAGGGGCAAAGGTCTCCTCATAGTCAATTTCCTCTCTCTGTGAAAACCCTTTTGCAACCAACCGAGGTTTGTACTTGTCTAATGTACCATCTGCCTTGTACTTGACCTTGTACACCTATTTGTAGCCAATGGGTTTCTTCTTTGGTGGAAGATCTGAAAGATCCCAAGTCTCATTCTTCATAAGAATCTCATGTTCTATTTGCATGGCCTTTTCCCATTCAGATTTTCCTTTTGCCTCCACAAACACTTGTGGCTCATACACTCCCTGAATATTGGCCATGAGAGCAAAATTAATTGTGTTCAACTTGCTCTTGCCTCTCGATGATCTACCCTCAATCATTTCACTTACCCGAACATCTCCAATGCTGCTTTCCCAGCACTTTGGTCTCCTTTTGGAAGTCTCAACATCCAAATCAGCATTGCCATCATGGCTTGTGCTACATGTATCTATGTCATTTGGATGCTGATCCAAGTAATCATCAACGAAAACTGGGTCTATTACCAACGCGGAAGACTCCTCATGCTCTGAATCCCCCCCTTCGGGTGGAGCTACCTGGAGCTAAACACCTGAATCCTTAGTCACAATAGGTTGATCTTCGGTAATCTAAAACTCTAGAGATGTCTGGAAAGGACCTGTTAATGAGTGTTTTACGACCACAGCAACATTAGGATAGAGACACGGAGTGTTCTATCCTCTCTTGAACAAAGCTTCTCAAACGCTGAACTTTGTGATCGAATGAGACTGCTCCAAGGTTCCTTTTGTGTCAGGTCTTGACGGGTGTGGGAAAGCTCTGTCGAATGATGTGATTTGCTGGTAATTACAAGGGGGACTTACATGCGAGACTCAGTGCTTTAATCATGCAGGGAAGGGAAGAATTGGATTTCACACTGACTTCCGGAGGCTAGATTCGGATTCTTCTGCTTCTTGCAAGGGAAAGGCTTGGATTTTTCAGTCTATTGCAGGGGAAAGGTATGGATTCACTTAGCTCTACTTCTGCAAATAGGGGAATGATTTGTCAATACGCTCTTCTATGAACTATTCCTACCGCAGATCTAAAAGAAAATGCAAAAGATGGACAAAGGTTTAGAGATCTAATCGATGGAAATGACTACTGTTGAGGATAGAAACTTGAACCACGCTTCTGCTTCGTCATGAGGCAACAACTAGGCAGAGATGGTGCTATCTTCTGAGGGGAGGTAAGGATTTTCAGACTGCTCCTACAAGGGACATGGAACTGAAACGTGCAGAAACAATCGAAGTTAGACTTTGTAATGTCCCTTTTTGGGTGCATAGGTTGTTGTGTGCATTCTGGCTTGTTCTTAGTCTGTTAGTGGCTATCCGGCTTTGTTGGGAGAACTCCAATTGTTCTTGAGTGGCCACAGATCAGTTTTATAGAGCAATTGGTTATGGCATTGAGCTCAGATGGTGTTCAGGATCGCAGTGATGTTTTCTGATGTTTGATCGGGTTCACGGATTCTCTCCAAGATTCTTGGAGGAGCCGTTTATTTTTAGAAAGTCACCCAGAAGGCATCATTCATCTTCCCAATCATCATGGAATATGTTGGTATGCTTAATTTTGTAGTTTGATGATATTTGGGATTTTCCGTAAAATCAGTTGATTTAATGAGCTAAACAATTAATAATTGCACTTAAGTTAAAAAAGGTTGGGAAATGTTCATTTAACACTTAAGGGTTATAGCTCATTGGAAAGGGGATAAAAAGCATTAAATCATGGATGCATCTTTTTGGGACCTTGCGAAGCAAATATTTCCTTTATTTTGATAAAAGGGGTCTTTGGAGCTAAAAGGAGCTTTTAATTAAAATGGTGACTTTAAGTTGTGCACACATAATGAGTTATTTTTATATTGTTTGAGGAGAAATATGAAGGGATAAAGGAAATAATATTTTATTTCCCTCAAAAAGTTATAAAAGGAGGAGATGGGCTCATTGTTTGTCGATAGTTTGGATTTGTATTGTTATTCTGCCGGATTGAACTGAGTGTTCTTCCATATTCTCTTGAGGACGAAAACACTCTTGAGGTTGAGTGTGATTTCAATGCAAGAATCACCATTGTGCTAAAGACAGAGATTGGAGCAAGCTCACACAGAGTTTGCCACTGAGCTTTCATGGAATTCATGTATTTTGATTTGTTTGGATTTAAGAATTTTGAGAAGTTTTTGTATGCATTTCATAGTTCTTATTTTGGGTGATGAGTTTATACGCATTTTGGTGTGAGTAGATTGCAGATTTTATATTGTCTTTGGTGTGTTTCTGCTCAGCTGTACCCTGAAGGAGCCATACCTGCTGTATGGTGCAATTTGATATATAAAATAATAGTGATTGATATTTAAAGCAAAATCATATGGGATGCATTTGTTGGTTATAGACGCCTCTTTCAAGAGTTATTTGAGAATTTTTGGTGCAGATTTGAGGCTGTTCTGATCATGCCGTACTTGCCTGGCCATACGGCCCTGTACTGAAGCAAGGAAGTATTGAATGCAGAGTTATAACTGTGTGTCATTCCCTTTGTGCTCAGAATTAATGTAGATGGTATGGTGGTCAGATTTAAGGCAGTTTTGAGTGGTATCAAATGAATATGTGTTTCTATGTATTGATATCTCCTCCATGGCCGTCGTACAGTTAGAGGAAGCTCTAAAATTTTGATGTGTAGTGTGCAGCCAGCAGATATCAGACTTTCCAGTTTGAACAGCCATTGAAGAATTTAATGTTGCCATTGGAATGCAAGGTGAAGTCTCATGTTGTCTCAAAAGTTGTGTTGCCATGATCAAACCCTCATCCTATCTCTCTGATTATTGTTGCACTATGAGCATTGTAATTGTTTTGTTTAAGCAAAACATTAAGTACCCCTAGATGGTTTACCGCCAGTGAGGAGAATGAATCTTTCTTTTATTTTCTTACCCACTGGAAAGTGGAGTATTCCCACTGAATAAGTGGATGGCTTTGTAATTTTCTCTTTTGGTTCTCTACCCACTGATAGTGGTGAATCCCCACATTATGTGGATGCCCGCCGCAGCGGATGAATCATAGATCATAGATTTGCATAGTTATTCATTGTAGCCAATCACTGTATGCTCTCACCTTGCCCATTCTGGGATCTGGGTGATCAGAAAGTGTGAGACATTTAGTCGGTTATGCAATTGATCTTAACACTAATATCATTGTATGTAATTTTGAAAAAAAATTGGGGTAGCATTTTACAGACTTGAAATAAGTTCAGACCAACCATACACTGTGATTTGCAAGCCACAGATCACAAATGGTGTGAACAATCAGTTTCAATCATGCATCAACAATAACAATCTCCATCATTCTAACTAATAAAAGCTAAAAGATAAGAAGAAATAAGACAACTTCAGAACTTGGAGCTTAAGATTTGTTTCAAAGAAATCAGGGAAGCCATGTCATAATCCAAGAATGCTATGAACACCAATCCACAATGCTCATATTATTGATTTGGAAAACGTTTTTACAACAATCTTGCTAATCCTTTGAAGTAACTAGCTTGCTAATCCTTAAGAATGGAGTGATACAGAAATCATACTAAGTAACTAGCTGCTCAGAGAGCCTTAGAAAAATGAAAAGAAAAAAGGCCCCCCTCAAATGAGGCTCCCAACCCTTTATATAGGCAAGCAAAGTACATGGAGGGGGGAGGAACTCTGATTTCCTCGAAATCTGTGCCCAGGGCAGAAACCCTAAAGGTGGTAGGTGGAGTCGTCAGCATGCATGAATAGATGACTGCCACCTGTCCTGGGTGCCCATGATGACTAGGACTCCTGGAGAGGACAGTCTAGTCCTCTGGAACTTCTTCCTGCTCCTTGGTCTCTGCTTCCTCAAACCTGGTCAGGACAACCTCCAATTCCTCCATAGGAACACTGGCATGTTTTCCAACCTGAACTCCATGACCGACGAGGTGGTGGTACAAGCAGTGAGGACATTTTCCCAATCTACCCCCAGCTCCTGGATACTGTTCATGAAGATCAAGAATGAAGATGCATCCTCAAGATGAGACCCCTTGGTAGGATAATCAGCCTTGAAGTATATGTTCCGCATCTTGTCCCTCAACTCCTCCAAGCTAATGACTGCATCTTGTGCCACCTCCAGATCAAACCAAGCCTCCATGGATACAAGGATTTTGTCCTGGATTTCCCTCAACATGGCGTGGGCCTGGGTAGTGTCACCCTCAATCCTCTCAAGGTTGTCTCTCTTCATGACCAAGGCGGAGTACCAACTCAGGAAATCATAGGCCTAATCCGCTCAAATGACATTGTTTCTCACCAAGTCTTGCCTTGGAGTGTTCATCAGCGCCTTCAACCTAGGGATAGTCTCCTCCCAAACAACACTGAATTGCTAACAAACCTCCAAAATCGCCTGAGTCCTATCCATGAGTGTAACAACTCTTCCGTACACCTAGACGAGATCCTTTATAAACTTATGAGCTCTATCCGAGACCTTCTCCATCCATTCCTTCGCTGCAAGACCAGCCGACCTCAACACTTCGAACTCTGCTAGAAAATCCCTGGTTATGCTCGCAGGTTGGGCTGCTATTCCTTGGGCAGTCTGTAGCAGGCCCATGAGATGCTAGATGTAATGCTTCAACTCCTCATTCTCCCTCTTCAGCTAGTTCTTTCTTTGATGGCTGCAACGGAATCCTCTGGCTCCTCCATTTCCTATCCCTTCGTAGTTGGTCCAAGATCGACTGCCACTATGTCATATTCCTTAGGATCAATGTCTTCCCTTGCCTTATGCACTCTTGGAACCACAATCTCCACTTGGCGAGACCCTGATTCATCTCTAGTGATCCTGGAATACTTCTTTGGCTTCTTCGGGTCCACGGATTTTCCTATCCTAGCCAGGAAGTTTCCAAGTTCGGCGGAAGGATCATTCTTTCGAACTGACTTCTTCTTCATTCTATCTTGTAGCCACCTGGGTCTTGTGGATGGATTGACTTCTCTTGGCGGTTCCTGCGGTTCTTGATCCACTAGCGGTATGGGAATTGGCACTTCACTGGAATTGAACTCCCCGTTCAGGAATTCTAGATCAGGGTGATGAAGCATGTCTTCAATTCGGACCTCCCCTGGATTCCGTGAGTAAAGGTTAGGATGAATTCCTACAACCGGGCTGGGAGTCTGCTCTCAAGTGGAATCCATGGACTCATCGTCACCTTGCTCACCATGCTCATTCGGGATCATTTCCTCCTCCACGTGCCCTCTATCCCTAGTTGTTTGCACATTGTCGTTGGGGAATAGATCAATCTCTTGGACGAAAGAAGTGCTGGCAAAATGAGGTCTACTTGCATTCTGCTCCTCCTGGACTGGCTTCCTGATAGACTCCTTCTGGGCCTTTACTCTCTTTGCCAGTGGATCCTCCGCTAGTCTGTTTCTCACTTCCTGTCTCCCTGTGCCTTGTTCCCTTCCGCGTGTCCCCTTGGTCATGTCTTCTTCGGAAGACTGAGACTCCAAATCCCCCATCAAGTCATAAGTCGAACGGACGCCCCTTTTCTGCAGCCTCTCCATCTATTGGTTTATCCACTTCTTTGTTTCTGTCAGTACAGGTGCCATTAGTTCATCCAAGTGGGTGACCACCGGCTCAGACCAAATAAGTGGTGGAAGAGATTTATCCTTTTCTTGCTCGAAGAAAGGCTGGACTTGCTTTCCATCCTCCTTGACTTGATCCGGAACTACAAAAACTTTGGTTGCCCTGATCATGTCCACGAATAACCGAGAGCACATCCTCCTCCGAATCTCGAAGTCATCCTCAGCATTCGCCCAGTGATCCTCCAGGGGCACCTTGTGTCTATGCTTCCTCCCACATGCCACCCGGTTGGTATTGAACGGATCAAAGTTTGCTCACGAGTTATGGGTCACTAGGTTGTAAAACTGTAGTTCCTCATTGGATCTCTCTGCGGCTTGGAGGGATGGACACACCTCGACTGCATCCTCCATCTGGATTGGGAAAACTATCCCGGCCTTCTTCTTCTTCTGGACTTTATCATACACCGAGAGTTGCCTTCTCAATTCTAGCAGGACCATCTTATCCGAAGGATACCTCGATAGTCTATACAGGAAGGCAGAGAATCCTTGCACTCAAATGTATGTGAACTTTGGAAATTGGATGAACCACGAGCCATATGTCTTGATCAACTGCATGGCCTCGGGTGACAACCTCTTGTGAGTGCCTCCTTGAAGGGTTCTTGTGATGTGCATGGCGAATGCGTCATTATACCTTCTGAAATGAGCTATGTTTTGGAGGTGAAGCTGTGGATAACAGTCATAGACTATAACTTGTCCTTCGGAATTCCCGACGCGTACTTTCCATGACAGTCCCTTGTATCTACTGTTCCTCGCCAGCATGTAAATTACATAGGAACTCATGTAGAATGCCTTCGAATCCTCCAGATTCCGAAACTGCTCATCAATGTTATCGCTAAGGATTTGAGCCCAGTCTATCATCTTCACTCCGGCAGTGACCTCCTCAATGTAGTAGAACATCCATGGCTCGAAGGTTGAAGATTGAGGACTTCCCGTGATCCTGTTCAGCATGACGACGAGGTCTTCGTACTCCTGCTTGAAGTCGGATTTGAGGTGTCCCTTAGGCAGCTTGGAATGATGCGGTCTCTTCTTCTCCATCCATGAGTTATTGATGATTCCTAAACAGGTTGCGGAATCGGCCTTGAACATGTCGGATGCTTTCTCCTTGCTCATGTACTCGATGGGGCTATAGATAGGAATGTTGAATGCCTCGGCAATCCTCTCCTTGGAGAAGTGGGCTATCACTATATGTCGTTGGGGCTGACAATCCTCCGAGAATCAGGATCATAGTGCATGGAACACTCCACGATCAACTCGGAACAAAGAGGCGGGGAAGTATGCAGCGGGCACAACGCCACTTCGAACCAGCTTTGCTGCGAGCTTAGATGGAAGGCGTCCATCTACTCCATACATCCGCTTCTTGATTTCCTCCATGCTCGACGGGTTGATGTTGGTGTCTCCAACGTTCCTCCATTTCGATACGATCCTGGACTCCAAAAGTGTTCCCTTGAGGACGTTCCACATTTGAGCTTGTCTTGAGGAACCGGCCTTGGTACTTGCCATGCACCTGTGGAATCAAGGAAAAAGACAAGGTGTAAGGTTCAAGGAGTAAGAGCAAAAGGCGGGAAAAAGAGGCTAAATTCCAAACAAGTGAAGCAAATTAAGTCAATTCGTGCATGTGAGACTCAATTTCATGAAGCCTAGTGCATTGGAAAGGAGTAAGCAAATTCTAGGTGAAAAGAGACCTACCCCTTACTTGCACAAACCTGTCCTTGGATGATAAACTTCTGATTTTTCAAGTAGATTTCTGATTTTATGAGGGATTTTCTGGTTTTCTAATGAACTTCTGAATTTTGTGTAGAAATTTGTGTTTCTCTAATGGATTTGTACCAAGAAATCTGCCCTTCAACTTCAGCAATTTCAACCCTTCATGAAGAATTTGGTCCTGGAATGATGAATCCTGCCCTTGGAATGCAGAAATCTGCTTTAATCCGACAGAAATTGCTGCTCCTATGAAGGACTTCACCTTGGAAATGGTAAAATCTGCTATCCCTTGATGAAATTCGCCCTTCAAGTGATGAAATCTGTTATTTTTCACTAATTTCTGCTTTGGATTTGAGTTTTGGATTGGTTTTGAAATGAGCTTGGGTGCCCTCCTTATATAGGCGTCCAAGCTACCTTGCCACTTGGCCAACTGGGACTGGCCGACTTTCACTTTTGCCTAATTTTTTATTACTAGCCACCATAAATTTGGCCGACATGCTATTTTGTCTTTTTCCTCCCAGGCAGTGGCACATTTCTAGGATTGTCGGGGATTTCAGCGTGTTATGGATTTCCTCCTTGGCTTGGGCACATTTCTGATGTGGTCAAGGATTCCAGATGCTCAGGGAATTCCTCCTCGGCATGGGCGCACTTTCCAGAGGGTGCTGGAATCTCTATCCTGGAGAAATTCCTCGACTTGGGCGCATTTTTCACTATGCTCAGGAAATTTCCTTATCCTTGGAGCAATTTTGGGGTGAGCTGGAATTCTTTGTCGTGGAGAAATTCTTCCTTGGCGCAAATTCTAGAGGGTCAGGGATTTTGTGCCCGAGGAATCAGGGTTTTAAGGGCATCATGGATTTTCCATTACTTTGACAAGTATTTCCTCACTTGACAAGGAATTCTTCGTTTTGTCACTTTGGAAGGGTGGAATCATGAATACTAAAACTCGGAGTCTTTGATGAATCCTTGAGCTGCACTTTGACTAAACTATAGTCTGCTTCACCTTTGAAGATTTGAGCAAGTCTTACCTGAGTTGGAGGTCACTCCGTGAACTTCACTTTTCCTAAGTGTGGATTCCTACTCCTATTGCATTTTCCACTCCGTACTGGAATTTGTTGAGTACTAGTGACTCAGATTACAGGTTCAATGTTTCTTTGTTGGTTCAATGGTTCATCAGTTCCTTTGTTGATCATCGGTTCAATGGTTTGGTTCATTGGTTCAATGGTTCGGTTCAGAGGTGACATTGGTCTATCGGCAGGAGTTCGGTGTCTTATGCCGATCTCCAAGGTCTTACTGATGTGTGATGTCCATCGGCATGAGGGTGGTCATCGACAGAGCCTGTGGTAGTGTCTCCGATCTCTTTGGTCTCACCGATGGTAGTGAGACATCGGCATGAGGTTGACCATCGGCAAAGCTAGTGGTAGGAGCTCCGACAGTGTTGGGTCACACCGACAATGGATGAAGGGTTAGCGATCAGTTAGCGATCTTGTCGGTGTGAGTCACTCCGATGAAAGATCATCGAAGTGAGTAGTGTTATCGGCGTAGCTGGAAGAAGTCTCCCCGTTACTTCATGTTATACCGATGAAGGGTTGGCGTCGGCGTGAGAATCACTGTCGGCCAAGCCTTGAGTCCTCTCTCCGATGGACCTCGTTACTCCGATGGATGACATTGGTTTTGGCATCGGTGAGACATTGGTCTTCGGCGAAGTTTGGTTTAGTCTTGACGATTGTTGGTGTCTCTCCGATGGAACGGTCATCGGCATGACAATCCTTGTCGGGCTGACGTTTGGAAGTTTCTCCGATGGGCAGTGGTCACCCCGATGGGAGTTGGCGAAGTGTTTGGCGTCGGCATAAGGACTTCTATCAGCGTAGCTTTAAGGCTTTAGGCCGATGCATAGTGGTCATGCCGATGAAGGGTGAAGACTTGGTATCGGTGAGACAAGGGACTATCGGAGTTCATGGTTGAATGTTGGCCGATGGTTTGGGTTGTGCCGATGGGAGTAGACAGGGGTCGTCGGCGGCAAAAGTGCCGACAATAGTTTACTAAGCCATCAGATATATAAACTGCAGTGGCCGACTTGAACGGGTGCATGTGGGACTAAAAGTTCTCATGAATGCGAACTGTCAAGTGGTAGTTGGACAGAGCGTAACCGAATAGCTGGGCAGTTGGAATGAACGGTCGTTTGCATGAGAATCGATTAGATTGCTAAAAGCAATTTTGTTATCGAGTGAGTTGCGTGTGAGAATCTCTGAGACGCTGAGTTCAATCTGATGGAGCTCTGGTTTTTTCTCCTTCTGTGAAGTCTTTTGCTGTATGCTGTATCCAGCATGTGAACAGCATGTGAAGGGACTGAGAAGAGAATGAAAACAGAGTTCAGATAAAGGGAGTTCTGGCTGAGAAGGTTATACTGTCAGTTATTCTTCAGAAGGAACAAGATGTAAATCTTCATGAAAGGCTTATTGCCAGTTTTGTATTGTAACTGTTTTTCTGTTGCTGAATAATACAATGGTGATCTGAGCTTTTGGAGTGTGGGGTTTTTTTACCCGTAAGGGTTTTCCTCGCGTAAATCTGTGTTCTTGTTCTGTCTTTCATGTTTAATGTCTCTGCTGTTGAAACTAGATATTGTTCACTTGTACTTTCCTCTAAGGGTCAATGTAGGAAATGTTCTATGTCTGTTTCCGCTTTAAAGGCATAGTTGTGCGTGTTTTTGAAGCATTTGGAAAGAATTTAAATTTGTCGAAGACACCATTTTTCTTAGAAATACGTTCTGAGATGTCCTCATTTCCTTACAGAATTTCTATCCTAGAGGAATCTTTCCCAGACCAAGGGCGCAAATTCCACTCTGTCTAGGAATCTAGTTCCGGGTCGCAAATTCCAGACTGTTCAGGAATCCAGTTCCTGGTCACAAATTCCTGCTAGTCATGGATTCCTGTATCTAGGTCGCATATTCCAGTCTGTCCTGGAATCCTGACCTATGGCGCAATTTCACTCTGTCCAGGAATCTTTCACCTTGAGCGCACATTCCAGTCTGTCCTAGAATCCTGTTCCTGAGCGCATTTTCCTAGGGGTTAGGGAATCCAGTATCCAGGTCGCACTTTCCTGAGGGTCAGGGATTCTGTTATGCTGGAATTCCTTCCTGGAGCATGGGTCTGTTGTGACCAAATCACACATCACCCCATTAGGAATAGGGACCCCCCTTTTTTTGAGCTCTGAGCTTTTCAGTGAGTTTCCAATGAGTTTTCAATGAGTTTTGCTGAGATTTTAATGATGTCCTGACTCGTTTTCCTTTGCCGGCTCGGTAACAATTTCCTTGCCTATGATCTTTGGTTCACGATTAAGGGTAGATGAACGTACAATAATGAAGAATTGTGATCAAATCCTATCTAGATATTGAGTTTTGAAGTGAATCCTTCAGAATGTTTGAGACCCTGAAAAGACTAAGACTAAAGCCTGAAATCCTGAAAATCCTAAAAAAATGGCTAAGTCTGAAATCTGGTGAATCCTCCAAATTCTATATTTTGCATCTTAAATCCGGTGGATTCGGGACCTATCTCAAACATCCTGAAAGGTATATTGAAAAATATTTAAAGTATAAGAAATTCAATCTCTAAACTTATACTTAAATATATTTTTCAATATACCTTTACTCGCGTGATCCTGAAAAATACTTGACGAAGTCAGAAGATTCAAAACACTGATCTAATGCGACTAGACACTTAGATGGCGCAAATCTGGGCGCAAAATCACGAAGCAGAAGACATTTGAGCCAGAGGATTTGAAAACATGATCCAGTGCGCCCATCTAATCCTTCATTCAGTGCGAAAATATCAGAGGATTTGAAAACTCCATCTAGTGCGCCCAGACTAAAAGGTCATTTCGGAGGAAGAGATGAGGATTTCAATGCCTTCAACCAATGCGAAAGTGAAAAAGGACAAGTCTAAAAGCCAATCTTGGAGCAATTTTTAATGAAAATGTCAGAGGATTTTAGTTCTTGAAGTGATGCGCCACCAAGGAAGAAGAAGGAAATGAGAGTTTTGACTTGAGAAATGTTACAAGTTCAGAGGATTCTAAAATTTGAAGTAATGCGCTCAAAGTGACTCCAAAGATCATTTTTCAAAGCTATCCAATGCGCTAGAGTTCAGGGAATCTAAAGTGTTTAAGTGATGCGCCATCTTAAAGAGGAGAGTGAAGTTTGATGTTGAGGAATCCAAACTAGTGATCTAATGCGACCAAGTTCTAGAGGATTTGCCAAGTCCATCTAATGCGCTCTATCATGAGGAGATTGCCAATATCCTAGACATCTAATGTTTGGTCTTCAAGGTAAGTTTCAGAGGAATTCAAAACTTGATCTAATGCGCCTATGGCAAGGTCATCCAATATGCAACACCAAGGTAAAGAGAGACACGTTCTCAGAGGATCCTACAAACTTAACCAATGCGCCAAATATCATACATAATCCACTTCAAGACAAAGGCTATCTAAGTTCATTCGAGTTTGAAGACTTCAACAAGCTTAACTAATGCGCCATATCTAAAGGAGGAGGATGAAGTTTCATTTTGAAGATCTCAATATAGTGATCCAATGCGCCAACATTATGAGGTAGTAATCAAGGCTTGTATCTAGAAGATTTTCAAGTGTCATCTAATGCGTCATGAATGAAGTTTATTTTTGAAGAGCTTAAATTGCCTATCCATTGCGCCATGCACAAGAAGAATCTAAATTGCCTAAGCAATGCGCTAACACTCTAGAAGATTCATAAAGTCCATCCAACGCGCTACCTACATGGAGACAACGAAACTTCATTCCTTGAAGATCTCTAATTGCCCAAGCAATGCGCCATATGTGAGGAGAGTCAAGGGTGATGTAGAAGAAGATCATCAAGCCATTATCCATTGCGCCACTCCTTGAAGATCCAAATTGCCTAAAGCAATGCGCCATATCTAAAGAGGATCCCAATCCTTCAACTAGTGCGCCAAAACTTAAGAAGTCTTAGGACATGATCCAATGCGCCATACCAAGAGGAAAGACCCTGAAAGTTCAAATGACTCCATAATTAATGATTTAAACCGCCAAGTGTCAAGAGGATTCCGATCCTTTAACTAGTGCGAAATGCTGAAAGCAAGTGTTAGATAGCAAGACATGACATTCCAAGAAGGAGACTCCATTATCCCATCTAAGGCGAAATGAGAAGAGGAATTACAAACTTCATCTAATGCGAAAATCTTGAGAAGGCCTCGAAGACCTCAACTAATGCGAATTGCCAAAGGGAGTTTCAATTCTTCATCTAATGCGACTAGGAGGATGATGAAGGAAGAGCTTTATGAAACAAAGACAAGAAGATAACAACATGCTGATTCTATGCGCTTGAAAGAAGGAGGAAACGTCCAACAATAAGAAGAAGATTATCAAGTCTTTATCCAATGCGTCCAACAAGAAAGAAGTTTTAAACATTTAATGATTGTTGCCTTCGGGAAACGTGCAAAATGCATTCATTTAATAAAGATCAAAATTAAATTAAATGTTTGTGCATGAGGTCGGCCTAGGAAGAAGGAAAGTTTTTTAAAGTGAATTATATATATGTGCCTCATTTCTTTTTTCATTTGATTTATTTTCAAGAGCAGATTTGTTCTCCAAGAGCAGAATTTTCTTCAAGGAGCAGCCACAAGAAGTTGATTTTAGAAGATAAATCTGATTTTATCAAATTTTGTCAAGTGGGAAATCAAATTGCAAGGTATCAAATACAAAACAGCTCATCAAGTAAGTCTGATCTGAGTTTTTTCTGATCTGATTTTCTTATTTTTCTTTCATTAGATGCCTTGAAATTGTCCAAATATTGATAAAATTCTGGAAGAATAAGTGGATTTTTATGATTTTTCATAGATTTTCTAAATTTAATAGTAATATTTCATAACTATAGAGGAAAATTTCATAATTTAATCTACTAAAGTTGCTGAAGTAAAATCTAGATTTTGTTTGCAATCACTTATTCGCGTCAAGTCTGCAGAATAATGGCAATGACTTCCAAGGAGCGACAAGCCAAGATCCGGATGGATGCCAAAGGGAAGATTCCTGAATCAAAGCTCGTCTCAAGGTGGACAAATGTAAGCGATACAAATATGGGAAGCAGCAACTTGGATGATATCAAGACAGTCCTTGAAGAACCTAACGGAGGAAGCCTCGCTCGAGCCATCATGAGGAGTGGAGCCATTGAAGCTGCTTGTTTTCCACCAACTTTGCCATGTCCGGAAATGATCATCGAATGTGTCAAAAAGTATGATGTAAATACAAGGCAAATCATAGCCAAGGATGGAACAATACTAGCCTATTTGCAAAGGGAAGCAGTCGAGGAAACTTTCAACATTCCAACCAAAGAGAGGATGATCAGCATCTCAAAACAACAAGGCCAGCAGGAGTATGATGTTGACACCAAGATAAAGTTACAAGAGATAAGGAGAGAGTGGATGGCCAATCCAGCCATGAAGTTCAATATGAATAATCCTCCACAGTTCCATAAGTCAGATTTTCATCCGGAAATTGGATATCTAATCATGTTTTTGAACAGAATGACAGGAATGCCTCAATCTGCTACCTTTCAGCCTTGGATGTATTCTTTCATCAAGTCAGTTCTCAAAGGGAAAATGATTGATTGGGCTGGACTTATCAGTCAAAGTATACATGAGCAGTTCCTCAGTTTTGCTAAAACTAAGACTTGTTATATGAGTTCCTATATAGTGTACCTTCTTGCCAGAAATGAAGTCTACTCAGGTTTAACCAAGAAAGGAGAAGTCGGCATTGGACCTAACAAATACTTGTCACATCAATGTTATCCTCAGTTGCACCTCAAGAGTATTAATCATTATACAAGGTTTAATGATGCATTTGCCATGTTCATAATGAAGAAACTGAGGGGAGAATTTCATAAAAGATTGTCTAATGCAGCAAAAGAGTTCATTTCAGCATATGGACACTGGTATACTCAACATGAAAGGTACACTTACCTAAGGATCCAAGGATTCACATCATATCCATACAGATTGCCAAGGTATCCAACTAACAGGATGGTGATGTTAGAGGTTACAAGACAACTCCTAGAACTCATCAGGTTGCAGAAGTTGAAGAAGAAAGGAGGAATCCAATTTCCACTTCGTCTTGGACAAAATTTGGAATGTCCATCTTTATCAGCAGCTGAGTATTCTGAAATAGAGCTACAGGCCTATCATTTGCAGACTCATAGCACCAAGAGGCCTAACTTTGACCCTTTCCAAGTTTGCTGGAAATACAACAGAGAATTCAAACATATCAAGCAGTTGGAAGACCACTGGGCCAGTGCCCAAGATGAAGATGATCTCCGAACTCTTCAAAGTTCGAGACTCGACTGGGATTTAGTCAGAGCCACCAAAGCATTCAGGATTCCAGACCAGTTCACAGAGGATGATACTATGCTAGTAGATGAATTTGACAAGATAAAGGATTTGCCTTACACAATTGATTGGTCAAAGAGAGATGCATCCGAAGAAGATTTGATAAAGCCGGTTTTAGCCATGACACAAGTGTGTATCAATCAACTATTGCAGGAAATGAGTGCTGAAAATCGAGATCTCACCTACAATAAGGTGGATGAAGGAGAACCCAAGCAGCATAGTACACATAGCCAACCACAACACAGTGGGAATGATCAGAGCAATAATTCAGCCAGAAAGAGGAAAAGACCTAGTCAAGATCAAGGGGAATCAAGCCGAAGACCTCAGAAAAAGAGTAATCCATCTATTTCATCTAATCCACAAGAAGGTGTTTCAATTGTTCAAAATCCAATACAAGAGATAGAAGTAATAGAAGAAGTTGCCTTGATTCCATCAGAAGAAATCCAATCAAGCCCCACTGTCATAATCGAAGAGGATGATGATCTTGGTCAGGATGAAATAGGACAAGCTGAATCTGATGAAGAAGTAGCTCGTGTTCAACACAATCAAGCCCATGAACAACGAGACCTTTCTACTTTCCCACCCTGGTTGAGACAAAGGATTGAAGAAAGTACAATTGTAGAGACTTATCAGCCTACTGCAGTTGAGGAATTGCTTGTAAATGTACAAAAGAATAATCAGAAGAAGAAAGCAACGATCCTTTCTAAAATCACTCAAGATTCTGCTGGAAACAGAGAGGTCCACATAGCGGTTCCTAGAAGTGACAAGGAGATAGAAAACATGGCACCTGAGGATTATAATTTGACTACAATTGGCATGGGTCCAATCACAAGGGAACAAGTCGATGAGGAACTACAAGATGCAGTGAATAATGTGAGAAGTATGTTGAAACAAGAAAGAGAAGCAAGGATGAAAGTTGAACAAGATTTTAGTACATTGAAGCATTACATCCAACAGGTCATGCAACCTATTCAACAGAAGGAAGCTACTGCAATTCCTCCTTCCATTCTTCCACAGGAAACAGTATCCCGAGTTGAGGACATGAGAAATTCATCCCAGATGATGAAGGGATGGATAGAAAAGACAGAAGACAAGGCCTATATTTACCTAGAAGAAATTGTGCAAGTGTATGACAGAGTCATTAAGCTCCAAGGTCGAGTCCAAGCTTTATTAGAAAGTTGTGCTGAGTTCAAACCAATCAAAGAGCAATATATGCCACAACTCAAAAGCTTAATGGAAACTCCAGTAGAAGATTTAATTCATAATAAGGTGATTGACAGAGATACTCCACATGACTTTGTCACTTGGTATTTCTCCTTTCACAACAAGGGGCAACTAGTTGATAAGATTGAAGTAGATATGTCCAGGATAAGAAGTGTTCTTCTAAGAACAGAAAATCATATATATACTGCTTTGACAAAGATTTGTAATCCTTATGGAAATGTTACCATTGAGAACATGAAGCAACAAGTTAAGGCATTCTACTTTCAATATGATGGACTTGATGAAAGTCAACTAGATAATATATTCACACTTGCATATCGTCTTGGGGAAAATAAGTCTTGGATAAACGACTGGGAGAAGACACTTGGAGTCTATGAGGCAGATGTAGCAGTGGCAGAAGGATCCATTAAGGCAGCGACAAGTGTACCAATGGAAGATATTATTCAAATTGTGTCCAGATTCATTGTATCTCATAGTACTACTACATAGTACTCGCCTTGATGATGTGGCTTCCTTATCCTCTTGGAAAGCGTGCCTTTGTTCTCTCTTTCATGACTTCTTTCATTTAATATGAGTAACCTCCTGTATTTAATAAAGTTAACCTCATTCATTTAATAAAGTATAGTTTGTTGTAACTACTTGTGATGTGGCTTGATCTGATCCGCTGATTTCGCCGATCAATCTTGACCCTTCTCTCCTTTGAGGACTATAAAAGAGCTCTCATTGCTCTCATTTGGAACGGTTGGAAATTCTGAAATTGTTGTAAGAGCTCTCTGAGATAATAAAGGACTCATTGATTTGGTGATTCTATTTATATTTCTGAGTGTTTGCATGGTTTCAATTTTCACACGAATATTAAGTTAAGTTACAAGTTTTCTTTTAAGTATAAGTTAGTTAGTGAAAGGTTGTTTTATTGCCTTGTAGTGAAGTCTTTACAATTGAGCGTCAATTTGATCTTTATGCCTGTTGAATTTTCATGAGCATAATTGATTTAAATATCTTGCATACCTTTGAAGATAGCACCTCTCTTGTGTAGTTGTTTTATCTTGGCAAAACAAGATTTGGTTCGACTTCACTCTAAGCAGTAAATATCCTTCCATTTAGGACTAGATTAGTATTCCTCAACCCTATATCTTTTGCCTTTTTTTTTATCAATCATTTAGATTTAGGATCAGAACGTCCATTGCTAAATCATACGCGTCAGTTGCAGTACTTAGATTCCCTAGTGTTCACTTCCAGAGTCTTTGAAACAACAAGTTGAACAATTGTGTAAGTCCCTTTGTTGATTAACAGCAGAATCATACTTAAATCATTGAGCTGTTTCCTACTGAAATTGAAACATTATTATTAGAAGGAACCTTGGAGTTATCTCGTTTGATCACTTGGTTTAGCATCCGAGAGGCTTTGCTCAAGAGAGAGTTAAATACCTAGTATTTTACTCTATTGTTGACTTGTTGAAAAACAACCATCAACATATTTGGCGCTAGAAGGAGGGCATTTACAAGTTGTTTCAGATTAAGGAAGAACATCCTGGAGCGAATTGGTTCTTTCTCGCCAGAGAGGCACCAAAGAATTCTAAGGTCTGCACCAGGAGCATCCAAGGACTTTTCTGAGTTGGGGTTCCCTTCAAAGTCGAAGAAAGGAAAGAAAGGGACTTCAGCCAGCCAAGGATCTCCAAGTGGGGGTGATACTTCAAATTTATTTCAAACTCCACCTCCGAAGAATCAAAATCAGGGAGTTGTTCAACCAGGCAACGTCCAAGTAACCACCACAGGCACTCCACTTCAGCAAGGAGCTACTCAAGCAGGTCCAGGACAACCCAACATTCCAATGGCAGCACCAGCACAAGCTTGGCCTTTGGGAAATGTCTCACCCCTTGGGACTTTTACTGATTACCATGATATGCCCAAGAATCCCGAACACTTTTGTTCGAAATTTCATGTCAACGATCCGAGCAGGACAGCTGAAGAACATATTAAGATCTTTGAAGGTACTCTGGTAAATCGAAGGATTGAAGATGAAGATGTAGCATGCCGGCTATTTCCCTACTCTCTTGAAGGAGACGCTACTTTTTGGTATGTCAATCTACCGGCTGGATCTATTACTACCTGGGAACAGATGAGAACCGCTTTCCTGGAGAAATTCAAGATTCTCATCACTCCAGCAGAACTCTATAAGCAATTCATCGAAGTTCGAAGACAGGAACACGAGCCTATTGCCGCTTTTAATCACAGGTTCCATAAAGCATATTCAAGATTGCAACCTCCCTATGATATCACTCCAGTAATGGCGATGGAGATCTATTACGCTGCATTGGATCGCCTTACTTCTATGTTCGTGAAAAGAGCAACAACCCCGCCGACCACTCTGACAGGGGCATATGCTGAAGCCGTTAAGGTGAACACAGATTTGGGTATGAACGCGCATGGGCCACTTAATCACATAGGGCATGTGGCAATGCCAAACCAGATTCAGGGAATCAATCAAGCATTGGCTCAACATACACCTGTAATGAATCCAGTTCCTGTTTCCACTCCTGCTAATCAATTAGTCCTACATCCAGGAGTGCCAATTTCACAAGTTGTACCGGAAAAACCAGTGTATTTGCAAGGATCTTCATCTTCTGCGAAGGCTCAGGAGGAGAAAGACGAAATGAAAGAGCTGATTGATCAGGTAAAGAAATTGTCTACTGAAGTTACGCATTTACGAAATCAGAACAACTATTTGCAGAAGAATTTCCAAGGCAATCAGGGTGGATACCAAGGAAACCAAGGAAATCAAGGATACAATCAAGGATATAATCAGGGATACAATCAAGGTTTTAGGGGAAATAATCAAGGCTTTCAACGACAGAATAGAACTTGGAACACTGCACCAAACACCGGCACAGTTCCTTCACCACTTGACAATCCACCAGCTTCGGACCCAAAACCTGCAGAGAAAGTATTTTTAGCAGAAGCTGCACTATCTACATGGTGCCGGTTGCATAACACCAATCAGCATTCAGAACTTCAATGTCCCGAATTTAAGATAGCAGCTGACATCTTTCAACAGGAAATGCATGGTACACAGGTACCAGAGAATCCTCCAGTCACCGGATATGAAATTGTGCCCACGCAGAGATATGATCAAGCTTTGATGATTGAAGATTTCACTTTTTCACCTATGATGGAATATGATATGACAGAATATAGCGGAAGATTCCCGCCAGCCTCTGCAAATGAACCAGTTGAGGATACATACTACACTCCGCCATTCGAGGGAGATTTCCAAACCCAAGAAGCAGATGAAGTTCAGGCCTTTCAGCAATCTGCTGGCAATGCACCACAAAGAGTTTATCAGCGGAATTACCGGCCACAAGATCCTATTACCACGTCCACTCCTCCTAATAACTTGCACACCCCGCCAAATCCAAATGCAAGTAACAATCCAAGCTATCCAAGGGATGCACCCGAATACAGACAGCGAAATCCAGTTCAGAACGTTGTCCCAGCACAAGAAGTTCAGCAGCAGAATGTCTCTACAAGGATCGATCCAGTCAGGAAGGAAGTTCCTAAAGAGGATTTAAAGAGATTGAGTCAGTGTGTTGTCGAAGAACTCAAGAAGATTAAAATCACCCTGCCATTGACAGAATTGATTCGAGTACCTGAAATTAAGGAAGCTTTTCTAAGAGGTGTTGATGATACCATCTCAAAGGGTGGAAATCAAAATGTGCAAGTCACCACAGGATCAGCCGGTCCATCTACTTCAAACGTACCAAGAGCATATGTAGGTCAAAATACAAATCCAACTCAAATGAGGCCACCTCACCCACAAAGCCAGACAAATGCTATTTTCATTGCACAGGAATCATCCAGTATAACAGATGGCAAAACAGTTGCGATAAAGGAAGAGCCTACCGAGGGTAACAATACGCCGAAAGTTCAAAGTTCACAAGTCAATTCAGATTTAGTAAATGACCGATACAGTGCCCCCAAGAAGAAATCAGTCGTCTTCTATCAAGGAAAAGATGAACAGCCTCCTTTCTTGATATCAGTTAGAATGTTTGGCAAATTATTACACAATTGTCTAATGGATTCAGGAGCCTCAAGCAACGTGATGCCTTTGGGTATTTGCAAGAAACTTGGCCTCATCCCAAAGCAGACAAATAAGAAAGTTACGCAATTAGACAAGACCGAAGTTCCAGTTATTGGAGAGCTACATAATATTCACATGCAGCTAGCAGCTGATCCCAGGATTCAGCATTACATTGACATTTCAGTAGTAGACATACCTGAAGGGTATGGGATGCTGTTAAGCAGAGATTGGTTGAAGAAGCTCAACGGATACGTCTCCACCGACTTTTCGCACATGTGGTTATCATGGAAAGGATTGCCTAATCAAATCAGGATAGATAGCACTCCACGTCTTAAATTGATGATTACGGAATATGGTGAAGACAATGAGATCCTTTTTGTACAAACAGACTTAGGTGTTTACAAGCCTAAGGTTGAAGAGATTCTAATGTTTCATAATTCAACAGAGGTCCTCATAGAAAGTGATCACAGCGCATCATCAGATGAAGAAGGGGAAGGTATGTTTGAAAACTTCCGGAATTTTGTGATGAGACATGTGAAGCAAGGAGTAGAATTGGGAAGTCACGCATCCGTTCAAGATCTATTGCTACCTAATTGGTGTAGGATACACAATGCTTTCCATTCCGAGTTCTCTTGCTCCATGTGTATAGTAGCCCTAGAACAAGTTAGAAAGAGAATTCCAGAGGCCATGGGCTTGGAAATCCCCAGTATGATGAAACTAAAAGAACCAGTTCAGGATACAGCCGTTACAGATGAAGCAAGCACTTCGGCATCAGCAACAGAGCATACCCAAATTGAACCTACAAAAGCAAATCAAGATATTGATATGTCAAATTCAGAAGATAATCAAGTATGGACTCTAAGATTTGATGGATCGAAATCTAAGCAAGGATCCGGAGCTGGCTTTGAATTGATCAGTCCGCTGGGGGAAGCTTATTTATCAGCTTTAAGATTACAGTTCCCATGCACTAATAATGTTACCGAGTATGAAGCTCTCGTACACGGATTGCTCTTGGCCATAAAGAAGAAAGTTAAAATTTTGCATGTGTTCGGCGATTCAGAAATAGTTGTCAGACAAGTCAGGAAGCAATATGTGTGTCATGACAAGAGACTAAAGAAGTACAGAAACAGAGTATGGGATTTGATTGAAGACTTCGATGCTTTCAACATCAAGTCAATTTACAGGTCAACAAATCAAGTAGCTAATGCACTAGCACAGGCCGCAAGTTCCCTTGAGCCATTGGCTATGGAAGGATTAAAAAAGTTCACAGTGGAACTAACATCAGTACCATCAGTACCAGATAATATCACAAATTTTCAAGTGTTTGACGACGACAAACATATACTGGATTTTTTGACCAATTCAGGTATCTTCACCACCCAGGTCATTGACGAAAGCGAAGTTGAAGCTGAGTTTGATCCAGATGGGATCATGAATCTGAAGGACAATAATATCCCAAAGGGTATGATTGAATTAGAAAGACTCTTCGATTCAGATAAGTTGGGCACTCCTCCTCACCACAACGAAGATGGAAACAAATGTGAAGCAGTCAATCTGGGAACCGACGAAGATATAAAAAATGTATTCATAGGGAAAGTTTGCACACCGGAAGAAAGAGAAAACATCCTCAGTAGTATGAGAGAATTCCACGATGTTATTGCTTGGGGATATGATGATTTGAAGACATACGACACATCCATCATTACACATACTATCCCTCTCAAGCCAGGAAGCAGACCTTTCCGACAGAGGCAGAGGCCGGTCAATCCTTTATTGGAGCCACTTATTTATCAGGAAGTCAAGAAGCTGCTGCAGGCAAAGATCATATTTCCGATCAGGCACTCGACGTGGGTCGCCAATTTAGTTCCAGTTAGAAAAAAGAATGGAGAAATAAGATTATGTGTTGATTTCAGGAACTTAAACAAAGCATCAGAAAAGGATAATTATCCTTTGCCTTCATTGGACGAAGTGCTGCAAATTGTAAATGGTTCACAGATGATGTCTTTTCTGGATGGATATTCAGGGTATAACCAGGTCATGGTTGAAGAAGAGGATCGATTGAAGACCGCTTTCACTACCAAATGGGGTACTTATGCATACAGAAGGATGCCTTTTGGCCTAATCAATGCAGGAGCCACTTTCCAGCGAGCTATGGATATTGCTTTCAGAGATATTATTGGAAAATGCATTATTATTTATATGGATGATCTTACGGTGTTCTCCAAGGTCAGAGCAGATCATGTAGAGCATTTAAGGAAAGTTTTCGAATCTTGTAGAACATATGGAATTTCCTTAAATCCAAAGAAGTGCATCTTCGGGGTGACCGAAGGAAAGCTCCTGGGTCATGTCATATCAGAACACGGTATCTCTATTGATCCAGATCGGATAGAAGCCATTAAGAGAATTAGCATGCCTGCCAGTAAAAAGGAATTAAAGTCATTCTTCGGCAAGATTAACTTCGTCAGGAAGTTTATTACCGGATTTGCAGAAATTATTAAGCCATTGAAGGATATGTTAAAGAAAGATGCGAAAGTTGAATGGACTCCTCCAGCAAAGAAAGCATTTGAAGAAATCAAGCAAGCAATTGCTAGGGCTCCTGTCCTCATCAGTCCAGACTATTTGAAGCCGTTTTATTTATATTCTTTTGCATCTGATCACACCTGTGCAGGGATTTTGACCCAGAGGGTAGATGATAAAGATGAACATCCCGTTGCATTTATGAGTGCCCCTTTTAAGGATGCTGAGCTGAGATACCCGGCAGTGGAGAAACAGGCTTATGCTCTAGTAAAGGCTACCAAGAAATTTCGGCACTATATCTTGCGGAGTAAAGTGTATGCTATAGTTCCAGATGCCGCAGTAAAAACACTACTAATGCAAAATGAACTAGGCGAACGAAGAGGCAAGTGGGTCGCCACTATTCAAGAATACGACATTGAAATTCAACCAATGAAGTTGGTTAGAGGACAAGCATTGACTCAGACTATAGCACTTGAAGAACCTGGATTAGTTCAGCAAGCTTACGTACTTGAAGCAGTATCACCAGATGAGTGGTACGATGATATTGTTTATTACCTATTATCTCAGAGATGTCCAGAACATATGAGCCCAACACAGAGGAGAGCATTGAGATACAGAAGTAAACGTTTCATGTTGCAAGGATCAGTTTTATTTAGACAGAATCATGAAGGTATTTATCTAAGGTGTGTTGGGAGGAACGAAGCTAAAAGTATTATGGAACAATTTCATGATAAGTTCGGAACTTGCCACGGTGGTGAGCTAGCAACGGCAAATCAGATATTAAGGGCAGGCTACTATTGGCCAAAATTGTTTCAAGATGCTCATCAGCATGTCAAAACTTGCCATATTTGTCAAGTAGCAGCTTCAAGAGAACGAAACCCAGCTATGCCTTTGCAGCCAGTTGTTGAATTCAGACCTTTTGCTAAGTGGGGATTAGATTTCATTGGTATGATAAACCCACCATCTTCCGCACAGCATAAATATATTTTGACTGCCACAGACTACTGCACCAGATGGACAGAAGCCCATGCTTTAAAGTTTTGTACTTCTGAAGTAGTGATCAAGTTTTTAGAAGAGAATATAATTACCAGATTTGGTTGCCCCAGTGCCCTTGTATGCGACAATGGCCCTGCATTTTCATCACTCAGATTTTCAAATTGGGCCTTTGAATATGGTATAACCCTGAAATTTTCATCGAATTATTATCCACAGGGAAATGGCCTAGCTGAGTCCACAAACAAGAACCTTTTGAATGCAATAAAGAAATTACTGGATAAGAATCCAAGAGACTGGCATACACAGCTGAAGTTTGCTCTTTGGGCAGACAGAACTCGAGTTAAGTCTTCTCTGGGTACTTCGCCATATCACCTGGTTTATGGGCAGGATCCCATCTTCCCAATACAATTGAGGATTCCAACCTTGCAATTCATGCAAGAGTATTTAGATGAAGATGAGCAAGTACAAGTAAGATTATCACAGCTCCTGCATCTGGAAGAAAAACGAGACATTGCCTTAAATAAATTTATGAAACATCAAGGAGTGGTCAAGCGTTGGTTTGATCGACAGGCAAGAGTGAAAGCCTTCAGAATTTCTGATCTGGTTTTATATTGGGACAAAGCACATGAACGGCGAGGTGATCACGATAAGTTCGATTATCTCTGGAAGGGCCCATATCAGATCGCTGAGATCCTAGGAAAGAACGCTTTCAAATTGAAGACTCTGACCGGAGAAGATATTCCATTGCCTGTCAATGGGCAGTTTTTGAAGCACTATTTCCAGCCATGAATTCTTCGGAACACTGGTTTGTACATAATTAGATAGGATTTCCTTTCAGTTATTTTGTTTTTTCTTAGATTAGATTTGTTTGTCTTGATGTCATTTGACTCAAGAATTTTTCAAGAAGTTTTCATAGTTTAGTTGTTTTTGTTTTGCTTTCGTTTTTAGAAGTAGTTGTTTTTGAAGGGTTCTAGTTCTTGACAAGGTGGTGTGTATCCAAAACACATTTGGTATACTTTCACTAGGATATGTGAGCTCATTTCTTAAACATTTATTCACGAAACTCTTAGGATTGATAGATTATTGTTTTCAATTGTTGACGAAGCGAGCACTGAGCTTGACTGGGACATTAATCATATATTGTGTCTTGACACCATTATCTTTTGAACACAATATCTTAAAATGTCAAATCTAATTTTACGAATTCTTATTTGTTCTTTTGAGAAACTTAAGTCATGATTGATGGATTTCCCGTGAATTCCATCGCGAGTATTAGATAGCGTGACTGCTTGTTCTTAGGAAACGAATCAGTTGTTCGGTATTGACTAAAGTATTTTGAGGTTTCTTACACATCTTAATGATCCCGAAGTTTCTAGGAAAGCCTTTGTAAGCCTGGATCAAGTGAAAATCATAAGGTAATTCATGCTTCCATTTCCATTCCATAATAAAGTATTTTGCATATTTTCATATCCGTCATTTCATTTACCACATCCCATATTACAATAAAATTGTTCATTCATTTCATTTCACTACAGTTAACCCTCCATCTGCATTGCATATTTTCAATCAAAAATGAATTCGAGTCTAATGACCGCATCATTTATATGATTCTGTGTTCATTATACTCCAGAAGGATACAAGTTGAAGTTGAAATTAAGTACTTGGAGTATTTTCATTATCCACTGTACAGGATAAAATCAAATGTTGGTATTCCCACTCCATTCCATTTGAAATCTACTACCTATATCCACTTCACTTTTGTTACTATGCAAAGTCTCAAAGCATGTAACTATTCATCCATTTTACCTCCGCCTTCAAATCACATTACTATCCACACCTTTATCCTTTTCACCCCTCTCCTAATCATGATTGATGAATGTGAGTGTCGTCTGAATGAGAAGCTTGCAATTCCTTCCGCCCATTCCCCCATCTTTCCATAAAATAAATATTTGGATGCTTTTACCTTTTGAGCAAAGAGATTCCTGAAAATCCAAAAAATCTCTATGTATCATGATATAAATGCCATAATTCCTAAACAAGGCATGTTCAAAAGATATTTCGTGCTGTACTCTCAAGTCAAGGAATCCTTGCGAAATAAAGTTCTAAGTACTTGTAGCCGAATCCAAAGAGGCTACCGCATCCAATCCATCCATTCCATTTCCATTCAATTCCATTCCACATTACTTCACCCCGCGAACCAAAATTAAAGGGAGAAATCCTAAGTTCGTGAAGGACATGAAGGTATCATTACTAGTTATCATTAATCCCCGTTCCCTATTTACATTTCCTTTTCCACTTGCAAGCTTCGAAGTTTAGGTTGATACAAACAAACGTTGATCGTGATTTCATTCCATTTCATTTTTCCTTATTCACCGTCCATATTTGTTTCTTGCTATTCAACATATCCCGTCATTCCTTTGGTTTATGGTTGAATACGCTTTCACACAGTCATAATCCGCCATCATCCAACTCCGTTCCCTTTATCCCATCATTTCCTACCAATATTTGTCAGTATCAGAACTTGACATGATTTTATGTGTGGATTATCGCGTCCTTCGCAGAATCAGACTCTTGAGTTCTTATCATTCGTTACCTCGGTGAAAACCTGGCAAACAGGCGCCGTGTGTAATGATCATTGTCCTAAAGAAAAAAAAAAAAAAGAAAAGAAAAAAAAAGAGAAAAAAAAAAAAGAAGAAAAAGTAAAGAGAAAAATTTTCGTTCACTGGTGAAAACCCGGCAAACGGGCGCCATGAATAAGTATCTTGGCGAAAACCTGGCAAACAGGCGTCATGATAGAGCCACATTGTTTCATTGCATTTTCACTATCACTCCATTTGACATCACTTACTTGTCATTGCATATTATCATTCACCTATGTCATCCATATATGTCTGTCCATCCGCTTTCATGAATATACCTAGCTTGATACGGGTCAGCTTAGTCGATCCTGGTTTCTAAGGGATGGGAATGAACCTAAGTGCTTGCACTTCAAACCTCAGATATGGATAGTCGCGCTGGCAATTGGTTTTGATTCTTTGATTGAGTAGTCGTGTTTATTTGATCTCGTGTGTGGGTGTACATGGAAATGTTGAAGCTTGACGTTTGTTTATCTTTAGCATATTCAAGAAGTTGTTTTAATTGAAATCAATCTTTAATCACACATCAGGAGATGCAGTGTCTTGATCCAATTTATGATTCCTTTCCCCTTTAAGCTCGTTTTGTATAGTTTACGATTGAGGATGATAATTTGATATTCTTTGAGTGAGCTTTGCATTTTTGTTTTCGAAATGTTCAGGAACATTCCTCCAGTGGAGTCGCCAGATGTTGTGACCAAATCACACATCACCCCATTAGGAATAGGGACCCCCCTTTTTTTGAGCTCTAAGCTTTTCAGTGAGTTTCCAATGAGTTTTCAATGAGTTTTGCTGAGATTTTAATGATGTCCTGACTCGTTTTCCTTTGCCGGCTCGGTAACAATTTCCTTGCCTATGATCTTTGGTTCACGATTAAGGGTAGATGAACGTACAATAATGAAGAATTGTGATCAAATCCTATCTAGATATTGAGTTTTGAAGTGAATCCTTCAGAATGTTTGAGACCCTGAAAAGACTAAGACTAAAGCCTGAAATCCTGAAAATCCTAAAAAAATGGCTAAGTCTGAAATCTGGTGAATCCTCCAAATTCTATATTTTGCATCTTAAATCCGGTGGATTCGGGACCTATCTCAAACATCCTGAAAGGTATATTGAAAAATATTTAAAGTATAAGAAATTCAATCTCTAAACTTATACTTAAATATATTTTTCAATATACCTTTACTCGCGTGATCCTGAAAAATACTTGACGAAGTCAGAAGATTCAAAACACTGATCTAATGCGACTAGACACTTAGATGGCGCAAATCTGGGCGCAAAATCACGAAGCAGAAGACATTTGAGCCAGAGGATTTGAAAACATGATCCAGTGCGCCCATCTAATCCTTCATTCAGTGCGAAAATATCAGAGGATTTGAAAACTCCATCTAGTGCGCCCAGACTAAAAGGTCATTTCGGAGGAAGAGATGAGGATTTCAATGCCTTCAACCAATGCGAAAGTGAAAAAGGACAAGTCTAAAAGCCAATCTTGGAGCAATTTTTAATGAAAATGTCAGAGGATTTTAGTTCTTGAAGTGATGCGCCACCAAGGAAGAAGAAGGAAATGAGAGTTTTGACTTGAGAAATGTTACAAGTTCAGAGGATTCTAAAATTTGAAGTAATGCGCTCAAAGTGACTCCAAAGATCATTTTTCAAAGCTATCCAATGCGCTAGAGTTCAGGGAATCTAAAGTGTTTAAGTGATGCGCCATCTTAAAGAGGAGAGTGAAGTTTGATGTTGAGGAATCCAAACTAGTGATCTAATGCGACCAAGTTCTAGAGGATTTGCCAAGTCCATCTAATGCGCTCTATCATGAGGAGATTGCCAATATCCTAGACATCTAATGTTTGGTCTTCAAGGTAAGTTTCAGAGGAATTCAAAACTTGATCTAATGCGCCTATGGCAAGGTCATCCAATATGCAACACCAAGGTAAAGAGAGACACGTTCTCAGAGGATCCTACAAACTTAACCAATGCGCCAAATATCATACATAATCCACTTCAAGACAAAGGCTATCTAAGTTCATTCGAGTTTGAAGACTTCAACAAGCTTAACTAATGCGCCATATCTAAAGGAGGAGGATGAAGTTTCATTTTGAAGATCTCAATATAGTGATCCAATGCGCCAACATTATGAGGTAGTAATCAAGGCTTGTATCTAGAAGATTTTCAAGTGTCATCTAATGCGTCATGAATGAAGTTTATTTTTGAAGAGCTTAAATTGCCTATCCATTGCGCCATGCACAAGAAGAATCTAAATTGCCTAAGCAATGCGCTAACACTCTAGAAGATTCATAAAGTCCATCCAACGCGCTACCTACATGGAGACAACGAAACTTCATTCCTTGAAGATCTCTAATTGCCCAAGCAATGCGCCATATGTGAGGAGAGTCAAGGGTGATGTAGAAGAAGATCATCAAGCCATTATCCATTGCGCCACTCCTTGAAGATCCAAATTGCCTAAAGCAATGCGCCATATCTAAAGAGGATCCCAATCCTTCAACTAGTGCGCCAAAACTTAAGAAGTCTTAGGACATGATCCAATGCGCCATACCAAGAGGAAAGACCCTGAAAGTTCAAATGACTCCATAATTAATGATTTAAACCGCCAAGTGTCAAGAGGATTCCGATCCTTTAACTAGTGCGAAATGCTGAAAGCAAGTGTTAGATAGCAAGACATGACATTCCAAGAAGGAGACTCCATTATCCCATCTAAGGCGAAATGAGAAGAGGAATTACAAACTTCATCTAATGCGAAAATCTTGAGAAGGCCTCGAAGACCTCAACTAATGCGAATTGCCAAAGGGAGTTTCAATTCTTCATCTAATGCGACTAGGAGGATGATGAAGGAAGAGCTTTATGAAACAAAGACAAGAAGATAACAACATGCTGATTCTATGCGCTTGAAAGAAGGAGGAAACGTCCAACAATAAGAAGAAGATTATCAAGTCTTTATCCAATGCGTCCAACAAGAAAGAAGTTTTAAACATTTAATGATTGTTGCCTTCGGGAAACGTGCAAAATGCATTCATTTAATAAAGATCAAAATTAAATTAAATGTTTGTGCATGAGGTCGGCCTAGGAAGAAGGAAAGTTTTTTAAAGTGAATTATATATATGTGCCTCATTTCTTTTTTCATTTGATTTATTTTCAAGAGCAGATTTGTTCTCCAAGAGCAGAATTTTCTTCAAGGAGCAGCCACAAGAAGTTGATTTTAGAAGATAAATCTGATTTTATCAAATTTTGTCAAGTGGGAAATCAAATTGCAAGGTATCAAATACAAAACAGCTCATCAAGTAAGTCTGATCTGAGTTTTTTCTGATCTGATTTTCTTATTTTTCTTTCATTAGATGCCTTGAAATTGTCCAAATATTGATAAAATTCTGGAAGAATAAGTGGATTTTTATGATTTTTCATAGATTTTCTAAATTTAATAGTAATATTTCATAACTATAGAGGAAAATTTCATAATTTAATCTACTAAAGTTGCTGAAGTAAAATCTAGATTTTGTTTGCAATCACTTATTCGCGTCAAGTCTGCAGAATAATGGCAATGACTTCCAAGGAGCGACAAGCCAAGATCCGGATGGATGCCAAAGGGAAGATTCCTGAATCAAAGCTCGTCTCAAGGTGGACAAATGTAAGCGATACAAATATGGGAAGCAGCAACTTGGATGATATCAAGACAGTCCTTGAAGAACCTAACGGAGGAAGCCTCGCTCGAGCCATCATGAGGAGTGGAGCCATTGAAGCTGCTTGTTTTCCACCAACTTTGCCATGTCCGGAAATGATCATCGAATGTGTCAAAAAGTATGATGTAAATACAAGGCAAATCATAGCCAAGGATGGAACAATACTAGCCTATTTGCAAAGGGAAGCAGTCGAGGAAACTTTCAACATTCCAACCAAAGAGAGGATGATCAGCATCTCAAAACAACAAGGCCAGCAGGAGTATGATGTTGACACCAAGATAAAGTTACAAGAGATAAGGAGAGAGTGGATGGCCAATCCAGCCATGAAGTTCAATATGAATAATCCTCCACAGTTCCATAAGTCAGATTTTCATCCGGAAATTGGATATCTAATCATGTTTTTGAACAGAATGACAGGAATGCCTCAATCTGCTACCTTTCAGCCTTGGATGTATTCTTTCATCAAGTCAGTTCTCAAAGGGAAAATGATTGATTGGGCTGGACTTATCAGTCAAAGTATACATGAGCAGTTCCTCAGTTTTGCTAAAACTAAGACTTGTTATATGAGTTCCTATATAGTGTACCTTCTTGCCAGAAATGAAGTCTACTCAGGTTTAACCAAGAAAGGAGAAGTCGGCATTGGACCTAACAAATACTTGTCACATCAATGTTATCCTCAGTTGCACCTCAAGAGTATTAATCATTATACAAGGTTTAATGATGCATTTGCCATGTTCATAATGAAGAAACTGAGGGGAGAATTTCATAAAAGATTGTCTAATGCAGCAAAAGAGTTCATTTCAGCATATGGACACTGGTATACTCAACATGAAAGGTACACTTACCTAAGGATCCAAGGATTCACATCATATCCATACAGATTGCCAAGGTATCCAACTAACAGGATGGTGATGTTAGAGGTTACAAGACAACTCCTAGAACTCATCAGGTTGCAGAAGTTGAAGAAGAAAGGAGGAATCCAATTTCCACTTCGTCTTGGACAAAATTTGGAATGTCCATCTTTATCAGCAGCTGAGTATTCTGAAATAGAGCTACAGGCCTATCATTTGCAGACTCATAGCACCAAGAGGCCTAACTTTGACCCTTTCCAAGTTTGCTGGAAATACAACAGAGAATTCAAACATATCAAGCAGTTGGAAGACCACTGGGCCAGTGCCCAAGATGAAGATGATCTCCGAACTCTTCAAAGTTCGAGACTCGACTGGGATTTAGTCAGAGCCACCAAAGCATTCAGGATTCCAGACCAGTTCACAGAGGATGATACTATGCTAGTAGATGAATTTGACAAGATAAAGGATTTGCCTTACACAATTGATTGGTCAAAGAGAGATGCATCCGAAGAAGATTTGATAAAGCCGGTTTTAGCCATGACACAAGTGTGTATCAATCAACTATTGCAGGAAATGAGTGCTGAAAATCGAGATCTCACCTACAATAAGGTGGATGAAGGAGAACCCAAGCAGCATAGTACACATAGCCAACCACAACACAGTGGGAATGATCAGAGCAATAATTCAGCCAGAAAGAGGAAAAGACCTAGTCAAGATCAAGGGGAATCAAGCCGAAGACCTCAGAAAAAGAGTAATCCATCTATTTCATCTAATCCACAAGAAGGTGTTTCAATTGTTCAAAATCCAATACAAGAGATAGAAGTAATAGAAGAAGTTGCCTTGATTCCATCAGAAGAAATCCAATCAAGCCCCACTGTCATAATCGAAGAGGATGATGATCTTGGTCAGGATGAAATAGGACAAGCTGAATCTGATGAAGAAGTAGCTCGTGTTCAACACAATCAAGCCCATGAACAACGAGACCTTTCTACTTTCCCACCCTGGTTGAGACAAAGGATTGAAGAAAGTACAATTGTAGAGACTTATCAGCCTACTGCAGTTGAGGAATTGCTTGTAAATGTACAAAAGAATAATCAGAAGAAGAAAGCAACGATCCTTTCTAAAATCACTCAAGATTCTGCTGGAAACAGAGAGGTCCACATAGCGGTTCCTAGAAGTGACAAGGAGATAGAAAACATGGCACCTGAGGATTATAATTTGACTACAATTGGCATGGGTCCAATCACAAGGGAACAAGTCGATGAGGAACTACAAGATGCAGTGAATAATGTGAGAAGTATGTTGAAACAAGAAAGAGAAGCAAGGATGAAAGTTGAACAAGATTTTAGTACATTGAAGCATTACATCCAACAGGTCATGCAACCTATTCAACAGAAGGAAGCTACTGCAATTCCTCCTTCCATTCTTCCACAGGAAACAGTATCCCGAGTTGAGGACATGAGAAATTCATCCCAGATGATGAAGGGATGGATAGAAAAGACAGAAGACAAGGCCTATATTTACCTAGAAGAAATTGTGCAAGTGTATGACAGAGTCATTAAGCTCCAAGGTCGAGTCCAAGCTTTATTAGAAAGTTGTGCTGAGTTCAAACCAATCAAAGAGCAATATATGCCACAACTCAAAAGCTTAATGGAAACTCCAGTAGAAGATTTAATTCATAATAAGGTGATTGACAGAGATACTCCACATGACTTTGTCACTTGGTATTTCTCCTTTCACAACAAGGGGCAACTAGTTGATAAGATTGAAGTAGATATGTCCAGGATAAGAAGTGTTCTTCTAAGAACAGAAAATCATATATATACTGCTTTGACAAAGATTTGTAATCCTTATGGAAATGTTACCATTGAGAACATGAAGCAACAAGTTAAGGCATTCTACTTTCAATATGATGGACTTGATGAAAGTCAACTAGATAATATATTCACACTTGCATATCGTCTTGGGGAAAATAAGTCTTGGATAAACGACTGGGAGAAGACACTTGGAGTCTATGAGGCAGATGTAGCAGTGGCAGAAGGATCCATTAAGGCAGCGACAAGTGTACCAATGGAAGATATTATTCAAATTGTGTCCAGATTCATTGTATCTCATAGTACTACTACATAGTACTCGCCTTGATGATGTGGCTTCCTTATCCTCTTGGAAAGCGTGCCTTTGTTCTCTCTTTCATGACTTCTTTCATTTAATATGAGTAACCTCCTGTATTTAATAAAGTTAACCTCATTCATTTAATAAAGTATAGTTTGTTGTAACTACTTGTGATGTGGCTTGATCTGATCCGCTGATTTCGCCGATCAATCTTGACCCTTCTCTCCTTTGAGGACTATAAAAGAGCTCTCATTGCTCTCATTTGGAACGGTTGGAAATTCTGAAATTGTTGTAAGAGCTCTCTGAGATAATAAAGGACTCATTGATTTGGTGATTCTATTTATATTTCTGAGTGTTTGCATGGTTTCAATTTTCACACGAATATTAAGTTAAGTTACAAGTTTTCTTTTAAGTATAAGTTAGTTAGTGAAAGGTTGTTTTATTGCCTTGTAGTGAAGTCTTTACAATTGAGCGTCAATTTGATCTTTATGCCTGTTGAATTTTCATGAGCATAATTGATTTAAATATCTTGCATACCTTTGAAGATAGCACCTCTCTTGTGTAGTTGTTTTATCTTGGCAAAACAAGATTTGGTTCGACTTCACTCTAAGCAGTAAATATCCTTCCATTTAGGACTAGATTAGTATTCCTCAACCCTATATCTTTTGCCTTTTTTTTTATCAATCATTTAGATTTAGGATCAGAACGTCCATTGCTAAATCATACGCGTCAGTTGCAGTACTTAGATTCCCTAGTGTTCACTTCCAGAGTCTTTGAAACAACAAGTTGAACAATTGTGTAAGTCCCTTTGTTGATTAACAGCAGAATCATACTTAAATCATTGAGCTGTTTCCTACTGAAATTGAAACATTATTATTAGAAGGAACCTTGGAGTTATCTCGTTTGATCACTTGGTTTAGCATCCGAGAGGCTTTGCTCAAGAGAGAGTTAAATACCTAGTATTTTACTCTATTGTTGACTTGTTGAAAAACAACCATCAACAGGGTCTTGGAATGATTCTTGAATTCATTGCTTGAAATTTTACTAAGTCTTGGAACCTTTCTTGCTGAATTCCCTCCAAGAATTCCTCCAGACAAAGGGTCGCATTTCACAGGGCGTTTAGGAATTTTGAGTGTCAGGAATTCCTTCCAAACAGAAGGTCGCATTTTAGGGTAGGTCTTGGAATCTGAAATCATGGAATGATTCCTGAATTCCTTGTTTGCAAATTTCACTAAGTCCTAAAACTTTTACTCGTGGAATTCCTTCCTGGCCATGGTTGCACTTTTCCAGGGGTCAAGGATTCATATTCCTAATTCCCGACTCATTGGGATTTCAAGGACTTTGGCAAGAAATACCAAGTCCTGGTGCATTCCGGTCTTTGGATTTAGGAGTTTGGAACTGGAATTGGGGTGGACCCTGGAGTGGGACCTAAGACGGAGACTTTGAACATAGATCTTCTGGACTGAATTCTTGGAACAGGATAGCCTATTCATCTCGGAATCTCATGCCGGGAGTGAAAGGGTTCAAATTCTTCCCTTGGAATGACGGATCCCCGCCATGGATTAGCCAGGTTTGCCTAAGGTAAGGTTTTAGGGTTTCAAACATCTTCAGGAGAGATCCTTCACTTTTCACCTCTTCGAGTGTCAGTGAGCTAATTGCTTAGAACTTCATTCCTAGTCAAGTGGAAGTTGAGCAAGAAACCCCGTAATCAAAGCAAAGCTCGAGCCGGGCCAAAAAGAGGGGGACCCCATTTGCAATGGGGTTGATGTTGTAAAGAGGTCACAATAGGACCTACAGTCTCATCAATCAAAACATCTCTGCCTGAAAGTCAAGAGGTCAATGTCAACATCAATCAATCTGTCGGCCTTATGATTGTCATTGTACCCTATAAGCATCAATTTCTTACTCGTAGGATCTAACTTGGTTCTCTTTTCTTCTAGAATCCAGGCATATGCAATAGAACCAAAGACCGTGCTTCCTCTAGTGTCTTATTTTTCACAGCGTGTGTTGGAGACCTATTCAGCAAATAAACTGCAGTATATACTTCCTCAACGCAAAATCTCTTGGGAACACTCATGTTCTCCATCATACATTGGGCCATCTTTGTGATAGTATGATTCCGTCTCTCAACAACTCCATTTTGTTGTGGAGTGTAGGGTGTGGTAGGCTATCTTTTGATGCCATGTTTAGCACAAAAGTTGTTGAATTCTTTGGAACAGAATTCGCCTCCATTATCAAATCTAATGGTCGTGATGTCGCAACCTAGCTCTTTCTCTACTAATGCTTTGAACTTTTGAAATTCATTAAACACCTCGGATTTTAATTTCAGAAAATATACCCACATTTTCCTACTAAAATCATTCACAAACAAAAGAAAATACTTGCACCCAGTGACTAATGTCGTGTTCATTGGTCCACAAACATCCACATGAACCAGTTGCAAGACTTGCTTGGCTCTCCAAGCTAGGCCGTCATCTAATGGTGCTCTATGTTGATTCCCTGCCTAGCAAGCCCCACGCATACCCTATATCTATTGCTGAATGTCAGGAATGTCGTCTACCAAGTTCTCACGAGCAAATTGAGAGATAGGGATAAATTGAGGAGCTCATACCGCAGATGCCAAAGTGTATTAATGTTTGATGCACTCTTGGCTACCAATGCATGTTCCCTAACATGTTCAGTATCAACCAGTCTATATAGTCCATGATCTTCAATACCAAAAACAATGGTCTTCTTGGTCTCCTTGTCAATGATACTACATTTGTGTTTGCTGAAAATGTCGCATAATCTGACTTACCAAAAGGAGATTAAGCTTCATTCCCGATACATAGCACACATTGAGAAAAAGTAACTTTTTCCCTCCATAGGATATTTGCACAATCCCTCAGCCTACAACCGTATACTTCTCACCACCACCAAAGATCACTAAATCAGAGCAAGCAGTGTACTCTGTGAACCAATCTCGCATGTTGGTGAAGTGATGTGATGCTCTTGAATCAATGTACCATGTAGATTGATAAGCACATGCTTATACTGAAAGGGGGGGGGGGTTGAATCAGTATAAGACAATCTTTTACTTTTTCAAAACTTAACAACCATAACAATAGCAATCACACAAGATCTAACAATTATGCAACACAAGAAAAACACAAGATTTATGAGGAAACCCTTTCGGAAGAAAACCATGGCAAAATTTTGCTTATATAAAATCTCCTTACAAACTTCATAGGCACCAACCTACTAGAGACACCAATCCCCACTTATAGACTTTGTAGGCACCAACCCACTGGAGACACCAATCCCCACAACTGAGCACCACCTCAACAAGAGACACCAATCTCTTCTTATATGATCCAACAGCAGTGACTCATATCCAAATTCAAACAGCAGCAACTCACAACTCGAGATCTAACATTCCCTACTAATATTAGGGCATTTTTTAACGATTATTTTTTTTATGTTCGCCAAATTTTGAATTTGTACAAAGAAAAATCGGAGAGCTCTGAGACTTTGAGATAAAATGTGTGGAGAGCCAAAGAGAACAATAGGGCAAATGAAAATGGCAGAATTTTTCACAATTTAAATAGAGAAATGGTAAATTTATATCGCACCAACCAAGAATAAGCACAAATAACAAAATAGAGGCCAATAAACCTTTTCTTGATCTTAAGTTCCCATTCACCAGCAATTTAAATTCTGAAATGGATAAGCAAATCCTATTGTCCTAATTAACCCATTAAAGGCCAAAGAGGTAGAAACTAAAAGTGCTTGAGGTTTAAAAGCCAAGCCAAAGGAAACATAGAGTTAAGTTGGCAGAACCCCTTATGAATAAGGATGCAAAACTTGAAGACAGCACAACATGCTAAGTTCAGGTTCACAAATGAAGTCATAACTCAAGAAGTTGAAATATTCAACTGTATACAGAAAATATGGTCCAGATAAGAAAGGCTGTAAATAATTATTAAAGAGCAGAGTTAAGCAATATATCATTAACAATAAAATCCTTGGGTTAGCCTGTGCTTATTAGAAAAGACAACAGAAAAGTTTGTATAATCCACAGTAGGATTAAAGATAACTCAAGTAGAGATATGGGTAGGATAGGTGGTAAATAAGGAAAAATAGATGTAAACAGGGTGCTCTAAGAAGTAAATTCTGAGCAGGACTGTGAAGCAAAGTAGACTAACAGACAATTCCATGGAAAATAGCACCAAAGAAGAAGAAGAAGAAATGATACTGAACACAGCTGAAGGATACATTCAGACTTGCCAGGACAGGGAAGAGATAACCAGGAACCAAAGGGAATATGAAAATACAGAGAAAGGCCAATAAAGGGAGCAGAGAAGGAGTTGTTGCAAGGCCCTAGAATCACCAGAGGACATTTGATGAACCCAATTAGGGGATGAATGACTGCTTGTTGGATTCAGGATGAGTATTCCAAACCAAATCAAATCTATCCATGCAAAAAGCACACATTAGCTATCATATGATAGAAGGTAAGGCGGGACTCAAGCAACAATGTGGAGAGAGCACAAACACACAAAATCAATCCTGAAGCCCTTTAAGGCTGAGTGAAGCAGCCAGAGAAGAGTCTTAAAGAGTTTAACCATTCCTTAACAAAAGAATAACCTAGCTCAGGAAGAGAAGCTACAAAATTTGAGCAACCCATGCACGATAAAATGTGCACACTTAAGGATCAGTTGAGTGAAATTATAGGTTCCATTATGTAATGTCCCCTTCGCCGACATGAAGAATTACGAAGACCCTTAGCCTATTTCTAATTCCCGTAGGCTAATTGGGATGTTGCAAGGGAATAATTAATTAATTAATTAAGATGTCTAGAGATGTTCAATTTAAAGGCAACTTATATTTAATTAATTATTTTATAAGGTTGAACAGTATTATAAAGTGACTTATTTTGGGGCCCAAAAGTAAAGTTGAATTAAAAAGAAATTTCAAAAATCACTTTGAGGGGGAAAATGAAATATAATATTTCAATTATTCAAAAGGGTATAAAAAGGAGAGTTAAAGAAGAGAAATTTATTCTTGGCATTTTATTTTCAAAAACCCACCTTTGAGATTAAGCAATTGTTCATCTTTCCTGCCCTAAGACGAAAACCCTTCGGCAAAAAATGGTTTTGAGGACGAAAACCCTCCTACCTATTTGTGTGAATTCATCCTAAGTTCACCTGAGTGTTGAATGTTTGAAGCTTGTAAAGATTTTATTTCCAAATCGTGTGAATGCTTGAGGAATTCATCGAATACATTTGCAGAGCAAATTATAAATGATTTATTAGGAGGACTAAGTTTGTGATCAGCTTCATATTATTCCAGCCGCCCATATTTGAAGAAGAATGCAGGTCGTATAAATCAAAATGGTAGGCGCTTGACTTGGAGGAGGAGTCACAGCAGCAAAAGGTTTAATCATTGGGGATTTTGACAGGCCGTACCACCTATTGCAGGGTATAAAACAGATTTCAGACCCTTTTGTGAGCCGTATTACCCAGCAAAGGTACCATACTGCTACAGCAAGGCCATAATCTGCGTTGGTACTGATTCAAACTTTGTCATCAGAAATTTGGTGTATGTAACAGCCTCGTCAAATCAGATTTTATCAGTTTAACAGGGCAATATAATGACATTACAATGGCATTTATGATCTGCACCAATAAATAAGAGTTAGTAGCTAGTACTAGCATTGTTGTGATTATTTTCAGTTGATTATTGCATTATTAAAATGTTGCAGCTCTATGGTTTATATTTTGATAGATAAACAAATTAGTTTCTTGCAGTTTAGTGCATTGGTTTTTTTTCAAACATTTGTCAAAATACAAAACAATTGGGTTAGGGATATTTCACATTAGGGTGACACATTATGCTAGGTAGGTTCACATCTTTCTAATTTTACTCATATTGCAAGGCTAACAGTATATTCCTAAACGAATGGAAGTATTACAGTTACAAGCTTTTAGCCTCTTAGTTTAATGTTCAAATGTCTCTCTGCCTATGCTCCGTCCCCTGCCCAAAATAAACCCATCCCCCATAGGGGACGTCTCAAGGACGCGGGGACAGGTAGGAAACATCCCCCTCCCATTCCCTTTTTTTGGAAAAAATAGGAACCATCCCCAGTACAGCAAATTTTTTTAGAGGACATCGGGGTATGTCAGGTGACGGCTAAGGGCATTCCCGATCATCCCAGGGACGGCTAGCCATGTTTTAGTTATGTAATTTTTATATAATATATATGCACATTGTCAATGAAAGCAATTAAATTCTATTAATTTTTTTGCCAATTCTCATGTGAAAAGTTGAAAACTTAGTTCAAGTCTAATGTTATTGTTATGTATTTATTTTTAAAGGTTCTAGAATGTCTATAATGAATGCCTTATCAATGTTATCATATAAATATTTGAAATTTCCTTATATGTAAAAAAATTCTTATTTTCTAAATAGCCATCCCCTACTGTCCCCTAAAAATGGCCTGAAATAAAAAACATTCTGGAAACGCGCACCCCCGTCCCCTGCCATCCCTGTCCCGGAAACTTGGGGGAGCATAGCTCTCTGCTATCTGATTGAAAATTTTCCTATAACCTCGTCTGGTAGTGTTTGTAGGTCCAATAGCAGATTATTCGTTCTGGAATGGACTAAAACAAGAGTTATTAGGACGCTCTCAATCTTGATCTCTGGCTATGAACATTCTGTACTGCTTAGACTTCAGCTATTAAAATGAGTCCAATACTAACCAATAAAATAACAACTAAAAAACAAGGCATGCATCCAATGCAAAATAGCATCAATTTATGTGAAACAGGGAATTCAAAACATTGTTGATTTCATTATCAAGTAGCCAAGCAAGGACAATAGAAATCACATTAGAAAGAGACAATCATTAAAATTGAAAATGTTGGGGTTATAATGAATATATTGTTAAGTTGGAGAAGACAGCCTATAGATAGACAAGGTTTAAACTTACTCCCAAAAATGGCAAAAAGGTTTCAAACAGAAACGGTTCCATTCTTGTTTCTGAATAGACAAAAAATTGATAGCACAAATTGCCAATAACAAGCAAACAGAAACTTGTCTACATAATGTTGAAACTGAGAAAAGATCAATTAGAAGTCTGAAAATGCACCTTGTGTGACCTAAACAAAAGCTTTGAATTTCATGAGCCCCTCGAAGAGGATTTTCAGGAAGCACGCTGACCTGCCAGAAACAAGAAATTGTGTTTAGAGATTTCTGAATGTTTAATTATTAATCCTTCCAAACAATACAAACCCGAAATCGCAAACATCTTCATAGAGACAAAAACAAGGTTTTCGTACTCGTATCTTGAAATCCCTATCTGCAGAGGCAATAAATCTCTCGTTCGGTGAGATCTCCTGTACATGCAAACAACATTCAGACATATCTTTAAAAATAAAAAGTATACTTTGATGCTGTCAACAACATTACATAGAAGCAATTTATAGACAGCATAAAATATCCATGTAGCTAAAATAGCAACATTAGGGCATGCACAAAAAAAGAACTGTAGAAAACACCAAAAAAATATACACTACTCTCTCTTCAATAAATCCTTCTTCAGTGTCTTCAGAATATGCATCATACACACTCAAGAATAAAAGATTGTCAATATGGAGAATTATGATGTAGTTGTTCAATCACTTCAAACCTTTTGTGAAAATAGCTTACATTTGGCTTTGGTCCTTTTTCCTTTCAGGGTATAATGTTATAGCTTTTGTAGGGTAATACCAGCTTGATATATTTGAATTTCTTTTGAAAATAACAAGTGATTTGAAGCAATTCATACTTGATTGTTTATCTTAACACTAGGACCTTGAATCTAAGTGCTTACATCTCTTTAAACCAAATTGGATTGTGAAAAAGTTCAACTAACTAAGCCACTAATCTCAACTCAGTAGCCAAAGCAACTAAGTATGCAACTTGAAACATTTCCAGTATTCCTAGTAAGACAATTCGACAGAGAATCAGAGTTTGCAAACAACATAGAATCATGACAGGTGCAAAGTGGTTCAAGGATGGTTCTGAAACCCAGGAGCTGAGAGACTGTTGCGGAATCAGAACACTTAACAGATTCGGCTGCAGCTGAACTCATTATGCAGATTCATACAGTGTCAAACTTGTCACACAGAACAAGTCATTGTGATGTGTTCTACAGAGCCAAAATAGCAGACTTCAGAAGATTCAAGGAAGCTGATGCATTTGGAATTCCTTCACTATGAAGGCTTATGTTGTTTTGACTCTATGTTAGGTGCAGTTGCTGAGTTTGTGTATATGTATACCCTTTGAAGGTTATGCAATGATCCAAAAATTGAGGCAGCTATGCCGCACTCCAGCACATCAGCAAATGGACTTAATGTGAAGCCCTCAAACTACCTCAACATTCACAAAAACATGTACAGATCAAGGAATTAAATAAAGAATTACATGTGGAAATAAAAAAACCACCCTGCAATCAATCACACACAAACACGTACAAGAACAAGGTTGCAATCTAGGGAAACCCTCAAATGGATAGAAAACTCCAAGACAAGTGAGCAATGCTCTTCGTGCCGCTAATCCACAGTGTTACATGTGTATACATTGCCTCAGTAGCCTTATAGAAGCTCTTCTTCACATTATTGAGCTCCGTCACATCTATACATTGTTCTGAAGATGAACATGTCCAGCATCTCTACTTGCAGCAGTGGAAAGAAAAATGAAAGAATGAAACCTCCATACAAAGGATCTGCTACTTATTAAAGTATTATTGTAATATTTAGTATATAATGGTTAATTACTCTTTAGGATAGACTTTAGGAATATTCTTTATTCTTTTAGTTAAGTTCTTATCCTTTTGCTTTATTAGTTGTCGCTTAGATGTCGCTCTTATCCTTTCGGGATAAAGCATTTGTAACTCTTATTTAAGGATGCTTTCGCTTCTTAGTAAATATCAAATATCTTGGTAATCATTCTGTGTTTTATTTATCATGTGTCACAAAAGCGAACTTTCAATCCTTTACTGCCAGCAACAATTCCGAGGATGATTCGCGTTCACCGATTCCAAGGCTCCACTCCAAATTTTTTATTTGATCACAGATTGTTTTTTTGAAGTTTTTGGGTAGATTTTTTAATCAAATCGTGGTAGTTTATGCATATTTGAAGAAGTTTTTGGGTGGATTTTTTTAATCAAATCGTGGTAGTTTATGCATAAATCGCATCTATTTACAGGTGGATTTTATCAAAAATTGCAGGTTTATTTCTTTTTTACCTCGCGCCAAGGGCTTTGGGCAATTTTTTAGCGCCACACCTACATAAATCGTGTGTTGTTTTTAAGAAATCGCATTTTGTTTCAGTGGATTTGGAGGTCACGCCACAAGTAAAATCGCATTTTGTTTTCTGAATCACACCTAGCAATGCCATTTTACTGAGAAAAATTGTGGTTTGTTAAGTGGCCCGTGCCGAGCAAAGTATAAATTGCACATGTTCTAGGGCCGTGGATGCCATCTGTCAGAAATCACGACTGTATTCTTCATTTCTGGGCGGATTTCCTCTAACACACGACTGGGAAAGGTTTGTTTTGATTTTTTTATTTTTTTTAAATCGTGGGTTTTTATAGATGTTTTCTTTCAAAAATGTGACTGTATTCACAATTTTTTGGCATTTTTTAGCAACAAAATCATGGGTTTGCTGTTTTTTGGCGATTTTTTCAAACAAAATCGTGGCCAGCAAGGGCGGCTAGGGTTATTCATGCCCATTTTTACTATTTTCTTCCAAAATCGTGGGTCTTTCTACAATGGCTAGGGTTTTAGCCAATCTTTTCAGTATTTTTCAATTGCTAGGGTTTGTGGAAAGGTTGGTTTGTAACAACAGAGGGTTTATTTCTTTTCCATAGTTAACAGTTGTAGAAAAATGGCCTCTTTACCCAACATTATGTTGAAAGACATCCAACGTTTGATTGGCAAGAACTACAATATGTGGAAGCAACGCATGCTCACGATCTTCAAGTATAGGCGCCTCGAAAAAATCGTCCTCGGTACCGAAACCTGACAGTGACTGTGAGAAAAGACCAAGACAAATTTGACAAGCAGGATAGAGAAGCCGTCATGTTGATAAAGCTATCAATGACTGATGAGATGATTCCATAGGTATGAACAGGCAAAACCTCTACATAAATTTGGAAGCACCTACGAGATCTACATGAGACATCAAATAAAGGCAAGGCCTTCTTCTTGAAAAATATGCTCTTCTTGATCATGATGGATGAGATATCTCTGCAGGAGCGTTTGATGAAGATCAAAGACATCCGAGATCAGTTATCAGCAATTGGTCGGAAGATGAAAGAAGATATGGTGGTAATTATGCTGAAAAGCTTACCGTGGGCCTATGACCATTTTATTGAGACACTCACTATCACATCTACCAGTGTTGATCTGAAATTCGAGATGTTGTGTAATAATCTCTTGCAGCAAGACAAATGGAAGAAACAGTTTGGCAGCAATAGTAATACACTGAGTGTGGAATAGGCATTTGCCAACCAAGGGCAAAGGCAAAGGGAAATGGCCACAGAAAAATGTTCAAGGGAATAATGAAGATACTTTGAAGAATCTAAAAAATATCACGTCATTATTGTGGTAAACTTGGTCATATGAAGAAGCACTGCAGAAAGAGGTTGGCTGAAAAGAAATCCAACCAAGGAGGGCCTCCACCAAAGGCCCATTTCGTAGAGCATTCTAAGGAGTCAGCCTTATATGCTTTCATGGCCAAACAACCAGCAGGTCGATCAAAGTGATCTGCGTGGTCCATAGATTCTAGAGCATCTCAGCATTTCACCCATAGGAAAGATTGGTTCACGAAATACACAGCTTGCCCAGATTTAGTGATCTCCAATGGTGGTGAGGAGTGCACAGTTGCTAGTAGAGGGAATGTTCAAATAACATCTGGAGGGAAAATTTTGATTTTTTCTCAATGGTGCCAAAAATGGAGCTTAATCTACTCTCAATGAGTCAAATAATGCGACATAGTCCCAATTTGGATGTCATATTTAGCACATAAATGCTATATAGTTGACAAGGAGACAAAGCACACAATTGCAGTTGGCGTCGAAGATCATGGTTTGTATCGACTGGTTGATATTGGACAAGCTCAGGAGTGTGCATTAGCTGCCAAGAGTGCATATGCTATCAGTACACTTTGGCATCAGCGGTATGGGCACCTCAACTTTTCCTACCTCTCAATTGGCTTGAGAGAATTTGGTAGATGGTTAACCTAAGATCCAACAGCAGATACACAGTGTTTGTGGAGCTTGCCAAGCAAGGAAGCAGCACAGAACTCCGTTCGAAGGACATGCTTGGAGAGCACAGAGAGTCCTTCAACTGGTTCATGCAGACGTTTGTGGACCAATGAACACAGCATCAATCATTGGTGCCAAGCATTTTCTTCTGTTTGTAGATGATTTTAGTAGGAAAATGTGGGTGTATTTTCTGAAGTTAAAATCAAATGTGTTTTAAGGAGTTTCAAAAGTTCAAAGTAGTAGTAGAAAAGGAGTCTGGTTGTTCAATAATGACTCTTAGATCTGATAATGGAGGTTGATTTTGTTCAAATGAATTCAATGACTTTTGTGCTAAACACAGAATAAAATGGCAATTTACAACACCCTACACTCCACAGCAGAGTGGAGTAGTTGAGAGGCGGAACCGCACTATTACAGAGATGGCTCGGTCTATGTTAGAAAACAGGAGTGCTCCCAAGAAATTTTGGGCTAAGGCAGTTTATAGAGCAGTTTATCTGCTAAATAGGTCTCCCACTCAAGCAGTGAAGCAGAAGACCCCAAAGGAAGCTTGGTCTAGGAGGAAACCAAAGGTTAGTCATCTTAAGGTTTTTGGTTCTATTGCATACACCTAGATACCTGATGCAAAGAGAACCAAATTAGACCCTAAGAGATGAAGTTAATGCTAATAGGGTATAGTGAAAATCATAAAGCCTACAAGCAATTGATGTTGACACTGACCACTTGACATTCAACAAAGATGTTGTGATGATGAAGAAGTTAGGCCCTTTCAACTCTCTCAGAGATCAAAATTACTACAGATCAGCCTGTTAAGGCTAAGGATTCAGGTGTCCAACTTCACTTAGCTCCACTTGAAGGGGGGATTCTAAGCTTTTTGAGCATGTGGAGTCTCCTAGGCAGGTAACTGTACCTGAATTTCTTGATTATAACCTAGATCAGCATCCAAATGACATAGAAATAGGCAACCCAAGTCATGGACACAACATTGATTTGGATGGAGAGGTTCCTAAGAAGAGATCAAAGTGGTGGGAAAGCACCATTGGTAATGTTCAAGTTAGTGAAAGGATCGAGGGGCGTGTTGTGACCAAATCACACATCGCCCCATTGCAAATGGGGACCCCCTTTTTTTTGAATTCCAGTGCTTTGCTAAGTCCAGGATGATGTTCTTTGCATGATGAAGTCAGTGGTGTTTGAGTCTTAGAGCCCCTTGATGACCTGATCCTGATGTTTGAGACCCTGAAAATGACTAAGTCTGGTATCCTGATCCTGAAGATCCTGAAAATTGGCTAAGTCTGAAATCTGGTGGATCCTCAAAAATCTAGAATCTGCATGTTAAATCCAGTGGATCTGAGACCTATCTCAAACATCCTGAAAGGTATATTGAAAAATATTTAAAGTATAAGAAATTCAATCTCTAAACTTATACTTTAAATATATTTTTCAATATACCTTACCTCGGGCACTGTCAGTTCTGGGCGCGAAATTGCTCCAAGGTCACCTCAAAATTCCGCCTAAGTTTAGTCGCCCATTCCATGTTCAAAGGATCATAAGAGTTGCGCCTTCAGTTGAGGTCCATGAGTTTAGGCGCCAATGCCTTGTTATTGTCTTTAGGCGCCCTTCAACATTCAAAATGATAGAAAACAATCCAAGTTAGCGCCTAGAGCTAGATTCCTAGAAGAGATGAATTTGGCGCCCTAGATCAAAGAGCGCCCACATATACAAGAAGTTTGAGCGCCCTAGAAGGAAAGTTGGTGCACTTTTGATGAGGTGTTTTGAGCGCCTTGAATGAATCTAGCGCCTTGAACTCATTTTGGCGCCTTATTGCTTTGATTGCTTTGAGGAGAGTTGGAGAGTTTTGAGCAGAGGATGAGACTTCCAGGCGCCTTGCATTGTTTTTGGAGTTGAGCGCCCTAATGTGGATGAGCGCCTTAGTGTCATTTTGCGCCTTGGGTAGTGGAAAACTTTTCTTAGAGTTAGTGCCTTCATGGATGAGGTGAAGTTGCGCCTTAGGGTGTATCTCCATTGTTGGAGTTGTGAGTTGAAATGAAAAGGCGCCTTGGAGGTAGAGTGAGGACTCCTTGATGGAGAAGCGCCTAGGAAGTTAAGAAGATGATGAAGTGTCTCATCAAGTGAATGATAGCACCTTGGTGTGCTTTAGCGCCTTCTACGAGTGAATGATAGCTCCTTCAGAGAGAATTTGACTAAGACAAAGCGCCTTTGGAAGAAGACAGGAAGTTTGAGCGCCCTCCCTTGGTATCTAGCGCCTTAATTCTAGTGGCTTTGATTGAGCGCCTAGGGTAGGAGTTTGAACTTTTGGCGCCTAGGGATTGAACAAGGTATGAGCGCCCAGTGAGGAGAAATAAGTTTTGGAGCGCCCTGGGTGAAAGAGACCACTTTGGCGCCTTTGGTGAGAAGATCTTCCTTTTGCGCTTTAGAAGTAAGATTAGATTGCGCCTAGAGGAAGTCTTAGCACCTTAAGATGTTTTGATGAAGGGTTTTAGCGCCTCAAGGTAAGTGAATGCCTTGAGCAATGGATGGAATACGCCTTGGATGAAGAGTTTTGGCGCCTAGTTTGAAATCACCCTGTTGGAGCGCCTTGTGTTGGAGAGTTGCCTTGACTAGGCCACTTTTGCGCCCTTGGTGAAGAGATCTGCCCTCTGGCGCCTTCATGTGGGAGGTTGTCTAGTTTGAGTGCCTTAGTGAGATAAGAGTGTCTTGATGCGCCCTGAGAACACCTTGGAGTGCGCCTTGGAGAGATTTGGGCGCTAGCTAACAAATGGAATGTATCTATAATACTTTTTGCGCCTTGAAGAGAAGTGAGCGCCCTGTAGTGAATTGAGTGCCTTGAACTTAATTGGCGCCTTGATGAGGTCTATAGCGCCTTAGGAGAAGTTTTAGCATTGGTCAAACATGAAAAGATCTTCTAGGCGCTAATTCCCTCTTGAGTGACTTCACATTGGCGCCTAGGTTGAAGAGAATTTTTATCCTTGTCTAAGCGCTAGTAAAGGCTTGTATAACCTCCAGTCTGTGCTTATCAATCATGAATTGCTAATGACTCCTTAATGAGCGCCTTAGGAAGAAAGAGTATGAAATCCTTGATCCTGATGTTTGAGAAGATCCTGAAAATGACTAAGTCTGATAGCCTGATATCCTGAAACACTGAAAAATTGACTAAGTCTGAAATCTGGTGGATCCTCCAAATTCTATAATCTGCATGTTAAATCTAGTGGATCTGAGACCTATCTCAAACATCCTGAAAGGTATATTGAAAAATATTTAAAGTATAAGAAATTACTTAAATATATTTTTCAATATACCTTACTCCTTGGACTTCCTTTTCTGGGCGCATTTCTCTACTCGCAATGACTCCAGATGGCGCCTGCAACTCAGGACGCCTCCCATCATTCCAACCAACTTCAGAATTGCGCCTTGACATGAGATGAATACAAGAGCAAACCACTTTGAGCGCCTTGATTGAAAAGTTGTCAAAACCCCGCCTTAGGGTGATAGGCGCCCTTCATGCATTGAATTATCTTTTGTGGCGCCCTAGTATAGAAGGACATGTTTAAACACTCCAAGTTGCGCCTAGGAGGAATAAGGATTAAAGGTTCAGTTGTAAACAATCTAAGGTGGCGCCTAGAAATGGGGAAGCCAAAACCATGGTTTATTGATTCAAATATTGAAAAATCAGCTTCATAATGTTGGGCGCCTTGACTTGTTTCCCCATGAGCGCCTAAGGGTAAGTTGTGCGAAATGATTTTATTGAATGGGCGCCTAGGTGTGGAAGTCCTCCCAAGGCATTTGCTACTGTCTTAAATCATAAAAATGATAAGTATGAGGCCATTAATCCAAGGCACCCTTTCACTCCTCTGCCAACTCAATTGGCGCCCTAGAAGCAACCACTCAAATCCATGTCTAGAGGTGAGCGCCCTAGAAGAAATTGTGTTGAAAGGCATGTTTGAATGAATCTCTTAAGTGGGAGAAGTCTTTTTAAACCCTTACAATTGCTAGAAATCATTTGAAATAATGAATGTGGGACTAAATGACGTTAGGCGCACTTTGTTCCTATTTTCACCTATATTTGCGCCTAAGTTTGAAGTGGCATTATTACATGTTTAAAGTTATTCCTATCTTATGAAGTAATTGATATATTGTTTATCTTGTCTTGTAGGTACATCAAAAAGGATAGGAGTTGTTCGAGGAGTCACCTTTGAGCGAGGAGCTTAGAATCACCTTCAAGGAGTCATCGTCATCTAAAGAATACTTCAAGATCATCAAGAGCAAGTACCTAGAGCACTTCATGTTAGATCACATTAACTTCAAGTGTTCATCATCAAGTTGCATCATTGAAGGAAGGATTGTTGGTGAAACCTTGGAGTCATCTTGTTTGATCACATGTTCGAAGACTTTCTATCCATCCAAGCTTCAAGTAAAGTTCTCCCAATCTTCAAAGATTCATCAAGTTTTAAGTCTCCTTGAGAGGTCATCTACCACACTCCGAAGGGTCACTTCGAAGATCATCGTTCAAGATCACTTCATCAACTTCTTCATCAAGTTGCATCATCTATCATACTTCAAGTCCCATTTGACCTTCAAGTTCAAGAGAGATCTCCTACTCTTACATGAAGGAAGCATCATCATCATCTACTCTATTACTTACTCTTCAAGAAGGAGCATCGTCAAAGAAGATCATCATATCAACTTACCTACAAGAAGAAGAAGCAGAATCATGAAGTTAATCAAGTGAAGCAACAAGTATCATACATCCAGTCTACAAGAAGAATGAACAAGGCAAGATCTACAAGATGTATTCCTAAACATACAAGTATCAAGCAATCACATTGAATACATCACACAAAGATGATACAATTTTCAAAGTATGCTGAGTTGGCATCTATGTGGCGAGAACACATCATTTAATTTTGATTAGCCGCATTATTTAATGCATTCCATGTATCATTTAATGAAAAAAGCTAAAGGGATTCCTATGTGGAGGAATATTTTAAATGCTTTCGCCTTACCTTATCACATTGGAAAACGTGCCTTCATTGCCTCTCTCTTTTTTGCTAAAAATAGCAAGTTGTTGTAACTACCTCTGAAGTGGCACGATCTAAGCCCTTGGCTATCAAATTGATCTCAGCCATTCATTGTATTCTGGGCACTATATAAAGGCCTTGTTGCCTCATTTGTAAGATATAGAATATAGAAATTAGATTGTAGGCAAGTAGGAATAGAATAGGAGAGACTCTCGAAATTCTTTGAGAGGACTTGGAATTGTTGTAAATATTTCTCAAGAGTAATGCAAAGACATTGGAAGTTTATTTGGTGTTCGAGTGTTGTCTTGTGGAATCGCATGGTTTCTTGTACTTAATGGAATAGAGAGATGTTTCAAGTAGATTAGATGTAGATTAGAAGCTCTTTGTTGTAATGCATGGTATATTGAATATTTGATCAACTCCTAGCTCATGCTTTTAACATTCATCGCCGGTGAAGTGTTGTGTAAAGCTAGTCTGAGCTTAATTATTTGCTTAAGTTCGATTGTGGATGCTTGTTTGAGCTGCGCCATTCAATGGGTGCTCATATGAACCTTCATGATTTGAAAACCTTTCGCGTAACCTTAGGAGATTGCACCAACTCCATGTAGTTGTAGGCACCCTTGGCGAAGTGAAGTTAGGTTAAATCAGGAGTTTGTCTGTTCAATACATCATCATTGCTACATTGACCTTAGATTAGCTTTCTGAACCCTTAACCCTTTTTTCATTTTCTTTATCATAGAAACCTTGTATATATATCATCCACACTGAAGGAGAGATGAGCTAAATGAAAGAAGAAAGATCTAATGTAAGTCCCTTTGTGTTTAACAGCAAAAATCATACTTAGTCACTGAGCTATCTCTTACAAAATCATCAGAAAGAAACCTTGGAGTCATCTTGTTTGATCACATAGTTCAGCATTCGAGAGGCTTTGCTCAAGAGGGAGTCAGATACTTAGTATCTCACTCTAATTGTTGAGTTGTCCAAAAACAATCATCAACAGGACGGTCATCGAGATGCAAGAGAAAGCAGAACACAGTAAACTTTGCTCTAATGGCTAACATTCAAGGAGTTTTTGAGCCACATGTGTTTTAGGAGGCAAAAGGAAAACCTAAATGGGAAAAGGCCATGGCAACCAAACATGAAAGTCTTATGAAAAATAAGACTTGGGAAGTAATGCCTACCCATGAAAAATATCAATAAATGACAATAAATAATTAATTTAGTAAGAAATAATGAAAGAAATACTATGACAGGAGGAAATTCATTGAAATCTAACTTAACAAACTTCCTATTAAACATAAGTTTTATTTTATTGATCGTAAATGAAAATTTAAGATATAACATTTCTTATACAATTATACACATTTACAATAAATGTCATATGATCATCCTTTCACAAGGTGGGAAATACTTTCTTAGCTTCAGTATCCTGCACGGTTATCAAACCAAAATCTGCACACTAAATGTAAACATTAGTTCCGCAAAGTCATTAAATACACAAAAGAGAGATCAATTTGCACAAGATAACGAGACTAAGGCCCTAAGGGGTTGACCTAATGTCTTGGGGGCCCTTGATGGCCTTGCCTATGTACGCATAGCGCAGAGACTTCCTAGTTCGGGGGAACTAGACTTGCAACCATAAGGTTGACTTAGATACAATAACTCATAAGGGATCTAGTTCATCACATAATATTTTCTAGAGTCGATAAACCATAGTTCCATGGGGTTTTGGGGACGGGGACAGGGGGACGGCAGGGGACGCGTTTCAAGAACCGGGGGGCGGGGGGTCTAAGTTTGGGGTGGAGGGGGGGCAGCGGGGGAACGACGGCGGGGGGCGACAGAGGAGCGGTGCGCTGAAATACATATAGTACTTGAAAAATTAGTTATAAAAAAATGTATAACTGTAGAAGCCTAAGGAATAACTTAATAAGTTTAGAGTTTAAACATATTGGGCTGAAATACAACCTTTGCTAGCATCCTCCCTGCCTGTGTCAAAATGGGAGCTTTGGAATAGGGTATGGACATCCATCAAAACATAAAGGATAGAGGAATTTTGTCAAATGTTGTAGTTGCAACTGCCCTATTAGACATGTATGCAAAATGTGGAAGCGTGGACAAGGCACATGAACTGTTTGACAGAATGCCTCAAAGAAATGCGGTCTCATGGATTGCAATGATTGCGGGATTTGCACAAAATGGATTTGTTAAAAAAGCTTTAGAAATTTTAAAGCAAATGCAATTGGCTGGTGTAAAGCCAAATCCCACAAGCTGTGTCAAAATGGGAGCTTTGGAATAGGGTATGGACATCCATCAAAACATAAAGGATAGAGGAATTTTGTCAGATGTAGTTGCAACTGCCCTATTAGATATGTATGCAAAATGTGGAAGCATAGACAAGGCACGTGAACTATTTGACAGAATGCCTCAAAGAAATGTGGCAGTGAAATGGGAGGACGGCGAGGGGACGGCGGGGGGACGTTTCCCTGATGACTCCCCGTCTCGGGGACAGTTGTTTTCCAGGGGGGAAGCGTCCCCGTGGAACTAGGCAATAAACCAATTAATATACACATCCTTATTGTTCTCAAGATAAAATACATAATGAGTTGACTATATCATTCAAGATCAAAAGAGTACTTGCAATATTTAAATTTATGAATAATTCCTACAAACGTAAAATAAAAACATTCCAGTCATTATTTATCTCAAATCATCAACCAGAATGCAGAAAATTAGAAAATATTTTTTTCAACACAAATTCAACTTCCTAAGTTGCATACGAGCTCGCAAGAAGGCTACAAACATGTGAAATAAGACATTTCTTCTCGAGATGTCTTCATTCATCATGAGTACACTCATACATCAGCTATGAAGACATCTACAATGATCTTACATGGTAATTCACCAATTTTGGAAAACAAGTCTTTAACTACACATAAACGTCATTTATCACTCAATCAATCTCACACAATTAGGGAAAGGATTCAACTTCCTCAAATTTTCCATTATATCGTCAAACAACACAAGTATATTGTTAAATAACGAGTTCCTCTTTTCATAGAAAGTCAACATATATTCTTTACATAACATAGAAATCATTTATTTTAAATCAAACCAAGCTAAATCATAGTTAATATATTATAAAATAAGTTATCCCTAATTCCATAATAACTGAAACACGTTCTTTTACTAAGAACTAAGATCTAAATTCGTAAATCATTCTCTAACCACATTTCTATTTTTTTTTTTAAATCCTAAATAAGAAATAATATAAGAAAGGAGATCTATTATCTAAGAAAACATATTCTTCCTAACTAACCATTTACTTAAATATTACTTAACCAATTAAAATACTTTCATCAAATTATCAAAATGACAATCATATCAAAAAGACCTATAATATAGATAATTTAGGAGAAAACAAATATGAGTAAATTCTCTAAACAAAATCAACATCTTGCTAAGGTAACTCATTATATTCTCATTATAGACAAAGTTGTATCTCTAACTTTATAAAATCCATTAACCATCTATCTCAAAATAACATCATAGTTTTTAAAATCATTACATTGATAAACTCATAATAGCTAACTCCTATACAAAAAGCCATTTTACATCAAGAGTTTATAAATAGAGCTATATTAAACTAATTTTATCAGTACAGAGTTTACTAAATTACATCTTTGTCAATATCAAATTCGAGCCTTCTATATAAAATTTAAGGAGAAGAAAAGTGAATCTAATTAAGATAACATGATTAAGACAATACTAGATATTTATTTTTCAATTGCAAGGAAACAATTTAACATAGATAACTACAATAAGAAGAAACTAGCCATTAACCATTTAATTTTCTAATCTATTTTCTATTTCATAAAAGTAAACAAATCTTCTGATCTAATTAACTAATTAGTCTTATTATTGTAAGTCTAATCCTAATTTGACTAACAAGATAAGAAAAATATTCTTGGCCAAATCATAACAAGAGTAAGAACGACAATTTAAAAGAGGTTGGATCAACATATCAAAAGATCCCTTTAGATAAAATTCTCAAGTTAAAGTTCTCTATTCAAAATAATATAAATTACTTTTACTAAATAATTTAATTTCCAATTATTTTTAAATATATGAATATTTTCGACAAGTCATTAAAGATTTAGTTTCTAATATAGATCTAAATAGATTTAGGAACTTAAAATCGCACTACCTTACTTCTCAACACACTTGTACAACCAAATATTACAATCACATAATAGAAAGAACTTAGAAAAGGATGTCTGCACTCATACATGATCCATTCAAGGTAAAACCAACAATTGTTAATAACATAACCACTTAACATAATCCTTAATAATAAAATCAATCCTATTGAAACGACAAAGCAACTAAAATGGAAGTTTATCCTTTTCTCTTAACATCTATTATCTAAGTCTTATGCTATTAAGAAAATACTTAAGCTAAATAACATGAATCTATATACAGGAACAATGTAAACTGGTATAATTGTAGTTTCTATTATCAACAGAAAGATAGGATTCCAGCTAACGATGTAGACACAGCCTTAATATAACTTCTAAGAATGGTGACTTCATAGTGCAACATGCGCGACCTTGATTCCAGGTAACAAACAATTTTAATATGCTAACCTAAGAAAAGCAACTAAGGAAAAATAATCCACCGCCATCATGGAGAATAGTTGGCAATGTTTTTAGTTTGTTAAACATACCAAATGGGATGATATTGGATGTACTATGAACCTTCAAGCATTAGCTGATCGCCATGCAACAACGAGAATTATTTTCAATATAAACATGTAAAAATTATCATTAAAGTTGTGTACCATAATACCATAGTTAGAATAATGTCAAAGTCCATGTTGAGATTATTAGTAAATCTTTAACATTTCAATCAATTTGACTCACAATGACGTGCACCATGATAGATCTCCAGTGTAATTCATGGTGAAGAAAATCAAAACATACTAAGTATAGTTTTCTAATATGCCAAGACTGAAAGATATGAAAAGATTATTCTATTTTGATCAAGTAGATCCAAATAAAGTGGAGGAGGAATTTACATGCTATGGAAGAGATGGTTTTTCCTACCAAGCAAAAGCATGATGTCTACAAAGGGTTCAAAAAAAACAGATTTTGCCAGGATTCACAAACGGAAGAAGAGATGCCATTCCAAGGAAAACAATGATTGCAGAATATGCACCAATGGATTTGTAAGCATTGGATTCTTTGAGCAAATGTAAATGGCTGGTGTTAAGCCTGATTCCATAACTTTTCTATGACCTTTCTGTCAATGCAAAGATATTCCAAAGAATGTGGATTAATGGAAAAATATCTGTATAATATGTAAGCAAAACGTGCAAGCATAAACAAGGCACACGAATTGTTCAACAGAATGCCTCTAAGAGAGGCCATCTCATGAAATGCAATGATCACTGGATATGCACAAAATAGATTTGTTAAAAAGGATTTGTAAACTTTTATGCAAATGCAATCGATAGGCATTGAGCTAGATTTCCACAAACTTTTCCATCATCCTTCTACATGCGCCAGAGTGGGAAGTTTGGATTAGGGTAAGGACATCCATTAAAGCATTTGGAAGGCAGATTAGACAGAAAATATAGTTAGAAATTCTCCGATAGACATGTATGTAAAAAAAAATGAAAGCACAAACAAGGCATTCAATCCGTTTGGCAAAATGTCCCAAAGAGATGTCATCTAAAGGAATGCAATAATTGCAGGATAAACACAGGATTAAATGAAAGATCCCATGATTTGAACTCAAATCTTTTCTTTTTTCTTCTTCTTTCTGACTAAACATTCAATCTCCGTAAAAACTTCCCTGTTCTTATTTTCACTTCCGACTCAACTGAAAGCAAACAGGTTTAACAATTTTCTATAGAAATGATAAACATGCAACAATGCCTTCCTATCTTGTGAAGAAGAATTTAATAAAAATCCATTAGAATTCTATTCCACAGGGGAATAGAATTTCAACAAGATTGTAATGTCCCCATTTTCGGGTTCTCTTGCAGCACAGTCGGAGTTGACTTTCTAGGTTGGTGATAGCCTAATCAGAGGAATATTTTGATGTCACCAGTGTGTTCAAGTGATCCAGTGGAGCTGTATGACACTTTCCAAAGAGATTTCGGACAACTTGCCTGTACTTACTATTTATAGTAAGTGCTTGCATGGCGACAATCTTTCTGGGTTTTTTGGGGTTTGTTCTCTTTGGTCCTCGGAGAACGCTACTATTTATAGTAAGTGTCAATCTGGCGTTGTTTTGGTGACTTGGCAGATAGCCATTGGCTATCTCCGATATTGCATTGAGCTCAATGATATCAAATGGTTTGCGATGATGTCTTTCCAGGCGATTTCGGACTTTTGGGCCATTCTGGACACTTTGACCCACACTTACAATTTTTAGTAAGTCACTAGTATGGTCAACTGGCAAAGTTTCTATAGAGTTTCTATATCGGGCATGGTGGCATAATTATATCCTGGAGTTATATTGGTTAATATTGGTCCTATGCATTTAATATTAATAACGTCAAATAATAAAGTTAAATTAAACAATTTAACTTTGTGTTATTAAAATATTTTAAAAAGGGACTTTATTATAAGGGGGATATAAGTGATTTTAAAGTATACTTTATAATAGAAGTTAAAGTGTCATTTTAAAAGGGGTGATATAAGTGACTTTTAAAGTATACTTTATATTATAAAGTTGTGCACCAAAATTAAAAGAATGAAAGGTGGGAAATGAAAGTGAATTAAATGAAATGAAAGCCAAATGCAAATTGAGAATTATAAAAAGGCATTTGAAGTTCATTTTATTCATTCATGACTTGATATTTGTATTTTTCTTGCTGGAGGAGTTGGTTCTTTCTGAAGGTTTCTGAGGACGTAAACCCTTGCAAGCAACATCTTCCACGTTGGTGAGAGATCCAATCTGGAGTCTTCAGTGGTGACTTCATACAGGGGTCACATTTGGTGCATCACAGTTGTTTATATGTTCCGATTTGAGCTTCAATCTCGATTGCATGTTTGAAGATTTTTTAACAGGAATACAGATTGAAGGGATATTATCAGATTTTAAGGAGAATTTTTTCTTATTTTCTTGCTAATTGAGGTTGCCAGTCTAGCTGTACAGCTTGTGTGAGGACATGGGAAACTTGGTGGTGAGGGCGTCTAGGGCTTGTTAGCAGATTTATTGTTGTTGTTGCAAAAACCAGACTTTCATGTTGTTCAAATTAAATGGATTTATTGTTGTTTTGGAGTCGCTTAAATCTGCACATCATTGTTTAGTGATTTGGAGTTGTTTTGACATCTTTGGAGGTGTAACGACCAGCCTAGGGTTTCTAGAAATTGTTGTTGCTGCAAAATCAGACTTGCATGTTGTTCAAAGCAAATGGGTATGCATCTGTAATTCACTTTGAATGATTTCATGAATTGGGTCTTTGCTATTTTACTCCTAACTGTTATAGTTTTTCTGGGTTATCATTGCATGTCACATATTCCATTGTTATCTGGCAAAACAATTACATGCAAAAAACAAAACCTCTTCTACAACTTCTGTCTAGTTTTGAAAGACCACAAAAATAATAAAAATAACACAATATATAATAATCTAAAAAAAAACAAACAGGGGAAGATCTGTAATAATCTGCCCGTGTTTTTTTTTGTAAAGATTATTACAGTGGTATCACAAAAAAAAACAAGGGCAGATTATTACAGTGGTATCACTGTAATGATCTTCCCCTGTTTGTTTTTTTTTATATTATTATATATTATGTTATTTTTATTATTTTTGTGGTCTTTCAGAACTAGACAAAAGTTGTAGAAGGGGTTTTGTTTTTTGCATGTAATTGTTCTGCCAGATAACAATGGAATATGTGACATGCAATGATAACCTAGAAAAACTATAACACTTAGGAGCAAAATAGCAAAGACTCGGTTCATGAAATCATTCAAAACGAATTACAGATGCATATCCATTTGCTTTGAACAACATGCAAGTCTGATTTTGTAGCAAAAACAATTTCTAGAAATCCTAGGCTAGTCATTACACCTCCAAAGATGTCAAAACAGCTCCAAATCACCAAACAATGATTGCAGATTTAGATGACTCGAAAACAATAAATCCATTTAATTTAAACAACATGCAAGTCTAACTTTGCAGCAACAACAATAAATCTGCTAACAAACCCTAGCCACCCTCACCACCAAGTTTCCCACGTCCTCACACAAGCTGTACAGCTAGACTGCCAACCTCAATCAACAAGAAAATAAGAAAAAAAACTCCTTAAAATCTCATAATATCCCTTCAATCTATATTCCTGTTAAATTCTTCAAACATGCAATGGAGATTGAAGCTCAAATCTGAACATATAAACAACTGTGATGCACCAAATGTGACCCTTGTATGAAGCCACCATTGAATCCTCCAAATTGGGTCTCTCACCAACATGGAAGATGTTGTCTGCAAGGGTTTATGTCCTCACAAACCTTCAAGAAGAACCAAACCAACTCCTCCAGCAAGAAGAAATACAAATATCAAGTCATGAATGAATAAAATGAACTTCAAATGCCCTTTTATAATTCTCAATTTGCATTTGACTTTCATTTCATTTAATCTACTTTCATTTCCCACCTTTCATTCTTTTAATTTTGGTGCACAACTTTATAATATATACTTTAAAAGTCACTTATATCTCCCCTTTTAAAATGACACTTTAACTTATATTATAAAGTATACTTTAAAATCACTTATATCCCCTCAATAATAAAGTTCCTTTTTAAAATATTTTAATAACGCATAAAGTTAAATTATTTAATTGAACTTTATTATTTGACGTTATTAATATTAAATGCATAGGACCAATATTAACCAATATAACTCTAGGATTTAATTATGCCACCATGCTAGAAACTCTGTCAGCTGACCACACCAATGACTTACTATAAATAGTAAGTATGAGTGACACATCCGAGTGATTTACTAAAAATAGTGTGGGTCAAAATGTCTAGAATGGCCCAAAAGTCTGAAATCGCCTGGAAAGACATCACCGCAAACCATCTGATATCACTAAGCTCAATGCAACATCTGAGATAGCCAATGGTTGTCTGCCAAGTCACCAAAACAGCCCCAGACTGACACTTACTATAAATAGCAGTGTTCTCTGAGGACCAAAGAGAACAAACCCAAAAAAACCCAGAAAGATTGTCGCCATGCAAGCACTTACTATAAATAGTAAGTATGGACAAGTCCAAAGTCTCTCTGGAAAGTGTCATACAGCTCCACTGGATCACCTGAACACATTGGTGACATCGAAATACTCCTCTAATCAGGGTATCACCGACTCAGTAAGTCGGCTCCGATTGTGCTGCAAAAGAACCCGAAAATGGGGAAATTACAGTCCGCCCTTCCCAAAGATTGCTTGTCCTCAAGCAATGCCAATACAACCTCCAATCAACAAATTGATCCAAACTAGAATCAAGAATGATCCCAGGGTCCCAAGTCAACCTAGGAGATCTGTAGTACCATCCCCTCAAGGCATTGACCTGTAGGGTACCAACACAAGAGGCCTCCTGAAAACCACCAATAAGAAGAGTAATTAGATACTGCAAGAACTTAGTCAACCCATCAGAAAATTGCTCTTCCAGGAAACCAATCCAAGGCACCAAAGGAATAAGCTCAAGAAAGTCAACATCGGCTCTCTCGATCCCAACAGACTCTGGTCTACAACCTAATGTGATCCTTCCAAGTTAATCTCTAAAAGGAACCACCACGCTGACGCTGCGCAACTCTAATCATAACTGTTTGACCATCATGCCCGTGTTGCATTCTCCTCTCCTGGGCCCCTAAAAAGTATTCACCATTAAATCCCATACTGAAATACCCGAAAATTGAAATCCTCACCAAGTGACATATCCCGCCAAGGCATCTCAGTGAAGCCCAAAGCTGCAATCTCCCTGCCAGACTCGATCCTGGGCAAGACGAAGTATAATCTGCTCAACCCCAAAGGGAAAACCTCAGCATATCTCCTCATATTATCCCAGAAGTGATACCAACCAATCCCTAACTGGAATCTGATAACAATAGTGTCATCCCTGGAATCATACATCTTGACAATGCCATCCCGATCATAGACTGACAACCCCTCACCGACACCTAATCTCCAAGTGTCATCATGCCTACATCGAGCACACCAACTCATCCAATCGACTACGATCATCACAGTAACATCTGTAGGTATATCCATCAACATCTCGAACTGATTGCAGTAACCATCACTCATAACAGTGGAGGCTAAAAATAATTGCTCTAACTCTGTAATTCCTCCCACTACCTGCTACCAAAAAAGCTTGTACGTACTCAAAGTCCGTTTGCCCATCAATTAATGTTGCCATAATCAGTATGGAAATGCTAGGGCTGTAGCTGTCATACATCATTAGCCCTGAAAACATAGGAAATGTGAATGTGAGAATGACCAAAGAAACTCCTCCACTAACCACATTACCTCTCCCAATCAACACCACCTGAGAATTACTCAATTGTTGGCCTGGAGGTGTTGGCCAATCCATCTGCTTGTCATCATTCATTGTCCTTTGTAGGCTGATTGGAAAATGGACAGCATTACCAATTCTAACATTGTGTCCACCATTCCAATTCAAAATCAACATCTCACCTTTGGCAATTGCACCTAGATCCCAAATCCTATGGTTATCACAAATCAACACACTGGAATCAGAAAGAGCTCCATCAACCAACTCGAAGAGTGGCTTATCATAAGTCACTTCAGCATCAACCTCAAAAAAAGGATTATCAATAAACTGAAGATTATCCTCTTGCTGATCCAGACTCCCCTTTTTTATTCCTTGGGGCAATGGGCGAGATCATACTCGTCCTGAATGCAATCAAGCTCCTTAATTACCTGTTTGATCTCCTTTGCCCTTTCTTTGTTCTCCTTCTCCCTAAACTGATGAGCCTCATAGAGCTGATCATTTGCTTCAAGAAATGCCTCTTGGACCCTTTCCAAAGCAAGCTTTGTGGAATTAAGATCAATGGTGAGCTCACTAACATTTTCCCTTAACCGCTTAGTCATGGACAAAGTTTCATCTGCAAACTTGGAGCAACATCTCTATCATGCGTCATGTGTAAGAAAACTATTTTTATTCCCTCTATAGAACTTTTAATCATGTGCAAATCAGCAATGGGAACATTTTGCTCATGTTGGTTTCTTGGTGTCAATAAATGAATTTTTCAACAAGACTCCTAATGTCAGCCAACCTAGATAAAATGTGCACTTCTTTTTCCATAGACACCAAAAACTGATTTTTTCCAATTTTGTTCAAGCAAGGATAGTACACGGCTGTTATGTTGCATGCTACAATTAGAACTTTCATACTTTTCATCAAAGTCTCGAAGGCTGTCCCAAGTCCCCTGTGCCTCTCCCTGACCATCCTCAATAGTGGATTGTGAATCCAAATCAACAAGGCTGCTATGTCTTTGCTCAAGATCAGCTACATGCAATGTGAAATCAGATTTGTTCTCAAGATCAAGAACAACATTGTCAATGCCATCAATGTCATCATCCTTGCATAATTGTGGAGATGAAGTTAGAACAGCATTATAGTCAAAAGGCGATTCATCCCAAACAGGATCCTTGTCATACCTAGGTGCCATCACACCTGGATCCCAAGTGCTAAAAGGCTGATTGCTCTGTTCAGAAAAATTGTGCTCACTGTACTCCTCTTGGGGTGTTGTCTCTCTGAATAAGTCACTTCCCAACTCACCAATACTGATATCAACATAAGTATCTCTTTCCACAAGCTAGGTCTGGAAGTCCAAACCAAAACGACATGTTTTCATTACTATAATCTTCACTGTTTGTTGTTTCGAAAGCTTCACCTATTTTAGCTGCTTTGAAAACTTCATTCTTTTTGCCTACCACGAGCCCATCATCTGAAGGTATATTGCTGATCTCAACTTTGTCAACATTGCTACTAGTGTCAACAACTTCATTGGATAGCTCATGAGATGGATCCAGGGCTGCTGTTATGTCCTTTTCCTCATGCACTGTCTCATCAATGGTAGCCACATGCATGCCTAAAAGGTCATCCTGGGTTCCTGATATACATTCTTCGTGTGATAGCTCTATTGTATTGCACACATCCTCAACATGAATAGATGCATGCACAATCATAGAATCATCTTGAGGCTCTGTAATGTATTTCTCAATATCCAAGAAGGGTTTCAACCTCCCCTCACATTGTTTGAACACTGTCAACCAACTCATAAGTAGCTGTCGAAACATCATGTTCTTGTCTCAAAATAGCCAATAGTGAAGGTAAGAGTGATTCATCACTCTCATTAATAATCTAAGTCATAATGGTTTGGATAGATGATATAACATCTTTCATTTGATGCTCACAAACAGCAACCAAGAAATGTTGAAACATTTCAAGAATAAGATTTTCACAACCCAAATCCAACATAATGACACAAGATCTGTTTTTTGCAATATTTTCTAGGATTAAGAGGCTTTTGGTCAAAGTTGGGCTGTTAAAATCATGCAAACCTTTGAAGCTTTCCACAATCAACTGAAAAACCTTCTTCATAATACTGTTGTTATAAGGTTCCTGTGGAAATGTTAGTTTTATAATTTCATTAACACAAAAAGTAACGACAAGTCTTAACTCCTCATCTGGATGTCTCATGAGCTCTGGCTCAACCAAAAAATTTATTGATGGAGCCCAAGCATATTGCAGCCTCTTAGAATCTCGCTGATCTATCATGAATAAACATATCCCCACTTCTTCCAAAATACAAAGTAGATCATTCCTGGACTGCGGCAAGTGTTCAAGTTTCTTGCCTGCTCTATAAAGCTTCCTTCCCACATCTTCTTCACTAAATGATGCCATAGTTCATACTCTAAAAGAATCAACCTTTGACAATCCTCTGAATGATAACTCACTGCTGAGCAAGACAACCTCACAAAATGGCAAGATTTTCTGCTTTGATACCACTGTAATGATCTGCCCCTGTTTGTTTTTTTTTTAGATTATTATATATTATGTTATTTTTATTATTTTTGTGGTCTTTCAGAACTAGACAAAAGTTGCAAAAGGGGTTTTGTTTTTTGCATGTCATTGTTCTGCCAAATAACAATGGAATATGTGACATGCAATGATAACCTATAACAGTTAGGAGCAAAATAGCAAAGACCCAGTTAATGAAATCATTCAAAATGAATTACAGATGCATACCCATTTGCTTTGAACAACATGCAAATCTGATTTTGCAGCAACAACAATTTCTCGAAATTGTTGTTGCTACAAAATCACACTTGCATGTTGTTCAAATTAAATGGGTATGTGTTGATAATTCATTTCGTGTGATTTTATGATCTGGGTCACTAACATTTTGCTCATATCTGTTATAGTTTTTCTGGCTTATCAATGCATGTTGTATATTTCATTGTTATTGGCAAAAAACATTCCATGCAAAACACAAAACCCCTTCTGCAACTTCTATCTAGTTCTAAAAGACCACAAATAATAATCAAAAAAACATAATAAGAATTATAAAAAAAAATCAAATAGGGGCAGCTCATTACAAAGATCCCTTTCAGATTTCGTGCACAATCAATAAAGAAGAAAATTTAAACATGCAAAATTGCATACTCAAAAATTAAAAGCTTTTCCTCACTTGAAAGTTCTCCCCTCTTCTATACACCAAGCGGAGGAGATCCAATTATTCTCATACTCCATCATCTTACACAGAGACCATTTTCTCATGGAAATTATTGACAAAAACTAATTGCAGCCATCTGGAATAATTTATGTATTATTCACCTAATCTGCTTTTCCGTAGAATCTTCCTCATCCACCCAACTCTTTGTCTTCCAAGAGGATGACTCTTCTAGAGAAGATAACTCTTCAACTTCCATTCTTGTAACCTATTTTCTTGTGAACTAAAAATGGGTTAAAACAACTCTAACATATATTGTTTTTAATGAATAACAAGTACCCTATTACTAAATTCTAATTTCTAGTATAACTTATATCACAACTTCATAATTAAGTCTATTAAATACATAAGAAATTGTTACCACCTTACATGGGAACTCTTAGATCTTCCACCAGGGAAGAAAACCGTTGGTTGCAAATGGGTGTACAAAGTACAGAACAGATGGTACTCTTGACAAGTACAAAGCTCGATTGGTCGCAAAAGAGCTCTCACAAAGGGAAAGCGTTGACTATGAGGAGACCTTTGCTCCTACAACAAAGATGATCACCATCTGTTTAGTTTTAGCCATGGTAGCACAGTTTGGCTAGAAAGTCCATCAAATGGACATAAAAAGTGTCTTCCTCAATGGCAACTTGTAGGAAGAAGTGTACATGTCACAACCTCAAGGTTTTCAGGTTGCAAGAAAGGAGCATCAAGTATGCAGACTAAAGAAAGCTCTATATGGCCTGAAGCAGGCACCTAGGGCATGGTACATCACAATTGACAGATATTTGGTTGACCAAAGATTCCAGCAGAGTCCTTCGAATCCAAATCTGTACGTTAAAAGCATGGGCAATGAGTGTTGAATATAAGGAATATTGAGAGGGGGGGTGAATCAATATTACGCAAAACCACTTCTTAACATGTTCATTAATCCAATTTCTAAAATCAATAACATGAAAGCAGAATAAGCATAAGAACAGCAACCATAAAGACATAACACATGGACACCAGGATTTTTACATGGAAAACCCAAAAAGGGAAAAACCATGGTGAGTGTTAGCTCACAATATATTAAGATAACAATACTGGATTACATAAGGCTCACTGCCCAAAGAAATGCTCACTGCAGGTGGACTCACTGTCCACTAAGAAAGAAAGAAGATAGAAGAAAATTGGCTCACTACCAATAATGAACTGTTGTGAATGCATCTACCATATGCTGGATCACAGTTCCATTGAAGGCTCAATACACAGATTCAAAGGTCTTCATTTATTCTGCCCTGCTTCTCAACTCTACTACATATACTCTATTTTTTGCCCTTGTTTTCTTTTTTTGCTCTGCACTCTGCTCATAATCCTTTGCACTTCGAATTTGCACACCATTCAATCTTCCTCCCCCTCAACATCGTAATCCACCAAGTATTTATATTCGCAACAAGATTCATCTTATAATCAAGTCGGCAAGCCAGACATGAAGTGTGTATACAATGTATTTTACCTTGTTGGTTTGATCATATGTACAAACAGTAATGCAAACTCAAACAATTATTTAATAATCTTTATATAGGTCGGCACCAATCATTCAACCACTTAGATTGATTTTTTAAACAATATATCTTCTCCGCATAAAGATCTAACATGCCTATTGGCTTGTCTCTTAAGAACATGCTTGACCAATTCATCTGTCACATCAAAATTCTCATTGCGGACCATATGAGACTCAAAGATTCATAACCACCATTCATCATTGACCTCTTAACATACCTTCAGAACCGCAAGATAAAATATGCAACTACAGAGGAATGCAGACCCTTTTACTCTGCATTGTGCATTGTTCATGTCTTAGTTCTGTTCACTCAGACTTAGACATTTCATAGTATGACTTCCGGAAGAGGTCAGATCTTGAGCACTGGAACATATCATCATCAAATAACTATGAACAACATATCTGAACCGCATATGATGATCTTCTACTACGGAGGCATACTGACCCAATCTTTGTAACTTACTCTTTGTAATGCTCATACTTAGTCATTTTGGCCTTTCGGACCTTAATCCTTGTGCCTTGTTGCCAAACCAAATCTGTCTTCCGGAATGAAATCTCTTTGTCATGCCAATGGAATCCCTTTGCCTTGTTGCCATCAATGACAACATGCAATCCTTCATCAGAGCAGTGTCTCTTGCGAACAATCTCCCCCTTTGGCATTGATGGCAACACTTAGTGAAAAATGCTTGTCTGCTCCCCCCTACTCTATATTTCTTCTCCCCCTTAGATGATTGCCCATTTTTCACTGGTCTTCTTCTCCCCCTTTAACATCAATGGCAAAGGTGTATGTACAAGGGTCAAAATTGTGTCAAAACTGCAAAAATGTCATACTCTACCGCATATGTACACATACAATCTTCAACTCAATTAGTTGTAGGTAAAAGGATATCCTTATACACAATCTTTAATTGTGTAATCTCTTCATCCCATCTTTTCTTAACTCTTTCCAAAATTTGAATGTGACCATTTATCGAAAAGACTGATTTTTCTCCCTTTTGCACATTAGAAGGTGTGTCAATTTGTGAAGCTACCTGTGCTTCTGCTGCAAGATTTGTCATGATCTCAACTTTTAATCTTAATATCCTTCTCAGCATACACATTTTGTTTTTAATTTCTTCCTGTCTGCTAAGCAGACTACTTATGTTGTTCTGAATATTTTCAACTTGTGTTTCTATACTACTGATTGAGTCAATTGCTGGATCAAAGGCCTTAGAAATATTTGTGAGTTGAAACTCCATGCTTTTGACTTTCTCATTTATTTCCTTAGTGGTTTCAAGCCATGACAAACAAAATTTGTATATATCACAGGCTTCCTTGATTGCATGTTTCATATTCTTGATGCTGCTTTCTAACAGAATTTTGTCACTGTCTCACTTGGTTTTTGATACTGCTAATCTTTTGTCTTCATGTTCCTTTTTAACCTTAATGTCAGCAGACTTTTCAAAGGATTCAAAATGGGTACTTACAGAATTTATTAGACCTTTGAGATGAGCAGTTGATGACACTGATGTATCTTTCTGGTATGAGGGCATCAACTTCTCCAAAATACCGGATGTCTCATCAATGAGTTCATTGTCTTGTATATATGTTTTCAGCATTTCTTCCTAAGCCTTAGCTTGCACGATTGATACTAGTTTGAGTTTCTCCACAAGAGACATAGAAGCCAGAATTATTGGTCCTTGTAGAGTCTTGGGTGAATCTAGAATTTGTACTCTTTGTTGTTTTTCCAAAAACTTTCTAGCATAGTCAATTGAAATTTGGTCTGCAGCAGTGTCTCTTGCCACTTGTTCTTCACTAAGTGTAACTTTCTTTCTTTTCTTTTCTTTTGTTGGATTTTCTTTCTCTACTTCGGTAGTGGCTTCTGTAATGGATGAGATCCTTGTTCTTTTCTCGGGGCTAGATACATGTTTTTCCTTTTCAACTTTCTTATCTTTTCTTTCTGAAGTGTTTGACTTCCATTCCACAGAAGCATTTAAGAGTCTTAATCCTTCTGCTTTGGTTTTTGCCTCACTTGTTTGTTCATCTAATATTTTCTCTGAATGTTCATATTCCATAGATAATTCTTTGAATGTCCCAAACCTGTCTTCTTTGAGATCTTTTGATTTATTTAGTAGTTCATCAGCTAATTTAGTCAAGAGATCTTCTGCAACTTCATACCCTAATGTAGGGACCCATGCAGTTCTTGGTTCCATGGCTTCCATTAAGCATTTGTCTTTGTTCACCATGAATACAATGTCTTTTTCATATTTCATCACTACCTTTTCAGGTATCTGGACCCTATATAACATTTTCTTTTGAAAATTCATGAAGTATCCCCATAAGGTTTCTTTCTGTCTGTCTGCATTTTCCAAACTCTGCAAGTGATTTCTAATTTGAGTTGCTACTAGTATGTGATCAAGCCAGACAATGTTTCCCAAGCCGAGTAGCTCTCTCAAGAAGTAGAAGAGTAGACAGGTGATCAAAGTTCCATATTTGAAGAGATAATTTGTCTCTTTTGTTCTTTTCAAGTTCTCCATTAATTCACTCTAGAGCAATTCACATAGGTTATAATCCGTATTGTTTTTGACCATGTCATATGCTGTGTATATAGCTGGTGTAGACACAGAATTTTCCGAGTGGGAAAAGTATACTTTGTATCCAATAACCATTGATGCAAATCTGACAGTCGGATCCTTAATATCATTTACCGTGAGAGCTTTCTTATCAAATTTGGCTCCTGTTAGCTGCATTACTAAATTGTTCTTTATTTTCTTTTCGCCTGGGATCCTCCCAGAGGAACTCATACCAGTTACAGCTTTGATAGCTTCTTTAGTTATCATATATGGTTCATCAAGCCACAAAAACTTATCATGAATTCTGCTTAGAATAAGATTAACCCATGTATCATTCGGGATCGCAATTAAGTCCAACCAGGTGTCCAATTTCTTTTCTCCTAGAACTTTATATTCGTCTTTCAACTCAACATCAACAATAGTCAGTTCATCCAAGTATAATTTGCCAAGATTCATGTGATCGTATTCCTCTAAATTGGTATGAATATATGCCCTAACATCTTCCATGTGCATAATTCCATGAGTAATTAAGAATGCCCCTACAGGATCATTTTTCGATGATTTGAAGAAACGTTTCTTGAACTTGGGGCAAGGCTTTTTCGTTATCTCGATTATTTGAGTAAACATTTTCCAAAATATGCCTTAGACACTTGAGAGCTTGATTGCAAAGTGAATTTTTTCGTCACATGACCCCCCTTTTTAATCCTTTATCTGTCTTGCCATAAATGCCTCTTAATGAATAAGTTGTAAAACACATCTCTGTAGAATACAGTCTATTAGGATTGCTCTGCAATGCTACGCACTTGAACCTTTTTCACCGGAATTTCTTTCAAAGGATCTGTCATATGCATCTTTTCAACATATCTTCGTGCCAAATTCCAGCACTAACTTTCTAGCTGGGGGTTTTGGATTTTCAACACAGCTCCCCCTGAGCCAGAGCTCCCAATTCACTTCTTGGAGGAAGTATCTGCACCAGAAACTGGTGCGGATCCATCCTTGTCCTCATTAACATCTTTCTTGATCCAAATCTTCTACATCTCTTTCTTGATTTCAGCCTAATCAATTTTGTTCTTGCCTTTGTCTTTTCTCTGCTCTGTTTTCCCCATCTCTGTAGGATAATCTTTCTTCTCAATCTTGCTTCTACAGAATCTTGCAACATGTCCAAACTTATTGCAATTGAAGCATACCATATTCCTTTGTCCTTGATTCCTTTTATTGATTGGATTTGATCTGCATTGATTAGCCATATGTCCAAATCTATTGCATGCAAAACACTTTCCATTGAATGATTGAGTATTCCTTGCATTGTAAAAGCCATTCCTTACCAGACTTCTATATTCATTTGATCTATGACCAATTTTCTTGCAATTGAAACATTGACCAGAGAATGATGGAACATTCTGATTTATTCTACTCCTACACTGAGTAGCCTTATGGCCAAACTTATTGCAATTAAAACAATGGCCATTGAAAGATGTGTACCTTTGAGCATTTGGCTGTCTGACCGAAGGTTTTCTAGGTCTTCTTCTTTGATTCCTGAAATGGTTACCTTTGTTTTGCTTCAACACAGTGTTTGCTTGACCTGATTTTGAACTTTCTCCTTTCTCCAATCCCAAGCCTTGCTTGTCATCAGAACTCTTTTGATTGGCAATCATTTGATCAAGTTTTGCAGAACTTATCTTGAACTTTTCTTCATAGCTCTTAGCTTTTTCCAAGTCTGATTTCAAGCTCGTAACTTCTTTTTCAAGTTTGGCACATTCTTCTAACTTATTTTTTACTATCAAATTTAGATCTTTTGCTTTAGCTCTTTCTATAACTTCCACTTTTAAATTATCCAGAGTTTCATTTGCTGATATCAATTGTTCACCAACCTCTTCGTATTTTTCTTTGAACTTCTTGACTTGTTCTTTTAGCTTTAAAATGCATTCATCAGCTTCTTGTATGTTATCCTTCAAATACCTGATTTTTGCTTCAGATTTTTCAAGATCAATAAGAGCAGCTTGTAATTCTTCATTGCTTTAATATGAGACTTTAGGAGAAGTAAAATATCTTCTTGTTGCCATGTGTACACTTTCCCAAATCTTCCTCAAGCTGTTAAGCTTCTTCCAAGGAACCTTGCTCTGATACCAATTGTTGAATATAAGGAATACTGAGAGGGGGGGTGAATCAGTATTCTGCAAACCACTTCTTAACATGTTCATTAATCCAATTTCCAAAATCAATAACATGAAAGCAGAATAAGCATACGAACAGTAACCATAAAGACATAACACATGGACACCAGAATTTTTACGTGGAAAACCCAAAAAGAGAAAAACCACGATGAGTGTTAGCTCACAATATATTAAGATAACAATACTGGATTACATAAGGCTCACTGCCCAAAGAAATGCTCACTGCAGGTGGACTCACTGTCCACTAAGAAAGAAAGATAGAAGATAGAAGAAAATTGGCTCACTACCAGTAATGAACTGTTGTGAATGCATCTATCATATGCTGGATCACAGTTCCATTGAAGGCTCAATACACAGATTCAAAGGTCTTCATTTATTCTGCCCTGCTTCTCAACTCTACTACATATACTCTATTTTCTGCCCTTGTTTTCTTTTTCTGCTCTACACTCTGCTCATAATCCTTTACACTTCGAATTCGCACACCATTCAATCTTCCTCACCCTCAACATCGTAATCCATCAAGTATTTATATTCGCAACAAGATTTATCTTATAATCAAGTCGGCAAGCCAGACATGAAGTGTGTATACAATGTATTTTACCTTGTCGGCTTGATCATATGTACAAACAGTAATGTGGACCCAAACAATTATTTAATAATCTTCATATAGGTCGGCACCAATCATTCAACCACTTAGATTGATTGTTTAAGCAATATATCTTCTCCGCATAAAGATCTAACATGCCTTTCGGCTTGTCTCTTAAGAACATGCTTGACCAATTCATCTGTCACATCAAAATTCTCATTGCGGACCATATGAGACTCAAAGATTCATAACCAACATTCATCATTGACCTCTTAGCATACCTTCAAAACTGCAAGACAAAATATGCAACTGTGAAGGAATGCAGACCCTTTTACTCTGGCACTGTGCACTGTTCCTGTCTTAGTTCTATTCACCCGGACTTGGACATTTCATAGTATGACTTCTGGAAGAGGTCAGGTCTTGAGCACTGGAACATATCGTCATCAAATAGCTATGAACAACATATCTGAACCGCATATGATGATCTTCTACTACGGAGGCATACTGACCCAATCTTTGTCACTTACTTTGTGTACTGCTCATACTTAGTCATTTTGGCCTTTCGGACCTTAATCCTTTTGTGCCTTGTTGCCAAACCAAATCTGTCTTCCGGAGTGAAATCTCTGTCATGCCAGTGGAATCCCTTTGTCTTGTTGCCATCAATGACAACATGCAATCCTTCATCAGAGCGGTGTCTCTTGCCAACAATGAGATCATGCTACTGGTCATTTATGTAGGTGATATCATTATTACAGGTAGTGAGGCACATTTGATTGAACAAATCAAATGTAATTTAAGTAAAGCTTTTGGCATGATTGATCTAGGCCTCCTACATTACTGCCTAGTTGTAGAAGTTTGGCAAACAAGTGGTGGTATTTTTATTTCTCAATCTAAATATGCCAGGAGTTTGCTCAACAAGTTCAACATAACAGATTACAAAATTTCGTCTACACTTATGGAGAAAGGGTTGAAGCTTTCAGCCAAAACAGACTCAAAGGTAGTAAATGAGTCGACATTCGGGCAACTAGTGGGCAGCCTTATATACCTTACAACCACTAAACCTGATTTGAGCTATGCCATGAGTTTCATTTCCAGATTCATGACAGCACCAAAGGCAAAACATCAGGTTGCAACGAAGAGGGTGTCGAGATATGTGAAAGGGACACTTGACTTTGGCATTCTGTACAACAAAAGCAAAGATCCTAGGCTGGTTGGGTTCACAGATTTAGATTGGGCAGGTTTTGTTGATGACAGAAAATCCACTTCTCAATATGTTTTCAGCTTTGGTACAAGTGCAGTCACATGGACCAGCAAGAAGCAGCAGGGAATAGATCAAAGTGGTGGGAAAGCAACATATCACAAAAGCAAAATATCAAGGAACAGTCAAAGCAAAATGTGAGGCAATATGGCTCTGAAGGATGCTTTCAGACACGTAGATGTCTCAAGCAGGAATTTCACCCTTGTTTTGTGACAATCAAGGGGTGCTAAAGCTTGCCAAGAATCCAGTCTTCCACGAGCGCAACAAACATGTGGAACTACATTGTCATTTTATCAGGCAACTTGTAGAAGATGGATCGATGATGTTGCAGTATTGTCCTTCTAAGGATCAACTACAAACATTCTTACCAAATCTTTGGGTCCTAAGAAATTTGTAAAATTTCGAGATAAGCTTGGTGTAGTTAGTAGATTGACCATTAAGGGAGGGTATTAAAGTATTATTGTAATATTTAGTATATAATGGTCAATTAGTCTTTAGGATAGACTTTAGGAATATTTTCTTTTAGTTAAGTTCTTGTCCTTTTGTTTTATTAGTTGTCACTCTTATCCTTTCCGAATAAAGTGTTTGTAACTCTTATTTAAGGATGCTTTCGCTTCTTAGTAAATATCGAATATCTTGGTAATCATTCTATGTTTTATATTATTTTACTACTCCACTTGCAGCAGTTTACAAACTTTATTGCATTGGCCCCAATCTACAGAAACATCCACACATCCTGCTGAAAATGAGTTATTACCATTATCCAAAGGGACAGCAATGGCCACTCAAAAGAATGCTTGAAGGGCTGCTTCTCTACACTTGCAGTAACATTCTTCCCCCTTCCTTCTGCCCCCAGCCCCTCCTTCTCTAGGGTCCAAAGTGGCTCCTAATACCTTACATTCCGATGGGAATACAAAACACCAAGAATAGGAATGTCAAAAGACACTTGTTGGCCTTTCAAAACAAATGATAACAATTTATCATCATTTAAATAACTGCTGAAACACTCTGCTGTATGTCATTCTGTTTTGGTGCAAGAAGAATGAATATATCAGTCCAATAACCTTCCAAATGAACCTAATCATAGGTTAAATGCAACCCATAGGAGTTAAAACATGCCATTGTTAGACCTGCAACAGTGAGAAAAACATGCTATAACAGTAAAAAACACAGTTTATAACCCATCACCAAAAAGGACCTCCATCTTCCAACTGCCATAACTTTTGCATATGGACTTGAAACAAAGTGCTACTTTCTTTGAAATCGCACAGGTTTTTTGAGAGGAATCCAAATATGCAAACCATTTCAATTTTGGACACCATTTGAGGCCTATTTTGGGCCTGCAATTAATGAGGCTCGCAGTGACTCCAATGGTCCAACTTTATTCCATGATGCTTCCTCGTGCTTAAAAAGATTCCTTCTCTCCTCATTTGTGCCCAAACTGCAAGAGGAATGGTCTTCAAAGTGTTTAGAACCAAAAATAAGAAACCTACAGCACTGCTGCAGGTGTCACTGAAACTTGCAACACTGTTGCAAGTGAACTTCCAGCTGACTGAAACACTTGTGGCATCCATTGCAGGTGAACTGGCAGCCCCACTAAGCATATGCAATCTGATGCAAATGAAAATGAACTTGCAACCTTGCTATAGGAGTCATTCCAACTTTCTGCATGACTTGCAGCTTGAGAACTTGTGGCCCCACTAAGCACTTGCAGGCTGCTGCAGGTGAACTTGCAACCTTGCTATTGGAGTCATTTCAGCTTGCTGCAAATGTCCTACAGTTTGCTGCATGACTTGCAGCTTGTCCACCTAAAACGAATCCACTTACAAATCATGGAATCTTGGTTGGGTGTTTTCGGAGTTGTAGCATTTAAGTGCAGTATAGGAGAGTGTGCTAGAGAAAATGGCAGAGCATAGCAAACTGCAAGGATACTTTTAATTTGGTGTTTATGTCCTTGGAAGCAATCACAAGACAAATTAGCTGGTAAAGGTGTCCTTGCTCTTCTAGAGTTTTCCAACATTGGGTAATCACTTTTGTACCAGCTATGTTTTTTCTATTCTTTCAGTTTTTTACTTATTTTTTTATATTCCGAAAATACCTACAATTATTTGCAGCACTTAAGCATCTCATTTTTAAGCACAATTCACTGTTCTTAGGCAAAAACTAACAAGACAATAAACATAATCAGCTAGGTGTATTTCTCATAAGATAAGATGTGTTGGAGAATGAGATATGGAATATCTAATGCGTTGGAGAATGAGATATGGAATATCTATGGTAAGTATGGATCAGATTAGTGTCACAGCAAGTTGTGTTCCTTGGTTTGACTGGTTATTTTGTGGTGTAACCAGTTTTGCAAATTGATGGCCATGACTAGAATAATTAGTGCAAAAGAGAAGATGAATTAGTTATGTTGCAACAGGAGCGATCCACAAGGAAATGGAATAAAGATATGAGAAGCATAGCTCGTGAAGAATAAAGTGCTTAAGATGTGTAGAAAAAGTCATCAAGTTGGAAAAGGATGTTGCAAGCATCTCCCATTGCATAGGGAAGTTTCATAGGTTGGGGAAGATCATGGAGGCTGTCAATAGGAAGCAAAGAGTTTCTATAGAGATTCCTGAAGAAAATGAGGAGATAAGCAAAGAGCACTTTCAAGCCCATGAGGAGCAGCCCTATGCCAACCAATCACCCCCAACTCAAATGCCATTCGAAGCAAAGGCTAAGATAGTAATTCAGCTATATAATGATTAAATAAATGTTGAAAAGCTTGACTGTCGTTCAGCCCAACATGAGGTCTCTTTCCATTTGCATCACATCAATTAGGAACAATGATTTTCCTTTGAAACAATGCAAAGTAAATTCTTTGGAAGAAAATTACCACCAATTTCTAAGTTGGATGGACTGAAGAAGTAGATGAAGAAGCAGTTCTATTCTAGATGTCATGAAGAGGAATAGTCTATTAATTGGCAGTATTTAAGACAAAGACAAGGCCAAAATATGCAGGATTATTGTAATGTCCCCTTTTGGGATCACCTTATACTTTGCCCTGAAATCACAATTCCCAAAGAAACCAATAGCAAATTATAGTTAAAGATACAATTTCTTACTCAAAATTGAGATGATGTAAATCTGGTTATGGAGACCTGCAACCAAGTTAGATGAATATGATATGAAATACATTTAATTCCAAGTCTAAGAAAGATTATATATAACAATGTAAAAGTCTCAGACTCTCAAGGACTATGTGGGCTCAACCATAAAGAGGGGGACGTGATGAGGTGCCCCAAGTATCCTCTACCCTAGGCCCAACAACAGGACCTTATCCTCCGTTGGCCTCATGTGGTCCTTAACCGATAGTCCTTAACCATCATCATGAGGTGGGCTACGTAGTGAGGGCTTTACAACGTTCCCCTCCATCATGCCAAACCTTCCTCTTATAATTGAAGATCCCCTTCTATTTATTTCAACAATTGATTCAAGTGGGAATAGTTCGGGGGGTTGCAATAGGGTGTCCTAGATCCTCAACTCTAGGCCCATGGATAGGACCTTATCCTCCTTGGCCTCATGTGGTTCTTAACCGATTGTCCTTAACCATCATCATGAGGTGGTCTCATGTGGTCCTTAACCGATGGTCCTCAACCATCATCATGAGTTACCACTCCTAGTGAGGAATCATTCACCGTTCCCCCTCCTTGCAGTCTGCCTCATTCCTCCTTGTCCAATCATGGCCAGAATCAGATCACTGTTCATAACATCAATAATATAGGCTACATTGGCATCAACTATCAGTGTTTTAATTGGTATAATTGTAAATGTACATATATATATATATATATATATATATATATATATATATATATATTTGTTCACCTCTATATTCATCTATTAAATAAGCATAGACACAGTTAACATTGCATACAGGGATAGGTTACTTTATTGTTCTGCTGTCACATCTATATTTATATATATCACTGCTGTCATACATTCTTGGCTGCTTTTATTATTTGACTCTACTTCTGTATATTCCAGATGCTAATTCCTTCATCATTAAAATCAGATATTATTCCCCTTTTTTCCAAAGTCGCCTTTCACTCTCCTTTTACAATATCTCAAGAGAGGTGATCCATATGGATAGCTATGTCTTTTTCTAAGGGAGCAACCTTTAGTTGAATGCCACCTCTTCATTACTAAAACAGCACCACTTTAAACTTATACAAAGCATACTATATATGTAGTTGCTTGTTTTCTATCACAAATCGCATCCCTTACAATCTTAATAAACTTCCTTCCAAATTGCATCTTTTCCTTATGCTGATCGTCCCTCTCTATTATTCGCACCCCTTCAATAATAAATCGCTGCATACTTAATTAAATTGCTCCATTAATATTTAGATCTCTGCTCTTTAAATCCTCATCGCTCCATACATACACAAATCGCATTCTCTATATATAATTTGTATGTCGCTCATCTTGGGGAGTCGGCCTTATTAATACAAGGGTCGGCTTCTTTTATCTAGTCGCCCTGTAGTTTCATGAAGTCGGCCTGTAAAGAAAATTTAGTATATTTTGATTTATTAAATCTTTAACCCAACACATGGGTCGGCTTGTATCTTGGCGTTGATCCTATATTCAAATTACATTCTTTATTGTCTTTTTAATCGCCACTTTAGTATATCCTTTAAAGACAATCTTTATTCTACTCCTGAGGTCGGCCTCTATGTAATGTATGAGAGGGTGTAATGTCCCATTCCGGGGACATGACAGTCTGCCCTGCCCAAGATTGCTTGTCCTCAAGCAATCACAACCCAAGAAACTCTTGAAATTATCAAGATTCTAAATCAACCTTGTAGATATGTATTCTTGTGAGGTCATTAACTTTCATTGTGATGTTTTGATAGGAATTGGAGATTTTAAACCAAGTGATGATTATTTTGGTTATGTTTGACTCTATGTCCTTGAAGAGTAGTTGTTAGTATACTTGCTGCAATTTGACTACCAATAAGGTCAATACTATCCTCTAACATATGAGGACAATTTATTGCCCAATAGTCTTCTTACTATTTCCCAATAACTCTCAAGTCGCAACAACAAAACCAAGAGATGGAAATTGGCAAGACTTATTACTTAAGACAAGTTTTCTCTCATTTCAGCACCACAAGGATTATAGTCAGTGATACAGATTCTTCATTACCCCTTGATAAAAAAAAATGTTGCATCTTATGTCGGAAGTGTTGTGAATAACAAGATCCTGCGGTTTGTACCCCCTTTTTCCTACACCTTCAACTGGGAGTAAGTATATTTTATTCCACTTAATCATTCAAATAGGGCTTGAGACAAGATTGAAGGTGTACTCGAAAATATCTTATTGGTGTTGATAACACTTAGTCTAAACAATTTTCAACATTTGTCATCTTGTCATAGACTCATTAATAACATGTTATAAATTTCTGAGTATATATATTCCCTGGATAATCCTCAAGTATAAATTATTGGATGTACCAAAGTCTTGGACTCCATAGCAAACGGTTGTCACTTGCGAACACTTCATAGAATTTGATATTTTCCCATGTTAACACTACAATGATTTTCATACGTCAGGAAAAAAATATTGTTTTATTCCGTCTAGTTTCAACAATCTTAAATTTCCCTGAAGTTTAAGAGGTGAGAATGATTCTTGGGATTTGTGGGTATGGGCCCATAATATAAACTTATCATAGGCTTATGTAACATTTTTGTCGTAACTTCATTTATATCAATTTTATCTAAGGTACCTACATGCCTAATAGTGGTATCCTTGATCTTATGAATGTGGAGTTACTTTGATCAAGGAAAGAACTTAGGCGGAGCTCCTAGAAGAATTGATCTAATATAGAAGTGAATTTGGTTCATAAGATAAGTTTACTAGATCATTTTTTGTAGGTTACAAGGTTGATCCATGAGCGTGGGATAGATCATATGTGTTATGGATTTGATTAAGCATTATGATCTTGTCCAAAATGAAATAGAACAAATGTGTTCCTCTTCCATGAAGCTTGATGAATGTATCATACGATAAATTTCCAACATCTCTCCGAATTTGTAAGTTCCTAAAGAATTGAGTTGCCTTCAAAAATTCTTGTTTTGGCTTTGAAGAGATTGACTATCCTAGGTCAAGATGATACCACAGTGTACCTAAATCTCGAAGTTTGAAAGATAATCTTAATCCATTTCTATGACAACTAGACTTTCGTTTGAGAATTTGAAGTCGAATTATATCGTTAGATTCAACAATGTTGAGTGGGTATGACTGATTGTTCCTTGGGAAACTTTTGATATTTTGATTGTTTGATTTGATGAATGAGTGATGAATTGATGTATCCTTCTATCTATTTCTTGAAGGAGTCACTCCTCTTCTTGGCTGCCCTTTCCGAGAATAATACTTAGCCTTAGATTCATTTCCTATTGACAGTTTCTTCACAAGGAAATGATTCTTCCTAATTTAATTTACTTATAAAATCACTTAGGGTTCTATTCTCAATTGAATTCTTTAATGAAATGTTCTCTCCTTTTATATCTCAAGTTTGAGGGAATCACACTTTTCACTTCACTAGTTACAACTCTTCATTATTACATAAGTGAATTTGTTAGTACTTCTTAACCCAAGAAGCGTTTGACAAATAAAGCTTTGAGAGATTTGGCCTTTACACACATAGAGTAAACTTGTTAAGAAACATTAGACATGAAGCAAACACATATATATACGTAATACATGAAGTGTACGTGATACACGACGTATATACGTAGGACACAAAGCATGAAGCATATGTAATATACGAAGTATACACATAAGTACATGTGAAGCATGAAGCATATACGTAATACACAAAGTATACGCATAAATACATGTAATACAAGAAGCATGAAGCATACATGTGGATATGAAGTATACACATGAATACACGCAAGTCACAAAGTATACACTTGAATACACGTAAGTCACGAAGTATACACTCAAATACACGTAAGTCATGAAGTATACACTCGAATACACGTAAGTCGTGAAGTATACACTCGAATACACATGAGTCATGAAGTATACACTCGAATATATATTGCATCAGCTATCATTCACAGGATGGCAAGAAGGATGCTCTGATACCACTTGTAATGTCCCCTTTTGGGATCACCTTGAAATCACAATTCCAAAAGAAACCAATAGCAAATTATAGTTAAAGATACAATTCCTTACTCAAAATTGAGATGATGTAAATCTAGTTATGGAGACATGCAACCATGTTAGATGAATATGATATGAAATACATTTAATTCTAAGTCTAAGAAAGATTATATATAACAATGTAACAAGTCTCAAGGACTATGTGGGCTCAACCATAAAGAGGGGGGGGACATGATGAGGTGCCCCAAGTATCCTCTACCCTAGGCGCAATAGCAAGACCTTATCCTCCATTGGCCTCATGTGGTCCTTAACCAATAGTCCTTAACCATCATCATGAGGTGGGCTACCTAGTGAGGGCTTTACACCGTTCCCCTCCATCATGCCAAACCTTCCTCTTATGATTGAAGATCCCCTTTTATTTATTTCAACAATTGATTCAAGTGGGAATAGTTCGGGGGGTTGCAATAGGGTGTCCTAGATCCTCAACTCTAGGCCCAAGGATAGGACCTTATCCTCCTTGGCCTCATGTGGTCCTTAACCGATAGTCCTTAACCATCATCATGAGGTGGTCTCATGTGGTCCTTAACCGATGGTACTCAACCATCATCATGAGTTGCCACTCCTAATGAGGAATCATTCACCGTTTCCCTTCTTGCAGTCTACCTCATTCCTCCTTGTCCAATCATGGCCAGAATCAGATCACTGTTCATAACATCAATAATATAGGCTACATTGGCATCAACTATCAGTGTTTTAATTGGTATAATTGTAAGTGTGTATATATATATTTGTTCACCTCTATATTCATCTATTAAATAAGCATAGACACAGTTAACATTGCATACAACAGGGATATACTTTATTGTTCTGCTGTCACATCTATTATTATATATATCTCTGCTGTCATATATTCCTAGCTGCCTTTATTATTTGACTCTGCTTCTGTATATTCCAGATGCTAATTCCTTCACCATTAAAATCATATATTATTCCCCTTTTTTCCAAAGTCACCTTTCACTCTCCTTTTACAATATCTCAAGAGAGGCGATCCATATGGATACCTATGTCTTTCTCTAAGGGAGCAACCTTTAGTTGAATGCCACCTCTTCATTAATAAAACAGCACCACTTTCAACTTATACAAAACATACTATATATGTAGTTGCTTGTTTTCTATCACAAATCGCATCCCTTACAATCTTAATAAACTTCCTTCCAAATTGCATATTTTCCTTATGCTGATCATCCCTCTCTATTATTCACACCCCTTCAATAATAAATCGCTGCATACTTAATCTTATTTAAATTGCTGCATTAATATTTAGATCGCTGCTCTTTAAATCCTCATTGCTCCATACATATGCAAATCGCATTCTCTATATATAATTTGTATGTCGCTCAACTTGGGGAGTCGGCCTTATTAATAGATGGGGTTGGGTTCTTTCATGTAGTCGGCATGTAGTTTCATTAAGTCGGCCTGTAAAGAAAATTTAGTATATTTTGATTTATTAAATCTTTAACCCAACACATGGGTCAGCTTGTATCTTGGCATCGATCCTGTATTCAAATTACATTTTTATTGTCTTTTCAATCGCTACTTTAGTATATCCTTTAATTAAGACAATCTTTATTCTACTCATGAGGTCGGCCTCTATGTAATGTATGAGAGGGTGTAATGTCCCATTCTGGGGACATGACAATTATACAAGCAATTTTCTAAAGAAAGCCATCCAAATGGGTAAAGACTTGCAAGATGATGACATCAAAATGTAGATCACTGGAGGACTGAATAGACATCTAAGGAGGCCTAGCTAATCCCAAAGATGTGGATGAGTCATGTGCTCAAGCCCATCATCTAGAAATGGATAAGAAAAGAGTCCACCATCCTCTTCATGCACAAAAACAGCAATGTGGTTCAAAGTCAAAAGTGAAAGGTAAATGGAAAGAGAAGTGTAATGCTAGTACTCTTTTTGCAAGGAAAGGAACCAACAAACATTGTGGTCGTTGTGATGTTGGTCATATAGATGAGATAAGATAAATTGCATCTCAAATTGCATCCTTGTAAGAACAAAAAGAAGAAGACCATAATATTCTTTGAAGGGAAGGAAGTGAGGAGCAGCTCCAATGTGAAAGAGAAGATTGCCTGCACTCCAAGAGAGGTATGCTTAAGTATACAATTCTCATTTCTTTGACAAGCTATTGTCCTCATGAAACCAAACAAAACTGTCCAACATGGCAATCTCAAAATGATTTCAAACACAATCCTCTCAAAAAGTTTGCAAGATAATGTCCAAAACGTCATTGCCTCTAAAGACCATTTAGTGTTCTCAAGCATGCAATATCTAATTATTTTTTCATATATTTTCTTGTATCAACTTTTCTATGCCAAATGTCAAGAATTACAGACCTGGCCAACATGTCATTGCTTTAATCAAGTGATGACCAAAACCCATCTAACTAAGGAGGTGTGATCCAAATTATATTATGGAAGTTAAGAAATTCATCTAAGTAAACAATTAATATGAATTCTCTAGCCAACCCAACTGGTTATACAACTAGAAACACTTCCAGAATTCCTAGTTAGCCAATTTAAAAAAGAATCAAAGTTTGCAAAAGACAAAAAGGCATGACTCTGAGCAGAGTGGTTCAGGGAATATCCAAACACTCAAGGGTCGAGAGGCGGTTATGCAAGAAAAACACCTGACAGGTTCAGCTAGAGCTTAACTTGTTATGCATATTCATACAATGTCAAATTCATCCTACACAGAATAGGATATTGTGTCAGAATTGTAGAGTTGAAAACTTGAAACCATACAAGGAGGACAACAAATTCCACAATGTCCAACAAAGCTGATGCAGGTGGAATTTCATATCTTTGAAGGCTGATGCTGTTGGACTTTCAATTGGATCCATTTGTTGAGTTCGTGTGTATGTAGTAGGTAAACCCTTTGAGGGTTATCAATTATGTAATTCTTCTTGTTTACAATGTAAAGAGTTATAGCATGTAAGTGCAATATAGGAGAGTTTGTTAGAGCATTGCAAGCTACAAAGACAGTGTTGATATGTTGTTGGTTTTCTTGGATAGTAACATTCATGATGGTGAATTAGCTATGCAATATCTATGTTAATTATAGATCGGATTGATATTAGAGCAAGTTATTTCTAGCTTGTGTGGATTTCATGTGTCGTGACTTTTGTACCCATAAAAAAAAACTCATATCATGCCAATTTTCAAGCCCATAGGTGTGCCTCTAAAAAACTTCATTCCTAGGGTATTCAACCAGGTCTTCATTATTGCAGTGGTTTTTGTCCTTGCAATGGTCAGTTTTGTACTCTCCACAAACAGCAGGGTTTCAAGCTTATTTGCCAATGATCAAACCTTCACATGGCAATAGCTGATTTACAAAGATTCATAGTAGTTTGTTCAGCAATTCTGACTAGTCAAAGCCATAAACATGGGCAGTCTTTCAAAGTACAAAGAAGGATTTCTGATTTCTGCTAGGGTTTCAGTTTTTAAGGCCTGTCAGATCCCAGTTTACAAGGGTTTACCTAAGTCAGAAGCAAAAAGTGTTAAGCTGCTCCTGAGCACACCCAGAACAGAAGTAAACAAGTTTCCAAAAATAAAAATGGGTCGTCAGTAATCTGAAATATGCCAATGAATGCAGGGGCAGGGTTTCAAATTGAAAGAGATGTCACAATGTCGGGAAGTTTGACAAGCAAGAGAAGATCAACAAGGATCTCATGGACAAGCTAAAAGCTTTTGTGGAAGTTCCCAAAGTAAATAAGGAGGTTGGCAAAAGAGTCTCCCAAAGCCCATGAGAAAGAGCATCCCTGTGCCAACCAAGTGCCCACAATTCAACCACCATTCAAAGCAGGGGCCAACATAAAACTTCAGTCATACAAAGGTGAAATAAGTCTGAAAATGTTTTAACATTAGTTAATGCAAATTGAGGTATATTTCAGTTTTCATTATTGATAAGTATATTTCAGTTTACATCATTATCAATGATGAACAAAAGATTTCATTTGCAATGTTGAAATTGGCTATCCATGCACTTATTTGGTTTGAAAATCACTGAATTTGTTCGTACAGCCATAAATCTCTGAGCTAAATCTTAGAATTGTTTCCTCCATCTCTACCAGAAAAACAGCAATCCTGATTTGGACCATTTTTTTTCAATGATCTGGTCACGTCCAAGACTATATTGCCTATTTCCATTTTTCAGAATGTTTTGAGCACTGAGATTTGCAGATTTTGTAAGCTATGTAAAGGTTGCAATGGGTTACTTTAATATGGAGGGACCATGAAATATTTAAGCCCTAAGGTGTTTACATGGGTCAAAACCCCCCTGCTGTTGCTTACAAGTTGTGAAATAAATACATTATAATTTATGCCTGCTTAGATATCTAGACTGTACTAACATTTACATGTTCATGCAAAATGGAACTAGTAGCAAAGACATTTATTAATTGTGCTTCTTAGCAAAGTATACTTGTGCAATGTTTATCTTACGGTTGACTCGCCTATTTTTTGTTAAGTTCAATTCTGGTACAAATCCCAACTATTTCTCAAACAATCAGATTAAGCAAACAGGATTCAAATTTTTGTTTTATCCTGAATTTTTACCACTATCACCAGGTTAGCTGGTGAGTACAATGAGTTTATATAGAAAAAATATGAAAAGGCTATTCTAGCAATGTGTCTTTAAATAAATGTAAAACAGTATAAATATATATTAATCCTATATACATCTCAAAGTACATGAGAGGGAGGTAAACATAGAGACCAAGCCAGTGATGATACTGCAGCAATGAGCAAGAAGGGGTTCTGCCCTATCATCCTTACAGTTCGGCTTGTCAGCAACCGATGTTGTCACTATCCACACAACTCCAAACTTATCAGCAAACATGAGAAATCGGGCATCTGAGCTAAAACTGACTGCACTCACCCTCTTTTCAGAGTGTCTGTAAAACACACCAAACAACAAAGAAGAGATGGGGAACTTTGCTCATCAAAACAAATGATTTTAAATGCCATAGCATGTATTACTGTCTTAGAGCATGAGGGGAAGCTACATCTCATGCAAGTGCAAAGACTACTATTTCAGGGTTGCAGACACATAAAAAAATTGACAGTTAGTTCAAAATGATGCCTTACATGGTTTTCACGCAATGCCATGAATATGCATTCCATATATTAACAAGTTTGTCATCTCCAGCAGAAGCAAAGAAATCTCCTTTTCTATCAAAACATATCGATCTTATGGCATCGCTATGCGATGGGCCATCTGTAACTTTGTGGCAAACAGCAGGCCCGTCTTCTCTGTAATTAAAATCAACAGGGATGTACATGTTCAAAGACTTTGCATGGCAACAAAACATTAAAGGAAAAGGCAACAAACTACACCAGCCACCAAACAAATTTGTAATATTCCACAGCAATAAGATTTGTGATAAGTGGCTCTCAAAGACTTCAAATACAACAGTGAAATTACAAAATAGAAAAAACAGAAGAAGAAAATAATGTGCCTTAGTCCAGTTCACATACCAGCCATAATCATAGTTTAATACCTTAATTCTACATAAAATATCATAAACAAGATGAGTTAAGATCACAGTTTACATCAATTAGTAAATACTTGATACAAAAGACATCGACAACATGGTACAAAACCATTTTTTAGTACTTCATCGGACATTCTGTACTTTGTTCAGCATATTCCAAAATAAAAACTTAATATAGAAATGGAAAAATAAAAACAATAAAACCTCAAGCATGTTATAATGCATTTTATATTATCAAACTTCCTTTCTTCAAGGATACTCTTTCCAGGTTTCATTTCTTCTACAAAGGGAGCCTGATGGAGATCAACCCTTCTTATATTTCTCTAGGAGTTTAGCTTACTGGTCCTCTTTCTTTGTGGCCTGCATCTCAATATCATTTTTGCAAAGGCTATGCCTCGCCCTTTGTCCTTGAGTGCCAATGCTTTCAAGCTTAATTACAGAATTTCCCTTCAAAGATGTGGCTCCTCGACACAATGATTAAGTCCACAGTGTTGTATGGTTCTATGCTTTGGGGCTGTAGCTTGGGGTTTTGTGACTGGGGTCAAGTTGAGAGGCTTTAATCGATTATGCTTCAGCTTATGATCCAGTGCAAATAAACTTTTCCTCAGTGCGTTATCCAAACCAAATTTTCTGCCCAACCCCTTCATCTTGAGAACAAGCTTAGATCCATGGGTGGTACTACTTCATTATGTGGGAGATATCCTTTTTCAGCACTCTAATCCTAATAGGAGATTGCCTCTTTGGCTCCCTCCAAGCATCAAAGTTGTTGGTTCTTCACGGTTCATTTGCTCTTCTCATTTATCAACATTTCTTTGGATAAGCTTCCTCCTTTCAAGCACTCATTCCGTGCTCCTTGTCGCCTTCTCCTAGAGAAAAAGGTGCTCAATAGATCTGTCGTAGAAGACATTTACCATCGGTACATCTAGGTTACTTGGACTTCCCTTTGAATCCTCTTAGCCACAAACTAGCTTTCTACGTTGAGCACTTCTTACAGGTTGCTGATGGGACCATTGTTTGACCCAACTAACTTCAACATTATCAGTCTCATGGTTTGAGGATTTCCCTTGGATAATTGAAGGTATGCTCCCGTCAGCTTCATGTTGAGATGGACCACCATATTTACAAAGTGAAAGTGTTTTCCATCTTTATTCTCTTCAAGAGGTTGAGTCTAAGGAGCATTTTATTGTCCAGTGACCAATCTACTGTGAAATCCATGGGAGATACCATTGTTTATACAAAGATTCTAGTGATTCTTTATCTGCTACCCTAATCAGAGATGCTTGGCCCTTTGTCGTTGTGAGGTCACCACTTTCAGGCATAGATCTCTCCATGGATGTCCAAGATCTACAGATAAAGTCAACTATATCTTCTTGGACAAAATTCTAAAGAAATTTATTTTTTGTTTCTGAGTGGTGGAAACTGATTAGGGGAAATGCTATTTTACAATTTCAAGTCTAAATAAATAGCTCTCTTATTGGTTTCTTTGAAGACAAGGAGACCCACCATCGCCCTAATTTATCATTTTGGCCAAGACTCTTAAGGTTGTTCAAGATTAATGGGGAAAACTGAAGCCTCATAGGTGATTGACCTTCCCTCAAATTGTTATGTACCTAGGGATATGATATTATACTATATATAGGTTGATGGAGATGCCAACATGTGGCACACATCCCTTTAATTAGTCATATTGAGTCATGTGGACAACTTGCGTAATTAATTATATTAGTTAATGAGTAGGCCTACATTTGGTTTACCTCTCCATTATGTTATTAGGAGGTCTATATAAAGAAGTTCATTACCATTGTAAGAATATGTGGAGGTTTACCTCTCCATTATGTATTTGGAATCTCTTGGAATATAGTGTGGAGTGGCTTCTTCCATAAGGAGTATTATATGGTGTTACCCTACCTTAAGGGTTTATTATATTTCTACATATATTGGATAGTAGGGCATCTTGGCCCACAAACATCTCTTGTGTTGTGTGTGATCTCTCCTCTACATTATCTTATTGCCATTATTATATGTGTGTATCTTATCAAGTGGTATCAAAGCTACGATTTGTGCAAAGGTGAGGTTGAAACCCTAATTTTTGAAGATTCACCTATAAATCACAAACGACGAGGTATTTTTTCTGCAATATTTTTTACAATGTTGAAGAAATTCATATAGGGAAGCTATATGTAATGTGTTGTACCTGTTGGTTCTTTTTAAAGATCTTAATAGTGTTATTTCATTTTTTTTTAAAGTGTTCTTTCAGACTACACAGAAGATGCAAAAGGGGTTTCAATTTTCTTGAGATGTGTTTGTTGGAACAATACAATATGGAGCATATATTGAAAACCCAGAAAAGATACAAGAGATATAAATGAATTAATAGATACCCAGTTCATAAATAGGCCAAATATGAATTACTATCACATACCCATATGAAAATATGCAACTTCGTACATGTGCTGAAGCTAGACCAGCAACTAGGTAGCATAGAATTCATTCAAAACCCCATGATAATGAAAGTATTGTGCATACAATGTAGAATATCAGTCATATAGGTCCTAGACGCCTCAAACAGAGAGAACTAATGGCAGCTAACAATGAAACTGAGTCCCAATGACCCCCACGTCCTCCTAGCAGCTTGGTACGGCTTGGCTGGAATGAACAGCAGCTGCAACCAGCACTGAAACTTATTGAAATATCTCTGTGTACAATCTGCAAACCAGAATGAGGCTAGGCATCCATGATAGGGAGAAGAAACAAGCACAAACTAACACCAAAATTCTCAAAAGAAGGTATGGCCTGCTCCAAGAGATGTACGGCCAGCAATGATAGGAAATGGCTACTCCAAACTCCACTACAATCTCTCAAATCTGCCTCTACTCCATTGTCCTCAACTGATCACACAAAAGTCTGCAAATGATGTGCTCAATAAGCCCTCAAAATCTCACCACAACGAATCCATTGAAGCTCAGTGCAAATACTAAATGCATTGTCAATCTAGCACCTTTGGAGGGTCTTTCACACCTGTAGAATGCTGTTACTAATGGAGGTTTTCATCTCCAAAAGCCACCTAGATTCGAATCTCTCCAAAACCCTCTCAAAACCCTAGCAGAGCCAAAAAGCAATTTTCACAATATACAACATGAGAATGAAACTTTTTCATCTTTTATTTGTTCTCCAAGAGGGCCGGCACATTACACTATAGGCCAAATTTCAAATCTTTATCATCAAAATTGAGTAAGTTATTGCAATTTTAATGTTTTCATAAATTCATTCTACAGGCCATAATTCAAGGAATTTTTTCTGATTTGTTTACAGTTTTGGAAAGCTCATAAAAATTATTAGGGATCTATTATTGCATTTTGGGATCTAGGGCCGACATCATTATTCATCCTTCATTCTATTCTTCTATCATTATATCATTCTATTCTATCATTCTATTATTCGATTATTATATCATCCTTTCATTCTATTCTTCAATCATTATATCATTCTATTATTTCATCATTCTATTATTCGATTATTATATCATCCTTTCATTCCATTCTTCAATCATTATATCATTCTATTCTATCATACGATCATCCTATTCTTCTATTATTCTATCATTGTAACATTCTATCATTCGATTATTCTATCCTTCTATTATTCTATCATTCTTATTCTATTATTGAATCAATCAAATCAGTTTATCTGCACTCAGCAGACAAAGGCAGGAGTCAACATTGGCTAATATATTTGCATCTTAGAATATAGCAGTCTTATGTTTTAATAGATATTATGGTATGCTCTATCATGATTATTGTGTATAATGATATAATTATTGTTGTATAATCTCTATCAATCTGGATATATTTAGTGTTTGTAATTCTCATCAAGCAATCGTGAGGAAGAGTGAGGGCAATACCAGTAGGGTGAGTAGATACTAGATTTCTTTCTAAGTACGCCACTCCAAGTTGGCCACTTGGAGCCAAGGGGGTGAGTGTCTGCCCTTGGGCTTAGAAAGGAGAATCTATGGGCCTCCTCAATCTCTACATGGATTGGTTGTTTGGATGGATTCAAGGAGTTTCAATCATAAGAGGGATGGATAAGGTAGCATGGATAGGGAAAGCAGATACAAGTTTATCCACTAAGTACGCCACCCCATGTTGGATGCCCGTGTGTCTGCCACTTGGGACCAAGAGAGATAGTATATCCGCTCTTGGGCTTAGCAGGGATAGCCTTGGACAGACTTATCATGTTTCTCATCCAAGTCCTATTATGATTAAACTTCCACTATGCATTATGGATATGGTGTAGTTTATATAGTTTTGAAATATTTATGTATTTTTACATGGTTTAAATAGATAAGACATTTATTATATATGTTTTGTTCATATGAATTATATTTCCAATATTGTCTAACATGATTGCAGGACCTAAACCAAGTTTTATATGGCTTCAAGCATATAATTGGTTGGTTGTAATCCTAACTATATTAAAATGTTGATTCTAGGGCAAGATTTAGGGGAATCCCAAAAGGGGACATTACACCCTCATTTCTAGACATTCATTCCCCATATTGGTATTCACATTTCCTTGTCCTGGATCAGTCTTGCAGCATGTAGGAGAGATCCCGCACCATGCGGAATTGACCCCTAGAATTCAAATTTTCAAATTCAAATTTTGTCAACTATCACCTATTCCACTAGCTGTTATGGAACAACTTGGTACACTTTTGTGTGATTAATTGCTATGCCTTGGTATTTAAAGGCATTCAATGTGCATTCATTCATATCAATTATCAAGTTCCAAATCATTCTACGAACACTTCATTTGAGGGCACTAAAAAGAACCTAATTCCACATCAAAGCATCCTAGGACATCTGCATGACTGAAGAGTCTTGCCTTTGATCTTTTCTACGACCATAAAGTTAGTCCAATCAAGGGAGACAACTTAGGAGAACTTGGCCCTTGCGAACCAACAATTTTCTCCAGGTATGTTTAAATACCATTAGTCCTTATGTCTAGGCAATCATCAAAGACAAGGGCAAAACAGGTCACATAGATACACAATCAGCTAGTTCAAATCCATGCATTATAGAGAAAATTCATGCAGAACGTCAGATCCACAGCACTTGGGATCAATCCCACAGTACACAGGTTTGATTGGCTAAATTTTGAGAGCAATCCAGTTCAGATTTTGTCATTCTACTTGTAACAAATATAAGAAGTTGCAATTCTAAATTACAGTTCAAAAGATGATCGAAACAGTGGACTGCTATCTATCGGCCACTGGAATCAGCTAAGTTATTTTATTTCTGTCATTTCCAGATTTCAAGTTCTGTTACTTGATCTGTCCCAATTCTAAATTAAATTAATTACTTATCATAACCATTAAACCTATTCTTTTGGTAAAAGGAATCCTGTTAATTCTTTACAAGTTTCAATATTATGGTTTAGCTCGGGGCATATTTGTGCGTCCCTGAGCTTCAACGAAATATGTCTGTGTGTAACTTCCAGTATATGCGAGACAAATTGGCCGGATCTTTATTTGACCTGACATTCAATAGGGTAGAGAAAACCCTCTTTCCGGGTATGCGGGGCAAGATTATTAAGATTTTCCCAAGCATTCAACAACCAGCTTGTTCTAATTCCTTCTTTATCATCAATGTAATTTACTTTATCTTTAAGGAAAGCCAAACCTGAGTTTTGAATCGGTCATGCTAATAAGCATGGCCTAGAATTTTAACCTCGACTCTCACTAGCTCAAAGTCATCAAAAATAAAAATGTTAGATTTTAAATATAACAAAAAACTTCGATTGGGTATAGGTATCTCTATTCGTGTACTATTACTTCAACTTCTTATATCTCTATAATGCTCATTCATGTACCTAAGTGAAACTTAACAGAATTCAGACCTTCAATATTTCGCTGCTAGCTACCATTCTCGAATCTCAATCGAAAAATGTAAAGACGGGCCCATTTTTCAAATGAAAATTTGTAGAAAATATTCAATGCATAACTCCTAAACCCAAGGAGTAGATAAGTAACCAAGATGTTAGGAGTTCGAATCCCATATTCTACTTTCAAATTTGAGAAGTACTCACCCGAAACTGAAGATGCGAAGATTTGGGCCAACTGCAACCACCACAAATTTGTCAAGGGGGTGAACTGCAATGAGGGCAGGTGCTATCTCCTTCGCACCACCCTCTATCGAAGCATCTATTTGACATTCTTCCATTGGAGGGCTGCCTTGTCTGACAACTCGTTTTCAAAAATTGCTTTGTTTCTTAGAATTCGACAACAAATCGGGAGCCCTGGCAAGTCTTTTGATGTCGCATAACCCTCTACAAAACCATGAGAATGACCCTTAAAACAAAGGATTCCCTAGCGTAATGGTGAAAATCGCATATCGCTGCCCTTTCCCCTTATGTTCTGGCCCACTTCAACTAGATTGGTTATGTAATCGTAAGTATAATTCTTGTGTTAAAATTGGCTCGTGACTTTATTTTAGCATGTCTTCATCATCAATCATTTTCAACAATCAGTTTTGATCTTTAAGATTTCTCATTTGTTACTTTAGTTAAAATTTATGATGGTGGAATTAACCTAAATTTCTTCGCGTGCATGTACTATTGTGAACATCAAACTTACCTAAAATTCAAATTTAAATCTTGTAGCTATTTTTTTACTAGTCACTGTGAACATCAAACTTACCTAAAATTCAAATTTAAATCTTGTAGCTATTTTTTTACTAGTCATTGATCTTTAAGATTTCTCATTTGTTACTTTAGTTAAAATTTATGATGGTGGAATTAACCTAGATTTCTTCGCATGCATGTACTATTGTGAACATCAAACTTACCTAAAATTCAAATTTAAATCTTGTAACTATTTTTTTACTAGTCATTGTGAGCTTTAAGATTTCTCATTTGTTACTTTAGTTAAAATTTATGATGGTGGAATTAACCTAGATTTCTTCGCATGCATGTACTATTGTGAACATCAAACTTATCTAAAATTCAAATTTAAATCTTGTAGCTATTTTTTTACTAGTCATTGTGAGCTAACTTAGTGCTTATCTGTGTGGATTTCTATTATATGTTGTTATATTTAAGGAGATTCCTTATCCCTTTGAAATTATATAAGCTCTCTGCAAAAAAAAAAAAAAACTAAAAAAGCATTCACATGGGAACATCATAGTAACATCATAAAGCATCCTAATTGCATTGTCAGCTCATCATCCCAGGCTACTACATGCTTGCATCTTGTCTTTGGTATTTTCTCATCACAATTGAATGAGTTCATCTAGGGGCTTGACTAAAGGAGAAGAAACCCTTCTCTAGTAATTTCCCAAATGGTGTATCTCAACACCACCCAACTTCAAACACAAGTAAAAAGAGCTAAGGTGTATATGTCACAATTGTCAATTTTCTACCAATTTATTTCTAAGGTCAAAATCATTTCCTCGCTCTAGGTTCACTTCTGCAGGTACAAAGTTTAGTTTCCCAATTGTAGATCTAAACCAAAGCAAAATACAGTTAATTAAAATCCTTGAGGCATTTGTCTAACAAGGCTCTATTTTTCTGCACATGGGTGAATCAATTCTTGACATCTTCAACAATATATTTTTAGATTCCAAGCTAAGTATCACATTTAATTTATTTGAATCCTATAAATTAAATTTTACATTTATTGTTCTAGTCCCAACTCTAAATCCTAGGCTTTGTTATCATTTAATTATTTGTGTTGGGTGAAATTGTGTTGAAAGCACTTATTTTCAGTAGATAAATTAGTGAACTCAACATTCCCATGTTACCTAGGGTTTTGACCTTCTTTATTAGGGTTTCATATCTACCCTATTTGTTCATGTATTTTACTTTTTAGATCTCATTACAATTTGGATGATCCTTTGGTTATCCTTCATTGTTATACCTTCTATAGGGCTTTTCTTTTCATTCTACAATCTTGTTTTCATCCTACCCTAACCACCCTTATTTTGGCCTCTAAGGTTCTATTTGTTGATTTATTTACAAATATGATTGCTTGCCATTTTTTTAATTTTATATAAGATCCTTTATTTTTATACATTTTACTTTTTAAGGTTTGTCAATTGTTTATATGCCAAGGTCTCATCCACATCCTTAACTTCCCTTAAGGAGAACCCTTCGTTTAAATCCTCAAATGACCCAATATGTTGAGAATGGTATTTTTATGGTGTTAACATGGGTAGTAATATTGTTACTACTATTATTCAACTTGAAGGAATTTGATCACAAAGAACATTTGGATCAACAAAATTTTATATATAGGAGATTAGGCATGACCCTATTATGTTATGTGTAGACCAATTGACCAAAGTTGCATATTTTATCCCACCATGTTAAAAATGATGAACAGACTTTTATGAAGAGATTCATTAGTAACATGGTGTGATTTCATGGAATTCCTAAAAGCATAATTTTTAAAAAGGATAAGAAATTGACTCTAGATTTTGTACCACTTTAATGGGAGCTTTTAGATTTAAACTTAACTTTAACTCTTCTTACCATCCAAAAAAAATGAACATGCAGAGTGTGGCCACCACATATTGAAAGATATGATTATAATAAATGTGATGGATCATCTTGTTGGCTCTCAAAACTATAGGCCCATACCCCTAGAGTGTAAACCAATCCTCAAGGTCAGGGAACTTGTCTTCAAGAGGAAAGGGCAAAGACTCGTCAACAAAAAATGGATAGTTAGAGGCTAATGCCTAAGAGTGGATAATCTCTCCTTTACTTTGTGCTTAACTAAACCTAGGAGGGTGCTCCTAGAGGTATCCTTAATAGGACACTTAAGAGAAACAATGTGCTAAGACTAAACTAACCAATATTTGCACCCAATGTGTGATAGACACCAAGATTTTTCACTAAGTCTATGACACTCTAACTGCATACAAGATCTCTTATTAAGTTTAAAACACCATTCTTATACATGTACCAAAAGATAACAATAGTATATATTCCTATGAATGAATTCCCTTAAGCCAACCATACACATGTATACGAATTAAAAGATACTCACATGCTCCTCTAGTAGTTTACCAATTCTAGCTTGCATGAGATATGGCACAAGTTATACCAATGGAACATGAGGGCATGGAGAAACCTAACCTACTCCTAACCTAATGAAAGAAATGATTAAACTAAAAAAAATTGGTTTCTTGCCAATCAGACAAGTGCCTACTCCATTGGGATGCAAAGTCAAAACTTACAAAGGGAAGAAAACATACATAGGCTACAAAAAATCTAGGGGTGCAACAAATTACAAACCAAAAAGATTAGAAACATTGCATATCAAGTCATGCTTACACATATATTATCAAATTTAAAGAGCTTGCAAGCATGAAGGAAAGAATTATTGTAAGAAGTTCTTACATCATTTTATAGCCATGTCAAGCATATTAATCATCATAGCAAACATACCAACAAATGTGATATGAGAAACATAATAACATTACATCTCCTAAGAACTTATAATTGAGAATGGAGACACCAATCAACACAATGAATCGTGCATATAAAAAATAGCCCTATAGCTTACACAAACGTAATCTTGCCTTCATAAAACTTGGCATTTAATTATTTAAATCCCTAGAACACACATTGGACATTGGACCTAAATTTGGCTCAAGAGACTAGTACTACGAACAAGTTACAAACATGCATCTATAGCATTCAATTTTAAGCCTCATGGGTATTGAAACAAGTGGAAAATCAGACCACATCATGTCTCAAACATTGTCAAAATTAGCATACTATTGAAAATAGAAAGAATACACTTGCATGAGAGAGATAAATCCTTCTTGGATCCTTAATTAGTACTTAGGCATAGGGAAAAAGAATTCTCCAACATACTTAAGTAATCACATTCAATGTGTAGGTCTACAACAGCATCGAACATCCCTAGATTTTGTGTAAATATCACATCAAGCCACACTTAACCCATACCCTACAACAAATGAATTAACCAACCAAAAGGTCAACCATATAGCTTGAAACCCCTTGCTTATGCTCTACACATGGTTCCAAGAGTAATAACAACATCATACACAATTCCATAGGCCACCAACAAACCTACCCATGCCACTAAGGACTGAGTAGATACATGTTTGGCCTCCAAACTCTAATTTTTGCCAACAAGAATAAGTAAATCCTAATTTTAGAGTATACAAGATCAGCCAGGGCATGGCCAAAATAGTACTAATAGAGCACAACCACTACAACAAAAGCCACTAGTAGCTTAGAATCCATTAGGCACAAACACTATGCTAGCACATTTTACTTTGACACAAAAATATATGGTCATGGTTGAGTTGGAAGAAAACACCAAAAATCAATCATCAAGCTACATCCACACAAGCAAAAGAATCATGCTAATATTTTCATTGTAGGCTTTGAATAATAAGAACCTAAGAGAGAGACATGGTAGTGAGATAAGTAGTCATTAGCAAGTACATACACCACCCACAAGCATAAAACATGAATACTTGCACAATGAAGACTTTGTCAATGTAATTAGCTTGTAAATTAGTTATTCCTGACATGAGCATTCACAACAAAAAACCATGGGCCTAACATTTGAGTTTAGCAAGGTGACATGTGACACCATGGAAGTGGTCCATGTATTCCATCATGATTGAGATGTTCATCCTCATGAAATTAAAACACCTAGATTTAGGGGCACGAGATACCAGTGTTGAGAGAAATTAGGCTAATCAAATGGAAATAATTAGATTGGCCAGCATTAGAGCATGTGGCATAGCTACACACATTGACATATTAAACCCTAGTATAAGTTATCTCAAGTTAGTTTTCTACACAGGGTCATGAGAGTAAAATTGCACAAATTTTGCAAGAGTAAAAAATCATGCCAACACATACCACCAAGGTTGAAGATTATTTTCTCTTAGTAGAGTTCACTGATAACAATTTATTCCATCATCACTAAAGATGTCACCTATTAACCTTCATACGATGGGAGATGTTAGACTCCCATTAGATGAGATGGTTTGGATAATCAAAAGGTCGTTGAATTAGAATCAACATTGTAATATGGCAAGTAGATCAATATTAGTAGGGAAAGTCTAAAGAAATGTCCCAACAAATAAAAAAGTTTTGCATATACTAAAATAAGTCTTAGAGAGTTCCATATTAGAGAGAAGGTCTTCCTTGAGAGTTAGACCCCTAAAAAGCTCCATAAAATTTGGAAAGGCAATAAAGTAAGTAATTATAATGTTGGTAATAATGTGAACATGGAAACTGCAAATGACAATCCTCATAATCTATCAAGCTTAGAGGCTATTATGAACATGCTTGAAGAACAAATAGATCAAATTATGGCTTTAGAAAAAATCTTAATGAGTTTTGTATGCAACAAAATAACATTGTCAATATGGAATTAGAACTTGAAGAGGAATCAATGGGTGATTCAAAGGAAGAAATGCTTCCTTTAGAACCATAGCATTATTTTATTTCTTGCATAGTTATTTTCTATTACATATTTTGCACATAAGATAAGCTCACTTAGGTAGGTATCTACTTGGGCAGGTTTCATTTGCTTAGTTAAGATAATGATGACACATGACATGTGTCAACATTGATTTTAGGTCACCAAGTGCCACACCTACCTCATTAATCCTTGATTGGTGGCAATTAAGTGCCACCTCTCTCTAACTAAGACCACCTATGTCTTAGTTGACAAAGTGAACTCACCTTCTGATTGTGAGTTAACTCATGACCTCTTGGATACATGTCATCATTGAATTGTGCATCTAAGAGGCATATATGTGTAAATTATCCATGGTATGGTTGTTCTTATCATTTTTTACCTCTCTTTGTTGAAATAGCATTTCATATTGCATGGTGAAACCTTTGTTGTCTTTTTGATTTTTTCTTGTGTGACATTCTTCTCTCACCTAAATCTTGGTTAGATCTTGTGCTTGTTATCTTTCATTCTCAATAAATCTTACATGGTATAAAATCCATATGGTGATCTATAGCTTGTCTCTTTCTATCAAGGGTCAACGGTTTCATTTTGGGGCATCATGCTTGTAAGCATGAGAATTTAGATAATAAAGGAAATAAGCAATGAATATCAACTAAAACTAGTTTGTTTTCATCTTAAAATTGCTTGCATGACTTTTGTTTTATTTGATTTAGGAATGTGCAAGCATAAATCAAGGAATCAACAAGTTGCATGACTTGATAAGTGGAAGAGATTGATTTTTGACAATGGGTTAATTATGGAATGAGGAGAGGATAATTAATTAATTATTTTTTAATTAATTATGTGTGCACAAATTAAAATTAGAAATTAATTAATAATGATTAATTAAGTAATTAATCACAAGGTGGGAATACAGTGGGATTAAATGGGATCAATTAATTAAAGTTCAAAATTAATTAATCGACATGGTGATGTTAGAGTGAATTAGTAGGATAAATTAATGCATAGAATTAATGATGGAAGGTGGTGGAATTAGGGTGTCTACATTTTCCCCTCTTTGAAAGGATGCTACAACTAAAAGAAGCAATGACTTTTCGAAGAAAGTAGAAGAAGAAAATAAATAAAGCAAGCTATGAAGGATACTCTCCAAGAATTACAAGATGAAAGCCAAAGTCAAAGTGAAATGTATAAATGTGAGAAGTGATGCCCCCATCCCTTTGATTGAGAAATGTTGTGCATAAGTTTACCACTTCACTTCAAATCCCCTAAATTTGACAAGTATAAGGGAAAGGGTGACCCAAGAGAACACATTAATATAAATATAAATATTATGTTGTTTCAGAGGAACAAGTTGAGAAAGGCAATCCTTCAGTTCTAGAACAAGAAACTTCAGAAGAAGAGACTGGAAAGGGAAATGATCCTCTGGAGCAAACCTATATGGAGACACTAAGTCCTACTCAAGATGACTCGAAGAAGAACAAGGATCATTATTAGAAGAGGCTGAAGGAAAAAAGGATACCCAGGATCAAACAGATGGAGTTAACATAGAAGTAAACATGGAAATAGAAATTCCCACTGAAGTTGGCTCATAGCAAAAGGAAGAAGAAGAAGTCAGGGGTAAGGAAGATAAAGCAGAAAAAGATGGTGCAAATATTGATGTACCCAAACAAAATAGTCCTAATATTGAAACTGAGAAAATTCAAGGAAAGGAAGATGGCCCAGAAATTGTGGCAAGAGACACTGCAGATGCAGTGAAGAGTTTCCTGAGTAAAGAGATGCTAGAGTTTGATGAACCAGAACTGATTCAAGGACCAATCAACCTAGATACTCTCTCTTCGGTCCAAATGATGAAGATAGCATCTTTCACACAAGTCAAGGCAAGTGAAAAGATATTAAAATCCCACATAGAGGACAGTGAGTTGTTAGGCCTTGCATCTGGTATATTGAAGAAGATAATGCCAACTTTCCAAAAGAATCCATCTGATTCTCCCTTCAAAAATCTAAAGAGCCTTGTAAATTTTGTAAGTACACACTTTGAGTCTTTTGAGAAGTCTGCAGAGATTAAAATTCGGAATGAATTTTTGGATAAGAGATTTAGTGAGCTAAAGGGCCTAATAGGGAATGATAGAAAGATACTTGATATCATTATAAAGAGTATTCAAAATGCTCTTAATGACGGAGGTGATGTATACAAATTTTGTCTATCTTGGCCCCAAGTTATTGAGGATATTGAGAAGAAGATAAAGGAGCGGGAACAAAGATTGTTGAATCTATCTCAGAATTTTGATCCTCCAACAGTTTCTTCGGTAAGTCAAGAGTGTCAAGCAATCATCTTGACTAATGAAATAAAGAAGCTTGTTAAAGAAAAGAGCAATATTGTGGAGAGAATGTGTGAGCTCCGGGGATTGATTGCCCCCAAGTTAGAAACAATGTTTACTACTTTATCAGAAGCTCAAGTTGCAGTCCAGATAGGTGATCCTTCAGATTTGAAGAAAGCAGAAACACAGGCATTCCTACTAAGAGAACACATCTCAATTTTGGATGGAATGAAAAGTAGTTGGGCCTCTGATTTGTGCAGTTGAAAAATAGTTTTGCAGATATTCTCAAGTTCATGTAAATATAATGCATGGATTATTTGTACATATGCGACCTTATATACAGATTTCTTGTGAAGATTTTGGTTTGTGGATCCCACCCTTTCCGTTGATATCAAAGGGGGAGTGAGAGACAGTGAAAAATGAAGGAAAATGAAGAATCCATCAAAGGGGGAGCAGTGGAAGAATATATGTGTACACAGTAGAGGGAGTCAATCATGACACTTAGTCATTTTTTACTAAGTGTTGCCATTAATGCCAAAGGGGGAGATTGTTGGCAAGAGACACTGCAAGGCATGTCACGTGTTGTCATTGATGGCAACTAAAACTATTCCACACATCCGCATAACATAATTTGTTCATACCGGAAGTCAAAATAAGAATTTATCTAAGTCCGGGTAACCAGAAACAGGGCATGTGACAGGGTCCAGTACCTTGGTCCGAATCTCTCTGTTGGTAAATCATAGTGTGTTACAGATCTAAAGGAGTCATAAGGATTGTTAGGACAATCTAAATCTATAATTTTAGCCTCCGGTGATGAAGGATTCAAAAGTTATTAGCATCTGAGTATTGGGTTCCAGTTTGTCAGTGTAGACAAAAGAAGAACACGCTGAATTTGTAATTGATCTTGGTTTCAGATATATGAAAGTTGTTGGTTGGGCAATTTGTGATGATCAAGGATAGTGGCTGACATGATTGATAATTTGTGAATACAAGTTTTTGGTTCTCATTACAAGTTGTGCATGGATTTGGCCGACAGAGTAGAGTCTTCAATAAAAGTTCTAGGTGTTCTTGAAGCTGATTGAAAAATTATTGAAATTCATGATGTGGATATATATAGCCGATGGATTCGAGTGATTTGTGTGTGGTAGTGATGCAATGATGGAATAAGTGAAAATAAAGGCAGAGATAAGTGCAAAGGTGAAGATCTAAGCTCAGATTATGACAGAGGAGTGAAACAGGGTAGCATAAAGATGAGGTGTATCAAGTCGGTATTTTGTGCTTAATCAGAACTGAATCTTTGCATTGGTAGATGCTAATTATTAGTTCAAACACATTGTAATCTTCTTTCTGTAGGCAGTGAGCCTTCCTTTGAGCAGTGAGCCGGAATGCACGTGCATTCTCCATTTGTAATACTTTTAATAGAGTATAATCTTTGTGGGTTAACCCCCACCGTGGTTTTTCCCTTAACCAGGTTTCCACATTAAAAATATTGGTGTCAAGTGTGTTATTATGCTTCTGCTCATGTGTTATTGATTATTATTTTATGGTTAAATCATTGTTTCATTATTAAGCGGTAAAGGAAGAATTAACTGTAGCAAGTATTAAAGTTTTGTGACAACTGATTCACCCCCCCACCTCTCAGTTGTTAGCCCTAATTCCAACAATTGGTATTAGAGCAAGGTTCCTTGAAAGAAGTTTAACATCTTGAGGAAGTTCTGGGAAGGATTGATAATGGGTTCACTCAAAGAACAACTTCAGTTGGCTTTAGAAGATCTTGATCAGTCCAAAGCAGAAATAGTTGATCTGAAAGAGAACCTTCAAGATGCTGATAATTGCATTGAAATGCTAAAAGAAATACTAAAGAAATCTATGGAAAAGAGAAAGAAGTTACTTCTACAGCTAAATAATCTTACTAAGGAAAATGGCATGAATGAAGCTTTGGAAGAAAAGACAAAGGAATGTGAGAAGCTAACAAAAGAAGTTTTTGTTCTAAAATTGAGATGGAATATGGGGTGATGAGGCTAACCAAAGAAATTGAGCAAAGGAAGAAGACTGAAGAAGAATTGAATCAAACTCTGAGAGAAAGAACTGAAGAATGTTGCAGAATGGATAGAACAATTGGCCACCTTAAATCTGATCTACAAGAATGCAGATATAATGAGGAGGAACTTGAAAGGCAAATTGTCATTCTCAGACATGACCTAGAAGTTGTAAATGAATATAAGGAGAAGTTCAAGATAAGTTCAGCTAAACTTGAAGTGTTGCTTGAGAGTCAAAAGAAGGCTGATGATAAGCATGGTCTTGGGTATGAGAAAGGTGAAAACTCCAGATCCGGACAAAGAGTTTCTCAATCAAGAAATGGGAGAAATAGACCTAAAAGACCTCTGGTAAGGCAGCCTAATGCTCAAAGGTATCCATCTTTCAATGGAAACCATTTCAAATGTAGTAGATATGGTCATAGAGCTAATCAATGTAGAAGTCAAGTGAATCAAAATGCATCATCTTTCTCCGGTCAATGCTTGAATTGCAAGAGGACAGGTCATAAGGCTGAGGAATGCAAAAATGGATCAATGAATCCTCCTAAGAACAAGCAAGTGTTCAATGGAAGATGTTTCATCATTGCAAGCTTCACTTACTGATTTTGGTTCAACCTTTGAAATCAAACAAATATCTTCTTGATCTTCAGCAATTCTTCTCCTAGTTCGAACACCTTTATTTCTATCTCCTATGATCTGACCTTCAGGATGATTCATCCTTTCATACCTGGGAGTTTTGGGATTTATTTGAACCTCTGTTTCTTGAGCTTGTTCTTCAACATTTGCACTATCCTCTTGAGTTACTAGATTTTCTGGATCAATCTGAATCTGAGTTTGGGTTTGAACCTATCTTCCTTGACTTTGACTTTCATCTTGATCATCTGATTCATATCTGTAAGACCTGGAATGTCCTTCTTTTCTCTCATCAACTCTAACATTTGCACTTTCAACAATTTTTTTCAATCTTTTGTTGAAGCACCGGTATGCCTTGCTTTGAGTAGAGTAACCCAGAAATATCCCTTCATCACTTCTTGCTTCAAACTTGCCTAGATCCTCATCTCTTTTGATATAGCACTTGCTACTAAAAACTCTGAAATACTTCACAGTAGGAGGATGACCAAACCATAGTTCATAAGGGGTCTTACCAGAATTGCCTTTGATCTACACCCGGTTGAGAGTGTAGACAGCAGTACTCACAGCTTCTCTCCAATAGACTTGTGGAACATTTGCTTCCATCATCATGGTCCTAGTAGCTTCTTGAATGGTCCAGTTCTTTCTTTCCACAACTCCATTCTACTGAGGAGTCCTAGGAGCAGATAATTGTCTTTTTACTCTTTACTTCTCACAGAATGTATCAAACTCACCAGAGGTAAACTCTCCACCTCTGTCAGATCTCAGACACTTTATCTTTACACCAATCCCATTCTCCACCATGACCTTGAACACTTTGAATTTGTCAAGATCTTCTAATTTTTCTTTCAAGAAGGTTACCCACATCATCCAGGAGTGATCATCAATCAACAACATAAAATATCTATCTCCTTGCACACTCCTAATTCTAGCAGGACCACAAAGATCAATATGCATGAGTTCCAACAATCCACTTGATGACTGTTCTTTACTCTTGAATGAAGTTATGTTTTGTTTACCCAATTGACTTTCTCTGCACATGCTATCAGTAGGTTTCACAAGTCTTGGAAGATCTCTTTCAGCCTGAGTGGAACTTATCTTGACAATGTTATCAAAATTCACATGACACATTCTCCTATGCTAGAGCCAACTCTGATCAACCTGAGCAATCAAGCAACTTTTACTATAACTACTTAAATGAAAGATGTTACCTCTAGTCTGAGTACCAGATGCAATTTCAGTTCTAGAGCTTTCCAAGATTCTGCATTTTCCATCCTTGAATCAGAGATCATAACCCTTGTCAACTAATTGTCCAACACTGAGAAGATTATGCTTTAATCCTTCCACATACAAAACATCATTAGTGTTATTCTTACCATCAAAAGAAATGGATCCTCTACCACAAATTCTACCAGCTGAGTTGTCTCCAAACTTCACAAGTCCACCTTCATATTTTTCAAAGCTTACAAACTTACTTTTATCACCAGTCATATGATGAGACCATCCACTGTCAATTACTCATTCATCCTTTTCTACAACCTAAGCAGCCAAAGCACTTTCTATATTTGCACAACTAGTAAATTCAGTAGGCACCGGATCTTCTTTGATAGCAATGAACACCCAATCATTATCAATGGAATCTCCATGATCAGATTCATCATCTGTGACTCTTCACCAACTTCTTGGACATAGTAACATTTCTTCTGACCTCTAGATCTGTTAGGGTTTGTCCTTAAAACCCTCTCCAGACACCTTGAGGCAAAATGACCAATCTTATTACAAGCAAAACATTTGAATGGCAACTTTCCTTCATACTTACCGGATCTTGGCAATCTTTTGGCAAAAAGGGCTTTGAGATCATCAAGCTCAGTTTCATTATCTTTAAGATCCTTCCTTACATTCACAAATCTATTTGATCTTCTTGAAGAGCTCTCACCCAGATCATATCTTTGCTTCCCATGAACACTGGCTTTAAATGCAGATTCAGACTTAGGAAGAGAATCACCAAACTCACTCAATTCAAAAGCTAAAATTTTGTCAATCAATTGATCTCTTGTAACTTTTGGGATAGTCCTGATCTCCTCTATAGTAGCAACCTTATATTTTTATGAATCAGGTAAGGACCTAAGCACTTTTGTAACAATCTCTGATTCTTCCAAAGTTCCACCAGCACACCTGATACCTCACACAAGTTCATTTATCTTTTGCATGTAGGTCGTGATATTTTCATCTTCACTCATTCTTAAATTTTCATATCTTCCTCTCATACTTTGTAGTTTGGCACATTTGACATATTCATCACCTTCATAAAGATTTTCCAACTTCTTCCATATTTCATGAGCAGTTTTCAGTCCAAAGACATTTGTCATTTTTGTATCAGTCAGGGCACTCAATAAGGCTTTGTTAGCTCAAATGTTATTTTTAGCATCTTTGAGTTCATCTGGAGATGAAGGACCTTTCTCCAGAGGATTATACTCATCCTTAGTTATCAACCAATAAGCATCACCCATGCATTACAAATGGCACTCCATGCGACTCTTCCAAAGAGAGTAATTTGTTCCATCGAATCTCAGACTGTCCTTCTTGTAAGTCAACATCCTGAATCTCTTCAAGTGGTTAAGCTTCTTTTAGAGGAATTGGCTCTGATACCAATTGTTGGAATTAGGCCAGACAACTAAGAGGGGGGGTGAATCAGTTGTCCCAAAACTTTAACACTTGCAACAATGAATTCTTCTTCTCTACCACTTGAAATAGATTAATGATGTAAACATTAAAGCATGAATCATCAACACATGAGCAGAAATAAAATGAACACACATAACACTAGAATTTTTAACGTGGAAATCCGGTTAAGGGAAAACCAAGGTGGGGATTAACCCACAAGATTTGTACCCTATTAAAAGTACTTAGAAGAAAAGAGAAGGCACATGCCTTTGGGTGCACTGCCCAAAGCTCACTACTCAAAAGAGGCTCACTACCTATAGAAGGCTCACTACCCACAAGATTTTATGTTTAACACAGAGATAATGAACTGAGAAATAACATCTTCTTCATGCCTGGTTCAGTCCCATTGAAGGCTCACTTACTTCTGCTCTATCCCCCAAATACTTCTTTGTTATATCTTCATCCTTTACTGCTCTTGTTCTTCTTCTTCTCCCCTTCTTTGCTCTACCTCTGTACCTCTCTTAGGATTTTATCATTTTACACAAGGACATCTTTCCACAACTCATTAACAAGTATTTATATGCTTCATCAACCTTGGAATGAACATCAAGGTTAGCTTGACTTAACGTAGATCATTGTACTGTCAGCCAAACATAGCTGAGACTTGAATCTTCTTCCAACAACATGCCACGCTCCAAAGAATTGCTCTTAGATCATCCACAACACGCTTGAAACATTCCGTCGGCCAAGACTAGGAAGAACAACAACACCAAGAAGGAAATCTTCACCAACAAGCTCAAACTTAAATGCGGACCTCCAACATAGTAGTCACATGATCCAGAGACCTTCACAAGCACATTGAATTCAACAAAAACATCTGAACTCCTCCAAATCATTAGAATCACTTGCATCTTCATCCGAAACCTCAAGAACACTATCTACCATGACTGTCACACTATAAAGATTGCTTGGGGACCTCCAAACCATGAATCACTTGAGTTGATGATACACACTGACTTCCCAAACATGCCTCTAGATCCGCAGATCATAATATTTCAATGCGGAGCAATCCAGACCAATTTACTGTCACTCTGTCTCTTCTGAACACAGTAAAACCCAGTTCTACTCAGATGGCCATAGCTTCTTCAAATCTTCATACGGACCTCTCAAATCTTAACTGGAGCTTCTTCAGACAATCCTCTACACAACCATATGGTCCGCATACATTGATCTTCGTTAATTCTCTCAATATCCTCAACATTCCAGTCTTCTAAACAGGCAATAAAATGGAATACAGTTGACACTAATGGAAACAAGGATATGTTGACATCAATGACAACACCGAATAGGCACATATTTGCAACAATTAAAGAATTCTACATGTCTTTTCAAGAGGTGGCCTATAGTGACAATTACCTAATCAGGTTATTCCCTCAAAGTCTAGGGGGTCAATCTTTGGAATGGTTTTTCTACCTTCCTAAATGGTATATTACAACCTTTATAGACCTTACTAAAAGATTTGTTAAACACTTTTCCTATGACGTTGAACATGAGCTTACAATGATGGACCTATGAAATGCTAAACAAGGAATGGAGAAGGCTTCTCATCATTCCTACAAACATGGACAAACCTTGCTAACAAGTTCCCTTGGTCAATCCCAAAAAATTAGTTGGTTCATATCTTTATGGTCAACCTTAATATAGAAATGGTATTTCATTTATATGTGCATTGTGCTATGACCTTTGATGAGATCATTGAAAAAGGGGTCCAAATCAAGAAAGCCCTTGTTACTAAAGGACTGATCAAACTTTATCATAAAGACCAATCAAATCAAACCAAAGTTCTTTAGCAAGAACAAGAATGTTGTTAATGATGGAATTATTGATTCAAAGCACATTCAAGCTACTCAAAGTACTTCTAACGTTACCATCCCAAGGGGAAACTAGAAAAGAGTTCATAAGAAAGCAATATAGTCCTTTAGGGGAATTGGAAGTCATTTTTCACAAATTTGTTGTTGCAAACATGGTCATTTTTCACAAACCAAACTCTTTGATGAAAGCAAACCAAAACCAACATGGTATAAAGAGCATGAATATTATGAATTTCACAAAATCCAAGGACATTTAACAAGTGGGTGTATGAAACTGGAAAATTATATACAAGCTTTGATTGGTAGAGGGGATCTTGAAGTGAAATGAAGTACATCCGTCTTGTCAAAGAAGTAATTGGGGCTATGTTATGAACTCATTCCAAAGCATGATCAACCATGCTCATAACTAAATTAAGGTCAGAACACTCAAGCTAACCACACCCATGATGAAATGGCCTCCTCACATTATGATGGACACATTGAGCAAACATCCAAATCAACACAAAACCATGTCTGAAACCCTCAAACTGAAGTAAAATCAAACAGAAAGATAAACAAAGAAAATATATGTTGATGTATCATTAGGAGAATCATTAGAAATGATATTTCATAGATTGTCCAATACAAAAAAGATCATCTTCCCACATACTAAGACTTTTAAGGAAGTTCATCCAAAGCCTAAATGGTATAGAGAGCACAAGTATTGCAACTATCATAGAATCAAGGGGCATTCTACCAATTGTTGTTAGAAGTTGTAAGACTACATTCAAGATCTATTTGATAGTGGGACTATTGAACTTAGGAAAGCTACATCAACATCACACAATCTACACTTGGGAAAAAACCATATTAATGTTGTTCAAGCCCCTCCTAGTACTACTATCTCCACAAGTCAACCCATGTGAGAATATAAATGAAGACAATTCATGAGATCCATAAATGTAAGCATGAGAATTTAGAATAATAAAGGAGCTAAACAATGAATATTAAATCCTATTCTAAAACAATGCAAACCTCTGATTGAGCATATTCTCTTTTGAGAAGAAGATTTGTTTGTACTTATGAATGTGGTTGCTCAAGTGATCATGCAAGATCTATGTAGCCTATACCTAAAAGCTCTATTTTTGGTGATCCTTAGGTTAATCAAAGCCAACCATTTCATTCAAAATGGTTGAAATCTTAAGGTGTTCCTTTCACTTTGTCCATCTTGGGCACCTAGATATAATTTTTTTGAGTTTGTAGTTGCTTACATATATTGTCCCTTGCAAATTGCTCAAATTTTGGAGCACTTGGTGTATCATTATGTTTGGAAGGCATCAAAACCCTAGGGATAATTGTCAAATCATCCAATTTGGGAAGTTACATCAAAATTAGCTTGAGTATGCAAGTTGAGATCGTACAAGTCTCCACATAGATAATGTGCAGGTACTTTTAAAATATATATATTTTTTAATTTGTATTTTAAAAAAGTTATATATAACAATTAAATTATAACTCCTAGTAGTTTGTTTAAGGGGTGAGGAGCACCATTGTACCCTTGCCATAGTAGAAGTATGACCCCTACCATGAGTAGGGGTGTGGACCCCCAAGCCCTTTTGGGCTTGCAATAATTAAATTGTCTACCATTTTAATTTAAATTAACTAAAATTTGACCAATTCTTGTTACCTTCAAACAATATGGCCCAAAAATAATTAAATCTGATAATTTCCCATTTTTTGGCTAGTAAAGCCTTATTTTTAAAGTTTGTTGCTATTCCATTCACAACTTCATTTTGGCAAGAGCCCTTTTCGCTAGCAACACTAATTTGTCACCCATCAAGCAATGCCATCATGATCAATTTCCTAGTGGCCACCTCAAATGACAACACTATTCACTATCTATAAAGAACACCACCCACTAGCTACTGGTGGTACTGCTAGTTCACGATTGGGGTTCCACCAAGGGGATAAACACCTCACCATTGTGATTTTTAGATCTATTAGAAAACTTCAAATGTACTTTTCTCATTTGCTTGGAATCCTTTTTTTGAGCAATTCTTTGAAAGGGGCTAGTTTTGCATGTAATTCACAATGGTTTGAGTGATTTCTCATTTTAATGCTTGATTTTTCTAAATTTTGTGTTTTCTCATATATTTTATTGTGTAGTTCCTATTTTGAGACCTTTAGAGGGCCATAACTTACTCAGATAGACTCCTTTTTAGGTCCCATTTTTTGAGAGTGCATGATTTTCTATGTACTTTGTAGTGGTTTTATTCATTTACTTTGTTGTCTCTATGCTTTTTGCTAGTGTGACATTCTTCTCTCACCTAGATCTTGATTGGATCATGAGCTCATTGATTTGTGTAGACACCTAAAATTTCCTTGCTCCGCAAGCCAATCTCTACACTACCAATTATCCCTCCTATTAATTAAATAAATCCAATTTATTTAATTAATTTATCCCTAATCATCTACCCTTATCCATTTATCCATCCTTTGTGATCAATTAATTCATTTAATTAATCACTATATCGTATAACTATATCCTCATTGATTAAATAAATATTCCCAATATTTATTTAGTTAATTTCTCCATCTCCTAATCCTGATTAATTAGAAAAATCATACTTGTTTGATTAATCTACCCTACTAATCAACCTAAACCTAGCCTAGTTGATTAAATAGCAATTATTTAATTAGCTACCCTAGCCTACATGACCCTTAGACCTAAATTAATTAAATAAATCATTATTTAATTAATTTTAACCCTCCATTAGCCCACTAACTAATTTACTACAGCCACATTAATTAAGTTAATCACTTGATTAACTTGGTCAAATCTTGTTTAACCCATCCTTCCACACACTTTGAATAAAAATCATTTTTGTATTCAAAAGGTCACATGACCCTTCCAACTCATCTTTCTATTTTCATGATAAAACATTCACCATGAAATTAGCTTAGACATGTAAGGCCCCAAAAAAGTGCATGTGTCACATGTCCTTACACTCCTAAATAAACCTTAATTTTTAATTCAACACTCCCCCATGAAATAAATTTTTAATTCATTCACTTGTCATATCCAACTCTTCCCCAAAATAAATTTTTATTTTAATTCTCATCACCCTTCCCCATGTGAATTTAAAATTCACATTTAATCCCATCCATCCAATATTGTTGATGAGATCTCAGCCCTTGATCTCATCCTCTCATCTCAACCATTGATCTCTACTTTGAATCCTAGCCATTGGATTCAAATCCCCCTCAATTGGCCTATAAATAGAGCCTTCACCCAAGCCATTTTCATCACTTCTTCATAGCATCCTTACTATGCTCAAATTTATATCTTCTCATCTCATCCTAACATCATAATGCCAAAATCATTCCCCAATCCATAGCTCAATCTCATCTTGTCTTTATCATAAATAATCTCCATCCAATCTATCATCAAATCCCTTATCATATTGTGTTGAATGTTAAAGAGCAATCCACATATTCAAATCAACAACACTTAGGTAAAGCTAGGAGAACTCTTGGGTGCACTCTCCTCAACCTTATCAAGGAGTGAAGGAGATTTGGAGCTTGTGAAAGGTATACATCTGTTTGTTTTAGTTTTGTTTCTTGTTATTTTGCCTTCAAATCTTTTCTCATCTTCATTTGGCACGCCCGATGGGACCCCATGGTCCCAATCTAGCCATTTGTTTGAGTTTTCTTGCAAGGAGCCGAACAAACAGGAGTTTTAGCATCAAAAGCTCTCAGTTTGGCGCCATCTGTCAGCATAATAGTGCCATTTGTCTCTGTTTTTGCGCCATCTCTTCCTATTTTGGCGCCATTTTCTCAGGCTCTTTCCTAAAGTTTAGACTTCATAAAAAAATAATTTTAAGGTCTTTTTGAAAGATTTAGCGTGTTTTAGGAGGTTGAGTTCTCTGTTGTTATCAAAAACTAACAGAGACAAGGGGTCCTAATGATGAAATTTCTCTAGGAATGTATGAAAATGATTTTTTGCATGATCCTAGGTTTTTCCATTATTCACTAACCAATTTCTCCTTCTAATCTGATTCTTGGTGCTTTTTAACAGGATAGGAAGCATTCTAACGCCCATTTGACCTATTTATTTCAAGTTAACCCTCTTTTTTGAGCAGGTTTTAGGGAAACCCTGCAGCTTAGTGCTATCTACACATAGAATGACGCCACTGAACCAGTCGGCTAGGTAAGACAGGTAACAGACCTTTTAGCGCCATTTTCAAAAATTTTAGCACCATCCATCAATATTTTAGTGCCATCCTCTATTTTAGCACCATCCTTCAATATTTTAGCGCCATCCTTTATTTTAGTGCCATCCTCTATTTTGGTGCCATCCTTTGTTTTAGCGTCATCCTCTGTTTTAGCGCCATCCATCAATATTTTAGTGCCATCCATCAATACTTTACCACCATCATCTCCTTTAGCGCTATATTTTGATTTAGCGCCATCTTCTTTTATTTTAGCGCTATTTTTTGATAGTATTTTTTAAAGTCTGTGCAAGAATCTAACTCATCTTTGCAGGTATCCAAACGTTTGTCAAAGCATAATTTATCAAACTACTGACATCGTTTGTGTAGATTTGTGGTCAAAGCATTTTTGTTTATCACTAGTCTTAGGCACATCAAGTTTAAAGTAGAGGAATGAACCTTGTTTGCTTTGCTTGTTGTTCACTTGTAGATGTATGCTATCCCCTCGCACCTTAAGGTGATCTTAGGGATCAAAAGTCTACTTGTGAACTTTTTATTGCTTTTAAGTGTTATCCCGAAGGGGTCACTTTATTGAGTATGCTCTCCCCTTGCGCTTCGTGCGATCTTGGGTGATCAAAAGTAAGGGTGATTTCTTCTTAGGAGGCCTGCTTGGGGATTTCATCACCCCAAGGGACGACCTCAACCATGTGTACCAATAGGCTATATCAAACGGGGGAGAAGGAAACTTGTACCCCAATCTAGTTACGTTGTCATTGGGACAACCTTAGGGCCCCAGGTGATTCCGAACATAAGGTGAAGTGGTGCTTGCTTGATTGCTTATGCCACATCCCTTCAATGGACCAGTGTTCACGGTTTGTGCCTCACATACCCTTGGGTATATAGAGGACTCACTAGAAGCTCGTTCAATCCTAGCTTAAGACCTCTCAACCATATGAGATTGTGATGCACCGGATACCTATAGGGATTGGGAAGTTACTCATCACACAAGACACATTGATTTTATCGCCAAGTGTAAATGCCCTCTAGAAAGGAACATGCATGCTGTGTATGCTCTCCCCTTGCGACGTAAGAGTGATCTTGGGTGATAAAAAATGGTTAGCTCCTCCTCATGGGACTTGCATGTCACGCCTACATAAAGGCAATGAGATGAGCTCATGATCTTGTATACACCCACTTGAATAAATCTAGGATTGTTCGTGTGAATGGTGTGTCTTCTATGTCAAACCTATGAACCAAAAATGAATTTTATGCATTGAAGTTAGCCATTGTCTTCTTTCTTGCATTATCTCTTGCCAAGGATCTTTGAGTCAAGAAAAATCAAATTCATCCATCAATCCAACAATTTTCAAAACTTCACAGTCTTTCAGCGCATTCAGTCCTCTATTTAGCGCCATTTGTTCATCTTGCAACACCATTTTTCTCTATTTTAGTACCTTTTGCATATGTTATAGCACCTTCTTCATTTGTTTTAGCACCTTCTGCATCTGTTTTAGCACCTTTTGCATCTATTTTAGCACCTCTTTCCCCTGTGTCAAAAAAATTAAAATTCCATCAAAACCATCAATTTTATAAGTCCATTTTTCAAAAATTCCCCCCCGCACCCCCCTCACGTCAGACTGGGTTTTTCCTCCCAACATTGTTAAAAACACCCTCCCATTTATCAAATCCCATCAGTGGAGCTTAATTAATCCCTAGCTTTGAGCTTAATCCCATATTATCATCCTAATCACCTCCCAATCTAATATCCATTATCTTCCCAATCCATATACTAATCCATTTATCCAATCTTAATCACCTCGTTATTATCCTAGTCACCCAAATGATTCTCCTAATCCACCATAATTGGACCCTAATCCCAATCAATTTTCTAAGTCAAGACAAGGTCCTAATCTTAACCACTTATCTTCTTCATTTCCCAATCATCCAACTTATCCAAACCTTATCTCACCTATCATATCCTATTCATCCTAATCATCCTCATCATCCTTAATCCAATTCATCACCATCATCTTAATCCAATTCCTTTATCCAATAGATCAACTTCATCCAAAACACATCCAAAATTCAACCAACATCATCCAACTAGCAACAACATTATCCAAATCCTCATCCAAAATTAACCCCAAGTCAAAATCATAACATCAATCCAAATCCAAAATCAAATTCAACATCAATCATCCATCATCCATTATCCACTCCAATCAAATATCCCAATCCCTAATCCTTAACCAACCAATAACCAATAATCATCCTTTTGTAAATCAAACCTTGATTAAGGACTTAGTCTCCTTCATCCTCCATCAACCTTTCATCCAAAATCCCAATCACAATCATCCACATCATTATCAAAATCCAAATCCAAATCCAAAGCAACCCAATCAAAAATCAAGACCTTAGTTGATCATTATCGACCTTTATCCAAACTTTCTTGAGATCATTAGTCTATCTCAAGTAAGTCATCCAATCAAATCAACCCAATCAACTCTATTACTTAAGTGTCATTAGTCTACCTTAAATATAGAGAATCATCCAATCAACTCTATTTCTTAAGATCATTAGTCTATCTTAAGTATAGATAATCATCCATCCTTTGAAGCAAAACAAATCATCCTAAGGTCCTGAAACTTGATCCCCAACATCACAATCATCCATTATCCTTTATCATCTCATATCCTTTCAACAACATGAATCCTTATGTAGCAATGCAACATTTACAAAGGCTTCAAAAAATCTATGAGAACATGGATCCTACTGCCAAGGAAAAATACAAAAATGACATTAAAGATATCCCCTTAGCACACCTCATCATTAGAGATTCTCAAACTCCTATTTCATCCCCATCAACACCCTACATATCCACCCCATCCACGTCATATCAATCTTCATCCTCTTATACATCCATGCCATCATATCTACCCAACCAATCAATACCTCCAACTTACCCATCCCCCAACCTTTGTCATGCTACCTTGGATCAAGGGAACATCAACCTATCACATAAACAACTTATGGCCAAAATTAAGAGCTTAAGTGCATAGCCATTATCCTATGTGAATCCCCCATCCTCTAATCCCCATCCTCCAATCCCTCCATCACAATATCCCTCCAATCCTATCAACCTCAATCCATCACCCTAACTACCTTACAATCCATCAATCTCAATCCCCCCATCACATTATCCCTCTAATCCTATTAACCTTAACCCATTAGCCCACTTATCTTCCAATCCATCAATTCCTATCATCTCTCCATCATCTAATTCACCATCTAATCCACCATCAAACCTTCCAAATCCTAAGCCCACAACATCCAACAAATCCTTAAGGGATTTTCTCCAAAGGAAAAACAAAGCTATGGAATCCCCCAAATCCCCCACCCCTCTAACACCACCATCTAATCCAACACCTACCATTGAACCCATCCAAGAACCATCACTATCTAATCCCATCACCCACCTATCCACTATTAATCCTAATCCTACACCATCCACCCTTATTATCCATCCATTATATTGTTATTCAACCCATACACTGATGAAGGATGTCATTTATTGGCTATTAGCAAGGAATCAAACACCCTCATGCAATCCAACACCCACCAAACCTCTTGAACAATCTCCTATCATAAGTCAAGAACCATCATGTAGCCATGTTCAAGAACCCATAAGTCAAGCACCTATCACATCCATCTAGGCACCCACCACATCTATCCAAGTCACTTCCACTTATATCCAAACACATGAGCTATGTCAAGAGTCAAATCCAAAGCATGTTGAAGCACCAACCCCCTATCCTAATCAATATCTAACCATCCCATCTAATCCCATCCCCGATCCCCTCCCATATAGTGATCAACTTATTAATCCCACACCATCTTCTATCACCCCTTTATCTACCAATCCCACTACAAATCCATCCCCTTATCCACTTGGCAAAAACACCTTCATCTGTGGTGGCTTCATCATAGGAGGTGAATAACTCCCATCCACCACCTATCTTTCCCCAACAAATAATGGACTCGCATCTTGTTTCCAAAGCACCAAACATCCCATCGCATGTCGCATACTCCAAAACATGAAATATCAAGGCAAAGGTTTAGGCCTTCATGAACAAGGCATCTTGGAGCCCATCCACACCACATTCCATCCATCCTCACATGGCCTTGACTATACACCCCAAGGCAAACAATCTACCTATATTGGTACCACCCACCCGCCTTCCAAAATCTATTCATCTGATCCCAAACACGGTGCACCTCATCACACCTCCAAATCATATGTCACCATTCCTCCTCCATCATCATATCATTTGCAAAATCATGTGACCAAACACATCCCCCCATCAAATTTACCTCCACTTCTACCAACTCCTAACATACCCATCCTCAAATCACCTTATCCTTCCATCCTTCCAACTCCTAAAATCAAATCCCCTTATCCTCCCATCCTCCCAATGCGTAATATCCCCATCCTCAAATCCCCTCATCCATTTATTCACAAATCCACTTCTAATCCCTCCATCCATAAATCCCCTAAAATACCAAATCAAGACCAACAAAAGCACACATCATCCAAACATGATGCTTCCACCAAATCCATGGGATTCAAAAGTAATAATTTGAATGCCTTGACTCATAAAGCACAAAATCCTAAAGATGCTATCCCTCCCAAGCAAAATTAAAAATCCAAAAGGCTACCAAAGCCCACACCATAAAAAGAAAAAACAAAAACAAAAATGGTGTGGGTCCTTAAGCATAAAGAAAACAATCCAAATGAAGCATCCACCTCCAACTCACAAAAATCCCAACCATCCCACTCCCCATCTAAAAATCCCATAATTCCTGAGTCTGTTTGGATCCCTAAAACCCCAAATTGACCATCCTCAAATCCCTTATCCCAATCCCCATTGCTACCCACCCCACATCCAAAAAATGAACTTCAAAATCCAAAACAGTGTGTGCAACCATTGATCTTGGTTCCCCTCCACCACATGGAATTCCCACATACCCTCATCCTTCCATCTTTCATCCACTATCCTACATATCTTCTCCATCACATCCCTATGGTCCATGCTTTTGCATAAACCTTACATAATCCACTATCCACCATCCATTCCATCTTCTCCTATCTACTAACATCCATGAGCATAATGCTATCTCCATCTACCTCACAACTATCCAACATGGGACCATCTTCTCCTTGCTATAGAAATAGATGCTAGAGTCTCCATTCCATCAAAAAAGCAAAAAAAAAAATCAAAAAATAAAAAATTCAAAAGAATAGTAAAGAGAAAAAATTCGTCCAATGGTGAAAACTACTCCTCGTAGCACCTTGGGAAAGTACCATGATGAAAACCCCTTGTGGGTGTCATGTATAATCCCTTCCCCATCCATTTTTACCCTACACTTGGGGACAAAATCATCCACATCCATAATAACCTCTTGCATATCTTATCCACTATCTTATCCTTATCCTATCATATTCCAATCCACCATCTTCATCCATCCTATCCATTATATATTCCTTTTACCATCTCCCTCCTTAAATATTCATAAAGACAAGGGGCAAAAGATCAAAATAATGCCTTCGACACCTCTCAGCATACGTCCCTTTCCACATATATCCTCCATCCATCCATCTACTATAAAGTCCATCCATCCAAACATGAGCCCATCATGCAAATGGGGCATATGATTCCTTGCAAAATAGTCTTTGGAACTCATCCTAGACACTTCTATCCATCTATCATGTACCCCCCATCCTATCCTTTACCTCTATTTTTCATCCATCTATCTTGAATATCCTAGCCATTATCCCTTTATCGCCAATCCAATGCAATCCTATCACTTTATCCACCTTCACCTCTAGACTTGGTGTTCCCTTGTCATTGGTATCTAGCACTTGGGCTATCCAAACACAATCCAATGTAACCATCTCATAATAAACCCATTCCCTATCCAAAATCACAAAAATCCAAAAAACTTAAAAAATCTAGAAAATCCAAAAAAAATCAAAATATCCACAAAACCCTAAAAATGTCATTCCAAAATCAACATCATCTTATGTCTTCATCACATCACCAATCTAAACATCCAATCACCAATCAACCATCCCACATCATCACTACAAATCATAACTACATATCATCAACACCAACACCTTTATGTGCCTTGATCCTATCGATACAGGGTATGTAGGCAATTTGGAATACGAGGGAAGTTTCCTGTACTTAGGCACATAAGATGCACCCATCCAACCCGCTTGGATGGTCCCTATCCCCTGAGCTTACACTAGATCCAAATGCAATATCCAAAACATCGCAACACCTATCAAAGCAATCATCCTCTAACAAAAATCATCAACTATCAAATCAACATCAACCACAACTTGTAACCATCATATCTTGTGCCAATCTTACAACATCAACTATCAAAACCATGCACTAGGATATATCGTTCCTACAATGGGAATGAGCCCATCATCCATCGGTTCCTACCTTAACAGATATATCATTCCTACAATAGGTAGAATCTATCCTATCATCATCCATCTTGGCAAGACATACAATGGCTATTTGTTTGGTCTATTGGTCTTTTGGTTCTTGATTTTTATCATTTTTCCTATTTGAAGATCACATCAAAGCTATCTTGATCTCACTATATCATGGTATGTGGCAAAAACATCTAGAATGGGGCATAGTCTTGCTTTTGTATGTTGTGCTTGTGGGTTGGTCTCATTACTCCAAGCTAGTATTCATATCTTGTGAATCATAGGGTCAGTTCTAGCATATTGATCTCCTTTTGCATCTAAGGTTCTTCATACCTTTTGTGTATTAAGGACTTATGCTATGAGTCCCCTTCTCTCGTCTAGGCAAGGTTGTACTATCTTGGTCATGCATGGGATCACCCTCTTGTTTGCGTGTCTAGCCCATGCAAATGTTGGATAAACATCACCACCCTGGTCTTCTATACCTTGGTGAAAATATCCACTTTGCTATAACAAACCTAGGATTTCTCTAAATCATTTTCAACACAATAATCATCAATTCCCAATCTATCCATCTACTGAAAATCATCAATCTTCCATCTCACTCTTTATCCTCCAACCACTTGAACCAATCTGTCTCATCCATTTCGAGAGCACACCCATGTTCTTGCAACCCACCTGTCCTCTCAAGGGGGCATCACCCTTACCAATCGTTCCTAAACCTAATACTATTCTTCTAAACCAAAATCCTTTTCTATCTAATCCAACTCTATATTTTAAACTTCTTTGAAATAATGTTACTTAGCTGCAACACCATTTCAAAGAGGGGCAAAATGTAGACACCTAAAATTGACTTGCTCCACAAGCCAATCTCTACACTACCAATTATCCCTCCTATTAAATAAATAAATCCAATTTATTAATTAATTTATCCCTAATCATCTGTTGGAGCAATCAACCACCAGGATCAAATCTGCAAAACCAAATAACCTTCCACACAAGAGAGACAAGCAAAAAGAATGCTATATTGCTATGATACAACAATGTACTAGATTACATAATGTACAATGAGGCCTTGGTTATAAAGACCAAGGTGAAACACAAGATGTTGTAGTCATGTGACAAGTGTCTTAATACTATGACATATGACAACTATAGGATAAGATGACAACTATCAACAACTAGACAAACTAGAAACATCTAGAAGACAAGTAGAATGCTTCCTAAGTCAACTTAAGATGTGAACATGTGTGTGATTATTATTTAACTAATAAATAGTTAAAGAATATGAATTATCTACACAAAAAAGGTTAAACCAGATAGGTAATAACCCTGTTCACACCAACATCATCTACCCTTAGCCATTTATCCATCCTTTGTGATCAATTAATTCATTTAATTAATCACTATACCTTATAACTATATCCTCATTGATTAAATAAATATTCCCAATATTTATTTAGTTAATTTCTCCATCTCCTAATCCTAATTAATTAGATAAATCATACTTATTTGATTAATCTACCCTACTAATCAACCTAAACCTACCCTAGTTGATTAAATAACAATTATTTAATTAGCTACCCTAGCCTACATGACCCCTAGACCTAAATTAATTAAATAAATCATTATTCAAATAATTTTAATCCTCCATTAGCCCACTAACTAATTTACTACAACCACATTAATTAAGTTACTGCTGACAGTAACTTATATTTCAAAATTGATCATGAAAACGTTTTGATTGTTGAAGTGTTTGTAGATGATATCATTTTTGGAGGAAGAGATAGTATGTGCAAAACTTTTGCAAATCAGATGAAATGTGAGTTTGAAATGTCTATGCTTGGTGAAATGAATTTCTTCTTGGGTCTGCAAATTACTCAAACAAAGAAAGGAATCTTCATTTCTCAGACCAAATATGTGAAAGAATTGTTAAGGAAATTTGGTATGGAAGATTCAAAACCAATGAACACTCCCATGGCAACCGGATGTAAGTTGAGCAAAGATGATGACTCCCCAAAGGCAGATCAGACAATGTATAGATCAATGATTGGTGGACTGTTGTATCTCACTCAGACCAGACCAGATATAATGCAGGCTATTGGTCTTGTGGCAAGATTCCAGGCTGATCCTAGAGAATCTCATGTTATGGCAATCAAAAGAATTTTTAGGTACTTGAAAGGAACAGTTGAGTATGGTCTATGGTACCCTAGAGATCCGGACTTCTCTCTTCATGCTTACACAGATGCAGATTGGGCAGGAGATGTAGATGATCGAAAGAGCACCAGTGGTGGAGCATTCTTTTTGGGAAAGAGATTGGTTTCTTGGCTAAGCAAGAAACAAGATGCAATATCTCTGTCTACAACTGAAGTAGAATACATTGCAGCAGCAAGTAGTTGTGCTCAAATCCTATGGATGAAGCAGATGCTAAGAGATATTAAAATTGAATATGCGGAGCCTATCACAATTTTCTGTGATAATTCAAGTGCAATTAATATTTCCAAGAATCCGATATTACACTCTAAGACTAAGCACATATCTATCAAGTTTCACTTCTTGAGAGAATAAGTGAACAAGGAAGAAGTCAGGTTGGAGTATGTTCCCTCCAAGGATCAGATTGCAGATATCTTTACTAAACCTCTTCCCAAGGACTCTTTTGAATATCTCCGGGAGAAGTTAGGGGTCATGGCCCCTCCAGTGATGAACTAGGATGCACTGATGTGCATCAGTCCGGTGGATATCACAGTCATATCTTATGATCCGGATTGATGATTGGGAGCTGCTACTAAGGGGGAGCAGCTGGTATGATTCTGATGTGTCAAAATTGCAAGTATGAGCCCTTTGCCATTGATGTCAAAGGGGGAGAGAAGACATGTGAAAAACAAGTAGCTGATGATCAAAAGGGGAGCAACAAATGAGGAGAAGACATGTTGCTGATAGGGGGAGAAGTGACAGAAAGGAGAAGTTTCCTGTCTTGATGGTTTTTCACATCATATGTTGCCATCAATGACAAAGGGGGAGATTGTTGCAAGTATGAGGTAAACCAGTGTTGTCATTGATGTCAACATACTCATATTGCTTTGACAAGAAGGATTAAATGAGCAGTGTGCTGAGGATATTGAGAAAATTAGCCTCAGTCAGGAACAGTAAAGAACAGTGATGAGAAGAAGGCAAATGTACTGTATAGGATGCGAACCGGAGGATGCGGATTAAAGGGTTTGTAGATATGGGTCTTGAGATGCTTCAGTTAAGATTTCAGAGGTCCGCATGAAGATCTGAAGGAGTTGTGGCTGTCGGTGTAGAACCGGTTCCGGTAAGTATTCAGAGGTGACAGAGGATCACAAAAGGTCCGGTGAGGTCCGGAACTGTATAATCCTAATCTGCGAATTGGAAGGAGTCTTTGGGATGTCCTTGTGATGTGCCATCTCAAGTTGTGTATGATTTGGAGGTCTGGAAGTACCTCTTGCATTATGACAGTGACGACAGACAGTATTCTTGAAGTTCCGGATAAGGAGGATAAGAGATTTCAGTAAGTAAAGGAAATGCGGACGTACCTGGTCATTCAGGCAGGCTTGTGAAGGTTCCTGGATCATGTTGAGGTTGTGTTGTTGGTCCGCATTGACAGTAGAGCCCGGAATTGAAGATATTCTTCCGGATGAAGTTTTTGCTCTGTTTAGCCGACCGGATGAGTTGTTCATCCTGCGAATGTTCTTATGGTGGCCGACCGGATGTGTCATTCATCTTGCGGATATTCTTATGATTGATTGCCGACTTAGATGATTGTTCCTAAGTTGATGTCTTGTATAAATAAAGATTTGTGAGTTCATTTTGAAGTGTGGCTGATGTGGAAAAAGGTGAAGTAGCAAAGAGAAGTGCAGAAGGCAGAGCAGATGTTTCTGGGCTTAATGGAACTGATCCGGACATGGTAAAGATGTCATTCTCCAGTTCAAGACTGTGATTCTTATCACTTTGTAGACAGTGTGTCTCCTTGTAGGCAGTGGGCCTCTTTGTGAGCAGTGTGCTCAGGCAGTGAGCCCTAATTGGCATGTGCCATTTTGTAATTCCTTATTCTTCTAATAGAGAATAATCTTTGGGTTAATCACCCCGTGGTTTTCTCCCTTAACCGGGTTTCCACGTCAAAATACTGTGTCATGTGTTTCTTATTTCATGATGATATTTGTCTGTTTGATTCAATACTGCTTTGATTAAGAAGAAGGTTCAAAAGAAGAAATAATTAGGATAACTGATTCACCCCCCCCCTCTCAGTTATCAACAAAACCTTGTTTAACCCATCCTCGCACACACTTTTAATAAAAATCAATTTTTTATTCAAAAGGTCACATGACCCTTCCAACTCATCTTTCTATTTTCATGATAAAACATTCACCATGAAATTAGCTTACACATGTAAGGCCCCAAAATGTGCATGTGTCACATGTCCTTACACTCCTTAATAAAACTTAATTTTTAATTCAACACTCCCCCATGAAATGAATTTTTAATTCATTCACTTGTCATATCCAACTCTTCCCCAAAATAAATTTTTAATTCATTTTAATTCTCATCACCCTTCTCCATGTAATTTAAAATTCACGTTTAATCCCATCCATCCAATATTGTTGATGAGATCTCAACCCTTGATCTCATCCTGTCATCTCAACCATTGATCTCTACTTTGAATCCTAACCATTGGATTCAAATCTCCCTCAATTGGCCTATAAATAGAGCCTTCACCCAAGCCATTTGCATCACTTCTTCATATCATCCTTACTATGCCCAAATTTCTATCTTCTCATCTCATCCTAACATCATAATGCCAAAATCATTCCCCAATCCATAGCTCAATCTCATCTTGTCCTTATCATAGCTAATCTCCATCCAATCTATCATCAAATCCCTTATCATATTGTGTTGAATGTCAAAGAGCAATCCACATATTCAAATCAACAACACTTGGGTAAAGCTAGGAGAGCTCTTGGGTGCACTCTCCTCAACCTTATCAAGGAGTGAAGGAGATTTGGAGCTTGTGAAAGGTATAAATCTACTTGTTTTAGTTTCTTTTCTTGTTATTTTGTCTTCAAATATTTTCTCATCTTCAATTTGCATTCTCAATGAATCTTAAACACAACTTTCTCCTCAAGTTGTACTTATGATTCTAACAAAGCCAACTATAACTAAAGTGAAAAAGTACCTCAAGAATCGGCTAAATATTTAAGGAAAATTACAATTAATAAGAATGATGGAATATAGTTGGGAGATGGATTCAAAACTTGGCCCATTGAGATAGAAAACTATTGTGACTTAATAACTATTCTAAGACTACTAAAGCCTTGTGAAGATCATATTAGCATATAAGAGAGGTAACAATCTAGTGGGAAAATGAAAAAGGAAAAATTGTCCTCACCAAGGACAATACTTCATGGGTTCTGTTTGTATATTTTTTTATGAAAAAGATAGTTTTCACTAGTGTATATGATCAAAAGATGAATGAATTTCACAATTTAAATAGAGAGATGTGATACTCATACAATATTGGAAGTTCACACTTTTCAAGTATGTTGTATTATATCATCAAGATGAGCACTTCTAGATAAGGAATTTTATTTTCAGGTTGAGAACTCAAATTAAAGTAGAAGTATATATGCATGGACCTCAAAGGATGGACTAGGTGATTTAGATCATCTCAATCTTCTTAAGTACCCCCTATTAAGTGGAAGTTTAATAAGGCAAGCTCGGTAATGGTCCTAAATGTAATAAGAATGGTGGATCAACATTCAAAAGGACAAGAAACAATAACAATTTAAGGTATTTTAGAGGGGGAAATAATATGACTAATATAACACCTATAAACCATGGAGAGATCATTAGTGGGAATTAGCATAGATTTTTTTAGCGAGTACCTATAGTTGAATTTTATAATTGTGGTGGCTATTGTTTCATACACGAATACCCAAGGAGGAATATAAATGGTGAAAGATTCATCTTAGAATTTCTAGGGTAGTCCAAATTTCACTCAACCTACTCTATAACACCAAATTCAAGCTATAGTAGAAAACTGTCAAGCTAAATATTAGAATGCTCCCACTAATGAAAGAGGTATGTTGAATGGACATTTTGTAAGTGTTTTGGTTGATACTAGATCTACTAAATGTTTCATTTCACCTCAAATTATATCTAAGTTACCTAGAAATGTTGAGAACATGGAAACATCATGGACTATCCAATATGGGAATGGAGTTGTAGACACCTAAAAATGTCTAAACCCTTCAACCACTCTTCGACATCATCTGCATCACTAATCTCCCATCTAATTAATTAATTAATTATCCTATCCAATCCCTGAACCATCCATTCATGCTTTATCATTTAATCCCTGAAATTGAATTAATTAAATTAATTCAGCATTACACCTTACTAACATAATCTCAATTAATTAAATAAATATGAAAAATATTTATTTGGTTAATTTGTCCACTTTTCTAAAGCCAATTAATTAGGTAAAATCATACTTATCTAATTAATCTGCCCTACTAATTAGCCTACACCTAGCCTAGTTGATTAAATAACTATTATTTAATTAGCTACCCTTGCCTACATGACCCCTAGACCTAGATTAATTAAATAAATCATTATTTAATTAATCCTAAACCCTGATTAGCCCACTCACTAATTTTCTCCAGCCATATTAACTAAGTAAATCACCCTGATTAACTTGGTCAAATCTCACTTAACACCTTCTCCCACACCCACAAATAAAACATTTCAAAATATACATAACCCCTCCAACTCATTTTTGCCATTTTCATGCTAAAATATCTTCCACCATTTTAGCTTACAAATGTAAGGCCCCAAAAATGTGCATGTACCACATGACCTTCACATTCCCACATAAAATGGAACTTTTAATTCCACCTCCTAAGGAAATCAATTTTTAATTTCCTCACACATTAAATGCAAAAGTCCTCCCCAAAATGAATTTTAAATTCATTTTTATTGTCCGCCCTCCAAAATTGATGATCAAATCTCAACCCTCCATCTCACATTCAATCTCATCCATTGATCTCAACAATCAATCTCCACCCTTGGATCAAAATCCCCTCTAATTTGCCTACAAATACAAGCCTCCACAAGCCATTTCATCATCCAATTTTAGAGCAAGTTTATTATGTCTAAATTTCTCCCAATTCCATCCATCTTAGCTAGGTTATGTTAAATTTGTAGTGAATTTGAGAAGCATTTCACATTCTAAGTCCTAGTTTGGGTAAAGCAAGGAGCTAGTGGGTGCAAGTTCCTTAACCCTATCAAGGAGTGAGGAGTGTGCAAGGATTTACAAGGTATAAATTTATGTTTTTGCTTTGTTTATTGCATATTTTACATCTTTCACACTTTCTCATCTTCATTTGGCATGCCCGGTGGGACCCCATGGTCCCAAACTAACATCTTTTTTGAGTGTTCTTATGAAGGATTTAGGCGTACAGGTGTTTCAGCACCATATCCTCTCCGTTTAGCACCATATCCTTGCAAAGCAGTGCCATTTCTGACTGTTTCATCGCCATCTGGTGCTGTTTTAGCACTCTGTTTCCATGAATTTTTCTAATGTCTTAGGGCTTAGAAAAAAATTTAACTCATATTTAGGCCTTTTATCATTTTTCAGTACTCTTTGCTCTCTATTTTTAATAGAATATGATAGAAATATGGGGCATAATGTCGAAATGAAGTTAGAAATATGTTAATAAAGTGTTTTGGGGAAGTTTAAATTATTTTGTCACAAACTAAAGTGTTTTTCCTCTCCAAATCTAACATGTAGTGTTTATTTACTGGTTTAAATCACTCTAACACTTTTATGAGTTGATATTTTAAGTTGTGAATCCTTTTTTGAGTAGGTATATCCCTTAACCTGCGAATTAGCGCAAAAAAAATTGCTCAAAACCATGCCATCAAACCAATCATCCGAAGGTAAGTTAGGTAAATTTCTTTTAGCGCCATATTTAAGTAATTTAACGGTATGATGTTGATTAGCACCATTTTCTTGATTTTTAGCGCCATTTTAATTACACTGTTGGTTGTCTGTCTGATTTTAGAATCTAAATATTTTAGCATGATATTTTCCTATTTTAGCGCCTTCTGTCTATTTCTGAGTGCTATTTGAATCTATTTTAGCACCTTATTTAACTGTTTTAGCACATTTTCTAACTGTTTTAGCGCCATAAATTTGACAGGTTTTTGGAGTGTGTGCAAGGTACTAACATCTTTTTTGCAGGATAAAGAATGCATGCCAAAGACTTTTTACAAAACTACTAACTGGTTTGATGCAGGTTTCGCTAGCCAAAGATTTATCTTTTCACTAGCTTAGTTGCATTAAATTAGTTAGTTGGGAAATTAACCTTTGTATGCTTTGTCTTGTCTACTCATAGACGTATGCTCTCCCCTCGTACCTTAGGGTGATCTTGGGGATCAAAAGTCTATTTGTGGAACTTTTCATGATTTTAAGTGTTATCCCCCTGAAGGGGCTACTCACCTTGCGTATGCTCTCCCCTCACGCCTAGTGCGATCTTGGTTGATCAAAAGAAAAGGGTAGTTTCTTCTTAGGAGGTCTGCTTGGGGATTTCATCACCCCAAGGGACGACCTCACCCACATGTTCTGGCTTGGTATATAAGCATTGCGATTTAAAAGATAGCTTTAAAGGAAGGACCCTCTTGCCTCCAAGAAATAGACCTCTGGGATACTTGGTTCACCAAGACTGAGTGGTTGAGCATTAGTTGATTGGGACACCCTTGTTCATGGACTTGGGCCTCAAGTACCTTGCGTATGCTAGAGGACTCCCCTAGAAGCTTGTAACTATCCTAGCTTAAGACCTTTTGACTGCCATACCTTGTAGTGCACCGCTGCAGAGGAGGGGAAGATGCTCACTATATCGCTATATTTGAGATAGGCACTACCTTGGGCAAGACGAAAGTCTCCTTGGTAAGGGGGATAAGGTGGTCCATGAACTTGCTTTCCCTATTTATCCAAACTATAGCACCTAAGGTATTAGTGGGGGTGGGAATCCCAGTTCAATTTGAGTTGGGATTGACCCACGGCCACTTTGTGAGATCTACAAGGTATGATACTCCCACTTGACTAATGATAGGATTGCTCATGTGCTTGGTGTGTCTTCTTGTCGAAACCCGTATAAGCCAATTTATCCAAAGTCCACCTTGAGACAAAAAAGCCATTGTGTTCTCTTGTTTGATTGCTTTCTACTTGCCAAGAAACCTTATCAACTTGAATCCTTCAAAATCAAACATTTGAGCCTTTGAAATCAGAACATTTGACCTTTGAAAATCCAAAAAATTGAGCCCAATATGCAATAAATTCCAAAAGTGATCAAAGCCCTAGTCAAAATCCTAAGATCATTCACCGATTTGCGCCATAAACTCTATGTTTAGTGCCATAAAATTCCCTGTCAGCGTTAGTTTCTATAGCGGCATAAACTTGTCAATCCGTGCCATATTCCACTATTTTGACGCCATCCTAAACTATTTCAGTGCCATAATTCCAGGGATTGGCGCCATTTGCAGGCCATATCCTACACGTGTCCTGTGACCTATTTTGAGATCCTTGAACTTTGTCTAGCCTAAACACGTGGTTACCTTGTCAAAATCATCAAAATCAAAATCCTCCATTTTGAACCCAAACCCTTGACCATATTTTTCCATCCACAATCCTTGTCCAAGTCCACCTATATCATTTCATTTAGACCTTATAGAAAAATCATTTTGATTATTAGACCCCTGACCATAGCCCATTCATCTCAAATCCAAAATCAATTGTTGAGTCCAACCTTTGTCCATATTTCCATCTCCAAATCTAGTCTAACCTTTGTCCAACTTCATTTACCACATCCCATTTGACTTTGGATAAACATCATTTTGGTATTTGATCTTTGGTCATACCTTGTCCATCCATCAAATATTGTCCTCAACCTTTCACCTCATTTCCATTAATCCCTTCATCCAAAACCCTAATCCAAACTCATTATCCTCCATTATCCATTTGACCTTAAGAGAGAACATTTTGATTTTCATCCTTGGACCTTTGCACACCCATTCCAAATTTCTTTTGAACCCAAGTCATCGATCCAACCTTAGTCCAAGTCCAATCAATTTCATTTCCAAATATTCACCAACCTTACCCAAATCTTATCAACTCCATTCCAAATATCAAATCCATATTATCCAAATCATATCCACATTATCCAAAATCCAACATCAATATCCAAAATCAAATTTATCCAAAATCTAAAATCAACCAACATCCAAAGCCATACCTCAAATCAATTTTGTGCAAGAACTAAGTCTAGATCTTATCATACTCTAATTTATAGGGTACTTAAGACTTTGTCTACCTTAAGTGCTTTTATAAATTAGCCTTTATTAACCCTTGGAATAATTGATTTAGGAGCCTAGACAACTCCTAAGTCGATATATTCTAAAGTATCCTATTTTACTTGGTGATCATTAGTCTACCCTCAAGTAAAATAATCCTTTCCTTTTTGCTTAAGGTCATTAGTCTACCTTGGGTAAGAAGGGACGCCTTTTATAATCCAAAGATCTAGATTTATCAAGCTCTCCTTTGATTTGAAAATCCTTTTCCAAACATCATGAAAGTCATCCAACATCTTTAATCATCCAATTCTGTTGGGAATTAAGGTGTCTCAACCTTGGTAATTCCTTGCATTTTTACATTGTATTTATTTATTAATTGCCTATTGTATTAATTGGATACAAATCCTATGTTGTCATATTGTGGGAGTTGGCACGGTGATGTGTCATCCTACATGGCATATGACCACATATATTTTTGTCCTCACATGATGAGATAGGCATCCCACTTAGTGGTAGGAATATTTTTCTATGTGTCGGCATCTTGGATGTTGTGTAAGGGAATATTGACTGTAACGGTTATGACAGATTCCTATGACGAAGTTATGACATGTAAGAGTCAGAAATAGGAGATTCTATGATAGGTGAAGACATGTGTCGAAGAGCATCTCTGAAAAGGCATCTTTGGGCACCCCAAGGTGGACTATGACATGTAAGAGAATATGTTACTTATAGCCTATGTATGACAGATTCTCTTACAAATGTAAGTTATGACAACTATGACAGATTCTATGACGATTGTAAGAGTCGTCTGTCATAGCCCATTTTGGAAATAGGCGACCTCCTTGGGATGAGGTGACTTGACAAGTCTCAGGAACATCCCACAGAGTTGGACAAGTGTCCATAGGCATGGGTTTTGGGCCATGAGGCCATGTTGGACGCCCATCCCTATGTGGAGCCATATTTGCCTTGTATTTTTTATATAAACAGGTGCTTTTGAGAGGAGATGTACTACATGTTTGACATATACTATTATGCTACTAGTTTGTCTCCAGATACGAGTGTCAAAGACTCTAGAGAGTTTTCATTGCAAATGTATTGTAAACTAGTTTAGTTTTGATAATACATTGTGCAGGTTTTGGAGTGTGGGGTTTTTCACCTGATAAGGGTTTTTCCCACGTATATCTTGTGTCTCTCTTCCTCTATCTCACTTTCTTGTTTATGTGTTTGATGCAATATATCTATTAGCGGTTTAACATTGCTGTAATAGTAAGGATAAAATTGAATTTGCACTCTCCTCCCCTCATTAGATTAGTGTAGGAAGTGATTTCCACACACCTAGCTTCCCTTTAGTTGGTATCAGAGCCTGGCCATTTTTGGTTCTAGCTACTGGGTAGGGGTTTTTTGAGCTAATACTAGGTTGAGTGGGAGTGTTGTGTAGAGTATTCTATATCTTGTTGTAGCAAGGAGATGGAAACCACATCCGAAAGGTTTGAGGTTGAGAAATTCAATGGCACTAATTTTGAGTTGTGGAAACTCAAGATGGAGGACCTACTTGTTGATCGTGACCTATGGGAAACTGTATCCGGTGTGAAACCTACAACAATGTCACAAGCTGATTGGGACCTCAAAGATCAGAAGGCTAAGGGTCTCATAAGACTCTGTTTAGCTGACTCTATCCTGTTGAATGTCCATGAGGAGAAGAGCACAAAAGATCTTTGGAAGAAGTTGGGTGATGTTTATTAGGCCAAGTCCTTGGTAAACAGACTTTTCCTAAAAAAGAAGTTGTTTGCTTTGAAGATGGAAGACGAAGGATCTATTGTGGATCACATGAATGATTTTAACATGATTGTTGCACAGTTGACATCTGTGGGTGTGAAAATGGAGGAGGAGGATCAATGCATGACCCTACTTTGTTCTTTGCTAGATTCGTGGGATCATCTTGTCATGGCTATCAGAAGCACCATTACCACCTTCAAGATGGAAGATGTGGTATCTTCGTTGTTATCTAAAGAGATGTGGAGAAAGTCTTCTGAGGCAGCCAAAGAGGCTCTTGCGGTTCGTGGAAGACCCAGAGAGAAAGGGAAGAAGAAGGACAAGAAAACTGATAAGGGCAGATCCAAATCTCCTGGAAAGTCCAAGGCTCTTTGTTGGAACTATGGTAAAATCAGGCATTTCTGAAAGGAATACAAAGAGGAGAAGAAAAAGAAGAAGAAAGCTCCTGATTCAGATTCTGACAAGTCACAAGATGATGGTGATGCCTTCATCACAGCCTTGGCCACCCATGCATCTGATGATGTGTAGTTGATTGATTCTAGTGCATCATTCCACATGACCTCACATCGAGACTGGTTCACAAAGTATGAAGAGTTTGATGGTGGAAGAGTGTACCTGGGTGACGACTCTCATCTAAAGATTGTTGGTCATGGAAGAGTCTCAATCTGATTCGCTGATGGACGAGTGAAGGGGATCACTAGAGTTATGTACATTCCAAGCCTTGCACAGAACCTGCTTTCTGTAAGTATGTTGAATGATGCAGGTGTGTAGGTTGTCTTTTAAAGGATGGATGCAAGATGACTAGAGGATCTATGGTGCTTGCGAAGGGTACTCGGAGAGGTACTCTGTTTCAACTGGAGGCATGCACTTCATAGTGCAATAGTTCTTTTGACTCGAAGAAAAGAGTTGCAGTCACTTCATCCCCACCATCTGAATGAGCAATGAAGAAATCTGTTGTAACTAGTTCTGATGGTAGTGCACATGCTTTGGAAGTTAAACTTCCTACTAAAAAGACTATGTTATGGCATTTGAGATATGTCCACATTGGTGAGAAGGGTCTATGTACCTTGAAAAATAAAAACCTCATTGAGGGGTTAAATGATTGTAATCTCGAGTTCAACTTTTGCGAACATTGCATTTATGGAAAGCAAAACCATGTTCAGTTTTACTCTAGTTCTCACAAGTCTTCTGGTGTATTGGATCTTATTCATTCTGATGTGTTTGGTCCTGTTAATGTTCCTTCGATTTCAAAATTTGTATATTTTGTATCTTTTATAGATGATTACAGTAGAAGGACCTGGGTTTATTTTATCAGAAGCAAGACTGAAGCCTTTAGTCAGTTTAAGGAGTTTAAAGCCTTTGCTGAAAATTAGACTAGTAAAAAGATTAAGTGTTTGAGAACTGACAACGGTGGTGAGTTTTGTTCGGCACAGTTCGATAAGTTCTATAAAGAGCAAGGGATTGAAAGGCATAAGACAACTCCATATACCCCGCAACAAAATAGAGTTGTAGAGAGGATGAACAGGACACTGATGGAGAAGGCTAGGAGTATGCTTAGTGGAGCAAGCCTCGAACAAAAGTTTTGGGCTGAAGCTGTTGCCACTACTTGCTATCTGGTAAACAGATCTCCTACATCAGCTCTTGTTTGTAAGACACCTATGGAGGTGTGGTCTGGTAAGAAGCCTTCAGTTAGACATCTTCATGTTTTTGGTTGTGAGGCATATGCACATGTGCCTAGGGAAAAAAGGTCTAAGTTGGAGAACAAGGCTGTTAAGTGTATCTTCATTGGCTATGGTGTCAGTGTGAAAGGATACAAGCTTTGGGATCCTATGGCTAAAAAGATGTTGTATAGCAGAAGTGTTATCTTCAGAGAGCTAACACCATCTTCCGTTGTTCTACAGCCAGAATAGATAGAAAAGAAAGAGGATGCGGTTCAGTTTCCTTCTACCCCTGAGAAGACTGAACAAATAGACCCTGTGAGACCTGATGATGAGGAGAGCTCTAGCAGCTCTGAAAGCTCAGAAGAAGAAGTAGAACCTCAACCTCAGCCATTGAGGAGGTCAACACGAACAAGAAAGCAACCTGATAGGTTTGGTTATTCACTACTTGATTCTAGTTGTGCTTTTGCTTTACTTACTAACACTGATGAGCCTAGAACTGTGAAAGAGGCTATGGGCATGAAAGATGCAGGTTCTTGGAAGGAGGCCATGGAGGATGAGATGGATTCTTTGGAAAAGAATAAAACATGGGACTTGGTACCTTTTCCTGATGGACGGAAACCCGTTGGATGCAAATGTGTGTTCAAGAAGAAATTTAGTGCAGATGGCAGTGTTGAAAAGTACAAGGCTAGATTGGTTACAAAGGGTTATTCACAAGTGGAGGGAATTGATTATGGTGAAATTTTCTCTCCGATTGCAAAGCTGACATCCATTCGATTCTTGTTATCTCTTGCAGCTACTTATGACTTAGAGGTAGAACAGATGGATGTGAAGACAACTTTCCTTCATGGTGATTTGAAGCAAGAAATCTAGATGTCACAGCTAGAGCATTACATAGAGAAAGGTAAAAAAAATTTGGTTTGCAAGTTAAAGAAGTCTTTATATGGTTTGAAGTAGTCTCCTAGGATGTGGTACTTGAAGTTTGATGCCTTTGTGTTATTGATTAGATATCTGAGATCAAAATCAGATCATTGTGTGTATTACAAATTTGGCAATGATCGCATTCTCATTATTGCGTTGTATGTTGACAATATGCTGTTGATTGGGAATGGTAAGAATATTATTTCTGATTTGAAGTCTTAGTTGTTAGCATAGTTTGAGATGAAAAATCTCGGGGCAGCTAGGTACATTCTGGGAATTGAAATTAGAAGAGACAAAGCTAACATAAAACTTTGGTTAAGCCAGAGTAAGTATGTGAAGACCATGTTGGATAGGTTCAGCATGGCAGATTGTAGACCATTGTGTGTTCCTATTTCTTTGGGGACAAAGTTGTCTGTTAATGATTGTCCAAAATCTCCTAGTGAGGTGGAGCACATGAGCAGAGTACCTTATGCTAGTGCTGTTGGCAGTTTGATGTATGCTATGGTCTGCACAAGACCAGACATTGCCCAAGCAGTGGGAGTCCTTAGTCGATTTATGGCTAATCCTGGATGGGTACATTGGGATGCAGTTAAGCGAGTGTTCAAATGTTTGAGGAGTACTTCCGAGTATTCCATTTTCTATCATGGAAATGCTACAGGAGCTCCGCATTCAGTTTGTATTTGTGGATTCTGATTGGGCAGGTGACATTGACAGCAGGAGATCCACCGGTGCTTATGTGTTCACTATGTTTGGTGGTGCAATTAGTTGGATGAGTAAGTGACAACCTGTGGTTGCTTTGTCCACTACAGAAGCTGAGTACATGGCTGCAACTCATGCTTTTAAGGAAGCCATTTGGCTCAAGAGATTCTGTTCAGATATTGGTGTTGATGCAGGACATATTACGATTAGTTGTGAGAGTCATAGTGAGATTTGCCTTGCAAAGAATCCAAATTTCCATGCCAGAACAAAGCATATTGATGTTCAGTTTCACTTCATACGAGACATGGTAGAGAATGGGAAGGTAAATTTGGAGAAGGTAGATACTTTGAAGAATGTTGTAGATGCATTGACGAAACCAGTGGGCACAGAGAAGTTCAGGTGGTGTTCAGAGTCTATGGGCCTCTCGGCCTATAGCAGTTAAATCCTGTTAATTCTATTAGCTCTTACAAGGTGTTCGACAAGTGGGAGAATGTTGGGAATTAAGGTGTCTCAACCTTGGTAATTCCTTGTATTTTTACATTGTATTTATTTATTAATTGCCTATTGTATTAATTGGATGCAAATCCTATGTTGTCATATTGTGGAAGTTGGCATGGTGATGTGTCATCCTACATGGCATATGATCACATGTATTTTTGTCCTCACATGAGGAGATAGGCGTCCCACTTAGTGGTAGGAATATTTTGCCATGTGTCGGCATCTTGGATGTTGTGTAAGGGAATATTGACATTAATGGTCATGACAGATTCCTATGACAAAGTTATGACATGTAAGAGTCAGAAATAGGAGATTCTATGACAGGTGAAGACATGTGTCGAAGAACATCTTTGAAAAAGGAATCTTTGGGTGCCCCAAGGTGGACTATGCATGTTGTAAGAGAATATGCTATTTATATCCTGTGTACGACAGATTCTCTTACAGCTATAAGTTATGACAACTATGACAGATTTTATGATGGTTGTAAGAGTCGTAAGAGCATCTGTCATAGCCCATTTTGGAAATAGGTGACCTCCTTGGGCTGGGGTGACTTGAAAAGTGTCAGGAACATCCTATAGAGTTGGACAAGTGTCCATAGGTGTGGGTTTTGGGCCATGAGGCCATGTTGGATGCCCATCCCTCTGTGGAGCCATATTTGCCTTGTATTTTTATATAAACATGTGCTTTTGAGAGGAGATGTACTACAGGTTTGATAGGTACTATTATGCTACTGGTTTGTCTCCAGATATGAGTGTCGAAGACTCCTGAGAGCTTGCATTGCAAGTGTATTGTAAACCATTTCAATTTTGATAATACATTGTGCAGGTTTTGGAGTGTGGGGTTTTTCACCCGATAAGGGTTTTCCCCACGTATATCTTGTGTCTCTCTTCTTCTGTCTCACTTTCTTGTTTATGTGTTTGCTGCAATATCTATGTTAGTGGTTTAACATTGCTATAACAGTAAGGATAAAATTGAATTTGCATTCTCCTCCCCTCATTAGATTAGTGTAGGAAGCGATTTCCACACACCTAGCTACCTTTCAAATCCCGCCCATCCAAAATCATCTAAGGTTTCCCTTGGTTGATTATCATCCAAACAATCCTAATTATACCTTAGTCATACATTTCTAAGTCATCATCCATTTCAAATCCATCCTAAGGACATCCTTAAAATCATCATATCCATTTTCACCTTGGTCTAAGAAATCCTTTTGAGATTTAATGTCTAAGGTTATCATATACCCTTGATTCCAAAATTATTCCCAAATTTCTAAAGTCATAATCCACCCCATCCATCCTTTATTTTATCCTTCCACTTATCCATCCTTTTGTGTTTAATGATTTTGAAAAACCAATTCACCTATTTACCTTTAAGGTTTAACCTCTAAGGTTTCTCATCCAAAAACATTTTCATACATCCATCATTTATTTCATCCTTAGGTTTAAAGCTTTGAGATTTATTCTCTAAGGCTAAACCTATATCCCTTTTCATCACATCCAAACCTATCCATATCCACCATCACTCACCCTTGGGTCCAATATTTTGAAATCCATTTTCTAAGGTCTCAACCCTCACCCACACTTTAACAATCCAACCAATTCATACCCAATCCATTGCATGCCCTTGACAAGGTATCAAGCTAAGAAAACCAAGGAAATGGAACTCTTTAGAGTTAATTTTGGTATTGGGATACCTCAAACCATCAAAATAATATTCCCACAAACCAACCACAATCATCCCTTGATGCAAATGCTATGTTAAATCCTTTAGCCAACCAACCACTAGGCCCACCATCAAACATCAATAATGTGGATCAAGATGTTTTAGACTTTATGCAAGATGTCGATTCCATGGACATATTAGATAGAGTCCTAAAGTTAGAGCCCATAAAATATCTTGAATTACTCATAAAAAATGGTGCTAGTATACCCAATGTCGCTACCTCATCACAACCATCCTCGTCCCATAATGTTCCTAACACATCCAAAACTTCAAATATCACCACATCAACAATTCCTACTAACACATCAAGTACACCAAATCCCATGACCATATCAACATCTAATATCACTACATCCACACCACAAATTACCCTTAACATTCCCAACAACACCATGCACACAAGTGCTTCCACAAGTGTGCCTCAATTTGATGCCAATACCATAGCCTTCATGACACAATTATTCTCCCAACCAACTTACAATATGTCCAACATTCCTAACAACAATCTATACAACAACCCTTCATCTAACTTTACATACGCACAACCTCCAATTTCCTAACCACCTATTACATCGTCCATCCAAACCTTACAACAAAATCCAAATGAAAACCAACAAATATTGCCACATGTCATGTAACAACTCCTTGCCTACAAAAAAACATCAAACCCAAAAAAATCAAAACCAAAATCCATCCCAAAATCAAATCCCCCATTTTCTCCAACAACTAATCCATCAACAACAATCACACGTGCCACAACCACCTACCCAAATTTATCTAGCATTGTGCAAACCTTGATTCAAAAGGTTGATGATATGCAACATGGACACAAAAGAAAACAATATTCTTTTGAGGATATTTTCCCATACCCATTTGATAGGACCATCCACATGCCACCCTTTCCTAAGAATTTCAAAACACCAAAATTTGACAAATACAAAGGGAAAAGGGACCCTAGGGAACACCTTAGGGAGTTTTTCATTGCTTGCCTAGAAGTCTCATATGATGACACATATTTAATGACTCTTCCTAGAATCCTAGGTGGTTAAGCCACCAAATGGTTTGCACACCTTCCCTTGGTATCAAAACATTCCATGAACTTGCAGAGAAACTTGTAAATCATTTCTCCTATAACTTTGAACACGGAATATCCATGACCAACCTTTGCAACACTAAACAAAAGAACGGGGAATCCTTCGCTGCCTTTCTACAAAGGTGGAGAAGCCTAGCAAGCAAACTCCCTTGGCCAATTCTTGAAAAATAATTAGTCACCATGTTCATGACTAATCTCAACCAAGAAATGGGCTTTCACCTACAAATCCAATGTGCATCAACCTTCGAGGAGGTTATAGACAAAGGGACAACCATTGAAAGAGCCCTTATTGCTAAAGGGTCTATCAAAATTTACAACAATGACAACAAGAACAACAAGAACAACAAAGTCAACAACAACAAAGTCAACAACAACACCACCAACACATCCAACATGAACAACAATGCCCAATCCAATGACAAACCCCGCTTTTGGGGTAAGAAAAAAAACACCCTCAACGACAGTGTCACCAATGTGAAGGCCGTCCAAAATGTACAAAATCCCACTCCACCAAATACATCCACAAATAATAATGTAAATGTTCCTAGGAGACTGCCAAGACAAAACAACCCAAAGAGGAAATTCACACCTCTAGGGGAGCCCATCGAAAATCTCTTGAACAACCTTGTAAAGGTGGATTTGATAATATTACCCCTTATTCGCCCTTATGATGAAAATCAATTTAAACCCTCTTGGTTTGATGTAAATGTCTATTGTGAATATCATCGTGTGAAAGGGCATAAACATCTAACTGTATGAGGTTGAAACATTGCATCTAAGACCTTATAGATAGAGGTGATATAACCATTGAGAAAACACCAAAACAATCACCTAATGCCAATCTAGAAGCATACAAGGATCCACTTCCAGATCATAACAAGGGAAAATCCTCATCTTCCAATCAAACCTACAACATCATGCTGCCTCCTTCTTCATTTGATTCCATTGTGGGTTGGATAGAAGATTATTCTAACTATATCAATGCCATCACCAATAGAGCCAAAACACCTAATTGCACTGTTACCACTCGATGCAATCACATCTCCATTCGTGGAGCCCCAACCAATGATCAACCTCCTACATCCGCACCTACCAATCCACCATCCTCCCACAAATATAACCTCCTAGACCACCTTGGAAAGAATCCCACACAACTTTCCATCCTCAAATTGCTCCGTACATCTCCCCTCCACAAGGACATGCTTGACAAAGCCTTGATGGAAACCCAAGTCCCTACCAACTTGAATGTTGATCAATTCCAAACCATGGTAGGCCACATCACCTCACCTCATGATCTCACCTTGTTAGAAAAGGACCTACGTGCATCTAATGTCTCACATAATGAAGCCATTCACATCAAAGTCCTAATCCATAAACACACCATAAAATGAGTCTTAATAGATGGTGGCTCCAACCTAAATCTTTACACTCTAAAACTATTAAAACACTTGGGATACTCCGATGTGGTTGTGGACTCTAGTGAGTGTATAACCATCAAAGGATATGATGATATCGAGAGTTTGTCTGAAGGTACCATTAAACTTCCCATTCAAGTGGGATGAAAATTTTTAGAAACCAATTGTCATGTTCTTGATCTTGACCTCCCATACAACATTCTCCTGGGTCGACCATGCATTCATGCCATGTAAGCCGTTCTATCCACTTAAACCAATTCCTAAAATTCCCACACAATGGCACGAAAGTCACTATCTATGTTGATTCCTATCCTTTCGAATACTGCAGCTTCTTGGAAGGACATGATCAAACTTTTTGTCCTTACAACAACACCACTAAAACATCCATCTTGTTGGAATTAGTCCAAACAACTGAGAGGGGGGGTGAATCAGTTGTCCCTAAACTTTAACCTTTTATGTACTTTTAAATCTTCTTTATAACCATATTAATGATGTAAACATTTAAGCATAAATCAACACATGAGCAGAAACAACATGAACACACAATACCAGAATTTTGATGTAGAAAACTCAGTTAAGGGAAAAACCATGGTGGGGGTTAACCCACAAAAATGCATACCCTGTTAAAAGTACTTAAGAAAATAGAAGGCACATGCCTTCGGGCGCACTGCCGAGAGCTCACTGCTCAAGAAGAGGCTCACTGCCTATAAGAATTTATGAATTACATAGAGATAATGAACTAAGAAATAGCATCTACATTCATGCTTGAATCAGTCCCTTTGAAGGCTTGAAAACTTCTACTCCTATCTTCAAATTCTTCTTTATTGACTCTTCTCTCTATACTCCCTTCACTCCTCTACTTCTCTACTCTGCTTTTGATCCTATCTTCGGATTAAATTCATTTCATACAAGGATGATTTTCCACAACTCTTCAACAAGTATTTATACACTTCATCAACCTTGGAATGATCAACAAGGTCAGCTAAACTCAACGCGGATCTTCACACTGTCAGCCAAACATAGCTAAGACATGAAACTTCCTCCATTCACATACCATGCTTCATAAAATGTTCTTTAGATCATCCGCAACAAGACAGAAACATCCGGTCAGCCAAGACTGGGAAGAACATCAACCTTAAAGAAGAAATCTTTAATAACAAGCTCAAACTTCAATGTGGACCTCCAACACGGTAGCCACACGATCTAGAGACCTCCACAAGCACATTGAATTCACCAATACTATTCACTCTAAACCAAATTACTAGAATCATTTGTATCTTCCTCCGGAACCTCAAGAACACTATCTGCCATGACTGTCAAACTAGAAAGATAGCTTGCGGACCTCCAAACCACGAACCACTGGAGTTGATGATGCACACTGACTTCCCAAACATGCCTTCAGATCCAGAGACCATAATATTTCACTGCGGAGCAATCCGGACCAACTTACTGTCACACTGTCTCTTCTGAATACTGCAAGATCTGGTTCTACTCAGATGGCCAAAACTTCTTTAATACTTCATGCGGACTTTTCAATTCTTAACTGGAGCAACCTCTGACAATCCTCTACACAGCCATATGGTCTGCATGCATTGATTGTCATTAATTTTCTCAATATCTTCAACAATCTAGACTTCTATACAAACAACAATATAGGATACAGTTGACACTAATGACAACAATGATATGTTGACATTAATGACAACACCAATTAGGCACATATTTGTAACAATCTCCCCCTTTGTCATTGATGGCAACATATGATGTGAAAAATTGAATTCAACCATTAAGACAAGAAATTCTCCCCCTTTCTCTTATCACACCTTCAACCATTTTCTTTATTGCTCCCCCTTTCACCAACGACTATTCACTTCCAAGTTTTTCACATGAATTCTCTCCCCCTTTGACATCAGTGGCAAATGGCACATATTTGCTATCTTTTCTCCTTCTTTCTATTTTAGAATGATCTCCAACATTTGCATACTGACTACTCCTTAGAGTAGTACTTTCTCAACATCAATCCGGATCTCAAGATATGTCTGAGAATTCCACCGGACTGATGCACATAAGTGCATCTTAGTTCTGATCAAGAGGGGTAATAACCCCTAACTTCTCTCTGAGATACTCAATAGTATCCTTGGGAAGAGGCTTAATGAAGATATCTATGATCTGATCTTTGGAAGGCACAAACTCCAACTTGACTTCATTCTCATTTACCTTCTCTCTCAAGAAATGAAACTTGATAGATATATGTTTTGTCTTTGAATGCAACACCAGATTCTTTAAGATGCTTATTGCACTAGAATTATCACAAAAAATTGTGATTGGCTCCTCAAACACAATTCTGATGTCCTTCAACATTTGTTTCATCCACAACACCTGAGTACAATTATTTGCTGCTACTATATACCCTGCCTTTGCAGTAGACAGAGATATTGCCTCTTGCTTTTTGCTTATCCAAGAGACCAATCTTCTCCCCAAGAAAAATGCACCACCAATTAGTACTTTTTCTGTCATCCACATCTCCTACCCAATCAACATCTGTATATGCATGAAGAGTGAAATCATTGTCCTTTGGATACCACAGTCCATAATCAATTGTCCCCTTGAGATATCTAAAAATTCTTTTAACTACCACAACATGGGATTCTTTTGGATTAACTTGAAATCTGGCAATAAGTCCAACTGCATTCATGATGTCAGGTCTGGTCTGAGTCAGACAGAGCAATCCTCTAATCATTGATCTATACATTTTCTGATTTGCCTTGGGGGAGTCATCTTTGCTTAGCTTGCATCTGGTTACCATAGGTGTACCTACTGGTTTTGAATCTTCCATTCCAAGCTTCTTCAACAATTCTTTCACATACTTGGACTGAGATATGAAGATACCTTTATTTGACTGAACAATTTGCAGACCTAGGAAGAAATTCATCTCACCAAACATTGACATCTCAAACTCACTTTTCATCTGATCAGCAAATGCTTTGCACATATATTCATTTCCATTAAAAATGATATCATTGATAAAGACCTCAACAATTAGAATGTCCTCATGATTAATCTTGAAGTACAGATTATTATCAGCAGTGCCTTTGCTAAAGCCTAGCTTAACCAACTGTTTATCCAATCTGGAATACTAGGCTCTTGGAGCTTGCTTGAGTCCATACAAGGCTTTTTTCAGTCTACAAACCATATCTCCTTGATTAGACAACTGAAATCCTTCTGGTTTCTCAATATAGACTCCTTTCAAATCTCCATTTAGGAATGTTGACTTGACATCCATCTGATATACTTTAAAGTCTATGAAAGCAGCAAAAGCAAGAAATAATCTAACTGCCTCTATCCTTGCCACCGGGGCAAAGGTTTCTTCAAAATCAATTCCTTCCACTTGAGAATAGCCTTTACATACCGACCTTGCTTTATTCCTTACAACCTCACCATCTTCATTTAGTTTATTCCGGAAGACCCATTTGGTTCCAATCACATTTTTGTCCTCAGGTCTAGGGACAAGCTCCCAAGTGTGATTCTTTTCAATTTGCATCAATTCTTCTTCCATTGCTTTAGCCCACTTTCCATCATTGCAAGCTTCACTTACCGATTTAGGTTTAATGTTTGAAATCAAACAAATCTCCTCTTGATCTTCAAAAAATTTTCTCCTACTTCGAACACCTTTACTCTTATCTCCTATGATCTGATCTTCAGGATGATTCAACCTTACATACCTGGGAGTTTTGGAAATTGTTTGAACCTCTATTTCTTGATCTTGTTCCTCATCTTCTGCACTAATCTCTTGAGTTATTGGAGTTACCGGATCAATCTGGATCTAAGTTTGGATTTGAACTTGTCTTCCTTGACTTTGACTTTCATCTTGATCATTTGAATCATATCCGCAGTACCTGGAATGTCCTTTGCTTTCATCAACTTTTTACATTAGCACTTTCAACAATCTTTTTCAACCTTTTATTGAAGCACTGGTAGGCCTTACTTTGAGTTGAGTATCCCAAAAATATTCCTTCATCACTTCTTGCCTCAAACTTGCCTAAATCCTCATCTCTTTTGATATAGCATTTACTACCAAAAACTCTGAAATATCTCATAGTAGGAGGATGACCAAACCATAGTTCATAAGGAGTCTTACCAGAATTTCCTTTGATCTGCACCCAGTTAAGAGTGTAGACAGCAGTACTCATAGCTTTGTTGCAAATATGCGCCTCATTGGTGTTGTCATTGATGTCAACATATCTTTGTTGTCATTAGTGTCAATTGTATCCTATACTTCTGTCTGTATAGAGGACCGAATTGTTGAGGATATTGAGAAAATTATAGACAATTGATACATGCGAATCATACAGCTGTGTAGAGGATTGTCAAAGGGTCCTCCAGTTAAGAATTGAGAGGTCCGCATAAAGATTTGGTGAAGTTATGGACTTCTGAATAGAACAAGCTTTTGCAATTGTTCAGTGATGACAGAGTAGCAAGAAGCTGGTCCGGATCGGTCTGGTATTAGCACTCTGTGATCTGTGGATCTAGAGGCATGTCTGGGATGTTAGTGTATTCCCTCAACTCGAGTTGTTCATGGTTTAGAGGTCCGCAAGCAATCTTTCTAGTTTGGCAGTCATGACAGAATGGTGTTCTTGAGGTTTCAGAGGAAGGTGTAAGAAATTATGGTAATGTGGAGAGGTGCGAATGTTTCTGTTAAATTCATTGTGCTTGTGGAGCTCTCTGGATCGTGTATCTACTGCGTTGGAGGTCTGCATTGAATTTGGAGCTTGTTGAAAAATATTTTTTTCCTAGTGTTGTTGTTCTTCCATGTTCTTGGCTGATCGGATGGTTTTGGCATGCTGCGGATGATCTAAGGAGTATGTTGTGAAGCATGGTGAGTTAATAGAGGAAGATTCAAGTCTTAGTTATGTTTTGGCCGACAATGTGAAGATCCATGTTGAGATTAGCCAACCTTGTTGATCATTCCAAGGTTGATGAAGTGTATAAATACTTGTTGAGGAATTGTCGAAAGGTGTCCTTGAACAAATGAGTTAAATCACAAGAAAGGATCAGAAGCAGAGCAGAGTAGAAGAGGAGCGAAGGAAGAATAGAGTACAGAGTCAGTGAAGAAGAAATTATGGATAAGAGAAAAAGTTTTTTAGCCTTCAAAGGGACTGATTCAGGCATGAACATAGATGCTATTTCTCAGTTCATTATTTCTGTGTTAACTACAATTCTCTTTAGGCAGTGAGCCTTTTTCTTGAGTAGTGAGCTCTGGGTAGTGTGCCTTCCATTTTCTTAAAGTACTTTTAACAGGGTACACATTTTTGTGGGATAACACCCATTGTCCTGGTTTTTCCCTTAACCAGGTTTTCCACGTCAAAATTCTGGTGTTGTGTGTTCATATTATTTCTGCTCATGTGTTGATTAATGCTTTAATGTTATCATCATTAATTTGGTTCACAAGGAGTTTCTAAAAGTTTAAATATAGGGACAACTGATTCACCCCCCCTCTCAGTTGTCTGGACTGTTTCTAACATTTGGTATCAGAGCCAAGTTCCTCAAAAAGGGAGCTCAACCGCTTGAGGAAGATCCAGGATGTCAACTTACAAGAAGGATAGTCCAAGATTCAATGGAATGAATTATACTATGTGGAAGAGTTGCATGGAATGCCATTTATAGTGCATGGGTGATGTCTATTAGTCAATAACCAAAGATAAGTATGAACCTCCGGAGAAAGGCACCTCAACTCTAGATGAACTCAAGGATGCTAAAAATAATCTTCAAGCTAAAGAAGCTTTATTGAGTGCCCTGACTGATTCAGAAATGACAAATGTTTTTGGACAAAAAACTACTCATGAAATATGGAAGAAGTTGGAGAATCTGTATGAAGGAGATAAATATGTCAAATGTGCCAAACTACAAAGTCTGAGAGGAAAGTTTGAAAATCTAAGGATGAGCGACGATGAAAACATCACAATCTACATGCAAAAGATAAATGAACTTGTATGTGGGATTAGGTGTGCCAGTGGAATTTTGTAAGAATCAGAGATTGTGGCAAAAGTGCTCAAATCTTTGCCCGATTTATACAAACATAAGGTTGCTTCTATAGAAGAGATCAGGACTGTTACAGATGTAACAAGGGAACACTTGATTGGCAAAATTTCATCTTTTGAACTCAGTGAGTTTGGTGACTCTCTTCCTAAATCTGAATCAACATTCAAGGCTAGTGTGCATGGAAAACAAAAATATGATCTAGGTGAAGGTTCTTCCAGAAAATCAAGCAGATTTATCAAAACAAGGAAGGATCTTGAAGATGATGAAAATGAGACTGCAGATCTTGAAGCTCTCATTGCCAAACAGATGCCAAGAGGTTCCGGTAAGTATGAAGGAAAGTTGCCACTCAAATATTTTTCTTGTAATAAGATTGGTCATTTTGCTTCAAGATGTTTGGAGAGGTTTTCAAGACCAAACCCTAACAGATAAAAAAATAAGAAGAATTGCTACTATGTCCAAAAAATTGGAGGGTGCTTCCGCAGGGTGCATCATTTTATCCAGCGGTCCAAAAGGTGCTTCCGCAGGGTGCATTGTTTTATCCAATGGTTAAAAGCAATCCCCCATTTTCCCCTTCTCTCATGCCCTAATGGAGTAGTTTCACGAAAACTAATCATACCATCAAAAAGTGTACATAACCAGCTTTCCGGCAATATTTTGTTTGCAAAAAACCAACTCCATTTGCCCAAGTTATGACAGTTTTCATGAAACTGCTCCATTAGGGCATGAGAGAAGGGCAAAATGGGGGATTGCTTTTAACCATTGGATAAAAGGATGAACCATGTGGGAGCACCCTTTGGACCGCTGGATAAAAGGATGCACCCTATGGAAGCACCCTTTGGACCGTTGGATAAAAGGACGCAGAAGCACCCTTCAGACCACTGGATAAAACGATGCACCTTACGAAAGCACCCTTCGGACCACTAGATAAAATGATGCACCCTGCGGAAGCACCCTTCGAACCACTGGATAAAAGGATGCACCCACAAAAAAATCGCAGCAAATTTTTGGTCTCTGATTTCAATGATTTGATAGGCATTTCTAAGGTTTTCGAACCTTCTGAGCACAATGGCGGGGTTAGTTTTTCTCCAAGAGGCACATATTAAATGCTAATGGCTAAAACCCTCACAGATTCGAGAAGAAACTTGCAAGCCTGGAGCTCTGATACCATGTTAGAGCCAAGATCAGCTGCAAGCATTCATCTACGGGAGAGTTATGAAAAAAGCCAAGAGAATATTGATGCAAAATATTGGAGAATGCATTGAATAACCCATGAAAAATACATGCAAAGGAGTGAGTATTTATAGGCAAGGTGAGTGGGGTGAGGTGTCAATATTGACCAATAGGAAATGTAACTCCAGCATCTCCAAAAATAGGGGGAGGTGGAGTAACTTCCATGAATGGATTGACACCACACACACATGCACCCACTAACATAAAAGGCCTATTAAACATCTCACATTATTAAACTACCTAAGCAAGCTTAAAAAAGATGTGTAGGAAAAACCTTATAATAAGGAATAAAAAACCTACACTAACAGTTTCCCAGTTATCCCTACAAGGTAGCCATCATTGATCAATAGGATTTCTGGGCCAGGGGCCAACAGTACAGGAGATAGACTCTATAAATATCTCCTCTTCTTCTTTAGGCTCTACAGAACCAAGGGGGGTATTCCCTATTCAACATCCATGAAATGCATCTATGAACTTGCTGGGATGCTGACACAAAGAAGATAAATCCTCTTTTATGCAGACCAAAACTGTGAAATAAGTGCAAAGGGGCTAGCTTTAGGCCTATGTTCGGTTGTGAGATAGAGGATTTTGGTCCTAAAACTACTTCTAATGTCCTAAAGGTTTGTATTTGAAGTTTGAGTTTGTATTTGTATTTGGATGCAAGAATGGGACTTTGGGTTGTAACTTCAATACAAGACCAGACTGGTGCCTATCTTGGGCTAGGAGTCAATAGACATACACATGTGAATGGTTACCATAAACTTGAATCAATGACGAAGTTTCAAGGGGACCTTATAATAGCTACCTTACAGATACTTCCTAGAGACTCAGCGTTTATCCATCTATACTTAAAGATATCCTTGTTGTAACATACCTTTCCCAATGCTTAACCTAAAACATTTAATTTGTTCCTTGAACAAAGGTAAGAGATTAAACAATCAACACAGAAAATCTGTATTCCAGAATCCCAAATAAACCTTAGCTATTCAGATTCAAAAGAAAAGATGCCCACAACTTGGAGACAAATGACCAAACACATGCAACAAAGCATTTCTCATATAAAAACAACATGAAACCAGTAAATCTATACATAAAACATACAACATGTGGTTCATAAACTCACAAGGCACAAAACAGAGCCACCAACAAGAATGTATCTTATTACTCCACCAAAATTTGCCAAATCTTCAACAACCTAAATGAGTAACACAGTTTGCACTTTATAGCAAGACTGTGTACTCAGCAATAATTACAAGGCATTTCAAAACTCTGCCAGATACATTACACCAAGAATGGCGCCCAAAAATATTGAATGCAGATGAGGGACAAAGAGGAGAGAGGAGGTGGAATCAGGAAATGTGCAGCCGTTCACAGATTTTCCTCACAAATTTGGTAGCTGGCCTATCAATCAGACCATACCACTGCACTTCAGCCATAAATGTCAACCTACTCGTAGCCTTCTTGGAAACGCAGTAGCGAATGCATAAGGAAATTTTCCCGCTTGAAAGACCAGCTATTGATACAAAGAAAATCCCTCACCTTCTAAAATTTGAATTGGAGCCATCAATTTCCCTTCTCCTACCGAGATTTGTGGCCTCAAAACACTCTGAAAAGTCAATGGCCAATTAAATCGCACCACATAGGCACCCTATTTTCATCACTGACTTTTCTACCATCTATTTTGCCTTTTTCACCTTGTATATGCAAAAGAACATGCATATACATACAACTACCTGCATACATGCCACGAACCCCAAATATTTATAAGACAAATCGCAATCTCATTCAGGTCCGGCTTGTATCTCCCTTTTGCATATATCGCTTTGTATATTGCACATACAAATGCAATATACATGCCGCGGACTCCAAATTTTTATAAAGCACATTGAAAACATATTCGGGCCTGGGCCTTGCATCTTTCAACCTTGTACATAACCAATGTATGTCGCATATGCAATGCGAACATACAAGAAAAACATGCATACAAACAACGAGCTTCATCTTTTATTAACCAGAATGCATGTTTACTTCAAATCTGGCTTGTATAGTAGGAATGTATATTCGATTGCATGTGCAACATACAATCGCAAATATATGCAATCAGTGGGCCCCACATGCTTATGACTACTTTGACTTCAACTGGCCTTGTATATTTCTTTGTATTTCCACTTGTATGTCCAAATGTACATTGGGAACATACAATCCCAACATAGAACCATGGACTTCACCCTGTTTCACAAATATTGCAAACCTTCTGGCCGCCTCCACTTTGCACCTGTCCGCTTGCATAATTCTCTTGCATATGCCAATGTATGTCACATATACAAACAACTTGACATACAAGGAAAAAACCTTTGTATCTAACCTTCTTTGCACCTTACCTTGTATGCCAAACACATACAATCCCCTTTGTATGTCATTGTTGTATGTGCGCCTTGTATGCCAAATATACATTCACTTTTTTGCACATCGGCCTTATACATTACTTTGCATATCCTTCTTGCATGCCGCCGATGTTCCTTTTGCTTGCATGTTTCCCTTTGTATCTAGTTGTTGTATATCTAAACATACAACACAAATATACATGCAAACCTTCACATACAAGTAGGGAATATTCCTAAAATCTGCGACAGATTCCCTGATGCATATGCAAACCCAATATGCATTCAAAATGCATACAATCAATTTTTTCACTTTCTTGAAGGCCGATTGAACATTTTTGGCCCGCCAATGTACATTTACACTTGTACATACAAAGACACATACATACAACAAAATTCACCACCGCATAAAGTGATTTTGACTTAGCATTTTTTCCTGAATGCGACGGGAAAAAGCGGTAACACAATGCATAGGGGCCGGTCAACTAATGAGCACTAAGGCATGAAAATACAACAAGTGCAACCAGGAACCCGCTATAGGAGGTCAACAACAAAACATAAGATACAAAGCAGGAAGCCGAGGGAAAATAAAACTTAAGGCATTAAGGGTTTGAGGGAATACAAATATAAGCATGCAAATTCGATCTCAGAACCCTAACCTTAGGTGAGCACCACTAGGACTGAAACACAATCTTCTTAGTATTGGACAGTTGCTTGACAAGGGTTATGATGTCCGGTTCAAGGATGGAAAATGCAGAATCTTGGAAAGCTCCGGAACTAAAATTGCATCCGGTACTCAAACCAAAGGTAACATCTTTCATTTAAGAAGTTTAGGGAAAAGTTGTTTGATTGCTCAAATAGATCAAAGTTCGTTATGGCATAGAAGGATGTGTCATGTGAATTTTGATAACATTGTTAAAATAAGTTCCATTCAAGCTGTAAGAGATCTTCCAAGACTTGTGAAACTGGATAGCATGTGTAGAGAATGTCAATTGAGCAAACAAAGCAAAATTTCATTCAAAAGTTAGGAACAAGGTTCAAGTGAGAGATTGGAACTAGTACATACTAATCTCTGTGGTCCTGCCAGAATTAGGAGTGTGCAAGGAGACATATATTTCATGTTACTAATTGATGATTACTCCTGGATGATGTGGGTAACCTTCCTAAAAGAAAAATCACAAGCTCTTGATAAGTTTAAAGTGTTCAAAATGATGGTTGAAAATGAGATTGGTGGGAAATTGAAGTGTCTGAGATCTGACAGAGGTGGAGAATTCACTTCAAGTGAGTTTGATGCTTTTTGTGAAAAACATGGAATAAAAAGACAATTATCAGCTCCTAGGACTCCTCAGCAAAATGGAGTCATGGAAAGAAAGAACCGGACCATTCAAGAAGCTGCCAGGACCATGATGATGGAGACAAATGTTCCTCAAGTTTATTAGAGGGAAGCTGTGAGTACTGCTGTCTACACTCTTAACTGGGTGCAGATCAAAGGAAATTTTGGTAAGACTCCTTATGAACTATAGTTTGGTCATCCTCCTACTGTGAGATACTTTAGAGTTTTTGGAAGCAAATGCTATATCAAAAGAGATGAGGATTTAAGCAAGTTTGAAGCAAGAAGTGATGAAGGAATATTTTTGGGATACTCAACTCAAAGTAAGGCCTACTGGTGCTTCAACAAAAGATTAAGAAAGATTGTTAAAAGTGCTAATGTTAAAGTTGATGAAAGTAAAGGACACTCCAGGTATTGCAGATATGATTCATATGATGAAGAAGAAGGTCAAAGTCAAGGAAGGCAAATTCAAACCCAAACCCAGATTGATTCGGTAACACCAGAAATTAGTATAGAAGATGAAGAACAAGTTCAAGAAGCAGAAGTTCAAATAATTCCCAAAACTCCCAGGTATGTAAGAATGAATCATCCTGAAGATCAAATCATAGGAGATAAAAGTAAAGGAGTTCAAACTAGGAGAAGAGTTGCTGAAGATCAAGAAGAGATTTGTTTGATTTCAAAGATTGAACCTAAATCAATAAATGAAGCATGCAATGATGAAAATTGGGTGAAGGAAATGGAAGAAGAATTGATGTAAATTGAAAAGAATCACACTTGGGATCTTGTTCCTTGACCTGAGGACAAGAATGTGATTGGAACTAAATGGGTCTTCCGGAATAAGCTGAATGAAGAAGATGAGGTTGTAAGAAACAAGGCAAGATTGGTATGTAAAGGCTACTCTCAAGTGGAAGGAATTGATTTTGAAGAAACTTTTTCTCTGGTGGCAAGGATAGAGGCAGTCAGATTATTTCTTTCTTTTGTTGCTTTCAAAGATTTCAAAGTTTATCAAATGCATGTCAAATCAACATTTCTAAATGGAGATTTGGAGGAAGAAGTCTACATTGAACAACCGGAAGGGTTTTAGTTGTCCAATCAGGGAGATATGGTTTGTAGATTGAGAAAAGCCTTGTATTGTCTCAAGAAAGCTCCAAGAGCCTGGTATGCCAGATTGGATAAGCATTTGCTTAATCCAGGATTTAGCCAAGGAACTGTTGATAGTAATCTATACTTCAAGATTCATCATGAGGATATTCTAATTGTTGAGGTCTTTGTTGATGATATCATTTTTGGTGGAAATGACTGCATGTGCAAAACATTTGCTGATCAGATGAAAAGTGAATTTGAGATGTCAATGTTTGGTGAGATGAACTTCTTCTTAGGTCTACAAATTGTTCAAATAGATAAAGGTATCTTCATATCTCAGTCCAAGTATGTGAAAGAATTGTTGAAGAAGTTTGGAATGGAAGACTCAAAACCGGTAAGTACACTTATGGCAACCGGATGTAAGTTGAGCAAAGATGATGACTCTCCCAAGGTAAATCAAACAAGGTATAGGTCAATGATTGGAGGATTGCTTTATCTAACTCATACCAGACCAGACATCATGAATGTAGTTGGACTTGTTGCCAGATTTCAAGTTGATCCAAAAGAATCCCATGTTATGGCAGTCAAAAGAATTTTTAGATATCTCAAAGGGACAATTGATGAAGGATTGTGGTATCCAAAGGACGGTGACTTCACTCTTCATGCATACACAAATGCTGATTGGGCAGGAGATGTTAATGACAGGAAATGTACTAGTGGTGGTGCATTCTTCTTAGGAAGAAGATTGGTGTCTTGGATGAGTAAAAAGCAAGAGGCAATTTCTCTATCCACTGCAAAGGTAGAGTACATAGCAGCAACAAATAATTGTTCTCAAGTTCTATGGATGAAACAAATACTGAAGGACATCAGAGTTATGTTTAAGGAGCCAGTCACAATTTTCTGTGACAATTCAAGTGCTATAAGTATCTCAAAGAATACAGTGTTGCATTCTAAGACAAAGCATATATCCATCAAGTTTCATTTATTGAGAGAGAAGGTAAATGAGAATGAAGTCAAGTTGGAGTTTGTGTCTTCAAAGGATTAGATTGCAGAAATTTTTACTAAGCCTCTTCCCAAGGATACTTTTGAGTATCTTAGAGAGAAGTTAGGGGTTATTACCCCTCCTGATCAGAACTAAGATGCACTAAAGCGCATCAGTTCAGTGGAACTCACATTCATATCCCGTGGTCCGGATTGATGTTAAGGAGGTACTACTCAAAGGGGAGTAGTCAGTATACAAATTTTGGATCAGTCTGAAGCAAAAGGGAGAAAAGATAGCAAATATGTGCCCCTTTCCATTGATGTTAACGGGGGAGAGAAGTCATGTGAAAAACTAGTTGCTGGTGTAAGGGGGAGCAGTAAAAGAAGAAATTGTAGAAGTCAGAAAGGAAAGGGGGAGAAGTTTCTGTCTTGATGGTTAAATTCAGTTTTTCACATCATATGTTGCCATCAATGACAAAGGGGGAGATTGTTGAAAATATGTGCCTCATTGGTGTTGTCATTGATGTCAACATATCTTTGTTGTCATTGGTGTCAACTGTATCCTATATTGCTGTCTATATAGAGGATCAGATTGTTGAGGATATTAAGAAAATTATAGACAATTGATACATATGGATCATACAGCTATGTAGAGGATTGTCAGAGGGTGCTCCAGTTAAGAATTGAGAGGTCCACATAAAGCTTTGGTGAAGTTATGGACTTCTGAGTAAAACAAGCTTTTGCAATTGTTTAGTGCTAACAGAGTGGCAAGAAGCTGGTTCGGATCAGTCCAGTATTAGCACTCTATGATCTGCGGATCTAGAGGCATGTCTGGGATGTTGGTGTGTTCCCTCAACACGAGTGGTTCATGGTTTAGAGGTCCGCAAGCAATCTTTCTAGTCTGACAATCATGATAGAATAGTGTTCTTGAGGTTCCAGAGGAAGGTGTAAGAAATTCTGGTAATGTGGAGAGGTGTAGATGTTTCTATTGAATTCGTTGTGCTTGTGGAGGTCTCTGGATCGTGTATCTGTTGCGTTGGAGGTCCACATTGAATTTGGAGCTTGTTGAAAAAGATTTCTTTCCTAGTATTGTTGTTCTTCCATGTTCTTGGCTGACCGGATGGTTTTAGCATGCTGCGGATGATCTAAGGAGTATGTTGTGAAGCATGGTGAGTTAATAAAGGAAGATTCAAGTCTCAGTTATGTTTTGGTTGACAGTGTGAAGATCCACATCAAGATTAGCCGACCTTGTTGATCATTCCAAGGTTGATGAAGTGTATAAATACTTGTTGAGGAATTGTCGAAAGGTGTCCTTGAACAAATGAGTTAAATCACAAGAAAGGATCAGAAGTAGAGCAGAGTAGAAGAGTAGCGAAGGAAGAATAGAGTGTAGAGTCACTGAAGAATAAATTATGGATAAGAGCAAAAGTTTTTTAGCCTTCAAAGGGACTGATTTAGGCATGAACATAAATGCTATTTCTTAGTTCATTATTTCTGTGTTAACTACAATTCTCTTTAGGCAGTGAGCCTTTTTCTTGAGGAGTGAGCTCTGGGCAGTGTGCCTGAAGGCATGTGCCTTCCATTTTCTTAAAGTACTTTTAACAGGGTATGCATTTTTGTGGGCTAACACCCATCATGGTTTTTTCCTTAACCAGGGTTTCCACGTCAAAATTCTGGTGTTGTGTGTTCATATTGTTTCTGCTCATGTGTTGATTCATGCTTTAATGTTATCATCATTAATCTAGTTCACAAGGAGTTTCTAAAAGTTGAAATATAGGGACAACTAATTCACCCCCCCTCTCATTTGTCCAGACTGTTTCTAACAAGCTTCCCTCCAATAAACTTGAGGAACATTTATTTCCATCATCATGGTCCTAGAAGCTTCTTGAATGGTTCAGTTTTTCCTTTCCACAACTCCATTTTGCTGAGGAGTCCTAGGAGTAGATAATTGTCTTTTTATTCCATGGTTTTCACAGAAAGCATCAAACTCTCCAGAAGTGAATTCTCCACCTCTGTCAGATCTCAGACACTTCAATTTCCCACCAATTTCATTTTCAACCATCATCTTGAACACCTTAAACTTATCAAGAGCTTCTGATTTTTCTTTCAGGAAAGTTACCCACATCATCTGGGAGTAATCATCAGTCAGCAACATGAAATATCTATCTCCTTGCACACTCCTAATTCTAGAGGCACCACATACATCAGTATGTACCAGTTCCAATCTTTCACTTGAACCTTGTTCCTTACTTTTGAATGAAATTCTGCTCTGTTTACCCAATTGACATTCTCTACATATGCTATCAGGTTTCACAAGGCTTGGAAAATCTCTTACAGCTTGAGTGGAACTTATTTTGACAATGTTATCAAAATTCATATGACAGATCCTCCTATGCCGTAACCAACTTTGATCTGCTTGAGCAATCAAACAACTTTTGCCTGAACTACTTAAGTGAAAGATGTTACCTCTAGTTTGATTACTGTATGCAATTGCAGTTCCTGAACTTTCAAAGATTCTACATTTTCCATCCTTGAATCGAAGATCATAACCCTTGTCAACCAACTGTCCAACACTAAGAAGATTATGTTTCAGTCCTTCCACATACAGAACATCATTGGTGCTATTCTTACCATCAAAAGAGATGGATCCTCAGCCACGAATTCTACCAGCTGTGTTGTCTCCAAATTTTACAAGTCCTCCTTCATAATTTTCAAAACTCACAAACTTACTCTTATCACCAATCATATGATGAGAACATCCACTATCAATCACCCATTCATCTTTTTCAATAACTTGAGCAGCCAAGGCATTTTCCACATTTGCATAGCTAGCAGATTCAGTAGACACTAAATCTTCTCCTTGATAGCAATAAACACCCAATCATTTTCAGAGGCACCTCCATGATCAGATTCATCATCTGTGACCCCTTCTTCTCCATCTTCTTGGACATAGTAACATTTCTTCTAACCCTTGTATTTGTTAGGGTTTGGTTTTGAAAACCTCTTTGGACATCTTGAGGCAAAATGACCAATCTTATTACAAGTAAAACATTTGAGTGGTAATTTTCCTTCATAGTTACCAGATCCTCTTAGCATTCTGTTGGCGATAAGAGCTTCAAGGTCTGCAATTTCTATTTCAACATCTTCAAGATCCTTTCTTGTCTTCATAAATCTATTTGATCTTGTAGAAGAGCTTTCACCTGGATCATATCTTTATTTTCCATGTACACTGGTTTTGAATGCAAATTCAAACTTAGGAAGAGAATCACCAAATTCACTCAATTCAAAAGCTAAAATTTTGCCAACCAGGTGATCTCTTGTAACATATGAGACAATCCTGATCTCTTCTATAGCAGCAACCTTATGTTTGTATGAGCTAGGCAAAGATCTAAGCACTTTTGCCACAATCTCTGATTCTTCCAAAATTTCACCAGCACACCTGATCCCACACACAAGTTCGTTTATCTTTTGCATGTAGATTTTGATGTTTTCATCTTCACTCATGCTCAGATTTTCAAATTTTCCTCTCAGACTTTGTAGTTTGGCACATTTGACATATTTATCTCCTTCATACAGATTCTCCAACTTCTCCCAGATTTCATGAGCAGTTTTCAGTCCAAAAACATTTGTCATTTTTGAATTAGTCAAGGCACTCAGGAAGGCTTCTTTAGCTTGAAGGTTATTTTTTGCATCCTTGAGTTCATCTGGAGTTGAAGGACCTTTCTTCAGAGGTTCATACTTATCTTTGTTTATTAACCAATAAGCATCACCCATGCATTGTAAATGTCATTCCATGCGACTTTTCCAAATAGAGTAATTTGTTGCATCGAACCTTGGACTATCCTTCTTGTAGGTCGACATCCTGGATCTCCTCGAGCGATTAAGCTCTTTTTAGAAGAACTTGGCTCTGATACCAATTGTTGGAATTATTCTGGACAACTGAGAGGGGGGGTGAATTAGTTGTCCCTAAACTTTAACCTTTTCTGCACTTTTAAATATTCTTTATAACCAGATTAATGATGTAAACATTTAAGCATAAATCAACATATGAGCAGAAACAACATGAACACACAACACCAAAATTTTGACGTGGAAAACCTAGTTAACAGAAAAACCACGGTGGGGGTTAACCCACAAAAATGCGTACCCTGTTAAAAGTACTTAAGAAAATAGAAGGCACATGCCTTGAGGCACACTGCCCAGAGCTCACTGCTCAAGAAGAGGCTCACTGCCCATAAGAATTTATGAATTACACAGAGATAATGAACTAAGAAATAACATCTACATTCATGCCTGAATCAGTCCCTTTGAAGGCTTAAAAACTTCCACTCCTATCTTCAAATTCTTCTTTATTGACTCTTCTCTCTATACTCCCTTCGCTCCTCTGCTTCTCTACTTTGCTTTTGGTCCTTTCTTCAAATTAAATTCATTTCATACAAGGATGATTTTCCACAACTCTTCAACAAGTATTTATACACTTCATCAACCTTAGAATGATCAACAAGGTTGGCTAAACTCAACGTGGATCTTCACACTATCAGCCAAACATAGCTGAGACTTGAAACTTCCTCCATTCACATACCATGCTTCATAAAATGCTCTTTAGATCATCCGCAACATGCCAGGAACATCCGATCAACTGAGACTGGGAAGAACATCAACCTTAAAGAAGAAATCTTTAATCAACAAGCTCAAACTTCAATGTGGACCTCCAACACGGTAGCCACATGATCGAGAGACCTCCACAAGCACATTGAATTCACCAATAACATTTACTCTAAACCAAATTACTAGAATCATTTGTATCTTCCTCCGAAACCTCAAGAACACTATCTGCCATGACTGTCAAACTAGAAAGATAGCTTGCAGACCTCCAAACCACAAACCACTGGAGTTGATGATGCACACTGACTTCCCAAACATGCCTTTAGATCCGCAGACCATAATATTTCACTGCGGAGCAATCCGGACCAACTTACTATCACACTGTCTCTTCTGAATACTACAAGATCTAGTTCTGCTCAGATAACCAAAACTTCTTTAAATCTTCATGCGGACTTCTTAATTCTTAACTGGAGCAACCTCTAACAATCCTCTACACATCCATATGGTCCACATGCATTGATTGTCATTAATTTTCTCAATATCTTCAACAATCCAGACTTCTATACAGGCAACAATATAGGATATAGTTGACACTAATGACAACAAGGATATGTTGACATCAATGACAACACCACTTAGGCACATATTTGCAACACACCTCACACACTAATCCTACACCTTCCACTTCATACATTGATCCTTCCAACATTGCAACCACATCACAAACATCCACTCATCCCAAGGTCAAGATCAAGATAAGTGACAAGGGATGTGGTGAGTATGAACTACATGACACATTTTGTGTGGGCCTATTACCACCATCCCCTAAGATATTTGGTGCTCCTAAGGAAGATGAAGTTTCCACAATAATCATCAAATACAAGCCAATGCCAACCTTCGAGAAAAAGCACCTCCTTGAACAAGATGTTCTTAAAGACATATCCTCTTGGCTAGACAAAGATGAAGATAAACAAGAAGCTCCTACCCTTCCAACCGAGATCTATGAAAAAGGTCTTGAGATTGTCAAATACATGGGTTACAAAGGACAAGGTAGCATAGGCCTTCATGAATAAGGAATTGTTGAACCCATCCAAGCAACAAGGAATCCTTATCTTCATAGGTTAGGGTATGGAAAACAAGAGTCTATCCCCACTAATCTCGAGTGTATCTTAAGTGAGGATGCTGGGTCTTCCCTATGATCGACAACGTCAACGAAGAGGACCATCAAGACTCTTTTGCCAATTTTGCTAAACTTTTAGAATCATCCATTTGCACCATTTTTACCTTATCTACCATGCCATCAACATCCAACGACCTACCTCTCATCTATCCCCAACTCATAGATTGGGACCAACAAGGACCCCCGTCCTTGATGTCAGACAAAATGATGAAGCTATAGCTGAAATGATAGGGATTAGAGATCACTTCCCCCTCGAAAATCACAAGGCTGGCTATATCATGGAACTAAACACTTCCACATACTTTGGGGAGACAATCCAAACTCTTAGTCGCAAAAATATGAAAATAAAAATAACATCCCCTAGTGAAAACCACTTTGTGGCACTTTCGAATGATGGAAAAATCAAAATAAAGGACGTATCCCCTAGTGAAAACCTCCCCAAGGTGCTAAGGGATGAGAGAATGGACCTCCCCAAAGTGCCTGAGCTCTATCAAGAAAGGTCACTGATCCTAGTAGAAGCATCCCATGAAATGAACCTTGGGACAAAAGAATCCCCCAAGATCACATTCTGAGCATAATCCCTCACACCAATAGAACAAGAGGATTTCTTAGCCTTCTTCCAACAAAGGAGTCATAACTTTGCATGGACATATGCTGATATGCTGGGATTGGATCCCGCTCTAGTTGTCCATCATCTTGCTGTGCATCCTGATGTAAAACTGGTTAAACAAAAGCTGAGAAAAATGAATCCACAAGTGGAGCTCATTGTCAAAGTAGAACTGAAAATGCTTCTAGATGTGAGATTCATCCACCCTATAGACTATCCTGAGTGGATATCAAACATTGTACTCATAGAAAAAGTCACTAGGGGCATCTGTTGTTGCACAAACTTTTGAGATCTTAACAAAGCATGCCCTAATGATGATTTTCTACCACCCAACATAGATATCATCGTGGATCTCACCGCAGGACATGAAATGTTGTCCTTAATGGACGGATTTTTCGGTTACAACCAAATCAGGATAGTTGAAGAAGACCAACATAAGACCTCTTTTATATGTCCATGGGGAACCTACTACTGGGTTGTGATGCCCTTTGGGTTTGTAATGTCCCCTTGTCACAAGCCAAAATTTCACAACCTTGAACACAATTTCAACTTGCAAAAAGAGTACATTAGAATCCAATTCTTCTATTTTATCATAATAAACCATAATAAATCTTAATTCAAACTTTATAAACATAAACCATATGTATTATATTTTCACTATAACTATTACACATATCCATTGAGAGTGTTATACTTAGGTCTACATGTCCATCAATTCACTTTCCCATGAGAGAGGTCCTATAGGAGGTACAATCATGGGGTCCATATTTCATTCCTTTGACTTGGAGACCAACCCAAATCAAAGGCCCATCCCTTGCCTCGTGGGGTCCTCTTGACCAACATTAGACAAGGGCCTATCCATTGTCCTGTGGGGTCCCTTTGACCAACATGAGACAATGGGAAACTTATCCCCGTGGGGTCCTAGGAACCAACATTGAGATAAGGCCTATTGGGTCTTTAGCCCGGAAGGTTCTCTTGACTAACTTAGGCATCAACCATAATACCATGTTGCATTGCCTCCTTTCCCTTTGTCTCTATCCTTGGGATATTGATTGATGGGCCATGAGCCACTATTTCTAATCTCTTCTTCATTATTAACTTATCATATTTCTTTTCCTAAACTCATTTAATATAATCATTTAACCTTCTATTCTAGATTACTACATACAATTATATTATAAACTATATGTGCTTTCTCATATTCTTTCATTTATCTAGTTTGTAATTAATTCTATCCATTCTTTGCAATTCTATGATCACATATCTAATATCTATCTATTATTTTACCTATTAGAAATGCAATCATTGTTTCTTAATGCATATACGAATTTGTAATGTTATCATCAAGACTTATCTATCATTATCTTTACCTAGAAATGTTATTCAAAGCATAATATAAATATTTGATTTGATGATATATAGAATAAGATCATTAATGCATACCTTTTTACTGTTCAAATTCTGTTATATGTTTTATTTATTGTGTAAGTAATCACTCCCAATGGCTCTTATGATTTGCTGCTATACTCAAATATGCTGTGGAGTAAATGAGAGGAATAGATATATATTTGGATTGTATATTGGATATCGCTGTGATAGAACTGTTGGCTGTTCCTTTCCTCTTATTCGCTGATGTCTTAGCAATACCAAACGTGATCGATTCTTTTATGGTTGTATCTATCCTTTCTTCCCACAAGTCTTTGTTCCATCACTACCTCCTATACTCTTAGTGCTACCCTCTTATAGCAATCTTGTTTACTTCTTCTATCTTCGTCACCTTCTTAAAGGATTTAGTGTCTTTGTTGTATGTCTTAACATTTTATTGTCTTTTTCTATCTTTCCCTATCTGATTATCTGAGATGATCCTCTGTTCAGATTCCATTTGATTCCCCCCCTTTCTCTCTTTATCTCCACTTAATATTTATGCCTTTGAAGGAGCGAAGGGATACGTCCAAATATGATATCCCAAAAAAACTACCGCTTTGTTGTTCGTGGTTTCTTATTAATCATTACAAGACTCTTGCATAATATAAGACTCTTTCTTAATCACACTTATTTAATGAATCATGATATAGGTATGGAGTATTGTCATGTAGAAGGTGATCGATGGTTTAGCCTAACTAGGTGACTCCTATCATTATTTAGGGAATCGGTCCCTTTTAAGATATAAAGATATTTCAATATATAAAATATATTACTTATTTATCATTATTATTTATTATCTTATCATATATCAAATATATATAATATATATTATATTTGTATTTATAATATATTTATTATATAATAATATGTACTATTTAACTATTAATATTTATAATATGTATTGTTATTAAATAATATATATCATATTTACAATACATATTATGTTTTATTATAAAATAATATTATTAAATATTATTATATATCAATAATGATAATACGATCGATGACGGAATTGTGTCCTTATTATGATGTTTAAATCTTTAATTTAAACAATGCCATAATATGGGGAAGATGACAGGGTTGAAAAATGCAGGAGCCACGTATCAAAGAGCCATGACAGTTATCTCCCATGACTTTTTCCATAGCATAATGGAAGATTATGTAGATGATTTTCTAGGAAAATTAAAGACTAGAGAAGACCATTTGAATGTGTTGGCAAAAATCTTTGACAGATTAGAACAATACAAAGTGCGGCTAAATCCTAAGAAATGTGTCTTTGGAGTCACCTCCAGAAAGCTCCTAGGGTACATTATATCAAGAAGAGGATAGAAGTCAACCCTACTAAGGTTAAGGCTATAGTGGACATGCCTCCACCCAAAACACTCAAGCAACTTTGTGGCCTTCAAGGGAAACTTCAGTCTATCTGCCACTTCATAACACAACTTGCAGATAAATGTCAACCGTTCCATCATCTTCTCTGAAAAAACACAACATTTGTATGGGATAACAAGTGTCAGAATGCCTTTGAACAATTAAAGGGATATCTTGCTATACCATCCATCCTTATTCCACCAAAGCAAGGAAAAACCCTCCTTCTATATATCTCCACAATAGAAACAACAATAGGGGCCTTGCTAGCACAATGTTCATGATGAACAAGGAAAAGAGAGAGCTATATATTATATCAACTGCACTTTGGTGACCTATGAGCTAAATTACACTCCTATTGAATGAGCATGTCTTGCCATTGTCTTTAACTCACAAAAGTTAAGACACCATATGCTCAATCATAAGACAAAGCTCATTGCCAAAATTGATCTGCTAAAATACCTATTGACTAGAGCAGCTCTCATAGGATGGATGGCTAAATGGGTCATGATCTTAAGTGAATTTGACATTGAGTACATAGAGCAAAAGGCTATCAAGGGACAAGTAATTGTTGACCAATTGGCCAATGCACCTATCTCGATAGAACAACCATTGCTTTCAGAATTCCCAGATGAGTCAATATTGACAATAGCACCAACAACAAATACATGGAAGATGTATTTTGAAGGATCCTACACACATCAGGGCTCAGGGGCAAGCATTTTGTTTGTTACACCTTAAGGAGACACTATTCCAAAGTCCTACAAAATAACATTTCCATGCACAAACAATGTAGCAGAATATTAGGCCCTTATCACAGGACTTCACATGGCCATCCAGTGGAAGATTGAAAAGCTTACAGTTTATGGTGACTCCCAGCTAGTTATCAGTTAAGTCAATAATGAATACAAGACAAAGGATGACAAGCTTCTACCATTCAAAAGAATGGTTGATGATTTTAAGGACTACTTTCATGATATCCATTTTGAACAAATACTTGAGGTTGAACAACAAAGCAACAGATGCCATGGCTACTATAGGATCCCTGATTGACATGAAAAAGGACAACAAAAAATGTGAGTTCCTGATTGAAGAGCTTCCAATGCCAGCCTATGACATCCCACAATTTGAGCTAGTATGCGACATCGTTGGTCCCCCATCTCCATGGTACCAAGAGAACTACATGTACCTCCATGAAAACATCATCCCACCCAATTTAACATCCGCCCAATGAAAAACCTTCATCCGCCAAGCCTCCCATTTCACCATCATAGGTGATACCTGATGAGTGTCAAATTGCACTCATAAAATATACCCCTTTTTGCCTCTCTTTTTCCCCTATTCAGTTCATCTTCCTTGTGTCTGCACTCAAATAAGTTAGCAAGATTATTCTATTTTGTGATTAATTAAGATAGATTACTTGAGATTAGAATTTCTGATTAGATGACTAATGTGCGTGGGATTAATGGAAAAATGCAGAATTTCTCTTTCCTTTTTGAATCAGCAGGTGTAAATGACAGAAATAGCGATTTTGTGCATCTCTGGAGATCGTCTTCAATGATCTCCGGAGACCATAACAAAGAACAGTGACACCTGGTGTTTTGAAGATATGGGGAATGACTCTCCGGAGCTCTGTGAGTGTCTGGAATATCTCCGGAGCTGCAGACAGGAACAACTATCTCTGGCGCCTCCTGAGAACGGGGCATGTTCCAGACAGAGCTACCGTCCAGACACTTCAGCAGCAATCCTAATACCCCCCTCACTTCATTCAAATCATCACCTGAGTGGTGAAGGGTCAACTATTAGTTAAACTGCTGAAGTTTTATCTTTCCAAAGATTTTGCATGAGTCACAAATTGAACTAATCCAATATTCTTATTTTTAGGGCTTTGATGCCCAAGTGTATTAAGACCTAAACTTAGACCTCTGAGTGGACTTCTGTTCCACTCAAGTCTACCTTTCTTGCATGATGATCTTTCATAAGTTAGACAGTTAAGTACAAATAAGAGATGGTGTCATCTCCTAGAAAGACTGATAGATAAGTTCTGTTGACATTTCTTCTGAATCAGCATTAGGGTTTGCCACTTCTAATGCACAGGCAGATTCAGGCCAACTGAATACAGGAGGTTGCGTGAGCTCCTCCCCTTCACTTCTGGTTCTGCCGCACCAAGGGGGGTATCCCTATAACTCAAGATGTAACCTTGACTAGCTCAAAGATAGAAAGATCTAACTTGACAACAACAGGCAGAATACTCTCATGTATGGACCAAGATCTGCACGATAGATCACAAGGCTGGCAACATTCTTGGACATGATGTCTGGTTGAGTATGAGAGTATGCAGGGGGTTCCTAATCCTACTCCTACAACTAACAGGTGGAGGTATGAAGTGTTTTGATATGAATTTGGATGCAAAGCTGGACATGGTGTATAACACAAGAACACAGCATGATTGGTGCCTATCCAGGGCTTGGAGTCGGTAGACATACACCTGTGAATGATCAGCATGAATAGCTAGAACTGGATTTCAGGGGGATATACATGATATCTGCCTTACAGATATCTCCCAATATAGAGTGTTGAGCTATCTCTACTTATGGCATCCCTACTGCAGTATACCCTTCCCAATGTTCAACCTGAAAATAGTTTAATCTGCCCCTTGAGCAGAGGTTAAAAGATCAGACATTCAACATAGGAATTCTATGCTCTAGAATCTAAACATAAGCAAATATCCAGATCCAGAAGAAGAATACATGCAATACTGGAGACAGAATTAACACAACACATGCTAAGATAGCATTACTCATATAAGATCAACCATGAAACCAGTGGATTCATGCCAAGTCCTACAACAGGAGATACATAAACTCACAAGATCATGCTGTACAGAGCAACCAGATCAACTGGTTTTGGATTACAGAGCCAAAAATCCACAACTTTCAACAACCTCTCAAATGAGCAAGACCACCTGCTTATAACAGCCAGGTAGGTCCTCAGCAATTAATTACAACGGTTGACCAAAATTTCGCCAGATACACAGTATCATGAAAATGGCGCTCAAACACAACCGGATTGGCGCCCAAACTTGAATGCAGCAGGTAGGGGAGGAGACAGGAAGACTTCTCGAGCCCTGCGCTCCTGACCGCTGATTGACACCTCCAGTCGGGTACAAGATCGACCCACGCCATCGCCCATACCTCTGCAACAATCGCCATTAATGGCGCACCAACCCGCGGCCTTGGGAAAATCATCAAACAGACTATCGCAAGCATTTCCCGCCGAGACTCATCATCATGATATTTGAAAATGCAGGATATCAATATCCCACATGCACCCCGCGATGACCTCTTAAACACTTTATATACTAGGTCATGAGCATATATCATGTCGGTGCTTTTGCTCCTGATGACACTAGTATAGACTTCATCATCATCATCCTCCAGCAGCATGATATCCTGTTGCCCGAAATATCACCCTGACGTCATCATGATCTTTGAAATATGACCTTCATGATAATCGGCACAACCTGATCCTTCGGAGGAACATTCTCCTGCTGAGCTTATAACAAAAGTCTGGCCGATGAACATCCTGATGACGTCATCATCATATTTGCAAATATCAGGAGGTCTCTTCAAGATGATCAGTGTTAGAAATATGACCCCCGCGGATCTTGATGACGTCATCATCATATTAACATCATCATGTTATTCGGAAAACAACCGGATATTTGGAAATATCCTCCTGATGTTCAAATATCAGGTTGCACTGTAGCTCCTCTGTAAGATCGGGGCGAAAACTGAATATGATGATGATGCTTGAAAAGATCACCCCCAGTAGATAATGCGCGAAGCCAGCAGGCGGATATCTCCTTAATATCAGCATCATCATGATGCTCGAACAAAAACATATATCCGGGTGATATGAAAATATCACCCCCTCCTTCGGAAATATCATGATGCAGATAGGCAGAGAAACAAATATCACCCTAATATATCAGGATGACGTCAGCATCATCAGGATGAGAAACAGCGAACAAGAAGTGATACAACATCATCAGGATGATATTGACTAAGATCATCCTGACGTTCAAAATATGATGACCCTAGTGAATATCGGGTCGCACTTAGAACTCTTCAATAACATCATCAGGATGATATTAACCAAGATCACCCGATGATAAAAATATCACCCCGGCGAAATATCATGAAGGCAGAAAATATGATGACCTCCACAAGCAGCAGGATGATAACTGGAAACAAGATGATGATGATGACCTCCTCCTCAGAAAAATATGATGCTGCAGCTGAAAAGCGCTGAGGAGGTCCAACACTTAGAAAAAATGGGCAAGAAGATAAAGGCTTCAAATGAAGAAACCTCCTGATCATGACAAATCAACCCCTGGTCAAAATGAGTGTCAACAAGTTCAGTGATATATCATCACTCTTTTTATATATACTTTCAGAAATAGTAATAGAACAACGATGATAAAATTATTCTGATCTTTCAGAGATTTCAGTTATGCTATAGCCATACATTTTCATGAATATAGAAATGAATGAATTGGACTGAGTTTAGCGTAGATCATCTTTTGTGCTGATTTCCTGCAATAGCCTTCAACCTCAAAGGTGCGGAGCAAGGGCCCACTCTCACCAATCAGGCAGGAGGCTAGTATCTCTGTTTTATTGTTTCAAGTTTTCTTTTATAAAGGTGTTTCCTGTTTTAATAGATAGATGCATGTTATTGTTTCTTTGCTTTAAGTACATTTCCTGTTTTCTTCTGTTTTACAAGCATTCATTCCATTTATCCAACAAGCAGATAGATTAGTCATTCTTTTAAGCATTATGATTAGCTATAAACTGGTCACTTAGAATCCTTAGTTGCAGACAGCCATGGACACAGTGATGGAGTTAAGTTGTCATTGATGTCAAAAAGGTGTCCTCAGTTTGTTTGATGTCATCAGGACTTGGTTGATCAGGTTTGGCCTTCAATGTGTTTTCTTATGTTCTTTGGTAAGTGAAGTCATAAGGTGATTTAGGGTTGTCAAGTGTTGACAAATGTTCATCATTCATGTTTGGACAAATGTTCATCATTCATGTGTGCTCATCTATGTTTGGACAGAGTTCGCTTAGAAGTTGTGATTCATTTCATACTTGATGAAGTGCATATCATGTTTGGTTATGCAGTGCAGAGATACATACTTGTTAAAGGATCAGGAGGAGCAAAGAGTTCACATCATCCTGTGTAGAGTTTATATCATCTTGTGTGTTGTTTTTGGCCATGATCTTTACAGATGAATTGTAGTGGTAATGACTTAGTCACAGATGACTTGTAGTGGTAATGACTTAGTCATTTGATCTCAGTAGCCTTCATCATGTTGTCTGACTTTCACTACAATGAGGATTGGATTGTTTTCATTTTGTGTTGCATACTCTATATCAAGGACTGATAGATTTGATTACAGGAGTTATATACTAGTTCATAGGTATTGTCACTCATGGTCAAAGTAAGGTTGGTTCATAATATTCAGTTGATAAAGCATTGTTAATCTTTTGGATATCATTCTTATGAAGTGGAATTTTATACACTTTGCAAGAGGTATAGTTGAAGTTGGAGGTTTAGAAGATATTTATCTTGTATCTAAAACATACTCTTTGTTTACTTCTCTGCCCATCTAGTGCCTATTTCACTTTTCTTATATCTTGAAAGTGACCTATGATAGAAAGTTTGCAACTTAAAAAAAACCGTTTGAAGGGTGCTTAAAACATGTGCAACCGGCCCCTTGACATGAAATACCGGTTTCACTGAGCGGGAAAGAAAGTTTTTAAAAGTGTGGTGGGCGCATAGGTAAAGGAGCACGTGGAGTTTTGTTTTAAACTTTGAATCTTTTAAAGATAATGAGAGCCCGATGCCTTTTTTAAATGGTTTAAAAGCTTCACATGATGATTTTTTAAAGGGGCAACAAATATGTAGGAGCACGACTTTAGAAGGTATATATTATGTTTTTTTAAGTTTTCTTATAAGGAAAAAGCATCCATTCGGTGGAAAGTTTTTTATAAAGCATGGAATGCAAGGTATGATTCATGGGTAATAAATAAAAAAAACTATTGAATGTTAAATTGGAGACTATGTTAAGGAGCATGTTTTGTATAGAGCATCAAATGCTTTATAATTAGAAATTTTCTAATTCCTATGGAGAAGATAAAGAGTTTTTTTAATAAGGAGATTTTTATTGCTTTTTCTAAATGAGAAAAATCTTTATGAAGAGATTTTTTGAGTGAAGTAAAGGGCAAAAAATGCTTTTAATAATTTTTGTCTCTGAGTATGAATCCAAACATGAAGAGAAATTAGGAGAGATTATTTTTGTTGCAGATTGGATAAAGATTTTTTATTTTGTAGGAGATTATTTTTGAAGAAAAATTTGAAGAGGTTAATGAAAAATTTGTTTGAAGGAAAGATAATCAGATTGAAGTTTTTTTTTGTGTTTTGGAGAATATGAAACATCATGCAGAGATTGTAGATATGAAAAGGTTTTAATGGAGATAATTTGTCTTGTTGAAGATTTATTATGAGAGAATGTTTTTGCAGGAATATGAATAAAAAATTGAAGAGTTTATTTGCAGGAGAAAAGCAAATGTGTTTTTGTAGAGAAGTGAAATTTCAAAAGTCTTGTTGCGAAATTTATGTGATCTGAAGGAGAAATTTATGAAGGAATGTGAAAGGTTCCAAGGCAGTGAAAAGACATTCAACTTGTATAAATTTTGTTTCCAGGTGCATTGATGAATGAATTAAGAAGGATAGAGATGAAACATACAGTGTTGTGAAGTGTTGGATTAGAATACAGATTTGATATGCAGTGTTGTTGAATGGATTAGAATGCAGTGTTGATTGGATCAGAATAAAGGATTGTTGAGTGTATCCGGATGTCAGATTGAATAGAATGGGTATTTGACAGACATATATTTGTATTGAATGAAACAGAGTATCCCTCTGATTTGCTTATTACATTTGTTGGTAATTTGGTTTGCCAGTGAGGCACAATATGCCAGTGTGGCTTGTGGTCAGTGAGACCTTTCTATGCTAGTGAAGCTTGTGGTCAGTGAGACCTTAATATTTGTCAGTGAGACAATTTGTATTGCCAGTGAGGCATGTTTTTCAGTTAAGCCAGTGAGGCACTTCATGAGTGGTTTTTCTACCCCTGAGGGTTTTCCACTCAGTAAAAAGGTTGTGTCTTGATTTCTTCTATGTGTGTGCATATTATTGGTTTGATCATGTTTTGTTTACATCTGTTATTGTAAGTCTTGTGCATATAAACTCAACAAATCATTAATGTATTCCTTTCCATCTGTTCTGTAAGAGAAAGCCTGCAAAAAGTTGTAAAATGTTTGAAAATTAATACAACACTGATTCACCCCCCTCTCAGTGTTGTCTGGACTCCTACACATAGCCCTGGTTCTTTGACATCTGAAAACAGATTAAATGATGAGGTACAACGACAACCTGTCAATACCCTCTACTGAAAACATCTTGATGGTACTCTTTTACGATGCCTCAATTCTAGGGAAGCTGAAGTGGCCTTGCAAGAGGTACACAAAGGTATTTGTGGGGCACACTCTAGTGGACCTACTTTAGCAAACAAGATTCTAAGGACATGATATTACTGGCCCACTATGGAACAGGATACCCATTGGTTTGTAAAGAAATGTCTGCCATGCCAACATCATGGTGATCTTATCAATGCATCATCACAAGAATTACAGTTGATAACAACTCCTTGGCCCTTTTCACAATGGGGGCTCAATCTTGTAAGCAAAATTCACCCACCATCATCTAATGGCCACAAATTCATCATTACCAGCAACTGAATATTTCACCAAGCAGGTAGAAGCCATTCCACTCACACTACCGGTATCCAAATTGAAAAATTTATCCTCCACTACATAATATGTCGTTACGAAATTCCTCTTTCCATCATTATCGACAATGGGAAACAATTTAAGAACCAAGAAGTTTGCACCCTTTGCAAAAAATTCCACATCCAATATCATTTTTCCACACCATATTACCCACAAGGTAATGGTCAAGCTGAAGCCTCCAACAAAACCATCTTACACATTCTAAAAAAGATGGTTAATGAAGTCGGCCTTGACTGGCACCTTCAGCTTAATTTTGCCTTGTGAGCTTATCGTACAAGCATTCACACCCCTATAGGAATCACTCCATACTCTTTAGTATTCAGTTCCAAAGTCATTTTGCCTATAGAGGACGAGCTCCCCTCTCTCAGAATTTCATTATAAAATGTCATCATTGAGGAGGAGTATCAAGTTGCACGCCTAAATGAGCTAGAATTGCTCGATTAAAAACATCTGAGTGCTCTAAATCATCTCCAGGCCTACTAGAATTGCCTACACAAAAGCTACAACAAAAAGATCAAGAACCGTTGGTTTGAGATAGGCAACCTTGTCCTTATGGAAATCAGAGAAACCTACAAGAGCACCACAAGAAAGGAAAATTTGAGCCTAATTGGTTGGGACCCTATATCATCACAGCTAGCTATGGATCAAGAGCTTATTAGCTGCAACACCCGAGGGGTAGCCTTTGGATGAGCCTATGAACATCATGCACCTGAAAAGGTTCTATTCCTAACCCATCAAGTATCCCAAGTCAAAAAATACAAAAAAAAAAGAGAGCAAAAAATCCAAAAAAATAAAAAAATGAAGAAAAAACCCGAGTGCAATAAATCCGTTCAATGGTGAAAATCACTTCGGTGACACCTTGGATAAGTACCATGGTGAAAACCTATCTTAGGTGCCATGAGTAGTGGTCAGTTCTACAATCTAATAAGTCCTCACATAATTTGATATCACCTACATCCCATGGCTTGGAATTCTAAAAACATTCAACACCATCACCCCACCCAAGGAAAATTCTTGGAAAGGGGATCCTTGTATGCTCTCCTTGTACAACTTCAATTTTGAAAAATCCAAAAAATTAGAAAAGCCAACAAAAATCAAAAAATAATAGAAAATCCAACCCCCCCCTAAAAAAAAAAAAAACCCCAAAACAATCCCAATAATCCAAACCATCCAACACATCATTATCCAACATCATCTCATCCACCTCGAACCATTCCTAGATCATCACTGCAAACCAAAACTACATATTCATCATCACCCGCATCTAAAGTGCCTTGATCCCATGGACACAGGGTATGTAGGCAGTCTGGAATACGAAGGAAGTATCTTATACTCAAGTACAAAAGATACACCCATCCAACCTGCTTGGATGGTTCCTATTTTCTGAGCTTACTAAATCCACGAATAATACACAGGCTAAGCATACTCTTAAAACACCACATCTCACACAAAAATAATTAATCAACAAACTAACTACAATCAGGACATAGGGCCTACTATCTTTTTGCCCATCTTTTGAAATTTATCCAATAACATGTTGCAAGTATGGGCCTAACCAGTGTTGTCATTGATGTCAACATACTTCTGTTACATCAGTGATAAGGATTGGATGAGTTATTTGTTGAGGATACTGAGAAAGTCAGTCTTAGTCAGGAACAGTGAAGAACAGTGATGACAGTAAGGAAATAGCTCAAGACAGGTTGAGGATCAGAAGATGTGGATTAAAGGGTTTGTGGACATGAGTCTAAGGAGGTTCCAGTTAAGATTTCAGAGGTCCGCATGAAGATATGAAGAAGTTGTGATTGATCAAGTAGAACTGGTTTTGGGAGATGCTCAAGAGTGACAGAGTGTTACAAAAAGGTCCGGTGAGATCCGGAAGTGCATTGTCCTATTCTGTGGATTGGAAGGAGTGTTGGGGGAGTCCTTGTGATGTGTCATCTCGATTTGTTCATGGTTTGAAGGTCCGGAATAATCTACTCCTTTATGACAGTCATGACAGACTGTGTTCTTGAGGCACCGGATGCAAGAGAGAATAGATTTGAGTAAGTAGAGGAAGTGTGGATGTACCTGGTCATTCAGGAAAGCTTGTAAAGGTTCTTGGATCATGTTGAGGTTGTGTTGTCGATTGGCATTAGTGTTGGAGTCTAGAATTGGAGATATACTTCCGGATGAAGGTGCTCTTCCTCAGGCTGGCTGACTGAATGAATTATTCATCTTGTGGATGTTCTTGTGGATGTTTGCCGACTTAGATGGTTGTTCCTAAGTTGATGTCATGTATAAATAAGGGATTGCGAAGTCATGTCAAAGGTGTATTGGTGGAGATGAGTGTGTGGTAGTGAGGAGAAGAGCGAAAGGAAGAGCAGAAGGATTTGGGCGTTAATGGAACTGATTCAAGCATGGTGACGATGCTATTTACCAGTTCAAGTTTGTAATACTCATTCATTGTAGACAGTGTGTCTCTTGTAGGTAGTGAGCCTCTTGTGAGCAGTGTGCTCGGGCAGTGAGCCTTAATTGGCATGTGCCATCTTATTCTTTTTATTTTTCTAACAAAGAATAAATTCTTGGGTTAGTCACCCCGTGGTTTTTCCCTTAACCGGGTTTTCCACGTCAAAATCTTGGTGTCTCATGTGTAGATGTGTTTTCTGCTCTTGGTTATTTACATTAAGTTTTCATGATTGATTTATTGTTAATGTAAAGTGAATGCAAGTGTTGAAAGAAGAAAAGTTCTGGACAACTGATTCACCCCCCCTCTCAATTGTTTGCCCTAAATCTAACAATTGGTATCAGAGCCAAGTTCCTCTGAAAGGAGCTCAACTGCTTGAGGAGATCCAGAATGTCGTCCTACAAGAAAGATAGTCTGAAGTTCGATGGAACTAACTTTGCTCTTTGGAAAGGTCACATGGAATGTCACTTGCAGTGCATGGGATTTGCATACTGGTCCATGGTGACAAAGGCTTATGTACCTCCACAGGGTGGTCCAACAACCCTAAATGAAATCACAGATGCTGAAAATAATCTGCAGACCAAAGAGCCTCTTTTAAGTGCATTATCCGACTCAGAACTCTCTAATGTTATTCATCTACCAACTGCCTTTGAGGTTTGGAAGAAATTGGAACTTTTGCATGAAGGAGACCAGTTTGTTAAATGTGCAAGATTACAGAGTCTAAAAGGGAAATTTGAAAGACTGAAAATGAGAAATGATGAAAATATTACCTCTTTTATGCCAAGAGTAAATGAGCTGGTTTGTGGAATCAGAAATGCAGGTGGAACCCTGAGTGAAGATGAGATTGTTGGCAAAGTTCTCATATCCCTTCCTGAGTCTTATAAAATCAAAGCCTTTGCAATCGAAGAATTCAGAGCTCACACAACAGTCACAAGGGATCAATTGGTTGGTAAGCTAGCTACTTTTGAAATGGCCGAGTTTGGAGATGATCCTCCAAAGACTAAATTTGTATTCAAAGCAAGTGCCTTGGTAAAAGGAAAACAAAGGTTTGATCTGGGAGAAAACTCTTCAAGGAAACCATCATGGTATGAAAATGCAAGAAAAGACTTGGAAGAAGAAGAAGTTGAAATTGCTCATCTTGAAGCTCTTATTGCAAAAAGACTACCAAGAGGATCCGGTAAGTATGAGGGAAAATTGCCTTTTAAGTGTTTTAACTACAATAAGATTGGTCATTTTGCATCAAGGTGTTTGGAAAGATTTTCTAGGCCAAACAGTAATAGACCAAGATTTGGAAGAATTGTTACTATGCTCATGAAGGAGATGATGAAGGAGTAATAGATGATGAATCAGAGAAAGAAGACAAATCCGGAAGTGATTGGGTGTTCATTGCCATCAAGGAAGAAGATCCAATACCCTCTGAATCCATAAATCATAAAGCCCTGGCTGCCCAAGTTGAAGAAAAGGATGATTGGGTCATTGACAGTGGTTGCTCTCACCACATGACAGGTGACAAAAACAAGTTTATAGATTTGGAAAGGTATGAAGGAGGAGTGGTAAAGTTTGGTGATAACTCTGCAGGTAGAATCAGAGATAGAGGAACTATTTCTTTTGATGGAAACAAAACTGGTAATGTATTATATGTTGAAGGATTGAAACACAATCTTCTCGGTGTGGGATAGTTGGTGGACAAAGGCTATGATCTCAAATTCAAGAATGGAAAGTGCAAAATCTTTGAAAGTTCTGGAATAGAGATTACATCAGGTACCCAAACAAAAGGTAACATCTTTCACTTAGCTGGTACTAGTAAAAGTTGCTTATTTGTTCAAATTGATCAGAGTTGGTTATGGAATAGAAGAATGTGTCATGTGAACTTTGATAATATCATCAAGATAAGTAATACTCAAGCTGTAAGAGATCTTCCAAGATTGGTAAAACCTACAAATAGTTTGTGTAAAGAATGTCAGTTGGGTAAACAAAGCAGAATCTCAATCAAAAGCAAGGAACAATCTTCTACCGGATTATTAGACTTGGTTCACATTGACTTATGTGGTCCGGCAAGAATCAGGAGTGTGCAAGGGGATAGATACTTCATGTTGCTAATTGATGACTATTCCCGGATGATGTGGGTAACCTTTCTGAAAGAGAAATTAGAAGATCTTGAGAAATTCAAAATATTCAAGGCTATGGTGGAAAATGAGACCGGATTAAAATTAAGGTGTCTGAGGTCTGATAGAGGTGGAGAATTCACATCCGGTGAGTTCATAAACTTTTGTGAGAAACATGGAATAAAGAGACAGTTGTCTACCCCTAGAACTCCACAGCAGAATGGAGTTGTTGAGAGAAAGAACTAGACCATCCAGGAAGCATCCAGGACCATGATGATGGAAGCAAATGTTCCTCAGATCTATTGGAGAGAAGCTGTCAGCACTGCAGTCTACACTCTCAACCGAGTTCAAATTAGAAACTATACCGGTAAGACTCCTTATGAACTCTGGTTTGGCATTACTCCCACAGTGAGATACTTCAGAGTTTTTGGTAGCAGATGTTACATTAAAAGGGATGAAGATCTAGGAAAGTTTGATGCTAGAAGTGATGAAGGAATATTCTTAGGTTATTCTACTCAAAGCAAAGCATACCGGTGTTACAACAAGAGACTGAGAAAGATTGTAGAGAGTATAAATGTGAAGGTTGATGAAGAAATTGAAAGACCCTCAAGAATTCTTGAACATGATGAAGATGATCAGATTGGTGTTCAGACTCAAGGTATCTAAGTCTCTTCTGAGAAACAAAGTCAAGTTGATCGATAAGACAGGAAGAAGAGATAAGTCTCAATGAGACTGATCAAGAGTAAGAAGTACAAGAGACTCCCAAAATTCTAAGGTATGTAACTCTAAACCACTCTGAAGATTAGATCATAGGTGACAAAAGCAAAGGGGTGCAAACAAGGAGGAGAATTGCTCAAAATTCAAATGAGTATTGTCTAATTTCAAAGATTGAACCTAAGACAGTAAATGAAGCCTGTAATGATGAAAACTGGACTCAGGCAATGGAGGAAGAACTGATGCAAATTGAGAAGAATCACACTTGGGATCTTGTTCCCAGACCAAGAAACAAAAATGTGATTGGAACCAAATGGGTCTTCCGGAACAAATTGAATGAAGCTGGTGAAGTAATTAGGAACAAGGCCAGATTAGTTTGCAAAGGTTACTCTCAAATAGAAGGAGTTGATTTTGAAGAAACTTTTGCTCTGCTGGCAAGAATTGAAGCAATCAGATTATTTATTGCATTTGCTGCCTTTAAGGATTTCAAGGTGTATCAGATGGATGTCAAATCTGCCTTCCTAAATGGTAATTTGGAAGAAGAAGTGTATATTGAGCAACTAGATGGATTTCAATTGTCTGATCATAGTGACATGGTTTGTAAATTAAAAAAGGCACTGTATGGACTGAAGCAAGCCCCAAGAGCCTGGTATGAAAGATTGGATAAGCATCTCTTGAAGATTGGTTTCAGTAAAGGTACTACTGACAGTAATTTGTATTTCAAAATTGATCATGAAAATATCTTAATTGTTGAAGTATTTGTTGATGATATCATTTTTGGAGGAAGAGACAGTATGTGTAAAACTTTTGCAAATCAAATGAAAAGTGAGTTTGAGATGTCAATGCTTGGAGAAATGAATTTCTTTTTGGGTCTACAAATTACTCAAACAAAGAAAGGAATCTTCATCTCTCAGTCAAAATATGTGAAAGAATTGTTGAGGAAATTTGGGATGGAAGACTCAAAGCCAATGAACACTCCAATGGCAACCGTATGCAAGTTTAGCAAAGATGATGACTCTCCCAAGGTTGATTAGACAAAATATAGGTCAATGATTGGAGGACTGTTGTATCTCACTCAAACTAGACCAGATATTATGTAGGCCATTAGTCTTGTTGCTACATTCTAAGCTGATCCTAGAGAATCTCATGTTATGGCAATCAAGAGGATTTTTAGATATCTAAAGGGGACAATTGAGTATGGTCTATGGTATCCTAGAGATCATGATTTCTCTCTTCATGCATATACAGATGCAGATTGGGCAGGAGATGTGGATGACCGGAAGAGTACCAGTGGTGGAGCATTCTTTTTGGGAAAAAGATTGGTTTCTTGGCTAAGCAAGAAACAAGAGGCAATATCTCTGTCTACAACTGAAGCAGAATACATTCAGCAGTAGGTAGTTGCACTCAAATCTTATGGATGAAGCAGATGCTAAGAGATATTAAAATAGAATATGAGGAGCCTATCACAATTTTCTATGATAATTCAAGTGCAATAAATATTTCTAAGAATCTGGTGTTGCATTCCAAGACCAAGCACATATCTATCAAGTTTCACTTTCTGAGAGAGCAAGTGAACAAAGATGAAGTCAGGTTGGAGTATGTGCCCTCCAAGGATCAGATTGCAGATATCTTTACTAAACCTCTTCCCAAGGACTCTTTTGAGTATCTTAGGGAGAAGTTAGGGGTTATTGCCCCTCCGGTGATGAACTAGGATGCACTAATGTGCATCAGTCCGGTGGATATCACAGTCATATTTTGTGGTCTAGATTGGTGTTGGGGAGCTGCTACTCAGGGGGAGCAGCAGGTGTGATTATCAAGTGGCAAGTATGGGCCCTTTGCCATTGATGTCAAAGGGGGAGAGAAGACATGTGAAAAACAAGTGGTTGATGATCAAAGGGGGAGCAGTATAGGAAGAGAAGACATGTGAATAGTTGTTGTTGATAGGGGGAGCTATGACAGTAAGGAGAAGTTCTTGTCTTGATGGTTTTTCACATAATATGTTGCCATCAATGACAAAGGGGGAGATTGTTGCAAGTATGGGCCTAACCGGTGTTGTCATTGATGTCAACATACTTCTGTTACATCAGTGATAAGGATTGGATGAGTTATTTGTTGAGGATACTAAGAAAGTCAGTCTCAGTCAGGAACAGTGAAGAACAGTGATGATAGTAAGGAAATAGCTCAAGACAGGTTGAGGATCAGAAGATGCGGATTAAAGGGTTTGTGGACATGAGTCTTAGGAGTTTCCAGTTAAGCTTTCAGAGGTCCACATGAAGATATGAAGAAGTTGTGATTGATCAATTAGAACTAGTTTTGGGAGATGCTCAAGAGTGACAGAGTGTTACAGAAAGGTCCGGTGAGATCCGGAAGTGCATTGTCCTATTCTGCGGATTGGAAGGAGTGTCAGGGGAGTCCTTGTGATGTGTCATCTTGATTTGTTCATGGTTTGAAGGTCCAGAATAATCTACTCCTTTGTGACAGTCATGACAGACTGTGTTCTTGAGGCACCGGATGTAGGAGAGAAGAGATTTGAGTAAGTAGAGGAAGTGCAGATGTACCTGGTCATTCAGGAAAGCTTGTGAAGGTTCTTGGATCATGTTGAGGTTGTGTTGTCGGTCGGCATTAGTGTTGGAGTCCAGAATTGGAGATATACTTCCGGATGAAGGTTCTCTTCCTCAGGCTGGCTGACTGAATGAATTATTCATCTTGCGGATGTTCTTGTGGATGTTTGCCGACTTAGATGGTTGTTCCTAAGTTGATGTCATGTATAAATAAGGGATTACGAAGTCATGTCAAAGGTGTACTGGTGGAGATGAGTGTGTGGTAGCGAGGAGAAGAGCGAAAGGAAGAGCAGAAGGATTTGGGCGTTAATGGAACTGATTCAAGCATGGTGACGATGCTATTTACTAGTTCAAGTTTGTAATACTCATTCATTGTAGATAGTGTGTCTCTTGTAGGTAGTGAACCTCTTGTGAGCAGTGTGCTTGGGCAGTGAGCCCTAATTGGCATGTGCCATCTTATTCTTTCTATTCTTCTAACAGAGAATAAATTCTTGGGTTAGTCACCCCATGATTTTTCCCTTAACCAGGTTTTCCACATCAAAATCTTGGTGTCTCATGTGTAGATGTGTTTTCTGCTCTTGGTTATTTACATTAAGTTTTCATGATTGATTTATTGTTAATGTAAAGTGAATGCAAATGTTGAAAGAAGAAAAGTTTTGGACAACTGATTCACCCCCCCCCTCTCAGTTGTCTACCCTAAATCTAACATAACATCCAACTAATTCTCACCTTAACAGATATATTGTTCCTACAATAGGCATAATCCATCATCTTATCAACACTTATCTTGGCAAGAGATACAATGGTTGTTTGCATGGTTCGTTGGTCTTTTTGATTATTGATTTTTATCTTTGGTCTCATTTTAGGGATCATTCCAAAGCTACCTTGATCTCACTATATCATGGTATGTGGTTGAAAACACCTAGAATGGGGCATGGTCATTGTTTTGTATGTTGTGCTTGTAGGTTGGTCTCATTACTCCAAGTATGGTATTCATATCTTGAAGATGTAGGGTTGGTTCTAGTATATTGTTCTCCTTTTGCATCTAAGGTCAATCATACCTTTTATGTACTAAGGATTTATGCTATATGAGTCCCCTTCCCTCATCTAGGATTATACTACCTTTGGCATGCATGGGATCATCCTATTGTTTGCAGGTCTAGTCCATGCAAAGACGGATATGTAGCATCACCTTGGTTCTTCGTACCTTGGTGAAAATATCCCCTTTTGCTATAATAAATCTATAAATGCTCTAAAAAATGTCAATACAAATACTTATTCTATCCCTTCTACCTCATCTCATATCCATCAAATCAATACCTAGGCTTTGTATTTAACCAACCCCATCTCATCAAAAATCCTAACAAGCTTCTATCACTCTTCCCACCCCATCCCACTTCATCCCACAATAAAACCCCTCTAACAAAGTGGCATCTAGTGACCTACCTTAACCATCCCAAACCTATCCCAACCAACCCAAACTTATCCCAACCACCCCTTAACCACCCAACCCCATCCCCCATGGTTCTAAACATCACAATGTATCATGAAAAAATTACATTATCTATTATTCATTAACCATTGATCCACTAACCATTGCATTATCATTACATTATCCATTATCCATTATCCATTTACCATTACATTAACCATTATCCACTAACCATTGCATTATCATTACATTATCTATTATCCATTAACCATTAACCATTACATTATCCATTATCATTATACATTATCTATTATCCATTAACCATTACATTATACATTTACTATTAACCATTACATTATCCATTTACCATTATTCATTAACCATTATCATCATCTATTTCATTAACCATTGCACAATCCATTAACCATTTCATCCATACATAATATATGTTTATTAATCTAAGCATATATTCCATTACATTTCCATTTCATCCATACATAGTATATATGTTTAGTAATCTAATTATATATTCCATTACATTTTCATTTCATCCATACATAATATATGTTTATTAATCTAAGCATATATTCCATTACATTTTCATTTCATCCATACATAATATATGTTTATTAATCTAAGAATATATTCCATCACATTTTCATTTCATTCATACATAATATATGTTTATTAATCTAAGCATATAATCCACATCATAAATCAAATCATAGATCCTATCACTGTTTAGCCACTTGATCCTCTAGGTTGGCTACCTGGGCCCATAGGGTGTCCACCACCTCCTCTCCATCACCTTGCATCTGCCAACGCCTAATGCAAACACCAGTATCATGTCCTCGCCCTGACATCCCTGTGCTTGAGGGTTCTACACTTGAAGTGCCTACCCCTGAAGTCCTGACACCTGAAGTACCGACCTGTTGTGATGCCTGCTGCTGAGGTGGGACTTGTGGTGCCTGTGGTGGTGGCATCTATCCTCCTCCCTGTACCTACTGCTATGGTACCTGTTGTTGTGGTATCTGTCCCTGTCCTCTCCTCGCTGCCTGTCTTGTAGCTGCTGCAGCCAAAACATCTATATCATCCCCCTCATCAACTAGTACATCCTCATAAACGTACTCCACCATCACCTCATCTCCCTCCTCTCCCTCCTCCTCATCCTCTATCATCAGATATGGCTTGACTGCTGGATCTATCAATTGAATAGGCCTCTATACCTGCCACCACCGGTCATATGCTGGAGTCATGCCAACATCCACCACTTGAATCCTCCAGTCCCACTGCACTAGCTATAGTGTCACCCAATCCACTAGTACCACCTGGGGCTATATCTGTGTCAACCATGCTGGTACATCCTAGGGCATCCTCACAAAAATGGTCATCGCTCGAGGAAGATCTTATACCTACCCAAACTATTGAATCACTCGTGAGGGAATATATTGATCTATCATATGGTCTCCCCACCCCATCAGATAGTGAGGCTGGAATGTGAATGGCATGTGGATGTGATCATCAGCACACGCCTCTACACCTATATAGAGGTTCCAGATAATAGAATCCAGATCATCAAATGCCCGCCGCCAGTACCGTAGCTGCTCTGTGTGGGTATATGTGATAGGTGACCTATACAAGAACACATATGCCTCAAACAAAGCTTGATGATAAGTCACCATAGGCTGCATAATTGCTATGTGCTCCCATGCCCACACATGGAGCAGTGTAACCCCAGCTGATAAAGCCCTATCCATATGATACATGACCAGATGCATCTCATGGTACAGCTGCGCCAACACGCAAGGCCCCCACGCAAATACAGTCTCTTGAGTGATCATAATCTTGATCACAATGCCCCAACCAACTAAAAAACCCTATGATCGCTGATCTAGAAGCACGATCCCTCCAATCACTGCACACACAAATAAGGTAAATCAATCCACCCCAGCCAATAGAGTCTGCACATAGCTCATCTACTGTCAATCCTGGGTATAGACTAGATGACCAGGTGCAAATGCCTTCTCCAATGATGCCACTCTCGAGGGTACATCATATGTCACCCTCACTCCAGCTATGGGGTCTTAATATCCTCTATACATCCTCTAGGGTGATAATGATCTCACCCATAGGCAATAAAAAGGAGCATGTCTCACTCCTCCACCTCTCCACTAGGGCCGTCATCATAGCCCTATGCGCCCATATTGAGGGCATCTCAACAACCGTCCGTAAGCCTATCCTCCCTAACTGAGCTAAGGTAGCCTGGTCAAATTGTGATCGCAACCTTATCACTGATGGAACTTGTGCCTCCCGTGACTACAAAATCTGACTGGGAATTTGCATCCATAAAATCACCAAAAAATAGCTTTTTCCCCAAAATAGTGCTATGGTGCTAATCCATAACCATATAGCACCAATCCAAAGCTTAGCGCTAATTCATGGCCACATATCACCACTTTACAAGATGGCACTAATTCCTAAGCCTTTAGTGCTAATCCAGAGATTAGCTCTACAACTAGCCTACATGGCGCTAAACTGCCATTAACCCTAATTTTACCTAGTTTACTCGTGCTACTATAGAGCTTGACGCTAAAACTACCCATTATAGTGCTAATCAAGAGCTTAGCGCTAAAGCACCACCATATGGTGCTAAACTAGGAAACCCCCAAAACCTAGCCACAAAACTAGAGCTTGGCGCTAAAACTACCCTAGATGGCGCTAAACCATTCGAATAGAGACTTTTGCCCCTAGCGCTAAACAAGACGATGGCACCAAAACTTCACCAAATGGCGCTAAACCATCCCAAACCCACTTTTTACCCATGGACCCAATCTAGAGGATGGCGATATTTCACCTAATTGTGGCGCTATGCAGCTACGTGATAGCACCATTATACCTAACTACTAATTTCCCAAGCCTAAAAATTACCTGAAACACAAAAATCATAAAGTTATGGTTGACCGACATACCTGTGGGCCCATCGGTGGTGATATGCCATAGTCGCGTACCCTCTCCGATTGGTGATCATAGCGTGGGAATGGAGATTGTACCATGTTTTCTTTTTCTCTCCTCTCATCTAATAATCTTAGACTGTGCAAATGTGGCACTTTGGGCCCACACTTTATATATATAGATGTCATGTCATATCCCCATACATCTTTTTCTTGAGCCCCAGGTCACAAAATGTAACCTTTTTCACCTATTTTTCTTCCTATCCACCTACTTTCCCATCCTCTCCATTTTTCACCATTATTTCCTCCTTTTGAGAGTTCACCTGAAAAAAATTTATTTTTTCACCTGACCTCTTGAGGGGGCATCCCTCATGCATTTCATTCCTTCTCGGCAGCTGGGGCAAAAATTCTTTGACTTGACACCATATCCCTACTAGGTCACGATGCCATGTCAAAGAGGGGCAAATGTAGATGCCTAAAAATGTTTTAACGCTTCAACCGCTCTTGAACATCATCTGCATCACTAATCTCCCATCTAATTAATTAATTAAAATTTTAATTAATTAATTATCCTATCCAACCCTTGAACAATCCATTCATCCTTCATTTAATCCCTGAAATTGAATTAATTAAATCAATTCAGCATTACACCTTACTAACATCATCCCAATTAATTAAATAAATATGTAAAATATTTATTTGGTTAATTTGTCCACTTTTCTAAACCCAATTAATTAGGTAAAATCATACTTATCTAATTAATCTACCCTACTAATTAGCCTACACCTAGCCTAGTTGATTAAATAGCTATTATTTAATTAGATACCCTAGCCTACATGATCCCTAGACCTGGATTATTTAAATAAATCATTATTAATTAATCCTAAACCCTGATTAGCCCACCCACTAATTTTCTCCAACCTTATTAACTAAGTTAATCACCTTGATTAACTTGGTCAAATCTCACTTAACACCTTCTACCACACCCACAAATAAATTTTTTCAAAATATACATAACCCCTCCAACTCATTTTTGCCATTTTCATGCTAAAACATCTTCCACCATTTTAGCTTACAAATGTAAGGCCCCAAAAATGTGCATATGTCACATGACCTTCACATTCCCACATAAAATAGAATTTTTAATTCCACCTCCTCCCAAGGAAATCAATTTTTAATTTCCTCACACATCAAAATCACATTAAATGCAAAAGTCCTCCCCAAAATGAATTTTAAATTTATTTTTATTTTCCACTCTCTAAATTTGATTATCAAATCTCAACCCTCCATCTCACAATCAATCTCATCCATTGATCTCAACATTCAATCTCCACCGTTGGATCAAAATCCCCTCTAATTTGCCTATAAATACAAGCCTCCACAAGCCATTTCATCATCTAATTTTAGAGCAAGTTTATTATGTCCAAATTTCTCCCAATTCCATCCATCTTAGCTAGGTTATGTTAAATTTGTAGTGAATTTGAGAAGCATTTCACATTCTAAGTCCTAGTTTGGGTAAAGCAAGGAGCTAGTGGGTGCAAGTTCCTCAATCCTATCAAGGAGTGAGGAGTGTGCAAGGATTTACAAGGTATAAATTTATGTTTTTGCTTTGTTTATTGCATATTTTACATCTTTCACACTTTCTGATCTTTAGGAGCAACCCAAATAGTCAATAGATTTTTTTTAGAAATAAAACTTTAGTTTCTTGAGTTGATAACTAGAGTATAGATGTATCCGTTGCACCTTTGGGTTCATATAATGTGTTTATTGGGGTAATCTAACTACATCAACATATGACTTGTGTAGATTGTTATGCCAAGACAACTGAGTGTCTATATTATTCTAGACAAGGAGTGACTCTTCAAGGAATTTACAAGCCAATAGATCTTAGAAATATTTTGACTATTCAACTACTTTAATAAATTGGGAAGTTGATAAGAAAACTCCAATTTTTTATAATTCGTGATTTTTGCAAGAGTTTAGGCATGTATTTCCTAAATAAATTCTTGGGACTCCACCTAATAGGAAGTTTAGTTTTTATATCAAGGTTCTTCCTATAAAATAACTAGTTTCAAAGGCACCTTATCATATGAATGTTTTTAAACTATTTGAGTTAAAAGTACAATTACATGAATTTATGGATAAAGGGTTAATCACGATAATGTATCGCCATGGGGAGCACTAATAATTTTGTCATGGAAAAGGATTTGACACTTAAGTTGTGTGTTGATTACCAAATTTGGAAGAAGGTAACAATTAAGGATAGGTAACCTTCACCTAGGACCGATTAATTGATTGATTAGATGAAGGGAGAAATAATGTTCTTATAAGATTGATCTTTAATCTATGTATCATCAATAGAGGATCAACAAAAAGGACATTCTTAAAATATAGTTTAGAACATGCTATGAAAATTACAAGTTCATAGTGATGCAATTTTATCTTACAATGCACCAACATTTTTCATGGATTCTATGAACACTATATTTCATGAATATAGAGACCACTTTGTTCTTGTATTTCTAGAGGATATATTGATTTATTCTAAAAAATGAAGAACATTCAATATAGTCATAGGTTGTTTTACAAAGGCCGAGAGAGAAAAATTTGTATGAGAAGTTATCTAAATGTGCATTCTTTGGAAATAAGATAAATTATTTGGGACATATTATTTCTATAGAAGGGATAACAATTGATCTCGTAAAGATTTAAGTATATCAAAATTACCAATTCTGAAGAATGTTTTAAATGTACAAAGTTTCATGTGACTAGCATGTGTTAGATTTAGGACAGACAACTGAGAGGGGGGGGTGAATCAGTTATCCAAAACTTTCTTCCTTTTCAACACTTGCATTTACTTAGCATTATGACAGTAAATCAAACATGAAACTTAATGCAATTAACCAAGAGCAAAAACATATTAACACATGAAACACCAAGATTTTGACGTGGAAAACCTGGTTAAGGGAAAAACCACGGGGTGACTAACCCAAGATATTATTCTCTGTTAGAAGAATAAAAAGAATAAAATGGCACATGCCAATTAGGGCTCACTGCCTGAGCACACTACTCACAAGAGGCTCACTGCCTACAGGAGACACACTGTCTACAATAAATGAGTATTACATACTTGAATTGGTAAATAGCATTGTCACCATGCTTGAATCAATTCCATTAAAGCCCAAATCCTTCTGCTCTTCCTTTCGCTTTTCTCCTCTCTACCACACACTCATCTCCCCAAGTTCACCTTTGACATGACTTCGCAATCCCTTATTTATACATGACATCAACTTAGGAACAACCATCTAAGTCGGCAAACATCCACAAGAATCATCCGCAAGATGAATAATTCATTCGGTTGGCTAGCCTGAGGAAGAGCACCTTCATCTGGAATCTCTAATTTCAGACTCCAACACTAATGCAGACTGACAACACAACCTCAACATGATCCAGGAACCTTCACAAGCTTGCCTGAATGACCAGGTACATCCGCACTTCCTCTACTTAAATCTCTTCTCTTTTGCATCCGGTGCCTCAAGAACACAGTCTGTCATGACTGTCACAAAGGAGTAGATTCTTCTGAACCTTCAAACCATGAACAAATTGAGATGACACATCACAAGGACTCCCCCAACACTCCTTCCAATCAGTAGAACATGAAAATGCATTTCCGGATCTCACTGCACCTTTCTGTAACACTCTGTCACTCCTGAGCATCTCCTGGAATCGATTCTACTTGATCGATCACAACTTCTTCATATATTCATGCAGACCTCTAAAATCTTAACTGGAACCTCCTAAGACTCATGTCCACAAACCCTTTAATCTGCATGTTCTAATCCTCAACCTGTCTTGAGCTATTTCCTTACTGTCATCACTATTCTTCACTGTTCCTAACTGAAACTGACTTTCTCAGTATCCTCAACAAATAACTCTGACTGAGACTGACTTTCTCAGTATCCTCAACAAATAACTCATCCAATCCTTATCACTGATGTAACAGAAGTATGTTGACATCAATGACAACACCGGTTTAACCCATACTTGCAACAATCTCCCCCTTTGTCATTGATGGCAACATATTATGTGAAAAACCATCAAGACAAGAACTTCTCCTTACTGTCATAGCTCCCCCTATCAACAACAACTATTCACATGTCTTCTCTTCCTGTACTGCTCCCCCTTTGATCATCAACCACTTGTTTTTCACATGTCTTCTCTCCCCCTTTGACATCAATGGAAAAGGGCCCATACTTGCAACTTGATCATCACACCTACTGCTCCCCCTGAGTAGCAGCTCCCCAACACTAATCCGGACCACAAGATATGACTGTGATATCCACCGAACTGATGCACTTTAGTGCATCCTAGTTCATCACCGGAGGGGCAATAACCCCTAACTTCTCCCTGAGATACTCAAAAGAGTCCTTGGGAAGAGGTTTAGTAAAGATATCTGCAATCTGATCCTTGGAGGGCACATACTCCAACCTAACTTCATCCTTTTTCACTTGCTCTCTCAGAAAGTGAAACTTGATAGATATATGCTTGGTCTTGGAATGCAACACTGGATTGTTAGAAATATTTATTGCACTTGAATTATCATAGAAAATTATGATAGGCTCCTCATATTCTATTTTAATGTCTCTTAGGATCTACTTCATCCATAAGATTTGAGTGCAACTACCTGCTGCTGCAATGTATTCTGCTTCAGTTGTAGATAGAGATATTGCCTCTTGTTTCTTACTTAGCCAAGAAACCAATCTTTTTCCCAAAAAGAATGCTCCACCACTGGTACTCTTTCGGTCATCCACATCTCCTGCCCAATCTGCGTCTGTATATGCATGAAGAGAGAAATCATGATCTCTAGGATACCATAGGCCATACTCAACTATCCCCTTTAGATATCTAAAAATCCTCTTGATTGCCATAACATGAGATTCTCTAGGATCAGCCTGGAATCTTGCAACAAGACCAACAACTTGCATAATGTCTGGTCTAGTCTAAGTGAGATATAACAGTCCTCCAATCATTGATCTATACTTGGTCTAATCAGCCTTATGAGAGTCATCATTTTTGCTTAGCTTACATCCAGTTGCCATGGGAGTGTTCATTGGCTTTGAATCTTCCATCCCAAATTTCTTCAACAATTCTTTTGCATATTTAGTCTGAGAAATGAAGGTACCTTTCTTTGTTTGAGAGATTTGTAGACCCAAGAAGAAATTCATTTCACCAAGCATGGACATCTCAAACTCACTTTTCATTTAGTTTGCAAAAGTTTTACACAAACTATCTTTTCCTCCAAAGATGATATCATCAACAAACACTTCAACACCTAGGATGTTTTCATGATCAATTTTAAAATATAAATTGCTATCAGCAGTACCTTTGTTGAAACCAATCTTCAATAGATGCTTATCCAATCTTTCATACTAGGCTCTTGGGGCTTGCTTCAGTCCATACAGAGCCTTTTTCAATTTGCAGACCATGTCACCATGATCAGACAATTGAAATCCATCCGGTTGCTCAATATACACTTCCTCTTCCAAATTACCATTTAGGAATGTAGATTTGACATCCATCTAATATACCTTGAAGTCCTTAAAGGTAGCAAATGCAAGAAATAGTCTGACTACTTCAATTCTTGCCACCAGAGCAAAAGTCTCTTCAAAGTCAATTCCTTCAATCTGAGAGTAGCCCTTGCAGACTAATCTGGCTTTATTTCTGATTACTTCACCGGCTTCATTTAGTTTGTTCCGGAAGACCCATTTTGTTCCAATCACATTCTTGTTTCTAGGTTTGGGAACAAGATCCCAAGTGTGATTCTTCTCAATTTGCATCAGTTCTTCCTTCATTGCCTTAGTCCAATTTTCATCATTGCAGGCTTCATTCACAGTCTTAGGTTCAATCTTTGAAATCAGATAATATTCATCTGAACTTTGAGCAATTCTCCTCCTTGTTTGCACTCCTTTGCTTTTGTCACCTATGATCTGATCTTTAGAGTGGTTTAGAGTAACATACCTTGGAACTTTGGGAGTTTCTTGCACCACTAACTCTTGATCAGTCTCATTGAGATTTATCTCTTCTTCCTGATTTACCAGATCAACTTGACTTGGTTTCTCAGAAGAGGCTTGGACAATTTGAATTTGAACACCATTCTGATCATCTTCATTATACTCATGAATTCTTGAGGGTCTTTCAATTTCTTCATCAACCTTTACATTTACACTTTCTACTATCTTTCTCAATCTCTTGTTGTAACACCGGTATGCTTTGCTTTGAGTGGAGTAACCCAAAAATATTCCTTCATCACTTCTAGCATCAAACTTGCCTAGATCTTCATCTCTCTTGATGTAACATTTACTACCAAACACTCTAAAATATCTTACAGTAGGTTTAATACCAAACCAAAGTTCATAAGGAGTCTTACCGGTATTGTTTCTGATTTGAACTCGATTAAGAGTATAGACTGCAGTACTGACAACTTCTCTCTAATAGATCCGGGGGACATTTGCTTCCATCATCATGGTCCTAGATGCTTCCTAGATGGTCTGGTTCTTTCTATCAACTACACCATTCTGCTGTGGAGTCCTAGGAGCAGACAACTGTCTTTTTATTCCATGTTTCTCACATAAATCTATAAACTCATCGGATGTGAATTCTCCACCTCTATCAGACCTCAGACATTTCAGCTTCAATCCAGTCTCATTTTCCACCATAGCCTTGCATATTTTGAACTTCTCAAGAGCTTCTGATTTCTCTTTTAGGAAGGTTACCCACATCATCCAGGAATGGTCATCAATTAGCAGCATGAAGTATCTATCACCTTGCACACTCTTGATTCTTGCCGAACCACATAAGTCAGTGTGAACCAAATCTAATAATCCGGTAGAAGATTGTTCCTTGCTCTTGAATGAGATTCTGCTTTGTTTTCCCAATTGACATTCTTTGCACAAACTGTGTGTAGGTTTTACCAATCTTGGAAGATCTCTTACAGCCTGAGTATTGCTTATCTTGATGATATTATCAAAGTTCACATGACACATTCTTCTATGCCATAACCAACTTTGATCAACTTGAACAAATAGACAACTTTTACCAGTACCAGCTAAATGAAAGATGTTACCTTTTATTTGGGTACCAGATGCAATCTCTGTTCCAAAACTTTCAAAAATTTTGCACTTTCCAATCTTGAATCTGAGATCATAGCCTTTGTCCACCAACTGTCCAACACTGAGAAGATTGTGTTTCAATCCTTCAACATATAATACATTACTGGTTTTGTTCTTTCCATCAAAAGAAATAGTTCCTCTACCTCTGATTCTACCTGCAGAGTTATCACCAAATTTTACCACTCCTCCTTCATACCTTTCTAAATCTATGAACTTGTTTTTATCACTTGTCATGTGGTGAGAGCAACCACTGTCAATGACCCAATCATCCTTCTCTTTAACTTGGGCAGCCAGGGCTTTTTCTTCAACTTTAAGATTGACAGATTTAGAGGGCAATGGATCTTCTTCCTTGATGGCAATGAACACCCAGTCATTTCCGGATTTATCTCCTTTCTCTGATTCAGCATCTGTTACTCCATCATCTCCTTCATGAGCATAGTAACAATTCTTCTAGAATTTTGGTCTATCACTGTTTGGCCTAGAAAACCTTTTCGGACACCTTGATGCAAAATGACCAATCTTATTGCAGTTAAAACACTTAAAAGGCAGTTTTCCCTCATACTTACCGGATCCTCTTGGTAGTCTTTTTACGATAAGAGCTTCAAGATGAGCAGTTTTAGCTTCTTCTTCTTCCAAGTCTTTTCTTGCATTTTCATACCATGATGATTTCCTTGAAGAGTTTTCTCCTGGATCAAACCTTTGTTTTCCTTTTACCAAGGCACTTGCTTTGAATGCAGATTCAGTCTTTGGAGGATCATCTCCAAACTCAGCCATTTCAAAAGCAGCTAGCTTACCAACCAATTCATCCCTTGTGATTGTTGTGTGAGCTCTGAATTCTTTGATTGCAAAAGCTTTGATTTTATAAGACTCAAGAAGGGATCTGAGAACTTTGCCAACTATCTCATCTTCAATCAAGGTTCCACCTGCATTTCTGATTCCACAAACCAGCTCATTCACTCTTGGCATAAAAGAGGTAATATTTTCATCATTTCTCATTTTCAGTCTTTCAAATTTCCCTTTTAGACTCTATAATCTTGCACATTTAAAAAACTGGTCTCCTTCATGCAAAAGTTCCAATTTCTTCCAAATCTCAAAGGCAGTTGGTAGATGAATAACATTAGAGAGTTCTGAGTCGGATAATGCACTTAAGAGAGCCTCTCTAGTTCGCAGATTGTTTTCAGCATCTGTGATTTCATTTAGGGTTGTCAGACCACCCTGTGGAGGTACATAAGCCTTTGTCACCATGGACCAGTATGCAAATCCCATGCACTGCAAGTGACATTCCATGTGACCTTTCCAAAGAGCAAAGTTAGTTCCATCAAACTTCAGACTATCCTTCTTGTAGGACGACATCCTGGATCTCCTCAAGCGGTTAAGCTCCTTTCAGAGGAACCAGCTTTGATACCAATTGTTAGATTTAGGACAGACAACTGAGAGGGGGGGTGAATCAGTTGTCCAAAACTTTCTTCCTTTTCAACACTTGCATTTACTTAGCATTATGATAGTAAATCAAACATGAAACTTAATGCAATTAACCAAGAGCAAAAACATATTAACACATGAAACACCAAGATTTTGACGTGGAAAACCCGGTCAAGGGAAAAACCACGGGGTGACTAACCCAAGATATTATTCTTTGTTAGAAGAATAAAAAGAATAAGATGGCACATGCCAATTAGGGCTCACTTCCCAAGCACACTGCCCACAAGAGGCTCACTACCTACAGGAGACACACTATCTACAATAAATGAGTATTACATACTTGAACTGGTAAATAGCATCATCACCATGCTTGAATCAGTTCCATTAAAGCCCAAATCCTTCTGCTCTTCCTTTCACTTTTCTCCTCTCTACCATGCACTCATCTCCCCAAGTTCACCTTTGACATGACTTCACAATCCCTTATTTATACATGACATCAACTTAGGAACAACCATCTAAGTCGGCAAACATCCACAAGAATCATCCGCAAGATGAATAATTCATTCGGTCGGCCAGCCTGAGGAAGAGCACCTTCATCCGGAAGTATATCTCCAATTCTGGACTCCAACACTAATACGGACCGATAACACAACCTCAACATGATCTAGAAACCTTCACAAGCTTGCCTGAATGACCAGGTACATCTGTACTTCCTCTACTTACTTAAATCTCTTCTCTTCTGCATTCGGTGCCTCAAGAACATAGTCTGTCATGACTGTCACAAAGGAGTAGATTCTTCCAGACCTTCAAACCATGAACAAATCAAGATGACACATCACAAGGACTCCCCCAACACTCCTTCCAATCAGCAGAACATGAAAATGTACTTCCGGATCTCGCCGCACCTTTCTGTAACACTCTGTCACTCCTGAGCATCTCCCGGAATCGGTTCTACTTGATCGATCACAACTTCTTCATATATTCATGCGGACCTCTAAAATCTTAACTGGAACCTCCTAAGACTCATGTCCACAAACCCTTTAATCTGCATCTTCTGATCCTCAACCTGTCTTGAGCTATTTCCTTACTGTCATCACTATTCTTCACTGTTCCTGACTGAAACTGACTTTCTCAGTATCCTCAACAAATAACTCTGACTGAGACTGACTTTCTCAGTATCCTCAACAAATAACTCATCCAATCCTTATCACTGATGTAACAAAAGTATGTTGACATCAATGACAACACCGGTCTAACCCATACTTGCAACAACATGATATTATAGGAGATTTGTAGAGGGATTTTATTATTTGTCGTGTCGTTGACCTATTTGTAAAATTTAATATCCATAGGAGATCAAGAGAGATAGAGAGAATAGAAAACTCTAGATCAGCTAAAGGAAGCATGTTAACTCTATGTTGCAATGGTTTAGGATGCAAGATTGAAAACCAATTAGTGTTCCCATTCCTATGGGAATAAAGCTTTTTATCAATCAATGACCTTCAACATTAGATGAACTAGAGGATATTCACCACATTTCCTATGTGAATGTAGTTGGTAGTCTTATGTTAATTATAGTTTGCACTAGAATGAACATTACCCAAGTAGTGAGAGTCTTGAGTCATTTTATGTATAATCCAAGGAAGAAGTATCAAACTATAGTTAAGAGGTTCTTTAGGTATCTCAAATATGTTGAGAATTGGGTGATATTCACCTATATAGAGTCCTTGTAGAAAGAGTTTGTCTCTACAATACATTATGGTGATATGTAATGAGATTTTTGGTATTGTGTTATAGAATTTATGTTGACTAACATGTGGTGATGTTTTGGTAGTTTGTTGTGGTGTAACTGTTAAGTGGGAAAAGGATGAATGATGACAACTAGCATGCACACTAGATCAAACCCTCTTTCACAATAACATTCAAGGACAAGATGAGCCAAATCACTACCAGATGGAGGTGGACTCAACTATAGATCTTGTACTTAGGAGTTCTATAGAAAGATCAAATTTAATCAAGCCTTTTATCAAACCCTAGGTCAATAATGCACTAAACTCTAGTTCTATGATGATTGATGAGGTATAAATAACCTCATCTCTTTGATGGAAAAAATAGCCTTTTTGCATTACCCAGTTCCTTATCCTTGCCAATTTATTTATTTTTATAAGCAATATTTATCTATTTTTAATAAAATGTTGTACAAATCCTTATTTCCTAAATTGATTGAAATTAGCTTTTAAATGTTGATTTAATGGCATGAAAAGTTGGGTAATTGACTAGGTTAATGCATTGCTTATAAAAGAAGTGGACATCATGCAGCTGTGGATAAATGCGCCGGAAGTTGAGGGCACCAGAAAATTTAGGCATTTATTAAATAAAGACTTTGTTTTAACCCTATTATTTCTATGGTTACCCAAAAGACATTATGGCTCCACTCAGAGTCCTTTTTATGTTCTAAATGACAACAGTAGTAAAGATTCTGTTTTTCAATTATAAGACTTCTTCAAATGGCATTTTCCCGCCATCTAAAATTTAGGGGTTTTGAAGTAGTTTAGTTTTAGTTGTTGCTCAAAACATGGATATAAATATATACTATGAATGAATGAAAGACAATCCTTTATTTTTAAAAATCATTAGAGCTATGTACTTGCAATTTTTCATAAATATGAAATGATGTTGTTCTGAGTTTATTCTTTTGAGAATATGAAATTTTGAATGGAGTTATCATGTGCTGTTGAATGTGACCTGATTTAAGACAAGCTTCTCCAATGAGCTAGCCACTTGTGGGACTGTAAGATAGATAAGTATTTTCATTTCTGTGGATGTTGTTATTCAGTTGAAGATAGTTTATGTCTAGTTTTTGTCGTTAACCCGTAGGGTGTGTTGTTTAAAAGTTAAACTATTGTGTACTGTTGTTTACAACTTTTCGTGTTCATTAGAAGTTTTCTAGCGCATTTGCCTTAGTCAAAATTACTATTTTTTGATAGTTAGAATTTTGAATGTTTTAAGTATAGCAAATTGCATTTGTGAATTGTTAGCATAAGGATTTATCTGCTTTCTAGTGTAGAATTTGTATGCTTTCTAGTCTAGATTTTTCATACTTTTTAGTGTAGAATTGGAATGCTCTCTGTAGAAGGATATAATTGCTATTTCATTTAATGAACTATTTCAATCTTTTCATTAAACTAAGAAACTATTTATCAATGAAATCTCCAAACTTCCTATTGCAGACAGCCTCGGACACTACCCCGGTCGATAAATTTATAATTTTTATATAAAGTGTTAGGACCTCACGACAACCTATCACTTTTTGGCGCCATTGTTGGGGATATGTGATCTTTTCTAAGTGTTGTTAGGGAATGCTTGGGAATTAACCTCTCTTTATGCATGGTCAGGAAATGAGGCCCACACGGAAGGTATATACCAAAAACCCCCCTAATAGTAATTCCAACCATAAATAGGGAAGAAGAAGTCTTAGTTGAAGAACTAAATTATGAATTGATTGAGCAGGATCAACCTGAGACCTCCCACCTTACCCCAGAAGTTTTGCTAGTTGACCTAGTCTTTGAGGAGATAATTATTCAACCAACCAACCTAGTCTTTGAGGAAGAGAACATTCCTTTTCACATTATGGCTAATAATATCCATAATGATGATATGGCGAGAAGATCAGTAGCACGAACCTTTACCTACCCTATCACTCTCAATGAAGATGATGATGCACCAATGAAAAGCATTTCACCATCTATCTTGCCGACTTTCAGGGGACTTTCTTCTGAAGATCCTGACCAGTTCCTCTTTGAGTTCAAAGTCTTGTGTTAAACATATGACTACAAGAATGACAATCAGAAGCTTAACCTTTTTCCCTCCACTCTGAGAGATACTATAATGCGTTGGTTTATGGGGTTATCTTTTGGATCAATAACTACATGGGATGACATGGAATCTGTTTTCTTAGAAAAATACCAGAGTTATTGCAGAGTTAGTGATAGAAAAGAAGAGCTGTTCAAGTTAAGACAAAAAGAAGATGAGAGCTTGGAAGATTACCTTGATAGGTTTATCTTTCTAACCAAATGATGTGGTGAGGAAGCCATAAGCCCAGAGATTCTAAAGACTATATTTCTTAAAGGACTTAATGAGGATGCTAGGAGAAGCTTAGATTTAATAGGAAAAGGAGATGTGTCCCAGCTTGAACTCACCGATATCTCTGAGTTATGTCAAAATTTTTCCCATACTCAAGGAGGGATCCAAAAATCTAGCCTCTTAAGAAGCTCAAATGACATAGGTAAACTGCGAGAGGAAATAGCGAATCTAAAAACCAACATTCTTGTTTTGTTGAACACCACCATGAATGGAATACAAGCCAAAACATGTAACCCTGAGACATTATCCATCTATTGTCCAAGGTGTTGAAACAAACATCTGTTAAAAGAATGTCCTTTAGATAAGGCTGACAGTTGCCAAATTTGTGAAAAAAATCAAACCACTGATCAATGTGAGATTCTGAATGCAATTAAGACTTCTAAAAAATGACCATCTCACACTGAGGAGGAAGTCAACTTCGAAGGCCAGAAACCTAGAGGAAATTTCTCCTATAGTTAGAACTTAGACCCTACATGGTGACCTCCAAACCCTTGGAACAATACATAGTGGTCAGCTCCATGGCCTTCAGTACCACTTGGATGGGGATCTTATCCACCTTGGGGACCTCCTGAATGGACGAACTAAGCATGGGGAAACCCCTAATGGCCAAACCAACAATGACATCCTCATAACCAACCTCCACAATGGAATCAACCACCAAATCAATTCTATAATGGTCCAAGACAAATGCCAAATCTGCAACAAAACCTTCTCACTGCTCCTCAAAACCCTCAGCAGAGTGAACAAGTTAATCAACCATCATTACTGACACAACCTGTTCCTAATCCCAAGAAGACACATCAAAATGCCCTAGTGTATGCCGCTGATTAGGATAACATGGCAGGGGTCAACACTATTTATTGTAGAAACCTTCAACTGAGGTCAGGAAAAACACTTAATCAATTGACCATTGTTAAGGTTACAGAAGACTCAAATGAAGAAATTAATGTAGAACCAAAGACTCTTCTTGTACCTACAGAGCATGAATCCAAGAAAAATTAGGAGAAATCATCTCCACCACGATCTCGGGCACCGATCATAGAACAGTCTTAGGAAGAAGTTGCCAAACAACCATCAACGACTTCAGGAAAAGATCCTATACTAGGAAAGAAAACCCAGGCACCTTTTCTGGACCATCTCTGATCAAATGTTCATAAGAAACAACTAGAACTACCATTGTCTAACAAAACTACTCTGATACAAGAAATTAAATGACTCCATATCGAGATTCCTTTGTTACAAGCGATCAAGGAAATTCCTGAACTAAATCAGTTAGTTAAACAGTTGTGCATTAAAACACCAAGAAGGAAACCAAAATAGATTAATATGGTGCACATTAATGGATATCTGGCTAAACTTTTAGCTGGAAAAACCTTAACTCCAAAATATGGTGACCCAGGTAGCCCACTTATAACAATAACAATTAATGGGGTAGCAATACCTAATGCATTGGTGGACTTGGGAGTAGCCATTAATGTTATGACAGTGGACGTTATGGAAAAACCTGGACTCACTGATCTACACCCCACGACTACCATTTTATAGATGGAAAATTAGGCCATAGCTATTCCCAAAGGAGTCCTAGAAAATGTCCCTATTAAGGTTGATGATTGGGAATATCCAGTAGACTTCCAAGTTCTCTAGTCCCTCACACCCAAAGACAGTTACCCAGTAATACTGGGTAGGCCATGGTTAGCTACAGTCATAGCCAAGATTGACTGTGGGGCAGGAGGAATGGTCATTTCACATGGTCCCAGTAGAAACATTTAAGTCTATATCCCCCTGCTTAGCCTACAGAATATAACCAAGTCTAGGTGGATGAATCAAATGAATCCGATAAGCAAGAAAATCTAGCTTCACTTGCCATGGTGGTTATTAAACAACACAACAAAGAACTGGAAAATGAATTAGACAACAACCAAGACCTTTCCATAGGATCAGAAGATGAAGAGACTTTAGAGTTGGAAGAAATTTTAGGACATCCAATCCACATTAACGACGAAGAACATGATTATACCAAATTCACAACTTGACCTTGTCCCCTGGCAAATATCATTTTGAAAATAGATCATTTCTTCTCAGATATTGCCACTCCATAGAATCATACCACATAGCTGTCCTCTCAAAACATTAACAGAAGAAGTTCACACTATCACCTCCAATAACCTTGTAACCAAGACTATCATGTTATTGCAAGGAAAGACTAAATATCAATAGTTGGTTGACAGAATCCGAGGAGCGCAAATTATTCAATGTTTTGATGAACAGGTCCAAAGATTTTGCTTGGGACTATACAAATATGAGAGGAATCCACCCAAGTGTTTGCACCCACTACATCTATCTGAAGACGTTAGACCAATCTGCCAACCCCAGTGAAGACTCAATCCTGCTCTCAAAGATATTGTCAAAACTGAAATTGAGAAACTCTTACAAGTGGGATTTATTTATCCTATTTCAGATAGCAAATAGGTTTCACCCTTGGTGGTAGTGCCAAAGAAAAATGGGAAATGGAGAGTGTGCGTTGACTATCAAGAACTCAACAAAGTGACCTACATAGATTATTTCCCACTACCCTTTATAGACCAAGTTTAGGATAATCTAGCAGGAAGAAAGTATTTTTCATTTCTGGATGGGTTTAGTGGATATAACCAAATACAAGTGGCAGTAGAGGACCAGGACAAAACTACTTTCACCTGTCCTTGGGGAACATTCGCATATTGGGTTCTTCCCTTCGGGCTTTGTAATGCTCCTGCCACGTTTCAAAGAGCTATTTTGGCTATCTTTACTAAACTTGTAAATGATTGTGTGGAAGTCTATATCAATGACTTCACAGTCTATGGTTCCACTTTCAATGAGGGTCTCAAAAATCTGGATAGGCTGTTACAATGATGTGAAGATCATCAACTATCTCTAAGCCATGAGAAATGTCTCATAATGGTAGAACAAGGTATAGTACTGGGACACCATATTTCAGTCGAAGGGATAAAGGTTGACCCTAAGAAGATTGAAGTGATACAACAACTAGAAACACCAAAGAATCAAACCGATATTAGAAGTTTCTTAGGACACATTGGTTATTACCAGAGATTCATAGAAAAATTCAGTAAGATTGTAGCTCCCATGTTCTCTCCTCTATAGAAAGATGTGGATTTTACCTAGATAGAAGAATGTCAAAAGTCTTTTGACATCATTAAAGAAAAGCTTGTCTCAACCCCACTCCTACGGGGACCTAATTGGAAACTACCCTTCCATATATATGCTGATGCTTCTAATGATGCTATTGCAGCAGTGTTAGAACAAGAAGATGAGAGTAGAGGGAAATATGCCATATATTTCATCAGTAAGAACTTGAGCCCCATGGAACGAAATTACACCACCACAGAGAACGAATTTCTAGCCATAGTTCATGCAATAAACAAATTCTGGCATTACATCACTGGATACAAAGTGACTATATGCACAGACCATTCAGCTATCAAGTACCTGATGAACAAACCCTCAGTGAATGGACGAATAATCAGATGGTTATTACTTCTACAAGAATTTAATGTAACCATAATGGATAAGCCTGGAAAATTCAATGTAGTGGTAGATTTTCTATCCCGGATAAAGCAAGATAATGGAGATTGTACTCCTGTGTAGGATGAATTTCCTATGCAAAATTTATTTGTTGTCTCCATTAAAACACCCTAGTTTATAGACATTGCCAATTACTTAGCCACTTTTGAGCTTCCCCCAAACTTCACATCAAAACAAAAGAAACACCCTATTCAGGAAAATGCTCACTTTAAATGGATTAATGGCATGTTATTTCAATATGGGCCTAATTTAATCCTACGACGTTGTGTTAGACCATATGAAACATTCAACATCCTTAAAGCTTGCCATGACAACCCATATGGCGGACATTACTCTACCAAAAGAACTTCCCATAAAATCTTAGGTGCAGGATACTATTGGCCTTCTATGCACAAGGATGTGAAGAACTATGTTCACCGTTGTGATGAATGCCAATGAGTGGGAAGACCTACGGCATCCAATGAAATGCCTCTGCAACAACAGGTCACTTTTAAACCATTTGAAAAGTGAGGATTGGATTTTATTGGTCCTATAGATCCTCCTTTGCAAGGAAAAGAATATATTCTAGTTTGCACGGACTATCTCATCAAATGGGCAGAAGTCGAAGCCCTCAAAGTTACTAGAGAAGAATAGGTTGTAGACTTTCTGTATTACAAAAATTTTCTCAGATTCAGAGCCCCTAGGTCAATTGTCACAGACCAAGGACCTCAGTTTATGTCCAAAGTTCTGTTAGCTTTCACCAATCATTTCTAGGTAAGCCATAAAAAGTTGTCACCCTATCAGCGACAAGCAAATGGACAAGTAGAAGTCACTAATAGGGAGCTCAAAAACATCCTAACAAAAAAAGTTTCATCAGGCAGAAAGGATTGGGCCAGGAAACTACCTGAGGATCTTTGGGCCAACAATACAACTTGGAAATCCACCACTGGTCTTACCCCTTATGAATTAGTCTTTGAGAAGAAACCTTTTCTGCCCATTGAATTTGAACTCCAAACGCTTTGAACAACAATGGAGTTAGACTTCAACCTTGATCGAGCTCATGTAGGGAGAGTTTTGCAACTTAGTGAACTAGGTGAACTCCACCTAGAAGCCATTCATCAAACTGAACTAGCTCAATAACAATGAAAGGCCTGTCATGATAAACACATCAAAGAAGGAGAATTCTATTTTGGAGATTGGATGCTGCTATTTGATTCTTGATACAAGGACCAGAAAGGTAAACTCAGAACTCATTGGCTAGGTCCATATGAGATTTCTGAGGTATTCCCAAATGGAGTAGTACAACTCAAACCCATTGATGGTGATTCTTGAACCCTCTTAGTCAATGGACATCAACTTAGGATCTACCATAAACCTATCAACAAAGAAGAATTTACTCGACTGGTAGAAATGCATGGAGAAACACAATGTGTTGATTCTGCTTTGGCAGAAATAATACCATAAATATCTTGTAGTTCATTAAAAAAAAGAGATTTTTTTTGTTTGAATGTGTGTATATGCATTTAGGAACAATTCTTCATGTTTTCTTCTTAGTATCTACCTAAATTTTATCTTTGTTTCACAGGGTTTCATCTTTTAGGATGTGTTACAAATTCTGACGCACCTCCTAGTGATGCTCTAGAACTTGTTGTCTCCTCACTTTGTACCTACATTCTGGTTGCATCTTTTAGCGATGCTTCAGAACTTGTTGTTTGAGTAAGATCCATACCCTCCCTTTGTACCTGCATTCTGGCAGCATCTTTCAGCGATGCTCCAAAACTTTGTTCCTGCATTCTAGCAGCATCTTTTAGTGATGCTCTGGAACTTTGTTCCTACATTCCGGCTGCATCTTTCAGTGATGCTTTGGAACCTTGTTCCTGCATTCCAACTACATCTTTCAACGATGCTCTGGAACTTTGTTTCTGCATTCCAGCTACATCTTTCAGTGATGCTCCAAAACCTTGTTCTTGCATTTCGGCTACATCTTTCAGCGATGCTCCGGAACTTTGTTCCTACATTCTGACTGTATTTTAGTGATGCTCCAGAACTTTGTTCCTACATTATGGCTGCATCTTTTAGTGATGCTCTGAAACTTTGTTCCTACATTTTGACTGCATCTTTTAGCGATGCTCCGAAACTTGGTTCCTACATTTTGGCTGAATTTTTCAGCGATGCTTCAGAACTTTGTTCCTGCATTCCGGTTGCATCTTTTAGCGATGCTTTGGAACCTTGTTCTTGCATTTTGGCTACATCTTTCAACGATGCTCCAAAATTCTATTTCTTCAGATGGCTGCATCTTGTAAAAGATGCTCTAGAATTTTGTTCATATCCTCCATATCCATTCTGTTGATATCTTCTTCTATCACTGTAAACTTGTAATTGACATCCATGCAAATGTTCCTATTATCTAAAAACACACCATTCATCCCACAATCCACTGTGAAAGCCATCATAAGTTTGACATTACCGACCATGAGAAAATAAACATTATTATGAAAACCTTTCGTCATAATAAAATTTAGCCACCCTGTCATCATACCATAATAAATTTTGCCACTCCATTATCACATCATAATAAATTCATTCCATTCAAACCAGTTAGTACCACCACCTAGGATGCTATTATGTCAGCAAAGACAAGCGACTTTCAAATCAATAATGGGATGGAAGGTATGTAAATCTTTTATTTTGAATAGATCATTTATTGTAAATAAAGATAGATAAGTTGGCATGACCCCTTTCTTTTCCAAATTTAGCAAATGTGTGAACTGTTCCTTCATTAGAGAAGGTGGTGGCTCGTTCACTCTATCCCATGCAAAGTAATAATTAACTATTGTGATTAATTGCTAAAAAGCCAAATATCCTGAACTAACATTACCGAAGCCCAAGTGTCCTTGAAACCTGCATTTCCTTTAATCTTCCTATCAATTCCCTAAGCAGTTTTACCACTCTGGGTGCCATGATATTTTAGTAGTCTTTGAGCAATATGGGAGGAGCCAAACACAAGTCTGAGCCAGTTTCACTAGATAAATTGCTGGCATTAGGGAATATTTTAGAACTATTTCAAAGAGTAGGGTGGCTAGACTTTATAAAGAAATTTGAGGGACACCATGCACAGCTGGTCAAGGAATTTGCTGAGAACTTTGCAGATGGGCAGTCAATTGTGCGTGGGAATAAATTCAAGGCAAGTCCCTAAATCATCTCCAAATTATCTGGTATTGGAAATGAAGGAATTAATTTGTCTGAAACTACAAATACTTCCTATCAGAAAATGATAGAGATTTTTGCACTGGAAGGGGAACCTCACCCATTATTAGTTGTAAGTCCCTAAGGGCAAAATAAGGGATTTCAGAGAATGTCCATTGCAGAGCCATGGAGAACATCAGTTGCATGGATTATTAAGTATTTCACCTATGAAGGACAATGCACCATAGTAGTTGGTCCCCCTTTTTGACTGCTCATTCATTTGCACCATGGTCTAGAAAATCTTGAATTGAGAGTTAACATTCCCGCATTCCTTCATGATTCCCTTGTCTACATGATAGAACGTTTGAAAATTGGGTCTGGGCCTTTGAAACATCATGGTATTATACATTTAATATGCAAATATCATTTTCATAGAAAAAGAAAACCAAATGAGAAATAGCAAAAATTGCTGCAAAAATTTGAAAACCCTGAACCTCCAAGACAATTTGAGGTGGGTGAATCATCGGGTAGGGCAACCCAAGACATGAAAGAACTCTCCCCTGCACCCCAGGACGATAGACAAGCTCTTGGCGGTGAAGCACTGGAAAATCCACCAAACCCTCTAAATCGTGAAGAAAGACCTAAATCACATATTGTGCCTGAAACCCCAGAAAAATGAGAAAATGTGGATTTAGTAGACTTAGAGGAGGAAGGTGTTCAACCCCGTAAAAAGGAAAAGAGGCCCAAAATGAAATTGCCAAGACCCACTCCTCTAAGAAGGAGCAAACAGTTAGCTGATGAGCCTAGTTGTGCCACGGCTTGTGAATTACCCCCTGTTCCCAAGAAAAAGAGAAAAGAGAGGCAACCTTGTGAAAAAGTGACTCAGCCCAATGAGAATGTGTCTCATATTGGTATATAGGCAACTAAAACATTAGAAAGTAATGAACCCTCTGCATCTAGACCATCAATTGAGCCATCCAAAGAGGACCTAGAGGAAAAAGGACAAAAAGGACAAGAGGGAATCAGTGAACAAATACCTAATTATGTCCTAGTTGAAGAAGAGGAGGGTCAAGAATATGAGACTGTTGAAACAACTTCTTCATTCCAACAACTAGGAAACATTCAGGAAGTTGATACAATGCTTGAGGAGAGACAATTATCTTCCTTACATAATGTTGATAATATAGAACAAGGTCCATTTGAAGCAATTAATGAAGAGCACATATCTGGAAATGAAATAGAAGTTTTGATTACTCCTCCCCCTATAGATCATAGGACAACAAAGGTGAGTCTATGACATTAGAAACAAAGAAACTGAAAGTAGAAATTGTGCAATTGAGAAATAAAATACAATTGAGTGAAGAGCAGTTGAGCAGGCAACAATAGGAGATAGAAGAGCAGAAGGAGCTTCTAGAGCAAAAGGATCAAACTATTAGAGAGCTGCGATCCCAATTACAGCAAAGTGAAGGAAAAGATAAGCACTGTCTGGATAGTCTATCTAAGAGAGATAGACAAATCAAGAACCTAATCTTCAACCTAGAATAGTGCCTGAAGACATTTGCAGAAGAGCAGGAGAAGCAGAAAATTGAATTAAATAAGGCCATAAGTAGAACTATTCATCTGGAACAAAACTTACAAGAAATTAATATTAAGCTGACTGTGGAATCAAAAGAAGTTCAAACCAAACCAACTAAATGGAATGGTTTTAGGTCCACATTCCTCCCATGCTAACTAAGTGGATGGAACAATGCTATTTCTTAAGACAATATGGCTCTGCCAAGATGGATGCATGATAGATTGGAGAGTTATTTCTGGCCTATAGGAAACCGTCCAGATTATATTCCATGTTCCTTAATTAATAGTTGTTAAGATGGAAGCTCTTGAGAATCTCTTGCGATTTACCACATGATCCTGATGACCAGCAATTCCTTGAAGCATTCAAAGAATCCTCTCCTATACAAAAGAATTTATTATGTGATTTTTTCATTCATAATCTATTTCTTGAAAAACATAGTGATTTCTTCATCAATCTGTTTGTGGGGGAAGTTCAGTTAAGGGCATTTTTGTCAAATATACAAAATTAGATTCAGTGGTAGGATAGAACCAGAGAATATCTTCATGCGGAGAGAACTATGGGAGTACACATGAGGTACCCCAACGGAAACCTTTTGCTTTCAAAACTTAGTTCAAGAGAACTAAGAGTTATGAACATATGAAAGAAAAATATAATAAGAGCATTAGGACCTGCTATGAAGATTTCAAGATAAATGGACCATAGTTGATTGATAGAGCTTGGAATGCCTATGAGGAAAGGTATACCCCCCTTGCCTATGTATTTAAAAAGAAGAGAAATGATTTCCCCCACTAACCTTAGATGGTCATACAAAAGGGTTGAGGCATTGACAGAGATTCTTCAGCAACTAAAGACAAAGTGGATAGGAATGAGATATAGACCGCCTCTACTTTTACAGCCACCCCTTACAGTCTTAGTTACAGAATAGGAACCAAGGGACTTACATACCTGGCAGATGAGAATCAATCTTCACAAAGGTTTTCTGAAGGTCCCTGACCATATTGATGAAGAGGCAGATGAAGTATATGATTTGAGCTCAAAGTATGATGAATTGAATAGGAAAAGAGGCTGAGAGATAGAGGATGCATCATAGAGCATGAGGACCTACTCAAGGTTATGAAGGGGAGGAATGATGAGGTATAAATTGTTAGACTTAGAGCAGACAACTGAGAGGGGGGGTGAATCAGTTGTCCAAAACTTTCTTTACTTTCAAAACTTATATTCACTTAGCAGTATAACAATAAATCAAACATGAAACTTAATGTATTTAATCAAGAGCAGAAACAAATCAACACAAGAGACACCAAGATTTTGATGTGGAAAACTCGGTTAAGGGAAAAACCATGGGGTGATTAACCCAAGATTGTATTCTCTGTTAGAAGAATAGAAAGAACAAAATGACACATGCCAATTAGGGCTCACTGCCCGAGCACACTGCTCACAAGAGGCTCACTGCCTACAAGAGACACATTGTCAACAGAAGAATAAATATCACATACTTGAACTGGAAAATAGCATCTTCATCATGCTTGAGTCAGTTCCATTTAAGCCCAAACCTTCTGCTCTGCCTTTTGCTCTTCTCCTTGCTACCACACACTCATCTCCACAAATCCTTACTTTGAAATGACTTTGCAATCCCTTATTTATACATGACATCAACTTAGGAACAAACATCTAAGTCGGCACACATCCACAAGAACATCCGCAAGATGTATAATTCATCCGGTCGGCCAGTCACATAAAGAACATCATCATCCGAAAGTTATTCTTCATTTCTAGGACTCCAATTCTAATGCGGACCATAAACACAAACTGAGCACGATCCAAGGACCTCCACAAGCTTGCCTAAAACACCAAGAACATCCGCACTTCCTCTACTTACTGAAACCCTTCTCTCCTTCATCCGGAACCTCAAGAATACAGTCTACCATTACTGTCACAAAGGAATAGATACTTTCAGACCTTCAAACCATGAACCAATCGAGTTGACACACCACATAGACTTCCCCAACACTTCCTCAAATCCACAGAACCGGAGAATGCATTTCCGGATCTCACCGGACCTATCTGTATCAATTTGTCATCACTGAACATCTACCAGAACCGGTTTTACTTGAACTGCCATAACTTCTTCATATCTTCATTCGGACCTCTGAAATCTCTACTGGAACATCTTACAACACATTTCTACAAATCCTTTAATCCGCATCCTCTGATTCGCAACCTATCTTGGACTTTTACCTTATTGTCATCACTATTCTTCACTGTTCCTGATTGAGACTAATTTTCTCAATATCCTCAGCATACAGCTCATCCAATCCTTCTCATTAATGCAACATGAGTATGTTGACATCAATGACAACACCGGTTAGGTCCATACTTGCAACATAAATAACCTCATCTCTTTGATGGAAAAAATAGCCTTTTTGCATTACCCAATTCCCTATCCTTGCCAATTTATTTATTTTTATAAGCAATCCTTATCCAGTTTTAATAAAATGTTGTACAAATCATTATTTCCTAAATTGATTGAAATTAGTTTTTAAATGTTGATTTAATGGCATGAAAAGTTGGGTAATTGTGCAGGTTAATGTATTGCCTATAAAAGAAGTGGACATCATGCAACTATCGATGAATGTGCTGGAAGTTGAGGGCGCTAGAAAATTTAGGCGTACATTAAATGAAGACTTTGTTTTAACCTGGTTATTTCTGTGGTTACCCAAAAGACATTATGGCTCCACTCGGAGTCCTTTTTATGTTCTAAATGACATCAGTAGTAAAGATTCTATTTTTTAGTTATAAGACTTCTTCAATGGCATTTTCCCGCCATATGAAATTTAGGAGTTTTGAAGTAGTTCATTTTTAGTTGTTGCTCAACCGCTTGAGGAGATTCGGGATGTCGTCCTACAAGAAGGATAGTCCGAAGTTTGATGAAACTAACTTTGCTCTTTGGAAAGGTCGCATGGAATGTCACTTGTAGTTTATGGGATTTGCATATTGGTCTATGGTTAAAAAGGCCTATGTACCTCCACAGGGTGGTCCGACAACCCTAAATGAAATCACGGATACTGAAAACAATCTGCGGACCAAAGAGGCTCTGTTAAGTGTGCTATCTGATTCAGAACTCTCAAATGTTATTAATCTACCAACTACCTTTGAGATCTGGAATAAACTGGAGGTTTTGCATGAAGGAGACCAGTTTGTCAAATGTGCAAGGTTACAAAGTCTAAAAGGGAAATTTGAAAAATTGAAGATGAGAGATGATGAAAATATTACTACCTTCATGCCAAGAGTAAATGAGCTGGTTTGTGGAATCAGAAATGCAGGTGGAACCCTGAGTGAAGATGAGATTGTTGCCAAAGTTCTTAGATCCCTTCCTGATTCTTATAAAATGAAGGCCTTCGCAATTGATGAATTCAGAGCTCACACAACAGTCACAAGGGATCAACTGGTTGGTAAGCTAGCTACTTTTGAAATGGCCGAGTTTGGAGATGATCCTCCAAAAACTGAATCTGCATTCAAAGCAAGTGCCTTGGTAAAAGGAAAACAAAGGTTTGATCTAGGAGAAAACTCTTCAAGGAAACCATCATGGTATGAAAATGCAAGAAAAGACTTGGAAGAAGAAGCTGAAATTGCTCATCTTGAAGCTCTTATTGCAAAAAGACTACCAAGAGGATCCGGTAAGTATGAGGGAAAATTACCTTTTAAGTGTTTTAACTACAATAAGATTGGTCATTTTGCATCAAGGTGTCCAGAAAGATTTTCTATGCCAAACAATAATAGACCAAGATTCCAGAAGAATTGTTACTATGCTCATGAAGGAGATGATGGAGTAACAGATGATGAATCAGAGAATGAAGGCAAATCCGAAAGTGACTGGGTGTTCATTGCCATCAAGGAAGAAGATCTGATACCCTCTGAATCCGTAAATCATAAAGCCTTGGCTGCCCAAGTTGAAGAAAAGGATGATTGGGTCATTGATAGTGGCTACTCTCACCACATGACAGGTGACAAAAACAAGTTTATAGATTTGGAAAGGTATGACGGAGGAGTGGTAAAGTTTGGTGATAACTCTGTAGGTAGAATCAGAGGTAGAGGAACTATTTCTTTTGATGGAAAGAACAAAATCGGTAATGTATTATATGTTGAAGGTTCAAAACACAATCTTCTCAGTGTGGGACAGTTGGTGGACAAGGGCTATGATCTCAGATTCAAGAATGGAAAGTGCAAAATCTTTGAAAGTTCTGGAACAGAGATTGCATCTGGTACCCAAACAAAAGGTAACATCTTTCACTTAGCTGGTACTGGTAACAATTGCTTATTTGTTCAAATTGATCAGAGTTGGTCATGGCATACAAGAATGTGTCATGTGAACTTTGATAATATCATCAAGATAAGTAATACTCAGGCTGTACGAGATCTTCCAAGATTGGTAAAACCTACAAATAGTTTGTGCAAAGAATGTCAGTTGGGTAAACAAAGTAGAATCTCATTCAAAAGTAAGGAACAATCTTCTACTGGATTATTAGACTTGGTTCACACTGACTTATGTGGTCTGGTAAGAATTAGGAGTGTGCAAGGGGATAGATACTTCATGTTGCTAATTGATGACTATTCTTGAATGATGTGGTTAACCTTTCTGAAAGAGAAATGAGAAGCTCTTGAGAAATTCAAAATATCCAAGGCTATGGTGGAAAATGAGACCGGATTAAAATTAAAGTGTCTGAGGTTTGATAGAGGTGGAGAATTCACATCCGGTGAGTTCATAAACTTTTGTGAGAAACATGGAATCAAGAGACAGTTGTCTGCCCCTAGAACTCCACAGCAGAATGGAGTTGTTGAGAGAAAGAACCAGACCATCCAGGAAGCATCCAAGACCATGATGATGGAAGCAAATGTTCCTTAGATCTATTGGAGAGAAGCTGTCAGCACTGCAGTCTACACTCTCAACCGAGTTCAAATTAGAAAATATACCGGTAAGACTCCTTATGAACTCTGGTTTGGCATTACTCCCACTGTGAGATATTTCAGAGTTTTTGGTAGTAGATGTTACATTAAAAGGGATGAAGATCTAGGAAAGTTTGATGCAAGAAGTGATGAAGGAATATTCTTGGGTTACTCTACTCAAAGTAAAGCATACCGATGTTACAACAAGAGACTGAGAAAGATTGTAGAAAGTGTAAATGTGAAGGTGGATGAAGAAATTGAAAGACCCTCAAGAATTCTTGAACATGATGAAGATTATCAGAATGGTGTTCAGACTCAAGGTATCCAAGTATCTTCTGAGAAACAAAGTCAAGTTGATCCGGTAAATCAGGAAGAAGAGATAAATCTCAATGAGACTGATTAAGAGTTAGTGGTGCAAGAAACTCCCAAAGTTTCAAGGTATGTAACTTTGAACCATTCTTAAGATCAGATCATAGGTGACAAAAGCAAAGGAGTGCAAACAAGGAGGAGAATTGCTCAAAATTTAGATGAGTATTGTCTAATTTCAAAGATTGAACCTAAGACAATAAATGAAGCCTGCAATGATGAAAACTACACTAAGGCAATGGAGGAAGAACTGATGCAAACTGAGAAGAATCACACTTGGGATCTTGCTCCCAGACCAAGAAACAAAAATGTGATTGGAACCAAATGGGTCTTCCAGAACAAATTGAATGAAGCTGGTGAAGTAATCAGAAACAAGGCCAGATTAGTTTGCAAAGGTTATTCTCAAATAGAAGGAGTTGATTTTGAAGAAACTTTTGCTCCAGTGGCAAGAATTGAAGCAGTCAGACTATTTCTTGCATTTTCTGCCTTCAAGGATTTCAAGGTGTATCAGATGGATGTCAAATCTGCCTTCCTAAATGGTAATTTGGAAGAAGAAGTGTATATTGAGCAACCGGATGGATTTCAATTGTCTAATCATAGTGACATGGTTTGCAAATTAAAAAAGGCACTGTATGGACTAAAGCAAGCCCCAAGAGCCTGGTATGAAAGATTGGATAAGCATCTCTTGAAGATTGGTTTCAATAAAGGTACTGTTGAAAGTAATTTGTATTTCAAAATTGATCATGAAAATATCTTAATTGTTGAAGTATTTGTTGATGATATCATTTTTGGAGGAAGAGACAGTATGTGTAAAACTTTTGCAAGTCAAATGAAAAGTGAGTTTGAGATGTCATGCTTGGAGAAATGAATTTCTTTTTGGGTCTACAAATTACTCAAACAAAGAAAGGAATCTTCATCTCTCAGTCAAAATATGTGAAAGAATTGTTGAAGAAATTTGGGATGGAAGACTCAAAGCCAATGAACACTCCAATGGCAACCGGATGCAAGTTGAGCAAAGATGATGACTCTCCCAAGGTTGATCAGACAAAATATAGATCAATGATTGGAGGACTGTTGTATCTCATTCAAACTAGACTAGATATTATGCAGGTCATTGGTCTTGTTGCTAGATTCCAAGCTGATCCTAGAGAATCTCATGTTATGGCAATCAAGAGGATTTTTAGATATCTAAGAGGGACAGTTAAGTATGGTCTATGGTATCCTAGAGATCATGACTTCTCTCTTCATGCATATACAGATGCAGATTGGGTAGGAGATGTGGATGACCAGAAGAGTACCAGTGGTGGAGCATTCTTTTTGGGAAAAAGGTTGGTTTCTTGGCTAAGCAAGAAACAAGAGGCAATATCTTTGTCTACAACTGAAGCAGAATACATTGCAGCAGCAGGTAGTTGCACTCAAATCTTATGGATGAAGCAGATGCTAAGAGACATTAAAATAGAATATGAGGAGCCTATCACAATTTTCTGTGATAATTCAAGTGCAATAAATATTTCTAAGAATCCAGTGTTGCATTCCAAGACCAAGCACATATCTATCAAGTTTCACTTTCTGAGAGAGCAAGTGAACAAGGATGAAGTCAAGTTGGAGTATGTGCCCTCCAAGGATCAGATTGCAGATATCCTTACTAAACCTCTTCCCAAGGACTCTTTTGAGTATCTTAGGGAGAAGTTAGGGGTTATTGCCCCTCCGGTGATGAACTAGGATGCACTAAAGTGCATCAGTCTGGTACATATCACAGTCACATCTTGTGGTCCGGACTGATGATGGGGAGCTGCTACTTAGGGGGAGCAGCAGATATGATTGTGAAATGGTAAAGTTGCAAGTATGAGCCCTTTGCCATTGATGTCAAAGGGGGAGAAAAGACATGTGAAAAACAAGTGGTTGCTGATCAAAGGGGGAGCAGAAGTGAGAGACAAGAAATGTGAAGAATGGTGATTGCTGATAGGGGGAGTTGTGACAGTAGAAAAGAAATTCTTATCTTGATGGTCAAAAATAGTTTTTCACATCATATGTTTCCATCAATGACAAAGGGGGAGATTGTTGCAGGTATGGGCCTAACCAATGTTGTCATTGATGTCAACATACTTCTGTTACATCAGTGATAAGGATTGGATGAGTTATTTGTTGAGGATACTAAGAAAGTTAGTCTCAGTTAGGAACAGTGAAGAACAGTGATGACATGAAGAAAATAGCTCAAGACTGGTTGAGGATCAGAAGATGTGGATTAAAGGGTTTGTGGAAATGAGTCTTAGGAGGTTCCAGTTAAGATTTCAGAGGTCCGCATGAAGATATGAAGAAGTTGTGATCGATCAAGTAGAACCAGTTTTGGGAGATGCTCAGGAGTGACAGAGTGTTACAGAAAGGTCTGGTGAGATCTGGAAGTGCATTTTCCTGTTCTGTGGATTGGAAGGAGTGTTGAGGGAGTCCTTGTGATGTGTCATCTCGATTTGTTCATGGTTTGAAGGTCTGGAAGAATCTACTCCTTTGTGACAGTCATGACAGACTATGTTCTTGAGGCACTAGATGCAGGAGAGAAGAGATTTGAGTAAGTAGAAGAAGTGCGGACGTAGTTGGTCATTTAGGCAAGCGACACTATATGGATTCATTATTTTTGTCATTGATGGCAACTAAGTTCATCCCACACATCCGCAGGACATGGTGTGTCTATACCGGAAGTCAGAGAGAAGAATGTTGTGGTCCGGTAAGCAAGAATAAAGCATGTGGCGAGGTCCGACAGTCAGGTCCGGATCTCTCAGAGGAAGCATCTTGGTGAAGTGTAGATTTGGGGAAGTTAAGAGGACTACCTTGACTGATAGATTCCAAGGATTTAGCCTCCGATGATAGATGAAGAAAAAGATATGAATACTTGAGTAGCGGGTTCCTGTTTGGCAGTATGGACAGAGGAAGAATTGACCGGCAGAACATCAGACATTATTCCGGATGTATTACTGATGATGGTAAAGGTTATTAAGGCATAAGTTATGATTGGCCGACATGATTGATGACTTCTACAAGCGTATCCTTGATCCGCATTACTTGGTAAGCAAGGATTCAGCCGACAGATTAGAGTTTGTGGAAAAGATTGACTATTCTGGATGCTGACTAGAAAGGTGATGAAATCACTTGTGCGGATATATATACAAGATGGATTTAGTTGTGAAAGGTATCATGATTTTTGGTTATGAGGGAAGGAAAGCAGTAGAGCAGAATAAAAGCAGTAAGGAAGATCTGGTATGTGAAAGGAGAGCAGCACAAAAGAAGAGGAAAGATGAAATGCAGCAGATCGATATACTGAGCCTAACTAGAATTAAACTCTAGCATATGTAGATGCTCCTTATTAGTTCAAGTATTGTATTACACTCTTTATAAATTGTAGACAGTGTGTCTCTTGTAGGCAGTGTGCCTCTTGTGAGCAGTGTGCTCGGGCAGTGAGCCCTAATTGGCAAGTGCCATTTTGTATTTCCATTCTTCTAACAGAGAATACAATCTTGGGTTAATCACCTTGTGGTTTTCTCCCTTAACAGGGTTTCCATGTCAAAAATATTGTGTCATGTATATTTCCATTTCATGGTTATGTTTGCTTATTTGAATTAATGCTGCATTGATTAAGAAGAAAGTTCAGAAAGCAGAAATAATTAGGATAACTGATTCACCCCCCCTTCCAGTTATCAACACTTTTTATGTTCTAAATGACAACAGTAGTAAAGATTCTATTTTTTAGTTATAAGACTTCTTCAATGGCATTTTCCCGCCATATGAAATTTAGGAGTTTTGAAATAGTTCATTTTTAGTTGTTGCTCAAAACATGGATATAAATATATACTATGAATGAATGAAAGACAATCCTTTAGTTTTTAAAATCATTAGAGCTGTGTACTTGCAAATTTTCATAAATACGATGTTGTTCTGAGTTTATTCTTTTGAGAATATGAAATTTTGAATGGAGTTATCATGTGCTATTGAATGTGACCTGAGTTAAGACAAGCTTCTCCCATGCACTGGCCACTTGTGGGACTATAGGATAAATAAGTATTTTCATTTCTGTGGATGTTGTTATTCAGTTGAAGATAGTTTATGTTTAGTTTCTGTCATTAACCTGCAGGGTGTGTTGTTTAAAAGTTAAACTGTTGTGTACTATTGTTTGCAATTTTATGTGTTCATTAGAAGTTTTCTGGTGCATCTTCCTTAGTCAAAATTACTGTTTTCTGATAGTTAGAATTTTGAATGTTTTTATTATAGCAAATTGCATTTGTGAATTGTTAGCATGAGGATTTATCTGCTTTCTAGTGTAGAATTTGTATGCTTTCTAGTCTAGAGTTTTCATGCTTTTTAGTGTAGAATTGGAATGCTTTTTGTAGAAGGATACAATTACTGTTTCATTTCATGAACTGTTTCAATCTTTTCATTAAACTAAGAAACTATTTCTCAATGAAATCTCCAAACTTCCTATTGCAGACAGCCTCAGACACTACCCTGGTCGATAAATTGATAATTTTCATCTAAAGTGTTAGGACCTCATGACAGTCTATCAATGATCTGATTATAATAGAAGATATACAACAAATCTCCAGAAACTAATTGCACATGAAGGATCAGGAAGATGATAGAACCTATGTCTTGGAAGTAGAGATGTTAGAGGACTATTTCAGGAGCACCCAAGTCCTGAAAGGTTGAATCTTTAAAAATTGTAAACTGGAGAAATGCTATAGAGACTTCCCTGATGCTAGATCTAAAGTCTGCTAGGGCAGAAAGACTAGGGCGCCAACATCCAAGTCCTACACAAAGGAATATTCCTGAACTGCTGTCAGATCTTGAAACCATGATCCTTGCTCATTCTTCCTGTATGTTCATATTTCCCAGATCTTACACTTGTAACATGCACACAAGAAGAAGAGAAGGGGTTTGGGGGTTATGGTGTTTAGGGACTTGCCTCAATCAAATCCTGAGATAACATTCAAGCTTCCCAACACCGTTGATAGATAAAGAGAGCATGCCCTTGTAGGGTAGAGGCTAAACACAAAATCAATATGATGAATCAAATGAACAATGATATCACCTATATGATGAAATCCTTAGGAGGATGGAGGCTCTTCAACTCATAAGGAGAGATAGATGATAACTTCAAACCTGCAACAACACACACACAATGACAATACAATTCTTCTCTAGAATCACAATGAATGCTTTGAATGCTCTTTATTCCAATGCTTCAAGTTGGCTATCTCTATCTAGGTTCATAATGAATTTAAAAACACACTTATATATGCTTTCCCACTAACATTCATCAGATTAATCCAAAAGAGCCAACAAGGAGAAACCTTTTTAAAGGTCCTAAGCCAACATGCAATTAAATTTGCCTTGACCAATCAGGGAAGACTTGGGCATTGGTGCCTAAGTCTTGAGGCTCCTCTTTGGTCTAGGGTAAGATAAGATATGGGCCCCTTGTTCCCAATTTACATTGGTTTCAGGGAATTTTGCATCGGGATGAATAATTAGAATGTATAATGTAATCACGGGGACCTAGGAGCTAAATGAGGAGGTAAAAATACATGTGGGTACTTTTTATTTCATAACATTTAGCTCCCACTTTAATGTGTGTATGATCTTTCAATTAGTACCTGCATTAAAGTATGGTCAAAGCACATCAAACACTATAATGAAAACACACCCTAAGTTTAGAGAACAATTTCTAGCTCCCAAGCCTAGGAAAATATAAGAAAACACTTGATAGTCATGCAAAAAATAGAGAATACAGTAAGGAAGCACACAATACACGGAGAAGGCATGAATGCATTCACACAATACACAAGGCATACACGAAGAGAAGATAGATCAGTTGATGCATATTCTATGCAAGGGTAATAAGATTCCCTTTTCCATTGATGTCAAAGGGGGAGAGATATAAAAATAATTATTTTAGTGTAGAAAGAGATTCAGAAAGGGGGACCAATTTAGAAAGAGATCAAAAAGGGGGAGCAGTGTAGAAAGAGAGCACTCGTAGATTATTTTTTCTGCAAGGTTGCCATCAATGACAAAGGGGGAGATTGTTGGAAATATTCTCATTGAAGTCAAAGGGAAAAGGGAAATTAATGTCATATACTATGTAAGATTTTAAGGCATGAATGATTTCTATCTTCAGTTGGTGAATCGCTTGGTTTGCAAACTCATAAGTTCACCGACAGTTGGTTTCCCTGACAACCAGTTCGTCGATCGAATGAAGGATTGAAGAACGAAGTTAAAAGTTTGAAGTTTCTTTCTACCATTATGGTATCAACAGAATCTTTGGTTCGTGAACTCGTAAGTTCGCTGATGGTGAAATTTACCGATAAGCTTTTCTGCCAACAAAGAATTAAGTTTGTGAAAACATCATTTCACCGATAAAATTGAAGGATGGTTCGTGGTTTCTCAAGTTCTCCGATTTACTATTTTACCCATAAGAGGAAGAATGGTTCATACATTTCCCTTGGTTCACCGATTGATGATTTTTCCAATAAAGGGAAAGTTGGTTCGTGGTTTCTTAAGTTCGTTGATAGGTGATTTTGTTGATAAAGGGAAAGTTGGCTCATGGTTTCTTAAGTTTGTCGATAGGTGGTTTTTTCGATAAAAGAAAGTTAGTTTGCGGTTTCTTAAGTTCACCAATAGACGATTTTGCTGATAATAGAGAAGTGATGGTTCATAATTGCCTTGGTTTGCCGATATGCAATTTTGTCGATAGAGAAGAAGTTAATGACTTGTGGTTTGTTTGGTTCATCAATAGGCAACCTTCTTGATTCATCAATTGAAGGAAGTTGCTAAGTACGTGAAGTTCACAAGTTTTAAAACTTTCTGATCCACTGATGGAGGCTTTCAAGAGTGGAAGTTTGAAGTTTTGTGGATTCACCGATAAAGCTTGTGTCGGTGAAAAATCAAGTTCGCAAAGTGCCACTTTTACCGATAGTGAATAAAGAAGAGTTCTAGGTTTGTGGAGTTACAAAGTCAATGACATACTTCTATATAAGGCCGTTAATAAAATAAATTGATTCTTTATTTGGGATGACTCCCTTTGAATTAAAGAAAAAATATTTATTGTGAAATATTTGAAGCTGGCTGACTTTCTAAAGAAGAGTAAAATAAATATTGAAGGGTCCGACCTAGTTTGTTTATTTGGGGTCCAAGTTATGGAAACATGGGAATTAAGGTTGGACTGACCTAAAATAAACTCAAATATAAGGCCAACCTCATGGAAGTATAGGTTGGAATAAAAATATGGAGGTTGACTTCTATTTGAAAAGGTACAAAGTAACTCATATATAAAGGGGAAGTGTTCTGGGTGATATGGTGTGTAATGCAATGAAGATCTTCTATGTATAGTGAAAATGTGATATATCTTCCAATTTAGAGCAGAAGGATATGCAAAGGTTTTACCGTTAGAGATATAGTAAATTCATGAGTAGATCTATGAAAAATTATGATAAGAGATTCTAAGAAGATTTGTGAAGAGATTTTGTGTGGACTTGTGAAGATGTTTAGAGAAGATTTGTCAAAGATATTTTGAGCATATTTTATAGAAGTTGCAAACATATTCAAATGGTCTTCATTCATTGAAGAAGATTTATTCCTAAAGGTGAATTTTTGCAGAAGAGGTTGGTGCCTCCTAAAAGAAGAGATTGGTGTCTCTTGTTGAGTTATGCTTAGTTGTGGGGATTGGTGTCTTCAGTGGGTTGGTGCATGCAAATTTTGTAAGTGGGGATTGGTGTCTCTAGTGGGTTGGTGCCTGCAAATTCTATAAGAGGGGGATGAATGGATTATTGATAGTGGGTGCTCACATCACATGACTGATGACAAAAGTAAGTTTGTAAGTTTGGAAAAGTATGATGGAGGACTGGTTAGATTTGGAGATAATGCAGCTGGTAAGATTTGTGGAAAAGGATCTATTTCATTTGATGGAAAGCATAATACTGACAATGTCCTGTATGTGAAAGGGTTGAAGCGTAATATTTTAAGTGTTGGTTAGATGTGTGACAAAGGATATGATCTAAGATTCAAAGACAATGGGTGCAAGATCATGGAAATCTCCAGAACTGTGATAGCTACCGGTAAGAAGACAAAAGGTAACATCTATCAATTGAAAGGAACTAATGATTTTTGTTTATTATCTTAGGCAGATGAAAGTTGGCTATGGCATAGAAGGATGTGTCATATGAACTTTGATAATCTGGTAAAGATAAGTTCAGATCAGATTGTGAGAGATTTACCAATACTTATGAAACCCTCAAACACAATTTGTAAGGAATGAGAGATGGGAAAGAAGACAAGAACAAGTTTTAAAAGCAAAGAACAATTTTCTTCCAAATTGTTGGATCTAGTGCATACATATCTCTGTGGTCCTAAAAGAGTGAGAAGTCTACAAGGTGACATGTATTTCATGCTGCTTATTGATGATTATTCTAGAATGACTTGGGTTACTTTTCTGAGAGACAAATTAGAAGCCCTAGAGAAGTTCAAATCTTTCAAGGCAATGGTTGAAAATGAAATAGACTTGAAGATCAAATGCTTGAGGTCTGATAGAGGAGGCGAATTCACATCAAATGAATTCAACATGTTTTGTGATGAGCATGGGTTAAATAGACAACTATCTGCACCTAGGACTCCTCAGCAAAATGGAGTTGTGGAAAGGAAAAACATGACAATTCAAGAGGCTGCAAGGACAATGATAAAGGAAGCAGAGTTGTCAGAAGTATTTTGGAAAGAGGCCATTCATACTGCTGTCTACATCCAAAATAGAGTTCAAGTGAAAGGTAATAGTACTCAAACTCCTTATGAATTATGGTATGGAAAAATTCCTATAGTAAAATACTTCAAAGTCTTTGGAAGCAAATGTTATATTAGGAGAGATGAAGATCTAGGAAAGTTTGATGCAAGATGTGATGAAGGAATCTTCCTTGGATACTCTACCAAGAGTAAGGCTTACCAATGTTACAATAAAAGACTCAAAAAGATTGTTGAGAGTGCAAATGTGAAGGTGGATGAAGGAAAGGAAAGAATATCATACCCAAGTTGTTATGAACTAGATGCACCTTTGACTATAGCAAACAAAGAGAAAGACAAACAAGATGACAGTTAGAATGAAAAAGAGGCTCCGAAAAGTATTGTCAAAACTCCCAGGTATGTAAAGATCAACCATTATGAAGATCAGATTACAGGTGACAAAGACAAAGGTGTACTAACAAGAAGAAGAGTTGCAGAGGAACAAGTAAATTACTGTTTTCTTTCAGAGATTGAACCAAAAACTATGAATGAAGCCTGCAATGATGAAAATTGGGTGAAGGCAATGGAGGAAGAACTACTGCAGATTGAGAAAAATAAAACTTGGGAACTAGTTCCTAGACCTGGTGACAAAAATGTTATTGGAACTAAATGGGTCTTCAGGAACAAGCTAAATGAAAATGGAGAAGTTGTAAGGAATAAAGCAAGACTTGTATGCAAAGGATATTCTTAGATTGAAGGAATAGATTTTGAAGAAACTTTTGCTCCTGTAGCCCGAATTGAAGCAATCAGAATGTTCTTGGCATTTGCAGCCCAGAAAGATTTCAAAGTGTATCAGATAGATGTAAAATCTACATTCCTAAATGGTGAGTTGGAAGAGGAAGTCTACATTGAGCAACCGAAAGGATTCAAGTTATTAGACCAAGGAGATGTTGTGTGCAGATTGAAGAAATCCTTGTATGGACTCAAGCAAGCCCCTAGAACATGGTATGCAAGGTTGGATAAGTACTTGCTGTAGTTAGGATTAAATAAAGGTACTATAGACAAAAATCTCTATTTCAAGATTAATGAAGATCAAATATTGATTGTTGAAGTCTTTGTTGATGACACTATCTTTGGAGGAAATGAAGGTATGTGCATAAGCTTTGCCGGTGAAACAAAAAGTGAATTTGAAATGTCCATGTTTGGTGAAATGAATTTCTTTTTGGTTCTAAAAATTAATCAATCAGATAAAGGAATATTCATATCTTAGTCTAAGTATGTGAAAGAGTTGTTGAAGAAGTTTGGAATCAAAGAATCTAAAGCAGTGTGTACTCCCATGGTGACTAGTTGCAAGTTGAGAAAAAATGATGAATCACCTAAGGCTGATCAAAAGAAATACAGATCCATGATTGGGGGATTGCTTTATCTAACTCAAACTAGACCAGATATTATGCATGTAGTCTGTCTTGTTGCAAGATTTCAATCTGATCCAAGAGAATCACATGTTATGGCAGTTAAGAGAATCTTGAGATATTTGAAAGGTACTCTAGATTATGGCTTATGGTATCCAAAGGACAATGATTTCACTCTTAGTGCTTATATAGATGCAGATTGGGCCGGAGATGTTGATGATAGAAAGAGTACAAGTGGAGGTGCCTTCTTCTTAAGTAGCAGACTAGTTTCATGGCTGAGCGAGAAACAAGACTCAATCTCTTTGTCAACTGCATAAGAAGAATATATTGCAGAAACATGTTGCACTCAAGTGCTATGGATTAAGCAGACATTGAAGGATATCAGAGTTATGTATGATGATCCAATTGCAATCTTTTGTGACAATACAAGTGCTATAAACATTTCAAAGAATCCAATGATGCATTCAAGAACAAAGCACATATCAATAAGGTATCACTTTTTGAGAGAGAAGGTGACAGAGAATGAAGTAAAGTTGGAATATGTGTCCACAAAGGATCAGATTGCAGACATCTTCACCAAGACTCTACCTAAAGATACCTTTGAGTATCGCAGAGAAACGTTAGGGGTCATTACCCCTCCTACCTTGAACTAAGATGCATAGGAATGCATCAATCCAGTGGAGCTCAAAGTATCTATTGATGATTGTTTTAACACAGTCATAACAATAGTTAAAATTCACATAAAATGAACCTAACTGACTTGAAAGATATGAAGAAATCTATTAAGATTTTCTTAATCCCAAGTTTAATATGGTCAGGTCTTGACCTATTGGACAATTCAGTAGGTAAATGTGAAGCTATAATATGCAAGGGGCCTTACGTGATTTAGGGTTTCTTGATGGTTTACTGGGCTCATACTATGCAAAAGATCATAAATATCAGCATGTCAATCATTCCTTTTGCATAAACTAGTTACTGTGTTACAAAGCTTTAAATGATTTATATTATTGCAAGCTTTTCTCTTAAATATTATGAAAATTGTCAAATGTTAACTCAGTTGTTCATGTTCCTCTCAGATATTAGATAGTCTCCTTTAGATTTCTGCGTTTTAAGTTAAGTATTTTCAGATGGGTTGGGAAAGGTTAGAGAAATCTAAACTAAACTTCATTCAATCTACTACAGGATCTAAATGTTTTGTTATGCACTTTGTAGATAATGCAGCAATTTGATTAAATCCATAGACTAAACCTTAAATGTAAGTTCTGAGCATTTTCACAAACATACAGTCAAGATTGCAAGCTTTAAGAGATATTGTTTTGAACACAATGAAGAGCCAGAAAACACTTAGAAGATAGATGCAGAATTCTAGATTCGATTGTATTCAAAATAGACAGTCATATAAGATTTACAATGTCTGAATGACTCTTAGCTTCAATGATCAAATTACATAAAAACTTACAAGCTTTACAGATACACTAAGGAAGCAGGATGTTCCACACGTTCCTTACTACAGACACAGGTGACCTCCTTCTTCTACTCCTAAATGCTAAGCTAAATTACAACCTTCAGTTCTATTCTTTAAGATCCTTTATCCTTAAAAAACCCTGTGTAACCTTATTACAATGCAAAGGGGCACAATATATATATTTGACTGTCCCCAATACAGCTCCAAAACCCTAGCTAATAAATGGTCCATATCTCAAGTTGCAGCATTAGACGGTGGAAAACAAATCCAAACCAAAAAATATCTCTGAGAAGCACTCATCCTGGGTGTAAGATGTCCCCTGGAAACCCTAACAGCTCAAAAATAACTGTTGTTCCACCTTAATAATGTTTCCCCATCTGCATTTTGTCTTCTTCATTGAAGGCCTTGACTCCTCCTGCTGTGTTTGTGATCCTTCATGATCCGATCGCCATCCCCTGTGATGTCATTGCTATTTAAATTTCACCTTCTTCGCACCTGCAAACCTGCAAAACAGACAAAAAATGGATTAGAAATATATCAAGTTGCTTCATCAATTTATTACCTGGTCAGAATGTTAGATGGGCACTAGTTGTAGTAATCAATGCGCTACCAACTCGATCTTCAGTTGCAGTATTGGCGCGTTTAATCTTTCTTCTTATCGGCTATGTATATCTTCACCATCGGCATGACCTACTTAGTCGGGTCGATTAATAAATTTCCTGCCGACCTCACTATTCTGGCCGATGCCTTTTCTATCGGCATTGATTTCTCTTTCATTGGTGTGAGTCACGCTGGTCGGAGCGAGTCCAAATTTTCACACCAATCACCTTTGTTTGGTCGACGCAATCCTTATTCAACTAAGTTATCTTCCTTATTATCGGCATGAGCTTCTACCATCGGCGCAAGCCCAAAATTTCTAGCCGATCTTACTTTCTGGCCGATGTCTTCTCTTATCGGTATGCATTTCCTTTGTATCGGCATGACTTTCTCCCATCGGGGCTCTCTAACAATTTCCCACCGATCGCATTACTTACGCCGATGCAACTCTTCATCGGTGTAACTCTCGCAGATGCCCTTACTTTCCTCTGCATATCAGGCAATGTATGTCAGATACATACAAGCATTAAAATATACAATGAATTTTCTATTTTGGACTTTCATTTCGAATCTAGCTTGTATGTATAAGGTGTAATGTATGCCTCGTATCATATATACAAAGCGCGGGATATACTTGCATTTAACTTCATTCCATAATACTTTCGATTCCGGTGGTTGTATGTAAAGCAAGGCATCTTGCAATGTATGTAAAAATATACAACCCGGATACATACAACGATTTAACCATATTTCATAAACTTTTCAGTTTTGACTTGTATGTTATGCAATGTATATCAGCCTGTATCTAAGATACATACAAAGTGCGATCATACAACGACTTAACTGACTTTGATAACTCTTCGGTTCCGCATCGCATGTACATTAGAATGTATGTCTCCGAAACAACATACAAATCCGGAAACAAACAATGATAAAACCAAAATTGAATACTATGTTCAGGTCCGGTGCTTGTATATAACGCAATGTATGCTACAAAACATACATTGCGCGAAACATACAAGCATTTCATCCCGTTTCATAACTTTTTCGGGTCCACCTTGCATGTATGCATAAAACTCTACCAAATGCATACAAGGTAAAAAGACATACAATCGACTCTGTATGTGAAAGCGATATATAAAGGGAGTTGTATGTACAACATACAACGACCCGACATACAAGCAACAATGCATATGCAACCCGATTGCTCATGCGACTAAGTATAAAAAATGACCCTTGCACATACAAACTTGAATGTACATTTACCAAAATGCTCATAACTTGCAAAATATGACGAATTGTAAGACGATTCAAAAAGCAACCCTAGCTCATTTTTCACAAGGAATCCATCCATACTCTGCCTGGTACTGAAAATGCATTTTTTCTATATTTTTAACAAGGTCTGCAATTTTTACCCTCTTTTTTCCTTTACCACCAAACTGACCCACACACAAAAAAGCAAAAAAAAAGCAAAGCAACAGCAGTGGTCCTCATTTTGCTAAAGGGTAAAATGGGGCGTGTTGTGAACATCACAACAACTAGCAACCAAACAAAACAATTAAATTCAAAGCATTCAAGAAAACTAAATGAAATAAATTCATAACTTCCAACTATCTTTTCTGCAAATCATTATCCAACTTGAGACTCAATGTATTCAATAAGGTGCATGAATTTTCTTTTCAGTTTAAGTGGGTGCATGTGATTAATTATCCTCATCTTGAAGATTAGTTGAACAAACCAGTAACTGATATTAGCCTACGTAGGTGAGGACATTCCCTCATAGCCAACTAGATAGAGCCTTGCTGCCAGCAGGCGTCCATAGCCCCGACAAGGTTATCATTACAATTCTCCTAAGTAGAGCCCCACTGCTAGTGAGCGTCTATAGCCCTAGAAGAGTTACTTAGATGGCTTAATCTAGATTTTCAGTATAATCCATTTTATTCATTTTTATATTTTTATATTTTCTGATATTTGAAATAGGTTTCATAAGATATTGCAGTTGTAACTTCATGATGCAAGGAATGGTCACTTGCTAGAATTAAGCTGAGAATTGTAATGGTAGCAAGGGTGACCTCTAATTTTTCACCTAATATCTACACTGGTAGGTTCAACAAACAAAAAGATTTTAGGTGTGTCATTGTGAGAAACTTCCCTTGAACACTCAACCCACTATTATTGAATACAAAATTTAACATGTAAAACAACTTTCCACATTCATGACAGTCACAACAAGTTATGCATAAATTACAAATAATTAACCTGAATGTTCTGAATCTCCTATTGTTTTTAATGGTTGTTAGTTTGCTCCTTAATACTCTAAAGCAAAACAAAGATCCCTGTTGAGGAGACAACAAAACAAACCAAAACAAACAGACTGTACAAACAACTAACCTACGAAAGGAAACAACAGAAAGCAAAACAAGAAAGGAAAGAGAAGAAACAAAACAACTACTCTACCAAACTATACACAAGCCACTACAAGGCAAATAAAACCTAGGAAAAGACCCAAAGACACCACTGCTTGCATATCTCCTTAGATTGTGCAAGAGTATCAGGGCACTAGTTATGGTTCTCAATTTAGCAAATTTATCTTTGAATTCTAAAAAATGCTCTTGTATCCTAAATTCACTGTATTTAACAGGATAATCTCTAATTATCAGCAATTGAGGCAGCCCATCCTGTTCATGACTAATCCATATGCATGTCCTATCTCTTGAATGTCCATAATCAAAATAGTATTCAACATTATTCACTGAGGAAAGGAAAGAGACAACCTGATGTATTTTTTGTTCAGTTGGACATGCTTGTTTGTTGACAACTAGTTCTCCATTTAACCTTATACTTTCATTGCCTAGCTCCATGTCAGGTCTTTCTTCAAATTGAAAGATGAATGACTCTAGATGTATCATTTCTTCATCTTTATCTAGCTTTGTTCCTTCATTCTGGATGTTCATTTTATCCTCAAATTTAGCAAACCTCCCAATGTTCTTATCAGTTTCCTGCACATCAGCACTTAAGTGAGTATATTCATCATCATAACCTGATATATAGAAATTAATCATTTCTAGATCATTTGACTGTAAAGGTGGAACGACATCTTTTGATTGATAGGAATACTCCCCTGTTTTACTTTCAAAATAATGCTGGGGTGATGCCTCATTGTGCATAGCAACTCCAAAATCCTCTGTATCTTCTTTTTTCAAGAATTGTTCATCAAATAACTCATATTTATCATCCAGTAGAGAGTCTGATTCTATTGACCTACAACAATCTTGAATTTGATCATTTAATTTAAAGAAGTCCATTATGACACTAGGATTTACTTTCTTTTCTATGACTTCATTAGTTGCTATAATAGGAACCTCATCAATTTTAGTGCAACTTAATTCTTCCATCTGTTCACATTTCTCTTTACCATAGAATGATTCAAAGAAAGATGTTTTACTACCCTTCCCTAAAGTATTAGGATCAGCATTAAAAAATTCGTCTTGACAAATGCTTTCTTCTCTACAAGTTTTGAAAGATTTATACCTACAATCCCCTTTACCTGTACTAGGAAGTATGGAACTTCTATCAATCCAACCATAACATGACTTAAGGAAAGATGCCTTACTATTATTTCCTTCTAGAACTGATTTGGCTATTGTATTTTCTAACCAACTAATATTTTCTAGTGCTGTATATGCTTGTTGCTCCAGAATTTCTTCATTTTCCTGCCAGACCTCAGCCCTTAACACATATGAGAAAAGAATTAGTCCTTTTAAATATGAATATATCCTGGTGAGAAAGTTAAACAATTAATTTCACTGTGTTCCATAGACTGGTGTATCCTGCAACAACTAGATAAACCAAAGTTAGATAAACTTTGAGGATAAAGCTGTTCATTCGAAGCTTCCTGAAATGAAGGAATGTTAATTTGGAAATGGTCTTCATATGAGTCCATTGAAAATGGTACTTTGTTTTCAACCTTTTAGGTTTTTGAAATTTTATAAGATCTAACATATCTCAGAATAAAGCATTTAAACTCAGAAAATCAACCTTAAATCTAATCAGGCCCTCCTTCTAGCACCAAAAACTATTGATGATTGTTTTAACACAGTCATAACAATAGTTAAAATTTACATAAAATGAACCTAACTGACTTGAAAGATATGAAGAAATCTATTAAGATTTTCTTAATCCCAAGTTTAATACGGTCAGGTCTTGACCTATTGGACAATTCAGTAGGTAAATGTGAAGCTGTAATATGCAAGGGGCCTTACGTGATTTAGGGTTTCTTGACGGTTTATTGGGCTCATACTATGCAAAAGATCATAAATATCAGCATGTTAATCATTCCTTTTGCATAAATTGGTTACTGTGTTACAAATCTTTAAATGATTTATATTATTGCAAGCTTTTCTCTTAAATATTATGAAAACTGTCAAATGTTAACTCAGTTGTTCATGTTCCTCTCAGATATTAGACAATCTCCTTTAGCTTTCTGCATTTGAAGTTAAGTATTTTCAGATGGGTTGGGAAAGGTTAGAGAAATCTAAACTAAACTTCATTCAATCTACTACAGGATCTAAATGTTCTGTTATGCACTTTGTAAATAATGCAGCAATTTGATTAAATCCACAGACTAAACCTTAAATGTAAGTTCTGAGCATTTTCACAAACATACAGTCAAGATTGCAAGCTTTAAGAGATATTGTTTTGAACATAATGAAGAGCCAGAAAACACTTAGAAGATAGATGCAGAATTCTAGATTCAATTGTATTCAAAACAGACAGTCATATAAGATTTACAATGTCTAAATGACTCCTAGTTGCAATGATCAAATTACAGAAAAAACTTACAAGCTTTATAGATACACTAAGGAAGCAGGATGTTCCACACGTTCCTTACTGCAGACACAGGTGACCTCCTTCTTCTACTCCTAAATGCTAAGCTAAATTACAACCTTTAGTTCTGTTCTATAAGTTCCTTTATCCTAAAAAATCCCTGTGTAACCTTATTACAATGCAAAGGGGCACAATATATATATTTGACTGTCCCCAATACAGCTCTGAAACCCTAGCTAATCAATGGTCCATATCTCAAGTTGTAGCATCAGATAGTGGAAAACAAATCCAAACCAAAAAATATCTCTGAGCGGCACTCATCCTGGGCTTAAGATGTCCCTTGGAAACCCTAACAGCTCAAAAATAACTGTTGTTCCACTTTAATAATGTTTCCCCATCTGCATTTTGTCTTCTTCATTGAAGGGCTTGACTCCTCCTGCTATGTTTGCGAGCCTTCGTGATCCGATCACCATCCCCTGTGATGTCATTGCTATTTAAATTTCACCTTCATCGCACCTGCAAACCTGCAAGACAAACAAAAAATGGATTAGAAATATATCAAGTTGCTTTGTCAATTTATTACCTGGTCAGAATGTTAGATAGGCACTAGTTGCAGTAATCAATGCGCTACCAACTCGATCTTCAGTTGCAGTATTGGCGCGTTTAATCTTTCTTCTTATCGGCTATGTATATCTTCACCATCGGCATGACCTACTTAGTCGGGTCGATTAATAAATTTCCTGCCGACCTCGCTATTCTGGCCGATGCCTTTTCTATCAGCATTGACTTCTCTTTCATCGGCGTGAGTCACGCTGGTTAGAGTGAGTCCAAATTTTCACATCGATCGCCTTTGTTTGGCTGACGTAATCCTTATTCAGCTAAGTTATCTTCCTTGTTATCTGGGTGAGCTTCTACCATTGGTGCAAGCCCAAAATTTTTGGCTGATCTAACTTTCTGGCTGATGTCTTCTCTTATCGGTATGCATTTCCTTTGTATCAGTATGACTTTCTCCCGTCGAGGCTCTCTAAAATTTTCCCACCGATCGCATTACTTACGCTGATGCAACTCTCCATCAGTGTAACTCTCGCTGATGCCCTTACTTTCCTCTGCATATCGGGCAATGTATGTCGGATAGATACAAGCATTAAAATATACAATGAATTTTCTATTTTGGACTTTCATTTCGAATCGGGCTTGTATGTATAAGGTGTGATGTATGCCTTGTGTCATATATACAAAGTGTGGGATATACTTGCATTTAACTTCATTCCATAATACTTTCGATTCTGGCGGTTGTATGTAAAGCAATGCATCTTGCAATGTATGTAAAAATATACAACCCGGATACATACAATGATTTAACCATATTTCAAAAACTTTTCAGTTTCAACTTGTATGTTATGCAATGTATATCAGCCTGTATCTAAGATACATACAAAGCGCGATCATACAACAACTTAAGTGACTTTGATAACTCTTCGGTTCCACATCGCATGTAAATTAGAATGTATGTTTTCGAAACAACATACAAAGCCGGAAACAAACAAGGATAAAACCAAAATTGAATACTGCATTTGGGTCTGGTGCTTGTATATAACACAATGTATGTTACAAAACATACATTGCGCAAAACATACAAGCATTTCATCCTATTTCATATCTTTTTCAGGTCCGCCTTGTATGTATGCATAAAACTCTACCAAATGCATACAAGGTAAAAAGACATACAATCGACTCTGTATGTGAAAGCGATATACAAAGGGCATTGTATGTACAACATACAATGACTCGACATACAAGCAACAATGCATATGCAACCCGATTGCTCATGCGACTAAGTATAAAAATGACCCTTGCACATACAAACCTAAATGTACATTTACCAAAATGCTCATAACTTGCAAAATATGACAAATTTTAAGACGGTTCAAAAAGCAACCCTAGCTCATTTTTCACAAGGAATCCATCCATACTCTGCCCTGGTACTGAAAATGCATTTTTTCTATATTTTTAACAAGGTCTGCAATTTTTACCCTTTTTTTTCCTTTACCACCAAACTGACCCACACACAAAAAAGCAAAAAAAAGGCAAAGCAACAGAAGGGGTCCTCATTTTGCTAAAGGGTAAAATGGGGCGTGTTGTGAACATCACAACAACTAGCAACCAAACAAAACAATTAAATTCAAAGTATCCAAGAAAACTAAATGAAATAAGTTCATAACTTCCAACTATCTTTTCTGCAAATCATTATCAAACTTGAGACTCAATGTATTCAATAAGGTGCATGAATTTTCTTTTCAGTTTAAGTGGGTGCACATGATTAATTATCCTCATCTTGAAGATCGGTTGAACAAACCAGTAACTGATATTAGCCTACGTAGGTGAGGACATTCCCTCATAGCCAACCAGATAGAGCCTTGCTGCCACCAGGCGTCCATAGCCCCGACAAGGTTATCATTACAATTCTCCTAAGTAGAGCCCCACTGCCAGCGAGCGTCTATAGCCCCAGTAGAGTTACTTAGATGGCTTAATCTAGATTTTTAGTATAATCCATTTTATTTATTTTTATATTTTTATATTTTCTGATATTTGAAATAGGTTTCATAAGATATTGTAGTTGTAACTTCATGATGCAAGGAATGGTCACTTGCTAGAATTAAGCTGAGAATTGTAATGGTAGCAAGGGTGACCTCTGATTTTTCACCTAATATCTACATTGGTAGGTTCAAAAAACCCAAGGATTTTAGGTGTGTCATTGTGAGAAATTTCCCTTGAACACTCAACCCACTATTATTGAATACAAAATTTAACAAGTAAAACAACTTTCCACATTCATGACAGTCACAACAAGGTATGCATAAATTGCAAATAATTAAGCTGAATGTTCTAAATCTCCTATTGTTTTCAATGGTTGTTGGTCTGCTCCTTAATACTCTAAAGAAAAACAAAGATCCCTGCTGAGGAGACAACAAAACAAACCAAAACAAACAGATTGTACAAACAACTAACCTACGAAAGGAAACAACAGAAAGCAAAACAAGAAAGGAAAGAGAAGAAACAAAACAACTACTCTACCAAACTATACACAAGCCACTACAAGGCAAATAAAACCTAGGAAAAGACCCAAAGACACCACTGCTTGCATATCTCCTTAGATTGTGCAGGAGTATCAGGGCACTAGTTATGGTTCTCAATTTAGCAAATTTATCTTTGAATTCTAAAAAATGCTCTTGTATCCTAAATTCACTGTATTTAACAGGATAATCTCTAATTATCAGCAATTGAGGCAGCCCATCCTGTTCATGACTAATCCATATGCATGTCCTATGCTATATCAAAAGAGATGAGGATTTAGGCAAGTTTGAGGCAAGAAGTGATGAAGGAATATTTTTGGGATACTCAACTCAAAGTAAGGCTTACTGGTGCTTCAACAAAAGGTTGAAAAATATTGTTGAATGTTAAAGTTGATGAAAGCAAAGGACATTCCAGGTACTGCGGATATGATTCAGATGATCAAGATGAAAGTCAAAGTCAAGGAAGACAAGTTCAAATCCAGACCCAGATTCAGATTGATCTGGTAACTCTAGTAACTCAAGAAATTAGTGCAGAAGATGAGGAACACGTTCAAGAAGCAGAAGTTCAAACAATTCCCAAAACCCCTAGGTATGTAAGAATGAATTATCCTGAAGATCAAATCATAGGAGATAAAAATAGAGGTGTTTGAACTAGGAGAAGAGTTGTTGATGATCAAGAAGAGATTTGTTTGATTTCAAAGATTGAACCTAAATTAGTAAGTGAAGCTTGCAATGATGAAAAATAGGTTAAGGCAATGGAAGAAGAATTGATGCAAATTGAAAAGAATCACACTTGGGATCTTGTTCCTAGAACTGAAGACAAAAATGTGATTGGAACCAAATGGGTCTTCCGAAATAAACTAAATGAAGATGGTGAGGTTGTAAGAAACAAGGCAAGATTGGTATGTAAAGGTTATTCTCAAGTGGAAGGAATTGATTTTGGAGAAACTTTTGCTCCTGTGGCAAGGATAGAGGCAGTCAGATTATTTCTTGCTTTTGATGCTTTCAAAGATTTTAAAGTTTATCAGATGGATGTCAAATCAATATTTCTAAATGGAGATTTGGAGGAAGAAGTCTACATTGAACAACTGGAAGGATTCCAGTTGTTTGATCAGGGAGATATGGTTTGTAGGGTAAGAAAAGCCTTGTCTAGACTCAAGTAAGCTCCAAGAGCCTGGTATGCCAGATTGGATAAGCATTTGCTTAAGCTAGGATTTAGCAAAGGTACTACTAATAGTAATTTGTACTTCAAGATAAATCATGAGGACATTCTAATTGTTGAGCTCTTTGTTGATGATATCATTTTTGGTGGAAATGAATGCATGTGCAAAGTATTTGCTGATCAGATGAAAAGTGAGTTTGAGATGTCAATGTTTGGTGAGATGAATTTCTTCCTAGGTCTGCAAATTGTTTAAACAGATAAAGGTATCTTCATATCTTAATCCAAGTATGTGAAAGAATTGTTAAAGAAGTTTGGAATGGAAGATTCAAAGCCATTAGGTACACCTATGGTAACTCGATGCAATCTAAGAAAAGATGATGACTCCCCCAAGGTAAATCAAAAAATGTATAGATCAATGATTGGAGGATTGCTTTATCTGACTCAGACTAGACCTGACATCGTGAATGTAGTTGGACTTGTTGCCAGATTTTAAGCTGATCCAAAAGAATCCCATGTTGTGGCCGTCAAAATAATTTTTAGATATCTCAAGGGGATAATTAATTATGGACTGTTGTATGCAAAGGACAATGACTTCACTCTTCATGCATATACAAATATTGATTGGGCAGGAGATGTGGATGACAGAAAAAGTACTAGTGGTGGTGCAATCTTCTTGGTAAGAAGATTGGTCTCTTGGATGAGTAAAAAGTAAGAGGTAATTTTTTTGTCTACTGCAGAGGCAGAGTATATAGCAACAACAAATAATTGTTCTCAAGTTCTATGGATGAAGTGCATGCTGAAGGACATCAGAATTGTATTTGAGGAGCCAGTCATAATTTTTTTTGATAATTCAAGTGCTATAAACATTTCAAAGAATCCAGTATTGCACTCAAAGACAAAGCATATATCTATCAAGTTTCATTTCTTAAGAGAGAAAGTTAATGAGAATGAAGTCAAGTTGGCATTTGTGTCTTCCAAAGATCAGATTGTGGATATCTTTACTAAGCATACTTTTGAGTATTTCAGAGAAAAGTTAGGGGTTATTACCCCTCCTGATCAGAACTAAGATGCACTAAGGTGCATCAGTCCAGTGGAATTCACATTCATATCTTGTGATCTGGATTGATGTTAAGGAGGTACTACTCAAAGGGGAGTAGTTAGTATGCAAATTTTGGGATCAGTCTGAAGCAAAAAGGGAGAAAAGATAGCAAATATGTGCCCTTTTCCATTGATGTCAAAGGGGGAGAGAAGTCATGTGAAAAACTAGTTGCTGATGTAAGGGCGAGCAATAAAGAAAGTAGTTGCAGAAGTGAGAAGAGAAGGGGGGATAATTTCTTGTCTTGATGGTTAAATTCAATTTTTCACATCACATGTTCCCATCAATGAAAAAGGGGGAGATTGTTGCAAATATGTGCCTAAGTGGTGTTGTCATTGATGTCAACATATCCTTGTTGCCATTGGTGTCAACTGTATCCTATTTTGATGTCTATATAGAAGACCGGGCTGTTGAGGATATTGAGAAAATTAATGACAATTAATGCATGCAGACCATATGGCTATCTAGAGGATTGTCAGAGGTTGCTCCAGTTAAGATTTGAGAAGTTCGCATGAAGATTTGAAGAAGTTATGTCCATCTGAGTAGAACCAGATTTTGCAGTATTTAGAAGAGACAATGTGACAGTAAGTTGGTCCAGATTGCTCTGCAGTGAAATATTATGGTCTGTTGATCTGAAGGCATGTTTGGAAAATTAGTGTATATCATCAACTCCAGTGGTTCATGGTTTGGAGGTCCGTAAGTTATCTTTCTAGTTTGACAATCATGGTAGATAGTGTTCTTGAGGTTTTGGAGGAAGATACAAATTATTCTGGTAATTTGGTTTAGAGTGAATGTTATTGGTGATTTCAATGTGCTTATGGAGGTCTCTGGATCATGTGGCTACTATGTTGGAGGTCCGCATTGAAGTTTGAGCTTGTTGATTGAAGATTTCTTCTTTGAGGTTGATGTTCTTCCCAGTCTTGGCTGACCGGATGTTCTTGGCGTATTGTGGATGAAATAAGAACATTTTATGAAGCATGGCATGGTTGTAGAGGAAGATTCAAGTCTCAGTTGTGTTTGTCCGATAGTGTAATGATTCATGTTAAGCTTAGCCGACCTTGTTGATCATTCCAAGGTTGATGAAGCATATAAATACTTGTTGAAGAGTTGTTGAAAAGCATCCTTGAATAAAAGAGTTAAATCCGAAGAAAGGATCAAAAAGCAGAGCAGAGAAGAAGAGGAGTGAAGGAAGTATAGAGTGAAGAGTTAGTGAAGAAGAATTTGAAGATAGAAGCAAAAGTTTTTGAGCGTTCAAAGGGATTGATTTAGCCATGAATGTAGACGCTATTTCTTAGTTCATTATCTCTGTGTAAATCATAATTTCTTATAAGCAATGAGCCTCTTCTTGAGCAGTGAGCTCTGGGCAGTGCACCCGAAGGCATATGCCTTCTATTTTCTTAAGTACTTTTAACAGGGTATGCATTTTTGTAGGTTAACCCCCAGCATGGTTTTTCCCTTAATCAAGTTTTCCATGTTAAAATTCTGGTGTTATGAGTTCATGTTGTTTCTGCTCATGTGCTGAATTATGCTTAAATGTTTTCATCATTAATTTGATTATAAAGAAGATTTTAAAAGTTTAGAAAATGTTAAAGTTTAGGAACAACTGATTCACCTCCCCTCCCCTCTCAGTTGTCCAGACTATTTCCAATAGATCCATGGTGGTTGAGGGTTGGGATGAGTCATCATGAATTCCATTTTGTGCATAGCCATCTGAGATCCCAAAACTACACAAAAGTATTCTATAATAGCCAATGTATTGTTCACCTCCTCAGCTTCATTTTAAATGAAGATCATGTTTTCATCAGCAAAATGAGAATTAAGATCTATAGTATTACTAGGAAGAGATATTCCCCATATTAAGTTATTTTCATGAGCATGTTGCAATAGATATCCAAGAGCATCTGCTATAAGGACATAGAGGAAGGGGGTGAGAGGGCAGCCTTGGCAGATGGACTTTTGGAGGGGGATCTAGGGAGAAAGATATCCATTAATCACCAATCTGGCATTTTCTTCCATGAATAGCATTTTAACATGAGCACAAAATTTAGGACCAAAGCCTAGCCACTAAAGCATTTTGAGAATGAAGGGCCAGCGAGTACGATCATAGGCTTTGTCAAAATTAAGTTTGATAATGAGAGCATCTTGAGCTATTTGTTGTGCCCATTTAGTTGCCTCCCAAGAAAGCATCAGGGTATGTGCAGGATCATCACGGGCCAAACAGTGGCAATAGGAAAAAAATCACATTTTTACTTAGCCAAATTCGCGACTTGGCAAAGTTTGACTTTGAAACGGATATCTGTTTTGGTTTGTTTTTGGTTTGGTACCAAACCAAAATGGATATCCGTTTTGAAAATGGATATCCATTATCAAAATGGATATCCATTTTCTTTTTCTTTATTGTTTTCATTGTTTTTTATTTTATTATTTTAGCATTTTTAGCATTTTACTATTTAGGCATTTTAGCTATAAAATACAATCTAAATTTTAGAAAGACTGTATCATATGAAAGGGGCAACCTTGTCATCTTTTAGAATGCATGATTTCTTTTAGTTCCATCCATTTTGGCATCATTTATTCTTGTGATTGAGAGTTCTCTCCACCCTTGATTGAACCATTACTTCCCCTAACTAATTCTCCTATCCTCTTGACTCTCAATCAATTCTTTAGTCCACTCTTAATAAGTCTTCTATAATCTCTCAATCAATTATTTAGTCCACTCCCAATTAGTCTTCTATAATCTCTCAATCAATTCTTTAGTCCACTCCCAACCAACCCCACCATTCATGTTGCTTCTTCTACTATTAATACATCTCCTGCCATCATTTTTAGGGGAGACTATCCATTTCTTCCATTTATGTCAAATTCTTGTTAATATCTCTTATTCCATTTTCCATTGATCCCAACACATCATGGATAGTGAGTCACCTCAAAAGAGTTAAGCCATATTTTCATTACAACCCCCACAATAATTATTATACTTTTACAGTCCTAACTTTGTGAGCCTTTTCCATTTCAATTTTAAGGATTTGAAGGTTCTTACACTCTCCATAAAATCTCCAAGTTCTCAAGGCATCCTTATTCTTCCCATTGTCATCAAGAGGATGTTCTAATTTCTACAAAGGAGGATACCAAAATGTTGGATCCTTGAGGACAAAAGCTAGCACAGGTGCCATAAAAAAATTCCTTGAAGCTTCGCATGTTCTTTACATTATTTTAAAAAGATTTCAGTAGTAATTAGAAAACTTAAATTTGCCTAAGAAAAGTAACAATTTGTTGCCTCTTGATGCCTCTTCTTGGTTATTTTAAAAAGCAACAAGGTGAAGTGACACATCCTTATGACCAGCATCAAGAAGAACAACAGGAAGTGTATTTGGATCTTGGAAAAGATCAGGAAACAGAGGAACATCCAGTTGATGAGAATAAAGAGCAAGATAAAGAACAACTAGATGACTGAGATAAAGAGCTCGATGTGGAACATTATATGACATAGAACCAACAAGATGAACATCAAGTTGAACAATGAAAAAGTGGTATTAGTTGCACCTATATAGAGAAGTGGTTTAGAGGTTGGTTAGGGGAATTATTTAGGGTTTAGAGGTTTAGGGTTGCTCGCGTTTAGGGGTTTAGGGTTTACAGTTTAAAGAGAGATAGAGAGAGGGGACTAAAAGAGTTTGGGAGAGATAGAGGAGACAGAGGGGAGAGATAGGGAGATAGAGAGTGAGAGGCATGTCCAAAGACATAGAGAGAGAGAGAGATTGAGAGGTAGAGGGATGTTAGAGATAGGGAGATAGAGGTTTAGGGTTGCTTGGGTTTAGGGGCATTATTTAGGGTTTAGGGTTTAGGGCCTTGGGGTTAGGGGTTAAGGTTTAGAGGTCTAGGGTTTAGGGTTTAGAGAGAGAGATAAAGGACCAATAGGGAGATATAGAGGAGTCCGAGGGGAGAGATAGGGAGATAAAGAGTGAGGGACATGGCAAGAGACAGCGAGAGAGATTGAGAGGTAGAGGGACAAAGGTGATAGGGAGATAGGGGAGAGATAAGGAGATAGTGGTTTATGGTTACTTGGGTTTAGGGTTTAGGGGTTTGGGGTTTAGGGTTTCTCAGGTTTAGGGGTTAGGGTTTAGGGGCATTATAATTTAGGGTTTAGGATTTATTGTTTAGGGGTTAGGGGTTAGGTTTAGAGGTTTAGGGTTTTGGATTTAGGGTTTATAGAGAGAGAGGAATGATAGGGAGATATAGAGGAGTCTGAGGGGAGAGATAGGGAGAAAAAGAGTGAGGGACATGGCCAGAGACATAGGGAGAGAGATTGAGAGGTAGAGGGACAAAGGTGGTAGGGAAATAGGGGAGAGATAGGGAGATAGTGGTTTAGGGTTACTTGGGTTTAGGGTTTAGGGGTTTAGGGTTTCTCAGGTTAAGGGGTTAGGGGTTAGGGTTTAGGGGCATTATTTAGGGTTTAGGATTTAAATTGTTTAGGGGTTAGGGGTTACGTTTAGAGGTTTAGGGCTTTGGATTTAGGGTTTATAGAGAGAGAGGAATGATAGGGAGATAGAGAGAGGAGATCGAGGAGAGAGATAAGGAGATAGAGAGTGAGGCACATGGCCAGGGACATAGGGAGAGAGATCAAGAGAGGTAGAGGGATGATAGAGATAGGGAGATAGGGGAGAGATACAGAGATATAGGTTTAGAGTTGATTGGATTTAGGGTGTACCTGGGTTTAGGGTTTCTCAGTTTCAGAGATAGCTAGATAGAGAGAGAGAGGAGACAGATAGGGAGAGATAGAGGTGACAAAGGGGAGAGATAAGGAGATAGAGAGTGAGTGAGAGAGATTGAGAGGTAGAGGGACAAATATGATAGGGAGATAAGGGAGAGATAGGGAGATAGTGGTTTATGGTTACTTGGGTTTAGGGTTTAGGGGTTTGGGGTTTAGGGTTTCTCAGGTTTAGGGGTTAGGGGTTAGGGTTTAGGGGCATTATAATTTAGGGTTTAGGATTTATTGTTTAGGGGTTAGGGGTTAGGTTTAAAGGTTTAGGGTTTTGGATTTAGGGTTTAGATAGAAAGAGAGAGGAGACAGATAGGGAGAGATAGAGGTGACAAAGGGGAGAGATAGGGAGATAGAGAGTGAGCGATATGTCTAGAGAAATAGGGAGAAGGATTGAGAGGTAGAAGGATGATAGAGATAGGGAGATAAGGGAGAGATAGGAGATAGAGTTTAGGGTTGCTCATGTTTAGGGTTTAGGGGTTAAGGTTTAGAGGTTTAGGGTTTAGTGTTTAGAGAGAGAGGACCAATAGGGAGATATAGAGTGAGGGACATGGCTAAAGCATAGGGAGAGAGATTAAGAGGTAGAGGAATGATAGTGATGGGGAGATAGTGAGATAGGGAGATAGAGCTCGATAGAGGTTTAGGGTTTCTTGGGTTTAGTGTTTAGGATTTAGGGGTTTATGGTTTCTCAAGTTTAGGGTTTAGGAGTTAGGAAATAGGGGTTAGGGGTTAGGGGTTAGGTTTAATCATGCATCCCAGTCATTCCCCTATCATTCCTATATATCCTATCTCTCCCCTCTATCTTTCCCTCTCCCTTATCGACGAAGCAAATGGAAACAAGAAAACTAGGACTCCCTTTCTTAGGTTTAGGGTTTAGGGCTTAGGGGAATTATTTAGGGTTTATGGTTTAGGGGTTAGGGTTTAGTATTTGGAAGAATTATTTAGGGTTACTTGGGTTTAGGGTTTAGGGGCATTATTTAGGGTTTACAGTTGCATGTCAAAAGTAGTCTCTCTCTCTCTCTCTAAATTTGTAAACCCTAAATAATGGCCCTAATCCCTAACCCCTAACCTGCATCTACCTCTCTCCTGTATCTATTCAAAAGTGCCTTTAAAATACTATGAAATACTTAGTATAAGTAAATCATATAAAAATCAAATATATATATCATCATAATCCTATATAAATTTTGATAGTAATTTATAGCTAAAATGCCTAAATACTTAAAATGTATGCAATGCTAAAATAATAATAATAAAAAAAATGAAATACAATAAGGAAAAGGAAAACGGATATCTGTTTTGGAGATCATAAAAAGCAAAAAAGACTGCATTTTTGCAAACCTGCGGCTTGCAAAAATGCAGTCTCATCTTCAAAAAAATGGATATCAGCGCTGAGGAACGGATATCCAATCCAAAGAGGTAAGATTTCATGCATTTTTTTGGTTTGTTTTGTATTTTCAAGCAATTTTTTTGGTTTTTATGCTAAACTTGGGTATGTTTTATAATTTAATTAGGTAAAATGGATGCACAAAATGAAAACCCAAACCCTCCACCACCAAACCCTCCCCCTCCAACAGTAGAAGAGAATATTCAAAGAAATATTGATCATATAAGCAGGATCATAGAAATGTATCGCCGCCACCCTCGATTGTCTATAATGACATCAAATTTAGAGGGAATCATTAATCATATTCAAACCTTGTCCACCCAACACGAATCATTTTGGCAATGGCGAGAAGACAAGAAGGCCGAATATGCTGACAGTTTGTCATATGAGGAAGTCAGAGATTTAGAGATTACAAAAACTATGTTGGAGCAACACTTTGTCAATCCTAAAACTGGATTGCATGTTGATGTCCGTAAGCCCAAATTTTCAATCAAATGGTGTATTCATGAGGGCATTAGTCAAAAATTTTGGGATCGTTGGTGGATGGTTTTTGATAAACCACCCAACAACAATTTAGATGTGCCTTTGTATTTCCTCCGTAAACTCTATGCAGAGTTCATCATGGGTCAACATGTTAATTATTTTGATTTTAGAGAGTTTCAAGGAGTGGGCAGAGCAATGCCTCAAGATAGACCTGGGGCAATTAGACAAGTACAAGGTCCCTATATTCCCCCTCCTGCTATCCCTTCTCCACCCCCAATGCAGCACCCAGACGTTGTTCCAAGTGCAACACAACAGGGCCTTAGTGCCATACACTCTTTGACCGAGCATTTGATCATACAAACATCTCAGTTTGCACAAGCACATGATGAAGGTGATGATATTGGATCACCTGGTACCACTAGACCGTCGTCGTCCAGACATATATGTGTGCCCCATCATTGCATTTCTTGCAATCATTTATGCTTGGGTCCTATTATGGAGAGTAGTGAGCCACCGTTGAACACATCAGAGTATGATATCCATTCATGAGATGAGGCAATGGGGTCTAGAACTCAAGCTGAGGGGTCAGGGACAAGAGTAGAAGCTACCGGATCAGTAAACATTAGAGAAGGAGAAATGCATGACCAATCTTTTGTGCAGGTAAAATTTAAAGTTAAATTTTATGGTCTATTCCATTTGAATATATAAACAACTTTATTAGTACTAATGTATCTAAGTGGGATAACAGTTGATGACAGAGGAGGAGTTGACAGAAGTTCATCATGCAACTTTGTCTGCCTTCCAATTTGGCTTGGACTTGCCGGTATAAATTGTTGTACACATTAACTTTTTTTTTATGCATTTATTTTTTTGTGAGTAATTATATATTAATTTATATCTTGATGTTAATTTTATTTTATAGCCAATCAAAAATATGAATGATGTGGCATCTTTGCCAATAGTCTTTTCTAGAACTCCTAATCGACCCAAGGGACTATCATTTGCAGAATGACTTTCTCAACGCCAACAAAGGGTGGAGGTAATTTGATTGAATTGTACTTTAATTGATAATTTAGAAAACTTAAATATTTGATTATAGTCATTTAGAGTCTTACATTCTTGTCCTTTTTAATTGATGCAGGAGGCCTCGATGGTGGTATGTGCTTGTTTTCTAGTAGATAAGTTTTTGTGTAGTGCATTTCCTATTTTAAATGTATGCATTTCCTATTTTGTTTAATAATTATATATTAATTTATTTCAATGTTACTTTGCTTTTATGTAGTCTGTTGAGAATGTGAGTGATGTGCCACCTTTGCCATCATGCTTCACTAGGACACCTGATTGTCTTAAGAGAAAATCATTTGCAGAACGATTGTCCGAACAACAACATAGAGTCGAGGTAATTGAATTGAATTTTTCTAAATAATTGATAGTTTATCTAGCGGTCTTATAGTTGATTGTAGTGATTTAGATGTATGTTAATAAATGAAAGTTCTTAATTGTAGTAGATAAGAATCTATTTACTAACTTTAACTTGTGTTTTGACTTGTTAATGCAGGAAACTTCACCTCCATCAATTACTAGACATTTTGGTACAAAGAGGACACTTTTTCAGGATCCATCACAGATTGTGGATACATCACAGATTGTGGATCCATCACAGATTGTGGATACATCACAGATTGTGGATCCATCACAGATTGTGGATCCATCATAGATTGAGGGTCAAGTGGACTTGTAGTATTTGATGTAGCTATTTGGCATGTAGATTGTATATAGATTTTGAGACATGGCATATGCCACATTTTGTAAAAAATATTTTGAGTTGGCATATTTGCCAAATTTTTGTATATGTCTACCATTATGGACTAGATTTTAATGTATATACACCTTGATATACAATATAATTTAAATTCCTTATGTGCAAGTCATGATACTTCCCATGATGCCATACATTATGCTGATAGTTCTTTAGTCCATTGATGATATGTTTAGCATTGAGAATGGTTTTAGATCAAGAGAATGGTTTTAGATCAATAGAATCAATGTGAAAAAATTCCTTATATATGCCCTAATCAAATAAGGTCATGATAAACCATTTCATCATGTATTTAGTCTTCATCTTGTCAAATTTTGTAAATATGTCAAAGTTGTCATATGAAAAATGTAAAAAAAATGCAAAAGTATGGAAGATGAATAGTCAAGTACTCAAGAGTCAGTTGGAGACTATTGGTTTCCCTCAAATCATGTATAAATATGCATAAACCTGATGGAGTCAGGTTGTCATTGATGTCAAAAAGGTATTGATGGTTTGGAGTTACTTTAGTGTGTTCATATTGATAATATGTTCTCAAGAGAGTTTCGAGAATGTTTGAGGGATGCAGAGTGTTTCAGGATATCTTTAGGATGAATATTTGATATCAATATGGTTTTGAGTTTGAATTGGTGCCTTCATACATTAGGAATTGTCAGTTGATCATATGGATAGAATAAGTGTTGTCAGTTGAGTTGGCTTGTTTAGTGTATATCTCTCATGTGATGAGTTGTTTATCAGTGGTATTGTTGATACAGGTGATGGAGTTCATTTGACATCATGTTGTGGCATAATCATATTTGATCTTAGTGAAATAGATGATATGATTTACAAGAGGCAGTGAAATTGGTCATGGGCTTTCATGCATTTCATGTGTATTCATATACAAGATTCATGTATTTGAGAGTATTGATCACCTTGGTGTTTTTCTTATAGTTTGTCATCTCTCAGTGCTGTCTTCTATCATTCCCTTATCCATCTTCATAGAACTTGCTTAGTAAACATATCCTTATGCATACAATTTTCTCTTTTAAAGGTGCATAAGACTATACATGCCACACACTATATTGTTTCACAGTTGAGGATGTTTTGAGCTATTCTCAGATCTCTGTTCTCCTACCTTGATTGTCACTGGTTACTCACTCTTCAAGTTTTGGTTAAAGAAAGGTTGTTCAATTTCTAAGATTTAAGGTCATTTCACTTATGTTGACCGGGCAAAGGGTTATTATACATTGTGACCACTGGCCCCATCTTTCTTCATCGGGTGGCAAAGTCTAAATCAAGGCAAACGGTCAAGTTCGATGGTTTTTGTTTTTAAAAATTAGAGCATGGAGCCTGCGATGAAAAATATTTTGCAGATCCCTGAGACCAAAAAACTGCCAAACTTTGACCGGGCAGTTCTCAGAATTCATGAAAGTTGGGAATGTTCTGTTTGGACCTACAGGTGCACGTGACATCCTTCCACAATAACCTCTCTCATTTTTGGTCAACTCCATTCCGTTTGACCGTGTTGAAATCAAACGCATTCGCGCAAAATGCTTCAATTTGATGCAGTGGAAAGGTGCTAGGTGCGACATTTTTCATTCCATAGCTCGTGCGGTCGAATGGACTGTGCCAACGCGTCGGGGTGGGTGGGTAAATGCTAGTGGAGGTCTCGTTTCGTGCACCAAGCGTCCCAGTCATTCCGGGCAAGAGGCTACCGGCAAAGTCCCTTAAGATCCCTGAGACCAAAAAACTGCCAAACTTTGACCGGGCAGTTCTTAGAATTCGTGACAGTTGGGAATGCTCTGTTTGGACCTACAGGTGCACGTGGCATCCTTCCACAATAACCTCTCTCATTTTTGGTCAACTCCATTCCGTTTGACCGTGTTGAAATCAAACGCATTGGCGCAAAATGCTTCAATTTGATGCAGTGGAAAGGTGCTAGGTGCGACATTTTTCATTCCATAGCTCGTGCGATCAAACAGACTGCGCCAACGCGTCGGGTGGGCGGGTAAATGCTAGTGGAGGTCTCGTTTCGTGCGCCAAGTGTCCCAGTCATTCTGGGCAAGAGGCTACCGGCAAAGTCCTTTAAGATCCCTGAGACCAAAAAACTACCAAACTTTGACCGGGTAGTTCTCAGAATTCGTGAAAGTTGGGAATGTTCTGTTTGGATCTACAGGTGCACGTGACATCCTTCCATAATAACCTCTCTCATTTTTGGTCAACTCCATTCTGTTTGACCATGTTGAAATCAAACGCATTAGCGCAAAATGCTTCAATTTGATGCAGTGGAAAGGTGCTAGGTGCAACATTTTTCATTCCATAGCTCGTGCGGTCGAACGGATTGCGCCAACGCGTCGGGGTGGGCGGGTAAATGCTAGTGGAGGTCTCGTTTCATGCGCCAAGCGTCCCAGTCATTCCGGGCAAGAGGCTACCGGCAAAGTCCCTTAAGATCCCTGAGACCAAAAAATTGCCAAACTTTGACCGGGCAGTTCTCGGAATTCGTGAAAGTTGGGAATGTTCTGTTTGGACCTACAGGTGCACGTGGCATCCTTCCACAATAACCTCTCTCATTTTTGGTCAACTCCATTCCGTTTGACCGTGTTGAAATCAAACGCATTGGTGCAAAATGCTTCAATTTGATGCAGTGGAAAGGTGCTAGGTGCGACATTTTTCATTCCATAGCTCGTGCGGTCGAACGGATTGCGCCAACACGTCGGGGTGGGCGGGTAAATGCTAGTGGAGGTCTCGTTTCGTGCGCCAAGCGTCCCAGTCATTCCGGGCAAGAGGCTACCAGCAAAGTCCCTTAAGATCCCTGAGACCAAAAAACTGCCAAACTTTGACCGGGCAGTTCTTAGAATTCTTGAAAGTTGGGAATGTTCTGTTTGGACCTACAGGTGCACGTGGCATCCTTCCACAATAACCTCTCTCATTTTTGGTCAACTCCATTCCGTTTGACCGTGTTGAAATCAAACGCATTGGCGCAAAATGCTTCAATTTGATGCAGTGGAAAGGTGCTAGGTGCGACATTTTTCATTCCATAGCTCGTGCGGTCGAACAGACTGCGCCAACGCATCAGGGTGGGCAGGTAAATGCTAGTGGAGGTCTCATTTCGTTCGCCAAGCATCCCAGTCATTCCGGGCAAGAGGCTACTGGCAAAGTCCCTTAAGATCCCTGAGACCAAAAAACTGCCAAACTTTGACCGGGTAGTTCTCAGAATTTGTGATAGTTGGGAATGCTCTGTTTGGACCTACAGGTGCACGTGGCATCCTTCCACAATAACCTCTCTCATTTTTGGTCAACTCCATTCTGTTTGACCGTGTTGAAATCAAACGCATTGGCGCAAAATGCTTCAATTTGATGCAGTGGAAAGGTGCTAGGTGCGACATTTTTCATTCCATAGCTCGTGCGGTCGAACAGACTGCGCCAACGTGTCAGGGTGGGCAGGTAAATGCTAGTGGAGGTCTCGTTTCGTGCGCCAAGCGTCCCAGTCATTCCGGGCAAGAGGCTACCGGTAAAGTCCTTTAAGATCCCTGAGACCAAAAAATTGCCAAACTTTGACCGGGCAGTTCTTAGAATTTGTGAAAGTTGGGAATGTTCTGTTTGGACTTACAGGTGCACGTGACATCCTTCCACAATAACCTCTCTCATTTTTGGTCAACTCCATTCCATTTGACTGTGTTGAAATCAAACGCATTAGCGCAAAATGCTTCAATTTGATGCAGTGGAAAGGTGCTAGGTGCGACATTTTTCATTCCATAGCTCGTGCGGTTGAATGGACTACGCCAACGCATCGGGTGGGCGGGTAAATGCTAGTGGAGGTCTCGTTTCATGCGCCAAGCGTCCCAGTCATTCCGGGCAAGAGGCTACCGGCAAAGTCCCTTAAGATCCCTGAGACCAAAAAACTGCCAAACTTTGACCGGGCAGTTCTTAGAATTCGTGAAAGTTGGGAATGTTCTGTTTGGACCTACAGGTGCACGTGGCATCCTTCCACAATAACTTCTCTCATTTTTGGTCAACTCCATTCCGTTTGACCGTGTTGAAATCAAACGCATTGGCGCAAAATGCTTCAATTTGATGCAGTGGAAAGGTGCTAGGTGCGACATTTTTCATTCCATAGCTCGTGCGGTCGAACGGACTGCGCCAACGTGTCGGAGTGGGCGGGTAAATGCTAGTGGAGGTCTCGTTTCGTGCGCCAAGCGTCCCAGTCGTTTCGAGCTGTAAGCTATCGACAAAGTCAAAAGTTGCTAGGATTGAAATTTTGCATTCCACAAGTCCTGGGGCCGAATGGTTTGCGCCAACACGTCGGGGTGGGCGAGTAAATGCTAGGGGAGGTCTCGTTTTGTGTGCAAAGCATCCCAGTCGTTCTGAGCTGTAAGCTACCGGCAAAGTCAAAAGTTGCTAGGATTGAAATTTTGCATTCCACAGGTCCTGGGGCTGAACGGTTTGTGCCAACGCATCAGGGTGGGCGGGTAAATGCTAGTGGAGGTCTTGTTTGGTGCGCCAAATGTCCCAGTCATTCCGAGCTGTAAGCTACCGGTAAAGTCAAAAGTTGCTAGGATTGAAATTTTGCATTCCACAGGTCCTGGGGCCAAACGGTTTGCGCCAACGCATCGGGGTGGGTGGGTAAATGCTAGTGGAGGTCTCGTTTCATGCGCCAAGCGTCCCAATCGTTCTGAGCTGTAAGCTACCGGCAAAGTCAAAAGTTGCTAGGATTGAAATTTTGCATTCCACAGGTCCTGGGGCCGAACGATTTGCGCCAACACGTCGGGGTGGGCGAGTAAATGCTAGGGGAGGTCTCGTTTTGTGTGCAAAGCATCCCAGTCCTTCCGAGCTGTAAGCTACCGGCAAAGTCACTTTGCCGGTAGCTTACAGCTCGGAAGGACTGGGATGCTTTGCACACAAAACGAGACCTCCCCTAGCATTTACTCGCCCACCCCGACGTGTTGGCGCAAATCGTTCGGCCCCAGGACCTGTGGAATGCAAAATTTCAATCCTAGCAACTTTTGACTTTGCCGGTAGCTTACAACTCGAAACGACTGGGACGCTTGACGCACGAAACAAGACCTCCACTAGCATTTACCCGCCCACCCCGACGCGTTGGCATAGTCCATTTGACCGCATGAGCTATGGAATGAAAAATGTCGCACCTAGCACCTTTCCACTGCATCAAATTGAAGCATTTTGCGCCAATGCGTTTGATTTCAACACGGTCAAACGGAATGGAGTTGACCAAAAATGAGAGAGGTTATTGTGGAAGGATGCCACGTGCACTTGTAGGTCCAAACAGAGCATTCCCAACTGTCACAAATTTTGAGAACTGCCCGGTCAAAGTTTGGCAGTTTTTTGGTCTCAGGGATCTTAAGGGACTTTGCCGGTAGCCTCTTGCCCGGAATGACTGGGATGCTTGGCGCACGAAACGAGACCTCCACTAGCATTTACCTGCCCACCCCGATGCATCCTGAACTGTTGATCTAACCATCGAGACATGTGGCTATGTCTAACATACTTGTAAAAAAGATTTTTCTTAAAATCATCAATAAAATCAGCAATACTTACCTCTCTTACAATCAACTCACATCTAGAACCTTCACCTCCACTTTTCAAATTATATTTCACTGTCTCATATCTCTTTTTCTCAACCATTCTCTTTCCAAAATCATGCTCGTTTCCCTCATGAAAACATGATACAAACTTTGATAACCCACCACATTGTAAACACTTTTCATTTAAACAATCATTCTTGTAGAACATGCAACCATCATCTCTAATACATAGAAATAAATCTAATAAGTCCCTAGATGACTTTGGTAGTTGAATTGCACCACACTCCTGTAACATTTTGTTAGTGTGCAAAGTAGAACGAATATTGCATAATAATTCATGGTACATAGAAAATTCTACATGGTATTTGCAACAACATGTATTACGAACTTTAAGAGGAACACAATAAAATGGCTTAAGAGATTCAAATGCTCTTTGTGAGATTGTCATACCTGGGTGAGTTTCACAATATTGTTTGTACAATGTTGTTTGGCTACATTCCAAGTAATGTTTAGGATGTGGTGTGCGGTCTTTATCACCAATTCTTAACTTTACAACATCTTTTGCATTCGGTGATACCCTAGAGTTAGTGTGCCAAAATCGTTCAATTTCTTCCTTTGTGCTATCAATTAGCTTCTTGTCAACTCGTGGAAGCCTACCACTGAAAGCCCAAGTATCATTGGCAACAGGACTATCTAGCCTTGATCTTAATGCTAGTGCTTTTGACAATGTTTTACGATTCAATCTTAAGTCAACACAAGTTTGCCTCATTAATCGAGAATTTCTTAATTGTTTGCTTACTATTGAGGTTGTTATTACTCTACGGGCAGCTCTTTTATCTTTCTCCTTGCTAGTCTTTCCAATAGAATTGAGTGCATTGAAAAGGCTTCTTACAATAATTTTATTCCGATTGGACACTTTGTTTAACCGAATCTTTAATTTCTTTAGTAAAGGTCTCATTTTGTACATCTTTAATAATTGCACAAAAAGTTGGCATTGTTCGGTTAATGTTTTCTTCTCAAAGTATTCATTGAAGAGTTTTGTAGCCCACAACCGAACCGTTCGTGATGACCTCTTGCCTTCAAGTTTTTCCATTATGTTCTCATCAATTTCAAGTAACCATTTTGGGGTTTTTGGGTGTTTTCCAATTTCATCACGGTTATTCTCTTCTTGAAAAATGTCCTCTCTTCTTATGAAATTTGGAGATACATTGATTGTTCTTGTTTCATCCATGTTTTCAACCTCATCAATTTTATCAACAAATGGATTATGGAGTGCAATTTCAATATCATGATATTCATATCCACTTTCTTCAAGTGCACGTCTTCATTTTTCTTCTTCTTCTTTGTCCATGGTATTGCTATTATGAATAGGTGTTTCATAACATTTTTCAATATTTTCATTTGCAATATCATGGTGAATTTCATTCTTATCTAACATTTCATTATAATCAAAATTAACATCTTCAATTTGCATGTCATTAGATGGTAAAGAAGAAGATTCACCTTGATGAGCATCCACCAAACCCACCCTTCCAATCCTCTTCCTTTCCCTATCTTTTTTCCTAATTGCTTCAATTTCCTCCAATGTAACTTTCCTCCTTTTTGCTTTACGATGACTGTTGCTCCCCATTAGGGGAACAAAAATATCACCCTTATGATTGTAACAAGAAAATTGTGTCTCCAAAAGTGCATAAAAATATTCCTTTCACTATCATAGCCAGAAATCACGAGTATTTCGACAGCAGAGGGTCTCTGGTTGCGGAAGTCAGGCCCAGAAATATTCCTTTTGTCTTTTTTTTGCTTTTCCAAAACGGATATCCTTTTTGAAAACAGATATCCGTTTTGAAAACAGATATCCATTTTGGAAAACCCAATTCTTTGCAATGGACACTTGCAACATCCATATGCCTACTACAAAATAGATATCCGGTTTATTATGTACATTTGGATTCTATACTAGGGATTCATTGTATTATTCAATAAACTTGTGAATTACCATCTAATTTCAATGTTTACACACTAATCCACCTAGGTATCAACTTAATAAAGCTCTGGATATAAGCCATTATTTGATTTTAGGCTATCATCAAATGAGGAGCTTCTAAAGGCAAAAATGTTGTCCCAAAAGAAGACTCAATGTTATTCGTAAAGACATTAGATTGTTAAAATACAAATTCGAGGTTAGATATTCCTTGGGCTATTTTAATATAGAGAAGCAAAATTGCAATATATGACTATCCTAGGAATTAGAATGGTTGATCATAGGATATTCATGGCATTTTGATAGTAATGGATGGATTGATGGATGTTTAGGGAGTTTAAGTTTAAATGTAATGTATGAGAATTCTTATTTATGAAGGATCTAATATGTCTTATGTCTTATTTGCAGGCCATTCAAGAAAGAAATGAAAAGATACCAAGGACTATCATAACACCTATTATAATTAGGTGCATCAAAGGATTGTCATCCAGGACCTTACCAATATGGGAAGTTATCAAAACCATGTCATGTTTAAAATTAAAGGCTTTATCACCTCTTTGTCCCCATAGGCCTATTAGAACAATAGGTCACATTTTATTCATATACCGGGGTTGAGAATAAACACTAAGCATTTGTAGTTATGGCAAGTGTAAATGGAAATAGATCACAACTTTAGACAATCTATCCTCTCCTAGATTGCACTGACTGAGTGGAAATTACAAATTCCCTATTAATGTCCTTTATATACTGAAGGTATGGGTGAGAAAGGTAAACTTTGTATGTTGTAGACAAGTGATGCAGAGCAACACATCAAAAGCTTACAAACAAGGTGTAAAATACCCATTAACCCACCAATTGCTCAAATAGCTTTTAAAATATCCTTCCCAAGGTCCAAATGAGACCGAAATACACTCTTTCTTTATTATCGGCAAGACATTTATGTTTCCGCAGCGCGCTCCCTATCAAATTGGTAACAGATAGGGGTTTTTTCGGGGGAACGTCGAAAGGGTTTGGCCGATACAGGCCGACAGCGCCATTTAGGGTGAACTGTGGAATTTCCTCCGCATCAACCACTCTATTGGTATGTTTCTTGTACCAAAGACTGGTCCAGAAGCACACATTTTCTGAATTGGTAGAAGTCTAGTTGGAGAAATGTGGTCTCCTCGACTACTATTATTGTAGGATATGCATAAACGAGTTTCTTGAAAAGGATTTAGAAATTTTCAAGCAAATGCAATTGGCAAGTGTAAAGCTAGATTCTGCAACCTTTGTCAGCATCCTCTCTACCTCTACCAAAATGGGAGCTTTGGAATAGGGTATGGACATTCATCAAAGCATAATGGAAGTTGGATTTTTGTAGATATTCTAGTTGGAAATGCTCTGGTAGACATGTACGGAAAGTGTGGAAGCATAGACAAGACACATGAACTATTTGAAAAAATGCCTCAAAGAAATGTGGTCTCATGGAATAAGATGATTGCAGGATATATACACACTTACTCCAATGTGAGATTCACCACCCTTGTCTATCAGTAAGATCAATACCCTCGGTGAGACTTTTTACTTGCATTCTGACGTTATAACTCTCCCCGATGTGTTTACCATCCATTAGTCATCGGTAAGACTTCTACATTGGTCAGACATTCTCTTTGATTTTCAATATCGTATCTCACACCGAAAGAATAAAAACTGAACTACACCATCGGCCATACCGCCTCTATCAGTGACACTTTTCTTCTCGCCTCTGAGACTCCATCTCTTTTCGATGTTCCTTCTATCGGTGTGACTCCCTCTCATCGGTGTAGTTCTCAATTGTTCTTCCGATGTGTCGATAAATAACCCATCGGTGACACTTAATGATTGTCACCCCGATATGACTTGATCTGTGAGATCAATGTTGTCGGCTCAATGGAACTTTGTCTCTCCGATAACTATTGTCAGTCCGATGTCTTCGATTTAGCCTATACATAACATGGCTTGTTATCACCGGTCAACTAACGTATCTTTTCCCAATTTTCCTGATATGGCCAGTCAACCTTTGTATCCTTTGACATGTACATTCACCATTTACAACCACGATAAACGATAGCAGGATATACATGAAATGTCCACGCATAAATAAACGATATACCCATGGATTGTATCTTCAGTGAAACAATACCAATGGTACAAAATATGTTGCTTCTCTTCATCCAAAACCAATGGCAAAATTTTTTTGATAGATCCACAAAACAGATATCCGTTCTGAAAATGGATATCCGTTTCTAGAAAGGATATCCGTTTTCAGAACGGATATCCGTTTTTAGAACGGATATCCGTTTCTAGTTGCTTTTACCGAAGCAAAATGGATATCCGTCTTGCTTTGGTACAAAGCAAGACGGATATCCATTTTGATTGTTGACTTTTTATGGATTGTAACGTGTTTTAATGTTTCAGTCTCTTCTTCGAACTTCACCCTTCGTGTTGATGACTTTTTTTTATGCAAAATTGATAAAACGAAAAGGGTTTATAGAAAAAATTGTTAGCTTTCTAAAAATATAAGATTTATTTGGTTATCATTTTATTAAATAATTATTAATAATTTTCAATATACCGTGTCTCTGAAATCTTGATGGACACACTGATTGAAAAACATCCATAACTTTCAAACCATTTCACCTTTTTGAGATCTGAAACCTGTGTCACACTCTATGCTTTTCTGGCTATAGGTTAAATTTTTTTTTTTTGAATTTTGATTTTTTTTATCGAGTTAGGTTGGCTGGAAAATTACTTTTTATTTTAAAAAAAAGTCACAGTAAAAAAATCATAATTAATTATTTTATTAGAAAAAAATTTCAAATAAATATGCATCACATCCGGACATGAGTCCTCTACGTATTTTGAAAGTTTAAAAAAAATATATATATTTTTACTCATAGTTAGGTTGGTTGGACAGACACCCACTTTTTATTTTTTTCTGAAAAATTTAATAGCTGTTCATTGAAATATTCAATTTTCACTAAGTAAATTTAGTTTTTGTTTTAAAAAAAATATTAGCCTATAAACTAGATTCAATTCTCTACAAATTTCATTCTTACATCTTTTTCAAATTGTATAGATAATCCATTCAAAATTTCACATGAACTTGATAAAGTCTGATTTTTTGTATTTTCATTGACACTTAGAGGTATAGTTTGGCCCATCATGATCCTGCACATACCCATCAGATTATCTAATATAAATTGTCTCCCTAGAAATCCAGTTTGTTCAGGTCTAACAATTTCTTGAGAAATAGACCTGATTCATTTTGCCAATGCTTTGGCGATGATTTTGTAAGATGTTTTAAGCAAGGTGATGGGCTGCCAACCATTCACCATATCTTCTTGTTTGTCCTTGGGAATGATTTTAATCAAACCTTGATTAATGATAGCTCCTAAAGTACCAATTTTAATGCCCTCAAGATACACGTTGTAAAAGTCTTCTCTAATGTATGGCCAAAGAGCTCGTTAAAATTCTATTGGAAGACCATCCATTCCTAGGATTTTTTTCCAAAGGCATACTTAGCATAGATTCCTCTATCTCTTCTAAAGAATGGTAGTGATCAAGAAAAGTGGCATAGTCAAGGTCGATGCGCGGAATACAGCCTTCAAGTTTATCCTCCAAAATAGAAATAATAGAGTTATTGCTGGAATCATCTGTGAACAATATTTTATAGTAGTCATGGAATGTTTTCATGATGCTGTCATGGCTGGTCTAAAAAGAACCATTGACTGATTTGATGACAGAGATATGTTCTTTTCTATTTTATGGTGGAGATATTGAAAGAAAAAATTGGAACTTTTGTCTCCATATTTCATAGTTCGAAGATATTAATTGATATTCAAACATGCATATCTTTTATGATGAAGAGTGCTATACTTATAGAATTAAAATATAAAAAATATAATACACAATTCACATAAAAGGTAGGCAGAATGGAATTAAACCTAGAGATGTCTATGTGCAAGCTCAAAGACAAAAATAAGAGCAATCAAAATGCTAAGCCACTATGGCTATATTAGTAGGAGGAGGAAGGGGATCATGATTATGTGGGTGACCCCAACTATCAAGAGGTCTTGGCCATCTAGAATAGGCTCCAAATCCATGAGAGTGTTGTCCTAATGTTTATCTTTAATATGTTGAGAGGTAGAATGTATAGGCGAGATGGAAAGGTTCATGTTGTAGTGCCCCTCCATTCTCATTTTGGATGTGCAGATAGTTTGGCTAAGGAGCATGAAGATGAAGGTAAAATAATAGGAATATTTAGGGTATGTTAGACTGTTGATGTTGTACATTATATAATGTTGGTAGATGCTACATTCATGTTGGTGACATTCCTAATTATCCTCATGTGTGGTTTCATATGACAGTTAGCATGTTTTATTGATAATCCTTATTGTGACATTGATAATCCATATGCTCTGACATTGTTTTACATTTAGGTAATTATGATGTTGATCTTACTATGATTGTCATAAGTTAGAATTGATTTTTATGCGACTAATTTTGTATTATAGGATGATCTGATTATTGCGTGGTGTGAAAAGAGATAATGTCATACCACTCATTCATTACCATCTGGTGACGTTGTGATTCTCTTTCATTTCGTGACCATTTGATATTTATTATACTTGTGCATAGATCATGTTGTGTGCTGCAGGTTGCAGGTACTAGGCATCAACTCCACCTGAATTGACAGGTCTGAGCATGCCTTAAATCCAATGGAAATTGTTGAACAGAGATAACATATGGTCCCCTAGTTAGTCATCATCCTTGAAAAGGATGAGTATCTAGTTTTGCACCCAGTCAGTGTTGTTTGTATGGGCATGATAGTCAGTCGCTGTCGTTGTGGTCATGCTTTTCGATCGTGCATAGTGTCAGGTATTGTTTGGCATTGTTTGATTGCTGCTTTGGTTAATTGTTGCATTAAAATAATATTATTAGTTATGAAAGCATTTTTGTTATATATATATATATATATATATATATTCCTTTATGAGAATTTGAGTTTATGGAAATAAATAATAATAAATGTAAATGCTAGCTAAAGATAAATTAATTAATTAATATAATTAAATGTTGTGTTAAGTGGCAATAAAAATAAATAATATTTATGAGTTGTCATAAAACTCACATATAATAAATACCAAATAAATAAGAATAAAAATGATTCTTGTCTAGTTGTAAAGGAAATAAATAAGATAAAAAAATATAGTCTGGGCTGGTTGTAAAGGATAAAAAATAGCAAATTGTAAGAAAGGGATTTAGGCAGAATTTATTGTCTTTAATGGGAGGAATCTTCTAGAAGATATTGGGGGGATTTCTCTCTCATAATAATCTTCAGCAGATGGAACTTTTAGGGGGGAAGGGATGGGAGAGACTGGTTTGTGGTTGCAGCAGTTGAACGCGGCATCGAATCTTTAGCCCAATCAAGCAAGCGAAATCAAGTTCCTTTGGTTCTAATTTCTGTCTTAGTTTTCTATTGAAGCAAATGTTTGATTTATGATTTTTCCTTTTGATTGTAATTTTCTTGAGAGGTTAGAAGCCTTGTTATTAGATCCAATTGTGCATGTATGTATCATTGCATTTCTAGGAATCACCGATTGAAGTGACTGTTTATCTCTCACCCATTTCATCTCTAGTTTTATAGTCTGTTGCATCATCCATAACTTTATGTTTACGAACTGGGTTCCTCTAACTTTTGTATATGTGGTGCACGACCTAGTTATCCAAATCATATCCAAAAATCAGCCTTACCTAGTTTGTCATTGTGGAGATATGAATATTTTGTGATTGTCTATCTCTCACCCATTTCATCTCTGTTTTCATAGTATGTTGTGTCAGCCACAACTTTATTTTTATGAAGTGAGTTCCTCTAAATCTTTTATATATGATGCATGATCGGGTTATCTAAATCATATCTGAAAATCAGCCTTACCCAGTTTGTCGTTTTGGAGATATGAATATTTTGTGACTGTCTACCTCTCACCCGTTTTGTCTCTGTTAAAAAAGTTAGTTGCATCACCCATAACTCTTTATTTTCAAACTGGGTTTCTCTGAAATTTTTATATAAGATTCATATCTTATCTATGAAAATCATATCCAAAAATTAGCATTACCTAGTTTGTCAATTCAGATATTTGTATCAATTAGTTGCAGACAAGTCCTATGTCATCTTGGTTGTTATTAAATCTACAAATCCATTCTGTGCATATCCTACAATCATTTCGATCCAAGAGATGATGTCTCTTTGAGATAGCTGTCAAACAGTTCATAGACCTTGTCTATGCCTCGGTCTTTTGCATGACCATCTAACAAAAATTGCATAAACCTTACGACTGATATCTTATTAATTGTTACACAAAAGTATATATATATAATTACATTACTATATTTTGTTTAATATGATTAAATGAGAGTTGACATGGTTGTTAATTATTGTTGATGAATTTAATATTGATTTTACTACAATTTCTTTGTATTAGTAGTGTTAAGTTGAAAATTGATTAATGGGTTGGAATTAGGTTTGTAAACAATGTATTTAAGATTTGATTTATAAGCTTGTTTCAGAAATTAATTGATTACGAGTGGAATTGTATAAGGTAAATGGAACTTGTGTAAGTTGTATTAGTGGTCATAATAGGGTCATGTTGTCGAGGGTTTCTTAAGGCATAGATTAGTATGTCCTAATTTTATGTGTATGTGATGTTGTAAGTGAATTTTGATGTGATAATAAAGTCCTTTATGGATGTTGTGGCTCATTAGTTGTATAGAGCATGTTTATAATTTGTGCTTAATAAATGTCACATTCTTATTAACCTTGTTGAGAAAATGTTTGTATCATATTTATGTTTGGAACTCAATCAAACCCTTTCCTATTCCTAGACTTGGTATGTTAGTAGGTTAGAATGCTTTGTATTTGTTTATTCCATTAATACTAGTGTCAACTGAGTAAGGGATTTTAACAAGCTTGGTAATCATCATGAGGTGTAGACACCTCTAGAAGAACTTTGTATTAAGTATGATCATTTTGGTATTCATAGGACCAATGTAGTAGTGGTTTATAGAAGATTGATCAAGTTGACACTTAAGCTTTCCCATAGCAACCTGAGCTTCTCTCTTCCTATTCATGTATTGAACGAAATTTGGTAAAACCTAGAAAAAGATTGTTCTTTTACTTGTTCCCTATTAGTGTTCACTCTTGAGTTGCTTTAGCCATGATACTTCTACTTAGTTTGAACCATCCTTTAAATGTGTTATGATCCTATCATATGCATATGGTTAAAAGTGTGGTAGATTTGATGAAGATGTTAGACCTATAGGAATGTTTTGTTGTTCTGTATTCCCTTCCTCTCAAGCTAACCTTAGAACAAGGTTCTTTCATTGTAGCTTCAGGTTTTGTATCTTGTGGTTCTAACTAGTGTAAGAGATTTATAACATTATAATATTATAGGCTTTTAGCCTTGCTTATACAGTTATATTTAATAGTTGACAAGGGTCATTGTACCTCATCATTTAATCATATTCAGATGTTAAATCCAAGGTTGTGTCCTTAGCTGTCTGCAATTAGGAATCCTATAGTTACTAGTTTCTCTAGCTAATCCTAATGACTTTTATTGATTTAAAGAGATTGATCTATCTGTTGTTTAAATGAATTCAAGAATGCTGGAAACAAAATTGAACAATGAATTATTTCAATGAAAATCTATAAACTGCAACATGCATCTATCTATAAAAAATAGTAAGTATTCTATAAAGCAAAATCTGAAATAATAAAACAATGGTACTAGCCTTCTGCCTTGGTGGTGAGAGTGGGCCCTTTCTCCACACCCTTAGGGTTGAAGACTAAAGTAAGAAATCTGCACCAAAGGATAATATGACAATTTGATTTAGTCTAATTCCATTCGCTTGTATTCAGAGAAATATTGATATCCAAATGAAATTACAGGAATTAGAATAATAAGAATTGCTGTCCTTTTTCTGCTTCTTCTATATGTATATATATAAAATTAGTGATGAGATATCACTTATCTTATCTACCAGTTCTTCTATGAGATGACATCCATCTCTTTATTATACTAGATGTCTAACTACGGAAAATAACCATGCAATAAAAATAGATTAAGAGGAACAAAAGTCCACTCTAAATTTAAGTTTCAGTCTTAATACATTTGGGCAGCAAGGCCCTAAAAATATGGATATTAAATCAGTTTAATCAGTAAATCATGTAAAAAATAAAAAGGGATAAAAACTCTCAGCAGTTAACTATAGATTTCCCTTGATCACTCAGGTGATGATTTGAGTAATATTAGGGGTATCACGATCACCACTAAAAGTGTCTGACCGACAGCTGTGCTGGAAATCTGTTCTACTCTAAAGAGGCGCTAGAGATGTATGTCTCTATCTACAACTCTGGAGATATACTGTCTGTAGCTCTGGAGATACTTCAAACTTCAGTCTAGCTCTGGAGATGCTTCAAACTTTAGCCCAACTTTGAAGATGCTTTTCCTCTTTACTTCAAAACTTTTGATGTCATGGTATTCTAATATTGTCTCCAGAGATCATTAGGACTACCTCTGGAGATGCACAAAATTGTCGTCCCAAACATCTATACCTGGTGATTCAAAAAGAGAAGTTTTTCTGCATATTTCCATCAATTCCATGCACATTAGTCCTTTACTCAGAAATCATGATCTTAAGTAATTCATCTCCTATTAATCATTATTTAGAACAATCTTGCTAGCCTATTCGGGTGCAATCATCAAGAAGATGGAATCAGAAAGGAGAAAAAGAGAGGTAAAAAGATGTATTTCATGGGTGCTACCTGGCACTCATCATCCCCCCATACTTAATGTTTAGCAGGTCCTCTTTCTTCTCACAATCTAGAATTATTCTAGTGGAGTAGCCTGTCGATTAAGCTGTAGTCCTGTGCATAGGTAGACCATGTGGTGGGGTTGGCCATTTCCTCTATACTTGTCAACCTGCTTCAACCACTCCTACAACTTATCATCTTCCATTTGTTCAGCCTAGACAAGTAGTGGCTCAATGATGAGAGGGGGTCTGAAACGACCATGTATCCACTCCTATATGTATTTATCCATCAATTTGGATATTGATCTTGCCTTTCTCATAAATAATCTTAAGTTAGCAGAGGTCACTACTTCTCTGATTTTCTTCTTTGAAGTCAGAATGTTCCACCTTTTCTTTGCTACTGCAAGTATTGGATTAGCTGAACTGTTTATAAAAAAACCAAAATCAATGGAGCACTCTTGCAGATTTTTCAGGTATAATGGCAAAATTTTGTTCTAACTTTCAGGGTGATAGATATAAGCTCTAAATTGGACCTCAAAAACATTAGGGTTTGGATATTCTTTTTTGATGAAGAGTTTTGTTTCTGTATCCTTCTTGAGATAAGCCTCCATTCGTTCACTCCAAATTTGATGATTCCTCATCAGTGACATGAATGCTTTAAGCTAGCATTCCCCCACAAAATAATTGAGAATGAAGGTTATATCATCAACACATAAGCCATGCAGCTATAATTGACATAGAAATTTTTTGTCTTCATCAGAACTCCTTGTATATGCTTCCATGAATCCCTCTGCTATCTTTGTATTCTCAGTCAGATCAGACAGGACTAAAGATAACTTTCTCTGCAGGACTCTTTCCTGTAAGAACATAGCATAATTGGCACTTGGAGGTCTGCAAGATAGAATTTTAGAATAAAGGGAGGCCATCTGAATGACTTTTTCCTCTAGCATTTCTACTCTTTTTGTCATGGCAGTAACTACCCTCTGTAATTGCAGCATAGGCTTAGAAGCCACATATTCTCTACATCTCCTCTCTGAATTGAACAGGGCCTTAGGAATATCAATGGGGACTAGGCCCACATATGGATCTATTTGTACCTCATGTTCAATGGTTGGCCTTGGTCCAACTAACTCATGGATATATTCTTCTTGATCATCTATTTTGTTGTTGGCCCAAGTCAATTGTTTATCTTGGCTTTGTACTTTCTCAATTAATGCTACAATTATCATGAGACTATTGTCTCTAGCCTTGGTGAGATCAGAAACACTCTGTGCTACCTCTATCTCCTTTTCCTTCATTATTTTAACTGTCTCAATCTTCTGGGCTTCCAATTTTGCTTCCTTCTCCTGTATTATCTAGTTTTTTCTCTGGAGCTCTATTTGCAGTTTTTCAATGACTTGTTTTTGCTCCATCTCTATCTGCATTCTGACCTTCTTGAGGTTAGTGATAATCTAATTTTTCCCCCATAGTAGTCTCTTTAGATTATCAATTTCTTCCAACATTTGATACTCTTTTGAAATCTCAATATCCTCTTGATCAGAGGGGTGAGAGAAGGTTCCTATTTCTCCTTCTATTTGCTCCACATCAAGATCTTCCATAGCCATCTGCCCTACATTGTCAGCTGCACCCAATTGCTCTATTTCATCTTTCCCTGTAGCCTCTCTATCCTGAGGTTCTTCTTAGGTTTCCTCTATATCTGCTAGCATGGATGAAGGCCCAACTTTCTCCTTAGAAGTTTTGAAACCCAGAAGCACTTCAGCTAGGAGAGCAGTATCTTTCTCAGCTTGGGAGAGCTACCTTTTTCTTTTGCTTCTTTGTAGCCTATGTGGGGTAGGTGCCTTTGAAGCAGGTATCTCATCCTCAGAATCAGAGGAAATAGTAAAAGTCTGCTTGTGTTCTGTCTCCGGAGCAGGTGATGTTTCTAAAGTTAGACTTGAACCCAGATGGACAGATGGTTTTGGGGAAACTACTCTTTGTCTTTTCTTTCTCACTAGAGGGGTCTCATCTGAATCATGAGATACTTATTCAGCCCAATAGTGTATTCTAGAGTCATCTTTCTTTGGGGTTCCTTTTTATTTCTTCCCTAACCTCTCCCCTGTTGGTCCCTTAGGAGAAGATTCCTCAGCCAAAGTCATCTTCCTTCTGGTTGAGTGAGTCATGTATGGAATTTGATCCAAAAAAGGTTCTTTAACTTCTTTGCCTTTTCTCTTCCTGTCAGAAGCAGGGTAGCAGATGAAGTTGCCTCCAATGAGGGCTTTTTACCTTTTTCAATAGCTAGAGAGGAGGTTGAAGGTTCTGTTTCTTCTTCTTGCTAGGTAGAGGAATCCTCACCCTCTTCCTATGCTCTCTATGGCTCTTTGTCTTGGGGTTTGTGTTCAAGAAATGTCTGCCATAATTCTTCCCCATCAGCTTGAGACAGAAAGTAGTGTTTAACTATCAGAAAAATGAGGCCATGATGTTTCATAGGACCCTTGTTTTGTTGATATGTTTTCTGCAGTTGCCTTAATGGTAGAGTACAAAAAGTTGGGAATATTTATGCTGAATTCAGGGTGTCCATTCCCATGCCTTAGAAAAATCAACATTTTCATTATTGGTCCTAGAACTAAGGAAAATTGACCATCGCATGTGAAATATTTCATCAGCCATGTAGCTACAGATTGCCAAGGGTTTGGAAGTGAGGTCCTAAGAATTCCTTTAACCTCATTTTTATTTAAATGTAATTGAATTGCAGGTTCACTTTCAATAAAGAAATTCTTAATCAAATCAATATATAAAGTTTTCAGGTGATAGAATGTCTCACCTTATTCAGGCAACCCAGAAATATGACTGATAGTGGTTGCAGAGAGGTTGATTTGAACTCCCCTCACAATTGTCTAATTATCCCTCAGGTTTCTTAGGAAATCATCAATAATATCTTCTTGAAACCCTTCCAACTTTTCTAGAAACTCCAACCATCCTACATTCCTTAGAATGTTTGCTGTAGCATCATCTTGCAAAAGACCTATGGCACTTTCTGGCTCTAACTTCTTCTTAACCCCCATTTCTAAATTCTCTCCACCCTCTGTACTAAATTCCTCACTCTCTCCTCTGTAATTTGTCCTTTCTCCTTAACTCCGTAGGCTCTGAAGGACTGTATCTAATAAAATATATAATTGTAAATTTTTGTTCTTGATTATTAAAATATTGTTTTAAATAAAATAGTTAAATTAATAATATTAAAAATAGTTTATTATATTTAGAGTTTTTGGAATAAAGAAATAAAACAAATTCCTATCATCCATGCGACAGTAGAATATAAAAAGATATTACTGTTCTATTTTAAATAATTTTATTCTCAATTGTGATTGGATGAAATTCCATGCAAACTAAAACTCAAACTAGAGTCGTAACGAGTTCTAAAATGTCCAAACAAGAGAGGGAAAATAGTTAAAAAGGAGGCAGATTGAATAGAGGAGGATCACCACAAATTTGGCAGAGAGAAACCACGATCTGGCTAAGGAAGGTTCTGAGTTTTGGGTGATAAAAAATTGGAGGAGTGCAGGTGATAGGAGAAAAGAGAGAATAGTAGCAGACATCACCAACTCAACTCATCACAGTCGCCATCATTTCCCAGGTTCTCTTCTGGTTTTGTTATTGCTATTTAGGTCAGAAGTTTGCAATTTAAATGTGTCACCTTCTATCTAGATTTAGGTGTTTCTTCTATGCAAAATCAAACCATGTTTAAAAGATGGCCATTCATACCTTCTTCCTAGCCGATCTAGTCTCCTGGCCACTTACCTTTATGGCCTGATCGTTCCTCTGTTCTGAGCCATTTACCTTGTTCTAATTGTGCCTGGTTGTTGATTCATTCCTGAGTCATCCTCCTCTACACGCTTGCTTGAGTAAACCAAAGCTACCAAATCTTTATCATGGCTGCCATTCCTTATGGCCGTTTACCTTAGAATGGCTCGACTGAAATGTCTGGCTGATTTTATCTTTTTCCTAGACCGATTATCATTCCTGGCTAGCCGACTAGTCTTTGCTGAGCAATCCATTGAGATTGATCTTTCTTTTTTTGACTATCGCCAAATCATGCTAGCTTGCATGGCATCGAATCTTTGATTTTTAGACATGACTTAATCTACCTCTATACTGATGAAACCAACCACCAAACTCGGATCTAGATGTTAAAAATAAACTAAGTCTTCCAAACTCTAGATTGTTGTAGGATATTACTGGTAAATATTCTGTCTATATTTCATTTGCATGTTGGCTGGAATGATCAGTAGATAGAAATATCGAACTCTTTTGTTAAAAAGTAAACCTTTGTTTTTAGATTTTTGTATTTCTGGTAGCAACTTCACTAAGATCTCCGAATCTGAGTATAAAATCAGTTATGTAGCTATTAATTTTCAATAGTGAACTTTGTATATTACATAAACTAGAAACTATTATCTTGCTGTAGCAAAATTAGTAGATCCTATAGCTGTGTTAAAACCATTTTGAAACTTGATAGAATGTTATCCAAATTGAAATGAATGATAAACAAAACAATTACACTGATAAAACAACACACTAGCAAATCAAAGACAATAAATTATCTTACTTCTTGAATGCTAAAAAAATGAACAATTTAATTGCTCTAAGTCACTATTTTATTCCTGTAGCAGTTCCTGTTGCCACAGCGACAAGAAGTCTATAGTATGTTTTTATTGTGTTTAAATAAACCTCCTGTCACAGAAATGACAAGAAGGCAGAACTAAGAATTAAATGGATTATCATTGGATATTAAATGACTGATTTAATAGATTGCTTCATGGTATGTTATATGTAATTGATGTTTGGAAAAAGGAAAAGAATTGATTTATTGAAACTTGAACTTATGATTTATGGAAAGAAAATAGATGCTTGCATGTCCTATGTTTGTTCTTCTTTATTGTGTATTTTGGAAAGATTGCCTTCCGGGATGGGTATCGAGTATGGAATAACAGGGAAGTAGGTTTTCTTTTTCAAAACCTATATGCCATTGTACGGTTAATGCTTTGGCCAAAGCTAATGAGATGTTGAAATAGACATGTATACCATTATAGTAAATGGTTGATAGCCTAGAATACATTTTTTTTATATTCCCCTGCCATATCCTATTGATGAGATACTGCAATCATGATAGTAATGAATGTAGATTGATAGACACACACTAGATTCCACCCTGCATATGTTTACATATTGCTAGGCTCTTCGAGCCGGGTTGGGCATCCTTCAGTTTGAAGGATACTGGGGAAGCGCAAGCTTCATGGTTGGGTAGAAAAAGCCAATGAACCATGTTCTTGTCCTTTGATTCAACAGATGGCTAGTTGGTTGATGGTGGTCAAGGACATTTTGTCAGATTTTTATGATATTGATCACCTTATACTTCTATTGTTTCAAAGATTTGTAAGGCTTGATGCCAATATTTGAAACTTGTAATATTATTATTTTTTACATACTCTGTAATTGACTTCAGATGTATACATATCTATTGTAATCATGATTATACTTTAAACTAAATGATGAATAAAGTTAATTTACCTTACTTTGATTTACTTGCAGTAATTCTATGTTTTACTTCAGTTTTTAATGGTTGTGAATAATTGGGTACTTTACATTTGGTATTAGAGCGATGGTTCTACTCTAGGCGTTTATGGAACCATTATGCTAAAGTTGTAAACTCTTTTTCCTAATAGTTCATCATGAACACTAGAAACTCTAGACGTGGGGTGGAAACCCTAGGATCTGGCAATAACCCTGATACTGGAAATAATGAAGAAGCCAATGTTGGGAACAATGCTGGCACTGATGCAGGAGGGGCTAATGCTAGAAACAATGAGGTAAACAATAATAACAATGCAAGATAGGATAATGAAGGACAAAATAACCAACTGACTCAAATCCTTGCTCTTTTGACTCAGCAAGGAACTCTCTTGACTCAGCAGGGAACTGGAATGAATACTATGGAACAAGAAATTAGAGGAATAAGGGGAAATAGGGCTGAGGAAAGGAGAGAAATTGGAGGTCTTGAGGGTGAAGTGAATGGAAATAACAAAAACAAGATTGCTGAGGAGTTAGGAAAGGATCTCAAAAAGGATACACCTCCTAAGTTTGACTGTAAGACTATAGGTGATGGAGCAGAAGCATGGATTATTGACATGGAAAAATACTTTGATCTCCATGACTTGTCTACTGAAACTAAAGCTATATGGGGATCCTATCAGCTTACTGGGGAAGCAGTGACTTGGTGGTACAATGAGAAAGTTGAAAATAAACTATTACCAGGAGAAGTCACATGGGATCGTTGCCTTGAGGTCTTCTGGAAGAGGTAGTTGCCACAACTCTATTTTGACAAGAAAATGATAGAATTCCAAAACCTCACTCATGAGGTATGACTATGACTCAGTATTGGGAGAAATTCTCTCACTTGTTGAAATATGTTCCACAATATCAGCTAGATGAAAGGTTTAGGATTCACAAGTTCATTTTGGGATTAAGGGCATAGATTGGATCAAATGTTGATATTCATAATCCATTGACCATGGATGAAGTGTTCAATAAGGCTACTAAACAGGAATAGAAACTGCAATAGATCTCAAATTAATGTCAGAGTCAAGCTGTGAAGAATGGGAATAAAAGGTATCAGAATGAAAGTAGCAATCAGGGTAATAGTAGCAATCAAGGGAACAACAAGCACTAGATAAGGAATCTTAAGAGAGGCAATAACTACCAGGAAAAGAACAATGGGAACCAAGGTGAAAATGACAATAAAAGAGGTAACTATGGCAACAATGGTAATAATAAAAGGAGGGACATGTTAGCTAGACATAGAGGACCCAAAGATGGATATTATACTTATGGAGGAGAGCACTATGCAAGTACATGTCATCGTCAAATAGAGAATCAGAGAGATGGAAATCGACAGGGAACTCCTCAACATCAGATTCATGCAGTTGTAGATCATCAACAAGCGGATTTCCAAGCTACACCTATTCAGATGTCTGGTAAGCTCTTTGGCCTTCTAGTTTCTATTTTAATTGATATAGGAGCTATGAAATGTTTTGTTGATCCAAAAATTGTAGCTAAGTTATCTATTAAACTTAGACACAGGAAAAATTCTTGGATGGTGCAGTATGGTAACAATGTAGAGAAAAGAGTAGATTCATGTCTAGTATGTAGTGAATTAGATCTTCCTACTTTCCAAACACAAGTCAATCTCTATGTTGCACCTCTAGGATCTTATGATGTGATTCTTGGAATCAATTGGCTGTCTGAACATAAGTCCTTAGTAGATTGTGAAGAGAAGATTGTGAAATGCCTTGATGACTTTGGGAATTGGGTAGAGTTACATGGATCTAGAACACCCCTTAAGCTAAGACAAATATCAACTATCCAATTGAAAAAGGCTAAAAGAAAGGGTTGTCCTATCTATGTAGTGAAGATAAGAGATCTAGATAATCAGGAACCATCTTTTGACAAGTATCCTATTCTTAGAGAATTTAAAGATGTCTTTCCTGATGAATTGATAGAACTACCACCTAAAAGAGAATTTGATTTTTCAATAGACCTAATGCCAGGAACAGAACCACAGTCTAAAGTACCTTATCGAATGACAACCATAGAACTATATGAGCTTAAGGCATAGTTAAAAGAACTGTTAAAACAAAGGTTTATCAGACTTAGTGTGTCACCTTGGGGTACACCAGTCATCTTTGTTAAGAAGAAGGATGGAACGTTGTGGTTGTACATTGACTACAAAATGCTCAACAAAGCCACTATTAAGAACAAATATCCGCTTCCAATGATTGATGAATTGTTTGACCAAATGAAAGGTGCAAAGGTATTCTCTAAAATAGACCTTAGATCCGATTACCATCAATTGCGGATTAAGGATGAGGATATATCTAAAATGGCATTTAGAACATGATATGGTTACTACGAGTTCATAGTAGTACCATTCAGGTTAACTAATGCACTAGCAGCATTCATGAACTTGATTAACAGTGTGTTTAGGGATTGTCTTGATGAGTTTGTGTTGGTCTTTCTTGATGACATTCTGATTTATTCAAAATTAGTAGAGGAGCATGAAAGACACTTGAGAATAGTCTTGCAGTGCTTGAGAGAAAGAAAATGTTTTGGTAAGTTATCTAAGTGCATGTTCTATCAGAGTAAAGTGCACTATCTTGGCCATGTAATTTCAGCAGATGGGATAATAGTAGATCTTGAAAAAATAAAGGTAATAATGGAATGGCCCGCACCACAGAATGTGACCAAGGTTAGAAGCTTTATGTGACTAGCAGGATACTATAGGAAATTTGTAGAAGGATTCTCAACAATTGCAACACCCATAACCTCATTACAGAAAAAGGGTAAGAAGTTTGATTGGACAGAGAAATGTTAACATGCTTTTCAGTTGTTGAAGGAGAAACTCACATCAACACCTATTCTAACCATACCTGATCCTAATGGTCATTTTATAGTGATTATAGATGCTTCTGGTGAAGGTGTGGGAGGAGTGTTGATGTAGAATGGAAAAGTAGTGGCATATGAATCGAGAAAACTAAAACAACATGAGTTAAATTATGCACCTCATGATCTCGAGTTGTCTGCCATTGTTCACGCACTCCAAATGTGGAGGCACTATCTCTTGGGTAAGCCATTTGAGTTAAACTTGGGACTCAAATATATCTTCACCCAACCTAATCTCAATTCTCGATAGAGAAGATGGCTAGAATTCCTTAGCGAATATGATTTTGGAATTGAGTACAAAAAAGGTAAAGAGAATAGGGTAGTAGATGCTCTTAGTAGGAGATGACATTTGGCTGCAATGGTGACTACTAGAAGCAATTTGAGACAGTAGGTAATCCAAAATTTGCAAGGGGATGAGCTCTATGAATGGGTTAAACAAGCATTAGAAGTAGACCCCACAGATCATCGATTTGATGGGTATGTCATAGACTCAGATGGGCTTCTGAGATATCAAGGGAGAATGTATATCCCAGATTCAGGTGAATTGAGGAAGTTAGTTCTTGAGGAGATTCACAGTGCTCCATATTCTGGACACCTAGGAGTGACCAAGAAAATGGAAGGATTGAGACCATTGTACTTTTGGCCTAAGCTTAAGAAGGATGTGACCGAGTTTGTCGCTCGATGTTTGGAGTGTCAGCGTGTTAAGGAAGAACATGTCCATCCTTCAGGATTGCTTTATCCACATAGTGTTCTAGAGTACAAGTGGCAGGTGATTAGCATGGACTTTATTCAAGGATTGCCCGTGTCAAAGAATAGGCATGATGTCATCTTGGTAGTGGTGGACAAACTAATGAAAGTGGCTCATTTCATTCTTGGAAATCTCACGGATGGGTCGTTGACATTAGCAAAGAAGTTTGTTCAATAGATCCTTTGAAACTACATGGAGTGCTAGAGACGATCATTTCAAATCGTGACACTCACATGACCTCTAGGTTTTGGACCACGCTTAATGCAACTTTGGGGACTAAGTTGAACTTTAGTACAACTTACCACCCTGAAACTGATGGTCAAATAGAGAGAGTCAACTAGGTAGTAGAGGATCTTCTGAGGATGTACTTTATGGACCAGCAATACAAATGGAAGAAATATTTACCATTGGTAGAGTTTGCTTATAATAATTCCTACCATGCATCATTGGGGATGGCACCGTTTGAGACTCTTTATGGGTGCAAATGTAGAACTCCAATTAGTTGGGATAGGATTGAAGATCAAATAGTAGTTGGACCTGACATGTTGAAAGAAATGGAAGATCAGATGAGGCTAATCAAAGAGAAATTGAAGCAAGCCTCGGATAGATAAAAAAGTTATGCAAATAAGAACAAGACTTTTAGACAATTTTTAGTAGGTGATAAGGTGTTTCTAAAGGTCAAGCCACATAAGAGTTCAATTTTGTTTGGCAAGGCATCCAAACTAGCTCCAAGATTTGTAGGACCTTTCGACGTCGTTGAAGTGATCAATCCAGTTGCTTACAGACTTGCACTGCCACCAACTCTCACTAAGATCTATAATGTTTTTCATGTGTCTTTGCTCAAACCTTATCATCTTGATGTTTTGCATATTCTTGATTGGTGTGCTCTGCAGGTACAGGATCCAAGAGTGGTGCTAGTGGAGCCCATTCGAGTCTTGGAGAAGTGCAACGTTAAGTTGCATAATCGAGACATAGTGCAGTATAAGGTCCAGTGGGACCAGTATTCAGTGGATAGTGCCACTTGGGAGGATGCTTCTGATATTGATAGATCTTTTCCGTAATTGGGAAAATAGAATAGAAAATTTATTTTATGCATATTTAGATACTTTGATACTCAGATGATGATACATTATTGTTTTGATACTTTATTTGTTTGTTGATGTAATAAGACATCGAGGCGATGTCTCTTCCAATTGGGGAAGGATGTCACGTCTTAGACTTTTCATATTTACCTCATTAGTTAATTACAAGTAAGATTATGGAACAATAGTAGATTTACATTGGATATGATATGTTATTGGTTAAAATTCTATTGCCTCAGCTATATTTTGGGCTAACTTATTGATAGTGTGATGAGTTTGAGTTTTTGTAGGTCTTGTCGAAGGACAAAAGCATGGCTCAGGTAGAGGGGATCTAGCTTTTTGGCAAACATGTGTTGGGTTCTATCTGGTTCTTTCACACACATTACGTAGTTGCACATGCATAATTAAATGGATTTTAATTCATTAACTGTGAATAATCATTTTCAAATGCATGATGTGTTTTCTTAAATTAAATGTCTTTTCAAATTGTGTTTTGAATGATGTTTAGTATTTAAATAAGAATATATATATATATATGTTTGCATTTTTAATAAATAATAAAATATTGTCTAAAGATGTCTGGAAGACAATATGCTCTTAAAATTAGTTAAATATAGTAATATATATATAATGCAATATTATTGTAAATTTTTATCCTTGATTATTAAAATATTGTTTTAAATAAAATAGTTAAATTAATAATATTAAAAATAGCTTATTATATTTAGAGTTTTTGGAATAAAGCAATAAAACAAATTCCTATCATCCATGCGACAGTAGAATATAAAAAGATATTACTATTCTATTTTAAATAGTTTTATTTTCAATTGTAATTGGATGAAATTCCATGCAAATTGAAACTCAAACTAGAGTCTCAACGAGTTCTAAAATGTCCAAACAAGAAAGGGAAAATAGTTAAAAAGGAGGTAGATCGAATAGAGGAGGATCACCATGAATTTGGCGAGAGAAACCACGATCTGGCTAAGGAAGGTTCCAAGTTTTGGGTGATAGAAAATTGGAGTGCAGGTGACAGGAGAAAAGAGAGAACAACAATAGACATCACAAGCTCAACTCATCACCGTCGCCATCATTTCCCAAGTTCTCTTCTAGTTTTGTTATTGTTATTTAAGTCAGAAGTTTGCAATTTAAATGTGTCACCTTCTATATGGATTTAGGCATTTCTTCTATGCAAAATTGATTCATACCTTCTTCCTGGCTGATCTAGTCTCCTGGCTGCTTACCTTTATGGCATAATTGTTCCTCCGTTTTGAGCCGTTTACCTTGTTTTGATTGTGCTTGGTTGTTGACTCATTCCTGAGTCGTCCTCCTCTAAATGCTTGCCTGAGTAAACCAAAGCTACCAAATCTTTATCATGGCTACCGTTCCTTATGGTCGTTTACCTTAGATTGGGTCAATTGAAATGTTTGGCCAATTTTATCTTTTTCCTAGACTGATTATCATTCTTGGCTGGCCGACTGGTCTCTGCTGAGTGATCCATTGAGATCGATCTTTCTTTTTCTGACTATCGCCAAATCATTTTGGCTTGCATGGCATTGAATCTCTAATTTAAAAATGACTTAATCTACCTCTATACCGATGAAACCAATCACCAAACTTAGATCTAGATGTTAAAAATAAACTACGTCTTCCAAACTCCAGATCGCTGTAGGATATCACCGGTAAATATTCTATCTGTATTTCATTTGCATGTTGGCTGGAATGATCAGTAGATAGAAATATCGACCTCTTTTGTTAAAAAGCAAACCTCTATTTTTAGATTTTTGTATTTCTGGTAGAAGCTTCACTAAGATCTTTGAATCTGAGTAGAAAATCAGTTATGTAGGTATTAATTTTCAACAGTAAACTTTGTATATTACATAAACTAGAAAATGTTATCTTCTTGTAGCAAAATCAGTAGATCCTATAGCTGTGTTAAAACCATTTTGAAACTTGATAGAATGTTATTTGAATTGAAATGAATGATAAATAAAACAATTACACTGATAAAACAACAGACTAACAAATTAGAGACAATACATTATCTTACTTCTTGAATGCTGAAAAATGAACAATTTACTTGCTCTATGTCACTATTTTATTCTTGTAGCATTTCTTGTCGCCACAACGACATGAAGTCTGTAGTATGTTTTTATTGTGTTTAAATAAATCTCCTGTCATAGAAATGACAGAAAGGCAGAACTAAGAATTAAATGGATTATCATTGGATATTAAATGACTGATTTAATAGATTGCTTCATGGTATGTTATATGTAATTAATGTTTGGAAAAAGGAAAAGAATTGATTTATTGAAACTTGTACTTCTAATTTATGGAAAGCAAATAGATGCTTGCATGTCCTATGTTTGTTCTTCTTTATTGTGTATTTTGGAAAGATTGCCTTTTGGGACAGGTGTTTAGTATGGAATAACAGGGAGGTAGGTTTTTTTTTTCGAAACCTATATGCTGTTATACGGTTAATGCTTTGGCCAAAGCTAATGAGATGTTGAAATAGACATGTGAACCATTATAGTAAATGGTTGATAGCCTAGAATACATTTTTTTATATTTCCCTGCCATATCCTATTGATGAGATGTTGCATTCATGATAGTAATGCATGTAGATTGATAGACAGACACCAGATTCCACCCTGCATATGTTTATAGATCACTAGGCTCTTCGAGAAGGGTCGGGCATCCTTCAGTTTGAAGGATACCGGGGAAGTGCAAGCTTCATGGTTGGGCAGAAAAAGTGCCTGATCCATGTTTTTGTCCTTTGATTCAGTAGATGGCCGGTTGGTCGATGGTGGTTGAGGAAATTTTGTCAGATTTTTATGATATTGATCGCCTTATACTTCTATTGTTTCAAATATTTGTAAGGCTTGATGCCAATATTTGAAACTTGTAATATTATTGATTTTTACATACTCTATAATTGACTTCAGATGTATACATATGTATTGTAATCATAATTATACTTTAAACTTATGAATTCAAAGATTTCTTGGACTCTTGAAAATATCAAAATATCTTTTCTTTTGAATGATGAATAAAGTTAATTTACCTTAATTTGATTTACTTGCAGTAATTCTATGTTTTACTTCAGTTTTTAATGGTTGTGTTCATAGTTGGGTACTTTACACATACTAGGAAAGAGAGGAACATTTCTATCTTTCAAAATTGAAAACAATATGAAAGCATGTCATATCTTTGGGGTTTATTTACCTATAATGTTAGGCCAATCAACCATAAGTATCATATGCCATGAAAAAGGCTCAAGATAGAATGGCTTAAGGAAGTCATGAATCCAATGTTAAGTAGCCTAAGCCTGAGATAAAGACTAGAAGAGATGCTTAATGGTTTCCAAATGGCCATAGAAAGGATAGTGTAGATTTGGCACACTCAAGTGAGACAACTAAGATCCCTATCAGAGACCCTGTTAGACACCAAGTGAAGTGAGCAAGTTTGTGCTCACTATTTGAAACATGTGTCTCCATTGAGAGGTAGAAGGTTAAAGATTTCACCTTGCATTAAGCTTGGTAACCATAGACAAGTGAGGAGAAAAACATGAATAACTTTTACAAGGTTTGCAAATCCTAAAAGGGGTATATAGAAACCATTTCTAGTCCTTCTACCATGGCTTTGTATAGAATATTCTCACCTTCTAGACCATTTTAGGGGGAATTGAATCTAAAATAGTTTGATAAGAATCCATATATATATTTTTTCTTTGGTCAACCTAGGTTTTTAGACTGGTTTGGGCCTAGAGAGACCTTCATGAGGGATCTCTTCCCATTGGCTTTATCGCCTAAGACCACAATAGGGGGTCTCCATCCCTAATGGGCATTATCACCCTTTTGGTCAAACTGGTGAGCTTGTTGGCCTAGCTAAGGTACACAACCTATTAGCATGCCAACCCAGTGAAGGTGCATTTAGCCTACAAGCATGATAGCCCAACGAAGGCACGCATGACTTGTGAGTTTGTTGGCCCTGTGAGGGTTTTAACCTTGGTGGCTACCACCACAAATAAGCAACTTGACCACCAAACCATGCTGTTATTGGTATAAGAATCCATATATTGATTACCAAGCTTGCATTTACCTTTAAAATTTGGCTAAGGGAGCAGGTTAATGCAGATCAATGTTTAGGGGATTTTTCAAGCTACTGAACTGAACAATAATAAACTAGTTAACTCACCAAAATAAATTAAGAATATCTCATTTATTGGTAGCAGGAGTACAAATGATGTTCCAACCTTACATGCATCATCGTTAGCCTTACATTCAGTTGTTACAACTCATAGAGTCATATTACAGATCTTCTTTCAAAGAAGTTATAGCAGAAAACTCTACAACTCGACCATTCTTGATCATCCTCAACTATCCTCTAAAAACATGAGATTCCCCTTTTAAATGTAGCAGAGGCAATCAAGTGCATTAAGATGAATACTGCCATTGTCACGTGAAGAGAACCAATGTCATCCCCTTACATGCATGTCTTGGAAAAATGACATCATATTATTTATGATGCCCCATCATGCAACCCTAGAGTGTTAGACAACAAGAGACAAAAATACAGAAATATTTTTTTTGAAGCTAAAATATGCATTATACATTGAAATAACAACATTAATACAACATTAAAAGTAATATACAACTAACAGTTCTAGGGCACAAAACTGCATCAGTTAGAATAATAACCATACAAGTGCTATGCAACACCATGCAACATAGGAATAATACCATATACATTTGCAGAGATAAATGGTTACAAGATTCCATACAATGTTACAAGGTTACAACGCTGATTACATCGGTTACAAGGATACAATTGTGAATGATTACATCAACTTAGAAGCTGTAAAGCAAATTTGGAACTGGAACTCTTTTGCACTAGACTCGAACTTATTCTCCAAGAAGACCAATGGATAACTCTACCTCCCAACCATGTGGAACCCTGAGGTCCACCCCACTGAGCTAGGAGATAACATTGAGGCTCCACTAGATCAAAGTTACAACAATGAAAACAACAACAAGATACAGACTACATACAGGCACACAAGATAACAAGGCTACACAGACAGGACAGTATTGCCCACATAAGACAATCAAATCATCAAGAAAGAATCAACCAGCAAGACAAGTCTGCACTCCAGAGGTAACAACAAAAGTAAAATAGGAAGTAGCTACATTACAGTAGGGAGAGTGTCATCACATGGTCCTATCATGGGTTTTCCAGGCTATCTCTCACTAGAAGCTGGCCCCCATCTATGGTTTTCCTAGTGACTTCTCTATAGGCACTGGCCCCATAGGGTGACACATGTAGAGTCAACACTTCCTCTTGTGGAGATGAGGAAGTTGACCTTGCCAACCAGGCCTTCTCATCCCATCCTTAGCCTATGAAAGCACTCAAGGCATGGGTGATGCATCATACTTATCTTGTTATATGGATTACTACCCAACCCACCTAGATCAATTATTAGTTATCACTTGCTTACCACTTCCATGGGGTTTTCTAGGTAGCCACTTTGGGCACCGGCCCCACCATGGAAGCCACTCCCCCTCATACAACTAGCACACCTAATCAGTATCCAAAACAACATACAAGAGCAAGGGAACAGAGAACATCTGTCTTTTACAATCCGACATTTCCAATTCTGATGCAGGAGCATCCAGAGGTGTAAGGGCAATCTTGCATCACCCAAAAAGAAGTTAATTCAAAACCATTGTAGTTTTCTCATTTCTTCCCATAATTAGTGTTTTTGGTTCCATAATATCCAGAATAATAATGTAGGACTTTCAGTTTTTCCAAAACTACTAAAAATAGTGACCTACCTATTTTGGAAAGTGTACTTGCTATTTTTAGAAAGTTTGCATTTGGACACGTAATGAAGCAAAAACTTCCAAAAAGTTACATAATGGAAATATAAGACCTTTGGCAAAGGAATCAGGCAAAGATCATTTGTGAGCTGAAAGATATTAAAATTTTTGTTTTTTGAAAAGCCCTTGAAAATTTACAGAACGAGATATGAGGCACTAAAACTTCTCATAACATCTCAAAAATTTGATGAAAATCCATTTATGTATTTCTAGCGTGATAGTTCACATCGCGAGCTTTCCGACACTTAAAAAGATTTGTCAATCGGATACCCAGATCAAAAGTTATGCTTCCCGGAAGTTGACCTACTTTTGGAGGGAGTTGCAAATTTCAAAATTTAGCTGGAGGCCGCTAAAAAGTGCTATTTATGACTATTTTGGGAACCCTGGGCGGTAGTAGAGTTAAGGGGGCCAGTGTAGAGTCCAGAATAGGTGGGAAAATAGAAACCCTAGCTGATTTGGGGTTACAGAAGGTTGAAGATTCTAGAGTCTTGAGGTTGGAAAAGCTGTAATGTGTGGCAGTGAGTAGAGGATTCATCCTCTGATTGTAATTGAGCTTCTATAATGTAATGAGTTGCCCAGTTCAATAAAAGAAAGTTCTATTTGCTGTGTTCAATATCTATTATTGTGTGTTTTGTGATTTACCCCCTTCATCAAGTGGTATTAGAGCAAGGGTTCCTGAGTGTGTAGATAGATCGCCGACCATGAGGCAGTTTGCACCAGGACCTGAGGTTGTGGGTTTGCTGTGGAGATCAAGATGCCTCCATGAAGAAATCATGTTGGGAGGAATGCCTTGATGGAAGAGGGTTTTAGAGCCCTACAAAGGCAAATCGATGCATTGCAAGAGGAGCTGCGAAGAGGGTTTGATCTGAGAACAAGAGAAGAAAGCGAAGATGAAGCTGAAGAAGAGCTATCTGAGGAAGAGCAAGAAGCTGTAGGAGATCCTGCAAAAGTTAGGTTGTTGAGGGCCATTTCAAAGATCAGAAAAAGGCCTAGAATCAAAGTTTCTACATATTCTAGAGATTTGAATCCAGAACAACTCATTGATTGGATCAATGACATGGAGGAGTATTTCGAGTATGAAGATGTGGAGGACCTAGATCGGGTCAAGTTTGCAAAAACAAAGTTGAAGGGCCACGCCAGTATTTGGTGGAAGGAGGTCCAATTAGAGAGGAATAGAAGAGGAAAAGGAAAGATGGGATCAGATGGTGGAGAAATTGAAGAAGCAGTTCATTCCTATGGACTATGGGATGGAGTTGTTGAAGAAGCTGCAAGGACTAAAGCAAGGTAACAAGTCTGTCAAGGAGTATACAAAAGAGTTTTATAAGATTACTATCAGGACAGGCCATGCAGAGCCCAACAAGGAGAAGGTAGCCCGTTACATTAATGGGTTGAGGCCGAGTATTCAGGAGGAGCTGAGCCTGGTCAGAATGACCACCATAGAAGATACATACCAGTTTTCCTTGAAGGTGGAAGAGAAGCTGAATAAAAGATTTGACAGCAAGTAAAGGGGAAGAGGTCAAGGCGGAAGGACTGGTAGATGACCCTATGGGGGTCGAAATGAAGATGCAAAGTAAAGTGAAGAAGTTGGCACTAGTCGAAATCAAAGAGAAGATAACACCTATCACCCTCATGACCAGAACAATGGTGAGCAATGAGGAAGAGGAAGAGGCAGACCTGGGCAAGGACTTAGAAGAGGAGGTTTCAGAGGAACCTATTTCCAATGTGGAGAAGAAGGGCATCGAGCATATGAGTGTTCGCAACATCAAGAAAGGACGGATAGAAGACCTGAAGGTAATGCATGAGTTGCACATGTAGATGAAGATGCACAGTCTGAGCGTTCTGAAGATGTTGAAAGGGGAGAAACCCTAGTTGTTAGAAGAACCTTGTTGAATGAGGAGAAAGAACCAAATTAGAGGAAGAGTTTATTCCACACAAAGTGCAAATGTGAAGGTAAGTGTTGTGATATTATTATTGACAGTGGAAGCACTGATAATCTTGTTTCAGAGGAGATGGTTGACAAGTTGAAGTTGACAAGAAGAAAGCATCCGCATCCATATCAGATTGCATGGTTGCAGAAAGACCATAGAGCTTTGGTCAATGAGCAGTGTTTAGTGAAGTTCAAGATTGGGGACTACCATGATGAGGTGCTATGTGATATCATACCGATGGATGCATGTCATATGCTGTTGGGGAGGCCATGATAGTATGATAAGAGCGCTGTCCATGATGGCTGTGCAAACACATATTCCCTAACAAAAGATGGAGTTCATTATAAATTGAAGCCCTTGAAGGAGGTGGAAGAAAAGGTATGTAGTACTGCCAGAATTTGTTTGGTAGATGGTAGGAAATTTTTGGAGGGTATGAAGCATGAGCATCATTGATTTGCATTGATTCCTAAGATTAGTCAAGAGAAATGTGAAGATGTACCAATAGAAGTTTCAGATATGTTGGAAGAGTTCCAAGACATTATCTCTGATAATGTACTAGAAGGTTTACCACCAGTAAGGAAGATAAGTCATCAAATGGATTTGATACCAGGAGCTAGTTTGCCAAACAAGACAGCCCATAGAATGACCCCTGCAGAGAATGAAGAGCTGAACAGACAAGTTCAGGAGTTGTTGAGGAAGGGACTGATAAGGGAGAGCCTAAGTCCATGTGCGGTACTTGTAGTACTAGCACCAAAAAAGGATGGAGAATGGAGGATGTGTACAGACTCTCGAGCCATCAATAAGATAACAATCAAGTATAGATTTCCATTGCCAAGAATGGATGACATCATGGATTGTTTGAGTGGAGCCAAGTACTTCACAAAGATTGACCTGAAGAGTGGGTATCACCAGATCCGTATTAGAGAAGGAGATGAGTGGAAGACAGCCTTCAAGACAAAGGAAGGTTTGTATGAGTGGTTAGTCATGCCATTTGGGCTAACCAATGCACCGAGCACATTCATGCGGCTCATGAACGAGGTATTGAAAGAATTTTTGAGAAATTTTGTTATTGTTTATTTTGATGATATTTTGATTTTCAGTAAGACTTGGGATGAGCATCTGATGCATATCAGAAGAGTTCTAGAGAAGTTGAGGGAGGAGAAGTTGTTGATTAATCTGAAGAAATGTAGTTTTACAAAGGAGTTAGTTTACTTGGGATTTGTTGTCTCAAAAGAAGGTCTTAAGATGGGCCCAGAAAAAGTAAGGGCTATCATTGAATGGCCTACGCCAAGGAGTGTCATAGAGGTAAGATCTTTTCATGGTTTGGCAAGTTTTTACAAAAAGTTTATCAGGAATTTTAGTAGCATTTGTGCACCCCTAACTGAGACAATGAGAGGGGATAGAAAAGAGTTTATATGGACTAAATGAGTAGACAAGATTTTTGATACATTGAAATAGAAAGTCGTAGAACAACCTGTTTTGGCACTTCCAGATTTTAATAAGGTATTTCAGGTAGATTGTGATGCTAGTGGTAGTGGTATAGGAGTTGTTTTGAGCCAAGAAGGTAAGCCCATTGCCTATTTTAGTGAGAATCTTAATGATGCCAAGAAAAAGTATTCTATTTATGATTAGGAGTTTTATGCAATAGTTCAGGCTTTGAAGAAATGGAGACATTATTTGTTGCCAAAAGAGTTTGTTTTATATACTGATCATCAGGCTTTGCAGTATCTTAATAGTCAAGGAAAGTTAAATCAAAGGCACTTAAAATGGGTTGAGTTTTGCAGAGCTATACTTTTGTTTTGAAGCACAGGAGTGGGAAGTCCAACAGAGTTGCAGATGCCTTGAGCAGAAGGCAAAATTTGTTAACAGAAATGAAGATAGAGGTTGTTGGGTTCGATGAGCTCAAAAGTTTGTATCCTAAAGATCCAGATTTTGTAGAGGCTTGAAAAGCTTGTTTGGAACTTGTTACTTTGGATAGGACAAAATGATTGGATTTCATAATCCAAGATGGCATGTTGTTTAGAGGAAGCTAGTTGTGCATTCCAAGGAGTTCCATGAGAGAGAACCTGATTAAGGAGAAGCATAGTGGAGGATTGGTCGGACACTTTGGTCGAGATAAGACCATTGCTATTGTTGGTGAAAATTATTATTGGCCACAGTTGCAGCAGGATGTGAGGAAATTTGTGCAGAGTTGCAGAGTATGTTAGATGGCAAAAGGAGCAAGTCAGAACACAGGTCTATATCAGCCATTACCTGTACCAGAGAAGCCATGGGATGATATCAGTATGGATTTTGTTCTTGGGTTACCAAGGACATAGAGAGGGCATGATTCCATATTTGTGGTGGTGGACAGATTCTCAAAGATGGCACATTTTATTCCTTGCAGGAAGACTAATGATGCTGTTCATATTGTTGAATTATTTTTCAGAGAGGTGGTGAGATTACATGGCCTACCAAAGAGCATAGTTTCAGATCGAGATACCAGGTTTGTTGGTTATTTCTAGAGGATATTGTGGAAGAAGTTGAAGACAGATTTGAAGTTCAGTTCTGCACACCATCCATAGACTGATGGACAGACAGAAGTGGTGAATAGGAGTTTGGGTAACCTGCTACGATGCTTAGTAGGAGATAAGCCCAAGGGATGGGATTTGATTTTACCACAGGCAGAATTTTTCTACAACAATTCTATCAATAGGAGTACTGGTAAATCACCATTCCAGATTGTATATGGTAATAGCCTGAGAAATACTTCTGAGTTAAGGAAGCTGGACAATGGAGAAAAGACAAGTGCTGAAGTTGAAGACTTTGCAGAACATTTGAAGAAATTGCATGAAGAAGTGAGAAAGAACATTAATAAGATGAATATTTAGTACAAGGTTAAGGCAGATTAGAAGAGGAGGTATAAGGACTTCCAGGTGGGAGATGAAGTCATGGTTCACTTGAGAAAAGAAAGGTTCCCAGTTGGAACATACAATAAATTAAAAATGAAGAAATTTGGACCATGCAGAATCATGAAGAAGCATGATTCAAGAAATGCATATGAGGTAGAGCTGCCGAGTGGGATCAATATTTTCCTTGTTTTCAACATTGCTGATTTATCAGAATATCATGAAGGTGGAACAGAGGATGGACCAACAGAAGTGTAGTGGAGTATTTCGGCATCTACTTCAATAGAGGAGATAGAAGAGATCTTAGATAGCCGTGTGGGAAGGAGCACTTGAAACAGGCAATACGAAGAATATCTAGTGAAATGGAAAGGAAGGCCTGTTGAAGATTCTTCTTGGTTGTCTAAGGCAGAGGTTGACCGTTTGGGTTTTCCTCACACAAACACCTGAGACGTGACAGAGTCACTTCTCAAATTACCCTGGGTGTCTGATGCAAGATCATCTAGAGGTGTAAGGGCAATCTTGCATCACCCCAAAAGAAGTTAATTCAGAACCATTGTAGTTGTTCTCATTTCTTCCCATAATTAGTGTTTTTGGTTCCATAATATCCAGAATAATAATGTAGGACTTTCAGTTTTTTCAAAACTGCTAAAAGTAGTGACCTGCCTATTTTGGAAAGTATACCTACTATTTTTAGAAAGTTTGCATTTGGGCACGTAATGAAGCAAAAACTTCCAGAAAGTTACATAATGGAAATATAAGACCTTTGGAGAAGGAATCATGTAAAGATCATTTGTGAGCTGAAAGATATTAAAATTTTTGTTTTCTGAAAAGGCCCTAAAAATTTACAGAATGAGATATGAGGCACTAAAACTTCTCATAACATCTCAAATAGTTGACAGAAATCTATTTACATATTTCCAGTGTGATAGTTCACATCACGAGATTTCCGGTGCTTAAAACGGTTCGTCAATCAGACACCTGGATCAAAAGTTATGCTTCCCGGAAGTTGACCTACTTTTGGAGGGAGTTGCAAATTTTGAAGTTTAGCTGGAGGCTGCCAAAAAGTACTATTTATGACTATTTTGGGAACCCTGGGTGGTAGTAGAGTTAAGGGGGCCAATGTAGAGTCTAGAATAGGTGGGAAAATAGAAACCCTAGCTGATTTGGGGTTATAGAAGGCTGAAGATTCTAGAGTCTTGAGGTTGGAAAAGATGTAATGTGTGGCAGCAAGTAGAGGATTCATCCTCTGATTGTAATTGAGCTTCTATAATGTAATGAGTTTCCCAGTTCAATAAAATAAAGTTCTATTTGTTGTGTTCAATATCTGTTATTGTGTGTTTTGTGATTTACCCCCTTCATCAAATTCCCATTTCAGCAATAAAGCTTTTTTTTTTCCTTACCCATAAACCACTAAAATCAAGAATCATCTGGACCGAAAGACAACAAAATTGATTGATAACCTGAAAGGCCTAACCTTTGGAGTTGGCAAATGCACACAAGGCCACTTACATAAATCTGTCTCACAACATAAAACAAGGATAAAGACGATTTACGACATGTCTTATAACAATATGACTTAAGACAAAAATAAATAATAACCTAGTTGTATTAATGCAAAATCTAACACAAAACAAATAAGAATTCTGACCATACTATAATAACAACAATAGATGGTATAAACCGACAATCGGCTCAAAGTTTTTTTTACTCTCTCTAAAATGAAGTAAAATAACATATACAATGATATCCACCATTTACAAAGCACAAAATAGTATATTACAAGCATGACTAGTAAATTAATATTTAACAAGGTAATTAATACTTGATTAGCACAATATTGTTACCTCATGAAACTAGAAACATTAATACAAATTACTTTAAAATTTCTATCTCTATATTTATTCACTACAATAATGTATCATGGAAATGACTACCCTATATACATCATTACTCCCAACAAGTAAATTGCCAACAAGACCATATTTGAAAACAACTTGACATAACTCTAAAAGGAGGATATAAGCCGTCGATCTTAACAAAGTTTTTACTCTCATTGAAAAGAAATGATTTAACATATACTATATTATTGATGTGGGCTTCACCTTAGAAATCTAGTATTATAACTCAAACATACAAAAAAAAAAAACTCTAACTTAAGATATAATTACTAAAATCAATATTTCCTAGGCTAGAACAAACAAATTTGTATTTAATGAGTATACTAACTAATTCATATAACTAACTTGCATCTTCTAAAACAACATTACGCATCTATAATTTCCTTTCAGTGTAACTTACCAACTAACATTTACCAATTACAATTTCAAACAAAACACTATTATATGTACATATTTCCTATTAACATAAGTTACCATCCAACATTTAACTAGCTATAATTCCTTTACAAACAACTAGAATCACTCCTAATTTTACCTTATAATACTATAATTCCTAGGCAATGTTTACATTTTGTAAGGCCGATCACATGCCATATATCATTCTATGAATTACAACTTAAAAAAATTTAAACATTATAAACCTTAATAGTTTTCTATAAGCTCGACTTACTATCTAACATTTAACAAATTCTGTCAACTACTATAATCCTATACCATTTCCTAACCTATTACCACTTACAAATTTAAAACAATACATACGTGCTTTCCTATGAGCACAGATTTCTACAATTCCATGCTACCACTTAAAAATTACTAAAGAACCTATCTATAAGAAAATATTTATTCTTTATTTCCTAATCGACTAAGACTCCCATCGAACTACTATCTAAACCTCCTTACAAAGCCACTTCGACTACAAATAGACAGCTATGACTACCAACCATGCTATACTTCTACGATTGCAGTGTCTACATAATGGCGACTAAATTGAATATGTATACCATTTCTAGATACTCGCCACTACTACACAACTCACAGTTTTACTGATTGACACAAGAGATAGGTAATAACATGCTTCACTATCCAATTAGCATTCTAAGTCTACCATTACACAATCTACCATGAGCCACAACTAAACCCACGGTTTCAAAAAAATAAAGATCTATTTCCAAGTATGAACTATGCTCAACACCAAACCTATCAAAAGGTAACAACGAAAAGATTAGAAATTTGCTGACTGTCTATTAGATAGGAATGGAAATTTCCTAAAGAGTTTTGATCCCTAAGCTTATACAATGCAAATTCCAAGTGATCAAAACAAATTTATCTTTCTATATGCTTTAAGATGAGTTTTATCTCATGCACACATGATGAATGGATGACTGACTCTCAGCCAAAAGGAATTTTTTTTTATTGCAGATAAGAAGAATTTGCAAAAGAAACTTCACATAGATCTAGGTTTCCAAGACATGATTGCAAGGTGACTCTCCAGTGGAGGTAGTGTTGGTGGAAAACAAATTCAGACAATGCATTGTTGGATGTACAAGATCTTCATTAGGGGTTACCTAGATAAAAGCAAGGTATTGCAAGGTGACATGGAAAATATATGTAATGGTCTTCTGAAGGATGGTGGAGCATTTACAAAAAGTCTCAGATGAAATCAACTTATTCAAGTTGCCACTGAATAAGGGCAGTAGCAATTTGTTAGCAGAAAGAGGCACATTGATGTGCATAATGGATACTCTTTCTTACTAGATATTTCACTTATGTCGGTAAGATAAATATGCAAGAACAAATGGGACAAGAGATTGATAAAAGATTAAAATGGATCATCTATTTCTTACAGTTGAGATCACTTTGAAGGGTTACAGATGATTGGCTCATGATTTCAAGAAGGATTACGACATAGGCTACACCAGAAGAACAACATTTTGAAAGAATCTACAAAGGTTGGAGCAACATTCGACCACACAGGACACAAGACAATGCAAGCTGCAAAGATATTTAAATTCCAAGTTACAGGACATGCAAATTTCACACACAGTACGAGCTGCAATAAATTTTTTTTATTACAAGCTACATAATAGAAAAATTTCATAGGGAGAAATAAAACCACATACCCAAATTTCAGTCCCACTTCCAAATTTTCTCCAATTCCTGCAACAAAATTCTTTTTGTTTTTGCTCCCCAGTTTTTGCCTTTCGCTTTCCAACTCCCCCTTTCAGAACCAAAATCCCCCCAATATAAAAATGGCTCAGCTCAAAAATGATCATGGACATGCATCTATTACCCCACATCCACTACTCAGACAAAATTTAAATTCTTACTTTTTATAAAGATTCTAAAATCTAGAATCATCTCAGACAACCAACAACCATTAATACATAACCAACATTATTCTTTAATTAGCTAGATACTAATATCCTAAAATCACAACTTATGACACAAATACACTAGGATAAACAGACAATTAATTCTAGTCTATTTTAAAATCTTACAGAGGTGTCATTCCAAGATCTAGGCTAAACTGAATATTATCCAATAAACAAAATTGAAGCATTATAATTTTAATAATAAATCATTAAAGTATTATCCAACTACACATGAGCATTATTAACATAACTCGACGATACTCCACAACACAAGATTACCAGACATGAAAGGCAAGGACCAAGCATCACAACACTACTTGAGATCACAACAGAAGACAAGGACTGACCTAGTGGAATAGACCTCGAGTTATCTCCCATCACTGATACCCATTGGTACAAGAGCCCACTCAAAACTACTATATTAGGTGGAGTCGAGGCTTGGTACCTGCAGCTTGCATACAAACAATTGGTTGTATACGATCAAATACATATATGTCTACACATAGAGAGTCAGAGAATCACGGTGTAGTAGGGTACTCGAAGCGAGTAATACTACACCATCCCTGCTCTTGAACAAGATTATAACCACTGCATTTAAAAATAGATATCAACGGATCTAATAAAAAATGCAAATATTAATCCATTACTAATCATGTCCAACACATCATAACTGAAGTAGTAATACTGTCATCATAAACTCATAACACATTTCCAACTAAATCAATCAAACATAGTCCATCAAGATAAAAATAAACATAAATCATCACCTACTAATCAAATGTTTCAGAACTGTATCAATGAAATGAAAGACTAACAATTGTCACAAGCCAAAATACGAGGGGCATTACATTATTGGCTTTTTGAATCGGCATTGACGTGCAAGCTTTGGATTGGCTGAAATGGTAGTTGTCAATTGTATTTCCTACTTTTGGAAGTTTTTGGATGGTTCTATAAGTCAAGAGGATATATCAGGCTAGGTTCTATTTAACTAGATATGAGATGTCAGTTTCGGATGCAGTCGGCACATCTAGACATGTTTGGTTCCATATGGAAGTTCCATACAAGTCAAATGTCAGGTTAAGTTCATTAGGACATGCATATAACAAGTTATCCAGTTGAAAAGGTCTAGATGGAAATAGGATATCCAGATGAAAAATGTCTAGTTGGGATTTAGGCAAAGAAATTAGATATGGAAATGTCTAATTGGAAAATGTTTTCTTAGAATGTCCAATTAGAAAATGTTCACTTGGAATGTCTAGTTAGGAACAAGACAATGTAATTAGATATCCGCTTGGATAGTAAGCAATGTAACTGGATGTGTAACATGATATTTGAATGAGATATCTGAATGGATGATAAAGCATCATAACCAGATCTAGATATGAATAATAACAAGATCCAAATATAACAACTCAACATGATGTCTAGTTGGCAAAGGTTTGGATGACATGTCAAAGAAGTGCAACCGGATCTGGACATAAAATACAACTCAATAAGATGTTCAATTTAAATACAAAGAAATGCAACTGGATCTAGACATAAAATACAATGGATGTTTGGACATTTGGATGTCTGGTTGGAGCGATGAGCATAATTTAGCCAAAATTCATTAGATCTTCACCAAAATTGAACTATAGGTACCCATTTGGCTACTTAACAAGATGCACTCACTTGGGCATGATTCCAAGTGGATCTATCATATTTTTTAACATCTACTCCTAAAAGAAAAAATAAAGGAAAACACATAGAAAACACACAAAACATTTTTTAGGTGATGAGGATTGCTCGTGGACCCAGAGGCTCCTGTATCAGACACATCGAGTAACTGAAATATTCCATGAGTTGAACTCATGAACATTTAGGTGATTTAGGAATTGGTATCCCAAACTTCACCAATTCTGAAACTGACATCCAAGAAGCTTTATTTGCTGGTTGATTCTTCCAATGACCAAGACTTTCCATATATTCCTTCCCTGTTGTTCATTTATCCACATGGGAATCAATTACCTTATCAACCTACTCAAACTTCTTCTCAAGCAACTGATGTATCCATTCATGTGCATCCCACAAATCTATAACTAGATTTCCCTGCAAACTCGGTTCACCCTCATAGTATTTAGACAAATCACCCATGTTGAAAATGGGAGAAATGTCAATACCTACCAGTAGTTCAATTTCATACGCATTGGATGGAAATTTCCTCAAGACCTTACAAGATTGAATCTTCCTCCACTTAAGTTTATTATATGTTCCCTATAGGAACCTTTTCTTCCACACATGTACCATCACCAAATCATCAACCTAAAATTCCTATTCTCTCCTGTGCATATCAACATGCTCCTTATATTTGATGGTACTCTTTTCCAAAGATTGCTTCACTTCCTTATGCAAATCATGAATATACTCCCCAAAATAATTAGCTACTACACTTTTCCTATGCAAATTTGCACTATCCCTCAACTCATCCACACCTCTTGGACTGTATCCATAGACAACTTGAAAAGTACTTTTCCATATGCTTCTATTAACTAAATTTTTATAAGCGAACTATGCCTGATCCAAAATCAAGTCCCATTGATTAGTCTTGTCCCCTACTAAACATCTCAACAAGTTTACCAAACTCCCATTGACAACTTCAGTCTGGCCATCAGTTTGAGAATGGTAGGATGAAATAAAACCCAAATGTGTACCCATCTTCCATAAGGTATGCTAGAAATGATAGGTACAAACTTGTCATCATGATCTGAAACAATACTCATAAGCAAACCATGCAGCCTAACTATCTCCTTGGAAAATAATGAAGCAATGTGGGAAGCATCATTATTATTTTGACATGGTATAAAATGTGCCATTTTTGAAAATCTTTCCACTACATAAAAAATAGAATTGTTTCCTCTTTGTGTTCTAGGAAATCCCAAAAAAATTCATGTTGATGTGTTCCCACGGTCTCTCTAGTATAGGCAAAGGTTAATATAAACTTGTATTCTGCCTTGTTCCTTTTGTATGTTGGAAAATTTGACATCCTTGCACCAAATTCTTCACATCTGCAGCCATACCAGGCCAATAATACCCTTCAGTCAACTATGACAATGTTTATCAATGCCAAAATATCCACTCAATATGGACCATTGTGCTTTTCCTTCAGAAAATTATTCTTTATTGACCCCTAAGGTATACATAATCTCTTCCCTTTGAATAACAATCCTTCTTGTATGAAATATTCTAGCCATGGTGTCCTATCCTTTTCAATTGGACTCACACAAGTAGCCCATACTTCCTTAAAATTTGGATCTATCACATATAACTAGGTTAAAGAATCAAGACCAACTACATTCACCTTTAATTAATTTATCAATATATATTTTCTACTCAATGCATCAGCTACCTGATTAGACTTTCCACTCCTATGTTTCAACACAAAGGAATAACTATGTAGAAATTCAACCCACTTCATATACTTTTGATTTAATGATTGTATAATCACATAGAATTCTTGATCATACAATGAATACTTTCTTTATGCCTCATTCAACTTCTCTCTGAAATATGTAGTGATTTTTGATGAGTGTGATGGCATGACTCCACAAGTTTGTGATTTTTCTGTAAGCCCTTAGCTAGGAGTCCTTGGAAGAAATTTGAGTAGGATGGTGTTGATTTAGTAGGAGGATTGGATGGTGGATAAGATGGTGAAGTGGATGATTGGGTTGGTGAATAAGTGGGATAAGGATAGAAAGGATGTGGTTGAAATGAAAAAGGGGGAGGTGATGGGGACCTCATACAAAGAAGGATGTTGGAATATGGATGGATGATAGCATGGATTTCCCTTGTCAATGGTAGTATGGATATGACCATAAGGTATGCAATTAGGCATGGGGGTGTAGCTTGTGATAGCCAATGCATGGTCTAAGGTGCTTGCATGTTTGTGAATGGGCAAGGGTGACTTATGGAAATCTTGATTTCAAGGAACTCATCAAGATTTTTAATTTTTTCTTGGTCAACAAGACTACCATCATCATCAGAATGGTAGAATGGATTCATGATTATATTTTGATTTATGATGATGTGATGTAGGATGAATTGATGATTTATATTTTGATTTTGGATTAGATGGGATTTGGTTTGATTTGGATTGGTTTGGATTTGGATTGTCAAGGTAAATTATATATGACACCTGATACTAGGATGGATTTGATTTGATTTGATTAATCAATGTCAACAATATATTATACTTGATCTTAGTTGGATTTGGATTGATTGGGATTGGTTGTGATTAAGTCTAAGGCCCTTTTTGATGGTGATTAGGATGATGATTTAGGGGAAAAGTGATTTAAGTGTTGAATGAAAATTCAAATGGATTATGATTTCAATTTGAAGAAGGTTGAAGGACGTCAAAGTCCTTAACCAATTTTGATTTTCAATAGGTGATTTTGTTTGAGGATGGGAGATTGGATTTTGATTAAGAATGGATAGAAGGAAAGGCATATGATTTATTTTGGATAAGGGATGATTGGATTGGATGAAATGATTATGGGGATGGAGCTAAATGGGATTAGGTTAGGATAGCGGTGGATTAAATTATATTGATTTAAGGGGAGTGTATTAGAATGATGATGAATAATTGGTGTTAGTGCTCAATCCGACTGGATGCTTCTTAGTTATCCCTACAAGGTAGCCATCATTGATCAATAGGATTTCTGGGCCAGGGGCCAACAGTATAGGAGATAGACTCTATAAATATCTCCTCTTCTTCTTTAGGCTCTGCAGAACCAAGGGGGGTATTACCTATTCAACATCTATGAAATATGACTATGAACTAACTGGGATGTTGACACAAAGCAGATGAATCCTCTCTTATGAAGACCAAAACTATGAAATAAGTGTAAAGGAGCTAGCTTTGGGCCTATGATCAGTTGTGAGATAGAGGATTTTGGTCCTAAAACTACTTCTAAATGTCCTAAAGGTTTGTATTTAGAGTTTGAGTTTGTGTTTTGGTATTTGGATGCAAAACCAAGACCTTGGGTTGTAACCTCAATACACGAGCAGATTGGTGCCTATCCAGGGCTTGGAGTCAATAGACATACACATGTGAATGGTTATCATAAGTTTGAATCAATGACTGAGTCTCAAGGGGAAATTCTAGTATCTGCCTTACAGATACTTCCCAAAGATCAAGTGTTTAATCATTCATACTTGATGGCATCCTTGTTGCAACATACCTTCTCAATGATTAACCTGAAACATTTAATTTGCTCCTTGACAAAAGGTAGGAGATTAAACATTCAATACAAAAAACCTATATTCCTGAATCTTAAATAACCCTTAGCTATTCTGATTCAAAAGAAAATATGCTCACAACTTGGAGACAAATGATCAAACACATGCAAAAGAGCATTTCTCATATAAAGCAGCATGAAACTAGTTAACTTATGCATAAAACATACAACATGAGATTCATAAACTCACAAGACACCCAAAACAGAGCCACCAATGAGGTTGTATTGCACCCTATCACAACATCAAAATTTTTGTCTAGTTTTCAACAACCAAAATGAGTAACACAGTTTGCATTTTATAGAAAGACTGTGTACTAAACAAAAATTAATTACAAGGCATTACAAAATTCTTGCCAAAATATCATGCACCAAGAATGGTGCCCAAAAGATTGAATGCAGCATGCAGAGGAAGAAGGAGGAGCAAGTGGAATTGGGGTGTGTGCAGCTGTCTGAGGGTTTCCTATTTAAAATCAGGTGGTTGGCCAGTTAATCATCGCCCCATACCTGTGCACTTCGCCATTAATTTTCTAGCTACCCGCAACTCCTCTTGAAAATAGCAGCAGCGTATCTTTGAAGTTTTCCTGCTCAAAACAGCTGCAGACGCAAAGGAAATCACCCCTATTGAGCATTCAAATCATGGCCATCAATTTCCTTACCATCGCTGAAATCAATGGCACCAAAATAGTTTGAAAAGTCACCCACCAATGATGTTGTGCCACGTAGGCACCCTGCGCATCCATCGCAGACTTTTCTGCCAATTCTTTTACCCTTTCTACCCTTGTATATGCATATTCAAATGCATATACAGTTGCTTTTTAAATCTTTTAATATGCAGGATACATATACATACAATAGTTAACATACAAGGCAGACCCCAAATCTGTAAAGAGCAAATTAGAATTTTAAATCAGGTCCGGGCCTTGCATGTGATTCCTTGCACATCTCAATGTATATCTAAATGTACATCACTTTTACATACAAGGTGCAGATTTCAAATTTTCATGAAGCATTTTGAAATTGCTTTGAAATTTGGCTTGTATCTAACCTCTTGTATATCGGCACATATACAAGCACCCAAACATACAAGCCGTGGATGCCAACCCTGAATTTGCTGAATTTGATCTTCGCATCGGGTCTGGCTTGCATATTTCTCTTTTGTATATTTGCTTGTATGTCGCATATACAATGCAAACATACAAGCCAAACATACAAACAACGGACCTAAAATTTGAATTAACTACATCACATGCTTTTTCGGGTCTGGCTCTTGCATCTCAGGAATGCATGTTTCTCTTGCATATCGCAAATGTATCTTTCACATACATTTACCTTTGTATGTCTGCGGGCCCCACCATTTGTATCTTGTCTTTGCATGTTTTCAATGTATACATCGGCCATCGGAATGACAATTTGCTGAGCTGCTGATAACCATTCTCCTACCGAAGGAACCCTTTGTATACTCCTAATGTATTCACCATCGGCCATCGGAGGGACCCCTAACTGAGTTGCCGATGAAGCATGTCATGTCGATGATCCTTGAAACTGCCCTTGTACATTTTTCCTTTGTATGTCATGCATGTTTGTGCAAACATACAACACAACATACAAGCAAACCTTTGATACATCTGTAGAATATTTTAGGAATCTTCAATGCTCATTCCATCCTTGTATATTTCCAATGTATGCAAACTCGTTTGTATATACCTGCGGGCCCCACCGAATGCATCTCCACCACACTGTAGCAAATATATGTGTGCCCATTGCATATTTTTCATTGCACATTTTCAATGCATGTAGCCGATGTATGTTTTGACATACAAGCCCGATATACAAGCAAAGCCGATATACAAGCAGCGTCGATATACAAGCAGTGAATATCCTTGGGAATCTGTGAAAGATTCCCCCTTGTATATTCAAGCCTGGTATGCATTCAAAATGCATATAACTCATTTTTTCACTATTTTTCACAGGCCAATTGAGATTTCTGCAAGCCTACCAAGGTATATTTGCATTTGTACATACAAACCCCTTTGTATATACAAAGATACATGCATGCAACTGAATTTTCTGCACTTTTCAACTGCAAAGGCCAAAAGACTTAGAATTTTGGAATTATTGGGTAGGTGCCTGCATATTTAAATGCTTGAAACCTAAATGCTTATGCAGGCACTAACAATGGCTCTGACTGGGGACGTGCAGGCGCAAGGCTGTAGCGAGAACCAAACCACTCCGAGATAGACCAAGCAAAACACAAAACACAAGACACCAGTGACTATACAAGGCATGCACAAACTATTTACACCTAATTTACAATGTGCACACAGGATATACTTATGAAAAATAGGGCTTTAGGAACTGACTGTGCACAGGCAGTTCCAGTAATTCACCATTTAGGGCCTGGAGAAAGTAGGAATCTTCTCCGTGAATTTTGCTGATTTGATATGGGCCCACCCACAACGGCTCAAATTTATTATGCCTACCCTTATCTTAGTTTTTTGCATTCCAAACAAGGACCAAGTCATTTATCTGAAACTTTCTTTCTATAGCCCTTTTATCAAACAAATATTTTACCTTCTGTTGTATCCTGATATTTGTCTTCTATGCTTCTCTTCTGGTTTCATCCAATGCGATTAGCTGATTTATCCTTTCATTCAATGATTCTTCAATCTCTTCATCATTTTCTTGTATGAATCTATAGATTGGCAAGAGATTATTCATAGGCAACCTAGCTGATGCACCATATACTAGCTCAAAAGGTGACCTTCCAATTGCTATCTTCATTGTTATCCAGTCAGCCCATAATGCCATCTTTAACTTTGAATCCCATGCCTTTTTGTTCTCGTCCACCATCCTTTTGATGACTTTCATGAGGCTTTTGTTACTTGACTCTGCTTGACCATTTCCCTGTGGATGATATGGTGATGCATATGACAAATTAATCCCATATTTGTTGCAAAAACAACAAATTCACCAGATCTGAAGCACATGGCATTGTCTGTGACCATTGTGATCGGCACTCCAAATCTGATAATAATATGTTCCAAAATAAAATCTATCACCACCCTACTTGTAGCCTTTTTAGTTGGAATCGCTTCAACCCATTTGGTAAAATAATCAGTAGCAACCAGAATCCAACTATGTCCTCCACTTGATTTTTCTGTAATTTCCCCTATAAAATTGATTCCCCATTGTTGAAATGGAGCCCCCACAGTTACAGTTCTAAGGGGTAATGCACCTTCATACTTTAGTTTTCCTGAGAACCTTTGATAGGGATCACACTTTCTTACCATCTTTTGCGCATCTGAGAAAAGGGTAGGCCACCAATAACCTGCTCTAAGAATTTTGTGGGATGTTATCTTGGCTATGTAATGTCCACCACACAATCCCTTGTTCATATCATGTAGAACATCAGTAGCTTGATTTTCATCTACACATCTAAGTAGCACACCATCAGGATTCTTCCAATACAATTCACCTTGCACAATAATGTATTTGATAGCATGTAATTTCAATGTCCTCTTTTGACTATTGATGAGTGTCAAATTGCACTCATAAAATACACCCTTTTTGCCTCTCTTTTTCCTTATTCAGTTCATCTTCCTTGTGTCTGCACTCAAATTAGTTAAGCAAGATTGTTCTATTTTGTGATTAATTAAGATAGATTACTTGAGATTAGAATTTCTGATTTGGTGACTAATGTGCGTGGGATTAATGGAAAAAATGCAGAATTTCTCTTTCCTTTTGAACCCGCAGGTGTAAATATCAGAAATAGCAGTTTTGAGCATCTCCGGAGATCGTCTTCAATGATCTCCGGAGACCATGACAAAGAACAGTGACACCTGGAGTTTGAAGATTTGGGGAATGACTCTCCGGAGCTCTGCGAGTGTCTGGAATATCTCTAGAGCTCTGCGAGTGTCTGGAATATCTCCGGAGCTGCAGACAGGAACAACGATCTCCGGAGCCTCCTGAGAACAGAGCATGTTCCAGTCAGAGCCACCAATTAGACACTTCAGCAGCAATCCCAATACCCCCGCACTTCACTCAAATCATCACTTGAGTGGTGAAGGGGTCAACTATCAGTTAAACTGCTAAAGTTTTATCTTTCCAAAGATTTTGCATGAGTTATGAATTAAACTAATTTTCAGGGCTTTGATGTCCAAGTGTATTAAGATCTAAACTTAGACCTCTGAGTGGACTTCTGTTCCACTCAAGTCTACCTTTCTTGCATGATGATCTTTCATAAGTTTGACAGTTAAGTACGAATAAGAGATGGTGTCATCTCCTAGAAAGACTGATAGATAAGTTCAGTGATATATCATCACTCTTTTTATATATACTTTCAGAAACAGTAATAGAACAACAATGATAAAATTATTCTGATTTTCAGAGATTTCAATTCTGTTATAGCCATACATTTTCATGAATATAGAAGTGAATGAATTGGACTGAATTTAGTTTAGATCCTCTCTTGTGCTGATTTCCTGCAATAGCCTTCAGCCTCAAAGGTGCGGAGCAAGGGCCCACTCTCACCAATCAGGCAGGAGGCTAGTATCTCTGTTTTATTGTTTCAAGTTTTATTTTATGAAAGTATTTCCTGTTTTAGTAGATAGATGCATGTTATTGTTCTTTGCTTTGAGTACATTTCCTGTTTTATTTTGTTTTACAGCATTCATTACATTTATTCAACAAGCAGATAGATTAGTCATTCTTTTAAGCTTTAGGATTAGCTATAAACTAGTCACTTAGAATCCCTAGTTGCAGACAACCATGGACACAGCCCTGGTTCTTTGACATCTGAAAAATAGATTAAATGATGAGGTACAGCGACAGCCCATCATTTTTGGCGCCGTTGCCGGGGACAAGTTGTGTTAATTAGGGACACTGAGTTAAAAATAGTTTTTAGAATAGATTTGTATGGTTAGAGATAGAGATCTTAAAGGAAGATATATTAAACAGACACCCCAACAACACACCATAGGGGAAAGTAGTGAGGTGGTACAAAATCTTGTTGAAGAAGGAAACCTAGATCCTAATTTGGAACCTACACTTCAAAACAACAATCCCTTAGATCTTACAGATATTCCACTTGCCAATTATATCCAGGAATTACAACAAAAAGTTGAGGCAGATCCTTTGGTAGAACCTACTTCCCTAGAACCTCAGGAAGAAGAACTAGTATTAAACATGGAAAATGATAATTATGAGGAAGAGAAAAATCAGGCCCCAAGAACCTTCTCTTATCCTATTGTTTTGGCTGCTGGAGACAATGCTCCCATGAAGAATATCTCACCAGCACATCTGCCAAATTTCAGAGGACTTTCCTCTGAGGATCCAGATCAGTTCTTGTTTGAATTCAAAGTAGTTTGCCAAACCTATGATTATGGATCAGATAACCAGAAACTTAAACTGTTCCCTTCAACCTTGAAAGATTCTGTGATGAGATGGTTTATAGGTTTACCCTAGGGTTCTATCCGTTCTTGGGATCAAATGGAAATAGAGTTTTTGGAAAAATACCAAGATTATTGCAGAGCCAGTAATAAAAATGAAGAACTGTTTAAAATTAGGCAGGGGGAGGAAGAATCCTTAGAGGACTATGTGGATAGGTTTAATTTTGCCTTGAGAAGGTATGGCAATCTAGTGGATCACTCCTTGGCCAGAACCCTGTTTATAAAAGGATTGGATAAAGAATCAAAACAGGCACTGGACCTAATGGGAAAAGGGAACATTAACAAAATGGAAATACCTGACATAGAGGAACTCTACAGGAATTATTCCAGAACTCAAGATGGAGTAAGGTCATCCAAAACCTTTAAGGGGAAGAATGAGATAGGATAGTTGATGGAGGAAATTGCAAATCTAAAAATAGATATTCTGGTCCAACTAAATACCACTTTGGATGGGATTCAAGCAAAAACTAGGACAACTGATCAAAGTAGGGCAACTGAACCGCTTTCCATTTATTGTCCTAGGTGTAGAAACAAACACCTGTTGAGAGAATGTCCCTTGGACAAATCAGAGATCTGTCAAATCTGTGACAGGGAACATCCTACCAGTCAGTGTCGTCAACTTCCAGCCTTGAAAAGATTGAGTAAAAAGAATGCTGTGATAGAGGAGGAGTTGAACTATGTGGGACAAAAACAAGGTGGAAATTTCCCTTATAATCAGTACCCAAGCCAGTCTTCTTACAGGGGTCCTACTAATTAGGGAAATAATCAATGGAATCTAGCTTGGTATGGCCCTCAAAATAATCCTCCTTGGGGACAACAGGAATGGCAAAACCAAAATTGGCAAAACCAAAACTGGTAGAATCAGCCTTGGGGAAATCAACAATGGCCACCACAGTTTGGGTCATAAGGCATGCAACCTCAATGGGGTCCTCAACAGGGATACCATCAACAATACCAAGGACAACCTAGACGTTTCCAACCTCAACAGCAGGCTTTACTAACTGGACCCTCCAACACACAGGGTCAAACGTAAAATGAACTAGTTAGTCAACCACCTTTACCAGCTCAGCCTATACCAAACCCACGGAATAAACAGGGAGCAGCTGTCTATATGACAGATCAGGAAAATCTGGCTAGAGTTAATGCCATATATTCAAATAATCTCTAGTTGCATTCTGGGAAAGCATTCCCAAGACCTTCTCCTCCAACTATAGTTGAAATAACCAATGATGAGGAACCTGAAAATCCATCCAATCAACCTCCAGAGGAGATTATTAACGAAAAAGTGCTAGAAAAATCAACCACAGACAACTCCAGAGTTACTCCTAAAAAGCCAGCTCCGGAGAACAGTCTAGAACGCAATTCTGATAAGAGCTCTAGAGATGGAAAAACTAGCACCCTACCCAGAACGACTTAAACAAAATGCTCCCCAGAGAAAGGTTTTACAGAAACAAATCCAACCCAATCAGGAATCAGAACTTTTACAAGAACTCAAGCAGCTAAACATTGAAATTCCTCTCCTCTAGGCCATTAGAGATGTACCGGAACTAAATCAATTCATCAAACAGTATTGCATCAAAACTCAGGTCAGAAAGAAAAGTTTTCTCTCCACAATACAGGTGGAAGGAAAAGTAATGGATCTATTGATGGGAGAAATTCTCCTCCCAAAATACGGCGACCCTAGGAACCCTGTCATAACTGTTTTCATCTCAGGGGTAGAAATTTTAAATGTTCTGGTTGACTTAGGAGTAGCAATTAATGTGATGACATTTCATACAATGGACAAGTTAGCTCTGTCAGGTATCCAATCCACGACTACAATTCTTCAACTTGCTGATCAGTCAGTAGCTGTTCCAAAGGGAGTGATCACTGATGTACCTGTTGTGATAGATTCATGGGAATTCCCAGTGGATTTCTTAATACTGGAACCTAGAAACCAGAGAAATGCTTATCCTCTGATTTTAGGAAGGCCATGGCTGGCTACTGCAGCAGCATCTATTGATTGTCAAACTGGAGATATGGTTATTTCTAATGGGATAGATTTAAAGAAAATATCTCTGTATCCTCCAGCTAAACCATCAGTGCATTACACAGGAAGAGTATGGGTGGATGAACCGGATAACATGGACAACAGTGCCTCATTGGCTATGGTAACCATTAAGGAACATTTGGGAGAATTAGAAGAAGAGGTATACTATGATACAATGGAAGACTTCACTCACATCCTAATCAACAAAGATGTGATGGAACTCGCCCAAGATCCTCAGAGAGAACTTCTTGTTTCTTCTCATTGTACCCTTGCCAATATTATTCCTTGTGGGGAAACCTTTTACAGGGACTTAGCCACCTTCCACATGTTACTCCCACATTCTTGTCCTCTCAATGCCATGACACCAATGTATGGACCCACCACATCCATGGATCAAATTACAAAACAGGTCATGATTCTGCCAGGGAAAACACTTAATATAAATACTCGGTTAACAGCAAATCAGGAAGAAAAACTCATTCAGCTTTTGGTTTCCCACTCAGCATCTTTTGCCTATGAATACCAAGATATGAAAGGCATACCTCCTGAAATCTGTACCCATCACATCTACATTGAGGATACTAAACCTGTCAGACAACCACAAAGAAGATTGAATCTTGCATTAAAGGACATTGTCAAAACTGAAATAGAAAAATTACTCCAGGCAGGGTTCATATATCCAATCTCAACAAGATAGAAGTAATCACACAGTTGCCTTCACCCAAAAATCAGACTGATGTCAGGAGTTTTCTAGGTCATGCAGGCTACTATAAGAGGTTCATAGAAAATTTTAGCAGAATAGCTGCCCCCCTATTTACCCTGCTTAACAAGGAAGCAGAATTTCTCTGGACAACAGACTGTCAATCAGCATTTGAAACTTTGAAGGAGAAGCTTACTGTGACACCAGTTTTAAGGGGACCTAATTGGACTTTACCATTCCACATACAAACTGATGCTTCAAATGAATCCATTGGGGCCGTTTTAGGACAAAAAGAGGAAGGAGAGAGTATGCATGCCATTTATTACATCAGCAAAAACCTTACCTCTGCAGAAAGGAATTATACAACAACTGAGAAAGAATTCTTGGCAGTTATCTATGCTATAAACAAATTCAGATATTATATTACTAGATATAAAATATTTGTGCACAAAGATCATGCAGCCATCAAGTACCTAATGAATAAACCAGTAGTAGGTGCAAGGATCATCAGGTGGTTATTGTTATTGCAATAATTTGATATTACCATAGTTGATAATCCAGGAAAGTTTAATTTGGTTGCTGATTTTCTGTCAAGATTACATACAGGAGGAGAAGATCAACCAGTGGAGGATAAATTTCCAGATGAACATCTTTTTGCCATATCCACTACTGCACCTTAGCTTGCTGACATAGCTAATTTGTTAGCTACAGGCTTGTATCCATCCCATTTTACTTCAAAACAAAGAAAATGTTTGCTTAAAGAAAGTTTATCCTACAAATGGTTGAATGGTTTACTATTTAAATGTGGTCCTGATTTCATTCTACGCAGGTGTTTGAAGGCTAAGGAGACTTTTGATGTGTTGAGAGCATGCCATGATGAACCATCTGGTGGCCACTACTCTTTCCACAGGACAGTCCACAAGATCCTTGGAGCTGGTTACTACTGGCCTTCTCTTCATAAAGACACAAAGAGGTATGTGCAGCACTGTGACCAGTGCCAAAGGATGGGGCAGCCCACCTTTACCCAGGAAATGTTGCTACATCCTCAAGTCATGATGGAACCATTTGAGCAATGGGGTCTAGACTTTGTGGGACCAATTTCACCGCCATCATCAGGGAAGAAGTATATCCTGGTATGCACAGACTATGTTACTAAGTGGGCTGAGGTTCAAGCATTGCAGTTTGCAAGAGAAGAAAAAGTTGCTGATTTCCTTTACAATAGGATTTTCTTGAGATTTGGAGCCTCAAAATCAATAGTTTCAGACAGAGGACCTCAATTTACTTCACAGGTAATCAAGGCATTCATGGATTTGTACCAAGTCAAGCACAGAAAAACTTCACCTTACCATCCTCAAGCAAATGGGCAGGTAGAAGTAACTAACAGAGAACTTGAGAATATCCTAACAAGGACAGTGGCAATGAACAGAAAGGATTGGGCTAATAGACTACCTGAAGTAGTTTGGGCTTACAACACCACTTAGAAGTCCACAACAAAGTTTTCACCATATGAATTGGTTTATGGGAAAAAGCCTATACTATCTATTGAATTTGAACTCCAGACACTTAAAACTGTATTGGATGTTGGGCTGCCACTGTCTACAATTTAGTAGAACAGAATTCTTCAGCTCAATGAGTTGGATGAGATTCAGACAGAGGCCATTCAGCAAACAGAACTGATTCAGTACCAAATGAAACAATGGCATGACCAACATATCAAGAGGAGGACATTTCAACAAGGAGATTGGGTTCTTCTCTATGATTCTAAATTCAAAGAATTCAAAGGGAAATTACAGACTCACTGGCTGGGTCCTTATCAAATAAAGGAAGTGTTTGAAAATGGAACTGTATCATTGCAACCAATTGATGGAAGTACAAACACATTTTTAGTAAATGGTCACCGGATAAAGCTCTACAAAAGATCGTCTACTAAAGAAGAGTTTCTTGATGATCTGTGTTTTGATACAGGGGATACCTCCTCTGTCATGGTGTTGGAATGAAAAAAAAAAAAAGAAGGTTGAAAACCAGCAATGGCGGCCTTCCAAAAAAAAAAATGATGAAAAAAAGAGGTTGAAAACCAACAATGGCGGCCTTCCAACAAAAAAAAAAATAAAAAATTTTGAGAAAGATGGAAAACCAGCAAATGGCTGTCTTTCTCAACCAAGGGAGTTGAAAACCAGTAAAATGGCGGTTCCCTTCTCCAGGACAGTTGTAATAATCAAGCTCCGGACATGATCGGTTGCCAGAAATTGGCCAATGCATCTCTGACGCTTTCCAATAAGGAACACATCCGGCGCTTTCCAATTAGGAGCACCTCCGGTGCTTCCCAATTAGGAGCACCTCCGGTGCTCTATTAATAACGCCGATAGTTTCCATAATAAGGGCGGGACCTGCCTTGCCAGGTGGTAAAGTAGACAACTCCTATGATGAGGTCATCATGACTCATCTTCTACTTAATCGCACAACATAATTACAAATTTAGATACTAATAATTGCAGTAGTATCCACAAGCCGGCGCTGACATCACCCATGGGCGTGGATTTTAGTGCCACTCAGTGCAATGATTACAGGTCACGTGCAAGTAGGAAGCGGATGTCATATCGGCCGCCGCTTAAATGCCACGACGCGTGCAGTTTTCAAGGTGGTGTAACATTTCTCCCGCGTACGATTGCCTCATCATTAAAACTGATCCAGGTAAATCTGTTTTTAATTAGTCATTAATTAGTAACTGTCCTGTCTTTCTAATTTGGGTGCTGCCGTGATGACATGTCACTTCGCCGTCGTTTCCTTTCTCACCTCCACGCATGCCGCCATCTATGCATTAATGCCACCTTACCTCTGGAGCGCCCTGTCAGTTCGTTACAATTATGGCTGCTTTGGTTCCTTAACCCATCTGCATAAACCCAGCCTGAAAATAATTGCATCCCTCATTCAAACCTCTGGAATAGACTGAAGCACAAGATAAATTAAACAACTCTCCGGAGCCTACATAATAATTTGAATAACTCTTCGGAGCCTACAGAGTAATTTGAACAGTACTCCGGAGCCCATAGAGATCAGAGGGACAAATAGATTGCAGATCGCAAAAATTGCCATCAATTCAGCAATGGGGGTCAAGAAAAAGTCTGAGCCAGAAAGTACTGCGGGTCTTCTAAAGGATGCAGCTGCAGCAAATATTTTAAGGACTACTAGATGGTTTGATTTCCTAGACAAGTTTGAGGGGTTTCAGGAGGACATTGTGGACGAATTCCTTAGGAATTTAAGAGACGACCAGACCACTGTGAGAGGGAACCAAATCAATCTCTCCTCCACAATTATCAGCCACATCTCCGGACTCCCCGAACAAGGTGAGAGGTTCCACCACCTGAAAACCTTGTATACAGATTTAATTAGAAATTTTTCTGTTTGTGGTGAGCCTGCCATTCAATTGCATATGAATAAGAATGAGGTCAAAGGAATTTTGAGGTCCACTCTCCCAAACCCTTGGGCAATTGTTGCTATCTGGCTAATGAAATACTTTACCTGTGATGGCCAATTCTCCATAGTCTTAGGTCCCATAATGAAAATAGAAATAGGCACCCCGAATATAACATAAATATCCCCAATTTCCTCTATTCTGCCATCAGGGCAACTGCAGAAAAATACCAGCAGGGTAAGGGACCCATGAAACATCATGGCCTCATCTTCTTGATAGTCAAGCATCATTTTTTATCTCAGGCCAATGGGGATGAACTATTACAGAACTGTCTTGAGCATAACCCTTAGGTCAGAGCACCAGAGATACCACAAACAGAGGATGAGAGTTCTCCCTCTCACCATGATGAAGAAACTGAGCCTACAGCCTCCTCCACAGCTTCTCACAAAAGGACATCACCCTCACAGGAAGCTACATCATCTGCAGCCCCTGTTCCTAACAAGAAAAGAAAAGGCAAACAAATTGCAGAGCCTGCTCCTACACGGCCTCTATATATGACTCGCTTAGTCAGGCAACAAATGACTTCACCTGAGGGATCTAGGCCTAGGGAATTAACAGAGGAAAAAGTAGGGCAGGGAATTGAAGGGAGATGGTGGGTTGAAGAGCCATCCCATGACTCCGATGAGGTACCTCTGGTCTGAAAGAGGAAACAAAAGGATCATTCTCCTGCACCATCTGTTCATATGGAGTCGAGTCCAGTCTCAACACCACCATGTGCTCCGGAGACAGGAAGCTTACCAACTGTTACTATCTCCTCAGACTTTGAGGAAGGAAGACCTACTCCGGAGGCACTAGTTCCACCTGTGCTCCGAAGAAGCAAAAGAAAGGTGAGGCAGAAAAAGTGGTGGAAGAAAAAGACAAAGAAACAGCACAAAAGGTTTCTGAGCTCACCATGGCCAGAGACAATGGCCTCACAGTAATAGCAGCACTAATTGAAAAGGTACAGAGCCAGGACAAACAATTAACTTGGGCCAATAACAGACTGGATGACCAAGAAGAATATATCCAAGAACTGTCTGGCCCAAGGGAAACTAGTGAACAGGAAGTTCAAACAGATGCCTATGTGGGTCCAATCCCCATAGACATTCCTAAAGCCCTGTTTCATTGGGAGGATAGGTGTAGAGAATTTGAATCCTCCAAGCCAATGTTGCAATTACAAAAGGCAGTTACTACCAGAGCAGAAAGGATAGCAACTTTGGAGAGCAAAATCATTCAAATGGCCTCCCTCTCCTCAGAAATTCTATCTTGCAGACCTCCAAGTGCCAGCTATGCAATGTTCCTACAAGAAAGGATACTGCAAAGGAAACTTTCCTTAGTCTTATCTGACATGAATGACGATACAGAAACAACAGAAGGTTTCATGACTACTTACACCAGAAGCAACAATGAAGACAAAAACTTCCTATGTGAGCTGTACTTACATGGGTTCTGCATTAATGATATAGCCTTCATGATTAATCACTTTGTGGGAGAATGCTAGCTTAGGGCATTCATGTCCCTCATGAGGAACCACCAGATTTGGGATGAAAGGATGGAAGCTCATCTTCAAAAGGATTCAAAAACAGAGCTCCTCCTCAGAAAAGAATGTCCCAATCCTTTTGCTTTCCAGACCCAATTCAGATCCATCATCTATCATCCTGCAAGTACAACCAGCATATTGCCATTATATTTGAAGAATTTGCAGGAATGCTCCATTGACTTTGGACTTTTTATGATTAACTCAGCAAATCCTGTCCTTGCTGTAGCAAAGAAAAGATGGAGTATTTTAACCACAGAGCAAAAACTTAGAGAGGTGGTCACCCCTGCAAACCTGAGACTATTCATGAGGAAGGCAAAGATGATATCCAAACTGATGGATAAACATAAACAGGAATGGATAGGTGGGCAGTTCAGACCTCCTCTGATAATTGAACCACTCCCCATGTGGACATAACAACTAGAAGATGAAAAACTGCAAGATTGGATGAAGCAAGTTGACAAGTACAGAGGGAATGGTAACACTAATAGAACTACTTGGACAACCTATCTCCAGGAGTATAGTCTGACTGATAGATTGCTTCGTCTAAACAAATCCAGAATGTGAAAGGCAGGAGGACCTGCCAAACCTTAGGTATGGGGGGGATGATGAGTGTCGAATTGCACTCATAAAATACACCCTTTTTGCCTCTCTTTTTCCTTATTCAGTTCATCTTCCTTATGTCTGCACTCAAATTAGTTAAGCAAGATTGTTCTATTTTGTGATTAATTCAGATAGATTACTTGAGATTAGAATTTCTAATTTGGTGACTAATGTGCGTGGGATTAATGGAAAAAATGTAGAATTTCTCTTTCTTTTTGAACCCGCAGGTGTAAATATCAGAAACAACAGTTTTGAGCATCTCCGGAGATCGTCTTCAATGATCTCCGGAGACCATGACAAAGAACAGTGACACCTGAAGTTTGAAGATTTGGGGAATGACTCTCCGGAGCTCTATGAGTGTCTGGAATATCTCCAGAGCTGCAGACAGGAACAACGATCTCCGGAGCCTCCTGAGAACAGAGCATGTTCCAGTCAGAGCCGCCAATCAGACACTTCAGCAGCAATCCTAATACCCCCACACTTCACTCAAATCATCACCTGAGTGGTGAAGGGGTCAACTATCAGTTAAACTGCTGAAGTTTTATCTTTCCAAAGATTTTGCATGAGTTATGAATTAAACTAATTTTTAGGGCTTTGGTGTCCAAGTGTATTAAGATCTAAACTTAGACCTCTGAGTGGACTTCTGTTCCACTCAAGTCTACCTTTCTTGCATGATGATCTTTCATAAGTTTGACAGTTAAGTACGAATAAGAGATGGTGTCATCTCCTAGAAAGACTGATAGATAAGTTCAGTGATATATCATCACTCTTTTTATATATACTTTCAGAAACAGTAATAGAACAACAATGATAAAATTATTCTAATTTTTAGAGATTTCAGTTCTGTTATAGCCATACATTTTCATGAATATAGAAGTGAATGAATTGGACTGAATTTAGTTTAGATCTTCTCTTGTGCTGATTTCCTGCAATAGCCTTCAGCCTCAAAGGTGCAGAGCAAGGGCCCACTCTCACCAATCAGGCAGGAGGCTAGTATCTCTGTTTTATTGTTTCAAGTTTTATTTTATGAAAGTATTTCCTGTTTTAGTAGATAGATGCATGTTATTGTTCTTTGCTTTGAGTACATTTCCTATTTTATTCTGTTTTACAGCATTCATTACATTTATTCAACAAGCAGATAGATTAGTCATTCTTTTAAGCTTTAGGATTAGCTATAAACTGGTCACTTAGAATCCCTAGTTGCAGACAGCCATGGACATAGCCCTGGTTCTTTGACATCTGAAAAATAGATTAAATGATGAGGTACAGCGACAGCCCGTCAACTATCACTGAAATGGGAAGGACAGTTTAAATTTTGTAAATAATACACAATGTCTTTGTACCATTTAGATTCTAACATATTTACAACCTCATTCTACACTACATTTACTTGGCATGCCTCTAGATTTGATTGTGTCATCATTTTAGCTAAACCTTGTACCCTTACCAATTTGGTGATTTGTATTTCAATGTTAAACTCTTGCAACTTTGTTTATCCACCTGCATCTTCTTTCGGTTACCTCTTGCTGAGTGAAAATATCTTTAATCGCTGCATGGGGTACATATGCAACTATCTAAGAGCCTACCAAATATGGCCTGAAGCTCTTGACTACTCTAACCAGTGCATATGCCTGCTTTTCCATGATATCATATTTCAATTTAGTAGCCTGCAATGACATACTAAAGAAAGCAAAGGCTGCTCAAAACCATCCTCATTTTTCTGTAGTAAACATGCAGCAAAAGTATGGAAATAAGCAAATGAGAACAACTAAAATGGCTTAGAAAAATTAAGAGATTTTAACATAGGAGCCATCTTTATAGCCTCCTTAATGCTCTGAAATGACTTAGTTGCTTCACCTTCCCATTTGACAGTTGCACCCTTCCTCAACATTTTAGAAATGTCCCTTGTGGTCTCTGCAAAGTTAGGAACAAATCTTCTAACAAAATTTATATGTCCAAAGAAGGACTAAATACCTTTCATAGTTTTAGGGGTCTGAATTCTATCAATTGCAACCACCCTTTCAGGATCAATTCTAACTCCATCCTTGGAAACAATGTGTCCCAGAAATTTTCCTTCCACTACCCCAAAAGCACATTTCTTTGGGTTAAGTGAAATGCCATATTCCAATGCTCTAACAAAGATTTGTTCTAGGTACAAACATTTTTGCTCCTCCCTTTTTGAATAGGCAGTCAAATCATCTTGATATACATCCAAGATTGAGTCAATTAATCCTGCAAAAGCAACATCCATAGCTCTCTGAAATGTGGCACTTGCATTTGTCAGTCTAAATGGCATTCTCACATATACATATGTCCCCCATGGAGTGGTGAAGGCAGTCTTGTATTGTTCAAATTCTTTTACCTTTACCTGATTGTATCCTGAAAATCCATCCATCATGGATAAAAGTTCACAACTAGTTACTTTCTGTAGCATAGCCTCCATGTTAGGCAATGGATAATTATCCTTCAAAGAAGATACATTCAGATTTCTAAAGTCAACACAAAGTCTTATGTCACCATTTTTCTTTCTAATTGGGACAAGATTGGACACCCAAGTTGAGTGTCTGATAGGCACAATTATTCTAGCCTCCCTAAGCTTCATAAGCTCTTCTTGCATTTTTGGAGCCAGAGTTGGATTAATAGGTCTTTGTTTATGTCTGAATGGCTTAGTTCCAGGCTTCAATGGGATCTCATGTTGAAATAAATCCTCTCTATAAGCTTTTAGGTCCTCATATGACCAGGCAAAGACATGCTTATATTTCTTCAATAATGCTATCAAGATGTTCCTGATGTGTGGCTTGAGCTGTTTACCAATGTATACCCTTTTGGGGGCATGAGATGTCCCCAAGTTTATCTCCTCCAAATCATTCTTATTTGTAGGAGATGTCTTTGTAACAAACTGGTCTCTATTGTCAAATGCTCTCTCTAAAGCAACCAGCCCTCTGGGGATCTTATTTGTTTTGAGTTGAATTACCTCTTTCCCTAAGAGAGTTTCTTTTCCATCAACAAATTCTACAAAATTTTGAAAATCAATTTCTTGATTCTCATATTCATCTATGCAGTGCAGGAATCTCAGCAATTCCTTATCATCATCAAACACCTGCCAGCTGCATATATTATCTGTTACTACAGGGCTAAGTTTAACTTCAACATTTGTAACATCTAACAGAGTTATATCATCTGGCCTTATGGCTACATTAGCTAGAAAATCTGCCATGACATTTTTTGATCTCTCTATCCAATTTATTGAAAAAGCATCAAACAATTCAATTGTATCCCACACAGCATGCTTATATTGTTTTAACCTCTTATTTTTTGAAGCATACTTATCTCTAACCTAGGAAACAATTAACTCCGAATCCCCAAATACTTTGAGCATCTTGATCCCATGCTTCAGAGCAACATTCAACCCCAGCAACAGTGCTTCATATTTTGCAATATTGTTTGTACAAGCAAACTTCAGCAAGAAAGAGAATTTTTGAAGCTTACCAGTTGGAGACAGAAATACAACCCTAGCACCAGAGCCTTCTTTTGAACAAGCTCCATCAAAATACATGGTCCATAGACCCTGTTGGTCAAGCTCTTGAATGCAAATGTCTCTCCTTTTGTCTTCTTGATCATCTGAGACAACCCTGAAATTTCTACAATCAGTGTCCACAAAACATATATGCTCCTCTGACTCTTGATCCTCCACTATTTTTGAGGATCTTTCTTCTCTGATTAGTTTGACATTCTTGCCATTCATAGGGATCATGGCATATGACAGGTCTAATTGCATACTTCCTCCAATCAATGTTGCCCATCTTCTTGACAACAACATACCATATTGTGGCTTTATGTCAACCACTATTATGTTCATTCTGTAGGCCTTTTCTGGGTATGCTGCCAGCCTAAAATCCACATCTTTCATGATTCCAATGACTGGTACTTCCCTAGCATCCATTGCATAGCACTTTCCACATGCCTTATCTATCTATAACCCAGCTTGCTGCATGATAGCCAGAGGCATGATATTTGTTGATGCTTTTGAGTCAAGCATACAATTTTTAATCACTTTTCCATTGATGACAAGGGAGACATAAAATGGCTCAACCTGTGGAGGGCATTTTGTCATGGTCACCCACAGATAAACTTTAGGAACCTCATCCTCATCAACACACAAGGCCTATTTCTTACCCTGGGTTTCAACATTTTGTTCAGCCTGACAAGCTACTCCTGAGATTAAGGACAATGCCTTATTTTTGAATTCCTCAAATTTCATCATCTCCATCAACGGAACAAAGACTTTTACCTAGGACAAAACCTGAGTTATGTCAAAGGGAGCATAATTTTGTATAACAGTTCTAGCCTGAGCCATGGTTTTACTCCTATCCTGAGCTGATCCAACTTTAGTCTTAGTGGCCCTCTGACTATTATCTAGGACTTGAGAATCCTTATTTTGATCCTCTCTTTGGGGAGTTTTATTTTCTGGTCCTTGAGAATCATGACCTAGTTTTTGCTTAGAATTCTTCTTATTACTGTTCCACTGTGTCTTTTGTGGTTCAGCCTTCTTATAGCTTTGCACTAGTTGGTTTACAAAGGTGCTTTCTGGTTGATGTATACCTGAGTTTTACCCCTAAGATTATAATTGCTTTTGACCTGAGCTACTGCTGCGGCTGTGAGAGTTCTAATTTCTTCATCAGAAAGCCTTCTTAAATTATTTAGAAAAATGTGTGAGTCGTGAGCATAAGCATGGTTATCTTCATCATCCTCATGATAGGGAAACTACTGACAACCCTGAGTCCCATAACTTGTATTTTCATCTGCATCATAGGAAGAACACTCCCTATCTGTGGACAACATATTCACATTATCATCCTCCATACAATGTGGCTCATTACATTCATCACAGGCAACAACATTATTATATAAAGACTAAGCAATCATGCATTGCGACTGTGAGTGAGGCATTTGACATATTATGCACCATGGGGTGTCATCAACAATATTAATAGCCTTCTTTAAAGGATCGGGAGTTTCCCTTGCATTCTGAGCTCTTTGATTGGTGTTTCTGTTATGTGGGAGAATGGGTTTACCATTATGCCAATTAGTGTTATATGGCATATCATGCAATGATGGTCTCTTTTTTTGTCTCTGGTAAACCTGCCTATCAGGACCTATCCCCTTTTCATTTTTAGCAAGTCTATAACTTAAGTCCTTAACAACAGTTGTCAATTTATCTAATTTATCCTCAGAAGTAGATGCATTCCCTTGAGTGCTTTGAGGCTTATTTGGATTTTGTAGAATCTTCACATCATCCCTTCTGTTTGTCTTACCAGATGATTTCCTATTATTTTCAATATTCATTGCAATCCTGAAGGCATCCCTTAGGCTATTAGGACCCTTATCTCTTAATCCATAGGCTATTTTGGCATCAAAAGCATTTATGTATAGCACCATGCACATTGGTTCATTAGGTCTCATGTGAGGTGGTAATTTGTTCAACACTTTAGTGAATCTAGCATTAAAATCTGCAACCTGCTCATTTGACCCCTTAGTGATGCTGGTGAATTCATTTACAAAAAAGCTTGGGTCAGTTTTGTCACCATATTGTTCTTTAAAGATCCTGAAATCATCCCATGATGAGATACTTTGGTCAGGCAGGCCTTTATACCATTCTCTAGCTTCATCAACCAAGGACTGCATAAACAACTTCATAAACACATCTTCATGTTCAACCTCAAAGTTGTCCATGACATTATGAAAGGCTTTCAAATGATCCTCACCTGACATAGTATTATTTCCTGAAAACCTTGGCACCTGTGGCCTCACATGTTTGTCAATGTTTTTAGGGTAACCATGAATACCATAAAAAACAAGCTGCTTGAATCTATCTAGCTGCATAGGCTGTCTACCAAACTGATTAACATCGACATTCCTATTTGCATTCTAATTTCTCACATTATTTAATGGTACTCTAACATTGTTTAAATTCTGTCTCTGATCATTCTATTGATACTGGATTTCATTTCTATGCTGGTTTCTCAAGACATTTGCATTATCAAGGGTGCGGAATGCATCATGTTGAGCAGTTCTCAGAGCTTGCACTTTTTGTCTTATATCATCTCTAATCTTTACAGCTTGTAAATATTCTAATTCAGCTCTTAAGCTTTTGATTTCTTCAGCTAATTGTTCATCTTTGGGCATAAAAGAGGATGGTCCCTTTCCATACTGGTCATCATCATCATCCCTTGGGGACTCAGTCTCTTCAAATCTATCAGAGGGATTTAAGAAAGGGCATTCCTAAAACACCTCTGATCTCACTCTCAAATTAACACCCTGCTGTCTTTCATATACATTCTAAATTTCAGCCTCAGTGTTTGAAAAATAAGGTATTGTCCACTCTAAAGATCCAGGATTGTCTTGAATATTATCATTACTTTTGGGAAAACCCTCTTGACTGGCTTGAACAGTCCCTTTTTTCATGTACATCATTTTTCTGGGTAATTCTTCAGACAGAGGATTACGCAGGGATCTTCTCCCTTGCATACAAATTTTTACTTTACAGGTTGGGAGATTGGTTCAGAGTCGCCACCTACAACTAGGAATTATTTTCTTTTCAACCAGGGTTCTTACATAAAGGTCCCCAGCAGAGTCGCCAAATCTGTTAGTGCTCAATCTGACTGGATGCTTCCCAGTTATCCCTACAAGGTAGCCATCATTGATCAATAGGATTTTTGGGCTAGGGTCCAACAATAGAGGAGATAGACTCTATAAATATCTCATCTTCTTCTTTAGGCTCTACAAAACTAAGGGGGGTATTCCCTATTCAACATTTGTGAAATATGACTATGAATTGACTGGGATGTTGACACAAAGCAGATGAATCCTCTCTTATGAAGACCAAAACTATGAAATAAGTGCAAAGGGGCTAGCTTTGGGCCTATGATCAGTTGTGAGACAGAGGATTTTGGTGCTAAAACTACTTCTAAATGTCCTAAAGGTTTGTATTTAGAGTTTGAGTTTGTGTTTTGGTATTTGGATGCAAAACCAAGACCTTGGGTTGTAACCTCAATACATGACTAGATTGGTGCCTATCCAGGGCTTGGAGTCAATAGACATACACATGTGAATGGTTATCATAAGTTTGAATCAATGACTGAGTCTCAAGGGGAAATTCTCGTATCTGCCTTATAGATACTTCCCAAAGATCAAGTGTTTAATAATTCATACTTGATGGTATCCCTGTTGCAACATACCTTCTCAATGATTGACCTGAAACATTTAATTTGCTCCTTGAACAAAGGTAGGAGATTAAACATTCAATACAGAAAACCTATATTCCTGAATCTTAAATAACCCTTAGCTATTTTGATTCAAAAGAAAATATTCTCACAACTTGGAGACAAATGATCAAACACATGCAATAGAGCATTTCTCATATAAAACAACATGAAACCAGTTAACTTATGCATAAAATATACAACATGAGATTCATAAACTCACAAGACACCAAAAATAGAGCCACCAATGAGGTTGTATTGCACCTTGTCACAACACCAAAATTTTTGTGCAGTTTTCAACAACCAAAATGAGTAACACATTTTGCATTTTATAGTAGGACTGTGTACTTAGCAAAAATTAATTACAAGGCATTACAAAATTCCTGCCAAAATATTATGCACCAAGAATGGCGCCCAAAAAATTTAATGCAGTGTGTAGAGGAAGAAGGAGGAGCAGGTGGAATTGGGGTGTGTGTAGCTGTCTAAGGGTTTCCTATTTAAAATCGGGTGGTTGTCCAGTCAATCATCGCCCCATACCTCTGCACTTTGCCATTAATTTTCTAGCTACCCGCAACTCCTCTTGAAAACAGCAGTAGTGTATCTCTGAAGTTTTCCCACTCAAAATAGCTGTAGACACAAAGGAAATCACCTCTGTTGAGTATTCAAATCATGGCCATCGATTTCCTTACCATCGCTGAAATCAACGGCACCAAAATAGTCTAAAAAGTCACCCATCAATGATGTCGTGCCACGTAGGCACCATGCGTATCCATCGCAGACTTTTCTGCCAATTATTTTACCCTTTCCGCCCTTGTATATGCATATTCAAATGCATATACAATCGCTTTTTAAATCTTTGTATATGCAGGATGCATATACATACAACATTTAACATACAAGGCGGACCCCAAATCTATAAAGAGCAAATTGGAATTTTAAATCGGGTCCAGGCCTTGCATGTGGTTCCTTGCACATTTCAATGTATATTTGAATATACATCACTTTTACATACAAGGCGTAGATTTTAAATTTTCATGAAGCATTTTGAAATTGCTTTGAAATCCGGCTTGTATCTAATCTCTTGTATATCGGCACATATACAAGCACCCAAACATACAAGCCATGGATGCTAACCCTGAATTTGCTAAATTTGATCTTCGCATCGGGTCTGAATTGCATATTGCTCCTTTGTATATTTGCTTGTATGTCGCATATACAATGCAAACATACAAGCAAAACATACAAACAACAGACCTCAAATTTGAATTAACTACATCACATGCTTTTTTGGGTCTGGCTCTTGCATCTCGGGAATGCATGTTTCTCCTGCATATCACGAATGTATCTTTCACATACATTCACCTTTGTATGTCTGTGGGCCCCACCATTTGTATCTTGTCTTTGCATGTTTTCAATGTATACATCGGCCATCAGAATGACAATTTGCTGAGCTGCCGATAACCATTCTCCTGCCGAAGGAACCCTTTGTATACTCCCAATGTATGCACCATCGGCCATCAGAGGGACCCCTAATTGAGTTGGCGATGAGGCATGTCATGCCAATGATCCTTGAAACTACCCTTGTACATTTTTCCTTTGTATGTCATGCATGTTTGTGCGAACATACAACACAACATACAAGCAAACCTTTGATACATCTATAGAATATTCTGCAAATCTTCAATGCTCATTCCATCCTTGCATATTTCCAATGTATGCAAACTCGTTTGTATATACCTGCAGGCCCCACCGAATGCATCTCCACCACACTGTAGCAAATATATGTGCGCCCATTGCATATTTTTCATTGTACATTTCCAATGTATGTGGCCGATGTATGTTTTGACATACAAGCCCGATATACAAGCAGAGCCGATATACAAGCAACACTGATATACAAGCAATGAATATCCCCAGGAATTTGCGAAAGATTCCCCCTTGTATATGCAAGCTCGGTATGCATTCAAAATGCATATAACTTATTTTTTCACCATTTTTCAAAGGCCGATTGAGATTTCTACAAGCCCACCAAGGTATATTTGCATTTGTACATACAAACCCCTTTGTATATACAAAGATACATGCATGCAACCAAATTTTCTGCACTTTTCAACTGCAAAGGCCAAAAGACTTAGAATTTTGGAATGTTTGGGTAGGTGCCTGCATATTTAAATGCTTGAAACCTGAATGCTTATGCAGGCACTAACAATTGGATTAGGCCAAATGATTGTTAGGGATTAGGCTTGGTTAATTAATTGGATGGTTAGGGATAATATGATTGAATTAGGATTAGGAGTGAAATTACTAGGATTGGATATACTGGAGTATGATGTCTATTATGGATGAAGAGGATTGGACTGGGACAAAATGATTAGGGTTATGGGTGAAAATGGATTAAATTAGTTGATTATGATGTGGATTATGGATGAGAATGAATAAACCTCTTTGCTGAATCTCAATAGTGGGATTATGATGATTATGATAAGGTTATACATAAATAATGGATGGGATGATGACGATTAGGGATTGGATTATAATGAAATTAGATTGATGGATTATGATGTGGATTTGAATTGGGATGAGGATGGAGTAGGTGTTAGATAATGATAAGTGGACTATGAAGTGGATTATGGGTGATAATGGATTGGAAAAAGGTGATAATAAGAGGATTAAGGTTGGATAATGGAGGATGAAATTGGACTAGGGGAGGTAGATTATGATTAGAATGGGATTAAGATGGTGATGAGAAATTGGATTAGGATGGAGAGAGATGATTAGGTTAATGGAAAAGGGATTAGGATATGGATTAAGGGTGATATGGATGAGAAGGGGTTGATGATTAAGCTCAAATGATGGGATTGGACTAATCTCAAGAAAAGGGATTTGTTAGGGGTAATGATGGTGATTAGGAAGTGAATTGGGTGGATAGAGTGGATGGAGATTAGGAACTTGTTTTGATTTATAGAGATGATTTGGATTAGGGTCCTAGATGATGGGTTAAGGATTGGATTAAGATGGACTAGGATGGGGAGAGATGATTAGGTTAATGGAAAATGGATTATGATATGGATTAAGGGTGATACGAGTGAGAAGGGGTTGATGATTAAGCTCAAATGATGGGATTGGACTAAGCTCAAGAAAAGGGATTTGTTAGGGGTAATGATGGTGATTAGGAAGTGGATTGGGTAGATAGAGTGGATGGGGATTAGGACCTTGTTTTGATTTATAGAGTGGATTTGGATTAGGGTCCTAGATGATGGGTTAATGATTGGATTAAGATGGACTAGGAGGATGTGGATGGAATGAGTAGGGTGATTAGGATGAGGTGGATAAGGTGATTAGGATGATTAAAAGGTAGTTGGGTGATCAAGAAGAAATTGGATTTGGATGACTTGGATTAGGGGGAAGTTGGATTTGGATTTGAATTAGGATGAGGTGGATTGGATGAGGTGGATGACTAGAAGGTGATTAGGGATGACTAGATGCTTGACCTTAGCCAATTTTGTAAATAAATTCACACACATAAATGCATAAATATTACAAAGGATTGGGATTTTGGATTAAGAGACTGCATGTGCTTTAAAATGAAGAGACACCAAGCACATGAAAACCATAAATTACTCAAGTGGGAGTGTTAATATATGTGGGCTCACAAATAGAAACTAATCCATTAATACCATCTACCTGTGAGGGATACCTAGGGATAGCTATATACATGAGAAATCCCATACCAAGTCTAACATGCCTTCTCATAATACTCAGATTTACACACCAAAATTACTAGAAAGGTAAATGAACATAATAATCAATAAGCATTTGTCTCATATAATATTTTTATAATGTCAAGAAAACAATAGCATATCTTTTCTAAATATTTTCAAAACCTAAAAATTATTAGGATTAAGGTGCCACCAACCTTGTAAATTCTATGTAATTAATTACTCCTAATATTGTTTGTAAATCACCCATAAGGGATGAAAGGTTTCATCAGAAGTGATCTTGTTTCAACCATATGTTTATATTTGGTACACGATGCTCATTTGTCCATGACAGGGGGTTGCAGGGAGGTTTCCCCCCTATGAGGGGTCTGGGGGGATCATCCCCTAGCAAGGGTCTAGGGGCTGTGTGCCTCACTGGGGCTTTTGGGGGTAGCACTCCTGAAACCTCATTTTATTTATATTTTATCATTGTGAGTAACAGGCGTCGCTGCATTGAAGATTGAAGAAACAGAGGAAGTGTATGTATTGTAAACTCATATTTGAAGATAATACAACTTGGAGCCTCTTTTCTTGGTGGAATTTTTTACTTGAAAGGGTTTTCTCCATGTTACATACTATGTTATGTGTTTAGTTCTTAGTGCATGTTATTTTTGGGTAATGGGTTTTAATTTCTATTGCAATCTTCACTGATTCTACATTGTTTAGAGGATAATAAGGTTTGAATCAAATTTCCATTGTGTGGTTTGCACCTTCATTTCTAACAAAAATTACAACATATTCAAAGATAGCATTGTAGTGAAAAATTTCACTTAATATTTACAACATTTTTCTCTTGGCAGTAAGAATACTTTCACATAAATTTGATTGTCAAAGTCATATCATAAAATGTACTACATATGGAATCTTGATATATGTTTCCATATGTCTCATATTGTCTTCTACTTGGGAGGGAGAGCATCATCCGAGTGCTTTACCTCCAACCAAAGATTGATAGTCCTCTGCACACCTTCCTTCATGGAAGTAGCCCTACCCTTCAGAAAGAGTATAGATATATCGAACCAACAGGTTTCTTCCATTTGATTTTCTAGTTCTATGTCCTACATAACCAACATGGTCATACTACTATAGAATCCTTCTAACTAAGTATGACACTACTAGATGGTTATGCAAATCAGGAGCACAGTGAACCGACTAATGCATGTAGAGATGGATGTGTTTACTTTGGCGAAAGATTCAATATAATTAGACATTTTGCAATGAATGTAGTCATAAGTTCACACCTCTAACTTGACTTGGAAACTATCTCATCCTATACTGAATTTGTTTTGACTAACACTAGCCATAGAGTGTTTTGACTAAGTTTCTCTCATAGTCCTCTTGACTTAGGATTTAATCTTGATTTCTAGAACATAATACCAAGGATGATTATAAATAAGGCTTTAAGTTTCAAGAAGTCTCTAGTTTCAATCATGCAATATTAGATCTTTGACTCCATGTTATTTTATAATGATGATTCATAAGTTTATAATCTTGGTTTGAAGTCCAATATCAACTTAGCATATACCTTTTGTTGGAGTAAATGGTTTTTACCATTTACCCACTTAAGTTTACTTAGGCTTGCATTCTAGTTTAGTTGCATTTAATTAATTAGGGTAGTTGTTTTTCTCGTGGTAGAAGTTTCATACCTATTAGCATTTTCACAGCTTTAAAAAGCCTATACCATATATAGATTATTCATCTCATCTCAATGCATTTTATCTTCAGTGAAATATTTTCTCTTGTGAAGGTTTATTTCTGCAGTTGGTCATCCTGGGTGTGTTACTCTCACACCTTAAATCAAAAGATTATTTCTCCTCTTGGGTACTCATCTCGGTCTAAGGATTTTCAATTAATCCTTGTTGACTAAAAGGACATTAGTTATACTTGTCCATATACCCATTCAAAGAATCTTAGGTTTACTAAGCATATTTGGGTTATTCCTTAGAGACTATCCTCTCTAACCCATCAAGCAAGATAACATTAAATCTCTCATTATTAGCAAGTTAAAATAATTTCATAGCATTTTGTGGTTTCACAACCTTATTTGTCGACCAAATAATACATGTTAACAATATAGTCATCATTCTCTCTTAAGAGATTCCATGATCTCTAATCTCATCCCAATTCAATCTAAAGGTTAAGTTCTTTTGATCCATATCATCATGAGGAGCCTATAAATTCTTAAAATGGTAATAAATACCTATCATAGTCCCATAATGGTTTATCTTCAATTATATCAAAACTTGAGTACCATTCTGAATTAGACTCGATACAGAGAGTCTCTAAGACAATTGATTTAGAAAGTTGTTCACTTATATGAGTATATCTTTCCTAGATAACTCCTACCCTATCAATCTGTATGAGATTTAGTCAATAGCTAATACATATTTAAACAATCTTGGCCTATCGGCCTATAACAAGCTGCTATTATTAATAATAAAGAAATAGTCGATACTTATGATCATTCACAATCAACTTTTGTTGTCTAATCATACTATTTGCCAATGGCTAATAAAGCTATCATGGATAGATGCAGCATAAGTGTTATTTTATCTTAAAACTAATACTTCATAATAAGAAACTCAATAGACTGAGTCTTGACCTACTATTCTACTAATAGACAACAATAGTCTTTTTGCTAACTCAGCATAGTTCCATTAACAAGTATTAAGACATGGGGTCTGTATCAAACTAACAGTCATCTTATAGGAATAATCCATGATTATTTATGTATCCAACATAACTACTATTATTGATAGTGATTTCATAGAAATAGATGAAGATATTGTTAAAGTTGTATAGTTATCGGTCTAATACAACAAGATTAAAAGATACATCATAATGTTATCGACCCTTTGAGGCACATAGTAAACACCCATAGCATATACATGCAACGACATTAAGGATCTAAATGAAAACATGTTTCAGACATCGCTTCAATAATGATACATATATTTACACACACCTGTATAATATTTGGCCATAGACTCTCCTATCGAGCTTACTATCTTTTCCTATTTCAGATATTCTTGTGCTCTTTCCTTCTTCTAATGATATGTTGTTCTCCCTAGTACTACTCACCTCAAAGTTACTTCTCCTCCATTACTTCCCATACCCAAGGGAGTAGCTACCAATTTCCCTATAAAATCTACAAAAAGGAGCATGTAGCAAAAAAACTTCTCCACTCTCTTCACATTATCATGGAGTGTGGAGTCATGCACCACTACATAATGAAGTAGTTTGCAATCATAAGTAAGATTATTATGACATCATAAGAACTCATGTCTATAAGGTACAAGTTTCACTTATACATTATGTTAATATAAAATAAATAAACATATATAATCATAATGTTAGTATAAACCACATTTACTGATGTTGGTAAAAATTATTCGACAAGATGCGAGAATGGGGTTGAGGTTTTCTCCCTCCTCGCAACCTTATGCTAACATCAAAAGGAAAAATATCATACTATGATCTCCATAGGGTTATATTATCAACCATTTCTTGTTGATGGTATCATACTAACCTAACTTAGTTTTTGACAAAACTTAAGTTTAATGGATCTTATCGAGAAATCGATAACTATCCATTCAAGACCCAATTTTTGACTAGGTAAGTCAAACACAACTTACCACTATCAGCCAAGTACACTAGGTTTATAAAGAACATAACTTAGGTGGCAATAACCTATCCCTTCCAATGTCTATCCACTTCTCTTGGATGATTCTCTCCCTCCCTTCTCGAAGGTTGGTAATATGTTCCCTAGATACCACTCACAGTCACCAAATTATGATCAGTGTATCATTAGTAAAACCTTAATCTTCATAAATAGATAATCTCAATAACATTTAATTACATGTCAAATTCTATGTATTTAATCATAACTCATGAAATCATTGTTTTATCCAGGTGACATTTTCCCTAAACGTCAAATCATGAATCCATGAAAATGTATCTACTAATTACATGCTAGTAAAATTAAAGCATAGTTAAAGTTTGGGGATGTGACACCAAGGAGTACCAAAAGGCTCTTCACTAAGGTTAGCCCTATCTCAACACATGGAGGTACATTGTGAGTATATTCTCCCCCCAATTGTAATGCACCATAAGGAATAATAGTCAAAAGGTCTTAGCTAGGATGAAATGGGTGACTTGGGGTATCCTCAATAAACTCAAGGTGTGCAAGCCATATGTTTGTGAAATGAGGGGTATGTCTAATGGCATGTAACCCACTCTCCTCGTTCACTTTGCAAGGTATAAAGTGTTGGAATTGGTCCGGAGAACTGAGGGGGGGTGAATTAGTTGTCACACAATTTTAACCTTTTCCGCCTTTAATATTCTTTTACAACTTCTAATCAAATTAATAATATAAACATTAAAGCATGAATCAATGACACATGAGAAGAAACATAAACAACACACTTGACACCAAGATTTTTGACGTGGAAACCTGATTAATGGAAAAACCACGGTGGGGTTTATACTCTGTTAAAAGTATTACAAAGGGAATGCACATGCATTCGGGCTCACTGCCTAGAGCTCACTGCTCATAAAGAAGGCTCACTACCTACAATAGGCTCACTGCCTACAGGAAGAAAAAGTACAATAAGCTTGAACTGATAATTAGCAACTATCAATGCAAGGATTTAGTTCTAGTTAAGCACAAAATACTGACTTGATACACTTCATCTTCACTCTGCCTTGTTTACTATTCTGCTAACATTTGAACCTTAGATCTCTACACTTTTCACCCTTATTCCATACTTGCATAACACTCTTACTAAATCATTCAAATCCATCGGCTATATATATCCACATCCAAATCTTCAACCACTTTTCAGTCAGCTTCAAGAACACTTAGAACTTTATTGAAAATTCTACTCTGTCGGGTAAATCCATGCATAACTTGAGACATAGACCAAAACTTGCATTGAAAAAATCATCAATCAAGTCAACTATTATCACTGATCAACACAACTTGTCTAACCAACAACTTCCATACATCTGGAACCAAGATTAATTACAAGGTCGGCCTGTTCTTCTTCTGTCTGTTCTGTCAAACTGTTAACCTGATACTCAGATGCTAATAACTATTGAATCCTTCATCACTTGAGGCCAAAACTCTAGATTTAGATTGTCTTGACAATGCTTATGACTACCTTAGATCTGCAACAAACTATGACTTTCCACTGGAGAGATCCAGACCAAGATACCGGACCCTGTCGCCTGCTCTGTTCCTAACTACCCGGACTTAGATAAATTATGATTCTGACTTTTGGTATGAACAAATTGTGTTGTGCAGATAAGTGGAATAGTCTTAGTTGCCATCAATGAAAACACCTGTTATGTGAAGCAGTGTCTCTTGCCAACAATCTCCCCCTTTGGCATTGATGGTAACACTTAGTGAAATATGACTAAGTGTCAAAAGCAACTCCCCCTTATTCTGTACACTTGTGCTTTCCACTATTTCCAAAGCTCTGCATTTGCTAGAATCCTTATTTTTCACTTCTCTTCACTCCCCCTTTGACATCAATGGAAAAGGGTGGGGTCCACAAGCCAAAATATTCTAGAAATTCTGTGTATAATGTCTCAAATGTACAACTAATCATTAAGTTCTATTCACATGAACTTGAGAATGTCTACAAAACTATTTTTCAATTGCATAAGTTCAGAGGCCCAAGTTCCCTTCATTCCATCCAAAATTGAGATGTGTCCATTTAGCAAAAATGCATATGCTTCTACTTTTGTCAGATCCAGAGGATTACTTGTCTGAAGTGCAGTCTGAGCTTTTGATAAGGCATTAAACATGGTTTCTAACTTAGGGGCAATCAATCCTCGGAGCTCACACATTCTTTTCATAATGTTACTTTTTCTTTAACAAGCGTCTTTATCTCATCTGTCAAGATGATTACTTGACATTCCTGACTTATAGGCAAAACTATTAGAAAATCAAAATTCTAAGAAAGATTTGACAATTTTTTGTTCTTGCTCCTTTATCTTCTTCTCAATATCCTCACTAACTTTGGGCCATGATAGACAAAATTTGTATATGTCACCTCCATCACTTAGAGCATTTTGAATACTCTTTATACTTATACTAAGTATCCTCCTATCACACCCTATTAGGCTCATTATTTTACTAAGTTTCTTATCCAAAAATTCATTTCTGACTTTAGTCTCTGTAGACTTCTCAAAAGACTCAAAATGTGTACTTACAAAACTTACAAGATTCTTTAGATTTCTAGAAGGAGAGTCTGAAGGATTCTTCTGGAAGGTTGGCAATATCTTCTCCAATACTCCGGTTGCAAGGTCTAGCAACTCACTGTCCTCAATATGAGATTTCATCATCTTTTCTCCTGCCTTTGCTTGTGTGAAGGATGCTATCTTCATTACTTGAACTGGAGAGAGAGCATCTAGATTGATCGGTCCTTGTAACAGCTCGGGTTCATCAAACTCAAGTATCTCTTTATTTAGGAGACTTTTTACTGCATCTGTAGTGTCTCTTGCCACAATTCATGAACCACTTTCCTTTCCTTGAGATTTGTTAGTATCAGGACTAATTTGTTTAGATGAATCAACATTTGCACCATCTTCTTTTGTTTTATCTTCCTTACCTTCTTCTTTCTCTTCCTCTGCTTTACTTTTCTTTGTGCCATCAACAACAATATTCTCAACATTATCTTCTTTGCCGGATTGATCAAGAGAAATTAGAGTATCTCCTGTATTATCAGTTTGGTCCACCATCACTATATCTTCTTTGTTTGTTTTTTCCTCTTCTGGAACATAAGAGTCATCAATCTTGGTTTATTGCTCATCAGTTTTCATCTTTTCAATATCTGGGATTGATGAATCTATCCCATCATTAGTCTCCTCCTCAACAAATGGAAGATTGTGTCTCTTTAATGCACTCAAAAATATTTCTTGTGTTTCTTTAACTATTTGGTCCAATTCTCCAAGCATTAGTTTGTTCATTCTCTTCTTGCTGTTGAATTCATCCTTCACACTTTTGAATATCATATTCATTTGAATTTGAGTGATTTGAGGGCATAGTTTTATCAATACATGCTCTTTGAGCTCCATATCCTTGATTTTTGCATTTTCTTTCCTCAACTCCAAAATGTTTGCAAGACTTGGAGGGATCTCAGAAGTAATTTCAAACAGGGCCTTATTATAAATATTTAGATATCTAACAGTTGCTTCCTCTAACACCCTCATATCTATGTCACTGTATTCATCATAAAATTCAGTCACGGGTTTCAAATTTCCATCCACAGTGACTAATTTTATTACATCTTCCACAAAAATTGTGGGCTTCTCAACATATGCAATAGTCTTCTGCCTTTTTCTTGCCTTTTTGTCTCCAGAGGGCTTCTCCTTGGTCATCTTGGCTGCTTTTGTTCTAGAGGTTTTCAACTCCTTTACCTCAGCATCTGAATCTATTTCTTCTTCATCAATATTTTTTCTTTTATAGGTCCTTGTGGCCTTTGTTTTCACCCTTTTTCCTCCTCTTTTGGATGATTCACCTTCTGGTTTCACAGGATTGGTAGATTTTGGAGAAGCAGGGGTAGCAGTAGAGCTCCTAGTAGCTCTTGATGTGGAAGAGAGTTCCACCAGAGCAATTCCTTGTTTCTTAGCTTGTTTCTCTTTCTTAGCCTTTTCAGTTCTCTGTTTGAATTGCCTAACAACTTCCTTTGTGAGACCAAGATTCTTGGCCAACTGCTCAACTTCTTTTCTTACTTTTCTTTTGGTTTCAAGTTTTCTGAGCTTATCGTGCAATTTCAAACTTAACTCCTTATATGTCCCAAATCTTTCAATTGTTGTATCCTTTGGCTTGCTCAATATGTGTTGGGAATACATATTCAGAAGTTTCTCATCAACCTCATAACCCATAGGCATAATCCATACAGTTCTAGGTTCCACAACTTCCATTAGACACTAATCAGTGTCAACCATAAAACATATCTCATTTTTATATTTCTCCACAAATGATTTGGGAATTCTCTCCCTTGCATGCATCATAGCCTAAAAATTCTTAAGATATCCCTAGATTGCTATTTTTTGTATTTTATAATCACCAATGTTATTTAGATGATCTCTGATCTGAATGGCAACTGGCTCATCATTAGTCTAGTGTACACCTTTTACTCCAGGTACCTCATTCATAAAGTAAAAGAACAAGCATAGAACCAATCTACCATATTTAAAAGTATTTTTCTTATCTTTCTTGATTTTGTTTAAGTTCTCAATCAATTGATTCTGCAAGAATTCACACAAATCATAATCTGCATTTTCTTTTAGCATCTTGTCATTGATGTCAACATATCCTTTGTTGCCATTGGTGTCAACTGTATCCTATATTGTTGTCTGTATAGAAGACTAGATTATTGAGGATATTGAGAAAATTAATGACAATCAATGCATGCGGACCATATGGCTGTGTAGAGGATTGTCAGAGGTTGCTCCAGTTAAGAATTGAGAAGTCCACATGAATATTTGAAGAAGTTATGGCTGTAGACACCCAAATTTGTCCATGTCTAGCAACACCTTGTTAAATCACTAATCCATTAGCTAATTAAAGAAATAAATTTTATTTATTTAATTAAAATCCCATTCTCATCCACTTAGCCAATTAATTAAATAAATTGTATTTATTTAATTAATTCCACATCATGTCTTATCTCATTTTATGCATTTATCCTATTAATTAAATAAATTTTATTTATTTAATTAATTTCCAACTCATATCCCAACTAATTCAAATACTTTATTTGAATTAAGCCTTTATCATTTATCACATTTCAACACTTGTCCATTTCCCATTCATCATGTGTTGTAAGACAACTTTCATTTAAAATCTTTCACATGCACAACTAATTGGACCTAAATTTAGTAACTTTCAATCTTAGCCATTCACATAGCCTCTGAATCTCCACCGTTGATTGATCTTGGTTGGGTTCTATATAAACACCCTTTCATTCCATATGAGATATCCAGCAATCTAGTAATCCAGCAATCTAGTAATCCAGCAATCCAGCGATCCAGCGATCCAGCAATCTAGTAATCCAGCAATCATATAGCACCTACATTATCATCTTGAAGCATTTGAGCATTTGAGCTTTTATCATCCATCAATGGCAGCTTTCAGCTTTGTAATTGCTTATTGTTGAAGAAGCAGTCCACATCCCTCAAACAAGGAATCGCACGGTCTAGGTGATGTTATGCTTGAATTGCATTGTCCTTTGATTTCATTTAGATTAGATTCCTTGATGATGGTAGGGTTAGGGTTTCATGACTATGTCTGATCTGCTACACCTGACTTTCACCTATCACATTTTGGCACGCCCGGTGGGACTCACGTACCTGATTAACTTCATTTTTTGGACTTGTTTCTTTGAAGATCAGATTTTGCAGGTGCTCGCAGAAAATTCCAGTCGCTTTTAAACAAACATCTGCTGCTTCCGAATTTCTGCGTCGCTTTTAAGCTGGAACAGGCCGCATTATCCTCTCTGGATCGCCTTTGAACGAACAGTCGACGCTTCAGGTAAAATGAATCGCTTTTGTCTTTAAAATGCTCGCCTGTAATGTATGCGATTGCGTTCACTATATTTACCGCTTTTGACCTAACGGCCGCCGCTTTTACGCATAATCAGGTCGCTTTTAACCTAACAGTGGCCGCCTTTGCAGATGTCCGTGTCGCTTTTGATCCAACAACACTCACCTTTATACTGATCTATGACGCTTATGAGCTAATAGTGATCGCCTGTGCAAGTTAGGGTTTAGCTTTTGTTTTGCAGATACAGGTCGCTTCTGGTATACCGGGATCGCACATGACACGACAGGGGCCGCTTTTGCATTCATTTGTATCGCTTATGGACTGATAATGATCGCCTGTTAGACTAGGGTTTTTGCTTGTTGGCTTTTTGCAGAAAACAGGTCGCATCCAACCTTCAAATGATCGCTTATGGAAAATCTGCATCGCTTATGAGCTAACAGGTTTCGCATCCTGTGTTTTTTCGTGTCGCATATGATCTACAGTATTTCGCCTCTGATATAATGGAGGTCGCTTTTGATCAGTAGTGAATCGCATCTGGTAAGTTCTGTTGTTTGCAAGTCTGTTTCAGTTTCAGTTTGATTTTTGGCTATTAACTGGGTATTTGCGCAGCATCTTATCGATTTGTCCAAGAAAGGAGGTTATCAAACTACTGACATATCTGTTGCAGGTTCGATCGGTCCAAGATTTGTGGTTTTTTTTACTAAATTAGGCATATTTGGGCTTGGTGCTTAAAATGAACTACTGTTTGCTCCGTGCTTGATTTATCCTTTTGATTGCTTGCATGTGCCTGATTGTAACCCAAATTTAATGACAAAAGTATCCTCTCCCCTTGCCTATCAAATGGATCTTGGGTGTATGAGAACTTGTCATTATCTTTAGAGGGCCTGCCTTCCCGGTGTGAGAAGGGATATGACCCAAGCGGTAACGGGCTAAAGCCAAGTCCTTCCGAACCGCTATATAAGAAAAGTGTTTGTGTCGAAAGCCACAAACAACGGGTGCAGTTGTGTTATACCGACAGCCAACCTCCCCCAAAACCCTCCAAGGCGCAACCCTTGGAGGCTGGGAGACTCCATAACGGAGAGTAGCACTGCCGCACATATAGCCACCCGAACGGATGCCCTTATTAGCAACTTTGTGTAGTAGCCAAAAACCTTCTATCTGTTGACGCAGAGGGCAAAACCCTTGAAGCGGCCCCGATTCATGCGGTTCTTAGCCGAGGTAGCAGGGTGTCATGCCCACATTTTCCTTGTGGTCACAACACACATCGCACGTGTCATAGCCACATCTGTCATGTGGTTATGACACGAGATATGAAAAACTTTTCTCACACTGTCCTAAAAACCCCTTTCGCATGCGTACGTATGCTCAACGGTGTTCTCTCATGGCGAAACACTATACTCATCGGCGGAATACAAGTACAATGGCGTGCAACCAGAAGCATATAGATCAACAAGAGGGTCTATACAACGCTGCTAACGTCATTGCAAGAGTGAGATTACCAAAGTTCTTAAATCGAACTCTCGGCAATGTTCGGTAGCATAATGCCTTACGGCGTTAGTGGGAATTACGCTGCACTCATTTACGCACGTGGTTCGCTGATAGAGGAACCACTCCCCACAACGCCTTGTTCTGACTAAACCGGCTAGTGATCTCCCTATTTAGTCATTTTTCACCCAGGCACGGTTGTCTGTCTCCTCTCTTGTTTCCTGAAACATACTCCTCCTATGACTTAGCATTTTCAACAAGGCGGTTTGGTTGCCCTCTCTTCCCTTTTCACAAGTTCTTAATTTTGATTATATCTTTATCGCCCTTACCTTAACTATTTCTTAGTTCATTTAGTGTGTTTATATTTCGGTCTCTCTCTCTCTTTCGTTTTCTATGCTTTCTTTATGTGCATCCTGTCCTTTCTTCATGATTTACGTCAATCAGGGTTATCACTGTAGTTATTGTTGATATTAAACCTAATTTCAGGATGATCTAGGTCACAAAGGCTGGTTTACTATTTCGCTGGACTCGGTCTCCTAATCTTCCCCGATCTAGGTTCCTCCTCTTCGTAAATACTTAGTCAACTTGTTCCTAAGCAAATTTGGCAGAAGGGTCCGTCACTTTAGTTCTCTTATCCCGTGTGAGAAATGTCGCGCATTTTCTCCTCTGTGTTTTCCAATGTTAGTTTTTTTTTTTCTTCTTCGGAACCTCTTACAGGTTTACATATGAGATCGTTTGCTACAGTTGAGATTAATATGGCCACATGGATTGTCAGTAAGTTTATTTCCAGTGTTCTTTTGAGCAAGGAGTTGTGTAATTTTCCTCTTCATTTTCCGGGTGATTGATAGTACGTTAATAGTTGAAACTTCTGAGAAACTCTTTCCAGAGTATCACTGAATATTCCTAAACTCTCTTTTACATTATAATTTTATTTTCTCTTGTTTAGAATTACTGTTGTTACTATTACTCTTAATTACGATTCATACACTGATTGTGACTCATATGACGTTGTCAATAGATGTAGGTGGTTCACCACTTTATAAAACTCTGTTCATGGTAATATATCTTCTTTGGTTGTTGTGTTCAACACTTAATAACATCTACTGTGAGAATATAATTGTTATATATATATATATTTTTTCTCTATATCCATGAGACATAGTTTATAACGATTTTAAACGAGGGCCCAATAAAATGGTTCATAGATTTACTATGTATATTATATATATATATATATATATATATATATACTTATATATATTTAATATTTTTATTTTAATCTCTATGCATAGGACGAAATTGGTTTACCACCACTTATATATCTATATCTCTCTCTCTCTCTCTCTCTCTCTATATATATATATATATATATATATATAGATATATAATCATTGTTATATTATATATATAGCTATATACATAGACATATATAGTATATATATATGCCTATATATAGAGCTATATAAAAAAACTGTATTTATATTCAAAATAAAACAATCATATGTTAGGGCCCAAGCCCTAACATTTTAATGCTTTAGATTCCACAGCCGACGGCGGCCATGGGCGGCGGTGGCCGCAGTGACAGAGCGGCGGACAGGATCAACGGTGGCCGCAGAGCGGCGGACAGGATCAACGGTGGCCGCAGAGCGGCGGGCCTGTGCAGGCCGCGGGAGGCATAAGGGATTGGGGGGGGGGATGTGGAGTGGGGCGGAGCCCCACCCACATTCCCACGACGTGGGGTGTGGGTGGGGCTCCGCCCCACTCCACACCTTCATATATAAGCATGAGGGTCTGCGGTGGGGATTTCTCCCCACCGCCTATTCTAAACCGCGACTGTCTTTTAATCCGCAGCTTAACTTTGACAGTCTTTCACCAATCGTTGATTATTATCAATAATAATATATTTACAAGTATATATATATATATATTTATATATATTCATATATAAATATATATATATATATATATATATATATATATATATATATATATATATATATATATATATATATATATCAACGATAATATATTTATATATATATATATATCCCCTTTTTTTTTTATATTGATATATAACATTCCATGTCATAACAATTATAATTACTTTCAAGTTCTCTATTATTTTATAAAATGATAATTACTCAAAATGAGAAAAATATATATATATCTCTATATATATATTTATAATTTTATTTAGAGAAAAATAGTCTTTATGTATTTGTATAATTCCAATTCCTAAAATTTCTCAAATTCACTACTTTATGCATTTCCTCCAAATCAACCTGTTATAAAGAAATTGTCATAACAATTAGATATAAATATATATATATATATATCCCAATTTCACTTAATCGATAGAAATGGTAAATAGCTATCCCCTTATTATAAGTATAATTTTTCCATTTTCATAAACATTTAAGACTTCGTAAACTTACAAACAGATTTTATTTACATGCTAGATTTCCTCTAATCCTTCTAAATTAACAGATGCCATTACATATGGAGAATAACTCAAATATTTAAAACTGTCTTTTCCATTTTATCATTGAACTATAAAGAAAATTAGCATGTCAACTAGTTAAGCAATTCCAAACTTTCAAATGTAAACAACTCAGATTAGATTGCAAAAACGAACTTTTTCCTTTCAGTAATACTTGAAACACAAAAATTGCTATTGAACAAAGTTTGCAAACATCAACTTAAAATTTAAGCACATTCATATTACAGCTTCTCAATCATGAATACCAACTTCCCAGATATGAACTTTCTCCTCCCAAATAGTATACAACTGAAAACTTATGACAACAAATAAAAGTCCATTAATAACAAGATCAGGGAGGTGATTTTCTTCACTCCCAGAATATCTTTAATTTACAACAATAACAAGAGAGGTGTTCTCTCCTCATCTCTATGAAATGAACCAGGCCTAATTCTCATGACAAGAAGATGAACTGTTTCTTCATAAATAGCCAACCAGAAGCTCCAAGAGAAAAACCTGCGTATCAAAGACAAACAAAGAAGAAAATACCACTCGTCTAGCTCTCCTCCCTACCGTAGACCCGCAAGAGGGTCACCCCCGAGCTAGGGAGACCATACTCACACCTGGGTACTCAACACTCCACTTCACAACAGAAACAACAACAATCCCAAAGCACACATACACCCGTGGGTATTTTACACAATACGGAAACTCAACTACAGTGAGTTTCATAAGGGGCAGGAGAGTGGACACACTCGACTCCAGAGTGTCACCCTGACAGATACATGAACTAATATAAATTTCTCTTGGTCTCAACCAAGTGTGATCACGATTTGTAAGAAATCTGTATATGACTCTCAAGTCAAAAATACAGTCACAGATACATGCCCTCAAGGCCTTCAACATCCCAAAAGATGGAAACAAGTATGCACCCGAGGAGGATCTCTCCTCCCCTACCCCAAACTTGATGAGCATTTCTCCCAAGTGGGAGACGCTCTGTCAAACAACCCGACAAGAACCCCACAGAAAACAAATTTAAACACAAATTTCACACAAATTTCATGCACATTTCAGTTCTACCAAAACAAAGGTAAAATTCAGACCAACCTTGCAAAGCCCTCCTGGAATGAAGTTGTTGCAGAGTCCACAGAGTTCACTTTCAACCTTAGCCACCAACTCCCTCTCCCTTCTCTATCTTCCAAACTAGCTTCTCTATTTTTGGTAAGGCCCAAAATGAAAGTTTTTCCCCAAAATTCAACTAACTCCCTCTCATCCCAAAATTTGAAAATAAATAACCCAAATTCTCTTTCTTTCTAATTTTGAGAAATGAGGAAGTGACACTTGTCACCTCCTCACCCTTCCCAAAAACCACTATTCTGTCCAGGTGGCTTATGTCACTCTCCATTCCCAAGGGTACTCCTTATTCCTCTCATGTGACTCCACTTTCTCATGGGTGAAATAAAAAAAAGAGTTAAATGGGAACAAGACAGGTGACCCATGCCTCTTTCTCCTTTCTTCACATGGGTGTCCCCATAGTACATGGGGGAATCTTACTAAAGTAGAGGTGACTTTCACTAATGGATGGCATCTCTTATCTAGGGGAAAGTAGAGGGGATGGGTTGAGTGTTGGTACAACCCATCATGTCCCCTCCTACCTCCAATTTTCGCCACTTTACTTCAGGGGAAGGTTAAGTTGACTAGATGGAGGTTACTCAAGGGTTACCCATGCCAAATGGGCCCCTGGACCCATGGGGTATAACCCAGGGTCAACTTTAACCCATACAAGACACCCCTGGTCAAGGTAAAGCACAAGAAAAAGGGCCTCATAATTTAAATAAAATAAGAAATTTCAAATTTAATCTCTTTACAACACTTACTTATAAAAATAATGTTACATGAGGGTAACCTAACCCACTCGACCATACAAAAGACCACATTACATCCTGACATCAAACACAAAGAGATCTTGGTTCCTCGTGGAACCAGATCGGCTTAACAGGGAATAACAAATAACAAGGTGTGGAATGATCTCTGAAATCTGTGGTTCAATTAGTAATCCCTGCACACTCAATTACAAGATCAGTAACCACATAAATTCATCATAGCCGAAGCAACTTAAATAACACATGCATTTTCATGCCCTAGTACAATTTAACATAATTAAAAATCATATTACAATTTTCCATCATCACCTAATTCATTTTTTTTCTGAAAAGTAAACTTATCCAAACATCACCCAATTAGTTTTTCCGAAAACATAATAAAGTTAAATAGTCTGACAAATTTCGGGAACTGCTATCCCACAAATATGAAAGTAACAATAACAGTACTGTAAATAGTCATAACAACAGTAGTAAAAAGGGCGGTCCTCACACAGGGACAATCTAAAGGTTTGGAGAGGGTCAAGCCTTATAAGAATCCTGGATCTTGGTATGCGTGAGAAGTGTGTGCAAATGTAAGGAGGAGCCGGTGCTACCAAGATCCTGGAGCTACCCGCTTTGAATAGGCGTAGCTAGGGGATTCAACAGATACTGTCCTATCCTAGCCTAGGTTGTATCAGTTTGTGCTTGTTGTGAGTGTGAGTGACTGTTATTACTATTTTCTTGCTGAAAAACTGCAAAATCAGACCACTGTTACACAAACACAGTCGCTTTTGAACCTAAACTGCTCGCATGCACCACAGACATCACTTCTGAACTGTAGTGACTCGCATATTGCCTGAACTGCGTCACTTTTAAACAACAACTGCCCGCATATTGCCTAAACAGAATCGCTTTTAAACCGCAGTTGATCGCCTTTTGATTAAACAGAATCACTTTTGAACCACAACTGATCGCCTAGTTCCTGAACCAAGTCGCATCTGAGTCATAACCAATCGCATATTGTTTGAGCCAGATCGCCTTTAAGCCGCAGTTATTCACCTGATTCCTGAACAAGCTCACCTCTGAACAACAGACTGTCGCCTTTAGGGATATCTGAGTCGCTTCTGATCAACAGAAAATTGCCTTTGAACCAACAGTCATCACCTCTGGCATAGCATTCGCTTCTGGTTAGCACTGTCATTTGTCTGTCAAAACTAAACCAGGTCGCATCTGAGCTATCATTAATCACCTTTAGCATCCTTTGAGTTGCCTTTGAGTTATCATCAGTCGCCTGTAGCTAAAATCCCTGCAAATCTCAATGCATCCGCTGAATTAGCCTCAGGACCAGCTTGCTTGAATCTCAAACATCAGCTTTCAGACTTCTCTTTGATCAACAGCAAATACCTGGACTTTGTCTCCTATTTTGAGCTTATCAATCAATCACAACTCATGAGCTTTTCCATCTTTTTGAGACCCCAACCAGCAAATCAGACATCAATCCAATCATTTCAATCAGCAAACAACCTTCAGTTTTAGCTTTAGCCAACAAACATCCTTCAGCTTTAGCTTCAGCAAACAATCTCTTTTAGCTTTAGCTCCAACAAACATCAACAGCAAACAATCTTTCCCTTGAGTGATTAAGCTACCTCTAGGGACGACCAACAACAACTCAGCCAAAACAAATCAACCAAGCAACTTAGCCAAACCAGCAAACCAAAACAACAACCAATCAACCAGCCAATTATCATCTTTTGGGTCTCAAAACTTTGACAAGCTCAACTTCATCATCAACATCATGCCTCAAACTAGGAGTCAATATCGAGCTAAAATAGAAGCCAAATTGAAAGCTGAAATGGATGCCAAATTGCAAGCTGAGATGAAACAATTCACAACACCTCTTAAGGACGCAACTCAATTCACAACTGGTATGCCTTCTCATATGTTTATACCTCAAGGGTACACTAGGGGCGAATCATCTTCACAACAAATGCAACCTCCACCATCCTTGGAAACTTTCGAAGAACAATCTCAAGATGACTCATTAGAATTCCAAGATACCTATCTATGGGACCAAGTTGAGAAACTCATGATATCTGAGCCTGATCGCTGTTTTCTCCAACTTGCTCGCATGGGTGCTAAACTACCTAAAGACTTTGATATATCCACTATTAAAGAGCAAGATCCCAACACTACTGCTGTTGTTGCGAATAGACCATCTACTATAGTCACATCATCTTCTATTACCTCACAAACACCATCCTCATTGCCTATTATTGCTTCATTTGAGTTACCACGATCAGAGCATACTTTAGAACCATTGATAGTGCCCACCAATGTGCTCCCTCTCATGTCACAAAATCTCAACATCCCACCTTTTCATGTCCCTCAACATATCTCTCCTTCTACCATGACTGTTTCCATGCCTCAAGTAACACAAGTTGTCCATGTAACGCAAGCACAAACACTTCGAGCATCACAAGCCACTCCCATATCTTACGGTGTGCATACCTCTCAAACCATTCCAACAACACATGTTGTCCATGCTTCACACCCATTGCAATCTACCACATCTCATACACCAACTGCTAATTCCTCCATGCTATCCTATAATCCCAACGTTAGTCTCATTGACATGAGTGATCCCCTCATTTCTCAAGCCAATCCAAACAATAAGATCGCTTATGTTGATCAACTTACATCCATGCTGTCCGCTTCTTCCAATCCTTCACACACCATCAATCCATCTTATGCTACCCAAGGCTTCTCTAATATCACCCAACACATGACATATACCAATCCTCATATTGTCCAAAATACCAATCCCAATGTTCACCCTTCTGTTGTATCTACCAATCCCTCCGTCACTTACCATGTCATGAATTCAATCCCAACTTCCCAACCATCTGCTACTATCAATCCAACATCCACTTCTCATGTGATGCACACCCACTTGCCACTTGTGTCTCAAGGACAGCAATCCTCTAACACATACATGTCACATACCACTCCTTTGACATACATTGTGGGCACACAACCCCAACAAACAGTCACAGCTTCGTACATCCCACAACCACAACAAACAGTCACAACTCCACATATACCACAACCGCAACCACAATATGTCTCATATCATACTCCACCCCCTTCGCAACAACAGCAGTTATCCTCAGCCGATATCCAACAGATGATTGATGAAAGGGTAGGACAAGGCAAGAAACCTTTCTCTCTCGAAAACATATGCACCTATCCATTTGACAAATCTCTTAATATGATACCTTTTCCACCACACTTTGAAATCCCACAATTTGATAAGTACAAAGGGAAAGGAAATCCGGACAACCATCTTCGAGCCTTTTTCGTGGCATGTCTCGATGTTGCCTATGATGATACATATCTTTTGAGACTATTTCCTCAAAGCTTAGCAGGACAAGCTCTCGAATGGTTTTCCCATTTACCTCCAGGAATTAAGACTTTTTCAGAATTGGCAAACAAGTTTCGATCACATTTTGCCTTCAACATTGAACATGAGGTAAACATGAATGACCTTGTCAACAACAAACAACGCAATGGTGAAAACTTTTCCTCATTTACCCAACGATGGCGTAATATGGCTAGCAAATTATCATGGGAAATCCCTGAGAAACAACAGCTTGACATCTTTGTTCAAAATCTTCATCCTGAGCTGTCATTCCAACTACAATTGCAAAGTGCTAGCACCTTTGATGAACTAGTTTCCAAAGGAGTTATTATTGAACGAGCCTTAATTGCCAAAGGAACTATCAAGATCTTTCGTGATAACAAAGATTCTCCCCAAAATTCCAATGATAAGTCTCGCTTTTGGAACAAGAACAAGAATGTTGTCAATGACGGTATTGTTGATACAAAGAATATCCAAACTATGAGAGCTCCCATCAACATTCAAGCAGCCTCTCCACCAAGACAGCCTTTTCCACAACGAAGAAACCAACGCCAAACTTCTAATCCACGCCGACAATTTACACCATTAGTGGAACCCATGGAAGTTATTCTTCGAAAGCTGCTTCAGGCCGGAGACGTTATTCTACCCAATGCACCACCAAATGGCGAACCCCTCTTTCGAGCTCCTTGGTACAAAGAGAATGAGTATTGTGATTACCATCGAGTTAAAGGACACAAAACAAATGGTTGTATGCGCTTAAAACATGTTATCCAAGACTGCATTGATCAAGGTCTAATCAACATCACACCTTCAACAGCTCAACCTGCTCAACAATCCACATCAAACTATGATCTAGAGACTTTCAAGAATCCACTTCCATCTCATGATCAGACAAATAACCTTCAAGCTGGAAATGCTATTCCCTATAATTATGCATCATCTACCATTGGCCGCATTGACCATGCTCGCATTTCTACCATTACCGTCCAAGGAGCACCTGATTGTGCCATAACCACGCGAAGAGGTCGAGTTACCATTCAAGGAGCACCTCCTCATCCTCCTCGACCTCTCTCTGACTATAACCTCTTGGATCACCTTGGTAAAACACCCGCACACATATCTATCCTTGAGCTGCTCCGCATATCCCCCGCACATAAAGCTATCCTTGATAAGGCCTTACAAGAGTCTTCGGTGCCTAATAATATTAATATCACACAATTTCAATCCATGGTCGCTAGCATTGCAGCCCCTTGTCATTTAACCTTTTCCGACAAAGATCTTCAACCCTCCATTCATCCGTCACACAATGAGGCCCTCCATATTGAAGTGTTTGTTAACCAACGCCGTATCAAACGAGTCTTGATAGATGGGGGAGCTGGTCTAAATATATGTTCTTTGAAACTTATCAAACAATTGGGATATTCTGAAAAAGATGTTGACACCTCCAAGGTTATTACCATCAGAGCATATGATGACGCTGAAAGAGATACTGAAGGGATCATCTTATTGCCTATTCAAGTTGGTCCGGTCATTACAGAAACTCGCTGTCAAGTCCTTGATATTGATCTGCCTTACAACATCATCCTCGGTCGCCCTTGGATCCATACCCTTAAAGCAGTTCCATCTACATATCACCAATGCCTTAAATTTCCACATAAGGGTGTTGAAGTTACCATTCAAGCTGATCCCAATCCATTTGAGTTTTGCCGTGCCTTTCAAGCTAAATATCAGAGCCCGAACCGTATCCTTATCAACATCGAGGCATATCCGTCTTCCTCCTATGTAGATCCATTCGATCTCCTCAAACCTTCATCTAGCAAAGCCGCTTCCAACCTCCATATCAAATATACCGAACATGGCCCTGGTGAATACAAATTGTAGGAATCCTATTGCGTTGGTACCCTTCCATTATCTCCTAAATCCCATGGTAAGCCCTCTACAGCCAAGCCAACTTCATCCTCTGCTGTTATCAAAGCTCCCCCTACCGTATTCATTAAAGGTGGTTTCTTGGATGACAAAGACATTGAGGACATCAACTCTTGGATATTCTTTGATGAAAATGACCAAGTCCAACTTGAAGTAGAGCGCTACAACAATGGGTTTCGTATCATAAAGAACATGGGCTATAAAGGACATGGCGGCTTGGGATCACAGGAACAAGGACCTATTGAGCCCCTTATTGTGTCTAAGAAGTTTAATAAGCAAGGCCTTGGTTACCAACCGGAGGTACCGCAACCCAAAGACATTAAGTGTATTTCTGATATTGACGTTGGACCTTCTTCGGTAGGAGAGACTTCTAATTCGGATACCATCGATGACTCCTCCCTTCATATCACTGACCTTTTTCAAGAACATTCCATCTTCATGTTTTCTGCAACCTCTTCTAGCCATCATAATCCCTCCATTAGCCTTTCACTCGTATATCCTGACCTCATCGATTGGGACCAACAGGGGGCACCGATATTAGATACATTTGAAAATGACGAAGCCATTGCAGAATTCATGGGTTTGAGACAAGGCATCCCATTGGGTGATCACAAAGTAGGTTTCATGATGGAATTACCTAAATTAGCATATTTTGGCGGAAGTATCAAATCCTTCAGTCGCAAAAGTGAAATAAACAAAATTCAACAAAATAAGTCACCAGGTGAAAACTGAAAGGCGCCTCTTGACCGTGAAAAAGTAAAAATAAAGGACGTATCCGAAGGTGAAAACCTCTCTGAGGTGCCTGAGGATGAGGGATTTGATCTTCCTGTCGCCACTGATTACCATGAGAAATCAACTGTGCTAGTTGAAAAATCACAAGACATGAACTTGGGAATAGAACAGAATCCGAAGATCACTTTTTTGGCAGCATCGCTATCAGAGCAAGAACGAAAGAACTTCACAGCATTTTTTCTGAGAAGAGCTATAAATTTTGCATGGACTTATGCAGACATGCCAGGACTAGATCCTTCACTTGTGGTACATCATTTAGCAATATTCCCTGATGCAAAGCCTGTCAAACAAAAATTGCGCAAAATGCATCCACAAGTTGCCTTATTGGTCAAAGCAGAAATTTAGAAACTGTTAGAAGCAAAGTTCATAAAGCCTATTGATTATCCAGAATGGGTTTCAAACTTAGTACCTGTAGCAAAACCAGATGGACGAGTTCGCTGCTGCACAGACTTTAGAGATCTTAACAAGGCATGTCCTAAAGATGATTTTCCATTACCAAGCATAGACAACATTGTTGATCTTACAGCAGGACATGAAATGCTATCTTTGATGGATGGATTTTCTGGTTATAATCAAATCTGAATAGCAGAGGAAGACCAAGATAAAACATCTTTTATTTGTCCATGGGGCACATATTTCTGGGTTGTAATGCCTTTTGGTCTCAAAAACGCTGGAGCTACCTATCAACGAGCTATGACAGTTATTTTTCATGACCTTTTTCATACTATCATGGAAGACTATGTTGATGACATCCTGGGAAAATCTAAGACAAGGGAAGGACATCTACAAGTGTTGGCACAAATTTTTGATCGATTAGAAAAATACCAAGTCAGACTAAATCCAAAGAAGTGTGTATTTGGCGTAACATCAGGAAAACTATTGGGATATATTGTGTCTCGACGAGGAATAGAAGTGGACCCAGCTAAGGTAAAAGCTATCATAGAAATGCCTCCACCAACGAATCTCAAACAGCTCCGCAGTTTACAGGGTAGGCTACAATCTATCCGCAGATTTATCTCACAACTCGCAGATAAATGTCATCCTTTTCAGCATCTTATTCGTAAGGGTGAACCTTTTAAGTGGGATGAAAAGTGTCAACAAGCTTTTGATAAGATAAAGGAATACTTGGCAACACCTCCTGTGTTAATACCTCCTGTACTTGATCGTCCATTACTGCTCTATATATCATCAACAACCGCAGCATTGGGTGCACTTCTAGCTCAACATGATGATTCAGGAAAAGAACAAGCCATCTACTACATTAGCAGAACTCTTGTGGGATATGAGCTCAATTACTCGTTCATGGAAAAAGCTTGTTTAGCATTAGTGTTTGCTTCCCAAAAGTTGCGACACTATATGTTGAACCAAACAACAAAGCTCATCTCTAATGTGGATCCCCTCAAGTATCTCCTTTCAAAAGCACTTCTCACAGGGAGATTAGCAAAATGGGTTATGATCTTGAGTGAATTTGACATACAATATGTGAACCGTAAAGCTATCAAAGGACAAGTCATTGCTGATCAATTAGCTGCAGCACCTATCACAGACATTCAGCCAATATACCCAGAATTCCCTGATGAAGGATTGTTTAATTTAAGCTCTCCAGCACGATGGCAGCTATACTTTGATGGATCATACACTCAGCACGGATCTGGAGCAGGTATCTTGTTTATTACTCCCCAAGGAGACTGCATACCTCAATCATACAGAATAGCATTCCCATGTACCAACAACATAGCAGAGTATGAAGCTTTAATAATAGGTTTGCGCACAGCAGTACAATGGGCTATCAAACAGTTACAAGTCTTTGGTGATTCTCAGCTGGTTATCAAATAGGTCTTAGATGAATATCAAATAAAAGATGAGAAGCTTCTTCCATACAAGCTAATGGTGGACGATTTCAAGCAATATTTTGAGGACATTACCTTTGAGCAAATTCCAAGACTACAAAACAGAGCAGCCGATGCCATGGCTATGATTGGATCTCTTTTAGACATGCCATCTAACACCCATAAATGTGAATTCTTGGTCGAACAGCTTTTGATCCCAGCATTTGAAGTTCCACAGTCTGAGCTCATATGTGAGATTGTTGGTCCCAATTCGTTGTGGTACAAAGATATATACGAGTATCTCCGTAATCACACCTTGCCTCTTCAACTATCCAACACCCAGTGTAAAACTTTTATCCGTTGAGCCTCTCGTTACACTATCTTAGGAGACACCCTTTATCGCCGGAGTCTTGATGGTATCCTTCTTAGATGTCTTGACTCCGAGGAAGCAAAAACGGCCTTACGTGAAGTACATGAAGGTGTTTGCGGTTCGCATTCCGCTGGCCCTGGCCTTGTTAAGAAACTTCTACGAGCAGGATACTATTGGCCAACTATGGAAAAAGATGCCCAACAATTTGCAAAGCGATGTTTACAATGTCAGAAACATGGAGATCTAATACATGCACCAGCACATGAGCTTCAGCCTATTGTCACTCCATGGCCTTTTTCACAATGGGGACTTGATCTTGTGGGTAAAATCCATCCTACTTCATCAAATGGTCATAAGTTTATTATCACTGCCACTGAGTATTTCACAAAGTGGGTAGAAGCCATACCAATGACCTACATCACAGGTAAACAAATAGCTAAATTCATCTTACACTACATCATCTGCCGTTATGGAGTTCCTCAAGCTATTGTCACAGACAATGGTCGGCCTTTCAAGAACCAAGAGGTTAGAGATCTTTGCAATAAGTTCCATATTCAACATAGGTTCTCTATGCCTTATTATCCTCAGAGCAACGGTCAAGCTGAAGCCTCTAATAAGACAATCATCAAGATCCTTAAAAAGACTGTTAATGAAGCTGGTCGAGATTGGCATCTACAACTGCATCCTGCTTTATGGGCATATAGAACAAGTGTCAGAACTCCTACTGGCGCCACACCCTATGCTCTCGTCTATGGCACTAAAGCTATTTTGCCTATCGAGGTTGAGATCCCCTCTTTGCGCATATCCTTGCAACATACTATCTTAGATGAGGAATATCGAGTGTCCCGACTCCATGATCTTGAGCTCTTAGATGAACGCCGCCTTACAACATTGAACCATCTTCAAGTCTATCAAAACCGGCTACGCCGCAGCTACAACAAAAAGATCAGAGAACGTAGATTTCAGGTTGGCGACCTTGTCCTTAAAGAAAACCAAAGGAATCAACAACATCGAGAGAAACAGGGCAAGTTTGAACCAAATTGGCTGGGTCCTTTCATTATCACAGCAGTCTATGGATCCGGTGCATACACTTTGTCAACACCTGAAGGCATTCCCTTGGATGAACCCGTCAACAACGTTCATCTCAAGAAGTTTTATCCATGAATCTCAGCTATCCCCCAAAAAAACCAAAAAAATCACAAAAAAAAATCATAAAAAGCCAAAAAAAAAAAAAAAAAAAACATAAGATAAATAATCCGTCCTCTGGTGAAAACCTGGTAAACAGGCGCCTTGGATAAGTACCATAGTGAAAACCTGGCAAACAGGCGCTATGTGTAGTGACCAGCTTCCCTCATTTGTTTGGTTTGTTTGATCATTTTCCCCACTGCATCTTGTATCAGCCATGCTCATAAGCCCTATCGCAATCTCACACATAGCCTTTCCTCTTCATCCTTTGCCAATGCTAGCTATCATACTTGAGACATTGTCGTGATATCTATATCTTTTGGCACCTTAGCATCTTGGCTACATCTTTTCTGCATTGTCGCTTCTGCATAATAAACCTCATCCTGCACTGGGGGCATTTGTTGAGTCTTATTTGGAAGTGGATCCTGTTCTCTCTAGCTCATAACACATCAAACAACTCAGCTTACAACACAGCACACCTTATCAACTTCAGCCATGGCACATGTCCACCGACAAATATGACCTAACGACTTGCAACCAGGACTCATACCTTCGCAATCCATCCACATTTATCCAACAATAGCAACAAACATCGCTTGATCAAACATCCAATCGATTAGCCACATCAATAAGAACTACATCTAGCTCTATCGTTGACGCCTTGATCCCGTGGATACAGGGTATGTAGGCAATCTGAGATGCGAAGGAAGCACTCTGATTCAGGCTAAGATGATAGCCCCTTTCATCAGTCATCTGTCATCTTTTCTTCTAAACATCCTTCAATCTTTCAGCTCACATTCTTCTATCTTTCATCACTTACATCATTAATAAAACCCAGAACTACGTATTCATCATGTCTCATCTTCATCGTAAATGTGCTTTGATCCTGTGGATACAGGGTATGTAGGCAGTCTGGAATATGAAGGAAGTTTCCAGTACTCAAGCACAGATGATCCTCCCCATCTTCTTCATCTTCATGCATCATCCATCTTCTTCTCTTTGATCAGCTCAAACAGGAAGCAATCCATGTGTCTATTGCAAGCTCCAGCAAAGGTAAGCTAGAAGCTATTTGTCCGCATGCCTTAAGCCAACATTTGCTATAGCCATTTATCAACAACTTTAGCCTTCAACAGGATGTAGCTTTCCTCTTAACAAGGCGCCAGCTTAATCTATCCAAGAGCACCCAAATTTGGCAAGAGAACGTGATGACAGTATCTTTTGTTTTATCTTTTGATTTATCTTTTGTCCCTTTTCTATACCTAATCAAGACTGCCTTGATCTATTTATATCTTGGTATGTTGCGATGAAGTAAGGACTGGGGCATGGTCATATAGCTTTCGTATGCCGTGTTTGCGGGATGATCTTATTCTCTTCCTATGCGTCTTGGTATCTTGTACGTGTTGGGATTAGCATCTTACATATCAATATCTCTAGCATCTGAGAAACTAAACAGTCTCTTATGCATTGGAGACTATTCTATGTTAAGACTAACTCCATACATATAACCAGCAAGCTATCATTATGTGTAGAGGAGATAAGCTCAAACCATTGTTTGTAGCGTCAAAGTCCAACACTAGCTGTTATTCATATCTTGTGCATGATGGTTCCACATCTTGACCACATGCGTTCAGACAAGATTGTAACATGCTAGTTACGCATTGGATACCTTGACACCTTGGTTTCTTATACCCTGGTGCATACCATCCATATGCTATATCAAACATAAGGACTGCATTTCTTTTCATTTTGAGCAATTACTTGAAAGCTGCCCATCATCATCCTATCTTATTCATTCTATCTATCCATTCGTTCCCTCATCCTCAGCCAAGATCAATTATCTCCATCATCCTTTGTCCATATTCCCGCTCCTGCAAAACAAGTGTTAGCCATACATAAGTCCATTCCCTATATATATCTTTTTCTTTACCATCTACCTATATGCATACATCTATTCATATCATTACCTTTTACATATTCAAACATTTTCTATTCCATTACCATTTGCATAAACATCCATCCATAATCCTTATATAATCCATACACATAACATGCATAGCCATCATAATATCAACATCACAACCATTATAACATTTTATAGATCACCAAAACTGCCATATATATATATATACATGTGTGTCAAAATACAAGTGTCTACAATACAAGCTGAGCCCTGAAAAGAATGAATGTACAACAATGGCTCTAGGCCTCATCATGATACAATGTCAACAAGGTATGCCCTAGCGACTACTGCCAGCTCCCTCGCCCTGACCACCACCACCAACAGGTCCTGTACCTGGTCCTCCATCTCTCGGTGGCCCCATCACTGAAGCTACTGATCGAGATCCACCTGACCTCCGTGAGCTTGAAGCCCCTAACCTGCTCCTGAAGCTAGGCTGTCTCTGCTCTGCCGGCACAGCTCCATAATATAAGCCTCTATAATACTCAGCCTCACCCTGCACTCTCCGAAGCTTGGCCTGTACCGCTGTTAACTGTGTGGCTAAGTACATGGTAGCTCCATCAGTCCCCAAGGCAGCCACTGCTCTATCTCGCTCACTAGTCATCCCCTGCAGCTGCTGCACTGCCCTATCTCTCTCAGCTCGCAGACCATCTCTCTCAGCTCGCAGACCATCTCTCTCTGCTCTCATAGCCTGCTCCTGCTATACTGCAGTATCTCGCTCAAGCCTCATCATCTGCTCATGCTGCCTAGCTGTATCCCTCTCTCCTGTAACTCTAGCGAGAGCACCATCATCCTGTCCATCTCCTCTCTGAGCTCCCAACTGTAGCTGAGCCTGATAAGTCTGTGCCTGTGCTCTAGCATGCCGCAGACTAATCACGGCCTGATGCCTATCCATCTCCACTCTCCTCAGCCTCATCTGTGCCCACTGCCTCCATCTCCTCTCCTCTTTGATCCGTCTCCGCAGCTGCTGAATACCCACATCATCTCCTGCTCTGATCTGTGCCTGTGGCTGTGCTAATATAGCAGGCTGACCTGGCACCTACCCTGGCATCTGTATCCCTGGTGCAGCTGGCACTACTGCCTGTGCTGGTGGAGCCTGTCGTCGTCACCTCCGAACTGGCCTCTCCATCCCAATCTCCCCAATCTCTCCATCTCGTGTCAATCGAGTCGGCCTAGCTGTCGCCCAGTGTGCATCATACTCTGGCAATGTACCTGGATCTGCAGGACCCTGTCTCCACTACCATGCTACTGGCTGCAATCCATCTCTCTCTGCCAAGGCTGTGTCCACCACAACCTCTGGACCCCAATCGAATACCTCCTGCCTCGTCCTCCCAAAAACGGCATCCCCTACAGGTACTGCCTGTGCCTCTCCGAACTGTCTCAGGGCTCTCTCTGGCAAATAGCGCTCTATAATGTACACGCCGCGTCCAAAAATGTACCTCACCTGTCTAGCATAGGCAAGCTCGGCATCCTCCTCCTCCCACTGGTCACATCCTAGCCATGGCCTCCATACAAATCTGTCTATCTCATCTAATCTCCGCCGCCAGTATACCACCCCTCGGCGCTATCGATACGTCAAGGCTCCTCTATACATCCGTGCAAATGGCTCTCCTGCTGCTCTAGCAACCCATCCCTCTGGTCTCGTCACTGGAATGTGCTCATATGCCCATACATGCAACACTGTCACTCCTGCTGACATACGGGCTCCGAACATGTACGCATAATCATGCAGGTAATGATAGAGCTGCCCCAACACGCACTCTGCCCATGCATATCTCGTGCCATAGGAGAACATGCCCTCCATCACTGTCCCCCATCCTACAGGAAAACCTCTGGCTCTCCTATCACCCACTAGCCATCTAATGATAGCCACTACCACTTGCTGCAATCTGTCGCAGAGCTCCTCCATCCTCCCCATCGGTATCTCTGAACCCTCTGCTCTGATGTCTGGTGTGCCAAACAATCTCCTAAATGCCGCTGGGCCCATCTCCGGATCATAATCTACACGATCCCCATCTATCGGAATCCTCAAAATCCAGAACACATCCTCTAAGGTGATGGTCACCTCTCCTGTCGGTAACAAGAATGAACTGTGCTCGCTCATCCATCGCTCCACCATCGCAATCATCAACCCTTGATGTGCCTGAACTGGCTCTAATCGTGAAACATGCTCCAAACCCAGGATCTCTAACACCAGTAGCTCCTCTGCATCCAACCGTCTCACCAGCCGCAAATCTCTCGGATGGGGCTCCCGTGATAGCAATGGCGGTAGTACATCCTGCATCATCCATTTACCCTTGTCAGTCCATTCCGTTAATCATTCATATCAAAATCTGCCTATCTATCTGCTATTTTATCCTACACCTACCATATGCAGTTCACTTTACCACATGCGATCTTTTCCTGCTCCTTAGCGACCGGCATTTCCTTATGCGCTACTATTTTGACCAAACGCGACCCATTTTACGTCATGCGCTCACTGTTTTCCTATACGCGACCTCTATTTCCATATGCGCTCATCCTTGCTTTATATGCAAGCCATATCCTATGTGCGACTCTATTTACCCTAAAAGCGAGCTCTTTTCCTAAATGCGCCTATCTTATCCTTATAAGCGCGCCCAATCACTATATGCGCTTGTTCTAGCCTTAGACGCGAGTCATTTACCTTATGCAAGCTGTTTCCAGTCTTATGCGAGCTAAACTACCTTATGCGAGTGCCATTTGATTATAAGCGACTAGTTTCCCTCCAAACGCGCATTTCGACTGCGTTTTTCCCGCCGACAGGATGCGACCTCATTTCCATAAGCGACCTACCCGCGCCTATAAGTGACCTGAACTACTCTAAGCGATCTCTTTTCCTACATAAGCGACCTATATGTGCCATGTCCTAAACTAGTCGCTTTTGGTGACGTGTGTGAATTAATTACGCTTCTAGGCTATTAAATGCACGCTTTTGGGAAAAGTTTTGAAACATACCGGTGCGCCTGCTCCCTCTGGTCGTCCATGTGTCCTCACTCGCTCCGCACGATGATCTCTGCGTGGAATCACCATCCTGCTAGCTCTGCCACTCTCACTCTCAGGAGCTCTGGATTTCTCTAAGTTTCTAAGCACAAATGAGCACAAATGAGCCTATTTGCCCTTGAAGCACCTACTTATAGCCTTTCTCCACACCCTAATTCTTCTATACCACAGCCTATTTTCTTCCATGCAACCCCCCTTTCCTTCACGTCTGCCCTCTTTTCCGCCTTTTCTTCTATCGAGAGCCAACCCAGCCCTTCCTGGTTCGCCTGGCTTACCTCTCGAGGGGGCATCACCTGCTAGTTACACTGGGGCATAACTTGTTTATCGAACGCATCTCACATCTTCTTTGACACAACGTTCTATCGAACATTGTATCAAAGAGGGGCAAAATGTAGACACCCAAATTTGTCCATGTCTAGCAACACCTTGTTAAATCACTAATCCATTAGCTAATTAAAGAAATAAATTTTATTTATTTAATTAAAATCCCATTCTCATCCACTTAGCCAATTAATTAAATAAATTGTATTTATTTAATTAATTCCACATCATGTCTTATCTCATTTTATGCATTTATCCTATTAATTAAATAAATTTTATTTATTTAATTAATTTCCAACTCATATCCCAACTAATTCAAATACTTTATTTGAATTAAGCCTTTATCATTTATCACATTTCAACACTTGTCCATTTCCCATTCATCATGTGTTGTAAGACAACTTTCATTTAAAATCTTTCACATGCACAACTAATTGGACCTAAATTTAGTAACTTTCAATCTTAGCCATTCACATAGCCTCTGAATCTCCACCGTTGATTGATCTTGGTTGGGTTCTATATAAACACCCTTTCATTCCATATGAGATATCCAGCAATCTAGTAATCCAGCAATCTAGTAATCCAGCAATCCAGCGATCCAGTGATCCAGCAATCTAGTAATCCAGCAATCATATAGCACCTACATTATCATCTTGAAGCATTTGAGCATTTGAGCTTTTATCATCCATCAATGGCAGCTTTCAGCTTTGTAATTGCTTATTGTTGAAGAAGCAGTCCACATCCCTCAAACAAGGAATCGCACGGTCTAGGTGATGTTATGCTTGAATTGCATTGTCCTATGATTTCATTTAGATTAGATTCCTTGATGATGGTAGGGTTAGGGTTTCATGACTATGTCTGATCTGCTACACCTGACTTTCACCTATCACAATGGCCATCTAAGTAGAATTGGATTTTGCAGTATTCAGAAGAGACAGTGTGACAGTAAGTTGGTCTGGATTGCTTGGAAGTGAAATATTATGGTCTGCAGATCTGAAGGCATGTTTGGGAAGTCAGTGTGTATCATCAACTCTAGTGGTTCATGGTTTGGAGGTCCGCAAGCTATCTTTCTAGTTTGACAGTCATGACAGATAGTGTTCTTGAGGTTCTGGAGGAAGACACAAGTGATTCTGGTAATTTAGTTTAGAGTGGATATTATTGGTGAATTTAATGTGTTTGTGGAGGTCTCTGGATCATGTGGCTATTGTGTTGGAGGTACACATTGAAGTTTGAGCTAGTTGATTGAAGATTTCTTCTTTGAGGTTGATGTTCTTCCCAGTCCTGGCCGACTAGATGTTCCTAGCACATTGCAGATGATCTAAAGAGCATTTTATGAAGCATGGTATGTTAATGAAGGAAATTTCAAGTCCTAGCTATGTTTGGCTAACAATGTAAAGATCCTCACTAAGTTTAGCCAACCTTGTTGATCATTCCAAGGTTGATGAAGTGTATAAATACTTGTTGAAGAGTTGTGGAAAATCATCCTTGTATAAAATGAATTAAATCTAAAGAAAGGATCAAAAATAGAGTAGAGAAGAAGAGGAATGAAGGGAGTATAGAGTGAAGAGTTAGTGAAGAAGAATTTGAAGATAGAAGCACAATTTTTTGAGCCTTCAAAGGGATTGATTCAGGCATGAATGTATGCTATTTCTCAGTTCATTATCTCTGTGTAAATCATAATTTCTTATAGGCAGTGAGCCTCTTCTTGAAAAGTGAGCTTTGGGCAGTGTGACTGAAGGTATGTGCCTTCTATTTTCTTAAGTACTTTTAACAGGGTACACATTTTTGTGGTTTAACCCCCACTATGGTTTATCCCTTAACCGGGTTTTCCACATCAAAATTTTGGTGTTGTGTGTTCATGTTGTTTCTGCTCATGTGTTGATCTATGCTTAAATGTTTACATTGTTAATCTAGCTGTAAATTAAAAAAGAAGATTTAAAAGTTTAGAAAAGGTTAAAGTTTAGGGACAATTGGTTCACCCCCCCTCTCAATTGTTTGGATTAATTCCAACAATTGGTATCAGAGCCAAGTTCCTCTAAAAAGAGCTTAACCACTGAAGGAGATCCAAGATGTCGACTTACAAGAAGGATAGTCCAAGATTTGATGGAACAAATTACTCTGTTTGGAATAGTCACATGGAATGTCATTTACAATGCATGGGTGATGCTTATTGGTTAATAACCAAAGATAAGTATGAACCTCTGGAGAAAGGTCCTTCAACTCCAGATGAACTCAAGGATGCTGAAAATAACCTTCGAGCTAAAGAAGCCTTGTTGAGTGCCCTGACTGATTCAGAAATGACAAATGTTTTTGGACTGAAAACTGCTCATGAAATCTGGAAGAAGTTGGAGAATATGTATGAAGGAACTAAATATGTCAAATGTGCCAAACTACAAAGTTTGAGAGGAAAATTTGAAAATTTGAGGATGAGTGAAGATGAAAAATATCACAATCTACATGCAAAAGATAAACGAAATTGTGTGTGGGATCAAGTGTGCTAGCAAAATTTTGGAAGAATCAGAGATTGTGGAAGGAGTGCTCATATCTTTGCCTAATTCATACAAACATAAGGTTGCTGCTATAGAGGAGATTAGAATTGTCTCAGATGTTACAAGAGATCACCTAGTTGGCAAAATTTTAGCTTTTGAATTGAGTGAATTTGGTGATCCTCTTCCTAAGCCTGAATCTACATTCAAAGACAGTGTACATGGAAAACAAAGATATGATCCGGGTGAAATCTCTTCTGCAAGATCAAATAGATTTGTGAAGACAAGAAAGGATCTTGAATATATTGAAATAGAAACTACAGATCTTGAAGGTCTTATTGCTAGAAGAATGCCAAGAGGATCTAGTAAGTATGAAGAAAAATTACCACCCAAATGTTTTGCTTGTAATAAGATTGGTCATTTTTTCTCAAGATGTCTGGAGAGGTTTTCAAAACTAAACCCTATCAAGTACAAGGGTCAGAAGAAATGTTACTATGTCTAAGAAGATGGAGAAGAAGGGGTCACAAATGATGAATTTGACCATGGAGGTTCCTCTGAAAATGATTGGGTGTTCATTGCTACTAAAGAAGAAGATTTGGTGTCTACTAAATCTGCAGCTATACAAATGTGGAAAGTGCCTTGGCTGCTCAGGTTATTGAAAAAGATGAATGGGTTATTGATAGTGGATGCTCTCATCATAGGACTGGTGAGAAGAGTAAGTTTGTGAGTTTTGAAAATTATGAAGGAGGACTTGTGAAATTTGGAGACAACTCAGCTAGTAGAATCCGTGGTAGAGGATCCATCTCTTTTGATGGTAGGAACAACACCAATGATGTTCTATATGTGGAAGGATTGAAACATAATCTTCTCAGTGTTGGATTATCATCTTCATTTCAAGGATGAAAAATGCAGAATCTTGGAAGGCTCTAGAATTGAAATTGCATCTGGTACTCAAACTAGAAGTAACATCTTTCACTCAAGTAGTTCAGGCAAAAGTTGTTTGATTCCTCAAACAGATCAAAGTTGGTTATGGCATAGGAGGATGTGTCATGTGAATTTTTATAACATTGTCAAAATAAGTTCCACTCGAGCTGTAAGAGATCTTCCAAGATTTGTGAAACCTAATAGCATATGTAGAGAATGTCAATTGGGTAAATAGAACAAAATTTCATTCAAAAGTAAGGAACAAGGTTCAAGTGGGAGATTGGAACTGGTACATACTAATCTCTGTGGTCCTGCTAGAATTAGGAGTATGCAAGGAGACATATATTTCATGTTGCTGATTGATGATTACTTCTGGATGATGTGGGTAACTTTCTTGAAATAAAAATCAGAAGCTCTTGATAAGTTTAAGGTGTTCAAGATGATGGTTGAAAATGAGATTGGTGGGAAATTGAAGTGTTTGAGATCTGACAGAGGTGGAGAATTCACTTTCGGTGAGTTTGATGCTTTCTGTGAAAAGCATGGAATAAAAAGATAGTTATTTGGTCCTAGGACTCCTCAACAAAATGGAGTTGGGGAAAGGAAGAACCAGACCATTCAAGAAGCTGCCAGGACCATGATGATGAAAACAAATGTTCCTCAAGTTTATTGGAGGGAAGCTGTGAGTACTGTTGTCTACACTCTTAATCGAGTGTAGATCAAATGAAATTCTAGTAAGACTCCTTATGAACTTTGGTTTGGTCATCCTTCTACTGTGAGATATTTCAAAGTTTTTGGTAGTAAATACTATATCAAAAGAGATGAGGATTTAGGCAAGTTTGAGGCAAGAAGTGATGAAGGAATATTTTTGGGATACTCAACTCAAAGTAAGGCTTACTAGTGCTTCAACAAAAGGTTGAAAAAGATTATTGAAAGTGCTAATGTTAAAGTTGATGAAAGCAAAGAAGGACATTCCAGGTACTGCAGATATGATTCAGATGATCAAGATGAAAGTCAAAGTCAAGGAAGACAAGTTCAAATCCAGACTTAGATTTAGATTGATCTGGTAACTCTAGTAACTCAAGAGATTAGTGCAGAAGGTGAGGAACGAGTTCAAGAAACAAAAGTTCAAATAATTTCCAAAACTCTCGGGTATGTAAGGTTGAATCATCTTGAAGATCAGATCATAGGAGATAAGAGTAAAGGTGTTTGAACTAGGAGAAAAATTTCTGAAGACCAAGAGGAGATTTGTTTGATTTCAAAGATTGAACCTGAATCAGTAAGTGAAGCTTGCAATGATGAAATCTGGGTCAAAGAAATGGAAGAAGAATTGATGTAAATTGAAAAGAATCACAATTGGGATCTTGTTCCTAGACCCAAGGACAAAAATGTGATTGGAACCAAATGGGTCTTCTGAAATACGCTAAATGAAGATGGTGAGGTTGTAAGAAACAAGGAAAGGTTGGTATGTAAAGGTTACTGTCAAGTGTAAGGAATTGATTTTGAAGAAACTTTTTCTCTGGTGGCAAGGATAGAGGTAGTTAGATTGTTTCTTGCATTTGCTGCTTTCAGAGATTTTAAAGTGTATTAGATGGATGTCAAATCAGCATTCCTAAATGGAGATTTGGAGGAAGAAGTCTACATTGAGCAACCAGAAGGATTTAAGTTGTTTGATCAGGGAGATATGCTTTGTAGACTGAGAAAAGCCTTGTATGGACTCAAACAAGATCCAAAAGCGTGGTATGCCAGAATGGATAAGCATTTGCTTAAGCTAGGATTTAGCAAAGGTACTACTGATAGTAATCTGTACTTCAAGATAAATCATAAGGACATTCTAATTGTTGAGGTCTTTGTTGATGATATCATTTTTGGTGGAAATGAATGTATGTGCAAAGCATTTGTTGATCATATGAAAAGTGAGTTTGAGATGTCAATGTTTGGTGAGATGAATTTCTTCCTAGGTTTGCAAATTGTTCAGTCATATAAAGGTATCTTCATATCTCAGTCCAATTATGTGAAAGAATTGTTGAAGAAGTTTGGAATGGAAGATTCAAAGCGAGTAGGTACACCTATGGTAACTGGATGCAAGCTAAGCAAAGATGATGACTCCCCCAGGACAAATCATAAAAGGTATAGATTAATGATTGGAGGATTGCTCTATCTGACTTAGACCAGACCTGACATCATGAATGCAGTTAATCTTGTTGCTAGATTTCAAGCTAATCCAAAAGAATCCCATGTTGTGGTAGTCAAAATAATTTTTAGACATCTCAAGGGGAGAATTGATTATGGACTATGGTATCCAAAGGACAATGACTTCACTCTTCATGCATATACAGATGTTGATTGGGTAGGAGATGTGGACGACAAAAAAAGTAATAGTGGTGGTGCATTCTTATTGGGGAGAAGATTGGTCTCTTGGATAAGAAAAAAACAAGAGGCAATACTCTGTCTACTGCAAAGGCAGAGTATATAGCAGTAGCAAATAATTGTACTCAGGTTCTGTGGATGAAGCAAATGTTGAAGGACATCAGAATTGTGTTTGAGGAGCCAGTCACAATTTTTTGTGATAATTCTAGTGCAATAAGCATCTCAAAGAATCTAGTATTTCATTCAAAGACAAAACATATATCTATCAAGTTTCATTTCTTGAGAGAGAAGGTAAATGAGAATGAAGTCAAGTTGGAGTTTGTGCCTTCCAAAGATCAAATTGTAGATACTTTCACTAAGCCTCTTCCCAAGGATACTTTTGAGTATCTCATAGAAAAGTTAGGAGTTATTACCCCTCTTGATCAGAACTAAGATGCACCAATGTGCATCAGTCTAGTGGAATTGTCAGTCATATCTTGAGATTTAGATTAATGCTGAGAAGATACTACTCTAAGGAGTAGTCAGTATGCAAATGTTGGAGATCAGTCTGAAATAAAAAGGGGGAGAAAAGATAGAAAATATGTGCCCTTTTCCATTGATATCAAAGGGGGAGAGAAGTCATGTGAAAAACTTGGAAGTGAATAGTTGCTGGTGAAAGGGGGAGCAATGAAGGAAATGGTTGCAGGTGTGATAAAAGAAAGGGGGAGAAGTTCTTGTCTTGATGGTTGAATTTAGTTTTTCACATCATATGTTGCCATCAATAACAAAGGGGGAGATTGTTGCAAATATGTGCCTAAGTGGTGTTATCATTGATGTCAACATATCCTTGTTGCCATTGGTGTCACCTATATCTTATATTGCTGTCTATATAGAAGACCAGATTGTTGAGGATATTGAGAAAATTAATGACAATCAATACATGCAGGCCATATGGCTGTGTAGAGGATTGTCAGATGTTGCTCCAGTTAAGAATTGAGAAGTCCGCATGAAGATTTGAAGAAGTTATGGCCATCTGAGTAGAACTAGATTTTGTAGTATTTAGAAGAGATGGTGTGACAGTAAGCTGGTCCAGATTGCTCCGCAGTGAAATATTATGGTCTGCAGATTTGAAGGCATGTTTGGGAAGTTAGTGCGTATCATCAACTCTAGTGGTTCATGGTTTGGAGGTCCACAAGCTATCTTTCTAGTTTGACAGTCATGATAGATAGTGTTCTTGAGGTTTCAGAGGAAGACACAAATGATTCTGGTAATTTGGTTTAGAGTGAATGTTATTGGTGAATTCAATGTGCTTATGGAGGTCTCTAGATCATGTGGCTACTGTGTTGGAGTTTTGCATTGAAGTTTGAGCTTGTTGATTGAAGATTTCTTCTTTGAGGTTGATGTTCTTCCCAGCCCTGGCTGACCAGATGTTCCTGGCACATTGCGGATGATCTGAAGAGCATTTTATGAAGCATGGTATGTTAATGAAGGAAATTTCAAGTCCCAGCTATGTTTGGCTAACAGTGTAAAGATCTGCACTAAGTTTAGCCAACCTTGCTGATCATTCCAAGGTTGATGAAGTGTATAAATATTTGTTGAAGAGTTGTGGAAAATCATCCTTGTATAAAATGAATTAAATCCGAAGAAAGGATCAAAAGCAGAGCAGAGAAGAAGAGAAGTGAAGGGAGTATAGAGTGAAGAGTCAGTGAAGAAGAATTTGAAGATAGGAGCAAAAGTTTTTGAGCCTTCAAAGGGACTGATTCAGGCATGAATGTAGATGCTATTTATTAGTTCATTATCTTTGTGTAAATCATAATTTATTATAGGCAGTGAGCCTCTTCTTAAGCAGTGACCTCTGGGCAGTGTGCCCGAAGGCATGTCCCTTCTATTTTCTTAAGTACTTTTAACAAGGTACACATTTTTGTGGGTTAACCCCCACTATAGTTTTTCCCTTCCATGTCAAAATTTTGGTGTTGTGTGTTCATGCTGTTTCTGCTCATGTGTTGATCTATACTTAAATGTTTACATCATTAATCTGGTTGTAAATTAAGAAAGAAGATTTAAAATTTTAGAAAAGGTTAAAGTTTAGGGACAATTGATTCACCCCCCTCTCAGTTGTTCAGACTAATTCAAACACTTGTATGCTACATATATGGATATTCTAAAAATAGAATTCTCCCTACTAGAGTGATAAATCTTATATCCAATCACCATGGAAGCAAACTTAACATCCGGTTCTATAATGTCATTAATGGTCATTGCTCTCTTGTCAAACTTCGCACCGATTGCATCTGTAACAGTTTAGTTTTTCATAGATTTTAACATGGGTAATCCACTAGTAGAATTCAACCTAGTCACAATTCTGATAGCATCTTTGGTGATCTTGAATGGTTTTAGTAGCCATATAAATTCATCATGCATTCGAATCAAAACATACCAGACCCACTCATCTTCATCAAATGTTGGAAACCCTATAATTTGAGTAAAGCGTTTATCCTGTAATGCCTTATACTCATATTTAAGGTCATGATTTTCATCCCCAAGATGCTTCTCAAACAAGTCTACATACCTTGAGTCTCCAAATTCATTTATGTTTGCATGAATATAAATCCTAATATCTTCAACATACATCATGCCATACGAAACACTTGAAAAAGCACCTAACGGGTTGACTTGTATTGATTTGTGAGGATGCTTCTTAAATTTGGGTCAAGGTATTTCAGTAATGTCGACAACATGAGGAGTAGCCATCTCAATAGATTTTAGATTCAAAGATTTACAGAGAAGTACCTTTTTCTTCCACGGGGTTAGGGTTGATCAATTTCTGGTTGAATTTGGATTTGCAGCTCAGATGCTCTTATTCTTGTTTCCTACGAATGCAAAGTGGTTCAAATGCATGACCAAGTGACCTTTTATCCTTCACAAAACCTAATTTGGCATTATAATAAATGCATTGCCCTAACTTCATTTGGTTACTTTGTTTCTCAAACAGTTCTTCATGAATCAGTCCGCAAATTTCCATATCAACATCTTTTCTTCTAGAAATTCTTCCAGAGTTTCTGAAACAATTCAAAATATCTTCTCATTGTGACATATCCAGGCACCCACTGTCTAGTTGGGGAAGTTTGATTTTCAATGCAGCTCCCTCTGAGCCAGAGCTCCAAATTCAATTCTCTGAGGAATTATCAACACCAGATTCTGGTACGGATTCATTACTATTGTTCTCAACTATTTTCTTGACCCATATCTTGCTCATTTAATTCTAGATCTCATTCACATCAATTTTTCTTTTGCCTTTGTCTTGTCTCTACTCATTTGGTTTTTTGTTTACCGGACCTCCTCTTTCATTAATCCTACTTCTGCAAAATCTTGCAATATGACCAGATTTATTGCAATTAAAGCACACAATAGTTCTTTGCTTGTACACTTGATTTCCCCTTAATCTACACTGATTAGCCATATGTCCAAATCCATTGCAAGAAAAACATTAGCCATTGAAAGAGTTGCCATTTCTTCTATTGTTAGAGTTATTTATTATCATACTTCTGAATTCATTTGATCTATGACCATACCTTTTACACTTGAAGCATTCTCCAGAGATGGATGAACCATTTTGATTTGCTCTGCTTCTGCATTGAGTAGCTTTATGACCAAATTTATTGCAATTGAAACAATTGCCATTGAATGATGGATATCTTTGAGCATTAGGCTATCTTACCGGAGGTCTTCTAGGTCTATTTCTCCCATTCTTTGGTTGAAAATTTCTGTTTGGATCCGGAGCTTTCAACTTTTTCATATCTAAGACCATGCTTGTCATCAGCCCTTTTTTAACCTTCAAGTAGTGCTTCAAGTTTAGCTGAGCTTATCTTGAACTTCTCCTTGTATTCATTTGCAACTTCTAGGTCATGTCTGAGAGTGAGAATTTGCCTCTCATGTTCTCTCTCATTGTTTCTGCTTTCTTGTAAATTAGACTCTAGAAATCTAGCTATTCCATCTAACCTGTGGCATTCTTCAGTTCTTTCTTTTAGATTTTGATTCAGATCTTCTTTATTTTTCTTCCTATCTTCAATTTCCTTGGTTAGCCTCATCACCCCAGATTCCATCTCATGTTTTAATACAATAACTTATTTAGTTAACTTCTCACATTCTTTTGTCTTCTCTTTTAGGGCCTTATCCTTGTTATTATCTTCATAATGATTTCCCAGTTGAAGGGGTTGCTCCTTCTTTTCATTGGATTTGCTCAAATTTTCTTTTAAAATTTCAATGAAGTTTTCAGCATTTTTAAGGTTTTCTTGCAGCTCATTGACTTCTATTCTAGACTGCTCAAGATCTTCTAAAGTGAGATTAAGTTGTCCTTGAAGGCTGTATTCATCCATTTTACTGTCTTCCTAGATCTTCCTCAAGCTGTTAAACTTTTTCAAAGGAACCTTGCTCTGATACCAATTGTTGGAATTGGTCTAGACAACTGAGAGGGGGGTGAATCAGTTGTCACACAATTTTAACCTTTTTCACCTTTAATTTTCTTTTACAACTTCTAATCAAATTAATGATATAAACATTAAAGCATGAATCAATGACACATGAGCAGAAACATAAACAACACACTTGACACCAAAATTTTTGTTGACACCAAATTTTTTGACATGGAAACCTGGTTAAGGGAAAAACCACAGTGGGGGTTAACCCACAAAGATTATACTCTATTAAAAGTATTACAAAGGGAATGCACATGCATTCGGGCTCACTGCCCAGAGCTCACTTCTCAAAAAGAAGGCTCACTTCCTACAACAAGCTCACTGCCTATAGGAAGAAAAAGTACAATAAGCTTGAACTAATAATTAGCATCTATCAATGCAAGGATTCAGTTCTGGTTAAGCACAAAATATTGACTTGATACACTTCATCTTCACTCTGCCCTGTTTACTGTTCTATTAACATCTGAACCTTAGATCTTTGCACTTTTCACCCTTATTCCATAGTCACATCACACTCTCTTACTAAATCATTCAAATCCATTGGCTATATATATCCACATTTAGATCTTCAACCACTTTTCAGTCGGCTTCAAGAACACTAAGAACTTTATTGAAAATTCTTCTCTATCGGCTAAATCCAAGCATAACTTGAGACACGGACCAAAACTTGCACTAACAAATCATCAATCAAGTCAGTTACTATCATTGATCAACACAACTTGTCTAACCAACAACTTCCATACATCCGGAACCAAGATTAATTACAAGGTTGGCCAGTACTTCTTCTATTTGTTTTGTTAAACTATTAACCCGATACTCAGATGCTAATAACTGTTGAATCCTTCATCACCTAAGGCCAAAAATCTAGATTTAGATTGTCTTGACAATGCTTATGACTATCTTAGATCCACAACAAATTATGACTTTCCACCGGAGAGATCGAGACCAAGATACTGGACCTTATTGTCTACTCTATTCTTGACTACCTGAACTTAGATAAATTATGATTCTGACTTTCGGTATGAACAAATTGTGTTGTACAGATGAGTGGAATTGTCTTAGTTGCCATCAATGACAACATCTATTATGCAAAGCAGTGTCTGTTGCCAACATAAAGTTCTTGCAAGCTTCACCCAAATGAAAAATATCCCCCAATGGGAGATTCTTTCAATTCTCTCCCAAATTTGTATATGCCACTGAAACATGAGGGTTGAGGTCATCCCCTTGGTTAGATGTCAAAAATCACAAGAAAAATGATACAAACTACATATAGAATAAAACCTTCCAAACATAGGATAGAACTGCCCAAATGCAAATAAAATGCTATACTTGATAGGCTAACAAAGCCACTAAAAAAAGGGTTCAAAACTATTGATTTGAAACTGAACCTTTGAAATAGGTACATGAGGGTAAAAATGGTTGTTTCTACAATAAAATGGTTATTTTTTTACAAAAAACAAAGATGGTTAGAGGAATTTGAGAATCATAACACCCTATAAAAGTGATCCTTGGTTAGAAAATAGAATGATGAAGTAGTTAGAAATGATGGAAATGATTTTGGAGTGTGGAAAGAAGAGAATGTTGTCTTAAAAATAGGGCCACTCAAACACTTATAGAACCATCCAAGTAGTGTAAGAGCCTAGGAATAGGATACAGAACCACCCAAATAGGGTATAGGGCTGCCCAAATGCAGACAAAACTGCCCAAGAAGCATTAGAGACTAGGAATAGGCTACAGAACCACCCAAATAGGGTACAAGGTTGCCCATATACGCACAAAACCATCCAAGCAGTGTTAGGAGATGGAAATGGAGTTAGGGATACTAATACAGGATGTAGGGTTAGCCACCATGTTGCAAGTATGTGTAATCATGTTGTCATTAATGTCAACAAGCTTGTGTTGTCATTGGTGTCAACTGTGTCATTTGTATGAGTTGCCTTTGGTACAAGAGTATGAGTAGTTTGTGTTGAGAAGATATTGTCTTAGATATGAGGTTATTGCAATGGTATTGGCTATTTGGTCAAGTTACTTTGATGAAAATGATGTGAATTCTTTGAAGAGGTGCTGAAGATGTTAGGAATATGTTTCTATTGGTTGGCTTCCAAGTGCTTTTGAGAAAATTTGATTATAAAAGGAAACAGTGTGTTGAAGTGGCTTCTTGGCTTACAGAGTAGTGTTTTGGTTTTGCTCTGCATTTCCTCCATGATGAAGAGCTGTCTTTGTAGTTTGGATATGTTGTTCAAAGGTGTGAAGAGTTGTTATATTCTAATTTTGGTGCTCCAGTTCATTGAGAAGAGAAAGTTGTGTTCACCAGTGTGTGGACTATGTTTCTAAGTTGTGCAAAGGTGTTTGGGAGAAATGTCGTTGCTTCACATTTCTCTGCAAAATGGTTTTAGGTCATATGGTTCTGGATTTGTGCTTATAAGGTTCCTATCTTTCTCCAGTTAAAGTTGTTCATGAATTGGTGCTCTGAAAGAGGACTTATTGAGTTGGAGTGTTTGACAGAGACATTTGAGTTTGTTGGGTAAACAGTCCATAAGGTTGTGTGGTAGATGAAAGTTGTTGTAGAGGAATTTGTTGGTTTTTAGGATGTTTTAGGATGTTTGTGGAATACTCTAGATTGTGTTAAAGCCTTGCATGTGGTCTATGAGTTGGTTTTGGATTCAAGGAAGTGTGTAGTTAAGAGTTCATTGAGTTAACATAGGTTTGGCCGACCTTGGGTGTTTACACTGATTATGGAGCTTCTTTGGTAATTTTGAAAGTGTGGAGTAGCTTGCTTAAATGAATATAGGTTCAAGCTAAGGTGTGTTGTGGTCTTCCTTCATTCTTTTCCACTATGGGAATGTTTAGGTCCTGACCTAATTTGAATTCTCTATGTTAAGGTGTAATACCGACTTTGGAGAATGTTCTCAAGGTTGAAGACAATATAAATGAGTGTCAAGAATTCATAATTGTGGGAGTGTGACTATGGTGTGAATAACAACATAAGTGAATGTGTGATGCGACAAGTGCCTATGGAAGCAAATTAAATGCAGAGCAGTAGGGTCTGGTATTATAGAACAATGTGATGAACACTGTTTCAATATTTTGAGCTTCATTGGAACTGTACGTCATGTATATGTTACATGCAATCATAACAATTCAACCCTAGCAGTGAGCCATCTCTTCTATCTCTTTCTTTCAAGACATTGAGCCCTTGGGCAGTGAACCCCTTGGTAGTGATCCTTTCTTCTAGGAAGTGAGCCCTTCGGTAGTGAGCCTTTAGTAACTCAGCATTGTTACTACTTTATATTGTGAGCTAATCCTCACCATGGTTTTTTCCTTCTTGGGTTTTCCATGTAAATCTGGTGTTCATGTGTTATGAGTTGTGGTTGTTTATTTTATGCTTAATCTCCTTCACTGCAATTAAGTACATTAAATGGTTTAAAAGTTTGATTTGTAAATGGTTTAACAGAATACTGATTCACCCCCTTCTTAGTATTATAGGTGTTCAACAATTGGTATCAGAGTCAAGTCCTTTTGAAGAAGCCTAACCTCTCAAGGAAGATCTTGGAGATTGAACACATGGTGCTAGAAGATTTCCTACTCCTCCTAAAGAAATTCCTACTGCTAAATACATTTAAGAAGATTGCATAATTGATAAAGCTGGAGAACTTAATGCCACTCTTGAGGATCTTGAAAGAACTGAAGATGAGATCAAAGAACTAAAGGAAAATGTTAGAGAAGGAGATGAATGCATCAAAAATTGAGAGAGCAAGTCAAAAAGTTTAAAGAAAGGCATAAGGAAGTCAGTAAAAAATTCAAGCATGCAAATGAATCTATCAGTAGTCTGAAAGTACAAGCTGAGGAGAAGACAAGAATTGAGTAATGTCTTAATGTAGTAGTGAAAAGCAAATCAGAAGAATGTGCAAGGCTTGAATAAGAAGTTGTAAATCTGAGATCCATTTTGGAGAAGGCATGGATGTATGAAGACAAGTTTGAGATGAGTTCTACAAATCTTATGAAATGATTGCAAGTCAAAAAAGTCCCAATGATAAATAGGGTTTAGGATTTGAAAAAGGTGAAAGTTCAAAATCAAATTAGATTTTAAATCAAAGGTACAATGGCAAGTAGATCCAGATTCAAAGGAATAAAGCTAAAAGACCACTTATCAGACAACCAAATGCTCAAATGTACCTATCTTTCAATGGTTTTTGTCATTCTTGCAATAAGTATGGACACAAAGCAATAGAATGTAGAAGTAAAAGGAATCAAAATGTTTCATCTTTCTCTGGTCAATGCTTTACATGCAATAAAGTTGGTCATAGAGCTGCTAAATGCAAAAGGAAAGTAATTCAGAACTCTAATAGATGTCTTGCATGCAATAAGATGGGACACAAAGCAAACAAGTGTAGAAGCTGAATACCAAGGTATAACAAGAAAAATGCCCAATCATTTAATGGATACTACCATACGTGTAATAAGTTTGGCCACAAAGCTAATTGTAAATCAAAGGCAAGAAGGAGTGGAAATTGTTGTAAGTATGTGCCTAACCGGTGTTGTCATTGATGTCAACATATCAGTGTTGTCATTGGTGCCAACTATGCTCTTGTCTTGATGATTTCTTGTAATGAGTTAGATGCCTATGTAAGTGTTGGGAACCCTGATATTGAAGATATTGAGAAAATTTGCTCCTCTGGTAGAAATAGTATGTTGCAAAATATCTTTGTCTATAGAAAAATAGTCCAACAGAATGCTCCACATTTCCTGTAGAATGAATATCTTTGTCTGCAGATTGGAAGTTATTTATAGGCTTGTCTGAAGATGCTATGTTCCAAGTTTGAGCCTCCGATATGAAGATTTGAGTGAACTATGCTCACCAGAGTGAAAACTATTTTTTTGTATGTTTGGTGGTGACAGGGAGAAAGTGTTATGCTCCACATTCCTCCACATTCCTCTACATTGAAGTATTTTGGTCTGTGGTTCTAGAGTTAAGTCTAAGATGATAATATGGGCCTTTAGTTCCAATGGTTCGTGGTCTGGTGGTCCGCAAGTGATCTTTTTCTTATGAGAGTATCTAGTAGTGGTGTTTATATGCTTCAGTTTAAAGAATCTTCTTGGCAGAGTGGTTATAAGTTGTGTGGTTGTTCCTGATGATTTCAATGTACTTGTCGATGTCTCCTGATTGTTTTCCTACCCTTGGATTGGTCTGCAAAGAGAAAATTGGATCGTGGATGAAGAATGTTCTTAGTAGACCTAGTGTTCTCACTAGTCTTGGCTGACTTGGTTGATTTCACTATTTATGGAGATGCCTTGAAGATTGCAGAAGCATGTCGTGGCATGAAGGATTGTGTTTGATTCCTAGCTAATGTGTGGCATGTTCAACATACATCGTTACATCTTTCCCTTAGCTAATTTTTGTATTAGGTCCATACCTATTTCTATGTATGCTTTTGTAATGCCAACCTTAGAGATTGTTCCAACAGTTGATGAATGTATTGCTGACCTTGATGAACATTCCAAGGTTGATGACTTGTATAAAGACTTGTAATGTAATTGTGAGAAAGTATGAATGTGTAAAATGAGGAGATAAGTGCGAAGAGTTAGAAGAGCAGAATAGAGGAAAAATATTGTTCTTTAATGGAACTAAACTCAGGCATAGAGTAGATTCTATCATATCAGTTCAAAATCTTTGGCAGTGAGCTACCCCTGGCAGTGAGCTACCCCTGGCAGTGAGTCATTCTTGGCAGTGAGCCATTCTTTGCAGTGAGCAATTTGGGCAGTGAGCCTTTGTTTTTTAGTATTGTTATAACTCATATATTTCTGTGGGCTAACAGTCACCGTGTTTTTCCCTTATAGGGGTTTCCACGTAAAAATCTGGTGTCTCCTATGTTGAATGTGTGATTGTGATTAAGTCTATGGTTTCATGCTTTCTTGGTTAAATTTGATTATCAATAATTAAGTAGTTGATGATTTGATATTTGTATGAGGTTAAATTTTTGTGACAACTGATTCACTCCCCCCACTCAGTTGTCTTGTGTATTTCAATAATTGGTATTAGAGCAGGTTACTTGAAAGAAAGCCTAGTAGCTTGAGGAGGATCCAAGATGTCTTTTAAAAAGGAGGCTCCATAGTTTAATGGGTCAAATTATGCTCTATGGAAGGTACAAATGAAAAGTCATATCCTTTGTCTTGATTATAAAGTGTGGAAAGCTATAGAAATAGAATACACCATACCTAAAAATGGTTTGACAACTGAAGATGATATCAAAGAATATGAGTTGAATACAAAAGTTAGAGATGCACTGTTAAGTGCCTAGACTGACACTGAGTTGATAAAAGTCATGGATCTAGAAACTACAAATGAAGTTTGGGAAAAGTTGAAAAAACTATATGAAGGAGATGATTCTGTAAAGAAGCCAAGCTACAGGGCCCGAAAGTGAAATATGAGGGTTTAAAGATGAATGAAGATGGAAACATAACAAATTTTATGCAAAGGGTTGATGAACTTGTTAATGGAATAAAAGGTATGGGAGGAACTATTGGTGATAAGGAAGTTGTGATGAAAATTTTTAGATCACTACCAAAGTCCTATAGTCACAAGGTAGCTGCAATTGAAGAAGTAATGACTGTAAAAACTATTGACAGAGATTAATTAATTGGAATGCTTACAACCTTTGAGATGAAAGAGTTTAGTGATGCTCTACTGAAAGTTGAGACTACTTTCAAAGCCAGTACTTCTGAAAAGATCTCCAGAGCTGAAAAATACAAAGTGGAGCGTATTGATGACTTTGATGAAATTGAATCTAACTTTGTTGACATGTTGCAAAGAGGTTCCGGTAAGTTCAAAGGAAAATTACCTTTTAAATATTTTTCATTTGGTAAAATAGGTCATTATGCTTCCAGATGTCCTGAAAGAATTGAAAGGAATAGAAAAAGATTTGAGAACAGGCCTAGATCTCTGAAGAAATGCTACTATATTAGAGATCTTGATGACAAAGGTGTGACTGATGATGAATCTAATGATGCTAGTACTAGTGCAAATGAATGCTTGTTTATTTCTATTAAAGAAGAACCTATGTCTACTAATCCTGCTAGTTGTGTGAAGGAAGAAATACTAGTGGAAGAAAGTTCTTTCGCTGTTCAGGTTGAAAAAGATAAGGATGAATGGATTATTGATAGTGGATGCTCACATCACATGACTAGTGACAAAAGTAAGTTTGTGAGTTTGGAAAAGTATGATGGAGGACTGGTTAGGTTTGGAGACAATGCAGTTGGTAAGATTTGTGGAAAAGGATCTATTTCATTTGATGGAAAACATAATACTGATAATGTCCTATATGTTAGGGACTTGAAGCATAATATTTTGAGTGTTGGTTAGATGTGTGACAAAGGTTATGATCTGAGATTCAAAGACAATGGGCACAAGATCATAGAAAGCTCCAAAATTGTGATTGCTGCCAGTAAGAAGACCAGAGGTAACATCTATCAATTAAGATGAACTAATGATTATTGTTTATTGGCCCAAGCAGATGAGAGTTGGTTGTGTCATAGAAGGATGTGTCATATAAACTTTGATAATCTAGTGAAGATAAGTTTAGGTTAGATTGTGAGAGATTTACCAAAACTTGTGAAACCCACAAATACCATTTGTAAGGATTGTCAGTTGGGGAAGTAGACAAGAACATGTTTCAAGAGCAAAGAGCAATTTTCTGGCAATTTTCTGGATCTAGTACATACAGATCTATGTGGTCCTACAAGAATAAGAAGTCTACAAGGTGATAGGTACTTCATGTTGCTTATTGATGATTATTCTAGAATGACTTGCGTTACTTTTATAAGAGACAAATTTGAAGCCCTAGAGAAGTTCAAATCCTTCAAGGCAATGGTTGAGAATAAAATAGAGCTGAAAATCAAATTCTTGAGGTTTGATAGAGGAGGTGAGTTCACATCAAATGAATTTAACATTTTCTGTGACGAGAAAGGAATAAAGAGACAGTTGTCTACACCTAGGACTCCTCATTAGAATGGAGTTATGGAAAGAAAGAACATGATAGTTCAAGAGTCTGCTAGAACAATGATGAAAGAAGGAGGTCTGCCAGAAGTTTTCTAGAAAGAAGCTATATACATACTACTATTTACATCCAAAACAAAGTTCAAGTGAAAGGTAATGGTACTAAAACTCCCTATGAATTGTGGTATGGAAGAATTCCTACAATAAAATATTTCAAAGTCTTTGGAACAAATGCTATATTAGAAGAGATGAAGATCTAGGGAAATTTGATGCAAGATGTGATGAAGGAATCTTCCTTGGATACTCTACCAAGAGTAAGGCCTATCGGTGCCACAACAAAAGGCTAAAAAGATTGTTGAGAGTGAAAATGCGAAGATGGATGAAGACAAAGGAAGAACATCAGATCAGAGTAGCTATGAATAAGATGAACCTACTGCTATAACATATGAAGAAAACGTTGAAAAAGAAGATAGTCAAGGTGAAGAAGAAAAGGCTCCAGAAAGTGCTGCTAAGACCCCCAGGTATGTAAAAATCAATCACTCTGAAGATCAAATTATTGGAGACAAAAACAAAGGAGTACTAGCAAGGAAAAGAGCTACAGAAAAATAAGTGAATTACTATTTTCTCTCTACATTTGAACAAAAAATTGTGAATGAAGCCTACAATGATAAAAATTGGGTAAAGGCAATGAAGGAAGAACTAATGCAGATAGAGAAGAATGACATTTGGGAATTAGTTCCTAGACCTGGTGACATAAATGTTATTGGAACCAAATGGGTTTTTAGGAATAAGCTGAATGAAAATGGAGAAGTGGTAAGGAATAAAGCAAGGCTTGTGTGCAAAGGATATTCCCAAATTGAAGGAATAGATTTTGAAGAGACTTTTTCTCCAGTAGCTCAGATTGAAGCAATCAGAATGTTTCTAGCATTTTCAGCTCACAAAGATTTCAAAGTGTATTAGATGGATGTGAAGTCTGCATTTCTGAATGGTGAGTTGGAAGAGGAAGTCTACATTGAGCAACCGAAAGGATTCCAACTAATAGATGAAAGTGATATGGTATGCAAGTTGAAGAAAGCATTGTATGGACTCAAGCAAGCTCCTAGAGCATGGTATGCAAGGTTGGATAAGTACTTACTGCAGTTAGGGTTCAATAAAGGTACTGCTGACAATAATCTCTATTTCAAGATTAACGGTGATCAATTTTTGATTGTTGAAGTCTTTGTTGATGATATCATCTTTGGAGGCAATCAAAGTATGTGTATGAAATTTGCTGGAGAAATGCAAAAAGAGTATGAGATGTCTATGTTTGGTGAGATGATTTTCTTTCTCAGTTTGCAAATCAATCAATCAAATAAAGCAATCTTCATATCTCAGTCTAAGCATGTGAAAGAGTTGTTGAAGAAGTTTGGGATGGAAGACTCTAAACTGGTATGTACTCCCATCATGACTAGTTGCAAGTTGAGAAAAACTAATGAATCAACCAAGATTGATAAAAAAAAGTACAGATCCATGATTGGAGGATTTCTCTAACTCAAACCAAACCTAATATTATGCATGCAGTTTGTCTTGTTGCAAGATTTCAAGCAGATTGAAGAGAATCACATGTGATGGCAATCAAGAGAAACTTGAGGTATTTAAAAGGCACACTGGATCATGGCTTATGGTATCCAAAGGATAATGATTTCACTCTCAATGCTTATACAGACGCTGATTGGGTTGGAGATGTTGATGACAGGAAGAGTACAAGTGGAGGTGCCTTCTTTCTGGGTAACAGATTGGTTTCATGGCTGAGAAAGAAACAAGATTCAATATCTTTGTCAACTATAAAAGCAGTGTATATTGCAGAAACATTTTGTTGTACTGAAGTGTTATAAATGAAGTAGACTTTGAAGGAAATAAGAGTTGTGTATGAAGATCCAGTTGCAATCTTCTGTGACAATACAAGTGCTATAAACATTTCAAAGAATCTAGTGATGCACTCAAGAACAAAGAATATATCTATAAGGTATCACTTTCTGAGAGAAAAGGTGACAGCGAATGAAGTAAAGTTGGAATTGGTGAGTGCAAGATCATGATGAGCCAAACACTACCCCTAAGTGGCAATGTAAATGTGAAAAATAGGCTTAAGTAATTTCATGTCAAAAATTAAATGAGTTATATACACAATCTAGAAATATGGTATTAATAAAAGTTATAATAAATTGGATTTATTTTATGGGATACTACTTTGTTTTTGAAAATTTTAAAAATAGTTTGGTGAAAATTAGATTTTTCAAGGACGCACTACTAAAATTTTCTAAAAGACGTAAAAAGTAGGTGTCATTCCAGTCAACCTATGTATGAGAAAAAGATAATATTTTCTTTTATTATTTGGATTTAAGTAAAGGACACATGATTGGATGTGATGCATATTTTTTTGAATTTTTTAAGTAAATAAATAATTATTTATGAATTTTTAATTGTGATTTTTTTAAAATATTAAAAATTAATTTTCCCAGCCAACCTAACTTGGTCAAAAATATATTAAACTCAAAAATTTTAAATTTTGATGTATATCGAATAAATCCTAGAATGTGATGAATCTTTTGGATTTAAAAAGGGATTAATATGTTGAAAGTTATGGATGTTTTTCAATATGTATATCTATTAGGAAATCAAACATAACATTTGTAGAAAATTAATAATAATTAGCTATTAAAATTATTATGAGGCCTATATTTTATTTTTAGAATCTTAATAGCTTCATCTATAAACCCTTTTTATTTGATTAAATTTAGTTATAAAAAAGTCTGTCAGCTTCAAGAATGAAATTGTGAAAAATTTTAGGATAACACTAAATTGGTGGTTTTGCAAGTTTCTTTAGCAAGTTTTGGGACTCCCAATTGCCTAAATATGATGTATTCCTACGGCATTTTTGGAGGGAATCCATATTTGAGCTAGAAATATTAACATCCTTTCCATCCAACAAGTTTTTTCTCCATTGCCACTATTTGGCCCATCATGATCTCACACTCACCTAAATATGTGTCGACAAATGATCAAATTGCAGATATCTTCACCAAACCTCTACCTAAGGATACTTTTGAGTATCTTAGAGAAACGTTAGGGGTCATACCCCTCCTGCCCTAAATTAAGATGCCTGGGAATGCATCAGTCCAGTGGTGCTCAAAGTCTCATTCTTTGATCTGGATTGACGTTTTGAGAGCTACCGCTCAGGGGGAGTAGCTAGATGTTACCAGTATGAGCTTCTGATGAAGAAAGTATTGATAATAGAAAAGGTTCAGTTGATTCAGAATAGCAAAATTCAAGTATGTGCCCTCTGCCATTGATGTCAAAGGGGGAGAGAAATCATGTGAAAAACTCAGGGAGAGAAAGAATGTAGATGTACAAAGAGAAAGGAGGAGAATCTTGTCTTAATGGTCTTTTCAAATTTTCATATCATATGTTACCATCAGTGACAAAGGGGGAGATTTTTGCAAGTATGTGCCTAACCGGTGTTGTCATTGACGTCAACATATCAATGTTGTCATTGGTGCCAACTGTGCTCTTGTCTTGATGATTGCTTGTAATGAGTTAGATGCCTATGTAAGTGTTGGAAAGACTGATATTGAGGATATTGAGAAAATTTGCTCCTGTGGTAGAAACAGTATGTTGCAAAATATATTTGTCTACAAAAACATAGTCCAAGAGAATGCTCCACATTTCTTATATAATGAATATCTTTGTCTGTAGATTGGAAGTTATTTATAGGCTTGTCTAAAGATGCTATGTTCCAAGTTTGATCCTTTGATATGAAGATTTGAATGAGCTATATTCACCAGAGTGAAAACTATTTTTCAGTATGTTTGGTGGTGACAGGGAAAAAGTGTCATGCTTTGCATTCCTTTGTATTGAAGTATTTTGGTTTGCGGTTCTAGAGTTAAGCTTAAGATGATAATATGGGCCTTTAGTTCCAATGGTTCGTGATCTGGTTGTCTGCAAGTGATCTTTTCCTTATGACAGTAGCTGGTAGTGGTGTTTATATGCTCCGGTTTGAAGAATCTTCTTGATAGAGTGGTTAGAAGTTGTGTGGTTGTTCCTGATGATCTCAATGTGCTTGTGGATGTCTATTGATCGTGTTCCTACCCTTGGATTGGTCTGCAAAAAGAAAATTGGATCATGGATGAAGAATGTTATTAGTAGACCTAGTTTTCTCACCAGTCTTGGCTGACTTGGTTGATTTCACTATTTGTAGAGATGCCTTGAAGATTGCAAAAGTGTGTCATGGTGTGAAGGATTACGTTTGAGTCCAAGCTAATGCATGGCATCTTCAACATACATTTTTACATATTTCCCTTAGCTAATTTCTATATTAGGTCCAAACCTATTTTTATGCATGATTTTGTAATGCTTGTTAGATTTAGGATAGACAACTGAGAGGGGGGGTGAATCAGTTGTCCAAAACTTTCTTCCTTTTCAACACTTGCATTCACTTAGCATTATGACAGTAAATCAAACATGAAACTTAATGCAATTAACCAAGAGCAGAAACATATCAACACATGAAACACCAAGATTTTGACGTGGAAAACCTGGTTAAGGGAAAAACCACAGGGTGACTAACCCAAGATATTATTCTCTATTAGAAGAATAAGAAGAATAAGATGGCACATGCCAATTAGGGCTCACTGCCTGAGCACACTGCTTACAAGAGGCTCACTGCTTACAAGAGACACACTGTCTACAATAGATAAGTATTACATACTTGAATTGGTAAATAGCATCTTCACCATGCTTGAATCAGTTCCATTGAGGCCCAAATCCTTCTGCTCTTCCTTTTGCTCTTCTCCTCGCTACCACACACTCATCTCCACAAGTCACACTATGAAATGACTTTGCAATCCCTTATTTATACATGACATCAACTTAGGAACAACCATCTAAGTCAGCAAACATCCACAAGTACCTCTGCAAGATGAATAACTCATCCGGGTGGCCAGCCTGAGGAAGAACACCTTCATCCGGAAGTATATCTCCAATTTTGGGCTCCAACACTAATGCGGACCGACAACACAACCTCAACATGATCCAAGAACCTTCACAAGCTTGCCTGAATGACCAGGTACATTTGCACTTCCTCTACTTACTAAAATCTCTTCTCTCCTGCATCCGGTGCCTCAAGAACACAATTTTCCATGACTGTCACAAAGGAGTAGATTCTTCTGGACCTTCAAACAATGAAAAAATAGAGATGACACATCACAAGGACTCCCCCAACACTCCTTCCAATCTGCAGAACCAGAAAATGGACTTTCGGATCTCACCGGACCTTTCTGTAACACTTTGTCCCTCCTGAGTATCTCCTGAAACTGGTTCTACTAGATCGATCACAACTCCTTCATATCTTCATGCAGACCTTTGAAATCTTAACTGGAACCTCCTAAGACTTATGTCCACAAAACCTTTAATCTGCAGCTTTTGATCCTCAACCTATCTTGAGCTATTTCCTTACTGTCATCACTGTTCTTGACTTTCTCAGTATCCTCAACAAATAATTCATCCAATCCTTATCACTAATGTAACAGAAGTATGTTGACATCAATGACAACACTGGTTAGACCCATACTTGCAACAATGCTGACCTTGGATATTGTTCCAACAGTTGATGAATGTATTGCTGAACTTGATGAACATTCCAAGGTTGATGACTTGTATAAAGACTTGTAATGTAATTGCAAAAAAGTATGAGTGTGTAAAATGAGGAGATAAGTGTGAAGAGTAAGAAGAGTAGAGCAGAGGAAGAATATTGTGCTTCAATGGAACTGAACTTAGGCATAGAGTAGATGCTATCATATCAGTTCAAATCCTTTGGCAGTGAGCCACCACTAGTAATGAGCCGTTCTTGGCAGTGAGCCATTCTTTGCAGTGAGCAATTTAGGTAGTGAGCCTCTATTTTTTGGTATTGTTATAACTCATATATTTCTATGGGTTAACACCCACCGTGGTTTTTCTATTATAGGGTTTTCCATGTAAAACGTCGGTGTCTCCTGTGTTGAATGTGTGATTTTGATTAAGTCTATGGTTTCATGCTTTCTTGGTTAAATCTAATTATCAATAATTAAGTAGTTGATTTGATATTTATATGAGGTTAAGTTTTTCTGACAACTAATTCACCCCCCCTCTCAGTTGTCCTATGTATTTCAATATAAATGCTTAGCAAGACACGTGTAACTGTTTTGAGTGCAATGAAATAAGATACTCTCAAAGTTATAAGAAACCCATTGATGCTACTTTACAAAAGAAGGAAATGAATAAGATTTGGATAAAGAGGGATGTAATAGAGGTTAAGTATGAGTTTGTACTGGCATCTAGTGTAGATGTTCCCTCTAGGAACTAAGATTAGAGCTTTGGCTCAGGGGGAGCTTCATTGAAAATTCTTTCTCCCCTGCCAAAGGAATGGTGTTGATGCCTCATCATGAAGATATGAGATGAAGGTTGACATACTTAATCATTTGGTGAAGTTTGTGGTAGAAAATCTCCTAATGCAAAATCTTATGGAGAATTTGAAGATGACTGGGTATACAATGAAAGGTTTGACAACTTTGTCAGATGAGACATTTATGATGAATTAAGAATAGGAATGATGAAGGTGTTGTAAGAAGGATAGAGAAGGTGAAGGTGTCTACTGTACAAAACAAGAGCAGTGTGGAATCGTAGTGCATGACTTAGGTTAGTGAACAAAGTAAATGCATCCAACATCAAGAACATTATTCCAGAGTTGCTTGTAGTGAATCCCTCTCTCAAATGTGGGAGGTTTGCACTAGACTAAGAAATTTGCACAGTAGGGGTTTTAAAGTGAGTGGTCTTCAAGTATCTGATTCAGGTTCTTCTTCTACAACTATTCAAACTAAAACCTAAAGTATAAGAACTAGTGAAAGACATGACAGAGGATAGTCATCTAGGAAATAGGTTTAGGAAAGGGAATTTGAATCACATCAATAAAATTGATATCTCATTTAATGAATCAAAAATTTTCTCCTAAAATCATTGCCTTGGAACTTCTAACCCTTTTGCTAGAAAATCCTACAGATGACAATGTAGAGGTTGTTGATTGGGTTTGTGAAAGAATGTGGGACTTTGCTGCAAAACCTTTCACCAGAAGGTCTTCATGGGATTTTTGAATGATATAGAATCGCGCATGAAGAATTGGACCTTGTAGAGAAAGAAGATCAATTAACACATGAGGTTTTCCTAGAAAATGAACTTGATCAAGAAGCTATTTTAGATGTTTTTAAGCTAGATTCTAAGTTCTTAGAGCATGAGACAACCTATGAAAAATTATAGAAAGACATCTTTGAAGATGCTTCTCCATATGAAGCTAAAAGGGGGAATGAATCAAATGATGATGATGATGATGATATTGAAGAAAAAGAAGTTGAGGAGGCACTAAGAATACAAGATGAGACAGAAACGAACTTGGGTAATTTAAGGTGCACAATTTACTTGAAAATCATGTCAAGTGTTAATTTTGGAGAAAGCTGGTCACAGGCTACTAAAGATTCTAGGAGGATACTATTTTCTCTTCCTAGACATTTATAAAGATTCCCTTCCATAAGTTGGTAGAGAAATTAAGCATATTGTTGCTTAATGAGAGGTTAAATGATCTGACAAGGACAATCCCAAATTTTACAGCTTGCTGAAAGTGTATTTGTGTATTTGAAGAATATGCCAAGGTTTGTAATGTAGCAACATAAGTCTATCCTTGAGTTAGATAAATCAACCTCTAATGATGATTATTGTAGTTCATTAGGTTCATCAAATTTTTATAGATCAGATTCAAACTTTGAGAATGATAGTGACAGTGACAAAAATAGAAGGAAAAAGAAAAAGATTTAAAAGGCTTTCTGCTCGGTCATTCATGGCACTAGCAAACACTGTTTTATCTGGACTAATGTTGGCCACCTCTCAAGGGGAGTAGATAGTTGTGACTGATGTTAGGGGAAGCTTGCAGGAGAAAATTTGCAAACAGATGAGTGTTGATGTAAGGAGATTGTTGGGCGCTATATGTGTTGTCATTGATATGGAATCATAATATGTATTGATGTCATATGTTGTCATGAAGGTTGATAAAATATGAGATGTTCCAAAGAAGGAGAGTTCTGTTGGAATTAGTTTAGACAACTGAGAGGGGGGTGAATCAGTTGTCCCACAAATTTAACCTTTTCTTCTTTTAATCTTCTTTATCAACTTACAATCAGATTAATGATGTAAACATTAAAGCATGAATCAACAACACATGAGTAGAAATAGATTGAACACACATAACACCAAAATTTTTACGTGGAAACTTGGTTAAGGGAAAACCACGATGGGGGTTAACCCACAAGACTTGTACCCTATTAAAAATACTTAAAAGAAATGATAAGCCACTTGCCTTAGGGTGCACTTCCCAGAGCTCACCGCTGAAAGAAGCTCACTGCTTACAGGAGGCTCACTACCTATAAGAATTTATGTTTAATATAGAAAGAATGAACTGAGAAATAACATCTTCTTCATGCTTGGTTCAGTCCCATTTAAAGCTCATAAAACTTCTGCTCTGCCCCAAACACTTCTTCATAGTCTCTTCATACCTTACTACTCTTGTTCCTCTGTTCCTCCTCTTCTCTGCTATGCCTCTGTACCTTTCTTAGGAATTTATCATTTTTGCACAAGGACAACTTTTCACAACTCATCCACAAGTATTTTTACTCTTTATCAACCTTGGAATGAACATCAAGGTTAGCATTACAAACATCTAACTTAATGTGAATCATTATACTGTCAGCCAAACACAACTAGTATCCAAATCTTCCTCAAACAATGTGCCAGTCTTCATATAACTCATCTTAGATCATCCGCAACATGCTTGAATAATTTGGTCAGCCAAGATTGGGAAGAACAACAACACCAAGGAAGAAATCTTCAACAACGAGCTCAAACTTCAATGCGGACCTCCAACACAGTAGGCACACGATCCAGAGACCACCACAAGAACATTGAATTCAACAATAACATCCACACTACTCCAAACCATCAGAATCACTTGCATCTTCATCTGGTACCTCAAGAATACTATCTGCCATGACTGTCACACTAGAAAGATTTCTTGCGGTCCTCCAAACCACAAACCATTTGAATTGAGGATACACACTAACTTCCCAAACATGCCTCTAGATCCGCAAATCAAAATATTTTGATGCAGATCAATCCAGACCAAATCTTTGTCACTCTGTCACTTTTGAACAACTACAAAACCTAGTTCTACTCAAATGACCATAGCTTATTTAAATCTGATGATAACTAAGAGGGGGGGGTGAATCAGTTATCTTAATTACTTTAACTTTCTGTTCTTCTTCAATAACTAGTGCAGCATTAAATCACATAAGCATGCATAACCATGAAAGCAAAAATAAAATCAATACACATAACACAATGATTTTGATGTGGAAAACCCTATTAAGGGAAAAACCATGGAGTGACTAACCCAAGATTGTATTCTCTGTTAAAAGAATAGAAGTACAAAATGGCACATGCCAATTAGGGCTCACTGCTTGAGCACACTGCTCACAAGAGGCTCACTGCCTACAAAAGACTCACTTTCTATAAGGTATAAATAAAGTAACAAGGTGATTGAACTGATGAGAAGCATCCACATATGCTGAGGTTCAGTTCTAGTTAGGCTCAATACACTGATCTACCGCACTTCATTCTTCCTCTTCTTGGTGCTGCTATTCTGTCACATACCAGACTTGTATTGCTGCTTCCACACTACTCTTTGCTTTTCTTCGTGTTGGTGATAATTTATGTTCAAGGTTTTTAGCCAGGCACCTTCTCAGGAATCCAAGAAAATTTCTAAGTCTTAGACACTCTCAATGTTTTCAGCATCATCATGATATTCTGAAGTAGGAGGTCATCATCATCATGTTTCCAAACATCACTCAGATATTTCTTACGAGGGTCATATTTCACACCAACCTGATCTTCTGCTCGTGGGGTGATATTTTAACATCAGGTGATCTTAGTTAAGATTATCTTGATGCTGTTATTACTAGGTTTCAAGTATGACCTGACATTCTGTAGGGTCATCATATTTGAATATCAGGTGATTTTTGTTAAGATCACCTCGATGTTATTTTATCACCTTATGTTTGTTCCAGTATCATGATGATGCTGACGTCAGGGTAATATCCGCCTATCGGCTTCATCATATTCCAAGGAAGGGGGTGATATTTTCAAGTATCAGTCATATTCATACATCACCCCGATGTTACAATGGAGCTATAGTGTAGCATGATATTTGTGCATGGGGGTGATATTTCTAATTATCCAGTTATCTTCTGAATATCATCCTCATGCCAATATGACAATGATGTCATCCAGATTTGACGGGGTCATACTTCAAGTTTTCAATCTAACCTGACATTGTGATGTGATGTTGACATCATTCTTATGACAGGGTGATATCCACTTTTCTGCCTGTCTGCATCACGATATTTCTGAAGGGGGGGTGATATTTTCATATTCAAATATCACCCAGATGTATGAATATGGTGGTGACATCATCAGGATGTTCATTAGCCAGACATTTGGTATCGGTTAAGCAGGAGGATCTTCCTCCGATGCATCAGGTTGTGCCAATGAAGGTGAATATCAGGTTGATCTTTCACATGAAGGTAAGGTTATCTTGCTGGAGAATGATGATGATGAGACTTATGCTAGGTGCCGTCAGGAGCAAAATCGTTGACATTATATATGTTAACGGCCCAGTATATAAAGTAATGAGAGGGTTGCCGCAGGGTGCATGTGGGATAATTAGATCCTGCATGATTTGAAATATCAGGATGATACATTTTGGTGGGAAAGGTTTGCGATGCACAGCATTCTGTATTTCCCAAGGCCACGGGTTGGTACGCCATTAATGACAGTTGTTGCAAAGGTATGGGTGATGGCGTGACTGATGAGGTACCCGACTAAAGTTGTGAATCCATAGGCGGTGATGCAGGGCTCGAGATCTCTTTCTGTCCCCTCCTCTACTTGCTGCATTGAATGGGTTGAGCACCATTTTCTCAATGTATTGTATCTGGCAAACTTTTATCTGCCATGTAACTAATGCTGAGTACCTGCCTTGCTGTATATAGCAAGTTGTGTTGCTTAGTTGTTGTTGTTGAAAACTGAACATATCTGGCTTTGTAATAAGATACAACTGGTTCTGGTTGCTCTGTGTAGGTGACCTTGTGAGTTTATGTATCTCTCGTTGTATGTCTCATGCATGAATTTACTAATTTCATGATTGGTTTTATATGAGTAATGCTGTATTTGCATGTGTTCTGTTATTCTGTCTCCAGTATTGCATGTATCCTTCTTCTGAATCTAGATATCTAAGGGATGTCTGGGATTCTAGAATATAGAATTCCTGTATTGAATGCTTGATCTTTCAACTTCTGCTCAAGGGGTAGATTAAATTGTTTTCAGATTAAGTGTTGGGAAAGATATACTGCAATAGGGATACCTTAAGTAGAGATAACTTAACACTCTATTCTGGGAGGTATTTGTAAGGCAGATACCATAAAATCCCCTTGAAATCTAGTTTTAGTGTGTTCATGTTGATCATTCACAGGTGTATGTCTACTGACTCCGAGCCCTGGATAGGCACCAATCTAGCTCTGTGTTGAGATTACACACCAGGTCCTAGTTTTGCATCCAAATACATAAATTAAACTCATACTTCCAAATCAAACCATTAGGACTGTAGAAGTAGTTTAGGACCAAGATCCTTTGATACACAACTGAATATAAGCCCAAAGCTAGCCCCTTTGCACTTATCCCACAGTTTTAGTCTTCATATAGGAGGATTTATCTTCTTTGTATCAACACCCCAAGCCAACCCACAAGCATATTCTCATGGGTGTTAAATAGGGAATACCCCCCTAGGTTTTGCAGAGCCTGAAGAAGAAGAGGAGATAAAAATAGAGTCTATCTCCTACACTGTTGGCCCCTAGCCCAGAGATCCTGTTGATCACTGATGGCTACCTTGTAGGGAAATCTGGGAATGAGCATCCAATCAGGGCAAGAACCAACAGAAATTGATGACTCTGCTGGGGATTGAACAGAAAAAGTGATATCTTGTGGCCCATCCGAGTCACCAACAGAAATTGGTGACTCTGCTGGGGAGAGAGAGAGTCAAGTGATTTGAAGGCTGGAAAATCTAGTTTCCAGTGAAGTTGTTGCAGCAAGATAAAAAAAAAAGTAACCATGTGGTGCTCTGCTGGCATGGTGAATCCAGAAAATACATGTGCCTTGTTGATATTCTATCCTCTCTGTGAGAGGTGGTGACTCTGTTGATTGAACCTATCCAATGCTACAACATATTTCCAGGTATTCCATCTTTTCAAAAAAATAATGAGTTTAGAACAGCAAACCTGGTTGTGCTCTCAGAGAAGACCATTTTTTATTGAAAGATATAAAGCCCTAGATTTCACAGGGATATATGGTTACCCAAATATTATTCCCAATAAAATTAGAGGATGTTTGCCAAAATATAGTGGATCAGATTCTAAATCGGCAAACAAACATCTGCAAAGATTTTGTAATTTAATAGAAGATTATGAGGTAGAGGATGAAGATGTAGTAATGAGACTCTTTGTTCAGTCATTAGAAGATGATGCTAGGGTTTGGTTTTCAGACCTCCCTGTATGTTCTGTTTCTTCATGGATAGATTTAGAAATTACATTCCTAGAACAGTTTGGTGAAAGGTTTGATGTGGCCTCATTGATCATACATTTTATGAACATCCAAAAGGAGGATGAGGAACTGGTTCCAGCTTTTAATCTTAGATTTATTAAGTTGCTCAGGCAAATTCCTAAATATATGAGACCCAATAATGTATTATGCTTGAAAATTTATTTGGCTGCATTTGATGAAGAAATGAGTTATATATTGAGAGATAAAGAACCAGTCACACTTCACCAGGCTTTCCAATTTGCTATTGACATAGAAAGCAATGAGAAATATGGAATGCCAGTAGGTTTCATGGCTGCAAGTTGTTAAAGTATTTATCAAAGTGAATATATTTCAGCTCTCCCAGTATGTGCATTAAAAGATGATTGTGTAGAGGGAAATATATTTCAAAATAATGTGTGTAGCCATAATCTGATGCATGAAGAAAATGTTATAGAAAATGTAGGCACATCCTGTGATGATGAGGACAAAGACTATTATCAGCCTCTAGAAGACAAGCCTGTAGATGCAAGATGCTCTCCAAATGATGAAATGAAAGATATACATGAAGTTGCATCCTGCAGTGATAGGCATATCCCAGTTATTCCTGATTATTTGTATAAGGTGGATATGCAAGGCTTCACTCTGAATATAGAAGATACTGCTTCAAGGGATAGTGAATATGTTAATGACTGTCAGCATTCAGATGCATGTGTGAGCCTTTCAGATGATGAAATATATTTGGATGCTGAGTATGAATGTTTCCTTGAAGATTTTGACCGTTTTCACAATGCAGAGGTTGAAAAATTTACTTTTGGGTATCAATGCATTGGTGAAGAGGAAAGACAGGGTCACTATTCAGAGGTGGATAGACATGTTGCAGATGTGTGTGCTCGAACCGTTGGGGATAGTGCTAGTTGCGGGGGTGACTATGAAGCTTTCAGTGTAGGGTTACATTCTAAGTTATTTCTGCCTTCTCTTGAGACATTTCAGGTGGACCTTAGTGACAAAAGTGTTGAGCATGATGATGATGGATATCTATATGCTTATGAAGATAAATTTGATTTTGAGATGTTGCTTGTGCTTGAATATTGCATGTTTGATACATAGGAGCTCTTATTTTTTGAGGAAGGGCAAAATTCTGATGTGGATTCATTTGTTTCATGTGAGTCTATTATTTTTCTGAGCAACATCAGTGACTCATATGATGATGACATTCTACAACTAATGACAATGTGTGCTGATGAAGCTAGTTGTAGATTTGTTGAAGAAAAAGAAAAGAGTAGCAGCACAAATAATTGCAAAGAAGGTTGCTGCAAGTGGTTAAATGATTTTAGGCTTCATTTGAAGAAATCAAAAGAAAATCAGGTGTTTGACAAAGGAAAATTATGGTTTTTGCTTTTTGGCAGCCCTAGACCACCATGTTTATTTTGAAATAATGTGTTTGGTGATGCTGATTGGTGCAAGTTTGACTCTGGTGTCCAATGGATAAGGGACTGGTTTGCATCCCAGAGATCTAAGGTTCTCGTTGTAGTCTTGCACCTACACATCCCCAATTGGAGCTTATGTTGGTGATAATTTATGTTCAAGGTTTTTAGCCAGGCACCTTCTCAGGAATCCAAGAAAATTTCTAAGTCTTAGACCCTCTCAATGTTTTCAACATCATCATGATATTCTGAAGTAGGAGGTCATCATCATCATCATGTTTCTAAACATCACCTGGATATTTCTTACGAGGGTCATATTTCACACCAACCTGATCTTCTGCCTGCAGGGTGATATTTTAACATCGGGTGATCTTAGTTAAGATCATCCTGATGCTGTTATTACTAGGCTTCAAGTATGACCCGACATTCTGCAGGGTCATCATATTTGAATATCGGGTGATCTTTGTTAAGATCACCTCGATGTTATTTTATCACCTTATGTTTGTTCTAGCATCATGATGATGCTGACATTAATGTGATATCCTCCTATCGGCTTCATCATATTCCAAGGAAGGGGGGTGATATTTTCAAGTATCAGTCATATTCATACATCACCTCAATGTTACAATGGAGCTACAGTGCAGCATGATATTTGTGCATGGTGGTGATATTTCTAATTATCCGGTTATCTTCCAAATATCATCCTCATGCCAATATGATGATGACGTCATCTAGATTCGACGGGGTCATACTTCAAATTTTCAATCTGACCCGACATTGTGATGTGATGCTGATGTCATTCTTATGACAGGGTGATATCCGCTTTTCTACCTGTCTGGATCATGATATTTCTGAAGGGGGGGTGATATTTTCATATCTGAATATCACCCTGATGTATGAATATGGTGGTGACGTCATCAGGATGTTCATCGGCCAGACATTTGGTATCGGCTAAGCAGGAGGATCTTCCTTTGATGCATCTGTTGAGTACTAGTGACTCAGATTACAGGTTCAATGTTTCTTTGTTGGTTCAATGGTTCGTTGAACTATTCATCGGTTCAATGGTTTGGTTCAACCGACCTATGCTTTGAACCTCTTTGTTGAACCTATGCTTTGAACCTCTTCGTCAAATCTTTATTACTGTTTGAACCTCTTTGTTGCTTGAATCTCTTCGTTGAACTTATTCTTTGAACCTCTTTGTTGAACCTCTTCGTTGAACTTATTCTTTGAACCTCTTTGTTGAACCTTTCTGGAGTTCATTTGGTAGGTTCAATGACTCCTTGGTTCATTGGTTCGAGGATATGTGATGTTGGCATCGCTGTGACGAAGTGCTATCGGCAGGACCGTGTTGAAGACCATTGGCATCGGTGAGACAAGGGCCGTCAGAATAAGTATCGAAGGTTTGTCTGATGCTGAGTAGCCACCCCGATGACATCGGTGGGAGTCTGAGGTTCGGTGTGACTTTTGAGGTCTTGTCCGATATGGGCTATTACACCGATGGTGCTTTAGGACATCAGCGAGAGGATACCTGTCGGCATAACCTAAAGGGTTTGAGCCGATGTACTACGGTCATCCCGATGGAGGTATTGGTGAGATGAAACACTGTCAAAGTGAGGGCTAGATCTTTTGCCGATGGAGCGTGTCATTCTAATGGTAACCTTGGTGATCAGTGAGACTATGTTCATCATTGGGAGGTGAAGTCTGAGGGCCGATGGGAGTTGTTATGCCGATGGACTTGGAGGCTTGGTATTGGTATTGTCGGCAACAAAATTGCCGACAATACTCTTTGGTTCGTTGGTGGTTATAAACTGCAAAGTCCTTTGCGACTTGGTGCATGTGGGACTAAAAGTTCTCACGAATGCGAAATGGTTTGGACAGTTGGATGTCAGCGATACTGGGCAGTTGGAATGAACGGTCGTTTGCATGAGAATCGATTAGATTGCTAAAGCAATTTGGGATCGATGGAGTCAGTGAGTGTAGGGAGTGTGAGAGAGTTCTTCTCGAGAGAGAGCTTTGGTTTTTTCTCCTTCTGTGAAGTCTTTCTGTTGTATGTTGTATGCAACATGTGAACAGCATGTGAAGGGACTGAGAAGAGAATGAAAACAGAGTTCAGGTCAACCCACGTAAATCTGTGTTCTTGTTCTGTCTTTTATGTTTAATGTCTCTGCTGTTGAAAATGGATATTGTTTGCTTGTGCTTTCCTCTAAGGGTCAATGTAGGAAATGTTCTATGTTTGTTTCCGCTTTAAAGGCATAGTTGTGCGTGTTTTTGAAGCATTTGGAAAGAATTTAAATTTGTCGAAGACACCACTTTTCTTAGAAATACGTTCTGAGATGCCCTCATTTCCTTACAAGTGGTATCAGAGCCTTCTTCTAGGATCTGCTTAGTTGCTCACATTTGTACTTTTGTGTGCTACATGTGTTGCATGTAAGGGTTCCTGGTGTATAAGGTCTGGGTTTTCCTTCTATGATGATTTCTTAGTGTGACAGGCCTGAGGAAATCTGAAGGAAATGTCTGTTTGTTTGATCCTTGTTTGAGTGAAAGTCTGGCAGTTGATCTTGTGTTTCTGTTTCAGCAGTACTTGAAGGATGGTGAAACTGAAGAGATTGGAGTTGGTCATGATGTGGCCTGAGGCTCTTAATTGACAGTATTTAATCTTGTTGCATGGGGTTTGCTTTGTGGCTGTGTTGCTGCAGTAACTTTCATATTGGGTGTCTGTGTGGGAGGCTCTCTGATGATATGAAGGAGTTTGTGTTACTACTTAGCCATGGAGTATTGTGCTTATGCTGGGTGTTCTGTTCCTGGTATTGGAAGGCATAATTTTTCTGTTACCCTGACTGCATGTAGGCTATGGAGTTGATCATTGGATGGTTTAAAAGCTTCTGTAATAGCCTGACTCTCTCAGATGCATGTGCATGTTGGTGGTTGAGGGATTGGTCTACAAGTGGGCCTGAAGCTCTTGAACTGCTATTTCCTTAATTGGATATTTTGTACTTGCATGACTCAGATTCATGTTTATTGGATTTGAGGGGTTTTATAGTTTTTCCTTAAAATCTATGGTTATGCATATTCATGATGATCCATTATTCTGGTTTAACTGTTATGGAGTTTTATTGAAGACTTTTGGGTTTTCCAGATGTGAAGTGGGTATGGATGTGCATGGGTGTTTTTCAAATACAGTGGTTTTTTGCAGGTTTTACATGGTCAAAAGAAAAACTTGTGGTTTTGTGAAGCTGCAGTTAAGCTAATTCTAGACCCTGGCTTTTGGGATGTTGCTGGATGATATAGTTGCAGTTTTGCATGCATGCTCTGTGCATGGTGTGAGGAGGTGAAATGCTTACTCTGCATGGGAGTGCTGGTATGTCATTTGTCACTCAACATTTCTGTGGTAATGTTTCTGGTTTCTTGACTATGGTGCTCAGATTGTGGACATGTTGGGCAAATTAGTGAAAAGTAAGTTTTTCTGATGCTTGAGTCATGTTGTCTACATTGTTATCTATTCCTTGAGATCTCAGTTTTACAGTTTCCAGTGTGATAGTGAATTTGCATGGTACATTGGTTGGATCTACGAGTTATGTAGTTTCGTGGGCTGATCACCTATTTAGCTACAGTGAGATGACTCGGATGTGGACTATCTTTATCCACAAGGTTGTTTCAGTGTTTATGCAGATTTGTTAGCTGGCCTTGTCTGTGGTCACTTGTGCATTGGTGTGACTGTTTTGGGATGAGAGGATGGATGTTGTAGAGTATCTGAATAGTTGGTTATGGAGACTAGTAGTAGGTGTATCGTGATGTCATGTAGAGCTGAAATACACAGGTTTGTGTAAGCTATTGACAGTGATAGTTTATTTCCTTGGTTTGGAGATCTTGGTGTCACTTGGTTTTATAGTCACATGGACATATTAATTTGTGGACCTGGAAGATTTTCAAATTAGGAGATGTTTGGTCAGGATGCTTGGAAAGCTCTGTTGTTACAGTTCAGTGGGAGCTTTAGCATTGACTATGTGTTTCATCACTTAGTGGTGAATGATCTTCTTTAGTGTTGTAGATGTTACTAGGGGGAGCTCTTTGATCCTGTTGCTGCAGAAGGGTTCTTTCGCATTTGCAGGGGCACTATTTGAGGATGAGTAACATCTTGAAGTCATGAAGGATTCATGAAATTCTTGGCTGAGGTGTTGGTGGTGCTTGACAGGTGATGTTGGTTTAGAATTTTGGTTTGTTTCATATCATGATTTCTTCTTTTGAATTTTGGTATGATACATTGATCTAGAGACCATGGTTATGTTCACCTGGAGCATGGAATCTCCTAAAGGAGATGGTAAGATCATGATGTCATGATAAGTTCCTGATTCAGAAGATTGGATCTTTGACAGTGGTCTGGTTACTTCTCTATGTTTGAGTACATTTATCATTTGCTTGATTACTTCATAGTGTTGTAGTAATGCAGTTGGAGTTCAGCATGAGGTGATTGTTCAAAGGTACTCATGGATACATGGAGAATAAGGTGAGACTGTATATGCTATGTTTTTAGAGTTTACAGCTGGAAGTTCGAGGAGTTTTTACCTTGGTTGAGTGTGAATTCAACAAAAGATCTAGAGGAGATTGCTCTTGGAGAAGTCATACAAACTCGGTCTCCCTAGAAGAGCATTCTCATCCCCACTCTTGGTCTTCTTGGTAGGGTTATAACTTGAGAGGTATTGCCCATTGTTTCTCTTAGGTGTTTTATGTTTTCTTTCATAGATATGGATCGTGAACTGCTCATTGATGGTTCTGGTGGATTCATTGTGAGAGATGAATAGCATGATTATCTCCTTATGCATTTGAGTTTAGAGATTTCATTCATTGATGAGGACTGTTAGGAGATGGTTAATGGGCTGATTTCCTGAAATGGGAAATAAATTAGTTTGATCTTCTTTGGTTTGTGAGGCTTACATCCATGTTAGTTGATCTTGGAGATTTAATGTTTGTTTGGGTGTTGTTATGCTGGTTCACTTTGGGGTGTTTTGAAGGAGATCATACTTGACACAGTTGGCATTCAGAGGTGTATGTAAAAGGATTGTCTACAGGTATATGATGTGCAGTGTTTCTCTTGGTCTCAGTTAGTTTCTCTGATGGTGTGTTTCACATTACTTTGTTTTGAGATTTGATTGGAGCTGAAGTGATCACTAGTTTGTGGTCATGTGCTTTCACTTATGTTGTTGGGTGACAGCATGAAGGTTCTGTTCTGTTATCTCTTCCTTTGTTGGATGTGGACAACTTGGGAGAACTTTGGACTGGTGGTGAGGAGTTGTTCTTGCAGGATTATTTGCTTACAGTTTTTGCATATCATGGTGGATGTTTCCTCGGTACTACATGATTATTTACACATTCTATGTAATGCCATTGGTGGATTTTTTATGCCATGATCTTTTTCAGATTTGTACTACCCATGCAGTGGGAGTACTTGAAGTGTTTGGTCTTCTTCGACTGGTTCACACTTTGAGCTTGTATTTGCAGTTGATGGGTGTATATGTAGGTGGCATAAGTCTACTGATGTTCATACCTTTAAGGTATGTGTGATTGGATGTTTTAGCACTGGCTGTGTGTGCTATTTTCAGTCATGTGGGTTTTATGTTCAGTTGGATGGGTACAGTCAGCTTTCTGATTGTTGTTCTAGCTGATGGTTTATCTTGTTTCTGGAGAATGTTTCTGGCTGTGTTGTGATAGCTTTGAAGTTGATGTTATGGAGCTTCTGAAAAAAGGTTGTGAGCACAGTGGAGTGGTGGCAGTATCAGCTTGGTTTTGTGACTTGGAGCATTGATGGTTTCCTGTAATTCCTTCGTCAAGTGGGAGAATGTTGAGTACTAGTGACTCAGATTACAGGTTCAATGTTTCTTTGTTGGTTTAATGGTTTGTTGAACTATTCATCGGTTCAATGGTTTGGTTCAACCGACCTATGCTTTGAACCTCTTTGTTGAACCTATGCTTTGAACCTCTTCATCAAATCTTTATTACTATTTGAACCTCTTTGTTGCTTGAATCTCTTCGTTGAACTTATTCTTTGAACCTCTTTGTTGAACTTATTCTTTGAACCTCTTCGTTGAACCTTTCTGGAGTTCATATGGTAGGTTCAATGACTCCTTGGTTCATTGGTTCGAGGATATGCGATGTTGGCATCGCTGTGATGAAGTGCTATCGGCAGGACCGTGTTGAAGACCATTGGCATCGGTGAGACAAGGGCCGTCAGAATAAGTATCGAAGGTTTGTCCGATGCTGAGTAGCCACCCCGATGACATCGGCGGGAGTCTGAGGTTCGGTGTGACTTTTGAGGTCTTGTCCAATATGGGCTGTTACACTGATGGTGCTTTAGGACATCGACGAGAGGATACCTGTCGGCATAACCTAAAGGGTTTGAGTCGATGTACTACGGTCATCCCGATGGAGGTATCGGTGAGACGAAACACTGTCGAAGTGAGGGCTAGATCTTTGCCGATGGAGCGCGTCATTCCGATGGTAACCTTGGTGATCAGTGAGACTATGCTCATCGTTGGGAGGTGAAGTCTAAGGGCTGATGGGAGTTGTTATGCCGATGGACTTGGAGGCTTGGTATTGGTATTGTCGGCAACAAAATTGCCGACAATACTCTTTGGTTCATTGGTGGTTATAAACTGCAAAGTCCTCTGCGACTTGGTGCATGTGGGACTAAAAGTTCTCACGAATGCAAAACGGTTTGGACAGTTGGATGTCAGCGATACTGGGCAGTTGGAATGAACGGTCATTTGCATGAGAATCGATTAGATTGCTAAAGCAATTTGGGATCGATGGAGTCAGTGAGTGTAGGGAGTGTGAGAGAGTTCTTCTCGAGAGAGAGCTTTGGTTTTTTCTCCTTCTGTGAAGTCTTTCTACTGTATGTTGTATGCAGCATGTGAACAGCATGTGAAGGGACTGAGAAGAGAATGAAAACAGAGTTCAGGTGAAAGTGTTCTGGCCGAGAAGATGAAGTTCTGTACTGTGTGTTGTTTGTGGCATGATCACAGTATGAAGAACCAACCAAGTTCTGGAGATCTTTGTGTAGGGTTACTGTCAGTTATTCTTCAGAAGGAACAAGATGTAAATCTTCATGAAAGGCTTATTGCCAGTTTTGTATTGTAACTATTTTTCTGTTGCTGAATAATACAATGGTGATCTGGGCTTTTGGAGTGTGGGGTTTTTTACCCGTAAGGGTTTTCCCCACGTAAATCTGTGTTCTTGTTCTGTCTTTTATGTTTAATGTCTCTGCTATTGAAAATGGATATTGTTCGCTTGTGCTTTCCTCTAAGGGTCAATGTAGGAAATGTTCTATGTCTGTTTTCGCTTTAAAGGCATAGTTGTGCGTGTTTTTGAAACATTTGGAAAGAATTTAAATTTGTTGAAGACACCACTTTTCTTAGAAATACGTTCTGAGATGCCCTCATTTCCTTACAGCATCAGGTTGTGTCGGTGAAGGTGATTATCAGGTTGATCTTTCACATGAAGCTAAGGTTATCATGCTGGAGGATGACGATGACGAGACTTATGCTAGGTGTTGTCAGGAGCAAAATCATCGACATTATATATGTTAACGGCCCAGTATATAAAGTAATGAGAGGGTTGCCATGGGGTGCATGTGGGATAATTAGATCCTGCATTATTTGAAATATCAGGATGATACATTTTGGCGGGAAAGGTTTACGATGCATAGTATTCTGCATTTTCCAAGGCCACGGGTTGGTACGCCATTAATGGCAGTTGTTGCAAAGGTATGGACGATGGTGTGACTGATCAGGTACTTGACTGAAGTTGTGAATCCATAGGCGGCGGTGCAGGGCTCGAGATCTCTTTCTGTCCCCTCCTCTACCTACTGCATTGAATGCGTTGAGTGCCATTTTCTCAATGTACTGTATCTGGCAAATTTTGATCTGCCATGTAATTAATGCTGAGTACCTGCCTTGCTGTATATAGCAAGCTGTGTTGCTCAGTTGTTGTTGTTGAAAATTGGATACATCTGGCTCCGTAATAAGATACAACTGGTTCTGGTTGCTCTATGTAGGTGACCTTGTGAGTTTGAGTATCTCTCGTTGTATGTCTCATGCATGAATTTACTGATTTCGTGATTGGTTTTATATGAGTAATGCTGTATTTGCATGTGTTCTGTTATTCTATCTTCAGTATTGCATGTATCCTTCTTCTGAATCTAGATATCTAAGGGATGTCTGGGATTCTAGAATATAGAATTCCTGTATTGAATGCTTGATCTTTCAATTTCTACTCAAGGGGTAGATTAAATTGTTTTCAGATTAAGTGTTGGGAAAGATATACTGCAATAGGGATACCTTAAGTAGAGATAACTTAACACTCTGTTCTGGGAGGTATTTGTAAGGCAAATACCATAAAATCCCCTTGAAATCTAGTTTTAGTGTGTTCATGCTAATCATTCACAGGTGTATGTCTACTGACTCCAAGCCCTGGATAGGCACCAATCTAGATCTGTGTTGAGATTACACACTAGGTCCTAGTTTTGCATCCAAATACATAAATTAAACTCATACTTCCAAATCAAACCATTAGGACTGTAGAAGTAGTTTAGGACCAAGATCCTCTGATTCACAACTAAATATAAGCCCAAAGCTAGCCCCTTTGCACTTATCCCACAGTTTTGGTCTTCATATAGGAGGATTTATCTGCTTTGTATCAACACCCCAAGCCAACCCACAAGAATATTCTCATGGGTGTTGAATAGGGAATACCCCCCTAGGTTTTGCAGAGCCTGAAGAAGAAGAGGAGATAAAAATAGAGTCTATCTCCTACACTGTTGGCCCCTGGCCAAGAGATCCTGTTGATCACTAATGGCTACCTTGTAGGGAAATCTGGGAAAGAGCATCCAGTCAGGGCAAGAACCAACAGAAATTGGCGACTCTGCTGGGGAGAGAGAGAGTCAAGTGATTTGAAGGCTAGAAAATCTAGTTTCCAGTGAAGTTGTTGCAGCAAGATCAAAAAAAAAAATGTAACCATGTGGTGCTCTGCTGGCGTGGTGAATCTAGAAAATACATGTGCCTTGTTGATATTCTATCCTCTCTGTGAGAGGTGGTGACTCTGTTGATTGAACCTATCCAATGCTACAACATATTTCCAAGTATTCCATCTTTTCAAAAAAATAATGAGTTTAGAACAGCAAACCTGGTTGTGCTCTCAGAGAAGACCATTTTTTATTGAAAGATATAAAGCCCTAGATTTCACAGGGATATATGGTTACCCAAATATTATTCCCAATAAAATTAGAGGATGTTTGCCAAAATATAGTGGATCAGATTCTGAATCGGCAAACAAACATCTGCAAAGATTTTGTAATTTAATAGAAGATTATGAGGTAGAGGATGAAGATGTAGTAATGAGACTCTTTGTTCAGTCATTAGAAGATGATGCTAGGGTTTGGTTTTCAGACCTCCTTGTATGTTCTATTTCTTCATGGATAGATTTAGAAATTACATTCCTAGAACAGTTTGGTGAAAGGTTTGATGTGGCCTCATTGATCATACATTTTATGAACATCTAAAAGGAGGATGAGGAATTGGTTCTAGCTTTTAATCTTAGATTTATTAAGTTGCTCAGGCAAATCCCTGAATATATGAGACCCAATAATGCATTATGCTTGACAATTTATTTGGCTGCATTTGATGAAGAAATGAGTTATCTATTGAGAGATAAAGAACCAGTCACACTTCACCAGGCTTTCCAATTTGCTATGGACATAGAAAACAATGAGAAATATGGAATGCCAGTAGGTTTCATGGCTGCAAGTTGTCAAAGCAGTTATCAAAGTGAATATATTTCAGCTCTCCCAGTATGTGCATTAAAAGATGATTGTGTAGAGGGAAATATATTTCAGAATAATGTGTGCAGCCATGATCTGATGCATGAAGAAAATGTTATAGAAAATGTAGGCACATCCTATGATGATGAGAATAAAGACTATTATCAGCCTCTAGAAGACAAGCCTGTAGATGCAAGATGGTCTCCAAATGATGAAATGAAAGATATACATGAAGTTGCATCCTGCAGTGATAGGCATATCCCAGTTATTCCTGATTATTTTTATAAGGTGGATATGCAAGGCTTCACTCTGAATATATAAGATACCGCTTCAAGGGATAGTGAATATGTTAATGACTGTCAGCATTTGGATGCATGTGTGAGCCTTTCAGATGATGAAATATATTTGGATACTAAGTATGAGTGTTTCCATGAAGATTCTGACCGTTTTCACAATGCAGAGGTTGAAAAATTTGCTTTTAGGTATTAGTGCATTGGTGAAGAGGAAAGATAGGGTCACTATTCAGAGGTGGACAGACATGTTGTAGATGTGTGTGCTCAAACAGTTGGGGATAGTGCTAGTTGTGGGGGTGACTATGAAGCTTTCAGTGTAGGGCTGCATTCTAAGTTATTTTTGCCTTCTCTTGAGACATTTTAGGTGGACCTTAGTGACAAAACTATTGAGCATGATGATGATGGATATCTGTATGCTTATGAAGATAAATTTGATTATGAGATGTTGCTTGTGCCTGAATATTGCATGTTTGATACAGAGGAGCTCTTATTTTTTGAGGAAGGGCAAAATTCTGATGTGGATTCATTTGTTTCATATGAGTCTATTATTTTTCTGAGCAACATCAGTGACTCATATGATGATGACATTCTACAACTGATGACAATGTGTGCTGATGAAGCTAGTTGTAGATTTGTTGAAGAAAAAGAAAAGTGCAGTAGCACAAATAATTGCAAAGAAGGTTGTTGCAAGTGGTTAAATGCTTTTAGGCTTCATTTGAAGAAATCAAAAGAAAATTAGGTGTTTGACAAAGGAAAATTATGGTTTTTACTTTTTGGTGGCCCTAGGCCACCATGTTTATTTTGAAATAATGTGTTTGGTGATGTAGATTGGTGCAAGTTTGACTTTGGTGCCCAATGGATAGGGGACTGGTCTGCATCCCAGAGATCTGAGGTTCTCGCTACAGTCTTGCACCTGCACGTCCCCAATCGGATCCTATGTTGGTGATAATTTATGTTCAAGGTTTTTAGCCAGGCACCTTCTCAGGAATCCAGGAAAATTTCTAAGTCTTAGACCCTCTCAATGTTTTCAGTATCATCATGATATTCTGAAGTAGGAGGTCATCATCATCATCATGTTTCCAAACATCACCCAGATATTTCTTACGAGGGTCATATTTCACACCAACCTGATCTTCTACCCGCGGGGTGATATTTTAACATCGGGTGATCTTAGTTAAGATCATCCCGATGCTGTTATTACTAGGTTTCAAGTATGACCCGACATTCTGCAGGGTGATCATATTTGAATATCGAGTGATCTTTGTTAAGATCACCCCGATGTTATTTTATCACCTTATGTTTGTTCCAGCATCATGATGATGCTGACGTTAGGGTGATATCCGCCTATCGGCTTCATCATATTCCAAGGAAGGGGGTGATATTTTCAAGTATCAATCATATTCATACATCACCCCAATGTTACAATGGAGCTACAGTGCAGCATGATATTTGTGCATGGAGGTGATATTTCCAATTATCTAGTTATCTTCCAAATATCATCCTCATGCCAATATGACGATGACATCATCCAGATTTGATGGGGTCATACTTCAAGTTTTCAATCTGACCTGACATTGTGATGTGATGCTGATGTCATTCTTATGACAAGGTGATATCCGCTTTTCTGCCTGTCTGCATCATGATATTTCTGAAGGGGGGTGATATTTTCATATCTAAATATCACCTCGATGTATGAATATGGTGGTGACATCATCAGGATGTTCATCGGCTAGACATTTGGTATTGGCTAAGCAGGAGGATGTTCCTCTGATGCATCAGGTTGTGCCGGTGAAGGTGAATATCAGGTTGATCTTTCACATGAAGGTAAGGTTATCATGCTGGAGGATGATGATGACGAGACTTATGCTAGGTGCCGTCAGAGGAAAAATCGTCGACATTATATATGTTAACGGCCCAGTATATAAAGTAATGAGAGGGTTGCCGCGGGGTGCATGTGGGATAATTAGATCCTACATGATTTGAAATATCAGGATGATACATTTTGGCAAGAAAGGTTTGTGATGCACAGTATTCTGCATTTCCCAAGGCCGCGGGTTGGTACGCCATTAATGACAGTTGTTGCAAAGGTATGGGCGATGGTGTGACTGATTAGGTACCTGACTAAAGTTGTGAATCCATAGGTGGCGGCATAGGGCTCGAGATCTCTTTCTGTCCCCTCCTCTACCTGTTGCATTGAATGCGTTGAGTGCCATTTTTTCAATGTACTGTATCTGGTGAATTTTGATCTGCCATGTAATTAATGCTGAGTACCTACCTTGCTGTATATAGCAAGCTGTGTTGCTCAGTTGTTGTTGTTGAAAACTAGACATATCTGGCTTTGTAATAAGATACAAATGGTTCTAGTTGCTCTGTACAGGTGACCTTGTGAGTTTATGTATCTCTCGTTGTATGTCTCATGCATGAATTTACTGATTTCATGATTGGTTTTATATGAGTAATGTTGTATTTGCATGTGTTCTGTTATTCTGTCTCCAGTATTGCATGTATCCTTCTTCTGAATCTAGATATCTAAGGGATGTCTAGGATTCTAGATTATAGAATTCCTGTATTGAATGCTTGATCTTTCAACTTGTGCTCAAGGGGTAGATTAAATTGTTTTTAGATTAAGTGTTGGGAAAGATATACTGCAATAGGGATACCTTAAGTAGAGATAACTTAACACTTTGTTCTGGGAGGTATTTGTAAGGCAGATACCATAAAATCCCCTTGAAATCTAGTTTTAGTGTGTTCATGTTGATCATTCATAGGTGTATGTCTATTGACTCCGAGTCCTGGATAGGCACCAATCTAGCTCTGTGTTGAGATTACACACCAGGTCCTAGTTTTGCATCCAAATACATAAATTAAACTCATACTTTCAAATCAAACCATTAGGACTGTAGAAGTAGTTTAGGACCAAGATCCTCTGATTCACAACTAAATATAAGCCCAAAGCTAGCCCCTTTGCACTTATCCAACAGTTTTGGTCTTCATATAGAAGGATTTATCTGCTTTGTATCAACACCCCAAGCCAACCCACAAGCATATTCTCATGGGTGTTGAATAGGGAATACCCCTTCTAGGTTTTGCAGAGCCTGAAGAAGAAGAGGAGATAAAAATAGAGTCTATCTCCTACACTGTTGGCCCCTGGCCCAGAGATCCTGTTGATCACTAATGGCTACCTTGTAGGGAAATCTGGGAATGAGCATCCAGTCAGGGAAAGAACCAACACTTCGCACACTACAACATACATGCACACACATTTACATCAAAATCTATTTGGTGTATATATCCGCACCAAGGATTTCATCATCTTTCTAGTCGACATCTAGAATACTCAATATTTTCTCAAACTCTAGTCTGTCGGCTGAATCCTTAATTACTAAATGATGCGTATCAAGAAGATACTTATAAAGGTCATCAATCATGTTAGCTAACCATGAATGATCCCTCAAGAAACTTGATCACCATCAATTTATCATCCGGATTAAGGTCTGATGCTCTGCTGGTTAGTTCTTCCTTAGTCTACTCTGCCAAACAGGAACCCAACACTTAGGTGCTCATATCTCTTCACTCTTTCATCACCAGAGGCTCAATCTCTGGAATGTATCAGTCATGGTACTCCTCTTGACTTCCCCAAGTCCACACTTTGCTAAGATACTTCCTCTTAGAGATACGGGCTTGATTGTCAGACCTTGCTGCATGCTCTGTTCTTGGTCACCGGACCAAAATACTCTTCAATCTGACTTCCGGTATAGACATACCATGTCCTACAAATGTGTGGGATGGACTTTGTTACCATTAATGACAACATTTATAAAGCCACACAGTGTCTCTTGCCAACAATCTCCCCCTTTGGCATTGATGGCAACACTTAGTGAAAAATGACTAAGTGTCACACTACACTCCCCCTTGGCTGATGCTCTGTTCTAAAGTACACTTTTCTAGAACTCCCCCTTAGCTAGATTCTACATTTTTCACTGATCCTCACTCCCCCTTTGACATCAATGGCAAAGGGTAGAATCCACACAATAAAATTCCTAAAAATCCAACTATACTTTGCCGCATAAGTATATATATATGTTATACTTACATATACTAAAGTATATCTGCAAAAGTTATCTTCAATTGGACAAATTTTGTTGCCCAACTCTGCTTCATCCTATCCAAAATTGAGATGTGACCACTCAACAAGAATGCAAAAGCTTCTGCCCTCTTTAGATTTGTCGGATCACTGGTCCGAGCTGTGATCTAAGCATCAGTTAGGGCCTCATGCATGGCCTCTAATTTAGGGATAATTATCCCTCTAAGTTCACCCATCCTACTTATTATATTCTTCCTTTCCTTTTCAAGTTTCTTTAGTTCATTTAGAATGGCAATAGTCTAACATTCCTAGTTTATACTTGACAGTTTACCCTCTTGTTCTTTCACTTTCTTCTCAATATCCTTTGTCACTTTAGACCAGAATAAATAAAATTTATATATTTCTCCACCATCTTCAAGAGAATTTTCTAAGCTCTTTATCCCAATATCCATATTTCTCCTATCATTTTTATTAGCCCTTGTACTTTAGAGATTCTCTTACCCAAAGACTCTTTCCAGACTTTCTCTTCTACTGCTTTCTCTAAAGAGTCAAAATGTGTATTAATAGAATTAACAAGAGATTTTAGATTACTAGATGAGGAGGCTGAAATATCCTTCTGGAAGGATGGCATGATCTTCTCCAACACACTGAATGCAATCTTTATCGGCTCACACTCTTCCATATGTGACTTCAGAAGTTTTTCTTTTGCTTTGGCTTGAGAAAAAGATGCTACCTTCATTGTCTGGACCAGAGAGAGGGAATCAAAAATGAATGGTCCTTGAAGTAGCTCCGGTTCATCTAATTCCATCATTTCTTTTGTTAGGAAGTCTTTGACTGCTTTTGCAGTGTCTCTTGCCAAAGATAGAGTTTTCTTTCCTTTTGCAGCCTTAGCACTGTCACCTGTGGTCTTCTCTATTTGATCTTCTTCTCTTCCCTTCACTTCTTCTTCTTGACTGATTCTCTCTTCTTTTCTTTCTTCTCCTTCAATTCTGGAGTTTGCTGGGGGATCCAGAAGAGAGGTGTCTACTTCTCCATTGACTTCCTCTTCTGAAACAGAGGAATCTAAGTCCTTAGTCTTCTCTTTACTTGTCTCCTTTGTCTCTTCTGCAACTTTCTCAGTATAATCTTCCTTAGATGTACTTGATCCTTTGACATCCATGGCAGAGGGTTCATCACTTATGTCCTCTACAATAGGGAGATTGAATCTATTATAGGCATTCCAAAGGATGTATTCAGTCTCTTTAGCCACCTGATCAGTCTCTCTGAGCATAAGCTTGTTCATTCTGGCTTTGCTCCGGAACTCATCCTTGCAACTTTGAAGATCATGTTCATTTGCTTTGGAGTGATGGAGGTATAGAGCTAAATAGCTATTTGTTCTCGGATCTCCATATCTTCTTCCTTGGCATTATCTTTTTTGAGTTCAAGTACTTTCTCTAAAATCTTGGGGATTAGAGAAATGATTTCAATGAATGCTTTATTATATATGTTTAGGTACTTAACTGTGGCTTCTTCCAATATCCTTTTATCTGCATCATTATACTCATCATAGAACTTTGTCATTGGTTGCAGATTCCCATCCACAGTAACTACCTTGACTACATCATCAATGGATAGAGTAGGCCTTTCAACAAACTCTTCTACCTCTTTTTCCTTGCTATGACCAGTAGAGGGTTCACCAAATGTTTTCTTCTTCTTCTTCATTTTCTTGACTTCCTCATCGGTCTTAGTTTCTTCATCATCCTTCTGACTTGTATAGGACTTTGTTGCCTTTTTCATTGTTCTCTTCTCTCCCTTTCCAGATGTCTGGGCTTCTGATTTTGATGCTTTTTGGCTCTTAGAGGTGGCAGGTGTAGAGCTTTTGGAGGATTTGGTCCGAGAGGGGGCTTGCACCGGAGCACTTTCTTTTTTTGTTTCTTGCCTTTCTTTCTCTGCCCTTTCCATCTTCTCTTTGTTGGCATCAACTGCCTCCTTTGATATTCCATGCCTTTTGGTGAATTCTTCTACTTCACTTCTTACTTTTCTCTTGATCTCAGGCTGTCTTAGTTTAACATGAACTTTTACACTCAACTCTTGGAAGGTTCCAAACCTTTCTGCCTTAGGGTCCTTGGGCTGACTCAGCAGGTGTTGGATATGCAGCTCTATGATTTTCTCATCAACCTCATACCCCATTGGCATGATCCACACTATTCTTGGTTCCACTGCCTCCATTAGGCATTGATCAGTGTCTACCATAAAGCACACTGTATCCTTGTATTTCTCAACCAATGATTGGGGGATTCTTTCTCTAGCTTGCATTGTACTTTGAAAGTTCTTGAAGTAGCCCTAGAGTGTTGTATTCTGTGCCTTGGCATCACCAAGCCCATGCATATAATCTCTGATATGTATGGCTACTGGTCTGTCATTTTTCCATATCCAACCACTGGATCTGGGTAGCTCATTGATAAAGTAAAAGAACAAACACAATATTAGCCCACCATACTTGAATGAGTTCTTCTTGTCCTTCTTGATCTTTTGTAGGTTTTCCAATAGTTGGCTCAGAAGAAGCTCATAAAGATCATAATCTACATTCTCCCTTAACATCTGATAAGAAGCATAGATTGTAGTTCCAGATACAGAATTCTCCCTGCTGGAGTGATATATCTTATAGCTAATTATCATAGATGCAAACTTGATATCCAGATCAGTGATATCTTCTATAGTCATTGCTCTCTTGTCAAATTTTGATCCGGTAGCTTGACTTATAGTTTGATTTTTGACTAATTTGAGAGCAGGCAACCCACCAGATGAGTGCAATTCGGTTACCACCCTAATTGAATCCTTTGTTATCTTGAAAGGCCTCATCAACCACATAAATTTGTCATGCATTCTGCTCAGAACATACCGGACCCATTCATCTTCAGCAAAATAGGGGAAATGAATGCAATGTCTAAAGTGCTTATCCCAGATGGCCTTGTACTAAGGTTTGAGTTCAAAAGATTCATCTATTAACTGCTTGTGATAGACATCCATCAGCTTGGATTCCCCAAATTCTTCAATATTCGCATGAATGTATACCCTAACATCTTCTACATGCAAAACCCCATGCAGAATGCTAGAGAAGGCACCTAAAGGATCAACTTCTAGAGATTTGTAAGGGTGTTTCTTGAACTTAGGGCACGGCCTATCAATGATCGTCACAACATTCAGAGTAGCCATCTTTCAAAAGATTCAGAGAGAGATATTTAAGAGCAGAAAATACCTTTTATGCTTCTAGGGTTTATGATATGAGCTGGATCAGATTGCTAGATGAATCAACTTCTGCGGTTGATCTTTGAGAGGTTTGAGACAATTTTATTGTAGAGCTCCTTCTCTCTTCTTCTTGAATGCAAATGTGCAAATGATGATCAAAAGAACCCTTTTATTTCTGCGCAAACCCTAATTCCATTTTGCAATAAATGCACAACTTAAGTTATTCTGGTTGCCTTGTTTTCCTTGTTCTGAGAGAGATCTTTTTGGATCACTAAGATGCACCTAGAATGATAACTTACAATGTATCTCCCTTTGTCCAATCATTCCATATAACGGTAAATCCAAATATTTCAATTTTAAATTATACCAGATCTAACTGTGAAAGTCCAACTTTTGCCGGATGACTGTCAAACTAGATTAATCTTGGATGATTAACCTTTTCAAACTCCTTGTGAATCTTTCAAATCTTTACCAAGGGTTATTTAGATGTTTCTCTGAGAGCCCTTTTAATCCACAACTTTCCATGTGCCAATTTTAGGCACCAATTGACTGGCTGGGGGAATTTAATTTCCTTTGTGACTCCCCCTGAGCCAGAGCTCATCTATTTAATTTCTAGAAGGAATATCAGCACCAGATTCTTGTGCGGATCCATCCCCAACATTTTCTGTACTTCTCTTCACCCAAATCTTGTTCATCTCCCTTTGAATTTCATCTGCATTCACTTTTTTTTTCCTTTGTCTTGGTTTTGATTATGATGCACCGGACCCTTTTGGTCCTGATTCTTACTTCTGTAGAATTTGGCAATATGATTAGATCTATTGTAATTGTAGAAAACAATATTTCTTTGTATATTTGACTGATAACCTCTAGATCTACATTAATTAGCCATATGTCCCATTCTATTGCATGCAAAGCATCTACCATTGAATGAATTGTTCATTTGCATATTTCTACACTCATGAGATTTATGACCATACCTTTTGCAGTTAAAACACTATCTGGAGAAGGATGAATTAGTCCGATTTATTCTTCTTCTGCACAGATTTGCTTTATGACCAAAGTTATTGTAATTGTGGCAATATCCATTGAAGGATGGATATCTTTGAGCATTTGGTTGCCTTATCAGAGGTCTTCTAGGCCTGTTCCTTGGATTTCCTGATCTAGAGTTCTTTTGACCAAATCCGGAGCTTTCACCTTACTCATACCCCAAGCCTTGCTTGTCATCTACCCTCTTTTGGCTTTCAAGAAGAACTTCAAGTTGAGTAGAGCTTATCTTGAATTTCTCTTTGTATTCATTTACTATTTGAAGATCCCTTTTAAGAGTGTCAATCTAATTCTCAAGTTGTTCTTCATTATCTCTAGCTTCTTCAAGATCAGATTCTAGATGCCTGATTATTCTATCCATTTTGTGGCAGTCTTCTGACTTCTCCTTGAGAGATTTTTTAGATCATCTTCAATTTTTCTATTCTCTTCAATTTCTTGGGTGAATTTCATAACTCCTGATTCCATTTCATGTCTTACCATAATGACCTCTTTTGATAGCTTCTCACATAACTTGTTCTTCTCATTCAGATCTTCATCAGTATTATTGGCTTCACTTTGACTTGCTAATTGTTGAAGTAGTTCCTTTCTCTTTTTCATAGAGATACTTAGTTTCTTTTTTAGTTCATTTATGAAATCATCAGCTTGTTTAAGTCTTTCCTTCAAGTTATTGACTTCAGAGTGAGACTGCTCAAGATCATCTAAGGCAAACTGAAGTTGTTCCCTCATACCATACACATCCATTGAGATTCCCAGATCTTCCTCAAGCTGTTAGGCTTTGTTTGGAGGAACTTAGCTCTGATACCAATGGATGATAACTAAGAGGGGGGGTTGAAATAGTTATCTTAATTACTTTAACTTTCTATTCTTCTTTAACAACTAGTGTAGCATTAAATCACATAAGCATGCATAACCATGAAATTAGAAATAAAATCAATACACATAACACAATGATTTTGACGTGGAAAACTTTGTTAAGGGAAAAACCACAGGGTGACTAACCTAATATTGTATTCTCTATTAAAAGAATAGAAGTGCAAAATGGTACATGCCAATTAGGGGTCACTGCCTGAGCACACTGCTCACAAGAGGCTCACTGCCTACAAGAAACTCACTTTCTACAAGGTATAAAGAAAGTAACAAGCTGATTGAATTGATGAGAAGCATCCACATATGCTGAGGTTCAGTTCTAGTTAGGCTCAATACATTGATCTACTGCACTTCATTCTTCCTCTTCTTGGTGCTGTTGTTCTATCACATACCGGACCTGTATTGTTACTTCCACACTACTCTCTTCTTTTCTTCGCACACTACAACATACACACACACATTTACATCAAAATCCATTTGGTATATATATCTATACCAAGGATTTCATCATCTTTCTATTCGGCATTCGAAATACTCAATATTTTCCCAAACTCTGGTCTGTCAGCTGAATCCTTGCTTACTAAATGATGCGTATCAAGAAGATACTTATAGAGGTCATCAATCATATCAGCTAACCATGAATGATCCCTCAAGAAACTTGATCACCATCAATTTCTCATCTGGATTAAGGTCTGATGCTCTGCCGGTCAGTTCTTCCTCAGTCTACTCTGCCAAACAGGAACCCAACACTTAGGTGCTCATATCTCTTCACTCTTTCATCACTGGAGGCTCAATCTCTAGAATGTATTAGTCATGGTACTCCTCTTGACTTCCCCAAGTCCACACTTTGCTGAGATACTTCCTCTGAGAGATCCAAAATTGATTGTCAGACCTTGTTACATGCTCTGTTCTTGGTCACCAGACCAAAATACTCTTCAATCTGACTTCCGGTATAGACATACCATGTCCTGCGGATGTGTGGGATGGACTTTGTTTCCATAAATGACAACATTCATGAAGCCACACAGTGTCTCTTGCCAACAAAATCTTCATACGAACCTCTCAAATCTTTACTGGAGCTACTTTAGACAATCCTCTACATAGCCATATGGTCCGCAGACTCTGATCTTCATCCTACTAGAAATGCAGAGTAATCTTCTTCTCTGAACTGCACTACCTTTACTGTCTTTTGCAAAGAGATGTGTAACTAACTTGTCTCTTCTAGAAAGGCTAATTTTCTCAATATCCTCATTATACAAGTCTTCTAAACAAGTATAGTTGACTTTAATGACAACAAGGATATGTTGACATCAATGACAACACCGATTAGGCACATATTTGCAATAATATCCCCGTTTGTCATTGATGGAAACATATGATGTGAAAAACTAATTTCACCATCAAGATAAGAACTTCTCCCCCTTTCTCTTATCACTTCTTTAACCACTTTCTTTACTGCTCCCCCTTTGATCAGTAACTAGTTTTTCACATGACTTCTCTCCCCCTTTGACATCAATGGCAAAGGGCACATATTTTTAGTCTCTTCTCCCCCTTTTTGTTTTAGACCGATCTCCAGAATTTGCATACTGACTACTTCCCCTAAGTGGTACCTCCTTAACATCAATCCAGATTATAAGAAATGACTGTGAACTCCACCAGACTGATGCACTCTAGTGCATCTTAGTTCTGGATAGGTGGGGTAATAACCCCTAACTTCCCTCTGAGATACTCAAAAGTATCCTTAGGTAGATGCTTGGTGAAAATATCTACAATCTGATCCTTTGAAGAAACAAACTCCATTTTGACTTCATTCTCTCTTACTTTCTCTCTCAAGAAATGAAACTTGATGGATATGTGCTTAGTCTTTGAATGCAACACCAGATTCTTTGAGATGTTTATTGCACTTGAATTATCATAGAAGATTGTAACAGGTTCTTCAAACACAATTTTGATATCCTTCAACATTTGCTTCATCCACAAGACTTGAGTACAATTACTTGTTGCTGCTATATACTCTGCCTCTGCAGTAGACAGTGATATTGCCTCCTGCTTTTTGCTCAATCAAGAGACCAATCTCCTTGCCAAGAAGAATGCACCACCACTAGTACTTTTCCTATCATCCACATCTCCTGCCCAATCAACATCTGCATATGCATGAAGAGTGAAGTCACTATCCTTTGGGTACCATAAGCCATAATCAGATGTTCCCTTTAGACATTTGAAAATTCTTTTGACTGCTATAACATGGGATTCCCTAGGATCAGCTTGAAATCTAGCAACAAGTCTAACTGCATTCATAATGTTAGGTCTGGTTTGAGTCAAATAAAGCAGTCCTCCAATCATTGATCTATAGCTTTTCTGATCTACCTTAGGAGAATCATCATCTTTACTCAACTTGCATCCAGTTACCATAGGAGTACTTATTGGTTTTGAGTCCTCCATCCCAAACTTTTTCAACAATTCTCTCACATACTTAGACTAAGATATGAAGATACCTTTATTTGACTAAGTGATTTGTAGACCTAAGAAGAAATTCATCTCACCAAACATGGACATTTCAAATTCATTTTGCATCTGATCAACAAATTTTTTACACATGCTTCCATTTCTACCAAAAATGATATCATCAACAAATACCTCAATAATTAGTATGTGCTCATGATCAATCTTGAAATAAATATTACTGTCAGCTATGCCTTTTCTAAATCCTATCTTAAGAAAATACTTATCCAATCTTGCATACCAGGCTCTTGGGGCTTGTTTAAGTCCATACAAATCTTTTCTCAATCCGTATACCATATCTTCTTGATCAGACAATTGAAATCCTTTCGGTTGCTCAATATAGACTTCTTCTTCTAGCTCTTCATTCAAGAATGCTGAGTTGACATCCATCTGGTAAACTTTGAAATCTTTGAAAGTAGCAAATGCAAGAAATAATCTGACTGCTTCTATTCTTGCCACCGGAGCAAAAGTTTCTTCAAAAGCAATTCCTTCCACTTGAGAATATCCTTTGCATACCAACCTTGCTTTGTTTCTTACAACTTCACCATCTTCATTTAGTTTATTTCAGAATACCCATTTAGTTCCAATCACATTTTTATCCTCAGGTCTAGAAACAAGATCCCAAGTGTGATTCTTTTCAATTTGCATTAATTCTTCTTCCATTGCTTTTACCCAGTTTCCATCATTGCAGGCTTCACTTATTGGTTTTGGTTCAATCTTTGAAATTAAACAAATCTCTTCTTGATCTTCAGCAATTCTTCTCCTAGTTCGAACACCTTTATTTCTATCTCCAATAATCTGATCTTTAGGATGATTCATCCTTACATACCTGGGAGTTTTGGGATTTGCTTAAACTTCTATTTCTTGAGCTTGTTCCTCAGCTTTTGTACTATCCTCTTGAGTCACTAGATTTTCAGGATCAATCTGGATCTGAGTTTGGGTTTAAACTTTCCTTCCTTGACTTTGACTTTCATCTTGATCATCTAAGTCATATCCACAAGACTTGGAATGTCCTTCTTTGCTCTCATCAAATCTGACATGAGCACTTTCAACAATATTTTTCAACCTCTTATTAAAGCACCGATATGCCTTTCTTTGAGTAGAGTAACCCAAAAATATCCCTTCATCACTTCTTGCATCAAACTTTCCTAGATCCTCATCTCTTTTGATATAGCATTTACTACCAAAAACTCTAAAATATCTTAGAGTAGGAGGATGACCAAACCATAGTTCATAAGGCGTCTTACCAGAGTTGCCTTTGATCTGCACCCAGTTAGGAGTGTAGACAACAGTACTCACAACTTCTCTCCAATAGACTTGTGGAACATTTGCTTCCATCATCATGGTCCTAGTAGCTTCTTGAATGGTTCAGTTCTTTCTTTCCACAACTCCATTCTGCTAAGGAGTCCTAGGAGCAGATAACTATCTTTTTATTCCATGCTTTTCACAGAATGTATCAAACTCATCGGAGGTAAATTCTCCACCTCTATCAGATTTCAGACACTTTATCTTCACACCAATCTCATTCTCCACCATAACCTTGAACACTTTAAACTTGTCAAGAGCTTCTAATTTTTCTTTTAAGAAAGTTACCCACATCATCTAGGAGTAATCATCAATCAGCAACATAAAATATCTGTCTCCTTATACACTCCTAATTCTGGTAGGACCACATAGATCAGTATGCACAAGTTCCAACAGTCCACTTGAAGATTGTTCTTTACTCTTGAATGAAGTTCTATTTTGTTTACCCAATTGACATTCTCTACACATGCTATCAGGTTTCACAAGTTTTGGAAGATCTCTCACAGCTTGAGTAGAACTTATCTTGACAATGTTATCAAAATTTACATGACACATTCTCCTATTCCATAACCAGCTCTAATCAATCTGAGCAATCAAGCAACTCTTACTAGAACCACTTAAATGAAAGATGTTACCTCTAGTCTGAGTACTAGATGCAATTTTAGTTCTGGAGCTTTCTAAGATTCTGCATTTTCCATCCTTGAATCAGAGATCATAACCCTTGTCAACCAACTATCCAACACTGAGAAGATTATGCTTTAGTCCTTCCACATACAAAACATCATTAGTGTTATTCTTACCATCAAAAGAGATGGATCCTCTACCATGGATTCTACCAGCTGAGTTGTCTCCAAATTTCACAATTCCACCTTCATATTTTTCAAAGCTTACAAACTTACTTTTATCAATAGTCATATGATGAGAACACCCACTATCAATCACCCATTCATTCTTTTCAACAACCTGAGCAGCCAAGGCACTTTACACATTTGCATAGCTAGCAAATTTAGTGGACAACAGATCTTCTTCTTTGATAGAAATGAACACCCAATCACCTTCAGTGGAACCTCCATGATCAGATTCATCATTTGTGACTCCTTCTCAAGCTTCTTGGACATAGTAATATTTCTTCTGACCTTTATATCTATTAGGGTTTGGCTTTGAAACCCTCTCTGGACATCTTGAGGAAAATTGATTAATCTTATTACAATCAAAACATTTGAATGGAAACTTTCCTTCATACTTACCAGATCCTCTTAGCATTCTTTTGGGAATAAGAGCTTCAAGTTTTGCAGTCTCAATTTCATCATTTTCAAGATCCTTCCTTGCCTTTGCAAATCTATTTGATCTTCCTGAAGAACTTTCACCCAGATCATATCTTTGTTTTTCATATATAAAGGCCTTAAATGCAGATTCAGACTTAGGAAGAGAATCATCAAACTCACTCATTTCAAATGCTAAAAGATTACCAACTAACTGATCCCTTGTAATAGCTGTCACAATCTTGATTTCTTCAATGGCAGTAGCTTTATGCTTGTATGTTGCAGGTAAGGATTTGAACACTTTGGCAACAATCTCTGGTTCTTCCAATACACCACCAGCATTCCTAATACTGGTCACCAGTTCATTCACTTTTTGCATGAAGGAAGTAATGTTTTCATCTTCACTCATCATCAACCTTTCGTATTTACCCTTCAGGATCTATAGCTTGGCACATTTGACATATTTGTCACCTTCATATAGATTTTCCAACTTTTTCTAGATTTCATGGGCAGTTTTCAATTCTAGGACATTTGTCAATTTTGTATCTATTAGGACACTGAATAATGCTTCTTTAGCTCAAATATTGCATTCAGCTTCCCTGAGTTTATCTAGAGTTGTTGGAGCATTCTTTGAAATCTTATACTCATTCTTAGTTATCAACCAAAAGGCATCACCCATACATTCCAAATGAGACTGCATGCGCACCTTCCAAAGGGAGTAATTTGTTCCATCAAATCTCAGACTTTCCTTTTTGTAAGTCGATATCTTGGATCTCCTCAAGTAGTTAAGCTTCTTTTAGAGGAACTGGCTCTAATACCAATTGTTGGAATTAGTTTGGACAACTGAGAGGGGGGGATGAATCAGTTGTCCCATAAATTTAACCTTTTCTTATTTTAATCTTCTTTATCAACTTACAATCAGATTAATGATGTAAACACTAAAGCATGAATCAACAACACATGAGTAGAAATAGATTGAACACACATAACACTAGAATTCTTATGTGGAAACCTGGTTAAGGGAAAACCACGGTGGGGGTTAACCCACAAGATTTGTACCCTGTTAAAAGTACTTAAAAGAAATGATAAGGTGCTTGCCTTAGGGTGCACTACCCAAGCCCAAAGTTCACTGTTCAAAGAGGCTCACTACCTACACGAGGCTCACTGCCTACAAGAATTTATGTTTAATATAGAAAGAATAAACTGAGAAATAGCATCTTCTTCATGCTTGGTTCAGTCCCATTGAAAGCTCATAAAAATTCTGCTCTACCCCAAACACTTCTTCACAATCTCTTCATACCTTACTGCTCTTGTTCCCTGTTCCTCCTCTTCTCTGCTCTGCCTCTATACCTTTCTTAGGAATTTATCATTTTCACATAAGGACAACTTTCCACAACTCACCCACAAGTATTTATACTCTTCATCAACCTTAGAATGAACATCAAGGTCAGCATTACAAACATTTGACTTAATACGAATCATTATACTTTCGACCAAACACAACTAGTATCCAAATCTTCCTTGAGAAATATGCCACTCTTTATATAACTCATCTTAGATCATTCACAACATGCTTGAATCATCTGGTCAGCCAAGACTAGGAAGAATGACAACACTAATGAAGAAAACTTCAACAATGAGCTCAAACTTCAATGTAGACCTCCAACACAATAGACACACAATCCAGAGACCACCACAAGCACATTGAATTCAACAATAACATCCACACTACTCCAAACCATCAGAATCACTTGTATCTTCATCTGATACCTCAAGAATACTATCTTCCATGACTGTCACACTAGAAAGATTGCTTGTGGACCTCTAAACCATGAACCATTTGAATTGAGGATACACACTGACTTCTCAAACATGCCTCTAGATCTGTAGATCAAAATATTCCAATGTGGATCAATTTGGACCAAATCTCTGTCACTCTATCACTTCTGAACAACTGAAAAACCTAGTTCTACTTAGATGGCCATAGCTTCTTTAAATCTTCATGTGGACCTCTCAAATATTTACTAGAGCTACTTCAGACAATCCTCTACACAACCATATGGTCCGCAGACTCTGATCTTCATCCTACTGGAAATGTGGAGTAATCTTCTTCTCTGAACTACACTGCCTTTGCTGTCTTTTGCAAAGAGATGCGTAACTGACTTGTCTCTTTTGGAGAGGCTAATTTTCTCAATATCCTCAACATACAAGTCTTCTAAATAGGTACAATTGACATTAATGACAACAAGGATATGTTGACATCAATGACAACACCGATTAGGCACATATTTGCAACAATTCATAATTGGATGTGATGCCTTGATTAGTGTAGAGTTAATTTTGAATTCTTGAGAAGATAAAATATGTTACTCCAGAAGTTGGTGTTTGCCCCTATTTCAAGATGACCACTCTTTTGAAGACTACCTAGGAGATTAGTCTATATTTCCATCATACTAATGTTTAGCTATTGCAGTTTGAAACATAGCTTTATAAAGTGTCACAAGTTTGATGAGGATTTGATCACCAGAAGGTTATTTTTATGTTGATAAGTTGGTAGACAATGTTGGCTTTGTAAAGTTCTTCCCAATAAGGTGATGGAATGCTCCACATCTCTTTGGCCTGAAATATTTTTCTTTGCGGTTGTAAGGTGTTGCTACTAAATATTTAGAGTGTCCAAATCCAAAGTTTCAATTCCCGAGGTCCTCTAAAATGAGAGTAAGAGTTGATACAGTTTGGTGTGTGCTTCTAAGGGAGAGCATGTAGGTAGAGTAGTAAAAGAAATGATGTTCTAGAATAGTAGTAAACAAGTACAAGTCTGAGCAATTGTCTAAGAGTAAGATTGACAGAGAGATGTGCAACCCTTTGCCATTGATGTCAAAGGAGGAGAGAGAGCAATGTGAAAAATCAAAGAGTTAGTAATCAGGGAGAGAGAGTAAGATTTGTAAAAGAAAGAAATAACGAAAGGGGGAGAGTGAAAGAAAAGAAGCTTCGTGCAGAAGTTGTGTCTTGATGGTTTTCACATTATGTGTTGCCATGAATGACAAAAGAGGAGATTGTTGCAAGTATGTGTAATTGGTGTTGTCATTGATGTCAACAATCTTGTGTTGTCATTGGTGTCAACTATGTCATTTGTATGAGTTGCCTTTGGTACAAGAGTTGAGTAGTTTCTGTTGAGTAAATACTGTCTTTGATATGAGGTTATTACAATGGTATTGGCTATTTGGTCAAGTTGCTTTGATGAAGATGATGTGGTTGCTTTGAAGAGGTGCTAAAGATGTTAGGAATATGTTTCTGTTGGTTGGCTTCGAAGTGCTTTTGAGAAAATTTGATTATGAAAGGAAATAGTGTATTGAAGTGGCTTCTTGGCTTACAGAGTAGTGTTCTAGTTTTTCTTTGTATTTCCTCCATGATGAAGATCTGTCTTTGCAGTTTGGATATGTTGTTCAAAGGTGCGAAGAGTTGTTATATTCCAATTTTCGTGCTCTAGTTCATTGAGAAGAGAAAGTTGTGTTCACTAATGTGTGAATTGTGTCTCTAAGTTGTGCAAAGGTGTCTGGGAGAAATGTCTTTGCTCCCCATTTCTCTGCAAAATGGTTTCAGGTCGTGTGGTTCTAGATTTGTGCTTATAATGTTCCTATCTTTCTCCATTCAAAGTCATTCATGATTTGGTTCTCCAAAAGAGGACTTATTGAGTTGGAGTGTTTGAAAGAGACATTTGGATTTGCTGGGTAAACAGTCCATAAGATTGTGTGGTAGGCGAAAGTTGTTGTGGATGAATTTGTTGGTGAGATAGAGAAAAATAGTAACATGCAGAAATTAAACTACATCTAACCCTAGCTCCCAATGGAGTGCAATCTAGCCTAGAAATCAATCAAATGAACATGTAAACAACTAAGAATCTAAGCTCGTATTGACCTATCTCCATTTTCCTCCTTAACCTTGCATTTTTATTCTCAGATTTGCAAGTTTTTGCAAAGATCTTGAGAATCTCATGTATGTGAATAGCAAGGTATTGGAGATGATAGTGGATTCTAAGCCAAGAAAATGTCTTCTAAGAGGTGAAAATGAAGCTAAATGAGTGATTTTATAGAAGACCTGACTTGAATGAATGGCCGGGATTCACTGTTGAATTTGGATGCAAATGGAGGTCTAAGATGAGTTAGGATTTTCTCACCACTAAAGGACAAAAATGAATTTAAAATTGGGAGAAATGGTGATGTGGGAAATGATTTATAAGTTAAATAAATTGGGTTCATTTTTTTAATTTATTTGAGGAAGGGGATATGTGAACCTTAATTAAACAAATGAGATTTATTTAATTAAGTGAGTGAAAAGGGGATATTTGGAATGTGAATGATCAAATAATTAATTAATTCAAATTAATTATTGAACCATAGAGGAAAATTAAGGAAAATTAGTAGATTGTGGAAGAAATTAGGGTTTTACAACTTGAGGACACTTTTAGGTGTCTACATTTTGCCCCTCTTTGAGATGATGTTTGATTTGATGAGATTTATGTCGAGTAACATCATTTCAAAGAAGCTAAGGAAATAGATAGAGGAAAATGATGATGATGCCCCCTCGAGAGGATAGGCAGGTTGGAAAAACACGGGTAGGCTCTCGAAATGAAAGGGATTAGTGAAGGAAGAAAGATAGGAGAATGGATGGAAGAAATGAATGACATGTTAAGTAGAAATGATGGTGGAGGAATGAAGATGTGAGAGAGATGGTGGAGGGATGAAAGATTGGCTAGAAGAATGGGAATGAGATCTTGCTTTGATAGATTTTTGAGCTTCTCACTTGCAATTTTTTTTCTTATCATCATAGAACTTATTATGTCAAGAGACAACAAACACAATGACGTGACAGAGGCCAAAGTGAGAAAATGTGATCCCTTGCAAAACAGGCACATGACAGAAAAGGATTGCCTGACTCAAACTAGTAACTGTGGTACCTTGTCGGAACATGTAATGAGATAACTGTGAGGTGTGTAAGTCCTTATGCAAGGAAGTAGTTATTCTTTCCTAGGCATATGATGTGTTTGATTCACACCCAATAGAATCCCGATCACACAAAAGGCACCAAGTTGCCCTAGTCATTTTGCCAAGATAAACTGCAAACAACAATCAAAGAAAAAGGTCTTGCTCTATCCTTGCTTCTCTTCATCACTTAGGGACTGCCTTGAGAAGCATAAGAACGAGACTGCAAAACAATCCAGTAAAATAAGACAGACTAGACCAACAACAATTTAGACCTTTTGCCAAGTGATATGTGTTTGATTGATTATGATGAATAAATGAATAGGGCTTGGTTTCAGGAAAGAAGCATGCCGTATAAGACGCCTAGTTTGGTTTCGATAATGTAACATCTTGTATAAGGCAAATGAGATGAATGATTGATACTAGTATTGTTGGCCATGCGAGCAACACCAGGATTTGATTGATGATGTTTGATAAATGACACATGTCGTATAAGGAGCAAAATCTTGGTTTCAACGATGCCCCATTCCATATAGGAATGTGATGGTTGATAATGATAGTTTGATGGCAATTGAGTGGTTTGACTAATTGGATAGATATCTTGTTGATTTTGGGATTGTTTTGAGAGCACATTTGTTTGAAAGATTGACTATTTTGGTCTGATCAAAGTGTCCATCTCATCAAAGGATGACTTATTACGATGGTTGAGAGGATGGGTCTTAAGGGATTGACCTAATGCCTCGGGGGCTCATCAAAGATGGCCTTGCCTACATGAAAGCTCAGAGGCATCGTATTTTGACCATACAGATTGTAGATGATTTGAATGATATGATGATGTGATTGATTAGGATGTTTGAAGAAGTGATTTGACTTGAAATGAATTGATTGAGTAATTTGGTTGAGGAATTGAATGATTTGAAGAATGGATTGAAGAATTGATTTGCTTGGAATGATGTGATGAATTGAATTGGTTTGAATGAATGGATTGAATGATTTGGTGGATTGATAAGTTGACTGATTTTGTTGTTTGGATTTTTGTAGAATATTTGATTTTTTTGAATTTTGGGGAATATTTGGATTTTTTTTGGATTTTGAAATGTTTTGATTTTTTTGTGTTTTTGAAATGTTGTGATTTTTTGGTATTTTTTACATGTTTTGATTTTTTTTTTGTGTTTTTTAAATGTTGTGATTTTTTTGTGTTTTTGGAATGTTTTGGAAAAGTAGCATTGGATGAACATTTTAGGTACCCTTTGTGCTAGATACCAATGACAAGGGAAAACCAAGTCTAGGTGTAAGGATAACGGATGGGATTTGATGAAAAGGTAGGCAATAATGAATGGAATGGATGTATGTGAAAGAGGGAAAGGATGAGATCTCCAAAGGCTATGTTGCATAGGAATAACTTCCCCCATTCTTGGTAAAATGCTTAGGATTTTTCATGACAAAGTCTATGACAATAGGATGATAATACTGTCATTTGGAAGGGATGACGTATGTCAAGAGATAACCAAAATCATGTTTCAACATTTTGCCCCCATTTCTTTATCAAGATCAAAAAGGAAGGGAGGATGAATAGATGCAATGTGATTGGCATGTGGGTAAGGATGGTAGGATAGGATAGGAAATGATATGAAAATGGTATGATAGTTTGGAAAATGATAGGAGGATGAGACAATGTGCCCCCAAGTGTAAGTGACATAGAAGAGCAACTTACGCATGATGCCTGTTTGCTAGGTTTTCATCATTATACTTATCCAAGGCACCACCAAGGGTGGTTTTCACCGTTGGATGAAGGGATTTCTCTTTACTGTTTTGATTTTTTTGTTGTTTTTGACTTTTTTGCTTTTTTGACTTTTTGAATGGAAGAAGGTCGGTATGGATAGGAGGTACTCAAGTGTCTACTGCCATGAAAGGTGATAGTCCCATTGGAGAGTGAAGTCATCGCATGGACCATGTCAAGCCATTATGCTCATCGATGTTGGTAAGGGAGATTTCATGAAAGTGAGATGGATTAGGTAGATGGTGGATTATGTAGGGAAGATAGTGGATTATGATGTGGATTATGGAGGGAATGATAGTAGATTATGTAGGACTTATGCAAGGAAGATGGATGAAAGGCTTATGCAAAAGCATGGACCATAGGGATAGGGTGGGTGAAATGTGTAGGATAATAGTTGAAAGATGGGGAGATGGAGGCATGTGGAAATGTTGCAGAATGGAATTGGATCATGACCAATGGTTGCACACACCATGATAAACATGGAAACATTTGATTGGATGGTGGCGTAGGAAGCAATGGCGATGTTTTCTTAGTGGATGGATGATTTAAGCATTTGGGTGCCCACATGGACTTAGTATTTTTATAATTTTTGCTTTTCATGTGGGATGAAGGAATTTGATATTTTTGAATGGAATGGATGGAAGAGAATGATTGGGATTTTTGAGTAGTGGATGCCTCATTTGACTTGTTTTCTCTTTGCTTTGGGACTTGTACCATTTTAGTTTTTGACTTTGTTTTGGGAGGTATGGGCTTGGGTAGCTTTTTGATTGTATTTTTCTTTGAATTTTTGCATTGATATCCTAAGGTATTAGGACCCTTAGGATTTTTGGCTTTATAAAAGGAGGCATCCAAATGTTTATTTTTGAATCCCATGTGGCATATGGAATGAGTGGGAGCTTTATGTTTACATGATGTGTGCATTTGTTGGTCATGATTAGGATATTTAGGGTATGTGTAAATGGATGAATTTGGTGTTGGGAGAAGTGGTGGTAAAGTGTATGGAGGGATATTAGGGGTTGGAAGTAGTGGAGGCAAAGTGGATGGTGGAAGGTGTATGGTCACATGCTTTTGGCACTTGTAGGATGATGGAGGTGGAATAGCAACATATGTTTTAGGAATATGATAAGATGTGCAATGGAAATTGGTGGACTTAGGATGCATGGAAGGAATACCAACATCTTTAGATTGTTGACCTTGGGGTGTGTATCCAAGGCCATATGAGCATGGAGGCACTTTGACATGTATAGGCTCCAAAATACCTTATTCATGAAGGCCTAAGCCTTTACCTTGGTAGTTCATGTTTTGGAGAATGCGATGGACTATGGGACTAGGTGTGTTTTGGACACTAGACATGAGTTCATTATTTGATGTAGAAGGTGAAGTGGTGGACAAAGGTTGTTGCTGTCCTAAGGAAGAACATTCATGAATGAAGGTGGAAAGAGCAAGTGGATATGATGGTGGTTTTGCAATGGGGTTGATAGTGGACATGGGAGGATCATTAGTATCCTGATTATGCTCATTATGATCCAAGTTATTGGTTTGATTTTTATGTATGCTTGGGAGGCACATGTCTCATCATGGTAAGTGGGAGCTTTCACATTAAGGCTAGATGGAGGATGAATGGATGGGCTGATAAGCTCTTGATCATGGAATGTATAAAGTTGGCTAAGTGGATCATCATGACCTTCTTGATCATAAGTTTGATTGTGATCATAAATGGGAGCTTGAGCATGAATAGTATTAAATGTGTTATGGATGGATGGAATGGAAGGGGTTTGATCTTGATTTAGATAAGGGTTAATGTTTCCACATGATTAAGATTGGACCCTTGACGTAGCTCTTGACTTGGAATGGAAGTGAATGTGGAGGACTCTTCAATAGGGTCGATATGTTTTGGACCACATGATGGGGTTGAAGGATTGGACATGGCATTCAAAGGTTCTTGGATATGCTCATGAATGGGTGTTTGACATGGTCTATTCCATGCAGGTAGCCAATGGATCACATCCTTTGCATGTGCATGTGCGGAAGGACCATATAGTGGATGGACAACAAGGGTAGATGATGTGGATTTGTGATTAGCATTAGGTGGAATGGAAAGTCCCCATGGTGGAGGGATAAGAGGGATGGATGAATTAGACTCAGGGCTTGGACTTTGGTTGGATGAAGGATCAAAAGGATTGTATGAAGTGGCAGATTTGGATGACTCCACATGTTTACTTTTGTAATGTTTAAACTTAGGGCATGGAGTTAATGGGGGATTAGAGGCTGGTAATGATAGTGAATGGTTTGTATGGACTAGGTTGATGTCTCCCTTGTCAAAGGTGGCATTAGGATTCAAAGGAACTTTATTTTGTTGTAAAGGTGGACTTGGGTTCACATGTGCTTATTTGTGTATGAATGGATGGGTTGATGTGGTGTTGACTTGGCATGTGGGTGGACTAGGTTTTGGACTTGTCTTTGTTGAATACAATGAACACTAAAAGGGGGAGTGAATCAATGTTCTACAAAACCATTTATGCACTTGCTCTATTATCCATTTACCAAATTCAATTGTGTGAAAGTAGATTAAACAAATGAACATCAACCACAAAGACATAACACATGAACAATGAGATTTTTATGTGGAAAACCAAAGAGGGAAAACCACAGCATATAATATTTTCTATGGGATTGATATTTTATATATAAGAAAAGTGGCAAGAAAAGACAATATTTTTCGATGAAATTGATTTAAGATGATAAAAATGACTAAGTGGCATGTTTTTGTTTAAGTGCCATGTGTTGGCTCCTATGGTTACTTTAGTTGTTGTCAATTCTCCCTTTCCTATGTACATACCACTGGTCCCTTCACCATCACATGTTTGAAGACCAATTTTGTATAGGTTCCACATGGTTAAATTAAGAGTTGTTTTATTTTACTTTACAATTATTTTAATTTATTATATTGTTTACTTTATTTTTATTTAAAGAGTTATTTTACTTTTGTATGTAAATTATAATTTTACTTTGAAAATTATAAATTTGGTAACATTTTTGTTTTGTTTTTACTTTGAAAATTGTAGTGTGTGTGTGTGTATAAGCTATGTTTTAGTTTTTATATATATGGTAACTATACGAGACTCATTGAAGGCACTATAGAATGCCTCTTAACATAATTAAATGTTTTCTTTAAGTTAATACTAAATAAAACATATGTTAATGATATTAAAATAAATAGTATGCTACAATAGTTGTCATTTGTGCATGCATAAGCCCACAACACTAACAAATATGACACACATAAGATGATAATAGAGTGAAGGTTATCTATGTTGAAATATTGACATGTAATTATGGAAAATTTTGCAATCTTATTCAATATTAAAACTATCTTATGTTGATTTTTTTTTTGAAATACTTGTTCTCATCTTTGAAAGAAAAGTTGACATGACATTAAAATTGGACAAAAAACCCAACTATAGAACCATAAGTATTCATGCAACTTTTTCTTTTTCACCTTTGATGGGCAATTCATTAATATGTAGAAATTCATTAATAAAATATAGTTGTTAATAGTGAACTAATGTGATTTTGAGAGAGTATAAATTTATCATATTTGTAGGTTTTTATATATATATGAAAAGTCACAATAAAACATATAATATTTTCTATGAAATTGAGTTTTTATATATGTAAGAAAAGTGGCATGGAAAGACAACATTTTCTATGAAATATATTTAAGAGGATAAAAATGACTAAGTATCACATTTTTGTTTAAGTGTCATGTGTTGTTTTCTATGGTTACTTTAGTTGTTGCACCATTTTTTTGTCAATCCTCCCTTGCCTATGTGCATTCCATTGGTCTCTTCACCATTGCATGTTTGAAGACTTATTTTATATAGGATTCATGTGGTTAAAGTAAGACTTCTTTTATTTTACTTTAGAATTATTTTATGTTATTATAATGTTTACTTTATTTTTATTTAAAGTTATCATACTTTTATATGAAAACTATAATTTAACTTTTGAAAAGTGACCATTCAATATTTTGGTAACTTTTAGTTTTATTTTTATTTTGAAAACTATAGTAAAAATTATATACTTATATGCTGCTTTTTAAATGTATATCTATATGTGTAGAAGTGTAGATATACACATCTACAAATCTACACATATACACATACATGTACACATCTATACACACGTCAAATAAGATGCTACAATGACTTCTTGTTGTTTGTACATCATGTAAGTGTACAACACTAACAAATCTAACATGTATAAGATGATTATAGAGTGAAGGTTATGTATGTAAAAATATTGACAAGTAATTATGGAAAAAATTGTGAACTTATTCAATATTAAAAAAAATTGAAAAATAGTATGTTGAAAAAATTTGTTGAAAAACTTTCACCTTTGAAAGGAAGTTTGACATGACATTAAAATTGAAAAAAATAAGCGTTTTCTGTTTCACATCTCATAGGCAATTCATTAATATGTTAGAAATTCATTAATAAAATATAGTTGTCAATAGCCAGATATTATAGGATTGATTTTTATACATATGTTAGAAAAGTCTCAAGAAAACATATAATATTATCTGTGGGCTATTGATTTTTTATATAGGTAAGAAAAGTTACAAGAAAAGACATAATATTTTTTGTAGAATTGATTTAACTTGTAAAAAAAGACATGATATTTTCTATAGATTGATTTTTTTATACTAAGAAAAGTCCGTAAAAAAGAAAAATATTTCTACAATCCATTAGAAAAAGTAAGACTGCTTTTGATAAAATGAAGTGGACTGTGGAGCATACTCACTCATTAAAAAGTCCGAGTGTTGGAAAAGTATTTGTAAAATAAAATAATGTATATTCTTCTAGAGCTCATTAGAAAAAGTAACACCTCGTGCGACGTACTCGCTCATTAAAAAAGTTGAGTGTGAAAAAGACGTAAATTTTAACAAAATGCTTATGTCACGCTGTCGTCCTAAATGCAATATTGAGAATAAATTTGACAAATCTGAAATATTATGGACATGCATTCACATATATGTCAAAAAAAAAAAAAGTGGGAAACAGCGTGGGTGTGGTTTTTGTGTGAAACAACGTGGAAGAAACGCAGAAGCATAGTAAGTCAAAGCACATGGAAGACCTGTGTAAAGATGCTGAATATTTTGCGTCAGCGTTAACTTTTACATTTGTAAGGAATTGTTCAAACACCTGAATAGTTTGAAGTCGGATAAGGTTTTCTCCAATCCTGCAATTTATAAGGTTTTGTTTTAAGACCAGAGTTTATTTTTGTTTTCATCAAAGTCGTCTCATTTTGTTTTTCACTTTTCGTACTCGAAGAGTTTTGCCTTCTTAGGGCAGCTATTCTGAATTTCCGTCAAATTTCATTGTGCAGCCCTGGTGCATTTCACTTTTTGTGAGTTTTGGCCTGTTTTTGGCCTTCTATTCCACGCAATTTCTATTGTGTAGGGCTCAACTGTAGCGCTACTTGTGTTAAGAACAATACTGACAAGATAAAGATTTAAGCAGACTAGACAGCGATATGGGCATTCATTATGGCTGCAGACAGATGTGAATACTCATGATGGGTGTGAACAAGCAGGTTTCAGACTTGGGATGTAAGTGTCATCTTTATAGTAAAAAATTATTATAGGGAAATATAATAAGAGTATTATAATTTATAATATATCATTCAGAAAAATACATATTAATTTAGAATATTTTTTAAATATAGAATATAAATGATTTTTTTTATTTTGGAATGTTTTTAATTCTTTAAAAGAAATTTATTTTTAATTGTAGTAATAAATTTAAGATTTTTGTTTTATGTGTAAGCTTTAAATTAGTAATTGTTATTCATTGTTTTATAATTCTACTTTCTTTTTTAATAAATATCTAGTATCTATACAAATTTACAATTACAGAAAAGTAATCAAGAATTTGCAACTTGTATGTGATACAATAATATTTTTATTAATTTTTAATGTATAAAGTTAAACTATGCTTTTAATTTGTTTCTTTCAATAATATTTAAAAATTGCTTGCACACACAAATGTATTGGTCTTGCATTTGGCTCATGTGTGCATTGTAGACACCTAAAATAGTCCACTCATCATCTTGACACTATTGAACCCTAATCACCACATCATTTAACCAGTTAATTGGATAAATCCTCATTTATCCAATTCCCCTTTCAATAGTGATTTAATAATATTTGATCACTATTAACTATTCATCTTACCCTGATCTGTACCTTCATCCTAACATAAATGATTAATTAATCATTTATCATCCATTCCTATAGTCTAACATTAGATAAATATTGATAGAGGATGCAAGGCCACCCAAACATCCTACTTATTTAATTTGGATTTTATCCACTAATTATCATTTATCTTTCAATCATTTGCACATGGGATAATCTAGAGGAGCCACTTGTCCTATCTTGTACATGCATGTACATAACAAGTGGTACTTTAAAGAAGGGCCAAATATTTTACACTTTAAACCATACCACCACTTGTCCACCTCTCCTTGCTTGAGAGATCTCAAGCATTATGAGCCATTGATCTTTATCTTCAATCTTAGCCCTTCATCCAACATAAAAAAAATTATAAATAACCAATCACTCAAGCCATTTTGAAGACTCCATGAGAGGTAATATTATGTTGTTCATTTGAGAAGCTATCCACATACTAACAACAACAAGATCACGTAAAAATAAAAAGGTTTGCAAGGTAGTTATGTGATTTATCTTCATTTTCATGTTTTCATTCCTTATTTGCTTAATCTTGAGGTCATATTAGATCATGGGTAGAATAGGCTAATATTTCTTTGCTTTATTCCCTTCTATACTCATTTTCTATAGTGATACATTTGGCACACTCAGTGGGACCCCCTTGGGTCCTTACCTAATCGTTTTCCTTGTTTTAAGCTTGTTTTTGAGTTGCACGTCTTGTTTCAGAGGTTCTACCCCAGTTCGATGTGTTGAACACCCAGAATACTAAGAGGTGGGTGAATCAGTATTATGTTAAACCATTTACAAACCAAACTTTTAAGCCATTCAATATACTTAATTACAGTGAAGGAGATTAAGCATAAAACAAAAAACCACAACTCATAACACACGAACACCAAATTTACGTGGAAAACCCAAGAAAGGAAAAACCACGGTGAGAATTAGATCACAATATAAAGTAGTAACAACACCTAATTATAAAGGACTCATTGCCGAAGGGCTCACTACCCAAAAGAAAGGCTCACTACCAAGGGCCTCACTACCAAGGACATACTATCCTGAAAGAAAGCGATAGAAGATATGGCTCAAGTTGCCAAGGTTGAATTATTATGATTGCATCTAACATATGCATGAAGTACAGTTCCAATGAAGCTCAAAATATTGAAATAATATTCATCACACTATTTTGCAATATTGGACTTTACTACTTTGCATTTAATTATCTTCCACAAGCACTTGTCACATCACACATTCACTTATGCTGCTATTCACACAACACTCACACTCCCACAATCATGAACTCTTGACACACATTTATACTATCTTCAACCTTGAGAACATTCTCCAAGGTCGGCATTACACCTTAACATAGAGAATTCAAATTAGGTCAGGACCTAAACATTCCCATAGTGGAAAGGAATGAAGGCAAATCACAACACACCTTGCAGATCACAACACACCTTAGCTTGGACCTAAATTCATCCAAGCATGCTACTCCACACTTTCATGGTTCAATCACCAAAGCAGCTCCACAATTAGTGTAAACCCCCAAGGTCAGCCAAATCTATGTTAACAAAATGAGCTCTTAAGTACATGCTTCCTCGAACCAAAAACCAACTCACAAACCACATGCAAGGCTTTAACACAATCTAGAGTATTCGAAAAACATCCTAAAACATCCTGAAAACCAACTGTAGACACCTCAAAGTATCCTCAGGTTGAAAAACCCTAATTTCTTCCACAATCTACAAATTTTCCTTAATTTTTCTCTATGGTTCAATAATTAATTTGAATTAATTAATTATTTGATCATTCACATTCCAAATATCCCCTTTTCACTCACTTAATTAAATAAATCTCATTTGTTTAATTAAGGTTCACATATCCCCTTCCTCAAATAAATTAAAAAAATGAACCCAATTTATTTAATTTATAAATCATTTCCCACCTCACCGTTTCTCCCAATTTTAAATTCATTTTTGTCCTTTAGTGGTGAGAAAACCCTAACTCATCTTAGCCCTCCATTTGCATCCAAAGTCAACAGTGAATCCTGGTCATTCATTCAAATCAAGTCTTCTATAAAATCACTCATTCAACTTCATTTTCACCTCTTAGAAGACATTTTCTTGGCTTAGAATCCTCTATCATCTCCAATACCTTGCTATTCACATACATGAGCTTCTCAAGATCTTTGCAAAAACTTGCACATCTGAGAAGAAAAATGCAAGGTTAAGGTGGACAATGGAGATAGATTAATACTAGCTTAGATTCTTAGTTGTTTTCATGTTAGTTTGATTGATTTCTAGGCTAGATTACACTCTGTTGGAAGTTAGGGTTAGCTGTAGTTTAATTTCTGCATGTTACTATTTTTCCCTATCTCATTCTAGTGAACCTGATACGTGAAATGAAGAAAATCTAACATTTTTTATTTATTTTAGCAACTTAGCTTTCGCAGTTGGCTTCCTGGTCTCTAACGGACCTCACCATTGAGTTCAGGAGGCCCTTTCAGTGAAAAATGACTGTAAATTCATCAAATTTGGCTATAGGAAAAAAAATTGAATTTTTGTTGTTTTGGCCCCTCCGCAGGGCCGTACCGTACGGTTCTGTACTGAATTGTATGACCTCCTCCATAGGAGTTCATGGTCGCATTGTTGGGTATCAATTTTGTTTGATTGTTGCAGGTTAATGTTTTGCAAGTTAATGTTTTCTTGTATTCGATTGCAGGTTAACCTCTGGTTTTTTGTCACATGTTTTATAAAACACTAGCTTTGGAACCACCCCACTATTTACATCCTATCGCTGTAGCTTTGTGCCTAGTCACCACCACTTTTGTGCCTTGTTGTCACCTGTGACTGCAACCTTCCCTGTTGACTTACCTAAACTCCCGTCATAGTCTTAATAATCATCGCCACCCTTCAGATTTATTTCATCATTATCAGTTTGAGAGTCACCACTCGATCCATGTATCTTGCGATCGATCTAAAACCTTCACCCTTCACTATTATAGAGCCGTCAATGCCTCTACTAAGGCTGACCTCCTACTTAAAACCTTTGTCTAAACCCTCGCTTTAAGCCTAGCTTCTACACTCCATTGACTCCCATATTCCCTATAGCCACCAAAGCACATCTATGTCACCATCCTATTGTCGTAGTTTCCCCGACCTCGTTGCTCACTCTACATCGTTGCTCAACTGTTAGCCTCTTCTTCACCCTAAACACCTTCCATCGATCTAAGATCTTACACCCTCATCGATCACATAGACTAGTCAAAGCACCCTCATCATCCAATCCAAAACACCCCGCCACTGTCACATTACCCCCTGTCGCTAGTACTTAAAAACACTCTCGCCACCTGCTGAAAACCCCATCTCCACCATGCCACCTGCAATATGCCCATCTGCCGCCTCGAATCACTTCTCCACTGCCACAGGTGGTGGCATCACAGCCTGTCAGTAGTCCTCTTTAAGCCTAAGGTTAGGTCATGGCTACCCTTTGCAGTCTGGGTTGGGTCGTGGTTGCATAGTCTTCGCAATCACAATTAAGTCTAAGCCCTAGCCGCAGGATTAAACCGCCAAATAAAACCAAAATCTAGGTGATGTTAATATTGTTTTCGTTGTTTGTTTTTTTTTCTTAGCACCATTTGCTACACCCATAGGGAGTGGTCGCATTAGTGATCAATGGGAGCGGGTAGTGAGCCCCCTTTACCTTCTCTTTTTATTTCATTCGCTCAACCCTCGGTCATATGGTAGACTGAGGGCCCAGCTTAACTCTGACCTAAAACTATAACCACCCAATGCTAGTTATTTACATGTGACCGGGCGAATGTAGACCATTAGTAGTTAATGTCAAATAGTCAACATGTACCTCCTTTGTCCTTACACGCCCTAATGGGTAGTTTTTTTCAAACTCTCATAACTTGGGCGTACGAGCTTGAAATTTTACAAATGAAGGCTCGTCAGAAAGCTAACACAACAAACTTTGCAATGATATAGGTTTCATCAATGAACAATTCCATTTTGTTAGACTTTCTTCTAGTCAAAGTCAACACTCATTCTAAACTTTAAACACTTATAACTTGAGCAAAATTAATTGTATTTTTGACGATTTTTTTTAGAAAGTGCATAAGATTTCTTAAATTTTTTGATTCTGCAATTTGTTTTTCTGTATCAGTTCATATTTTTTAGATTCCCTTTTTTGACCTTTTTGGCTTAGTGGCTCGAAAAAGGCAGTACTTTGCTTCATGATTCATGTTTTTCTCACTTGATTAGAGATTTTATGTTACTGATGTCTAATTTTTAGCTTGTGGCATTCGTTGGGAGAAGACTTTCATCTGAAACTACTAATACATTTGATGGAGGGTTTCCTCTTTTCATGTGCATGTGCTTTCTTATCATAGGAACATTTGAATTCAATGCAATAAAATGAACATCATCTTGCTATTTTCACACTTGGTTTGGGCTTAAAATGAATCAGAGTCTTCTTTTCTTGGTGACTTTGTATGTGTTTATGAGGTGTGTATACTCTTCCCTTGCACTCTAAGTGATCTTGAGAATCAAAAACACTTCTTGAACACTTGCATTTCTCACACCATACATTCAAATTTCTAAAGGTGAATGAACATGTGCAAGTGTGAGAAAGTGTATGTGTATGCTCTCTCTTTGAGTGTTAGTATTAGCCTGGAGATCAAAAACATGTACTTGTCTTGCTTTTGTGTAACCCTTTAGAGTGGGCCTGCTCTTGAGACACATTCGCAAGGAGAACTCATTTGTGACCCTAAGTGCTACTTTGATCCAGTTCGCTATACAAAATACTATAAGGTGAAAGCCAAGTCCAAACTAGTATCAGCGCTTACCATACGGTGCTAGTTTGAAAGGAGGTGTACCTTGCATATAAAAGACTCCTAGTAGAGCTAGTCAAAGCTGTAAGTAGCTTGTTGGACGCTCATAATGTGCCAATCCCCCAGATATTCACTAGAAACCTTTATGCTAGTGGCTATTTAAATCCCTCTATTTGCTGGCGCAGGAGGTCAGACCTCTGAAGCCGTCCCACTTTATCATAGTTCAAAGTAGAGACAAAAAATTCCTTAAGGTCTTTAGACCTTTGGGAATTCAAAGTTTGGTGTGCCCGAGAAGTGAGTGTCATGTAACGGGGAGCCAGTGCCACCAAACTTCTAAGCTATCCTCTCTAAATAAGTACAACTTTGATTTATCTACAGTGGGAATCTAGCAAATATTGTCCTTGACTAGCCTAGGATTGTGCATGTTTACAAGTGTTTGCAAAACTTCAAGAGTCACCAAAAATAGCCAATCTGATTGCCAAGTGTCTTCTATGATTGATGTGTGTGCTTTATTAATCATCACCCTAAACATTCAAATCCATCCATTCATTCTAAGTCATCATATCCTAATCACACTCTTATCATATCCTCATCATTTAACATTCGTATCCTAGTCACCCTCCTAATCCAATCACTTTCATCCTAAACATTCTGATCATATCCTAATCACATTATCCTAATCATATCATAATCACCTTTCCTAATCACATCATCCAACCATCCACATCATCCTACTTGTCCTATCCATCATCACATTCTTATCATATCTTCATCATTTTGCTTGATCCTAATCATATCCTATTCATCATCCCTAATCATTTCACCTTATCCTAATCATTTCACTTCATTCAACCTCATCCTAATCCATCCTAATCATCATTCCCACTGAAGGAAGCATTGAAGAAATAAAATCTTCCCACCACATATGACAATGAAGACAATAATGTTGGTGATAATACATCTGTTCTGAAAGTCAACATTGAAGAGGAGACAGATAAAGTTGACCAAATAGTTGAAGAAAAGGAAACTCTTACCTCTCCAGAACATAAAACAATGGATATTACTATTGAGGAGAAGACTGAGGAAGAAGAAATACCTACTACACAAACCAGTCCCTCTCTGGCACTTCAAATTGAAAAGGATTTCATAGAAGATGAACAGGAGGACATAAACAAGGCCATGGACATTAATCCTCCAGAGAAGGAACATAAAAATGATATCTCCAGTGCAATAAGAGACATTGCAGAGGCAGTAAAAGAATTCTTAGAAAAGGAGGAACTAGTTCTAGATGAGCCTGAGTTAATCCAAGGTCCAATAAACTTGGATTTAATGTCTCCTGTTTAGATGCTCAAATTGGCTTTAGTTGCTCAAGACAAAGCAAGAAAAGAGATATTGAGGTCCCATATTAAGGATAGTGAGCTCATAAGTGAAGCATCCAGCATCTTAGAGAAGTTGATTCCAACATACCAGAAGGATACCTCTCTGTCTACTTCATGTCAACTCAAGGGACTCATACACTCTATAAGTACACACTTCAAATCTCTTGAAATATCTGTTGAAACAAAAGTTAGACAAGAGTTCAATTAGAAAAGGTTAGATGAGTTGACAAAGTTGATAGCTCTTGATAAAGTTTAGTTAGATAATGGGATACAGAGTATTCAAAGTGTTATTGTATAAGCTGGTGATGTTTATAAATTTTATCTATCATGGCTGGAAATTACAAAGAAGATAGAAGAAAAGATTAAGGAATTGGAAGAAAAACTGTTGAATATCTCTAAGTCTTTTGATCCAGTAAATGAATCAATCAGTAACAGAGAAGCTCAAGTCATCAACATTCACAATGACTTGAATGGTCTAATAAATTAGAAGTATCAAATAAAGAGTAGAATGGGACAATTGAGAAGATTGATCAGTCCTAAACTAGAGTCAATGACCAAGCTTGTAGCTGAAGCATGGCTTGCTGCACAAACTACCACTCCGTTAGATCTGAAAAAGGCAGAAACTCTAGTTTTTCTACTCGGCACACATATACAAATTTTGGATGGTACTAAAAAGAGCTGGGATGGTTAGATAGCTCAAATAAAGAACATATTTAGTGACATTCTTCAGCATATATAAGATAAAGTAGAAGACTGTACTTGTAAATATGTAGCAGAGTACATAAAATTTTTGAAGTCTTGACAAACTTTTAGGGTTTGGAACACACCCACCCTTTGCCATTGATGTCAAAGGGGGAGAGAAGATTAGTGAAAAATGAGTAATCAGCTAAGGGGGAGAACAAATTTAGAATGTATATAGTAAGGGGGAGGAGATAAGCATTTTTCACTAGGTGTTGCCATCAATGCCAAAGGGGGAGATTGTTGGCAAGAGACACTAATATGTATTTTTCAAAGTAAAAATAAAACAAAAATGTTAGCAAAATAATGAATCCTAAACTGACTCTTCAAATAGAAATAAAGTAGACAATATAATAAAGTAAAATAATTCTAAAGTAAAATAAAATAGCTCTTAATTTAACATGGATCCTATATGGAATTAATCTTCAAATATTTGATGATGAAGAGACTAGTGGAATGCACATAGGCAAGTAAGGATTGACAACAAATAAAGTGCAAAAATTAAAGTAACCCTAGCACTCAACACATGACACTTAAACAAAAATGTGCCACTTAGTCATTTTTACACTCTTAAAATAATTTCATAGAAAATATTATGTCCTTTCTTACAACTTTTCTTACATATATAAAAATTAATCCCATAGAAAATGGTATATGGTTTTCATGCAAAGGACTTGAATTTTATCCCAAAAATAGTACAATTTTAAATTTTCTAGATGAACAAAAAATTTACATTTCAAAATTAAAGATACAATATTGCATCATTGCATAGATCATCACAATGATACATGTATATAATAAATAAAAATAAGATACAAAATTGGGTTAGGCTACTCTCCCCATAATCCTCCAATATACATTAATTATACAAAGTTGACCAAACATTAAAATAAATTTGATCTCCAGTCATAGTCTTCTTATCTGAGTGCAAGCAATCTAGTTGTTCGGCAGTAGGAGGGAAAGCATCATCTAAGTGCTTTACCTCCAACCATATATCGATGGTCCCCCACATACCTTCCTAGTGGAAGTGGGCCTACCCTTCATCAAGAGTGATAGATGGTGATGTGTGTAGTAGAAGCATTTTGAGAACCAAATGCAAATATAAGATGTACACATCACATGTAGCCTATCATGAACCTATAGAACCCCTCTAGCTAACATGATATTTGATTAACATGGACTCTATGGTACAATGAAATGACTATGTATACATCTATAACATCACTTTGGCCAAAGAATTCATTTATCAATCACATAAATGCAGGTCATCTGTTCACAACACTACTATCTCTTGCTTGATGTACCCACAAGACTATGAAATAATACTGAATACATAAAATAGAAGTTCACAAATCGACACACAAGGTCGAAAACATAATTTCACCAAACTCCTGGCATGTCTTGTTTCTAAGATGGTCTTATTGACTCTAAGTATCAAAGACTATTGATATATTGCAAGACAAAAATATTATAACACATGTATAAAATATCACATAATTTAACTATTGGATTTATACTCTTGTCATACCCTGCCAATGAGTATCACTTCCTAGTGAAACAAAGTGTAAATACTATTAAACTCCATTTCTAAAGACCTTATTATCTTTCACACTATTTTTCAAAACAAACCATCATCTATACTCATCGGTACAACCAACATATGTAGTTGAGTTTCAATCTCCTAATATGCCCTACTCAGAGTGGGTTATTTCATTGATGCCAAGCATAGGGGTTAACTATATTGTTTCCAAACTCTTGGCATTCTTTACTCTAGATATGGTTCAAAGGATACATTATATGCAAAGATAAGATTAAATGTGATTACTAGCCTCCTAGTATACCCATACACCTAAGATGATTTTTTAAACACTCTTTTTGTAGAACATAATGATAGCTATAATTGCCAACTCCCTAGTGACTCTTACCTTGGTTTGAACTTTATTTTTATCAATAATATATAAAAAATGCACATTTAGATGCATATATCATATGCCGTAGAGATTGTGATTAATGATGTTCCATTGGACTTTATATCAACTCAAGAAAATACAATGAAAGAATGTAATCATTAATTGAGCATATGTTGGATGACATAAATAATTGGATATTCTCTACATATGCAATTCTCTTCTTCCCAATGGGACCTCCCTCATCTTGTCTCTTCATGTGTCTAGTAGACACTTTCCTAAAGACTTGGTTGACAAGGTTTGCTTTTCCTTTATCCAAAAGGGCAATTTTATATCAATTGTAGCAACCTCTATGCATTGAATATTAAATTGGTACAACTTTCTCTAGAGGTGGCACAATGAATTCCTTTAAAGGAGGTGGTACACTGGAAGCTGCTGCAATTAGTAACCTCCATTTTGTCACTCTCTTCTCCACTAGAGGTGCAAACTTTATAATTACTTGTCCAACTCCCAAACTATGTTTTGATTATTTCTTTCCCTTTAAATTCTCATTCATAAACCACTGCTTCCTCAACAATAATAATATTTAGATCTCTCTTGTTCTTCATGTTATTATCTGTCCTTATACATGTGGTAAGTTTTCATGTTTGAATATATTGGCCTCTCCACTTGTAAATCTTGCAAAATAATGTAATGGTGTGCCAAAATTAGGGTAATATAACCATCAAGCACTTGATGAGTATGTTCCTTGACATTGTCGATAGTCACAGGGAAGAAACATGCTTCTTGTTGGATGTATTTACAAATTGTAATGTTCCATGGAAAACTAAAATCTTTTATCAATTGGTCTTCGTTATTTTGAATGAATTGTGTCTGATTGAATTCTTGGCTCAACATGTTCCAATGTGGACAAACGTCATGTAATCTAGTCCAAATTCAGAGCAACAATGCTAAATATCTTACAAGAAAAAATAGAAAAAAACATGCACAATCAAACCTGATCCATAAGCATCCAGGAAAAACATCAAAATCTATCACACTCCACAAACACGTCAAAATCAGTAGTGAATTAGAGAAGAGTTTTCTCAGTGAAAAAACCATTAGACACATAAGGGCAATGGTTATGTCATTGTAAGGGTGGTTTTGAATGAATTCATGTTGAATTTTTGCTAGTTTTAAAGGAATTATGTATGTGTCATGGAGATTATACATAGAATAGGCCTGTTGAAAAGACACTTAGAAGCTTCCATGCAAACACAGTTAGAAGATAAATGAACAGGCTCCACTTCTCTAGTCGTGGCCATCAAATGTTTGATGGCTCATGGATAACAATGCTTATAGGATACACACAAAATGGTTCAGTTTGAACAACCTTAGAAACTTCTAAACAAAAGCTAAAGCTAGTCATAGAACTAATTCCATAACTTGGCCATGACCTCACAGTTTAAAAACTTGCATGAATATTATTTACAACTAGAGTAATATCTACAAACTTTGTAGATGCAACTACAGTTTTTGACTTGTAAGAAATATGAGGATAAGTGAAAAAAGAACACAAAAGTATTCATTATCGGTCATTCTGTCAAAACTCAAGCAGTATAAAAAGTAGAACAAGTCTTCATATAAATCTTAATATAGATGTCATGTTCAATATAAGGTTAATTTATATAGATTTGACTCTGTCAATCAACTAAAGATTTATGTAAGAAAATATAAGGCAAACTTCTATGGTAAACCCGGTTTACAACTCTCTAGAGATAAGTTTTGCTAAAGGATATCAAAGCCTTAAGCAATCTTGCAACATCAATTTGAATCTCTAGGTAGTGCGAACAACATGAAAGGATGTTGAGTGTGTGGAAGATACTTCCTACACCAATCTAAGTAGGAGAGGGTTGCAAAAATTTCTTAAAACCCTTGAACAGTTACATATTCAAACTCTGATGCACATTCAAAAATATAAAATAAATTAACAATAAAACCATAAAACAGAAATTATGTGGGGAAAACCTTTCCAGGTACAAAACCCCACACACCAAAAGCACAATATTTTGTATTATCAGTAACAAAAAATTACAATACAATAACAACACTAAGCTTCTCTAGATGTCTTGCAATTACAACAAGAATGTAGGATGATTTTGGCAGTACTTCAACAAAATGATACTACATCTCCAATATACAAATGCTCAATATATAGGAGCTTTCAATGCATTAATTAGACACTTTCCAAATCCAACGCCCAAGATTGAAAGTGCATCATGGAAGATGCCAAAAACAATGAACATGCAAAATGGTAATATTCCAATTGTCAACACAAGCAAACATGCAACTGCCAATTGTTACCAAACCTGCACATGCAAAACTACACCTACCATAATAGAACTGCACCTCCAAAAAAGGCATGCTTATCATAAGGAAAGTGCCAACATGCATAACTCCACCTTTAATAGCAACTTCCAAACTTGACTCCTCCTTGGAAATAGAAACTACATGTTGTAACTGACGGGTTGAGACATACTAATCCCAACATTCTCCCACTTGTTGAAGACCTATCAAGAATCATCAGTAATCAACTGCTTAGGGCCCCAAGGCCCATGGAAATGACACACCATCTGAACTTCTCTATGCTTATTGGCTTCATAAATGCATATGCAACATTTCTCAAAGTGTCAACCTTCTCTGATATCACATTTCCATCTTCTACCATATCATGAACAAAATGAAATTGAACATCAATGTACTTTGTTCTGGCATGGAAAGTGGGACTCTTTGCTAAGAAAATGGCACTCTAACTGTCGCAATGGATAGTAATATGTCCTGCATCAAAACCATTATCCGAACACAACCTCTTAAGCCAAATGGCTTCCTTGCAAGCACGAGTAGTTTCCATGTACTCTACTTCTGTCCTGGATAAAGTAACTATAGCCTGCCACTTACTCATCCAACTTATAGCACAACCATACATCGTGAACACATATCCATTGGTGGATCTTCTACTGTCAATGTCACCCACCCAATCTAAATCCACATATCCACAAATACTTATAGAATGCTGAGATCCATTAGGATAACCATGATAGCATAGGGAATACTCAGAAGTACCCCATAGATATCTAAACACTCTCTTTACTGTATTCCATTGTACCCATCTAGGATTAGCCATATATCGACTAGAGACTCCCACTTCTTGGGCAATGTGTGGACTCGTACAAACCATCACATACGTTAGATTGACAATAGCACTTGCATATGGTACTCTTGTCATGTCCTCCATCTCAATATGATATTTTAAACAATCCTCCACAGAAAGCTTCATCCCTTTCATCACAAGAACAACTAACTGCCTACAAGCTGCTATGCTAAATCTATCCAACACTGAACTCACATACTTGCTCTGGGTCAACCAAATATTTTTGCTAGCTCTATCTCTTCTGATCTCTATCCCCAAAATATACCTTGCTGCACCTAGATCATTCATCTTGAACTATGTTGACAATTGAGACTTCAGATCTAAAATCAAACTCTTACCATTCCCAAAAAGCAACATATCATCTACGTACAATGCAATTATGACAATGCGATCATTATCAAATTTGCATTATACATAATGGTTAGATTTAGATCTCAGAAATCCCAAAGACAACACATAGGTGTCAATTGTTTGGTACCATATTCTAGGAAACTCCTTAAGACCATACAAAGACTTCTTCAACTTGCAAACCAAAAATTCTTTACCTTTTTCCATGAAATGCTCTCGCTGTGACACATATATCTCTTCCTCCAAATCACCATGAAGGTGTTGGAGTATGAGAGACACTGAGAGAGGGGGGTGAATTAGTGTCTCATAAAACAGACTTGTTTTTTGCAACAAATAATAAACTTTACCAACCATTAACTTCAACCCTTGTATGATGAAAGAAAAAACATTCATTTATGAACTGTAGTGCATTGACGGATCAATTTGTGAACATGAATGAACAAAACAATTGTTGGTGAACTATGACAAATAGTAGCGCAGTTTTATTCTTTATTGGACAGAGATAAGTATCAGATATATTGTGCATTTGTAATGACCCATAATGAACATCATGTCACACATGTAGTAGTTAAATTATGAAATAATGAACATAATGTCGTGAACAAAACAAGTGACCATAACACAGAGATTTGATGGGTGGAAAACTCTCTAGGAATGAAAAACCACTCTAGAAAATGCCTCAATGACTTAATCAAAAAGTGCTTCACTAGAAAATACAGATGCATCACTAGCTATTTGTGCCTCACTGGCTGTTTGTGCCTCACTGGCATATTTCAATCCATACAATGAATAATACGGTTTAATACAGAGGGTTACTCTTAAAGCTCCGTTCTTGAATATCTCATTGAATGTTTGAGACTTCAAGAATTACATCAAATTATGCACATATACAATTGATTACAAACTAATATTCAATCATAGTCTATTACTTTTGTTTGATATTACAATGACTACAAAAAACCAAGAAACTCAATAGAGTATAATCTATTTTATACTTTTTCAGAAATGTCTTTCTTTCTTTCACAACACAGTTTGAGAAGATAAATGTATTCATGCAACTGTCTTAGGCAGTTTGCAACTGCATCAGTAACTGTCACAGGAGCCTGGTCGAATGGACCCATGAAAGCTAATATACAATGCCTTTGAAGTGCAACTTTAACCATGATTAGAGGCTTTAAACCTATAATACATTTATGTTCAAACTGTGTACTGAGTTAAAGAATGCTTTGACAAACAACATTATTATCACCAAACTATCTTCAACAACCATGCAAGGTACCCCAGTTTCAACAACAGTTCACCCCAAGAGTTTTTTTATTAGAGTTATAACTGAATAAGACAATGTTATAACAAAGTATTATAACTGTCACTATAGTTTGGTTTCCTCATAATATTAAATAACAGTGAATAACCTTAATATCATGACCACTACAGTTTTGATATAACTAAAAAATGTAAGGCCTTCAAACTTCTCTATAATCAAGAACCCTAACAATATTTGTTATTGGTATAACAACAAAACTTTCTTCTTTAACAGCCGTGGGAAAAGAAAAAAATACTTTTGCATTTTCGAGAGTCAAAGACCCATAACAGAATAGGTAGGTTCAAAACTATTTTTCCATAAAAAGAAGTAAACTCTTGAAGACCAAACTTAGCTACCAGAAAGTCAACCACCACAAAATGCCTTCGAGTTAGAAATAGAGAGAAGCCCAAGTATTTCTATAGAGGTATTAGCAATAATATCAAACTCTTATACAACGAATAGCAAGTAAGCTTTAAACCAAAGAAATAAATGAGTCTCTGCTTCACATATTTGTTTCATGCATTTTAAGACTTTAGAAAGAACAAGATACAGAGAAGATATCACCTGATAGGCCAACGAATGAGAACCATTTTTCTAAAAAATAGGTCAAAGATTCAGTAAAAAATGAACAAACTCAACCCTTTTAGAACCTGCACTGTCAAATCCTTAAGATCACCTTCAAAACATGTAGAGATATCCACTGTTTCGACCACTCATTCTCATGATTTTCATCGAAACATAAAACCCTAGCTTGAAGCTTCATTTCACAAAGTTAAACTATGCATAATGATCCAAAACAAAGTCTTTTTGCTCGATACAAAAATGTACAACTTGCACTCTTAGTGAGCCCTAAAAGGGTTGGTGGAAGAATGAGACAAATGAAGCCTTTTCACCCATTTGAAATAGTCATAACCTGCCCAACAGGTAAGACCCATATTGAAGCCTGATAAGATCAAACACTCAAGGTTTTAAGTCTATATACATAAAGAGCCTTTTTAAGCTTGCTAAATGCTTTACATTGTCCACTAATTAATGTATTGACTTGAGAGACAAGTGATAACTTGAACATGTATGACTTCAAGCACCCACATTGTAACATTGACAATAAAACCAATGAATATCAACTAAGAGCATGAACCATCATGTGTCAATAACAACCAACAATGAATATCAACTTATGACCATGAACCAACAATGTGATGATACAACATAACACCAACCAACTGTTACCGTGAGAAAAAAATGAGAGAATGATACAACCAATGTATGAACAATTGTGCCAACTATCATGAAACCATACCAAACATGTGCCTACTATCAAGCATGTGCCAACATGTACCAACTGCCAATTGTGTCAAGATACCTATGCATATTAAACTATCTTGTCATCATGAAAATATAACATGATATCATTTATGAACAACTACCAAGAAATCAACTATCTCAAAAATTGTCATCTATAACAAGATAGGAACCATGAGAGTCATCAAGTACCAATGGAACTATTACAACACATCAACACATCAAGTCTCAACACATTAACTGTTACAACATACCAAATCAGCTCTATCAACCAATATAACCATCATGAGTATCTTATGAATCAAGAAGAACTTTGCAGTAAACATAAAAGCACATTGTCACAAAAACTAATAGCATATGCCATATGCCATGCCAACTATGATGCTATAGATACAACTATCACATGCCATGCCAACTGTCATGCTATAGATACAACTGTCACCGTGCCACAAACCTGAGAGTTTGTATATTTGATCAACATCAAGGACAACAACTGAGAGGGCAACAAACTCCCTCTTGTCCTTGATGGCAAAATACAACTCTCTCTCCCCCTTTTTGGTAGCAAAGACAAAGGGAGAAAGAAAGTATGCCAATTCCATCATAAAATCAAAAGACATTATTCTATATAAATGAGAAACAAAAAAGCCAGAATCAGTAAACTATACCATGACTGTCCCAAGGAGCATGAATGCCTGAAAATCAACTGCACTGTTAGTACCATAAATGAGCATGAATCATAGCAAGGACAACAATTAAAGATGCCAAACATGAAAATTAGTAGACCATCAAAGAGCAGCTGTATAGAGCAGAACACCACTGTGACAAAGAACTCTTTTACTACTATCAAACTTCCAAGACACTATAAAATCATCAAGGCAAGAAAGATGACTAGATCATTATGAGAAATTATTGTCCTCTTTTTGCCATAGACAAAACTTGTCATGTATCATTGATTGAGCACAACATGGCAGTATGACAACATGTTTGAACCACTATTAAGACCTATTGTACCAACTGTAAATAACATTACTGAGTCAAATGACAATTGTTACAATTAGAAGATATAATACCAGTCACTTTATGATGAGATATAGCTACACCTTGAACTCCTCTGCAAAAACATCATACATCTCTCTCTGCAATACTAACAAATACCTTAACATGATGGAGCGTACATAATCACCTTGTAAGCACAAATATTGATCATAATATAACTTCACCAGCCTACATCTTCACTTCCATTAGTAAAAAATGACAAGGAACAGTTTGACCAACATGACTGAGAACAAAAGATATGAAAGATCAAAAGTACTAAACCACTGTCAAAAATAGAGAAGTATAGGCAAACAAAGATGTCACTATACATAGACTATCATCTTAAGAACTACACCACCTAAACACTGTCTAGAAGTCATAACACTATCACTAAATAAATCTTTCTTTCTTTGTTATCACTTTGCAGCATTTAATCTTCTAACAAAACCTAACTAATACAATAGCATATCAAGCTCAAATCAAGAAGTCTTGATGTATGACAAACACAATCAATCATATTACATCTTATAAACACATCACTTTATCAAAGATTAAAACTTGCATGATGACATCCCCAAAAAAAGTCTGAGCGCTATCTCTGTACATGGCCAATGAAAGTGCAATTCATGCTAAAGAGCAGAGTAACCACCTTATTTTAAGGATCCTGTATTGCTGATTGTTTAGGGGGTTTGAGAGATACATTACAGATCAACTCCCCCTTAATTCATGTTATCCTTTATGCAACTGATGATGTGACTTGTGCAAAATGCACAAGTTAGGATTTATCTTCTTTTGACCTTGTTTCTACTTCCAAACTTTTACATGTTCTTTATTCCTCCATACTTTTTTAGCCCCTTTCCTTTTCCAAATTTTCAAACCAAGTGATGCTTTTTTGCAACTATGTGCTTTGTGACCAAGAGAGTTGTACAAATAACAAACTATATTGTAATCATAATCAAATGACTAATAATACCTTTTTGACATCCTTTGAGTACTTATATTATGATTCCATGCATAATCATATCTTCTATGCATTTTACAATTTCTTGCAAAATGGCCAACTTTATTGCAGTTATAACAAAAATTTTGATTTGACCAGCCATAAGAACTTTTCTTTTTATTCCAGCAAAAATCATTTCTTTCACAATATCTAGCTCTATGACCATAAACATGGCATGGATAGCAATAACCATGGAACTAAGAATAGTTATACTTGACCAAATGATATTGCCTGGTAGATGAAGGTCTTGAGTGCCTATTTGTACTGCTTCTATCAACAACTTTATATTTTTTCTTCCTTCTTGGCTTCATTCTCAGGGGCAGTAGAGTAAGTATTAAGGTCTATCTTCTTCCTAGGAGTATCTCTTGACTTGGAACATTCTCTTTTCTCATAACCAAGCCAGTAGTGTCTCTGTAATATCTTTGCTTACTCAACATGTCATTCAGGCAACCAATACTCTTTTCAAATTGAATATTCTTATGCAGATTTGAAGAAGCTTTTTCCAAATCCTTTCTTAAAGAGACTATTTCTTTCTCTAACTTCAAACATTCTATTCCTTTTACTTCAAGATCAGATTTTGTAAGGTCAACTATTCTTTTAACTTCTTCAAATTTTGTTTTTAGACTATTGACAAATTTGTTTGTCTCTTCAATTTGTACCTTTGCTTCTTTAAGTTCTAAAGAAAGTTTAGCAAAATTAGAGAGTACCTTACTCTTAGAATCCTTCTCTTGTTGAAGTTGAAACTTCAATTCCTGGTTCTCTTTTTCAAGATACTTGTTCATTTCTAGACCACATAAAAGCTCTTCTTTAATATCAACTTCATAGTCATTTTCATCGAACTCCTGTCCATCTTCATCTACAAATAAATCTCCTTCTACATCATCAATTTCAACTACAAAATCATCAAGTTCTTGTCTACTAACATTCACATCATCAAGACTCTTAATTGTAGGACTGATTTCTTTATGACATTTTGTATCTACATTCATGGTTGACTCATGCAACAACTCACTACTAGAATTAACTGAAGCTTGCTTTTCAATTTGTTGATCATCATTTTTCTTCTCTTTATTTGAGGCCTTATTTCTATTCTTTTTACCCATTGTACTCCACATGCCAGGAACCCTTAAGTTGGTTAGACTTTCTTGCAAGGGTCTATCTCTAATATCACTTGTTGGAGTACGAGAGACACTGAGAGGGGGGGTGAATGATTTTTTTTTGGCAACAAATAATAAACTTTACCAACCATAAACTTCAACCCTTGTATGATGAAAGAAAAAACATTCATTTATGAATTGTAGTGCATTAACAAATCAATTTGTGAATATGAATGAATAAAACAACTGTTGGTGAACTATGACAAAAAGTAGGGTAGTTTTATTTCTTTATTGGATAGAGATAAGTATTAGATATATTGTGCATTTGTACTCACCCATAATGAACATCATGTCACACATGCAACAATTAAATTATGAAACAATGAACATAAACTCATGAACAAAACAAGTGACCATAACACAGAGATTTGACAAGTGGAAAACTCTCTAGGGATGAAAAACCACTCCAGAAAATGCCTCACTGGCTTAATCAAAAAGTCCTTCACTAGCAAATACAAATGCCTCACTGGCATTTTCAACAATGTCTCACTAACAATAGTACCTCACTGGCTATTTGTGCCTCACTGGCTGTTTGTGCCTCACTGGCATATTTCAATCCATACAATGAATAATACAGTTTAATACAGAGGATTACTCTATTTCTCTTAAAGCTTTGTTCTTGAATATCTCATTGAATGTTTGAGACTTCAAGAATTACATCAACTTGTGCACATATACAATTGATTACAAACTAATATTCAATCATAGTCTATTGCTTTTGTTTGATATTACAATGATTGCAAAAAACCAAGAAACTCAATAGAGTATAATCTATTTTATACTTTTTTCATAAATGTCTTTCTTTCTTTCACAAAACAGTTTGAGAAGATAACTATATTCATGCAATTGTCTCAGGCAGTTTGCAACTGCATCAGTAACTGTCACAGGAGCCTGGTCGAATGGACCCATGAAGGCTAATATACAATGTCTTTGAAGAGCAGCTTTAACCATGATTAGAGGCTTTAAACCTATAATACATTTATGTTCAAATTGTGTACTAAGTTAAAGAATGCTTTGACAAACAACATTATTATCATCAAACTATCTTCAACAACCATGCAAGTTACCCCAATTTCAACCATAGTTCACCCTGAGAGTTTCCTTATTAGAGTTATAACTAAATAAGACAATGTTATAACAAAGTATTATAACTATTACTATAGTTTGGTTTCCTCATAATATTAAATCACAGTTAAGAACCTTAATATCATGACCACCAAAGTTTTGATATAACTAAAAAATGTAAGGTCTTCAAACTGCTCTATAATCAAGAACCCTAACAATATTTGTTGTGGGTATAACAAAAAAAATTTCTTCTTTAACAGTTGTGGCAAAAGAACAAAAATACTTTTGCATTTTCGAGTGTCAAAGACCCATAACATAATAGGTAGGTTCAAAACTATTTTTCCATAAAAAGAAGTAAACTCTCGAAGACCAAACTTAGCTACTAGAAAGTCAACCACCACAAAATGCCTTCGAGTTAGAAACAAAGAGAATCCCAAGTATTTCTACAGAGGTAACAGCAATAATATGAAACCCTTATACAATGAATAGCAAGTAAGCTTCAAACCAAAGAACCAAATGAGTCTCTGCTTCACAGATTTATTCCATGTATTTTAAGACTTTTAGGAAGAATGAGATTTAGAGAAGATATCACCTAATAGGCTGACAAATGTGAACCATTTTGCTGAAAAATAGGTCAAAGATTCAGTCAAAAAATGAACAAGCTCAACCCTTTGAGAACCTGCACTGTCAAATCCTTAAGATCCCCTTCAAAACATGCAGAGATACCTACTATTTTGACCATACATTCTCATGATTATCACTGAAACACAAAATTGTAGCTCTAACCTTCATTTCACAAAGTTAAACTATGCATAATCATCCAAAACAAAGTCTTTTTTCCCAATACAAAAACGTGTGACTTGCACTCTCGGTGAGCCCTGAAAGGGCCAATAGAAGAATGAGACAAATGAAGCCTTTTCACCTGCTTGAAATAGTCATAACTTGCCTAGCAGGTAAGACCCATAAGGAAGCCTGATAAGATCAAACACTCAAGGTTTTAAGTCTGTATACATAAAGAGCCTTCTTAAGCTTGCTAAATGCTTTACATTGTCCACTAGTTAATTTATCAACTTGAGAGACCCCTTGATAACCTGAACATGTATGACTTCAAGCATCCACATTGTAACATTGACAATAAAACCAATGAATATCAACTAAGAGCATGAACCATCATGAAAGCATGAACCATCTTGTGTCAATAACAACCAACAATGAATATCAACTTATGACCATGAACCAACAATGTGATGATACAACATAACGCCAACCAACTGTTACCATGAGCAAACAATGAGAGAATGATACAACCACTGTATGAACAACTGTGCCAACTATCATGAAACCATACCAAACATGTGCCTACTATCAAGCATGTGCTAACATGTACCAATTGCCAATTGTGTTAATATACTTATGCATATTAAGCTGTCCTTTCATCATGAAAATATAACATGATATCATTTATGAACAACTATCAAGAAATCAACTATCTCAAAAATTATCATCTGTAACATGATAGGAACCATGAGAGTCATCAAGTACCAATGGAACTATTACAACGCATCAACACATCAAGTCTCAACACATCAACTATTACAACATACCAAATCAGCTCTATCAACCAATATAACCATCGTGAGTATCTTATGAAGCAAGAAGAACTTTGCAGTAAACATAAAAGCATATTGTCACAAAAACCAATAGCATATGCCATATGCCATGCCAATTGTCATGCTACAGATATAACTGTCACATGCCATGCCAATTGTCATGCTACAAATACAACTGTCATTGTGCCACAAACCTAAGAGTTTGTGTATTTGACATCAAGGACAACAACTGAGAGGGTAACAGAAGGAACGATGTCTTCACATCCATTTGTTCCACTTCTATATCATATGTTGGTGCAAGTGATAACAAGAATTGAATAGATGTCATCTTCGTAGCAGGAGAGAATATCTCACCATTGTCAATTCTCTCCACCTGAGAATACCCCTTAACGACCAACCATGCCTTGTGCTTCTCAAAATTGCCATCAGGACCACATTTCTTCTTAAACACCCATTTACATCCAATAGGTTTCCATCCTTTAGGCAAAGGTACCAAATCCCATGTACTATTTTTCTTCAAAGGAGCCATTTCTTCATCCATGTCTTTCGTCTAGGAATCTACATCATTCATAGCCATAGTCTCTCTAATAATCCTAGGCTCATCAGTGTTAGCAATCAAAGTAAAAACAAAACTAGAATCCAACATAGAGTAACCAAATCTTTTCGGTGAATAATTAAACCTTTTCGTTGGCCGCCTAACAAGTGTAGACCTTCTCGATTACTAAGGTTGAGATTGTTCTTCTTCAGAACTTTTAGAGCTGCTAGGGCTCTCCACATCATCAAGTCCAACAGGAATACATAGTTCACCTTTCATTAGAGTAAGTGGTATCTAAACTACCTCCTTTTTCTGCTTCTCCTCTTTCTCTAGCCGCAACTCAATTGTGGAAGGTTTCATCTCCCAAAATATTACACTTTTGCTATGGAGAACCTTCTTAGCCACTAGATCCCAAAGCTTGTACCCCTTCACACTGACACCATAGCCGATGAAGATACACTTAACTGCCTTGTTCTCCAACTAGAACCTCTTTACACTCGAAACATGAGCATAAGATTCACAACTGTTATATCGTAAAATGTCCCCCTAGGACTTTTACCTCCTAAGTTTAGCTCCTGGGTCCCTTATTTTTTATCATGCATGTTTCCTGAAACAAAATGACCTGAAACCCATGTCAAATGGGTATTGAGGGACATTGTAGAGCCTAAACCCTAACCCAAAATAGGTCTTGGGACAAGGGCTCTCGTGCCCTTGTCCTGCACTATTTTGGTGTGGTCCCAAATTGGAATGTCGGTAAAGTGACTGTTAAAGGTGTCCATTGCCGACATCTTAAGTTTGAATTATGAAATTTGTAGTAGGAATGCATATATAAGCATCTTTAGGGTTTCATGTGTAAACTAGAAGATGATTATGATATTTTGGAAAACTTATGATTTTAGAGCATTCAAGGCGTTCATTGTGTTGCAGAGCAGATTATTGTTGTTGTGTTTGTTATTGCAGATTTGGCTTCATCTTCTCGTGTTGTGAAGGATCTTCATCTATGTGATAGATACACCTCTGAGGTGATATCTATTTGTGCTTCAATCAATCATTTATCAATTTGTTTTTGCCTCTATCCTGTAAGGATACACATTCTCTATTTAAGAACGGTGTTGGAAGGCTTGAATGCCATTTAGGGACTTGACCGAGGCAAGCTCCTAAACACCGCAACCCCCCAACCCCTCTCTTGTGATTGTACATGACAGGTGTCAAATTTTGTAGAGTAGAGTTGTAGAGCATAAAGATCCCAGATTTGACAGAAAAAATAAAAAAAGAGCATCTACAAGACTTGGTTGCTAGTCCCTGTGTCCTCCAAGTTTGTAGAACCATAAATTAATGGAATAGTGATAATTAGCATTAGAAAAGGTCTAGAAACCCTTGATAAAAAGACTACCTTGGACTTTGGTGTGAGTCCCTATGTCCTTGACATTTTAGGATCCCAAACTTCAAAATCTGGTATGCATCTAATCTTCATCTAGCATCTTTGTGTGTGAGCATTTGTCATAATTCCTTTGTTTGTTTATGATTTTGCATAATTAGGGTTTTTTAGCATAATTACGCTTAAATTAACACAAAAATCATGAATTTCCAAATTTCCTCATCAGTCCAAGTGACAACAAACCTATAGCTAAATCCTCTTACAAAATTTGTGATTCTATTCAGTTTAATGTCCTTGAATGTATGTAGTGAAAGGAGGATCTAAACTATACATCAAACCAATCCCATCTCAACCTTCTTTTCATACATAACATTTTGGTGAACCCATGTTTTAATTGAATTTTACACCATAGTGAGTTTTGTACTTTAGATTTTCATTCATTTAATTCATCATTTTCATATTGCATTTGAAAATATACAAAAGAATTGAAAAATTTGAAAAAATTGGCATCGTAGGCTTGCAATAGTGCATAGTTTGCATTAATTTCATTGCAGTTCATTTAATATCTGATTTTTACATCAAATTTGATATAAATTTTAAAAAATCATCATCCTATAATCCTTCACATTGCATTTTCACACTAATATTGCTAGGGTTTGCTTGAAATTTTAGATTTTTCTCATTACCTAGTGATTCCAAAACCTAGGGTTTGTAGTTGAAATATTGTTTCAGATTTTACTACTCAGTTTTGGCACTCATTCAAATATTATTTTTGATTGTAGTGTCTCCTTATTGTGTGTCTTTGCATTTACATCTCAAATTTTGCATTTACACAATCAATTTCAACAAAAAACTAGTGTATTCACTCATTTCTCCTTAAAATTGCACTTGCATTGAGCATTGTAGGATTTTGACTTCATTTTCAGATCTGATATAATCTATTTCATATCTTAAATCTGATTATACTTCATTCACACATCATTTTACATATTTTCATGCCTTAATTTCACTATTAGGGTTTAAAATATTTGTATTTTTCACTAAATTTTGACTCATCCTTCATCTAGATTTGCATGATAGGTGTGTTGTAAAAGATTTTGCTGCATCATTAGATTGATAATAAGGTTTTATTTTTCTTCCCTTCATCATTATCATCACAACACTTGTAACATCCTGCTACGTAGCCCTGAAGGGTAAGAGCCAAAAGGGGACAAGATAATTTTTTTTTGACATAAGTGGACAACATACACAGATTTGGTTGCTAATTCGATAGATCGACAACATTCATGGTCAAGTATGGCCGAATGTGCAACCCAAAAGAGAGGACTAGTTCACTCTCTAGAGGAAACATTAAAACAACTACATTCATTTTAAACACCAAAGAAAATGTTCCTAATCCCATATCTAATTATAAACATGAATCCATAATCAACATAGTACAAGTGGATCCTATACCCATACCAAAATCCATAAACCAAAAGGAAACATCTCATTTCTTCTCATTAAATTTAATGATTACAACTTCTCTCTTAAGAGAGTACAATTACATAACTGCATATACAATTACAATGATATAATCCAGAATATGATACAAGTACAATAACATAGTCCTGAATATGATACAAGGACTGAATGGGTATAAAAACTGAATGAAGTGATAGAGAGAGATAAATCTCCAATTGGTACCCCAAAATCTATTCACCAATCCCCAATGGTGGTGGCAATGCATTCCAACCATGTGGACTCATAAGAGACTACCCCACCATACTCAGAGATAGTCACAAAGCCCAAACGAAAGAATAATGACAAGGGGATACAAGATGGCCAACACTCACATCAGACACAGAGCATACACAGAGAACAATGCATACAACCAAAGTCATAACATAGGTGTACACATCCAAGTCATAGGTCAGATACTACTCATGACTGCTAAGGTGCTAGATACTAGAGTGTAATCATATGGAGTGCCATCATGTGTGCTCGAAGGGATGACACCACATCGGACCAAGTACCTCTCATACAAATGAGGAGAATCAATCGTGCCCAAATCCACGTCCAGCAGACGGATGACTTGATGCGCCGCTGATGGATAGGCCTTCTCGTTGCATCCTTAACCTTTACAAGTGCTTAAGGCCATGCACGAGGACTAATTATCTTATTAGTGTTTTTAACCCAATGTTTTCATTTAGTTATCACTTATTAATGTAACTCTACTACTAGTTCCCCTTACAGCCACTTGAAGGCCCCAGGCCCGTAGAGAGCCACTCAAACAGACCACTCTAATACCTAGACCTTGTTCATCTTGTTTGACTAAACGAGGAATCTGAAAATACTAAAACATTGGTGTAGAAATTAGAAATAGAGGAATGTGGTCTACAAGACAAAAGCTTCCGTAGACAGTGTAGTGTTATTGAAAACAACCCTATGCCAGTTAGATTAGTTGTGTAATAACTCCAGTGACCCCAATTTGGTCACGATTCACATGGTATGCACAGATAATAGAAAAAGCATGGAAAGAGGCATTGCAAGTCTTCTAACATCCTATTTTGCATATTGTCTACCACTTTTAACATAATGAAAACATGAATGTTTAAGATAATAACAAAATGGAGATCTTCATTTTCCCTTCTCTAGTGGTTTCCCCTTTTTTCTCTCCAAGACATATGTTCTTGAATAGAAATTATGTAACCAAATTTCAATGCACAAACACAACTCAATAAAACTAAGGTATTTTAGTGCCATTTCATTCTTTAACTCAAAGATGGTGTTTTCCACAAGGTTGGTGTATCAGCAGAACATGACCATAATGCTCAAAATAGAGGACTAATCAATTTTGTTTAAGAGTTGTAATGAAATTCTCTACGGAGGAGTCATCGTATAACAAAAGGTTTCATGTGGCTTAGATCTCTTCATTTTCTATCATTAGGTTCCAGTTTTCTATATATGGCTGCCCTCAATATTTTCTAAAAAAATCAAATCCTTTATTTTCCTAAAAACTAGAAATCAGAAAACACATAATCTTTCTATGAAAACCCTCTTATCCAGTGAAGAAGAGCATTATTATGAAGATTTAAAAAAATAAATTCAAGGAAAGTGGCAATGTAAATATGTTGCATTGAAATAATTTCTGGCATGATTACTTTTAAAAGGTAGCGATGGGGGTTTCAACTTTCTATGCTTAATGAAAACGTAGCAAACATGTTTGAGTTTATAGAAAGGTAGTAATGAAGTTTTGGTTTCCCTGTGCCTAATGAAATAGCATCTAACACATATTAGATTTTGTGTTGGGAAAAACAATGATCAGAGGTAAATACCTCTACACCAAATCTCACCAGATGGTTTTCTTTGTGCTAGGAAAACAAAGACTGATGATCATACTCCCTTTCAATGCACCTCAATCTTGTGATTTGATATGCTTGCTTTAGTAAGTCTATCCCAAGCGTTGACTCTCCTCTTTAAAACAGAGCGTCTCCTCTCTCACCAAAAGCAATCCTCTTTAAAACCTACATCCTCTAATTTATATGGAGAATTTTGAACTGGCCATCCTAATTGAAACAAAGTGGCAAAGTAGGCAATTTCTTGGGAGCTGGCTTATGATACCCAAGTACCAGTCTTCCAAAGGTGTGTTCTAGATAAAATACAGACAAGCTTAGAAACATTAAATACAGTAGTAGGTATCCTATTGATTCGCAGTCCACCTCCCATTTCTTAGGCCTTGATCTATTCAAAATGGACAATCCCATGATGAATCTATCTCCAACACATGTTCTACATATGATGAGACAACATTGAAAGAAAAATATACATGGAACACATAATGGAGATGAGTTGTTCTGGTCGTCTAGGTTCAGGAGTCATGAAAATGGAGTTTTTCAGATAGGTAATTGGGTTTTGGTGGCAGAATACAGGGGAGAGGAGCCACAAGCAAAGGGGATCTAAGACTCCGTTCTCTTTATTTTTCCTTTTTTTAATTTTTTGAACACCTCCCCTTATCTTGCCTCTCAGACGTAGTCCTCTGTCAAAGTTGGGGTGAGTCTTTTTAAAACTGTCCTCTCCTCTCTCATAACTTTTCACCTAACGCATAGATATTTCTTTCTACATTCAAAATTTCATCTACTTCTCATGCCATGACATCCATCCTTCACTGCTCCTCAAGAGATATTTTTGCCGCAGTTATTATCCACCAACTCCCCCTCACCAATGCCACGACTTCCACCACATATCAATTTTCCTCCCCTCTGCAAGATATTTTGCTACATTATTTCTTTACCAACCTTCTCTAAAATCCATCGAGAGCATTGTTACAACACTACATCTTTTAGGCATTTACATTGAAAAAAATGAAAAAATTGAGCATTTTTAGGCACATACACAAGAATAAATTGGTGTTGTTTCATTGCATTCACCTTAAATATCTTACATTTCAGATCTTGCACTCATACTTAAGCATATATTAATTTTTCATTTGAAAATTTTGCATCATTTCATTGAATTATGTTAAAACTATCATATTCTTAATTACACAGTGTATTTTTCAACACTGCTCATGTTGTTATACCTTTTCACATCTTTTGATCAAAACTTTAAAATAATCAATTGGGCCTTGTGGTGCTGTACTTGTTCCTCCTAACCACTTTGTTTGTTGTGAACTCTATGTGTCTTTTAGTACTTATTTTCCTCAAACAAGTGATTTGGTGTGAAATTGTATCACTTATTTTGCCTTGTTGATCATTGTCAAATTTGTGTGTATTTGAGCACTTTCAAAATAGCATCATGGATACTTCTTATTATTCATCTTTGGAATCTTTGTTCACATACATCATAGACATTGATAATTTTTTGAAATTTACTCATGAATACCCTCAAGTCTTAAAACAAATTGCATATATCTATGATGTTGATATTTCTATGTGTTCCACATATGAAATCCTTTGTTATATATATTATTTTGATAGTTTCACAAATCTCATGGGAACATATCCTTCGATACTAGATTATCTCACTAAATTCATAGATAATAATAAATATTTTGCATCATTTAGTAGTGATGAATTCAATATATTAGATGAAGCCCTAGATGACTTTATCTATATTGAACATTCCACTACGCCTCCTATTGCTAATACATGTGATAACTTCATTTTACCTGACGATCTTTCTCCCAAATTTGTACCCATTTATAAGGACACATTGGTGCAAGAGGATGAATTCATTGACACATCCCCTAGCATCACACCACCATCTCTTCATTCCAATGCTCTCTCTAGCCAAGACGAAGCATTAGTGAATGCCTGGGAAGGCCATACTGTATGTGACCAGGTTTGATATGCTTCGATACAACCGACATCATCTACATCTAACATTGGCTTTACATCCTCAAGACTCTCATCATCACTAAGTGGTACACCTACTACTGTCAGTTGTCGGATGGTATTCACCCTGACTGCACTTTTCATAGTACGCCCATAGCACAGATACACTGTAGGAACATCCTGTATCTGTCTGAACTGTAGTGCCACCCTACCAAAATAAAACCAAGCCACAACGTGATTGAGGCAATCATCCATCAGCTGATCCCTCTGCATCCTTGCTAACTACCTCTACTGGCCAGGCCATGCGATGTAACCGCAATATGGTCTTTAGATGATGTCGTCAGGTTGTAATCTATCAAAAACAACTCTCCAATATAACAGATCCATGTGCCTCCAACACCTGACCAATGGATAGGTGTGAACATGTGGATGGGTGACCATGATTAGGGCATTTGTTAAAATTACTGAAACCCTAGCAAAATGGTCTTTCTATTTAGAAAATTTTGCAAGACAACTACAAATAGTTATAAGAATGCTAGAGAGGATTTCATACAACTCTTTGTTCTTTTTGGTTCTATCTAATAATTGTTCATCTGATAAAGATGGGAAAAGATTTAGCTCCCATGAATAGATAGTGAAACTTATATAAAAATACTATGAATATTTGGGCTCAATGATGGATATTTTCCTTTTGGAGTCGAAATTATCTATAGTTGATGTTGAAAATATGTCATCCCTAGAACTATCATCTACATTAATCGAATCAATTATCTAAACATTCATTTGCAAAAATGAAGAAAAATGAAATGAGCTAGCTTTTAATTCATGTGATAATATTTCTGAAAATGTTCAAGATACATTTTCATTGACTTTAGAGTCTACAGTTAGATTAGAAGATGGAAATGATTTTACTACAATAGAAATTAGAGATTTAAATCCTTTAGGAAATAAGTTTCATGCAACTTCATTCACTAATATGTAAACAGATGATGATGATGATAACTTTAACATTTATAAGTAAACAGACAACTTTAACATTTATGCCCTAACAGAGTTAACCAATAATTGATCTCTAATAATAAGAATGAAATAATTTTTTGTTGTTTGCTAAGGATAAATAGGAATTCTAAATACCATTCTACTTAAATGTCATCCATTTCAATAGTCAATAGCAATTTTACACCTCATTTACAACTATAAATAGTATTAATTATCTTTAACAGGTGAAAATAGGTAAAAATAAATTGTAATATATTGCAAAGATTTAAAATTAATTATCTACTTCCATTGTACTAGATGGAGAAAACTAGGAAATGACACTCTGACTGATAGAGGTGTTATTGGTAGATACATGCATGTATATTTTGTGTTACCTAGCACACTCTTTTTGCATGCTGTTGTTTATAAATCAATAATAATTTTGCTCTTTTTCTTTTAATAGTGTATTACCTCCTTACTTTCTATGCTTTCTGTAAGTTCATTTTTGTTCATACCTTGTACTAGGGGTTTGTGCTAGAAAAACATAGAGTATGTGTAGTTGTATTCAAAATGAGCTTGAATTCATTCTTGCCAAATCTATGTGAGGTTGTTTTGTGATGGCCAATATTGTAAAAAGTCTTGAATCAATCTCTGAATGTGAAATCAGACATTGAATCAACCTCTTGGATGGGAAATCAGACCTTGGGTCTGATGAGAATCTACAACTTTTACCTTTGCTTGTGATGTTTTCTATTTTCATGTCTTCGGTTTCTTTGATATATTGTAATAATGGCCTTTTTGGGCCTTTTTAAATAAATTTTTTTTAATAATTTGTGGATGCTATAAACATGCTACTTGAGGTTAGTGTCCTAAATATGTAAAAATTTCTTGAGAGCCTCTCTATAGGCAAGGGCTGATTTATAGATCTCTTTTCTTGTGGTCTCATCCACCATGGACTCCAAATAATTATCACCCTCATTATTTCTGCACACACCAAATTTAGTGTTTGTTTGATGGAAGGCATGGGTCTCGAGGATAACAAGAGTATTGCATGTAATGAATATCCTCCTGAGCTTAGCTAATTTGAAAACCTTTGATGCTAAATTACTATGATCTTGATTACACCAGCCTCCCTAATGAAGAGTTTGTTCTTTTACTTGAGCATTCTAAAATGATTCGATGAGTTCAATTCAAGGTTGCTGCCATTAATACCATGATTCTAATGTAATTGAATCCAAAGTCAATGAGTTGGGATTCCAATTCTTACATAGTATTCTCCATGTTTTTCTAGAGTATTGTATCCTTGTTCAACATTTTTATTTAGAAATCCCATAACTTGAGGCTAGGGAGAGTATTGCATGTAATGAATATCCTCCTAATCTTCTTTGATTTGAAAACCTTTAATGTCAACTAGCTAGTATTTGGGACCTTAATTCAGATAAGCAAAAGCTAATTTTTGCTAGTACAAAATTTCCATTCAAGCAAAGAAATGATGAGAGCGACCTGATATTTGGATACTTTTTCAGGATAGGAAGGTGACCCAAGAAGAAGAGAGGAAAGAAGGAGGGGATATTTTGATAGGATGTCTAGTATCTTTACTCCAAAACACCTCCTCAATCCATATCTTAAGTCAAGAGGCATCCAAGCCTCTTGAGTTCAATAAAAATATAAAATCTCATCAAGAATTTAACAGAAGATGAAACTCGAGTGTCCAAGTTTGAGTCCAAAATTTTACTTGAATTATGTGAAGTTAATCTTTAAGCCAAAGATATATTTGAAGATATCCTTAAGCTACAGTAGCTAACTCAAATCTATATGTCCAAGTGGGAAAATAATTGTAGCAAAAGGAAGAGCCTCTACATTTACCAAGGGACTATTGTCAGGAATATGAACCCAACCATAAGAACAACAACATGAGCAAAAACAATCATATGAGAAATCTCAATTATATGTCTATACCAACAAAATTTTCTAGAAATTGTGTCTATGACCATGCATACCCCTCACTAATAGGCTTTCCTTATAATCAGTTTTCAATTTTTGATTAGTTTATCTAAGAGGAAAATAGAGAAAACAAAATCAGTTCAATGGATACTGTAGACACCTAAAAATGTCTTGACCACCAAACTGACTCCCGACATCCCTAAACATGCCAATTTCCCTCCTAACCGATTAATTAAATTTTTATTTAATTAATTACCCCTTTCATTACACTATTTTCCATCATTTTATCTCCAAAATTGAATTAATTTCATTAATTCAATAGTCCAAACCTTAGCCATTTGATTTAATAAATATGCAATATTTATTAAATCAATTTCCCCCTTTTCCACTAAATCAAATTAATTAGTTAAAACCATGTTAACTAATTAATCCAGCCTACTAATTGACCTATCCCTACCCTAGGCAATTAAATAGCTATTATTTAATTGCCTACCCTAGCCTACCTCATCTTAGCCCTAGGATTAATTAAATAAAACCTAATGTTTAATTAATCCTAACCTCTCATTTGGGTGGTCAAACCTTGTTTAACACCCTTCCCCACATCCTCCAAATAAAAAATTGAATTAAATCCACATAAGTCAATTTTTTATTCAAAACCATCCCACATCACATTTAATTCTCCTTACACCCCCATACCTCATTTATTTCTCCTCTTTTCCAAATAAATTTTTAATTCATTTCCATTCCCCCATATGAATCTTTAATTCAAAAATAATCCATCTCACCCAACCTCATTTAATATCCCTTTTCCCAAAATGAATAAAAGATTTACTTTTATTCCTAGCCCTCCATTCATTCAAGATTAAATCTAGGCCCTCCACATCACTTTTATCCTCCACCATTGATCTCTCAAATCAATCTCCACCTTTGGATCAAAATCCCCTCTAAAAATCTATAAATAGAACCTCTCCCAAGCCATTTTCATGATCCAAGTTTATGCAATGTTATAATCTCAAAATCACTCTTGAGCTAAGATAGTGAGTTGCACAATTTGAATAGCATTTCACATTAGAATCCATTGTCGAGGGATAATCTTGTCTTAGGAACTTGTTTTGGGTGCATGGTTCCTCTCCCTTGATGGGATTGGGTCTTCAAGTGAGGTATAACTTTTGTGATTTATTGCATATTAGTTTGTTGTATTTACCTTAGTTGATAACCTAATCTACATTGGCACGCCCGGTGGGACCCACAAGGTCCAAATCTAATCATTTTTGTTGAGTTTTTGTGCTTTAGACATGTTTTTACAGGTGCAGTGCCATCCACCCTGCGCAGTGGCACTATCCTTGGCGAGTTTTGGCGCTATCTACTGTTTTAGCGCCATCTCTGCGGAGCATTTTCTTTTCTAACTTCCACTCACATGTCTCTTTTAAAGCATTTTCTTACTGTTTTTGTGTCAAAATGCTCTCAGTTTTTGCAGGAATGTTGATTAAACAAGGGGAGGTTATGCCAAAATTTCTCTAGAAGAAAAACATCTTTTTTTGCAAGTCAGACTCGTTCAGTGCTATATTGGTGCTATCACCCAGATTGGCGCTATTCGCAGGCAAAACTAGACCCCATGACCAATTCTGCAGTGACGCTTTTGTAGCTCTATTTTGGCACCATAATTTCCTTTAACGCCTTCTATACTTTGTATTAGCGCTGAAAAATTTATTAGCGCCTTCATTGTAATATTGTAGTGCTATTGTCTGTTTTGGCACTTTTAGGGTCTGTTATTAGCGCTATCGTCTCAATCGGCGCTAAAGGTATAGTGTCAGTTTTGGTCTGTTGTCTGTGCGTAGTGGCGCTATTGTATATCTGTTTTGGCACTATTTGGAAAAACTAACTTTACTGTTTGTGTAGGTGCTGACAAGTGTTTGCAGGTCTTTTCCATCAGTTTGGAGTTACTAACTTTTTGTAGGGTGATTTCATTTCTGTTTTAAATACTTCAATTTGCAACTTAAAATGAACCCTTTGCATGATTAGTTAGACAAACATTTTGACTTGGTGCATCTCAAATTGAACAAGAAAAACAAATCATTTGTGTGAAGTGTGTGTGCCAAAACATTTACTTTGGTATTCTAAAATTTACAATTTGTGTGCCAACAACCAAACAAATCCAAACACTTCAATTTGGGCTTTAAAAAGAAACACAAATTGCATGAATTGAAAGCATTCGGTTAAAAAGAACAACTTGCATCTCTCACGCATATAATCAAGAAAGTCATTTTTAATTGTGTGAAGTGTCTTGTGCTCTTTTTGCTTATGGTGTGAAAGCATATGCTCTTCCCTCGCACCATTTTGGTGACCTTGGGAATCAAAAGCTTATCACAAACTTGCATTAATCACACTCCATTTAATCCAAATATCTAAAATTGAACCATGTTTAGTGTGGGGCAATCATAGAAGATATGTATGCTCTTCCCTCGCATCTTTGTATGAACTTAGGGATCAAAAGTGTTTTCATGATTGTATTTCTTTTGTAAACCTTAGAGGGCCTGCCACCCCGCTTCGAAAGGTGGGAACGACCCAAGTGGCATCAAGCTAAAGCCAAGCTCTTCCAAGCCGCTATATAAAATAAGGCATTTGGGACGAAAGTCTCAAGCGACAGGTGTTGTTGTGTTATATTGACAGCCAACCTCCCCCAAAACGCTCCAAGGTGTAACCCTTGGAGGCTGGAAGACGTCATAACGGAGAGTAGCACTGCCACACGTATAACCACCTAAACAGATGCCCTTACTACAAACCATTGTTTAGCAAGCCAAAATCTTTCTATTTGTTGACCCAGAAGGGAAACCTTTGAAGCGGCCCTGATTCATGCGGTTCTTAGCCAAGGTAGCAGGAATAATCTAAAGGTTTGGTGAGGGACAAACCTTATAAGAAACCTGGATCTTGGTATGCGTGAGAAGTGTGTGCAATTGTAAGGAGCCAGTGCTACCAAGATCCTGGAGCTACCCACTTTGAATAGGCGTAGCTAGGGGATTCAACAAATACTGTCACATTCTCGCCTTAGGTTGTGAAAAGTGCTTGTTCAAACAAAATCATACGTCATTTCACAAATAAAAAATCTTGATTGTTGTGCATTCATGTGCTTAATTTTGTGTTAAATGTGTTTTTATTATTCACAAACAACTTGCCAAGAGACATTGAAAACAATTTGATCAAACTCCGATCAAAGAAAATCTAAAAAATTGCTTTCAAAATCTGTCTACCCTATTTTAGTGCCATATTTATCTGATTGTGGTGCCATTTCACCCATGGATTGGCACTATTCTTAGATTGACTTGCCTAAAACTAAGAACTATTCCATTGTGATCCCCACCATCCGCTTTGTCATAATCCACACTCATTCCCCAAAAATCTGACAATAGTCAGTCCTTTTTTTCTTCAAAAAAATCACCCCTTCTCTTCGACCTTAGAGAATCCATCACCACCATTTGTTGGACCCTTTTGCCACATGATAATCATCCCAAATCCATATCCATCCATTCCCGCCCCCAATCCTTTTTTGCATATCTCCTTGGACCAAAACAAATCATTTCAAAAAATCTAAAAATAAATCAAAACACCCATCAACAAATCATCAACCAAAGCTTGTCATCCTTTTGACCCAAAATTAGATCTAGATATCATCATTATCATCATGTTTTCCTTGAAAATTCATTAGTCTACCTTTCAAGAAAAAACAAATCATCCCTCTTTGCGTAAGGTCATTAGTCTACCCCAAACAAAGAAAATCGTCCATTTGTGCCAAAATCTAGATCTTGTCTAAAGCTCAACTTGTCGACCATCAAGTCTTTCCTAATCATCCTCATCAATCAAAAACAAACATCAAAATCAAAACCCCTTTTTCATCAAAACAAACATCATCATCCTTCATCTTGGTCCAAAATTTGTGCAACAAAAAAATCAATATCATCCATTTGTATCAACCTTAGGATAAAATCCTTAGAAAGACATATCAATCTCCCACCACATCCCCTCTTCTACTTCATCTCACTACCACATCCATCTTTAGGTCCAACACAATCAATCGGATTCTCTAAGGTCTCCATACCCATTCCACTCTACTTCTAGGGATCAACTCCATATACGTGCATGCCCATCACAAGATCACAAAGCAAAAAGAAACAAGAAATGGCAGAACATTGGCAATTTGGCCTGCCCAACACCGATAGCTACAACATACCCATCAATCCAAACCCACCTACATACTCTTACATCCCCCCATATGGTCCCAACGAAAATCCTTTCAGTTACTTACAACAACGACCACCACCACCACCAACACAAAACGTCCCCACTATTTCCCAAGATGATCTAGATGTCTTGAGCTTTACGCAAGATGCCGACAACATGGACCTACTAGATAAAATCCTAAGGTTGGACCCAAATTGATATCTTAATCATCTTCTCAAGATTGGTGCTCAACTTCCCCCCATCACGACATCATCACAACTATCTACCTCTACAATCGTACCTACCCCATCTAATACCCAAGCATCTACCTCACATACCCAACCCACCACCTCTCAAACATCAACACCTACTATATCTACCACATCTACAATTCCCACAAATACCGCCGTCCCTACCGTTTCCCAACCTATCATCACATCCACCACCACTACTACCACAAACTCTTCTGTCCCACAAATCACCCTAAGCATTCAAGGGAACACCTCACAGGCAAGTACCTCCACAAGTGTGCCTCCACCCAATCCCCAAACCATAGCATACCTACGACAACTATTCTCACATCTACCTCACAATACATCCAACCAATCCAACGTCCACCTAACTAACATCAATCCATCCAATATCACGTATCCACATAATCCCATAACGCCATCAAATCTACATTATCCCAATCCCCAAATACCACCACACATGCTTCATCAATTTCACGCCTATCAACAACATCAGGCACCAATCAATCCAAACCCCAACCCACAATACCAACACCTTAACCAAACCAATCTCTAACATCAAATTCCACCCCACCTCCAACATCTTACCAACCAACAACCCTACACATTCCAACCACAACAACCACAGGATCTCAATACCGTCCTACAAGGCTTAATCCAAAGGGTGGATGACCTACAAACTGGGGGCAAATGCAAACACTATTCTTTTGAGGATATTTTCCCCTACCCATTTGATCACACATTGTACATGCCCCCTTTCCCAAAAAACTTTGAAATGCCAAAATTTGAAAAATACAAGGGAAAGGGAGACCCTAGGGACCACCTTAGGGAGTTCTACATAGCTTGCCTTGAAGTCTCTAACAATGACACATATCTTATGAGACTCTTCCCTAGAAGCCTTGGCAGTCAAGCCGCTAAATGGTTTGCACATCTTCCACCTGGGATTCGAACATTCCCTGAGCTTGCAGAAATTTGTAAACCATTTCTCTTACAACTTCGAACATGAGGTGTCTATGACCGACCTCTGCAACACCAAACAAAAGAATGGAGAAGCTTTCACTTCTTTCTTACAAAGGTGGAGAGGCTTAGCAAGCAAACTCCCATGGCCTATTCCTAAAAAACAACTTGTCACCATGTTTGTGGCCAATCTCAATCAGGAACTAGGGTTTCACTTACAAATTCTTTGTGCATCTACCTTTGAAGAGATCATCAACAAAGGTACAACCATCGAACAAGCCCTCATTGCCAAGGGCTTCATCAAACTATACGACCATAAGTCCAACAACAACAACAATAACAACAACTACAAATCCAATAACAACACCCCCAACATAAACAATAGTACCAACACGCAATCCAATGACAAATCACGTTATTGGGGGAAGAACAAGAACAATCTGAACGATGTTGTCACAGATGTGAAAGCCGTCCAACATATCCAAAACCAAACACCTGTACATACATATGCAACAAATGTAAATAACCCAAGAGGGCCAAATAAACCACACAAACCTCGCAGACAATTCACACCATTAGTAGAACCCATCGAGGACGTCCTTGATAGATGTCTCAAACAAGGTGTGGTCACACTCCCACCCGTTTGACCCCGTCAAGAGAATGAACTAAAAGCCGTGTGGTACAATAAGAGCAACTACTGTGAATACCACCGTGTTGCGGGTCATAAAATAGTTGACTATATGCAACTAAAACATTGCATCCAAGACCTTATAGAACAAAACCTAGTCAGCCTCAATCACAGTGCCCAACCATCACCAAATGCCAACCTAGGAGCTTACAAGGATCCCCTACCTAACCATAACAAAGCTTCCTCGTCCAACCAAGCATACAATGTCACCCCACCACCCGCGTCCTATGACTCTATCATAGGACGTATAGAAGCATCATCCCATCATGTCAACACAGTCACCATTCGGGCACAAGCACCTGATTGTGCTATTACAACTTGCCGTAGCTGTGTATCCATCCACACCGCCCCTCCCACTGAACAAACACCTGCATCCACATCAAATCCCCTACCGCCTCACCCAACCATGCGTCCATCACCCACCAATCGATATAACCACCTAGAACATCTAGGAAAGACACCCGCACAAATCTCCATCCTTGAGCTACTTCGCACATCACCCCTCCACAAGGATGTCCTTGACAAAGTCCTTTTGGAAACACAAGTCCCTACAAACTTGGATGTAACTCAATTTCAAGCCATGGTCAGACATATCGCCACCCCACACCATCTCACGTTTTTTGAAAAAGATCTCCTTTCTTTCGAACACCTACATAATGATGCACTACACATCGAGGTCCGCATTCACAAACACACCATTAAAAGAGTCTTAATAGATGGTGGCTCTGGCCTAAATATATGCACTTTAAAATTGCTAAAACACTTGGGGTACTCCGATGTGGTTGTAGACACTAACGAGTGCATCACAATCAAAGGATATGATGACATCGAGAGGCTATCCGAAGGCACCATAAAGCTCCCCATTCAAGTGGGATAGAAAATCCTCAAAACAAAATGTCAGGTTCTGGATCTTGACCTCCCCTATAACATTCTTCTCGGTAGACCATGGATTCATGCCATGCAAGCCGTCCCATCCACCTTCCACCAATGCCTCAAATTTCCCCACAACGGCGCAGAAGTCACTATCTATGCCGACCCCCGTCCCTTCCAATACTACAGTTTTCTGGAAGGCCACAACCAAACCTTCTTCCCATACAATAAAGCCACCATCAAAACCAATCCTATAGCTTCCACCTCATACATAGACCCCGCCAACATCGCCACCACTTCATATCAAGCACCTCCACCACCTGAGGTCAAGATCATGCTCAGTGACCAAGGATGTGGGTAATATAACTTGCACGGCACCTTTTGCGTGGGCACATTACCCAATCCTAAGACATTTGGCATCCCGAACATAGAGGCAGCCAACACGGTCATCATCAAGTGCAAACCCTAGCCCATCTTTGAGAAGAAACACCTTCTGGATCAGGACATACTCGAAGATATTTCATCCTAGCTTTACAAGGATGAAGAAATAGAGCAAGACATCCCCACCATCCCAACAAAAATTTATGGCAAGGGCTCTGAGATAATCAAAAGCATGGGTTACAAAGGACAAGGCGGTATTGGCCTTCATGAATAGGGGATAGTAGAACCAGTGCAAGCAACAAAAAACCCCTACACTCAAGGGTTAGGGTATGGTCAACCACAATGCATCCTTAATACCGGCAAATGTATCTTAGCTGAGGTTGCTGCAGTATCTCTAGACGTCGACAATGTTAATGAAACGGGCCTTCAAGACTCCTTTAGTGACTTTGCCGACTTTTTCAACTCATCCATTTATACCATCTACTCAGTCACCACTATCCCCTCGACATCTAATGACATACCATTGGTTTACCCTGACCTCATTGACTGGGACCAACGAGGACCTCCTATCTTCGATGTCGCACGAAATGACGAAGCTATTGTTGAAATGATGGGAGCCAGAGACAATTTTCCCTTGGGAGACCACAAGGCAGGATATATCATGGAACTTGATCCGCATGCTTATTTCAGGGAGACAACCCCTACTTCCAGTCATAAAAATGTGAAAATAAAAAATAGATCTGATGGTGAAAACCATTCTGCGGCAGTATCAGATCCTAAAAATTCAAAACAAAAGATGCATCTCCTAGTGAAAACCTCCCCGAGGTGCTAGGAGATGGAAGCATGGGCCTTCCTGAAATAGACAAAGTTTATCTTGACAGATCACCTATCCTAGTCAAGCCAACACAAGAAATGAACCTTGGGACAAAACAAGAGCCAAAAATCACATATAGAGCAGAATCTCTCAGCATGTTCGAATAGGAAGACTTCTTGGTATTTTTCACACACAGAAATCACAATTTTGCATGGACCTATGCAGACATGCCAGGGCTAGATCCTGCATTGGTTGTTCATCACCTTGCAGTACATCCTGAGGCGAAACCTGTAAAGCAAAAACTCTACAAAATGAATCCTCAAGTGGCTCTCCTAGTCAAAGAGAAGAAGTTACTGGATGTTGGGTTCATTTGCCCAATTGATTATCCTGAATGGGTTTCAAACCTAGTACCAGTAGCTAAACCAGATGGCCACATCCACTGCTGCACCGACTTCAGAGACCTCAACAAGGCCTGCCCAAAAGATGACTTCCCACTACCAAATATCGACATGATAGTGGACCTAATAGCAGGGCATGAAATGCTATCCCTTATGGACGGCTTTTCAGGGTATAACCAAATCAAAATTGCCGAAGAAGACCAGCACAAAATAGCCTTCATCTGCCCATGGGGAACCTACTGCTGGGTGGTAATGCCATTTGGCCTGAAGAATGCAGGAGCTACCTACCAAAGAGCTATGACTGTCATCTTCCATGACTTATTTCACCACATCATGGAAGATTATGTGGACGACCTGCTAGGGAAATTGAAGACCAGAGAAGAACACCTAGATGTGTTGGCCAAGATCTTCGACAGGCTAGAGCAATATAATGTTCGTCTCAATCCAAAGAAGTGCATCTTTGGCGTCACCTTAGGAAAACTGTTGGGATACATAGTCTCCAGACGAGGAATTGAGGTAGATCCTGCAAAGGTCAAGGCTATCACTGAAATGCCACCTCCCAAAACATTGAAACAACTGAGAAGCCTGCAGGGGAAACTACAGTCCATTCGTCGGTACATCGCCCAACTCGGTGAAAAGTGTCAACCATTCCAACATCTCCTCAGGAAAGATACAGCTTTTTCCTGGACCAATCAGTGTCAGAGTGCCTTCGATCAGCTAAAAGAATATTTGGCTAATCCCCTTGTTCTAACTCCACCAAGACAAGGAGAGCCCCTCCTCTTGTATATCTCAGTGACAGACACATCAATCGGGGCTTTGTTAGCACAACATGATGAGCATGGGAAGGAAAGAGTCATCTACTACATCAGCCGTACCTTGATCTCATATGAGCTTAACTACACACAAATTGAATGAGCGTGTCTTGCCCTCGTCTTTACGTCACAAAAGTTAAGACACTATATGCTCAATCACAAGACCAAGCTCATTGCTAAGATTGACCCACTTAAGTATTTGCTAAACAGAGCTGCTCTCACTGGCAGAATGGAAAAATGGTCATGATTCTAACCGAATTTGACATTGAATACACAGAGAGAAAGGCCATTAAAGGACAAGTCATAGCATATTAGTTGGCTAAAGTGCCTATTCCGACAGAATATCCTACAATCGCAGAGTTTCCAGATGAAGCCATCTTGACAATCACACCAGCTCCAGACACATGGAAAATATATTTTGATGGATCATACACTCACAGAGGCTCGGGGGCAGGCATCTTGTTCATTACCCCTCAAGGCGACACGATCCCTAAATCATTCAAAATCACATTTCCATGCACCAACAACATAGCAAAGTATGAGGCCCTCATCATAGGTCTCCGCATGGCCATCCAATGGAAAATTGAAAAGCTAACTGTGTATGGCAGCTCTCAACTGGTCATCAAGCAAGTCAATAATGAATACAAGACCAAAGATGACAAACTCCTACCCTACAAGAAGATGGTCGATGATTTCAAGGACTACTTCAATGACATCCACTTCAAGCAAATCCCAAGGCTCAACAATAAAGTAGTAGATGCCATGGCTACCATAGGATCTCTGGTCAATATGAAAAAGGATAGCAAGAAATATGAATTTCTGATAGAAGAGCTCCCCATCCCAGCATATGACATTCCTTAATCTGAACTAGTATGCGAAGTCATTGGTCCTCTATCCCCATGGTATCAGGAAACATACTTATACCTTCATTACAATATCCTTCCCCCTAACCTATCCACTTCCCAGCGAAAATCATTCATCCATCGAGCCTCCCGTTTCATTCTTGTAGGCGACACACTATACAAAAGGAGTCTTGATGGCACGCTTCTACAATGTTTAGACTCTAGGGAAGCTGAGGTAGCCTTGGAAGAGGTACATGCAGGTATCTATGGGGCGCATTCCAGTGGACTTGCCCTATCTAAAAAGATCCTTAGGACTGGATATTACTGGCCAACCATGGACCGCGATGCCCACAGGTTTATCAAGAAATGCCTTCCATGTCAACAGCATGGCGATCTCATCCACGCACTAGCATAGGAGCTGCAACCCATCACAACCCCATGGCCTTTCTCATAGTGGGGACTCGACCTCGTAGGGAAAATACATCCCCCATCCTCAAATGGCCATAAGTTCATAATCACTGCTACTGAATACTTCACAAAGTGGGTGGAAGCAATACCACTCACCTTCGCCATAGGCATCCAAATCTCCAAATTCATCCTCCACTATATCATCTGCCGATATGGTATCCCCCATTCCATCGTCATCGACAATAGAAAACCTTTCAAAAACCAAGAAGTTCACACTTTGTGTGAAAACTTTGACATCAAACACCACTTTTCCACACCATATTACCCTCAAGGAAATGGTCAAGTAGAGGCTTCTAATAAAACAATCCTCTGCATTCTCAAGAAGACAGTCAATGAAGTTGGCCGTGACTAGCACCTCCAATTCAACCCTGCCCTATGGGTCTACCGCACAAGCATCTGCACTCCTATAGGAGCCACTCCATACTCACTAGTATTCGGATCTGAAGCCATTTTACCTATAGAGGTCGAGCTCCCATCTCTCTGAGTTTCCTTGCAAAAAATTATCTCTGATGAGGACTACCGCATCGCAAGGTGGCATCAACTAGAACTACTGGATGAGAAACACCTGAATGCATTGAATCACCTACAGGCATATCAAAACTACCTTAGAAGAAGCTACAACAAAAGGATCAAAACCTAAAAATTTGAGGTGGGTGACCTTGTCCTAATGGAAAACCAGAAGAACCTGCAAGAGCGTCCTAAGCAAGGAAAGTTTGAACCCAATTGGCTAGGACCTTATGTCGTCACGATCGATTATGGGTCAGGAGCATATCAGCTGGCAACACCTGAGGGGCAGCCTCTAGATGAGCCGATGAACATCCTGCATCTTAAGAAATTCTATGCATAACCCATCTGGTACCCCAAGTCAAAAAATAAAAAAAATCAAAAATTTAAAAAATCAAAAAACAACAAAAAATCAGAAAATCAAGAAAAATTAGAGTGCCATAAAAACTTCCAAATGGTGAAAATCACTTCAGTGACGCCTTGGATAAGTACCATGGTGAAAACCTGTTTCAGGCGCCATGCGTAGTGGCTGGCTCTACCATCTAATAAGTCCTCTTCTTGTCACACCACTCCATATCTCATGCATCCCATGGCTTGGAATTCTGAAACATCAAGTCCTATCGCCCAACCCATCCTACTCCATCCCAAGGCCAACTCATGGAACGAGGATCCTTGTAAGCTACCTTTTGTACATACAAAGTCAAAAAATCCAAAAACATCACAAAGTCAAAAAATCCAAAAACATCACAAAATAAAAAAATCCAAAAACATCACAAAATCAAAAAATCCAAAAACATCACAAAATCAAAAAATCCAAAAAACATTGCAAAATCATAAAATACAAAAACAATAGAAAAGACAAAAAAAAAACCCAAAACAAAACAAACTCATCGCAATCATCAATCTTCATCACATCACACCCATCCAAAACCATTCCCACATCATCAAGTCATACCCGAACTACATATTCATTTAACCGCATCTTGAAAGTACCTTGATCCCGTGGACACAGGGTATGTAGGCAGTCTGGAATACGAAGGAAGTTTCCAATACTCAGGTACCTAAGATGCACCCACCCAACCCGTTTGGATGGTCCCCATTCACTGAGCTTTCTAGATCTAACAAATGATACACAAGCTATGTATACACTTGAAACATGTTCCCTAAACACAAAAATCATCAATCAACATACCAACTATAATCGTACATATGGCCAGATTGTTCTTTTTGCCCATCTTCCACAAATTTTCCAATCAAAACCAACTGATCTGCGTCCTAGGATATATCTTTCCTACAATGGACAAATATTTGTCATTCTATCATCACGTCTCTTGGCAAGAATACACAAAGGCTATTTGTATCTTTTCTTGGTCTTTTTGATTATTGGTTTTTATCTTTTTCGTCTCACTCTAAGTTATCTCCAAAGCTACCTTGATCCCACCATATCATGGTACGTCATGGACAACACCTAGAGTAGACATAGTCCTTGTTTTTGTATGCTGTGCTTGTGGGTTGGTTTCATTACTCCAAGAATAGTATTCATATTTTGAAGCTTGGGTCGATTCTAGCATGAGGTGTCCCATTTGCATATATAGACATCAAATCCTTATATGTACTATTTGCACTCATCACTATGAGTCCCCTTCCTAGGCTCGGCAAAATTATACTACCTTGGGTATGCATGAACTCAACCTATTGTTTGTGAGTCTCGTCCATGCAATCATGGGATATACATCATCACCTAGGTCATTTCATACCTTTGTGAACTGTATCCGACATTGCTATATTAAACTAAGAAATGCTCTCAATTAATCTTATGCAACTACTGTTACTAGCTCAAGCAAATCACAATCCTAATCACTCATTCAACATCCCCATCAAGGCCTAGATTTCACACTCACCCCGCCCATCTAACAATCCCTCACTAATCCCATTCCCCTATCATATCTCTATCCAACCAAACCAAATTCCCCCCAATGACATGGCAGCTTATGACCTAAACAATCCTCTTGTCCCCCCCATCCCCATTCTCTAGATGCTCCCAATCCTATCCATACCCCATCCAAACACTCTTTTCCTTTCCCCACCCAATCCCCTTTCCCTCAGCCTCACTACCTGAGGTCAAACAACGAACATCATGTGTATCAGGACTTGATCATATCGCCTATCACCTAGTTTGCATTCCACCTATCACCTCACTTTTCACCTTCCATAATCATTTAAGTTCATTTTAAATTCACCTTGCATAGTCATTTAGATTTATTTTAAAATCCTTTTGCATTAGCATAATCATTTAAAGTTCATTTTAAATTCACCTTGCATAGTCATTTAGATTCATTTTAAAATCCTTTTGCATTAGCATAATTATTTCCTTTGCATATTATTAGGATAATTTCAATCATTTAACTCACCTTACATATCATTAGGTTCATTTTACAACCAATGCATATCACTTCGGTTCATTTACATATCACCTAGATGCATTTTAAAATTGCATATCATTTAGGTTCATTTTAATCCATTCATATTTACATGATAGTTAGATTCATTCTAAGTTACAAATCATTTTAGGGTCAGTCTAATCCGATTAGTTTGCATAAAAATTAGGTTCATTTTAGAATCATTTAGCTGCACATCATTACAAATCATATCATACTCATTTATGTTTGTCATCACATAGGTGCATGTTAAAATTCAAATTAGTATCATCCCAGTGCATTCCATACAATATATCATCTCATAAACAATTAGTTACATTACAACATCATAAGCACCACCATTGAAACATCATTTAAATCATCTAGTGGCATCTACATATTTCCATACATTTCCAATACATCACATTGTTGCATCCATAATAAATGTTTACTAGTCTGAACATTCAATTGCATTATACATCATATAGTCCATAAAATCACAATAGCATGCATATATCACAAATAAATCCATCATTAATGCATCCATAAATCACACGCATAATTGCATAAACATAACACATCCATAGCATATAAAACCATAAAATACATTTGCACCCATCATATAGACATCATCATAATAGGACATCATAAACCATCAACAAGCATCGCATCATATATAACCACTGCAAAAAATGTACATTGCTCACATCATCAAAAAATATAGTGTCCTGATACAATGCCTCGAAGGGCTAACATGATATAACTATCACATAGAGGATCCTCTCTTCGAAGGAGTGGGAGACCTTGATCCTAGCTGTGGCTGTGATCTTGTTGGCGGCTGTGGCAGTGACTGTGTCGGCACCTATCGCTGTGGTTGTACCTACACCTGTGGAGCCTGCTAGGGCAAGTGTGAGGGAGGAGGCATCATCTGCTGAACCAACTGAATAGATCTCGGTGCCCCTGATCTACTAACTTGGCTGTAAATCGGTGCCCGCTACGCTGTTGGCATGGCCGTATAATATAGGCCCCTATAGTACACCATCCGTCCTCTGGCCTCTGCTATCTCCCCCTGTACCTAAGCTATCTGCCCCTATGCCTGGCTCAACTGCCCTTGTATCTGATATGAATGTGTTTGCACCTGGGACAACTGAGCCTGCATCCCTGCCAAAATCAGGGCAAGTCCCCCACCTGAAGCCTGTAGACTACTTAGTGAAGTCTCTGCCTGCTGTGCCCTAGTGAGTGCTGCATCTCGCTCCCCTGTCAGGGTGACTATGTCACCCCGAACTTGTGCTATCTCTGCCTCATGACCCTCCAATGCCTCCTACAAGCTGGCCACCTGTGCTCTCAGGGCCTCCATCTCCTCCTCCTCATCCCATCGTCGCTGACGAGGTGTCAGCCTCTCAGCCTCTGCCTCCAAAGCTATCCGTGAGGTCCCTACCTCTGCATCATGCCTGCCAACCCGCTGCTGCCCCACTTATGGTGGAGGTAAGTCATCCTCATCTGCCCTCGGCTATCCCCCGTGCCGACACGGTCCTCTAGGCTGTCGCTCTGCTCCAACCTGTACCTGCTGCGCAGGAACCTGCTGCGCAGGAACCTGCTGCGCAGGAACCTGCTGCGCAGGAACCTGCTGCCAACACATCCATTGGCTGGCCATCCCTCCCAACCAATCTCTCCTCTCCATCATCTCCCACCTCCACAAGGTAGTCCTCAATAACCTCATCTCCATCCCCATCAGGGTCATCTCCATCTCCATCTGAATCATTCCCCCTACCCCTGCTGCCTCCTCTACTGGATCTATCAACCGAGTGGGCTGATGCATATGCCACCATATATCGTATGCAGCCGTAGTCCCTGCATCTCTAACTGTGCTCCTCCAATCCCACTGTACTGGCCGAAGCGCTATAAAATCACTTCGAGCAACCTGTGGCTGTAGGGCTGCCGGCCAGTAGGGTCCATCTCGCGTGGTCCGCGCGTATATTGCCATCTGCTGAGGGGTGTCCTGTACCAAACCAAACTGCCGCATAACCCACGAGGGTAGGTACATCTCTATGGTATGGTCTCCTCGACCCATAAGGTATCTCTGCTAAGATGTAAATGGAAGATGAATAACATCATTTGGCCACTCCTCTACACTGATGTATGGTCGCCAAACCACGCTAATCATGTCATCCAGCATCCTCCGCCAATACCGCGCCTAGCCAGTATACGTGTACTCTGCATCCCGATACAAAAACACAAAGGCCTCAAAAGGCTGCCGATAGTACCCACATGTCAGCCGAGTGACAGGGATGTGCTCCCAAATCCATACATGTAGCAGAGTAACTCCAACAGACAAAGCTCTATTATGTAGATAGGTGACTGTGTGCATCTCATGGTATAGATGCGCAAGCATCACCGGCCCCCAAGCATAGACAATCTCATGCCCCACCATCCCCTCTATCACCCCTCCCCAGCCAACCAGAAAACCCCTGCCTCACTTATCAGGCATCACCACACCTCCAATCAACGCATAAAGGAATAAGGCAAAGGGATTTGCACCCGCAGCCAGTGTCCCCTCATAGTCCATCTCTCTCTCATCCACTGAGAGAATAAGGCAACCCACTCCAAACACTCTGACCAGTGCACTCCGCCCTCTCCTCGTGTCATATCTAACACGTCAGCCTTGGATAGGTAGCTTGAGGATGCGATAAACATCCTCAAGTGTGATGGTAATCTCTCCTGTCAGCAACAGAAAGCTGCAAGTCTCAGAGCGGTATCGCTCCACCATGGCTGTCATCAGAGCTCTATGAGCTCGCAGAACTGGCATCGATGCCACTGTCAGAAGCCCCAACCTCGCCAGTCAAGCCCGCATAGCGTCATCAAAACCATCGAACAGTGCCATCACGGATGGCACTCGTCGCTCCTGTGACTGCAATATGAATCGCTGCATATCCTACATCCATAAATTTCTGGTTAGACATTAACCTATCTTTTTCTAAAAATTCCCCTTTTTCTTCTACTATCTAAAGCCAACATCATTAGCGCTAAAACAACCAACCCTTAGCGCCATTTCAGAGAATCACGCCAATTAATCCCCCCTTTCATGCTAAATCTCAGGATAGCGCCACTACGCACTACCTTTGGCATCATTTTGAAAAATGGCACCGAAACACCATTTGGCGCCATTCAGATTAATGGTGCCAATTCACCGTTTAGCGCCATTATAGAGGATCACGCTACTCTAGCCCCTGTTTGGCATTATAAAACTCCAAACCATATTCTTCTAGGGAATTGTGCTAATCCAGACAATAGCACTAAAATACCTTCTGAATGGCGACAAAACTGCCCTCCCCTACCCTTGCGAATAGTGCCAATCCAGAGGATGGCACCAATCCGCCTAACCGTTGGTGCTACGCGCTCCAACCCCAAATCCCAAACCCTAAAAAATGCACATAAAACAAAAAAATTACAAAGTCCGGGTTAGGTCGTACCTAGGGTCCAACGTCGGGTGATCGGCCAAACTCTCAGAATTACTCTGAGATGTGTCGAAGTCGCAGAAACCGGGGGTTACGGTCGGCCATCTCTCTTTCGCTCCTTCTTCTCTAGGGTCAAAGTGTGCAAATGTGGCACTCTTTGGGCCCACTTTTCCTAATATAGTGGGCCATGTCATCCTTCCACCCCTTCTTTTTTCCTCCAGGGTGCAGATCTCAGCCTTTTTTCTCCATTTTTCTTCCTACCATCCTCCTTTTCCATCGCCTACCCAACTTTCACTTCCGTCGCATTCTTTCGAGAGCTCACCTAGAAAATTTTTATTTTCCCACCAACCTCTCGAGGGGGCATCCCCTACCTATCTTATTCCTTCCGATAGCTGGGGCATATTTTTCTTCGACCTAACGCCACTTCCCTCCTAGGTCCTGACGCCACGTCAAAGAGGGGCAAATGTAGACACCTAAAAATGTCTCAACCACCAAACTGACTCCCGACATCCCTAAACATGCCAATTTCCCTCCTAACTGATTAATTAAATTTTTATTTAATTAATTACCCCTTTCATTACACTATTTTCCATCATTTTATCCCTAAAATTGAATTAATTTCATTAATTCAATAGTCCAAATCTTAGCCATTTGATTTAATAAATATGCAATATTTATTAAATCAATTTCCCCCTTTTCCACTAAATCCAATTAATTAGTTAAAACCATGTTAACTAATTAATCCAGCCTACTAATTGACCTATCCCTACCCTAGGCAATTAAATAGCTATTATTTAATTGCCTACCCTAGCCTACTTCATCTTAGCCCTAGGATTAATTAAATAAAACCTAATGTTTAATTAATCCTAACCTCTCATTTGGGCGGTCAAACCTTGTTTAACACCCTTCCCCACATCCTCCAAATAAAAAATTGAATTAAATCCACATAAGTCAATTTTTTATTCAAAAACATCCCACATCACATTTAATTCTCCTTACACCCCCATACCTCATTTATTTCTCCTCTTCCCCAAATGAATTTTTAATTCATTTACATTCCCCCATATGAATCTTTAATTCAAAAATAATCCATCTCACCCAACCTCATTTAATATCCCTTTTCCCAAAATGAATAAAAGATTTACTTTTATTCCTAGCCCTCCATTCATTCAAGATTAAATCTAGGCCCTCCACATCACTTTTATCCTCCACCATTGATCTCCCAAATCAATCTCCACCCTTGGATCAAAATTCCCTCCAAAAATCTATAAATAGAACCTCTTCCAAGCCATTTTCATGATCCAAGTTTATGCAATGTTATAATGCCAAAATCACTCTTGAGCTAGGATAGTGAGTTGCACAATTTGAATAGCATTTCACATTAGAATCCATTGTCTAGCGATAATCTTGTCTTAGGAACTTGTTTTGGGTGCATGGTTCCTCTCCCTTGATGGGATTGGGTCTTCAAGTGAGGTATAACTTTTGTGATTTATTGCATATTAGTTTGTTGTTTTTACCTTAGTTGATAACCTAATCTATAGATACCATACAAGAGATAAGATGTATGAGATTCTAATATCTGCAGAAGTGAAGAATGAAAAGAGGTATTTAACAGAAGCTTGTGGCTGGAAGTTTGAAAACCCTTAGTGTTATCATTTCAACCAAATTCTCACTAAGCAGTTTGTAATTCTTGTCCAAAATTTTTTAGCTTTCTTTTTTATACGTATAGTTCTTATCTCTTATACTAAAGTTGCTAATGTATTTTTGTTTCCTTCTCTCTGGAATTTTACACTTCCTAAAGTACAATAACAGTTTTCTGTTGTGAACATATTGACAATTTCATTGATCTTTCCATTTTTCATCCAATCTTATTTTCTCATGCCTATCTCTATTTTCCCACATTTCTCTTCCAAGAAAAGAGAAAATAGTAAAAGTGATGATCACATACATAAAAGAGAATAGAAAATGATCAATATTACCATCCCAAAGACCACAAGTGGCCTACAATATGGCAAACACTAAATTGGATACTATATACCTCATAGAGTGATAAGGAAAGAGGTAATACTAGTTACGTCCTATCACTTCTTTTGCAGTATATCCATTCATCTTGAAGAAACCTACCTAACATATTGAATAGGATAATCTAGCTTGGTTGCATCTGAGACAACAAATGTTTGCTAAAATGTTGATAATGCATCCTATAATTCCTTTGAGATGGGAGTCACGCCCATTTTATTGCCACAATTAGAATCTTCAGATGTCCTCATAGAGTTTCCAAATGTTCTTCAAGAAGTTCCATATTTCTACTTTCCCTAGATCTTCTGACTGTAACACCTTGGGGTTTCCATGTTTTATCATCTATTTTAAGAATTAATCCCCACTCAGCTACCCTTTCTACCATGCCAACTTCAGATAATTTTGGGCCACAATCTTTTTTGTTTATAAAATTTTCATTTATAGATGGTACCACATATGTGTCTATCTGATCTTCTATATCTCTTATTTCTTTTTGTAAAGGCTAGGTACCACTAACTGCATGTTTCATTCCTGGCTCCTTTTGTGAATCGAAATACCCCTCCTATAACACTGGTGACTGTTTCCCTAACTCTGAAGATATGTCCCTTGGAAAACATGAGAAACTAACTATATGTAATTGACATGAGTAAAGCGATAGCAATATAAAACATGCAAATTGACATAAGTATATCTAGAAATGCATTAAAACAATAAGTTGTTAATGACAAAGGGAAAGAATCTAACATGATACATTCATTGCTTCTACATGCTACAAAGTGTTGTGTAACCAAGCAATTTCTATGGACAGTGTTTACCATCTTATGACAGTCATCTAGACTTTAATAGTTTTGTTTGATTATGTTCAGCCATGGATCAAGATGTATCTTCTATGGTCACACAAATTTTCTATCTTATGTAATGATGTCACTTATTATTTTGGCATCTCTTTTTTGGGCCTTTATCCCTTGTATAAATTTTTTTTGCATTATTTCAATACAAAAAAAAATCTTTGAATCTTTTTCCTTTGCATGCAAATCTAACCTCTATGTTTATTTAGATGATCTATAGGTTGCATTTTTATATTTTCGTATGCTTAAAAGAAAAATGCTTGTACATAATTATTTTTTTGGTTTTAATTAAATGTAGATCTCTTTGTACATACTTATATCTAGATATGGCTGATGATTAGGGATCTCATCATTCCACGTAGTCTCAGCGTGAAGCTAAGGCTAGGAATAATTTTTATAATGATAGCATTTCTAAATTAGATAATGCTTTGAAATGTTTGGACCAAACTATACAGAACTCCCCAAATTTGGCTAATAGAGATAGATTAGTCAATATTCAGTTTGAGATTAGACATATGATTGAGACGATAAAATCATACAATCCATATGATGATATTAGCACTGAGGAGGTCCCTTTCTAGGACTGTTACTGGCACTGAGAATATCAAATCTATTTTTGATAGAGTTTCATTACATAATGTGCATAGTATGTTCCCTTTTTATTCTGGGAAATATAGAGTTAGAGGATATATTGTTACCAGGTGTACAGATCCGCTTGTTGGTCCATTTATATATCCCAGATTTTTGGTTACCAATCATAGATGGCCTCATAAAGATGAGTTGCCACTATATTTTTGCAAACAATTATATGCTGAGTTCCATTTAGGATTATCTGTGGATTACACATCTATGCCTACACATGCTGGACAGGGCAAGGGGAGGTTTGCTGATAAACCTCAATTTAGACGTCCAAATTTGCCACCTCCCAAAAATAAGAGGGCATTAGTTGGTCCAAAAATTTTAGTTCTTCTAAAATCTTTGGAACTAGTAGCAGCCTGAGATGCAGCAGTCGCACCGACTAGATCTAGGCTTTTTGACAGTCTGACCACCATTTCTACTTAGGTTGATCAGATGTCATATGATTGTGTAGGGAGATACTTATTATGTACATGGATTAGCCTTCCTACCACTAAGGCTACGTCTGTGAATTATGACCCCTACATTCATGTGGATATACCATCCCCATCATATGTGACCCATATGAGTGACACCACTGTACATGATGTGTGTTCAACTTCCATTATTGATTTACTATCTGCATACTAGTATATCAGTGATAAGTATGGGATTCCATTGGATGTTGTACTGACTCATATTAGATGACATAATGGTAGACAGTCGGGTCAGGGTGAGGCGGCTTCAAAGGACCAAAATATTCTAGACCAGCCTACAACCCCCACACAGCATCAGGTTGCACCTCATGTACATGGCACATATAGCACACTTGTCTTTGGCATTGGTCCTTTACCTTCAAATATAGGTGTCCCTGATGTTACCATTCATTCTTCTAACATTAGTGGGATTAGTAGAGTGCTCCAGGATGTACCAGTACTTGAATAATTTATATATTTTGCATTCTACAAATTCACATGTGTATATATTAAATAAACTTGACTTAAAAGTAGTTCTCACTATTCATTGAAATCTTGTATTTAAAAATTTCTAGCAACAAGGGGATAATTTGTCGCACTTTAGAGATTTAGAGCATGCAGAGGATCCTGTACACGATACATTTGAGGTACATTTATAATATATAAATTACTCGATTGTCATAACTCGATATTAACGCCTTGTTTAAATTAAAGATTTAAACATCATAAAAGATGGAAGTTGCTTTCAGGCAACTCAGACAATTACATGTATTATTAAATATAATAAATAATATTATATTTATTATGTTTAATAAACATAAGGCCAAATATAAATATTATATTATTATAATTATAATAATAATATATAATATATTAATGAATTGAATATTATTATAATAAATATATAATTAAATAAATATTATTAAATAATATCATTATGACTGATTCCCCATTATGGGCAACGTACACTCTCCCAGTGAAGGCATGGATAAAGGCGGTGCATATGAGAAACTATCTATGCATAGGATTTATGGCCAAAGACTAAGGTCAGCGATCATTACCAAATAGGACAGGATTTACATGGAATAAATACAAAAGGAAATAACCATTATTACCTTATAAGGAAATCAATAACAAAGTGAACACTATAGGTGATTTCATCCTTATGATAATAATAAAAGCTAAATGACATCAAAACATTACAAATAATTATGGTTCATTTCCACGGATGAAGGGAGGCATCGTATGGGAGTAGGCAGCACCAATCCATAGAAGGATGCCAATAGTATAAGATGTCAAAAGGAATTAGGGAGCAATAGGTAATAAGGGAGTGAATTCCATCACCTAAAAATTAATCAAGCATCCGGCATAGAATCCTTAACCATGATCACAGTAAGGATAGCCATCAATTACAGACACAACATATCATCATTAGATCAAGGTATAAATTTATGCTAATATCACATTTGTGTGTCAATCGCAATCTGAAGACAACTTGACAATACCACTCGAAGGTAGTTTGAAGACTGGTTGAAGACCTCCGCATTGGATTGTGAGTGGTATTTACTTTGCCTATCGAGATCCATAGAAGACCCACAACTATATCATTGGAAATTTGTAAGAAGTTGAAAGATCAAGTAATAAGAGTAGCATCAATTTGCAAGGAATCGAACATCAAGAAAAGAGCAGCAAATAGCCATTATCGAATATCATTACATTCAATCGCATTCATTGTTTAGTCATCAATGACAACAGATAATATACATCTATTTCCAGCAAAGATAGCGAACAATAAAGACAATTGCAAAGACATCTAGGCCCATCCATTCGGCCAACCATTCATACTTGGAAACTGAATAACCTTTGATCTTCATCATAGCATATAAACTATCATTTTACTCATAGATTAAACATCATATTGTGAGGGTAAAATAGTGCATCAATCAAATGAATAACAGATGACCCAAACATCAACAGAATAGAGAAGCACAGAAGATTAAACAAAGCAATGAACGAACACAGCAAACCTCTTCCGTTTCGAAACTTCTGTTGTTCGCCTATCACGAATCGTCCTTTCGCAGATGAGATGAGCCCTCAGAGAGTGCAATCTTTTAAAGCTGTTTGAGGAAGTCGATGGTGAACGGCTATGGTGTGATATGTAAGGAAGGTGAGCTCCAATGCAACAATGGTGATCTCAAGCTTGAGGATGACAAGTGGGTGCCAAAGGTGCGCTGGTGATATTTCTGCAGAGTAACGATGTCAAAAGCCTGGATGAATAGAATGGAGGGATGAAGCTTCATTTATAGACTCGGAGGAATAGGAATCAACGGTTGAGAGAAGATATGAAGATCAACGGCTGAAGATGGTTGAGGAATGTGCAACCAGTGGAAACGTGCCAAGTGTCCCAGCTCCATCATGAAAGGTGGGATGTGACAAAACTGATTGGAGAGTTAACTCCATTGACTGGTCTGTTAACAGAATTGATTGATCAGTTAGAAGAGTGGATTGTGGAACTGACTGGATTGATTGAGGATTTGACTGATTAGTTAACTAACTTCTGTTTTGAGAAGAAATAGGCCATGTGGGTGAGAGAAAAATAAGGTAATTAAATATTGAATATATTTAATTACATGTGCAACCTGATGAGGTGGACAAGGTGAGGTGGAAAAGGTGAGGTGTAAAGGTGATGTGGAATTTTGAATTTAGAACTTTAGGATAGAGGAGTTAGGCTTAATTAAATAATTTATGATTATTTAATTGTGTAGGACATTTAGAAGAATTTTAATTAAATAAATTAAATTTATTTAATTATGGAACAATGAATTGATTAAATAAATTTGGAATATTTATTTAATTAATAGAAGAAGGGAATAAATATTTAGAATATTTATTTAGGATGATTCATGTCATTTTTAGGCATATACATTTTGCCCCTCTTTGATGCAATGCAGTTTACAGCGTTGCTTCAAAGAATAAATAGTCTGATAGTGATACATGCCCCAGTTTGCCCCTGGTACAAGTTTAACAACAGGATGCCCCCTCGGGAGATTGGACGAGAAGAAGGCAGAAGGCGTGAGACGGACAATCTCACGATGAAGAAGGTTAAGTTTGAAGAAAAAGGGTGAAGAAAGCGCTGAATAATACACGATGCAAGATGGAATGAAGACACACACAAGCAAGTGAGCAAGTATGCACAAATGACACAAGAACAAACAAGGTATTGCCCCTGTCAAGTAGTAAACCAATGATATACTGATAACGATATACGACAGTGTTGTCATGGTGGGGAACGATATATTCCTAGACCAACACGACAGGCGTGTTGTCATGGTGGGGAACGATGGATCCCTAGAGCAACATGAAGGATAGTGTCTGGTTTCAAGAAATGAAGCATGTCGTGTAAGACACGTGTGTTGGTCTGATTTCGACAATGCAACATCCTATATAAGACAATTGATTGATTAACTGATCGAGTTGGTTTACGACCAGACAAGGATCAAGACCACTGATTGTGATTGGATCATTTGTGCAAGATTGACTTGACTTGATTGGTATGGATTAAGGATGGACCTTGCATTTGGATCATTGCTCAGACTGACTGGACAAGGATGAAAGATATGATGATAGATAGAAATCTGATTGATAGAAGAAAGACTTGATAGAAAGATTCACAAGCTTTTATTTGTATTGATACTCTGCATTTTGTGGATTTTTTTATTGCATGGGATATGGATGTATGGATGTATAAATGGATATAGGATGGATGCTTTGCTTTTAGAGTGCTTTATTTCATCATTGGGCATTTTGTTTTTGGTACTTTTCTGAAATGTTGTAAGTGAATACAAGCATCTAGGTATAATTGAACTGAGATGACCTGAGTATCGCTTACATGGATTGTGATTTAGCAAGTTAATACAAGCATCTTGTCAAAATTGAATCTAGATGACCTGAGTACTTCTTACGTTTCAACAAGCAAGGATTGCCCCCGTTCATGTAAGGCCTTGGATGTCCTCGATGATCTTTTGCTGATCATGTCCTTAGACAAGGTGTCGCATTACTAAAGTTTAATCCACAAACAACAAACAAAGAAAGTAATCATGCCCCCATCATAGCATCTCTAGCTTTTGGCATCCTTGAGTAGCATAGGAAGGTATGATAGCAAAAACCAAGACTCTGTAACTTAACCCTAGGTTCCAATCTACAAAAGCATATTTGCGTTGATATGTGTTTATTTCTTGCCTTAATTTGCATAAAATCATTTGGAAGACCTTGGGTATTTGCTTTGCATTGGATAGGTTAAGATGCTCATAGTCAAGATTTCTGCTCGAAGTGCGGGTGTTTGCTTGTATTTGCTTGCTTGGTGAGAAGATGGCACAATCCTTATTGAGAAGACGGACCCTAAGGGACTGACCTAGTGCCTCGGGGGCTCATTGCTAAATGGCCTTGCCTACGTGACGACGTAGAGGCAACGTAGTTCGGGGTAAACCCTAATGGACCATGGATGGACTAGAAGAAAGACGACAGGAATGAAGACAAGAGAGGAGACGAATGGGACTTTGGGAGAGATGGAAGCCTCGGGGGCGCATTAGAATAATGGCCTTGCCTACATGACGGCGCAGAGGCAACGTAGTTCATGGATTCGGACCACAGACACTGACGAGAGACACTACACTAGGCTCACTTCGAGGAGACGATATGGGACAAAACCTTGGTTGACAAGGCCACAAGGTGAGTATCAAGCCATGATAGGTAACTGTCAAGTGTTTACTGTGGGATGGATATGGGTCGAATGGGGAAAATAGAGGGAGAATGGGCTCAAGGTGATTGGATTCCCAAAGATGGAGAATGCGGTTTGTCACAAGTAACGCCTGTTTACCAGGTTTTCATCACTTGCTTTTATTTGCACGAGAAGCTAGAAAGTAACATGATGCCTGATTGCCAGGTTTTCATCAGGATACCTATCCAAGGTGCCTGTTTGCCAGGTTTTCACCAAAGGACGATTTTTTTGCATGCTTTCTATTTTTTTCAATTTTTTTGTATTTTCTCTTTGTAACTTTTGTTGATTTTTTTGATTTTATTGTGCCCCCTTGCATTGGGGTTCTCTTAGGTATAGAACCTGTGAAGGTGCATGCTGTTGATGGGATCATCAAACAACTCACCTTCTGATGTGGCCAACTGATATGCCCCCGATCCGTAAGCTGCTACAATTACATAGGGTCCAAGCCAGTTAGGCTCGAACTTACCTTTCTTTTCTCTGTCCTGCTGATTGCGAGGGTTCTCTTTTAGGACGAGGTCCCCAATCTTGAAGCATCTTGGTCTAACCTTGTGGTTGTAGCTTCTTGACATCATCTGTTGATAGGCTTTGAGATGGTCAAAAGCTTTCTGGCGCCATTCCTCTAGCAGTTCTAGCTCTTGCAGTCTGGAGACTCTGTACTCTTCGTCTGATATGAGACCTTTCAACGACACCCGAAGGGAGGGGAGTTCGACCTCAATAGGAAGGATGGCTTCGGAACCATAGACGAGGGCGTAGGGTGTAGCACCTGTGGGAGTGCGTATGCTGGTTCGATAGGCCCACAGAGCGGGATTGAGCTGGACGTGCCAATCGTGACCGGCTTCATTGATAGTCTTCTTTAGGATTTTCAGAATGGTTTTGTTTGATGCCTCAGCTTGGCCGTTACCTTAGGGGTAATATGGGGTGGAGAAGCGATGTTGGATCTTGAAACGCTCACAAAGTTCCTGGACATCTTGATTTTTGAAAGGTCTCCCGTTATCCGTTATGATGGATGAAGGGATGCCATATCGGCAGATGATGTAATTCAGAATAAAAGAGGAAATTTGCTTTCCTGTGACGGTTGATAAGGGAACGGCTTCAATCCACTTTGTAAAGTACTCAGTGGCGGTTATGATGAATTTATGGCCGTTGGAAGAAGGCGGATGAATCTTTCCCACGAGGTCTAGTCCCCACTGGCAGAAGGGCCAGGGTGTCGTTAGAGGTCTCAACTCCTGAGCAGGTGCATGTATCAGGTTCCCATGTATCTGGCATTGTTTGCACTTTTTGACGAACTGATATGAATCCATTTCCATATTGGGCCAGTAATAACCCAAACGCATGAGTTTCTTAGCTAAGGAAGGACCGCTGGAGTGTGTTCCGCAGATCCCTTCGTGCACGTCTCGCAAGGCAGTTATAGATTCTTCTTGTTCTAGACAACGGAGTAAAGTACCATCCAGACCACGTCGGTAAAGGGTATTGGCGATAATGGTGTAACGGGAGGCTTGTCGGATGAAGGTTCGTTTTTGGTTGGAAGAGAGGTCCAAAGGAAGGATGTTGTCCTTGAGGTAAGTGTAGGTCTTACCGTACCAAGGTGAATCAGATCCTACTAGGTGGCAAATGGAATGGGTTTCGAGGAGATCATAAGCCGGCTGTCGAATTGTTTCTACTAAGAACTCATAGCGTGACTCATGTTCAGGTATCTCAAGAAGAGAGGCTATGGTCGCCATTGCGTCGGCTGCTTTGTTCGCTATCCTGGGTATTTGCTCAAACGAGATGGTCCCAAAATGTTCTTTGAGGTCGTCGACCATTCGCTTGTATGGGATGAGCTTCTCATCTTTGGTCTGATACTCGTCATTGACCTGGTTTATGACAAGCTGAGAATCACCATAGACACATAGTGCTTGAATTTTCCACTCAGTGGCCATCTTGAGACCAATTACCAAAGCCTCATACTCTGCTATATTGTTAGTGCATGGGAATAACAACCTGTAGGACTTTGGAATTGTGTCGCCTTGGGCAGTGATAAACAAGATACCTGCCCCCGATCCATGGTTGGTGTAAGACCCGTCGAAGTAGAGTTTCCAAGGAGATGTTGACAGGGTGAATAAAGACTCATCTGGGAACTCAAACTGCATGGGTGAAGTGTCCTGTAATGGTGCCTCAGCTAGTTGGTCTGCGATGATTTGCCCCTTGACGGCTTTTCTATCCACATACTCTATATCGTATTCGCTAAGAAGCATAACCCATTTGGCTAGTCGACCTGTGAGAGCTGCTTTGCTGAGAAGATATTTTAGTGGGTCGATCTTGGCAATGAGTTTGACAGGATGTGCCAACATGTAGTGTCAGAGTTTTTGTGAGGCAAAAACCACCGCAAGGCATGAACGTTCCACCTCTGAGTACTGCAACTCGTAGCCCACTAAGGTTCGACTGATATAGTACACAGCTCTTTCCTTGTTCTCATAGTCTTGCTGTGCTAGGAGAGCCCCAAGAGCAGTAGGTGTAGCGGATATGTAGAGAATCAAAGGTTTTCCTTGGATCGGAGGCATGAGTATAGGAGGATTCATGAGGTACTCCTTGAGCTTGTTGAATGCCTCTTCGCACTGCTCATCCCATTTAAATGGAACGTTCTTATGTAGGAGATGGCTGAAAGGATGGCACTTGTTGGCCAACTGTGAGATGAACCTGCGGATGGCCTGTAGCTTGCCCTGTAAGGATCTCAACTGTGTTAGAGTTTTGGGTAGAGGCATGTCCATGATTGCTTTGACCTTGGCCGGGTCTACCTCTATGCCGTTTGCTGACACGATGAAGCCTAGCAGCTTGCCTGATGTGACCCCAAACACACATTTCTTCGGGTTCAATTTTACTTGGAATTGGTCCAGCCGTTGGAAGACTTTCTCTAATGTGTCCAGGTGTGAGTCCCTGGTGAGTGATTTTGCCAAGATGTCGTCAACATAATCTTCCATGGTCACATGCATCATGTCGTGAAATATAGTTGTCATGGCCCGCTGATATGTAGCACCTGCATTTTTTAGCCCAAACAGCATGACATTCCAGCAAAAAGTACCCCATGGACAAGTGAAAGCGGTTTTGTGCTGATCCTCTGGTGCTATTTTGATCTGGTTGTACCCTGAGAATCCATCCATAAGTGACAACATTGTATGTCCCACCGTGAGGTCGACTATGATATCGATGTTAGGCAGGGGAAAGTCATCCTTGCGGCATGCTTTGTTTAAGTCTCTAAAATCGTTGCATAGTCAAACCCTGCCGTCTGGTTTAGACACTGGCACGATGTTTGATATCCATTCAGGGTAATCAATGGCCCTGATGAACCCCACGTCTAACAATTTCTTGAGTTCTTCCTTGACCAGGAGGGCAATATGGGGATGCATTTTTCTCAGTTTTTGCTTTACGGGTTTCACCCCTGGATCCAATGGCAAGTGATGTAGAATCAGGTTTGGGTCCAAACCTGGCATGTCGGCATATGACCAAGCAAAACTGCCTCTCTTCTTTTTAAAGAATGGTACAAACCTGGTTTTCTCAGGTGGCGTGAGAGATTTTGCAAAGTGGATTATCTTAGGCTGCTCTTCGGTTCCAATGTTCACTGGCTCTGTTGGCTCTACCACGATCTGTGACCTTTCTTGATACATGTCACTTGGGAGGGTGTCAAGCAATCCATCGTCAGGTGCCACAGTTGGGTTTTCACCTTCAGATACGTCCTTTCTTTTTACTGTTTTATGATCTGACACTGCCGCATGGCGGTTTTCACCGTCAGATCCCTTTTTGATCTTTACATTTTTGCGACTAGAAGGCTTGGCACCCTCCCCAAAGTATGCTACAGTATTGAGTTCGATAGTGAAACCGGCTTTATGATCTCCTTTTGGTAAATGATCTCGAAGTCCCATATAGTCAATGTAGGCATCATCGTTCTGGAACACATCTAATTGAGGGGTCCCTTTCAGGTCCCAGTCAATAAGCTCAGGGTGTAAGAGGGGAAGGGAGTCAGATGAAAGACCTGATTCATTGATAGTGTGGATGGAAATACTAGGAGCACAGGTGGGGGTAGTGTTTTGGGTGGTACTTTCTTCCAGGTTGTTTATCGCAATGGAATCTATACTTTCCTCAAAAGCCATAACTTCAGGGAGGGGCAAATCAGACTCCAGTGGTCTGTCCCGTTGCGTTTGGATCTCATGATATGGGCTAAGGGTTTGGATGGTGTCAATCTCCTTGTCATCGTAGGAGTGTTCTGTCAGCTCGTCCCATTCATACTGATTGGAATCATCTGAATCTGCGTCACTATCCACTTGGAGTGTTTGAATTGTCTCCACTAGGCAGGCATTTTCTTTGGCTTTACCTTTACCTTTGTAGCCTAGGCCAGTCGTGTTTCTAGCCGAAGAGGAGGAAGAGGGTTGTATAGGTTCGATGATCCCCTCTTTTCTGAGGCCGATAGGGCCTTGTCCTTCATATCCCATCCTATGCAGGATGGTTTCACCTCGCCCATAGAGCTCTGTAGGGAGTCTGGGTGGATCTTGGGATGTGTTTTCTTCTTCGGCATGAAGCCATTGCAAGAGATCTCGCTCCTCTGATTCATCGGATAAGGTCCCCCATTTTACAAAGGGGTTTGCGGGAGTTGTAGGAGGAGCAGAGGGCTTTGAAAAATGCTTGGGTTGATGCTTGGGCTGGCCAAAGGAGCGAGGAGACAAGGGCCTTTTTGCAAGGTTGAGGCTGTGCTCAATCTGATATTCCCCCACGCCATTTTCTTTTATGGTGATTTTCATTGGTTTGGGTTGTGAAGAGGAAGCTTCGGCAGTATGGTCTTGTGGCGGAGTAGGGGAGATATGGGCTCTATTGTTGGGAATGACGCATTCAGGTTTAGCTTGAAAAGAATTGCAGTGTTGATAGGGATCGGGGTCACCGTGTATGGTGACCTGCTTGCCATCGTGTGGGAACTTTATGCATTGATGGTAGGTGGAGGGGACAGCCTTCATGGCGTGGATCCATGGTCTCCCTAGCAGAATATTGTAAGCAAGCTCTCGATCAAGGACCTGGCACACCACATCTTTAATTACCGGTCCCACTTGAATGGGTAGGACAACCGTGCCCTTCGTGGTGCGTTCCTCCTCGTCATAGGCCTTTATGGTAATCTTCCTCCGTGGATCCACTGCCTGTTCAGAGAACCCCAATGCAAGGACTAGCTTCAAAGTGCAAATATTTAAACCGGCACCCCCATCAATGAGAACCCTCTTGATGCGGTGCCTGTGTACGAATGCGACAATGTGTAGAGGAGTGTTGTGGGGTTGAGACATGGAAAGGTCATCTTGTTCTGTGAATGATATGGAAGGGGAGGATGTCAAATTACCCACCATGGTTTGAAACTTTTCTTGGGCTAGGTTAGTGGGGACAGTAGTCTCCACTAAGGCTTTCTCAAGAATCTCCTTATGAGAAGGAGATAGACGCAGGAGCTCCAATATAGAAATATGAGCCAGAGTCTTTTGCAATTGGTCGATGACATTATATGGGCGGGGGTTGGACGGAGATGGCGACGACCTTGGAGGAGTGGTGTTGATCATGACTCTACCACTGCAGGTAATTATACTACAACCAGTTCCGTTAGGTCCTGGTTGTTGGTTGGGGGATATGACGTTGACTTGCGGAACGTGCTCAGAAATGCAGTTAATGGTGTACTCAAAGGGAACGCTTGCATAGTTAGCACTACTCGACCCACTGTTCTGGTTTGGCCTGTTGCGATTGTTGTCATTATTGTTATGACCATTGGAGTTGTTGCCATTGTGACCATTGTTGTGATTGTTGTTATATGGCCGGTTGTGGTTTAGGAGAGGATCCCGGTAGGCCACATGAGATTCATTGGAGGTATGCGGTTGTGTCCCTCCTTGATTCTGATCCAGTATATCCTGTATGACGTTCTTAAGACGGATGCAATTATTGGTTGTGTGCCCCCTTCCTCGGTGATACTCGCAATAGTCTGTGTCCTTCCAATAGGGAGGTTTGACTATAGGCTCATAGTCACTTGTTAGCGGTAGAGAAATTTCATTGTTAGCCAACAACTTCCTGAGAGCAGACTCTTGAGATTCTCCTAACGGCGTGAATTTTCTCCTTGGATTTGAATTGAACCAAGGTCTAGATTCTCGAGGGGGTGGCTTGTTGAGTGCACCGTTATTTGCGTCTTCCTTAAGAGTGAAGATGGGTTGTTGTTTAGGGGCTGCCGCCTTGGCATCCACTACTCCATCGTTGACCACATTCTTGTTCTTGGTCCAAAACTTTGACTTGTCAGTTGTGTAATTGGAAGGAGGTGTGTCCTTGTAGAGCTTGAGAGTTCCTTTAGCGATCATAGCTTTCTCAATGAATAGTCCCATTTCGATGACTTTGGTGAATGAGGTAGGGCATTGTATCTGAATCTGGTAGCTAAGATCGGGATTCAAATTGTGGACAAACATTTCCAATAGTTGTTTCTCAGGCATGTCGTAAGAACACTTACTAGCTAGCTGTCTCCATCGTTGTAAGAAGGTGGCGAAAGACTCACCACCTTTTTGTTTGGTGTTGCATAGATCTAGCATAGATACTTCGTGTTCTATGTTGTAAGAGAAGTGCGTTATGAATTTATTGACAAGTTCATCAAAAGTTTTGATTCCTGGTGGGAGACGCGAGAACCACTCCATAGCTTGACCTCCTAAAGATCTTGGGAACAGTCTCATTAAGTAGGTCTCGTTGTGAGCTACTTCTAAACATGCCGCAGTGAATTCCCTGATATGATCTCTAGGGTCCCCCTTCCCTTTGTATTTGTCGAATTTCGGGATGCCGAACTGAAAGGGGAATGGTTTCATGACCAGATTTCTGTCAAAGGGGTACGGTGCTATATCTTCCAAGGAGTAATTCTTGGAACTGGTGCCGATCTTAAGGTTGGAGATTTCTAGCTTTAGACTCTCGATTTGTTGTCTCACATCCACCATAGGAGCATTTTGATCTATGTGTTGTTTTCCTCTTTCATTGGCTTGGGGAACCGTGTCATTTGTGCCTCTCTCATGCGCATTTGGGACTGTGTCATTTGTGTCCCTCTCACGTTCATTGTCTGCATTTTCCATGATGGAGCTAATGTCAAAGTCTGCGGGGAGTTTGAGTCCGAGACTAGCAAGATGATGGAAATATTTGGTGGGATCCTCAAGGAGTACTCTCTCCACTAGGCGTTGGAATTTGCTATCTTGCATGTGTGCCACTAATTCTTCACGAGAAATTTCTTCATCATCATCGCGTGGTGGGGCGATGTGATCGAAAGAGTCGGCCATTTCAGTTAGCTTGTTGTACTGGGATCGAGTAAGAACCATGCAAGGTGGGGTGGGATGAAATGGACTAGGATTAGAAATTTTGGCAAGGTGCCGACTAAGACTGTAATGAATGGGATATCTAGGACAAGACTTGGACAAAGGGTTCTCTCGCTCAATGACTTCAGGTAAGACGGTTGATACAAGACTCTAGCCACTAGCAAGGGTAGTCGATACCAGTCTCACTGTGTAGGGCTTAGTCGTTCAACAAGACTACTAGCAAAAGGTACTGTGACCTACTAGGCTTACGTGAATTCACGAATGGAACGAAGAAGGACCTATGTCGAATCGGTATGGGGCAGAATGACGTTGGGGCAAGAGTGACTAGGACAGAAGGTGACTGGGACGACCGTCGAAAGAGAGAGAAATGGGTGAAATGGATGAAAACTGACTGCAAGGTTGATTCTGACCTCGGAAAATGAAACTAGGCTTGAATGGGTACTCTGAATAGCTGACAAAAATTTCTCAAAAATAGGGCAGATGATCACTGTCACACATGCACAGAAACAGATGCGCAGCAAGAATAGGTAAATGCGCAGTAAGTCGTTGTATATGCGCCGCTCTGGTGAGGTATGTATGCGCAGTAACAGTGTGCAAATGCGCAGCAGAAAAGTATATGCGCAGCAGGTCGGCGTATATGCGCAGCAAGTCGCTGTAAAAGCGCAGCAGAACAGTGTATATGCGCAACAGAAAGGTATAAAAGTGCCGCAAGTTGGTACAAAAGCACAGCAAGTCGCTATATATGCGCCGCAGAAATGGATATATGCGCAGTTCTGGTATTTTTTTGGCAAATTTTTGGGATTTTTCTCTGTTTTTGGTATTCTTTGGCTAGAATAGGTCTTCCTGATCTGATATTATGAATTAATTCAGCAAGAAAACACAGCAAGCACAAAGAGTATTTTGTAGTTTTCCATTGTTTTTGCAATTTTTCGACTCTATTTTTGGGCAAAAGCAAGTACAAAATCCTAGGCGAGAAATGGATTATAAGGGATTTGGGCCACTAAAACAAGAGGTTTGTAATTCGGGCAACCGTTCAAGTGGTTACACGTGCGGCGGCGCTACTCTCCGTTATGGAGTCTCCCAGCCTCACAGGGTTGCGCCTGAGAGGGTTTTGGGGGAGGTTGGCCGTCGGTGTAACATAACAGCACTCGTTGCAGGAGGTTTTCACCTCAAGCACAATTTATTTTAAGTGGCTCGGTAGGGCTTGGCGTTAGCCTGTTACCACTCAGGGTCGTTCCCGCTTGGACAAGCGTGCATCCAAGGGCAGGCCCCTCCTAAAGGTTAAACAAGTAGAATGACAAGTCTGGCACTCTGATCACCCAGAAGAGGGGAGAGCATAAGCCTATTGTCATTCGCAAGCACAGAATACACTGATTAATCCACCCTAGTTAAAAAGATAAAAACTAAATGGGCTAAGCTAGTCAAACAAAACTTTGAAGTGATTTCGACAATATTGCAGTGGTTCAATTTTAAGTCCCAGAAAGCAGTTGTGAGTTCAATTTTAAATCCACGTTGCGCGAGATTGTTAACTTTGAAATTCAGGTCTCACGATATAGCAATGGTTCATTTTAACTCCAGAATGCAGTTGTGAGTTCAATTTTAAGTCCACGTTGCACGAGATTGTTAACTTTGAAATTCAGGTCTCACGATATAGCAATGGTTCATTTTAACTTCAAAATGCAGTTGTGAGTTTAATTTTAAGTCTTAGATAGCAATAACTTGGAAGTTTGTTTGCAATGCAAGCATGAAATAAACAAGTTACTTCCTCCCTAATTAAGACTAGATGAAGATTTGTAATGAACAACCATTTTACTCTTTCCCAGAAAATGAATGTGAGCTAGTTAGATGCAACTACATGTAACTGAACCCGAGCCTAACCTGCAAAACCGCTCCAGCAAACACCTGCAAAAGGGTTAGCGTTAGCAAAATACTCTAGAAAAGTGCTAAAACCTGAGCCAGTTACAAATGCGCAGCTTCAGTGATCAGATGCGCAGAAGTGATCAACAGAAGCGCAACATTAACGAATGCGCCGTAAAAATGAACCTATGCGTCGTTAAAATGAACAGATGCGCAGTTTTAACGTATGCGCAGCAACAGTCGTCAAAAGCGCCGTAACAGACAACAGATGCGCCGTTTTAACGTATGCGCAGCAATATTATATGAAAGCGCAGCAAAAATCAACAAATGCGCAGTTTCAACAAAAGCGCAGCAACAGTCTATAAAAGCGCAGTTACAGTCAACAAATGCGCAGTTTTACAAAAGCGCCATAACAGTCTTCAAAAGCACCGTAACAGTCTTCAAAAGCACCGTAAAAATGAACAGATGCGCCGAAAGAATCTGTGCGTGACTCTGCGGGACCTGTACGGAACCTGCCTTCAAAAAAGCTCAAAAACGGTAAAATAAAGGGGCAACGGCCCCACGGTGGGCGCCAAAAATGTGAGGGTAAAATAGTGCATCAATCAAATGAATAACAGATGACCCAAACATCAACAGAATAGAGAAGCACAGAAGATTAAACAAAGCAATGAACGAACATAGCAAACCTCTTCCGTTTCGAAACTTCTGTTGTTCGCCTATCACGAATCGTCCTTTCGCAGATGAGATGAGCCCTCAGAGAGTGCAATCTTTTAAAGCTGTTTGAGGAAGTCGATGGTGAACGGCTATGGTGTGATATGCAAGGAAGGTGAGCTCCAATGCAACAATGGTGATCTCAAGCTTGAGGATGACAAGTGGGTGCCAAAGGCGCGCTGGTGATATTTCTGCAGAGTAACGATGTCAAAAGCCTGGATGAATAGAATGGAGGGATGAAGCTTCATTTATAGACTCGGAGGAATAGGAATCAACGGTTGAGAGAAGATATGAAGATCAACGGCTGAAGATGGTTGACGAATGTGCAACCAGTGGAAACGTGCCAAGTGTCCCAGCTCCATCATGAAAGGTGGGATGTGACAAAACTGATTGGAGAGTTAACTCCATTGACTGGTCTGTTAACAGAATTGATTGATCAGTTAGAAGAGTGGATTGTGGAACTGACTGGATTGATTGAGGATTTGACTGATTAGTTAACTAACTTCTGATTTGAGAAGAAATAGGCCATGTGGGTGAGAGAAAAATAAGGTAATTAAATATTGAATATATTTAATTACATGTGCAACCTGATGAGGTGGACAAGGTGAGGTGGAAAAGGTGAGGTGTAAAGGTGATGTGGAATTTTGAATTTAGAACTTTAGGATAGAGGAGTTAGGCTTAATTAAATAATTTATGATTATTTAATTGTGTAGGACATTTAGAAGAATTTTAATTAAATAAATTAAATTTATTTAATTATGGAACAATGAATTGATTAAATAAATTTGGAATATTTATTTAATTAATAGAAGAAGGGAATAAATATTTAGAATATTTATTTAGGATGATTCTTGTCATTTTTAGGCATATACACATATCTATAGCCGCCACATGAGCAATAAGGTATGTCTTACATCCATTATTTCTATATTGCTTTATAAATTACATAAAGTCTAATTCAATGATATGTGATCATAGGTGACCGAATGTATTACAACAAGTGCTGCAAATCATTTGAAATAAGCCATAACAGTGATATAATATCATGTGCCATGAAAGTAATATATTAGGCTCATATGGGAAAGTGAGCATGAGATGCCTAAGAGGCCAATCATGGGTATATAGAGGCCTTTGTCACATGCTGGTACAAAAGGTACCCATAATGCTAAGGATATTTATCATAGAGGCCTTTGTCACATGCTGGTACAAAAGGTACCCATAGTGCAAAGGATAGTGATATAGTGGCCTTGGCTACAATGGTGCAAAAGGCATCCCTAGTACCAAGGAATCTCATAGAGGCCTTGACTCCAAGGGTACAAAAGGTACTCCTCGAGTCTAAGGATAGAGATAGAGGACCCATGATGGCTAGTGGCAAGTGTCATCTTAGCTGTCTCATATGAAGCTAATGATTAATACCTGGGGAAGTGATAGAGAATTGAAATGCATATTGATAGAGATCATGACATTTAATGATAGAGAATATGAAAGATACATTGATAGTGAACTTAAGAGGGAACATGTGAAATATATAATGATAGTGATTATAAGATTAGTGATAGAAAATGTGTATTGAAAGTAATCATAAGGTTATGGATAGAAGATATGAAATGTGTAATTGATGTTGATCATAAAGATTATAAGGGTAATGTTCTTATGTGATTTGAATATTTCATATATCTATTGCTATAAGTGGAAATCAAGAGGGATAAGTGTACTAATGTTCTCTTTTTGCAAGTTGAAATTTGTGAACAAGGTTAAGAAATTTTGATTTATGACAAGGGGACATTACATTGATAAATTTAGACATGTTGAAAGTGCAATTTGATAAATTCAGACATGTTGAAAGTACAATTTAACTTTAAGATGACTTTACATATATATACACACATGTACATTAAATTAAATTATGTACTTTCTTGTGCAAGGAGGTGCATCAGGACAGGGATTGGGATCTAGAGAGAGATTGAGACATGGATCCATAGAGAGATCGAGACATGGATCCACACATGGATCGGGAGATAGACCTATACATATGTAGTCATATTATACACCCTAATCTTTGACTTGTTATGGTTTTGCATGTTATGACCTTTCATGTTATGGTTCATGTCTTATTATGTTCTACAATATATTCATTTTACATTATGGTTTCACATTATATACATTTTATATTATGGTTTTGAACATTATGGGTCATGTCTTATTATGTTTACAGTATATACATTTGACATTATGGTTTCACATTATATACATTTTACATTATGGTTTCATATTATAGTTCTTAAATTGTGATTTGTCATGTATCATAGTTTGAATATGATTTCTTTAATGATCTCTCTAGAATTAAACTAGATAACATTTTTTGTCTCATTTTTGGGATACAATTTAATATAGAAATATATAAATTCTTGAAGCTAATTAGGGTTTTGAGTTGGGAATCTAAATAATATTCTTGCTCACTTTAAATCTATATAAAAAATTGAGTTAATTTAATATTCATAATCAAATTTAGGAAAAACATACAAAAAAGACATCACATATATAGTGCATTGCTAGTTGATGAAAGGAAATGCATGATTGGTTAATAGCTAATACTAATCTAGGAATCACAATATCTTGAATTATGTACCAACAATATAACTCAATTCAATTCACTATGATCTACAACTACAAGAATTGACAAGTCACTATCATTCTATAATAAAAAATTAACTAGTAATAGATAACCAAACATGCAGTAACATTATAACTAATAACAATCCAAATATATAGGGGGATTATGCATAATAGAACCTAATGTTTACTTGTCACTACTGTTCAAGTTATGCAAAAAAAAGATCATATCAAGCATATAAGTAAACTAAGGAATGATATTGAAACTCAATAAAATTTCATTCACTTGTATAGACACAATTACATTGAATTTGGATATTTAGATAAAATAAATATCTAAGTATAAGAATATATATATCACTAACATTAAGCTATTAAAGACTAAAATAGTTCTAGAGTCTACATCCCTCACAAATGTCAAGGAGTCTAGTATATAGATCTCCCTTGTTAAAGAACATAGAAAACTCCCTCATTTAATTCTATATATAGGGTTGGTGAACATATAATTAATACACAGATACCCCCTTAGGTGTAAATCAATTTGAGGCAAATAAGATCTTTTAGGCAATAAGATCAAGAATCCCTTTGGCAATGTGGTAACATTCAATTCTATAGGCACCTAGTCCCTCAAGGATTTTCATTTCAAATTGGTTACACAAGTCCTTTAAACAACCATTTATTTAATTTTTTCTCATATCAAGACATTCTCCTTGAATTGTATTATATTTAAAAATAAGGTAAATTTTAATGAAAGTATGCAATCATAGTCTCTACTACAATAAGATCTGATAGCTGCAATTTGGAAGCAAATAGGGAATCATTACTCTAATTAGACATCACTACATTAGGATTTGAAACCAACAAGTCTTGGATGTACTCGTCACTTAACTCATCAACTCTTGAAACCAATTTCCAAGATTCAAAGTTTAATTTATATTAGATGTACATTAAGCTACCAAGGTATTCTTATTTATAGTGGCAAAAATGTCCCATCATGAGAAAATCATAAATGATTCATTTAATCCAAAAAAATAAATTTTTAAATGAAGCCTTGCATGCCAAGAAATACATTAGATTTAAATAAATAATTGGAAAAGATAAAATTATTGTTCTACAAGTAATTAAAAAATATGTCCACTTATGCCAACTAGATAAGAGGGATGCTAAAATAGGTGCACTGGTCAACTACTCCTCATGGGATTCCTCGTAGGATCATCTCCGATAGGGATCTAGTGTTCAATTCCACTCTTTGGACTTCTCTATAGCATGCCTTGGGGACACAGTTGAACTTTAGTTCAGCTTACCATCCTGACATTGACGGTCAGACCGAGAGGGTTAATCAGGTTCTCGAGGATATGCTTAGGATGTATGTGATGGATTGACAGAGCCATTGGGAGGACTACCTATACCTAGTGGAGTTTGCTTATAATAATGGATATCATAGTTCTATCGGTATGTCTTCATTTTGGGCTTTGTATGGTCATCCTTGTAGGACCCCTTTGAGTTGGGATCGTCTTGAGGACAGAGTTCTTCTTGGCCTAGATATGCTTAGAGATATGGAGTAGCAGGTCAAGAGGATTAAAGAGCATTTGGTGGTAGCTCAGGATAGACAGAAGAAGTATGCAGATGCTGATAGGATCGATCGACAGTTTTTAGTTGGAGATTAGGTGTTCTTGCATGTGTGACTGCAAAAGAGTCCGATCTGTTACGGAAAGGGCTCTAAGCTAGCACAATGCTTTGTTGGATGTTTTGAGGTGTTGGAGAGGATTAGTCCTGTTGCTTATCATCTTGCTTTTCTGCCTAGCCTTTCATGCATCCATTATGTGTTTCATGTTTTTGTACTTAGACCTTGTTATCCAAATATTGCTCATATTCTTGATTGGACTGCTCTACAGGTAGAGGACGGGCAGCTGGCTTTGGAACCCGTAGGCATTCTATATCATAGGAGACTTGCTCTCAGGGGCAAAGACATGGAGCAGGTCAGGGTCCAGTGGGATCCTAATGACGAGACTTCTGCTACCTGCGAGGATGCTTCCAGGATGAGAGAGTTATACCCTTATTTGTTTGCAGGCTTCCAGGAGTAAGCCTGACTCTAGGGGGGAGGATGTAATGCCCCCTCATTTTTGGCTTGTGATAGCTGTTAGTTTTACATTACTCTCTGTTTGATCTGAGACAGTTGTTATCTTTTCCTTTGCATCCAGACAGTTCGGATACATTCGAGTTATTGAGACTATGGTTTATGCTTATTTTGATTGTGATAGATTATGTTCGACTAATTTAGTTTTGACATGTGGTATGAGTTTATGATGACATTGTTGTTTTTTTCCTAGTTATGATGAGATGGACATGTTTAGTGATGGTTTGATAATATCATGTTTATGCATATGATTTTAAATAGAAATGGTTATAGTCTTGTTTCAGAGCAGGGATGGTGTAGTACTACTCAGTTCGAGCAACCTACTACATTGTGATTCTTTGACTCGGTGTGTGTTGGTATATATGCAGTTGATCAGATACAACCCATTGTTCATATGCAGGTTGCAAGTACCGAGCCTTGACTCCACCTGACTTAGCAGGTTTGAGCAGGCCCTACACCATTGATAATGTTGACGGGGATAACATGAGGTTTATTCCCTAGGTCAGTTCAACCTTCAGTGGGTTATTCATTATGCAGTTTGAATGTTTACTGTCGAGTTCTGGGTAGTTAGCCCATGTGAATCTGGGTAATGCGTAATGAGGTAATATTATATTATGAATATTAATAGTTTGTCAAATATTATAGTATTTTGCTTGAATGGGAATATTTTTTAAGTAAATTCTAATATAGATTAAATGGATTATGTTAAGGATTTTATTAGTATCTATGTCATGAGTTAATATGGTTAATTAGTATATCGTTATTTGAAGAATAGTATTGGATAATAATTTAATGATTTTTGGATAATCATTATTGTTGGCTAGTTGTCGTATATGTTTGGAGATACGAAAATTCTATGTTAAGTAAAATTTCAAATTTTCTCTTAATGAGGGGGATTGTGTAACAGATTTGGGGGTTACTGGAATTTAATGGTTGTTGTCACTTTTGGTCTCGGGAGAGGTTTTGGTTGGTTTTTATGTCTGAGGTTATTTTGTTCTTGGGGGAGATTTTGAAAGGCATGTTTTTAGAGGTTTGTTTTGGAGGAAGGAGGGGAAAGTTCTGAAAGAGGATTCAATTTTGGAGCGTGCTTTGTACAAGTATGTCTTATGAATCTCTATATTCTCTTTGTCTTTGGTTGCTCTGAAGAATTAGATTCCTTTGTTGTCTGGTTATTTTGGCATGGTGTCAATCTATTTTCACCCTTGGTACCTTTGTAAAAACTCCTTGCTTCTCGTTGGTTGCTCTTTGGAAGGGCTTGGCAAACCTTTAAGCTTGCAAATCATCTCTACAACCCTAACCTCTTCCTCAAATGGTTTAACTGTAATCTTCACTTGTAGATCAATTTGAACTTTCCTAATGGTGACATTTCTCTTCTCTGACTTAATCGAAGAGCTTTTAAATCTTTCGTGCATCTTTCTTCAAAGCCCATTATCACTATTTTAATATATCTTCCTCCCACCAACAATTCCAATCTCAACATTTTAGTGTTGACCTTCTGTAGCAGCCCACATCAAATTGCTTGGCACATATGATAGAGCTTATTTAGTCTTAGTCTGCTATCCTCATCAGCATTCATCAGACCTCTTGTTAAGAAATATCTTGGAAGACCTCTATGAGTTGCACCGTGACTTTTTTGATAGCAATCTGTTTATCAATAGGTAGGACTATTGTTGACTTCATTACTTAATTCTGCTTTAATCTATTTTTGAATCTGGTGAATTGTTAGATTAGTGGATGTCCATGAGGTTCGACTGCATACCTGAGCCATGGATTCAGTGCCTTACCTCCTCGCTACACTCAAGTCTCAACACACTATCTCAATCAATGTAATGGTAGCTTTATCTGGTTTAACAATCTTATTTTGTTTCTGGGGGTTCGGACTTCTTGTAGCACCTTTGTATACCTGCTTGGCTGAATATTGTGTTTTAACTGCCCTCATTCACTCCAGTTTGGAAGCCTTTCTCTGCTCTTATGTCAATTCGCCGTGCGCATCCAGTTTGAATGTTTTTTTTTATCTATTCCCCTTAACCTCTTTATCGCTACCTTCTGCAAACACTATCTCTGTCGACATATTTAATGAGACTGTTCTCTTCTCAAACTTTTAAAACTCCTCTAAGTCGACCAATATAGCAAGGTGATTACTTATAGAAATCGGCTATATTTTCTTCCGATGTGCTTTCCTCAGCGATCATTTTGGGAGCTCCATGGATTCATTTCGGTGTCTTTTTCGTTCTTTTTATATCCCTCTTTAGGCGTCATCGAACCCTCCTTGCGTCCTCTTTCAAACCATTGTTGCACCAATCAAATTCGCTAGTGGGATGTGCCATTGCCTTCGACTTTCATTCTGGTCACACATGATGTAGAAACATAATCCTCGATGCTTTACTCCTCATTATAAAATCTATGAGATCGACCTCTCTTGGTCATAATGACATCCGACTTTGGAAGTTTTCTTTTTTTGTTTTGTTTGAAAATGGTTACTGTTAGAAAATCATGCTAACCTGGAGACTGACGAGCTGTGAAAAGAAAGTTCTGAATTACTAATTTCTAAGAATAGTAATAGGACATCAGTAGGTTTGGTTAAGAATCAGTTATAGACGTAACACTTTTAGTTCATGTAGTTCTTTAGGAATTTCCATTTAGAAACCCTTTGGACAGTTGGGTTTCTGAATCAGCATACCCTCTTGACGGCTAGGTGAAATTGTGATATTATACTTAAGGCTCATGCTTAGTAGTTTTAGAGTTTGAATCACGTTGCTCAAATGTGTAGTTGTTGCAGTGGTATAACATTATAGTGCATTTGTATAGATGAGTGGTAAAGCATAAAGTGGGTTTTAAACAAATTTATGCTAGGTCTATTATCGCGGTAAAGTTTGTTCTTTAAGGTGTTGTTTTCTTTGAAAGTGTAAGTTGAGGCTTCAATTTTAGGCAAATATAGTTATTAAGGGAATCTGTATTGTTCAGGTTAGTACTGCCAAGAATCGTGGGAATGCCTTGAATATAGGTTAGAGTCATGTAGTACGTAGGGGTCAGAATTCAGATGTATATTAAAATTTCTTTCAAAGGAATAGGATTATGGCATTTTATTTAGAGTTTTTTTTTTGGTAAATTGATATCCATTGAATGCAACCAATTCTTTTACGGGATATAGTATAGTATAAACATTGTCTTACTCTTTCTAATTATCTAATTAAGAATGTTTAGTATTAATCTAGTTAATATAAGTATACATTACAATGCTTCAGATGTGTGTCGTTAAAGTTAGTGGTTGATTGCACTTATGTTATTTTCAATGTTGTAGTTATTATTAGTTGAGTTTAGATATTAAATTAGAATGTGCCTTTGGAAGGTTCTTTAATTATATTTTAGTTCTATCTTTACCTCGTTATTGATCTTTTGTCTTGTCGTTTTGAGAACCAAGTGAATTTGGGAAAAGAGGGATATTTAGGTTTAGGTCGTATTATTGTATTTACTTCTTTTTTTATTGAAATGAATTAATTTTGCAAACCTGGTCTGGAACTTGCGTGAATTTGTCTGTGTGACAAATTGTTTATGTTATCAACTTATATTAACGATGTATTGAATTATTTTCTTTCCATTTATCCCTTGTCGATCTTGTATTAAATTCATGGTCGTTGAAACCTAGTTTCTCTATCGGGGAAGGTGTTGTAGTAACCTATTAATGAACTCAGTTACCGACTCTAGAGGTCTTATTATTGGGTATTTAGCTTGGTACTTGTGTCATACTGGTTCTTGTTGTATTGTTGAGTTTGAAGAGGACAAAGGGATTTATATTGTTGTGGTCAAGTGAATGGCTTGCGTATTGGATCGAAATCTTTTGTAAACCTTGTGCTTGCATATTGTGGTTTTGGATGATTGGTCAGAGTTTGCTAGGAGAGTGGCTTTCATGGTAGGGCCGGTGCCAGAGGGGTCACCAGGGTAACCCTGTGGAAGTTGTAAGAAAGTGAAAACTTAATAAATTATTTAGGAGGGTTGGGGTAGTAAAACACATAACGAGATAAGTAAGATACCTCACCTATGCCTTGAGTGGTCTCGCAGGCTAAGGATGGGATGAGAAGGCCTAGTTGGCAAGGCTGACCTCATTGTCTCCATGAGAGGACTGGTTGGCTCTGCATGTGTCACCCTATGGGGTTGGTGCCTAGAGAGAGGCTGCCAGGTTAACCATAGATCGGGGCTAGCTTCTAGTGAGAGATAGCCTCGGTAACCCATGCTAGGACCATGCGATGAGACTCTTCTTATGCAGCTTAGTTACTTCCTCTTTATCCTTGTTGTTACCTCTGGAGTGTAGACTTGTCTTCATGATTGATCTTAGCTTGATGTTTTAAGTTGATTTGTTGAGTACTGTCGGGTTTGTGCAGTCTTGTTATCCTGTTTGTCTGCATGGAGACTGGATCTTGTGATTGTGTTCATGGTTGTAACCTTGACCTAGTAGAACCTCATTGTTATCTCCTAGCTCGGTGGGGTGTACCTCAGGATTCCACATGGTTGGGAGGTAGAGCTATCCATTGGTCTTCTCAGATGTCTGGTTCAAGATCAGAGCAGGAGTGTTCCAGCTCCAATTGCTCTTCATCTTCAAGTGGTTGTATACTCTCATAGTTGTACTATTTGTAAAACTGATGTAATTGGTCTTGCAACCTTGTATTGAAATTTGTAATTATTCATCCTTGATAATGTAAGATGTATTATTAATTTGTTGCATTGCGATGCAAGTTCTTGTACAGTTTTTAATTTTATCTGATGCGGTTATATTCCCTAGAAGTGTTAGTTGATCATTTCATTGAATGTTATTATTAGTGTAGTTCTTCTTAATGATTAATGCAATTCCTTGTTTCAAAAAAAAAATTCTATATTTTTGTCTCTTGTTAGTCTAGCACTCTAGGGTTGCATGGCAGGTCATCACATTAGGTCTTTAAAAAATATTACAAAACAATGGGCTGCATAGCTTCCATCATGACTTGTATCATCACTGGTATAAAAATGAACCTCTTTGATGATAATTCATTTATCTTTTCTACTTTTTACACTATCCACATGTTCTTCGGCATGCCTATAACAAACTTGTACAAATATTGCAACTTGCTCTGAATGATGATATTGACTTTGAATCTCACTTTGAGGACTAAATGTATAGTTCTCAAAGAAATCAATAATATCTAGAGAATACAACTTGGTGGAAAGCAATTCTTTGAGTCATGAAATTGCTTAGCTTGCCATCTAGCACCATCATAATGTTCAATATGTAGATATATGATATTGCAAAATTTATTCATAAATTCATTGTAAGACAATTCACTCTCTTTGAGAATAATTTTTCTGCTCTCAACTCCTGACTTTGTTGAGTACTTCTCATATTCAAATCTATTCCACATAACTTGCATTAAATGATCAATATTGTCAACCCATACAAGATTCTTCAAATTTCCACAATCATTACATATATTTTTTATATACTGCACTTTGAATTCATCTGAATCTTCTAATTTTTCACATAGAAGAGACTTCACAAATTGTGTTGTACTTCCAGGGATGACTATATTTGGATTAATTACTGTCATAGCTTTTTTATATGACTGTAGGTGTAGATGAAATTTGACATGATTTTGACAACAAGTTTTACGTACCTTATTTATACATACAAAACTTGGTCATAATTTTTCAAACATCCTTTGACAAATCTTCACATCTGAAAATTCTTGCTTGAATGCTTCAAAAAGTTTACTTTGTGTTGTATCTATAAAATGTTTTGGATGTGAAATTTTTGTACCATCTTCATCTTTTATCTGTATAGTGTCCCTTCTATTGGAAGAAACATGAGAGTGGTTGGTCCAATATTCAATCACCTATTCCTTTACATCTTCTGAGATTCTATTTTTTTAGGGAACCCTGCAAATATTTACCCAATTATTCTCAACATTTCCATCCAATCTATTTCTCTTTGCAATATATCCTTGAATAGTTCTCCTAGAAACATTGAGTAATTGGGAAATTGTTTGAACTTTTCTTCTATGTGATTATTTTTTACTGGAAATTACAGTTATCAATGCTCTACGTGCAACACTTAAATCAATAGCTTGACTCTTGCTTTCAATAGAATTCAATGCTTCTTGTAGGTTATCAACTATTGTTTGCTTTAATGAACTTGATAACTTTTTCTTATTATCAACCCCTAACAACTCCAAAACAGGGGTCATCTCTTTCCTCCTAAATAACTGTGCTCTTCCAATTATAGACTTATTTTCAAAAAACTCATCCCATAATTTTTTAGAGTGTAATTTTACTGTGCTTTCAGATACCATATCTTCAAATGAAATATTTTTGAAAAGAGAATCCTCATCCATCTCCATCAAATTTTTCATACCAAGGAAAAATTTTCTATCACTGACTTCAATTTGTTTTGGTACTTGTACTCCTTGGTCATCAACAATTTCCATGGGTTGTTCTTGAGTAGATGTTCCTTCATCGACATTTGTAGTATCTCTTCTTCGATCATATAACCTTTTTCTTGTCTTTTTATTACCTATCACAAATTGCTCAAATTTGAATTCGCTTGCATACAAAAAAAAACATACAAATACTTTAACCTTTATTTTTGAAGATCTAGGTCTACATTCAATAAATCAATGATTTAATCAATTACACGTTTTAGATCTTGGTACCTGAGAATACAACTCTACCCCTATTGAAATCGGTATTTATTTTTTCTTCAAATTTCTATAATTTAATGATTAAAAAAAGACAAAAAAATAAAAAAAAAGATTAAAAAAAGCCAAAAAAGGCATTAAAAAAACACTTTTAGATCATTGTTTTTTGAATATGACTCTGCCCTATTGAAATTAGTCTTTTTTTTCTAAATTTATTGTAATTTAATAATTAAAAAAAAATTAAAAAAGCCACAAATTCTTAAAAAAACAAAAAAACAATCAAATAGTTTTGACCAAATGGGATTCAACCGAATCCCATTAGATCTAATCGCATTAGGTCGAATCTGTCTAGGTGGCATCCTACTTGGCATCCAAGTCACCATTTTTTCAAATTTTCTGAAACTTCCAACTTTTGCTAAATATTTTTGCAATCAAAATTATTTTAAAAAAAAAAAGAAAAATACCCTTTTGTAGAGCTCAGAGTGTTGAATCCGGAAATATTTCTATTTTTATATTTTGAGCAATTTTAGGATATAAATATTTGAAAATAATGCAAGTAGGTTGTTCAAGTTCAAAAAGAGGTTGATTTGAAATTAAAAATAAAATAGTAAAACATGATAAAAAAAAATTAGAAAATGCATGATACCCTAGAGGAGAGAATCTTCTTTAAAATGGTATAATTTGTTTTATGAAAATTAAAAAAAAATTAAACAATAGTTGACGTCAACTGAAAACTATCAAATTCGAGTAAGTTTGATTTTAAAACGTTATTACGAGAAAAATATAGATCAAAAATTCAATTTTTTTCCATGCCCTATATATTGAAGTCATCTATTTGAGAAAAAAATTAGGAGAAAATGCAGTTTGTTTCTATTTGTTTCTTGAGGTCAACTGGATGTCACTTTTTTTTCAAATTTTTAGCATTTCAAAATCTGCTCTTAAATTGATAAAAATATATCAAAACAATTTTTTAAAAAATCTAAAACATTAGAGGAATAAACTTCAACAAGAGATCTACATTTTCTTAGTTTACATCATTTTGAAATTCAAAACATAAAGACCACTTTTATGTGGTTGAAATTGATATATTTTTTTTTTTATGTTGGTCGATTCCTTTATAAAGTCTGACACAGGTTTGTACTTTTACTCTCAGAAGGTTATCTAAAGATTTGGACATACTTCTGAAATACACAAAGTATTCTATGGTAGAATCAAAATCTATGAAAATCAACTCCTCAAAACAACACATAGACAATGAACCCAAGAAAGCTTCAACTCAAGAAAGCATGGATGTTAAAGATGATAAATTCCTGATAGAAATTTCATTACAGGAACATTACATTCATGGTTTACGATAGGTTGCATGTCACATTTCTCTAGTTCATTCTCGTAGAATGGATGAGAATTTGGTGGTAATTATTGAAAATGAAATAAATTCTCTTCAAAAGGATGGTGAAACAAGGAAGCCATGAAATGCTAAGATGACAGAGAATTCAAAAAACTACCATGCCCTGCATAGATTGTAATGATGGCATTGATATACTTGGTGATATGTCACCCAATGCTTGTCCTCCTTGTTGTTATATGGAGCCTAATCAGAATCAGAGGTTAAATTTACCCCACTTTTATTGGCGTGGTTTCCCCCCAAATTATTTAACAGGGTCAAGGGGCAATGCCACTTGCAAGGGTTTGGGGGCAGCGCCCATGGTGCACTCCCTATCGCGATACAAGGCAGGGTCGAGGGGCAGCACCCCCATGGGGGCTTGGGGGCAACACCCCCGAAACCTCAATAATTTTTTATTATTTTATAAAGACGCCGAGAGTTATTTTTCTATTGGCCGACACAAAAAACCCCTGCTTTTGTAACCGACATAAGGCTTGATAAAAATGGCTAAGGGTTAGGGTTTCCATTGAGATATTGTATTGTAGCATTTGTAGCGATATTGAGTTGCAGGGATTGCCAGTTGTAATCAGTTTGATTTACTGGATAATAATATTGGACTCTCTGTTGGTGGATGTAACCCAAGTTTGGGTGAACCATGTTAAAACTTATCTCTCGTTGTTATTATTTCTGTGTATTTTTCATTCCTTTGTTTAAACTTTATTTGCATTTAATTGATATCATCTGCCGGCTAATCCTAACACCCCTGAAATCTGGAAGGGAAACCTCTTCCTTGTAAAGAAACAGGGGAGCTTTCTCCATCTTTCCGTTAAAAATATGGGTGTTGTGGGTATGGAAGAACCCAATGATATTTCATCCCCTTAAATTAAAAGTCTAAGAGCACTGCCAACATTTTTTAGGGCAAGTACATAAGCTACATGTTCTTCTGCAAATTCATACTTGTGCTCTACGCTTGTTTTATCAACAACCTCATCTCCTTGCAACTTAAAACGATATCCTCATTGTCAAGCTTTGACGTGGAACAACCCATCCCCGATACAAACCTCTCCTAACAAAAAACAATACGTAGCAAAATTTCAGGCCCAATTCAAAACAAGCATTCCTTTAAGTGGGTAGTCGGAAAGCATCCAATTTAGAACAAACACCCAGACACGCGTCCATGCCCCAAGCCATCCTGCACATGCAACTTTTTGCACTGCCGCGACTTCAAACACCACATGTGCCTCCATCAACACCTGTCGTAGAACCTACAAAACAAGAAAAAAAAAAAAATTAGAGCTGCCCTAATTTAAATTTAACCCGATTTAAGTATATCAGAAAATCAATTACCAATGGGTTAAAATAGCTGCTAACCAATAGCAAATCAAATTTTAAAAATTTTTGTAATACAAAAATGATTGAAAAAAACAAACTTTAAAAAATGCACTTTTTTTTTTATCTATGCACATATTCCCAGGCCCAACGAATAAATGAAAGTAGAAACAAAGTTACCCAAGGAACTAATAATATTAATAAAATGAAAAAAAATGCACATAGTTGTCTCCGAGAAACAATGTATTTTGAATATTTGAAATATCTCAATGGTTAATGAAAACGACAAGAATATAAAGGACGTGTGTACGGGGAGGGTCGGTGACTACTTAGTGTAATTTTGACGTATTAGTGAAACAAGACAATATTCATTAGGAGATGGTGAATGAGCGAGATCCACTATGAAGCGGGCGATCTATTATACCGGACATCCACCTGTCAGTAAAAATCTCCACCATCCAGCTAATTATCTCCACCATCCACCTGTCAGTAAAAAGCCACCTCCGATGCCTCGATTATGCCGGACATCGTCGTTGATAACTTAAAGCGAACTTAAAAAATATATATCGACTGGCTTTTTATGATTAAAAAAGAACATTGCCAGCATCCAACGAATCCTTTGGATCAAGACTACAATTCTAGCAAGGGACAACAACCTACAGCAGTAACAACTGGAAACAAGACTCAATAGTCACATACTACTGTCAATCTTAGTGTTTTCTATTTAAATATTATTCATTTCAATGGTCAAATAGTTAATAGTAATTTTATACCTCATTCACAATTAAAAAATGGATAAATATTTTTCCTATTTTTATTGACTAAAATTAACCTTTAACAGTTGAAGTGAATGATATTTAAGAATAACCACTACAATAAAATAAAACAAACGATAAATAAGCAGTAATATACAAACAGAGCCTGTTGTTATAAACACCCAACAGCAGAAAACACAGTTTGGAAACATCACAATTTGAAACGCATATACAAAAGACACCTTAGACATGCTTCTGCGTTCGTATCTTTCTCCTCTTACCAACGTTGAGCGCTTCACATCCCCACCACCTATCCCGCTCTAATTGCTTTTCCTTCATTCCGTCTTTGACTTCAATCTGATTTCATGGCATCTACTTCCAGCACTGGACGTCAATCAGAGATTGAGATTACATATGCTTTTGAAGAAATTGTACCTCCATCACCATGTTTATCTATTTGTGCTACATCCTCGACAGCACTACAAAAGCTGCCATGGGATATATTTATTAATCAGTGCGGAGGGTGTGTTGCAAACGACTGGCTGGTCGACGTTTATACGAATCAGTCGGAACTGGAGTACGGCAGGTCGAATTGCTGTTGGTTGGTGAATTTTGAGTCAAAAGTTATTAATGTTTGTCGACTGGTGCCACCGTGGAGCCCAGCCGTACAACCAGTCAGCCACAACTCCCCGGCTGTTTACGGCTGAGCACCGTGGACCCCATGTGAAACACACGGTTTGCCAGAGATATCTACCGTGCCCTCCATGCCACGGATCTCAAGGTTTTTCTTGATTCCGAGGAGCTTCAGTTGGGGGACATCTTGCCTGCAGCACTAGAACAAGCAATGCATAGTGCTTCCCTTCATGTAGCAATTTTTTCTCCCACCTATGCACAATCGCCACGGTGCCTTGTCGAGTTATTTTTAATGCTTAAATCTGGCGCAACTATTATTCCTGTTTGCTACCATGTTCAACCTACCGATCTGCGATGGGTTGCTGAAGGAAAAGGAATGTATGCCAAAGCCTTCTCGGAGCATCAAGAAAAGGCTAGATACAGCCTGTTAAAGCTTGAGTAGCGGAAGATGGCACTCCACAACGTCTCATTTTATAAGGGTGAACTCATCCATAATAATGAGTAAGCAATGCATAGTCTGTCACCTACACATCCTTTAACCTTCCCTTTCAGGCAAATATTTCTCTTTTCTATATATATCTTTAATTTCGATATAATCTTCACTGTTTACTGAGGTTTCTTCTATTTTTTAAAACCATGTTTCACGGATGTCCAGTGAGGGGCAAATGACTTTGAAGACTATTGTGAATTATGTATTAAAAGTAATGCAAATAGTACTAGTAGAGGTAGCAAAGCATCCGTGGGCCTTGAAGAAGCTGTAGCAGACTTTAAAATAGTTGCACATGAATCTGACGTAAGTCAACTCAATGTTCGAATTGTGGGAATATGGGGCATGGGTGGTTTAGAAAAACTACTCTTGCAAATTTAATGTTAGAGATGCTGCAGCCAAAAGTAAGTTGTATAAGAAACAAATAAAACTCCTTGAAGAAAAAATTGATAGTATAGAAGAAGGCAAAGGGATTCTCTTAAAACTGTTGAGATCTTAATGTGTGCTTATCGTTTTAGATGAGGTGGATCATACAGATCAACTGGATGCGTTGTTGCCCACAAAGGATAGCTTCAGATTGGGGAGTTTAATCATTATCACAACACGGGAGAAGGAAGTCCTCAGATGTTGGGGGTGTCTCTTCCATTTATGAAATGAAAGCAATGAACCGGTTTCATGAGGAACTTGTTGAAAAGTTCTTAAATGCTTGAAGATGCTTTGAGGCCAACTTTATGATGAGTCTAACAAGGATCGCTGGAACAGTCTATTACATGAGATATCTAAAATATTACCCCATGACATCAGAAACAAGCTAAAGTTGAGCTATGACGCTTTACAAGATGAAGAGAAACAAATATTCTTAAACATAGCTTGTTTCTTCATTGATAAAGACATCAGGGCTGCAATTGTGATATGGGAGGAATCAGGATGAAATGGTATGTACCATTGGGAAAGGCTTGTAAACAAGTGTCTTGTTGACCTCAATGATGACAATTGCATAAGAATGCATGACCATCTAAGAGATTTAGGAAGCGAAATAGCAAATACTCAGTCACCCTATCGTCTGTGGTCTCCAGAACAGATTAAGGGCATTCAGAAACGACTGGAGGTAAGGTTAATAGTTTCTTTTTTAAGCTGTTACAAATCATGGCATAGATATTTCTTTTGAACTCATGTTTACTTCCCTCTATTAAATGATTCTTGCTTTTTATTTTCTGTAATCAGGAAAGAGTCCAGATTCGAGGAATGATATTGGATACAGAAACAGATGATGGTCACACGTTTCCCAGTTTTCTGGTAAATACAAGCACATGGTTTTCAGGGTTTATGTGGTGGTCCAGAACACAAACATTCCCCCTTGGATTAAAGATTTTAATTGTATGAGGGAATTATTTAAGGAAACACTTTTGTAAATTCTCAGAAGAATTGGCCTGGCTCAGCTGTATTGACAATGATTATAGACATCTTCCATCATGGCTACCATTGAAAAATCTAAGAGTTTTAAAGTTTGAATTCTCTTACAAATTAAAAGAATTGTTGAAGGATGGTGCTGGCGTAAGTGTTAGGGATAGTTAAGATTGTCTAGAAAAAGACAAAATATTTCTAGAAGTCTTCCAAAGAACATTCCAGGTTATCTAGAAAGGAAGAAGCTTCCAGTTGTTCTAGAAAAGATCTTTCTAAGGAGAAGCTTCCAACTGTTCTAGAAAGGAACATTCTAGGATTTTAGAGTTATCTAGAAAGCCAGAAGCTTCCAGGTTTCAAAGGTTCTATAGCTATATATATGTGATTGTAGAGAGCTGTCAGACAGAGCCTTGGATGGTTGTTGGATACAGCATTCAGATTGCTATTAGATATAGCATCTGGATAGCTACTAGACACAGCATTTTAGATGTAATGTATTGAAAGTTAGATGAATATATTTCTGAGTTATCTCACTCTGTTTTGCCTTGCGTTTGCTATGTTCATTGCTGTTATGTTTTGCCCTGTTTGTCCTGTGTTCATCACTGTTGTTATGGTTTTCTGAGTGTTTTTGGGCCTATTCTTACATGGTATCAGAGCCAGGTCATAGGTTATGGGTTCGAATCCCCTTGGGTAACGCTGAGGGGATTGTTGGAAAAAAAAAAAAAGATTCAGCTAGAGGATCAGCCCAAGTTCAGCTAGTGTTTCAACTAGGTTTAGCTAGAATGTTTTCCTGGTTTAGCTAAAATGTTTTCCAGGTTCAGCTAGAGGACCATCAAGAGGTTCAGCTAGAATGTTTTCCGGTTAAGCTAGAGGTTCAGTTAGAAGTGTATTGCTGGAGTGATTTGTTTGCAGGGTTGATATATTGCTAGAGTGATTTTTGTTTGCAGGGCTATTGCTGGAAATGCAAGTTGGAACAAGCTAGAGGTATTGTTGGTAGTGATGATGAAGAAGATGACTTTTCAGTTAGACAAAAGATAATGAGTGTTGAAGGCTCAAAGATTTAATCTCATATGAGAAAGTTAGAGGAAAGAAAGAATGGGAGAAAGCCATGAAAGCAAAATATGATAGAGGAATGCTTGGTATGTCAGAGGTGAACATTAAGGGGGGAAAGTAGTATAATGTTCCTCTTTCCTTTGTATCTCCCCTCTCCTTTGTATTCTCTTTGTATTATTCTAGCCAATCTTAAGGGGAGATGTTAGGGATAGTTAAGATTGTCTAGAAAAAGACAAAATATTTCTAAAAGTCTTCCAAAGAACATTCCAGGTTATCTAGAAAGGAAGAAGCTTCCGGCTGTTCTAGAAAAGATCTTTCTAAGGAGAAGCTTCCAGCTGTTCTAGAAAGGAACATTCTAGGATTTTAGAGTTATCAAGAAAGCCAGAAGCTTCCAGGTTTCAAAGGTTCTATAGCTATATATATGTGATTGTAGAGAGCTGCCAGACAGAGCGTTGGATGGTTGTTGGATACAGCATTCAGATTGCTATTAGATATAGCATCTGGATAGCTACTAGACACAGCATTTTAGATGTAATGTATTGAAAGTTAGATGAATATATTTCTGAGTTATCTCACTCTGTTTTGCCTTGCGTTTGCTATGTTCATTGCTATTATGTTTTGCCCTGTTTGTCCTGTGTTCATCACTGTTGTTATGGTTTTCTGAGTGTTTTTGGGCCTGTTCTTACAGTAAGTATCTTTGCTTTAGGGTCGTTTGAAATTCCTAATTCAAAATTATTGCAATTGCTCTGTGTTTTCTATATTATAAGATGAAAATTGGATGCAGGCTCCGGTGTAGTTAAGAGAGTTGGAGAAGATGCCTCAATTATCAATTATCAACTATCAAATATCAACTATCAATTATCAAATATCAAATATCAATTATCAATTATAGAAATATTTGAAATGAGAAAATGCCAGAGAGTTGAGAAGATAGAAGGCTTAAAGCACTGCAGATCATTGAACACGCTGATTATATTTTCATATTCATGGTTAAATGCCCTTCCAAGTTTGGCAGAATTAACTTCTCTAGGAAAAATTGAATTGATAAGTTGCCAGAAAATCTCAAAGATAGAAAATTTACAACACTTCACATCATTGGAGGCGCTGACGATAAGTGGCTGTCCAGAGTTGCATTCGCTTCCAAGTTTTGCAGATTTAGTTTCTCTCGTAGTATTTGAACTGAGAGGTCGCAACAAAGTAGAGAGGATAGAAGGTTTACAACACTGCAAATCATTGGAGAAGCTGGTGTTAGAATATACCTGCTGGGAGGTGCCGGGCATAGAAAGTTTGGAGTACGTGAAAAGATTGAGAACGCTCCAACTCGTGGCGAAGAAGAGATCAGCCATTGAGCCTTGTATTAAAACTATACAGGTAATAATTGTTGAGACATGGACCAGCTAGGACTCGAACCTAGGACCTTCCACTTGCTGCTGGAGTGCTCTACCACTGAGCTACTGGCCCCTCTTGGACCAGTCCATCGTCGGTCCGGGTGTGGCTTACACCAACACCCCCCCTTAAGCCACACCTCTCGTGTGCTTGGGGCTCCTAGCCTGGCCTGGCTCTGATACCATGTTGAGACATGGACCAGCTAGGACTCGAACCTAGGACCTTCCACTTGCTGCTGGAGTGCTCTACCACTGAGCTACTGGCCCCTCTTGGACCAGTCCATTGTTCTAGAAATACAAAATTCTAGTTATTTTTGTCTCATCATTGTATTTTACTTTGTGTTCCTGTTTGGCAGCACTGGCCAGCAGAAATAATAATATGTACAAAGGCAGCCCCTGGCACGGGTTCACTTCTAAGCTCGTTAGCCTTTCCCAATCTCTGTGTTGTCAATTCCTTTGCTTACACCAATGAGAAGCCTTCTTCCATAGCCAATGCTTTTATGCTATGCTTGGTTGTAAATTGTAGCTCTCCACGAATATTCCTTACTATAGAGGCTGATAATCAAGAAATATCTGTAGTATGGGTGGATGAAGGCAAAGCTATACTGATAGGTCTGTTCACACAACATTCTAAATTCCTCACTGCACGTAATTATAGATATGACATAAGAAGGGAGGTTCAGGGAGGAAAAGAATTTAATCAAGTGGAGAAAGGATTCCTTGTGAGCGGTGAAGAAAATAGGGTCGTGGAGGCTTTCGACCGTTTATTTGCACTTAATGTTATGAAGTAATGGTAAATGGTCTTGACACTTCACAGAGTTAAATCTGCTGGTGGTGATTGTAAAAACTTGAGTAGGAACATACTTTCCAAAAATATTTATAATATACATTATTATGTTGATTAGTTAGACTAAATTTGTTTGAGTTCAATGTTGTACTAAAATTATATAATCATTTTCTTAAGCTTGATATTTGAAGGATCTCTCAAAATTATATGATAGTTTCTATTGTATCCCATCAATAGTAATATTTAAATTCTCATATTCCTGCTAGAAGTTGAATAGGCTATGGATAGATTATGTGTGGATTGTAAATATTAAGATGACCTACCAAAGGTGGAATATAGATAAAGGGAATAAGGATAATGTCATTTTTAAAAATTCTCATATTCCTATTAGAAGTTAAATTTTTGAAAATTATCATATTCCTACTAGAAGTTGAATAGGCATTATGAGTGGATTGTAAGTATATGACCTACCAAAGGTGGAATATATGTAAAGGGAATAAGGATAATGTCATTTCAAAAATCTTAGTTAACATACCTAAATGTATTAATTATAATTTTCATTGTCTAATTTGTGGGTATGAAGAGTACACTCAATTAATATAAGATAAAATTTATGAAGTTTAATTTTATTTTCAAGTTAAATATTAAATATCTAATATATGATTTCATTTCTTAAAAAATAATTACATTATAAATTCTAATTAAAGATATAAAGATTAAGAAATAGTATTTTTCTATTAAAATAAGATGATAAAAGATAAGTACACCACTGTTAGATCTAAGGATAGTAATATATAATTATTCAATAATTTAATGTTTATAAATATTTTGATTCATAAAATTAGGATGGTTATATGGTGCATTAGTTATCTGAAGTTAAATATAAAATAATTTCTTACTTAATCATAAGAGGGAAATGTTGCAAGTTATTATATCTACACAAATTTTAATAGAGTAATGAAATATAAAACAACACTTAGAAGAGATAAAGAATGGAAACAATATAACCACAAAAGAAGAGTGACACATATGTGATCTAAGAAAACTTTGCAAAGAGAAAAACCAAGCCTCCAAAGCACACACTTAATGTATTATTAATACTAATGTATTAAAATACAATATCAGAGCATTTGTGCTTTAATGAGATCAAAACTCTCCAATCTAGAGAAATTTTGATAGTATAACCTTGCAAAAACAACTACCTCATACCCCCAATAGAAGCATGAAATATATAGGCAAAGACAATCCAAGAAACAAACAATAGTTTCAATTATGATAGGCCAAAACTATAAGCCCAATTTGGATGCCAATATTGGTCAAATATTCTCATGCCTTTCTCATGATGAGTTGATCTTCTAGGAATAATACATAAGTACCAAGGTCAAATATTTCACTCATCAAACTCAAATACTCCATTTTGGACCATTCAAGCCTCTTCAAAGAATTCTCTTATGTGTTATTCTTACACATCACAAACTAGTCAAAGGTCTTCTATGTAAATTCCTCTTACATTCTCTTATGCATCATAGATTCTCTTACATATCTTACAATGTCATAGATGCTCTTACACACCATACATGACATAGATGCTCTTACACACATAAAAATACTATTGGCAAGTGGTTAAAATTCCTTTGTGTAATCTCAATATTTCATCCAAGTGTGATACCTTTTTCCATATGAGTACATTATTTACAATATAAAAATATTAAATAATTTCAACTAGACCTAGGCCTTGCAAGATGTATAGCACACCTAGTCCCCTAGTTCTAACATTGTTCCACTTGTTGTATACATTAAAAGAGGAAAGGGAAAACTAATAAAAGTGAACTAACCACAATGGATTGTGATGCTTGTTGACAATTGATTTGAGAAATTGTTTTTATAGCTCCCTATGTTATCATTTGACCCTTCATGCTTATAGCTAGTTTGAGAAGTATTGATTAGGGTTCTCAAGCTATGTTTTCAACTTTATGCTTTAATGGGCTCATTTTATGTCTTGCACTATGGACCTACATGTACTTGACTTAATGTGATTATTCTATTTTTATAAGAATGGTTTGATAAATATATTATTTCCATGGTATTTTCTTACTATGCTTTGGTTGAGCTCATGTTTTATGTTAGTGATAACTTGTGTAAAGGGCGCAAGTCTTATGTGTTTAGCTTTCATATTTGCATATGCACTTGTATTTGATTGGTGACTTGGTTGGCAATTACATGTGAATTAAGTGCAATTTTTATGTCTGACCAAGTATTGACTACTAGGACAAAGTAAGTAGGCTTAGTCTATAATAATGTTGTCCCCAGATGGTCCAAGATTCTCCATGTTAACAGTAGTGGGCAACCAAGTAGGTGAGGTGGCATGGTTGGTGAGGTGGAATTACTATGGAGAATAATGAGATCAAAATGACAGAATAGAATATGGAACAAGGATGGGATCTAGGTACCATTAAGCACAACTTGCCACAAAGATAACATAAAAATGGTTGGATAATCAAGCATTGTATCATATTTGTATTGATTTGTAATAATTTTAATTTTTCTGTGTGTTGGCTTTGTTTTAACCTTGTCTACTTTTAAACTTCTCATGCCAAGATGATAAACATATTCATGCATCAAATCCATACATCATGCCAAGTCTCTCACCAAATTTAAGTCATCAAATCACATTATGTAGCCAGAAAATGTCGATGTTACAGGTTTTCTGCACAATTTGACCTAGAAAAGATGAAATGATTAAATTTGGAGATCTATTTGAGTTGAAAAGAAATCATTTTAGAGAGGCATTTATGACTTCATCAAATATGATGTGGCAGTTTTTTAGGTCAAAATACCTTTCCATTTGGGATATTTTAATTTTATAAAATTTCGTCAGGCAACTTTTGGAAATAATTAAAATTGGAGATTTAGAGAGTATGGAGAAAAAGAAATTAGTAGGGAGATTTATAGGGTTATTATACATGATGTGGCCAAGTTTCAAGCTAAAATATATTCCCAGTCAAGAGATACAAAATTTTCGCATTTGATTGCATTTTGCATTTATTAGCTGAAGTCATCATCATCATAAGGTTAAAAAGGTTTCAAAGTTCTCATTTTGGTTGATGGCACTTTGCAAGGGTTCATGAACCACTACAGAGTTATGAAATGCATTTATCTAAGTGGGAAGGTTTAAAAAATTAAAAGCTTATTGGTTTTGGTTTGCTCAGTCGAATCCGAAAGAAGTTGTCACAACCACCTAAAATCCTTATATAGTCTTTGTCGACACTTTTCACAACTTATAAAACCCACTCTAACTCCTGGCATGCCTTTCAAAATAAATGTAAAAATGAAGTGAAGACTAATGTTTTTTTATTTTTTATTTTTTAAACAAAAGTTTTGAGGCACCCATACGAAATATATTAAAATAAAAATCTTGACTGTACAAAGGGGAGGCCATACCCAGCTGAAAAGGCCACAATGGGCAACAAATGGATGCCTTAACTGGCAAAACCCAAAGACATCAACGTGGTCAAATAGGGATCCCAAGATAGGACAACAATTGATGACCAACCAGAAAAGAGGAGAAGAACGAAGAAACAATTTAAGGCGAAGCCTAATGTTGATTGGCAGTTTAATATGGTTCCTTAACTAACTTTGAGTTCTGATGACTTTTAAAGAGACGCCAATTCCTCATCATAACCAAGGTAATGTATTCGAAGGAAATTCTTGTATAACTATTTGGCGGCACTTTGAATGGGTTTCAAAACCAATATTAAACAAGCTAATTTGTGATTTCAATAAAACACATAACATTAGGGAAAGTTTCTAAAAAGAGGATAAGGAACATATCAAACATTTTAATAAGTTTTGAAACTTGTTTAATCTCCTACCAAGAGGTTATGAAGCGATGTAAAAGGGTCAATGACTAAAGAAAGAAGTAATTATAATTATTATAACTACCTCTGTTGTGAAGGTTTTAGAAACTTCCAAGCAAATGCACTTGGCAGGTGTAAAGCGAAACTCTAACAGCATCCTCTCAGCCAGTCTGAAAATCGGAGCTTTGCAACAGGGTATGGAAATCATCAAATCATAATTGAAGGAGGATTTTTTTCAGATATTATAAGTTGCAAATGCTCTGTTGGACATGTCTTCAAAATGTGGAAGCATCAACAAGATTAGTGAACTATTTGGTAGAATGCCTCAAAGAAAGGTCATCTCATGGAATGACAAGATCACTGGATACTTACAAAATGGATTTGTTGAAAAGACTGTAGAAACTTTCAAGTCAATGCAATATGCAAAGATGCAGAAATCTCAAAATGAATTTGAATTAAGATTGATGCTATTGACATTACTTCAAAAATTTCTGATAATTGATAAACTCCATGACTATGAGTTCTTGGTGGAAGCGTTTGTAAAAGACTTGTGGCTTCCATACAACATCCTGCATATATATAAATATACAAACAAGTATAAAATTACTTTCAAGAATCTATATATAAATTATAAATAAACATATTAAAAACTAGATATTATACATGTTGATAAATTACAAGAAATATTTAAATTAAATGTACATAACTACATTTAAAATAAAAATTAGGATCTACATACACATACATACATCATTCAACTTGAGCATACATACAAATTTCAAAATTTAAGAGATTCTAAACATGTAATTTTAATACATGTAAATACTAAAAAATAAACTGAAAACATACAAAAAAAAAGGTAAATTTCTAACAAAATGTGTAAGGCTCATTTATGTCTAAGGCATATAAAATTTTGTGGCTTGATACATACTTTAAATTGTTTACAAGGAATAGTGAAGTTTTCCCTTAAATCCTCTTTTATTAAATCCCCTTAATCAACATGTCATCTTTCCTAGGCCCATAAACCATGCCAATGGAATGATTTTGTCCATAGTTGACCAAATTTAATATATATATCTTTAACAAGTTTGTACAAACATCAAGCATCTAACATTATATAAATTAATCAAATGTGAATGTTCAATTTGACTATTATTAGTGGCTTAAGGGGATTATTGAGTAGATTTCAAGTTGTACCATCTACATCCTCTTATGACAGGCCTTAAGATTTTTTCTTAAATCCCCTTAATCCACATGTCATCTTTCCTATGTCCATAAACCCTAAACCATAAACTCTAAACCCTTAAAACTTAACCCTAGACCCAAAACCCTAAATCCTAAACCTAAACGCTAAACCCTAGACCCTAGACCCTAAACCCTAAACCCTAAACCCTTAACCCAAAACCCTAAATCCTTAACCATATACATCCTCTTAGGATGGGCCTCAAGCAATTTTCTTAAATCCCCTTAATCCATGTCATCTTTCCTAGGTCCATAAACCATGCTAATGGAATGATTTTGTCCTAAGTTGACCAAGTTTAATATATATATCTTTAACAAGTTTGTAAAAGCTTCAAGCATTTAACATTATACAAATTGATCAACTATGAATTATCAATTTGACTATTATTAGTGTCTTAAGGGAATTAATGAGTAGATTTCAAGTTGTAGGTCATCTACATCCTCTTAGATCATCCCTTGACAATGAGTAGATTACAAGGGCATTAGTGCTCGTATTAGTGGCTTAAGGGGATTTTATGATCATCACTTGACAATGAGACGTGGTTTGTCTACCTTTGAAAAACAAATGATTGTTAATGTGATGTGAAATCTAGTTTTGTAGGGTGACATTTTGATGAGCTATTGTTGTAGGTTAATTATTGGTTGTTTCAAACCCCTACCTATAATTAATAGATAGTACACTTTTCATTTTACATATCCTATTTTTTAAAATATATTTAAGAGGTAATTAATAACATATGATGGCCTCCTATTGTTAATTAATAACTATAAACTTACTATTTTGATGAGATATTATTCATTTCTATTCATTTATGTGTAAGGCATATAAAATTTTGTGTCTTGATATAAAATGAGTAGATTTCAAGTTGCATCATCTACATCTTCTTAGGATAGGCCTTAAGAAATTTTCTTAAATCCCCTTAATCCACATGTCATCTTTCCTAGGTCCATAAATACTAAACTCTAAACCCTAAATCCTAAACCCTAAACCCTTAACCCTTAACCCTAAACCCTAAACCTTAAAGCCTAATGCCTAAAGCCTAAACCCTTAACCCTAGACCCTAAACCCTAAACCCTAAACCCTAAACCCTAAATCGTTAACCATCTACATACTCTTAGGATAGGCCTTATGAAATTTTCTTAAATCCTCTTAATCCATGTCATCTTTCCTAGGTCCATACACCATGCTAATGAAATGATTTTGTCTTAAGTTGACAAAATTTAATATATATATCTTTAACAAGTTTTTAAAAACTTCAAACATCTAACATTATACAAATTGATTAAATCTAAATGATTGATTTGACTATTATTAGTGGCTTAAGGGGATTAATGAGTAGATTTCAAGTTGTACCATCTACATCCTCTCAGATCATCCCTTGACAATGAGTAGATTTCAAGGAGATTAGTGCTATTATTAGTGGCTTAAGGGGATTTTATGATCATCCCTTGACAATGAGATGTGGTTTGTCTACCTTTGAAAAACAAATAATTGTTAATGTGATGTGAAATCTAGTTTTGTAGGGCAACATTTTGATGAACTATTGTTATAGGTTACTTATTGGTTGTAACTATAATTAATTGATAGTACTATTTTCATTTTACATATCCTATTTTTTAAAATGTATTTAGGATGTAATTAATAACATATGATGACCTCCTTTTGTTAATTAATAACTATAAACTTACCATTCTGATGAGATATTATTGATTTCTATTTATACTTGTGTATGGACACCTATTGATAAATTTTATAGAAAGATTTTAAAAAAAATTGATACTTCTTCCTTAATCTCTATAGCCATTTAAAGAACTTTTCTAAATGATTCTCTACTTACATGCACTACCAAATTTAAAGCCTCCTTAGTATCCTTTTAAATTCCTACTCAAGTTTCTCAATTCTTTCCCTATACTCTAGCATACCTTGCCACATAGAGGTCCTTCAATGCTATTGATTTTATCCTTTATTTCTATTCCTGCCATAATCTACTTATTCATATCTAGAATCATTCCCATATCTAAAACATTCCTTCATCTACCTCCTTAAGCAATTGACCATCATTAAGGGGTTGATTGCCATTAAAATATTAAATTTCGCATTTATCCTATTACTCTCAATGAAATACCATTTTATGAATTAGTTTGAACCATTGAGACTTAAAAATAATAATCTATATTAGAATGGATTAATTTTACAAACTCATTTGGATCCTCCAAACTCTCAAGGTCCTCACAAGTAAGAATTAAATTTATAGATTGGGTGATAGGGATTAGACACAATAGGGAAGATATTTATGAGATAAATTATATGATAAGAATTAAATTTATAGATATGCCCTAAGAATTAAATCACTCAAATCAAATTGTGGATTTTGCAAAGAGGATAGCTATATTTTGAATGTTCACTCTTAGTCAAAGTCATTTATTTATTTGAGGATAGCTATATTTTGAATGTTCTCTCTTAGTCAAAGTCATTTATTTATTTGAGGATACTTATATTTTGAATGTTTGCTCTTAGTCAAAGTTATTAATATCTAGTATTATTTTGTTGGTTGTTGCATATTTAGGATGAATGTTTCCTTATCTAGTAATTACAATTATAGGTAGAAATATTCAAGTCTAAAAAGATATGATTCCTAGAGTAGATACAACTTTTATAAATACATTATAGTTGCTCATTTAGGATGAAATTTGGTTAGCCATGGATTGACATTTTATTCCTATAATTCAAATTAAAGCACATAGATATATTGCATTAATGACATGGAATAAAATATCTCACATGAATATTAAATATGTAAATTTCTAGGTAAACTTAATCCCCTTAAGCCAATTGAGGAGAATAAACTCAATGAACATTCATATTTTAGGAGGGAGTATTAGATGCTCCATTATCAATATGATTGAATGCTAACATTAGACGTAAAAAATTGACCTAATTATTCCCTAATAATTTCCTAAGTCCTCCTTTCCATGAAATCTAATTAATTTTAATTAATTAATTAAATTTCCACTATTTCCATTTATCCCTAAGTTACCTCAAATCCAAAAATTTAATTAATTAATTAATCTTTCACTTTTACTATATCTAGTAAATAATAAATTAAAACTAATTTATTATTTACTTATAAACCTCTAGTTAATAATAAATTAAATTTAACTACTTTAATTTATTCTTAACTTAAACATAAACCTAAAACCTATTCCCAAACCGTTCAACCACTCAAACCGTTTTCCCAACCTTTATAAAAACCTAACTATTTTCCAGTTTCACCCCATGGAGTTTTCACATCAGAGTTATGCTATAATCTGAGAAACCACGGTAACATTTGCATTTTTTTTTTAATGGTTATATGTTCTATCTTTTCATTGCAATCTTTGATGTGGCATTAATGGCTTTTACGGTTTTTGTTAAAAATTAATATTCTATACTACAATAATTGGTGAACCTTATGTGAACATGCCCTTTATTAATAGGTGGTTTTGCAAGTATTCTGGTTGAATTTGTGCAGGTTTCTCGACAAGTCTGAGAGCTCGACTTTTGCAAATTTCCTGCTGGCCTAAATCTGTTTCCACCGTTGAATCCTGAGTTACTCGCAGGAATGACACTTATGTTCATCGGTTAAAGATCTCGCTCACTTGATCGGTAGCTTTCAAAATTATTTCTTTTAATCTGTTTGAAAGCGTTTTGATTCACCGATTTTGTATGTCTTATAACGTGTTCGTTGCATCAAATCAAAACTAGTTTGAATACATTGTATTGTGTTTGGCACTGGTAAAACTTTTAAACATACATGTTTCAATACTTCAAAACATAGAAGAGTTGTTTTCCTTGGATGAGCCTTGATTTCAGGTGGAAATCAAAAAAATATTTACGAAAAAACATTCATTTGTCCTTTTCAAAACATTTTTTAAGGTAGTGTTCCTCCGTATAGAAACGTGTATGATCTGCTAAAGTTTACAATTTCATCTTATATTTAGGGTAACAAATTCTCATGTAGGCACCAAAATAAACATAGGAGGACTCATCTGTGAATACAACTGCAATATTACTGTGACCTCTACCATAGAACTGGATTATTCCTTCTTGTTGATCTTCACGTTCTCAATGCAAAGTATCAAGAGAGAATATAGTTTGAAATGCAGTACCGGCTAGAGTAAACCTTAACCAGCCGGTGTGTTGCAAGCGGCTGCTGGTCAAGATTTGTACATCACCCACCATTCGACAGAATCCAGTGTACGGCGGGTCACCGACTGGTTGGTTGACAAAAATCCAGTTGAAACATTAATTATATTTTTTCGGCGGGTCACCGACTGGTTGGTTGACAAAAATCCAGTTGAAACATTAATTGTATTTTTTCAACTTCTCCACTCGTGGAAGAAGCCGTACAGTCGGTGAGTTACAACTCACCGACTATTTACGGCTGGGCTAACCTAACCGCCAACTTCAAAGTTTACACACATACATTGGTGTTACAAGATTGTAACTTCATCAAGATAGTACCCTGAGCGTTTGTTTTTATATTTAGTTAATGTTCTCGTATAAATTATAAAGCTTCATTGTATTCGGAACTGCTCTCCATAATCATCATTTGTCTCTGTTGAGCGGCATTGCCGATAAACTTTTATATGTGAGCATTATAGCGTTTGGAAAATTGTCTCTTGTTGTAACTAATATTCACACTGTGCCTTCTTTTTCTGGAGAATTATAGTGCTGGAATTGCCTCATGCCCTAAAAAGCATTCACTTTAGATTAAAAAAAAATTCACGCCAACAAATTTCTATATTCATCTGTTATTTTTATTAGCATATTTTTAAATATCATCCACTTCAATAGTCAAAGGTTAATTTGGGCCAATTAAAATAGGATAGATATTTACCATTTTTTATTGTGAATAAGATATAAAATTGTTATTGAGTATTTGACCATTGAAATGGATGATATTTAAGTAGAATGTCAAACCTCTCATAAGTACAAGTGCTGGTTTATATGAGTATTCAGAAAATTGTCTCTGGCTATAAATAAACTCCACGCTGGAAAATTTTTATTCCTTTGCTCATTGTCTCATGCCATACATAAATTCATGCCAAAAAATTTTCTAAACTTGTCGGTAAAGTGAAAATAAATAACTAGGGCGATCATATCAAATTGGAAGATTTTGAGGTGAGCTGAAAAGAAGCGCGAACCAAAAAAAAAAGGAAATCTTTTTTTAATGAATTTACAAAAGTTTGTTTTTGCAGCACAAAAACTAAAATGTGTTTACTGCAATTTCATTAAGCACAAAAAAAACTCGTTTATTCCTATCTGCGTATTTCTTGAAATTCACATCAGAAAATTTTCTAAACTCGTGAGTTGTTCCCATCAGCGTATTCCTTGAAGCTCATAAAATAAATTCATGCTGAATTTTTTTTTTAAGAACTGGTGGGTTGTTCCTATCATTATTTTCTGAACTTGATTTATTTCTATCGACATAATCTATGAGTGATTCTTAATGCTGAAAATGGTGAAATTGTTTGTTTCTATCATCGTTTTTGTTTATTTGCCTTGTTGTTAATGTTGGTTTTGTTTGGTGCAGGTGTAGGCCAGCAATTATATTAAACTAGTCAGTTGTTTCTATTGGCATTTTCCTTAATCTCCTATGGGTGCAATTGCTAGTTTTTAGTCGTCAGCAAAATGTTAAACTTGCAACAACGATGTTTTCATGAGACCACGTCTCATTCCTGTCATGTTCAGGCAAAAGGCATTTTTTTTTGTGGTAGTTTGGAATTTTAAGTTTTGTTTGGTTGTCCTTTCAATGACTAAGTATCGATCTTTGTTATAAAGATATACTCCTAAGCCAACAGTCTTCATTCTTGCCTAACATTGTGGTTACATAATTTATAGCTTGATTTAAGTTTCTAATGATTGCTGTGGAGATTTAAACAATTACTTTTAAATATGTTATAAAGTTTGAGTGCCAATTTCTTTCCCAGACATAGAAGCTTCAAAACGGCGGTATTAAATTCTTCTCATTCAGTGGTTAACAATAATGTTCTTTGACAACACTGGTAACCATAACGTTTGATGTAACATTTCTCACCAGAGATAATTGCTAGCGAAATTCTCTACTTGTGGTCAGAAGGAAATTGCCAAACACAAAATTAGCAAACTGCCAGATTGCCCATTTTTAGCCCTTAGAGGCTGTTTTGAATCTGTGTTGGAGTAGACTGCGGACTTTTTGTTGGAGCAGACCAAAGTCTGCGGACTTTTTGTTGACCGCTGTGTCTTGCAAAGAGCCCTGCCGACAGTCGATGCAAATGAAACTACTGACGATAAAGCTGCATGTTAAAGACTACCGGTCGATGGCAACCCTACCAATGAAAACAATATCTGCTTTCGCAGAAGTTAGTCGTTGAATGCGTTATCTACCGGATATTTGATTTGGAACCCGCCGGTGATATGGATTTGGTCATCGGCGAAAAAAATAGCCTGCAGATTAAAAACAATGGATCTGCGTTTTTTTTGAAGTTAAGGCCGAAGCCTTTGAAAAACGCCGCGGGGGTTTAAGATCCCCGGTCAAAGGGACCCTGCCCCTGTCGGTAGAGTATGGGTGCAGTGCGGTCATTTCATACCCGCCTCTAAACAAATGCCCTTTTTTTATTTTTTCAAACAAAACTTTTACAATGCTTTTAAGAACGTCGCAGAATCAAAACAAATTTATATCCCAGCAAGAAATATGAATGGCGCGAGGATGATGCAGACGATGACCCCTGCAGATCTGACGCAGGAATAGTACTGTGCAGAGGCATATGGTACAACTGTATATTTGTACGGATTTTTTGCCAAGGGACTAAAGACAAAACAATTTGCCTTCTTTTTTGGACCTCCTGATCGGAGTGGTGATGTCCGTTTGGCTCTAGGACGCTCCTAAAACATAGCTCCTTGCAAAACCTCTTCAATGAGGGAAATAAATTGACTCTGATACCATGTAAGAGTTAATGTGACTTAGTAAGCCAGGATCCCTGCAATCAAGAAAACCTTCCACACAAAGATAACAGGGAAGAATATGCTAAAACAATGGAGCAAGATTTTATACAGCAGAAGTGTATGAAACAATTATCAACTATATTGTTACAATGATAGATAGCCTTGCTTATAAAGGCAAGGATGACAACTAAAGAGTTGTAGTCATGTGACAAGTGTCATATTCCTATCACATGTGACAACTAAAGGATATGATGCCAACTAGAGAACATGTGTAGAATAAGACAACTCATTACAACTCTCAACAACTAGAGACATCTAGAAGACTCACTAAGTCAACTAAATATGTGAATTGTTTGTGATGTGTGAATATTATTTAACTAATAAATAGTTAAATAATATTAATTTTCCACACAAGGGTGAATTGGTTAGGTGATAACCCTATTCACACCAACAAGACCGACCTAAACGTTTCATCAAGCATCAGGTTTTGGAACCTCTTAATGCCGATGTGGAGCATTCCTTGAGACGGGAGATGATATATATAAGCATTTATTAGATGCATTAGGAGAATAGTGAATACGATAGAAAGTTTTTAGTCTTTAGTTGTGGATTTGCAGAAGGCACTTCAAAGCTATATCTTTCTTATAATTTTGCCAGAGGACATGTCTGCAAGCCCATAACAGTTCACATGCTATCGGCATATGAGTATTGCAATTGTCAGAGATATTGAATCTACAAATCTTCCATTGCACTTTATTCGTGTGTTATCCTTGTGTTGTTTCTGTTGTGTTTACTCAAGCTACATGGTTGGATAATTTATTCTCTGGACACTCCATCTATGACTGCACTAAGTGGTATCAAAGCGAAGTTTACAAATCCTTTGGGAGAGAAGGCATTCCTACAGATCTTGAAGTGAACAGATTGCCAACCTAAGGAAGTCTACAAGTGTTTGTCAACAGAGTGCCGATTGTGAAGTAATTGCAACCTTGTAGTCAGATAACTGAATTGAGGTAATTTGTTGAAGTTAATGATAAACTCGAAACACCAGGATCAGCTGCAAAACCTTGGATTAACCTTCTACGAGAAAAAAAAAAGCAAAGAGGATGAACTTGCACAATATTGTATGCAATTATTGAAATGGATTAATAAATTACATGTGAGAACTTACTTTTATATTTGTAAGTTAGAGAAAACCCTAATATGACTTAAGAATAACCTAAGACTAAAATTAGCCTTAAGTAAACTTAATAAAGTGTAATTAAATATTTAATTACACCAACACCCCCCTTAAGTGAAACTTAGGGAGAAATGAAAAACATGAAACTAATGCTGCAAGGCCATGTTAGGTACCCATGAACAACAAGAATCTCTCATAAAGTGGAGAGAAAGGAGAAAAACCTAATAGGAGAAAAATCCTCTCCAAAATAGAGAAAATACAAGTACATGAACATCTGATGAAAACTAACACTAAGACCCCCCAAGAACTGAATCCATCACAAAAGTACAATCATGAATGCCCCCATAAGAGAGGAAGAAGAAAGAAGGTATGATGACCCCCCAAAAGTGAGAAGGATGAAATCCCATGCGAGGAAATGCTCCCTCCCAAAATAGAGATGAGAAGAGAGGCTATGCATCCACTCCTCAAGCTGACTCCTATAGTACTAGAAGATGCTCGACACAAAATAAAGATGAAGACCCATGAATGGCGAACAACATTCCTCCCCTTGGAAAAAAATAGAACTACAAATATGTGCATAATGTCTTCCCATTCCAGATAGGAATATACAGGAAGAAGGATAAATGTCTCAACTCTGCACATGATCCAAAGGAAACAATGATGCTCTTGAAAAATGCTCAAATGTCTCCAATCCACTGCGAAACTGTTATTGAAGAAGAGGAGGATGAAGAACAATCTTTGAAGAGATGATAGTGATGCAACTCCATCGAAGCTATCATCAAATAGAAGACAAATGTCATCAATGTGGTCCTCCAAATCTGCAAGATGGGACTCTACAAACAATAATGATATGCTTGGTAGATATGTGTCCCAATGAGCTATCTCTTGAAGACTGATAATGTCCTACTGCAAAGAATATGATGTAGCAACATGCAAAAAAGATGTGATCTCAATAAGAGAAGGAAGAGCAAGGGAAGTCTCCATGTCATCTGAATTAGCAAGACTTGTCAAATATGCAAGCTCTTCAACTGTATTATCATCAAAAGGTGTGCAATCTGCATCATCAAGGTGTATGTGGCAATCCATAGCAAGATCATCTAGGAATGGAGAGATATGTGGGTCTCCATAGTTCTCTCAAATGCTAGTCCAAAGAGTGCGTGGGTACTCAATATGTGAGATAGAACACAGTGTCGTAATCAACACTAGAACCAACTAATCCTACAATATGATCAATATAATTTCCCCATGCAGATTTCCTTCTAGGTATATCTGGTTCAGGTATGAGTCCATAAAGATAAGATAAAAGATTAAGCCACTTGAGACGTGTCAAGATGCCCTTTTGCCAAGACTCATAATTATTCTTACCCAATGTTACCACAAAAGGGTGAATAGAAGAACCTATGATATCTTCTCAAATAAATTAGATCAGAGATCAACAATATGAATATGTATCAATACTGATAAATGAAGCCCAACAAAACAAACAGAACTTCTTCAGGTGCCAAAATCTCTAGAATATCAAACAAAAGGCATAAAATTGACAAACTAAATAAATAATACCTAGGGATTAATCTGGAAGAATTTCATAGATGGTTGTGTAGAACTCCTTTATACCTTTCCAATTCCACAAGAATTACGAAAATTGGAGATTGTGGCAAAAAGATACGAGCTTGGAGGTCAAAAAGGGTATCTAGACTTCAAACAACAATAAATTGTACTAATCAGGAAAAATCTAGAAAAAATATCTCTATCAATGGATTGTGCTCATAACCAGCTTTCCGATGCCTATTTATTTTTGAAAATCTGACTCTGTATGCCCAACATATGCCCAATTTATCAAAACTGCTCCTTTAGGGCAAAGAGGCAAAAAAATACTACTGAAGCTCCTGGACGCCCATGTGACCAGGGGCTGAGTCTCTGGGGGATAGCAGTTAGGGCACTAGTCACTCATATGATCAGGAGCTGAGTCACTGGGGTTGGCGGCTAGGGCACTAGTCACTTATATGACCAGGGGCTGAGTCTTTGGGGGCTGGCGTCTGGAAGCTAGGGACTGACCCCCCATGCAACCAAGGTTTAAACCCTAGTGGCTAGCCCTCAAAAAATTAAAAAATTCTTTTTTATTAAGAAATTAATAAAAATATTCAGTTGTACCTGTGCACAGAAATCAAGATGGCATGAAAATCGAGGCGACACGGAAATGGAGATGGCAAGCAAACTGAGGTAGCTCCAAAATTAAAATCAACTCAGATAATAATGGTACGAAAATCAAGGTGGCATAGAAATCAAGGTGTAGTATGGTGATACGGATTCCGTACAAGTCGTATGGATTTTGCAAACCTAGATTTCTTGAAACAAAAAAAAAAACACTCAGAATTTTTTTGTCACCAAAATATAGAGTGCCTTATATGAAAATAAGGGTTTTTGGGCCTTTTGAGTGTAATGGTGAGGTCCATTTTTCTCACAAATGCATCCTACAAAATATCTTGCTCAAAATTTTCTTAGATCTAATAAGGGGCTTACAAAACTGGAGCTTTGATACCATGTTGAAGTTGATGATAAACTCGAAACACTAGGATCACATACAAAACCTAGGATTAACCTTCTACAAGAGAAAAAAACAAAGAGGATGAATTTGCACAATATTGGATGCAATTAATGAAATGGATTAATAAATTACATGTGAGAACTTGGTTTTATATTTGCAAGTTAGATAAAACCCTAATATGACTTAAGAATAACATAACACTAAAATTAGCCCTAAATAAACTTACTAAAGTGTAATTAAATATTTAATTACACCAACAAGTTGCATCGGATCCGAGGAAGAGATGCCACCAAGGAGGATGTTTGTTATGGCCAATGTTGCCAGAAGAATAGAAGAAATGATAGAGATGATGAGAACAATGAAAGTTAGATTGGATGTTGTAGAAGAGGATAGAAGGAGAGGTCTAAACCCTAGACATGAGGATGAGAGTGATGATGATGATGAATTAAGATTTCAAGTTGGTGACCAAAATAAAGAAACCATAGAAGAAGAAGAATCTGATCATGTAAAGATGTTGAAAGCTATTTCTAAGATTGGTAAGAGACCTAGAATAGAAATTTTAAACTATACCAAAAATTTGAACTCTGAGGAATTGATTGATTAGATAAATGACATGGAGGAATACTATCAATATGAGGAAATAGAAGATTTGAAAAGAGTAAGGTTTGCAAAAACTAAGTTGAAAGGATATGCTGCTATTTGGGGGAAATAAGTTTAATTGAATAGAAATAGGAGAGGAAAAGAAAAAAATCATAAAATGGGATAGAATGATGAAAAATTTGAAGAATCAGTTCATACCTGCTCACTATGAGTTGGAATTGTTGAAGAGATTACAAAACCTAAGGCAAAAGGAGAAGATAATGAAAGCGTACACTGAAAAGTTCCACAAGATGATTATTAGGACTAGACATAGTGAAGTAAACAAGGAGAAAGTGGCACAGTACATAAATGGACTGAGGATAAACATTCAAGACCTAAGTTTGGTAAGGATGACATTATGGAAGAGGCATATCAATTTGCATTGAAAGTTGAAGAAAAATTGAATAAAAGACATGAGCAAAGACAAAGAGGTAGAAGAGGAAAATTCTAGAGAAGTAGAACATAATGCGGAGAAGGAAGACCATTATTTAGAGCAAAACAAGGAGAGTAGCCCATACCACAAGGGAGAAAGAGACAACAATTCATACCACTAAGGGAGATATGACAAAAGTTTCTACCACAATAGCAGAGGAAGTCATAATTCTTATCGCAATGAAGGATATGAGAGAGATGAAAGAGGATTTGACAAAAGATCATTCAAAGAAACTTGTTTCAAGTGTGGAAGTGAAGGACACCGAGCATTTGAATGTCATCAAGGGAATACTAACAAAAGGATAGAGAATAGTGCAAGAGAAGCATATGCAGAGGAAGAACTAATTGGATCACCTAGTTCAATAGGAAATCCAGAGAAGAGGAAGTCATTAGTCATGAGGAGAGCTTTGTTCCAAGCAGAAGAAACTGGGGAGCCACTGCAAAGGAAAAATTTGTTCCGGACAAGATGCAAATCAAGAGGTAGATGTTGCAAGGTTATCATTGATAGTGGTAGTCAGACAATTTGGTTTCAGAGGAGATGGTGAGGAGGCCAAATCTGGAGAGGTTGAAACATCCGAAGCCCTACAAGATAGCATGGATCCAAGATGAGCACAAGATACTAGTGAGTGAACAATGTTTGGTGAAATTTCATATAGGATCTTATAATGATGAGGTATTGTGTGATATTATGTCGATGGATGTATGTCATATATTGTTGGGAAGACTATGGCAGTATGATAGAAAGGGAATACATGATGGAAGGAAGAATACCTATACTATGACATCAAATGTGAAAAGACATATCTTGATACCTTAGGAGGAAGAGCCCAAAAGTGAAGTATGCAGTTCTAGGTGAAGGGGTTCATTATGGGATGAATCATTGTTGAGCATGTCTTTTTTAGTGAAGACCAAACTATGAGTGGATGTAAGATGTCCAACCATGGCTTGAAATTGTTCCACATTAATGCCATTGGGGAAACAAGACTCAAGCAGGGCCTTGTCAAATATTTCCTTATGCATGGGAGAAATTTGTAAAAGTTCCAAGATCAAGATTGGTGTAGAGGTCTTTCTTAGATGATCAAGGATATTATACTTAGGAGTTGTTATGGATGAAGATGGCATGGATGAGGATGGGGCTCCTGGAATAGTGATATAACTACAATGGATGGTAATGGCATAATCAAGATGATGAGGTCTTATGGTGATAGTGGCTACTTGGGAGGAACAAGCTTCAATATGACTCACAACAGAGTCATAGGGAGATGAGGAATTGAGTGACTTAGCATGATTATTGTTTTTGGAAGAAGGATTACTTTGACCATGGGATGGGAGTGCATCTTGGTAGGCTCATAGTTTCTCATTAGATAACTTTGGAAGATGTTCATCTATAGTCACTTCCCGTTGATCTATACAATCTTGGATATGGTTCTTAAGTCTCATGTAACCACTAGTTTTGTGTCCAGTCATTCTATGATATCCACAAAATTCATTATCATTAAACCCATAAGGTTTGACAACATTTGGATCATGTGGTCTAACTTCAGGTAATGTAATGATACCAAGATTCAAGAGCTTTCTAAAAACAACTTCTATGGGTTCTCCCAAATCTGAATATTTTCGTCTAGGCCTTAACTAGAAACGGGGCTTATTTGGGGGAGGATTATTTATTGCCTTTCATGGTGAAGGTATTTTGAGTGTGGATGGAGGATTTTGTACATTTTGCACCAATCTAGAGTCAATTACACCATCTTTGACAATGTTCTTATTTTTGGACCACAATCGGGACTTATCATTGGCTTGATTGTTACTAGAGTCTTTGTTGTCTTTGAAAATTTTAACAAGTTCTTTTGCTACAAGAGATTTCTCTATTGTTACACCTTTCTCCAAAATTTCCTCAAAGTTGTCAACGCATTGTATTTTCAAGTGGAAGGCCATCTCTTGATTTAAATTTTGCATGAAGATATTGACAAGTTGTTTCTTGGGATTTGTATGAGGGATCTTACTAGCAAGATTTCTCCAACGTACAAAAGTTACAATTGATTCTCCATTCCTTTGTTTAGGATTACAAAGGTCAGCCACATACATCTCATGTTCAATGTTGAATGAAAAGTGAATTATGAATTTTTCAGCAACCTCTTTGAAGCTTTTAATGCCATGAGGAAGATGAGCGAACCATTTAGTGGCTGCTCCTCCCAAACTACACAGTAAAAGTCTCATCAAAGAAGTTTCATCATGAGCTATGTCCATGCGATCTAAATAGAATTCCCTAAGATGGTCTCTAGGGTCACTCTTTCCTCTATACTTATCGAACTTTGGTGCTTCAAAATGTGGAGGAAAGGGATTCATAACTATAGATTTGTCATACTGATATGGACAAACTTCTTCAAAAGTGTACTTCTTTTGATTGGCATTTTGCATGTCATCAAACATTTGTGTCATAAGTGTTTGCATGTCTGACGTCTCATTGGATGTTGTGGAGGATGGATTGGTTGAAGATTGTTGGTGATGTTGGGAAGTTTGTGGTTGTGTTTGTTGGGCAGCTAGGAGTTGTTGTATGAGGGCTTTCTGTTGTTGTATGATTTGTTGGGAGTCATCAGTATTTGAATTTTGAACATGGGATGATGAGGCTTGAGTTTGGACATGTGGACCTTGATGCATTGAAGTATTAGCTTGTGTATGGCCTTGTGGCGTAGTTGAAGATGTATAGATAGGATTTGACATTTGAGTGGTAAGTGGAGGAATAACTATGCCACTTATAGGTGGAATAATAACATTAGTGCTTGGATTGGACATAGGTATGGATGTTGTGCTTGGAGAAGTGGATGTGTGAAGGGGACGTGAGGTCTTAGGAATAGATGATGAAGGAATGTTTTCCCTCTTGGATGTGTTTTGCCTGCTTGATGAAGCGGTGGCATGGGCAGTATTTTGAGGAATAGACATGGACATGCTAGCAATAGGTCGTGATGCACCTATGGAAGGAACGGATTGAATGGTAGGTGTGTTGATGTTAAGATTTGACTTTTCATTTAAGGTTTCATCAACATGTGGTTGAGAAGATCCTCCTGATGCTTTAGCAATTAGGAGAGGACTATCTTCAAGGAGAAAGGGGGTTATATCAAAATTCGCAGGTAGTTTATAGCCTGGACAAAACATCCATTTAAGATAGTCATCGGGTTTGGATTTAATGGCCTTGCATATTATCTTTTGATGTTCAGGCTCATCCATAAATTCGTGATGTTTCTCATCATAATCTTCAGACTCATGATCGGAATTAGTTTGACTTTTGGGTTCTTGCATAGGATTCTCAAAGTCATGAGTATATATGGGATTTGATGATGGTTCAAGAATGCCCTTATAAGGTTCAGGTTCGAATACATCCGTAGGCATCCCATACTCCGGACGAAATCCGGGAGTAATACGGAATGGGACATTAACCCCTTTTCCATGAGAAGTAAACTCTTGATGAGATTGTTGTGAAGAATCTGGATGTAGTTCTGAAGGGGGATCTTGTTGGGATTCTTGATGGACTTCATGATGGGCTTGTTGGACTTGATGAGACTCTTGTAAAGATTCTTGATGTGACTCCATAGTTTTTTAAGGAGGTATGAACGGGGATGTCACCCAAATATAATAGAAAATTAAACGATTCTGTAATCTCAACCTCAGATCCTCGATTCCGCCGGACATGGTCGTTTATCCTAAATTGAAGCAAACTCAAAAATTATATATCCATTTGTTTTTTGTCATTTAAAAGAACAAAGAACATCGCCAGAACTGTGTTTTTCCCAGAATCCAACAATTCCAATCTGGAGGAATCCTGTGGAACAAGGCTACCGGTAAAACGACATGCTTCTACAGTTTCTTCCATGTGGTTTCCTACACAAACCATACCCACTCAATCTACGCCTTTGCCCAATTTTCATCTTTATATAATTCCCCCTTTCTTCTCCTTTATACCAAGAGAAAAGCACTTCGACTTCCCCACAACCTAGCCTGCTTTCACTCGTCCCCTTCTATCTCTGTTCAGTCGAATCGTATTCCATGGCATCTACTTCCACAACTGCTCCTCATTCACAGATTGAAATTACAAATGCTTTTGATGAACTTGCACCACCATCTGCATCTGCATCTACGTCTGTTACATCCTTCGATGTATTTATTAATCACCACGGACCCGATGTGAAACCCACGCTGGCCAGAGGTATCTATCATGCCCTCCATGCCACGGGTCTCAGGGTTTTTCTTGATTCCGAGGAGCTTCAGTTGGGGGACTTCTTGCCTGCAGCACTAGAAGCAGCAATGCATAGTGCTTCCCTTCATGTAGCAATTTTCTCTTCCAACTATGCACAATCGCCATGGTGTCTTGCCGAGCTATCCTTTATGCTAAAGTCTGGCGCAACTATTATTCCTGTTTTCTACCATGTTCAACCGAACGATCTGCGATGGGTTTGTCAAGGAAAAGGAATGTATGCCAAAGCCTTCTTGGAGCATCAAGAAAAGGCTAGATACAGCATGGAAAAGCTTGAGGAGTGGAAGATGGCACTCCACAATGTCTCATTTTATAAGGGCGAAATCATCAATAATAATGAGTAAGCAATGCATAATCAGTCTCCTGCACGTATTTTTCATACCTTCCCCCTCGTGCAAATATTTCTCTTTTTTATATATACAATTTTGATATAATCATTGCTGTTTAGTAAGGTTTCTTCTATTTTTTATAACCATGTTTAACGTATGTCCAGTGAGGAGCAATTGACGTTGAAGACCATTGTCAATCATGTATTAAAAGTAATGCAAATAGTACCATTAGAGGTAGCAAAGCATCCTGTGGGTCTTGAAGAAGCTGTAGCAGACTTTGAAATGATTGCTCCTGAATCTGCAGAAAGTCAATCCACTGTTCAAATTGTGGGATATTAGAGATGCTGCAGCCAAAGGCAATTTATATAAGAAACAGATTGAACTCCTCAAAGACCTCGGTTTTAAAGGAGAAACATTTGAAAATATAGAAAAAGGAAAAGGAGTTATTTCAAATCATTTAAGATCTGCTCGTTTGCTCATCATTTTAGATGACGTGGATCATATAGATCAACTGGATGCTCTGTTGCCCACAAAGGATAGGCTTGGATCGGGGAGTTTAATCATTGTCACAACACGGGAGAAGGAAGTCCTCAGATGTTGGGGTGTCTGCCATTTATGAAATGAAAGCAATGGATCAGTTGCATGCAAAGCAACTTTTTTGCTGGCATGCATTTTTACAACCCTATCCACTATTGGGATTTGAAGAACTTGTTGTAAAGTTCTTAAGTGTTTGTAATGGGCTACCTTTGTCTTTGAAAGTGATTGGAGGCCAGCTTTATAATGAGTCTCGCAAGGATCGCTGGAACACTCTATTATATGAGATATCTAGAATATTACCCCATGATATCAGAAACAAACTGAAAGTGAGCTATGATGCTTTACAAGAGGAAGAGAAACAAATATTCTTAGACATTGCTTGCTTCTTCATTGGCAAAGACATCAGGACCGCAATTGCAATATGGGAGGGATCAGGTTGGAATGGTATGTACTGTTGGGAAAGGCTTGTAAATAAGTGTCTTGTTGACCTCAATAACAGCTGCATAAGAATGCATGACCATCTAAGAGATTTAGGAAGAGAAATAGCAAATACTCAGTCGCCCTGCCGTCTGTGGTCTCCAGAACAGATTACGGGCATTCGGAAACGACTGGGGGTGAGGTTAATAGTTTCTTTTCTACGCTGTTAGCAATCATGGCATGGATATTTCTTTTGCATTTCTTTTTGCCTCCCTCTATTAAATGTTTCTCGCTTTTGCTTTTCTGTAATCAGGAAAGGGTCCAGATTCGAGGAATGATATTGAATACAAAAACTGATGATGGTCAAAAGTTTCCTAGTTTTCTGGTAAATACAAGCACATTGTTTTCAGGGTATATGTGGTGGTTCAAAAGACAACCTTTCCCCCTTGGATTAAAGATTTTAGTCATAAGAGGAAATTATTTTAAAAAGCACTTTTGTAAATTATCAGAGGAATTCGCCTGGCTCAGCTGCACTAACAGTGATCAGAGACATCTTCCATCATGGCTACCACTGAAAAATCTAAGAGTATTAAAATTTGAAGACTCTTACAAATTAAAAAAATTGTGGAAGGATGGTGCTGACGTATGTATCTTTGCTTTAGGGTTGTTTGAAATTCCTAATTCAAAATTATTGTAATTGTTCTGTGTTTTCTATATTACAAAGATAAAAATTGGATGCAGGCTCCGGTGCAGTTAAGAGAGTTAGTTATTCAGAACTGCGGCAGATTCCAAAGATTTCCAGAGTCAATAGGACTTCTGCAGCATCTGGAGCATATGCAGCTAGAAGGTTGTCAGATGCTCTCATCACTACCTAGCAGTTTCGGAGATTTGACAAACCTGCAGCATCTAGAATTGAGAAATTGTCCGGAGTTGCGGAAGGTGCCGATTTCTTTTAAGCAGCTGAGGCTCCTGCAGCATCTCAGTATAGAGGAGTGTCGTGAGCTCACCTTAGAGCCAGACATCTTGGAACACATGATAAAGCTGGAGTATTTGAGTTTGTCTTGGATTCCATTGAAAGAGTTGCCTCGCCACATGACAAATCAGGCCTCTTTGAGAGAACTCTACGTAGAACATACCGACATAAGGGAGCTCCCAGTTAACATCGGTCAACTCAGCAAGTTGAGAGTGATGGTGATAAAGTCATGTTAGATAGATTCTTTACCAGAGTCTATGGGGCGTCTGAATCTTTTAGAGCGTTTGGAATTAGGGCATTTGGCATTGGAATGTTTCCCACAATCATTTACACAACTAGTTGATCTGCAATTTCTTATAATAGACGCTTGCCCAATCAGTGAATTCCCTTTTCGGCAGGAATTGCTCAAGGAAATATTGGTATGCCGGACAAGAGTGTCCAAGGGTTTAATTCCTGAACAGTGTTGTCCTGGCCTTGCAACGCTCAAACTCCATAATATGCGCTATTTAAGGCGGCTTCACACCCTGCCAAGAGCACTGAAGGTCATAGATGTGTTCAATTGTGGAAAGCTAAGAAATATGACGGGTATTGGTCGTTTGTCAAGCCTTCAAATACTGAATATAATATATTGTCCAGAGTTAGATGCGCTTCCAAGTTTTGAAGAATTACCGTCTCTAGAGATATTTCTAATGTTCAAATGCGACAGAGTTGAGAAGATAGAAGGTTTAAAGCACTGCAGATCATTGAACACACTGAATATATTTTCATGTTCAGGGTTAAATGAGCTTCCAAGTTTCGCAGAATTAACTGCTCTAAGAAAAATTGAATTGATAAGTTGCCAGAAAATCTCAAAGATAGGAAATTTACAAGACTGCAGATCATTGGTAGGGCTGAAGATAATTGGCTGTCCAGAGTTGCATTCCCTTCCAAGTTTTGCAGACTTAATTTCTCTCAAAAGTATTTGAACTGAGAGGTCGGAACAAAGTGGAGAAGATAGAAGGTTTACAACACTGCAAATCATTGGAGAAGCTGGTGGTAGAATGTACCTGGTGGGAGGTGCGGGCTATAGAAAGTTTGGCGAAAATGTAAAGATTGAGAGCACTACACCTCGCGGCAAAGAAGAGTTCAGCTATTGAGCCTTGTATTAAAACTATGCAGGTAATAATTATTTTTAGAAATATAAAATTCTTGTTATTTTTATCTCATCACTATATTTTATTTTATGTTCCTTTTTGACAGAAATGGCCGGCAGAAATAATAATTTGTACGAAGGCAGCCCCTGGCGTGGAGTCACTTCTAAACCCATCAGCCTTTCCCAATCTCTCTCTCGTGTATTCTTTTGCTACAGATGAGAAGCCCTCCTCCATAGGCAATGCCTTTATGCTATGCTTGGTTGTAGATTGTCGCTCTCCAGGATTATTGCCTACTATAAAGGCGGCTGATCTGGGATTGCGTTGGGGCAAAGCTATAGTGATAGGTATGTTCACACAACATTCTACATTCACTGCATTTCAGGATATATATGTAATAAGAAAGGAGGTCTATGGAAGAAAAAAATTTAAGCAAGTGGAGAAAGGATTTCTTATGAGCGGGGAAGAAAATAGCGTCATGGAGGCTTTCCACCGTTTATTTGCACTTGCAGGAAATTCATAATGTGATGATGGAAATTCATAATGTGATTGGAGTAATGGTCAGGGGATTATTGCCATTATGGAATGTGTATTATGGGATTATTGCCATTATGGAATGTATATTATGGGATTATTGCACTGTTACCCAGAGAGTTAAATCCGCTGGTGGTGATTGTAAATCCAAGCAGGAACATACTTCCCAAATAGTTATGATATGCATTGTTATGTTGATTAGTGGTGTTTATGAAATTTTTATGGCTATGTGGTTTTAAATTGTTGTATATATTTATTTTAAATTTTGTTGCAAGAATAAAATATTTTAACTTTTAACCAATATGTGGGATACTCTTTAATTCTTCATACTAAATTAATTTAAATTTTTGGATACTGTTATATATATATATATATATATATATATATATATATATATATATATATATATATATATATATATAATATTTTAAAGATATATAATATTAAGATCATTAAAATTATTTAAATATATGAAAATTACTTTTAATTTTATATATAGAGATTGTAAATTTTGTAAGGTCAAAATGGTGATCAATCAAATGAATAATAGATGACCCAAACATCAATAAAATGGTGAAACAAGAAAGATTCAATTAAACAAAGCAATGAACAAGACAAAGCAAACCTTTTCCGTTTCGAAATTTCTGTTGTTCGCCTATCACGATCGTCCTTTTTGCAGATGAAGTGAGCCCTCAGAGAATGCACTCTTTTAGCTGTTTGAGGAAGTCAATGGTAAATGGCTGTAGGGATATGCAATGGAGATGAGCTCCAAGGCAAACACGTGATCTCAAGCTTGTAGATGACAAAAGGGTGCCAAAGGCGTGCCGGTGATATTTCTGCAGAGTAACGATGTCAAAAGCCTGGATGAATAGAATGGAGGGATGAAGCTTCATTTATAGACTTGGAAGAATGGGAATCAACGGTTGAGAAGAGATATGAAGATCAACGGCTGAGGATGGTTGATGAATGTGCAACCAATAGAAATGTGACAAGTGTCCCAGCACCATCATGAAAGAGGGGATGTGACAAAATTGATTGGAGAGTTAACTCCATTGATTGAACAGTTAACAAACTTGATTGATCAGTTAGAAGAGTGGATTATGGGATTGACTAAATTGATTGACCAGTGAACTAGGTTGATTGAGGAGTCAACAGAATAGATTGACCAGTGAACTCAAATGACTAATTAGTTAACATATTTGATTGATTAGTTAACTAACTTCTGATTTGAGAAGAAATAGGCCATGTGGGTGAGAGAAAAATAGGTAATTAAATATTAAATATATTTAATTACATGTGCAACCTGATGAGGTGGACAAGGTGAGGTGGAAAAGGTGAGGTGTAAAGGTGAGGTGGATTTTTGGAATTTAGAACTTAGGATAGAGGAATTTGGTTTAATTAAATAATTTATGATTATTTAATTGTGTAGGACATTAGAAGAATTTTAATTAAATAAATTGAATTTATTTAATTATGGAACAGTGAATCGATTAAATAAATTTAGAATATTTATTTAATTGGTAGAAGAATGGAATAAATATTTAGAATATTTATTTAGGATGATTCGTGTCATTTTTAGGCGTATACATTTTGCCCCTCTTTGATGCAATGCAGTTTACAACGTTGCTTCAAAGAAGTCGATAGTCTGATAGTGATACATGCCCCAGTTTGCCCCTGGTACAAGTTTAACGACAGGATGCCCCCTCGAGAGATTGGACTAGAAGAAGGCAGAAGGCGTGAGATGGACAATCTCACGATGAAGAAGGTTAAGTTTGAAGAAAATAGGTGAAGAAAGAGCCGAATGATACGCGATGCAAGAGAAAATGATAACACACACAAGCAAGCAAGCAAGTATGCACAAATGATTCAAGAACAAACAAGGTATTGCCCCTGTCGAGCTATAAACTAACTGATGAATTGATAACGATATACGACAGTGTTGTCATGGTGGGGAACAATGTATCCCTAGACCAACACGGCAGGCGTGTTGTCATGGCGGGGAATGATAGATCCCTAGAGCAACATGAAGGATAGTGTCTGGTTTCAGGAAATGAAGCATATCGTGTAAGACGTGTGTATTGGTCTGATTTCAACAATGCAACATCCTGTATAAGACAATTGATTGATTAACTAATCGAGTTGGTTTACGACCAGACAAGGATCAAGACCACTGATTGTGATTGGATCATTTGTGGAAGATTGACTTGACTTGATTGGTATGGATTAAGGATGGACCTTGCATTTGGATCATTGCTTAGACTGACTAGACAAGGATGAAAGATATGATGATAGATAGAAATCTGATTGATAGAAGAAAGACTCGATAGAAGGACTCACAAGCTTTTATTTGTATTGATACTCTGCATTGTCGGATCTTTATTGCATGGGGTACAGTATGGATGTATAAATGGATACGGGATGGATGCTTTGCTTTTAGAGTGCTTTATTTCATCATTGGGCATTGTGTTTTTTGGTACATTTTCTGAAATGTTGTAAGTGAATACAAGCATCTAGGTATAATTGAACCGAGATGACCTGAGTACCACTTACATGGATTTTGATTTAGCAAGTTAATACAAGCATCTAGGTATAATTGAACCGAGATGACCTGAGTACTTCTAGCGTATCAACAAACAAGGATTGCCCCCGTTCATGTTATACCTTTGATGTCCTCGATGATCTTTTGCTGATCATGTCTTTAGACAAGGCTTCACATTACTAAAGTTTAATCCACAAACAACAAACAAAGAAAGTAATCATGCCCCCATCATAGCATCTCTAGCTTTTGGCATCCTTGAGTAGCATAGGAAGGTATGATGGCAAAAATTAGGACTCGAACTGTTAACCATGTTTCCGATCTACAAAGCATATTTGCGTTGATATGTGTTTATTTCTTGCTTTAATTTGCATAAAATCATTTAGAAGACCTTGGGTATTTGCTTTGCATTGGATAGGTTAAGATGCTCACAGTCAAGATTTCTGCTTGAGGTGCGGGTTCTGCTTGTATTTTCTTTCTTGGTGAGAAGATTGCACAATCCTTATTGGGGAGACTGACCCTAAGGGACTGACCTAGTGCCTCGGGGGCCCATTGCTAAATGGCCTTGCCTACGTGACTACGCAGAGGCAATGTAGTTCGGGGTAAACCCTAATGGACCATGGATGGACTAGAAGAAAGACGACAAGAATGAAGACAAGTAAGGGGATGAATGGGACTGTGGGAGAAATGGAAGCCTCGGGGGCGCATTAGAATAATGGCCTTGCCTACGTGACAGCGCAGATGCAACGTAGTTCACGGACTTGGACTATGGACATCGACAAGAGACACTAAGCTAGGCTCACACGGAGGAGATGGTATGGGACAAAACCTTGGTTGACAAGGCCACAAGGTGAGTATCAAGCCATGATAGGTAACTGTCAAGTGTTTATTGTGGGACAGATATGGGTCAAATGGGAAATGAGCGAAGGAAGAATGGACTCAGGGTGATTGGATTCTCAAAGATGGAGAAGGCGGTTTATCACAAGTAACGCCTGTTTACCAGGTTTTCACCACTTTCTTTTATTTGCATGAGAAGCTAGAAAGTAAACATGACACCTGTTTGCCAGGTTTTCATCATGATACCTATCTAAGGTGCCTGTTTGCCAGGTTTTCACCAAAGGACGATTTTTTTGTATGCTTTCTATTTTTTTCCAATTTTTTTGTATTTTCTCTTTTCAACTTTTTTGATTTTTTTGATTTTTGACTTTATTGTGTCCCTTGCAATGGGATTCTCCTAGGTATAGAACCGGCGAAGGTGCATGCTGTTGATTGGATCATCGAACAACTCACCCTCTGATGTGGCCAACTGATATGCCCCCGATCCGTAAGCAGCTACAATCACATAGGGCCCAAGCCAATTAGGCTCGAACTTACCTTTCTTTTCCCTGTCTTGTTGATTGCGAGGGTTTTCTCTGAGGACGAGGTCCCTAACCTTAAAGCATCTCGGGTGAACCTTATGGTTGTAGCTTCTTGACATCATCTGTTGATAGGCTTTGAGATGATCAAAGGCTTTCTGGCACCTTTCTTCTAGCAGTTCGGCCATCTAAAATAGCTTTGTGAGGAGTTTTTGAAAAATATTTTTGTTTGAAAAAAGATAAAACAAATGTCACATAGTGACCAGTACGTGCCTCTGTACTATTGTAATAATAACAATTGTTTAGTTATCAATGGATGAGCTATCACAAAGTGATTCTTGAGTCGGCTTGACAACACTTGGAGATCGAAGACATAAGGTGGCTCAACATGAAATTGTTTTTGATTAGATAAGAGGGACCTTTTTGAAAGGGCCCCAACCCTTTTACAAATGTACAAAAAATGGGATAAACAACACAACACAATTGCAGCAAAGCTGCCAAGACAAATAGTAAGATAAAAAACTACAGAACAACATAAGAAGACCTTGCAATTCTCATGCCCTTGACCCTAGTGTGAGACCAAGAAAGATGCTTTGGAAAACTTTTCTTCCTTCTAGATACAATAGTCCAAGAACCATCATTGTCAACATCCTCTAAGACCGGAAACAGAGGAGGAGATACCCACTCTGTGGTCCCATCCAAGGGCGAAACACAAGGTGGGGGAAGACTAGTCGAGGAAGTCGATTGCCAAGAAGCCACCACGGAATCCAAAGGAGGCACACCAATAAATTATACAGATAGAAGTGTGGGACCAAAAGATGGATGAGAAATAGGTGATACAGGAGCCGCCTCCCCAACAACAAGTGGCTTAGAGGCCTCTGAATCAGAACTATCCTCAACTACATCCATAGTAAGGTGTTCTTGTAAATCATTCTTCCACCAAGAGGAGAAATGTGAGACCTTTGCGTGTGGGTAGTTTGACGCTAAACATCCCATAATAAAGCATCACCGACACCAGAAGAGGATGCCTTCATAATCCAATATTTGATTCTAGGAATGATCATTAACTTATAGAACAACCTATGTTGGGAAAGTCTTAGACAAATCCACATCAACAAGAATATGAGCATATGTGGTGTAAGAAAAAAACGTGGTGGCTTGATCCACCAAAATAAACTGCCCACAAAATTTCCAATACCATCATAGCAGGAATTGCACCAAAAGTGGATAGGAAGATTAGGTAGGCAAATCCAAATTGATAGCTGACTGAAGGACTTGATAAGAGGTTTGAAAGAGGAAACCCAAGGCTTCAACAGGAGGGCATGTTGTCCCCAAAACTAGAAGTGACCAACAAAACTACATCTTGATCTGGGACAGAATAAAAGGCAACCATTAAAAAACCCTTGGCACAAGGGTAGATCTCAATTTTCCCTTCTATAACAGGTTGCCACTACTCAAAAATCTAGTAGTTAAGCTCACTAATTTGATGCCATAATCTATCAAACCTACAAATCAGACCTTTATTAGAGAAGTATTCCTCATTTTTTGAAACTTCCTCCCCTAGAAGCACAGCCAGGGTTTGAATTGATTGTCTTCATAAGGCCTAATGGTGGGCAATTGGATTAAGTCAGCTTTAACCAAATTGCACAAACATTTTCAATAGGTTCTCCTAAAGGTGTTAACTTTATTTTAGGGGTATTATTTTGTCTTGGTTGTCCTTTATGATTGGTGATGTTATTGTTGTTTGTGGATGGGTTGGATGGTGGAGGAACTTGTATGTTTTGAACATTTTTAATATCGATCACACCATCATTGAGAGTGTTCTTATTTTTACCTCAAAAATGGGGTTTCTCATAGGATCTATTATTATTATTTTTGTTGTTGTTGGTGGTGTTTTTGCTATTGTTGACTTTATTGTTATTTTTGTTGTCATTTTTCTCCCAATAAATTTTGATGGCCCCCTTTGCAATAAAGGCCCTTTCAATGCTGGCTCCTTTGTCAATGACTTCTTCAAATTTTGAGGTGCATTGTATTTGGAGATGAAATCCCACTTCTTGGTTGAGGTTTGTGACAAACATATTGACCAATTATTTCTTAGGGATGGGCCATGGAAGTTTTCTTGTGAGGCTTCTCCATCATTACAAAAAGGTAGTGAAGGTTTCCCCATTATTTTGTTTTGTGTTACAAAGGTCTATCATCAACACTTCATGATCAAAGTTGTAAGAGAAGTGGTTAACAAATTTCTCTGTAAGTTTATGAAATGTTTTGATTCCAAGGGATAGGTGTGTAAACCATCTGATAGCTTGTCCTCCTAAGCTCCAAGGAAAAACCCTCATGAGATAAGTATCATCATTAGAGACTTCTATGAAAGCAATATAGAAGTCCTTGAGGATATCGTTTCCCTTTGTATTTGTCAAATTTTTGTATTTCAAAGTTCTTAAGAAAGGATTGCATGTTGAGAGAGTGATCAAATAGAGATGGACAATATTTGCAAAGGAATATTGTTTCCTTTTGTGCCCTTATTGTATATCATCCTCTCTTTGCATCAAGTGTTGGATGACTTGTGATAGGTCTATTGTAGGGGGTTGGGGTGTGTTAGCTTGTTGTTGGTTGATGGAGTGTTGGAGGAAATTGGGTGGTTGTTGTTTTTGTTGTTTTTATTTTTATTGGTGAGTGATGAGTTGTTGAAGAAAGTTGGGCAGTATTTGTTGTTGTTGTTGGAGTTGAAGTTGTTGTAGGAATGCGTGGTTGAAGTTTTGAGTGGAAGAGGATGTTGGTGGTTGTGAGATGGGAGGTTGTGTGTATGTGGAACTGATTTGGGAGGTGGACATTGATGTTTGTAGATTGTTGTTGGGGTTATAAAAGTATTTGGATATGAATGCTATGGTGTTTTGGTCAAGTTGGGGGATACTATTGGAAGTACTAGTGTAAGTGGCATTGTTTGGGATGTTGAGGGTGATTTGTGGGATAGATGTGGATATGGTAGATGTTGATGTGGAAATTGATGTGGATGTTGATGTAGAGGTGGATTATATTGAGGTGTTAGGTGAATTGTTAGATGATGATGGTTGAGATGGATTAGTGGGTGGATTGGTTGATATAGCAGTGACATTTTGAATCAAGAATTCTATGTACTTATTAGGATAAGATTTTAAGACTCGGTCTTATAAATCCATGGCACTTGGGTTTGTGTAAATTCCACATGACTTCTTGATCAAGATTTTGATTTTCATCATTTTGTGGAGGAGAAGGATGGGGAATGTCAACCATGAGTTGGGTAGAGGGATTCCTTAGTCCAAACTCACGAGGCATCCTGAACTCTCTATCAAGCTCCACATTTTCATTTTTCTTAGCTTGTGACCCTGTCATTGTTGGAATACAAGGAAATTATCCAAAATTGTTAGTGGAAGGGATATGTTAAGTGGAGGATGCTGAAACTTAGAACTCTATGGATTTTTGAAAATTTTGGACCAAATGTAATTGATAGATAAATGAAGGTTGGTTTGGTTCAAATGGAAGATGATTTGGTGTGATTTAAGGGATGACTTTGGTGATGAAAGATGATTTTAGTGGATGGTTTTGGATGATAAAAGATCAAAGGATATTGAAAATGATTTTGAAGATAATTTGGATAAGGTTTGATCAAGGGATGATTTTTGGATTTCAAACCAAAAGAGGCTTTAGAAAAATCTAGATCTTGTGGATACCAAAGGATTTTATCATCTCCTAATTGGGGTAGACAAGACATACCAAGTAAAATAGGATTTTTGGAATTCACTAATTTAGGGGTAGTCTAAGCTCCTAAGCTAATTTATCCAAGATGATAAGGGTTAATTTATGCAAACCTTAAGATAGACAAGGTCTTAAGCCTAATATAAATTAGTAGATAATGATAAGATCTAGATTTACCTTAGTCAAGTTTTGATTTGGAAGGTAGATTTGGTTGAAGGATGACTTGATTTGTGAATATGGAGATTACATGTTTTGATGAAGGATGGATTTTTTATGTTGATGTGGGTTTGATATAGTTTGAATTTAATGAAATGAAGGTATTGGTCCAAAGTAGGTCAATAAATGATCAATATTTTTCTAAGGTTTGAAATGGGAAAATGGGATCATTAGGGGGGAGGTAAAAAATTGGATAAAATGGATGACCTTAAAGAAGAATGATTTGGTGAAAAATGCAAAGATGACTTTGGATCACTTTCATTGTTTGCTAAAGTGTGAAAGTCAGTCAAATTTTGATGGGAAAACTATTATGTTTGATTGCCTAGGGTCATAGGCGGACAGAGTCTGCACAGGCGTTGATAGGGATGATGAATGCATTAACAGATGGATTGGAGGTGTTCACAAATCAAACAAAAGCAATGATAGTCAGATAAGTGGCATTGATAGATCAAACAAAAACAATGATAGTTAGATCAAAGGTGCTAACAATTTGAGTGAAGGTGCTAGTAGATAGAGCGTAGGTGTTGTGGGGACTGTAAATGTGTTGACTCAATTGACTATTTGGTCGTCTGATTGTTCCTTAGAGGCACTAAAAGATACAAAGAACATACTGAAAGAGACACCAAGTGTGCTAACTGTTGAGCAAATTCTTACACAACATATCAAAATTTTTGTTGCAAAGGTCAATTTCATCGGTGGGCTGAGTCATTAAAGTTTCATCAAAGAGCATTGACAAGATTCAAAACCCAAGAGTCTCTGTGAGTGATGTAGATTCTCCTGTTTCGAAAGAGTCTCAGCCTGTGTCATGGCATGGCTAATAAAGTGATACACAATCCATTAAGAATATGGCATGATTCCTTTAAGGCTTAGCCACAGTCAGAAAAGAGTGTAGCATATAAATCATAGTGCACGGCATTATGAAGGTTCGTTTCCTTGAAACATCGGCCAGCTCTCCCAGCTAAAAACACTCAAATAGTTGCACAATCAGAGCCTTGGCATTTCCTTTAGGGTGCCTTCTACAAATGAACACTCAACCAAATTCAAAAGAGTATGGTGCTTGGCCTATTAGAAAATGTTGTGCAAGTTTTCAAAGGCTCACACAGATGCCTGATGAAGAGCGGCCTAGAAAACGGCCCAGCCCTCTGGTCATCACTCCGGCATCGAAGGGTTATAATTCATCTTCTTCACAGCAAATGAAGGTGCAATTGATAAGGGAATGACATAGTCTCTAGATGAAGACTCTCAGACATAAGGTGCTCAGCTATCATGAGTTTCAGAATCATGGCATCACTATAAGGAGGGAGGCAGCCTCGATGGCGAGCCATTTGAGTTTCGAAACATGGCACAAACATAATGAAACTATAAGAGGTAAACACACATCATTCAACGGTGTATATAATCATAAAAGGTGATCCATAAAGATCAAAGCGGCCTCAGTTCAAATCAAAGGTGTAATATATCAGCTGAGGTACAACTCCATAAAGGAAGGAGTCACGTGTCTTTAGCAATAGATGGCACCATGCATTCAAGGGTAAGAGGCATTGCCATTGTCAAGACTCCGCATACCCAGAGCATGGTTGGACACCACACAAAGTAACTACTAGCATTCTCAAAGCAGAGATAGTGCGACCTATTTTATATATGGCTCAGCTTTTAATTTCAGCTAGCTATTAGAAGCTCGAGATGTTGCTATTAGTGTACAAACTCCTCCAAAACAATAGAATCGTCAAGCTCAAATAATACAAAGAGCCACCATATAAGGGAGCCATAGACAAATGATAGATACCTAAGGCAAATTCTATGAAGATCAACCAGCCCTGTCACATATCAAATGAAACGCTGGTTCATTGCAATCATTAGCATACGAAAAAGAAAGATACATTAATGAAGTGGTTCAGTCTAACTCAAGCGCCAGCTCCACAGGTATGCAATTATAAGAAGGTATAGTGTTTTAAGTGAGTCTGCCAGTGATAGCAAAGTGAAGTTGCTACCATATGAAGGCACTTAGCATAAAGATAGATGACGACCTCCATAGTGCTGTGTTAAGGTGCAACATTCAAATAAAGATGGCACTATCATGAAATAGGCAAAATCTATTTCAAGTGATCTTCATCAGCCATACAAATCACCACAATCAATTTAGCATAAGCCATCTAGCACAAATGCTATACTCGGCGATACTATTTAGATGGGAAAACATCATAAATGGCATTCAATTCAGATTTGAAATCATTTGAATAGGGCAAGTCAGAATGAAAATGGTTCATCCATTCAAGAAAGGTGCTAGCTATTGAAGGATCTAATGGCTTAGGCAAAAAGGCAGTGGAGAGCGCCAAATGGAGGCACCCGAGGAGTAAAGAGAGAAGTTCAAAATGATGGGGAGGCTGACAAGTGGGAGCAGCGTGAAAGAGGAATTAAAAAAGGGCAGCGGACTTCACCATGTGGCTCAGGCCGAAGCAAGAGGGATAGATTCTTTAATTTTTTATAAAATTGCATCATGATTCACGGGAGACAAAAAGAGGTTGTGTCTTTTATTAAATATTAAGTCCCTTATTATGCATATGGTGGGCCCCTTTCCTAAAGCTAATGCTTTATTTTAGTTTCAATTATTAATGTTTCAAAAATTCATGGGAGAAGTCAAGTTAAGATAAATAAAAATGTTTTATTAAAGCCTCTCATAAGACACGGTAGGTCCTAGCTACATAAAGCTAAGGCTTTATAAAGACTCATGAAATTTTTTTTGTTTTGACTTTCACGAGAAATAAAATCAAATGTAACCCTAACTTCTTACAGCAGCCACTTTCATTCTATGGCAAAAAGAGATGAGAGACGGGAGATCTTTTATGCTGGAGGCAGAGAAGGAGATAGAGATATATTTTTTCAGCCAGTTGCTAGTTCCAGTTCAGTTGTAGATGCTGTTAGTGCCAGATTTTGTGCTAGATTTAACAGAGATAGTTGTAGATTTTTGGGAGGCAGTTGCGATATTTTCTTGGGTTTTTGGGGTTATAAAGGCAGATCCGGGTAGCAGAGCAAGAGGTTCTTCATAGAGTTTCACACATAGATCAGAGGATTAGAGCAACAAGCAAATGTTTTCTTTTTGCCTCAGCAATGTCTTTTCATGAGGATTGTAATATATTATTTTGTGCAGCTATTTCTGCCTAGATATAATTTGTTATTATTCAAATATGAGACAGTGTTCTGTGAAGATTTGAATGCCTTTGTTTTCTTGTCTCTAATTTCTCTTTTTCTTCTGCCTTTGTTTAATCTATTTACAAACTGGGTTTTATCATGCATCTCTACTCTTTAATCTTTTAGTTAAATCTTTCAAGGTTAAAACACTGTACAACTTGGTAGTTATTCTAATCCAGCACATCGCCTTAGTGATTAGATTTTAATATTGTATCTGTAATCTTGTTTTTCTTTCTAATCTTTTTAAAAACCCCCACTGAAAGAACGGAAGAGCCAACTTCTCTAAAATCTAGAGGTTGTTTCTGGGGTCAATCCCACATCTCAGAAACTTCCCATGTTGTTGCTGGATTAAACCCACAGATTTATGCATCAACAGTTTTTGGCATGCCTGGTGGGACTGGAATCAAAGACTTGGGTCTTTGTTTTTAGAGAATCTTTGCCCTGTATTTTGTGATTTTGATGGAGAATCATGAAAGTATTTGCTCATAGGAGTATGTATCATCCATCTGGTGGCTCTACTAAGGATTCTTTCTAGAGTTTTTGCCCTTGCAAACCATGGCAGCCCCTGGTATATATGTGCATCTAAATATTCAAAGAGATCTACCTTTTGTGACTTGGGATTCAAGTCCTCTTGTTCTTCAGCAGTAATGTCAAGTTCCTAACATAGCTTGGAAGGCACTGCCTCACTTTCTTGGAGATGGCCTAGTTTGTCTTGTAGATCACATTCAAGATGTGGCTAGTTTATGCGCTATTCATAATGTCACAACCGAGAATCATGCTCTTCTATTTTTGGCATCTTCTCTCAAAGGAAAAGCAAAAGAATGGTACAAAATCTTGTAGCATGTTTCAATCACTAGATGGGATCTGCTTGGTGGATTTATCTACAATAAGTTCAAGGACAGGAAGGATGTTAGCACTCTCACCCAGAATCTCATCACCATCAAAAGGCATCCAATGGAGCCCATACATGATTTCAATTCAATATTTGACAAGGTATGGAAAAAATTTTCTATCGATATCAGACCATCTTTAGTCTTTGCATTCTTGTATTATTTAAAGGCTTTAGACCTTGAGATATCCATGATGATTCAATCCCTAGGAGGTGAAACTCTTCCTCAGTCATATGATCTTGCCATTAGGGCTGAAAATAACCTCATAGAGGCTGGTAAATTGCCTCCTCTACCCTTAGAATAGCTGATGCCTCATGCAAATAATCTATCTCAAATTCTTTTTTGTAGTCAAATGTATACATATTCTGATCCACCCACCCTCCTTGCTGATTTGTCAAATTATGAGGAGATGATGGAGGTAAGAGAACTTATAAAAAACCTCACCCATGAGCTGAATGAGTTAAAATGTCAAAGCATTTACAATGTTGATCCATATTTCATGCCCCAAAATCCTTATGAACAGCAATATGAATATAATCAGACGATGCCCAATTGTCTTGAGAATTATCTATTACAAGGTTCTGTAGCCGTAGATCAGTCCATAGGAGCCACATATCAGTTTCTTTGTCATTTTGACATTGAAGAAAATCTAAGTCTCAAAGATCAAGATACAAGCAAGGTAGTGGCTCTTATTTTTTCAGTGTGTTCTTATGATCTTAAGCATCAAGTATATGTGACAACATGTGATTCAAAATTTCAGTCATGTAATGGAGAAGATTCAGAAGATGCTTATGAGGTGACACTTCTAAAAGTTGAAAAGTACTTCAAGAGGTGCTTTGAAGCTAAAAAGTACTGGGTTCATAGTGATGCTGCATCTGCATCTCGTTTTGGGGAGGAGGTTGCAAATGACATTATACTAGAATCCACAAAGGGTGATTGTCTTTATTTCAATCATGAGTTTTCACATTTAGAAGGAGATAGCACAGAGATACATGACCAACATTAAGGATAACAAGATGAGGATTTATTCTTAGTTTTTCAACAAGGCTACCAGCTTCTAGATGAGGAGGATCTTACGATTGACCAAGTGGATGGTTGTTTTGCAAAGCCTAATGTAATAGAGCAGAAAGAAAATTTTGAAATGGAGGAATATGCAAGATTTGATTTGTTCTCCATTCTTGCAAATGGTTATTGTCTTCTTTTTATGAAGATTCACAGCCACAAGATGATGATATCCAAAGAGATATATGCCATAGTGCAGAGTCACATACAATGTCACATGCTAAGTCATATTCTACACCTTTCTTCTTGCAAGAGGGAATTTCGATTAAGTTCAAGACCCTTATTGGTTGTTCTGTCACCTATAAGCCTAGTCTGGACACTTTCATGAGTCATCAACCTATTATAAGGCTAGTAAAAGAGGTCATTGATGGGGTATTATTGACAGAATTTTTTAAATGCAAATGGAGGAACAAGTTTCAATGCCTGGTTTTCCCTTCCCACCCTCCTCTGAAGTAGGAGAAGCATACAAATCAGCCTGACTGGTATTTTTGTGTAAAAGAAGAACCTCCAGAGAGCAGAGAGGCAAAGAGGTACAAGTTTCTATTGTATTTTTTTAGAAATTTCATCTGGTCAATTATCAGTGCAATGTTGATAATTCAGAGAAGCATTGTTAGACGGCAGTTATTTTGTTGTCCCAGTGAATGGACATATTCTTGCATGTTTAATTTGTCAGTAATTAGTTTTAGTTTTTAGAATAAGCTACAGCAGTAGCAATATTTTTTAGTTTTAGTTAGTTTTATTTCAATAAGTTTCAGCTGTAATTCAGAGATGTAAGGTTAGTTCTGTGTCTTAGTTCAGTGGTAGCAGTTGGTTTCAGTCCTGGTTAAGCAGTGTTTCTGTATCAGCCTCAGTGATGTTTTTGGGCAGTTTGTATCAGAGCCATAGATGTTGGTTAGTTTTATGGTAGTTTTAGGTTTAACTTGATAATTGACTCTATTGCCCAATGATAAGGCACCGATATGTGAAACCAGAGATTCTGGAGTTCTGAGTGAGTAGGCTCACTCTCCCAGTTTGTTGCCAAGAAATGTTGAGCAAATTCTTACACAACATATCAAAATTTTGGTTGCAGAGGTCAATTTCACTAGTGGGCTAAGTCATTAAAGTTTCATCAAAGAGCATCGACAAGATTCAAGACCCAAGAGTCTGTGTGAGTGATGCATATTCTCTTGTTTCAAAAGAGTCTCAGCCTGTGTCATGGCATGGCTGATAAAGTGATACACAATCCATTAAGAATATGGCATGATTCTTTTAAGGTTCATCCACAGTTAGAAAAGAGTGTAGCATATAAATCATGGTGCATGGCATTATGAAGGTTAAGTTCCTTGAAACATCGGCCAGCTCTCCTAGCTAAAAAACACTCAAATAGTTGTATAGTCAGAGCCTTGGAATTTCCTTTAGGGTGTCTTCTACAAATGAACACTCAACCAAATTCAAAACAATATGGTGCTTGGCCTGTTAGAAAATACTGTGCAAGTTTTCAAAGGCTCACGCAGATGCCTAATGAAGAGCCGCCTAGAAAATGGCCCAGCCCTTTGGTCATCACTCTAGCATCGAAGGGTTATAATTCATTTTCTTCATTGTAAATGAAGGTGTGGTTCACAAGGGAATGACATAGTCTACAGATGAAGACTCTCAGACATAAGGAAGGCGCTCAACTATCATGAGTTTTAGAATCATGGCATCAGTAAAGGAGGGGGGTAGCGTCGATGGCGAGCCATTTGAGTTTCGAAACAGGGCACAAACACAATGAAACTATCAAAGGTAAACACGCAACATTCAATGGTGTATATAATCATAAAAGGTGAGCCATAAAGATCAAAGCGGCCTCAGTTCAAATCAAAGGTGTAATATATTAGCTGAGGCACAACTCCATAAAGGAAGGAGTCATGTGTCTTTAGGAATAGATGGTGCCATGCATTCAAGGGTAAGAGGCATTGCCATTGTAAAGACTCCGCATAGCCAGAGCATGGTTGGATGCTACACAAAGTAACTACTAGCATTCTCAAAGGAGAGATAGTGCGGCCTATTCTATATATGGCTCAGCTTTTAATTTTAGCTAGCTATTAGAAGCCCAAGATGTTGCTATTAGTGTACAACCTCCTCCAAAACAATAGAATCATTAAGCTGAAATAATACAAAGTACCACCATATAAGGGAGCCATAGACAAATGATAGATACCTAAGGTGAATTCTATGAAGATCAACCAGCCCTATCATATCAAATGAGACATTGGTTCATTGCAATCATTACTGCATGTAAAAGAAAGATACATTAATGAAGTGGCTCAGTCTAACTCAAGCGTCAGCTCCAGAGGTACGCAATTATAAGAAGATATAAGAAGGTATAATGTTTTAAGTGAGTCTGCTAGCGATAGCAAAGTGAAGTCACTACCATATGAAGGCACTTGACATAAAGATAGATGACGGCCTCTATAGTGCTGTGTTAAGGTGCAACATTCAAATAAAGATGGTGCTATCATGAAATAGGCAAAATCTATTTCAAGCGGTCTTCATTAGCCATACAAATCACCACAATCAATTTAGTATCAGCCATCTAGCACAAATGCTATACTCGGCGATACTATTTAGATGGGCAAACATCATAAATGGCATTCAATTCAGATTTGAAATCATTTGAATAGGGCAAATCAGAATGAAAATGGTTCGTCCATTCAAGAAAGGTGCTAGCTATTGAAGGATCTAATGGCTCGAGCAAAAAGGCAGTAGAGAGCACCAGATGGAGGCACCCGAGGAGTAAAGAGAGAAGTTCAAAATGATGCAGAGGATGACAAGTGGGAGTAGCATGAAAGAGGAATTAAAAAAGGGCAGCAGCTTCACCACGTGGCTCAGGCCGAAGCAAGAGAGATAGATTCTTTTATTTTTTTATAAAATTGCATCATGATTCAGGGGAGACAAAAAGAGGCAGTGTCTTTTATTAAATATTAAGTCCCTTATTATGCACATGGTGGGCCCCTTTCATAAAGCTAATGCTTTATTTTAGATTCAAATATTAATGTCTCAAAAACTCACAGGAGAAGTCAAGTTAAGATAAATAAAAATGTTTTATTAAAGCCTCTCATAAGACACTATGGGTCCCAACTGCATAAGGCTAAGGCTTTATAAAGACTCATGAATTTTTTTTTTGTTTTGACTTTCACGGGAAATAAAATCAAATGTAACCCTAACTTCTTATGGCAACCACTTCCATTTTACAAAAAGAAGAGATGAGCAACAGGAGATCTTTTATGCTGCAGGCAGAGAAAGAGATAGAGACATATTTTTTCAGCTAGTTGCTAGTTCCAGTTCAGTTGCAAATGCCATTAGTACCAGATTTTGTGCCAGATTTAATGGAGACAGTTGTAGATTTTTGGGAGGTAGTTGAGATATTTTCTTAGGTTTTTGGGGTTATAAGGGTAGATCCGGGCAACAGAGCAAGAGTTTCTTTATAGAGTTTTACACACAGACCAGAGGATTAGAGTAGCAAGTAGATGTTTTCTTTTTGCCTCAGTAGGGTCTTTTCATGAGGATTGTAATATGTTATTTTGTGTAGCCATTTCTGCCTCTGTAATTTGTTATTGTTCAAATATGAGACAATGTTTTGTGCAGATTTGAATCCCTCTATTTTCTTGTCTCTAATTTCTTTGTTTCTTCTGCCTTTGTTTAATCTGTTTACAAACTGGGTTTAATTATCCATCTTTTCTCTTTAATCTTTTAGTTAAATTTTTCAAGGTTTAAACAATGTGCAACTAGGTAGCTATTTTAATCTGGCGCATTGCCTTAGGGATTAGATTTTAATATTGTATCTGTAATCTTGTTTTTCCTTCTTACTTTTTCCTAAACCCCCAATGAAAGAATGGAAGAGCCAGCTTCCCTAAAATTTAGAGGTTGTTTCTGGGGTCAATCCCACATCTCGAGAACTTCCCATGTTGCTGCTGGATTAAACCCACATATTTATGCATCAACACTAACTAAGGCAGTAAATGTGCTGATAGAGGCAACAAATGCACTAATAGGGATGGCTTAGGTGCTAAAAGACTTTCTTTTTTGAATGATTTTGTATTTTTTGTAAAGGATTTTCTTGGCAAGAAATTTAAAAAACAACAAGACACAATGGCTATTTGATTTTTTAGAGAATAAAGGCTAAATTATTTTTACATGTCTTGACATTGAATACACTCAAAGCACATAAACATTCCCTAAAATTATTCAAGTTCGAATGATTTCATAATGTGCGCCCACACAATAGAATACCTATCCTTGTTCTTACCTAACTAAGAACACTTCACCCTGAGAGTATAGATAGGGATAAGGGTGTTGCACCCAATACCCCTTTCCTTGAAGGCTTTCAAGCCCTTCCAAAGAAAAACTTCTATCTCGGCTTCAAGGAGGTACGATGGTGAGTAACTTTAGGGGGAAGTTCGCATCCCTTGCACCACACTAGAAAACAATCGAAGGTCTTAACTAGGATTGACAAGTGTCTAGGGGATGTCCTAATATACACTAGGTATGGGATTACCAATCATCTGACCAAGAATTCTACCACTCTAGTCTTAGCGGACCAAAGGTCTTGAGGGTTTTATTTATACCAGATGGGGTTCCTATTGAAGTGTGTCTTTTGATTCTCACAATGTTTATGTACCCCACCAGAACATGAAGTTGAGGTCATCCCTTGGAGTGGGTGTATCTCCAAGTAGGCCTCCTAGGGAAGAAGACACTACTCACTTTTGATCCCCAAGATTGCATGAAGCGTGAGGGGAGAGCATAGATGAAAGTAGTAATCATTTAAGAGATATACAAAAAAGGATTTGCAAAAGGATTTATTATCCCCAAAATCACCCAAAGGTGCAAGGGGAGAACATATGTCATAGTGCAAATCAAAACAAAGAAAATAAGTAAATTCCCACTACTTTACTTTAATGCAACTAAACTAGTGAATTTAAACAAATGTTCTTTGACCGCAGGGTTGCAAGAAAATGTTATTAGATTGTAGTTAAGGCCTTGGTCAAAAGTTTCAAGCTGTAATAAAATATTAATAGTATCCCAAAATATGATATGAATTAGGTTTAGACATAAGCGCTAATACATAGAACAGAGGTGCTAACAACAAAAGCAAAGGCACTAATAATAGAAACCTGGTGCAAAGGCACTAACATTCAGCACATAGGAACTGATAGATAGTGCAGAGTCACTTTTAGACAACTCAAAGGTTCTAAAATGTTAAACCAAAGCACTAAGATGTTAAGCAAAAGCACTGAAACAAAGTGTGGAAACACTAAATAGATTGTGTATACCTATCTTTACTTATCGATGAAGGCACTAGACCTGAAGACATAGGTGCTAAGGCAAAGTTCAGATGCACTTAAACATAGACCATAGACATTGATCTGACATAGGAGATGAAAACCTAAAAAAAATATGTTAGGTTGATGACAAAATTAGAATAATAGATTAGTCCCCACACGAAAAGTTAGCCAACAAAGAAACCTATCACCGTGTTAGTCCCCAAAATAGAATTTTAGAACATAAACATAAGATTAGACAAGTAACAGTTGCAAATTTGACAAAAAACTTATGTAAACTCCCTAATTTTCTTGCAAAACAAAGTGTTAAACCTTCCAGAGATGTCAAATAAGCTACCAAAACACACTGCCAGAGATTAGTGTACAAATTATTAGTCCCCAAATAGATAGAATGTAGGCACTAAAACAATCATCGAAGGCACCTCTATTGGGTGAAGACACTAAAACAAACTATTAAGGTGGTACTGTGCTAAGCTAAGGTGTTAAACTACTAGTCCTAGGTGCAAACAAAAGAAATGGAAGTGCTGATATGCCCTACAAAACAAAATATTAATAGATAATTGTAGGCACTAAAAGAGATACCATAGTCGAATGCACTACCCTATCACTTGCATAAGAACACACATAATTTCTTTCCAAAAAAACCAAATTTAGGGATGGTTACATCCCATCGGGCATGCCAAATGAAGAAACAACAAAGTAGGAGATGTTAGAAACACAAAGAAAACAATTAAAATGGATTATACCTTTAAATCTCCTCCATTAAAGTCTCTTTGATAAGGTGGAGGAAATGCATGCACCCAATACAAAATCCTAGCTTTACCCAATATGAACCAATGTGGATTTCTCAATCTAATACCATCATAATGGAAGTAAGGATTTAGATGCAAATTGGATGTGGAATTGGCTATAATTTTGGCTATGGATGTGAGAATTTTTGGAGCATAAAGATGGTATATAAAGCTTGTGTAGTATCTTAATGGCTTAGGAGAGGCTCTTATATATAATTTTTAAGGATTTTTAGATCAATGGTGGAGGTTCAAAGGTGAGATCCAAGGTTAGAGATTTCATAATGAAATCAAGGGACAAAATTTCATCAACAAAGATGAAGGATTCATATTATTTTGGAATTTTAAATTCAACCTTGGGAAGGCTTTCCATTTATGAAGATGAAGACATGTGAATGAATTTAAAATTTATTTTAATGGGTGAGTGGGATGAGAAGTGACAAATGCATGGATTCGGAAAGGTGGGGTGGAGATATGTGTGATATTTATTAATTAAATAATGCTTTTTCATAGATTAGGAAATATGAGGTAGATATACATGTGACTCCATTAATTAAATATTGTTAATTATTTAATCAATTGTGGGGAGATGGGATAGTGAGCGATTAAGTTAGTTAATGAAGTGATTAACTTAATTAATATGGTTGGTGGAAATTAGGAGATGGATTAATTAGTGGCTAAAATTAATTAAGTAGAGGTTTACATAATTAATTTAGTCATAGGGGCTATGTAGGGTAGGGTAGCTAATTAAATAAATGATATTTATTTAATTAACCTAGGTTTAGTCATAAGCTAAATGGATTAATTAAATAAATGGAATTTATTAAATTAATTTAGGTTAGTGATAAAGGATGGGATAATTAATTAAATAAATTGTAATATTTAATTAATTAATTATGGATAATGGTTAGGTGAAAGTAATTAATTAAATTTAAATTATTTAATTAATTATGGGTGAGTGACTATGGGGGATTGACAAATTAGTTAAATAAATTGATTTATTTAATTGATTAAGGGAAAGGGAATAAGTTAGCATGACAGGGGATGCAAGAAAATGATTATATAGGGTTTGTCATTTTTAGGTGTCTGCACATAAGATGTAGTAGCAAGGATAAAACCTAAACCTATTTCTGGAAGAAAAAAAAATTCAAACTTGTAGAAAGGCAAGAAACATGAAATATGACTAATAAAAAAAACTTCAAACCTTTTGTAAATAACTTAAGCACTTAATGAATCAATGAAATAGCCATTCAAACTTCAAAATCACTTCTCCTAGACAAAAGAAAAATAGGAAAAAAGGAAAACCTAGGAAAAATATTAAAGGGGTCCACATTTTTATCAAAGAAAAATGGGGTGTGTGTGAAAAACACAATAGGAAAACTCATAAAACACTAGGAATAGTAGGGCCTTTTTTCCCTAGGGGCTTCTTTGTATAGGGTTCAGAACCCTTGTTTCCTACTGAACTAATAAAAAACAATAGGAACACTATAAAGTGACTTGAAACCTCCCATACATTAAATATTTTAGAATTTTTGTAACTTCTAACATATAGAGGGGACATGAGGGATGAAAATCTATTTAATATTGTTTAGATAGGTTACACATGATGAGTGAAATAGGGCAAAAGCACAAAATGGGAAAGGACTTCCTAAATTTTATAATTTTTAGATTGGGCCCTAATAGTGGGTTTATTAATATTATCATTCCCACTACCTTGGGACTCCATTAGAACACCATCTCTAGCATTGTCATGCAACTCATTACAATCTTCTTGTAAGGTATTCCCTTGTTCCTTAATAGATTGTACAAATCCTAATGTTGAAGGTTGGTCTGATGGATTGCAAAAAATTTCAAAGTATGACATTATATTTCTATTTTGATGAGAACCATTTACTACTTTCAAGAAACTAGCTCCTACTCAACATCTCTCACGAATTGGACACTCCAAAAAAATGTCCTTGTATTTAAGGTCATGAATCACCATCAAAGACTTAACACTAATATTTTTTGGTATCATTTGTATTATGTAATATTAACGAAACTAAATAGACAATATTAACAAAAGGAATTATAAAATATAGATCCCTATGGATTAGATGTATCACTAATCAATATCATCTATAATAATGAAACCAAACTACCAAATAGATAAATAAATAGGAGGAATCTTATATTATACAAAAATAAACTATCACTTGTCATTGCTAACTCACTAATACCTACAATCATCTATGGTCACTACAAATAGAATTCAAGGTAGCAAGTAGGCACTAGGCATAGGAGAAACCAAAAAAGGGAGTCCAAAACAGAATTCTTCAAATGATTTAAAAATTAAAGAATTGAGTCAATCTGAATCAAGAGTAGAACAAAATGTGTATAATATTAATTCTAAGTTTTTATTATATGTATATGAATTTATATTTGGCAAATCCTTGGTGATTGTAAAATTATGGACTAAAAATGTGGGAAATCCTACATGATTGTAAAATAGTTGATGTAAATGTTGGGTGATTTGAACCATGATTGAAAACATACATTGTGATTCTTAAGGTTATTATGGCCCTATGATTATCATGGAATTATAATGGCATTGGAAAAATTGATCCTTATACATGGTGAAATTTGAATGCTATTGGCGAATATGTCAATTAACTAAAACATGCCTCCAAAATTCTAAGTGATTCCCCATTACAAACACATATTTTACTATGCAAAAAAATTTACTTATAAATATCTCATATTTAGATTGGTGGTAATTTAATATGGATCTAACTAATGAATCGTAAAATTTAGGTGATTTGGGCCCATAATGGTTGAATTATATTCACCAAAATTGGATTGGTTGATGTGAACTATTTTCCAATTGGTAAAGAATTGACACTAATAAAATTGTTAGTATTCATGGGCATTTCTTGATATTGAATTATATTACTAATAAAATACTAGAATATTTGACATGTAATAATCTATATACTGAGCACTAGTGTATACTTTTACTAAATAAAGTTATTTTAAATCCTCATAAATTAGTGTTATTTTTCCCTCCAAAGTTTTTGCTACCAATAACATTTTTTTTTAATGTAATTTATGTATTATTTGATGAATGGGTGCACAACTTAGAGTATTCGAGTACTTCATATTCTTCATTATTCTAATGGAAAATCTCAAGAACCCAACTTTGCAATGGACTCAGTGCCAATTCGTAAGAAGTCCAATCCTTGTCTAAATATGTTAAGATTAATTATGAGTGTATTTAATTAAATTTTGATTAAAACATTTTAGTTTTTTGTTTCCATTGTATGATAATGTTTGGTTATCAAATTATGATATTAGTGGGAGTCAATGCAACCATAGGATTTTTGTATTAATTTGGGGCTTTACTATACTATGCATTCTATTAGTTATTTGTACAATTTTACTTAATTGTTAGGTATATAATTTATTATTTCTTAATTAGCTTAGTGTTTTTTTTGGTTGGAAGATAGAAACATCCTACAATGTCATTTTTGTAACCATGGTAGTAGGTGCATCAAGAATTATAACCTTTAGCTTAGAACTTAGTTTTAGGGGCCTCTATACTACCAACTTTGCCCAACCTCATCCCTCTTTGGTGATAGGGTTATGTTCTCAGTAAGACTTGCTCCATTATGGGCTCATTATGAGCTAGTTCAATTTATTTTTTTTTTACTAGTTTTTCATACATTGGTTGATAGAATTAGATTGCACTATTGAAACCCCATCAACTATATTCTTCAAATTGTTGAAATTAAAAATCCAAGATTATAATACTTTCAATAGGAACTCTTACATTTCCAACATAATTTTTTTTTACACAAACAACATAGAGAGTAGTCACACAAACGAGTCTATTTTCAGTATAGATCTTGTAAGTTTTGGTTATGGAGATAGCCACCCAAGATCTAGAGGCCTAATGGAAAGAAAAAAGAAATAAGAAGATCAATATGACAAGAATAAACTATATTCCTCTCAAAGAATGCAGATACAACAATATACACCAATATTATGAAAATACAATGAGAAGCCCTTGGTTATATAGGCCAAGGTGAAACATAGGACAACATAAGATATGACAAGTGTTTTAATCTTATGACATGAGACACAAAGTGATAAGTATCCTTAGTGTACCCTAAATATGCCATAGTGAACTTAATTAGATAAGTGCGAATAGGACCTAATGTGGAACCAGTTAGGTAATATACCATGTTCACACCAATAGATCTTAGCCTTCTTTAAAACTTTGGAAACAGTTGTTACACTAGAATTTACAAGATGGCTGATCATATTGACCCTTGCTTACCATAATTACAATATTGCCATATAAAATAACCTCAATTTCCCAATCATCACAATGTATCAAAAATAAATTAATATGAGCACATACTAATTCTCTTTCTACACAAATAAATATGTTTAAATTTCACAAATATGATATTTGTCTTCGAATACTAAATTTATTTTAGTGTACATATTGAAATATAAGAGACATTAGATTTTCATAGTCCATTGTAATTTAAAATAAATTATTTCTGGGAGACAACCCTATGCAAGATAAAAAAAAATTGAGTAAGATTGTAAAATCAAATTCTTTAAAAGGAAAGAGGGGGAAATATGAGTGAGGAATCCAAGAGTGGTCTCAGGTAACCTAATCAACCTAAACAATAACAAAGAAACAAAACATGAGATAATATCATAAAATAAGTTACAATCATAAAGAGAAAAAAAGATAAAAGAGCACCATGATAATAAAACTAGAAAAAGGAAATTGCACATAGTTGTCCCCGAGAACCAATCTATTTTGAATATTTGAAATATCTCAATGGCTAATGAAAATTTCAAGAATACAAAGGAAGTGTGTACGGTGACTACTAGGTGTAATTTTGACGTATTAGTGAAATAAGACAATCTAATTCAGGATATGGTGAATGAGCGAGATAAACTATGAAGTGGACCATCTTCTATTGTACCTTGCCTAATAATCTCCATCATCTACCTATCATTACAACCCACCTCCGATCCCTCGCTTCTGTCGGACATTCTCGTTTATGATAACTTAAAGCAAACTAAAAAAATATATATCGATTGGCATCCCACAAAGCCTTTGGATCAAGCCTACAATTCATTTTATATTGGATTAAGAACATAAGTTTACAAAATCGTGCTGAGTGCTGACAAGCAGCATAAACTAACACAGTCCACAATGGGTAGCAGCAAAGAACATCAGTCTACAGCAGTAACAACTGAAAACAAGAGTCAATAGTCACAGATTACTGTCCATAAGTGAACAGAAATGGCCAAGAACAGCCAGCTAGCATAAAACAAACTGTAGAATAGGCAGTAATATACAAACAGAGCAACACCCAACAACAGAAAGCACACTTTGGAAACACCACAATTTGAAACAAGACTAGCAATATAAAATGCATATACAAAACGACATCTTAGACATGCTTCTGTGCTCGTCAAACATACTACATGTTGCTCGCTATTATATACTTCTCCTCTTACCAACGTTGAACGCTTCACATCCCCACCACCTATCCCGCTCTCACTGCTTTTCCTTCATTCTGTCTTTGACTTCAATCTGATTTCATGGCATCTACTTCCACCACTGGACGTCAATCAGAGATTGAGATTACATATGCTTTTGAAGAAATTGCACCACCATCGGCATCTTTATCTACTTGTGCTACATCTTCAACACCACTACAAAAGCTGCCGTGGGATGTATTTATTAATCACCGCAGACCCGATGTGAAACACACGGTAGCCAGAGGCATCCACCATGCCCTCCATGCCACGGGTCCTAGGTTTTTCTTGATTCCAAGGAGCTTCAGTTGGGGGACTTATGTTTTAACAGAGATGAATCACACTAAATGTTTAAAGGAAGAGATGAATCAAACTAAACTGAATGTTTAAAGAAAGGAAAGAAACTGATTACAATGCTGGAAAATGAATGACAGTAAATAGAAATTTGAGAAATGAAAAGACAAAATGATAAGCAACCTGGCAACAGTGGGGCAGCCTCACTATCGAGGATGATAGCACATCGCGAGGATGTTTGCGCACCACATTGTAGTCTGTATGGCGTGGGTACTGTACAGATCTGCAATCTCAGCTCTCGTGCCAACCTTTTCAGTCCTTCCTCCCACCACTGACCTCCCTCACGGAACCTACAAATGCATAGACAGAAGAAAAGGTTGGCTATATAGGAGTTTGCTTTAGTTAAACCCCATTTTAGTGTTTCCACCTCAACAACAGCTAGATTGATATTGATATATTGATAGACAATGTCTGCTCTAATTCTAAGTGTGTAAAATTATTTGAGTATTGACAAAGCAAGGTTGATAAGATATGTAAAAGAAATATGATTATTCTAACATTTGCAATGACTAACAACAAACAATAAATGACTACAATAGAACAATGGAGTGAACAATAGCTAGAGTATGATAATGGTGAGAAAACAAGTTGTAGCAATGGTGGCTCTCAATCTTGGTAGAGACACGCTATGAAAGGAAATTGATCCATTCTTTGCAATGACAAATCAACTTTCTTAAATAGAGAGGGTGGATGCTAAAAATCAAGGAAATGAGCGATTTGGCCATGGATAAGCATCAAGAAAATCTCGGTGAATCATGCAAGTGAAAATACTTCTAAAATTGATTGCAAGTCTAACAGACTCTTTTGGGACATTTGTGTGTGGCATAGACATTTACGTTAAGTGCTGGAGTCTTGGCAATTTTTATTTTTGAAAGGTCTAATCAACTTGGGATAGAGCCAAGATTTAGGCACTTTTATGGTTTTTGCACATGATAAGCATAAAGGGTTAAAGCAACACAAAGGCACATCTCGTGGGTCAAGGGTAAGACCAAAGTTAGAAATAATCCTAAAACACACTAAGGGCATGGACACTAAAGCAAGTACCAAACACAGTGTGAAATTGTGAGCGTGTACAATTTACGAAGCTATATTTAGTCTCCACTTTAGTGGCTATATGACATTATGTGCATATGCATGCTAAGGTACAAGAAAGAAAGTATTGCAAATGATACCCAAAAGGATATTATAGAGGATGCAGGAGCCCTTTAAGCAAAGGAATCAAGCCCCTAGGCTGACATCCTACAAAACAAATATGTTAGACAAAAAAACTTGCAAGACAACAGTGTTAGAGCATTTAAATCTGCAAAACCACTATGTCAAAACATCACAAACATATATAAACATAAACAATATATATACATTGAAGGGAAAACACACAACAAGCAAAGAAAAATTTTGATTCAACAAAATGAAGGAGACCTCAATGTGAAAGGTTGACTCAATATGATGTGTCGTCCTCAAAATGTAACAAAAAAAAGGAAACAACGAATAGAGTAATTCTTGCATGGAGATAAAAGAATATAATGAGTCAATTGATTGCTTCAAGAAGAGAAGACATACAGATAGATAGGGAAGCAATCAATATGGAAAAAGAAGAGTACATGACTCATACACTAGCTTTCTCTGTTGTTAGGGGTCATGCAAATCACAATAGCATCATAGATCATAGACTAGCAAATTGCATTATGCTAGGTAACCATGAGCACACAAACCATCAAGCTACATTATGCTAGATGTCTCATAGACTACATGGATCATAGAATATCAAGTTGCATTATGCTAGGTGATCATGAAATACCAATGCCTTAGATAGCTCACCAAAAAACACTACCTTAGGTAGTATATCAAACACTGTCTCAGAGAGCATATCAAACATTAACACCACAAGGGGTGAATGCTTTGGGGAGTGTTAAATAAACAATGCCATCGGGGGTGAATTAGTACACAACACCTCAGGGGGTGAATTTATAAGCTACACTTTAGAGGGTGTGAAATTGATAAGCTACACCTTAGGGGGTGTGAATAAAGAAAGATGCATGTATGGATGCACATGTGAGGAGAATATATGCTCCCCTTAAATTATTAGCATGTACAATATGCAAAAATTTTAAGGTAAACAAAATGGGAAGAGAGAGCAGGGGGGATCCTTATGAATAATGCATACCCCTTGAACAAGTTGTCTCTCCCCCCTAAAGTACATGGGAAGGACAACCATGAAAAAGAATATTGTGTTGTTACCTAAAATGATGTATGGTTGCATATAAGATTGTACCACCACAAATGGCAATGAGAAAACAAAGAAAGCTATAAGTGCCACATAGTGGACATCAACATGATAGTCTCATGTGAAAATAGAAAATGAATAATGAACTAGATAGAGTCCATGCTCAATATGACTTGTCATGTCAGAAGAGTGAGAGCACCCATGTCAAGAAGGTATTGAATTTTATCTTGCAAGGTGTGGCATTCAATGGTGGAGTGGCCAAGCACTTGATGATATGCACAAAAAGGAAGTTTTGATTGAATTTTCTACTGAAACTTCTTGCGTGTAGAGGAGGAAGAGTGATCAAGCGAGATTTGAGAAGCCTCAACAAGATACACTCTTTTTTAGATAGAAGAGATGGACTAGGAAGCAACCCATTCTATTGTAGAGAAAGTTTTGATTTTTGAAAAGAAGAGACCATAGAGACCTCAAACAATGGAGGGGATGTAGATAGAGGAGAAAGATGGAAACCTAAAACTAGTGTATTTCTACATCATACATTTCTTAAGTGGATAATAATGTTAATTCAATCATTGTTAATTGACTTATCCCACCCACTATGGGATGGTGGATAATTGCATTAATGTTCAAAATATCTCTTCTATTCATAACATCATTATGTATAGGGTGCTTGATATGCCCCCACTCTCTCATCTAGTGATCAATGTTCAGGGAATTCCTAAAAACTCTCGACCTTCGAATTACTTTTTAAAGATTGTGAAGATTATAACTAAAAATGTGCCAATGGCTCCACACTACCTTGCAATAACCTACATGTGTAATACTCGATGAAACAAATAGGTTACTCCCATCCCTTTTCCCTTCCTCCACCTCCTCCTCTTGATATCACTTTTCATTTCTCTGAACTCCCTTTTGTTGAAGTTTGTAAGCAAAATGACGCTCTTATGATTATTGTATCTATAAACTTGACTGGGATTAAGAGAACCCTTATTGATTGTGGTTCCAGTCTTAATGTCTACAATTTAGACTTCCTTAATCATCTTGAAATCAATGTGTATTCTATTTCTCCTTCAAATATATCCATCAGAGGTTTTGATAACATGGCTCACCTAACTTTAGGAACTATCACGTCACCTATTACGTTAGGCCCCATTATATTGCCTACTAAATTTCATGTCATGTAAGAGAATCTTTCTTATAATATTCTCCTCAATAGACCATGGATTCATGCCATGGGTGCAATTTCATCTATGCTTCATCAATCTCTTAAATTTATTTATAATAGTAAAGTACATAAGTGTTAATCTTGACCCCTTGCAATACTGTTAATAGGTTGAATTGGGTCACAAGAAGCCTGCCCTTTATTCTCTTCATAATTTCATGTACCTTCTATGTAGTGCCCCTCCATTCTCACTTTGAATGAGAAAGTGGTCTTGCTAAGGAGCATGAAGAAGAAGGTAAAATACTTGGAATACTTAGGGTATGATAGACATGTTGACGGTAGGCTTACTGTTATGATGTATTTGATGACACTCATTGATGTTTATTATGATGACACTGTTGATAATTATGATTAGTACATTATGCTTATGTTATGATCGGTTATAGGTTAATTGATTATGTAGATTAGTTTTACTACGTGATTAATGCGATTATTTGTCTATGTGTTATCTGGTTGTTTATTTACTAATGAATTTTTTTTAATGTGGATACTTGTGATGTGTTTTGTGAAGGGACAGTGTAGTATTACTCATAATGAGTACCCTACTATGTTGTGATTCCCTATCACTATGTACCTACTTAGATGATTATATGTATGTATTCGACACTTTTATTTGCTACAGGTTGTAGGTACCAGGCATCGACTCCACATGAATTGGCAGGTGTGATCGTGCCTTCATACCAATAGAAGTTGTTGAATGGAGATAACATATGGTTCTCTAGCCTAGCCATCATCCTTGAAGAGGATGAGTATCCAGTTGTGTACCCTGTCAGTGTTGTCGATTTGGTCATGATAGTCAATCATTGTTGTGGTGGTCTTGTTCTCTGATCTTGTATAGTAGTCAGTTATGGTTTGACTGTTCGGTTATTTTGTTGGTATTTTTTGGGTTATTGTTGCCTTAAAATAAAATAATTAGTTATGAAGCATTTTTGTTAAATAAATAAATATATAAATGTCGTTATGTAAATTTAGTTTATGAAAAATATATTATTCTAGAAGTTAAGTTAATAAATAATAATAATAATAATAGTAATAAATGTATTTGCAACTAGAGATAAATAAATAAATAATATTTATGTGTTACCCTAAAATATATTTATCTTGGTCTGGTTGTAAAATGTTTAAAAAAGAAAACTATAAGATATTGTTCATGCAAGAGTTATTGCCTCTTGTGGGGGGAATCTTCTGGAAGATTTTAGGGGATTTCTTTTGCTAAAAATGGGGAGTTTTTGGGCTATATTTAGAGGGGAGATTTCTCTCTCATAATAATCTTCAGTATATGGAAATTTTGGGGGGAGACTGGTTTGTGGTTGCAGCAGTTGAACCCGACATCGAATCTTCAGCCCAGTCAAGCAAGAGAAATCAGGTGCCTTTGGTTCTAATTTATGTCTCATTTTTTTGTTGAAGCAAATGTTTGATTTATAATTTTTCCTGTTGATGGTAATTTACTTGAGAGGTTAGAAGCCTTGTTATCAAATCCAATTGTGCATGTTTGTATCATTGAATTTTTGGGAATCACTGATTGATGTGATTGTCTATCTCTCGCCCATTTCATCTATGTTTTTATAGTCTATTACGTTAGCCATAACTTTCATTTTACGAACTAGGTTCCACTAAAATTTGGATATATGGTGTACGACCCAGTTGCCTAAATCATATCAAAAAATTGTCCATACCCAGGTTTTTTTTTGAGATATGAATGTTTTGTGACAGTCTACCTCTCAACCATTTCGTCTCTGTTTTAGCAATCTATTGCGTTAACCATAACTTTAGTTTTATGAACTAGGTTCCTCTAAATTTTTGATATATACTTCATGACCTAGTTAGCTAAATCATATCTAAAATTAGTTCATACCCAGTTTGGGTTTTTGGAGATATGAATATTTTGTGACTGCCTACCTCTCAGCCATTTCATCTCTGTTTTAGCAGTCTGTTGCATTAGCCAGAACTTTAGTTTTATAAACTAGGTTCCTCTAAGTTTTTGATATATGGTGCACGACCTAGTTTCCTAAATATACCAAAAATTTGTCCATACCCAGTTTTATGTTTTGGAGACATGAATATTTTGTGATTGTCTACCTTTCACCCATTTCATCTCTGTTAAAACAATTAGTTGCATCACCAATAATTCTATATTTTTAAATTGGGGTTATCTGAAACTTTTATATAAGAATCAACTCTTACCTATAAAAACTATATCCAAAAGAGTTAGCATTACCCAGTTTGTCAATTCAGAGATATATATCAATTAGTGACATACATTCCTATGCCCTCTTGATTGTTGTTATTAAATCGACAAATCTATTCTATGCATATCCTTTAATCATTGCATTCCATAATTTGACATCTCTTTGAGGCAATTTGCTGAACAGTTAATGCACTTTGTTTGTGGTCTCACTTTTACATACATGTCTACTAGAGCATTTCCTTTTCTAAGTCTCTTATCATTATCAAAACATTCTATATCTATATTATTTCTGATATAGTATATGTTCTTGCATATCTTAATTGATCATATTAGCATATTTCTTTCTTAGTGGTTTATTTTAGTGCTTTTGAACATGATATTTGGTTATATGAGGAATGATTCTTGTTTTTAAGATTCTTTTCGTAGGATTTGAAATTAGCAATATAGTCTAATCTGGATTTAATAATAGAAACATAAGTTAAAAGCTTTTAGAAATCATACATGGGGTAGTGATTATGAAAATATTTATGTTGGAATTGAATTATATCCTTTTAAATGCATTAGAAATAACATAACATTTATCAAGTTATATCTTTTATCTAAAAATTAGATAATGGTAGAAAGAAAATGAATTAAATTGGATGATAATTTTAAGACTTATTGTGTTTGAAGGGAATAGAATCAACCTAGTTCTAATTTAAGGTAGAAGTATCAATTTTGGGTTTTAATTAGAAATCATTTAATGATGAGTCGTTGATAATAGTCCATGACTTTCAACTACTAAATGTTAACCTTGCAATTAGTCTAAGTAAGACTCTTAATATTATCCATTGCCAATAACATAGGAATGGATTGAATATTGTTACTTATGGCACTTATATCATTTGATCATATTAGTAACTGTGACTAGTAGTTAGAATAATATTGTTCTGCATTGTTGAGATAGATTCACTTTATGTTTGTTGGATGATTGACCATGATTGGAATTAATGTTGCATTCTTCAAGACCCATTATTAGTGCATCAGATCATGTGTTGCATCTGTGGTTTTGTTTTTGAAGTATTGATGAGGAATTTTGGTCTATGATGTATTTTGGAAGTGATTGTGATGTGTGACCATTGCATTTTAATGGTGTCATACATTGTGTTATTTGGGGAAAGTGGTTTCCAGAGGCCTAGGAGGGTGTGATTGTGTGGGGGTTGGCTATGTGTGCATTGTGTGAGTTGAATGAAATGTATTCTTGAAATATGGTTTCTTATTCATGTTGGAATGATGCATGTGCAAGATGGTTTGTGCCTTGCTCAGTGTACCTATTCTTGTGGTTTTTCCTTGAACTCATGTTGATGTCTTTTTCGAGATGTGGTGGTAGAGTTCTTCTTGAATGTTGGGGTTCATTATTATTTTGAGCATGGAATAAAGTATTGTGTTGGTTTATGTAATCGATTGATATTTTTGGAGCAAGAGGACCCATGCCTTGCTCTAGATACATTTTGTTAATGGTTAAGATTTTTGGAGCAAGAGGACCCATGCCTTGCTTTGGATACATTTTGTTGAGATTTGAATGCAAGAAGGTAAATGCCTTGCATGGTATATGGATACTTGTCGTTATGTTTTGCTTGATGAATAGGTTCTTCTAGATGCAGGTGGGAAACTGGCTTCCAATGTGGGGTCGGTGCCCAAAGTGGCTACTAAGATAACCCATTGGAAGTTGTTAATCTAGTGATAACTTAATAATAAATTTGTAGGATTGGGGGGGGGCTTTCACATTAATTAAGACAAAGTATGCCACACTCATGGCTTAAATGCTCGTTTAGGCTAGAGATGAGATGAGAAGGCCATAGTTGGCAAGATCAACTTCCTTGTCCTCATGAAAGGAATGTTGGTTTCGCATGTGTGACCCTATGGGGCCGGTTGTTAGAGAGAGGCTGCCAGGATAATCCTAGATGGGGGCCAGTTTCTAGAGAGAGATAGCCTGGATAACCTATGCTAGGACCATGTGATGACACTCTTCCCTACTATAGTCTAGCATTCCCTAGTTGTACTCTTCCCATTCATTGTGTGGTTGCCTCTATAAGTGATGTTTGTGTATTGCCCTGTGTTGTTGTGGTCATGTGTAGTTCTTGTTCACCACAGTTATTGTTTACCTGACTATTCATGTTGTGGGACCTTATTGTTATCTCCTAGTATGGTGGGTGGACCTCAAGGTTCCACATGGTCGGGTGGTTGTGCATTCTTCCATTAGTTTTCTGGCACCATGGCTCATGTGTAAAGAAGTTGTATCTCATGTTTCTAGATTTGTACCTGTATTTGAAGATAGATATTTATACTATTCGCATCTAGATCTGTGTATCAGTGGATCTGATTATGTAATTTGATGTAATTAGAAAGGAAGTGCTTTTGTATCATAGAAATTATGTATTTCCTCTTGTAAGATAAACTATTCTGCATTTGTAAACATTATTGCAAAGATGTTGATGTATGCATCTGATGAGGTAATCAAGTTGTTAGTTTGAGTTATTTGAATAAACTATGTATGTTGTTGATTAATGTTTAATTTCAATAATGCAACTATGTAATCCCTAGAGATGTTAGTTTAACTAGTTGTTGATAGATTATGTTATGTTTTAGTTATTTCTATTTTAGTTAAAAGAATAAATAAAAATCTACCCCTTTATTGCTTTAGTTGAACTTATCTCTAGGGTTGCATGGCAGGGCATTACATTTGGTATCAGAGCCAAGTTGCAACACTGAGACCTCTGGATTGTTGTTGTTTCTCTAGGTTAAGTGATTTTCTCTTGTGGTGAGTTGGTAATGGTACCTTTCACCAGTGTGCATTAGTATGACATTAGAAGGTTAATAAGTTTAAAGACTTGTCCTTTGATTATGTCTTGTTTACTTATGTGTTCTCTCTTCCTCTTCTCTAATAATGTGATGATTTATTTGACAATATGTCTTCCCTGAATGTTAGTGCTTGTTGTTTTGTTGAGGCTTTGAGTTTCTCTTGTGGTCACTAGTGTATTATAAGAAAGAAGCATGGTTACTGTTAGTGCATACATAATTAGGTATTGGAATTATTTAATCATTTGGTGAGCCATGTGGTTATGTGATGTTGTCATGTGCATGGTATCTTAATGTGGTTGTTGATAACCTGACATCTATTTCCTAGTTGGTCATGACCACTTGTGGAAGATCTATTGTAGTTTATGAAAGTTATCATTGTATATGCCTGTGTAAGAATTGTGTGCAGGAGATCAAATGAGAGTTTGTGTTGGGCCTATGAGATCATGAATGTGATAATGTAAGTCAATTATAGTTTTTAATTATTCTTGTGTGACATCATACATTTCCTTTGTAAGTATTTTTTGGCATAAGTAATTGCATATGTTCATAGCTTAGTAAAAAGAAATTGTATTGTATTAAAAATATAAGTTGTTTGTAAATAAGTAGCGACTGTGTTGCCTTAAATCTTTGTATAAAATTTGCTTAAATAAGAGTATGTAGTTAATTAAATCATTTGGGTGTTGGTGTACATTCTCTAACACATTCTAGACATTGTGTCCTTGAGTGTTGTGTAGTGGATACTCCCTTTTTGTGGCTCAAATTAGTCACACCATGATGTGGATTTGTTTTGTAATTTGGTTGTTTTAGAATTTTTGACAGTTGTTTCATGTGTTGTTGGGGGTTAACAGTGAATTTTCTTTTTTTGAACTTTCTTATGACAAGAGTGCTCACCAAACCCCTTTTCTTTTTACTTGATTTATTGGAAATTGCCCGCACTCTATGATTTAAAGTTAGATTTGATTATTTTCTGACTTGGGTTTGCATTTATTTTTGAAATCTCTATGGTGGCTATTCTGAATGTTTTTTTCTGTTGCCGCCATTTTGTGTTAAGTTATGTTTCTATCATGTTCATTTCAAACCTCTGATAGTATGTTCAAGGGAGGAATCTGCAGAGGATTGTACTTTGTATGTTGGTAATAGTCGAAAGCATAGTGGAAATAGTTATGAGATGTATTCTCCCTGATTATTTGTGAATGCGATTCTCTAAATTGTATGAAATTTTTGAAATATGTGTGATTAAGTATGAGTAGATCACATGATATGCCCTAAAGGTAAAGAATTGATGTTCTTCTTGTCTTTATTGAATGATTGTGCTTGTTTTATGAACAATTGCTTAATATGGATGCATATGTTGGCAATAGAAAGTTGCAATACTAATATGTTATGTTTCCACCTTAGTCTGTGACTTCCAAGAGGAAGTCAAATTTTTTGGGGGGAGGATGTAGCGCCCCTCCATTCTCACTTTGGATCAGAAGGTGGTTGGGCTAAGGAGCATGAAGAAGAAGTTAAAATACTTTGAATATTTAGGGTATGATAGACATGTTGATGGTAGGCTTACTGTTATGATGTAGTTGATGACACTCATTGATGTTTATTATGATGACACTATTGATACTTTATGATTAGTACATTATGCTTATGTTGTGATCAATTATAGGTTAATTGATTATGTAGATTAGTTTTACTATGTGATTAATGCAATTATTTGTCTATGTGTTATCTAGTTGTTTATTTACTAATGAATTTGTTTAATATGGATACTTCTGATGTGTTTTGTGAAGGGACAATGTACTATTACTCATAATGAGTACCCTACTATGCTATGATTTCCTATCACTATGTGCTTGCTTGGATGATTATATGTATGTATTCGACACTTTTGTTTGCTGTAGGTTGTAGGTACTAGGCATCGACTCCATCTGAATTGGCAGGTCTGAGCATACCTTCATACCAATGGAAGTTGTTGAATGGAGATAACATATGGTCCCCTAGCCTAGCCATCATCCTTGAAGAGGATGAGTATCTGGTTGTGTACCCTGTCAGTGTTGTCAATTTGGTCATGATAGTTAGTCATTGTTCTGATGGTCTTATTTTTCGATCTTGCATAGTAGTCAGGTATGGTTTGATAGTTGGGTTATTTTGTTGGTATTGTTTTGGTTATTGTTGCCTTAAAATAAAATAATTATTTATGAAGCATTTTTGTTAAATAAATAAATATATAAATGTCCTTATGTAAATTTAGTTTACGAAAAATATATTATTCTAGAAGTTAAGTTAATAAATAATATTAATAATAGTAATAAATGTAATTGCAACTAGAGATAAATAAATAAATAATATTTATGTGTTACCCTAAAATATATTTATCTAGGTCTAATTGTAAAATGTTTAAAATAGCAAACTGTAAGATATTTTTCATGCAAGAGTTATTGCCTCTTGTGGGGGGGAATCTTCTGGAAGATTTTAGGGGATTTCTTTTGCTAAAAATAGGGAGTTTTGGGCTGTATTTAGGTGGGAGATTTATCTCTCATAATAATCTTCAGTAGATGGAACTTTTGGGGGGAGATTGGTTTGTGGCTGCATCAGTTGAACCCGACATCAAATCTTCAGCCCAGTCAAGCAAGCGAAATCAGGTTCCTTTGGTTCTAATTTCTGTCTCATTTTTCTGTTGAAGAAAATGTTTGATTTATAATTTTTCCTGTTGATGGTAATTTGCTTGAGAGGATAGAAGCCTTCTTATCAGATCCAATTGTGCATGTCTATATCATTGCATTTCTGGGAATCACCGATTGATGTGATTGTCTATCTCTCGTCCATTCCATCTCTATTTTTATAGTCTGTTACGTTAGACGTAACTTTTTTTTTGCAAAATGGGTTTCTATACGTTTTTTATATATGGTGCATGACGTACATACCTAAATCATATCCAAAAATTGTCCATACTCAGTTTGTCGTTTTGGAGATATGAATGTTTTGTGACTGTCTACCTCTGAACCATTTCATCTCTGTTTTAGCAATTTGTTGCATTAGCCATAACTTTAGTTTTACAAACTGGGTTCCTCTAAATTTTGATATATAGTTCATGACCTAGTTACCTAAATCATCTCCAAAAATCGTCCATACCCAATTTGTCGTTTTGGAGATATGAATGTTTTTTGACTGTCTACCTCTCAGCGATTTTGTCTTTATTTTAGCAATTTGTTACGTAAGCCATAACTTTAGTTTTGTGAACTGGGTTCATCTAAGGTTTTAATATATGGTGCATGACCTAGTTTCCTAAATCATATCCAAAAATTGTCTATACCCAGTTTTTTATTTTGGAGATATGAATATTGTTTGACTATCTATCTTTCACCCATTTCATCTCTGTTAAAACAGATAGTTGCATCACCAATAACTCTATATTTTCAAATCAGGTTTCTCTGAAATATTTACATAAGATTCAGCTCTTACCTATGAAAACTATATCCAAAAGAGTTAGCATTACCAGTTTGTTAATTCAGAGATATGTATCAATTAGTGACAGACATTCCTATGCCATCTTTATTGTTGTTATTAAATCTACAAATCCATTCTATGCATATCCTTTAATCATTGCATTCCATAATTTGACATCTCTTTGAGGCAATTTGCTGAATAGTTAATGCACTTTTTCTATGCTCTCACTATTGTATACATGTCTACTAGAGCATTTCCTTTTCGAAGTCTCTTATCATTATCAAAACATTCTATATCTATATTTTTTCTGATATAGTATATCTTGCATATCTTAATCGATCATATTAGTATTTTTCTTTCTTAGTGGTTTATTTTAGTGCTTTGAACATGATATTTGGTTATCTGAAGACTGATTCTTGTTTTTAAGATTCTTTTCTTAGGATTTGAAATTAGCAATATAGTCTAATCTAGATTTAATAATAGAAACATAACTTAAAAGATTTTGGAAATCTTGCATGGGGTAGTGATTATGAAAATATTTATGTTGGAATTGAATTATATTCTCTTAGATGCATTATAAATAACATACCGTTTATCAAGTTATATCTTTTATCTAAAAATTAGATAATGGTAAAAGGAAAACACATTAAATTGGATGATAATTTTGAGACTTATTGTGTTTGAAGGGAATAGAATCAACCTAGTTCTAATTTAAGTAGAAGTATCAATTTTGGGTTTTAATTAGAAATCATTTAATGATGAGTCATTGATAATAGTCCATGACTTTCAACTATTAAATGTTAACCTTGCAATTAGTCTATGTAAGACTCTTAATATTATCTATTGCCAATAGCATAGGAATGGATTGAATATTGTTACTTATGGCACTTATATCATTTGATCATATTAGTAACTGTTACTAGTAGTTAGAATAATATTGTTCTGCATTGTTGAAATAGATTCACTTTATGTTTGTTGGATGATTGACCATGATTGGAATTAATGTTGTATTCTTTAAGACCCACATCAGATCATGTGTTGCATCTGTGGGTTTGTTTTTGAAGTATTGATGAGGAATTTTAGTTTATGATGTGTTTTGGAAGTGATTGTGATGTGTCTGCATTGCGTTTTAATGGTGTCATGTGTTGTGTTATTTGGGGAAACTGGTTTCCAGAGGCCTAGGAGGGTGTGATTGTGTGGGGGTTGGCTATGTGTGCATTGTGTGAGTTGAATGAAATGTATTCTTGAAATATGGTTTTTTATTCATGTTGGAATGATGCATGTGCAAGATGGTTTGTGCCTTGCTCAGTGTACCTATTCTTGTGGTTTTGCCTTGAACTCATGTTGATGTCTTTTTCGAGATGTGGTGGTAGAGTTCTTCTTTAATGTTGCGGTTCATTATTATTTTGAGCATGGAACAAAGTATTGTGTTGGTTTATGTAATCAGTTGATATTTTTGGAGCAAGAGGACCCATGGCTTGCTCTAGATACATTTTGTTTATGGTTAAGATTTTTGGAGCAAGAGGACCCATGCCTTGCTCTAGATACATTTTGTTGAGATTTGTATGCAAGAAGGTAAATGCCTTGCATGGTATATGGATACTTGTCGTTATGTCTTGCTTGATGAGTAGGGTCTTCTAGATGTAGGTGGGAAACTAGCTTCCAATGTGGGGTCGGTGCCCAAAGTGGCTGCCAGGATAACCCATTGGAAGTTATTAATCTAGTGATAACTTAATAATAAATTTGAAGGGTTGGGGGGGGATTTCACATTAATCAAGATAAAGTATGCCTCACTCATGGCTCAAGTGCTCGTTTAGGCTTGAGATGAGATGAGAAAGCTGTAGCTGGCAAGATCAACTTCCTTGTCCTCATGAAAGGAATGTTGGTTCCTCATGTGTCACCCTATGGGGCCGGTGCCTAGAGAGAGGCTACCAGGATAACCATAGATGGGGGCTGATTTCTAGAGAGAGATAGCCTGGATAACCCATGCTAGGACCATGTGATGACACTCTTCCCCACTACAGTTTAGCATTCCCTAGTTGTACTCTTCCCATTCATTGTGTGGTTGCCTCTATAAGTGATGTTTGTGTATTGCCCTATGTTGTTGTGGTCATGTGTAGTTCTTGTTCACCATAGTTATTATTTACTTGACTATTCATGTTGTGGGACCTTATTGTTATCTCCTAGCATAGGGGGTGGACCTTAGGGTTCCACATGGTCAGGTGGTTGTGCATTCTTCCATTAGTTTTATGGCACTGTGGCTCATGTGTAAAGAAGTTGTATCTCATTTTTTCTAGATTTGTACCTATATTTGAAGATAGATAATTATACTATTCACATCTAGATCTGTGCATCAGTAGAACTCATTATGTAATTTGATGTAATTAGAAAGGAAGTGCTTTTGTATCATAGAAATTATGTAATTCCTCTTGTAAGATAAACTATTCTGCATTTGTAAACATTATTGCAAAGATGTTGATGTATGTATCTAATGAGGTAATCAAGTTGTTAGTTTGAGTTATTTGAATAAACTATGTATGTTGTTGATTAATGTTTAATTTCAATAATGCAGCTGTGTAATCCCTAGAGATGTTAGTTTAACTGGTTGTTAATAGATTATGTTATGTTTTAGTTACTTCTATTTTAGTTTTAAAAAAAAAAATTTACTCTTTTATTGCTTTAGTTGAACTTATCTCTAGGGTTGCATGGCGGGGCATTACATTCTACAACAAATTCTCAAACACCATCATCACCATCTATTAATGATAATGTGCCTTCCACATCTAATGTATGTCTTGGTGATGATTGGGGCTTCTTAGACTTCACCCCCATGGGCTATGTAAATATAAGGTTGACTCTTCTTACTTTGACATTCCCATATTCAACAAGGATTTGCATTGTAGTATTAGAATCGATCCCTCTTCTCATGTAAATTTAGTTATTGCTTCTCTTCCAACATGTGCAAACACATCTTATTTCAACATGGATAGTGATGTTGATTCTCCTATTTTTGATTTGGAGACACATTATAGGCTCAAATACAAAATTATTTCTAAGCACAGATACAATGGCAATAGTCTAGGGTACATGAAACAAGGCGTTCAAGTCCCTGTGGAACCTACATTACACTTACCTAGAAGAAGTATGCTCAACATCTATCTGTGGAGGATATGAGGTGATGTGAGACTCTTCATTCAATAAAGCTTCATCACTAGAAGGAAGAGACTTGGAATGAAGAGAAGGTAGAATAATATTAAGAAAAGCATCTATGATTTCATCCTCTTGCGCCAAAATATCCTCATAACAAGAGGAATCTTAGGAGAGGGATCAAAAGAATAGAGTGACATAGAAGGAGCTAAGTCACGATCACATACATCGAATGGAACATCACTTTCATGAACCCTCTGAGAAAAGTTAGAAAGTCATGTAAAAAGAGAAGAGAACACACTAATTTAAAAAAATAAAAGTGGAAAATTAAAAAGTGTATTGAGAAATCCTGCCAAAGGCGAAGGTTTGGGGCAACGCCATGATTTTTTTTCTTGAGGAAACAAAACTTCTCTTAATTTTCTTTTGAAATAAAAATGCATGTAAAAGAAGAAGCTTTAATTTCAACATTTTAGGCTCACCAAAATGTGATGCAAGAAAAAGCTACTCCTCAATTGAACGTATCAATCAAGGGAGCTTTGCTACTCCTCATCCCATCGTCGCTGACGAGGTGTCAGCGTCTTAGCCTCTGCCTCCAAAGCTATCCTTGAGGTCCTTGCCTCTGCATCATGCCTACCAACCCGTTGCTGCCCCACTTGTGGTGGAGGTAAGTCATCCTCATCTGCCCTCGGCTATCCCCCGCGCCGACACGGTCCTCTAGGCTGTCGCTCTGCTCCAACCTGTACCTGCTGCGCAGGAACCTACTGCCAACACATCCATTGGCTGGCCATCCCTCCCAACCAATCTCTCCTCTCCATCATCTCCCACCTCCACAAGGTAGTCCTCAATAACCTCATCTCCATCCCCATCAGGGTCATCTCCATCTCCATCTGAATCATTCCCCCTACCCCTGCTGCCTCCTCTACTGGATCTATCAACCGAGTGGGCTGATGCATATGCCACCATATATCGTATGCAGCTGTAGTCCCTGCATCTCTAACTGTGCTCCTCCAATCCCACTGTACTGGCCGAAGCGCTATAAAATCACTTCGAGCAACCTGTGGCTATAGGGCTGCCGGCCAGTAGGGTCCATCTCGCGGGGTCCGCGCGTATATTGCCATCTGCTGAGGGGTGTCCTGTACCAAACCAAACTGCCGCATAACCCACGAGGGTAGGTACATCTCTATGGTACGGTCTCCTCGACCCATAAGGTATCTCTGCTAAGATGTAAATGGAAGATGAATAACATCATTTGGCCACTCCTCTACACTGATGTATGGTCGCCAAACCACGCTAATCATGTCATCCAGCATCCTCCGCCAATACCGCGCCTGGCCAGTATACGTGTACTCTGCATCCCGATACAAAAACACAAAGGCCTCAAAAGGCTGCCGATAGTACCCACATGTCAGCCGAGTGACAGGGATGTGCTCCCAAATCCATACATGTAGCAGAGTAACTCCAGCAGACAAAGCTCTATCATGTAGATAGGTGACTGTGTGCATCTCATGGTATAGATGCGCAAGCATCACCGGCCCCCAAGCATAGACAATCTCATGCCCCACCATCCCCTCTATCACCCCTCCCCAGCCAACCAGAAAACCCCTGCCTCACTTATCAGGCATCACCACACCTCCAATCAACGCACAAAGGAATAACGCAAAGGGATTTGCACCCGCAGCCAGTGTCCCCTCATAGTCCATCTCTCTCTCATCCGCTGAGAGAATAAGGCAACCCACTCCAAACACTCTGACCAGTGCACTCCGCCCTCTCCTCGTGTCATATCTAACACGTCAGCCTTGGATAGGTAGCTTGAGGATGCGATAAACATCCTCAAGTGTGATGGTAATCTCTCCTGTCGGCAACAGAAAGCTGCAAGTCTCAGAGCGGTATCGCTCCACCATGGCTATCATCAGAGCTCTATGAGCTCGCAGAACTGGCATCGATGCCACTGTCAGAAGCCCCAACCTCGCCAGTCAAGCCCGCATAGCGTCATCAAAACCATCGAACAGTGCCATCACGGATGGCACTCGTCGCTCCTGTGACTGCAATATGAATCGCTGCATATCCTACATCCATAAATTTCTGGTTAGACATTAACCTATCTTTTTCTAAAAATTCCCCTTTTTCTTCTACTATCTAAAGCCAACATCATTAGCGCTAAAACAGCCAACCCTTAGCGCCATTTCAGAGAATCACGCCAATTAATCCCCCCTTTCATGCTAAATCTCAGGATAGCGCCACTACGCACTACCTTTGGCATCATTTTGAAAAATGGCACCGAAACACCATTTGGCGCCATTCAGATTAATGGTGCCAATTCACCGTTTAGCGCCATTATAGAGGATCACGCTACTCTAGCCCCTGTTTGGCATTATAAAACTCCAAACCATATTCTTCTAGGGAATTGTGCTAATCCAGACAATAGCGCTAAAATACCTTCTGAATGGCGACAAAACCGCCCTCCCCTACCCTTGCGAATAGTGCCAATCCAGAGGATGGCACCAATCCGCCTAACCGTTGGTGCTACGCGCTCCAACCCCAAATCCCAAACCCTAAAAAATGCACATAAAACAAAAAAATTACAAAGTCCGGGTTAGGTCCTACCTAGGGTCCAACGTCGGGTGATCGACCAAACTCTCAGAATTACTCTGAGATGTGTCGAAGTCGCAGAAACCGGGGGTTACGGTTGGCCATCTCTCTTTCGCTCCTTCTTCTCTAGGGTCAAAGTGTGCAAATGTGGCACTCTTTGGGCCCACTTTTCCTAATATAGTGGGCCATGTCATCCTTCCACCCCTTCTTTTTTCCTCCAGGGTGCAGATCTCAGCCTTTTTTCTCCATTTTTCTTCCTACCATCCTCCTTTTCCATCGCCTACCCAACTTTCACTTCCGTCGCATTCTTTCGAGAGCTCACCTAGAAAATTTTTATTTTCCCACCAACCTCTCGAGGGGGCATCCCCTACCTATCTTATTCCTTCTGACAGCTGGGGCATATTTTTCTTCAACCTAACGCCACTTCCCTCCTAGGTCCTGACACCACGTCAAAGAGGGGCAAATGTAGACACCTAAAAATGTCTCAACCACCAAACTGACTCCCGACATCCCTAAACATGCCAATTTCCCTCCTAACTGATTAATTAAATTTTTATTTAATTAATTACCCCTTTCATTACACTATTTTCCATCATTTTATCCCTAAAATTGAATTAATTTCATTACTTCAATAGTCCAAACCTTAGCCATTTGATTTAATAAATATGCAATATTTATTAAATCAATTTCCCCCTTTTCCACTAAATCCAATTAATTAGTTAAAACCATGTTAACTAATTAATCCAGCCTACTAATTGACCTATCCCTACCCTAGGCAATTAAATAGCTATTATTTAATTGCCTACCCTAGCCTACCTCATCTTAGCCCTAGGATTAATTAAATAAAACCTAATGTTTAATTAATCCTAACCTCTCATTTGGGCGGTCAAACCTTGTTTAACACCCTTCCCCACATCCTCCAAATAAAAAATTGAATTAAATCCACATAAGTCAATTTTTTATTCAAAAACATCCCACATCACATTTAATTCTCCTTACACCCCCATACCTCATTTATTTCTCCTCTTCCCCAAATGAATTTTTAATTCATTTACATTCCCCAAATGAATTTTTAATTCATTTACATTCCCCCATATGAATCTTTAATTCAAAAATAATCCATCTCACCCAACCTCATTTAATATCCCTTTTCCCAAAATGAATAAAAGATTTACTTTTATTCCTAGCCCTCCATTCATTCAAGATTAAATCTAGGCCCTCCACATCACTTTTATCCTCCACCATTGATCTCCCAAATCAGTCTCCACCCTTGGATCAAAATTCCCTCCAAAAATCTATAAATAGAACCTCTTCCAAGCCATTTTCATGATCCAAGTTTATGCAATGTTATAATGCCAAAATCACTCTTGAGCTAGGATAGTGAGTTGCACAATTTGAATAGCATTTCACATTAGAATCCATTGTCTAGCGATAATCTTGTCTTAGGAACTTGTTTTGGGTGCATGGTTCCTCTCCCTTGATGGGATTGGGTCTTCAAGTGAGGTATAACTTTTGTGATTTATTGCATATTAGTTTGTTGTTTTTACCTTAGTTGATAACCTAATCTACAGATACCATACAAGAGATAAGATGTATGAGATTCTAATATCTGCAGAAGTGAAGAATGAAAAGAGGTATTTCAATATTTGAAATATCTCAATGGCTAATGAAAATTTCAAGAATACAAAGGAAGTGTGTACGGTGACTACTAGGTGTAATTTTGACGTATTAGTGAAATAAGACAATCTAATTCAGGATATGGTGAATGAGCGAGATAAACTATGAAGTGGACCATCTTCTATTGTACCTTGCCTAATAATCTCCATCATCTACCTATCATTACAACCCACCTCCGATCCCTCGCTTCTGTCGGACATTCTCGTTTATGATAACTTAAAGCAAACTAAAAAAATATATATCGATTGGCATCCCACAAAGCCTTTGGATCAAGCCTACAATTCATTTTATATTGGATTAAGAACATAAGTTTACAAAATCGTGCTGAGTGCTGACAAGCAGCATAAACTAACACAGTCCACAATGGGTAGCAGCAAAGAACATCAGTCTACAGCAGTAACAACTGAAAACAAGAGTCAATAGTCACAGATTACTGTCCATAAGTGAACAGAAATGGCCAAGAACAGCCAGCTAGCATAAAACAAACTGTAGAATAGGCAGTAATATACAAACAGAGCAACACCCAACAACAGAAAGCACACTTTGGAAACACCACAATTTGAAACAAGACTAGCAATATAAAATGCATATACAAAACGACATCTTAGACATGCTTCTGTGCTCGTCAAACATACTACATGTTGCTCGCTATTATATACTTCTCCTCTTACCAACGTTGAACGCTTCACATCCCCACCACCTATCCCGCTCTCACTGCTTTTCCTTCATTCTGTCTTTGACTTCAATCTGATTTCATGGCATCTACTTCCACCACTGGACGTCAATCAGAGATTGAGATTACATATGCTTTTGAAGAAATTGCACCACCATCGGCATCTTTATCTACTTGTGCTACATCTTCAACACCACTACAAAAGCTGCCGTGGGATGTATTTATTAATCACCGCAGACCCGATGTGAAACACACGGTAGCCAGAGGCATCCACCATGCCCTCCATGCCACGGGTCCTAGGTTTTTCTTGATTCCAAGGAGCTTCAGTTGGGGGACTTATGTTTTAACAGAGATGAATCACACTAAATGTTTAAAGGAAGAGATGAATCAAACTAAACTGAATGTTTAAAGAAAGGAAAGAAACTGATTACAATGCTGGAAAATGAATGACAGTAAATAGAAATTTGAGAAATGAAAAGACAAAATGATAAGCAACCTGGCAACAGTGGGGCAGCCTCACTATCGAGGATGATAGCACATCGCGAGGATGTTTGCGCACCACATTGTAGTCTGTATGGCGTGGGTACTGTACAGATCTGCAATCTCAGCTCTCGTGCCAACCTTTTCAGTCCTTCCTCCCACCACTGACCTCCCTCACGGAACCTACAAATGCATAGACAGAAGAAAAGGTTGGCTATATAGGAGTTTGCTTTAGTTAAACCCCATTTTAGTGTTTCCACCTCAACAACAGCTAGATTGATATTGATATATTGATAGACAATGTCTGCTCTAATTCTAAGTGTGTAAAATTATTTGAGTATTGACAAAGCAAGGTTGATAAGATATGTAAAAGAAATATGATTATTCTAACATTTGCAATGACTAACAACAAACAATAAATGACTACAATAGAACAATGGAGTGAACAATAGCTAGAGTATGATAATGGTGAGAAAACAAGTTGTAGCAATGGTGGCTCTCAATCTTGGTAGAGACACGCTATGAAAGGAAATTGATCCATTCTTTGCAATGACAAATCAACTTTCTTAAATAGAGAGGGTGGATGCTAAAAATCAAGGAAATGAGCGATTTGGCCATGGATAAGCATCAAGAAAATCTCGGTGAATCATGCAAGTGAAAATACTTCTAAAATTGATTGCAAGTCTAACAGACTCTTTTGGGACATTTGTGTGTGGCATAGACATTTACGTTAAGTGCTGGAGTCTTGGCAATTTTTATTTTTGAAAGGTCTAATCAACTTGGGATAGAGCCAAGATTTAGGCACTTTTATGGTTTTTGCACATGATAAGCATAAAGGGTTAAAGCAACACAAAGGCACATCTCGTGGGTCAAGGGTAAGACCAAAGTTAGAAATAATCCTAAAACACACTAAGGGCATGGACACTAAAGCAAGTACCAAACACAGTGTGAAATTGTGAGCGTGTACAATTTACGAAGCTATATTTAGTCTCCACTTTAGTGGCTATATGACATTATGTGCATATGCATGCTAAGGTACAAGAAAGAAAGTATTGCAAATGATACCCAAAAGGATATTATAGAGGATGCAGGAGCCCTTTAAGCAAAGGAATCAAGCCCCTAGGCTGACATCCTACAAAACAAATATGTTAGACAAAAAAACTTGCAAGACAACAGTGTTAGAGCATTTAAATCTGCAAAACCACTATGTCAAAACATCACAAACATATATAAACATAAACAATATATATACATTGAAGGGAAAACACACAACAAGCAAAGAAAAATTTTGATTCAACAAAATGAAGGAGACCTCAATGTGAAAGGTTGACTCAATATGATGTGTCGTCCTCAAAATGTAACAAAAAAAAGGAAACAACGAATAGAGTAATTCTTGCATGGAGATAAAAGAATATAATGAGTCAATTGATTGCTTCAAGAAGAGAAGACATACAGATAGATAGGGAAGCAATCAATATGGAAAAAGAAGAGTACATGACTCATACACTAGCTTTCTCTGTTGTTAGGGGTCATGCAAATCACAATAGCATCATAGATCATAGACTAGCAAATTGCATTATGCTAGGTAACCATGAGCACACAAACCATCAAGCTACATTATGCTAGATGTCTCATAGACTACATGGATCATAGAATATCAAGTTGCATTATGCTAGGTGATCATGAAATACCAATGCCTTAGATAGCTCACCAAAAAACACTACCTTAGGTAGTATATCAAACACTGTCTCAGAGAGCATATCAAACATTAACACCACAAGGGGTGAATGCTTTGGGGAGTGTTAAATAAACAATGCCATCGGGGGTGAATTAGTACACAACACCTCAGGGGGTGAATTTATAAGCTACACTTTAGAGGGTGTGAAATTGATAAGCTACACCTTAGGGGGTGTGAATAAAGAAAGATGCATGTATGGATGCACATGTGAGGAGAATATATGCTCCCCTTAAATTATTAGCATGTACAATATGCAAAAATTTTAAGGTAAACAAAATGGGAAGAGAGAGCAGGGGGGATCCTTATGAATAATGCATACCCCTTGAACAAGTTGTCTCTCCCCCCTAAAGTACATGGGAAGGACAACCATGAAAAAGAATATTGTGTTGTTACCTAAAATGATGTATGGTTGCATATAAGATTGTACCACCACAAATGGCAATGAGAAAACAAAGAAAGCTATAAGTGCCACATAGTGGACATCAACATGATAGTCTCATGTGAAAATAGAAAATGAATAATGAACTAGATAGAGTCCATGCTCAATATGACTTGTCATGTCAGAAGAGTGAGAGCACCCATGTCAAGAAGGTATTGAATTTTATCTTGCAAGGTGTGGCATTCAATGGTGGAGTGGCCAAGCACTTGATGATATGCACAAAAAGGAAGTTTTGATTGAATTTTCTACTGAAACTTCTTGCGTGTAGAGGAGGAAGAGTGATCAAGCGAGATTTGAGAAGCCTCAACAAGATACACTCTTTTTTAGATAGAAGAGATGGACTAGGAAGCAACCCATTCTATTGTAGAGAAAGTTTTGATTTTTGAAAAGAAGAGACCATAGAGACCTCAAACAATGGAGGGGATGTAGATAGAGGAGAAAGATGGAAACCTAAAACTAGTGTATTTCTACATCATACATTTCTTAAGTGGATAATAATGTTAATTCAATCATTGTTAATTGACTTATCCCACCCACTATGGGATGGTGGATAATTGCATTAATGTTCAAAATATCTCTTCTATTCATAACATCATTATGTATAGGGTGCTTGATATGCCCCCACTCTCTCATCTAGTGATCAATGTTCAGGGAATTCCTAAAAACTCTCGACCTTCGAATTACTTTTTAAAGATTGTGAAGATTATAACTAAAAATGTGCCAATGGCTCCACACTACCTTGCAATAACCTACATGTGTAATACTCGATGAAACAAATAGGTTACTCCCATCCCTTTTCCCTTCCTCCACCTCCTCCTCTTGATATCACTTTTCATTTCTCTGAACTCCCTTTTGTTGAAGTTTGTAAGCAAAATGACGCTCTTATGATTATTGTATCTATAAACTTGACTGGGATTAAGAGAACCCTTATTGATTGTGGTTCCAGTCTTAATGTCTACAATTTAGACTTCCTTAATCATCTTGAAATCAATGTGTATTCTATTTCTCCTTCAAATATATCCATCAGAGGTTTTGATAACATGGCTCACCTAACTTTAGGAACTATCACGTCACCTATTACGTTAGGCCCCATTATATTGCCTACTAAATTTCATGTCATGTAAGAGAATCTTTCTTATAATATTCTCCTCAATAGACCATGGATTCATGCCATGGGTGCAATTTCATCTATGCTTCATCAATCTCTTAAATTTATTTATAATAGTAAAGTACATAAGTGTTAATCTTGACCCCTTGCAATACTGTTAATAGGTTGAATTGGGTCACAAGAAGCCTGCCCTTTATTCTCTTCATAATTTCATGTACCTTCTATGTAGTGCCCCTCCATTCTCACTTTGAATGAGAAAGTGGTCTTGCTAAGGAGCATGAAGAAGAAGGTAAAATACTTGGAATACTTAGGGTATGATAGACATGTTGACGGTAGGCTTACTGTTATGATGTATTTGATGACACTCATTGATGTTTATTATGATGACACTGTTGATAATTATGATTAGTACATTATGCTTATGTTATGATCGGTTATAGGTTAATTGATTATGTAGATTAGTTTTACTACGTGATTAATGCGATTATTTGTCTATGTGTTATCTGGTTGTTTATTTACTAATGAATTTTTTTTAATGTGGATACTTGTGATGTGTTTTGTGAAGGGACAGTGTAGTATTACTCATAATGAGTACCCTACTATGTTGTGATTCCCTATCACTATGTACCTACTTAGATGATTATATGTATGTATTCGACACTTTTATTTGCTACAGGTTGTAGGTACCAGGCATCGACTCCACATGAATTGGCAGGTGTGATCGTGCCTTCATACCAATAGAAGTTGTTGAATGGAGATAACATATGGTTCTCTAGCCTAGCCATCATCCTTGAAGAGGATGAGTATCCAGTTGTGTACCCTGTCAGTGTTGTCGATTTGGTCATGATAGTCAATCATTGTTGTGGTGGTCTTGTTCTCTGATCTTGTATAGTAGTCAGTTATGGTTTGACTGTTCGGTTATTTTGTTGGTATTTTTTGGGTTATTGTTGCCTTAAAATAAAATAATTAGTTATGAAGCATTTTTGTTAAATAAATAAATATATAAATGTCGTTATGTAAATTTAGTTTATGAAAAATATATTATTCTAGAAGTTAAGTTAATAAATAATAATAATAATAATAGTAATAAATGTATTTGCAACTAGAGATAAATAAATAAATAATATTTATGTGTTACCCTAAAATATATTTATCTTGGTCTGGTTGTAAAATGTTTAAAAAAGAAAACTATAAGATATTGTTCATGCAAGAGTTATTGCCTCTTGTGGGGGGAATCTTCTGGAAGATTTTAGGGGATTTCTTTTGCTAAAAATGGGGAGTTTTTGGGCTATATTTAGAGGGGAGATTTCTCTCTCATAATAATCTTCAGTATATGGAAATTTTGGGGGGAGACTGGTTTGTGGTTGCAGCAGTTGAACCCGACATCGAATCTTCAGCCCAGTCAAGCAAGAGAAATCAGGTGCCTTTGGTTCTAATTTATGTCTCATTTTTTTGTTGAAGCAAATGTTTGATTTATAATTTTTCCTGTTGATGGTAATTTACTTGAGAGGTTAGAAGCCTTGTTATCAAATCCAATTGTGCATGTTTGTATCATTGAATTTTTGGGAATCACTGATTGATGTGATTGTCTATCTCTCGCCCATTTCATCTATGTTTTTATAGTCTATTACGTTAGCCATAACTTTCATTTTACGAACTAGGTTCCACTAAAATTTGGATATATGGTGTACGACCCAGTTGCCTAAATCATATCAAAAAATTGTCCATACCCAGGTTTTTTTTTGAGATATGAATGTTTTGTGACAGTCTACCTCTCAACCATTTCGTCTCTGTTTTAGCAATCTATTGCGTTAACCATAACTTTAGTTTTATGAACTAGGTTCCTCTAAATTTTTGATATATACTTCATGACCTAGTTAGCTAAATCATATCTAAAATTAGTTCATACCCAGTTTGGGTTTTTGGAGATATGAATATTTTGTGACTGCCTACCTCTCAGCCATTTCATCTCTGTTTTAGCAGTCTGTTGCATTAGCCAGAACTTTAGTTTTATAAACTAGGTTCCTCTAAGTTTTTGATATATGGTGCACGACCTAGTTTCCTAAATATACCAAAAATTTGTCCATACCCAGTTTTATGTTTTGGAGACATGAATATTTTGTGATTGTCTACCTTTCACCCATTTCATCTCTGTTAAAACAATTAGTTGCATCACCAATAATTCTATATTTTTAAATTGGGGTTATCTGAAACTTTTATATAAGAATCAACTCTTACCTATAAAAACTATATCCAAAAGAGTTAGCATTACCCAGTTTGTCAATTCAGAGATATATATCAATTAGTGACATACATTCCTATGCCCTCTTGATTGTTGTTATTAAATCGACAAATCTATTCTATGCATATCCTTTAATCATTGCATTCCATAATTTGACATCTCTTTGAGGCAATTTGCTGAACAGTTAATGCACTTTGTTTGTGGTCTCACTTTTACATACATGTCTACTAGAGCATTTCCTTTTCTAAGTCTCTTATCATTATCAAAACATTCTATATCTATATTATTTCTGATATAGTATATGTTCTTGCATATCTTAATTGATCATATTAGCATATTTCTTTCTTAGTGGTTTATTTTAGTGCTTTTGAACATGATATTTGGTTATATGAGGAATGATTCTTGTTTTTAAGATTCTTTTCGTAGGATTTGAAATTAGCAATATAGTCTAATCTGGATTTAATAATAGAAACATAAGTTAAAAGCTTTTAGAAATCATACATGGGGTAGTGATTATGAAAATATTTATGTTGGAATTGAATTATATCCTTTTAAATGCATTAGAAATAACATAACATTTATCAAGTTATATCTTTTATCTAAAAATTAGATAATGGTAGAAAGAAAATGAATTAAATTGGATGATAATTTTAAGACTTATTGTGTTTGAAGGGAATAGAATCAACCTAGTTCTAATTTAAGGTAGAAGTATCAATTTTGGGTTTTAATTAGAAATCATTTAATGATGAGTCGTTGATAATAGTCCATGACTTTCAACTACTAAATGTTAACCTTGCAATTAGTCTAAGTAAGACTCTTAATATTATCCATTGCCAATAACATAGGAATGGATTGAATATTGTTACTTATGGCACTTATATCATTTGATCATATTAGTAACTGTGACTAGTAGTTAGAATAATATTGTTCTGCATTGTTGAGATAGATTCACTTTATGTTTGTTGGATGATTGACCATGATTGGAATTAATGTTGCATTCTTCAAGACCCATTATTAGTGCATCAGATCATGTGTTGCATCTGTGGTTTTGTTTTTGAAGTATTGATGAGGAATTTTGGTCTATGATGTATTTTGGAAGTGATTGTGATGTGTGACCATTGCATTTTAATGGTGTCATACATTGTGTTATTTGGGGAAAGTGGTTTCCAGAGGCCTAGGAGGGTGTGATTGTGTGGGGGTTGGCTATGTGTGCATTGTGTGAGTTGAATGAAATGTATTCTTGAAATATGGTTTCTTATTCATGTTGGAATGATGCATGTGCAAGATGGTTTGTGCCTTGCTCAGTGTACCTATTCTTGTGGTTTTTCCTTGAACTCATGTTGATGTCTTTTTCGAGATGTGGTGGTAGAGTTCTTCTTGAATGTTGGGGTTCATTATTATTTTGAGCATGGAATAAAGTATTGTGTTGGTTTATGTAATCGATTGATATTTTTGGAGCAAGAGGACCCATGCCTTGCTCTAGATACATTTTGTTAATGGTTAAGATTTTTGGAGCAAGAGGACCCATGCCTTGCTTTGGATACATTTTGTTGAGATTTGAATGCAAGAAGGTAAATGCCTTGCATGGTATATGGATACTTGTCGTTATGTTTTGCTTGATGAATAGGTTCTTCTAGATGCAGGTGGGAAACTGGCTTCCAATGTGGGGTCGGTGCCCAAAGTGGCTACTAAGATAACCCATTGGAAGTTGTTAATCTAGTGATAACTTAATAATAAATTTGTAGGATTGGGGGGGGGCTTTCACATTAATTAAGACAAAGTATGCCACACTCATGGCTTAAATGCTCGTTTAGGCTAGAGATGAGATGAGAAGGCCATAGTTGGCAAGATCAACTTCCTTGTCCTCATGAAAGGAATGTTGGTTTCGCATGTGTGACCCTATGGGGCCGGTTGTTAGAGAGAGGCTGCCAGGATAATCCTAGATGGGGGCCAGTTTCTAGAGAGAGATAGCCTGGATAACCTATGCTAGGACCATGTGATGACACTCTTCCCTACTATAGTCTAGCATTCCCTAGTTGTACTCTTCCCATTCATTGTGTGGTTGCCTCTATAAGTGATGTTTGTGTATTGCCCTGTGTTGTTGTGGTCATGTGTAGTTCTTGTTCACCACAGTTATTGTTTACCTGACTATTCATGTTGTGGGACCTTATTGTTATCTCCTAGTATGGTGGGTGGACCTCAAGGTTCCACATGGTCGGGTGGTTGTGCATTCTTCCATTAGTTTTCTGGCACCATGGCTCATGTGTAAAGAAGTTGTATCTCATGTTTCTAGATTTGTACCTGTATTTGAAGATAGATATTTATACTATTCGCATCTAGATCTGTGTATCAGTGGATCTGATTATGTAATTTGATGTAATTAGAAAGGAAGTGCTTTTGTATCATAGAAATTATGTATTTCCTCTTGTAAGATAAACTATTCTGCATTTGTAAACATTATTGCAAAGATGTTGATGTATGCATCTGATGAGGTAATCAAGTTGTTAGTTTGAGTTATTTGAATAAACTATGTATGTTGTTGATTAATGTTTAATTTCAATAATGCAACTATGTAATCCCTAGAGATGTTAGTTTAACTGGTTGTTGATAGATTATGTTATGTTTTAGTTATTTCTATTTTAGTTAAAAGAATAAATAAAAATCTACCCCTTTATTGCTTTAGTTGAACTTATCTCTAGGGTTGCATGGCAGGGCATTACATTTGGTATCAGAGCCAAGTTGCAACACTGAGACCTCTGGATTGTTGTTGTTTCTCTAGGTTAAGTGATTTTCTCTTGTGGTGAGTTGGTAATGGTACCTTTCACCAGTGTGCATTAGTATGACATTAGAAGGTTAATAAGTTTAAAGACTTGTCCTTTGATTATGTCTTGTTTACTTATGTGTTCTCTCTTCCTCTTCTCTAATAATGTGATGATTTATTTGACAATATGTCTTCCCTGAATGTTAGTGCTTGTTGTTTTGTTGAGGCTTTGAGTTTCTCTTGTGGTCACTAGTGTATTATAAGAAAGAAGCATGGTTACTGTTAGTGCATACATAATTAGGTATTGGAATTATTTAATCATTTGGTGAGCCATGTGGTTATGTGATGTTGTCATGTGCATGGTATCTTAATGTGGTTGTTGATAACCTGACATCTATTTCCTAGTTGGTCATGACCACTTGTGGAAGATCTATTGTAGTTTATGAAAGTTATCATTGTATATGCCTGTGTAAGAATTGTGTGCAGGAGATCAAATGAGAGTTTGTGTTGGGCCTATGAGATCATGAATGTGATAATGTAAGTCAATTATAGTTTTTAATTATTCTTGTGTGACATCATACATTTCCTTTGTAAGTATTTTTTGGCATAAGTAATTGCATATGTTCATAGCTTAGTAAAAAGAAATTGTATTGTATTAAAAATATAAGTTGTTTGTAAATAAGTAGCGACTGTGTTGCCTTAAATCTTTGTATAAAATTTGCTTAAATAAGAGTATGTAGTTAATTAAATCATTTGGGTGTTGGTGTACATTCTCTAACACATTCTAGACATTGTGTCCTTGAGTGTTGTGTAGTGGATACTCCCTTTTTGTGGCTCAAATTAGTCACACCATGATGTGGATTTGTTTTGTAATTTGGTTGTTTTAGAATTTTTGACAGTTGTTTCATGTGTTGTTGGGGGTTAACAGTGAATTTTCTTTTTTTGAACTTTCTTATGACAAGAGTGCTCACCAAACCCCTTTTCTTTTTACTTGATTTATTGGAAATTGCCCGCACTCTATGATTTAAAGTTAGATTTGATTATTTTCTGACTTGGGTTTGCATTTATTTTTGAAATCTCTATGGTGGCTATTCTGAATGTTTTTTTCTGTTGCCGCCATTTTGTGTTAAGTTATGTTTCTATCATGTTCATTTCAAACCTCTGATAGTATGTTCAAGGGAGGAATCTGCAGAGGATTGTACTTTGTATGTTGGTAATAGTCGAAAGCATAGTGGAAATAGTTATGAGATGTATTCTCCCTGATTATTTGTGAATGCGATTCTCTAAATTGTATGAAATTTTTGAAATATGTGTGATTAAGTATGAGTAGATCACATGATATGCCCTAAAGGTAAAGAATTGATGTTCTTCTTGTCTTTATTGAATGATTGTGCTTGTTTTATGAACAATTGCTTAATATGGATGCATATGTTGGCAATAGAAAGTTGCAATACTAATATGTTATGTTTCCACCTTAGTCTGTGACTTCCAAGAGGAAGTCAAATTTTTTGGGGGGAGGATGTAGCGCCCCTCCATTCTCACTTTGGATCAGAAGGTGGTTGGGCTAAGGAGCATGAAGAAGAAGTTAAAATACTTTGAATATTTAGGGTATGATAGACATGTTGATGGTAGGCTTACTGTTATGATGTAGTTGATGACACTCATTGATGTTTATTATGATGACACTATTGATACTTTATGATTAGTACATTATGCTTATGTTGTGATCAATTATAGGTTAATTGATTATGTAGATTAGTTTTACTATGTGATTAATGCAATTATTTGTCTATGTGTTATCTAGTTGTTTATTTACTAATGAATTTGTTTAATATGGATACTTCTGATGTGTTTTGTGAAGGGACAATGTACTATTACTCATAATGAGTACCCTACTATGCTATGATTTCCTATCACTATGTGCTTGCTTGGATGATTATATGTATGTATTCGACACTTTTGTTTGCTGTAGGTTGTAGGTACTAGGCATCGACTCCATCTGAATTGGCAGGTCTGAGCATACCTTCATACCAATGGAAGTTGTTGAATGGAGATAACATATGGTCCCCTAGCCTAGCCATCATCCTTGAAGAGGATGAGTATCTGGTTGTGTACCCTGTCAGTGTTGTCAATTTGGTCATGATAGTTAGTCATTGTTCTGATGGTCTTATTTTTCGATCTTGCATAGTAGTCAGGTATGGTTTGATAGTTGGGTTATTTTGTTGGTATTGTTTTGGTTATTGTTGCCTTAAAATAAAATAATTATTTATGAAGCATTTTTGTTAAATAAATAAATATATAAATGTCCTTATGTAAATTTAGTTTACGAAAAATATATTATTCTAGAAGTTAAGTTAATAAATAATATTAATAATAGTAATAAATGTAATTGCAACTAGAGATAAATAAATAAATAATATTTATGTGTTACCCTAAAATATATTTATCTAGGTCTAATTGTAAAATGTTTAAAATAGCAAACTGTAAGATATTTTTCATGCAAGAGTTATTGCCTCTTGTGGGGGGGAATCTTCTGGAAGATTTTAGGGGATTTCTTTTGCTAAAAATAGGGAGTTTTGGGCTGTATTTAGGTGGGAGATTTATCTCTCATAATAATCTTCAGTAGATGGAACTTTTGGGGGGAGATTGGTTTGTGGCTGCATCAGTTGAACCCGACATCAAATCTTCAGCCCAGTCAAGCAAGCGAAATCAGGTTCCTTTGGTTCTAATTTCTGTCTCATTTTTCTGTTGAAGAAAATGTTTGATTTATAATTTTTCCTGTTGATGGTAATTTGCTTGAGAGGATAGAAGCCTTCTTATCAGATCCAATTGTGCATGTCTATATCATTGCATTTCTGGGAATCACCGATTGATGTGATTGTCTATCTCTCGTCCATTCCATCTCTATTTTTATAGTCTGTTACGTTAGACGTAACTTTTTTTTTGCAAAATGGGTTTCTATACGTTTTTTATATATGGTGCATGACGTACATACCTAAATCATATCCAAAAATTGTCCATACTCAGTTTGTCGTTTTGGAGATATGAATGTTTTGTGACTGTCTACCTCTGAACCATTTCATCTCTGTTTTAGCAATTTGTTGCATTAGCCATAACTTTAGTTTTACAAACTGGGTTCCTCTAAATTTTGATATATAGTTCATGACCTAGTTACCTAAATCATCTCCAAAAATCGTCCATACCCAATTTGTCGTTTTGGAGATATGAATGTTTTTTGACTGTCTACCTCTCAGCGATTTTGTCTTTATTTTAGCAATTTGTTACGTAAGCCATAACTTTAGTTTTGTGAACTGGGTTCATCTAAGGTTTTAATATATGGTGCATGACCTAGTTTCCTAAATCATATCCAAAAATTGTCTATACCCAGTTTTTTATTTTGGAGATATGAATATTGTTTGACTATCTATCTTTCACCCATTTCATCTCTGTTAAAACAGATAGTTGCATCACCAATAACTCTATATTTTCAAATCAGGTTTCTCTGAAATATTTACATAAGATTCAGCTCTTACCTATGAAAACTATATCCAAAAGAGTTAGCATTACCAGTTTGTTAATTCAGAGATATGTATCAATTAGTGACAGACATTCCTATGCCATCTTTATTGTTGTTATTAAATCTACAAATCCATTCTATGCATATCCTTTAATCATTGCATTCCATAATTTGACATCTCTTTGAGGCAATTTGCTGAATAGTTAATGCACTTTTTCTATGCTCTCACTATTGTATACATGTCTACTAGAGCATTTCCTTTTCGAAGTCTCTTATCATTATCAAAACATTCTATATCTATATTTTTTCTGATATAGTATATCTTGCATATCTTAATCGATCATATTAGTATTTTTCTTTCTTAGTGGTTTATTTTAGTGCTTTGAACATGATATTTGGTTATCTGAAGACTGATTCTTGTTTTTAAGATTCTTTTCTTAGGATTTGAAATTAGCAATATAGTCTAATCTAGATTTAATAATAGAAACATAACTTAAAAGATTTTGGAAATCTTGCATGGGGTAGTGATTATGAAAATATTTATGTTGGAATTGAATTATATTCTCTTAGATGCATTATAAATAACATACCGTTTATCAAGTTATATCTTTTATCTAAAAATTAGATAATGGTAAAAGGAAAACACATTAAATTGGATGATAATTTTGAGACTTATTGTGTTTGAAGGGAATAGAATCAACCTAGTTCTAATTTAAGTAGAAGTATCAATTTTGGGTTTTAATTAGAAATCATTTAATGATGAGTCATTGATAATAGTCCATGACTTTCAACTATTAAATGTTAACCTTGCAATTAGTCTATGTAAGACTCTTAATATTATCTATTGCCAATAGCATAGGAATGGATTGAATATTGTTACTTATGGCACTTATATCATTTGATCATATTAGTAACTGTTACTAGTAGTTAGAATAATATTGTTCTGCATTGTTGAAATAGATTCACTTTATGTTTGTTGGATGATTGACCATGATTGGAATTAATGTTGTATTCTTTAAGACCCACATCAGATCATGTGTTGCATCTGTGGGTTTGTTTTTGAAGTATTGATGAGGAATTTTAGTTTATGATGTGTTTTGGAAGTGATTGTGATGTGTCTGCATTGCGTTTTAATGGTGTCATGTGTTGTGTTATTTGGGGAAACTGGTTTCCAGAGGCCTAGGAGGGTGTGATTGTGTGGGGGTTGGCTATGTGTGCATTGTGTGAGTTGAATGAAATGTATTCTTGAAATATGGTTTTTTATTCATGTTGGAATGATGCATGTGCAAGATGGTTTGTGCCTTGCTCAGTGTACCTATTCTTGTGGTTTTGCCTTGAACTCATGTTGATGTCTTTTTCGAGATGTGGTGGTAGAGTTCTTCTTTAATGTTGCGGTTCATTATTATTTTGAGCATGGAACAAAGTATTGTGTTGGTTTATGTAATCAGTTGATATTTTTGGAGCAAGAGGACCCATGGCTTGCTCTAGATACATTTTGTTTATGGTTAAGATTTTTGGAGCAAGAGGACCCATGCCTTGCTCTAGATACATTTTGTTGAGATTTGTATGCAAGAAGGTAAATGCCTTGCATGGTATATGGATACTTGTCGTTATGTCTTGCTTGATGAGTAGGGTCTTCTAGATGTAGGTGGGAAACTAGCTTCCAATGTGGGGTCGGTGCCCAAAGTGGCTGCCAGGATAACCCATTGGAAGTTATTAATCTAGTGATAACTTAATAATAAATTTGAAGGGTTGGGGGGGGATTTCACATTAATCAAGATAAAGTATGCCTCACTCATGGCTCAAGTGCTCGTTTAGGCTTGAGATGAGATGAGAAAGCTGTAGCTGGCAAGATCAACTTCCTTGTCCTCATGAAAGGAATGTTGGTTCCTCATGTGTCACCCTATGGGGCCGGTGCCTAGAGAGAGGCTACCAGGATAACCATAGATGGGGGCTGATTTCTAGAGAGAGATAGCCTGGATAACCCATGCTAGGACCATGTGATGACACTCTTCCCCACTACAGTTTAGCATTCCCTAGTTGTACTCTTCCCATTCATTGTGTGGTTGCCTCTATAAGTGATGTTTGTGTATTGCCCTATGTTGTTGTGGTCATGTGTAGTTCTTGTTCACCATAGTTATTATTTACTTGACTATTCATGTTGTGGGACCTTATTGTTATCTCCTAGCATAGGGGGTGGACCTTAGGGTTCCACATGGTCAGGTGGTTGTGCATTCTTCCATTAGTTTTATGGCACTGTGGCTCATGTGTAAAGAAGTTGTATCTCATTTTTTCTAGATTTGTACCTATATTTGAAGATAGATAATTATACTATTCACATCTAGATCTGTGCATCAGTAGAACTCATTATGTAATTTGATGTAATTAGAAAGGAAGTGCTTTTGTATCATAGAAATTATGTAATTCCTCTTGTAAGATAAACTATTCTGCATTTGTAAACATTATTGCAAAGATGTTGATGTATGTATCTAATGAGGTAATCAAGTTGTTAGTTTGAGTTATTTGAATAAACTATGTATGTTGTTGATTAATGTTTAATTTCAATAATGCAGCTGTGTAATCCCTAGAGATGTTAGTTTAACTGGTTGTTAATAGATTATGTTATGTTTTAGTTACTTCTATTTTAGTTTTAAAAAAAAAAATTTACTCTTTTATTGCTTTAGTTGAACTTATCTCTAGGGTTGCATGGCGGGGCATTACATTCTACAACAAATTCTCAAACACCATCATCACCATCTATTAATGATAATGTGCCTTCCACATCTAATGTATGTCTTGGTGATGATTGGGGCTTCTTAGACTTCACCCCCATGGGCTATGTAAATATAAGGTTGACTCTTCTTACTTTGACATTCCCATATTCAACAAGGATTTGCATTGTAGTATTAGAATCGATCCCTCTTCTCATGTAAATTTAGTTATTGCTTCTCTTCCAACATGTGCAAACACATCTTATTTCAACATGGATAGTGATGTTGATTCTCCTATTTTTGATTTGGAGACACATTATAGGCTCAAATACAAAATTATTTCTAAGCACAGATACAATGGCAATAGTCTAGGGTACATGAAACAAGGCGTTCAAGTCCCTGTGGAACCTACATTACACTTACCTAGAAGAAGTATGCTCAACATCTATCTGTGGAGGATATGAGGTGATGTGAGACTCTTCATTCAATAAAGCTTCATCACTAGAAGGAAGAGACTTGGAATGAAGAGAAGGTAGAATAATATTAAGAAAAGCATCTATGATTTCATCCTCTTGCGCCAAAATATCCTCATAACAAGAGGAATCTTAGGAGAGGGATCAAAAGAATAGAGTGACATAGAAGGAGCTAAGTCACGATCACATACATCGAATGGAACATCACTTTCATGAACCCTCTGAGAAAAGTTAGAAAGTCATGTAAAAAGAGAAGAGAACACACTAATTTAAAAAAATAAAAGTGGAAAATTAAAAAGTGTATTGAGAAATCCTGCCAAAGGCGAAGGTTTGGGGCAACGCCATGATTTTTTTTCTTGAGGAAACAAAACTTCTCTTAATTTTCTTTTGAAATAAAAATGCATGTAAAAGAAGAAGCTTTAATTTCAACATTTTAGGCTCACCAAAATGTGATGCAAGAAAAAGCTACTCCTCAATTGAACGTATCAATCAAGGGAGCTTTGCACTAACATTACATTAGTGTTTTGTTAGATAATGTCTAGAGACAAAATCTATGTCTATAGAACCACTTTATGTTTTAATAGAAATGAATCAAACTAAACTAAATGTTTAAAGGAAGGAAAGAAATTGATTACAATACTAGAAAATGAATGAAAATAAATAGAATTTTGAGAAATGAAGTACATAAATAAAAAGACAAAATGATAAAGCACCAAAGTGGGCAACATCACTATCTAGAATGACAATGCCCTACAAGAGCATCTATGCACCACGTTGTAGTATGTATAGCATGGGTACTATATAGATCCACAATCTCGACTCTCATGCCAATCTTTTTAGTCCTTCCTCCCATTGCTAACCTTTCAGATAGAACCTGTAAATGCACAGATGGAAGAAAGGTTTGGGTTGTATATGAGTTTGCCTTAGTCAAACCCCATTTTGGTGTTTCCACCTCAATGATAGCCAAATTGATATTGATATATTGATAAACAATGCGTGCTCTAATTCTAATAGCATCTAGAATTGCTTAAGTATTGACAAAGGAAGATTGATAGATATATAAAGAAATATATGATTATTCTAACATTTGCAATGATTGACAACAAAAAATAAATGAATACAATAGAACAAGGGAGTGAACAATAGCCAGAGTATGATGATGGTGAGAAAAGAAGTTGTAGCAATGGTGGCTTTGAATCTCAGAATAGCTTCGCTATGAAAGGAAATTGATCCATCCTTTGTAATGGCGAATCTACTTTCTTAAATAGAGGAGGAAAGGGTAAAAATCAAAGAAAGGAGTCATTTGGGCATGGATAAGTGGGTGATCCCATAATAGTGGGTTACAATTGCATTGAGGAAGGAAAATTGCTTGTGCCTAAAAAAATGACTAGGTTCGATCAAACAATACTTAAGCCCAAGTCAGTGGAGGGTTTGATCGAACCCCCGGGCAGCCTATTTTTTATTAATAAAATGGGGGGTTCAATCGAACATGTGTTCTATCAAACCCCCCTATTTAGGATTTTTTTTAAAATTATTTTTAATTGTCATTTTTTATAGTTTTACTGCTGTTGAACCCAGAGAGTGAACTGAACCCCAGGAGCTCCCAACTAGCTGAATGTCACCAACTTCTAGCCAGCCACCCTCCAGATATATAGATCATTTTCTCCCTTTCTAGTTTATTATGCCTTGTCTGTGCTTCCACATTTTGCATACATGTCTACCAGAGCATTTCCAAATATATTATCTGCCAAAAACCCCCCTTCGATTATGGTATGATGGATGTCCATACCCATTCCAAAGCTCCAATTTTGTCACAGACCTGCATGGGAGGATGCTGGCGAAGGTTGTGGTGTTTGGCTTTACACCTTCCAATTGGATTTTCTTGAAAGTTTCTAAATCCTTTTCAACATATCCATTTTGTGCATACCCTATGATATTGTCATCCATGAGACCATATTTCTTTGAGGCATTCTATCAGTAGTTGACGTGCCTTCTGTATGCTTCCACATTTTGCATACATGTCTACCAGAGCATTTCCAACTATAATATTTGCCAAAAACCCCCATTTGATTATGCTATGATGGGTGTCCATGTACCCATTTCAAAGCTCCCATTTTGTCATAGGCCTATGTGGGAGGATGTTGAAGAAGGTTATGGTGTCTATCTTTACACCTTCCAATTACATTTTCTTGAAAATTTATAAAGTATTTTCAACAAATCCATTTTGTGCATAGCATGTGATCATTGTCGTCCATGTGATGTCATCTCTTTGAGTCATTCTATCAAACAGTTCATTTGCCTTGTGCAGGCTTCCACATTTTGCATACATATAGACTAGAGCATTTCCAACTATAATATCTAACAAAAAACCACCTTCCATTATGCTTTGATGGATGTCCCTACCTTGTTCCAAAGCTCCCATTTTGTCACAGGCCTGCTTGGAAGGATACTGGTGAAGGTTGTGGTGTCTGGCTTTACACCTTTCAATTGCATTTGTTTGAAAGTTTCTAAAGCCTTTTCAACAAATCTATTTTGTGCATATCCTGTGATCAATGTAGTCCATGAGGCCATATTTTTTTGAGGCAATCTGTCAACAGTTGACGTGCCTTGTCTATGCTTCCACATTTTACATGTACATGTCTACTAGAGCATTTCTAAGTATAATATCTGCCAAAAATCCCCCTTCCATTATGCTATGATGGATGTCCATAACTTGTTCCAAAGCTCCCATTTTGTCACATGAAGGGAGGATGCTAGAAAAGGTTGTCAAATTTGGCTTTACACCATCCAATTGCATTTGCTTGAAACTGTTAGATTCAGGGAAGACAATTGAGAGGGGGGTGAATCAGTTGTCTAAAACTTTCCTTCAATTAAACACTTAAATCCACCAATAAATCAATCATGAAACATAATGCATTAAATCAAGAGAAGAAACACATCAACACATGAAACACCAAGATTTTAACATGGAAAACTCGGTTAAGGGAAAAACCACGAGGTGACTAACCCAATATTGTATTCTTTGTTAGAAGAATAGAAAGAACAAAATGGCACATGCCAATTAGGGCTTACTGCCTGAGCACACTGCTCACAAGAGGCCCACTGCCTACAGGAGACACACTGTCTACAAGAATAATTAGTATTACATACTTGAACTAAAGAATAGCATCTTCACCATGCTTGAGTTAGTTCCATTTAAGCCCAATACTTTTGCTCTGCCTTTCGCTCTTCTCCTCGCTACCACACTCTCATCTCCACAGGTCACCATTTGAAATGACCTTACAATTCCTTATTTATATAAGACATCGACATAAGAAAGATCATCTAAGTCAGCAGATATTATAGAGCAAATATACAAATGCAACATGTCTAATTACAAAAGACTTCACGCGGATCAACACACTATCAGCCACACAGAACTAACACTTAAATCTTCTTCTAGGAACACGCCAATCCTCACATAACATCTTCAAGATCATCCGTAGGAGGTGTAACTCATCTGGTTAGCCTGACTTGGCAAGAACACCAACATCCAAAGGCAAATCTTTAACTGTGGGCTTAATCTTCAATGCAGACCATCAACATGAACTGGACACGATCCGAAGACCTCCACAAGCTTTCCTGAATCACCAAGAACATCTGTACTACATCTTCTTACTGGAATCACTCTCTCCTTCATCTAGAACCTCAAGACCACAGTTTGTCATCACTGTCATACTGGAATAGATGCTTATGGACATCTAGATCACGATCCAACTGAGTTGCCAATTCACATTGACCGCCTACATACTCCACCAAATCAGCAGGACAAGATAATGCACTTTTGGACCTCACCGGACCTATCTATGTGACTTTGTCACCTCTGAACAGCTGTCAGAACTAGTTTTACTTGAACATCCACAACTTCTTTAGATCTCCATATAGACCTCTAACATCTTTACTAGATCATCTTAAGATACATATCTACCAACCCTTTGAACAACATCCTCTGATGTTCATCTTAGCTATGATCATTAACTCACTATCTTCACTGTTCTTCTATGTTCCTGATTAGAACTAATTTTCTCAATATCCTCAGCATTCAGCTCATCCAAACCTTATCATTAATGCAACAGGAGTATGCTGACATCAATGACAACACCGGTTAGGCCCATACTTGCAACAATCTCCCCCTTTGTCATTGATGGCAACATATGATGTGAAAAACTATTTTAACCATCAAGACAAGAACTTTTTCTTGTTGACACAACTCCTCCTATCAACAACAACCATTCACATGTCTTCTCTTCCTTTATTGCTCCCCCTTTGATCAGCAACCACTTATTTTTCACATGTCTTCTCTCCCCCTTTGACATCAATGGCAAAGGGCACATACTTGCAACTCTATTACTTCAAAATCATACCAGCTGCTCCCCCTGAGTAGCAGCTCCCTAAAATCAATCCGGACCACAAGATATGACTTTAAAATCCACCGGACTGATGCACATTAGTGCACCTTAGTTCACCACCAGAGCAGTAATAACCCCTAACTTCTCCCTGAGATAATCAAAAGAGTCCTTAGGTAGAGGTTTTGTAAAGATATCTACAATCTGACTTCATTCTTGTTCACTTGCTCTCTCAAAAAGTGAAACTTGATTGATATATGTTTAGTCTTTGAATGCAACACCAGATTCTTTGAGATGTTAATTGCACTTGAGTTATCACAGAAGATTGTGATAAGTTCCTCATACTCCACTCTGATGTCTCTTAGCATCTGCTTCATCTACAAGACTTGGGTGCAACTACCTGCTGCTACAATATATTCTGCTTCAGTTGTGGACAGAGATATTGCCTCTTGTTTCTTGCTTAGCCAAGAAACTAATCTCTTCCCCAAAAAGAATGCTCCACCACTGGTACTCTTCTGGTCATCCACATCTCCTGCCCAATCCACATCTGTATATACATGAAGAGAGAAATCATGATCTCTAGGACACCACAGACCATACTCAACTGTCCCTTTTAGATATCTAAAAATTCTCTTGATTGCCATGACGTGGGATTCTCTAAGATCAACTTGGAATCTAGCAACAAGACCAATAGCCTGCATAATGTCAGGTCTAGTTTGAGTGAGATACAACAGTCCTCCAATCATTGACCTATACTTTTTCTGATCAGCCTTAGGTGAGTCATCATCTTTACTTAATTTGCATCCAGATGCCATGGGAGTATTCATTATCTTTGAGTCTTCCATCCCAAATTTCTTCAATAGTTCTTTCACATATTTGGTCTGAGAAATAAAGATTCCTTTCTTTGTTTGAGTGATTTGTAGACCCAAGAAGAAATTCATTTCTCCAAGCATGGACATTTCAAATTCATTTTTCATTTGACTTGTAAAAGTTTTGCACAAACTATCTCTTCCTCCAAAAATGATATCAACAAACACTTCAACTATGAAGATGTTTTCATGATCAATTTTGAAATACAAATTGCTTTCAGCAGTACCTTTGTTGAAACCAATCTTCAAAAGATGCTTATCCAATCTTTCATACCAGGCTCTTGGGGCTTACTTGAGTCCATACAATGCTTTCTTCAACTTGCAGACCATATCACCATGATTAGACAATTGAAATCGATCCAGTTGCTCAATGTATACTTCTTCTTCTAAGTCACCATTCAAGAAGGCAAACTTGACATCCATCTGATATACTTTGAAATCCTTGAAGGCAACAAAAGCAAGAAATAACTTGATTGCTTCAATTCTTTCCACCGGAGCAAAAGTTTCTTCAAAGTCAACTCCTTCTATTTGAGAGTATCCCTTGCAAACCAATCTGGCTTTATTTCTGATTACTTCACTAACTTCATTCAATTTTTTTCGAAAGACCTATTTGGTTCCAATCACATTCTTGTTTCTAGGTCTGGAAACAAGATCCCAAGTGTGATTTTTCTCAATTTGCATCAGCTCTTCCTCCATTGCTTTAGTCTAGTTTTCATCATTGTAGGCTTCATTTATTGTCTTAGGTTCAATCTTTGAAATCAGACAATACTCTTCTGAATCCTGACCAATCATTCTTCATGTTTGAACACCTTTGCTTTTATCACCTATGATTTGATCTTCAGAGTGGTTCAGTCTTACATACCTTGAAACTTTGGGGGTTTCTTGCACTTCTGATTCTTGATCAGTCTCATTAAAACTTATCTCTTCTTCCTGATTTACCAGATTAGTTTGAATCTAAATTTTAGAAGGGACTTGGGCTCCTTGAATCAAAACACCATTCTGATCATCTTCACCATATTCATAAAACCTTGAGGGTTTTTCAATTCCTTCATCAACCTTCACATTAGTACTTTCTATAATCTTTCTCAGTCTCTTGCTATAACACCGATATGCTTTTCTTTGAGTAGAATAGCCCAAGAATATTCCTTCATCACTTCTAGCATCAAACTTGCCTAGATCTTCATCTCTCTTAATATAACATTTGCTACCAAAAACTCTGAAATACCTCACAGTAGGAGTGATGCCAAACCAAAGTTCATAAGGAGTCTTACTAGTATTGCTTCTGATTTGAACTTGATTGAGAGTATAGACTGCAGTGCTTACAACTTCTCTCCAATAGATTTTAGGAACATTTGATTCCATCATGATGGTTCTAGATGCTTCCTGGATGGTCCGGTTCTTTCTCTCCACTACTTCATTCTGCTATGAAGTCCTAGGAGTAGACAACTGTCTTTTTATCCCATGTTTCTCACAAAAATCTATGAACTCATCGGATGTGAATTCTCCATCTCTATCAGACCTCAAACATTTTAATTTTAATCTGGTTTCATTCTCTACCATAGCCTTGAATACTCTGAATTTCTCAAGAGCTTCAGATTTCTCTTTCAAAAAAGTTACCCACATCATCTAGAAGTAGTCATCAATTAACAACATGAAGTATCTATCACCTTGCACACTTCTGATCCTTGCTGAAACACATAAATCAGTATGAACTAAGTCCAATAATCCAGTAGAAGACTGTTCCTTGCTTTTGAATGAGACTCTGCTTTGTTTCCCCAACTGACATTCTTTGCACAAACTATTTGTAGGTTTCACTAGTTTTGGAAGATCTTTTACAACCTGAGTGTTGCTTATCTTGATGATATTATCAAAATTCACATGACACATCCTCCTATGCCATAACCAACTCTGATCAATTTGCACAAATAGACAACTTTTACCAGTACCAGTTAAATGGAAGATATTACCTTTTGTTTGAGTATCGGATGCAATCTCTGTTTCAAAGCTTTCAAAGATCTTGCATTTTCCATTCTTGAATCAAAGATCATAGCCTTTGTCCACCAGCTGACCAACACTGAGAAGATTGTGTTTCAATCCTTCAAGATATAGTACATTACCAGTTTTGTTCTTTCCATCTAAAGAAATAGTCCCTCTACCTCTGATTCTACCAGTAGAGTTATCACCAAATTTTACCACTCCTCCTTCATACCTTTCGAAATCTATGAACTTATTTTTGTCACCTGTCATATGGTGAGAGCATCCACTATCAATGACCCAATCATCATTTTCTTCAACTTGGGCAGCCAGAGCTCTTTCCACAACTTTATGATTGGTAGATTTAGAGGGTATTGGATCTTCTTCCTTGATGGCAATAAACACCCAGTCACTTCTGGATTTGTTTCCTATCTCTGATTTGTCATATGTTACTCCTTCATCATCATCACATTCATGAACATAGTAGCAATTCTTTTGGAAGCTTGATCTGTTAGGTTTTGGCCTTGAAAATCTTTTCAGACACCTTGAGGCAAAATGACCAATCTTATTGCAGTTAAAACACTTAAAAGGCAATTTCCTTCATACTTACCAGATCCTCTAGGCAGTCTTTTTGCAATAAGGGCTTCAAGTTGAGTAGTTTCAGCTTCTTCTTCTTCCAGGTCTTTTCTTGCTTTTTCATACCATGATAGTTTCCTTGAAGAGTTCTCTCCCAGATCAAACCTTTGTTTCCCTTTTTCAAAAGCACTGGCTTTGAATGCAGATTCAGTCTTGGGGGGGACATCTCCAAACTTGGTCAGTTCAAATGTAGCCAATTTACCAACCAATTGATCTCTTGTGACAGTTGAGTGGGCGCTGAATTCTTCAATGGCAGCTACCTTGATTTTATAAGAAGCAGGAAGGGATCTGAGAACTTTGACAACAATCTCATCTTCATCTAAGACTCCACCAGCACATCTAATGCCACAAACAAGTTCATTTACTCTTGGCATAAAAGTAGTGATATTTTCATCTTCTCTCATCTTCAAATTTTCAAATTTTCCTTTCAAACTCTGTAACCTTGCACATTTAACATACTTGTCTCCTTCATGCAAAAGTTCCAATTTTTCCCAGATCTCAAAAGAAGTTTGTAGGTCAACAACATTCAACAGCTCTAAATTAGAAAGGGCACTTAGAAGGGCTTCTTTAGTTTGCAGATTATTTTCAGCATCTGTGATTTCAGTTGAAGTTTTCGGTCCATTCTGTGGAGGAGTATATTTTGTTGTAGCCATAGTCCAGTACTGCATTCCCATACATTGCAAGTGACATTGCATATGAATTTTCTAAAGATTTAAATTGGTTCCATCAAATTTTGGACTATCCTTCTTGTAAGATGACATCCTAGATCTCCTCAAGTGGTTAAGCTCTTTTAGAGGAACTTAGCTCTGATACCAATTGTTAGATTCAGGGCAGACAACTGAGAGGGGGGGATGAATCAGTTGTCTAAAAATTTCCTTCAATTAAACACTTAAATCCACCAATAAATCAATCATGAAACATAATGCATTAAATCAAGAGTAGAAGCACATCAACACATGAAACACCAAGATTTTAACATGGAAAATCCAGTTAAGGGAAAAACCACGAGCTGACTAACCCAAGATTGTATTCTCTGTTAGAAGAATAGAAAGAACAAAATGGCACATGCCAATTAGGGCTCACTGCCTGAGCACACTGCTCACAAGAGGTCCACTGCCTACAGGAGACACACTATCTACAAGAATAATTAGTATTACATACTTGAACTGAAGAATAGCATCTTCACCATGCTTGAGTCAGATCCATTTAAGCCCAATACTTCTTCTCTACCTTTCGCTCTTCTCCTCACTACCACACTCTCATCTCCATAGGTCACCATTTGAAATGACTTTACAATTCCTTATTTATACAAGACATCAACTTAGGAAAGATCATCTAAGTTGGTAGATATTACAGAGGAAATATACAAATGCAACATGTCTAATTACAAAAGACTTCATGTGGATCAACACACTATTGGCCACACACAAATGTAACTTAAATCTTCTTCTAGGAACATGCCAATCCTCACATAACATCCTCAAGATCATTTGCAGGAGGTGTAACTCATCCAGTCGGCCTGACTTGGCAAGAACACCAACATCCAGAGGCAAATCTTCAACTACGGACTTAATCTTTAATCTGGACCATCAACACAAACTGGACACGATCTAAAGACCTCCACAAGCTTTTCTGAATCACCAAGAACATCTGCACTACATCTTCTTATTGGAATCACTCTCTCCTTCATCCAGTACCTCAAGACCGCAGTCTGTCATCACTGTCATACTAGAATAGATGCTTACGAACCTCTAAAACATGATCCAACTAAGTTGCCAATTCACATTGACCGCCTACACACTAAACCAAATCCGCAGGACAAGATAATGCACTTTCGGATCTCACCGGACCTATCTGTGTGACTCTGTCACCTCTGAATAGTTGTCGGAACTGATTTTACTTGAATGGCCACAACTTCTTTAGATCTCCATGCGGACCTCTGAAATCTTTACTGGATCATCTTAAGTTACATATCTACCAACCCTTTGAACCTGTTACCTTTTGAGTGGCCCTTATTTATTTATTCGTGAAAATTCCCTAAGCAAGAATCGATTTGTTGTTTTCCCTTATTGGTCATACCTTTGTTTCTTAAATCAGCTCTTTATTCTTCAAAGTTCACCCGCCTATCATCTTTGTGTGTGAAATTACTAAAGATTTGAACCTTTGAACTTGAACCATTCTCATAGTTCAAAAGTTCAATGGTTTGAAGGGTTCAATGATTCTCAAAGCGAGTTGTTTGTCCCTTTGTGTAATTTAAATGTCTTTGAACCTTCCAGTTGAACTTGAACTCTTTTTCATAGTTCAAAAGTTCAATACTCGATGCTTTGTAATGAGTTGCATCACTCAGCTCTCTTGTGTAATTTAATGTATCATTGAACCTTCCGCTTGAATATCCAGAATGGGTCTCAAACATTGTGCCTATGGCTAAACCTAATGGGGACATCTGCATGTGTAAAAATTTTAGATATCTTAACAAAGCATGTCCCAAAGATGACTTTCCATTACCGAACATGGATCTCATAGTAGACTTGATCGCGGGTCATGAAATTCTTTCTATCATGGATGGATTCTCCAACTACAATCAGATAGTGATAGCAGAAGAAGATCAACATAAAACAACTTTCACTTGTCCTTGGGGTAACTATTATTGGTGTGTCATGCCATTTTGTCTAAAGAATGCAGGGGCAACCTATAAGAGAGTAATGCTAGTGATATTCCATGATCTCTTTCATCATATCATGGATGACTATGTGGATGATATTCTAGCAAAATCTTCTAGGGCAGATCACATACAAGTTCTAGGACAGATCTTTGACAGGCTAGAGAAATACCAAGTAAGACTCAATCCAAAGAAGTGTGTCTTTAGGGTAACATCAGGAAAACTATAGGGATACATAGTATCTCACAGGGGCATTGAAGTAGATGCAACAAAAATCAAGGCTATAGTGGAGATGCCTCCACCAAAGAATCTAAAAGCATTAAGGAGCCTGCAAGGAAGGTTACAATCTATTAGGTATTTCATCTCATAGCTAGCAGATAAATGTCAACCATTTCAACATTTGTTTCGAAAAGATGTCTCATTTTGATGGGATGATAAATGTCAAGTAGTATTTGATCAGCTCAAAGAATATCTAGGTACACCTCCTATCTTGGTATCACCAGTCACCGATAGACCTTTGATCTTGTACATCTCATCTACAACTATAGCCTTACGGATCTTCTAGCACAACATGATGAGTCAAGAAAAGAACATGCAATCTATTACATCAGTCAAACCTTGGTAGGATATGAACTCAATTATTCACCTATGTAAAGAGCTTGTTTACCAGTAGTGTTTGCTTCCCAAAAGTTACGGCATTACATGCTAAACCAACATACAAATCTCATAGCAAAAATTGATCCATTGAAGTATCTACTAGCAAAAGTAGCTCTTTCAGGCAGACTAGCTAAATGGGTCATGATCCTTAGTGAGTTCAACATTGAGTATGTGGATCGTGAAGTAATCAAGGGACAAGCCCTAGTAGATCAACTAGTAGAAGCACCCATGACAGATGTACATCCTATGGTATCTGACTTTCTTGATGAGAATCTCTTCACTCTTTCCACCTCAATAATGTGGAAGTTGTATTTTGATGGTTCCCGTACACAACATGGATTAGGGTCCGGCATCTTATTCATCACACCTCAAAATGACTATATTCCAAAGTCATATCAGCTTGCATTTCCTTGCACCAACAACATAGCCGAGTATGAAGCACTCCTCATAGGTCTCAATATAGCAGTTCAATGGGACATCATAGAATTACAGGTATATGGAGACTCACAACTAGTCATTCGACAAGTCACAAATGAGTATCAAACAAAAGATGAAAAGTTGGTCCCTTACAAGCAACTAGAGGATGCCTACAAACCACACTTTTCTAGCATCACATTTGAGCAAATTCCAAGAGAGCATAAAAAGATGCAGACTCTATGGCCTCTATGGGGTCACTTATAGACATGCCTGCAAACACATAGAAATGTGAGTTCTTGATCAAGCAATTGTTGATACCAGCCATCGATGTTCCAACTACGGAAATCATCTATGAATTTGTTGGTCCTAATTCCCCATGCTATGAAGATATTTATGAATACCTTAACCACGGTACCTTTCCCTTTGAACTATCATCAACCCAATGCAAAACCTTTATCCGACGATCCTCCCGTTACACCATTCTGGGTGATACACTTTATTGTCGGAGTGTTGATGGTATCCTCTTACAATGTCTTAATGCGGAAGAAGTCGAAGCTACCTTACGAGACATACACAAAGGTTTCTGTGGTGCACATTCTACTGGTCCTAATATTGCTAAGAAGATACTCCACATAGGGTATTACTGACCTACAATAGAGAAAGATGCTTTATAGTTTGCTAAAAATTGTCTACAATGCTAGCAACATGGAGATTTGATTCACGCACCAGCTCATGAACTACAACCTGTGACTACTCCATGGCCTTTTTCACAATGGGGTCTATAGACACCCAAATTTGTCCATGTCCTGCAACACCTTTACTTAGACACCATGTAGCATTTTTTCCTAAATCCCATTCTTAATCCCACTTATCCCATTAAGCCAATTAATTAAATAAATTTTATTTACTTAATCTTAATCCCATTTATCCTATCCTCATCCCAATTAATTAAATAATTTTTATTTATTTAATTAATTTCCACATCATATCTTATCCCATCCTATTCATCTACCTAATTAATTAAATAAATTTTATTTATTTAATTAATATCCAACTCATATCCCAACTAATTCAAATATTTTATTTGAATTAAGTCCTCACCTTTCACTATATTTCGACATTTGTCCATTTCTCCATTCAATCATGTGCTGTGGTAAAACTTTCATTCAAATCCTTCACATGCACAACTAATGGGATCTAATTTTAGTATCTTTCAATCTTAGCCATTCACATAGCCTTCGAATCTCCACCGTCGATTAATTTTGGTTGAGTTCTATATAAACACCCTCTCATTCCATATGAGATCCATCCAACATTCATATAGTGGCTACATTATCATCTTGAGCATATTAAGCATTTGAGAATCTAATTGAGCTTTTTATCATCCATCATGGCAGCTTTCAGCTTCATAATTGTTCATTGTTGAAGAAGCAGTCCACATCATAAACAAGGAATCGCATGGTCTAGGTGATGTTATGCTTGAATTGCATTACTCTTTGATTTCATTTAGATTAGATTCTTTGATGATGGTAGGCTTAGGTTTTAATGGCTATGCCTGATCTTACAAACCTAATTTTTTTACCTATCACATTCTGGCACGCCCGGTGGGACTCACATCCTTGATTAACTTCATTTTTTGAAGTTGTTTCTTTGAAGATCAGATTTTTCAGGTGCTTACAAAAAATTCCATTCGCTTATGAGCAAAAATCTACCACTTTCTGCATTTTCGCGTCGCTTCTCCACTGAGATCAGCCACCGGTATTGTTTTCTGGATCACTTTTATCCTGACACTAGTCACCTTTGGTATGTTACGTATCACTTTTATTGTAACAGTACTCACCTGCGTATACTTAGATCCTTTATTTTGTTAGTAATCGCTTCTAAACTATTTTGAATCTCTTTTTCCCTAACAGTACTCACTTTTGTGTATATTTACATCACTTTTGTTCTGACAGTAATCGCCTTTGGCTTGATTTGAATCACTTTTATCTTAATAGTACCTTCTTTTAGTATAAATGAATCACTTTCCGTCTGATAGTGATTGCTCTTGACTGATCTGACATCACTTTTTGCAGAATAGGGTTTTTTGTCGCGTATTTTTTTATTTTGCAGATCCAGGTCACTGATACGCGAAAACAATCGCTTTAGGCTTTTCTGCATCACTTACAGGCCTACAAAAGTCACATCTAGTGTTTTCTGAATCCCATTTGATTTGTAGGGGTTCACCTGCAGCAAAACAGAGATCGCTTCTGATAAACAGTAAATCACCTCTGGTAAGCTATGTTGCTTTCAATCTGTATTATTTCTAGCTTGCTTTCTTGGCTACTAATTGGGTATTTGTGTAGCATCTTATCGATTTGTCTAAGAAAAGGAGGTTATCAAACTACTGACATATCTGTTGCAGCTTCGATCGGTCCAAGACTTGTGGTTTATCATAAATTAGGAACATTTGGGCTTGGTGCTTAAAATGAATCATTGCTTGTTCTGTGCTTGATTTATCTTTTTTGATTGCTTGCATGTGCTTGATTATAACCCAAATTTAATAAAAAAAAGTATCCTCTCACCTTGCCTTTCAATGGATCTTGGGTGTATGAGAACTTGTTATTATCTTTAGAGGGCCTACCTTCTCGGTGTGAGAAGGGATACGACCCCAAGCAATAACAGGCTAAAGTCAAGTCCTTCTGAACCGCTATATAAGAAAAGTGTTTGTGTCGAAAGCCACAAACAACAGGTGTTGTTGTGTTATACTGACAGCCAACCTTCGCCAAAACCCTCCAAGGCATAACCCTTGCAGGCTGGGAGACTCCATAACAGAGAGTAGCACTGCTGCATGTATAGCCACCCGAATGGATGCCCTTATTAGCAACTTTGTGTAGTAGCCAAAAACCTTCTATTTGTTGATGCAAAAGGTGGGACCTTTGAAGTGGCCTCGATTCATGTGGCTCTTAGTAGAGCTAGCAGGGACAATTCTAAGGTTGGTGGGGGGACAAGCCTTATAGGAAACCTGGATCTTGGTATGCGTGAGAAGTGAGTGCCATGGAGAGGAGTCGGTGCTACTAAGATCCTGAAGCTATCCAATTTGAATAAGCACGGCCAAGGGATTCAATAGATACAGTCTTTTTTTAGCCTAGGTTGTACCAGTTTGTGCTTGTTGTGAGTGTGAGTGACTGCAATTACTATTTTCTTGCCAAAAGCCACAAATCAGACACCTTTCTAACAGATACAGTCACTTTTAAACCTAAACTACCCGCATACAGACAACATGAATCACTTTTGAATTGCAGATAGCCACTTTTTCCTTGAACTAAATCACTTCTGAACAATAGCTGATCGCTCCCTACATAAATAAGATCACCTTTAATCAACAGTTAGTCGCTCCCTAGTTAAATCAGGTCTCCTGTAAAGAACAGTCTATCACCTTTAGCAAAACCTGTGTTGCTTTCAATCAATAACGAATGACTTTTTAGCCAACAGTTGTCGCCTCTGAACAATCCATCACTTCTGGTCAATACTATGACTTCCTATCAGAATCTAAACCAGACTGCATTTGAGCTCTTATTAGTCGCCTTTGACATCCTCTGAGTCGCATATGAGCTATTACCTATCGCCTATGGTTAAATACCTACAAATCTTAGTGCCTCACCTGAATTAACCACAGATCTAGCTTGCTTAAGCTTCAACATCAGCTTTCAGACCTATCTTTGATTAGTAGCAAATCCCTGCACTTTGTCTCCTGTTTTGAGCTTACCAATTAATCGCAATCCCTAAACTTTCTATCTTTTTGAGACCCCAACCAACAAATCAAACATCAACCCAATTATTTCAATCAGCCAACATCATCCTTTAGCTTTAGCTTCAGCAAACATCAGCAGCTTAGCAACTTTTAGCAAACAATCCTTCGCTTGAGTGTTTGAGCTATCCTCTAGGGAAAAGCAACAACAACCCAACAACAACAAATTAGCCAAAGCAAATCAACCAAGTGAATTAGCAAAACTAGCAAACTAAAACAACAACCTATCAACCAAATAGCGAACTACCATCTTTTGGGTCTCAAAACTTTGACAAGCTAAACTTCTTCAGCATCATGCCTCAAACTAGGAGCCAATATAGAGCTGAAATGGAAGCCAAATTGCAAGCTGAGATGCAATAATTCAAATCAACGCCTCTTAAGGACGCAACTCAATTCACAACTGGTATGCTTCCTCATATATTTATGCCTCAAGGATACACTATTGGCGAGTCATCTTCATGACAAATGCAACCTCCAACATCCATGGAAACTTTCGAAGAACAATCTCAAGACGACTCATCAGAATTTCAAGATACCCATGTATGGGACCATGTTGAGAGACTTATTATATCTGAGCCTAATCATTACTTTTTGCAACTTGCTCACATGGGTGCTAAACTACCAAAAAACTTTGACATATCCGCTATTAAAGAGCAAGATCCTAACACTTCTGCTATTGTTGCGAAGGGACCATCCACTATAGTCACATCATCTCCCATCATATCACAAGCTCCATCTTCAAATACACCGTCCTCATCACCTATTGTTGCTTCATTTGATCTACCACGATCGGAGCATACTTTAGAACCATTAATAGTGCCAACCAATGTGCTCCCTCTCATGTCACAAAATCTCAACATCCCACCTTTCCATGTTCCTCAACATATCCCTCCTCCTACCATGACTGTTTCCATGCCTCAAGTGATGCAAGATGTCCATGTAACTCAAGCACAAATACTCCAAGCATCACAAGCTATTCCCATGTCTCATAGTGTGCAAGCCTCTCAAATTATTCCAACAACACCTATTGCCCAAACTTCACATCCATTGCAGTCTACTATATCTCACATGAATACTATATCCCATATACCAACTACCAATCCCTCCATGCTATTATATAATCCCAACGTTAGTCTCATTGACATGAGTGATCCTCCCATTTCTCAACCCAATCCCAGCAATAAGGTCACTTATGTTGATCAACTTACATCTATGCCTTCGTATTCTTTCAATCCTTCATACACCATCAATCCATCTTATGCTACCCAAGGCTTGCCTATTATCACCCAACATATGACACATACCAATCCTCATGTTGTCCAAAATACAAATCCAAATGTTCATCCTTCTATCGTATCTACCAATCCCTCCATCACTTACCATGTCATAAATTCTACCCCAACTTCCCAACCATTCGCTACTTTCAATCCATCATCCACTTCCCATGTGATGCACACTCAATTACTGCTTGTGTCTCAAGGACAACAATCCTCCAACACATATGTGTCACATACCAATCCTTTGACATATATTGTGAGTACGCAACCTCAACAAATGGTCATAACTCCTATCCCACAATCGCAACCACAATATATATCATACCATACTTCACCCCCTTCGCAACAACAGCAATTATCTTTAGTGGATGTTCAACAAATGATCAATCAAGCAGTAGGACAAGGCAAGAAGCCTTTCTCTCTTGAAAACATATGCGCTTATCCATTTGACAAGTCTCTTAACTTGATACCTTTCTCGCCACATTTTGAAATCCCACAATTTGATAAGTACAAAGGGAAAGGAAATCTGGAAGACCATCTTTGAGCATTCTTTGTGGCATGTCTTGATGTCGCTTATGATGATACAAATCTTTTGAGATTATTTCCTCGAAGCTTAGCAGGACAAGCTCTTGAATGGTTTTCTCATTTACCTCTGGGAATTAAGTCTTTTTCAGAATTGGAAAACAAGTTTCAATCACATTTTGCTTTCAACATTGAACATGAGGTAAACATGAATGACCTTGTCAACAATAAACAGTGCAACGGTGAAGTCTTTTCTTCATTTACTCAACGATGGTGTAATATGGCTAGAAAACTATCATGGGAAATACTTGAGAAACAACAGCTTGACATCTTTGTTCAAAATCTTCATCCTGAGCTATCATTCCAATTACAATTGCAAAGTGCCAGCACCTTTGATGAACTTGTTTCCAAAGGAATCATCATTGAACGAGCTTTAATTGCTAAGGGAACTATCAAGATCTTTCGTGATAACAAAGACTCTCCTCAAAATTCCAATGATAAGTCTCGCTTTTGGAACAAGAACACAAATGTTGTCAATGATAGTGTTGTAGATGCAAAGAACATTCAAACTATGAGAGCTCCCATCAACATTCAAGTAGCTTCTCCACCAACACAACCTTTTCAACAAAGGTGATGACAAACTTCTAATCCACGCCGACAATTTACACCACTAGCAGAACCTATGGACATTGTTTTTCAAAAACTTCTCCAAGTGGGTGATATTATCTTACCAGATGCACCATCAAATGGCAAACCACTCTTCAAAGCCCCTTGGTACAAAGAAAATGAGTATTGCGATTACCATCGAGTTAAAGGACACAAAACAAATGGTTGTATGTGCTTAAAACATGTTGTCCAAGACTACATTGATCAAGGTTTAATCAAGGTTACACCTTCAATGACTCAGCCTGCACAACAATCAACATCCAACTATAATCTAGAAACTTTCTAGAATCCACTTCCATCGCATGATCAAACAAATAACCTTCATGCTAGAAATGCTATTTAGTATAACTACGAATCGTCTACCATTGGCCACATTGATCATGCTCGCATTTCTATCATTACCATCCAAGGCAGAGCACCGGGTTGTGCTGTAACCACACGAAGAGGTCAAGTCACCATCCAAGGAGCACCTGCTCATCCTCCTTGATTTCTCTCTAACTATAACCTCTTCAATCACCTTGGCAAAACACCCGCGCACATATCCATTCTTGAGTTGCTTCGCATATCCCCTGCTCATAAAGCTATCCTTGACAAAGCCTTACAAGAGTCTTTGGTGCCTAATGACATTGATATCACACAATTCCAATCTATGGTCGCTAGCATTGCAGCTCCTTGTCACTTAACCTTTTCCAACAAAGATCTTCAACCCTCCATCCATCCTTCACACAACAAAGCCCTCCATATTGAAGTCTTTGTTAAACAACGCCGCATCAAACAAATTTTGGTAGATGGTGGAGCTAGTCTTAATATATGTTCTTTGAAACTTATAAAAAAATTGGGATATTCTGAGAAAGATGTTGACACCTCCAAGGTTATTACTATAAGAGCATATGATGATGTTGAAAGAGATACTGAAGGGATTATCTTATTGCCTATCCAAGTTGGTCTGGTTACTACAGAAACCCACTGTCAAGTCCTTGATATTGATCTTCCTTATAACATCATCCTTGGTTGCCCATGGATACATGCTCTTAAGGCAGTTCCATCTACATACCATCAATGCCTTAAATTTCCACATAACGGTGTTGAGGTTACTATTCAAGCTGATCCCAATCCATTTGAATTTTGTCGTGCCTTTCAAGATAAATATCAAAGTCCAAACCTCATTCCTATCAACACCGAGGCATAACCTTCTTCATCTTATATAGACTCATCCAACCTACTCAAGCCATCATCTAGCAAAGCCGCCTCCAACCTCCATATCAAATATATCGAACATGGCCCTGGTGAGTACAAACTGCAAGAATCCTGTTGTGTTGGCACCCTTCCATTATCTCCTAAATCCCATGGTAAGCCTTCTACATCCAAGCCAACTTCATCCTCTGCTATCATCAAGGCCCCCCTACAGTATTCATTAAAGATGGATTCTTGGATGACGAAGACATTGATGATATAAACTCTTGGATCTTCTTTGATGAAAATGACCAAGTCCAACTTGAAGTAGAGCGATACAAAAATGAGTTTCGTATCATAAAGAACATGGGCTATAAAGGACATGGTGGATCGAGATCACAGGAACAAGGACCTACTAAGCCCATTATTGTGTCTAAGAAGTTTAATAAGCAAGGTCTTGGTTATTAGCCAGAGGTACCGTGACTCAAAGACATTAAGTGTATTTCTGATACTGACGTTGGACCTTCCTTGGTAGGAGAGACTTCTAATTTGGATACTATCGATGACTCCTCCCTTCACATCACCAACCTTTTTCAAGAACACTCCATCTTCATGTTTTCTACAGCCTCCTCTAGCCATAACAATTCCTCCATTAGTCTTTCACTTGTATATCCTGACCTCATTGATTGGGACCAACAGGGGGTACTGATATTAGATACATTTGAAAATGATGAAGCTATTGCAGAATTCATGGGTTTACGACAAGGTATCCCATTGGGTGATCATAAAGCAGGTTTCATGATGGATCTACCTAAACTAGCATATTTTGGTAGAAGTATCAAATCCTTCAGTCACAAAAGTGAAATAAATAAAACCAAACAAAATAGGTCACTAGGTGAAAACTGAAAGGTGCCTCTTGAATATGAAAAAGTAAAAATAAAGGACGTATCCGAAGGTGAAAACCTCTTTGAGGCGCCTGAGGATGGGGGATTTGATCTTTCTATTGCCACTGACTATCATGAGAAATTAACTGTGCTAGTGGAACAATCACAAGACATGAACTTGGGAACAACACAGAATCCAAAGATGACTTTTTTGGCAGCATCACTATCAGAGCAAGAAAGAAGAGACTTCACAGCATTTTTTATGAGAAGAGCTATAAATTTTTCATGGACTTATACCGACATGTTGGGTCTAGATCCATCAATTATGGTACATAATCTAGTAGTATCTCCTAATGCAAAACCAGTCAAACAAAAATTACACAAAATGCATCCACGAGTAGCTTTATTGGTCAAAGTAGAAATTCAAAAACTGTTAGAAGCAAAATTCATAAAGCCTATGATTATCCAGAATGGGTTTCAAATTTGGTACCTGTAGCAAAACCACATGGACGAGTTCATTGTTCCACATACTTTAGAGATCTTAACAAAGCATGTCCTAAGGACGACTTTCCACTACCAAGCATAGACAACATTGTAGATCTTATAGCATGACATGAAATGCTATCTTTGATGGATGGATTTTTAGGGTATAATCAAATCAGAATAGTAGAGGAAGATCAAGATAAAACATCTTTTATCTATCCATGGGGCACATATTGCTGGGTTGTAATGCCTTTTGGTCTCAAAATGCTAGAGCTACCTATCAATGAGTCATGATAGTTATTTTTCATGACATTTTTCATACTATCATGGAAGACTATGTTGATGACATCCTGGGAAAATCTAAGACAAGAGAAGGACATCTATAGGTATTAGCACAAATCTTTGATCGATTAGAAAAATACCAAGTCAGACTCAATCCAAAGAAATGTGTATTTGGTGTAACATCAGGAAAATTGTTGGGATATATTGTGTCTCGACGAGGGATAGAAGTGAACCCGACTAAAGTAAAAGCTATCATAGAGATGCTCCACCAACAAATCTCAAGCAACTCCGTAGTCTACAATGTATTCTACAATCTATCTACAGATTTATCTCACAACTAGCAGATAAATGTCATCCTTTCCAACATCTTCTTCGTAAGGGTGAACCTTTTAAGTGGGATGAAAAGTGTCAATAAGCTTTTGATAAGATAAAGGAATATTTGGCAACACCTCCTGTGTTAGTACCTCCTGTACTTGATCATCCATTATTGCTCTATATATCATCAACAACCGTAGCATTGGGTGCCCTTCTAGCTCAACATGATGATTCAGGAAAAGAACAAGCCATCTATTACATCAGCAGAACTCTTGTGGGATATGAACTCAATTATTCATTTATGGAAAAAGATTGCTTAGCATTAGTGTTTGCTTCTAAAAATTTGTGACACTATATGTTGAACCAAACAACAAAGCTCATCTCTAATGTGGATCCCCTTAAGTATCTTCTTTCAAAAGCAATTCTCACAGGGAGATTAGCAAAATGGGTTATGATCTTAAGTGAATTTGATATACAATACGTGAATCACAAATCTATCAAAGGACAAGCAATTGTTGATCAGTTAGCTGTAGCACCCATCACAGATGTTCATCCAATGTATTCAGAATTCCTTGATGAAGGATTGTTCAATCTAACTTCTCCAACATGATGGCAGCTATATTTTGATGGATCATACACACAACATGGATCTGGAGCAAGCATCATGTTAGTTACTCCTCAAGGAGATTGTATACCTAAATCATACAGAATAGCATTCCCATATACCAATAACATAGTAGAGTATGAAGCTTTAATAATAGGCTTGCACATGGCAGTACAATGGGCTATCAAATAGTTACAAGTTTTTGGTGATTCTCAGCTAGTTATCAAACAAGTTTTAGATGAATATCAAACAAAAGACGAGAAGCTTCTTCCATACAAGTTAATGGTTGACGATTTCAAGAAATGTTTTGACAATATTACTTTCGAGCAAATCCCAAGACTACAAAACAAAGTAGCAGATGCCATGGCTATGATTGGGTCTCTTCTTGACATGTCATCTAACACCCATAAATGTGAATTTTTGGTCAAACAACTTTTGATTCCGGCATTTGAAGTTCCACAGTCTGAGCTTATATGTGAAATTGTTGGTCCCAATTCTCCATGGTACAAGGATATATATGAGTATCTCCATAATCAAAACTTTCCATTTCAACTATCTAACACCCAATGTAAAACATTTATCCGTCGAGCCTCTCGTTATACTATCTTGGGAGACACCCTTTATCGTTGGAGTCTTGATGGTATCCTTCTTAGATGTCTTGATTTTGAGGAAGTGAAAGTGGCCTTACGTGAGGTACATGAAGGTGTCTGCAGCTTGCATTCCGCTGGCCCTCGCCTTGTTAAGAAACTTCTATGAGCAGGATACTATTGGCCAACTATGGAAAAAGATGCACAACAATTTGCAAAGAGATGTCTACAATGTCAGAAACATGGAGACCTAATACATGCACCAGCACATGAGCTTCAGCCTATTGTCACTCCATGGCCTTTTTCACAGTGGGGACTTGATCTCATAGGTCAAATCCATCCTACTTCATCCAACGGTCATAAGTTTATTATTACCTCCACTGAATACTCATAAAGTGGGTAGAAGCCATACCAATGACCTATATCATAGGTAAACAAATATCTAAGTTCATTCTACATTATATTATCTGCTGTTATGGAGTTCCTCAAGCTATTGTCACAGATAATGGTCACCCCTTTAAGAACCAAGAGGTTAAAGATCTTTGCAACAAGTTCCATATCCAACATTGATTCTCTACACCTTATTATCCTCAGAGCAATGGCCAAGCTGAAGCTTCTAATAAAACAATCATCAAAATCCTTAAAAAGATGGTTAATGACATTGGTCGGGATTGACATTTACAACTCCATCCTGCATTGTGGGCATATAGAGTGAGTATCAGAACTCCCACTGGAGCCACACCTTATGCTCTCGTGTATGGAACTGAAGCTATTTTACCTATCGAGGTTGAGATCCCCTCTTTGCGAATATCTCTACAACATACTATCTCAGATGAAGAATATCGAGTATCCAGACTCCATGATCTTGAACTTCTAGATGAATGACGTCTTACAGTATTGAACCATCTTCAAGTCTATCAAAACAGGCTATGATGTAGCTACAACAAGAAGATCAGAGAATGCAGATTTCAAGTTGGTGACCTTGTCCTTAAAGAAAATCAAAGGAATCAACAACATCGAGAGAAATAGGGCAAGTTTGAATCGAATTGGCTTGGTCCTTTCATTATCACAGTAGTTTATGGATTAGGTGCATACACTCTTTCAACACCTGAAGGTATTCCATTAGATGAACCAGTTAATAGCGTTCATCTCAAGAAGTTTTATTCGTGAATCTCAGCTATCCAAACCAAAAAATAAAAAATAAATTAAATTAAAAATTAAAAAAAAAAATCCATCCAATAGTGAAAATCACTTTGTGGCGCTTTGGATAACAAAAAAATAACATAAGATAAATAATCTGTTCCTCTAGTGAAAACCTAGTAAACAGGTGCCTTGAATAAGTACCATAGTGAAAACCTGGCAAATAGGCGCTATGTGTAGTAACCAGCTTCCCTTATCTACTTGGTTTGTTTGATCATATTTCACCATGTCATCCTGTATAGTCCATATCATAATCCACATAACATCTCCATACATAGCCTTTCCATCTTCATCTTTGTTAGTGTTAGTTATCATACTTGAGACATTGTCACAATATCTATATCTTTTGGCACCTTAGCATCTTGATCACATGCCTTCTGCATTGTCGCTTCTGTATAATAAACCTCATCTAGCACTGGGGGCATTTGTTGAGTCTTATCTGGAAGTGGATACCGCTATCTCTAGCTTATAACACATCAAACAACTTAGCCTACAACACAACAAACTTTTTCACTTCAACCATAGCGTTCATCCAATGACAAATGTGACCTAACAAACTTGCAACCAAGATTCATATCTTCACAATCTATTCACATTCATCCAACGACCAAAACAAACATTGCCAGCTCAAGCATCCAAGCAATCAGCATCATAAGTAAGAACTACATCCAGCTCTATCGTTAATGCCTTGATCCCGTGGATACAGGGTATGTAGGCAATCTGAGATGCGAAGGAAGCACTCTGATTTAGGCTAAGATGATAGCTCCCTTTCATCATCCATCTTTCATCTTTCTTCTGATCATCCTTCAATCTTTCATCTTACATTCTTTTATCTTTCATCACTTACATCATCAATAAAACCCCAGAACTACATATTCATCATGTCTCGTCTTCATCGTAAATGTGCTTTGATCCCATGGATGTAGGGTATGTAGGCAGTCTAGAATACGAAGGAAGTTTCCAGTACTCAAGCATAGATGATCCACCCCACCTCCTTTATCTTCTTTCATCATCTATCTTCTTCTTCTTTGAATTAGCTCAAGTAGGAAGCAAATTATGTGTAGACTGAAAGCTCAAGCACTTTAACCAATCAAGATTAAGCCAGAAGCTATTTGTCTGCATGCCTTAAGCCAACATTTTACTATAGCAGTTTATCAACATCTTTAGCTTTGAACAGGATGTAGCTTTCCTCTTAACAAGGCACTAGCTTGATCCATTTAAGAGCACCTAAAATTTGGCAAGAGAACGTGATGATAGTATCTTTTGTTTTATCTTTTGTCCCTTTTCTATGCCTACTCAAGACTACCTTGATCTATCTATATCTTTGTATGTTGCGATGAAGTAAGGACTAGGGCATGGTCATATAGCTTTCGTATGCCATGTTTGCGGGATGACTTTATTCTCTTTCTATGCATATTGGTATCTTGTACGTGTTGGGATTAGCATCTTACATATCAATATCTCTAGCATCTGAGAAGCTAAACAGTCTCTTATGCACTTGAGACTATTCTATGTTAAGACTAGCTCCATACATATAACCAGCAAGCTATCACTATGTGTAGTGGAGATAAGCTCAAACCATTGCTTGTAGCATCAAAGTCCATCTCAAAACACTAGTTGTTATTCATATCTTGTGCATGTTGGCTCAACATCTTGACCTCATGTGTTTAGACAAGATTGTAGCATGCTAGTTACGCATTGGATATCTCAACACCTTGGTCTTTTATACCCTGGTGCATAACATCCATATGCTATATCAAACATAAGGATTGCATTTATTTTTATTTTGAGCAATTACTTAGAAAGTTGCCCATCATCTTATCTATTCATTCCATCTATTCATCCTATCTCGTACTCAACCAAGATCAATCCTTTCCATTGTCTTTTGTCCATATTTCCACTTCTACAAAAAAAGTGTGTTAGACACACATAAATCCATCATATATCCTTACATTACCATCTATCTATATGCATAAGTCTATCCATATCATTACCATTTACATCTTTGCATTAACATACATTATCCATTCATTACCATTTGCATAAACATCCATATATAATCCATAACAATATAAACACAACATGCATAGCCATCATAATATCAACACAATAACCATTACAACATCATATAGATCATCAAACCGCCATCATATATATATACATGTGAGTCAAAATACAAGTGTCTACAATACAAGCTGAGCCATGAAAGAATGTATGTACAAATTGGCTCTACACCTCATCATGATACATTATAATACAACATATACAAGGTAGCCCTAGTGACTACTGGTAGCTCCCTCACCCTGACCATCACCACCACCACTAGGTCCTGCACCTAGTCCTCTATCTCGCGATGGCCCCATCACTGAAGCTATTGATTGAGATCCACTTGACCTCCATGAACCTGAAGCCCCTAACTGGCTCCTGAAGCTAGGCTGCCTCTGCTTTGCTGGCACAACCCCATAGTACAAGCCTCTGTAATACTCAGCCTCACCCTGCACTCTTCAAAGCTCTGCCTGTACCTATGTCAACTGCGTGGCTAAATACATCGTAGCTCTGTCAGTCCCCAATGCAGCCACTACTCTATCTCGCTCACGCATCATCCCCTGTAGCTGCTGCACAGCCCTATCTCTCTCAGCTCATATACTATCTCTCTCAGCTTGTAGACCATCCCTCTCTACTCTCATGGCCTGTACCTACTAAACCGCAGTATCCTTCTCTAGTCTCATCATCTGCTCACTCTGTCTAGCAACATCTCTCTCTCCAATCACCCTAGCTAGTGCACCATCATCCTGTCCATCTCCCGCCTATGCTCTCAACTGTAGCTGAGCCTGATAAGTCTGTGCCTGTGCCCTCGCATGCCACAAGCTAATCACTGCCTGATGCCTATCTATCTCCACCCTCCTTAACCTCATCTATGCTCGTTGCCTCCATCTCCTCTCCTCTCTAATCCATCTTCGCAACTGTTGAATACCAACATCATCACCCGCCAAAATCTACCCCTGAGGCTATGCTAGTATAGGACACTGTCCTGGCATCTGCCCCTACATCTGTATCCCCAGTGCTGCTAGCACAACAACCTACACTAGTGGAGCCCACTATTGTCTCCTCTGAACTGGTCTCTCCATCCCAATCTCTCTAATCTCTCTAACCCGTGTCAACCGAGTCGGTCTAGCTATCGCCCAGTATACATCATACTCTGGCAATGTGCCTGGATCCATAGGACCCTGTCCCCATTGCCATACCACTGGCTGTAATCCATCTCTTTCCGCCAATGTTGTGTCAACCACAACCTCTAGACCCCAATCAAAAACCTCCTATCTCATCCTCCCAACAATAGCATCCCCAACTGGTACTGCCTGTGCTACCCCAAATTGTCTCAAAACTCTCTCTGGCAAATAGCACACTATAATATAAATGTCGCACCCAAAAATGTATCTCACCTGCCTGGCATAGACAAGCTTTGCATCCTCCTCATCCCATCGCTCACACCCTAGCCATGGTCTCCATACAAAACTATCCACCTCATCCAATCTCCTCCGCTAGTATATCACCCCTCGGTGCTATCGATATGTCAAAGCTCCCCTGTAGATTTGAGCATATGGATCTCCCGCTGCTCTTGCCACCCATCCCTCTGGTCTAGTAACTAGGATGTGCTCATAAGCCTATACATGCAACACTGTAACTCTTGCTGACATTCTAGCTCCAAACATATAAGCACAATCATGTAAAAAATGGTAAAGCTGTCCCAACACACACTCTGCCCATGCATATCTCATGTTGTATGAAAACATCCCCTCCATAACTATCCCCCATCCTACCAGAAAACCTCTCGCTCTCCTATCTCCCACTAGCCATCTGATGATAGCCACTACCACCTGCTATAATCTGTCACATAGCTCCTCCATCCTCGCCATCGGGATCTTTGAGCCCTCTACTCCAATGTCCGGTGTCCCAAATAACCTCCTGAAAGCAGCTGGACCCATATCAGGATCATAATCAATAGGGTCCCCATCTATCAGAATCTACAAAATCTAGAACACATCCTCCAATGTGATCATGGCCTCCCCTGTCGGTAACAAGAAAGAACTATGCTCACTCATCCATCACCGTCATTAGTCCCCAATGTGCCTGCACTAGCTCCAATCATGAAACATGCTCCAACACAAGGATCTCTAGCATTAGTCGCTCCTCTACATCCAACAGTCTAACTAATTGCAAATCCCTAGGATGTGGCTCCCATGATACCAAAGGCGGTAGTATATCCTACATCATTCCATTCATTATTGTCAGTCTATTCTGCTACTTTATTCCTATCAAAATCTGACTATTTATTACTATCCTAGCTACTATTTTCCATAAGCAGTTCATTTTACCATATGCGCCTATTTTCTGCTCAATAGTGACAACTTTTACCAAATGCGCTTCTCTCCTACCTATATACGATCTTTTTTGCATATGCGACTACTGTTATACTATATGCAAGCTAAACTTCTACATGCACTTCTTTTTGCCCTAGATGCGAGCTAAACTTCTACATGCACTTCTTTTTGCCCTAGATGTGAGCTAAACTTCTACATGCGCTTCTTTTTGCCCTAGATGCGCGCTATTTACCCTATACGAGTAGTTCTTACTTATATGCGAACCACAATCCTACATGCACCTACTGTTTGACCATAAGTGACTTATTCTTCCCTATATGTGCATTTCAGCCTATGTTTTGCTAGTTGACTGGATACGACTCATTGTTGGCAAGAGACACTATATGGATTCATGGTTGTTGTCATTGATGGCAACAAAGGTCATCCCACATATCCGCAAGTCATGATATGTCTCTACCGGAAGTCAGATTAAAGATTGTTGTGGTCCGGTGAACAAGAACAGAGCATGTGGCAAGGTCCGACAGATTGGTCCGGATCTCTCAGAGGAAGTGTCTTGGTGCAGTGCGGATTTGGGGAAGTCAAGAGGACTATCTTGAGTGGTATATACCAAGGATTTAGCCTCCGGAGATGGACAAGGAAAAAGATATGAATAGTTGAGTACCGGATTCCTGAGAGACAGTGAAAACAGAGGAAGAACTGACTGGCAGAGTATCAGACTGCTTTCCGGATGTGTTACTGTTGATGACAGAGGTTGTGAAGGCATGAATCATGTTTGGCCGACATGATTAATGATATCTACAAGTATATGCTTGATCCGCATTGCTTGGTGAGGAAGGATTCAGCCGACAGAACAAAAGTTTGTAAGAAACTAGACTGTTCCGGATGCCGACTAGAAAGGTGATGAAATTACTTGTGCGGATATATATAGAGGATGGATTTAGTTGTGAAGGGTGTGAATGTGTGAGGGGATATGCGAACAAGTCCAGAGCAGAGCAGAAGTAGCAAGAAAGATCCGGTATGTGAAAGGATAGCAGAATAAAGAACAGAGGAAAGATGAAGTGCAGTAGATCAGTATACTGAGCCTAACCGGAACTGAACTCCAGCATATGCAGATGCTTCCAATCAGTTCAAGACTGTGATTCTTATCACTTTGTAGACAGTATGTCTTCTTGTAGGCAGTGAGCCTCTTGTGAGCAGTGTGCTCGGGCAGTGAGCCCTAATTGGCAAGTGCCATTTTGTAATTTCCTATTCTTCTAACAGAGAATAAATTTTGGGTTAATCACCCCGTGGTTTTCTCCCTTAACAGGGTTTCCACGTCAAAAATACTGTGTCATGTGTTTCTTATTTCATGGTAATGCTTTTTGTGTTTGATTCAATGCTGCATTAATTAATAAGGAAGTTCAGATAGAGAAATAATTAGGATAACTGATTCACCCCCCCCTCTCAGTTATCAACAATTGGTATCAGAGCAAGGTTCCTCCTAATAGAGCTTAACAGCTTGAGGAAGATCTGGGAATTCAAATGGATGCATATGGTTTAAGGGAGCAACTCAAGACTGCCCTTGAGGATCTTGAACAGTCAAATTCTGAAGTCAGTGAATTAAAAGAAAGACTCAAACAGGCTGATGAATTCATGAGGGAATTAAAAGACAAATTAAGTCTCTCTATGAAAAAGAGAAAGGAGCTGCTCCAACAGTTGGCAAGACAAAGTGAAGAAAGCAATACAAATGAAGAATTGACTGAGCAAACCAAGTTATGTGAAAAGTTATCAAAAGAAGTCATTATGTTAAGACATGAAATGGAATCAGGAACTATAAAGTTTACTCAAGAGATTGAAGAAAAAAGAAAGGCTGAAGACAATCTAAGACAATCTCTTAAGGAAAAATCAGAAGAATGCCACCAGATGGACAGGATTATCAGACATCTTGAATCCGATCTTGAAGATGCCAAAGATAATGAAGAAAAACTTGAGGATCAAATCACCTCTCTCAAAAGAGACCTTCAAACAGCAAATGAATATAAAGAGAAATTCAAGATAAGTTCTGCTCAACTTGAAGTTCTTCTTGGAAGTCAAAAGAGGACAGATGACAAGTATGGTTTGGGATATGAGAAAGGAGAAAGCTCTGGATCCGGTCAAAAGAATCTTGGATCAGAAAATCCAAGGAGCAGGCCTAGAAGACCTCCGGTAAGACAGCCAAATGCTCAAAGATATCCATCCTTCAATGGATACTGCCACAGCTGTAACCACTTTGGTCACAGAGCTAATCAGTGCAGAATGAGAATGAATCAGATTAATTCATCCTTCTCCGGACAGTGCTTCAACTGCAAAAGGTATGGACACAAATCCCATGAATGCAGAATTATGCAAGTAAACAAATCATTCAAAGGTAGATGCTTCACATGCAATAGAATAGGTCATAGGGCTAATCAATGCAGATCAAGAGGATATCAGTCAAATATGCAAAGAAATGTTATTTGCCAAATCTGCAATAGGTCCGGTCATAATGCTAAAGTCTGCAGAAACAAGAATCAGGACAAAAGAGGTCCGGTGTATAATCAGAATCAAGACAAGGGTAAACAAAAGATGAATGCGGATGAGGTTAGGAATCAGATGAGAAAGATTTGGGTGAAGAAAAGTTCAGAGAATGTAGAGGTTGGATCCGCACCAGACTCTGGTGCTGATATTTCTTCCAGAAATTAAAAGGTGAGCTCAGGCTCAGGGGGAGACTCAAAGAAAATCTTGTTCCCCCAGCCAAACAAGTGGTGCCGGATGTGGCACAAGATGCGGATCAAAGGGTTTGTAGATATGAGTCTTGAGATACTTCAGTCAAGTTTTCAGAGGTCCGCATGGAGTTATGAAGAAGCTGTGATCGATCAAATAAGACCTGTTAAGGGAGATGCTCCGGTATGATAAAGGATTACAAAAAGGTCTGGAGAGATCCGGAAGTGCACGATCTTGTTTTGCGGATTGGACAGAGTGTTTGGGATGTTCTTGTAATATGTTACCTCGATTTATTCATGATTTAAAGATCCGGATGATATTCAGTGATCAGGACTAATCCGGGATACTCCAAGCTGTCCAGACAGGGCAAACCAGAATAATACAGGTGAAGCATTTATTGCAGACAAGATATTAGGGTTTGCGGAGCCATATAAGGGATTTCTCAAAAGTCATTTGCTCATTCTACACTCAAGAAGAAGCGAAAAGTGGAGCTCTGCAACAAGGTTCATCAAGCACACCAAGGATCTCCTGCCGAAGTTATTGCATAAAGAAATCAATCCAACCACTCCGTGCAAACCGAAGGCGCATAAGGTATTCTCCGTTTTTCATTACCTCACTGCAAATCTTTGAAGAATGGCTACTCCAAACATAGTTAAGATCTCTGATAGACCTCGCCCCTCATTCAAGAAACATCCTTACAAATCATTGGAGGTAGATCCACTAGGAGCCTTCTCTAGTGTTCCTCACGGAGTTTTACATACTGAAGACATTAGGGTTTACATACATGCAAACATTGAGGAATTTGGGGAATTCAAATTAAGAGACCTCTATCACAAGCAACTGATAGACAATGCTTTTGAGCTTAAACCAGAGTATAAGGGTATCCAGAAGAAACAATTTGAGCAATTTATTCATTTCCCCAGCTTTGAAGAAGATGAATGGGTCCGGTATGTACTAAGCAGGATGCATGACAACTTTCTATGGCTGGATAGACCCTGCAAGATCGCAAAAGAGGCAATTAGGGCAGTAACCGGTCTATACTCTTCCGGAGGGGTACCTATCCTCAAATCTGTCAAGAACAACATTGTAACTGAGGCCACCGGATCAAAATTTGATAAGAGGGCAATGACCATTGAAGATATTTCGGATCCGGATATCAAATATGCATCAATGATAATAGGATACAAGATCTATCACTCCAGCAGGGAGAATTCTGTATCCGGAACTGCAATATACACTGCTTATGAAATGCTAAGAAAGAATGCAGAATATGATCTCTGCGAACTACTGCTAAGCCAATTAATGGAAAACATACAGAAAATCAAGAAGGATAAGAAGAATTCCTTTAAGTATGGTACTCTTATTGTATGTCTATTCTTCTACTTCATGAATGAGCTACCCGGAACAAGTGGATGGGTATGGCAGAATGACAAACCTGTTGCAGTCCAGATAAGAGACTATTTGCATGGACTTGGGGATGCAAAAGCGAGAAATACAGCTCTATGGGGATACTTCAAAAACTTTCAGAGCATGATGCAAGCAAGAGAGAGAATTCCCCAGTCTCTCATTGAGAAATACAATGACTCAGTGTGCTTTATGGTTGACACTGATCAGTGCCTAATGGAGGCAGTGGAGCCAAGGACTGTCTGGATCATGCCCATGGGGTATGAAGTTGATGAACAGATAGTGGAGCTGCATGTTCAACACATGCTAAGTCAGCCCAAAGATCCTAAGGCAGAAAGGTTTGGAACCTTTGAGGAGCTGAGTGTGAAAATACATGTAGAACTCAGGGAACCTGAGATTAAGAGAAAAGTGAGAAAAGAAGTAGAGCACATTGCTCAAGGCCTAGGCATCTCAAAAGAGGCACTTGATGCCAGCCGGGAAAAGAGGAGAAACGCTGAGGAAGAAGAGAAAAGCAAAGAAAGTGCTCTGGTTGAAACCCCCACCCGGACCAGATCATCAAAGAGATCTGCACCTTCCACAACCAAAAGCTCAAAACCGGAAGTCCAGGCATCCGGTAAAAGATCCAAGACAAAAGCATCAAGGGCTTATGAAAGCCAAAAGGATGAAGAGGAAACAGAGTCAGATGAGGGTGTAAAAGAAATAAAGAAGCAGAAGAAGAAAGGATCCGGTAAAACCTCCACAGGCCAAGACAAGGATGAAATGGCAGAGGTATCTGTTGAAAAGCCCACTCTGTCTCTAGATAATGTAATCAAGTCAGTCACGGTGGATGGAAACCTTCAACCAATGACTGAATCTTATGATGACTTCAGTGAGGCTGACCAAAAGACTCTGCAGGAAGCCACCATCAAATATCTGAACATATATAATAAGGCTTTCATTGAGATCATATCTCTTATTCCTAAAAGCCTAGAAAAGGAATTGGAAGTAAGAAAGAACAATGCTCATGCAAAAGATCTTGAGATCCGGGAGCAGATAGCTATTCAGCTATATCCTCAAATTGATCCCAAGACAATGAACATGATCTTCAAGGACTGCAAAGATGAGTTCAGAAGTAAAGCCAGGATGAATCAGCTCATGCTTGGTGAGACTGACAAAGTGGCACAAGAGACAGAAGAGATCCTCCGGAAGGCCTTCAAAAGGTTCAATCTTCCTGTTGTAGAGGATTTAGGTACAGAAACAGCTGCAGATCCGGAATCATCTGCTCCTGAAGAAGTGGCCCATGAACAAGCAAGCATCTCTCCTCCGGTTTCCCCTACAGTCTCCGGATCCAAAGAAGAAGAGCAATTACAGGAGAAGGAAGCAGTGGTGACAGACAAAGAGGTTGACAGTTCTAAGACTGCAGAAGAAAAGAAACATCTGTCTCCGGCAAGAGACACTGCACAAACTATTCAACAATTTTTGAGCAAAGAAACTCTAGAGATTGATGAACCGGAGCTTCTAAAAGGCCCATTTGATTTTGACTCTCTCTCTCCGGTACAAACAATGAAGATAGCTTCATTTGCAAATGCCAAGGCAAATGAAAAGCTCCTGAAGTCTCATATGGAAGACTGTGAGTTGTTAGAGGCTGCTTCCGGAGTACTTGTAAAGATCATGCCATCAATCCAGATAGATCCGACAGCCTCCACTTCCGGTAATCTAAAAACCTTAGTCAGCAGTATTGATACACATTTTGATTCTCTAGAAAAATCAGCTGAAGAAAAGGTCCGGAAGGAATTTTTGGATAAGAGATTTTCAGAAATATTAGAACTAATCTCTAAGGATAGGAAGATTGTAAGCATTGGAATAAAGAGCTTAGAGAATGCTCTTAAGGATGGCGGTGACATCTACAAATTTTGTATATCTTGGTCAAAGGCAACAGCAGCAATTGACAAGAAAATAAAAGAGGAACAGGACAAGCTTCAAAGCTTATCTCAAAGTTTTGATCCTCTCTCTTCCTCTATAATAAATCAAGAATGTCAGACTATTGCAGTCTTGAATGAAATAAAGAATCTTGAGAAGGAGAGGAAGAACATCACCAACCGGATGGGAGAACTTAGAAGGATTATAATCCCTAAGTTGGAAACTATGCATGAGGCCATCAGTGATGCCCAGACCACCGCCCAAACAAAAGATCCGACAGATCTCAAGAGGGCAGAAGCTTTTGTATTTTTGTTGAGTGGTCACATTTCAATTTTGGACAGAATGAAGCTAAGTTGGGCTACTGAAATGATTCAACTGCAGACATCCTTTGCAGACATTCTTCAGTATATGTGAGTATGTAAATATGCGGCTATATATAGAAAATTTTTGAAAATTTTGGTGTGCGGACCCTACCCTTTGCCATTGATGTCAAAGGGGGAGTGAGGAGCAGTGAAAAATGAGGAATCCAACTAAGGGGGAGTTCCAGAAATTGTATATAAAGACAGAGCATCAGCAAAGGGGGAGCATAGTGTAAACACTTAGTCATTTTTCACTAAGTGTTGCCATCAATGCCAAAGGGGGAGATTGTTGGCAAGAGACACTATATGGATTCATGGTTGTTGTCATTGATGGCAACAAAGGTCATCCCACATATCCGCAAGTCATGATATGTCTCTACCGGAAGTCAGATTAAAGATTGTTGTGGTCCGGTGAACAAGAACAGAGCATGTGGCAAGGTCCGACAGATTGGTCCGGATCTCTCAGAGGAAGTGTCTTGGTGCAGTGCGGATTTGGGGAAGTCAAGAGGACTATCTTGAGTGGTATATACCAAGGATTTAGCCTCCGGAGATGGACAAGGAAAAAGATATGAATAGTTGAGTACCGGATTCCTGAGAGACAGTGAAAACAGAGGAAGAACTGACTGGCAGAGTATCAGACTGCTTTCCGGATGTGTTACTGTTGATGACAGAGGTTGTGAAGGCATGAATCATGTTTGGCCGACATGATTAATGATATCTACAAGTATATGCTTGATCCGCATTGCTTGGTGAGGAAGGATTCAGCCGACAGAACAAAAGTTTGTAAGAAACTAGACTGTTCCGGATGCCGACTAGAAAGGTGATGAAATTACTTGTGCGGATATATATAGAGGATGGATTTAGTTGTGAAGGGTGTGAATGTGTGAGGGGATATGCGAACAAGTCCAGAGCAGAGCAGAAGTAGCAAGAAAGATCCGGTATGTGAAAGGATAGCAGAATAAAGAACAGAGGAAAGATGAAGTGCAGCAGATCAGTATACTGAGCCTAACCAGAACTGAACTCCAGCATATGCAGATGCTTCCAATCAGTTCAAGACTGTGATTCTTATCACTTTGTAGACAGTGTGTCTTCTTGTAGGCAGTGAGCCTCTTGTGAGCAGTGTGCTCGGGCAGTGAGCCCTAATTGGCAAGTGCCATTTTGTAATTTCCTATTCTTCTAACAGAGAATAAATTTTGGGTTAATCACCCCGTGGTTTTCTCCCTTAACAGGGTTTCCACGTCAAAAATACTGTGTCATGTGTTTCTTATTTCATGGTAATGCTTTTTGTGTTTGATTCAATGCTGCATTAATTAATAAGGAAGTTCAGATAGAGAAATAATTAGGATAACTGATTCACCCCCCCCTCTCAGTTATCAACAGTTCTTACTTATATGCGAACCACAATCCTACATGCACCTACTGTTTGACCATAAGTGACTTATTCTTCCCTATATGTGCATTTCAGCCTATGTTTTGCTAGTTGACTGGATACGACTCATTTTTCCAGAAGCGACCACAATGAGCCTATAAGCGATCTAAACACACATATGCGATTTATTTTCCTACATAAGCAACTTGCTATCCCTATCATAAAACCTAGTCACTTTTGGTGACGTGTGTGCATTAATGACACTTCTAGGCTATTAAATACATGCTTTTAGGAAAAAAATTGTACCATACCAGTACACCTGCTCCCTCTGGTCGCCCATGTGTCCTCACTCACTCTGCATGATGATCCCTGCATGGAATAACCATCCTGACAGCTCTCCAACTCTCGTCGCAAACTAACTCTTAGGAGCTCTAGATTTCTATAGTTTCTGAGCACAAATGAGCCTATTTGCCATTACAGAACCTAGTTATAGCCCTCTCCAAGCCCTAATTTTTTCTATGCCACACCCTATTTTATCCCACCCAACCCCCATTTTCTTCGTGTCAGCCTTATTTTTAGCCTCTTCTTCTATCGCGAACCAACCCAGCCCTTCCTAGTTAGCCTAGCTTACCTCTCGAGGGGGCATCACCTGCCAGTTACACTGGGGCATAACTTGTTTATTGAACACATATCATATCTTCTTTGACACAATGCTCTATCGAACATTGTATCAAAGAGGGGCAAAATGTAGACATCTAAATTTGTCCCAAATTTGTCCATGTCCTGCAACACCTTTACTTAGACACCATGTAGCATTTTTCCTAAATCCCATTCTTAATCCCACTTATCCCATTAAGCCAATTAATTAAATAAATTTTATTTATTTAATTAAAATCCCATCTTAATCCCATCCTAATCCCACTTAGCCAATTAATTAAATAAATTTTATTTATTTAATTAATTTCACATGTATAATCCCATTTATCCTATCCTCATCCCAATTAATTAAATAAATTTCATTTATTTAATTAATTTCCACATCATATCTTATCCCATCCTATTCATCTACCCAATTAATTAAATAAATTTTATTTATTTAATTAATATCCAACTCATATCCCAACTAATTCAAATATTTTATTTGAATTAAGTCCTCACCTTTCACTATATTTTGACATTTGTCCATTTTCTCCATTCAATCATGTGTTGTAGTACAACTTTCATTCAAATCCTTCACATGCACAACTAATGGGATCTAATTTTAGTATCTTTCAATCTTAGCCATTCACATAGCCTTCGAATCTCCACCGTCGATTGATTTTGGTTGAGTTCTATATAAATACCCTCTCATTCCATATGAGATCCATCCAGCATTCATATAGTGCCTACATTATCACCTTGAGCATATTGAGCATTTGAGAATCCAATTGAGCTTTTTATCATCCATCATGGCAGCTTTCAGCTTCATAATTGTTCATTGTTGAAGAAGCAGTCCACATCATAAACAAGGAATCGCATGGTCTAGGTGGTGTTATGTTTGAATTGCATTATTCTTTGATTTCATTTAGATTAGTTTTTTTTATGATGGTAGGGTTAGGTTTTCATGGCTATGCCTAATCTTACAAACCTAATTTTTTTACCTATCACAGGGTCTCGACCTCGTAGGACAAATCCACCCATCCTCATCTAATGGCCACAAATTTATCATTACCACCATTGAGTACTTCACAAAGTGGGTCGAAGCCATTCCCATGACCTATATCACTAGTAAAAAAATAGCCAAGTTTATCCTAAACTACCTCATTTTTCGGTATGGTATCCCTCAAGCCATTGTGACTGATAATGGGAGACCATTCAAGAACCAAGATGTTCGTGCCTTATGAAAACGATAAAATATCCAACATCACTTTTCCACTCCCTACTATCCGCAGAGTAATGGCCAAGTTGAGGCTTCCAACAAAACCATTCTCAAAATCCTAATGAAAATGGTCAATGAAGCCGGTCGTGATTGGCACCTACAACTCAATCCTACCCTATGGGCATACCACACTAGTATTAGAACACCAATTGGTGCCACACCCTATGCCTTGGTCTATGGCTCTGAAGCCATTCTACCTATAGAGGTCAAGATCCCATCCCTCAGAGTATCCATGCATAACCTGATTGATGGAGAGTATCGCACTTCCAGATTAGCTGAGCTCAAATTACTAGATGAGAGGCGCCTTGCCATGCTTAATCATCTCCATGTCTATCAAAACCGCCTCTGGCATAATTACAACAAAAAGATCAAAGAAAGATGGTTTCAAGTTGGTGATCTTGTCCTTAAAGAAAATCAGAGAAATCAAGCAGATTGAGAAAAGAAGGGCAAGTTCGAGCCTAATTAGTTAGGACCCTTTGTTATCACAACAACATATGGATCAGGAGCTTATACTTTAGCTACACCTGATGACATTCCTCTCAATGAGCCACTCAACAGTGTTCATCTCAAGAAGTTCTATGCCTGATCCTCAAAGTAAACAAAAAAAAATCTGTCCTCAGGTGAAAACCTAGCAAACAGGTGCCTTGGATAAGTACCATATTGAAAACCTGGCAAACAAGTGCTATGTGTAGAGTCAGCATCCATCATCTATTGAGTCATGTTCATTCCATGTCCATTTCACAACAAACTTCATCCATCCATCCATAATAAATCCATTGACCTTGTTTTCATTTCCATCTCCCTATCTAGAATAGCTTAGAAATTTGTCAATGTCCATCATCGTCATCTCACATCTTGGTCTATGTCAATAGTTATCATCATCTTGTCCTAAGTCAAACTTTTTGTGTCTTCTCCATCAGTCACCTGTACAAATTCCTCTACTGGAATGGGGGCAACTCTTTCCTTAACCTAGGTCTAGGAATGGATCCTTGTTCATGGTTTGCAAACACTTCAATCGTTCTCTATTCAATAGATAACACCCTTGAATGGACACATCATTCCTACGATAAGGTTGTTATCTTCCCAACACTTTCCTATATCATCATCAAGCAAACTGAAACTACATATCATCTCATCTCAATCTTAAGGTACCTTGATCCCATGGATATGGGTATGTAGATAGTCTGGAATACGAAGGAAGTTTTGAGTACTTAGGTACATAAGATCTCATCATTTCACCTATCCAAGCTCAATCACCTTGACCCACTCATCATGCTATCTAGAGCTAGATATTATCATTTTTCGTCTTTCATCGTAATGTGCCTCGATCCTGTGGATACAGGGCATGTAGGCAATCTGGAATACGAAGGATGTATCTAGTACTCAGGCACATATGATTCATCATTCTTCACCCACCTCAATCCATTGACATATCATCTTTCTAGTCTTTTGTTTATCAAAATCCATTCACCTTGACTTGCCTAACTCAAGTAGAAAAACAACAAGCAAATGTATCATTTCAAAGCAAAGGTCCTTAACAAACCTAAAGCAAAGAAACTTACTTACAGAGTCGTATACTGTCCTACGCATCGATTGCCAACATCAGGTAAATCAATCTCAACCAAGCAATAGATCAACAAACTTGTTTTATACAGAGTGTGGTGCAGGAGCACCCCTACATGATCAGGATATAGGTTAATTGTCCGCATGACGGGACATTAGTCTATTTTTAGTATGTTTGACTCCATGATGTAATAAGGTCCATTGGACCAATGCATATGTATTAGATCAGTCTAGGAGAATGTGCAGGCAGTTAGAGCTCGTGATCAGGTTGTCTGAGCTGTCCTCTCTCCCAGCCGCTTGGAAGCTCCCAGCCGCTGGGAATCGAGTTGGTAGTACTCACAGGATATTGCTATATATACCTTTGATCTGTTAGGGTTTAGCATGTTAGATACTGATGTTAGTGGAGTGTGTTATGTAGTACTGGTGATCAAGAGATCAGTCCAGACATTGTAGAGCATTGTTCAAGACATTTGGTTTCCATCTGAATAAGATCTCATCAATTACCTTATCTGGGTTATCAGTTGTTATTTGTTTCGATTTCTGTTCTAATTACAAGTGGATGGATTCTTTCAACCCTTCCACCGGTTGATCCTGTGAATCGGTGGAATGGTCGTGTATGATAGTTTAGTTTGCATTTTAGTTTCCTGCATTTCATTGTTTGAGAGATCAGTTGGTAGCATGCTGTGAATCGGCCTAGCATCCTCATGTGCTAGGTTTAGGAAGATAAATTGTTAAGTTTCGATCTGAAGGTGATCCGGCCCGATCCTCATGTTTCCTTTGTGAAATTGTGTGGTTCTGTGAGTTTGCATGCAGCTGACGGAGATACAGGAGTCTGCATGTGCTTTTCCAGTCGAAGCGAATCGCATCATCATCAGCGAGTGTATCGCCATCCGGATCGGGTTATGAAGCTGATGAAGTTTGTATGTTTCAAGTGCATCAGGATGCTATAAGTCAGATATATACTCAGTGTATATATCGTCATCAGGATCATCTTTCGAGTGTGCCCATCATCCGCATATCGCTATCGTAAGCGGGAGGAAAGTTCAATTTTTTTGGCTAAGTACCGGAGAGGCCAACATCAGGATATTACGAATATCACCCTATGCAAGTTTATCCTGCTGTCGCTAAGTGTTTTGGCATTGGCGTAAGTCGTCGGCATAAGGTTGGGCTAACATCATCAAGATGTTTCAATATGACCGGATAAGTCATATCATGATGCTGTTGTTTGAGTAGTCAGATATTGAAGGAGTTGCATATGACGTCATCATCATCAGGATATACGTCATCAGGATATCGGGGCGACGTAAGCATCGAAGGTAAGGTGCTTGAAGTTGTCGTCATCAGGATATTTAAAGGGAACCGGATATTTTATATCCTGCTGATGAAGATAGTGGTTGGCGCTAAGTGAACAGTGAACATCAGGAGGATGTTTGCGCTTGTCAAATATCATGATGCTGTCTGTGTTAGCAGGAAATATGATGACGATGCTAAGCCGATAGGATTTTTAACATGCTGTTTGTATTATTGACTCCTCCTTCCCATTTGTAGGCTCCCGTTGCGTTTACCTCTGCATCATAGTGGTATCAGAGCAAAGGAAGGATCTTCTGGAAACGATAAGGGTATAACAGGATGTCAGATGAAGAAGGAACATCGGAGGTTCTGACAAGGATGACCAACGCTGAGTTGGTAGTTCTGGTGAAGAAACAGATTGCAGAAAGCAAGGCCGTGAAGGCTCAGAATCAGGAATTGAAGGATGAGTTAGCGAAGTTGAGGAGCAGAGTAGGTTCTGGTAGAGAAGAAGATAGGGAAGAAGAAGAGATCCCTAATTGGAGCGAGGAGGTCGTTCCTGCAGACCAGAGACTGCTATTGAACGCCCTCAAGGCCATGGAGAGGAGAACCATGGATGTGAAACTGGATTTGCCAGTGTTTATAGGAAAAATGGACCCTGATTCAGTGATGGAGTGGATAGACTCCTTGAACAATTTCTTTGTAACAGAGGAGATACCAGAACAACAGAGGGTGAAGATAGCCCAGTCAAAAATGAGAGAAGCTGCCTTGACATGGTGGAATTTTGTCCAAGATGATAGAGTACAGGAAGGAAAGCGTAGAGTCGCTACATGGAAGAAGATGATGGCATTAGTAAAAGAAGCTTATGTCCCATTGGATTACAGTATCCAATTACACAAGAGGAAGTAGAACCTGAAGCAGAAGGAGCTAGATGTCAGTTCATATACAGAGGAATTCATGAAACTTTGCATGAAGACAAAGGTAAAGGAAAGTGAAGAAGAGAAGGTAGCCAGATACCTTAATGGATTGAGGTTCAATATTCAGGAAGATTTAAGTCTGCATAATCCAGATACAGTTCAGAAATGCTTTCAGTTGGCATTGAAAGTGGAAGAGAAGTTAAAGAGAAAACAGGAACAACACAATAGAGGAAGAGGAAGACAACAAAGAGGTGGAAGAGGTCCTTTTAGAGGCAGAGGACATGGACAAGGATATCAGGGAGAATCCAGTCATGACAATAGTAAGGGAAACAATAGTCAGAACCAGAGGGAAAATTATAGTCAGCAAGGAAGCTTCAGAGGTAGAAGACCTTTCAGAGGAAGATCCCAGGGCAGAGGATCCATCAGATGTTATAACTATAACAAAGAGGGCCATATAGCCAGCAGATGTCCAGAAAAGGCCACAAGCTCAACAGGAGAAAGGAGAACAAATCTGATCCAAGAACCTGATAACCAAAGTATGACAGGCTCTACTTCTTTTCAGAGTGTGAATGCTCCTGATAATTATGGATATCCAGAAAGTGGAGAGTCTCTAATGATGAGAAGAACAGTGACTACCATGAAGGTACCTGACAAAGAAGCCCCTCAAAGAAAGTCTCTTTTCAGAACTATTTGCAAAGCAGGAGGTAAGGCATGTAAAGTTTTGATTGATTCTGGTTCTACTGAAAATTTTGTGTCTGAAGAAATGGTGACAAAGCTTAAGCTTAGGAGATTGCCTCACCCATCCCCATATAAAGTCTCATGGCTTACCCAAGGATAGCAGACAACTGTAGAAGAGCAGGCTTGGGTAGAATTTCAGATTGGTGCATATAAGGATAAGTTGTTGTTTGATATTACTAAGATGGATGCTTGCAATCTTTTATTTGGTAGACCATGGCAGTATGATTTGAAGGCACAGCATGATGGTGTTAGAAACACCTATAAAATCACTAAAGATGGTAAGGATATAATGTTATTCCCATTGAAGGAGAAAGAGGAGAAATCTAAAGGAAAAGAGGTGAAGGTAATGCTGATGGAAGGTAAACAGTTCATGAAAGAAGTAGCAGTAGAAGGTGCAGTTGCATATGCCCTAATCCCATGTATGAGTGTGAATAAAGAACAGCAGCAAGAAGTCAAGGAAGAGAAGAAGCAAAGGCTCATAGACCCAGCTATCCAAGAGCTATTGGATAAGTACAAAGGTATCATCTCAGAAGGAATGCCAAGGTCCCTACCACCTGTGAGGGATATCAGTCACTGCATAGACTTAATTCCAGGGTCAACACTTCCAAACAAAGCAGCCTATAAGCTGACTCCAGAACAGAATGCAGAAGTAGCCAAACAGATTGAAGAATTATTGGATTCAGGTCTGATTGGGAAGAGTTTAAGTCCATGTGCAGTACCAGCTGTACTAGCACCAAAGAAGGAAGGCACTTGGAGGCTTTGCACAGATTCCAGAGCTATTAACAAGATCACAATCAGGTATAGGTTTCCAATCCCTAGGATAGAGGATTTACTTGACTGTTTGGGAAGTGCTAAATATTTTACAAAAATAGATTTGAAGAGTGGATATCATCAGATCAGGATTAGACCAGGAGATGAATGGAAAACAGCATTCAAAACTAATGAAGGGTTATATGAGTGGAAGGTTATGCCTTTTGGTTTGTCTAATGCACCTAGTACTTTTATGAGGTTGATGAATGAGGTCTTGAGAGAGTTCATCGGTAAGTTTGTCATAGTATATCTAGATGACATTCTGATTTTCAGCAACACAAAAGAAGAACATCTCAAACATATAGATTTGGTTCTTAAGAGGTTACATGAAGAGCAGCTGATGATAAATTTGGACAAGTGTTTGTTCATGCAAGAGGAGATCACATATTTGGGTTTTGTCATTTCACAAGGAAAGTTACTGATGGATAAGGAGAAGGTAAGTGCCATATTGTCTTGGCCAACTCCACAGACTATGAATGATGTCAGAAGTTTCCATGGGTTAGCAACCTTCTATAGGAAGTTTATAAGAGGGTTTAGTCATATTTGTGCACCCATGCTGGATACCATCAAAGGAGGATAGAAGTGCAGATTTGTTTGGACTCAAAGAGCTGATGATTCTTTTGAAACATTGAAGCAGAAGGTGGCACAACAGCCAGTCCTTGCACTTCCAGATTTTAACAAAATCTTTCAGGTAGAATGTGATGCCAGTCACATGGCCATTGGAGCAGTACTCAGCCAAGAAGTTAGACCTATTGCATTTTTTAGTGAGAAGCTCAATGATGCTAAGAAGAGGTATTCCTCATATGATTTGGAAATGTATGCTTTAGTCCAGTCACTCAAGAAATGGAGGCATTACTTGATACCAAAGGAATTCATAGTATTCACAGATAATCAGGCTCTGAGTTTCATCAACAGCCAGGAAAAGCTGAACCACAGGCACATGAAATGGGTAGAAACCTTACAATCTTTCACTTTTACATTGAAGCATAAGAAAGGAGTTAAGAATAAGGTTGCAGATGCTTTGAGCAGGAGAGTTCTAACAGTCAACCAGATTCAGCTAGAAAGTGTTGGCATTGATTCACTCAAGACCATGTATCAGACTGATGAAGATTTTGGAGAAATATATCATGTATGTACTTCTTTTGGGGAGAAATATCATGCTGAATTCTCTGAATTTTTGATTCAGGATGGATTGTTGTTCAAAGGTGGACAGTTATGTATTCCAAGGTGTTCCATGAGGTTGAATATCATCAAGGAGAAACATTGTGGAGCTATGGCAGGTCATTTTGGTCTAGATAAGACTCTTGATCTGGTCAGAAGACATTACTTTTGGCCTAAGTTACAATCAGATGTCAGAAAATTTGTAGAGACATGTGTGATATGTCAGAAAGCCAAAGGCAGGTCAACTAATGTAGGTTTATATCAGCCCTTACCCATTCCTTCCAGACCATGGGAAAGCATAAGTATGGATTTTGTCTTGGGTTTACCAAGGACAAGGAGAGGATTTGACAGTGTTTTTGTTGTAGTGGACAGATTCAGCAAAATGGCACATTTCTTGCCATGCAAAACCACTGCTGATGCTTCATACATTGCAGACTTGTTTTTCAGGGAGATTGTTAGAATCCATGGATTGCCATTGAGTATAGTGTCAGATAGAGATGTGAAGTTTATTGGTCACTTCTGGAGAACTCTTTGGAGGAAACTTGGAACAAATTTATCTTTTTCCTCTGCATATCATCCTCAAACAGATGGACAGACTGAAGTAGTGAACCGTTCCTTAGGGAATTTGCTTAGGTGTTTGACAAAACAACATGGAGAAAAGTGGGATAACATTCTGTCTCAAGCTGAATTTTCCTATAATGATACTGTCAATAGGAGCACAGGGAAATCACCTTTTCAGATAGTGTATGGTATGCATCCAAGAGGAATTTTGGAACTAAGAGATCTACCTACAGTAGACCCTATTACTGCTGAAGGTGAAGCTTTTACAGAAGCTATCAAAGAGGTTCATGATCAAGTCAAGACCCAACTCCAGCAAACCACCTTGAAGTATAAGGAATATGCTGATAAAAAGAAGAAGGATGTTCAGTTTGCTGTTGGAGATTTGGTATGGGTTCATTTGAAGAAGGACAGACTTCGTAAGGGAAAGTATACTAAACTCATGCAGAGAAAAGTTGGACCATGTCAGATCTTGCACAAGCATGGACAGAATGCTTATGAGATACAACTCCCACCTGATCTTGGTTTGTCTCCTATATTCAATGTATGTGATTTAACCCCATACAAGTCTTCTCCAGATGCAGATCAGGAACTCCAACCAGATACAGTAAATGATGACATTCCCAAACATGATCCGCCACAGTTGCAGCAGGTTTTGGACACCAGAGTGGTCAAACAGACCCGGAACAAACAATACTTGGAGTATCTAGTCTCTTGGAAGGGAAAACCTAATTCTGAAGCAGTATGGATGACTGAAGAGCAGATACAGAAACATGGTGCAGATCTTCATACTCTCATCTCAAGTGGACTTGAGATTTCTTCTTCTGGGGAGTATGGTGCAGGAGCACCCCTACATGATCAGGATATAGGTTAATTGTCCGCATGACGGGACATTAGTCTATTTTTAGTATGTTTGACTCCATGATGTAATAAGGTCCATTGGACCAATGCATATGTATTAGATCAGTCTAGGAGAATGTGCAGGCAGTTAGAGCTCGTGATCAGGTTGTCTGAGCTGTCCTCTCTCCCAGCCGCTTGGAAGCTCCCAGCCAATGGGAATCGAGTTGGTAGTACTCGCAGGATATTGCTATATATACCTTCGATCTGTTAGGGTTTAGCATGTTAGATACTGATGTTAGTGGAGTGTGTTATGTAGTACTGGTGATCAAGAGATCAGTCCAGACATTGTAGAGCATTGTTCAAGACATTTGGTTTCCATCTGAATAAGATCTCATCAATTACCTTATCTGGGTTATCAGTTGTTATTTGTTTCGATTTCTGTTCTGATTACAAGTGGATGGATTCTTTCAACCCTTCCACCGGTTGATCCTGTGAATCGGTGGAATGGTCGTGTATGATAGTTTAGTTTGCATTTTAGTTTCCTGCATTTCATTGTTTGAGAGATCAGTTAGTAGCATGCTGTGAATCGGCCTAGCATCCTCATGTGCTAGGTTTAGGAAGATAAATTGTTAAGTTTCGATCTGAAGGTGATCCGGCCTAATCCTCATGTTTCCTTTGTGAAATTGTGCGGTTCTGTGAGTTTGCATGCAGCTGACAGAGATACAGGAGTCTGCATGTGCTTTTCCAGTCGAAGCGAATCGCATCATCATCAGTGAGTGTATCGCCATCCGGATCGGGTTATGAAGCTGATGAAGTTTGTATGTTTCAAGTGCATCAGGATGCTATAAGTCAGATATATACTCAGTGTATATATCGTCATCAGGATCATCTTTCGAGTGTGCCCATCATCCGCATATCGCTATCGTAAGCGGGAGGAAAGTTCAATTTTTTTGGCTAAGTACCGGAGAGGCCAACATCAGGATATTACGAATATCACTCTATGCAAGTTTATCCTGCTGTCGCTAAGTGTTTTGGCATTGGCGTAAGTCGTCGGCATAAGGTTGGGCTAACATCATCAGGATGTTTCAATATGACCGGATAAGTCATATCATGATGCTGTTGTTCGAGTAGTCGGATATTGAAGGAGTTGCATATGACATCATCATCATCAGGATATATGTCATCAGGATATCGGGGCGACATAAGCATCGAAGGTAAGGTGCTTGAAGTTGTCGTCATCAGGATATTTGAAGGGAACCAGATATTTTATATCCTGCTGATGAAGATAGTGGTTGGCGCTAAGTGAACAGTGAACATCAGGAGGATGTTTGCGCTTGTCAAATATCATGATGCTGTCTGTGTTAGCAGGAAATATGATGACGATGCTAAGCCGATAGGATTTTTAACATGCTGTTTGTATTATTGACTCCTCCTTCCCATTTGTAGGCTCCCGTTGCGTTTACCTCTGCATCAGAGTGTTCCATGATCGAGACCAACACACGTGTCTTATACAACATGTGGCATTTCCTAAAACCAGGCATTATCTTTTCAACAGATAACACCCTTTAATGGACACATAGCTCCTATGATAAGGCTGTTATCCTTCCTATCTAATCTATCCTGAGAAACCTCTTTGGCAAGAGAATATGTTGGCTGTATGATTACTTTGTAAGTTAGTCGATTTGCCTTATGGTTTATCTTTTGTTCCTTTGTCCATTACCTATTCAAGGCTACCTTGATTTATCTGTAATCTTGGTATGTTGCGATACAGTACAGATCGGGGGCATAGTCATTTCTTTTGTGTGTCGTGTTTAAGGAATGATCTTTAGCATCTTTTTTAGCAGCATATTTATCTTGTGTGTGTTACGACCTAGCATCTTACATATTAATATTCTTCTTGCATTTATGTATTGAAGTTTATTTTATGTTCAAGACTATGGCTCATTCACATGTACAAACAAGGTTATATTATTTCTAAGAGATCTAAGTTCAAACCGCTTGCTTGTACAGTCAACATCCACGCACTTAGATATCACATCACCTTGGTCATTTATACCTTGGTGGCAAATTATCCATGTGCTATGTCAAAAATAAGGATTTCTCTTTATAAACATTTATAAAACCATTGCAACAAGCTCATCCATTTACACCATCCATTTTTCCATGACATTATATAGTTTTTTCAAGCAAGGATCAATCAACAGTCTTTCTCTTATATTCTCTTCTATCTCCTCGCCTATCTCCAACATAATCTTCTAGTCGAGAGTCAACCCAGTTCTTCTATCACTTCCCTATCTTTCCTCTTGAGGGGACATCCTATGCCAGCTACACTGGGGCAGCTAGCTACACTGGGGCATCAAACTTGTATCAAGTCTTCAACAATCATTTTCTTTGAAATAACGATGTAAACTACATTGCATTAAAGAGGGGCAAAATGTAGACACCCTAAAATGACCGTGTCTTCGAATCACTTGCATTTCATCTAATCTGTCGCATCACTTGCATTTCAACATTAATTGAATAATCTAATTATTTAATTAATTTCATCAATTCTTCCAAAACTCCAAAATTCAACATTAATTAAATAAATCCCCTTTATTTAATTAATTTCATTAAATTCCTCTTTATTCTTCCAAAATTAAATAATTTTTATTATTTAATTAAATCATTATCCTTTTCAAATTTCAAGTATACATTAATTAAATAAATCCCATTATTTAATTAATTCATCAAATTCTATCTTATCTACAATTAAATAATTTACATTATTTAATTAAAATCACTTGTTCTTCTAAATTTAAATAAATCATTCAAATTTATTTAAATTATCTCAATCCTCTATAAATAAATAAAATCAAATATTTTATTTATAATCTTTATATTCCTCTATCATGCATAATTAAATAAATAAATTTATTTATTTATTTTCAGTTATCTTCGAATTCCTCTTAAAATATCTTGTTAACTCATGTGCACAATCAGTCTTATTTTTACAACTTGAGTTATCTATTCAATGAATCTTGTTTTCATCATATCTTAATAAAAATATCCTTATGGATTGACACATGTCGTGTGCACATTCATCATGGTTATTTGTTTTATCACTTCGATTGATTCTTTTGAATTATTTGGACCGTTGATCGACCTCTGTTGAAACCTATATAAACCCCCCTCATCTCCTTCATAAATCCTCTTTGACAACTTATTCTCAGGCATCCTTTACAACGCTTGGATCATACTGTTGGTATTTATTTCTAAATCAACAGTGGATTTGCCAGTTCCAATGCACAGGTAGATTTGGCCAACAAATACAGGAGGTTGCGTGAGCTGCCTCCCCTTCACTTTTGGTTCTGCCGCACCAAGGGGGTATCCCTATAGCTAAATATGTAACCTTGACTAGACCAATGACAATAAGATTTAGCTTGACAGCAACAGGCAGAATACTCTCATGTGTGGACCAAGATGTGTATGATACATCACAAGGTTAGCAACATTCTTGGACATATGTGTCTGGTTGTGGATGAGAGTATGCAGGGGCTCCTAATCCTACGCCTACAACTAACAGGTGGAAGTTATGAAAGGGTGGATATTATGATTTAGATGCAAGACAAGGGGTTTTGGGTCATAACTACTAACCCAGGAGCAGACCGGTGCCTATCTCAAGGCAAGGAGTCAACTAGACATATACAACAGATGGTTTGCAACTAGCATCCAAGTTTCAAGGGGTTGGAGCTGATGCTTGCGTTACAAACATCACCCAAGAATGGGTATCTAACTGCCTCTACTTACAGATATCCCTACTGACATACAACCTTCTCCATGCTTAACCTAAAATAGTTTAATCCACTCCTTGAATGGAAGTTAGAGATGAAGCATGTGATACAGAACCCTGTATCCTAGAATCTATGAAACCCTTAGCAACCAAATTCAAAAAAAGGAGATGCATACAACAAAGGAGACAAATAGATAAACACATGCATAAGAGCATTTTTCATCTATATCAACATGAAACTAAACATACGTGTAAAATACATTCATGATGCAACTCATAAACTCCAAAATGAGCTAAAACAGCTAGGAGATGCCCTGTTCTTCATTATTTACATAAAAATTGCCCAAGTCTTCAACCACACAATTAGTAACATAGTTTGGCTTTTATACCAAGACTGCATACTCAGGAAAATTACAACGGTCAACTCAAAAAATGCCAGATACAATGCATTCAAAAATGGCACTTAAAATCATCAATGCACTAAGCAGAGGGAGGAGAGGGAACAGGTCAAATCAGGAGATGTGTCGCCGTTTCCAAATTTTTATCTTAAAATTGGTGGTTGGCCTGTCAACTCTATCGATCATCCTCTACAGGACTGCCATTAAAGCTCCAACTACGCGGGATGCGGCAACAAAAATATCTGAAGATTCCCACTCAAAAATGGGCTGCAAACAAAGAAACCCCCTCGCAGCTGTGAAATACAAAACTAGCCGTCGATCTACTCCCATTGCTGAGATCCACGGCCCCAAAAACATTGAAAAGTTGCCAACCAATGATTACGTGCCACGTAGGCATTCCATGCTCCTATCGTTGACTTTTCCCTTTCTCATTTTGCCTTTTTCACCCTTGTATATGCATGAACAAATGCATATACAATCGTCACTGTTTGCCCCTCAAAAAACCCTTTGTATATGCAAAATACATATACATCTGTTTGATATACAAGGTGTAGGAATACAATCAACACTGAGAGGGGGGGTGAATCAGTGTTGTTAACAATTTTAACACTTTTGACTCCTATTCTTAATTTAAATTCACAAATGTATAATTCTTCAAATAGAACAAGGAAACATATGCAGAGTATCAAAACAAAACTTTGACACAAGAAATTTCCCGAGTGGAAAACCCTCCTGGGGTATAAAAACCACTCAACTGCCTCACTGGCTTAACTCAAAATTTCTGATTACAATTGTCTCACTGACATTACAATTTTGCCTCACTGGCATATTGTACTTTTCTGCTTGTCTCACTGACATTACAATTTTGCCTCACTGGCATATTGTACTTTTCTGCTTGTCTCACTGACATTACAACATCATATTCAAAAAAATATGACTCAGGGGATTTCCCTGTTTCAATGAAAACAAAACCTTATTTCTCCCTTTTAACAATCAAAGATATATTCTTTACAATTAAACTTCAAATCAAACAATTTTGATCTTCAAAATATTTCATATCTCTGCAAAAAAAAACAACCTCAAACTAATTCACCATTTCTTGATCTTTCTCCTTGTGCAAAACTGAACAATTTACCTTCTCTGAAAAATTATTGTCTTTCATCACTTTCACTTTCTCTGAACAAACATTCATTCATCCTGCATAAAATCATTTCATAACAAAAATCCCATTAAAAGCTTCTCACCACACACAAGATCTTCTCTCTTCTCTGCATCATCATTCACCCCTGAAAAAATTCTCTTTATACAAATAAACTTTCATCATTCAATCTTCTTCAAATCTATTCAACTTCTAACATCATATATTTTTATCACCTTCATATCATATTCTCTCAAAAAATAAAATTCTTTATGATCACAATCTTTTATTTTCTCAAAAACTCTCTCATCTTCAAAAAAAACTCTCATTGAACTTTTTTTTTCTCAAAATCTCAATCATCATCTGTAATCTGCAACATTATATATCTGCCATACAAAATCTCTGTATTCAAAAAAAATTTCAATCAAAACAATAATATCAAAAGAAATTGTTCAACTTCTACTATAATTTTACATTCATCTCACATTCTAAAAAATAAAAACTAAAAACACCAAAATGAAGACTACATTCTTTTTATCTTCTCTGTCGTGGGAAACCTTCCAGATTTGACAAAAAACTTAACTAACTTTCTAACTTCATCTTTCAATATTCCACATCTCTTGGGCTTCACTGTCTTCCTAGAATAGAAACAAAAAAACTGATTTTCTTGCCTTTCCTTAATACTGAACCCGTCAAATTTAGAAACGGTTGTATGAGGCTTCGTTTAAATCTACACCCTCCGATGAGGACACCCCCGCCAATCATAATTCAAACTATAGCCGTTGATCGGCTTTTTCGCGCCCATAATAGAAACTTACACCGGCGCTCACCAAACTCCTAACGCACGGGGCCGGTTAAACAACGAGGCTCATACCCTCAAGTTGTTTCTTAAAGCCCGATGACCTCTTCGACCGGTCAACTGTCAATTAGGCAAAAAGTACTATGACAGTTTGATTTTAGGTTTTTCATTCTAGATTAAGGTTTTGAAAAGTTTTATATCATGTAATAAACATGTAAAGCTTTATATCATGTAATCTAACTTTTCTCCAAGACTTAGCCTGACCACACCTGCTAACTATAGATGACTATAGATCAGATATCATATATGTCACACATACCATTTATTCAATTGATAAGTAAATTGCATGACATAGAACATGTCACATATCCACACCATTTTACTGAACCAAAACTATTCACTGAAGACCACAACACTGAAATCATTACCAAGAAGACCATATCACTGAATGATACCATACCATGAAGACCATATCACTGAAGAATATCATGTCACTGATACTAAGATGATACCAAACCACTGTTAACTGCATCTTGTGAAAACTGTAAAAGCAACATCCTAATATCCTGTCAACTGTGAAATACAACATCCTGATATTTTGACATCAATGAAAAGACAACATCCTGACATCCTAATATGCTCAACTGCGAAATGTGCTACAAAACTCCCCCTTTGTCTTTGACATTGATGGCAAAACCATAACTCATTTCTCCCCCTTTTTGACATAAAATTGTCAAAGGCAAAAAAAAAAAATTACACCACAATCAATAGATTCCTGTTCTTGTAAATACCAACACTTCACTTCAAACTGATCAAATGTACAATACTGTAACACTGCCAACCACAAAAATATGTACAAAAACTATATACAGACTATGTACAAATGAGATTCAGGACATCAAAAATAATCTAGAAAACAACTCCCCCTGAATCTAATATCTCTGTAACTTACTGAAGAGAGACAAGAGACAGAACTCCCAGTCTCTGTCTCAGAGTTTCAAATGTCTCCTTTGGCAAAGGCTTTGTGAAGATGTCAGCCAATTGATCACTTGTATGCACATATTCCAAAGCAACTTCATTTTCAATCACTTTTTCCCTTAGAAAATGATATCTGATAGCAATATGTTTAGTTCTTGAATGCATTATAGGATTCTTTGACATATTGATAGAACTTGTGTTATCACAAAGAATAGACACAGGCTTTTTAACCTCAACCTTAATATCAAGAAGTGATTGTACCATCCAAAGTACCTGTGTACAACATGATGAAGCAGCAATGTACTCAGCTTCAGCTGTAGATAGAGAAACACAATCTTGTTTCTTACTCTGCCATGCAACCAATCTGCCACCCAGAAAGAAAGCTGCCCCACTTGTGCTTTTTCTGTCATCAGGACACCCTGCCCAATCTGCATCTGTATAGGCAAGAAGTGTAAAATCATTGTGTCTAGGATACCATAAACCAAAATCAATTGTACCCTTAATATATCTAAAGATTCTCTTAACAGCATTCAAATGTGATTGTTTAGGACAAGCTTGAAATCTAGCAACCAAACAAACAGCCTGCATAATATCAGGCCTAGAAGCAGTGAGATATAAAAGACTCCCAATCATAGATCTATACAGAGATTGTTCTACTTCAGGTGATTCATCATTTTTACTTAGCTTATGCCCTGTCTCCATAGGAGTACCCAAAGGTTTGCAATCATCCATTTGAAACCTCTTTAACATCTCTTTGGCATATTTATTTTGTGAGATGAATATTCCCTTTTCAAGCTGAGATACCTGAAGACCAAGAAAGAAGGACAATTCTCCCAACATAGACATTTCAAATTCTGATTTCATGATGTTAGGAAATGAATGACTCATATCATCATTGTTACTACCAAAAATGATATCATCTACATAAATTTCAACAACCAGAATATCCTCACCTTTGATTAAATAGTATAAATTACTATCCACACCTCCTTTTGTGAACCCCTGTTCCTGCAAAAACTTATCCAGTCTATAATACCAAGCCCTTGGAGCTTGCTTTAAACCATATAAAGCCTTTTTCAACCTGTAAACATGATCTGAATTATCTTTATTCACAAAAGCTTCTGGTTGTTCCATGTAGACTTCTTCTTCAAGATCTCCATTTAGAAATGCTGATTTTACATCCATTTGGAAAACTTTGAAATTTTTATAAACTAAAAAAGCTAAAAACATCCTTATAGCTTCTAATCTAGCAACAGGAGCAAATGTTTCTTCAAAGTCAATACCTTCAATTTGTGAATACCCTTTGCAAACCAGTCTGGCTTTGTTTCTAACAACTTTACCTTTATCATCAAGCTTATTCCTAAACACCCATTTTGATCCAATGATATTCTTACCTTCTGGTCTTGGAACAAGTTCCCATGTTTTGTTCTTTTCTATTTGGCTTAACTCCTCTTCCATGGCATTAACCCATGCTTCATCTTTGCTGGCCTCAACATAATTCTTTGGTTCCATTTCAGATATCAAACACACATGTGCTTGATTATGTGCAGCAGCTTGCTTTCCTCTTCTTGTTAACACACCACTGTTCTTATCCCCAATGATCAACTCATGAGGATGATCTCTTTGAAATGCCTTTGAAAGAGTCTTTGTCTTAACATCAACAGATTTTTTAGGATCTTCTTTCTCTTCCTGAATTTCTTCTTCCTTTTGTGAATGATGATCAACTTCAATATCATGAATCAACTGCATACAGGGCTGTAAATCCTCATCCACCTTAACATTAGTACTTTCAATTATTCTTTTGAGCCTATTGTTAAAACATTTATATGCCTTGCTATGTGTAGAATAACCAAGAAAAATGCCTTCATCACATCTAGACTCAAAACCACATAAACTATCATTATCTTTCTTGATGTAACACTTACTTCCAAAAATTTTGAAATACTCAACATTAGCTGACTTACCATACCATAGTTCATAAGGAGTATAATTTGACTTTACCCTTAATTGAACTCTGTTCAGAGTATATACAGCTGTATGAACAGCTTCTCTCCAATAGACATTAGGCAGATTTGCATCATGTAGTAAAGTTCTTGCCATTTCTTTTACAGTCCTGTTTTTCCTTTCAGCTACTCCATTTTGCTGTGGAGTTCTAGGAGTGGAGAATTGCCTTCTTATCCCATGTTTTTCACAATACTCCTCAAATTCCTTTGAAGTGTACTCTCCTCCATTGTCTGACCTTAGACATTTTAGCTTGAAATCAGATTCCTTTTCAACCATCTTCTTGAAGATTTTGAATCTATCAAATGCCTCTGATTTATGCCTTAAGAATGTTACCCATGTCATTCTTGAAAAATCATCAATGAAAAGCATAAAATACTTTTCTCCTCCCAGAGCTTTAGTCCTTGTAGGACCACACAAATCTGAATGTACCAGCTGCAGAGGTTTTGAAGAAAAATACTCCTTAGGCTTGAAACTGACTTTAGTTTGCTTACCCAGCTGACACTCCTTGCATATAGTATTTCTTGGTTTTGAAATATGAGGCATATTTCTGACATTGTGATTCTTGCTAATTCTCACAAGATTGTCAAAATTCACATGACCAAGTCTTCTGTGCCATAACCAGCTTTCCTCAATTTGACCCATGAAACAGATATGACTATCAACACTTTTAGTTTCTGAGTTATGAAGATTGTAGATGTTACCACTAGTCCTTAGACCTGCTGCAATAACTTTACCTAATTTCTTTTTAATCTCACATCCATGTGCATCAAAAACCACATTAAAACCATTGTCACATATTTGACTGACACTTAACAAGTTGTGCTTCAGTCCTTCTACAAAATACACATCATGTAGTGGTGTTTCTTCATCAAGAAGAATTGTACCTTTACCTTTGATCATAATGCAATCATTATTTCCAAACATAACAGAACCTTCATTAATGTCTTCAAACTTAACAAATTTTTCTTTGTCTCCTGTCATGTGATTGGAACAGCCACTGTCAATCACCCACTGTTCCTTCTTTCTGGCATGAAAAGCAGCTTGTGCAATCATAACATTAATGCTCTTATTGATTACCTTAGGTCTCCAAACTAGCAACTTCTTTTCAGAACTTGAAGAAGACAAACCTGTAACAGTATTCCTTATAGTTTGCTGCATTTGCAAAGAAGGTCTACAAAATTTGGCAATATGCCCAAAATTTTTACAATTGTGACACTTCAAACTTCTTAAAAACATGAATGGATTCCTTGGAAATAAATGCATTTCTCTTCTGACTCCAAATCTGCATTCACTGGCTTTATGTCCAAACCTGTTGCAACAAAAACAATATCCAGTAAAGTGAGCATTATACCTGAAAGTATCACTTCTGTTGTAGTTTGTTGTCCTTATGATTGATTTGCCATTTGTACTAGTCTTTTGTGAACATTGTCCCTCTTCAAATCCAAGACCTGATTTATCCTTGAATCCTTTTTGTTTATCAAGAAGATCATCTAGTTTATCACTGCTTCTGCACATATCAAGTCTTCTTCTCAAATCAACAATTTCAGCTTCAAGTGTATGACATTCCTTGTCCTTGTTATTCAACTCTTTATCTTTATCAACAATAATTTTCTTACTTTCTTCAAGAGAAAGAATTAGATCAGTGATTTGTTTCTCATAACAAGTTAACTTGTTATTCATGATCTCATTTTCTTTTTGAAACTGACTTCTTTGTGCAATGATTTCCTTCTTAAGTTTCTTGACTTGACTTAATGCACACATCAATTCTCCTTCAAAATCAACAACAGATTCACAACTGTTTGATTGTTCCTCACACTTTTCATTTTGAACTTCATTTAGAATAGCCATAAATAAAGTCTGTGCATTTTCATCAAGAAAATCATCTGAATCACTTTCAGACATATCAACATTTTTTGTGAATAAACTTCTCTTCTTTCTGAAATTATTTTTCCTTCTAGAAACAAACTGTTTCTTTTTGAATTGCTTCTTGTTTTCATCTTCATCACTGTCTGGATCTTTGTAAGGACACTGAGCTGCATAGTGTCCAATCTTTCCACACTCAAAACATTTGAATGGAAGCTTACCTTTGTACTTACCAACAGATCCCTTCTTTAACTTGCTTGCAAGAGATATTTCTTGTTCATCATCCAATTCATCTGAATCAGAAATCTCCTTTTCTTTTCTGACTGATTTGAAAGCAGCTTCTTTGCTTGAAGGTATGTCATTGCTAATCCTCATCTCATAAGCTGTGAAAGTGCCATGAAGCTCATCAAAGGTAACTTTGCTTAAATCTCTTTCTTCAACAGCAGACACTTTGGATTCATATTTTGGATTTAAGGTCCTTAAGATTTTTGTAACAACTGTCTTCTCTTCCAGTGTATCACCAAGTCCTCTGATAGCATTTACAATTTCTTGGACCCTTAGAAGATATTCTGCCACTTTCTCATCATCACTCATTCTGAGACTTTCAAATTTTGCTCTGTAGGATTGTAGTTTTGCTTCTTTGATTTTATCATCTCCTTGATAAATATTGGACAGTTTGTCCCATATTTCTTTGGCTGTTTTACACTCCATGATTTTTACAAGTATGTCATTGGTAAGACCACAACATAATGCATTTTTAGCCTTAGCATTATTTTCATATGCTCTTTTCTCATCAGCTGTGCTAGGAGGATTTGTAGCAGTATATCCAGTAACAATAGCATCATACACATCATACCCCAGAGATGACAAATATGACTCCATCCTGAATTTCCAAAAAGCATAGTTAGAGCCATCAAACATAGGTGCCTTATAATTTGAGTAACCTTCTTGACTTGCCATGATAAGTATTCCAGAAATATGATCTACCCAAGCTGATTAAGCTTTGACAGGGTACCAGGCTCTGATACCAATTGTAGGAATACAATCAACACTGAGAGGGGGGGTGAATCAGTGTTGTTAACAATTTTAACACTTTTTACTCCTATTCTTAATTTAAATTCACAAATGTATAATTCTTCAAATAGAACAAGGAAACATATGCAGAGTATCAAAACAAAACTTTGACACAAGAAATTTCCCGAGTGGAAAACCCTCCTGGGGTATAAAAACCACTCAACTGCCTCACTGGCTTAACTCAAAATTTCTGATTACAATTGTCTCACTGACATTACAATTTTGCCTCACTGGCATATTGTACTTTTCTGCTTGTCTCACTGACATTACAACATCATATTCAAAAAAATATGACTCAGGGGATTTCCCTGTTTCAATGAAAACAAAACCTTATTTCTCCCTTTTAACAATCAAAGATATATTCTTTACAATTAAACTTCAAATCAAACAATTTTGATCTTCAAAATATTTCATATCTCTGCAAAAAAAAACAACCTCAAACTAATTCACCATTTCTTGATCTTTCTCCTTGTGCAAAACTGAACAATTTACCTTCTCTGAAAAATTATTGTCTTTCATCACTTTCACTTTCTCTGAACAAACATTCATTCATCCTGCATAAAATCATTTCATAACAAAAATCCCATTAAAAGCTTCTCACCACACACAAGATCTTCTCTCTTCTCTGCATCATCATTCACCCCTGAAAAAATTCTCTTTATACAAATAAACTTTCATCATTCAATCTTCTTCAAATCTGTTCAACTTCTAACATCATATATTTTTATCACCTTCATATCATATTCTCTCAAAAAATAAAATTCTTTATGATCACAATCTTTTATTTTCTCAAAAACTCTCTCATCTTCAAAAAAAACTCTCATTGAACTTTTTTTTTCTCAAAATCTCAATCATCATCTGTAATCTGCAACATTATATATCTGCCATACAAAATCTCTGTATTCAAAAAAAATTTCAATCAAAACAATAATATCAAAAGAAATTGTTCAACTTCTACTATAATTTTACATTCATCTCACATTCTAAAAAATAAAAACTAAAAACACCAAAATGAAGACTACATTCTTTTTATCTTCTCTGTCGTGGGAAACCTTCCAGATTTGACAAAAAACTTAACTAACTTTCTAACTTCATCTTTCAATATTCCACATCTCTTGGGCTTCACTGTCTTCCTAGAATAGAAACAAAAAAACTGATTTTCTTGCCTTTCCTTAATACTGAACCCGTCAAATTTAGAAACGGTTGTATGAGGCTTCGTTTAAATCTACACCCTCCGATGAGGACACCCCCGCCAATCATAATTCAAACTATAGCCGTTGATCGGCTTTTTCGCGCCCATAATAGAAACTTACACCGGCGCTCACCAAACTCCTAACGCACGGGGCCGGTTAAACAACAAGGCTCATACCCTCAAGTTGTTTCTTAAAGCCCGATGACCTCTTCGACCGGTCAACTGTCAATTAGGCAAAAAGTGCTATGACAGTTTGATTTTAGGTTTTTCATTCTAGATTAAGGTTTTGAAAAGTTTTATATCATGTAATAAACATGTAAAGCTTTATATCATGTAATCTAACTTTTCTCCAAGACTTAGCCTGACCACACCTGCTAACTATAGATGACTATAGATCAGATATCATATATGTCACACATACCATTTATTCAATTGATAAGTAAATTGCATGACATAGAACATGTCACATATCCATACCATTTTACTGAACCAAAACTATTCACTGAAGACCACAACACTGAAATCATTACCAAGAAGACCATATCACTGAATGATACCATACCATGAAGACCATATCACTGAAGAATATCATGTCACTGATACTAAGATGATACCAAACCACTGTTAACTGCATCTTGTGAAAACTGTAAAAGCAACATCCTAATATCCTGTCAACTGTGAAATACAACATCCTGATATTTTGACATCAATGAAAAGACAACATCCTGACATCCTAATATGCTCAACTGCGAAATGTGCTACACAAGGCGGACCCCAAACTTGTTTAGAACAAATTGAAATTCAATTCGGGTCCGGCCTATATCCTCTTTTCCTGCATATTTCCTTGTATATGTGCATGTACATTTGCCTCATACATACAAGGCGGATTTCAAATTTTAATGAGGCACGCTGAAGTTACTTTGAAATCTGGCTTGCATCTTAACCCTTGTATCTTTCGAATGTACATTGGCACATACAAGCACCCAATATACATGCTGCGGACCTGAAACATTATTCACTGCATTTGATTTTCAATTGGGTCCGGAATGTATGCCTTTGTTTTGTATATTTCGAATGTATACTTCACATACATTCGCCTTTGTATGTCCTGTCTGTGGGCCCCACCACTTGTATATCGGTCCTTGTACATCATTCCTTTGCACATTTTTGAATGTATATAGCCGATGTATATTCTGCTTTGCATATCCGCGGGCCCCACCAATTGCACCTCCGCTTCTTTGTATGTTGCCGAACATACAAAGCCCCTTGTATGTTTTTCAATGTACATTCCTCTTTGCATGCCAAATATACAAATACAATGTACAAGACCCAATATACAAGCGGGAATTATTTTAGAATATACCTGCAATGTATTTTTTCCTTGTATCTAACCATTGTATGTTTGAACATACAAACCAAATATACATGCAACCTAATATGCAAGCAGCGAATATTCCCGAGAATCTGTGAAAGATTCCCCCTTGTATATGCAACCCGATATGCATTTAAAAATGCATACAACTCATTTTTCACCATTTTTGAAGGTCGATGGAGATTTTTGCAGGCCCGCCCATGCATATTCGACGTGCATGTATATACAAACACCCTTGTATATACAAAGACACTTGCACCTTAACTGACTTTTGCATTTTTTAGCACTGCAAAGGTCGAAAGACATAGAATTTTTGGATTTTTTGGGAAGGGGCATGCATATTTGAATGCTTGAATCTTCAGGAAAGTGCCTGCAGATTCAAGCACCAATAGAGGCTCCATCTGAGGACACATGCCTCTTGCAGGCATGGCGAGAACTTCAGATCTCTGGGATGCAGACCAGTCCCCTATCCATTGGGCACAAAGTCGAACACTGCACCAGCCTGCATCAAAAAACACATTATTAAAATAAACTTGGCGGCCCAGGGCCACCAAAAAGGAAAAACTAGAATTTTCCTTTGTCAAATACTCGATTCTCATTTGATTTCTTCAAATGAAGCCTGGAAACTTTTAACTGTTTGCAGCACCCAGTATTGCAATTATTTGTGCTGCTGCTCTTTTCTCTTTCAACAAGTCTACAGAAAAATTTATAAGCATCTACCATTCTCAGCAGTAGACTATCATCATCATATGAGTCACTGATGTTGCTTGGAAGAATGACAGACTCACATGAAACAAATGAATCCACATCAGAACTTTGCCTTTCTTCAAAAAATAAAAGCTCCTCTGTATCAAACATGCAATATTCAGGCACAAGCAACATCTCATAATCAAATTTATCTTTATAAGTGTATAGATATTCATCATCATTATGTTCAGCAATTTTATCATTTATGTCCACTTGGAATGTCTCAAAAGAAGGCAGAAATACTTCAGAATGCAGCCCTAAGTCAAAAACTGCATAGTCACCCCTACAACTAGCACTATCCCCAACTGTGTGAGCACACACATCTACAACTTGTCCATTCACCTCTGAATAATGAACCTATTTTTCCTCTTCACCAATGCCTTGATAATCAAAAACAAAATTTTCAACTTCTGCACTATGAAGGTGGTCAGAATCTTCAAGGAAACACTCATATTTAGCATCCATATATATTTCATCATCTGAAAGGCTCACATATGCATCTGAATGTTGACAATCACTAATACATTCACTGATATCCCTTGAAGCAACATCCTCTTCATTCAGAGTGAAGCTCTGCATGTCCACTTCACATAAATAATCAGGAATAACTGGGATATGCATATTGCTGCAGGACACAACCTCATGGATGTCTTTCATTTTATCACTTGAAAGACATTTTGTGTCTATAGGCTCCTCATCTAGAGGCTAATAACAGTCTTTGTTTTCATCACTATAGGATATGCCTACATTTTATACAACATTTTCTTCATGCATCACATCATGGCTGCACACATTATTCTGAAATATATTTCCCTCTGCAAAATCATCCTTTAATGAACATTGTGGAAAAGCAGAAATACATTCACTTTGATAACTGTTTTGACAACTTGCAGCCATGAAACCTACTGGCATTCCATATTTCTCATTATTTTCAATATCCATAGCAAATTGGTAAGCCTGGTGAAGTGTGACTGGTTCTTTATCTCTCAATAAATAACTCACTTCTTCATCAAATGCAACCAAATAAATTGTCAAGCACAATACATTATTAGGTCTCATATATTCAGGGATCTACTTGAGCAACTTAATAAATCTAAGGTTAAAGGCTGGAACCAGCTCCTCATCTTCCTTTTGAATATTCATGAAATGTATGATCAATGAGGCTAAATCAAACCTTTCACCAAACTGCTCTAGGAATGCAATTTCTAAATCTATCCATGAGGAAACTGAACATACAGGCAGGTCTGAAAACCAAACTCTAGCATCATCTTCTAATGACTGAACAAAGAGTCTCATTACAACATCTTCATCCTCTACCTCATAATCCTCTATTAAATTACAAAATTTTTGCAGATGTTTGTTTGCCGATTCAGAATCTGATCCACTATATTTTGGCAAACATTTTCTAATTTTATCTGGAATAGCATTTGGGTAACCATATATCCCTGTGAAATCTAGGGCTTTATACCTCTCAATAAAAAAATAGTTTTCTTTGAGAGCACAACCAGGATTGTTGTTCTAAACTCATCATTTTAAAAGATGAAATACCTAGAAATATGTTACAGCACTGATAGGTTCAATCAACAGAGTTGCCACCTCTCACAGAGAGGACAATATATCAACAAGGCCATTTTGTTTTCTGGATTCACCACGCCAGTAGAGCACCACATGGTCATTTTTGGATCTTGCTGTAATGAATTCACTTTTCAAATAATTTGACTCTTTCTCTCCCCAGTAGAGTCGCCAATTCTGTTGGTATTTATTTCCGAATCAGCAGTGGGTTTGCATGTTCCAATACACAAGCAGATTCGGCCAACAAATATAGGAGGTTGCGTGAGCAACCTCCCCTTCACTTCTAGTTCTACCACACCAAGGGGGGTATCCCTATAGCTAAAGATGTAACCTTGACTAGACCAATAACAATAAGATTTAGCTTGACAGCAATAGGCAGAATACTCTCATGTGTGGACCAAGATGTGTATGATACATCACAAGGTTGGCAACATTCTTGAACATATGTGTCTGGTTGTGGATGAGAGTATGCAGGGGCTCCTAATCCTACTCCTACAACTAACAGGTGGAAGTTATGAAAGGGTGGATATTATGATTTGGATGCAAGACAAGGGGTTTTGGGTCATAACTACTAACCCAGGAGCAGACCGGTGCCTATCTCAAGGCAAGGAGTCAACTAGACGTATACAATAGATGGTTTGTAACTAGCATTCAAGTTTCAAGGGGTTGGAGTTGATGCTTGCCTTACAAACATCACCCAAGAATGGGTATCTAACTGCCTCTACTTACAGATATCCCTGTTGACATACAACCTTCTCCATGCTTAACCTAAAATAGTTTAATCCACTCCTTGAATGGAAGTTAGAGATGAAGCATGTGATATAGAACCCTGTATCCTAGAATCTATGAAACCCTTAGTAACCAGATTCGAAAGAAGGAGATGCATACAACAAAGGACACAAACAGATAAACACATGCATAAGAGCATTTTTCATCTATATCAACATGAAACTGAACATACGTGCAAAATACATTCATGATGCAACTCATAAACTTCAAAATGAGATAAAACAGCCAGGAGATGCCTTGTTCTTTATTATTTACACAAAAACTACCCAGGTCTTCAACCACATAATGAGTAACACAGTTTGAATTTTATACCAAGACTGTGTACTCAAGAAAATTACAACGGTCAACTAAAAAATTGCCAGATAGAGTGCATTCAAAAATGGCACTTAAAATCATCAATGCACTAAGCAGAGGGAGGAGAGGGAACAGGTAGAATTAGGAGATGTGTTGCCATTTCTAGATTTTCATCTTAAAATTGGTGGTTGGTCTGTCAACTCCATCGATCATCCTCTGTAGGACCGCCATTAAAGCTCCAACTACTCGCGGGATGCAGCAACGAAAACATCTAAAAATTTCCTGCTCAAAAATGGGTTGCAAACAAAAAAACACCCTCGCAGCTGCGAAATACAAAACCAGCCGTTGATCTACTCCCATTGCTAAGATCCACGGCCCCAAAAACATTAAAAAAATGCCAACCAATGATTACGTGCCACGTAGGCATTCCATGCTCCTATCGCTGACTTTTCCCTTTCCCATTTTGCCTTTTTCACCCTTGTATATGCATGAACAAAAGCATATACAATCATCACTGTTCACCCCTCAAAAAACCCTTTGTATATGCAAAATACATATACATCTGTTTGATATACAAGGCGGACCCCAAACTTGTTTAGAACAAATTGAAATTCAATTCGGGTCCGGCTTGTATCCTCTTTTCCTGCATATTTCCTTGTATATGTGCATGTACATTTGCCTCATACATACAAGGTGGATTTCAAATTTTAATGAGGCACGCTAAAGTTGCTTTGAAATCTAGCTTGCATCTTAACCCTTGTATCTTCCGAATGTACATTGGCACATACAAGCACCCAATATACATACTATAGACCTGAAACATTATTCACTGCATTTGATTTTCAATCAGGTCCGGAATGTATGCCTTTGTTTTGTATATTTCGAATGTATACTTCACATACATTTGCCTTTGTATGTCCTGTCCGTGGGCCCCACCACTTGTATATCAGTCCTTGTACATCATTGCTTTGCACATTTTTGAATGTATATAGCTGATGTATATTCTACTTTGCATATCCACGGGCCCCACCAATTGCACCTTCGCTTCTTTGTATCTTGTCGAACATACAAAGCCCCTTATATGTTTTTCAATGTACATTCCTCTTCGCATGTCGAATATACAAATACAATGTACAAGACCCAATATACAAGCGGGAATCATTTTAGAATATACTTGCAATGTATTTTTTCCTTGTATCTAACCGTTGTATGTATGAACATACAAACCAAATATACATGCAACCTAATATGCAAGTAGCGAATATTCCTGGGAATCTGTGAAAGATTCCCCCTTGTATATGCAACCCAATATGCATTCAAAAATGCATACAACTCATTTTTCACCATTTTTGAAGGCCGATGGAGATTTTTGCAAGCCCGCCCATGCATATTCAACCTGCATGTATATACAAACACCCTTGTATATACAAAGACACTTGCACCTTAACTGACTTTTACATTTTTTAGCACTGCAGAGACCGAAAGACATAGAATTTTTGGATTTTTTGGGAAGGAGCATGCATATTTGAATGCTTGACTCTTCAGGTAAGTGCCTGCAGATTCAAGCACCAACACATACATCGCATCATTGAGCAACTCTTACGATCTTTTGACATTGATCTTTGAAGCACTTTGAGCATTTGCTTGTTGCAAACATGGTTTTGCAACGTATTTGAGCAATCCACATTTGACAAAAGAGAACAATACAATCTGGTAAAAGCTTTCTTGTTTTAGTTGATTTATTCATTGATCATGGCTTTTTATTTAGATAGATCTCTTTATGTTATGGGTTATTGATTTGGTTATTATCATAGTTTTGATTTTATCATTCGACCTATCAATTTTCCTCATACACATTCTGGCATGCCCGGTGGGACCCACTAATCTCTCTTTTTCTTTAAGAAATTGATTTTTTTAAAGTACAGTATGGAACAACGCAAATGAACACAAAAAAGTGCCTTTGGTAGAGCAGTACAGTGCTTTTGGGTGATCCTATGGCACCTTTGGTAGTACAGATCCGTGCTTTTGGTATTATAGTAAAGCGCACTTGGTATAATAGTAAAGCACTTTTGGTATAACAGTAAACTGCACTTGGTATAATAGTAAGGTGCACTTGGCATAACAATAAAGCACTTTTGGCTGGGATAACAAGCTTGCAAACTTCAAAACCCCATAACTTTCTCAAAACTTAACAAAATTTAATGCTTTTTTAAAAAAAATTGTATAGAAAATCATAAGGAATCCATTGGTGATATTTAATCTTTTGTATCTCATCATAATTGTCACCAATTTTCTAGATTTCACTTTGCTTTTTTAGGGTTTCTAACTTACTGTTAGGGTTTTGACTTGATTTTTGACATCTTGTTGTTTTCTTTGGAACTAATATCACTTGTTACAACGTCTTATCACTTATCAACATCCTAGATCATCACTCAATCATTCAATCATCCTTCGATCTAACTTTCTTGACGAAATATTTTTTTTGCAGGCCTATTATTACACCACGCGTTTGGTAGTACAGTACCGCGTGTTTGGTAGTACAGTACCGCGCATTTGGTAGTACAGTACCATGCGTTTGGTAGCACAGTAGCTTGCATTTGGTAGCACTGTACTATGCTTTTGGTAGCACAGTATAATGCTTCTGGTAGCACAATAAATCACTTTTGGTCCTGCAGTAACTCACCTCCGGTAACACAGTGCAATGCTCTCGGCAATACAGTAAGTCACTTTTGGTAATATAGTTGAGCACTTTTGGTTAATTTACTTTATTTTTGCTAACTTTTGAGTTTGTGTGGAACTAATTAACTTGTTGCAGCTTCTTATCACTCAAACAGAGCAGATAGGTTTTTCTAACATGTTCATGTAGGACAAACTTTGAAGAATTGTCAAAATATTTGCAAACTAAGTCTTAGGAACATATTTCTTTCTTAAGGGACAAAACATCTTTTTCGCAATCTAAGTCTTAGGAACATATTGCCTTCTTAAGGGACAAAACATTTTTTTTTACAATCTAAGTTTTAGGAACATATCACTTCTTAAGGGACAATGGACATGAATGCAAAAACACTTCAATTTTATAAGGGACAATGGACATGAATGCCAAACACTTCAATTTCATAAGGGACAATTGACAACTATAATCGTGTGTGTGCCTAATCTAGTTGCACCTTATTTTTCTTATAATAGGACAATTGAACCTTTGTTTGACATGCTTGCTCTTACATTTCAATTATTCCTTTAGAAGGGCCTGCTTTTGGATTACGCTCAATCCAAAAGGGACAACCCTAAGCTGAGTTTTCCTTTGAACTGCTATATAAGAGGGATAAGGTGAAAGCCAAGTCCTAACCAATGTCAGCCTTACCTTGTGGTGCCAAACTGAAAAGAGATGTACTAGCTCTTTGTGGAAACAATTTTCACATTGAGCGAAGTGTTTGATACTCTTAGTAGGATTAGTTAAAGCTTTTAGTAGCTTGTCACATTGCTCCTAAGGAGTTGGTCCCTCAAAGTTACTAAGAACCAATCTAGATAGTGACTACCTGATCCACCTCCAAACGTTGCAGTAATCATCAGGGGAATCTATTTAAGCCCTCAAGATACTCACCATTGGCTCCCTTGAAAAGAGATAGTATTCCCTCAACCATAAAGCTCTTGTGACCTACTTGAGGTTTCCAAGGGGAAGGTGAGATATCCCTACCTATCATCTCTCACAAATATACAAATGTTCGACACCTTTATGGAATGACATTTGGTCGACGAAGTATTAAGTTGTGAGCTGATCTACTGCAATGACACCTTGTCTCTAGGGATAAAAAGTGCTTGATATTGTTTGCAATTGTCTTATACCTGTGGAAACATTAGGCTTTTTGTGAGCCTCAAACATACACTATCTATTGTGTCAGTCCTTTTTGCCACTTTGTTTGCTATGTTTTCTCTTGCCAAAGCAAATCCAATCAAAATCCAAACAAAATCTATCAAAATTTGCTTTAAAAAAATAACTCTGACACTACTGCAGTGCCTCTAGTATAACAGCAGCTCACCTTTGGTATAACAGTAGCTCACCTTTGGTAACAGTACCTCACCTCTGGAAAACCTACTTTAGTGCCCTTGGTATAATAGTAGCTCACCTTTGGTATAATAGTACTTCACCTTTGGCATCTCAGTCCAGCATCTTTGGTAACATAGTAGCTCGCTTTTGGTATCACAATCTTGTGCCTTTGGTCAAACAGTATAGCACCTTTGGTTTAGTAAACTGTGCATCAAAACTGTCATTCCTGAAAACATAAATAAAACTCTAGCAGGCATCTCAAACACAATATATTGTCCTAGTGTCTCCCATGGTAACCACTAGACTCCAACAAACTATGAAGGCTTAGCAAGTCATCCTAAGGAAGCGCAAATTGCCTCCTCGTACACCTCAACCAAGCTAATCCAACATGACTCCCAAGGTTACTCCAAAGACACCAATGGAAAGATCAACCAACTCTCAAAACATGCCACAACATGACCAACCAAACATTCCACAAGAAAGTCATATTCCTTTGGTAGATGTGACTCAATTCAGCACTAGGATGCCTCTGGATTTTGTTCCACAAGGTTACAACACAGTTCAAGTCCCATCTCAAGAAGAAAGACAATTTGAAATAGGTTAATCCTCTCAAAAAGATAGACAAGGCCTTGATGAAATCATTCAAGATCCTAGAGCCATGGCTGCCTTTGAAAAAATCCTTAGTGAGAACCAAGATCATTTCTTCTATTTACTAGCCGAATAAGGAGCCAAATTACCTCAAGATTTTGATCTATCCAATCTCAAGGACACAAACAAAACCCATGATGCCATACCTGCGGTCCAAACCATGTCAACTGTGATCACACCCATACCAAAACAAAGCTCAAAAGGGAGAAAAATTGCACAATATGAGAATCCTCTCTATCAACATCCAATGGTAGAGAGACCCATATCACCACTCTTGACCCATATGGAGATCTACAAACACCAACAAGAGACTCTACATCGTCAAGTGGAACTAGTAAGATAGGCCACTTTAGTAAAACCAAATATACAAAACACTCCTAAAATTCCCACACCAATCGCAAGTGGAACATTGGCTACCCCATCACAAGAAGGTTTTCCACCAAATTACAATCTGGGAAACACTTATGTAGCCATGCAACAAGGGTCTCAACAAACACCACCACCAACATTATCAACCCTTCATATCCTTCAACCACACAATGTCATGCAACCCCAACCATCGTAAAACATCAACACCTCCTATGTCCCTCCTCCACAACATTCTTCTACACTCCCTCTTAATCAACCTCCACTGTCACAAAACACATCTACTTATGTCCACCCATCACAACATTCATCAACCGTTTTCAACACATTCCCCAATCAACCCCAACCATCGCAAAACATATCTACCTATGTTCCTCCACCACAACAATCTTCCACTCTCAACCTAACCCACACCGATCTCAATCCACAACCAAACCCAATAAACTTTAGCTTTCCTCCACCAAGCTCTTATCAACAAACATCACAAAGCCTACATTCTTATCTAGCACCACCCCCACCTCCTCAAAATCAAAGCACCCAATTTCAACCCAATCTAAACCCAACGTACAACACATATGACCCCAACCAATCATACGACCCTTACAACATCAATACCCATGGCTTCTACTACAATCTTCCATATGGGAAACAACAACCACTTCTAGGACAACAAGAGTGTTTCCAACCCCTCCCACAACTATGGAGCTAAAACTTACAGAGGTTCAACAACAACTATCGGATCTTACATTTGGCCACATGAAGAAGACCTTCTCTTTGGAAGAATTTTGTCCTTATCCATTTGATTGGTCATTACCCATGATCCCTTTTCCTCACAATTTCACTATTCCCAAATTTGATAAATACAAAGGAAAAGGAGACCCACAAGACCATCTTAGAGAATTCTATCTCACTTGCTTCGAGGTCTCACATAACGACATGTATCTCATGCATCTTTTTCCTCTTAGTCTTGGAGGTCAAGCTATAGAATGGTTCTCACACCTACCCATGGGTATCAAATCTTTTAATAAGATTGCGAAGAAATTTGCCACCCATTTCTCTGACAACATAGAACATGAGATCTCCATGACCGACCTATGCAACAATAAATAGAAAAATGGAGAAACTTTCATTTCCTTCATTCAAAGATGGAGACAAATGGCTAGTAAATTCCCATTCAAGATACTTGAAAACTAGCTTGTTAGCATATTTGTGCAGAACCTTAACCAAGAATTAGGTTTCCATTTACAAATTCTTAGTGCAACAACCTTCAACAAAATTACCTACAAGGGAATCAACATTGAGAAAGGCCTCATTACTAAGGGCGTGGGCAAAATATTTAAAGACAACAAAGATAGTGCTCCTCAACAACAATCAAACAACAAACCAAAATTTTGGAACAAAAATAAAAATGTGGTCAATGACGGTATAGTTGATTTTAAACATGTCCAAACATTGCAACAACCCCTTCATCTTTCCAAACCAAGTCAATCTTTGCCTCAACAAAAGTAACAAAGGCAACTATACCAAAACTAACGACAACAAGAACAACCTCAACAAAATTACCCTCCACCACGTCAATTCATTCCCTTGGGAGAGCCTATTGAGACTGTTTTATAGAAACTTATACACAATAAACTTATCACCTTACCAGATGCTCCTCCATATGGTGAATCTATTTACAAATCCTTGTGATATAGAGACAATGAATATTGTGAATTCCATAGGAGTAAAGGACACAGAACTGCATCATGCATGAAACTCAGGCACATCATTCAAAACCTCATCGACAGAAACAAAATCACTTTTGAAGATGAACAACCAATCCAACACACCAATAAGGATCTCAACATGTACAAGGAACCATTCCCTAACCATGGTCAAGGTCCTCCTCTGGATAAAGGTAAAGGTGTTAACAAAGCTTCCACTTCCTATGACTCCATTGTGGGTTGTTTTGAAAAGAGTTGTGTATCTACCCTCACTATCAAAGGAAAATCTACGGATTGCACAGTTACAACTCATCGTGGTCATATCACTATTTGTGGTCCAACACCAAGTCTCCCAACCCAATTTGATTACAATATTATCGAACATCTAGGGAAAACCCCTACACAAATCTCTATCTTGGACCTTCTATGGTTGTCACCTGCACATAAAGCTATGCTAGAAAAATCCCTACAAGAATCTTCAGTTCCTAACAACATAGCGGTCACAGGTTTCCAAGCTATAATAGGTAACATTGCCTCACCTTAAAATGTCATCTTTTTAGAAAAGGACCTCCCATCCCATGATCCTTGTCACAATTATGCCCTTCACATTGAGGTTCTCATCCATAAATGCAATATCAAATGCATACTTATAGATGGTGGTACTATTCTCAATATCTATTCTCTAAAGTTACTTAAACAATTGGGATACTCTAAGGATCAAGTCAACATTGATCAAAGTATTACAATCAAGGGGTATGATGATGCTGAATGCCAGTCAGAGGGTGTTATCCATTTGCCTATACAAGTAGGCCATGTCATGCTTGAAACTCAGTGCCAAGTCCTTGACATTGAGCTACCTTACAACATTATCCTAGGACACCCATGGATCCATGCCATGAAAGCTATTCTCTCAATGTACCATCAGTCTCTCAAGTTCCCATTCAATGGTATGGAGATCACTATCCCAGGTGACCCTAATCCTTTTGAATTCTGCTGTGTCTTGCAAGGTAGTTATAAGAATTGCAACCAAGTGCCTAAAATAACAAATCCCTTAAATCCCCACTGCATTTCAACCCTAAAAATCTAACAAAAGCCTCTGTAAGTGAACCTAACCCTCATCCTATTCCTGAAATCAAAGCTCACATCTATGATATAGGCTTTGAAGAATATGATATCTCAAAATCTTGTTGTGTAGGGCATATGGATGATACTAGTCAAGCAATATGGAAATGGCTTAAGGATAGTCAAAAACATGGGCTATAAAGGCAAAGGTGGTGTTGGGAAATAGAATCAAGGAATAATGGAACCCATTATTGTGATGAAGAAACTAGGCAAGAAGGGGTTAGGATTTGGTAAGAAGGTACCATGCGCCTTGGACATCGAGGGTATCCTCGACAAGGTGGCAAAAACTTTTCCCGTCGATTCAACGTCTAATGAGGATATCATTGATGACTCTTCCCTCCATATGACTGACCTATTTACAGAATCCTCTATTTTCATGCTATCATCCATATCCTTAACATCCACCACAAGTACCCAGAAAGTAGCACTTGTCTACCCTAAACTTATCAATTGGGACCAACAAGGGACCCCCATTCTAGATGTATTTTACAATAATGAAGCTATTGCTAAGTTCATGGGACTCTGAAATGGTATCCCTCTTGGCAATCACAAAGCTAGTTTTGTAATGGAACTAGAGCCAACAACTTATTTTGGTGAGAATGCCAAATCCTCCAGTCGCAAAAGTAAAAATAAAGAAAGATCTCTAGGTGAAAACAACACTGTGGCACTTCCTAATCACAAAATAGTAAAAACAAAGGACGTAGCCAAAGGTGAAAATCCAACTATGGCACCTGAGGATGGAGGATTTGACCTTCCCCTACCATCTAAGTATCAAGAAAAATCAGCTCGCCTAGTGGAAGATTCTATAGAGATAAACCTTGGCACAAAGCAAAATCCTAGGACCACATTCCTTGTAGCATCATTATCAGAAACAGAGCACAATAATCTTAACAACTTCTTCTTACAAAGAAGCATCAGCTTTGTGTGGACCCATGCTGATATGCCAGGCTTAGACCTTAAGCTAGTGGTTCACTATCTCACAATTGATCCAACAGTTAAACCAGTCAAGCAAAAGCTAAGGAAGATGCATCCACAGAGAGCTCTTTTGGTGAAAGTGGAAATATAGAAGTTGCTAGATGCCAAATTCATCAAGCCTATTGATTATCCAGAATGGGTCTCAAACATTGTGCCTATGGCTAAACCTAATGGGGGCATCCGCATGTGTAATGATTTCAGATATCTTAACAAAGCATGTCCCAAAGATGACTTTCCATTACCAAACATGGATCTCATAGTAGACTTGACCGTGGATCATGAAATTCTTTCTCTCATGGATGGATTATCCAACTACAATTAGATAATGATGGCAGAAGAAGATCAACATAAAATAACTTTCACTTGTCCTTGGGGTAACTATTATTGGTGCGTCATGCCATTTGGTCTAAAGAATGTAGGGGCAACCTATCAGAGAGCAATGATAGTGATATTCCATGATCTCTTTCATCATATCATGGATGACTATGTGGATGATATCCTAGCCAAATCTTCTAGGGCAGATCACATACAAGCTCTAGGACAGATCTTTGATAGGCTTGAGAAATACCAAGTAAGACTCAATTCAAAGAAGTGTGTCTTTAGGGTAACATCAGGAAAACTATTGGGATACATAGTATCTCATAGGGGCATTGAAGTAGATGAAACAAAAGTCAAGGCTATAGTGGAGATGCCTCCACCAAAGAATCTAAAAGCATTAAGGAGCTTGTAAGGAAGGTTACAATCTATTAGGCATTTCATCTCACAACTAGCAGATAAATGTCAACCATTTCAACATTTGCTTCAAAAAGATGTCTCATTTTGATGGGATGATAAATGTCAAGTAGTATTTGATCAGCTCAAAGAATATCTAGCTACACCTCCTATCTTGGTACCACCAGTCATCGATAGACCTTTGATCTTGTACATCTCAACTACAACTGTAGCCCTAGGGGATCTTCTAGCACAACATGATGAGTCAAGAAAAGAGCATGCAATCTATTACATTAGTCAAACCTTGGTAGGATATGAACTAAATTATTCACCTATGGAAAGAGCTTGTTTACCAGTAGTGTTTGCTTCCCAAAAGTTACAACATTACATGCTAAACCAACATACAAAGCTCATAGCAAAAATTGATCCATTGAAGTATCTACTAGCAAAAGTAGCTCTTATAGGTAGACTAGATAAATGGGTCATGATCCTTAGTGAGTTCAACATTGAGTATGTGGATCGTGAAGCAATCAAGGGACAAGCCCTAGTAGATCAACTAGTACAAGCACCCATGATAGATGTACATCGTATGGTATCTGACTTTCCTGATGAGAATCTCTTCACTCTTTCCACCTCAATAATGTGGAAGTTGTATTTTGATGGTTCCCGCACAGAACATGGATTAGGGTCTGGCATCTTATTCATCACACCTCAAAATGACTATATTCCAAAGTCATATCGGCTTGCATTTCCTTGCACCAACAACATAGCCAAGTATGAAGCACTCCTCATATGTCTCAATACAATAGTTCAATGGGACATCATAGAATTATAGGTATATGGAGACTCACAACTAGTCATTCGACACGTCACAAATGAGTATCAAACAAAAGATGAAAAGTTGGTCCCCTACAAGCAACTAGTGGATGCCTACAAACCACACTTTTCTAGCATCACATTTGAGCAAATTCTAAGAGAGCATAACAAAGATGTAGACTCTATGGCCTCTGTGGGGTCACTTATAGACATGCCTGCAAACACATAGAAATGTGAGTTCTTGATCGAGTAATTGTTGATACCATCCATCGATGTTCCAACTACTGAAATCATCTGCGAACTTGTTGGTCCCAATTCCCCATGGTATGAAGATATCTATGAATACCTTAAGCACGGTAACTTTCCCTTTGAACTATCATCAACCCAATGCAAAACCTTTATCTGACGATCCTCCCGTTACACCATTCTGGGTGATACACTTTATCGTCGGAGTCTTGATGGTATCCTCTTACAATGTCTTAATGCGGAAGAAGTCGAAGCTACCTTACGAGACATACACGAAGGTGTTTGTGGTGCACATTCTACTGGTCCTAATCTTGCTAAGAAGATACTCTGCATAGGGTATTACTGGCCTACAATAGAGCAAGATGCTTTATAGTTTGCTAAAAAATGTCTACAATGCCAGCAACATGGAGATTTGATTCACGCACCAGCTCATGAACTACAACCTGTGACTACTCCATGGCCTTTTTCACAATGGGCTCTCGACCTCGTAGGACAAATCCACCCATCCTCAACTAATAGCCACAAATTTATCATTACTGCCATTGAGTATTTCACAATGTGGGTCAAAGCTATTCCCATGACCTATATCACCAGTAAGCAAATAGCCAAGTTTATCCTAAACTACCTCATTTGCCGGTATGGTATCCCCCAAGCCATTGTCACTAATAATGGGAGACCATTCAAGAACCAAGATGTTCATGCCTTATGCACATAATACAATATCCAATAATGCTTTTCCACTCCCTACTATCCGCAGAGTAATGTCCAAGTTGAGGCTTCCAACAAAACCATTCTCAAAATCTTGAAGAAAATGGTCAATGAAGCTGGTCGTGATTGGCACCTACAACTCAATCCTATCCTATGGGCATACCGCACTAGTATCAGAACACCAATTGGTGCCACACCCTATGCCTTGGTCTATGGCTCTAAGGCCATTCTACCTATAGAGGTCAAGATCCCATCCCTTAGTGTATCCATGTAGAACCTGATTGATGGAGAGGAGTATTGTATTTCTAGATTAGTTGAGCTTGAATTACAAGATGAGAGGCGCATTGCCATGCTTAATCATCTCCATGTCTATCAAAACTACCTCTGGCATAATTACAACAAAAAGATCAAAGAAAGATGGTTTCAAGTTGGTGATCTTGTCCTCAAAAAAATTAGAGAAATCAAGCAGATCAAGAAAAGAAGGACAAGTTTGAGCCTAATTGGTTAGGACCCTTTGTTATCACAGCAACATATGGATCAGAAGCTTATACTTTAGCTACACCTGATGGCATACCTCTCGATGAACCACTCAACAGTGTTCATCTCAAGAAGTTCTATGCCTGATCCTAAGAGTAAAACAAAAAAATCTGCCCTCTGGTGAAAACCTAGCAAACAGGTGCCTTGGATAAGTACCATAGTGAAAACCTGGTAAACAGGCGCTATGTGTAGAGTCAGCATCCATCATCTATTGAGTCATGTTCATTCCATGTCCATTTCACAACAAACTTCATCCATCCATCCATAATAAAACCATTGACCTTGTTTGTATTTCCATCTCCCTATCTAGAATAGCTTGGAAATTTGTTAATGTCCATCATCGTCATCCCACGTCTTAGTCTATGTCAATAGTTATCATTGTCTTGTCCTAGGTCAAACTTTCTGTGTATTCTCCATCAGTCACCCCTACAAATTCCTTTACTAGAATGGGGGCAACTCTTTCCTTAACCTAGGTCTAGGAATGGATCCTTGTTCATGGTTTGCAAACACTTCAATTGTTCTCCTTTCAATAGATAACACCCTTTAATGGACACATCATTCCTATGATAAGGCTGTTATCTTCCCAACACTTTCCTATATCATCATCAAGCAAACCAAAACTACATATCTTCTCATCTCAATCTTAAGGTACCTTGATCCCATGGATATGGGTATGTAGACAGTCTGGAATATGAAGGAAGTTTTGAGTACAAAAGTACATAAGATCTCATCATTTCACCTATCCAAGCTCAATCACCTTGACCCACTCATCACTCTATCCAGAACTACATATTATCATTTTTCATCTTTCATGGTACTGTGCCTTGATCCCGTGGATACAAGCCATGTAGGCAGTCTAGAATATGAAGGACGTATCTAGTACTCAAGCACATATGATTCATCATTCTTCACCCACCTTAATCCATTGACATATCATCTTTCTAGTCTTCTGTTTATCAAAATTCATTCACCTTGACTTGCCTAACTCAAGTAGAAAAACAACAAGAAAACACATCCTTTCAAAGCAAAGGTCCTTAACAAACCTAAAGCAAAGAAACTTACTTACAGAGTCGTATATTGTCCTACGCATCGATTGCCAACATCAGCTAAATCAATCTCAACCAAGGAACAGATCAACAAACTTGTCTTATACAGAGTGTTCCATGATCGAGACCACCACACGCATCTTATACAACATGTGGCATTTCCTAAAACCAGGCATTATCTTCTCAATAGATAACACCCTTTAATGGACGCATAGCTCCTATGATAAGGTTATTATCTTTCCTATCCAATCTATCCTGAGCAACCTCTTTGGCAAGAGAATATGTTGGTTGTATGTTTACTTTGTAATTCAGTCAATTTGCTTTATGGTTTATCTTTTGTTCCTTTGTCCATTACCTATTCAAGGCTACCTTGATTTATCTGTAATCTTGGTATGTTGCGATGCAATATGGATCAGGGGTATAGTCATTGCTTTTGTGTGCCGTGTTTGAGGAATGATCTTTAGCATCTTTTTTAGTAGTATATTTATCTTGTGTGTGTTATGACCTAGCATCTTACATATTAATATTCTTCTTGCATTTATGTATTGAAGTTTATTTTATGTTCAAGACTATGGCTCATTCACATGTACAAACAAGGTTATATTATGTCTAAGAGATCTAATTTCAAACCGCTTGCTTATACAGTCAACATCCATGCACTCAGATATCACAACACCTTGGTCATTTATACCTTGGTGGCAAATTATCCATGTGCTATATCAGAAATAAGGATTTCTCTTTATAAACATTTATGAAACCATTGCAACAAGCTCATCCATTTACACCATCCATTTTTCCATGACATTATATAGTTTTTTCAAGTAAGGATCGATCAATAGTCTTTCTCTTATATTCTCTTTTGTCTCCTCGCCTATCTCAAACACAATCTTCTAGTCGAGTGTCAACCTAGTTCTTATGTCACTTCCCTATCTTTCCTCTTGAGGGGACATCCTATGCCAGCTTCACTGGGGCAGCTAGCTACACTAGGGCATCAAACTTGTATTGAGTCTTCAACAATCATTTTCTTTGAAGCAACGATGTAAACTACATTGCATCAAAGAGGGGAAAAACGTAGACACCTTTAAAATGACCATATCTTCGAATCACTTGCATTTCGTCTAATCTGTCGCATCACTTGCATTTCAACGTTAATTGAATAATCTAATTATTTAATTAATTTCATCAATTCTTTCAAAACTCTAAAATTCAACATTAATTAAATAAATCCCCTTTATTTAATTAATTTCATTAAATTCCTCTTTATTCTTCCAAAATTAAATAATTTTAATTATTTAATTAAATCATTATCCTTTTCAAATTTCAAGTCTACATTAATTAAATAAATCCCATTATTTAATTAATTCATCAAATTCTATCTTATCTACAATTAAATAATTTACATTATTTAATTAAAATCACTTGTTCTTCTAAATTTAAATAAATCATTCAAATTTATTTAAATTATCTCAATCCTCTATAAATAAATAAAATTAAATATTTTATTTATAATCTTTATATTCCTCTATCATTTACAATTAAATAAATAAATTTATTTATTTAATTTCAGTTATCTTCCAATTCCTCTTAAAATATCTTGTTTACTCATGTGCACAATCAGTCTTATTTTTAGAACTCTAAAAAAGGCAAAATTACAACTTGAGTTATCTATTCAATCAATCTTATTTTCATCATATATTAATAAAAATATCCTTATGGATTGACACATGTCATGTGCATATTCATCATGGTTATTTGTTTTATCTCCTCCATTGATTCTTCTAAATTATCTAGACTGTTGATCATTCTCTATTGAAACCTATATAAACCCCCTTCATCTCCTTCATAAATCCTCTTCGATCACTTATTCTCAGGGATCCTTTATAGTGCTTGGTGCATACATCGTATCATTCAACACCTTTTACGATCTTTTGACATTGATCTTTGAAGCACTTTGAGTACTTTGAGCATTCGCTTGTTGCAAACATGGTTTCGTAATGTATTTGAGCAATCCACATTCAACGAAAGAGAACAATACAATCTCGTAAAAGATTTCTTGTTTTATTTGATTTATTCATTGATCATGGATTTTTATTTAGATAGATCTCTTTATGTTATGGGTTATTGATTTGGTTATTGACATTGATCTTTGAAGCACTTTGAGCACTTTGAGCATTCACTTGTTGCAAACATGGTTTCACAACATATTTGAGCAATCCACATTCGACAAAAGAGAACAATACAATATGGTAAAAGCTTTCTTGTTTTAGTTTATTTATTCATTGATCATGGCTTTTTATTTAGATAGATCTCTTTATGTTATGGGTTATTGATTTGGTTATTATCATAGTTCTGATTTTATCATTCGACCTTTCAATTTTCCTCATACACAGGGTCTTCAACGCTTTTCCTGCCTTGATCCTCTGCCATCTTCTCTTGCACCTTAATTCTTAGCTTGTACTCTTGATACTTGGTTATAAAGGTAGTGATTCTCTTGCTTCTTGGAGTTGTAGTAATCTACAACCTGGTTCTGAATCTTGCCAACATTTTACCTAATTTTGCCATATCCTCTTGAATATCATCGCTTATGTTTTTGAAACCATTAAGGTAGACTTGCATAAGGCCCATTTTACCAAGTGACTCCCCAGTGATACAGTCAGGATCTGAGAGTTCTTTGTAAAGCATGTCCTTAGCTTCTTTCATGATTTCCTTGGGACGTTGCAAGTTCTCTCCAAACTCATCTAAAATGTTCACATCCAGTGCTCTACAATCATTCTGAATACCAATCATTATATTAAGATAATCATGCAAGGCTTTGTAATCTGTTCCATGAGATTATCATACATGCCTAATTTCCATTCTAATTAATCAGCCCAGGATGGATCAGTCTCACGGGGATCATTGACCAAATTTTCTTTTAGAAGAGTTAGAGAATCCATGGCAACTAATTCAAAAATTTCTTTTGAGAGTACATAAGTACTACCATGCTCCTTTCTTACTTGTTGCAGTTCACTGACTAACTCTTTCCTCTTATTATGTACCTAAGTATAACACGTGTTGCTCTGGTCAAGAAAAACAAAATTTCATAGGATAGTTTCTCTACCCACTAAGTAACAGCTTTGGCAAAATTCAGATTCTTTTTAATTTGTTGCACAGTATTTGCATCCACTCCTACAATTTCTGAACTAGGTGCATCCTGAGATGTGGGAGTCACAATGGATTGAATAAATTTGCTCAAAGATAAAACATGAGATTGAAGTTTTATATTTTCTTTCCTCTCCTCCTTGGCTCTCTTAATCAAAGCACCTATTGAGAAGTTGGCATGATATGCCTCTCCCTCCAGAGAAGGACCTAAGTCTATCTGTCTTATCTTGTAACCTGCTTCAGTTATCTCATCTTCATTTAGGTCCTTGACTAGGCAAGCAATTTCTAACATCTGATGCCCTATTGCAGCATCATTCACCACCCTAGACATCCTTTTAGCCTTTTTAGGTTTGGAAGTAGTTTGTAGCAACTTGGCAACTGTATCTACCTCAACTGCTATTGTGGGCACAACTTTTCTTTTTTTATCTCCAACCTTCTTTAACCATCATGGTGAAGATGACACCATATCAGTATTCACATTTCTTGAAACAAATTTGACCTTACTATTAATAGGAACAGAGATGGATACTTCTTCAGTGATAGGAGAGAAAGGAATTTCCATGAACGGAGGAAATGAACTATCATCAACAATTTGTTCAAAAATAGAATCAAAGATCAAAGCCGCAAGTTTAGCTGGAGTATTTTTCTTTTTTGGAGTAGGAAAGGGTAAACCATCCAATTCACAAGCCAATTTTAACTTTAGAATCTCCTCTGGCTTTTCTCCATAATCACTAGATTGTGATTTAGAGTTAGACTGCAATGTCTCTTGCCTCCCAGAGGGAATGTGAGCACCAAAACTTTGTGTGGACCTTTTCTCATTAGTTCTGTAACTTCCTTGTTCATGAGGAGAACCATCACATCCACACCATCTTCCAGCTAACCAATCCTTAGTTCTTTTTATCATAGTAGTAGAATGAACTCTCAAATCTACAACCTCTTTCTTAGACCAATTAATTCAAGGAAAGGGCTTAGTGACCAAGGTTTGATATTCCTCATCAATTATTTTAGAATTTTCTTCCACCTCATTTGGGATATATATAGAAAGGCCAAAAACTTCAATTTGACTCAAGGTGAGTGTCATGCAACTCCTCCTTTGGACCTCCTGGTCGTCTATACAATCCTCCCAAAAATCTTCCAAACTAGGTCTCATTGACAAAGAATGCAAATTAAACTCAGCGAAAACATGTTCTGCTCCTCTAGCAATATCATTTGTTTGGCATGAATAGGAAGATAGCTTCAGTGGGAAATCATACCCTTTTTTTCTCATGTTTTGGTATTTAATATTTACCACAGACATTTGTTTACAAACCTCCAGAAAAATGAAAAAATCACTAGGATACTTGGATAATTTTTTTTGGGTATTTTCGTAACCCCCACCCTTAGATAGGTGAACCTATCAAATTGAATGTAGAAACTTCCAAATTCCATGATTAAGGAGGCTACTTCAGGTGAAATTCTCAACTCAAATTTATCATCCAATTTTCTTACTAAAAACATTAGAAAGGTACCATTTACACAGCGATAGTCTTTCATTCCCACATCCTTTTTCAGTTGAAGAAAATAGCTATACACAGGTGTGTTTGGAGTTAAAGACCCATGTGGCCTCAACCCAACCCAAACAACCTCTTGACTGGCTAAAATGTATACCAGGTATGAGCACATGTGAAAGGTTAAAGTCTCCTAAAACTTAACTAGTTGCTCATTCAAATGAAAACTAATGATTTCAGCCCAATTTATAAACTTATCTTCATTGCATATCAACAAAATAAAATGACACATCCAATCTTAAAAAGAAACTGTGTTCTCACTTCTCACTACAAGATGTAGTAAAGTAATAATGTCTAAAATTTCATCTTTGAAATGGGCTCTCTTTAGCTTTTGGGGCAACTGAGACTTACCTCTCTTCTTGGACTTTAACCAGTTTCACGTGATGGAATTCTTGCACCAGTCCTCATTTGCTATTGAGAACTCCACTCCAATGGTCACAAACATCTCTTCAAACTCATGCCTCTCTGGGATTCTCAATGCACGAGTGACGATTTTTGGATCAATCTTTCCGACCACCGTCCCGTCTTTAGCTCTAATTTTGAAGGCTTCAGGAATGTATCTTCTTGTACAATATGCAACCAAATCTTCACTTTGCACAGAGATAGGGAAGCCTCCCGCATGCACTAAACCACTTTGCAATATTTTATCTGCAAAAGGTTATTTATCCTTCCGTCATAGATGAGACCAGAATTCTTCCATGTCAATATGGCCAAGCTTAATGTCACTTATGCCAAACGAGCTATTCTCAATACCAGAGTTATGAGGAGCTCCTTGATATTTGAATTTCATAACCGCTGGAAGCACAGAAGAAAATGTTGAAGTACTGAACAAGGAATGACATGGTATGAGAGTAATAGTAGCTACATAACTTGGAGAAAAATTTTCCACTGGGAGCATATATGTATGCCAGGAGAATGCCATGATATATTATAAATACAGAGCTGAGGTGGCATTAAATTTGTGCCTTGAGAAAATAACTCTAAGATTTGCCCATTCTCCAAAAATCCTAAAAAGACATTTGCTTTGTGTGTAGTACCCATCATTAAATGATCATTATGAGCCTTGAAAACTGACCCACCACCTTCTATATCATGGAGTCGCTAGTTTTTGAAACCTTAGAACCTCAAGTCAAGGGGTTTCAAAGTTTTAGAAACCTCCAACTTGGTGACTATGAAGACAACCATTGGGAGAAAGACTTAATGATGCAGTGCATGGTCGGGAAGTCAGCAGGTTTAGTAACTTTGGAACTGCACGACAATGCTTACGAACTTTGTAAGATTAGTGACTAGGTTAAGAAAACTTTAGCACACGTGACTCTTAAAAGTTTTCAAAGGCAACAAAGGGGAACACAAAACCTTTGGACTTAGGCAAATAATGGATGAAGTATGAGAATAGGTAATTAAAAATAGAAGACCCAGAAACAAATATAAGGGGTAATAGGAATTAAAGGGTATTGTTTAGAATTTTTTTAACAAGTAAAACCATAGTCCAAAGACCTTTCAGCATGATGGCACAAAATTGGGCAAAATACTAGATCCAAGGGAGATATTTTATAGGGTCCCATCAATGGCTCTAGTTGGGGATATCTATTCAACCTAAACAGAGTAAGATCATAGAAAAATCTAGAGAAGTAGACCACAACATAGATGAAAGACAATAATTAATAATCACATGACAACCCCAAGCTATCATGCAAGGGAGAAACAAGATCTACCCCTGTCAAATATCCTATTTTCTAATGATTTCATTAATCCATGTCTAAAACTTTCATCACAATCCATCTTATTCCCAACATGTATGTTCAGATAGCTTATAATACAACTAAGTTAGTTGTCTTCAAAATATCTCAAGTTCCTTTGATCACTGTAATCAAATGACAACTGAAATATACTTTAATTAAGTATGGGGCCAACATATGGCTCCATCATATCCAACCAGCTAAAATAGTTATCATGTTTTTCTTGTTGGTCTTCTTTAAGCTCATTAGATGGATTTTAGAAGCAAAAAGATTCATGTTCTATTGGATAACTTGCATTGGTAGCATCTTCTTTGTTTGTATCAAAACTAAAACACTCATACTCAACTTCTTCTTGATTTTTTTTAACATGATGCTTTGACAGCTTGAATTTATATTCTAGCATTGTGTCCATCAAATTAGTTTGATCAAATGTAGAGGATTGAAAAGTGCCAATAGAACAGACCATTTGTTTTGTCCATAAAGAACTCCTGTCTTTATGTATCCCTTCACATTTAGCTAATCTTGGCTCATGTTATTTTCATCTTGACAAATCATCACTGTTAGATGATAAGATATCCTCAACTTTTCTCTTATACTTGTTAATTTCTAAGGATCCTTCTTCAAACTTTTCTAGTTGTATATCTTCTAGATTCTCTGCAAAGATTGGCTTAACTCTGCACCCATAAGGTCCAACATTTCTTATTTCTAACAAATCTAAAGGCTCATCATAAAATGGATTATGCCTTATATTCATTGTTTCCACACATTTTTCAACTTTACTATCCAGACAACCTATATCATCATCTGACTCGGATTTCCCATAACCTTGAGAAGAACATTTAGACAATTGCTCATTGTTTTCTGTGTTGTTGGTAGAGACCAATTCAACTTGATATCTAGTCTCATAATTAGATGACTTATTAGTCAATAATCATCTTCTAATTGTACCAAACATTCATGAGACTGAATTTTTTTTCACTAATTATATAACTGTTAAAATTAATAGATCTATCTATTGTGAGGATATGATCTGATTCTTCATTTATTGTTTGCCTACATTCCTCATATGTTTGAATACTATCTATCTCATGAATTACCTTATTAGGATGGGAAATTGGACACCTCCATCCCTCCTAGCTAGGGGGTCAAAATAAGTGATAGATTTATATAAACTTTGATTTCCATCATATTTGTCACAAGCAACATTTCTTCCTTCATTACTCAAATATTGAGCCTCTTGTTTTGACTGATCAAATGAGGGCTTATTTAAAATATCTTGACCTTTTCCTTCATGGAAAATGATAACATTATTAGATTCATTTCTCACAACAGAGTTCTTGGTTGTGGATTCACAATCTCTTATCCTCATATGCTTTAGATTGTTCTCAATATCCATAGTCATAGAATATGCCTGTCTCATATTAGTAGGACCTTTGTCTCTTAGAAATAATAGAGTGACAGGAAAATCAAGAGTGCTCAATATTTTAGTATACTTCTTTTTCAGTAACCATTAATGAGAAATAATAGAGTCACCACCCTTTGCAGGGAATATAACAATTGATCTATGACTCAAGGTAAGACACAATACTACTCCTCTAGAGAGAAAAGAGAATTCCCCAGTAGAGTCACCAACTTGTTGGTTGTTTTAAATTCCCAACCTGATCTCAAAAGAATAAATCTATAAAATAGCCAGTTCTAAATAGATATGTTCTTTCCAAAATACTTAAAGAATTATTGATAGAGTCAAATAATGTGATAGATTCTCAAGATTTAACATAATTCTTTGCAAACAAACATGCAAGTAAACTAATGCATGTAACCTACAATTGAAATGAAAATTTTGTTTGATGTTCAAATGAGGATGATCAGAGCTGATGAGGGCGTGGTTCGGTGGTTAAGTTGCTCAATTGTAGTGGTAGCCACTAGAGTACAAATCCTCACTAGGCCAATGAGCTCACAATATTTATGCCTTTACTGGGCCAATGAGCTCGCAGGCTTGAAGTGTTCTTGCTAGGGGATGAGGTCCCCCATGTTGTGGCCTCACCAGTTCATTGCTCTAGGCAAAAGAATTCACGTGGAGCCAGAGGATGTGTCGAACCAACATCGTCAGTCACATTAAAAGCTTACCAGTGCATTATCTTTAAAAAAATGGAGGATGATCAGAGGATTGCATAAAATAACACTTCTGTAGGATCAATGCCTAATTTGTGGGTCATAGAGTAAAAAAATAGATATAAATGAAAACACTACTATAATCAGTGTGCATTTAGTTTAATGCGATGATAAAATAATGCATTAAATTATTATATTTCACCAATTTCAAGATTAACTCTACTTAGTTATCCTTGTAAACAAATACTACATTCAATATCCTCTTACAACAATTATTTTACTACTTGAGTAAATTCCATAAGAAAAAAATACATACATAGGGAAGACTGTGATGACAAATAATTTGATCCTTAACCAAATTGTATTTGTAAATGTAGTAAAGTATACATGAGTAGGAGATAGTAAAATCTGAATAACAACATTATGTATAATAAATTGATACTGAATTACAAATAGTTCTGCAAATATATCAAAGTATGAACTCAAAACAACACCTAAATTGGGAAAACTAATTCTATTTTCATGTGCAAGTTATACAAAACTCTTCCAAGATCAGATTGATCCCATACTTCAAATGAAGTTTGGATAATATGACCTTGAACCAATAACTATCAATAAGCCCTGAATTGCCTTTTATAGAACAAGGGAGCAACAAGCTTTAGGATTAAAGACAATAGATCTCATATTTTCAAATGGAAAATAAAGTTGTAATAGGATGAAGATGTAACCTTCCCTTAAATGACAAGAGATACCTTTGTAACAAAATACCTCCACATGCTAAGATATATGTTTTGATATGTAAGCTTCCTCACTTTGGCAAGGAGTTAGGTGAGGGTATTGTTGATGGTTCATAGCTTGTCAGATGCTATTATAGCTAAGATGCCCTTCAAGTTCCATTTAATTGTTCAATAAGAGAATTCACTACTCTGTGTATTCTAGCCACATGCCCAAGAGTGAGAATACCTATAAGGACCAATATTAGAATAAAACCCCTCAAACTGGAGTCCTTCTCTTTATGCCTAGTGTCCTTTGCAAGGATGTGATTCCTCCTCCTATGGGAAGAGCTTTTCAATGACATCAACCAAACAAAAAATAGAGGAAATCACACAAGGCTATACATGGCTACACCATTTATCCATCCAGGAGTGTAGTATCAAAAACAAAAAAACTTTTTTCTTCCTCCACATGTTTCATCTAGAGGGGCAACACTCCTACATCTAAAATTGTTTCTCTATTAGGAGAATTAAATGTAAGGGAGGGGTAGAGAGAGAAATGATGCCTCTTTGCCTAAGAATTTAATCCACCAACTCACAAGAAGTAGAAACTACTAGAGTATGGAGACTAAAACTTAGAGCCCTCATCTGAATGAAAAGATGGGAAGGAGAAAAGCTCACAAGAGCTCAATGGATATTGCTATTACCCCAGAATCTTTCCAATTACCCCCATTCTATAGAAGAAAATGTTCTAATCTTTTAATTTTGTAAGGACATATTGCTAACCATGAAAATAAAGAAGAGATTCCTATAGAATAGGAGAGCAAAAAGAGCACACAAAACTATCGGGTATCTATACTATCTACATGAAGAAATGGTATAAGGAGCAGTATCAGAAGTACCTATTTATAGAAAACTCGATAGCTTTTGCATACTCTGATACATCCTTGATCAATTAATTCTAGTCATTTCCACAGTATACTGGCCATAAATGGAAATCCTTTGATGATTGCTAAAAATGGGCAGACATATAGCATTTCATCATCTCACATAACTGAAAACATCATTTTCTACATTGAAGCCACCACATCAGTTGTCTCAGTTTCAACACTTAACTTAATCATCATGTCAAAAATTTTCATGAAGCAAATGAAAATTCATTTTTGGTATAAGGACAGATCCCCAAGGGTCGATCCTGCATCATGCCACTATTTCAGTTAGTAAATTCCCTCGCAGTGGCGGTGATGGAGACCCAACACATGCCTAGAAAATTAATTTTGCACTAGTTTATCCCATATCACGTGCCACCACGTTAATCATCAATTTTTTTAAATATGAGTCTTCGATCACCATGGTAGCTGGCTTAAATCAATGGTGTCAACACAATGAACTAGGGAAAAAAAGCTCATCATCAATGCCAAATGAGCATAGGCTAATAATAGCATGCCACTTGGACTGCTACCAAAGCCATGACTCTGAAAATAAAATTCAAACAATGCCAACAAGGCGGCTTTCCGTGTTTCCACAATCAAAAAGATTTGGTAGGAGATGGATTCCCATGGAATGGCGAAAACCATTAGATTTACCACATAATGTGATGCCTCATCACGCAACCCTAGAGTGTTAGTCTAACAAGAGCAAAAGTAACAGAAATAATTTTTTTGAAGGAAGAAGATGCATTAATCCATAAATACAATTACACTATTAACAACGTTAAAAGAAATGTACAGCTAACACCTCTAGGGAACATAACTGCATCAGAAAACAAACAATTTTAACGATACAAGTAATGCATTACAATACAACAGAAGAGGATTTACATCATTCATTAGCAAAGATGAACAGTTACATAAGATCATTTACAAGATTACAAGATTACAAGATTACAAGCTAGAGGACCGATTACATCAGTTTACAAAGAGTTCAATAATGAAAGTATACAACAACTTGAAGAAGAATAGCAAACTGGAACTGGAGCACTCTTGCTCTAATTTTGAATTGGACATCCAAGAAAACCAATGGATAGCTCTACCTCCCAACCATGTGGAACCCTGAGGTCCACCCCTCCGAGCTAGGAGATAACAATGAGGTTCCACTAGGTCAAGGAGACAACCAAAAAAGAAAATGCAACAACAAGGTACAGTCTCCATGCAGACAAGACAATACTCGCCAATACAAGACAAATCAAATCATCAAGATAAGGTCAACCATCATGACAAAACAAGTCAAAATGTCAAGACAAGATAGTATTCCAGAGGCATCAACAAGAGATAATAGGAAGTACCTAGATTGTAGTAGGGAGAGTGTCATCGCATGGTCCTAGTATGGGTTACCCAGGCTATCTCTCACTAGAAGTTGGCCCCCATCTATGGTTACCCTGGTAGCCTCTCTCTAGGCACCGGCCCCATAGGGTGACACATGCGGAGTCGACACATCCTCTCATGAAGACAAGGAGGTCAACCTTGACAACCAGGCCTTCTCATCCCATCCTTAGCCTATGAGAGCACTCAAGGCATGGGCGAGGCATCCTTCTTATCTTGTTATGTGAATTTCTACCCAAACCATCCTAAAAAGGTTATTAAGTTTACACTTGCTTACCATTTCCATGGGTTTACCCAAGAGGCCTCTCACTAGGCACCGGCTCCACCATGAAAACCACTCTCCTACAACAACTAGCACCCCTAACCAAAATCCAAAACCAAAACATGCATGGATAAGGGATTGTAAGGCTTCTATATTTTCATCAACCAATACATTACATAGACCAATTTAACTCCAACATCTCAACCACAAATCTTACCCTTGTCCATTTCAAAATCCCAATCAGATAAAACATTTATTCAACAATTTCCAAATTCAAGTAACAATCTTTCCCAAAACACATCACCACAAAAGTCAAACTGGAATTCAAGGTAACAAGCCTCTGGAGATAAAAGATTTCAACACAATATCAAAAATCAACAATCCAAAGCATGACACATAACAACCATAACTTCCACGAAACTAATAGGGTCACCAAATATGATAGCAAGACTCAAAACCAAAATAAATGCAAGGACCCAATTGCATCATTGATACAAATTGGTTTAATATCACCAATATACAAAAGAGAAATATAATATATATCAAAAACCCAAGTACTACTACTCTTTTGAGCTATTTCAACATGGATTCAATAAAAGTCTTCAAATCACTCTTATTAAATTAAATCATAAACTTACTTAAGATAACAATATTCTAATCAAATCCCAAAGATCTATAATTCAACTAAACATAAGTCCATCCCCTGACTAGAACATTCCATTAGAACAATATGACTAGAACCCAAACCAATTACCTCTTTCCTTGTTGACGATAATAACTAGCAAAGGAATTTCGAACATGACCATATTTAAACTTAACTCAACATAACTCCAATGAACAATTTAAATTAGAAGACGCTATAAGATTTTCACTCAATTTTAAAATAAAATCCTAATACCAATCCATTCTAAAACTATAACTCCATCTAAAATTTTATTAGCCATAACATCAATTCACACTAAAACTCAAAAATATTATTTATTATAAAAAGGATAGTATATAACGAAATCACAACTAAACAATGTTATAATTAAGAAGATAGAATGAGTTTAACTAATCCTTAACCATTATAAACGAAATCAATTTATTTCTAATCCATTCTAGAGTAAAAGAGATCTTTTACCCCATTAATATGAAGTTTGGATTTGTAAGGTGCTAAACTCTCACTACACAATCCACGATAGTTAAAATCTTTCCGATACTTTCTTAATACAATCATTGGCAATAAATTTTATATTCTTTCAAAATAAAATCTCTATAACAGATTAATATCTTTCTTTATTTACAAAACAAATTCATACTTTCTTTTAAGTAACAAGGAAATTTTTAGTGCAATTCTAAGGAATGAGAGATCGAGTTTTCAATGAAGAAGATTCTAAACAAGTTATATTCCTATTCTTACTATTAGATAGATTTTTAAATAGCATTATTCTTTCTATTACGAAAAGCATGTGGTATATCTCTACTTTCTATTCACATTTCCAAAATTTTGTACAAAATAAAAGTCAATTTCTTTCTAATAAAAGAGGGTAAATTCCTTTAATACAAAAATAAGATAATTTCATATTAGAACTAAAATAAATTCATCTTCTTAATTCATTCACAATTCTTCTCCATACTATAAGGAAAACAAAGATGTAACTATCTTATTTCATTCACCTAAGATTTCACAATATGTAAAAAGGAAAAGATCAACCAAACCAAGTTACCTGATTTATTATGATGCTACAGGGATATTGCCATTGCTATTTGTACACTAATAATCCAATAGAAACAAAAGGAGAGAACTACTACCCATATATAAAATATTCCAATAATAAGCCACTGAAGATATTCCTAAGCCTGAATACATTCTATGGGCAGCTAGAGAGCACTAAAAAATAGTAAACACAATTACCGTTAGGATATACACTAGCACTAGCACCCATAGAAGGTTCAAGGAGTATGCCAACATGGATAGTTTAAATGACTATAAAATATCCCAGCAAATGGTGGTTTCTAGAAAAAAATAGACTCTACAGTTGCCACGTCCCTCTAGCCTAAGCGCATGCCTTGCAAGGTTAGTGGATGTGATCTGAACATACTTAAATCACAATAAAAACTTTTATTGCCAATTCACCTACAGATGCTCAAGAGGACATCCTAAACTTGGCATTGAGTAACCTATTAAATCTACGCTAGTTGAACCGTTGTTCCTTGGTGATTGCAGATCACAGATGAATAAAGGCTTTAGGTAATTTTAACGACGTTGTCCTCTCATGGATACCAAGCTTATAGATATCGCCCTAAAGGATTTCAATAGAGGTTATTGCATTGTCTTGATAGACTACAATACAAACAATGTGGAGGATAAACGAGGCACGAAAGTAAATACATAAGGTTTAAAGTCATCTACCAAAGCATAATGGTAAAATGGAATTAATCCAAATTGGTAGTTGCAGCCACTACAGAAGACATGCATGCCAGAATAAGGATTCACAGCCAGAGCTCAAAAGAATGCCTATTATAGAAGATATATAATTCTCTTATGAGTACCAAAGTTGGGTGGCATGAATCTAGATTTTTATAGTATGAGATGATGATAGGATTGCACAAAATGGATAAATGTACAGGGATAGTTTACAACAGAGATCTCAAGAATATAACAAGAAACATGTACTATTGTGCAGTCTTTTCAAACATGGCACCAACAATAATACAAATAAATATTTGAAGATCAAAAAGAAACTAAATGCAAGATGATCACAACAAGAATAGATAGGGTGAAAGACATTACAGTAATACTGAAAACAACATGTCCTCCTTTTCGCTCAGATTGAGGACACGGTGCCTCAAGACATTGAGGTCTAGCCATTGACTCCTACTGGTAACTCTTTATTGTAAATCTAAGGATAGGAACATTATTCAATTTTGACTATGGATCCTAACTCATAAGCGAAAAACATCCCAAATTTGTCAGAAGAACAAAAGGCTACTAGATAATGCAAATTACTGGATTAGAAGCTACAGGGGACATCCTTTACAGTCTGCGTAGACGAGGAAGTTGGAATAGTAAATGAAATGACCTCTGATGCAATGCCAAGATGGATCTCATATCAAAAGCCTATTAGAAAATGTACTGGCAGATTACAATGAAGCTCGAGCAAGGATTGAAAAGAAGATGGAAGGAAAACTTCAGAGGTTGGTATCTCTAAATCAACGATCCAGAAGAGCATCAAAAAGTTCCATTTATTTCCTCATAAATTAATGTTTCAAGCAGGGAGGAGGTTGATAAAATAGATTGAATCCAATGATGTGAAATATTCATATTTCCATAATAATCCAACACAGAGAACATAGAATGATTAAATTCTAAATTTTTGAACAAATAAGATTACAAAGCGGACAATATCACAGTCAGAGGCAAAATAACATACCTAGGTTTTAGTCCAATATTTTGAATTCTTCATCTCTCATCTCCTCTAGTTTCCCCTTCCCCCTCCTACCAATTTCTCCTCCAAAATATAACTCCAGAATCCAAAATAGTGAGACTCATTAATTTCCTTAACACCCAAAATCTGTTAGAAAGGATCCCACTACCCACAAAAATAGAAAACAATTAATTTTCTATGATAGAGAGATTCTCCCAAATCATAAGATTCCCAACCGATAACTCACACCATTATATTTATTACCTACCATTATCCTTAAAAAGCTACACATATTTATTAGCCCTGAAATGCTACAGATGCCTATATAAACATAAAGAAAGAAAAGAATAATTATTTTACTCAATAATAAATTTTACTTCAGCAATATTCCAACTTTAATGACTACTCAAAATACTATTAAGTTTAACATATAGATAGCATCATCAATATAAAAATAGTTTGTTAAGATATAAACACGAGAAACACATCGACGTAACTTAAACAAGAACTCAACAATACTCCCACAACACATGATGACCAGCAACATGAAGTGAGGATCGAAGAGTCACATCACGACACAAAATCACAACAGACGATTGAGACTGACCTAGGGAAGTAACCCTCATGCTATCTCCATCAACGTTATCCATGGTGTAGGGCCTGCTTAAACCTGCTAAGGCAGGTGGAGTCGAGGCCCGGCACCTGGAACCTGCGTAAGAACAATAGGTTGTAAATGAGTATATGCAAATACACCAAGCACACAGAGTCAACAAATTGCAGTATAGTAGGGTACTTGAACAAGTAATACTACACCATCCCAGCTCACAAGCGTAAAAATCAACACAAACATCTTTAACTAGCAAAGTATAATATAAAACTACCATCTATCTCAGGACAAAATGAGGGGCATTACATCCTCCCCCCCTAGAATCAGGCTTACTCCTGGAAGCCTGCAACAAGATAAAGATAGGGATCTTGCATCTAGACCTAGGCATCATAACTGAATAATAGTAATGCAGAACTACCACTATCACAAGCCAGAAACAAGGGGGCACTACATCCTCCCCCCCTAAAATTTGACTTACTCCTGGAAGTCACAGACTAGGGTAGAAACATAATATATTAAGATTGCCATACTCCATTGCCAACATACTCATCCACATTAAACAATTGTTCACAAAACAAGCACAAATGTTCAATAAAAGACATGAAGAACATCTATCCTTTACCTTTTTGGCATAACATGTGATCTACTTATATCTAATTACACTTTTTCGGCAATCTCATACAATCCAAAGAATTGTAGTCACATATAATTAAGGAAAGATGCATCTCATATCCTATTTCCACTAATTACCAACCATGCAAAGTGCAATTTTCCGTAGAGTTGTCCCTTGAACATACTATTAGAGGTTCAAAATGAACATGATAGAAACAACACTTACCACAAAATGGGGCCAACCGAATCAAACATTTGGAATATCCACCATAGAAAATTTTAAAATAAATACAAACCCACATGGAGAGACAATTATATCGAACTTTAAATCACAAAGTGCCGGCAATTTTCAACAATAAATCAAGTATAAAGAAAAGAGTTTTGGTGTCCATTCCTGTCATAAGAAGGTTCAAAGAAAGAAAACTCACTGTTAACCCCCCTTACTACACAAGAAACAACTGTCAAAATTTCCAAAACAACCAAATTACAACAAATCCACATCATGATGTGACTAATTTTAGCCACAAAAAGGGAGTATCCACTTCACAACACTCAAGGATGCAAAATCTAGAATGTGTTAGAGAATGTACACCAACACTCAAACAATCCTCTTATCTAAACAACTTCTATCTTTAATACAATACAATTTCTTTCTACTAAACTACGGAAATATGCAATTGATTCCTTATGCAAGAGGATATAAAAGGAAAGTATGATATCACATACAGGAATAATTCAAACTATAATTGACTTACATTATCACATACCTGATCTCATAAGCCCAACACAAGCTCTCATTTGATCTCCTGCATACAATTCTTACACAAGCATATACAATGATAACTTCCATAAATTACAACAATTCTTCCATAAGAGGTCATGACCATCTATGGTTTAGATATAGATTTTCAAGCAACCATGTAAAGATGTCAACATCACATAACCACATAACTCATGATCCATGGAGCCACCAGATGATTAGATGCATTAACATGCAGGGAGAACATATTGATAGATGTAACATCACATTTCCAGAGAAAAAAGAGAAAGAACATAGTAGACACATAAGTAGCATAAAGCATTCATTTCATAAAGAGCAGGTCTATAACTTATCAACCTTCATACTAATGCATACAGGTGGAAGATACTATTACCAACTCACTACAATGAGAAAATAGTTTAACCTAGGGCAACAACAACAATCCAGAGGCCTCAGTGTTGCAACTTGGCTCTGATACCAAATGTGATGCCCCATCATGCAACCCTAGAGTGTTAGTCTAACAAGAGCAAAAGTAATAGAAATTTTTTTTTTGAAGCAAGAAGATACATTAATCCATAAATATAATTACACTATTAACAACATTAAAAGAAATGTATAGCTAACACCTCTAGGGAACTTAACTGCATCAGAAAATAAACAATTTTAACGATACAAGTAATGCATTATAATACAATAGAAGAGGATTTACATCATTCATTAGCAAAGATGACCAGTTACATAAGATCATTTACAAGATTACAAGATTACAAGCTAGAGGACTGATTACATCGATTTACAAAGAGTTCAATAATGAAAGTATACAACAACTTGAAGAAGAATATCAAATTGGAACTGGAGCACTCCTACTCTAATCTTGAACTAGACATCTAAGAAAACCAATGGATAGCTCTACCTCCCAACCATGTGGAACCCTAAGGTCCACCCCTCCGAGCTAGGAGATAATAATGAGGTTCTACTAGGTCAAGGAGACAACCAAAAAAAGAAAATGCAACAACAACAAGGTACAGTCTCCATGCAGACAAAACAATACTCGCCAATACAAGACAAATCAAATCATCAAGATAAGGTCAATCATCAAGACAAAGGTCAAGAGAAGATAGTATTCCAGAGGCATCAATAAGAGATAATAGGAAGTAACTAGGCTGCAGTAGGGAAAGTGTCATCGCATGGTCCTAGTATGGATTACCTAGGCTATCTCTCACTAGAAGCCAGCCCCCATCTATGGTTACCTTGGCAGCCTCTCTCTAGGCACCGGCCCCATAGGGTGACACATGCGGAGTCGACACATTCTCTCATGAAGACAAGGAGGTCGACCTTGCCAACCAGGCCTTCTCATCCCATCCTTAGCCTATGAGAGCACTCAAGGCATTGGTAAGGCGTCCTTATTATCTTGTAATGTGAATTTCTACCCAAACCCTCCTAAAAAGGTTATTAAGTTTACACTTGCTTACCACGTCCATGGGGTTACCCAGGCGGCCTCTCACTAGGCATCGGCCCCACCATGAAAGCCACTCTCCTACAACAACTAGCACCCCTAACCAAAATCCAGAACCAAAACATGCATGGACAAGGGATTGTAAGGCTTCTATCTTTTCATCAACCAATACATTACATAGACCAATTTAATTCCAACATCTCAACCACAAATCTTACCCTTGTCCATTTCAAAATCCCAATCAGATAAAACATTTATTCAACAATTTCCAAATTCAAGTAACAATCTTTCCCAAAACACATCACCACAAAAGTCAAACTAGAATTCAAGGTAACAAGCCTCTGGAGATAAAAGATTTCAACACAATATCAAAATGCAACAATCCAAAGCATGACACATAACAACCATAACTTCCACGAAACTAACAGGGTCACCAAATATGACAGCAAGACTCAAAACCAAAATAAATGCAAGGACCCAATTGCATCATTGATACACATTGGTTTAAAATCAGAAATAAACAAAAGAGAAATAATATATATCCAAAACCCAAGTACTACTACTCTTTTGAGCTATTTCAACATGGATTCAATAAAAGTCTTCAAATCACTCTTATTAGATTAAATCATAAACTTACTTAAGATAACAGTATTCTAATCAAATCTCAAAGATCTATAATTCAACTAAACATAAGTCCATCCCCCAACTAGAAGATTCCAGTAGAACAATATGACTAGAACCCAAACCAATTACCTCTTTCCTTGTTGACGATAATAACTAGCGAAGGAATTTCGAACATGACCATATTTAAACTTAACTCAACATAACTCCAATGAACAATTTAAACTAGAAGACGCTATAAGATTTTCACTCAATTTTAAAATAAAATCCTAATACCAATCCATTCTAAAACTATAACTCCATCTAAAATTTGATTAGCCATAACATCAATTCGCACTAAAACTCAAAAATATTATTTATTATAAAAAGGATAGTATATAACGAAATCACAACTAAACAACGTTATAATTAAGAAGATAGAATGAGTTTAATTAATCCTTAACCATTATAAATGAAATCAATTTATTTCTAATCCATTCTAAAATAAAAGAGATCTTTTACCCCATTAATATGAAGTTTGGATTTGTAAGGTGCTAAACTCTCACTACACAATCCACGATAGTTAAAATCTTTCCGATACTTTCTTAATACAATCATTGGAAATAGCTTTTATATTCTTTCAAAATAAAATCTCTATAACAGATTAATATCTTTCTTTATTTACAAAACAAATTCATACTTTCTTTTAAGTAACAAGGAAATTTTTAGTGCAATTCTACGGAATGAGAGATCAAGTTTTCAATGAAGAAGATTCTAAACAAGTTATATTCCTATTCTTACTATTAGATAGATTTTTAAATAGCATTATTCTTTCTATTACGAAAAGCATATGGTATATCTCTACTTTCTATTCACATTTCCAAAATTTTGTACAAAATAAAAGTCAATTTCTTTCTAATAAAAGAGAGTAAATTCCTTTAATACGAAAATAAGATAATTATATATTAGAACTAAAATAAATTCATCTTCTTAATTCATTCACAATTCTTCTCCATACTATAAGGAAAATAAAGGTGTAACTATCTTATTTCATTCACCTAAGATTTCACAATATGTAAAAAGGAAAAGATCAACCAAAACAAGTTACCTAATTTATTACAATGCTACAGGAATATTGCCATTGCTATTTGTACACTATCAATCTAATGGAAACAAAAGGAGAGAACTACTACCCATATATAAAATATTCCAATAATAAGCCATTGAAGATATTCCTAAGCCTGAATACATTCTATGGGTAGCTAGAGAGCACTAAAAAATAGTAAACACGATTACCATTAGGATATGCACTAGCACTAGCACCCATAGAAGGTTCAAGGAGTATGCCAACATGGATAGTTTAAATGACTATAAAATCTCCTAGCAAATGGCAGTTTCCAGAAAAAATTAGACTCTACAGTTGCCACGTCCCTCCAGCCTAAGCGCATGCCTTGCAAGGTTAGTGGATGTGATCTGAACATACTTAAATCACAATAGAAACATTTATTGCGAATTCACCTACAAATGCTCAATAGGACATCCTAAACTTGGCATTGAGTAACCTATTAAATCTATGCTGGTTGAACCGTTGTTCCTTGGTGATTGCAGATCATAGATGAATAAAGGCTTTAGGTAATTTTAGTGATGTTGTCCTCTCATGGATACCAAGCTTATAGATATCGCCCTAAAGGATTTCAATAGAGGTTATTGCATTGTCTTGATAGACTACAATACAAACAATGTGGAGGATAAACGAGGCACAAAAGTAAATACATAAGGTTTAAAGTCATCTACCAAAGCATAATGGTAAAATGGAATTAATCCAAATTGGTAGTTGCAGCCACTATAGAAGACATGCATGCCAGAATAAGGATTCACGCCAGAGCTCAAAAGAATGCCTTTTATAGAAGATACATCAATCTCTCATGAGCGCCAAAGTTGGGTGGCATGAATCTAGATTTTTATAGTATGAGATGATGATAGGATTGCACAAAATGGATAAATGTGCAGGGATAGTTTACAATAGAGATCTCAAGAATATAATAGGAAACGTGTACTATTGTGCAGGCTTTTCAAACATGGCACCAACGATAATACAAATAAATATTTGAAGATCACAAAGAAAACTAAATGCAAGATGATCACAACAAGAATAGATAGGGCGAAAGACATTACAGTAATACTGAAAATAACACGTCCTCCTTTTCGCTCAGATTGAGGACACGGTGCCTCAAGACATTGAGGTCTAGCCATTAACTCCTACTGGTAACTCTTTATTGTAAATCTAAGTATAGGAACATTATTCAATTTTGACTATGGATCCTAACTCATAAGCGAAAAACATCCCAAATTTGTCAGAAGAACAAAAGGCTACTAGATAATGCAAATGACTGGATTAGAAGCTACATGAGAATCCTTTACAGTCTATGCAGACGAGGAAGTTGAAATAGTAAATGAAATGACCCCTGATGCAGTGACAAGATGGATCTTATATGAAAAGTCTATTAAAAAATATACTGGCAGATTACAACGAAGCTCGGGCAGGGATTGAAAAGAAGATGCAAGGAAAACTTTAGAGGTTGGTATCTCTAAATCAATGATCCAGAAGAGCATCAAAAAGTTCCATTTATTTCCTCATAAATTAATGTTTCGGGTAGGGAGGAGGTTGATAAAATAGATTGAATCCAATGATGTGAAATATTCAAATTTCCATAACAATCCAACACACAGAGAACATAGAATGATTAAATTCTAAATTTTTGAACAAACAAGATTACAAAGTGGACAATATCACACTCAGAGGCAAAATAACATACCCAAGTTTTAGTCCAATCTTCTGAATTCTTCAGCTTTCATATCCTCTAGTTTCCCCTTCCCCCTCCTACCAATTTCTCCTCCAAAATATAACTCCAGAATCCAAAATAGCGAGACTCATTAATTTCCTTAACACTTAAAATCTGTTATAGAGGATTCCACTACCCACAAAAATAGAAAACAATTAATTTTCTATGACAGAGAGATTCTCCCAAATCTGAAGATTCCCAACCAACAACTCACACCATTAAATTTATTACCTACCATTATCCTTAGAAAGCTACACATATTTATTAACCCTGAAAGGCTATAGATGCCTATATAAACATAAAGAAAGAAAAGAATAATTATTTTACTCAATAATAAATTTTACTTCAGCAATATTCCAACTTTAATGACTACTCAAAATACTATTAAGTTTAACATATAGATAGCATCATCAATATAAAAATAGTTCGTTAAGATATAAACACGAGAAACACATTGACGTAACTTAAACAAGAACTCAACACGTTACAACCAGCAACATGAAGTGAGGATCAAAGAGTCACATCATGACACAAAATCATAATAGACGACTGAGACTGACCTAGGGAAGTAACCCTCATGCTATCTCCATCAACGTTATCCATGGTGTAGGGCCCGCTCAGACCTGCTAAGTCAGATGGATTCGAGGCCCGGTACCTGCAACCTGCGTAAGAACAATGGGTTGTAAATGAGTATATGCAAATACACCAAGCACACAGAGTCAGTAAATTGCAGTATAGTAGGGTAATCGAATGAGTAATACTACATTGTCCCATCTCACAAGCATAACAATCAACGCAAACATCTTTAACTGGCAAAGTACAATATAAAACTACCATCTAACTCAGGACAAAATGAGGGGCATTACACATAAAATGTAGCGAATCCCCCAAAATACTCCTCAGCCCATTAAGAACCTTCCACGTAGCACGGATCGATGAATACCATTCATCCATTCACTTAAAATGGACACATGGCACCTTCCCGTACTTCCATAAGAGCTACAAGGGTCCACTATTAAGGATCAGTGGAATAGTAGAATTCACTGGATCTTGCCACCTTGTCCGTTAAGGACTCACCTCTTTGCTATCGATGAAGCCTAACACAAAAGGAATGCCACGTGGCATTCTTCGATTGTTCCATGGATTTTTATCTCTTTGATATTTTGTTTCCTATGGAATGGCAGAAACCACTAATAATATGCCACTTGTAGAATGGGACCCAATCATAAAAAACCCTTTATAAAACAACCTTCATCTACTAGGGAGAAGGGGGGCACGAGACTCACCATGGGGTCAATATTTAAAACTTTGGCATTATGAAAATTTATTGAATACAAGCAAAAGAATTTGGATGAAAGGCAAGGAGTTAGTCAACAACTTGCTTGAAGACATTAGTTACCAAGCCTGAAGAACCCATCACTGGCAATTAGCGGTCAACCTAAAAATATAACAAAAGTAATCTTTACCACATACTTTGAACAACACTAGGGTTTAGGGTTTAAAGGGTATTGTTCATAATATTTTTAACAAGTAAAACCCTAGGCCATAGACCTTTTAGCATGATGGCACAAAATTGGGCAAAATACTAGAACCCAGGGAGAAATTTTATAGAGTCCCATCAGTGGCTCTAGTTAGGGACATCTATTCAACCTAAATAGAGCGAGATCATAGAAAAATTTGGAGAAACAGACCACAACATAGATGAAAGACAATATTTAATAATAACATGATAGCCCCAAGCTATCATTGTCATGTCCCCCTTTTATTTAATTCATGTTGGAGGATATATTTTTCAATTCAAATTATCTTCCTTGGGCTAAGGCATGGAAATTGGAAAACAATTATATCTAAAATTGGATATTTGGGCCTGAATCATTTATTAATTCTTATTTATGATTAAAGGGGGTCAAATAACTAATTTAAAATTATTATTTTGGATTATTTACCCAAGCAAGGGTATGATATTTCATGTGAGAAGATTTTTAACCTCCAAGTTTAGGTGGCATGTTATTATTAACAGATTCCTTGGTAGTTTTTATGACAACTTGCATGCATGGAGTTATTATTTAATTTTGGTGGGGAATCTTGCAGCGATCATTATGGTGGGCCTATTTTGGATGGAAATTGATGTACTAATATTATTATATTTAATTTTTCAAGAGGAGTTTGTTTGGGTTTGCTCCTCTATTTATTTGGAGGCCAAAAACACATTTGGGACTTTTACAGATTTGACACTTTTCTCACAGAGTTGTTTAGCTTGTGTTTTCTTTAGTGGGTAGGGAAACCATTGGAGATGGAGCTTGTGTCTAGTGGACATGAGTTCCCATTATTCTAAGGGTGGTGTTCTTGGAATGCAGAGAGTAATCTCACTTTATATGTTGCATCAGTGTTGAAGGATTGCAGCAGTTTTAGTGTTTTGTGTGCAAGAGTAGATTCTAGTGATTTCAGAGTATTTGTGTTGTTATAAGTTTTGCATGTTATTGCATGTGAGTATAGAAGGTGTATTTCATCCATTTCAAATGTTTGGATCAGCTTTGACCAACTGGGTATTGCTGGTTGATCTCAGAAGCATTGTATGTGAAGTATATGTATGTTTGCAAGGTGTGTTTCGAGCATTTTAGAGTGTTTGTGGTGTTTCCATTGATGTTGTTTGAGTTTTATATTGTGTATCATGTGGATGGACCATTCCTTGCTTCTGTAGCATCATCCATGGGTGCCATATATCATTTGATGCAATTTTTGTAAAGTTTTTGTGTGTTTCTGGCAATTTCAAGTGAATCACATGTGTATTTTAGCATGTTTTCGGTGTGTGTCTAACAAATTCATTGTGGAGTGCTATAGTTGTTGCTTCTATTGTAAATCAGTGCTGTAGGCATGATTCTATGTCATATGTATCATAAAATCATAATAAAAAACATTTGAGTTGTTTGTGTTCATTTTTGTGTAATACTTGTGCAAACTAGTTAGCTAGTTTGGTTGTTTTAATGCATGTTAGTGTTAAGTTTGTTAAAGAAATTTTCAAATTTGGATTTAATAATAAATTTCAGATTGGGGACATTACAATGGTATCAGAGCATGATCTTGCCAGCTTGTAGGGTAAATTGATTTGTTGGTTTGAATCATGGGAGGTTTCTTCAATTCTCTAATAAAGAAGTTGATAGAGGGTCTCGACTATGAAATGTATGCCTCCAGAATTGCTAGATGGTATTAAGAATACCAGAATCATTGTGAATTTTTTAAGGCGGCCCTGACATTTCAAAGATATGTAGATCTTATAGGAAGAACTATGCCCCAAGAAAAGTTGGTTATCAAATTTTTTGACAAGTACCAAGGAGAACTTAAAGATGTTAGAGCTACCGAGTCTTTTGACAGGTACTTCATAAGATCTAGAAAGGAACAAGAAAATTTGAATGATGTTAAAGAAATCAAGGAGCAAGAAGACTAGTTAAATTTAGGGTCACAAGGCATCATTAATTAGGAACCAAAGGAAACTAGGAAGAAGATAGAGAAGCTAGAATTGGAACCACAAGAAGATGCAATGGTTGAAGTAGAGCATAAGGAAGAAATGGTGATGATGTAGTATAAGGAAAAATCAGATTTGTAAGAAGAACAAAATGAAGAAAAAGTTCAACCAGAGGCACTGTAAGCCATAGAGGTTGAAGGTAAAGACTCTTTAATTAAAGAAAATATTTCAGTGATTTCTAGTGAGCTCACACTTCAGGAAAATATTATTTTTGATGAATTTAATGTGAAATCAGTCTTGCATGTTGGAGATAAAGATTTGATAATCAAAGAAAAGGTTTAAAAAATTCTTGTTAGTGTCCTAGAGATGCCTAAAAAAATTCTAAGTATGGTAAAGAAGGAGCTAAAGCCAAGTGAGAATGGTAAAAATAATAGCCCTATTGTTGGAAATGATTTCATGATGGATACTTTACCTCAATCTCATTCTACTAATGATTTTCATTATGAGAATGACAATATTGCTATGGATTTCCCATAAATTTATAAATCAGAAAAGGAAGGTAAGCACTTTGATTGCTCCTATACTTACTATTTGAATGATAAGGGTGGAATTGGTATCAAGAATGTTCTACATCTTCATGATAGATCATCACAATATTTTTGTTATCATGATAAGAGTTCTAACCTTAATGAAAAAATGAAGGGTACAAAGTGGAAGGTGGGTATTACCTCTCAACTTCAAAATTGCTCATCCATGAAGGTGTGGGATCTTGGTGCTTTATCCAAAGACCCACAAGAGGAAGATACTTTGAAGCACATGAAGGCTAAAAATTTTGATGGGTTAAATCTCATACTTGCAGAAGTGTTATCTAGTTTGGAGTCCCCAAGATCCAGTTGTATCAAAGAAGCACAGTAGAAGAATGATGGTGTATCCATAACTTTTAGTTCTACAAAGGAGAATGAATTCCTTGATGGCATCCAAAGGTATGAATAAGATTCTCAAATTTCAGAAATTTTCCTCTTTCTATGCTAATACAAAAAGATTGTCACCAAATGAAGCATGCTGAAAAGGAGAATAGGGTAAGAAATATAATTTGCAAAATATGGCATGTAGATTCTGTTGCAAGTATGTGCCTAATCGGTGTTGTCATTGATGTCATCATATTCTTGTTGTCATTGGTGTCAACTGTATCTTGTTCTATTACTTGTTTAGAAGACTTGTATGTTGAGGATATTGAGAAAATTAGCCTCTCCAGAAGAAACTAGTGAGCTACAGAGAAGTGCAGTACAGATGGTGAGTTGCGTGCTGAAGAATAGTCTGGTAAACTGCTCCGCATTTACTTCTATTGAAAGTTCATGGTTTGTAGATTAGAAATAAGTTAGAGGTATGATTAAGGATGTTGCATTCTAGGTTTGAAGCCTCCACATGAAGATCTGAGTGAGTTGTGTTCGCAAGCGTGAAACCTACTTTTTTTGTAAATTCAAGTTGTGACAGGAAGAAAATATTCTGCTCTACATTCCTCCGCAATAAAGTATTTTTCTCTGTGGTTCTAGTCGAAAGTATGGGATTATGATAAGTGCCTACAGTTACAACGGTGTGTAGTTGGGTGGTCCGCAAGCTATCTTTCTTTTATGACAGTTGAAGACAGCAAAGTTCATGTGTTCCAGTGAGAAGATACTTATGGATAAAGTGGTTAAGGTTCATATAGTTGCTCCTAATGATTATAGCATGCTTGTGGATGTCTCCTAATCATGTTCCTATCTAGACTTTGGTCTGCGTTAATAAATTGAGATTATGTTTGAAGATTGTTCCTAGATAATGTAGCGTGTAACTAGTCTTGGCCAACCTAGCTAATCCCAGTGATTGCAAAGATCTTGTTGGTGCCTGCATGAATAGTTAGGTTTGAAATAATTAATTTTGCAGGCACCTTCCCAAAAAATCCAAAATTTCTAAGTCTTTGGACCTTCTTAGCATATTTCAAATATGACCGGATATTCTGAAGTAGGGGGTCATCATATTTCCAAATATCAGCCTAATTTTTTATGCGGGGGGTCATATTTCATATATGACCTGATCTTCTGCTCAGGGGGTGATATTTCGAATATCAGTCATCTTGTTAAGATCACCCCGATGCTACTGTGAAGTTTCAATATGAAGCGATATTCCGAAAGAGGGGGTGATATTTCAAATATCAGTCATATTCAACGATCACCCGATGTTGCAACAAAGCTACAGTCCACCCTAATATTCTTGTGAGGGGTGATATCTACTTGTTCATCACCCTAATATTTTTCGGGGGGGGGGGGGGGGGTGATATTTTAAATATCAGGTGATCTTACGAATATCACCCTTGCCGCCGAAGATCCCCCTAATATTGCCAACATGATGGTGATGTCATTAGGATCAGTGGGGTGCATCATGAGGTCTTCGGCATGACAGTTACTATTGACAGCTTTGTTGAGGATCCCCTCGATCACTGAGGATATGAATATGATGATGACATGAATATGATTAGGATGGTCATCGGTGAAGTGTTTGATACGAGCATGATGAGGAGGATCTTCCTCTGATGCATCAGGTTGCACCGATGAGGGTGGTCATTAGGTGATATTGTTCTTATCAGGTGATATTTTCTTGTGGGGTGATTTTTCACACAGGGTGATGTTTCTTATCAGGCGATGTGAAATATTAGGGTGATATTTCATGTCAGGTTATCATGCAGGAGGATCATCAGCAGGAGGCTTGTCGTTGGCGTGGGTCATGATGATGAGGTTTAAATTAGCGTCGTCGACAGCCAAATCACCAACATCATATATGCTCACGACCTAGTTTATAAAGTGTTGGGGAGGTCGTTGTAGGGTGAATGTGGCATAATTAGTTACCACATGATTTGAAAAATTAGGGTCATGATTCTTGGTGGGAAAATTTCTAAAGTGCACTATCCACTGCATTCCCGAGACTACGGGTTGGTATGCCATTAATGGCAGATGTTATAGGTATCGACGAAGGCATGGACAGATCAGGTACTTGATTGAAGATGTGAATCCCCAGGCGGCAGCGCAGGGGTCAAGTCCAACCACTCCCTACCTCCTCTTCTGCCTGCTGCATTCAATGTTTGAGCACCATTTCTCATGATGCACTGTATCTGGTGACTTTTGGGAATTGCCAAGTGATTAATGTTGAGTACACCTTCCTGCTGTATAAGAAGGACTGTGTTACTCATTTAAGGGTTGTTGAAGACTTTGGAAATTTTTGTGTGAATAACGAAAAATAGAGCATTTTCTTGGCTGTTCTACCTCATTTTGGAGTTTATGAGTTGCATCTAAATGTACATTGCAGATATTCTCAATTTCATTGTTCTTTCATATGAAAAATGCATTGTGCATGTGTTTACCTGTCTGTCTCCTTTGTTGCATGCTTTCCTTCTTTTGAATCTGGTTGCTAAGGGTTTCATAGATTCTAGGATACAGGTTTCTGTATTGCATGTTTAATCTGTGACATCCATTCAAGGAGTGGATTAAATTGTCTTAGGTTAAGTATGAAGAAGGTTGTATGTCAGTTGGGATGTTTGTAAGTATATGCAGCTAAATACCCATTCCTGGGTGGTGTTTGTAAGGCAAATACCAGTTCTAACCCCTTGAAACTTGAATGCCAGTTGCAAACCATTCTCTTGAATACGTCTAGCTGACTCCTTTCCCTGAGATGGGCACCGATCTGCTCCTGGGTTAGTAGTTATGATCCAAAACCCCTTGTCTTGCATCCAAAACATCAATTCCAACCATTTCATAACTTCCATCTCTTAGTTGTAGGAGTAGGATTAGGACCCCTACATACTCTCATCCTCAACTAGTTAGATATGTCCAAGAATGTTGCCAACCTTGTGATCTATCATGCATATCTTGGTCCAAACATGAGAGTATTCTGCCTACTATTGTAAAGCTAAATCTTTGTGTCATTAGGTGAGTCAAATGTTACATCTTTAGTTATAGGGATACCCCCCTTGGTGTGGCAGAACCAGAAGTGAAGGGGAGGCAGCTCACCCAACCCCCTATATTAGTTGGTTGAATCTTCCTGTACATTGGAACTGGCAAACCCTCTGCTGATTCAGAAAAAAAAACCAACAAGATGGTGAATCTACTAGGGAAGAGTCAAGTGTTTTGAAGGTTGGAAGACCCAGTTTCTAGTAAAGTTGTTGCAGCAATACCAAATAAGGACCATGTGGTGCTCTACGGGTGTGATGAATCCAGAAAACAAAAGTGCCTTGTTGATATTTTGTCCTCTTTGTGAGAGGTGGCAACTCTGTTGATTGAACCTATCAAAGCTGCAACATATTTCCAGGTATTCATCTTTTGATTCAAAAAATGATGAGTTTAGAGTAGCAAACCTAGTTGTGCTCTCAAAGAAGACCATTTTTTATTGAAAGGTATAAATCTTTTAATTTCAAAGGAATAAATGGTTACCCAAATGTTATTCCCAATAAAATTAGAAAATGTTTGCCAAAATATAGTGGATCAAATTCTGAGTCTGCAAACAAACATCTGCAAAATTTTTGTAATTTGATAGAAGATTATGAGGTAGAGGCTGAAGATGTGGTGATGAGACTTTTTGTTCAGTCAGTAGAAGATGATGCTAGGGTCTGGTTTTCAGACCTACCTATGTGTTCAGTTTCTTCATGGGTAGATTTAGAAATTGCATTCCTAGAGCAGTTTGGTGAAAGGTTTTATTTACCCTCATTGATCATATATTTCATGAACATCCAAAAGGAAGATGAGGAATGGTTCTAGCCTTTAATCTTAGATTTATTAAGTTGCTCAAGCAGATCCCTGAATATATGAGACCTAATAATGCATTGTGCTTGATGATTTATTTGGCTGCATTTGATAAGAAAATGAGTTATAGATTAAGAGATAAAGAACCAGTCACACTTCACCAGGCCTTCAAATTTGCTATGGATATTGAAAATAATGAGAAATATGGAATGCCAGTAGGTTTCAAGGCTGCAAGCTGTCAAAATAGTTATCAAAGTGAACATATTTCAGCTCTCCCAGTGTGTTCATTGAAAGATGATTTTGTAGAGGGAAATATATTTCAAAACAATGTGTGTAGTCATGATATGATGCATAAACATGAAGAAAATGTTGTAGAAAATGTGGGCACATCCTATAATGATGAAGACAAAGATTGTTATCAGCCTCTAGGAGAAAATCCTACAGATGCAAAATGCTCTTCAAATGATGAAATGAAAGATATACATGAGGTTGCATCCTACAGCAATAGGCATATCCCAGTTATTCTTGATTATTTATATGAGGTGGATATGCAAAGCTTCACTCTAAATATAGAAGGTGTTGATTCAGGGGATGACAGTAAATGTGCTAGTGTTTGTCAGCATTCAGATGCATGTGTGAGCCTTTCAGAGGATGAAATATATTTGGATGCTGAGTATGAGTGTTTCCTTGAAGATTATGACCACCCTTACAATACATAGGTTGAAAATTTTGCTTTTGATCATCAGTGCATTAGCGAGGAGGAAAATCAGGGTCACTATTCAGATGTGAATGGACAAGTTATAGATGTGTGTGCTCATACAGTTGGGGATAATGTTGGTTGTAGGGGTGACTACAAGGCTTTCAATGAAGGGCTGCATTCTCAATTATTTATGCCTTCTTTTGAGACATTCTAGGTGGACTTTAATGATAAATTTGTTGATCACAATGATGATGGATATATGAATGTTTATAAAGATAAATATGATTATGAGAGGTTGATTGTGATTGAATATTACATGTTTGATACAGAGGAGCTCTTATTTTTTGAGGAAGGGCAAAATTCTGATGTGGATTCATATGCTTCATGTGAGTCTGTTATTTTTCCAAGAAACATTAGTGACTCATATGTTGATGACATTCTACAACTGATGATAATGCATGTTGATGAATCTTGTTGTAGATTTATCAAGGAAAGAGAAATGAACAGTAGCACAAATAATTGCAAAAGGGGTTGCTATAGGCAGTTAAATGCTTTTAGGCTTCATTTGAAGAAATCAAAAGAAAATCAAGTGTTTGACAAAGGGAAATTTTGGTTTTTCCTTTTTGGTGGCCCTGGGCCACCAAGTTAAATTTTTAAATATGTTTTATGATGCAGATCAATATAACTTCATGAATCTATTGTGCAAAGGATAATAGACTGGTCTGTATCCCAGAGATCTATGGTTCTCGCCATGCCTGCAAGAGGCATGCATCCCTCAACAGAGCCACTGCTGGTGCCTGCATGAATAGTCAGGTTTCAAGCAATTAATTTTGCAGGCACCTTCCCAAAAAATCCAAAATTTTTAAGTCTTTGGGCCTTCTCAGCATATTTCAAATATGACTAGATATTCCGAAGGAGGGGGTCATCATATTTCCAAATATCAGCCTAATTTTTTATGCGGGGGGTCATATTTCATATATGACCCGATCTTCTACCTGGGGGGTGATATTTTGATTATTAGTCATCTTGTTAAGATCACCCCGATGTTGCCGTGAAGTTTCAATATGACCTGATATTTCGAAGGAGGGGGTGATATTTCAAATATCAGTCATATTCAATGATCACCCTGATGTTGCAACAAAGTTACGGTCCACCCTGATATTCCTGTGAGGGGTGATATCTACTTGTCCATCACCCTAATATTTTGTGGGGGGGTGATATTTCAAATATCAGGTGATATTACGAATATCACCCTTGCCGCCGAAGATCCCCCTGATATTGCCAACATGATGGTGACATCATCAGGATCGGTGGGGTGCATCATGAGGTCTTCGGCATGACAGTTACTATCGGCAGCTTTGCTGAGGATCCCCCTGATCATTGAGGATATGAATATGATGATGACATGAATATGATCAAGATGGTCATCAGTGAAGTGTTTGATACGAGCATGATGAGGAGAATTTTCCTCCAATGCATCAGGTTGCACTGATGAGGGTGGTTATCAGGTGATATTGTTCTTATCGGGTGATATTTTCTTGTGGGGTGATTTTTCCCATAGGGTGATGTTTCTTATTGGGTGATGTGAAATATCAAGGTGATATTTCATATCAGGTTATCATGTAGAAGGATCATCAGCAGGAGGCTCGCTGTTGGCGCGGGTCATGATGATGAGGTTTAAACTGGCATCGTCGGGAGAAAAATCATCGACATCATATATGCTCACGACCTAGTTTATAAAGTGTTGGGGAGGTTGCTGTAGGGTGAATGTGGGATAATTAGTTCCCACATGATTTGAAAAATTAGGGTTATGATTCTTGGCGGGAAAGTTTCTAAAGTGCACTGTCCACTGCATTCCTGAGACTGCGGGTTGGTATGCCATTAATGGCAGATGTTACAGGGTATGGGTGAAGGCATGGATGGATCAGGTACCTGATTAAAGATGTGAATCCCCAGGTGGCAGCACAGGGCTCGAGTCCAACCACTCCCTGCCTCCTCTTCTACCTATGTTGCATTCAATGTTTGAGCGCCATTTCTCATGATGCACTGTATCTGGCGAATTTTGGGAATTGCCAAGTGATTAATGTTGAGTACACCTTCCTGCTATATAAGAAGGACTGTGTTACTCATTTAAGGGTTGTTGAAGACTTGGGAAATTTTTGTGTGAATAACGAAAAATAGAGCAGTTTCTTGGCTGTTCTACCTCATTTTGGAGTTTATGAGTTGCATCTGAATGTACATTGTAGATATTCTCAGTTTCATTGTTGTTTCATATGAAAAATGCATTGTGTATGTGTTTACCTATCTGTCTCCTTTGTTGCATGCTTTCCTTCTTCTAAATCTAGTTGCTAAGGGTTTCATAGATTCTAGGATATAGGTTTCTGTATTGCATGTTTAATCTGTGACGTCCATTCAAGGAGTGGATTAAATTGTCTTAGGTTAAATATGGAAAAGGTTGTATGTCAGTTGGGATGTTTGTAAGTATAGGCAGCTAAATACCCATTCCTGGGTGGTGTTTGTAAGGCAAATACCAGTTCCAACCCCTTGAAACTTGAATGCCAGTTGTAAACCATTCTCTTGTATACATCTAGCTAACTCCTTGCCCTAAGATGGGCACCGGTCTGCTCCTGGGTTAGTAGTTATGATCCAAAACCCCTTGTCTTGCATCCAAAACATCGATTCCAACCATTTCATAACTTCCATCTATTAGTTGTAGGAGTAGGATTAGGACCCCTACATACTCTCATCCTTAACCAGTTAGATATGTCCAAGAATGTTGCCAACCTTGTGATCTATCATGCATATCTTGGTCCAAACATGAGAGTATTTTGCCTGCTATTGTAAAGCTAAATCTTTGTGTCATTAGGTGAGTCAAATGTTACATATTTAGTTATAGGGATACCCCTCTTGGTGTGGCAGAACTAGAAGTGAAGGGGAGGTAGCTCACGCAACCTCCTATATTAGTTGGCTGAATCTGCATGTGCATTGGAACTGGCAAACCCTCTGCTTATTCAAAAGAAAAACCAACAGATCTCTAGAAGATTGTGGAAGTGTGTTGTGGCATAGAAGATTATGTTTGAGTCCTAGCTAAGACATGGCGTGATCCATATTTCATTCTCTTTACATATTGTTGTAATAGGTCAAGACCTATTTTGTAAATGTTTATAATACCAACCTTGAAGATTGTTCCAATGGTTAATGATTGTGATGCCAACCTTGATGATCATTCCAAGGTTGATGTAGTGTATAAATACCTATAGTTGAGTCATGGAAAAATTGTCCTTGAGAGAAAATGAAAAGATATTAAGAAAGGTCCAAAAGGCAGAGCAGAAAAGAGGCAGAGGAAAGAAGAGGAAGAATAGAGCAGAGTAGAGGAAAAGCAGAGCAGGGGAATTATTATACTTAAATCACAAATATAGAAAGGTTTTGATCGTGGCAGTAAGCTTGGTAGTAAGCTACCAATAGGGTTTAACAACCCCTATTGTAATCTTAATAGGTTTAGGGTTGAGGCAGTGAGCCATTTAGATCCAGTTGTTCTTCATGGTAGTAAGCCAGTATGTTTAGGCCCATGGGGTGACCAAGCCTAAACATCATTATTTCAAGATTGCAATATATATAGAGAGTTAATCATCTTCGTGGTTTTTCCCCACCTTAGGGTTTTCCACGTAAAATCTGGTGTCTCTTGTGTTTGATGTTATCTCTGTGGTTAAGTATCCGATTTCATGCATTCATTGTTAAATCATAATAATTGTGGATAAGTGATGGATGTTTAACTGCAGTAAGTTTTTATGTTTTTGAGACAATTGATTCACTCCCCACTCTCAGTTGTTTGGTGCATATCAACAATTGGTATCAGATCTAGGTTCCTCTGAAGAAAGTTTAACATCTTGAGGAAGATTCAAAATGTCTTACAAGAAGGAAGCGCCTCATTTTAATGGAACAAATTATGTTCTCTGGAAGGTTCAGATGAAAAGCCATCTTCTTTCTCTTGGCTATAAAGTTTGGAAAGCTATGGAAATAAAATACACCATACCTCCAAATGGTCCGATGAATGAAGATGAAATCAAAGAATATGAGATAGATATCAAGGCAAAAGATTCTCTGCTAAGCTCATTAAGCAACTCAATATTGACAAAAGTTGTGGACCTCAAAACTGCAAATAAGGTATGGGAAAAGTTGAAAAATCTGTATGAAGAAGACAATTCTATGAAGGAAGCCAGGTTACAAAGTCTAAAAGTGAAATATGAAAGCTTGAAGATGAATGATGATGAAAACATAGCAGCCTTTATGCAAAGAGTTGATGAATGTGTTACAGGGATAAAAGCTATAGGTGGAACTCTCGAAGAAAAGGAAATTGTTATGAAAATTCTCATATCTATGCCCAAGTCCTACTATCACAAGGTAGCTGCAATTGAAGAGGTCATGCAAGTAAAAATGTTTAATAGGGATCAGATGCTTGGTAAGCTTACTTATTTTGAAATGAGGGAGTTAGATGACATTCTGCCGAAAGTTGAGATGACCTTCAAAACTAGTAATCCTGGAAGTGCTTCCAGATTAGAAAAGTACAAAGGTAGAATCTGATGATGAGTTAGATGAAGTTGAAGCCAAATTTGTGAACAAACTACAAAGAGGATCCAGTAAGTATAAAGACAAATTACCTTTCAAATATTTTTCTTGTGGTAAAGTAGGTCATTTTGCCTCTAGATGTCTTGAAAGAATTGAAAGAAATAGAAGAAGATATGAGAATAGGCCTAGGACCTAAAAGAAGTGTTATTATGTTGAAAATTTTGATGATAATGAAGAAGTATCAGATAATGGTGAACCAGATAATGCTAGTTCCTCTGTAAATGAATGCTTGTTCATTGGTATTAAGGAAGATCCCATGTCTACTAATTCTTCTAGCTATGTGAAGGAAGAAAAAATAGTGGAAAGTGCTTTGGCTGCTTAGGTCATTAAGGACAAGGATGAATGGGTTATTGATAGTGGCTGCTCTCACCACATGACTGGTGATAAAAGTAAGTTTGTGAGCTTGGAAAGATATGATGGTGGACTAGTTAGGTTTGGAGATGATACAGCTGGTAGGATTTGTGGGAAAGGATCTATTTCTTTTGATGGCAAGCATAATACTGAAGATGTCTTGTATGTGATAGGATTAAAGCACAATCTTTTGAGTGTGTTTTAGATGTGTGACAAGGGCTATGATTTAAGCTTCAAGTACAATGGATGCAAGATTAGGGAAAGCTCTGGAATAGTGATTACAGCTGGTAAGAAGACCCAAGGTAATATCTATCACTTGAAAGGAACTGATAACTATTGCTTCTTGAATCATACTGATGAGAGTTGGTTATGGCATAGAAGGTTGTGTCACAAAATTTTTGATAATATTATGAAGATAAGTACTACACATATTAGTAGACATGATATTTCCACAGTCCATAGTATGAGATAAAAGTGTTTCTGGAAAAACTGCGTTATGCTTTTTTGCATCAATGTTTCGAATCACACTCTGTGATCCATCATCAGGACAAAAGAAGAGAACCAAATGAGATAAATTTGCCAAATGAGTTCCTTAAGAAGGGAGAGAGGGGTTGAGTAAGGAGTGTAACCCAAGGTTAAGGAATGGTAAGGGGTTGAGTAGAGGTGAAAGAAAGGAAAGGAAAAAACAAGTGCAAAAAAGGAAGGCTCTAGAGAGAAATTAAAAAGAAAAGGGATAGAGGAGAGAGTAAGAGAAAAAGGTGAACATAATAGAAAGAAGTAAGATCAAATAACAAGAGAGAAGGTGGACAGAAGAGAGAAAAAAGAGACAATGGAAAATAAAATGAAAGTAAAAGAGAAGGATGAAAAAGAAAAAAATTAATTACAAAAAAAAATGAAGGGAATAAAGGAACGAAATAAAGGAGAAGATAGCCAAAGCCTAGCAAGGGGGTTAGAGATAAAAAGAAAAGAAATACTCCTAAAAGAAAAGAACAAGAAATCAAAAGGATAAAATGTAATAACAACTATATATATATATATATATATATATATATATATATATATATATATATATATATATATATATATATATATATATATATATATGAAAAAGAATCAAAATCAGTTAACCAAAAAAAATGAAGTGAATGAAAGAAACGAAAAGATAAACAAAACCTAGAAAGGGGGGTTAGAGATAAAAAAGAAAAGAAATTAAACTAAAAGAAAAGAACAAGAAATCAAAAAGATAAAATGAATAAACACAAAAAATTAATATATATATATATATATATATATATATATATATATATATATATATTAGAATATGCCTAGATATTAATATTAGTACATATGATTGTAAAATTAACATATATAAAAAAGAGAGACAAGCAAAATCAAAATAAGAAGGTAAAAAGTGCAAAAATGTAAACAAAGGTGAAAAGGGAGACAGGAGATGAAAGGAGAAGAGCACTATATATAAGAAAGTAAAAGCGAGAAGTGAAAAGAGACTTGAAATGAGACGAAAGAACAAGAGAGGGTCAAAGGAGAGTGAAGGCATAGGAAGAAGAGCCAAACAAAAGGTCCAAGGAAAAGTAGAATAGAAACAGAGAGGGGAGGGAAAGACATGGATGGGATTAGACGGGGGAAAGGAGGGGCGGTAGGATGGTAGCAAGAGGAGGGAAGAATGTGAAGGTGGGAGTTGTGAAACTCAGGTATAAACAAGGGTAGGGAGGAGTGGAAACAAGGTAGGAGGGCAAGAAAATCCTAAAGAGCATGAAGGAGGGAAGGTGGGGAGAGAAACAAAAAAAGGGGAAAGAAGGAGTCAGGAAGTAGGGAGAAAGAGGGAGAAGGACTGAGACCAAACTAAAGGGGCAGAAAAGAGAAGGGAAAGAGCGATTAAGTTGGGGGAGGGTGGTTTTTAAGGGAGTTTAATAGAGGGTTCCATGTGTGGCTAAGGCTCCACCCATTGTCTCTATTTAAGTTAGAGGGGTTATTTCTGATGAAGATAGCTTCTTTGGCTAGGACAAGGGTATCCTTAAGGTGGATGTGGTGCTTGGTGCTGGAGGAATGGTCTGCTAGGGCTGATTTAATGACCCTTTCATGTCTGATATCTGCATCGTGTTCTTTGATTCTTATGTGGATGGATCTACCTGTTTCACCAATGTAGGGGGTTCCACACGAGCAATCAATTTTATAGACGCCTGAGCTTAGAAGGTTGTCAAATTTGTCTTTCGTGGATGGGATAAGGTTCCTGATGGTGGAAAGGGGTTTGAAGGTACAATTGATTCCTTTCTTGCGAAGGATTTTGGCAATTTTGTTAGAGATACCTTCGATGTATGGTAAGGTGGCACCGTAAACAACCTCAGGATTATTTAGGTTACTTTTAGTGTGGAGACGGGCTTGGGCTTGTTTAAAATCTCTCTTGATATGCTTGTTATGATAACCATTAAGTTGGAAAACTTTGGTTAGGTGGGCCAATTCTTGGCTTAGGTGGTCATTGTCACAGATGCGAAAAGCCCTCGTTGCCAAAGTTTTAAGGACACTAGCTTTTTGGATGGGGTGGTGGTGCGAGGAAGCGTGAAGATAGAGGTCAGTATGGGTAGATTTCCTGAAGACCCGGCGGCCAAGGGAACTGTCAGCTTTCCTGATGAGAAGAATGTTAAGGAAGGGGAGTTGGTTGCTAGTTTCAAGTTCTTTGGTGAACTTGATGTAGGGGGAAATGTTGTTAAGGTGATTGTGGAAGACCTCAAGTTGCTCAAGGCCATGTGGCCAACCTATGTTGGTGTCGTCCACATAGCATTTCCACCAAGTTGGTTTAAGAGGGAAAGAATTCAGAGCAAGCTCTTCAAAATGTTCCATGTATAGGTTGGCAATGACTGGGGATAAGGGAGATCCCATGGCCACACCGTCAGATTTCTCGTACACCACATTTTCGAAGGTGAAGAACGTGGATTTTAGGCATAATTCAACCAACGAGGCTATTTCTTCATTGGTTTTTTGCCTGACGAGTAAAATGGAGTCTTGAAGAGGGACTTTGGTGAAAAGGGAAACTACATCAAAGCTAACTAAAATGTCGTCATTGTTCACTTTTTTATCTTTGATGAAGTCGACAAAATGGGTCGAGTTTTTTATGAAGGAAGAAGAATGGCCTATGAGATGGGAAATTAATTTGGCCAAGAAGGCGGCAAGATAATAGGTGGGGGAATTGGTAGTGTTGACGATGGGTCTTAGGGGACAATTGGCCTTGTGAATTTTAGGCATGCCATAGATGTGTGGCGTGATTTCTTTATTGGGTACGAGATGCTTTTTAGACTCATCATCAAAGGAAGAATTAGAGACAACATTTTTCACTAGTTTGGAGATTTTTGAAATGGATTACGGGTTAGGAATGAATAATTGGCACTATTGTTTAGGTGGTCTAGCATTTTGGTGATGTAGTCTAGTTTGTCCATAATGACGATTGTGTTCCCCTTGTCTGCTTTAACGATAACAACATCTTGTTTAATAAGTCTCTTGAAAGCAAGAATCTCATCCTTGGGGATGTTTCATTTAGGGGATTTGGCATGCCTGAGTGTGATAGCACAATCTTGCCTAACATCATCTACCACGACATCAGGTAGTGAGTGGATCGCACTTTCAATTTCAATAAGAAAGTTAATTTTGGGGATGGTGTTCGGGGAGATGGCAAATCTGAAACCTCTCCTTAGGAATTTGAGGGCTAGAGGTTTAATAATACGGTTGGATAGATTGATGACGAGTTTATTCTCCCAATCTTGAGCTAAAGTTAATTGTTTGGGGTGGCGGGAAGGGGTGGCCGGACGATTGTTAGCCAACTTGGTGGGAAAAGAGACATCAAGATGATTAAGAGTGTGAGATGACTGGGGGGTGGAAATAGCTACAGGTTGAGGGGACTCCTTGACAGTTTGCAATGAAGGATGAGTTTCGATGCGTGGAGAAGAAGAATAGGAGGTGGCATGGCGGCTAGATTGAGGCTGAGACGTACAGAGGCATGAGGATACATTAGCACGAGAGCTGGAACCAAGAGGACTCGCATGCTTGAAAGAAGAGGAGCGGGGGCAAAAGTTGAGAGGTCCATTAATGATGGACAATGGTTGGGTCAGAAAAGTGGGATGAGAAACACAAGGAGAGGAAGCATCGCTAACGATAGGCTCACTGCTTGATAGGGTGGTGGGAGCAATGCATGAGGATAGTGAAATAGAGGGAGGATACGCAACATCAAAGTAATAAATGAACGAGCCGTTTGAGGAGATAGGGATGGTAGGCTTACCTGGATCCTTTGCTGGTTGGAGATCCAAAGCAGGGGATCGTTGGAGAGCCAAATCTGGAGAACATTGGAGGATTGTTGTTTTAGTTGGATGCTCAGAGGTAGGAGGGAGCTGAGGAGTGGCAGGAAGAACGCGATGGTGTGAAAAAGGAGAAGAGCTTGCACAGGACAAGGAAGGAGAGAGGATAAGAACTTGGTCGCCAGTGATCTCAAAGGTGTTTTAAACCACATTTAAAACCCTACATGTAGATAGGAATACTGAGTCAGCAGAACCTGCGATCAATGCTCCATGAGAAGGAGGAGACACAGAGATGTCACATGTCAAGTTGGTTATGATGTCAGAACCCTTTTTCAAATCTCCAAGAGAAGGTTGAGGACCAGAGACGTCAAAAACCAATCTGCTAAGGTCGCCCGCGATCTGAGAATTGTTAGAAACCGTGGACAACGACTTACAGGTAGGTTGATATGAGGAGATGGCGGTTACACTGCTAGATCAAAAACTGGTGATTAGCACAGGAGTCTAGAAAACTTGATGGCAGTTAACATCCTTCTCTTTTACTTTCATTTTATTTTTTGTTGTCTCTTTTTTCTCTCTTCTGTCCACCTTCTCTCTTGTTATTTGATCTTACTTCTTTCTATTATGTTGACCTTTTGCTCTTACTCTCTCCTCTATCCCCTTTCTTTTTAATTTCTCTCTGCAGCCTTCCTTTTTTGCACTTGTTTTTTCCTTTCCTTTCTTTCACCTCTACTCAACCCCTTACCATTCCTTAACCTTGGGTTACACTCCTTACTCAACCCCTCTCTCCCTTCTTAAGGAACTCATTCTACAAATTTATCTCATTTGGTTCTCTTCTTTTGTCCTGATGATGGATCATGGAGTGTGATTCGAAACGTTGATGCAAAAAAGCATAACATAGTTTTTCCAGAAACACTTTTATCTCACTACACATATTGTTAGAGATTTGCCTAATCTTGTGAAGCCTACTAATCCTATTTGCAAGGAGTGTCAATTTGGGAAACAGACAAGAACAAGTTTCAAAAGCAAGGACCAATCGGTTGGAGGACTACTTGAGCTAGCGCATACAGATTTGTGTGGACCTACCAGAGTGAGAAGTTTGCAAGGAGATAGGTATTTCATGTTTCTCATTGATGATTATTCTAGAATGACTTGGGTCACCTTTTTGAAAGAGAAAGTTGAAGCTCTAGATAAATTCAAGGCATTTAAGACAATGGTTGAAAATGAGATGGATTTGAAAATCAAATGCTTGAGGTCTGATAGAGGAGGAGAGTTCACATCAAATGAATTCAATTTCTTTTGTGAAGAACATGGAATAAAGAGACAACTATTGTGCCTAGAACTCCACAACAAAATGAAGTTGTTAAAAGGAAAATCAGAATAGTTCAAGAAGCTACTAGAACCATGATGAAGTAAGCTCATCTTCTAGAAGCATATTGTAGAGAGGCGATTCACACCACACTATATATCCTAAACAGAGTTCAAGTAAAAGGTAACAGTTCAAAGACTCCTTATGAATTGTGGCATGGAAGAGTTCCTACTGTGAAATATTTCAAAGTTTTTGGTAGCAAATGTTACATCAAAAGAGAAGAAGATTTAGGCAAGTTTGATGCTAGATGTGATGAAGGAATCTTCCTTGGTTACTCCACCAAGAGTAAGGCCTATCGGTGCTATAATAAGAGGCTGAATAAGATCATTGAAAGTGCAAATACTAAAGTTGATGAATGTAAGGAAAGGTCTTCAGAATCAAGTGGATATGAGTCAAATGATCTAGATGTTTTAGAAGTGGTGCAACATGAAGACAACATAGATGAAGAAGAACAAGCTCCGATAAGTGCTACCAAAACTCCAAGATATGTAAGAATCAATCATTCTAAAAATCAAATCATAGGAGATAAGAGCAAAGGGATCTTAACCAAAAGAAAAGTTGCAGAGGAACTAGTAAATTTCTGTCGGATTTCTAAGATTGAACCTAAAACTGTGGGTGGGGCTTGCAAAGATGAGAATTGGATAAAGGCTATGGAAGAGGAATTGATGCAGATAGAGAAGAATCAGACTTGGGATCTTGTTCCCAGACCAGCAGACAAGAATGTAATTAGTACAAAGTGGGTCTTTAAAAACAAGATGGATGAGAATGGTGAAGTGGTAAGAAACAAAGCAAGGTTGGTATGCAAATGATATGCTCAAGTTGAAGGAATAGACTTTGAAGAAACTTTTTCTCTAGTGGAAAGGATTGTAGCAATAAGGATGTTTCTAGCTTTTGTAGCATACAAAGATTTCAAGGTTTATCAAATTGATGTGAAGTTTGCCTTCTTAAATGGAGAGTTGGAAGATGAAGTCTATATAGAACAACCAGAAAGATTTCAGTCATTAGATCATGGTGACATGGTATCTAGATTGAAGAAAGCTTTGTATGGATTAAAAAAAGCTCCCAGAGCATGGTATACACAGTTGGACATGTACCTAATATAGATAGGGTTCAATAAAGGTAAAATAGATAGCAATCTCTATTTCAAGATCAATGATGAACAAACCCTGATTGTTAGAGTTTTTGTTGATGATATTATTTTTGGAGGCAATGAAGGTATGTGCTCAATTTTTTCTGGAGAAAGGCAAAGTGAATTTGAAATGTCTATGTTTGGAGAGATGAACTTCTTTTTAGGTTTGCAAATAAGTCAATCAGATAAAGGTATCTTCATTTCTTAGTCTAAGTATTTGAAAGAATTGTTAAAGAAATTTGGGATGAAAGACTCTAAACCAATATGCACACCTATGAGAATTGGTAGTAAGTTGAGCAAAGATGATAACTCACCCATGGAAGACCATAAAAAGTATAGATCTATGATTGGAGGATTACTTTAGCTAACTCAAACTAGACCTGACATAATGCATGCAGTGTGTCTTGTGGCAAGATTTCAGGTAGAACCCAAAGAATCACATGTGATGGTAGTTAAGAGAATTCTGAGATATTTAAAAAGCACAATAGATTATGGTTTGTGATACCCTAAGGACCGTGACTTTACTCTCAATGCATATACTGATGCTGATTAGGTCAAAGATGTGGATGACAGAAAAAGTACAAGTGGAGGTGCATTCTTCTTGGGAAAAAGATTAGTATCTTGGTTGAGCAAGAAACATGACTCAGTATCCCTGTCTACTACAGAAGCAGAATACATTGCAGCAGCATGCAGTTACTCAAGTGTTATGGATGAAGCAGACCTTGAAGGATATCAAAATTATGTATGAAGATCCCATTGCAATCTTTTGTGACAACACAAGTGCCATAGACATATAAAAGAATCCAGTGATGCATTCAAGGACAAAGTACATATCCATTAGATACCATTTTCTAAGAGAAAAGGTGACAGAGAATGAAGTCAAGTTGGAGTATGTTTCTACCAAGGATCAGATTGCAGACATTTTTACCAAGCCTCTACCTAAGGATACTTTTGAGTATCTCAGAGAAAAGTTAGGGGTTATCACCCCACCTGCTCTAAACTAAGATGCACAATAGTGCATTAGTCTGAAGGTGCTCAAAGGTCCAGATTGATGCTTTTTAGGGCTACTTCTCAGATGGAGTAGTCAAAGAGTTTAGAAGAGAGATTAGATCATAGTAGATGAGTGCAAGTATGTGCCCTTTGCCATTGATGTCAAAGGGGGATAGAAGTCATGTGAAAAACTTAGAGTGTAGATGTGTAAGAGAAAGGGGGAGAATTTTGGAGAAAGAAAGAGTGCAAATGTGTAAAGAGAAAGGGAGAGAATCTTGTTCTGATGGTTGTTGCATTTTTTCACATCATATGTTGTCATCAATGACAAAGGGGGAGATTGTTGCAAGTATGTGCCTAATCAGTGTTGTCATTGATGTCTGAAAAGAAAAATTGTAGGATCAAAAGTACTAATCAAACATGCAAAGCAATTACACAAGAGAAATACTAGATTGTAAATTGCACCAAGAGAGACCAACACCAAGATTGTGAAGGGGAAAAAATAAAGAAAAACCCCCTGTGTATATGCAAGTGGCAAGAAGCCAAAAAAGAGAGATTACAGAGATATCAAGAAGCTTCTCAATGAGAGAAATGAGAAGATGAAGAAGAAGAAGAAGATATCCATGAAGAGAATATTATATAGAAAGAGAAAAGGACACCTCTTAAATAGAGGTGAAGAATGGAGTTATATGTAACTCCCATATGTCACCTTGCATAAGGTGTGTGCCACATGTTGCTTCTTAAGGAGGAATCTACCAAAATAGATTATTGGTGCAGAAGGAATAAAAGAGGTGTTATCTGACATGTTGAGATAAAACACCAAAATTAATAAAATACAAAAATATAAAATAATCTTCACTAAGTAAAGATTAATTTCTAATACCCCCCTTAAGCTTTACTTGGGGAGATTTACAGGAAACCCATCAATGGGATATAGACCAAAAGATTTAGAATGATGAAGATTATTGTCTTTACAAAGGGGTTTAGTAAGAATGTCTGCAACTTGATCTTCACCCTTGCAATATAGGAGAGAAATTTGTTGGTCTTCAATTTGCTCTCTAAAGAAGTGATGTTGAAGAGCAATGTGCTTGGTCCTTGTGTGAAAAATTAGATTCTTTGCTAAGGCAATGGCACTTTGGTTGTCACAATACAAAGGAGTAGGGTCCTTTTAGGGTAGACCAAATTCTTCAAGTAATCTCTGTAACCATAAGGTTTCTTTGGATGCATTAGTACATCCCTTGTATGCAGCTTCGATAGAACCAAGTGAAGTGGATTGTTGCTTTTTACTATTCCAGGATATGGCACCTGATCCAACAAAGAAACAATAACCACAAGTGGATCTCTCGTCATTGGGATCACCTCCTAGATCTGAATCAGTATAACCATATACATAAAATTTACAATTTACATTATAAAAGAGACCAAGATCAATGGAACCTTTAATATATTCAAAATTCTTTTTGCAATCTTAAAATGAGTTTGTTGTGGTTTAGACATGAACCTAGAAACTAAACCAACACTAAAAGAAATATCAGGTCTAGTTAGAGTTAAATAATTTAAACTACCAACTAGTTGCCTATATAAAATGGAATCAATATAAGGAGTTCCCATATCAATCATTAACTTGGTTCCTAATTCACAAGGAGTAGATACAGGATTAGCATCATTCATTTTAAATTTGTCTAAAAGATCTTGAGCATATTTATGCTGTGAAAGAAAAATTCCATTAGGAGTTTGCCAAACTTCCATACCTAAAAAATAATGTAACAAACCTAAATCAATCATTTGAAATGAATGATTAAGTTGTGACTTCGTATCACTAATCAATTTGTTAGAACTACTTGTAAGAATTAAATCATCAACATATAAAATAACTATAACAATATCATTTTCACTATGTTTGATATAAAGATTTGGATCATTTGGACTCCTAGTAAAACCTTAAGAAGTAAAGAAAGCATTAATTTAGCATACCACTCTCTAGGTGATTGTTTTAAACCATAAATAGATTTCTTCAATTTGCATACAAGATGTTCTTTACCTTTTTGAACAAAACCCTTAGTTTGAGACATATAAATCTTTTCATCCAAATCACCATTTAAAAATGCACTTTTAACATCCATTTGATGAATGGGCCAATGCATATGAGAAGTTAAAGCTAAAACTAATTTAATGGTTGGCATTTTTGCCACAGGAGCAAAAGTGTCACTATAATCTAGGCCTTCTATTTGAGAAAAACCTCTAGCTACTAATCTAGCTTTGAATTTGCTAATTTCATTGTTAGCATTGAACTTGGTTTTATACAACCATTTGCATGAAACAAGATTTTTACCTTGAGGTAGAGGAACAAGATCCCAAGTTTGATTGGTAATCAACATGTCATATTCATCTTGCATGGCTTTTTGCCAATGAGATTGATTCTTAGCTTGCTCATAAGTTTGAGGATCATTTGTGTCCATAATCTTAGACATTAAGGCATAGTTTCAATAATTTGCTTTTCTAGATCTATTCATTCTAGTGAGAATATGATCACTTTCTTGAAGAAAGTTTTTATACCATTTAGGCATTCTTTTAGAGGTAGGTGTATCATCACTTGAAGAAGAATCCTGATGAGAAGGTTCACTATCATCATGTTCACTATCACTTTGACTAAGAGATGGATTAGGAGGGTTCAAAGGAGTATTGAATGAAGGCGGATCATCCTCAATAACAAGAACATTCTTTTGAGAAGAATCATTATTAACTTTAGAACAATCATGAACCCCATTTTCAGCAATGCAAACATCTCTAGCAACTTCAACTTTATTTGTAACAGGATCATAAACTCTATATGCTTTAGAATATTCATCATACCCAACAAAAATATGAGAGGAAGACTTAGAATCTAACTTTTGTCATTTTTGTTCAGGTGTATGAACAAAAGCAATAGAAACAAAAATTCTTAAATCTTGAAGATTGGGCTTTCTACTTGACCAAGCCTTTTCAAGTGTGATTTCACTTAGGGCTTTGGTTGGAGTTCTATTAATAATATAAGTAGCATAATACATAGCTTCAGCCCAAAATTTATAAGACATATTTTTAGCATGTAACATGCATCTAGCCATTTCAACAATGGTTCTATGTTTCCTTTCTGCTACACCATTTTGTTGAGGTGTATAGGGAATGGTTAGCTCATGCTTAATACCAAAGGACTTTAAGTAGCTATTGAAAGCATTATTCACATATTCAATACCATTATTAGTCCTTAAAACTTTAAGTTTAAAACCAGATTGCCTGTCAACAAATTTATGAAAATCAATGAAAGTATCAAGAACTTGATCTTTATTTTTTAGAAAATAGATCCAAGTCCTTCTTGAGAAATCATCAATAAAAGTAAGTGCATACCTTGATCCTTGAATGGAAGTATTTTCCATGGGTCCCAAAAGGTCACTATGAACGAGGTGCAACTTATGTTTTGCCCTCCATGCTAGACCTTTAGGAAAGGGCTCCCTATGCATCTTACCACTCATGCATCCTCTGCATACAATTTTAGAAGTACTAGGCAGTCCATCTACTATATTACATTTTTGCATCAAGGCAATTTTGTCAGCATTAATATGACCAAGTCTTTCATGCCAAATATTGAAATCAATGGTAGATAATAAAGAGTATCTAGAAGAAGCAAATTCATAAAACTTGAATAAATTATCATTGTCTAATTTAGCATTAGCAATGACTTTGTCATTTTGATTAGGATCAATGACATAGCACATATCTTTGTAAAACTCTATCTTGTAATCTTGATAGAGCTTAGCTACATAAAGTAAATTTGTTTTCAATTCAAGAACATATAAAGCATCATGTAGCTTATCATTTGGAACATTCACATCTCCAACTGCTTCTACTTTACAACTATGATTGTTTGCAAGTTGAAGAGGAATATTAGTAGTATCAGGGTGCATTGATTGAAATACCTCTTTATGAGAAGTAACATGTTGAGATGCACCTAAATCAATAATCCACCCAAGTGGTTGAGAACCCAAGAAAGCACAAGTAAAAGCATGCCTCGATTGATTATTTTGTTGATTATTGTGCCTATAATTTTGCTTCATATTAGTATTTTGAAACAATCACTAATCCAATGACCATCTTTGTGACAATAGTTACAATGAGGCTTCTTAGGAGTATTATTCTATCGATTAGTAGAAGAATTATTCTTTCGACTATCATAAGTATTATTGTTATGATTTCTAGAACTATTGTTATTGTTATGAAATTTTGGATTGTAATTTTGATTTTTATTAGGTGTAGAGTTAGGTTTATTATTATATTTAGACATAAAAGCATGCTCATTAGTTTTAAGAGTACCAAACTGAATCAACTTAGCTTCTTCTTGTCGTAACCAATTTTGAAATATATTAAAAGATAATTGAGTAGCTAAGGTAGGAATAGCTAATTGAGAATGAATATTTGTAATAAATTGTTGAAATGGTTTAGGTAAACATTTTTTAAGAATGATATGAATCAATCTAAGATGTTCAAGCTTAACTCCTAAATCAGTCAATTAAGCATTAATATCATTAAATTTAAGAAGAAATTCATCCATGGTTTTGAAATCTGTATACCTGAGATCTTCGAGTTGATCTTCAAGTTGAATCTTCCTAGATTCATTTGCACTGTCGTAAATATTTTTAAGAATATCCCATGCGGAATGGGCTTTTGTACATGCCCCTATGTGAACATAGAGTTCAAGCGACATCAAAATACTTATTAGGCTGAGAGCTTCGTCGTTTTTTGCCATCCATTTGTCTTTTTCATCCTGGGTTTTTGTAGCTGCAGGTTCTGACTTTGAATCGGTTGCTACATCCAAAAGATGCTTAAATCAAAAAATAAAACTAATGTGTTGCTTCCATGAGTGATAATTAGTTGAATTGAGTTTAATTTTGGGAATTAGGGTCGACATTTTGCAAAAAATAAAAATCGACGAAAAATATACTTTCTTATGAAAAAAATTGCCTAATTACTTAAACATTAGGCAAATTTTTTTTGAAAAAAACTGGTTAGAAGAAGAGGCAAATTTTTTTTTTTTGTAAAATTGCCAAAAAAAAATTATATGGAAAAAAACTTTAATAGACTATATTTAAATTTATATTAATTGTAATAAAAACTTATAATGGAAAAAGTATATAATTTTTTTAAAGAAAACCTTAGAAAACAAAATTCCAAAAAAAACCTTTTTGTTTTTTAAAACAAATTTAAAATAAATTAAAATTTAAAAACTTATAAAAAGGATATATTAGAACTTTTTTTCTAAAAATAAATTTAACTATTAAAAAGGTTAAATGAAAACGTTGAAATAAGAAACTAAAACAAACTAAAAATTAGAAACTTCATCCAAAAAGGTTAAATAGAGAAAAGCTAAAAAAAACACGATTAAAACTAAAGAGTTTTTTTTTAATATGCAGAGCGCGTGAAGTAGCGCGGTGGTGGCCGGCGGAGGCCGACGGCACTCGGGCAGTGAGCAGAGGCAGCCGCGGAGCGGGGGTTCTGGGTAATTAGAATTCTTTTGTAAAACTTTTAATTTTTGAATTATTGTAAAATATTTTATTTGTAAAAGAAATTGTTTAGATTTTTTTTAATATAAATGAAAGTTTTTTTTGAGAAATACTTATAAAAAATAGATTAGAAAGAGGGCATTTTTTTTTTTAAAACCTAGATTTTGTTTAAAACAAATATTAATTGTATGTAGGAACAAAAACTTAATTTTAAAAAAAAAAAAATTCTCAGATCTAAATTTTTTTGAACAAATATAATTTGTAAAAATTTGAACAAACTAGAATAGAATTTTTGTTCTACAAGCTATATCGATTTTTTTGGAAATTTTTTTTTGAAATAGATAACGCTTCTCGTCTATCTCTGTTCTCCTATCTCTCTGTTATCTGTAGGTCTCCAAGGTCACCTACAACTTGAACAGAATGATTAGCAGCAAAGCTCTAATACCATGAAAGGAAATTGCAGGATCAAAAGTACTAATCAAACATGCAATGCAATTACACAAGAGAAATACCAGATTTTAAGTTGTAGCAAGAGAGACCAACACCAAGATTGTAAACAAAGAAAAAACCCCTATGTATATGCAAGTGGCAAGAAGCCAAAAAGAGAGATTACAGAGATATCAAGAAGCTTCTCAATGAGAGAAATGAGAAGATAAAGAAGAAGAAGAAGAAGAAGAAGATATCCGTGAAGAGAATATTATACAGAAAGAGAGAAGGACACCTTTAAATAGAGGTGAAGAATGGAGTTATGTGTAACTCTAATATGCCACCTTGCATAAGGTGTGTGCCACATGTTTCCTCTTAAGGAGGAATCTACCAAAATAAATTATTCGTGTAGAAGGAATAAAAGAGGTGTTATCCGACATGTCGAGATAAAACACCAAAATTAATAAAATACAAAAATATAAAATAATCTTCACTAAGTAAAGATTAATTTCTAATAATGTCAACATATTCTTGTTGTCATTGGTGTCAACTATATCTTGTCCTATTACTTGTTTAGAAGACTTGTATGTTGAGAATATTGAGAAAATTAGCCTCTCCAGAAGAAACTAGTGAGCTATAGAGAAGTGCAATACAGATAGTGAGTTGTATGCTGAACAACAGTCTAGTAAACTGCTTCGCATTTACTTCTATTTGAAGTTCGTGGTCTGTGGATTGGAAGTAAGTTACAGGTATGACTAAGGATGCTGCATTCCGAGTTTGAAGCCTCTGCATGAAGATCTGAGTGATTTGTGTTCACCAGAGTGAAACCTGCTTTTTTTGTAAGCTCAAGTTGTGATAGGAAGAAAGTGTTATGTTCCGCATTCCTTTGCAATAAAGTATTTTGCTCTGCAGTTCAGGATGATGATAAGTGCCTACAGTTGCAATGGTTCGTGGTTGGTGGTCTACAATTTATCTTTCTTTTAAGACAGTTGAAGACAATGAAGTTCATGTGTTCTAGTGAGAAGATTCCTATGGATAAATTGGTTAATATTCCTGTGGTTGCTCCTGATGATTATAGCATGCTTGTGGATGTCTTCTAATCATGTTCCTATCTGGACTTTGGTTTGATTAAGAAATTGAGATTGTGTTTGAAGATTGTTCCAAGATAATGTAGCATGAAACTAGTCTTTGCCGACCTAGCTAATCCCAGTGATTGCAGAGATCTCTGGAAGATTGTAGAAGCGTGTTGTGGCATGGAAGATTGCGTTTGAGTCCCAGTTAAGGCATGGCATGATTCACATTTCATTCCCTTTGCATATTGTTGTAATAGGTCAGGACCTATTTTGTAAATTTTTGTAATACCAACCTTGAAGATTATTCCAATGGTTGATGATTGTGATGCCAACCTTGATGATCATTCCAAGGTTGATGTAGTGAATAAATACCTGTAGTTACGTCATGGAAAATATGTCCTTGAGTGGAAATGAAAAGATATTAAGAAAGGTCCAAAAGGCAGAGTAGAGAAGAGGCAGAGGAAAGAAGAGGAAGAGTAGAGCAGAGGAAGACCAGAGCAGAGGAAAAGCAGAGCAGGGGAATTATTATACTTTAGTCATAAATATAGAAAGGTGTTGATCATGGCAGTAAGCCTCCAGTAGGGTTTAACAGCCCTTATTGTAATCTTGTTAGGTTTAGGGTTGAGGCAGTGAGCCTGCTAGACCTAGTTGTTCTTCATGGTAGTAAGCCAGTATGTTTAGACCTGTGGGGTGACCAAGCCTGAACATCATTATTTCAAGATTGCAATATATAATGAGAGTTAATCCTCTCCGTGGTTTTCCCCACCTTTGGGTTTTCCACATAAAATCTAATGTCTTTTGTGTTTGATGTTATCTTTGTGGGTAAGTTTCTGATTTCATGCATTCATTGTTAAATCATAATAATTGTGGATAAGTGATGGATGTTTAATTGCAGTAAGTGTTTAAGTTTTTGAGAGAACTGATTCACCCCCCCTCTCAGTTCTCCGTTGCATATCAACAGATTCATTTATTCGAATTCAAGATTATTTCTACATTTGGGATCTAAGTGAGTTTATGAAAGGAAAAGAGGATAGAGGATTTGATGTGATTTTTGAATTCTTCATCTCTTCCATGGGAATGGAAAGGAAATTCATGAAGGATCATCAAAATTATTTTGTAAGTTCTAATGAAGTTGTATGAGTTCAATGTTTGCAATTCATTTATTACTCCTTGGAACTTAATTCTACAATTGAAGACAAAGGTATGCTGCTTGGCATACTTCATGATCTTAGAGAAGAATTCATGGTTAAAGAGACTACTCATAAAGGACAAGATCTATGGGCAGCAAGTTGTGTAATGGAGGAGAAAATGCAAACTATTTTGTTCCTTGGTAAGCAACATAACCTATCCTATGTTATTCAATTACTTCCAAATGAGCAAAAAATAGTGCTTAGAAATATGTTCCTAGAATTGTTCCTAGATAGAATATTGTAGCATAGAGACATAACTTGGAAAGAGAAATAGGAATACAAACTTATGGAAAGGGATTTCCATCGTAGATGGTTTACATGTTCACATGAGAAGGTGCAAAATAATGTGGAAAGGTGCAACAAACTTATTGTTGGTAATTCTTTAGGAAGACCACCTAATGAAGAGTGTACTAATGTGGTACAAGATGAGGTTTCCATATGGAATGTTTTGATGCATGGAGGCTTCGTCATTCCTAATTCTATGAAGGCTCAACATCTAGATGACTCATGGATTAAAATCAAGGTATGCAATAATTTTGAACTAGTTAAGGTATATTGTCATAATGGAGTTTACTCTTTGTTGCATCAACATGTATGGTTTTTATACTCACATATCAGATTTTTTCAATAAGTATTAAATACCATCACTATCGTGAGTTAAGAATTTGTGTTGAGTAGCCTCCTATCTTTGAAGGAGTCATCATAGATATCAGGTAGTCAAGATATGGGCATGGTTATGCTACTTCAATGAACAAACTTCATACAAGAGTGTTATTTGGTATTACTACTATGTGTTATTGTGGTGTTTATGCTCATGATTCATTCCAAGTGTTGGAAACTATATCTTTTCAATTTGGGCACTTTTTTTTGTTGCTAAGGATTGACTATGTGGAAAGAAAAATGCACTATGTTATTTGGCAGCTTGGTCTAGTTTGTATGCAGATATTTCTGATTTTGTTACAGAAGTTTGTGGTGATGATTTTATTATATAATAGACCCCTTTGTTGTTATTTCCTATTAGAGATCAATAATAATCAAGAGAAGATTGCAGCTTGGAAGTCTACAAACCAAGTATTCATCATTAATGTTGTTTTACTAACTAGTCACCATGGCGATTCATATGTATAATTAAGAGTGACTTGGAAGGCACTTATGAATAAAGGGTGGAGAAATTTTTAAATGATAGGTTATGCTAGTGATGTACTTTCTAATATCATTTTGGAAAGTGTGTTGGATGATCAGTATGTACTAGTGAATGGACACAGAAGGTGCACAATCTTCTACCTGAATGAATTGAACATGCTTGTAGATTCATTATTTAAGAAATGGTTGAGTATTTTCTGCTGTTCTATGATGTTAATTATTATTCCTCAATAGTACTATTGTTGTTCTAGATCAGATACTAAAGTTGCAACTAACATCCTTCAAGATGAGGCAAAGTATGAAACAAGTAGTGATGATTTCAACACGGTGTATCTTCATAATGTGAGAGCAAAAGAGGTAATTGTTTCAAAAAATTATCTTTTCTATTATGGAGGATGCATAGACTTCTATAACAGTCCTATATGCTATAAAAATCAGAATTATATCATTTTAAGGGGTTGGAAGAGTTTCTTGTTTAACTTGTCTCATGGCAGTGCACATACACTTTGGGAAGGACATGCTAAAAGAAAGGGGTTATTGATTGAGGAAGATGCAAGGCATACTACAAACCTACAGGGCATGGTCACTAAGGAATCAAAATCTCCAGGTTCACACATTATTCTTTGGCAAGAGTTGTCTCATTTGACATGGACAGGATCAAGGCTTTTTGAGCAGTATAGCATTACTTATCATGTTGGAACAATAGTTCTTGAGCAATCTGAGTCTACATTGCTTGAGGACAAGAAATCTTGGCAAGGGAGGACTTGTCATGTCCCCCTTTTGTTTAATTCATGTTGGAGGATATATTTGTCAATTCAAAATATCTTCCTTGGGCTGAGGTATGGAAATTGGAAAATAATTATATCTAAAATTAGTTATTTGGGCCCTAATCATTTATTAATTCTTATTTATAATAAATGGGGTCAAATAACTAATTTCAAATTATTATTTTAGATTATTTACCCAAGGAAGGGCATGATATTTCATGTTAGAATATTTTTAACATCCAAGTTTAGGTGGCATGCTATTATTAACAGATTCTTTGGTAGTTTTTATGACAACTTGCATGCATGGAGTTATTATTTAATTTTGGCGGAGAATCTTGCAACGATCATTATGGTGGGCCTCTTTTGGATGGAAATTGATGTAATAATATTATTTTATTTTATTTTTCAAGAGGGGGTCATTTGGGTTTTCTCCTCTATTTATTTGGAGGCCAAAAATACATTTGGGACTTTTGCGGATTTGACAATTTTCTCATAGAGTTGTTTAGCTTGTGTTTTCTTCAGTGGACAGGGAAACCATTGGAGATGGAACTTGTGGCTAGTGGACATGAGTTCCCAAAATTTTGAGGGTGGTGTTCTTGGAATGTAGAGAGCAATCTCACCTTAGAGGTTGCATCAGTGCTAAAGGATTGTAACAGTTTTAGTGTTTTGTGTGCAAGAGTAGATTCTGGTGATTTCAAAGCATTTGTGCTCTTGTAGGTTTTGCATGTTATTGCATGTTTGTATAGAATGTGTATTTCATCTATTTCAGAGGTTTGGATCAGCTTTGACCAGCTGGGTATTGCTGGTTTGATCTCAGGAGCATTGTATGTGAAGTATATGTATGTAGGGTGTGTTTTGAGCATTTTAGAGTGTTTGTGGTGTTTCCATTGATTTTGTTTGAGTTTTCTATTGTGTATCATGTGGATGAATCATTCCTTGCTTCTATAGCATGATCCATGGGTGCCATATATCATTTGGTGCAACTACTATGAAGTTTCTATGTGTTTCTAGAAATTTCGGGTGAATCGCACATGTGTATTTCAACATGTTTTTGGTGTGTGTCTAGCAGATTCATTGTGGAGTGTTGTAGTTGTTTCTGCTGTTGTAAATCAGTTATGTGGGCATGATTCCATGTCATATGTATCAGAAAATCATAATAAAAAACATTTGATTTGTTTGTGTTCATTTTTGTGTAATACTTGTGCAAACTAGTTAGCTAGTTTGGCTGTTTTAATGCATGTTAGTGTTAAGTTTGTTAAAGACATTTTGAGATTTGGATTTAATACTAAATTTTAGGTTATGGACATTACAATCATGTAAGAGAGAAACAAGATCTACCCCTATTGAATATCCTATTTTCCAATGACTTCATTAAGCCATGTCTGAAACCTTCATCACAATCCATCTTGTTCCCAACATGGATGTTCAGATAGCTTATAGGACAATTTACACTCGCCAATTGCATCTTCTTGAAAGTTTGTAAAGCCTTTTTAGAAAACCCATTTTGTGCATATCCTGCAACCATGACATTCCATGAGACCACATTTCTTTGAGGCATTCTATCAAGCACTTTGTTGCCTTGCAAGTTTCAAACCCTTCACCTCCTCTTCTTTTTTAGTTCGATCCTTTCTTCTCTAGATTGTTGTATGGTTAGGTTTCCCTATTCAATTTAATCATTGGATTTGATAGATTGTGTAAAAAAAATAAGGCTTTTCTTGGTGTTTGGCATTGTTTGAAATATTACAACTTTGTTTTTATAGAAAGCAGTAAGGGTGTAGTTTTAGGGCCTACAATTGCCATTTTTATTTTCTATATTTCCAAACTCAATAATTCTCTATGATTAGCTATTTTTCTTATAGGCTCTGAAGTTTACAGTATCATTTATTTTTCAAACCCTAGAATTTTTCATACATGCAATTAACTAGTTCTAGTATGTTTTGTCTCTAAGCTTTGTAATTTAACCTACATGTTTCCTTTTCTTAAGCTTATGACAATCTTGATTTTTCTGTGAGCGTATTAGTAATTTAACCCATCTATTTCTTTAATTTCCTTTTTCCTGTTATGAGAATCTTGATTTTTGTGTGAAATTTTAGGGCTTGAATATATTTGTTTCATAGTCTGGGAATGGGTTCTAATTTTTCTAATTTTTCCCTAAATATGGCTGTGCAGAAAACTTGTTTTCTGTGAATCTTGGTGAATTGTTTGTTTTCAAAGTTTTGATTGGTGAATTTCCCTTAGTTTTATTTATCTTTAGGGAATTTCAACCCTTGTCTAGGGTATAAAATCGTTTAAGCTTTTCCCTGTTGGACATTCCTAGCATGGTTATGCCTTTAGCTATACTTTGAAACCATTACTTAGTTGTACAAAAAAATATCATTTTACAAGATATTCACATTTCATCATCCCATAAGTCTTCAATTATTTTAAGAGGACCATTGATTGGATTCAAAGACATGGAGTTCTTGTTCTCCAAAATTTAGTTGAAATACAATGTTTATCGGATATTTTCAAAATTTTAAGTAAATCTAAAGCATGGCATCATCACTACAAAAATCGATTACTTATGAAAACTTAAAAAGATCCAAGCTGTTGTATTTTTTATCTTTTAAAAGAATTGTATTTGAAATGCATTATTTACTTTGTTTTCTTTAACTGTGTCAAACTCTTTTTCTGTTAAATTTTGTTGAAACATGCAACATTTGACGGATTCTTACCACATTTTTAAAAATATAATAATGTTGCATTATAGAATTCTGTTTACAACATTGTGGAAACTTGAAAAAATGATTACATATGGAAACTTAAAAGAGTTGATTTTTGAAATACAATGTCCTTTGAAATCCTTAATTTACTGGGATTGTCAGATAGCCTATTTTCTTTCGAGGATCGCTTTTTTGGCTCAAGGTGAGCTATGCTTTTTTCTTTTAAAAGCTTAGTTACTATGTTGTAATTAATTTGTATTAAAATGCATTGCCTACCTTCTTTGTTGCCAAGTCATTGAATTCCTTATTTGTTATGGAATAAAGTGTTAGAAGAATGACTTTGCTTGGAAGGAATTGAATTCTTTTGTTTTATTTACTTTAGCTGGAACAAAGTATTTAAGGAATGACTCAGATTATTAAGTACCGCACACAATTGATCCCATTACATGATATCTAAAAATAATTATATTTAAAAATCAATGCCGTGAGGCTTCCACAGTCCATAATGATCAGCAAAAAAAATTGATTTAACTTTTGGCAAAAATTTGATTTTATTGAAATATTGAATCAAGCATAGCATAAACATTTTGGATGCAAAATATTGGGAGTGGCAGCTATTGGTGAATATGAGAAATTGGAAGTAGTTTATATTTGATTCTCACGTAATTTATGAGGTTTGTGCTTTGGACATTAATTTTGTATTCTTCTTTATTTGGTATAGCTCTCAACAAATAAATAGGTGTTTAGCTCATCAAGGTATTAGAGAAAAGAAAGAACAAAGTTATAGCAAAATGCTAACCTATTGTTATTAGGATGCCTAAGATCAAAGCTCAACTGCAAGATATGCTCCGACAGAGGATTCACATTGGTTGTCAATTCCAACAATGTGGAGATTGCTTCTAATCACAGGAGGAATCTCTTTAGCCCAACGAATATCATAATCTTAAGAGTTTTGGATTTAAGAGTATCTTTTTCCTAATGCATCAATTTGTAACATTTTTCCTGATTAAACTGTGTAGGTGATTTAGGTGATTTAAGGTCTGAAAACTGCCATTAAAACTAGTTTTCAGAAGCAAACAAATGGGCATTGACATTTTATTTCTAGAATATCAAATTGAAAGTCTTTGAACTATTGTCTCTACATATCAGCTTGCTCTTGCATTGCAAACTCAATTTCTAGAGTGAGATCTATCCTCATAACCATATTATGGAGAACTCAAAGAGAATTGTATGTAAAGTCCACATTACAGCATTTTGCATACACTTCCACATTTTTGCATATTTGCCTATAAACGTATGGAGACTGATTGAAACAGAGAAGTTGGAAAGAACTAGACTCGAAACTAAACTATTTTATCTAAGTAAAATTTGACTTGAATTGATCATGGTAGTTTCTTTCTTTTAGTTTGTTCTTTCTTTTAGGTAGGGACTATAGTTGCAGTGCAGCCCTTGTTATTATGGTGTTGTTTATCTATATAATTTTTTTTATCATTGTAACTTATTCTATGATTGTAACATATCTTTATCCTTCTTTTTCATTATGTTTAGGTTATCATGTTCTCCCCTAAGACTCTTGGTTTCCACACTCATCTTTTCCTCTCTCCTTTTAAAGAATTTGATTTTACAATCTTACTCAAAAGTTTTCACCACTTCGATGAAGACAAATAGAATAACAATCATGATTTGGTGATCACAAAACAAGAAATTACACAAAATCTCCAAATTGCCTTAATAGAAGAAGAGGTAGGGCATCTATATATAGAGTTTTAAAATATAGGTGACATTATGGCACACAACCATATTAACCAATAACCCAACTACAATAGTAAATACAAACAATAAAGTCAAGAAATGTAACTACAATATTAATGAGCTTAATGGGCATTACTATAATCAGTCAACAAATGCTGTTACATGTTGATTATTGTTGTTATTCTCACCCATAATGACCATTGGGAAGAACTTAAAGTAGATCTCTAAGTGTTTGGAATCATTCATGAGCTAGAGGCTTCATGAAGCTATCTACTATCTGATCCTTCGTACTACAATACACAACTTGATCAATCCCTGTTGAACCAACTCTCTAATGAAGAGATGTTGAATCTCAATATGTTTGGTCGTGCTATGAAATACTAGATTCTTAGTCATTTGTATAAAACTCTTGTTGTCACAATATTGTTGTGTAGTCTCACAACATACCTCATTTTACTGTATAAAAATAAGGACCCAACTATTTTTTGGTTTTTATAGGTCCTTTCTATTGGTTCCCAAAAATCTTATAATCCAAAACTCTAAAATATTCCTAAATCACCTAGGCAAGGGATGTCATCAAGGTGATTTGAGAGAGGTTTATTAACAAGTTGAGGGTGATTTTATGAAACTAACAGGAGTGGGTAGACTCCTCTATTCTTTGAGCTCAACATAGACTTTGGAGGGATATTCCAAGGGGTATACCTTAATAGGTATTAACTTCTAAACCAAATGAACAACTAAAAATATTTGAACAACCAAACCCAAATTGCTTTCTTAGCCCCAAATTTGTCACTAAACTAAGAACAACTTGTTGTTATAAAACCCCTATATATATGATAAAGGCAATCCTCTAGAATGAGGATGCTGATGAAACTACTACTATGTCTAAAGATAGATATATTGTTTTGTTTTTAAAGGTTTAGGTGATCATAGGCTTCTCAGGATGGTGCCTATATGTTGGCTTGCAGAGTCTCAAATTCACTAAAAGAACACAACTGCAAAGAAATATAAGGCTGCCTATTTGAATATTCAAATGCATGAAAATCAATACCAAATCGCTAAGAATACTTAATAATCCAACACCATATAGTGTTCTTCCTCATATAACACTAAAATGATCATTTACATATATTGGAAGTGAATAAAGAGTTATCACACTCACTCAAATCGGAGCTTATATTCACACCACTAAATGTTGTAAGAGAAAACTATAACTGTGATTAAGTTTCCTAAGAACACCAACAGCAGTGGAGAGAAACAATGATTCAATACAAAGATTGCAAAATATTTAACATACATTTCACAGTTGTTTCGTGAAGAACAAAAATCTACAAAGATGATCTTTTCTTTTTTGCCTCTAGATCTCTAAACCTACTGAGAGAACAATGCCCAATTGACCAACCCTTGAAAAAAGTTTTGATACTGCATTTATAGCCTTGTCCATGCAAACCTGAGAGTGAAATAGGTGGGAAAACACCCAAGAACCACACCAATTGCAATAAAAACATTGATTTCAACTACCCACTTCACATTAATGGCTATCCCAGAGGTTGCTGGCACGTTCCTAGGTGGTGGGAGGAATATGGAAGGCTGGGAAATTGGCCTCTGACAAATTAGACCTTGGAAGTTAGGCCTCTACCCTACACCATGTCTTTGGAAGAGAGGAAAAGGACCACCAACCTTGAAAAACATAGAAAAAATAAAGATTGATAGGGGTCGAGCCTCAATCCTTCATCCTTCCGCCTTCCTCAACATTTGGTAGAATTTTAGTTAACCGGACTTTGGCCATGTGTCAACAGTTCGCATCAGTGCACCCCTCATCAGGTCCCACTCAACTGATGTCGTGATCATGCACTCTACATCTACGTGGAACACACTAATACCACTCTTCGAAGTCCTTTGGCTAACCTTGTACATGTGGTAGCCTATCGCAACAACACAGAGCTGACTTGATTCTAACAACTATCCTCTATGTGGATGTACTACCAATTAAACAAGTTGAAGGATATGTTAATTAGCATATATTGGAGTTCACACACCAGGCTTTCTAAGTAACATATTCTCATTTGAATTCAACAAGGAACATCTATGCCCTCCAGCTCCCAAAAGTAATGACTAATATTTGTTAGAATATGAAAAGATTAATAACCCAGAAAACTAGTGCAAAGAATAGATATTAAAACTATGAATGCAAATGATACGAAATCAAAATAGCAACACAGAGTTAGTCTCCAAGAGAGTAATGCAAATGCTAAAAGCAAAATAGCATTAAGAGGATGCAAAAGCAAAAGATGCCAAATACAAGCCAGGTAGCATGCTTATATAGACTAGGAAGAGAAAGGAGGTGGCAACATCGACCAATGAGGAGCAACAATCTATCGGACTAAAGATAACAAAGTATCTTCCCAAAATAGCTAATGGATGCTCACATGTAGGAAGGTGACACCTCGCAACCACTCACCTAATAAGACATGCTTTATTAACCTAAGCGAGATTAATAGAAGTGTAGGAAAAACCTAGGAATATAGGAAAAATAAATAACCCATCTAGGAAATAAAAACCTACACTAACAATATTCACAAGTTTCTTTGGAGCTTCGAGATCAGGCCTTCCTTCTGATGCATGCTCTGCAAAAGATGAAAGGCCGCAAGCCTGACCTCTGATGCTTGATACACTTAGGTATTTTTGCAAGAAACCAAGGTGGAATTTAGAGCTGACAGACATGGCATAGAGAAGAAGGGAACCCCAAAATCTAAAATTTTGAAAAGGTAGAAAATACAAGGAAACATAGAATATTTGGGACTTAGTCATTTTGGGATTTTTTCCTTGCATTTCAAAAATAAAAAACATGGAAACCTTGTGAAGGGAACCCATGGAAAATATCTTTGATTGGATATAAATGATAGGTTCTACAACAAAGGCACAAAATGGGACTTACTAGAATTGGGGCAAAAGATGCATGTTGGGAACTAGGTTTTTCATGTGTCAACACTAGCGCTAGTTGGAGACATGTGCCAAGAAATGGCATAGTGAGAATTCAGATCTCTGGAGTAGACCAAAAGGACCAAAATGCAAAAACAACACACAAGAACAAAAACAAACACAAAACATCATCCAGACCAATAGTGGTCAAGATCGCTCGAGGTCAAAAATAACATATATAATAAGATTTCATCATTAAATTTTGAAGGACCACACTACTTATGAGAAGTAGAGTTTCAAATGTTGCTCATGAACAGGTAGCTCCAGAGGTTCCCCTTCCATATTTCTGATATAAAAGGTGTCCTGAATAGCCTTTTCATCAATTTGATATGGGCCTAACCATAGTGGTTCAAACTTACCATGCTTGCCCTTGTCCTCTAATTTTTCATTCCAGAGAAGAACCAAATCTCTAATCTAGAAACACCTTTTGATCATTCTTCTATTGAAGAGATGTTCCATCTTCTACTATTGTAGAAATTTTTTATCATGTGCCGCCCTTATAGATTCATCTAATTATGTCAACTCATGCATCCTCAATGCCAAAGCATCCTCCCCATCTTCTCCTATTTGTTGCAGTAGTTGATACACAGACAGTTCTAATGACATTGGCATTTTGGCCTCCATCCCATATACTAGTTCAAAATGAATTTTACCTCTAGCACATTTGTATATGATCTTGTTAGCCCAACCTACATATTTTATCTTGTCATCCCACCTTTTCTTGTTCATATCTAGAGTCCTCTTCAAAAAATTTATGAAACCTTTTTTTACTGGACTCAGCTTGTCCATTACTCTTGGGATGGTATGGTGATGAATGAATTGAACTTATTCCATATTTAGAACATATACCTACAATGTCTTTAGATATGAAGCGCATAATATTGTCTGCAATAATTCTAGATGGCACACCAAATCTGGTTATCACATTGTGTTAGGATTAAGGTGCCATCAACCTTGTAAATACTATGTAATTTATTATTCCTATTATTGTTTGTAAATCACCCATAAGGGATGAAAGGTTTCACTATAAGCGATCTTGTTTCAGTTGCATTTTTATATCTAGTCCCTAATGCTAATTCATCCATGATGGGGGGTCACAGGGGGTTTCCCCTCTGTGAGGGGTCCGGGTGGATCATCCCCCTGGTGGAAGGTCTAGGGACCGAGCGCCCTAGTGGGAGTTCAGGGGTAGTGCCCCAAAAACCACATTTAATTTATCTTTTATCATTGTAAATCTAGACCATTCATCATTAGGTCACATATCTAACAGTTGATATTATGTTAATTTTCTTGCCCTAGAAGGCAAAGGATATTTGTACTACATTTTTAGCAGAGTTGAGAGTAACATGCACTACTTGATTGAAGGCTGAAGAAGGAGAGGAAGTGCATGTTTTGTAATCTCATATTCGAAGATAATACAACTTGGAGCCTCTTTTCTTGGTAGAGTTTTTTACCCAAAATGGTTTTTTCCATGTTACATATTGTTTTATGTGTTCAGTTCTTAAGGCATGTTATTTTTGTGTAGTGGGTTTTATTTTTTTGCAATCTCCATTGATTCTACATTGTTTAGAAGACATAAATAAGGTTTGAATTAGATTTATGTTGTGTAGTTTGTGCCTTCATTTCTAACACATTGTTCATGTTGATGTATAAAATTGCGCGAGTTCAATCACCAACATCGAAAACTTCAAGAATGTGGGATTGATCCCTGAAGTGACCTCCAAATTGTAAAGAAGTTGGTTCTTCCTTTTTGATGGGGGTTTTGGAAAAGGAAGCAAAAACAAGATTGCAGAATGAAAAGCCTAATCCTATGGTGATGCGTTGGATTTAAAACCTACCCATTGCACAATGTAAAACCCTAATAGATTAACTAGAAAAATTAAAGAGCATAAATGCATTCAATTTATTACCCAGTATGATAAAATAGATTTAACAGAGGCTGAGAATAGAAAGAAAGAAAAATAGAACATGAAATAGACTCAGATCTGCACAAAGTACTACTAATCTTTATTATTTGAGGAAGAATAAGATACAGAGGCAAAGATTTGCACAAAATATTACAACCCTCATTTGAGGTAACTGTTGAGGCCAAGAAAATATCTCTACTACCAATAATTTTTGATCTCTGAAAAACTCTGCGGAACTCTCTACTTTCTGTCCTAGATTCAAAAATTTATAGCAAAAATCCTCAAAAAAAAAATTCTATCTGCTCACAGAAAATATGCAACTATAATCTCAGGAAATCCGGCTCAAATAGCTGTAACTGGTTGTTTTGTTTCTCCTTCATGGCTGGAAAACTTTTCTACTATTGGTTGACCTATGGTACGAAAAACTTCCTTCTCATCTCTCTTCCCATGGTTGCAGTGAAAATGAGAGGTTGCGTGATAAATTAGGGTTGCATACTAATCTCCCTGTGAATAGTCAAAAGAATGTTTATATTAATAAAGCCTTAGCTTTATTTTTCTTGTTGTAGCTTGCTTCTAATTTCCTGTGACTTAGAATAGGCTCTTTACATTTTAAAAATATATCTTTATTCTCCCTTAGAGACCCACCACTTTATATGACTCAATTTATATTAAAACAATGGCTCAACATCTTCACATGACCTTTACATTTTATGAGTTTTATAAAAAATAAAATGAATGCTTTATCTCACACCCACAACCTCCACGTGGTACATTGGTGCTAGTTTGAGATGAAGATTTCTTTTCTTCCCCTCAAAGGCCTGCGAGAGTGACAAGTGGCACCCTTCACTACTTTTCTTTTGATGCTTGCTGGAGTTGTTGATTTGCTTCTGATCCAATGGCTACTACGTTTCTACATTTGAAACCCTAAAACCTACGTAGATTTGACATTTACTATGGTGACTAAACTAGGTTGTCCTCTATAATGTTGCACTAATCTTCATTACTTTCGCTTGTGAGCTTATATAGCTACCATTCTTCATATCTTGTGCCCTACTCTCATAGTGGTGCATTGATGTAGTGATAGAGTTTTCTCTGGTAGGCACCATGCTTTAATGGCTTTATTGGATAGTAGTGTGCCTTCAAAAAAAGGTGGTGCTTCATTCATTGTTATGTATCCATATATGATATGCATATTTCCTTTTAGTCATCTTGCCACTACTAATGTAACCTGTGCCTTCCATTTTGAATAGTGATGTGCCCATTTGCTATGGTGAATAGCTATGTATGAAAGGGTTGCTTTGGCGAGCCTTTTTGTTTCTGTGTTCTTATTTTGGTAGCAATGTTTGAGCCCAAACTGGGCTTCACTCCTTTAGCTTGTTACACTATGCTTCTGTATGATAAAGTGGATGTATATCAAACATGAGGACACACCCTTTGCCTTGTAATACTCAGGCTTTTAAGGCTGCTCTCATTTGATGACTTGCACCATTTAGAATATGACTATTTTTTCTTAGCTGAGCGCCATTCACCTTTTAACCTAACTGTGTCCTTCATTATAGTGGTGCCTCTTTGATATTAATGCTAGTCTTTATACAAAAGTGCGATTCATATAAGTTTTGTCTCTTATTAATGGCTTCTACCTCTATGGCTGGTGTGATGACCTCATGTGAACATGTCTCATTGAAACTTCAACATGGTTGCATTGATTTGTATGGAGTAGTGCTATTCCTTGTAGCTGGCTTTGAATCATGCTTGATGCAGATGTTTGACTCTCTCTGCAAGTTCTATGCCTGACACCTCTTCCATCACAAAACCACATGAAGAATCTACATATAAACTAGTTTTTAGTTGATTGCCAACATCTTCCTTTGCATTGTTGCTCTTATTCTTTGAGGTACACCAACTTATAGGATATGCAATGATGAAGACTACACCTTTGATATAGTTAAGACTCTTTAATGATGGTCAAGCCTCATCTGTATGGTTGTGCCTTGTTCTTAGGTAGTGTGCCATGTATAGACCATGCCATATCTTGATACACTTTGCCTTTATGTAGATGGCTGCGACTAAGCCTTTCAACATCCTTGGAATATTCATCTAAAACTCCATAAATTTTTATTGAATCTATGGGTAAGTGCAAAAAGATGGGGGGCCAAAAAGTGGCCAAATTATTTTAAAAAAAAATAATACAAAACATGAGCACGTTATAACATGCTCGCATTATAACACGAGTGCGTTATCACCTATTATAAATTAAAAAACTCATCTCATTTCATTTCTTTTCTTTTTTCTCCACTATTTCCATGGTCTGCAAACCCTAGGAAGTGTGCTTGCATTTTGGATTCCTCAATTCAACACAAAAATCTTCTCGATTCATCGCCAAAATGCTGCCATGACGTTGAGCATGCCAAAGGAGTGAGTTTATTTGTCTTTTTGTTTGAATTTGCTTCTAAATAGGTGGGTTTGAGTTGTTTTTTCATGTATATTTCGTTAATTGTCAAGAAATGTTAATGCACCTCCTCCTCCTCCTCCTCCTCCTCCTCCTCCTCAAAATCCACAAAATCCTGCGAACAACAACATCTTCCATCCATTCCTTGACATGCCCCTAGAACACAAGAAAATATAATGGGGCAAATTGAAAAAAAAAAAAAAAATTAAAGATATAATTGCAAGATTGAAAGATCCTTCCACTTCAACCTTGCATAGGTCCACGCTTGTTGAATGTCTTGAATCTATGTTATCAAATGTAGATTCAATTAGCAAGCAAATAACTAGTTGGACGGATAAGAGGAGAGAGTTTAGAGATTATTATGCAGACAAGTTGTCATACCAAGATGTGAAAAAATTACAAATTACAAAATTAGACTTGTGTTCAATTTTCACAAACCCACAAACAAATCAACCTACACCCATTACATGCAAGAGGTTCCCTATCCATTGGTGCAACAACCAAGCGATAAGGGACAATTTTGTCCTCCATGCAATAATAATGAGGTCCCACAATACTTTTTGAGGAAACTCTACTGCAAGTTTGTCCTCAATAAAGTGCCAAACTATTTTGGTATGCGGGACTTCCAGGGTAGAGGTGGGGGGTCAGCACAAGATAGACTAGGGGCACGTGTTGACCCACAATAGGCAGTGAGATGAGTAATCAGCAGACCAGCCCATGAGCATGTTTCTATCCCTTCCATTGTGAAGGAGAGTGTTGAGGTCGATACACTTTAGTCCATTAGTGCCTTGACCCAGAGCATCATAGAGCATGTTAGTCCTGCAGTACAGAGTGGGTTGGGAGATAGTGCGAGGAGTAGGGTCCCACCCCATACTTGTCAGACTTGCGGGTCAGCCTGTGGTTATGACCCCATGGATAGTTAGGACATAGGTGCACAGGCTACATCTGCAACTGAGCAGATGGTGATGACAGATACCCTCCTGAGTGAGACTTTCAGCCTTGATACTCAGGTAAATATTAGCAAGTTTATTGAATTTAATTTATTAAATTTTATTTTTGAAATGCAAGATTAACTAATTTAGTTTGATGATTTTAATAAAATTTTAGGGTCATAGTGTTGATGCAGTTTTCAGTGGTTCTTGACCTGAATATTACACTAGATCATCTACTATTGGGCTATGTAACTAGTGAACAATTATAAATATTACATGTGAATAGCATCATTACATGAATGGTATTCTAATATTTGCTTTTGGATGTTGAATAGGTTAATATTAGAGATTTCACGGCAACACGTGCCAGTGGTGGTGGACTTCAAAGTTTCACGGAGGTAATAAAATAAATAGTTTAATGAATGAATTGTACTTACTAGATTTTTGTATGTGACTTGTGTTCTTTATTGTGTGTAGTTCCATGTTTAGATGAATGTGTGTGTATGTTAGGAGCCATGATTTGCATCACTATTATAGTTTTCGTAATTGAATAATGTTGTTTTATTTCCAGATGATGCAGGCTGCGGAGACACCTCCCGATGTTCAGAGGGCAATGGAGCATGGTGTGACCTCTGCGATTCATAGCTCCATGGCATTGACAGGGGTATGAGGCAAATTAATAAATTTCAATTTACATTCATTGTTATAGTTGTTTATTTTTGAAAAATCAAAAGATTATTGATTTGAAGTTTAATTTCTATCTGGATGGTTTCTATAGGACATGACATCACCACAGCCTATTCTTGCTACTGAGGCAAGTGAGGACACATATTATATGTTAGCGGTAAGTGATTATTTTTTTAAATGTTTCATTTTTTATAACATGTAATTTCTATATATTAATGTCTATACTTTTTATTGTAATAGCTAAAGATGCAGGAAGAATTAAATAGGAGGAGCAACCCTCAGGTTTGTAGTAGACCATCCACATGCATGTCTCCATCCCCTAGAAGATCAAAGGTTGCTTGTGATCTATTCTCTTCGCCAGCCAGAGGGGAATGACTTTTTATTGTGTTCCTTTAATGTATGCCTATATGGCATTTGTGGACATATATTTTGTATTGTATATAGTTGACATTGTATGCCTATATGGATATTTGGTTAATACAAATATTTTTTATTGATGGCATCCATACTTGCATTATAAATCCACGTTTGAATGGATATTTGTAGATGGCTACTTCAAATATTTAAAGTTCAATTGTATTACATATGATGTTTGTTGATCCAATAAGCTAGCTAGTGTTATTCAAGTATCACCTAAACCTCATTTTGGAACTAAAAGATAAAAGTTGTATAATAAAAAAAAAATCATCATGTTGAACATAAAATATTAATATTCTTTATGAGTAGCATACAATGTCAACTATATGCAATACAAAAAAATGAATCATCATGTTATTCTTTATGTTTGAGATCCTGAAAATGACTAAGTCTGGTAGCCTGATATCCTGAAACACTAGGGTGAATATCCAAGTCATTAGGATGATTGTGCCTTGAGAAAAAGTCATTAAGATGAGTGCCTAAAGGAGACTTTCTTAAACATTCAAACATTGAGCAACAAGCATGAAGGGTTAAGGCACAATTTGCAACTCATAAAGCTCGCCCAACTTGGAGAGAGCATTCATTTAAGACAAGGCACCCATTGACACCTATTCCACCATAAAAGTGTGCCTAAGGTGGAAGGAGAACAAGCCTCTAGTAAGTGAAGCACACCTATTGTCTAAACCACTTCATTATGGTGCCCTAACATGAGGAGGAGTATATAAGTCAATAGGAAATGGTGCCTAGAATGCAAATGAAGGACTAAGTGGCATTTTCAATAAGCATCACTTCACCTTGAGCTTTCAATAAATACATCAAATTGAGCCCCATAAGCCTAGGTGCCCTTTTCCTTCAAAAGAACCTTGTATTGGTGCCTTAGAGCAAATCAACTTATAATGACAAGTCTTGGAGGTTTCTCATTTTGGATGATGTCTTTTGAGATTAACTACAATGATTGAAAGTTAAGATGAGTGGAAAGAACCTATCTTGAACCTTAGGCACCCTTCATGTAATTTCCCACCATCATGAGCACTTAGATCTAAGAAGGAGTGAATGAAAGATCTTAACATCAAGAAGCATGTTATCAATAAACTTGGGGAAGTCTTTGACAATAATTATGATGAATTGAGTACATGGAAGCAAAGGAAGTACATATCAACTCCAAAGTGTGCCTAATGATCAATAAGAAATTCTTCCAAAGCAAAGGTGCTCATTATGAATTTTCCTACTAGTTTTGGTGCCTTGAAGTCTAAGTGCATGAAAATCATGAGGATGAGCGCTTAGGGATGAGATAGTGTTCATAAGAGTTTAAATAAGAACATCATCAAAATGCGCCTTGGTAGAGAGACTTGAGACCATCATCAAATAAGCCAAAATATCTATCTCCAATCTAGGCGCAAATTTTAGCTCCTCCCAACTCAAATGAGCGCCCAAGTTGAAGTCAACTTTCATCTATACAACCCTCAGATTGTGCCTTGATTAAGGAAGGGATTTGAACCTCAATATTTAATCATCTCAAGACAAAAGCTTCCTTAGACACTTGGCATTTGATTGAAATCATTAAGAATTAGAAAGAACCAGCTAAGGATGTAAGGCGCACTTTTCACCCATACAAGCCTAAAATTGCGCCTAAGGGAAATAACTTGATTTCATATCAATAGGTGAGTGCCTTGAGAGAAAGGATCAGTCTAGGTCATTTTTAATTGTTGAAAGGACAAAAATGATAAAGATAAAAGCAATTGAGTTAGGCGCACTTTAGCCTCTAAGGACACCTCAATGAGCACCTTGGGTCAAGTTGCATGAGATGACCTTTTAGAGTGAGTTCTTGAAAGATAGAATACATTCTAAGACATGTCTCATCATTTAGAATTACAAAATTGCAAGTATAAAGACATTTAAATCTAGGCGCACTCTCCTTAGTACAAACCCATTCTGGCGCCTAAGGGAGAAATTGCATTGAAAGACACCTTTTGAATGAATCTCTTAAGGGAGATTGACCTCTTTAAGCCATTACAATTGTTTGAAATCATTTAAAGTGATAAATATGGACCAACTTGTGTTAGGCGCCCTTTGCTCTTCTTTTTACCTATATATGCGCCTAGATTTGTAGTAAGATTATTCCATGTTTAAAGAGGATTCCTTTGTGTTATAAAATGTTTATCATGAGGATTGATGTGTTTCTTGATTTGTATTGTAGGAAGATTGAAGGAAAATGTAGGAGCAAGAGCTTGGAGTCACCTAGAGTCATCATGTAGCTGCTCCAAAGGAGCCTTTCACATTCATTCATGCCAGAGAGTTAAGATGGAAGTAATCACTGCCAAGGAAACACCACTTCAAGAGGTAGCTACTCCAAGAGGTCACAACAAGATATATTTCAAATCTTCTTCATCAACGACATCACCAGTTGCATCATGTTCGAAGACTTCCATCTATCACTTCAAATTGCATCTAGTGAACTCATTAATTGGTGCCTAGGAGGAAAAGACCTTAAACTTACATTATTGAGTCAGCACTTTAGAAATTGAGCCATTCCTAGTCAATTGGAGTCATAAAATATCAAATACATAGTCAAATTGGACTTAGGCGCCCCTTCATGTAATTTCCCACCATCATGAGCACCTAGATCTAGGAAGATCATCCAATTGCACCTAGGAATAAGATACAAGTCCAAGACCTCAAATTTGAGCGCTTAGAAGTGTGATGGATTGAACAAGTTACATTGGTGCCTAAGGGTAAGTTGTATCTAATGACATCACCTAATTGAGTGCCTAGGAGTTATAAACCTTAACATTGACATGAGGACAAGCGCTTAGTAAAGGAGAGTTTCTCAAACATTTAAACATGTGAATGAAGTCATAGAAATGCACCAAGTCATCTAGGCAACATTTTCCCCTTGTGTACCCTTACATTTGTGCCTAAGAAGAAGTTGCTTCAGTTCATTGGAGTGTTTGAGTATTGAGGATTTCTTAGCAATGCTTTGCAACTTTACACTGGCTCCTTCTGATGATTTTTGGGGCAGTAGAAAACCTTTCACCACAGGCAAACACCTTAGAGATATAAAAAACCAAGAGAGGTATTGTAGAGGCACTCTATGTGATTGCGTTGCCTCAAACAAAATGTTTCTAAGTGACATGGTTTTCGAGTAACATCTCGTCAAAGATTGCTGCCTTTTTGCACTTTGGACTCTTCAGGGATATCGTCGGTACAATGTAGCTCAGACTGTTTCGACATGTTTGGGTGAAAAAAAGGACCATGCCTAGCATAAATGTACCCATCCAGACACATTGGAATAGTCAATTTGGTCACATCAAGAACAGGATGAAAGTTACACCCCTTTGCAACTTTACACTGCCTCCTTATGACAATTTTTGGGGAAGCAAAAAATCTTTCACCACGGGCAAATGTATCAGAGATATAAAAAACTGAGAGAGGTTATTGTAGAGGCACTCTACATGATCGCGTTGCCTCAGACAGGATGTTTCTAAGTGACACAGTTTTTGAGTAACATCTCGTCAAAGATTGCTTCCTTTTTGCACTTTGGACTCTTCAGGGATATCGTTGGTACAATGTAGCTCGGACTGTTTCGACATGTTTGGGTGAAAAATAAGACCATGTCTAGCATAAATGTACCCATCCAGATGCGTTGGAATAGTTATTTTGGTTGCATCAGGAGGAGGATGAAAGTTACACCTCTTTGCAACTTTACACTGCCTCCTTCTGATGATTTTTGGGGCAGCAGAAAACCTTTCACCACGGGAAAATGTCTCAGAGATATAAAAAACCAAGAGAGGTTATTGTAGAGGTACTCTACATGATCACTTTTCCTCAAACGAAATGTTTCTAAGTGACATGGTTTTCAAGTAACATCTCGTCAAAGATTGCTGCCTTTTTGCACTTTGGACTCTTCAGGTATATCGTTAGTACAATGTAGCTCAGACTGTTTCGACATGTTTGGGTGAAAAATAGGACCATGCCTAGCATAAATATACCCATTCAGATGCGTTGGAATAGTTAGTTTGGTCACATCAGGAGCAAGACGAAAGTTACACCCCTTTGTAACTTTACACTGCCTCCTTCTAATGATTTTTGGGGTAGCAAAAAACCTTTCACCACGGGTAAATATCTTAGAGATATAAAAAACTGAGAGAGGTTATTGTAGAGACACTCTACATGATTGTGTTTCCTCAAATAGAATGTTTCTAAGTGACATAGTTTTCGAGTAACATCTCGTCAAAGATTGCTGCTTTTTTGCACTTTGGACTCTTCAGGGATATCATCGGTACAATGTAGCTCGGACTGTTTTGACATGTTTGGGTGAAAAATAGGACCATGCCTAGTGTAAATATACCCATTAGTTTGGTTGCATTAGGAACAGGACGAAAGTTACACCCCTTTGCAACTTTACACTGCCTCCTTCTGACGATTTTTGGGGTAGCAGAAAACCTTTCACCACGGGCAAATGCCTTAGAGATATAAAAAATTGAGAGAGGTTATTGTAGAGGCACTCTACATGATCGCATGGCCTTAGACAAAATGTTTCTAAGTGACATAGGTTTTGAGTAACATCTCGTCAAAGATTGCTGCCTTTTTGCACTTTGGACTTTTCAGGGATATCATCAGTATAATGTAGCTTAGACTGTTTTGACATGTTTAGGTGAAAAATAGGACCATGCCTAGCGTAAATGTATCCATATGGACGTGTTGGAATAGTCAGTTTGGTCAGATCAAGAGCAGGACACCAAAAATGCATAACATGATGATGTAAAAATGTGTATATGTGTAAAAATGTAGTAGGAAATTAAAAAAAGACAAACCTTACAAATTAATGTGCATACTTACAACTCAATATAACATGACTTTACAAAATCAATGTGAATACTTACAAATTAATCCAATGAACCATCTAGGTCTGCTCTACTCTTTATTGTGTCAAGTATTGCTTCATGGTCAGACTCACACACCTTCCACAAGATTTTGTTCAAAGGTCTACCCCGATACTTTATCAAATGAACATTGGATGCCACGACAAGGTTTGAGTAATGAAGAATCTTCTGATGCATGTCAAAGTCTTGAAATAGCCAAATATTAACACTCTTATGTGGGTACCTTCTAAGCCATGTTAAAGTAATAACCACTGAGCATGTAGGGTATTCGATGTTTTCTCCATCTGTAACAGGGGCCTCCAATTTCTTTTTGGCCTCAACACAATGACATAAGTAATAATCTGTTCCCTCTTCATTATCTTCATCTGCAATAACTGCATATACGTGCCCTACATTGATATGTGTAGCAAATTAGATGAAATTAGTCAACATTACAAAAACACTACAAAGTCAGATGACATTACCTGGTTGAACTAGATGAAATTAGATGCATATACGTGCCCTATATTACCTGGTTGAACTAAATCTGATATGTGGTCAAAGTCAACTGATGATTCCATCTGTGTTAGTTCTAGTGCTTTCAGGGGTTGATACATGTCAAGTGGGCTAAGATAACTTAACTGCCATTTGTCAACCCACTCCTTTGACTCGCACTCATCCTAGACTTGAATTGTATAGGAAGAACAAAAGCATGATATATTTCGCATATGGATACTCCATGAACCTACAATTGAGCTTCTAAAAGAGTGCATCTCATTTGATCCTATCAGTGTACAACAGTCCTCATATGGTGCAATGTTAGTATCATCTATCAACCAAAAAAATCTACGAACTGAAGACTTACCTCCATTACCTGGACCCATGGAAGCATTACACCACTTGACAATCGATTTTGCATCTGTCAACTTTGCATTGTCTTTATACTTTAACTCTTCTCATGCTATTGCTCTTTTGATACATGCTCCTACACCATCATGCTCCCCCTTTCCATGCCTGGCCTCACAAAAGTTCCACATATGCTGAATACCTGTAAAATTATGCCTCCTACTTAGCCAATAGAAATTTTGTGAGTTCTTGAATTGTGACACATAATTATTTGACCATATGATATGCTGATTGAACGATATGCCCCTTCTAGCCAAGTCATTGTAGAACACCTGAAAGCAACCTTGCACGAACTCCGTAGAATGCGTGTGATCATCACTAATATTGAAATTATACTCCCTTATGATCTTTCTGTCATCCTCTGTACTATCATTTGCATGAATGAATGTGATGTGCACAAATATCGAAACCTGTGTGGAGTTGTAATATTGTGATTGCACCTCATGCTGTGGCTGTAGACTGTAGTTCTCTACAAAGTCGATGGCTGAAACAATGCTACCAACTAGAAATGTGTCCTTGCATAACTTGAATTACAAGTCCAACCATCGAGCTCTATGGGCATGTCTTGCATACTCATACACTATGCTGTCACGAAATATAGGCATAAACTGATACACTGGAATCTTTCAATAACCAATTCACACCTCTTTGCTTCTTTACCATCTTTTGTATTGTATGCCATTATTTTATACTTGCCAAACTCTACTAGTTCATTTCCAACCGCATGTGTTCTTTCCATATGTTCACATATTGGCAAATGTTGTAAGCCACTGCAACGATGACATGTGCCATCCAAGCATAATTTCTTGTAGAATATTTGACCTTCCTCTCTTTCACATAAAATTCTTGATATGACGTCTCTTGAAGATGTTGGTGGTGCATATATGGCACAACCCTGCAAAACATTGTTAGTATGCATATCTAAACATATAGACCTATAAGCATCAAAATGGTTAAAAATTCAATATGTAATCTACAACAACAAGTAGTGCATTTGTGATTTATCTTGACATAGAAAGGTTTTAGCATTTCAAAATATCTTTGACAAATTTTAATTTGAGGATACTTCTCTAGAAATTTACCATAAAACTGTGTTTGAGTCTCATCCAAAAAATGCTTTGGATGTGGCTCACGGTTTTGACTACTGATTCTCCTTCTTACCACATCCCTTTGATTCAGAGATACCCTTGTGTAATTCTTCCAAAAGTCTTCAATTAGTGATCTCAATGCTTCAATAATTGGTTTATCTTTTCGTGGTAGTCTCCCCGAGAACACCCATTATTCATTGGCATTAGTGTCCTTAATTCTTTAGCGTCTTCCAACGGCTCTTGATAAATTTTTCCTATTAATTCTCAATTCTTGACTCATCTTTCTAATGAGACGAGCTTTCCTCATTTGACTACTTACTATAGTGGATGTGATCACACCCCATGTTGCATTACTATCTTTTGTGCATGAGGTGTTACCCACACTCTCATACGCACTCATTAGATTCTTGACAATAGATTTTTCACTTGAAGCCTCTGATGTACTCAACCCAAGAATCTTCATGATGGACCTATACTTTATACTTCGCATCATTTCAATGAATAGTTGACATCTTGCAGTCTCATTTAACTTTTCAAAGAACAATCTTCAAATCTTATGAGCATATCTTCTACAAGTGCATTTTGGATTCTTACCTTCCATTGGCTGCAAAATATTCTCATCAATATCAATCAAATACTATGGCTTTCTATGCAAAATTCTAGGTGGTGTTAAGTTAGGTAAATTCATCTCAACATTAGGAATATCATCAATATTTAAATGAGATGGGCTAGATGGCATACCTTCAATCGAAGATGGAATAGATGACATACCTTGAGGTTGAGGTAGGAATGATGGCGTACCTCCTTCATCACATGTGAGTGATGATGTACTCTCAACTTGAGATGTGGTAGATGGTGTCCCTACATGTTGACTTGCAGTAGAGGACGTGTCTCCAACTATGGTATTCAAATCTCTCGTAGCACGAAGTTTTTGCATTCATTCTCTTTGTGCCGCTAATACCATATCTCTTTGTGATGGTTGTGGTTCCTCTTCAATTGGTATGTCTTCATTTATCGTGTCCAATTTCCTCTTCTCATGAAGTTCCCTCATAGCCACTGCTTTCTTTGCATTCTTAGTTTCTATCTCTTCCTGTGTTGGTTTAATTCTTGATCGTTTCCTCGACATGACGGAGAATTTGTCTATAGCATGATAAAGAGACCAATATTACTTCCTAAGAAATGAATACAAGATAATAGTGGGATTGTATTTTTATTATGTTGTAAGGATTTATTCTTGTATAGTTTGACATCATGGTATGTTAAGGTCTGTTTATTACACATAATTATTAAAGAGCCCAAGTGTAGAAAATATACATGGCATCATGTGAGATTGTAGGTTGCTTTCTTGATTGGGAATGTGTCTATTTTAAACATGTATGATAAAGCATGATAAAGTAATTCAATCTGAATTAAAGAAAATGTAAAGAACATGCATGTAAAGACTTGACATACCTAAAAAATAAAGATTCGAATGGAGAGAGTACCCAATTATGTAGTTTTTTTTCTTCTTGCATCAAACTCCTCAACAATTTGACTTTTTCACCACTTGCTTCCTTTTCAATGTTAAATTGAATAACACTGAAATATAATTACTAACAACAATACTATTAACCAATCTATAATGTTAAATTCCTAAAATTGAATCACAATTAACATTGCAACACTACAAAAATTGAAACTTGAATAGATATATATCAAACTTGGTGTGAAAACTATGTTATTTCCTCCTCAAGTTGGCAAAGCAGAAAAGATGGTGGAAAGATCATGCAAAGGTGGTACAATGTGTCAAATGTGCATGTGAACTTCCCAACAACATGAAAGCACTTCTTTTTTGTCGGAGCACGCGTAAAATTAGTACGAAAATAGAGCATGTGGGCCTAGATCACGGGGGTCAACACTTTTTTACCGTTTCTATAGTAGGACAAAACGCGAGCGCATTATAACGTGCTCGTGTTTTGTCCCGCTATAGATTGATCACATCCTGTGCATTATCTTCCTTAACACAAGTAGGGATGACCACATCTTGTGCTTCATCAACTGATACTTCCAAGCCTTACAATTCCTCTTAGATACGGGAGGATCCATGACTGGAAGAGCCAAGCCACTTGGTCCCACCTTGCTGAAGGATGACATTCTGGGAGAATTAGGAGATTTTCCTTTTGAGATCATATAATCTCTAAATGCTTTCCATCTTAGTAGGTCCTCTGCATCAGAGAAAAACCAGTAATGGTGTTTGAGAAATAAGAAATTCTTCATCTCTTTGGTGATCCATTTCTCTTTCCAAACCTTCCCCTTTAGACTTGAATGACCACAAGGTTTTTAAGGGAGAACTTTTCCTGTTTCCTACAAGAGCTTGCCAGATGCTCCGCCATATGATAGCCATATCAATGAAGGGGCAAGCCCTCATAATCAAGTTCTTGAGAGAAAATGCCCATCGAGGAAGAAAGACAGATCTTCTTTGGAAGTAGAATTTCTAGTTTGTGACAAATCCTTATCCAAGCATAAATAGCAGGGGTTCTGTCAAGCGATTACCAATCCAGTTCCACAATGTCTCCTGAAGACTTCTTGATTGATTCCAAAACAACCACACGCCAAAACTAGAGAGGCAATCAATATAATCGAACCTATAAATCTGCATTTGACGACGGAAACTCCCTTCAGGCTAGATTAAGAGTCCAACATTTCAGCTCAAGTCTAAACCCATCAACATCTAAATAACCTGAATACAAAATCTTTGTTTGCCTATCTTTAGAACTCAACCCTCAATGTCAAACCCTAATCCCTCAAACCTTAACTCTGATTCCTTGACCCTCAACCCTATCCCTAAACCCTAAACCCTAAAGCCTCAACCCTCAATCCTCAACATCAAATCCTAATCCCTCAACCCTTCACTCTAATCCATCAACCCTAAATCCTATCCCTAAACCCTCAACACTATACCTTAAACCCTAATCCCTCAACCCTTAACCCTAAACCTTATCCCTAAACCCTAATCCCTCAACCCTCAACCCTAATCCATCATCCCTCAACTCTAATCCCTCATCCCTAAATCCTAAACGCTATCCCTATTCCTAAACCCTCAATGGGGTCGATACTATACCTTAAACCCTAATCCCTTATCCCTAATCCTTATACCCTCAACACTCTACTTTAACCCTAATCCCTCAACCCTCAATCCTATCCTGAAACCCTTAACCCTCAAACCTCAATGTACTCAACCCTCAACGTCAAACCCTAATCCCTCAACCCTTAACTCTGATCCCTTGACCCTTAACCCTTAAAAATTGAACCCTAAAACATATCCCTACACGCTTGACACTCGACACTATATCTTAAACCCTAATCCCTTAACCCTCATCCCTAAAGCCTCAAGCCTAAATCCTTAAACCTTCAACCCTAAACCCTATCCCTAATCCCTCTACCCTTGACACTCTTATTTAACCCTAATCCCTTGACCATTAACCCTATCTCTCAACCTCAACCCTCAACCCTCAACTCTCAATGTTAAACCCTAATTCATAAACCCTAAACCCTAATCCCTCAAACCTAAACCCTATCCCTAAACCATCAACGCTCAACACTATACCTTAAACCCTAATCCCTATCCCTCAACCCTTAACCCTTAAAACTTAAACCCTATCCCTACACCCTCAACACTTGACACTATATCTTAAGCCTTAAACCCTCATTCCTAAAGCCTCAACCCTCAATCCTTAAACCTTCAACCCTAAACCCTATCCCTAATCCCTCTACCCTCGACACTCTAACCGTAACCTCAACATTAAACACTAATTTGTCAACCCTAAACCCTAATCCGTCAACCCTAAACCCTATCCCTAAACCCTCAACATGATACCTTAAACCCTAATCCATCAACCCTAAACACTATCAATAAACCCTCAACCCTTGACACTATACCTTAAACCCTAATACCTCAACCCTCAACCCTAAATGCTATCCCTATTCCTAAACTCTCAACCCTCGACACTATACCTTAAACTGTAATCCTTTATCCCTAAACCCTAAACCCTATCCCTCAACCCTTAACCCTTAAAAATTAAACCCTAAAACCTATCCATAAACCCTCGACACTCAACACTATATTTTAAACCCCAATCCCTTAACCCTTAGCCCTAAAGCCTTAACCCTCAATCGTTAAACCTTTAACCCTAAACCCTATCACTAATCCCTCTACCCTCAACACTCTACTTTAACCCTAATCCCTTGACCATCAACCCTATCCCTAAACCCTCAACCCTCAACTCTTAACATTAAACCCTAATCCGTCAACCCTAAACCCTAATCCATCAACCTTAAACCATATCCCTAAATCCTCAACCCTCAACACTATACCTTAAACCATAATCCCTCAACCCTAAACCCTAATCCCTCAACCCTAAACCCTAAACCTTATCCCTAAACCCAACAAAACTGCTTTGCCTTATGTTAGGTTGTTAAACCCATCATTTTTGACACTCTTCTCTTAAATATATTTGAGTTGCAAGAGTTGCAAGAATATGTCAGAAAAATGGCTATGAACTTTTTTAATGTTAGTAATGTTATATGGCATTTTTTTCTGTCCCATCTGGGGTTCATTATGCCAATAGGTGTACACACTATGAGAAAAGCTTTGCGTATGGTACATCCACAGTGAGTAATTAACAATTGAAATCAGAAGGATGATCATTATGAGAAAAGATTTGCATTGGGGTACATCTATGTTTCTTGTTGCCCACCCCGCACTTAGGGGAGGTATATTGTTATGAAACAGGCAAATAATCTCCCATTGTTTACTGGCTCTATCCACAAGAACTACTAAACTATACCTTAAACCCTAATCCCTCAACCCTAAACTTTCAACCCTAAACCCTATCCCTAATCCATCTACCCTTAATACTCTACCTTAACCCTAATCCCTCGACCCTAAACCCTAAACACTATCCCTAAAGCCTTAACCCTAAACCCTAATCCCTCAAGGTCCTCAACTCTAATCCCTTATCCCTAAACTCTAAATCCTATCCCTAAATGCTCAACCCTCAACCTTAAACCTTAATCACTCAATCCTTATCCACCCCTCTCCTCACCTATCTGGCTCACTCCCATCTCTACCCTCCTCTGCCATCGACACTATACATACATACATATAGGCATACATAGATACATATGTACATACATACATACGTATAGGCATACATAGATACATAGATACATATAGGCATACATACATACATACATACATACACACATATAGGCATATAGGCATACATACATACATACATGATTAATAGCCTTGAACATAAAAAAATTTAAGGGGAACATAACGCGAGCGTGTTATAACGCGCTCGCGTTATTTCAAACATGACAAACAACATAAACTTTTGCGAAAAAGGAAAAATGCAAAGAAAACATAACGTGAGCGCGCGCTCGTGTTATGTTTTGCTTTGGGAATCCCAAGACTTGGGCTTGGGATTTGCTTTGGATTTCCAACGCAAAGGCTTGGAGTGGCTTTTGAATAGCCACAGACATGTTTTTCCATATTCTTCAAGATTTCACATAATTTCATTCATGCTAACCCTCATATTTGCACGTGTTTCAAGGTTGAACAAATCAAACACCTAGGTAATGTTAGGCTTTCTCTTAGCTATTTGACGATGTGATCTTTTTCACATTTTAACAATGTTAAGCCTTTCATCTTTAATTTCTTTTGTTTGTGTGTTCATTTTTGGGCAAAAACCATTGTTTGGTCTTTTTTTAATTGTAAATTAACTATTCATTGAAATTTTAAAAAAATTACATATTTAGAAACTAGACTCCATTCTACAAATATTAAAAAAAGAAAAAAATGATTTTCAATTATTTTTCAAAATTTATAGGGGTAGCACGGCCAAAATTCTATTTTTTAGGATGTGTCCACTTTGAAAATTAGTAAAAAACTCAAATATTCATCAAAAAATTATCAGAAAAATCAGGCATAAACTACATGCTATTAGCTAATTTCTCACTAAAGCGATTTTAAAAATACCAAAAAAAAGTTGACCTTTTGAGGGAGCCACAAAACATGCTATGTTATGTTTTTTTGATAGAAACAACACCAATTTCTGCACGGCTCCCTCTTTTGAACCCCTTAAGCTATGTCATTTTCGAAAAAAAATAGTAGTTTAGAAAGTAGACTTAGAGCACTACGAACATTGTTTTGGTTGCATCTCCAGATTTTGACTGTAACTATGCTCAATTTCTCATCCAAGGCCAGTATTTCCTGATTTCAGAAAAAAAGTGGCCACTTAAGACCCCTTTTTGGCCCCCCATCTTCTTGCACTTACCCCTATATTGAATTTTTCTCTAAAACTCCACATCTTGAATCTACCTTGAATCAATTACTTGCATGCTTTGAAACTTCGTAGTGATATGATTTTTTTTGAAATGGTGTGAAAAATTCTCACCAGTTCTTGATGACTGGCTAGGAAAGTGAGCCTGCTCACTTTGAACCCACAAGAAATGGCCTTATCCATTGGGCATAGAGTCAAATCAAGATGAAACTAAAACATCTATTTAACTAAAAATAGATCTACAACTGACATTATGTAACTAGACCAATGCAAACTTCCCAGCAAATGCACTAATTCTAAAACTAAGACATTGCTGATCTAAACACCTTCCACAACTGATTAAACCTGATATAAATTGGTTATAGATGACTATACTGATATTCTGCAACTGAAACTGAGACATGGATGAATCACAGAACTGACCCTCATCCTTATAGCAGCAATCGAGACTTATTAAAAACAAAACAACTGAATCTGAAAACTAATGCTACTGTTGCAACTTATTCTGAACATTAAAACTAATTTGCATTCCAATTAAATAGATGGGGATATGCCCATTTATAGGGACAACAAAATAACAACCATGTCTGATAATGTTGCTCCAATGAATCCACACCGAATTGAGAATTGACCAAATGAAATGCATGAAGAAAAATATTAGGAACTTGTACCTATTTGTTTTTCTGCATTCTAGAGGCTCATCCTTGGCATGGAAATACCAATCAAGCTGATCTATACATCGTTCTTGCTTTAGCAGAGGGTGGGATGGGAAAATCAAGCATTGCACCTTATTTCCTTGCTTGCATATGAAGGCTTTTGTTGACATAACTTCATCAGTGATCTCTTTTTCATGCTCTTCTTTAAGTTCATGACTCAAGATAGCATTGAAATTAGGCTTGCAAGTGATAGAGATACCAATAACAGACTTGAATCTGATTGGGATATCTTCTTGCAAGATGAACATAGTGTGATGCAACTCTTTAGGCAACTCTTCACGATTCCAACTATCTCTTGAGGCCACATTACCATGAATCTTTCCTTGCATCTGTGGGTCTTCATCAAGAAGAAGAGAATATCCATTTCTAAAAATAGAAAATAGATAAGCTCTTGCACATACTTCTGTTTCAAAATTCTCTTTATGGTAATCTAAAAGAGGCTTTACAAAACAACCATTCACTTTCTCAATAGTGGGATCCTCTCCATCTAGAATTTGATACCCTTGTTGAAAAAGTGAGAATAAATCCTCATTGTATTCTTTATGCTATTCATGCATCTTTGGACTATCTTCCTCGAGATGTGAAAACTCACGACAAAAATAAAAATAGTCATCCTTGATATACTCTACAGAAATGTCCCTTAAGGCCTCTTTTTCTTCATGAGGTACCGACTATGGATCATGCTCCACCCAGTACTTTTCAGCTTCAAAGCCCCTTCTCAAGTACTTTTATCTTCTAGATGAGTCAATTTATAAGAAACTTCTAAATCTCTTTCATCAATTAACTAAGTTTCTGAGTTACATGTTGTCACAAGTGCATGATGATGATAACCAGAAGGACACCTTGAATAGACATGAGCCACCTTCTTGCTTACATGTTGATTTTTGAAACTCAAACTTTCTTTGATGTCAAAGTGACAAAGAACCCGATCTGTGCCTCCTATTGGCCGGTTTACAGCTACAGAGGTTTGTAATCCATAATTTTGAAGATTATTGGGTCTCTTATGTACCTGAGGGGGAGTTTCTTCTACAAACTAACCATATTGGTATTGTTGTTCATAAGGATTTTGGGGCATGAAATATGGATCAACATGATTCATGCTTTGACATTCTAACTCATTCAACTTATGGGTGAAGGATTTTATGAGTTATTTCACTTCTAGCACATCCTTATGATTTGATAAATCGGTAGGGAGGGTGGGTGGATTTGAACAATTATGCATCTGGCTATAAGAAGGAGGTTGAGATGGATTCTCTACATGAGGCATCAATGGTTTTAAAGGCAGAGGAGGTAGTTTACCATCCTCTATGAGGTTATTTTCATCCCAAATGGCAAGATTATATGATTGGGGTAGAGTTTCACTTCTTAAGGCATGAATCATAAATTTTTTTTTAGGATCTAGAGACTTTAAATAATACAAGAATGTAAAAATTGGAGAGGGCCTGATATCAACTGAAAAATTGTACCATACCTTATCAAATCTTGTATTGAAATCACACATGCTTTCTGTAGGGTGCCTCTTGATTTTGATGAGATTCTAGGTGAGGGTGTTGACATCTATCTTTTCTTGGAATTGCTTGTAGACGAGCTCTCCTAGCTGATCCCATCCAGTGACTAAACTGGGCTGCAAACTTCTATACCATTTTCTTTCTTTACCTTTGAGGGAAGATGCCAGCAATAAGAGGGATTCATTCTCAGTTGTGATATTATGAATGGTGCATAAATTGGCCACATCTTGAATGTGATCTACAGGATAAACTGATCCATCCCTAAGAAAATGGGGTAAATATTTCCATGTTGTCTCAAGAACATGACCCTACTGTTGAAGAATAAGAGGACTTGAATCCCAAGTCACAAAAGGTAGATTTCTTGTTGGAATATTCATATGCACATAAATACCTGGGGTTGCGATGGTTTGCAAAAGAAAAGATCTGAGAAAAATTCACTAGTAGAGTCACTAGGTGGAAGATTCATGCTCCTATGAGAAGATATTTTTGTGATTTTCCACCAAAACTACAAAATATAGGGCAAAGATGTTAAGACAGCCAATTGAGGGGGGGTGAATTAGTTGATACCAAACTTTTGTTCTTTATATACTTTAAAGCTTCTTCTATTTCAATAGCATATCAGAGATTCAAACATGAGGCATAATGCATGAATTTAAGAGCAGAAACAAATTCAACACAAGATTTTTACGTGGAAAACTTGGTTAAGAGAAAAACCACGGGGTGACTAACCCAAGATTGTATTCTCTATTAAAAGAATAAGAAGAATGAAATGGCACTTGCCAATTAGGGCTCATTGCCTGAGCACACTACTCACAAGAGGCCCACTGCCTATAGGAGACACATTGTCTATAGAATAATATAAATATTACATACTTGAACTAGATATCAACATCTTCATTATGCTTGAGTTAGTTCTATTTAAGCTCAACACCTCTTCTCTGCTTTTCTTTCTTCTACCTTACCAGCTTCTCATCGCTACTAGGATACTTTTTAATGACTTCACAATTCTTATTTATACAAGACATCAACTTTGGAATGATCATCAAAGTTGACATATCATACACTTATCTTATTACAGAGAAAATACAAAAATACAACTTGACTTATTACACAAGCTTCATGTGCACTACTACACTGTCAGCTACCCATAGCTGGGACTTCAATCTTCTTTGTGGAACACGCCAGGCTTTGCAAAATAACATCAAGATCATCTGCAATATGTGCAAGTCATCTGGTCAGCCAAGATTAGGAAGAACACCATCACTAGAAGGTAAATCTTCAATTACGAGCTCTATCTTCAATGCGGACCCCCAACACAAACTAGACATAATCTAGAGACACCCATAAGCTTGCTTGAATCACCAAGAAAATTTGTACCACTTCTGCTTACTGAAATCATTTGCATCTTCATCCGGAACCTTAAGAACACAATCGGTCATTACTGTCACATAAGAAGGATTGATTGTGGACCTCCAAACCATGAACCAATTGAGTTGTCTATTCACATTAGCTTCCCAAACATGCCACCAGATCCACAGAATAAGATATTGCATTTCTGGATCTCACTGGACCTATTTGTGTCACTCTGTCACCTCTGAATAGTTACCAGAACTAGTTTTATTCTCATGGCCATAACTCCTCCAAATTTTCATGTGGATCTCTTAAATCTTGACTAGATCATCTTCAGACACATAGCTACAAACCCTTTGATGTGCATTCTCTGATCTTCATCTATTTGGGATATTCACTTCATAGAGCTTCACTATTTACACTGATTTTCTCTATTTCTAATATGACTAATTTCCTGAATATCCTCAGCATACAACTCATCCAATCCTTGACATTAATGTAGCAGGAATATGTTGACATCAATGACAACACCGCTTAGGCCCATACTTGCAACAATCTCCCCCTTTGTCATTGATGGCAACATATAATGTGAAAAATTATTTTAACCATCAAGACAAGAACTTCTCCTTACTGACTGACATAGCTCCCCTATCAGCAGTAGCCATTCACATGTCTTCTCTTCCTTTACTTCTCCTCCTTTGATCATCAACCACTTTTTTTTTTCACATGTCTTATCTCCCCCTTTGATATCAATGGCAAAGGGTACATACTTGCAACCACTTCTCACTCTTCAGAGTTAAATTAACTGCTCCCTCTAAGTAGTAGCCTCCTAACATCAATCTGAATCACAAGATATGATTGTGAGATCCACTGGATTGATGCACATTAGTGCACCTTAATTTAGAACTGGAGGGGTAATAACACCTAACTTCTCCCTGAGACACTTAAAAGAGTCCTTAGGTAGAGGTTTAGTAAAAATGTCTGCAATCTAATCCTTTGAGGGCACAAAATCCAATCTGACTTCATTCTTGTTCACCTGCTCTCTCAAAAAGTGAAACTTGATGGATATATGTTTTGTCTTTGAATGCAACACTGAATTTTTTGATATATTTATTGCACTTGAGTTATCATAGAAGATTGTGATAGGTTCCTAATACTCTACTCTGATATCTCTTAGCATTTGCTTCATCAATAATACTTGAGTGCAACTACCTGCTACTGCAATATATTCTACTTCTGCAGTGGACAAACATATTGCCTCTTATTTCTTGCTCAGCCAAGAAACCAATCTTTTTCCCAAAAAGAATGCACCACCACTTGTACTCTTCCGGTCATCCACATTTCTTGCCCAATTAGCATCTGTGTATGCATGAAGAGAGAAGTCATGATCCTTAGGATACCATAATCCATACTCAACTGTTCCCTTCAGATATCTAAGAATTCTCTTGATTGCCATGACATGAGACTCTCTAGGATCAACTTGGAATTTGGCAACAAGACCAATAGCATTCATAATATCAGGTCTGGTTTGAGTAAGATAGAGCAGTCCTCCAATCATTGACCTATACTTTTTTTTATCAGCCTTAGGGGATTCATCATCTTTACTTAGCTTACATCTAGTTTCCATGGGAGTATTAATTGCCTTTGAGTCTTCCATCCCAAATTTATTCAACAACTCTTTCACATACTTGGTCTGTGATATGAAGATTCCTTTCTTTGTTTGAGTGATTTGCAGACCCAAGAAGAAATTCATTTCCCCAAACATGGATATCTCAAATTCACTTTGCATTTGATTTGCAAAGGTCTTACACATACTATCTTTCCGTCCAAAAATGATATCATCAACAAATACTTCAATAATCAAGATACTTTCATGATCAATCTTAAAATATAGATTATTGTTAGCAGTTCCTTTGTTAAAACCAATCTTTAAAAGATGTTGGTCCAATCTTTCATACCAGGCTCTTGGAGCTTGTTTGAGTCCATACAATGGTTTCTTCAACTTGCAAACCATATCACCATGATCAGACAATTGAAATCCATTTGGTTGCTCAATGTATACCTCTTCTTCCAAATCACCATTCAAGAAGGCAGAATTGACATCCATCTGATATACTTTGAAATCCTTGAAGGCAGCAAAGGCAAGAAATAATCTGACTGCTTCAATTCTAGCCACTAGAGCAAAAGTCTCTTTAAAGTCAATTCCTTCTACTTGAGAATAACCCTTACAGACCAATCTGGCTTTGTTTCTTACTACTTCACCTTCTTCATTTAGTTTATTTCGGAAGACCCACTTAGTCCCAATCACATTTTTTCCTTAGGTCTGGGAACAAGATCCCAAGTGTTATTCTTTTCAATCTGAATCAATTCTTCCTCCATTGCTTTTGCCCAACTCTCATCATTGCAAGCTTCACTTATTATTTTTGGTTCAATTTTTGAAATCAGACAGTACTTCACTAAATCTTGAGCAATATTTCTTCTTGTTTGAACACCTTTGTTTCTGTCTCCTATAATCTGATCTTTAAAATGATTCAATCTTACATACCTGGGAGTTTTGGGAATTTCTTGCACTTATAATTCTTGGACAGGTTCATCCAAACCTGTTTCTTCTTCCTATATTTCAGGATTCTTTGGATCAGTCTGAATCTGAACTATAGTTGGGGCTTGTTCTTCTTGGACCGAGACATCATTATGATCATCTGCTTCATACTCATAAAACCTTGAGAGATTTTCCACGCTTTCATCAACCTTCACATTTGTACTTTCTACAATCTTTCTCAATCTCTTGTTATAACACTAGTATGCTTTGCTTTGAGTGGAATATCCCAAGAATATTCCTTCATCACTTCTAGCATCAAACTTCCCAAGGTCTTCATCTCTTTTGATGTAGCATTTACTACCAAAGACTCTAAAATACTTTACAGTAGGAGTGATGCCAAACCAAATTTCATAAGTAGTCTTACTAGTATTGCCTCTGATTTGTACTCGATTGAGAGTGTAGAAAGTAGTGCTCATAGCTTCTCTCCAATAGATTTGAGGAACATTTGCTTCCATTATCATGGTCCTAGAAGCTTTCTGGATGGTCCAGTTCTTTCTCTCCACTACTCTATTCTACTGTGGAGTCCTCAGAGCAGATAATTATCTCTCTATCCCATACTTCTCACAAAATGTTATGAACTCTCCAGATGTGAATTCTCCACCTCTATCAAACCTGAGACATTTTATGTTTATGCCAGTTTCATTTTCTACCATAACTTTGAATATTTTGAACTTCTCAAGTGCTTCAAATTTCTCTTTTAAGGTCACCCACATCATCCAAGAGTGGTCATCAATTAGCAAAATAAATACCTATCTCCTTGCAGACTCCTGACTCTTGCCAGAGCACAGAGATTAGTGTACACCAAGTCTAACAATCTGTTTGAAGATAGTTCCTTGCTTTTGAATGTGACTCTGCTCTACTTACCTAACTGACATTCTTTGCACAAACTATTAGCAGGTTGCATCAATCTTGGAAGATCTCTTACAGCCTAAGTGTTGCTTATCTTAATGATATTATCAAAATTCACATGGCACATTCTCCTATGCCACAACCAACTCTGATCAATTTAAACAAATAAGCAACTTTTGCTAGTACCAACTAATTGGAAGATGTTACCTTTTGTCTGTGTACCAGATGCAATCTCAGTTCCAGAGCTTTCAAAGATCTTGTATTTTCCATTTTTGAAATGGAGATCATACCCTTTGTCCACCAACTATCCAACATTGAGAAGATTATGCTTTAGACCTTCAACATACAGAACATCATTGGTTTTGTTCTTTCCATCAAAAGATATGCTTCCTCTGCCTCTAATTCTGCCAGTAGAATTATCTCCAAACTTTAAAACTCCACCTTCATATCTTTCCAAGCTTAAGAACTTACTCTTGTTGCTAGTCATATGGTGAGAGCATCCACTGTCAATAACCCATTCATCTTTTTCTTCAACTTGAGTAGCTAAAGCACTTTCTATAATCTTATGATTGGCAGGTTCAATAGGCATTGGATCTTCTTCTTTGATGGCAATAAACACCTAGTCACTTCTGGATTTGTTTCCTATCTCAGATTCATCATCTGTTACTCCTTCATCATCATCTTCTTGAACATAGTAACACTTTTTCTGAAACCTTGATCTATTGGGGTTTAGCCTTGAAAACATTTCCAGACATCTTGAGGCAAAATGACCAATCTTATTGTAGGCAAAGCATTTAAAAGGTAATTTTCCTTCATACTTACTTGATCCTCTTGGAAGTCTCTTTGCAATGAGGTCCTCAAGTTGTTCAGCTTCTAATTCATCCTCTTCTAGATCTTTTCTTGCTTTCTCATACCAATTTGATTTTCTTGAGGAACTTTCTCCTATATCATATCTATGTTTGCCTTTTGTAGAGGCACTAGCTTTGAATGTAGATTCAGTCTTGGGAAGTGCATCACCAAACTCAACTAACTCAAATGCAGATATCTTACCGACCAATTGATCCCTTGTGATAGTTGTCAAGGATCTGATTTCCTCAATGGTAGCAACTTTGTGTTTATATGTAGGGGGTAGAGATCTGAGAACTTTAGCAACAATTTCATCTTCATCCAGTACTCCACCAACACATCTGATGCCACAAACAAGCTCATTTACTTTTATCATATAAGAAGTGATAGTCTCATCTTCACTCATCTTTAGGTTTTCAAACTTTCCTTTCAAACTTTGCAACTTGGCACAATTAACATATTTGTCTCCTTCATATAGATTTTCAATTTTTGTTCAAATTTCATACGCAGTCTTCAATCCCATAACATTTGTCAGATCTGAATCAGACAAGGTACTTAGTAGGGCTTCTTTAGCTCGAAGATTATTTTCTACATCTCTGACTTCATTTATAGTTGTTGGGCCATTCCTTGGGGGAACATATTTAGTTGAGGTTATGTTCCAATACTGATATCCCATGCATTGTATATGACATTCCATGCGGCTTTTCCAGGCAGTGAAGTTTGATCCATCAAACCTTGTGTTGGTTCCCAAAAATGCAGGTTGCTAACCCTAAGAGGATGCCAAACTCTATGTTTGGATTTGCAACATTTTTGGACCAATTGATAGAGCTATTAGATCCCTACACTTCAAGTCCTGCAAACCTAGGCGGGTGTACCTTTGTAACTAAAGCAGACTTAACACTATATGACTTGATTGGATTAGTAAATCTATCACAATGGCATAAAATATAATAGATGCAGTCTAAAAATTATCTCCTATTCCTAATGTACTGACTTGAAATAGAAATGTCTTGAATATGAGTTTAGATAGTAATGACTAGTGCCTACTTCTATTGGGCTATGGAGTCGGTAAATGGATGATGATTTAATGGAAACGGGTGTATAAGGTAAGTTGATCTACTTCACAACTTAACTCAAACTTGTAAGGCACATGGGATATTTGCACCTTATGCAAACGTGCAAGAATGTCAGTTATAATGCTCTTCTTATACTATCCCAATGATATTCCCCATATTACTATGAACAACTGAGAGGATATTTAATTCTAGTAAGAAGGGAATTTAGACCAGACTTGTTTTTGTAGAAAGGATTTACCTCTTGGTAGAGACCTTATGACAATTTTGATCAACTTCTTACAGAAACCAACCAATTCAAACACACTGAATCAGCAAATGTGACCAGATAAATCAACAATATCCTTGATAAGATAATTTAAACAATATGAGAAAACCATTCTGGAGACAACATTATAACATCAACAATATCCTTGATATGATAATTTAAACAATATGAGAAAACCATTCTGGAGACAACATTATAACATTTAGGATTTAATAATAACATTACAGTTGAACACTGAAAATAGATAACCGAATGGAAGCACTCCTTTCCATTAAAAATGTGTATATAAAAGTTCTGATGAGGTGAATGGGTGGAGTGGAATTAAATAATTTCCTACTGCTACTCTAAATCTACTGATGCTTTTTATTGCTTGATTGTTGCTCCTCCTTTATACCTTGTAATTTTTTAGGGTTGTGACCCTTCGCATATCTGTCCCTTGCAGCTCTTTATTAATTAATTAATTATCTTCGGGAGATATAATAATTAATTAATTAAACTTGTCTCCGTGTTCTTGTGAGAAAATGAAGAATAATACTTAAATCTTAATTTTTTTGTTGGCAAATTTTGCCATCACATTCACCTGTGTGCATTTTCACCTCTGTTTGGCAGAAAGTATATATTTGGGTAAAAAGTATTACCTTATAATTATCTCCTTGGTGAAAGATATTTTATTGGCCACCATAATGCACTCTCACATAAAGTGTTCTCTTGGTTAACTCCTTAAAAATATTTCACCTTGAAGTGAAAGCAATTTTCCACTTTGATTGTTTATTAAAATATGCATCTAATATATTATATCCTTTTGTGAAAATGTTTTATTTCTTCAATTTCAATGAAAACCTTATTTTCCTTTTCGAAATAATATTTCTCCCTCCAAGATTTCTTCCCTTTAACTTTCTTGGTGTAAATAATTTTACTTCTTAGGAGAATAATATTTAGTGGTTTAAGGGTAAAATGTTTTACCCATCATGGAAAATAAATTGCATAATATAGCCCGATAGTCATTTAAATAACATTATTTTTCACTTTCATGTATCTTCTATTTCTTTTCACTGGAGGGAAACATTTATTCCAATACATTATTCTTCTCGCACTGTTTATTTCATGTATCTTCCATTTCTTTTCACTGGAGGGAAACATTTATTCCAAAATATGTTCTTCAATAGTTTTTCATTTCATAACTCTTTTAATAAAATGTGGAATTCACATTTTTCTTCATAATCATACTTAGATTAATTTATTTACTCCCTTGTGAATTTTTATTTTCCCTTCTAATAATATTCATCCTTTTAACCGGGTTTTTTTTTTTAGGGAAATTGAAATTTCACTCACCCCAATATTCACTTGCACTTTGTATTTTTTCCTCTGATGTTTTTTTTCCTCATCGGGGTTAACTGTGTTATCGGAGATATTTCTATAGTCTTTCCTGATCATATATCTCTCCCGAATGCAATCTTTATCTTGTTTATATTTATCTCTTTCGGAGTGATATCCATCGGTATAATATAGACCATCGTTGTAAAATTAACAAGCCCTCCCAATGCTTTTGGTCTTCCCGATGGCTTTTTAGGTTTTTATTTATTTTGCCCTAATTTCAAAATTCTTGTCTGAGTTATTTCAGCCTACTGCATTTCACAAATTCTACATACCAAAGCTTTTACATAGTTGTCTTCCAATTTGTTTCTTAATACCCTTCATCAATCCGAAGCAATTTCTTGAGTATTTTCACGCTCCAGGAAGCCAAGTAATGGTTTCACCAATAGTTTGCTTGATTCAATGAAAAGACTCTCCAGTAATAATCATGGCAGCATTGTCATTTTACCATATGAAAATGCTTGGTGATATGAAATGAGGAGCTAGATGAGAATGACCCGTTAATATTGAGAGATTTTGATATTAGTAGCATATCCAGTATCATCCCATGAAGTAATTAATACATTTTCACTAAAGAATGTTTTGGAAGGGCGAAAATGTTGCATCTGCAGGAAGATCTTTCTCAAATACAAATTTGCTGATATTGCCACTCAAACTCACTGACCTTAAGCTTTTCGTATTTGTAGCAAATAGTGAAGAAAGAGAAACAGAAATCATATAGTCACAACTTCCTTTGCATACTACTGATCCACGGATATTAACCATGGCCTGTGTAAATTCAATACCAAGGAATGGTCCATTAACAAACCAGAAGCATTCTCTATTGATGTAGTATGAGGAGGCACGCAATAGTCTCTAGGTGGAACCTCAAAACATCACCCATCTCATCTATCCTTTCTGGCTTTACATTCTCTGGCACGTGTTAAAACAACTTGCCTCCTGCCAACAAGGTCTATTGTTATCAATTTGATAGAACCACAGATATTATAATGTGTAGCTTTTATGTCCAGAATTGAAGCCACTTTTTGTAAAACCATTAAATTCTCTAAAAGGTGTTCCTTCTCAGTCTTTATTGTGTAGTGTGTGGATGTATCCTGATCAAGTTTGTAATATCCCAAAACATCTGTTCTACCTCTTTCTCATCAATCAACTAATATTTTAACACCTTCAACTCTTACAACCAAGAGTTTGGCAAATTCTTGCAAATGACATTTTGTGATGGGAATCACATCAAATGGTAAAACTCATTCATCCTTCACTCCAAACTTAACTCTGAGAGTTGCTTTCAACTTTAACTTTGATAGGATTATGCAATCATCATGTGAGTGACTATTTTAACATCTTATGTAGTACTGAAACCCTTATGATTCCATAATTGTGTGAAGCATGCCGGGTCCCCTTATGGGCCCGGCTTAAAAAAAATTTCATTTTGAAACAAGTGTTTTGTCTTGATTTGACTTTGGACTATCTTAACATGCTTCTAGAGTGAAGATTTGAAATGGGCACTCATTAGAATCCACTTTCTAATATCTCGCACAATGAGCAAAATAGGCCAAGTAGCCTTCAGAATCAGTCTGGAAAACTAATCAAAACTTCTCCCAGAGCCCCAAAAATGCACAAACTTTTAGATTTTTGACCTGAGAATTCAATGCAACAAACGGTTCGGCATGATATTATTAGAATTAAAAGCTGCTAGCAATCAAAGTAGCTCATTCTGCATGTTTTTGTGCCTGTTAAAACTCAACTAAAACCTGCCATCTTGCCTCTTTGGAAAAATATCAAATTAGATATTGAGAAGCTGCCATCCTGGGGATTAGTTCATTTAGGTCACTTGAACATGTAGGTAAAAGGATTTTTCTTCAATATTCTTCCTTTGCAAAATATCAGATGCCAAAGTCAACCTCTTTGAAGCTACCTGGGATTGCAGTCATGAAACTGTGTAAAACCCATTTGGATTTGATTTTGAGAAAATATCAAACTAAGTGCTGGGCTCTTGAGAATTGGCATGAAAGAACATTAACATGGGAAGAATTTGAGACATCAATTGGTTTTTTATGAACATGACCTGATTGTTAGATATTACCTTCCAAATTAACCTCCTTGAAAACTGCACCTGTCAAAACCTGATTCGAGCTCACCAACTTGTAATTTTGAAAGACCATTAAATCTCCTCCTGGGAAGTTATAACTGGAGAGTTTGGTTCATTTAGGCTTGATGAGTGCGTGTGTAAGAGGATTCTTCACCATCCATCTTCTGTGATGAAGTGTTAAAGGCCAAAGTTGACCTCTCCGCAACTTTCTGGAAATGCAGATATGGAAACTAAACTTTTTACATTTGCTTTCGATTTTGAAAAAATAGCAAACGAGATGTTGGGGTCCCAAAAACTGGCATGAAGGTACATTATCATGAGGGAAATATGGAACACTAATTATTTTGTTAGGATCATCATTTAGCTGCTAGATATCAACCTCCAAAGTTGGCTTCTCAGGCTGATTTCACATTGTGCAAGTAACAAACCTTTCCAGAACCCTCCAACTTGGTTCTTCAAAATCTAGTCAAATTTGATCGTAGGAAGCTGAAATTAGGTGTGCTCACTTACATATGGCAGACAAACATGTTTGTGAAATAATTTTGCATGAAGACGAACTAGCTCCGAATTATAATGCTTCAAAGTAGGCCATTTGAGCATATTGTGCAAGTGTATCTATGAGTGTTGAAATTGATTTTTTCATATGGGAACCTAAAATTTTGCAAAAGTTGGTATGAAATTTTAGGTCCCAACACCTTGGACTGTCCTTCTTGTAGGTCGACATTCTGGATCTCCTCAAGCAGTTAAGCTTCTTCTAGAGGAACTTGACTCTGATACCAATTGTTGGATTTAAGACAGACAACTAAGAGGGGGTGAATCAATTGATACCAAACTTCTCTGCTTTGTATACTTTAAAGATTCTTCTATTTCAATAGCATATCAGAGATTCAAACATGAGGCATAATGCATGAATTTAAGAGTAGAAACAAATTCAACACAAGATTTTTACATGGAAAACCCGGTTAAGGGAAAAACCATGGGGTGACTAACCCAAGATTGTATTCTCTGTTAAAAGAATAAGAAGAATAAAATGGTACTTGCCAATTAGGGCTCATTTCCCGAGCACACTGCTAACAAGAGGCCAACTGCCTACAGGAGACACACTGTCTACAGAATAACATAAATATTACATACTTGAACTAGAGATCAGCGTCTTCACTATGCTTGAGTCAGTTCAATTTAAGCTCAACACCTTTGCTCTGATTTTGTTTCTTCTACCTTACCACCTTCTCATCATTACCAGGATACTTTTGAATGACTTCACAATTCTTATTTATACAATACATCAAATTTGGAATGATCATCAAAGTCGGTATATCATACACTTATCTTATTACAGAGCAAATACAAAAAAACAACTTGACTTATTACAAAAGCTTCATGTGCATTGCTACATTGTCGGCTACCCATAGTTGGGACTTCAATCTTCTTTATGGAACACGCCAGGCTTCACAAAATAACATCAAGATCATCCGCAATATGTGCAAGTCATCCGGTCGGCCAAGATTAGGAAGAACACCATCACTAGAAGGTAAATCTTCAATTATGAGCTCTATCTTCAATGCGGACCCCCAACATAAATTGGACACAATCTAGAGACACCTACAAGCTTGCTTGAATCACCAAGAACATCTATACCACTTCTACTTACTGAAATCATTCACATCTTCATCTGAAACCTCAAGAACATAGTCCGTCATTATTGTCACATAAGAAGGATTGCTTATGGACCTCCAAACCATGAACCAATTGAGTTGTCTATTCACATTAGCTTCCCAAACATGCCACTAGATCTGAAGAATAAGATATTGCATTTCTGGATCTCACCAGACCTATTTGTGTCACTCTATCACATCTGAATAGTTGCTAGAACTAGTTTTATTCTCATAGCCATAACTCCTCCAAATTTTCATGCGGATCTCTTAAATCTTGACTGGATCATATTCAGACACATAGCTACAAACCCTTTGATGCTCATTCTTTGATCTTCATCTATTTGGGATATTCTCTTCATAGAGCTTCACTTTTACACTGATTTTCTCTGTTTCTGATAGGACTAATTTTCTCAATATCCTCAGCATACAACTCATCCAATCCTTGACATTAATGCAATAGGAGTATGTTGACATCAATGACAACACCAATTAGGCCGATACAACAAAAGATTCAATTAAAAAAAAGATCTAAGTCTTTGATTCCAGTCCCACCGGGCGTGCCAAAAATTGTTGATGTATAAAATTGTGCAAGTTCAATCACCAACATGGGAAACTTCAAGAATGTGGGATTGATCCCTGAAGTGACCTCCAAATTTTAAAGAAGCTAGCTCTTCCTTTTATGGGGGTTTTGGAAAGGGAAGAAAAAACAAGATTGCAGAATGAAAAGCCTAATCCTATGGTGATGCACCGGATTTAAAACCTACCCATTGCACAATGTCAAACCCTAACAAATTAACTACAAAAATTAAAGAGCATAAATTCATTCAATTAATTACCCAATATGATAAAACATATTTAACAGAGGTTGTCAATAGAAAGAAAGGAAAATAGAATAGGAAATAGACTTAGATCTGCACAAAGCACTACTAATCTTTATTATTTGAGGAAGAATAAGAAACAGAGGCAAAGATTTGCACAAAATATTACAACCCTCATTTGAGGTAACTATTGAGGCCAAGAAAATATCTCTACTGCTAATAATTTCTGATCTCTGAAAAACTCTGTGGAACTCTCTACTTTATGTTCCAGATTCAAGCATTTATAGAAAAAATCCTTAAAAAAATATCTTCTAACTACTCACAGAAAATCTGCAACTATAATCCTAGTAAATCTGACTCAAATAGTTGTAACTGGTTGTCCTGTTTCTCCTCCATGGATGGAAAACTTTGCTACTATTGCTTGACATGTAGTGTGAAAAACTTCCCACTCATCTCTCTTCCCATGGATGCCATGAAAATGAGAGGTTGCGTGAGAAATTAGGGTTGCATAGTTATCTCCCTGTGAATAGTCAAAAGAATCTTTATATTAATAAAGCCTTAGCTTTATTTTTCCTACTATAGCTGGCTTCTAATTTCCTATTACTTAGAAGAGGATCTTTACATTTTAAAAACATATATTTATTCTCCCCGAGGGACCCACCACTTTATATGACTCAATTTATATTAAAATAATGGCTCAACATCTTCATGTGACATTTACATTTTATGAGTTTTATAAAAAAAAAAAATGAATGCTTTTTCTCACACACACAACCTCCACATTGTGCATTGGCTATAGTTTGAGTTGAAGTTTTCTTTTCTGCCCCTCAAAGGCCCATGGGAGCAACAAGTGGCACCCTCCGCTGCTTTGCTTTTGATGCTCACTAGAGCTATTGATTTGCTTCTGATCCAATTGCTGCTACATTGCTACATTTGAATCCCTAAAACTTGCATAGATTTGCCATTTACTCTAGCAACTGAACTGGATTGTCCTTTGTAATGTTGCACCAATCTTTATTACTTCTACCTGTGAGCTTATATAGCTACCATTCCTCATATCTTGTGCCCTACTCTCACAGTGGTGCGATGATGTAGTGATAGAGTTTTCTCTAGTAGACACCATGCTTTAATGGCTTTGTTGGATGACTATGTGCTTTTGAAAAAAGGCAGCACTTCATTCATTGTTGTGTATCCATAGATGATACGCCTATCTCCTTTTAAGCATCGTGCCACTACTAATGTAACCCACACCTTCCATTTTGAATAGTGATGTGCCCATTTGATATGATGAATAGATGCATATGAAAGGGTTTCTCTAGCAAGCCTTTGTGTTTTTGTGTTCTTATTCTAGTAGCAACGTTTGAGCCTGAATTGTGCTTCAGTCCTTTAGCTTGTTACACTATGCTTCTATTTGATAAAGTGGCTATGTATCAAACATGAGGACACACCCTTTTCCTTGTAATACTCAGGCTTTTAAGGCCACTCCCATTTTATGACTTGTACCATTTAGAATATGACTATTTATTCTTGGCTGAGCTCCATTCACCTTTTAACCTTGTTTCAACATCCTTCATTATAGCGATGCATGTTTGATATTAATGCTGGTGTTGATATAAAAGTGTGGTTCATATAAGTTTTACCTCTTATTAATAGCTTCTGCCTCTGTGGCTGGTGTGATGACCTCATTGACACTTCAACATAGATGCATTGATTTGTATGGAGCAGTGCTATTCCTTATAGTTGGCTTTGAATCATGTTTGATGTAGATGTTTGACTCTCTCTGCAAGTTCTATGCCTGACACCTCTTCCATCACAAAACCACATGAAGAATCTGTATAGAAACTAGTTTCTAGCTGAATGCCAACATCATCCTTTGCATTGTTGCTCTTATTCTTTGAGATACACCATCTTATAGGATATGCAATGATGAAGACTACACCTTTGATATAGTTAAGACTCTTTAATGATGATCGAGCCTCATGTGTATGGTTGTGCTTTGTTCTTAGGTAGTGTGCCATGTATAGACCGCACCATATCTTGATACACTTTGCCTTTATGTAGATGGTTGTGACTAAGTCTTTCAACATCCTTGGAATATTCATCTAAAACTCCATAAATCATTATTGAATTTTTCTCTAAAACTCCACATCTTGAAGCTACCTTGAATCAATTACCTGCATGCTTTAAAACTTCATAGTGATATCAAAATTTTTGAAATGGTGTGAAAAATTCTGACCAATTCAAAAAGAACTCAATCACCACCTTGGATATGGCATTGCTAGTTGGAATAGCCTCAACCCACTTTATAAAATAATTAGTTACTGCTAATATCCATCTATACCCATTGCTGAAATCAATGCCCTAGTTGCTGAAATGGTGCTTCAACATTGTAACATTCATAAGGGGAAGGGTACCTTGAAACTTTAACTTACTAGAAAAATGTTGGTAAGGATCACATTTTATGACTTGTCTTACAGCATCTCTGAAGAGAATCAACCACCAGAAACCTTCCCTGATGATCTTATGTGTTGTGGTTTTAGCATGGAAGTGCTCGCCACATACTCCTTTGTGATATTCATCAATAACTTCCTCAGATTGTTGTTGGTCCAAACACTTTAACAACAATCCTTCATGATCTCTCCACATTAAAACACCTTGGATCAAGACATACCTCTAATACTAGAGCTTAAGTGTCCTTTGCTGAGATACATTCATGCCTAGGGGCAATGCATGTTGACAAGATAAAAAATGATATCCTTGTATCATGGATCATTGGTTAATGTGCACATATCAGGAGATTGAACAACATTTACTTCTTATATCTCAATTGCCTCTAAGTTGGAATTAGCCATCAACTTAGCTAAACCATGGCCTCTAACTAGTTTGGTGACCTACACCTCAATGTCATACTCTTGGATCCTATTGATCCATCTACATATTCTTCCAGAAGCTTCTTGCTGCATGAAAATATCTTTCATAGCTGAATGGGGCACATATGCAATTGTCTTTGCACCTATAACATATGGCCTGAAATTTTTTACTACCTTAACCAAAGCATATGCATGCTTTTCCATATTTGAATAATTCAATTTAGAAACATGTAAGGACTTGCTAAAGAATCCTATACACTAGTCAAATCCATCACCATTCTTTTGCAACAATATAGTAGCAATAATATAATATGAAGCAAAAGAAAAGAGCTTAAAAGGTTTGGAATAATATAGACTTACCAACACTGGTGTATTCTTTAGAACCTCTTTTATATCAACAAAAGATTCAGTTGGTTCCTTTTCCCATGTGATAGACTGCCCCTTCTTGAGCATCGTAGAAATGCCAAACCACCTTACAAAGTTGATTTGTCCTAAGAAGGAATAGACACCTTTGACTATTTTAGGCTGAGGGATAAGGTCAATGGCCTTTACTCTTTCAGGATCTATTCTAACCCCATCCCTTGACACAATATGTCATAGCAACTTTCCTTCTTCTACTCCAAATTAGTATTTCTTGGATTCAAAGAAATCCCATACTCCAAACATCTATCAAAAATCAATTACAAATGCTTACAATGATATTTCCTATCCTTGGAGAATGCAGTAAGATCATTCTGGTATACAACCATCATTTCATCAATGAGGCCTACAAAGGCAATATCCCTTGCTGTTTGAAACATTGATCCTACATTCTTCAATCCAAATGGCATCCTCAAATAAACATATGTTCCCTAAGGAGTGGTGAATGTTGTCTTGTACTATTCTAACAACTTGACCAGCACCTGATTGTAGCCTGAGAATCCATCCATCATAGACACCATTTCTGAATCAACAACCCTCTGCAAAAGATGATCCATACTTTGAAGATGATAATTATCCTTAAGGGATTTGATCAAATTTTTAAAATCCACACACAATCTAATCTCCCCATTTTTCTTCCTTACTGGGACAAGATTAGAAACCCACTCAGAATGTCTAATCGGTTCAATAATACCTCCCTCTTTCATCTTTAACAATTCTTTCTACATCTTGGGAGCTATGGTGGGATTTATAGGCCCCCTTTTCTGTCTAAAGGGTTTTACATTTGATTGAAGGGGGATAGTATGTTCAAATAAATTCTCCCTATAGGTCTTGAGCTCATCATAGGACCATTGAAAACACTTCTTGGATTTTCTCAGTAGAGTAATCAACATCTTCTTTTCATGAGGCTTCAAATTCATTCCTATGTAAACCATTTTAGGTGCCTCCTCACTTCCAAGGTTAATACCTTCAACATTTTCTTCTTCAACTGATTTACCCTTTCTTTTCCAGTAGTCTGCATTATCAAACATTCTTTCCAGCCTTACTAGTCCCTTTGGAATTGTATTTTTTTTTAGTTGCACAAATTCACTACCAAATAGAGTTTCCTTGCCATTAGCAACTTTTATCATTGGTTTCCAGTCAATCAATTGATTGTCAAACTCATCCATGTAATTAGGAATACTATAAATCTGATTGCTATCATTAAAAATGTGTAAATTGTATATGTTATTAGGGATTGTTGGCCTTGTGAGTACTTCCACAGCATAATGGGAAAGAGCACAAGAATCAGGTCGCGAGTCAAATTTGAACCAACTACTACTAAGGCAACTGCCTTCTCATTTTTAGTCCTCTCAATCCATTCAATGCCAATGGCATCAAATAGATCCATTGTGTCCCAAATGACATTCTTCTATGCCCTTAACTTGTTGTCCTTGGTAGCAAAGGCATTTCTTATCTGTTGCACAATCAATTATGAGTCAACATATACCTTTAGGTAGCTAATTCCATGTTTATGAGAGACATTCAGGCCCAACAATAGTGCTTCATAATCAGCTATTTTGTTGGTGCATCAAAAATCAAGTCTAAAAGACTTTCCAAACTATTCACCATTGGGTGCTATTAATACAATACCAGCACCCAACCCTTCTCTTGAATATGTATTGTCAAAGTACATTGTCTAGAAATTAGCTATACCACAAGTAGGAGTAATAGGATTGGAATGTAAAACATCCAGGCTAAGATCATCTTCACTGTTGTATCCCATGAAATGGTTGATATCAGTGTCAAATAAGTTAGCATGATCATCCTAAGCCTTATACATGTCCTCAACATTTTCATCTTCTACCTTTTTCACCCTATACAACTTCACTTCCACACCCTAGATTGGAATGGTAGCATATGAAAGCTCCATCTGGATACTTCCACCCATAGAAGTTGCCCATTTTCTTGACAACAGTATACCCCACTTGGTAGGGCAATTTGCAACAATTATATCCACCAGGAAGGACTTATCTTGGTAAGTAACAAGTTTGACCTCAACATCCTTAACCAGACCTATGACATTAACCTCCTTGGAATCCATGGAAAAGAATTTTCCAAAGGACCTGGACACTTTCAGTCCCAATTCATTCATTATAGACAAGGGCATAACATTGTTGGAAGCACAAGAATCAAGCATACAATAGTGTAACAACCAACCATTTCTGATCAGGGTTGTGTAAAAGGGGTCTACTCCCATCTCGCTATTAACAATAGTTAATCCTAGATATACCTCTATGGTTTCATTATGGCCTATGCCCTCATCATCACTACTAGGAACAACAACAAGTTGTTTTTATGCATCTATAGCAGTGACAAATGATGTTTCCCTATCTCTATGTTCAGGTATTCTAACGAGTTACCCTATAGGTACAAAAATTCTGATTTAGCTAAAGACTTGAGCCATGTCAATAGGGTTATAATTGGGAAAAGGAGAATCACATGAGACAGTAACATCATTTGCACAAGGAATGTAAGCTATTACTTGATTGGTTGAAATATCCTTACCTTTTTCCTTTGTCCTCTCCTTCTCCTTTTCTAGTTCTTTTTGTGCCTAAGGTTGATCATGCTTGTTACTTTCTTTTGGATAATGAACCCCTAGAATGGGTACAACAACTGGATGCATGATTTGTGTTGGATTCTTTTGCACATATTTCTTCTTTGTTGTTGGTGGTTGCTTTTGAAATTTCTTCTTTTCTAGCACATTCTTCTTGGGAGAACTACTATCTTTCTTCTCTATAATTGCCTTTTTCTTTTATTTCCCACTAACTAATGCACCATGTCTTGACTCTACAACAGAAGAGTTTTACATAGGCACTTGCCTATTCCTTAGCTGGGAGCCCCCATGAACTTGCATAATGGTTGCATCAGTTAGAGCTTTTAAATCTTTCTTAGAAGTTCAGAACTTGTTATATTTCTTTTGCATAAGATCCCTCAAATGCCCAAAATCATGAGCTAGCAATTGATATCTCTTTCGACCTGCATCATAATCATACTAAAGAATATGATCATCCTCTTCATAGTTGTCATAATCAAGCCCTTGATCCATCTACTCATAATCCTCTGTGTCAAAATGATTTATCTTCTCTTCATAGTACTTAGTTGCACCTTCTTCATTTGGAAATTCTTATCTCTGCTCATTAAATGAGCCACCACACAATATTTGCTGGATCATGGGGAAGGAAGCATGCCTAACACTATAAAGACTCATCTTGAAAATTGACTTGATCCTTTCTCAATGGATCAGGAGTGTCCCTTTCAGGATTTTTGAAACTTACATGCCGGGGGGCGGCCTGTCTATCATTCTGTTGTGGTCTCTTAGACCAATCAATATTATAAGGTATATTATGCAATCTCTGAGCTTCATTGAAATGTGTTGCAACACCCTGAGGAGGCAACCCATTATCATTTCCAGCAACCTTGTAGGATAAATCTTTCATAACTCCCATAAGCTTATCTAATTTGTCTTCAATGGTGAGGGGCTTATTAAAAATTGTTTTTTCTAGATGGGACAGTTTTACATTAGATCTTTTGATGTGTTTCCCTGAATCTCTCATATTTCTTTAGCATATACCTCCCTTAATGTTTTTGGACTCTTGTGTCTCAAACAATAACCATATTTTGAGTTAAATGCACCACTATACAAAACCAAACACATAGATTCATTAGGTCTCATATGAGGAGGTACCTTTCTCATTGTCATGATGAAGAGAGTTATTAAAATCAGCTATTGTCTCATTTATGGCCTTTCTGATGGATGTGAGTTCATGGATACAAAATTGGGGTCAATCCTATCCCCATTATGCAATCTAAACACCCTCATAAACTTCTCCCAAGAGTCAATATTGTTATCAAGGAGAGCCTTATACCATTCCTTAGCACTTTCTTCTAATGAGTGCACAAATAATTTCATCATGACATCTTCATCCTCAATTTCATATTCATCAGTGACAGCAATAAAATGCCTAAGAAGTTCTTCACTTGTGACAACATTATTACCTTGAAACCTAGGAATCTTTTCTCCTAATCTCATTTGGAATCAAGTTTGGAAAGTTAGGTATGATAAAGAAATCAAGTTGTTTATACCTTTTAGCTCCCAATGGCTGATTTAATGGAGGAAATATTTGTGCTTGCCTAGGATTCTGAACATTACCATACTGCCAATTCACTTGATTATGTGGTGGCTGATTATGAACATTTTGAGCATGCACATGATTTATGCCTTGCTGTCCCATTTGTTGATGTTGACGTTGAGGTTGTTGTTACTGATGTCTCTAATTGTTCTACTGGTTATGTACTGTTGATTGTAGCCTTGTTGTTGTGTATTTTGATTTACCTAGGCCTGCTGGGCAAGTTGAGCTTTCTATTGTTCAAGTAAAGAATGTACCTCTCTTTTCCCATTCCTAAGATGATCAAGAAAGTTGAGTTCACCTTGGATTCTTCTCTCTTTTATCATCACTATGTTGCTCTTGTTGATTATCCTAATTAGGAATGGTATCATGTCAACTTCTGAGTGATCTTGTGGGAGAAGAAGGGTAAGTCATAGTCTGATATGTCTCTTCATTCTCATTGGGCATTCCCAATGTTCTCAAATCTGGACCACGAGACCTATCTCTACTTCCTCTACCAACCATATTCTCATTTCTTCTAACATCATACTCATTCCTATACATCTTTCTATTTATTCTAAGTATGTTATCTACAGAGTCCTTAGAAGTATATTGATGCTAACCTCTCAAATCATCAAATGAATCATTTCTACCAGAGGTACCTATTTGGTCTTAAGTATTCAACGGAGGCACGACATTGAGGTTTATTTCCCTCCATCTACTCCTCCTATTTCCTGTACTACTAGAGGATACATCATGCCCAAGCTACTCCTGGTTTCTTCCTCTATTCATTGTGAAGCTCTTTTCTCTTCAAACTACAATTGTTTTATGGGTTGTTAAAACAAAGTCACCACTTCCCCTGCTAGGAAGAAAATTTGAACAATCATTGTATTTGAATACTACAACAACCAGAAGCAAAGATTTATTGTTACCAAGGGCTTTAAATCTAAACTAAAGTACTATACGCTCCCCAAAATTGCTATAACCCAAAACTCTAAAACATTCCTAAATCACCTAGGCCAGGGGTGTCATCAGGGTGATTTGAAAGAGGTTTATCAACAAGTTGAGGGTAATTTTGGCCAATTGACAGGAGTGGGTAGACTCCTCTACTCTTTGAGCTTAGCTTAGACTCTAGAGGGATATTTCAAGGGGTATACCTTAACAAGTATTTACTTCTAAACTAGATGAACAACTAAAAATATTTGAACAACCAAACCCAAATTATTTTTTTAGCCCCAAATTTGTCACTAAACTAAGAACAATTGATTGTTATAAAACCCCTCTATAGCTGATAAAGGTAGTCCTATAGAATGAGGAAGCTAGAGAAACTACTATTGTGTCTAAAGATAGATATATTATTTTGTTTTTAAAGGTTTGGGTGATCACAAACTTTTTAGACTAGTGCCTATCCATTGGGCTACAGAGTCTCAAGTTCACCAATAGAACATAGCTACAAAGAAATATACGACTGCCTATTTGAATATTCAAATGCATGAAAATCAATACCAAATCACTTAGAATACTTAATAATCCAACACCATACAATGTTCTTCCTCACATAATAATGAAATGATCATTTACAAAGACTGGATATGAATCAAGAGTTGTCACACTCTCTCAAATTAGAGATTACATTCACACCACTAAATGTGGCGAAAGAAAACTATAACTATGATTAAGTTTCCTAAAAGGAACACCTACAATAGTGGAGAAAAACAATGATTCAATACAAAGATTGCAAAATAATTAACATACATTTCACAATTATTTCATGAAGAACAAAAAATACAATGATGATCTTTTCTTTTCTACCTCTAGATATTTGAACCTATTGAGAGAACAATGCCCAATTGACCAACCCTTGAAAAAAGTTTCAATCCTGGCTTTATAGCCTTCTCAATTCAGACCTAAGAGTGAAATAGGCAGAAAAACCCCACAACAACCCCACCAACTACAATAAAAACATTGATTTCAACTAGCCACTTTGCATTAATGGCAATCATAAAGGTTGTTGGCACGCTCCTAGGTGGTAGGAGGAATATGGAAGGCCAAGCAATCAGCCTTTGACAAATCAGACTTCTGAGGTTGGGTCTCCACCCTACAACATGTCTTTGGAAGAGAAGAAAAGGACCACCAACCCCGAAAAGCATAGAAGAAATGAAGATCAGTGGGGGTCAGGCTTCGAGCCTTCATCCTTTCACCTTCTTCAACATTTGGAAGAATTTAGTTCACAAGTCTTTGGCCATGTGTAAACAATTCACATCAGTGTGCCCCTCATTAGGTCCCACTTAACTAATGACATGATCATGTGCTCTACGTCCACATGGAATGCACTAATACCACTCTTCAAAGTCCTTTGTCTAACCTTGTACACGTGGTGGCCTATCGTAACAGCGCATACCTAACTTGGCTTTGACAACTATCCTTTGTGTGGATGCGCTACCAATTAAAAAAGTTGAAGGATATGTTAATTAGCATATATCAAAGTTTGCACGCCGGGCTTTCTAACTAACATCTTCTCATTTGAATTCAACAAGGAACATTTTTTGCCTCTGCTTCCCGAAAGCAATGACTAATACTTACAAGTTGTCAGAGCTTCATGATCAGGACTTCTTGTTGATGCATGCTCTGTAGAAGACAAAAGGCCGCAAGCCCGACCTCCGACACCCAATACACTTAGGCATTTGTGCAAGCAACCAAGGCGAACTTCGGAGCCGATAGACATGGCATAGCGAAGAAGGGAACCCCAAATTCTAAAAATTTGAAAAGGGAGAAAATACAAGGAAACACTTAGAATATTTGGGACTTAGTCATTTTGGGGGTATTTTTCTTGCATTTCGAAAAGAAAACACATGGAAACCTTATGAAGGGAACCCATGGAAAATATCTCTAATCGAATATAAATGATAAGTTCTACAACAAAGGCACAAAGTGGGACTTACTGGAATTGGGGCAAAAAGATGCATGTTGGGAATTGGTTTTTTTAGGTGTCAACACTTTCATTGCTTGCTTTGGCGGTATAGTTAAAATGTGAAATTACAGAGGGTGAATTTCAAGTTACAAAGTGTCTGGGCTACAAAGGTCGTGAATGGATAGAGGATGGAATTTCATCCAGGGTTGCGTTTTGAATCTTTTCAAAATTCGCTAAAATTTGCAAGATATTTCCAACTGGATATCTGCTCAACTAGACATGATGTTCCAGATCCACATCCATATCCACATCCTGATCTACATCCAGTTGGAAATCCTAGGTAAGGTCATGAATGGATAGAGGATGAAGTTTTAGCTAGGGTTGCCTTTTGAATCTTTTGAAAATTCACTCAAATTTGTAAGATATTTCCTACTGGATATTTGGTCAACTATACATGATGTTCTAGATCCACATCCAATTGGAAATCCTAGGTAAGGTCATGAATGGATAGACGATGAAATTTTATCTAGGGTTGCCTTTTGAATTTTTTGAAATTTCGCTAGAACTTGCAAGTTATTTGAAACTAGATATTTGGTCAACTGGACATTTTGGTCAACTAGATATCATGTTCCAACTGTACATTCTACATCTAATTGGAAATTCACTAAAACAACTATCTCTCTCTCATTTCTTGAATAAATTAAAAAATTCAAAATGATATGGAAATCTTGCAACGTGAGGAATAAAACTCAGAAACCATTTGTAGAAATTTGAAATTTTCAATCAACTTGACATTTGATCAACTAGACATTTCAGTCAACTAGATATCCTATCCAACTAGATATCCCGTCCAACTACATATCTTTTTCAACATGATAGTTCTCAACATGATATTTCCAACAGGATATTTCTCAATAGTATATTGTTCAATAGGACATTTCCAACAAGACATTTCCCAACAGGGCATTTCTCAACAGGACATTTCACTATAGGATATTTCTCAATAGGACATTTCCAACAGGACATTTCTCAACAGGATATTTTCCAACAGGGCATTGCTCAACATCCCTTTGACCATACTTCGGTCAATTGGACATTTGGTCAATTAAACATTTGGCCAACCAGCGATTTGGTCAATCAGGCATTTTGGTCAACTAGATATCCTGTTCCAACTGCACATTCTACATCTAGTTGGAAATTCACTAAAAAAACACTTCTCCCTTTTTTCTCAACAAAATTCAAAAATTCAAAATGATCTCGAAAGCTTGAGATGAGGGAAATAAAACCCAGAAGCCATTTATTGAAATTAGAAAAAATGAAGGTGTTGTTCATAAACATTAAAAACATGAATAAACATTAATTTTACAGGAATTTGGCCCCCAACCAAACATATTTTTAATTTGGAGCTCCCTTGAATGTTTAAAATGTGAATAAAGTATTTTATTATAGGAAACATTCATATTTTTTATGAAATTTAAATCATATGCTACAAATTATATCTTTACTGATTTAATTTTTGCAAAGATATCAATATTTGATGAATTTAATTGTTTTCTGTGGCAGGAAATTAAAATTGTGGCCAATTTAAATTTAAGATTTTTAAAAGAAGGAATATACTGAGGATCTTCCAAATGCCAATTGTTTCCAACTATTAAGATGTTGATGTCACCCATGTGTTGCTCTCAAATTTTCATTGTTGGTTGCTATTGATGCAGAACTTTTGTCTATAAAAGAGTAGAAAATGGTCATTTTAAAGGATGGGAAACTAATGATTTAGAGTAGGGCTTGAAGAGCAGAGTTGTGATTCTTGCATGTTTCATTGTTTCTTCTCACCAGTTGAGATTTCTTGTTCCCTTGTAAGAACAAATAGTAGATTTGAGGCCAATTGATGATCATTCCTTATAAGAAATCATAAGTGACAGTAAATTCACAATTGTCTTGAAATATCTAACTGTTACATCCCATGGGAGTGCATTTGGCAACCTATAATGCCTTTGTGAATCCCTTTTGAAGATTGCATCCCTTGTATGTAATTGTGGAGCATCCTGGTGAAATACAAGTGGATTTTGGCTTCAATTTGTTGTGCTGGCAGGGTATTCCTATAGGATCACTAAAAATATATCTTTCTTAGGGCCTTTTCTTTCCTCCCCTGTCTTTTTTCATTTCTTTACTCGTGAAATCCACAAAATCATAAAAATGTTAAATTAATAAAATATGCATAAATCTTTGAATAATTTCTGAAAATACTTGTGGAATTGGTGAAATTCAAGATCTTAAAGTAATTTAAGTATGATTTGAATAGGATTGGTAGATTCAACACAATTCATTAGAATTATCCTTTTCTTGCATTTAAAATCATAATTTTTTTGAATAATTCCTAGAAATACTTGTGAATCTGGTGAATCTAAGAATATATTTAAAGTAATTTCTAGAAGATTTACATAGGAATATTAAATTTGAGAAGATTATAGAGGATTATCATTCCCTATGCTAAATTTAGCATAATCAGATCATATTCTAACTAGTTGATAGAAGATCTTCTAGAAAATTGACAATATTTGCACGAATATAAAGATCAATTCTAATTGTGTGAAAATTTGTTCAACTTGTAAGAAGTAGATCCAAGCACGTAAGTCCCTGAAATGAAAACAAAAAGCACAATGAACCCTGAGTGAAGGCCAAGCAGTCAAGACCTGACAACCAGATACTTGGGACTTCAAATTCTTAGAGAATTTGAAGTCTTTCAAGAAAGATAGGTATTCTATTGTGTGAATTTCTATCTGTGGCTGATGTGATTAAAACACACGTCAACAGAGATGGTGATAAAAGGAGGGCCTACACATGTTGAAGCTATAGTGAGATTTCAAGTTATTATTCTGAGATATGTTAGATCTCTCTAAATTTCAGATTTTCAAAATTTAAAAATTGAGAACAAAACCTCACCATTAATGGATCTACATGAAGTTCCTAGCCTTAGGATTCCTCCATTTTTCAAAGAATTTTCCCAAAAATCATATCATGAAGAAAATTTTCAAGTTGATATTCCTTTCTTTTAGGAAATTCTAAATGAACAACTTTATCCTCAAAATTTATCTGACTTTGCTTCATCAAGAAAATGTAGGATACATGATTCTATAGAGCATGGTGAAATTAATTGCTTAACTTTCCTTACAAGGTTGGATTTGGATTTAAAAGAAATAATGTATTTCTTAGAAGTGTACATGACTAAAGTTTATTAGGAAAATGAAATAATTATGGAGCAACAAGAAAGTACAACACAAGAAGTCATGAGTTATCCAGAAAATGCAATAGTTGGACTAGTTCTAGAAGACAAGGATGATGAAATTAAACTTCAATTACCTTATTTTAAACTATGTCATGGTAAAAGTGAGAGTTCTCAACTTCTTTGTCATAGTTCAAATATAAATAAAGCAGATTGCAGGTATGAATCTTTTGAAGATTGCAGGTATGAATTTTTTGAAGATTGCAGGTATGAATCTTTTGAAGACCGTAGAAAAGAAATCACACCTTATTTTCAGTCATCAAATAACAAGTAAAAAGGATTTAATGAGAAGGAAAATAAATATGAAAATAATATTGATGCATTTAGTAGGTGTATTGAATCCTTGAAATCATAAAATGCTTGTCAAGTAAATGTTTCTAGATCTTATTTTAATAGTGAATTTGTTGCAAATGTTTTTCAATTATCTAATCAAAATAATCATGTAAAGGAGTGTAAACATGTGTTGAAGGAATTTAAATGTATAGCCACTATAGAAGATTTTATAATAGAAACCAAAGGAGTTATAGAAAACTAAATAAACACTGAGTTATCATTTGATTCCTTTAAATTAAATGATCAATTCCAAGATTGTTGTAAGACAATGGAACTAAACACTTTATTGAATAGCATCTTCTGGGTGAATTATTTGAAGAACAATCTATGAAAGTAGAAAATACATAAGGTTCTATTGTTGTTGTGCATGATTAGATATCAATCCAGTGTCATTTTGAAAATGAAATAGGGAAGTGTTCATATCTATCAAATGTTGTTTCATCTTTACAGTCAAATGAGTTAAAAATGATAGATTTATATGTATTGTAGAAGATGTTCAACTGGAAAATTGCATGTTTTCATACAAAGGTCAGTCAGCCATGATGTTGGGGAGTTATGTATTTTATTTTTAAGATGAAAATGCAAAATCATTAAATGGAGGACCAACTGGCAACGAACAGGTCCATGTCTAGTAGAACAAGAAATGAACTAGGATGTATCTTCCCTTTTCCCAATAAATGATGTTGATTATTATTTTGATTACAAAAATTTAGGGGATAGAACATATAAATGGATCAACCATGAACATAATGAACTTACTCAGTTGTTGATCATTAAGGATTATTCTGTTAAATATGAGAAATTTAGAATAGAAGAATATTTTTTAAAATACAAAGATGAATTTGCTAGGATCAGGATCATAACTAATGCCCTAATACTCTTACATATTCTGAAAAGGCAAGTAAATATAAGTGTTTTCTTGTGTTACCCTAGGTTTCATTTACGTTGTAGTGTGTTGTACATAGTATGGTAAGTTATTATTGGATTCTAATTCTTCTCATTGTCATAGGAACATGTGTTAAATTTTGAGTGATTTCTCTAGGACATAGAGCACAATGTGCAAACATCCATGTGATGCACTAGCATCCCATGAGTTTCAAAAATTTAAAACATTTGTTTCCCACCTAGTTGTCTAGTGTCACTTGATATAATGCCTGTTTTATAGAAAAATACCTTCAACAGTCAAATCTGACCCTTTAGCTTCCACATAACCCTTAATGCAAAAGCAATTTTAAAAATCTCTATCAATCTATTTCATTCTCTTCTCTTGCAACCTAAAATTTTATCTCTTTCTTGCACTTTTGGATCTATGCTATTGAAACAATATCTTTATTGAAACCCTCTTAAAGATGTACATTGTTGCACAATGATTGACTCCTCCAAAGAGCTTATTTCTTATTTTTCTACATCATATTGGTAAATTGTTCTTGTTCTTACTTTGAATAATATGGTTGCAACTTATTTATCATATTTCTTCTCTATTTACTTTGGCAAATCTCTTGGTGTAGACTACCACCGATTTTGTCATACACACACTAGGCTATTCTTCCATGTAGACCAGGGTCGATACTTATAGATTTATTTTATTATCACTACTCTTAATTCCTAGATGCACATAGGATAGGAGCACACACATTATTTTTCTATATTTTTATCATTGGTTGTTCGTGGAGGTAGAAATACCAAAGCAGAGGTTTGACTTGAAGGCAAATCCCCAAACTATCCCAACATTTTCTCTTGTTTTAGCTGCAGGTATTTTGTGTGAATATTCAACTACATGGATGTGTTTCTAGTATCTCTTGCCTTTTCTAGTTCATTCTATTATTTCATTTTATTTCATTATCTTAGCTCTATTTTATCATTTCTTTATTATTTCGTATCCCTTGGTCTGTTGTTTTGGTTGTCCCTATTTCTTGTTGTACAGGTAGGTTCAAAATCAGGTGAAAACTTCATATTTTGTGAATATTTGGGATGACAGCACGAAGGAAGGACTAAAACACTTGTCATGGACATCCTGTGTAGTGTGCTAGTGTTTGAGATTGCTAACTTCATCTTTTAATGCTAGGTTTCTTTATTTCTTCAATTTACAATTCTAAATTTAGTTTTTTGATTGTGTACTTCACTTTTCTGTAAATTAGCATTTTCCTTCCTAGGTCATATAAATGTAATGTAGAAGTTAGTGGTATCTTAAAATTTCCTTGGCTTCAGCACATGAGAGAAAATTCCTTGTTGTTCTAGAAATTAAATCAGGAAGAGTATTGATTCCTTTCTTGAAAAATCACAAGGCGTGAATGCAAGGAATTTGAGGAAGGGGACGGCCTTGAAAAGTGAGAACTAGGGACCACCAGAGAGAAAGTTGATTAATGTAAAGACCACTACGAAAGCTAGTGCCATTCCAAAGAGAAGCCAAGGCCTCATGGCTTCCAATGCTTTCTAAATGTTTTTGATAACAAAAGTACCCTGAATTTGAAGTACATGACCCTTCATAATGAGAAGGGTGTGAAGACCAATCCCCTTCTAGGCTTGTTTCCCAAGAGGAACCCCTGAGGAAATGTGATGTTGCATAAAAATTTTCCAAGCCTCATTAACTTCAAGGGTTCTAATGGTTCATTTGGCACAAAGATTCATACTCTAGCACTAAACAGAAAGTAGGTCCAATCCCCTTGAGTCATGAGGTAGACAGTAGTACTCCCATGAAAGGCTATGAAACGCTTCGTGGTTTTTAGAGGAAGTGCAAATGAATTCCCTAAGACTCTTTTCAAGTTTTTGATAGGAGGCTTTCAAAGGTGCCCAATAGGAGGAATAATATACATGGGTGGCTACAAGAATTTTAGAGCAAATTTTAAATTTTCCTGCAAGAGACAATGGCTTAATGATTTAATAAGCCATCTTTTTTTTTCAATTCTAGAGATGACACTTGCCATAGAGCAGTTGGAGAAGCTTGAAAAGCAAAAGAAATGCCTATAAATCTGAAGACCTCCCTGTGGTCAATCCACCTCCAACAAAAGGATTAGAGCCAAGGAGACTTAGGGAGCATGGATTGATGATAGCATCGAGTTTTCTACCATGATTGAATGATAGAACCAGAGGCTTTGCAAAAATAGCCAAACAAATAAGAGCATGCTTGATGTTAGTTTCCTCTTCCAAAAGAGTGAGAAAAGAATCATTAGCAAAATGCACATTCACCAATTGAGTAGAAGAATTAGGGAGAGTAACACCCTTGACCCGTTGTTGGGAAACAACCTAGGCATGCAGGTATCCAAAACTTCAGCAACAAGAACTAATAAGGTGGGAGCCAAAGGGCAGTCTTGATGAATAGATCTAAAAAGGCCAAAGGTTGAAGATCGATGACCGTTAATAGTATTATAGAATGAAGCATCTGAAAATAGCATGCGAACATCTTGAACAAATCTAGGGCAGAATCCAAGAGTCTGAAGCAAAGCTATAATAAAATGCCATTCTATATGATCAAACGCTTCAATAAAGTCAATTTTAATGAAAAGTGTTGGCTATTGAGATTGACGGGCCCATTCCATGCCTTCCCAAATGATAATTATATTATCTAGAATAAAGCGGGATTTAATAAAACCAATATGCTTAGGTTGGACAATTTGCAGAAAGAGCGGTGAATTTCAAAGCCCAAGCCTTGGCAATAATCTTGTAGGAAACATGTTTAATAGAGAGATCCGCTGCCAATTACAAATTTCCTTAAGATCACCAGACTTAGGTAAAAATTTTATATTTCTTTTATTAATAATTTGAATTAAAGATATATAAATAATTAATTTCTTCTCATTTAGTATGAAGAATTGAAGAGTATTCAACAAATTGATTAAAAAGTTTTAAAAAAATATTCTTCCAACAAAATAATTAAAAAACATAAAATTATAAAAATATCATAAACACATCTAATCAACATAATAATGCATATTATAAGTATTTGAAAAACACGCTCCTACTTCAACTTACAATCACCACCACCAGATTTAAGTGTGTGGCTGCCATTTACTATTACTTCACGACATTATCAATTTCGTAAAAGTGCAAATAAACGGTGGAAAGCCTTGAAGACGCTGTTTTCTTCCCCGCTCATAAGGAATGTTTTCTCCAGTCGCTTAAATTTTGTTTTTATTTCAAATTTATACCGATATGCAGCGAATGTAGAATGTTGTGTGAACATACCTATCACTATAGCTTTGCCCCAATCCCCCTTACAAAAGAAAATAGCAGCTGATCCGCATATCCATAAGGCAATGCCACATCACACGCTATTCCGTTAAGGAATCCTTGTAGAAAGCGACAATCTACAACCGAGCATAGCATGAAGGCTTCTCATCGAATTTACCAAAAGATTTGACGACAGAGAGATTGGGAAAGGCTGACGAGATTAGAAGTGACACCATGCCAGGGGCTGCCTTTGTACAAATTATTATTTCTGCTGGCCATTTCTTAAAAAAAAAATCAAAATAAGTTTCTTTTAAATATCATCAAAAGTTAATTTTTACTAATAATAATAAGATAAATATTTACCACTTTTTGTTATGAATAAAGTATAAAATTACTATTGAAGGTTTAAGGATTGACATAAATGATATTTAAGTATTTAAATAGAATGCTCAAAACAAAATATAGTGATGATATAAAAACAACTTGTATAGTTTTAATACAAGGCTCAATAGATGAACTCTTATTTACCACGAGGTGTAGCGTTCTCAATCTTTGCACATGCTCCAAACTTTCTATGCGCGGTACCACCCACCAGCTACATACTACCGCCAGCTTCTCCAATGATTTGCAGTGTTGTAAACCTTCTATCTTCTCTACTTTGTTGGGACCTTTCAATTCAAATATTTTGAGAGAAATTAAATCTGCAAAACTTGGAAGGGAATACAACTCTGGACAGTCACTTATCCTCAGCGCCTCCAATGATCTGCAGTGTTGTAAATTTCTTTCTTTGAGATTTTGTGGCAAATTATCAATTCAATTTTTCTTAGAGAAGTTAACTCTTCGAAACTTGGAAGCGCATTTAACCCTGAACATGAAATTATCATCAGTGTGTTCAATGATCTGCAGTGCTTTAAACCTTCTAGCGTCTCAACTCTGTCGCATGTTCTCATTTCAAATATTTCTAGAGACACTAATTCTTCAAAACTTGGAAGCACGGCTAACTCTGGACAACTATTTATCTTCAGTGTCTGGAGGTTTGACAAACCACCATTACCCATCATATTTCTTAGGTCTCCACAATAGTCCACCTCTAGGAACGTCAGTGCTGTTGGCAGGGTGTGAAGCCACCTTAAATGCCGGATATCACAGAGTTTGACCGTTGCAAGGCTAGGACAACACTCGAGAAATTAAAATCTTTGACACTCCTGTCCCGCATGCTGATATTTCATTGAGCTTGCACGATTTCTTCCCAAAAGGGAATTCACTGATTGGGCAATCGTCTATCCTAAGAAATTGCAGATTAACCAGTTGTGTGAATGATTCTGGTAAACATTCCAATGCCAATTCCTGTAATTCCAAACGCTCTAAAAGATTAAGACTCCCCATAGACTCTGGTAAAGAATCTATCTGACATGACTTTATCACCATCACTCTCAACTTCCTGAGTTGACCGATGTTAACTGGAAACTCCCTTAATTTTCTATATTCTACGTAGAGCTCCTTCAAAGAGGCCTGATTTGTGATGTGGCGAGGCAACTCTTTCAATACAATCTGTCTCAGACTCAAATACGCCAGCTTTATCATGTATTCCAAGATGTCTGGCTCTAAGGTGAGCTTAGGACACCACTCTATACTGAGATGCTGCAGGAGCCTCAGCTGCTTACAAGATATCGGTAGCTTCCTCAACTTACGACAACTTCTCAATTCTAGATGCTGCAGGTTTGTCAAATCGCCGAAACTGCTTGGCAGTGATGAGAGCATCCTACAGCCTTCTAGCTGCATATGCTCCAGATGCTGTAGAAGTCCTATTGACTTTGGAAACCTTTGGAGTCTCCTGCACTTCTGAATAACCAACTCTCTTAACTGCACCGGAGCCTGCATCCCATTTTCATCTTTATGATATAGAAAACACAGAATAATTACAATAATTTTGAATTAGGAATTTGAAGCCACCCTAAAGCAAACATACTTACGTCAGCACCAGCCTTCCACAATTCTTTTAATTTGTAAGAGTCTTCAAACTTTAAAACTCTTAGATTTTTCAAAATTAGCCATGATGGAAGATGTCTGTGACCAATGCTAGTACAGCTGAGCCAGGCCAATTCTTCTGATAATTTATAAAAGTGTTTTTTAAAATAATTTCCTCTTATGACTAAAATCTTTAATCCAAGTGGGAAAGGTTGTCTTCTGGACCACCACATACACCCTGGAAACTCTGTGCTTGTATTTACCAGAAAACTAGGAAACTTTTGACCATCATCAGTTTTTGTATTCAATATCATTCCTCGAATCTGGACTTTCGTGGTCACAGGAAAGCAAAAGAAAGAATCATTTTATAGAGGGAGGCAAACAGAAATGCAAAAGAAATATCCATGCCATGATTGCTAACAGCATAGAAAAGAAACTATTAACCTCACCTCCAGTCGTTTCTGGATGCCCGTAATCTGTTCTGGAGACCACAGACGGTAGGGTGACTGAGTATTTGCTATTTCTCATCCTAAATCTCTTAGATGGTCATGCATTCTTATGCAATTGTCATCATTGAAGTCAACAAGACACTTATTTACAAGCCTTTCCCAACGATACATACCCTTCCAGCCCGATCCCTCCCATACCGCAATTGCAGTCCTCATATTTTTGCCAATGAAGAAGCAAGCTATGTCTAAGAATATTTGTTTCTCTTCCTCTTCTAAACTATCATAGCTCACTTTCAACTTCTTCCTGATATCATGGGGTAATATTTTAGATATCTCATGTAATAGAGTGTTCCAACAATCCTTGCAAGACTCATTATAAAGCTGGCCTCCAAGCACCTTCAACGACAAAGGCAGTCCATTACAAACACTTAAGAACTTTTGAACAAGTTCCTCGAATCCCAACAGTTGATAGGGTTGTAAGAATGCATGCCAACAAAAAAGTTGCTTGGCATGCAAGCAATTCATTGCTTTCATTTCATAAATGGCCGAGACACCCCAACATCTGAGGACTTCCTTTTCCTATGTTGTGACAATGATTAAACTCCCCGGTCCAAGGCCATCCTTCATCGGCAGCAATGCATCCAGTTGATCTGTATGATCCACATCATCTAAAATGATGAGCACACATTGAGATCTCAAATGGTTTGAGAGAATCCCCTTACCTTCTTCTATACTGTCAATTTTTTTACCTTTGAAACCAAGGTCTTGGAGGAGTTTTATTTGTTTTTTATACAACTCACTTTTAGCTGCAGCATCTCTAACATCAAAAATAAAACTATATCTTTCTACAGATGATTTTTTCTGATTATATAATTCTTTTGCAAGAGTGGTTTTCCCTAAACCACCCATACCCCATATTCCTACAATTTGGACATTGAGTTGACTTTCTTGAAATTCTTGGACAACCATTTTAAAGTCTGCTACAACTTCTTCAACACCCACAGGATGCTTTGCTACCTCTAATGGTACTACTTGCATTACTTTCAGTACATGACTCACGATAGTCTTCAACGTCATTTTCTCCTCACTGGACATACGTGAAACATGGTTTTTAAAAATAGAAGAAACCTCACTAAACAGTGATGATTATATCGAAGTTAAATATATATAGAAAAGAGAAATATTTGCATGGAAGGGAAGGTATGAAGAAGATGTGCAGGTGATTATATGCATTGCTTACTCATTGTTATTGATGATTTGGCCCTTATAGAATGAGACGTTGTGGAGTGCCATCTTCCACTCCTCAAGCTTTACCAGGCTGTATCTAGCATTTTCTCGATGCTCCAGGAAGGCTTTGGCATACATTCCTTTTCCTTGAGCAACCCATCGCAGATCGGTAGGTTGAACATGGTAGAAAACAGGAATAATAGTTGCGCCAGATTTGAGCATAAAAGATAACTCGGCAAGACACCATGGTGATTGTGCATAGGTGGGAGAGAAAATTGCTACATGAAGGGAAGCACTGTGCATTGCTTGTTCTAGTGCTGCAGGCAAGAAGTCCCCCAACTGAAGCTCCTCGGAATCAAGAAAAACCTTGAGACCCGTGGCATGGAGGGCATGGTAGATACCTCTGGCCAACGTGTGTTTCACATCGGGTCCACGGTGATTAATAAATACATCCCACTGCCGCTTTTGTAGTGGTGTTGAGGATGTAGCACAAATAGATAAAGATGCCGATGGTGGTGCAATTTCTTCAAAAGCATATGCAATCTCAATCTCTGATTGACGACCAGTGCTGAAAGTTGCCATGATATCAGATTGAAGTGAAGAGAAATACAGAATGAAAGAAAAGCAATGACAGCAGGATCGGTGGTGGGGATTTGAAGCGCTCAACATTGGTGAGAGGAGAAAGATATAAAAGCAAGCAACGTGTAGAATGTTTGACGATGTCTTTTTGTGTATGGGCTTTACAATGGTAGTCCTGTTTCAAAGTATGATATTTCCAAAGTGTGTTTTCTGTTGTTGGGTGTTCTTCTTTGGCAACATGCTCTGTTTGTATCTTACTGTTTATTCCATAGTTTATTTATGTTACTGTAGCTGGCAGCCTGGCTGTTCTTGACCATTTCTGTTTACTTATGGACAGTAGCTTGTGGCTGTGAGAACAGGCCCAATAAACACCAAAAGACAGGGCAAAACATAACAGCAATGAACATAGCAAACACAGGGCAAAACAGAGTTAGATAACTCAGAAATATATATTCATCTAACTTGCATTACATCCAAATGCCGTGTCTAGTAGCAATCCAGATGCTGTATCTAACAGCTATCCGGATGCTATATCCAGCAACCATCCAAAGGTTGTATATACAACAACTCTCTCCAATCACATATATATAGTTATAGAACCTTTGAAGCCTGGAAGCTTCTAGCTTTCTAGAAAACTCTTAAACCTGGAATGTTCTTTTCTAGAACATATCTTACAATATTCTTTTCTAGAATAGCTCTAGGAATGTTCTAGTTGTGGAAGGCTCTAGAATCATTCTACAACTTTCTAGACAATCTTAATCCTTAACATCCCCCCTTAAGATTGGCTAGAATAATACAGAAAAAATGCAAATGAGAGGGGAACATTATATTACTATCCCCCCTTAATGTTCACCTCTAGCATACCAAGCATTCTTCAATCATAATCCTCTTTCATGGCTTGCTCCCATTCTTTCTTTCCTCTAACTTGCTCATATGAGATTGAAACTTTAAGCCTTCAACACTCATTATCTTTTGTCTAGCTGAAAAGTCATCTTCTCCATCATCACTACCAACAATACCTCTAGCTTGTTCCAACTTGCATTTCTAGCAATAGCCCTGCAAACAAAAATCACTCTAGCAATATATCAGCCCTGCAAACAAATCACTCCAGCAATATCTCAGCCCTGCAAACAAATCACTCCAGCAATATCTCTGCCCTGCAAATAAATCACTCCAACAATACACTTCTAACTGAACCTCTAGCTGAAACAGAAAACATTCTAACTAAACCAAGAAAACATTCTAGTTGAACCTGGTTGAAACTCTAGCTGAACTTGGGCTGATCATCTAACTGAATCTTTTTTTTTCCAAACAATCCCCTCAACGTTACTCAATGGGATTCGAACCCATAACCTGGCTCTGATACCATGTGAGAAAATGCCTGGCTCTGATACCATGTGAGAACAGGCCCAATAAACACCAAAAGACAGGGCAAAACATAACAGCAATGAACATAGCAAACACAGGGCAAAACAGAGTTAGATAACTCAAAAATATATATTCATCTAACTTGCATTACATCCAAATGTCGTGTCTAGTAGCAATCCAGATGCTGTATCTAACAGCTATCCGGATGCTATATCCAGCAACCATCCAAAGGCTGTATATACAACAACTCTCTCCAATCACATATATATAGTTATAGAACCTTTGAAGCCTGGAAGCTTCTAGCTTTCTAGAAAACTCTTAAACCTGGAATGTTCTTTTCTAAAACATATCTTACAATATTCTTTTCTAGAATAGCTCTAGGAATGTTCTAGTTGTGGAAGGCTCTAGAATCATTCTACAACTTTCTAGACAATCTTAATCCTTAACAGTGGCTGCCCTCTATAGACTGTTGTTTCTATTCACTTATGGACAGTAGCTTGTAGACTATTGTGGACTGTGTCTGTTTATGCTACTTGTCAGCACTGTTGAGACATGGACCAGTTAGGACTCAAACCTAGGACCTTCCATATGCTGCTGGAGTGCTCTACCACTGAGCTACTGGCCCCTCTTGGACCAGTCCATCGTCGGTTCGGGTGTGGCTTATTTCCAACACCAATACCCCCCCTTAAGCCACACCTTTCGTGTGCTTGGGGCTCCTAGCCTGGGCCTGGCTCTGATACCATGTTGAGACATGGACCAGCTTGGACTCAAACCTAGGACCTTCCATATGCTGTTGGAGTGCTCTACCACTGAGCTACTGGCCCCTCTTGGACCAGTCCATCGTCGGTCCGGGTGTGGCTTATTTCCAACACCAACAAGCACTCAGCAAGAATCTGTAAACTTATATTCTTAATCCAATATAAAAATAATTGGTAGTCTTGTTCGAAAGGATTAGCCCGATGCTGGGAAAAAGACGTGTTGGGCGATGTTATTTGTCTTTCAAATGATAAAAAAGCCAATCGATAAATATTTTTTCAGTTTGCTTAAGTTAGTAGAAACGACAACGTCCGGCAGAATCGAGGGATCGGAGGTGGGTCGACGATGGAGATTATTAGGCCGGCATAATAGAAGATTGTTGACTTCATAGTGGATTCACCACCTCCTAATAAATATTGTCTTCTTTCACTAATACGCCAAAGTTACACTAGCATAGGCCAAGTCAAGTGGAGGTGGATTACACCGACCCTCTATATTCTTGTAGTTTTCATTGGCCATTCTTGACGAGGGAGATATTTCAATATGAAAATTAAAACAAATTAAGTATTCCAATACAAACAGGATATTTACAGGATTTTTATTGTAAAATTTCGACACATTTATTTGTGTAGAAAGAGAACGAATTTGTGTTGATATTAATTTATTTTTGATATATTGTAATGATTGGAAAATTGAGGTTATTTTATATGTTAATATTGTTTCTATAGTTTGTTAGTATGATCAATTGTTTTATAAATTCTATTAAACAAATTCTTATGAAGTTTTAAAGAAGGTTAAGATTTATAATGGAAACAAACTTTTTGATGTGACTATTTTTGATATTGTTTATGTGAAAACATTTTATGATAGAAATGTAAGAGTTTCTATTGAAGGTAATACAATCTTGGATTTTTAAATTCAATAAATTGAAGAATATAATTGATGGGTTTTCAGTTAGTGCAATCTCATTCTATCCACCAATGTATGAAGAATTTGGTTATAAATAGTAAAAATAAAATTGAACTAGCTGACAAAGAGCTGATTAGGGATCAAGTCATATTGGGCGCATAAGCCCAACACCAACGAGGAATGTGGTTAGGTAAAGTTAGTACTGTAGATACCCTTAAGACTTAGCTCTAAGCTAAAGATAACAATTATTTACACACTTGATACCATAGTTGCAAAAAATGGTATTGTATAATGTTTCCATCCTCCAACCAAAATAAAACTAAACTAATTCAAATATAATAGATTATAGACCCATAAATGAAACAAAATTGTACAATGCTAAAACCAAAAATTAATAGAGAAATCTTATAGTTAAATTGAATTTCATTTATATCATAATGTGCTAACCCAACATTGTCATACTATGGAAATAAGAAAACCAAAATGTTTTACTCAAACTAGAATGAAATATACTCATAATTAACATTTTTGTAGTTAGATAAGGAATCAACTTCTTAATGAGCTCATGCAAAGTTGGGTTTTTGAGATTTCATATTAAAATAATGAAGAATGTGTAGTACCAATACTCTAAAAGAAACAATATGTTATTGGTAGCAATGACTTTAGAAAGGAAAGAAATGATTAATTTATGAAATTTTAAGATAATTTTATTTATTAAAACTAAATACAAACAGTGTATAGATTTTCAAATGTCAAAATATTCTACTATTTTATTAGTAATATATTTCAATATTCAAATGCTCATGAATATGCCAATTAATTTTTTATGATTAAATTACAACGATAAAAAATTATTCCAAAAATTATTAAATTGATAAAAGTAAAAGTCCAAGACAAAGAGAATTATTAAAATAACCAATAATGGTTTATGCAAAAATATCTAAAATGAATTATAAAAATAGGTTTGGAGACAATGAAATAAAACATAGCATCGCTATAGAAGCGATGGAAGCTTACCAAAATACCCTAAATCAATGAAGGCTAACATGGACAATGCTCTCCAAGCATCTAAATTTCCACCATACACTACATATTTCACCTACCCCATTGTTATTATTCATCATGATATATTCATATTCATTATTGCTTTTGGCTAATCCTAAGCCAAATTTTATTACACATACCATACAAAGAAAAATGTGAAAGACTAGGGCTATTGCAAAGGTCCATGCCATGACCATAACTTTGCTCTATGCTTCTAGAAATTTTCGGATAGGGACATAAAATACATATGCAAGGAGTTGGGGAACCATCCATATGAAAAAATTGAGGATAACTTGAGATATATCCTTGGATTTTTCCAAAGGCCATGAGTATTGGCCCAACATATATATGTAAACAAGGTTAAGTATAATTTTTGTGACACTAGAAATAATCCAACCAAACTTCATGAAGGATTACTGGTTGAAATTGTAATTGTAATCCTCTAGTAATATCTTTTGTTTAATTTCAAATAGACTAGATTTAAGGATGTTTGCTTCCATTCCAAGGGCCACAAAATTTCTCCAACAAGGAGTGTTAAAAGATGTTTACTCCTGTGTTGTGGCCTCCACAACACACCCCGATTCTTCAAAATTGAGGACCCTTTGTTTGAATTCCATGATTTTTAATCCTTATTTTAATCTCGTATACAATTTCATGAGTACTTATCCATTTTTACATGAAGAGGTCACTCTCATATACAATTTCATAAGTGCTTGTCCATTTCAACATGAAAGGATCACTTTCTTTGTTTGGGTATTTAAAGAACCTATCATGAAGAGAAGATAAAAGGTTTACAACACTACAAATCATTAGAGAAGATAATGGTATAATGTACATGCTGGGTGGTGCCGGGCATAGAAAGTTTGGAGCACATGGAAAGATCAAGAAGGCTACCACTCTACTTAAACATCATCCATTTCAATGGTCAAACAATGAATAGCAAATTTACACCTCATCCATACCAAAAAGTGGTAAATATTTATCCTATTTTTTTCACCAAAATTGACATTTGACTATTAAAGTGGATGATGTTTAAGAATAGCCTCGTGAAGAAAAGAGTCTAACTATTGAGCCTTGTATTAAAACTATACAAGTAATAATTGTTTGTAGAAATATAAAAATCTATTATTTTTATCCCATCATTGTATTTTATTTTGTGTTTGTTTTTGGTAGAAATGGCTGACAAAAATAATAATTTGTACAAATGTAACCCCTGGCATGGCGTTACTTCTAAACTTGTCAGCATTTCCCAACCTTTATGTCGTCAAATCATTTGGTAAGCCTTCCTCCATAGGCAATGCATTTATGCTATGTTTGGTTGTAGATTGTGACTCTCTAAGAATATTCCTTTGCATGATGATGAATGATCTGGCATTTTCTTTTGGATGGGTGGATTGGCACAAAGCTATAGTAATAGGTAGGTCCGTAGAACATTCTACATTCACTGCACGCCAGTGTATATATGTAGTGGATAAAGGATTCCTTATGAGCGGGAAAGAAGATAGCGTGGTGGAGATTTCCTAGCGTTTATTTGTACTTGGAAATGGATAATGTAATGAAGTAATAGTAAATGGTATCCCTGTGTTGGTGGTGAGATCCATCCTTTAATGGTATTGTATTAACTGTTTAGTGTTTTTTTGAGTTTAGTCTTGTTTAATTGATATCTTTGTTTTAGACTGGGTCTAGTTAGATTTTGTGGGTGTGTTGTCATACTACCCTACTTTTTAAAATATTATATTATTATATTTTAATATAAATTAAATAAAAAATATTCATAAAAAAATGTTACTACTCAAACTTACTATTATTAATTTATAACATTATCAAATCTATAATTATCAACACAATAATAAATGATATAATTATTTTGAAAATTATGTTAATCCTTAAGCTTACTATTATTAATTTATAACATTATCAATTTTATAAATAAGCGGTAGAAAGCCTCCAAGATACTATTTTCTTCCCCACCCACAAGAGATCCTTTCTCCACTTCATTAACTTTGTTAAAGGCTTTGTCGTAATAATTCGCACCTACAGAGCACCCACCTAAACAGTCCTGACGTCTTGCAGACTGTTTACCAAATTTTTGATCCTGTTCAACTGCGACTTTCAACATCGACCTATTAAATCTACTTTGATTGACTTGTTCAATCACGTCATACAGTCGATGGTGAGCGACCAATCGTTAAGATTTCGACCAGCCAGCAGTTTTACGACGTGCAGCTGGTTAAGCTTTACCCATGGAGAGCTATAACCAGACATAGCATAAAGGGTTTGAACTACTCTGTTTGTCGTTACGATACACGACTATCTTTTTCAAACGCTGCAGAAATCAGATCTCTGGAATCTTTGGCAGTGAGGAATAACTGACTCTCGTAACTGCAGCAGAGCCTGCATCCAGTTTTCATCTTTGTAATACGGGAAACCACAGCACTGTTATAATGCATTTCAATTACGAACTTAAAAAACCCGAAAACCGAGATAGATACGTGAACACCATCCTGACACTTATACAATCTGCTTCCAACCATACAGACGATTCCAACCTGATCCCTCCCATACTGCAATGGCATTCCTGTTGCCTTTTCCATTAAGAAAACAAGCTATTTCTAAGAAAATCTTTTTCTCTTGAACATCTAAAGCATCATAGCTCACTCTTAGGGCAATTATTTACATCCGTAGGCAATCTATCGAATAGATCCATCCAAAAATCTTTTCCAAAGCAATCATAAAGTTGGCCTCCAAATACCTTAAAAAAATCCCACTGAAGAAATCTTTTAACAAGTTCCTTTACAATGGATAGAGTTTTAAGAAAGCATGCCAGCCAAAAATTTGCTCGCATAAAACAGATTCATTGCTTTCATTTCATAAATGGAGGAGATACCACAACATGGGAGGACTTGTTTCTACCGTGTTGTAACAATGATTAAACTCCCCAAACCAAGGCTATCTTTTGTGGGCAACAGAGCATCCAGGTGATCTGTATAATGCACATCATCCAAAATGATAGAGCATACGATTACATCTAAAACAATTTGAAAGAATATCCTTGCCTTTTTCTAGATTTTCAAAATTTCCCTGTGAAACTAAGGTCCTCGATGAGTTCTATCTGTTTTTCTTTAGAAGTCGAGTTTTTGGCTAAACATGTCCAACATAAAAAATGAAAATTGATCTTTTTAAGGACGAGTGTTTCTGATTATATAATTCTTCTGCTGAAAGTGATTTTCCAAATCTTCCATGCCCTAGATTCCCACAATTTAGACATTGGATTGGCTTTCTGCAGATTCATGTGCAATCATTTCAAAGTCTGCTACAACTTCTTCAACACTCACAGGATGCTTTGCTACCTTTACTGGTACTATTTGCATTACTTTCAATACATGATTCACAATAGTCTTCAACGCCATTTGCTCCTCACTGGGCATACATGAAACACACCTCACTAAACTGTGATGATTATATCGAAAGTTAAATATATATAGAAGAGAGAAAAATTTGCACAAAAGGGAAGCTATGAAAAAGATGTGTTGGATACAGATTTTGCATTGCTTACTCATTATTATTGATGCTTTCGCCCATATAAAATGAGACTTTGTGGAGTGCCATCTTCCACTCCTCGAGCTTTTCTGAGCTGTATCTATCGTTTTCCTGATGCGTGAAGAAGTCCTTCGCATACATTCCTTTTCCTTGAGCCACCCATCGCAGATCGGTAGGTTGAACATGGTAGAAAACAGGAACAATAGGTGTGCCAGTTTTGAGCATAAAGGATAGCTCGGCAAGACACCAGGGCGATTCTGCATAACGAGGAGAGAAAATCGCAACATGCAGGGAAGCACTACACATTGCTTCTTGTATTGCTTCGGGCAAGAAGTCCCCCAACCGAAGCTCCTCAGAATCAAGAAAAACCCTGAGACCCATGACATGGAGAGCATGGTACATAGCTCCGGCCAGCGTGTGTTTCACATCGGGTCCCCGATGATTAATAAATACATCGAAGGATGTGGCAGAAGTAGATGCAGATGGGCATGGTGGTGCAATTCCATCAAAAGCATGTGTAATTTTAATCCGTGAATGAGGAGTAGTGGTGGAAGTAGAAACAAGATAAGCCCATAAAAACAATAACAGAAATAAAAGCACTATAAGCAAAAAAAGCAATAGAACAATTAGTATATTCGTCTGAAGAGATAAAAAGACCCAGGCGATAAAAAGAGTGAAGGCAATAAAGGCAAGCAATACTTTGAAGGCCAGCTTTTGTAATGGGGATGGTGCAGAAGTGAATGCAGATGTTGGTGAAATTTCATCAAAAGCGTCTGTAGTCAAAATCTCTGAATGGCGACCGGTGATGGAAGTATATGCCATGGAATCCTACTCGACTCCACACAAAAACAGAGAGAACAGTGAAAATAGGAAGGATGGCCACGGACGGTGAAGTAGAATGGAGATGAAACAGAGGAATTGTACAAATGTGGAAAGTAAGGTAAAACTTAAACAGCTGGTTTTCACAACGTACCGGCAGCAGTGGGAATCTCACCAGAAAGATTGTAGCAGTCGATGATGGTCAGTGAATACGTGGAACAGATCAGTCGAAATTAGGGGAGTTAGAAAAAATTGGAAACTGGGAGAAACCGCGTGTAGCTGAAAAATTTGTAAACAGCGGACACTACAAAGTGGGCGTCTGAGAAACCGCCTGTAGCTGAAAATTTTGTAAACAGCGGACACTACAAAGTGGGTGTCTGAGAAACCGCGTGTAAGAAGCGCAGTAAATGAAAGTGCGTAAGACAGACTGAATTTTTTGTCGCGATGGGTCGGAAGTTTTGATGTGGATTTGAATAAGGATCGACGGCACAATAGAGAGACGGCACAATAGTTTCAGTTCACGGGAGAATTTTCTACCATGTTATTCACAATTGTTCCTCGTTCAATAGATTTTTTTTTTGGATCATTGGGTAAAATAAGACAATAAGTCATTTTCCCCCGCTATGTTATTCACAATTGTTAGTTGTTAATAGATTTTTGTAGATCATTTTCAACATAGATAATAGAGTTTTTGGCTTTGTTAGTGTTTATGTTATTCACAATTGTTACTTGTTAATAGATTTTTGTGGATCATTTTCAACATAGATAATAGAGTTTTTTTTTTTTTTTTTGGCTTTGTTAGTCTTTATTTAGGTAGGTAGACTATAGTTTTTACTTCTATTGACATTTTGTGGTTTTTATTTCAATATGTTTGTTTGAAAAATAGTGGAAGGAGAAGAATTAATTCATTTTGCTAATGCTATTTTAATGTTGTTTTTCACTTTTTTCCCCCTAAAATAGTTGTATTTTAATATTTTCATTGGCCTGCTCAAATTTAGGTGGGTGGATTTATATTTTTTTATTTAAAAAATTAGAAAAAAAAGGTCCAATAAAATGACAAGTGGTATGTTTGTACATACAACTTATCCACCTCAAGTAGTCACCATTTTTTAGCAATCGGTTTACATTTATCCCACCCTATTTTAAAATGAGAGCTTTCGAATAGTGTGTGGACACCCATCAAAGCATAAAGGATAAAGGGATTTCATCGAGTGTTTTAGTTGCTACTGCGCTGGTTGACATGAATGCAAAATGTAAAAGCATGTAGAGGGCAAAAAAAAGTATTGATTGCCATTTTAATAAACTATACAAAACCTTTTGAAATGATGTTCTAAATTTCTTGGTGTACTATCAACCTATGCTAAAATGGGAGTGCATTGATTGCCAATTTTTAATACCTATATAGAACCTTACAAAATAGTTGTTTAAATTTATTCATGTTTCATTTCATTTATACCATTTTTGTTCTTGGCATTGGTAGTGGAGGTGTGCTTGGTTTGGAGCAACACTTTAGGGCTTTCCATTGTAGGTTTTGCCAAAATTGCTAGATATTTACATGCTTTAGTTATAAAAATATTAAGCTTGTTTGGTCCATAAAAGATTTGTAGTTTCCTAGCATTCTAATGTTGGTTTCGTTCCACTTGACAGAAATGGGAGGTGTGCTTAGTTTGGAGCAATAATTTAGGGCTTTCCACATTAGGATTTTGATGAAATTGGTAGATACTTGAATTTAGTAGTAGAGTTCTAAGTTGAGGCTAAAAGTTGCTCAGCATTTGTAGAATTCCTTACAATCTTTCCTTATTGAAAAAACTTTATCTACCATGGCATTAGTGATTGCAACACCTAGCAAGAATAACATAGTTTATAGTGGTTTTTTGGCACTCCAGTGGTCTTTTTTGGGTGTATGCATAATATGGTTTGTTTAATAGAAAAGAGAGAACAAATCACTATTCAACTTGCTAGGTCAATCCTTTTAATCAAACATTGGAACACAAGCTGAGCTTGGCTATAGTCTTGAAGGAGAGCCAAACTATAGGGATTCTATCCCTTTGTTGTACTTAAAAAGATTGAGTTAATTGGGCTAGATATAGGGTTTCTATGATCAACTATGCCAAAATAGAAGTTACTGACATGTCAGGGTTGAAAACCAAAAAATTGGGACCTGAATTAGGTAGAGCTGCCAGAAACAAGAGCCAAACCTAGAGGACTATGGCACCCAAGCATGGTTGTCTAAGGTTTTTGGGCTCTTGGAAGTCTCAAACACTTCTGACACATGTATCTTCATCTTTCTGTTGCCCATTTCTGTTGGATCTTTCGTCTTCGACCTGCACACATAAAAGAGGGAAAATGTTGGTACTATTTAGGGGCTTTCCTGAGTCAAACCTCATGAATGGTGTTCCCACCTCTATAACAACAAGGATTATATCAAGAGCGCATGCCTATGAGGGTAGAGGCAGATCGGAATAATAAAGATAAATGTAAGGAAGCATAAAGGAAAGATGTTACCATGACCATGAAATCCTTCATCGGATGATGTCACTATCAAACCACCACAAGGAGGGAATGAAGGAGGAAGGAGTTTCCTCCTAGATCTGCACCAAGGGCTATTACACACAACAATAATCTACACAAATAGAGAGCTTGTATATAGAGATCAATTTCTTCTTAGAGTGTCGTATCATAGACAATCACTAGCTAGAGTGTCCTTAGGAGTAAATGAGTGAGAGGGACTTTTTTATATATGCATTCTAATTACTTGTCAGGTGTCCAAAATGAAATAAGACCAACATGGTGCAATACACAAGGCCAATAAGGCTGGCATATTCAAATTTAGAGGCAAAGAGGCAAGACACTAGAGCTTGGACACTAGTGTCTTGGGCCTGTTCTTCCTCAAAGTGATCATCATAAAGGGACCTATTCATGAGCCCAAATCAAGTCCTAAAATGGGTATTGTCATAAGTTGGGATAAAAACACAAGTTACACATGCAAATGCTAATCCTAGTGTGAAATTGTGAGAGGTGACAATTTATGACACTACATGGTTATGACAAAAATGTTGAATATTTATATTTTGTGGCACATTTTGGAGGTTTTGAATGCTTTCATGAAATTGATAGATATTTTCATGTTATCTTTAAACAATTTTTAATGGACACTATTTTTGTTTTTTATTTGTGTTAAATTCTAGTATAGACAGTTTGTTTCATCCATATAATTGATATTTACAATTTGCATAATGGATTGAAAGGTATGAATATAATAGCTTGGTTTATTGGCTATGTGCTTGGTTTGAAGTGTAAGTTTAGGATTTTCTAGGGTAGGGTTTTGAGGGAATTGTTAAATATGACATGGACACAAACAAAGTGATGGCTAAACCCTAACACAACCATAAATTTTTTTCTATTAAATGTAAATCAAAACTATACAATGCAAAGGCCCAAACTTGCACTCCAAACTAAGCATGCCTCTATTGCTACCAAGCATAAAAAAGAGCATTACAACACTAAGAAACCACTAGAAATAAACACAAAGAATGCATTACATGGACTCAAATGAAAACAAAATGTAATTTTACACCCTAATTTAGTTTATACCTATCAGTATAATCAAAGAACTTGAATACACTACATTTTTGTAGTAATTATAAAGGGGAGGTCCAAAAATGTAGTTTTGTACCATTTTTAAATACATTGGCATGTAATACTCATTGGAGTCTTATGCATAGGCTTGTTAGAAATTTAATGTATTAAATCTATGATAATCATTAATAATAACTATATGAATAAATTATTAAATGATAAAAGAGTATAATTGAGACAAAATTACACATCACACAATAATTTACAGAGAAAACTATTGTCGATAAAAGGCCAAACATGCCTGATGAAGGAGCAGAAGCTAGAGAAATGATCTAGAGATATGATTAATTAAGATGGAGTGAGGTGAATGTGGATCTATGCATTCTTGGATGCAAGCATTCATAGTATGTGGTGGCATCATGAGATAAGAGGTTGCAGTGTAGTCAAAACTTGTAATGCTAGTGTTTTCTCTATCAATGTGGTGGTGAAATTCAAGGTTTTTCCTTGTATCATGTCCACCATGTCAGAGTTTGTGAGAAAGATGCATATAGGAGGAATAATGATTAAGGAGGAGCAAAGCAAGGGGAAAGAGAAGGCAATGGCTAGTAGGCAAAGGAAGAAGAGGGTATACAATGAGGAAGCTATTAGGGGTTCCATTGGGTATACCTGAATAGAAGTATATTGAAAATATGTTTAAGTCAGATATTGAATTTCTTATACCTTAAATATTTATCAATATACTTCCATTTAGGACATTTCCAATATGGCGACAAGACTTGCATTCCAAACACACCTTCTTAACCCCTTCTCCTTTTTCATTTTCTTTCCATAGTTGATTAGAAGAAGTTTCATTTCACAAGGAAAGAGTATTTGAATGGAGTGATGAATAAATTATGTGTAAGTCCCTTTGTGTAAACAACATTATCACATCATACCACCGAGGCTATCCATTGCAAATCATGTACAAGGAACTTGGAGTGTTCTTGTTTGATCACGTAGTTTAGCATTCGAGATTCTTTGTTCAAGAGAGGATAGAGCACTTGGTGTTTTATTCTAATGTTGTTGTTGTCAAGAAAACATCATCAACAGATATGGTGCTAGAAGGAGGGCATGAACAGGGAAAGAACACATTGCTCTAGTCATCATTCATTGCTTTTATGCTCACCTCTCTTCATACTGATTGACAAAATTCAACAAGGAGGAGGCTAGAACTAATAATTTCATACATCTCAACTCAGGATAAAATGTGCATGAACAAGGAATTACATTGCTTCTTTCATTCCAAGCACACAAACAAACTCTAAATTGTGAATGTGGAACCGAGCTTTCAAGGAAGAATTCAAGATTTCAAGATCTCTTATGTAGAAAATCCAAAAAAGTAGAAAAGTAAAAACTACAAAAAAAAGCAAAAATTAAAAAAATACCAAAATAAGGATGGATTTCTTAGCACACGTGAAGCAATTTCAAGATTGTGGACAGCAATATGATCCTCAAGTGGATATAATTCAGCTTTGACAGAGTTTGAATGCATAGCTTCATCAAAGGAATGCCGACTTGACTGACTTTGCATAACGGGATGGATGCCGAATTCATGGTACAAATGATCACAAGGAGCTATATTGTTTAACAATTTTGTCAAGGATGGAATTAACTTTGCAAGGAAGAATTTCTTTTTCGCAAGTTTATGAGCCAATTATGAGTACAATGGTGGAACCTGAGGTGTCAAGTGAAAGTAAAGCCTTCATAAGATTTAAAGAGATGATCAAAGAGAGACTACATATTGAGAAAGGCTTGAGCATAACGTATCACCTGCTTCCATGTGAATGGTGTAGAATTCATAATGCCAATCATTTAGAATTCACATGTTCGACAATTTGGGAGGCTATTCATCAAGCCAAGGTGCAATTGAAGTTCAAGGAATCACCTAGAGAAGAAGGAACTTCTATTCCATCTACTCGTGAAGATAGCACAAGTGTATTAGAAGATGAATTCACAGGCCTTGTTCAAAAGACAAAAGGCATATTGAAGAAATTCAAACAGAGATAAAGAATATTCAAGTGATTACAAGTAAAGATCAAGGTACAAATTCAACACATAGAGAAGAAAGTGATTCAAGTTCATTTCAAGATGAAGAAGAATTCCTTGCCACTCATGCTTTCATATTACTAGAGGAAATTATTGAGAATGAATTACAAGAGATTGTAAGCATCCATGAAAAAGGAAGTGGTCAAAAGGATATGTTACAAACCATCATCCACAAGCCTGACAGTGAAGAACAATTCAAAGGGGTGCTAGACACTTCCATTCAAGAAATACAAAAAGAGTTCCAATTGAAGTTGTCTCAAGATGAACAAGCTGATGAAATGGAGGTCAACTATGTGAAGCAATTCGAGTTGATGCTAGGCCCTTTATTGAAGATCCACAATAAGCTAACAGGTGAAATGTTCCATGCTTTCGAAATTTAATTGTTTTCACCTTTTCATCTTGATATGCCCACTATTGATTATAGTGTTGATTCGCATGTTGTGGATGCAAGTGGGATAATCCATCACCAGCTTCGACCTCCCGATGCATGCATGAAAGATGAGCAATATCCATTCAAGGACGAAGAACACTAGGTTGTATTTTTCCCTGTTATTAATTGGAAAGATTTTGAATTTGATGATTACAAATTTCCTGATAATGAATTTGAAGAATATGAATTTAACTATGGAAATTTTGGAAAGACAACCTGTATATGAATTAATCATGGTTCCAATGAGTTGCCACAATTGTTGATTTTGTGTAAAAAAAATTCTAAGTTCGAGGATTGTATTGTGAGAAAATATATTTCTGAGTTTAAGGATAAATTTACCAAAATCTGAACTATCATGTGTGCCTTATTGTTGCTTTTCATTCTGAGAAATCATGCCAGGGCTTGTATATATTTGGGTCTTTTGAGTCGTGTCTGCTCTTTGTACATAGCTTGCTTAGAGTAGGTTTTCTTTTATGTTGTTTTAGAGTAGTTTTGCTGTGTTCAGTTGATCTTTGGTTTTGTTTGCTTTTCGTAGTTTAGGTTGTTGGCTTTAGTAGTTAGTTGCTTTTTGGGGTTCCCAAGTTGTGAAAAGGTAATGAAGCTTCAAGAAACATAATCTGGTAGATGTTTAAGTTCATTTCTTTGATAAACATTCATGAAAGTCTTTAGAATCTAAGGATGATTTTCTCTAACTCTTTCACAAGGTTAGGATCCCTACTTGACTTGGAAAGGAATTATGAATTGTGTCTTGACACTGATATCTTGCGATTACACATATTTTTCTATTGAATTATTGATATATTTCAGTCTTCTTTTAGGAAACTTGAGTCATGAATTGGAAGTTTATTATGGACTCCATGGTTAGTATTAAACAGTGTGACTGCTTGCTCCTAGGATGAAGAATCTATTGTTTAGCATGACTTGAAGTATTTAGAGGCCTCATAATTTTACACATCTTAATAGTCTTGAAGTTCTAATTGAGTCTTGGTGAGCTTGGATTAAGTGAACATCCTAAGAAAGTTCACGGATTCCATCCATTGTATTGCATTTTTCCGCTCACCTCCATTGTTCCATTCTGCCCATCACCCTGCATAAATGCAATAAAAGCTTCCATCCATTTTACCTTCTCCATTGAATAGTGAACTTGAGTCTAATGTCTGAATCATCCATATAGTCCTGTTGTTCGTTACATACTCCAAGAGATGAGCTATTAGGGTAAAGGTTTGAGTTCTCTATGAACAATGTATTTGTAGTTCATCCATGTCAATTTCAATTCATATGACCTTAGCCACTACACAGAAAACAAGGTCAAGATGTTGGTATTCCCATCCGTTCTGCCTAAAACATTGTTTTCCATTATCCACGCATTACATGCGTATCCATTCCACCCTTGTTACTATGCAAACTCCTAAAAGCATATGGCCACACACATCTTCACCATCCATCTTACCTCCATTTGCCCAACTCATATATCCATATTCCTTTATCCATTTCCCCATATCCTAATCATGATCAATGAATGTAAGTGTCGCCTAAATGAGAAGCTTACAATCCCTCTCCCCATCCCATAGTTTCAAGAAATAAATATTTGGATGCTTTTACCCATGAAATAAAGAAATTCCCAAAAATCCTACAGATCTTTATGCCTTAGAGCACAAATACTAGAAATCCAAGCAAAGCATATTCAAAGGCTATTTCATTCCATGTTTCCAAATGAAAAGGCAAAAGTCTGGGTACTTAAGTCCAAGAAGCCAAATCGAAAGAGGCTACCGCATCCAAAGAATCCACTTTCACCTCATCTCATTCCATTTCCATTCCATCTAAGTTCCAAGTTACTTCATCTCATGAAATAAAATCAAACAAGAACATTCTAAGTTCGTGTGGGTCATGATGTTATTACTTCATACATCCATTAATCATCACTCCCATTCCTTCATACACCTCCCTTCCACTTGCAAGCTTCGAAGTTTAGTTCGGTACGTGCAATCATTGATTATGGTTCCCTTCCATTTTATTCATTCCACTACATACCCTCTATTCCAATCTATCTCCCGCTAGCCTGCATATCCCACCAATCACCTAGTCTATGTTTTGGATGCCTTTCCATCTACTTGTTTGCACAATCCACATCATAGTCGACTCTTTCCATTCACTTTTCCATCCAATTGTTATTGTATCTGTCGTTCCTTACCAACATCAGTAAGTATAATAATTCGACATGTTTTTTTATGTATGGACTATCTTTTCCATGGAACTAGACACTTGAGTCCCTCCTATATCCATTACCTTGGTGAAAACCTAGCAAACAGGGGCCATGTGTAATTGTCATCCTATTTATATATAAAAAAATAAAAAAAAGAGAGAAAAAAAAAGAAAAAAAAAACAAAGAAAGAAAGAAAAAATAGTAAAGAGAAATCCTTTCGTCCATAGGTGAAAACCACCTCTGGTGTCGCCTTGGATAAGTACCATGATGAAAACCTGGCAAACAGGCATCATGCATAGAGACGCATTGTCTCATTCCACCTATCCATCCTATCATTTCCATTACCATTACCATTTCCATTTCATATCATCACTATCCATTTAGCCCGTATGTATATATATCCTTCATTCGTCCATCACCCATGAACTTACCTAGCTTAAGACAAGTGAACTCAGATAATCTTAGCTTCTAAGGGATAGAAATGAACACAATTGCACACACTTGGGTCTTTGAATTATGAATGGTTGTACTAAGATTTTGATTCCAATTTCTTGATCATGTATTCATGTTTGTTCAACCTAAAATGTGGGTGTACACAGAAGGTTTTAATTTGTTGATTCTTGTTTATCATTGGAATACTTGGGAGAATCAATGTTTATCGAACATTGCACACACGGTGGTAATCAAAGGATGAGGTGTCTTGATCCAATTCATTGTTCTTTTCCCTTTCAAGTGTATTTCTTAGCTAAGTGATTTAATTAGGACTAATTATCCGAAGTTTTTAGGTCTAGATTGAGTCTTTTTCTTTGAAATGTTCAAGAAAATTTATTCGGATTGATGCTAGATGTTGTAAGGTAATCACACATCATCCCATTGCAAATGGGGATCCCCTCTTTTTTTTGCTTTCTCACTTTGTTTTGCTTTAGGTTTAGTTTTTCTCTGAGCTTGTAGGTTTGGTTGTGTATCCAAGTCTCAACAGTTTCTTTCCAAGAGGTCTATATGCCTTCATCCTGATGCATGTCACTGAGACCCTGAAAATGACTAAGTCTGATATCCTAAAAATCCTAAAAAAATGACTAAGTCTGAAATCTAGTGGATCCTCAAAAATCTAGAATTTGCATGTTAAATCCTATGGATCCAGGACCTATCTCAAACATCCTAGAAGTATATTGATAAATATTTAATGTATAATCCAAATTTTGACTAAGGCAAGAAATTCTTCACTCCATGGCCAAACCCACCCAGCCTGGGCAGCCTCACAAGGTAGTCATGGACAAGGTCTTCACGAGGACAAACTATCCACACAAAGCCTCCAAACTCGCCTAGAGAAAGTTGGGATATTTACATGAGTTTTGCTGATTAAAGGGAATTAGGAAGTGATGATGGAGTCTAAAACTAAGATTTTGATGAATATTCCATGCCTCACCTCCAAACCCACCCAGACTAGGTGGCCTTGGCACAAGGTCATGGATTCCACATCGTTCACATGAGTCTCTCCAGATAAAGACCTCAAACCCACCCAGCCTAGGCAGCCTCAAGAGGTCCTTATGGATTGTATCACCTGCCACATGAAGCACTCCAAACACTATCTCCAAAGCTGCCTAGGGTGAAGAACAACATAATTTGCAAGTTTGTTTGATTTGAATGATCAAGATGACACCAAGAGGATGGGATAAGAGTGAAAATTTCCTAAGTCCAACACTCACTCTCAAACCTGCCCTACTTAGGAGGTCTAGAGAGGTGAGTCTGGAGTCAGATGTATAAGCATTATGACTACTCCATCCCGACTCTCTAACTCAACATGATGCCTCACATCCTAGAGAGAGTCATTCAAGGAGAGGGAAGTTTGAAAAATCACTAAGTCATGAAGATGTAGGAAGAGTGTCAAGGTTAAGATAGAGGATGTACACATGGCAAAATCCTTACTAGCTCTCCAAACCTGCCTTTCCTAGGTGGATTTCACCAAAGACTGATGGACAAGATCACCTAACATCCATGATGTGTCTTTCAACTTCACAAGCATCTCAAGATTTCACTAAGTCTTGAAGTTGATAGATAAGGAGTTATCAAATGAAGGGAATGAATATCAAATGAAGTTAAAGTCCACTCCTTACCTTCCAAGCCACCCATGCTAGGCAGCCTTGAGAATTTCACTTGGACAACATCACCTCCTCCACAACACATTCTCCATGCACTCTCTTCAAGTCCGCCCTTCTTCCCAAGGTTGTCCATCTCATACAAGGAGGTTAAATTATCAAGGAAGCAAGTGAAGAAGTCTTATGTTGTCAAAACCAAGATAAAAAATCTCTAAGTTATGAAAATCCTTACACCTCCTCCAATCCCACCCATGCTAGGTGGCCTTGAGCCCTTCATTGGGATAGCATCATGTCATTCACATGAAATCCTCTGCCTAGACCCTCCAAACCTACCCTACCTAGGCAGCCTAGGGAGGTGAGCATGGAATTAAGTGTTTGAACACTCATGCTACTCATCATTTGCCTACCAACTCTACCCATCTACTTCAACACACATGCAAGTCCAATAAGGAGGTGAAAATCATTGAAAATCATAAGTATTGAGAGTTAAATCCACATGTCACCTTCAAGGTTGCTCATCATAGGCAGTCTCCACCATTACACATGGAGAATACCTCAAATACCATTCAGATTGCTTATAGACTTCACTCAAATGAAGGTAATTTACATGAAGAACATGAAGAGAACACTAAGTCATGCTAAAGAGTCATCAAAAGAACATCAAATGAAGTCTAAGTGATGAAATCCACTCACCACCTCCCAGCCTGCCCTTCTTAGGTGGCCTTGACCACCTAAGCATGGACTCCACGTCCTTCACAATACACTCTTTGGATGACACCCCAAACCTTGCCCAGCTTGGGCGGATTTCACACCCTGACATGGAATTCACATCAAATAATCCATACTACCCCTCTAAACGTGCCTAGGCACTTAGGCATGGATTTCATGCGAAAGGATATGTTTTGAAGTGTCATTTTTTTATCCCACATGCATAAGATGAATGTAATTTTTGTTATTGAAAATCCTTTATATCAAGTCTTAATTTAATGTGTTTCTTTTTGTAGGTGATGGAGGGCCAAAGGAGGTGAATGGTGAGAGCTCATACATAAAAAGTATTGAAGGTGGAGTAAAGTTGCTCAAGTTTGTCATCATCACCACATGGAGGAGAGCTCTTATATCAAGTTCATCTTGCTTTGAAGACTTCGTATGTCTAGATGAGGAAGACATCAACGCCACGCATGAGAAGGAGTCATCATCTAGAGTTGTCTATTTCATGTGCATCCATCATATGCCAATCTACTACAAGAAGTCATGCACAAGACATCTTCCACCTTAACACTCCAAGAGTTAAGAGTCTTGCAAGAGTACATCACAAGATGAGAGATGAGCATGATCATCAAAGCGATCCATGAGTTACATCAAAGACAACAAGAAGAAAATATTCTAAGTAAAGTGAACATAAGGTGAACCAGACTAGTTCATTTGAAGATGCTGAGGTGGCACGTACACATCATCAAGCCAATCGTATTCTACCATGTCATTCATTCAAGAGGGCCCACCATAAATATGCTCCAAAGATGCTTATCACATTGGGAAACATGCCTTCATTGCCTTTTTTCATGTTCTAAAAATGGCAAATTTTGTAACAAACTGCCTTGTTGTCTCAATCTCGATCGTTGATTGCTAAATCAATCTTGGCCCTTCATGTAATTCTTGAGCTCTATATAAAGCTCACTTCTCTCATTTGTAAAGAGGGGAATCATTAGAAGAAGATAGAGTAGGAGTAGATACTATGGTAATAGGAGTAGAGTAGAAAGAGCTCTATGAAGTCATTGAAGAGATATATAAGATTATTGTAAACAAAACACTTCCTAAATCAATACAAGCTCATTGTTGTTGTTCGCATGGTGATCTTGTATGCTCAAGGAATGTTTGCATGGTTTCTTATTCTCCAAGATGGTTGAGACGTGGTTCCAAGTAGCTTAGATGATAAAGTAGATAGAGTTCACTGATGTAATGGATATATGCAATGATATTTGATAAGTTCCCGTTGGTTCATACTTTTGATGGCTTGTCGATAGTAAGTCATCATGTAAAGTTAGCTTGAACCACATCTTGCAAATAGTTTGATTGTTGATGCTCCTTTGAGTTACGCTAGCTATGGGTACTTTGGAGTGTGTCAACAATATGAAAATCCTTGGTTTATCCTTTGGAGATTGCACCTATTTCATGTAGTTGTTGCTTGTCATGGCGAAGTGAAATTTGGTTTCTAAGGGAATTTGTCTACCATAGCATCGATCATCACGTCATTGTCCTTAGAATAGCCTTCTTAACCCCTTCTCTTTTTTCATTTTCTTTTCATAGTTGATTAGAAGAAGTTTCATTTCACAAGGAAAGAGTACATATTTGAATGGAGTGATGAATAAATTATGCGTAAGTCCCTTTGTGTAAACAACATTATCACATCATACCACTAAGGCTATCCATTGCAAATCATGTACAAGGAACCTTGGAGCATTCTTGTTTGATCACGTAGTTTAGCATTCGAGACACTTTGTTCAAAAGAGGATAGAATACTTGGTGTTTTATTCTAATGTTGTTGTTGTCAAGAAAACATCATCAACACTACTGTCTGAGCAGATATTAAACAATGTAGTATCATTGTTATGCCAACATTCCCCCTTATTACATTATTCCTACAATAGTACCAAGGGACCCCCCCTGAATGCTAACATACTCAACAAAGCTAATTACATAATATGAAAACATTTTTTATAGAAGATCTTCTCCCAAAGAACAAATCCTGAACCAAGCAAGGCTCCATCATGTTGTCTTGTCCACCCTTGGAAAGGCATAGCTTTGAGCTATGTTCTTGAGCTCTTTAGTCCCAAGCTCTCAAATCACAGAGTCTTGAATTATTCGACAATGAACCCTAAGAGATACAACAGATCTCTGCCATTGTCTAGTGACCACGAAAGGGTATAATTCAAGATCATATACTCTTTGAAGCTCACTGGACAACAATCCATATTGAGCTCAACACCAAATCCCAAACCTGTCTCCAAACAAAATCTTCACAAAACATACATTCTTCAAATCCGTCAACATCAACAAAGAAAAGAAAAACAACCAAAACCAAAAATGCTTCTCATACAAAGGATCATCTCAAAGTGAGAAGCTGACTTGAGATGATGGAAAATTCTCTGTCCTCCGATGCCGCCTTCCTCCAATATGACTCTCTTACACTTTAACCAATTGATGTCTTGGATGAGTCTTTGGAGACCTCATCAGGAATAGAAAAGATGACCCTGAAAGCATAAGCTATTTTTGACATATGTGCATTCATGATTAAAAGATGATAATGTCAATTTGAACCAATGATAGACCCATACACTAATCAACCTTATACCTCCATAAACACACCTTTATTTTCATGAATAACCAGAAAGAAGATTTTCTTTCCTCCCTCAAGAAAGATATCTAAAACTCAGATAATGTTCAGTGGATATAAAATGACTCCAAAATAGATATTAAACCTCTAAACTCTTATGTAAATTGTCAATTCCTTCATCAACCAAAATAAACTTTCCAACTTAGAAGCATGGACTTGCACATGAGAGAATACTTGAATGGCTTAACAAAATCTTATCAACCAACTTACTCACACTTTCAAACCATAAAATAATTTTCTATGAGTTTTGAACTTTTAATCAATCACTTAAAAATGAAAACAACTTTTCATGAGCAACAAATCAATTGCACTATACTAGCATGCTTAGTCTTCATATCACCAATATAACCTTTAACAAGAAATGGCCTCAATTGTTGCCAGTACACATCTTCTCTAACTCTGATATCTGAGATGTAATGAAGAAGAAACATATATGCTCTTGTACAAATAGCCCTAAACTATTTTTCTCCTTTTCATACTCGACCGACCTTTCCTTCTGAGGCAAGCTATTCAACAACACCTTCCAATAAATGGAGTAGACCGTTTCGAATAGCTATTATGGCATCAATTGAATCCGGTGATGGATGGATAATCTCCTCAATATATGCGTGCCAAAGAAACCATATATCTTAAAATAAGAATAGTAACTATGCATTCAACCCCCAGCCTGCAAAACAATACCACAACTTATAGAAACAATACCACAACTTCCTTCATGATCTTCACGATTCCTTTCAATCAAGATCCATGCTCCTTTAAACGTTTATATATATGTGTTTCTCAATCTCCACAACACCTTTGTATTTAAATGCCTTTACACAGCAAGTGATTTCCTAATGCTTCTATGGAGACTACGCTACAGTGGAAAAACTTTTGGTAGATCAAGTGGCTCCAAGACTCCAAGACCATGTCATTTTCCAATGCCCTTAGAACATTCTCCACTTTACACAGTACATTGATGCCTCACATGGCACTTCCTCTATGGTTGCTCTGATACCAAATAATAAATAGTAAATGCTTGCTTGATCTTATTCGATGGACAACAAAAACATTTATACAAGGAGAAAAGTAGTTAGGAAGTTGTAAACTGCATAACCGGCAGCATAATAACTGGTAACCGCTATCCCGTTGTCTGAGTAGATATTAAACAATGTAATATCATTGTTATGCAAAACATAGAACCATCTACTTGTTTTTATAGAGTCAATCTCACACAAAACTACCAAATGGTATTGGTTAAACCATGTGTCTCAAAACTATAAGAGCACAAAACCATTGACCCCAAAATTAAGTATTTCCCACTAATATTAAATATTTGTCCTATGTCACCTGCACATAAAATATCTAACCAATATTGCATACAACTTTACAAATAGACCCAAATAAATATTTAGTGTGTCTAAGCATATAATTAAATATGCACCACAAGTAAATACTTAATTTACATAATTAAGAATTAATCTTTCTTGTGCAAGGTGTATTTCCTAAAAAAATGTGATTGCTAATTCTATTTGACAAGTCATCTTAATGCATATATAGAATACCAGATGTACTGTTTATGTTTTTAAGCTCCAATTTTTATCAAGGAACTATTACTCTAAGGCTTTACTTCAACATCTTTCTAAAAGAACCTATGGATCACTAAGATTAAAAGCAAGCACAAAATAACACAGCAGATGAATGAAATTGACCAATGAATTAGATTTGGAAGGTGTACATAAATAGGCATGACGGAGGCACCCGAATTCCATGAAATGAGGATAGGACTCCTCACTCATGGTGTGGTGGCGAGTTGCATACCAAAAACGTAGGACAAGGTGTCGAAAATGGATTGACACCTCTAAAGACACCTAACTATCATTGACACCTCATAGGAGAGAGACAATGGATGCCTAAGTAAGCTTATAGCCTAAGTGTATGCATACAATGCAATATACACTAACACTTTCTATGGATTGCTTCTCTTTTTTCATAGCTTTAGAATTTGTCCAAGAAGAATGTAAACACCACAATTTAGCCTCAACAAATTAAAGAGCAATTTTTGCAGTTTCAGGCCAATCCTAAATATTACTTTGGTTCATGGAATGAACCTTTGTAACTTCCTTCTTTCAACCTTCTTCGAGGCAACCCTGTAGTTGTTGGTTTTTATACATCCTTGGATGTATAGGTTTTAGTTCACAACCTGTTGGTAGCTGCGCATTCTTTGTTCAATATTAAATATATATACAAACAATTGAAAAAATAAAGTCATTGAAGTTTCATAAACACAACCAATGAATACAATAATAAATGCCATAGTATGTTCTTTCTTTAAGCTTAAAATCTCCAACGGTAGATTTAACTGTGCTTGGCATTTACTGTTAATAAATAACACTATGAATTTCTTAGAAGTGCAAATAAGCGGTGGAAAGCCTCCACGATGCTATTTTCTTCCCCACTCACAACAAATCCTTTCTCCACTTCATTATCTTCAATATCTACGCTGTCGGATTGAACCTCGTGTCTTATGCTAAAACTCAGTGAATTGAGGAATCCTGAATGTTGTGTGAACACACCTAGGAGTAGAGTTTTCCCTCATCCAGCCACATTAAAGACTTTTCCCAATGATCCGCAACTACACTAAGGAACATACGTGAAGAGCCACAATTTATAAGCAAACATAGCATAAAGGGTTTGGCAATGGAGGAAAGTTTCCCTACCCCCATGCAGCCCTTACCAATGGAACGGTCCACAGAGAGATTGGGAAAGGCTAACGAGTTTAAAAGGGACCCTGCCCTAGGTTCTGCCTTGGTACATATTATCATTTTTGCCGACAATTTCTGCCCAAGAAGCAAATCAACATTAAATACAATTATGAGATGAAAATAAGTAGAATTCTATGTCAAACTCAAGAAACAATTATTACCTGTATGGTTTTAATGCAAGGTTCAATAACTGAACTCTTCTTTGCCACTAGTCGCAGCATCTTCAATCCTTGCATGTGCTCCAAACTGCTTTCTACTAACCGCAACTCCTGGCAGGTATAATTTGCCACCAGCTTCTCCAATTATTTGCAATGTTGTGAACCTTCTATCTTCTCTACTTTGTTGTAACCTTCCAACTCAAATACTTTAAGAGAAATTAAGTCTGAAAATCTTGGAAGGGAATGCAACTCTGGACAGTCACTTATCAATAGAGCCTCTAACGATCTGCAGTGTTGTAAACTTACTATCTTCGAAATTTTGTGGCAATCTTTCAATTCAATTTTTCTGAGAGAAGTTAATTCTGCCAAACTTGGAAGCGCATTTAAACCTGAACATGAAAATATCATTAGCGTGTTCAAGGATTTGCAGTCCTTTAAACCTTCTATCTTCTCAACTCTGCCACATCTTCCCATTGTAAACATCCCTAGAGACGCTAATTCTGCCAAATTTGGAAGAGCATGTAAACCTGAACAGTTATCTATCATCAGCGTGTTCAATGATCTGCAGTGCTTTAAACCTTCTATCTTCTCAACTCTCCTGCATCTCTCCATTTCAAGTATCGCTAGAGACACTAATTCTGCAAAACTTGGAAGTTCATCCAACTGTGGACAGTTTCTTATCTTCAGCATTTCAAGCTTTGACAAACCGCCAATACCCCTCATGTTTATTAGTCTTTTACAGCATACCACCTCTATGAACTTCAGTGTTGTTGGCAGGCTGTGGACCTCCACTAAATGGTCGTTATCATGAAGTGTGAGTCTTAGAAGGCTAGGACAACACTCCTCAGAAATTAAAATATTGGACACTCTTGTCTGACCTAAATTTATTTCCTCCAGTTTGCATAATGATGAAGAAAACGACTCCCGCCCGAAAGGAAGTTCACTGATTGGGCAATCGTCTATTATAAGAAATTGCAGATTAATCAGTTGTGTGAATGATTGTGGTAAACATTCCAGTGCCAAATGCTTTAATTCCAAATGCTCTAAAAGATTCAGATGCCCCATAAACTCTGGTAAAGATTGATGCTTGCTTGACTCTGTCTCAGTTGATACTATCTTCATCAATCTCAACTTGCTGAGTTGACCGATGTTAACTGGGAGCACCCTTATGTCGGTATATATTAAGTACAGCTCTCTCAAGTGGGCCTGATTTATGATGTGGCGGGGCAACTCTTTCAATGGAAGACAACACAGAAGCAAATACTCCAGCTTTGTCATGTATTCCAGGATGTCTGACTCTAAGGTGAGTTTAATACAGACATTTATACTCAGATGCTGCAGGAGCCTTAGTTGCTTAAAAGAATTTGGAACCTTCCTCAATTTCGGGCAATTAATCAATTCTAGATGCTTCAGGTTTGTCAAATTGCCGAAATTGCTAGGCAGTAATGAGAGTATCTCACACATTTTTAGCTGCAAGTGCTCCAGTGATTGGAGAAGGCAAAATTCTTCTGGCAGGCTCCTCAGTTTGCTATGATCCACGACTATCTTTTTCAAATCCCGCAGAAGCCCTATGGACTTTGGAAATCTGTGGAATCTTTCGCAGCTATGAATAACCAACTCTCTTAACTGCTCCGGACACTGCATCCAATTTTCATCTTTGTAATATGGGAAAACAGAGCACAATTATAACAAATTTCAATTAGGAATTTAAAACAACAAAGCAAAGATACTTACGTCTGCACCATCCTTCCACAATTCTTTTTTATAAGAGTTATCAAGCTCTAAAATTCGCAGATGTTTTAATGGTACCCATGATGGAAGATATCTATGATCAATACCAGTACAGCTAAGCCAGGCCAACTCTCCTGAAAAATCACAAACGCCTTTGTTGAGATAATTTTCTCCAACGAAAAAAACCTTTTTTGCAAGGCGGAAAGGCGGTCTTCTGGAGCAGCAACAAAACCCTGAGCTTGTATTTACCAGGAAACCACGAAACTCGTGACCATCATCAGTTTCTGTATTCAGTATCATTCCTCGAATCTGGAAGCTTTCCTGATTACAGAATGGCAAAAGTAAGAAGCTTTTAATCGACGTAGGCAAACACAAACAGACAAACAGAAGATGTTTCCATGCAATGATTTATAACAAAGTAGAAAAGAAAAGTATCAGCCTTACCCCCTCTCGTTTTTGAATGTCCTTAATCTGATCTGGAAGTGGAGACCATAGACGGTAGGGTGCCTGAGTATCTGCTATTTCCCTTCCTAAATCCCTGAGGTGGTCATGCATTCTTATGCAATTGTCGTCATCTAAGTCAACGAGACATTTATTTACAAGCCTCTTCCATCCATACAAACCATTCCACCCTGATCCCTCCCATACTGCAATGGCTCTGCTGTTGTCTTTTCCAATAAAAAAACAAGCTAGGTCTAAGAATATTTGTTTCTCTTGAACATCTAGAGCACCGTAGCTCTTGAACATCTAGAGCACCATAGCTCACTCTGAGACAATTTTTTATATCTGTGGGCAATATTTTAGAGATCTTATCCAATAGATTCCTCCATAAATCCTTGTTAAAGTAGCTATAAAGCTGGCCTCCAAGTACCTTCAAAGACAGAGGTAGCCCATGACAAGCATTTAAGAACTTTTCAACAAGTTCCTCAAATCCCAACAGTGGACAGTGTTGTAAGAATGTATGCCAACATGTCACAACCCATATTTGAATTTTGAATACTATTGTAATAATATAAAAGTGAATAAAATTAAATAATAAAAATAAAATACAGTCCCAATTTAAAATTTTAAAAATGAGGACACTTCTAGAAAGGGCAATAAATGAGGAACTTTCCCCCTCATTCTCAAATCAAGACTCCAAATTATGAGATGAGTCATTTTTCTCCTTAAATTTATGACTAGTGGAAAATTGGAGAGTCCTTTTCCACAAGAATTAAATGGCAAATTGGAAAAGAGGGAGAGGGCAATTAATTGGAAGACTTGACTCAAGACTTGGAATTCCTCCAAATGGGTCAAGTTTTCTATAAATTGGGTGGATTTTTGAGGAAGAGACACTAATCTCTGGTTTGGGAGAGCTGGAGAAATCTGTAAATGTTCTCCTCTTCATCATTTTGTTTTGTTTCTCTTGAAAGCCTAGTTCTTAAATTTTGCTAATAAATTTATTCAATTTTGTGGGATGAATTATCTTAGGAATCTAAATTCATTTGTGCATGAGATTTGTTCAATAGTAAAATCTGTACGTAGCATTCAATAAAAATCCACATGCAATTATGTTCTGATGAATGTCCATACTCTGTCCCCATTTGTGCAATCCTGCAGTCATTTTTGTTTTAGGCATTCTATTAGTTAATGTGCCCTGTCTGAGTATCCACTTTTTTTTCTTTTTTTGGCATTTCTGTCTGCCAGAGCATTTCCATTTATAATATCTGACAGGTTGTTCATACCCTGTTCCTGAGCCATGCAGGCAGAGGCAGGCATATTGCTAAGGTTTTAGAATTTAGCTTTACACCTGTCAATTATAGTTGCTTGAATACACACACGGATGCCTATAGAACCATACCCTGTTCCAAAGCTCCCATATTGGCGCAGGTGGGGAGGAATCTGGTAAAGGTTGTAGAGTTTGGCTTTATGCCTACCCATTGCATTTGCTTGACAATTTTTAAAGTCTATTCAACAAACCCATTTTGAACATATCCTGCTATCATGACATTCCATGAGATCACATTCTTGAGGCATTTTGTCAAATAGTTCACGTGCATCGTCTATGCCTCCACATTTTGCACGCATGGCAACTATAACATCTAATGGAAATTCCCCTTTCATTCTGTTTTGATCTATGTCTATGCCCTGTTCAATAGTGTCCATTTTGGCACAGCCAGGGAGGACGTTAACAAAGGTTGTGAAATTTGGCCCTACATCTACCAATTGCATTTGCTCGAATTTTCCTAAAATATTTTCCACAAATCTATTTTGTACAGAGCCTACAATCATAACATTCCACGATATGACATTTCTTTGAGGGATTATGTCAAATAGTTGACATGCTTGGCCTACGCATCTACATTTTTGCAAGCATGCCTACCCGGGGTAGTCACAACTACAACATTTGACAAAATTCCTCTTTCCTTTATGCTTTGATGATTGTCCATGCCCTATTCGAAAGCCCCTTTTAAGCGTATGATGGCAAGGGTTGTAGAATTAGACTTCACATTTGCCAATTGCGTTTGCTTGAAAATTTCCTTTTTCAAATCCTGTAAGCATTGCATATCCTATCCCAAAGCTCCCATTTTGACCTGCACAGAGAAAATGTTGTCAAACGTTGAGGAGTTGGGGTTTTCCACCGCTCGTAGAAAAGCTGAAACACTGTACATTATTATAGTCAATTTATCTGGTGACAATTTCGGAGATACGAACTCTTTATAGTATTTGATTTATCAATACATCAGATATAGCTATGGGCTGAACGACTCATTTCAGGAAAAAAAAAAAGGCCATTGCGTAATTTACATGCTCGAACAATGAATATCATTCTTCTTTGGAAGTTTAACTTACTGATAATTTTCTTGACCAATTTGCTATTACCCCTCATTCTTTCTTTTGACTAACAAAGTGATTATGGATGAGAAAGGGAGATCAAGAATTTAGGACATCGCAATTATAATATGAGCAAACAAAACTATTTATTCAAGCACTACCAATGACTGATGACTATTGCATGTAGATACAATATAATTATTTTTAGCTCAAGATCCGATACAAGATAAAACCCAAACAAGACCAAACTAACTGCTAGAGATTTGGGAGGGGGGGGAAGCTGAATGTGATCTCCCAACTTGACACAAGCACATAAATTAGACTATAGGATACAGTCTTTATTTATTATAGTATATTCTGCAAATGGATAAGTGTGAGCACTATCTAGACAAGACATTCATACAACATCAACATGGAATGTTATCTTGAATGCAAGAAATATTAAGTTGTAAATATCAGTCTAATTTTGACTGAAAGGATTCCATCCAAAAGGATTACTAAGAATGGCTATTGTGTAGATCTAATACCAAATGAAGAAATGGATACTTTTTATGAACTATCTTTTTCTTGTTGATGCATGGTGAAAGTAATATTCCCAATCTTACCGAAAGAACGTTCATCATTTTGTCATTTCTATTAATAAATCTTTAACCAGAAATTGGTTACACTGTGTTGGAGATTGTTTCCATGTAAAAAGGTTATTATTATGGAGAAATGCATCGTAAATATTACTCAGAGAACAAATTATTATATCCGAGCACCATCACACGGGAAATATTTTTCTAAGAAAGCTAGTAAAGCACCATCACATGGGAAATATTTTTCTAAGAAAGCTAGTAAATCTAACATTTGTGCTTGGACCTTGAAAGGTTAGGAGCCTTGTTTAGAAATACTAGAATTTAACTTTGACCATCAATGCCACCTCTTGCCTAAAAAGCATATATTTCCCTACACTAAGCAGAAGAGTCTTCATGAAATATAGCCTTACACCTGAATTTCCATTGGAATCCAAAAACTTCCAACTAAATTGGTTATTCTATAGAGATTTTAGGGGCCTTTTATAGATTGAGCACTATTATGATATCAAAATGTTGTTAGACTAAGAAGTTAGGTGGGTTGTATATTAATGTAACAGATTTGTTTTTATTAATAAATCTTAGTATGTATATGGTGGTTGACTTATTCCTTGAAAGGTTTTTCTATATGTGCATCTAGTGTTATAACCATGTTTGTTGATTTTCTTAAATATATGTTTCTACATGCTTCCTCATGTGAAATTAATTATTAATCACATGCTACCTTAATTAGTTCACTATTCACTTTTCAATCTTTTGCCATAGTAGTTTATTCTATATGTCAACAGATGGACTATCAAAAGTAATGCATTATATACCTAGCAACTTAAAAATTACTCACCTACATCAGCGAGAAGGTTTGTAAAAGAAATCTATCAAATTCATGGAATGTCTAATAGGGACACTAGAATGACTCATAAATTTTGGTAACTCCTTAGGTAGCTATAGGAATAACTTTCAAGTTTAGTACTACCTACCATCTAGAGACTAACATCCAATTGGAATGAGTCAATTAAGTTGTAGAAGGTCTTTTGCACAGATAGTACATGGAACAAAATATATATATAGGAACAATATCTTTCATCAGTGGTGTTGCTTACAACAAATAAGACCACTTGTCCATTAGCATAAATTCATTTCAATCATTATATGACCATATGTTCATAACATGCTTAGGCTAGGATTATTAAGGATAGAGTACTGATAGGGCTAGAAATGTTGAAGGAGATGGACTTGCAAAGTTAAGTATATTAGTTTTATTTACAAATATGTGTTTAAGGATTCAATTGTTTTAATTATAGCTTTTGATTTATATTATATGGTACTTTCGAATAGAGAAATTAATTTAGCATTTTATTTATTATGCAATAATTGAATTAACAACATCTATCAATTACTCAAACATTTTGAATTAATTAATCAAGAATTTTACTCCTTTCATTATTCTCTATCAAGTTATTCCGATTTTTCTTTGCAATTAGCTAGGTAAACTTTAAACAAACATCCAAACATAAACCAAATTGCAGTGTTTGGTTTTTATGGTACCTCTGTGTCACATTTATGGGTAATGCTGTTGCATTGAACAAAGTACCGCGCACCTAACATAGTTGCAAAAATGATGTCTGGGCACCATCCCTGTAAATCCTCAGGGAGTAATAAGGGACATGTCAAGTTAAATCTACAGGAAGGGAAAATCTCCGCAGATATCTCATTAAGAAGATTAACTAAAAGGAAAGGATGAGTCTATTGAAATAATTGTATGATGATCAGTACGTGAGGCTTACTAGCAATGCGAGTATAAATTGGAGATGACTTGTAAATAGGGTAACTAGTTCGAATCAAAAATCCTGTATGCCATATGCTCTCACCTCGTCTTCGTGAATCTTAGTGATTAGAAAGCACTACGGATCGGGAACGAACATAGTCATGAAATTACCTAATTTGGCTTGAGGAAGAAAACTAGATTTCATGGGCAGACACCTAATAGGGATTCCTCCACACTAGGGCTAACTAACAAACACCCATTTAGGTGTTTGTGGTAGTGGACTAACTTCCGTCCCTATTTCACCGAGTGGGTGGCAGCCGACGAAGAACTGTCTGGGGTAGGGAATAACCCTAGAAAGGGCTAGATACCCACTCACAGTTACACCAAACATAGTGTAAAATAGAACTACATATTCGCATTCCCTATGTTAGTTGCATCTAAAGGAGGGGGCCTTGATCCCGTGGATACAGGGTATGTAGGTAGTCTGGATGGCGAAGGATGCCCCCAATACTTAGGTCCCCTAGATGTAGGATATTCTTTTATAGTTTATGTGTAGTAATTTTTGATTTGTGTTAACAAGAGATAGTCTAGTTAACTTTGTGCAGATGATAAGGATATAGTCACTGGGGAGAAAGCAGGTTGTCAGAAGTGAATGCAGGACGTAATGAAGAACTCGAGGTATGTGTGATCCATTGTTCTTATAGGATATCTTATGTAATGTACCTTCTCTTGTAATATACTCCCTATATACTAGATTTAAATTTGCTGATCCTTCAAGACTTGATGGTGTTTAGAAAACTAAACTCAAGTTGTCTCATCTCTATAACATGCATTAAGCACTTCTTAGAAAAATTTCACATTCCCTGCATCTGTCAAATCAAAAATTTTATTCCTTAGTATTTTCAAATTTAGAGTTTAGCATTATTTGGTTAAGGATGAGTTTGGTCCTTACATGTGGTATCAGAGCTTTTGGTTCGGACACTAGGCCTGAAGGTCTGCTAACCTAAAGCATGGTTAGAATTAAGACATAAGGCTAATAGTATTCCCTCTTCTGCGATCTAATGATATTCCAGTTAATGATAAACATTGATAGAAACATGAAAAGAAAAGGAAATGATAAGGTCGTAAGTAAACCCTCCCTAGAGGATAAAGTGGATGGTTTAATGACAGTAATGGTATGTGTAACTATTGAGTACCAGCGACTTAGATTACAGGTTCAATGGTTCCTTGGTTCAATGGTTTGGTGGCATTGGTTCATCAGCTTGACTCTAGCTATCGAGCTTCGCTAAAGATATCACTCCGATGATATTGTGTCTCCCCGATGAAAGGCTTGAACTTCACATCAGGTTCAATGGTTCAAAAGGTTCAACTGAAGTCCATTGGCATAAGGGTGGCCATCAGTGGAACCTATGGTAGTTTCTCCAATTGCTTTGTGTTACTCTGATGGAAGTTGGCGAAGAGTTGTGTATCGGTGACATCGGGGAAAGATACATTTGATTACCAGCTATAGTAAGTCATGCTATGTATATACTAAGTCGAAGTCATCACTGAGACATGGAACTATCGATGTAGGAAGTGAAACGGTCGCCGATGGTTTGGATTACACCGATGAGGTTAGACTGGGGTCGTCGGCAGAAAAAGTGCCGACAATAGACTTCAGTGTGGTCATGTATATTAACTAGAAAAGTGACTAATGTTGGATGCATGTGGGACTAAAGTTTCTCACAAATATGCAAATAGTTAGAAGCGACAGTTTGGAAAATTGGATTACAGCGATGCTGGGCAGTTGGAACGAATGGTCAGTTGCATGAGAATCGATGCAATTGCTAAAATCAATTGGGATTCGATAGAGAATATAGTGAGAGAGAGCGAGTGATGGTGTGATCAATCTAGAAAACTTTGTTCTTCTTCTTCTGTGAAGTCTTATGTTGTATGTTGTACACAGCATGTTAACAGTATGTAAAAGGACTGAGGAGAGAGTGTAAACAGAGTTCAAGTGAAAGGGTTATGGCCGAGAAGGTGAAGTTTTGTACTGTGTGCTATTTGTAGTACGATAACAGTATGAAGAACCAATCGAGTGCTAGAGAACTTTGTGCAGGGTTATACTATTAGATTTTCTTTAAAAGGAACAAGATATTAATCTCCTGTAAAGGCTATGAGCCTATAAATGTATTGTAACTATTTGGTTGCTGAATAATACAATGGCTCTATGATTTGGAGTGGGGTTTTTTACCTGTAAGGTTCTTCCCCACATAAATATGTGTTCTTGTTCTATCTTTCATGTTTAATGTCTCTACTGTTGAAACTAGTTAATGTTCACTTGTGCTTTCCTCTAAGGGTCAATGTTGGAAATGTTTCATGTCAGTTTCTGCTTTAATGGCATAGTTGTGCGTGTTTTTGAAGTAATTGAAAAGAATTTAATGAAGCAATTGAAAAGAATTTAAATCTGTCAAAGACACCACTGTTCTTAGAAATACGTTCTGAGATGCTCACATTTCCTTACAAGTGGTATCAGAGCCTTCTTTTGGAATCTACTTTGTTGCTCACATATGTACATTTGTGTGCTACATGTGTTTGCATGTAAGAGTTCCTAGTGTATAAGGTCTGGGAATTCCTTCTGTGATGATTTCTTAGTGTGAAAGGCTTGAGGAAATATGAAGGAAACATCTGTTTGTTTGATCCTTGTTTGAGTGGAAGACTTGCAGTTAATCTCATCTTCATGTTATAGCAGGCGCTTGAAGGATGGTGAAGATGAAGAGACTGGAGCTGGTCATGATGTGGCCTGAGGCTCTTAGTTGATAGTATTTAATCCTATTGCATGGGGTTTGCTTTGTGGTTGTGTTGCTACAATAACTTTCATATTGGGTGTCTATGTGAGAGGCTCTCTAATGATATGAAGAAGTTTGGGTTACTGCTCAGCCATGGAGTATTGTGCTTATACTGGGTGTTTTGTTCCTGGTATTGGAAGGCATAATTTTCTGTTACCCTGATTGCATGTAGGCTATGAAGTTGATCATTGGATGGTCTGAGAGCTTCTGTAATAGCTTGATTCTCTTAGATGCATGTACATGTTGGTGGTTGAGGGATTGTTCTACAAGTGGGCCTGAAGCTCTTGAACTACTATTTTCTTAATTGGATATTTTGTACTTGCACGACTCAGATTCATGTTTATTCAATTTGAGGGGTTTTATAGTTTTTCCTTAAAATCTATGGTTATGCATATTCATGATAATCCATTATTCTAGTTTAACTATTATGGAGTTTATGTTGTAGACTATTGAGTCATCCAGATGTGAAGTGGAGTGGATGTGCATGGGTGTTTTTCAAACACAGTGGTTTTGTAGGTTTTACACAGTCAAAATAAAAACTTGTGGTTTTGTGAAGCTGCAGTTAAGCTATTTCTAGACACTGGCTTTTGGGATGCTGCTGGATGATATAGTTGTAGTTTTGAATGCATGCTCTGTGCATGGTGTGAGGAGGTGAAATGCTTTCTCTGCATGGGAGTACTGGTAAGTGATAGGTCACTCAGTATTTCTATGGTAATGCTTTTGGTTTCTTGACTATGGTGCTCAAGTTGTGGACATGTGTTGGCTAATCAGATTTGTAAGTAATCTGGTGCTTGAGTCATGTTATCTACATTGTTATCTATTCCTTGAGATCTTAGTTTTGCAGTTTCTAGTGCAATAGTGGGTTTGCATGTTTCAGTGTAAGGATCTACGAGTTATGCAGTTTTTTAGGTGTGTACAACCTATTGATTATAGTGGGATAACTTGGAAGTGGACGGTCTATATCCACAAGATTGATTATGTGATTATGCAGACTTTGTTAGCTAGCCTTGTCTATGGTCACTTGTGCATTGGTGTGACTATTTCAGGATGAGAGGATTGATGTTGTAGAGTACTTGAATAGTTGGTTATGGAGACTTGTAACGTGTATCATGATGTCATGTATAGCTTGAATACATAGGCTTGTGTAAGCTATTCACAGTGATAGTTTATTTCCTTGGTTTGGAGATCTTGGTGTCACTTGGTTTTATTGTCACATGGACATGTTAATGTGTGGACCTGGAGGATTTTCAGATTAGGAGATGTTTGGAAAGCTCTATTGTTACAATTCAGTGGGAGCTTTAGCATTGACTATGTGTTCATCACTTAGTGGTGAATGATCTTCTTTAGTGTTGCAGATGTTACTAGGAGGAGCTCTTTGATCCTATTGCTGCAGAAGGGTTCTTTCGCATTTACAGGGGCACTATTTGAGGATGAGTAACATCTTGAAGTCATGAAAGATTCATGAAATTCTTGGTTGAGGTGTTGGTGATGCTTGACAGGTGATGTTGGTTTAGAGTTTGATTAGTTTCACGTCATGATATACTCTACTCCTGAGACTTTAGTTAAGTTCACCTGAAGCATGGAATCTCCTAAGGGAGATGGTAAGATCATGATGTCATGATAAGTTCCTGATTCAGATGATTGGAGCTTTGATAGTGGTCTGATAAATTCTCTATGTTTGGGTACATTTATCTTTTGCTTGATTACTTCATGTTGGTGCAGTGATGCAGTTCCAGTTTAGCATGAGGTGATTGTTTGTAGGTACTCATGGATACATGGAGAATAAGGTGAGACTGTATATGCTATGCTTATTCAGATTTTACAGCAGGAAGTCTGAGGAGTCTTTACCTTGGTTGGATGTGAGTTCAACAGAGACCTATGAGGAGATTGCTCTTAGAGGAGTCATGATGGCTTGTATATCTTAGAGGAGCATTCTAATCCCCACTCATGGTCTACTCAACAGTTTATTACTTGAGAGATATTGCCCATTGTTTCTCTTAGGTATTTTATGCTTTCTTTCATAGACATGGATCTTGAACTGCTCATAGATGGTTCTGGAGGATTCATTGTGAGAGATGGATAGCATGTTTATCTCCTTTTGCGTTTGAGTTTAAATATATTCTACATTGATGAGAATTGTTAGGAGATGGTTTTATGGGATGATTTCTTGAAATGGGGAATGCATTAGTTTGATATTCTTTAGTTTGAGAGGCTTACATCCATGTTAGATACATGATATATATGCTAAATTTGATCTCTTGAGATTGAATGTTTGTTTGAGTGTTGTTATGCTATTCTCTTTGGGGTGTTTTGAAGGAGATCATACTTGACATAGTTGGCATTCAGAGGTGTATGTAGAAGGATTGTCTACAGGTATATGATATGCAGTGTCTCTCTCTGGTTCTGGTTATCTTCCTGGATGGTTTGTTTCACATTACATTGTTTTGAGGTTTTGTTCAGAGTTGAAGTGATCACTAGTTTGTGGTCATGTACTTTTACTTATGTTCTTGGGTGATAACATGAAGGTTTTGTTATCTCTTTCATTGTTGGGTGTGAAGAACTTGAGAGATTTCTGGACTAGTGGAGAGATGCATAGGTTATTGATTTACAGATTTTGCATATCATGGTGGATGTTTCTGTAATACTACATGATGTTTACACTTTCTAAGTGATGCTAGTGGTAGACTTGTATGCCATGATCTTTTTTAGATTTGCATTACCCATGCAGTGGGAGTTCTTGGATGTGTTTGGTCTTTTGACTGGTTAACACATGGAGCTTGTATTTGTAGTTGATGGGTGTATGTGTAGGTGGCATGAGTCTACTGATGTTCATATATTCAAGGTATTAGTGATTGGATGTTTTAGCATTGGCTGTGTGTGCTATTTTTAGTCAAGAGAGTTTTTTGGTTCAGTTGGATGGGAGCAGTAAGCTTTCTGATTGTTGTTCTAGCTGATGGTCTATCTTGTTTCTGGAGACATCAGCTTAGTTCTGTGACTTAGAGCATTGATGGTTTCTTGTAATTCCTTCATCAAGTGGGAGAATGTTGAGTACTAGTGACTCAGATTATAGGTTCAACGGCATTGGTTCATTGGTTCAATGGTTCCTTGGTTCAATGGTTCAGTGGCATTGGTTTATCGACTTGACTCTAGCTATTGGGCTTGGCTGAAGATATCACTTTGATGATATTGTGTCTCCCTGATGAAAGGTTTGAACTTTGCATCAGGTTCAATGGTTCAAAAGGTTCAACCGAAGTCCACCGGCATAAGGGTGGCCATCGGCAGAACCTGTGGTAGTTTTTCTGATCGCTTTGTGTTACTCCAATGGAAGTTGGTGAAGAGTTGTGTATCAGTGACATCGGGGAAAGATACATTGGATTACCGGCTATAGTAAGTCATGCTATGTATATACTAAGTCAAAGTCATCACTGAGACATGGAACTATCGGTGTAGGAAGTGAAATGGTCGCCGATGGTTTGGATTACACCGATGAGGTTAGACTGGAGTCGTCGGTAGCAAAAGTGCCGACGATAGACTTCAGTGTGGTCATGTATATTAACTGGAAAAGTGACCGATGTTAGATGCATGCAGGACTAAAGTTTCTCACGAATATATGAACGGTTAGAAGCGACAATTTGGACAGTTGAATGATAGCAATGCTGGGCAGTTAGAATGAATGGTCAGCTGCATGAGAATCGATTGGATTGCTAAAAGCAATTGGGATTTGATAGAGAATATAGTGAGAGAGAGTGAGTGACGGTGCAATCAATCTAGAAAACTCTATTTTTCTTCTTCTGTGAAGTCTTATGCTGTATGTTGTACACATGTTAACAGTATGTAAAAGGACCAAGGAGAGAGTGTAAATAGAGTTCAGGTGAAAGGGTTCTCGCTGAGAAGATGAAGTTCTATACTGTGTGCTATTTGTGGCACGATAACAGTATGAAGAACCAACCGAGTGCTGGAGAACTTTGTGCAAGGTTATACTATCAGATTTTCTTTAGAAGGAACAAGATGTTAATCTCCTATAAAGGCTATGAGCTTATAAATGTATTGTAACTATTTGGTTGCTGAATAATACAATGGCTCTGTGATTTGGAGTGTGGGGTTTTCTACCTGTAAGGGTTTTCCCCACGTAAATCTATGTTCTTGTTCTGTCTTTCATGTTTAATGTCTCTGCTGTTGAAACTGGTTAATGTTCACTTGTGCTTTCCTCTAAGGGTCAATCTTGGAAATATTCTATGTCAGTTTCCGCTTTAATGGCATAGTTGTGTGTGTTTTTGAAGCAATTGAAAAGAATTTAAATCTATTGAAGACACCACTGTTCTTAGAAATACATTCTGAGATGCTCACATTTCCTTACAGTAATGAGACAACAGTAGTTGGGTACATGACAGCTGTAAAACTTGTGAAGTGAATATCATATTCTATGGCTAATTCCTCTTGTGGCATATCATAATCTTTTTAGAATGGCATGCCCTAGGTTGTATAGGGGGATGTGACTATTTGTGTGGATTTTTGATATAGAAGTTGTTGCAAGTATGGGCCTAACCGGTGTTGTTATTGATGTCAACATACTCCTATTGCATTAATGATAAGGATTGGATGAGCTGAGTGCTGAGGATATTGAGAAAATTAGTCTCAATCAGGAACAGTGAAGAACAGTGATGAAAGTAAGGCAATAGTCCAAGATAGGATGAGGATCAAAGGATACGGATTAAAGGGTTTGTAGATATGTGTCTTAAGGTGGTCCAGTAGAGTTTTTAGAGGTCTGCATGAAGATCTGAAGAAGTTGTGGCCACTCAAGTGAAACCGGTTCCAGTAGGTGTTCAGAGGTGACAGAGTGCTACAAAAAGGTCCGGTGAGATCCAGAAATGCATTGTCCTATTCTGCAGATTTGAGGGAGCGTTGAGGAAGTCATTATGGAGTGTCAACTAGATTGGTTCGTGGTTTGAAGGTCCGCAAGCATCTATTCCTTTGTGACAGTAATGATAGACTGTGTTCTTGAGGTTCCGGATGAAGGGGAGAAGGATTTTAGTAAGCAGATGAAGTGTGGATTTTCTTGGTGTTTCAGGAAAGCTTGTGGAGGTCTTTGGATCGTGTCCAATTTGTGTTGGACACTTTAGCTCGGATTGGCTATTTCCTGAGTACTCAGATTGACTAAGAGAATATAATTCTTCTAATCTATAGTGGTGCATCATTACTCTTGGATTCTAGCACATGTTGGAGTAAACTTCAAATGTAACTGAAAATTTTGATAATGATGGATTACCAAGGGAGAATCTATGAACCTAAATTTTTATTTACTGCACTTAGAAAGTTGATTTATCTTTGACGTTGGAATTTTAAAGTGAATTCCAAGCATTGTAATAACAACAAAGGAGGTTTTAAATTAAGAGAAAATTAAGGATATGAATAATAAGATCTGACAGTTGGACCTTAAGTATGGTAGGATTTTCATTATGATCAAGTATGATCAAAAGGAAAGGAGAACAATAAATGTGACCCTCTTATGCAGGAGAGAAACTAGCTTGAAGGTGGATTGGGAAGATAACTCGGTATAAAGATAGAAAAATATTTAATGGCGACTTTGGATAGGATTGATTATATCTATGAATATTTTACTCTCTATGACAGAAAATATTCAAGAACCAAAGTGAGGAGCAAGTGTACATATCTTTATTACAAACTAAGGTAAGAGCCTTCTTATATGGAAAGGAATCTCCTGAAGAGATGTTAGAAAGTAATAATAGTTTGATTCTCGCAGTTGATATAATAATAATCTGATCCCTTGACATTGAATCTATTTTGGAATACTTTCACTTCATTTTCCCTTGAATATACCATTCTCATAACAAATCCATGAGCATGGGAGATGTTTTACCTTAATCAGTTCACAGGTGGAATGACACACGTTTGATGACTCCATTCCACGTTATAAATCATGAAAAAGTTATATTATCTAGTTATGATAATAAGGTGCTTAATGATGACACTTTTGTAAGTTAGATTTATTCCTTAAGTTTTATACATTTATCCACTTATTGTTGCATTTAAAAGGCTCCTAAAGATAATTATGAGGGAGTTGCTTACATGATAAAGTAATGATTTAAAAATGGCATCTTTGGTAACTTATGATCATTTATTACTTTAATTTGCATTGATAAAACAAGTACTTTGTGATGAATTGCTGCATACTAACATGACAAACTTAGAAGCATGGCTAAACAACACCATGATTAACATCATAACCTCATATGTCTAACAACCTCTGCAAGTGTTTATTCTAGACATAGGAAAATTCAAATAAACATTTCGGACTCGAGGACAAACTACAAGGATATGCTCAATCAGGTTTGAAAAGTTAAAGATGTTTCTTAAACTCACAATGTCATGATAATACATGGATACTTTATCATTTTGGAACCTAGTAGAATTTTAATTACGAACTATAACTTCAATGATGTTTAGATGATACAGACAATTATACTTAGATGATACTCTAGATAAACTACTTTGTGCTGGGATGGACTATGAAGGTAGGCAAGCATACTGATAGTAAATGATGCTTATTTCTATGGACTTATATGTATATGTTTTGACCTTATTTCTCATATGCATCGAGACGATGCATAAATTTAGGGAGAAGGATGTCACAACCTACATTTGAATTTTGAATTCAAATTGGAATACTATTGTAATAATATAAAAGCCAGTAAAACTAAATAATAAAATTAAAATATAGTCCCAATTTAAAATTCTAAAAATGAGGATACTTCTAGAAAGGGCAATAAATGAGGAGCTTTCCCCCTCATTCTCAAATCAAGACTCCAAATTATGAGATGAGTCCTTTTTCTCCTTAAATTTATGACTAGTGGAAAATTGGAGAGTCCTTTTCCACAAGAATTAAATAGCAAATTGGAAAAGAGGGAGAGGGCAATTAATTGGAAGACTTGACTCAAGACTTGGAATTCCTCCAAATGGGTCAAGTTTTCTATAAATTGGATGGATTTTTGAGGAAGAGACACTAATCTCTAGTTTGGGAGAGCTGGAGAAATTTGTAAGTGTTCTCCTCTTCATAATTTTGTTTTGTTTCTCTTGAAAGCCTAGTTCTTGAATTTTGCTAATAAATTTATTCAATTTTGTGGGATGAATTATCTTAGGAATCTGAATTCATTTGTGCATGATATTTGTTTAATAGTAAAATCTATACGTAGCATTCAATAAAAATCCACCTCCAATTATGTTCTGATGACTATCCATACTCTATCCCCATCTATGCAATCCTGTAGTCATTTTTGTTTTAGGCATTCTATTAGTTAACGTGCCCTGTCTGAGTATCCACATTTTTTTTCTTTTTTGGCATTTCTATCAGCCAGAGCATTTCCATTTATAATATCTGACAGGCTGTTCATACCCTGTTCCTGACCCACATAGGTACATGCAGGCATATTGCTAAGGTTTTAGAATTTAGCTTTACACCTGTCAATTGCAGTTGCTTGACTACACACACGGATGCCTATAGAACCATACCCTATTCTAAATCTCCCATATTGGCGCAGGTGGGGAGGAATCTGGTAAAAGTTGTGGAGTTTGGCTTTATGCCTGCCCCTTTCATTTACTTGACAGTTTTTAAAGTCTATTCAGCAAACCCATTTTGAACCCATCCTGCTATCATGACATTCCATGAGATCACATTCTTGAGGCATTTTGTCAAACAATTCACGTGCATCATCCATGCCTCCACATTTTGCACACATGGCAACTACAACATCTAATAGAAATTCCTGTTTCATTCTATTTTGCTGTATATCTATGCCCTGTTCAATAGCTTCCATTTTGGCACATCCAGGGAGGACATTAACAAAGGTTGTGAAATTTGGCCCTGCACCTACCAATTGCATTTGCTCAAATTTTCCTAAAATATTTTCCACAAATCTATTTTGTGCAGAGCCTACAATCATAGCATTCCACGATATGACATTTCTTTGAGGGATTCTGTCAAATAGTTGACATGCTTGGCCTACGCTTCTACATTTTTGCAAGCATGTCTACCCGAGGCAGTCGCAACTACAACATTTGACAAAATTCCTCTTTCCTTTATGCTTTGATGATTGTCCATGCCCTATTCAAAAGCCCCTTTTTAGCATATGCTGGCAAGGGTTGTGGAATTAGACTTCACATTTTCCAATTGCATTTGCTTGAAAATTTCCCTTTTCAAATCCTATACGCATTGCATCTCGAGAGTCGACATCTCTATGAGTCATTTTGTCAAACAGTTGAAGATGCCTTGTCTATGCTTCCTCATCTGGCATACATGTCTACCAGAGCATTCCCAATTACAATTTCTGATGAAAATCCCCTTGCCTTTGTGCTTTGATGGACGGCCATATCCTGTACTAAAGCTCCCATTTTGACCTGCGCAGAGAAAATGTTGTCAAACGTTGAGGAGTTGGGGTTTTGCATCGCTCATGGAAAAGCTGAAACACTGTACATTATTATAGTCAATTTATCTGGTGACAATTTCAGAGATACGAACTCTATATAGTATTTGATTTATCAATACATCAGATATAGCTATGGGCTGAATGACTCATTTCAGTAAAAAAAAAGGCCATTGTGTAATTTACATGCTCGAACAATGAATGTCATTCTTCTTTGGAAGTTTAACTTACTGATAATTTTCTTGATGAATTTGCTATTACCCCTCATTCTTTCTTTTGACTTAACATTTTTGATAACAAAGTGATTATGGATGACAAAGGGAGATTAGGAATTTAGGACATCACAATTATAATATGAGCAAACAAAACTATTTACTCAAGCACTACCCAATGACTGACGAGTATTGCATGTAGATACAATATAATTATTTTTAGCTCAAGATCCGATACAAGAGAAAACCCAAGCAAGACCAAACTAACTGCTAGAGATTTGGGAGGGGGGGCAGCTGAATGTGGTCTCCCAACTTGACACAAGCACATAAATTAGACTATAGGATCCAGTCTTTATTTATTATAGTATATTCTGCAAATGGATAAGTGTGAGCACTATCTAGACAAGACATTCATACAACATCAACATGGAATGTGATCTTGAATGCAAGAAATATTAAGCTGTAAATATTAGTCTAATTTTGACTGAAAGGATTCCATCCAAAAGGATTACTAAGAATGGCTATTGTGTAGATCTAATACCAAATGAAGAAATGGATACTTTTTATGAATATCTTTTTCTTGTTGATGCATGGGGAAAGTAATATTCCCAATCTTACGGAAAGAACGTTCATCATTTTTTCATTACTATTAATAAATCTTTAACCAGAAATTGGTTACACTGTGCTGCAGATTCTTTCCATGTAAAAAGGTTATTATTATGGAGAAATGCATCTTAAATATTACTCAGAGAACAAATTATTATATCAGAACAGCATCACATGGGAAGTCTTTTTCTAAGAAAGCTAGTAAATCTAACATTTGTGCTTGGACCTTGAAATGTTAGGAGCCCTGTTTAGAAATACTAGAATTTAACTTTGACCATCAATGCCACCTCTTTCCTATAAAGTGTATATTTCCCTACACTAAGTAGAAGAGTCTTCATGAAATATAGCCTTACACCTAAATTGCCATTGGAATCCAAAAGCTTCCAACTAAATTGGTTATTCTATAGAGGGTTTAGGGGTCTTTTATAGATTGAGCACTATTATGATATCAAAATGTTGTTAGACTAAGAAGTTAGGTGGGTTGTACATTAATGTAACAGATTTATTTTTATTAATAAATCTTAGTATGTATATGGTGGTGGACATTTTCCTTGAAAGGTTTTTCTATATGTGCATCTAGTGTTATAAGCATGTTTGCTGATTTTCTTAAATATACGTTTCTACATGCTTCCTCATGTGAAATTAATTACTAATCACATGCTACCTTAATTAGTTCACTATTCACTTTTCAATCTTTTGCCATAGTAGTTTACTCTATCTCTCAATAGATGGACTATCAAAAGTAATGCATTATATACCTAGCAACTTAAAAATTACTCACCTACATCAGCAAGAAGGTTTGTAAAAGAAATCTATCAAATTCATGGAATGTCTAATAGGGACACTAGAATGACTCATAAATTTTGGTAACTCCTTAGGTAGCTATAGGATTAACTTTCAAGTTTAGTACTACCTACCATCTAGAGACTAACATCCAATTGGAATGAGTCAATTAAGTTGTAGAAGGTCTTTTGCACAGATAGTACATGGGACAAAATATATATATGGGAACAATATCTTCCATTAGTGGTGTTGCTTACAACAAATAAAACCACTTGTCCATTAGCATAAATTCATTTCAATCATTATATGACCATATGTTCATAACATGCTTAGGCTAGGATTATTAAGGATAGAGTACTGATAGGGCTAGAAATGTTGAAGGAGATGGACTTGCAAAGTTAAGTATATTAGTTTCCTTCACAAATATGTGTTTAAGGATTCAAGTGTTTTAATTATAGCTTGTGATTTACATTATATGGTACTTTCGAATAGATAAATTAATTTAACATTTTCTTTATTGTGCAATAATTGACTTAACAACATCTATTGATTACTCAAACGTTTTGAATTAATTAATCAAGAATTTTACTCCTTCCATTATTCCCTTTCGAATTATCTTGATTTTTCTTTACAATTAGCTAGGTAAACTTTAAACAAACGTCCAAACATTAACCAAATCGCAGTGTTTTATTTTTACGGTACCTCTATGTCACGTTTATGGGTAATGCCATCACATTGAACCAAGTACCTCGTGCCTAACATAGTTGCAACAACAACGTCTAGGCACCATCCCTCTAAATCGTTAGGGAGTAATAAGGGACATGTCAAGTTAAATCTGCAGAAAGGGAAAATCTCCTCGGATATCTCATTAAGAAGATTAACTAAAAGGAAAGGATGAGTCTATTGAAATAATTATATGATGATTAGCACGTGAGGCTTACTATTAACGCGAGTCTAAATCGGAAATGATTTGTAAATAGGGTAACTAGTTCGAATCAGAAATCCTATATGCCATATGCTCTCACCTCGTCTTCGCGAATCTTAGTGATCAGAAAGCACTAGGGAATCGGGAACGAACTTAGTCATGAAATTACCTAATTTGGCTTGAGGAAGCAAACTAAATTTCATGGGCAAACCCCTGATAAGGATTCCTCCACACTAAGACTAACTGACAAACACCCATTTAGGTGTTTGTGGTAGTGGACTAACTTCCATCAATGTTTCACCGAGTGGGTGGCAACCGACAAAGAACTGTCTGGGGCAGGGAAGAACCCTAGAAAGGGTTGGATACCCCCTCATAGTTACACCAAACATAGTACAAAATAGTACATATTCGAATTCCCCATGTTAGTCGCATCCGAAGGAAGGGGCCTTGATCCCATGGATACAGGGTATGTAGGCAATCTAGATGGCCAAGGATACCCCAGTACTTAGGTCCCCTGGATGTAGGGTATTCTTTTACAGTTTCTGTGTAGTAATTTCTGATTTGTGTTAACAAGAGATTGTCTAGTTAATTTTGTGCAGATGATAAGGATATAGTCACTGGGGAGAAAGCGAGGTGTCAGAAGTGAATGCAGGAGGTAACGAAGAACTTGAGGTATGTGTGATCCATTGTTCTTATAGGATATCTTCTGTAATGTACCTTCTCTTGTAATATACTCCCTCTTCACTAGATTTAAATTTGGTGATCCTTCAGGACTTGATGGTTTTTAGAAAACTAAACTCAAGTCGTCTCATCTCTATAACATGTATTAAGCACTTCTTAGAAAAATTTCACATTCCCTGTATCTGTCAAATCAAAAAATTTATTCCTCGGTATTTTTGAATTCAGAGTTTAGTATTATTTGGTTAAGGATGAGTTGGGTCCTTACACAACAAAACATCTGCTTAGCATGATACATATTCATTGCTTTCATTTCATAAACGGAGGAGACACCCCAACATCGGAGGACTTCCTTTTCCCATGTTGTGACAATGACTAAACTCCCCAATCCTAAACTATCTTTTGTGGGCAACAGAGCATCCAATTGATCTGTATGATCCATATCATCCAAAATGATGAGCACACGATCAGTTCGCAAACGGTTTGAGAGAATCCCTTTTCCCTCTTCTATATTGTCAGATATTTCGCCCTTGAAACCAAGGTCTTTAGTGAGTTTTCTCTGCTTCTTAAGCAACTTATTATTTTTTGCAGCATCTCTGATATCAGAAACAAAACTGGAAAATTGTACAAGTGAGTGTTTCTGATTATACAGTTCTTTTGCCAGAGTGGTTTTTCCAGAACCACCTATACCCAAGATTCCTACAATTTTCCTGTCCGCTTGACTCTTTACAATCATTTCAAAATCTGCTACAGATTCTTCAAGACCCACATGATATTTTGCAACTACTAATGGTACTATTTGCATAAATACTTATAATATATTGTCATTTCATTTGCTCTCACTGTGCATACGTTAAACATGGTTTTGGAATTAGAAGAAAACTTACTAAACAGCAATGATTACATCGAAATTAAATGATTTAGAAAAGAGAAATATTTTCACGAAAGGGAAGGTATGAAAAAGATGTGTAGGAGATAGATTATGCATTGCTTACTCAGTATTATTGATAATTTCGGCCTTATTAAATGAGATGTTGTAGAGTGCCATCTTCCACTCCTCAAGCTTTTGTAAGCTGTATCTACCCTTTTGATGATGCTCCAGGAAGGATTTCGCATACAGTCCTTTATTTTGAACAACCCATCGCAGATAAAAGCAATAAAAGCAGGGTAGGTAGTGGGGAAGTGAAAATGCTCAACTTAGTAAAAAGGGGAGGAAACAGGGGAATTATATAAAGATGGAAACTGGGCAAAGGCGTAACAGGAGTCGGCTGTTTGTGCAGGAAACCACATGGAAGAAACGCAGAAGCATAGTAAATGAAATCCGATTGAAGCGAAGGCAAAGACAGAATGACAGAAAAGCAATGAGAGTGCTCAGATTGGTAAGAGAAGAAAGAGCTTAAAGCAAGCAACGTGTAACAAACGCAGAATCTCAGATGTCGTTTCGTGTAAGGGTTTTATATTGGTAGTCTTGTTACAAAGGATTCCTCCAAATCGGAATTTGTTGGATTTCTCGCAATGTTTTTTGTTTTTCAAATGATAAAAAGAATGGATGTATTTTTTTTGAGTTTGATTTAAGTTGGCATAAACGACAATTGCCGACAGAGTCGAAGAATCGGAGGTGGGTTGTAATGACAGGTGGATGGTGGATATTATTAGGCCGGCATAATTACATGTATTTGACTGGATGGGAATGGGTTAATTCTCTCTTATATTTGAGTGTATTAGGCTCCAAACTCCCTTTAACCTAATCTAGTGAATCAAAAGGCATCATTATTAATTCTTACAATTAAGATGGTTGACTTGGTCATCTTTTCTATACATTCACTTTATCGTCGATCTTCGTCATTCAACACCTCTTAAGAAACATTGTTTTGTTTCATTAATACATCAAAATATTTTGACTAGTGTTTGTGATTTAATGTATTAAACTTTCTATGAATTAGTTAGGACTCGAACTTAAGATATTTTATTTATTATTGGGTTGCTCTATCATTAAGCTATCGACCTACTTTGTGACCTATCCCCTTGAGCCACACTGTAGGTGTTCAACACTCTTGGCCTTGCTTTATACCATATTAAACTTTTCATGTGCCAACTAGGAATTGAATCTAGGACCACCCATATGCTGTTGGGCGGTCAATCACTAAACTATCATTATTGCTCGAGTGCTCTACCATTGAGCTACCTACCCACTTTTTGATTGGTCCTTTTATAGTCCAAGGGTGGTTCATTTCTCCAACAAAGCCAATAGGCAAAGTCAAGTGGGGAATTACACACTTCTTGTAAGAAACCTACAAGAAAAACAAGACCATACACACAAAAATATGAAGAATGTAAAGAACAAAATGTTTTATATTTTCTTTGCAACACCACTTCAAGGTGAGAACCTCTCAATAGAGCTTAGAGTTCAATTACAAATATCCAAGGAGCTTTCCACTTGGCAAGTCATTACAATATATTGTCTCGGTAAAGACAACTACTAGTATCCCATGCATGTGGGATAAATAATTTATTCTAACTAACTATTGGGATGACTTACAAAGCATATGCATCCACACCTTTATTTACTATTACCTGTGGCAAGTTACAAATCATATGCACTCAACTAATACTAGCTAAAATATATCATAATGCAGTTTGTAATATTGCTTCTCCCTTTTGAAATGCTTTGTCCTTTAAGCTTGAAATTAGGAAACTTGGAAAGAATGTTGATTAGTTGCCATGTGGCATTTCAGGGTGCAAAGCCTTCCATTGGACTTAAATATCATCGATAGAATGAGTACAAAGGTGCTTGGTGCATTTGTCCAATAAAGCCTTGGGTTCTAAAATATGGATCCCTCCTCATCTAATTTTGGTACCTCAATGGTGATTTGAGCAATAGTCCCAATCATTTTCTTAAGGTAAGAGACATCAAAAACTGGGTAGATCTTTGAAGAGAGTGGGAGTGCTAACCTGTATACCACCTCACCAATGCATTAGATCACCTAGTAATGGCCATAAAATTTTGGACTCAACTTATGACCACATTTTTCCCACAATAATATATGTTTATAAAGGTGTAAAAATATCTAATCATGAATGATAAAGGCATGCTTTATCCTATGCTAATCCACCTATTATTTCATGTGATTTCATGTTAATGCTAGATTGTCCATAAGGAACTAGAATTTGTTTTGTTGCTTGGCTCAAGTACTACCAATTTTTGCAACCTTTGAAGAACCTCGAATATAAATGTTGATAGGATAGAGTCAACTATGAAGAACAGAACAAGCTAAACATGCCACAAGTGAGATGTGGCACTTGGACCTGACTTGCAACCCATACCACAAAGACAAGGCACACATTTCCCTAAGATTGTATACAAATAGAAGTAAAACATGTATGATAGAAAAGTGTAAAGGTTAAAATTTGGATAGTTGAGGTTTTTGATAGTTTTGTGCATGTATTCTCCTTTCACCCTTTACATTCAACAATCTAGGGTTGAGTTGCAATATACTATCATACCCTAGATCACTATGAGATGTAGGGAAACTTAGATTTTTATGATTAGATTTCCAATTATGTTCTCTTATGCTCAATTATGCCTTAAAACCCTAATTATGCAAATACAATAGTAAATATATGAATTACAGAAAATGTTGCTACAGAAAGATGTAAAATGACAAATCAGAGTGCACATGTTTTCAGGGTTCAGAGGTAGAAAATTCGGGGACAAAGGAGTAGGCGCCCAAGTCCAATGCCTTACTTTTTGTCAGGATCTACAAACAAGACCTGCTACCTATGTCTGTTGTACCAGAGATTTTTGTGTTGCAGAATTTTGAGGACTAAAGAGCGGGCGCCCTAGTCCAAGGAGCTATTTATTCTTTGATCTACAATTTTGACACTCTATTGTACCCTCCTGCAACTTCACTTTGTCTACAACTCCAACCTATAACCTACAATCATGCAAACTTTGGGAGGGGGTTTTGGTGTTTAGAGGATTGCCTCAGTCAAGCCCTGAAGAGACATTCAAGTCTTCTGAACATCGTTGTCAAATAGAGAGTGCACGCCCTTGGGAGGCAGAGGCAAAAACTAAATGATAAATGCTCAATAATCACAATAGATGTCACTTTGTAGCGAAGATCTCATGAGAGGAAGAAACTCTTCATTCCATGAGGAGATGGATGCTCAAATTTTTAAATACAAACACATAGACAACACAAATCTTCTCTTGCAACATAATGAAAGCCTTGAATCACCAATGCTCATGCAAATTGATAGCTAATTGTAATCTAATGATCATCTAGTTTACAAATGAATGCCTAAACATGTTTTTATATGCAACTACAAACATTCCCGACAAGAATTTCATAATTCAAACTTGTCATGTCAGCATAGGACCTAATTAATGGTCACAAGTTGACACTAGAAATTTGGGACTGACCTAAAATAGGGTAGGACTGGGCGTGGGCACCCAAGTCCTCCCCCCTATTTTGGGTAAGGGTCCCCCTAGGTCTCATTTGACATGAAACCCAGGGTTCATTCCATTGGGATGCCAAAATATGATGTAAGATGTCATAAACGCACACTAAAGACCCGAGAGCTAAACCTTTTGAGGGAAAAGCACCGAAGGTGACATTTTCTGATGTTACATTTAGCCCCCACTTTAATGTATGTGTAAACGTGAGGCCAATGCATGCATTAAAATATGGTCAACAAACACAACAAACATGCTAAGCACAGAGAAGACACGCCAAGCACATTGAAGACAATGACAGGCATGCAAAACATAGAGAAGACAGTCACAGTCACACAAAATACGAAGAATACAATAAATGCATAGAAGACAGGAATGATTTCTTTTCTTTTTCTTATATATATGAAATGTAGATGCAAGTATAGGAAAGTAAACAAACCTCCCATAATGCAGGATGTACTCATTGTACAGGTCTTTAAGCTGCATATATGGGGCAACACACACGCAAGACACACAAATAATACAGGTCTTTAAACTACATATGGGGCAACAGACACACCACACAAATTGAGTATGCCAAACACACACACTTTGAAGACACGGAGTAAACACGGCAGACAAGTGATGGAGTGTCCCTATTTCTAGATTCAACACCATCTCAGGCATATTATAGGAACACACTAACAATTTGGCTTCACCACAACAATCACTGAAGACAAGCTTAAGGGTTGAGTTAGTCATAGAACCACTCCCCGCCTCCCGATGAGGACTTTTTGAAAATGACAGGTTGGTGTAATCTGCTCTAAGAAATACACCATCCTTGCCTCTACAAAGGGCTTAAGATAAAAAGGATATACATGATATCCCGCCTTCGTAGAGGGCTTAAATGATTGATTGATTGATTGATTGTAAACAAACTTAGAGTGCAGGATTTGCTCATCGCACAAGTCTTTAGACTGCACCCGAGGACAAGCACATTGCTAACATCTACAACTAACATTTTACCTTATATATGCCCTCACCTGGTTGATATCACGCTTTGATATCAAGCACATTAAGGTAGGAAGAAAACCCACAAGAGAACATAGACTTTCGCAAAGCCCATGCCCCCCCGGAGGTGACATGTACTTTACAATTGCCAAATGTCCCCACAAACACATCCCTGCAAGAAACATGTTAGTGTCTACAAAATCATGATAAACAACAACGTCAATGCATATGATCAATCACACAAAGAGCTAAGGTTATACTACGAATTTAGAGTTTGAGGATAACCATGGGGCTATATCATGAAGATCTCTAAATCGAGTACCACCAAGGCTAGATTCAGAGACAAACAAAGTGCGCAGAGCATCAATATTGTTAAGGTTTGTAAATGAGATAGAACATCATCAAAATCACTACGTAGAAAGCACAAGTGCTTCTACTAGCCAAGCATTAGATAATTTATTAAAACCCCATCGTCATATTAGGAACTAAGTCCAATTTTTTATTTCTCACTAAAGGGACGCTATGTCCGCATCAGTATAAATGTTTTTCATCATCCACCTACTAGATAGAAACACTAGATGAAGGGAAACAATAAATAAGAGAGGAGAAACAAGTGTCTTAGGGATAGTCACATAGGAGGTGCCCCCAATTCACCAACCACAATGCTATGTCTGTAAAACATAACACACAACAATGAAATCATAGAGATGCAATATAGAAGAACGATGATACAAATAGAAGGTCACAACAAAGGCGGTCTCCTGGTATCCACGACCTTACAAGAGAATCAGGGGTCATCCCAAGAGGCCTAAATAACACATAATGCATCATGAGGGAAGCACATCATGATAGAGATTAAGGGTTAGAGATACTTACCTGTAGAGAGGTCCATGCTAAAAGTTATCAACCATCAAATCATGTTTTTCCCAGTCGCAAACATAAGGTACCATTGCCAAGTTTTTGTCACTATTCTTTTGTTCATTCTTAAATACTTCTTGGTTTGACTCAATGTTAGGTGGAATGTTTTCTTGTTGAAGTTCATTAGTACACATTTTCACTACCCTCTTAGGTGGTGGGAGAAGCACATTATTTTGAGTGGTCTCATCATCCATCCTTGAGGGATTTAATGTGAGAGACTTCTCCTCATCCACTAGTGCTACATCCTTAGTGATGTCCAAATGACTTGAGTATTCAAACAAAGGAGGGACATTAAAGGTCTTCTCTTCCTTAGTAAATTCCAAGGTGTGTGAATAATCTACTAAAGGAAGAAGGTTGGTGGGAGGATCCATAGAAGTTTCATGCATTATGATAGAGTTGTTATTGTTGTTAGATGAAAGCTCATAGTCTACCCATGGAAATTTTTTTGTTGAAGGGATTTCCACATTCACTAATGCTTCCTCTTGGCTAGGAAGAGCATTGGAATGACAAAGTGGTGGTGGCTCTTCACTTACTAATGCTTCATCTTGGCCAGAGTGAGCATTAGAATGAAGATTTGGTGGTATGATGTTAAGAGATGTGTCAATGAAATCATCCTCTTGTATCCAAGTGTCCTCATGAGGAGGAACAACCTTGGGAGAAGTATCATAGGATACCACTAAGTTATCATCAAATGTTTTAGTAATAGGTATTGAATTAGAATCTTCCATAAAATCATCTAAGGCTTCATCTAACATTTTAAGATCATCACTTGTATATATATTATTGATCATGAATTTAGTGAGATCATCCAATATCCACGGATATATTCCCATAAAGTTTGTGAAGCTATCAAAATCATATATATAACAAAGGATTTCATATGTGGAGCACTTAGAGAGATCAACATCATGAATGTGTGTTATCTGTTCCAAGACTTGAGGATATTTATGTGTAAATTTAGAGAAATGATCCATGTCTATGATGTATGCAAACATTTCTTCCAAAGAAGTAGCCATGATATATGTTTTCAAATCAATGCAATATCAGATTTTAAAAGTTTTCCCAAAAGTATGCAAAGGACAAGTGCAAAACTATATGCAAAAATGACCTAAAATGCTTTATTTTTATACTTTTTCAATGCAAATAAATGAAATAAAGGGTTTTGTAAGGATTTTTATTAGGAGCAGAAAATAATATTTCTTATAATAGTCCAATACAACAATAAGATCCTTTACAACACTCTTTATATGCAAACCTAAAATGATAACTAGTCAAAAGCTAGTGAAAATATGTGGTTTTTCACAGTTTTTCAATCCCAAGACCTAATGAAAGAGGTGTTGTAAGAAATTTTATGAGGTACAACAAATAATAGCAATAATATCAGTCACCTAGAAGCATAAAATCTTTTACAACACACTTGGAGTGCAAACTAGGTCAAACCCTAGGGCAAAAATAGCAAAAAAATATGTAATTTTTCACCAAATTTTTAATACAACAGGCCAATAACAAGGTGTTGTAAAAAATTTTAGGAGGAGAAGAAGATAATAACCCTAATATTAGTCAATTAATGCAAAAATGCTCTTTACAACATGCATATAGTGCAAATTTAGAGAGTCGATAAGGCCAAATCTAGTGAAGATCAATGTTTTTCAAGCCCTAGGTTTGAGATCTTGATGTAAAATGCTATATGAATATTTTGAAATCTAATTTATGATGAAAATTAAATTCTCTTAGATCTGAAAATGATTTCCAAGCCCTAACATGCAAAATGCAAGTGCAAATCTAGTGAGAAATCAATGAAAATGTTAGTTTTTGTTGAAATTTTCTATGCAAAAATGCAAATTTGTACTAAAATGCAAGACTATAGACAAATACAAATTTGAATAAGTCTCTAAAATCAGTATAAAAATCTAAAATAAGATTTCACATACAAACTCTAGATTTTGGAATTACTAGGTTATATGCAAAATTCACAATTTTCAACAAAACCCTAGCAATTTTATGATGAAAATGCAATGCAAACTAATGATTTTTTGTAAATTTCTGTAAATTAACTTAGATCTAATGCATAAATCAGAAATTTGGTGAAATTGAACTTAATTGATGCAAAATAGAAACCCCTAGCATGCACTATTTTTTTCAATTTTTTCAATTTTTCAAATTTTTTGTAAGTTTTCCAATGTAATAAAATGAATGATGATGTCAATGAAGGAAATTGATGCAAATCTAAAGCAAAACACTCAGCAAGGTGCAAACAAGTCCAACAACACAGGTTCACCAAAATGTAAAGAGCAGAATTTGGATGTTTGATTTTTGATAGTTTTGTGTGTGTATCCTCCTTTCACCCTTTACGTTCAAGGATCTAGGGTCAAGTTGCAATATACTATCATACACAAGATCACTATGACATGTAGGGAAACTTAGATTTTTATGATTTGATTTCTAATTATGTTCTCTTATGCTCAATTATGCCTTAAACCTCTAATTATGCAAGTACGATAGTAAATAGATGAATTATGAAAAATGCTGCTATAGAAAGATGTAAAATGAAAAATCAAAGTGCACCTATTTTTAGGGTTTAGACGTAGAAAATTTGGGGACAAAGGAGCGGTCGCCCAAGTCCAATGCCTTACTTTTTGTCAGGATCTGTAAACAAGACTTGCTACCTATGTCTAATGTACCAGATATTTTCCCGTTGAGGAACTTTAAGGACTAAAGAGCAAGCACCCTAGTCTAGGGAGCTATTTTCTTCTCTAATCTGTAATTCCAACACTCTGTTGTACCCTTCTGCAACTTCCCTTTGTCTGTAACTCCAACCTGTAACCTGCAAGCATGAAAACTTTGGGAGGGGGTTGTGGTGTTTAGAGGCTTGCCTCAGTGAAGCCCCAGAGAAACATTCAAGTCTTTCAAACACTATTGTCGTATAGAGAGTGTGTGCCCTTCGGAGGCAGAGGAAAAAACCAAATGATAAATGCTTAATAATCACAATAGATGTCACCTTGTAGTGAAGATCTCATGAGAGGAAGAAACTCTTCATTCTATGAGGAGATGGATGCTCAAATCTATAAATACAAACACATAGATAACACAAATATGCTCTTGGAACACAATGAAAGTCTTGAATCACCAATGCTCATGCAAATTGATAGCTAATTGTAATCTAATGATCATCAAGTTTACAAATCAATTCCTAAACATGCTTTTATATGCAACTATAAACATTCCTGCCAAGAATTTCGTAATTCAATCTTGTCATGTAAGCATAGGACCTAATTAACAGTCATAAGCCGACAACAGAAATTTAGGACTAACCCAAAATAAGGCAGGACAAGGGCATGGGTGCCCAAGTCCTCCCCCCTATTTTGGGTAGGATTATGTTTAAGGGGTCCCCTTAGGTCCCATTTGACATGAAACCCAAGGTTCATTCCATTGGGATGCCAAAATATAATGTATGATGTCCTAAACGCACACTAAAGACTTGGGAGCTAAACCTTTTGAGGGAAAAGCCCCCAAGGAGACATTTTTTGACATCACAAAAAGTAAGAGATAAGATGGTAGACAATAGATGAAAGGAATATTTAAGGGAAGAAAGTGTGAAATAAAAGAGATTGTAATTAGAATTTGTATCAAAGATATTTATATAATGACTAAAGAATTGTTATATTTTCCACATAATGAGATAAAGAATAATTGATGAAGTGTAAATGATGTTATGTATGTTTAATTAATTTTTCTTCTCTTATCCTATTGCATCCTTCTATAATCTACTGCATGTACCTTAAACCTTCTCTTACTACTCACACTTGGGTATAAACACAAATTTCAATAGACTAAAGCCTAGATCTTTGGTTTGTACCCAATTCTTTCCAATATTTGGTTCCATTATTGAGACCTTGGTAGAAGCAATGAGGGGAGGATAAAATATAGAATAAATCTTTTGTAGTAGTAAAGAATTCAAGAAGAAAGGATTATATAGTTAAGAAGGAACTAATTTTTATGGTTTGCAGTAGGATCTTCTAGGCTCTAGCTCTAGCCTAATGAGAAGAGGTTAGACACTTGGGGGATGATGAATGGAAAGTGGGGTATCCTATAAAAGGATCTCCAAGGGATGTGACTATTAAGGCAAGTCTAGTTTGAGCCATTAGGAATGGATAAAAAGGATTAATGAAATACCAAATCAAAACCATCCTTGGCCAAAGGAAAGAGTAAGAGACAAAGAGAGATCTTCGAGAAAATTAAAATGGTAGTTGAGTTGAGCATTGAACAAGAAAGGAGATTGAAAAAATATTATGAGAGAGATAAAAGGTGTAAAAGGATAATTGAGAGAGCCAAATAGGCCCCTTTAAAGCATTCTAGGAGGACTACTATATAAGGTTTAGAAAGTCCCTAGTTGGAAGGACAAGTAGGAGCTAGATAACCTATGAGGATACAACAAAGAGCTTGATTACCTGAGTAAACAAATCTAAAGAAAACTTAGCAGGAATGACAAAACAACTAAATAACTATGATGTGTTTAAAGAGTCAAGAAAGGAAGGACTTAGGAGGTGTAGTGCTCAGTCTTGGTGTGGAAGATGGGGTGATCCACTAGTAGAATTTCTAATCCAAAAACCATTTTATGGAATCAATCCATCAAACCTTAAGGTCACCATAAGTGAAGGATTTGAGGATGTAATAATCCTAATTTCAAAATTTAAGCCTCTAAATTTTTGTAAGGATTATTTGGATGATGTGGTTAATAGGAGTGTGAGATTAATGAAGGAAGAAGGATATCATGAGACATTGAAAATGGATGATGATGTCATGCTCAACAAATTTTCCATGAATACAATGAATATTTTGTGAGAAGAAAGGGATAACTCTTTATTATCTAGTAGCATGTCTCTAACTAATGAAAAGTTGCCAAATTTTGCATTGCCTAAAATAAAGAGACACCTAGAAGAAGTAACCCCCTAAACCAGGTGTTAGGATTAAGGTTCCATCAAGCTTGTAAATCACCCATAAGGGATGAAAGATTTTACTAAGTAGTGATCTCAGTGTTTTAGTAGCATGTTTAATCCTGGTACCTAACAGATGTTGGTTATGGAGCACATTTCATTCTAGGGGGTAAAGGGGGTTCCCCATAGCGAGGTCTAGAGGGATATCCACCCGGTGGGGGTTCAAGAGTAGTGCCCCCAAAAGCCTCATTATATATACACATAGCGAGGTCTAGAGGGATATCCACCTGGTGGGGGTTGGAGAGTAGTGCCCCCAAAAGCCACATTATATATATATATAATGTAAATCTATAACATTGATCATTAGGTCATAGATCTGGTGGTAGAGGTTTTGTTGGATTTTATTTCCAAGTAGAAGGTAACCCCTTTATGAGGATATTTATTGTGGTTGTGAAAATAAATTGTAGAAAGTCAAGATTGGAAAAATAGGTGCTGCTAGATTGAAGACTGAAGAGGATAATGATAGTGTTGTATTGTAAACTCTATTGAAGTTAATACAGACCGGTGCATCTCTTCTTGTGTGGAGTCTTTTCCCAAAAGGGTTTCTCCATGTAAACACTATATTATGTGTTCGATCTTTTGTTCCCAAAAGGGTTTCTAGTTGTATTTCAATACTATAACTAGAAGTAAAGATTTATTGTTACCAAGGGCTTCAAATCTGAACCAAAGTACTATATCTTCGGGAATGACACCAAAATGTTGGTTCCCAAAATTTCTATAACCCAAAACTCTAAAACATTCCTAATCACCTAGGCTAGGGATGTCATCAGGGTGATTTGAAAGAGGTTTATCCACAAGTTGAGGGTGATTTTGGCCAACTAGCAGGAGTGGGTAGACTCCTCTACTCTTTGAGCTCATCTTAGACTCTAGAGAGATATTCCAAGGGGTATACCTTAATAGCTATTGACTTCTAAACCAAATGAACAACTAAAAATATTTGAACAACCAAACCTAAATTGCTTTCTTAGCCCCAAATTTGTCACTAAACTAAGAACAACTGGTTGTTATAAAACCCCTATATAGCTTATAAAGGCAATCCTATAGAATGAGGATGTTTGCAGAACTACTACTATGTCTAAAGATAGATATATTGTTTTGTTTTTAAAGGTTTGGGTGATCATGGGCTTCTTAGAATGGTGCCTATCCATTGAGCTGTAGAGTCTTAAGTTCACCAAAAGAACATAACTACAAAGAAATATATGACTGCCTATTTGAATATTCAAATGAATAAAAATTAATACCAAATCACTAAAAATACTTTATAATCCAACACCGTATATTGTTCTTCCTCATATAATACTGAAATGATCATTTATAGAGATTAGAAATGAATTAGGATAGGAGTTGTCATACTCACTCAAATTATAGCTTACATTCACACCACTAAATGTGGCAAGAGAAAACTATAACTCTGATTAAGTTTCCTAAGAAGAACAACTACATCGGTGGACAAAAATAATGATTCAATAGAAAGATTGCAAAATATTAAACATACATTTCATAGTTGTTCAATGAAGAAAAAAAACTACAAAGATGATATTTTCCTTTCTACCTCTAGATCTCTGAACCTATTAAGAGAACAATGCCCAATTGACCAACCGTTGAAAAAAGTTTCAATCCTACCTTTATAGTCTTCTCAATGCAGACCTGAGAGTGAAACATGTGGGAAAACCCTGAACAACCCCACCAACTACAATAAAAACATTGATTTCAACTATGCACTTTGCATTAATGGTGATCATAGAGGTTGTTGGCATATTCCTAGGTGGTGGGAGGAATATGGAAGGCCAGGCAATCGACCTCTAAAAAATAGACTTTAGAGGTCGGGCATCCACTCTGCATAATGTCTTTGGAAGAGAAGAAAAGGCCCACCAACCCCGAAAAGCATAGAAGAAATAAAGACTAGTGGGGGTTGGGCCTCGAACCTTCGTCCTTCCAACTTCCTCAACATTTGGAAGGATTTTAGTTCACCAGACTTTGTCCATGTGTGAATAGTTGGCATCAGTACACCCCTCATCGGGTCCCACTTAACTGACACCATGATCATGCACTCTACATGCATGTGGAATGCACTAATACCACTCTTCGAAGTCCTTCAGTTGACCTTGTACACATGGCAGCCTATCACAACAGCGCAGAGCTAACTTGGCTTTGACAACTATCCTTTGCGCAGATGCACTACCAATTAAAGAAGTTGAAGGATATGTTAATTAACATATATCAGAGTTTGGACACTGAGATTTGTAAGTAACATCTTCTCTTTTGAATTCAACAAGGAACATCTCTTCCCTCCAACTTCAGAAAGCCATGACTAATATTCACAAGTTGTCGGAGCTTCGCAATCGGGCCTTCCTATTGATGTATGCTCTACAGAAGACGAAAGGCCACAAGTTTGACCTTGGATGCCTAATACAATTAGGTGTTTTCACAAGAAATAAAGGTGGAATTTAGAGTTGACAGACATGGCATAGTGAGGAAGAGAACCTTGAACTCCAAAAAGGTAGAAAATACAAGGAAACACTTAGGATTTTTGGGATTTTGTCATTTTGGGGGATTTTTCCTTGCATTTCAAAAGGAAAAAAGCTAGAAACCTTGTGAAGGGAACCCATGGAAACTATCTCTAACCATATATAAATGATAGGTTCTACAACAAAGGCACAAAGTGGGACTTACTGGAATTGGGGAAAAATGATGCATATTGGGAACTAGTTTTTTCAGGTGTCAACACTTTCATTGCTTACTTTGGTGGTATAGGTAATATGTGAAGTTGTAAAGGGTGAATTTCAAGTTGCAAAGTGTCTGAGCTGCAAAGTTCATGAATGGATAGAAGATGAAATTTTAGCCAGGGTTGCCTTTTGAATCTTTTAAAAATTAGCTAAAATTTTCAATATATTTCCAACTGGATATCTGGTCAACTAGACATGATGTTCCTGATCGACATCCAATTGGAAATCCTAGGTAAGGTCAAGAATGGATAGAGGATGACATTTTAGCAAGGGTTGCCTTTTGAATCTTTTGAAAATTCACTAAAATTTGCAAGATATTTCTAACAAGATATCTGGTCAACTGGACATGATGTTCCAGATCCACATCCAATTGGAAATCCTAGGTAAGGTCATGAATGGATAGAGGATGAAATTTTATCCAGGGTTGCCTTTTGAATTTTTTGAAAATTCACTAAAACTTGCAAGTTATTTCCAACTAGATATCTGGTCAACTGGACATTTCAGTCAACTAGATATCATGTTCCAACTGCACATTCTACATCTAGTTGGAAATTCACTAAAACAACTATATCTCTCTCATTCTCAACTAATTTCAAAAATTCAAAATTATCTAGAAAATTTTCAATGTGATGAACAAAACCTAGAAACCATTTGTAGAAATTTGAAATTTTTGGTTAACTTGACATTTGGTCAACTAGACATTTCGGCCAACTGGATATACTATCCAACTAGATATCCCATCCAACTGCATATTTTGTTCAACATGATATTTCTCAACAAGACATTTCCAACATGATATTTCTCAACATGATATTGCTTAACAGGATATTTCTCAACATGACATTTCACAACAAGATATTTCTCAATAGGACATTTCTCAATAGGATATTTTCCAACAAGACATTGCTCAACATCCCATTGACCACACATTTGGTCAACCATACATTTGGTCAACCAGACATTTGGTCAATTAGACATTTGGTCAACTAGATATTTTGGTGAATTGGATATCCTATTCCAACTGCACATTCTATATCCAATTGGAAATTCACTAAAACAATGATATCTCCCTCGTTTCTTAACAAAATTCAAAATGATCTAGAAATCTTGAGATGAGGGGAATAAAACATAGAAGCCATTTCTTGAAATTAGGAAAAAATGAAGGTGTTGTTCATAAACATTAAAAACATGAATAAACATTAATTTTGTGGGAATTTGGCCCCCAACCAAACATATTTTTAATTTGGAGTTCTCGTGAATGTTTAAAATGTGAATAAAGTATTTTATTACAAGAAACATTAATATTTTTTTATGGAATTTAAATCAGATGCTACAAATTATATCTTTACTGATTTATTTTTTTACAAAGATATCAATATTTGATAAATTTAATTGTTTTCTATGGCAGGAAATTGAAATTATAGCCAACTTAAAATTGAGATTTCCAAAAGAAGGAATATGTTGGGGATCTTCCAAATGCCAATTGTTGCCAATTGTTAAGATGTTGATGTCACTCATGTGTTGCTCTCAAATTTCCACCATTGGTTGCTATTGATGTAGGACTTTTGTCTATAAAAGAGTAGAAAATGGTCATTTTGAAGGATGAGAAATTGATGACTTAGAGCAGGGCTTGAAGAGAAAAGTTGTGACTCTTGCTTGTTTCATTGTTTCTTCTCACCAGTGGAGACTGCTTGTTCTCTTGTAAGAATAGACAGTAGATTTGAGGCCAACTGATGGTCATTCCTCATAAGAAATCATAAGTGACTTCAAATTAGCAATTGTCTTGAAATATCAAACTACTACGTCCCATGGGAGTGCGTTTGGAAACCTTTCATGCCTTTGTGAATCCCCTTTGAAGATTGCATCCCTTGTATGTAATTGTGGAGCATCTTGGTGAAATACAAGTGGATTTTTGCTTCAATTTACCATGCTGGCAAAGTATTCCTATAGGATCACTAAAAATATATCTCTCTTAGCCCCTTTTCTTTCCTCCCATATGTTTTTTCATTTCCTTACTCATGAAATCCACAAAATCATAAAAATGTAAAATTCATAAAATATGCTTAAATCTTTGAATAATTTCTTAAAATACTTGTTGAATTGGTGAAATTCAAGAAGATATTAAAGTAATTTAAGTATGATTTGAACATGATTGGTAGATTCAACATATATCATTAGAATTATCCTTTCTTGCATTTAAATTTGTAAAATCATTGAATAATTCCTAATAATACTTGTGAGTCTAGTGAATCAAAGAATATCTTTGAAGTAATTTCTAGAAGATTTACATGGGATCATTAAATTTGAGTGAATTGTAGAGGATTATCATTCCCTCTACTAAATTTAGCATAATCAAAGCATATTCTAACCAGTTGATGGAAGATCTTGCAGGAAATTGACTATATTTGCAGGAATTTAAAGATTAGTTCTAACTGTGTGAAAATATGTTTGACTTGTAAGAAGTAGATCCAAGCATGTAAGTCCCTGAAGTGAAAACAACAAAGCACAATGAACCTTGAGTGAAGGCCAAGTGATCAGGACCTGATAACTAGAGACTTGGGACTTCAAATTCATAGAGAATTTGAAGTCTTTCAAGAAAGATAGATGTTTTATTGTGTGATTTTCTATCCATGGATGATGTGACTAAAACACATGTCAGGAGAAATGGTGCTAGAAGGAGGACTTGCACATGCTGGAGCTGTTGTGAGCTTTCAAGTTATTATTCTGAGATGGGTAAGATCTCAAATTTCAAAATTTGAAAATTTAAAAATTGAAAACAAAATCTCACCATTAATGGATCTACATGAAGTTCCTAGCCTTGGGATTCCTCCATTTTTCAGAGGATTGTCCCAAAAATCATATCAGGAAGAAAATTTTCAAATTAATATTCCTTTCTTTTAGGAAATTTTAAATGAACAACTTTATCCTCAAAATTTACCTAACTTCGCTTCATCAAGAAAATGTAGGATACATGATTCTATAGAGCATGGTGAAATTAATTACTTAACTTTGATTACAAGGTTGTATTTGGCTTTAAAAGAAATAATTTCTTTCTTAAAAGTGTATAGGACTAAAGTTTGTTAGGAAAAAAAGAAGTCATGAGTTATCTTGAAAATGCAATAGTTGGACTAGTTCTGGAAGACAAGGATGGTGAAATTCAACTGCACTTACCTTATTTTAAACTATGTCATGGTAAAAGTGAGAGTTCTCAACTTCGTTGTCAAATTTTTAATATAAATAAAGCAAATTGCAGGTATGCATCTTTTGAAGACTATAGAAAAGAAATCACATGTTATTTTTAGTCATCGGATAACAAGAAAAAAAGATTTAATGAGAAGGAAAAGAAATAAAAAATAACCTTGATACATTTAATAGGTGTATTGAATCCTTGAACTCAGAAAATGCTTGTCAAGTAAATGTTTCTAGATCTGATTTTAATAGTGAATTTGTTGTGAAATGTTTTCAATCATCTAATGAAAATAATCATGTAAAAAAGTGTAAACAGGTGTTGATGGAATTTAAATGTACAACCATTGAAGAAAATTTTATAACAACCAAACAAGTCATAGAAAATAGAATAAATACTAAGTTATCATTTGATTCCTTTAAATTAAATGATCAATTCCAAGATTGTTTTAGGACAATTGAACTAGACATTTTACCAAATAGCAACGCTTGGGTGAATTATTTGAAGAACAATCTATGAAAATAAAAGATACAAAATGTTTTGTTGTTGTTGTGCATGATCAGATATCAATCTAGTGTCATTTTATAAATGAAATAGGGAAGTGTTCATATCTATCAAATGTTGTTTCATATTTACAGTCAAATGAGTTAAAAATGACAAATTTATGTATTGCAAAAAATGTTCAACTAGAAAATTACATGTTTTCATATGAAGATGAGTCAACCATGATGTTAGAGAGTTATGTATTTTATTTTGAAGATGAAAATGTAAAATCATTAAATGGAGAACCAACTAGCAGTGAACAAGCATGTCTAGTAGAACAAGAAATGAACTAGGATGTATCTTCCCTTTTCCCAATAAATGATGTTGATTATTATTTTGATTATGGAAATTCAAGGGATAGAACATGTAAATGGATTGAAGCCATGAACATAATGAACTTCCTCAATTGTTGATCATTAAGGATTATTGTTTTAAATATGAGAAATTTAGAATAGAAGAATATTTTTCATAACACAAAGATGAATTAACTAGGATCAGGACGATAACTAATGCCCTAATATTATTACATATTTTGAAAAGGTAGGTAAATATAAGTTTTTTCTTGTGTTACCCTAGTTTTCATTTACCTTGTAGTGTCTTGTACATAGTGTGGTATGTAGTTGTTGCCTTTGTTCCTTTTCTTTTCCTTTCTAGTTTTGTTTTGTCATATTGTCTTTCTTTGTTTGCTTTCATTCCCTTTTGTTTTGTGTGTGTTTTGGTCTTCACTTTTCTCAGATGTATAATGGAGAAAACTGCCACCTTAGAAAAAAGTGGAACTTCTTGAATTTAGGAAATGACTGAAAAAATTCTACATAGGTTATAACTTTTATGAATGTAGTTTGTCTAATTTGTTTTTGAAAATATTATTCACTAGAATCACCATCATCTTTGGAGGATCTCTCAAACTTGCCATCAAAGACAACTTTTTTTTCGTCTTCTTCTCCTTGAAATCTCTTCTTAGGTGTCTAGCTTTGCCACAATTCCAACACTTCACCTTGTAACATCAAAAATTGCATAACCTTACAATTTCATGTTATATTTTTATCTTGCTTTAGTGTCCATTCCCATAGCATGTTTTAGGGATCATTTTATCCTAGACAACCTTTTCCTTCACTAGATTGCCAAATTTCTTTATTGGATTCTAATTCTTCTCATTATCATAGGAACACATGTTAAATTTTGAGTGATTTCTTTAGGACACTAGAACAACATGCAAACATCCATGTGATGCACTAGCATCCCATGAGTTTCAAAATTTAAAGCATTTGTTTCCCACCTAGTTGTCAAGTGTCACTTGATATAATGCCTGTTTTCCAGAAAAAAAAAAAAAAAAAACACCTTCAACAGTCAAATCTAACCCTTTAGCTTCCACATAACCCTTAATGCAAAAGCAATTTTAAAGATCTAGATATCAATCTATTTCATTCTCTTCTCTTGCAACCTGAAATTTTATCTCTTTCTTGCACTCTTGCTCTATGCTACTGAAACAATATCTTTATTGAAACCCTCTCAAAGATTTACATTGTTACACAATGATTGACTCCTCTGAAGAGCTTATTTCTTATTTTTCTACATCATATTAGTAATATTTTTTTTGTTCTTACTTTGAATAATATGGTTGCAACTTATTTATCATATTTCTTCTTCATTTACATTGGCAAATCTCTTGGTGTAGACCACCACTGATTTTTTCATGTGCACACTAGGGTATTCTTCCTTGTAGACCAGGGTTGATACTTGTAGATTTATTTTATCATCACTACTCCTAATTCCTAGATGCACATAGGATAGGAGCACACATTATTTTTCTATATCTTTATCATTGGTTGTTTGTGGAGGTACAAATACCAAAGCAAGGGTTTGACCTGAAGGAAAACGCCCAAACAGTCCCAACATTTTCTCTTGTTTTAGCTACATGTATTTTGTGAGAATATTCAACTGCATGGAGGTTTTCTAGTATCTCTTGCCTTTTCTAGTTCATTTTAATATTTCATTTTATTTAGTTATTTTATCTCTATTTTATCATTTTTATATTATTTGGTATCCCTTGGTTTACTATTTTGGTTGTCCCTATTTCTTGTTGTACAGGTATATTCAAAATCTGGTGGAAACTTCATACTTTGTGAATTTTTGGGATAACAGCATGAAGGAAGGACTACATCACTTTGCATGGACATCCATGCATTGTGCTAGTGTTTGAGATAGCTAACTCCATATTTTAATGCTAGGTTTCTTTATTTCTTCAATTTACAATTCTAAATTTAGTTTTTCAATTCTGTACTTCATTTTTTTGTAAATTAGCATTTTCATACCCAACTCATATAAATGTAATGTAGAAGTTAGTGGTATCTTAAATTTTCCTTAGCTTTAGCACATGAGAGAAAAAATTTTCTTGTTCTAGAAATAAAATCAGGAAAAGTATTAATTCCTTTCTTGAAAAATCACAAGGCACAGATCCATGGAATTTGAGTAAGGGGATGACCTTGAAAAGTGAGAACTAGGGACCACTAGAGAGAATGTTGATTAATGTAACTTAGACCATTATGAAAGCTAGTGCCATTCTAAAGAAGCCAAGGCTTCATGGTTTCTGACGCTTTCCAAATGTTTTTGATAACAAAAGTCCCCTAAATTTGAAAAAGACCCTTCATAATGAGAAGGGTGTGAAGCCCAATCCCCTTCCAGGCTTGTTTCCCAAGAGGATCACCTGAGGAAATGCTATGATGTACAAGAATTTTCTAAGCTTCATTACCTTCAAGGGCTCTAATGATTCATTTGGCACAAAGAGCCACACTCTGGCACTAAACAAAAAGTAAGCCCAAGCCTCTTAAGTCATGAGGTATATAGTAGTACTCCCATGAAACCCTATAAAACCCTCTATGGTTCTCAGAGGAAGCCCAAAGAAATTGTCTAAGAATCTTTCCAAGATTTTGATAGGAGGCTTTCAAAGGCACCTAATAGAACGAATAATATTCATGGGTGGTTGCTAGAATTTTAGAGCAAATTTAAAATTTTGCTGCAAGAGACAAATGCTTAGTGATTTATTAAGCCATCATTTTTTCAATTCTAGAGATGACAACTTGCCATAGAGCAGTTGGTGAAGCTTGAAAAGCCAAAGGAATGCCTAGCAATTTGAAGACCTCCCCATGCTCAATCCATCTCCAACCAAAGGATTCGAGCCTAGGAGGCTTGGGGAGCATGGATTGATGATAGCATTGAGTTTTATGCCATTGAATGATAGAACTAGAAGCTTTGCAAACATATCCAACCAAATAAGAGCCTTCTTGATGTTAGTTTGCTCTTCCAAAAGAGTGAGAAAAGAATCATCAGCAAAATGCCCATTCACCAATTGAGCAGAATAATTAGGGAGAGTAACACCCTTGACCTGTTGTTGGGAAACAACCTAGGCAAGAAGGTATCCAAAACCTTTAGCAACAAGAACATATAAGGCAGGAGCCAAAGGGAAGCCTTGACGAATAGATCTAAAAAGGCCAAAGGCTGAAGATCGATGATCGTTAATAGTATTACAGAATGAAGCATTTGAAAATAGCATGGGAACATCTTGAACAAATCTAGGGCAAAATCCAAGAGCTTGAAGCATAGCTATAATAAAACGCCATTCTATATGATCATAGGCTTTAGTAAAGTCAATTTTAATGAAAATTGTTGGCTATTGAGATCGACGAGCCCATTCCATACCTTACCAAATGACAATTATATTATCCAGAATAAAGCTAGATTTAATAAAACTAGTTTGCTCAAGATGGACAATTCTCAGAAAGAGTGGCGAATTTCAAAGCCCAGGCCTTGGCAATAATCTTGTAGGAAACATTTAATAGAGCGATCAACTACCAGTTGCAAATTTGCTTAGGATCACCAGGCTTAGGTATGAATTTTATATTTCCTTTATTAATAATTAGAATTAAAGATATATAAATAATTAATTTCTTCTAACTTAGTATGAAGAATTGAAGAGTATTCAACAAATTGATTATAAGGTTTAAAAAATTATTCTTCCAACAAAATAAAAAATAAATATATACAACAATTAAAAAACATAAAATTATAAAAATGTCATAAACATATCTGATCAACATAATAATGCATAATATAAATATTTGAAAAAAGTATGCTCCTACTTCAACTTACAATCACCACCACTCACCACCAGCAGATTTAACTGTGTGGTTGTCATTTACTATTACATCATAACATTATCAATTTCGTACAAGTGCAAATAAACTGTGGAAAGCCTTCAAGACGCTCTTTTGTTCCCCGCTCATAAGGAATGTTTTCTCCACTAGCTTAAATTGTTTTTTTATTTCAATTTTATACCCATATGTAGTGAATGTACAATGTTGTGTGAACACACCTATCACTATAGCTTTGCCCCAATCCCCGCATAGAAAAGAAACTGGCATGAATCCTTGTAGAAAGCGAAAATCTACAACCGAGCATAGCATGAAGGCATTGCCTATGGAGTCCAGCTTCTCATCGAACTTACCAAAAGATTTGACGACAGAGAGATTGGGAAAGGCTGACGAGTTTAGAAGTGACGCCATGCCAGGGGCTGCCTTTGTACAAATTATTATTTCTGCCGGCCATTTCTGCAAACCAAAAAGAAACTCAAAATAAAATATAGTGATGAGATAAAAATAACTAGAATTTTATATTTCTAAAAACAATTATTACCTGTATAGTTTTTATACAAGGCTCAATGGCTGAACTCTTCTTTACCACGAGGTGTAGCGTTGTCAATCTTTGCACGTACTCCAAACTTTCTATGCGCGGCACCACCCACCAGCTACATACTACCGCCAGCTTCTCCAATGATTTGCAGTGTTGTAAACCTTCTATCTCCTCTACTTTGTTGGGACCTTTCAATTCAAATACTTTGAGAGAAATTAAATCTGCAAAACATGGAAGGGAATGCAACTCTGGACAGTCACTTATTCTCAGCGCCTCCAATGATCTGCAGTGTTGTAAATTTCATATCTTTGAGATTTTGTGGCAAATTATCAATTCAATTTTTCTTAGAGAAGTTAATTCTTCGAAACTTGGAAGCGCATTTAACCCTGAACATGAAATTATCATCAGTGTGTTCAATGATCTGCAGTGCTTTAAACCTTCTAACGTCTCAAGTCTGTCGCATGATCTCATTTCAAATATTTCTAGAGACACTAATTCTTCAAAACTCGGAAGCACGGCTAACTCTGGAGAACTATTTATCTTCAGTGTTTGGAGGTTTGACAAACCACCGATACCCATCATATTTCTTAGGTCTCCACAATAGTCCACCTCTAGGAACGTCGGTGCTGTTGGCAGGGGGTGAAGCCACCTTAAATGCCGGATATCACAGAGTTTGACCGTTGCAAGGCCAGGACAACACTCTTTAGAAATTAAAATCTTCAAGCCACTCCTGTCCCTCACGATTCCTTCCCAAAAGGGAATTCACTGATTGGACAATAGTCTATACTAAGAAATTGCAGATTAACCAGTTGCGTAAATGATTGTGGTAAACATTCCAATGCCAAATACCCTAATTCCAAACGCTCTAAAAGATTCAGACACCCCATAGACTCTGGTAAAGAATCTATCTTACATGACTTTATCACCATCACTCTCAACTTACTGAGTTGACCGATGTTAACTGGGAGCTCCCTTATGTCGATATGTTCTACGTAGAGCTCTCTCAAAGAGGCCTGATTTGTGATGTTGTCATGTCCCAACATTAAGACATTATTTGTCATCATCAAATTGGATGATAATTATGTATATAATAATACTTAATAAACAAATATAATATTATTAAGCAATATTATAATATATTTATTGTACTTATATATAATAAATATAAAGACAATTATAATATTATATATGATATATATATTATATAAATATAAATATAAATAAATGTTATTATAATATAATTATCATATAATATATATAAGACAAATGTCTTATAATATATAAATATAAATAAGAAATATTATTATAATCATTTATAATATAATAAATATAAATATAAATATTAATATTATTATTATATAATAATTATAATTATCAATGTAAATATTAAATCAAATATTAGTATAAAGTATGATCATTATAAATATAATATTATAAATATATATAAAATTAATATTAACTAATATCCTTGGAAGATATCAATAAAGATAGACCAAGTTTATTAAAAGACAAAGTTTATTAAAATAAAGATAAATGCAACAATTATGTTAGAGGAAGTAAGTTAGATTATTAGTAAATAAAAGAGGTGCATATTAATTAAAGGTTATTTTCTATAAGACACATCCCTTCATTAAAGGAGGGTATAAAGATGGGAAGAAGATAACATAAAGGGAGAGAAAGAAAGGAATGAGAAATATATATATCTGGAGAGGATAAGGAAAATAGAAAAGAATACACAATATAATTCTGATTTATAAATATAATAGCAAGAAGGATATAATATAAAATTTTTGGAAATGGTAAATATATTCATGGCATATTTAAATTTGCAATATATAAGGAATAATATATTTTGAGTTGTAATATACCATTTCAGAAATACTTATGTACACTAGCAGCCATATAAGAACATCGGATATATCTGAGATATAATATATATAGTTTGAGTTAAAGAAAAGAAATATATTAAAAGGGAATAATTCTCTTTATGAAGTGTTGCCTCTCTTGGCAATAGTTGTAGCCATACACCATTGAAGATATAAAAAGGAAGTGTGAAGTAAAAAAAATCATATAGTAATATAAATCACTAGACAACAGATTGGTCTTCCATTAAATACAAGTATTAGATCAGCACAAGGTATTATATCAACAAGCATTACTAAGAGCAATCGATCATACGAGAAGTAAAATTGTGTGTAGGATTAATAAATTTTGTTCTTCCAAAAAGGGGACATCACAAATGGTATCAGAGTAGTGTATCCTGCCATCCTATGAAACAATCTTATGCAAGCATACACTAAGGAAAATTTTGAACCAAAAGAGAAGACAAAGAAATATAATGAAGAAGAAAGTTTATAATTGCCCGAGTATGAGCAAACTAAGTCAAGACACGATAGGTAGGGAGAATGTCCTCCATCATGCTCTTGTCTAATTATGTTAAGAGAATGATAGGTAGGGAGAATGTCCTCCATCATACCTCAACAAGACATGATAGGTAGGGAGAATGTCCTCCATCATACCTCAACAAGACACAATAGGTAGGGAGAATGTCCTCCATCATACCTCAACAAGACACGATAAGTAGGGAGAATATCCTCCATCGTGCTCTCATCAAATTATGTTAAAGGGATGATAGGTAGGAAGAATGCCCTCCATCATCAAGACATGATAGGTAGGAAGTATGCCCTCCATCATGCTCTTGTCAAGATGTGATAGGTAGAAAGTGTGCCCTCCATCACACTCTTGATCCTTAATGTTAAAGAGATGATAGGTAGGAAGAATGCCCTCCATCATGCTCTCATCAAATTATGTTAAAGGGATGATAGGTAGGAAGAATGCCCTCCATCATCAAGATATGATAGGTAGGAAGTGTGCCCTCCATCACACTCTAAATTGCAAGTATTTCTATGGATTCTATCAAAGGATCAACTTGAGGTATGGATAACTATATGTTGAAATTGAATGTTATTTATGTTATATCATTAATTGTATTATGATGTATTGATTTCATTACTGATTTATTGATCTTTAATATTGGTAATGTCCTTTTCAAGAGTATTTCTTGTGTGCAGGTGAAGAAATCAGTATAACCTACAAGTGGACATTGGAGAAGTATAGAACATAAAAGTTAATTTTATTAATCACAAAGACCCATAAACCAAATTCATCTTAGATCGATTCTTCCAACCTCCTTGAGTTCTTCTCTTGAAACTGAAACTAAGTTATATTATGGGCCCATAACCCACAAATTCCCAGGATCATTTTTCATAATCATCTATAACACTTATATTTCATCAAGCACATCGCTTTTTAAATAAAAGCTTACCAAATCTTCTTTGATCATAAAATTTCTCTCCATGACATCATATAAGCAATTACTCCTCAAAAATATGACTCTTCTCAATTTTGAGGTCAATAACATATGATAAGTATAAGACCAAATCTCGTAATCAAAGATCAAGATATCTTCATCATTGATTGGAATCTTAGAATCTCAATGCTCCCAAAATCTTCTTTAGCATTGAAAATATTTTCATTGCCTAATGTCTTCATCTATGATACTTGCATCACTTTATTATTAAAAACATCAAACAAATGCTTACCTAAACATTTGTCTTCATTAAACATTTCGAGTATTCTTTGGTCACAAATTCTCTTTCATGAATCACAATCATTTTCTCTTCACCAAAGCATGTTCATTCTAAATAAAAACTATGACTTTGTCTCAACACATCGGAAGGTAGTGCAAAGTAATGAAAGAATTCACTGTGATTGCTTGAGGACAAGCAATTTCAAGTGGGGAGGGCTGTCATGTCCCAACATTAAGATATTATTTGTCATCATCAAATTGGATGATAATTATGTATATAATAATACTTAATAAACATATATAATATTATTAAGTAATATTTTAATATATTTATTGTACTTATATATAATAAATATAAAGATAATTATAATATTATATATGATATATATATTATATAAATATAAATATGCATATTAATATTAATATAAATAGAAATAAATGTTATTATAATATAATTATCATATAATATATATAAGACAAATGTCTTATAATATATAAATATAAATAAGAAATATTATTATAATCATTTATAATATAATAAATATAAATATAAATATTAATATTATTATTATATAATAATTATAATTATCAATGTAGATATTAAATCAAATATTAGTATAAAGTATGATCATTATAAATATATATAAAATTAATATTAACTAATATCAATAAAGATAGACTAAGTTTATTAAAAGACAAAGTTTATTAAAATAAAGATAAATGCAACAATTATTTTAGAGGAAGTAAGTTAGATTATTAGTAAATAAAAGAGGTGCATATTAATTAAAGATTATTTTCTATAAGACACATCCCTTCATTAAAGGAGGGTATAAAGATGGGAAGAAGATAACATAAAGGGAGAGAAAGAAAGGAATGAGAAATACATATATCTGGAGAGGATAAGGAAAATAGAAAAGAATACAAAAGGAATATAATTCTGATTTATAAATATAATAGAAAGAAGGATATAATATAGAATTTTTGGAAATGGTAAATATATTTATAGCATATTTAAATCTGCAATATATAAGGAATAATATATTTTGAGTTTTAATATACCATTTCAGAAATACTTATGTACACTAGCAGCCATATAAGAACATTAGATATATCTGAGATATAATATATATGGTTTGAGTTAAAGAAAAGAAATATATTAAAAGGGAATAATTCTCTTTATGAAGTGTTGCCTCTTTTGGCAATAGTTGCAGCCATACACCATTGAAGATATAAAAAGGAAGTGTGAAGTAAAAAAGATCATATAGTAATATGAATCACCAGACAACAGATTGGTCTTCCATTAAATACAAGTATTAGATCAGCACAAGGTATTATATCAACAAGCATTACTAAGAGCAATCGATCATACGAGAAGTAAAATTGTGTGTAGGATTAATAAATTTTGTTTTTCCAAAAAGGGGACATTACAAGTGGTATCAGAGTAGTGTATCCTGCCATCCTTTGAAACAATCTTATGCAAGCATACACTAAGGAAAATTTTGAACCAAAAGAGAAGACAAAGAAATATAATGAAGAAGAAAGTTTATAATTGCCCGAGTATGAGCAAACTAAGTCAAGACATGATAGGTAGGGAGAATGTCCTCCATCGTGCTCTTGTCTAATTATGTTAAGAGAATGATAGGTAGGGAGAATGTCCTCCATCATACCTCAACAAGACATGATAGGTAGGGAGAATGTCCTCCATCATACCTCAACAAGACACAATAGGTAGGGAGAATGTCCTCCATCATGCTCTTGTCTAATTATGTTAAGAGGATGATAGGTAGGGAGAATGTCCTCCATCATACCTCAACAAGACACGATAGGTAGGGAGAATATCCTCCATCATGCTCTCATCAAATTATGTTAAAGGGATGATAGGTAGGAAGAATGCCCTCCATCATCAAAACATGATAGGTAGGAAGTATGCCCTCCATCATGCTCTTGTCAAGATGTGATAGGTAGGAAGTGTGCCCTCCATCACACTCTTGATCCTTAATGTTAAAGAGATGATAGGTAGGAAGAATGCCCTCCATCATGCTCTCATCAAATTATGTTAAAGGGATGATAGGTAGGAAGAATGCCCTCCATCACACTCTAAATTGCAAGTATTTCTATGGATTCTATCAAAGGATCAACTTGAGGTATGGATAACTATATGTTGAAATTGAATGTTATTTATGTTATATCATTAATTATATTATGATGTATTGATTTCATTATTGATTTATTGATCTTTAATATTGCTAATGTCCCTTTCAAGAGTTATTCTTGTGTGCAGGTGAAGAGATCAGTATAACCTACAAGTGGACATTGGAGAAGTATAGAACATAAAAGTTAATTTTATTAATCACAAAGACCCATAAACCAAATTCATCTTAGATCGATTCTTCCAACCTGTTGACTTTTTCCCAGACTGGATGCTTATTCCCAGATTTCCCTACAAGGTAGCCATCAGTGATCAACAGGATCTCTGGGCCAGGGGGTCAACAGTGTAGGAGATAGACTCTATATTTTATCTCCTCTTCTTCTTCAGGCTCTGCAAGACCTAGGGGGGTATTCCCTATTCAACATCCATGAGGATATGCATGCAAGGCTGGGATGTTGACAGAAAGTAGATGAGTCCTCTTGTAAGTAGACCAAAACTGAAAGATAAGAGCAAAGGGGCTAGCTTTGGGCCTATTTGCAGTTGTAGACAGAGGACTGAGGTTCCTAAAACTAACTCTAATGTCCTAATGTTGGTTTAAGATTTTGATTTGGATTTTAAGTGTGGATGCAAAGCTGGATATGGTTATAACACAAAACAAAGCATGATTGGTGCCTATCCAGGGCCTGGAGTCAGTAGACATACACCTGTGAATGATCAGCATGAACAGCTAAAACTGGATTTCAAGGGGATATATGTGATACCTGCCTTACAAGTATCTCCCAATACAGAGTGTTAGGTTATCTCTACTTATGGTATCCCTACTGCAGTATACCCTTCCCAATGTTCAACCTGAAAACAGTTTAATCTACCCCTTGAGTAGAAGTTAAAAGATCAGACAGTCAACATAGGAATTCTATGCTCTAGAATCTAAACATTACCAAACATCCAGATTCAGAAGAAGAATACATGCAATACTGGAGACAGAATTAACGCAACACATGCCAAACAGCATTTCTCATATAAGTTTAATCATGAAATCAGTGGGTTCATACCAAAAACATACAACAAGAGATACATAAACTCACAGGTAAGCTGTACAGAGCAACCAGATCAGCTTGTTATGCATTACAGAGCCAAAATCTTCAACTTTCAACAACCTTGAATGAATAACACCGTCTGCATTATATAGCAGGAGGGTGTATTCAGCATTGACTACCAGGTTGACCAAAAATCCCGCCAGATACACAGTACCATAAAAATGGCGCTCAAACACACTACCAGATTGGCGCCCAAACATGAATGTAGCAGGTAGGGGAGGAGACAGGAAGATATCTCGAGCCCTGCGCCACTGTCCGCTGATGTACACCTTCAATCAGGTACCAGATCCGCCCACGCCATCGCCCATACCTCTGCAACAATCGCCATTAAAGGCGCACCAAACCGCGGCCTTGGGAAGAACATCAAACAGTCGACGCAACCATTTCCCGCCGAGATTCATCATCATGATATTTCGAATATGCAGGATCTCAATATCCCACATGCACCCCGCGATGACCTCATTAATACTTTATATACTAGGTCATGAGCATATATCACGTCGGTGCTTTTGCTCTTGACGACACTAGTATAAGACTTCATCATCATCACCCTCCAGCAGCATGATATCCTGTCGATTGAAATATCACCCTGACGTCATCATCATATCGCAATATAGCCTACATGATAATCGCCTTCATCGGCACAACCTGATCCATCGGAGAAACATCCTCCTGCTGAGCCTATACCAAAAGTCTGGCCGATGAACATCCTGATGACATCATCATCATATCCTGCTGACGTCATCGTCATATCTGCCTACTGCGCACCTCGTCATCATCATGTTTGCAAATATCAGGAGGTCTCTTCAAGATGATCAATGTTAGAAATATGACCCCCGCGGACCTTGATGACGTCATCATCATATTAACGTCATCATGATATTCGGAAGACAACCGGATATTTGGAAATATCCTCCTGATGCACAAATATCAGGTTGCACTGTAGTTCCTCTATAAGATCGGGGCGATAAGAGAATATGATGATGCAGCTGAAAAATGCTGAGGACGCCCAAAGACTTAGAACATTTTTTGGATTCTTAGGGAAAGTGCCTGCATGAAAATTGCTCAAAAATTGTCAGTCAACTCAGGCACTAACACAACCTCCTTGAGTTCTTCTCTTGAAACCGAAACTAAGTTATATTATGGGCCCATAACCCACAAATTCCCAAGATCATTTTTCATAATCATCTATAACACTTATATTTCATCAAGCACATCACTTTTTAAATAAAAGCTTACCAAATCTTCTTTGATCATAAAATTTCTCTCCATGACATCATATAAGCAATTACTCCTCAAAAATATGACTCTTCTCAATTTTGAGGTCAATAACATATGATAAGTATACGACCAAATCTTGTAATCAAAGATCAAGATATCTTCATCATTGATTGGAATCTTGGAATCTCAATGCTCCCAAAATCTTCTTTAGCATTGAAAATATTTTCATTGCCTAATGTCTTCATCTATGATACTTGCATCACTTTATTATTAAAAACATCAAACAAATGCTTACCTAAACATTTGTCTTCATTAAACATTTCAAGTATTCTTTGGTCACAAATTCTCTTTCATGAATCACAATCATTTTCTCTTCACCAAAGCATGTTCATTCTGAATAAAAACTATGACTTTGTCTCAACACATCGGAAGGTAGTGCAAAGTAATGAAAGAATTCACTGTGATTGCTTGAGGACAAGCAATTTCAAGTGGGGAGGGCTGTCATGTCCCAACATTAAGATATTATTTGTCATCATCAAATTGGATGATAATTATGTATATAATAATACTTAATAAACATATATAATATTATTAAGTAATATTATAATATATTTATTGTACTTATATATAATAAATATAAAGATAATTATAATATTATATATGATATATATATATTATATAAATATAAATATGCATATTAATATTAATATAAATATAAATAAATGTTATTATAATATAATTATCATATAATATATATAAGACAAATGTCTTATAATATATAAATATAAATAAGAAATATTATTATAATTATTTATAATATAATAAATATAAATATAAATATTAATATTATTATTATATAATAATTATAATTATCAATGTAGATATTAAATCAAATATTAGTATAAAGTATGATCATTATAAATATAATATTATAAATATATATAAAATTAATATTAACTAATATCAATAAAGATAGACTAAGTTTATTAAAAGACAAAGTTTATTAAAATAAAGATAAATGCAACAATTATTTTAGAGGAAGTAAGTTAGATTATTAGTAAATAAAAGAGGTGCATATTAATTAAAGATTATTTTCTATAAGACACATCCCTTCATTAAAGGAGGGTATAAAGATGGGAAGAAGATAACATAAAGGGAGAGAAAGAAAGGAATGAGAAATACATATATCTGGAGAGGATAAGGAAAATAGAAAAGAATACACAAGGAATATAATTCTGATTTATAAATATAATAGCAAGAAGGATATAATATAGAATTTATGGAAATGGTAAATATATTTATGGCATATTTAAATCTGCAATATATAAGGAATAATATATTTTGAGTTGTAATATACCATTTCAGAAATACTTATGTACACTAGCAGCCATATAAGAAGATTAGATATATCTGAGATATAATATATATGGTTTGAGTTAAAGAAAAGAAATATATTAAAAGGGAATAATTCTCTTTATGAAGTGTTGCCTCTCTTGGCAATAGTTGCAGCCATACACCATTGAAGATATAAAAAGGAAGTGTGAAGTAAAAAAGATCATATAGTAATATAAATCACCAGACAACAGATTGGTCTTCCATTAAATACAAGTATTAGATCAGCACAAGGTATTATATCAACAAGCATTACTAAGAGCAATTGATCATACGAGAAGTAAAATTGTGTGTAGGATTAATAAATTTTGTTCTCCGAAAAAGGGGACATTACAAGTGGTATCAGAGTAGTGTATCTGGCCATCCTTTGAAACAATCTTATGCAAGCATACACTAAGGAAAATTTTGAACCAAAAGATAAGACAAAGAAATATAATGAAGAAGAAAGTTTATAATTGCCCGAATATGAGCAAACTAAGTCAAGACACGATAGGTAGGGAAAATGTCCTCCATCGTGCTCTTGTCTAATTATGTTAAGAGAATGATAGGTAGGGAGAATGTCCTCCATCATACCTCAACAAGACATGATAGGTAGGGAGAATGTCCTCCATCATACCTCAACAAGACACAATAGGTAGGGAGAATGTCCTCCATCATGCTCTTGTCTAATTATGTTAAGAGGATGATAGGTAGGGAGAATGTCCTCCATCATACCTCAACAAGACACGATAGGTAGGGAGAATATCCTCCATCGTGCTCTCATCAAATTATGTTAAAGGGATGATAGGTAGGAAGAATGCCCTCCATCATGAAGACATGATAGGTAGGAAGTATGCCCTCCATCATGCTCTTGTCAAGATGCGATAGGTAGGAAGTGTGCCCTCCATCACACTCTTGATCCTTAATGTTAAAGAGATGATAGGTAGGAAGAATGCCCTCCATCATGCTCTCATCAAATTATGTTAAAGGGATGATAGGTAGGAAGAATGCCCTCCATCATCAAGATATGATAGGTAGGAAGTGTGCCCTCCATCACACTCTAAATTGCAAGTATTTCTATGGATTCTATCAAAGGATCAACTTGAGGTATGGATAACTATATGTTGAAATTGAATGTTATTTATGTTATATCATTAATTATATTATGATGTATTGATTTCATTACTGATTTATAGATCTTTAATATTGCTAATGTCCCTTTCAAGAGTTATTCTTGTGTGCAGGTGAAGAAATCAGTATAACCTACAAGTGGACATTGGAGAAGTATAGAACATAAAAGTTAATTTTATTAATCACAAAGACCCATAAACCAAATTCATCTTAGATCGATTCTTCCAACTCCTTGAGTTCTTCTCTTGAAACCGAAACTAAGTTATATTATGGGCCCATAACCCACAAATTCCCAGGATCATTTTTCATAATCATCTATAACACTTATATTTCATCAAGCACATCGCTTTTTAAATAAAAGCTTACCAAATCTTCTTTGATCGTAAAATTTCTCTCCATGACATCATATAAGCAATTACTCCTCAAAAATATGACTCTTCTCAATTTTGAGGTCAATAACATATGATAAGTATAAGACCAAATCTCGTAATCAAAGATCAAGATATCTTCATCATTGATTGGAATCTTGGAATCTCAATGCTCCCAAAATCTTCTTTAGCATTGAAAATATTTTCATTGCCTAATGTCTTCATCTATGATACTTGCATCACTTTATTATTAAAAACATCAAACAAATGCTTACCTAAACATTTGTCTTCATTAAACATTTCAAGTATTCTTTGGTCACAAATTCTCTTTCATGAATCATAATCATTTTCTCTTCACCAAAGCATGTTCATTCTGAATAAAAACTATGACTTTGTCTCAACACATCGGAAGGTAGCGCAAAGTAATGAAAGAATTCACTGTGATTGCTTGAGGACAAGCAATTTCAAGTGGGGAGGGCTGTCATGTCCCAACATTAAGATATTATTTGTCATCATCAAATTGGATGATAATTATGTATATAATAATACTTAATAAACATATATAATATTATTAAGTAATATTATAATATATTTATTGTACTTATATATAATAAATATAAAGATAATTATAATATTATATATGATATATATATTATATAAATATAAATATGCATATTAATATTAATATAAATATAAATAAATGTTATTATAATATAATTATCATATATAATATATAAGACAAATGTCTTATAATATATAAATATAAATAAGAAATATTATTATAATCATTTATAATATAATAAATATAAATATAAATATTAATATTATTATTATATAATAATTATAATTATCAATGTAGATATTAAATCAAATATTAGTATAAAGTATGATCATTATAAATATAATATGATAAATATATATAAAATTAATATTAACTAATATCAATAAAGATAGATTAAGTTTATTAAAAGACAAAGTTTATTAAAATAAAGATAAATGCAACAATTATGTTAGAGGAAGTAAGTTAGATTATTAGTAAATAAAAGAGGTGCATATTAATTAAAGGTTATTTTCTATAAGACACATCCCTTCATTAAAGGAGGGTATAAAGATGGGAAGAAGATAACATAAAGGGAGAGAAAGAAAGGAATGAGAAATATATATATCTGGAGAGGATAAGGAAAATAGAAAAGAATACACAATATAATTCTGATTTATAAATATAATAGCAAGAAGGATATAATATAAAATTTTCGGAAATGGTAAATATATTCATGGCATATTTAAATTTGCAATATATAAGGAATAATATATTTTGAGTTGTAATATACCATTTCAGAAATACTTATGTACACTAGCAGCCATATAAGAACATCGGATATATCTGAGATATAATATATATAGTTTGAGTTAAAGAAAAGAAATATATTAAAAGGGAATAATTCTCTTTATGAAGTGTTGCCTCTCTTGGCAATAGTTGTAGCCATACACCATTGAAGATATAAAAAGGAAGTGTGAAGTAAAAAAAATCATATACTAATATAAATCACCAGACAACAGATTGGTCTTCTATTAAATACAAGTATTAGATCAGCACAAGGTATTATATCAACAAGCATTACTAAGAGCAATCGATCATACGAGAAGTAAAATTGTGTGTAGGATTAATAAATTTTGTTCTTCCAAAAAGGGGACATTACAAATGGTATCAGAGTAGTGTATCCTGCCATCCTGTGAAACAATCTTATGCAAGCATACACTAAGGAAAATTTTGAACCAAAAGAGAAGACAAAGAAATATAATGAAGAAGAAAGTTTATAATTGCCCGAGTATGAGCAAACTAAGTCAAGACAGGATAGGTAGGGAGAATGTCCTCCATCATGCTCTTGTCTAATTATGTTAAGAGAATGATAGGTAGGGAGAATGTCCTCCATCATACCTCAACAAGACATGATAGGTAGGGAGAATGTCCTCCATCATACCTCAACAAGACACAATAGGTAGGGAGAATGTCCTCCATCATACCTCAACAAGACACGATAAGTAGGGAGAATATCCTCCATCGTGCTCTCATCAAATTATGTTAAAGGGATGATAGGTAGGAAGAATGCCCTCCATCATCAAGACATGATAGGTAGGAAGTATGCCCTCCATCATGCTCTTGTCAAGATGTGATAGGTAGGAAGTGTGCCCTCCATCACACTCTTGATCCTTAATGTTAAAGAGATGATAGGTAGGAAGAATGCCCTCCATCATGCTCTCATCAAATTATGTTAAAGGGATGACAGGTAGGAAGAATGCCCTCCATCATCAAGATATGATAGGTAGGAAGTGTGCCCTCCATCACACTCTAAATTGCAAGTATTTCTATGGATTCTATCAAAGGATCAACTTGAGGTATGGATAACTATATGTTGAAATTGAATGTTATTTATGTTATATCATTAATTGTATTATGATGTATTGATTTCATTACTGATTTATTGATCTTTAATATTGGTAATGTCCTTTTCAAGAGTTATTCTTGTGTGTAGGTGAAGAAATTAGTATAACCTACAAGTGGACATTGGAGAAGTATAGAACATAAAAGTTAATTTTATTAATCACAAAGACCCATAAACCAAATTCATCTTAGATCGATTCTTCCAACCTCCTTGAGTTCTTCTCTTGAAACCGAAACTAAGTTATATTATGGGCCCATAACCCACAAATTCCCTGGATCATTTTTCATAATCATCTATAACACTTATATTTCATCAAGCACATCGCTTTTTAAATAAAAGCTTACCAAATCTTCTTTGATCGTAAAATTTCTCTCCATGACATCATATAAGCAATTACTCCTCAAAAATATGACTCTTCTCAATTTTGAGGTCAATAACATATGATAAGTATAAGACCAAATCTCGTAATCAAAGATCAAGATATCTTCATCATTGATTGGAATCTTGGAATCTCAATGCTCCCAAAATCTTCTTTAGCATTGAAAATATTTTCATTGCCTAATGTCTTCATCTATGATACTTGCATCACTTTATTATTAAAAACATCAAACAAATGCTTACCTAAACATTTGTCTTCATTAAACATTTCAAGTATTCTTTGGTCACAAATTCTCTTTCATGAATCATAATCATTTTCTCTTCACCAAAGCATGTTCATTCTGAATAAAAACTATGACTTTGTCTCAACACATCGGAAGGTAGCGCAAAGTAATGAAAGAATTCACTGTGATTGCTTGAGGACAAGCAATTTCAAGTGGGGAGGGCTGTCATGTCCCAACATTAAGATATTATTTGTCATCATCAAATTGGATGATAATTATGTATATAATAATACTTAATAAACATATATAATATTATTAAGTAATATTATAATATATTTATTGTACTTATATATAATAAATATAAAGATAATTATAATATTATATATGATATATATATTATATAAATATAAATATGCATATTAATATTAATATAAATATAAATAAATGTTATTATAATATAATTATCATATATAATATATAAGACAAATGTCTTATAATATATAAATATAAATAAGAAATATTATTATAATCATTTATAATATAATAAATATAAATATAAATATTAATATTATTATTATATAATAATTATAATTATCAATGTAGATATTAAATCAAATATTAGTATAAAGTATGATCATTATAAATATAATATGATAAATATATATAAAATTAATATTAACTAATATCAATAAAGATAGATTAAGTTTATTAAAAGACAAAGTTTATTAAAATAAAGATAAATGCAACAATTATGTTAGAGGAAGTAAGTTAGATTATTAGTAAATAAAAGAGGTGCATATTAATTAAAGGTTATTTTCTATAAGACACATCCCTTCATTAAAGGAGGGTATAAAGATGGGAAGAAGATAACATAAAGGGAGAGAAAGAAAGGAATGAGAAATATATATATCTGGAGAGGATAAGGAAAATAGAAAAGAATACACAATATAATTCTGATTTATAAATATAATAGCAAGAAGGATATAATATAAAATTTTCGGAAATGGTAAATATATTCATGGCATATTTAAATTTGCAATATATAAGGAATAATATATTTTGAGTTGTAATATACCATTTCAGAAATACTTATGTACACTAGCAGCCATATAAGAACATCGGATATATCTGAGATATAATATATATAGTTTGAGTTAAAGAAAAGAAATATATTAAAAGGGAATAATTCTCTTTATGAAGTGTTGCCTCTCTTGGCAATAGTTGTAGCCATACACCATTGAAGATATAAAAAGGAAGTGTGAAGTAAAAAAAATCATATACTAATATAAATCACCAGACAACAGATTGGTCTTCTATTAAATACAAGTATTAGATCAGCACAAGGTATTATATCAACAAGCATTACTAAGAGCAATCGATCATACGAGAAGTAAAATTGTGTGTAGGATTAATAAATTTTGTTCTTCCAAAAAGGGGACATTACAAATGGTATCAGAGTAGTGTATCCTGCCATCCTGTGAAACAATCTTATGCAAGCATACACTAAGGAAAATTTTGAACCAAAAGAGAAGACAAAGAAATATAATGAAGAAGAAAGTTTATAATTGCCCGAGTATGAGCAAACTAAGTCAAGACAGGATAGGTAGGGAGAATGTCCTCCATCATGCTCTTGTCTAATTATGTTAAGAGAATGATAGGTAGGGAGAATGTCCTCCATCATACCTCAACAAGACATGATAGGTAGGGAGAATGTCCTCCATCATACCTCAACAAGACACAATAGGTAGGGAGAATGTCCTCCATCATACCTCAACAAGACACGATAAGTAGGGAGAATATCCTCCATCGTGCTCTCATCAAATTATGTTAAAGGGATGATAGGTAGGAAGAATGCCCTCCATCATCAAGACATGATAGGTAGGAAGTATGCCCTCCATCATGCTCTTGTCAAGATGTGATAGGTAGGAAGTGTGCCCTCCATCACACTCTTGATCCTTAATGTTAAAGAGATGATAGGTAGGAAGAATGCCCTCCATCATGCTCTCATCAAATTATGTTAAAGGGATGACAGGTAGGAAGAATGCCCTCCATCATCAAGATATGATAGGTAGGAAGTGTGCCCTCCATCACACTCTAAATTGCAAGTATTTCTATGGATTCTATCAAAGGATCAACTTGAGGTATGGATAACTATATGTTGAAATTGAATGTTATTTATGTTATATCATTAATTGTATTATGATGTATTGATTTCATTACTGATTTATTGATCTTTAATATTGGTAATGTCCTTTTCAAGAGTTATTCTTGTGTGTAGGTGAAGAAATTAGTATAACCTACAAGTGGACATTGGAGAAGTATAGAACATAAAAGTTAATTTTATTAATCACAAAGACCCATAAACCAAATTCATCTTAGATCGATTCTTCCAACCTCCTTGAGTTCTTCTCTTGAAACCGAAACTAAGTTATATTATGGGCCCATAACCCACAAATTCCCTGGATCATTTTTCATAATCATCTATAACACTTATATTTCATCAAGCACATCGCTTTTTAAATAAAAGCTTACCAAATCTTCTTTGATCGTAAAATTTCTCTCCATGACATCATATAAGCAATTACTCCTCAAAAATATGACTCTTCTCAATTTTGAGGTCAATAACATATGATAAGTATAAGACCAAATCTCGTAATCAAAGATCAAGATATCTTCATCATTGATTGGAATCTTGGAATCTCAATGCTCCCAAAATCTTCTTTAGCATTGAAAATATTTTCATTGCCTAATGTCTTCATCTATGATACTTGCATCACTTTATTATTAAAAACATCAAACAAATGCTTACCTAAACATTTGTCTTCATTAAACATTTCAAGTATTCTTTGGTCACAAATTCTCTTTCATGAATCATAATCATTTTCTCTTCACCAAAGCATGTTCATTCTGAATAAAAACTATGACTTTGTCTCAACACATCGGAAGGTAGCGCAAAGTAATGAAAGAATTCACTGTGATTGCTTGAGGACAAGCAATTTCAAGTGGGGAGGGCTGTCATGTCCCAACATTAAGATATTATTTGTCATCATCAAATTGGATGATAATTATGTATATAATAATACTTAATAAACATATATAATATTATTAAGTAATATTATAATATATTTATTGTACTTATATATAATAAATATAAAGATAATTATAATATTATATATGATATATATATTATATAAATATAAATATGCATATTAATATTAATATAAATATAAATAAATGTTATTATAATATAATTATCATATATAATATATAAGACAAATGTCTTATAATATATAAATATAAATAAGAAATATTATTATAATCATTTATAATATAATAAATATAAATATAAATATTAATATTATTATTATATAATAATTATAATTATCAATGTAGATATTAAATCAAATATTAGTATAAAGTATGATCATTATAAATATAATATGATAAATATATATAAAATTAATATTAACTAATATCAATAAAGATAGATTAAGTTTATTAAAAGACAAAGTTTATTAAAATAAAGATAAATGCAACAATTATGTTAGAGGAAGTAAGTTAGATTATTAGTAAATAAAAGAGGTGCATATTAATTAAAGGTTATTTTCTATAAGACACATCCCTTCATTAAAGGAGGGTATAAAGATGGGAAGAAGATAACATAAAGGGAGAGAAAGAAAGGAATGAGAAATATATATATCTGGAGAGGATAAGGAAAATAGAAAAGAATACACAATATAATTCTGATTTATAAATATAATAGCAAGAAGGATATAATATAAAATTTTTGGAAATGGTAAATATATTCATGGCATATTTAAATTTGCAATATATAAGGAATAATATATTTTGAGTTGTAATATACCATTTCAGAAATACTTATGTACACTAGCAGCCATATAAGAACATCGGATATATCTGAGATATAATATATATAGTTTGAGTTAAAGAAAAGAAATATATTAAAAGGGAATAATTCTCTTTATGAAGTGTTGCCTCTCTTGGCAATAGTTGTAGCCATACACCATTGAAGATATAAAAAGGAAGTGTGAAGTAAAAAAAATCATATACTAATATAAATCACCAGACAACAGATTGGTCTTCTATTAAATACAAGTATTAGATCAGCACAAGGTATTATATCAACAAGCATTACTAAGAGCAATCGATCATACGAGAAGTAAAATTGTGTGTAGGATTAATAAATTTCGTTCTTCCAAAAAGGGGACATTACAAATGGTATTAGAGTAGTGTATCCTGCCATCCTGTTAAACAATCTTATGCAAGCATACACTAAGGAAAATTTTGAACCAAAAGAGAAGACAAAGAAATATAATGAAGAAGAAAGTTTATAATTGCCCGAGTATGAGCAAACTAAGTCAAGACACGATAGGTAGGGAGAATGTCCTCCATCATGCTCTTGTCTAATTATGTTAAGAGAATGATAGGTAGGGAGAATGTCCTCCATCATACCTCAACAAGACATGATAGGTAGGGAGAATGTCCTCCATCATACCTCAACAAGACACAATAGGTAGGGAGAATGTCCTCCATCATACCTCAACAAGACACGATAAGTAGGGAGAATATCCTCCATCGTGCTCTCATCAAATTATGTTAAAGGGATGATAGGTAGGAAGAATGCCCTCCATCATCAAGATATGATAGGTAGGAAGTATGCCCTCCATCATGCTCTTGTCAAGATGTGATAGGTAGGAAGTGTGCCCTCCATCACACTCTTGATCCTTAATGTTAAAGAGATGATAGGTAGGAAGAATGCCCTCCATCATGCTCTCATCAAATTATGTTAAAGGGATGACAGGTAGGAAGAATGCCCTCCATCATCAAGATATGATAGGTAGGAAGTGTGCCCTCCATCACACTCTAAATTGCAAGTATTTCTATGGATTCTATCAAAGGATCAACTTGAGGTATGGATAACTATATGTTGAAATTGAATGTTATTTATGTTATATCATTAATTGTATTATGATGTATTGATTTCATTACTGATTTATTGATCTTTAATATTGGTAATGTCCTTTTCAAGAGTTATTCTTGTGTGTAGGTGAAGAAATCAGTATAACCTACAAGTGGACATTGGAGAAGTATAGAACATAAAAGTTAATTTTATTAATCACAAAGACCCATAAACCAAATTCATCTTAGATCGATTCTTCCAACCTCCTTGAGTTCTTCTCTTGAAACCGAAACTAAGTTATATTATGGGCCCATAACCCACAAATTCCCTGGATCATTTTTCATAATCATCTATAACACTTATATTTCATCAAGCACATCGCTTTTTAAATAAAAGCTTACCAAATCTTCTTTGATCGTAAAATTTCTCTCCATGACATCATATAAGCAATTACTCCTCAAAAATATGACTGACCTCAATTTTGAGGTCAATAACATATGATAAGTATAAGACCAAATCTCGTAATCAAAGATCAAGATATCTTCATCATTGATTGGAATCTTGGAATCTCAATGCTCCCAAAATCTTCTTTAGCATTGAAAATATTTTCATTGCCTAATGTCTTCATCTATGATACTTGCATCACTTTATTATTAAAAACATCAAACAAATGCTTACCTAAACATTTGTCTTCATTAAACATTTCAAGTATTCTTTGGTCACAAATTCTCTTTCATGAATCATAATCATTTTCTCTTCACCAAAGCATGTTCATTCTGAATAAAAACTATGACTTTGTCTCAACACATCGGAAGGTAGCGCAAAGTAATGAAAGAATTCACTGTGATTGCTTGAGGACAAGCAATTTCAAGTGGGGAGGGCTGTCATGTCCCAACATTAAGATATTATTTGTCATCATCAAATTGGATGATAATTATGTATATAATAATACTTAATAAACATATATAATATTATTAAGTAATATTATAATATATTTATTGTACTTATATATAATAAATATAAAGATAATTATAATATTATATATGATATATATATTATATAAATATAAATATGCATATTAATATTAATATAAATATAAATAAATGTTATTATAATATAATTATCATATAATATATATAAGACAAATGTCTTATAATATATAAATATAAATAAGAAATATTATTATAATCATTTATAATATAATAAATATAAATATAAATATTAATATTATTATTATATAATAATTATAATTATCAATGTAGATATTAAATCAAATATTAGTATAAAGTATGATCATTATAAATATAATATGATAAATATATATAAAATTAATATTAACTAATATCAATAAAGATAGACTAAGTCTATTAAAAGACAAAGTTTATTAAAATAAAGATAAATGCAACAATTATGTTAGAGGAAGTAAGTTAGATTATTAGTAAATAAAAGAGGTGTATATTAATTAAAGATTATTTTTCTATAAGACACATCCCTTCATTAAAGGAGGGTATAAAGATGGGAAGAAGATAACATAAAGGGAGAGAAAGCAAGGAATGAGAAATACATATATCTGGAGAGGATAAGGAAAATAGAAAAGAATACACAAGGAATATAATTCTGATTTATAAATATAATAGAAAGAAGGATATAATATAGAATTTATGGAAATGGTAAATATATTTATGGCATATTTAAATCTGCAATATATAAGGAATAATATATTTTGAGTTGTAATATACCATTTAAGAAATACTTATGTACACTAGCAGCCATATAAGAACATTAGATATATCTGAGATACAATATATATGGTTTGAGTTAAAGAAAAGAAATATATTAAAAGGGAATAATTCTCTTTATGAAGTGTTGCCCAATAGTTGCAGCCATACACCATTGAAGATATAAAAAGGAAGTGTGAAGTAAAAAAGATCATATAGTAATATAAATCACCAGACAACAGATTGGTCTTCCATTAAATACAAGTATTAGATCAGCACAAGGTATTATATCAACAAGCATTACTAAGAGCAATCGATCATACGAGAAGTAAAATTGTGTGTAGGATTAATAAATTTTGTTCTTCCAAAAAAGGGACATTACAAGTGGTATCAGAGTAGTGTATCCTGCCATCCTTTGAAACAATCTTATGCAAGCATACACTAAGGAAAATTTTGAACCAAAAGAGAAGACAAAGAAATATAATGAAGAAGAAAGTTTATAATTGCCCGAGTATGAGCAAACTAAGTCAAGACACGATAGGTAGGGAGAATGTCCTCCATCGTGCTCTTGTCTAATTATGTTAAGAGAATGATAGGTAGGGAGAATGTCCTCCATCATATCTCAACAAGACATGATAGGTAGGGAGAATGTCCTCCATCATACCTCAACAAGACACAATAGGTAGGGAGAATGTCCTCCATCATGCTCTTGTCTAATTATGTTAAGAGGATGATAGGTAGGGAGAATGTCCTCCATCATACCTCAACAAGACACGATAGGTAGGGAGAATATCCTCCATCGTGCTCTCATCAAATTATGTTAAAGGGATGATAGGTAGGAAGAATGCCCTCCATCATCAAGACATGATAGGTAGGAAGTATGCCCTCCATCATGCTCTTGTCAAGATGTGATAGGTAGGAAGTGTGCCCTCCATCACACTCTTGATCCTTAATGTTAAAGAGATGATAGGTAGGAAGAATGCCCTCCATCATGCTCTCATCAAATTATGTTAAAGGGATGATAGGTAGGAAGAATGCCCTCCATCATCAAGATATGATAGGTAGGAAGTGTGCCCTCCATCACACTCTAAATTGCAAGTATTTCTATGGATTCTATCAAAGGATCAACTTGAGGTATGGATAACTATATGTTGAAATTGAATGTTATTTATGTTATATCATTAATTATATTATGATGTATTGATTTCATTACTGATTTATTGATCTTTGATATTGCTAATGTCCCTTTCAAGAGTTATTCTTGTGTGCAGGTGAAGAAATCAGTATAACCTACAAGTGGACATTGGAGAAGTATAGAACATAAAAGTTAATTTTATTAATCATAAAGACCCATAAACCAAATTCATCTTAGATCGATTCTTCCAACCTCCTTGAGTTCTTCTCTTGAAACCGAAACTAAGTTATATTATGGGCCCATTACCCACAAATTCCCAGGATCATTTTTCATAATCATCTATAACACTTATATTTCATCAAGCACATCGCTTTTTAAATAAAAGCTTACCAAATCTTCTTTGATCATAAAATTTCTCTCCATGACATCATATAAGCAATTACTCCTCAAAAATATGACTCTTCTCAATTTTGAGGTCAATAACATATGATAAGTATAAGACCAAATCTCGTAATCAAAGATCAAGATATTTTCATCATTGATTGGAATCTTGGAATCTCAATGCTCCCAAAATCTTCTTTAGCATTGAAAATATTTTCATTGCCTAATGTCTTCATCTATGATACTTGCATCACTTTATTATTAAAAACATCAAACAAATGCTTACCTAAACATTTGTCTTCATTAAACATTTCAAGTATTCTTTGGTCACAAATTCTCTTTCATGAATCACAATCATTTTCTCTTCACCAAAGCATGTTCATTCTGAATAAAAACTATGACTTTGTCTCAACACATCAGAAGGTAGCGCAAAGTAATGAAACAATTCACTGTGATTGCTTGAGGACAAGCAATTTCAAGTGGGGAGGGCTGTCATGTCCCAACATTAAAATATTATTCGTCATCATCAAATTGGATGATAATTATGTATATAATAATACTTAATAAACATATATAATATTATTAAGTAATATTATAATATATTTATTGTACTTATATATAATAAATATAAAGATAATTATAATATTATATATGATATATATATTATATAAATATAAATATGCATATTAATATTAATATAAATATAAATAAATGTTATTATAATATAATTATCATATAATATATATGAGACAAATGTCTTATAATATATAAATATAAATAAGAAATATTATTATAATCATTTATAATATAATAAATATAAATATAAATATTAATATTATTATTATATAATAATTATAATTATCAATGTAAATATTAAATCAAATATTAGTATAAAGTATAATCATTATAAATATAATATTATAAATATATATAAAATTAATATTAACTAATATCCTTGGAAGATATCAATAAAGATAGACTAAGTTTATTAAAAGACAAAGTTTATTAAAATAAAGATAAATGCAACAATTATGTTAGAGGAAGTAAGTTAGATTATTAGTAAATAAAAGAGGTGCATATTAATTAAAGGTTATTTTCTATAAGACACATCCCTCCATTAAAGGAGGGTATAAAGATGGGAAGAAGATAACATAAAGGGAGAGAAAGAAAGGAATGAGAAATACATATATCTGGAGAGGATAAGGAAAATAAAAAAGAATACACAAGGAATATAATTCTGATTTATAAATATAATAGCAAGAAGGATATAATATAAAATTTTTGGAAATGGTAAATATATTTATGGCATATTTAAATCTGCAATATATAAGGAATAATATATTTTGAGTTGTAATATACTATTTCAGAAATACTTATGTACACTAGCAGCAATATAAGAACATTAGATATATCTGAGATATAATATATATGGTTTGAGTTAAAGAAAAGAAATATATTAAAAGGGAATAATTCTTTTTATGAAGTGTTGCCTCTCTTGGCAATAGTTGCAGTCATACACCATTGAAGATATAAAAAGGAAGTGTGAAGTAAAAAAGATCATGTAGTAATATAAATCACCAGACAATAGATTGGTCTTCCATTAAATACAAGTATTAGATCAGCACAAGGTATTATATCAACAAGCATTACTAAGAGCAATCGATCATACAAGAAGTAAAATTGTGTGCAGGATTAATAAATTTTGTTCTTCCAAAAAGGGGACATTACAGATGTGGCGAGGCAACTCTTTCAATACAATCTGTCTGAGACTCAGATACTCCAGCTTGATCATGTATTCCAAGATGTCTGGCTCTAAGGTGAGCTTAGGACACCACTCTATACTGAGATGCTGCAGGAACCTCAGCTGCTTACAAGATATCGGCAGCTTCCTCAACTTACGACATTTTCTCAATTCTAGATGCTGCAGATTTGTCAAATCGCCGAAACTGCTTGGTAGTGATGAGAGCATCCTACAGCCTTCTAGCTGCATATGCTCCAGATGCTGTAGAAGTTCTATTGACTTTGGCAACCTTTGGAGTCTCCTGCAGTTCTGAATAACCAACTCTCTTAACTGCACCGGAGCCTGCATCCCATTTTCATCTTTATGATATAGAAAACACAGAATAATTACAATAATTTTGAAAACCACAGAGTAATTACAATAATTTTGAATTAGGAATTTCAAGCCACCCTAAAGCAAAGATACTTACGTCAACACCATCCTTCCACAATTCTTTTAATTTGTAAGAGTCTTCAAACTTTAAAACTCTTAGATTTTTCAATAGTAGCCATGATGGAAGATGTCTGTCACCAATGCTAGTACAGCTGAGCCAGGCCAATTCTTCTGATAATTTACAAAAGTGTTTTTTTAAATAATTTCCTTTTATGACAAAAATCTTTAATCCAAGCGGGAAAGGTTGTCTTCTGGACCACCACATAAACCCTGAAAACTCTGTGCTTGTATTTACCAGAAAACTAGGAAACTTTTGACCATCATCAGTTTTTGTATTCAATATCATTCCTCGAATCTGGACTCTTTCCTGGTTACAGAAAAGCAAAAGAAACAAGCATTTTATAGAGGGAGGCAAACAGAAATTGAAAAGAAATATCCATGCCATGATTGCTAACAGCATAGAAAAGAAACTATTAACCTCACCTCCAGTCGTTTCTGAATGCCCGTAATCTGTTCTGGAGACCACAGACGGTAGGGTGACTGAGTATTTGCTATTTCTCGTCCTAAATCTCTTAGATGGTCATGCATTCTTATGCAACTGTCATCATTGAGGTCAACAAGACACTTATTGACGAGCCTTGCCCAACGGTACATACCATTCCAGCCCGATCCCTCCCATACTGCAATTGCGGTCCTGATATTTTTGCCAATGAAGAAGCAAGCTATGTCTAAGAATATTTGTTTCTCTTCCTCTTCTAAACCATCATAGCTCACTTTCAGTTTTTTTCTGATATCATGGGGTAATATTTTAGATATCTCATGTAATAGAGTGTTCCAACAATCCTTGCGAGACTCATTATAAAGCTGGCCTCCAAGCACCTTCAAAGACAAAGGCAGTCCATTACAAACACTTAAGAGCTTTTCAACAAGTTCCTCAAATCCCAACAGTGGATAGGGTTGTAAGAATGCATGCCAACAAAAAAGTTGCTTGGCATGCAACCGATTCATTGCTTTCATTTCATAAATGACAGAGACACCCCAACATCTGAGGACTTCCTTCTCTCGTGTTGTGACAATGATTAAACTCCCTGGTCCAAGGCTATCCTTTGTGGGCAGCAATGCATCCAGTTGATTTGTATGATCCACATCATCTAAAATGATGAGCACACATTGAGATCTCAAACGGTTTGAGAGAATCCCTTTGCCTTCTTCTATACTGTTTATTTTTTTACCTTTGAAACCAAGGTTTTGGAGGAGTTTTATTTGTTTCTTATATAACTTACTTTTAGTTGTAGCATCTCTAACATAAAAAATAAAACTATATCTTTCTACAGATGATTTTTTCTGATTATATAATTCTTTTGCAAGAGTGGTTTTCCCTGAACCACCCATGCCCCATATTCCCACAATTTGGACATTGAGTTGACTTTCTTGAAATTCTTGTGCAACCATTTTAAAGTCTGCTACAACTTCTTCAACACCCACAGGATGCTTTGCTACCTCTAATGGTACTACTTGCATTACTTTCAGTACATGATTCACAATAGTCTTCAACGTCATTTGCTCCACACTGGACATACGTGAAACATGGTTTTAAAAAATAGAAGAAACCTCACTAAACAGTGATGATTATATCGAAGTTAAATATATATAGAAAAGAGAAATATTTGAATGGAAGGGAAGGTATGAAGAAGATGTGCAGGTGATTATATGCATTGCTTACTCATTGTTATTGATGATTTGGCCCTTATAAAATGAGACGTTGTGGAGTGCCATCTTCCACTCCTCAAGCTTTACCAGGCTGTATCTAGCCTTTTCTTGGTGCTCCAGGAAGGCTTTGGCATACATTCCTTTTCCTTGAGCAACCCATCGCAGATCGGTAGGTTGAACATGGTAGAAAACAGGAATAATAGTTGCGCCAGATTTGAGCATAAAAGATAACTCGGCAAGACACCATGGTGATTGTGCATAGGTGGGAGAGAAAATTGCTATATGAAGGGAAGCACTATGCATTGCTTCTTCTAGTGCTGCAGGCAAGAAGTCCCCCAGCTGAAGCTCCTCGGAATCAAGAAAAACATTGAGACCCGTGGCATGGAGGGCATGGTAGATACCTCTGGCCAACGTGTGTTTCACATCGGGTCCACGGTGATTAATAAATACATCCCACTGCAGCTTTTGTAGTTGTGTTCAGGATGTAGCACAAGTAGATAAAGATGCCGATGGTGGTGCAATTTCTTCAAAAGCATATGCAATCTCAATCTCTGATTGACGACCAGTGGTGAAAGTTGCCATGAAATCAGATTGAAGTGGAGAAATACAGAATGAAAAAAAAGCAATGAGCAGGATCGGTGGTGGGGATTTAAAGCGCTCAACATTGGTGAGAGGAGAAAGATATAAAAGCGAGCGACGTGTAGAATGTTTGACGAACGCAGAAGCATGTCTAAGATGTCGTTTTGTGTATGGGCTTTACATTGATAGTCTTGTTTCAAAGTGTGATATTTCCAAAGTGTGTTTTCTGCTGTTGGGTGTTCTTCTTTGGCAACATGCTCTGTTTGTATCTTACTGTTTACTCTACAGTTTATTTAAGTTACTGTAGCTGGCAGCCTGGCTATTCTTGGCCATTTCTGTTCACTTATGGACAGTAGCTTGTGACTACCCTCTATTTGATTGTTATTTCCAGTTGTTACTGCTGTAGACTATTGTTCCTTGTTGATGTCCCCTGTAAATAGTCAGCATGTTGTCAGGCCGACTGTTCATGGTTTTTTCGATCTTTTTTCCTACTGATAAATGCAGTCGACCTCCTCATTACAAATGTTTCGACCTGTTCAACTGATTAAATTGTCGATTGAATTGCTTTGACCTATTCAGATAAGATTTTCGACCAGCCGGCCATTTACAACATGCCGGCTGGTTAAGCTTTACCCTTGTTCGAAAGGATTAGTCCGATGCTGCGAATAAGACGTTTCTGGCGATGTTCTTTGTCTTTTAAATGATAAAAAAGCCAATGGATAAATATTTTTTCTGTCTACTTAAGTTAGCAGAAACGACAACGTCCGGCAGAATAGAGGGATCGGAGGTGGGTCCACGATGGAGATTATTAGGCCGGCATAATAGAAGATGGTTGACTTCATAGTAGATCTCGCTCATTCACCACCTCCTAATAAATATTGTCTTCTTTCACTAATACGCCAAAATTACACTAGCATAGGGGAAGTCGAGTGGAGGAGGATTACACCGACCCTCCATATATTCTTGTAGTTTTCATTGGCCATTCTTGAGGAGGGAGATATTTCAATATGAAAATTAAAACAAATTTAGTATTCCAATACAAATAGGTTATTTGGAGATATTTCAATATGAAAATTAAAATAAATTTAGTATTCCAATTTCCAATACAAATAGGATAATTACAGGATTCTTATTGTAAAATTTAAACACATTTATTTGTGTAGAAAGAGAATGAATTCGTGTTGATATTAATTTATTTTTGATATATAGTAATGATTGGAAAATTGAGGTTATTTTATATGTTAATATTGTTTCTATAGTGAGTACTTGTTAGTATGATCAATTATTCTGTAAATTTTATTATACTAATGTTTATGAAGTTTTTATGAAGGTTAAGATTTATAATGGAAACAAATTCTTTGATGTGACTATTTTTTATACTATTTATGTCAAGCCATTTTATGATAGAAATGTAAGAGTTTCTATTGAAGGTAATACAATCTTGGATTTTTAATTTCAATAAATTGAAGAATATAGTTGATGGGTTTTCAATTAGTGCAATCCCATTATATCCACCAATGTATGAAGAATTTGGTTATAAATAGTAAAAATAAAATTGAACTAGCTCACAAAGAGCTGATTAGGTATCAAGTCATATTGGGCATATAAGCCCAACACCAACGAGGGATGTGGTTAGATAAAGTTAGTAGTGTAGATGCTCCTAAGACTTAGCTCTAAGCTAAAGACAACAATTATTTACACACTTGATACCATAGTTGCAAAAATGGTATTGTATAATGTTTCCATCCTCCAACCAAAAATAAAACTAAACTAATTCAAATATAATAGATTATAGACAAACAAACGAAGCAAAATTGTACAATAGCTAATAGTATGCAAAGTATAATAAAACCCAAAATCAATGGAGAAATCTTATAGTTGCATTGAATCCCATTTATATAATAATGTGCTAACCTAACATTATCATACTATAAAAATAGGAAAACCAAAATGTTTTACTCAGAATAGAATGAAATATACTCATAATTAACCTTTTTGTGTTTAGATAAGGAATCAACTTCTTACCGAGCCCATTGCAAGGTTGGGGTTTTGAGACTTCATAGTAAAATAATGAAGAATGTGAAGTACCAATACTCTAAAAGAAACAATATGTTATTGGTAGCAATGACTTTAGAGAGGAAAAAAAAATTAATTTATGAAAATTTAAGATAATTTTATTTATTAAAACTAAACACAAACAGTGTATAGATTTTTACATTTCAAATATTCTATTATTTTATTAGTAATATATTTCAATGTTGAAATGCTCATGAATATGCCAATTAATTTTTTAAGATTAACTTACAACAATAAAAAATTATTCCAAAATGTATTAAAGAGATAAAAGTAAAAGCTCAAGACAAAGAGAATTATTAAAACAACCAATAATGGTTTATGCAAAAATATCTAAAATGAATTATAAAAATAGGTTTGGAGACAATGAAACAAAACATAACATGGCTATAGAAGTGATGGAAGCTTATCAAAATACCCCAAATCAATGAAGGCTAACATGGACAATGCTGTCTGAGCATCTAAATTTCCACCACACACTACATATATCACCTGCCCCATTATTATTATTCATCATGATATATTCATATTCACTATTTCTTTTGGCTAATCCTAAACCAAATTTTATTACGCATACCATACAAAAAAAAATGTGAAAAGACTAGGGCTATTGCAAAGATCCATTGCATGATTGGTGGTTGAAATTGTAATTGCAATCCTTTACTAATATCTTTTGTTTGATTTCAAATAGACTAGATTTAAGGATGTTTTCTTCCATTCCAAGAGCCACAAAATTTCTCCAACAAGGAGTGTTAAAAAATGTTTACTACTATGTTGTGGCCTCCACAACACACCTCGATTCTTCAAAATTGAGGACCCTTTGTTTGAATTCCATGACTTTTAGTCCTTATTTTAATCTAGTATACAATTTCATGAGTACTTATCCATTTTAACATGAAAAGATCACTCTCTATACAATTTCATAAGTACTTGTACATTTTAACATGAAAGGATCACTTTCTTTGTTTGGGTATTTTAAGAACCTATCATGAAGAGAAGATAAAAGGTTTACAACACTGCAAATCATTGGAGAAGCTAGTGGTAGAATGTACCTGTTGGGTGGTGCCAGGCATAGAAAGTTTGGAGCACGTGCAAAGATTGAGAAGGCTACCACTCTAGTTAAACATCATCCATTTCAATGGTCAAACAATGAATAGAAAATTTACACCTCATCCATACCAAAAAGTGGTAAATATTTGTCTTATTTTGATTGGCCAAAATTGACATTTGACTATTGAAATGGATGGTGTTTAAGAATAGCCAAAGGCTCCCATCATTGTATTTTATTTTGTGTTCGTTTTTGGCAGAAATGGCCGGCAAAAACAATAATTTGTACAAAGGTAACCCCTGGCATGGCGTTACTTCTAAATTCGTTAGCCTTTCCCAACCTTTCTATCGTCAAATCTTTTGGTAAGCCCTCCTGCATAGGCAATGCATTTATACTATGCTTGGTTGTAGATTGTCGCTCTCTAGGAATATTCCTTTGCATGATGATGAATGATCTGGCATTTTCTTTTGGATGGGTGGATTGGCACAAAGCTATAGTGATAGGTATGTTCATAGAACATTTTATGTTCACTGCACGCCAGTACAGATATGCAGTGCAAGTGGAGAATGGATTCCTTATGAGCGGGGAAGAAGATAGTGTCGTGGAGGCTTTCCAGCGTTTATTAAAACTCATAGGAAATTGATAATGTGACGAAGTAATAGTAAATGGTCTCCCTCGGTTGGTGGTGACAATGATTAAACTCCCCAAACCAAGGCTATCTTTTGTTGGCAACAGAGCATCAAGGTGATCTGTATGATGCACATCATCCAAAATGATAGAGCATACGATTACATCTCAAGCAATTTGAAAGAATGTCCTTGCCTTTTTCTAGATTTTCAAAATTTTCACCTTTGAAACTAAGGGCCGGGAAGAGTTCTATATAACTCGACTTTCTGGCTAGAAAATGTCGAACATAAAAAATGAAATTAGATCCTTTTAAGGACGAGTGTTTCTGATTATATAATTCTTCTGCTGAGAGTGGTTTTCCAAATCTTCCATGCCCCCAGATTCCCACAATTTAGACATTGGATTGACTTTCTGCCGATTAATGTCCGATCATTTCAATGTCTTCTACAGCTTCTTCAAAACTCACAGGATGCTTTGCTACCCGTACTGGTACTATTTGCATTACTTTCAATGCATGATTCACAATAGTCTTCAATGCCATTTGCTCCTCACTAGACATACATGAAACACACCTCACTAAACTTTGATGATTATATCAGAAGTTAAATATATATAGAAGAGAGAAAAATTTGCACAAAAGGGAAGTTATGAAAAAGATGTGTTGGATACAGATTATGCATTGCTTACTCATTATTATTGATGCTTTCGCCAATATAAAATGAGACATTGTGGAGTGCCATCTTCCACTCCTCGAGCTTTTCTGAGCTGTATCTATCGTTTTCCCGATGTTTGAAGAAGGCCTTCACATACATTCCTTTTCCTTGAGCCACCCATCGCAGATCAGTAGGTTGAACATGGTAGAAAACAGGAACCATAGGTGTGTCAGTTTTGAGCATAAAGGATAGCTTGGAAAGACACCAGGGCGATTCTACATAACGGTGAGAGAAAATCGCAACATGCAGGGACGCACTACGCATTGCTTGTTGTATTGCTTTGGGCAAGAAGTCCCCTAACCAAAGCTCCTCAGAATCAAGAAAAACCCTGAGACCCGTGACATGGAGGGGCATGGTACATGTTGGAATAATGTTTATTTGACTACGGTGTTGAGGTAAGTGCAGCATTTGTTAAGGAATTTTCCAGACTTCTCCAGCGCCATATCTTCCGTACTTTCTAGACTTCTCCTCACCGACCACTCTACTAGATTCTAGAGGAGTGCTAAAAGATCTATAAATACGGTGTTGAAGTCGGTGCAACATTTATTAAGGAATTCTCAAGACTTCTCTAGTGCCATATGCTCTAGACTTTCTAGATTTCTCCTCACTGACCACTCCAGTGGATTCTAGAGGAGTGCTAAAGGATCTATAAATACAGTATTTTCCTCTCATTTCATGTATGTAAGAATATAACAGCAAACTATTGTGTATATGTGCAGATAATATAATAGTTGAGCTTCTCTATTTTACTATGTATAGTTTCTTATATGCAAATGTTTTCATTGCTCTATTTTCACTTTTCTCAATATGGTATTAGAGCATAATTAGATCTTGGATAGTGATCCATGGATTTTGTAGCTTGAAAATTTAACCCTACAAGTTGCAATCTGGTTGAGAGCAGCATTAAGAATTTTTGTGGCAAGTGAACAATACTGCAACAAAGGAAAGAATTTCTGCACAAAAGAATTGGTAAGAAATTTTCAATCTTTTAATCTGGGTGTTAAAAGATTTTGAAATCTCTTTCTTTCTCATCCAAAAAGGAGGGAATTTGTCATAATAGATTCTGTTGGTATTTCTTTGCCCATAGTTAAATTAAATGGAAAAAATTATTATGATTGGGTATCTCATATAGAAATTGCCCTAACTCTTCAAAATTGTTATGAGATTGTTATTGGTAGTGAACAAAGACGAGCAAATCCTGGAAAAGGTAAAGAAGATTGGGATAAAAGGGACAAAAAAGCAACAACATTAATCAAGCTTACACTTTCAAAGGGAGTTTTTCCAGAAGTACGCAATCAAAGAAGAGTCAAAATATGGGATATTTTGAAAAATATATATCAAAATTTAGGTGATGTATGGATCCTAACTCTCACCACAGAGTTATATAATATGAAATTCTCAAGTTCACAAGAATTAGTCCCTCATCTAAGTAAATTAAAGGAAAAGAAAAATGAGCTTGTTTCTCATGGAAAGGATATAGATGATACGGATTTTGTGTAAATAATATTACAAAGCCTTCCAGGATCTTATCAATCATTTATAAGGGGACTAGATACTGTAGATAAATTAAAAATAATTAAATCTGAAGAGTTATGTGCTAAAATAGTGCAAGAAGAAAACCGTCAAATTAAAGAAAGAGAATCATTAAATGGCGAGTCTCAAGCATTTATAATGAAGGAAAAACAAAATTACAAAAAGGCACAAGATGATCATTCTAGAGAAAGGGATTGGAAGTATGAAAATAAAAATGTTCCATCTAAGGATTATAATAAAAGCAAATAGAAATGTAATTATTGTCGGAAAATGGGTTATAAGGCAAACGAATGTTACAAAAGAAATAGAGATACAAAAAAGAAGACAAACAAGTTTACAAAATCTTTTGATTCTAAAAGAAATGCTTTTTGTGTTGCACTTAAAGAAAACAATTCTTTTAAGGATGATTGGGTTATTGATCCTGGTGCCACACAACATATGTCTCACAACAAGGAACAATTTGAATCAATAAGTGAAAGTAGTACAGAGAAGATATATTTGCGAAATAATAGTGCTTTAGAAGTTAAAGGGATTGGAAGTGTTAAAGTTGATAATGGTATATTTAAAAATGTAAAGTTAGTTCCTGAATTTAAAACAAATCTTCTTTCTATTTATCAAATTGCAAATCAAGGGCATAAATTAGAGTTCTATAATGACAAATGTTTAATCAAAGATGTGAATGATAATTATAGAGTGACAACAATTGGTAAAATGGAGAATGGATTATATAAGTTTCAGGATTTTACTTCTAAATGTGGAGATGAGCATATGTGTGCTATTGCACAATATGATATGAGTAGGTTATTGCATAAGCGTATGGGACATATCAACTATCAAAATCTCAAATTTATGGAGAAACTATATATGGTGCATGGGCTTCCAAAAATCTCATCAAGTCACAAGGTGTGTGAAGGATGTGCTATGGGAAAGCAACATGTGGAAAGTTTCCCACATGGTAAATCATGGAGAGCAAAAACTCCTTCACATTTGGTTCATAGTGATGTAATGGGTCCTTTTAGAACACCATCACTTGGAGGATCAAGGTATGCCCTCACCTTTATTGATGATTATACTAGAAGAATTTGGGTATATTTTCTAAAAAGGAAGGATGCAGTGTTTGATAAGTTTAAAGTGTTTAAGGCATTAACTAAAAATCAAAGTGGAAGATCCTTAAAGATAATAAGAACAGATAGAGAAATGGGATATATGAACAAAGCTTTCTTAAATTTTTGAAAACAACATGGTATAAAGAAGGAATCAACTGTCTCCTACTCACCCCCCAACAAAACAAAGTTGCAGAAAGAAAAAATAGAACTATAATAGAAATGGCTAGATGCATGCTTCATTCTAAAAATATAGAAGCCAAATTCTAGGATGAAGCAATTTATACTACAGTTTATATTTTGAATAGAACACCTACTAAGGGAGTTTTGAACATAACACCAGAAGAGGCATGGAGTGATAGAAAGCCTACAGTATCTCATTTTAGAGTCTTTGGTTGTAATGCTTATGCTCACATTCCTAATGAAAAAAGGAACAAGTTAGAAAGAAAGAGTGAAAAGTACATAATGGTGGGATATAGTGAGGAATCAAAAGGATATAGGTTATATAATCCTAAAACAAGTGAAATTCATATCAAAAGGAATGCATGGTTTGATGAAAACAATGAAAGAGACAATTCTCCTACACTATCATCCTTTCCAATTTTGATTGAAGAAGAAAAATCTACTAATGATTCAAATCAAAGTGTGCCATCCTTTGCAAGAGGAGAAGCAACTCAAGTTGAATAATCAAGTGAAAGTGATAATGAAAACACAAGGAAGACTACAAGCATTCAAGAAATATACCAAGAAGTTCCAAAGATTTTTTTGCTAATTACGCTATTATGGCTAAGGTGATGTAGGTTGACACTCCAAGTACATATGAAGAAGCAAAAGGAAAAGAAGAATGGGAAGTAGCTATGCAAGATGAGTACAGCTATTTGATGAAAAATGAAACATGGGAATTGACAACACTTCTAAAGAGAAAAAATGTGGTTGGTTGCAAGTGGACCTATAGAACGAAGTTCACATCAGATGAAGCTATTGAGAAACACAAAGTAAGGCTAGTGGCTGAAGGTTTTTCACAAATAGAAGGTACTGACTATACTGAAACCTTTGCTATAGTTGCTAAATGACTTCCATCCGTACAATAGTTGCTTTGGCTGTAAAATTTGGTTGGAAAATTTTTCAAATGGATGTAAAAACTGCATTTCTACTTGGTGATTTAGAAGAATAAATTTATATGCAACAACCACTAAGATTTGTTAAAATTGGTGAAGAAAATTTAGTATGCAGATTAAAAAAATCACTATATGGTCTTAAACAAGCTCCAAGGGCATGGTACTCCAAAATAAATGAACACTTTACATAAGTAGAATTTAAAAGAAGCAAATCTGATCCAGATGTGTATGTAAAGCTTATTAATAGTCAAATTGTTATTATCATGCTATATGTAGATGACTTGATTATTACAGGAGATCACACAAAGTGCATTGAAAGCACAAAGGATCAACTCAAACAATCCTTTGAAATAAATGATCTAGGATTAATGCACTACTTCTTAGGCATGCAAGTTTGGTAAGAAGAAGGAAGGATCATGCTTTATCAAACCAAATATGTTCTTGATCTACTAAGGAAGTTTAATATGAGTGATTGTAAACCATCTAATGCACCATGTGAAGTAGGATTAAAATTGAGTGCTACCTCTACTCAAAAGATGATGGATGGAAAATTGTATAGAAAACTTGTTAGGAGTCTTTCGTATCTTACTATAACTAGACCAGATATTGCATATGCAATTGGTATTGTATCCAAGTACATGGCAGATGCACACATTGAACATTGGAAAGTAGCCAAAAGAATATTAAAATACATTAAGGGTACTTATAAGCTTGGCATTGAATACAAATATGGAGGAGAGCCTAGTCTAGTTGGGTATACAAATTCTGATTATGCAAGTGATATTGATGATAGAAAATCAACCTCGGGATACATCTTTCATCTTGGATCGGGACCAATTTCTTGGAGCAGCAAGAAGCAATCAACAATGTCACTATCATCTATAGAGACCGAATATATTAGTTCATCAAAGGCATCTCAAGAAGCATTGTGGCTTAGAAGACTACTTGAAGACACATGCCATCCACAAGAATCTCCTACTATAAATTTTGTGATAATCAAAGCACTATTAAGCTAGCCAAAAATCTTGTATATCATGCCAAGTCCAAGCATATAGAAGTGCATCATCATTTTGTTCGAGATCTAATTGAAAGTCAAGTGGTGGAGCTAGAATTTTGTGGAACAGAGGATCAAATTGCAGACATCTATACAAAAGCATTACCTATTGTAAAATTTGTCAAACTAAGAAACTTATTACATCTCAAGGAAGTTACTATTCTGTCCAAATAAACATTATAGGGGGGTGTTGGAGTAATGTTTATTTGACTACGGTGTTGAATTAGGTGCATCATTTATTAAGGAATTCCCCAGACTTCTCCAGCTCCATATCCTCCAGACTTTCTAGATTTCTCCTCACTGACCACTCCAATAGGTTCTAGAGGAGTGCTAAAAGATCTATAAATACAATATCTTCCTCTCATTTCATATATGTAAGAATATAACAGCAAACTGTTGTGTACATGTGCAGATAATATAATAGTTGAGCTGCTCTATTCTATTTTACTGTGTATAATCTACTCTATTTCTTATATGCAAATGTTTTCTTTTCTCTATTTTCACTTTTCTCAATAATACATAGGCCAGTGTGTGTTTCACATCGGGTCCCCAATGATTAATAAATACACCGAAGGATGTGGCAGAAGTACATGCAGATGGGCACGGTGGTGCAATTCCATCAAAAGCATGTGTAATTTTAATCCGTGAATGAGGAGCAGTGGTCTAAGTAGAAACAACATAAGCCCATAAAAACAATAAAAGAAATAGAAGCAAGTTATAAGCAATAAAATAATCAGTGCATTCTTTTGAAGAGATAAAAAGACCCAGGCGATGAAAAGAGTAAAGGCAATAAAGGCAAGCAATACTTTGATGACCAGCTTTTGTAATGGTGGTGGTCCTGGTGGGGATGGAGAAGAAGTGCATGCAAATGGTGGTGAAATTTCATCAAAAGCATCTGGAGTCACAATCTCTGAATGGTGACCAGTGATGGAAGTATATGCCATGGAATCCTACACAACTGGACACAAAAATTGATAGAACAGTGAGAATAGGAAGGATTGCCATGGATGGTGAAGTAGAACAGAGAACAAATAGAGGAACTGTATAAATATGGAAAGTGAGCAAGGCATAGAATGTGGGTAAAGCTTAAACATCAGTCGAAACCTTATCACAAGGATTGCAGCAGTGGATGATGGTCAGTCTAATACGTCAAACAAATCAGTCAAAATTAGGGGAGTTGAAAAAATTGTAAACATCCAACGTGACAATGTATCGGATGTTTATGGTGGACGGTGGACGGGGTGGCGTGTGCGAGAAACCGTGTGTAAGAAGTGCAGAAGCGTAGTAAATAAAGCACGTAAGAGAGAGTCAATTTTTTTTCCCGATGTGTAAGAAGTTCTGATGTGGTTTTGAATAAGGATTGATGGAATACATGAGAGACGGTGCAATAGTTTAAGTCACGGGAAAATTTCTTACCATGTTATTCACAATTGTTCTTTGTTTAATAGATATTTTTTGGATCATTGGGTAAAATAAGTCATTTTCCCACTATGTTATTCACAATTGTTACTTGTTAATATATTTTTGTTGATCATTTTCAAAATAGATAATAGAGTTTTTAGTTTTCGAAGTTTCTATTTAGGTAGGGAGACTATAGTCTTCACCTCTATTGACATTTTGTGTTTCTTCATTTTGATTTGTTTGTTTGAAAAATAGTGGAAAGAGAAAAATTAATTCATTTTTCTAATGTTGTTTTAGTGTTGTTTTTTGTTTTTCTTTCCCTAAAATAGTTGTATTCTAATATTTTCATTAGCCCGCTCGAATTTAGGTTGGTGAATTTATATTTTTTTTTATAAAATTGGAAAAAAAAAAGGTCCAATGAAATGACAAGTGGTATGTTAGTACGTACAACTTCTCCATCTTAAGTAGTCACCATGTTTGAGCAATCAGTTTACATTTATTCCCACCCTATTTGAAAATGGGTGATATCAAATAGTGTGTGGATATCCATCAAAGCATAAAGGATTAAGGAATTTGATTGGGTGTTTTAGTTGCTATTACACTAGTTGACATGAATGCAAAATGTAGAAGCATGCAAAGAGCACAAAAGAGTATTGATTGTCATTTTTAATAAACCATACAAATCCTTATTGAATGATGTTCTAAATTTCTTTGTGTACTATCAACCTATGCTAAAACGGGAGCTTTTGAATAGTGTATGGACATCCATCAAAGAATAAAGGATAGCAAAATTATGTTGGATGTTTTAGTTTCCACTGCATTGATCGACATGAATGCAAAATGTAGAGGCATGCAAAAGTCACAAGTGAGTATTGATTGCCAATTTTTAATACCTATACATAACCTTACAAAATAGGTTACGAAATAGTTGTTTAAATTTTTCAGTTTCATTTCATTTCTATCATTTTTGTGCTTGGTAGTAGTTGAGGTGTGCTTGATTTGGAGTTTTGGGAGGTGTGCTTGGTTTGGAGCAACACTTTGGGGCTTTCCATGGTAGAGTTTTGCTAAAATTGCTAGATATTTACATGCTTTATTTATACACTTTTAAAGCTTGTTTGAGCTCCATAAAAGATTTTTGGTTTCTTAGCATTCTAATGTTGGTTTCTTTGCACTTGATCAAAATGGGAGGTGTTCTTTGTTTGGAACGTTAATTTAGGGCTTTCCACATTAGGGTTTTGATAAATTTACTATATACTTACATTTAGTAGTAGAGTTCTATGTGTTATGTCAAAAAAATGCACCCTTGGGGGCTTTTTCCTATTAAGGTTTAGCTTCCGGGTGTTTAGATTGCAATTAGAGCATCTTACATGACAACTTAGACTATCGATGAGAAAACCTTTGGGTCTTGTGACAAAAAGAACCTAGGGGGTGCTAATTTGATGATCCCTGAGCAAAGACAAGGTGGTGGACTTAGATGCTAGTGCCCTAGTCCAACCCTATTTTGGGTCTGCCCTGAATTCAAATGTCAGGTTTGTGACCATTATTTAGTTTCCAGGCTGACATCATAAGTTTCAAATACAAAATTCTTGGCGGGAATCTTAGTAGTTGCATATATAAGCATGTTTAGGTTATCATTTGTGAACTAGAGGATGTTTATGTTTTCAAAAGCTATTGGCATACTTATGATATTACTGTGTTGCAGAGCATAACATTGTTATTGTGTTTCTTTTTGCAAGTTGGATTACATCTTCTCCTCATGGCATTGAAGAACATCTTCCTTCCATGAAGGCTTCATCATCAAGGTGACATTTATTATGCTTTATCATCATTATCATTTGGATTTTTCCTCTATCCCATAAGGATACACACTCTATCTGAAAATAGTGTTTGGAAGACTTGACTGTCTCTCCGAGGCTTGACTGAGGCAAGCCTCTAAACACCACAACCCCCTCCCACACTCCTTGTGATTGTAGGTTACAAGTATCAGATCTGGAGAAAGTGGAGTTGCAGGGAAGATAGGCAGACATCGAAGATTTAGGATCTAAAAAGAAGTGAACATTGTGTGAGATTTTGGGACAAGGGCACCATCACCATTGTCCTCCACATCTAAAGACTCAAAAATAGACTGGACAGTGAGCATCAGGGTTTGTAGAACTTTTGATATCTAGAAGAGTCTTCCTCAGTGGACTAGGGCACTCTCAACATTGTCCTCCATTGTCAAATCATAGAAAATTGAAGATACAATAGAGATCAATGCCAGAAGGAGATCGAGAATCCACAGAAAAAGTTGCACCTTAGACTAGGGTACCATCACCATTGTCGCCAACATTTCCATTTTCTAGACTACAAAAAATAGTGAGTTAAGGTTCTCTGCCCTTTGTCTAATTCTAGTAGCATTTGTTGTAATTTGTAGATTTGATTACTATTTTGCTTAAATTAGGTTTCAAGGGTATTAAAGCATTAATTAGCAACATTGTGTTATAACTTCTAAATTTCCTAGCAGAAAACCAAGTGGCAACTCAATCTAATAGTTGACTCTCCTCTTGATAGGAGAAGCACTCAATTGAAAACCCTTGGAATGTTTTGTGGAAAGGACGATTCAAACCAAAACCCCATCATCACCCTTTTCATACTTAACATTTTGGTGAACCCATGTTTTGAAGTTTTTGGCACCTTTCTGAGTGTTGTTTGATACATTTGCATTCATTCATTTTATTTCATTCAAAAATTTACAAAAAAATTGATATATTTGGAAAAATTAAAAAAATTGCATTCTAGCGTTTGATTTTTGACATAGTTTGCATTCATTCAATTGTATTTAATTAATTATTTGATTTTTGCATTAGATATGAAATTCATCATCATTCAATTAATTATTTTCAATATTGCATTTGAAAAATTACAAAAAAATTTGAAAAAATTAGAAAATTTGCAAAAATTGGCATATGAGACTTGCATTTTTGTAAAAATTAGAATTCATTAGAATCCATTTTAAATTAATTTCTATTATTTTCATTAGATCTGATCCAAAATATAGAAAATCATCATTTACAATTCATTTGCATTGCATTTTCATGCTTGATTTGTTAGAAATTGCTTAAAATCTTGCATTTTTCATGAAAGCTTAGTTTTGCATGAGATAGGGTTATAGTCAAAATCTTATTTCAGATCTTACTATCTTGTTAAAACATGCATTAGGTTTGATCTCTAATTGTAGTGTTGCATCATAGTGTCCTCCTTGTGAAATTTTATGTCGAGGGTTTGAAAGCTTGCATTTTTTCACTAGATTTGAGCCTATCGTCTTGCTAGATTTGCACTCCAAGTGTGTTGTAAGGGATTTTATTACACTAATTGGCTTTTATTATCATTATTATCTACTACCCCTTCTGAATTTCTTTACAAGACCCCTTTTTTTGGGCTTTTGCATTGAAATTTTGGGAAAATTTGCATATTTTTAATATCTTTGCATTAGGGTTTGATCTAGAGTGGCACTATGGGTGTGTTGTAATAGATTTTTTTGGCATTAGGTGGCTGTTATTACTGTTATAAGTTTATTTTCATCATCATTTTCATTACAACACCCGTTGCCCTACTCTTTTACATTGAGATTTGGTGAAAAATTACATATTTTGCCCTATTTTCATTAGGTTTTGACTTATCAACCTTCTAGAGTTGCTTCAAAAGAATGTTTTGAAAGGTATTATTGCATTAGTGGACTTTTATTAGGCATATCATTTTCTTTCCCTCTTGAAAATCTTCACAACACCTCTTCTTTCAATTGTTTGCATTGTGAAAAGTTGAAAACTCAAGCATTTTAGAGCATATTCAACATCACTTTTTGCATTTACCTTTTGCATAAGTTTTGTAAGATCTTGAAAATCTGATTTGAAACTCCTTTGAAAACTTAAAAATGGATTTTCAACATAATAATAATGCTAGGTTTGTTCCTAGGCCTCACTTAAAAGGAAGAACCCCTGAGCTTGAAATAACATTCACACCTCATGACAAAGAAATGGTAAACACTGAAGGGCCTCTTTATATCATGGTAAAGATAATGGAACAAACTATGTATGGAACACTCATAGATCCTAACTTCATGACAAATTTGGTCATGAAATATTTCCTTCTTAAACATGAAATGGTGCAGGAATCTTATGAACCTTCGGATTTGAGAATTAAAACACATAATGCAGGTTTCATGAAACCAATGGGAAAGATAACTCTAATAGTCTCGGTCTATGATAAAGATGTGAATCAATCATTTGATATAATCCCCTTATTGGACCTGTTCCATGTAAAACTTGGACATCCTTGGCTTAAAGCTATGAATGTTGTTCCTTCCACTATTCACAAATGTATAAAGTTTCCCTTGCATGGAGAGATCCATACTATCCATCGTAATGAGTATCAACCTCTAGCTAAGGACAAGAACTTTATTCTTGATTACTTTTGGCTATAACCTGAGACAGATCCTAATCCATGAAGAGATAGAACTTTCATAGAATATAGAAAATACATAGCAAAACAAGTAGCTCAAGTGGCCAGGTCTCCTTTGCATCCAATAAGAGAAGAACAAGAAGCAAGCATGAAACAAGATTATTATGGATTTGATAAAATTTTTGACATGAAAAATGTGGATAAGGTTCCATGACCCACCTCATCCATGGAGAGATGGCATTTATGCTTAGGTCTCTCCCTTATCATCCTTATAGGGATCTGGAGGCTTTCATCGACAACAAAATATTCCACCAAGACCAATGAGATTTAAACATGGTGTTTCGTCCTCTACTACAGAAACTATGGAAAAACACAACAATGATGAAATGAGAAATAAGACAAGAAGAAATAGACTAGCAAAAGAAAGGAGGAGGAGAAGACAAGCTTATGCCCAATGAATTGCAAATGAACAAGAGAACATTCAACCTAACATTGAGAATCAAGAAGAGCTTAAAGATGAACAAGTTGAAAACAAGAACAATAGTTGGGCTCTGGTACCTTACACACCACTTTCATCTAGCATTCAGGATTGGGAGGATGATGACATCCTTAGTGATGACTTCTAGCATGAACCTCTTACAGGTAAGTATCTCTAACCCTTTATCTCTCGTGATGTGCTTCCCCTGTGATGTGTTATGTGTTGTTAGGCCTCCTAGTATGACCCTTGATTCTCTTGTAAGGTCAAGGATACTAGGAGACCACCTCTATTGTGACCTTGTTCTATTTGTATAATCATTCTTCTATATCTCCTCTCCTCTAATTTCATGGTTGTGTGTTGTGTCTTACAGACATAGCATTGCAGTTGGTGATTTAGGGGCACCATCTTACATGATTGTCCCTAAGGCACTTCTCTTCTCTGATTTATTGTTTACCTTCCTCTAATGTTTCCACCTAGCTAGAAGATGAAGAAAAACATATTATATTGATGCAAACCTAGTGTCCCTTTCACGAGTAACCAAAAAATGGACCTATCCATACAGGACGATGGGGTTGTAACAAATTATCTGACGCTTGGGTAGTCGAATCACTCAATGATTTCTCTATCTTGATGTTGATGTTGATGTTATCTAATCTTGCTAACAACACTTTAATAATACTGCTGCTCCACACACTTTGTCTTTTGCCTTGCATGGATCTTTCATGTAGTTGATCATATGCATTGTTGTTTATCATGACTATTTGGACACTAACATCTTTCTTGTAGGAAATTATGTTAGTGGGAACATTTGGCAATCGTAAAGTACATGTCACCTTTGGGGGGCATGGGTTTTACTTGAGCTCGTATTCCCTTGTGTGTTTTCTTCCTACCTTAACGTGCTTGATATCAATACATGATATCAACCACCTTAAGGTGGGGGCATATATATGGTAAGATATTTGGTTTAGATGATAGTAAAGTGTGTTTGAATAATCTGAAAATCAATCACAATCATTTAAACCCTCATCGCAAGGCAGGTATATCACATCCCTTTTCTATCTTAAGCCCTCATCGCAAGGCAGGGATGGTGTATTTCTCTCAGAGATTGCATTACCTGTCATTTTCAAAAGTCCTCATCATGAGGCGAGGAGCGGTTCTATGACTAACTCAAGCCTTAAGCATGTTTTTGACGATTGTTATGTTGAAGCCCAATCATCAGTGTGTGCCTATAATATGCCTGAGATGGTGATGAACCTAGCAATAGTTTCACTCTATTTCTTATCTGTCGTGTTTCCTCTATGTCTTCCATGTGTGTCTGTGTGTATGGTGTGTTTGTTCTCAAAGTGCAAGACTGGTGGTGATGAGCTCCTCTACACCTTAGAATTTTGGTTGGCATGTCTATTCTCAAAAGGTGCAAGACCAGTGGTGATGAGCTCCTCTACACTCTTCTGGGATTTGTTTGTTTACTTTCCTTGTACTTGCATTTTGCATTTCATATGGGAAAATCTAAAAGAAAATAATCATTGCATTCATTATATTCTCTATGCTCTACATGTCTTCAATGTTCTATTCTTCATGTTTTGCATCCCTGATATTATCTTTAATATGTTTGGTGTGTCTTCTCCATACCTGGTGTCTTTGTTGTGTTTGTTGACCTTACTTTAATGCATGTATTGGCCTTGTGTTTATACATACATTAAAGTGGGGGATAAATGTAATGTTAGAAAAATGCACCCTTGGGGGCTTTTTCCTATTAAGGTTTATCTCCTGGGTCTTTAGATTGCATTTAGAGAATCTTGCATGATAATTTAGACTCTTGATGAGAAAACCCTTGGGTCTTGTGACAAATAGGACCTAGGGGTGCTAATTTGATGATCCCTAAGCAAAGACAAGGGGGTGGACTTGTGTGCTAGGGCCCTAGTCCAGCCCTATTTTGGGTCTACCCTAAATTTAAATGTCATGTTTGTGACCGTTATTTGGTTTCTAGGCTGACATCATAAGTTTCAAATATAAATTTCTTGGCAGGAATCTTAGTAATTACATATATATAAGCATGTTTAGGTTATCATTTGCAAACTATAGGATGTTTATGTTTTCAAAAGCTATTGGCATACTTATGATATCACTATGTTACAGAGCATAGCATTGTTATTGTGTTTATTTTTGCAGGTTGGATTACATCTTCTCCTCATAGCATTGAAGAGAATCTTCCTTCCATGAGAGATTCATCATCAAGGTTATATTTATTGTGCTTTATCATCATTATCAATTGGATTTTGCCTCTATCCCACAAGGATATGCACTTTCTCTATGACAACAGTGTTTGGAAGACTTGAATGTCTCTTCGGGGCTTGACTAAGTCAAGCCTCTAAACACCACAACCCCCTCCCACACTCCTTGTGATTGGAGGTTGCAGGTATTAGATCTAGAGAAAGTGGAGTTGCAGGAAAGATAGGTAGACATTGAAGATTCAGGATCTAAAAAGAAGTAGACACTATGTGGGATTTTAGAACAAGGGTGCCATCACCATTGTCCTCCGCATCTAAAGACTCAGAAATAGACTGGACAGTGAGCACCAGGGTTTGCAAAGCTTTTGACATCTGGAAGAATCTGCCTCAGTGGACTAGGGTGCTCTCAACATTGTCCTCCACTGTCAGATCACAAAAAAATGAGAATACAATAGAGATCAGTTTCAGAAGGAGATCGGGAATCCATAGAAAAAGTTGCATCTTTGACTAGGATGCCATCACCATTGTCCCTAACATTTCCATTTTTTGGACTACAAAAAATAGTGAGTTAAGGTTCTCTACCTTTTGTCTAATTCTAGTAGCATTTGTCATAATTTATAGATCGTTGATTACTATTTTTCTTAAATTAGGGTTTCAAGAGCATTAAAGTATTAATTAGTAACATTGTGTGATAACTTCTAAATTTCCTAGTAGAAAACCAAGTGGCAACACAATCTAATAGTTGACTCTCCTCTCAATAGGAGAAGGACTTGGTTGAAAAGCCCTTGGAATGTTTTGTTGAAAGGGGGATTCATATCAAAACCCCATCATCCCCCTTTACATATAAAACACTATATTACAGTTTAAATTTGCTCAACATTTATAGAATTCTTTACAATCTTTCCTTGTTGAAATTTTTCTATCTACTATGGCATTAGTGATTGTAACACCTAGAAGAACAGTATAGTTTATAGTGGTTTGTCAGCATTCTAGTGGTCTATTTTGGGTGTAGGCATAATACGGTTATGATAAAAAGTTGAATATTTATATTTTGTGGTACATTTAGCAGGGTTTGAATATTTTGACAAAATCACTAGATATTTACATGCTATTTTTAAACAATATTTAATGGACACTAGTTTTATTTTTTATTTGTACTGAATTCTAGTATAGATAGTTTGTTTCACCCATAAAATTGAGATTTACAATTTACATAGTGGATGGAAAGGTATTGATATAAGGATTTGGTTTATTGGTTATGTGCTTGGTTCAGAGTGTAATTTTGGGGATTTCTAGGGTAGGGTCTTGAGAGAATTATTAAGTATGACATGGACACAAACAAAGCCAAAAGAACCCTAACATCACCATCAAATTTTTTTTATTAAATGTAAATCAAAACCATACAATGCAAAGGACCAAACATCGACTCCAACCCAAGCATGCTTCTATTGCTACCAATCACAAAAAAAGAGCATTACAACATCAAGAAACCAATAGATATAAACACAAAGAATGCTCTCTCACATAGAACTAGACAACATGGACTCTCATCAAAACTAAACACATTTTTACTAGTTTATACCTATCAATATAATCATAGAACTTGAAAAAAATACAGTTTTTGTAGTAATTATGAAAGGGAGGTCTAAAAATGCCTTTTGTACCATTTTTTGAAATAGCTTGGCATTTAATATTGTAAAGTACTCATTCCATCACAAAAGTTACGTGAAGTAAATAATCCACTTAAATACAACATCTCAAGTAAAAGAAAAATCTCATAAATATGAATCAATAAAAGTCATTAAATCTTAAAAAGTTTACGTACTTAGTCTAGGTGTTAGCACTATAAAATAATATACAAAGTCGATTGGCTTTCATGCCATAATCCATCCAATAACAAGTGACAAATAATATGTACAACAAGTATAATAAATCAAGCACACTCTCTAGTCACTATGAAAACCCACATGATTCTCTTGCAAGCCGAGAGATGAGAACATTGATCAGGTGCTTTTCCACCCAAACATGATGTAATTACACTTCCTTGAATCCCTTCATGACATGAAGGAAACCCAACCCTACATGAAATGTCTAGCTACTTGGAAACAACTAGCAGTCTAGGGAACACCCGATGCAACCTGATGTCTAATGTGCAATTCTAAATGATAAAATGTAGATTGTCTTACAACAGGATGTGGTAGAGACATATATCAATAAAGTTTTTCTAGACAAATATTCATCTTTTTCAATGACTACTCACTTAGATCTAATCCTTAAGAAAATAGTTTTAGGTTTAATTCCTGAAAAGAGAAAAAAACATCTTTGATAGTCCACATTCGGCATCCTAGCCCAAAAGCCACCCAAAACACACATAGCTAAAAATCAACTTTCTCTCACAATAAATAAATAAATAAATAAATAAACAAATAAATAAATAATCCAAAATCACCTATATCCACCTCTAATCCCTTTCCAAAGTATCAATGAAGAAAACATACTTTTCGAACAAGCAATAAAGAAAAACATCATAAATCATTTAAAAGCAATATAGATTTTGTAATCTAATAATATTCTCAATTCATATTTCCATGGTTTTAATAGATTGTAGAAAACTAATGATTTTAATTCATATTCAACACTATTTCATGATTCAAGCAATAAAATCAATAATGGTGTATGCCAACTCCACTTCAAAACTATGTTTTCATTCATACTTATTTCAAATATTATTACTATATTTCCTTAATCTTGCTATCTATCTCATAATTCATACAATAGAAAGAGAAATTCAAATTAATTAGAATAGATGCTGGTAATATTTAAGATGATGTTCACATAGATAATTAATATGTATATGCACATTGATTTCAAAGGTGTGATCTATGATTTCATGTCCAAGTCATTAACACATACTTTTGCCTAATTACCATTTATTAAATCTTTACTTTGCTCAACCAAAAAGAGTGCCCTTCCAAGCAATAATTCAAAAAAAAAAAGAGATTCATTTATTCATTCACATACACCTACAAAAAACTATAAAACTAGTTATACCTTTTGTTCCATATTTCATTCATAATTTCTCAATATAATCTAGATCTACACTTATGCCTGCAAGCATGTTTATAGTTCCTACTCATTCTACTTTTGTTAGAGATCCAAAAAGATAAATAAACATCTTTTAATATCTTTTATAAAATCCATTAACATCATTCGAATGCATGAGAAAGGAGGCAAGTTTATATATTCCTAAGTCTCTATAGTAACTTAATTGTCTGCTATAGGAGCTATACTGTGGTAATTAAATAACTATTACATGAATGAATTCACAGCTAAAGGATTACAAAAATGTGTGTCAAAGGATCTTATTATTCTTCTCTTAAATATATACTAAATTTTTTGTTACAAAAATATAAAAAAATATTCCTACAAGAGCTAAGGATTATCTCCTATAGTTAAATGAAACTGCTGCTATAGGCATAACAGAAAAGTCTTCTACAGGAACAATAGAAAAGCTACTATAGGTGTAGTAGAAAATTAGTGAGTTGCTATAAAAACTAACTAAAAACGGTGACAGGAATATAGCTATAGAATGTACAAAAGTCTGCTATCTAACTAGGAATGGGAACTATGTAGGTCTAAAGAGCAATAATAATAAAAAGATAGCTAATAAGCTATAGGAACAATGGTCAAGCTCCATGTAATGTTGTTTATTTATAGGCTAAAATTTGGCAATTTGTCGATCAACAAGAATAATAGATTGATCAAATATACTGGCCATCATGGTTTTAAAGGTCGATCTTCAATCAAAATGTAGAGGGTCAATACAACAGGAAAAAGTTATTAATTTCAGCGACCCAGGGATAAATTTATAAGTTCAAGTATCTAATTTTTTAGGAAGTCATAAAGCAGGTCATTAGCTATAGCCAAGTTTCTCCAAACAGACCGCCAAGAAAAGAACAAGCCAATGAAAGGTAAGGAGGTTGATCCCAAAAGCATAAAATAGAGGAAAAGAATGTAGGTCGAGCTATATGTAGGTAGGTTGAATTTAGATTTAGGAGGCTAACACCTTCAAAACAATGCTAATTCCAATTGATATGAAGGAAAAGATTGCAAACCATGAAAGAATAGACTACTCAAAGATTAAAATAAGTAGAGCATACAGTATTATTTCACCATTAATTTATTACTAACATAACAAGTAAAATACCCATATTTTCTCTTGCCAAAGGGGGCCAAATCTTTGTTGCGGTCACTCGTGCTTCCTTCCTCTCTATTGTGTTTAGAAAATAAAATCATGTCTTCCTTCATTCCTAAAATTCTCACTATCTTTTGCGAATATCTTTTAAAACTTTTTGGGTTGTGTTCTCCCCTTCCCTAGCTTTCCAGAACAGTTTACAGTTTTAAATTTTGTTGAGAAATGACAAAGTTATCACCATTTTTCTATAACTATTTTTGACTTTTTTTTTAAAATGCCTTTTTTTAAAAAAAATCCTCCCTAATCTTGGCATCCAAGTTTTGGTAACTTTCAACAACATTTAACAACTAAAGATTTTATTTTTGTTTGTATGAGATTTTTCTTTTAAAAAGGCTCTCAAATTTCTTTTTTTAAAGTAGAAATAAAAATAACTTATTTTATCTTTCTGTCACTTGCATGATAGTGACTAAATATATTTCTGTCATTTGGATGGTCTAGTAAATTTGTTTAGTTATTTTAATTATATTCTAATTAAAATATTATTATTAATATAATTTATCTATTTTTAATAAAACACAATTGCTTAGATTAACTCAAGAAGTATTTGCAATAATAATAATATATATTTATTGTAATTAAACATAATTGTTTTGAGTCTAAATTAGATATTATTTTTTCTTTTCAAACAATAATATTTATATAAATAGGAAACACTTATTATTATTTATTATTAAATAATATAAAATACACTATTTTAAATATAGAATACACCATTTAAATATAAAATACACTATTTAAATATAAAATACACCATTTAAATATAAATCGAAAGAACATTAATATTTATGATAAAATCATGCATTCAAAAATAGATTTATGTAGCAATCAAAGCACATATTTATCTACTCTCAAATCATCAATCACATTTATCAACTAATTAATAATGCATAAAAAGATGATTCAAAAAATACAATATGACATGAGACTATGTGAGTGTGTGAGTGCATCACAGTTATCTAGCCCAAATAGTTCTTCTCAAGTGGCTAGAACATATCTACCTCAACCATGTTCTCGTCTTTGACATTTCCCTACACTCAGTCACACTTAGATTTTCATTAATCGGTTAGTTTCCCCAAAATCATAACCAAAGCAAAACAAAATGTATATTCATAATCGTACCAATAATATATTATTATTAAATCAACTTTCAAAAATTATGCATTTATAACTTTCACAATAGTTACTCTCACATGTAGAATCACTCATAGTAAAATGTTTAAAGATCTAATTTATAATAAGTCAAAAAGATGAAATGTAAAAAATACTCATTAGAGCCTTGTGCATACCTATTAGAAATTCAATGTATTAAAGCTATGATAATCATTAGCAATAACTATAAATAAATTATTAAATAATATAAGAGTATAAATGAGACAAAATTACACATCACACAACAATTTAAATAGAGAAAAATATTGTTGGTAAAAGGCCCAACAAAAAATATCATAATATTAAGAACACTTACACAAATGTTTATTTTAAAAAATAGATAGAATCTAGGGATCCACTTCTCACTTCCACTAGCCTATTGTCTACTTTCAATGTTGATTTCCAAATTCACCTTCTCCTATATTTTTGTGGAGAGAATAATCCTTTAAATATACAGAGAAGGGATTGAAAAAACATGAAAGGATTTTTGTCACACCTTTTCAAAAAACCTTTGTTAACAATTAACAATTTAATTATTTTTATAGTTATTAATAGTTAATTGTTATATTGTGCTTAAATAATTCTTTATAAGTGTTTAATATATGTAAGGTTAACTTACCTTATATTTATAATACTGTGATTTTTTAAAACCACATTAAAGAGCCTCTTTTGCACCATATGACAAAAGGTAACTTATAACCCAATTTTCTTTCCCCATACATTGAAAATCTAGTCATCAAGAAATTTCCTTGAGGGCAAAGAGTTAGTATCTATAGCAGCAAGAAAAATAGCCACATTTTTTAGCCTAGTTTCTTCTTTTTCAACAACAAGAATCATATCTTTATTGCATTCAATATAGATGACATTCGGGGCAGAAGGAGACCCCTTACCTTCTTTTGTTCCTTGGGTTTGTAGACCTCTATTGTTGACACCTTTCTCCCCTATGCCATCTCCATTCTCCTCTCTTTTGACCACAAACTTGGCCTCGACTAGAATCTCAACCATGTCTTCACCATACAATATATCTCTGTATGATTTCTTTTCTTTTTCACTATTATTTATTTCCAAGGTGACATCTTCCTCCATGAACTCCAACTCCCCTTCCTCCATTAATTACCATGCTCAATCCTAGCTCCCAGACAACCAACGACTAGGTAATGCCCATAGGGCAAGGCGAAAGAAGGATAGGAATCACTTTTAAATGTTTTTATGAAATTCAAAAACTTAAAAAACTAGAGACTCCAACCTAACAAAAAAATACTTAACTAAAAAACAAGAACAACTGACCCAAAAGCACAAAACATGACAGAAAATCAACAACAAAAAGAAATGAAGATCAACCCAGATGCAGCGGAAACACTACTTAGATTCAATTGGAAAAGAAAACTCAGCTCCAAGGTTGACAATGGCAGGAGACTCTTCGTCTTCCCCATCAACCTCAGAGCATCCTCTCCTTACTTCTCCAATATCAGATTCTTCTTGAGATACTACTTTGGTTAGTCCCCTATGTGGTTTATTTCAATATCCACCATAGAAATTTTGTAAAAATAGATATGTAGAATTGGATGCTTAGTTTTTGTGGTGTGTGTAATAATGGTGTTCAAAATGATAAAACCCTAGTAGGATGTGATCTATATTAGATTGAGGAATTATCTCATCCTTAAGGGAAAATACACTTCATCATGTTGTAGGGCCAAAAACCATATTATATGGAACCAATAATTCAATATTATAACAAATTCACATTCCTCTCAAAATTCTATATAATTTAAAAATAATGGCATCTCATTTTGAGTTTCCAGAGTCATTTAACTATGCCATGATCCCCATGTCCCCTATTCCATGACCTAAAAATTAATTTTGATGACCATTTGTTGGAGTCATTTAACTATGCCTAAATGTAGTTATGCTTATCTAGAGGGAGAGTATGAGAGTTAGTAAGTTTATACTCTACTTGGGTCATTTACTTTAGGGAAGACAACCAATTTTAGTGCTGAAATTAAAGACTTGAGTGGGATTTTGAGGATAGAAGTTCATTTCTAGCACATTGAGTGTTAACTGAGGATAGAAGCACATTGCTAGCACATTGACTATTAACCAATTTTAGTGCTCAAATTAAAGATTTGAGTGGGATTTTGAAGGTAGAAGTTCATTTCTAGCACATTGAGTGTTAATTAAGGATAGAAGTTCACTGCTAGCACATCAACTACTAACAAATTTTCTTTCTTGTGGTGGCAAGTTGTTCTTTTTGTGTTCTAGGAAGTGTGTATGTGCATGTGTGTGTGTGTTTAGTGTTACGGTTTGGTTTGGGATGTGAGTTTAGTTTTGCGGTTTGGTTTTGGAATTGAGTTTAGTTTAACGGTTTGGTTTAGGAATGTGAGTTTAGTGTTTTGGTTTATAATTCTGAGTTAGGGTTTTCAATTAAGAGTTCCAAATTTGGGGTTTAGGGTTAGGGATTAGAGGTTCCATGTTTAGGGTTTAGTGTTTGGGATCAGGAACCAATAAAGTTCACAAATTATTGATTAATTAATACAAATACATGTAAAAATAAATAAATAGATGATTACAAATTTAGGTTTTAAAATTAAATGGGTAAGTGCAAGAAGCTGGGTCCACTTTTAGTGTAAGACTTGAGGCAAAATATTTTTAGAAGGGATCAATTTTCGCACTATGGTTGATAATTTTTTATAAGAATTCTTGGATCAAATTAAAACCCATTTCAGATGATAATGTCTAATTTTAAAACATGTAACTTTTTAGTCTTGAACATATTTTTCTATTTATTATTTGTTTTAAAAGAAAAACCCTCAAAATCTTTGAAAGGACTAGAATTTGGTAATATGGCTGACGAATTTTTTTTAGGAATTTTTAGATGAAATTAAAACCCATCAAAGATGACAATGTTTAGTTTTCAAATATGTCATTTTTTTGTTTTGAACATAATTTTGCATTTATTTTAAATTATTTTTTAAACAAAAAGCATCATAAACCTTAAATAACATATATTGTCATTTTTTTATAACTTTTGATTTTGAAACTTTTTTGAAATTTTTTTATGTCTAGTCAATCTAGACATCATTCGATACATAATAAACAAAAAATCATGTTATAATTAGTTTAGTTCAAATTGCGTTGGTCGTACACGAGGGGTTTTAAAAAACACAAATTAGGGCTAGTAAAAAATTAATTTTAAAAAATATATTTATAAAAAATTAGAAAAACATATCTTGATCAAACTTTAGCATCAACTACACTCTTCAACAAAAGGAATTAGAAAAATACTTTCATTTAGGTCAAATTATGTTGGCAATACACATGCATGTTTTGTCACAAAACATACGACTTTTAAAAAGTCACTTTTTGTACATCCTATATAAAACAAACTTTTATCATCTAGGTATTAGAATACAATATATATTTAAAAACTAGAAACAAAATCCTACATTTCATATTTTTACATCATATTAATATTCTATATGTAACTGCTTCAAATTTTTACTCCAACTATGACAAACTTTGATTTTCAAGAAAAAGACTTCAACTTTTTGGCCAAAAAGTGGGCCCAACTTCTCGCACTTACCGAAATATAAATGAAAATATAGTTAAAAATAATAAAAAAATATCAGAACAAAAAACAACCTACTTAGAAACATTTGAGGGTCACTCTGGAGAAGGCATGAGGTCATGAAGGCATGTTGTAGAGGTGAAATGATGTGGGTTCCTAGTTTGCTTCCCTATTTCTGTCCTTATCACCATTTCATCTCCATTTCAACAATTCAAAATGAACTCGTAGGTGACTGAAAATATTCTTTTCATGAATTGGTGCTCATTTATAAAATGGACACCCATTCCATATACAGAAGCCCATATGGAATGGGTGCCCATTTAGGTGTTGAATGCACAAGACAACTAAGATGGAGGATGAATCAGTTGTATCAAAAATTTCAAACCCTCACAACCATTTAGATCCACATTAACCTTTAAACCTGTTATGATGATTAAGCATGAAAAGAAAATGACAGAAACTAAATCATAAAAACACCAGATTTTATGTGGAAAATCCATGAAGGGAAAATTATGGTGAGGATTAGCTCACAATATAAAGTAGTAGCAATACCGAATTACAAAGGCTCACTACCTAGAAGAAAGAAAGGCTCACTATTAAAGGACTCACTATCCAAAAGAAAGAGAGAAGAAGAAGAGGCTCACTGCCCTATATGAACTGATATAATCGCATGTAATCTATGCATGGAGTTCAATTTCAATGAAGCTCAATATTCACCACAACACAACCAACACCTTCACAACAATATTGAAAAATAGTAGACACCTTCTGCTGACTGCATCTAGTAGCCTAACACATGAAAGTTCTTACTACCTTGATCAATTCAGATCACAAACATCACATTCCATGCACATTCATTCATTCATGAATCCTTGACACTTATTTATACCATCATCAACCTTGAAAACATAGATACAGAGACTTTTAAATCAGTTCTTCACATAAATAATGGCTAAAGAGTGACTTTTCACTATTTTCTTGTGGACGATATAGTAGTTTGCAAAAGGAAACTTACCTATGAGCAAGAAATAAACTAGTAAAGCCAGTGAAAGTTGCATAAAATCCTCTAGTTTCAGTTGGTAGAAGCTTCAAGAAACTCTTCAAACTCTTGTGGCAGCACAGAGTAAGAAAAAACAATGAAGTGGAGAAACAAATGATATGATTTTAGGGTTTCTTTTGTTCATAAGAATGTCCTAGGCCCAGTTTATGTCTTTTTTGACTTTATTTTGAGGGAAATCATCAAAAACATCAAAAGGAGGCTGCAGGTCAACACATTTCAAGTGTTGAAATGACTAGGGGAGTCATGAACCTATGGAAGCATTGGGCCATGATTGGGTATTTTGTGACCTTTATTGTTTTTCTTCAAAACAAATGAAATGGAGATAATGTTATATTTGAATCAAAAAATTAATTGCTATGCTCTATAAATTTCTTTGTAAATTATAGAAATAACGTCTTGGAAATGGGAACAACAAATTATTTTACACATAGTAGATAAATAGGTTAAAAGATATTACATATACATATTATCAAAATAGATAAACTAAAGTTTTATTGAACAGGAGAAACACATTTTACATTATCCCTAAGTGAAAATCTGAAACTCGTCATAGAACAAAATTATCAAGTAGTACTTATTTAATGAGATCAATGGTATTTTTTAACCATCATAATAAAATAAGCCACTTATCGCTAATCTTCCAGCTACAAATAATATTATTGTTCTCAGGTCTTAAAACTTACTAAAATAGATAACTGTTATACCTTGGCTTGTTAAAAATCTCCTCTAGCAAGATGCTAAGGAAATAAGTCCATGGTTCTCAACTCAGAAACATCTACTAAAGAATTCTTGCAAAACCATTCACCTCTTCTTCTTCCTACGTATAAATGAGCATGAGTTAACATATTTGAGTTTTATGATGCAATGATTTTCATACAAAATTTGTTCAATGTGTTAAGAAATGAGGAATTATAATATTGTTGACCTTGTTTCTACACTTCAAAATTTAAACTTCTTGTGTCCAAAAGACCAAATCTGATCATGTATCAAACCTCTATACCAAGTCATCTTTATGGTTACAATTTTGCTGATGTCATGCTTCTTATGTCAGTCATGTTGATAACTTGTTATTATGACATCATTCTTTGTCTTATCTCTCTCCATTGAAGATTTAAATAGCAATATTACACCAAGTCAAAATTTATGGCTTAGTAATATTATATTTCACGTCCACTTTCATTTTATACTAAGCTTGCGCCAACTTTTATTTTTTGCAAACTTCACTATGCGTCGGCTTTTATTCTTCGCAAACCTTGCATCAATTTTTGTCTTTCACTAAGTTTGTGTTGACTTATGAGTTTGACTAAGTTCACACATTTTGGCTTTTTACCGATGGCGTAATTTTACAAGTTCAGAGAGATAATAAGAAAGAAATTCACGTTCACTTTTTGCATGTGGTAGCCAGGAGTTAAAAAGTGATTTTTATTGTTTATAAATAACAAATAGCATATTCTTCTCCTTCGAACAAGTGCAAGAAGAATCAAAAGGCATAAATTCACAATAGCATCAAAAGCTTCAACTTCGTTATTTACTTGGGTAAAATCTTGTTACATTTGCCCACGCTCATCTCCTGAAATCGAGGAAATATCTGTTGAGTCTTGTGAGAACAGAAGCATTCTAGTGGCTAGACTCCTCTAAACCCGTACCATAATTAGTATTTTCCATTGTTTTGGATGCATGCAACGAGTATTGTGCCATGTTTTAAACATCGAGGAGCTACATACGAGGAAGGTGGCCTTGTAAAAACCATAACCCCAACATCAATCTTCAAGCAGTCGACGTGTAAATAACAGCGGATGCCCTATGTGCAGTTAGCAAATGATAAACAACAAGCTTTAAACAAGTGGTATCATGGCACATAGTATATGGTTATTGAGAAAGGTTTTAACAAATATTGCCATTCCTCACGGCCTAAAATAAAGGCAAAAGAAATGCACAACAACTACTCATAATGCTTCAGAGAAATGCACGCAGTATACACAAAAAGATGGATTTGTTGTAAACAATTTCAAGTAAATGCCTGAGCCAAACGCTTCATGAGCATGCTCTCTTCCTCTGCCCAAATTGAAACTTTGGTAAAGGATATAGATATCTATCAAAGTGTAAGTCAAAAAGGGTTTCTGATGTATACTGTAGTTACAGTGCCATGGTAAATACACATGCAATGGCTAGTATTCTCCTTTCCTGTAACAATGTGATGTTTTCAATAGTATATAAACATCCATCAAACCGTAAATATTGAAGGAATTTCATCAAATGTTGCATTTCTGAACATTCTTCTAGACATGCATACAGGTCATTGAAAGTATTGATTGAAGGGCGTGAGCGAATATTAAGCATGGGTGAATGTGAAAGATATAGTAATGATCTGCTAGGTACTGTGGTGGCTCCAAATAAGAGCCAGGAAACCCTCAAAATATATACATGACGAGAGGTTATTGAGAAGTACAAAAGCTTCTTCTTTACTAGTCACGAAACAATAGCTACACTTTTAACATAGACCATGGTTTTACTCAAGATGCAACAAGAGTAGGAAGAAGTAGGCAGCTATGTGTAGAAAATGTGGGGGCATAAGGATTTGAAGTTTTTAGTCAGATATTATAGTTTGAAATGATCTGGTATATATGTATGTGAAAATGTGGAAGTTTAGACAATGCGCTAACTTGTTTGTTAGCATACCTCAAGAAAGGTGGTATCATGGGCTGCAATAATTGCAAGGAAATCCACAAAATGGATTTGTCAATAGAGTTTTAGGAATTTTCAATGAAATTGCATTTGGTAGGTGCAAGGCCAAGCTACACAACCTTTACGAGGATCCTCCTGGTCTGTGACATAATAAAAACATTAAAAACAGTTGCCAGCACCCTCAGAGACATATTTTGCAAATTTTGGAAGCATATACAAGGCACGTAAATTGTTTGATACAATGCTTCAAAGAGATATAACTTCATGCAATAAAAAGATCACCAGATATGAACAAAGTGGTTTTGTGGGAAGGCTACAAAAACTTTCCAACAAATGCAACTAGCTGGTGCAATACAAGACCCCATGACCATTGCCAACATCCCCTTGCCAGCACCCAAATAAGAGGCTTTGAAACAGGGTATGGACATCCATGAAAGTATAATGGATTGAGGCTTTTTATCAGATATAATTGTTCCAAATACTCTAAGTATGCAGAAGATGTAATGTTATCACTGTAATTATTTTGCATCGCTATAAAATTGTGATTACAAAAGGAGTGCAGATGGATTCAATCATCATCTTGGTCATCTATCTGGTAATCATAGATGTTACAAATCAAAGTTTGAGCATGAACAAGATGGAGGCAATGTACATTCTTCTCATAGTAAGCACACCGTAGTATTAGCAAAACTTTTTCAAGATGTACCATTGAACAACTAGAAAAATGGAATGGAATTATTATGTTTCACTTTGAAAATATGTTTAGGGAGGCCATTGAGAGAGGCTATACCTCCATCGTCAAGTATTCACTTAAGTTGCACTCTCAGCATACTGTCGAAGATAAACTGTTGCAAGAAGTGGATGGTGGAGGGAAAACACTGTCATATTATTCAACAGAGTAGAAAGGTAGTGGGTCAGAAAGTAGCAATTGTTCAGATGATGATGTAGATGCTGTGCCTAGATCACTTTTTGAGGCATATGAGGATGAATTTGTGAGGAAGGTGGATCAGTAGGGAAGGGTTGTTCTTCACATTGCATCACTTGGTGGGAGAGATAAGTTTTGTTATCCCCTGATTTATCAATATGATTCAACTATGGTGTAAATCCATTCTCAAACAAACTCTCATAACAAATTGACTATAGGGGACAAACTTCACTCTTTTTGGATACACGTTATGACTACTTATAAACTATCAAAGAATTGTTGATGGTTGGATTAGATCCTCTAAAAGAAAGTGATATCAATGGGAAAACTGCCTTACACAATGTTGTCACAAATACAAGCCTCAAAACTGAAGATGCAAAGGCATTAATAGATGCACTGGTAAAACATAAGAAAAGATTTTAAAGTTGAAGGCAAAATTATACCTCTAAAATAAAAATATGAAGTATGTGACTCAAACTTCATTACTCCATATATGGATTGTGGTCACATTATCTATTATCCTTCAATATATATATATATGAGATTAAACTATGATCTCGGTTGGTGAAAAATAAAAGTCAGAAAATCCATTTCTCAACTAAGAGAGATTGCATTTACACCAAGAAAAGATGACCAATACTACATGTTTGGTCTTCTTGAACATGCTACAAACCTTTCTTCTCCCTGAGATATGGAGATTCTATATGAATTGGAGCAAGGAAAGGAGTGGTTGAATAACACATTTTGGTCTAATAAGATATGAATATCAAGCATTTCTATAAATTCATAAGGGTGTGTCAAATAAGCAGAATGTGTAATGTTTCCTTTGACTAGCCATCTCTACATACTATTGAGAGATTGAGGCAAGTAGTGGATTGCAATGGCATTTTATGATTGCGATTGAGGTGAGAATCTAAGATTTAGGTATTTGATCTTGGGAAGAATGGAGATGGTCTTCTTGAGAAGGTTGCTGGAAAAAGAAGTTAGAGTAATCATGGGGATATCTATCATGGAGGTGATCAACCAATGAGGAGTAGGGCAGCATCTAGATTGCCTCAGACATCTTCTGTTTCATTTGCAATTGTGTTTACAATGGAGCCAAAATAAACATATCCTATTGATGTTGGTTTAGAGGGTCATTGGATGTGTCTCTACATATCTTCAAATATTGGGAGTAGCAGCCCTGTTGAGGAAGATACGGGTATTGCAGTGGATACAAAGATATCATGTAATTAGTCGAGGGTTATGATGGATATTGCCATTATTGCACAGGACTAGTCAACTTGGAATTGTCTCTATACTTTTATGTTACTAATTTCCTTCAATACATGTACTCAAAAGAATTATCAAGATCCAACAAGCTTTGACTATCAAGATGAAGCGAACAGAGATGGATAATAACTTGGCCAAATACACAACTTGAAAGTCACATGTTCTAATTACCTTTTTGTAAAAGTGACTTATGCCACTTGTTGTAACTAAAAGTTAGAAAACGAACCTTGTTTCTAGAAAAGTGATGTAAAGTATAACTAGAAATAAGGTTTATTATTCTATTGAATTTCAAAAAGGTAGTTATGAGGTAGTTACTTGAAGTGGTTAGGGAGTTAGTTACAAGTTGGTTATTATGTGGTTATGAGGAAAAGTCTATATATATTGGACTTCACATTGTAAAGGGGAGGGGACTCTTTAGGGGGAAATTAGGAAGAAACTTCTTGGAACATTTTTGGTCTTACACATTGTATAGTTTACTTTTGGAATTGTATAATTTTGAAAAGATAATGAAGAATGCATTTCAGTTCGTCTATTCTTGATGTATTTCTGAATTATGATTATTAGTTTCTCATATGTCAAATTGGTTATCTTTCTATGTATTTGTGTAAACCAAAGTTATCCATTGAAGCATGCAATTGGGGTGATGAAGCACAATCATGTCTTGGTATCCTGGTTTGAAAGTGTTAAGATAAATTATCTCTTCGTATGTTGAGATTTGCCATCTTTCATCATTGTTGCACATATGTCATGAAATTCATCATGGAGTTTAGGAAAGTGGTTTCTATCTTTGTGGTGAAACCCCCTCGTACTTTTCAATAAGATTTTGAAACTCCTGTTGGTTTTCATACATCTACCATGAGGGTTTCTACATGCCCAATTCTCCTATTATTTTTCTTTTCTTCCTTTATGTACTTTCAGGTTAAAAGTACACAAAAATACCAAAAATCCAATCATACGAGGGAGTTGCCCCTCTCAAACGTAGATGAAGATTGTTGCTCTGTCGCGATCTCTCCAACTGTTGGGACAATATAGTCACCACTCAAAGGGCAAGGGTCATTTTCAAAGGTTATATCATGGTGACAAATCTGTTTACCAACAAATACTGACCTCTACAAAGTTTTTGTTAGCTGGATTCTTTGATTGGAATATTGAGTTAAGAAAGAATGTAAGCTATTTGAAATCTAAAAAAGATATGCTTAGGTCAATAAGACAGCTAAGAAAAAGGAAAAAAGACAGGCTTTTATTAAAAAATTCACATATAGCTAGTTTGTGATTGTTTTTTTGCACATTTCTTTCAAGCTTTTGCATTTTGAAACCAATAGAAAACATTTTTGCCTTCCACTCGACCATATCATTGTAGCTTAGCTATAATCTTTGCTACTCATTCTGTAGATGGATTCATGGTTCCACTAGCAAGAAGAGAATCCAATATCTATTTTTCTTGTGAAGATAGCTTCGATCTTTTAGATGTGATTCTTGTGCTTGTGTCCTCTGTTACACTGGAAGAACGAACCAACCTAGCCACTGTAGGAGAAATAGAGGGTTTTAAAAGATAAAATATTATCATTGTAATGTCAAAAAGGAGGAAGGGTTCAACTCAAAATTGAAAGGTTTATTCACTTGTAGACTTACCTCGATCCATTGACGACTTTTCCCTCTCACAACCCCAACAACATAAAATTTTTGAAGTAACTCTAGAGCCCTAGGTCACAAGCCTATACCTTCTACACCATTCAAGCAAGTCAATGCTATTAGATAGAGGAGAATACATTGGAGGAAATGGATGGGTGGAGAAAAATAAATAGATGAATGGTTAGGTGGAAATTACTCAAAGTAGGTTTTGGTAGTTAGAGAAAATAAATGACTAAAAAATATTTCAGGGTAAGGGTGGAAATAAATAATTTAATATTGTAGTACATTTTAAGTGATCCAATTGTTATCTACATTGTTTCAACTTCCAAAGAGTTGTAGCATATATGGTGAATAATTTTTAATTTCAATTTCCAAAGATTTGTTTCAATAATTTCCTAGTAAACTTGTGTTGCGTAGAAAATAGTTTGCTGGTTTAAAATATAATTATTAATTACACATTTAATAAAAAGAAAATTACACTTTTAATAAAATGAAAATCCAAAATTTGAATGTATCATAAATATTTGGTTTACATAATCAATATATCATTTTCTAAAGTCCCACGTCATTGCATCTCCTAGGCCATTCAAACAAGTGAATGCTTTGACATAGAGGAGGAGACACTGGAAAAAAAGGATAGGTGGAGAAAAATAAATGCTTGAATAGTTAGATGGAAGTTACTCAAAGTACATATTGGGTAGGTAGGGAAAATAAACTACTAAAAATTTATTTAAGATAATGGATAGCAATAAATAATTTAATATTCTATTATGTTTGTTTCAAAGAAATAAGTGATCCAATGGTTATGGAAGGTAGGTAAGAAAAATGTTATTTCAATTTATTTTATTTTATTTTAGAGGAGAATTTGTGACCTCCATTTCTAAAGAGTTGTTTCAACAATTAATGAAGCAAGGGGAGAGGAAGAACCTGTCACCCCAACAATAGCCCCAATAAAAGACTATGCCCCAACAACAACATAATCAATAATGGAAGTCCCAACAACAGTCCCAGCAATAGAACTACCCCCTCTTATAGGTGGCACACTGACAGTAATAGCAAAACCAATAGAAGAAACCTCTGAAGTAGATTGGACAATAGAGTTTTCAGCATCAGGCAAGATCCCAATAGTAGATGACACCTGTAAATTAGTCACCAACTACTCCTAGATTGGAAGAAGAGCAGGAGATTGTTCCTCAAGATGGGGAGCCAGAGTGGAAGGAGAGGATGGAGATGTAGCCAAAGGATGAATAGTGAAGTCCATGGGCTAAACAACTTTCCACCAAGAAGCCAAATGGGATCTAGGCTTAGAGCATGAACATTGCTCAGCCAAATGACCAGTTCCAAAGCAACGCCAACAATGAAATGGAATACCCTCATAGTGCAAACTATGGCACCAGTGACGATCAGCAACATTGAACATAATCTCATCTGGGAGTGCCTTAGTCAGATCTAGATCCACTAGAATCTGAGCATAGTTTTATGTGTAAACTATACAATCGTAGGATCAATCATGATAAACCTCCCAAGAGAGTTCCCAATCGTAGAATAGTAATATTATAGCCAAAACTAGAGAGGGAGGTTATTAAGCCTAACCTAGATGGGAAAAAGATTCAAAGAATTAGTTGCAGGATTGGAAAGAGGAAACCAAGGATGAAGTTGTTGGAAACAATGTAGATAACTAAAATGGGGGGTGAATCAGTTATCTTAAATTTCTTAACTTTATTTTCTTCTTTAACAATAGTGCAGTATCAAAACATATAAGCACAAATGAACATGAGAGAAGAAATGAAATCAACACACATAACACAAGGATTTTTACGTGGAAAACCCTGTGAAGAGAAAAACCACGGGGTGACTAACCCAAGATTGTATTCTTTGTTAGAAGAATAGAAAGAACAAAATGGTACATGCCAATTAGGGCTCACTATCCGAGCACACTACTCACAAGAGGTTCACTACCTACAATAGTTTATAGAAAGTAACTAGGTATTTGAACTGATAAGAAGCATCCACATATGCTGAGTTTCAGTTTCGGTTAGGCTCAATATACTGATCTACTACACTTCATTCTTCGTCTGTTTAGGTGTTGTTGTTATGTCACATACCAGACTTGTATTGCAGCTTCCTTGCTTATCTCTATCTTTGCTCACACACTTTATCCTGCAACACACATCTTCACATCAAAATCCATCTGGTATATATATCCGTACCAAGGATTTCAACATCTTTCTAGTCGGCATCCAAAATACTCAAGATTTTCCCAAACTCTGGTCTATCGGCTGAATCGACATGCTTACTAAGTGATGCATATCAAAAAGATAGTTATAAGAGTCATTAATCATGTTGGCCAACCATGAATGATCCCTCAAGAAACTTGTTCACCATCAATTTCTCATCCGAATTAAGGTCTTATGCTCTATCGATTAGTTCTTCCTTAGTCTACTCTGCCAAACAAGAACCCAACACTTAAGTGCTCATATCTTTTCACTCTTTCATCACCAGAGGTGCAATCTCTAGAATGTAGCAGTCATGGTACTCCTCTTGACTTCCCCAAGTCCACACTTTGCTGAGGTACTTCCTCTGAGAGACCCGAACCTGATTGTCAGACCTTTCTGCATGCTCTGTTCTTACTCACCGGACTAAAACACTCTTCAATCTGACTTCTGGTAAAGACCTATTATGTGTTACGGATGTGTGGAATAAACTTTCTTGCCATCAATGACAACAATAATGAAGCCATACAGTATCTCTTGCCAACAATCTCCCCCTTTGGCATTGATGGCAACACTTAGTGAAAAATGACTAAGTGTCATAGCACACTCCCCCTTGGTTAATGCTCTGATCTTATGTACACTTTTTCAGAGCTCCCCCTTAGCTAGATTTTGCATTTTTTATTGCTCCTCACTGCCCCTTTGACATCAATGGAAAAGGGTGGAATTCACACACCAAAATTTGCAAAATTTAACCTATACATAGCCGCATAAGTATATATACAAGTTATACTTACATATACTTAAGTATATCCGTGAAAGTGGTTTTCAATTAGACAAATTTTGTTGCCCAACTCTGCTTCATCCTATCCAAAATTGAGATGTGACCACTTAACAAAAATGTAAAAGCTTTTTCCCTCTTTAGGTCTTCAGGATCACTGGTTCAGGCTATGGTCTAAGCATCAGTTAGGGCCTCATGCATTGCCTCTAACTTGGTGATAATTATCCCTCTTAGTTCACTCATTCTTCTTATTCTATTCTTCTTCTCCTTCTCAAGACTCTTTATCTTATTTATGGTGGCAATAGCCTGATACTCTTGATTCATTATGGTTGAGGTGAGAGGATCAAAACTCTGAGATAAACTTGATAGTTTGCCCTCTTGTTCTTCCACCTTCTTGGCAATGTCTGTTGTCACTGTGGACTAGGATAAACAAAATTTGTATAATTCTCTACCATCTTTAAGAGTATTTTCTAGGCTCTTTATTCCAATAGTCAGATTTCTCCTATCATTTGCTATAAGTCCCTGCACCTCAGAGAATCTCTTTCCCAAAAATTCTTTCCAAACCTTTTCTTCTACTAATTTCTCCAAAGAATCAAAATGTGTGTTGACAGAATTAACAAGAGATTTTAGATTACCAGATAAGGAGGCCAAAAGATCCTTTTGGAAGAATGGCATGATTTTCTCTAGTACACCAGATGCAATCTCTATTAGCTCACAGTCTTCCATGTGAGACTTTAGAAGCTTTTCTTTTGGTTTAGCTTGAGCAAAAGATGCTACCTTCATTGTCTTGATTGGAGAGAGAGAGTCAAAATTGAGTGGTCCTTGAAATAGCTCCGGTTCATCTAATTCTATCATTTCTTTGGTTAGGAAGTCTTTAACAGCTTCTGCAATGTCTCTTGCCAAAGACAAAGTCTTCTTTCCTTCTGTAGCCTTAGAACTGTCACCTGGGGTCTTCTCTGTTTGATCTCCTTCTCTTCCTTTTGCCTCTTCTTCTTGACTGATTCTCTCTTCTTTTCTTTCTTCTCCTTCAGTTCCGGAGTCTGCTGGGGGATCCAGAAGAGAGATGTTTACTTCTTCTCTGGACTTCCTCTTCTGAAATAGAGGAATCCAAGTCCTTAGTCTTCTCCTCACCTATCTCCTTTAACTTTTCTACAATTTTCTCAGTAGGATCTTCCTTTGATACGCTTAATCCTTCAACATCCATTGCAGAAGGTTCATCACTTATGTCCTCTATAATAGGAAGATTGAATCTTTTATATGCATTCCGGAGGATGTCTTTAGTCTCTTTTGCCACCTGATCAGTCTCTCTAAGCATAAGCCTGTTCATTCTGGCATTGCTCTGGAACTCATCCTTGCAATCCTTAAAGATCATGTTCATTTGTTTTGGAGTGATGGAAGGATAGAGCTGAATAGCTATCTATTCTTAGATCTCCATATCCTTTTCCTTGGCATTATCTTTTCTGATTTCAAGTACTTTCTCTAAACTCTTGGGGATTAGAGAGATGATTTCAATGAATGTTTTATTATAGATATTTAAGTACATAACTATGGCTTTCTCCAATATTCTTTTGTTAGTGTCATTACACTCATCATAAAATTTAGTTATGGGCTGCAGATTCCCATCTACAATGACTACTTTGATGACATCATCAATAGAAAGAGTAGGCCTTTCAACAAATTCTTCTGCTTCTTCTTCTTTGTTCTTGCCAGCAGAGAATCCCACAGATGTTTTCTTTTTCTTCTTCATTTTCTTAACATCCTCATCTGTCTCTATCTCTTCATCATCCTTTTGACTTATATAGGATCTTGTAGCCTTGGTTTTTGTTCTCTTTTCTCCTTTTCCAGATGTCTTTGCTTCCGGCTTTGAGGCTTTTTGACTCTTTGAGGTGGCAGGTGCAGAGATCTTTGAGGATCTAGTCCGGGAGGTGGCTTGCATCAGAACACTTTCTTTTTTTGCTTCTTGTATTTCTTTCTTTGCTCTTTCTACCTTCTCTCTGTCGGCATCAACTGCCTCCTTTGATATGCCATATTTCTTGGCAATTTCCTCTATTTCCCTTCTCACTTTCTTTTCCATCTCTGGCTATCTCAATTCAATATATATTTTCACACTTAATTCTTGAAAGGTTCCAAACATTTCTGCCTTAGGGTCCTTTGGTTGACTTAGCAGGTGTTGAACATGTAGCTCTAGAATTTTCTCATCCACCTCATAGCACATTGGCATAATCCAGACTATTCTAGCCTCTACTACCTCCATTAGGCATTGATCAGTATCTACCATAAAGCACATTGTATCTTTATATTTTTCAACTAATGTCTGAGGAATTCTTTCTCTAGCCTGCATCATACCTTGGAAATTCTTGAAATATCCCTAGAGAGCTATACTTTGAGCCTTGACATCACCAAGCCCATACATATAATCTCTGATTTGTATGGCAACTGGTCTGTCATTTTGCCATACCCAACCACTAGATCAGGGTAGCTCATTCATATAGTAAAAGAATAGACATAGTATCAAGCCATCGTACTTAAAAGAATTCTTCTTATCCTTCTTTATTTTCTATAAATTCTCTAACAATTGGTTCAGGAGAAGCTCACAAAGATCATAATCAACATTTTCCCTTAGCATCTGATAAGCAGTGTATATTGTTGTTCCAGATACATAATGCTCCCTGCTGGAGTGATATATCTTATAACCAATTATCATAGAAGCAAATTTGATATCCAGATATGTGATATCCTCAATTGTCATTGCTCCTTTATCAAATTTTGATCTGGTAGCCTCACTTACAGTTTGGTTTTTGACTGATTTGAGAGAAGGCAACCCACCGGATGAGTGCAATCCGGTTACCACCCTAATGGCATCTTTTGTGATTTTAAATGGCCTCATCAACCACATGAAGTTGTCATGCATTCTACTCAGAACATACCAGACCCATTCATCTTCTACAGAATAGGGGAAATGGATGCAATGTCCAACATGCTTATCCCGAATGGCCTTGTATTGGGGTTTAAGTTCAAATGTTTCATCTATTAATTCCTTGTGATAGATATCCATTAGCTTGGATTCCCCAAATTCCTCAATGTTGGCATGAATGTATACCCTAACATCTTCTACGTGCAGAACCCCATGCAAAATGCTGGAGAATGCGCATAGGGGATCAATTTCTAGGGATTTGTAAGGATGTTTCTTTAACTTAGGGCGCGGCCTATCAGTAATCTTAACAATATTTGGAGTAGCCATCTTTCAGAAGATTCAGAGAGAGATATTCAAGAGCGGAAATATGTTTTTACGCTTCTAGGGTTCACGATAAGAGCCGGAAAGATCGCTGGTTGAATTGAATTCTGCAGTGGATCCTTGAGAGGGTTGAAGCAATCTTGTTGCAGAGCTCTTTCTTTGTTCTTCTCGAATGCAATAAATGCATAACTTAAGTCATTCTGATTGTCTTGTTCTTCTTGTTCTGACAAAGATCTTTCTAGATCACTGAGATGTACTTAGAATGATAAATTACAATGTATCTCCCTTCCATGAATCATCCTATTTATCCGTAGATCCAAATATTTCAATTTTGAATCATACCGGATCTAACTATGAGAATCCTGCTTTTGCCAGATGACAGTTAAACCAGATTAATCTTTGGATGATTAACTTCTTCAAACTCCTTGCGTATCTTTCATATTTTTACCAAGGGTTATTTGGATGTTTCTCTAAGAACCCTTTAATCTACAACTTTCCATGTGCCAATTTTAGGCACCGATTGACTAGCTGGGGGAATTTATTCTCCTTTGTGACTCCTCCTGAGCTAGAGCTCATCTAATTTAGTTTTCAAAAGGAATATCAGCACCAGATTCTGGTGCGGATCCATCCCCAACATTTTTTGTATTTCTCTTCACCCAAATCTTGTTCATTTCCCTTTGAACTTCATCTGTATTCACTTTTCTTTTTCCTTTGTCTTGATTTTGATTATGATGCACCAGACCCCTTTTATCCTGATTCTTACTTCTGCAGGATTTGGTAATGTGACCGGATGTATTGCAATTGTAGCAAACTATATTTCTTTGCATATTTGATTGATATCCTCTTGATCTGCATTGATTAGCCATATGTCCCATTCTATTGCATGCAAAGCATCTACCATTGAATGAATTGTTTATTTGCATATTTCTACATTCATGAGATTTGTGACCATGCCTTTTGCAGTTAAAGCACTGTCCAGAGAAGGATGAATTAGTCTGATTAATTTTTCTTCTGCACTAATTTGCTTTATGACCAAAGTTATTGCAATTGTAGCAGTATCCATTGAAGGATGGATATCTTTGAGCATTTGGTTGCCTTACCGGAGGTCTTCTAGGTCTTTTCCTTGGATTTCCTGATCTAGAGTTCTTCTGACTAGATCCGGAGCTTTCACCTTTCTCATACCCCAAGCCATGCTTGTCATCTACCCTCTTTTGGCTTTCAAGAAGAACTTCAAGTTGAGCAGAGCTTATCTTGAATTTCTCTTTGATTCATTTGTTGTTTGAAGATCCCTTTTAAGAGTGTCTATCTGATTCTTAAGTTGTTCTTCATTGTCTCTAGCTTCTTCAAGATTAGATTCTAGATGTCTGATTATTTTATCCATTTTGTGGCAATCTTCTAACTTCTCCTTGAGAGATTGTTCTAGATTATCTTCAATTTTTCTTTTCTCTTCAATTTCTTGGGTGAATTTCATAACCCTTGATTCCATTCATTTCTTACCATAATGACCTCTTTTGATAGCTTCTCACATAACTTGTTGTTCTTATTTAGATCTTCATTTGTATCATTGGCTTCACTTTGACTTGCTAATTACTGAAGTAGTTCCTTTCTCTTTTTCATAGAGATACTCAATTTTTTTTAGTTCATTTATGAAATCATTATCTTGTTTGAATCTTTCCCTCAAGTTGTTGACTTTAGAGTGAGATTGCTCAAGATCATCTAGGGAAGACTGAAGTTGTTCCCTCATACCATACATGTTCATTGAGATTCCCAGATCTTCCTCAAGCTGTTAGGCTCTGTTGGGAGGAAATTAGCTTTGATACCAATTGTTGGAAACTATGCAGATAACTAAGAGGGTGGGGGTGAATCAGTTATCTTAAATTTCTTAACTTTATTTTCTTCTTTAACAATAGTGCAGTATCAAAACATATAAGCATAAATGAACATGAGAGTAGAAATGAAATCAACACACATAACACAAGGATTTTTACATGGAAAACCCTGTTAAGGGAAAAACCACAGGGTGACTAACCCAAGATTATATTCTCTGTTAGAAGAATAGAAAGAACAAAATGGTACATGCCAATTATGGCTCACTGTCCGAGCACACTGCTCACAAGAGGTTCACCACCTACAATAGTTTATAGAAAGTAACTAGGTATTTGAACTGATGAGAAGCATCCACATATGCTAAGGTTCAGTTTCGGTTAGGCTCAATATACTGATCTACTGCACTTCATTCTTCCTCTGTTTAGGTGTTGTTGTTATGTCACATACCAGACTTGTATTGCAGCTTCCTCACTTATCTCTACCTTTGCTCACACACTTTATCCCACAACACACATCTTCACATCGAAATCCATCTGGCATATATATCCACATGAAGGATTTCAACATCTTTCTAGTCGGCATCTAGAATACTCAAGATTTTTCCAAACTCTGGTCTGTCAGTTGAATCCATGCTTACTAAGTGATGCGTATCAAAAAGATAGTTATAGCTATCATCAATCATGACAGCCAACCATGAATGATCCCTCAAGAAACTTGATCACCATCAATTTCTCATCCAGATTAAGGTCTGATGCTCTGTCGGCTATTTCTTCCTCAATCTACTTTACCAAACAAGAACCCAACACTTAAGTGCTCATATCTTTTCACTCTTTCATCACCAGAGGCTCAATCTCTAGAATGTAGCAGTCATGGTACTCCTCTTGACTTCCCCAAGTCCATACTTTGCTGAAATACTTCCTCTGAGAGATCCGGACCTGATTGTTAGACCTTGCTGCATGCTCTGTTCTTACTCATCGGACCAAAACACTCTTCAATCTGACTTCCGGTAAAGACCTCTTATGTGCTGTGGATTTGTGGAATAAACTTTGTTGCCATAAATGACAACAATAATGAAGCCATACAATGTCTCTTGCCAACAGAAGTAACAGGGGGTGTTGGTCCCACAACCAAATAAAGCCCTCAAACACAACATCCCAATCCTGAATATCATCAAATGCAACAATAAAAAAACCTCTAGCACATGGGTAGATTTTGATTCTGCCATCGGTGATTGGTTCCCAAGAATCAGAGATCCATGACTTCAAGTCATGTAGGCATGGCCAAAAAAGATTGAATCTATAAATCAAAACATCAAAGGAGAAAAACTCCTCATTCTCCAAAACCTCTGACCCAAAAGAGGTAATTAGAGAAGAAGCACATGGTAAAGGTGATCCCTGACACTTCCCAAGAGCAACAGCTAAGAAAGACTTACCCCTAGTCACACCTGTAGATGTTGCACCAGCAACAACAATAGCCTCTGACATGGATAGTGCACTGACGGTGACAAAGGACCCAACAATAGGCATAGTAGGTGAACCCTGCAAACCCCTAGCTGAAGCAACAACACCCACAGACGTTGCTCCAACAATAGTAGATCCCACTTTCGTAGATAGTGCACCTATAACGGTAGCCATGCCAATAGTAGTTTCACCAATAGCAGCCACTCCAACAACATGGATCCCTTCAATCTCAACAACTAATGAACCAGACACATGGGCGAGAAGACGAGAAGGAGAGGCCATTTTAAAATTTTATATAATATTTGTTGTGCCTAATCAAAATTTCTACTTCATTAAGGCATTTTGAGAAAGTCTAGAAATTTTTTCTTTAAAAAGTTATAAAGTCAAAATTTCTAAAAATAGAAATTTCTAGTTTTAGAAAGTTTCTAAAAATAGATGTCAAATTAGGTTTTCTGGGTTTCTTGAGATACGGATGCTGACAAAATTTTCTAAAAATAGAAAGTTTGTAAAAATAGAATCTTCAATTCAGGTGTCATGCCTGATTCTGATTGGCTAATTTCGCTTCATGATCAAGGTGGTCCAGACATAATCTGGAAAAGATCAAGTTTTCTCTACTGGGTCAATTCTACTTTTTCAAAAGGCGAAGCACGAGCTTTGGAGCCATCAATGGAGGAAGTTCATCTGCCAGAGCTCATTTTCAAGTTTTCTAGGTTGTTCAGCTAACGCAGAACTAATGAATAGTAGTCGATTTGATGAAGAATGGGAAACATAACAGGATGGATCCAGAATGAGGAGAAAAGGTTGAAAATCTTGAAATTTGACTAAGGCATGGATTTCCAGGTGCCCCTGGAGGCTGGGGGCACCGAGTTTTGGCAATGTTAGATTTTTTTTCAAGTTTTTCAAGAAAATGCTTAAAATGTCTTCGTCAGTCAGTTCCCAGGTGCACAAAACTAGTCATTTCGGTCAACATGCCCTAAAAAGAAGGAATCCATGTCAAATATGCCTAGGCAATCTAGTTTATCCCTCGTCCAATGGTAGTTGTATGATGAAACATCAAAATCAGTGACAAGAAGCAGCTGTCGGCACGCGAAATGGAGCATATTGCAAACAGAGGTTGAAAATCATGAATTTGTCTAAGGCATTAATTTCCAAGCGCCCTTGGAGTCTGGGGGCATTCACCTTTTCATGCCTTAGAATTTCTTTTTGCATTTTTCAAAAAACATCAAAAAGTCTCCATTAGCCCATTTTTAGGTGGTCAAATTCAGTTGAAAAGTTTGAGAAAGCTAGAAATTCATCTCAGGTGTGTTTAGACAGCTCAGATCACCTCATATCATGCTTTAGCAGTCAGTCAGACAACCGGAAATGATGATCAAATAGGGACTGTCGGCACGGAAATTGAGGAATGGAAAGAAAATTTGAAAAAATAAAAAAATTTCTAAGGCACAAAAAACCAGGCACCCTAGAGGATTGGGGTGCCCAAACGCACCAGAGTTAGTTTATTTTTGAGTTTTTTTCAAAAAATGATAATTCCTTCTCCGTCAGCACGGTCAGATTCACAGCAAATTAGTTTGGCACATTTTCCAAGGTAGACAGAGGGTACAATCAACTTAGTTTTCATCAGGCTTTCCTATTTGGTAGATCATGAGATTCAGTTTTGTTCTGACAGGTGAAAATCCATAGCCAAACAGGGGTCTACAGTCACTCGAACATGCACAGAAATTAAGAATTTGAAAAGGTTGAAATTTTTAGAAAAATGGTTAAGGCACAATAAACCAAGCACCCCTGGAGGCTGGGGGTGCCCAAATTTTCATGCCTTAAAAAATTTTCATGTTTGACAGTGTTTCTTAACAGTCATTTCCCCAACATCATCCGACGAAAGGTTCCAGAAGTTAGATTTGCAGTTGAATGTCATCAGATCGTTAGTTTGAGGCTGGGGATGAAATCACGGTTGATAAATCTTCAAGATGCCATGATCAATTACCTTTTTCAGTCAACGGTGATAGTTCGGCATGTTATTGAAGTCAGGGATAGGCCATACTAGAGTCAAAATGAGTGCAAAAATGTCAAAAATGAAGGAAAAATTAGCTAACACTTTTGCAACCTCACGTGTTTGATGACACCATCAAAAGAAGATATTTTTCATCATCTCACACACGAAGCCATAGGCAGCTATAAAATAAAGATTCTTCCTATTCGAAGATATCTACTTGGATTTGTGTTGCTTTCTTCATGGATAAGACTCAAGCTTTATTCTTTCACAAAGAAAGCTACTTTTTTGCCCTAAAGTTCTATAAAGACAAGCTTTTGGCCTCTTTTATTTATTACTTTTGTAGGTTGCATCCAAAGGAGGAAGATTTTATTTTCTTTCAATGAAGATTCGAAGACCCAAATGAAGTGCTTTTTCAGTGTTCTTCATAGTTTTGGGATGAGGAAGCAAGTAGGAAGACTTTTTAAGGTCCCTTTTTCAAGGGGATCATTTTTTAGAAACAGGGCTGAAGCTTTTTCAAATTTCATCGAGATGGGTCCATACAGAATTTCATCCTCTTGAAGACTGGGAAATTTTATTTTTCTAAGAATCTACTTTTTTGCTGCTTTTTTGGGAAATCTTCCTCTTTTTCAAAATCTGACAATCTCGGTTGCTCGAAAATGGAATTGCCTACAAAACCCATGTGCCATCTTTTTCACTCAAACTATGCGTTTTGGAGGATATTATTTCTCAAAGTATCCATGGATGATGTCACCAATGGGACATCAATGAAGATGAGGATGAGACACAAAAAGTAGCTTTAACTCAATGCTTTTTGTTTTAAATAATTTGCTTTCATCCAAAGCTCATCCATTCTTTATTTAGAAAGAAATCAATTTGTAGTAGTTGGATTTTTCTTTGCTTCAAAGCAAATTGCTTTAAAGCGTTTGTTAGTTGTAATCTTTGTCATAGAATAGAAATAAAGCTTGCAAGTTGGCAAGTTAGTTAGGTTAAATCAAGGAGATTTTAGGGTTCCCTACTCCTTTGATTTAGTATAAATAAGGGTAGCCTTGCCCATTGTAATGGTAATGGTATTTGTGATAGCAAATTTGTTGTGCCTATTCTAGCCTACAGATCTTGTTATTCTAAGTGCTTGTTCATTCTGTGTAATCTATTTCTAGTGTTTTATCACATATTATATTCCTTCTTTTTCTACAATATTGTTGTCCTGGAGTTGTATCAGCATTGTGATATTGGAATAGAAGTCTCATGCCTGCCTTTTTCTCTGATTTTCTATCTCACTAATAATCAAGTTTTGTTGTTCGATGTGTCACTTGCATAAATTTTATTTCAGCTTTCATCATTAAAGTACAATGGCTCTTGTGATGTGAATCTAAGAGAATTTTATTTAAGTTTTTATGTTAAAACAAATCATTCCTCATCCACTTTTGATTTATGTGCTCTGTGTTCACTCAAATAATCAAAAGCATTATTTAGTTTAGGCCTAGTTGTAGTTAGAAGTTTTAAAAAGGAAAAATCTCTGTTGTAGTGAAAAGAGTTTTATAACCTTGTGCTCGCAACTGAGAATAAAAAAGAAGATAGGAAAATTTAATTTATTTATCTTTTCAGTAAACATCAGCAAAAAGGGAACTCCCCCTCATAATAGGAGAGCAGTTTATTTGTGCATAGTTATCTGTTTCCAACTCACATTCCAGAGGTACAAATTAAAACACCAATAGTTTTTTGGCGCCCACTATGGGGCACAAGGCATAAAAATTCAATCAAGCTTTGGCTTATGTCATGGGAATGACTCTCTGGCATCCTACTGCTCTAGTTCAACAACCAAATCTTACACCACCTGCTATTTAACCAAATTTTGTATGAGTGGAAGGAGAGAAAATAGACATCATTAGTAGCCTAAGGAGTTCCATATTTGTGTAAAAGGAAAGTCCTGATCAGTGGATAAATGTGGCTACTATTCTTGATGAAGAAGAACATAAAGTAGATCTTGCGGCTGGACGACCAGTATTACCACCTCCCACGTGGCAGTAGATAATCCTCGCTCACAGGGTTTATACAAGGAGGGGGAAAGATAGTGCTACATATCCTTTCTTCCAAGTTCTTGTTCCTACAGAAGTAGGAGAAGCATCCAACATAGTTCATGAAGTCCAGCTAGTTCCTAAAGTCAAGCAAGAAGAACCTCAAGAGGAACCAGTAATCCAGCCTAGAGAAATGGGTGTTGCAAATAATAACAATCACAATCATGCAAATCTGAGGTGGCCGCCCCCATTGTCTTAAGGTGACAACATTGGACCTTTGGCCTTGCAAGCACATCATGAGTTACCAAAGGGGTCAAGGAAGCATTTTCCCTAGTTCCACAGTGATGGGACTCAACATCCTGATGAGCACATCTCTGCATTCACAACTTGTGCCATTTTGCATGTATCGCATGAAGATGTTGTTGTGCATCTCTTCGTTGAGACTCTTGTGGGAAATGCTACCAACTGGTTCAATCATCTGGAGCCAAGCATCATTACAAATTGGGCAATTATGAGTGAGAAATTCTTGGCAAGGTTCAAGCCTGCCAAAGATGGTCATAGATTGTTCACCCAACTCTCAAATTTGAAGATGGAAAATAATGAACCATTGAGGGAGTTTGTAGTAAGGTTTAATCACCTAGTTACATGCCTTTACTATACTCTTAATCCATCTCCACAAATTATGTTGAGCAGTTTCATTAATGCTCTTCCTTCTGAGATAGCTTTCTTTTTGAGATCAACTAATGAAATAGAATCATCCAATGCACAAGAAAATACCATCAAGTTAGAGGATGACATGATTACCTCTGGCAATATGAAAATGGATTCAATCAGGCCTCTTGTTCAGAGCTCTGCGGATCCACTGCTATAGAAGGTAGCAAATGATGTGACTATCATGAAGAGGTAGTTGCCTACTCAGGGGCAACCTACACAACAGTACCAACCGCAGCAACCATATCAGCCTAAGAGGAACAATTTCCTACCTTTTTAATAACTATATGCCTAGGTTGCTAGCACCTCCACCAAGACAAGCAATTGATGCTACTCAAAATGCAGTGTTTTCCTTCTTTCACGAAACTGATGCACATATTGGTGCCACATGTCCTAAAAATTTAAGGATGAATTAGATTATGGGATATGCTCATACTGCACCCATTTCAAGCATTGTCCCTTCCCCAAGTTTGAATATTTTCTTACAATAGATGAACAACTTCGATGGTGACTCTACTACGAGATACTTCCAGAAATAACCTGTTTTAATAAAGGAAGAACAAGAGGATCTTCATCGATATTCTCTTGCGGTTAATCATGAAAATCTTTCGATGCCTATGTTTACACGTGCTCAACATTTCAAGGCACAAAAAGAAGAAGAGGATAGACTAAGGTTGAAAGAAAAGGGGAAGGAAGTGGCTTCCACTTCCAATATTAAGCCACCACATGAAAATGTCAAGGCTGCTCAAGATTCATCTTTGGCAAAATTTGATATCATGGATTCTATGATGAAGACAAATGTGCCAATTTCTTAGCTAGAATATCTTCAGGATCATCTAGATCAACTGGATAGAATTGTTAAGTATGTCAAAAAAGAGACTGTCATACAACCTACATTGCTTGAATCCTCCGTTCTAGTAGAAGAGAAGCCCAAGCCTTTCTATATCTCTTTGTACATAGAAGGCTATAAATTGAGCAATTGTATCATTGATTCAGGAGCCTCGGACAATGTCATGCCTTTATAGGTGATGCATGCATTAGGACTCTCATGCACCAAAATGCATGACAAATGTTATTAGCTTGAGTCTAAGTTAGTACCATTGGTTAGATAATTGAAGGATGCTCAAGTACAGTTGGCGGCTTGTCCCGAGGAGAAAATAATGATGACTATCTTGGTAGCTGACATTCCAGCTAGTTATAGTATGCTACTAAGTAGAAGCTTCTGCAAAGATCTCGGAGGAGAGATACAATTAGATTGGTCATCTGTGACCATTCCATTAAAGAAAGGCAGTTTCAAATTGGAACCAAAAACCAAGTCTTGGTTCATAGTGGTGAAATCTCAGGATCCTCAAGCGTAGGTGCTATATCAAGAAACGGGTTCTATACATATCTTATGCTATCAGAAATAACCGAAGAGAATCAAGAAGTTGTTTGCATAGTTGTCAAATCAAAGGAAGAATAAAAAGAAATGTACAACTTGCAAACTTTCTTTGAGGAAGAAGTGCGACAATCTTCTCAAGAGCAAAATTATGAGGAAGAAACTAAATATATTGCACAGAACAATGCTGAATCTAATTTGTTCTTCTCATCTTTTGAAGGATGGTTTGAAGAACCTGTGTTAGATACATTCAAAGGAGAAGAAACTAAAGAACCTGTGTTAGATACATGATCTTCATTTTGAAGATGATCTATCATTAGAAGAATTTTTCAAAACCGAAGATTGTATGGAGGATTCATCATTGGATCTCAACTATTTTCTACATCACTGGGAAAGTGATTCTTCAATAGAAGATATTGTAGATTTTCCTTTACAATATAGCCCGTCTTCACCTTTGTCCCAAGAATCCTTCATACACACTACTGAAGAAGATGATGTTGAATTTGTCTATGAACCTATACAAGAAAGAGACTTCACTGATACTATACAACCAATACAAAATGCAACATATGAAGAGGTTGATGGAGAAGAAGAGTTCATGGAATATTCAGTTTTGGTCACTAAAGAGGATAATATTGAAAAGTTAGAAATTCTTGACAAATGTTTTGTGAGATATGCATATGTGAAATTGATCAAGAAGATGAAGAAGAAACATATAGCGTAGATGAATCTATCTTTGATCCTACTTACCTATTAGAAGAAGAAAGGTACATGATTATTGAAGATGAGATGCTACTTGATATCTGCATTGAAGAAGACTACTCTATAGAGGATGAGAAGATTCAAGATAATGAATGGCAAAGTGAGCTGTCAGGTGAAGATGCCATTGATAATGATCAAGAGCTTGAGCTTTCAGATTTGGATGATTTATCAGATTCTGAGGGTTGGATGGATGAAAACATGACCAATGAAGAAGAAGAAGTTCTATAAAAATGGGTGACAACAGTTGTGGATCCGGTAAGACATGAATCAGTGATGAGAGTTGTGTATGAGCAGCTTACACCTTTTTCAAAAGATGATATATTAACTGAGTTCAAAGTTGTGTGTGTTCAAGTTATAAATGAAAGTCATATTCTATATGTGGTGATAACCATTCCCACAAGCATACTTTGGCCACAAGACATTCCTTCATATCTTCAAAAAGAAGTTTTGTACCTTCATCTATTACAGAGGTTGTTTTCTTTAGAAGAAGATGATCCACCTAATCTTTGGCATATCAACCAGTTCCTCATGGACTTCTCATGGCCTGAACATGAATACCCTTTGGAACCGTGGCTCTTTGAGGAGATGTTGCAAAGATAGAAAAGTTTTGTGCTGCCAAGACAATCTTCACAACTAAGGAGAGATGGTTCTTACTTTTCTGAATCAGTCAATGGTTTTGTGTTACAGTCTTTGTTCTTCTCATCCTTGCTTAGGAAAAAGAGCGTTTGTGAACACTTTGTGTTCTTGTAATGTGTTTCCCCTTTCTGTGATGTAATCATTATGTCATAATGTATTTCCCTTTTTGTAATGTGACAGTTGTGTTCTTTGTGTTCTAGAAAGTCCAACTCTTAGGTGATTTTAGGAAGTCCAGTTTTAGGTGATTTTTTAGGAAAAGTCTTGTTCTAGGTGATTAGGAAAGTAACCTGACTCTATTGCCCAACTGACAAGGCACTGGTCCAAGCTAGAAAAGTCCAAGGATTCTCGGTTCTCCTATGCCATAAGTATCTGGCATGGTCCCCAAATAGAGCCAATTGTTGTACCCAATCAAAATTTTTGCTTCATTAACGCATTTTGAGAAAGTCTAGAAACATTTTCGTCAAAAAGTTATAAAGTCAAAATTTCTAAAAATATAAATTTCTATTTTTAGAAAGTATCTAAAAATAGACATCAAATTAGGTTTTCTAGGTTTCTTGAGATATGGATGCTAGCAAAATTTCTAAAAATAGAAAGTTTCTAAAAATAGAATCTCTGATTTAGGTGTCATGCCTGATTCTGATTGGCTGATTTTGCTTCACGATCAAGGTGGTCCAAATGAAATCTGCAAAAGGTCAAGTTTTCTCTACTGGGTCAATTCTACTTTTTCAAAAGGAGACGTATGAGTTCCTGAGCCATCAATAGAGGAAGTTCATTTGCCAAAACTCATTTTCAAGTTTTCTAGGCTATTCAGTAAATGCAGAACTGACAAATAGTCATCGATTTGATGAAGAATGGGAAATGGAACAGGATGGATCCAGAATGAGGAGAAAAGGTTGAAAATCCTAAAATTTGACAAAGGCATGGATTTCCAAGTGCCCCTAGAGGATGGGGGTGTCCAGTTTTGGCAGTGTTAGATTTTTTCACATTTTTCAAGAAAATACTTAAAATGTCTTTGTTAGTTAGTTCCCAGGTGGACAAAAGCAGTCATTTCAGTCAACAGGCCCTAAAAAGCAGGAATCCACATCAAATATGCCCAGGAAATCTAGTTCATCACTTGTCCAATGGCAGTTGTATGATGAAACATTGAAATCAATGATAGGAAGTAGCTGCCAGCACGCAAAATAGAGCAAATTGCAAATAGAGGTTAAAAATCATAAATTTTGCTAAGGCATTAATTTCCAAGCATCCCTGGAGGCTGGGGGCAGTCACCTTTTCATGCCTTCAATTTTTTTTTGCATTTTTGGAGAAACATCAAAAAGTCTCTGTCAACCCGTTTCCAGGTGGTCAAACTCAGTTGAAATACTCGAGGAAGCTAGAAATTCATATCAGGTGTATGCAAACATCTCAGATCACCTCCTGTCCTACTTTAGCAGTCAGTCAGACGACCAAAAATGATCATGAAATAGGACCTGTCAGCACACAAATTGAGGAATGGAAAGAAAAATTGAAAAAATAAAAAAGTTTCTAAGGCATAAAAAACCAAGCATCTCTAGAGGCTTGGGGAACCCAAACTCACCAGAGTTAGTTTACTTTTGTGTTTTTTTGAAAAATGACAATTCCTTCTTCGTTAGCCCGATCAAATTCACAGCAAATCAGTTTGGCACATTTTTTGAGGCAGACATAGGGTACAATCAGCTTAGTTTTCATTAGGCTTGCCTATTTACCAGATCATCAAATTTAGTTTTGTTTCAACAGGTGAAAATTGACAGCCAAACAGGGGTCTACAGTCACCGAAATGCACACAGAAATCAAGAATTTGAAAAGGTTGAAATTTTTAGAAAAATGGTTAAGGCACAAAAACCAGGCACCTTTGGAGGCTGGGGGTGCCCAACTTTTCATGCCTTAGAAACTTTTTATGTTCGACAGTGTTTCTCAATAGCCGTTTCCCAAACTTCATTCAATGATAGGTTCCAAAAGTTAGATTTACAGTTGAATGTCATCAGATCGTTAGTTTGAGGTTGGGGATGAAATCACATTTGATAAATCTTCAAGATGCCATGATCAGTCAGCCTTTTCAGTCAATGGTGACAGTTTTCTATCTTGTTGAAGTCAGTGATAGGCCATACCGGAGTCAAAACAAGTGTAAAAGTGTCAAAAATGAAGGAAAAATTGGCTATCACGTTTGCAACCTCGCGTGTTTGATGTCATCATCAAAAGAAGATATTTTTCATCATATCACACATGAAGCCACATGCAGCTATAAAATAGGGATTCTTCCGATTTGAAGATATCTACTTGAATTTGTGTTTTAAAAGTTGCTTTCTTCATGGATAAGACTCAAGCTTTATTCTTTAAAAAAGAAAGCTTCTTTTTTGCCCTAAAGTTCTATAAAGACAAGCTTTTGGCCTCTTTTATTCATTACTTTTGTAGGTTGTACCTAGAGGAGGAATATTTTATTTTCTTTCAACGAAGATTTGAAGACCCAATGAAGTGCTTTATCAACATTCTTCATAGTTTCAGGATGAGGAAGCAAGGAGGCACGCTTTTTCAAGGTTCATTTTTCTAGGGGATCATTTTTTAGAAACAAGGCTAAAGCTTTTTCAAATTTCATTGAGATGGGTCCATCTAGAATTTCATCCTCTTGAAGATTGGAAAATTTTATTTTTCCATGAATCTACTTTTTTGCTGCTTTTTTGAGAAATCCTCTGCTTTTTCAAAATCTGACAATCTAGGTTGTTTCAAAATGGAATTGCCTACAAAACCCATGTGCCAGCTTTTTCACTCAAACTATGCTTTTTGGAAGATATTATTTCTCAAAGTATCCATGAATGATGTCACCAACGGGACATCAATGAACATGAGGATGAGACACAAAAAGCAGCTTTAACTCAATGCTTTTTGTTTTAAAACATTTTCTTTCATCCAAAGCTCATCCATTCTTTATTTAGAAAGAAATCACTTTGTAGTAGTTGGAGTTTTCTTTGCTTTAAAATGGATTGCTTTAAAGCATTTGTAGTTGTAATCTTTATCTTAGAATATAAATATAGCTTGCAAGTTGGCAAGTTAGTTAGGTTAAATCAAGGAGATTTTAGGGTTCCCTACTCCTTTGATTTAGTATAAATAAGGGCATCCTTGCCCATTGTAACGGTAATGGTATTTGTGATAGCAAATTTGCTATGCCTATTCTAGCCTACAGAGCTTGTTATTCGAAGTGCTCATTCATTCTGTGTATTCTGTTTCCAGTGTTTGATCGTATATTGTATGCCTGCTTTTGCTACAATATTGTTGTCCTAGAGTTGTATCAGCTTTGTGATATTGGAATAGAAGTCTCATGCCTACCTTTTGCTCTAATTTTCTATCTCACTAATCATCAAGTTTTCTCGTTAGATGTGTGGCTTGCATAAATTTTATTTCATCTTTCATCATTAAAGTACGATGAGTCTTGTGATGTGAATCTGGATGAAATTTATTTAAGTTTTTATGTTAAAACAAATCATTCCTTGTCCACTTTCGATTTCTGTGCTTTGTGTTTACTCAGATAATCAAAAGCATCATTTAGTATAGGCCTAGCTGTAGTTAGAATTTTTAAAAAGGAAAAACCTCTGCTTCAGCAAAAATAGTTTTATAACCTTGTGCTCGTAGCTAAGGATCAAAAAGAAGATAGGCAAATTTAATTTATTTATCTTTTCAGCAAACATCAGCAAAAAGGGAACTCCCCCTCATAATAGGAGAGTACTTTATTTGTGCATAGTTGTCCATTTCCAACTCGCGTTCCAGAGGTGCGAATTGAAACACCAACAATATTATATTGTTATATTATATTATAATATAATATAATATATTATATTATATTATAATATAATATAATATATTATATTATATTATATTATTATAATCACAACTTCCTATGTGCATTGGAAGTAAAATGATGAAATCTAAACTTAGTTGCTCTTAGAATTTACTAATTGATTTTGAGTGTGTCTTCCATGTGAATTTGATATGTGTAGTTGGATTTGAGCTAATAAAATGTATGCTTGAGTAACTTAGGGTTTTGAGTAGGGTTAGATAGAGGGATATGATTAACTTAGGGTTATGGTAAGTGTGTGAAATTGTCTTTGTACAAATAACAAATAAAATCAACAAAGTTTAGTAACATAGAATATACGTGGAGAAACCCTTTGGAGAAAACAACACTAGCAAAGAGCACCAAGTATATATTCATCTATATAAATAGCATTTGAAATATACAAGATATTCTTTGTATGCCCTATTGTACTTTGCTTTGGTCTACTCTATTTGCTCTACTCTAGTTTACTTTGTTTTCTCTTCTTTACTTGACTTTTTTTTCTTTGCTATGCTTTGCTATATTTTTCTCTACTCTGTCCAATTTGATCTACTTTGTTCTACTCTACCCTTCTCTACTCTGTCCAATTTGCTTTACTTTGTTCTACTCTACTTTGCTTTTCTCTATCTAGTTTTCTTTGTTCTACTCTACTCTACTTTGTTTTTCTCTATTCTACTCTACTCTACTCTATTGTGCTCTGTTCTACTCTAATCTATTGTGTCCTACTTTGCCATACTCTACTTTGTTCTACTTTGCTATGCTCTTTTCATTTTTCTTTTCTCTTATTTCCTATACTCTACTTTGTTTTGCTCTATTCTACTATGCTCTACAATGTTATGCTCTACTCTACTCTGGTATGTACCACTCTATTCTACTATGTTGTGTTCTAATAATTTTATTCCTTTTTCTTCAACTTTTCTCTTACCAAATTATTTTCCCTTCTTCATTTTTTCATAATGATCATATGTAAATAGTGGAATTATTTTGATAACTTGTAATGAGTTTACACATCATATAGCCACAAATGTTAATACTATTCTTTCATTTTTCCATATGTCAATTGTAGTTTTTGTAACGGTCAAACCTTTTGATTTGTGTATTGTTAATGCCCAAGCCAATATTAAGGTTATTTGGATTGTTCCTCCCCTTTCTATTGGTGTAATTGGAGCTTTACGTGGAGATTGATCTTCAAATGGTATCTCTATGTAATTATCAAACTCCACCATAACATATATCGATGGTTCAGGTGGTGCACTTCTGGGTTTGTATATATTTTTTGAACATACCCTAGAGATCCATTTACAAGGCCTACTTCTATCCAAAGATTAGAAGTTAACATGACTTTCATCCTTAGCAAGTAGTAACTCCTTATAAATTTCATCAATCTAACCTACTTCTGGCACATTGTGTCACATCCCTGATTTTCACTATAATTTACTTTTTACCTGGACATAATTTTTAAATTATTATGCATAATTTAATGATTTAACCTTTATTGAAAATGTTAGGAAAAATCAATGATATCATGAGCTTATGTTTATATGATTAGAATTGGCATGTGATTATATGATATCAAGATGTTATGATTTCATAAGGTTTATGGATTGACTAATGATACAATAATCTTAGTTTGGTGATTGTAAGTTGTAATCAAGAAACAAGTTTCTATCCTCCAAGAAAAGAGAGGGAGAGCATCATCGAAGAGAAGTGAATAGATGTATGGAAAGGAACAGGTTGTTGCCATCTTATTCATGTGTTTTCATAGTTTTGTGTGAACCCTTGTCAAGTTTGGTAAGTTGTGTTTGACTGTACTAGTCTAAGTTTAGTGTTGACTCGATAGTCATCGATTTGTCGAAAAGATCTACTAAGTTTATGTTTTGTTGTAAACTAAGTCACGAATATTGACCGTCAACACAGAAATGGTTGATAGTTGTTAGTCCTTGTTTGATACATGACTATAGTTTATATTCAAAAGAAAATATTATTAGTGGTTAAATTATTTCTTTATCAGTGATTTTTGATAAGCTTTCCATTTTGATAACCTAACTATGCTGGCATTTACATAGGATCAAGAGGAGGAGAATACGTCGACTCCATTCTCATATCTTATAAAGTGATAGGAATAATGTAAGAATATGTTGCATATACCTACAATATGATGTTTTATATCTATATAGATATTATCTATAAGTTTATATTTATAACATGATGTTGAAGAGCTTCTTATGCATCATGGCATGTTAGTAATTATTGCAAACTTCTTCATGTATTTAAGAGAGCACTTAACTCCCATATCCACGTTAGTTAAGGAGTTAAGGTGGAGTTTGAGAGTGGTCTTTAAAGTCTATTTACTCCACTATGTTGGCATGCTAACATAGCATGAGAATAGGCAAATGTTTTTCCAAGAACTCCATAGGAATCCAGAGAGTGGAAGCCTTTAATAAGGTTGTATCATCAAGAAGGAAGGAGGTAGAAACAGACATAAATATCTTTGAATTGATAATAATCTTTTGTTAGATCATGATATGGTAGCACGCGGTCAATTTGAATGAAATAAATAGCTTCAAATAAATGAAAGTAGCATAATAGAGAAGAGAACTATGTTATAGATAGAGAACTCTAAATAGGGAGCCAGGGCTGAACAAGGGTGGTATCTTTGAGTTTATAACTAGATTTTATTAGTACAATAATAAGTGATAGTTCGTTGTTATACTAAGTAGAAGAAAGAGATTCAAACAAGGTAGTTATGACCAAATATGATAGAGAGTACAATAAAACATAGAGAACTTATTTTTATCTAGAACACCATGAGGATATGGAGTTAGATACTTAGAAGAATAAGAGAAGTCAAGCCTGGATAGCTTGGAGATAGTTAGAGTTTGCACAGGTAGTGAAATATGACAACTTTTTAGAGGTAAGAAAGTCCTAGTAAAGCATTACTTGGGTGAATGTAGGATCATGATGGGGCAAACACTACCCCTAAGTGGCAATGTAAATGTGAAAAACAGACTAAAGTAACTTCATGTCAAAAATTGAATGAGTTATCTACATAATTTAGAAATAAGATAGTAATAAAATTTGTAATAAATTGATTCTAGTTTATGGGCTACTACTTTTTTTATTTAATTTTAAAATTACTTTGGTGAAAATTGGATATTTAAATGAAGCACTACTAAAATTTTTAGAAGACCATAAAAAGTAGGTGTCATTCCAACCAACCTATGTATGAGAAAAAGATAATATTTTTCCTCCATGATTTGGATACAAGTAAAGGACACATGAGCCGATGTGACATATTTTTTAAAATTTTTTAAGTCAATAAGTAATTATTTATGATTTTTTTTATTGTGACCTTTTTAAAATATTAAAAATTAATTTTCCATCCAACTTAACTTGCTCAAAAATATATGAAACTCAATAATTTTAAACTTTAATGTATAGCCAATAAATCCTAGGATGTGGCGCATATTTTGTATTTAAGAAAGGATTAATATGTTAAAAGTTATGGATGTTTTTCAATATAAATATATATCAAGAAATCAGACATACCGTATGTAGAAAATTAATAATAATTACCTATTAAAATTATTATGAGGTTTATATTATATTTTTATAATCTTAATAGCTTCCTCTATAAACCATTTTTATTTGATTAAATTTAGTTACAAAAAACTCTGTCAACTTCAAGGATGAACTTGTGGAAAATTGCAGGATAACACTAAATGGGTGGTTTTGCAAGTTTATTTGGCAATTTTTCAAACTCTCACATGCCTAAATATGAGGTAATACTAAGGCATTATTGGAGGGAATCCATATTTGAGCTAGAAATATTAAAATCCTTTCCATCCAAATCTAAATATTAGTCTAAATGTTAGCACTTTTTCATCCAGCAAGTTTTTCTCCATTTCCACTATTTGGCCCTTCATGATCTCATACTCACCCACCTTTTCATTCTCAAATGTAGTAGTTGCTATCATTTGTACACAATAGTGATTATGTTTTTATACAATATTATGAAAACATAGAGTTTAGCAGTCCAATGTTGTAGTTTCAATAGAAACAACTATAGAAAATAACTCTCCCTCATGCTATCATTTTTCCATTAAATTGATAAGATCACCAGGCTGATTACTTAGTAGTTAGTGACCATTGAATTATGGAGAGATGAAGTTTTGAGTAACTCTATTTACATAATTATTTTCAGGTGTTGCAGGAAAACATTTCATGCTGAGGTTGATATGGGGCTGAATAGTTATCCTCATAGTATCTATAGTCACATCTCTTCTTATAGAAACCAAAGTTATCTTGTTTAACCTATACCTAACTGTATAGTTGATACTATTCTTCTCTATATCTTGTGAGGTTGATAGTAAGCTAATATTTATATCTTAGAAGGCCGACATGGTAGTATGGTTTAAACTATATGAAGGCCAAGTAAATGCATGAGATGTTATCCTTGCATAAGGCCAAGTAAGGCCGACTTGTGTAGGAAGTAGTCCCTTAGCAACTTAAATTTATTTATATATCATGCTGAAATATAACTCCATGTATATAAACCTTACTATGATCATTGAAGATGATTTACATGAGTTCAAAACTACCTTATAGATTTTAGGAACCAAACCTTCCAAGAACACTACTTAGACTTAGCAGATGAAGACCTGCGAGTCTAGAGTGGGATGGTTTATATCCCAATGTTGTTTATATACAAGTTTTATTTATTGTGATCATAATGTTTTGTGATAGATATCCCCTTATCAAGAGAAAATAGAAAAGATATTGTTATCTTTAGAAATATCCAAGGTCAGTGATATGTTATCACTTTTGTATTTAACAACTGTGAAATAGTATATTCATGATATTCAATGGATATCATGCATGAGCTCATAAGCTATTCTGTAATGAAAGATAGTGAATTTAGGAAGTCTAATAAGATTGAAAGTATTGTACTAGGTTCAAAACTATTTGGATTATTAGAATGACCTTAGTCAAGAATGTTTATATTATTAATAGGGTACTCGTATTCTATGAGTAATGAGGAGTTGAATAGTGCTTAAGTGGTTTATAGAAAACTAGAGGGTACTATACTCATGATGTATTATTATATTATTATACTTGGATTCTAAGTAAGTAGTGGGAAACTAGGAAAATGAGAATTGATCCATTAATCTATGTTGAAGATCATGATAGATCCATAGATGTATCCTTTCTTTTGGAAGCATTTATTCACTATTTTTTTGAATGGAGATTTTAGTGAGATAATATCATTACGATATTAAAGTGAAAAGGATGCAAAATGGATACAGATTTTCTTATGTGAAATAGGGTTCTTGTCATATTATAATACAAGTCTAATGAAATGGGTGAACCAAGAAAGTAGAAACCTAGATATCTACGGTTTTGATTAGCATCTACTACTTATGTTAAACAATCTCAAGATAAATTATGCTAGGAGAAATATTTAACTTCTACTTGTTGCAAGTATGTGCTAACTGGTGTTGTCATTGATGTCAACATATCTATGTTGTCATTGGTGTCACATGTGCTCTTGTTCTGATGCTTTTTTGTGGTGCTCTTGTTCTGATGCTTTTTTGTGGTGAGCTAATTACTTTGTATTGTCTTGAAGATGATGAGAATGTGTTCTTGATATTGAGTTTCCAAGTGTTTTGAGAAAATTTGTTCTCCAAGTGGAAACAGTGTGTTGTAGAATATTTTGGTTTGTAGAATAATTGTCTGCATTTTTCTCTGCACTTCATCTGTGTTGGTGATCGGAGTATGAGATTTGGATATGATTTAAAAGAGTGTTTGGAGATGTTAAATATAGAATTTGGTGGTTCAGATCACTATCCAGCAAAAGTTCTATTTACCAGTATGAAGACTATGTCTGACAAAGTTTACAGTATGACAGGGAGGAACTATTCTGCTGCGCATTCCTCCACAATATGATCTTTGGTCTTAGGGTCTTGAACTTAATCTTACAAGGTCCTTATCTATCTTCATAGCAAAGCATTTGTGATTTGGTACTCTGGAAAGAAAATTTTTGTCTAGCAGAGTTTGATAGTGTTTGATTAGAATAGTCTATAATCCATCTTCAAGTAAAGAGAGTTAAGATTTGTTACAATTGGATTTGCTAGTTTTCAAATGATTCTATGATGCTCATGGATGTCCCATGAATGCATTAAAGGAGTGTGGTTTATCTGCATGATAAAATGAAGCCCTTGGATACGTGTGTTTAAAGTGTTCTTGATGATTGCACCAACCTAGCCAACTTGGATTTTAATACTCTTTGCGAATGAATTTCCTAAATTATAAAAGTGTGTGGTAATATGCAAAGATGTATTTGAGTCTGATCTATGGCATCAAGTGTTCCTCCTCCATCATTGAGTTTGCAAGTTTGTTTAGGTCTAGTTCTATTTTGATGTATGTATGTATGACAACCTTAGAGATTGTTCCAATGGCTGATGATTGTGATGCCAACCTTGATGTACATTCCAATGTTGATGAATTGTATAAATATATGTAATTAAGTCATGAATCATGTGTAATTGAGTAAATATGTGAAGATAAGTGTTTGTGTCTGAAGATGGCAGTGAAGGAGAAGAATTAGTGTGCTTCAATAGAATTGAACTCTAGCATGGTGTAGATGCTACTATCTCAGTTCACCAACCTTTATAGTGAGCCACCCTGGCAATGAGCCACCTTGGCAGTGAGCCACCCCCAACAATGATTCACCCCTTATAGTGAGCACTTATTTTAAGTAGTGATCCATGGGCAGTGAACCCTAAGTCCATGAGCCTCTAATTTTTTAGTATTATTACTATATATTATATTGTGAGCTAACACTCACCATGGTTTTTCTCTATTTAGGGTTTTCCACGTAAAAAATCTAGTGTTCATGTGTGTATGGTGTTGATGTGTTCATGATTTTGAATCTACTTTTCATGTTTAATCTGTAATATAGATTAAGGTGTTAAGAAAAGTAAATGTGAATTTGTTTTGATTGAATAAGTTAAAGTCTTTTCTACAAGTAATTCACCCCCCTTCTCAGTTGTAGTGCACCTCTCAACAATTGGTATCAGAGACAATTCCTTTGAAGAAATCCTAACAACTTAAGGTAGATCTAGGATGGCACACAGGAAAGATATTCCTTAGTTTGATGGATCTAACTATGCCTACTGGTAGGTGCGAATGCAAAGCTATCTCATTTCTCTTGTTTATAGTGTTTTGGCAATGGTTAAACATAAATACACAGAACCTTAGGATGGTCCAGAAACTAAAGATGAAATTGAAGAGTTTGAGGCAAATCACAAAGCTAAAAATTCTATACTAAACGCCCTGTCTAATACTGAAATAGAAAAAGTTGTAAATCTAGAATCTACTTTTGAGATTTGGGACAAATTGAATAAGATCTATGAAGGTGACACATTTGTCAAGAAAGCTAGATTGTAGAATTTGAAGAACACCTATGAAACTATGCAGATGTCTGAAGATGAGAATGTAACAAGTTACTTGCAAAAGATTGATGAAGTTGTCAGGAGCATCAGGGGTCTTGGTTCATAATTAAAAGAAGAGGATGTTTAGATAAGATACTAAAGGCTCTTCCCAAATCCTATAGTCACAAGGTATTTTATATTAAAGAGTTACTTGAAATGGGCAAACTTACAAAAGATCAGTAGCTAGGTAAGCTGACTACCTTTGAGATAAGAGAATTTGGTACTACTGATGACCTTATGAAGGCTGAAACTACTTTTAAGGCCAAGGAGGAGAAGACTTCTAGCAGTGATTATTTTAGTGGCTAATATTTGCCAATTGGCTAATAGTTGAAATTGGGTATTCAAATTTTGGCTAATAGTTTAAGCTGTAAGGGGACCTAAATCGCCACATTTAAAAAAAAATTATTTTAGTCCTAGTTAAATCGCTAGAACATTTATTTTATTAAACTTTTAAACTTAAAAAATTGCCAAGATATTCGATACCTGATTAGATCAGATTCACCTAAATTTTATAAGTTATAGTAGAAAATGAAATTAATTCTCCAATAATATTATATAATTATTGGTTACTTTAGGGCCATATCACCATTTTTTAATCCCCACAATTGATTTTATTTATAATCTAATAGTTGGGGTTGTATTACATGGGTTAAAATGTACCCACAGAGTGCCAATGCCCATCGATCATGAAATTGTTTTTGGGTCGTTGATCTCAATTTATAATCTAATAGTTGTGGTTAAATTCTATGAGAAAAATTGTACACGTGAAGTTCCAATGCCCATGGGGCCCAAAATTGCATTTAGGTCATTTACATTTTAGATTAGTGGCCCAAAATACAAATGACCCAAATGTAATTTCTGGCCCCATGGGCAGTGGAGCTCCACAGGTACATTTTGGCCCATAGAATAGAACCCAAACTATTAGATTATAAATAAAATCAATGGTGATGAAAAATAATTTAGGGTTGAATTAATATATTCCATGTTTGATTTAAAATATCAAGGAATTAAGGAATTATAGACAAAAGCACTACACCTTAAACTAGTCTATCACTGCCACCCTCAGGCCCTTACTTTTCCATAGGAATTTAACTTTTTTAAAATGAAGGATTCACCATAGTAATTAATGTATTTGCCTATTTTTCATTAACATTCGCCAGGGTTTTCCACAAATTTGTAGTGATGTAAAAAAAATCGCCAATAAAATTAATATTTTTTTCAAAAAAAGGAAAGATTCGCCAATAGAAATTAATATTTTTTCCCAAAAAAAGAAAGATTTGCTAGGATTTTATATCTTTTTTCAAGAGGGGTTTCTTAAAGTTATCACTGACTACTAGATCAGAAAACATGATGTATTAGATTATGAAGTGTTTGAAGATCTTGAGGTGAAATTTGCAAGCAAAATAAAAAGGGGTAGCAAAGGAAAGTTCATAGGTAAGTTTCCATTCAAATGTTTTAGTTGTGGTAAAATAGGTCACTATGCATCAAGATGTCCTGACAAAGAATTGAAGTACAAAAACATTGAAAGAAAAGGTAAGATGGTAAGGAAGAGTGATTATGTTAGAGTTGATGATGATGGAGTAACTAATGATGAACCTAACTCTGATGATGGCAATGGTAGTGAATGCTTGTTTCTTTATCTTAGAGAAGAATCTATCTCTACTAATCTTGCAAGATGTGTGAAGAAAGAAGGTCCATGAGCGTTGTTTACATTTCATGCTGAAAAGGAAGATGAATGGATCATTGATAGTGTTTAGGGTGGAAATTTGGATTTGTCTAGATGTGGTTTAATTCCTCCTTTCACCTAATACATTCAAGGACCTTCAGATCGAGTGGTAGAGCACTATCAGTTCCTTGGTCACTCATGAATGTAGGGAAGCTTGGCTTAGGGTGTTTGATTATTAATTTTCTCTCTCCTATGCTCAATTAACCATCAAAACCCTAATTATGTGAAAATAATAGTAAAAAAATGAATTATGAAAAATGTTGCTACAGATAGAAGCAAAATGACAAATAATTGCACACTTGTTTTCAGGGTTTGGAGGTGGAAAAGTCAGGGACACTGGAGTGGGTGCCCAAGTCCAAGGCCCTTTTTTAGTCAGGATCTGGAAACAAGATCTACAACCTGTATCTGCTGTATCAAAGATTTTCCCATCATGGAACTTTAGGGACTAGGGAGGGGGCACCCTAGTCTAGGGGCTCCTTTTCCCTTATGTTCTGCACTTTAGACACTTTAAGATGCTCCTCTACAACTCCACTTTGTCTAGCTCCTCCTCTTGTAACCTACAACCATGAAAACTTTGGGAGCAGGTTGCAATGTTTAGAGGCTTGCCTCAGTCAAGCCCCTGAGGACATTTAAGTCTTTGAACACCATTGTCAGATGGAGAGTGCGTGCCCTTGTGAGGCAGAGGAAAAAATTGAAGGAAATGATAATGAAAACACAATAAGATGTCACCTTGTAGTGAAGGTCTCACAAGAGGAAGATGCTCTTCACTCCATGAGAGGATGATTGCTCAAATATGCAAATACCAACAAACAAACAACACAAGTCTACTCTTGCAACACAATGAAATCCTTGAATCACCAATGCACATGCTAAAAGATCATAATAATCATCTCTAGTTTCTAAATGAATGTCTAAACATGCTTTTATATGCAACTACAAACATTCCTGCCAAGAATTTCGTAATGCAAACTTATCATTTTAGCATAGGACCTAATTAAAGGTTATAAGCCGACACTTCAAATTTGGGACTAACTGAAAATAGGGCAGGACTAGGGCATGGGCACCCAAGTCCTCCCCCCTATTTTGGGTAGGGTTAAGTTCCATGGGTCCCCCTAGGCCCTATTTTCCATAAAACCTAGGGTTCATTCCATCAAGATGTTGAATTATGATCCAAGATGTCCTAAATGCACACTAAAGACCCGGGAGCTAAACCTTATGAGGGAAAAGTTCCCAAGGGGACATTTTCTGAGGATACAAAAAGTAGATGTTCAAATCACATGACTAGAGACAAGAGTTAGTTTGTTAAGTTTAAAAAATATGATGGAGGACTTGTTAGGTTTGGTGATGATGCAGCTGGTAAGATTTGTGGAAAGGGATCTATTTCTTTTGATGGAAAGCATAATATTGATGATGTACTTTATGTCAAAGATCTAAAAATTAATCTTCTAAGTGGTCGACAAATGTACAACAAAGGGTATAATCTTGTGTTCAAGGACAATGGCTGCAAGATATAGAATAGCTCTAGAACTCTAATTGCTGCTAGTAAGAAGACTTATCACAATGTTTATCATTTGAAACATACTAAAAATTGGTGCTTGGTAACAAAGACAGATGAAAGATGGCTATGGAATAGGAGAATGTGTCACATCAACTTCAATAATCTGGTAAGGATAAGCATTGTTCAAGTTGTAAGAGATCTGCCCAATATTGTGAAGCCTACAAATACTATATGCAAAGAATTTCAGTTTTGAAAGATGACAAAGACCACCTTCAAGAGTAAAGAAGAATCATCTACCAGTTTATTGGATTTGGTGCATACAAACCTATGTGATCCTACAAGAACAAGAAATCTGCAAGGTGAAAGGTATTTCGTGCTTCTTATTGATGTTTTTTCAAGAATGACATGGGTGACTTTTCTTAAAGAAAAAGAAGAAGCATTAGATAAGTTTAAGGCTTCCAAAGCTATGGTTGAAAATGAAATGGATTTAAGAATCAAATGTCTAAGGTATGATAGATTTGGTTGGTTTACATCAAATGAGTTCAATGCCTTTTGTGAAGAACATTGGGACAATGTTTTGCTCCCCAGACCCCACAACAAAATGGAGTAGTTGAGAGGAAGAACAAAATGGTTCAAGAAGATGCTAGAGTAATGATCAAGGAAGTAGACCTACCAGAAGTATACTGGAAAGAAGCAATACACATTGTTATCTACATTCAGAACACAATCCAAGTCAGAGCAAAAGAGACAAAGACACCTTATGAGATGTGGTATGGTAAAACTCCCACTGTCAAATACTTTGAAAAGTTTTTGTAAGAAAATGTTACATTAGAAGAGATGAAGATTTAGGGAAGTTTGATGCTAGATGTGATGAAGCCATATTCCTTGGGTGCTCTAATTAAAGCAAGGCTTACCAGTGCTATAACAAAAGACTGAGAAAGATTGTTGAAAGTTCAAATGTAAAGGTAGATGAAGATTTTTTGTCAGATGGATATGAGTCAGATGAGCCTGTTGATACATAAGAGGTTAAAAAGGGAAAAGAGAAGGTAGTTCAGACTAAAGTATAAGATGCTCCTGAAGAAAAAGAAGAAGTTCAGGATGGAGCTCCAAAAAGTCTTCCTAAAACCTCTAGATATGTGAAAAGAGATCACTTTGAAGATCAGATTATTGGTGAGAAGAGGAAAGGCATGCTAATAAGAAGCAGAGATCTACAATAACAAGTAAATTTATGTTTACTTTCAAAAGTTGAACCTAAAAGAGTAAATGAAGCATGTAATAATGAGCATTGGGTCAAGGTAATAGAGGAAGAATTGATGTCAATTGAGAAGAACAAGACTTGGTAATTTGTGGCTAGACCTGCAAACAAGAATGTAATTGAAACAAAGTGGGTCTTCCAAAAAAAATTGAATGAAGGTGGAGATGTTGTGAGGAACAAGGCAAGAGTTGTGTGTAAAGGCTACTAACAAGTAGAAGGAATAGAGTATGAAGAGACTTTTACTTTGATGGCAAGAATGGAAGCTATCATACTATTTTTGGCATTTGCAGCACATAAAGACTTCAAGGTATATTAGATGGATGTGAAGTCAGCACTCTTAAATGGTGAACTAAAATAAGAAGTTTACATAGAGCAACCAGATGGGTTCTTGCTATTAGACAAACTAGACATGGTATGCAAGTTGAAGAAGGCTTTGTATGGATTGAAGCAAGCTCCCAGAGCTTGGTATGCAAGACTAGATAGGTATCTATTGCAGTAGGGTTCAGTAAAGGGTCTGTAGATAACAACTTGTAGATCAGGGCAAGCAAGGATCATATTCTAATTATTGAAGTATATGTGGATGATGTCATATTTGGTGGAGATGAAGAGATGTGCAAGAAATTTGCTAATGAAATGCAAAAGGAGTTTGAAATGTATGTGTGGCAAGATGAATTTCTTTCTTGGATTACAAATCAATCAAACTAATAAAGTCATTTTTATTCTCAATCAATGTATGTCAGGGAATTATTAAAGAAGTTTCAAATGCAGGACTCTAAACTGGTATGCACTCCTATGGTTATTGGCTGCAAATTAAGCAAAGATGATGAATCTCCTAGGACAAATCAAAGCAAGTATAGTTCAATGATTGGAGGATTGCTTTACCCGATTGCCACCAGACCAAATATCATGCATGTAGTATGTGTGGCCAGATTTCAATTAGATCCTAGAGAATTACATGTGATGGCAGTAAAGAGGATATTTAGGTACTTGAAGGGCACTCCTGATCATGGATTTTGGTACCCTAAGGATAATAACTTTTCTCTAAGTGCCTATACTGATGCAGATTGGGCCAGATGTGCTAATGATAGGAAAAGCACAAGTGGAGGAGCATTCTTCCTTGAAGATAGGGAAATGTCCTGGCATAGCAAGAAACAATATTTAGTCTCGTTGTGTACTGTAGAAGTAGAATACATTACTGTAGTATCATGTTGTACTTAGGTGTTATGGATGAAATAGACCTTGAAGGATATCAAAGTGGAGTTTGATGGGCCAATTCCTATTGTCTTTGATATAATAACTACCATAAACATATCAAAGAATCCTATGATGAATTCAAAGACAAAGCACATTTCAATTAAGTATCATTTCTTGAGGGAGAAAGTTGTAAAAAATGAGGTGAAGCTTGAGTATGTGCCTACAAAAGATCAAGTTACTGACATTTCTGTTGGCAATAGACACTACTTTGGTTGATAGGTGTTGTCACTGATGGCAACTAGGATCATTCCAATCATCAGTTTAACATAACTTATTCATACCGAAAGTTAGATTCAGAATTTATCTAAGTCTGGGCAGCTAGGAATAGAGCAGTAACATGGTCCGGTATTTTGGTCCAGATCTCTCGAGTGGGAAGTCATGATTAGATGTGGATCTAGGGGAGTCATGTGCATTGTCAAGATAGTCTAACTCCAGATTTTTGTCCTCCAATGATGAAGGATTCAAAAGATATTAGCCTTTGAGTACCAGGTTCTAGTTTGTTAGAAGTAGACAGAAGAAGAACAGGCTGACCTTGTAGGTCTTGATTCCAGATGTATAGAAGTTGTTTGTTGGAAAAATAGTGGTGATCAGTGAGTATGGCCGACATGAGTGATGATTTTCAAGAACAAGTTTTGGTCCTCACCTTAAGTTATGCATGGATCTAGCCAACAGAGTAGAGCATTCATTAAAGTTCTAAGTGTTGTTAAAGCCAACTAGTAGAATGATTGTAGATCATGTTGCGGATATAATAGCCAATGAAATTAGATGATTCGGTAGAGATGGTGTATATGAATAAGGGGTATGTGAGAAAAGTAGAAATCTAAAGTACGAATGAAGGTAGAATAGTAAGAAGAGTAGAGCAAAGATGAAATGTGTAAGATCAGTTTTTGTACTTAATCAAAACTAAACTTCTTGCATAAGTAGTTACTATTATTCAGTTCAAATCTCTATCATTCTCTTGTAATACTTCCATAGGCAGTGAGCCTCCATTTGAGCAGTGAGCTCTAGGCAGTAAGCCCTAATGCATGTGTATTCACATTTGTAAAAATACTTTTAACAGGGTATTAATACTTGTGGGTTAATCCCCACCGTGGTTTTTCCCTTAACTAGGTTTCCACGTCAAAAATTTTGGTGTCAAGTGTACTATTTTCATTTCTGCTCATGTGAGATTGATTAATGCTAAAATATTTTGATTAGAAGTTATATAAGAGGATTAAGAGGAAGAAATAGCTAAAATTGTGGGACAACTAATTCACCCCCCCTCTCAGTTGTCCAAACCTAATTCAATAATTGGTATCAGAGCAAAGTTCCTTTGGAAAAGTTTAACAGCTTAAGGAAGATATGGGAAGATAGTAGAAATGGATGAATATAATCTTCAAGGACAACTTAATCTCACCCTAGATGATCTATAGTAGTCCAAGGCAGAAGTTCAAGAACTACAAGAAAATCACAAAAAGGCTGAAGACTTCATCGAGATCTTAAAAGAAAAGTTAAGCAAATCCAATACAAAAGCAAAGGAGCAACTTCTTCAACTAGAAGACAAGGCCCTGGAAGAAAAGACAAAAGAATGTGAAAAGTTAGCTAAAGAAGTTGTTTTCCTAAAACATGAGATGGAAATTGGGGTGATGAGACTAACCAAAGAAATTGAAGATAGGAAAAAAACTAAAGAAGAGATGAAGCAAAATTTGGAAGAAAGTAAAGAAGAATGTTGTAGACTGGATGGAATAGCTGGTCTCTTAGAATCTAATCTACAAAGAAGTGGAAATAATGAGGGATAACTTGAGAGACAGATTATCACTCTCAGACATGACCTTAAAATTGCAAATGATTATAAGGAGAAATTCAAAATAAGCTCATCTAAACTTGAAGCACTAATTGAAGAACAAAAAAAGGACAGTGACAAGTGTAATCTCAAAAATGAGAGAGGTGAAATCTCTGGATCTGGACAAAGAAATTTCCAACCATGAAACAAAAGGAATAGAACTAGAAAACCTCTGGTAAGATAGCCTAATGCTCAAAGATATCCATCATTTAATGGAAACTATTTCAATTGCAATAAATTTGGTCATAAATCTACTCAATGAAGAAGTAGAGCAAATCAAAATGGTCCATCCTTCTCTGGTCAATGCTTCAAATGCAAGAGGTATGGTCACAAATCAAATGAATGTAGAAGTATGTTAAAGAATAACTCAAATATCAATTCTTTCAATAGCTACTACTTTGCTTGCAATGCATTTGAACACATGGCTAATCAGTGCAAATCAAGAGGAAATCAAGTGTGCTTTACCTACAATAAATCTAGTCATATTGTAATATTTTGTAGAAATGGGAACAATAGAAGAAGAGGTCTAGTAAACAGAAAACCAAATTTGCAAAAACAAGATAGAGACAAAAGAAAAATAGATGTGAATGAGATACAGAGTGAAATGAACAAGATTTGGATAAAGAAAGATACAATAAACAATAGCAATGGGTTCGCACCGGAATCCAATTCTGATAACTCCTTCGGGAACTAAGTCAGAAACTCTGGCTTAGGAGGAGCTGCATAGAAAATCAAATTCCCATGGACAGTAAGTAGGTGCCTAAGTCTAGCACAATAAAAGAAAAGATTCTAAATTTGTCTAGAACCTTTGGAAGAATTTCTGGAAGAAAAGATGTTGATATGAAATCTTGCAGAGTGATTCATGAAGAACTATCAAAAACAATGCAACCAAATATAATTAGGGCATTGCATTTATTACAATGCCAAATTAGGTTTTGTAAAAGATAAAAGGTCACTTGGTCACTCATTTGAATCACCTTACATTCAAAGAAAACAAGAAGAAGAGCATTTGAGCTACAAATCTAGAGACTGAGGCAAAGAGCGAATTCGACCAGAAAAATTGATAAACCCTAACACCACGAAATAAAAAAGGTACCTCTCTGTAAAACTTTGAATCTAAAATCTGTTGAGATGTCTATTCCTCATGTTGTTGACATTACTAAAAGGCCTCGACCCAAATTCAAGAAACATCCTCACAAATCAATTGAAGTTAACCTGTTAGGTGCTTTTTCAAGTGTCCTGTATGGGGTACTGCATGTAGAAGACATTAGGGTGTATATTCATGCAAATATAGATGAGTTTGGAGATTCAAGGTATGTAGATCTGTTCAAGAAACAACTCAAGGATGAAAATAATGAACTTAAACCTGAATATAAGGCTCTACAAGATAAACACTTCCTTTAGATTATGGGGTTTCTAACATTTGATGAGGATGAATGGGTCTGATATGTCTTGAGTTGGATGCATGATGAATTCATTTGGCTATTAAAACCATTCAAGATTACCAAGGATGCTATCAGAAATGTAACTAGTTTAAACTCAACCAGAGGATTGTCCATGTTGAAAGCTGTGAAAAATTAGACAGTGACTGATGCTACTGGTGCTAAGTTTGACAGAAGGGCAATGACCATTAATGACATTATTGAACTAGATGTTAAATTTTCCTCCATGGTGATTGGGTACAAGATTTACCACTCGAGCAGAGAAAATTCTGTTTTTGGAACAACCATATATGTTGCTTACAAAATGCTAAAATGAAATATTGATTATGACTTGTGTGAACTACTACATAATCAACTGATTGAAAATTTGAACAAAATCAAGAAAGATAAGAAAAACACCTTCAAGTTTGGTACATTGATTCTATGTCTATTCTTTTATTTTATGAATGAAGTGCCTGGGGTAAAATATGTGCACTAGACTAAGGATGAGCTAGTTGTCATTCAGATCATAAATCATCTTCATAGCATTCATGATTTCAAAACTTGGAAAACTACAATATGGGGTTACTTTAAGAACTTTCAGAGTATGATGCACTCAAGGGAAAGAATCCCTAGTTCAATTGTTGATAAGTACAAAAATGAAATATGCTTCATGGTTGATACTGATCAGTTTTTGATGGAAGCAGTGTAACCTTGAACTAGTTGGATCATGCCCATGGGGTATGAAGTAGATGAAAAGATCCTGGACATATATGCTCAACATCTTCTAAGCAAGCCCAAAGACACAATGGTTGAAAGATTTGGAACTTATGAAGAGCTGAGTTTAAAGTTCCATACTAAGCTCAAAGAACCTAAAACTAACAGGAGAGTAAGAAAAGAAGTTGTGCAGCTAGCTAAAAATTTGGGCCTAACTAAGGAAGCTGTGAAGAAATTTAGAGAAAGAATAGAGAAGGATGAGAAAGAAAAACAAGATAAGAAACAAACAGGTGTGATCTGGTGGAACTCTCTTCCACTTCAAGAACTACTAGAAGCTCTACTACTGCATCTAAAACTACAAAACTGGAAGCAAAATCATCTAGAAGATGGGAGAAAAGGAAGAAAACTAAAGCATCCCAGACCTATGTAAGAATAACAAAAGAAGAAGATACAAACTTAGATATTGAAATCAAGGAACTAAAAGTCACTGAAACAAAAGCTGGAAATCTAACCAAAGAAAGGTCCTATAGAAGTAAAAGGACTAGTAAAAGGCAAAAGACAAAATATTATGAGGAATATGTTGAGAAGCCCACACTCTCCCTAGAAGATGTGATAAAATTAGTCACTATGGATGGTAATCTAAAACCCATTTGAATTCTACGATGAATACAATGACATGGACAAAAGGGTGTTGGAGGAAGCAATGGTTAGATAACTCAACATCTACAACAAGGCACTAATTAAGATAACTTCTGAGTTTCCACAAAGTCTAGAAAATATATTGGAGTTAAGAAAAGAAAATGCCAAGTGTAAGGACATAGAGATCAAGGAACATGAGATAATAAATTTGTGTCCTCAAATTTCTCCTGATCAAATAGATATGATATTCAAAGAAGTCAAAGATGACTTTAGAAGCAAGAGGAGAATGAACAAACTCATGCTTGGAGAAACAAGTGAAATCATTGAAGAAACTCAAGAGATTCTTCTGAAAGCCTTGAGAAAGAAAAATCTTCCCATAGTCACAAAAGAAGTTCCAGATGGTGGAAAAGAGAATATTATTGAGTAACAATCTAAGTTGGGTGAAGCCTCAATTTCATAAGTAGAACAAGTGAATCAAGAGGATACATAAATGTTGGATAAAGTAATTGATGCAGAAGATGCTCCCAATCCATCTGATACATCAGGGAAAGAGGATAATATTACTATTTTACAGAGCTCTCTTGATCAGGTAGTAAGTGATGAACAAACAGGAAAAAGTTCCTCTGCAGAGAACACAGTAAAGGATAAAGTATAGTTAGAGGAAGAAAGAGAGAAGAAAGATAGAACAGAAAAAGATGGTACAAACTGTTAGATTTAGGGTGGACAACTGAGAGGGGGGGTGAATCAGTTGTACAAAACTTTCTTCCAATTTAAACACGTAACTCCACATTGTTATTTAGCAGCATAATAATAAATCAATCATGGAAACACAATGTAACAGATCAAGAGTAGAAACACATCAACACATGAGACACCAAGATTTTGACATGGAAAACCTAGTTAAGGGAAAAACCACAAGGTGATTAACCCAAGATTGTATTCTCTGTTAGAAGAATAGAAAGAAAAAAATGGCACATGCCAATTAGGGCTCATCGCCTAAGCACACTGCTCACAGAGGCTCACTACCTACAAGAGACACATTGTCTACAAAGAATTAAGTATCACCTACTTGAACTAGAAAATAGCATCTTCACCATGCTTGAATCAGTTCCATTAAGCCTAATACTTCTGCTATGCCTTTCTCTCTCCTTCTCACTACCACACACTCATCTCCACAAGGACACCCTTGAAATGAATTTACAATCCCTTATTTATACATGGCATCAACTTAGGAATAATCATCTAAGTCGGTAGACATCTAAAAGAACATCAGTAGGGTGTGTAACTCATCTGGTCAGCCAATCTAAAGAACACCATCATCCAGAAGTTATTGTTCAATTTTGAGCTCCAACTTCAATGTGGACTACCAACATGAACTGGACACGATCCAAAGACCTCCACAAGCTTTCTTGAACCATCAAGAACATCCACACTTCATCTGCTTCCTGAAATCCTTCTCTCCTTCATCTAGAACCTTAAGAACACAATCGGTCATCACTGTCATAAAGGAATAGATGCTTGCAGACCTTCAAACCATGAACCAATCGAGTTGACACTTCACAAAGACTTCCTCAACACTCCCTGAAATCCGTAGAACAGGACAATGCATTTCTGGATCTCACCGGACCTATCTGTATCACTCTGTCACCATTGAACATCTGTCGGAACCAGTTTTACTTGAGCAGCCACAACTTCCTCGGATCTTCATGCGGACCTCTGAAATCTCTACTCGAGCACCTTAAGACACATATCTACAAACCCTTTAATCCACATCCTCTGATACTCATCCTATCTTGGACTTTTACCTTACTGTCATCGCTGTTCTTCACTGTTCCTGATTGAGGCTAATTTTCTCAATATCCTCAGCACACAGCTCATCCAATCCTTATCATTAATGCAACAGGAGTATGTTGACATCAATGACAACACTAGTTAGGCCCATACTTGCAACAATCTCCCCCTTTGTCATTGATGGCAACATATGATGTGAAAAACTATTTTAACCATCAAGACAAGAACTTCTCCTCATTGTCACAACTCCCCCTATCAGCAACAACCATTCATGTGTCTTCTCTCCCTTTACTGCTCCCCCTTTGATCAACAACCACTTATTTTTCACAAGTCTTCTCTCCCCCTTTGACATCAATGGAAAAGGGCACATACTTGCAATTCCACCACTTCAGAATCATACCTGTTGCTCCTCCTGAGTAGCAGCTCCCCAACATCAATCAGGATCACAAGATGTGACTATGATACCCACCAGACTTATGCACATTAGTGCACCTTAGTTCATCACCGGAGGGGCAATAACCACTAACTTCTCCCTGAGATACTCAAAAGAGTCCTGTTGTGATGTTCACAACACACCCCATTATGCTCCTTAGCAAAATGGGGACCCCTGCTGATGTTTTGCTTTTTGCTTCTGCTTGTGTTTTTTCTGCTTTCTGGCGGTTTGGTAAAAATGAAGGTCAGGTGCATCATCATCATGATATTGGATGAGGCTGGTCATCATCATGAGGTCTGTTTGTCAAAAGTTCATATTTTATTTCTGTGACCTCATATTTAGAAAGAGCTTGAAATTCCATGCAGGTTTGCCTTTTACTTCACTCGAAAATTCATCCATATGTGGAAGTTATGCTCAGTCAAAGTTTTGGTCAAACCTGATAATCGCACGTCATCATCATATTTTTTTTCATGTTGACAAGGTCATCATGATCTTGTTTGTTCACCCGACATTTCTTAAAGTCCTCCTGCCGATGAAGTAAGACCTTTTGAAAATATCCTGATGATCATCATCATCACATTTTCCTTCAACAGGATATTTTCCAAAACATGATCCGGTTAGCGAAATATCATGATGACGTCATGTTCTAAGTTTAACGAAGGCTCCGGATATCATGATGACGTCATCCCGATCTGATAAACGAAGAAGCAAATATCCTGATGATGATCATCATCATCACATTTTCCCTTCGGCAGGATATTTTCCAAAGCACGATCCGGTTCCCGAATATGATGATGACGTCTTATTCTAAGTTCAACAGAAGCCCCAAATATGATGATGATCATCATCATCATGATCTTTCGAGAGGGTTGCCTTGGCCGCGAAGGGGTCGTATTACATTCATCATCCTGATCATGCTCCTTAGGTGACCCGATATTGCATTTATCCCCTGATCTTAACTGAACATGATGATGACGTCATTTTTTGCACTTTAATGAAACCCGAATATGACGATGACATCACCATCATCTTCCTTTCCGCAGCAGCAGGATTATATTCCGTATCCTCCTTTTCTTCTTCAACATGATGATGATGATGATGTTGTTCTTTTCTCCAATATGCAGAAGTGAAATATCATGATGACGTCATCTGGACCTTCAGGAGGGAGAGCATCATATTTCCAGAATATCATGATGATGAAGTGAATATCGACCAACATGTTTTTTTTGACACGCCGATAGCGATAGTCATGCCGATGGGCGGGAAATGAGGCGGTGGAATTTTAAAGTGTTTTTTTTGGCGCCTGTGGCATTTTCCCGGTCAGCGATAGTTGACCCGATGAATTTTGAGCAGTCTGAGCGCATTTTGGACGCGTTTTGAGGAGTATTCTGGATCCGATTTCCACAATCTTGCGCAGTCACCTGGATTTAAACGGTTATTTTAATTTCATCCTGTTTATGTGATAAATGAAATACTTATTGCTTGTCTTGTCTTGCAGGCTTGCAGTTGAGGAAGCAGCTGGAAAGTCAACACAGTGACCTCATGGAAGAAGGAAATCTGATCTCAGGAGCAAGAAGATAAGGATGAAATGCGAAAAGTCAAGGCCATTCAAGTAAAGAACAAGGTTGCAGCTGAAGGTATTACTGCAACAGACAAACAGAAGTTATTACCCAGCTGCCGGAACTTCTCAGAAGGGGCAATATTTTGCCCAGATTTGACACTGCTCAGAGATATTTTTGAGAACTGGTTCACCTGTATTTATTGCTGTAACCAGGGGTTCAGTTAGGTTTTTGCTGTAGTAAGGACAATCAGAATGTCTTTATATTGTGCCTCTCTACACTGTAATACTTTACAACAGGGATTTTAGGAAAATAGCAGTGGCTACAGTAGAATTTTCTTTTTTAGGAACATACAGCAAGTTAGCATAGTTTAGAGGTAGAAGAAGGAGGTCGCCTGTTTGTCTGCAGTAAGGTGCGCGTGGAATGTCTGGCTGCCTTACTGTATCTGTAAAGCTTGTAAGTTCTCTGTAGTATGATCAATGAAACTAAGAGTCATTCCTACATTGTAAATCATGTATGACTATTCGTTTCTAATACAATAGAATCTGGAGTTCTGCATCTATCTTCTAAGTGTTCTCCTGCCCTTCTTTGTATTTTGAAATATTTTCTTTGAGAGCTTGCAATTTTAAATGTATGTTTGTGAAAATGCTCAGAACTTACATTTAGGGTTTTTACTGTGGATTTGATCAAATTACTGTGGTATTTACATAGTGCATAACAGAAACAATTAGATCCTTCAGTAGATTAAATGAGGTATAGATTAGATCTTTCTAACTTTTCCCAACCCATCTGAAATATTTAGCTGAAAACGTAGAAATCTAAAGGAAATTGTCTCAAATTTGAAGAAGCATGCATAACAGAGCTATAAGTAGACAGTTTTCATAAATAGATAAAGAAGAAAGCTGCAAAAATTCAAGAAAACCCTCTAAAACTTGCAGCCCGGTAACACTTGTATGCAAATGAACAGAATACTTGTTGAAATCTATGACCTTTTTGTATATTCTTAGTCCAGTAAGCCACCAAACAAACCTAAACTACGTAAGGCCCCTTGAACATTACAGCTTCACATTGACCAACTGAACTTGACCAACCGAACCATTGTAGACTTGGGATTAGTTGAATCTCAAATGATTCCTTCTTGTCTTTCAAGTATAGTTTCAGTTCATTATATGTGAATTTTAACTTATTGTTATGATTGCATCAAAACAGTCATCAACAGTTTTCTGGCGCTAGAAGGAGGGCCTTCCTGAGTTAGGTTTCATTTCAAACTGGCTAACAACAGTAATAGAGTGACTAGGTCTAGGTCCAGTTCAGGAGATATATTTGTGCAACTACCTGATACAAGGCGAAGTAAAAGCCCTTTAATTTGGAATCCAAAGATATCGCAAGCGGGAAGTTCATCTGGAACACCTCCTGGGTCACCTTTTAACATCCGTAGTATTGTAAGTCCTGATAGATCACTATTCAGATCTTTAAATCTTGGTTCAGGCACTCCTGGAGGTGTCAATCCTCCTCTAAATCCTAATCCACCAATCAATCCAGGTATTTCTGCAAGTTCAAGTCAAGCTCAACCACCTACAATGGCTTATTTCGATGTCAATTCTCCCATATTCTTCAATGATTATCATGACATGCCAAAAAATCCGGAAAAGATATGTCCCAAATACCAGTTGCATCAAGACCCAGAAGATCATATTAGAATATTTAAGGAAGCATGTTTTAGGGCTATGTTAGAGCACGAGGATGTTGTGTGTAGATTGTTTCCCTACACCTTTAATGAGCAGGCCTCTAGCTGGTATGTAAACTTACCCAATGGTTACATTTCTTCCTGGGCACTTATGGAAGAAGCATTTCTGTCAAGATTTAGAGGACCCATTGACCCTTGTGCTTTGTATCATAAACTGGCTGCTATAAAATGAGGTGAGGGAGAGCTAATTGATAATTTCAATGACAGATTTCAAAAGGCCTATTCTAGGTTGGTAGCCCCTTATACCATAGATGATGCTCCCTTGTTGGCTATGTACTATGCTGCCTTAGATCCTTTAACTGCCATGTTTGTCAAAAGAAAACCTGACATAGATTCAATATCCAAAGCCTATAAAGAGGCAGCCTCAGTGAACCAAGAAATGAGACATACAACTTATAGTCCATTTGTCAATGGAGGAAATTTTGGGGTATAGAATCAGGCACACCCATGGAATGGAGTCCCTGTGTAGCATGCTCCACTGGTAAATCCAGTTCCTTCTTACACACCTGTGTATAATCCTACTCCAATCCAAGCTATAACTCCTTACACGGCTAGTACTTCCAATAATAGTCAAAATAATGGTCAGCCTTTCTTCCAACTTCCTAGGGATGTAACTGTGGCAAAAGCACAAGAGGATAGGGAAGAAATCAAAGAGATTACTGCACATTTGAAAAGATTAACAACCGAAGTGACACAGCTAAGAAATGAGAACCTCTATGGAAGAAGCAACCAAAACTACAATCCACATCAAAATCACAACCAAGGCCAAAATCAGAACTATAGTCTCAACCAAAATCAGCAGTACAATCAGAACCAAAGCTACAATCAGCATCAAGGCCCCAGTCAGGGGCAACCAATGCAAAATAGGGGGCCAGTGATAGATAATAGGACCTGGGGCAATAATAACAAGAACCAGAATCAACCTAGGCCACCCAAGACATGGAACACTAGGCCCAACAACGGTACTCTGGCTTCTCCTTTTGAGAATACAGATAATCATGGTGCAAAACAAACAACTAGCATACAAATGGCCAATTCAGCACCTAAAAATTGATGCAGATTTCACAATACTAATGCCCATGCTGAGCACGACTGTCCACAGTTCCACTTGGCAGCTAGTATTTTCAACATAGATGTACAGCCTCCTACCTCTGAATTTCTCATTCCTAAGGGTAATGAGGTAGTACCCTCAGAATATGACACAGCATTAGTCTTAGAAACATTTACCTTTGCAACTGCAGAAGAGAAAGAGGATGAATTGCTAGAGGATGAACCATACTGTTGTGAAAGTCTTTATCTTGAATCAGCCTTTGTGTTAAATGCTTTTCAGTTTCCTTTTGAATCTGAAAACAAGATATTAAATGAAACAGAAGAGGTGAAGGCCTTTCAACAGACAAATAAAAGCCACACCTACAATTTGAGGAACAACCCTAGGCCGGGAGGACCTTTCACCACTTCCACTCCCCCGAATAACATCAATACACCCCCAGATCAGAATGCTAGCAACAATCCTGCCATACTTAAAGCTAGTCAGCACACAAATAACGGAACAGCAGTGCAAAAGGATCAAACAAGATAGAAGCAATAGAGACAACAAGACTAATGAATTACTTATCAGAGGAAATAAAGAAAATTAAGGTCAGTATACCTCTAAATGAATTATTGAAGACCCCAGGGATCAGAAATGCTTTTTTAAAATCCCTGGATACATCCATAACAAACAAGGTGTCTGCTGATATAACTGTTCCTAATAGTGATTCATCACCTAAGGAGAAAGGTAAGAAAGTTGAGCAGCCTTCTAATACAAATGTGGTAATACATGCGGATAAGAGGGATACTCAACCTTTCTTGTTAACTGTTAGGTTGTGTGGGAAGAATATACACAATTGCATGGTAGATTCTGGTGCTTCAGCCAACGTAATGCCCTTAGGAATATGTAAAACTCTCGGGCTGACTCCCACCAAATCTGCCAAGGTTGTCACGCAATTAGATAAGACCGAGGTTAGCGTGATAGGAGAACTCATGAACATACAAGTGCAGTTAGCTTCAGACCCTAGGGTAAGCCAAATCATTGACATTCAAGTAGTGGATATACCCGTAAATTATGGAATGTTGCTAAGTAGGGATTGGTCCAAGACATTAAACGGATATATGGCTACTGACTTTTCACACATGTGGTTACCATGGAGAGGCATCCCAAACCAGATCAGAATAGGGGCAGAGCCCAGAATGAAACATATGATAACAGAGTATAATCGAACTAATGAAATATTATATGCTGCTGTTGAACCAGGTATCTATAGAATTACCAACAATGGGATGCAGATTGAAGAGATTATGATGTTAAACATTAGAAAGAAGTGTGTCAGCAATAGAACGGCACTATTCATTGAGTCTGACAGAAATTCTTCAGATGAAGAAAATAATGCAATAGACAAATTTGGTCGTGCCATTAGACGAGAGGTGGAAGAGTGCGTTACACACAATCTCCCAGTCCAATGTAAGTTATATAAAAATAGGTGTGAAATATGCAAAGACATCATTGAATATGAATACAAAAAGTGCATAAGGAGAGTAGAGTCACAAGAGAAAAATGAGAATCCTGATCCAACACAGAGATATGTTCAGGATAATATAGATGTCTTGATTCCAGATTTAGGGAAAGAAATAGAGGACAAGGGTAGTTATCTTTCTGAGTTGCAAACTAAAAACACACATATGCAAGATAACCAAACGGAAAAACCCATGAATAAACAAGATAACACCCCACAGGCAATAAAAGGGACAAAGTATGCCAAGGTAAAAGATCAGAAAAGTAAAGATGGCATGTGGACATTAAAATGTGATGGGTCCAAATCAAAACAGGGCGCAGGTGCAGGTATTGAACTCATAAATCCTCAAGGTAAATCACATTTGGCAGCATATAGATTACAATTTTCCTGCACTAACAATATTGCTGAATATAAGGCCCTAATTTTAGGACTTGTCATGGCCATCAGGAAAGGGGTAAAAACCATCAGAGTATTTTCAGACTCTGAATTAGTAGTCAGACAAGTGAGGAAACTATATGCCTGCAATTATAAGAAGATGATTAGTTACAGACATAGAGTTTGGAGTTTAATGGATTCATTTGATGCTTTTAACATAGAGCATATTCCTAGAGAGCTGAACCACAGGCCAGATGCGTTAGCAGTTGCTGCTAGTACATTAGAACCATTGACACTGTCAGGACTAAGACGATTTGCTGTTGAGCTAGTTAACGTGCCCAGTATACCAGACAACGTTACACACTTTCAGGTATTTGGAGAGGATCAGCAAATTATTAATTTTCTGACTTGTAATGAGGCATTTGAGGCCCAAATCATTGATGAACAAGAAAGGCCTGAAGTAACATGGGACGAAGAAGATATGATCAACTTAAAGAGCAACTTCTTACCAAAAGGAGTAATTGAATTAGAACACATCTTTGACTTCGACGGAATAATAAGATAGAAAGACTTACCCAAAATAGAAGGGGGTAAGTGTGATTTACATAACTCAGGGACTGAGCTAAACCCACAAAATGTACTAATTGGGAAAGCTTGCTCTGAGAAAATCAGAAAAGAGGTTCTGGACGTTCTGAAAGAATATAAACATGTCATAGCATGGACTTATGAAGACTTGAAAACATTTGATGAGTCCATCATAACTCACGTAATACCTTTAAGAAAAGAAGTCAAACCATTTAGGCAGAAACAGAGGCCTGTAAATGCCATTCTAGAGCCTTTAATCTTTGAGGAAGTTAAAAAATTACTGTCCGCTGGAATAGTTTTCCCAGTCAGACATTCTGTCTGGGTAGCTAACTTAGTACCAGTGAGGAAGAAAAACGGAGACATTAGGTTGTGCGTAGACTTTAGAAATTTGAACAAGGCTTCTGAAAAGGATAATTATCCTTTGCCCCCAATAGACGAAGTACTGCAAGCAGTAAATGGCGCAAAGATGATGTCTTTTTTAGATGGTTTTTTAGGTTATAACCAGGTTTTAATTGACAGAGAAGATAGACTAAAAACCACCTTCACTTGCAAATGGGGAAATTATGCATATAGAAGAATGCCTTTTGGTCTGATTAATGCAGGTGCCACTTTTTAGAGGGCCATGGACGTTGCTTTTCGTGGATTATCAGGTAAATGCATTGTTGTGTATATGGATGATTTAACTGTATATTCCAAGGATGCATCCACCCACGCTGAGGACCTCAGAAAAGTACTCCAGCGATGTGAAAGGTATGGGATTTCCCTTAATCCTAAGAAATGTATATTTGGCATAACTAAAGGTAAATTATTAGGCCATGTCATTTCTGAAAATGGAATTTCAATTGATCCGGATAGAATAGAATCCATAAAAAATTTGCAAATACCAAATAGTAGGAAAGAATTGAAATTATTTTTTGGTAAAATTAACTTTGTTCGGAAGTTTATAACAGGTTTTGCAGAGATTGTGCAGCCGTTGAATGCCATGTTAAAGAAATATGTACAGATGGAATGGACGCCAGTGGCCAAAGCCGCATTTGAAGATATCAAGGAGGCAATTTCTAATGCCCCTGTATTGGCAAGTCCAGACTACACAAGCCCATTTTACATCTACTCCTTTGCATCTTCTCATTCTGTCGCTGCTGCCTTGACACAGAAAGGTGAAAATAATGAAGAAAGGCCCATAGCATTTATGAGTGCACCTCTGAAGGATGCACAGCTGAGATATCTAGATATCGAAAGATAGGCATTCGCATTAGTAAAGGCTGTGAAAAAATTTAGACACTACATTTTGCGCAGCCAGATTAAAGCCATAGTACCAGACGCAGCAGTAAAAATGTTGCTGATGCAAAACGAGCCTGGAGAAAAAAGAGCCAAATGGATCACCACACTGCAAGAATTTGACATGGAGATCATTCCCGCAAAGCTGGTTAGAGGGCAGGCGCTGGTGCAGACAATAGCAAACATGGATCCAAATCTGATAAAACAGCAATATGTATTGAATTCCCAAGATGCATCAGGCTGGTACGATGATTTAAGCACCTTCTTGATAGCTGGAAAGTACCCAAGCAAGATGAAGGCTTCTCAGAGGAGAGCTTTGAAGATTAAGGCACAGCATTATATGGTGCAAGGAGGTCTTCTATTCAAGAAGAACCATGATGGAATTTATTTGAGATGCATAAACAGAACTGAAGCTGATAAAGTGTTGACAGAACTACATGACAAGTACGGAACCGGCCATGGTTCCCATTTAGCTACAACACACAAAATACTGAGAGTGGGCTATTACTGGCCCACTATGTTCAAAGATACTAAGAGTCACATCAGAAGCTGCCACACCTGTCAGACTGCAGTAGACAAAGGGAGAAATCTGGCCAATCCACTGCAGCCTGTGATCGAGTCCAGACCGTTTGCACAATGGGGCTTGGATTTTATCAGAGTTATCAATCCCCCATCTTCTGCAGGACACAAATTTATATTGACGGTAACAGACTATTGTACAAGGTGGACTGAGGCCACCTACTGCAAATTTTCCACAACTGAGGTAGTTATCAAGTTCCTTGAAGAAAACATTATCACCAGGTTTGGAACGCCCTATTCATTGGTATGTGATAACGGCCCTGCTTTCTCTTCTTTAAAATTTTCTAAATGGGCATTTGAATATGGGATCATTCTAAGGTTTTCTTCGAATTATTACCCTCAAGGTAATGGACTGGCTGAATCAACAAACAAAATTTTATTAGACATCATCAAGAGGTTAATTGCCAAAAGTCCTAGAGAGTGGAATACCCTATTAAGATATGCATTATGGGTAGACAGGACCAAGTTTAAAACAGCTTTAGGTAGCACACCTTATCACTTAGTTTATGGGATTGATCCCATACTTCCGGTTAATCTGAGAATACCAACCTGGAAGTTTGCCAATGAATATCTAGGCTTTGATAACCATAGGGAAGCCAGAATAGTGCAAATGTTACAACTAGAGGAGAAAAGAGGTAAAGCCCTCGAGAAGTTTGCCAAACACCAAGCAGTTGTTAAGAGGTGGTTTGACAAAAGGGCAAGAGTCAAAATATTTAGGATATCAGACTTAGTGTTATGCTGGGACAAAGCACATGAAAAGAAAGGAAGCCATGGAAAATTCAATAAATTATGGCTGGGTCCATTACAAGTCTCAGAAATAATAGGAGATAACACCTTTAGACTTAAGACCTTGACTGGAGAAGATGTGCCATTACCAGTTAATGGCCAGCATTTGAAACATTACTTCCAGGCTTGAGGTAAAAAGGGGGGCAGTCCCTTTTTTCTTAATGTAAAGTGCTGTAGATAATGTACAGTTCTTCTTCTACTATTTTCTTTTGGGTTGGCTGGTTGTATAGTTTGTCTTCTATTTGTTTTTGCTTTTGTTTCTTCCTGTTTGTACAGTTTTTAATTTTGTTGTGTTGTTTGTACAGCCTGTTTGTTTGGTTTGTTTGTTGTCTCCTCAGCAGGGATCTTTATTTTACTGTAGAGTATTAAGGAGCAAAACTAGCAACCATTCAAAACAGTATAGAATTTAGGATATTCAAGTTAATCATTTGCAATTTACACATAATTTGTCACTGTCATGAATGTAGAGAGTTGTTCCTCTTCTGAAGTTTTGTATTCAATAAATGTGATTGAGAATTCGAAGCAGGTTTCTCATGATGACACACCTAAAATCCTTGGGTTTGTTGAACATACCAGTGTAGATATTAGGTGAAAAATTAGAGGTCACCCTTGCTACCATTACAATTCTCAGCTTAATTTCAGTAAGTGCCCACTCCTTGCATCATGAAGTTACAAATTGCTATATCTTATGAAATCTTTCAAAATTAGAAAACAAAAAAATAAATAAATAAATAAATAAAGCGGATTATACTGAAAATCTAGATTAAGCCATCTAAGTAACTCTACCGGGGCTATGGACGCTCGCTGGCAGTGGGGTTCTACTTAGGAGAATTGTAACGATAACCTTGCCGGGGCTATAGACGTTCGCTGGCAGCAAGGCTCTATCCGGTCGGCTATGAGGGAATATCCTCACCTATGTAGGCTAATGTTAGTCACTGGTTTGTTCAACCGATCTTCAAGATGAGGATAATTAATCACGTGCACACAACTAAACTGAAAATGGAAGTTCATGCATCTTTATTGAATACTTTGAGTCTCAAGCTGAATAGTAATTTGCAGGAAAAGATAGTTGGAAGTTATGAGTTCATTTCATCTAGTTTCCTTGAACACTCTGAATTTAATTGTTTTGTTTTGGTTGCTAGTTGTTGTGATGTTCACAACACGCCCCATTATGCTCCTTAGCAAAATGGGGACCCCTGCTGATGTTTTGCTTTTTGCTTCTGCTTGTGTTTTTTCTGCTTTCTGGCGGTTTGGTAAAAATGAAGGTCAGGTGCATCATCATCATGATATTGGATGAGGTTGGTCATCATCATGAGGTCAGTTTGTTAAAAGTTTATATTTTATTTCTATGACCTCATATTTAGAAAGAGCTTGAAATTCCATGCAAGTTTGCCTTTTACTTCACTCGAAAATTCGTCCATATGTGGAAGTTATGCTCAGTCAAAGTTTTGGTCAAACCTGATAATCGCACGTCATCATCATATTTTTTTCATGTTGACAAGGTCATCATGATCTTGTTTGTTCACCCGACATTTCGTAAAGTCCTCCTGCCGATGAAGTAAGACCTTTTGAAAATATCCTGATGATCATCATCATCACATTTTCCTTCAACAGGATATTTTCCAAAACATGATCCGGTTAGCGAAATATCATGATGACGTCATGTTCTAAGTTTAACGAAGGCTTCGGATATCATGATGACGTCATCCCGATCTGATAAACGAAGAAGCAAATATCCTGATGATGATCATCATCATCACATTTTCCCTTCGGCAAGATATTTTCCAAAGCACGATCCGGTTCCCGAATATGATGATGACGTCTTATTCTAAGTTCGACAGAAGCCCCAAATATGATGATGATCATCATCATCATGATCTTTCGAGAGGGTTGCCTTGGCCGCGAAGGGGTCGTATTACATTCATCATCCTGATCATGCTCCTTAGGTGACCGATATTGCATTTATCCCCTGATCTTAACTGAACATGATGATGACGTCATTTTTTGCACTTTAATGAAACCCGAATATGACGATGACATCACCATCATCTTCCTTTCCGCAGCAGCAGGATTATATTCCGTATCCTCCTTTTCTTCTTCAACGTGATGATGATGATGATGTTGTTCTTTTCTCCAATATGCAGAAGCGAAATATCATGATGACGTCATCTGGACCTTCAGGAGGGAGAGCATCATATTTCCAGAATATCATGATGATGAAGTGAATATCGACCAACATATTTTTTTTGACACGCCGATAGCGATAGTCATGCCGATGGGCGGGAAATGAAGCGGTGGAATTTTAAAGTGTTTTTTTTTGGCGCCTGTGGCATTTTCCCGGTCAGCGATAGTTGACCCGATGAATTTTGAGCAGTCTGAGCGCATTTTGGACGCGTTTTGAGGAGTATTCTGGATCCGATTTCCACAATCTTGCGCAGTCACCTAGATTTAAACGGTTATTTTAATTTCATGCTGTTTATGTGATAAATGAAATACTTATTGCTTGTCTTGTCTTGCAGGCTTGCAGTTGAGGAAGCAGCTAGAAAGTCAAGACAGTGACCTCATGGAAGAAGGAAATCTGATCTCAGGAGCAAGAAGATAAGGATGAAATGTGAAAAGTCAAGGCCATTCAAGTAAAGAACAAGGTTGCAGCTGAAGGTATTACTGCAACAGACAAACAGAAGTTATTACCCAGCCGCCGGAACTTCTCAGAAGGGGCAATATTTCACCCAGATTTGACACTGCTCAGAGATATTTTTGAGAACTGGTTCACCTGTATTTATTGCTGTAACCAGGGGTTTGAACCAGGGGTTCAGTTAGGTTTTTGCTGTAGTAAGGACAATCAGAATGTCTTTATATTGTGCCTCTCTACACTGTAATACTTTACAACAGGGATTTTAGGAAAATAGCAGTGGCTACAGCAGAATTTTCTTTTTTAGGAACATACAGCAAGTTAGCATAGTTTAGAGGTAGAAGAAGGAGGTCGCCTGTTTGTCTATAGTAAGGTGCGCGTGGAATGTCTGGCTACCTTACTGTATCTGTAAAGCTTGTAAGTTCTCTGTAGTATGATCAATGAAACTAAGAGTCATTCCTACATTGTAAATCATGTATGACTATTCGTTTCTAATACAATAGAATCTGGAGTTCTGCATCTATCTTCTGAGTGTTCTCCTGCCCTTCTTTGTATTTTGAAATATTTTCTTTGATAGCTTGCAATTTTAAATGTATGTTTGTGAAAATGCTCAGAACTTACATTTAGGGTTTTTACTGTGGATTTGATCAAATTACTGTGGTATTTACATAGTGCATAACAGAAACAATTAGATCCTTCGGTAGATTAAATGAGGTATAGATTAGATCTTTCTAACTTTTCCCAACCCATCTGAAATATTTAGCTGAAAACGTAGAAATCTAAAGGAAATTGTCTCAAATTTGAAGAAGCATGCATAACAAAGCTATAAGTAGACAGTTTTCATAAATGGATAAAGAAGAAAGCTGCAAAAATTCAAGAAAACCCTCTAAAACTTGCAGCCCGGTAACACTTGTATGCAAATGAACAGAATACTTGTTGAAATCTATGACCTTTTTGCATATTCTTAGTCCAGTAAGCCACCAAACAAACCTAAACTATGTAAGGTCCCTTGAACATTACAGCTTCACATTGACCAACTGAACTTGACCAACCAAACCATTGTAGACTTGGGATTAGTTGAATCTCAAATGATTCCTTCTTGTCTTTCAAGTATAGTTTCAGTTCATTATATGTGAATTTTAACTTATTGTTATGATTGCATCAAAACAGTCATCAACAAGTCCTTAGGTAGAGGTTTAGTAAAGATGTCTGCAATCTGATCCTTGGAAGGCACAAACTCTAATCTAACTTCATTCTTGTTCACTTTCTCTCTCAAAAAGTGAAACTTGATGGATATGTGTTTAGTCTTTGAATGCAACACCGGATTCTTAGATATATTTATTACATTTGAATTATCATAGAAGATTGTGATAGGTTCTTCATACTCCACTTTGATATCTCTTAGCATCTGCTTCATCCACAAAACTTGAGTGCACTTACCTGCTGCTGCAATATATTCTGCTTCAGTTGTAGATAGAGATATTGCCTCTTGTTTCTCACTTAACCAAGAAACAAATCTCTTCCCCAAAAAGAATGCTCCACCACTAGTACTCTTCCGGTCATCCACATCTCCTACCCAATCCGCATCTATATATGCATGAAGAGAGAAATCATGATCTCTAGGATACCACAAACCATACTCAACTATCCCTTTTAGATATCTAAAGATCCTCTTGATTACCATGACATGAGATTTTCTAGGATCAGCCTAGAATCTAGCAACAAGACCAACAACTTGCATAATGTCTAGTCTAGTTTGACTGAGATACAATAGTCCTCCAATCATTGACCTATACTTTGTCTGATCAGCCTTAGGAGAATCATCATCTTTTCTCAATTTACATCCAGTTTCCATGGGAGTATTCATTGGTTTTGAGTCTTCCATCCCAAATTTCTTCAACAATTCTTTCACATATTTGGTCTGAGAAATGAAGATTCCTTTCTTTGTTTGAGTGATTTGCAAACCCAAGAAGAAATTTATTTCACCAAGCATGGACATCTAAAACTCACTTTTCATTTGATTTGCAAAAGTTTTACACATACTAGCTCTTCTTCCAAAAATGATATCATCAACAAACACTTCAACAATCAAGATGTTTTTGTAGGAATCAAGGGCAACACTGAGAGGGGGGGTGAATCAGTGTTGTGTGAATTTTCAAACCTTTTTGCAAACTTTAACTTTCAAGACACACAGAGAGAAGAATATCATTGATTTGTCAAACATATAAGCACATGACTGAGAATGAAGAAAGAGAATAAAAACTCTTGAGCAAAGTATTAACATACACACATATAGATAAAAGCAATATAAGACATAACACAAATTTGCACGAGTGGAAAACCCTCCTGGGGTAGAAAAACCACTCCAAAATTGCCTCACTGGCTTAACCTTGAAAATATCTTTACAAGCCTCACTGGCTGATGTAAGTGTCTCACTGACAAATGGTCTTACTGACCTACAAGCCTCACTGGCATACTATTGTGCCTCACTGGCATTTCTCAATCAATCTGAACTCAAAATCTCATGTGCAAGAAGTAATTGCTGCTCAATCTGATTTGCACCATTCAAATCAACTCATCTGCAACATATAATCCATCTCTGATATTTTATCCTTTTATCATCTAATTCACCTGATCATCACTGCATACCAATTCATCTGATGCAAAGCTCTCAAAAATTTATAAAGACATCATAAAGCAAACATCAACAAAGAGTTTAAGAATATTACCATACTCTGAAAAAAAATCATTATGTCCTTCAATCATGTTATTTCATTATAACATTTAGCCACTGTCCTTCTGCAATCATGTTCTCCCATCATAATATCCTACCACTGTCCTTGTACTCTTTCACCATAGACAACCTGCATTCTCTCTCTTCTCACAAATACATACTTATCTCTTTAAAGGATATGTCCGTAGACTTTATCTATTGTTTTCACTTTCATAAAGAAATACATCAATCAAATATACTATTAGATTCAAAGAGCTTTTCTTCACATCTTCATGTTCTCTGTGTCAAGAATGATTTTTCATCACCACACATACCTCACACAGTATATTTTATCTGCATACTCATTTCACATCCCATTCACAGTCCCTTTTTAAGGTATTATTTCATTTCAATCAAAAACATCTTTCTAACACTAGACTCACTTCATCTCTCGATCGACGACATTCACCTAGTCTACTCCATCCAATTTTATACAGTGCCCTTAAAAAGAAACCTTTATATGAAAGTCTCTGACCATACATATCAGTTAGAAACTGAATACGAACAGCCAAAAAAAAACTTTCCAACTGACTCTTCCTGTCAAACTTTACACATAGGAACCAACCGTTGCATTTCAAATTTCATTTGAATTTCCTCCGTTGATTAATTCCTTCATGCCTTCAAATGGACGAAGATCATATAATACCCGCTCAAACTTAAAACACAACCTGCTATTACCAGTAGCCCTTAGGAGTTGGGGCCGGTTACACAATGTTGAGGGTGACTTAAGGTCCTCACTTAAGTTATGAATGACCCACTCTTTTGGTCAACATCCAAAAAGAACAAAAAGCACATACGGGTAGGCTAAGGTTTTAAGAGTTAAAACAACTTAGCTATTTTAAGGACACTCCAACTTATCAAACCACTAAGACAAGATCTTCCTCCTTTGTATACATCATGAGATGACTAGCAGGAACTCAAGGAACTCTCAACTCAATATGTGACCAGAGATATGAAATGACCAATATCAGACCAACATCAATTGTATCTGAATTCCTTGTGATCATTTGGTGATCCTGTGGTCCTTTGGTGATTTTGAAGCATGAATCATGATATAAACAACATTATCATGAGAACACCATAAATACTATAAGAAGATCCAAAAATGAATGTACCATGGAATGCATCAACATAAAAAAATGAATACTATAAAGAGATCCAACCATTTGGATATGGTCAACCATTAGAATATGACCATCAACCTTTGATGTCTCTGCATGAGTGATCTAGCCATCAACGTAACTCAGCCTTTGACATCAATGACAAACAATACCAATGCCAACAAACTCCCCCTTTGGCATTGATGTCAACATTTTGCATTCTTGTTCTCCATCATCAAAACCAATTGAAAAACTATTCATTCTCCCCCTTTGACAATAATGACAAAGGGCCTAGCTATCTGAGCAATCTCCCCCTATCTGATATGGATAAAAATTCTTGTCTCCCCCTAAGGCATTAACTTCCTCTGCAATCAAACAACATATCAAAAATCTGTAATATGAACCACTTGTTAGAGTAAAGAATCTGCATGACTGAGAAAAAAAAATTTACAAGACTGTCACTAACTGTTCTGACTATACAAAGAAATGACTGTCATGTAAATAACTCTACCTTGGCTCAAGGTAAGCTATATTCTTTGAAACTGTTTTGACAATTAGCAATGATCAAACATGAAAAACACTGTCGTATTACAATCACTGTCAAGATTAATTTGAAACCATTTATAGACCAAATCCAACAAGAATCTGTCAAGACATATCACTGTCACACTGAGATCAGAAAGATTGTTTACTAAACATAATAACTGCTGGGATTTGAATCTTGTTCATTGTCCACAAGCACTTTCATCTTGGCAACTATTATCCTTTTCAATCATTGGCTACAATTCTTCAAGATCATTGTTTACCAGACATAATGTTAGGTTTTGTAGACTTTGTCATACACTGTTACATGCTGTGACAACCTTGCATCCACCTCTGCCCTGAATTGTTTAAGGCTTCACCAAAGCAATAACAAAGCAATAGTATCACTGTCTAAAATCAATTGACTCCATACTGACCACATTGACCACTATACCTGACCAAGATCATCAAGCAGCTGACTGTCCATTATTCATTGTCATACATTCAAGGCTTTGACGTATAACATTACCTGTCCAAGCAATGAATGGTCTCACAGTTATATCTCCCTCCAGACATTCCATACCAGAGCTCCAAGTTTGAAACACACCTTCTCAGCTTTTTCACACAGTCAGTATCATACTGCACTTATCAAGCAAGGTATGATGCATAATAGAACTGCCAACAACATCTTAGGCACAGCCACAACTATTTCATCATGATAGTAGACTAAACACCTGTATACTACAAATCATTTCAAAACACATTATCATAGTTTCAAACTTCGTTAATACAATCAATATAACAAACTGACTTGGTAAGTCATATATGACTACTGTGTGTCACAATACATCACTGCATTGTTTATATGTGTAACAACTATTACTGTCATTAATCATATAGACTGCAACTTCTTACACATTGCATACTATTATCAGATCTTGTCATAGCAGACCGCTCTATATTACTATGTTTCTGTCATGAATGACTTTCATTTCAATCACTGATCCAAAACTTTTACAACAATGTGAACTTGATGAAGAAAACTCTAATACTTCCCCTGTTATACTACTCCACTGTCAGACTATCAACACAATTCCACTGTTATATTGACTATCCTCAAATCAAATCCAATTCATTGACACAGACAGAGATGCAAAACAAACTCAAGTTTCAAGATTTTCAAGAGGCAAGATCAAATAAAACACTCCTCATTATCCATTGCCCAACTGTCAACTACCACACAAGATTCAAAGTCCATGTCACAGCAAAAAAATTTGTATTCAAGCAAAAACAACTCCATGGTGTCACTGTTCATTCAAAACCACAGTTATCCAGCTCATGCTCATATATCTAAGATTATGCACGGGATACTTCTTATTATATTCAACTTGGTCCTCCGATTGAACATGAAATCTTATTGATGAAACCTTCAGAGAAGCATGGGAAATGCATGAACACAACATCATCCATGAACTGTCATGGATGAACTCCTGTATACTATGTACATACTGCTCCAAAAAAAATGTACTTACTGTCATAAATGCAAGAACTCCTGTATACTATTGTATAAGCTTGTCAACATCATAAAAGATGATAAACATCAACTGAGAAGATACTGTGACCCTTGAGAAGATACTCCCATACACAAATTTGATGACAAAGAATACTAAACCCTTATCAAGAACACTGAACCATCATAACATCTGATCATGAACACTGACTAAGTCAACATGAAAGATTGAACCAACATGATTAATAAGCAAGCATAACAACAAATGAATAATCATCTCCAGAACCAGCATGATATGATAAGTAATGAAATACACATCACAACATCATGAATAACATAAGATATTCTCTGCAACAACATGAAGAATATTCACTGCAAGTTACAGATCATTAGAGGACAATCTGATTCACAAGATAACCATTAAGACTTCAACAATTTTTAACTGCACCATCAAGACTTTCCTGAAATTTCTGCAACAACACTGTCAACACACAACAAGAAGACAGTAACAACCATGTCCTGTGTCCTGTTTCTGCAACAACCACTCAAGTCATCAAGCAAGAACACCATGAAGTACACTTCAAAGAACAATTTCTATCAAAGACAGCAGATACCAGACCATCTTTACAACTTGGGGCAAAGGATAGAACTTCCATTATCTCCCCCTAAATACATGTTGGCTTTCAAGCAACAAATGATGTCACTTGTGCAAGATGCACAAGTTTAGAATTTGCCTTCTCATGACTTTGTTTCTGCTTCCACACTTTTACAGATGCTTTCTTCTTGTCATGTTTCTTTATCCAAATCTTTTCAATCCCTGTCCTTTTCAAACCTATCAAATCAGATGAAGCAATTCTTCCAAGCCTTCTACAACTATATACTTTGTGACTAGGAGAGTTGCAATTGTAACAAACTATATTACAATCATAATCAAATGACTGATGGTACCTTTGAGAACTCATGTTACACTCCCATGCAGAATCATACCTTTTACAATTTCTTTGTATATGTCCAATATTATTGCACTTGTAACAAATAATGTTAGTATTCTTTCTGCAATTAACAGATTTGTGTCCAAATTGATTACAAGTATAACAAAAACCATTAAATGAATAATTATACCTGTACATGTATGCTTGTCTTACATGAGTAGTTCTTCTAAAATTTCTTCTCTCAGCTTCACACTTCTTTTTACCTTCAGGGGCAGCAGCATGACTTAAATCAATTTTCCTTCTTGGAATTTCATTGGCTTTGAAGCACTCTCCTTCATAACCAAGTGGAATAGTGTCTCTATGTTGTTTTTGTTTACTCAGCATCTCATCAAGTTTGAGATTTTTTTCAAACTGCTTCTTAATATCCTCAAGTTCTTTTCTTAAATAGACTTGTTCTCCTTCAAGCCTATGACATTCAGCTGCTTTAGTTTCCAACTCAGACTTTGTTACATTAGCTATTCTCTCAGCTTCCTCAACCTCTATTTTCAAACTGATGATTAATTTATCTGATTCACCTGCTTGATTCCTCAAATCTATAATCAGGTTTCTAGCATCTTCAAGATCTAAAACAACTTTGTCCTTGAATTCTTTCTCTTGTTTAAGCTGGTCTTTTAATCTCTTGTTTTCTTTACTAAGTTGCTTGATTGTATCCAGGGCACATAGAAGCTCTCCTTCAAAATCAACTTCACAATTAACTTCATCCACAAAGAGACCTGTTTCTTCATCATTCTCAATTACTGGATCATTCTTTGTATCAATTATCATGGGTGACATATTCAACAAATCATTGCTAGACTTAACTGAGGCTTGTTTTACCATCTTTTGATCAGCATCTTTCTTTTCTTTATTTGAGACCTTAATTCTATTCTTCTTACCCATTTTACTCCACTCATAGGACTTACCCGAGCTGATTAAGCTTCAAAAAGGGAACCTAGGCTCTGATACCAATTGTAGGAATCAAGGGCAACACTGAGAGGGGGGGTGAATCAATGTTGTGTGAATTTTCAAACCTTTTTTCAAACTTTAACTTTCAAGACACACAGAGAGAAGAATATCATTGATTTGTCAAACATATAAGCACATGACTGAGAATGAAGAAAGAGAATAAAAACTCTTGAGCAAAGTATTAACATACACACATATAGATAAAAGCAATATGAGACATAACACAAATTTGCACGAGTGGAAAACCCTCCTGGGGTAGAAAAACCACTCCAAAATTGCCTCACTGGCTTAACCTTGAAAATATCTTTACAAGCCTCACTGGCTGATGTAAGTGTCTCACTGACAAATGGTCTTACTGACCTACAAGCCTCACTGGCATACTATTGTGCCTCACTGGCATTTCTCAATCAATCTGAACTCAAAATCTCATGTGCAAGAAGTAATTGCTGCTCAATCTGATTTGCACCATTCAAATCAACTCATCTGCAACATATAAGCCATCTCTGATATTTTATCCTTTTATCATCTAATTCACCTGATCATCACTGCATACCAATTCATCTGATGCAAAGCTCTCAAAAATTTATAAAGACATCATAAAGCAAACATCAACAAAGAGTTTAAGAATATTACCATACTCTGAAAAAAAATCATTATGTCCTTCAATCATGTTATTTCATTATAACATTTAGCCACTGTCCTTCTGCAATCATGTTCTCCCATCATAATACCCTACCACTGTCCTTGTACTCTTTCACCATAGACAACCTGCATTCTCTCTCTTCTCACAAATACATACTTATCTCTTTAAAGGATATGTCCGTAGACTTTATCTATTGTTTTCACTTTCATAAAGAAATACATCAATCAAATATACTATTAGATTCAAAGAGCTTTTCTTCACATCTTCATGTTCTCTGTGTCAAGAATGATTTTTCATCACCACACATACCTCACACAGTATATTTTATCTGCATACTCATTTCACATCCCATTCACAGTCCCTTTTTAAGGTATTATTTCATTTCAATCAAAAACATCTTTCTAACACTAGACTCACTTCATCTCTGGATCGACGACATTCACCTAGTCTACTCCATCCAATTTTATACAGTGCCCTTAAAAAGAAACCTTTATATGAAAGTCTCTGACCATACATATCAGTTAGAAACTGAATACGAACAGCCAAAAAAAAACTTTCCAACTGACTCTGCCTGTCAAACTTTACACATAGGAACCAACCGTTGCATTTCAAATTTCATTTGAATTTCCTCCGTTGATTAATTCCTTCATGCCTTCAAATGGATGAAGATCATATAATACCCGCTCAAACTTAAAACACAACCTGCTATTACCGGTAGCCCTTAGGAGTTGGGGCCGGTTACACAATGTTGAGGGTGACTTAAGGTCCTCACTTAAGTTATGAATGACCCACTCTTTTGGTCAACATCCAAAAAGAACAAAAAGCACATACGGGTAGGCTAAGGTTTTAAGAGTTAAAACAACTTAGCTATTTTAAGGACACTCCAACTTATCAAACCACCAAGACAAGATCTTTCTCCTTTGTATACATCATGAGATGACTAGCAGGAACTCAAGGAACTCTCAAGTCAATATGTGACCAGAGATATGAAATGACCAATATCAGACCAACATCAATTGTATCTGAATTCCTTGTGATCATTTGGTGATCCTGTGGTCCTTTGGTGATTTTGAAGCATGAATCATGATATAAACAACATTATCATGAGAACACCATAAATACTATAAGAAGATCCAAAAATGAATGTACCATGGAATGCATCAACATAAAAAATGAATACTATAAAGAGATCCAACCATTTGGATATGGTCAACCATTAGAATATGACCATCAACCTTTGATGTCTCTGCATGAGTGATCTAGCCATCAACCTAACTCAGCCTTTGACATCAATGACAAACAATACTAATGCCAACAGTTTTCATGATCAATTTTAAAATATAAATTACTGTCATTAGTACCTTTCTTGAAACTAATCTTCAAAAGATGCTTATCCAATCTTTCATACCAGGCTCTTGGGGCTTGCTTCAGTCCATACAGTGCTTTCTTCAACTTGCAAACCATATCACCATGATTAGACAATTGAAATTCATCCAATTGCTCTATGTACACTTCTTCTTCCAAGTCACCATTCAGGAAGGCAGACTTGACATCCATCTGATATACTTTGAAATCCTTGAAGGTAGAAAAGGCAAGAAATAATTTGACTGCTTCAATTCTTGCCACCGGAGAAAAAGTTTCTTCAAAATCAACTCCTTCTATTTGAGAGTAACCCTTGCAGACCAATCTGGCTTTATTTCTAATTACTTCACCAACCTCATTCAGTTTGTTCTGAAAGACCCATTTTGTTCCAATCACTTTCTTGTTTCTAGGTCTAGGAACAAGATCCCAAGTGTGATTTTTTAGAATTTACATCAGCTCTTCCTCCATTGCTTTAGTCTAGTTTTCATCATTGCAAGCTTCATTCACTATCTTAGGTTCAATCTTTGAAATCAGACAATACTCTTCTGAATCTTGAGCAATTCTCCTTCTTGTTTGTACTCCTTTTCTTTTATCACCTATGATTTGATCTTCAGAGTGGCTCAGTCTTACATACCTGGGACCTTTGGGAAATTCTTGCACTTCTGATTCTTGATCAGGCTCATTGAAACTCATCTCTTCTTCTTGATTTACCGGATTCATTTGGATCTGACTTACAGAGGAGGCTTGGTCTCCTTGAATCATAAAACTATTTTGATCATCTTCATCATATTCATAAAACCTTGAGGGTTTCTCAATTCCCTCATCAACCTTCACATTTGTACTTTCTATCATCTTTCTCAGTCTCTTATTATAACACCGGTATGCTTTGCTTTGAGTAGAGTAACCCAAGAATATTCCTTCATCACTTCTAGCATAAAAATTTCTTAGATCTTCATCTCTTTTAATGTAACATTTGCTACCAAAAACTCTGAAATACCTCACAGTAGGAGTGATGCCAAACTAAAGTTCATAAGGAGTCTTACTAGTATTGCTTCTGATTTGAACTCAATTGAGGGTATAGACTGCAGTGCTGACAGCTTCTCTCCAATAGATCTGAGGAACATTTTTTTCCATCATCATGGTTCTAGATGCTTCCTGGATGGTCTGATTCTTTCTCTCCACTACTCCATTCTGTTGTGGAGTCCTAGGAGTAGACAATTGTCTCTTTATTCCATGTTTCTCACAGAACTCTATGAACTCACCGAATGTGAATTCTCCACCTCTATCAGACCTCAGACATTTCAATTTTAATCTGGTTTCATTCTCTACCATAGCCTTGAATATTTTGAATTTCTCAAGAGCTTCTATTTTCTCTTTTAGAAAGGTTACCCACATCATCCGAGAATAGTCATCAATTAGTAGCATAAAGTATCTATCACCTTGAATACTCCTGATTCTTACTGGACCACAAAGATCAGTATGAACTAAGTCCAATAATCCGGTAGAATACATTTCCTTACTCTTGAATGTGACTCTGCTCAGCTTACCCAACTGACATTCTTTGCACAAGCTATTAGTAGGTTTCACCAATTTTGGAAGACTCTTACAGCCTGAGTATTGCTTATCTTGATGATATTATCAAAATTCACATGACACATCCTCATATGACATAACCAACTCTGATCAACTTGAATAAATAAGCAACTTTTTTCAGTACCAACCAAATGAAAGATATTACCTTTTGTTTGAGTATCGGATGCAATCTCTTTTCTGCAACTTTCAAAGATTTTGCATTTTCCATTCTTGAATTGGAGATCATAGCCTTTGTCCACAAATTGTCCAATACTAAGAATATTGTGCTTCAAACCTTCAACATATAGTACATTACCAGTTTTGTTCCTTCCATCAAAAGAAATAGTTCCTCTACCTCTGATTCTACCAGTAGAATTATCACCAAACTTTACCACTCCTCCTTCATACCTCTCCAAATCTATGAACTTATTTTTGTCACTTGTCATATGGTGAGAGCATCCACTGTCAATGACCCAATCATCCTTCTCTTCAACTTGGGCAGCCAGAGCTCTTTCCATAGTCTTATGATTGATAGATATAGAGGACATTAGATCTTCTTCCTTGATGGAAATGAACACCCATTCATTTCTGGATTTGTTTCCTATCTCTGATTCATCATTTGTTACTCCATTATCATCATCTTCATGTACATAGTAACAGTTCTTTTGGAACCTTGGCTTGTTAGGATTTTGCCTTGAAAACATTTTCGGACACTTTGAGGCAAAGTGACCAATCTTATTACAGTTAAAACACTTAAAAGGCAATTTTCCTTCATACTTATCGGATGCTCTTGGCAGTCTCTTTACAATAAGAGCTTCAAGTTGAGCGGTTTCTATTTCTTCTTCTTCTAGGTCTTTTCTTTCTTTTTCATACCATGATAGTTTCCTTGATCAGTTCTCTCCCGGATCAAACCTTTGTTTACCTTTTACAAAGACACTGGCTTTGAATGCAGATTCAGTCTTGGGGGGGTCATCTCCAAACTCGGTCATTTCAAATGCAGCCAATTTGCTAGCCAATTGATCTCTTGTGACAATTGTATGGGCTTTGAATTCTTCAATGACAGCAACCTTGATTTTATAAGAAGTAGGAAGGGATCTGAGAATTTTGCCAACAATCTCATTTTCATCCAAGACTCCACCAGCATTTCTAATTCCACAAACAAGCTCATTTACTCTAGGCATAAAAGTAGTGATATTTTTATCTTCTATCATCTTTAGATTTTTGAATTTTCCTTTCAAACTTTGTAACCTTGCACATTTGACATACTTGTCTCCTTCGTGCAGAAGTTCCAATTTTTCCCAAATCTCAAAAGCAATTTTTAGGTCAACAACATTTGAAACCTCTGAATCAGATAATGCGCTTAGAAGAGCTTCTATAGTCCGCAGATTGTTTTTAGCATCTATTATTTTAGTTGGGGATTTCAGACCACCCTGTGGAGGAGTATACTTCGTTGAAGCCATGTTCCAGTACTGCATTCCCATACATTTCAAGTGACATGTCATGCAACTTTTCCAAACATTGAAATTGGTTCCGTCAAACTTCGGACTATCCTTCTTGTACGATGACATCCTGGATATCCTTAAGTGGTTAAGCTCTTTTAGAGGAACTTGGCTCTAATACCAATTGTCAGATTTAGGGCAGACAACTAAGGGGGGGTGAATCAGTTGTACAAAACTTTCTTCCAATTTAAACACTTAACTCCACATTGTTATTTAGCACCATAATAGTAAATCAATCATGGAAACACAATGCAATAGATCAAGAGTAGAAACACATCAACACATGAGACACCAAGATTTTGACGTGGAAAACTTGGTTAAGGGAAAAACCATGGGGTGATTAACCCAAGATTGTATTCTCTGTTAGAAGAATAGAAAGAACAAAATGGCATATGCCAATTAGGGCTCACTGCCTGAGCACACTGCTCACAAGAGGCTTACTACCTACAAGAGACACACTGTCTACAAAGAATTAAGTATCACCTACTTGAACTGGAAAATAGCATCTTCACCATGCTTGAATCAGTTCCATTAAGCCCAATACTTCTGTTCTGCCTTTCTCTCTCCTTCTCACTATCACACACTCATCTCCACAAGGACACCCTTGAAATGACTTTACAATCCCTTATTTATACATGGCATCAACTTAGGAATAATCATCTAAGGCAGCAAACATCTAAAAGAACATCCGTAAGATGTGTAACTCATCCGGTCGGCCAGTCTAAAGAAGAACACCATCATCTGGAAGTTATTATTCAATTTTGAGCTCAAACTTCAATGCAGACCACCAACATGAACTGGACATGAGCCAAAGACCTCGACAAGCTTTCTTGAACCATCAAGAACATCCACACTTCATCTGCTTACTAAAATCCTTCTCTCCTTCATATGGAACCTTAAGAACACAATCTGTCATCACTATCATAAAGGAATAGATGCTTGCAAACCTTCAAACCACAAACCAATTGAGTTGACACTTCACAAAGACTTCCTCAACACTCCCTAAAATCTACAGAACAGGACAATGCATTTCCAGATCTCACCGGACCTATCTGTATCACTCTGTCACCACTGAACATCTGCTGGAACCGGTTTTACTTGAGCAGCCACAACTTCTTCAGATCTTCATGTGGACCTCTAAAATCTCTATTGGACCACATTAAGACACATATCTACAAACCCTTTAATCCACATCCTCTGATCCTCACCTATCTTGGACTTTTACCTTATTGTCATCATTGTTCTTCACTGTTCCTGATTGAGGCTAATTTTCTCAATATCCTCAGCACACAGCTCATCCAATCCTTATCATTAATACAACAGGAGTATGTTGACATCAATGACAACATTGGTTAGGCCCATACTTGCAACACAAACGTTGAAGCAGCTAAAGTAGATAATAAGAAATTAGGAGATCAAAAGGTTGTTTTTGAAATGGCTGCAAGAGACACTGCAGATGCAGTAAAAAGTCTTCTTAGAAAAGAAGTAATAGAACTTGATGAACCTAAACTACTCCAAGGCCTATCCAATCTAGATGCTCTCTCTCCAATTCAACTAATAAAATAGCATCTTACACCCAAGTAAAGGCTAGAGAAAAGATGTTAAAATTCCACATGTAGGAGAATGACCTACTGGGGCTTGCATCTGGGATTCTGAAAAAGCTAATGCCTACCTACCAGAAGAATTGATTTGATTCCCCCTCTAATCATTTGAAAAATTTCTAAGTTCTATAAATACTCATTTTGAGTCTCTTGAGAAGTCTGTGGAAGCAAAAGTTTGAAAAGAATTTTTAGATAAGAAATTTGGTGAAATAAAGAACCTGATAAGAAATGATAGAAGAATACTTGATGTTAGCATAAAGAGCATTCAGAATGCTCTGAGTGATGGAGGAGATATATATAAGTTTTTCCTATCATGTTTTAAGGTCAATAAGGATATTGAGAAGAAGATAAAGGAACAAGAATGGAAAATATCAGTTCTTTCTCAAAATTTTGATCCTCTAACTGCCTCTCCTATAAGCCAGGAGTGTCAAGTTATTAGCTTGACAGATGAAATAAAGGGGCTTGTGAAAGAGAAAAACAACACTATGAAGAGGATGTGTGAACTTCAGGGATTGATTGCCCCTAAATTAGAGACAATGTATAACGCCCTATCTGAAGTTTAGACTGTAGCCCAGACCAGTGATCCATCATATCTATCAAAGGTAGAACCATATTCATTTTTGTTGAATGTGCACATCTCAATTTTGGATGAAATGAAGAGTACTTGGGCCACTGAATTTGTGCAAATAAAAACCAGTTTTGTAGACATTCTAAAGTTTATGTAAATAGAACTTGTTGATTAATTGTACACATGCAGCAATATTAACAATATTTTTAAAGAATTTTGTCTTGCGAACCCCACCCTTTGCCATTGATGTCAAAGGGGGAGTGAAGGGTAGTACAAAATGAGAAATTCAGCTAAGGGGGAGAATCCGAATAAGTGAAAGGCACGGGTGCAAAGACAAAGGGGGAGTTGCACTAAGACACTTAGTCATTTTTCACTAACTGATGCCATCAATGCCAAAGGGGGAGATTGTTGGCAAGAGACACTACTTTGCTTGATAGGTGTTCTCACTGATGGCAACTAGGATCATTTTAATCATCTGCTTAACAAAACTTATTCATACTAGAAGTTAGATTTAGAATTTTTCTAAGTCTGGACAGCTAGGAATAGAGTAGTAACAGGGTCTGGTATTTTGGTTCAGATCTCTCTAGTGGGAAGTCATGATTAGATGCGGATCTAGGGGAGTCATGTGCATTGTCAATATAGTCTCACTCTAGATTTTTGTCCTCTGATGATGAAGGATTCAAAAGGTATTAGCCTCTGAGTACCAAGTGCTAGTTTGTCAAAAGTAGACAGAAGAAGAATAGGCTGACCTTGTAGAAGGTCTTGATTCCAGATGTATAGAAGTTGTTTGTTGGACAAATAGTGGTGATCAGTGAGTATGGCCGACATGAGTGATGATTTTCAAGAACAAGTTTTGGTCTGCACCTTAAGTTATGCATGGATCTAGCCGATAAAGCAGAGCAATCATTAAAGTTCTAAGTGTTGTTAAAGCCAACTGTTAGAATGATTGTAGATCATGTTGCGCATATATATAGCCGATGAAATTGGATGATTCAGTAGAGATAGTGTATATGAATAAGGGGTATGTGAGAAGAGTAGAAATCTAAAGTGCGAATGAAGGTAGAATAGTAAGAAGAGTAGAGAAAAGATGAAATGTGTAAGATCCATTTTTGTACTTAATCAGAACTAAACTTCTTGCATAAGTAGATGCTATTAATCAGTTCAAATCTCTATCATTGTCTTGTAATATTTCCATAGGCAGTGATCCTCCATTTGAGTAGTGAGCTCTGGGCAGTGAGCCCAAATGCATGTACATTCCATGGATTTGTAAAAATACTTTTAATAGGGTATTAATACTTGTGGGTTAACCCCCACTATGGTTTTTCCCTTAACTAGGTTTCCACATCAAAAATCTTGTTGTCAAGTGTACTATTTTCATATCTGCTCATGTGAGATTGATTAATGCTGAAATGTTTTGATTATAAGTTATATAATAGAATTAAGAGGAAGAATTAGCTAAAATTGTGTGACAACTGATTCACCCCCCCTCTCAGTTGTCTGGACCTAATTCAACAATTTTCACCAAGGCATTTCCAAAAGACACATTTGAGTATCTTTGGGAGAAATTAGGGGTTATTTCCCATCCATCTTTGAACTAGATGCATAAGGAGTTGCATCAGTCCTGTATGCCTCAAAGAACATCTATATTTGGATTGATGATGAGTGATGCCCTTTAGGGGGAGCAAGTAGTGATTTGAGAAGATTTTTGCAGTTAGGGGGCATAAAAGATTGATCAAGAATAGCTGTGTGGAAGTATGTGCAGAAAGAAGAAAAGTGATGCCCTTTTCCATTGCTGTCAACTTAGGGGGAGAGAGATTATGTGAAAAACTTAGGGGAAGAAAGAATTCAAATGTATAAAGAGAAAGGGGGAGAAGTTGATTAATGTGGAATCTTGTCTTGATGTGTTATTTTTGTTCACATCAATGTTGCCATCAATGACAAAGGGGGAGATTGTTGCAAGTATGTGCTAACCAGTGTTTCCATTGATGTCAACATATTTGTGTTGCCATTGGTGTCAACTGTGCTATTTTTCTTATGCTTGTTTTTGGTGAGTTATTTTCTTTTTATTGTCTTGAAAATGATGAGAAAGTGTTCCTAATATTGAGTTTCCAAGTGCTTTCGAGAAAATTTGCTCTCCAAGTGGAAATAATGTGTTGCAGAATATTTTGGTTTGCAAAATAACTATCTACATTTTTCTCTGCACTTCCTCTGTCTTGGTGACTAGAGTATGAGATTCGGATATGATTTAAAGGAGTGTTTGAAGATCCTAAATCTAGAATCTTATGGTTTGGATCATTGTGCAACAAAATTTCTATTCATGAGTATGAAGACTGTGTCTAGTAGAGTTTGCAGTATGAAAAAGAGGAAGTATTCTACTCTGCATTCCTCCACAATATGATCTTTGGTGTTGCAGTCCTAGACTTAAGCTTACAAGGTCCTTATCTATCTTTATACCAAAGCATTTTTAATTTCGTACTCCAAAAAGCAAGTTTCTGTCTAGTAGAGTTTGATAGTGTCTGATTGAGTGTAGTATGTAATCCATCTTCAAGTAAAGAGAGTTAAGCTCTATTGTGGTTGGATTTACTAGTTTTCAAATGATTCTATGATGTTCAGGGATGTCCCTTAAATGCATGAAAGGAGTGTTCCTAATTTTCATGATGAAATGAAGCCCTTGGAAGTGTGTGTTCAATGTGTTCTTGATGATTGCACCAACCTGGCCGACTTGGATGTTAACACTCTTTGTGGATGAATTTCCTGAATTATAGAAGCGTGTTGTAATGTGTAAAGATATATTTGAGTCTAATCTAAGGCATAAAGTGTTACTCCTTCATTCATTGAGTCCACAAGTTTGTTTAGGTCCAGTCCTATTTTGATGTATGTATGTCTACTAACCTTGGAAATTGTTCTGATGGTTGGTAATTGTAATGGCAACCTTGATGTACATTCCAAGGTTGATGAATTGTACAAATGTATCTAATGAAGTTGATGAATCATGTGTAATTGAGTGAAGATGCGAAGATAAGTGTGTGTGTGTGTGAAGAAGGCAGTGAAGGAGAAGAACATATTGAAGATGCTACTATCTTAGTTCACCAACCCTGGCAGTGAGCCACCTCGATAGTGAGCCATCCATGTAGTGAGCACTTATTTTGGGCAGTGAGCCCTAGGGTAGTGAGCCTCTAATTTTCAGTATTGTTACTACATATTATATTGTGAGCTAACACTCACTATAGTTTTTCCCTATTTAAGGTTTTCCATGTTAAAATTCTGGTGTTCATGTGTGTATGGTGTTGATGTGTTCATGTTTTTGAATCTTCTTTTCATGTTTAATCTACAATACATTTTTAGGTGTTAAGAAAAGTAAATTTGAAAGTATTTTGATTGAAAAAGTTAAAGTATTTTTTACGACTAATTCACCCCCCTCCCCCCTCTCAATTGTGGTGTGCCTCTCAACACTACTATGTCTCAACATTGAAACTATGAAACCAACTCAAGGGTATATGCATATTAGGAGATGGGTAGTTATAATTCTCATAATATATGATTTATAGAACTTAATTCTAGTGCTAAGTGCACAAAAAAAAAAGTTAACCCAATGCTTGGCAACATTGTTATAACCAACTTCGAGTAGGGCACGTTGGGATATTTGAATCTCAAGAATGTATGATGGTTGTACTTATGATTATTTTTTTAAATAGACAGGTGGAGATAAGTAGACATATATTAAACATAAAGTATCATAATTACATAGAGTGCCCATGAATACACAGGGCCAAAAATACAAAAAATCCCCTTTTGGGAAAAAAACCAAGAAGTATACAGTAGACCCAGCCACATCAACCCAAAAGAGAGATGAAACAACCCAAACCAACAAACACAGACCAAACAACCAAAAAACATTACAACACGGGTGAAGATGAACCCGTCAACCACCCGCCCTCAACTCCTACTCAACATTAGCAGAATCACCAATCACCCTCAAGTGCCCTACACATCCTCTAGGAACTAGTGATCGCACTTGATCCAAAACCAAGACCTATGTATCCTCTGCTGTGACGTTTGTGTCAACAATCTCCTTCAGCAGGTTCGAAGACAAATCAAAGGCATTAACCTATAAGAACTGAATCAATGTAAAAACTTCCCAAGCACATGGTTTCCAAATGATTGGAAAAATTATGAGTATGGCCTTTCAAGGCCCTATCTAGTCCCCCCATATGGCCACACATCAAACCTTGCTGCATAGTTTTGTAAACACACTCAGCTGCCTGGGATGTCCTCAACATATCTATTGGAAATAGATCACCCACCAGAGCATTTCCATTGTTGATATCATATTTGTTCTAAGCATCATTCCACCTATCTAGATTATAAAGATGATCAGCAACCAACCCTGTAGTAATTGCATGGACATAGTGTCCATTTTGCACTATCCATAAAATTAGAGAGCGAATTGGACACCAAGTTAGACCATCGTGGCACTTTATCCTCTGACCCTTGAATCCATATTTTCCCACACATGTTCCTTATGGTGAACTATGCCAATGTGCAATCATTATTAAACACAAGACACAAATCAATGACTTTTATATGCCCTTGGATTTTAGGCTCCCAATATAAGGGCAAATGAAAAGGTGCCTGTTAGTGGTGACAAGCTCCATCCATATAACTGCAATCAGGGACACACCAAGAGAAGATAAAAGAGAGAATTATTTAGAAAGTGATAAGTCATTTGAAAGTCATTAGCATATATAGATCAGAGAGCTCATCCCTACGACAAGTTTGTTAAGATGAGGTAATGACCCTCATCAATGTCACTCATTGACCATTAAACCAAAGCTATTTCATTTGAGTTGGCTTAGTTGGCTGAGCTCTTTCCATCATTAAAATAAATGATTTGTACTTATGATATTTTATAAAGGTTTATGTGGCATATATACAGAAGATGCTATATATGAGTTCATAACCTATCTTAAATCGAAAGTCGGCAGACTTAGGAAAACCAAGAGGTCGAAAGTATTTTTTATTATCTTTTATGATTCAAACCTAGTAGGGTTGAAAGATTGAATGTAGTCAAAAGACAAGTTATGAAAATGATAATATTCATTAAGATATTATATGATTGAGGATATACCTTGTATACTATGTTTATTCATGTTATGTGAAATGTGAATTTAAACAATGCCATGTGGTCTAGGGAAGACTAGAGGCATTTGTTTCTAAGTTATATTAATATAACTTATTATCTTTGGAAAATAATGGAATTGATATTTCCATGTACTGGGTTAGAGAAATTAAAATCCTAGAATCATGCCAGAAGGGTTTAGAAAACTTAAAACTCTTGAGTTGGATATGACATTGATCTTCTATATATTATCCAGTCGATAGTGAATGATCGAGAAAACCATATAGCAAGATAGAAAGAGTCTAAGAATCACTTTGATAAATTTAAATGATTTTTGATTTCTAATTTCTAATTTCTTATTTCTAATAGAGTCAAAACTTGTTATATAACACAAGAGTGTATAATATTGGAGTCATTGAGTAGAATGAGAGGAGCTCATAGACCTTAGAAATTGTAGGTATGGAAAAAGTGACTCTTTGAAAGGTTAGAATTACCTAAACCTAAATATTACATGTATATCCTAGATTTAGGGTTAGTTCTAAGTCAGATTGACTATGATGTGAATATAGTACAGACAATTTTATGTCTAAAGTTACTAAGTGAATAAAGTCAAACTATAGGATGAGATAGTTTGCAAGTCAAGCTAGAGGTGTGTGATCTCATGATTAAATTTATTTTAAACATCTATTTAATATAGAAACATTAGCCAAATTGATGCATTTTGTCTCTACATTCACTAGTTAGTTCACAGTGTCTGGATGGCATGACCAGTCAAAATGATCATACATAGCTAGAACATTGTCTAGAGTTGTATGGTTGATTGTGTTATGTAGAACACAAGACTAGGACTCAGATGGCAACATGTTGGTTCCTTATGTCTATACTCTTTGTGAAGGGTAGGGCCACTTCCTGGAAGGAAGATTGGTGGGGGACCACTGGTCTATGGTTGGAGGTAAAGAACTCGGATGATGCTCTCCCTTTGTAGCAGAAGACTCATCGATACTTGTGAGACAGATATGAAGATTGTACATGTAGTATACTTTTTTCTTTGTGATTATGCAAATGCTATATATATATACTTTTGAGTTGTAGCAAAATGGAATGGAATGAGAAGGATAATTTGAAAATGTTTATGAGTTTGTGAGTATTTTTGTAATAATAATAGTGTTGAATATTATGTTGTAAAGTTTTTGGTTGCATCAAATGAGCTTCGTTGGACAAGATTTGCTAGAGAAGGTGGATTGTTGACATTGTTAGGTATTGCCTAAAAATACAAACATGAGTTTTGGAGGTATACGTATGTTTTTTTATGAAGAGATGCATTTTTCCCCTATTTTAAAACATATACATGATTTTTTTAAATCTAACAATTAATAGTATACACTAATGAAAGCCATCATTTTCTAATATTTTGCAAGTGTATCTATGATTCTGGTTTGAGATTTAGGTCAATTACCTCTTGTTAATGATAGACTGCCATATCATAGCAACTGATGTGGTAAATTATTATGGGAAAAATTCAAAGTCATCATTACTTTGGATAAAATATTAAGACAAGAAGGAGAAAACATTGAACAATAAAGATTTCATCAAAATTTTGACAAATCTAATAGATGGAAAACCAACTATTGATGACTGGAAGTTACTAATGATAAGAACCAATGTTTGTATAGATGCATCAACCAATGAAGAATTGGCATTACTATTCATTTTTTTTTTGTGGTGACTATGCACATTGTTATTTGTGATAGAAAAATGAATAGTAATGCCAATTCTTCATTGGTTGATGCATCTATACAAACATTGGTTCTTGTCATTAGTAACTTCCAGTCATCAATAGTTGGTTTTCCATCTATTAGATTTGTCAAAATTTGATGAAATCTTTATTGTTCAATATTTTCTCCTTCTTGTCTTAATATTTTATCCAAAGTAATGACGACTTTGAATTTTTCCCATAATAATTTACCACATTAGTTGCTATGATATGACAATCTATCATTAACAAGAGGTAATTGACCTAAATCTCAAACCAGAATCATAGATACACTTGCAAAATATTAGAAAATGATGGCCTTCATTAGTGTATACTATTAATTGTTAGATTGAAAAATAATCATGTATATGTTTTAAAATAGGGGAAAAATGCATCTCTTCATAAAAAAACATACATATACCTCCAAAACTCATGTCTGTATTTTCAGGCAATACCTAACAATGTCAACAATCCACCTTCTCTAGTAAATCTTGTCCAATGAAGCTCATTTGATGCATCCAAAAACTTTACAACAAAATATTCAATACTATTATTATTACAAAAATACTCAAAAACTCATAAACATTTTCAAATTATCCTTCTCATTCCATTCCATTTTCCTACAACTCAAAAGAAAAAATAAACATATACAAAAATGAAAATCACCTTTTTGGTTGTTTTTAGCAACTTCCTAAAATTGCCATTTTTGGTAATTTCACATCCTTATTCTAATTACCATGAAACTTGCCAATTATTTAAAACTAACTAAAAGAGGACTAATTGTCAACTTTCTAATCTAATTGCATGTAAAGTTTGAAAACTAATTAGAAAAACTTGGAAAATCTGAAAAAAATTATTAAAACCTCATTTTGAGGCCCTCTATGATCGAAAAAGGTTCTGAAAAAGTGTTGAAATGGCAACCTACTGAATTTACCAACTTTGTTGGATTTTCAATCAAATCCTCAAGATGCATCTATCCACCAAATTTTAGCTCAAATGGACTCCCAAGTCAAAAGTTATGACCTCAGGAAGTTTCTGCATCATCATTTCATTCGTGAAAATATATTTTATGTGTCATAACTACTCTTGGAAACTTGTGAGTCTTACTCCTTCTGATTGACCAAAATTTGTGATTAAAATTTTAAGTACTAAATGGATTATTGAGGCTCCAATATTGAATGTTGCAACTCCTATTGGTGCAAGTAATAGAAGTGGAGTATACCCTAGGAATGCTGCATTTTAAAGAGCTTGACTAATAGAACCAGTTACATATATTTTTCCAATTCTTTTTATTCCTTGAATTATCATGAATAATGGCAATGCATTTTTATATCCATGATAATGTGTCATATTTATATCAAGTGTTTTTCCCCATTTGACACCTAATGATGCATAATTGATATTTTTTGGTATATAATCAATCACATATGAGTCATCCATTATCTTTCATGCTTCTTATGAATTTTACTACTTGATCTATGTAGTGTTCACCTTGATATTCATTAAACCATGTTGTCTATCTATCAAGATCTCTTATTCCCAATCTATCTATTTCAAAAAATTCCATAATCTGATTATGATGTAGCCTTGATATGATTTCTCATTCATTCTCTATTGTGTTTCCATGAAGAGGTTGACTATCTTAAATTTTAGAATCACTACCATTGTCAACATCTTCTAGAGTAGTTCTTCTTTACTCATGCCAAGGATTATTATAGAATGACTCCCAATTTTATATTATTGCATCATTTTCAAGATCAATATCTCTTTGTATATGACGAAATGACTTATAAATGTTATCCATATGTGTTGTCACTAATATCAACATAGGTTACATTGATGTCAACATATTAGATGGAAATGTATAGATAGACTTGTACAAAGAAGGAATTAGTATGGTCAAGGAAAACCAGTTTGGGAGAAGAGTAGATAGCCTTAGTATGGATCAGTTTTGGGTTTCAATATGATGCAGAGGCAAACCCTCATATCCTAGCATGATTCTTGCATACTCACATACACATCTCATCAATTGGGAGTACTACACTCAATGATAAAGAGTTGAAAAGTGGCTAAGGCATTCACAGTATCCATTCTAAGGTAGAGTAAACTTGAATTGGTCCACATCTCTTCGTAAAGAAAGATTTGGCCATGACATTCAAATTATAGCTTATGACATGAATTGACATGATATATCCAAGGTTTCAACCTTTCACTTACTCAGAATAAAAAGTTACAAGGGTCAGAACATCAACCATCACCCAGATAGAGCAGAACAGTATTGGAGAGACAATGGAATGCTCTACATTGCTTCAAAATAGATCTGTTTGTCATTGGGATCTAAGAAATGACTAAGGTTAGTATGTTATATGCCCTGATAAAGTTTCAAATGGTCTTGTGGTCAGCAAAGTTAGTACTCAAGTGACAAAAGTATCACATTGTATTTTAGAGATTGAATGCACAAGTTAAGTTCTATAGGTGAATCATGTTGAAAACAATGCAGATAACTGAGGGGGGGGGGTGAATCAGTTATCTTATAAATTTTCTATTTTTTCTTTCTTTTCTTAACTTATCATTTAATGTTATATCAAATCAAGGCAATCATAAGAGCTGTAAAAGAAATTAACACATAACACAAGGATTTTCATGTGGAAACCCTGTTAAGGGAAAAACCACGAGGTGACTAACCCAAGATTGTATTCTCTGTTAAAAGAATAAAGAGTACAAATTTGGCACTTGCTAATTAGGGCTCACTACTTAAGCACACTGTTCACAAAAGGCCCACTGCCTACAAGAGACTTATACTCTACAAATACTTACAGATGATACCAAGGTGTTTGAACTAATGAACAACATCTATACATGTAGGATTTTAGTTTCAGTTAGGTACAATATACTGATCTGGCACATTTCATTTTTCCTCTACTCAATATTACTTTCATGTCACATTCCGGGCTTAAATTACTGCCTTCTCACTTGTCTCTGCTTTTATTTGTACTTAATCATTCATACTATCACTTCCACTCACTCACAAGCTTGAATCCATTGGGTATATATATCCTCATCAAGGATTTTCAACAACTTCTTAGTCGGCAACAAGAACACCTAAGAAATTTGCAAGTTATTGATCTGTCGGCTAAATCCATGCATGATTAGTGATGCACATCAAAAACATAGGCATAGAAGTCATTAATCATGTCAACCAACAATGTATAATGCCACAAATTTCTTGATCAATACCTTTTGCACATCTGGATTGAGGTCTGATATTCTGTCGGTTAGTTCTTCCTCTGTCTGCTCTGCCTGACTAGAACCCAACACTTAGATGCTCATATCTTTTTCATGATTTATCATCAAAGGCTAAATCTCTAGAATAAAGTAGTTGTGATACTCCTCTTGACTTGTCCAAGTCTGTAAGTTACTGAGTTACACCATTTGAGAAATTTGGACTTGATTGTCAGACCTTGTTACATACTCTATTCTTGTTTACCAGACCAAAACAATCTTCAATTTACTTCTGGTAAAGGCATGTTATGTACTGCGGATGTATAGGATAGATTTTGCTTCCATCAATGACAACACTTATGAAGCCACATAGTGTCTCTTGCGAACAAAACATACATAGTTCTATCATCAGAGCTTATTTGGAGGTTCCACATGGTCCATAGTGCATCAGGTATGATCCACATGTAGATGTTTTTTATTCTTTGGTACTGCATGAAGTATTCTTTTCTGCAAGTAGAATTCAAGTATAACTGTCCTCCGGAGCTGCAAATACTTAAATCATTTATGAATTCCATTGGAAACCCCATAAAAATGTGTGTGGATCCAATAATTTGCATAATTTTATATCTTTGATCATTTCCAAAAGGTTTCAGGCCCTATACTTTACCACAACTTCATATTTGGGTGGAGAAGATTTACATAAAGTCCAAAAGACTTTTCTCTCTATAGACTAATACATTTTTGTCTATGGATACATAGTTCGGTATGATACTTCTCTAGTAAGATAAATGGATGTTCTTAATCTGGTATATGATTGAATCTTTCATCTGCTTTTAGTTCTTGGTCTCTCCCTGGTAGTTGAAAGATGAATAGCTAATTGTGTCAAGTAGTATGAGCTAACTGGTTAAGTTCCTGATGTATGCAGAGGATCCTAATCAGTTTCTCTAAGTTTGAAAGGTATGGAATGATTTGTCCTTACATGTTTCATAAGGCCCTAAGGTACCCAACAAACTTTACTATCATTTTATATGTTATGGCTAACTAGTGATTAGCTACACATTACACTTAGTTTTACTCTTGATGTTGATCCAATCAATGTTTCAAAATCTTGCAGAGGATATATATAGAAGACACAATTCATTTGTAATGTGACTAAGGAAAAAATATACAACAGAGTAGAGTTGAAGATATGGAATGAGCAGAATCAATTTAAAGAAAAGTATTAGGAAGAATAGGAGACTACACCATTAGCATACAACAAATGTGTTCTTCATAGCTATCCTTATAGTATCATTGTAAATTCAATAGTAGTGTACTGAATATTCTAGGAGTGGTAGCTTCCCTAGGTTGTAGCCTAAATAATTAATTATGCAAATGCCACTATATGACTTTCTAAGTGAGAGTGTGTGTGTGAGAGAGAAATTCCTCCATCTTAACCCTGCCAGGCTGCTAACCTCCTCTACCTTAACCACACCCTTGTCTTTGACAACCTGCAACTCATGAAAACTTAGATTTCCCATTAATAGGTTAGTGTCCAAATAGTTGAAGCATAGCCAAAGCACCATAATTTATCATTCCAAAATAACTTGAATAAAATAATATTCATTCAATATCTTTTCCATAATAAATTATTTATTTACTTATTTCATCTTACAAAATAGCATAATATTTATTCATCCACACATAATCACCCATAATTCAGTTCCATATAAATTATGTTTAGAAAGCATCAAAGTTTGAGACGTGACAGAGTGGTAACTTCCCTGGATTGTAGCCTTGAATCAAATTGTATTTAAGGGAGTAGTTGCTTCCTTGATTGAAGCCCTAAAACAATGTTGTAATACTTCTACACTGAGCATAATATATCGTGACCTCTTTCTCATTGTGGTTTTTCCCTATTATAGGGTTTTCCATGTAAAATCTCTAGTGTTATGTGTTGATCCTTGAATTGCATGTTTTCCCTTATGTTTTTGAAGTTATTCAATTTTATTAGGAAATTTTTGAGTAAACCTTTTAAGTGTGCTGATTCAGCCCCCCTCTTAGAACCCCATTGTGTTCAACAATTGGTATTAGAGCCAAGTTCCTCTGAGAAGCTTGACTACTGAGGTAGATCCTCCACTTGAACACATGGAAACTGAAGTGTAGGACAATGATATGTCTACACTAGAACCAGATCTAGAAGGGATGGACCCTGAAGGATGGGACATTGAAAATGAAGTAGATCTTGAAGAAGAACTCAAGATAGCTCTTAAAGATCTAGATGAAGCAAAAGAATAAAATTTGGAATATGAATATATGCTTGAAAAGGCAAAAGAAACAATTGACAAATTAAAGGCAAAGGCCAAAGAATTAAAAGAAGAATTAAGAAAACTAAAAACTTTGGTAGGAGATAAAATTGACAAACTTAAAGAGGCCAAAGAAATTATCACAAACTTGAAGGTCATGGTTGAAGAAGAAAAGAGAATTGAACATTGTTTAAACATCAATCTCAATAAGGAATCAGCTAAATATACAAAACTTGAAGAAAAAGTTGTCACTCTAAGGAAATAACTAGAAAAGGCAAAGGAGAAAATTGACAAGAGATTAAAACTAAAAGGGGGAACTAATATTCTTCATGAAATAATAATCTTTCAAAATCCAACAAAATAAAAAATAGGTCTTGGTATTGAAAAGGGAAAGAGTCCTATTATCAATATCCCTACAAACTTAGATGACAACTTTCATTTAGGAGGAAAGTCTAAAATCAAGAAGGAAGAAGCCTACACTGAAGAACCTAAAGGAAAATCTTATAGAGTCATAAGGGAAGATAGATTCTCTCCTATCCAAAGGCAAAGGAAGAATGTCAGGAAGAATTTCAAACCTCCTCAACCTACAAAGCAACTAGCTCACATCAAGTACTTTCAAGGCTTCAATGGAAAATGTTTTATTTGCAATAAGTTTGGTCATAAAGTTGTGGATTGTAGAAACAAGATAAATCAAAATACCTTATAATGTTACTCTTACAATAAAGTAGGTCATAGAGTTGATGAATGTAGAAGTAAGATGAGCCAAAACTTTATTAAGTGTTATCCATGCAATAAGATGGGACATAGGAGAAATGAGTGTAGAAACAAAATGCTGAGGTATAATAGGGATAATACTCAATCATTTTATGGATACTATTATACTTGTAATAATTCTGGCCACAAAGCACTCAATTGTAGATCAAGGGCAAGAACAAGTGGAAATGCTCAACTAGCTAAGTGCACTTGCTATGAATACAATCAAGCAAGGTACCCTAAAAGGTATATGAAATCCATTGATGTTTCTCTACAAAATGTGGAAATGAACAAAGTTTGGAAGAAGAAGCATGTTGGTGATATCTCCAGACCCTAATACAGGTGGGTCCCCTAGTTTCTAAAAAGGGAAAATATTCGGTTAGGGGGAGTTACAATAGTTAAACCTTTCAAACCCCTGGACATATAAGATGCTAAATTTTTAGCATATGTATCAATGTTGGCATGACAATGATAGGATTAAGGAATTAATGAAGTCTAATGAAAATTTTAGAGAAAAATCTCTAAATGTAGAAAAATGTAGAGGACTTTAGGGTTTACAGTGACAAGAACTTCTACTAAGAGATTTCATGGGATCGGGGGGAGTTATTTCTAAAAATTCACAATCCTTTCTTCATGGTGATGTAAGAACCAAACATGTAGATAATCTTAACAAAACTTACGGAGCATTTGAATGATCTACGGAGGATTGCTGAAGGTTTACAAGGATCTACATGTAAAAAGGAATCAAATTAGGTTAAAATAAGAACCACAATTTGTTGCCAAGAGACACAAATACACATGATAGGTGTTGTCATTGATGGCATCTAAGACTATTCCACACATTTTCATAACATAATTTGTTCATACCAGAAGTCAATGAGAATTTATCTAAGTCCAACTAGCTAGAAACAGAGTATATGGTAGAGTTCAGTATTTTGGTCAGCGGATATCTCCAGTTAATCATTTTGTGTTGTTGATCTAAGGGAGTGTAGAGGAATGTTATGACAATCTAAATCCAAGATTTCAGCCTCTGGTGACAAAGGGATTAAAAGTTATGAGCATCTAAGTACGGGGTCCCAATATGATAGAACAATTCAATAAAGAATAGCCAGACTTGTGTTAGATCCTTGTGCAGATCTAGTAGAAGTGTTTTGGTAAGTTGCATATGGAATATAATGTTAGTGGCCAACATGTATGGTGACCTACAAGTGTTACTTCTAGTACACATTTAAATATTGGTAAATGGATTTAGCTGACAGAGCAGAGTCTTCAATAAAAGTTCTAGGTGTTCTTGAAGCTGACTAAAAAGTTATTGAAATTTATGATGTGAATATATATAGCCAATGGGTTCAAGTGATTTGGTGTGTGTGTGTGTGTGTGTGTGTGTGTGTGTGTGTGTGTGTGATGTGATGATGGAATAAGTGAAAATAAAGGAAGAGATAAGTATGAAGGTGGAGATCTAAGCTTGGATTATGACAGAAGAGTGAAATAGGGTAAAATAAAGATGAAGTGTATCAAGTTGGTATTCTATGCTTAACCAAAACTGAATCTTTGCATAGGTAGATGCTATTTATCAATTCAAACACATTGTAATCTTCTTTCTGTAGATAATGAGCCTTCTTTTGATCAGTGAGCTCTGGGTAGTGAGCCTGAATGCATGTGCATTCCCATATTGTAATACTTTTAAAAGACTATAATCTTTGTGGGTTAACCCTCACCGTGGTTTTTCCCTTAACCAGGTTTCCACGTTAAAAATATTGGTGTCAAGTGTGTTATTATGCTTCTGCTCATGTGTTACTGATTCTTATTCTCATGGCTAAATTAGTGATCTATTATTGAGAGGTAAACAATTAATTAACTGCAGCAAGGATTAAAGTTTTGTGACAACTGATTCACCCCCCTCTCAGTTCTCAGCCCTAATTCCAAAAATTGTTATCGGAGCAAGGTTCCTTGAAAGAAGTTTAACAGGTTGAGGAAGATCTGGGAAGGATTGATAATGGGTTCACTCAAAGAACAACTTTAGTTGGCTTTAGAAGATCTTGATTAGTCCAAAGCATAAACAATTGATCTGAAAGAGAACATTCAAGATGATGATAATTGCATTGAAATGCTAAAAGAAAAACTAAAGAAATCTATGGAAAAGAGAAAGGAGTTACTTCTACAGCTAAATAATCTTACTAAGGAAAATGGCATGAATGAAGCTTTGGAAGAAAAGACAAAGGAATGTGAGAAGCTGACAAAAGAAGTTTATGTTATAAAAATTGAGATGGAATCTAGGGTGATGAGGCTAACTAAAGGAATTAAGCAAAGGAAGAAGACTAAAGAAGAACTGAATCAAACTCTGAGGGAAAGAACTGAAGAATGCTATAGAATGGACAGAACAATTGGCCACCTTAAATCTAATCTACAAGAATGTAGATAGAATGAGGAGGAACTTGGAAGGAAAATTGTCATTCTCAGACATGACCTAGAAGTTGTAAATGAATATAAGGAGAAGTTCAAGATATGTCCAGCTAAAATTGAAGTGTTGCTTGAGAGTTAGAAGAAGGTTGATGATAAGCATGGTCTTAGGTATGAGAAAGGTGAAAGCTCCAGATCTAGACAAAGAAATTATCAATCAAGGAATGGGAAGAACAGACCTAGAAGACCTCCGATAAGACAACCTAATGCTCAAAGATATCCATCTTTCAATGGCAATTGCTTCAAATGTAATAGATATGGTCATAGGGCTAATCAATGTAGAAGTCAAGTGAATCAAAATGTATCATCCTTCTCTGGTCAATGGTTTAATTGCAAGAGGATAGGTCATAAGGTTGTGGAATGTAGAAATGGATCAATGATTCCTCCTAAGAACAAGCAAATGTTCAATGGAAGATGTTTTACATGCAATAAGGTTGGGCATATTGCAATGCATTGTAGATCTAAACCTACTCCAACTTGTGATTGTCAGAGAAATAAGATTGTGTGCTTGAACTGCAACAAATCTAGTCATATTGCAAAATTCTGTAGAAGCAGGATTAATGGAAGAAGAGGTCCAGTAAATAGAAAATTGGATGAGCAGAGACAAGACAATGGTGAAGGAAAAGTTGACGTGAATGAGATCTAGAATGAAATGAACAAGATATGGGTAAAGAAAGGAACAACAAACAATGGTGATGGGTTCGCACTAGAATCTAGTGTTGGTAATTCCTCTAGGAATTGAATTGGGAGCTCTGGCTCAGGGGGAGTTGAATTGAAAATCAAATTAGCCCAACTAGTAAGTAGGTACCTGGATCTGGCACAATGAGAGAAGATATTTTGGATTGTTTTAGAACATTTGGAAGGATTTTCAGAAGAAAAGAAGTGGATATGGCGATTCGTGGAGTAATTCATGAGAAACTGCTCAAGAAATAGAGTAACAAGATGTGTTAGGGCATATCATTTATTACGAAGAAAAATTAGGTTTTGTAGAGCTTTAAAAGGTCATTCATTCTTCATTTGAATCACTTTGCATTAGAATATAGCAATAAGAAAAGAGGTGAACAAGTTCTGAGCTAAGAATTTTCAAGAGTTGAAGTGCAAAGAGGATTTCAAAGTAAAACCCTAACCTGCGGAACAATGTGTATTTTCTGGTGTCCCATACAGAGTATTGCATGTTGAAGATATTAGGGCATATATCCATTGTAATGTAGATGAGTTTGGAAATCTGAGATTGCTGGAATTATTTGAGAACTATCTAAAGGATGATAACTATCAACTTAAACTAGAATTTAAATCCCTGGAAAGCAAACATTTTGTACAAGTGATTGAATTTTTTACGTTTGATGAAAGTGAGTGGGTTTGATATGTTTTGAGCCGGATGCATGATGAATTCATATGGCTGCTAAAACCATTCAAGATTACCAGGGATGTTATCAGGGTTGTGACTGGGTTAAATTCAACTAATAGATTACCCATGTTCAAATCTATGAAAAACCAAACTGTTACTGATGAAATTGGTGCAAATTTTGACAAGAGGGCAATGATAGTCATTGACATTATAGAACTAGATGTTAAGTTTGCTTCCATGGTGATTGGATTCAAGATCTATCAATCCAGCAGCGAGAATTTTGTCTCCAGAACAACCATATATGCAGCATATCAAATGTTGAAAGAGAATGTAGATCATGATTTATGTGAGCTATTACAGAACCAACTGATTGAAAATTTGAACAAAATCAAGAAGGATAAGAGCAACACCTTCAAATATGGTTCCTTAGTTATATGTTTGTTCTTCTATTTTATGAATGAAGTGCCTAGAGTACAATGTGTGCACTTGACAAATGACTGGCCAATTGCATGGCAAATAAGAGATCATCTACCCAGCCTTGGTGATTCCCAAACCCAGAAGAAGGCCATCAGGGTTATTTTAAAAACTTTCAGAGTGTGGTGCATGCAAGGGAGAGAATCCCTAAGTCAGTGGTCAAGAAGTATAAAGATGAAATATGTTTTATGGTTAACACTAATCAGTGCCTAATGGAGGTTGTGCAACCTAGAACTCTATGGATTATGTATAAAGTTGATTAGAAGATTTCAGACATGTATGCTCAACATCTCTTGAGCAAATCAAAAGACACCTCTATTGAAATATTTGGAACATATAAGGAGCTAAGTCTAAAATTGCATGTTGAGCTCAGGCAACCAGAGACCAAGAGAAAAGTTCAGAGGCAAGTTGAAATGTATGCTAAAAGCATTCGCATCACAAAAGAAGCTGTAAGAAAGAAGAGAGAAAGAATTGAAAAGATGAAGAGAAGAACTAAGAAAGCTTTAGAAGAGAGGACAGAAAGTGAACCAATAGCTGCTCTAGAAGTCACACCTAGCTCATAAAAAAAAACAAGAAGTTCTACAACCATCTCTGAGCAATCCAAGTCCATTCCCACTAAGACACTAGAAGCCAGACCATCTGATGAAGGAAGAAAGAGAATGAAAACAAAGGCCACTAGAATGTATATGAGCACAAAAGGTGATGAGGAGATGGAGACAGATGAAGAAGTTAAAGAGATAAGATCTAAGAGAGCCAAGACTTCAAAGGCTTTTGAGGACCAGTCTTCTAGAAGCAAAAAGGTAGGTAGAAAGCAAGAGACTGGTAAGTTTGCTATGACATTTGATGAAATTATAAAAACAATTACTATTCATGGAAATCTAAGGCCTATCAAAGAGAATATTACATGATAGTTTTGATAAAGAAAATAAGAAAATCTTGGAGGATGCCACCATCCTATACTTGAATAAATTCAATAGAGCTCTATTGGAAATTTTGTAAGAAATTCCTAAAAGTTTGAGGAATATACTAGAGTTGAGGATGGAAGCCGCCAAGGCTAAAGACCTAGAACTCAGAGAACATGTCCTCTCCACCTTGTGTCCAGTAATGACCAGAAGGGAAGCAAATAAAATCCTCAAAGAAGTAAAAGATGATTTCAAAAGCAAGAAAAGGATGAACAAGCTAATGCTTGGTGAAACTAAGGAAGTTGTAAAGGAAACAGAGGAAATTTTGAAGAAGGTTCTAGATAAAGATAAATATCATATTATTTTAGAGGAACAAGTTGAGGAAGGCAATCCTTCAGTTCTAGATCAAGAAACTTCAGAAGAATAGACTAGAAAAGGAAATGATGACCAAAATGATACTCTAGATCTTCTAGAGCAAACCTATGTAGAGACACAAAATCCTACTCAAGATGACTAAGAAGAATGAGGATAAAAAATTAGAAGAGGCTGAAGACAAAAAGAGTACTTAGGATCAAATAGATGGAAATACCACAAAAGTAAACATCCAAACAAAAATTCCCACTAAAGTTGACTCATAGCAAAAGGAACAAGAAGAAGTCAAGGGTAAGGAAGATAAAGTAGAAGAAGATGGTGTAAATGTTGATGCACCCAAACAAAATAGTCCTGATACTAACTCTAAGAAAACTCAAGGAAAGAAAGGTGGTCCACAAATTGTGGCAAGAGACACTGTGGAAGCAGTGAAGAGTTTCTTGAGTAAAGAGATGATAGAGTTTGATGAACCAGAACTGTTTCAAGGACCAATCAACCTAGATACTCTCTCGCTGGCCCAAATAATGAAGATATCATCTTTCGCACAAGCCAACGCAAGAGAAAAGATATTGAAATCTCACATGGAGGACAATGAGTTGTTAGGCCTTGCATCTGGTATTTTGGAGAAGATAATGCCAACTTTATAGAAGAATCCATCTGATTCTCCCTTCAAAAATTTGAAGAGTCTTTGTAAATTTTGTATGTACACACTTTGAGTCCTTTGAAAAATCTATAGAAGTTAAAGTTTAGAATGAATTTAATAGCAAAATATTTGATGCACTCAAAGGCATGATTGGGGCAGATAGATTGGTGCTAGATAACAGTGTAAAGAGTATTCAAAATGCTCTTTCAAAAGGAGGCAGTATATATAAGTTTTGTTTATCTACTACTAAAGTCATAGAGGATATAGAAGATAAAATAAAGGACTTCAAACAGAAATTTTCAAGTATGTCCCAAGCTTTTGATCCGTTAATAGTATCAGTGGCAAGTAAGGAGTGTCAAGCAATCACCCTGATGGAAGAAATAAAGAAATTGACAAAAGAAAAGGAGAACATTGAAGCAAGAATGGGTGAGCTCCGGGAATTAATTTCCCCTAAGATAGAAGCAATGTTCAATGCTATGATAGAAGCCCAAACTGTTGCACAAATAGGTGATCCCATTGACCTCCAGAAGGATGAAGCACAAGCATTTTTGTTCAATGGCCATATTTCAACTTTGAATAGTATGAAGAAGAGTTGGGATATAGAGTTGGCCCTACTAAAGAGTATTTTTGGAGATGTACTTAAGTATATGTAAATATAACTTAAGGATTGGCTGTACATATGTGACATTACATACAAATTTTTTGGGCAAATTTTGGTTTGTGGATCCCATCCTTTACCATTGATGTCAAAGGGGGAGTGAAGAGCAGTGAAAAATGAGGAATCCAACAAAGGGGGAGCTTTGAAAATAATGGAGAGCACAAGTGGATAGAGTAAGGGGGAGTAGCTCTGACACTTAGTCATTTTTCACTAACTGTTGCAATCAATACCAAAGGGGGAGATTGTTGGCAAGAGACACTGCTACACATGATGGGTGTTGTCATTCATGGCAACTAAAACTATTCCACCTATCCACATAGCATAATCTATTCATACCAGAAGTTAGAATGAGAATTTATCTAAGTTTGGGTAGCCAAAAATAGAGTATATGGCAGAGTTCAGTATTTTGGTCAGTGGATCTCTCCAGTTAATCATTGTGAGTTGTGGATCTGAAGGAGTGTAGAGGAATGTCCAGACAACCTAAATCTAGTATTTCAGTCTCAGTGACAAAGGTATTAAAAGTTATGTGCATCTGAGTATTGGGTCCCAATATGACAGAATAGTTTAATAAAGAATGGGTAGACTTGTGTTAGATCCTTGTGTGGATCTAGTAGAAGTGTTTTGGTGAGTTGCATATGGAATATAATGTTAATGGTTGACATATATGGTGACCTATAAGTGTTAGTTTTGGTACGCATCAATAATTGTATATGGATTTAGCCGACAAAGCAGAGTCTTCAATAAAAGTTATAGGTGTTCTTGAAGCCGATTGAAAAGTTATTAAAATTTATGATGCGGATATATATAGCCGATGGATTTGAGTGATTTGGTGTGTGTGTGATGTGACGATGGAATAAGTGAAAATAAGGGCAGAGATAAGTGTGAAGGTGAAGATCTAATCTCAGATTATGACAGAAGAGTGAAACTGGGTAGAATAAAGATGAAGTGTATCAAGTCAGTATTCTGTGCTTAACTTGAACTGAATCTTTGCATAGGTAGATGCTATTTATCAGTTCAAACATATTGTAATCTTCTTTTTGTAGGTAGTGAGCCTTCTTTTGAGTAGTGAGCTTTGGGCAGTGAGCCCAAATGCCTGTGCATTCCCTAATTGTGATACTTTTAACAGAGTATAATCTTTGTGGGTTAACCCCCATCGTAGTTTTTCCCTTAACCAAGTTTCTACATTAAAAATCTTGGTGTCAAGTGTTTTATTATGCTTCTGCTCATGTGTTATTGATTCTTATTCTCATGGTTAAATCATTGACCTGTTATTGAGTGGTAAAGAAAGAATTAACTGCAACAAGGATTAAAGTTTTGTGACAACTGATTCACCCCCCTCTCAATTGTTAGCCCTAATTCAAACATAATTAATGGAGAGGAAAATTGTTGGTGAATGATTATATAGACAATTCTTGATCATTCTTGATCACATTTGAGTGAAGATAAATGAATTGAAGAGCTAAAGGAGAATTGAAAGCACTCATCTAGTCGATCAAGAAAGATTCATCATCGCTCATCTAGATATTCCTTAGTTCCTATAGTTAAAACCATAGATTAGAAAAATTATCAAAATGGATGCATCATTTACTCCATAATTAATCAACATTATTGAGCAACCCCAACCAAAATTTAAGAAACATCCATGCAAGGCAATGGGATTTGATGGTAGTGGATCATTATCCAATGTTTTTTTCCTTCCAGTATACATGAAAGATTTTAGGATATATATTCATGCAAAACATGAGTAAATTAATCATGAGAAATTCAAAACCCTAAGGCTTAATTTTTTGATGATGATGATACACATTACAAGTCTGAATATGCTAACATTGGAGCAAAACATTTGGATATTTGGAAATGTTTTGTAGATTTTCATAATAAGCATGATTGGGTTAGATATATCCTTAGAAGAATCCATGATGAATTCATATACCTAGATAAACCCCATCAAATAACTAAAGAACCCATTAGGTTTGTCATAGGATTGTGTTCTACTGGATCTATACCACAATTAAAATCAATTAAAATGAAAAGGTCATGGAGTTAACTAGAGAAAAATTTGACAAAAGGGCATTGACAATTGATGACATTGTTGATCCTAGTGTATGGTATGCAATAATGGGATACACTTACATGGTATACTACTCTAGTAGAGAGATATTGGCCATAGCTACAGCTATACACACTACCCATCTAATGGCTAAAGAAGGCAATGACTTTGACCTATGTAAAGTGAAGAAGGAACAACTATTAGCAAATATGAGAAAAACAAATGAGACAAGATATCATTTCAAATATGGTTCATTGATTATCTTCTTGGCATTCTATTTCATGAATGATTTACCATGGTTTAAAGGGAAGATATGGCAACAAGGCAGACTAGTAGTAGCACAAATAAAAGATTACATAAGGAGCTTTGGCTCAGAAAATTACAAAACTATTTTCTAGGGCTTCTTAAAAAAATTTCAAAGTTAGATGCATAAAAGGGAAAGAATTTCTTTTGATTTGGTCTGGAAATACAAGGATGACATAACTTTTCTTGTGGACAAAGATTATTTTTATATGGCAGTAGTTGAGCCTAAGATTTCATGGATCCCCAAGCTTCCTTATGAAGTGTCTAATGAGGAAGTTAAAGCCTATGCACACTTTCTATTAATTCTAGCAAAAGATCTCAAAGGGAAAGATTTGGAACTAGTGACAAAATTCTGGACAAGCTGACCAAGAAAAGGGAAGAGGAAGAGGTAGAGAAGAAAATAGAAAAACTTTTCAAAAGGGTGGGTATTCCATTTGGAGGTTTCTCTACTTAGTACTCTCTTGAATCTATCAAGCCTCTTCCCACTATGCATCCAATACTAAGGAGGTCTACTAGAACTACGTCTTAATGAACCACTAGCATTCTTCAATCCATCTCCTCTGAAAAGGCATCTCCTACCAAACAAGTCTCTAAAGAGAAAACTCAAATATAACCCAAGAGCAAACATTCTAAAGAACAGAAAGAAATCTTTGTGGAGGAGATTGAAGGTGATAAAGATGAAGTGATTCCTAAGAAATAGAAAAAGAAAAAAAAAAGAAAAATGGATCAAGGGTCAAACTAAAGGGCAAAAGAAGAAAGAAAAAAGATGTAGAAACAAGTGAAGAACAAGTAGAAGAGGAGGAGGAGCGAAATTCTCCTCCTCCCAAGAAGAAAAGGAAAAATAACTCTCAGGAACCACCAATGACTCTAGAAGTTGTCTATAGTGTAATCATTTATCACAACTTACTTCATGAAATAATGACACCTCATCCTGAATCCTCACCAGAGAATCAAACCATCATTGAAAAGGATATTGTCATGTACATGATGAGAAACAATATGTCCTTAAAACAATTTCTGATCAAAGCATCAGAAAGCCTCGAGAAGGGATAGAGATGAGGTAGTGACTCTTGATGAGAAACTTAGACAAGATTTTTTGAACAAAGCTAGTGCTTCACTTTCTAAGGAAGAAAAAGAAAATTTGATCCAAAGGCAAGCTCAAGAGCTCAAGACCAAGCATAGAGTAGACATTCTCATGCAAAATAGAAAGGACATTAAACAAATCATAAAGGCAATTAAAGAGGTCACTCAGAATGTCATTGGTGAAATGAGAGAAATAAAGAATACAAAACAATCACATGTCTCTCTACCACAATCACCTCATCATGTTATAAAATCCCATCCAGAGAAAGAAGGATAGGCTAAAAAGCAAAAGGACATGAATATTGATCAAACTCCCCAAGAGAATCTCCAAAATGAATAGAGTATCCTAGAAAACACTGAATAGGTGGATGATTAGGCAAATGTCAAATATTCATAGATTGGTTCAAGGATCTTAAGGCAACATGAAGATCCTACCACAAACAAAGAGAAGACTTTGGAGAGAAGTCAAGATAGGGCAGAGGAGACTGATCAAGACTCAACTGATTCTCTTACTAAACTATTAAACGTGTAGATTCAATTTCAACTAGTTGTTACTCCCCAACATTGATCCAAGTTCCAACAAGTGAAGGGTGACTTGAATTATCAAGCATATCTCCTCTACACAAGTCACGGTTTGGAGACATGTTGCATGCCTCTACAAGAAAAGAATTTATACAAGAAAATATAAAGAAATTAACCAATGCAATAGAAGATATTGTGAAGTTGTTACAACAAGGGTTACTAGAGGTTACCTTTAATCCATCATTACCTTCGAAACAAGGGCTCAAGATTTTAATGGATTCTTTTAAGGATCATTCATCCCTAATAGAGCAAAAAATTGAAAAAGGGGAAACATAGAGGATTAAGGACAAAAGAATGGTAGATATGGCTGAAGAGTGTGCTAATGCACATAACAAGCTAAAAAAAAACATGAGGAAACTTAAATCTTTAATTGAGGAGGCCACAACCTTATACCTATTCTACCTAAATTGGCCAAACTTCACCCAACAGATCAAAGCTTAGATGGACTCTATTGAGTCACATATTTCTATGGTGGACAAAGTATTTGACTTCTTAAAGGACAAGATGGGTGCAAGAAGGGCACAAATTGAAAATCTACATACACAAATTTCCCAACTACAGGACCAAAGAGAACACATGAAGAAGTAGTTTGGTCAGTTGAGAGAGGCTGTGAATTTGAGACTAGCCTTAATGTTTGGTCTATTAAGGGAGGTAGAAAAGGAAAATTAAAAGATGAAGCCCCTAAACAACTTAGAGGAAGCTAAAGAAATGTGCATGGAAAGTAAGTGTCAAAAATATCAGCTTATGTTAGAATGCACTGTCTAGACTTCTACTGTCAAACAACTCAAGGTAATTTACAAAATGATCCTACCATCCAATTGAGTTGTTAATGTAATAGAACATTTTTTTATGTATATATTATTACATAAATATCAAGTAGAATAGTAGTACCATTTTGGTTTTCAAGGGTACAATTTTGTGACCAAATCATACATTAAGGAGGGCATAGTTTAGATATCTTTTTGAAAGGGGGAGTACATATAGTTTTTGGATTGATACGAAGGTTATCAATCCCTTTGTCCTTGATGTCAAAGGGGGAGAGTATCTAAGGGGGAGCATATGTTTCCATCATTGACAAAGGAGAAGATTGTTGGCCATATGTGTTGTCATTGATGTCAACGTAGGTTACATTGATGTCAACATATTAGATGGAAATGTATACGAAGACTTGTACAAAGAAGGAATTAGTGTGGTCAAGGAAAACCAGTTTGGGAGAAGAGTAGATAGCCTAAGTATGGATCAATTTTGGGTTTCAATATGATGCAGAGGCAAACACTCATATCCTAGCATGATTCCTGCATACTCACACATAAATCTCATCAATTGTGAGTACCATAGTAAAGGGTAAAGAGTTGAAAAGTGGCGAAGGCATTGATAGTGCACATTCTAAGGCAAAGTCAACTTGAATTTCTTTGCATCACTTCACAAAGAAAGATTTGGCCATGTAGTTCTATAATAATAGCTTCTAACATGAATTGACATGATATATCCAATGTTTCATCCTCTCACTTACTCAACATGAAAAGTTACAAGGGTTAGAACATCAAACATCACCCAGACAAAGCATAGAAGTATTGGGTAGATAATGGACTGCTTCACATTCCTTCAGAAGAGATCTATTTATCATGCGGCTCTAAGGAATGACTAAGGTTAGTATGTTATATGCCTTGATGAAGTTTCAAATGTTCTTGTGGTCCACAAAGTTAGTACTCAAGTGACAAAAGTATCACATTGTATTCTGAAGCCTGAATCACAAGTTAAGCTCTACAGAGGGTGAAACATACATAGTTCTATCATCAAATCTTATGCCTAAATTCAGTAAGTAATTATCAATATCAATTGATTTGTGCATATATTTATATGCATTTGGTTAGATTCTCTAAGTCACACATAATAAAAGTTCATTTTCCTTTATAGTGATGTACTTAAAACATTTTATACCTTTTGTTAACATTGGCAAAAGACCATATGAGATAAGTTGGTTTTGAAGAGCAATAAACCCTATCCAATGTAAGAGATAACCCATGGATATCTCAACCTAGGAAGAGAAAAGGATAAGAATTAAAGATCGCAGAGGATGGCCACCAAAAGAACAAAATGATACACAGCAAAGGGTCAACAAGAAAACACCAAACAAAAACTAGCAAAAAACCTCCAACAAACACAACCCAGGGCTGAAAGCAATGATACAAATTATAGCATTTTAGGTGGATAGGCATATTTATAACCACATGAGGGGTTAATCAAGTGAGTGGATAACAAAAAAATAGTTCACACAAATTTGATAATGATACACATGTCAACCATTCATTTGTACAATTATATATACATCTATATAGAAACCTATTATAAGAATGATAAATGGTGGATTTTCCAATACTGGAATTAAAAGTTACATATAAATATAAAATAGATACTAAATAAGATAAAATAATTCTTAACTAAAATTTAAAATCTATGTGTCTGTGTATGTATGTATGTATGTATGTATGTATGTAAATAGTTGCACATTAAAATAAAATAACTCTGGAGAAAATAAAATAGATCATGGCATTTTTTAGATAGATGTATTTAAGATATCTATACTAATTATTTTTTGATATAGAAATTTAATATACACCCTTAAAACTATAAATTTTTACATCTTTTAAATAGATTTATTTAAGATATATGGACCTTATAGTTTGATTTAATAAATTATTTAATAAAAATATATAAATTATATTAGTTCAAATTTAAACATTGTTTTATTTTTTATTTATTTTGATTACTAAAACTAAACTGTACTTATAATACTTTAAAATTTTGGAAATAATTACTATGCTCTATAAGTTTATTTGAACATTATAGAAATAACATTTTGGAAATCAGAAGAACAAATTATTTTACGCACGCATTAATTGTAGAAACAACTCTTTGGAAATGGGAGTCACAAATTCTCCTCTAAAATAAAATTTAAAAAAATTGAAATAATATCTTTCTTAGCTACCTTACATAACCATTTGATCACTTATTTCCTTGAAAGAACCATAATAGAATATTAAATTATTTATTTCCATCCATTATCTTAAATAAATTTTTTGTCATTTATTTTCCCTACCTACCCAATATGTACTTTGAGTAATTTTCATCTAACTATTCAAGTATTTAATTTTCTCCACGTATCCTTTTTCTCCAATGTCTCCTCCTTTACCTTATAACATTCACTTGTTTGAATGACCTAGGACTCTAGAAAATGATATTTTGATTATGTAAACTAAATATTTATGACTTTCAAATTTTAAATTTCCATTTTATTAAATGTATATTTAATAATAATATTTAAATCAACAAATTATTTCCTAGGCGGCATAAGTTTACTAGGAAATTATTGAAACAAATCTTTGGAAATGAAAAAAAAAATTATTTACCACATACACCGCCATAAGTTTAATAGAAAATTATAGAAACCACTCTTTGGAAATCGAAACAACAAACCATAGATAACCATTGGATTGCCTAAAACGTACTACAATATTAAATTATTTATTTCCACCCATTGCCCTAGAATATATAGGAAATTATAGAAACAACTCTTTGGAAATCGAAACAACAAACCGTAGATAACCATTGGATTGCCTAAAATTTACTAAATTATGAAATTATTTATTTCCATCCATACCCTATAAGATTTTTTAGCCATCTGTTTTCTCTAACTACCCAAAACCCACTTTGAGTAATTTCCACCTAACCATTCACCTATTTATTTTTCTCCACCCATCCATTTTCTCCAATGTCTTCTCCTCTATGTAATAGCATTCGCTTGTTTGAATGATATAGGAGGTGCAGGCTTGTGACCTAAGACTCTAAAGTTACTTCAGAAATTGTATGTTGTTGGGGTTGTGACAGGGAAAAGCCTTCAATGGATCGAGGTAAGTCTACAGGTGAGTGAATAAGCCTTTCAATTGAGTTGAACCCTTCCTCCTTTTTTACATTACAATAATACTGTTTTATCTTTTAAAACCCTCTATTTCTCCTATAGTGGCTAGGTTGGTTCGTTCTTCCAGTGTAGCGGAGGACACTAGCACGGGAATCGGGTCTATTTTTGCTAGTGGAACCACAAATCCATCTACAGAACGCGTAGCTGAGATTACTGCTGAGCTACAACGATATGGTCAAATGGAAGGCAAAAATGTTTTCTATTGGTTTCAAAATGCAAAATCTGGAAAGAAACGCGCAGAAAAACAACCACAAACCAGCTGTATGTGGTTTTTTTAATAAAAGCATGCTTTTGTCCTTTTTCTTAGTTATCTTATTAACCTAAGCATATCTTTTTCAGATTCCAAATGGCCTACATTCTTTCGTAACTCAGTATTCCGATCAAAGAAGTCAGCTGACAAAACCTCTGCAGAGGTGGGTATTATAATTCCTTGTTTCTTAACACATTGAACAAATTGTGTACGAAAATCATTGCATTATAAAACTCGTATATGTTAACTCATGCTCATACCCAGGAAGAAGAATAGGCGAATGTTAGATTTCGCACGAACTCTTCAGTAGATGTTTCTGAGTTGACAACATTGGACTTATTTCCTAAGCATCCTTCTAGAGGAGATTTTTATAAAGCCAAGAAACAACAGATCTATTGTAATAGGGTTTAAGACAGGAGAACCATCGTATTAAATTAAACCGTTGATTGTTAATATTGCAGTTACAAATAATATTATTGTTCTCCTGTCTTAAAACCTATTACAATAGATAACTGTTGTTTATTGGCTGGTTAAAAATCTCCTCTACGAGGATGCTCCTCAACTTCGCTGTTAACTTTCAAACTGAAACTCTGTTCCCGCCCAAAAGTTTGGTGGATGCCAGTAAGTATGTGATAGCATAAAATAGGAGACATGGGTGTCCTCACGATGCAGTCACACCGTTTTCCAACTCGATCAGTTCTCATTTGCCAGCGTACTGCCGGCCTTTGCCAAAATGGGAGCTTTGGAACAGGGTATGGAAATCCATCGGAGGATGAAGGATGGACGGATTTTGTCAGATGATATAGTTGCAACTGCCCTAGTAGACATGTATGCAAAATGTGGTAGCATACACAAGGCACGTGAACTGTTTGACAGAATGCCATTATTGCAGGATATGCAAAATGTGAAAGCATACACAAGGCGCGTGAACTGTTCGACAGAAAGCCTCAAAGAAATGTGTTCTCACATGGAATGCCTTGATTGCAGGATATTGACAAAATGGATTTGTTGAAAAGGCTTTAGAAACTTTCAACCAAATGCAATGGGCAGGTGTAAAGCCAGACTCTACGGCCTTTGCCAGCATCCTCCCAGCCTGTGCCAAATGGGAGCTTTGGAACAGGGTATAGACATCCATCAAAAGGATAGAGGAATTTTGTCAGAGGTAGTTGCAACTGCTCTGGTAGACATGTATGAAAAATGTAGCTACATATTCATAAAACCTACATATTCAACTTCTGGAATAATTTTGATACCATAATTGTAGCTATAAGTAATCATACAAACTAGTGAAGAATATCTGAGATTAAGGGAGTTGAGGAAGGTTTAGATGAGGTATATTCTTAGGTTGAAATTAGTGAAATAATATTTTGTGGATTTGTATTATGTGTGTGTGACTTGTGATGTTATTAAATTGTGACGATCTATGTCCAAGCTAGAGTTCTCAATGTGGTTGTGTGAATATGTCATTCTATGTTTGTGAATTAATGAGTCTCATGGTCCCATGCCTAATTTAGGATCGTCGTATATAAGTTTGATCTATTGTAGCTTAGTATGCATGTGATATAGTGATAAGGAAGACTCTATGGACTAAATTGTTGATCATCCTTGAAACCTCAATGGAGTTATATAGTTTCCATTTTACAAAGAGAATAGCTCCATGTCGATTCATGCATAAAGTAACATAGTGGTTATTTTGGTGAATCGAAAATCCAAATGTTTGTCATCCTAATGGAGATGGTATATTTTCTATCTCAATTACAAGCTGAATAGTGTGCCTTGCCATAGTGAGGTGTTGCCTTGATTACAAAGGTGTTCTTAGGATGATTGCTATCTCAGTTTAAAGTTGGATAGCATTGCTTTTGTATAGCAAGGTGTGACATTGTGATCAAGGTATTTCCTTGTTGACATGTGCTAGGATCCATTCAAGTGGTTGTAGCCCACCAAATTGTGTTGAATGTAATTGCGACTCGAATGTTTAGAGACTTGTGTGTGTCTATATGTACGCATGCTTGTGCATGTGTCGATTGGTCAATCTAGTAATATTGAGTTCTAGATTGGCCAAGTGGTGGATGCCATAATTTTAGTAGATTGCCTAAGTGGTGGATTCCATTGTTTTCTTGGATTGGTTCTAGAAATTAGCTACAAAATTTCTTAGATGGTAGAAGCCCTACACCAATTAAATAAGTTGAAGACCTCTGAATGGCTACACACCTCACCAATGCCCCTATGAAGTTGAATACCTCATTGTAATGGTGGATAGGAGGAAAAGTAGGCATGATACTTGGATTGCCCTCCGAGCAAAGTCCTTTGCACTCTAATAATTATAAATTGGTAACACATGTTTCTACATTCTATGAATTAATGAATAACTATGGTTGCAATAAAAAAAAATGAATATTATCTCTAAATTCATTAATCTAACTATAATTGTATTTCACTATTGTACTGAACTTTGTGATCTTTGATTACCCAATATGCCTATAGGAGAAATGGGTAGAGATTGCTTAAGGACACCATCAAAGATGCATAGTAGGAAGCATTAAGGATTGTTGAGTGGCAGTTGACAATCATCAAATTCTTGGTTAAGGATCAAGAGACTTGTTATTAATTTGTCTTAAGGCATTAAGTTGTAAAGTCTAGAGAACTATATAGGATATGCTAATAGTTAAAAATTATAGTACTTGTGTAAAATTTGAACCATCACCTCAAAGATAGAACTAGTTTTTGAATACTATGATTCTAGTGTGATATAAATTAGTATAAGAATTCCATGAGCTTCCTAGAAGGCTTAATGAGTACATGTTAATTTTTATTAGGACATTATTGTGTTTTGTTGTCGTCTAGTAAAGCTAATTATGAACCCTCTAAGGATTGATACCTTCCTATTGAAATATCACGTTATATTATTATTTGGGTTAATCTGTAAGATGTGTGACATGATTCTATAATGTTCTAGTGAATAAACCTAACTACCTATGTGTAATTGACCTAGAGTGAATGATTTAGACAAATAAAGCCATGGATGGTTAGAGGCTAAAGTACAAAGGTTATGTAACCAGGATTCCTAAATTTGGTAAGTAATTCTCTTATGTCATAAATGGAACATATTCTTTAGATATAAATCAAGTCCTATGGATGGTGAAAATTTATTAAAAGATAACTATGTAAACCCCATGGATAAATCATCAAAGGAAGTATTTGCAAAACTCGTTGAGGTAAATTCTAATAGCCTAGACTAAAACTGACATAAAATTTATAAATACCTAGATGTATTGGAAATTTTAAATATAATAATATATCAAGATTGAAATTGATATCTCTAATAAGTTAAAATTTTTAAGGATGCTTATGTCTATGGTATGCTACTATTCATAATGTCATAACACTTTTGGAACTGAGAGCCTGAGCATGTTAGAATCTATAAAGTTCCCACATTTGTGGCAAGTACTAGTGGATTTTCTAACTATTGATGTCCCAATTGAATCTATATCCATTTATCTACTAGAGTGAATCTTCACATACACGTGATTGTAGATAGATGAGGGTTGGAATCTAATTATTAGTAAGTTCTAACTTGAGTGTGCAAATTAGTCAAAGTTAGTAAGTGAATTAGATCTATGGAGCTCTAGAGATAAATCCTTTAAGTTCCAAAATCAAGGTCCCAAATAAATTAGGATTCATAATATATTTGTGCCTAAGATGTTGAGAGATAAGAAACCTAACAATTGGGTGCACGTCATTTGTTTGTATCAAATTTAACCCTTTGGAATACTTTAGAATATAGCCTTAGGATTCTAGAACTGACTTACAATTATGTAGTGTTTTATAGGACTCTTGCATCCATTGTGCACACAAATCTAAGGCCATTAAATTATTAGACCTAGATACCTAATTAAACTAAAATGCATAAAATGCTTTCACATCCATAAGCATAATTAAAGTATGCCAAATATGGTTGGAATTTCATGAATGTAAGATGTATCGATTGGACTTAAACACATGTTCCCATATTGAGTCTATTGAAATTTGATGGTTCAACCCAAACTAATTATTGTCTTAAGGCATATCCCTTAGTTGTCACCCTACATTATGATTAAAAATGGACTATTTTAGATCTAGACATGAATGCCTAAGCTCAATGTTATTATCAAACCAAAGAAGCCAAGTATGCTAATCCAAGAGAATTTTTGGATGGCTTTTCATAAGAATTTATTGTTGTAAGACCACAATATTTTCTATAATGTGGGCAAAAGCTTAAGAAGTTCTATTAAAAAAAATAGTCTAATTTTCCCCAAGTTCATTGGGCTATCACATATGGTATCAGAGCATGGTTTAAAACTAAGGGCCTAATGGGCCATAAGGATAGAATTTTAAGTTTAATTTCAAGAATGATTAGGGATTGATCATGCAAATACTCTATTTATGTAATTAGTAAGAAAGCTAAAGTTCAAAAGTTAGTCATTTGCAGTGTATCAATAGGCAATGATTGTTAATCATTGTGGTTTAATAGGTATAACTTCAACCATGAGGAAGAAGAAGAGACAAGATGAAAGAAGAAGGATAAGAGTAATTCATATATGATTTCTAAGCTCTAAGATAGAGGACAAAGAGCAAGGTTGTGTGCAAAAGAAATACTCCTCATTTCACATGAAAAAAAGAGACCCAATGTTTCCAAGGAAACTAACAAATTTTATAGTTGGATATGATTGAAATGAGCAAAAAAGGAACCTAAAAGTAGGATGGGATCTAATAAATTCTAAGGAAGAAGCCATCTAAATAAATTATCAAGAACAAATTCATCATTGGGGATTCTAAATAGATCAAGTCAAATAGATGTGGCGGTACCAGTTGGTAGGAGGAGGGTGTGTGCAAGAAGTTGTGTCCACTTATTGGCCAAAAAGTGGAAGTGTTTTCCCTGATTTTCAGAATTTGTCACATTTGACCTAAAAATTAGAAACACTTAAAGGTATAATCTTGGAAAAAGTCACTAAATATCAAATGTAGTACATGGAGTCTAGTTTCTAAATATGTAATTTTTTTCAATACCCAGATGATAGAAATTGATTTTGAATAGGCATTTCTAAAAACCATTGTTTAAAAGTCACTTTTTTTTTTTACTATACCGAGTACTTGTACGTCATCCATATTTTGACCTAAATAATCATATTTTTCAAAATCCTTTTGGGAAAAGATTTGTAACTCACTGAAGCACGTTTCCCATATTTTTTTGTAATTTTTTATTGAATTTTTTTTATTAATTTTTTATTGGCCATTTTGGTCTTTTAAAAAATCATCGTGTACGTCACGCATAAGATGACCTAAACTTAACATTTTTTGAATATTTTTTTTAAATTGAAAAGAATTGTCTAAAGTACGTTTTCCTACAATTTTTTTTACAAAAAATATCTTAATAAAAAGTTATTAAAATACTAAAAAACCCTGATAATTCAAGTTTATGGACCTATTTCATCATAAATTGATTAAAAAATAGAAAAATTAATCCATTTGTAAAAAAAATTACATGTTTGGAATCGACACTGTCTCATCTATAATGGGTTTTAATTTCCTCAAAATATTCTGCAAAATAGACCTTCAGATATATGCCTAAAGTCACTATTTTGTTGTGACATTGACAAGACCTTCCAGTTGCAGGTCAAACTAGGTCCAGAGGTCAAGGTTGGGTCCCCAAAGCATTTCCTGAACTGGGTTACAAAGCAAAACCCAAACTTAAAATTCAAATTTTCAATAACGGGATCCTGTTTCTTACTTCATTGTATAAAACGGGATCCCGTTTATTATTTGTCTATTTTTTTAATAAAACTATACTATGACTATCAGCCCTGCAACTTGCTCTACAGTACAACTGACAGCGACACTTGTAGCATTCTCTACCATCTTTTTTTCTTTTGCAGGTTCATCAACTTGGAATATTGTTTGAATTTTGATAGAAGCCATCATTGAGACACTGTTTGAGTAAAATTTTGTTGAATTGGTACTTGTTTGAAGGACTTGAACAAAGAAGAAAGGCTTTCAATTTTTTGACATTCATTTGTACATGCTTCATAAATTTTTTAATCATGGGATCACAAAGTCATAATAAGAGGAAAGATAGGAAGCTATTAACCCCTGAAGAAATTGAAGCAAAGAGAGAAAAAGAGACAAAAAGACAAAGAGATAGAAGAATAAAGATTCAAGCAATGAATAATGCTAAAGCATCCAATTCCACAACTATTGAAGATAAAAATATTGAGGAGACCATGGATGTAGATGATGCAAATTTGCAAGAGGTGAATGTGGAAACTAATACAATTATACAAACTACTCTTGGTATGTCTTCAAATCCCTCTATCAATGCTACGGAGAATGTTTCAATAGGCACAAATCTAGGTACTTCTTCAAATCCACCTTTGAATGAAATGGAAATAGTGTTGATAGGAGATTTAAAACAAGCTAGATAATAACAATGTTGAGATTGATAATATTCATAGAGATCAAAATTTGAAACAAATTGTTGTTGAAAATGAAAATGAAAATCATTTTGTTGAAAATAAAAATAAAAACTGTTTTGTTGTTGAAAATGAAAATGAAAACCGTTTTGCTGTTGAAAATGAATACGAAAATCCTTTTGTTGAAAATGAAAATAAAAACCGTTTTGTTGTTGAAAATGAAAATGAAAATCCTTTTGTTGAAAATAAAAATGAAAACTATTTTTTTGTTGAAAATGAAAATTATTTTGAAGTTAAAAATGAAAATGAAAATCCAGGATGTGATGTTGAAACTGAGAATTTTTTTTTCAAAATTGAAAGAGATGTTTTGGATAATCTTCCTAGTAAAATTTCTTGGAGACAAATAAGAACACATGCCAATAGATTATACAAGGAATTTTTTTATCATAAAAAACTATCATTTCAATGTCAACTAATGATGCAATTAATGAGACTATGGAAAATGAGAAAAGTAATGAAAATATTAGGCATTTTTGTTAAACCAAGAAGAAAAGATCAATCACTAAAACATGCTATGTCTACTGTTGCTAGTACCATTGAGTCTATTGTAAGTAATAGTCGATCCAAAGATAAGAATGCAGCAAGACAAGCTATAACAACTGCTATAGTGAATAAAACAACTTTGAATAGAAGAATGGTAAGCAATATTAGTGGAATTCTAAAAATACATCCTAAAACATTGGTAACAGCAACAAAAAGAAGAGAAAGTATAGAAAATGATCCAATTAACCAATGTTAGAGTTTTAGTGGTCGACTCCCGAGATCTGACATGAAACTGAATGTTGAAATCAGATCTTTGATTGAAAAATATTAGCATGATAATACTAGGGTATCATCTAATGCTAGAGATGTTTTAAAATTAAGAGTGGGGTCCAAAGTTCATGATCCTCATCCAAAACACCTATTAGATACAATGCAAAGTGAATTTTATAGAAAATTTTGTGATGAATTAGTGTTACCTGGTAATATTAAAATAAGACAAAGATATTTTGAAAAATGCAAACCATGGTATGTAAAGATTAATAAGCAATGAATATCTTGTTGTTGTAAAATGCATGTTCAATTTCGTTATTATTATGATGTGTTTCAATATATACGTTGTACTTTACATCGTAACATGATTATATAGGAATGTGATATTAATATGCCAACTAAAGTAATAAAAGAGTTTATATCAAGTTTGTTCTATGAAAGATCTAATAAAAAATCATTTTATTTAAGTTCATGTATTTCTGGACAATGCACTAGTTGTGGCAATCTTTCTTTGTTAAGAGTTTGTATGCATGAAAGTGTTGAAAATAATTTTGGACAACAATTAGTGGATGTTAAAAGATTTAAGAATGTTGAATATTATTTAAAAGATGGAAAATATGGAAAGCGTTGTGATTTAATTACAGAAAAGGTTAGTGTGCATGCATTCATATCAAAATTTAAGAGTAAAATTGTACCAAAATATGTCAAGCACTCTCAACAAGCTTGATGGCTTGATGGACAATTTTGTGAATGTAGAAACATATTTCCAGTTAGTACTATACTATCAGTGGTTGATTTTGAGGAAAACTATACTTTAGCTCCGCAAGAGGAAATTCAATCACAATATTACAATTCAGTGCAGGTTGCTATGTTTGTTCATATTGTTTATAGACATGCAGATGATAGCACAGAGAATGATAGAAAAGTTTTGAGGGAGTATCATTTCTATTTGAGTGACAACCGGTTACACTCATTAGATTTTGTTCAATATTGTTTCAATATATTTTATACAAATTTAAGAGAAAGAGGAATCTAGATGACTGAACATCTTATATGGTCAGATAATTCTACGGGGCAGTTCAAGAATGCTCGAATGTTCTATTGGTTAAGTAGGGTTCACAAGGAGAATAATGTCCAACATATGTGGAATTTTTTTGAAGCTGGACATGGTAAAGGAGAACATGATGGAGCTGGTGAGTGTGTTAAAAGAATTCTTGCTAGACAACAATTCTTGCTAGACAACAATATTATGTACACCTGGATCAATTGAGTACTCTATAGTTTGTCGATTTTTTTGGTTGGTTGAAGAAGAAAATATTCTACCTAGACTTGATTGCCAGACAATCAGTAGATCTACTAAATGACATTCATTTAGGAGTTTGAATGCAAGTACATGGACTATCTGGACAAGGGAGCTTGCATGTTTTTGTCAGTTTTGTATTTAAGGAGATTGGGAAGCATGTGACAATACAGAATGGGTTGAAGAGTGGAAGCAAAGACCATTGACACTTGCACAAGCACACGATCAAAGTGAAACAACAATTGAAGACAATGATCAACTATTTGCATTAGATGATTATGACAACACCTTGTACAAGAAGGTAATTTAATTCAAATTATTTCATTTTATTTCACTTCATTACTAATTTGTAGTGCTTTAATTTATTTATGTTTACATATAAATGCATGTATGTTGATTGGTCAAATTTTATGGACATGTGCAAGTTATTGAATCAAAATTTGTTTGCAGGACATGTGTATGTTGTTGTTGCACCAAAGAATAATGAAGAGGAAACTGAATATTGGTTGGTTCGTTGTGTGGAGACTAAACATAAGTTAACAACACCTCGAGAAGATGATGATGGCTTTCCTTATCCAACAAGTTTGGTGATCCCCTTAAGCAAATTTTAAGAACTTCTTTGATCCCCTTAAGCAAATTTTAAGAATTTTATTGATGATGGCTATCATTATCCAATAGGTTCGGTGGTGGTTGTTGGCACTTGGCTATGGAAATACGTAATAAGGAAGAATGGTTTGCTTGCATTCGAAGATTATGAAACACATAAGAAGATTATACACTACTCACATTTGGTGTTGACAACAAATATAAAACTGGAGAGGTATCGTGGAAAACCTACAAATAAAGAGCTATGGATAATTTCTATGGAAGACCACGAGATGATCATCGATGTGTTGGAGAAAGGAGAGGATGGAGATGGTACAATGAAATAAGTAAATACAGGTAAATATAGTTAAATAGATTTATATTGTTCTTTTAAATATACTAAATACATGTTTTAATATTTCTTGTGCGTTATTAGTTGAAATTGATTTAAATTGTCCTTTTATATCCTTAGGCCATCATCACAAATTCATCACATACTTTGAAACAAAAACTTGAGAGGCACTTGTAAATACAAGTACAAATTGTGTATATCTAGATAGTTTTATATAAATTAAAATACATGTTTTGATTCAGATATATTGATAAATTGCTTGTATTATTTTTATATCAGGTGGCGTGAAAACCTGCTACATTCCCCACAAGTTTTGGATTTTCTTGAGATGACATAACCACATTTTGTAAACATTATTTTGAGTTGGCATATATGTACATATGCAATTACATTATTAAACATTTTGTACACAAATTTGTATACATGTGTATGTACACAATTTTATACTCTACACTATTAAATTTATCAAAATTATTATTCTATATATTTTATTTGTTAAATGCGCATGTTTTTCTACTTTGAATTTACTTTAAATTTGATTTTATTATATTGTTAAATTTGGTTGCCTTGGGCAACTTCACCAAATTTTGAGAACTTAAGATGTCCCCTTAAGACATCGTAAATTAGGACCCCTTAAGACGTCCAAAAAGTTAGCATCAAGTTGTAGGTTAATTAAAATGGCTATCAAATTCAGGGTCATCAATTGCAAATGATAGGTGTCTAGGTAGGGAATGTAATCACATTTTCATTTTTTCAATTTTCATGTTTATTTTTCAATTTTTGAGTGATCTAGAGTTTGGTGGGGTGTGGCCTAGGTCATCTTTTTACCATACTTGGTCACTTGTTTTGGTAAGGAAAATCACCTGAGTGTCCCTTAGGACGTTTGGGCAACTTGCAAGGTTGCTTAGCAAAAATTGTCAAGTTGCATCTTTTGCCAAGAGTGATTTAAAAATATGCATTTTTAGGTGTTTTGACTATTTAGACTTGGGTTTTTCATGTTTTTCTAATTTTTTTATGTTTTTAACTTTTTCAAATTTTTGGCTTTTACATTTTTAAATTTTTTTAAGTTTTTCTAATTTTCAAAGTGATGAGTGTGTGCTTGTGTTGACAAGACACAAATATCCATTGGAACGTGACTAAGGAGCAAACTTTGTTTGTGAGTAGCATGTAGGAGCTCTCTACAACAAATCAAGTTGCCCTACGACAAGGTTGGATAGATAGAGTGGTGTAGGTTCCTATTGTGTTATCCTTATCACACATTTATTATGACATACTAACCTATTTAGATGTAAAAGGTAAAATTTTATATTTTCCTAGCATTTCTAGAGGGTGGATGATTACACTGTATGACATCTACTAGATTTTGGGTGTCCCTATCTAGACACAACTTGACATAGGCAAAGTGGGCATCAAAGGATGAGAGACTAGCCTGGGCCACTTTCTTGGGAGTTAAGAGACCAAGAAATAGGAAGGGAGTTTATCTAACTTTAGTTCAAACACCTGACATTTTTCCCCTATGGAAGGTCATGATTGGCTTAATAGCTTAGCACTTGTGAAGGACTAAAAATGTCCACTTTCTCATATGGTTGTGGGCACCTATCATTGAGCAAGTGGAGTTGGGTAAAGTTTATGCATGGGGGATTGACATCCTACCTTCAAGGTCTACCATGACCTTTATTAGATTGTGCACCATAAGGCACTAGGATTTAGTCATCCTTCTCTAGTTATGGTATGGATATTGGAGCATATTAGACCCTATCAATGGCCCATGCCCACACCAGATCTTTCACTTCCTTGAGGTATCAAGTAGTGTTGATTGGGTTACTATGGCACATGATTACACAAACAACGGTGACTTTGACTAACACAAACATTATTACAAACCCCTGCATAGAGATAGAGAGGAGATGGGTAGGAGATGACATGACTAGATATTATTGAAAAGGGGTGACTTTCTATAGGATTTCTCCTAGTACACTCCCATGCTACAAATCTACTTAAGATGTAGTAGAGGTTGGTCAAGGGACACTCCCATGGACTCTTACTCTAGGGACTCCTATTACATGGTCAACACAAGAACAAGCACCAAGGCAAGGATAAATATAACTATAACCATGCTAGGATCATTTAATTTTTTATGTAGAGAGTGATTAGGATGATAGAGAGGATGAGGGGTCCAATGATGATCTTACTATCCTAAGGTGGAGGAGGATGAGAATGCATCAGATGAGGTTGCTCCTAGTTTATAGGTGATTCCTCTAACTTAGTTGATCTAGATGAGAAGATGTGAGAGATTGATCCCTCCTAGTAGGCAAGAGATCCTCATGAGTATCTCACTTTTTAATTCTTTGTTTTGATTTGCTTAGCATTTTATTGCTTAAAATTTGACCAGGACCTAAATATGCATACCATGAATGAATGGAGGAACTTTATTAGGACCTCATCACTACATATTCTTGTCCCCACCATGAGGGGAGAGGGAGAGAGAGGAACTCTTAATGGATGAAAGGATAATTGTAATTTTGTAGGCTAAAACATAAATTTTTTCTCCCACTTACCATGCAAACTAACATATTACATATTTGAGGGATACAATTGACACATTGAAGACCCTATTTTCTTTACTATGAGAGATAGTTGGGGTAGGAATTAGCCAACAACTAACTTCTCATTCCCAAGCTAGGATACCAACCTATGCTCAGTCATGGGCTCAAACACTTGTCCCATCATAGGTACTATATGTATGTATTTATTGTGTGACATGTATATGATATTGATAGTGTGGTTGCTCTTTATAAGGTTTTTAACTTAAGGGATTGAAGGTTGATTACATAAGACAACTCATTAAGCTTTCATAATGCAAAAATTGGGGGATCAAGTAGCAACAAAAAAGGTGATTGAAACAATTTTGGTATGATTACAAATATATAACCTTATAATTATTTTGATCATGTACATCCCATGATGGAGCCTATGTACTCAGTTATTGTCAGATTTATATATGACAATAGATTATTTCTATTGGTGCCAATCTATATCTTATTATGGTTGATCTCATTTACATTTCTTTTCCTTCATGCACATGGTTAGATTAGAGTTTGATTTATGATTATTTAGGGATGCTTGTATATGTATGTATGTGATGTTATGCTAAATTATAGTTTATGATGTATATGTAATGTATGCATGCATGTATAATGGATATATGTATGGATGCACCTAAACTAACATGATGGTTTTACATGATTATTACTTTGACATGTGTATGATTTTGTTATGGCATTTTGGTATGATTACAAATATATAACCTTACAAAATCCATTATTATAAACTATAAATAAAACAACAATATCCACAAGAAAACAATGCCTACTTTGCTCAAATAACCCACACAAGAACAAATAGAGGAAGGTCAGGTTGTATAAACTCCAGGTCCATGCTCAAAAAATTTATAAAGTCCATGTTCAACACTATATATAAAGTCCATGACAAACAGTATATAACATAGTCCATGAAATAGTCAAATTATGTAGCCCATGTTCAATAACCTATCACATACTATCTCTATCATCAAGAGTCCTCTTCACACCATGCGAACTACTCAAATGACCTGAATCACTCTATAGAAGAGAAATATTTAGATGAAATTAGATGTAAGATGATTAAAAATGATTTAATGACAATTATTAAATTTATAATTTATCATAAAATTAAATTACCATGTGAGGCTAAGAGGCATGCTCTAGTGCACCTGGACCTGTCTCTACATGCTTTGAATCAATCTATTTAATACAAGAGAAAGTTCAAGTTGAAATTAGATGTAAGACAATTTTAAAAATGATTTAACTCAAATTAATTTATAAGTTATCATATTTAAATTATTATATCGTAAGAGGAACTTGTTGTGCATCCTCTATTCCAGGACCTGTCTCTACAGGCTTAGCTACATGACATGTCTCAAGCTATAAAAGAAAAAGAATTTTGAACACATGTCAACATATATATCTATCAAGAAATTTACTTTAAGTTCACAATGTATATTTTAATTGAATTTAAATATAATCTAAATTTTAAATTATACCGTATCAGGCTGGCCATCTCCTCTATCCTCCTGCTCTGCATGTGCTATGTGTTGATGAAACATGTCACTAACAAGATCCTACAAGGTCATTTATAAGTTAGCACATGTGTGTACAAATTAGGTTTTAAAACATATATTTAATTGACTTGTGTACATGTTATACATTTTTGAACAACCTGAAATGCAGTCGACTCCTGATATAAACTTGGATTATCCAATTGTGCTGCAATGCCCATCCTCATTGTTGTGTCAACCTGCATAGACATATTTTTAATATATATTAAATATTACATGTGCACATTTTCAGATACAGTGATATCAAAATAGAAAAATCTAAGTATATATAGTTTTGTAAAACAATATACATACTGTAAGAGTGTTATGTGAGATGCCCAATGATGGAGGAGCACTTGAGACACCCTGAGATGGAGGATTCAATGTGGAAGAACCCTAAATCAGTTCATAAATAAGTTCATAAATATTTAATGGTACACACATTCAAGATTGAATTACAAATTAAAATCAAGTAAATAAAATTAATATTTAAAAAATAAATCATTGAAAATGTACCCCAAATGGGTACCTGAGATGAATAGGTGTCAATGAAAAATTAATTCGATCAATGGTCCCTGTTGCCATCATCTACACCAAACAATTCGATTGTTAAAATATTACAATTTAATTGATCTATATGTTGATTAAAAACATGTGCTTAAAAAATTGTTATAAATTCAACATGTGTACATAACCTATATTTACCTATGTCGAATGATCAGTGGGATGATCGTTAGCAAATAGATAATCAAAAAATGATTCAGTGCCCACATTATCAGATGATGCATGTGTAGCTGAAGTGGGTGCAGTTGCCTGATAAGGTCCATAACACAATTGATTACAAATCGTACATGTATGAGGCATCAACACATGTGGAGTGGTACTAGGACCACTTCCATCATCAACTCCTCCATGCTCTATAACCTGAGCTACCATCATATAAGTCTACTCATGTAGGCTACCTGAAAGTGCACTTAATGTGCCTAGTGTGGATACCACTGCATGATGCTGGAAGGGCGAAGGAATGGTAGCAACATGAGGGTCAATAAGAGGTTGAACAGGCATGGGTCGTTGGGGATCAACTCGTGCCCCCAACCTCTATTGTGGCATGCCACCACCAATACCCTGGAATGATCTAAAATCAAAGTAGTTGGGTTTTTTATTTAGAACAAACTCTGCATATAATTCTCAAAAAATATAAAGGAACCTCACAATTAGCATGAGGTGGATAATCAAACACCATCCACTATCTGTATCAAAAATTGGTAGACATTCCTTCATGCGTACACTACCTGATTGATATTCTTTTCTTATTTGGAGGAATAGGTTCATTTGTAATGGGATGTCAAAAATATTGCGCTAAATGAGCTTTTGTGATTTTAAGATCCAAAATACTCTTATAGGAGAGGCCATTAGCATAAAATTGGTGCCTCTCCTCTCTCCATTTCTGGAATCCATCAAATTCTGAGTTAATAGACCTCACAAAATCTACAATGTTTTGCATCAAAGCTGCAAAACGTACCACGTGAGGTGGCATGAATTGTTCATTGTGAATGGAATTCAATTTTTCTTGTATGGAATCCACATTTTCATTAATTATGGCTTGCAAGCGAGCCTGGTTAGTTCCAGGTGGGGGTGGAGGTGGGGGTGAAGGTGGGTCATCTAGAGCTGGGGCATTTGGAGGTGGGGCATTTGGCACTAGGGGTGGGGGTGGGGGTGGGGACGGATCATCTTGTGCATTGAGGAAGTCCTCAACATCAAAGTGAATATCATCCAGATTCATGATATATATATATATATATATAAACGGATATGAACCTGCATATATACATATAAACATACAAACTTGAGTACAAATTTAAAATTAAATTAAGAATATATATATATATATATATATATATATATATATATATGTTTTAAGAAATTACACTTGAAATAAATTTAAATTAAACATACAGATAATGTATACATGCATGTACAAATTTCAAAATGTAAGAGAGCTATTATATAACTTGAACTAGATGTAATTTTCAAATTGAAATCAAGGGATTTTCATTTGAGAGCTAAATTTTGATTCTTATAGTGAGGGAGACAAGAAAGATCAATTTAATACTATACAGATCAATTTAATAGTAGGGCTATTAGGACTACCATAATGAATTTGTTCTCAAGGTTTGTTATCATATCTTAGGTCCAAGGTTTCAATTTTGTTAATTTTTCTATGGAGTTGGCTATTGGTTTGATGTTAAGTACTCATTCTAGGAGATCCAACATTTCCTATGGCAAATCTACAAATAGTTTGTAATGGTTTTGGATGAATTTCTCTAACTAAATATGACTAATAAGCTTGGTCAACAAACAATAGTCATGCTTGCATTGGTTTGAGCATTGGATCAATCACAAATTCATAAATTGGATATATATGTGTTCAAGAGTATGTGAAAATTTGAGTGAATCCTTACCATTTGATAGGAAAAAGGAAATCATTGAATGTGAACTTTAGTATCTTGTATAATGTTGTCATGACCATTAAGGACTGAACAAATTAATTGTTATTAAATTCCTAGATTGTTATATGGACCTTTAAGATAGCCTTAAACCAATAAAAGACTTGTCATGAGGGACAATGAACTACAAAGGGACAATGAAATTGTTGTTAAGATGTAAGACTCCTCTAGAGATTCAGTTGCATAATTATCTAGATAATCAAAGAGACATATAACCATACATGTGGTAATGATTAAATCTTCCACTTTTAAGATAGATGATGAGGCAAGAAGGTTAGGATGCTCTGTTTAACTTGTGATTGTAGGTATGATCTAGCTAGAAAAAGATATTAGTTGATGGTGAACTAGCTTGATTTTGTTTCCTATTTCCTATTTGCAATTGTTGTTTTCTATTTAGTTGTTAGTCACTTGACTCTTATGTGTGTTATTTAGCTTCAGACTAAGCCCATTTAATTTAAAGTCTAAATAGTCTTAATTTACACTAGATCTTAACACTAGATTATTGTCCCAAACCTTAAGAACAATTTAAAACTCTATTTTACTATTAATATATATCAATGAAGGGTGAATTTCTAGGATTAGGATTGGGAGTGATCAAACTTAATAGAGAGGGACATGGCATATAGGTTTATCCTTGTAATATAGTTCATAGTACATCTATAGAGGTCATTTAAGAGAGGTGATTTAAATTTAGGATGTGAAGTTGGAGGATTAGATGGTGGTGAGCGTAATGAAGGGATTGATGGATTAGAAGGTGGATGGACCAATGAATTAGGATTGGGATTACATGGTGGTGTTGGGATAGGACTAGTAGGCTCTTGGATAGGCATTTGATTGGATGATGATGAAGGATACACGTAAGATGCATAATCTAGAGTGGTGTTCCCCTTGTCAAAGGTAACATAAGGACTTAAGGACACTTGATCTTGGTGAAAAGGGTAACTTGGACTTGCACGTTCTTGTTGTGAAAGAACTTGATAGTCTTGTTCAAAATATATGCATCATGATCTACAAGGTTCTCATGATCATTGGGAGGAAATTAGGGACCTCTTAGGATTGTGACTTTGGGTTTGGCATGGTCAACTTGGAGAGGTTGTGTGGCATATCCATATAAGAGGATGAAGGGTGATAGGAGGTTGTAGGATGGCTAAAATCATTCACATGACAATAATGTTCAAGTTTAAATCAAGATATGCATCGTGGTCTATACAAGGTTCTCTTGTTCAAAAGGTTCATCATATTCTACAAGGATCTCACAATCATTGGTACCAAATTCAAGACCTCCTATTATGACCAAGGGTTTCCTATTGATTATGAGTTCAATAAGCTTCTTTTTTATTGTCACAACCATTTTGGACAAAAGAAATGAATTAGAACAGATGCATCTATGCTATTGAATGATGTCATAGAAACTAGTGGACTATCATACCACCTAGGTAGAATCATAATGAACATCTGATTGAGAGTAAAACTAGACTTGGAAAACTACGTTGAGGTGGATATCTTGTGCATGCCACATGATCTAAAAACCTAAATTTGGTGAAGTTGCGGGCTATGGCAATCAAATTTGATAACGAAGATTTAGGATTGACTACTAGTTGCTTAGGACTAATATGAGTATGAAGATGAATATATTATGATGATTTGTGATTTAAATTTAATGAAGAATTTGATGCTTTGATTAACTTGTGATTGTAGGGATTCAATCTAGCTAGAAAAAGATATTAGTTGATGGTTCTAGCTTGATTTTGTTTCTTATTCATACATATTTGCAAAATTATTGTTTTCTATTTAGTTGTTAGTCCCTTGGAACTCTTATGTGTGTTATTTAGCTTGAGACAAAGCCCATTTAATTAGTCTAAATAGTCTTGAAATTTGCACTATCGTAATAGTATGATTGCCCCAAACCTTAAGAACAATTTAAAACTCTATTTTACTATCAATATATATCAATGAAGGGTGAATGTTCAGATGCATCTATGCTATTGAATTCAATGTGATCTAGAAACCAATGGACTATCATACCACCTAGGTAGAATCATAATGAACATCTACAAGACTATAACTAGACTTGGAGAACTACCTTGAGGTGTATCATCTTGTGCATGCCACATGATCTAAAAACCTAAATTTGGTGAAGTTGCCTATGGCAACCAAATTTGATAATGGAGATAGGATTGAAGTTACTAGTTGCCTACCTGACTAATCTGAGTATGAAGATGAATATATTCTGATGATTTGTGATTTAAATTTAATGAAGAATTTGATGCTTTGTTTTTAACTTGTGATTGTAGGGATTCAATCTAGCTAGAAAAAGATAAATTAGTCAAGAAGGTTCTAGCTTGATTTTGTTTCCTATTTCCTATTTGCAAAATTATTGTTTTCTATTTAGTTGTTAGTCCCAACTCTTTCCTTTTAAGAAGTATATCAAATCTCATGTAGTAGTAGATACTTCTACATATACAAGTTTCTAGGAGAAAATATCTTTTGCCAAATTTGTATAGAGTTGTCTATAGTGTGTTCCAGGGTAATCAAATGATGTAAGTCATAATTTAGAGGGTTGAGGGATAAGTTTCTGTTGAGTCTACAGGAGGTGTTTTCTTAGATAGACCTCTCCATAATCTAGGTGTCTCCATGTCTAACTCAAATGTTTCAACAGATATTATATCTAGATTAATGATAACATTTTATATATAATATGGCTATGAGATTTACGATCATATCAATGTTTGGTAGAGAAAAGTTATCTTTAGGGTATCCTTTTTTGATGTCTCAAAAGTTAGTGCAAAAATGAATTCCCTTAGTTTTCTTGCTAGCTAAGACCACATTAGAGACCCATTTAGGATAAGTAATAGTCTGAATGAACCCCACATCTAAGAGTTTATACAATTCTTCTTTGACCAAGAGGGCTACTTGGGGGTGCATTTTGCGTAGCTTTTATTGAATAGGTTTGGCATTGAGGAGAACCACAAGATGATGCATGACTTTAAAGATGGAGTCTCAAGGCATATCACCATAAGACCACATGAAGAAATCAGTGTAATCTTTAAGGGTGATGGTTATGCCTTCTTTGATGCCAACGTCCAGTGGAGCTACTATCTTAGAGAGTTTAGGGTCCTCTTCTATTCACAAGTTGATGTCTATAGCATCCTCAACAAGGAGAGGGGAGTCATCTTGTATCTAAGTGGTATCTAATGGAAGGTGAAGTTTGTCATTGAGGAGCTCTTGGGAAGTGTCCATTTTTATTGTATCATTTTAATCGATCACAAGTTTCTTCTTATATCTTGTTGCTATTCTTCCTACTAGGGTGCCTTAGGACTAAAGGGTTCTTCTTTCTCTCCAAAAAAAGCATAGGTGTTAAGAATGGTGGAAAAGTCTTTCTTATGATTACAATGGGGATGTGGTCTTGACACTTCATAAGTTTCATGATGGCTTCATCATTTTGGAAAACATCAAATCATAAAGGGTCATGTTGGTCCCAATCGATAAGCTCAAGGTATTATAGGTCTAAGGAGATGGTGAGGATAGCAACCTATCATGAAAGAGGTTAGTGGTGGCATGATCTTCGTAAGGATCATGAGTGGGGCCTACATCAATGTCATTAAGATTAGGGGAAGCATTACCAATGAGGTTAGGCTTGTATCACAATTAACATCATGATGTTTATCCCAAGGGCATAACCTAGCTAGTGAGGAAAGCTACAAGTGTCTCTAAAGTTACATTTGTTGGCTTGATTTCATTCTTGATTAGTTGGCTATCACAAAAATTGTAAAATTTTCTCCATTCTTGATTAGTTGGTTGTCTCTAAAGGTTTGATTATGAAGGACGTGATAAAGCTTTTATTATGGTTTATTGTAATTTTTTTACATGATAGTTACCTATTCAATAATGCCTTTAAAATACAATGACATACTTTGATATAAGTAAATTTTATAAAAACCAAATATATATATCATCCCAGTGCTATATAATTTTTGACAGTTTGTTCAAAATATCTCCTTTCATATGATACAGTTGTTTCAAAATTTCAATTGTATTTTACAACTAAAATGTCTAAATACAACTATTCAACACTCAAATTGAAATCAAATTTTGACAGTTTGTTCAAAATCTCTCCTTTCATATGATACAGTATTTTCAAAATTGCAACTGTATTTTATAGCTAAAATGTCTAAATATAGCTATTCAATTCTCAAACTTAAACAAAATTTTGACAGTTTGTTCAAATTCTATCCTTTTATATGATATAGTCTTTCAAAATTTCAATTGTATTTTACAACTAAAATGTCAAAAAATAGCTATTAATTTCATAAATAGAAACCCTAAATAACAGTTTACAATTTAAATTTTGATTGTATTTTACACCAAAACAAACAAGGGAAACTTCAAAATATTTATTGCTAAATTGTAGAAGTGAAAAAATCCACTTACCTGCTGTTTTGATGGTGACTCAACTCGGGATCCCGTTCTTAGCTGTCGCTTGTCGCTTGGAAAAATGGGGTCTCTGCCATTTTTTTTAAAATTTAATACTTTTTCAAAATGGGATCCCATTTTTTGGTTCTAGGTTGGGGATCCCGCTAAGGAACGGGATCGGGTTTTTGATTTTAGGCTCGAGATCCCATTTTATAAAAACGAGATCTCGTTTTTAGTTACCCGATTTTAGATTTTTTTCTAACTCTGAAACTTCCACCTTAAGTGGACACAACTTCTTGCATTCACCCAGTCTGAAGAATGTAGTACTTTTTATTTATTGAGGACCTCACTTCACTGAATGCAATTTGTGGGATTACTTTATAATTATTTTTATTTTCAATGACAATGGAATTGCTTCAATTCTAATGTTCCCTACTATTATAATGCATACAAAAAATATTGATTTATAATTTTAGATGTACCTTGGGACCTCAAGTGTGATACTATTAATGGATAGTTACAAAGTGATTTTACTTTTATAAGAATAAAAGTACTTCATAACAAATTCTCTTCTTCTATTATAAACTTTAAAAACACTCTTTATAAAGAGTTATAATAACTTAGATATATATGTTCTCTTATATCAAATGCATTTGCATGAGATGAAGAATAAAAGTTCATCATTCTAGATTCTTTCTATAAAAATATTTTTCTTGCCTTCATTGTGTACAAACATGTATGCTTATAATAACATTCCATTTTAAAATCAACTAAAAAATTGTTGGCCACAACTCATAAGTCTTTGGACATTAGGAAATGAATCTCCCACTATAAAATTTTGAAATGAATCAAGTACAAGAATTCCTCTTGTTCTAAGCCCTATTGTCACTCTAAACACTTATGAAATGGTCTATTTGACTCTCTCTCCTAACTGTTGTCACTCCAAACAATTATTACCAAACCTGGGCACCCATCTTAGGAAGATAAATTTAGGAAGATATGACATGTATGAATATACTAAAAATAGCTACGTGTGGCAATCTTGTTTCTAGGTTTTAGGCCAAATCCATAGCCATTGCTGGGTACATGTTAAAAATCTCTCCTACATTAGCACTTATGGATAAGATGTCAATGGAGCTGTGGTCAAGATATAAGACTTCACTAAGACATCTCAGAGTGTTTGCTTGTGAGGCATATACACATGTGCCAAGGGAGAAGTGAAATAAGTTAGAGAACAAGGCTATAAAATATATCTTCATTAGCTACAGTTACAATGTGAAATGATACAAGATTTGAGATCCATTTGCAAAGAAAGTATTTTACAATATAAATGTTATTTTTAGAGAAACTAAGCCTTCTTCCATTGTTATATAGCCAGAGACAATTACATAAAAGAAAGATGTGATTTGATTTCCTTCTACACTTGAGAAAGTTGAATTGAGGGCCCCAATTCGATAAGAAATTGAGGAGATTTCATCAAGCTCTAAATCTTTACAAGAAGAGGAAGAACCTCCACCTTAGCTTGTTCAAAGGTCTACAAGACGTAGGCAACCACTAGAAAGGTATGGGCATTCTTTTGATGATTGGTGATGTATATTTTCTTTAAATACTAACATTGACAAATCAAGGTTAAGGATTGTATTTCTCTAAAATTCCCCTCATCCTTTTGTGTTCGTCTTGTTTTAAGTCCTATTGTCACTCCAAACACTTATGAAATACCCTATTTATCTTTTTCATAATTACCTTGAAACCCTCATCTCATTAGTATGCATAAATTTTTAATACCACAAATGTGCAATTAAAGCCATGATTTTTAACATATACATATATTATTCTCTTATGTTAACATCAATCTATAAATGTCATTATGTGACTTTTTCAAGTGTCATGCATAACCACTAAATACAACATAAACACACTTGTAATTTTTTTATTTCTTCATTTAAATTATACTAGTTTATTTCTAATTAAAACCAAACAAATTGAAATCATTTAATTAAATTAAAAATTATCTACAAATTCACAAATTTATTAATTATTTCACCAAGAAAAGGGATGTGAAACAAAATTAGAAATATGTAACCATAAATGACACAAAATATACATACACTTATGTAAAATTACATATTGAATCTAGGATGTGCAATTAAATAGTTAACCTAACATACGCAAAAGATAACCCAATTAATCCAAACAAAAAAGTATATAGAATGGAAAGGGTAATTTGGAGTCTTCCTCCCATTTCTTATTGGTCAATCATATTTAAATTTACTTGAAGAGAACTCCTTACCTTTTATTTTCTCTTTCTCTGCCCTCTCCTCTAACTTCACATTTCATACATATGTAGGTTTTATGAAAACAATTCAATCAAACATCCATGTTATCATAAAACATTTCTTTGATAGATACCCCAACAATGAATATAAGTAGTGGTCTCCATTGCACTCTACACATCTAATTTTATGAAGACATCATATTCTAGATTGCCAAAAAAAAAACCAAAAAAAGTTCTTGAAACTAAAAACAAAACCTTGTTCTTAATTATCAATGCACGTCTTACATGGTGCACATTATTATAGTGGAATCCTAATTTTTGGATCACTTCATTTAGTGTCACTAATAATCGAACCACAAGAACATTCTCCCTATTTAAAATGATGGAAATAGTTTGTATCCCTTATGGAAATTTCTGTTGTAACAATCTTGGAGATGAATTTTGTTGTAGTGTGGCAATCAACAGATACTCGAAGGTTCTTCACAACTCTAATAGTTGTTCTAAGGGTCATGTCAAAAAACCAAAAAAAATTGCCAACTTTTCACTGTGGTGGCAGAGAAACAATTATTTTTCCTACTTTTCCACATCACTAACTAAATATCTTGAATCTAGAAAATATCCCGCTACCTTCATCTCCGAAGAAAAATTCTCCAACTTTGCATATATCTCCTATGTCTTTGGATGTGATGTGTCTCCTACACAAAAAACACATACCATTTTATAGCCTTCAATCCAACTACATCCATGGATCTTTTTAATTCCTTTATCCTTTCATTAATGTCCTTACCATTTGAACCTCACACCACTTTCCCACTTCTACATAGATGTATGAGAGAAGAACATAAGTCACAACAGTTTTAGGATCCAAATCAAAAGCAATGTCGCGGTAAATAGTCTTAAGCCTATATTCGTATGTGATCTATATGCGGTACCAAGAAAACACATCCACACAACCAATACAAGTTTAACTAGCATCTCAATGATAAAGTTTAGGGTGTCCTCAAGATAGCCAACATGGCAAGAAGGTCAACCATGCATACATAAAGATCAATTCTAGGTGTAATGCAATAATGGTTACTCATGCGTTTGAAGTATGCACAACTCTCATCCACTAAACCTACATGGCTACATGAAAATAGAAAAAAAGAAAAGCTTATAATGTCAAGATATGTTCCAAAGTGCTTCCTTAATTTTAAGATTTTGAGAGCATGCTTGCAAAATCCATTTTGTACATATCCTACAATCATCTCATTCAATGATACCACATTTATTTGAGGCATTTTGTTGAAAAGTTTGCATGCCTTGTCTATGCTAACACATTTTCCATACATGGCTACCAAAGCATTTCCAAGTATAATATAAGACAATAATCCCCCTTCCATTATGATTTGATTGATGTCCATAGCCTATTCCAAAGCTCCCATTTTGGCATAGGTAGAAAGGATGCTTGCTTTACAACATCCAATTTCATTTGCTTGAAACTTTGTAAATCCTTATCAACAAATCCATTTTGTGCATATCTTGCAATCATGGCATTTTGCAAGACCACATTTATTTGAGGTATTTTTGTAGATGGTTCACATGCCTCTATGCTTCCACATTTTGCATATATATCTACCATAGAAGTTGCAACTACATCTAACTAAATTCCTCTATCCTTTATGCTTTGATGGATGTCCATACACTATTTCAAAGCTCCCACATGACAAGAGAGTTGCTTTCCAAATTTAGTAATCCCAATTACATAACCTCTGTACTTTAGCCTCTAACCATCCATGGATTTATTTGTCTAGATCATTCAATGTAGGTCAATTACAGATAGGTAGTTAGGTTCATTCACTAGAACATTATAAAATCATGTCACACGTCTTACAAGTTAACCCAAATAATAATATAAAGCAATACTTCAATAGGACTGTATTAATCCTTAGAGGGTTCATAATTAGCTTTACCAAATGACAACAAAACACTATAATGTCCTAATAAAAATGAACATGTACTCATTAAGCCTTCTAGGAAGCTAATGTAATCCTTTAACTAATTTATATCTCACTAGAATCATGGTATTCAAAAACTATCTTTGAGGTGATGGGTCAAATTTTACACAAGTACTATAATCTTTAACTATTAACATATCCTATATAGTTCTCTAGACTTTAAAACTTAATGCCCTAAGATGAATTAATAACAAGTCACTTGATTCTTAACCAAGAATTTGATGATTGTCAATTGTCACTCAATAATCCTTAATGCTTCCTACTACACATCTTTGATGGCATCCTTAAGCAATCTTTACCCCTTTCTCCTATAGGCATATTGGGTAATCAAAGATCACAAAGTTCAGTACAATAGTCAAATATAATTATAGTTAGATTCATGAATTTAGAAATAATATTCATTCATGTTTATTGTAACTAGAGTTATTCATTAATTCATAGAATGTAGGAACATGTGTTACCAATTTATTATTAGAGTGTAGAGGACTTTGCTTGGAGGGAAATCCAAGTATCATGCCTACTTTTCCTCCTATCCACCATTATAATGAGGTATTCAACTTCATAGGGGCATTGGTGAGGTGTGTGGCCATTTAGATGTCCTCAACCCATTTGATTGGTGCAAGGCTTATACCATCTAAGAATTTTTGTAGCTAATTTCTAGAACCAATCAAAGAAAACCATGGAATCCACCACTTAGCTAATCAAGGAAAATTATGGCATCCACCACTTGGTAAATCTAATTCTCAATATTTCTAGATTTACCAATCAACACATGCACAAGCATGCATACATATAGACACACTCTCTAAACATCCAAGCCACAATTACATTCAACAGAATTTGGGGGGCTACAACCACTCCAATGGGCCCTAGCACATGCTAGCAAGGAAATACCTTGATCACAATGTAACACCTTGCTATACCAAAGCAACACTATCCAACTTTAAATTGAGACATAAATCGTTCTAAGAACACCTTGTAATCAAGGCAACACCTCACTATGTCAAGACACTATTCATCTTGTAACTAAGATAGAAAATACCCCATCTCTACTAGGATGACCATCATTTGGATTTTTGATTCACCCAAATAACCACTATGTTACTTTATTCATGAATAGCCATGGAGCTATTCTCTTTGTAGAATGGAAACTATATGACTCCATTGAGGCTAGAAGGATGGTCAGAAATTTATTCCATAGAGTCTTCGTTGTCAATGAATCACATACATATTGTGCTACAATAGATCAAACTCATACACAAGGATCCCAACTTAGACATGGGACCATGAGACCACATTGAGAACTCTATCCTTGACATAGATGGTCACAATTTAATAACATAACATGTCACGCACATAATGCACATGCACAAAATATTATTTCACTAGTTTCAACCTAAGCATATACCTCATCTAAACCTTCCTCAACTCCCTTAATCTATGATATTCTTCACTAGTTTGTATAGTTACTTGTAGCTACAATTATGGTATAAAAATTACTCTGAAAGTTGAATATGTAGGTTTTATGAATACGTAGCTACATTTTTCATACATGTCTAGTAGAGGAGTTGCAACTACCTCTGAATAAATTCCTCTATCCTTTATGCTTTGTTGGATGTCCATACCCTATTCCAAAGCTCCCATTTGGCATAAGATGGGAGGATGCTGGCAAAGGTTATAGAGTCTGGGTTTACACCTATCCATTGCATTTGGTTGAAAGTTTCTAAAGCATTTTTGACAAATCCATTTTGTCAATACCCTGCAATCAAGGCATTCCATAAGAAAACATTTCTTTGAGACATTCTGTCAAATAGTTCACGTGCCTTGTCTATGCTTCCACATTTTGTATATCTTGTTGGGCATGTGGCTCTATGTGAAGCCCAATGTAACCGATCTGCCTTCTTCTCCAATCTCAAAAATATTCCTCTTGTAACCATTCCATAGGTAACTGCCATTTCTTGGCATGAGGTCGAATATATTTGCAAATGGCCTGATGGTGGAAAAGAAGTGAGAGGAAGATCTGTAGACTGAGATGTGTAGTGTGAAGTGCTGTTGAACTTACTTTTAAGGAGAATCCCTTATTTGTGAATGTAACCATTTTATATGGTGAACCATATTAATTGCTTGGGTGTTCTCTATATCATTCTTCTGCATATGTGTGTGTTTTGTTTTCTTTGAAAATCTCTATATTTTCTTTTTCTGTGCTTTTAGATTTACAATTGGTATCAGAGCTCTGTGTGAAGCTCAGTCCAGGAGATAGCTTGTGAGGACTTTTGGAACCTGTAAAGAAATCAAAATGGATGATACAAAAAATAGAAAATAGAGAAATTCACTGGCCAGAACTTTGGACTGTGGAAGGTGCAAATGGAATCGTTGCTCATCAAGCAGGATCTCTCACTTGCATTGCTGAGGAAAGCAAAAGGTAAAGGATCAATGTCAAATGAAGACTAGGACAAAATGGATATGAAAGCGAGGGCAACTATATTTCTCTCATTGTCCAGCAATGTATTATTTAATGTCTCAAATGAGAATACTACGAAAGAGCTTTGGGATAAGCTCTCTAGCATGTATGTGATTGCTTCAGCTTCGAATAAGGTATTTATTATGAAGAAATTATATAACTTGAAAATAAAAGAAGGTGGGGATATGTCAAATCATCTAAATGAATTTAACACCTTAGTTACCTAATTAACTTCGGTGGGTATAAAGTTAGATCCTGAGATTAAAGCAATTTTACTGTTGTGTTCCTTACCAAATAGCTGGGAAGGTGTTGTGATGGTTGTGAGCACTTCTGTAGCAGCCAAAAGTATAATAGTTTTTTATGAAGTTACAACCACTCTTCTCAGTGAAGACATGAGAAGAAAAAATTAGGAACCCTCTTCCGATGATGCTCTAACAACTGTAAGTAAAAGCAATAGGGGAAGAAGCTAGGAAGGAGGTAGATACAACAATTGAAGAAGATCACAATCTAGTCTGCGATCGAAGTCTAGGGGTAGAACTGGTGCATGTTGGTTTTGTGGAAAACCCGGACACAATAAGAAGAACTGCTGGAACTACAAGAAAGCTCAAGGAAAAGTGAGCACAAATAATGAAGCAAACACTATGTGTGATGGTGTTTTGGTCTTATCAGCTAGTGACACAAATGTAGATTCGTGGGTCCTTGATTCCAGCGCCTCATTTCATGCCACTTCATGCCGTAAAGTTTTCACGAATTTTCATGAAGGCACATTCGGTAAGGTGTTTCTTGGTCACAATAAAGAATGTGACATCTTAGGTAAAGGTGATATAATATTAAATCTAAAAAATGGAGACAAATTAACTTTGACAGATGTTAGATATGTACCCATGTTAAAAAAGAATTTAATTTCAGTTAGTCAGATTATAGCACATGGTTGCAATGTTAAATTTTCTCTTGATTCATGGAAAATTACAAAGGGTCTTCTAGTAATGGAAAGAGGAAAGAAGCAAGGTAATCTCTATATTTTGGAATGTTTTGGTGAAGTGGGAGCTGCCTTGCCAGCTATGGATAGTGGGTCTGAAATATGGCACAAAAGGCTCTGTCATATGAGCCAAAAAGGACTTCAAGTTTAGCTTCAGCACAATCAGCTTCTAGGCCTCACCTCCATTGATATAGAATTATGTGAACATTACCTTTATGGCAAACAGCGCTAGACTAGTTTCTTGAGAATAGGGCATGACAAGAAAACTACTCCGTTGGAACTTGTTCATTCTGACGTATTTAGTCTAACTTAGGTAACTTATTTTAGTGGAGTTAATTATTTTGTAACCTTTCTTGATGACTACACTAAAAAAATCTAGATTTATACGTTGAATAGAAAATCTAAGGTATTTTCAAAATTTAAGATTTTTAAGGTTGCTGTTGAAAATTAAATTGGGCATAAAATTAAATGCCTACTAATAGACAATGGTGGAGAATATTGCTCTTCAGATTTTGATTCATTTTGTGTAGACCATGGTATTCGATGAATAAAGACTATCCCTTATACACCTCAGGAGAATGGTGCAACTAAGAGGCTCAATCACATGATACTTGAGAGAGCTAGATGCATGCTCTCCAATGCCAGATTGGGAAAAGAGTTTTGGGCAGAGGCATGTAATACTGCTGTGTATCTAATCAATTGAGCTCCATCATCTAGGCTAGATTTTGACATCCCTGAGGAGAGATGGCTTGGAAAATAAATTTCCTATCATCATTTGCGGGTGTTTGGCTATGTAGCCTTTGTTCACATTCTGAAAGAGCAGAGAACTAAGTTAGATTTCAAGTCAAAAAGGTGTGTTTTTCTCATCTATGGTGAAGACCAATTTGGATTTCACCTTTGGGATCCTGTTACAAAGAACATAATCCGTAGCCGCAATGTTGTGTTTAATGAGAAGAATTTTCCAAGTTTGCAACCTTGCAGTTCACCTCTGATAGAATATGTTGATGTGGATTTGTTTAATAATGGCACAGTAAAGTAATCCACCATGTCTTTCTCTCAGCCACTAGTTACATCTATACATTCTTACACCATAGGAGCTCCTATTTCTACCATTACTATGCCTTTGGTTGGATGAACAATTCCTACCCAGTCCTCAATTGGTATGCCTTCCATTGTTGCCACACAGCCCTTAATAAGTCAAACTCAGTCTCCTTTGGACCAAACACAACTGTCAATTTCTCCTACGCTACCTATACACACTCAAATGCAGCCCCTTAGTCCTATGTTGCCTTTGGAATCTCTAATTCATATCAATAAGTATGTTTTATGTCCCATGCAACCTCCCAATGGTCATTCACTGCCATCAAATACTCCTACATAGCCTCCCAATGTTCATACGCTACCTTTAAATCACTCCCCGCTGCCTTTTGATTGCTCAACATAGCCACTCCCCTCCAATACCCTGCCTCCTCTACATCAAATGCAGCAAAGAGGAGATCCAGTCACCACATCTTTACAAGGTGAGTCTTTAGACCTATACAAAGGTCACTCTTCTACACAGATAGCAACTTCACGGCAAAATAGTGTCACTGAGTAGAGCAGGGTGCAGAGACAAGGGAGCTTGCCATAGAGTTCTCTATAATCAGAGGTTGATGATGTTCAAAACTTACTACAGAGACTAAATCTAGACTCAAATCTACAAGTAGCACAAGGTCTGCAATTAAGGAGGTCTACCCATGAGAAGAGGAGACCTGCGAAATACGAAGACTATGAGTTATTGCTCTCTGATTATGCTGAGACGGTAACATATAAACAAGCCTACAAGCATGAAAATTCACACAATTGTATGGCAACCATGAATGAATAAATGGAGTCATTAAGAATCAATAACGCTTGGTATTCAGTTCCTCTTCCACCAAATCAAAAGCCTCTTAAGAACAAATGGGTTTATTGTTTGAAAGATGAAGATGGAGGGAGTAAAAGGTACAGGGCCAGATTAGTCGTCAAGTGGTTTGATCAGCAAAAAGGTATTGATTTTACTGAAACTTTTTCCCCAGTTGTCAAAATGGACACAATTCATGCTGTGTTGGGTTTGGTAACTATTTGGGATTTAGAAATTGAACAACTTGATGTGAAAACAACTTTCCTAAATGGAGACATTGATGAGGATTTATACATGGAGCATCCTAAAGGCTTTGCCTAACCAGGTTAGGAGCATCTCTTTTGCAAGTTGAAGCAGAGTTTGTATAGGCTGAAGCAAGCTCCAAGACAATGGTATTTAAAATTTGACCACTTCATGACTGATAACAACTTTATTCGATGCGAATCAGACCCTTGTGTTTACTACAAGAGGCTAAACACCAATGAGTTTGTCATCCTTTTTCTCTATGTTGATGATATGTTAGTTGATGGTACTAGTGTTAAGATTATTGCTTAGCTGAAGCAACAATTGGCTCTTCATTTTGCCATGAAAGACCTCAGACTAGCCAAAAGAATACTTGGGATGTACATATTGAGAAACCAAAATAAAAGAGAACTTAGGTTGTCCCAAGAAAACTACATTTCCAAAGTGTTGGACAGATTTCATATATCTCATGCCAAACTGGTATCTACTCCTTTGGCTGATCATTTCCGTCTATCTTCAACTATGTCTCTAAAAAATTTGGAAGAGGAAGATCAAATGAGGTATGTTCCATATACATCTACAGTTGGTAGTATAATGTATGCAATGTTATGTACTCATCTAGACATTGTACAAGTAGTCGCAGTTGTGAGTAGATTCATGAGTCATCCGGGCAAATTACACTGGCAGGTAGTTCAGTGGATTCTACAGCACTTGAAAGGTACCTCACATTATTGTTTATGTTTTGGAGGTACTGACATTCAGCTTTGTGGTTATGTTGATTCACATATGGCCAGAGATTTAGATAAATGCCAATCTACCACTGGTTATGCATTTACATTTTTCGGGGCAGCCATTAGTTGGGTTTCTCAGTTGCAACAAGTTGTAGCTTTGTCATCCACAGAGGTCGAATACATTACACTCACGGAAGGAACAAAAGAAATGATATGGCTTGAGCATTTGTTAACCGAACTGAGCTGTCTAAAATTAGTTTTTCCATTGTATTGTGATAGCAATAGTGCTATTCACTTGGCTAAGAATTCATCTTTCCACAATAGAAGCAAGCATATTGACCTTCGATACCACTTTATCTGTAATGTTATTCATGAAGGCAAGTTACAGGTCACAAAGATTGACACGAAGGTTAATCCGGCAGATGCATTAACCAAGGTTGTTCCTCAAGAGAAGTTTGAGTTATGTAGATCTTCTCTCGGTCTTGTTCTGATGTGATAATGATCATGCGGGGGGATTTCTCTGGGTAACTCTTTTGTCAATCCCATTGGCCTTCAAGTGCGAGATTGTTGGGTAGGTGGCTCTGTGTGAAGCCCAATGTAACTGATCTTCCTTCTTCTACAATCTTAGAAATATTCCTCTTGTAACTGCCATTTCTTGGCATGAGGTCGAATATATTTATAAATGGCCTGACGGTGGAAAAGAAGTGAGAGGAAGATCTGTAGACTGAGATCTATAGTGTGAAGTGCTCTTGAACTTACTTTTAAGGAGAATCCCTTATTTGTGGATGTAAGCATTTTATATGGTGAACCACGTTAATTGATCGGGTGTTCTCTGTATCATTCTTCTGTATATGTGCATTCTGTTTTCTTTGAAAATCTCTGTATTTTCTTTTTCTGTGTTTTTAGATTTACATATCCTACAATAATGGCATTCTGTCAAACAGTTCTTTGAGGCATTCTATCAAACAGTTCACGTGCCTTGTCTATGCTACCACATTTTGCATACATGTCTATTAGGGTAGTTGCAACTACAACATCTAACAAAATCCATCTATCCTTCATCCTATGATGGATGTCCATTCCCTATTTTGAAGCTACCATTTTGTCATAGGCAGGATACTGGGAAAGGTTGTGGAGTGTAGCTTTACATTTGCCAATTGCATTTTATTGAATGTTTCTAAAGCCTTTTCAACAAATGCATTTTGTGCATATCCTACAGTTAAAGCTTTCCATGAGAGCATATTTCTTGGAAGCATCCTATCAAACAGTTTGTGTGCCTTGCCTATGCTTCCACATTTTTTATACATGTCTACGAGATCATTTCCAACTGTAATATCTGACAATAATCCCCTTCCATTATGATTTGATGGATGTCCATACCCTATTCCAAAGTCACCATTTTGGCAAAGGCTAGGAGTACACTGGCAAATGAGAACTGATCGAGTTGGAAACCTATTTGTTGCATATGGTGAAATAGTGTGACTGCATCATGAGGACACCCATGTCTTTTGTTCACTACAACAACCATTTTCTATGAGTGATATATCCTATTTTATGCAATCAGATACTTACCGGCATCCACCAAACTTTTGTACAGAAATAGAGTTTCGGTTTAAAAGTTAACGGCAACTATTGTTGTCAAAGGTTAGAGTGTGTGATTTAAGCCCACCTATTTGTGAGTTGATAACCTTAGACTTATTTACTCAACATCCTCACAAAGGAGATTTTTAACAAGCCAAGAAATAATAGTTATCTATTGTAATAGGTTTTAAGACACGAGAACAATAATATTATTTGTAGCTACAAGATTAGTGATCAATGGTTTATTTTAATATGATGGTTAAAAAATACCATTGATCTCATTAAATAAATACCAAGATAATTTTGTTCTATGATGAGTTTCAGATTTTCACTTAGGGATAGTAAAATGTGTTTCTCCAATTCCTCATAATAGAATGAAACTTTAGTTTATCTATTTTGATAATATGTATCTGTAATACCTTTTAACCTATTTACCTACTCTAATGAACAATGCTATTTTGGATCTTTGAGTGATGAGGGGTTCACATCTTGCTTAAAAATTATTTATTATGGAAGAATTTGTATCTTTTTAAAAAATTAATCATGTATTTAACTACAGTCTAACACTCCTGATATAGTTTTGACTATGTATTATATTATATTATATTATTATAATCACAACTTCCTCTATGTATTATAAGCAAAATAATGGAATTTAAACGTAGTTGCTAGATTAGAATTTGCTAATTGATTTTTAATGTGTTTTCCAAGTGGATTTGATATGTGTAGTGGGATTTGAACTAATAAAATGTATGCTTGAGTAACTTAGGGTTATGATATGTGTGCGAAATTGTCTATACAAATAAAAAATAAATAAACAATGTTTAGTAACAAAGAATATACATGGAGAAACCCTTTGGGGAAAACAACACCAAAAAAGAGAACCAAATATATATTCATCTATATAAATAGCATTTGAAATATACAAAATATTCTTTGTATGCCTTATTGTACTTTTCTTTGGGATACTCTATTTGCTCTGATCTACTTTGCTTTGTTTTATCTTCTCTGATCTACTCTCTTTTCTCTACTTTGCTTTTCTCTACTTTCTTCTACTCTATCCAATTTGCTCTTCTTTCCTCTACTCTACTTTTCTCTTCTATGTCTAGTTTTCTCTGTTCTACTCTACTTTCTTTTCCTTAGTTCTACTCTGCTTTGCTTGACTCTTCTCTGTTCTACTCTACTCTACTTTTTTCCACTCTGCTATACTTTACTCTACTCTACTTTCCTATGCTTTGTTCAGTTCTCTCTACTCTGCTCTACTCTACTCTACTCTACTCTACTCAATTCTACTCTATTCTACTCTATTCTACTATGCTCTACTCTGTTGTGCTCTACTCTACTCTATTCTACTCTACTTTGCTATGTTCCACTCTGTTCTACTATGTTGTGTTCTAATAATTTTATTCTTTATTCTTCGACTTTTCTCTTACTAAATTATTCTCCCTTTTTCTTTTTTCATAATGATCATATGTAGGTGGTAGAATTATTTTGAGACCTTGTAATGACTTTGCACAACATATAGCCACAAATTTTAATCCTCTTTTGTCTTTTTGCCCTATGTCAATTGTGGCTTGGTTGGTACTAAGATTAGTTTAGACATGTGTTCTAATTTTGATGATGATTTTGAATAAATGTTTAAGGTTCCTTATGCTAGCATTATTGATAGTTTGATGTATGCAATGGTTTGCACTAGACCAGATATTACCCAAGTAGTGGGAGTTTTAGGCAAGTTTATGTCTAACTCTAGTAGAGAGCATTGGAGTTTTATTAAAAGGGTATTTATATATTTGCAAGGAACTTCTAATTAATGTTTATTTTATCATGGTACTGATCGTGTGGTGAATTCACTCAACATACATGGTTTTGTTGATGTAGATTGGACAGGTGACTTGGATAGTCAAAGGTCCACTTGTGGCTATGTTTTCTCTTTGTTTGGAGGTGCAATACATTGGCTGAGTAAAACATAGCCTATGATTGCTTTGTACACCACAAAAATACAGTATATGGCTAATACACCTGCCTCTAAAGAGGTGGTATGGTTATAGAGACTTGGTACAGGTATTGGTTTTTATTACAGGATAGTAAGATTTGGATGTGACAATTAGAGTGCTATATGTTTAGCCAAAAATCCTATATATCATGCTCGTACTAGGCATGCTGATTTTTAGTATCACTTTGTGCGAGAAATGTAACGCCCTGCCAAGGAACTCCTTAGAGAAAAACACAATTATGCTATAAAAATAGGACAACATTTTTTTTTAAAAGCAAAGTAATGTAAATCATATTTATTCATAAACATCTAAGTAAAGATTATCCTCTAGGGATTTCATGGCTGCATTACTAACAACTATTAACAAGATCTAATCATGAATTAACTGACAACCATAGTTCATTCTAAATCTAATTGCATCAAATAAATAAACACATACATTTCCATTTTATATCATCATATAAGTAACATCAAGATCCTACATAAAGGTTTACAAGTACAAATACATTTTCCTTTACAGGAGGGTACACCATTACATTGTTTACAATATCACTTTCTTGATTACATTGGAATACATACATCAAGATAATGGTACATGGTTCCACTGATATACAACACTAGAACATGATATGAATAAGAATTTGTATCCTCAGCTAGACCAAGATCTAAAATCTGCTACATGCGATACATCCTTCTCGCACATGAACAACAGTAAGGAAAACCAATGGAGATAAAAGCACAACCACCTGACCATGTGGAATCCTAAGTTCCACCGCCTTGCTAGGAGATAACAATAAGGACCCACTACACAAATAGTCAAGAAGATAATAGGCTAACACATGCAAGGACTACACATGAATCCAATACAACACTAGTCAATATGAACATCACAAGCAACCCAAACATCACTTACACACTTAACTATACTCCTAGAGGCACTCAAACAACCGAAGGAGGAAATAAAACTAGGGACTACTAGACTATAATAGGGAGGAGTGTCATCACATAGCTTGTCATGGGTTGTCCTGATGGGTCTTCCTAGGCCCCGACCCTCATCCTGGGTTGTCTTGGTAGCCCTCTCCTAGCCCCCGACCCCCATACAAACTCATGCGGACCCAACATACCTTTCATGAGGAAAAGGCAGTTGGTCTTGCCATTCCAGGCCTTCTCATCTCACCTCAAGTCTAAATGACCACTTAAGCCATGAGTGAGGCTAACATTATCTTAATTAATGTGAATTTTTACCCAACCCCAAAATTATTATTAAGTTATCACTAGATTAACAACTTCCAATGGGTTATCCTGGAAATCCACTTTGGGCGCTGGCCCCACATTGAAAGCCACTCCCCCTTCACTGAATCTAAATTCACAAAGCCCAAAATATAAACCAAGGATGAACTATCACATTTCTCAGAATAAACATCATTTCACATTACACAAAACAAGACATTCCCATCTTGCATAATAATCATAATCACATGAATAAGTACACTGAACAAGGAACAAACCATCTTGCATGTGTATCAACATGAATAGAAGACAATATTTCAAGAATGCATTTCATTCAACTCACTTGATGCACACATAGCCAGCCTCCACACATTCACACCCTCCTAGGCCTTTGGAAACAACTTCCCTAAATGACACAAACACTTGACACCATTAAAACACCATGGTTTCACATCATAATCAATCTCAAATGCACATTATAAACTAAGATCCCTCATCAATACTTCAATTACAAAACCACAAATGCAACGTATGATCTGATGCACTAATAATGGGTCTTAAAGAATATAACATTAATTCCAATCATAGTCAATAATCCAACAAACACAAAGTGAATCTATCTCTACAATGCAAGACTTATAATATTCTAGCTACAAAATCACTTATGTCATAGCATAGCTTCAACTTCCCTTTACAGTTTATACTTTTGGAACTTAAACATAGTGAACACAATGAATATGGTGCCATACCCAACTGATTATTTGACAATGAATTTTGTAGAAACTCCCAACATAAAATACCTGCATGAAATAAACCAAAAATGATAAAAACATAATTGTTTAGAACAAAAATTTGTTTACTATTATCATCACCTCTTTCAAGAACATTCCCAATTCATGCATTTAGAGGAATGGTTGATCAAGGATATATTATTACTAAGCCAAGATAGTATGAGAGCAATAATTAACTATATATAATATGCTTACTATCATAGCATGAACAAAACATCAATATAACCTTCATGTAATGACAAGTCTACATTATCTCTACTAGAAATTAAATTCTAGAACATTTCATGAGTATAAAACTACTCACCCAAACAATATCAATTAAACATTCTTTAAATTGCATATAATACCTAAGATAGATACTAACTTATTCAAGGAACACAACCTTTTCTAGATCAATACCAAGATTTAAACAGAAGGTAACAAAATAATGTATACTTCTAAAACAAATTCTGACGTTCTAGATACCATAGATGTAACCTTCGTAATCTTATTAAATTTTTCTATAACAAAATCAAATTCAAACATTCTATGTTTATATAAAAAAATCTGAAGAGAACAACAAATTTTATAACCACAACATATCTTTCCTAAACCTATTTTAGAAAGTAGACAAGATTGCATATCATTATAACACAAGAAGAAATATTTATACTAGATGATTATCACTCTTTAACCTCTTTAAGCTAATTGCTACCCAAGATTAATGATAAGTATATATGAAAAAGAACATTTAACTATCCAAGATGTTTTCTTTCTAAGACTTTAATCTTTTATTCTACTAATGAAGAGGTTTATTACACTTAATTTTAGATAAGAACATACGTAAGATCAAATTAAAATCCCTAATCCAATTTCTACTTAATTTAACCCTATGCTCTTTGATTGAATGGGGTATGCTTATATTTCCAAATGAGCATTAGGGATAGATGATTTTAGAGACTCATAAAAAAATGTTTCAAGACTATTCATTGAGATAAAGGGGCCAATTTTCATGTCTAAGAAGGCATTAAAGATATGCATCAATAGGATGATCTAACTGATTGTACATGGCCGATTACATTCAAGGAAAGAAAGAAAAAGTTTCTTTATTGGGTGAATTTGTGTGGGGCACCAAGACTCCATCTAAGGTGATTGGAAGAATCATGAAGAATCCTAAAATAATCTATGCTGGAGATTTGTTTCTATTGCAAGCTATTTTAAGAAAAGACAAGAAATAAACATGAATCATAAAGCACACAATTGGCTGATGGAATGCCATAGTATATTCAATCTTTTTAAGTTGTACAAGTCATTTTCCATCATACCAACAAATTATAAGGAAGGCCGTTTGATAAGTTCTCAAATAAAATAGTTAAAACATCTTATAATACTTCAAGCATTTGTACTACAACTATAAACATCGAGGTCTGATATGTAATGGTAGCTAAAAATAAATATCTGATAAAAATCTAAGGGTGAGAGGAACTTTGACAAGTTTTAAAGCAGGTTGGTTAAATGATTGTGTAACAGATCCTAACTTTGTAAGATTTTCTTGTGTTCTAGCATGTGCAGCCATGCATGTTTAGAGGACGAGAGCTATACATACTTTAGTCACATTTGCAACCCTTACTACATTACATTTATAGTCGATCATTATGTGGGCATGAATGATTGCAGGATAAGCAGAAAACGGTTTTGAGTCTTCAGATTACAAGAATAATTCTAATACCAAACAAGATTAGAACAACATTACAAGGTCCCTTATATCTAGCCATGTTTCCTAGATCATCAATAATGGCAATGAGAAGCCTCCCATTCTTGACTCCCAACCTCTTAAAAACATTTAATGATAAAGCCAATATAAGCGCAAGGAAGAAATGAGGGCGGCCGATTGGGAAGAATCGATGCAGCTCCAAAATGCCTCAATTCCAGTCTAAGCAGTCTAATAAGAGATGGATTGATGTTTAATAGTAATCGACATAGGAGGACTACTATCCCAGGATTGTAGCAAAGACCCATGGCGAATATGATTACTTGCAGGCCGATAAGAGTATTCAACAAGTTACTAACAAATCTATGGCAGTGTAGTTTAATAGCTTACGAAGAAAAATAGCAGATCGAACAAGGATATTAGTAGTAGGAATATCTTCAATACAGGTTATTGCTGTCCAAGAAGAGACATATGGTTACTGGATATAGACAAAGAGCCAATAAATCTTAACATGTTGATAGAATAAATACAAAGTGATCAATTCATGAAGTTACAGTAATCAAACACCATATGAAGGAAATCATTATATATTAAGTTGCATAGAGACTAGACTACATGCACGCTAAAGTCCACAGATAATAGAGGTAATAACTAGTAATAAAATACTGAGAATGCTAATCTAGAGATGTCTCCTTGGTTTCCTGTCGTACCTCTTGCTAATGTGCACTTTTTCTTCCCCAATTTTTGTTGCTCCTTCTGATAATAATCTTCTACTGATGATTCTTCTCTTTTTATTACCCTCCCCCTTCAAGAAACATGGATTCTTTTTATTAGATGCATATCCTATTATTAGTCAACTGCACTTGTGCATGTTAGAAAGTGCTTCCTCCCCACTAAAGGATTGTAACCCCCCCTATATTAGTTTTCATAATCATGCTAGTTAAACCTATGGTGCTTGCATCGATGTGTTTTCAAGGCGCAAGTTAAGTGCTAAACTAGATTTATTAAGGACTCAACAATTATAGTAGGCATGTGTTACGCCCAAATCCACTACCTCTGCAAGTGTATAGTGGGAGCACTCTTAAAGCACAATAGGAATTATATCAAGGTGTAATCTATAGGAAATAAATCCAAATGTTGCAGCACAAAACAAGATGTGAATTGTGATCAAAATCCAGTGAAGAAAATAATTCATGATATGGACAAAATGAATTTGTTGTCAAGGCTTAGAAATTTTTAAGCAAATGCAAAGGTAGGTAAAACTAGATGCCACAACTATAGCCTGATGCTTAGTCAAAACATAGAGACTGCATGACAAATTCCTCAAAGATGTTGCCTCATGAAAATAACATGCAGATTCCCATAGGAGTATAGATCCGAAAATTGACTCAGAATTTGAGGAAATCAAGAAAAAATACAGTAGGTAAATAGGCATACAAATTGGAGAAATGTAATTTGAGTTCTATATTGAGTGCATAAAAGAAAATGAATCCCCTACCAAGAACTAAAGGATATCTCAATGATGGGTCGATTAGCAATTGCTTCAGACCTTCCCAATGATCGCCCTCGCATCTTCCATAAAAAATTCCCCTCTTATACCTGTTTTTCAAAATCTAGAGAGTATCCCACAAATAAATGCTCAGAAGAATAAAATAGCAAAAGTAATAAATTTTCTTCCCATTATTGACCACCAATTCCCTCAAGCTAATTAATTCATTTACAACCAGGCCGGACAGTAATTATTTTTATCTTATTAATTTGGTATTTATTTTATACGAGTTTTATGACAACTCATAAATATTATCTATTTTTATTGCCACTTAACACAATATTTAATTATATTAATTTATTTATTTATCTTTAGCTAGCATTAACATTTATTATTATTTTTTATTATTTATTTCCATAAATTCAAATTCTCATAAAGGCATTTATATTTATTTATTTAACAAAAATGCTTTCATAACTAATAATGTTATTTTAATGAAACAATTAACGAAAACAAAAATCAATAAAGCCAAACAAAATAACCCAAATGCCAAACAATACCTGACACAATGCACGATCGAAAGCATGACCACAATGACAGTGACTACCATTACTCCCATACAGACAACACTAACTGGGTACAAAACTAGATACTCATCCTTTTCAAGGATGATGGCTAACTAGGGGACCACATGTTATCTTCATTCAATAGTTTCCATTGGGTTCAAGTCATACTCAGACCTATCAATTCAGGTAGAGTCGATGCCTAGTTCTTGCAACTTGCGGCACACAACATGGTCTATGCACGAGTATCATAAACATAAAACAATCAAGGAGTGAAAGAGAATCACAACATCACTGAATGCTCACGAATGAGTGGTATGACATTGTCTCTTTTCACTTCACACCATAATCAGATCATCCTGTAATATAGAATTAATTGCATAAAAATCAATTCTAACATATGACAATCATAGTAAGATCAACAACATAATCACCTGAATGTAAAGCAATGTTAGAGCATATGAATTATCAGTGTTGCAACAAGAATGAATGATAAAACATACTAATTGTCATATGAAACCACACATGAGGATAATCAAGAATGTCATCACATAAATGTAGCATCTACCAACATCATATAATGTATAGCATCAACAATCTAACCTACCCTAAATATTCCTATTATTTTACCTTCTTCTTCATGCTCCTTAGCCCAACCACCTGCACATCCAAGGTGAGAATGGAGGGGCACTACATCCTCCCCCCTACAACTTGACTTACTACTGGAAGTCACGGACTAGGGTGGAAACATAACATATTAGTATTGCAATTTTTTATTGCCAACATACGCATCCATATTAAGCGATTGTTCATAAGACAGACATAATTGTTTAATAAGGACAAGAAGGACATCAATTCCTCATATCATGTGATCTACTTATAACCAATCACACATATTTTGAGAATTACATTCACATATTAACAAGGAAAAATATATCTCATCTGTTATTTCCACTATGGTTTCGACTAATTACCAAACATGCAAAGTACAATCCTCTGCGGAGTCCTCCCGTGAACATACTATCAAAGGCTCAAAATAAACATGATAGAAACAACACTTAACATGAAACGGGGGCAACAGAAACAAAAATTCAAAATAGCCACCATAGAAATTTTAAAAAGGTGCAATCCCAAGTGGGGAAATAATTAAATTCAATCTTAAGTCACAAAATGCCAGCAATTTTAAATAATAAATCAAGTATAAATAGAAAAGTTTTGGTGGCCACTACTATCATAAGAGAGTTCAAAGAAAACAAATTCATTGTCAACCCACCAACAACACATAAAACAACTATCAAAAATTTCAAAATAATGAAATTACAAACAAATCCACATCACGGTGTGACTAATTTTAGCCACAAAAGGGAGTATCCGCTACATAACACCCAAGGACACAAGGTTTAGAATGTGTTAGAGAACATACACCAAACATAGACAATTAAATTATCTATATTGTCCTATCTAAGCAACTTTTATACAAGGATTTAAGGCAACACAATTGCTACTTATTTACAAACAACTTCTATCTTTAATGAAATACAATTTATTTTTACCCAACTATGAACATATGCAATTACTTCCTTATGCAAAAAGATACTTACAGAGGGAATGTATGATGTCACACACAAGAATAATTCAAAACTCTAATCTACTTACAGTGTCACATTCATGATCCCATGGGTCCAACACAAGCTCCAATTTAATCTCCTACATACAGTTCTTACACAGGCATACATAATGATAACTTTCATGAACCACAATAGAACTTCCACACAAGGTCATGGCCAACAAGGAGATAGATAACAAGTTATCAAGAAACCACCTTAAGATATGACAACACCACATAACCACATGACTCATGATGCATTATGCCACTAAATGATTAAATTATTCCAATACTTACACATATACAAAAATAATGCAATTAACATAAAGATGGTATGGTTCTTTCACACCCGTAGATAAACGTAACCCCAAACTATGATTACTTCACCAAGCTGGGGAACACAAACACCACTGGCCTTTCACAACACCCCACAAAGAATGGGTATAGGATATTCACATCACTAGAAGGGGCAAACACCACACTCCTAATTACATGCATTAATAGAACCATTCTTCTTTCTTCTAAAGTACTAGAGACCACAAGACGAACTAAAGACCTCAACAAATCAGCAAGCACTAACATTTAGGGAACTCATATTGGTAGATGTATCATCACATTTTTAGAAAAGAAGGAGAAAGAACACATAGCAGACACATAAGTAGAACAAGTCATAAAGAATTTATTTCTTCTAGAATCAAAGAACAAGTCTGTAGATTCATCAACCTTCTAATGTCATTCTAAGGCACATAGGTGAGATGTACTATTAAAAAATTACCACAAAGAGAAATATGCTTAACCTAGAGCAACGACAACAATCCAAAGATCCCAATGTTGCAATCTGGCTTTGATACCAAATGTAATGCCTGCAAATAACTCCTTAGAGAACAACACAATTATGCTATACAAATAGGACAACAATTTTTTTAAAAAAACAAAGTAATGTAAATCATATGTATTCATAACATCTAAGTTAAGCTTATCCTCTATGGATTCCATGACTGCATTACTAACAATTATTAACAATATCTAATCATGAATTAACTAAAAACCATAGTTCATTTTAAATCTAATTGCATCAAATGAAAAAACACATACATTTCCATATTATATCATTGGATAAGTAACATCAAGATCCTACATAAAGTTTTATAAGTACAAATACAATTTCCTTTAAAGGAGGGTACACCATTACATTTTTTACAATATCACTTTCTTGATTACATTGTAATACATACATCAAGATAATAGTACATGGTTCCACTGATATACAAGACTAGACCATGATATGAATAAGAATCTATCTCCCCAACTAGACCAAGATCTGAAATCTGCTACATGCGATACATCCTTCTCACACAAAAACAACAACAAGGAAAACCAATGGAGATAAAAGCACAACCACCCTACCACATGGAGCCCTAAGGTCCACCCCCCGTGCTAGGAGATAACAATAAGGTCCTACTAGGCAAACAATCAAGAAGACAATAGGCTAAAAGTTGCAAGGACTACACATGACTCCAATACAACACTGGTCAATATGAACATCACAACAACCTCAAACATCACTTACACACTTAACTATAGTTCCAGAGGCACTCATAATGGGTCTTAAAAAATGTAACATTGATTCCAATCATAGTCAATAATCAAACAAACACAAAGTGAATCTACCTCTACAGTGTAGGACATATAATATTCTAACTACAAAAGCACTTACATCATAGTATAGCTTCAACTTCCCTTTACGGTTTATACTTTTGGAACTTAAACATAGTGTACCCTATGAATATGGTGCCATGCCCAAGTGACTAGTTGACAATAAATTTTGTAGAAACTCCCAACACAAAATATTTTCATGAAATAAACCAGAAATGATGACAACATAATTATTTAGAACAAAAATTCTTTTACTAATATTATCACCTCTTTCAAGAACATTCCTAATTCAGGCATTTAGAGGAATTGTTGATCAAGGATATATTATTACTAAGCCAAGATAGTATGAGAGCAATAATTAACTATATACACTATGCTTACTATCATAGCATGAATAAAACATCAATATAACCTTCCTGTAATGACAACTCTACATTATCTATACTAGCAATTAAATTCTAGAACATTTCATGAGTATAAAACTACTCACCCAAATAATATCAATTAAACATTCTTTAAATTGCATATAATACCTAAGATAGATACTAACTTATTTGACGCACAAAACCTTTTACAGATCAATACCAAGATTTATAAAGAAGGTAACAAAATAATGCATACTTCTAAAACAAATTTTGATGTTCTAGATACCATAGATATAACCTTCGTAATCTTACTAAATTTCTCTATAACAAAATCAAATTCAAACATTCTATGTTTATATAAAAAATTTTGAAGAGAACAACAAATCTTATAACCACAACATATCTTTCCTAAACCAATTTTAGAAAGGAGACAAGATTACATATCATTAAAACACAAGAAGAAATATTTATACTAGATGATTATCACTCTTTAACATCTTTAAGATAGATTTCTACCCAAGATTAATGATAAGTATATATAAAAAAGAATAAAAACATTTAACTATCCAAGATGTTTTCTTTCTATGACTTTAATACTTTATTCTACTAAAGTAGAGGTTTATTACACTTAATTTTAGATAAGAACATACGTAAGATCAAATTAAAATCCCTAATACAATTTCTACTTAATTTAACCCTATGCTCTTTGATTGAAAGGGGTATGCTTATATTTCCAAATGAGCATTATGGATAAATAATTTGAGAGACTCATAAACAAATTTCTAAGAAGGAATTAAAGATATGCATCAATAGGCTGATCTAACTGATCCTACATGGCCGATTACATTCAAGGAAAGAAAGAAAAAGTTTCTTTATTAAGTGAATTCATGTGGGCCGCCAAGACACCATCTAAGGTAAATAGAAGAATTGTGAAGGATCCTAAATTAATCTATTCTGGAGATTTGTTTCGATTTCAATCTATTCTAAGAAAAGACAAGAAATAAACATGAATCATAAAGCACACAATCCGTTGATAGAACACCATAGTATATTCAATCTTTTTAAGTTGTACAAGTCACTGTCTATCATATCAGCAAATTATAAGGAATGTCATTTGATAAGTTCTCAAATAAAATAGTTAAAACATCTTATAATACTTCAAGCATTTCTACTACAACTATAAACATTAGGGTCTGATATGTAATGGTAGCTAAAAGTAAATATCTGATAAAAATCTAAGGGTGAGAGAAACTTTGACAACTTGTAAAGTAGGTTGGTTAAATGATTGTGCAACACATCCTAACTTTGTAAGCTTTGCTTGTGTTCTAGCATGTGCAGCCATGTAGGTTTAGAGGATGAGAGTTGTACATACTTCAATCACATTTTCAATCCTTACTACATTACATTTACAGTCGATCATTATGTGGGTACAAAATGATTGGAGGATAAGCATAAAACAGTTTTGAGTCTTCAGATTACAAGAATAATTCTAATACCAAACAAGAATAGAACAACATTATAGGGTCCCTTATATCTACCCATGTTTCCTAGATCATCAATAATGGCAATGAGAAGGATCCCATTCTTGACTCCCAACCCCTTAAAAACATTTAAAGATAAATCCAATATAAGCGCAAGGAAGAAATGAGGGCGGCTGATTGGGAAGAATCAATGCAGGCCCAAAATGCCTCGATTATAGTATAAGCAGTCTAATAAGAGATGGACTGATGTTTAATAGTAATCGACAAAGGAGGATCACCATCCCAGGCTTGTAGAAAAGACCCATGACGAATATGATTACTTGCAAGTTGAAAAGAGTATTCAACAAGTTACTAACAAATCTATGGTAGTGTAGTTTAATAGCTTAAGAAGAAAAATAGCAGATCGAGCAAGGATATTGGTGGCAGCGATATCTTCAATACAGGTTATTACTGTCCAAGAAGAGACATATGGTTACTGGATATAGACAAAGAGCCAATAAATATTAACATGTTGATAGAATAAACACAAAGTGATCAATTCAGGAAGTTACAGTAATCAAACACCATACAAAGGAAATCATTATATATTAAGTTGCATAGAGACTAGACTGCATGCACGTTAAACTCCACAGATAATAGAGGTAATAACTAGTAATAAAATACTTGGAATGCTAATCCAAAGATGGCTCCTTCACTTCCTGTCGTATCTCTTGTAGATGTCCACCTTTTCTTCCCCAATTTCTTCTGCTCCTTCTGATAATAATCTTCTACTGATGATTCTTCTCTTTTTATTACCCTCCTCTTTCAAGAAACGTGGATTCTTTTTATTAGATGCATATCCTATTATTAGTCAACTGCACTTATGCATGTTAGAAAGTACTTCCTCTCCACTAAAGGATTGTAACTCCACCTATATTGGTTTTCCTAATCATGCTAGTTAAACCTGTGGTGCTTGCATGGATGTGTTTTCAAGGTGCAAGTTAAGTGCTAAATTAGATTTATTAAGGACTCAAGAATTATATTAGGCATGTGTTACACCCAAATCCAGGAACTTTGCAAGTGTATAGTGGGAGCACTCTTAAAGCACAGTAGGAATTATATTGAGGTACAATCTGTAGGAAATAAATCGAAATGTTGTAGCACAAATGAAACATGTGAATTGTAATCAAAATCTAGTGAAGCAAATAATTGATGATATGGACAAAATGCATTTGTTAACAAGGCTTAGAAATTTTAAACAAATGCAAAGGTAGGTAATACTAGTTGCCACAACTATAGCCTGATGCTTAGTCGAAACATAGAGACTGCATGACGAATTCCTCAAAGATGTTGCCTCATGAAAATAGCATGTAGATTCCCATAGGAGTGCAGATCCAAAAATTGACTCAGAATTCAAGGAAATGAAGAAAGAATATAGTAGGTGAATAGGCATAACAAATTAGAGAAATGTAATTTGAGGTCTATATTGAGTGCATATAAGAAAATGAATCCCATACCAATATCTGAAGGATATCCCAACGATGGCTCGATCAACAATTACTTCAGACCTTCGTAATGATCGCCCCCCCCCCCTCCCCATCTTCCATCAAAAATTCCCCTCTTATGCCCATTTTTTTCAAAATCCACAAAGTATCCAACAAATAAATGCTCAGAAGAATAAAATAGCAAAAGAAATAAATTTTCTTCCTGTTACTGACTACCAACTCCCTCAAGCTAATTAATTCATTTACAACCAGGCCAGACAATAATTTTTTTTATCTTATTAATTTGGTATTTACTATATATGAGTTTTATGACAACTCATAAATATTATCTATTTTTAATGCCACTTAACACAACATTTAATTATATTAATTAATTTATTTATCTTTAGCTAGCATTAACATTTATTATTATTTTTACTATTTATTTACACAAACTCAAATTCTCATAAAGGCATTTATATTTATTTATTTAACAAAAATGATTTCATAACTAATAATATTATTTTTATTCAACAATTAACCAAAGTAGCAATCAACAATTCCACACAAAATAACACAAATGCCGAACAATACCTGACACAATGCACGATTGAAAGCATGACCACAATGATAGTGACTGACCATCACTCCCATACAAACAACACTGACTGGGTGAAAAATTGGATACTCATCCTTTTCAAGGATGATGGCTAACTAGGGGACCACATGTTATCTCCATTCAATAGTTTCCATTGGGTTTAAGGAATGCTTAGACCTATCAATAAAGGTGAAGTCGATGCTTGGTTCCTGCAACCTGTGGCACACAACACAGTCTATGCACAAGTATCATAAACATAAAAGTCATAGCTCTGTGAAAGAGAATCACAACTTTGCCGAATGCTCACAAATGAGTGGTACGACATTGTCTCTTTTCACTCCACACCATAATCAGATCATATTATAATATAGAATTAATCACATAAAAATCAATTCTAACATATGACAATCATAGTAAGGTCAACATCATAATCACCTGAATGTAAAGCAATGTCCGAGCATATGAATTATCAGTGTCGCAACAAGAATTAACGATAAAACATACTAACTGCCGTATGAAAATGTGCATGAAGATAATCAGGAATGTCATCACATAAATGTAGCATCTACCAATATCATATAATGTACAACATCAACTGTCTAACGTACCCTAAATACTCCTATTATTTTACCTTCTTCTTCATGCTCCTTAGCACAACCACCTGCACATCCAAGGCAAGAATGGAGGGGCACTACATCCCGCCCCCCAAAAAAACTTGACTTACTCCTAAAATTCACAGACTAGGGTGGAAATATAACATATTAGTATTGCAATTTTCTATTGCCAACATACGCATCCATATTAAGCAATTGTTCATAAGATAGGCATAATCATTCAATAAGGACAAGAAGGACATCAATTCCTCATATCATGTGATATACTTATAACCAATCACATATATTTTGAGAATTGCATTCACATATTAACAAAGAAAAATATATCTCATCTCTTATTTCCACTATGGTTCCGATAAATTACCAAACATGCAAAGTACAATCCGCTGTGGAGTCCTCCCTTGAACATACTATCAGAGGCTTGAAATCAACATGTTAGAAACAACATTTAACACAAAATCAGGGCAACAGAAATAAACATTTGAAATAGCCACCATAGAAATTTTAAAAAGGTGCAATCCCAAGTGGGGAAATAATCAAATTCAATCTTAAGTCACAAAATGCCGGCAATTTTCAATAATATAAAGAAAAGAGTTTTGGTGGACACTCCTATCATAAGAGAGTTCAAAGAAAACAAATTCACTCTTAGCCCACCAACAACACATAAAACAACTATCAAAAATTCTAAAACAACCAAATTACAAACAAATCCATATCATGGTGTGACTAATTTTAGCCACAAAAGGGAGTATCCGCTACATAACACCGAAGGACACAAGGTCCAGAATGCGTTAGAGAACATACACCAAACAGACAGACAATTAAGTTATCTACATTCTCCTATCTAAGAAACTTTTATACAAGGATTTAAGGCAACACAGTCACTACTTATTTACAAACAACTTCTATCTTTAATGCAATACAATTTCTTTTTACCCAACTATGAACATATACAATTACTTCGTTATGCAAAAAGATACTTAGAGACGGAATGTATGATGTCACACACAAGAATAATTCAAAACTCTAATCGACTTAGAGTATCACATTCATGATCTCATGGTCCAACACAAGCTCTAATTTGATCTCTTGCATACAGTTCTTGCACAGGCATACATAATGATAACTTTCATGAACCACAATAGAACTTCCACATGAGGTCATGGTCAACAAGGAGATAAATAATAGGTTTCAAGAAACCACTTTAAGATATGACAACACCACATAGCCACATGACTCGTGATGCATAATGCCACTGAATGATTAAATTATTGCAATACTTACACATATACAAAAATAATGCAATTAACATAAAGATGGTATGGTGCTTCCACACCCATAGCTAAACATAACCCCCAATTATGATTACTTCACCAAGCTAGGGAACACAAACACCACTGGTCTTTCACAACACCCCACAAAGAATGGGTATAGGATACTAACATCACTAGAAGGGAAAAATGCCACACTCCTAATTACACGCACTAAAAGAACCATGCTTCTTTCTTCTAAAGTACTAGAGACCACAAGAGAAACTCAAGGCCTCAACAAATCAACAAGAAATAACATTCAGGGAACTCATATTGGTAGATATATCATCACATTTTCATAAAAGAAGGAGAAAGAATACATAGCAGACACATAAATAGAACAAGGAATAAAGAATTTATTTATTCCAGAATCAAACAAGTCTACAGATTCATCAACCTTCTAATGTCATACTAAGGCACATAGGTGAGAGGTACTATTACCAACTCACCACAAAGAGAAATATGCTTAGCCTAGAGCAACAACAATAATCCAGAGGTCCCAGTGTTGCAATCTGGCTCTTATACCAAATGTAACACCCTGCCAAGGAACTCCTTAGAGAACAACACAATTATGATATACAAATAGGAAAACAATTTTTTTTTAAAACAAAGTAATGTAAATCATATTTATTCATAACATCTAAGTTAAGCTTATCCTCTAAGGATTCCACAGCTGCATTACTAACAACTATTAACAAGATCTAATCATGAATTAACTAACAACCATAGTTCATTCTAAATCTAATTTCATTCTAAATCTAATTGCATCAAATGAATAAACACATACATTTCCATATTATATCATCAGATAATTAACATCAAGATCCTACATAAATGTTTACAAGTACAAATACAATTTTCTTTATAGGAGGGTAAACCATTACATTCTTTACATTATCACTTTCTTGATTACATTGGAATACATACATCAAGATAATAGTACATTGTTCCACTGATATACAAGACTAGAACATGATATGAATAAGAATCTATCTCCTCAGCTAGAACAAGATCTAAAATCTTCTACATGCGATACATCCTTTTCATACATGAACAACAAGGAAAATCAATGGAGATAAAAGTACAACCACCTGACCATGTGGAACCCTAAGGTCCACCACCCACGCTAGGAGATAACAATAAGGTCTGACTAAGCAAATAGTCAAGAAGACAATAGGCTAATAGGTGCAAGGGCTACATATGACTCCAATACAACACTAGTCAATATGAACATCACAAGCAACTCAAACATTACTTACACACTTAACTATACCTCCAAAGGCACTCACACAACCGAAGGAGGAAATACAACTAGGGAGTGCTAGATTGCAACAGGGAGCAGTGTCATGACATAGCTTGTCATGGGTTGTCCTAGTAGGTCTTCCTAGGCCTCAACCCCCATCCTGAGTTATCTTGGTAGCCTCTCCCAACCCCCATCCCCCATAAAAACTCATGCAGACCCAACATACCTTTCATGAGGACAAGGCAAATGGTCTTGCCATTCCAGGCCTTCTCATCTCATCTCAAGTCTAAATGAGCACTTGTTCCATTAGTGAGGCTAACATTATCTTGATTAATGTGAATTTCTACCCAACCACAAAATTATTATTAAGTTATCACTAGATTAACAACTTCCAATGGGTTATCCTAGCAAGACACTTTGGGCGCCGAACCCACATTGAAAGCCATCACCCCTTCGTTGTATCTAGATTCACAAAGCCCAAAACATAAACCAAGAATGAACTCACATTTCTCAGAATAAACATCATTTCACATTACACACAACAAGGCATTCCCATCTTGCATAACCATCATAATCACATGAATAAGTACACTGAGCAAGGCACAAACCATCTTGCACATGTACCAACATGAATAAGAGACAATATTTCAAAAATGCATTTCATTCAACTCACATGATGCACACATATCCAACCCGCACACATTCACATCCTCCTAGGCCTATGGAAACAACTTCACCAAATGAGACAAACACTTGACACCATTAAAAAACCTTGGTTTCACATGACAATCACTCTCAAATGCACATCATAGACTAAGATGCCTCATCAATACTTCAATTACAAAACCACAAATGTAACATATGATCTGATGCACTAATAATGGGTCTTAAAGAATGTAACATGAATTCCAATCATAGTCAATCATCCAACAAACACAAAGTAAATCTATCTCTACAGTGCAGGACTTATAATATTCTAGCTACAAAAGCACTTACGTCATAGCATAGCTTCAACTTCCCTTTACAATTTATACCTTTGGAACTTAAACATAGTAAATCCTATGAATATGGTGCCATACATAGTGACTAGTTGACAATGAATTTTGTAGTAACTCCCAACACAAAATATCTTCATGAAATATGCTAGTGATAACAACATAATTATTGAGAACAAAAATTCTTTTACTAATATTATCACCTCTTTCAAGAACATTCCTAATTCATGCATTTAAAGGAATGGTTGAGCAAGGATATATTTTACTAAACTAAGATAGTATGAGAGCAATCATTAACTATATATAATATGCTTACTATCATAACATGAACAAAACATCAATATAACCTTCCTGTAATGACAACTCTATATTATCTCTACTAGCAATTAAATTCTAGAACATTTCATGAGTATAAAACTACTCACCCAAACAATATCAATTAAACATTATTTAAATTGCATATAATACCTAAAATAGAAACTAATTTATTCGAGGCATAAAATGTTTTCTAGATCAATACCAAGATTTAAACAGAAGGTAACAAAATAATGCATACTTCTAAAACAAATTTTGACGTTCTAGATACCATAGATGTAACCTTGGTAATCTTACTAAATTTCTCTATAACAAAATCAAATTCAAACATTTTATGTTTATGTAAAAAAATCTGAAGAGAACAACAAATCTTTCCTAAACCTATTTTAGAAAGTAGACAAGATTACATATCATTATAACACAAGAAGAAATATTTATACTAGATGATTATCACTCTTTAACCTCTTTAAGCTAGATTGCTACCTAAGATTAATGATAAGTATATATGAAAAAGAATAAAAACATTTAACTATCCAAGATTTTTCCTTTCTAACACTGTAATCCTTTATTCTACTAAGGAAGAGGTTTATTAAACTTAATTTTAGATAAGAACATACATAAGATCAAATTAAAGTCCCTAATCTAATTTCTACTTAATTTAACCCTATGCTCCTTGATTGAAAGGGGTATGCTTATATTTCCAAATGAGCATTAGGGATAAATAATTTTAGAGACTCATAAAAAAATGTTTCAAGACTATTCATTGAGATAAAGAGGTCAATTTTTATGTCTAAGAAGGCATTAAAGATATGCATCAATAGGCTGATCTAACTGATCCTACATGGCCGATTACATTAAAGGAAATAAAGAAAAAGTTTCTTTATTGGGTGAATTCGTATGGGGCACCAAGACTCCATCTAAGGTGATTGCAAGAATCATGAAGAATCCTAAAATAATCTATGTTGAAGATTTGTTTCTATTTCAAGCTATTCTAAGAAAAGACAAGAAATAAACATGAATCATAAAGCACAGAATCCGCTGATAGACAGCCATAGTATATTCAATCTTTTTAAGATGTACAAGTCATCATCCATCATACTAGAAAATTATAAGGAAGGTCATTTGATAAGTTCTCAAATAAAATATTTAAAACATCTTATAATACTTCAAGCATTTCTACTACAACTATAAACATCGGGATCTAATATGTAATGGTAGCTAAAAACAAATATCAAATAAAAAGCTATGGGTGAGAGCAAATTTGACAACTTTTACAGCAGGTTGGTTAAATGATTATGCAACACATCCTAACTTTGTAAGCTTTGCTTGTTTTCTAGTGCATGTAGCCATGCAGGTTTAGAGGACGAGAGTTGTACATACTTCAATCACATTTGCAACCCTTACTGGATTACATTTACTGTCGATCATTACGTGAGCATGAAATGATTGCAGGATAAGCATAAAATGGTTTTGAGTCTTCAGATTACAAGAATAATTCTAATAGCAAACAAGATTAGAATGGCATTACAGGGTCCATTATATCTAGCCATGTTTCCTAGGTCATCAATAATGGCAACGAGAAGGCTTCCATTCTTGACTCCCAACCCCTTAAAAACATTTAAATATAAAGCTTGTATAAGCGCAAGGAAGAAACAAGGGCGGCCGATTGGCAAGAATTGATGCAGGCCCAGAATGCCTCGATTCTAGTATAAGCAGGCTGATAAGAAATGGATTGATGTTTAATAGTAATCGACAAAGGAAGATCATTGTCCCAAGATTGTAGCAAAGATCCATGACGAATATGATTAGTTGTAGACCAATAAGAGTATTCAACAGGTTGCTAACAAATCTATGGCATTGTAGTTTAATAGTTTAAGAAGAAAAATAGCAGATCGAGCAAGGATATTGGTGACAGCGATATCTTCAATATAGGTTATTGCTCTCCAATAAGAGACATATGGTTACTAGATATAGACAAAGAGCCAATAAATTATAACATGTTGATAGAATAAACACAAAGTGATCAATTCATGAAGTTACAGTAATCAAACACCATACAAAGGAAATCAATAAATATTAAGTTGCATAGAGACTAGACTGCATGCATGCTAAACTCCATAGATAATAGAGGTAATAACCAGTAATAAAATACCCAGAATGCTAATCCATAGATGGCTCCTTGGGTTCTTATTGCACCTCTTTCCGATGTCCACCTTTTCTTCCACAATTTCTATCACTCCTTCTGATAATAATCTTCTACTGATGATTCTTCTCTTTTTATTACCCTCCTCTTTCAAGAAATGTGGATTCATTTTATTAGATGCATATCCTATTATAAGTCGACTGCACATCCTATTATAAGTCGACTGCACTTATGCATGTTAGAGAGTGCTTCCTCCCCACTACAGGATTGTAACTCCCCCTAGATTAGTTTTGATAATCATGCTAGTTAAACCTGTGATGCTTGTGTGGATGTGTTTTCAAGGTGCAAGTTAAGTGCTAAACTAGATTTATTAAGGACTCAACAATTATAGTAGGCATGTGTTACGCCCAAATCCACGGCCTCTGGAAGTGTATAGCAGGAACACTCTTAAAGAACAATAGGAATTATATCGAGGTGCAATCTGTAGGAAATAAATCCAAATGTTGTAGCACAAACAAAACATGTGAATTGTAATCAAAATCCAACAAAGCAAATAATTCATCATACGGACAAAATAAATTTGTTGACAAGGCTTAGAAATTTTAAGCAAATGCGAAGGTAGGTAAAACTAGTTGCCACAACTATTGCCTGATGCTTAGTCAAAACACAGAGATTGCATGATGAATTCCTCAAATATGTTGCCTCATGAAAATAACATGCAGATTCCCATAAGAGTGCAAATCAAAAAATTGACTCAGAATTCAAGGAAATCAAGAAAGAATACTGTAGGTGAATAGGCATAACAAATTGGAGAAATGTAATTTGAGGTCTATATTGAGTGCATAAAAGAAAATGAATTCCATACCAAGACCCGAAGGTGTACCATCAAAAAATGTGCCCTTGGGGGCTTTTCCCTCATAAGGTTTAGCTCCTAGGTCTTTAGTATGCATTTAGGACATTCTAGATCATAATTCAACATCCCGTTGAAATGAACCCTAGGTTTTATGGCAAATAGGGCCTAGGGGGACCTCTTGAACATAACCCTACCCAAAATACGGGGGAGGACTTGGGCGCTTGTGTCATAGTCCTACCCTATTTTGGGTCAGTCCCAAATTTGGAGTGTTGGCTTATGACCATTTATTAGGTCCTATGCCGAAATGATAAGTTTGCATTATGAAATTCTTCGTAGGAATGTTTGTAGTTGCATATAAAAGCATGATTAGACATTCATTTAGAAACTAGATTACAAGTGGATGAAATTTGCATGTGCATTGGTGATTCAAGGCTTTCATTGTGTTGCTAGAGAAGACTTGTGTTGTTTGTGTGTTGGCATTTGCAGATTTGAGCAATCATCCTCTCATGGAGTGAAGAGAATCTTCCTCTCGTGAGACCTTCACTACAAGGTGACATTATATTCTCTTTTGACTATCATTTCCTTTAGTTTTTGCCTCTGCCTCACAAGGGCACACACTCTCAATCTGACAACGGTGTTTAGAGACTTAAGTGTCCTCTGGGGCTTGACTCAGGCAAGCCTCTAAACATCACAGCACCCTCCCAAAGTTTTCATGGTTGCAGGTTATAGGAGGAGGAGTTAGACAAATTGGAGTTGCAGAGGAGTATCTTAAAGTGTCTGAAGTACAGAATAGAAAGAAAAAGGACCCCCTAGACTAGGGTGCCCGCTCCCTAGTCCCTGAAGTTCCATGACAGGAAAATCTATGACAGAAAATAGGGTCTTGGACTTGGGCGCCCACTTCTGTGTCCCCAACTTTTGTCTCGGAACTCCAAAAATAGGTGTGCAGTTATTTGTCATTTTACTTCTTTCTGTAGCAGTATTTTCCATAATTCATCCGTTTACTACTATTTTCACATAATTAGGGTTTTGATGGGTAATTGAGCATTAGAGAAGGAAAATTAATAATCAAACATCCTAATCCAAGCTTCCCTACATTTGTGAGTGACCAAGGACCCAATAGTGCTCTGTCACTTGATCCGAAGTTCCTTGAATGTGTTGGGATGAAATTGCATACCAAGTTTCACAAAAGTTTTAGGTTTCGATGTAAAAAAATCAACTATAACTCTCAAAAATACACTTGTGCAATCTACTCGAGGAGCTTTCTTTGAGGAATCATAATTCGGAGCCTACTCATTTTCATGCAAAACCACTTTGCAAACATGCTTACCTATCATATGTGAACATAGATGTCTGATTATAGCTTCCTATGACAAGATTTGGCTGACTTTTGAGGAGTCAAGTTGAAGGGTTCTGGTAAAATTTGCTACCTGCACAATGTGAAATCAGCCTGGGAAGCCAACTTTGCAGGTTAATATCTAGCAGTTGAAAGATGATCCTGACAAACCAATTAGTATTCTATATTCCCCTCATGATAATGTACTTTCATGCCAGTTCTTAGAACCCCAACTTCTCATTTTCTATTTTTTCAAAATAAAAAACAAATGTAAAAAGTTTAGTTTTGACATCTGCATTTCTAGAAAGTTGCAGAGAGGTCAAGTTTGGCCCTTAATATTTCATGATAGAAGATGACTAATGAAGAATCCTCTTGCACATATACTCATTGTACCTAAATGAGCTAATCCCCCAGGTTATAGCTTCATAGAATTAGATTTGATATTTTTTCAAAATGGTCAGTTGGTGAGTTTTAGTTGAATTTGACAGGAGCAATTTGCAGAAAAGGCCAAGTGGGCTACTTTGAACAATTATATCTTGCACACCGGGATGAGTTCTTCCAAACAGTTTGATGCACTAAATTCTTGGGTCAAAACTCTACATGCCTATGCATTTTCATAACTTCAGGAGATCATCTGACCATTCTTTTAAGCCAATTCTGAGTGCTACTTGACCAGTTTGATCACTGTAAATATGTCAGAAAGAGAATTTTGGTGACAACCCAGTTCATTTTTTCACCTACGTAGCAATGTTGGGGCAATGTTCAGATGATTCAGGAGAAAAAACATGTTTAAAAATGAAAATTTTTTACCCGGATCCACAATGGGACCCGACATGCTTGACATAGTTATGGAGTTATAAGATACCTCAAGCACTGATCTTTGCAATATAAAGATGATGAAGTCTGAAGGACTTCCTTTTGATGATCTTTGACAAACACATACTCTCCTACATTTAGTTTGAGGCGGAGCTCAATAATTGATTTAACAATACCTCACAGGTTAAGGAATATTCAAATTAATTTACATAGCCAACTCTCAAGGCTAATACTTAATATAACATGGTTGGCAGTTATAATTACTTCAAGGCATTCCTAAGCATATAATGGGTTATACCAGAAGGAATGGACTGGCCTTTAAGTTGAGGCATTACCCAAAAGATGTGTATTCCATAGCAAATAAAACTCAAGACACAAACTCAAACGAGGCACAGTCAAAAAGTTTCCAAATTCATATGACTGAGGCACATTAAAATAGTGTTGCCTAGGTAAATTGAGGTGCTGCCAAACTATATAGAAGATGTGGCCCGTATTATATCGTGGTGCCAAGCTTTTGGAATATGGCACATACAAAGTATGGTGTGGCCCGTATAAACTCCAAAGCCGTTGTATACGATGTAAACCCAAATCATACTTCGTAGATGACATGATTGGGAGTAAGAAAGCGACACCATGTTCAATTGGCAATGTAGATTTTGGATCCACTAATTCAGTTGCATCATAATATGGAGAAGATCCTTGACATCTTGAAATAAATAGCACTTATAAACCGCAATACACCAGACTATCACATAGAGAAGTTTTGGGAAGGAAGAAAGAAATATGTTTAATTACTCAAGAAGTATAGTGTGCCCATTTAGCTTTCCACAGTCCAAAATTCCAGCAGTAGCTAATGACTTGTCTATTTTACCTAGAGGTTTATCATGTGATAAACATACGAGTTCATTTCATACAAGGTTGGAAGACTTTTCTAATGGAATGTTGTATGAAGCTACCACTAGTGAGAAGCCACTAGCATGACACAATTTACCTCTGTATCTATTCAAGCCCTTGATTGAAATCTGAAATACTTTATGAACACTAAAATGTGATTGAGGCCGCTCGAGAATTCTATGGGGCCATTGGTTATTATCAATGCTATTGTTGGGAGTCTGGCAGGAATAGGTTATGAAATATTGCTTGATAATATTCATGATATGAAATAAGCCTATTCAAATACCAGTTTATGATTTTAGAGAAGCATACATCTTAACCTTGTGAAAAGGGGTAATCATGTTAACTATCCTGCATAACAAACATTCAAAGTAATTGTGAATGAAGAAGAAACTCAGGGATGTCTAGCTTAAATGGACTAAGTACTCAGAATTTGTATATGCTGAGCTTAAATAAAAGGTCTCATTCTATTAATGGCGTTGTTGCACATTTGCCAGAATCCTCATAGCCTATGCCTGAACACAAGTTGAAAAATATAAAAGCCTAAAAATGGCATTGCAAAGAAAAAGCCTATCAGAGAGAGATAAAGGCATCAGAGGACACTTTTAAAGTCTCCTTGATACTTTAAGTCTCTCTGATAATGCAAAAGGATTAGATCATGCCATGAAAATAGAAGAAAGCATATAATAGCATAAAAAATGGCCAAAATAAAGGTAGCAGATAAGTGGGACAACTACAACGTAGTTGAGAAAGCTCTAGTCATTGAATTTCTTCTCATTCTGATGAAAGAACATCTAGAATTAAAATAGAAAGCAGTAAGCCAAAGTCATTCCATTCTTTTGTCATGAGATTCTGAGATTATTGTTATTCCATATAAGTCACTTGTTTTCATAAATGAGTAAGGTCATACATTTTCCTTCTCAATGACAAAATGATTTTCCAATTGTTGGTCCCACTTTAAATAGTGTTGCATCTACATTTACAACCATCTTCCTGGATTAGCTCAACTATGATAGATGACATATAAACATCTCACCTATGGAATTGCCAATCTCAGCCAAGTGTTCCTATTTGGGCAAGGTGGTTGATTTCGTTTAGGTTGTTATTGTGGACCGGAGCCTTGGGACCAAGGAAAGAATAAAAGATGAAGGCATACCAAACCCTAAATCATGAAAAAAGGATATATCGGCTAGACATGCATAATCGGTGAAAAATCTCCAAGTCTCCCTGACCTCCTATGTCACACCAATGAGCAAAATATTATTTTTTCCACGGAATAATATGTTTCACCCTGGAATTACAAAACCATACATTAGATAATTGATTTCACCCAAGAGTATTTTTCATCAGGTGAAAGCACACAAAGTGAATGCAATGTGAAATATTTTTACCAGAGGAGTTAAAAGCGGGTGATTATTTTTGCCAAAAGAATATTTATTTAAATATGGTAAAAACATATATGAGTAAAAATTGAACTTGAAGTTTCCAAGAAGATTACCATTAGAATTAATTTTCAGGGAGATTATGAGAATGAAGTTTAATTAAAATATTTAATTTACCAAAGGCAACTAATTAAATATTTTAATTTGCCAAAAATAATTGACCTAAGTGCTGTACCAAAGGATGCACCAGAATGTAAAGGGTCATAACCCTAAATTTAAAAAATATATATAGGAGATGCAAATCGAAGAAAGGGAATCATCAGTAGATTAGAAAAACATCATGACCAGAAGTAGGAGTTAGATAATAGATGGATTGATTAGTTGCCAAAATAAAACATTATGATGTATATTGTATAATCTTTTGAAATTGTATAATGGAGAAGAATGCATAAATTGGTGATTTAATATTGGTGTCTATTGTTTGTTGAGCTGAATAATTATTTGGCTGTCTCCACATTGTTATTTCCTTTGTTATTTGAACCTGAGTTTCCAAGTTGATATTTCAGTTTCATCGAGACACACTTGCTATTTTTGTGTAATCGAATTAATTGGTTTTTATTAAAGAATTAAAATCCTTTTGATTGATTATAGTAACTTGGAAGTAACATTTGGATCAGTAAGAAGAGCCCTATAATTGACAAGATTGCCATACTATCTCCAACTTGATATTGTCTTGTTATTCAAATTGAGGATCTACTTCATTTGTCAATACACACTTGCTTTCATTGTGTGATTCTATTGATTGGTTCCTTCAAAGAAGGATTAAAATCCTTTCAATAAGTCACAGTAGCCTGGTAGGATCGAGTGGATCAATAAGTAGAGTCTGTCAGTCACATTCTTGCACATTTATACAAGGTATATACAAACACAAGTGCCAAACAATTAGGATTGTAACCAGTAAGTAAATCATATATCATATACACCTTGACTCCATTAGCCCAATAGAAATAGGCACTAGTCATACCAATTCCACTCTAGGATTCCATAAAATCTTATTTAAACAATTACATCTCAAATATTTGTATTAGGAGTAGAAGTAGTTTGCAAGCTTTCATCTATTCCACACTTTATGCCATTATGAGTAGATCCCTAAATTCATTTGAGTCATACATTACTTTTATTTGATTCATTAGCTATTAAGGTCCACCCGCCTAGGTTTAGCAAAACCTGAAGTGCAGGGAGTCATCAATCATATAGGTTAACTCCATTTGTTAGCTCAAAAATGTTGCAAGTTTGATCATAGAGCCTGGCATCCTCTTAGGACTTGTAACCTGCATTTTTGAGACCTAACAAAAATGGCGACTCTACTGGGGAGTAATCCAGAATCTGGTTAAAGATCATCTGATTATAGAGTCACTAAAGTTTTAAAATTCAAATACAAAAAGGTAACTCTGCTGGCAAGAAGAACCCAAAAACATAAAATTTATTCCTCTGATGACAAGAGGTGGCAACTCTGAAAACAAAATTGATAAAAAATGCAAAGGACATCTTGAAACTACAATATTTCCAGGCTGAAGTATGCATAACAATTTTTATTTGCCTTATACACATTATGGCATAGTTGGGAAGTTTGGGAATGAAAGAGATACATATCAAACACAATAGGACATTTCTACACTACAATTCCCAAATCAAATAAATGTCTATCCAGTCCCACCTGGCCAAAGATTTGTGGGCTGCCAAGATCATGAATATAACCAGTATATGGGGCATTATCAATACCAAATCCCATGTCAAAATCTGCAAAGCAATGTTAGCCCTTGGGTCAATCAAAGTCTACAAGAAGAAATAAGATGGTAGCAACTACTTTTCCAATAGAGGGTAATAGATCTTGAAATATACAAACCAATTGATTTCAGAAACATTCAAGGTTACCCAAATCCTCCTCCCCCTTTGAATGTTACAAATCATTTGCCAAAATTTAATGGATGTAAATGGGAAGATTAACAGATATTGTACCTGCAACAATTCATTGATGTAGTGGTGGATTGGCAAATCAATGGACAAGACGTTATCATGAAGCTATTTGTGAAAACATTGGAAAATGCTGCTAAAGATTGGTTTCACAGTCTTCCTAAGCTTTGCATAAGTTCGTGGGATGAACTTGCAAATAAATTCATGTGCCAGTTTAAAGAGAAAGATGATGAGTGTTTTCAAAATGAAAGTCAAAGTAAATTTGGAGAATCTGGACTTTTCAAAAGAACATTGGAATCTAGATTTTCTTTGTTCAAGAGAACATTGGATATCTATATGCAAATACCTATTAATGTTAGGCCTGATAAATTTTATGTTATCTATATGCTCTTTTATAATCAACTTCGTAATCTCGATCCCTAGTTTAAAGGTTATCTAAGTAACTTAAGAACTCTCCTAGTACTCAGAAGAATCCCCGGGGTGGATTACTTGTACCCATCTTTACAGTAAACTGAGGTGAGTACAAGTTGATTTTATGTCTTCCCCGATTGACATCCTCAGTATAGTGCTTAGGCAGACTGTGGTCTCTGAGAAATGACTCATGAACCCGTATTGGTCCCAAGGGAGTTAGAAGTCTCTGGCCAGAGCATAATGATTCCTATCCTATTTAGCTCAGTTGGCTGTCATGTTTACTTATCCTGTATTGGATAAAGTCTTGGTCTGTTTGACCACCAGGCCGTTTGATCACCATTTGTTCTACCCCGTTTCAGGTAGCGATAAGGTCCCTTAGACCTGTTTTCGTATGAACCTATTTTCCCAAAGGATAGAAGAGTGCGGGTTGGCTTAAGAATGTTCCGTTTGAACATATGGCCCATATTGGCTGAAGTTTTTCCTGAGTACTCAATCAAAGTCTTGATATATCACATATGAACTTGTTAATAAAGTAATTTTTTTTGAAGATCCAAGTTTGGACCAAGCAGGTCCTTACATGTGGTATCAGAGCATGGTTCAAACAGTTGGCCTAGAGGCCTACTAACTTAAAATCGATAATAATTGGTATTTAAGATAAGAATTGTATTAAATTTAATTACAGTCAATTTGCATGTTGTAAACCAAAAATTGTATCAAGTGGTAAATCACCTCTCTCCTTATTTTTAGAATTAAATTGGCAAAAACCTAAAATTTGTGAGAACTGCGTGGAGAGGAACCAATCAACCAACAACTAGCTGAAAACCCACCTAAAAATCCAAATGCCAGTATAGAAGCAATTATTAACTTGTTGACAGAGCAAAGAGAAAAATTGGAAAACCTTGAAAGAACTATACAAGACTTGAAGACTAGCCAAGGGACCATAGAAAACATTCTAGAACCTGAAGATGAACATCAAAGTGAGGAAGAACCCATAGCTCAAACAACTAATGAGCTAGAAGTTCCTAGGTCTCAGCAAGAAACCATCGTCCTAGATATCTCACAAGACCTTAAGAAGATAACTCCTCTAAAATTTGATGGTAAACATGTAGGGGATGCTACAAAAGGATGGCTCACCAAAATGGAAAAATGTTTTGAGTTAAGAAACTACTCAGAGAATATCAAAGCAACTTGAGGAGCTTATCAATTGGAGGGAGAAGTTGCCAGTTGGTGGATAAACATAAAGGAACAATATTGTTATTCAAAGGAAAACCTAACTTGGAGGCAGTTTCTAAGCCACTTTCGTGAGAGATGGCTTCCACAGCTATTTTATGATGAAAATATGACCAAGTTTCTGAATCTCAAACAAGGAAATCTCACAATCCAACAGTATTGGGATAGATTTGAGAAGCTACTGAAATATGTTCCTATCTATCAAAATGATGAAAAGTCTCAGGCAAGGAAGTTTCTTTTGGGATTGAATACTGATATTTAGGCAGAAGTGAATATGTTTTCCCCTGAGAACATGAATCAAGTCATGGAGAAGGCACTCAAATAGGAAAAGAAGTTACAGGCACTATTGGTGGTAAAGCAAAACTTTTGGGACAAGCAATTTCCCTTCAAAAGGAAACTAGACAATAGGGGCAACAAAGGAGCTTAGAAGAACAAGAGGAGAGACTGGGGTAGAAAAAAGCTACTAGTAATTAGAACAATTACAATAGTAATGTTAGGAGGAAGGATGGGAATGCACCACCCCAAATTTCTAATGGACCCCCTGGTGGATGTTTTATGTGTGGAGGCAATCATTATGCAAGGAATTGTTCAAAAAGGAATGGGTACAATCAACCACAACAACCTCGGCAACATCAAATACATGCTACCATTAGGAATCAATAGACTCGCCATCAAACTGTACCTATGGAGACAAAAGGTATGCTTTTTGGTAAATCCATAACTATTTTGATAGATACTGGCTCCTACAAGAATTTCATTTCCCCAAAATTGCTAAGAAAAATGTCTTTGCAAACTAAGAATATGGAATCATCATGGACGGTTCAGTATGGTGATAAGGCTACACAGAAAGTGAACAAGTACATAGGAGGAGCCCTCATTAAGTTTTCTGAATTAGAAACCAAATTCAACTTATATGTCGCACCACTAGGATCCTACGATGTCATAATCAGAATATGTTGGTTAACAAGTCCTTAGGCTAACATAGATTTCTATAACAAGGTGGTGGATGATAAGGGGTGTAGAGTTAGGATCCAAGAGATTTACAAACCTATATCAGTGGGGACCATTTCTGCTATGCAACTAAAGAAGGCAAGGTGGAAACAAAGAAATTAAATATTCTTAGTATCATTAGATGAGAAGGGAGAAGAGAAAGAAGCTCCTACCTTTGAGAATAATTCATTCCTTTGGGACTACAAAGATGTGTTTCTTGAAGATCTACCTGGATTACCTCCTAAAAGGGAATTCAATTTTTCAATCGATACACTTCCCAGAACCACACTTATATCAAAAGCCCCATATAGGATGAATACAATAGAACTCCAAGACTTGAAAATATAGTTGCAAGAATTGCTACAAAAGGGGTCAATAAGGCCTAGTGTATCACCTTGGGGAGCACCAATCATATTTGTAAAGAAGAAGGATGGGACACTAAGGTTGTCCATTGACTATAGAATGTTGAATAAGGCTATTATAAAGAGTAGATATCCCTTGCCTCGTATTGATGATCTATTTGACCAAATGAGAGGAGCCTCAGTGTTCTCCAAAATTGACCTTCACTCAGGCTATCACCAATTAGGGATAAAAGAAGAGGACATCCCAAAGACAGCATTTAGGACTAGGTATGGCCACTATGAATTTATTGTAGTTCCATTCAAGATAACAAATTCTCTGGATGCCTTTATGAATCTAATGAATAGTGTGTTCCATGATTATCTGTGTTTAGGGTAAAATTGGATTTTGTCAATCTTTGTTGTGTAGATGTTGAATCCTACTTTCACCCTAACATTGAAGGATCTAGGGTCAAATGACGAGCACTATCATACCCTAGGTCACTTGCAAATGAAGGGAAACTTGGATTAGGGAATTAATTATAAATTTTTCATTCTGTTATGTCCAATTAACCATTAAAACCCTAATTATGCAAATACGACAACAAATTGACGAATAACAGAAAAAGCTCCTGCAGACGGGAGTAAAATACTGAATCACAAAATACCTATTTTTGGGGTTCCAAAATGGAATAGTCAGGGACACTGGAGAGGGTGCCCAAGTCCAAGGTACCTACTTTTTCAGAGAATCTAGACCTCCTTCTGACACTAATCAGCCCTGTAACTTCTATTTCCTGAGATCTATCTGCGAAGGACACTGGAGCAAGCACCCAAGTCCTAGAAGGGCTCCTTTGTCTGACTTTTCTTTAGATCCCAAATCCCTGATGTTTACCTAGGCTTCCTACAACTCCACTTTTTTCAGATGCGACACCTGTAACCTGCAATCACAAGACTTGGTTTGGGGGTTGTGGTGTTTAGAGGATTTCCTCAATCAAACCCTGGAGGACACTTATGTCTCTGAACACCTTTGTAAGATAAAGAAGGCATGCCCTTGTGAGGTAGAGGCCAAAACCAAAGGAATCAATGATAAAAACACAATGATAAGTCACCTTTTAGTGAAGCTCTCATGGAGGAAGATTCTCTTCATGCCATAAGGAGATTGAAGCTCAAATCTACAAATATCAACACACAAAACACACAAGTCTACTCTTGAAACACAATAGAAGCCTTGAATCACCTTGAGAACACTTAAACATCACCCTTGCTATCTAATTGCAATCTAGTTTACAAATGAATGCCTACACATGCTTATATATGCACCTACAAGCAATCCTGCCAAGATATTAAAAATCAAACTTTACAGTGTCGGCAAAATAACCTCCTAACAGTCATAAACTAACACCTAGAAATTAGGGCTACCCCAAAATAGGGAAAGACTAGGGCACAGGGACCCAAGTCCTCCTCGCTATTTTAGGTAGGGTACAGCTCAAGGGGTCCACGTAGGTCCTATTTGTCATGGAACCTAGGTCTCATTCCATCGGGATGCTAAAATATGAACTAAAATGTCCTAAGTGCACCTTAAAGACCTAGGAGCTAAACCTTATGAGGGAAAAGCCCCCAAGGGGACATTTTTTGATGTTACATTTAGCCCCCACTTTAATGTATGTATGAATGCAAGGCCCATACATGCATTAAAGTAAGGTCACAAACACACCAAACACACCAATCACGGAGAAGACACACCAACCGCATAGAAAACAGTAACAAGCATGAAAAATCTGGAGAAGACAGTTACAGTCATGTAGAACATGAAGTAGACAGTCAATGCATAGAAGACACATTAATGCATGGAAGATAGAAATGATATCTTTTCTTTTCTTTTTCTCATATATATGAAATGCAAATACAAATACTAGAAAGTAAACAAACCTCCCACAATACATGATGCACTCATCACGCAGGTCTTTGTATATATGGGGCAACACACACGTAAGACATGCAAAACTTCCCAAAATGTAGGACACATATGGGGCAACAGACACGCCAAACAAGGTAAGCACGTCAAACACACACACTTGAAGACACTGAGAAAACATGGTAGACAAGCAATGGTGTGTTCCCTATTTCTAGGCTCATTACCATCTCAGGCACATTACAGGCACACACCGACGATTGCGCTTCGCCACAACAATCGCCAAAGACACACTTATGGGTTGAGTTAGTCACAGAACTTCTCCCCACCTTCGCATAGGACTTTTGAAAATGCAACCCCACTTGCATCACAGAGATGCCTTACAGTGAAAAGGAAGCATGACATATTGCCCCACTTGCATTACGAAGACGCCTTACGGTGAAAAGGAGGAATGAGCTCAAAAGTATAGAATCCCACCTACATGACGGAGATGCCTTACAGTGAAAAGGAGATATACTTAATAGATAGATTGATTGATTGCAAACAAACTCAAAATGCTGGAAGTACTCATCGCACTAGTCTGCACCTGAGGACAAGCATATTGCTAACATCTATAATAGATAGCTTACCTTATATATGCCCCCACCTTAAGGTGGTTGATATCAGCTATGGATATCAAGCACATTAAGGTAGGAAGAAAACACACAAGGGAACACCAACTTTCTCAAAGCCCATGCCCCTTGGAGATGACATGTACTTTACGTTCACCAAATGTTCCCACAAACACATCCCTACAAGAAACATGTTAGTGTCTACAACATCATGGTTATCACCTAAATATGCACCCTGACTAATTTGCATAAATTAATCTATTTGATGAAACATGGGAAGACCTCTAAAGCTGTGGGTCACTTTATAGGCAGAGGTCAACCTTCGGAGAAGGCCAGCTTCCTAACTTTGTATCCCCTAAAACTTTACTATTCTATGACTATGACAAGGAAAAGGGTAAGAAAGCTTTGTTCTACAACTGAAATTTAACTCTAAGGGTGATACACATATTTTCAATGAGGAACATGAAAAAAACAGCCCAAACACTTGTTAATGTGATTGAAATAACTCTTGCACAATTTATCAGTTATACCTCTGCATAAATATTTCATAAACGCATCTATAGTTGCAGAATTTTTAAGAGGAATAGTAATTTCACACTTAATAGTAATGCATATCTAGACACAAATTGTAACATGCATAAGTACTTTCTACAAAAAGGCTCTTTTCCAAGACAAAATTAAGAGGAAATAAACTTACTTCAGAGTTAACTTTGTCAAATCAGATAATGAGCACAAAAATGCATAAGATAGATAGGCACAATTTCCAATCAACGATCTCCAAGGTTCTCTCTGTATATCATATCAAGTAAACCGGTAACACGAGTTACAAATCTTACCAAAATCTAGAGCAAGGATCACAAAATCACAAGTCTCTGCAAGTAGCATAATTAGAACTCCTTGGAATGAGTCAATCAAAAGTAACTATATCCATCTAAGTGGTTCCACCAAAGTAGGAAAACCCAACTGATTTGGGTCGGATGCCTAGAAGAAGCCTAAAATCTAGGGCCTAAATCCTCTCCAAAAATGCTCAAACTACAAGAAAAAGTCCATTAGGACTTAGCCAAACATTATGGCTCATGAGAATAAGTTTAAAAAGGACTCTAAAAGGTAATAAAGCCCTCCTAGATACTCTCCAAGTAGTCAAGACAACTACTAACTATCAACATGACCTAGTCAAACACTCTCTCCTCCAAGGCAGAAAAAGGTGCTACAACAAAGGCATGTGTTCACCACATCCTCCTTGCATTAAAAGGTAACAACAACCCTTAAATGATTTATAAGATTATCATTTAAGTTTTTTTGTTTTACATTTCATTTTCTGTACAAGGAAATTAAATACAATACAAAAACAATAACCCCTAGCACTGAAGTGCTTTCCTTAGCATGAAAGGAATAAAAAGACTAACACAAAAGTCTTAAAATAAATTGCCACCTCGGTGCATGCCACTAGGTATCACATGTGGTAAGGTGTTGACCACGAGCTTTATTAAAAGATATGCAATAAAATAAACAAAAATGCAAAAGGGATAAAAGGCCCATCAGGCACTTTAGGGCTTTGAAACCCTTGTGGACAAAAGCATTTTTTGGAACCTTCATTTTACATTTTCATTTCTTGAAAACTTGCTCTGTTGTTTTCCTTGCCGCCGACATGAGGGTTTGTGTTTGAGCCATATGTAGATATCTTCTAAGGCATTTCACCAACATCTTTGACTCCTTCCGTTCCAATAGCTGAGGTAAGTTCCATGAGCTCATTTTCTGGAAAAACACTACAAAATTCATGATTTTCCTGTAACTCTTCAACATTGTATTTGCTGTTTATTTCATTTTACTGCATGGCTATCTCTTTCTGTGATATGTTGCTACAAAAAATGACAAAATGTATTATTTCTATTAGGGTTTATCATTTTTCTGTATCTGTTGTTATTCTTTTCTGTCACTTCCCTTAGGGTTTCAGGAAAACAAAAACCCTTAACCTTATACTGCATAGCCATGGACAAAGCTACTTATTCCGGTTTAGCACTGCAAGGATAAGACTTTTTTGTAAATGAAATACAAGGGTTTTCCTGTAGGTGATTTTTTTTGTTTTTCCACTGTGCCTTATTACCATTTTCTGTTGTCTCTTGGCACTATCATTGCATATGTTAAAGGCTTCATTCTTTTGTATGGCTAAGATAGATATTTTTCAGTTTAATCATAAATGACTGCCTTTTTTCAGGTATAATGCTACAGAAAGTAGCAAAAAATGTGACATTTCCACCCAGAAACATTACTCTATCTGTGATATTCATGTATATAACTTTGTTCTTGCTTCTAGAACTAGGGTTTTGATGGAAAACCCTCACTGTGTTTTCTACTTGCATTTCTGTAGTTGAATCTCTATGTTGTTCTTTGTCTTTTGATGTAGCATTCCTAGCATATTTTGATATTATCTTTGATATGTTCAAAATTGTAGTTGTTCAATTTCTGCACACTATGACTGTGATCTATGTTTTACCTTTGTCAAGGCTATCATAGTGGTCTTCATGCTCAATCTTCTTCATGGTATTAAAGTGAAGATAACTTTGACTCCTCACTATTGTTTATTTCTTTTGCACATGTGGTTATAACAGTAAATGAAAGGTCCATAGATGATTAAAAGATAACTTTACTTTTATATGGATCTCTATATTCTTGTTCATTTTGAATACTTTTGTTGCAACATTTTGAATAGTGTCACTTCTCTGGAACATGTTTAGCATATACATTCACCTTTGACAAGTTGTTTCTGTTGATAACTGAGAGGGGGGATGAATCAGTTATCTTAATTATTTCAACTTTATGAATTTCCTTATCAATTAGTGCAGTATTAAATTAAATAAGCAAACATAACCATGAAATGGAAATAACATCAATACACATGACACAATGATTTTGATGTGGAAAACCCTATTAGGGGAAAAACCACAGGGTGATTAACCCAAGATTGTATTCTCTATTAGAAGAATAAGATAGTACAGAATGGCACTTGCTAATTAGGGCTCACTACTCGAGCACACTGCTCACAAGAGGCTCACTGCCTACAATAGTTTATACAAGGAAACTAGATACTTGAACTGATGAGAAGCATCCACATATGCTGAGGTTTAGTTCCAGTTAAGCCCAATATACTGATCTGCTGCACTTCATTCTTACTCTCTTAGGTGCTACTATCCTGTTACATTCCAGACCTGTCTTACTACCTTCACACTGCTCTTCTACTTTTCTTCGCACCACACAATACACCACACACACCTTCACATCCAAATCTATTTGGTATATATATCCACACAAAGGATTTCATCCTCTTTCTAGTCAGCATTTGGAATAGTCAATATTTTCCCAAACTCTAGTCTGTCGGCTAAATCCTTGCTTACCAATTGATGCGAATCAAGGAGATACTTGTAGAAGTCATCTAACATGTTGGCCAATCATGAATGATACCTTAAGAACATTGATCACCATCAATATCTCATCCGAAATAATTCTGATGCTCTATCGGTTAGTTCTTCCTCTATCTACTCTGCCAAATCGGACCCCAATACTTAGATGCTCATATCTCTTTACTCTTTCATCACTAGAGGCTCAATCCCTGGAATCTATTAGTCAAGGTATTCCTCTTGACTTTCCCAAGTCTGCACTTTACAAAGATACTACTTGTAAGAGATCCGGACCTGACTATCAGACCTTGCTGCATGCTCTGTCCTTGCTCACCGGACCAAAGTATTCTTCAATCTGACTTCCAGTAAAGATACACCATGTCTTGCGGATATGTGGAGTGGTCTTTGTTGCCATCAATGACAACACCAATGAAGCCACATAGTGTCTCTTGCCAACAATCTCCCCCTTTGGCATTGGTGGCAACACTTAGTGAAAAATGACTAAGTGTCACACTATACTCCCCCTTGGCTAATGTGCTGTTCTTATGAACATTTTTCGGAGCTCCCCCTTAGCTGGATTCCTCATTTTTCATTGCTCTTCACTCCCCCTTTGACATCAATGGCAAAGGGTGGGGTCCGCACACCAAAATTTACAAAACTCAATCTATACTTAATCACATAAGTATATTATCTGGTTATACTTTACATATACTTTAAGATATCTGCAAAAGTGTTTTTCAATTATACAAGTTCTGTTGCCCAACTCAGCTTCATCCTGTCCAAAATTGAGATGTGACCACTCAACAGGAATGCAAAAGCTTCTACTCTTTTAAGATCTGTCGGATCACTGGTTTGGGCTGTGGTCTTAGCATCAGTTAGGGCTTCATGCATGGCCTCTAATTTAGGGATAATGATCCCTCTAAGTTCACTCAATCTGTTTATTATATTTTTCTTCTCCTTCTCAAGTGTCTTTATTTCATTTATGACTGCAATAGTCTGACACTCTTGTTTTACTATGGAAGAGGATAGAGGATCAAAATTTTGAGATAAACTTAACAGTTTATCCTCTTGCTCTTTTACTTTCTTCTCAATGTCCTTGGTCACTTTAGGCCAGGATAAACAAAATTTATATATATCTCCCCCATCTTTGAGAGCATTTTCTAGGTTCTTTATTACGATATCCATAACTCTCCTATCATTTGATATTAACCCTTGTACCTCTGATAATCTTTTTACCAAAAATTCCTTCCGGACCTTATCTTCTGCTGACTTTTCTAAGGAATCAAAATGTGTGCTAACACTATTAACTAGAGATTTGAGATTACCGGATGAAGAGGCTGAGGGATCCTTCTGAAATGATGGCAAGATCTTCTCTAATACACCGGATGCAATTTCTATAAGCTTGCAGTCTTCCATGTGAGACTTCAGAAGCTTTTCTTTGCCTTTGTTGAAGTGAAGGATGCTAGCTTCATGGTTTGAATCAGGGAGAGGGAGTCAAAATTGAATGGTCCTTGAAGAAGTTCTAGTTCATCAAATTCTATCATCTCCTTGGTTAAGAAATCTTCGACTGCCTCTGCTGTGTCTCTTGCCAGAGACAGAGTTTTCTCCCCTTCTGCACCCTTACCACCATCATCTGTGGCCTTCTCTGTTGGGGTTTTCTCTTTTTATGTAGCCTTACTACTGTCATCTTCTTTTTCCTTCTCCTCTGCTTGTTGACTGATCTTCTCTTGTACTCTTTCTTTTTCTTTGAATCCAAAATCTGTAGGGGAAACTGGAGGAGAGATGTTTTCTTGATCATGGACCTCCTCTTCCAGAGTAGAGGAATCTAAGTCCTTACCTTTTTGTTCACCTGGTCTCCTTTACTTCTTCTACCACTGTCTTAGTAGATTCTTCTTCAACATCTGTGGCCAAGAGATTATCACCTAAGTCCTCTATAATAGGAATGTTGAATCTTTTGTATGCATTCTAGAGAATCTCTTCTGTCTCTTTTGCTACTTTGTCAGTTTCCCAAGCATAAACTGATTCATTCTAGCTTTTCTCCAGAACTCATCCTTACAATCTTTGAAGATCATATTCTTCTGCTTAGGAGTGATTGAAGGATATAGTTGAATAAGAATTTGTTCTCGGATCTCAAGATCCTTTGCCATAGCATTATTCTTTCTTATTTCTAATTCCTTTTCTAGGCTTTTGGGAATAAGAGATATGATTTCAATAAAAGCCTTGTTGTAGATATTCAGATACATGACTGTGGCTTCTTGCAAGTTTTTTTGGTCAGCTTCATTGTAATCATTATAGAATTCAGCCATTGGTTGAAGGTTCCCATCCACAGTAACTGATTTTATGATGTCATCAATGCACAGAGTAGGTTTCTCAACAAATTCTTCGGTTACTTCTTCAGTAGAAGGTTCACTGGATGTTTTCCTTTTCTTCTTCATTTCTTTACTTCCTCATCTGATTCTGTCTCTTCTTCATCCTTTTGGCTTGTGTAAGACCTTGTTGCCTTTTTTCTTGGTTCTCTTCTCTCCTTTTCTGGATCATTTTGCTTCCGGTTTTGATGCCTTTGATCAGAGATCTTAGAGGATCTGGTCTGGGAGGGGACTTCCACTGGAGCACCTTCTTTCTCTGCCCTTTCTATCTTTTCTCTATTTGCATCAAGTGCCTCTTTTGAAATTCCATGCCTCTTGGCAAACTCTTCTACTTCCCTCCTCACTTTTCTTTTTATTTCTGGTTGTCTTAGCTCCACATGGATCTTCACACTTAATTCTTCAAAGGTTCCAAACCTTTCTGCTTTAGGATCCTTGGATTGACTGAGCATGTGTTGAACATGTAGCTCAACAATTTTCTCATCTACTTCATACCCCATTGGCATGATCTAGACTATTCTTGGCTCTACTGCCTCCATTAGACATTGATCAGTTTCTACCATAAAGCATACTGTATCTTTATACTTTTCAACTAAAGATTGGGGGATTCTCTCTCTTGCTTGCATCATGCTCTGAAAATTCTTGAAATAGCCGCAGAGTGCTATATTTTGTGCCTTGGCATCACCAAGCCCATGTATATAATCTCTGATTTGGATGGCTACTGGTCTATCATTCTTCCATACCCAACCACTGGATCTGAGAAGCTCATTCATGAAGTAGAAGAACAAGCACAATATCAGCCCACCATACTTGAAGGAGTTCTTCTTGTCCTTCTTGATCTTTTGTAGGTTTTCCATTAGTTGGCTCAGAAGGAGTTCACAAAGATCATAATCTGTATTTTTCCTCAACATTTCATAAGCAGTGTAAATTACAGTTCCAGGTACTGAATTTTCACTGCTAGAGTGATATAACTTATAATCGATGATCATGGAGGCAAACTTGACATCCGGATCAGTAATGTCTTCTATTCTCATTTCTCTTTTGTCAAATTTTGATCTGATAGCTTCACTCATAGTTTGATTCTTGATGGATTTGAGAATAGGAATCCCACTGGATGAGTGCAATCTAGTTACTGCCCTAATGGCATCCTTGGTTATCTTAAATGGCCTCATCAACCATATAAAGTTATCATGCATTCTACTTAGAACATACCGAACCCATTCATCTTCTATAAAACAGGGGAAATGAATGTATTGTGCAAAATGCTTGTCCCGGATGGCTTTATACTGAGTTTTGAGTTCAAATGAGTCATCTATCAAATGCTTGTGATAGATATCAACAAGCTTAGATTCCCCAAATTATTCAATATTCGCATGAATATATGCCCTAATATCTTCTACATACAGAACCCCATGCGGAATGCTTCAAAAGGCACCTAGGGGATCAACTTCTAGGGATTTATATGGATGTATCTTAAATTTAGGATGTGGCCTATCAGTGATCTTTACAACATTTGGTGTAGTCATCTTCAAAAGATTTTATAGAGAAATATTCAATAATGGAAAATACCTTTTGCGCTTCTAGGGTTCGCTAAATGATCTTAATTAATTTGTAGGATGAATCGACTTCAATGGTTGATCTTTTGAGAATTTGAGATAATTTGTTGCAGAGCTCCTTTTCTCTTCTTCTTGAATGCAAATTTGTAAATGATGAGCCAATGAACCCTTTTATTTCTGGGAAAACCTTATTTTCATATTGCAATAAATGCGCAACTCAAGTCATTCCGGTTGCCTGGTTCTATTTATTTTGAGAAAGATCTTTTTCCGGATCACTGAGATATACTTAGAGTTATCCTTATTGATTAATAACAAATTATCTTACTTTCCCCAAACACTTGATCTATCCACAGAACAAGATGCCTCAAATTTGAATCATACTGGATTTAACTGTGATAATCCTATTTTACTGGATGACTATTAAACCAGATCAATCTTGGAAGATTAGACTCTTCAAATCTTCTTGTGGATCTTCCATATCTTTACCAAGCTTTCTTTAGATGTTTCTCTAAAAATCCTTTTATTATGCAACTTCCCATGTGCCAATATCAGGCACCAATTAACTGGCTAGGGGAAAATGTTTTTCCTTGTGTCTCCCCCTAAGCGAGAGCTCACTTTTTAATTTCTGGAAGGAATATCAGCACTAGATTTTGGTGCGGATCCATCCTCTACATTTTCTGTACTTCTCTTCACCCAAATCTTGTTCATTTCACTTTTAACTTCATTTGCATTCACTTTTCCTTTTCCTTTGTCTTGATTCTGATTATGATGCACCGGACCCCTTTTGTCCTAATTCTTGCTTCTACAGAATTTGGCAATATGACCAGATCTATTGCAATTGTGGCAAACAACATTTCTTTGCATATTTAAATGATATCCTCTTGATCTGCATTGATTAGACATATGTCCCATTCTATTGCATTCAAAGCATTTACCATTGAATGAATTGTTCATATGCATATTTCTACATTCATGAGATTTGTGACCATACCTTTGAAACACTATCTAGAGAAGGATGTATTAGTTTGATTTATTCTCTTTCTGTACTGATTAGTTTTATGACCAAAGTTATTGCAGTTGTGGTGGTATCCATTGAAGGATGGATATTTTTGAGCATTAGGTTGCCTTACCGAAGATCTTCTAGGCCTGTTCCTTGGATTTCCTAATCCAAAATTCTTCTAACCAGATCTAGAGCTTTCACCTTTCTCATATCCCAAGCCACGCTTGTCATCTACCCTCTTTTGGCTTTCAAGAAGAACTTCAAGTTGAGTAGAACTTATCTTAAATTTCTCTTTGTATTCATTTACTGTTTGAAGATCCTTTTTAAGAGTGTCAATTTGATCCTTAAGTTTTTCTTCATTATCTCTAGCATCTTCAAGATCAGATTCTAGGTGCCTGATTATTCTATCCATTTTGTGACAGTCTTCTGACTTCTCCTTGAGAGATTGTCTTAGATCATCTTTAGTTTTTCTTTTTGCTTCAATTTCTTGGGTGAATTTCATAACTCCTGATTCCATTTCATGTCTTACCATAATGACCTCTTTTGATAACTTTTTACATAACTTGGTTTTCTCCTTCAGATCTTCATTTGTACCATTTTCTTCACTTTGACTTGCCAATTACTAAAGTAGATCTTTTCTCTTTTTCATAGAGATACTCAGTTTCCCTTTTAGTTCATTTATGAAATCATCAGCTTGTTTGAGTCTTTCCTTCAATTCATTGACTTCAGAGTTTGATTGCTCAAGATCATCTAGGGCAGACTGAAGTTGATTCCTCATACCATACACATCCATTTGAGTTCCCAGATCTTCCTCAAACTGTTAGGCTCTTTTTGGAGGAACTTGGCTCTGATACCAATTGTTGATAACTGAGAGGGGGGGTTGAGTCAGTTATCTTAATTATTCAGCTTTCTAAATTTCCTTATCAATTAGTACAGTATTAAATTAAATAAGAAAACATAACCATGAAATGGAAATAACATCAATACACATGACACAATAGTTTTGACGTGGAAAACCCTGTTAGGGGAAAAACCATGGGGTGATTAACCCAAGATTGTATTCTCTGTTAGAAGAATAAGATAGTATAGAATGGCACTTGCCAATTAGGGCTCACTACCCAAGCACACTGCTCACAAGAGGCTCACTACCTACAATAGTTTATATAAGGTAACTAGATACTTGAACTAATGAGAAGCATCCACATAAGCTGAGGTTCAGTTCCAGTTAAGCCTAATATACTAATCTGCTGCACTTCATTCTTACTCTCTTAGGTGCTACTGTCCTGTTACATTCCAGACTTGTCGTACTGCCTTCACAGTACTTTTCTACTTTTCTTCGCACCACACAATACACCACACACACCTTCACATCCAAATCTATCTAGTATATATATCCGCACAAAGGATTTCATCTTCTTTCTAGTCGGCATCTGAAAGAGTTAATATTTTCCCAAACTCTAGTCTGTCGGCTGAATCCTTGCTTACCAATTGATGTGAATCAAGAAGATACTTATAGAAGTCATCTGACATGTCGGCCAATCATTAATGATACCTTAAGAACCTTGATCACCATCAATATCTCATCCGAAATAATTCTGATGCTCTGTCAGTCAGTTCTTCCTCTGTCTACTCTGCCAAACTGGACCCCAATACTTAGATGCTCACATCTCTTTACTCTTTCATCACCGGAGGCTCAATCCCTGGAATCTATTAGTCAAGGTATTCCTCTTGACTTCCCCAAGTCCTCACTTTACAAAGATACTACTTATAAGAGATCTGGACCTGACTGTCAGACCTTACTGCATGCTCTATTCTTGCTTACTGGACCAAAGTATTCTTCAATCTGACTTCTGATAAAGATACACCATATCCTGTGGATGTGCGGAGTGGTCTTTGTTGCCATCAATGACAACACCAATGAAGCCACACAGTGTCTCTTGCCAATAGTTTCTTTGTTCGCTATTACTTTGACTGCCTTCTAATGATCTTCTATATTTGTTATCATAGTTGTTTTCATGCTTTTACACTTCATGATGGCCAACAGTGTCATGTGATGACTGAGTGATGTTTTATTTTTTTTGACTGCTATGGGTGCACCTTATGGTCTCTATGTTGTTATACAGTCATGATCAGCTCATGACCTGTCATAGTCTATCTTGATTGCATCATCTCCTTCAGTAAATCCTTTACTCTGATGTGGTGACTGCCTTCTGATGATGGTCTTAGAGACCTTTGAGCCTTCATGGTGCCTCTTATGATTGTTGATTGTCAAGACTGCTAGCAAATACTTGAAAACCATGTAGTTGTTCCATTTCTTCATTGATTGTTGTCCTTCAGTACATGACTACTAAGTTAGTGTGCAATCGCTCAGGCATTTGATAGTGTTCTCCAGATCTTTGACAGTCTTAACATTTTTTTCTATAAGCACTGTCTATCATTTCAAGGTGTTTCCTCTTCATATATCACTGAGGGCACTTATACTATCAAAATACATGACTACATCTACCACTCTCGTCATTTTTGTAGACCATGCTCACTGCTGTATCTGCTTCCATAGATGTTACATCAGATATCTGCAAGTCTTTAACACCAAAAATCACTGCACCTTGGCATTTCATATGCTAAGACTGCTTAGATCATTATGATATCTGTATTTATTGCATTTAAATTTGAATCTATATATTTTGTCTATTTTGCATATGTTCTTCAGTTTATCTCTAAAATAGTCAAAAATATAAGCATCCTGAGCATGCCTCTTCTGTCACTATATCTCTACCTTTGACTGTCACCATGTCCTCCTACTATTTTCAATGTTGGACTGTCTTTGTGCTTCCATGATAGAGATGACTATAGTATTTGTTATTTGACTGTCTCTTGACAGTTTTATTCTATCATGCTATTAGACTAAACACCTTCCTTTGACTTGTTTGTTATCTGCATGCTAATGACACTTCCATATACTCTAAAGATCTCTAACGATTCTGACATGGATTTTAGATCTCAATGGATTGGCAGGGGTTCTAGGGCTTCACACATCATGCATTGTCTCTACTAGGTCTTTATATGCCTTTTCTCTCATTGGTCTACTGTTCTATTCATCTGACTGTAACTTCTATGCAACAATGAATGATATCTTATTTATGCTCATATACATTGATGACTTCACTGCCCTGAAAGGTACACTATCCTTAACTAAGATGAATGACTGTACCTTATAAAAGTATATGAATAGATCTTGTTGTACAAGTTGATCCTTATTTCTATTGAAGAATTCATGAGATCTTCTGTAATGTTTATGAGTGGGAGCCACATTTTCTCCACTCATAATGTACCTGATGAATCAAATAGAAATCTAATTACACCTATATTTGCACATAAAGCAAACTTGGTAATAAAAACAAATCCATACCTTGGATGCATTAGATAACTTTAGTAGTTTTCTGGTACATTTAAGGTATGCATGACTGATTCTATGCATCTTGTTGAAAATCCTATGCATGCATAATGAATGCATATTTAATGAATGTAATCAGTCATTGCTTAGAGTGACATTGCTCTAACACCTTATCTCATCTTTTGCAGGGAAACAGGACAACAGACCAAGGAAGCTCAAGTCAATAGCACAACTATCCAGATAGACCAGTCATTCAGGCAATGACTAGTTACCCTCATTCTATACTCCTTTATTTACATTCATTATTATTCATGTATATGCTTTTCTCAATTTGTATTGAATAAGCGAAAGCTAATCTCACGGCTTGTGTGAGACAATGGATATTTGTTCAATCAATAAAGATTACTTTCCTCTGTTACAGGCACTTGTGTCAATGCAATAATCCATTACAGCTTTTTGTAATTCTTTTTTTGATTTTACTTATACAATTGAATGTAACATTGGAAAGTATAAAAATGAATTTCACGTTCTTATTTAAAATAATAGGCTCTACCTAATTTGAACTATAGTGAAAATCTTGGTAACATTTCTGGCGACATCTGCTACATGTTTGCCTACTAAACATTAGACCAGTTGCCTAGACCTTATCTATTGGGCATAGAGTCATTCAGAGACTTCAAAACACTTTTGACAAACAAACTTTTGTACTTTTGTAACTCTGCATGTCAGCTATGAAGAACACTTGGAAACCCAAAACAAAACAAAAATGCTAAAAGCAACTCACCTAACTATGCTAGACAACGCTTAGGAAAAAACAAAAAAGGCATCTAAACTATTGTGCAGCAGCACTTATTGAAAACAAGAAACCTCATCTACTGTTTACAAGGCAACTCATACCTCAAAACACCTCTTTAGGTGTATCCCATTGACTGGGATAGGCAAATTTTCTCCATCCATGTTTGATAATTGAAATGCATTGTGCTCCTTGCATTCAGTAATGATGAACATGCCACTCCACATGCTGTCAAACTTGGAGTGCTTCCCTGGCCTGCTTTTTAACTCATCCCATTTGAGCACCATATCACCCTCCCTAAAATTTCTGGGAGTGGCTTTCTTATCAAAAACTCTTTTTGTCTAAAGCTAATGATACTCCATAGCTTTCATAGCTTTATCTTTGATCTCTTCAAGCTCCATAAGCTAAGCATATCTAACAGCCATAGGATCTTCTTCTTCAAACATCTCCAACTAATTCATGATATCAAGAGCTGGCAGCTCAATAGACATAGGCAGTCTTGCCTCTTTTCCATTAACTAACATATATGGGGAGTTTCCAATAGAGCTCTTGGGAGTAATTCTATCTGCCCACAAGGTAGATTTCAAATTGGTATGTCAGGTTCTTTGGTTGTCCTCCATTGATCTTTTGATAATCCTTATGAGATTCTTATTTGTGGATTCAACCAAGCCATTACCATGTGGGTAATAATTTGATGAAGTGTTTAAATAGATTCTATTCTTCACAGCCCAGTCAATTACCCTAAATCCAATGAAGGCTAAAGCATTGTCTGAAATGATTGATTCAGGTACTCCAAATCTAGATACCAAATCATAATAAAAGTTCCAAACAACATTCTCATTGGCTTCTTTCAAAGCCACTGCTTCAGTCCACCTTGTGAAATAGTTTGTTGTTGTAAGTACCCACCTATGACCTACACTTGATGGTGGGTTGATGGGACCTATAAAATCAATGCCCCATCTCATGAAGGGCTATTCTACTTGAATTGGCTACAGAGGTAAAGCTGACAACCTTTCTTTGCCTGCAAAAATGACACATTTTACACATTTTTTGGCCCATGCATGGGCATCCTTGAATAAGCTAGGCCAATAATAGCCAGCTCTCATTATTTTCCAAGTAGTAGTCCTTGGGGCAAAATGACCCCCTGTTGTTCCATCATGAGAGTCATGCAGCACCTTGTCAATTTGATCATTATCAATGCATCTTAACAACACACCATTATAATCTTTTTTGAAAAGGATATTATTAACTAAAACATAAGGAATAGACTGTAGTCTAAAATATCTCCTCTTAGCTCTATCTAAACCTATTAGACATTCACCGGTTTGTAAAAAATGAGTCATGTCACTAACCCAACCTGTTCCAACTATTGTTGTATCATTTTGATGCTCATCTTTAATGATCAGAAGAACTTCTTCTTCCTTCTCTGTTTCATTTTTAGACCTAGGAGCAAGTTGTTCACTAAGTCCTCTACCTCTGATGATCTTGGTTATCTTGATATCTACGTCATATTCCATGACTTTGGTAATCTAACCCGCCCTTTTCTCATTAACGTCCTTACCGAACAGAAACTCTTTCACACCAGGGTGAGCAACCATCAAATGTACCTTGTTGTTAGAAATAAGATGCCTAAACTTCTTGAGACTCTTGACCACTGCAAGGACATATTTTTCAATGAAACTATACCTCTATTCATACTCCTCCAGTCCTTGACTAAAGAAAGCAATTGGCTGCTCAAAACCTTCACTTTGCTATTGTACCAGAATTGCAGAAATTGTAACTATACTACCATAAGCATACAAAATAAAATCCTTTGAGAAATCAAGATTTACCAGAGTTGGTGCAGCTGATAATGCTTCTTTTATGGACTCAAAGCTAAGTTTGCCCTCTTTTGTCTAGCTGAAAACTGCATTTTTCTTCAACATATAGGTCAACAGCTTCAATAAATTTGTAATGTCAGGTATAAATCTTCGCAGAAAATTAATTCTGCCAATAAAACTTTGCAGCCCTTTCTTGTGACTGGGTAAAGGCAGCTCCAAAATGGCTCTTACTCTTTCTGTATCAATGGTAACTCCCTCTTTTAACACAATGTGTCCTAAAAGCTTGCCTTCATGCATAACAAAAATGTATTTCTTGGGATTGAGAGATATCCCAAACTCTTTACATCTCTCAAATACTTGTTTCAGGTGGGATAAATGTTCAGCTACATCCTTAGAGAAAACTGTGATGTCTTCAAGGTACACAAGTACCAATTTATAAAGCAAACCTTTAAAAGCCATATCCATAGCTCTTTGAAAAGTAGAGCCAGCATTTGACAGACCAAAAGGCATCCTTTTGTAGGCCATGGTGCCCCATTTTGTGGTAAAAGCAATTTTAAACTAATCTTCCTCCTTGACTAAGACTTGATTATAACCTGAATATCTGTCAAGTAAGGGGAATCTTTCTGAACCAGCCAGTACTTGCAGAATTTATTCCATTGAGGGCAGCGGGTAGTGGTCCTTCAGGGAAGCTCTATTAAGGTCTCTAAAGTCAACACAGAGCCTAATCTCTCTATTTTTCTTCCTCATAGGAACAAGATTAGAGACCCAAGAGGTATGCTTGATCAGAAACATAATATTTCCCTCGATCATCTTGGTTAATTCCTTAATCATTAGAGGCTCAAGTTTTGGATTTAAAGGTCTTTGTTTTTGCCTTACAGGTTTTGCACTTGGCTCTAACTCTATAGTATGCTGGGCAATTTTAGGATCAAATCCCTTTAAGTCTGAGTATTCCCAAGGAAACACAGCCTCAAATTCTTGACAAAGAGCAATAAAAGCTTTCCTATCCTCAGGTGAACAGATTTTACCAATTTTGAGAAGCTTACCTTTGAAAATTTCCAGCTCCTCATAATGTTCTTCTTTGACCTGCATGCTAGTTTTGCTCTTTTTCAGCTAATCATTAGTACCAAAAATGGATTCCAAGGTTACTAATCCTTTGGGTAGCTTATTAGTCCTTAACTGAACAACTTGATCATCACCATATTGTTGTTTAAGTTTATTTTGACTATCCTCTTCTAACAGAAAATGCAAAACATGCTTATCACTCTCAAACACCTGCCAATGAATGTTATTGTTAGGAATAGAGGGTCTATCAACTATCTTCACATGAGGCTGTACCTTTTTTCTTTGAATATCACTAGGGATATCAAACTGAGCCCCAATTGTAGCTAACCTATCTGCATGCTTGTTCGGATTTCTTGAAATAGAGATTAGATTGAAAGCATCAAAATCCTCAATCATATCCCATACCCTATGTTTATAGCATTTCAAAACATCATTTTTTGTAACATGCAGTCCCCTCACCTGATTCACAATAAGTTCACTATCCCCATATACCTGTAAATAGCCAATTTTCCTCTTCCTTGCCCACTGCAAACCTTGAATTAACCCTTCATACTCAGTAGTGTTATTTGTACATGAAAAAGCAAAACGAAAAGCAAAAAAATATATGTCACCTTGTGGAGACACAAGCATTGCACCCCCACTAGATCCATTCATATTCCTAGATCCATCAAAGTACATTTTCCATACCTCGTCTTGCTGTCCTATCTGCTGATCTATAGTTTTTACAAGGTTTGGAATTGTTGTTTCAGGTCGCATATAAACCCTCATACTAGTTTCATGGATGTGTCCCTTAGGATCATCTACAATATTTTCTAATGCCCACTCCTTTAACAACACCTTTGGTATATTTTCAGCTTGTAGTTCTTAAGCAGCAACAAGCTCACTATCATTAGAAATTATGCAATTTGCATTAACAACACTTGGCACATAAGGCTCTATGTGATCCTTGGCAAGCAATTCAGATTTTATGGTCACTTTTGTACCATACCGGGTCCTAAAAAACATGTGAGACCAATTTGAGGATAAATATCCGCCTATCTTGGTTGTGAACTCTCTTGACAAATACATGGCAAAATAAGGAGGCAAATCTATGATGAACACCTCTTGGGAAATGGAAACATTTGGATAGGTATGCAAAGTGAGACCTAGATCTTTTATCACACCTATAGTGTTAACAGATGTACCATCTAGCTGGAGCACACCCTTCTCAAGGGGCTGGTATTTCAATCCTAATTGGTCTGCAATCTGCTTTGGCATTACAGAACTACTTGCACCACTATCCACCATGCAGTTATGTACTAACTTGTCTCCTATTATTAATGACACATAAAATGGAAGTGGTTTAGCACTCTTATTTGGCTATTTACTACTGTCCTAGGATGAATTGGTAAGGACAACCCCAGCTGTGTCAATAGTTGCATCATTTGACAATTTTAAATCAGACAAGGCAGATTGTAACATGTCCTTTTGACCCAAGATAGCTAAGGAATCCCACATCGATATTGTCACATTCATTTTCTTCATATTTTCAATGATATTAAAAGGTGAAGTGACGTTTACCTTTTGATGTGACTTTGTAGTAGCAATATCAGCCTGAAAATGAGGTTGTTCCCTAGCAGTTGTTTGAGTGTTCCTTTGCAAAATATGGGGAATCTGGGATGTAGAAGGGTCAGCAAGTCCTTTTCCCTTGTTTGCTTCTTGATCTATCTCATAACCCCTCTTTTTAGCTCTTGTATTTACTGCAACTGAAGTATCATCTCTGTTCACACCACAAAACTCATCTCCCTACCAGTTTAGGAAGGCAGTATCATTCTGAGGTTGTTCTTGTTGTTGTACAACCCCATCAGTAGGTGTGTTTGGCTATGAAACTAGAACATTTTGTACCATTGGGGCCTAATTTATCACTCCATTTGAATAGGTTGCCTAACTGTGTGGCTGATTGCAAGGAAAACACCATTCATACTCAGCTACAAGGTTGTTCTGAACAAGGACAAGGTCTCTAACTGCATTAATGGGTGCAGGATTGTAAGGCTAGAAAGGCCTCTGGTTCACATTCTACCTAGCACCCTGGTAACTGCTTTGATATGGTGGCCTATTAGCTTGGTATGGCTGGTTTTGCCCTTAATAAGGCTGATTTTGCCCTTGGCTGTGTGGCTGATAAGGCTATCAGTTCTGGGACTGCTATTTTTTTATATTCACCAGCTCATTCCCAAAAGTTTGTAGAATGTTCTCTATCTTATGTTAGCTATTTTTTAATCTCTCTTAACTCTTGTGATGAGCTGGAAACAGTAGTCTCAGGATTGGCAGTACTTGGCAATGCTGCTATAGCAAGTAAAGGGGCAAAAGATGGAATTGGCAAAGGCATTAAAGCTTGAATCTCAGGAAAAATGGGCACTGGTGGTCTAGGTACTATTTTCCCAGCTTGAATCAAGTTGTTTTCTTCTCTAATAGCTATTTCATAAGCATCAGGTAAACTTGTACTGCCCATTGATTGTATCATTACTGAAATATCACTATTAAGAGCTTTCAAAAAATACAGAAATGCATATTCTGATGAAGAAGGCCTTACTGTGGTAGGAATTCTATTCCATGTCTTCTGAAACCAGAAATTGAAATCCATCATTTGCTCCTAGGGAGCTCTCTTTATTGTAGTCAACTATTCAACCAGTGATAAGTTATCAGACTTATCTTGAAATTTCTTATTCAACTTAGCACCCAAATCATCCCAAGTTCCAATGGTTTGCATTGGTAAACTCTGGAACCACTGTAATTCTTTCCCTTTAAATGAGGCAGCCAACAGCCTGATGGCTACATTTTCCTGAGTTACATGATGAACACCACACAGAGAAGCTACGTCTCTAATGTGTTCGATTGGGGTAGTTTGATCCTCCCCTATGAAATAAGGTAGGCTCTTCAAAGCTGCCATGCGTATATTATCATGCTATGTCAAATTCAATGGGCTGCCCCCATCAAATGCTACAAATGGCTGATTCCTTGCCATTGGAACAGCTGGAGGTGGGTTTTCTTGAACCGGTATAGGACCTACAGGTACTACTAGTCTGAAACTTGATGGGGTTGATTGGATTCTTTTTGAAACTAGAATCCTTACCACAGTTCTACTCTATCTTCTAGGCGGAGACAACTACAAATAATCAAAGGAACTCAAACTCTGAGTCTATATCTTTCTCATAAAATATGTGACAACACTGATCTACTTGTCTTTCTTCAGTATGAGTCGGTAGATATGTAGAAAACTGCCTCTTAAAGGCCTGATACTGCTGGTAGCATATCAAAACTAGCAATATGATTGAAACAATAAGCACTATTCAGACTCAAACAATCCCACTGGGTGTGCCAAAAACTGTTATCACCTAAATATGCACCCTGACTAATTTACAGAAATTAGTCTATTTGATGAAACATGGGAAGACCTCTAAAGCTGTGGGTCACTTTATAGGTAGAGGTCAACCTCTTGAGAAGGCCAGCTTCCTAACTTTGTATACCCTAAAACTTTACTATTCTATGACTATGACAAAGAAAAGGGTAAGAAAGCTCTGTTCTACAACTAAAATTTAACTCTAAGGGTGATACACCTATTTTCAATGAGGAACATGAAAATAACAGCCCAAACACTTGCTAATGTGATTGAAATAACTCTTGTACAATTTATCAGTTATACCTCTGCATAAATATTTCACAAATAGGTCTATAGTTGTAGAATTTTTAAGAGGAATAGTAATTTCACACTTAATAGTAATGCATATCTAGACACAACTTGTAACCTGCATAAGTACTTTTTGTAAAAAGGATCTTTTCCAAGACAAAATTAAGAGGAAATAAACTTACTTCATAGTTAACTCCATCAAATCAGATAATGAGCACAAAAAATGCATAAGATAGATAGGCACAATTTCCAATCAATGATCTCCAAGGTTCTCTCTGTATATCATATCATGTAAATTGGTAACATGAGTTACAAATCTTGCCAAAATCTAGAGCAAGGATCACAAAATCACAAGTCTCTGCAAGTAGCATAATCAGAACTCCCTACAATGAGTCAATCACAAGTGACTATATCCATCTAAGTGGTTCCACCAAAGTAGGAAAACCCAACTGATTTGGGTCGGATGCCCAGAAGAAGCCTAAAATCTAGGGCCTAAATCCTCTCCAAAAATGCTCAAACTACAAGAAAAAGTCCATTAGGACTTAGCCAAACATTATGGCTCATGATAATAAGTCTAAAAAGGACTCTAAAAGGCAATAAAGCCCTCCTAGATACTCTCCAAGTAGTCAAGACAACTACTAACTGTCAACATGACCTAGTCAAACACTCTCTCCTCCAAGCCAGAAAAAGGTGCTACAACAAAGCCATGTGTTCACCACATCCTCCTTGCATTAAAAGGTAACGAAAACCCTTAAATGATTTATAAGATTATCATTTAAGTTTTTTTGTTTTACATTTCATTTTTTGTGCAAGGAAATCAAATACAATACAAAAACAATAACCCCTAGCACCGAAGTGCTTTCCTTAGCATGAAAGGAATAAAAAGACTAACACAAAAGTCTTAAAATAAATTGCCACCTCGGGGCATGCCACTAGGTATCACATGTGGTAAGGTGTTGACCATGAGCTTTATTAAAAGATATGCAATAAATAAAACAAAAATGCAAAAGGGAAAAAAGGCCCATCGGGCACTTTAGGGCTTTGAAACCCTTGTGGACAAAAGCATTTTTTGAAACCTTCATTTTACACTTTCATTTCTTGAAAACTTGCTTTGTTGTTTTCCTTCCCACCGACATGAGGGTTTGTGTTTGAGCCATATGTAGATATCTTCTAAGGCATTTCACCAGCATCTTTGACTCCTATTCCAATAGCTGAGGTAAGTTCCATGAGCTCATTTTCTGGAAAAACACTGCAAAATTCATAATTTTCCTATAACTCTTCAACATTGTATTTGTTGTTTATTTCATTTTACTGCATGGCTATCTCTTTTTGTGATATGTTGCTACGAAAAATGATAAAATGTATTATTTCTATTTTTATCATTTTTCTGTATCTGTTGTTATTCTTTTATGTCACTTCCCTTAGGGTTTGAGGAAAACAAAAACCCTCGACCTTATACTGCATGGCCATGGACAAAGCTACTTATTCTGGTTTCGTACTACAAGGATAAAACTTTTTTGTAAATGAAATACAAGGGTTTTCCTGTAGGTGATTTTTGTTGTTTTTCCACTGTGCCTTATTACCATTTTCTGTTGTCTCTTGGCACTGTCACTGCATATGTTAAAGGATTCATTCTTTTGTATGGTTGAGATAGATATTTTTTAGTTTAATCATAAATGACTGTCGTTTTTCAGGTATAATGCTACAGAAAGTAGGAAAAAATGTGACATTTCTACCCAGAAACATTACTCTGTCTGTGATATTCCTGTATATAGCTTTGTTCTTGCTTCTAGAACTAGGGTTTTGATGGAAAACCCTCACTGTGTTTTCTACTTGCATTTCTATAGCTGAATCTCTATGTTGCTCTTTGTCTTTTGCTGTAGAATTCCTGGCATATTTTGATATTATCTTTGATATGTTCAAAACTATAGTTGTTCCATTTCTGCACACTATGACTGTGATCTATGTTTTACCTTTGTCAAGGCTATCATAGTGGTCTTCATGCTCAATCTTCTTCATGGTATTAAAGTGAAGATAAATTTGACTCATCACTGCTATTTATTTCTTCTACACGTGGTTATAACAGTAAATGAAAGCTCCATAGATGATTGAGATAACTTTACTTTTATATGGATCTCTATATTCTTGTTCATTTTGAAAACTTTTGTTGTAGCATTTTGAACAGTGTCACTTCTCTGGAACATGTTTAGCATATACATTCACCTCTAACAAGTTGTTTCTTTGTTCACTATTACTTTGACTGCCTTCTGATGATCTTCTATATTTGTTATCATAGCTGTTTTCATGCTTTTACACTTCCTCATGGCCAACAGTGTTATGTGATGACTGAGTGATGTTTTCTTTGTTTTGACTACTATGGATGCATCTTATGGTCTCTATGCTGTTATACAGTCATGCTCAGCTCATGACCTATCACACTCTATCTTGATGTCATCATCTCCTTCAGTAAATCCCTTACTCTAATGTGGTGACTACCTTTTGATGATGGTCTTAGAGACCTTTGAGCGTTCATGGTGCCTCTTATGATTGTTGATTGTCAAGACTGCTGGCAAATAATTGAAAACCATGTAGTTGTTCCATTTCTTCATTGATTGTTGTCCTTCAGTACATGACTGCTAGGTCAGTGTGCAATCTCTCAGGCATTTGATAGTGTTCTCAAGATCTTTGACAGTCTTAACATTTTCTGTATAAGCATTGTATATCATTTCAAGGTGGTTCCTCTTCATATATCACTGAGGGCCGTTATACTGTCAAAATACATGAATGCATCTACCACTCTCATCATTTCTGTACACCATGCTCACTATTGTATCTACTTCCATAGATGTGACATCAGATATCTGTAAGTCTTTAACACCAACAGTCACTACACCTTGGAATTTCATATGCTAAGACTGCTCAGATCATTATGATATCTGTATTTATGGCATTTAAATCTGAATCTATATATTTTGTCTATTTTGCATATGTTCTTTAGTTTATCTCTAAAATAGTAAAAAAATATAAGCATTCTGAGTGTGACTCTTCTATCACTATATCTCTGCCTTTTACTGTCACCATGTCCTCCTACTGTTTTCAATGTTGGACTATCTTTGTGCTTCCATGACAGAGATGACTATAGTATTTTTTATTTGACTGTCTCTTGACAGTTTTATTCTATCATGCTATTAGACTAAACACCTTCCTTTGACTTGTTTACTGTCTACATGCTAATGACACTTCCATATACTCTGAAGATCTCTAACGATTCTGACATGGATTTTAGATCTCAATGGATTGGCAGGGGTTCTAGGGCTTCACACATCATGCATTGTCTCTACTAGGTCTTTATATGCCTTTGCTCTCATTGGTCTACTATTCTATTCATTTGACTATAACTTCTATGCAACAATGAATGATATCTTCTTTATGCTCATATACATTGATGACTTAATTGTCCTGAAAGGTACACTGTCCTTGACTGAGATGCATGACTATACCTTATAAAAGTATATGAATAGATCTTGTTGTACAAGTTGATCCTTATTTCTATTGAATAATTCATGAGATCTTCTGCAATGTTTATGAGCTGGGCTCAACCCTTGTGGGAACCACATTTTCTCCACTCATAATGTAACCTGATGAATCAAACATAAATCTAATTACACCTGTATCTACACATGAAGAAAACTTGTTAATAAAAACAAATGCATACCCTAGATGCATTAGATAACTTTAGTAGTTGTCTGGTACATTTCAGGTATGCATGACTGATTCTATGCATCTTGTTGAAAAGCCTATACATGCATAATGAATGCGTATATAATGAATGTAATTAGTCATTGCTTAGAGCGACATTGCTCTAACACCTTATCTCATCTTTTGCAGGGAAATAGGAAAATGGACCAAGGAAGCTCAAGTCAACAGCACAACTATCCAGACAAATCAGTCATTTAGGCAATGACTGGTTACCGTCATTCTATACTCCTTTATTTACATTCATTACTTATTCATGTATATGCTTTTCTCAATTTGTATTGAATAAGTGAAAGCTAATCTCACGGCTTGTGTGAGGCAATGGATATTTTTTCATTCAATAAAGATTACTTTCCTCTATTATATGTACTTTTGTCAATGCAATAATCCATTACAGCTTTTTGTAATTCTTTTCCTGATTTTGCTTATACAATTGAATGTAACATTGGAAAGTATAAAAATGAATTTCACCTCCTTATTTAAAACAATAGGCTCTACCTGATTTGAACTGTAGTGAAAATCTAGATAACAATCATGATAAACAACAACATCAATGCATATGATTAACCACACAAAGAGCCAAGGTTATACAACAAATTCAGAGTTCAAAGATAATGAGGGGCTATATGACAAATCTTTCTGAATCGAGTACTTCCAAGGCTAGATTCAAAGGCAAACAAAGGTGCACAGAGCAACAGTATTGTTAAGGTTTGTAAATGCGACATAAGCATCATGAAATTCACTACGCAGAAAGCACGAGTGCTTCCACTAGCCAAGTGTCGGATAAAATATACAACCCCATTGTCATATTAGGAACTAAGTCCATTTTTTGAGTGCTCTCGAAAGGGACACTAGGTCTGCATCAGTATAATTTTTTGTCGTCATCCTCCTGCTAGATGGAAACACTAGTGGAAGGGAAACAAAATATAAGAGAGGAGAAACAAGTGTCTTAGAGAGAATCACATAGGAGGGTGCTCCCAAGTCACCAACCACGATGCTATGTCTGTAAGACACAACACATAATAATGAAATCAGAGAGAGAGCAATATAGAAGAATGATGGTATGAATAGAAGAAGGTCACAACAGAGGCAGTCTCCTGGTACCCGAACCTTGCAGGAGAATCCGAGGTCATTCTAGGAGGCCTAAACAACACGTAACACATCACGGGGGAAGCACATTATGATAGAAATAAAATTTTATAGATACTTACCTCTAAGGCCCCTTTTCGGGCTAGAAGTTGTCTATAAGCAAATCATCATTGTCATCTTCCCACTCCCTAATGTTGGAGGATAGTGGGACATAAGGTACCATAGCTATATTCGTATCTTTCTCATTATGTTGTTCATCGTTAGGACCATTATTGTTTGGTTGAATGTTGAGATTGATGTTTTCTTGTTGAGATCTAAGGTAAGCTCGTCACCTTGCCTTCCTCCTTTTTGCAAGTTGACGTTGATGTATTTTATGACTCAGTTTTTGTAACATAGGGCTTTTCTTTGTTATAGATTTTTGTGTTGTAGAGGAGGAAGCATCAAGATCAAAGGTCCTTTGTCTAGGTTGAATATTTTCTTGTTGAAGCTTACTATCGTATTTATTCTCTATCCTCTTAGTGATGTCCAAATGACTTGACTATTCAAACAAAGGAGGGATATTAGAGGTCTTCTCTTCCTTAGTGAAATTCAAGGTGTGTGAACAATCAGCTAAAGGAAGAAGGTTGGTGGGAGCATCCATAGAGGTAGGAATGTGATTATTGTTAAATGAATGCTTATTTTCTACCCATGGAATGTTCTTTGTTAAAGGGAGCTCTTCATTCACAAATGCTTCATCTTGGCTAGGGAGAGCAGTGGAATTACTAAAGCTATCCCTAGTCTTCTCATTTGGGTATTTAGTTATAGGGGAATTATGATAACTTATAGGATCATCATCAGCCTTTTCCTTGCTACTCATGGAGAAGAACTCAGTTAAGCTTTCTAATATCGTAGGATGTTCACTCATGAGGGTTAAAAATTGGTCAAAAGCAAGGTTTTTGACAAACACATGCAAAGATACCATTGAAAAATGACATGAAGGTGCCATTTCAATGTAATATTAGATTTTTGAAAATCCTTTTCAACTTTATGCAAAAGTCAAGTGCAAAACTATATGCAAAAAATATCTTAAAATGCTTGATTTTTCGATACTTTTTCAATAACAACGAATGAAACAAAGAATATTGTAAGGATTCTGATCAAGGATAGCAAGTTACATGTCTGATATCAGTCCAAAACAGAAATCTAATCACTCTCAACACACTCTTTATGCAAATCCTAGATAATGCCAAGTCAAAATATAGTGAAAGTATGTCAAAATGAGCACTTTTTTCACCAAAAGTCAATGCAAAAGAGCATAGAAAAAGGGGTGTTGTGAGGAAAATGATGATGGATAGAAAATAATATTAGAAATAATAGCCACTTGGTGCAAAAATACTTAACACAACATGATTGTAGCAACACTTAAGGTCCAACCCTAGTGAAAATATAGCAAAATATGTAATTTTTCACCCTTTTTCAACTCCAAGACCTAGTAAAGGGATGTTGTAAGAAATTTTAGGAGATACGGAGAAGAATATCAGTAATATTAATCATCTCAATCTACAAAATTGATGACAACACACTTGGAGTGTAAACTAGGCCAAACCCTAGGGCAAAAAAAGCCAAAATGTGTAGTTTTTTGCAAAATTTTCACTACAAGACCCCAATAAAATGGTGTTGTGAAGCTTTTGATTAGGGGAAACAAATTATTACCATGATAATAGAATATTAATGCAAAATTATCTTTCACAACACACGTATGGTGCAAGTTTGGAGAGTCGATAAGCCCAAATTTAGTGAAAAATGTTGTTTTTGAAGCCCTAGGTTTGAAATCTTGGGATAAAATGTTATGTGAATGCTTTGAAGTCTGATTTATAAATAAATTGACTTAATCTCAAATCTGAAAATGATTTTCAAGCCTTGACATGTAAAATGCCCATGCAAATTTAATGAAAATGCATCAAAATTGCTAGTTTTTGTTGAAATTTTCTATGTAAAAATACAAATATTTTAAATCTAAATAAAAATTCACACTAAAGTGCAAGATTACTGCCAAAAAAAAATTTAAATGAGCCTCTAAAATAAGTATAAAAATATGATAAAAGATTTTGCCTACAAACCCTAGATTTTGGAATTACTAGGTTACATAAAATTGTCAAAATTTCCACAAAACCCTAGCAATTAAATGATGAAAATGCAAGATAAATTTATGATTTTTTTAATTTTTCTGTAGTTTACATCGGATCTAATGCAAAAATCATGAATTAGGAAAATTTAGGAAGAATTGATGCAATTTAGTAAGCCAAACAATGCAATTTTTTTGTATTTTTACATTTTTTTAGTTTTTTTGAACTTTTCTCAATGCAATGAAATGAATGACCAAATGAATGAATGAATGAAATCCAAATCTGAAGACAAACACTCAACAAGTTGCAATTTAAGTCCAAAAATAGGGGTTCACCAAAATGTATAGGGTAAAATTGGATTTTGTTAATCTTTGTTGTTTAGATGTTGAATCCTCCTTTCACCCTAATATTGAAGGATCTAGGGTCGAGTGATGAGCACTATCATACCCTAGGTCACTTGCAAATGAAGGGAAACTTGGATTAGGGAATTAATTATAAATTTTTCCTTCTCTTATGTCCAATTAACCATTAAAACCCTAATTATGCAAATACGACAACAAATTGACAAATAACGGAAAAAGCTCTTGCAGACGGGAGTAAAATACTAAATCACAGAATACTTGTTTTTAGGGTTCTGAAGTGAAATAGTCAGGGACAGTGGAGTAGGCACCCAAGTCTAAGGTACTTTCTTTTTCAGGGAATCTGGACCTCCTTCCGACACTAATCAGCCTTGTAACTTCTATTTCCTGAGATCTGTCTGCAAAGGACACTGGAGTGAGCACCCAAGTCATGCAAGTGCTCCTTTGTCTGACTTTTCTTCATATCCTGAATCCCTAATGTCTTCCCAGGCTTCCTACAACTCCACTTTATCCGGATGCAACACCTATAACCTGCAATCATAAGACTTTGTTTAGGGGTTGTGGTGTTTAGAGGTTTGTCTTAGTCAAGCCCTGGAGGACACTTAAGTCTCTGAACACCTTTGTTAGATAAAGAGGGCGTTCCCTTGTGAGGCAGAGGCCAAAACCAAAGGAATCAATGATAAAAATACAATGATAAGTCACCTTGTAGTGAAGCTCTCATGGAGGAAGATGCTCTTCATGCCATGAGGAGATTGAAGCTCAAATATGTAAATATCAACACACAAAACACACAAGTCTGCTCTTGAATCACCTTGAGAACACTTGAACATCACCCTTTCTATCTAATTGCAATCTAGTTTACAAATGAATGCCTACACATGCTTATATATGCACCTACAAGCATTGCCACCAAGATATTAAAAATCAAATTTTACCATGTCGGTAAAATAACCTCCTAACGGTCATAAACTAACACCCAGAAATTGGGGCTTCCCCAAAATAGAGCAAGACTATGGCATGGGCGCCCAAGTCCTCCCCCCTATTTTAGGTAGGGTACAGCTCAAGGGGTCCACCTAGGTCTCATTCCATCGAGATGCTAAAATATGAACTAAAATGTCCTAAATGCACTTTAAAGACAGCTAAACCTTATGAGGGAAAAGCCCCCAAGGGGACATTTTTTGACGTTACAATCTGGATAATTTTGTGATTGTGTTTTTGGATGACATCTTAATATATTCCAAGGATTAAGGGGAACACTTAACCCATCTAAAGGCTATCTTACAAAGGCTACAAAATTATAAGTTGTTTGGGAAGTTATCCAAATGCTCCTTCTTTGAAAGGAGGGTCGGCTATTTAGGGCATATCATTTCAGCCGAGGGTATAGTGGTAGATCTTGATAAAGTAAAATCCATCACTGAGGTAAGAAGTTTTATGGGATTGGCAGGGTACTACAGGAGGTTTGTGAAAGACTTTTCAAGGATAGCCAACCCAATCACATCTTTACAAAAGAACAAAAAGTTCATTTGGACTGAGCAGTGTGATAAGACATTTTAGGTACTGAAGGAAAGGCTAACATCACCTCTAATTTGAAAGGTACCTAACCCTAATGAGAACTTCACAATAGTAATAGATGCATCCATAGAAGGACTAGGAGGAGTTCTTTTCTAAGAGGAAGGAGTAGTGGCTTATGAATCACATAAACTAAAAATTCATGAAGTCTTATGAATCATAGAAACTAAAAATTCATGTAGTCAATTACGCTCCCTATGACCTTGAACTTATAGCCATAGTTCATGCCTTGCAAAAATGGAGACATTTCTTGTTTAGAAAACTGTTTGAGCTTAAAACAAACTATCAAGGACTAAAATATATATGCACTCAACCTCATATGAATGCAAGACAGAGAAGGTGGTTAGAGTTCCTAAGTGAGTATGATTTTGAGATTGAGTATATCAAGGGGAAAGAAAATAGGGTGACCGATGCTCTCAGCAGGAGGAGACAGATAATGGCCATATCCAACTCACACATAGACCTAAAGAAACAAGTATTCTCTAAGCAGAAACATGATCCATGGTATGCTTAGGTTAATGCATCTCTAGCTAATACCTCTATGGAACCTAAGTATTCAGATTATGCTTTTGATTCTGATGGGCTAATGAGGTACTAGGGAAGAATAAACATTCTTGATAATGCAAAACTAAGGGGTATGATCCTAACAAAATCACATAAGGCTCCATATTCAGGACATTTGAGGGTGAATAAGATGTATGCAGATCTCAAAAAATTATATTTATGGCCAGGAATAAAGAAGGATGTGGTAGACACAGTTGCCAGATGCCTAGAATGTCAGAGGGTTAAGGCAGAACATGTACACCCAATAGGACTTCTTTATCCACATGTCGTACCTTTCTATAAATGGAAAGTCACAAGTATAGATTTTATCCAAGGGATACCAATAACATCTCATAGGCATAATTGTATTTTGGTGGTAGTGGATAAACTCGCTAAGGTAGCCCACTTCATAATAGGAAACCTAATAGATGATACACTTGCAGTAGCAAAAAGGTTCATAAAGGAAATTTTTAGGTTACATGGAATACCTGAGAAAATCATCTCTAATAGAGACACAAAATTTACTTCTAGATTTTGGCCCACTTTATAGGCTACCTGACAAACGTAGTTGAATTTTAGCACAACCTATCATCTTGAGATAGATGGCCAAATAGAAAGACCCAACCAAATTCTAGAAGACCTCCTTTGTATGTATTGCATGGATCAATAGACTAAATAGGAGGAATATTTGCCATTAGTTGAGTTTGCCTATAACAATTCCTTCTAGGCAGCTATAGGTATGGCATCCTTTGAAGCTTTCTAAGGGAGACCTTGTTGAACACCCTTGAGCTAGGATAAATTAGAGGATAGGATCTTGGTTGGCCTTGAAATGTTGAAAGATATGGATAATCAGGTGCAACTTATTCGATAGAGGTTGAAGGAAGCCTTGGATCACCAGAAAAGTTATGCAGATAGGAATAGGACACCCAGAAGATTTCAAGTTGGTGAGAAGGTGTTCCTAAGAGTTTGACCTCATAAAAGTTCCATCTCTTTTGGAAGGAAGTCAAAGCTAGCTCCTCGCTATGTCAGGCCTTTTGAAGTACTTGAGGAAATCAATCCTATAGCTTACCACTGGGTGTTACCTCCAACACTGAGCAGAATTCATGATGTGTTCCATGTATCCTTGTTAAAAAAGTATATACCTGACCCTAAGCATATTCTTAATTGGAATGCCCTGCAGGTGGAAGAACCTGGTACAATAACCATAAAGCCATGCAAAATCATCGAGAGGCACCAGTTCCAGCTCTGCAATAGGATAGTGGACCAATCTAAGGTCTAGTGGGACCAGTACTCACCTAAGAATGCTACATGGAAGACACAATGGAAATGCAACAACTCTATCCGCATTTATTTTGAAAACTCTAGATAATTTATAAACTCGTCAAACTTTAAATTTTTGTTTAAAAGACAATGATGTTTAGATGATACAGCCAATTATGCTTAAATGATACTCTATGATAGACTACTTTGTTGAAGGATGGACTTTAAAAGTAGACAAGTATACTGATGTAAGCGATGCTTATTTCTATAGACTCATATGTATATGTTTGACCTTATTTCTAACATGCATCGGGACAATGCATAAATTTAGGGAGGAAGGATGTCACAACCCATATTTGAATTTTGAGTTCAAATTGGAATACTACTGTAGGTATTTACTTTTCAAATAATATAAAAGCCAATAAAATTAAATAATAAAAACAAAATATAGTTCCAATTTAAAATTCTAAAAATGAGGACACTTCTAGAAAGGGCAATAAATGAGGAACTTTCCCCCTCATTCTCAAGTCAAGACTCCAATTTATGAGATGAGTCCTTTTTCTCCTTAAATTTATGACTAGTGGAAACTTGGAGAGTCCTTTTCCACAAGAATTAAATGCCAAATTGGAAAAGAGGGAGAGGGTGATTAATTGGAAGACTTGACTCAAGACTTGGAGTTTCCTCCAAATGGGTCAAGTTTTATATAAATTGCACGGATTTTTGAGGAAGAAGACAATCATTTTTGATTTGGGAGTGCTAGAGAAATCTGTAAGAGTTCTCCTCCTCATCATTTTTTTTCTTTGTTGTTCTTGAAAGTCTAGCTCTTGAATTTTGTTAATAAATTTTCTGTGTGATGAAATTATCTTAGGAATTTGAATTCATTTGTGTATGAGGTTTGCTTAATAGTAAAATTTGTATGTAGCATTTAATAAAAATCCACCTGCAACTATGTTTTGACAAATGTACATACTCCGTACCTTATACTTATTATCTTCGTGATGTTTTGGTGATTTATAACTCTTTCAATGCAATCACGGCTTTCCATGAGGCACTTTATGGTAGCCAGAATTTATAGAGATAATTGTAAATGTTTCTTTGTATGGACTGGTTGGTATGAACACTAGAGTCTTGGTTGAAGGATCAGGTTTGACACATGCCAAATGCTTTTTCTTAAAATTTTCTTAGAACTATTCATTAAACCCATTGGGTTTATATTTTTGTAAATTTTTCATTTTTCCTTTCACCATGTTGGATGATAGTCCATACCCTATTTTAAAGCCCATAAAAGCATAGGCAGGGAGGACATTAGAAAGGAATTTGGCTTTACACCTGCTAGCTACATTTGTTTGAAAGTTTCTAAAGCCTTTTCAATTAATCCATTTAGTCTGATCCTGCAATCATTGCATTTATTTAGGCATTTTGACAAACAGTTCACTCGCCATATATGTGCATCTATCCTTATGGTTTGATGAATGTCCATACCCTATTCTAGGACCCACAGAGGCTTAGGCAGGGAGGACGTTAGCAATGCTGAGGGGTCTGGATTTACACTCGCTAGTTGCAAATGCTTAGAAGTTTCTAAGGCCCTTTCAACAAAGACATTCCTTTAAGTCATTTTGTCAAACTACTCACATGCGCCATCTAAACTTCCACGTCCCTACATACATATCCCTCAGAGTATTTCAAAATCCCTAACAAAAATTCCCCTACCGATTTGCTTTGAAGGCAGTTTGGCACTAGTAAGGGAACACTGGCTATGGTTGGAGGATTTAACTTTACACCTGTAATCATCATTTGATTAAAAGTTTTAAAGCCTTTTCAACAAATCCTTTTTGTGCAATCCGGCGATCATTACATTTCATGTTACCACATTTTTTTAGGCATTTTGTCAAATAGTTCACACGCCTTTCTCCATCCCTTACAGTTTGATGGATGTCCATTCCATATTCCAGAGTTCTGGTCTGAGCTGCGGAGGATGAAAGCAAAGGTTGAGGAGTCTAGCATTACATTCGCTAGTTACATTTGCTTAAAAATTTCTAATGCCTCTTCAACAAACCCATGCTAAATGTACCCTGCTATCTTGGCAATTCGTGAGATCACATTTCTTTGAGTCATTTTGTTAAACATCTCACATATCATGTCTGTACTTCCACATTTTGAGTACATGGCTACTGGGACACTTGCAACTACAACATTTGACAAATTCCTCCTTTCCTTATGTTCTGAAGGATGACCTTACCCTGTTTAAGTGCCCAGCATACAGTTCTAAGTGTTCCTAAATCATTGAATGAAGTTGTTTAGATAGTTAAGATAGATAATCCACATGATACTCAACTACATAGGAATCGTAAATTTACCAAGTCCCATCAGGCTAAACTTAACAAATGATTTATAAAATTTATATCATTTTTTTAATTAGTTGCAAAGGAAACAAGTCACATAGTTCTGTATATAATCTATATTTCAAGGGTGAGTGTTTAAGTGCTCACCAAATACATGATCAAGTAAATCTTTGTATCTGGCAAAGCATTGGTATCTTAATGATAAAATTTAGGGTGTACTCATGTCGGCTAGTGTTGTGAAGAAGGTCAACCATGTCACATAACAATCAACTATAGTTGTAATGCAATAAGGGTTACTCATATTCATATTGAAGTATGTACAACTCTCTTCCACTAAAACTACATGGTTGCATGCACCGAGAACACAAGCAAAGATTACAATGTAAGGGATAAAAAGAAAAATAAATAATTAAAGTGGTGTGAAGGAGATAAGAGTGAAAATGGATAAAATTAGATAATATATGAGTAATTGTAGTGAAATGTTAACTTAATGTGTAAATGAAGATGTAAAAAGAGTATTATTAGTTGTAATGTAAGAAAATGAGATAAATATTGTAATATGTTTGAGAAGAAGAATAAATGGTTAAAGTTAAAGGACAATAAATTTAAATTACCATACAATTCCTGCAACATATTTTTTTTATATACCATAATGGTTTTCAGAGTCAATGTTATCTTCTAATCTTCTAAGCAATGAATCATAACATTTTAGTACTCATATATAAAAGCCTATCGGCTAATTGACACCCATAAATTTTACAGTTTAGAATTTAAAAGTAAATCTTGATAATAATAAATTATAACTAGAATTTTCAATAAAAGACAGTGATATGGTTGCATATTTTAGTTAGTTGAGGAAGAATTGTATGAATTAGATATAAATAAAAAAAATGCACTAATTCAAGATCATGATGTAAATGGTATAAAAAGAGATAACATAATAAATGGTACATAAGGAAATAAAAGCATAAGGTAAACTAGTAACAAAGTATAAGTAAAATGATTTGCAAAAGGTGAGAATTTACGTGGAGAATATATGAATAAAATATATAGTAAGAGTGGATGTTTGGTGGGTATGCTTTCATGAAAAGGTATAGTCCTTATGATACATGCAACAATTATAAGAAACTTTTCTTTTGGAATTGTGATAAAATAAAAAAGAATTATTGAAATTTTATATGTTGATTTAGTAGTTGAACTAGTTATCAAGATTCTTTAATTTGACCTAGATTAAATTTTATGTTATTGTTAGAATATCTTTTCTAGTTTATGAGTTGACATAAGTATCTTTCTAGTCATATGTTTACAAAATTGATTAAGTTTCTTTTCTAGTTCTATTCATTATGATCAAGCATCTTTTATCTGCATTTTGATTAAGGAAGTATTTCCCTTTATCAACTGTTTTATGCAAGTTTTTCCTTTGCTAGTAGATAGGTAAACCTTGTAAATAAATGTCCAAAACTCAAACAATTCATAGTGTTCAGTATTTACAGTACCTCTGTGTCACGTTTAACCAAGTACCTCACACCTAACATAGCTACAACAATGACATCTGGGCACCGTCCCTCTAAATCGTCAGGGAGTAATAAGGAACATGTCAAAGTTAAATCTGTAGGAAGGGAAAATCTCCTCGAATACCTCACTAAAAAGATTAATTAAAAATAAAGGATGAGTCTATCAAAAATAGTTGTAGGATGATTACCATGATAGTAAACCCCTTTTAACTATCAATGGAAAACCTCGACGGATAAATATGCATACTAGGTGAACTATCCTCACATGAAAACTAAAATGTCAAACACTCTTGGGAGGTGTGTTTGCAAACTAGGTTCTTAGGAATTTCATCACTGTATCACTCGAGTGGGTGGGCAGTCGGTGAAGAACTGTGTACCCACTCACAGTTACATAAAACATAGTGCAAGATAGAACTACATGTTTGCATCTCCATGATGATCACATCCAAAGAGGTCCTTGATCCCATAGATATAGGGTATGTAGGCAGTCTGGATGATGAAGGATGCCCCCAATACTCAGGTCCCTCGAATATAGGATACTCTTTTATAATCAACTTCGTAATCTCAATCCCTAGTTTAAAGGTTATCTAAGTAACTTAAGAGCTCTCCTAGTACTTAGAAGAATCCCCAGGTGGATTACTTGTACCTGGCTTTGCCGTAAACTGAGGTGAGTACAAGTTTATTTTATGTGTTCCCTGGTTGACATCCTCAGTACAGTGCTTGGGCAGAATATGGTCTCCAGAAAGTGACTCATGAACCCGTATTGGTCCCGAGGGAGTCAGAAGTCTCTGGCTAGAGCATAATGATTCCTATCCTATTTAGCTCGGTTGGCTTTCATGTTTACTTATCCCATATTGGATAAAGTCTTGGTCCATTTGACCACCAGGCCGTTTGGCCACCATTTGTTCTACCCCATTTCGAGTAGCGATAAGGTCTGTTAGACCTGATTCTGTATGAACCTATTTGCCCAAAGGATAGAAGAGCTCGGGTTGGCTTAAGAACATTCCGTTTGAACATATGGCTTGTATTGGCCAAAATTTTTCCTGAGTACTCAATCAAAGTCTTGATATATCACATATGAACTTGTTAATAAAGTAAAAATTTTTGAAGATCCAAGTTTGGACCAAGCAGGTCCTTACACCTAACATGGTAAAAAATATATGAAACTCAAAAGTTTTAAATTTTATTGTATACCCAATAAGTACTAGAATGTGATGCATCTTTTAGATTTAAAAAATGATTAATACGTTGAAAGTTATTGATATTTTTTCAATATGTATATCTATTAGGAAATCAGACATAGCGTATGTAGAAAATTATTAATAATTACCTATTAAATATATTATGAGGCGTATATTTTAGAATCTTAGTAGCTTCCTCTCTAAACGCTTTTCATTTGATTAAATTTAGTTACAAAAAAGTCTGTCAACTTCAAGGATGAAATTGTGGAAAATTTTAGGATAATACTAAATGGGTGATTTTGAAAGTTTCTTTGGCAAGTTTTGGGACTCCCACTTGCCCAAATATGAAGTAATCCTAAGGCATTTTTGGAGGTAATCCATATTAGAGATAGAAATATTAACATCCTTTCCATCCAATTCTAAATATTAGTCTAAATGTTAGCGCTTTTTCATCCAGCAAGTTTTTTCTCCATTGCCACTATTTGACCCATCATGATCTCGTACTCACCCCCATATCTATTAGCACAGTCTAGAAATCCTTATGGGAGAGCCTTGATGATAACACACTCTACATCCAACATACCTACAACAAAGTTTTTGATATTTGCATGCAGCATAGTTATTTCTATTCATGTCTTAGGTTTTAGTCAACAACACTCTCCAATATATCCTATTATGTACTAAATCTCTCAAAATCGTGCAAACATGAACTTGTAACTAGATAGAGTGTAGAAGTTTCTACAACACTTTTAGAGTGTTCACCAACATGTACAATATATTCTCTCACACCAACAATAGAAGTATAATGAACACCATCATGTGCATGACACACCTCACTCATTCAAGGTTGGTGACAAAGTCTAGTTACATCTTTAGAAGGAGCACTTTAAAGGTTTGCATCTAAAGATAAGTCTCTACACCATCATCCATATGCCATCTTGCACATAACTGATGAGAGCAATTTTTATCTCAATATTCTAAAATACTTGAGTTTGGATCTAGTATCCAACAACAAACTCCTCAAACCATACTTTTTCTCCATTTCTTGAGTTAATGTTAGCCTAACATCCTTCAAACTTGGATTCTAAACACCTACACATCTTTAGAAGGAGCACTTTAAAGGTTTGCATCTAAAGATAAGTCTCTACACCATCATCCATATGCCATCTTGCACATAACTGATGAGAACAATTTTTATCTCAATATTCTACAATACTTGAGTTTGGATCTAGTATCCAACAACAAACTCCTCAAACCATGCTTTTTCTCCATTTCTTGAGTTAATGTTAGCCTAACATCCTTCAAACTTGGATTCTAAACACCTACATACATATTCAAGATCAAAACCATAAAAATAACCTGCTACCCAAACTAGCTAATCACACACCATATTTTTAGAGTAGTTGAGGAAGGAAAATATATAGATTAGACACAATAGTATAATCTTCTAACAGGTCCATATTAAATTTCCACAACAAGAAAAATTAAAAATAATAATCACTTTTGCTACCCAAACTAGCTAATCACACACCATATTTATAGAATAGTTGAGGAAGGAAAATATATAGATTAGACACAATAGTATAATCTTCTAACAGGTCCATATTAAATTAAATTTCCACAACAAGAAAAAATAAAAATAATAATCACTTTTGCAAAGGGAACGAATTTTTTTATCTAAGTTTAATCTTTTCTATTTATATCACCCATATTTTCACCATGTATTGGAAAACCCGATTTTGGTATGAGTTTAATATTTTCTTAATAATGTATATGAGATCAAAGTAAGAACTTATATGCTTTCCATTGATGCCATGCCGAGTTCAAATTTTTGGCAAACCAACGTGTTCTTGCAAAGGTCTAATGTTTTTTTCATATATTTGACCAAGGCCAGAACTTGTCTAAAGAAAAAAGAAAAGAGCGACGAAAGAAGAATCCAATGGCCTATCTTTTCTTACTTTATTTGACAAAGGTACAATCAACCAGAAGAAATGAGAATGTAATCATCAAAAGATCAACTATTGATACAGAAAAAGTAAGAATGTGGTCAAGTTGGGTATCTTCACTGTGCTTGAAAACTGTAAAATTCTAATCTAAGAGTCTAGTCAATAAAGCTCTTTTCGGTATATCTTGAATTTCTTAAAGCAAACAGTAAAATATCTAATCTAAGAGTCTAGTCAATAAAGCTCTTTTCGGTATATCTTGAATTAATTCGTTTTCCCAAAATAGGGGGACAATCAGTTCATTTCTTATACCTTCCAAGTTTGTTAGATACAAATTAATACGATCCGTGTTTTCTGTACCAAGGTATATATAACAGCTACCATGCCCGATTGCATTTCGTGTTCTCCTGCATCATCTTGAAAATCACAACTTTCACTCCATTATTCAGTTCTTGTACTGTTCTATCCCAGATGGCAAGTTTTAACTTAATTATAATTTTGCGTACTCTCATACTGTTGATATTACTAACCGTGTAGTAATTAAAAGCATAAACTGTGGGCCTTTGCAACATCTACCGTATATTAAAGATCTACGTTGGATTTCAGATTCCCCTTTCATCAGATCTCCAATCAGACAATAAGATCAGGTATAATTCACTAGCAATCGCACCTTGGTGTGCAATGTTAATTTTAAATGTAGCTTGGACAGGTGTTCTAGTCTTGGGTGGTGATTACGAGGCTGGAAACACCGCTGGAATAATTGTCTCCATACCTAGATAATTGATTTCTCGAGAGACTTCTAGATATTAGGGTTTAGAGTCTAATTAATCCTAGCCATTGATTAAGATTAAATCATGGCCATTGGTTTTCAATGAGGGGATTATAAAAGAGGATCAATAGGCATTTGGAGTATATAGATCCGAGAAGCATTTGCAGCGATAGCAAATAAATTAATTTGCGGTGATAGCAAATTGATTTGCAGTGAGAGCAAGGGCGCAGCGATAGCGTTCGAGACAGCAGTAGTGGAATTTCTATAGGAGAAATTGGGAGAAGAATTTCCGGAGGAGATCATTGCCGGAGCTCTGCCAGTAAGAGGCAAGCAGTCTATGTATCTCTTGATTTGATTTAATAAAGTTCCTCATCTGCAGTACTGGTTTTCCCTTCGGGGTTTTTCCAGGGACAATTTGTCCAAAATGTTGTGTTGATTTTATTTTTCTGTCTCCATGATTTTTTTCCGTGAAGTTGCAGCTGTGTTATTATATAATATTTGCTGTAAATTAATTAATTTTTCGGCAGCCAAATAATCTTATAAGATAGGAAATTAATAATCAGTAGCTGCAATAGATTTTTCACATGGTATCAGAGCGGATCTGAGGGCAGAACAGGCACAGGGAGAAAGGAAAAATAATAAATAAAAATCTAGGGTCTATAAAACCTAGTTTGACCTCTTCAAATTATTATTTTCTTTTGAGATGGCCTCAGCAGGTTTAAGAGATCAGGACAGATTGGATGGAGCCTCAAATTTTGGTGTCTAGAAAGCTAGAATTTCTTTATTGCTGGAAGAGAATGGTATCAAGGATTATGTGACCACTGTTGTACTTGTACCTACAGACGCAACACAGCTCGTAGCATATAAGAAGGAAGATGCCAAGGCAAGGAGGCTGATTCTTGACGGTGTTAAGGATCATATTGTTCCGCATATTGCAGAGTTAGATACAGCAAAGACGATATGGGACGCTATTATGAATCTGTACCAGAATGCTCCCCTTAACCGAAAGTTGATTCTCAGAGAAAAGTTAAGGAATACCCAGATGAATAAGGGAGAAGACGTCACAAGTTACCTCACCAGACTTAGACTTGTCAAGGATGAATTGGCAGCTGTTGGAGACAAACCAAAGGATGATGAGCTAGTACGAATAGCCCTGAATGGGTTTACTAAGTAGTGGGATGTCTTTGTTCAAGTTATTAATGGACGAGACACCTTACCGAGTTGGGATCGACTATGGAGTGACTTCACTCAGGAGGAGCTTAGACTAAGTCTTGTCAATGGAACCAGCAGTAATAGTCAGAAAAGTGAGGTGGAACAGGAAAACGTTGCCCTAGCAGGAAAAGGGAAAGCGAAGAAGGGGTCTGGCAAAGGATCAAATTCAAAAAGTGAGAAGAAGAAGGATTTATCTAAGATCAAATGCTATGGCTGTCACGAGTTCGGCCACTATGTCAGTGATTGCCTACAAAGGAAGAAAAATGAAAAGAAGGGCAAGAAGCAGACGGCAGCTTCAGCAAGTGTAGATGAGCTTTCTAGTAGAATGGAGGATGAGTTTGCACTCATAGCTTCCCTGACTAGCTCAACCTCACAGGGTGTTTGGTAAATAGACAGTGGGGCGTCATTTCATATGACAGGAGTTAGGGAGTATTTCTCCAGATACAAGGAGGAGGACATCAGATTCCAGATTCAGATGGGGAACAAGTCCAAGTGCAATCCAGTTGGGAGAGGGACTGTTCTCTTTCAGAGGGAGAATGGCAAGCCTATTTCCATTCATGATGTGTTGTATGTGCTAGGCTTGGGCATGAATCTAATTTCCGTATCTATCCTTCAGGATAAAGGCTACAATGTACTCTTTAGAGGGGCGCATGTTTTAATCAAGCATAAGGATTGGAAATCACCCATAGCTATTGGAGTTAGGAGCGGCCGACTTTATAGGTTGCAGTTTGATACTCCTAAGGCACTAGTGAGCATCAGTAATCCTAGAGATCAAGGAGAGCTATGGCATAGAAGGATGGGCCATATACATCATGGAGCACTTAAATTGCTTCGTGAGACAGTGATAGGTGTTCTAGACGTGAGCACAGAGCATGATGATGTATGTAAGGGATGTGTATTGGGGAAGTTTGTGAAAGCAGCTTTTCCAAGGAGTGACACCAGATCCAAGGGGGTTCTTGATCTAGTACATTCAGATATATGTAGACCAATGTCAACGAAGTCTCTCAGAGGATATGAGTACTTTGTTACTTTTATTGATGATTTCTCCAGGAAGACCTAGATATACTTCTTGAAGACCAAGGATGAGGTCTTTAGTCACTTCCAGGAGTTCAAAGCTCTTGTGGAGAATTCGACAGGCAGGAAGGTAAAGGTTCTTCGGTCAGACAATGGATGCGAGTACAAAGGGAAAGAGTTCCAGGAGTTCTGTACCAGGGAAGGAATCAAGAGAGAGTGGACCGTTCCTTACAACCCGCAGCAGAATGGGGTTGCTGAGAGGAAGAATCGTTCTATATCGGAGGCAGCAAGGGCTATGTTGTATGACCAAGATATGCCACGATACTTATGGGCAGAGGCATGCAGTACAGCAGTATACATACAGAACAAGGTTCCACATAAGGTATTGGGCAAGATGACACCAGAGGAGGCATTCTTAGGGAAGAAGCCAGATGTTAGTCACTTCAGGATATTTAGGAGTTTGGCATTTTGTCACATTCCAGGGGCTACACGTTCTAAGTTAGATCAGACTGCAGAGAGAGGGTACTTTGTGGGGTACAGCGAGACCTCAAAGGCATATCGGATATTTATTCTAGGGACCAGGAGGATTATAGTCAGGCGTGATGTCAAATTCATGGAGGACAAGGCATATAGGAGGTCTAGAGATTTGCCAGCAGATGATCAGAATGAGCAGCCAATAGAAGCTCCAAGGATTGTTCAACCAGAACAGGGGCAGCAAAGCACGAGTACAGTTACTAGCACAAGCACAGGCTCAGGTGCTGAGAGTTCGCAGAGTATGGAGCAACAGATACAGCAAATCCAAGAGATGCATCAAGAAGATATGGAGTTTGATACTTCATCCTCTATAGTTGACAGGAGGAACCATGAGGTTCAACAGACACATAAGGATACTCAGGAGTTTGTGGGAGCTCCTAGGACGAGTAATAGACAGCGGAAACAACCAGCTAGGTATAATGACTATGTGGCATTGGTTAGTCAGTTGGTAGATAGTGAGCCTTCTAGTTATCAGGAGGCTGCACAGCAATAGGTGTGGCAAGATGCGATGGTTGAGGAATATACCTCAATAATGCAGAATGATGTGTGGGAGGTTGTGCCTAGACCGACAGATAGGGCAGTGGTTGGATCACGCTAGATCTATAAGATTAAGCATGGTGCAGATGGTAGCATCGAAAAATACAAGGCAAGGTTCGTGGCCAAGGGGTTCTCTCAAAAGGAGGGAATAGACTATGAGGAGACATTCGCTCCAGTGGCCAGGTATACTTCTATACGAGCCGTAATCTCACTTGCAGCACATATGGGATGGCAGACCCATCAAATGGATGTCAAGACGGCATTTCTTAATGGTGAATTGTTAGAAGAGGTATACATAGAACAACCAGAGGGCTTTGTAGCACACAGCAGCGAAACCCACGTGTGCAAATTGAAGAAAGCTTTGTATGGACTCAAGCAGGCTCCCAGGCGTGGTATGAGCACATTGATAGATACTTGCAGGGAATAGGCTTTGTGAAGAGTGAGGCGGATGCTAACCTCTACTACTTGGTGGTTGGGGGTGAAATTCTCATTCTTGTTCTATATGTGGACGACTTGTTTTTAACAGGTTCACTGGGGCTTATAGAGGAGTGCAAGAGGGACCTTGCATCAGAGTTCGAGATGAAGGATTTGGGGCTTATGCACTACTTTCTAGGCATGGAAGTGTGGCAGACAGATGGAGAGATTTTCCTTGGACAAGGGAAATACTGCATTGAAATCTTGAAGAGGTTTGAGATGCAAGATTGCAGAGCCATGTCTACACCTATGATCACGAATTGGAAGAAGGTAGACACATCCAAGGAAAAGGATATAGACCCCACCTTATACAGGATGTTGATTGGATCTCTCATGTATTTGGTCAACACTAGGCCAGATATATCCTTTGCAGTAAACTCTCTTAGTCAGTTCATGGTTGAGCCGAAGAGAGTGCATTGGATAGCGGCAAAGCATGTATTGCGGTATTTGTGTGGTACAATCGAGTATGGGATCAGATATGCTCGAGGTGATGGTATCAAGTTGATAGGCTATACTGATGCAGATTGGGCAGGTAGTGCGGTGGACAGGAAAAGCACTTCAGGGTGCTGCTTTAGTTTGGGATTAGGAGTTGTCTCTTGGTACAGCAGGAAGCAAAAGTCTGTGGCTCTGAGTTCTACAGAAGCAGAATACATAGCAGCTAGCATGGCAACGTGTGAGGCTATATGGCTTCGGAAGTTGCTGGTAGCCTTGTTTGGTTAGAGGGTTGAGACTACAGTGATACACTATGATAATCAGAGTTGCATCAGATTATCTGAGAATCCAGTGTTTCATGATAGGTCTAAGAATATAGACATCAGATATCATTTCATCAGGGATTGTGTACAGTGGAGGGTTGTTCATCTACAGTATATACCTACAGATTAGCAGGTAGCAGACATTTTAACAAAGGCATTGGGGAAGGCGAAATTCATCTTTTTCAGAGGTAAGTTGGGTGTTATGCAGAACACCTTCCTCGCTAAGAGGGAGTGTTAATTTTAAATGTAGCTTGGACAGGTGTTCTAGTCTCGAGTGGTGATTACGAGGCTGGAAACACAGGTGGAATAATTATCTCCATACCTAGATAATTGATTTCTCGAGAGACTTCTAGATATTAGGGTTTAGAGTCTAATTAATCCTAGCCATTGATTAAGATTAAATCATGGCCATTGGTTTTCAATGAGGGGATTATAAAAGAGAATCAATAGGCATTTGGAGTATATAGATCTGAGAAGTATTTGCAGCGATAGCAAATAAATAAATTTGCGGTGATAGCAAATTGATTTGCAGTGAGAGCAAGGGCGCAGCGATAGCGTTCGAGACAGCAGTAGTGGAATTTCTAGAGGAGATCATTGCCGGAGCTCTGCCAGTAAGAGGCAAGCAGTCTATGTATCTCTTGATTTGATTTAATAAAGTTCCTCATCTACAGTACTGGTTTTCCCTTCGGGGTTTTTCCAGGGACAATTTGTCCAAAATGTTGTGTTGATTTTATTTTTCTGTCTCCATGATTTTTTTTCGTGAAGTTGCAGCTGTGTTATTATTTAATATTTGCTGTAAATTAATTAATTTTTTGGCAGCCAAATAATCTTATAAGATAGGAAATTAATAATCAGTAGCTGCAATAGATTTTTCACATGCAATGGGTACGCCGAAGAGTTGTGGAAGTTCAATTGCTGTCTTTAAGTGAATGATGATTGTCTTGCATCCTTATGGGCCATTCCATTTTTGTTCTCTCGAGTATCGTGGATTAGTTTGTATAATCTTAATAGATTTCAAGATCCCAGTAATTTTCCTAGTAGCTACTTTAAATTTGTGAGCTTTTATGTTTGGTGTGTAGTCTTTATTTGCATGCATCTCCTTTCTAGATTCTTGTTCATGCACTATACCTGGGTTCACCTATATTCCATTAGTTGTCACCTATGCATATTATTTGAAGCATGTATGTTTGTTTATCACAAGCCTCATATTTCATATCTTGACACCTACATTTATTAGGCATTCTCTTGCAAATATAAACATGTACATCATGTTTAGTTGTCATCTTGCCTACCATTGTTCATCCTCTCATGGGACGTCACACGATACAAAGTTTGACCAAACTAAGTGACCCTCATTGCTTTTAGAATTTGAGACCATTGCATAATTTGGAGCTCAAATAGATTAAAATTAAATTTAGATTTAAAATATTAAATTTCTAGGAAAAAAGTTTTCATTTGTTTGAACTTGTAGATGATATGGGAATGATCTCAAGACCTCAAAAACGGTGTCCATTTTATTTCATTGGAACCCATTGTGTTGAATCTTGGTTTGACAAAGTTTTTGTAAAAGGAACATGATTATTAGCCACAAAGATGGCCACCATCCAAGAAACAACTCTCATGGAAAACTAGAAAATACCTACAGAGAAGGAAAAAAATGTATTTAAAAAAATATTAGTGTCCCAAAATATGTATTTTGTCAAATAAAAAAATGTATATAAGTATGTTATATTTAAGAAAGTTGGGGGGAACTAGAAAATCACAATGAAATTTAGACAATAATTTTTTGTGGCAATAGAAGTCATTAAACATAGTGTGTAGTGAGAGGGGGGAATACATTATTACTTAAACTGTCGAATAATCTAACATTGATATTGTGTGTAGACAATCCTCCCCCTTCCTTTTTAGGGAGAGATATGTACTATCTTATGTATGGACATATCACTTGTAGTTGAAGCTTGGGGAGGTATGTAGATATGCATAACACCACACCTCCAACACTGTAGTGACATTGATAACCTAATGATCAATATATTTGATGTCAATTAATGTTATTTCGAGTGTTAGACCATGGGATTCCACAATCTTTGTCAGCATCCTCCCTACCAGTATAAAAAATGGGAGCTTTGGAATAGGATATGGACATACACCATAGGATAAAGGATAGAGGAATTTTGTTAGATGTTGTAGTTGTAACTGCCTTGGTAAACATGTATGCAAAATGTAGGAGCATAGACAAGGCATGTGAATTGTTTGACAGAATGCCTCAAAGAGATCTCATCTTATGGAATGACATGGTTACAAGGTATGCGAAATGTGTAAGCATAGACAAGGCACATGAGTTGTTTGATAGAATACCTCAAAAAAATGTGTTCTCATGGAATGCCCCAATTGCAGGATATTCACAAAATGAATTTTTTGAAAAGGCTTTAGAAGCTTTCAAGAAAATGCAATTGGCAAGTGTAAATCTAGACTCTACAACCTTTTCTAGCATCCTCCTAGCCTATGACAAATGGGAGCTTTGGAACAGGGTATGGATATCCATCGAAAAATAAAGGATAGAGGAATTTTTCCAGATGTTGTAGTTGCAACTGCTCTGGTAGACATGTATGCAAAATGTAGAAGCATAAACAAGGCACATGAACTATTTCACAAAATATCACAAAGAAATATGGTCTCATGGAATGCCATGATTACAAGAATATGCACAAAATAGATTTTGCAAGATGATTTCAAAATCTTTGAATTAATAAAGCACTTTGGAACATATCATGACATTTTAATCTTTGTTTGTGTTCTATGTGTATGTAGTCATGCAAGTTTAGTGGATGGGGGCTATACATACTTCAATCGCACAAGTAACCCTTATTGCATTAAACCTACAATTAATCGTTATGTGTGCACAGTTGACCTTCTTTCCCATGCTAGCTATCTTGAGGACACCCTAAACTTTATCATTAAGATGCCAGTTAAACATGTGGTGGTTGTGTGGATGTATTTTCTCGGTGCTTGTAGATCACATATGAGCATAGGCTTGGAGTATTTACAATGACATTGCTTTTTTATTTGGATCCTAAAAATGTTGTGGCTTATGTTCTCTCAAATATCTATCCAAAGGTGGTCAGGTGGTGCAAGGTTAAATGGTAAGGAGATTGATGACAAAATGGAATTAAAAAGATCCCTAGATGTAGTTGGATTGAAGGTCATAAAATGGTACATGATTTTTGTAGGAGACAAATTGAATCCACATATAGAAGAGATCTATGTAAAGTTGGATAAATTGGCTTGGGAGATTGTATAATTAAAGATCAACACTTTGCATTTTGGAGGAATTTTTGCATCATAAACCTAAATAAAATCAAACATACAATCTCCACTTCAATGCCTTAGTGTATAGGAAAAGGATATCCTAGAAGCCACAAATGTTTTCCCAAAACCATGGACTCAAAATGATGAGTCAAACATTGGTCCATCTTGTCCAATTGAACCCATGTGCCCCTCTCCAAAATTAACTCCTCCCCACTTAGAATTTATAACTCATGATGATGACCATTGACCCCTATGACCAAGGGAAACATATGTAACTCCCAAGTTTTCCTTGTGTGTGAAATATTGTATATTACACACCTCTTACAAACATCTAAATTATGAAACAAATAAATATTCCTTGACTATTCTGACATGTAATCCCCTTTCAATGACTTCTTACAATTGTTGAATAAGGCCATTGACACAGGATATAGATTTCCAAAAAAGGAATCTCAAGATTCTCTTCATGCGTGGCACCCTTTTCCATTAGGGCCAAACATTTTAATATTTTTCAAATATTCAATACTGACATCATCACTAGGACTTGAAAGGTTTACAACACCTAGTCTTAATACATTTTGCACTTAACTAGTTATCTAAAAGAATTCGGAGGTCTTGATCCAATCGAATGAGGTTCTCACCCAATTTTATTTTGTAGATGACGATGTTATCAAGGGATACCACAATGAATTTATTAAGAAATTGTTAAAAGATCTAAGAGGATTTGGAATGTAAATAGGGCATTAGTGAGGCCAAAATCCATAACTAGGAACTTGAGTGGTCCTCATGACATCAGAACATGGTCTAGAATGCTTCTTGAAGATGGGTCTAGTGCTATGCAAACCATAAATCTAGTTTGGAGAATAAATAAGACTCATGCAATTCCTCTAACTCATCAATCATAGGGATTGGAAACTTATCCTTGATTGTGAGTTTATTTAAACCTCAAAGATCTACACATAAATTCCATGAGCCATATTTTTTATAGAGGATCACTAGGAAAGATTATGCATTGATACAAGGTTAAATGACCCTAGCCTATTCTTGCTCTATACATTCATCAAGTCCTTGTCTAATTTGAGGTTAGACATTTTTACTTTAATTCTAAGATCCTATCAAGGATACATATTATTTGAACCATTTCCATGTGTGACTCATCATCTCCCAAAGCTGATACATTTCAATTAAATTACATAGGTTTTATAGGATTTATTGAGTTCATACAAATGTATAAGAAAATAAGGTTTCCTAAATCTTAGTCTAGGATAATCCAATAAAATGCATACACATTTAAGCATCACTAACCTAGACTAATTATGGAGTTGAGTTGACTTGAATATTGTGTAAGAGTTGGCTAATGAAAGTAGCCATCCAAGATCTAGGACTTCATGAAAGCACAAGAGAGACCAAATGAGAGAATGATTCTATTCTATTAATGAATATAAAATTGTTATTACAATATACATGATATGCCTTGCTTATAAAGGAAAGGATGAGATGTATGATGAAGTAGTCTTATGACAAGTGTCTTAATTCTATGACATGAGACAACTAGAGGATAAGATGCCAACTAGTTGATAAGATCACATGTGTAGGATAAGATAACATGACAACTTAGAATTATCCAAACTCATCCTAAGTAAACTTAACATGTGAACATGTGTGAATAGCTCCAACTAATGACTAGTTATATAATGTGCCTAGTTCACACTACAAGGGGAAACCAGACTGGTAATATCCATGTTCACACCAACACCCCTCCCTTAAGTGCAACTTAGGGAGAAATAAGAAAATGCAAAAATGGGTCCCAGCTACTAGGCCATGTTAGGTACTCATGTACAAACAATCTCCCACAAATGGAGTAAAGGAGAAAAACCCGTAGGAAAAAAACCCCTCTCCAAAAGAGAGAAAAACAATAAAGTGAAAGAAGTGATAGTAGTAGGACTCAACATGAGCCCCCAAGGACTACTTCTATCATAAATGTACAATCATGTATCCCCAATAGGTGAGAAAGAATGATACAATAGGTATCCCCCACAAGGAAGTAGCTCCTATGCCAATGGTGAATGCCTAAAGATGAATGCTAAAAAGTGTCTTGTACCTGCAAACAACATTTCTCCCATTAGGAAGAAACCAATCCAAAGGCTAATGTAGGAACAACTTCATCTCCAAGAAGAGATATGAGGGAAGAAGTCACAAGATGGGTGCCTCTTAAAATTGCTCAAATGTCCGCATGTTTGAATCAAAGGATGACACTATGCAATGAGGTGTGACCAATCCAAAACCCTATGTAGACTCATGAAAAAAATCTCCAAAGATGAAGTAGATGGGATAACAGTTGTACTATAACTATCATCAAAGAGGAGAGATAACCCCTCAAGAGTGTCCTCCAAATCTACAATATGACACAAAACAAGTCTGATATACATGTCAAGAAAGTATCCCACAAAGTTGTATCTGAAAGACTAGAATGATCATGCTCAACTGAAGTGTATGAATACATGTCAGTTTTGATCTTTGAAGAAGCAAGAGATAGAGATCTAATACCAATTGTTGAGCTGTTGCTCATATCGACCAGCTATGACTTGAACCTAGGACCTTCCAATTGTTGTTGGAATGCTCTACCAACTGAACTACTAGCCCCTTATGTGCAGTCCATTGTCGGTCTAGGTGTGGATTATTTCCAACACCCCCCTTAAGCCACACTACAAGTGTTTAGGCTTCGTAGCCTACATCTAATGCCATGTATGATTTGGCTAATCAAGGTAGTCACCCAATATCTAGGACTTCATCAAAGCATGTAAGAGAGATCAAATGAGAAAATAATTCTATTCTATTAATGAATGCAAAATTGTTATTATGTACATGATGTGCCTTGCTTATAAACGCAAGGATGATATGTAGGATGAAGTAGTCTTAATATGACAAGTATCTTAATCCTATGACATGAGCCAACTAGAGGATAAAACTCCAACTAGTTGATAAGATCACATGTGTAGGATAAGATAACATGACAACCTAGATATATCTAGACTTATCCTAAGTAAACATGTGAACATGTGTGAGTAGGTCCAACTAATGACTAGTTAGATAATGTGTCTAGTTCACACTACAAGGGGAAACTAGATAGGTAATATCCTTGTTCACACCAACATATTGAGCTTAGTAATTAAAATGTACAAGAACGTATATACAAAACTAGTCTACTTTTCTTGATAATTGATGAATGCACATAAAAAATGATGATCTAAATTTGATAATATTCAATGTTACAAACAAGAGATGATAGAGAGGCAATCACCATTGGATTAAAATATTCTCTTGATTCTATGTTGAGATGAGTTTGATTATCTAAGAATAATCTATGACTACAAACTTGTCCTGCATCTATGAACTTGTCCTATGTATTCTACTAATCTTTGTTCTTTAGTTTACCTACTTACTCGTGACTTCTCTGTGTTTTAAAAATATTTGTGGACTTAATGGTATCAATAAATACCTTAATGATTGTTGATTAGTCACAAGTAGTCAAGTTCTCCAAGATTATCCCTCAAAAACTTATATAATAATTGAATACAATAACCATATTAATGGTCTACCTAATAGCACAACTTAATACCTCTTATATACTAGATCATGTGATCAAATTTGAACTATAAATAAACTAGCACATTTAAATGTTGCACAAAATATATATTTTTCAAGTAGGAACAAAATAGTCTAATGTGTTTTACCACTAAATACAAAATTTAATTGTTTATGTATAATATATTCAATGGGACCTATGTATAGAGTAAAATGATATGTTTTATTGTACATGGCATCTACCAAAGAAACACAATCTTCCCATTTTTAATACCAATCCATGCAATATATTCATAGTATGTCCACAATTACTAACTTACACCCTAATATTTTCATCATCTATCTCTAGTTGATAAGTGGTACTAGTATAAAATTTTGTCCCTTTAATATTGTATGCATTTTTTCTTTAAAAAATGGAATCTAGACAAATATCTTGATTAGATGTTATCCTTTTAAGGACTCGTGTAATCTAAAGGCCTTCAACAAAAATCACCCTTGATCAAATCCATGGTTGTAGATTTGGGCTAGGTCATTTCTACAATCACAAATCTAAACACTAAATTTTTAAAACTTAAATTTAAAATAAGTCCTAGTGAATTCCTCCTATTACTCATTGTGAGATAACCTAGTTCACAATGGTGTTGATATATGTGTTGTTGTTGCATTTAAATACATTCATTCAATCATTTAAAATAATACTAGAATGTGAAAGAACATCTTGGTCAACGAACTTAAAGTGAAATCAATTTGGAATTGTGTACTTTTGAACTCATCCTAGGCCCATTGCACAGTTACTTTCTTTCGTTAATCATTGTTCTAAAGCCATTTAATAAATCATCCTAGGGTTCTGACTAAGGATAACATGATTCTCTTAATTCAGTAGATTCTTGAAAGGTGTTTGTTTACATTGCTAGTCCTTACTAAAATTTAGATATTAGAAGATTGAGACAAGTGACTTCCAACAATTAGTTTCTAATCAATTAATTCCTATGGATACAGGCTCAATCCATGAGTAATATCTCCACATCTAAAGCTACATATTTACATCAAGTATTAATCAGAATCACTCTATGGACACATCTACACTCTAAGGTTAAAGGAAATATGGCTTAGATCACCAACATTCGCATCATGGTTACATGTAAGAAAAACATGACAAAACAAGAATTTGTGCATCTCTTATTCAATCATGTTTGGCTTTATCTTAGGGTACTAACATTTATTATATCTATCCATGACCTAAGGTTTGTTAGCACATTCTATCAATCCTTGTGGGAGAGACTAGATGATGACACACTCTACATCCAACATGCATATGTAACAAAGTTTTGCATAGTTCTATGAGGCATACTTATTTGTATATGTGTTTAAGGTTTTAGTCAATAATGCCCTTAGACATATCCTATTATGCACCACCTATGTCATTGTTGTGCATAGATGGATTTTAAAGTAGATAGAGTGTAGAAGTTTCTGTAGCACTTTTAAAGTGTGCACCAACCTGTACAACAAATTCTTTGATGCCAATAATAGAAGTACAAAGAACACCATCATGTGTATGACACACCACACTCATTAAAGATTGGTGACAAAGTCTAGCTGCATCTTCAAAAGGGGCACTTTAAAAGTTCACATTAGATGATGAGGCCTCTACACCATCATCCATACATCATCTTGCATGTAACTAGTGAGAATAGTCTTGTTCTCAATATATGACCATACTAAGGTTTGCATCTTGTATTGAACATGAAATTATTCAAGAAATACTTTCCTCCATTTCTTGAGTCAATGCTAGCCCAATGTCCTTCAAAATTGGATGTTGAGCACCTGCACATGGATATACAAAAACAAAATTATAGAAATAATTGCTACCCACACTAGCTAATCACACACCATCCTTTTAGAGTAGTTGAAGTAAAAAAATATGTAGTTTACACAAAATGGTCTCCATATTTAATTTCGACAACCTAAAACAACTACAATGAAAACCATCACTTCTCAAACAAGAAAGAATAGTTTATCTAAATTTAGCCTTTTCCATTGATATCATCTATGTTTCTGATCTTGGTGTGGGCTTAATATTAATTGATATCATCTACATTTTCACCATATTGGTAAGCTTGATCTTGGTGTGGGCTTAATATTTTTTTAATTACGCCGATAGACATTTCATTGTGAAGCTGAATGAGTTCTGTACTATAGTAGGTGGCAATCCAACTTTGTTTGTAGAACTCCTATAGTTACAAGGACGACCATCCCGCTCATCTTCTCTGTTGGTTGAAATCTTTTGGTACATTTGTATTTAGTGATGGATCTACTATGGGGATTGGTCGACCAAATCTTTAGAGGTATGGAGACTCTCTAGCAAGGGAGATTAGTTGCTTGCTGCATTGGCATGTGGCATTAATGCTTCAATGAACTTTTTGACTCTAGAAATCTTAAAATGCTTAGTCTTCTGCTGCTAGGTATTGTTTCAACTCTCTAGCTATTTCCATTAGCACTTCTGTAAAACCATTTAGATGCTATTTGGAAAAGTGACTCTTCCTCTCAGGAATCGCATAAAGCCCCAAAATTTATTTTATACACAGCAAAAAATCATCTACATAGAGGATTACAGATGTGAGAGAGGTTAACAACTGAAGATTTCTAAAGTTCTACTGCAAGGTAAGTTTTCTAGATTTCATTTTACGGATTATTTTTTGCCAATTTTTTGCCTATAATTTCCTTTCTACAATTTAAATATTAATACTAATTTAGAGGTCTGTTATCATAAATTCATCTACATACAAGTTGATTTGTTTTTTTTTAACAGTAATATTTTACTAGAGTTTGATAGTGCATACTACCGGTTGTCTCTAGTAAACAAATCCCAGGCTTTCATGGTCATCAAACAAAAGCTCTCAGATTTCATGGGTAGCTACACTGATGATGTTTTAGCGGTGTGTTTGGTGACATTTTTGTTCTCCTATTTTATATGGGTCACGGGTTCCTATGAGAATTTTAGGGCTTTCTAAAGAGCAGCAACACTTTTGTCCTATTATTTGAATTAGGTTATGTATTTTAGAGAAATTTTAGGACATTATGGAAGAGTATAAATGCTTTTGTTTTTCTTTTAAACTAGCTTAAGGATTGTGGTGCAATAAGGGTATTATTAAAATTAAAAATGTTTTGGTCCTGCTGTTTGATTTGGGCGACAAGTTTCACCCTAAAGTTTGGGGCTATGTGGAATCTTAGCAACTTATTTGGGCTGTTGTTTAATTGTGTTAGGGATTATAATGCAAATTTTAGGGCTTTATGGAAAATAAACAATTATTTATATTGCTATTTAAATGGGGATGTGGATTTTACACTGAATTTTAAGGTATTACAAAAAGTTAGTGATGTTTTTGTCCCACCATTTAAATTGGGTTATGGAATATTATTGATGGTTTTGGTATAGCTCTAATACCAATCTGTAGGATAGTTGAATCCTAAACACAAATAAAATACAGAATAACAAATAGAAAAGAAAGGAAACACACAGCTGGGCATGCAAACTTCTTGTTTGTTCTATTCAATCAGAAAAAATATCAATTACAAATTGATTTCTTAACTAACAATACACTTGATTTGTAGCAATCTGGAGCTGCACACAAACATACAACAATCTGGAGCTATCTATTTCTCCCTGCACACGTACAGATCTTCTAGAACTATTGTTCAACTCAGAAACATTCTCTACTGCTACTACTACAAATTCCTTTTTCTTCTCTGCTCCTCTAACCATCCAACATTCTCTCCTCTTGTCTTTTCCTTCACCAAAATTCTGCCACCCAAAATTGCTGCTCAAAATTCAAACTCACCTACCAGAAATAAATGGAGACTGACCAACATTAAGCACAAATAGGTGGGCCAACAAATGCATTAAATTTTTTGTAGGGTGCAGCAAAAGGGAAATCACCAGAGGATCTCAAACGGTTAGGTGGAGTTAATACACATGCTCTGGATTTGAATTTCCAACACTCCTCCTAAATCTGGAGCAATATACCTCTTTCATTCTATGTCTCTGAAGCTGTCTGGAGCTTTCTTTCCAGAACTGAAATTGGAGTTGTCCACAACACCTAAGTTGTCTCTAAGATGTTTAAAGCTCTCCTTGCTCAACAGTTTGGTAAAAATGTCTGCAAGCTACTGCTCAGACCTACAAAACTTCATTTTGATTTCACCATTTTCAACTAATTCTCTTATGAAATGATACCTGATTTCAATGTGCTTGTTTCTTCCATGAAAAACTAGATTCTTTGTCAAAGCAATTGTTTTATTATTGTCACAAAATATAGTTGTTCCATCCTTTTGTTCTTCCTTCAAATCTGCTAAGATACTCCTTAGCCAAATAGCTTGACATGCTGCTGCATTAGCTACTATATACTCAACCTCAGCTGTAGATAGAGAAACTATGGGTTGTATCTTGGAAGCCCATGAAATGACTCCCGATCCCAAGTGAAATAGATATCCAGATGTGCTTTTTCTATCATCTAGACTCCCTGCCCAATTACTATCCATGTAACCAACCAACCCAAAAACATTTGTTGCACTATACAAAATGCCATATCCTTTGGTTCCATTCACATATCTCAAGATTCTTTTACCCACTTGCCAATGTGACTCTTTTGGAGTCTCCATAAATTTAGAAATCAAACTTACACTATGCATTATATCAGGCCTAGTTGTTGTTAAATATATCAAGATTCCAACCAAACTCTTGTACATGGTCGGATTCACATTGCTGCTGCAATCTTCCTTGCTTAATTTCAGACCTGTGGCTATTGGTGTGGGGGTATGCTTGCTATCTTACATCCTAAACCTTTTCAAAATCTCTACTACATACTTTGCTCAAGAGATAAATATACCATCATACATTTGTTTTACTTCTATGCCTAGAAAATACCTCAAGAGACCTAAGTCTGTCATTTCAAATTCTCTTTTCATGGCCTCTCTAAAATCAGCAATACGGAAATCATCATCCCTAGTAAAAACTAAATCATCAACATACAAGACAACAATTAAAATCTTACCATTAGTTGTCTTGATGTAAAGAGTGGGCTCACCATCGCTTTTGTTAAAGCCATTATTCAACAAATATGAGTCAATCCTCCTATACCATGCCCGTGGTACTTGCTTTAGCCCATAACGAGCTTTCTTTAGCTTGTATACCTTGTTTTCTTGACCTGGAACTTCATATCCAAGTGGCTACTCCACATACACTTCCTCTTTGAACACTCCATTCAAGAAGGCGGACTTCATGTCCATTTGATACACCTTCCATTTATGTTGGTTGCAATTGTTATAATTGCCCGTACAGTTTCCATCCTTGCAACTGGAGCATATGTCTCATCGTAATCTCTCCCAAACTGTTGTTTGTACCCCTTGACAACTAACCTTGCCTTATACCTTTCTATTCTTCCATCAGCATTTCTCTTGGTCTTATAGACCCTTTTCACTCCAATGACTTGCTTGTTGGGAGGCAAATCAGTTAGCTCCCATGTTCTATGAACCTCTCTATTGCATCTATCTACTCATCCATGGCTTCACACCACTTATTTTCTTTCACAGCATCCTCAAAATAAATTGGATCACTATGGGAAAATAATGCAAAATTCATACTTTCATCAAAATCTTCATCATACCTTTCATTTTGGTAGATCTCCCTTAGACTCTTGGTCTTTCTTGGTAATAGGGAGGAGAGAGTGGGGTCTGAACTCTCACTACTGCTGCTGTTACGCTATGCAAACCCTATCTGGAGCTATCTAGAGCTCTTTGTCTATGTCTGGAGCGGTCCGGAGCTATTCAAAACTCTATGTATAGGGCTCTGTGCTTGTCTGTGGTCTGTGTTGGGAGCTCTCTGGAGCTGTCGGGAGCTCTCTGGAGTTGTCGGGAGCTGTTCATACTCCTTTTCTTCATCAATTGGTGTTGTCGGGAGCTGTCTGGAGCTGTCAATATCTATCAATCCATCCCATGACTCATTCTCTAAGAACTCCACATCTCTACTAATAACTATTTTCTTGGTGGCGGGGTTATACAACCTGTAGACTTTGGACTCTTCACTCTAGCCCATGAAGATACACTTCTCACCCTTGTCATCCAACTTTCGCCTCTTCTCTTTTGGCACGAGTGCATATACCACACACCCGAACACTCTCAAGTGCTCAACCGTCCACTTGTATTTCGTCCATGCCTCTTGTGGAATTTTGTCACGGACTGCCTTTGTAGGACTTATATTTATCAAATATACCATTGTTGCTACAACTTCACCCCAATATTAATTTGGGAGTCTCTTCACTTTGAGCATACTTCTTGCCATCTCCACAATGGTTCTATTTTTCCTCTCAACCACTCCATTTTGCTGCAGAGTATAGGCTTTTGTTAGCTCCTTCTTAATGCCATGTTGCTTGCAAAAATTCACAAACTGATTGGAGGTATACTCTCCCCCTCTATCTAACCTTAGGACCTTGATGAAATGTCCACTCTCCTTTTTAGCCTAGGCCTTAAACACTTTAAACGTGTCAAATGCTTCAGATTTATGTTGTAAGAAATAAACCCATGTCTTACAGCTGTAGTCATCCATGAAGGTCATAAAATATGGGCTCTTACCAATAGAAATTATTTCCGTAGGGCCACACAAATTAGTGTACACCAGCTCCAATGGTGATCTTGCCCTTCTAGAATGGCCTAATTGAAAGGGCAACCTATGTTGTTTGCCTAAAATGCAAGCTTCACATTTACCACTAGGCTCTACAATGGTTAGTAAACCTCTAACCATACCCTTCTTTGACAAAACATTCAAACTAGCATAACCTAAGTGTCCATACCTGAGATTCCAAAGATTGGAAGGGTCTAGAATGACTATCTTGAAGGCAGACTACTGAACCACTGCTGTAGACGCCATCTGGTTGACTCCAGAGCCGTCTGGAGCCATCTGGAACTTGACAGGTGCAGCTACGGATTGAGCTAAGAACCACCCTTCTAACCTCAAAGGAAACATTCTATTCTTGGTTATTGACACTATTGTCAGTATTCTCTTGCTTCCATCCTTCTCATAAATGATGCATTCACCCTTTTCCATTAGCACTTTGTAGCCTTTTTGGATCAATTGTCCAATACTCATGAGATTGTGCTTTATACAAGGGCAAAATATACATTTTCAATCTCCATCTTCTCACCTTGACTGGTGTGAAACATAATAGACCCCTTTCCCACAATTGGAACTATTTTATTGTTTCCCATTTTTAGCTCAGACTTGATATTTTTATCAATGAAAGAAAATAAGCTTTCATTACCACTCATGTGGTTGCTACATCCACTATCTAAAAACCATAGCTCATCACTGCCTTGCTCAGCAATGTTGCACATGATAAAGGCCTTTGACTGATTACCTTCAGCCACATTTGCACTATGCTTGGACTGATCATGTTGATTTTTCCAGCACTCACTTGCATAATGACCAAACTTATGGCAATAATAACATTCAATATTGCTCTTGTCAAACTTCTAACTCGAGTTGTTGTTCTTCTTGACTTATCTGGAGCTGAACTGAGAACTACTTGCTCCCTCTTGGCTGTGTGCTCATCCTGAGCTATCTTCTCCAGCACTTCCACATCCAGATCTACCTCTACCTCTATCTCTTGAGCTTTGTCCAGAGATGTTTCTACCTCTCCCCCTACCTCTTGAGTTGGCTTGAGCTTTGAAAGCTTTCTCGTGGGAAGAATTTGCAGCCCTATTTAGGCGCTACTCATGGGTTAGTAGGGAACCCATCAGTTCATCAAGTGCCATTTTTGAGAGATCTTTGGTCTCTTCTATGGTAATGACTATAGGATCAAATCTAGGGGGTAGACTTCTAAGGATTTTCTCTATAATCCTTTTCTCATCCATGGTTTCTCCATTTATCCTCAATTGATTAACCAAGGTGGAAACCCTTGTGTGGAAATCTGAAATGGACTCACTGTCTTTCATCTGGAGGGTCTCAAAATCTCTCCTAAACAACTGGAGTTTCACTGACCTTACTTTGTCAGTTCCCTTGTAACTAATTTGTAGTATTTCCCATGCTTCCTTTACATAGTTAGCTACTGCTATTCTAGGGAAAATAGCCTCTGTCAAGGCTGCCTCAATCAGACTCAATGCTTTTACATCTTTCCTCCTTGTCTCCTTCAGCTAGGTCTTCTAGTTGTTTGTGAGGGCTGCATACGCAGATGGGTCAGTCACATCATTGAACCCATTAAACACAAGCTCCCATAAATCATTTGCAACCATTATGGTCTTCATTTTCTTTGCCCAAACATCATAGTTCTGTCCATTAAATTGTGGTGGTTGCTACCAACTCTAACTCTCTTCTCCAGCCATGTCTCCTATCAAACAAACTTTAAACACCCAGAAAACAAATGCCCAACTCACTCAAGACTTAGGGCCTTCTAGCTCTGATACCAATCTGATGATTTTGGTATAGCTCTGATACTAATCTATAGGATATTTAAATCCCAAAAATAAATCAAATGCAGAATAACAAACAGAAAACAAAGGAGGCACACAACTGGGCATGCAAACTTCTTGTTTGTTCTATTCAATCAAAAAACTATCAATTACAAATTGATTTCTTAACTAAAATTAGCAAACTACTAACAATACACTTGATTTGCAGTAATTTGGAGCTGCACACAAACATACAATAATCTGGAGCTATCTGTTACTCCCTGCACATGTACAGATCTTCTAGAACTGTTGTTCAACTCAGAAACACTCTCTGCTACTACTACTATGAATTCCTTTTTCTTCTCTGCTCTTCTAACCATCCAACATTCCCTCCTCTTGTCTTTTCCTTCACCAAAATTCTGTTGCCCAAAATTGCTGCTCAAAATTCAAACTCACCTACCAGCAGTAAATGGAGACTGACCAACATTAAGCACAAATAGACGGGCCAGCAAATGCATTAAATGTTTTTCAAGGTGCGCTCGAAGGGAAATCACCAAAGGATCTCAAACGGTCAGGTGGAGTTAATACACATGCTCCATATTTGAATTTCCAACAATTATACACTATTAGTTAAATTGCGTTATGGATAATTATCTCCTACTTTTTAAATTGGGCTATGGAATATAGTGCAATTAGGGCATTTTGGAAAATTACCAATGTTTTTGTTAGGTGTTATTTAATTTTGGTCACAGAATTCAGTGCATAGTTTAGGGCTTTGAAGAATGTTTGCAATATTTTTGTCCCACTGTTTAAATTAAGCAAATCCTAGGATTCTTCCATCCAACAAATGATAATCCAAGACGAACACCACTTTACCTATGTCAATGATGTTGATGATGACATCCTCTTGAAGTCTAGTAGAGTCATTTGGGATTTCCAATTTATAGTTTGGCATGCCTAGAAATTCCCATGAGTGTGTTGTATGGAGCTTTCTTTTCTTGCTGGGAAATATAGAAACAACTCCATGCATCTCTGCAAATTAGATATATATAAAACAAATGAATCCTGATTGTAAAGAATATGTAGCTCAGAGCAAGTTAGCTAATTGCATGAATGCATGACTAAGAAATTACATACTGACCGTAGTTGCTGCTTGGGCCTTCGACATTTGACCTGCAAAGCCTCTAAATTCATGTTTGTAGCTTTAAACCATTGAGGATTTGGCTTTCTCTATGCTGAAAGATGGAGTATGGAGTATTCCTTCCTGTTGTAATCACTTTAAAAAGAACATAAAATTTTCGACGCTCATTTTTTTCACTTTTCTGAGTCTTTCTTTACACAATACAAATCAATCCAGTGGTTTTGAACTCGAGTAAATTAGAGCAATTAATTTCTTATATGTATATGTATATGTATATGTATATATGTATGTATATGTATATATGTATGTATATATATGTGCGTGCGTGTGTGTGTGTGTGTATACTCTATCTTTTATTAGATTTTTTTTATATTTCTTTTAATATTAATATTTGTGATTAATAAGTTTTAATTTAATTAAATCTTCTTACTAAGTTAATATATTTTTTTATTAATTATATATATTTTATTAATTATATAAAAACTAGGAGATATAGAGACAAAAAATTAATATTAATATTTGTGATTAATAAATTTCAATTTGATTAAATCTTTTTACTAAGTTACTATAATTTTTTATTAATTTTTATACCTAGTTAATATAATATATTATTGATTATTAATTATTTATTTATTGTTGTGTTGTATTTGATAGGGCTTCTTTTCAGAAATCCCTAGCTTCAGGATTCATGTCAATAATAACAACATGCCTGGATTTGTAATTTTTATTCAACCTTTGTTGATGTTGTTATTGCATGTTTTTATTTTGAAATATGTTTTTAAATAATTATGGGATCTCTTGATGAGATGATTATGAAGAATGTATTAGTGCTAAACTTTATTGTTATATTACTTAATTTTATTAAAGTTTTGAGAGAATATTTGCAATACTGTATCTTTGTCTATTAAAGAGTTTATTATATTTTTTTTTTAAATTTTAACATTACAAAGGTTGAAATGCTTCATATTAAATAAATTGAAGTTATTTAAATAAATATATATAGTTGGGATTGTAGTTGGAGTGTCTCATACTTGTGCAATGACTTGGACCTATGTATAGTGAGGTGTGCACTATCATTTTGGACCTTCAATCTTGATTTTGGATTATCTCCGTTAATTGTCCTTGTACATCATGGCTTTGTTTTCAATAATTTTAATTCGCTCTAAACAAGAATCAATTTTCTATTGTTCTCAATTCTTTGTACATTTGGTGGGGTGTTAGACATACCTATAAAATGGTTTAGTGCCATAGAATGATTGCTTCTTTCTACATTTTAAATCCACTTTTCAAACAAATATGGCATTTGCCCCTAGTTTTAAATTAACTATTTATGTTGTAAGTTTTTTTGTAAAAGCCATAAAAGTTTTTTAATGCTTTAAATACTTATAGATATAATCTTATTTTAGTATGCTAAAAAGGAATTGGAAAGGTAATCCTTGAAAAAACATAGTTTAGCTGTACTTAAATATCTTGATATATTAGAAATAAATGTACTTAATCAAATTTCCATGTAGTATATAGAGACATGCTCACTTTTTGGTAGTAATAAGCACAATAAATGTGTTTATGAGTCTTTTAAAAGTTTTTGCTCCTTTTGAAAATTTTTTTCTAGATATAAGCTTGGGAAATGGTAGCTCCTGAACATCCTATTGAGGTTGTGGAAATCTCGAGCAGCAGTTCAAATGGGAGTGTGACAGGGCCAGCTAATGATGAGATGATATTTAATGCAACACCTGATGTGAATGTGCCTTTGGGGCTACATGAATTTTCCTACACATTGTACCAGTCTTTCTCAAGGATTGTAATTCGTGCTAGGAATGTGTCTCTTCCTAGACATTTGTTGGAAGAAGCTGAGATGCAAGCATTCCAGGGTGCCTTGACTGATTTAAAAATTGTGTATGAAAAACTTGAGTGCTTGTTCTTTTGGTTTAAAGAGCTCTACTATGATCAATCGTATGAGGGGGGTGCGTTAGCTGAGATATTACGTGCACTTGTAGAATATATGACTAGCATGTAGTTCTTGGTTTAGGTCCGTACAACTGAGAGGGTGGGGAGGTGAATCAGTTGTCACACATTTTCAGTCCTTTTTCTTTTTAATTAAACTAATGATATAAACATTTCAGTATCAATCAATAACATGTGAACAGAAAACATAAATAACACATTTGACACCAGGATTTTGACATGGAAACCCGGTTGAGGGAAAAACCACGGTGGGGGTTAACCCTCAAATATTAATACCCTGTTAAAAGTATTTTTACAAATGAGAATGCACATGCATTCAATCTCACTGCCTAGAGCTCACTACTCAAGAAGAAGGCTCACTACCTATAGAAATATTACAAGAGAATCATAGAGCCTTGAACTAATCAATAGCATCTACTTATGCAAGAATTTTAGTTTCGGTTAAGTGCAAAAACTGATCTTACACATTTCATCTTCGCTTTGCTCTTCTTACTATTCTGCCTTCATTCGCACTTTGGATTTCTACTCTTCTCACATTTGTCTTGTTCCCATACACTTCACACACTAAATCATCCAATTTTATCAGCTATATATATCCGCAATATGATCTACAATCATTCTACGAGTTAGCTTCAACAACACTTAGAACTTTTATGAATGCTCTACTTTGTCGGCTAGATCTATCCATAACTTAAGGTGTGGACTAGAACTTGCTCTTGAATATCATTACTTATGTCAGCCACTATCACTGATCATCATCATTTGTCCAACAAACAACTTTCATACATCCAGAATCAAGATCTTCTTCAAGGTTGGCATGTTCTTCTTCTATCTGCTCTGACAAACTGGAACCTGGTACTCAGAGGCTAATATCTTTTGAGTCCTTCATCACTGGAGGACAAAAATCTAGATTTATACTATCTTGACAATGCACAAGACTCCCTTAGATCTGCAGCTAATCATGACTTCCCACCAGAGAGAGCCAGACCAAAATATCGGACCCTGTTGCTGCTCTGTTCCTAACTATCCAGACTTGGACAAATTCTGAATCTGGCTTCTAGTATGCACAACTTGTGTTATACAGATGATTGGGATGATCTTAGTTGCCATCAATGACAACATATATCATGCCTAGTTGTGTCTCTTGCCAACAATCTCCCCCTTTGGCATTGATGGCAACACTTAATAAAAAATGACTAAGTGTCTAGCGCAACTCCCCCTTTGTCTGTACACTCATGTACTTCACTTATTCCAATGCTCCCCCTTTTCTAAATACCTCATTTTTCACTGACCTTCACTCCCCCTTTGACATCAATGGCAAGGGGTGGGGTCCGCAAGCCAAAACTCTCCAAAAAATTTGTATATACTCCCTCATATGTACAAATAATCATTAGGTCTTATTTACATGAACTTGAGAACATCTGCAAAACTAGTTTTTATTTGCGCAAGTTTAGAGGCCCAAGTACTCTTCATTCCATCCAAAATAGAGATGTGCCCACTCAACAAAAATGCATATGCTTCTGCTTGTGCCAGATCCAGAGGATCACTTGTCTGAAATGCATTCAGGGCTTCGGATAAGACATTATGCATAGATTCCAACTTAGGGGCAATCAATCCCTGGAGTTCACACATCCTCTTCATAGTATTGCCTTTCTCTTTTTCAATTCCCTTTATTTCATCTCTCAAGCTAATAACCTGACATTCCTAACTTATAGGAGAGGTAGTTAGAGGATCAAAATTTTGAGATAGAATTGATATTTTCTGTTCTTTTTCCTTTATCTTCTTTTCAATTTCCTCATTGACTTTAGACCATGATAGGCAAAACTTGTATATATCTCCTCCATCACTTAAGGCATTTTGAATGTTCTTTATGCTAATGCCTAGTATCAACCTATCACTCCTTATCAGATTCCTAACTTGACTAAATTTCTTGTTTAGAAATTCTTTCTGAACTTTTGCCTCCGCAGACTTTTCAAAAGACTCAAAGTGAGAGTTTACTGAACTTACAAAATTTTTTAGATGTCCGGAGGGGCAATCATTTTGATTCTTCTAATATGTTAGCATTAATTTTTCCAAAATTTTGGTTACAAGCCCTAGTAGCTCATTGTCCTCCATGTGGGACTTTAACAACTTTTATCTAGCCTTTACTTGGGAGAATGATGTTATTTTCATCAATTGAATTAGAGAGAGAACATCTGGATTGGCTAGGCCTTGGAGTAGCTTGGGCTCATCAAGATCAATCATTTCTTTTTCAAGAAGACTTTTTATTGCATCTATAGTGTCTCTTGCAACCATTTCAGAATAAACCTTTTGTTCTCTTGATTTCTCAGTATCTTCTTTAGGTGTTTCAACATTTGCACCATCTTCTTCTACCTTGTCCTTCTTTCCTTTTTCTTCCTCTTTATTTGTTTTACTATTCTCTCTGTTTTCTTCAGAGGGACTCTTTTCTTATTGCTTACCACTTGCTACCTGATCTGGAGGGTTCTGTGTGGTAGCAATATCCTCTTCTTTTCTAGAGTAATCAGGTGGAGAGGTTACCCCTGCACCAACTATTCTATCTACCCTTTCTATGTCCTCTTGATTGACTTGTTCCTCTTCCTGAACTTCCCCAATTTTTAGATTTGATGAGTCAAATCCAACATTAGTCTCTTCATAGATTGACTCCAGAGGATCTAAGTTAACACTTTGGTCATCAATTCTCTGGTTAATCTCTTCATCTTGAGATTCCAATTCTGAAACTAGAGAATTGTCTTCTGTAACTTGTTTCTCTGAAATAATAAAATACTTGTTCTTGTCTTCGGCCTTTCTCAAAATTTCCTCTGTTTCTTTTGCAATTTCCTCAGTTTCACCAAGCATGAGTTTGTTCATCTAGACTTTGCTTCTGAATTTATCTTTGACTTCTCTGAGAATTTTGTCTGCTTCTTTTCTAGTCATCACAGGACACAAAGTGGAGAGAACATACTCTCTAAGTTCCATATCTTTATCCTTGGCTGCTTCTTTCATCATTTCCAGGACTTTCTGTAAGCTTTTAGGGAGTTCTTGTAAAATTTCCAATAGAGCTCTATTGAATTTATTCAAATATGTGATGATGGTATCTTCCAAGATTTTCTTATTTTCTTGATCAAAATTATCATAGTAAACTCTGACAGGATTTAAATTTCCATGAATAGTGATAGTCTTTACAATTTCATCAATAGTCATAGCGACCTTACTAGTGAATGTCTTTTTACTATCCTTGATGCTTATGGAAAGTTGGTCTTCAGAAGTCTTTGAAGTTCTGGCTTTCTTGGATCTTATTTCTTTCACTTCTTCAACTGTCTCTGTCTCTTCATCATCTTTTGTGCTCTTATGGGTTCTTGTGGCCTTGGATTTATTTCTTTTTCCTTCATCATTGGATGGAGTGGCTTCAGACTTTTTAGTGGAAGAGGACTTGAGTTGCATAGCAAGAGTTACAGAACTCCTTGTCTTCCTTGAGAAACTTGGTGGGATTTCCAGAGCGACTACCGGCTCACTTTCTGCTTTTTCTTCTGTATTTTACTCATTACTTTTCTTCATCTTTTCAATTCTTTCTCTTTTCTACTTTACTGCCTCTTTGGTTAGGCCAATGCTCTCAGCATACCTTTTGACTTATCTCTACACTTTCCTTTTGGTCTCAGGCTGTCTGAGTTTGACATGCAATTTTAGACTTAGTTCCTTGTATGTTCCACACCTTTCCACAGAGGTATCTTTAGGTGTGTTTAAAAGATGTTGGGCATACATATTGAAAATTCTTTCATCCACCTCATAACCCATAGGCATTAGCCAAATTGTCCTTGGTTCTACAGCTTCCATCAAGCACTTGTCTGTGTCAACCATGAAACATATGTCATTTTCATACTTCTCCACAATTGTTTTAGGGATCCTCTCCCTTGCTTACATTAAACTCTAGAAGTTTTTGAAGTAGCCCCAAATGGCACTCCTGTGGGTTTGGGAGTCACCAAGGCTGAGAAGGTGGTTTCTTATTTGCCATGTACTGGTTTGTCAGTTGTCCAATGCACACCTTCAATTCCCGGTATTTCATTCATAAAATAGAAGAACAAGCATATAATCAAGGAACCATATTTGAAGGAATTTTTCTTATTTTTGTTTATCTTACTCAAATTCTCAATCAATTGATTTCGTAGTACTTCACAAAGATCATAATCAGCATTTTCTTTCAACATTTGATAGGCTACATATATTGCAGTTCTAGAGACATAGTTTTCTCTGCTGGAGTGGTAAATTATGTACCCAATCACCATGGAGCCGAATTTGACATCCAGTTCTATAATATCATTGATAGTCATTGCCCTTCTGTCAAACTTGGCACCAGTAGCATCAGTCATTGTCTGGTTTTTCATGGCTTTCAGCAAGGGCAATCCACCAGTTGAATTTAATCCAGTTACAATCTTGATGACATCCTTTGTGATCTTGAATGGTTTTAATAACCATATGAACTCATGTATTCAGCTTAAAATATATTGAACCCATTCATTTTCATCAAATGTCGAAAACCTAATGACTTGCAAAAAATGTTTTCTTTCTAGGGCCTTGTATTCTGGTTTCAATTTGTGGCTATCATCCATTAAGTAATTGTTAAGAAAATCCAAGAGTTTCAGGTCTCCAAATTCATCTATGTTATAGTGGATATATGCCCTAATATCCTTAATATGTAATACACCATGTGGAACCTCAGAGAATGCGTCTAATGGTTCAACTTCAACTAATTTGTGTGGATGCTTCTTGAATATTGGTTGGGGCCTTTCAGTTATCAACAACTAGAGGAGTAGCCATATGTAGAAATTGAGAACTCAAAAGATTTTGTAGAAAACAGAAAATACCTTGTTACACAGATTAGGGTTTTTTGCTTGGGAATCTTTTTCTCGCTTTCAAATCTTGAGAATTCTTAGCTCTAAGCTCGTCCACTTCTTTCTTCTTGTTTTCTCCAGATGGAAACTATTTCAAATGAGGAATGAATTACTCTTGTAAGCTTTGCATCACCTAATTTGTCTTTGTAATAAATGCTTTGCCCTAGCACATCCAGTTTCTTTGTTTTTGAACAGTATCTCATGTATCACTCCTAATTTGCCATAATCACTTCCTTTCTTCTAGAAATCCTTCCAAATGTTCTGTCAATTCAAGGTACCTTTTCTCATTGTGCCAAAACCAGGCACTCAACTACTGGCTAGGGGATTTTTAATTTTTGTAGTTTCCCCTGAGCTACAGATCCTACTTTAATTGCCTGAAGAATTATCTACATTGGATTCTGGTGCAGACCCATCACTCTGGTTCATAGTTGATTTCATCACCCATGTCTCACTTGTTTCATTTTGGATCTCATTCTCTTCAATTTTTCTTTTGCCCTTGTCTTGTCTCTACTCATCTGGTTTTCTGTTTACCGGACCTCTTCCTTCATTGGTCCTGCTTTTGTAGAATCTTTCAAAATGATCGAATCGGTTACAATGGAATCACACAATATTCTTTGCCCATTTGATTGATTTCCTCTTGATCTGCACTGATTTGCCATATGTCCAAATCTATTGCATGCAAAACATTTGCCATTGAAAGATTTTCTATTTCCTCTATCATTTATTATCATACCTCTACATTCATTTGATTTATGACCATACTTTCTACAATTGAAGCATTGTCTGGAGAAGAATGGATTATTTTGATTTATTCTACTTCTGCATTGTGTGGCTTTGTGACCAAATTTATTGCACTTGAAATAATTTCCATTGAAAGATGGATATAGGTTTGAGCATTAGGCTGTCTTATCAGAGGTCTTCTAGGTCTGTTTCTCTCATTCCTTGGTTGAATGTTTCTTTGTCCAGATCCGGAGCTTTCACCTTTTTCATATCCAAGACCATGCTTGTATTCAGCTCTTTTCTGACCCTCAAGTATTGCTTGAAGTTTGGCTGAACTTATCTTAAACTTCTCCTTATATTCATTTGCAACATCTAGATCATGTCTGAGAATGACAATTTGTCTTTCAAGATCTCTTTTATTGTCTTTGCTTTCCTGTAGATCATATTTTAGATGACCATCAATACTATCCAATCTATAACACTCATTAGTTCTTTCTTTTAGGGTTTGATTTTAATCTTCTTCAGTCTTCTTCCTTTGCTCAATTTCTTTGGTAAACCTCATTACCTCAGATTCCATCTCAACTTTTAGAACAACAACTTCTTTTGACAGCTTATCACACTCCTTTGTTGTTTCTTCCAAGGCTTCATTCATGTTATTTTCTTCAGAAACATTGGATAATTGCAGAATTAGCTCCTTATTCCTTCCTAAAGATTTCTTTAATTTGTCTTTTAATATTTCAATGGTGTCATCAGTATCCTTGATTTCATTTTTAAAATTATAGATTTCTGCTTTGGACTGATCAAGATCTTTTAGAGCCAATTGAAGTTGATCCTTGAGTGAACCCATTAAAAAAACTTCTTCAAGATCTTACCTCAAGCTATTAAGATTCTTTTAAGGAACCTTGCTCTGATACCAATTGTTGGTTTAGGTCCGTACAACTGAGAGGGGGGAGGGGATGAATCAGTTGTCACACATTTTCAGTCTTTTTTCTTTTTAATCAAATTAATGATATAAACATTTCAGCATCAATCAATAACATGTGAACATAAAACATAAATAACACATTTGACACTAGGATTTTGACATTGAAACTTGGTTAAGGGAAAAACCACAGTGGGGGTTAACACACAAATATTAATACCCTGTTAAAAGTATTTTTACAAATGAGAATGCACATGCAATTAGGCTCACTGCCCAGAGCTCACTGCTCAAGTAGAAGGCTGACTACCTATGGAAATATTTCAAGAGAATAATAGAGATTTGAACTGATCAATAGCATCTACTTATGAAAGAATTTTAGTTTCGGTTAAGTGTGAAAACTAATCTTACACATTTCATCTTCGCTCTGCTCTTCTTACTGTTCTGCCTTCATTCACACTTTAGATTTCTGCTCTTCTCACATTCACCTTGTTCCCATACACTGAACACACACTAAATCATCCAATTTCATCAGCTATATATATCTGCTATATGATCTACAATCATTCCACCAGTTAGCTTCAACAACACTTAGAACTTTTATGAATGCTCTACTCTGTTGTCTAGATCTATGCATAACTTAAGGTACGGACTAGAATTTGCTCTTGAATATCATTACTCATGTCGGCCACTATCACTGATCATCATCATTTGTCCAACAAACAAGTTCCATACATCCAGAATCAAGATCTTCTTCAAGGTCGGCCTATTCTTCTTCTGTCTGCTCTGACAAACTGGAACTCGGTACTCAGAGGCTAATATCTTTTGAATCCTTCATTACCCGAGGACAAAAATATGGATTTAGACTATCTTGACAATGCACAAGACTCTCCTAGATCTGTAGCTAATAATGACTTCCCACTGGAGAGATCCAGACCAAAATACTAGACCCTATTGTTGCTCTGTTCCTAACTGTCCAGACTTAGACAAATTCTGAATCTGACTTCCAGTATGCACAACTTGTGTTATGCAGATGATTGGGATGATCTTAGTTGCCATCAATGACAACTTATATCATGCCTAGCAGTGTCTCTTGCCAATAATAGTGTTGGTTATGTCATCTTACAAATATTTTGGTAACCTTTCCTCGTCTATATCTTGCTTTCCTTGTAATTAGTCCATACATAGATGGTTCACTATGGCTCTAATGCTTCTGTGCATGCATAGCTTGTAAGAAAACTATTTACATGTTTTGGATACTATGTATAAATGGGCTTGTAAATAAAACCCTCATGTGTAAATAGTCTTGTAGATAAATTTTCCATGTGTTGTTTACGTTCCACAATGGTGATAATGTTGAATATATAAAATCTTGCATATATTATTTGGAGAGAAACTAACTTTGGATGAAATGTACTTGCTAAGCTTCTTTTTTGGCTATGTGGTGTTTACGTCCCAAGATAGTTACGGTATTAACATTTCCTTACTATGGTTGTGTGTAAAGTGTTTATGTGTTGTTTGCATTTTAGAAGCTTTTGTGGTTGGATCCCCTTGTGGTTCTCACCTCTTAAAATAGTCTTTATTGTGTCCATAGTAAATTTAACAATTCTCATTATTGTGTGGTGTTTTCTTGCTCTTTTACGATTGAATATGTTACCCTTCATTATGCTTCGCCTATTCCTCATTAGATATTTGTTTGAATTGGTTGCAGGCTTGTCTCTCTTTTCCCTTTTTTCCCACCATGGATGTTAGCTTAACCGACAGAGCTATTAGTAGCTTGCTTGGTGGTTCCTTTGGCTTGTTCCCAACATTGCAAGTTGCCTCATTAAGCTTGATTTCTTGTAAGTGTTCTGTTTCCTTGTGTTATCGAGTATGCCTTTCCGATGGAACCCACATGCATGATACTCTCCTCCCCTCTAAATATAATGAGCTTGTTGCTGGAGGTGGCCTTGTTGAGGGGTCCATTTTGTAGCTGATAGGCTATGCATGTCAGACTCTCAACAAAATGATGTATGGAAGTCATTAAATCTCCACCAAAATAGCCATTCTCTCTTTCATCCTTGTATGTTGTGATATCTAACTTCTTATTTATCTCTCCTTTACAATATGCAGGTCAATTGTTATTAGCTCATTAAAATTTTTATATGTTCACGCTTCTACTATTTGTGCACCTGATTTGCTTCTTTCGATGCCTAGTGGTCCAAACCTAGGGGATCTAAGATGGGCATTCCTTCCTCTAATGTTGGTTCATCATCGCACGAGTCAAGCTCCCAACCTCCGGTCAGTGGATCTAGTATGGGTCATGCAATCATACCAATTGGTGCACTTACTCCTTACTAAAACTCATGGATGATATGGGGTTAGGTCATGGAAAGGTATTTAGCTTTGACATCGTCAACTCCTCTAGAAGCGAGATATATTTGACATGCTTCAACAATGTAGTTGATCATTTCTATGTTGTTGTCAAGGTTGGTATGGTGTATGGCATCTCCAACAGTCCTGTAAAGGTAGCAAACCCTGCTTACACTCACTCCTCAAATCCATGGGAGATCTTCTGGCAAACTTCTTCAACAATAGTTTCTTGTGATTCTAATGTGTTTGACATACCCACCCACAACTTCCACTTCACTCAAATCAAAGACATCCAATCACTTGCTACTAATTCTTTGGTTGATGTTCTTGCTATTGTGGATACTGTCTTGACTACATTGACCATTCATAAGCATAATGGTATAGAGATAGCTAAACATGTTGCTCGCCTTGTCGACAACACCTTCCACTCTACTTCATTATTGGTGCAATGGCTTAGGAGGAGAGAGCCACCCTGGATCAAGTTATTGTCTTCTGCATGAAGAATAACACCCACACTTGTGCTACCCGGGTTGCTCCTTGAAGCCCCATCAAGGGTGACTTTAGTGAACCTAGGTCAGGGGTGGAGGGAGGAAGCCATACCGTTTCCATTTTTCAGCTAGACTCATGTTACCTAAAGGGAATGAAAAGTACTTGTTTCTTTCTGATTGAATGCCTCTTAATCTTTAATGGGGTCTTTTGTATGTTGGAGCAATCTTCATGTCGATTTAGAGCATCTCTTGGATGATTAACTTCACTCTAGCAGAACCTAAGCTAACAAAACAATCTCATTCCCTTTATTTTCCTATTATTTTCATTATAGTTTTATACTTTTAATAAAGTAAATTTTGTTCCTTCTATTACTGCTTTAGTTGTCTCTAGTATTTTAATTTTCATGACTAAAGAATTCTCTTTCTTCATTTTTGGTGAGTGTTTTGTGGCCTATCATAGCTGTATATAGTACACAACAAATTAGTTTTAGAGAATTGTTTGTAGGTCATCAAATGTGTTGTAGGTTTGGCGTGGTATCATGTTTTTATTTATCTGTGTAATCCAATTTTATGTTGTCAATGAAATATAGTATGTATTTGTGAAGCTAACATAACCTCCATTAAATTCCTTCTTCATGATTAGCTCTCTGATATCTTATTGCCAATTAGATATCATGAGCCTTAGGGGGAATGATAGTACTCATTCAACCAAAACGCGTGTTAAACTTAAAAACATAACTTAATGTCTAACAAATGTCTATATAATAAAATAGTCAATCTAATTTTATCATAATTTTATCTTTTAGCTTTTTTTTTGGAGTTTGACCTTTCATGTTTATGAACAGTCATTACTCTAGCATATTATTCATCATATATTTTTAAATAATTAAAATAAACAATAAATTTAACATAGAATGTTTAAAATTTTGGTAGAAAGGGGAGGAACCATGTTAAATGACAGTCTGGATTACACTATATGTCTTTGATTAATGTGATTACTATTTTGATCAATGTTTACTCATATTACAATGTAATGTTTTTAGATTATTACTTTGATATTAAAGTTATAGGCTAATATTTATTCAAGATAATATTGTTTTATTAATATTACACGTATATTTGACCTATTAATGCCTAGTGCTACTAAATTATTTCGAGTCATGGTCGCCTTTCTTGTCTTACAAAACTTATCTTTTAACCAGTGACTTCTCATCATGCCGCATGTATTGCACCTGTTTCTTCCTACCTTCTAACACTGGTAGATGGAAGTCTCTTGAGAAGTTTGGATATGGTCAAGGATATTGAGAATGAGAAACAATGCGGACCATATTCATGGGTAAAATCTCCAGAGAAATTACTTTAGGAGGATTGTTATTTGACATTTGCTGTCATGTACTTGGTTTCGAGACTACTATATTTTCTATTTCCAAAGGTGTTATTATGGCTGAAGTGGATATGGAATAAACATGTTTTTCCTTCAAATGTGGCCAGCATGAGAGAATACTCTCCGACATACATGGAATGGATTTTATACATTTTTAATTAAAATAGAATCATGAGTAGTCTGAAATTTTGTAAGATAGGCAATTTCCAAGGAGGTGCTATGAATGCACGATCCACATCATTTGATTAGCAGATTTGATTGTGCAAAAGCTCGTAAATTAGCATCACTGGGCATTTGTATATTCACCTTCAATTTGTTTACAAAAGTTATGGCAGCCCATTGGATTTATTAATCTTTGTTGGAGTCAAGTTTGAGCCTTACGAGGGTCCATCTTGGGATCTGCACAATCCACGTCTTTTCACCATTATTTTGGTTAGTCATGGTGGTTTCCACTAACTAAGGTTTCATACATGAAAGAGCGGCGATAGACATTGGAGGCATTGATCGTCAAGGTCTCATGTTCACTTCAATCTGGTGGGTCTAGCGCTGGGTGGATCTATTCATTTCCTTGACTTTTTGCTACTGGTGGTTTGCTTGCATACAAGACAGTGCATGTCTCCCTCAGGAAGAGGGAAGAGAATCCTCTACACATGTTGACAACCTCTTATTGCTATACATTTCAATCAACAATCTACTCCAACCCTTTGTTGACTACACTCTGTACACTACTTCTCATTATGAAATTAAATAACAAAATTTACATTTTTTAAAAATTTCATGCAGCTATCGGCCTGCCCATTGCACAATAAGTGTGATTGCTAGTAGATATATTACACCAAAGTAAGAACTTATATGCTTTCCATCGATGTCATGCCCGGTACAAGCTTTTGGCAATCCAACATGTTCCGTCTCGTAAAAAGATCTAATGCTTTCTTCATATGCTTGACTAAAGCGAGAACTTCTTGTCTTAAAAAAAAGAAGAAAGAGGAAAAGAGAATCCAATCGCCCATCTTTTCTTACTTTATTCGACCAAGGTACAGTCAACAAGAAGAAAAGAGAGCGCACTCATCAAAAGATAAATTATTGATACGGAAAAGTAAGAATGTGGTCGACTCGGGGTATCTTCCGTGCGGATCTAAACAACAAAAAGAAAACTAATCAAGAGTGTGAATATTAAATTTTATATTCATAAAAACATATTGACCCAATTATATTTCAGGTGTGAATCGCATATTGAACAAAGTAAGAACTACGAAAACAAGAAAGGAAAAGACTATAATTGATGGATGGTGGCCCCTTCCTCCAACCCAAAATGCTGGACCAAAAAATTGGAACGGCTTCTTACTTCATTGAGCGAAATGGAGAGTAAAACGAAAATGGCCTTAAAAACGTTGACAAAGTAATGTAGTTTATGTGCCTTTACTAATGGTCCAAAAAAGTGAACATCAAATCAACGGTATAAAGAAATTTAGCGTCTTTTCTGAAGATTGCTGATTTCTTTGATATCCTATCCTTTCCAAGTCTTTTCTGATGATTGCTAATTTCTTTTAATCACATACACCAGTTGTAACTTGTGTTCGCATTTCGCGCGGTTGCCACGGATCATCATGAAGTCCACAAGTTTAACCTTGTTATTAGTTATCATGAGTTTCATCGTCTTATTCTTTTCCTGCACACACTCCGACACAGATGGTAAATTCTATTTTATTTCCACTAATTTTCCCGCGAATTAAAAACTAAGGCATTAGTTTTCACATTCTAATTCTTCTGATTTCGCTGCGAATTAAAAACTAAGGCATTAGTTTTCACATTCTAATTCTTCTGATTTCGCTTTCTTTTGTAGGCTTTCTGAACATCAACTGTGGCGCTTCAACAAATAGAACCGACGATGAAGGTATGCTCTGGCTTTCAGATACCCCTTTCACCAGAAGTCGGAACATCTCCGGCATTACTGATGAATCGGAGCTCAAGCTTCAGACATTTGCCTATTTTACAAATTTGGCAGCAAATAAATATTGCTACTTAATCCGAGTTGAGCCTCGAATAGTTTACCTGGTCAGAGCTGTATTTTCTAATAAAGTATTCAAGATTGGTATTCCTTTAGCTGGCGTCTTTGATTTATTTATAAATGGAATCAAGTGGACTAAAGTGCGCCTAACTCAAGACGGGCCTAGTTCCTATCTTCACGAAATTATCTTAGCCGCGAAGAGTGACAATTTAAGTTTATGCCTAGCTCGAAATTCAGAAACAGAAAAGACCAACTATGTTTTTATATCAACGATCGAGTTGAGGCCACTAAAATCTCCATTGTATAACTCAACTGACTTCCACACCAGCGCATTAGTTTCCCTGCGCAGAAAAGATTTTGGCAGCAACAATGGTATAAGGTAAGTGTAATTATCATTGAATTTTGAATTATTGTGCTTCTCCTCCTTTTGTGAGCTCAGACTAATCAGAAATAAAGCCATGCTCTTCTGCTAAAGAATTGAACAATTGTAGTTACCCAGAGGATAAATTTGATCGTGTCTGGAACTCGTATACATCATCATCGGCTGTTGTTGATATCAACACAGTGGAGAACGACACTATTTGGGAGGACTTGCCGAACCAACCACCTGTAGCCGTATTACAGACAGCCATTGCAACGCGACTAGTGGGCAACCTCCTAGTGACACTTCCATTTCCCTCTGTCTATGAGGGCGTCTCTTATTATTTTGCACTTTATTTTTGCAACATAAACGAAACATACCTCTCAGTGAACCACACGTTCCAAGTCTTCATTAACAATTATAGAATAAAAGACTGGCTACAATTCACTTCATTTCTACAATGCCATGTTGTACAGAGGAATTTAGAATTTGGCGCAATTGATTCTGTAAACATAACATTACATCCTGGGGAAGGATCAGACACAAGACCTTTTATAAATGCGGCAGAAGTATATCAGATCAGGGATATACAAAATATTACACACCTCGGAGATGGTAAGTTATCTATATTTCTCTAATTGAACTCAATAATATGTTGGCAAGTTCTAATATGTTTGAGGAACTGTATGATACAGTAATGGCTATCAGAAAAATAGCAAATTCAATCAATGTTCCAGACGATTGGTTCGGAGGAGATCCATGTTTGCCCGCAGGTTATGCATGCACGGGTATTGTTTGCAGCGAGGACAACCCGTCAAGAGTGATCATCCTGTAATTTGTTTCCTTAAAACACTAAAAATAACACTTCATTTGGTTACTTTTCTACGGTAGAAGCCTCTAACATGTATGATTTGAACTCATTACAGTAATCTAACGAACATTGGTCTCATTGGCCCCATCCCACCAATTATAGCGAGCTTAGCAGCACTAACTCAGTTGGTAAGATTTCTATAACCTGCAGTTATTTCTAAATATGGAAACAAAAGCTATTCATCTCGTTTGCAGTTTGAACAAGAACTAGCCATGGTAGATGAAATAACAGTGATTAAATTTATGGTGTCAATGACAGCTGCTCGGAAGCAATAATTTGTCAGGCTCTATACCAGACCTCAGTTCTTTGAAGAATCTTACAACATTGTAAGAAATCTCTGACTCCGACTACTAAATATTTAAACTATCTTATAGTTGTATAGATGAATGACAAAGGTAGTTCCTTTGTGGTAATGTTTAGTTTATTTTTGTTATGTTGAAAGGCAATTGCAAAATAATCAACTTACAGGAGGAATCCCAAGATCATTAGCGAAGCTTCCCATGCTAAACCAATTGTATGTTCACTAACGATTCTTATCTTTTTTAATTATTAGAAGTTAGTATCTAGACCAAAATAAAATTTTACTGATAAATGTCGAACTTTCCTAAGTACCTTCAGTATTAAACAGATATTTGGAGAACAATGAATTGGATGCAACTGTGCCACCGGGGTTAAATAAGCCTGGGTTAGACCTTCGGTAAGTTGAATAGAGGATGTTGCTTATTTTCCATGTCCTACTTTACGTAGATTTCAAGTTGCACCACTTTTGCCCCGAACATAACGCACAGATTTTACAAATAAAAATACTTCTAATCGTTCATATTTATTGTTCACCGAAGAGTTACTCCTCAAAGTAATCTTCCAGCGGCCGACAAAAGCAACAACTTAAAAAATTGGATTGTGGGATGTTCGGTCGGTGCATCGTTAATAGTAGTGGTTTTGGTAACTTTTCTATGGAAACACATTCATACACAACGAGCTCACATCACAGACCGTCCAATTATGCCGCCTCAAGAAACACATGGAGGTATTGTTTAATCATCTTTATCGCTTAAACCAATGGAGGTATGCTAATAAAAACGACTTCTAACTGAAAAAGGTTCATATCTTACTCCATTCTACTAGATGAACGTCATGCAAAGGAGTATCATAGATTGGCGGCAGAATATACAGAGGAAGAAATTAAAGCTGCAACAAATAATTATTCTACATTAATTGGCAAGGGAGGCTTTGGCTCAGTCTTCTATGGTACGCTTTCCGGGTATGATGTCGCAGTCAAAATACTTTCAAGCACTTCTAATCAAGGGCAACAAGAATTTCAAAATGAGGTTTGATGTCCCTTCACAACTCTTAAATCTATCCTTCAACGTAGCAATTTTGTTTTATTTCTTATTTCATTCTCAGCTAAAATGCATCACTAACATATTTTGTTTGTATTCTTCTTGACTCCAGGTAACTCTGCTTTGCAGGTTATATCATAAGAATCTTGTAAATCTTATTGGTTATTCCAAACAACCTCTCGGAGCGCTGGTATATGAATATATGCAATGTGGAACGTTGAAGGATCATCTATATGGTATTTGTTCTTCAACTTCACAATAGATAAAATTAAATCAGAATACACCCAAAATTCTCTAAGATGATTAAATGGCTACTGGCAGGAACAACCAAACTGGAGAAACCACTTGATTGGAATACCAGACTCAACATTGCTCTCCAAGCGGCAGAGGGTAATTTAATTGATAACATTAATTAATTTATCGTTATACCATAGTGAAACTATATACATATTGGGACTGTTATAGTTAATTGGCTTGTATTTCGCTTATGCTGTAATTGTACCATTTTAAAATGATGTTTAGCACCACGGTTTTAACATTATTTCAGGTTTGCTATACCTGCATCAAGGTTGTAATCCGCCAATCATACACAGAGATATAAAGTGCACTAATATACTTTTGGATGGAAGAATGACAGCAAAGGTAGCTGACTTTGGTCTTGCCAAGCTGCTGGACAGCTCCCAAACCCATGTTTCAACATCGGTCAAGGGCACCCTCGGTTATCTTGATCCTGAGTATTTCCTTCTTCACCGTTACATTTTTTTGTCGTTATCCTGAAAACATCTTTCTGTCACTAAACCATATGCTATTACGCAACATCTTTGAGATCGCTAGCACTACTCTAAAATTTATAAGTTAACGCAGATACTTTGAGACATCGTCGCTAACCGAAAAGAGCGATGTATATAGTTTTGGAGTAGTTTTGCTGGAGATAATTTCTGGAATTCCGCCAAGTGAAAATATAGTGGCATTGGTAATTTATTTAATTTGTGAAGAGTTGAAAATAATCTTTTGCAATCTCCACATTATTCTCATTATTGAGGAATACATAGGATTCTAATTGGTTTTATTTACAGGCAAGAGAGTTACTCTCATGTGGTAGAATAGCGGAGCTTATGGATTCTTCTTTGGGTGGCCGCTATAAATTAACAACAGCATGGAAAGTTGCAGAGGTGGCATACACGTGTGTGGCACCAAAATCAAAAGACAGACCCACGATGAGTATGGTGGTGAAAGAGTTGGAGGAAGCAGTGGCACTTGAATTCCAAGATAACACTCAATTTGAGCACATTCCGGATAGAACATTCCATGAATCTGACATGATGCCCATGGCGAGGTAGTAGTTGTGGTATCACATTGAAATATGTAACGGAGAAGGAATTATGAATCGTGCATAAACTATTTTATACATTAGGCCTTAATTGCTTTTTACAACGAGAAACTTATTCCTCTCGCTTTACGTGTATTTATCTTTATGAAGGATATATATAGCTGTGATTATAAAAGTCTCACATTTTAATATTTTTAGTGATGGAGAGAACGAATAGTATATTTGCTTCACCGTAAACAGCCGGCATTGTTTACAAATTTTTCGACTCCTCTTGATTTTGACTGCTCTATTGACATATTCATTTGATCTATTCGATTTGTTTCAGTCCTTCTGTTTTTGGTTCTAGTCGATTTGTCTGCACCAGTTGCTGAAATTTCGACTGTCGGTTCATTTACAACGTACTGGCTCTTTAAGTTTTACTGTATGTATATTCTGGTATAATCAGCCCCTTTTTTTATATTATTTTTCATCTATTTATAGATATTTCCACATCTCTTATCCGTATTTTATTCATATTTGTTTACATTATTTGTATTTGTCAGTTTTATGGTTATCTATGTGTTTATCTCTAAATATTCTATTATCATCTTGGTTATGCCACTTTTTTGTTCAAGGTTGCCTATAGATTTGACCTCCAAAATTTTAAAATTCAAATCCAAATTTTATTCAACTCTCACATATTCCTCTCTCACCGGGCATTGATTGAACACATGTTTGTGTGCTTTATTGTTATCTCCTTGTATTTAAAGGCATTCAATTGCATTTGATGATCTCATAATCATTCAAATATCATCCATATTATGAGAAAGAGCAATTCAATTTGCTCCACTAAAATAAATCTAAATTTGGATTATCATCCTAGGACATCTACATGTTCGGAATATATTGTTGTTTTTAATCATTTGCATGACTATAAAGCCAATCCACTTAAAAATATTTGTCCCCTAATAATCTAGTAGCCCTCTAAAGGTATTTATAATTACAATAAATTTAGATGGCTAAGCAGACACAAACAAATCAGGCAAAGCATGAAGCATGAGTAAAAGATCATAGGATTAGATCTATGGGCCATATGTCAAATATGTGGACATGAATTGCCATAGTGTACACTAACTATTCATATTGGAAGTAGAACATAGACACTAAGGATCAATTTTAAATCCCAAGACATCCAAATTTTTAATGCCATAGAACATTTTCAAGACCTCTAAGGTCCAAAAACAATTGCCCTCAATTTTAGATCAAGCTGTCAATCATAAGCAATTTGCTTGACTTGGTCATTAGGTAAATTGAGATGGGGTGTCTCACACAAATGATCTATACATTTGAGCCTATTGAGAACCTCATAATTAATAACACTTGAATTTTTTTATTACCTTGATGTTTATGACTCTAATGTTTACAAATAATTTATAAATTTAACCAAATTCAAACCTAGTTCACTACATGATTAGTTCACAACATACATCACAACCCTTAGTCTATGATTTTAGAATGATTACATGAAGAATGAATGTGACCCTGCCAAATTGGAAATTCTCCAATCACACATTCCCTTGCTTAATAATAAACTATTGTCTAAGATTATTTCACAAAGAGTGATCATCCATTCCCAATGTGAAGATGAGATAAATTGGATATCATCAAAATTAGGGAAATATTCAGTAAATCAAGGCTATAAACTTATCTTAGAAGCCAACAAGAAGGATTGGCCATATAAACCATGTTGGAGTGATGTCTTCCTTCCAAAAGAAGGAGGTTTTACATGGTTGACCCTCCACAAAAAAATCTTAATAGGTAATAGATTGTGCAAATTAGGAATTTCTTCCAGATTCAAGTGTGTAGTATGATGAGAGGAAGAAGAAGTTGATCATCTGCTCTTGAATTGTCCATTCAATAACTTCTATTGGAAATGATTATGTGAAAAGTTAAATTAGAAAGGCACATTCCCAAAGTCTTTATTCCAACACTTCATTATTTGGCATGCTCTTTACACTAAATCAACTTTTGCATGTATTTGGAAGGTTAGTCCATCTATGATCATTTGGCACATCTAGTTGGAATGTAATTTTAGAATTTTTAGAAAATTCCCCTCATCTACATTTAAGGTGATAGAAAAAATTGAAAGAGCAATCTGTAGTAGTGTCAAAGATATCAAAAGGTCCAAATACAAATAACAAATTAGGCTAACAATTGATCAAACGGGGGGCCCAATTGCATTCTCCTCCCTCCAATGACTCAATTCTGAATGGCAACAACAAGGTTGACAAAAGAAAAATAAAATGGCTCCCTCTAAACCCACCATTTGTGAAATTGAATTTTGATGGAGCCTCTCAAGGCAATCCTAGCCTCTCAAGGGTGGGGTGCATCATCAGGGACACCCTAGGAAACCTATTAGTAGCAAAGGTGGTAAAAGTCACATGTAGAAACAATGAAGCTGAAGTGCACACACTATTACAAGGTCTGAAAATGGCCAAGGAAAGCCAACATAGATCTATATGGATAAAAGGAAACTATATTAATAGTTAATGCCTTGGGAAGTAGGAAAGTGCACAACTGAAAGTTGAAATACATATTTCAATCTATCTGGAGTATCCTAGATAAATGTGAAATATATTAATGCACACATTGTTATTGTGAGGCGAACAAGATATTGATCTATTAGCGAACATGGTAATAGATCAACATGAATCATTCAGAAATTTTGATTCCATCCTAGACAATCAATCCCCTTCCCTTCACTGCTTGGAATAGTAAAACCTTGAACCTCATGAGGTTTTTCTGATTGGATCATAGAAACCTCAAACCTCATGCTGTCATGCATGAAGACTTAGAAATGTTTGTAAAGGAGCTCCATCTAGTAATTCATAGGTAAGAAAATTCACATAGAGGAATTCGTAGGGTTTTGGTCTATGTGGTAGATGTTACAGGAATCTGCATCAATATCCAACATGGATGTCCACCTCATCCATCACGCAATGGTTCTTGACACATCATTCATATGTATAGCTCACTAGTCATGTCATCACCAATGATCAAGTCCTTGGTAATCTCATCAACAACACATGGCCAATTCAATGTAATTTGCAATATGCGTGTTGCATTAGTGGGCTCAAATCCAAATAGGAGTGGGCTATCATTAACAGATTTCTCTCCAAGGACATCTGGCACATCAAACAATCACTTCTTTCCTTAAATGCACATATGGTTCCGTCAGGTTTGAGTAGTTATGAGGTTCAAGGTGGATTGCCTATAAATTGGGTAAATTTATCGAAGCAATTATATCCTACTGCTTCCCCTTACACTTCGAGCAGGAGCTCTCTATCCTCCATTAACTCCTCCCTCCCTTCCAATTCTATATTAATGACCAGCATTCCCTATGCTCATTTCATTATCTCTTCTTCCTTATATGTGGGTCTTGCCTCTCTGTAGCATTCATTACGAATTGGGTAAAAAATCTACGAGTGTTTCTCCCACCTTTGGAATGGGAGCCGATGGAGTGTGGACCATATAACTCTGGTGAGCTCATGCATGTTTTTGATATTAATTGTCCTAATGTCGAATTTTCCATCAAAACGATCACTAGTGAATCCTTGATGCGTGTTTTCTCCTGAGTGTTGATGTTTTCATATGTGTCCTCAATATTTCTTTCTAATATCATGGGTTTGGTCCAAGACCTAGAGTTTATTGAAATGGTGGGTTGTGGTTATGTGCATGAATACCTGATATATACAGAAAGGTTGAAGAACACCCTATATGACTACAATATGCACATGGTTGAAGCTCCTATTGGTGGACTATTCACAGTTGATTTGTTGCACTCCTCTCTGGCGGTCGCTTGCATTTTCATGCAACGCAGAAAGGATTACATATTGGTTGTGCCAATACCTTAAACATTGTTCTGGAAGTGCATCGATTCCAGCTCCCACCCAGATTGGACATCAAAGCAAAAGAGATATATGGTGCCATTCGGTTCCTTAGGATGCACATGCGAGATCAGGCCCCCAATCCACTAGTTATGGATAATTCTGCTCCTCCTGCCGCTCTTCCACCTCTAGCAGAATTATGCGACTATTGCCCCGACTAGAGATCTATTTTAACTGTTTTGCTTTTCTGCATCTCTTACCATGTTTGGCCCCGTTTTCTCTGGTAATCCTTTGGGCAATTTTGTCTATATCAGGCTTTCTATCACCTATATAAGATATGTAATTTTCAACTCTTCGTTTCTTAATACTATTATGGGCAATTTTTCACCTTTTTTACCAAAATAAATGAATAAATAAATAAACTTCATTCATAATAAAAAAAACTAATTCTATTATCTTCCAATAATTGACAAAAATAATTTCTCTAACCAAATTCAAGTCCAAAAATACAACTAAAAAAATTTACAAAATACTAACTTATCTTCTCAAATATGGTACGTTTCCATTTTGTAATCCATTGTTTCGATTAATTAACAAACCCCATCTTGGTGTGGGTTTAATGCTTTTTTAATACCTTAATTAAACAAAAGTAAGAACTTATATGCTTTCAATTGATGGCATTCCTGTTTCAACCTTCTCCCTTCTCTCAACCCAACATATGGTTGGTAAAGGTCTAATGGTTTTTCTCATATTTTTGACCAAAGTGAGAATTTGTCGTGGAAAAAACAGAGAGAAAAGGAGAATCCCCCTATTTTATTCTAGGGAAGAAAAGAGAATGCACTCACTAAAAGATAAAGTTTTGGTGTGGAAAAGACAGAATATGGTCGACAATGGAAGAGAGAGAAGGAGAATCCCCCTACTTTATTGTAGGTGAAGAAAAGAGAACGCACTCACTAAAAGATAAAGTTTTGGTGTGGAAAAACAGAATATGGTCTACTGTTGAAAAGACAGAGAGAAAGGGAGAATCCCCCTACTTTATTGTAGGGAAGAAAAGAGAACTGGTGTGGAAAAAGCAGATTATGGTCCACTGCGGCCCCGGGTATCTTATGCTGCAAAATGTAGACATCTAATTAAGAGTCTAGTCAGTAAAACTGTTTTCGGTAAATAGGGCTCAAATAACAGGGCAATGAAATGTCTATTTATTCCGCAGAGATAAAAGTGAATGCACACCGTCCCAAACAACAGTTAGTGGGGCATCTTTACGGAGTTCTTATCGTTAATATAGTCCAAAAAACAGTAGACATCTAATCAACAGTCTGCTCAAGAAAACTATCTTCTCCAAAATAGTTCATCATTTCATTTCTTATCCTTTCCTCGTCTTTTTCTTGTCACATCTCTTTTTACTTACGGCAGACAACGCGTGCAATCTGTGTTTTCTCTTATTGAGCATATACAAAAGCTACCTTGCGCGATTGCATTTCCTGTTGTTGCCGCGGATCATCTTGAAATCTACAAGTTAAACCCTCCATTGCATTTCTAAATAAGTTTTCATGATTTCTATCAATAGGATTAGTCACAATTTTGTCTTCCAATCTTGTGGTTTGACTTTGTGTGGAATTTTTGGTGGTGGATTTATGTTTCTCAATATGTAATGCTTGTTGTATAGCTCTCTTAACTATGCAAGCTTCCAACAAATGATCAACATGCTTAATTTGATCATTAAGTCCATTGATGTAGAGTTCTAGCCTTTGATAAGGTGTCACTTCATGAGATCGAATTGTCAAACTCATATGCTCAACATTATATTTGGCTATGGAACTTAATTGTTTTAAATTTTTTAATTGGGTATCATAGCTTCTATTCCATGGTTTCTCATAGAGGGTTTCTAAGTCATTACTAAACTCTTTCCATCTAAGCATTTTCCCTTGCTTGTTATCAATCCTCCATTGGTACCATAGATGAGGTTTTGATTTTAAATATCATGAGGCTACACCAACCATTGCATCGTCTGGTATCTTATGAAGCTCAAAGTATTGTTCCATGAGACTTATCCATGAAGTTACATCAGTACCATCAAACATAGGGATATTTATTTTGGGTAGGTTCAATTTTGGATCTTGAAAAGATTGTTTTATCCCTTGATTTTGTCTATTACGGTTGTACCTACATAGGTGGTTTTGTTGGGACTTCAATTCATATAATATTTGTTGTTTAAACCTATTTAAACCTTTATTGAAACATGATTCGAATGGGTCAATCAAATTATCCTTAATAAAACATACCATTGTTTCACATCTTAGAGGAATTTTACCCTCAATTTTAGGTGGTGGAGAATAAAGGTCATTAGATTCATTTTTTTTTATAAATGTCTTTAAATCTTAAATATGACATGGCTTTTGATGTGTATGTATTTTAAACTCTAGTTTTTCAATATTTTTCCAAAAATGTAAAAAAAAAACATCCAAAATTTCCAAAAATTGTGGCCTATAGAGTAGAATAATAAAATATTTTGAGCTAACTTTGACCACTAAATTATGGACTATATTTTATCTCTAAAAATAAATTACAAAGAATTGAACCAACATAATTTTCATAAGCTTTCCAAAAAAGTAAATTTATTTTAAAATTCTAAAATTTGCAACCTGTAAAGCTAATTAATAAAAAACATAAAATTAAAATAACTTGTACACAATTTATGATAGAAATCTAATTTTTTACTTGTAACCTAATTTACCACATACATCAAACTCCAAAAAAAATCAGATCCAAATTCACAATGGTTTGAAGGTTATGATGGAAACAAAAATCTTGGTCCAAATCATATAACTCTAATACCACTTGTTCTGATATTTCTTGAAAATAAATGTAAGAATTAGTAAAATAGAAGACCACTTCGAGGGGGTGACCTCCAATAACCAGAAAGTAATATATGAATTTAAGATTAGAAGAAATTACGGTTTGAGAGAGTCTCTCTCTTCCTTATTTATATGCATAACTATGTAGGGACACACCCCTTCATTCTAACTAATTTATCTTAAGGTTAATCATGACACAAGTGCTTATCCTTATTATAATTAGGAATACAACATACTAGGATCAAAACATTTTGACAAAATTTAAAAAACTCAAAACATGATGTACATTGGACAAATGCCCTGAGGAAGGACGTAAAACATATTAGCATGCATTGTTTAGGTTAACTATGCATATTACATTGTTTAGTAACTATCTGATAGTTACATCAGTTATGCAATTGCTTCAGTTTGATCTGTTTCAGTTTCATCACAAGTATTTAACTGTGGTTTGTATCTGCAATGATTATCGAATGAATAAAATATTTTACTGTTTCTTCAGTTGGTATCAGAGCGTCCGATCTTCTACGATGTGAGGTGTATCATAGTTCACTGCAAGTAAGTGCCCTATGAATGAAGAAATGTCTGGAGTGATTTAGATGGTAGGAAGATGGCAGAGGCGTGAGAAGAGGAAAGATTGTTTGAGAAAAATCTAGATGAAGATGTATTGCAATCATTCATCTATATTACTTGCAACATTCCTCATGCATGGGAAGTCTGTGTGAAGTAGTGGTATGTGTTAAGGAGAATTTAACAAGTTAAGATTCCTAATTTTCTGCCCATTTGTATGAAAAAGGCGAGCTTGAAGGTTTCTGAAGGCATTGAATATAATTTGCATTGGTTAATGTTTTGTTGCATGCCATGTGTTGTTGAAGAAAATTATATTTAATACAGATTTCATTGATGAAAATATTATAGCAGTGATAAAAATGAGATTCGGTTCAAAACGTGTATGTTGAAGAGAAGAGGAGCATCCATCGCTATTGCAAATTCATAGAGATTATTGCGCTATTTTTTATCCCATTCTGTTGAAGACTAGCGTAAATAATTGTTGTGGCAGATGGTGTAGATTCATTGTTAAACGTTTTGAGTACATCTACAGTATGGTATGATTTGAGAGTTTATTAATTTTAAAATCTTTTATTTTATTGGTTGTTAAATAAAACAATGAGAGAAGAGTGGTTTGAAGGAACTAACTAGCGATTCATAGGTCTTGCCCAACTATTTGTTGTTGGAGAATACAATAGTTATGACCACTTCATCTGCTGCGTTAAAAATATTGTGAGATATACATAGGCAGTTATTTTGAAAGCAACTTCTTGTTGTTTGTTGTTTGATTTTTTGCAAGTTTAAACTAGCTTCTTATTACATTTTGTTAGAGTATGAATTAAAGCTGCCCCTTTTAGCATTTGGAGAGATAAAATAGAGATCATTTTGGTCAAGCATAAAGGAAGGCAAAAGAGGTGTTGTTGCAGAAATAGTATGAGTTTCAGCGTGATCTTGGACATGTTGAAATTGATTTATTTTAGAAGAGAACTGTGAACTTGCTGCATATAGGAAGAGATTTGTAAGTAAAACCTAAATTTCACTGAAGTCGATGCATATGGAACTATTCAACAAACCTCGCATATAAATGTGTGTAGTGGAGTTGGTATATGATTTTGATTTTATTGTAAGTGGTCACATGATCAAAACTATCTAAGGTGTGAAATGAGAAGTTGTTTGTTGATTTAACTTACTATTTTTTTGGAGTAATAGGGCGGAAAACATTGGAGTTATAAGGATATATTTGTGTTTCCACTATATTGTAAAAGGTGTACTTTTGGTGGAATCTGACACCTTGTTCATTTTGTTTATCATAGCTACATCAAACATTGCTTGTGCTCTCGGGACCATTTATACTACACCTGATGAGGCCTCCAAAGACACATCCAAGATATCAGTTGATTAAAGTGTAACAGGGTCATATTGGAGGCAGGCGGCATCGAAGGATAGAGGATTTACCATCATCTCAAGTTAGCTTCTCGCTTTGAGATGATACTTTGCATGAGAAGCATTTTTGGTTTTGGTTGTTTTGTTTTTCTTTGTTGATGCTGACAGAGCTGACAGATTTGAAGAATGTATGTTTTGTGAAGTTTTTTTTTTTTGGAAACAGGTTTGGGGTTTGGTGTTGAGCTCAATATGGATTGTTGTCTAGCAAGCTTCAAAGAGTATATGGTCTTGAATTATACCCTTTCGCGGCCACTAGACAACATGGCAGAGATCTATCATATCTCTTAGGGTCCATTGTCGAATAATTCAAGACTTTGTGATTTGAGAGCTTGGGACTAAAGAGCTCAAGAACATAGCTCAAAGCTACACCTTTCCGAGGATAGACGAGACAGCATGATGGAGCCGTGCTTGGTTTAGGATTTGTTCTTTGGGGGAAGATCTTCTACAAACTATGTATTCATATTATGTAATCAGCTTTGTTGAGTTTTTTAGCATTCAGGGGGGGTCCACTTGTACTATTGTAGAAACAATGTAATAAGGGAGGGAATGTTAGCGTGCATTGTTTAGGTTAACTATGCATATTACAATGTTTAGTAGCTATCTGATAGTTACGTCAGTTATGCAACTGTTTCAGTTTGATCTATTTCAGTTTCATCACAAGTATTTAACTGTGGTTTGTATCTGCAATGATTATCGAATGAATAAAATATTTTACTATTTCTTCAAAACAAGGTAACCGCATACCCAAAATGAAAACGAAGAAAAACCATTAACCTTGACCGTGTGAAGAGGAGGAATCATCATTTGGCAGAGATAGAGGGGCTAGTAGAGTAGGTGGAGACATAGGCAAAGGACATGCAACCTAATATGAGGAATGAAATCACAAGAAATAGATTGCATTGAAAATTTCCTTAACTTTAACATCAAACCCTAGAGGTAACTAAAATGTATGCATCTCCATCATAGTATTGAGAACATTTTCACAATCATTATGAAGATCCTTTTGCAAAGTGTGATAGATATACATAGTTACAAGAGAATTATGTAGCAAGTCTATGGTAAACAGACCCCCCAATGTTTCCTCACCAACATGTCATAGTTCTCCACGTGGTTGTCTTCAACATGCCTGTAGAGACTAGTTATTCATGGATATATGAGAAAGCTAGTGTTTCAACATATTTAGTGTCTTGGACTAGGTCCAAAATGATGGACATGAAGATAGAGGCCACCTCTGAGTAGAGAAAGATCCACAAACATTCTTGCAACAAAAGATCACCAATAATATGTCGAATAGTAAATTCAACATTAGGACAATCAATATCAAATCCATGAGCTAGCTTGGAGGAGTTATAAGTTCTCACTTCCATAGGCTCCCATTTTTTAGGGAGAATGAGGACCTAACAATTCTTCACCACAGGTTTCATGGCCACTAAGCAGACATAGACGAAAAATAGAAAAATAACCCAAGAAAAGAAAGAAAAGGAAAGATCCAAGACAAGGGAGGGTAATGAATAAGAGGAAGTGACATCATTAAGATACACATGGGCGATATCCATCGAGCATGAACTAGCAGTGGAAATAGAAATCCAAAGGATTTCCTCATAAATAGGGAGTAGGTAGAATTAAACAAGGTGTATGGGAGCAGGTGAAGTTGGTTCATAGGAGGAAGGATGATGCAGGTGGAAGTGACACCTTAACATTACTGTGCAAAGTGGATGCTAGACTATGCAATGCATCCTAATGGTTGCATGACAACATGAGGTGGTAACAAGAAAGAGGAAGTGAATGTATGCAAAGCCAAGGTGGAAAGAAGACAAGGCTAGATGGATGCCAGCTAACTCTCACGAGGTAAATCCTGATGGAAAATATCAAAAAAGGATGGTAAGTTCATGATGGAGGTGGAGTCAAAATGAGAAGAGGTAGTCTGGAGGTCAATTTCCAAGTTAGCCAAGAAATCTACCACCTTATTGTCCTCTCAGTAAGAATGAGAGAATGATAACTAATCAAAATGATCCAACAACTCCCAAATAGAATGAACAATATATATGAGTTTCCAGTTGGTAGTAGACCTACTTTTCAAATAGTTCACTAATACAAAACAATCACCCTCTATGTTTAGCTTTCTAATATGTTTCTCTTTTTCCAATTACAGGCCATGTAGAAGGGCAAGGGCTTCCACCTCATTGTTAGTTCCATTGGGTAGCTTAATGGATATAGCTACAACAAGGTTAGAATTCACAGCCCATATCACACTTCCTACACTAGATGGATATGAATTTCCCCTGGAGCCTCCATAAAAATTCATTTTGAAGAAAAGAGAATGGGGTGGAAGCCATCTTATCGTAGTCATTTTTATACATTAATCTTTTTTCCTACAAATAATAAAAGCTCAAAATTGTCACCTCTACTTGGTAAACAAAATATTTCCCTATATACATTAAAACATAAATATACTAATAAAGTACATTAAATAAAACCATTACAAAATAAATCAATAAATAAAATGAAAGTATCTCATAAATTTTCCTATTTAAATAGCATATGCTCACTTCCTCAAATATATGCTTCATTGTTTCATGCCATATACTAAATTTGGACATTTCATCAATGGACCCCTCCCATGTGAGAGTCACTAATGGACTCAAACTCCCAAAATCACCTAAAAGACCAAAACAAACCTTCCATAAGAGAGTAGCAAGTGGATGAATTGCTAGATGAAAGAAGAATAATACTATTATGATACAGTTATACTCATACTCATACAAAATGTATAAGAGAGACCTTGCTTATAAAGACAAGGTGATAAGATAGGACTAACTGGGATGATGACAAGTGTCTTAATCCTATGACAAGAAACAACTAGAGGATAAGATCACATGACAACTAGAAACATATAGAAAGCTTCCTAAGTCAACTTAACATGTGAACATGTGTGAGTAGGACCTAACTAATAACTAGTTAGATAATGTGCCTTGTTCACACTACTAAGGGGAAACCAGTTACATAATACCCCTAATCACACCAACACTCCCAGTCAAATGCAACTTAGGGAGAAGTAAACAAATGCAAATATGCAATGATGCAAAGATGGGTCTTGACTACAAGACCATGTTAGATACCCATGTACAAACAAATCTCTCACAAACGGAGTAAAGGAGAAAAACCCATAGGAAAAAAACCCTCTCCAAAAGAGAGAAAACATGCAAATAAATATGTACAAGTTATGGAGTGATGGAAGGACTCAACACCAAGATTCCCAAGTATTACATCCATCAAAAATATACAATCAATAGCCCTGCCATAAGAGGTAAATAATGAGACTAGATATCCCCTTATAATGAAGTAGTGCATTTGCCAATGGTGAAGCATGCTCGAATTCAAAACATGATCTAATGCCTACAAACAATATTTCTCCCCTTGGGAAGAAACCAATCCACTAGTGTATGTAGCAGAAACTCCAACTCCAAAAAGAGAGTTGAGGGAAGAAGTCTCATGAAAGATGATGCCTCTGAAAACTACTCAAGTATCCACATGTCACAATCAATAGATGTCACAAAATTAGGAATAATGTGCCTAATCAAAGAATGTGACAATCCAAGATAAATAGGAAAACTCACGATCATCAATCTCCAAAGACAAAGATGATGTGATAGTTCAGTTGTGCTATAACTATCATCAAAGAGGAGAGATAACCCCTCAAATGTATCCTCCAAATTTGAAATGTTAGTGTCCACAAACAAGAATGATATGTTTACAAGATAAGAGTCTCAATGAGGTGGATCTGGAAAATAATAAACATCCTACTAATCAAGATCAAGTGAAGTCTCAATCAATATTTAGGTGAAAGATCAACAAGTTTCTCTATAGGAGGACGACTGGAAACATCATCATTCTCATCATCCGAATGTGCAAGGTGTTCCAAAGAATCAAACTTCTTTTTTGTATCATAGTCATATGGTAAATTATCTGAATCATCAAGAGGTACAAGACAATCTAAAACAAGATCATCTGGGAATGGTTAAATATCAAGATCTCCATAGATATCCCAATGTTTGGTCGATAGGGCACAAGGACAGTCAATGTCTATGATTAAACTCAATGTGTCATCATCAACATGGTAACCAATCAATCCTAGAACATTATCTCTTTAAGAATTCCAAACAAACTTCTTCCCATAAGTACTTGCTTGAGGAACAAGGCCATATATATATGGAAAAAGATGAAGCCAATGCAACTGTTTCAAAATGTAATCTCTCCATTGTTTATAGTTTCTCTTTTTCAAGATGATTAGAGAAAGATGAAATCAAACACCCGTGATGAACTAAGATATACTCCTAAAATTTTAGTGCCACAATAGACCAATCAAGAGATTCAATCCAACAAAAAACACAAGATTGCCCCAAAAATTCACTCAATCATAAGAGCCCCTAGTTATATATGATGCTAACACTTTATACTAAGTGCAATTACAATTGCCACAAGCTAAAACAATAAAGTGGTCATTGATCTTCGTACAATGCAAAGGTCCAAATTAGGCTATAACTAAAAGTATTTTTTTGTGTAAAATTAGATCAATCTGATTATGTAGATCAGAGAAGTACATGAAAATTTATGTACTTTTAAAAATCACCTAAAAAAGGCTACTATATGAGTCCAAACGGAGCCCTAGAAGTTTCCAAAATGAAAACTGCTCAGTAACAACAATGAAAATCTAAGCACTAAAATCAAAATCTGATTAGACCACTATGAACCCTGTGAAATTCTAATCTAAATTTAAAAGAATGCTCAAAAAAGGGCCAAAATGACCAATTTACAAGCCTCCAAATTCTAGCTGCCAAAATCAAAATGCAAATGAGGGGGAGTTGGATTTGGGGCAAAGGTTTGATGATGTCATGCTAACGTAATATGTTTGGATTATGATAGAATATGCCTTCGAATCATGAAATTGCACTTTGATTTCTCCAAACTACTTGAAAAACTCCAAAACCACCGATTTATTGTTGAAACCACCTTCTCTAGGCATGCAAGTGGTTTACCATCAATGGATAGTGGTTTCCTAGAAGTTGAAAGTATTTTTGGGGCTGCCACAGTGGAATATTCCCTAGAATTAACTTGGATTCTACCGAGAGTTTTAAAGGTAGCATGTATGTATTAACTAACAAAAATGTGGAGATACTATTGCGTACAATAGGTAACCCTAGGGTATTAACCTGATCCAACTGGATTATAGTTGATACCATTGGTCTAAAGATTCGGTGGGAGATGCTCCACGTAGGTGGTACAGAAGGTGCTACATGGCACACCCAAGCTCCTCTACTCGTACATGTGGGTACTAAAGTACCTGACACTACAAGTACGAACCCTACATAAGACTTAAATATTCCGTAGAAAATATGAGTAACCAGAAAACAATTTTTTAACCAATGAACAATTGATTTACCTTGCAGACTTTTATGACGAGTGATGGATTCCACCGATTACACAAGTGAATATCCAAATGCACAGAGGTCGTATGATTTACGTATCTGCACGATCAGTACGGAATGCTCTCTACCTTTAATTTGTAAATCCTAGCAAAAATGGCCAGAAATTTTTTGAGACTAAAATATAGAGTGTTTTATATCAAAATTCATCTATACAGCCTTCTAGACTCAATGGTGAGGTCCATTTAGTCTAAATTCACAAGAAAAAGCTCATTGTTGAATTACTTCCAAAATTGAGAAGGGAGTTGCAGATCTGAAGCTCTGATACCATTTGAGAGTCACCAATGAACTCAAGCTACCAAGATCGCCTGCAAGACTAAAATACCTTTCACAAGAGAGTAGCAAGAGGATGAATTGATAGATGCAAGAAGAATACGATATTATGATACACTCATACTCATACAAAATGTACAAGAGAGACCTTTCTTATAAAGGCAATGTGATTTAAGATAAGACTAACTAGGGTGATAACAAGTGTCTTAATCCTATGAAATGAGATAACTAGAGGATAAGATCACATGCGTAGGATAAGATCACATGACAAATAGAAACATCTAGAAAGCTTCCTAAGTCAACTTAACATTTGAACATGTGTGAGTAGGATCTAACTAATAACTACTTACATAATGTGTCTTGTTCACACTACAAAGGGCATGTTGGACAAGTCAACTTAACATTTGAACATGTGTGAGTAGGATCTAACTAATAACTACTTAGATAATGTGTCTTGTTCACACTACAAAGGGCATGTTGGACAAGTCAACTTAACATTTGAACATGTGTGAGTAGGATCTAACTAATAACTACTTAGATAATGTGTCTTGTTCACACTACAAAGGGCATGTTGGACAAAGATAGAAAAAATAAAGCCTTATGTATGCTGATGCGAATAATAAAGATTCTATTGCCCTACTTTCCAGTGGATGTAGCCACATTGGCGAATCACATTAAATCTGTGTCTGTGTGCATTTTTGTATACTCATTTTTATCTTATTAACTAACAGTTTAAACCTTCGGTACGTTGAATAGAGAATAATTCTTTATTTGGTTGGTCATTATTTGGGTTGGTTTCAGATTGCATCATTTTTAAATCTATCTATTTCATCTGAAAGAAAAAAATTTCAATTAAAAATAATTTTAACTTTTAATCGTTCTCATTTATTGTTCACTGTAGAGTTACTCCTCAACGTAATTTTCCCGCGGCCAGCAAAAGCCACTAATTTAGAGCTTGGATTGTAGGAATTGTCATTAGTTGTTCAGTTCAATTGATAATAGTAGTTTTAATAACTTTTCTATGGAGACACAAGCTTAGACCACAAGCTCAAGATTCGTGCTTGGAGGTATTTTTTATTATCTATAACGCTTTAAACAAAAAGTTTAGAGGTAACAAGTACAATTTCCAACTCTTGTATATTACTGCCGAACCTTTATATCTGACTGTATTCTACTAGATGAAGATCATGAAAAGCAGTACCATAGATTGGCGATAGAACATACAGAGGAAGAAATAAAAGATGCTACAAATAATTATTCTACAGTAATTGGCAAGGGAGGCTTTGGATCAGTATTCCATGGCAAACTTTCTGGATATGATGTCGCCATCAAAATACTTTCTGGTAATTCAAATCAAGGGTAACATGAATTTGAAAACGAGGCTTAGTTTCTCTTCACAACTCTTAAATTAATCTTTAACAAAAGAATTTTGTTTCATTCTTTATATCAGTCTCAGCCCAAATGCATCGCTAACATATTTTAGCCGTCTTTCTTAGCCCAGCTAACTCTGCTTTGCAGGTTATATCATAAGAATCTTGTAAATCTTATTGGTTATTGCAAGCAACCGATCCAAGTGCTGGTATATCAATATATGCACTGTGGAACGTTGAAGGATCATTTATATGGCAAAGATCATTCCACTTCACTATAGATAAAATTAAAATTGAACACATCCAAAATTCGGTAAAATGCTTACCTACCTATTGACAGGAACAACCAAGCTGGAGAACCCACTTGATTGGCATACCAGACTCAACATTGCTCTCCATGCTGCAGAGGGTAATTTAATTGATTTATATTTATTTATCGCTGCACCATGTTATAATTATATACATATCGGGAATGCTTTATTTAATTGGTTTGTATTTTGCTATAGTTATAGCATATTAAAATTATGTTTAGCACCATTGCTTTACATTATTAGTCCCTTCCTTAGCAGAGGACTATTGTTTTTGGCTAACAAAAAACACATTTGTTTGTCTGGGACTATGTACAAATTGGGAAATATTGTTCGCTAACCTAAAGTTTTATTTTTTAAATTTTTTTCCTCTCTCGGATGCCCTCTTCCTATTGGGGCTTTAATATACCCCTAGTATTTTAATCTTGGTTGTTTGATGCTTGGAATATTTTATTCTGTTTGACTGATTGCTGGCATTTTATTGTTCTGCATGGCACTGGAGGGTTTGTATGTGGTCTGGAGAAGAGCGCGTGTAGTGTTTGCAGAGTCTCTACAAACAGGGGTTAGCAACTTCTGGGTGGGCGTCTTCCCAAAAATGGGGGGTAAAAAGTATATGGGCGCCCAAAATAATTTACCTGCCTGTTGTTGCTGCCTGGAAAGAACTGCGGTGAGTTTTTTAATTCTCTGCATATTGTTTTTTTATAGTTTTTCCTTGTCGTGTTATGCCCGGTGCTGTAAAAGTCTGTATCTTGTTAATGCATTTTCAATGTTTGGTTTGCAAGGTTGGACATAAGCGTGGTATATTTTGAGTTAAAGCAGAAGAGATAATTTTATGTTGTCATCTAGGGAGGCAACGGTGGTGTTTGAGGGTTCTGAGAATGGAGGTATCTAGGCTGCTTGGGATGATTCAATGTCTGGTGATACCTCCTAGTGATAGCATCTTCTTTAGTAATGCATGCATGAGAGGATTTGGCAAACGAATAACGATTTTGGGTTTCATATTTAGGTAATAAACTCACGATTGTGGCATGCCTTGGATCCTCCTTCCGTCACCCAAATGAATGCATGTTGTTTTCATTGTTAGAAAGTTTCTAAAGTCTGATCAACAAAACCTTTGTGAGCATATCTTGCAGATTAATTTTACCAGATTGGCAGTGCGTCTCAGTTTCTATGATAGTAAAAATTGGTGGTGTAGATGAAGTGGGTCCTATGTGGTTGCTACTGTCATTGGCACCTTATGAGACGTCTCTCCTACCGATTGGTTCACACACACCCAATTCCAATCTTCCATTTTGAGAAAGAGCTTGCTGCATTCAAAGGCCTCCAGACCCCCATCTCCCAACTTTTAGGCATTAGGCATTATGCATGTTTTAACCGTAGGCCAAGGAAATTGGGCTTACACCCACCAATCCAAAGATTATTTATTTTTAATTTTAATGGTTAATGTGAAATGAAACCAGTAACTAATTTCTTTTATTTTGATGTAGAGATAGACAAATACCTATGTTTGTTAGCTTGTGTCAGTTATGTCCTGGTTTATGTGCTTTGTTGCAGAGGAATACAACACTTTGCCTGTACATCCTTAAACTGTAGTAGGAATAGCTTTGTATTTATTATGTCTTGGGGGGTTCTGAAGTTTCTGCTAGTTATGGGCTGATTTCATTTTTGTAGACGAAGTCAAAATCATGGTTCTAGACCAGAGAATGAGCAGAATAAGCATGCTATAGCTGTAGCAGCTGCTGTTGCCCATACAACGGCTGCTGTTGTCTAGATAACAAGCAAGAGATATTCCTTGTCCTGCGGAGGCACAAACATAGAGGAATTTGCAACCATTAGGATTCAGTTAGCATTCTGAGGATACCTGGTATGAAATTTTTCCTACTATTTTTTTATTGCATAACAAGATGATAAGTTTGCAACTGAAACTCCAGGCAAGAAAAGCATTGTGCACCCTGAGGGCTCTAGTTAAATTACAAGCATTGGTTCATGGGAATATTGTGAGAAAGCAGGCATCAGAAACACTCAAATGCATGCAAGCCCTTGTAAGGGTTCAGGCTCGAGTTCGCACTCACCGTGTTAGAATGTCTCAGGAAGGGCAGGCAGTTCAGACAAAACTTCTACAAAGGCGCCCAGTGGAATCCCATTCAAAGAAATCCATGGTAAACACTCGCAATTCTAATCCTTTGATTTTAGCACTTAAAGACACATTTTTGGGCTTCATCTTATATATCACAAGATTTATGAAGCAAAACATCTGCAAATAAGTGTGTCTCTTTGTAGACCGTATGCAATATGGTTGAAGCAAATCTTGTTTTATTCACTCTCAGATTTACTGAATTTCAATCTGAGTCTTGAGACAACCATAGCTGTAAATATGTGGGTGCGAGCAAATTTTCTTCCATATGCAAGGATTTTAATCATCGTTACTTCAGAACAGGTTTTGGAGAGCGACTTCCCTTTGTTTGTGGCTCAGATTACCATCAATTATGTATTTCCATGTGCAAGAAGGAAGGAGCCTGAACAATGCTAGTTTTGATGAATTGAAGGGTAGAGTGCAAAGTAGACAAGCTGCTACAGTAAAAACTGATAGAGGATTTCAACCTTTTTTTTATAAGATCTGATAGAGGATATTCTAATTGTTTATATGTGGTAGTATGCCTTCTCCAATTTGGTTCAAAATAGTTCTTTTATATATATATATATATATATATATATATATATATATATATATTAAATTGCAACACCCACAATCTTGTTTCATTTTACACCCACCATCTCGCTGACAAGACCTCTAAGAGAAATGATGTTGCCAAACAGTAACTTTTGATCTTTCAATATTGGAAGTATCTCTTCTAAACAACAATTCACATTGGTACAGCAAAGATGCTGGTTGCTTTGTAGAATAAAATACTTAAGGCCATGAAGCAAAACAATTCTTTCCTGGTTCTACAAAAGGAAGTTCTTCCCTAGATTTTTTCTAACCATAGTTATAAACTGTGATGGAAAATAAATATTAAAATTTAAAATTTAGTATGCATTATAGTTAAGAAAATTTAGTTTGCTTTTTATATCGGTTAAAGCATGCAAATTTATGTAGAGGCTTATTGGTAGTTCCATGCCAAGTTATAGCAGAGTTCAACCTGGAACAACGTAAAAACTCATTCTGCCTAGTAAGGATTATCATCACTATTCTCACCACATCACATTTTCCTTACTATTTGGTACCATTCATGTTGTTTACTAGGATAATCAATCCTAAATGACTTCCTAAATGACTTGAAACCAGCCACTTACCCTTTCATTATTCCCACGACATAAATAGCGGTAGCATACCCAATGAAAATTTATTCCTTCTGAACGTTTTTGAATAATCATAACTTGGTTTGATGTGCTTGCACAGATAGGATTGATGGGGTCTTTCACACCTTGACTAGGTGGAGAAAAAGTGTTGAGACTTCGGTTGACAATATTTTGATTCACAGTAAGTTATTTCTAATACATTCTTCCTTAAATCCAAGACATGTGCATTGATCATTGCTAGTACAAGAGCTTATTGAACATTAACAATTTTTACTTGTTTCTTCTTGCAGTGAGGCTTGGGGGAAGTATGCCTGAAACAGTATGGTCAAAGGTGAGTTTGGGGGCCAAAATAGTGGCAGAAGGCCACGCTTGAGAATATATTCAAACTAAGCTTTAGTGTTGTCCCCACAGAAAATCTTTTGAAGACATCTGCTTGTTATTTGTCCACCAACACTAGCCCAGTTGCAAGACTACTCTTCATATCAACAGGAAAACTGGCCTTCTGCAGTGACCACCCCTCTCCTACACAACTTCTAATGGAAGGATTGGCTAGTGTGAATACGGAGTAATGAACACAGGATTTTATGATTACCATCATTTTGTGATGTTTTTTAAAAAGTATTTAAATGTGTTCATAACACTAAAATAATCCATTACTTCTTATTAATACCTATTTTACACTAATTTTATTATTTTTCTGCATGATTACCCCACTCATTTTGTCATTCATTCTATTTTAGTTCCATACTTGAAAGATGCTAATGTATTTTTTTGCTTTTTGTGTCCTCACGATCTGCATTACATTCCATCTCTTCTTGAAGTGTACTCCATTCCTCTTGCCTACAACTAAAATCTGCTTTGTCAAAAGATTATAGTTGTGCTATTATTCAAGCAGAGATTTGTTCATTATGCTTTGTTGAATAACATATCAGCATCTGCTTCTCTTGAAAGTGCTCCTCACATCTGGCTAACTTATGTTCTTTGCATTAAACTTTTGACACCTTTTAACACATAAGCCCATTCATCTAGTGAAAAGTGCTCCTCACATCTGACTAACTTATGTTCTTTGCATTAAACTTTTGATACCTTTTAACACATAAGCCCATTCATCTAGTGAAAAATCATCAGCGGCATCTGATTAACAGATGATACAATACTCTTTTGAACACATTGGAGACCCGTGTTCTTTTCTTGATATTTAAGTAGAGTGGTTCATAAGTCCCGGTCATAATTATAGTCTCACTTAGGTTAAGCATTCTTTAAAAATGTTTCTCAATAATATAATCTATGTATTGGTTGCAAAGTTTAGAGTTTAAGTGGGATGGATTAGAAACATATTAAAGAGAATGAGAGGGTGAAGTAAGAGTTGGAGCAGGAGTTGGAGCAAGAGAAGGGTAGAATTGGAGAGCACCAGGGTGATAGAGTACAAAGTGTGCTAGGACTCATTGGCAGCATCTATGGGATGGAAGGCATCCTAGAATAAGTACTTACTATGGTTCTTCCACAGTGATGAGTTGGGGAAACAAAATTGTCCAAATTGTCTCCAGTTAAAAGATAATATGCTATGTCCACTGACACAAGATTTCAGGACTTTTCTCCAGTACCCAAGTTCTGTTACAACAGCCTCAGAGTGTACGAGATGTTAAGGAGAAGGCCCAACAGGAACGTGCGACCTTTGCTCTTCCATGTAAGGAGCTTTGCTACTTACTCTGCACAACAAAACCCAATCACATTTAGTACAATAACAGTGGGTATATCAAAATAAAAGCCACACTTAAAATGGTAGTCAATGATAAAAAACACAAGAAGCTTTCCCTAGTTGTTCAATATAAGCTTTTGTCTATCAAATTTATCCCATCATTTAGAGAAATTGTGTCTGCCAAATTTATCCATCGTTTAGAAAAAATTGTGAAATTTTTGCATCAATTTTTTGTACAACTTAAAAACTGAACATGTATTCAGCCAATACTGAATAGATCTATATTTGTACATGTACAAAATGCAAAATACAGACATAAATGAACATTACACATTGAAGACTGGTTTGAAAGTTTCAAATTTGTAGGCTGCACCTATAGACCGTAGGCCTCATGGCTAAGCTAACTGTACCTCACTGAACACCCCTATTTGATACCTTGGTGTGAATTTGCATAATAAATTGATCCATATCAATACCAATTTGTTCTACTCTATTTTGGATTACTTAAGATATAATATATGTATATTATTGTTTACCGTATTTTTTGGGATTTTGAATGAGATTCATGAGTAAAGTATAGGTGTCAACATAGCTAATGTGGATTCCAGGCAGTTGTGATTTGAGTTGCTGCAGGATCTTCTTTACTTTCACATCAAATTTTTGAGCCCATACATTCACATCATTGAGGCAACTATTATCACCCGCAGGATTTTGAAGCCGTTGTGAGGGGATGCATCCAAGAGGTCCCATTCCATTGTACACTATTTTACGTGGACCAATTTCATACATTTTCTGCAATCCCAGGTTCAAGTCACAACAAAACTTTTGTCATTTAAAAATTCAAAATTCAAAATTGGTCATTGTTTAAGCAGAGCCCTGCTACTTCAACTTTGCAGCAATCAAAAGATATAGTAGTGCAATATAGATAAACAATCAGAACCAAACCAACCTCTTTCTTGCACTCATAAAAATAAATTGGGATTTTCAACTAACCCATCTTAAATTACAAGAGATTAGAACAAAGTTTGTGCAAACTAGCCCTGAACTTTTGTAGGGCAAGTAACTTACCAAAGGCTCGTGCACTGATTTGTGCTGAGAAACTCTCAAGTTACTATTGAATCTCACCTGAAACTTATGAGTTACTTGTTGAGTCTCGAATTAAACCTGTTAGTTACTCAGTGAATCTCATTTGTAACTTGCAAGATTTCTCTTCAAACTTTGCCATTGGAAAAAAAATTGCAAACTCTTGATAAATACCTATTTTTTGTGTTTTTGTTATTTTTCACCTTCAGAGATTTGGATCTCAACGGCATAGATTTATTGTCAAGTGATTGAAAGGATTATATCAACAGTTGGTTAAAAATTGTGAAAAATGGCATGCACCAGTTGCAAGGTTCTACCCTTGACCCCGTGATGTCTGTTAGCCCTCAACAACACTACTGGGGGCAGCTGCCGTCAAACCTGCACCCTAGTTTTAAAAAGCAAAACATAAAAAATTGTTTTGGACTATGATAGAAGGAAATGCAGAGTTTTTCCCTTTATTTTGTTTGAAATAACAAATTATTTAGCAATAGTTATGTCCTACTAAAAGTCATCTATGTTGCTTAACAAAAACTTATTTGAATGTTGTTACTAAAAGTCATCTATGTTGCTTAACAAAAACTTATTTGAATGTTGTTGTAATCTGTGATACATTAATCTGATTGTTGGATTGTATCAGTTATAACTCATTTAGAAGTGTCATGTTGCTATGTGTTTATAAATTTAAACTAAATCTACCTTTTCTAGTTTCATTTTTTTTTGGCAAATCAAACATCTAGATCAGTGAGACAAAACAATCTGAACTATATCATTGTTCTGGTCATTATTTTACTAAAGAACCTGTTTTTTCCATCGCCTCTTCATACACTTTGCTGGCAGCACTTGGCAGGGACTCCTGCTGCTGCGCAGCCCTTGTTTCAGGTTTGCTATACCTCCATAGGGGTTGTAATCCTCCAATCATACACAGAGATGTAAAGTGTAGTAATATACTTTAAGGTAGCTGACTTTGGTTTAGAGCCAAGCTGCTTGACAGTTCCCAAAGCCATGTATCAACAACGGTCAAGGGCACCTTCGTTTATCTTGATCCTGAGTATTTCCTCCTTCACCTTTACATTTTTTAGTTATCCGTATTTCATTCCTTTACCATTACGTTCATTTTGTCTTTAAACAATACGCTGTAATCCAACATTTATGAGATCGCTGGCACTACTCTGAAATTGAAAAAGTTAATCCAGATACTATCGGACATCGTCGCTAACAGAAAAGAGCGATGTATATAGTTTCGGCGTAGTTTGGTTGGAGATAATTTCTGGAATTCCGCCAAGTGAGAATATAGTCATATTGGTAATATATTTAATTTTTGGAGAGTTAAAAACAATGTTTTGCAATCTTTATATAGGATTCTAATTGGGTTTATTTACAGGCAAGAGAGCTGCTCTCATGCTGTAAAATAGCGGAGCTTATGTATTCTTCATTGGGTGGCCGCTATAATTAACGACTGCTTGGAGGGTTGCAGAGGTGGCGTACATATGTGTGGCAGCAAAATCGACAGACAGAGCCACAATGAGTATGGTGGTGAAAGACTTGGAGGAATCAGTGGCACTTGAATTTGAAGATAGCAGTCAACCTGAGCACATTCCAGAAAGAGAGGTCCTTGATTCTGACATGTCCACGGCGAGGTAGTTACAATATTATGGAAATAAAAAATGGTAGACACGGTATGAATAATAATAACTAGCCTATACATTAGGCCTTGAATACTACTTATTTAGATGTCAAAGTTGTTGCGTTCAGCAACGAACTTCTTGCCTTGGCTAATTATGTGTTACCTGTATCTATGAAGAATACATTTAGTTCTGGCCATAAAAGTGTTGAATTTTTATTTTTTTTTTTTGAATTTTTGAATTTTTTTTTAAACTTAGGGATATTGCAAGGTATATTGTGTAATATTAATAAAAGCACCAATGTGTTATAGATAGTTGAAGGCACAAACATTTATCACTAAATAGAATATATTTATATTTTTTGTGGAAAGTCATTATGTGTAGTAGTAGGTGGACAAGGCTATAAATATTATAAGTATTTGTGTCACCATAATTTTTTATTGAGTGCTTTGTAGTAGGCAAAAAACTTCTATAAAGTCATTATGAGAATTGAGCAAAGTAGAGTTAAGGCAACAAGTATTGTGGGCACAATACTTTATTAGTTTGTGCATGTGTATGATCAAAGTTGTTATAATATTAATCTTCTACTATTTATTCAAACAATATTTATTATGGATATTCCCACTCTTATCAATCTATATAAACGTCCAATGTCAATTTTATTCGTTAAACCCTATTGATGAGTAAAATGCAATAATTAGCAGTGAATTGTAGTGGCATTGGCATTGTATGATTATAATTGAATCAACAACAAATTTATTCTTGAGACTTACTACTTTATGTGAATGATAATGTTTGGAAGTGGAACTTCTATAGAAATGCTATGACAAAGCTTTATTGTATAAATTGATAGTCCATGTAAGCCTATAATGAACAATTTATTTCTATCTTACAATTCCATTATTTATTCATTAGATTTCAAGTGGAAAGAAAAATAGTATAACTAAAAAAGATCTTTAAGAATATTAATTATTGATAGTCCTATTCTTGTCAATCTACCTAAACCTCCAATGACAATCTTATTCTATAGACCGTATTGGTGAGTAAAATACAATAATTAGTGTTGAATTGTAGTGGCATTGACATTGTATGATTATAATTGAAGCATTGAAAATATGCATTATTCCTCAATCCACAAGGAGATTGATAGAGTATGAGCAAACTTAGTTACCTTGTTGGTAATTTTCTCAAAGATTTCATTGACCAAAAACTTCCACAAAACCATCTTTCCCATTTTACATTTTCCAAACTGAAGAAATGGTTTACACTAAACAAGAGGCCATATGCCCCCCTTTCTCTTCCACCAAAATAGGTCCAATTGTGAATAAGAAGGTAGTTTTTAAAAAACATTCTTCTTGATTCTTCTACTACTTATGTTTAAATTAACTAGTACTTGATGAAGATGTATGATAATGAATGTTCTATAGAAAATACTAATATGATAAAAAAATCCAAAATAAATAATGGCAAAGAATTGTGAGGGAAAATATTTTTTATATAGAGCCAAAACCCGCACAACTTATCAACAACATGCTACAAATTTTCTCAAAACATGAATAGCTATTTCTAACAAGATACCATATGTCTCCCTTTTTTTCCTACCAAAATAGATCTAATTGTCTGAGAATTCCTCATGGAAGAAAATGCTACAGTAAAAAGATACATATAAACTAAAGAAATGATTTACACTAAATAAATTTAAATAGAGGCAACATATAAGTGGGGACACATATTGTGTTTTTACTATTTGATGTGTGAACATAAGTGTATGAAACTGTAACCATAATCTGATGTGTTCTTACTACTTGATGTATCAAATAGATCTAATAATATTAACTTTAACCATGAAAAAGGAAAGAAAACAAAATAACTAACATTCTTGTAAATTTGATGACTTGGTATGACCCATGGATTCGTTAGGAAATGTTACCATCATATGAACTATCTTATACTTGATAGTACAAAATTAAGAGTTTAAATGACATTATTTAGGGAGTTCCTCCAAAAAGATCCTTAAATCAAGCTGTAATAATGATTATTATTATGACATTGTTAAGATTTGGCCTTCCTACATGTTTGAGCCTCTTATGTATAGAAGAATAGTAAAAAGGATAACATACTTTTTTTAAAAATCTTTTCAAGCTTAATTCCATGAATTATTTTTGTAGATGGTGGCTTATACTTATAGTTCAAGACTTCAAGTTTATGTGGATTTTTTTATTAATTTGATGTGATTTTCATGTTTTTATATTGATTATATGTTCTGTGACAAGGGACAAGGGTTATTGTTACTTCATTATACTTATCTTAACATACTTTTCATGGAGGTTTCAGAACATACATATAAACTCTTAGAATCAATCCAAACACTAAATTCTTGTATTCTCATATGTGTACACAAATGTTGTGCCTATATCTAGTGATTTTACTAATTAAATCCAATGAGCTTACTTTCCATTCTTAGAATTTCTACAATAGTGGAATTTATTCATGTAATTTTGTAATATAGTGAAACCTACAAAAGGATAATATATTATAGAATATTCAAGTTCTTTGGCTTCCTAATGCTATATTTTGACATCAACATTCAATAATCTAAAATAAAAAATTCCTTCATAAATAATGTTTATGATGTGGGGTTACAGAAATGTAATAGTAAACATCATGAATGTTACTTTTAGTACAACTACTTATCCTCTTATTTTCCACTTCAACCATTAAAGCAGAAAATAATTACTAAAAGCTTTCCTTATAAAAAATTGAAGGATTATGACCCCTTAAACAAACTAAATGCCCTAAAGCTAAAACATTTGATAAACCCTAATTAAAAATAAAGAGAAGAAGATCAAGAACTAATGATAATGGTAATAGCCTTTGTACCATTAGACACTGCATGCTTCTAAGATCTCAAGGAATAGAGAGCCTCACAATAGTTTGAATCTCTCATATATTGATGATGTTCTTGTTGTGGTGAGCAAAAATAGTTGTCTCGCTAGTAATTTTCTCAAAGATGTCATAGAAAAATTTGTTCATAACTCCCATGACCTTGTTGGAAATACTGATATCAGGGTGCACTTGATTGAGAAGTTTAAATAAGTAGATCTTGTAGATTCAATTTCTATTTTTATTTTTGTTATTACCTTTCTCATCTTTAGCTTTTTGGTGGACCTTCTTTTCAACCTTGGGAAAAACTTTTTCTTCTAGAGATTTCTCAGGCATGGACGTTTCCTCTATGATGAACTTATTCTCTATCTTTCTTGTGGTTGATAAGCACTACAATAATTATTTGATGACACACTTGGCCTAGGTGATTTCTAAAATGTTTTAGGGTTTTAGGTTGCAGTCATTTTGGAACCAACAGGCTCAATGCATGGTCACAAATTGACCATTTTTTATCCTACGATTGCCTAGTCTACCTTGTTAATAACTCAGCATAGAAAGAATGTCAATCTCCAAGTCAAGAAAGAAGTGTGTGGACATTCAACTCAAATATTTATTATTAAGACTTTGGCTAAATTAATACAAAATTCACTGCTTGCATTGTCGGTTCACTATGTTCAAGTAGCTTGAATAGTTAGAGTGGTTGTACATAGCTAGAGATAGACTAGAAGTTGTAAACCCGATTGTTTCTTGCTAGCACACTACATTAGTTGTTAGATGGTAGATATAATCACTTGATTCTCATTATCTATACCCTCATGAAGGGAAGGGCCACTTCCAGTAGGAAGGTGTGCGGGGACCACCAGTCTGTGGTTGGAGGAAAAGCACCAGGGTGATGTTCTCCCTCTTGTAGTTGACTTCTGAAGACTTGTGAACATAAGACATCATTTTATTGTACATGTAATTATGTAGCATTTGTAAGTCACATGTAAAGTGACCATTAGCTAATGTATTATATCATGTATTTTATAAATGCAAATATACTTGCTTTACTTTATATACTAAAAAATAAGAAAATTATGGAATTTTGGTATTATTTTCTTTTATTTTTAAATATTTTATTTAGTATTGAAGTATGGATGTTACAACGAGAGTTGAGGTCATCCCCTTGGTGATGAAATCCAAGTAAAGCCCCCTAGAAGAAAGAATCCATGGTGTTTTTGGTCTCCAATATTGCCAAATGGCACGAGAAGAGAGGATACATACAAGGACCTTGGGATGAACAAAGATAACAAATGTTGGATCAAATCAAGGTTTTTGATCCCCAAGATCACGCGAAGTGCGAGGGGAGAGAATACACCTTGAAATGATCCCAAACAAAGCAAACAAATTCTTTTTAATCGCAAAAATAAATGTTCCTAGATTAGTGGAAAAAAGATGGGTCCTTTGACAAGCGAGGCTGCAAAACCACAAGATTAGTAGTCTTGGAAGTGTCTTGGATGATTAAAAAATGTTGCAATCACCAAAGTTATTCCAAGAAAATATGTTAGATAAACAATGAGGACTAAAACAAACATAGGCACTGATAGAAGTTGTACAGTCATTAACAAAGGCTGTACAAGCACTAATAGAGGCTGCATAGGCACTGACAGAGGTTACAAGCACTGAAAACAGACACAGGCACTAAAGGAAGAGACACATGTGCTAAATTGAGACATAGGTGCTAAGGGAAGAGACACACATGCTAACCCATGAACAGGCAGACACATGTGTTAATTCCTACGATAGAGGTACCAATCAAGAAAACATGGGCGCTAATCTAGGACACAGGTGCTAATCTAGGTGCAGGATGCAGGTACTGACACACATGTGCTGAAAGGTCATACATAGGTGCCCATCTAGATGTAGGATGCAAATACTAACACACAATCACTAAAAGGTCAAACTCATGTGCAAAACTAGATGCAAGGGCATTGAACTTGAATGCATAGGCACTGACATGAGGCTGAGATGATGGGTGGCCTACAATATTATGATAAACCTACAAAATAGAGTGTTAGATCTACAAAATAGGTTGTTATGACTTAATATAGATGCAACTAAACTAATTATAGCCATTAGATGTGAAGTTTCAAGACATGAAAGCATTGAAATGATGTCAAAACATAAGCGCTAATTGGAAGAACATAGGCGCTAATTGGAAGTCACAGATGCTAATCTGCAGTCATAGGCATGATTATAACCTGCACAACAACACTTGATAAGAAACTTACAAGATTGTTAGATTACAAAGGTGAGGGTCCTACCGAGTGTGCCAGGATGTATGGCATAGAAAATGAGCATGAGAAACAAGTAAAAACAATAACCTATTTCAATGAAATTGTAAGCTACCTTAGATTGAGCATAAAGGAAAGCATAAAACATGACATGAAGGCTAATCTAATTCACCTCACATGCTAACTCTTGTTGTGTGAATGTGCTCCTTTGATGTTGGATGTGTGATGGCTCCTCAAATGAATAGCATAACCTTGACTCTCACATGTTATCAAAGCACTAGATTTGTAAGCCCCTTCTTAGATCCAAAGAAAAATCAAGGCAAGAACCATCTGGTAGGTGTAATTCTATATAAAACAAAGTCTTCCATGCTATATTTTTTCAATGTTTTTTTAATAGAAAACCAAACAAATTTCTACACCCACCTCTTTTCTAGAGATCTTCCCCTATACCTTACAATACTAACCGTGATATTTGCACAGTTTGGCACTTTCTCCAAATTTGGCCCCTTTTTTTAGAGTTTTATGTAAATTTAGCAATACTTCTAATTTGTTTGGAGGAGTTTCAGTTTTGGTTATAGTTAACTAGATTGATAGAACTTCTACAGTTAGCAACTATGATTGATAATTTGAAATTATTGCAGGAACCTACTAAGATACCACAAATACTCTAGAATTCCTACTCAAATTCAATACATCAATGAAACTAAGAAAAATGCAATAAACATAGATTATACCTTTGCAAACTGATTACCCTATGCATTCCATTGTCTCCTATCTTCTCAATGATCTTGATAGATGATGATGTTGCTCTCAGAAGTGTACTTCCTTGCTTTCCAAGATGACAAAGAGAGGAATGGATTTTGTGGATGAAAATGCAATGTGAATGATTTATACAATGCAAAGCTAAGATAATGATGATATGATTGATATGAAGCCATTGATAATGCTATGGATATTAATATGAAACTAGATGATAATATATAGCTATGGAGGTTATGAAACTAATGCAAATGGGGTGCCAAAGGCACGCTTGATTGTTTGATGGAAATTTTTGCAACATGTGTGTACTCTAGTTCATGTGATGTAAAATGGAAGTGAGGAAATTACGTTTATAGGCCAAGAAGGCTCAAATCCAAATGTCAAAAGATCCACGGTGGAGGAATGAGTCTTGTGATGTGTACGGTAGAGATTTGATTAGTTGGGATGAGAGAGATAAAAGGGGGAGATGGTCCTCCTACGATGACAAGGTGGAGAGAAAGGTGTGAGCATGAGGCCACTTGTTACAATGCTCTCAAAGACCAAAAGACAAGGGTCAAAGAAGGAGTCCTCCTTTGTAGGGTTGTTGGAAAGAATCTAGGAACTATGAGACATGTGTCTCTAAGTGTCTTTTGACTATGATGACATGGAAAGACCAAGCTCTTAGGAATAGGGATGATTAGAGGATAAATAATTTTGGCATAATAGTCATATAGTATTACATTGTTGGTTTATGCATATTAAATAAATGTTAGTAAAACAATAGTTAGTTGGATAGTTTGTGGGAGTTACATTCCCGTATGGAGGTAGTTATCAAATAGTTAAAGGGAAGAGGCTTTTATAAAGCCAATGTAATGCATTGTAAAATTATTTCGAAGACACCTATATATATATAATTTTATGTTTTGTTGTGCATTCATGGTTTGAATAGTTGTCTTTGTGTTTGCTCAACCATTTACAATATGGTATCAGAGCGCAAAAAAATCATGTGCTTGTGAGAAGATGTAGATCGATGCATAATAGAGGTTGCGTGTTCAGCACAGAAGAAGGTGTTCTCTGCAAGATGATGTTTGTCTCTCTTAATTGTTGTGTGGAATTTTGAATGCTAGATACTCCAAAATAGAAGATTGCCCTTTAATATAAAAAGATGAGAGTGCATTCCAATATATATTTTTAAAGGCACTATTGCAGTAGTCATTTGACTTTAGTAGGGATTTCTCTCTCTTTTCTATCAAGACGTGGATGTCAGATGCTCTTTGAAGGATCCTACCAAGATCTTTTGGAATTGAGTGAAGCTATCCCCATTCCAAGGCAAGTTGATTTTGAGAAATAGGGAGAACTACAGTGCATGTAAATCATCCCATACTACAATTATTTGTGTATGATCGTTGGCAGCCTGTGTAGATTGCTTTTGTTTGTTATAGTCATTGTAAGAATCTATTTCATCTTCCCTACACCTTGGTTATGGTTATTCAATATTGAGAGATTCTTTCCTTTTGTGGTATGCAAGAATTATGATAATTATATCAATAGGAAGGTGTATTTGTTTTACTTGTAAAAAATTAGGGTGTAATCTTTTGAAATCAGAGTTGATGGCACATGTTGACTTGAGAGAAGTTGTGTGTCTTAGCGTAATAGATCGTATTACATTGTTATGGTTCAGTTGGTTCAATTTCCACTGTCAGTTATATATAACCGTATAACTATTGTAACTTTCAACACTGTCAACTCCATCTCATAGTTTATATACATGTTTGTATCTGCAATTTGATCATCGAATAAATGAATAAAGCATTTATCATTTCTTCAGTTGGTATCAAAGTGCTCATTTGATCCTATCCTGGTGTAATCTCTGTGTGAAATCTCTGTGTGAAGCCATGTGAAGGGATTGAAGTCTATGAAGCGGCCATGATCCAAGGCAGTGCGATGGAGAACCGTTTATTGTTTTCATGTGAAGAAGAGATGCTAGGCTGCATAACGAAGTTATTTCTTGCTATGGAAGATGCAATTTTCATTTCAAGGCAAAAGGAAGGTGTTTCAGATTTGCAGAGGTATTTGAAATTCACTCTGAGATGTTTTTGTAAGACTATGCAAGGAGTTACAAAATAAGTTTAAGAGTGTTAGGCCTATTTAAGTTTGTTGGAAGTTTGTGAAAGTGATGTTTAATCATTTCAAAGCAAGAGATAGTGTCACATAGAATACTATTGCAGCATGAGATTCCATCCAAGTTGTCATAGTAAGTTGTTCAAAGAGGCAATAATATCATCTATAGGTGGTAAATATTATGTGTTTTCTATGTAATGGTAAATATCATTTGTTGACTATGCAAGACGTGTAAGAGAACCAACGTCAAAGTTGTTGCTTAATGTTGAAGATTATATTTTATTTTTGACATAAACATTCAATTCATATGAAATTTATTTAAGTGAATGTGTTGATATCTGTTGCAATTGCCTAAGTTCAACTCTAGCCGCAGGAAGTAGAAGACAGAAGTGTAAGAGGAATTAGGTTTTGGGCCAAACAACAAAAGGCATAAAGGATGTTGTGTATTATATATTGTTGTGGGTAGAAAAGATAATAAGGTGTTGAATATATGTTTCATCAAGGTTAATGTTTCATTGCCTCATACGGCATGCCAAGTAGATGGAAGAGTCATATTCCATTGAAGATATATAGAAACACAATACAATAGAGTTCAAATGTAAAGTACAGATATATTTTAGAGAATTTGTCTTGAAGTTTTGTCAAAAATTTAGACATTCAACGATGCAATCAATCCTAGAGATAAACTGATGGAGCAAAAGCAGTCAATGCAAAGTTCTCCCTAAAACTTCAGTTATTCAGGTTCAAGATGGAATTTGGAATTACAATGTAAAAGATCACTTATGCTTTCAGTGCCATCCTTTATATTCCTAATGAGGCCTTCAAAGACTCATCTAAGACATCAGTTGGTTAAAGTGTAACAGTGTCATATTGGTGGTAGGTGGCATCAGAGGATGGAGGATTTTCCATCATCTCAAGTTAGCTTCTCACTTGGAGATGATGCTTTGCATGAGAAGCATTTTTGGTTTTGGTTGCTTTGCTTTTCTTTGTTGATGCTGATGGATTTGACGAATGTATGTTTTTTGAAGATTTTGTTTTGGAGACAGGTTTGTGATTTGGTGTTGAGCTCAATATGGATTGTTGTCCATCGAGCTTCAAAGAGTATATGATCGAGAATTATACCCTTTCGCGGTCACTAGACAATGTCAGAGATCTATTGTATCTCTTAGGGTTCATTGTCGAATAATTCAAGACTCTGTGATTTGAGAGCTTGGGACTAAAGATCTCAAGAACACAGCTCAAAGCTATGCCTTTCCGAGGGTAGATGAGACAGCATGATGGAGCCTCGCTTGGTTCAGGATTTCTTCTTTGGGAGAAGATTTTCTATAAAATATGTATTCATATTATGTAATCAGCTTTGTTGAGTATTTTAGCATTAAGGGGGGGGTCTCTTGGTACTATTGCAGGAACAATGTAATAAGGGGGGAATGTTAGCGTAATACATCGTATTACATTGTTATGATTTAGTTGGTTCAGTTTTCACTGTCAATTATATATAACCATATAACTATTGTAACTGTCAACACTGTCAACTCCCTCTCATAGTTTATATACATGTTTGTATCTGCAATTTGATCATCAAATAAATGAATAAAGCATTTATTGTTTCTTCAATGTGAGGGAGTTTACCTTTTCTTAATTGATATTGGAATGGTTCAATGACACTAAAGTACAAAGAGGGCACATTTGAAAAACTTAGTCATATTTAGAATTTAATTAGTAAAAGGAGATTTTATTCAATTTATATTATTTGTATGGAGTAATAAGGGAATTATGGTGATATAAGTGAAGAAAAGTATTTGTCAATTGAATATGATCATGTATGATGCATTGAAAAGTTGGTTACTTCAATATACTTGAAGGTAATTGGTTGTAGATTCAAATCTGATTTATTTCATATACTTTTTGGAGAGATAAGAGTATGTTTTTGCATTTGGAGGAATAAGGTTTAATGGTATATTGATACATGATTGGAGATATAAAGATTATTGTACACTTTTGGTGGAATCTGATACCTTGTTCATTTTATTTTATCATGGCTACATCAAACATTGCTTGTGCTCTCGGGGCCATTTATACTACACCTGATGAGGCCTCCAAAGACTCATCTAAAACATCAGTTGGTTAAAGTGTAACAGGGTCATATTGGAGGCAGGTGGCATCAGAGGATGGACAATTTTCCATCATCTCAAGTTAGCTTCTCACTTTGAGATGATGCTTTGCATGAGAAGTGTTTTTGGTTTTGGTTGTTTTACTTTTCTTTGTTGATGCTGATGGATTTGAAGAATGTATGTTTTGTGAAGATTTTATTTTGGAGACAGGTTTGGGATTTGGTGTTGAGCTCAATATGGATTGTTGTCCAGCAAGCTTCAAAGAGTATATGATTGAGAATTATACCCTTTCATGGTCACTAGACAATGGCAGAGATCTGTTATATCTCTTAGGGTTCATTGTCAAATAATTCAAGACTCTGTGATTTGAGAGTTCGGGACTAAAGAGCTTAAGAACACAGCTCGAAGCTACACCTTTTTGAGGGTAGACGAGACAACATGATGGAACCCCGCTTGGTTCAGGTTTTGTTCTTTGGAGAGAAGATCTTCTATAAAATATGTATTCATATTATGTAATTAGCTTTATTGAGTATGTTAACATTCAGGGGGGGTCCCCTAGTACTTTTGCAGGAACAATGTAATAAGGGGGGGAATGTTGGCATAATAGTCATATAGTATTACATTATTAGTTTATGCATATTAAATAAATGTTAGTAAAACAATAGTTAGTTGAATAGTTTGTGGGAGTTACATTCCCATATGGAGGTAGTTATCAAATAGTTAAAGGGAAGAGGCTTTTATAAAGCCAATGTAATGCATTGTAAAATTATTTCGAAGACATTAATAGATATATATATATATATATATATATATATATATATATATATATATAATTTTATGTTTTTCTGTGCATTCATAGTTTGAATAACTGTCTTTGTGTTTGCTCAACCATTTACAATAAATAGGACATGTGGGTGACGATAATTATATAATTAAATATTAAAAATATTCAATTATGTGTGCAACATGATGAGGTGTAAAGTGAGGTGGAAATGATGTGGATTTATAGAATTAAAACTTTAGGAAAGATGATTAATTAAATAATTTGGGATTATTCAATTAAGGATGATTTAGAGGAATTTGGAAGATTTACTTAAATAAATTGATTTTTATTTAATTTTTGGAAGATTACGATGAATGTGAATTAAATAAATAAATTAGGATATTTATTTATTGATAGGAATAAGAATAAAATAAATATTAAAATTTTTAGTTAATTCGACTCGAGCCATTTTTAGGTTTATACAACAACAACTCCATATTTAGTAGCAATTTTTCCAAATTTGGTGAAGTTTGATTTTTTTCCACGTCTACCCCTCACCATTGGCAATTTCATTTTTGCACCCGATCTTCAGAAGGTAATATATTGGCCATACATAGGTCTTTTTCAATGTTTTTTTTTAAGTATGGTAGAATTTCATTGTCTTCACAATGGCGTAGATGATTTTTAGTTTGGGATTCTAGTTTTTTTCCATATTTTTTATTTTCTTAGTGTTGCTAATGTACAATTCTCATTTTGGGAACTTCCATGGGCCATATCTTTGGCATAAAAACTCTTTTTGGGTCCCATATCTTTTGAAAGAGCATATTTTTCATGTACTTCACTGTAGTACCATCAATTTCCTCTCATTTTATAGAAGAATTATATTTTAAGCATGTAGTGTTTTTTGGACATTGTAAGCTTCCATTTTAAGAAATATTTGATTTGTAAATGCATTGAAATAAAGTGCCATATTTTATGTTGAGGATCTTGTACATCATGTTGTGCTATCATTTTACTTGCACTATTTTATAAAGTTCCATGTGGGGTTGTTGTGTGCATCATATGTCCACAATCACAACCTCATGTACCTTTCATGCATGTGTGCCTTGTGTTGTCACCCTTTATTAGGTGTAGGTACTTCATTTGTGCATCTTCTGATGTTTCTTCTATGTCTCCTTCATACACTTTTAGTGGATGTGTCATACCTCTCCCTTGTCAACATTATGGGGTATCATACTGTTAGTACTTGTGCTAATGCTTCCTTGGTTTCACCCTAAAGGCAACCTTCACGGGTTGAACAACATTCTTGAGACCGTTGGTACCTTGTGTGTGCCATAAATATCTTCAAATATCAAATTTCCTTGTGCGCCATCTATACATTCTATTTGAGTAGTGTATCCTTGGGGTCACTCATACAAATTTGTGCCTCTTTAATCTTGATCTTCATCCTATTTCAGTGCAGATTTCTAATATAGTAGTTCTTCTTCAACAATTATTTGCAGCTTCTTCATGCTTCAGTGGAGTTCTTCATGTTCATCTTCATATTCCTAATCTTTTGGGACATCTTTTGTGGAGGCTTGAGTCCTTCCTTTGTATTTTCTCTCTTTTGGAGAGGAGTTTTCTCCCACTAGGTTTTTCTCATTTTCTTCATTTGTGAGAGACTATTTATACATGAGTACCTAACATGGCCTTATTGCCGAGACCAATCCTTGCATTATTTACATGTTTTTCATGCTCTCTAAGTTATACTTAAGAGGGGTGTTGGTGTAATAAAATACTTAATTACAATTTATTAAGTTTACTTAGGGATTTTTAAGTCACCCAGGGTTTTCTTATCTTGCAATTATAAAAGCAAAATCTCATATGTAATTTATTAGTTCAATTTCATTATTGTATCTAATATTATGTAAATTTATCCTTTGTTTTTTTTTATCTTGTAGAAGGTAAATCCTTGGTTTTGTAGGTTATCTTGGCAACTTGAGTCAATTGCATCCAATATTGTGCAAATTCACACTCTTTATTTTTTTCTTTTGTAGAAAGTAAATCCTTAGTTTTACAAGTGATCCTGGTAGCTTGAGTCATTTAGTGACTCTCACAGTAATCTAGTAAAACATAGTAAAGTCTTGCAATCACAATTTCTAGATAAATAGTGGAATTAAAAAAACATAGCCGAACATCTATTTTTTCATTTAAATGTAGAAGGATGACCTATTTTACTAAGTCAACAATAATATTATTCCAAAAAAATGCATTTAAATGACTGAATAGATAAACATCACAATCTTTCACCAATAGGAAATTTGCAATGTAATAATTTCCAAGCAAGCATTTGAGCATCTAACCCAACCTTAGACTTTCAAATTTGACCATTCAAATTGATCCAACATTTATGACTAAAACTACAGATCTGCATTTAATATTGAGACATGGAACTAAGGATATTTTGGGAAGAAGATGGAGGTATGTTTTTTCTAATGAAAAGAAAATGAAATGTCAAGAAGAAATTGCCAATCCTTAAAAAAATTACAAGATAAAGGAGTACATAATTTAATAGTTAAATTGGATGCCATTAAGGACTTAACAAAGAGAAGGAATTGCTTGGAATTGCCATTCAGGTCAAATTGAGTTTTAATATCTAACCAAGAAGACCATTGTGGAGAAAACTCCCATAAATCACCAAATTGTTTAACAACTTTCTTGAACAAATGATAAGATTGCTTGTAAAACATTATAACTAATGGTTCTCCTTGAATTTGGATATGCCTATTCTACCAAATGGAAGAAGAAGCAAAGTTGAAGCCATGTTGAGGTGACAAGTTTTAATATAAAAATTGACATACTTTTTGCCATGCTTTTCAAATGGCCTGAATAGGATAAAAGGCTCTAATATGAAAGTATGATACAAGGAGAAGCTTATCCAACCAATTAACCTTTTGCCATTTTTTTAACAATGACATTATTAAGTCTATATTTCAATAATATCTTCCATGATTTGTCACCTTTAACAATTGTAGTGATCCATTTAGCCACTAAACATATACCTTGAATTTCAGGATCTATAGTTCTATGTTTGCCATTGGATTTAGGTTGTATGCATCAAGATCAAAAGATAGCTTTACAACCAGTAGTACCATCCCATTTAGTCCATATGAATTATCAATTTAGTTTACACAAGTCTTTATACCCTTTTTTTCATGACATCCAACATGAGGAGAAGTAAACATGAGTAGCAAGAAAATAATTTTTTGCCACCTGAACTTTCATTGCTAATGAAAGGAACTTGTTACCCTAATTAAATAAATTGTTTTTTAAGTCCATTTAGGTACCAATTCCATATAGTAATTAGAGATAACCCTGTACCAAACAAAATAGCAAGATATCAAGTAATTTCACCATGTCTTATTTGTTTCCACTCTTTAGGAATTCATTGTGGAATAGGACTATCTTGAATGATTAAAAATTTAGTTTTATGATCTTAGCCACCTAGGATCCTAAAAAAATAATATAGACTTAAATTATCTAAAAAATTAATTAGCTCTATTTTAGTGTTTTGGAGGAATAACAGATTGTTATCAACAAAGTGTGAATTAATTACAACATTATTAGTAAGGATGAAAATGCTAGTAATAAGATGCAGTTGCCTAGCTTTTTTAAATATATACCGTAAAGCATCAATAGTAAACACATATAAAAAGGGAGATAAAAGGCAACCCTATCTTAATGGATTATTGTAAAGGAAAGAGAGTAGAGATAGAACTATTAAATACTATGTGGGCATTAGCATTGTGAAACAACATTTGAACATGAGCACAAATTTTAGGTCCAAAACTCAACCACTACATCATATTAATGATGAACAAGTTCCAACATATTCTATCATAAGCTTTGTCAAAGTCTAGTTTCACCAACAAAGCATTTTGACCTAATTTTTGACCCCATTCACATGTTTCCCAAAAAAGAATAAAGGTATCTGGAATATATCTAACTCTAATAAAGCCTGTTTGTTTTAGTCTCACAATAACTTGAGCAACTAGTTTTTTTCACATCGTTAAAACCTTGGTAATTATTTTATATGAAGTATTTAATAGAGTTATAGAGTGCCAACCTAAAATAGTGTCTTCATTCCTCCCTTTAAGAAAATTTTTAATTAAACCTTTGTTGATAATTGGACCTAGAGATCCTTTCTCAAAAACTTCCAAATAAAGAAGATAAAAATAATCTTTGATATGTGGCCACATAGTTTGATATAATTCCACTAGAAGCCCATCAAATTTTGGACCCTTGTTATGTGCGATAGAAAATATTGCATGTTCGATCTTTTCAAGGGAAAGAAGATGATCCAAAGCCTTGCTAAACCTAGAGTCAATTCTATTAGGAATACAATCTTTAACTATCTCTTCAAGAGTGTCCTATATATCCTCCCAATGATTCTTCGCTTGAAAGAGTTTGTCATAGAACTTCTAGAATATTAATATTATTTTAGAAGAATCTATGTGAATTGACCCTTGATTATCCATTAAAGAGAAGTTTTTTTTCCTTTTTATGGTTATGAATGAAGTAATTAAAAAAGAATTTTGATGTAGTTCTGAATCAAGAACTCAATATGAAGATCTGTTGATCAAGGTAGCCACATGTACAAAATAGGAAATTTTTGTAAAGAAAGGAAGATTGTAGGAATGAACAACGACAGTATTCAATATTAAACAAACTACCAAAACCTTAACCTCATACAGACACATAATTCAACTTCAACATCCTGAGTTGACAATGATAGACTAAACAAACCAGACCCAAAGGAAAATGACACATTCTAGAATCTGCATGGCATTTAAAATTTCATAATATTATGACAAAATTGACATAGAACTTTTCATATCCAAATCTTCTTTTAGATTGGAACAGTTCCGACCTTCTATACAACTCTCTATAAAGTATTTTGACTTCTGTGACTCTACTATCTAACTTGACTGAATTTCCTTAAACAGATATGGTTTTACTATAAGAAACTACGACTCACATAACACTTCATACAACTTATTTCAATATCTTATACCCAGCGGAATAGTGTGATAAAGTCACAGATCCCCTATGATAGACTGGACTTTCTGATACAAGATAAACTAGCAGTTACACCGAATTTGTGTATAACAGAATAGCTGATAGGTACTTATGTGTACAACTTGCCAATTTACAACACCACTATAGTTATAAGTATGTCATATTTTAATTAAGGCAAAGGATCAATAGTTTTAGCAAGTTCTATAATTGTTTCATCATAAGAAAGAACTCTCAGGATAGGCGTGTCCCTTATCATACAAGTTGACAATTTCCCCACTCATATTTAGGCATGATAGAATTACATTTAGACATAATTAAATTATCATTTTTGCAATATTAGTTTCTACCACACTATTGGCACATGTGTCATCAATGATTCACCTTGGTTATCCTGGTATGATAGTCATCAGACTCTACTTCGCTTGCACATGTACTATAGTACTATTGCACATAATGCATATTATTATAACCATGCATTCTCATAGCTCAAGACTGTAAGATAGATTCATACCTTAACACTTACATCCAATGTTACAAGACTTACCGCCAGTGTTACAAGACTCAGACTCGCCCAAGACTCGGCAAGCTGATTTTTGACCCTGACCCAAACTCACCACCCAAACTCGCCAAAGGACTTGGAGAATAATGTTGTAAGCAAAGTTACAAGACTAAAGGGTGCATGAAACAAGTTTTAAATCATTAAAAATCACTAAATTTCATGGGTTTTTCAATTTGCCAAGCAAAAAGGGAATAGAATATGTTATAAAATGGATAACATTGTATATAAAATAAATATGTTCATTTCAAGATTGTGATCAGTAGCATTTCATCCGATTTTGCTTCATTAGAATATGCCTAAATGTTGCATGAATTGTTTACTTTTGGCAAAATTTAAGCATGTTTGCCACTAATTATCCATTTTTTTGCTAACTATATACATTTTGGATCAACTGTGCATAGATATGGATACAGTATCTTATATAACAATGATATCCATTTTAAAAAATTGGAAATATATAAATGCAAAAATATACCAAATTCATCACAAATTCAACTACTATTAATGAGTGTGAATTATGATTAAAAAAGTGGAAATAGAGAATGTAGACAGGAAATGAAGATTTTGTGAGAGAACTGTGTTTGGGGTTTCTATCTCTTAAGGTGTTTTTGTTTTTAGGATGGCTTGATATAGTGGTTACAACCAGCATATCTGGGATGTACATGTAGACTGTATCATACTAACTCACACCACATATGTGGTTAAAGCATATCCAAGTCTAGGGGCCTAATCGGCTGGCTTAAAAAATATGCATATAGCTTGTTGGCCAAACAATCCAATAATACTTTGGCAGAATTAGGACCAAAGATGTTGTAATCAGGGAAATTTGTGTAAAAATGGTTCAACTTTGAGTGAAATGGCATAAGTGTGTGTCAATAATAGTCGCATCCAACCTCTCTTACATACACATCTGTCTTTTCAAAAGCTCTCACTTGATATATCTTGAAAGTTGAAACCCCAAAATAGTGAAAATTTACCATGCATGGACCACCTGCATCCATACTTTGGTTATTATAGTTCATTAAGTGCAAGACAACACCAGTTAAAAAAGAAAAAATGACAATCCAAAAAATAGAAACATATACCTAGAAGTTGTCAAGAGCTAATAAGTCATACTCAAATAGTGTTTTAGCAAGATAATGTTTAGAGTCTTGAGACCACAAAACTATTAACAAACTCAAGTTGAAGCACAATAACCATGAATTCAAGTAGCTGATAAGAGGCAGGCATCCTTCTTAACCAGCTATGTGTAGCATTGCCTCAGGGTCTATCATTAGGTGTGAAAACTGAAGAATATCAAATTTTAAAACATGAGCTTTAAGGAAGCAGTCCCATGGAGAGACCTGCTGCTCCAATTTCACCTGCAGGTGGCCCATGAAAGCTTCCTAATAGGGGATGCCAGAAAAATTAGAATATTAACTAATAAACTTAGAGTGCAAATTTATTTGGCAGAACCTTTGAGTGGGCTCTGCAGAAAGAGGACATGGTTTATGGTACCTATTTGAAATGCTTTAGGAAATTTATTTCCGAACTTCTAGTAATGTAGTTTTGAGTTTTGTTTGTTGCCAATTACATTTGTACTTTTGTAGTGCCACTCTGAAATTTTGTAGGGAACCTTAAATTAAAGACATCAGATTTCCACAGTCGAGTCCTGTTTCTGGATTTAACTGTGTATGATAACAAACTTATACACAGCTAAATCCAGAAATGCAACTGAACAAGCATAAAATTCTTAGAGAAAAATATTCCTAATCACTCTCAGCGAAATGCTCCCTTTCCATGAAACCACTAAGTAACTTGCAGTTAATATAACCCATCAAGAAGTATTACAAACTTAAAAGGATACAGTGAATATAAAGGAGAGTCGATTTGCATTTCACTGTACATAGTGCTATTAATAAACATATAATTTTTCCTTTCTAAAAAGCATACAATCAAATTCAAACAATGCACATTCACCCCCGACTCAGGACCCGACGCCATCACTTACAGTCATTATGGGCTTTTACACACAGCAATTATTAATACCCAGTGAGCTATTTGTGAGCCAAAGAAGTACATCAACACAGGCACTTATTTTACGGGCAGGCTATAGGCCCTCAGAACTTGGCTCTAAGATGAATTTAATCGATTATACATACACCAGATATTAAAGTAATGTTAATCAAAAACTCAAAATTTCCACCGGTTATCAGAATATTAACCTTTTCCTCGAGTTTTACGCATTGTGCGATTGAAAATTTGCACGGGTGCCTCCTCTGTGGTTGCCATTGTACTGCTTTGTTTTCCTCCTTATTCTACACCACTTTAACAATTTCCCTTGTGGGGAATGCAAAACCCTACAATCAAAGCATTGCAGTCAGATTTCATCTCCTCTATACATCTAATACTCAGAGATATTTTCACAAAAATAAAATAAATATACTCTTTCTGTAATTCAGAAGACAAAAAGAACAATGCCTCATTGTTTAAATTGGCTAGTTCGTCAATCTAAAAAATATTGTTACTAGAAATTTAGAAGCCCTTAAACCCCATAAATGTTTAAAACCCTGCACATGCTAGAAGCTCCGTGAATGCTCAAAACCCTAATTTGGGATGATTTTTTCAGACTAAAACCTTGAAAATATCAAACAAAAAATATCAAACTGAAGGGTGCAATGATCATATCACCCTGCTCCAGATTTATATAGTAATCAAAATTGTATTCTAAATTTGCTTCAGCGTTATCAAAAACTTTGAAAAGATGAAAAAACACAGAGTACTCACCTCATCTTTTAGCATGTGCAACAACGTAGTCTTTCCAGTATTGTCCAGTCCCAGAAATAAAATCTTTGCCTCTTTCTGCCAGAGGCCTAGGGAGGCCAGAATCCCAATCGAACAGAAACATTATCTCAATATACTAAAATTTTCTAACCCTAAACCTCGAAATTCTCAAAAATACCCAGATGGTGAATCCTATAGAAATCAATAATTATGGCAACCAATTTTAAAAAAACACATTATAACAATTGCTAAAGAGAACTACATTCCCTACCTACAGATGCAATTAAAATAGTTATCTCCAAACCTTTGTACATAGTCATCGTGCACACCTGCCATGGACCCAGCCTCCTTCCTACTGCGCCTTTCATTTCTCCATCACCCGCTATGCCTGTTGTGCTGCATCGCTTGGAAATGGTTGCGAAAGCGGTGAGAGTAAAAAGGGAAACATATGTAAGCCGATAAAATCGTGATCAGAGGGCGGTGGGAAAATAGTGGCACCAGGTGTGCGTAAATTATGTTGTGACTGAAGAGTCAGCGTGTGAGTGTGAAATTCAGGGGACACCTGCACAAGTCATCTACCGTTGATGCCATCTAACTATAACCAAGGCAGAGGATCGTAAGAGCCCGGAAAAAAGGAAAACGGCGGCTGTTTTTTTTAGCACACTAACAGCCAGGATGATGATTTTCCGAAGCTCCCACTAAGAAGCGTATCGGCTAATAAAATAACTAAAATTCTCTGGTAACTCTCGACCAATCATAACATTACTCTACATTCACAAAAAAGATGCACAACTCTTCATCAATTTCTTCGACTCTTTTTCTTCCACCCCCTCAGCTAAAGGCCTACAATCAACATAAATAAGAATAAGAATCTCCATTTCGAGCATAATGAAAGTGGTGCCGCCATGGGATAGGTGTGTAAATGCCTAGAAATCTGCCGATTCTATTTTAAGAAACTCATCGATGCCTTAGTCAGTCATAAACCACCACCATTTACTTATTCCATGCCGAAACAATATTTAGGAGACCGCTCACTATGCCGATGCTTTATTTTAGGAATCTCTAGCTATAAATTGCCATATGCCGCGAGCATTATATTCATCACCAGCTGCCACAAATAAATGTGAAATCAATACAAATAACCACTCCTCACAAGTCCAATAATTTCACTCCTCACACCCCAAAATAAGACACCCAGAATTAACGTCCAGGCCATATTAAGGAAGCCACCAATAATCTACAAGAATTTTAATGATATCGTCAGTAAGGTCAAGAGGTTGATTATGGTCCTGCATTTCTTATTTATTATATGTAATATCCTAGGATGTGGTTTTTTCTATATCAAAGTTTCATGAACTTCTTCTCCACATTACTGTCTTTTATCTCCAAAGATTCTAATCAAAATTATTCAAGAATAATATCTAACTCATTCATATCCAAAACATAAAAATTGGAATATAAAAATATATGTGTTCATGGAGAGCTTCAAATCTTCAAAAGGTTGAATATCCCAAGTTGTGTTTGATTTTCTTTGCTTGTACCTTTAGTTTATTTTCTACATCTGTGTTGATGAAGTTATACTTGCTATTAGGGTTTACCAAAATAATAGTCTTTTCTTTTTAATGCATCCATGAATTTAAGAATTCAATCTTCCTTTCTTGGAGCTAAAATGCATGCACTTTTATCTTTCATTTGCACTACAACTTTTCTGTTACTATTCTCTTTATTATTGTCATCCTTATTTTCATTGAGAATTGGTACTTTTAGCCCTCATCTATCTATAAGTTTTTCAATTTCATTCAAAGAATAATTATGTGCTCACAACAAAGAATACCATCCAAGAGTTGTATCTTCCAAGTGAAAAAGGATATATGCATTCCATACTTTAGATTTACCATAGGCCTTTTTAAATTAGAGCTACCACTCTAAAGCATTAATATTTCCATAAAAATTAGGAAACTTCATTTAAACTAAGCTTTCAATTTTTTTTTCAATAGACATTTTTTCTACCTTAGATATGAAAAGAAAATGCTGAAAAAAAAATAGATTTAAATATTTCTTTTCACATGCAAAAAATAATGTAAAAAGGTAGATTTAAATATTTCTTTTCACATGCAAAAAATAGAATTTGGTTTTCTCATTCAATTTGCAAGTTATCTCTTTTTTTTCAAAACTCATGTCATTTTAAAAGAAAATGTGAATGGTAAGGTCAAATTTAGATCACCATATCTCCCTTAATACTAGTCCAAATATATAATGTGATCACTTTTTGGAGAAAATCTTTCAAAGTCTTCTTTCCAATGAATATAGATTTTCTTTTTTGAAGTCCTATGTGAGACACAAAATCCTCCAATGTATTAATGGAGAGTATGTTTTTAGTGATTAATTTTAAATGCAAATACAATGCACACTTATATATAGTGTGGAGGAGTCGAACAGATAGAACAGTTATAACCAACGTATAGAGTAGTTTATAGAGTAGTTATAACCAATGTAACCACCAGTAGTTACAACAATGTAATACTGTATTACACTAACATTCCCTCCCTTATTACATTGTTCCTGCAATAGTAACAAGGTACCCCCCTGAATGCTAACATACTCAACACAGCTGATTACATAATATGAATACATATTTTATAGAAGATCTTCTACCAAAGAACAAATCCTAAACCAAGCAGGACTCCATCATGCTGTCTTGTCTACCCTCGAAAAGGTGTAGCTTCGAGCTATGTTCTTGAGCTCTTTAGTCCCGAACTCTCAATTCATAGAGTCTTGAATTATTCGACAACAATCCCTAAGAGATATGACATATCTCTATCATTGTCTAGTAACTGCAAAAAGGTATAATTCTTGATCATATACTCTGAAGCTTGTTGGACAACAGTCCATATTGAGCTCAACACCAAATCCCAAACCTGTCTCCAAAACAAAATCTTCACAAAACATACATTCTTCAAATCTGTCAGCATCAACAAAGAAAAGAAAAACAACCAAAACCAAAAAATCCTTCTCATGCAAAGCATCATCTCAAAGTGAGAAGCTAACTTGAGATGATGGAAAATCCTCCATCCTCCGATGCCGCCTACCTCGAATATGACCCTATTACACTTTAATCAACTGATGTCTTGGATGAGTCTTTGGAGGCCTCATCAGAAATAGAAAAAATGGCCCTGAAAGCATAAGCTATCTTTGACATATGTGCATTCAGGATGATAATGTCAATTTGAACCAATGATAGACCCATACACTAATCAACCTTATATCTTCAAGACATTATTAAACCTTCATGAAATTAAGCCTTCAAAAGTTTTTACCTTAGTACTCTAAATAAAAATAATATCTGAGAATGATTATACCTTCACAAAACAAAATTCACCTGTATCTTGCTTATCTCAAAGTAAAAGAATTTATAATTATAAAGAACTTTGCAAGTGTAGAACAATTCACCTCTAACAAGATAAGAGGTTCCCTTATATGGCCAAACTTCTATGACACTTCTTAGGATATAAAGCAACACTTAAATTTTTTGATATAAATAACTGTTACCTATAACTTCTTATATCACGTATTGCTAGACCTTGTCAACTTTATACATCGTAGATTTATTCATTTATCTTGTGCCGAAGATGTGCAAAGGCAACTTAGGCAAGCACATAGCATAATTTTAAAAAATTAACTTGTGCCTCATCTACCATCCGTAGTCTCCATAATGGGTAAACTCTGATCACATTCTCTACATTTGGTGCTGGGCAAACTCTATCAATCTACGGCCTAAAAAAAAATCTTACGCTATACCAACACACTTTTGTTGTGATCTTCTATCTTTCTCAAACCATGTTAACCACCTCTATAACTACTTTCCAGAGTGCAAACTGAAAAAAGAGAAATCCTTTATTCATTCGATGATAATTGCAGATACACACCACAGTTAAATACTTGTGATGAAACTGAAACAGTTGCATAACTGACGTAACTATTAAATAGTTACTAAACAATGTAATATGCATAGTTAACCTAAACAATGCACGCTAACATTCCCCCCCTTATTACATTGTTCCTGCAATAGTACCAATGGACCCCCCCTGAATGTTAAAAAACTCAACAAAGCTGATTACATAATATGAATACATATTTATAGAAGATCTTCTCCCAAAGAACAAATCCTGAACCAAGCGAGGCTCCATCATGCTATCTCGTCTACCCTCGGAAAGGCGTAGCTTTGAGTTGTGTTCTTGAGCTCTTTAGTCCCAAGCTCTTAAATCACAGAGTCTTGAATTATTTGACAATGGCCCCTAAGAGATACGACAGATCTCTGCCATGTTGTCTAGTGACCGTGAAAGGGTATAATTCAAGATCATATACTCTTTGAAGCTTACTGGACAACAATCCATATTGAGCTCAACACCAAACCCCAAACCTATCTCCAAAACAAAATCTTCATAAAACATACATTCTTCAAATCTGTCAGCTCTGTCAGCATCAACAAAGAAAAACAACCAAAACCAAAAATGCTTCTCATGCAAAGCATCATCTCAAAGCGAGAAGCTAACTTGAGATGATGGTAAATCCTCCATCCTCTGATGCTGCCAGCCTCCAATATGACCTTGCTCAAAGGGCATATCCACAGAAATTAATAGTACCATCTAGTGGATCCTCATCCTCAATATCTGGTGGTTCCTTATCATCTTCAATGCAAGCAAGATTTCCTTCATTTTTGAGCTTTCCTTTAAGAACATCACTCGCTCGAGTTCTACAATCCCAAGCTATGTGACCATTTTTCTTACAATAAAAACATTTGATTCTCTCTGATCTCTTGTAATTGCTTCTTGAAAATAATGCTTTCTCCTGAGGATCATCTTCTGAATCTTCTATTGTACTCTTCTCTTCTAATAGAAGAGCAGAAATCATACCTTCTAGAGTTTGTGAAGATATTTGACTGAGAGTAAAAACAACATTGTTGTATTTTGAAGGCAAGCTATTTAATAGGATGGCCCTAGCATCATCATCATCTACTGTAACCTTAACCTCTGCTAGCTGTCTAATGAGAGACTGCAAGTTACTTATATGATTTGACATTGTGATTCCATCTTCCATCTTAAATCAAAATAATTGAAGTTTTAGAGAAAACTTTGCATTAACAGCTTTTGCTCCAAACAATTTATTCAGATTATCCCAAATTTCGGCTAATGATTTATCCAAATCAATATGGTGCAATTCGGTGTCAGAAAGAGCAAGACCAATTATAGCCTTGGCTTTATCATCTCTACTACTCCAATCTAATAACTTATTTGCATCTGTAGGTGCTTTTTCCTTTCCACTGACTATTGCCCATAAATTTTTATTCATTAGTTGCATTTGAATTTTCATTCTCCAAGTATAAAAATTGGAACCAGAATACTTGTCTAATGGGATCTCCATTTAGATAATACTCAAAAGATTGACTTCTTACTCAGACTTAAATATATTTGCTTATAAAATTTGCACTTACATACACACTTCAATACATACCAATAATGGACATCCACTTTTCTTTGATTGCCAGGTTTTGCAGACTATGTCTTCCTCTTTCAGGTGCGCAGCGCCTTTGTTATGAATCATAGATGAACTTCCCACATGATTTCCATGAAAATCTGATGGATAAGAGTAACTGTGTGTCCACTTATGAGGTTGGAAATTGCTTGATGCATAACAGTTAGATATTCCAGTCTTCAACAAAATGTGATATGAAGAATAACAAAATCAGCGTGAGAATCTCAACTTCAAGAAGTTCCTCATGGATTTTTTCAATGATCTCTTATATTCTCCTCAACTCTCATCATCAAATCACAACATAAAGCATGAAAAAAAATGAAATGAAATGAACCAGTAAATCTTCTATTAATGCATTCAACTCACGGCCTCCGCAAGGATCTTTGCTAGAGGCTACACTACTCATGCCTCCCTTTATTCTAACACGCCATTACAGGTTGTGCCATTGCAGGTTCTATTTCTTTGTCATATTTCACGCCTCCTCTTGTTAGTTTTCATCTAAATTCTGTAATGATTCAAGGAAAGATTACTGGCAATGTTGTGACTCCCCATGCACAGCAATGCACACCAATTCTTCTATAAACAACACCAAACACACATTTCATACTGGCAAACTCATATTGCTCTCTCACAGCACAGGATCACATACAACTCTGATACCATATGAAAAAAGAGAAATCCTTTATTCATTCGATGATAATTGTAGATACACACCACAATTAAATACTTGTGATGAAACTGAAACAGTTGCATAACTGACGTAACTATTAAATAGTTACTAAATAATGTAACATGCATAGTTAACCTAAACAATGCACGCTAACACAAACAAAACACTCAAACTCTATGTTTTATGGAAAAGGCCGCCTACAAATGCTTGACATATTTTGTATAAGATATGCAAAGATAGTCTGGAACAGATAACAACAAACTCAGAGGCTAGGTTTGCAGGAATACTTGTTGGAACTGGTAGCAACCTGAACAAGCCATGAAAATGAGACTCTAGAGTGACAACAACAAATTTCAAAATATGTCTTTTGCGGTCTTCCTAGATGGCTATGTAATCTCCTACCCTCTGATTGAACACATCTACAGATTTGGAACACACTAGTTTGGTACTTCCTACATGCAGGACTGATGATTTTCTCCTCTGCAATACAGCATGTTCTTCCCATGAAAGCTTCCACAAGCCTCACATTGCACAAGATTAGTTAGACGCTCTGATACCAAATAATGGAGAGTATGTTTTTATTGATTAATTTTAAATGCAGATACAATGCACACTTATATATAGTGTGGAGGAGTTGAACAAACAGAGTAGTTATAACCAACATTATAACCAATGTACAGAGCAGTTTACAGAGCAGTTATAACGAATGTAACCACCAGTAGTTACAACAATGTAATACTGTATTACGCTAATGTGTATTAATAATATAAATCAAACCCTTGAGGTAGAGGAAGACCACAAATTACTCCTTATTAGAAGGAAGCCACTCCATAATATTTGTAATATAAGATCCAAATGCACAATATTCTTCACATGTCTCATATGAGTCTCTTGTCTACATTATATAATACTCAACTACTTACCATTGCCACTTGCCTCATGTGGATAAATACTTCTATTCTAATTAACTAGTGGGATGACTTACACAATAGATGCACACTATTTCTTTATTTAATACTACTTAATACAACATAATACCATATTTTTAGGTTCATTACAATCAATTTTTTTTTTCTTTTTTTTGGATGAATTGTATTATATTTTATATTGTTAGAATGCCATAGTCTTTTGGTGTTCTAAGGATATAACACATGACTGTGTTAGAAGAATATTGATGCCTTATTTGATGGGGAGCGCACAACGGAAACAGCAAATTGGGCCTAATTATCTCACAATCAGCAAGACTTCACATATGAGCCGCCGAACATTTTCATCGGCTGAACAGCCACCATCATGACAACTTTCTAAAGTCTCTCCATCGTCTGACTTACGTCAATAATTGTCTTCCTTTGGTGAGACTTGCACTATCGGCGAACACTTGCAACCTTTGGCCGATGCACCGATGAACCAACACAGCAATACACCATTAGGGATTTCAACTCTCACACAATCTGATCTGCACTCTACACCTAGCACATAGAGATGCTAGGGCATACTACTGTGCACACGAACATCTGCACTGTCAACACAAAATAAAACAAGAAATAAAATGAATACTGGTACATCGAAGCCATTCCACTGCTTCCGATAGAAATCTCACTAGTGGAATGCTTCACGATGTCATACGGCAACAAAATGGAAAACACTGAAAGAATAGAAATCTACAGTTACATGATTTACAGTTATAAGAAACGGAAATCAAATGGATAGAATAGAATTGTTTTATTTCTCCTAAGCACAATACAATCACATTCACACCCTTCTTCGATCTAATTACATTCGATGATCATTTGGTTCATTCCTCTGGGCTTTTATCAACTCGCCCTGAGTAGTACCAAACTGGCTCCAAGCGGCTAGGAGACTAATCAAGCGGCTGGAAGACAACCGTCTAAAACAACCTCCAACTACCCTACTGCCCTATTTTGGCATTATGCGGTTACAATTTGACAAATGTGCCCTAAGTCACTTGGGACTTACAAAATAGACCTAGATACAAACTGAAATGAAAATGCATTGGTCAAATAGACCTTATTACAAAAGAAAACATAATTTTGTAGGTGCTCCTGCACCATTATTGTAATGCAAGTTATAGTTCCTAAATTAGTACCTAGTTATGGAAAGAGAGTGCAAGGATAAGTATTGTGCATGCACATAAATAGGGATAAGGAGATAATCACAGATATATTGTAATAAGGAATATAATATATTTAGGATATATGTGATGTGTGGTTCTTTATAAACAAGTCTATTATAATTGTAATTATGCATAATTCTATGAGTAGTTTAGGTAGTGTTAGGGGACATGTGCCTAGATACACCCCTAATATTGTACGCATTGGTATAGTGATGCATTGAGAGATAGTGAGCAATATACTATGAATTATATATTTTGTGTGAATACTCTTCAAAGTTTATTATATATGCTTTTCTATTAATAAATGGTATGCCCATGGGTAGTTAGGCTTTGTACAGGTTTTAGTGTATAAAACAAAGAAGAGATTGAAAAAGTCAATGTGCTCTAGGTGAGATATTGAGATATGTCAATACATAATAAGTGTTTATCCTTTAGTCATTGCAAACAAGGGAAATGGCTAGTTCCACCTCACCTTTTTAAAATTCAAAATTTAACACAAAGGAGATATTTAATGCAATTCTCTTTCCATGGTTACATGTCCCGCAGTAGACACCTCGGCCTCCACACTGGCTCCATTTGTTCTTTCAACCCCTGCCTCCAACCCTTGATGAATTTGACTCCAACTCTCATGAAGCTCTCTCAATACGGTGAAGGAAAACTTATTAGCTATGTATAATATTGGGCTACTAGTCACATCATATTTGTAGTTCATTTTGTTTCTTTTTGGTTTAATAGTCTTTGCACCTATTAATGTAAAATGGTTACTTTGCGGCTTCTGAGCATGAACTCACCCTATGGGGGCATAAAAAATTGTATTTTAATATGGATATTTTGGGGTATCCAAGTCTGAATTCTCCCAACAAGGATTTGAAAAATTTATGTTTTCTTAACAGTTTTAATGAAATGTACAAGCGATTCTTCACCTTTTACCCTTAAAAAAAATTCAAAATTTAAATTTATCTATTATCAACCACTTCACTAGATACTGTGAATCAACTTAGAGAATGCTATGCTAATTTGTGATCCTAGTTGTATTTAAGGACATCCACACACTCATTTGAAAATCATCCAAGACAGCCTAGGAATCTATTGAATACTTCTAGAATTTGATATTTTGGAGAATAGAATTAATTTGGTTGCATTACATCATAACACATTATCCTTGGATTATTGCATTTTCCTTTGCCTAATATTTATTATTATTTCTTCTTAATTTGTGTATATGGTACACGCTTGGATAATGGGAAACCTGATAGAAGTGAAAACTTTGCAACATTTGTAGTTTTACTTGAATTTTTGTTTATTGTCATTTATAGCCAATAAGGGGTCTATTATTATCAATTTTGTTTACCTACAACAACTAAACTCTATTGAGGTAAAGTTGGTTCTGAGTGGATTCATATTTTCTTGTTTGCTTTGTCTTTTCTGTGTGGTGGTCCATGTGGAGAGGTACAGTGCATATTTCCAGTGACATGACATGCATTTTGTGGGCCCACTTTCACTTAAGTGCTACACAAATATCCCATATAACATAAAATATAAAGGGTTCTAAATTTTTTTATTATTATTTTAAAAATAAAATAATATATTTTATATGGGGCGCACCCATAAGTATGGGGATATTTTTTTATTTATAGAAAAACAAGTGGACCCAATTGTCAGAGTGGCACCACTTTTGGCTCCTTTCATTTATTTGCATAAAGTTGGAGTTAGATGTAAGGCCCATTCCCCATATCATATTCACACCAAAGACATTCCCTTACTAAGAGGGACATAGCTAAATATTAAAATTGAATGTCTTATCAGAATGCAAGAGGACCAAAAGAAATCTGGTCATTCATTTTATGATTTGTTGTATTCCACTGCATTTTTTTCTACATCTACCACCACGAATCTTTGCCATCATAAAATCTCATTTAAAAGTTTCAACAAAAGAAAACCAAATTTCATTAAAAATAATCTTAAACAGAAGCATTCTATAACATTAAGTAGATGGGTGAAATCCTATTTAGAAAAATTCAAATAGTGTGCCAAAAATTGTTGGGATTAGGTGTGTCATACACCTTGCAATTTCTAATATTTGAAATATTTATTTATTTGTATTTTGGCAATTTGTTTTTTATCACTTAGTGTCATGGAAGTTGCTAAATGCAACTATGACAACTTGTAAGGTGTGTAAGAGTTGCTAAAATGGAAAGAGCTTGAAAAAGGAAATTACAATTGGAAATTTGAAAAGCAAGATTTTAGGAGCCAAAATGGAGTGCCATATTTGGAGAGTCAATTATGATCTGAGTAACTTTCTATATTATGGTGGATTTGATTCTCCATGATTAGGCATTGTAACTCATGGTTTTGAGTTTCCATTTTGGTGGTTTCTTGTATTGCAACTCCTATAAATTGAAGGCTTGAGGAGAAGTTTGTGAGGAGAGTTTTATACAGGGTTATGCTGTTAGTTTTTCCTCCAGAGGAGTAAGATGTAAATGTCCATGTTAAGGCTTTAATCTTGCAAGTGTATTGTAACATGTTTCTTGTTGTAGATTAATGCATTGGTTTGATGCTTTGGAATGTGGGGATTTTTTCCCCGAAAGGATTTTCCCCATGTATATTGGTGTCTCTTCTCTTCTATCTATCTTTCTTCTATTCTTCTTCTTTTCGTGTTCTTAAAGTGTTAATCTATATGCCATTATGCTACTAAAATTTATATAGATCTGTAACCTACATTATCTTTCCTCTAAGGGTTAATGAGATGGGAAATCAACTATGTCTGTTTTCGCTTTAAGGGCATAGTAGTATGTGCTTGCATCAAGTTATTGAATATCTGTTTAAGTAAAATATAGGATGTTGTAAGGTGCATGTTGGTTCTCTTTCCATTTCAATTGGTATCAGAGCTATGGTGGTTCCATGGTTGCATGATATTGCATGTGTTGGTTCCATGGTGTTTAAGGTTCTAGGTATTTCTTCTGTTGTGATTTCATAGCCTGGCAAGCTTGAGGGAATCTGTATGAAGGAATTGGCTGATTATTAATCCTTGTTTGAGTGGAAGTCTTGCGGTTGATCTTGTTTTCAGGTTATAGCAAACATTTGAAGGATGGAGAAAATGGAGTATTATGGAGTTGATCATGTGGTTACATTTAATATGATCTTGATCTGAAGCTTGTGTTTGATAGTATGAAATAACCCTCATACATGGTGGTTATGTTCCTTCATTCTATGGTCATCTGCAGCAAAGTATTCATGTTGGGTGTTTCTTCTTGGCTCCTTGATCACATGGAGAAACTTGGGTTGTCATGACTATGGTTTAATGTGCTTATGTTGGGTGCTTGGTTTTAGTCCCTGGCATTGGAAGGCATTGTTTTGTTAACTTCAAATGCATGTAGGCTGTGGAGTTGATCATTGGATGATCTAAAAGCTGTTGAAATAGCCTAGCTCCTCTGTATGCTTATATATGCTGGTGGTTCTGGAGTTGGCCTACAAATGGGCCTGGAGTTCTTGGACCTCTACTTTCTTTTGGTTGGTTGTACTTGCATGTCTCAGTTTCATATTGATTTGATATGAGGGTTTTGTAGATTTTTCGTTCAAAATCTATGGTGATGCTTATTTGTATTATTCCATTATTTTGGTATAGCTATTATGGTAATTTTACAGACTTGTGGGTCTTCCAGATGAAAAGTGGGTATGGATTTGCATGTATGTTAGTGACATGGTGGTTTTACAGGTTTTAGACGTTTAATCAAAACTTGTGGTTTTGTAGATAAATAAACTATTTTTCAGATTATGATTCCTTAGGAGTGTTTCTGGATGTAAGATAGTTGCAGGTTTGCATGTATGCTTTGTGCATGGTGTGAGGAGGTTAGTAGCTTTCTCTGTGTCGAGATGTTGGTATGTGATTAGTCAGTCATCATTTCTACAGTATTTGCTTGATGGGTTCCTTGACTATGGCTACTCATATGTGGACTTGTTTGTCAAATCTGATCTATGGTTGATTTGGTGTTTGAGTCTTGTGGTATACATGTTATCTTCTTGTTATCTTAGTTTACAGGTTACTAATGTGATGATGAGTTTACATGTTTCATGTTTGGGATCTATGAGTTATGTAGTTTTGTTGGCTGGTCACCTATTTGATTGCAGTGAGATGACTTGGATGTGGAATGTCTATATCCACAAGATTGATTTAGTATTTATGCAGACTTTGTTAGTTGGCCTTGTCTGTGGTCATTTATGCATTGGTATGTTGCATTGGGATGAGAGGATGGATGATTAGAGTCCTTGGATAGTTGGTTATTGGGACTTGTAGCATGTTTATCATGATGTCATGGATAGCTTGGTTACACAGTTTAGTGTGCACTTTTGACAATGATGGTTTTATTTTCTTGATTTGGAGATCTTGGTTCTACATTATTCTTTTGTACTCCTAATGTTGTAGGTGAAGTATTTGATTGTGTTAGAGCCATGGATTATCTTCATTGAGAGGATGGTTATCATAATGCCTTGATAAGATTGGTATCATAGTTTCAGTGGGAGCTTTGGTAGTGATGTGGATCTATCACTTGGTGATGGATGATCTTCTATAGTGGTTGTAGGTGTGATGATAAGACTTTTGGATATGATTCTTATATGCTGTGAAATTACTTTGACATCTTGAGTTCCATTGTTAGAGGATAGTTATCTTCATGTGATTGGAGATGGTATTATGCCATGATGAATTCTTATTTCTAAGATTGGAGTTTTGGCATGATGGTGCCCCTTTGGCAAGATATGTTTATTACAGAAAGTAGTGATCTCCTAGGAGGAGATGTTAGATCATGATGTCATGTGTGTTCCTAGATTTTGCAGACGTGCAGTGGGAGTTTTGACAGTGGTCTGGTGAAGTTCTCTTTGATTTTGAGTATTAATCATTTGCTTGAACCTTCATGATTTTGCAGGATGCATTTGAAGTTGGCATGTACTAGTTGATGGATGCTCATGGATACTAGAGAGAATTGAGGTGAGGCTAGAGATCTCTTGTTGTGGGAATCATGTGTTGGAATGGTGAAATTTCAGTAGAAAGACCGAGGATCCTTCACTTGTTATGGGCATGAGTTCATGTTTGAACTTGAGAGGAGATTATTCTTGGAGAGAGTTTACATAGTGTATCTTAGTGGATCATTCTCATTCCCCACTCTTAGGTCACTCAACAGAAAATGATTTGATAGGTATTGCCCATGTTATTTCAGATTCATTTTGTTTTATGCTTTGATTTCTCATGGATATGGATCTTGAGCTATAGTTTCTAGTTTTGCAGGGTTCATTTGAGGATTACTTGGCATGGTTATCTCCTTAGGTATATGGTTTGATTTATGACAAGTTTTGGAGATGGTATTGGGCTGAATTCCTATTTGTGGAATGAATCTTTTAAGTTTGATCTTCCTTGGTTAGACAAACTTACATCCATTTTTGGTTATATGAGATATATATATGTTTTTGATTGATCTAATGAGATTGATTAGTTGGGTGTTGTTAAGGCTTTTTATTTAGGGTTTTGTGAAGAAGATCTTACTTGGCACAACTTGGCACTTGGTGGTGTTGGCAGAAGGACATGATATGGTTTGTAGTTTCTCTTTATGGTCTCATCTTTCTTCGTAGAAGTTCTTATTCATCTAGTATGATCACTGGTTTTGTGGTCATCTACTGTTGTTGTAGTTTATTATTTTTTAGCAACATTATGTGTTCTTTTAATGTATATCATTTGAGATATGGAGAACTTGGGAGAAGTGGAGGAGATCAAAAGTGAGAGAGTGAGCAGAAAATTATTTGTGGAAGTATGCTCTGTTTTGTAGAGGGTTGGTTGCAGTTTGTAGATCATTGTGATTGTTCTTTGTATTACATGATTTGGTTATAAGCCACACTTTGATGTAAGTTCTGATAGGGAGACTTTGTGTTGCTTTGGTTGACATTGCTCATGCATTATGATTCCTAGGATGTATGTATGTCTTTGGTAGATTGTTTTTCATTAGACTATAGTATCAAGGGTCTTCAGATTTTTTGTACATCAATGGTTTTGGTGTGTTTGTTATCATGGGAGATGGTAACTTTGAGCAGGATAGTGGATTATACAAGGAGGAGAGTTGCAGTATGGGCTGGATATGTCATGTGTAAAAGTTCTATCAATGGTGGGTTTATTAGGTGGATGTAAAAAACTAGTTGTGGTTGTTGTTCTAACTATTCTGGAGAATTCATGCTTGATCTTTTTTAGAGGTTTTTGGACTTTAGAGTTGTATTCTGGTAATGGGTTTGAAGCTAGATACATTGGTGTGTCTATGTGACATTTAGTGTTTCATCATGTTTTTGGAATTCTAATCTTTTTTTCATGTTGGTGATCACTTGGAAGATGTTGCAGGTGCTTCTGTAAAGCTCACGAGCATAGTGGAGTTCAATTGAGATAGTATGGTAACCTTAGTTGTTGACATATTGGTTGTGTTTCCTTTGGCTCTTGCAAGGTATATGACAAGTGGGAGAATGTTGGGATTAGGTATGTCATACACCTTGCAAGTTCTAATATTTGAAATATTTATTTATTTGTATTTTAGCAATTTATTTTTTATCACTTAGTGTCATGGAAGTTACTAAATGCAACTATGACAACTTGTAAGGTGTGTAAGATTTGATAAAATGGAAAGAGCTTGAAAAAGGGAATTACAATTGGAAACTTGAAAAGCAAGATTTTCAGAGATTGCGAAAGCATGATTTTAGGAGCCAAAATGGAGTGCCATATTTTGAGAGTCAGTTATGATCTAAGTAACTTTTGCATTACGGTGGATTTGATTCTCCATGACTAGTGATGCAGAGGTGTCAGGTCTCTAAAGGAAATTTAGCAAGATCAAAAGATTTAAATCAATTGTGGGCTTCAACCAATAAGACTCACTAGTCTTCTCCTTGCCCTAAACTCCACCAAAGGACTCAAACTGGGTTCCAACTTCTAAGATACAATCTTACACCTTCTAGGGTCTTAACATGCCCTAATCAACACGTTTCAAAAGGTCTTACACACCATTTTGACTGGTTCATTGACAACTCCTCTTAACTAGGCCTAATCCTAGTAGCCCTGTTCAACGGGTAATCTGCACTCTTCTCCAATCTTTCCCAAAGCACTTCTAAAACAAAATGACTGATTTGAGTACCCTTTATAGAGTTCTATAACATATCCAAGACTCGGGTACTATTGTTTTGGACCAAACTGACTGTTTTGACCCCTACACCCTTCCTACAAGGCCTAATTAGCCCACTTTTTCAAAGGAACCTTATGACAAACTTGACCTCCACACTCCAAACCCTCAAACAATCTTAGGAAAGGTTCCAAAATAGAGGATTTTCAAGGTTTCAACAGGTGGTTTGCTCATTCAATGTTCTAAACACAAAACCCTTACTTCTAAGACCTAAAACCAAGGGTTTATCAAATCTCCCACTTCTAATCACTTCCAGACCTCATTCAAAGGTTCAACACCATCCCCTTGGCCATATTAGACAATATAAATCATAAAAAACATTACCTTGTTAAGGTAGATCTTCTGCTGCTACAACTATACCATCATTCCCATGCTCTTTTCACATGCAAACTTGCATTCTAATGGTGATCACCAACCAAATATGTACTTCTCCTACACTATTCAGGTTAGAATCATATTATACAAGTTATCTAGGACCTATTCCATGATAACCAGGGTCTTACATTCATGGAAAGTTCATATGATGCATTTTGACCTCTCAAAACACACAAGGATAGTTTACTGTTCTTGTATCAGTCAGATGAATAGAAATAAACTACTTTCAAAACCTTCTTAGAGTATAAAATAGGATCTACTACTGTTTAATGGAGACTTAATTCATTTACCAAACATCCAACAATCAAAAGATCAACAGAATTAAGGAGGAGATGCAAGAAAAAGATAAGTTTCACTGTTATTTACAGTCAGCCGTACAACCCGGGCCTCCAAATGACTTCACCGTGCCATCAAATGCCTTGGATAGGCTTACATAACCTCTTCCCCAACTCCCACAACTGATTCCCATCGGTTGGAGTTGGTTAAACAACCAAAACCACTCAAAACTAACTTTCGCGCCCAAATGCATATTTCAAAATTTTGAATTTTAAACTTTGTTTTAATGGATTTCTACCCTACCAAACCTATCATGTTCAATCTCCTTAGGATCATTACACTTTGTTCCTAACCTTAGACACCTATATTTGACTCTAGAGGCACTATTGGCCCAACCTACATCATTTTTGGTCCTAGGGTCCTTACCAGGACCCTCAGGACATTTGACCATTACATCATTACAACATGCCATAACTACTTGTAAGATGTCCCAATTGACTTGATTTGCTCCATAGGCTCCTCCCATAGTCATTGGTGTCTCCTTGCTCCAAGGTGTTCCTTTAGGTGCTCCTGCACCAACTAGACATTGTAACTCATGGTTTTGAGTTTCCATTTTAGTGGTTTCTTGTATTGGAACTCCTATAAATTGAAGGCTTGAGGAGAAGTTTGTGAGTAGAGTTTTATGCAGGCTTATGCTGTCAATTTTTCCTCCAGAGGAGCAAGATGTAAATCTCCATGTTAAGGCTTTGAGCCTGCAAGTGTATTGTAACATGTTTCTTGTTTCAAATTAATACATTAGTTCGATGCTTTGGAGTGTGGGGTTTTTTTACCCGAAAGGGTTTTTGCCACGTATATTGGTGTCTCTTCTCTTCTGTCTATCTTTCCTCTATTCTTCTTCTTTTTGTGTTCTTAAAGTGTTAATTTATATGCCATTATGGTACTAAAATTTATATAGATCTATAAGCTACATTATCTTTCCTCTAAGGGTTAATGAGATGGGAAGTCAACTATGTTTGTTTCCTCTTATAGGATATTGTAAGGTGCATGTTCGGTTCTCTTTCCCTTTCAAAAATTCTGAGACTTGCTTGCTAGAATCCTTTCAATGCATAGAAGAAGATCAAGAACCCAAAATCTTCAAATATGACCACCTTGTTAAGCATTTTCATAGCAATTTTAACACTCTACTTTCTAATTTTCTTACTGTTTTCACCTCCTTTGCCTAATATAATTATAGATGTGCTTTACTTTTACTTTTATTTTTAATTAATTTATTTTTGCTTTAATGATTCTCTCGGTTGCCTTAGCTGCATTGTGTGATTAAATGAATAAGCAATAGTGGGTCATCACGCTTCACTCTTTTAAAGCACGTAAATTCTAAGTCATGGATTCTTACTAAGGTAACACATGTCAATTTCAACAAAAAAGCTACTAAAATGAATATCAATAGGTTACCAAATTATGATTGAAAAGGCTAGTAGGAATTAATAGATTCCAACATTAATCTACATGTTAGCTAATTTGTCTAATTGTCACTTTCATATTTGATCTAACATTTTAATATAGAATTTTAGTGCATGCTTTTTATTATTTATTGCAATTTAACAATATGTACCCAAAGGTGTTACCTTTAGTGAGAAGGACTGAGCTAACATAGCAGATCAAAGGATGATATTTGATGGGAAGGATGCAAGATGATAAAGTCATTTGAACCTTTGATATTTGTCATTTATAATGGGTAGAAACTCTCTAACCCTCGGGAATGTTGTGACTTAGGGCTTGATCTTGGTGCCAACATGTAATATCCAACCCAAGTGGAATATAGCCAAACAAAATTTCTGCCTTATATTTGTTCTACTTTTTCTGATTGCTTTTTCTGAGTTTTATATTTTTGCATTTACTAGCACACATGCATGGATACGAAATATGCATAAACTGTTGAAATTTCTAGATTTTAATATCTTCTAAAATATTCAATGTTTTGATAAAATAACAAAGACCCAGTTGAGAAAATATACTCTAATATTTAAATCACAAATACCTAGAATCATAGACAAACAAAAATATGAAGCTTCTTACATACCCATTAGTTGTAGTGGTGAATACATGTTTGGAAATTGATGGAACAACAACTAGTATCACTAAATCTCTTCCAAATCAATACTAGATCAGATTACAACTTCACTTCAGTGAGATACAACTAATATAAGAAGGAAACTATCCTTTGGATGATACTCAGTGGTTCCAAAAAAACCCAACTTGGCTGCACTCTAAGCTGGGACGGCCTCCAGGAATGAATACAACAGCATATAAAAATATCAGCAAATAGTTTCAAATGTAGACTTCTGATATGCACTTAATAACCTCTAAAAATATAAACCAACTGTCTCTAATCAAGCACAATGTGACTTTAGAAGTAAAGCCACCTAGAACAACAACCCTTGGATGCTAACTCACACCTATAGGTTGCTCAAATCAGAGAGAATGAACGTTCTCCATGATTAGATTGAAGAAGAAACCCTTGTTTTCTCCTCACTACCAAAAGCTTCACAAATTTCATAAGTGTTCAATCAACATACTTCTCCAAACACAAGTCAATCCCAAGATGTACTTTTTTTTAATAATTTAAAATGATATTCATGTTTGCACATTGAATTTATAAAAATATTTTAATATTTGGGCACCCATACCAAGGTAATAATTAATTACACTTTAAATCACTTAAGTTGAGGGTCATGGCCTCATTGAATATAAAGTGACTTTAATAACTTTATAATATGCCTTTAATTATTTAATTATTAATAAAGTCACCTTTAGTAATAATTAAATATTATAACTTGCACAATAAACCTTATTTCTTGAAGCCAACTGAGAATTGGGATCAACACTGAAGTTACCACATGTCCAGGTGTTCTGCTATATATAGAAACACTAAGTCCAAATCACCAGGTAACTTACTATAAATAGTAAGTGTATGCAAAATGAGTCTAGAACCATCCCTGATGACAAATCCATAATATGACCAGGTGCCTAACTATTAATAGCAATACTGACTCCCCTGAAATGGTGACTTACTATAAATAGTAAGTGTGAGGAACTGAGTCAAACGAAGGCCAATCCTGAACCCATACTGAGCTCTAATGGAGAAAACACACTGATCTTTGCCAAAAGGGATCCTCTAACCATTTGAGTTAGCCTACGAGGCCCAGTGATAGGGTAAACCATCATAAAACAGGATCATACTGAAAAGGAGACATTACAGTCTGTTCTCCCTGAAATTGCTTATCTCCAAGCAATCTCAACAACAAAGTTAACACCACTCCACCTGAATCCCAAGGAAAGTGCTGTGTAATGTCCCTCATGTCACCAATCAATTCCTGTAACACCATCACAAGTACAACTAATAGGTCCTATCGAATCAAATCAACCCCAACACCTAGTGTCGCAAGAGCATAAGCATTAAGTGGAAGCAACTCTGAATACCGACAATGTTTGCTTCCCATAACTGTGCAAGCCAAGCTATCATACACACTATCGAGCATATATACAACTGAGCTATGCATTTGAAACAGATCATGTACATAAAGATCAAAAGTGCAACTGCAAGTAATCACCGTCATATACACATTGTAAAACTCAACAGTGAACCCTAATTGGAACCCCGATGCACACAAAGGATTCCTCAACATACTGGAGAGTATCCCACAACTAATGCCTGGATCCCAAATGAATTTGGAAGGAACTGCATTAGAATCTCACTGAAAATAGCTGCAGCCATAGAACCTGCCAAAACTCAGCAAACTATGCAATTCTACAGCTGAAATAAACATATCACTTCTAATGTCAATCCCTGGGTCCCAATGCCAAACTGGAAGTCCATCACAAAGTGTACCTATTGACTTCCACTATACCATTCTACATAAACCACCGACATCACACCAAAAGTGGTGGAACACCTCATTAGGACCAAAATAGAGTGACGAATCAAACATGTCACCACCAAGATCCGAAAATGGAATCAACAATCCACTACCAATGACAACTGGTGGCACCTGCTACACCATACTATCTACAACTGGATCACTAATATGCTAAGAGGTTGCTCCCTGATATTGAGACCTGTGGGTTATGGACCCACAACGATAATCATTATGGGGCAAATTGACAACCTTGCACGACATGGCTTCCTCTTCCGTGAAGGGAAGCATAACATACCAATCATCCATTCCACACCTAAATGTCATCTAGAATAGCAAGTCCACTGTATGTGGGTTGAATGGAAAACCAAATGCATCCCACACAATGTAATCATAATGTGATGCACTAACCAACTCCTCTGGGAATCCTGAATCAGCACTAGGATTCCACAATACACTGCCTGCATCAAGAATTAAATAATGCAGATCGATGTGTGAAGAATTCACACCAACATGCACAATCAGCATACCAAGCTCAATAGCCCCATACTGAATATACTCTATGCAAGTGTCATCATCATGCTCAACTGTTGCATGACAGTAGTGCATCTAAAACCACTGGAGCAATTGTCTCCACAAAGTGACTGAGTACTAGCAATATGAAGAGGAGAATGAGACAAGGAAAACTCATCAGCACCATCTTCTCTCCCTATGAACTCCTTGGTAATACTGATAGCCAAATCTCTATCCAAGGCTAATTTGCAATCAGCATCATGCCCACCTATCAAGTGTGACAAGGCAACCACCTCTTGGTTGCAATCAACACTAAATTGCAAAGAACTCTCCTCATAAATATGCCACTCTGAATGTTCCTCTTGCTCAATCAATACAAGAGGCTCTACACTCTCATATGAAGTGTCCCAGACTGAAGGACTCATGCCACTATCATCCACCTAAACTGGGACTGCCAAAGATGATTGTACTTCAATTGTGGATGAAGAAGCTCGTGCAATGCTCAACTCCAAACAAAGTTCTTCAATCTGATTTTCTGTTGCTTGAAAAGCCAACTGAGTGCTCACCAATGTACCCTGAGCAACCTCAAGCTCACGAATTAACTTATCCACTTCTTCCTCCCCACTCAATGCACCTAAATAGATTTCAGTGAGATCAAGGAGGTGATCTCAATCGGAGAGGAGATGCATATAGTTTGATTTCATTGTAATCAAAGCCCCTTTGATTACCAGTAAGTGTGGTTGGGAAGATTCTTCTTCGTTACCTATTTGACTCCTCACAAGCTGATCATGCCATAGCTGATTTTCAATCAGCTTGTGGATACTATCAAAGTGAGTCAATGCAGCCTTAATCTGGTCTTCATTGACTTTCAATTGTTTTTCCAAACTGTGAGAGGAATTGGCCTTCTGAAACAAAGCTGATTCACACACTAAATCCTGACACTGAGCCTGGAAATCTTGTCTTGTACTACTGTCCACATTCATGTTGTCAACTAAACTAACAGATTCAACACTCTCAAAGTTATCTTCATGGTACACTTTCTGATCTAGAACTTGGGTAACGGTAATTCCAATCAAAGGATCATCAATGTTTGGTGCCAAAACACAATCCAGCTCACTAGTCACTACGTGAGCATCACCAAACACACCTAACTCAACTATAGATGACAAAGATACTTCATGGAGTGAAGTAGGATCAGCAGTAGTATCACTCACCGAATCAACCAAAGAATCCATCTCATCACCTGATTTGTCAAGGAAAATCTCTAAGTTGCCCACAAAGAAACTCGTGAAGCTATTACCTATAACATTATTGGATTCTTTGTCAACATTGCTAGTTGTATCTTCCTGCAGAAATGACATAACACACAATCCATGCTCAGCGTTGTTAGCCAAAACACTTGAAGAGTCCTCACAGGTAGGCTGAAACACACCTTTGTTCTCTTCTTCCACCATAGGGCTCTCATAGACTGACTGATTTTTGTCTTTATCATGAGCATGGATAGGCTGAAACAAATCTCCTTTCTTTTCTTGTTTTTGCACATTTAACTCTTCACACAATGCATCATTCTACTGCAATGAGCCTGTGTTGCTTTCCTCATTGTTTGACTCTATTTCTTGATCAAAGCCACACTGTTGTTCAAGCCTTTGAAGTACATCTATAAGCTGCAAATCATCTTGTAGTAATTCATTTTTCATCCCTCCTTCCTTTCCTTCCTTCTCACAACTTCTACTTCCTCTTCTTCAGGTCCACGCAAGAACTGATTAAAGGTGAGAACATCTCATATTTTCTTATGAAGAGATTGATATTCAATAAATCTGGTATAAGTATAACTATGAAACTCCATTACCTCCATAGTTCTAGATGTAGAAGGTGTATCTATCAACTGCTAACACCACAGGTTGGCAGAATCAAGGGCTCTGAAAAAAAAACTAACATGCAATCACAAGTACTAACATGCAACTACTGATACCACACATGCCACCACTGAGCATTGACATGCAACCCCAAATCTCTGACATGCAATGGCAATCTCTAACATGCAGCTGAGAATCTCTGACATGCAACTTGATTAAATTTCTGATTTTCCAACAGGATGGAAAGAAACCGCTCTGATACCACTATAGTATCCCACCCAGGTGGAATATAGCCAAACAGAATTTTTGCCTTATATCTATTCTATTTTTTCTGATTACTTTTTCTGAGTTGTATGTTTTTGCATTTACTAGCACACATGCATGGATATGAAATATGCATAAATTGCTAAAATTTCTAGATTTTAATATCTTCTAAAATATTCAATGTTTTGATAAAATAACAAAAACCCAGTTGAGAAAATATACTCTAATATTTAAATCACAAATACCCAGAATCATAGACAACCAAAAATATGAAGCTTCTTCCATACCCATTAGCTGTAGTGGTGAATACATGTCTGGAAATTGATGGAACAACAACTAGTATCACTAAATCTCTTCCAAATTAATACCAGATCAGATTACAACTTCACTTCAGTGAGATACAGCTAATATAAGAAGGAAACTATCCTTTAGATGATAGTCAATGGTTCCAAAAAAACCCAACGTGGTTGCACTCTAAGCTGGAATGGCCTCCAAGAATGAATGCAACAACATATAAAAATATCAGTAAATAGTTTCAGATGTAGACTTTTGATATGCACTTAATAACCTCTAAAAATCTGAACCAACTACCTCCAATCAAGCACAATGTGACTTCAGAAGCAAAGCCACTTGGAACAACAACCCTTGGATGCTAACTCACACCTGTAGGTTGCTCAAATAAGAAAGAACGAACGTTCTCCATGATCAGATTGAAGAAGAAACCCTTGTTTTCTCCTCACAGCCAAAAGCTTCACAAATTTCATAAGTGTTCAATCAACAATGAATTTTCATTTGCCTTTTGAGTCTTTATATACTTCTCCAAACACAAGTCAATCCCAAGATGTACTTTTTTTAATCATTTAAAATGATATTCATGTTTGCACATTGAATTTATAAAAATATTTTAATATTTGGGCACCCATACCAAGGTAATAATTAATTACACATTAAATCACTTAAGTTGAGGGTCATGGCCTCATTGAATATAAAGTAACTTTAATAACTTTATAATATGCCTTTAATGATTTATTATTAATAAAGTCACCTTTATTAATAATTAAATATTATAACTTGCACAATAAACCTTATTTCTCCAAGCCAACTGAGAATTGGGTTCAACACTGAAGTTACCACATGTCCAGGTGCCCTACTATATATAGAAACACTGAGTCCAAATCCTCAAGTAACTTACTATAAATAGTAACTGTATGCAAAATGAGTCTAGAACCATCCCTGATGACAAATCCATAATACGACCAGGTGCCTAACTATTAATAGTAATATTGACTCCCCTGAAATGGTGACTTACTATAAATAGTAAGTGTGAGGAACTAAGTCAAACAAGGACCAATCCTAAACCCATACTGAGCTTTGATGGAGAAAACACACTGATCTCTACCAAAAGGGACCCTCTAACCATCTGAGTTAGCCTATGAGGCCCAGTGATAGGCTAAACCATCATAAAACAAGATCACGCTAAAAAGGGGACATTACACAACAAGGGTGAATTTTCTTAGGAAAACACCACAGAAAGAGGCACAAACTTATTTTATAATGGTGGGGGACAAAATGAAATAGGCAGGAAGGGAGAAAGAGTGAGCAAGAGAAAGAAATCAAAAATCAAAGAATTTCAATCAGTATACCTTCCATTATTTATTAACTAAGATACATTAAATCCACCATATTTATAAACTTTAGGGACATCATCCAAAATTTTGCACTTACATACATGTAAATAAGTTTAAAAATAAATTATATTTAATATAAAATATATTATATTTATATATATATTTTTTAAGAGAAAGGTGTAGAGAACCTATACTAAATATATTAACCATCATAAAATTACAAAAAGTACATCGTGAGGACCCATATCAGCCAGACAAGGCACAATGGCCGCCATGAAAACATATAGACAAAAGATTCAATGGGTAATTAACGAAAGCAAAACATAGCAGACGAGAGAGGTCAATGTAGAGAAGTAAAACACCATAGAGGGCATGCCAAAAAACAACACCACCTCGAGACACTATATTAAAAAAATCCCTTTTACAAAATAAATGGTAAAATCTAAATTCCCTGCCTTCCAAAAAATTAAAAAATAAATAAATACATTGTTTTACTGGGTTCATCTATCTTCTATACAATATCGCTATAGTAGAAGCCCCCATAACCCTGAGAAAGCCTCCACTACTTGGTGATGTTCTCCCACCCCAACCAATGCTTTCTCCACTTTCCCTTTCCTCAATTTATCTCCGAAGGAACAAAATATCTGGTACTCGTTCTGTGTCCACCACATGGATTGTTGGGTGAAGATAGATATCCATACCCATTTACCCTTCTCTAACTCCGCTTCTCAATAATCAGATGGGCGGACATACCCTGCAACTTCAATAACATACATGGAGTCACACAATTTATCACAAAACAGACAATGATGGCTTCACCATTGGGAGACCACTTCTGCATCAATTCGCACAGGTGGTCCTTGTCAATTTTCTAGTTATTGAAAGAAGCAATGATAGAAAGAGTCTGAAAGGCAGAGGAGTTTAAGAGTGAGGCTGCATCAGGGAGCGCCCACACACATACTATTACTTCTTCTGTGTCACAACTCAAATTTTGAATTCTAAATTTGAAAACTAAACATAAAATGTATATTCATTTAAAAATACAAATAATAAACAATTTAACAATGGATTACACTTACAAAATGGAGGATAAGATTTGCAAATCCACTAAAAAGAGTGGAGGATGCATTATCATTAAAAAAACAAGAGTGGAGGATGCATTATCATTAAAAAACAAGAGTGGAGGATGCATTATCATTAAAAAAAAAGGAAGAGTGGAGGATGGATTTTTCTATAAATTGCCTAGAATTGTGAGGAAGAGGGACAATGATCTCTGGTTTGGGAATGCTGGAGAAATTTGTGAGAATTCGCCTCTTCTTCATTTTATTTTGTTTCCCTTACAAGTTTAGTTCATACATTTTGTTAATAAATTTTAGTTAAAATTCATGTTGATGTTATGTTTGGAAGTTTTTATGAAAGTATTAGAAGTAGCCATGGTTTTAGATTTTAGATTTACACCTGTCAAATGCATTTGTTTGGAAACACACAAACACAAATGTCTATAGAATTATACCCTGTTCCAAAGCTTCCATATTGGCGTGGGTGGGCAGGATCCCGGCAAAGGTCATAGAATTTGGCTTTAAATCTGCCAATTGAATTTACTTGAATACACACACATATATGCTTTGATGGATGTTCATAACCTGTTCCAAGTTTTGCATTTTTGTCTACCAGAGCATTCCAACCATAATATTTGATAAAATATCCCTTCCACTATGCTAGACGGTAGTCCATACCCTATTTTAGAGCCCACTCAGGCACAGATAGGGAAGACGAATTTGGTTTTACACCTGCCAACATTAATTGCTTGAAAGTTTTTCAAGCCATTTCAACGAATTAGTTCTGTGCACATCTTGTAGACGTTGCAGCTCATGAGGCAACATTTCTTTGAGGGATTTTGTCAACAGTTTGAATGCTTTGTCTATGCTTCCCTATTTCCCACGCTGGCACTGGTAGGGAGGACACTGGTAGAGGTTGTGGAAATTAGATTTACAGCTGATGATTGCATTTGCCTGAAAGTTTCTAAAGCCCTTCAACGAGTCCTTTTTGTGCAATTCTGTGATCATACATTCCATAAGATGACATCCATCTGAGGCATTCTGTCAAATGGTTCGCATGCCTAGTCTATGCTTCCACTTTTGGCGTATATGTCTACCATATAGTTTCCCACTATAATATTTGACAAAAATTGCCCTTTTATTATAAAAAAATGGATTCCCTGCTCCAAAACTCCCATGCTGACAGGCAGGGAGGACGCTGGCAGAGGTTGTGGAAATTGGATTTACGTTGCCAATTACATTTGCTTAAAAGTTTCTAAGGACCTTTTTAATGAAACCATTTTAAACACCCCTTGCTGTCATGATATCACATTACCATATGAGGTAAAACCATTGAGATTGCTATAGCTTACACATACTTGGGTATACAGTTCACATTTCATCCTTCAGCCTAAATCTTGCTTCTCAATCGCAAATATGTTAGGGATACACTTCCTTAGTGATACTTGTCAATCCATTTAGTTGCGTTGCAACATATCTTGTATAAATTGTGCTTTTTGATATTTTCTAATCTGCACAATTTGATAGTTTTGATATTTAGTTGTGTTGCACCAATTGATTGGACGTGCCTTGATAAGATCCAAACAAATATGCCACAATATGTGATATTGTATAAGTGCATTGGCCCTCACAGTCATCCAAGATAAATTCGACACACATGTGCTCCATTTACAGAGTGGTCTCTAATGCATTAGTTTTTTTTATAGTATTTGGTCTATAGATGATTTGGTTTTTGTCACAAGAGATATCATTTCTTGTCTTTCTATACTTAGAGAGATCTTATTTCCCACACCCTTGAGACAAATAGGAGGCAAGGTTAGTATGAAGTTCCACACCTTCTACAATCTGAGTGTTTCTGTTGTTCATCTCCATCCCATTAGTACTTCTTGGAAGCTTCTCCTTTCTCCCTTTGAAAGGGGAGATAAATAGGGGGCTATTAGAGAGGATGTTTATAGACCATGCATGTCGATGCCTTGGATTATCATCTCTGCCCTAAAAATGCTTCGGTAGACTTTTGGAGGCCTTCTTATTATGTGCTTGAACTGGTTGAGGCAACATTGGTGTTAGGTTTTGTTCTGGATAGCTAAGAGTGTCGTCTTATCAACTTTGTGTTGAGACTGATTATCATCCCCTGAGAGAACAGTTTTTACAAACCTTATGCTCCTTAGGAGGTTAAAACTGAAGAATGATTTCTTTTTAGATGCTTAGTCTATTATGAAATGGAGGGCAGTATTATTATTTATTGAAATGCTCCGGGAGAAATAAATGTAACTTCTTCCAATATCTTGACCAAAGTTGACTATCTTGTTTTTCTGTGAGATGGTAACCTTAAGGCCTCAATATTAATAGGGTGCTTTAGATATGTTCGACTGATTACATCTTTCTTGGGCTCAGTCTCATTCAATGGAGGTACCAAGTGTCCTGCAATGTAATTGATTCTTGATATAGAAAATTGGAGTCTACTTAGGTAGTGTACTCCTCGTGCTCTTTAAGGACATGCATGGAACACAAGATCTTGTAACCAAAATAAGGGAATGACCAGATATTAGTGAATCTAGTTTGGATCCATAGAAAGATCAATATGGCTACTTATGTGACACCCTCCAGGTTAGGAGAAAGTAGGGTAAACTGACACTTCTAGGGATAACTTCACTTTCTCCTTCCAACCCAGGCTGGTACTTGGGTGACTTGATTAAATTCTACATTGTGGACTATTTAGTGGCTTTTTAATCATACAGACTACCTTGCTGCTAAAGATACTTATGACTAGTGGCTCTGTTGTATCTTCTGGGTGGTTTTTGTAGTTTGGATTACATTTTGCTTCAAGTTGATGTTATGTTATTTTGTCTATTGATGTATGACAAAATAGGTTATCAATATTCCTTGTTTTTCCAAATCTGAACCTCTTTATATTGAGAATTGATAGAATGGATTAAATATTTTCTAAGCAAAATTATCATGCATCTTTATGTTCCTTTATCAATTTTCTTAGTTAGTGATTATGCAAGTTTTTCTCTTTTACTAGATAGGTAAACCTTGTAATTAAAACGTCCAAACTCAAACATTTGCAGTGTTCGGTATTTACGGTACCTCTGAGTCACATTTACGGGTAATGCCGTCACGTTGAACCAATTACCTCGTGCCTAACATAGCTGCAACAATGACGTCTGGGCACCGTCTCTCTAAATCGTCGAGGAGAAATAAGGAACATCTCTAAGTTAATTCCGTAGGAAGGGAAAATCTCCTCGGATACCTGACTAAAAAGATTAAGAAAAAGAAAAAGGTGAGACTATCAAAAATTGTTGTAGGACGATCAATGGGAAGACCTCATCGGGGAAATATGCGTGATAGGTAAATTATTCATACTTGAAAACTTAAACACCAAACACTCCCAGGAGATGTGTTTGTAATACTAGTTTCTTAATATTTTCGTCTCTATATCACTTGAGTGAATGGGTAGTTGGCGAAGAACTATGTACCAACCACAATTACATAAAACATAGTGCAAGACAGAACTACATGTTCACATTCGTCGTGTAGATCGCATCTGTAGAGGGCCTTGATCCCATGGATATAGGGTATGTAGGCAGTCTGGACGGCGAAGGATGCCCCCAGTACTTAGGTCCCTTGGATATAGGGTACTCTTTAACAATCAACTTCATAATCTTGATCTCTAGTTAAAAGGTTATCTAGGTAACTTAAGAACTCTCCTAGTACTCAGAAGAATCCCCGAGGTGGATTACTTGTACCTGGCGTTGTCGTAAACTGAGGTGAGTACAAGTTGATGTTATGTGTTCCCTGGTCGACATCCTTAGCACAGTGTCTGGGCAGACTGTGGTCCCCAGGAAGTGACTCTTGAATCTATATTGGTTCTGAGGGAGTCAGAAGTCTCTGGCCAGAGCATAATGATTCATGTCCTATTTATCCCGGTTGGCTATTGTGTTTACTTATCCCGTATTGGATAGAGTATTGGTCCGTTTGACCACTAGGCCTTTTGGCCACTGTTTGTTCTACCCGAATCAGGTAGCAATAAGGTCCGTTTGACCTGGTTCCGTATGAACCTATTTGTTTGTTCTACCCAAATCAGGTAGCGATAAGGTCCGTTTGACCTAGTTCCGTATGAACCTATTTGCCCAAAGGATAGAAGAGCCCGGGTTGGCTTAAGAATGTTCCATTTTGAACATATGGCCCGTTTTGGCCGAAATTAATGTTCCATTTTGAACATATGGCCTATTTTGGCCGAAGTTTTTTCTGAGTACTCAATGGAAATCTTGATATATCTCATAAGAACTTGTTAATAAAGTAAAATTTTTGAAAATTCGAGTTTGGATTAAGCTGGTCCTTACATTCTGGCCATTTTTGCAAATCATTTACACATCAACATTCAGCGAAAGCACAATCACACCAAAATAATTAGAATTTTAAAATCGTAGAAACTATAATTACCTTCATAGTTTGAATGTATGGTTCCATAACTGATCTGCTGATAGCTATAAGTTGCAGCCTCCTCAATCTTTCCGCTGTCAACTCCTCCAGTGCTGTCCAATGTTCCAAATCTTGTATTTTCCTAACTCCGTCGCAACTATTGAGTTCAAATTCTTGCAGAGAAGCAAATTGTGCAACACTGGGAGCGCATCCAACTCGGGGCACCCAATTATACTCAGCTTTTGAATGTTTACCGGGCCATCAATAACCCTGATGTTCCTCAGCATTTTACATCTATGCAACTTTATGTCTTTGACTGTAGGTTGTAGGATTTCCATATCCGTTAGATGGTCATTATAGCTAAGTGAGAGAGTCTCGAGGCCGGGACAACAGTCTTCAGAGATGGAGATCTTGGACACTTTGGTAAAATCTAGCTGTATCCGCTTAAGGTTGCACAGCGAAGAAGCAAACGGCCTCGACCCAAGATCCAATTCATTGATTGGGCAGCCGTATATACACAGGTTTTGAAGATTAATCAGTTCGTTAACTGATTTTGGTAAGCTTTTCACTCCTGATTTACCTATCACTAGATTCTCTAACAGACTAAGGCGCCCCACAGAGTCAGGCAAAGATTCGAGCTTCGGACAAAAGTCTAAGATAATTCAAGGACGACAAATCTCCGAGACAGTCAGGCAAAGATTCAAGCTTTGGACAATCCAGTATAAGATAAGTCAAGGAGGACAAATCTCCAAGAGTGTCAGGCAAAGATTTTAGCTTCTTACAATAAACTATAAGAGAAGTCAAGGAGGACAAATCTCCGAGAGAGTCAGGCAAATATTCTAGCTTCGGACAATTGAGAAAAATATCAGTCAAGGAGGACAAATCTCCGAAAGATTTTGGCAGGCTTGTCAACAACTCACCATAGATTTTCAACTTTTGCAATTTGCTCAGTTGACCGATGTTCACTAGTACCTCCCTTAAACTATCTGTACTTAAATGGAGCTCTATCAAGGAGGGCTGATTTGTGATGTGACGAGGCAATTCTTCCAATTTCCTACAGTCAAGAAGGTTAAAATACTCTAGCTTTGTCATGTCTTTCATAACGTCTGACTCTAAAGTGAGTTCAAAAAATCCCTCTAAGTGGAGATGTTGCAGGAGTGTTAGCACCTTAAAAGAGACTGGCAACCTTCTCAAATCGGAGCACCCTGACAAATATAGATTCCGCAGGTTTCTCAAATCCCCGAAATGATTGGGGAGTGATGGTAGCTGACAACATAACTTGAGGTGCTCCAGCGATTGAAGAAGGCAAAAATCCCTCGGGAGACTTTTCAGCTTTTGCCCATCATAGCCGTGCTCGACGACTATCTTTTTCAAATGCTTCAGAGATCCTATTGACTTTGGAAATTTTTTGAATTCGGTGCATCCCGAAATAACCAACTCTCTTAACTGAATAGGAGCCTGCAGCACATTTTTGAGGAAATGAGACAAAACATCAAAAAATTAGTTTTTGAAAAATTGAAATACTGGTTTTAAACAGCTCAAATGGAAGATACTTACATCGCCGACATGCTTCCACAGCTCTTTTAAGTGATGATGCCCACCATTTCCTTCATAAATTCTAAAACCCTCAAATTTTTCAATGAAAGTCGTGAAAGAAGATTTCTCCGCCCAACATTGAACCAGCGAAACTAGACCAGCTCTCTTGATGCTTCACCAATTACTTGATTTAAATTATGTCCTCTAACCACAATAAATTTTAGTTTGCCTATAAAAGGTGAGAGGGTCCAACTTCCTTCACTTGTGTTAAACAAAACTTTCCCATCCTCACGACTTGAACCATCTGGCTGGACCATCCTTCAATATCAGAATCGTATCTAAATAGGAAAATCATAATTTAATTAGTAGAAAGAAGTGATTAAAATTCTTAGAAAAAATCACAGAAATAATGTATAAAACAAACCTCATATTTCGCCATATAATCCCACTCCAATCGAGTTGAGGTGGCCATCATTCCTTGAATGATTCTTTTCTGAATCATAATAAAACACTCAATTAAAAAGCTGTAAAAACAATAAAACTTACGAGAAAGAATAGTACTGCAAACAGGCGTAATGCTTAAGTTGAAGTGTGCACTCAACTTATATATCACACGCATTTAGAGAACACTACGAGGGTGCATGATGTTTAAGTTGGATGGACATAAGTAGACAAAAGAAGATTCCCTTAACATTCATTAAGTTAGAGAATAAAAATCAAATTAACCTCACCTCTACTTGTTTCTCAACCTTCATAATCTGCCGTGGAAAGCAAAGGCACAAGGATGACAATTGCTTTGGAATTTCCCTCTTCACTTCTGTTTGTTTCTCAACATTAATAGTCTGCTATTGGGGAAGCCAAAGACGGTATGGTGACTGTTGATTTGAAATTTCTCTCCTCAAGTGGTCATGCATTTTTATGCAATCCATCTCATCTACCTCAAGAAGACACTTGTTCACTAGTGTTTCCCAACTACAGGTACAACTCTAGTTTGATCCTTCCCATACTTCAATTGCCAAACTTTTCTCTTCTCCAATGAAGAAACAAGCTGCATCCAAAAATGCTTCTTTCTCTTCATCATCTTCATCATCTAGGGAATCATAACTTACTTTTAACCTATTTTTGATATCATCTGGTAGTATTCTAAGGATCTTTTGTAATTGATTCTCCCAGTAATATTTTTCTGACTTGCCATATAATTGTCCTCCAAATACTTTAAGAGACAATGGTAACCCATCGCAAGCCTTTATAAAATTTTCAACAAGCTCCTCAAATCCATCTTTGGGAAAGAATTGTAAGAAAGCATGCCAGCAAAAAAAGTTACTTGCAATGAAATGGATCCAGTTTTTTCATTTTATAAATGCATGAAATGCCCCAACTGACAATGATCGCAGAAAAGAACAAGGGAGAAGAACAGGGGAGCAGAGTTCAAAAACACACAATTGGAGGGAAAAATATGTTATAGATATTTTAGAGTACAATATTTATAGATCATTTATAGACTTCTAAAAGCAGTTACAAAAAGCTTACAAAAGCTACAGAGAGAAAAATCTAGAAGATAGAAGTTTCTAATGCTGGAGGAGTCTGTAGATTTCCAAAAATAAATGTCTTCACCTACTTCACCTACTAAATCTAATCTAAAACAACTAAACTAAATAGTTACATGCAACAGAAAGTTGAGATAACACTAACACTCCCTCCTAATCTCAACTGTTACAGTTATCAGAACCGACTATCGCCAAGTGCTTTCTTTGAAATTTAAAAAAATTCTTTCCCAATGGTTTTGTAAAAATGTCTACTAGCTGATCTCGTGATCCATAGAAGTCAAGAGAAATTTCTCCATTATTGACAAGCTCTCGAATGAAGTGAAAACGAGTGTCAATATGCTTGCTTTTCTTGTGGAAGACATGGTTTTTAGACAAGGAAATTGCTGAGTTGTTATCACAGAAAATAGGAGTTGGCTCCGTTTCAACATGTTCAAGATCATTCAATATTCTTCTTAGCCATGCTGCTTGACAAGCTGCTGTAGTTGTAGCTACATATTCTACCTCTGTAGAAGATATTGAAACTATGGGCTATTTCTTGGATGCCCATGAGATGAGATTTGTTCCCATGTGAAAAGCATATCCTGATGTGCTTTTCCTATCATCTAGACTGCCAGCATAATCACCATCTGTGTATCCTGAGAGTGAAGTATCTTCAGATTGAGTGTACCATAGTCCATAGTTGATTATCCCTGCAACATATCTCAGAATTCTTTTTGCTACCTTCCAGTGTGGATTTTTTTGAGATTCCATGAATCTGGACACAAAACTTGCTGCAAACATTATGTCAGGTCTAGTTGCAGTGAGGTATAGAAGACTACCAACTAACCTCTTGTACAAAGTAGAATCAACTGATGGTCCATCATCTTGTTTGCTCAACTTTGTTCCTTGAGCAATGGGTGTGTCTGCTGGCTTGCAACTATCCATTCTAAACCTTTTCAAAAAATTTGAAGCATACTTTTGTTGGCATACAAAAATACCTTGAACAGATTGGTTAATTTGAATACCCAAAAAGTATTTCATAAGTCCAAGATCAGTCATTTCAAAATCTGTTTTCATGGCAGCCTTGAATTCTTCTAACATCAAATTTCCTGTATAGAGCAAATCATCAACATAAAGACAAGTAATGAGAATTTTACCTTCATGATCTGTTTTTGTATAGAGAGTTGGCTCATGATTGCTTTTGCTGAATCCAATGTTGATGAAGTAAGAGTCAATCCGATTGTACCAAGCTCTTGAAGCTTGTTTTAAGCCATATAAGGCTTTCTTCAACTTGTATACTTTATGCTCTTGTCCTTTGACTTCAAACCCTAGTGGCTAATCTACATATAACTCTTTTTCCAATATGCCATTCAAAAATACAGATTTGACATCTAATTGGAAAACGTTCCATTTATTTTGAGCTGCAATAGCCAAAATAATTCTGACTATGTCTAACCTTGCTATTGGAGCAAAGGTTTCTCCATAGTCTATGCCAAGTTGCTGAGAGAAACCCTTGGCAACCAGCCTTGCTTTGTATTTTTCTATCTTTCCTTTATCATTCAACTTTGTCTTATAAACCCACTTCACACCAATGCTGGTTTTGTCACTTGGTAGATCAACAAGTTCCCAAGTTTTGTTCTTTTCTATGGCTTCAATTTCTTGATTCATTGCATCAACCCAATGTTCCTCTTTTACTGCTTCTTCAAAGTGGGTTGGCTGATAGGAAAGAAAGGCAAAAAGATCTTGTTGTTCAATTGCATTTTCCTGCTCATATATTTCCCTTATGCTTCTAGTTCTTTGATTATCTATAGAGGAAGATGAATCACTGCTGAGAGAAGTACCATTTCTGGAGTGTTGTTGCTGACCTTGTACCTGCAATCTTGGTAGCCTTGGTGGATGAATTTGTCTAATGAGTATTGGGCTAAAGCTCTTGCTACTGCAGTTTATATTTTAAACAAATCTCCTACATCTAGTATTGAAAACAAGGTGCCACAAGAGGCTTGGTCTGGTACAAAGTTGAATGTATCCCATTTTAGAATTTTTGGTTGCATTGCATTTGCACACATTCCAGAGGAGTTGAGACAAAAACTTGACAACAGGAGTAAAAAGTGCATCTTTGTAGGCTATAGTGAACAATCAAAAGCCTACAGACTCTACAATCCTGTCACCAAGAAATTTGTGGTGAGCAGAGATGTCAAGTTCTTTGAGAATAAATCATGGAGTGATGAAGAAAATGTAACTTTGAATGGTCCAAGTCCATTACAGCTATTTGATGAACCTTCAGATCAACTCTTCTCCCCTGTTCTTTTCTGCGATCATTGTCATGGTATTAGAGCGCTTGGTTGTGTAAGACTCTTCATATTGTAATGGAGAGTAGCTAGACATTCTATGGAAGAGAATCCATGTGGGAGGTGAATTGAAGCACCCATTTCAGGCAGCCAAGTAAAACTTTAAAAAGCCAGATTTGTGAAGAGTTGGGCAATGCTTAAAAGACAAAAATTTGAAGCACCAGAGAGGAGTTCAACCGTTTGCAGAGGTTGAATGAGAGTTAAGGGTCCTTTCATCTACCACTTGGTCAAACGAAAATATTTCTGGCCTGCAGCCCCTGATTGTAGCCCTCACTCCTATTGTGGCCATTGACGAAGAGAATCAGAATAGGGGAGAAGAACAGGGGAGCATAGTTCAAAAACACACAATTGGAGGGAAAAATATGTTATAGATCTTTTAGAGTACAATATTTATAGATCATTTACAGATTTCTAGAAGCAGTTACAAAAAGCTTACAAAAGCTACGGAGAGAAAAATCTAGAAGATAGAAGTTTCTAATGCTGGAGGAGTCTGGAGATTTCCAAAAATAAATGTCTTCACCTACTTCACCTACTAAATCTAATCTGAAACAACTAAACTAAACAGTTACACACAATGGAAAGTTGAGATAACACTAACACCAACATCTAAGAACATCAAATTGCCGTGTAGTAACAACCAAACTACCCTGTCAAAGATTGTCTTTCTCAGGCACAAGAGCATCCAGTTGGTGTATGTTATCCACATCATCGAGAACAATGAGAATCCGAACAGATCTCAAATGTCTGGCAAGGATACCCTTCCCTTCTTCTATATTGTCAACTTTTACATCTTTGACACCGAGGTCCTCCAAGAGCTTTTTCTGCTTGATATGCAATACACTTCTTTGGGCAGCATCTCTGACATCTAATAAAAAAGCTAGACCTTTCCATAGTTTTGTATTTATTATTATATAATTTTTTTTGCAAGAGTGGTTTTACCCAAACCACCCATGCCCCATATTCCCACAATTTGCACAGTGGAATGGCTTTCAACAGATTGAAATGTTGTCATTTCAAAGTCTTTTACAGCTGCATCTAAACCTACTGGATGTTTGGCAACCACAAACGGCACATTTTTAATTACTTTCACAGCACAGTTAGCAATATCCTTGAGCAGCTTCGTCTCATCGCTAAACATATACATCAACAGCGAAACGAAACAGAACAAGCATCGCTCAATATGACATACATACTGAAAATTTTGAAATTAAAAAAATGTACCGAATGCAGGAGAAGATTGATAAGAAATGATGGATACAAAATATTTGATGCTTACTTCATAGTATTAATGATGTAGCCGACATTATATGAAACATTGTTGAGCGCATTCTTCCACGGCTGATCTTAAATGTCATCCACTTCAATATTTAATGGTAAATTCTGGCCAATGAAAAGTTTTCCTATATTTAACACTTTTTGTTGTGAATGAAATAGAAAAATGCTATTGGCTGTTTGACCGGTTCAACTCTGAAAGTGGATGACATTTACATAGAGCGCTTCCACGGCTGATCTTAAATGTCATCCACTTCAATATTTAATGGTAAATTATGGCCAATGAAAAGTTTTCCTATATTTAACACTTTTTGTTGTGAATGAAATAGAAAAATGCTATTGGCTGTTTGACCGGTTCAACTCTGAAAGTGGATGACATTTACATAGAGCGCTTCCACGGCTGATCTTAAATGTCATCCACTTCAATATTTAATGGTAAATTCTGGCCAATGAAAAGTTTTCCTATATTTAACACTTTTTGTTGTGAATGAAATAGAAAAATGCTATTGGCTGTTTGACCGGTTCAACTCTGAAAGTGGATGACATTTACATAGAGCGCTTCCACGGCTGATCTTAAATGTCATCCACTTCAATATTTAATGGTAAATTCTGGCCAATGAAAAGTTTTCCTATATTTAACACTTTTTGTTGTGAATGAAATAGAAAAATGCTATTGGCTGTTTGACCGGTTCAACTCTGAAAGTGGATGACATTTACATAGAGCGCTTCCACGGCTGATCTTAAATGTCATCCACTTCAATATTTAATGGTAAATTCTGGCCAATGAAAAGTTTTCCTATATTTAACACTTTTTGTTGTGAATGAAATAGAAAAATGCTATTGGCTGTTTGACCGGTTCAACTCTGAAAGTGGATGACATTTACATAGAGCGGATGAAGACGGTGCAAGATCTTTAAAAGCATTTCGAGGCTTCACTGATTGACTACTAGCAAGTACTTGAGAAGCATGTGTAAGCTGATTCTGGGTTTGATTCCCAGCGGTATATGCAGAAGTAGATGCCATGAAATTGGATTGAATGTATACACACCAATAAAACTGAAAGAAAACAAGGAAAGCAGGATAAGGACTCGCTCTGTAAGGGATGTTGTAGAATTGGTAGGAGAGGGATTAATAAAGATTCTGAACAAGAGGGCGAGGAGTAAAAATGAGCGCATGTGTATTGCCTGGAAAACCGCCTTGGTAGAATTGCAGAAGCATCAAAGCACGTGGATGACGGACAGCTCTTGTAAAGATGCCGTTTAGGGAGGAAACGTGTCGGACCATTCCACCATCCCAATAATGTAGTACACCCCTATTTCGTCCATCGCAATAATTTAAAAGAATACCTCACAATCCAACTCATAAGATTTTTTTCACGAGTTTTTGACAGGCTGTTTAAATGTTGTTTCTCTGCTATGCATATCTAACTACCATTTGATAGTTTTGGTCTGATTGTTCCTAGTATTTTGTGTTTTGTTGGTTCTTCCAAGTGGTTGGATTGTAGTAAACCTTGATTTTTGTCCTTTGAGCATTTGAGCTTTAGTGACAGTTGTTGCTATTTGGAAATTTTTTTGTAATATTTTCTTGTTTTTCAGTTAATATAATTTTCCTTCTTGCCTTAAAATAAACACCTTCTTTCTTTTTATGAATATTCCTATTGAACATTATATTAATAATATTAAAATAGTACAATATTCACAAAAAATGGGTAGGGTGGTAGAAAGGCACACCCACAAAGTCTAAGAGGACCAAGTCTTAAACAAAGACGAATAAAAATAAATGGCTAAGCCTACATAACACTAAGCAGCTAATGTCATGCCAGTAGAGGGTGGATCCTGATCATCAAGTTTTCCCCACATATCGCTAGGGGCAACATCATCAATCGGCTCCCAACTAGTGAGAGCGCCATCTTCTTCTTCAAGATTCTCCTCGATGGGATGCTAAGCACGAATCAAAGAAATGACGAGTTGCAGACGAGAAAACTTTCTTGTGTCAAGCCAGCTAGCTACCATGCCCAGGAGAAGAAATAGAGAGAAGTTTGGAGGGCTAGGACCATCCTCCATGTGCAATAGAGTCCCTAAAAGTTTGAGCGGGGAACCACAGGAGTGAGACACAATCACCACGGTCACGTCTGGTTGAACGGTTGCACCCACACCGACAACCTCTTGGAGAGGTAGAGTCAGGAGAAACCTTGGAAATAGTGCATGTGGCATTACCTGAGTGGTCTAGTAGCTCCTGATGTTAAGAAACCTCCAATGCAACATTACTAGCTTACACCTAGATCTGCGTAAGAACATTAGAGCATATGATAGCTTTAGTGTATAGAGAAAAATGAGCATCATCATCACATTAAGTAAAAAGAGCTACATTCATATCCTTCCATATGATGAAAAAACTTTCCACCCTGAAAGCATGCTAGATTTGGGTATACTTGAGAGGGAGACAAGGTTAGTCTCCATGGAAAACCATGTGCCAAGAAAAAGGGGTAGGCCCAAAAGGTCTAACAAAATCATGGATCCAATTTCATGCCTCCTAAGCCCGAGGGAAAAACTAAAAGAAATGCTTGAGCGTATCAATCTGTCCATAAAATGAACAATGATGGCTAGGAATACCCATATGAGCAAGATGAGCCTCCATTGAAAGCCCTTGGTACAAAATACACCAAGCGAAATGAGCCAATTTGGGTTTCAACACTACTGACCAAATGTATTTGAATAGTTTATGCCAAGTTCCATGAGAAGACTAGAGTTGTCAGCAGTGATTGAGCTAATCCACCATATGTACATGTGGAGAAAGCGAAGAATAGCCTTTGCAGGGCCTATAATTTCAAAAGAGGGTGTCTGGATACACTTCCAATCTTTCTGCCAAGGCTTGAGAGATCTCACCCATATCTTATGAAGCATCTAGGAAGGAATAGCATCAATAACATCTTGGAGTCTCTCCTGGTCTTGAGTAGAGAGCTTGAACTTAAGCTTGAAATCAGCCTAAGACAAGAAATTCTTGGTGGCTCGATGAATGAGATTGGGTAAAATCTGCACTCGTTTAAAAAACTTCAAAGCATGAATCCAAGGCAATTTAGCTAGGGGCCTTGAGAACTACAAATAGGAGACCACTAGATGGACTAGTGATTAATGGATAAACCATTACGAAAATCATATCTTGCCCATCAGTGCTAGCGTTTAAGGGCTATCCAAGCCTTCTATTAGGACCTACAAATTTCTAGGATTTTAGGGTTGCTTTTACAAAATGTTATCCTTGATCTAATAAACCCTAAACCCTTTCTTCCGATGTTGTGCTTTAATGTTATGTTTCATCATTTACCCCTTGGTCCCAATTGTTGATCTTTTAAGTTATGAATTGATCCTTTATTTGTCATGTTTTACCGACCCCTTTGTCCTAGACTGTTGGTCAGGAGTGCCCGTGAATATTTGAAATTATTAATGCCTAAGTTGTGGGCAATGGATTGTGGTGATGACACTTGGTAACCTATTGTGCACCTAGAGGCTTTGGAGACTTATACTTTGTTAGGTTCACGTTGCTACAGAATGAGGCCACTTGTCCAGTGGGCCCATGGTCTTGCTAAAGATGAAGCTGAGAGGAATCCAAATGTATAATTTTTAATTGGTCATGTGCTCCCTTGAAGGACATGTTGACAAATTCAAGTTGGCATCATGCTGTTGTGATATTGTACATGTATGGGACCCACCTAGCACATGTAGAACCTAAAAGACAGTTCCTTCCACTTGGCATTATAGAACGAGCCCGCACTAATAGAGATTTGGGACCCGATGGGGAGTGCGGAGACATGAGATGGTGACACGTGGCAATTTTTTAAGGATTGACATTGAAATCCTTCTTTTATGGCACAAATTGATTGCTCAAAGACTTTTCAATGCACACGGTGAATTTTCAACTCTCTCGGATTATCTTGAGTTGTCGATCTTGTTGTGTTACACCTTTAATTAACGGTCCACATTCAAATTTTGAAATTGCCAGTTGCAGATAGTCTAGTTCAATACGTGGACAATAATGGAGGAATGACTTGCACGATAATTTTCTCATGGATTTCGAGGTTCTTAGCTACTATCTAGTAGGTACTAGGATCTATGAAGCAGGAAGTTGTCATTCGAGTATAGAGATTTGTGATTTGACAATAGGTACTTCTTATTTGCTTTCTTTTCAGTCAATTTTTTGGTAAACCGATTAGACATTCGATATTTATGTGAGATATGTTTATAGGTAGTCTCTGGTAAGTTATGAGTAGTTTGCACATCCCTTTGCTACTTTTGGAATTGTGATGTGATATTCAGAGACTTCCAGATAAGGGTCAAGTGTACGAAGCCAACAAGTGCCTAAAATGGATTTATGGGGGTTGTTGATAAGTAGGAAGTACTTGGGTGAAGAGCCTTCATCCCTTTTGGCTATAAATGGAAGTATTTTCATGATCAGTTTACATTAGTTTCTACCCTGGGTATAATGTAGAGTGTTTCCCTTTTTGTTTTTCCTCTTGTGTCCTCTATTTATGAAAGAAGCATGTGCCTATTCTCCTGGTTGCAAATTTGTACATTCTGAATTAAGAATAGGGTGAGTATTTTCTAGGGAATATGAGGTTCTAGGAAGAATATGAGTATGTGGCATTAGCAGCCTTGCTGCTCCCTCAAATTCACCTAATAGTAATGTTATTCTAGTGAGTGAGGATTCATATTGCTTAGGGGCTCCAAGTAAATGTAGCTTCATAGACAAAGCCGATGGAATTGTTGAAATTCCAATGACCTCAGCTACATACTTAAATCAGATGCTTAGGCAAAGAGACATCATTATGCTCTCTTCTCCTTTCTAGATGAGTCGACGCCCATCACACTCATAGTTGTAATAGTCAAAGAGTATCACATTAGGGTGGTCTTATTAGTGATGGAGAGTTGGGATTATATTGACAGAGTTAAAGAAGTGAATGTCTAAATGATGGTGATGCCCGTAGTAGCTTCCTCTAAAGAGTAGTTATGATTTCTTCTTGCTCTAACCACTGATGGTTACCTCAATGGTTCCAGGAGCTTTAATGCTTGGCAGCCTGATGTTGAAAGATGGTGATTCATGTGGACAACCCAATAGCCCATGCTCAAGGAGTAAGTATAAAACAAAAGGATAGTTGTTCTAAATTGTCTGAAGGGTTTTGAATTTGGTTCACATTCTCTCAAATAACTGAATACTATTGTAAACTTTTGAGGGAATCTTGATGCAAAATAAGAGCCTCCCTTGTGTTATAAAAGGGTGGTGCTCGTTGGTTTAAGAGTTCTAGAAAACTTGAAATGGGCTTTGTAAAGGCAAAATGGGTTGAGTCTGTTGTCGTGTATCAAACCTTTGTTTATAAGTCATTTATGATATTATTGTAGTATCATGAACATTGCATATATGAATACATATTGCTTAGAGATTGTCTCCAACTCTAAAATGTAATTCTCTTTTTAATGAAATAATTAAGTATTATAGAAATTTCCATGGACATTTGTTGTACTAAGTTCTTCTCCTAGTTTGCTTTCTATTTAAGGAATAGTATAAATGTTTACTTGAGAGGTACATGAGTATTAAAATTTTAAATGGATTAATAAGTATGGTTACATTGTAGGCTTTAGGGGGTCTTACTATTGCTAGGTGATAGTATTTTAAATGACCATTAGGAATGAGTTTAAATGTTGTGATATATGCATAACAAGATGACTATGTAGCCCATGATAAGCATTGGTCAATCTTTTGCAGACTTAATTTCCAGGATCCTAATTTTAAATGATAAATCTTAAGTCATCTATAATTTATTTATAATTATTTCTAAGCTTCATACCAGAGCCTTGAGGGACTACAAGGATAAAGCCATCCATGTGTTCAGCTATACAAATCTTTGTCAATATGTATGAATCTTTTCATCTACTATGTGCTACATTTCAAATCTATTGTTAAATTTTATCTCATGTCAAAAAGGGGAACCCACCTAGGTCTTGCAAAGCCTAAAGAGTAGGGGAGAAGAGTGTGAAATCATTCTCCCATTTGTTGGCCAAGCTTCACTTAGTTTTGATCATAAAGGTGTCCTACATTTTAGGAATTAGTGGGTACAATTCAGAGAATCAACAAAGTGGCAACTCTACTAGGGAGCCCTAGAGGTGGTCCATTGGATAAGGTCATTTCAAATTTTAAGTAACTATTTATTGACTGTTTAGTCAATTTGTTTCCATCATATGCTATGTTACCTATTTGGGTGTGGGAAGTGTGTGTGAGATATTTTGTCCAATCCCCAAGGTGGGTGGAGACTCTGCATTTTAAAAAACAAAAGGAAGAGGACTTGATTATCTTCTTTACTATTCAACAATGGATGGGAGAAGATCATTGCACAACAACCTAAATAGTAAGTGGGTGACAGAAGCTAAGGACAAGGTGCAAGCTACCTAGAAAGTGAAAGAAAAGGTGAGCCATCTAATCCTCATATTGAAGTTGATAACCCCACTGCTAAAGAAAAATTAGTAGGATATGAAAGTGATGTTTTAGCTAATAAAATTAATATATCAAAAGAAGATGAAGGATGCTTTACCCTAAGGTAAGAAAGAGTTGAGAGAGAAAGAGAAACAGAAAGAGAAGTTGCTTTGAAGAGATATTATGATGCTCTAAAACCTAGAAGTTCCCCTTTAGTCACAAATGTTGCAGTAAATACAGGGTCATCTAAAATACTAGTAGCAAGGCCTCATGATGTAACTAGTCCCGATGATTCATTTGATGGTGGTTATCATGGCCATGATGGTGAAAACCCAGATAATTATTTGAGAAGAAAATAAAGGGGGAAGGGGGGAAGGAATACCAAGAAGGTCTGTTACGCCTAGAAGTCAAGGTGTAGTCAGAGAGATAGACTTCATTAGGGCTAAAGTGGCTAGATTAGAAGCAGAAAAATAGGTTAGTGAATTGAGGAGAAGGATTGATATTTCTACTAACAGTGGCCATGTAAATATCCCTATGGGAAATGAAAATACAAATGTTGGATTTTAAAATAACCATAGAGCAAATCAAGAATTAAATAAGGGTTATCAAAAAAACCCATATGATAACCAACAAAATTTTGTCAAACCACCTCTTAACCTAACTAGATACATGAAATTAAATTTTGTAGTAATCCCCTGTTTTCCAAATCCTATCCCAAATGAAATCAGGACTCGACTTGTAAATTTCCTAGGGAACAATGATGTTTTCATAGAGCAACACCTGAGGTATTTTGATAACTTAATGCATGATTTTGAGGTGGAGGATGAAAATGTACTCATGAAGCTGTTTGTGCGATCCATAGATGAAACTGCTAGAGAATGGTACAAAAGTTTACCAGAGAATAGCATTAGTTCATGGAGGGATTTCCAAAACTTGTTTAGAGAATGTTATGGAGATAATTCTGATGCAAGGTTCACAATAAATGAATTCACAAGCATTACTAAAGGAGTGAATGTTAAACATCAGAATTTAACAATAGATTTGTTATATTGTTAGCAAAGGTGCCACCTCATTTAAGACCGAATGAGTCTATGTGTCTGGTTTTATACAATAATGCTTATGATCGTAACATGGGGTTTCTATTGAGGGACAAAAATCCTCAAACACTTAGAGACACATACAGAGTTGCTTCAAATATTGAGAGAAATAGAAAGGCTTCAGGAAAGTTTCATAAAAGAAGTGATCATAAAATTACACCTTAAGATAGGGGACAAGGTAACAAAGTTCCTATCATAGATGAATGTGAAAAACTCTGGAAGGATGTCAAGGAAATGAAAATTTCCATCGCAAAGAATGATAAGGGGCTCTCTAATGACAATTCTATTTTTGTGAGGCAGGAAAGAATGCCAAGACTTTCAGATGAACCTTATAACACAAATTGGTAGAATGGGAGACTGGTCCCTCAAAATAATAGGGGAAATCCTGGTAGAGAAACCCCTGACTCTATGAGAAAATAGGTATATGGAGTTGAGGACAACTTCTAGTGTTTAGTTTGTTAGGCTCTTCATTCCCCTTCCTTATGTGTTATTGCTAAATCAATTATTGATCCAGAAGGTTGTTGTGATGAATGCATTGATATGGATGACCCAAAGGACTAGAATATAAACATGTGTATTCTTTACCAGTAATGTTGTGTGTAAAGAAGATGATACATCTGATGAATAGGATGTATTAGGTGATGATATTAAAAATAGAAGGCAGCTCAGATTTTCTCTAAAGCAACAAATCTTCAATGATGATGAGGATGACCAACATGTTTTTTCAGTTTGATTCAAGGAATCCTAAGGTTTGACTAAGAAGACTTTCCAATGAGGAAATAAAATCCTTAACTTTCGCCAATATTGCTTAGGTTAAAAGTGACTACAACTTGAGAAGTAAGAAAACTCAAGGGGAATGTAACATTGTCGAGAATTTAGGTAGTATTTTTATTAAAGAAGATAAGATTGTCCCTAATCTCAGGAAAATGTGAGTATTGAAAGTCAATCCAAGAAAATACCAGTGAGAACTAATCCACATCATAAGAACAAAGAAACCAAAGAGAACAATAATGATAAAAAAACATAGTGAAGAGGTCCACCCAAGAAGGGAAAAGAGGAGTATCCCTCAGGTTCCTAAAACACATGATGGCATTGTCCATGAAAACCTTATACCAAGGCACATCTCTTTGGATATGGCTTAGATCCTTAGCCAAATAAGAGTAATTGTACCCTTATTAGAAATGATGAGAATCCTAGAACATAAGGATAGGGCATTGGCTATCATTGATGATGCAGTGCCAAGCCAGTCAGAGGTTCAAACTAAAAATAGTGCAGGATTAGGAAGAGGTGGTACATTAGTTGAGACTGATAAAAGATGGAGTCCAAAAACACCAGAAATATACTTGGGAACTACTATGAAGAATTGAAGGTTAGATTTTTGAAGAATTGTATGATTGACTCTAGAGCTTCAACAAATATTATGCTTTTGGAAATCATGAATGAGTTAGGTTTGAAAGTAAAAAAAGCATATGGAAAATGCTTTGCCATGGATTCAAGAGAAGTCCTTATCATTGGGGTAATTAAAAATATTGGTTTCAAATTAGCATCTTACCCTCAAATGGATCAGAAAATGAACATTACTATGGTTGACATCCCTACTAGGCATGGAATGTTGTTATCTAGAAAATAGGTCTCCACTATTGGGGGAAGTATTCAAATGGATCCATCTTATGCTATGATCCCTATGGATGGAAGAGAAGTTAGACTTGATAGTGAGAAGAGAGCCCCCTCAATTTTAGATAGTTTTAAATATCAGAGTGACTAGGTATGTTTTTTAGATATTGACATGGATAAATTAAGAGTGGAGGCAACTGATGTTAATAAAAAAGAATAGAGGATTATAACTGAAGAAGTCAAAAATGATTCTAAAAATGATGGGTTGTGGTGAATGCAATTTTATAGGGCATGTTCCATGGAGGGATCTAGGGCTAGAGTTGTGCTCATTTATCGTTTTACAAAATCTTTCAAATCATAACTCAAACTTGGTTTTGAGTGTACTAACAATGTTGTTGAGTATGAGGCACTTCTTATGGGATTGAAAGTAGCCATCAAGTATGGGATTAAGAAGTTGAAGGTCTTGGGGAGATTATGAGATTGTTGTCTCTTAGATTAGATCCAGGTATGCCTCTAAAAATCTAAGACTCAAATAATATAGAAATGCTATCTGGGATACAATTGAGGCATTTGATGTTTTTTCAACTGCTTGGGTAGAAATAACTAAGAATGTGATGACTGATATTTTGGCCAATATAGCAATCAAGTCAAAGGATCTAACCATAATAGGAATTTCAAAGGTGGAAATACTAAGTAGCCCTTCTATTCCAAACAATGTCTATCATTGACAAGTGTTCAATGATGATCAAGATCTATAAAAGGTCATGAATTGTATAGATGAATACCAAGGACAAGAAATAGATTTTCAAATTTTCATTGAAAAGGTTGAGGGGAAGGATAATATTTTTTGCAATGAAGTCATCTTGCTAAAGACAAATAAGATTCCAAGGGGATTGGTGGATTTTGAGAGGGTATTTGATGGAGTAGACAATCAAACTGCTACGCCTACACCTGTGCATCAAGATGATTTGGAGGAAATAAATTTGGGGACTGAAGCCCAACCAAGGAATGTTTACATAGGTAAGACACTAAATCCTAAGATTATATCTATGCTTATCTCTCTGCTTAGGAAGTACAAAAGATATTGTTCTTCATCTTATGATGACCTCAAGGCATATCAGAAAGATCTATTTTAACATGAAATGCCATTAAAACCTAATGCAAATCCTTTTAGACTGAAACATAGGCCCATAAATCCCACCCTAGCAACCATGATGTAGCAAGAATTAGCTAAACTAAGTGAGGGGTACTATTAAACCAATTAGGCATTCAACTTGGGTGTAAAATTTGGTCCCTATCAGAAAAATAATGATGACATTAGACTATGTGTTGACTTTAGAAACCTGAACATCTCATCATTAAAGGATAACTACCCTCTACCTAATATGAGGCCATGTTACAAAGGGTAACTGGTTGTGAACTTTTGTCAATGATGGATGGTTTTTCTGGTTATAACTAGGTGGTAGTAAAAGAGTCAGAATAGTTTAAAATTTCTTTCACTACTCCATGGGGCACTTATGTCTATATCAGGATGCCTTTTGGACTGACCAATGTTGGGGCAACTTTTCAAAGGGCTATGGATGTAGCTTTTTCTGATCCAATAAATGTTATCATGGTTGTGTACCAGGATGACTTAACCACCTTTTCTAAAAAGAGGAAGACCATTGTAACCACTTGGACAAAATTTTTGTAAGAAGTATGGATTATGGTATATCATTGAATCCTAAGAAATGTGTATTTGGGGTAATTGAGAGGATACTATTAGGTCATATTGTCTCCAAATATGGAATTAGAATTGACACTGAGAGAGTAACTGCCATTAAGAAGATTCCCCAACATAAGACAATCAAAGGAATTTAGTCATTTTTTTGGTAGATAAACTTCATTCGAAGATTTGTCCCCAATTTTGCAGAAAAGACCAAGACCATCTCCAAGATGTTGAAAAAGGGACAAAGTTTGACTTGGGAATGTGAGGCAATCACATATTTTCGTGATATCAAAGAATCAATCAAACAAGCCCCTATATTAGCTTTTCCTAATTTTGCCAAACCATTCCAGTTGTTTTCTTTTGCTTTCGTTCATATTATAGCAACGGTATTGTTTCAAAAGAACAATGATGGATTTGAACAACCCATCTCATTTTTTAGTAAATCACTCTAGGCAGCTGAGTTGAAATATGAATCCATGGAGAAGCATGCATATGAATTAGTTAAGGCTATGAAAAGTTCCAGGCCTTATTTGGTAGGAGCGATAATTACAACATATGTTCCACATGCAACAGTAATGGGTATCTTTATGCAGTAGGAAGTTACTAGCAAGGGATGCAAATGGATAAACAAGGTTCAAGAATTCAACATAGAAATTCAGATCACCAAGTTGATTAGAGGTTAGGGACTAACAAATCTTAAGGAATAATCAAATTTGGAAGCAACTCAAGTAAATTGTGTAACTGATGAGCGTTTGTCAGAAGAATGCAATTTGGAAGCGTCAAGTTGGTACAAGCATATCATATTGTATCTAAATCATTTGAGATGTCCTAAGAATTTAAGAGATAATCAGAAAAGAACTTTGAAGTTGCAGGATTTGAAGTTTGTCATTTTAAGACAAGATTTGTACTAGAAGAATGGAGATGGTATTTTTCTAAGATGCCTAGGTGAATCTGTGAATTTGCAACAAAGTGAGTTCTGAAGGATATGCATAGTGGAAATTGTGGAGGACATTTTATGGCCAAAACTACTGCTCATAAAAATTTTAGAGTAGGATATTGGTGGCCTACCTTGTTTTTAGATGCTTACAATTTGGTAAGGGAATGTGAAGCATGTCAGAAATTCTCTAGAAAGTTGAAATGGTCTGGAACTTTTCCATTAAGACCTCAAGTTGTAGATGCCCCCTTTCAACAATGGGCATAGATTTCATCAGTGAGATTTCTGAAAAGTCCAGTGGAGGTTTCAAGTGGATACTAGTAGCAACTAATTATTTCACCAAGTGGATAGAAGCATTCCCAACTAAAAAGGCTACCAATAGGGTTGTTATTGATTTCATCATGGATCACATCCTTTCAAGGTTTGGGGTACCAAACAAGTTAATTATAGATAATACCATGTGTTTTAGATTAGCTAAGCTAATAGATCTTTGCACTAAGAATGGAATTAATTTATCCCATTCTTCATCATATCACCCACAAAGAAATGGCTAGGCAAAATCAACTAACAAAAGGCTAATGAAGATTGTCAAGAGGATGTTGGGAAAAAGTAAGAAGGCTTGGGAATCAAAGATAAAATTGGCCTTATGGGAAAACAAAGTAACTATGAATAAATCTATAGGCAAATCACCTTATGAACTTGTATATGGAATGAATGCAAATATGCCTATCAATAATTTATTGCCTGTATACAAGTTTATTTAGGAACATTCTGAGGACTTGGATGATGCCATGACATGCAGGATAAACCAATTGATAGAATTGGATGAAACAAGGAGAAAGGAACAAATGGTCAATACCAAGAAACAACAATAGGTGAAGTACTTGTTTGACATAAAGGCTAAGGATAGGAAGTTTAAATGTGGGGATATGGTAGTAGTTTGGAATGCAAGAGCACAGGACAAAGGGAAACATTTGAAGTTTGATTCCATGTGGCTAGCACCTTATACCATATACTAAGTATTCATGGAGAGAATTCCTATTTCTTGAAAAAAAATTCTAGAGAATACCAAGAATTGCATGTGCATAGATAATTCTTGAAACACTTTTTCTTGTGAGATTATGCTCATTTTTCTTTTGTGCTCAGTAGTTAGGGTTTTCTACTCCCTGTGTTGTATTGTGTAGATATGGTTGTTTTTAACCCATAATGTAGTTTTTTATTTCTGTTATATTTGTTTGGTCTAGTTTGTATCCTAGAGTTTTCTACCTTCTTGTCACATTCTGCTGAAATATGCATCCCCAGACAGAGCCACTATTAGGACTTGCAAATTTCTAGGATTTTAGGATTACTTTTACAAAATGCTATCCTTGATCTATTAAACCCTAAACCCTTTCTTCTGATGATGTTCTTGAATGTTAAGTTTTGGCATTGACCCCTTCATCCCAGATATTAGTCTTTTTGGTTATGAATTGAGCCTTTATTTGTCGTGTTTTACTGACCCCTTTGTCCTAGGCTACTGATCAAGAGTGCTTGTGAGTATTTGAAATACTAATGGCTAAGTCTATAGTGTGGGTGGTAGATTGTGGTGATGACACTTGGTAAGCTAGTGCACACTTGCAGGCTTCAGATACCTATACTTTTTCAGGGTCATGCTATAGTGGAATGAGGCCACCTATCCAATGGTCCCATGGTCTTGCTAAAGCCAAAGCTAAGCGGAATGGACAGTTATGTAATTTTTAATTGGTTGCACGCTCCTGCGAAGGACATGTTGAGAGATCCGAGTTGGCTTCGCGCTATTATGATATGGTGCCACGTGTTTGGGACCTACCTAGCACATGCAAAGCCTGAAAGGTAGTGTGTTCCACTTGGTAGTATAGTGTGATCCTGCACTGATAGATATTTGGGACCCGATAGGGTGCACGGAGACGTGAGATGGTGACACTTGGAAAAATTTTATGGATTGACATGGAAAGCCTTCTCTTATGGCACAAATTGATTGGTCAAAGACTTTTCAATGCACACAGTGGATTTTCAACTCTCCCAAATTATCTTGAGTCATTAATCTTGCCACATTACACCTTTAATCAATGGTCTACATTCAAATTTTGAAATTGCCAGTTGCAGACAGTCTAGTTGAGTACGCAGATAATAATGGAGGAACAATTGTTGCACAACAATTTTTTCATGAATTTCAAGGTACTCAACTACTATCTAGTAGGAGCTGGGATCTGTGAAGCAGGAAGTTGCCATTCAAGCATAGAGATTTGTGATTTGACACCAGGTACTTCTTATCTGCTAATCTTGCTTTTTAGTAAGGTTTTTGGTAAACCGATTGGACATTCAATATCTGTGTGAAATATGTTTGTAGGCGGTCTACAGTAAGTTATGAGTACTTCATGCCTCCATTTTCTACTTCTAAAATTATGATGTGATCTTTAGAGACTTCCAAATAAGGTTCAAGTGTGCAAAGCCAATAGGTACCTAAAATGGATTTATGGAGGTTGTTGATAAATAGGAAGTACTCAAGTGAAGAGCCTTCGTCCCTTTTGTCTATAAATGGAAGTATTTTTGTGATTAGTTTACATCAATTTCTACCTTGGGTACAATGCAGAGTGTTTCCCTTTTTATTTTAACTCCTTTGTCCTCTATTTGCCAAAGAAGCATGCCCTTGTTCTCTTGGTTGCAAATTTTTCCATTCTGAATTAAGAATAGGGTGAGTGTTGTCTAGGGAATGGGAAGTTCTAAGAAGAATATGAGTATGTGGCATCAACAGCCTTGTTGCTCCCTCGAATTTTCTTGATCTAGTAATGTCATTCTGGTGAGGGAGGATTCAGACTACTTAGGGACTCCAATTAAATTTAGCTTCTTAGACAGAGTAGATGTAATTGTTGAAATTCCAAAAATCTTAGTTGCATACTTAAATCAAATGCTCAGGCAGAGAGGCATCACTATGCTCTCTTCTCCTTGCTAGATGAGCCAACACCCATCAAACTCATAGTTGTAACAGTGGAAGAGTATCATGTTAGGGTGGTCTTGTTGATGATGGAGAGTTGGGATTTAGTTGACAGAGTCAAAGAAGTGAATGTCTAGATGATGGTGATGCCTACAATGGCTTCCTCTAAAGAATAGCTATGATTACTTCTTGATATAACCACTGATGGTTACCTCAATGGTTCCAGGAGCTTTGACACTTGGTGGCCTGACGTTGAAAGATGGGGACTCATGTGGACAACCCAACAACCCATGCTCAAGGAGTAAGTGTAAAACAAAAGGATAGTTGTCTTGAATTGTTTGAAGGGTTTTGAATCTAGTTCACATTCTCTCAAATAAATGAATATTGTTGTAAAATTTTGAGGGAATCTTGATGCAATGTAAAAGCCCCCCTTTGTGTTATAAAAGGGTGGTGCTCGTTGGTTTAAGGGTTCTAGAAAATTTGAAAGGGAATTTGTAAAGGGAAAATGGATTGAGTCTATGATGTAGGAGCATCTGGACGAACTACCAATCAGCATCAACCAAACAAATCTTTCATCGTACAATGGATATCTTTCACAGAAACTATTGTTTAGAGAGATTAGTGAGGTTTGATGTCAAAATCTCTCATAGAAAGATTTTTGAATGAATTTTGGAATTAGTGTTGAAGGTTTTGTGACCAGATCCTTCCTAGTTTTGGAGATATAATTATTTTGTGATCAGCGTTGGCAGTTTGTTGAAACATTAAAATTTTGAATTCTATGAAGTTTTACATGAAGGGTCAGGTTTCTCTAGTAAGAGCAATACTGAGGAAGTGAAAGCTTCATGGTAGAGTGTATAATCAATCCGGTGATGCTCTCCCTCATGCAAATCAAGTTTCTAAAATCTTGTGCCTACAAGAGTTAAATTAGCTTTACATTATTATCTTATTGTAATCAAATAGATATATGAATAGGAAAAATAAAGTTTATCATCTATGTATTGAGATGTACTAAGATAACTATTTAAGAGAGTGACATGTTTATTCTTTTATGAAAATTATAAAATTCTTTCAACATAGTGAGGATGATGTTTCCATTTAATCATTGATTATTGTTTTCATTGAAACTAGAAAGAATGTTTTCAAGTTTGGTTGAACTATTATATTTTTGGATGGTTATGGTATTTCCTTTGTAAATGTTAATATTACTTATAAAAAATAGTAGTTATTTTTAGTAAGAAAATATTAACTGAACTAGTGGGTTCATTACAACATTCCTATGGAAACTAGTACAAACCTTCATATGTTCACTAGTTAACACATGATATGTGTCATCGCATATCTTTCTTATATATTATCTCTTTCTTGTTCTTTCTTACATAACTCTTCTTAGTTACATCTATATTTTTCTCTTCTCACTTATATTTCACCCACTTTCTAGTTGCAATGCATCTATACATATTGTTACATAGAGGGGCGTGTCCTTTTCTTTATTATGAACTTAGGTGTTGTTGTAGGTTCCTTGTAATTGCCACATTCTCTTGCGGTGCCTTTGATCTTGTTCTTTGTGTTGTGCAACTTTGTCCTGCCAACATTCCTCATGATTGAATGTAATCCCATACATGGGTTAGCTTACAAATGAAATATCAAATAAAAATGAGGACAAAGAACACTAAAGATGAAATATAGAAAATACAAATGAAATATCAAATATGAACATTAGGAATACAAGGTTGTGACACCTTTTCCCAACATACACCTTTGAGCAAAAGATCAAATTGATCCAAATATCAAATATATCAAATAAGTGTGAAATGGATGTAGGATGATGTGCTTTGATGTAGTTCATAGATAATTGCTCTTACATTCTTTTTATTCTCTTTATGAAAGTTAAACTCTAGATGTGCTTAATAGATTCCTAGGTGATTTCCAAACAAATGAATGCTTCTTTAAATACAACCAAACCCACAAATTAACAAATCATGCACTAAGTTAGCTCACAACTCAACTAGTGAAATGGTTAGTAATGCAAGAATTTGAATGTTTGAATTTTTAAAAAGTGAAATTTAAGCTTATAATTGTGAAAGTTACCTAGGTCAAGTCTACACTTGTGGATTTGATCTAGGATGACAAATAAATAATCTAAAGATTAAAATAACAAATTTCAAAATTAGCAATAAAAAATTTAACATGTACAATATTAGAACCAAATATATATACATAAATATACCACTTCTAAAATAATTCAAATTAGTCTAATTAAAACAAATCCCAAAAATATTAAAAAATATATAAATCTACAATTTTAAGTGTAATGAAATATAACTCTTACAATTAGTAATATATCATATATAAACAAACAATATAGTCCCTCCCACTTGAAAAGGTCAAAAACTCTTAAAAAAAGGTAGGTAACATGGCATCTTTACTTGGTTCTTAAACTTGCGTCCTGATTAAAGGAAGGAGGTGGACGTTTTATTTTTAAATAATTGCCACTTGGTATCGTCATCAAATATAACCGACTCAAATCTTCAAACATCAATTAATTTTTAGCTTTTATTAATTTAAATTCATTATTATCGCTGAAGGTCGTCCTCCCGAAATAAATCTCTACTGTTTTATAGCTGCTTGTGGCACCTCTTACAGTGTGATTCGCCACCAATTCTGAAGGGACACGCTATTCAGTAATTACCGTCACTAGGTTTCGTGTTGTAAACTGTGATCACGTCCATGGAAACCAATTAACATTTATTATTAATTTATTACTTTCTTTCATACGGGCGGCGCTTGACTTTCTCGAAACATTTTCTTTGCACTTCCTCCTCCTGATTTCAAGGAAGGGGCATCGATTATGTTCTTTTCCCACTTATTTCTACGAAGGTGTGTCGGGATTATTCTTGACATCAGGCCAAGGATTAATTTTTCTTTTCTTTTGTAAGTTCTATCTATAATGTACTCTACATTCACATGCCGTGAGGATGACAAATTACTTTATTGTAAACCCTAAACTTGGTATTTCAAACCTAAACTTTGTATTGTATTTACCCTAAGCTATGTAGTGCAAACCCCAAATTATTTATTGTAAAACCTAAAATCTAAAGGCTATATTTTCCAATGGATAAACCCTAAACTATGTATTTCATAAATGATAAACATTAAATAAAACAAAAATGATAAACCAAGTTGATAAAATATAAATAAAATAGTATTGTAAACTCTAAACTCTAAATTCTGTATTTTCAAATCGATAAACTCTGTATTTGATAAATGATAAATCCTAAATAAAACAAAAATGATAAACTAAGTTGATACAAGATAAATAAAACAAGAATAACCTCTATTTAGTAATATAACCTAAATTTAGGATGGAAACTTTATAATCTTTCCATAATCAACTCAGTTAATCTCTTCTCGATTTTGTGCATCTACTTCTACCCATACCTCTATAATAGATACTCCATCTACCATTACCACATCCACAATTAGGCATCCTCATAACACTACTGCCACTAGTATTTCACCATTTAGTACCGACTCCATTTCACTACCTCTTTCGTCCATGCTACCACTACACCCATGTTGTTACCCCACATATTTAATCCAATTCCACATCCACCACTAAATCCCAAGCCCTAGATGCATGTAAGCATCTCTAGTGTTCTATACCTTTGACCCAAACAATTACTTTTTCCACTCCCCTCATAACTCATACCCATGTTCATACATACCATAGTGATCCCCATCTATCCCTAGTTATCATTCCCTCTTCTAGCTTGGTTAGTGTACATATTTTCACTATTTATTTTATGTATGACTCGCCCAAGCTATAATGGAAACCCCAGTAACAGTTGGACAATTTCATGAATTGCCCTCTGAATTTTTTTAGAAGGTACAACTTCCTTCTTATGATGGTTTTAAAAATTTTATGTATGCTTTTAACTTGAAAGCGGAAAATGACTTTCTTCTAGTATGAAGTTGAAAAAGAGTTCACAATGCCCAATGCACTGCAGCTAAAATGGATACAACTGATAATACCAAACCAATAAAATTTCTTCGAAACATAAGAATGGAAAGAATTAATGTAATCAACTATTGAACTACCACCATTGCATCAAATTTTAACATAAGTGTTATCCCATTTTTCCTTTTGGCCAAATAGCCTAAGGATCCATGAAATCCTAGTGTTTTCACCTTTTGGAATGCATGGAAAAATTACCCAAATTGACTAAGTCCCCAAAATTCTAAGTTTTCCTTGTGTTTTCAGAGTATCATAGTTTGGGCTTCCCCTCTTTGTCATGCCATATTTGTCAGCTCCGAACTCCGCCTTGATTCCTTATATTCAGCTAAGTGTTTCAGTCTTCAGAGGTTGGGAATTCACTCTTTTGCGTTCTTCCTTTTGGAAGGTGGAAGGTTAAAGGTCTACTTGCCGAAGCCTGATAAGTAATTACTCTAAGTGCAGCAAAAAGTCAGAGGTTAGAGGTTTCTTCTTCCCCCTTCCTTTTCTTTCGGCAGGTGGTAGATAGAAGGCCCGGCGGCCGAAGCCCGACGACTTAAAACGTGTCTACACTGGTGTGTGTCCCAGGTTCTTTCCTTGGTTCATCGCGTAGAGATGATAAAGTAAAATGTAAAGTGGGACACGCGGATGCGAAATGTTGCCATGTGTCCCGAGCTTCTCCTTCTTTACGCAACGCAGGGCTTCGATAAGGTAAAATTATGTGTAGGTTACGCTAATGTGCGGTGCTTCCACGTGTCCCGAACTCTTCCTTGGTGCATTGCATGGTGACAATAAAAGTAAATATGAGGTGAATGCGCTGATGCACGCTATTGACACATGTCCAATTTGCAAATTTAAATTGGCTAAGTGTTTCGATCGTCAGACTTTGAGGGTTTCATCTTTTCTCTTCCCTTCCTTTTGGAAGGTGGAAAGCAAAAGGCCTGAATCCCGACTTCTGTTGATTCTTTCTTCAAATGGCTAAGTCTTTCAAAAAGTGGGGATCAGGAGTTCTCTCTTCCCTCTTCTTCTTTCCTGAAAGTGACAAGAGAAAGGCCTAGGGCCTAATCTCCATTGATTTATCAAATTGACTAAGTGTTGAGGAGGTAGGGGTCAAGCACTTCCTAGTTTTAGAGAATGATGCACGGTGTAGGCCCAACATCCAAAGCCTGATGATTTATCTTCTCTTAGACTTTGGAGGTCGGGGTTTCCTCCTTCACCTTTTAAAGCCTAATCGATGGAAGATCGATTGGAGGAAGCCCGAAAAGTTGGGGCCCAACCTTTTGGCTTCCTGGCTCTTTTCTACTATTCAGATACATGGCGAGACTGCTCAGCGACCCTCCTTGTCACCATTAATGCTTCTTCAGAGCCCTATTACTTTTAGAAAATGGATTTCTTGCCTCCCTATGCCACTGTAGCCTCTTTTGCATTAAATCTTTGTACTCATGGCATGGGTGAACACTCTTCTTCAATGGATTTCACGAGCAGATCCATGTGGACATGCTTCCACGACATAGGAATGAGTTATTGTAGTAGCCGCGACAATTTCCCTTGTTGACTTCTCTTTTCACGTCCATGACTACTACAATTTGATCTGAAAAAGCTATATATGCATGTAAATAGATGTTTTGTGGGGTTGGTTAGCTATTCTTCTGGGCTATTATACCATGCTGATAGTTTGTTATCACAAACCTTGTGACGCATCTACAAGAACTAGTCAGATATGATGCATTGTGCTTGAAGTAGAGCCTTTGATGTCTCTGATAATGGTTCACTAATGAATGTAGATAGTGATTTTGTGTCTATTGTCTCTGTAACAATGTATCTTTCTTTTGTAATGGCTATTTAGCCTTCATGATCAATACAATCATTAATATTTTTCCTCTCTTATGATTTTTCTCTATGTTTACTTGAAGTCTGTAGCTCATTTTGTAGATAAAATGGTCCCTCTATTAGCTATAGTCTCCTAATTCAAGCCTCTGCCAAAGCTGTAAGTCTCTGTAAGTCTCTATCAGTATTTGAGGTCATTGTTTTGTTATGTTAGTTCCAACAAACACCCTAAATCTTGGTGTATCACCTTCCTTTCCATTTCTGTATTTCTTCTTCCCCTTTTCCTCAGTGATCATTAGTATAGGTTTAGTTAATTGCTCTAAACCTTAAGTTTAGAAAGAGGAACTAGTCTTCTCTGGAGGTCTAATCTCATCTGCAAGGTCCCACACCTTGAGATCAGTCCCATTGTGTCATTGGAATGGTTGAACAGGCTTCAAGAAGGGTGCAATTTCATGTGACAATAGGTTCTGGCATGCCTGGTAGGACACTCTGCTTTGAGTAAGAGATGAACTAAGAATAATCAATGTTGTTCTTGGTTCATTCACTACTATGGAAGCATTCAACAAGCACCTGGTGACTCTCTTGGTCCAGTATTTAGATCAATTCAACATTTCATGTCTGGAGTGCAGACCCGATCTTCTTCAAGAGGTAATTTTTTATTCATAGAACTATCTTTCACTTATTCAAGAAGAAGAAGTAGACTATCTAGGTCCCTTATGAGGGAAAATAGAAGTGTTGTTTCATCTCCTTCAAGAGCCTAGTCTATGCCTCCTCCAATTATGTTTCAATATTCAAGAAGGACCTTGCATATACCTAATTTTAATTTGAATATCCCCAACATGGCAAGGAACCTTCCCTTTATTGCCTTTAATGGAGGAAGCCCTCTTGACCTAGCCCAATATGATGATATACCCACCTCAGCTCTAAAAGCAATCCCATTCTTCACTGGTGAAAACTCCACCACTCCTACTAAGCATATTCAGGACATTGCTAGTGTTTGTTATATCCATAATGTCATTGCAGACAATGTGGCAGTGAGGCTTCTGGCTTGTTCCTTTAAAGGAAAATCCCTCCAGTTGTACAAAGGTCTGCTTGCTAATTCCATCCATAATTGGGATGACTTGGGAACAAGGCTATGTCAACACTTTGAAGATAAGAGTAACCACCTGTCTTTGATGGAGCAGTTAGCCACAATAAAAAGAGTGCCCCATGAATATATGGTGGACTTCAATTACAAGTTTCAGAAGACATGGGACATAATCCCATTATTGGTGTAGACACCTAAAACTGACTTGTTGGGCGGAAGCCACTTTCTCGCATCGTCACAACACTAACTTATCCCTCCCATTAGTTAAATAAATTAAATTTGTTTAATTAATCTATCCTAAGCCATCCCTAACCATTCATCCTTATCCATTTTTCATCCCTTGTGATCAATTAATTTATTTAATTTATCACTATACCTTATAACTATATCCTCATTGATTAAAAAAATATTCTCAATATTTATTTAGTTAGTTTATCCATCTCCTAATCTTGATTAATTAGATAAATCATACTTATTTGAATAATCTACCCTACTAATCAACCTAAACCTAGCCTAGTTGATTAAATAACTATTATTTAATTAGCTACCCTAGCCCACATGACCCATAGACCTAAATTAATTAAATAAACCCTTATTTAATTAATTTTAATCCCTCATTAGACCATCTACTAATTTGCTACAGCCATATTAATTAGGTTAAACACTTAATTATTATGGTCAAACCCCACTTAACACCTTCTCCCACATCCCACAAATAAAAAATTACCTTTTAATCAAAAGAGTCACATGACCCTTACACCTCACCTTTCCTTTTCCACGTAAGAGCTCTTCTCCATGCAAAGAGATCACACATGTGGTTCCCAAAAGAATACATATGTCACATGTCTCCACATCCTCCCATAAACTTGAATTTTTAATTCAACATTCCCCCATGAAATGAATTTTTAATTCATTGACATGTAATTATCCAACTCTTACCAAAAATATTTTTTAATTAATTTTAATCCCCATCACCCTTCCCCGTGTGAATTTTAAATTCACTTTTAATCTCATCCATCCAATGTTGTTGATGAGATATTAGCCCTTGATCTCATCCTCTCATCTCAACCCTTGATTCCAAATTTGAATCTCCATCATTGGATTCAAATCCCTCTCAATTAGCCTATAAATAGAGCCCTCACCCAAGCCATTTTCATAACTTCTTCATCATATCAAAACCATGCCAAAATTCCTCTAGAATATCCTCATCCTAACTTTATAATGTCAAAATCATCCCTCATCTCATAGCCATATCATCTCATATCAATCTCTATCAAAATCTCATATCAATCCATAGCCAAATCCCTTCATCCATATTGTGTTGGACAAACAAGGAGCAATCCACATTCAAATCAACAACTTGGGTAAAGCTAAAGAGTAAGGGTGCACTCTCTCCACATTATCAAGGAGTGGGAGACTTTCAAAGGTATATCATTTGTGTTTTGTTGCATTTGGTTGTGTTATTTCCATTGAATACTTTTCCCCATCTTCAAGTGGTAAAGCCCTCCCCAAATACTGCATTCATATATTATTTGAGGTCTCTAAATTCTGACATTGTTGTCATGATTCAATGCATGGGTGGGATTGTGTTACCAGAAGCATATGACATAGCAATAAGGGTAGAGAATTGCCTAATTCAAGCTGGAAAAATTTCTCCAAGGCCACCAATGACCTTATTTCTAGAGGCCCATGTTATCTAGCCTACTGCAGCGCCAATTCCTACAACAGTCAGCCTTGCTACTCCTCTAACTACACGTTCAATTGAGCAATCAGAGGATAAGGATGCTACAATAAGAATATTGAACAATGAATTGTTGTTGGCAAGAAGACAACAAGCACAACCTAGCAGACCATATTAGCCATTCAATTAGGCTTATCAGCAAAACAGACTGCCATATTAGGGTAATGTGCAGAGGCAAAATTAGCCTAATTATGTCAGGCCACTAAATGTTGTCCATCCCAATGTTGCAAGCACATCTGGACCTCCGTTACCCATACAGAACAAATTGGCTCATGACAATGATTGGTGCTATCCATGCAATCAACTACATGATCAGAATTTGTACCAGAGTGGATAGTTCATCCAGGCTTTAATAGTGTAAAGCTAGTCAGTTCCCCCAGAACAACAAGTCAGTTCTAGCCAAGAGATTGTAGGAGGGCAAGAACTAACACAAAACAACTCCACCTTGATGAATTGGACACATGATGACTTATGTGGTGTTCATTAGGGTACATGCCCAATAGCACATAACACAAGGGCCAAAAGAAGAGCCACTGAGGGTGCATCAGTACTTGAAGTTGGGCAAGCATCTTCTTCCCATGCATCCCAAATGGCTACAAGTGAAGGAGCAGTAGCCAAGACTCCTTCAAAACAAACAAATCAAACTGTTGGTAAGGCAAATTTAGTGTCAGAGCAGTAGCCCCAAATCAGTTAACAGTCAAAGGTTGACACTGTGGCCACAAAGGTATCCCAGAAGGTTAGTCAGATTCCCTTCAACATAGTTGATCAAATGAAAAGGACTAACCTAAGTGTCACAATGTGGGATGCCCTGTTAATCCTAGCTCAGAGGGATTTACTTCAGGAAGCCCTAACAAGCTTCGGTCAGCCTGCTGTGGAGATGACAAAAGAAAAGGCAGCCACCCCAGCAAACCTGCGCTAGCCAAAAGAGGAGGCAATCACAAGTAAAATCAGTAAACCCCCTCCCTTCTATGTTTCCCTAATCATTGGTGACAAATTGTTGCATAATTGTATGATAGATTCTGGGGCGAGTACCTCTGTTATGCCAAAAAAATATAACTAATCAATTAAGCATAGAATATGAGCCTGTGAACAAGGGGGTAGTGTACTTAGATGGCACTGTTGTTAATACAATAGGTGTAGTCAAGGATTTGAAGCTCACTCTACATGCATGCCCTAGCTATTCTGTTTCATAAGACATCTCAGTCATTGACCTCCATGCATACTTTGGCATATGCCTATCTAGGGATTTCAGTGCCAAAAATAGGTGGGTACCTATCTTCTGATTGGTCACACATGTTACTTAGAACTATATATGACACTAAGGTAGCCATCAAGGTTGAGCCTATTGCTAATGATCATATAGAGCCTTACTCCCCTAATTCTACCAATATGAATTGCACAATCCATGACTTAGAGGAGGATGACAACAGTATGCATGAAGCTACCGCATGTGTGGAGGAAATCCCTGATATACCGCTTGATGAGTGGGCAAATTATTTTTCAGTTTGATACTCCTGACCATTTAGAAGACATGGCCTGGTTGGGTACATACTATATCCATGATAAGGATACTTTTATCCCTAATCTTGTGAAGCAAACAACAGGTCCAAGTGGGATATGGTAGTTATATTTTGATGGCTCCAGAAGCAAAAATGGAGCAAGTGCTGGGGTTGTACTAATTTCACCCCAAAAGGAAAGTTATTTCTTTGCTTTTAGATTATAGTTCAGGAATACCAGTAATGTGGCTGAGTATGAGGCCTTAATTTAGGGTATCCAGCTGGCATGAAGGAGGGGAATAAAAATTTTACAAGTATTTGGTGACAGTGAGCTAGTTGTTCACCAAATCAGATCACAAAGTGCTTCAAGGAATGACTTGCTTAAGTTCTATATGTTAGACTTAGGGCACACAACTGAGAGGGGGGGTGAATCACTTGTGCCAAACTTTCTTTCCTTTTTCACACTTAAAACTTCTTGATGATTAGCAGTATATTAAACATGAAACATAATGCATTCAAATCAAAAGCAGAATCTCAACAACACATAAGGCACCAAGATTTTGATGTGGAAAACTCGGTTAAGGAAAAAACCACAGGATGATTAACCCAAGAATGTATTCTCTATTAGAAGAATAGAAAGAACAAATGGCACATGCCAATTAGGGCTCACTACCCGAGCACACTGCTCACAAGAGGCTCACTGCCTACAAGAGACACACTGTCTACAAAGAAACAAGTATTACATACATGAACTGGAAAGTAGCATCTTCACCATGCTTGAATCAGTTCCATTAAAGCCCAAAAAACCTCTGCTCTGCTTTTCGCTCTCTTCTTTGCTACCACACTCGCATCTCCACAAGTCATCCTTTGGAATGACTTCACAAACCTTTATTTATACAAGGCATCAACTCAAGAACAATCATCTAAGTCGGCAAACACTTATAAATCATCCAGAAGACTTGTAATACATCCAGTTGGCCAATCTTAGGAAGAACACCAATATCTAGTGGTTATGCATCAAATCCAAACTCTAACTTCAATTCAAACCACCAACATGAATTAGACATGATTAAAAGATTACCACAACCTTTCCTGAGCCACCAAGAACATCCGCACTTCATCAGCTTACTGGAATTCTTTTCTTCTTCATCTAGAACTTCAAGAACACAGTCTGTCATCACTGTCACAAAGGAATAGGTGCTTTCAGACCTCCAAACCATGAACAAATTTGGTTGTCACTTCACAAGGACTTCCTCAACACTCCCTCCAATCCGCAGAATGGGATAATGCATTTCTGGAGCTCACCGGACCTATCTGTGACACTCTATTACCTCCAAACACCTGCCGGAACTGATTCTACTTAAGCAGCCATAACTTCTTCAGATCTTGATGCGGACCTCTAAAAACTTGACTAGATCATCTCAAGACTCATATCTACAAACCCTTTAAACTGTATCTTCTAAACCTCAACCTATCTTGCACTTTTACCTTGTTGTCATCACTGTTCTTCACTGTTCTTGATTGAGACTAATTTTCTTAATATCCTCAGCACACAGCTCATCCAATCTTTCTCATTAATGCAACATGAGTATGTTGACATCAATGACAACACGTGTTAGACTCATACTTGCAACAATCTCCCCCTTTGTCATTGATGGCAACATATGATGTGAAAAACCATCAAGACAAGAACTTCTCCTTTTTGTCACAGCTCCCCCTAACAGCAACAACTATTCATATGTCTTCTCTTCCTTTACTGCCCCCCCTTTGATCAGCAACCACTTGTTTTTCACATGTCTTCTCTCCCCCTTTGACATCAATGGCAAAAGGGCTCATACTTGCAACTTCAATACTTCAGAATCATGCCTGCTGCTCCCCCTGAGTAGCAACTCCCATCAATCCAGATCACAAGATATGACTGTGATATCCACCGGACTGATGCACATCAGTGCATCCTAGTTTATCACCAGAGGGGCAATAACCCCTAACTTCTCCCGGAGATACTCAAAAGATTCCTTTGGAAGAGGTTTAGTAAAGATATCTGCAATCTGATCTTTTGAGGGCACAAACTCCAATCTGACTTCATCCTTGTTCACTTGTTCTTGCAGAAAGTGAAATTTGATAGATATATGCTTAGTCTTAGAATGCAACACCGGATTCTTAGAAATATTTATTGCACTTGAATTATCACAGAAAATTGTGATAGGCTCCTCATACTCTACTTTAATATCTCTTAGCATATGCTTCATCCATAAAACTTGAGTGCAACTACCTGCTGCTGCAATGTACTCTACTTCAGTTATAGACAGAGATATTGCTTCTTGTTTCTTGCTTAGCCAAGAAACCAATCTCTTTCCCAAAAAGAATGCTCCACCACTGGTACTCTTTCGGTCATCCACATCTCCTGCCCAATCTGCATCTGTATATGCATGAAGAGAGAAATCATGATCTCTAGGATACCAAAACCCATACTCCACTATTCCTTTTAGATATCTAAAAATCCTCTTGATTGTCATGACATGAGATTCTCTGGGATCAACCTGGAATCTAGCCACAAGACCAACAGCCTGCATTATATCTGGTCTAGTTTGAGTGAGATACAACAATCCTCCAATCATTGATCTGTACTTTATCTAGTCTACTTTAGGAGAGTCATCATCTTTACTCAACTTACATCCGGTTGCCATGGGAGTATTCATTGGCTTTGAATCTTCCATCCCAAATTTTCTCAATAATTCTTTCACATATTTGGTCTGAAAAATAAAGATTCCTTTCTTTGATTGAGAAATTTACAAACCCAAGAAGAAATTCATTTCACCAAGCATTGACATCTCAAACTCACTCTTCATTTGATTTGCAAAGGTTTTACACATACTGTCTCTTCCTCCAAAGATGATATCATCAACAAATACTTCAACAATCAAGATGTTTTCATGGTCAATTTTGAAATATATGTTACTGTCAGCAGTACCTTTGTTGAAACCAATCTTCAAAAGATGTTTGTCCAATCTTTCATACCATGCTCTTAGGGCTTGCTTTAGTCCATACAGTGCCTTCTTTAATTTGCAGACCATATCACTATCCTCAGATAATTGAAATCCATCCAGTTGTTTAATGTACACTTCTTCTAAGTCACCATTTAGGAAGGCAGATTTGACATCCATGTAATACACCTTGAAATCCTTGAAGCAACAAATGCAAGAAATAATCTGACTGCTTCAATTCTTGCCACCAGAGCAAAGGTTTCTTCAAAATCAATTCCTTCTATTTGAGAGTAGCCTTTGCAAACCAATCTGGCTTTATTTCTGATTACTTCACCAACTTCATTTAGTTTGTTCCGGAAGACCCATTTGGTTCCAATCACATTCTTGTTTCTAGGTCTGGGAACAAGATCCCAAGTGTGATTTTTCTCAATTTGCATCAACTCTTCCTCCATTGCTTTGGTCCAGTTTTCATCATTACAAGCTTCATTTATTATCTTAGGTTCAATCTTTGAAATCAGACAATATTCATCTAAATTTTGAGCAATTTTCCTTCTAGTTTGCACGCCTTTGCTTTTGTCACCTATGATCTGATCTTCAGAGTGGTTCAGTCTTACATACTTTGGAACTTTGGGAGTTTCTTGCACTTCTATTTCTTGATTAGGCTCATTCAAACCTATCTCTTCTTCCCGATTTACTAGATCAGTCTGAATCTAACTTTCAGAAGAGGATTGAGTTCCTTGAACCAGAACACCATTCTGATCATCTTCATCATATTCATAAAACCTTGAGGGTTTCTCAATTCCTTCATCAACCTTCACATTTGTACTTTCTATCATCTTTCTCGGTCTCTTATTGTAACACCGGTATGCTTTTCTTTGAGTGGAGTAACCCAAGAAAATTCCTTCATCACTTCTAGCATCAAACTTTCTTAGATCTTCATCTCTTTTAATGTAACATTTTCTACCAAATACTCTAAAATATCTCACAGTAGGAGTGATGCCAAACCAAAGTTCATAAGGAGTCTTACCGGTATTGCTTCTGATTTAAACTCGATTGAGAGTATAGACTGCAGTGCTGACAACTTCTCTCCAAAACATCTGGGGAACATTTGCTTCCATCATCATTGTCCTGGATGCTTCCTGGATGGTCCGGTTCTTTCTCTCTACTACTCCATTCTGTTGTGGAGTCCTAGGAGCAGACAACTGTCTCTTTATACCATGCTTCTCACAAAAATCTATGAATTCACTGGATGTGAATTCACCACCTCTATCAGACCTCAGACATTTTAGTTTTAATCTAGTTTTATTCTCTACCATAGCCTTGAAAATTTTGAACTTCTCAAAAGCTTCTGATTTCTCTTTCAGAAAGGTAACCCACATCATTCGGGAATGGTCATCAATCGGTAACATGAAATATCTATCACCTTGCATACTCTTGATTCTTGTTGGACCACATAGATCAGTATGAACTAATTCTAATAATCCAGTAGATGACTGATCCTTGCTTTTGAATGAGACTCTGCTCTGTTTACCTAGATGACATTCTTTGCACAAACTATTTGTAGGTTTTACCAATTTTGGAAGATCTCTTACAGCCTGAGTATTGCTTATCTTGATGATGTTGTCAAAATTTACATGACACATCCTTCTATGCCATAACCAACTCTGATCAACTTGAACAAACAGACAACTTTTATTAGTACCAACTAGATGAAAGATGTTACCTTTTGTTTGAGTACCAGATGCAATCTCAGTTCTGGAGATTTCAAAGATCCTGCATTTTCCATTCTTGAACCAGAGATCATAACCTTTGTCCACCAACTATCCAACACTAAGAAGATTGTGCTTCAATCCTTCAACGTACAGTACATTACCAGTTTTGTTCTTTCCATCAAAAGAAACAGTTCCCCTACCTCTGATCCTACCAGCAGAATTATCACCAAACTTTACCATTCCTCCTTCATACCTTTCCAAATCTAAGAATTTATTCTTGTCACCTGTCATATGTTGAGAGCATCCATTGTCAATGACCCAATCATTATTTTCTTCAGCTTGGGAAGCCAAAGCTCTTTCTACAACCTTATGATTGACAGATTCAGAGGACAATGGATCTTCTTCCTTGATGGCAATAAACACCCATTCATTTTTGGATTTGTTCCCTATCTCTGATTCATCATCTGTTACTCCTTCATTATCATCTTCTTCATGAACATAATAACAATTCTTTTGGAACCTTTGTCTGTTAGAATTTGACCTTGTAAATCTTTCCGGACATCTTGAGGCAAAATGACCAATCTTATTGCAGTTGAAGCACTTAAAGGGTAATTTTCCTTCATACTTACTGGATCCTCTTGGTGGTCTCTTTGCAATGAGGGCTTCAAGTTGAGTTGTTTCCGCTTCTTCCACTTCCATGTCTTTTCTTGCTTGATCATACCATGATAGTTTCCTTGAAGAGTTTTCTCCTGGATCAAATCTTTGTTTACCTTTCATAGAGGCACTGGCTTTGAATGCAGATTCAGTCTTGGGGGGATCATCTCCAAACTCAATCATTTGAAATGCAGCTAATTGGTCTCTTGTGACAATTGTATGGGCTCTGAATTCATCAATGGAAGCAACCTTGATTTTGTAGGTAGCAAGAAGGGATCTGAGAATTTTGCCAACAATCTCATTTTCATCCAAGACTCCACCAGCATTTCTAATTCCACAAACCAGCTCATTTACTCTTGGCATGAAAGTAGTAATATTTTCATCATCTCTTATCTTCAGTTTTTCAAATTTCCCTTTTAGACTTTGTAACCTTGCACATTTAACATACTGATCTCCTTCATGCAAAAGTTCTTGTTTATTCCAAATCTCAAAGGCAGTTGGTAGATCAATAACATTTGAAAGCTTTGAGTCAGATAATGTGCTTAGAAGAGCCTCTCTGGTCCGCAGATTGTTTTCAGCATCTGTGAGTTCATTTAGCTTTGTCAGACCACCCTGTGGAGGTACATATGCTTTTGTAACCATGGACTAGTATGCCATTCCCATACACTGCAAGTGACATTTCATGTGACCTTTCCAAAGAGTAAAGTTGGTTCCATCAAACTTCAGACTATCCTTCTTGTAGGACAACATCCTAGATCTCCTCAAGTGGTTAAGCTCCTTTTAAAGGAACTTGGCTCTGATACCAATTGTTAGACTTAGGGCACACAACTGAGAGGGGAGGGTGAATCAGTTGTGCCAAACTTTCTTTCCTTTTTCACACTTAAAACTTCTTGATGATTAGCAGTATATTAAACATGAAACATAATGCATTCAAATCAAAAGCAGAATCTCAACAACACATAAGGCACCAAGATTTTGATGTGGAAAACCTGATTAAGGGAAAAAACCACGAGATGATTAACCTAAGAATGTATTCTCTATTAGAAGAATAGAAAGAACAAATGGCACATGCCAATTAGGGCTCACTGCCCGAGCACACTGCTCACAAGAGGCTTACTACCTACAAGAGACACACTGTCTACAAAGAAACAAGTATTACATACATGAACTGGAAAGTAGCATCTTCACCATGCTTGAATCAGTTCCATTAAAGCCCAAGAACCTCTTCTCTGCTTTTTGCTCTCTTCTTTGCTACCACACTCGCATCTCCACAAGTCACCCTTTGGAATGACTTCACAAACCTTTATTTATACAAGGCATCGACTTAGGAACAATCATCTAAGTCGGCAAACACTTATAAATCATCCGGAAGACTTGTAATACATCCGGTCGGCCAATCTTAAGAAGAACACCAATATCTGGTGGTTATGCATCAAATCCAAACTCTAACTTCAATTCAGACTGCTAACATGAATTAGACATGATCCAAAGATTACCACAACCTTTCTTGAGCCACCAAGAACATCCACACTTCATCAGCTTACTAGAATTCTTCTCTTCTTCATCTGGAACTTCAAGAACACAGTCTGTCATCACTGTCAAAGGAATAGGTGCTTCTGGACCTCCAAACCATGAACAAATCTGGTTGTCACTTCACAAGGATTTCCTCAACACTCCTTCCAATCTGCAGAATGGGATAATACATTTCTAGAGCTCACCAGACCTATCTGTGACACTATGTTACCTCTAAACACCTGCCGGAACCGGTTCTACTTAAGCAGCCATAACTTCTTCAGATCTTGATGCGGACTTCTGAAAACTTGACTGGATTGTCTCAAGACTCATATCTACAAACCCTTTGAACCACATCTTCTGAACCTCAACTATCTTGCACTTTTACCTTTTTGTCATCACTGTTCCTAATTGAGACTAATTTTCTTAATATCCTCAGCACACAGCTCATTCAATCCTTCTCATTAATGCAACATGAGTATGTTGATATCAATGACAACACCTGTTAGACTCATACTTGCAACAATATAAACACAAAGTCTAGGACCTAATTAAATACTTTGATTCCTTCAATATCTAGGTTGTTCCCAGATAGAGAAATAAGGATGTTGATAGGATGGCTATAGTTGATGCCCAGTTTGACATTCCTCAGAATGTCGAACAAAACTCAAATCAACATGTGAAGATTGTTGTCAAGCATGTTATGCCTTATAATGTTACAAGTTGACAATTATTTGAGAATGACCAACAAATTGTAAATTTCTTGCAAGATTAGGCAGAGTTCGCTGCCAATAATCTATCCAAGATGCAAGAGTAGTATGATGACTAGGTGATCTAGCTGAAGACCAATAAACTACCTAGGTGATTGTTCACTTTAGGGAATATATAAATGATGTTGATGATCAACCTAAAAGGGAAAAGATGAACATGACAGTCAAGCAAGAGGACTATGAAGAGGTAGAAATTGCTCAAGGCAAATTTCTAAAACATGACAAGGTATGTGACCAAGATGAAAAAAAAGGTTTTGTTGAACTTTGTAATGAATTTGTTGATTTAATTGCTTGAGATTATAGGGATCTAAAATGCTTTGACCTTGGTTTAATCCAACATACCATTTATTTAGACCCTAATGCAAAACCTATCCACCAAAAGCAAAGGCCTGTCAACCCCAAAATAAAACCATTAATGAGAAAAGTGTTATCCAAGCTCATAGAGGCTAAAATCATTTATCCCATTAAAAGTTCCTCTTGGGTGGCTAACCTTTTTCTAATTAGGAGGAAAAATGGGGAAATCATACTATGTGTGGACTTTAGAGACCTTAATAAGGCCTCTCTCAAAGACCACTATCCACTCCCTTTCATGGAGTAGATCTTATAGACATTAGCAAGAGCTGAAGGTTTTCACTCATAGATGGCTACTCAAGCTACAATACAGTTCTTATAAAAGAATCAGACCAATACAAGACAACCTTTACCACCAAGTAGGGTACTTTGGCTTATCAGAAGATGCCATTTGGGCTAACCAATGCTGGGGCAACCTTCCAAAGAGCAATGGATTTAGCCTTTAAAGGCCTAATTAATGATATTATTTTAGTATATCTTGATGATTTGATGGTATATTCTAAGCATATAGCTGACCACCTAGGTCATTTGAGAAAAGTCTTTGAAAGATGCAAAGAATATGGAATATCATTGAATCCAAAGAAATGTGTGTTTGTTGTCCTCGAAGGCAAAATGCTGGGACATGTAGTTTCAAAGGAAGGGTTGGCCATTGACCCTGAAAGAACCTGTGCCATTCTATCTCTTCGCCTTCCTAGTCACAAGAAGGGTCTGTAAAGCTACCTGGGCAAGATCAACTTTGTGAGCAAGTTCATACCTAATTTTGCTTCAATAGAAAATCCCCTCATTACTTTCTTAAGGAGAATGTTGCCTTCACATGGTCAAAAGAAGGTAGGGATAGTTTTGAAGCTGTCAAGAAAGCCATTGCACAGGCTCCCACGTTGACAAACCCTAACTATGAGAAGGATTTTATCCTTTACACCTTTGGAGGCCAAGAGGGCATATCAACAGTCCTAACACAATAGAATGAAGAGAAATTGGAACAACCAATTGCTTTCTTTAGCCAGCCTCTCAAAGAGTATGAGCTGAAAGTATGATTTTGTTGAGAAGCAGGTGTTTGCTATGGTGAAAACACTCAAAAATTTTAGGCATATGCTTTCAGACAGCAAGATACAGTTGATGGTGAACCACCCTGGCGTGAAAGAATTATTTTTGAGCAGAGATTTCAATGAAAAGAGAGCTGGATGGATCACAAAAGTAATGGAGTATGATGTTAGCATCAATAGCACCAAGATGGTTTGAGGCAAAGGCCTGTGTGAGCAAATGACCGCAGACTTTGAAGACAAAAATGACGGTATATGTGTCCTTGGGCAGGCACAACAAACTAGTTCCCACGCTCCAACTGTTTGGTACCATGATGTGGTCACATTTCTATAGTTAGGTAGATACCTAGATGGACTGGATCAAACCAAAAGGAGGTGTTTCAGACTTCAGTCCATCCCTTATGTTCTTGTTGATGATGTCTTATTTAGGAAATACATCAATGGAGTTCTTCTTAGATGCATTGCGCAAGATCAAACCTCAAGGGTGATAGAATAATTTCATAATGGACCTGTTGGTGGCCATTATTCACCAAGAACAACTATTGTTAAGATCACGAGGGCTGGTTATTACTGGCCCAATTTATTTACAGATGCCCACAGATGGGCAACAAGCTGTAAAAAATGTGCATTATTTGCAGGTAAACAAAGGTTGGCTACTCTTCCCCTGCGTTCAATTTAGACAGATCATGGGAGGATAAGACCCAAAATCTTGAGAAGACACAACACCCAAAAGAGAATCAATGTCTTGAGAGTTAGAAGCATTAACTATCAAGTGGTCTATGTGGGTATTTTGTCACCACAAAGTCATGTCAACCTTGTGGTGAGAGTGCGAACAATCAGATGCTATGTGGTTGATGGCAAAACATCATCTACAATGAAAGGGGAGACCCTCATAATCAAGCAGTTGAGTCTAAGGCCTATCCCCCACCATTAGAATAATATTCTCATGTAGATCTTTGGAGATATCAATGTTCACTAGAATATGGGAAAACATGGTGAGACCCATGGTAGAAGTTGTAGTGTCCATCTTCAAAAAATGACTAATAGATAGGGATAACTTTAAGGAACCCCCCCTAAAAAAACCTATAAAATCCTGGTGAATCCTAGCTTGATGCCAAAAAAATGTTGGTGAATCTATGCCTATTTCGGAAAAAAATAATAATTTCATTGGCAATTTTTTTCAAATTTGTCGACACTATCTGTTTTGCTGGTGAATTGTATATAGTTTTAAAAAAAATAAAAATTCCTTGGCGAATTATAGTTGTATTCCAAAAAATTAATAAATTAGGTGGCGAATTATAGTTGTATTCCAAAAAGTAAAATAAATTGGGTGGCGAATTATACAGATATTAAAAAATATAAAATAAATTAGGTGGTGAATTATATAGATATTCAAAAATATAAAATAGAATATTTGGCGATTGTGCTAGCAATTTTTTGAAAAGTCATAGTGTGGTTGGCAAAAATATCAAATGCTATATTATAATGTCTAATCTTCTTGGTGAATTTATAGTTTATTCAGTATCAAAATCAACGGCATCAAAATCAAATGGCATCAGTTGAAGTTCCATTCCAGGCTACAGTTTTGACACATCCATCTTTCTACATAAAGTCTCTGGAATAGAGACAAGTGTCAAGTAACAACAATTTTGATTAATGAAAATTAATAGATAATTATTTAAAAAAGAAAATTCAAAAGGATACATAAAAAGAATACAGATTCATCCACTATAACACAAACTTTATGACTTCAGAAATCAACTCCTCAAGCTTCCATTCATAATACATATATTGAAAATAAAAAAAATATATAGTAACACTAAATTATATAAATATTAAAATATATAATAATAAGTCTTTTGCCATTAGAGAGTTTAGAGCATGTTTAAAGAAATAACATAAAACTAAGAAATGCCATCACGTGGCAGTCCTTTGGTCTTCCTCTTGAGTCGCTTCATTTTCCTTGTCATGTTCACCAGCAGCAGTCGAGTCTACCTGTGCTCTTAGTTTCACCTTGTATCTCCTAAACCTACTAATTATGGGTTTTAAAGTCCTGGAACTTGGTGTATAGGTGTTCTTTGCCCGAACTTTCCACTTATCTATCATTCTCTTCGCATCTGTTACTCTCATATAGACATCATCAATTCCACGCCTGAAAGTTGTGAGATACGATGCTATATGCCCAAGCTTCCCTAGTGATTCACCATTAACTGTGGTAACATGCTCTTCAATAAGCCTCTTCTTAAAATTTTGCTTTACTTCCTTGACATCAAGAAAGTTCTCTCCACTTTCATCTAAAATCTCTACATCTAAGATGGTACAATTGCTTTAAAAATTAGCCATAGCAGTGAAATGTTGAGCCAAAATTCTTCTATTTGTCCACTAAAATCACCTAGCACAGATCTCTTCCACTCTAGTGCATCTAGCCAAGACACAGAATCATTCTCATTTGGATCATTAAAAACTTTCTCAACTACAAGAATATTTGTATCAATTTTCATCATTTCTTGTATCTCTGTAAAGTCTGTGAGAAAATTTATGTCTTCCCTCTTTAAATTTCATAACTCTGCAATTAACCCTTTCCTTTTGTCAGAAAGGAGGGGATATAGTTTCATGACCTCCTCGATGTACAAGAAACCATCAATGGTGACTCTCTCTGCCCATTGCTCAGTAGCCTTACCTAGAGTTTGATATCTCTTGATTTTTTGCAACATGCTAGGATCCATTCCATCAACAGAAGTAATATTCAAAGTAGATTGAATGAAAGATGTCAGAGAATTCACCTAGGCTTGCAGCTTTGTGTTCTGCTGTTGCTGAGCTTTAACCCTCTTTGCTAGCATGTATTGAGATATTTTTAAATGATACAAATCACCTACCACCGTAGGAGGACCCATGTCAATCTTGGTCATATTGAAATTTGCTTCTGTGACTTCATTTTCATTTTATCCCTGATGGGGTCTGCAATCTCCAAAATCCTATGCCCTAAAGAAGAATTTGTTACAATCTGAGACATCCTCTTAGCCTTCTTAGGCTTAGGTGTAGTTACAGCGTCAACGTTTATGTCTGCTGTTGGGGGATATCTCCTCTTTTTCTCAAAAACCTTCTTTAACTAGGAAGGGGAAGACAAAACTATACCGCTCTCACTTGCACCCAGGACAACTCTCTCTGGGTGATTAGGAGTATCTTGTATGGGAATTCATTTGATATGAGGGAAGTTAGATTCTCAAACAAGGAATGAAAACTAAAAGTACCCTCATCAGCAATCCGTTGATGAAGGAGACACAGTGGAAGAATCATTACCAAGTGAAGGAGACATAGTAGAAGTCATGTGATCTGCCTACAATTGTTGTAAGGCATCCAACTTCTTCTCCACTCGTGGTTTCACAAATCCAAGCTGACCACCCTATTCACATACACCTTTTAGTTTTAGTTTCTTGTTATCTTTAGGCTACTCTCCATCCCCACCACTACCATAGTGTGAACCAACTCTGTGATGAGGTTTCTCCACACCAGTTGAAGTTTTCTGAATTTTGGAAGCTTGGGAGGTTCCTTGCTCTCTTGTTCTTGATTATTTATGCACAGAAGAAGAACCAACATGCTCTTGAAATTTCCCTTTAATATTAAGATAATAGTTCTTTGCACATGCAACAACTAGGTTTAGATATGGCACAATAGGTGGGAAACCCCGAGCATGAGGTAACCCGCTTGTAAGGATTTTCTGGGCTATAGGTGACTTAGGATTTTGCTCTAATTGAGCCCAGAAATCCTCCAAGTCAAAATATATATGACTTAGATCGGTATCCTTCACCTTAGCTAAATCATTCTCAATAAACAAAAGCTTCATCTTTACTTGTTTGAGAAACCAGTAAACAAAAGCTTCTATAACTACTAAGGGTGTCAAATAAATCTCCAAAAGATTTTGGGTAAACAAATAGTCTGGACTCATGAAAATTAATTATTCTTCCCCATTCCCACCTAATTGACTTAAAGTATTCAATTTTGTCACTATAAGAAATGGGCAAGAAAGAGCACAAATTAGCCAACCTGGTTGTGAAAGCTCGTGTTCAACACCTATAGAAGACGTAATCCAAAGCTCCTCTAAACTCAAAGCATACTAGTGAAAAATTGAAAATGTAGAATAATGTGTCTGCGAGGGTTGCAAACCCAATAAATTGGTTCAATAAATTGCATTAATTTTCAGCATTGTATGATTCATAATTGAGCCACATAAATTCTCAAAAATGTCTAATTGTGCTTTTCAGACATTCCTTATTTATGATGAAAGGACAGAGGTCACTTATGCTGCATGGATGTCATTAAATGGAAAATATTCTGTTAGATTTTGATTGTCAAATGATCGCAAATAAACGGCATAAGTTCTATTTGGGGCAAAAGTACTAACACACCCAATTTTCAAAATTTGTAGTTGCACAGTCAAGGACTTGTGCTCTGCCGCACTGCCACCTTGACCTTTGCACAATACTCAATATAAATATATTATATATTTTATATAAATGTCAATTTGTCAACCATTGATCTAATAATATCTAACAGCTGCTAGTTGATTCCGAAGGATTTTGTTAGTAATGTGCAACGTTGGAGATCTACCTTCCAGAATTGAACTACAGACATTCATCTTTCATTCTAGGGTTCATCAAATGGTCAGTGGTGGTACGATTGATTTGATTGAATGCACTTAACCACATAGATTAGCCAATGCTCAATTAAGTTCATTAATGGCAAGTGAGTACTAAGTCATGACAAACCGCATAGATTAGCCAATACGAATTTCCACGGTACAACAGAGGCAATTAAATGGAGTTGCTTGTTATTTATTACCCATTTGTCATGGAAGTACATATAATATATATATGATAGTCTTTATTGTTTCAACCTTATATTGCATTACTATGTTTCAAATAGGTCAAGAATCAATAGACTATAAAAGTTCAAACTAATGGCTTTCATTAAAGCAACTGTACAAAGCAAGTATTTATTTTGTGATCATTCATGATTTTGAATTAATTGTGTGATAGAGTTCTCAGTTCACAGATGTAGAATAGTAATAAGATGATGGAAAATTTTGTTTGTCTGTGGCTATGTAGGATGTTATTGCTTTGCATGTCTCAGAATGAAGAAATACGAGCATTTGTCAAGTGGAATAAATCGTGTCAAGAATTGACACTTTTAACATTTGCAAATGATGCATTATATCCTCGGTGGTGGGTTGAATCTTCCACACATGCATGCATGTATGAGAAACTGGAAATTCAAATTGACACTTGGAGTTGGTATTGCAACTCAATTGCCAGTGACCTTGAGAAAATTAATTTAATTCTCCTTTACTGGCCTTATTGTTACCCATGCCTAATGGTTTCTTGTACATATAAAGCAATGTTCTATAGTGAATCATTGATTTTGATTGTGAATGATGACATAATTAAATTTGTAATGGACCCATTGCTTGTTAATCAGATAATTGATTGTATGAGAAACTGGAAATTTGAATTGACACTTGGAGTTGGTATTGCAACTCAATTGTTAGTGACCTTGAGAAAATCAATTTAATTCTCCTTTACTGTCCTTATTGTTACCCATGCCTAATGGTTTCTTGTACATATAAAGCAAGGTTCTATAGTGAATCATTGATTGTGATTGTGAATGATGACATAATTAAATTTGTAACAGACCCATTGCTTGTTAATCGGATAATTATGGACTACAGTGAAATATTCATTACGCATCGTCAAAAAGAGGAACCAAAAAGAATTTGGAGGATCAAAGAAAGGTTTGAAGGTCGAAGGATAGGAGTTTTGTTTGGAACTTTGAGGTTGGTTAGAGGTTCATGTATGATGTAATTCCCCAATCTTATTGAAGGGTGATGTTAAATTTTACTAAATAATATAGAAGTAATTACGGTTTGAAATTGACATGAGTTCAATGGCAAATTGCAATGTATACAAATCATAGATGTTTCAAAGAATCAAATTTTTAATATTAAATAACACTGTTGTTGTTTTTGTCTAAGGTGTTTAGGGTTTATCCTTCTAATTCATCATTGACCTATGTAGCCAGTTTCCCCAACTTAAGTTGTTCTTTTATCCCCTTGGTTGTCGTCGAGTTACTGGCCCCTTTGCTCTAAGTTACCATCCCTGAGCACCTTTATTTTATTCTAAGACTGACTATATAATAATAATAATTACATTATATGATTAACATCATATATTATATTATTATCAGATAATAATATAATATATGATAATATTTATATAATATATGATATTACATATTATAATATATATAATAATTATATTATATTATATATGATAATAATAATATAATAATAAATTATAATTATATTATATAAAATATGATATTATTATAAATTTATAGATTGATATTGATTTCATTTGGTGGGCTGCAAAATACTTTTCCTAGGCATTAATTTTTAATTTATTAAATAGTTTTGACAAGTTCGTTGTTGGTCAATCCTTACACAAGCCAAAGATTGACACTACAAAAAATCTAGACAATGAATAAATGCATCTGTCAGTTGAGGCGTGTGTTCATTAACGATCTTCCTTTAAATCCTGGAGGTCTCCAACAAAACGGCACTCGGTTGGCTTGCTCAAAATATAGCATGGAGACTGCCATAAGGCTCTGCTGTAATAAGCGCTAGGTCACCTTTCTGGCTCGTATCAGAGATGTCAGACTGATGAACATTTGTAAACAGAAAAATTGATTCTTCCTTGAGGCAGTGAAGATGGTCCTCGGTAAAGACTTCTTAGTCTCTGAGGATAGATATAGGGTAAATTTAGACATTTCCTCATGCTTTCTGGCTTCTTTGTTGGACCTAGGAGAGGCAAAGGTGGATGCACTAAAGATACTATGGGAGGTATTCACTCTAGATATTCTTTTGGATGATGTAGACGTGTTGATTTATGTAGAATTGGGGGTCGGTATCCCATGGCCGAGAGACCTAGAGAAGCTACAGGAGGGACAGGAGGGCATAGCTAGGCAGTCATTCCTGCTAAACATGAATGAGCAACAATTGGGAAGGTACGGGTTTTGGGCGGCTCACAGGAGACACTTTCTTCGGCGAGCAATTGGAATGGACATAGAGGAGACTCCAGTATGGCTTGAATACTTCGCAACCATTGTGAGTGCAGGGGGATTCTACTCGCAGTGGCCATAGGAGTGGTCGGGCTCCTAGGGCCACTTTTTTTGGTGTGTTCCATGCTAGGGTGGTAGGATGGCAAGTTTTCGAGGAGTCGCTCAGTCAAGGGGCTAGGAATTTCTATGGTACTATGGTAGCCTCTCTGGTGCTGTGTGTTTTTTGGAGCCTGGGTTGGCCACTGGAGTGGTTTTTGTATTGATATAATTTCTCCAGTGTAAATCTTTTTGTATTAATACAATTAGCCAAGTGTAAATCTTTTTGTATTAATATAATTACCCAAGAACCAAGTGTAAATCTTTTTGCATTAATAAAATTTCTACTTTATTATTGATGAAATGATGTCAATGTGTTCATTTTATTCTATTAGTTATTATTCTATTAGTTATTATATCAACAAAGTGGGCCCAACTTCATATAAATATTAAAGGAGCTACATACTCTAGCAAAATGTTTCGATGCCAGATGGATGAGTATAGTGGAATTCTGAAATGAAAGTCTAGAGCGCAAGACTTGCAATCTCAAACCTCCGGAATCAATCAAGAGTCGTTAGATTTACAAAGATCAACAGTTGAGCCTATACAATAGTTTTAAAATTTTTAATTCCACCACTCGATGTATGTGCTATATTAAATAATTAATTCAAGCTACAGACTTGTATGCCATCCTTAAATTTCGTTTGAACTTTAAAGTGGAAGTACTCAGTACAAGTGTACAACTAAAACTGCATACTTGTATTGAACTTTAATAAAAGAATTTACCATGTTTCACTCACTTTACTTCACAATTGGCACTTAGCATTTAGCAATTTTAATTGATACTACTTGGAAGCGAGAGGTTCAAGGACTCAAGTGACAAGGAGATTGTAGTGCACCAGAAGTTTTAATATCAATTGTGCGATGCCACGAATTCACTCAGTGCCAATCTTTGTATTCATCTTATCCGGGTAAGTGAAATACAAATATACTCTATTCCTATTACTATTGTTGTTATTTTTGTCCTTGAGACTTTAGTTTTTTCAATCTTGGGGTTTAGGGTTGAGTGTTTACAAGCATGTCTACTAGCACAACCAGACCCAAAATTGGGAAAACCAAAGAAAAAGAAAAAATAGACTATGTTGGACTGCTTAAAGCCCTAGGTTTTATAGATGAATACCATGATACTTATGACCCTGTAATTTTTGGAAGGTTTACCTCAGTACTTAGGTTTTCATTGGAGAATAAGGTACGTCAAGTGCAAGCTAAGAAACCTGACCTAGAAAAATCAATACCAATTAATGGGATGACTGCACCATGGGTGGTTGGATTGGGATGCTTGGTGTTACCTGAGGTTTTTCCCTTGCCCTGAATTTATCATGGTTTGTTCCCAGAATTATGATGAAAAAAGAAAAGAAATAGTTAAAAAAGATAGCCAAGAAATAATTCTTCCCATTAATGGAGAACATTTTGGCAAATTGTTGGGTTTTACCACTAAAGAATGTGGAGCAGTCCTCATAAACCTAGAAAAACTTGCTAATACTTATGAAGCAGTTAGTGAAAATAACAAAATAAGATTTATCAAATCTCTAACAGTGGATGGTGTCCAACTCAATCAGAATCATAAGCCTCTTTATAAAATTGATATTTTTAGATCATGGGTCCAGGATACTATTTCAATGCTAGTGTTTTTCCTTGGATTGGATAATAATAGTGAAGTGGATGCAAGCCTCCTTGAAATGGTATACAATATCCATCAATTCATGCCACTTGCTAAATACAGATTTCTTGAGCACATTGCAGAATCCATGCATTGTCAATTTTTAATGATTAAATGAAGCCAAAGTGAACCTCCCACTCCCGGTGCCAATAGAAAGACATTTAGGTTCACAACCTACTTGTGCTATTTTTTTCTAGTGCAGTTTGCTAAGATGTTTCAGGACAACAAGCTTCAAATTTAGCATCAGCAAAATAAAATTGGACTACTAGATTGGACCCATAAGATAAAGATGTATCATAATATAAAAAACTACAATCATTTTGTGGACTACTTTTTGGCTCCATTGTATGAAACCATTACAAATACTCCAATGCCTAGATTGCCTGAGTCTTGTAGAAATTACATTCAACTGGGAAAAGAAATACAATTGGCTGACTGGTACTTCATGGAGGAATATACTGTCCTAAGATTTTATGGATCAGGGGCACAGCCCCACAAACTTCCAATACATGTGACAGAGAGGGTTTTGCATTGGAATACATATGGCAGATGGAGAGTACTGATTAGTTGTACTTTGTTAGTCAGCAAAAGAAGAGCATATTTCCTTCCTTACCTTTTTCATGTGGAGGGTTCACATTCAGGAGAAAAGAATTCACTGTGGCACTGAAACTCTACAACTTTTTAAATTTGATGTTGACTCTCACTGGCAGTATGACCCATGTGGTGTGATTAAATGAAGGATTGTGACCAATAAGAATGCTCCAACTAAAATTCAACATGAAAGTCAACCCCTGCTAGAAATGTTGAAAAACAAGAATTCTTGGGAGGAGGTGAGAAAAGTCATGGAAGAAACTGCTGCTCAAAGAGGTATTTCTTTTGAAAAATTGTCATAAAAAATAATGGGATTGCATCTAATTCCACAAACACCAAGAGATGCACTAGAAAACAAGAGAGTCAACAATTTCTATACAAAATCTACTAAAAAATCTAAGTGTACAAAAATTCCAGAGACTCTAAACAAGCTTGTACAGAGGAATGTTGGACACCGTCAAAAAATTTTGCCTTTTGGTCTATGAGGAAGGATCTCAGTGAGCTAAAAGCTACTGTAGATCTTGAAGACGTCTTAGAAGATGAAGAGTTCAACAAATTGTGGGATAAAGAGCATCCCTCTGAAGCTCAAGCAACTAATGTTGAAAGTGATGATGAGGATGAAAACTAACCCAAAGATCTTAGTGCCTATGTATTCAAACCTCGTATGAGTGAGACCGCATGATAAACATATACTAAAGGGGCATCAATAGCCCAAAACTTGGGTTATGAAGGTGGTGGTTTGGGGCCCATAGGAGAAAGCATTTGGATGGTACCAGAGGTATACCCTAGAGAAGCTAATGATTTTCTACTCGGCATTGGAGGTGATGAACAAGCCAAAGGGCATACACATACAGATCAGGAGATTAGATTTGTTCCATATTTAAATCCTTAGAGTGAGATTCAATCACTAATAGTACCACAAGGGTCTTCTGATCTACATGTTTCTCATTCTTTTCTTGCAGGAGATGGTGGACATTCTTGTGTTACTGGTGGCAAATCTGGCAATGTTACAGGTATTAGTAGTAGTAGTGGTCAGCAAGAGATGCAACAACAAACTCAGAAGAGGCCATCAACAACATTAAATGAAACTATAGACAAAATTAAAGAGCAAGGCCTTGTGAAGACTAAGAAGCAGAAGGTTATGGCAGGTTTTGATTCCACATCCACATCAAAGCAGTTGTTTCCATAAGGCACCTCCCCTCCTATCGTTAGTGTGACTGGGATAAGAATGGATAATACTCAGCCACAATTAATTAGAGATGTCACCAAAACTACAACTACTCCTTCACCATTCAAAGTTATGTCAAGTGTCATAGATTATGATTACAAAGTTGAGTTTGAAAAGGAAGCAAAATTATCTAAAAGTCACAAGAAGCAAGTGCTAGAGGTAGAGACTACTACAACTTTAGAGCCCGCAACAACTAGGGTATTGACTACATTTGACCCAGGAAAAAAAATGGATTACATGATTATTGTGCCCAAAGTTCAAGATAAACTAGAGGACCAGATGCAACGATCTAACTATGAGGTGAGCACCATCCAAGTGGATTTTTTTGGAATGAAAAATTCTAACAAAATTAATGTATCAAAAAAGAACAATGAAGTGGTGGACACATTATTGCTAAAGCAAGAGAGAGAGAAAAAAATGTATGATTATTTTTAATTTCCTGGTAACCTTGTTGAATATATTGTCTACAAATCAGAGTTGTAAGATAGATAGGTCACATCTTCTAGTAATTGAGTTACAATAGAAGGAAAATATATTCAGTGATGTTAATTCCATTCATGTTGCTCTTTTTCATTTGACTTTGTGATTTACGTAATAGGTTGGAGACTCTTATAGGAAAGTTACAGGCAAACATAGCAAGTGAAAAAGCCAAGAGGAAAGGAGCAAAGAACAAGACCAAAGAATTAGAGAAAAGGATAAAAAAACTCTGACTCTACATCTACAAGTGAAGTGAATAAATAGACAAAGGAGGAAGTGAATAAACTAAAGAAAATGTTCAGTGAAAGTAAAAAAAATTATGATATTCAAACAACCAATTCAAAAAAATTAGAACAATCCTTGATTGAAGCCAATACCAAACTGGAGCAATCAAAAAAAGGACATATGTGGCAAGAAAATGTGGAGAGAGAGAGAGAGAGAAAATTCTCTGAAAATTTATAGAACAAACTGAAGAATGCAGAGAATGAAATAAAATTCTACCAAAACAAAGTATCTGAATTATATAGAAACACAATGGTTTATATGAAAAGTAACATTTGGGAGAAAATAATGAAGAGGATTGATGATTTGCCTACAATGTTTGAATTCATTGATGATCTAGTATTATGTAGTAATACACTCAAACAATACATTGCTGAAAATGGAGACATGGCAACTTCAAGATAGTCAGATGCAAACAAAATTTTGCAATCAATCTACATAGCTAGTGGTGAAGAATTGGAATCCAAAGGAATTCAGAACCGTATTGATGCCACAATAAAGGCCTCAACTATCATTGAAAAATGTATGAAGCTGGAACAAGCACATGAACTTTTGGTACAAGCTGCATTATTGACAAAGCAACTGCAAAAAAATGTAGAACACTTCAAAAAGCTTGGTTTGCCAGTGGCTTTTGACCCATCAAACCAATACATTGGAAAGAATTCTTTCAAAAAGAAAATGGAGGATAAAATGAACTTCGACAAGGACCAGTTTCTTCAAAATCTTGATGAGGCAATTTTTATGGATTCCATCCTACCACTGATAACCTTGAATGCAACTTTGAGTGATACATTCAAGTCAAGTAACAATATCATTTATAAAATATTATCACAGTTACAACTCAGTAACCATGGGTTAAGAAAAATTGCACTTCCATCAGATGAAGAGTGGAGTACTCTATGAAAGCTGATACAATGATTTAGTAACATGTGTTTTCAATGACATCAATACCAGAATGACTAGGCTGTTGGAATGCTATCTCTAGTTTTTTGGCATCCGTTCTTTTTGTTGTCTATCTAGAGTGCTCTAGGGGCTACTTTGTAATGGGTTCAACACCCTTGGCTTGCCACTTATCTAATCAAAAACATGTGTTTCCAAGTTCCAACAGAGCATTATGTAGAGTTGGTTTTGAGCAAGTTATTATACATTGTAAATGTAATACTTCAATCTTCAATGTATTCTAATTTCCTTTAGACCTTCAATGTTCATTTGAAAATCAATATAACACTGAAATCCTTTTATGTGTAGAAATTGTCTGTGTTATTTAATTGCCCACTTCATATTAAATATTTGCTAATGGTGTATATTAATAATATAATATGCTACAACATTATTCATATATTTCAATATAGAACTGATAAAATGCTCATGAAAAATCATGCAACAAGCAAGAAACTGAAACTTACAACTCTAGAAATATAGGCAACCTATTAGAATTGTATTATATTTCACTGTTCAAAAGTTCCCCAATCTTCCAACAACATTACAAAGTAGTACTTGTATCTTATTTACTTCTCAAAATTTCTAAAATCTTCCAACAACCCAAGAATGATTAACACAGTTCTTTTATAGACCAAGAACGTGTACTCAACATTGATTACATTGTCATTTCAAATAGTTTATGGATACAAAGCACCGCCAACATGGCATTGAGAACATTAATTTCATTTGAGAGAAGAAAGGAGGAGTAGATGGACTTTGGGAGATGTGTAATCGCTTGGAGATCTACCTCATTAATGCTGGGGAAAAGGTGGTTGGCCAGTTCAATCCTGCGACCCATACTTGTCCTTCCATTCACAGTATGTCTTTTCAAGTGGCTAGGGAAATGAGATAACCTCTGTGATCTTGCCATTATGACTGACATAGTTGGCATCCAAAATAGAATTTACATTCTTGCAAAATATATCAAAAGTAAATTCAACCAAATGCAGCTTGTCAAGTGATAAACCTAGCACCTGCATGGTTGGATCGCCTTCATCACAACAAGCGGGAATTAATTGATGACCATTATCTATTATTTCTCTTCCACTTCTCTTGGTCCTTAGCCTTCCCATCACCCTCCAAAATATGTGGCAACCATTTAGTGTCCATCGTTTCTATTACCTGCATCTTTTCCCTCAAAACTATATCCAATTTCAATTGAGAATTGGCCACATCCTCGAGATGTTTCAATATTTCTGACACCAAATTCAACTCAGGAGGTGCATTTGCATCCAATCTAGAACACCTAAGAAAATCTCTAACCTCTAAAGTTCTTGGTAGCCATTTAGCTTTCACACTTGATAGTCTCTGCTTATCAAATTCATGCTTCTCATAGGCTATCCTTAATTTTGAGTAAGTCCTCCAGGCCTCCTCCACTTTGGCCAAGAGTTTGGTCACTATGTTTTTGATCAAATTGGTGACCATGTCCTTTACTTTGTTCTCCTTTTCTTCTTTCAATTTTTTGTTATCCTCCTTCAATTCTCTCATTTCTGAAAGGAGAGGCTGTGTGTCAACTGGAAGTGACTCTACAGTCTGAATGATAGGGGGACTCTGAGATGGACTAGGCTCTAATTGTGGTTGCCCTTCATATTTGTTCAACCTAGCCATGGCCAATGCATATTTCTCTAACAATTCATTATAGTCTTTCTGCAGTTTAATTTGTTAGGTCTCAAAAATGCAGGTTGCAAATCCTAAGAGGATGCCGGACTCTATGATCAGATTGGAAACATTTTTGAACTAACTCGATGGAGTTAACTTATAAGGTTAATGAGTCCCTGCACTTTAGGCACTACCACACCTAGGCGGGTGGACCTTGAAATTTGAAGCAGATCAAATGAATGTGAGTGTTTTGACTAAGTTAATGGATCTACCCATAGTGGCAAATGGTGTGGAATAGATGAAAGCTTGCTAATTGGTTCTATTTCTAATATCTGAAAGATGCTTGGTATAAATTGTATAAGCAATATCAGGGTAAATTTTATGACTATGCTCAATTAATGGATGGATTTTTGGATAAAACTAAATGATGAATCAAGATAAGACCAGTGGCTTGTTGGGTAAACAGAGTCAAATGAAAATCTAAGACTAGTGACTTATATTGGGTAATAACTCTAACTATTTGGCACAATGCTTTGGTTTATAACTTGTATAAACATGCATGGAAATGATTGACAAACTCTTCTTAATATCCAACTGACACAATCAGGTTTCTTTTTATTCACCAGAAGGAATTTTAATCCTTTCTTGAAGGAACCAATTGAATGAACTATACAAGAGCAACAGATAATGTCAACTTGGAGACAGAATGACAATCCTAATTATGTGGTTCTTCTTAGTGATCCAAATCAACATTTTTAGATTACTGTGACTGACCAGAAGGATTTTAATTCCTTTTAAGGAAACCAATTAATCAAATCACATAAATACAATAAATGTGCATTGACAAATTAAATATATACTTGATATATCAATTTGAATAATAAGGAAATATTGAATTGGAGACAACCAAATAACTGAATAATTTTAACAAACAATTGATGCCAGTATAAAACCACAGAATCAGAGATCTTCTATTAACTTCTTTAATATAATACTTGTAATAATGTCTTATAAAATATTATGAACCTCTCATATTATCTCCTACTGCTGATGATAATTGATTATCACATGTCGAACTTATATAGAAATATTTATGAAGAGACATAACTCTTCAAAATGTCTTTTGAAAATTAAAAAGGATTAACATAACAACAACAAAGATAATGACCCTAAGCCCTACTAAGCCACAAGTAAATCTGAGCAACATGATCCATGTACTCTTGGCTTCGATGTGTATCACCAAATTCAATAGCATTTCTAGTAATCACATCCATTGTCACCATCTTCTCCAGATGCTTACAGGCCTCCCCAGATGCTGAGTCTTTATCCTTGAGAGCTTCTAAAGCTTCATGTAATATCACCTAGCATTCTTTAATCCATTCATCTTTTCTCTTCAACTCCTTGTCATTTCTAAACAACATGGGTATACCTGCCTTTGAAACCTCAACACATTCCCTGGCATCGTCCTGGAGCTAGTCATGATATTTTTGATGTGGTTTGATCAAGACTTTGTCACTGGAGGTACCTGTAGTGTCAAGAGAATCTCTACTCTACATCTCATGGAATTTCTCTTGAAGCCTATTGTTTAACCTTTCATGTTCTTGGATTACCTTATGGTTCTTAGAATAGACATCCCAAAATTTATTCATCCAATGCATCATATTGATATGCCTATTCTGTAGTACTACTGCAAGTGCGTCAATTTGAACCTGGGCTATTTGATCAATAGATGGTGACTGGGCACTTTGTGAACTCTCTCCTTGGTTTAATCTTTTAATGCATCCTCCGAAGGCATTCTTGACAGTATCTTTTAGGAAGTCATTTTCTTTTGTCAATCTTTCAAAACTCAGCTTATATGCATCTCGTTCCTTGATCAACATTTGAGCTTGTGCTTTATTTAGTTTTGCAACATTTATACCAATGTCTACAGTAATCAAAGGATCAATTTCTCTTGCTTTCAAAGTCATAACATGCCCAAACATTTTTTCAGTATCTTTAATGGTTGTCTTCTTATGAGGAGGGTATAAGGCCCATATCATGAGTGAGTTTTCATCATTGTTATACTTGGTACCCATGTATACCTCTATTACACCCTCAAGAGTGAGCTTGTACTTGTCATCAGTATTGTGCAAGAAACTATCAAACACCAAAGCAGAATTTATGTCAAGTCCAGGAAATATCATGACACTTGCTTCTCTGAGCAACTGTCTACCTCTGTTAGGAGTCTTAACCCTCAATTCATTGTCTAATGTTGTCTTTAACATAGCCATCAATTGTTTTTCATTATCTATTGTGACATCTTCAACTGATTCCCTGAGTTCTTTTCCCTTGCATTTATACAAAAATGATTTAAACTCTTGAGAATGAATAAATTGATCATCTGCAATGAAAGAATCATATGCTAGCTGTCTATGATCCTCATCACCAAGCCCCTCTTCATCCTTCTCTCTATTAGGAGATTGATAACATTCCATTTTTTATTTAGAGATTTTGGTTGTCTGTTCATGTAGCTCCTCTTCTCCTATAGATTCCTCATCACCAAAAGACAACAACTCTATTTCTGCAAGCTATTTTCTCTTTTCATCTAGTTCTCTATTATACTTTTCAATTACTAATTCAACCTTGGATTCTTCTATGTTCCTAATAATATCATCATGTGGATACAAAATATGAGTATATCCACTGAGATTTTGTTTTCTCATAGCAAAATCAATGAAACCCTCATGATCAAATCCTTTTCTCGCCTCTGCACACCTCATATTATAATGCATCAATTTGTCCCTTATGAGACTATAACCTTCTTTAGAAACCACAGTAAAATTCCTAAAGCATAGAGTACTAGGCATGAAGGATTGCTTGTCATAGGCACTCAAGTTCATCACATTAGAGCAGTTCATTTACCTGACTATCTCTAAGTAGGCAATCCTATCAGGAACCGTCTTGGGCAATATAAATGGGGTATCTTCAAAACCATAAATTCTAACCATGGTTGAATCCTCAAAGCAATACCAATCTCCCTAGTTGTGGGTGATAGTTGGGGGACCACCAAAATCTTTTGGTCTGAGAAACCTTTTTATTTCATCTGATAGTGAATATTCACAAGCATGGTTAAAGTATCTACACAACACTTTTACAAAATACTCTTCAAAATGAATGTAACTGGAGTGGGCAAACCTACTATCCCATATCCTTGTCCACATTTGCATAGGTGACTTTTGTCCCCTTTTGTCTAGTTGAGCAATTCTAAGTTCACTTGGCCATAGTATAATACCATATGCATGAGGAGAGAATAATGCTCAAAAGAGACTGTTGGGGCGTTGTTCTTAATTGCAATTAAACTGGAATCAATCTTTTTGAAAATACAAGTAGCATAGTCAAACTGCCTAGCATTATGACACTGGATATCTATGGCTATCACCATTAATGGAATTGTCATAAAATCAGGAACCTGTGACCCTAGGACTTGGGCAATGGAATAATATGTGTATTGCATATATGGTTCAAACAAGGACACATGGAATGGAGGTCCATCATTGTCATCAAAAGGCACTATTTTTCCCTCTGTCCTAGGCCTGTGGAGGAGCAATATCCATCCATTGTATGTGGTGTCCATCCTCCAGTATTCTTTGTTCAAATCTTCATATACTATGGGAAGTGTACACAAGTCATCCAATTCAAATACTTCACAAATGGCATTTTTGGATAAATGTATAACAGGCTCTCCTTGTGGATTGCATATGGCTTTTAGGCTGGGATTGTAATATTTAGCCAAAAGTTTTAGGAGTTCCACATTCACAAACACGTCAGGGATGACCAATTTTCCCAAATTCAAATGCCATGGACTAGACACTGGGACATTCCTAAATCTTCTATCATAATGGAATTTGAACAATTCATAGCCTCTGATTGGTGTCCATACATTTCCCAAGTATTTACATTTGTCTTCTAACTTCTCTACCTCCACCCTGAGTTGTGCAGACCTTCGGGCTTTAGGGGTAGACCCAGACAATTGACCTATCAAATCTTGGTTTAGTTTTCCCTCTTTTATCTTTTCATCAGGGCTTTTATCAATTTTCTGTTTCTTAGGTTTACTAGTTTCACCTTGTTGTTTTCTACCCTTGCCCTTTACTGGTGTCTCCATTATAATTCTGAATAGGAAATTAAAATTATAATCAACCACACAAAGGTACATACTTGTTGTCTAAAAGCTTTGACTTCTTTCACCAATGCATACACCTGTTTCTCAATTGTGTCATATTTTAATTCTGCATTTTGAAGAGATTTGCTAAAAAATGAAATGGGCTGTTCATATCCCTCATCGTTTTTCTGTAACATTACTGTTGCAACTGTATGATATGACGCAAATGAGAACAAATGAAATGGCTTACTGAAATTAGGAGATACCAGAACTGGGGCTTCCTTAATTGCCTTCTTAATGGTGGTAAATGCCTCTAATGTTTCTTCTATCCAGTTCACTTCTGAATTCTTCTTTAACAATCTTGATATGGGACTAACAATCTCTGCAAAATTTGATATGAATCTCTTGACAAAGTTGATTTGGCCAAAGAGTGATTGTATAGATTTTACATTCTTAGGAATGGGAACTTGGTCAATGGCTCTTACTCTTTCAGGATCTATTCTTACTCCATCTTTTGAGACTATGTGACCAACCAACTTGCCCTCTGTTACTGCGAAATGGCACTTCTTAGGATTCAATGAAATTCCATATTCTAAGGCTTTAAAGAAATTTGCTCTAGATGTGTACAATGATCTTCAGCCTTTTTAGAATATGTTGCCATGTCATCCTAATATACTACCATGATTTTGTTAATTAGTTATGCAAAGGCCACATCCATCACTCTTCGAAATGTTGCTCTAGCATTCGTGAGTCTAAATGGCATTCTTAAATACACATACATTCCCCATGGTGTGGTGAATGCAATCTTATATTGTTCTGATTCTTTGACTTTCACCTGATTATATCCAGAGAAACCATCCATCATTGACAATAGTTCACACCTTGTCACCTTTCACAGTATTGCTTCCATATTAGGGAGGGGATAATTGTCCTTAGGAGAAGATTTATTTAGATTCCTGAAGTCCACACATAATCTAATTGTTGATGCTTAAAATTGCGCTTATTCTAACACCAACATGGGAAGTTTCAGGAATATGGGACTTGCAACCTGAAACAACCCTCAGATTTTAAAGAAGCTGGCTCTTCTCTAACTTAAAATTGGTTTAGGGAAAAGGGGAGAAATTAACACAAAGTAAAGACACAATTAAAGCAAATCTATCTATGGCGATGCACCTAAGCAGTAAGTATCTCTCTAAAATCAAGCACATTGAAACTATCTTTAAGATTTAGTCACATTAAAGAGTTGATATTGCATGATCAATACAAACAGATAAAATGAATAGCATCAAAGGCTCATAACTAGACAATTTTTGTAATGACACAGAAAACATCAACAAGGCACAGAACTCAATCTTCTCATTAATTTTTCAGCAACATAAAAGGCACAGATACATGCATAGTTATATTAACCTTCTGAATCAAGAACAAAACAAAGGCAAATGATATTACTGGTCAGAGCAAAAAAAGTCTACAAAACTTCTCATAAATCTCTGATAACAATCTATACCAAGAAATCTCTATCTGAATCCCCTTTTTTGGATCCTCCTGTCACATATTTATAGCATAGGATCGGCTCAAGATTGCCCATATGATCAAAATCCCAACGGTCTAACCGAACTGGCAAAAGAAACCCTTGTGGTTACGGAAACTTACAGGGACACTCGCAGAGGCAAAACTGAAACTCGCTGTGACACATGCTGATGCGCTGCAATAGGAAACAAAATGTAGAGTTTTTAACTCTACAATTCTTGGTGACCCCGAGGACTTTTGAACCTACTCAAAAAGAATCCAAAAATTTGGGCAAAGGAATGTATATAAAACACAACAAGGATCAAAAATTCTGCAAAGCTGTCTGATAAACAGACCATTCAAAATTAGAAGGTCCCTATTTATTCTGCAGATCCTGAAAGGCTAAATCAAGGTTAATGATATCCTTGTGTGAAAAACTCTACAAAACATGAACCACAGCCTTTAATTGGAACTCGAGCTGAGCCATTGGGATCAAGATAGCTTCCACCTCTTACAGTGATGAAGAATCTATTAAACCCTGGAAAACTAACTGATCATTCTGCTTGGTCAATAGTAAAGGTTTGATCTCATCAATCATTAACACAGTGTTGCTATCAGGAAAAGGAGAGGGAAGGCCCAATTGTACCAGATCCTCTATATGCTTTTTCATATCTTTGACTCCTTCCTTGACAACATCCAGGAGCTCTTGGCAATTAATTGCAGCTGAATTGCAACTGAAGACTTCATTCACCCTTTTTGCAGCAATCATTATATCACTAATCCCTGCTGCTGACAATGTTTCATCAGTTATATCATATAGTTTCTTCAGCAATAGCTAAGAATCAGAGACTCTCAAAGAAACTATGGACAGAGTGGCCTGGACTGAAGTCTCTACCTTTTCACACAATTGTTGTGCATTTAATAGGAAAGTTAAAGAAGGTTTGAGCTGGATAATCTCTTCAGAGATTCTTTTCCATACTGACACATATAGCTCCCTGACTAGGTTTAAAACTCCTGCATTCTTGGGCCTATTTGCCAACTCAAGTGTCAACTGTTTTGTTTTTTGTTGCTTAGCTTTGAGTTGGGCCTGAACTATAGTAGCATTGTTTTGCTCATTCAACAACTGCTGCTGAAACTGTGTGGCTTGTTGCAATTTATCCTGAAACTTCCTCTCTAGTGCTGCCTTCTCTTGCCTCAGGATAGTTACTGCGGCTTTTTCTTGTGCCAGTTCTGCTTTCAAAGAAACATTTTGGGCCTATGTAGCCTGATGAATCTGACAAGAAACAATATTTTGCAACTATTTATTGAGATCCTCTATTTCATCTTTCTTGGATTTAAGCTCTGCAGCAAGGTTGCTACAATTTGCCTTTTCTTGAGCTAAATCAGCTTCTAACTTTTGCAACTTCCTTGAAACTTTCAAATAATCAGTTGCCATAGCAGAAGTAGTTTCATTCAACAACTCAACCCTATCCTGTGGCCTGAAAAGTGACATGTCCATGGCCACTGCATTCATTGTAAAATCCTATGGCTACATCTGCTCATTTGGTTTAACCACAGTAGGTGACAAATGTGTCACAGTCAATTGCTGTTGAATTGGGTCAAAGAGTGACCTCATGTGTGACACAGCCAAAGCTTTATTATCTTTCTTTCTCTTCTTTTCCATCCTAGCCTCCCTGGCCTTTTTAGTAGTATCAGCTTGAGCTTGAAAGGTAGGGGGAGAAGCAATATAACCTCCAGCAAAAGGATGTCCTTGTGGCAAGCCATAGGGAATAGCCAAATGTTGGCTAGGAGGAATCTAGGGAGGGGCTTTCTTCAGAACAGAGGGAGAAAAAGGGGGCAAGGAGGTAGCCTGTGATGACATGGCCTAAGGATTAGGCAGTGGGGCAAATGTAGATATAGGCACAGCAGAGGTGGAAGGAGATAATATTTGGCCAGTTGGGATTGCCACCCCTATGGTAGAAGGAAAAGACTGAGAAGAAAAAGGAGAAGAAATAGTTACCTGAGGAGCTGCAGATGTGACTTGTGGTTGTAGTTGTGAGGGCTCTGCCTCTTCATCTAAATCTGGCTACAGGTGTAGCTTTCTGTGCTTCCTTGGCCTTTCCTCTGCTTCCTTTGTCTCCTTTTCTACAACATTGACCACTACTGATGGTGGTAATGATACAAAACTGGAAGCCCCAGTCACTGAAACTGATGGAGTCCCTCTAGATGGTCATGATACCACACTCTTATGTTTCTCTAAGGCACTGAGAGATTGGGGCCAGATAGTTACAGCGGCTGTAGATGAGGCTTGTCCTATGGCCTGCACTGTATGAGTTGATTCTGCTTCCCCTTCTGACTCTCCACCCTGTGTTTGAAATTTGCTTGTATCAGGGCTAGAGACTGGAGACGGATGCCATTCATCCCAGATTGCCTCCCATCTCTCATCAGTATCAACATTGCCAAAAGAGTGAGTTGTCTCAAAAATCTCCTGCCTATACTTCCAATAGGCCTCTATTTTTTCTGGCTTCCATTCCTTGCCTTTTGATAAAGCTTTCTTCAGTCCAGAAGTCATTTTTAACTTAGGGTCAAAGGCCCTATGCTTAACATAAAAAGTCTCCCATGGCCTGGGACCCTCAAAAGGCAAATCCGTCAATTCTACATATAGATCAGGGGTATCCTCTTTAGGGTTTCTTCTGTCTTCCCAAAAGGGACGACCCTCATGCACAATTTTAGCACTGACCTTGTTATCCTTGACCCATAAGGTTATGAAACTACTTGGGTCATATTTCCATTTATCTTCTATAAGAAAGAAGCCCAGGACAGCTAGTTTCCTTAGCAACAAGTGCTCAGCATCCCTGACTTCCAGGGCCATATTTTTTCTTACCCATGGGATATAATACATTTTCTTTTTCTTCTTCTTAGTGCCATAGTCATTGTCAACCATAGACATTTGCCGAGTGACCTCTAGAAAAGCTAACCTAGGAGTCAAAATCTTAGGTAGCAGCATTGGCTCTCCATTAAAACCATGGACCCTAATAATGGTATGATGGGACCCAAAGAAATAGTCACAGGGAATAGGGCAATTTGCCATGAGGCCTCTGATACTTGGTGTTAACCTAGTTTCTATAGGGTCGGGGCTTAGGTGGCAAAAAGCAGGGGCAACAAAAAGTTCCCAAAAATCATATAGGTCTGATGTCTCAGATAAGACATGTGTCCATGCAGACACAGGTATGGTCCTATTATGACCGAAACTTGGGTCATACATATTTAGTTGCATATACTATGAAAAAATACCAGGGTTTTGATATAGCATAAGGTGAAACAAATAAGCAGAATACCTGAAAACCCTATTAGACTTGAAATGGACGAGTTGATCAACCATTAAATAAGTGATTTGCTCTGAGAAATCAAGCCGATACTCTTGAGACTTGTCCACGGTCTTTAATCTGAACAGAATAGCAATTTGCCAGTCATAGACAGTAATGTCCTCTTTCATCCCGAAGATGAATGCCATCATAGACAATGCTTCCTGGCTGGCTTGAGTTAATTACCCCCTTCCTGTGGGTAAATGGGCATTAATGTGTTCTCCTCCTCTAACTGCAACTCCGAATTGAGGAACCTCAGCTGATTATTGACATTTTCCCAAGTTTTCTGCATTTTGACAATGGTAGGGAATGTGGCCGTCTTGTCATGATATAGGGCTAATATGTCTCTAATAGCTTTAGGTGTTATTTGCACCATAAAGGGACCATTTTGTATGGTGCTCGAGGGCGCATGAATCAGTTATGCGCACATATCTATTAGGTCAGGGCATGAATGTACGCTTGGGACAATAAATTGCGCCAATTGTGAGGTCCAAATCCTCATACCAAATGTTTTTGATTGCCCAGCCTTCGCCTTTTGGTGACATCTCTGGAGTGCCCCTTCACGGAGAGCTTTGGTAGGTTTTTGAAGAATCGGTTCACAAATACCATCTGCAAAATCCTTTAGTTTTGCTGGGTCTACTGTATATCCAACCTCGGGGACCCTTGTCCTTGGATAGGTTCTCAAGGGTTGTACAGGTGCTGAAGCATATGATTTGTTGCTTAGAATTTTATCGATGGACTCATAAACTCCAAGCCCCTGTTGAGAAGATTGTGCTTTTGACATATCTGTGTCTCTATTGAGAAGTTAGTGAGTTTGAAGTAACAGGGATAAAAGCTTTGCAACATAAAAGGGCACTTTTCCAAGCAAGGTTTGCTAGGAATTGGAATTGCAGGAAATAGGGTTTTTGAACAGATGCAGAAGCAAAATGAGAGGCAGGGTTCAAGATTTAACTCTAAATATTGGGGCATTGAAGACACATTAAGTAGAGTAAATGGCATTAAAGCCAAAAACTGTTAGTGTATCTTATGAAGTCTGTATGGGACAGAGTATCAGACACGTCATAAAGAGTGGCTACGTAAAGTGGTACTTTCAGAAATTTTGGGCATTGGAGAGAAACTTGGCGAATGCGGGAGTGTCAAAAAGAAAAGAGACTTGAATTGCTGCCACGTGTTCACTGAACCCTTATTAAAAGAAAAAGCGGGAAAAGAAGCGGGAAAACAAAGAAACAAAAGGAAACTAACTAACTATAGTACACAGGAGACACTGCTTAATTAAAATGTTTTAGGTAGATCCCATTCACAGGAATCTCTTCGGGTTCGCCCTCCATTGTTTCAAGCTCAAATGAATTTTGCTGCTTACAGGAATGAATCTTCTAGGGGCCAGTCCATAATGACTCAAATTTGCTGTGTCGACTTGGCTTAGTAGATCTCTCGTCCCACTTCAAAAAAATTGAGCCAACTTCAAAATGAGGATTTGAGGTTCCTTTGTCAAAACAGTCTTTGATTATTTTCTGGTGTTTCATCAGTGCTTCATGTGCTTTCTCTCTTTTTTCTTCTACCTCCAACAATTCAACAAGTCTAACTTGCATGGGACCATTTTCTTCAATCTCAATCTATTTTAACAATTGCAGAGTAGGAATCTCTAGGCTTAGTGACATTACAGTTGGCTTACCATAGACCAATTCATATGGGGACATCTTTGTCACTTGTTTAGGTGTAATTCTATTAGCCCACAGTGCTATATTAAGCACTTTATGTCACTCTTTGTGATGATCAGCCCCTATTCTCTTAATGAGTCTAATCAAGTTTTTGTTAGTAGATTATGCAAGACCATTACCCTAAGGGTAATAATTTGAAGAGGTTTTTAAATAAATTCCATACCTTATTGCAAACTCTGATATCTTCATTCCCAAAAATGCCTTAGCATTATCTAATATCATGGTGCGAGGAGGGCCAAAACGAGTTGTAATGCTTTTGAGAAAGTCCAATATTACCTTTTATGTTTCTTCTTTAAGTGGCACTGCCTCAGTCCATCTGGTAAAGTAATCAGTGGCTGTAAGGATCCATTTGTGTCCCATACTTGACACTAGATTGATCATACCAATGAAATCAAGACCCCATTGGGCAAAAGGTTCATCTATAATTATAGGGCTTAGGGGCATTGCTGCATTTCTTCTTTTTCCTACATAGAACTGACAAGACTGGCACTCTTTAACCAGCTGATAACAATCTGCAAATAAAGTGGGCCAGAAGTAGCCTTCTTGAGTTATCTTTATGGCAGTAGTTCTTGCAAAAAAGTGTCCACTTGAGGCTCCGTGATACAGCTCATGTAGTATTCTTTGGGCTTCATCTTTCTCTATGCATCTTAGAAGAATACCATCAAAGTTTCTTCTGAAAAGAACTTGGTCAATTAAAACAAAATAGATCCCTTGCTACCTATAGTATCTCCTTTTGTCATGCGAGAGTTCTTTTGGGAAAATCCCCTTTTTCATAAACTGAATTCTATTTGTGACCCAGGAATTCTGATCAATCGCCTGAATTCTCAACACATTCTCATTTTCTGCTTCTGCAGTTACCATTCTTTCCATGTCTTAGGCCATGTATTGGCACAGTCCCTTGCCTTTGACAAGTTTAGTTGGTCTGACCTCCACATCATATTCAAGAATCTTTGTTATCCAGTTTGCTCTTTTCTCAGTGATCTCTCCTTCCATGATGTATTCTCTAACACTCGGATGAGCTACTAGTATCAGAATCTTATTTCCTGTGACCATGTGTCTGAATTTTTTAAGGGCTTTTACCATAGCATATGCCTGTTTTTCCACAAAATTGTATTTGGCTTCATACTCTCTAAGAGTCCTTGAGAAAAATGCTATTGGATGTTCTCCTTCTTATTGATCATCTTTCTGAGTCAAAATAGCAGCAACACTAAACTCACCACCATAGACATACATTATAAAAGACTTAGAAAAGTCTGGGTTTCTCAGTACTGGGGCTATAGAAATGGATTTCTTAATTTCCTCAAAAGCTTGTCTCCCTTCTGCAGTCCATTTGAACACCAGGTCTTTCTTCAGCAGAAGTGTCATTGGTCTTATTAGGCCTGCAAAGTCTGATATGAAACGACTGACAAAATTTATCTTTCCCAAGAAGGACTGGACTGCTTTCTTATTTATAGGCAGAGATAAGTTTATTATAGCAGTGACTCTTTCTGGATCAATAGAGACTCCATCTTTTGACACTATATGTCCCAATAGTTTGCCTTGAGGTACTGCAAAGATGCACTTCTTGGGATTCAAGGATATTCCAAACTCTTGACACTTATTAAAAATAGATTCTTTCTAGATGAACAAAATGATCAACAGCTTTCGTGGAAAAAATAGTGAGATCATCAAGATAAATTAGAATGATTTTATTTATGAGTTGCCCAAATGCTACATCCATTGCTCTTTGAAAAGTGGCTCCAGCATTTGACAGGCCAAATGGCATCTTGGCATATGCAAATGTTCCCCATTTGGTAGTAAATGCAGTCTTGTGTTGGTCTTCATCAGCCAACCAAATCTGATTGTATCCAGAGAAACCATCTAGCAAGGAAAATATCTCTGATCCAGCCATAGTCTGTAAAATTTGTTCCATAGAGGGCAAGGAATAATGATCCTTTAAGGATGCTCTATTTAGATCCCTAAAATCTACACAGAGTCTTATGTCACCATTCTTTTTCCTGACTGGCACTAGATTGGATACCCAGGTTGAGTGTTTGATTGGAAAAATTATTTTAGATTCCAAGAGTTTCTACAACTCATCCACCATTAGAGGTTCAATCCTTGGGTTCACTGGCCTCTGCTTCTGTCTAACTGGTTTAGATCCTTCAGTTAGTTCTATGGTGTGCTGAATGATGTCTCTGTCATAGCCATGAAGGTCTTCATAGGTCCAGGCTATTACTCTGTCATATCTATCACACAAGTCAACTAGTCTTTCCCTTTCCTGTTGGGTTGTGGAATTTCTAATCTTTAGTTTTCTTCCTTCACTCACTTGTATTTCAGTATAATCTGCTTTATTTGCTTGAAACCTCCTTTTCTCTAGGCTTACATCTTCTAGATCAAATAGGTTTTCTAAAGTAATCAGTCCTTTGGGAAGCTTATTAGATTTTAGTTGAATAATTTGGTCTCCATATGCTTCTTCAATCTTAGGGTGTAACTAATCAGCAAATTCTCCTGACTGTTGCAAAAATGAGAGTACTTGAAAATCATTTTCAAAGACTTGCCAATTTTCATCATTGTCTGGGATAGTTGGCCTTACTATAACTTTGACTGACTCATTGTTTACTAATAGATCAGTTGCTGGGTCAAACTGTGAGCCAATCTGTGCCATCCTATCAGCTTCAAAATTTTGGGTTCTAGGAACCGCTTCAATATTGAAAGCTTCAAAATCATCTATTAAGTCCCAAATTTTGTGTCTATAGGATCTCATCCTTACATTTTTGGCTACTGCCTTTTCTCTAATTTGTTTCACCACTAGTTCTGAATCTCCTTTGACTATCAGATTCTTTACTCCCTTCTTCTTGGCTAACATGAGCCCATGCACTAAGGATTCATACTCAGCATCATTATTAGTACAGGCAAATTGGAAACGGATAGCTCTTAAAATTTTCTCACCATTTGGAGCAGCAACACAAATTCCTACTCCAGCACCATTCTTACTTCTAGCCCCATCAAAATTTAGAGTCCAGATTTTTGAATCCTTTTCAGATTCTTGAGCCTGTGGAGTTTCATCATTTAAAACATTTGGGATTTCATGGTCTTCATCAAATATGACATAAGTGCCCAGACCAGTAGAGTCATAATTTCCATAGGGGTCACTTTGCATCATAGTCAACAACTGATTATTATCTTCCTCTTGTTGGTCATATTCAGTCCAATCTCCTAACTCCTCAACAAAAACCCTTTCTTCTTTATTTAGCATAGCATGAGCTACCTCTAATTTTTGGGTTGGTTCATTTGTGATGTGATCCTTAGATAATGACTCAGATAGTATTTTCATTTTTGTCCCATATTTGGTTCTTAGGATGAGGTGAGACCAATCAAGTGACATATAACCTCCTATCTTAGCTGTAAAATCTCTGGATAGACATAAACCAAAAACAGGAGGAATATCTATGACCACCACATCCTGATTCACAATTATATTAGGGCAAGTATACAATTGCAATGGGAGTTATTTAATTTTCCCTATTGTTTGCACTGATTTCCCATCCAACTGCATAACTCCTCTAGTAAGTGGCTCATACTTTATCTTTAAAGCATCTGCTATTTGTTTAGGCATTACTGTAGTACTGGCCCCAGAGTTTATCATTGCATTATGTAACAGTTTCTTCCCAACTATCAAAGTCAAATAGAAGGGCTCTGGTTTGGATTTGCTTACCTCTGGTGCATTGTTCAAAAGGGCTATTGTCTGCAGAGGAACAGTGTCTTTGAGCTGCAGCTTTTCTTTATCAGTAGGTCCTCCTTTGGTACCAGTATGTTTAGGCACTGCTTGGCCCTGCAGAACTTCCTGCAATAGTGTCTTTTGCTCAGGGATAGCTAACATGTCCCAGATTGACACATGTGCTGGGGTCCTCTTCAGTTGATCCACCACATTCACAAGTCCTAGTGTTTGTGTTCTTGGATAATAAGGGTATCTTGCCTTTTCCTGAACTTGTCCAGAAACTACTTGGTTCTGCACTGGCTGAGGTATTTCTTGTCTAGCAGCTGTGTTTTGATGACCTTGAAATGGAGGGATCCCCATAATTTCATTATTTGTGACTTCAGGTTGCTCCATCATCCTTCTCTTGGCTCTGGTGTAGTAATCTGATTGTACCAATGGCTTCTTGGAAGTAGGTGCTTCATTCAAGAATACTGACTCTTCATCTTCAATCCATGAAAATAAAACATGCTCAGGGGCTATTTCTTCTTCTTGATGTAAGGACATTCCTTGTATCTGAGCCACCAGGACTGAATTTTGCATACCAGGAGACTGGTAGGGTTGAGTGTTAGAAGTATTTGCAAATTGTCCATCTACTCTTCTTTGCTCTGCTATCTTTTGCTGTAGATTACCCCTAGGGTAGTCTCTGAGCATATGAGCATTTTTACAAGGGAAACACTAGGCATTGGTGCCATCTGCATAATTATTCTACCCTGGGACAATCTCCCTATTTGTATTAGGAGGAACAGTCTGCAAGGGTGTAGGAACTGTAACTAATTGGTTTGATGGCTAAGGGTTAGTCTACCTTTGAGGACCTTGATACTGATTTGGTTGAAAAGGAGGTCTATTCCCTTGGTAACCTTGATATTGGGGTTTAGGATAAGGATTCTGCTATCTTTTTAGGTTAATTATCTCATTAGAAAATGTCCTTAAGATGTTCTTGACATCATCCATCTCAGATGACTGGACAGGGGCAGTTGCTTTAGCAGGTTGTTGGGGAAATGTATACATAGACACAGGTGGGGTTATGGGATTAGGGGCTTCTTGAGGCAAAGGTAAGGTAATCTCTAGAAACATGGGCATGGGAGGCCTCGGGGGCAACTTTCCAGCGTCTATTAAATTATTTTCAGCTCTGACTGCATAGTCATAGGCTTCTGGTAGTGTCTGACCTCCAAGTGACTGAATCATTACTGATATATCTAAATTTAGGGATTTAAGATAAAACACTATAGCCATACCTGGTAATGGTCTTGCTGTAGCAGGAATTCTTTCCCAAGTCTTTTGAAATCTTGAATTGAAATCAGTCATTGCCTCTTGTGGTGCCCTTTTGATAGTAATCAATTGTTGCAACAAAGAAGATTTATCACCCTTTCCTTTAAATCTTGCAAAGAAAGCATCTCCAAGCTGATCCCATGTAGATATTGTATTTGGGGTCAAAGATCTATACCAATCCAGAGCCTACCCCTTAAAAGAAGCTGCTAGCAATCTTATAGCCACATTCTGCTGAGTGATCACATGTATTGCACAGACATCAGATACATCCTGCAGATGTTCTTCAGGTGTCTTGAAATCTTCCCCACTGAATTTGGGCAGAGCCTTTAGGGCATTTGCTGGAATAGGATCCCAAGTGGCTGGTGGTACTGGGAGAATCAGAGCACTGCCAGTGTTCCAATTTGCATAATTCCTTGGGGCTATGGGTGCTCCCATGTTTGCTCTTAGTGTTGCTGTAAACTGATTGACCCTTCTTCTTGAATTAGTTACCAGTGGTGGTAAAATAATACCTGGGTTCATAGAAGATTGAGCTCTTGTTATAGGTCCACAGCTCTGACTTCTTGTAGCTCTCTGGTTCATACAGTCTTGACAGAAACTTCAAGAGATTGTCCCACCGGGCGTGCCAAAAACTGTTGATGCTTAAAATTGCACTTATTCTAACACCAACATGGGAAGTTTTAGGAATATGGGACTTGCAACCTGAAACAACCTCTAGATTTTAAAGAAGCTGGCTCTTCTCTAACTTAAAATTGGTTTAGGGAAAAGGGGAGAAATGAACACAAAGTAAAGACACAATTAAAGCAAATCTATCTATGGCGATGTGCCTAAGCAGTAAGTATCTCTCTAAAATCAAGCACAATGAAACTATCTTTAAGATTCAGTCACATTAAAGAGCAGATACTGCATGATCAATATGAACAGATAAAATGAATAGCATCAAAGGCTCATAACTAGACAATTTTTGCAATGACACAGAAAACATCAACGAGGCACAGAACTCAATCTTCTCATTAAATTTTCAGCAACATAAAAGGCACAGATACATGCACAATTATATTAACCTTCTGAATCAAGAACAGAACAAATGCAAATGATATTACTGGTTACAGCAAAAAAAGTCTACAAAACTTCTCGTAAATCTCTGATAACAATCTATACCAAGAAATCTCTATCTGAATCCCCTTTTTTGGATCCTCCTGTCACATATTTATAGCATAGGATCAGCTCAAGATTGCCTATACGATCAAAATCTCAACGGTCTAACTAAACTGGCAAAAGAAACCCTTGTGGTTATGGAAACTTACAGGGACACTCACAGAGGCAAAACTGAAACTCGCTGTGACACATGCTGATGCGCTGCAACAGGAAACAAAATGTAGAGTTTTTAACTCTACACTAATATCACCATTTTTCTTTCTGACAGACACCAAATTTGAAACCCAAGAAGAATGTCTAATGGGTTTGATAATAGCTCCATCTCTTAGTTTTGTGAGTTCTTCAAGTATTTTAGGGGCCAATGTAGGATTAATAGGCCTTTGCTTTTTCTTGAATGGTTTAGCATCCGGCTTTAATGGTATTTCATGCTGAAAAAGATCCTCCCTATATGCTTTCAAGTCATCATATGACCATGCAAATACATGTCTAGACTTCCTGAGTAAGTTGATGAGCATGCTCCTGATTTTAGGACTAAGCTTCTTTCCAATGTATACATTCTTTGGGGCTGCTTGCGTCCCCAAATTAATCTCTTCAAGAGCATTCTGTACTATGGGTGTGTCTTTCATTTTAAATCTGTCACATCCATCAAATGCTTTCTCCAACGCTATGAATCCCTTAGGTATCTTGTTTGTTTTTAGCTAAACTATCTCTTGACCAAAGAGAGTTTCTTTTCCAACATGTTCTTCCACAAACGCATTAAAATCAATCTCTTGGTTATCATAGTGATCGACACAATGTAAGAATTTGATTATATCGTATCATTATCAAACACTTGCTAGTTATGGACATTATCTGGGATAGTTGGTCTGGTTTTGAATTCAATTTCTGTAATACCCCCCAATGTGATATCATCCCTTTTTAATGCAATATTCGCTAGAAAATCTGCCATAATATTTTTTGATCTATCAATCTAGTTGATTGAGAAGGCATCGAACAACTCAACATCATTCCGGACAACATTTCTATATTGCTTCAACCTCTTGTTTTTGGATAAATATTTCCCTCTTACTTGAGAAGTAACTAACTCTGAATCCCCATATACAGCCAGCTTTCTTATCTTATACTTGATGGCAATATTCAAACCAATGAGAAAAGCCTCATATTCCACTACATTGTTTGTGCATTCAAATGTCAATAAGAACTAGTATTTGAAAGTTTTACCTATTGGTGAAATAAATAATACTCCGCCCCATTTCCCATTTTGCTACATGCACCATCAAAATACATTTTCCACACATCATTCTCCTCTTTCTTAGATTCTATATGGATTGGGTCAATATTTTGCAATTCTGGCTGACTTGTTTCAACCTTGAAGGTTCCCATATCTGTATCACAAAATAGATTTATTTGATTTTGATCTAGGCATTCTATGATGTTCTCATATCTTGGCTCCCTACACAACTTGATCTCATTGCCTCCCACTGGTATTGTGGCATATGATAAATCTAATTGGACATTCCCTCCTACCATTGTAGCCCATTGTCTTGATAAAAGCATTCCATAATATGGTGGAATATCAACCACAGTGATATCAATTTTATAGGTTGCTTTAGGGTATGAAGATAGTTTTATTTCCACATCCCTCATAATGCCCCCAACTGGGATAGACCTATTTTCCATCACATAACACTTACCAAATGTAGTGTCAACCCACATTCCTAGTTCTTTGATGATTTCCATTGGCATGATATTCATGGCTGCACCTGAATCAATCATGCAATTCCTCACTATTCTGTTTCTGACTAACAAGGTAGTGTAGAAAGGGTCCACTTGTGAGGGGTTCTTTGTTAGGGTATCACCTAGATATACTTCAGGAATTTGGAATGTTTCTTGGTGAACATTATTTGTTCTATTCTCTGATTCTTTATATTTTTGATTTGGTATATCTGAAATTAGTTTAACCACTGTATTTTTGTATTTATCTATCTTCATCATTTCCAAAAGTGGTACTGATATCTTCACCTGAGATATTGCATGAGCAATGTTAAATGAATGGGCTATAGTATGATCATTCCTCTCTGTCTTTATATGTTCTTTTTCTTGATTTGGTGATTTATCTTTTGTTTTATTCTGCTTAATTTTTTCTGGTTCTCTAGATGAGGACTTTGCATTATTCCTTTTGTAATTTTGATCTTTTATAAAGACACTCCCAGGTATTCCCTGTTTTGAATTTACTGTCTCGTTTCTTAGATTATAGGTATTTTTAGCTTGGGCAACTGCAGCTATTGTAAGAACTTCCCTTTCCTTTTCAATGGGCTTTCTCCACTGATCATATGGTGATTTGTTATGATAATAAGTAGGTCCTTCATAACTGTCCTCCTAATCTAAGAATATTTCTTGTTTTCCCATGTTGATATGACATTTTTGGTTCCCCACATCATATTCATATCCCTCTTCCTCTGTAGAAGAATAGTCTTCATTCAGCAAGTATGGTGTATCTTGCATCGTGTTTATTGTGTGATTATCTCTGTTATAGTTGTATAATGCTTCTTGTTGTACTATTTTAGCCACTACACAATACTCAGGTGAGTGGTAAATTGCACACCAAACACCAAGGTTTATCTTCTACCATATGTGCCCCATTTCTCTTTAGAGGGTCAGGAGTATCTTTGCCATAATGTTACTTTCTATTGCTTTCAATAGGTCTCTCATCCTTCCAATTTGTATTATATGGCATATCATGCAACCTAGGTCTTTCATGTCTATGTTGACCTTCATGTTTATTCTGTTGAATATTTGGGCTTTGAGGAATTATGGGATTATCTCTTTTTCTAACCATACATGTAGCTTTTCTATTGTTTTCAATAGTTAATGACACTTTCTGTGCTTCAGCTAGGGTCATAGGGCACCGATTTCTAAGTTCATACCTTGTCTTAGGATCAAATGCTTTCAAATAAATACTTAATGCTGCTAGATCAGTCAATTTAGATCCATGTGGTATTTTGTTGTGTAACTTGGAAAATCTCATATTGAAATCATATACTAACTCATTTTGGTATTTTTGGATGCTTATCAATTCATGCAATGCAAACTCAGGGGCATATTGATTGCCATACTGCTCCTTAAATTGACTATGGAAATCTGTTAGGGAACTGATTGAGGCATCTGGTAAGCTGTTGAACTAGTCTCTCGCATCTTCAGTCAGAGACATCATGAATAACCTCATTTTAACATCCTCATAATCCATACTAATATCTTGTACAAAGGCATTGAAGCTTCTAATATGATCCTCAGCTGATACTGCACTATTTCCAATGATCTTGGGAACTATATTCCTCCAACTACTATCAATAGGGTATGGATACAATTGATATCCATTCAGATCAAACTGGTCACATATTTTTGTGAGATTTTGGGGTGGAATATTCATGGGTGGTGGATTAGGGTAGTAATTATATCCACCTGGAGGTTGATGATAAGCATGTTGCTATTGTGGGTTTATGTGGAGGTTCATATGAGGATTTTGTGGTCTACAATACTATTGGCCAGGGGGTGGGTATGGATTAGCCATATGTTGAGAGGTGGTCTAGGATTATTCGAGAGGGTATTTTGATGAACATGATTTCTGGATGCTTGTAGATTGGAGACACCACTTGTGTTTTGGTGCAAGTTTTGTTGTGGGTTCCTCAAAGTATTTCCTCTATGTGGAGGTATATATTTTGGGGCAACTATTTTAGTCCTATTCCCTATCTGTTGATTTTCCTGTTTTAAAGTCTGAATTTCTTCTATCTTGATCATTTCAAGTTCTTCTTGGAGCTTAAGTACATTCTGTTGTACTTCATTTATATTCCTTGTATTCTTTGGACTTTTATTCACCTCTTGATTAGTGAATCCATATTTTACCCCCTCTCCCTGCTGTAGTGACATTTTGTAATCATATTTAGCCTACCTTTGATCAATTTCCTTCATGGCCCATGATTCAGACTCAATTTGTTCTTGAGGATCAGGTCTGTACTTTGCCAATATATCATCAATTACTCCATTGATTTGAGACAAATTCTCATTTGATTCATGCAGAGGGGTAAAACTATTGTGAGTTATGATAGTTTGTTCTGTATTATCCTCTTGAGCCTCCTGGTTATTACTCTAGTGGGAATAATTTGATGCTCCATTTTTCTTGGGAATGGATCTAATTGATGGGGATGATTGTAACTTCTTCCCTTCCATCTTGGATCTTCTACCATCCATTCGATACTAACTTTCTGTTATAACAGGTTCTAGAGTCGCCACCTATTTTTGTAAATAGGAAAAGGTTATAATTTATCTTTCCAGATTCTTCTTACCAGCAGAGTTACCAGTTTGTATTCTTGAAATTGCTAACTCTATAGAAGAATGATCTCTTACCAAGGCTCTTTGTATTTGGTTCCCTAGTAGAGTCACCACTTTGTTAGGTCTCAAAAATGCAGGTTGCAAATCCTAAGAGGATACCAGACTCTATGATCAGATTGGTAACATTTTTTAACTAACTCAATGGAGTTAACTTATAAGGTTAATGAGTCCCTGCACTTTAGGCACTGCCACACCTAGGTGGGTGGACCTTGAAATTTGAAGTAGATCAGATGAATGTGAGTGTTTTGACTAAGTTAATGGATCTACCCATAGTGGCAAATGGTGTGGAATAGATGAAAGCTTGCTAATTGGTTCTATTTCTAATATCTGAAAGATGCTTGGTATAAATTGTATAAGCGATATCAAAGTAAATTTTATAACTATGCTCAATTAATGGATGGATTTTTGGATAAAACTAAATGATGAATCAAGATAAGACCAGTGGCTTGTTGGGTAAACAGAGTCAAATGAAAATCTAAGACTAGTGACTTATATTGGGCAATAACTCTAACTGTTTGGCACAATGCTTTGGTTCATAACTTGTATAAACGTGCAGGGAAATCATTGACAGACTCTTCGTAATATCCAACTGACACAATCAGGTTTCTTGTTATTCACCAGAATGAATTTTAATCCTTTCTTGAAGGAACCAATTGAATGAACTATACAAGAGCAACAAATAATGTCAACTTGGAGACAGAATGACAATCCTAATTATGTGGTTCTTCTTAGTGATCCAAATCAACACTTCCAGATTACCGTACCTGACCAAAAGGATTTTAATTCCTAGGAAACCAATTAATCAAATCACACAAATACAACAAATGTGCATTGACAAATTAAATATATACTTGATATATCAATTTGAATAATAAGGAAATATTAAACTGGAGACAACCAAATAACTGAATAATTTTAACAAATAATTGATGCTAGTATAAAACCATGGAATCATAGATCTTCTATTAACTTCTTTAATATAATACTTGCAACATGGTCTTATAAAATATTATGAACCTCTCATATTATCTCCTACTTCTGATGATACCTGATCATCATATGTTCAACTTATATAGAAATATTTATGAAGAGACATAACTCTTCAAAATGTCTTTTGAAAATTAAAAAGGATTAACATAACAACAACAAAGATAATGACCCTAAGCCTTGCTAAGCCATAGGTATATCTGAGCAACACGATCCAGGTACTCTTGGCATCAATGTGTATCAACAAATTCAGTAGCATTTCTAGTAATCACATCCATTGTCACCATCTTCTCCAGATGCCTACAGGCCTCCCCAGATGCTGAGTCTTTATCCTTGAAAGCTTCTAAAGCTTCACGTAATATCACCTAGCATTCTTTAATCCATTCATCTTTGCTCTTCAATTCCTTGTCATTTCTAAACAACATGGGTATACCTACCTTTGAAACCTTAACACATTCCCTGGCATCGTTCTAAAGTTGGTCATTATATTTTTTATGTTGTTCGATCAAGTCTTTAGCACTGGAGGTACCTATAGAGTCAGGAGCATCCCTACTCTATATCTCATGGAGTTTCTCTTGAAGATTGTTGTTTAACCTTTCATGTTCTTGGATTACCTTATGGTTCTCAGAATAGACATCCAAGAATTTATTCATCCAATGCATCATATTAATATGCCTATTCTATAGTACTGCTACAAGTGTGTCAATTTGAACCTGGGCTATTTGATCAAATAATGGTGACTGAGCACTTTGTGAACTCTCTCCTTGGGTTAATCTTTTAACTGATCCTCTGAAGGCATTCTTGATAGTATCTTTTAGGAAGTCATTTTCTTTTGTCAATCTTTCACAACTCAGCTTATATGCATCTCATTCCTTGATTAGAATTTGAGCCTATGCTTTATTTAGTTTTGCAACATTTATACCAATGTCTGCAGTAATCAAAGGATTAGTTTCTCTTGCTTTCAAAGTCATAACATGCCCAAAAGTGTTTTTCAATATCTATAATGGATGTCTTCTTATGAGGAGGGTATAAGGCCCATATCATGAGTGAGTTTTCATCATTGTTATACTTGGTACCCATGTATACCTCTGTTACACCCTCACGAGTGAGCTTGTACTTGTCATCAGTATTGTGCAAGAAACTATCAAACACTAAAGCAGAATTTATGTCAAGTCCAGGAAATATCATAACACCTGCTTCTCTGAGCAACTGTTTACCTCTGTTAGGAGTCATAACCCTCAATTCATTGTCTACTGTTGTCTTTAACATATCCATCAATTGTTTTTCATTATCAGTTGTGACATATTCAACTAATTCACTGAGTTCTTTTCCCTTGCATTTATACAAAAATGATTGAAATTCTTGAGAATGAATAAATTGATCATCTGCAATGAAAGAATCATATGCTAATTGTCTAAGATCCTCATCACTAGGCCCCTCTTCATCCTGCTATCTATTAGGAGATTGATAACATTCCATTTTTCGTGTAGAGATTCTAGTTGTTTGTTCATGTAGCTCCTCTTCTCCTATAGATTCCTCATCACTAGAAGACAACAACTCTATTTCTGCAAGTTATACTTTTCAATTACCAATTCAACCTCAGATTCTTCCATGTTCCTAATAATATCATCATGTGGATACACAATATGAGTATATCCGCTGAGATTTTGTTTTCTCCTAGCAAAATCAATGAAACCCTCAGGATCAAATCCTTTTCTCACCTCTGCACACCTCATGTTGTAATGCATCAATTTGTCCCTGATGAGACCATAACCTTCTTTAGACACCACAGTAAAATCCCCAAAGCACAGAGTCCTAGGCATGAAGGATTTTTTGTCATAGGCACTCAAGTTCATCACATTAGAGCAGTTCATTTGTCTGACTATCTCTAAGTAGGCAATCCTATCATGAACCATCTTGAGCAATATAAATGGGGTATCTTCAAAACCATAAATTCTGACCATGGTTGAATCCTCAAAGCAATACCAATCTCCCCAATTGTGTGTGATATTTGGGGGACCACTAAAATCTTTTGGTCTGAGAAACCTTTTTATTTCATCTGATAGTGAATATTCACAAGGATGGTTAAAGTATCTATACAACACTTTTACAAAATACTCTTCAAAATCAATGTAACTGGAGTGGGCAAATCTACTATCCCATATCCTTGTCCACATTTGCATAGGCGACTTTTGTCCCCTTTTGTCTAGTTGAGAATTTCTAAGTTCACTTAGCCATATTCCAATTTCCTGGCCATAGTATAATACGATATGCATGAGGAGTGAATAATGCTCAAAAGAGACTGTTGGGGGGCATTGTTCTTAATTGCAATTAAACTGGAATCAATCTTTCTGAAAATATAAGTAGCATAGTCAAACTGCCTAGTATTATGACACTGAATATTTGTGGCTATCACCATTAATGGAATTGTCATAAAATCAGGAACCTCAAACCCTAGGACTTGGCCAATGGAATAATATGTGTATTGCATATACGGTTCAAACAAGTACACATGGAATGGAGGTCCATCATTGTCATCAAAAGGCACTATTTTTCCCTCTGCCCTAGGCCTATGGAGAAGTAATCTCCATCCATTGTATGTGGTGTCCATCCTCCACTATTCTTTGTCCAAATATTCATATACTTTGGGAAGTGTACACAAGTCATCCAAATCAAATACTTCACAAATGACATTTTTGGATAAATATATAACAGGTTGTCCTTGTGGATTGCATATGGCTTTCAGGATGGGATTGTAATATTTAGCCAAAAGTTTTAGGAGTTCCACATTCACAAACACATCAGGGATGACCAATTTGCCCAAAATCAAATGCCATGGATTAGACACTAGGACATTCCTAAATCTTCTATCATAATGGAATTTGATCAATTCATAGCCTTTGATTGGTGTCCATACATTTCCCAAGTATTTACATTTATCTTCTAACTTCTCTACATCTACCCTGAGTTGTGCAGACCTTCGGGCTTTAGGGGTAGACCCAAACAAATTATCTATCAAATATTGATTTAGTTTTCTCTCTTTTATCTTTTCATCGGGGATTTTATCAATTTTCTATGTCTTAGGTTTACTAGTTTCACCTTGTTGTTTTCTACCCTTGCCCTTTACTGGTGTCTCCATTATAATTCTGAATAGAAAATTAAAATTGTAATCCACCACACAGAGGTTTTTATGTATGTACCTGTTGTCTGAGATGATCAATGAACTCCTTTGTTCTTTCCTCTAAGTTCTTGCTTATGTGCTCTTCTCAGACAATTCTTTTGAACGCAATTGCAATGATTTAGAATGACTCTTCAGTGGATTTCTTCTTGGCATGTAATTAATATTTCTAGAGCATTAATTTTCATAATCGTTGTGAGATGTCACATCATCATAACGTCCTTCATCGGTAGGACTTTTGTAATGTTAGTGCGATCTAATAGCTTCTTATGGAGTGAACATTTGCAGATGACTCAATCGTTGTGACCCTTCATTTTGTCTCCTCGATGTCACCTTTTATGAAAACATATATGTGTCTGTATCAAAAAGACATTTCAAGGTTTATCTGATATAAAAATGAGGACAGGAGCTGTTATCGGCCTGAATTACATTATCATTGTGAGAACAACATCCTACTTCAATACTTCAAATACCTCCAATATTAATATTGGCATGAGTCTTGTCAAAATGTTTATCAGCTTCTCTTTACAGGGCAGGTTAGTGAAATTGGTAAGACCTAAGAAATTGATACTGATATCGTTTGTATTTATGACCTATCAGAAAGAGTCTCATCGATGTGTGTGGTCACTATCTTCATCGGAACAACATATGATATCGGGATGACTTCATTTGAATTATCCAATCCTGGTTGTTTCCCTGATGCCTTTCTTTCTATCCTTCATCAAAATAATCATCATCACATGTCACTGAAATCCTTCATCATTGTGACTATAGATTCGATAGGACTTGTAAACTCTACTCTGATCTGTTCCCTTTTGTTGATGAGTCATATCCTCCATATACATCAGTGTGACTCAGGCTGAAAATTCCTTATGGTCGCTGAGACATCATAAGGTCAGAGACACTTTAATCTCTTGTCTCAATGTACATTTCTTTCTGATGAGTCACTAGTTCCACTCATTCCATGGGTTGTTCGGCAGGAGTCTTCCTGAATTCTCTCGTCAGTGTGATCTATGTTGTTGGAGGAGTGTTTAGAGTATTCTCTGATAATGTTTTCTCATCTCGATGGCCCTCACATTTGATTAATTCGGCATGACTGGGGACTCTCCCTCCAATTAGGGGTCATCGGTGTCACTTCTTTCATTGGAGATTTCTAAAACTTTCACTCCGACCATAATCCTCATGCCGATACACATCTAGCTCTCTTCAAATGGAACATGGATCGGTATAAAAAGACTGAGATCTTGCCAAAATCAAAGAACTGAGGCCCCTTTTTAAACTTCATTTTGAGAGGTGAGACAAATATTTGAGGTAAAATAATATTATGTTTATGGAATTTATTGGATGTTATTTTGATTTTGAGCATATGATTGTTCTGATTTGGTTGGACATGGGGTGGATAAGAGTACAGAAAAATTTCAAAAGTTTCCTATCCCAACATAATTGTTGTTGCCTCAGAAAATTGTGTAGTTTGCACATTTAGACTGACAACTTGAGGGGTAGGGTTATTTGACACCCTTCTAATTATGACATTGCTAGTGAGTTCCTCCAAACCAACTTTTAGTTTCTTATCACTGGGGGCCAATGCCCAAATTGCCAAGGTTTCAAACCTTGGGTCAAATGCAGCACCCTGCAAAGCTTTCCTAACTTGTTCCTCTATCATATCAGAGTCATCCCTTGCTATGGTATCAAATGTAATTGCGTCTGATAGAGTCCAATGTGGTAGAGTAGGATGTTGCTTCTGGCTACAAGAGCCCTGCCCTCCTGTGGGGTTATTGCACTGATATCCTTATTAACCTCACTCAAAACCCTTTGAGTACTAGTATCATACTCAGAGGGGTCAGCACCACTCCTTGCTTCCTCAATTCTCCTTTGAAATTCTTCATTCTTTGTCCTTGGCACGAATGACTTGAATTCAAGTGTGCTGACAAATGCATCATCTACAATAAATTGGTTACATGCCAGTACTCTCATATCTTCTGTATCAACTTCATTGTTAATTGTTGAGCTTGTCAACCTATTATCTGGTGAAGAGTATGGCCTTATCCTTAATGGGGAACTCAACTGATGGGGAGGTTCCTGAATATGTTCTTCTGCTACTTATTCCATTTGTTCCACAACTTCTATCTCCACCTCTGTCTCAAGGTCAATGATTAACTCTCTCTTTGGAGCAAGGGAATCAGGGGATTCTTCTTCTCTTACATACTAACCCCTAGAACTACTTGGTTGGTAATATGGCCTCTCCTCACCTACAGGTGCACTAGCTATCAGTTCATCTGCCTTGGCAAAGATCATCTCAATTCTTTTTATGGGATCTTGCACTTCAGCAAAAACCCCAGGGTATGCAGGATTGGCATTTCTCTTTATCCTCTCTCCCTCAATCACTGGATTCCATTTATTTCTCAAAAGATATATGGGTGAGTGTGAGATCATGATGGGCCAAACAGTGGCAATGGAGAGAAAACTTGCTAGATGAAACTGTGCTAACATTTAGACTAATATTTAGATTTGGATGGAAAGGATGTTAAAATTTCTAGCTCAAATATGGATTCCCTCTAAAAATGCCTTAGGATTATCTCATATTTACGCAAGTGGGAGTCCCAAAACTTGCCAAATAAACTTGCAAACCCACCCATTTAGTGTTATCCTGAAATTTTCCACAATTTCATCCTTGAAGTTGACATACTTTTTTCTAACTAAATTTAATCAAATGAAAAGGGTTTATATAGGAAGCTATTAAGATTCTAAAAATATAATATACACCTCATAATAATTTTAATAGGTAATTATTATTAATTTTCTACATATGTTATGTCTAATTTCCTAATAGATATACATATTGAAAAACATCCATAATTTTTAACATATTAATCCTTTTTAAAATCCAAAAGATGCATCACATTCTAGGATATATTGGGTATAGATTAAAATTTAAATATTTGAGTTTCATGTATTTTTGACCAAGTTAGGTTGGCTAGAAAATTAATTTTTAATATTTTTAAAAAGTCATAGTAAAAAATTCATAAATAATAATTTATTTACTTAAAACAATCAAAAAAATATGCATCACATATGTTCATGTGTCCTTTACTTAAATCCAAATCATGGAGGAAAAATATTATCATTTTCTCATACTAAGGTTGGCCGGAATGACACCTAGTTTTTATGTTCTTATGAAAATTCTAGTAGTGCTTCATTGAAATATCTAATTTTCACCAAACTATTTTTAAAATTTAAAAAAAAAAATAGTAGCTCATAAACTAAATTCAATTTATTACAACTTTTATTGCTACATTATTTCTAGGTTGTGTAGATAACCCATTCAATTTTTGACCTGAAGTTACTTAAGTCTATTTTTAACATTTACATTGCCACTTAGGAGTAGTGTTTGGCCCATCATGATCTTGCACTCACCCATATCTCCTGCATTGACTGGCAGTTTCTTACTATATCTCCATCGAAGATGACTCGGTGCAGGTAACCATGGCTACTGACCTTCAACCTTGTTTTGTGAATAAAACACTCGGGGTCAAATGCTCTCACTTGCTTCGTATCCATCTTGTATCACTGAAGCATGGATCTAATCTGATCTCATCCATTCTTATCAATTTTTATAAAATCACTAAGCATCACTGAAGTAGGGATGAGTGACCCCTTCTTGTGCTTTCTAAAATGCTCCTTGTTAGCTTCATTTAATTTCCTTATGATTTCCATGAAGGCAAGCCTCTTGGGTACAAACTTAGGCAGAGTGTAAGGTGGAGCCTCACAACCATAAATCCTAATGCAAGTAGTGTTTGCATGCAGAAACCAATCTCCCCAGTTGTGTTCTATGTTCAAGTGTGGGGCTCTTTCCAAAGGTCTCAATAAATCCTTAACTTCTTTAGGTATTCTATCCCCCTCAGGTTTCAAGAAACCTAAGACCTTCCTTACAAAATGCTCCTAAAAAATAACATAACTAGAATCCTTAAAATGCATGTCAAGCATGCAAGTCCATATTTGCACTAGCATCATGTTGCCTTGTTCATCTATCATCCTCACATGTAAATCTTTATGCCACTGGCAGTGACTTGACAGAGAGAATAGGATCATATGGCACATCAAAGAATACCATGTGAATTCCACATGGGGACCTACAATATACAGGTTGTTTTTTATTGTCACCATCTTCTTGTTGATTTTCTCAGCCAAGTAACCCACATAGTTATATGGATATCTGGTTCCAAGATCGTGAATGCAAACTGCCATCATCATCAAGGATACTAGCATTCTATCAGCTGCATCCCTCCCAAGCACATGGCATAAACTATGGTAAGTTCTTACAAAATATTCCATGAACAAATTACAATGGAAGCGCTCCTCTTCTCTGTCAGAAATTTTTACTAGGCCTCCATCAACTCCCCTTCATTTATGTTTGGCTAGTTTGAATGATCTATAGGCATATCTGACAATCTTATACTTTTCTTTGAAGGCATTCAGGTCAATGGGCATACTGGCAGTATGGTCTAAATTGAACACAGTTGAAATATGGGATTTTGTGAATCTAATTATGATAGAACCATATCTAGACAGAACAGACCTAGTTTTTGGGTCATATCTACTTGTAATTGCTTTGACCAGGTCTGGATTAACAAAGACATTGGGGCAAATCAACTTGGCCAAATCAAGCTTCCAGGCATGGCAAATAGGGGCTCTATAGTCTTCTCTGTTATGCCAATACTCAAATAGGCTCCACGCTGATACAGGTATCCTAGCATCTCTACAATTCACACACAAGTCATAGATTTTATCATTTCTTCCTACTTGTCCTAGCCCTGTTGCAACTTTCCTCAATGACCCAGGACATTGGATCATGAGGTCTTCGTCTAGACTACATTTTGAGGTGGAAGGTTGACTAGACTGACTCATCCTTCTAAACTGTGTTTATGCAATTAACTTGGGGCTTCTACAACTATAAATTACTTCTTAACACTTTGAAACAAATGGATAGCTAAATTGATGAGACATAGAGGAACAAAAGCCACTTACTAGTTTTTGACACTAACAAAGGCTTGGAATCACATCAACTTGCTCGTTTCGAAGCTCCTTTTGCTAGGAATGTAACTATGCTCTCAAAAATGACAGACAATGCCTTAAATTATGCCCTTATAATGTTGGATTTCTTGCCATTTGCAGTATTAATGGTGGCAGTGACGGCCATTAATAAGATCGTGCCGCAGACAGTTGAAAAATCTTCATTCGTAGGAAATTTGAAATGGGGCCATTGATCCTTTCCTTTGATTTTGTAATCGACGACTGAGATCATGTGACTAGATTTGAAAATCTTCATCACCATATTTGAAAAGACCTTGACCAATTAGAATAAGCCAAATTAGCTTTACCCTCTCTATAGATAACATCACTGGACCAAACGTGTGGGGCCTTGCTTTTCAATTCTTTAATAGAGGAGCGTCGCGTGTCACCATCTCGCGACAGTGCAGTGAATATTCCCCTCGGAGAGATACCACAGCAATGGAGCATAGCCATTGGATCAAAAGTTCTTCTGTGGACCACTGTCATATCAGTTGATAGATGGTAGTCATTTCGCATCGTCACGGGGGGGGTGTGACATCATGAAAAAGGCGTTGTGAAGCTATGAAATGCCTTACTTTTCAATTCTTTAATAGAGGAGTGCCGCGTGTTGCCATCTTGTGACAACGCAGTGAATATTCCCCTCAAAGAAATACCTCTACGATGGAGTGGAGCAGTTGGATCAAAAGTTCTTTTGTGGACCACTGTCATATCGGTTGATAGATGGCAGTCACTTCGCATTGTCCGAGGGGGTGTGACATCATGAAAAAGGTGTTGCGAAGCTGGGAAATGTGTTTTACTAAGCTTTAACCTAAGACTTAAGGCTTTGATTTTTACGAGTGACAGTAGATAAGGCTAGGATTAGGGGTCAGTCAACTCACGGGTGTGAACACATTAAGTTGTGACTTAAGTGACCGGTAACCTTTGATAGACAGTCAACAAAGGGAAAAAAGAAAAAGTACAAGAAGCATAAAGAATAAACACTTAGAATTTTAGGGATTCAAAATTCAAATAGATGAAACCAAGCGAACCAAGAAACCTAAATCCTAAGGAAGCACCACCAGGATGTTCTAATGGACATCGTGGAACAATCTACTAGGGTCTGCTATTTTAAAATTGATAAAACACTATGATTGAGGAACCTAAATTTAGTGTTTGAATATTTATATTAATGGTTATACTCAAAGTAAATTTAATGATTTAAGAAGATATTGAGTGTTCTAAGTGATTACAAGGATTCTTAAGTAGATTTGGTTTAGGAACTTATCAAAGTATGGTAATGCAACGCGTTATTCTATAGTTTACAAGAGCTGGAGCCTAGGAATTTAAAAAACCATCACAATGCAATAAAAGAAAACAAATGAAACACTATTGTGATTATAGAGAAGAAAAATTACATCACATTTAGTTGAATGCTTGTAAAAGTTATCAGAATCACACAATAATAAATGAAAATATTAATTTTTTTGATTGAAAATAAAAAATGTACATCACAAATAGAAAAATTGAAATAAAATGCCATCAACAACATTTTGGAGTTTGGAACATGTAATATAGTATAAATACCTAGTAGCTTCTAAATCCCTTCAAATTGGCAAATCATCTCGTCATTCAGATTCTCCTGATCCTCCCTCTGACCATGATATCCAGAATCATCCTAATCATGTTCTTCAGTTTCTTCTATCTCCATATCTCCACTTAAGAGAATCTCATCATCACCACTACCACTACATGTCGCACTGGTATTCATCGTGTCACTATCCTATATGCTATTATTGTTTGAAGTATTGCACAACCCTCTTCTTTCACATGAGGACCTCTAGATTGTGAGTGCCCTATCAAAAGGAAAACTCTGGATATCATGTCTAGTTGTATACATCCTCAAGCAATTTTCCAAATTCTTGTCAAGTTTATTTCTTATCTTTGATTTCAAGAACCCCAATGCACTGAAAACTCTCTCATCCTCCACTAACCCCAATATCATGGTTTGACATAAATCAGCAAGTTTGAAAATTTTTGATAATGCATCACGTAATATTTCGCTTTGACTTAAGGTTGCCCAAAGCCTTGTTATCGATCCATGTTGGTGGGGAGCCTCCATGAGTTTAAACTCTTCCCTCATTGAAATTGCAAATTGACCTGATTGATCACTGAGCTTAGTTTGATTTAAAATTCCTTCTATTACTTGTCCATTGAATTCTATACTTTTGCAAAAATGATTTGTTAAGGTCTTTATCTTGTTGTGAAAATTAGTTGGCTCATAGTTGACCCAATATTGAGGATACACTATAGACATGGCTTCAAGCAGTTCATCACGAGGGAATCAAGCTCTAATCTCTGAGGAAAGAGATCTCACAATACTCTTTAAAGTAGTACTTACAAAATTAACAATCTTGTCAAAAGCTTCCCTTGAAATAGGTTCTTCTCTGATAGTGCGATTGACCTTATTTAAATAGTACATTGGTATCTCAAATCCCTTTATAGAGACACATAACTCCCCACTACCATTAAACAGTAAAAAAATAGCATTATTGGTCACATTTGTTATCAAATTCCAGTTGCTAAATTTTGAACTTATGAAGGATTGGTTTGATAGATAAAGACTATCGAGGGTCATGCATATCATTCTACGTAGTCTAGTATATTCAGAAATATACATAGACCTTTCTTGGGCTTTTTTCACAAGCATGTTCATTTGCTCCAGCATGGGAAGAATACCAACTAAAATGAGGAGTGTCTCTATGTCACTTAACCTATGTAAGAGGTGAGGAGCCCTGTCAACTGTGAAGCGATGTTCATACATTAAACTAATCAAGGATTGATATTCTGCAAAAACTCTTTTAGCTGGTTCAAACAAGGAGATCCATCTGGTATCAACATCCTTAAGAAGTTTGTTTCCTGCAGTTATTCCCTCAGCAAAACATTGAAATTCTAAAAACCTTTTGGGACTTTGGTAGAAGTATGAGTAGAGCTCGTGGACTAGATCTTCAACTTTTGATATTGCAGGAAACTTCCTCACAATTTTAAATGCTAAATTCATTCTGTGGGACATACAGTGAATGCCAATCATGTATGGTGAAATAGAAGTTTGTAGCTTCACACACAGACCATTCCTATAACCTTACATTACTAAAGCTCCATCTGCCCCTACACACACCAACTTTCTTGCAATTGTGCAGTGATCCATAACTCCAATTACGTTCAAAGATTTCTTAACTATCTCAAATAGATTTTGTGATGTTGCATTCTCCTTAATTTTATAAATAGAGAGTAGATGAGATTGGTGGACATGATTTGTCACAATATACACATGCATACATACCCAAGAAGTATTATCTATTGATGTAACTTCATCTAGAGATAATGCAATAAAAGTTGACTCTTTTATTTTTTTTTCTGTAAATAACATTTTCCACCTCAAAAAGAGAACTTGCCCATTCCCATCCACTATTTATTGACCAGTGTGCGTTGGGAAAATTAGGAATGCCCATAAAAGATAATAAACTATTATATTCAGGGTAGTCTATCATAGGACACCCTTTGCTCAAAATATTAAAAACAACACCCAACTGAATAGTTTTTTCCATTTGCAATTCTCCCATCATCTTTCCAAATTGAGCTTCAATTGAACCTCCACCCGCATGAATCTTTTCCTTTCTTTGCAAATGTGCTTCATATCTGACGGCATTCTTTACATGAAGACATCTTCCTTCATTTTCCATCTTATCACTGATTTTTCCTATCCATCTATGATTTGTTTTTCATAAACTTTGCCAATATGTTTTTCTATGGTGTCAAGTTTTAACTGCAACCTCTTCTCCCTATGATATTTCCAACTACAAGTCTTACACTTACATTCTATGGGAGGTTCATCTTTGTTTTTATTCTCCACTAGTTCAATGAATGGGAATTTTGACACCCAATCAATCTGAAAACTCCTTGACATTTCCCACTCACGCCCCTTTTTTGATTTGGCTTTTCTTTTGCCCTTGCGTGCACTTGCAAGATCTTCATCTTCATTGATTTCTATAACTTCATTAGCTTCATTATCATTTGTTCTTGGAACATCATCTATGGAATTGCCATCATTCCAGCTACCTTGGGTACTCCCTTGAACATCATCTGTGGCATTCTCATCATTCCCGGTACATTGGGTATTCCCTAGATTTGGAACTTCATATGCGACATTCTTATCATTCCCGATACATTGGGTATTTCCTAGAACATCATCTATCGCATTCTCATCAATCCTGGTACATTGGGTATTCCTTGGAATATCATTGGTGTCATTGTCATCATTCCTGCTACATTGGGTATTCCCTGGAATATCATCCATGTCATTGTGATGCAAGTCAATAAATGGTACAGGTTCTGATGTTGTAGCTACATCCGATGGACCGCCAACATTGCCAAAGTATGACTTTATGTTATTGTTACTAATTTTTATGTTCACATTAAAATTAGTTTGACCTAAGTGCAATTGTTCAAAAGGAATAAAAGAAAATTTTGAAGTTATGGATTTAGTGAATAGTTGATATCTTGAAAGAGCAGAAAGGAGATTCAATTGATAGCATATCCCATCAGCCTAATTAAGACTGATGAGCCCTCATGTCAAGAGGTTGAGGTTTCCAGGGTATCAATCATTCAAGAAATATAGTTGTTTTTATCATGATGTTATCTATCAGGAGTTATAAGTTAGATTGATTATTTAGTTAATCAGTTTTGAAATAAAGAAAGAAAGATATTTGTTTTAAACTATTATTTCATGTCATGTTTTGAACATATATTCAATATCTCTTACTTTATCCTATGCATTAATTGAAAAAGAAATACACACTTATTAATTTCATAAGATAAATTAACTGATCATGTTTAAAAGAAGTGTTCAAATGTGTCCCACACAAGCCGTGGGAGTAACTAGACTAAGCAATTGCAGACATGCAAGCTATACATATGGATGATAAAAAAAAGGAAATAAATACATGATAAAAGAAAACATCCATCATTGCCTGAGCAAGAAGGTTGTTTTGTTGATGTCGGTCTTCAGTCTTCATCTTCAGCTCCTATCATTAGTTCAACCTGTAAAAAATTGGGGACAGTCCTGTTAGAGCTCTGGATGTTTAGATTTATCATATGCTTTTATCAAACAGATACATCAACTTGTCACACCATGCAATTCATATGAAAGATTAGATCAAATAAGTGCTACAAATCAGAAAAATCATGAAGAGGATCAATCAAAGCCATCAGGTATACATTTTTATGCTAACTTGTTTGTTCATTGTGTAGGTATAGGACAAGTATTGTTGCTGATTTGAAGACAAATAAACATGTGGATTAAATGTGGCTCCCACAAGGGTTTGAGCCCAACATGTTTTCTTTTTCATTTGAAAAAAGAGTATCAGAAAATACAGGATGCATCATTCAGGTTACATCATGCATCACTAATCAACTTGCAGAAAACCTATGTCATCATGACATTCATTATAGCTAATTGAAGTAAATTAGAATAATTTAGAATACCTAAATCAAGTTGGTAAAATGCACAAAACAAAAATACACCCATAAAAGGTATTTATCTCTTACATGTCATTAGCAGAGTACTTTATTATTGTCTTGTTTCTTGTCACATTTTACCAAACCAGACTTAAGAAAAGAGAAGAGTGAAACAGATAAGTATAGTCATCATGTAAAAGGTATTCACAATGACCAAGTATAGTCATCAAGAGTAGACATGATTATATAGGTTAAACAAGTTTCTTGGAAAGATCAGGCTACATAAGCCTTCATTGTTTATTCATGTGATGTTGCATGGAGGGAAAAAGACCAGATTTAACTGATGCATGTCAAAATCATAAAGATTCACCATTAGTAGCATCTGATAAGATAAATGACAAAGGCAAACAAACATCATGTATTTTTGACAAGTGTAGGTATATAATGAAGGACAAACTAAAATTTTAAAGTGGCAGTCATAGCATTCAAGTGATAGGAGGTCATGACATACAGATACAAGAGGATAGATGAAATCTATAGATAAGATGTTGTTTATAATCAAAGCAACCAGTATGCAAGGGTTATCATAGAGTATGCAAGGTTTTATCATGAAGAGCACAGGATAGGCAGTCACCAAGTCACATATAAAATAGATACATCAAGAAAGGATCATCTAATTGATACAACTGCAAATGAAGGTTTATCAAAGAAAAATGAATGCTACAGTCTAAGAAATGATGTACAAGTATTAATACTTCTAATAGAAGAATAAATGAAATATAGAAACAGCAAACTAGGTGATCAAGATAGCAAGACATAATGTCCTAATTGGTGATAGTCAAGCATTATCATTTACATTTATGTGTTAGGTGTTCATTGATCATACATCATATTGTCAAAATGATACAGTGATGACAAGTATATGTCATGTTCAAAAAGGAAAGAAGATAAAATACATATTGAACATGCTTAAGAAGACAGAAATGAATAGTACAAACTGCAAGTCTTTTTTGAAAAGTATGCTATAGAGAAAGAGATTACATCAAGACTTATAAATTTTCTTCTACAGAAATGAACACACATGTTGCTCAGGGTTATAGAAAAGAGATTTATCATCACTAATAATTGTTTAAAGATAAGAGAAAAAGTTGTAGAATTCATATAGATACAAATTGCAACAAGAGGGTTTGGGACCCTAGCAACTTTCTTGCATACAATCAAAAAATCAAACACAATAAAGTTTTCTGCCATATCCGTGAGTGAAAAGAGGAGTTTTACCCTCAATTTTCAAGAAACCTGTTGGTGCCTACATGAGCAGTCAATTTTCATGCATTTGAACATGCAGGCACCTTCCCAAAAAATCCAAAGAAGTCCATGGGCCTCCTCAGCATTTTTCAACTGCAGCATCATATTTTCTTTGGAGGAGGTCATCATCATCATCATGTTTTCGGTCATCACCCTTTTGTTTCTCGCAGGGGTCATCATCATATTTTCTATCAGCCTAATCTTTCGCTCTAGGGTGATATTTTAACATCGGGTTATCTTAGTCAAGATCATCCTAATGTTGGCGCTATAAAATTTCTAGGTATGACCCACTTTTCATCAGGGTCATCATATTTGAATATTGGGTGATCTTTGTTAAGATCACCCTGATGTTATTTTGTCACCTTATGTTTGTTCAACATCACGATGCTACTGATGTCATGTTCCTGCGGGGGTGCTATCTGCTTGACCTTTGCCTTCATCTTTTTCTCTGCAGGATGATATTCTCAATATCGGGTGATATTCCAATATCAGGTCATCTTCTAAATATCACCCTTGCTCTAAATGTGATGATGATGTCATCAGGATGTTCAATTATCAGGGTGATATCCTTCAGGTGATATGCTACTGATGTCATCTAGATTCGACAGGGTTATACTTCAAGTTTTCAATCTGACCTGACATTGTGATGTGATGCTGACGTCAGGGTGATATCCGCTTTTCGACCTGTCTGCATCATGATATTTCTGAAGGAAGGGGGTGATATTTTCAAGTATCAGTCATATTCATACATCACCTGGATATTACAATGGAGCTACAGTGCACCCTGATATTTCTATCAGGGTGATATTTCTAAATATCTGGTTATCTTCCGAATATCATCCTGATGCTGACATGGCGATGATGTCATCAAGATCTGAGGGGGGTCATATTTCTAACACTAGTCATCTTGTGGAGATCCCCTGATATTTGCAAATATGATGATGACATCATCCGGATGTGAGAAGGTGCACGATAGGTAGATATGTTGATGACGTCAACAAGATATGATGATGACATCATCAGGTTGTTCATCGGCCAAACATTTGGTATCGGCTAAGCAGGAGGATCTTCCTCCGATGCATCAGGTTGTGCCGATGAAGGTGAATATCAAGATGATATTTCATGAGAAGGTAAGGTTGGTCATTAGGCTAATATTCAAACATCAGGATGATTTTTTATATCAGGTGATGCGGACAGCATGATACTTTCCTGCAGGGTGATATTTTCTGTGAGGTGATATTTCACATTGGGGTGATGTGAATTATCAGGGTGAACTCATGCAGATGATGATGCTGACGTCAGGGTGATATTGAGCAACAGGATATCATGCTGGAGGATGATGATGATGAAGGTCTTATACTAGGTGCCGTCAGAAGCAAAATCACCGACATCATATATGCTCATGACCTAGTATATAAAGTAATGAGGAGGTTGCCGCGGGGTGCATGTGGGATAATTTGATCCTGCATGATTTGAAATATCAGGATGATGCATTTTAGCAGGAAGGGTTTGCGATGCACAGTATTTTGCATTTCCCAAGGTCGTGGGTTGGTATGCAATTAATGGCAGTTGTTGCAGAGGTATGGACAATGGCGTGACGGATCTAGTACCTGACTGAAGTTGTGAATCCCTAGGCGACGGTGCAAGGCTCGAGATCACTTCATGTCTCTTCCTCCACCTGCTGCATCAATGCAATGAGCACCATTTTCTCAATGTACTGTATCTGGCAAATTTTCATCTACCATGTAATTAATGCTGGAACCTTTCTTGTTGTATTTAGCAGGTTGTGTTTCTCATTTTGAGGTTGTTGAAAAATGGACATATCTGGCTCTGTAATAAGATACAACTAGTTTTGGTTGCTCTGTGCAGATGATCTTGTGAGTTTATGTATCTCTTGTTGTATGTCTCATGCATGAATCTACTGATTTCATGATTGGTTTTATATGAGTAATGTTGTATTTGCATGTGTTTTGTTATTCTGTCTCCAGTATTGCATGTATCCTTCTTCTGAATCTAGATATCTAAGGAATGTCTCAGATTCTAGAATATAGAATTCCTATATTGAATGCTTGATCTTTCAACTTCTACTCAAAGGGTAGATTAAAGTGTTTTCAGATTAAGTGTTGGGAAAGATATACTACAATAGGGATGCCATAAGTAGAGATGACTTAACACTCTATTTTGGGAAGTATCTGTAAGGCAGATACCATAACATCCCCTTGAAATCCAGTTTTAGTGTGTTCATGTTGATCATTCACAGGTGTATGTCTACCGACTCCAAGCCCTGGACAGGCACCAATCTAGCTCTGCATTGAGATTACATAGCAGGTCCTAGTTTTGTATCCAAACACATAAAATCAAACTTATACTTCCAAATCAAACCATTAGGACTGTAGTAGTTTTCGGATCCAAAGTCCTGTGATTCACAACTGAACATAAGCCCAAAGCTAGCCCCTTTGCACTTATCTCACAGTTTTGGTCTTCACACAGGAGGATTTATCTGCTTTGTATCAACATCCCAAGCCAACCCACAAGCATATTCTCATGGGTGTTGAATAGGGAATACCCCCCTAGGTTTTGAAGAGCCTAAAGAAGAAGAGGAGACAAAAATAGAGTCTATCTCCTACACTGTTGGCCCCTGGCCCAGAGATCCTGTTGATCACTGATGGCTACCTTGTAGGGAAATCTAGGAATGAACATCCTGTCAGGGAAAAAACCAACAAAACCCTCATTTCATCAAACCCTTAATTTTCATCACATGATCCCAAGTGAAGGAGGAGGAGTTACAGAGAAATCTTATAGCCTAGTCATAGTGTGAAGAGGAGCATTTAAGATACCCATATGAGTTTTTGAGAAACCCTATCTTTTTTCTACATTTTCAAGGAAAGAATGATGCTATAGTGTGTTATAGACATGGCCATGACAAAGGGTTTTATTTTCTATGATACCCTTGTGAAGTTTCCATAAAAACCCTAACATATCCTTTGATGTTAGAAGAAAGGAATGGAGATACAGCCATTTCCATCATGGCCATGCTACAAAACGACAATAAATACAATTTTAATCAAACTCTTGTAGCATTTTTTAAAAACCCTTCATCTTTTTTACAAAAACTAGTCAAAAGAAGGCTCATAGCATATGTTTATAGGTAGCCGTGACTAGAAAACTACATTGGTATGCATTTCAGGAGAAACCCTCTTTTCTATATGTGAGAAGCCTTCTTTTTTTATGCCAAGAAGTTAAAGAAGCTACATGAAGTAACCATGGCCACAGCCATACAAAGAAGAGAAGCATTCAGAATACCCATATAAAGAAAGGTTAAGACTCTTGTCTCCCTTATATGCAATGAAAAAATGATATCGACAGTGTAGAAGAGCTTACCTTTTAAGTTGCAAAGGAGTGAAGCAGTTAAGGCCGCGACCTCTTTTGAGGCTTTCTTGTCTTTGTTTGTCATAGTTTAAAGATTAATGTACAAAGAAAACAAAGCATAGTGTCAAAGAAGTTGCAGAGAGAAGTAAAGGTATGGTTGTGGCCATTAGAGCCAAGCATGCTACAAAAAGTAATGAAATGCTAGTTAAAATCTTACACACCACACTCACCAGCTTCTACCATGACTTCTTGTTAAGAAAATGCAACATTATCAACCACAGAGGCCACCATATGGAGGAATAGCCGAGAGAGATCAAACCCTAGTGCAATGGAGTTGTAGAGCAGTAGCCAGCAAAGAGAAAGTGAGAAAATGAATGATAAGTTTAGGGTTCCAAGATATTTTGTTCGAAGCTTCATTAAGCTTTTTGACTTCATCAAAAACATTATTGCTAAATCCAAATGTCAACCAGGGTCAACAATTCCAAATAATTCTTTTCTAGCAATGATAATAAGGAGTGGCCGACGAGAGAATATCAAATGGTGGCCGGTAGCAATAAGGATAAGGTTTATGCCTTATATTTTTTCTAAACATCTTTTCTTTCTTTAGAGGTTGATTACCACATGTCTAATGATGCTCAAACCCACATGGTCGACATTGCATGGATGATATGTCCTTGTCATCATGTGTTTGGAGACAAAAAAGATATTTCCCTTTATCACATGTATTATACAGGATGATTGAGGAAGGTTAAAAAATATATGATTTTATGCCTTATAAACATTATCATCAAAAGGTTAAGGCAAGAAGGTTTATGAAGACAAGATATATGCAAGTTGGCAAATAATGGAGGATACAACATATTTTTTGCATGAAGGAGATGCAAGGTGGACAGGTGCATTACTTGGGTTTGGATTTGGCATGATGGATATATGGGGCAGTAAGTTATTTTTGCATGGTGATTGGAGTAATAAGGTGGTAGGAAATGCCTTATTATTTTTTGCATTTTGATAATGTAAATGGAGAGATAAGGGTATGTTTTTCCCTTAAAGGAAAATTGTCATGCAAGAAGGTATTTTTCTCTCACAAGGAGTTATAAGGATTGTATTAATCCCTGAAGTCCTATTTTTTGCTCGAATCATACAAATTAGGCATATGTATTTAGAGTGATAAGGAGTTAGTTTTTCATGCATGATTTTACAAATACATTAATTGTAAATAAATAATAAAGTAATATTTTCCAAATTACTTTATTATTTTTTCACAAATTGTAAAGTCAAATTAGAACTGTATACACCTAAAAATGACATGACTCTACTTAAATAAATATTTTAAATATTTATTTCATCTTCATAGTCCTCTATCAATAAATAAATAAATAAATTTATTTATTTGATTCATCTCCTCTCATTTAATTAAATAAATTACATTTATTTAATTAATTAAATTTCATCTACACCATCTTCATTCTTCTAAAATAATTAAATAATTTTAATTATTTAATTAAATCATCCATTCTTCTAAATTTAAATAAAATGCAAAGTTATTTAAATTAAAATATCCAAAATAAAATATAATTAAATATTTTATTTATTCTTCCAAAATCATGTGCAAGTAAATTAAATAAATTTATTTATTTAATTTGCTTTCTTATCTTCCAAATCTTCTAAAAATAAATTAACTAAATTTATTTATTTAATATGCTTTCTTATCTTCTAAAAAGTCTTCAATATCTTCTAAAAATAAATTCTTCTTGTCATGCAAAAGCAAAAGCTAAGTTAAAGCAACTTTGTTTTTAAATTAGAAAAATATATTCTAATTTAAAGAAATAAAAACTCATCCTCATCAAGAAGGCAGTTAACTCAACAAAGCTTCCTTTTGAATGACACATGTCCTTCTTCTATTTGTTGCATGTTCCTCAACCATTATCCTCCGTCGATCTCCTTATTTCTTCTCAACCATTGATCTTCTTCTACACAACTCTATAAATACAACCCTCTTCTTCTTCATTTCATATATCCATCATTTGAGTAAACTTATGCTGCAGAAACACAAGCGTGCCTTTGGCACCCCCATGTTCATAAACACTTCTTATCAATCCATCAATAGTGTGCTAAAGCTCATCTTCAAATCACACAAAGTATCATAGCCATTATGTCCTTGTCATCTTCAACAAGCAAGGGAGCATACGCTTCTGAGGGCTTCATCATTATCAAGATCAAGAACAGATAGAAGAGCAATGGAAGATGAAAGGTAAAAGGTTGTAAGTATCATTTTGTTATTATTAAATCCTTTTTTCCTTCACATTTCATTGGTGTTGGGTTTATTATTGTTATTTGATTAATCCACATTTCACCCTTCACATTTTGGCACCCTCCGTGGGGCCCTTGCCCCTCTATCTAATCAAAAACTAATTTTTTTCTAAGTGACAGGTCCATACAAGTGCTGTACAGGGTTCTGACAGAGGCATCCAATGCATTTATCCTCCAAATGGATGCATCTACCTCCTGCTTTGATGCATACATAAGTTTGGTGCATTCACTCTCTGTACCAGTGCTTTCACCTTCTATTCTAACGCTTCTGAAGAAACGCTACATACGCACTCTATTTCAGTGCTCCTGTCTTCTATTCTGGCGCTTGCGGTCATCTGACGCATATACACTCTATAATGGCACTTTTACACATTTTTACGGCGCATTTACTAAACTAACGCATTTGTATCCCATTCCTGCGCTTTTAACACCTATCTTAGCACATTTGTACAATGCCGCATGCAACCTCTATTTCTGCGCATTCAGACTGTGTAGCGACGCTTCTATTTTGCACTGTAGCTCCAGGGTTTCATCTAATTTTTATGTTTGAGCTAACTTTTGTTTTGCGGGATTAGAGGCTAGAATAGGTCATTTAGTTGCATTGATTAGATCATTTAGACTAATTAAGGGAAAAAGTAACCAAAAAAAAGATGTATGCATGCAAATTCCACATAGTCTCTAACTAGGATGGAAAGTAATTGAACCACTGCTATCTTTGCATTGTTGATTTCTTTCCTAGATTAGATCATTGCTATCTCAACAAATGGGAATGAACATTGCTATGTCTTAAACACTTCAAATTTAACAACCGTGTGAGTGCACAAGTAGAATAGCCCATTTAGTTTTTCTACTTTTAACTAGGTTTGGATTAATCAGTGTATTATGTGACTTTGAATGACAATAGGCTTATGCTCTCCCCTTAACTGGGTGACCAGAACACCAGACTTGTCATTCCATTTGTTTAACCTTTAGAGGGGCTTGCCCTTGGATGCACGCCTATCCAAGTGGGAACTACCCTAAGTGGTAAAAGGCTAAAGCCAAGCCCTACCAAGCCACTTAAAATAAATTGTGCTTGAGGTGAAAACCTCCTGCAACGAGTGCTGCTGTGTTATACCGACGGCCAACCTTCCCCAAAACCCTCTAAGGCATAACCCTTAGAGGCTGGGAGACTCCATAATGAAGAGTAGTGCCGCCGCACGTGTAACCACTCAAACGGTTGCCCTGACTACGAACCAACTGTTTAGCAAGCAAAAAACCCCTATTTGTTGATGCAAAGGGTGGAGCTCTTGAAGCAGCCTCGATTCATGTGACCCTTAGTAGAGGTAGCAGGGACAATCCTAAGGTTTGGTGGGGGTACAAGCCTAAGGAAACCCAAATCTAGTATGCGTGAGAAGTGAGTACCATGGAGGGGAGCTGGTGCTACCAGATCCTGGAGCTACACGCTTTGAGTATGCACAGCCAGAGGATTCAATTAATATTGTCCTATCCAGCCTAGGGTGTACTTGTTTTTGAGTCAAAATAGTCCAAAAATGCAAAAAAATAATAAAAGATAAAAATCATGAAAACTTCTATGTGTTTGCTATGTCTATGCCATAATTGAAATCAATTTCTCAAAACACCAAGTTTTCAAACCAAAAACAGAGAAATCTTGAAAAACATTCCAAAAAACTGTGAAAAATCAAGCAAAAACTAGAATTGCACATCTGAAGCGACTTGCAGCACATTTGAAATGACTTACAACGCATTTGATATCTGTCTTGGTGCATTTGAACAAAAACCAAAGTAGTGCATTTGATATGACTTGTGGCACTTTTGAACTCTGTTGTGGCACATTTAAACTGCTGCGCATTTAAAACCAGAAAGCAAAAATCTGTACCTTCCAAAAGAAAAAAAATCAACTTTTCAAAAACCATTTTCAAGCCTGTCTCAGTTTTTCAAAATCTGACTAAGATCATGCAAATCAACCATCTCTTTCTTCTTCCACATCATAACTGCTTTTCATCCAAAATCTCGCCAATTCTTCCAAAATCCAACAAGGTTAGAACCAAGTTATTCTAGATCACATCACATCTCAAACATACCTAGTGAGGCTCCATTATCAAGGATCACTTATCCTTTTCTCTAGGAACTCCACTAGTGGATTGTGCTAGACTAAGTCAACATCAAGCAAACAGATTTCTATCATCCTTGCTTTGACTATAGTTTTTGCACACCCAACTTTGTTTGACACCAACTAGATCTAAGGAGCACCTTGCTAAAATCTTGTCACCTTCTAGCACCTTGCTCAAAATTTCACTTCATCCCATCTCTAGTCGCCTCTTGCATGGTCTTAACTTGGTTACAAAAACAAAAGCAGATTGAAATGGCTGAGAAAGTTGTTCAAAACACTCATGATGGTGAGGAAGAAATTTCTATGGAAGAGATCCTTCAAACGCAACATGACCCAAAATTGCAACGCCTATTAGAAAAGGTACTTACTCAAGACCCTATCAAATTCTTCTTACATCTAGCATATCTAGGAGTCAAGCTCCCAAAAGATTATGATGTAGAGACTCTCAAAGAAACACAGGAGGAAAGAAACCTTGAGGGAAGTAAAAATGAGGAAAGAACACCTTTAGACAAAAGCAAGATAACTAATGATCCTACGGATGCCCTAAGTCTAGTGAACCAAAAAATCCAAGCTCTACAACAATAATTCACAGACATGAAAATAGGAGCATCGACTAAACATTACACCCTAGAGGATATTTCACCATATCCTTTTGATAGGGCCTTGATCATGATTCCTTTCCCCTCAAAATTTGAGGTACCAAAATTTGATAAATATCGAGGAAAGGGTGATCCTAGAGATCATATCAGGGAATTCAACGCTACTTGCCTTGAGGTCGCACACAACGACACTTACCTTATGCGACTATTTCCACGAAGCTTGGGAGGACAAGCCATGGAGTGGTTTTCTAGACTACCACCTGACATTAAAACATTCAACGAACTCGTAGACAAATTTGTCACCCACTTCTCTTACAATATTGAGCACGACACCTCAATATTGGATCTTTGTAACACCAAACAAAAAGGTAGGGAATCTTTCACCGCCTTCTTACAAAGATGGAGATAGCTAGCAAGTAAGTGTCCACACCAAATGCCTGAAAAACAAATGTTGGAAATGTTCATGCACAACTTACAAACTGACATGAGCTATCAGATACAAATCCAATGTCCTACTTCCTTTAGCAAGGTCATTGAGATGAGTCTCATCATTTAAAAAGCTCTAATTGCCAAGGGTCAAATAAAACTCTATAAGGACACTCCTAGTACCAACACCAACATAGACAAACTGAGATTTTGGACAAAAAACAAAAACGTTGTGAATGACGAGGTAGTAGATGCCAAGAATATGACACCCAAGCAACCAATTTTCAATTTGTCAACTCCTCAAAACAACCCCCAACAAAACAAACCAAGAAACACTGAATCTCAATTCACCAACTTTCAACCTAGGAGAAAATTCACCCCTTTGGGAGAATCCTTGGAAACTACCTTACGAAAGTTAATCATGAACAATATCATAACACTTCTCTCAGCATGAGTGTATGAACCCAAAGTCAAACCCCATTGGTGGAATGATAACGACTTTTGTGAATTCCACCGAAACAAAGGGCACAAAACAAACGACTGCATTGCGCTAAAACATACTATTCAAGACTTGATCAAACAAAACAAAATATCAATTGACAGGCATACCTCTAACAATGATCACCAAGCATTCAAGGATCCTCTTCCCAACTATGAATAGGGAGGACCTTCCAACCGAAACAATAGTGGATCTAACAACGCAAATTACACAAATGTCGGTTTTGACTATGTTGTCAACCATATCTCAGAAGGTGATTCACACATCAATGTGATCACTATAAACAAAGATCTGGATTGCAATATTACCACTCACAGCAATAGAGTCACCCTTAGAGGAACCTCCGCCCCTCCAGCTAATCAGTACAGTGTCTTGGATCAGCTACATAAGACACCTGTGCATATCTCCATTCTGGAACTTCTGCGTCTATCCCCGTCCCATAGGGCCATTCTTGACAAAGCTTTAACAAAAGCCTCTGTCCCAACAAACTTCACTAAAGAATAATTCCAAACCATGGTAGGTCACATAACCTCACCTCATTCCCTATCATTCACTAAAAAGGATGATATGTCAATCACTCAATCCCATAACGCTTCTCTTCATATCGAAGCCTTCATTCACAAACACAAGATAAAGAGGGTCCTAATCAATGGAGGAGCTGGTTTGAATATCTGCACCTTGAAGCTAATCCTTACATTGGGGTTTTTGGAGAAAGCTATAGACCCGAAAAGGAAAATCACTATAAAAGCTTATGATGAGGAGGAGAGAACTTCAAAGGGAATTGTTACTTTACCAATCAGAGTGGGTCCTGTAGTAAAAGATGTGGCTTGCCAAGTCCTTGATATGGAGCTAGCATACAACATTCTTCTTGGAAGACCATGGATACATGCTCTGAAAGTAGTACCTTCAACTTACCATCAGTGTATCAAGTTCCCTTACGAAGGTCAAGAGATCACCATCCAAGGTGACCCCAACCCATTTTAGTATTGTAAATCTATCCATCCTAAACCTGAAGTGGTGATTCCAAACAACCGTTTCTCTGCTTCATCCTCATCTTGTGTTGACCCAACTACACTTGTTTCCTCTTCAAAGATGTCCCAACCCAACCTCAAACTCAAAGATAAAGGCTTAGGCGAGTACACAATCTCCCAATCCCTCTACTTGGCACAGCTCCCCCTATCTCCAAGATCATATGGAAGACCTACTCTAAGCAAACCCAAAGTAGACAAAACTACCAAAGGACCATTTGTCAAATGGGGCAGCCTTGAAGATGAGAGTGATGAGAAAGATATCCTGCAGTAGTTATACAAGGATGAAGGCAGTTCATTAACACAACGTGACCATCACACTATACCAACTGAACAATATGGTCAAGGATTTCAAATGCTACAAAGAATGGGGTATGAAGGACATGGTCCACTCAATTTAAGAAAGGATGGTATCACTAAACCCATCCAACCTCATACCTTATCCCGAGACACTACAGGGCTAGGTTACAATGGCACATTAAGAACCGAGCAAATTCAACAACTACAACTAAATAGTGAGACCGATTCCAACGAATATGAATGGGATAGCCTCTCTGAGCTATCTTGCGATGACAAAGGAATCGATGTTGTCCACGAGTATGACCCAACCCATGCTAATGAGAGACAAGGTCCAAGGGTTAGACTACTAGAGTCTGACCCGCGTAATAACAATAGTGAAAATCATGAGGAAAGAATGATACCTCCCTTGACGGATCTGCTAACAAAGAGTACCATCGCAGACTTCATTTGTGCTTTTAACAACTCTATCCTAACTATCAACACCATCAACCCAATGATCCCTTACCTTTGGTCCAACCTGAACTCATAGATTGGGACCTACAAGGCACTACCCCTGAGCTTGATACCTTTGAGAACAATGAAGCCATCATAGATTATCTTGAGCTTAGAGATCATATACCCGCAGGGGACCACAAAGCTAGCTATGCTATAGAAATCAACGAGAAGGCCTATTTTGGAGAGAGTGCCAAGCCTTTCAGTCTCAAAAATATCAAAATGAAAGAAAGATCTAATGGTGAAAACCATTCCGCGGCAGTATTAGATCATGAAAATAGTAAAAATAAAGACGTATCCAACGGTGAAAACCTCTCTGAGGCACTGAAGGATGGAAGGCTTGACCCTCTACCCAATCTTACACATCAGGAGAGATCTTCAATCTTGATAGACCTAGTAGAGCCGATCAATGTCAGCACAAGTGATGATCCCAGAATGATCCACATGGCAAAAGCTTTAACAGAATAAGAAAAACTAGCATTCATAGATTTCTTCAAGAGAAAACAAATTAACTTTGCTTGGACATATGCAGACATGCCAGGGTTAGATCTGAATCTTATAATGCATCATCTATCTTTAGCACCATGAGCTAAACTAGTGAAGCAAAAACTCAGAAAGATGCACTCGCATGTGGCCCTCATGGTAAAAGAAGAGCTGAAGAAACTATTGGATGTCAGATTCATCATACCTATAGACTATCCTAAATGGGTTTCAAACATAGTACTAGTCGCCAAACCAGATGGTAGAGTCTAAATATGTAATAACTTCAGGGACCTGAACAAAGCTTGTCTGAAAGATGACTTTCCCCTACCAAACATTGACATGATTGTAGATCTTACGTCAGGACACACCATGCTGTCACTAATGGATGGTTTTTCCAGATACAACCAAATAAAAATTGCACCTGAAAACCAACACAAGACTACATTCACATGTCCTTGGGGTACCTATTATTGGTGTGTCATGCCATTTGGTTTGAAAAATGCCGGTGCAACATATTAGAGAGCCACGACCACAATCTTCCATGACATGATGCACACTATAATAGAAGACTATGTTGATGACATTCTAGCTAAATCACTCACAAGAGAAGGACACCTGGTAGTACTGGACAAAATCTTCAATAGACTGGAAAAGTTTAATGTATGCCTCAATCCAAAGAAGTGCATGTTTGGAGTTACCTCAGGAAAGCTACTTGGATACATAGTATCTACCAATGGAATTGAAGTCGACCCAACTAAAGTGAAGGCCATCATGGAAATGCCGCCTCCTAAGAATCTCACTCAGCTAAGGTCTCTACAAGGAAAATTGCAATCTATCAGAAGGTTCATTTCTCAAATGGTAGACAAGTGCTACCCATTTTCACACCTCCTACATAAGAACGTCCCTTTCAAATGGAATGAGTCATGTGAGCAAGCATTTCAGCAGTTAAAAGAATATCTCATGAAGCCACCTATATTGATGCCACCAATTTAGGGTAAACCTCTGCTATTGTATATCTCAGCCACACCAACAACTCTGGGAGCTCGCCTTGCACAACAAAACTATGATGGGAAAGAACAAGCAATATACTATATCAGTCGAACACTTGTCAGATATGAACTGCGATACACACCAATCAAGAGAGCATGTCTCGCTGTGGTCTTTGCCTCACAAAAGTGGAGACATTACATGTTGTCACATTCTATCAAACTGGTAGCAAAGATTGACCCACTCAAGTACTTACTTAACAAGGCAGCCTTAACAGGTAGATTATCCAAATGGGTCATGCTTCTCAGCAAGTTTAATATCGAATATGTAGATAGGAAAGCAATAAAAGGTCAAGTACTTGCAGATCAACTAGCAGATGCACCTCTGATAGATTATAGCCCTTTGAGCTTTGAATTTCCCGATGAATCTATCTTTCACATAACCACAACAATCTAGAAAATGTACTTTGATGGATTAGGAGTAGGTATCTTGTTGATCACACCTAGTGGCGACACCATTCCTAAATCATATAGACTACTCTTTCCTTTCACTAACAACATGGCAGAGTATGAAGCCCTAGTCATTGGTATCAAGCTAGCAGTTGAATGGAATATCCAAGAACTTCAGGTGTATGGCAACTCACAGCTGGTCAAAAATCAAGTAAATGACGACTACCAGACAAAAGATGAGAAATTAATCCCTTACAAGTGAATGGTAGATGACTTCAAAGAATACTTCATCAAGATCTCTTTTGAACAGATACCAAGGATCAAGAACAAAGGAGCAGATGCCATGGCCACGATTGCATCTCTTCTCGATATTTTGGATAATCAATCACATTATGAGTTCTTGGTAGAGCCAGTGTCCTACCCTACATATGACACCCCTGAATCCCATATCATTTGCCACATTGTTGGAGTCGTTTCCCCCTCTATGGAAAAATATTTTCCTATCTTAAAGAGAATACCCTCCCACCCGATCTCTCCAGTAACCAGAAATGAACCTTCATCCATCATGCATCCTGGTATACCCTTATCACCAATACCCTATATTGCAGAGGTCTCGATGGTACTCTCCTTAGATGTCTCAATAGTGAAGAATATCAACCCGCCCTGAGTGAAGTACATGACGGTATATGTGGGACCCACTCTAGTGGCCCTACCCTAGCCAAGAAACTCTTACGCATGGGATACTACTGGCCAACTATGGAACAAGATTCCTATCATTTTATAAAAAAGTGCAAAAAGTGCCAAATCCATGGGAACCTAATACATGCACCAGCACAGGAGCTATAGCCGTTAATGACTCCTTGGCCTTTCTGTCAGTGGGGACTCGACTTAGTGGGAAAGATCCATCCTCCTTCATCAAGTGGCCATAAATTCATAATCACTACCACTGAGTACTTCACAAAGTGGATTGAAGCTGTCCCCCTAGCCAATATCATAGGCAAGCAAATTGCCTCGTTTATCTTGAACTATATCATTTGTCGCCATGGTATCCCTTCGTCCATTGTCACATATAATGGACACCCCTTCAAAAATTAAGATGTCAGGGAACTATGCGAGAAATTCCATATCCAGCACTGCTTTTCAACCCCCTATTACCCCCAAGGCAATGGCCAGGCGGAGGCATCAAATAAAACCATTCTGAAAATCCTAAAGAAGACTGTCAATGATGCCGGTTGAGATTGGCATGTCCAACTGAATCCTGCACTATGGGCCTATCGTACAAGTATCTGCACACCCACAAGTGCAACACCATACTCCCTAGCCTATGGATCTGAAGCTATCTTGCCCATTGAAGTTGAGATCCCATCCTTGCGAGTTTCGTTAAAAGGCCTCATATCAAACGAAGAGTATAGAGTGTCCAGACTTCAAGAATTAGAGTTGCTCGAAGAGAGAAGGAAATAGGCCTTTAACCACTTAAAAGCATATCAACAACAGATGTCTAGAAGCTATAACCACAGAGTAAAGCCCTAAGTATTCCAAGTTGGTGACCTAGTCCTAAGAGAAAACCCCAAAAATTAGCAAGATAGAGAAAAGAAAGGAAAGTTTGAACCTAACTGGCTAGGTCCCTATGTCATCATTACAGTTTATGGATCGGGGGCATATCAATTGGCTACATCTGAAGGTGAACTATTTGATGATCCTACCAATAGCATGCATCTTTGTAAGTTCTATACCTGAAAACCCCAATGTAAGGGAGTCCTGAAAAAATTAAAAAAAAATCAAAAAAGTGATCAAAAATAGAACAAAAAAATCAAAAAAAAAAAGGAAAATAACAAAAAAAATCATCCTCTGGTGAAAACCTGGCAAACAGGTGCCTTGGATAGGTACCATGATAAAAACCTGGAAAATAGGTGTCTGTGTACTTTTAGCTTCCGTGCAAATAAAAGCAAGTGGTGAAAACTAGGTAAACAGGCACTATTTGTGACAAACCACTTCCTCCATTTGTTCTGTCCTCGTGTCTCTTGTGTCCATCATATCATTCATCTTGAACCAGTCCTTTGAATCATTGTCGAACTACATCGCCTCTGAGTTATCACATAGGCAATGCCATTCTTAATGCGTCCCTGAGGCTCCGCTCCACTACCTTTCCTTTCTGTCCATTCTGTCCGGTCCGTCTATCTATCTGAGTCCATACCCATTTCTACAGCTTTTCCATCGCCTAGGTCTTAGGTTCATCAGGCTCACCCCGAACTACGTTGCCTCTACGTCGTCACATAGGCAAGGCCATTTAGTAATGAGCCCCCGAGGTACTAGGTCAGTCCCTTAGGGTCTGTCTCTCCATGTCTGCATGTCATCTCACCCATAATAAGTCGATCCTTGTCTAAACTGGGGGCAACTCCTCGACCTAGTTATGGATTTGGATTCTTGAGTGCCACATTTTCTTAGAGGATACCAATAAAGGATGGTGATACCTTTCACTAGACAAACAAGCGTAGCAAACACAAGATTCCAAAAAAAACAAAAATCTTGGCACAAAAGTATCAACCTGTCCAAAGCAGAGCACCATACCTAAACACTCAACTAATTCTCTATCAATTATGGAAAAAAGACACATCTAATACAAGAATGTTTTGTGAACAAGTCAACTTACAAGGTCTTGAATTTTTGTCATTATGTCTTCCTATGCTACTCAAGGATGCCAAAAGTTAGAGATGCTATGATGGGGGCATAATATTTTCCTTTGTCTGCTACTTGTGGATTAAACTTTAGTAGTGTAACGACTTTTGTCTAATGACATGATCAGCAAAGGATCATTGAGGACTCCGAAGGTCTGAACATGAAAAAGGGCAATCCTTGTCTATTGAAATGCAAAAAGTACTTAGGTCATCTAGATTCAAGTTTGACTAGATGCTTGTATCAACTTGCTATATCAAAATTCATGTAAGGAATACTTAGGTCATCTTGGTTTAATTATACCTAGATGCTTGTATTTTCTTACAACATAATAAAGTCCAATGATGAAAGCAAAGTCCTTGCAATATCAAGATGACACGTATCCATATCCATATCCATAACATATCCAATTGCATTCCGTATCCATATCCATATCTCATGCAATAAAGATTCTATGCAGAATATCAATGTTCACAAAAACATGTGATTTCTTCTATCAAGTCATTTCTTTTATCGATCAAATTTCTATCTGTCAACCTGAGCAGTGATCCAAATGCAAGTCTATCCTTAATCCATACCAATCGAGTCAAGTCAATCTTGTCAAATGATCCAATCACGATTAGTGGTCTTGATCCTAATCTTGTCGTAAACCATATCAATAAATCATAACTACCAGTGGGATATATCTTACCCATGCCTATCGTGTTTCTCTAGGGATATATCGTTCCCCGCCATGACAACACTGTCGTATATTGTTATCATATCCAATGTCTTAGACAAGATGTTGCATTGTCGAAAGCAGACCCAGAGTCTTATACGACATGTTTCATTCCTGACACTAGACATCATCAATCTATATCATACGTTTACCGCTTGACCGGGGCAATACCTTACCTGTTCTTGTATCATTTGTGCATACTTGCTTACTTGCTTGTGTGTGTTATCATTTTATCTTCCATCACATATCAGTCACCTCTTTCTTCTGCATCCAACCGTTTCTTCTCGTGTCAACCTATCTCATCATGAGATTGTCCGTCTCATGCCTTCTACCTTCTCCCTGTCCAATCTCCCAAGGGGGCATCCTGTCGTTAAACTTGTACCAGGGACAAACTGGGGCATTTATCATTTTTAAACAATCTTATTCTTTGAAACAATGTGATAAAACACATTGCATCAAAGAGGGGCAAAATGTATACACCTAAAAATGACATGACTCTACTTAAATAAATATTTTAAATATTTATTTCATCTTCATAGTCCTCTATCAATAAATAAACAAATAAATTTATTTATTTGATTCATCTCCTCTCATTTAATTAAATAAATTACATTTATTTAATTAATTAAATTTCATCTACACCATCTTCATTCTTCTAAAATAATTAAATAATTTTAATTATTTAATTAAATCATCCATTCTTCTAAATTTAAATAAAATGCAAAGTTATTTAAATTAAAATCTCCAAAAATAAAATATAATTAAATATTTTATTTATTCTTCCAAAATCATGTGCAAGTAAATTAAATAAATTTATTTAATTAATTTTCTTTCTTATCTTCCAAATCTTCTAAAAATAAATTAAATAAATTTATTTATTTAATTTGCTTTCTTATCTTCCAAATCTTCTAAAAATAAATTAAATAAATTTATTTACTTAATATGCTTTCTTATCTTCTAAAAAATCTTTAATATCTTCTAAAAATAAATTCTTCTTGTCATGCAAAAGCAAAAGCTGAGTTAAAGCAACTTTGTTTTTAAATTAGAAAAATATATTCTAATTTAAAGAAATAAAAACTCATCCTCATCAAGAAGGCAGTTAACTCAACAAAGCTTCCTTTTGAATGACACATGTCCTTCTTCTATTTGTTACACGTTCCTCAACCATTCTTCTCTGTCAATCTCCTTATTTCTTCTCAACCATTGATCTTCTTCTACACAACTCTATAAATACAACCTTCTTCTTCTTCATTTCATATATCCATCATTCGAGTAAACTTATGCTGCAGAAACACAAGCGCGCCTTTAGCACCTCCACCTTCATAAGCACTTCTCATCAATCCATCAATAGTGTGTTGAAGTTCATCTTCAAATCACACAAAGTATCATAGCCATTATGTCCTTGTCATCTTCAACAAGCAAGAGAGCATAAGCTTCTGAGGCCTTCATCATTATCAAGATCAAGAACAGATAGGCAAGCAATGGAAGATGAAAGGTAAAAGGTTGTAAGTATCATTTTGTTATCATTAAATCCTTTTTTCCTTCACATTTCATTGGTGTTGGGTTTATTATTGTTATTTGATTAATCCACATTTCACCCTTCACAAGAACAAGTTGTAAACAATAATAAAGTAATTATTTTATTACTTTATATTATTTACTCACAATCAATTTTGCTAAAGAAAAATCATGCAAATTGATTAGTTGAGTTAGCTAGGCCACCTAGGAGGTTCTTGCATGATTTGAGGAGTATTTTTAGGGTTCTTGGTCAACTTTTTGGTCAAGCATATGGAGAGGTCCAAATTGGAGCTATTTTTGCTCAATTTGTGGTAATTTGAACCCATATTTTGAGAATTTTTTAGGTTGCTCATGAAAGATTATTTTTAGAGGCAGTTAGCCGCAAGTTCATATTTTTGCATGTCTCTTGAGAGAGCAAAGCCTATATATTGTAAAGCAAAAGTTTGTTTTTGCCAGTTCTGGCCTTTTTGCTCTTATACACTTTGAGAGAAGAAGGTTTTGTAGATCAATTTTTACATTTTTATAGAGAGATCAGCAGGTTATAGGTTCTATTTTTGCTTCCTTTGCAATATTTATTTTGTTCTTTTGAGATAAAATAGTCACCTCTCCATTTAATGCTAGTTGTTTAAAGTGATTTTGATGAAATTTTACTGTGTTTAACCATTAAACCTTTAAAACTATTGTCTCACTTTTTGCTTGCAATATTAAGCATATTGTTATTGCAGGTCTTAGGCTGTGTTAATGAAAATAATCTTTTTGTGTTATGAGAAATCCATTTCCTTCATAAAAAGCCTATTTTAAAACCTTCCCTAGAAATACTTTTGTGATATTTATGCCAATATTAGATTGTGTGAAGGCAGATTTATGAATTATATTGTGAACCAGATTGCATATTTTTACCCGTTTCAGGTGCATCACCAAATTTTTACAGTTTTATTTCCTTATAGTTTCATTCTTAACCTTTTTCCAAAACAAAAAACATACATTCCAATAGAATATTTTAAGGGAACCAGCCCACAATCTGGAGGTTTAATTTCATTATAGGGCACCCACAACCTGAAAATAGTCCCATGTTACATGGAATTGCAGAGCTTTCTAGCCTTGCATACAGGTGTAATTCCCAGTGATAACAGTTTTTGGCACGCCTGGTGGGACCTTGAACTAATTTTTAGTTCAATAAAAAAACTTATTTTTTCTTCTATTTTGGTACTATCAATAGATTTGCAGCCTTTCAGAGGTTTATTTTTCAAGTACCTGGTGACTCTATCTTTCTAGTTTGATATATCAAACTTTTTGAATGAATAGGCTGTTGATAACTGAGAGAGGGGGGATTAATCAGTTATCTTAATTAATTTAACCTTCTGTTCTTCTTTAAAAACTAGTGCAGTATCAAAGGAAATAAGCATTCATAATCATGAAAATAGAAACAAAGTCAAGACACATAACACAATGATTTTGACGTGGAAAACCCTGTTAAGGGACAAAACCACGGGGTGACTAACCCAAGAATGTATTCTCTGTTAGAAGAATAGGAATACAAAATGGCACTTGCCAATTAGGGCTCACTTCCTACAATAGTTTATAGAAGAAAACAAGATACTTGAACTGATGAGAAGCATCCACATGTGCTTGGGTTCAATTCTGGTTGAGCTCAATATACTGATCTACTGCACTTCATTCTTCCTCTGCTTTAGTGTTATTGTTTTGTCACATACCGGACCTCTATCTCTGTTTCCACATTGTTCTCTGCTTTTCTTCACACTACATAATACTCAACGTCCACCTTCATACTAAAATCAATCTGGTATATATATCCACACCAAGGATTTCATCCACTTTTTAGTCAGCATCCAGAATACTTACTATTTTCCCAAACTCTTGATCTGTCGGCTGAGTCCTTACTTATCAAGTGATGCGTATCAAAGAGATGCTCATAGAAGTCATCAACCATGTTGGCCAATCATGAATGATACCATAAGAAACTTGATCACCATCAATAACTCATCCGGATTAAAGTCTGATGCTCTACCGATCAATTCTTTCTCTGTCAACTCTGCCAAATCGGAACCCAACACTTAGGTGCTCATATCTCTTCACTCTTTCATCACCAGAGGCTCAATCTCTGGAATGCATCAGTCAAGGTACTCCTCTTGACTTCCCCAAGTTCACACTTTACTAAGATACTTCCTCTGAGAGTTCTGAACCTTATTGTCAGGCCTTGCTGCATGCTCTGTTCTTGCTTACCAGACCACAACACTCTTCAATCTGACTTCTGGTATAAGCACACCATGTCTTGTGGATGGGTGGGATGAACTTTGTTGCCATCAATGACAACACTCATGAAGCTACACTATGTCTCTTGCCAACAATCTCCCCCTTTGGCATTGATGGCAACACTTAGTGAAAAATGACTATGTGTCACACTGCATCCCCCTTGGCTGATGCTCTATTCTACTGTACACTTTACCAAAGCTCCCTCTTAGCTGGATTCCACATTTTTCACTACTCCTCACTCCCCCTTTGACATCAATGGCAAAAGGTAGGGTCCGCACACCAAAATTTTAAAAATAATCTATACTTAGCCGCATAAAACATATATACATGTTTTACTTACATATACTGAATTATATCTGCAAAAGTGGTCTTCAATTGTACCACTTCTGACACCCAACTCTTCTTCATCCTGTCTAAAATTGAAACGTGACCACTCAATAGGAATGCAAAAGCTTCTGCCCTTTTTAGATATGTCAGATCATTGGTCTGGGCTGTGATCTGAGCATCACTTAGGGCCTCATGCATGGCTTCTAACTTAGGGATGATTATCCTTCTAAGTTCACTCAACCTGTTTATTCTATTTTGCTTTTCCTTCTCAAGCTTCTTTATTTCATTTGTGACTACAATAGTTTGACACTCTTGATTTACTATGGAAGAGGAGAGAGGATCAAAAGTTTGAGATAAGCTTAACAGTTTATCCTCTTGCTCTTTTGCTTTCTTCTCAATATCCTTGGTCACATTGGGCCAGGATAAACAAAATTTATAAATATCTCCACCATCTTTGAGAGAATTTTCTAAGCTCTTTATCCCAATATCCATAACTCTTCTATCATTTGAAATTAGACCTTGCACTTCAGAGAATCTCTTATCCAAAAATTATTTCCAGACTTTCTCTTCTACTGCTTTCTCTAAAGAGTCAAAATGTGTGTTGACAGAATTTACAAGAGACTTTAGATTACTGGATGTGGAGGATAAAGGATCCTTTTGGAAGGATGGCATGATCTTCTCCAATACACCGGATGTAGTTTCTATGAGCTCACAGTCTTCCATGTGAGACTTTAGAAGTTTTTCTTTTGCCTTTTCTTGAGTAAAGGATGCTAGCTTCATGGTTTGAACCGGGGAGAGGGAATCAAAATTGAACGGTCCTTGAAGCAGTTTCAGTTCATCAAATTCCATCATTTCTTTGGTCAAGAACTCTTTAACAGTTTCTACAATGTCTCTTGCCAGAGACAGAGTCTTCTTCCCTTCTGCAGTCTCAGAATTGTCTCTTGGAGTCTTTTCTGTTTGGCCTTTTTCTTTTTCTTTTACTTCTTCTCCTTGACTGGTTTTCTCCTCTATTCTTTCTCCTCCTTTAGATCCGGAGTCTGCAGGGGAATCCGAAGGAGAGATTTTTTCTTGTTCATGAACCTCCTCTTCCAGAGCAGAGGAGTCTAAGTCCTTGGTTTTCTCTTCACTTGTCTCCTTTGCCTCTTCTCCATTTTTCACAGTAGATTCTTCTTCTTTATCCATGGCAGAGGGTTCATTATCTAGGTCCTCTATAACATGAATATTGAATCTTTTAAAAGCCATCCGGAGGATATCTTCTGTTTATTTTGCCACTTTGTCAGTTTCTCCAAGCATGAGCTAATTCATTCTAGCCTCACTCTGGAACTCATCCTTGCAATCTTTGAAGATCATATGCATTTGTTTCAGAGTAATTGAAGGATAGAGCTGATTAGCTATTTGTTCTCTAATTTCTAAGTCCTTTGCCTTGACATTTTCCTTTCTCATTTCAAGTTCTTTCTCTAAACTTTTGGGAATTAGAGAGATGATTTCAATAAATGCTTTATTGTATATGTTCAAGTACTTAACTGTGGCTTCCTCTAAAATCTTTTTATCTGCATCATTATATTCATCATAGAATTCTGTTATTGGTTGCAAATTTCCATCCACAGTAACTGCCTTGACCACATCATCAATGTGGAGAGTAGGTTTTTCAACAACTTCCTCTACCTTCTCTTCTTTTCCTTGACTGGTAGAAGGTTCACCGATTGTTTTCCTCTTCTTCTTCATTTTCTTTACTTTCTCATCTGTCTCTGTCTCTTCATCATCCTTGAGGCTTGTGTATGATCTTGTAGCCTTTGTCTTTGTTCTCTTTTCTCCTTTATCAAATGATTTTGCTTCTAGTTTTGATGCCTTTGAGCTTTTAGCAGTTGCAGGTGCAGAGCTCTTAGAGGATCTGGTCCAAGAGGGGGCTTCTACCAAAGCACTTTCTTTTTCTGCTTCTTCCTTTTCTTTTTCTGCTCTTTCCATCTTCTCTCTGTGGGCATCAAGTACCTCCTTTGATATTCCATGCCTCTTGGCAAGTTCTTCTACTTCCCTTCTTACTTTTCTCTTGATCTCTAGCTGTCTAAGTTCAACATGAACTTTTACACTCAGCTCTTGGTAAGTTCCAAATCTTTCTGCCTTGGGATCCTTGGGTTGACTCAACATGTGTTGAACATGTAGCTCTACAATTTTCTCATCTGCTTCATACCCCATTGGCATGATCCAGACTGTCCTTGGCTCCACTGCCTCCATTAGGCATTGATCAGTGTCTACCATGAAGCACACTATATCTTTGTACTTCTCAACTAATGATTGAGGGATTCTTTCTCTAGCTTGCATCATACTCTGAAAATTCTTGAAATAGCCCCAAAGTGTTGTATTCTATGCCTTGGCATCACCAAGCCCATGTATATAATCCCTGATTTGTATGGCTACTGGTATGTTATTTTGCCACATCCAACCATTAGATCCGGGTAGCTCATTCATGTAATAGAAAAATAGACAGAGTATCAAGCCATCGTATTTGAAGGAATTCTTCTTATCCTTCTTTATCTTTTGCAGATTCTCCAAAAGTTGGTTCAGAAGGAGCTCACAAAGGTCATAGTTAGCATTCTTTCTTAACATTTCATAGGAAGTGTAAATTGTTGTTCCAGATACAGAATTCTCTCTGCTGGAGTGATATATCTTGTAGCCTATTATCATGGTGGCAAACTTGATATCCTTAATTGTTATTGCTCTTTTATCAAATTTGGATCTGGTGGCCTCACTCACAATTTGGTTTTTGACTGATTTGAGAGTAGGTAACTCACCGGATGAGTGCAATCTGGTCACTGCCCTAATGGCATCCTTTGTGATCTTAAATGGCTTATTCAGCCACATGAAGTTGTCACGCACTCTGCTCAAAACATACCGGACCCATTCATCTTCTGCAAAATAGGGGAAATGGATGCAATGTCCAAAGTGTTTGTCCCAGATAGCCTTGTACTGTGATTTGAGTTCAAAAGCATCATCTATTAACTGATTATGATAGATATCCCTTAACTTGGATTCCCCAAATTCTTCAATATTCGCATGAATGTAAACCCTAACATCTTCTACATGCAAAATACCATGCAGAATGCTAGAAAATGCACCTGAGGGATCCACTTCTAGAGATTTGTAGGGATGCTTCTTAAATTTAGGGCGCGGCCTATCAGTAATCTTCACAACATTTGGAGTAGCCATTTTCAAGAAGATTTACAGAGAGATATTCAAGAACGGAAAATACCTTTTACGCTTCTAGGTTTCATGGTATGAGCTAAATCAGATTGCAGGAAGAATTAACTTCTGCAGTTGATCTTCGAGAGGCTTGAGACAATTTCTTTACAGATCTCCTTTTCTCTTCTTCTCTAATGCAAATGTACAAATGTCAAATACAAGAACCCTTTTATTTCTCCGCAAACCCTAATTTCATTTGCAATAAATGCATACCTTAAGTTATTCTGGTTGCTCTATTCTCCTTGTCCTTAGAGATTTTTTTGGATCACTAAGATGCACTTAAAGTTACTCTCGGTGGATATTAGCAATCTATCTACCTTTTACAATCATTCCATTTATCCGCAGATCAAGATACCTCAAATTCGAATCATACTGGATCTAACTATGAAAATCATGTTCTTACTGGATGACTATTGAATCAGATCAATCTTGGAAGATTAATCTTTTCAAAACTTCTTGCGGATCTTCCATATCTTTACCATGGCTTATTTAGATATTTCTTTAAGAACCCTTTGATCCGCAACCTTTCATGTGCCACTTTCAAGCACCTATTGACAGTTGGGGGAAAATGTTTTTCTTTTGTTACTCCCCTTGAGCCAGAGCTCATCTATTTAGTTTCTGGAAGGAATATCAGCACTAGATTCTGGTGCAGATCCATCCCCATCAATTTATGTACTTCTCTTCACCCATATCTTGTTCATATCTCTTTGAATTTCATCCACATTTACTTTTCCTTTTCCTTTGTTTTGGTTTTGATTGTGATGCACCTGACCCTTTTTGTCTCGATTCTTACTTCTGTAGAATTTGGCAATATGATCGGATCTATTGCAATTGTAGCAAACAACATTTCTTTTCATATTTGACTGATATCCTCTTGATCTACACTAATTTTCCATATGTCCCATTCTATTGCATGCAAAACATCTACCATTGAATGAATTGTTCATTTGCATATTTCTGCATTCATGAGTTTTGTGACCATACCTTTTGCAATTAAAGAACTGTCCGGAGAAGGATGAATTAGTCTGATTCATTCTTCTTTTGCACTGATTTGCTTTATGACCAAAGTTATTGCAATTGTGGCAGTATCCATTGAAGGCAGGATGTCTTTGAGCATTTGGTTTCCTTACCGGAGGTCTTCTAGGCATGTTTCTTGGATTTTCTGATCTGGAGTTCTTCTGACCGGATCCGGAGCTTTCACCTTTTTCATACCCCAAGCCTTGCTTATCATCCATCCTCTTTTAGCTTTGAAGAAGAACTTCAAGTTGAGCAGAGCTTATCTTGAATTTCTCTTTGTATTCATTTGTTGTTTGAAGATCCCTTTTAAGAGTGCCAATCTGATTCTCAAGTTGTTCTTCATTATCTCTAGCTTCTTTAAGATCATATTCAAGATGCCAGATTATTCTATCCATTTTGTGGTAGTCTTCTGATTTCTCCTTGAGAGATTGTCTTAGATCATCTTCAATTTTTCTTTTCTCTTCAATTTCTTGGGTAAATTTCATAACTCCTGATTCCATTTCATGTCTTACCATAATGACCTCTTTTGATAACTTTTCACATAACTTGGTTTTCTCCTTTAGATCTTCATTTGTATCATTGGCTTCACCTTGACTTGCCAATTGCAGAAGTAGATCCTTTCTCTTTTTCATAGAGATACTTAGTTTGCCTTTTAGTTCATTTATGAAATCATCAACCTGTTTGAGTCTTTCCTTCAATTCATTGACTTCAGATTTGGATTGCTCAAGATCATCTAGGGCAGACTGAAGTTGTTCCCTCATGCCATACACATCCATTTGAATTCCCAGATCTTCCTCAAGCTGTTAGGCTCTGTTTGGAGGAACTTAGCTCTAATACCAATTGTTGATAACTGAGAGGGGGGGTGAATCGGTTATCTTAATTAATTAAGATTTATGTTCTTCTTTAACAACTAGTGCAGTATCAAAGCAAATAAGCATTCATAATCATGAAAGCAAAAACAAAGTCAAGACACATAACACAATGATTTTGACGTGGAAAACCCTGTTAAGGGAAAAAACCATGGGGTGACTAACCCAAGAATGTATTCTATGTTAGAAGAATAGAAATACAAAATGGCACTTGCCAATTAGGGCTCACTGCCTGAGCACACTGCTCACAAGAGGCTCACTGCCTACAATAGTTCATAGAAAAAAACAAGATACTTGAACTGATGAGAAGCATCCACATGTGCTTGGGTTTAGTTCTGGTTGAACTCAATATACTGATCTACTGCACTTCATTCTTCCTCTACTTTAGTGTTGTTGTTCTATCACATATCAGACCTCTATCTCTGTTTCCACACTGTTGTCTGCTTTTCTTCGCACTACATAATACTCAACGCCCACCTTCATACTAAAATTAATCTAGTATATATATCCACACCAAGGATTTCATCCACTTTTTAGTCAGCATCTAGAATACTTACTATTTTCCCAAACTCTTGGTCTGTCGGCTGAGTCCTTGCTTATCAAGTGATGTGTATCAAAGAGATGCTCATAGAAGTCATCAACCATGTCGGACAATCATGAATGATACCACAAGAAACTTCATCACCATCAATAACTCATCCGGATTAAGGTCTGATGCTCTATCAGTCAGTTCTTTCTCAGTCAACTCTGCTAAACAGGAACCCAACACTTAGGTGCTCGTATCTCTTCACTCTTTCATCACCGGAGGCTCAATCTCTGGAATGTATCAGTCAAGGTACTCCTCTTGACTTCACCAAGTCTACACTTTACTAAGATACTTCATCTGAGAGATCTAGACCTTATTGTCAGGCCTTGTTGCATGCTCTGTTCTTGCTTACCGAACCACAACACTCTTCAATCTGACTTCTGGTATAAGCACACCATGTCCTGCGGATGGGTGGGCTGAACTTTCTTGCCATCAATGACAACACTCATGAAGCTACACTATGTCTCTTGCCAACATAGGAATGTCTACTTTTCATGGAAATATCTCATATCATCCATCATATACTGCTAATCCTTCAGCTTATCAGCTGTATCAGATCAGCTATTGCTAGTTTTAGCCCTAATTCCATGGCTTTTCAATGAAATCAACATATTCAGTACTCTTACCTCCCACCCACCCCTGCTCAACCTTCATATTAGCATTTACATGTTCAAAATCAGTCCCATGGGGTTGAAGATATAAAGAATAGCATGAATAAAACAAAAAACACATTGCTAGAAATCACAAAGTAGATAGAGGAGTTCAAGAGGCAGCAAGAATACGAGTAGCAGCAGGAGGAACTAGATTATCAAGATTATCTTCATGAGCGAGAGTTGGAGGCACAAAGAATACAATTTGAAAAAGGTCTTAGAAGAGAGATAGTAGCCAAAGAGGCACAGATGAAATATTTGCTTACACAAATACAAAAGAAGAACATTCAGACAGCTACATTCATTCCAGATCAGCATTCTCAAAGTGAGGTTAGTAGTTATCAAGTTTCAAGTTTCAGAAATACTGATTGTAATCAAGAACCTATTTGTATTCAAAATCAGTCTATTATTCCTCAACGTCAGTCACATCAAGTGCCTGAATCAAACCATTAGGCTTTTGAACAAGTATGGCAGCCTTCTTGTACCAAGTACCCTGATTATAAAATACCAAGTTTTATCAAAACTACCTCTTCCATACCAATCCAAAATTAGGAAGGCGAAGAAGTAGTGATAAAACTTGAACCAATCAAAATATTGGGTTTCAATCAAGAAAAATCAGCAATAGTGCAAGATATTTCTGTTGTTTTTATTGTATCCATAGCTGAAGATGAGCATAATGCCTATGAGGGAGATGTTGGTTCTGATTTGGTACTCAATCCTTTAGATTTTCACTCATTCAAGAAGTTCTCTAATGTTGTTTACAAGATAAATGAAAACAGGATACAAGGATTTGAAGGGCAGAATCTTCAAATGCAAAAATAGATTGCCCAAGTTGCAAGTGAGAATAAACTAGACAAAGAAGAAGATGTAGTTTCTCTGTTTGATCAGCTGCCTTCTTTTATTGACCAAGATGAAGACATCATACAAGTACCAGCCAATTTAAGACAACTAGTTGATATTGCAAAACATGAGGTACTGCTGATCTTTAATGAAGTTGATGTCTTAGTTCAGCTGGAAGAGCAAAAAGATAGTCACATTTTGAAAGCCAATGATCCTGTTTTATATGAGCATGAGATTAGCCAACTTGAATATGAAACTAAATCAGATGTTTTTCTCTGTGAGAACAAAACATCTGATTTGTTTTTAGAACAGCTAAGTGGATCAATTGAAGAAATTCAATATTTTCAAGATATTTTTGTTTCTAATTGTCAAGATCCTAACTGTTTAGCCTGTAGGGAGCTTGCTAATTTGCTGGATTCTTGTAACAATCAGGAGCTTAAGTCAGGAAATGATGAGCATATAATTCCAGTATAGGATTTTCAGTCATATGAAACCTTGTTTTTAGGTATTATTGAGGATTTTTGTTCTAACATAGATGATAATCTAATATCATGTGAATCAGCAATATGTGATCAGCCTATTCAGGTGAAGCAGTTAGACATTACTTCATCTCAGCTAACTTTTTCAAATCAGATTGATATTACAAGTGAAAACAGGACAGCAGATATAAATCAGAACATCAGAATCATCAGCCAAGGATACATTATTACAAGAGGATGCCCAATCAGAGATATGATTATCAGAGGGCTAGATAAGCAGGAACAGATTGCTATTGTACCAATAGAGTAGATTTCAGCCTCACAAAAGCAAAATCAGATTATCTCTTTACCCCATGATAGAGGTTTACATGATTAGGTTCAGCTGGTGAGTGAATTCATCCATATTTTTTATGAAACATTGCAGAAACTAGCTGAGTAATTTCCTGTACTTCATCTAATCTCAGACATCCATAAGCATGTGAATCAGTGTTCCCTGTTGAGAAAAGGAAGTTATTTCAACCAAGCCAGTTAATGGATTTGTTTGACCAGCACCTATGGATGGTTAAAGTAGGGTAGGTAGAATTTCAGTTCAGTATTTTGTTCCAAGAAGTACTTTTACACATGTTTCTGGCTTTGTTTTAAGCAAATTAGTTTAGTTTCAGTTTTTAGTTTTATTGCTGCTATTGTGCTCAATTAGTTTTTGAGTTGCTAAATTTTTCAAGGTTCAGGGTAGAAAAGACTCTATGCCCAATGGAGTTGCAAAGGCTACCAGTTCTAAGTTGTTTAGCAGGCAAACACCCTTGAGAGGTTGCCAGAAATGTTACTAATTTTTATGTTCACACTAAAATTAGTTTGACCTTGTTGATAACTGAGAGGGGGGGGGTGAATCAGTTATCCTAATTATTTCCCTTATTAAACTTTCCTTTTAATTGAAGCAGCATAAAATCAAACACAAAACATAAACCATGAAATAAGAATCATATGACACAGTATTTTTGACGTGGAAACCCTGTTAAGGGAGAAAACCACGGGGTGATTAACCCAAGAATTATTCTCTGTTAGAAGAATAGGAAATTACAAAAATGGCACTTGCCAATAAGGGCTCACTGCCCGAGCACACTGCTCACAAGAGGCTCACTGCCTACAAGAAGACACACTGTCTTACAAAGTGATTAGAATCACAGTCTTGAACTGATTGGAAGCATCTGCATATGCTGGAGTTCAGTTCCGGTTAGGTTCAGTATACTGATCTGCTGCACTTCATCTTTTCTCTGTTCTTTAGTCTGCTGTCCTTTCACATACCGGATCTTTCTTGTTACTTCTGCTCTACTCTGGACTTGTTCGCATATCCTCACATACATTTCCACCTTTTACCACTAAATCCATCCTCTATATATATCCGCACAAGTACTTTCATCATCTTTCTAGTCGGCATCCGGAACAGTCTAGTTTCTTACAAACTTAGTTCTGTCGGCTGAATCCTTGCTCACCAAGCAATGCGGATCAAGCATATACTTGTAGATATCATCAATTATGTCGGCCAAACATGATTCATGCCTCCGCAACCTTTATCATCATCTGTAACACATCCGGAAAGTAGTTTGATACTCAGTCAGTCAGTTCTTCCTCTGTTTTCACTGTCTCTCAGGAATCCGGTACTCAACTATTCATATCTTTTTCCTTGTCCATCTCCGGAGGCTAAATCCTTGGAATATACTACTCAAGATAGTCCTCTTGACTTCCCCAGATCCGCACTGCACCAAGACACTTCTTCTGAGAGATCCGGACCAATCTGTCGGACCTTGCCACATGCTCTGTTCTTGTTCACCGGACCACCACAATCTTCAATCTGACTTCCGGTAGAGACATATCATGACTTGCGGATATGTGGGATGACCTTTGTTGCCATCAATGACAACAACCATGAATCCATATAGTGTCTCTTGCCAACAATCTCCCCCTTTGGCATTGATGGCAACACTTAGTGAAAAATGACTAAGTGTTTACACTATGCTCCCCCTTTGCTGATGCTCTGTCTTTATATACAATTTCCGGAACTCCCCCTGAGTTGGATTCCTCATTTTTCACTGCTCCTCACTCCCCCTTTGACATCAATGGCAAAGGGTAGGGTCCGCACACCAAAATTTTCAAAAATTTTCTATATATAGCCGCATATTTACATACTCACATATACTGCAGAATGTCTGCAAAGGATGTCTGCAGTTGAACCATTTCAGTAGCCCAACTAAGCTTCATTCTGTCCAGGATTGAAATGTGACCACTCAGCAAAAATGCAAAGGCTTCTGCCCGCCTGAGATCTGTCGGATCTTTTGTATGGGCGGTGGTCTGGGCATCACTGATGGCCTCATGCATCGTTTCCAACTTAGGGACTATAATCCTTCTAAGTTCTCCCATCCGGTTGGTAATGTTCTTCCTCTCCTTCTCAAGATTCTTTATTTCATTCAAGACTGCAATAGTCTGACATTCTTGATTTATTATAGAGGAAGAGAGAGGATCAAAACTTTGAGATAAGCTTTGAAGCTTGTCCTATTCTTCTTTTATTTTCTTGTCAATTGCTGTTGTTGCCTTTGACCAAGATATACAAAATTTGTAGATGTCACCGCCATCCTTAAGAGCATTTTCTAAGCTCTTTATTCCAATGCTTACAATCTTCCTATCCTTAGAGATTAATTCTAATATTTCAGAAAATCTCTTATCCAAAAATTCCTTCCGGACCTTGTCTTCAGCTGATTTTTTTAGAGAATTAAAATGTGTATCAATACTGCTGACTAAGGTTTTTAGATTACCGGAAGTGGAGGCAGTCGGATCTATTTGGATTGATGGCATGATCTTTACAAGTACTCCGGAAGCAGCCTCTATCAACTCACAGTCCTCCATATGAGACTTTAGGAGCTTTTCATTTGCCTTGGCATTTGCAAATGAAGCTATCTTCATTGTTTGTACCGGAGAGAGAGAGTCAAAATCAAATGGACCTTTTAGAAGCTCCGGTTCATCAATCTCTAGAGTTTCTTTGCTCAAAAATTGTTGAACAGTTTGTGCAGTGTCTCTTGCCGGAGACAGATGTTTCTTTTCTTCTGCAGTCTTAGAACTGTCAACCTCTTTGTCTGTCACCACTGCTTCCTTCTCCTGCAATTGCTCTTCTTCTTTGGATCCGGAGACTGTAGGGGAAACCGGAGGAGAGATGCTTGCTTGTTCATGGGTCACTTCTTCTGGAGCAGAGGGTCCCAAGTCCTCACTTGTCTGTTCAGGGCTCACTTCTTCCGGAACAGAAGATTCCAAGTCAGCAGCTGTTTCTGCACCTAAGTCCTCTACAACAGGAAGATTGAACCTTTTGAAGGCCTTCCGGAGGATCTCTTCTGTCTCTTGTGCCACTTTGTCAGTCTCACCAAGCATGAGCTGATTCATCCTGGCTTTACTTCTGAACTCATCTCTGCAGTCCTTGAAGATCATGTTCATTGTCTTGGGATCAATTTGAGGATATAGCTGAATAGCTATCTGCTCCCGGATCTCAAGATCTTTGGCATGCGCATTATTCTTTCTTACTTCCATTTCCTTCTCTAGGCTTTTAGGAATGAGAGATATGATCTCAATGAAAGCCTTATTGTATGTGTTCAGATATTTAACTGTGGCTTCCTGCAGAGTCTTTTGGTCTGCCTCACTGAAGTCATCATAGGATTCAGTCATTGGTTGAAGGTTTCCATCCACCGTGACCGACTTGATTATGCTCTCTAGTGACAGAGTGGGCTTTTCAACAGTTACCTCTGCCATTTCCTCCTTGTCTTGGCCTGTGGAGGGCTTACCGGATCCTTTCTTTTTCTGTTTCTTTACTTCTCTTACTCCTTCATCTGATTCTGTCTCCTCTTCATCCTTTTGGCTTTCATAAGCCCTTGATGCTTTTGTCTTGGATCTTTTACCGGATGCCTGGACTTCCGGTTTTGAGCTTTTGGTTGTGGAAGGAGCAGATTTCTTTGTTGATCTGGTCCGGGTGGGAGCTCCAACCGGAGCACTTTCTTTGCTTTTCTCTTCTTCCTCAGCCTTTCTCCTCTTTTCCCGGCTGGCATCAAGTGCCTCTTTTGAGATGCCAAGGCCTTGAGCAATGTGCTCTACTTCTTTTCTCACTTTTCTCTTAATCTCAGGTTCCCTGAGTTCTACATGTAATTTCACGCTCAGCTCCTCAAAGGTTCCAAACCTTTCTGCCTTAGGATCTTTGGGCTGACTTAGCATGTGTTGAACATGCAGCTCTACTATCTGTTCATCAACTTCATACCCCATGGGCATGATCCAGACAGTCCTTGGCTCCACTGCCTCCATTAGGCACTGATCAGTGTCAACCATAAAACATACTGAGTCCTTGTATTTCTCAATGAGTGACTGGGGAATTCTCTCTCTTGCTTGCATCATGCTCTGAAAGTTTTTGAAGTATCCCCATAGAGCTGTATTTCTCGCTTTTGCATCCCCAAGTCCATGCAAATAGTCTCTTATCTGGACTGCAACAGGTTTGTCATTCTGCCATACCCATCCACTTGTTCCGGGTAGCTCATTCATGAAGTAAAAGAAGAGACATACAATGAGAGTACCATACTTAAAGGAGTTCTTCTTGTCTTTCTTGATTTTCTGTACATTTTCCATCAATTGGCTTAGTAGTAGTTCACAAAGATCATAATCTGCATTCTTTCTTAGCATTTCATATGCTGTGTATATTGCAGTTCCGGATACAGAATTCTCCCTGCTGGAGTGATAGATCTTGTATCCTATGATCATTGATGCATATTTGATATCCGGATCCGAAATATCTTCAATGGTCATTGCTCTCTTATCATATTTTGATCCGGTGGCCTCAGTTACAACGTTGTTCTTGACAGATTTGAGGATAGGTACCCCCCCGGAAGAGTATAGACCAGTTACTGCTCTAATTGCTTCTTTTGTGATCTTGCAGGGTCTATCTAGCCAAAGGAAGTTGTCATGCATCCTGCTCAGTACATACCGGACCCATTCATCTTCTTCAAAGCTAGGGAAATGAATGAATTGCTCAAATTGTTTCTTCTGGATACCCTTATACTCTGGTTTGAGCTCAAAAGCATTGTCTATCAGTTGCTTGTGATAGAGGTCTCTTAATTTGAATTCCCCAAATTCCTCAATGTTTGCGTGTATGTAAACCCTAATATCTTCAGTATGTAAGACTCCGTGGGGAACACTAGAGAAGGCTCCTAGTGGATCTACCTCCAACGATTTGTAGGGATGTTTCTTGAATGAGGGGCGAGGTCTATCAGAGATCTTAACTATGTTTGGAGTAGCCATTCTTCAAAGATTTGCAGTGAGGCAATGAAAAACGAAGAATACCTTATGCGCCTTCGGTTTGCACGGAGTGGTTGGATTGATTTCTTTATGCAATAGCTTCGGCAGGAGATCCTTGGTGTGCTTGATGAACCTTGTTGCAGAGCTCCACTATTCGCTTCTTCTCAAGTGTAGAATGAGCAGATAACTTTTGAGAAATCCCTTATATTGCTCCGCAAACCCTAATATCTGTCTGCAATAAATGCTTCACCTGCATTATTCCGGTTTACCATGTCTGGACAGCTTGGAGTATCCCGGATTAGTCCTGATCACTGAATATCATCCGGATCTTTAAATCATGAATAAATCTAGGTAACATATTATAAGAACATCCCAAACACTCTGTCCAATCCGCAAGACAAGATCGTGCACTTCCGGATCTCTCCGGACCTTTTTGTAATCCTTTATCATACCGGAGCACCTCCCTGAACAGGTCTAACTTAATCGAACACAGCTTCTTCATAACTCCATGCGGACCTCTGAAAACTTGACTGAAGCATCTCAGGACTTATATCTACAAACCCTTTAATCCGCATCTTGTGCCACATCCGGCACAACTTGTTTGGCTGGGGGAACAGAATCTTCTTTGAGTCTCCCCCTGAGCCTGAGCTCACTTTTTAATTTCCGGAAGAAATATCAGCACCAGAATCTGGTGCGGATCCAACCTCTACATTCTCTGAGCTTTTCTTCACCCAAATCTTGCTCATCTGATTCCTAACTTCATCCGCATTCATCTTTTGTTTACCCTTGTCTTGATTCTGATTATACACCGGACCTCTTTTGTCCTGATTCTTGTTTCTGCAGACTTTAGCATTATGACCGGACCTATTGCAGATTTGACAAATAACATTTCTTTGCATATTTAACTGATATCCCCTTGATCTGCATTGATTAGCCATATGACCTACTCTATTGCATGTAAAGCATCTACCTTTGAATGATTTGTTTACTTGCATAATTCTGCATTCATGGGATTTGTGTCCATACCTTTTGCAGTTGAAGCACTGTCCGGAGAAGGATGAATTAATCTGATTCATTCTCATTCTGCACTGATTAGCTTTGTGACCAAAATGGTTGCAGCTGTGGCAGTATCCATTGAAGGATGGATATTTTTGAGCATTTGGCTGTCTTACCGGAGGTCTTCTAGGCCTGCTCCTTGGATTTTCTGATCCAAGATTCTTCTGACCGGATCCGGAGCTTTCTCCTTTCTCATATCCCAAGCCATACTTGTCATCTGTCCTCTTTTGACTTCCAAGAAGAACTTCAAGTTGAGCAGAACTTATCTTGAATTTCTCTTTATATTCATTTGCTGTTTGAAGGTCTCTTTTGAGAGAGGCAATTTGATCCTCAAGTTTTCCTTCATTATCTTTGGAATCTTCAAGATCAGATTCAAGGTGTCTGATAATCCTGTCCATCTGGTGGCACTCTTCTGATTTTTCTTTAAGAGATTGTCTTAGATTGTCTTCAGCCTTTCTTTTTTCTTCAATCTCTTGAGTAAACTTTATAGTTCCTGATTCCATTTCATGTCTTAACATAATGACTTCTTTTGATAACTTTTCACATAACTTGGTTTGCTCAGTCAATTCCTCACTTGTATTGCTTTCTTCACTTTGTCTTGCCAACTGTTGAAGCAGCTCCTTTCTCTTTTTCATAGAGAGACTTAATTTGTCTTTTAATTCTCTCATGAATTCATCAGCCTGTTTGAGTCTTTCCTTTAATTCACTGACTTCAGAATTTGACTGTTCAAGATCCTCAAGGGCAGTCTTGAGTTGCTCCCTTAAACCATATGCATCCATTTGAAATCCCAGATCTTCCTCAAGCTGTTAGGCTCTATTAGGAGGAACTTGGCTCTGATACCAATTGTTGATAACTGAGAGGGGGGGGGTGAATCAGTTATCCTAATTATTTCCCTTATTAAACTTTCCTTTTAATTGAAGCAGCATAAAATCAAACACAAAACATAAACCATGAAATAAGAATCATATGACACAGTATTTTTGACGTGGAAACCCTGTTAAGGGAGAAAACCACGGGGTGATTAACCCAAGAATTATTCTCTGTTAGAAGAATAGGAAATTACAAAAATGGCACTTGCCAATAAGGGCTCACTGCCCGAGCACACTGCTCACAAGAGGCTCACTGCCTACAAGAAGACACACTGTCTTACAAAGTGATTAGAATCACAGTCTTGAACTGATTGGAAGCATCTGCATATGCTGGAGTTCAGTTCCGGTTAGGTTCAGTATACTGATCTGCTGCACTTCATCTTTTCTCTGTTCTTTAGTCTGCTGTCCTTTCACATACCGGATCTTTCTTGTTACTTCTGCTCTACTCTGGACTTGTTCGCATATCCTCACATACATTTCCACCTTTTACCACTAAATCCATCCTCTATATATATCCGCACAAGTACTTTCATCATCTTTCTAGTCGGCATCCGGAACAGTCTAGTTTCTTACAAACTTAGTTCTGTCGGCTGAATCCTTGCTCACCAAGCAATGCGGATCAAGCATATACTTGTAGATATCATCAATTATGTCGGCCAAACATGATTCATGCCTCCGCAACCTTTATCATCATCTGTAACACATCCGGAAAGTAGTTTGATACTCAGTCAGTCAGTTCTTCCTCTGTTTTCACTGTCTCTCAGGAATCCGGTACTCAACTATTCATATCTTTTTCCTTGTCCATCTCCGGAGGCTAAATCCTTGGAATATACTACTCAAGATAGTCCTCTTGACTTCCCCAGATCCGTACTGCACCAAGACACTTCTTCTGAGAGATCCGGACCAATCTGTCGGACCTTGCCACATGCTCTGTTCTTGTTCACCGGACCACCACAATCTTCAATCTGACTTCCGGTAGAGACATATCATGACTTGCGGATATGTGGGATGACCTTTGTTGCCATCAATGACAACAACCATGAATCCATATAGTGTCTCTTGCCAACAGACCTAAGTGCAGTTGTTCAAAAGGAATAAAAGAAAATTTTGAAGTTATGCATTTAATGAACAGTTGATATCTTGATAGAGCAGAAAGGAGATTCAGTTGACAAGATATTCCATCAACCTACTTAAGACTGATGAGCCATCATGTCAAGAGGTTGAGTTTGCCAGGGTATCAATCATTCAAGAAATACAGTTGTTTTATCATGTTTTAATCTTTCAAGAGTTATAAGTTAGATTGATTATTCAATTAATTAGTTTTGAAATAAAGAAAGAAAGATATTTGTTTTGAACTATTATTTCATGTCATGTTTTGAACATACATTCAATATCTGTTACTTTATTCAATGCATTTATTGAAAAAGAAATACACATTCATCAATTTCATAAGATAAATTAACTAATCGTGTTTAAATGAAGTGTTCAAATGTGTCCCACACAAGCCGTGGGAGTAACTAGACTGAGCAATTGTAGACATGCAAGCTATACATCTAGATGATAAAAGAAAGGAACTAAACACATGATAAAAGAAAACATCCATCATTGCCTGAGCAAGAAGGTTGTTTTGTTGATGTCGGTCTTCAGTCTTCATCTTCAGCTCCTATCATCAGTTCAACCTGCAAAAAAATTGGGGACAGTCCTGTTAGAGCTCCGGATGTTTAGATTTATCATATCCTTTTATCAAACAGATACATCAACTTGTCACACCATGCAATTCATATGAAAGATCAGATCAGATAAGTGCTACAAATCAGAAAAATCATGAAGAGGATCAATCAAAGCCATCAGGTATACATTTTTATGCTAACTTGTTTGTTCACTGTGCAGGTATAGGACAAGTATTGTTTCTGATTTGAAGACAAATAAACATGTGGATTAAATGTGGCTCCCACAAGGGTTTGAGCCCAACATGTTTTCTTTTTCATTTGAAAAAAGAGTATCAGAAAATACAGGATGCATCATTTAGGTTACATCATGCATCACTAATCAACTTGCAGAAGACCTATGTCATCATGACATTCATTACAGCTAATTGAAGTAAATCAGAATAACTTAGAATACCTAAATCAAGTTGGCAAAATGCACAAAACATAAATACAACCATAAAAGGTATTTATCTCTTTCATGTCATTAGTAGAGTACTTTATTGTTGTCTTGTTTCTTGTCACATTTTACCAAACCAGACTTAAGCAAAGAGAAGAGTGAAAGAGATAAGTACAGTCATCATGTAAAAGGTATTCACAATGACCAAGTACAGTCATCAAGAGTAGATAGGATTATACAGGTTAAACAGGTTTCTACTACATAGCAGATGGAAAGACCAAGCTAGAGAAGCCTTCATTGTTTATTCATGTCATGTTGCATGGAGGGAAAAAGACCAGATTAAACTAATGCATGTCAAAATCATATAGATTCACCATTAGTAGCATCTGATAAGCTAAATGAAAAAGGAAAACAAACATCATGTTGCAGTTTTGACAAGTGCAGGTATATAATGAAGGACAAACTAAAATTTTAAAGTGAGAGTCATAGCATTCAAGTGACAAGAGGTCATGACATACAGATATAGGAGGATAGATGAAATCTAGAGATAAGATGTTGTTCATAATCAAAGAAACCAGTATGCAAGGGTTATCATAGAGTATGCAAGGTTTTATCATGCAGATCACAGGATAGGCAGTCACCAAGTCACATATAAAATAGATACATCAAGAAAGGATCATCTAACTGGTACACTTGCAAATGAAGGTATATCAAAGAAAAATGAATGCTACAGTCTAAGAAATGATGTACAAGTATTACTACTTCTAACAGAAGAATAAATGAAATCTAGAAACAACAAACCAGGTGATCAAGATAGCAAGACATAATGTCCTGATTGGTGATAGTCAAGCATTATCGTTTACATTTATGTGTTAGGTGTTGATTGATCATACATCATATTGTCAAAATGATACAGTGATGACAAGTATATATGTTCAAAAAGGTAAGAAGACATAAATGAATAGTACAAACTGTAAGTCTTTTTGAAAACGTATGCTACAGAGAAAGAGATGCCATCAAGACTTATACATTTTCTTCTACAAAAATGAACACATATGTTGCTCAGGATTACAGAAAAGAGATTTATCATCACTAATAAGTGTTCAAAGATAAGAGAACAAGCTGCAGAATTCATATAGATACAAATTGCAACAAGAGGGTTTGGGGCCCTAGTAACTTTCTTGCATACAATCAATAAATCAAACAAGTAAAGTTTTTTGCCACAGCCATGAGCGGAAAGAGTAGTTTTGCCCTCAATTTTCAACAAACCCTCATTTCATCAAACCCTTAATTTTCATCTCATTATCCCAAGTGAAGGAGGAGGAGTTACAGAGAAATCTTATAGCCTGGTCATAGCATGAAGAGGAGCATTTAAGATACCCATATGATTTTTTGAGAAACCCTAGCTTTTTTCTACATTTTCAAGGAAAGAATGATGCTATAGTGTGTTACAGACATGGCCGTGATAGAGGGTTTTATTTTCTGTGATACCCATGTGAAGTTTTCCTAAAAACCCTAACATATCATTTGATGTTAGAAGAAAGGAATGGAGATACCGCCATTTCCATCATGGCCATGCTACAAAATGACAATAAATGCAATTTTAATTAAACCCTTGTAGCATTTTTTTAAAATCCTTCATCTTTTTATAGAAAGCAGTCAAAAGAAGGCTCATAGCATATGTTTACAGGTAGCCGTGACTAGAAAAATACATTGGTATGCATTTCAGGAGAAACCCTCTTTTCTGTATGTGAAGAAGCTTTCATTTTTTATGCCAAGAAGTTAAAGAAGATATAGGAAGTAACCATGGCCATGGCCATACAGAGAAGAGAAGCATTCAAAATACCCATATAAAGAAAGGCTGAGACACTTGTCTCCCTTATATGCAATGAAAAAATGATATCGACAGTGTAGAAGAGCTTACCTTTTAAGTTGCAGAGGAGTGAAGCAGTTAAGGCTGCGACCTCTTTTGAGGTTTTCTTGTCTTTGTTTGCCACAGTTTAAAGATTAATGCACAAAGAAAACAAAGCATATTGTCAAAGAAGTTGCAGAGAGAAGTAAAGGTATGGCCGTGGCCATTAGAACCAAGCATGCTATAGAAAGTAATGAAATGCCAGTTAAAATCTTACACACCAGACTCACCAACTTCTACCATGACTTCTTGTTCAGAAAATAAAACATTATCAACCATAGAGGCCACCACATGGAGGAGTAGCTGAGAGAGATCAAACCCTAGTGCAATGGAGTTGCAAAGCGATGACCAACAGAGAGAAAGCGAGAAAATGAATGATAAGTTTAGGGTTCCATGATATTTTGTTCGAAGCTTCCTTGAGATTTTTGACTTCATCAAAAGCATTATTGCTAAATCCAAATGTTGACTAGGGTCAACAATTCCAAATGATGCTTTCCTAGCAATGATAATAAGGAGTGGTCGACAGGGGAGAATATCAAATGGTGGTCGATACCAATAAGGATAAGGTTTATGCCTTATATTTTTTCCAAACATCTTTTCTTTCCTTAGAGGTTGATTACCACATGTCTAATGATGCTCAAACCCAAATGGTCGACATTACATGGATGATATGTCCTTGTCATCATGTGTTTGGAGATAAAAAAGATATTTCCCTGTATCACATGTATTATACAGGAAGACTGAGGAAGGTTAAAAAATATATGATTTTATGCCTTATAAACATTATCATCAAAAGGTTAAGGCAAGAAGGTTTATGAAGACAAGATATATGCAAGTTGGCAAATAATGGAGAATACATCATATTTGTTGCATGAAAGAGATGCAAGGTGGATAGGTGCATTACTTAGGTTTGGATTTCGCATGATGGATATATGGGGTAGTAAGTTATTTTTGAATGGTGATTGGAGTAATAAGGTGGTATGAAATGCCTTATTATTTTTTGCATTTTGATAATGTATATGGAGAGATAAGGGTATGTTTTTCCCTTAAAGGCAAATTGTCATGCAAGAAGGTATTTTTCTCTCACAAGGAGTTATAAGGATTGTATTAATTTCTAAAGTCCTATTTTTTGCTCGAATCATGCAAATTAGGCATATGTATTTGGAGTGATAAGGAGTTAGTTTTTCATGCATGATTTTACAAATACATTAATTGTAAATAAATAATAAAGTAATATTTTTCAAATTACTTTATTACTTTTTAACAAATTGTAAAGTCAAATTAGAACAAGTTGTAACCAATAATAAAGTAATTATTTTATTACTTTATTATTTACTCACAATCAATTTTGCTAAAGCAAAATCATGCAAATTGATTAGTTGAGTTAGCTAGGCCACCTAGGAGGTTCTTGCATGATTTGAGGAGTATTTTTAGGGTTCTTGGTCAACTTTTTGGTCAAGCATATGGAGAGGTCTAAATTGGAGCTATTTTTTCTCAATTTGTGACAGTTTGAACCCCTATTTTTGAGGATTTTTGAGGTTTCTCATGAGAGATTATTTTTAGAGGTAGTTAGCTGCAAGTTCATATTTTTGCATGCCTCTTGTGAGAGAAAAGCCTATATATTGTAAAGCAAAATTTTGTTTTTGCCAGTTCTGGCCTTTTTGCTCTTATACACTTTGAGAGAAGAAGGTTTTGTAGATAATTTTTTATAGTTTTATAGAGAGATCAACAGGTTATAGGTTCTATTTTTGTCCTCTTTGCAATATTTCCTTTGTTCTTTTGAGATCAAATAGTTACCTCTCCATTTAATCCTAGTTGTTTAAAGCGATTTTGATGAAATTTTACCGTGTTTAACCATTAAACCTTTAAAATTATTTTCTCACTTTTTGCATGCAGTATTAAGCATATTGTTATTGCAGGTCTTAGGCTGTGTTAATGAAAATAATCCTTTTGTGTTGTGAGAAATCCATTTCCTTCATAAAAAGCCTATTTTCAAACCTTCCTTAGAAATACTTTTGTGACATTTATGCCAAGATTGGATTGTGTGAAATTCAGATTTCTGAGTTATATTGTAAACCAAATTGCATATTTTTTACCCATTTCAGGTGCATCACCAAATTTTCATAGTTTTATTTCCTTATAGTTTCATTCTTACTCTTTTCCAATATAGAAAATTAATACATTCCAATAGAATATTTTAAGGGAACCAGCCCACAATTTGCAGATCTAATTTCATTATAGGGCACCGACAAGCTAAAATTAGTCCCATGTTACACGGGATTGCAGTGCTTTTTTAGTCTTGCATATAGGTGCAATTCCCAGTGATAACAGTTATTGTTTCTCTGTTTTGATGGCCTTGACCTCCCTTCATCTTGAGTCCCTTCACCACGCTCAGACAACTTCTTCTTGCTCGACATCTCTCACAAATTAAAAGCTACAGAAATAATGTCATTTTGTTCAAGATGCAATCATAGATGATAGAATATATATCCTTAGGTCCTAGACTCCTAGATTAAGATATCTCCCTAGTCCTAATTCCTACTCAATCAATATCATCTATAACAAAGACATAAATAATCAACATGAATCTTATATTATTACAGAGTAAACTTGTAAAGAAATGATCACTTACCTTTCAGTGACTCACCAATGCTTGTAGCTGTAACTTCTCTATGATCTGAAATGAATCAAGGATTCGAGAGCTGAGCTAAACAAAATGTGTAAACTTAAAGGATTAATTAAAGTTTCAAATGCATTTATATCAATGCATATTTGGTGAATAATGCGATATTTTCAAATGTTGTTATAATAATATGGTGATTCTCGCGTACTATTAATAGGACACTTATAAATTTTAGGTGAAATGTACCTCATCAAACACATTAATAGTAATTTTCTAGGCGAATATGGCCCTACAATTAGCATGGAGTTATAATGGTATTGGCGAAGTTGGTCCTTATATATGTGAACTGTTTAATTATATTGGTGGAATTGGTTCTCGTGCATGCCAACCGTTTAATGATATTAGCAAATTGGGTCATCATGTGTGTCAACTGTTTAGTGATATTGGTGAATAAGTCAGTGAATTAAAACATGCCTCCAAAATTCCAGGTGAATCACCATTAGAACCGCGTAGTATACCCTGGAGAAAATACTAACTATAAATGACTCAAAAATTAATAGGGTGGTGAATTGAAACACATTTGACAAAAAATCCATAAAAAAATGGGCAAATTGGCCCCCCGCTGGTGGTAATGTATTCGCCAATTCCTCATTCGCGAAAATGAACTATTCACAAATTGGCAAAAATTTACCACTAAAAAAATCCCTGCTAATAGAATTACTAATGGCCTCAAAAAGGGGGTTGAATGAGGAAGACTATGGCTTGAGTGAGAGGGAGTGTTTTCCATGCAACCATAACCTATCATCCAACACCAAATTCTTGTCAGTCATAGAGTCAAATGTCACTATGAAGAATCTTTGCGCACAAGGATAGAGCTTGATCTTTCCCTCAACCAAAGGTAGCCATGAATATGAAACCCATTTATTTAAGTCAAGAAAAGAGGGCCACAAGTTATTAAATCTACCAATAATGCCATGGTGACTAAAAATATTTATTATCAACAACCTCTAGTCCACAAACCATGATAGGGTTAGTTTGGGAATAGGGTAGGGGCCATATCTTGTCATGTAGATGATGGTGAGTAGGATCCCCAAAATAGCCATGGCAGTAAAGGAAAGGAAACCACAATTAGACCCCCATGAAACATTAGGAGCCTTAGAGCCATCCGTAGTAGAAAAAATGTGATTCACAACACTTTTTGTTGCAGACACCAACACATTATGCATGCTAGGAATGATGCAGCCAACTCCAGCAACACAAAATGAAACAATATTGATGCCAATAACACTAGACACATTGCTAATAGGGGTAGGGATCAACCAAAATCTAGAAGTCGCAACAAAGCTAGACAATAATTTTAAGACCTGGATGCCACCACCAGTGTGGGCATAAGGACAAAGAGTTAGGACCGAATGGGAAGCCATCATTGAAACAACTCTTGACATAGAAACAACACCGTTTATATCACTAATAGTAAGCTTAAAAGCAAAATGAAAGTCAACACCTATAGAAGGAAAGAACTTGAACCCTTCAAATACCAAATACTATTGAATACAGATCTTCTCTGTAGACATGTAACATTGTGAGAGGGACTCCTTGGGGTTTCAGTAGCATCCAAGATCTGAGCTAAGGAAGTGACTTGAACATGAGTGGGAAAGGGAGTGGTAGAGAGCATTCCATAATACATTATTGGTGATATTACATTAGGTGTGTACTTTGGAGGCTAAGTTTCTCTCTTTGCAAAGTTTTCGTAGGTAACATATATGTCACTCCTATTTTTTGGTTGTTATGTTTTTTTTTCCATTCTTAATCTCTTCTAAGTATTGTTTTCTTTGTCGTGCTATTAGTTTTTTTGTAGATCTAATAACTTGCAACATTCTTCTTTTATGATTAAGTAAGAAATGATTTCATATTTCCCTTTAGACAACTAATGCATAATATAACCATTCTAATTTTATTCTAATTTTATGAATCAAAATATTATAAATATAAAAGAAGTTTGAATAATTATATATTACCTTTCTTAGATCTAACAATAGTGTACTTATCTTTTATCATCTTTTTTTAATTAAAAAAAATAGTTTTATTATTTATATCTTTAAATACAAGAATTTATAATGTAATTAATTTTTTAGAAAATTTAATTTGAAAAAATTATAAACTTCATATATTCTAGCTTACATTAATTGAGTGTACTCTTCATGCCCACAAGTTAGACAATGAAAAAAATTATAATTAACACATTTCATTATGCTATCACTTTGAAATGATATTATCCTTGTTCCTTTTACCATATATTCAACCATTGTTAGGTCATCTTAATACTTACTTCAGTTTATAGGTCCACACATAATCTATCCATACCCTATTCAACTTCCAGTAGGAATATGAGAATTTTAATATTACTAATATCGGGATACAATACACTACCATATACTTTCTTTTAAGTTAAAGAATTTTGAGAGATCTTTCAAATATCAAACTTACCAAAATAATTATATAATTTTAGTAAGACATTGAGTTCAAACAAATTTGGACTTTTTAATACTCTTAGCAACAAAAGATTCCTTCAATATTTCACATGCTAATTATTTTATCTCTTAAATTTCAAATATCAAATTTATCAAAATAATTATATAATTTTAATAAGACTTTTTAATGCTTTTAGGCAACCAAAGATTCCTACAATACTTCATATGCTAATTATTTAAACTCTTAAAACAAAAATTTTTGTCAAAAGATCTACACAAATCTATGTTAGATTATTGAAACTTTTTTAATTAAATAGAAATATAATTTAATCTAATACAATTTTTTAATAATTAATTTTTTAAAAAATTACAATCTCTCTATATACATAACTAAAGCTAATTTTGATATATTTAAATAATTTTAATGATGTTAACATTATATATTTTAAAAATATAATAAAAATAAATATTGAACTATATATTGTAATTATGAAATTAAAACAATAAATAATTATATAAATATAGATATTCATAATTTGGATTAAATGTTGTTAGAATATTAATCTTTATTTGGTAAAGGTTATCTTCTAAATCTTCTTGTCAATTTTTTGTTAATCTAGAGCTTATAATCATGTTACTAATAAAGTTAATGTTGCTAGAGATGTATGCATTGCTGAAAATGGTGTTCGTGATTGTTCTAAAGTTGTTAACAATGATACTTCTTTAAACAATGTTCTTGTTATTGAGGAAAATCCTCCTTCTTTGAATACTTCTTTGAATCCTTCTAATACTTCTCTTAGTTCAAATGATAGTGAACATGATGAACATTCTCATGATTATTCTTCTTCTAGTGATGCTACTCCTACATTTAAATGTATACCTAAATGGCTTAAAAATTTTGTTCAAGAAAGTGATGATATCTTAACTAGAATGGGTAGAACTAAGGCTAGAAAAGCAAACTATTGCAATTATGCTTTGATGTCTAAAATTATGGATACTAATGCTACTCAAAGTTATGAGCAAGCTAAACATCAACCTCATTGGAAAAAGACTATGCAAGATGAATATGATATGTTGATTACAAATCAAACTTGGGAGCTTGTTCCTCTACCTCAAGGTAAGAATCTTGTTTCATGCAAATGGTTGTATAAAACTAAGTTCAATGCCAACAATGAGATTAATAAATTTAAAGCTAGATTAGTAACTAGAGGTTTCTCTCAAGTGGAAGGCTTAGATTATAGTGAAACTTTTACACCAGTGGCCAAAATTCCAACTATTAAATTAGTTTTAGCTTTAGCTTCTCATATGCATTGTCCTATTCATCAAATGGATGTTAAAAGTGCATTTTTAAATGATGGTTTGCATGAATAAATTTATATGTCTTAACCTTTGGGTTTTGTTCAAAAAAGTAAAGAACATCTTGTTTACAAATTAAAGAAGTCAATTTATGGTTTAAAACAATCTCCTAGAGAATGGTATGCTAAAATTAATGCTTTCTTTACTTCTCTTGAGGATTTACTAGAAGTCAAAATGATTCTAATCTATATATTAAACATAGTGAAAATGATATTGTGATTGTTATTTTATATGTTGATGATTTGATACTTACTAGTATTTCCAACAATTTGATTTGTGATACTAAGTCTCAACTAAATCATCAATTCCAAATGATTGATTTAGTCTTGTTACATTATTTTTTGGGTATGGAAATTTGGCAAACACCTAATGTATTTTCCTTTCTCAACACAAATATGCTCAAGATCTCTTAGATAGATTGAAAATGAATGATGCTAATCCTATTTCTACTCCTTGTGAATTGGGAACAAAGTTAATGGTTGATATGGAAACTCCTTTTGTTGATTCTACTTTATATAGGCAACTAGTTGGAAGCTTAAATTATTTAACTCTAACTAGACCTGATATTTTTTTAAGTGTTGGTTTCATTTCTAGATTTATGTCTGAAACTCAACAAACACACTTTAAAGTTGCAAAAAGAATTTTAAGATATATTAAAGGTTACATTAATGTTGGTCTCTTTTATGATGTAAATTGCAAATTTTCTCTATATGGTTATATTGATTCAGATTTAGGAGGTGATCCCAATGATGGGAGATCCACTTGTGGTTATTGTTTCTTTGTTGGATCAGGTGCCATATTTTGGAATAGTAAGAAGCAACAATCCACTTCTCTTGGTTCTACCAAAGTTGAATATAAAGGCTATACTAATGCATCTCAAGAAGCACTATTGTTAAGAAGATTTCTTGAAGAACTTGGTTCTACTGAAGCTGAATATAAAGGTTGTACTAATGCATCTAAAGAAGCACTATGGTTAAGAAGATTTCTTGAAGAACTTGGTCTACCTCAAAAGGATCCTACTCCTTTGTATTGTGATAATCAAAGTGTCATTGCCTTAGCAAATAATCCAATTTTTCACACAAGGACCAAGCATATTGTTGTTCAACATCACTTCATTAGGGAGCAAATTGAAGACAAACAAATTTCTCTTTTGTATTGCAAGGGTGAAGATCAAGTTGCAGATATTCTCTCTAAACCTCTTTGTAATGAAAAATTTCTTTATCAATGTAAAAATCTAGGATTACATCCTATTGATGGATTTGATGTAATCTCCCCAAGTAGAGCTTAAGGGGGGGTGTTAGAATATTAATCTTTACTTGGTAAAGGTTATCTTTACTTTAGTAAAGGCTATTAATTTATTTCACCATAAATACTTGTATTTATAATACAATGTATGTTTTGTCCTCACATATGAGGATGATTCACGTTCACATTCCTTTTGGAGGAATATTTAGGAGTTAGTCACCTCCTAATGAGGTTGACACTTTGCACACACCAAAGTGATAGATGGCATATGGAGTTGCATGCAACTCCTCTTCTCACCTCTATTTATGAGGTGTTTTCTCTCTTTTTCTATCATCTCTATTCTCTCATTCTATCATTCATGTGAATACTCTTATTGTATTATTTTGAAGGCTTCTTGCCATATTCATATTCATTGGGGGTTTTTCTTTGTTTCCCCCCCTTCAAAAGATCTTGTTTCTATTGTTGATTTTGGTGTATGCTTCTAATTGTGCTCTTCTTGAAATGATAATATTACTTCAAACATAAACTCTAATACTTGATAAGTTCTTTCATTTCTCCTTATTTTCCTTTCAAATGTGTATAAATAATTAATTTCTTTTAAATTAAAAAATTAAAATATTTTATTGTTGTAAGAAATAAAAAATAAATATAAACAATCAAAAAACATAAAACCATAAAAATTTCATAAACAAAAGTAATCAACATAATAAAATACATATTATAACTATTTGGAAAGTGTGTTCCAACTTTAACTTACAATCACCACCAGCAGATTTAACTCTGTCGATACCATTTACTATTACATCATGACATTATCAATTTCCTACAAGTGCAAATAAACGGTGGAAAGCCTCCACCACACTATTTTCTTCCCAACTCAATTTCCTTTATGCTTAATTTTTCTACCTTCATAATCCTCTGTTCCTATTGCATATCTATACTTACGTGTAGTGAATGCAGAATGTTGTGTGAACATACCTATCACCATAGCTTCGCCCCAGTCCACCCTTCCAAAACAAAATGGTAGTTCATCCCTCATTCTGGGAAGGATTGCTTTTAGAAAGTGACAATCTACAACCAAGCATATGTTAGAAATATGTCTAATTTCAACTTGCTCTTTGTGCTTTCCTCTCCAGCTTAGCATAATTACCTGCATTTAAGGCAATTTATTTGGAATGCCTTCTAGAGAAGATTTGACAGATTTGGTTTGATACACATTAACTGGCTAATTACTCTCACACACTTTGTGGGGAGTAAAAGATATTAATATTTTATTCTCCTTGCTGTCCATCGTAGAGTTTAGTTTTATTACTGCTTTTGTGGTCATTTTTGTATCATGCAAGAAAGAGGAAAAGAGAGCAATACAGCTGTGCATCTGATAGGAAGAAACTTTGAGCATCGAAGCTCTATTAAAATTGTTCCAATTTTTAATATATGAATATATAAATCTGATTGTGTCCATCTTGCTGTGTTTTTTTTTTGTGTGTTTTATGAGCAGATCTTAATTCCAGTAGAATTAGTTTTCTTTTACTATTATGTATGAAATATCTCTATTTGTTGCTTTGTTTATCATTTCAATTCCTCTGCCCCTATTTCCACATCTGGTATCAGAGCCATTGGTTCAAACATCTAGTCTCTTTTCTGGGTATACACTTATTTCTTGTTTGACAGCCATCAATGGCTTCCATAGCCTCAATGTCTGGTGCTTCCTTGTCTATCTTGCAAAGCCCTCTTTTCACAGGCAAAAATTATGAGTATTGGTCATTGACCATGAAAGCCTTGTTTAGGTCTCAGGATGTTTGGGAAATTGTTGAGAATGGCTATGCAGAGCCAACAGACCAAGCAGCTTACAATGCACTCACCCAAGCAGAGAAAGATCTCTTGAAAGAGCAGAGAAAGAAGGATGGAAAAGCCCTCTTCTACATTCATCAAGCAATGCATGAAAGCATACTGCTAAGAGTTGTAGCAGCAACGCATGCAAAGGAGGCATGGGACACACTACAAACAACCTATCAAGGTAAGGACAAAGCTAAATCTACAAAACTCCAGATACTTAGAAGAGGATTTGAAAACATAAGTATGAAAGATTCAGATTCTGTGGAGTTATTTTTTACTCATGTTGATGGGCTAGTAAATCAGATAAAATCTCATGGGGAAACATTAGAAGAGACAAGGATAGTTGAGAAAATGTTAAGGGTTCTGCCTACTAAGTTTGATCCTTTAGTTGTTGCCATAGAGGAAACTAAGGATTTAACCCAGCTGACAATGGATGAATTGCATGCATCTTTGATAAATCATGAATATAGGCTGAACAGATCACACACCTCCATTGAGAATGCTTTCTCATCTCGGGCTTCAATAAGCCATGGAAGAGGTAGAGATAGATTTACTCCTAGGGGTAGAGGAAGAAACACATTTAGAGGACGTAGCAGCAGTCCTACAAATCAAGGCAGAAGAGGACATAACAATGAACCCTCTCATAATCATTCAGCTGGTCAAAGACAAGACAAGTCAAATGTTCAATGTCATTACTGCAAGAAATATGGTCATTATGCTTTTGAGTGCAGAAAGAAACAACATGGTCAAGAAAGACAAAATCAAAACCCCCCAGAAAATTCTACAAAAAATTCTATGTTTATTCCATCTACAAAGATTTCTGAAGCAATTTCTACAAAATCACTAGTTGAATGCAATATGGTTCAAGAGAGTCCAAACAATATTTGGTATTTAGATTCTGGCTATAGCAATCACATGTCTGGAAATCTAGAGTTATTTTCTAGCTTGGATAAATCCGTCACTTTAAATGTTACTCTTGGGAACAATAATCAAGTGAATGTTATGGGAAAAGGCACCGTTGACATTCTAACCAAACAAGGGGAGCAAAAAGTCATTCATGATGTTTTTTATGTTGCTGATCTGAAACATAATCTGATGAGTATTAGTCAATTAGTGTAAAAAGGATATAGAGTTTATATGAAAAATAATGCATGTGTCATTCCTGATAAATATCCTAGTAGGCAGCTGATTGCAGAGGTACAAATGACAAAAAATAGAAAGTTACCATTGAGGTTGAAACCTGACATCAAAAGAAACATCGCTGGAGCAGTATTTAAGATTGAAAATTCTCAAGACACCTCTCAAGTTGCTCTAGAAGTTTGCTCCAGAGAAGAGCAAAGCTGCAAAGTTGCTCTGGAAGGTTGTTGTGAAAAAAAACAAGGCTGCTCCATAATAGAACAAGGTAGCTCCGGAAAGGCAGAAACTAAAACTAAAGAAGATGAACAAAATGGTAATTTAACTATTCAAACAATTTTTTAGTCAGTGGTGAAAAATGAATCATGGTTATGGCATTTAAGATTTGGCCATTTGAACTTTGGAGGTCTAAATTTGTTGCATAGGAAGAATATGGTTAAGGGGCTGCCATTGATTAAGAAACCGGATAGAGTATGTGAAGCATACATATTGGGTAAACAGCATAGAGAGACCTTCCTTGTTGGAAAATCGGAAAGAGCATGTAAACCACTTGAGATTGTTCACTCCGATATATGTGGACTGATGCAAACTCCTTCTATTGGAGGTTCCACATATTTTCTGACTTTTATTGATGATTATACAAGAAAGATACGGGTCTACTTTTTGAGGCATAAATATGATGCATTTGGAGTCTTTCAGTAGTTCAAGGCTCTTGTAGAGAAGCAAAGTGGCTACCACATCAAGATATTAAGAACTGATAGAGGCAGTGACTATAGTTCTAATGATTTTCTGAATTATTGCAGACAACACGGTATTCACAAACAATTTACAGCCCGTTACACAGCACAACAAAATGGTGTGGCTGAAAGAAGAAATTGAACTATCATGGATATGGAAAGAAGTATGTTGAAGTCAAAGCATTTACCAAATGAATACTGGGTTGAAGCAGTAGCAACTCTTGTTTATATTTTGAATAGATGTCCAACTACAAGTGTAAGGAATGTGATTCCTCAAGAGGCTTGGAGTGGTAGAAAGCACAATGTTGCTCACTTCAAAGTCTTTGGATACATTGCATATGCTCATGTGCCTAAAGAGCTGAGAAGAAAATTGGACAACAAAGGTGAGAAATGCATTTTTGTTGGGTATTCAGAAGATACAAAAGCTTACAAGTTGTTTAATCCAATTACTATAAAAGTTATAATCAGCAGAGATGTACAATTTGTGGAGAACGAAGCATGGGATGGAAGTGTAGAAAAAATCATAAGTGTAGTAGCAGTTGATCCACATGATGAAATGACTGATGAAGTGATAGAACAGCAAGGTAGTCCTCAAGCAATTCCTTCTTCCACTCCCGGACAAGCAACACAAGTTGCAGCACAAGCTACACCTTCTTCTATAGCAAGACTTTCAAGAAATCAGAATTTTTCTTCCACACAGAAAAATCCATAAAGAACACCAGCCATAACATCATCTAGAAGTCCATCAAACTCAGCTGATAGAAGCAGCTCATCTGATCCTACATTAGAAAGTTTATTGCAGTGAAAAACAAGAAGTTTAAGAGATATATATGAAGTTGATTTTAGTGTTGAAACATCAAATTCATTTTCTGTTTTTGCTTTATTTTCAGAAGTTGCTGATCCAATGTTCCTTGGTGAAGCAATTAAGGATGAAGCATGGGCTGAAGCTATGGATGAAGAGATTGAAGCTATTGAGAAAAACAATACTTGGGAGTTGATGGATCCTCCGCAAGGAAAGGATGTTATAAGTGTAAAATGGATTTACAAGACAAAGTATGGCATGGATGGAAATGTGTTGAAGCATAAGGCAAGGTTGGTTGCTAGAGGCTTCACTCAATAGCCTGGTATTGACTACAATGAAACATTTGCTCCAGTAGCTCGCCTGGATACGGTAAGAAGTGCTTTAGCCATTGCAGCCCAAAAGAAGTGGAAAGTTTTCCAAATGGATTTAAAATTTGCATTTTTAAATGGTTTGATTGAAGAAGAAGTTTATGTTGAGCAGCCAGAAGGATATAAAATTAAAGGTCAAGAAGGTAAAGTATACAAGCTAAAAAAGGCCCTCTATGGACTCTAGCAAGCTCCTAGAGCATGGTACAGTTGAATTGATTCTTACTTGATTAAGAATGGTTTTAGTAGGTGCAGTAGTGAGCCTACTTTATATATCAAAATGGATGAACAAGGTAAAATGTCGTCTCTATGTAGATGATTTGATCTTTATGGGAGACCTTTCTATAAATTCTTTTAAGGCTTCTATGATGAAAGAGTTTGAGATGACTGATCTTGCTCTCATGAAATATTTTTTGGGAATAGAAGTTAAGCAATCAGCAAATGGTATTTTTTATTTCTCAGTCAAAATATGCAAGTGATGTATTGAAAAGATTTAATATGCTAAATTGCAAACCAGCCCCTACTCCAATTGTGACAGGACTAAAGTTAAGCAAGGATGATGACGGTTCATTGGTTGATCATAGATTGTTCAAAAAGCTGGTTGGTAGTTTTATGTACTTGACTGCTACACGACCTGACATCATGTATGGTGTGAGCCTTATCTCAAGGTTCATAGAGTCTCCAAAAGACTCTCATTGGCAAGCTGGAAAAAGAATTTTGAGGTACGTATGTGGAACCAAGAACTATGGAATTTTGTATTCAACTGTAGATGACTTCAAACTTGTTGGATATACGGACAGCGGTTGTGTTGGTAGCATAGATGAGAAAAAGTATTTCTGGTTATGCATTTCATTTTGGATCTGGTGTTGTTTCTTGGGCTTCAAAGAAACAACCCATTGTTACACTTTCTTCAGCAGAAGCGGAGTATGTGGAAGCCACAACAGCTGCATGTCAAGCGGTATGGATGAGGAGAATGTTGGCTGAGTTAATGCATAAACAACATGAAACAACAAATATTTATTGTGATAGTAACTCACCCATTGCATTGTCTAAAAATCATATTTTTCATAAAAGAAGCAAACACATAGATACTAGATATCATTTTATAAGGGAGTTAGTGAATAACAAGAAAATATGTTTAGAATTAAGTAGATCAGAAGATCAATTTAGTGATATTTTTACTAAACCATTGGGAAAAGATGTATTTGAATACTTGATAAGTTGTTTGGGTGTATGTGCTGAAAATGAATGCTCCAAAAATTTCTGTGCAAGTGTGGATGCGCCGGAAACCTTTGAATAGAATGTAGGAACATAAGGCATATACTCCGGAACTTTTTAGATAGAAGATGAATGCGCCAGAATTTTTGAGAAGCATGCTAAGCTTGAAAGTGGATGCTCTGGAAGTTTTTGAGAAGAATGTCAGCTAGTTGAGATTAAGGGGGAGTGTTAGAAATATGTCTAATCTCAACTTGCTATTTGTGCTTTCCTCTCCAGCTCAGCATAATTACCTGCATTTAAGGCAATTTATTTGGAATGCCTTCTGGAGAAGATTTGACAGATTTGGTTTGATACGCATTAACTGGCTAATTACTCTCACACACTTTGTGGGGAGTAAAAGATATTAATATTTTATTCTCCTTGCTGTCCACCATAAAGTTTAGTTTTATTACTGCTTTTGTGGTCATTTTTGTATTATGCAAGAAAGAGGAAAACAGAGCAACGCAGATCTGCATCTGATAGGAAGAAGAAACTTTGAGCATCGAAGCTCTGTTAAAATTGTTCCAGTTTTTAATATATGAATATATAAATCTGATTGTGTTCATCTTGCTGTGTTTTTTCTTCTGTGTTTTCTGAGGAGCTCTTAATTCCAGTAGAATTAGTTTTCTTTTACGGCTATGTATGAAATATCTCTATTTGCTGCTCTGTTTATCATTTCAATTCCCCTACCCCTATTTCCACAGCATAGCATGAAGGCATTGCCTACGGAGGCAATGCATAAATCATCTGTACCAAAATATTTGACGACAGAGAGACTGGAAAAGGCTGACGAGTTTAAAAGTGACGCCATGCCAGGGGATGCCTTTGTACAAATTATTATTTCTTCCGGCCATTTTTGCCAAAAAGAAACTCAAAATAAAATATACTGATTAGATAAAAATAACTCAAATTTTATATTTCTAAAAACAATTATTACCTATATAGTTTTAATAAAAGGCTCAATAGCTGAACTCTTCTTTACCACGAGATGTAGTGTTCTCAATCTTTGCGCGTGCTCCAAACTTTCTATATGCGGCACCACCCACCAACTACATACTACCACCAGCTTCTCCAATGATTTACAGCACTGTAAACCTTCTATCTTCTCTACTTTGTTGGGACCTTTCAATTCAAACACTTTGAGAGAAATTAAATCTGCAAAACTTGGAAGGGAATGCAAATGTGGATAATCACTTATCCTCAGTGCCTCCAATGATCTACAGTGTTGTAAATTTCCTATCTTTGAGATTTTGCTGCAACTTATCAATTTAATTTTTCTTAGAGAAGTTAATTCTGCGAAAGCTGGAAGCGCATTTAACCCTGAACATGAAAATATCATCAGTGTGTTTAATGATCTGTAGTGCTTTAAACCTTCTAACGTCTCAACTCTGTCACATATTCTCATTTCAAATATTTCTAGAGACACTAATTCTTCAAAACTTGGAAGCACAGCTAACTCTGGACAATAATTTATCTTCAGTGTTTGAAGGTTTGACAAGCCACCAATACCCGTCATATTGATTAGGTTTCCACAATGGTCCACATCTATGAATGTCAGTGCTATTGGCAGGGTGTGAAGCGACCATAAATGGTGGATACCATGGAGTTTGACCATACAAGGCCAGGACAACACTCTTCATAAATTAAAATCTTTGACACTTCTGTACCGATATTTTTTTGAGCTTGCACAATGAAGAAGAGAATGATTCCTTCCCAAAAGGGAATTCACTGATTGGGCAATCATCTATTCGAAGAAATTGTAGATTAACCAGTTGTGTGAATGATTGTGGTAAATGTTCCAATGCCAAATCCCCTAATTCCAAACGCTCTAAAAGATTAAGATGCCCCATAGACTCTGGTACGAAAGAACAGGCCCAAAAACACTAAAAAGATAGGGCAAAACATAACATCAATGAATAGAGAAAACACAAGGCAAACAGAGTTGGATAACTTAGAAATTGTATTTATCTAGCTTGAATTACATTCAATCCAAATGATATGTCTAGCAGCAATCCAGATGCTGTGCCTGGCAACTATCTAGACGCTATATCCAGCAACCATCCAAAGGTTGTGTCTGGCAGCTCTCTATAATCACATATATATAGGTACAAATTCTTTGAAGCCTGGAAGCTTCTAGTTTTCTAGATAATTCTAAAACAGCTCTTAGAATATTCTTTTCTATAACAGCTTTAGGAATGTTCTAGCTTATAGAAAACTCTAGAAACATTTTATCATTTTCTAGACAATCTTAATCCTTAACATCCCCCCTTAAGATTGGCTAGAATAATACAGAGAAAATACAAATGAGAGGGGAACATTATACTACTATCCCCCCTTAATGTTCACCTCTAGCATACCAAACATTCTTCTAGCATATTCCTCTTTCACGGCTTGCTCCCATTCTTTCTTCCCTGTAGCTTGCTCATATGAGATTGGATCATTTATATGTAATACTTTGGCCATGAGAGCTCTAGCATTCTTTCCTTAGATCTTTGAGCCTTGCCTATATATTTCTTCAACACTCCTTATCTTTTGTCTAGCTGAAAAGTCATCTTCATCATCACAACCAATAATACCTCTAGCATGTTCTAGCTTGCATTTTTAGCAATATAACAAGCCTACAAACAAAAGTCACTCTAGCAATATACCAGTCATGCAAATAAATCACTCTAGCGATATATCTGCCCTGCAAACAAATCACCCTAGCAATATATTTCTAGCTGAACTTCTAGCTAAATCTCTAGCTGAACCTCTTGATGGTTCTCTAGTTGAACCTGGAAAACATTCTAGTTGAACCTCTAGCTGAACCAGGAAAACATTCTAGCTGAACCTGGCTGAAACTCTAGCTGAATCTCTAGCTAAACTTGGAAAACATTCTAGCTGAATTTTTTTCCAACAATCCCTCCTCAGCATTACGTAAGGGGATTTGAACTCATGACCTTACTCTGATACCATGAAAGAACAGGCCCAAAAACACTAAAAAGACAAGGCAAAACATAACACCAATGAACAGAGAAAACACAGGGCAAACAGAGTTGGATAACTTAGAAATTATATTTATCTAGCTTGAATTACATTCAATCCAAATGATATGTCTAGTAGCAATCCAGATGCTGTGCCTGACAACTATCCAGACGTTGTATCCAACAACATCCAAAGGTTGTGTCTGGCAGCTCTCTATAATCACATGTATATAGGTACAAAGTCTTTGAAGCCTGAAAGCTTCTAGTTTTCTAGATAATTCTAAAACAGCTCTTAGAATGTTCTTTTCTAGAACAGCTTTAGGAATGTTCTAGCTTATAGAAAACTCTAGAAACATTCTATCATTTTCTAGACAATCTTAATCCTTAACATGGTAAATAATCTATCTGACATGACTTTATCACCATCACTCTCAACTTGCTCAGTTGACCAATGTTAACTGGGAGCTCCCTTATGTCAGTATGTTCTACGTAGAGCTCTCTCAAAGAGCCCTGATTTGTGATGTGGCGAGGCAACTCTTTCAATACAATCTGTCTCAGACTCAAATACTCCAGCTTTATCATGTATTCCAAGATGTCTTGCTCTAAGGTGAGCTTAGGACACCACTCTATACTGAGATGCTGTAGGAGCCTCAACTGCTTACAAGATATCGGCAGCTTCCTCAACTTACGACAACTTCTCAATTCTAGATGCTGCAGGTTTGTGAAATCACCGAAACTGCTTGGTAGCGATGAGAGCACCCTATAGCCTTCTGGCTGCATATGCTCAAGATGCTGTAGAAGTCCTATTGACTTTGGAAACCTTTGGAGTCTCCTGCATTTCTAAATAACCAACTCTCATAACTACACCAGAGCCTGCATCCCATTTTCATCTTTATGATATTAAAAAAACAAAATAATTACAATAATTTTGAATTAGGAATTTCAAACAACCCTAAAGCAAAGATACTAAAGTTAGCACCATCCTTCCACAATTCTTTTAATTTGTAAGAGTCTTTAAACTTTAAAACTCTTAATTTTTCAATAGTAGCCATGATGGAAGATGTCTGTGATAAATGCTAGTATAGTTGAGCCAGGCTGTTGGTGGTGGATATCACATCCACAAGACTCAAAAATAACAAACACAGAAATATGAAACACAAGATTACTCAAATTCGTGCTGCTGCACCTTAATCCATTAACTTCAAAACATGATTACATCACATACAGGAATGCTGCTACATTCATGATCACTTGATCATACAGACTTAATCACTTGCCTTGCTTACATTACATTATGCCTCTTTTATAGAGGGCTTTGGTACATGCCTGTGCCTTTGAGGCTATTCTAATTTTTCTCTAGAAATCTTATCCTTCTGGATTATTCTTTCTTCTAGAAACCTCTTTCTTTCTAAAGCTTTTCTAGAACTCTTTCTTTCTAGACTCTTTTAGAAACATTTTGTCTTTTCTATTATGTGGGAGAAATTACTCTCCAACACTCCCCCTTAATTTCGACCACCTATCATTCCAAATTTATCTTCCAATTCTTTGTCTTTCAATTCTAGTGACTCAAATCCTTTGCTTGCAAGATGCCTTCAAATCATCTTCACGATCTGCTAATCTTCAACTCTCACCCACTGCTGCGGCAGTCATTCAATCCTTGAAAATATTTAGAACAACAAACTGGAAGTCCTCTTACTATTTGCATCTTTCAACTTTGCATGATGCCTCAATCCTTCAAACTTTTCCTGCTTGTTATCATCTTTCACAAATGAAGATCTATACTTAAACAAACTTTTCAACATACCTATAATTTGTTGCCAACTTGATCCATAACTCCATCCACAATCCATTTTCATGCAATCCTTCATAGATTCATCTTTCCACTGTCTTTGCCAACACATTTTTTCTGAATGATTTCTGCATCCACAATTGCTACATGGATGTAAATCCCAACACTTTTCCTTTGTATGTCCTTGCCTATGACAATGAGAACATTGAACATTCCTCTTTTCTTGAATCAACTTATTTGTACCTGTAACATGATTTATTTTTTCATATCCAAGACCTGCGTACTTTGGCCTCACTATCGGCTTAATTGGCTCCTTCATTCCTTGTCCATACTTGCCTAATCCTTTTCCTGTATATCCCATCTTCTTCATCATCTTGAAACCAACATTCTCTTTATTACAATTAATATGATTTTTAGATTCAAACAACTTGTCATTTTCATCTTTACATTTTCCATCAATAATATCACAACATGCAAATTTTGCTGTTCCAACTTCCTTACAATCTTCAACCAAGCAGCTTTTAGCTTCAGCTACATCACATAAATCATTTGTATCACCCGAAACATCACAAACTAATGGCTTTGTTTTTAAACTTTCATTTTCTTCTTTTAACCTTGATATTTCATCTTTTTGTATCTTATTCTCTTCTTCCAATTGCTTTATATTTTCTTCTAATTCTTTATTCCTCTATTTAACCTTATCAAATAGTTTCAAGTTTTCTTCTAACTCTTCATTTTTCTTTCTGACTTTACTCAATTCAACATTAGCTTCATACCTTTCTAACCTTAAACCAATTTTCTCTATTGTCATTTGATGTAATTTGTTTATGAATTCAGATCTTTCTTTTTCCAAAGCATCTTTCTCTTTTTGCCAATCTTCTTTCTCTTTTTTGCCAATCTTTTTTTTCCGTCTTTTCTCTTTTAGCTTTCCCCATTGAAAATAAATAATTTGTTTACCTGATTTATGCACTTGTCTTCAATGACCTCCTCTGAAAATGTTATGACAATTGTGGCCTTTAACCTCCAGCAACTTTTGATGCAAATCCTTCTCTTTGATCACAAATTCTGGGATGACTGCAACTTTGGCCTGACGATTCTGGCTAGTTTTGCAATAACCCTGCCACTCTTTCAATCTACTATTGCGATACTGTGACCTTAAAAAATAACAGCTGCGGCTTCTTCAACTCTTTAAAAATCAGCTCTTCACTTACGCCGGTGATCAGCTTCAACAAATAAACTTGGGTGATTGAAGTTGTCAATGCTTTTTCCTTTTTCACTTTTCAGCGATTCAATCTTCAATGGTTTTTGTTCTCCTATAGCTTTCTCCAGATCTGCTATCTGATTTCCTTTTAAACCTCGCACTTATGTGATGACCAGAGATTTATTGTCTTCTGCAACTTGGTGATTTAAGATAACCTTCAGCTATTTATTTAGCATCTGCTAGGCAGTGGCTTCCTTCAGCCTTCCACAATCTACAAACAGAGTCACACTCAACCTTTGACAATCTGTAACGCCATTTTGTTAAGTAGCTACGGCCTCCAGATCTTGGCGATTCTTCCTTTCTATCTCTTGCACCTTCAAATTCCTTCTATGCGCTTTTCTTTTGCACAACAATGATCTCTTTCTCCTCCATGTGATTTCAGTGGCTAAAATCTTTAGAACTACCTACAAGCGTCAATTTAGAAAACACTGTAATTTCATACCTTTGGATGGCATGACCAAATCTACGATTTTCTTGTCTTTTCTTCAATGCAATTCCTTGCCACTCGCATCAATTCCTTCACCGCTTTCATCACCATCGCCTTCATATTAGTGCTTTTTCTCCAATGATCTTATATACTTCTATACACTTTTCTTTTTCCAGCAATCCAAATGTTGCAGCCCGATCTATGGCTTTTAAACACGACTTCGAATGGCCTTTTTTAAAAATAATGCTTTGAGTTGAATTTTTCCTTCATTAAGCAACGGCGGATTCAAACTCCAGATCAGCGCTTCCTCTAATCTGACTTCAAAAACCCTAGATTTCAAGTCTTCTAATGACACACTTTTATAAACCCTAGAATCTACAATAATCTAACACTCTTCTTCACACAAGATCAACCTGATAACACAATCACCTGACGACCCTAAATCAGCTACGACTTCCTTGGTGACTAGCAATAGCTCCAACGATCACCCCTTTTTTTTATGGCGACTCAATCTCCTTAGATTGGTTGCGTCTTCTCAATCTTCATTTGCTACGGCAGAAATTGGGGACTTCTTCACTCCTTACTAGCAAACCCTTCGTTGCTGATAGATTACCAAATGTTGTCGATGTCTTCTTCTGTGGGAGCTGTGGCTTACAATGGAACTTCTTTGCTTTCACGATTTTGATCTCTCTTTCAACCTAAAAAACACAAAACACATACCAACATATCTTTGATAAGTTGAAACCCTAGCACTCTCACAAACCTGGCTTTGATCCTCCAATGCACAACTCCAATCCACGATCTGACCTTCTCTGATACCACTTGTTGGTGGTGGATATCACATCCACAAGACTCAAAAATAACAAACACAGAAATATGAAACACAAGATTACTCAAATTCGTGCTACTGCACCTTAATCCATTAACTTCAAAACATGATTACATCACATATAGGAATGCTGTTGCATTCATGATCACTTGATCATACAAACTTAATCACTTGCCTTGCTTACATTACATTATGCCTCTTTTATAGAGGGCTTTGGTACATGCCTATGCCTTCTAGGCTATTCTAATTTTTCTCTAGAAATCTTATCCTTCTGGATTGGAAACCTCTTTCTTTCTAGAGCTTTTCTAGAACTCTTTCTTTCTAGACTCTTTTAGAAACATTTTGTCTTTTTCTATTTTTGTCTTTTCTATTATGTGGGAGAAATTACTCTCCAACTCAAGCCAATTCTTCTGATAATTTACAAATGTGTTTTTTTAAATAATATCCTCGTAAGACTAAAATCTTTAATCCAAGTGGGAAAGGTTGTCTTCTGGACCACCACATAAACCTTGGAAACTTTGTGCTTGCATTTACCAGAAAACTAGGAATTAACTTGTGACCATCATCAGTTTCTGTATTCAATATCATTCCTCGAATCTGGACTCTTTACTGATTACAGAAAATAAAAAGAAAGCAGCACTTTATAGAGAGAGAAAAAAGGAAATGCAAAAGAAATATCCATGTCATGACTGCTAACAGCATAGAAAAGAAACTATTAACCTCACCTCCAGTCATTTCTGAATGCCCGTAATCTGTTCTGGAAACCACAGACGATAGGCTGACTGAGTATTTACTATTTCTCATCCTAAATCTCTTAGATGGTCATGCATTCTTATGCAATTGTCATCATTGAGGTGAACAAGCCACTTATTTATGAGCCTTTCCCAATGGTACATATCATTCCAGCCCGATCCCTCCCATACTGCAATTGCGGTCCTGATATTTTTGCCAATGAAGAAGCAAGCTATGTCTAAGAATATTTGTTTCTCTTCCTCTTCTAAACCATCATAGCTCACTTTTAGTTTTTTTCTGATATCATGGGGTAATATTTTAGATATCTCATGTAATAGTGTGTTCCAACGATCTTTGCGAGACTCATTATAAAGCTAGCCTCCAAGCACCTTCAAAGACAAAGGCAGTCCATTACAAACACTTAAGAACTTTTCAACAAGTTCCTCGAATCCCAACAGTGGATAGGGTTGTAAGAATGCATGCCAACAAAAAAGTTGCTTGGCATGCAATTGATTCATTGCTTTCATTTCATAAATGGCAGAGACACCCCAACATCTGAGGACTTCCTTCTCTCATGTTGTGACAATGATTAAACTCCCCGGTCCAAGGCTATCCTTTGTGGGCAGCAATGCATCCAGTTGATCTGTATGATCCACGCCATCTAAAATGATGAGCACACATTGAGATCTCAAATGGTTTGAGAGAATCCCTTTGCCTTCTTCTATACTATTAATTTTTTTACCTTTGAAACCAAGGTCTTGGAGGAGTTTTATTTGTTTTTTATATAACTTACTTTTAGCTGCAGCATCTCTAACATCAAAAATAAAACTATATCTTTCTACAGATGATTTTTTCTGATTATATAATTCTTTTGCAAGAGTGGTTTTCCCTTAACCACCCATACCCCATATTCCCACAATTTGAACATTGTGTTGACTTTCTTGAAATTCATGTGCAACCATTTTAAAGTCTGCTACAACTTCTTCAACACCCACAGAATGCTTTTCTACCTCTAATGGTACTACTTGCATTACTTTCAGTACATGACTCACAATAGTCTTCAACGTCATTTGCTCCTCACTGGACATACGTGAAACATGGTTTTAAAAAATAGGAGAAACCTCAGTAAAAAGTGATGATTATATCGAAGTAAAATATATATAGAAAAGTAAAATATTTGCATGGAAGGGAAAGTATGAAGAAGATGTGCAGGTGATTCAATGCATTGCTTACTCACTGTTATTGATGACTTGACCCTTATAAAAAGAGACGTTGTGGAGTGCCATTTTCCACTCCTCAAGATTTACCAGGCTGTATCTAGCCTTTTCTTGATGCTCCAGGAAGGCTTTGGCATACATTCCTTTTCCTTGAGAAACCCGTCGCAGCTCGATAAGTTGAACATGGTAGAAAACAGGAATAATAATTGCGCCAGATTTGAGCATAAAACATAACTCGGCAAGACACCATGGTGATTGTGCATAGGTGGGATAGAAAATTGCTATATGAAGGGAAACACTATGCATTGTGTCTTCTAGTGCTGCAGGCAAGAAGTCCCCCAGCTGAAGCTCCTCGGAATCAAGAAAAACCGTGAGACCCATGGCATGGAGGGCATGGTCACAACCTACCTTTGAGTTTTGAATTAGAATTAAAAATTGTAGGTATCTTATTTTCAAATAACATAAAAGCTAGTAAAATTAAACAATAAAAATATAGCCCCATTTAAAAGAACAAAATAATAAACAATTTTTAAATGAATAAATGAGGTGAGGATACTTCTAGAAAGGGCAATAAATGAGGAACTTCCCCCCCCTTATCCTCAAGTCAAGAATCCAATTTATAAGATGAGTTCTTTTACTCCTTGAATTTATGACCATTGGAAAATTTGTGAAAATATTTAAGATTTACAATTCCTTTTCCACAAAATTGAATGACAAGTTAGAAAATGGAGCAGTCACATTTATGGAAGAGACTTGACTCAAAGACTTGGAGTTCCTCCATATGGGTCAATTTTTTCTATAAAAAGCATAGATTGGATGTAGGAGAGGCATACTCATCTCTGGGTTGGGAATGCTGGAGAAAACTGTAAGAGATCTCCTCCCCTCATTTTGTTTTCTTTCTTTTGAAAGTTTGGTTCTTGAATGTTTGTTAACAAATTTTATATTTGAATTCATTTTGATGGTATGTTAGACAAGGATGTGGAATTTGGCTTTACACCTACCAACGTCATTTGCTTGAAAGTTTTTTTTCAATGAATTCATTTTGTGCGATCCTGTAGTCATTCTGTCAAACAGTTTTCATGCATAGTCTATGTTTCCACATTCTGCATATGTGCCTATTAGAGCATTTCCAATAATAATACCCACCAAGATTCTCTGCTATTTATACGAAGAATGTCCATACCCTGTGCTAAGTTTCCCAATTGGCATAGGCAAGGGAAATGGTAAGCAAGGTTTTAAAATTTGACTTTATACCAGGAAATAGCATACAATTCTAAGTTCCAAAATCATTGAACGAAACTGGTTAAATAGTTCATCTTAGGAGATTAAAATAGCATCTATTATGTGTTTGAATACTATTATTGAAAAATGTTTAGATAATTAAGATAGATAATTCACAGGATACTCAACTGCATTGGAATCATAAATTTACCAAGTCCCATTAGACTGAGCTTAAACACATGATTTATAAAATTTATCTCATTCTTTTTTTTAATCAGTCACATAGTTCTGTATATAATCTATATTACAAGGGTGAGTGTTTAAGTACTCACCAAATACCAACCAACTAAATCTCTGTGTCAGGTAAACCATTGGCCATCTATAAAATATAGATTAGCAAGCAACAAATTGGCAGAGGGTGAGAATTTTGCATTATTAGAGGAAAAAGTGTGACAAAAGACGATAGATTAAAAAAAAAAAAAAAAAGGTGATAAAGATAATGTAAAGGTATAATGATATAAAAAAGATAGAAGGTAAATGAAAAATATATAGAAGTGAATGTTGTGAATAACGAGTGTACAGAATATAAATAGAAATATAAAAGAATTAAGAGTGAAAAGTAATAACAAATATAATAAATTAGTAGTGACAAAAATATAAAAAGTAATAAAGTGTATGTTAGAAAAGAGAAATGAAAAGAGTGTGTTATACAAAAAAGAAAAAAGGTTAAATGAAGAAAAAGACAAAAAAATAAATAAATAATCGAAAGATAAATACAAAGATAGAAAGAGGAAGAAAATTTAACGGTATAAATGTGGTAAATAAGTAATAGTGATGTTATTAGAAAGATATCAATTAAGAAAAAGACGTGGATACTATAATAAAGTTAAATGAGAATTAAATGTTAAAGATGAATAAGAAATGTGTTAGTATATGGTGTAAATAAAGAGAGTGAGTATTGTAGTAAAATGATGTATTAATGTATAAATTGGAAGAATGTGATTGCAAAGAGCAATAAATGATTAAAAGTAAAAAATGTGGTGAGTGTGTAAAAAGTGTAAAGTATGGTTTGATAGAATATACATTATTCTCATTCATTTCTAATAATTATATTCTTACTTCATTTATTTGAAGAAAATCTATTGTTCAGATATCTGTCATATTCTACAACTTTTACTAAGTCCTTAATTGGTTTTAAAGTTACAATAATGTAAATTATGATCATGGTTGAATCATGAATGCGATCGAGAAGTTATTTAAAATAGTCGTAAAACCTTAGAACAACTAATTACCATTTCTTAGGTGTTAGGAATCATTGTTATCCTTGATAAAGTATATTCAAAGGTTTATTGATAATGGAAATTAACCAATTTTGTCGAAGTATACTATTTAGAGAATTTCAATGAATCTCTTGTTGAGACATCTATCTTATTTTACAAATTTTTATTAATTTTTACTAGTTTCAATTTCAAAATGAACTTATAATGGTCATGCAAGAACATGTCTCAATTCTTCACTCTTGGAATAAATTCTATTGATGTATGACAAAATAAATTATCAATATTCCTTGTTTTTCCAAATCTGAATCTTTTTATATTGTGAATTGATAGAATGGATTAAATATTTTCTAAGCAAAATGATCATGCATCTTCATTACATCTTACTTGCATTATGTTCCTTTATCAATTTTCTTAGTTAGTGATTATGCAAGTTTTTCTCTTCTACTAGATAGGTAAACCTTGTAAATAAACGTCCAAACTAAAACAAATTGCAGTGTTCGGTATTTATGGTACCTCTGGGTCACATTTATGGGTAATGCCATCATGTTGAACCAAGTACCCCGCGCCTAACATAGCTGCAATAACGACATCTGGACACCGTCCCTCTAAATCATCAAGGAGTAATAAGGAACATGTCAAAGTTAAATCTGTAGGAAGGAAAAATCTCCTTGGATACCTCACTAAAAAGATTAACTAAAAAGAAAAGATGGGTCTATCAAAAATAGTTGTAGGACAATTACCATGATAGATAACCCCTTTTAACTATCAACGGGAAAACCTCGTAAGACAAATACGCATACTAGGTGAACTATCCACACATGAAAACTTAAACGTCAAACACTCCCAAGAGGTGTGTTTGCAAAATAGTTTCCTAGAAATTCCATCACTATATCACCCAAGTGGGTGGAAGTTGGCGAAGAACTATGTACCCTCTCACAGTTACATAAAACATAGTGCAAGACAAATCTACATGTTTGCATTCCCCATGACGATCACATCTGGAGAGGGACTTGATCCCGTAGATACAGGGTATGTAGGCAGTCTGGACGGCGAAGGATGCCCCCAGTACGTAGGTCCCTTGGATATAGGATACTCTTTATAATCAACTTCATAATCTTGATCCCTAGTTTAAAGATTATCTAGGTAACTTAAGAACTCTCCTAGTACTCAGAAGAATCCCTGGGTGGATTACTTGTACTTAGCTTTGCCGTAAACTAAGGTGAGTACAAGTTGATGTTATGTGTTCCCTGGTTGACATCCTCAGTATAGTGCTTGGGCAGATTGTGGTCTCCAAGAAGTGACTCATGAACTCATATTGGTCCTGAGGAAGTCAGAAGTCTTTGGCCAAAGCATAATGAATCATATCCTATTTAGCCCAGTTGGCTATCATGTTTACTTATCACGTATTGGATAGTATTGGTCCATTTGACCACCAAGCTCTTTGGCCATCATTTGTTCTACCCTGTTTCAGGTAGCGGTACGGTCCATTAGACCTAGTTCCATATGAACCCATTTGCCCAAAGGATAGAAGAGCCCGGGTTTGCTTAAAAATGTTCCGTTTGAACATATGGCTCATATTGACTAAAGTTTATCTGAGTACTCAATCAAAGTCTTGATATATCACATATTAACTTGTTAATAAGAAAATTGTTTTGAAAATTTGAGTTTGGACCAAGTAGGTCCTTACATGTGGTATCACAACAACGTTCAAGCATTCAGCCTAGAGGCCTACTAACTTAAAAACAACAATAATTTGTATTTAAGATAAGAATTTTAATAAATTTAATTACAGTAAATTTGCATGTTGTAAACCAAAGATTGTAGCAAGTGGTAAATCACCTCTCTCCTTGTTTTCAGGATTAGAATGGCGAAAACCAAAAATTTGTGAGAACTACGTGGAGAGGAACTGGTCAACCAAGAACCAATTGAAAACCCACCTGAGAATCTAAATGCCAGTATAGAAGCAATTATTAACTTGTTGACAGAGTAGAGAGAAAAATTGGAAAACCTTGAGAAAACTGTATAAGACTTGAAGGCTAGACAGGGGACAATAGAAAACATTTTGGAAGCTGAAGATGAACATCAAAATGAGGAAGTACCCATAGCCCAAACAACTAATGAGCCAGAGATTCCTAGGTCTCAACAAAAAACCACCATTCTAGATATCTCACAAGATCTTAAGAAGATAACTCCTCCAAAATTTGACAGTAAACATGTGGGGGATGCTGCAGAAGGATGGCTCACTGAGATGGAAAAATATTTTGAGCTAAGGAACTATTTAGAGAATATCAAAGCAACCTAGGGAGCTTATCAACTGGAGGGAGAAGCTGCCAGTTAGTGGATAAACATAAAGGAACAATATTGCTATTCAAAGGAAAACCTAACTTGGAGGAAGTTTGTGAGCCACTTCCGTGAGAGATGGCTTCCACAACTATTTTATGATTAAAAGATGACCGAGTTTCTGAATCTTAGACAAGGAAATTTCACAGTCCAACAGTATTGGGACAAATTTGCAAAGCTACTAAAATATGTTCCTATCTATTAGAAGGATGAAAGGTCTCAGGAAAGGAAGTTTCTTTTGGGATTGAATACTAATATTGGGGCAGAAGTGGATATGTTTGCCCCTAAGAAAATGAATCAAGTCTTAGATAAGGCACTCAAATGGGAAATGAAATTATAAGAACTATCAGTGGTAAAGCAAAACTTCTGAGATAAGCAATTTGCCTTTAAAAGGAAACTAGACAATAGGAGCAATAGAGGAGCTTAGAAGAACAAGAGGAGAGACTGGGGTAGAATAGAAGCTACTGGTAATCAGAACAATTACAATAGTAATGTTAGAAGGAATGATGGGAATGCACCACCCTGAATTTCTAATGGACCCCCTAGTGGATGTTTTATGTGTGGAGGCAATCATTATGCAAGGGATTGTTCAAAAAGAAATGGGTCCAATTAGCCACAGCAACCTCGGCAACATCAAATACATGCTACCATCATGAATCAATAGACTCGCCATCAAAATGTACCTATGGAGACAAAAGGTACACTTTTTGGTAAATCCATAACTATTTTGATAGATACTGGTTCCTCTGAGAATTTTATTTCCCTAGATTTGGTAAGAAAAATGTCTTTGCAAACTAAGAATATGGAATCATCATGGATGGTTCAATATGGTGACAAGGCTACACGAAGAGTGAACAAGTACATAAGAGGAGCCCTCATTAAGTTTCCTGGACTAGAAACCAAAGTTGACTTATATGTCACACCTTTGGGAGCCTATGATGTCATAATCAGAATAAGTCGGCTAACGAGTCATAAGGCTAACATAGATTGCTATAACAAGGTGGTGGAGTGTGTAGATGATAAGGGGTGTAGAGATAGGATCCAAGGGATTTACAAACCTATATCGGTAGAGACCATTTATGCTATGTAACTAAAGTTGGCTAAAGATGAGAAGGGAGACGAGAAAGAAGCCCCTACCTTTGAGAATAGTCTATTCCTTTGGGACTACAAGGATGTGTTTCTTGAAGATCTATTGGGATTACCTCCCAAAAGGGAATTCAAATTTTCAATCGATATACTTCCCGGAACCGCACCTATATCAAAAGCCCCATATAGGATGAACACCACAGAATTCCAAGAGTTGAAAATATAGTTGCAAGAATTGTTGAAGGGGTTGACAAGGCCTAGTGTATCACCTTGGGGAGCACTAGTCATATTTGTAAAGAAGAAGGGTGGGACACTAAGGTTGTGCATTGACTACAGAATGTTGAATAAGGCCACCGTAAGGAATAGATATCCCTTGCCTCGTATTGATGATCTATTTGACCAAATGAGGAGAGCCTTAGTGTTCTCCAAAATTGACCTTCGCTCAGGCTATCACCAATTAAGGATAAAAGAAGAGGACATCCCAAAAACAACATTTTGTACTAGGTATGGCCACTATGAATTTACTGTAGTTCCATTTGAGCTAACAAATGCTCCCACTGCCTTTATGAATCTAATGAATAGTGTCTTCCATGATTTTCTAGATAAGTTTGTGATTGTGTTTCTGGATGACATCTTAATATATTCCAAGGATAAAGAGGAACACTTAACCCATCTACAGGCAGTCTTACAAAGGCTATAGAAGCATAAGTTGTTTGGGAAGTTATCCAAATGCTCCTTCTTTGAAAGGAGGGTTCACTATTTAGGGCATATCATTTTAGCTGAGGGTATAGAAGTAGATCCTGATAAAGTAAAATCCATCACTGAATGGCCTATACCTACAAATGTGACCGAAGTAAGAAGTTTTATGGGATTGGCAGGGTACTACAGGAGGTTTGTGAAAGACTTTTCAAGGATAGCCAACCTAATCACATCTCTGCAAAAGAAAAATAAAAGGTTCATTTGGACTAAGCAGTGTGATAAGGTATTTCAGGTACTGAAGGAAAGGCTAACGTCACCTCCAATTCTAAAGGTGCCTTACCCTAATGGTAACTTCATAGTAGTAACAGATTTATCCATGGAAGGACTAGGAGGAGTTCTTTTCCAAGAGGAAGGAGTAGTGGCTTATGAATCACAAAAATTGAAATTCCATGAAGTCAATTACGCTCCCCATGACCTTGAACTTGTAGCCATAGTTCATGTCTTGCAAAAATGGAGACATTTCTTGTTCAAAAAACTATTTGAGCTTAAAATGACCTTCAAGGCCTAAAATATATTTTCACTCAACCTCATTTGAATGCAAGACAATGAAGGTGGTTAGAGTTCCCAAGTGAGTATGATTTTGAGATTGAATATATCAAGGGGAAAGGAAACAGGGTGGCCAATGCTCTCAGTAGGAGGAGACACATAATGGCCATATCCAACTTGCACATAGACCTAAAGCAACAAGTACTCTCTGAGCATAAATATGGCCCATGGTACGCTCACGTTAAGGCATCTCTAGCTAATACCTCTATGGAACCTAAGTAATTGGATTATGCTTTTGATTTCGATGGGCTAATGAGGTACCATGGAAGACTATGCATACCTGATAATGCAGAACTAAGGGGTATGATCATGATATAGGCACATAAGGCTCCATATTCAGGACATCCAGGGGTGAATAAGATGTATGCAGATCTCAAAAGATTATATTTTTGGCCAGGAATGAAGAAGGATGTGGTAGACACAATGGCCAGATGCCTAGAATATTAGAGGATTAAGGTAGAACATGTACATCCAGCAAGACTTCTTTATCCGCATAATGTACCTTGTTATAAATGGTAAGTCATAAGTATGGATTTTGTCTAAAGGATACTAATGACATCTCATAGGCATAATTGTATTTTGGTGGTAGTGGATAAACTCACTAAGGTCACCCACTTCATACCAGGGAACCTATCAGATGATGCACTTGCGATAGCAAAAAGGTTCATAAAGGAAATTTTTAGGTTGCATAGAATTCCTAAGAAAATCATCTCTTATAGAGATGCAAAGTTCACTTCTAGATTTTGGACCACATTGCAGGCTACCTTAAAAACACAGTTGAACTTTAGCACAACCTATCATCTTGAGACAGATGGCCAAACAGAAAGAACCAATCAAATTCTAAGAGACCTCCTTCGTATGTATTGCATGGATCAACAGACTAAATGGGAGGAATATTTTCCATTAGTTGAGTTTGCCTATAACAACTCCTTCCAGGAAGCTATAGGTATGGCGCCCTTTGAAGCTCTCTACGGGAGACCTTGTCGAACACCCTTGAGTTGGGATACACTAGAGGATAGGATCTTGGTTGGCCCTAAAATGCTAAAAGATTTGGATAACCAAGTGTAACTTATTCGACAGAGGTTGAAGGAAGCCTCGGATCACCAGAAAAGTTATGTAGATAACAATAGGACACCCAGAAGATTTCAAGTTGGTGAGAAGGTGTTCCTTAGAGTTTGACCTCATAAAAGTTCCATCTCTTTTGGAAGGAAGTCAAAGCTAGCTCCTCGCTATGTTGGGCCTTTTTAAGTACTTGAGGAAATCAATCCTATAGTTTACTGCTTGGCCTTACCTCCAACACTAAGTCACATTCATGATGTGTTCCATGTGTCCTTGTTAAAAAGGTATATACCTGACCCTAAGCATATTTTTAATTGGAATGCCCTGTAGGCGGAAGAACCTAGTACAATAACAATAGAGCCATGCAGAATCATCAAGATGCTAGTTCTAGCTCTACAATAGGATAGTGGACCAATCTAAGGTCTAGTGGGACCATTACACACCTGAGAATGCTACATGGGAAGACACAGTGGAAATGCAACAACTCTATCCACATTTATTTTGAAAACTCTAGATAATTTATAAACTCGTCAAAGTTTAAATTATGCTTAAAGATAATGATGTTTAGATGATACAGACAATTATACTTAGATGATACTCTATGATAAACTGCTTTGTTGAAGGACAGACTTTAAAAGTAGGCAAGTATATTGAGAGTAAGCAATGCTTATTTCTATGGACCTATATGTGTATGTTTTGACCTTATTTCTAATATGCATCGAGACGATACATAAATTTAAGGGAGAGGGATGTCACAACCCACCTTTGAGTTTTGAATTAGAATTAAAAATTGTAGGTATTTTATTTTCAAATAACATAAAAGCTAGTAAAATTAAACAATAAAAATATAGCCCCATTTAAAAGAATAAAATAATAAACAATTTTTAAATGAATAAATGAGGTGAGGACACTTCTAAAAAGGGCAATAAATGAAAAACTTCCCCCCCTCATCCTCAAGTCAAAACTCCAATTTATGAGATGAGTTCTTTTTCTCCTTAAATTTATGACCATTGGAAAATTTGGGAGAATATTTAAGATTTACAAGTACTTTTCCACAAAATTGAATAATAAGTTAGAAAATGGAGCAATCTCATTTATGGAAGAGACTTGACTCAAAGACTTGGAGTTCCTCCATATGGGTCAAGTTTTTCTATAAAAAGCATAGATTGGATGAAGGAGAGCCATGTACTCATCTCTGGGTTAGGAATGCTGGAGAAAACTGTAAGAGATCTCCTCCCCTCATTTTGTTTTATTTCTTTTGAAAGTTTGGTTCTTGAATATTTGTTAATAAATTTTATATTTAAATTCATTTTGATGGTATGTTTTAGGATAAAATTGTAAACTGTGTGTAAGTTCTTTTTGTGAAAGTCTTGATGAATGGAAATGGCATATGTAAACCCCTTTCCCTTATGCCAGGATGGTTGTCCATGCTTTATCCCTGAATTTTCTTTGTTCAAACGTTTCTAAAGCCCTTTCCTCAAATTCATTTCCTGCATATCCTGCAAGCATGCATTCCATAAGATGACATCTATTTGAGGGTTTCTGACCAATAGTTTGTGGGCTATGTGTGTTCTTCTACCTTTCACCAGAGCATCCACAACTAAAGCATCTGATTAAATTTGTTTGTCTTGTATGCTTTGACTATGCCCTATTCCAAAGCCCCGCGTAGGCTACCCAGGGAGGGCGTTAAGCATGATAGGGAAATTTTACTCTAGTCTGCCAATATCATCTACCTGAATGTTTCTAATGCCTTTTCAACAAATCCATTTTGTGCACAGCCTGCAATCATTGCAGTCCATGAGGCAATGTTTCCTTGAGGGATTTTGTCAAACATTTCACGTTTTGGCCATCATGTCTACCTGAGTGCTCCCAACTATAATATCTTGCAAACACCCCATACCTTGTTCCGAGCAATATGTTGCCCAAGGTTGAGGAATTTGGCAATTGCATTTGTTTAAAAGTTTCGGAAGCCTTTCCCACAAATCCATTTCGTGCACATCCTACTGAGGCATTTTGTCAAACAATTCAGGTGCTGGCAAAGGTTGAGGAGTCTGGCTTTACACTCGCTAGTTACATTTGCTTAAAAATTTCTAAGGCCTTTTCAACAAACCCATTTTTGACATACCTTGCTTTCATGGCATTCTGCGAGATCACATTTCTTTGTGTCATTTTTTCCAACAGATCATACGTCATGTATGTGCTTCCACATTTTGCATACATGTTTATTACAGCAATTGCAACTACAACATCTGATGAAATTTTGTCCCCAGGATTTGATTGAAGTCCATGCCCTATCCTAGAGCCCACATAGGCACAAGTAGGGAGGACGTTAGCCAAGGATGTGGAATTTGGCTTTACACCTGCCAACGTCATTTGCTAGAAAGTTTTTCGACGAATTCATTTTGTGCGATCCTGTATTCATTCTATCAAATAGTTTGCATACATAGTCTATGTTTCCATATTCTACATACGTGCCTATCAGAGCATTTCCAATTATAATACCCAAAAAGATTCTCTGTTGTTTATGCGAAGAATGTCCATACCATGTGCTAAGTTTCCCAATTGGCGTAGGCAAGGGAAATGGTAAGCAAGGCTTTAAAATTTGACTTTATGCCAGGAAATAACATACAGTTCTGAGTTCCAAAATCATTGAATGAAATTGGTTAAATAGTTCATCTTAAGAAATTTAAAATAGCATCTATTCTATGTTTGAATACTATTATTGACAATACTTAGATAATTAAGATAGATAATTCACAGGATACTCAATTACATTGGAATCATAAATTTACCAAGTCCCATTAGGCTAAGCTTAAACACATGATTTATAAAATTTATCTCATTCTTTTTTTTAAATCAGTCACATAGTTCTGTATATAATCTATATTACAAGGGTGAGTGTTTAAGTACTCACCAAATACCAACCAACTAAATCTCTTTGTTGGGTAAAGCATTGGCCATCTATAAAATACAAATTAGCAAGCAACAAATTGGCAGAGGGTGATAATTTTGCATTATTAGAGGAAAAAGTGTGATAAAAGAGGATAGATAAAAAAAAATAAAGGTGATAAAGATAATGTAAAGGTATAATGATATAAAAAAGATAGAAGGTAAATGAAAAAAATATAGAAATGAATGTTGTAAATAACGAGTGTATAGAATATAAATAGAAATATAAAAGAATTAAGAGTGAAAAGTAATAACAAATATAATAAATTAGTAGTGATAAAAATATAAAAAGTGATAAAGTGTATGTTAGAAAAGAGAAATGAAAAGAGTGTGTTATACAAAAAAAAAAGGTTAAATGAAGAAAAAGACAAAATAATAATAATAATGGAAAGATAAATATGAAGATAGAAAGAGGAAGAAAATTTAATGGTATAAATGTGGTAAATAAGTAATAGTGATGTTATTATAAAGATATCAATTAAGAAAAAGACGTGGATACTATAATAAAGTTAAATGGGAATTAAATGTTAAAAGATGAATAAGAAATGTGTTAGTATATGGTGTCAATAAAGAGAGTGGATATTGTAGTAAAATGATGTATTAATGTATAAATTGGAAGAATGTAATTGGAAAGAGCAATAAATGATTAAAAGTAAAAAATGTGATGAGTGTGTAAAAAGTGTAAAGTATGGTTTGATAGAATATACATTATTCTCATTCATTTCTAATAATTATATTCTTACTTCATTTATTTGAAGAAAACCTATTGTTGAGATATCTGTCATATTCTACAACTTTTACTAAGTCCTTAATTGGTTTTAAAGTTACAATAATGTAAATTATGATCATGGTTGAATCATGAATGGGATCGAGAAGTTATTTAAAATAGTCATAAAACCTTGGAACAACTAATTACCATTTCTTAGGTATTAGGAATCATTGTTATCCTTGATAAAGTATATTCAAAAGTTTATTGATAATGGAAATTAACCAATTTTGTCGAAGTATACTATTTAGAGAATTGCAATGAATCTCTTGTTGAGACATCTATCTTATTTTACAAATTTTTATTAATTCTTACTAGTTTCAATTTTAAAATGAACTTATAATGGTCATGCAAGAAAATGTCTCAATTCTTCACTCTTGGAATAAATTCTATTGATGTATGACAAAATAGATTATCAATATTCCTTGTTTTTCCAAATCTGAATCTTTTTATATTGTGAATTGATAGAATGGATTAAATATTTTCTACGCAAAATGATCATGCATCTTCATTACATCTTACTTGCATTATGTTCCTTTATCAATTTTCTTAGTTAGTGATTATGCAAGTTTTGCTCTTCTACTAGATAGGTAAACCTTGTAAATAAACGTCCAAACTCAAACAAATCGCAGTGTTTGGTATTTATGGTACCTCTGGGTCATGTTTATGGGTAATGTTGTTGCGTTGAACCAAGTACCGTTGAACCAAGTACCTCACACCTAACATAGCTGTGATAATGGTGTCTGGGTACCGTCCCTCTAAATCATCGGGGAGTAATAAAGGACATGTCTAAGTTAAATCCGTAGGAAGGGGAAATCTCCTCGGATACCTCACTAAAAAGATTAACTAAAAAGAAAAGACGGGTCTAGTGAAAATAGTTGTAGGATGATTACCACGATACATAACCCCTTTTAACTATCAATGGGAAAACCTTGTTGGACAAATACACATACTAGGTGAACTATCTACACATAAAAACTTAAACGTCAAACACTCCCAGGAGGTGTGTTTGCAAAATAGTTTCCTAAGAATTATGTCACTATATCACCTAAGTGGGTGGTAGTTGGCGAAGAACTGTGTACCCACTCATAGTTACATAAAACATAGTGCAAGACAGAACTACATGTTCGCATTCCCCATGATGATCACATCCGGAGAGGCCCTTGATCCTATGGATACAGAGTATGTAGGTAGTCTGGACGGCGAAGGATGCCCCCAGTATTCAAGTCCCTCGAATATAGGATACTCTTTATAATCAACTTCGTAATCTCGATCCCTAGTTTAAAGGTTATCTAGGTTATATAAGAACCCTCCTAGTACTCAGAAGAATCCCCGAGGTGGATTACTTGTACCTAACTTTGCCGTAAACTGAGGTGAGTACAAGTTGATGTTATGTGTTCTCTAGTTGACATCCTCAGTATAGTGCTTGGGCAGACTGTGTTCTCCAGGAAGTGACTCTTGAACCCGTATTGGTCCCAAGGGAGTTAGAAGTCTCTGGCCAGAGTATAATGATTCCTGTCCTATTTAGCCCGGTTGGCTGTCGTGTTTACTTATCCCGTATTGGATAGTCTTGGTCCATTTGACCACCAGGCCGTTTGGCCATCATTTGTTCTACCCTATTTCGGGTAGTGATAAGGTCCGTTAGACCCGGTTCCATATGAATCTATTTGCCCAAAGAATAGAAGAGCCCGGATTGGCTTAAAAATGTTCTGTTTGAACATATGGCCTGTATTGGCCGAAGTTTATCTGAGTACTCAATCAAAGTCTTAATATATCACATATTAACTTGTTAATAAGAATTTTTTTTCAAAATTCGAGTTTGGACCAAGCGGGTCCTTACATAGATACCTCTGGCCAACGTGTGTTTCACATTGGGTCCACGGTGATTAATAAATACATCCCACTGCAGCTTTTGTAGTTGTGTTGAGGATGTAGCACAAGTAGATAAAGATGCCGATGGTGGTGCAATTTCTTCAAAACCATATGCAATCTCAATCTCTGATTAACGACCAGTGGTGAAAGTTGCCATGAAACCAGATTGAAGTGGAGAAATACAGAATGAAAAAAAAGCAATGAGCAGGATCGGTCGTGGGGATTTGAAGCACTCAACATTGGTGAGAGGAGAAAGATATAAAAGCGAGCGACGTGTAGAATGTTTGACGAACGCAGAAGCATGTCTAAGATGTCGTTTTGTGTATGGGCTTTACATAAGTAGTCTCGTTTCAAAGTGTGATATTTCCAAAGTGTGTTATCTATTGTTGGGTGTTCTTCTTTAGAAACATGCTCTGTTTGTATCTTACTGTTTATTCTACAGTTTATTTAAGTTACTGTAGCTGACAGCCTGGCTGTGCTTGGCCATTTCTGTTCACTTATGGACAGTAGCTTGTGACTACCCTCTATTGATTGTTGTTTTCAATTGTTATTGCTGTAGACTATTGTTCCTTGCTGCTGTCCATTGTAACATGTTGTCGCATCGATTGTTTATGGTTTTTTCGACCACTTTTTCTGCGGGAAAATGCAGTCGACCTCCTCATTGCAAATGTTTCTAAGATTGCAAATGTTTCAACCTGTTCAGTCATTATTGATTGAATTGCTTCAACCTGTTCAGACAAGATTTTCGACCAGCCGGCGGCTGGTTAAGCTTTACCCTTGTTCGAAAGGATTAGTCCGATGCTGCAAAAAAGACGTTTCTGGCGATGTTCTTTGTCTTTTAAATGATTAAAAAGCCAATGGATAAATATTTGTTCAGTTTCCTTAAGTTAGAAGAAACGACAACGTCCGACAGAATCAAGGAATCGGAGTCGAGTCGACGATGGAGATTATTAGGCCGGCATAAGAGAAGATTGTTGACTTCATGGTGGATCTCGCTCATTCACCACCTCCTAATAAATATTGTCTTCTTTCACTAGTATGCCAAAATTACACTAGCATAGGGGAAGGCAAGTGGAGGAGGATTACACCGACCCTCTATATTCTTGTAGTTTTCATTGGCCATTCTTTGAGGAGGGAGATATTTCAATATGAAAATTAAAACAAATTTAGTGTTCCAATACAAATAGGATATTTACAAGATTATTATTGTAAAATTTAAACACATTTATTTTTGTAGAAAGAAAATGAATTTGTGTTGATATTAATTTATTTTTGATATATTGTCATGATTGGAAAATTGAGGCTATTTTACATGTTAATATTCTTTCTATAGTGAGCACTTGTTAGTATGATCAATTATTTTGTAAATTCAATTATAGTAATGTTTATGAAGTTTTTAAGAAGCTTAAGATCTATAACAGAAACAAATGCTTTAATGTGACTATTATTGATATTGTTTATGTGAAGACATTTTATGATAGAAATGTAAGAGTTTCTATTGAAGGTAATATAATCTTGGACTTTTATTTTCGATCAACTAAAGAATGTAGTTGATGGATTTTTAATTAGTGCAATCTCATTCTATCCATCAATATATGAAGAATTTGGTTATAAATAGTAAAAAAAAAATTGAACTAGCTCACAAAGAGTTCATTAGGGATCAGGTCATATTGAGCACATAAGGCCAACACCAACGAGGGATGTGGTTAAGTAGAGTTAGTAGTGTAGATGCCCCTAAGACTTAGCTCTAAGCTAAAGACAACAATTATTCACACACTTAATACCATAGTTGAAAAAATGGTATTGTATAATGTTTACATCCTCCAATCAAAAATAAAACTAAACTATTTCAAATATAATAGATTATAGACCGACATTTATAGCAAAATTGTACAATAGCTATTAGTATGCAAAGTATAATAAAACCCAAAATTAATGGAGAAATCTAATAATCGCATAATTTGCTAACCCAACATTGCCATACTATGGAAATAAGAAAACCAAAATGATTTACTCAAAATAGAATGAAATATACTCATAATTAACCTTTGTGTATTTAGATAAAGAATCGACTTCTTAGTGAACCCATTGCAAAGTTGGGTTTTTGAGATTTCATATTAAAATAATGAAGAATGTGAAATACCAATACTCTAAAATAAACAATATGTTATTGGTAGCAATGACTTTAGAGAGGGAAAAAAAAATTAATTTATGAAAATTTAAGATAATTTTATTTATTAAAACTAAACACAAACAGTCTATAGATGTTTACATGTCAAATATTCTACTATTTTATAAGTAATATATTTCAATGTTGAAATGCTCATGAATATGTAATATGCATTCGTCTGAAGAGATAAAATGGCCCAGACAATAAAAAGAGTAAAGGCAACAAAGGCAAGCAATACTGTGAAGGCCAACTTCTGTAATGGTGGTGGCCCTGGTGGGGATGGAGGAGAAGTGCATGCAGATGGTGGTGAAATTTCATCAAGAGTGTTTGTAGTCACAATCTCTGAATGGCGACCGGTGATGGAAGTACATGCCATGGAACCCTACTCGACTGGACACAAAAACAGAGCAAACAACAGTGAAAATAGGAAGGATGCCCACGGGCGGTGAAGTAGAAGGAAGAAGAAACACAGGAGTTGTATAAATATGGAAAGTGAGCAAGGCGTAGAAGTGAGCAAGGAATTTATTAATGGACTTTAATAACTTACATCATATTTAAAAAGTAAGATTATATGTATTAGTTAATAAAATAATTGATAAATTAATTGTTTGTATTTCAAAAATAGTAAACATTAAAGATAAAATTTAGTCACAATATAAATTTTGAATCTTCATTGATTATAGTATTAGAACTTAAGGGATTAATCTTTCCCTACTGACAAGAACTAATAAAAGAAAGAACTATTATAATCAAACAAATATACACAAACAATGATCCCAAAAATATTAGTTAAGATTAGTTGTCTTCCAAAGCGAGTGGCAGAGATAGTTCTGGAATGCTAAAATCCTAAGCATAGTGTATGAAATCTCTTAATCTAGAAAATCATTTTGGTAATACGATGACCACAATCAAGTAGGAAACAACATCAACGATCATACCAAGAGATAATAAAAGATTTCAGTTGCAGATGTGGCTGAAATTTGTAGCCGGGCAATTACGAAAAATGAGGAAAGATCAGGTGGTGGAATTTGGCAGAGGTACGGTAGCCATAGAAGATGTTTTAGACAAGGAAGGAGAAGAACGATCAGATTTGGCGGAGAATGAAGTCGAAATGATTGAAAATATGACTACAAAGAATGTGGAAATTGCCCAAGGCATTAGAGAGAAAGAAAAGGATGAAAATTTTACCAAAGACTAATCCACTGATCAATAAGGTAAAACCCTAGAGTTTTAGCTTCTTGATGATGTTTTAGATTTCATAGTAAAATATCAAACAAGAACTGTTATTTTATTTTTTTAAGAGTGATATCCACTAAATTAGAGTTTTACAAATGGGTAAAACTAATCTAAAAAAAAGTGGTTGGGAAATTGAAACAATAAGGTGTTTATGCAAAGGTTATGTTTCATGTATGTTTAAAGCTGCTAAGAATGCTCCCCTATGGCCGTCTCCTTGCCTCGGGTACCTGAAGTCAACATGACTCAAGAGGTAAATCAAAATTCGGTCATTGCTCGGGGTCAAGAGGCTTCGAGGGATGAAGAGGATTAGTTAAGTCTCCAAGCTGCTTTCTCCCCGCCTCCAGGGCCCAACCCATTGGACAGTGCGGCGAATAAAGTTTTAAATGCCTCAACTAAACCATTGAGGAAGGGTGAGAAAGATATTCCAACGGGGGTTCTCAGCATTGTTGACAATATAACGGAGAAGCCTTTTGACATAGAAAGTTCTGTTCCTGAAGGTGAGGAGCATCTTGACTTGCAGGATGGAGGGGAAGAGCCAAGTTCTGGAGAAGATGGGCCTGTACGTCAAGCTTTGGTTGAGGACTGCAGCGAAGTCAAAGACGTAGAGCGGTAGCTTCCAGAACAGGCAAGGAAGGGTGAAAATAGTACATTCGGAGGCCCTTCTATATACTCTAATGAGAAAGCTGAAGACGATGAGACCTTGAAAACACTACTTGATGAAGTTCTATACAAGGTTTCTTATAACATTTGTGATGAGATTGTAGCAGAGGTTCTTGCGGAGGAAGAGGATATAGAGGCGAACAAACCTCTAGGTTTTTTTTTTTTTTAACAGAAAAAGGTGAGTTACCACCCAAAGATTAAGATAGATTAAAAATATTACATAAGATTGTGGCCGAAGTCAAGTCTAGTAACAGTAAAGCATTAGCAAACCTTAACGAAATAGACGAAATGGAAAAACGGGAAAACAAAGAAAATGTCACCCGGGCGAATACAGAAAGCGGCCCACAGATCACACAGCAAAAAAACCAGCCTCAAACCAAAAGACACCCCATGCCAACAACAAGAGTGACACTGATCCACCAAAACCACCAACCACCACCCCAGGACGCCAAAAAGACGAGCCGACTTCACATCCTCAAGCCGCTGATGGGGCTGCTGGGAAACTCTGCTCATCCAACTCCACGGATGCAATTGATTGAGCACCTTCGTTAGGATCCTCCAAAGCATATCAAGGCATACCTAGAGCTAGATCTGATGCATGGATCCTTAGAAAACGGATGGCTGTGAACACGTCCTTGATCCTCTCTGATTTTTTCTTGGTAAACATAAAACAGTAAGACTGCAACCCTGCATCAATTTCATCGCTACACAGGGATTTAAGGCTACCCTGCAATGCCCTATAGACTGCTTGCTGAAGGGGAGAGGAGCGCATAGCAGTAAGATTGAAAAGGCCACCGATTAGAGCATCACCCTGATCCATTCTATAAGAAGACACCGCCGCTTCCCACTGCTCAGATGTTTTTGAAGAACAATCCTGCCGCTAAGGCATGCACATATTCACCATCCATAACCAGATCCATAATGTTTGAAAGAAGTTGTGAAACCACATCTGAGAAGTTGAGCACACGTCTCTCGTAACCCCTTATCCAAGCGTGGCCGACAATGTTTCTAACTGCAAACTGAATGAGGGTGCAGTTCGAATCGAACAGAGTCATCAAGTCTGCCACCTTAACTCTCCCATGAATCTCTGGTTCCTAGTCAAGAGCTGGGAAGAACAATCTTTGGTTAAGACGTGTATCGGCCATGGGATGAACCTTAAAGAAAGAAAGGAACAGAAGCAGGAGGGCCGCAGGAAGGGAAGCACAATGAAAGAAGCAACAGAGCAGTGTGAGATATCGTCTGAAGTAGAGTGACAAGAAACCTTACATAAGCCAAGAACACCTTAAGTAGAAGGAATAACTTCCCAAAACTGACAAAGCAAACGAAAGATGGCGAAGGACTTCAAAGACGTCATAACAACAAATAGTCCTAATGGCAAGTGACAGCAATTATAATATGCAGCAGCCATATTTGACATATGGAGCAGCCATCTTTGAAAACTTTGTAATGCCCATTGGGCCCATTGAGTTAGGTAGTTGCCTTCCTTGACTTTCAGGTTGGGTTGTTAGCATAGTGGTTGTGTCATTTGTGTTTCTCAACTCTATATATTGATGCCCTGCCTCTTCATCCTTAAGGCAATCTAGGCTTTTGTAATTATTTGGTTTGTGATCAGCAGATCACTTGTTTTGTTTATTTTGCCTTCATTTGGTATCAGAGCCAGACAGCTCTATTTATTGTTTTGTGCAGGATTAGAGTGCTGCAGTAGTGTGAGACAAAGAAAGCTCTAAGAGGAGTTGTTGCAACAGAGTGAGGCTACATGCTGTTGTTTGAAAGTAAAAAAAAAACAAGGAGAGATTGTTGTGTGCAGCAATAGATGGTGCAGAGGAGTGCAGACCTGCAAGTCGTCGAGAGAGCAGAGCAAGTCGTTGAAATAGGATTGAAGAGTCTTAAAAAAAAAAAAAATCTCTTAGTTTAAACGCTTTCTATGTTTAAACGCTTCCTCATTTTAAGCTGCAAAATATTTAAAAGACTTTAAGTCTTTTATTCCCACGTGAAAAGTCTCTTTTTAGAGTAAGAGGTTTTTCTTGTTTTTAAAGCAATAATGTAAAAGTCTTCTTTCTAAAAATCAGAGTAAAAAGTATTTTATTAAGGAGAAATAGTTTAAAAGGTTTTAAATTATTTATGTTACCTTTTTACTTTTGATTATAAGGAAGAAAGGTAAATTATTTATGTTACCTTTTTTACTCTTGATTAAGGAAGAAAGGTGCATAAATTTATTTATTTTCTAAAAAAAAAGAGATTTTTTAGAAGGATTACTTTGAATCTTTTGAAGTCTTTTTTGTAAGAGTGATAAGGGAATTGTTTGTAACGAAGTGCATTTTCGGTTGAAACTGACACTTACTCCAAAAACAAAATAATATAAAAATCTTTTTGGTGTGGGTCCTATTTGAAAGGACAGGGAGAGTATCCATTTGCAGAGATCTCTCTAGATCTTTTGTGTTAAGCCTTTGGGTTACTTTGCATATTTCTCTTATGGCAAATATGGCAGGAAATGTTATGTCTAACATGTTAATTCCCGTATTTGAAGGAGATAATTTTTCATATTGGTGTACTAGAATGCAAACCCTACTCAAATCCAAAGATTTGTGGGAAATTGTACAAGTAGGATATGTAGAACTAGATGCAAATGCATTTAATGCATTAAATGATCAACTGAAAAAAGAACACAAAGCCAATGTAAAGAAGGATAATGAAGCCTTATTTTTTATTCAAGGCGCAATCAATCAGGCTATTTTTCCTAGGATAAGTGGTGCTAGTAATTCTAAGCAAGTATGGCAAATTCTCAATAATGCCTATTAAGGAGCACAAACTGCAAAATTGCAAACTATGAGGAAAAATTTTAAAAATGTAAAAATGGTCAATAGTGAAAGTGTAAATGAATTTCTAACAAAGGTAGAAGGCCTAGTTAGTCAAATGAAAGTTCTAGGAGACACTGTGGATGGCAAGCATGTCATTGAAAAAATCTTAAGGAGTTTAGTTCCTAAATTTGATGGTGTGGTTTCTACAATTGAGATCTCCAAAGATCTCGCAACTATGCAAATAGATGAACTAAGTGGAATATTGTTAACTGCTGAAGAAAGAATGAAGAGTAATGAGGAAGGTCTAAAACAAGCATTTGCCTCTAAAGCAAGCATAAGAGGTAAAAGAAACATGTTTTTCAAGAATCAAAATCAAAATGAATACAAAGGTGAATCTAGTAATTCTAGAGGATGAGGTAATAGTTTCAGAGGAAGAAGTGGCAACTTCAGAGGAACAGGAAGAGGAAGAGGTAGAAATAATGGGGGAGATAAAAAGAATGTCCAATGCTTTCATTGTAACAAGTTTGAACATTATGCATTCGAATGTTGGAGTAAACAAGGAGAAGCAGAAAAGAGAAATGCTCACAATACTGTTGAAAATAGACAAAATTTGTTTATTTCTTCTTTCAATGCAAATGTTAGTGAGAATGATGTATGGTACATTGATTCTAGATGTTCATCACATATGACATCTAATGAAAATTTGTTTATCAAATTAGATGAAAACCATCATAGTACAGTGGTATTAGGAGATAATCAATCTCATGGAACCAAAGGTAAGGGTACTATTGCAGTTACAACAGAATATGGTGAGGTAAAGCATATCAATGAAACATTATTGATTCCAGCCCTCAAGAAGAATTTGTTGTCCGTTGGACAAATGTTAGAGCAAAATTATCAAGTGACCTTTGATGAAAAAAAGTGCATAATAAGAGATAAGTTAAAAATAAATGCAATTGTTGCCAAAGCAAAAATGACAGGTGATAGGATGTTTCCTCTCCATTTCACCCATGGAAATCTAGCAATGAGGTCTAGTGAAATGAATGAAAGTAGAATTTGGCATCAAAGATATGGCCACCTCAGTTTTAGTGGGTTAATTTTACTCAAGAGATTTAAAATGGTTGAGGGTCTACCATTAATTGAAAATACAAAAGAAGTGTGTGAAGAATGTGTTGTTGGCAAACAACATAGAGCTAGCTTTCCAATTGGAAAGTCTAGTAGAGCTAGGCAGCATCTTGAGATAATCCATACGGATTTGTGTGGTCCTATGGAAACACCTTCTTTAAATAAATTAAACTATTTTCTAACCTTCATTGATGATTACTCAAGAAAAACTTGGGTATATTGTTTGGTTTCAAAATCAGAAGTGTTTGACAAGTTTGTAGAATTCAAGAGGTTGGTTGAAAAACAAAGTGGTAAGTACATCAAAGTGATAAGGTTAGATAATGGGGGTGAGTACAAATCAAATCAGTTTCTAGATTTCTGTAGAAATCATGGAATCAAGAGAGAGTTCACTACTTCCTACACTCCACAACAAAATGGAGTTGCTGAAAGAAAGAATAGAACCATTGTTGAAATGGCAAGGAGTATGATGAAAGAGAAGAATTTAGATAAGACGTTTTGGGCAGAAGCAGTTTGCACAACTGTATATCTTCTCAATAGGAGTCCTACAAAATTAGTTAAGGGAATGACTCCTGAACAAGCATGGTCTGGGGTAAAGCCAAGTGTTGAACGTTTGAGAGTATTTGGGTGTGTTGCTTATGCACACATACCAAAGGAAAAAAGGTCTAAGCTAGATAATAAAGGCCTAAAATATATTTTTATTAGGTATGGATTAGAAAATAAAGCATATAGATTGTATGACCCAATAGGAAAGAAATTTGTTATAAGTAGAGATGTGGTTTTCAATGAAGCAGCAGAATATACCAAGGAAAAAGAAACAAAGGGAAAAGAGATAATGATTGATGAAGTTGAAGAAGAAGAAGCAAATGAACCTGAGTCTTCTAGTACAGGAACAAGCAAGTATCAAAAATATCAAAGGAGGACAGAAAAGAATCATCCATCAACTCTTATGTTGGATTCAAACTTTGAGAAAATGACAACAAGATCACAAGCGAAAGTGAATTATGCTTTGATGACTCAAATCATGGAAAGTAATGAGCCACAAACATTTGAACAAGCTCAAGAAAAAGAAGAGTGGGTTGAAGCAATGAATAGTGAGATAGAAATAATTGAAAGGAATGACACATGGGATTTGGTTCGGCTACCTCCTGGTAAGGAAATTGTTAGTACAAGATGGGTGTATAAAACTAAGTATAAATCTGATGGAAGCATTGATAAACATAAGGCTAGATTGGTAGCCAAGGGATACACTCAACAGGAAGGTATTGATTACACTGAAACATTTGCACCTGTAGCACGAATGGATACTATCAGAGTGGTTTTGGCTTTGGCAGCTCAACAGAGTTGGGTAGTTTTTCAAATGGATGTAAAGAGTGCTTTTTTAAATGGATATATTGATAAGGAAATGTATGTTTCTCAACCTAGAGGTTTTGAAATACCTTCTAAAGAACAATATGTTTACAGATTAAAGAAGGCCTTGTATGGTCTTAAGCAGGCACCAAGAGCATGGTATTCAAGGATAGACTCATACCTATAGCAGAAAGGTTTCTTAAGAAGTCAATCAGATCCGAATCTTTATATTAGGATCTCGGCTAAGGATTTTTTTTCTTAGTTCTCTATGTTGATGATCCTACACTGGGAACAATTCAGATTTGTTTGCAGAGTTTAGAGCGGCTATGGTTGCTGAATTTGAGATGACAGATTTGGGACAGATGCACTATTTTCTTGGTATAGAAGTATGGCAAAACAAAGGTGAAATATTCATGTCATAAAAGAAATATGCTTCAGACATCCTACAGAAATTTCAGATGAATAGTTGCAAACCAGTTGCAACACCCATTGAAGTTGGACTTAAATTGTCTAACTTGGATGTGTCAGATCGAGTGGACCCTACTATATACATACAGTTGATTGGTAGTTTGATCTACTTAACTACTACTTGACCAGATATCACATATGCAGTGAGTTTGGTATCTAGGTTCATGTCAGAACCTAAGCAAACACATTGGAGTGCAGCTAAGAGGATTCTTAGATATGTTAGAGGGACATTGAGTTATGGTCTTAGATTTCAGCATTCCGAGGATAGTAAGTTGATTGGCTATACAGATTCAGATTGGGTAGGTTCCATAGATGATCGGAAGTCTACTTCTGGTTATACCTTTAGTCTTGGTTCTGCAGTATTTTCTTGGAAGTCCAAGAAACAACCGACTGTATCACTTTCTACAGCAGAGGCAGAGTATAAAGCTGCAACATTTGCAGCATGCCAAACAATGTGGTTGAGACGACTATTGGAGGATTTACATCAGATACAGAATGGACCTACTTTGTTGTATTGTGACAACAAAAGTACTATACAACTGACTAAGAATCCAGTGTTTCATAGCAGGACCAAACATATTGAGATTCAGCATCACTTCATCCGAGAGTTGGTTCAACAGGGGTTGATAGAGATTGTGTACTGCAGTACAGATGATCAGATTGTAGATATCTTCACGAAGGCTCTAGCTTGTGAAAGGTTTGAGACACTTAGAGATCTACTCCAAGTTCTTCCCAATGGTCATTACGGGGGAGAATGACAGCAATTATAATATGCAGCAGCCATATTTCACAGAGCAGCCATATTTGACATATGGAGCAGCCATCTTTGAAAACTTTGTAATACCCATTGGGCCCATTGAGTTAGGTAGTTACCTTCCTCGACTTTCAAGTTGGGTTGTTGGCATAGTGGTTGTGTCCTTTGTGTTTCTCAACTCTATATATTGATGCCCTGCCTCTTCATCCTTAAGGCAATCTAAGCTTTTGTAATTATTTGGTTTGTGATCAGCAGATCACTTGTTTTGTTTATTTTGCCTTTAGCAAGATATGAAGTACACTACTCAAGGGAGGATGCCAGATAAAGCATGCAACGTGTCCTCTGCTGAAGCCCCCGAACAAAAGAGATGAATCCGTTGCGCCGCCAAATGAAAATCTAAATGCCATGGCATTTAAGGCTTGTCACCTCCCTTAAATAAGAGATGGAAATGGGATGGAATCGCAATCCCCACCTGCCCCCAATTACTTCTGAACTGCCATAGACAGACTTGATTCATTTACCCACTTATGATCTGACAATCCATCACTCCTGGCTTGTCAGTCACTGAAAGAAGGAAATAAACCGTATTTAAGATGGTGGGTGCCATTCAAACAAGCCAACTAAATGCTAAAGCTACCAGAATGAAACCAGCCTGTTCCTGCCACCTACTTCAAACCTTACTCCAGTAGAAGAAAGCCAACTAGGAAAAAGAATAGCTTTTGAAAGAACCACGTTGGCACTGAAATGGCAACTGAAAAGTCAAATGGAGGTACTGCCCACCTCATCTACCATCTCATATGACAGAATATTTGACAAAGAGTTCAAGTATATTTGGTTTCCAGGTGGAAAAGACACTGATGCACTCTCACTCTCAATTGCTATATTTGCTAAAAGGTCCGCTACCTTATTGCCTTCCCTTAGGGTATGGGAGATGAGATAATTATCAAAACTGAATAGGAGGGTCTCGGCCTACTGGAGGATATAATTGAGTTTCCAATTATCCAACCCTCTTCCTTTGATGGCGTTGATTACTATCAGGGAGTCGCCCTCGATCCATACATTCTTTATACCTTTTTCAATCCCCAGCTATAAACCATGAACTAACGCCCATGCTTCCACTTCATTGTTAGTCCCTACAGGTAGTTTTGTCAATTTGGCTGCAACCATGACACCAAATTCATTTCTAATGACACATCCTGTTCCAGATGGCCCCAGATTTCCTCGGCATGCACCATCAAAATTTAACTTGAAGAAAGGAGGGGAGGGTGGGATCCATTTTACCTGGTCTCTATTTGTATTGGTCTTGGAAGCCCCTGAGAAACTGCCTAGCCCTAAGCTCCTGACTGCTGGCCATGAGGAAAGGATAGCTGCATCCCACTTGGACCATACTGCCTTGCAGTTGTTCGAACATCTGAGATGTGCCACTAGTTGATCAGAAATCGCTGCCTCCAACCTATCACACACCTGGTACACAGATCTTTCTTCCTTCCAAAAATATGAAGGTTTCTTTCCCACCATAAATGCCAGATGATCATTGATGGTCCTATGTCCCATAGATAGGCTAAGGATGAATTTGAAAAAGAATGAGGCCAGTTCCTAAACATTAGGAACAAGGATTTAGATATAGGGCTGGACCATTTTAACTTTCTAAAGAACCAAAGCCAGCAATCTCTGCTAAAGGGGCATAAAAGTAGAATATGATGTATAGATTCATCCTCATTTCCACATAGCACACAGGGAAAATTGGATCCAAGGCCTAGCCTTTTGATTCAATCTCCTGTTAAAATTTTGTTGTGAAGTGCACACCAAGCGAATGCTCCTGCTTTAGGAAGTAAAGCCTTTCCCCAACACAAGTTTGACTTCCAATCTGAAGTAGCTTTTTGCATGCAGCATCTGTAGCCATCACTCAGTAAAGACCTGAATTTGAAGCCATCCAGATCACCTCATCGTCCATGTTAGATACAATAACCAATTTCTTACTCAAAATACGTCTTAACAGTGCTTTTTGATTCCTTGGAAAGTTGCAGTCCCGAAAACTCTTCCAGACACTTGAAACTAAAGCCCCCACCTTTGACACTATCCAATAATCTTTAACTTTTAGTCCCCAGCTTGCTTGAAGAAAAATTCTTGCACTTGTTAACTCATTATTGTTGCCAAAGACGGGCCCCCTCCCCAAGAATCATGCCAAAAATTTGCCTTTTCACCATTATGGATTATCCATGTCAGGTTGGGTTGAAGAATGTCTCTGCTTCTTATTAGGAAGTTCCAAATTGCTGATCCTTTGGGAGGATTCTACACAATGAAAATTCTCTCATTGTCGAAGGGATCAAGACATTTAGCTTTCATTAGTCTTACCCATAAGGAACTAGGTTTCGCATACATACTCCATGCCAACTTAGCCCCAAAAGCTTGATTTTGAACGTCAATGTTAAGAATTCCAGTCCCTCCTACCTCTTTGGGCTTACACACTTTATCCCATGCCAATAGATGAATTTTCTTTCCTTCAAGGGAGCCTTGCCATAGAAATTTCCTACAAGTCCCATCTATTTTAGCAATAATACCTTTTGGGATATGGAAAACTGACATCATGTATATAGGTACTGCAGATAGGACTGCTTTGATCATCACTATTAGGCCTACCAATGACAAACTACGACCTTTCCAGTTGGACATCTTTGCATTCAAATTTCTTAAGACTTTGCTCCATAAATTGTTTCTATATCTACCATTGAACAAAGGGAGACCAAGATAATTTCCTGGTAATGCTTGAATATCAAAATTTAGGATGTTGTGGATCTCATTTTGGAGATGAAGTGGCACATTTTGAAAGAAGACCATAGACTTATTAAAATTCACCATTTGTCCCGAAGCACGGCAATATGATTTAATTATGTTCATCATAGATCTAGCTTCTTGAACCGAAGCATGACCAAATAGACTTGTGTTGTCTGCAAAGAGAGCACGAGTAAAAGAATCCTGAATCCCTTTGAGCTTGATACCTTTCCACTCAGACCTTCTCTTCGCTTCCTTTATTGCCCAAGTAAGTGCCTCGGTCATAAGGATGAAGAGATAAGGGGATAGAGGATCCCCTTGTCTCAAGCCTCTCGAAGGTTCGAAAGATCCAGATTCCCTACCGTTTATTAGAACTGAAGCTCACAAACCTAAGAAACACGAGGCAATCCATTTTACTACCTCTTTGGAGAACCCTATTTGCCGAAGGATATCTATAAGAAAGCTCCACTCTACTTTGTCGTAAGCCTTAGACATATCCAATTTAACTACCATAGCTGGCTTTTTATCTTTATCCACAAAATGTAGAATTTCATGTGTTAATATGGCACCCTCCAAGGTTTCTTTCCCTAGAACAAATCCCCCCTGCTCGATTGAGATCAACTCCGCCAAGAAAGAAGATAACTGTTGTGCTAAAGCCTTCAAAATTATTTTGTAGATAAAGTTGCAAAGCGAGATTGGCCTGAAGTCTTCAAAGGATTGAGGGGAGATTGATTTTGGGATAAGCATTATGCACGTAGACTTGATTTCCTTTAGCACATTCTTAAATTTTCTGGACTCTTCTACTGCCAAAAAGACATCTCTACCGACCGTGTCCCAGCACTTCTGGAAGAAGATACCCATCCATCCATCTGGCCTGGAAGCTTTCTCTCCCGCCATAGAAAATATTGTTGTCTTAACTTCCTCTAGGGAGAATCCTTTCAATAGAGCTGTATTATGATTTTCTTTGACTAGTTTGGGAATAAGCTTACATACCTTTTGCTCCATATTCCCTTCAGGAATAGAATTGGAAAGAAGATTTCCAAAGAAGACTTGGGCTGCAGAAAGAATTTATGTTGACTCATTGTAAACCTGCCCATTTCCCAACTGGATTGACTTGATATAATTGGTGCCCTCGCGCACCTTGGCTGAAAGGTGAAAAAAGGAAGTATTTCTGTCACCTTCTTTCAACCATAATTCCTTTGATCTTTGCCTCCAAAAGATTTCTTCTCTTTTCAGAATCTCTTCGAGTTCAGCTTTCAGATGCTTCTCCCACTCAAAAGAGGAGAGGTCCATACAATTTTTAATTATAAAATCTACTAGAACTGTCATCTCATTCTGTAATCTAGATTTTTCCGCAAAGATGTTATGAAACTGAGTCTTGTCCCATTCCATAATCTTATGCCTTAAAAATTTTAGTTTGCTTACTAGCTGAAACATGTGGGAACCTTCTACAAACGGGATGTGTGTCCACCAGACCTTAACTTTTTCAATAAAGGATTCATCTCTAAACCACATTGATTGAAACCTAAACTTCTTCTTGCTAGGGAAGCAATTTCCTCCTATTGTTAAACTAACCAAAAAATGATCAGATCCTATCAGAGGCCGAATTTCTAACTCAAATCTAGCTAGTAGATTGAAACATGCTGAAGATAAGAGGAATCTGTCTAACCTTTCCGCTATTTTTAAAAAACCTTTCCTTCTGTTGGTCCAAGTAAAGTTACCATTTTTGGGGATGCAAACTAATAGAAGATTGTTGTGGATGAACTCCTTAAAATCCTTCTGAGATCTAGGTAGGGGATTTTTCAGTCCTCTACTATGGAATTGAAATCGCCCCCTAAAATATATAGATTCCATTTCAACTTCCCCAACCACATAGACAGACTATCCCAGACTTGTCTTTTCTGTTGTAAATCAACTGGAGCATAAATGTTAACTAGCCACAATTCTGAACCATACATGAGCGAGGGGAACTTACCTACCAGAAAGTTGTCATTCTTCTCAATCACCTCCATAGGTTGTATGTGCTTCCTCCAACCTATAGCAAGGCCACCTAATGCACCTCGAGCAGCTACCTTCTCAAAGGACTAGTCTTTCCAACTTTTGAAGCAATGGTCAAACAAATCAGCCAGCAATTTTGTTTCCTGAAGCATTATGATATCTAACTTCTCCTCATCAATTTGAAAATTGATGAGTTTTCTTTTGTTAGGGGCGTTGAGGCCCCTAACATTCCACGTAAGTATCTTCATGTCTTCCGAGGAGAGTGGTGCACTCTCCTCTTGCTTGGACTGTGCTTGGCCTTAATATTCTGACCGCTTGGAAGCTCTCTAATCTTTTTCATCTGCTTCTATCTAGAACTTTTCCTGATAGAGGAGGGGGTACCTTTGGCCAGGGGACTTTTCATATTCATGTGATTGAGACCTAGAGGCCCATTTTTTATCTTGCCAAAATCTTCCTGTAGAACTTCATCAGCTATCTCCTCAATAACGTTATTTGCTACCTTCATCACAACCTGATCTAAAAGCTCTCTTAGAGTTTCATTATCCTATAACAAATCATTTGAAAAATGATTAGAATCGGCTTCTTTCCCCTCATTATCATCCTGCAATTTTTTAGGAATTTGGATCATGTTTTTAAACCCCAGAGCCAGGAATCTCTGCTCTAGGTATTTCATGGACTTTTTTAAACCCCAAACCAGGTAAGAAAATGTTGGTCTCAGAAAGAAAGAGTGGCAGGTGGAGGAAGCCCAGGACTGGAAATGATGACCATGATGAGGCACGCTCCAAAAGAATTTATTTCTAAGACCCTCTTGTGACACCTCACACCACTATTGCAGAGGCTAGCCTGGAAAAGCTCTAAGATTTGGTTAATCCTTTGATTAATGGTATTGAGGGAGTAAAGGGTGAAGAGGAGGGATGTTGCAGCCAGATTGCCAGTAGAGAGGTTTCAGGTAAGAAGAAGATTCTGGACCTAAATTATGCCCCTAAGGATAGTCCTTGGTCTCACTTTTAAAGTGAGTCTCACTTCACAGATGGTTTTTCTTCGAAGAGGTACTTGTCTGATTCAGGAAAGGAAACCGATAGATCAGTGGACCTATAGGTGCTAATCCCATCCTCTTCTAGGGATGAAATTGGTACAGATTGTTATAGTGACAAAGATTTGGCTACAAATGAGATTCTTCTGAATGAGGTTTGTCAACTTAAGAATTGGATTTTGTCAAAGGATGGTGTTAGGGAACCTTTGGTGGAGGATAGTGATATTTTGTCAAGAGAAGCTAATGCCTCAGAACAAGCCTTGAGAGCCATGATAGATGACATTTGCTTTGAGGTATGATCTGACTTCTATGATGATTTGGCTGAAGATTTTCTTCAAGAGGAATCTAATCTAACAGGCATGACAAACCTGGGTTTGTTTCAGTCAAGCCAGGTCAAGAAATCAAAGATGACCCATTTGAGACACAGCAAGAAGAATCACAGAGCCAAGAGCAAGAGGGATGGGGAATAATTAAGATCAGATGACCAATCTGTGTTAGAGAAGATATTGAGGGAAAAGAGGGGGGATTACTCTCCCCCAAGAAATGCTTGCTTCTCCCTTGACTGTTAATGGCAATACATCCTCATTTTTCCCCAATAGGGGTAAACAATGTAGGCATGGCTCACGAGGGCGAGGTTCCAGGATGGGTTTGGTCTCATTGATTGTGGATCTAAGGTTTCTCTTCTACCTTTTTGGGTGTTTGAGGGAGGACGATGGATGCGATAGCTTTTTTCAAACAGCTTCTTGGCTCTAGTTTGGTTCCCTCCTGTTGATAGCTATTTTTGGTGTTCTTGTGTGTGGGTTGGGGATTGTACTCCTTTCATGATGGTGTATTTTTTTGAGCCTCAGAGGTGTTTTAGCTTTAATTTACTTGAAGCGATCTTTGATCACTGTTCTAGGATCTAATCTCAGTTGGCTTAAGCTATGGATTATGCATGTTCTTATCTTTTGGCTTGATTGGTGTTTATGCTTATTGGGCTCTTAGAATTGTACCTTGGGGATTTGCCTAGTTTTTCATGTTGTTTTTATGGTTGGTTGTGATGCCTCTCAAAGGAGGGTCTTAGTTCCATGCCCATTTGTTGAGAGGAACCTCCTGCAACAATATAATGAAAAATGCACGAAATAACAGAAATAGCAAAAACACAGAAGGAATTTATTGATTGCAGGCCACTTCGAGGGGGCAACCTCCTTTGAGCAAGCTCAATACAATAAATTTGTGGATGCCTTCATTGGCCTCAACATGTACTTATATACTAAGTCTAATCTAAACAACTCTTACTTCCCATGAATGTGGGATAATACAATATACTCACGAGATGTCTTACAAAGCGTATGCGTCCAACATCAATATAATAACAAAGTAAAGAGAAGGGTTAAACACGGGTTCCTAACATCCCCTCCCTCTTAGAAAAACTTTATCCTCAAAGCTTAAGATGTGGAAATTATTGTTGAATCTAAAGGAGTGGTTCCCATGTAGCATCCTCTGGTTGCATTAGGTGCCACTGAATTAATACCTCTGTGACAGATCGAGAGTGAAGATGACGAGTGCACCTGTCGAGGATTGCCTCAAGCTCCAAAATGATGGATCCTTCATTATCCAGTTCTAGTAAAATAGTTTGTGCTCTAATGTTGGTGCCAAGAACTTTCTTTAGACAAGAGACATAAAATACTGGATGAACGCGGGAAGGAGGAAGCTTCAATTTATAAGCAACTGACCCAATCTTCTAAAGAACTTTATATGGCCCATAGAACTTTGGAGCCAGCATATGACACCCTTTGAGTTTCAGGGATGATTGTTTGTGTGGCTGTACACGAAGAAAAACCATATCACCTACTTGAAAAGTGTGCTCAAAATAGTGTTGATTGGCTTGTTGTTTCATTTGATTTCTTACCATGTGAAGATTGTCCTGCAAAATGCAAAGAATTTGATCTCAGGTTTAGAGAACCGTGTCAACTGCTTGAACTGGTGAACTACTAGGGGTGTATGGAAGGAGCACTAGCAATGCCTGACCATAGATTGCTTCATATGGAGTCATTTTAGATGCAGTGTGGTAGGAGGTATTGTACCACCATTCAGTGAGAGGGAGCCGCTTTGCCCATTGATGTTGTTGTTCTAAGGTGAAGCAACGAAGATAAGTTTCCAAACATTTGTTGATAATTTCAGTCTAACCATATGTTTGTGGGTGATACCATAAACTCATCTTCAGTTTGGTGCCAGTGTGTCGAAATAGTTCTGTCCAAAAATGACTGGTGAAAGTTGCATCACGATCTGAGACAATGGAAGAAGGGATGCCACGAAGACAGAAGATCTAGTCCATGAAAATTTTTGCGACTGAGGAGGTGGTATAGGGATGTCTAAGGGCACAAAAATGACTATATTTGGAGAGGTGATCAACCACAACCAAGATCACTGTCTTCCCTCTAGATTTTGGGGGCTCCTTAATGAAATCCATAGAAAAATCTATCCAAATCCATGTAGGGATGGGCAAGGGTTCGAGGAATCTAGGAAGGAGTTTCGTTTCACCCTTGTTGCGTTGGCAGGTATCACATTCAGCAACCATCTGTTGAATTGCCCTTTTCATTCCCTTCCAAAAGAAGTTACGTCATGCCCACCCATAAGTTTTGAGGAACCCAAAGTGCCTTGTCGATGGAGAAGCATGGAGTTCATAGAAGATAGCTTGTTGAAGATCTGTGCTCTGGGGAAGCACCAGACGACCCTTGTATCTTAGAGAAACACAATCCCAAGAGTAATGCGGTACAGTAGAAAGGTTATTGGCCAACTGTTGGATGATTTGAGATAATGAAGAGTCATTGACATAGCCCTATTGGACAGATTCCAACCAATTTGGAACAGACATAGAAATAGCTGAAAGAGAAGCTTGGTCATCAAATATGCAAGAAAGAGCATTTGCCACAATATTGTCTTTACCCTTCTTGTAAGTGATCTCATAGTCATAACCTATGAGTTTGCTAACCCATTTTTGTTGTGTTGGGGAGGAGACCCATTGTTCCAGGAAATATTTTAGACTCTGGGAAACAGTCTTGATGTAGAAATGATTCCCTATTAGGTATGGCCGCCACTTCTGTACTTCATGCAAAATAGCCATCATTTCCTTATCATATGTAGAGAGTACTAAATGCTTACCAAAAAGGGCTTTGCTGGTGAATGTAATGGGATGTTCATCTTGAAGGAGAACAACACCAAGTCCATTGCTGCAAGCATCACTCTCAATAGTGAAGGTCTTGGAAAAATCTGGCATAGCTGAATAGGTGTAGTACACATAGCTTGTTTTAGTTTTTTAAATGCACACTCAACAACATGTGTCCATGTAAAAGCACCTTTTTTTAGCATAGTTGTTAATGGAGCTGCAATCTTCCTGTAATCCTGGTGCAGGAGCACCAAGATATCCAGGACTTGGTTGATTTTCAAGTTGTTTTGTTGGTTTAATAAGGTCCTTGAGACCATTAAATGTTGTAATAAGGCTTGAAATCCATGCATGTAAATGGACTATGTCCAAAAGACTATAAGACTACTACTGTCATGTTGTAAGTCCTAAGAAGGACAGTCATTTTTGTAAAGGTAGTCATCTATTTCTCTAAGTTTGTAGTCCTCCTAGGGTATGTAGGAGGCAATCCTCCAGGTTGTTGGAGGCATGTCAAAGGTTAGGAGGTGGGTTACAACCTTGTCCAAGGTTAAATGTTCAATAAAACATCATATAAACCAAAAACTGTCACTATAGTCCTAAAAGAGGATAGTTACCAGTTTCTGCAGTTTGAAAACAAGAAGGAAGTTCGATGGTTGGGGTAGTTTCATCGACCCCAACCACTCCCATTATTCTTGAATCAAATGTAGGGGGTTTATTTAATGCCTAGAAGATGTGTTGTGAAAGATATAACCAGTGGTTTGCAAGAAATAACAAAAGATCTCTGTTTTCCTGCCTTTTCTGCATTTTTCTGAGTTCATGTGTATTTGAGCCCGTACTACTATACAGTACGGCCCTGTCATGGAGTGTTGAATGCTTGGAAGTGAAGGTGGATGCATTGACTGTCCATTGATGTGATTTTGAGCCCTTGAGAGTGAAGGAAGATAGGCTATGATTGCTGAGTGCCAAACTGCCCTTTAAACCTACTGTTATAGTCAACAAATTCGTTGTTTTCCTGTGTTGTCTATACTTGTACGGCTGAGTGGTGATTGGTGCCTATGATGGGGAGTTAGGTGGGTGAGTGACCTTCCTTTGTAAGTGGTTTGGGCTCTTGACACTCCTTTATACCTCAGTTTTTCCTCTTTGACTGAAAGTAGGTTAGTAACCCTGAGTTAGGGTTTTTTCTGAGTAATCCGATGGGTTTTCCTTCATTCCACTGATCTTTTCTATTTGTGATCAGTGGAATGGAATGTATACTAGTTAGGGTAGAGGCTTGTAAAGGTTGTGGAGGTAGGAGGATGGTTTGGACTAAGTTGGTCATGTAGATGACCCTACAGAACCATGTTTGTGACTTGGAGATGGACAGCAACAACTAGATGATAACCAGTGACTGTGGGAGTGGAATCCTGGTGAAATACCAGTCTTTGTCAAAGGTGCAATATGCTTTGGATCTAGCCAAGATCCTATGAGAGAAGGTAAGACAAAGTCTTCCTTGAAACCTATTCTTTCTGCCTACATTGGACTCTGTCAGTCCTCATTGAAAACAGTCACCAACAAAGAAGGTATTAGTTTGGATTGTTGATTTGTCAAGGAAGGTATTAGATATGTGTGGCAAGTTATAGATTTGACATGTTGTATGAGGTTGAGGGTGTTTTGATAGAGACCACCATATGAAGGATATTGTGACTGTCAAGTAATGTTATGACTGTCTTTAGAAAACATAGTTGTGACTGTTCTCCTGCAGACCCTGCACAGTGGGTTGGATGAAGCCTTGAATGGAGTTAGGCATCTTGTGATATGTGTCTTGAAGTCCCTCATTTTGTATGTCAAAAACAAGTTGGTTATTGTGTTGAAGCCCTGCATTATGAGAAGCCTGATTTCTGTCAGAGATAGTGAGCATTGTGAGTCATTTCACTAGAGTTCTTGAGGTGTCTTTCTACAGTCCTAGATGCTCTGCATCAAATCCTTGACAAACTTACGATAGTAGCCAGTTAGTCCCAAAAACTATGGAGGCTCTTGAGTGTCTGAGGATGCAAAAAAAATTTCATGGCATCTATTTTGGCAGGATCCACTTGAACCCCTTGGGGTGAAACAATATGCCCAAGATACTCCACTTCCTCCTGCCCAAAAACACATTTAGACTATTTTGCACAGAGATGATGATTAGAGAGAAGTTCCAGTACAAGATCCAAATGTTGGAGATGCTCAGTCCATGTTTTACTATAGATGAGGATATCATCAAAGAAGACCAAAATGAATTTCTGCAAGTAGGGCCGGAATATTTTATTCATCAATGCTTGGAATGTGGAAGGAGCATTAGTGAGGCCAAAGGGCATGACCGAGGCCAAAGGGCATGACCAAAAACTCATAGTGGCCATCATGCATGTGGAAAGCTATTTTAGGGATATCATCCTCATGAACCTGAATTTGGTGATACCCAGAACGAAGATCCAACTTGGAAAAAAAATGAACGCCATGAAGCTCATCAAGAAGCTCATCAACAATAGGGATCAGAAACTTATCCTTGATTATGATGTGATTAAGTGCTCGGAAGTCAATGCAGCGGCACCATGACCCATCTTTTTTCTAGACAAGAACTAGTGAAGAAAAGGAACTGGTACTAGGGTGAATAATACCTTGCTTCAGTAAGTCCTGAACAAGCATCTCAATCTCTGTCTTTTGGTGAAATGGGTAGCAGTAGGGCTTGATTTTGGGGGGAATGCTTCCAGGAAGGAGCTGAATATGATTGTCCTCTGGTCATGAAGGTGGCAATCCCACTGGTTCAACAAAAACACATGCATATCTATCCAAAATTTGTTGTAGATCTGAAGGAGTAGTGGAGACCACTGATGGTTGCATCTGAATGGAATGGAGCTAAGCGATGACACCATGTGAATTCTTATTAAGGAGATTTTCCATGTGATGGGAACTGATGATGCTAAGAGACCTTGGTTGTAAGCCCTTCAATGTGTGTTTTTGTCCATTGTCTGAAAACTATATCTAAAGTTCAGCAAAATCCCATAAGATGGGTCCAAGTGTGCATAACCATTGAGTGCCCAAAACCACATCACATCTACCTAAGGGCAAGGCAAACATGTCAGAGTGCAGGTTATAATCTCCAATAGAGATATGCACATTGCGACACTTCCCTTTGCAAGGTAATGTGCCCCCATTGGCAATCATGACTTCAAAGCTGGAGCAAGGATCGACAAAATAATCAGCCTATTTGGCGATCCAAGGGTCAATGAAGCTATGAGTGCTACCAGAATCAATGAGTATTGTAAGAGGGAGCTTCTTGAAGTAACCATTGACCTGCATGGTTTGTGGGGTGGTGACTCCTACTAAAGCATGGAGGGAGATCTCTGGGTGGTCTTCCTGAGAAGTAGGGTCAACAGACAGTTGTTGAGTTTTGACCTGATCATCTACTATATCCTGAGCATCTTCATAAACTTTAATTGTAGGCAGAGAATCCACATCCAAGAGATAGAGCATTTTTTGAACACATCTATGTCCCCAAGTGAATTTATCATCACAATTATAACAAAGCCCTTTTTCTCTGCGTGCCCGCATCTCTGCTTTAGACAAATGCTGGATAGGAGTTGTTCGAGGAGTTGGCGTGATTGGAAGTCTTTGGGAAACCATATTTCTGAATGGAACAACAGTGGATTTGGAGCACTGTTGAGTTGTGATCTTGTCCTCTGCCAACATAGCCAACCCTAGGGCTTCCATCATTATGCTGGGACAGAACATTTTAACTGCAGATTGGATTGCATCCTTTAGACCACTGACAAAACAACTCCTGAAGAATTCATCAGATAATCCCTCTGTGTGATTGGCTAGTTTCTCAAATTCTACTTGATATTCTCTCACAATACCAGTTTGGCGAAGTTTAGTGAGTGCACTTGTGAAGTCATCAAAAGCACTAGGGCCAAATCATTGCAAAATGAGTTTGCAAAAATTTGTCCATTTTGGCTCTTTATGAGCCTTGATGTACCAACAGAACTATTGAAGGGCTTCATGTTCCAAATGAAAGGATGCAAGTGGGACTTTGTTGACATCAAAAGTATTATGCAGACTGAAATATTATTCTACCTGGTATATCCATCCAATTGGATCATTGCCATTGAAGCGAGGAAAATCAAGCTTCGGCCCATGAAAATTGTTGGAAGAAGAGAACCCAGTGTCTGTAGAAGACTCTAGCTACCGTCTATTGTTCATGGCTGAATGCTGAAGATTGAGGCCGAAAACTTTTTCATCCAGATCTTAGAGTTTGGTCTTGAGGGCTACAAGTTCAACCTCCATGTTTTTTGCTCCTATGCGGGTGACAACCATAGCCAGGAGAATATTTTTTCTTTTATTTTATTATTTTTGGGAATGGGTAGAAAAATAAAAATAGAAACTTTTTTAGTAAAGGAAAATTTGGATTTGGGAAAAACTCTGATGGGTAATTGGGGTTTGACTAGGTTTTGGACACTTTCTAAGGGATAGGGAAGCAGAAAATGGGGATTTCAGAAGTGGGGTGAAAGAATGGGAAAATTTGTCCAAGAGGGACAAGGGAGAAGAAATAGAAAATGAACACTATGGAAAAATTTGAAGGCTATTGGGTGATAATCGAAGAACTTATGGCAAACCCTAAAAATAGACAAATGTGAGATTTCTGGCTTCGATAAGTGAAATTTGGGATAGGGTCCTCAAGGAAGGAAATATGCAGAATGAAATTCCAGGGGTTCCAGTAAATTTTGAGAGGAAACGGAGCTAAAGCAAGGAAGATATGGAAAGAAAATAAATTTTATTTTTGGAAATGATCAATGGGATCTGCAAACGGCTCTAGGTAGATTCAATCTGTGATTTGCCAACTGGCAATAGATATAGGCCCTAGGTATGTTCGACTACCTAAAGGTTTAGGGTAGTCACTCAGCCACCAATCCTTTCTAACAGCTTGCGTATTAGGGCAGTACCCCTCACCCCACGACTGAGGTAAAACTTAGAACCGCTTTGCCACAAATGATATATTTTACCTCATGGATGGGAACTAGTCAATCAAGTAGGGGTCGTTGCCCTTTTCACTGGCAAGTCCTCTCAATGGGCCAGCTACTTTGGGGTTCCTGTGGTACTCCTCACAATGAGTTTTAGGACTATATCCAGGCACTTCCCATACTTAAGTGGATAGGGTTATTCCCTGAGATGAACCTGCAATTGAAATGAACAATACAAATGCAAAAAAGAAAGAACTACTACAATAATCACAGCACCTGGAGGCCACTGCAGAAAAAAAATTCAGCAGAAATTCCACCCAGCGAGCCCAAGAAAGCACTTCGATACTAGATGAGAGGAACCTCCTACAACAATATAATGAAAAATGTATGAAATAACAGAAATAGTAGAAACACAGAAGGAATTTATTGATTGCAAACCACTTCAAGGGGCCAACCTCCTTTGAGCAAACTCAATACAATAAATTTGTGGATGCCTTCATTAGCCTCAACACGTACTTATATACTAAGTCTAATCTAAACAACTATTACTTCCCACAAATGTGGGATAATACAATGTACTCATGGGATGACTTATAAAGCATATGCATCCAACATCAATATACTAACAAAGTAAAGAGAAGGGTTAAACACAGGTTCCTAACATTTGTATCCTGTGACTCCTAAGTTGGGCTAGCGATTGAAAGAGGGTACATGGATCTTCACTAGTGATTGTCTTCCTTTTCTCCTTTCAACACTAGTGAGAAGCCTCTGTAGTAACAAATCTGACGAACTCGAGGAAGATGGAAGCTACACAAATTTGTTGTATGAGTTGCAGTAGGTCTCGATTCAGACAAATAGATGATTCTTTTGATGAGAATGGGCAAAGACAATCGAGGAGGGTTCATTTCTCTAAAGAAGTTAAAGTCTTAGGGCCCTTGGAGTTCTTCATAGTCAGTTTTTTCATAGCAGAAGGCCTTTATAGTTTTGGTTTAAGGATCTCGTGGCTTCAATGCTCTTTCTGAAGGCTCTATCTAACGACCTCTTGTTGTTTGAAAGAATGAAGTAGTTTTACCTCCTTATCACTTCAATCTCTTTTCTTTCTTGCCTAGTATTGTTGAAGCTCTACTACGTAGGTTTTTTGGGATAGCTTCAGCTTACTAGAAAATTTGATCTCAAATTCTGGCATTAAAGGCGTTTAACACATGTGCTCCCTTCAACGGTGGTCTTGGGCTCATTCATGGCCTTCTCTGACATTAAAACAGGTAGACCCTTGATGGATTTTGATCCTTTTGGGTTATTTTTAGGTTTATTTATTGTGCCCTTCTAGATTGTGCCCGTTGGTAGATCTTTCACAAGGACTTGACTAGTGTCAGCATCTATGTTTAGCTGGCTTGACTTGTATGTTCTTTGGGTTGAGGCCTTTGCCTCCCTTTTCCTTGTAATGGCTTTTTTCTTTAATATAATTCTAGTATGGGTGGTTTACCACCTTTTTCTTAAAAAAAAGAATGCTCAATTGGTTTTAGAATATGGTACATGTGTTATTTGTGGGTAGGTGTGTTGTCTTCAATCTTGGAATTTTGATTGTACTTGTCCATTGGATGTGTTGACTATTTTGTAGTGCAAATTGCATTGATACTAACATTGTTTTTGTTCAATGTGAACTAGCCTTCTGCAACAAAGTCTCACAGCATGAAAATGACTGCTGACTTGTCTTCAATGCACTCTTCATAGGTAATAGTTTGTAAATATGATAACAATGCTTCAATAGTAGACTTGTCACAACAATAATGTATTGTATTCTTAGTATTAGTTGTTAGAATGGTTTTGATATAAAGGCAGTAGATATAGTTAACATTTTAATTGCATTTGAGATATTTGGAAATCTAATCTTCCAATGCTCCATAGGTATCGAATCTGTAGTTACATTTAGAGCAGAATTCATGGAAAGGACTAGAAAATGCATTCTCCATGAACTTAAGGTTCCATGGAACTACATCTCAACAACTTAATTTTCACACTACATAAATAATCTAGAACAATGTTACACTATAAAATAATTTTTCTAAATATGTAAAACTAAAACTATGCAAAAAATTTCCCATTGCATACCTCATTTTCGCTTCAACATAGAAACTAAAAACAAAACAAAGAGCACATGAAAAATAAAACTATAGACTTGTTTCAATTCTACTAGTGAATAAATTTTACAACCTACATTATGTAGTTTCCCCTAAAAATGGACTTGTGGTTATGAACCTTCTATCTAGATAAATTCCGGATAGATGCTACAAATGCATGCCTTCACTAGCTATCCATGCTATTAATTCATAGCTATGGATTAGGATTCAATGTTTAGTTTGCATCAACTCTATACCTATTCATTGCCTTTGGTCAAACAGTATGATTGGCTTGTACACACTTCCACATTTTGCATGCATTTCTATCTCACTCTGGTTAAAAAGGCATAGTTTAAGTAGCTAATAATTAAAGAAGTGGTTGAATGATTAATTTCCCAACGTTCTTTCAGACACTACATGACATCATGGAAATCTAAGAAGAAGGAAAACACAAGAAAATGCAAATCATACCTTCAAGCCAATCCACAATCCATTGATTGCGTTGAGAATGCCACACCCATGAACATTCTAGCTATACCCACAAGATTGATATGTTGATTACTCACGATTCAATAGCATAACATGAAGATAGATGATTGATTGATGGAAGATGATGGATGAATGATACAAGATAGATAGATGAATACGATGGATGAAAGATTGAGAAGAAAATTCAGCAAAGTAAGGATACTTGAGACTAGATGCATCAAAATGGCTTGGGAGTGGGTTGATTTAGAGGAAAGGCTTGGTTCAAATGGATGGTTGAGATTAAAATGTTAAATGAATGATGTGGATGGCTAGGATTAATTAGATTTCCTTGCACATCAAGGAATCATAGTCATGTGACAAGTGTGCGAAGGAGAGTGAAAGGAATCTAATTCAAATATTTTATTTGAATTAGCTTGCACATGTGAGTTGTATTAAATGCAAGATGTACTACCCCACATGAGACAAAAGGAAAGTGGACAAGTTTTTGGTTTGTGGTGAGAGGAATATAATTTAAATAAAAGATTATTTAAACTAGTTTTGACATGTGAAGGGATTAAGTGGATGATGAGACATGTGACATGTGTCGCAATGTGATGAAAGGTGAGGGAATAATTTGAATTTTTAATTTGAATTATGTGAGACATGTGATTAGAGAATTAATTAAATAAAGTGTGTTTATTTAATTAATTAGGGATGTGATTAAGTTGGAATTATGAGTGGGATGAGGTTGGATGACCTAGGACCTAGGGCAAAAACACACAAGGTCATGTCGACAAGGCGTTATGTCGAGACATGGACAAATTTTGGTGTCTACATTTTGCCCCTCTTTGAGATGATGTTGCGAGATGATAAGATTTATGTCGAGTAACATCATTTCAAAGAAGCTAAGGAAAAAGATAGAAGAAAAGGATTGGGTGATGATGCCCCCTCGAGAGGGTAGGCAGGTTGGACAAACATGAGTATGCTCTTGAAATGAAATGGAATTGGTCAAGGAATAAAGGTAAGGGAATGGATAGAAGAAAGGGAAGGATGTGTTATGCTGCAATGAAAGTGAGCAACCATGATGTTTGATATAACACTAGACGTTATACACCAAGGTATAAGGACCAAGGTGACGATGTGTCTTGTGCCGCAGCTTAATACAACCTTGTCTAGATACAAGATATGAATATTAGCTAGGTACGATTCGGATTTGATACAAATGCAAGTTGAAAATGATCACACACACACACAAGCAAGCAAGCATGCACAAATAATACCAAAAACAAGGTATGCCCCTGTCAAGCTATAAGCCAATGATTAAGTGATTGATTGATGATAGTGTTGTCATTGTGGGGAACGATATCTCCCTAGATCAACACAAGGATGCGGGAACAATACATCTCATTGATGATGATGATTGATTGATTTGGTTTACGACAAGGCTAGGATCAAGACTATTGAATGTAATTGGATAACTTGGCAAGATTGATTAACTTGATGGGTACGAATTAAAGATGATTTGCATTTGGATCATTGCTTGGATTTGGTTTGATTGGAGGATGAATAGATGAAGTGATTGAAGAAGAATTGGTTTGAATGAAGTGATGATCGTTTTGAATGATTGAAGAATTAATTTGATTGGATTGTAAGTGTTTATTGATGATGTGGGAGATAGATGATAGAAGAAATGTGAGATGGATGAATATGATGATCAATGAATGATTAGAAGGATGGAAGAAGTCTATCGCCTATGCCTGAATCTAAGCACTTCCTTCGTATCCTAGATTGCTTACATACCCTGTATCCATGGGATCAATACACTTAACGATAAAGATGAGATGATTGATGAATTGATTGGATTATGTATTGATTGAGATTGATTGAATGATGTTATTTGATGTATGATGATAATGAAGAGATAATATGGATTGGATTGGTATGATTTTGATTGATTGATAGATTGGTTTAATTTGATGATTGGATTTGTTTTGATGGATTTGATGTGATGGATTGATTGATTGGGACTGATTTGATTGGAAGAATGTGATTTTGATGTTTTGATGTGGAATGGTTTTATTGCTTGGATTTTGTTGGATTTTAAAAAAAAATTGGATTTTTTTTGGCATATTTTGTTTTTTTGGGGTTTTGGGGGATATTTTAATTTTTTTGTGTTTTGAAATGTTTTGAAATGTTTTGATGTTTTATATTTTTTTTGGAAATATTTTGATTTTTTTGTGTTTTTGGGAATATTTTGATTTTTTTGTATTTTTGGGAATATTTTGATTTTTTTGTGTTTTGAAGTGTTTTGATGTTTTATATTTTTTTGAAAATATTTGAATGTCAATGGATTTACAATTTGGGTTGCCTTTGTGCTAGATACCAATGACAAGGGGAAAAAAAAACCAAGTCTAGGTGCAAGAAGGTAAGTGAGATGGATGGATAAAAGGATGGGTGATGGAATGAAAGGCTCGTGATAGATGGATGGGATGGAAGATATGCCATATCGGAATAAAAAGCTCATGATAAATGGATAGATACAAGGATAGGCTATAGCGGGTGGATGTATGCCTCATAATGGAGCTAGGATGTGATCTCCAAAGACTATGTCGCATAGGAATAACATGCCCCATTCTAGGTAGTAGACTTAGGATTTTTCATGACAATGCTTAAGGCAATAGGGTGATAGGCTTTTGACATGACAATGCTTATGACTTGGATGATAGGGTTCATTTGGAAACAATGGAAAAGTGGGTAATTGCAAAAGAATAATGATAGAATGGGTTGGATGGGATGAGGTACATCAAGAGATATCTAAAACATGTTTCAACATTGTTGCCCCCATATCTTTATCAAGATCAAAAGAGGAAGGATGGATGGATGGACTCAATATGATAGGTACATGGGTGTAATGGATAAGGATGGTAGGATGGAATATGGGAATGGTAGAACATGATAGAAAGTGATATGAGAGGATAGATAGTGTGGATGAGACAAGGTGCCCCCAAGTGTAAGTGACATAGAAGATTGACCTACACATGATTCCTGTTTACCAAGTTTTCATCATGGTACTTATCCAAGGCGCTTGTTTACCAAGTTTTCACCATTGGACGAAGAGATTTCTCTTTACTTTTTTCTTTTTTTTTCTTCTCTTGAATGGTAAAAGGGGGATATGGATGGGTGGGACTCAAGTATTTAGTTCCATGTAATGTTATAGTCCCATTAGAGAAGGATGTCATCACAAATGGACCATGCCAAGTCATTATGCTCAAGATGTTGGTAGGCGGATTGCGTGAAAGATGGTTAAGGTAGATAGTGGAATTATGATATAGATTACAGAGGGATCGAAAGTGGATTATGATGTGGATTATAATGGACTTATGCAAAAACATGGACCATAGGAAGGTGATGGGAGAAATATGTAGGATAATGAGTGAATGATGGAGTGTTGGAGGCATGGAAAGGAATCATGACCAATGTCTGCACACACCATGTTAAACATGGAAGCTTTTGATTGGACGGTGGTGTACGAAGCAATGGTGATGTTTGCTTAGGAGATGGATGATTAAGGTCTTTTGGAACCCACATGGACTTAGTATTTTTCTTATTTTTTCTCTTCATGTGGGATGTTTGAAATGTTTGAATGGGGGGGATGGTTGGGATTTTTGGGATGTGGATGCCTCATTTGACTTGATGGATTTTTGTTTAGGGACCCATATCATTTTAGTTTTTGACTTTGCTTTTGGAGGGATGGGCTTAAATGGAATTTTGAATGTACTTGACTTTGATTCTTTTCATTTGTTTCCTAAGGCATTAGGATCCTTAGGATTTTTGGTAGGATTTTTGACTTTATGGATAAAGGCATCCAAATGTTTATTTTTGAATCCCATAGGTTTGATGGAAACAGGGTTGGTGGAAGGGAGTGCTAGCTTTATGTTTAGACAATGTGTGCATTTGTTGGTCATGATTAGGATTGTAAGGGTACTTATGGATAAATGGATAATTAGGTGTTGGTAGAAGTGGAGGCAAAGTAGATGAAGGGAGGTTAGGAATTGGAAGTAATGGAGGTAAATTGGATGGTGGAAGGTGTATGGTCACATGCTTTTGATATTTATAGGATGGTGGAGTTGGAATAGCAACATATATTTTGGGTGTATGATAGGATTCATGGTGGAAAGTGGACTTAGGATGCGTGGAGGAATTACCAACATTTTTTGATTGTTGAACTTGAGGTGTGTATCCAAGGCCAAATGAGCGAGGAGGGACCTTGACATGGATTGGCTCCAAAATGCCTTGTTCATGTAGGCCTAAACCTTTGCCTTGGTGGTTCATATTTTGGAGCATGCGATTGACTATAGGACTAGGTGTAGTTTGGACACTAGACATGAGTTTGTTATTGGATGGAGAGGGTGAGTTGGAGGACAAAGGTTGTTGTTGTCCTAGGGAAGAACACTCATGAATGAAAGAGGATAGGCCAAGTGGGTATGGTGGTAGATTTGGAATGGAATCAATGGTGGATGTGGAAGGATCATTAGGGTCTTGATTATATTTATGCTCATTGGTTTGATCTTCTATGCTTATGTGTTCTTGGGAGGCAATTGTCTCATCATAACAAGTGGAATTTGGTGTCTCAAGGATAGGAGTAGGTGGAGAATTGGTAGGAGAAAGTGGGATATCTTGCTCATGGGTGTTTATGGAAGGAAGGATAGGTGGAATGATAACATCTTGATCATGGATTCCATAAATGTTGGCTAAGAGGATCATCATGTTTTTCATGATCATAGATAGAACCTTGACCACAAATGTGAGAATAAATAGGATTAATTGGACTATGGATGGGATAAACTTGCTCACAAATAGGGTCATGATCATCAATAATACCTTGATCATATACAAGATGCAGGTCATGAATGGGTGGAACTTGGATATGTTTTGATCTTGATTTAGTTTAGGGCTTGATGTTTCCACATGTGTTTGATTATACTCTTGACATACCTCTTTATTTTCTTGCGAGAAAAGGGATGACTCTTGGATGGGCTCTTGGTCAACAATGTTAGGGTATGATGGCTCTTGATGTGGACTTATGAAAGGAGACTCTTTAATAAGCTTGATAGGCTCATGGATAGGATTGACATGTTCTTGAGAGTCATTGACATGAGGGCATGATGGTTCTTGACTTAGACTTGGAGTTGAATATTCCTCAATAAGCTTGGTGGCTTGTAGATCACATGATGAATTTGGATGACTAGACAAGGTACTGGGAGGTTCATTTATAGGGTCGTGAGTGGATGTTGGATCACATGGTGGGGTTAAGATAGGACAAGTAGGTTCATGAGTGGTACTTGATTGGATGATGATAGAGAATTCTCATAAGATGCTTTCTCTAGATTGGTGTTTCCCTTGTCAAAGGTCATTAGGTCTTGCATAGGTGGATTTAGGTCTATCAAGGGCGCTTCTTGTGAGGACACTTGGTTTGCTTGTAGATGGGTTTGATGATGAGGTGACATGATAGGATTTGTAGGTGAAAGGTTTTGTGAGTGGATTGTTTTGACATTGGTTGATGTTGGAAGTTTGTTGAGAAAGTAATTGTGATATGAAGGCAATGGAGTTAGGATCATTGGATGGTATGCTTATGGAAGCACTTTTGTTTGTGGTGTTGTTAGGAATAGTGAAGGTGATTTGTGGTATGGATGTGGTTGCGTTAGTATTTTTTGGATTAGTGGAAGGTGGAATGGCCCCAAGTTGAATGAGATAATCCATAAACCTAGTAGGATCCAATTCAAGGACTCTATACACTAGATCCATACGGTCGGTATCTTGCATAAAATTGATAACCTCTTGGTCAAGTGTGGGTGTTGCATTGGGTGATGGTGAAGTTTGAAGGGAGTTTGATGTGGCATGGATTTGATATGTGGATGGATTAGTTTGATATTGGCCTAGGACTTGATGTTGTGGGGATTGTTGATGTTGTGGTGACACAAGGTCTTCTTCCATTCTATACAACCACCTAAGTTGACTAAGTTGATTAAGCATTCTTTTGGTGCCATAAAGATCATTCTCATAGGTTTTGTTTAGAAATGCCATGTCCATGTTTACAAGTGGTAGATGTGGAATGATTTGGATGAAGATTGGATGATTGGATGATGTGTAATGCTTAGGATGATGACTAGGATGATTAGGATGATGTTGATTTGCTGATGTAGAATGAGGAGGATATGATTAGGATTGGGTAAGAATGAATTAGATGTGATTAGGATGACGATTAGAATGAAGGGGGTTTGATTAGAATGAGGTTGATTATTATGTGTAATGTTGACTTGGATAAGATTATGGTTTTGTCGAGGATGGAGGTGAGTTAAAATGAATTGATGAATTGGGTGATTAGGATTGGATGATGTGGATGAGGTGTTCTAAGATATGTGTTATTGGAAAGTCAGATGAAGATGATGTGGCAAGTGTTTATTGGAAGCTTGCTTTAGGGCAATATCAAACACAAGATTTCACAAGCAAATGGATAAACACACACACCAAACAATATGATGAATTTGCCTTTCAAGGTTTTAAATGTTATGATTAAGCACACACTTCAAGATACAAAAACAAGCCTAATGTCTAGTTTGAAGTAGGGTATGGCCAATTAGGTTTTGGGCTATGTTTACACAAGGTTGACTAGGAATTTGAAAGTGAAATCCTGCCACACAGCTAGGAGAAAGGGTTAACCCAGCCTTCACCTTCACTTCCCAAAGGTATAAAGTTCTTTGGGGCTAGCTAAGAGTGACAAGATTCCAAATCCTAATGTGGGTGTCTTTTGATTCAGCCTCGATTGAGGTCATCCCTTTGAGTGATGTGTCTCCAAGCAAGCCTCCTAAGAAGGGTAAACAAAAGTGAACCTAATGAGGTGTTTTTGATCTCCAAGATCACCTTGCGGTGCGAGGAGAGAGCATACACATGCACACTTGATTCACACTTGCACTTTGTAAATTAACCCTTAGAAAATGAAATGTGAGGAAGACAAATCAAGCACTTGTTCTTTTTAGATCCCAAATCCAAATGTGATAAAAGACACTTGTTCATTTTAGCCCAATTTGATGTGTGAATGCAAGCAAGTTATTTGTTTTAAGCCCAAAATCCAAATGTGTGGTCAAACAATGATTAAGAGATAAAAGATGAAACAAGTGCAGCTAATTATATCACTTTCCAAGCTGTTGTAGATGTTGATGCCAATGCTTCTTCTACTCCTTAGATGTACCTTCAAGCCACCAAAGCAAGAGAAAAACAAGTAAACTAGCCAAGAGGACTGTTATGCAAAAAATAAGAAATCTGATGAAAATGGACTGATACAACAAAATGAGTTGCATGAATAGATTCTATATGCTCATTTGAAGTTTCTGTGCAAATAGCACCAATACAGAGAGAAATGGCACTAGAAGGGCAAAAAATCATGCTACAGAAATAGGAAATGTCACTACACAGAAAATCTTACCTGATATCAGAAAATAGCGCTACAAAATAGAGAAATGGCGCTGAAATTAAAAAGGCGTTACGACTTTTGAAAATTACACTACAAATTATGAAAATGGTGCTACAGAAAGCAAAAATAGTGCTACATAAACAGAAAATAGCACTAATCAGAGATTTACCTAGTTTTATCTGTTCACAGATGTCTGAAAATAGCATCGATCTATGTGCAGGTAGTGCCAAATTGATAGAGAAATGACCTAATCCCTAAAACTAAATGATTAGGGATCTAAAAACCCTCTACTTTGATTAAAATGGATCTTTAGATGATTTCAAAACCCTACTTGATTAGAAATATGCATAACCCTACTTTGAAAATTGCAAATCTAATGACCATGCAATCAAATGACAAACCTAGCATGAATTTAATAACCAATGTCAAAATTTCGATCAAACCCCTACAAAAGAATGATTATTAGATCTGCAAGTAGGTTAAGAAGTGAACAAAATCAGAATTGATAAAACCTACAACCACAAAATTTGTCAAGATTTTGGATAGAAAATGGCGCCACAGTCATCGAAAATGGTGCTAATAGTCAGCAAAATGGTGCTATAGTCATAGAAAATGGCACTAACACAATAGAAAATGGCACTAGAATAGTCAAAAATGGCACTGAAATGGAAGAAGATGGCGCCAAAACCTATAACAAAACCTGCAATACAGCTTTTTGATGAAAAAAACTTTAAAAACATAATGAAGAGTTAGCAAATTAGGACTTGGGAGTCCCACCGGACGTGCCAAATGAGATCATCGAAATCTAAGATGAAGGAAAACATAAGAAAATGCAAACAAATCAATGCAAATCATACCTTCAGGCCGATCCACAATCCATTGATTGGGTTGAGAATGTCGCACCCATGAACATTCTAGCTATACCCACAAGATTGATATGTTTATTACTCACGATTCAACAACATAACATGAAGATAGATGATTGATTGATGGAAGATGATAGATGAATGATGCAAGATAGATAGATGAAGATAATGGATGAAAGATTAAGAAGAAAATTCGGTAGAGTAACGATACTTGAGACTAGATGCATCAAAATGGCTTGGGACTAGGTTGATTTATAGGAAAGGCTTGGTTCAAATGGATGGTTGAGATTAAAAGGCTAAATGAACAATGTGGATGGCTGGGATTAATTAGGTTTGCTTGCACATCAAAAAATTGTAGTCATGTGACAAGTGTGCGAAGGAGAATGGAAGGAAACTAATTCAAATATTTTATTTGAATTAGCTTGCACATGTGAGTTGTATTAAAAGCAAGATGTACTACCCCACATGAGACAAAAGGAAAGTGGACAAGTGTTCGGTTTGTGGTGAAAGGAATCTAATTTAAATAAAAGATTATTTAAACTAGTTTGACATGTGAAGGGATTAAGTGGATGATGAGACATGTGACATGTGTTGCAATGTGATGAGAGGTGAGGGAATAATTCAAATTTTTAATTTGAATTATGTGAGACATGTGATTAGAGAATTAATTAAATAAAGTGTGTTTATTTAATTAATTAGGGATGTGATTAAGTTGGAATTATGAATGGGATGAGGTTGGATGACCTAGGACCTATGGCAAAACACACAAGGTCATGCGAACAAGGTGTTATGTCGAGACATGGACAAATTTTGGTGTCTACACTACCAAAGTGCAACATTTGAAACATTGTGTGCACATCTATCAAAGCATAACAGAAAGGAAATTTTTCTCAAATTTCATGGTTACAACAACGTTGATAGACATGAATACAAAATACAGAAGTGTGTAGAAGGAAACTCATAAATAATCTAAAACATTGTTACACATCAAAACAATTTTTCTTAATATGAAAAACTAAAAATATGCAGAAATTTCCCATTGCATACCTAATTTTTTGTTCAATGTAGGCATTGTAAATAAAATATAGAACATATAGGATGAAATCTATACACAGTTGATGAATTAAATACATTTTGAACAAATCCATGACAATTCAATGCATTAAGTAGACTTGCTTGTTACAATAATAGTGATTTTCCTGTGCCCACAATTTTTAGATTAGCCCATAAATAATCTAAAATAGTGCTATATTACAAAACAATTTTCCAAAATATGAAAAATCCAAAACTATGCAAGAAATTTCCCATTGCATATCATATGTAAATATCTATATTTCTTTCTATAAAAATTGAATATATGCAATATAAATGTTGTCTTTCAATTACTAACTATAGGTCTTAGTTTCCCATAGGAAATCATGGATACATAAAAGAAGTGGTTTTCCAGTTTCGACAAGCAAATGAATTTAATGGATTGAATTGGTAATGACAATAGCCATGTTTTCCATGTGTGTTGCACCTTTATTGGTAATTTTCCACTTGTTGACTTTACATGTATGCTTAATTTGCCACTGGTTTTAAAACACTCACGCCACCTTTTCTTCACTAGTTCATCATATTCATCCACTTCTTAGAAACCAAGTGAAAAATACCATCAAATGAAAACCTATTATAAATAAGACACAATAAACCATGCAAAAAGATAAAATTAACTCCCTAATTATGCAAACTATTGTCATTTTGTTCTTGTTGGCAACTTGCTTTTTTACTAAAATATTTGACACTCATAGCTTTAATGAAGTCTAAAAGATCATTATATATTTGCACCAACAACATGGTATTAAAGTATCCACCATGTTATATATCATATCAAATTTTACCCAAATAGAGATCTGAGAATTGGAGGAATAGTGGCAAGTGGAGAGAAAACACCAACCCTGTAAGCCAAACTAATTGTCAAAATTACTAGGAAACTCCTTTTTGCAACCATGACAACATACCTTTTCCCTCCCCAAAATGGAGGGAAATGAAATTCAAAGCTATCACCTCCTTCTGGAGGAAGAGATCTATTTACTTATCCTTCCCCCTAAGAAGATTTATGAGGTGAATGTAACTCCTTTAGGGCCATTGGAAATGGGAAAGGCTCACATATCGATCAATATCAAGGAAGAAATGCTCAATCATTTGATCTAACATTTTCGGGACTATGCCCTTTTAGCCAAAGCTACTAAATTATGGCCTTCTAGGGATGCAATGCGGCATTGAATCAAAATTAAGTGGGAGAAAATATCAAATACAAAGCTATGTCAAGAGGTTTCTTTTTTATTGAATGCCCAAGGAAGGAGTAAATTATGAGATATTGAAGGGGGGTCCCTAGATTATTGAAGGTGTTGGTTTGTTCCTCAAAGATTGGGAACCCAATTTTGATTTTGGAACTTCCTTTTCAATCTCCATAACCCCAATGTGGATTATCTTGTACAATCTCCCATTAGAATACACTACAACAAAACAGGAAATTAGCACCAAAAATAGCACCAAAATTTAGTGCATTTGAGTTCATGAATTGGACACTTCTATTAGCACAAAACTCAGCATCAAAGTGCATGTTCTCTTTGGTGCTATTTTTTGCGCCAGATTTTGCACCGGATTTAATGTCAGATTTTACACCAGAAAAGTAGCACAAGCAATAGTGCCTCCTTTAGCACCTGGAATAGCACCGGGAAGCATGACCAATTTAATGTCAAAAATAGTGCCTAAATTAGCGCCCAATTTGTCTTCCAATTTTGCTTCCATGTCTGCTCCCATTTTTGCTTCTAATTTTTCTCCCAGTCGTGCTTTGTTGAAAATAGCTTCTTTTTTGGCTTCCTAATCGATGCCAAGTTTTGTTTCCATTATGACATCCTTTGTTGCTTCTAATTTTGCTTCCATTATGACGTCCTTTGTTTCTTCCAATTTGGCTTCTGATTTTGCTTCTGTTTTTGCTTCTTGTGTTGCTTCCAAGTTTGCTTCTAGTTTTGCTTCTAGTTTTGCTTCTAGGTTTGCTTCTGATTTTGCTTCCAATTTTGTTTCCATTTTTTCTTCCATTTTTACTTCCAAATTTGCTTCCGATTTTGCTTCTAGAGTTGTTGAAGATCAAGAAGAGATTTGTTTGATTTCAAAGATTGAACCTAAATTAGTAAATGAAGCTTGCAATGATCAAAATTGGGTGAAGGCAATGGAAGAAGAATTGATGTAAATTGAAAAGAATCACACTTGGGATCTTGTTCCTAGACCTGAGGACAAGAATGTGATTGTGGCTAAATGGGTCTTCCGGAATAAGTTGAATGAAGAAGGTGAGGTTGTAAGAAACAAGGCAAGATTGGTATGTAAAGGCTACTCTCAAGTGGAAGGAATTGGTTTTGAAGAAACTTTTGCTCCAGTGGCAAGAATAGAGGCAGTCAGATTATTTCTTGCTTTTGCTACTTTCAAAGATTTCAAAGTTTATCAGATGGATGTCAAATCAGCATTTCTAAATGGAGATTTGGAGGAAGAAGTCTACATTGAACAACCGGAAGGGTTTCAGTTGTCCGATCAGGGAGATATGGTTTGTAGATTAAGAAAAGATTTGTATGGTCTCAAGCAAGCTCCAAGAGCCTGGTATGCCAGATTGGATAAGCATTTGCTTAATCTAGGATTTAGCAAAGGAACTACTGATAGTAATTTGTACTTCAAGATTCATCATGAGAATATTCTAATTATTGAAGTCTTTGTTGATGATATCATTTCTCGTGGAAATGATTGCAAGTGCAAAACATTTGTTGATTAGATGAAAAGTGAGTTTGAGATGTCAATGTTTGGTGAGATGAACTTCTTCTTAGGTCTGCAAATTGTTCAAACAAATAAAGGTATCTTCATATCTCAGTCCAAGTATGTGAAAGAACTGTTGAAGAAGTTTGGAATGGAAGACTCAAAACCAGTAAGTACTGCTATGGCAGCCAAATGTAAGTTGAGCAAAGATGATGACTCTCCCAAGGCAAATCAGACAAGGTATAGGTCAATGATTGGAGGAGTGCCTTATCTAACTTAGACCAGACCAGACATCATGAATGCAGTTGGACTTGTTGCCAGATTTCAAGATGATCCAAAAGAATCCCATGTTATGACAGTAAAAAGAATTTTTAGATATCTCAAAGGGACAATTGATTATGGATTGTGGTATCCAAAGGACAGTGACTTCACTCTTCATGCATACATAGATGTTGATTGGGCAGGAGATGTTGATGACAGGAAAAGTACTAGTGGTGGTGCATTCTTCTTAGGAAGAAGATTAGTATCTTGGATGAGTAAAAAGCAAGAGGTAATTTCTCTATCCACTGCAGAGGTAGAGTACATAGCAGCAGTAAATAATTGTGACAAATGCTAAAAGACATCAAAGTTGTGTGTGAGGAGCCAGTCACAATATTTTGTGACAATTCAAGTGTTGTAAGCATCTCAAAGAATCCGGTGTTGCATTTTAAGACAAAGCATATATCCATCAAGTTTCATTTCTTGAGAGAGAAGGTAAATGAGAATGAAGTCAGACAAATGCTAAAAGACATTAGAGTTGTGTTTGAGGAGCCAGTCACAATATTTTGTGACAATTCAAGTGTTGTAAGTATCTCAAAGAATCCGGTGTTGCATTTTAAGACAAAACATATATCCATCAAGTTTCATTTCTTGAGAGAGAAGGTAAATGAGAATGAAGTCAAGTTGGAGTTTGTGTCTTCAAAGGATCAGATTCTGGATATTTTCACTAAGCCTCTTCCCAAGGATACTTTTGAGTATCTCAGAGAGAAGTTAGGGGTTATTACCCCTCCTGATCAGAACTAAGATGCACTAAAGTGCATCAGTCCGGTGGAACTCACATTCATATCTTGTGGTCCAAATTGATGTTAAGAAGGTACTACTCAAAGGGGGAGTAGTCAGTATACAAATTTTGGATCAGTTTGAAGCAAAAGGGAGAAAAGATAGAAAATATGTGTCCTTTGCCATTGATGTCAAAGGGGGAGAGAAATCATGTGAAAAACTAGTTTTTGGTGTAAGGGGGAGCAGTAAAAGAAGAAATTGCAGAAGTCAGAAAGGAAAGGGGGAGAAGTTTTTGTCTTGATGGTTGAATTCAGTTTTTCACATCATATGTTGCCATCAATGACAAAGGGGGAGATTGTTGCAAATATGTGTCTCATTGGTGTTGTCATTGATGTCAACATATCTTTGTTGTCATTTGTGTCAACTGTATCCTATATTGCTATCTATATAGAGGACCGGATTGTTGAGGATATTGAGAAAATTATAGACAATTGATACATGTGGATCATATAGCTGTGTAGAGGATTGTCAGAGGATGCTCCAATTAAGAATTGAGAGGTCCGCTTAAAGATTTGGTGAAGTAATGGACTTTTGAGTAGAACAAGCTTTTGCAATTGTTCAGTGCTGATAGAGTGGCAAGAAGCTGGTCCAAATCGGTCCAGTATTAGTATTCTATGATCTGTGGATCTAAAGGCATGTCTGGGATATTGGTGTGTTCCCTCAACTCAATTGGTTCATGGTTTAGAGGTCCACAAGCAATCTTTCTAGTCTGACAGTCATGGTAGAATAGTGTTCTTGAGGTTCCAAAGGAAGCTGTAAGAAATTTTGGTAATGTGGAGAGGTGCAGATGTTTCTATTGAATTCATTATGCTTGTGGAGATCTCTGGATCATGTATCTATTGCGTTGGAGGTCTACATTGAATTTGGAGCTTGTTGAAAAAGATTTCTTTCCTAGTGCTATTGTTCTTCCATGTTCTTAGTTGACCGGATGGTTCTAGCATGTTGTGGATGATCTAAGGAGTATGTTGTGAAGCATGGTGAGTTAATAGAGGAAAATTCAAGTCTCAGTTATGTTTTGGCTGATAGTGTGAAGATCCATGTCGAGATTAGCTGACCTTGTTAATTATTCCAAGGTTGATGAAGTGTATAAATACTTGTTGAGGAATTGTCGAAAGGTGTCCTTGAACCGATGAGTTAAATCACAAGAAAGGATCAAAAGCAGAGCATAGCAAAAGAGGAACGAAAGAAGAATAGAGTGTAGAGTCAGTAAAGAAGAAATTATCGATAAGAGCAAAAGTTTTTGCGCCTTCAAAGGGACTGATTCAGGCATGAACATAGATGTTATTTCTTAGTTCATTATTTCTATGTTAACTACAATTCTCTTTAGGTAGTGAGCCTTTTTCTTGAGTAGTGAGCTCTGAGAAGTGTGCCTAAAGGCATGTGCCTTCCATTTTCTTAAGTACTTTTAATAGGGTATGCATTTTTGTGGGCTAATACCCACCGTGGTTTTTCCCTTAACCAGGTTTTCTATGTCAAAATTTTGGTGTTGTGTGTTCATATTGTTTATGCTCATGTGTTGATTAATACTTTAACGTTATCATCATTAATCTGGTTCACAAGTAGTTTCTAAAAGTTTAAATATAGGGACAATTGATTCACCCCCCCTCTCAGTTGTCCAGGCTGATTCTAATAGTCATCTCTCTTGTATGCGTTATTATCTTTGTCCTCCTTGTATGTGCTTTCTTGTCTGTTCTACTCTACAAATGATCTTTCTCCTATGGAAAATGCTCTACCTCTCTGAAATTTACCTCCTCTACCTCTCTGTCTCTGCTCATGCTTCTTTTTCAACTTTAGGACAAAATGATATGCTTCTTCCAATGTTGTCATCCTTACCAAACTCAGTTCTTCTTGAATGTTCAATCTTAGTCCATTGATGTATCTAGTCACTTTCTCCTTGCTTGCTTCATGGTGTCTTGCCCTTATGATCATCTTATGAAATTCTTTAGTGTACTCCTTCACAAATTTCTCCTTTTGTCTCAGGTTTTGCAATCTCTTCAACAATTCTAACTCATAGTCAGCAAGTATAAATTGATTCTTCAATTTTGTCACCTTTCTATCCCACTTTATAATCTTCTCTTTTCCTCTTCTATTTCTATCCAACTAGACTTCTTTCCACCATATAGTAGCATGTCCTTTCAACTTTGTTTTTGCAAATTTCACCTTCTCTAGATCTTCAATTTCTTAATACTCAAAGTATTCTTCTAGATCATTTATCCAATCAATCAGCTCTTCAAGATTCAAATTGTCAGTGTAGTTCAGTACATCAACTCTAGGTCTTTTCCCAATCTTTGAAATAGCTCACAAAATTTTGACTTGATCTAATTCTTCTTCTTCATCTCCTAGGGTTGCTTCATTTTGATCAATGAATTGAAATTCTTCATCATCATCACTTTCAACATTAGGTTGAGGTGTTAGTCCTCTTCTTCGATCTTCTTCAACATCATCCAATCAAACTCACATCATTTCCATCAGCTCATCCATTCTTCCAACCATAGTACCAACAGCAGGTATTTTCCTTGGTGGCATCTCTTCCTAGGATCAATTGTAACTACCTCAAATTCAACAATCGAGCTACAAGGTGACAACTGCCTCACAATCAGTGATCGATTGACAACACAAGTAGTCTACCTCAGATTCCAAAATTTTTCCACAGCAAGATCTTACAGAATTTCTTCACTCAATTCGCTAACTTCACTCCCAAAAGATTTAAACTTCGCTCTAATACCACGTGGTGTACAATCATGGTTAGGAAGGTCCACAAGGTGAACAGTCCAAACTGTGCAGCAAGAGTAAACACAATAGAAACAACTAAAAGATATGATGCAAAAGTAGATTCGTTCATTTAGTATATCAAAGATTCAAAATACAAACAAGTCAGCAACATGTGGACTTACAATTAGGGCTCACAGGCCTGATTCTTCAATTACAGAATATGCACAAGATATAGCTTTGAAGCACCTTCGCAAAGAATTCAAACTATCAATTATCTCTATGTGAATGAATAATTTCCTATGCATCTATTACATGGATATATATCATCTCCAGAACATCAGATTCCTCCACGTCAGCCAAGGATAGCTACAAATTCCAATGAAAGAGATGTAATGTGTGTACACAGATAGGTCAGACCTAATCAACTTGTACTCCTCCGCAAATGAGTGGAATAGCATGTGGATCTCAGGGAAGGTTGAACACAATCTAAAAAACATTGAATGATGTGTCATTTAGCTCCGCAAGTCATGAAAGTGCTCTGCAAGTCTTCTCCTTTAGCTGATTGTCTGAGACTATCAAGATGCTTTGTTCTAAGAAAACAGTCGATCTTTTGATAGTGATATCTTTCCAGTACCTGATCCAAATGATCTAAATTTTGGATATGATGTGCATGAAGGCGTTTAGATGCTAAGTCTACCTTTGTGAGGTTTGAAATGAAACTACGGCAGAATGCGGAACAAAATACAAAAATTGCTATTGACTAAACTGAACTAGAAAATGAAAGAAAACAAACTGAAATGCAAATGTATTTATTTATTTATTTTGGTTGATGCAAGATTGCTCTTGAACCAGGGATGCTCCTGTATCATCTATTTAGTTGTATGCATGTGACAACTGTTGTTATATGGAGCCTAATCAAACTCAAAGGTTAAATTTTCCCCACTTTTATCGGCTAAAGGTTAGGGTTAGGGTTGGGGTTTCCGTTGATATTGTATTGTAGCATTTGCAGCAGTATTAAGTTGTAGGGATTGATGGTTGTAATCAGTTTGATTTATTGGATAATAATATTGGACTCTCTATTGGTGGATGTAGCCCGAGTTTGTGTGATCCATGTTAAAACTTGTCTCTCGTTGTTATTATTTCTGTGTTTTTTCTTTCCTTTGTTTAATCTCTATTTTCATTTAATTGATATCTTCTGCCGTCTAACCCTAACAAGTGGTATCAGAGCAAGTTGTGTTTGATTATCATCTGCAGGAAGGTCGCATGGTTGAGTGGGAGTCTCATAGTTGAGTGGGAGCAATGGCGGATGAGGGTAAATTAAAGGTAGATAAATTCAATGGGTAGAACTATCAGTTATGGAAGATGTAGATGAGGATTATCTCTATCAAAAGGATATATGGAGGCTATTGGAAGGAGTATCCAAGAAACTGGTAGGGATGATGGATGAGGATTGGAATCTTCTAGACAGAAAGGCACTGGGAATCATTTGGTTGTGCCTAGCACCATCGGTGGCATTCAATATAACAGAAGCGAAGACAACAAATGGTCTGATGAAATCTTTGGCTAAATTATATGAAAAACCCTCAGCCTCAAATAAGGCATTTCTCATGAAGCATTTGTTTAATCTAAAAATGATTCAAGGTGGATCTGTGACAGATCATTTAAATGAGTTTAATACGATTATCAGTCAGTTAACTTCTATAAAAGTAATTTTTGATGAAGAGGTGAGGGCTCTCTTGATATTATGTTCTTTTTTAGAAAGCTCGAATAGCTTGGTAATGGCTATAAGTAACTCTGTCTCTGGTTCAAATACTTTAAAATTTGATGATGTTGTTGGTGTTATCCTTAGTGAGGAAATGCAACAAGAAAGCTCAAGAGGGTCCACATCAGGTAGTGTTTTGAATGCAGAAAGTAGGGGCAGATCAAAGGAGAGAGGAAAAGGTTCTAGAGGTCATGGGAAGTCATGAGAAAAATCAAAGGATAAGAGATCCCAATCTAGAGGAAAGAAGGATTGTTGGCACTGTGGGAAACCAGGTCATCTGAAGAAAGATTGTTGGTCTTGGAAGAATAAAAGAGACAAACAAGAAGGCAATAAGGAGGTAAATGTGGTAAGTAATAAATCTGAAGATGATGCTCTGATTCTTTCCCTAGATAATGCTGATGATTCATGGGTTTTAGATTCAGGGGCCTCATTTCATGCTACGCCCCATAGAAGTTATTTTCTTGATTATGTCCAAGGGGAATTTGGGCTGGTTTATTTGGGAGATAATGAACCTTGTCAGATTGTTGGAAAGGGAAGAATCAAGATTAAGTTCTAGAATGGAAATCATTGGCTACTACAAGAGGTAAGGCATGTTCCAAGGCTCAGTAGGAATTTAATTTCAGTAGGGCAGCTAGCTGAAGAAGGTTGCATTGTTACAATTACTGATAAAAGTTAGAAGGTTTCAAAAGGTCCCTTAATAGTAGCAAAAGGTGCCTTAATAGTAGAAAAAGGTGTGAAAGTAGGCACCTTATATCTTTATATAGGTCATACTGTTCCTTCTACTTTAGTTGTTGCAGAGAAAAAATAAATAGGTTCAGGAACAGTTGCTGCAAGTTCTCATGAAGAGACTGAAATAGCATATGAGTGAAAAATGTATGAAGGATCTTCATTCTAATAAAGTTTTACCAAGTCTAAAATGTATTAATATAGATTTTTGTGAAAGTTGTGTGTAAGGCAAACAAAAGAGAGTTAGTTTTCTAAAGGATGGGAAGCAAAAGTAAGAAGAAAAGTTGGAGCTTGTGCATACAGATGTATGGGGACCGGCTCAGGTATCTTCTCTTGGTGGCTCTCGATATTATGTTACATTCATAGATGATGCAACTAGGAAGGTTTGGATTTATTTCCTCAGGCAGAAATTTGATGTATTTGAAATATTTAAGAAATGGAGAAGCTTGGTTGAGAATGAGATGGGTAAAAGATTAAAATGTCTCAGATCTGATAATAGTGGTGAGTATTGCAGCAAAGAATTTGAGGATTATTGTTCCTTTAATGGAATTCGTAGGTAGAAAACGGTCCCAGGGACTCCATAAGAAAATGAAGTGGTTGAACGCATGAATAGGACAATAATAGAGCATGAAAAGACCATGAGATTGCATGTTGGGCTGCCTTTAAATATGTGGACAGAGGTTGTCAACACTGTTATATGTTTAATTAATAGAGGTCCTTTAGTTCCTTTGGGTTGTGGTATTCCAGAGGAAGAATGGACAGGTAAGAAGGTGAGTTATTCTTTTCTCAAAACCTTCAGATGTGAATCATTTGCACATGTAGATTCTAAAAATAGAACCAAGCTAGATGCAAAATCAAAAAAGCGTACCTTCGTTGGATATGGCATTAATAAATTTGGTTATAGTTTTTAAGATTTTGAAAATCAAAAAATTGTGAGAAGCAGGGATGTTGTATTCAATGAGGTGTTGTACAAAGATCAGTTGCAGCAGCATGAGAAGAAAGAAAAGGATTATGGGGTGCTAGATGATACTCCAAATAATGATGTTCCAGTGGTTCCTCATGCTCTGCAACAACAATGGGAAATACCACAAACTCCAGTGAATGTTAGACAGTCAACAAGGCTAAGTAGACCTCCTGAAAGGTTTTCTCACTCTTTGTATTCTATTTTGTTAATAGATGTTGGTGAACCAGAAGGGTGTGATGAAGCTATGCAGGTGGATACAAAGGTTCAGTGGGAGCTTACAATGAAAGAAGAAATGGACTCCTTGCTGAAAAATTAGACTTGGGAATTATGTAAGTTACCTGCAGGTAAAAAGGATTTACCAAACAAATGGGTTTATAGGCTAAAAGAGGAAGATGGAGGTAAGAAAAGATTTAAATCCAGGTTAGTTGTAAAAGGATTTTCATAGAAAAAATCCATTGATTTTGATGAGATCTTTTCTCTGGTTGTTAAGATGACTTCTATTCGTACTGTTTTAAGTATTGTGGTTGTTGAAGATTTGCATTTGGAATAGCTAGATGTCAAAACTATCTTTCTCCATGGTGATTTGGAGGAGGAGATATATATGGAATAGCCCCAAGGATTTGAGGTCAAAGGTAAGGAGAAACTGGTGTGCAGATTGAAGAAGAGTTTATATGGCTTGAAACAAGCACCTCGGCAATGGTATTTGAAATTTGATAGTTTTATGGCTGAGCAAGGCTACAATCAGTGTAATTCTGACCATTGTTTTTATTTTAAAAGGTTGGATAATGACAGCTACATTATTTTATGTTTATATGTTGATGACATGCTTGTCACTGGATCTAACATGGATCACATAAGAGAGTTAAAATAGCAGTTAGCACAGTCATTTGCTATGAAGGATTTAGGGGTAGCAAAACAAATCCTTGCTATGAAAATTTGTAGAGATAGGAAGAACAGAAAATTGACTTTATCTCAAGCTGATTATGTTGAAAAGGTGTTGCAGAGATTCCATATGGACAATGCAAAAGTTGTCAGCACACCTTTGCCTAGTCATTTGAAATTGACTAAGGAGATGTGTCCAAAGACACAAGAGGAGGAAGAAAAAATTTCCAAGGTACCATATGCTTTAGTTGTAGGAAGTTTAATGTATGTCATGGTATGCATGAGACCAGATATTGCACATGTTGTAGGAGTCGTAAGCAGGTATATGAGTCATCCCGGATTGGAGCATTGGAATGCGGTAAAATGGATTCTCAAAGATTTGAGAGGTAAATCCAATACACATTTATGTTTTGGGGGCTCTAATATTGATTTAGCAGGTTATGTAGACTCAAATTTGGTAGGGGATATGGATACTAGGTGGACTACTACAGGTTATGTCTTTATTGTAGGTGGCACAGCAATGAGTTGGATCTCACGGTTGCAAAAGGTGGTTTCTTTATCTACCACAGAGGCAGAGTATGTAGCTGCAACAGAGGCAAGCAAGGAGATAATATGGCTGCAATCTTTCATGGAAGAATTAGGCAAACAACAGGTTAACAGTTATTTGTTTACCAATAGCCAGAGTGCCATACATCTTGCAAAGAATTCTACCTTGCATTCAAAGACCAAACACATACAGTTGAGGTATCACTTCATTCGATCGGTGTTGGATGATGGACAGTTATGGCTAGAAAAGATACATACAAATGAAAATTTAGTGGATATGTTTACAAAGATAGTGACAAGGGAGAAGTTGAGCTCCTCTTCAGCTTCAGTTGGTCTTCTAGACTAAAAACAACAAAAATAGAACAGCAGAGTCTAGGGTGCTTATTTCTGGTGGGAGCTACAGGGTCAGCGTTGTTATGATCAGTCTCTAAGTAGGAGATGATATGGTGTGGAGTCTGATCAGTCTCCAAGTGGGATATTGTTGTTATATGGAGCCTAATGAGACTCGAAGGTTAAATTTTCCCCACTTTTATCAGCGCAGTTTCCCCCCAAATTATTTAACAGGGGAGTGTAGGGGGGGCAGAGCCCCTCCTGCGGGACCTGGGGGCAGAGCCCACGGTGGGGGTCTGGGGGCTACTGGGGGTAGCATCCCTGAAGCAAAAATTGCCTATTATTTTATAAAGGCATCGGGAGTTTCTTTTTTCATTGGCCGACATTAAAAAACCCTATTTTGTAACTGACAAAAGTCATGATAAAAATGGCTAAGGGTTAGGGTTTTCATTGATATTGTATTGTAGCATTTGCAGCGGTATTGAGTTGCAAGGATTGCTAATTGTAATCAATTTGATTTACTGGATAATAATATTGGACTCTCTGTTGGTGGATGTAGCCCGAGTTTGGGTGAACCACGTTAAAACATGTCTCTCGCTGTTATTATTTCTATGTAGTTTCTTTCCTTTGTTTAATCTTTATTTGCATTTAATTGATATCTTCTGTCAGCTAACCCTAACAACAACATCAGAGATCATGTTTCTACAACATGAATTACCTCCCATATAAGTTCAAAACCAATATGAACCTCTTATGATATTCGTCATTATTAATAAAATGAGGGTGAGATGCAAAATTATTGATAGTGGATCAAGTCTTAATGTTTGTGGCATAGACTTGTTACATGAACTCAATATTGATACATCTTATATCAAACCAGATAAACTCAACATCCGTGTCTTTGATAATGTTGGTAAACAATCACTAGGTACAATCACCTTAAATGTTAAGGTTGGAACTTTGACATTGCCTACCCTTATCCATGTCATGCCTAATTCTCTTTCATACAATCTTCTTCTTGGTAGACCGTGGATTCATGCCATGTGGGAAGTCCCATTTACCCTTCATCATTCAATAAAGTTTATTTTTGAAAACAAGCTTCATACAATTCAAGTTGATTCGGTTCCAAAAAGTTGCTTGCAAATGGAAGTGAGATATCAAATTCTTTTCTTTAACGAAAACCAAACCACATTCCTCTGCTACTAACAATAGTATTGATAAGGATAGTGTTGGTCCTTTGAATGCATTTTTCAGTGATGATTGGGGCTCATTATATTTTACACCCTCCTTTGTGGTTGAATATAAAATCTCACCCACACCCAAAAACCTCAAAGGTAAATGAAATTTCTTCAACACAATCTCTCACTCCTAAAAAACTAAAACTCAAGAGTAATAACAATGGAACTTTTCATATTGATGAAGATCTACCTTCTTCTAGAAAGAAATGGCAGCCATTTGTGATAAGCATCATCTCAATCTAATGAATCATCTTCTTCTAATGCATGTCTTGGTAATGATGAGGTCCTTTTAGATTTCAATCCCCATGGGCTTGTTGAAACAAATATTAACCCTCCTCAACATGATAAAAGGAATGATCCTTCTGCTTCTTCTTCAACACATGATGACAATTCTCATTTCAACAAAGATAGTCATATGACCCCTCCTCTTCCTTTGAACTTGGAGATGTGTTATGGGGCATGGATTCAAAATTATTTCTAAACAAGGATACAATGGAAATGGGCTAGGAACCTGTGGAACCAACACTGTACTTTTCTAAAGTAGGTTTAGGTTTCCAACCTTCTCCTACGTTCTCTCCACCATGTTCACAACAAAAAGGGTTTCTTCCTACTCTGCCTATATCTTCTCTTCTATCTCAACAAGAGTGTTTTTTGCCGAGTCTACTCAAAGACCACTTAATCAATCTTCCTAATCCAACACACAAAAAGATTCAACAAAATAATCACTCAGCACCTAATTATTATGCATATAATCAAGTGCTTGGCCAGTCCACTAAGGAATGTTGAGTCTTGGGTGAAAAAGTTCAACAACTTCAAACACAATATGGCTTAGAACTTTTCACCATGCTTGATGTAGTCCCTAGAACACCTTGTCCTCCATCCATTTTATAATAAGCAAGTTGGGGGAGGATGATTTGTTATAGGTCAACTCGCAAGTATGGTCCCTCCTTATCATTTTGTGTTATGCTTGTACATATTGTTATCCAGGCCATACTGTGATGTTTGCTTGATGGTTAGTTCTCCCTTGGTACCCTTGTTAGCACAAAGGTACAAGGAGAAAGAACACATTGTGTCATTCCTCTATATGTATATTCATTCTTCTATATGTCGTAATTTGCAATTTCCTTATTTCTTTTAGATGATTTAGCATCCTTTCATGTTGATTCAAACTATGTGTACTCTACTGTAATGTGATCTTTCTTCTATCATCTGCATATTTATGTGACACCTTGTTACAATGCTCAGAGACATACCATGACTACATAAGCCATTATGTATCATGCCTGCAAGAATCACCTTGGTTTTCTCATTCTGAAGGCAACCCCTTGTAGTGATGTAACTTTTAAGAACACATGTCATTTGGGCATGTGTGTTTATAAATCTCTCATGCATGTTTTATATTTCTTCCTTATTCTACCTTAAAGGCAATTGCTCCCTGATGGATTTAGCAATCGCTTTAAGGTGGGGACATATATCATGCTATGAGCCTTACTCTCATCTTTCTATCAAAACACTTGTTGATTATCTTTGTTGCTACACTCTCTTGGAAAGGATTGTGGCAAGCTTGGAAGCAAGATCTTGAGTCTATCTTGTTCTCCTAAGTTGAAGCTCCTTGCATGTTTGGGAGAAGGGTTGGAAACACCAACTTGAGTTTGGCTAGAGTACCTTTGGATATGGTCACAACGCCTTCTTATTCTACAAGGCTTCGCAAAAATCCTCTTGCAGGAGGTGAGTTGTTTGTTACCTTGAGTGGAAACACTTTTCTTGATGTGGATTATGTGTATGATGTGTTTGTACCCTCTTTTTCCTCTCATTTATAACTAACCCCTTCGTATCATTCTTCTTATTGCATATTATGGAATGATGCATGGTGATTGATACAACCTTTAGATTGAGATCTCTTATGTCATGCTGACTCAGGGTCTTCCGTTAGGTGTTTCTTGTGATTGTTGTATATTCTCCTCGTATATTCTTATTCTCTATGTATTATTCATGTCTCATGTGTTCTTCATGTGTATTCTCTATGAATTCCTTATGTATTCTCCTTGTGTGCTTTGCATGTATTCCATGTGTGTTTCATGTGTATTCTATGTATACTTTATGCCTTTTGTGTATGCTTTGTGGCGAGCGTGTATGCTTTGTGTATTGCATGTATACATTGTGATTACTCGTGTGTATGCATTGTGTATGTCTTGTATTATGTTTTCTAAGTATTTCATGTATGTAGAAAGTATGCCTTGTATCTTATGTGAATGTAAATCATCATAGACTCCTAGAATCCTAAACTTGGGGGCTTGATCACCCCTCAATTTTTGTGACATTCTATGGCTTCTATGTTTGTTGTGAGTGAAATATGTCTTCTCCTTCCTTTAGTGTGAGTTTGAACATAATTGTATACCCATGCTAAAGTGGGAGCTAAATGTTATGCAACAAAGTGTGTACACTTGTTAATCAGGACCTATTTTAACACCTTTTTGAACAATAAATGATTAAATCTCAATCCCTATGAATAAAGATAACAAAATAAAGTTAGGACTAGTCTAAGTCCACTTAAATGGACATTCTTTGGAGTTTGTGGGGCTAAGATACTAGGGAACCTAGTACCCTAGTCCCAGATGTTAGCCCCAGCCCTATTTTTGTGGTGTTGGCTTAGAACACCTCCTTAACTTTTACATGTCGGCCCCATTTTGTTTTATTCATTGTTGGTGGGCAAGGATGCATATATAATAAAGTTAGTTTATTCATTTGAACATCTCTAAGTTCTCTAATCAATCTAGGCACACTTGTAGTCTCTCTTCTTCTCTCTCATGCTCTCTATTCTTCTCTAAAGCTCTCTATGGTGGATTATTGTTGTTATGCTAACTTATTGTAGGTCTTGTGAAGATCCTTGTACTTCTTTGGGCTGCACCAACTTCTTCAGTCAATTTGTGATGCTGCATCAAGAAAGCTAGGGTTTCCACACTCATGGTGACTACTTTCCTTTGTTCTTTGTGTTAACATTCAATTCTACTTCAGATTTTTCTCTGCCTTTCTAGGGAACTCTCTCTTTATCTCTCATCATTGCATTTATGGAGGTGGAAAGACCATTCATGGATCTTGACTTAGGCAAGATCCTAAATAGCACCAACTGTTGGGATAAGGTGCCATTAACCTTGTAAATCCCAATATTGTATTTATTCCATGTATTATATGTAATTTGTAATTATCCATGAGGAGATGTACTAGTTTCACTGGTAGGGGTAATTTTGGAGTAACGGGAGGTAATTATGAGGTAACTTTTACTATTGGTAAATGTAAAAACTCAAGGTAAATTAGGGTAGGAGTTTTCCCTTGAGGAATCTATTATATTTGGCATGTATGACAACTGTCATAATGTTTGGTAAGTGAATCTATGACAGCTGTAAGTTGTCATAAGATTCTGTGATTCTATGATCCATATGACGAATATGTTAGTTGTATATTTGCTATATTTAGCCCCAGGTGCCTATCTTGGAAACGATGCATGTTGGAGGTATCTATGATGGTTATGATGTGTTATAAGATGTTGTAAGATGCCATTCTTGGATATGGGCACCCAACTTTGAATGGGTCAACTTTTGACACTTGGAGGTTGCTTGTAGGTGCCATTTTGATGTTTGCATATGGGTTTTATGTTTTGTTACAATCTCCATTGTTAATAGCACACAATTAAATATTGTTGAAATTTATTCAAATCAGATTTCCATTAAAGTAGTGTTGCTTTCATTTTTAACATTTGGTATCAGAGCCTGGCCAACTTTGACTCTTGGGTGGTAGTGTGGAAGCTATAGAAACAGTGGGAGAGTGCTTCGAATAAGTCCTTGAATGCAGGTGAAGATGTTTTACTTTCTGCATGTAATGTTGTTTCTAATGATCACTGGTTGGTTGACTCATGCTGCTCATTTCATATGACCCCGTATAAGGAATGGTTCTCCACATATGAAGAATATGATGGAGGTAATATCTACCTTGGTGACAACTTTTCATATCTGATTGCCGGGAAAGGAAAGGTATTGTTGTGTTTCAATGATGGGAGGATTAAAACCCTCCCTGGTGTTTTGCATGTTCCTAGATTATCTAGAAATCTGATTTCAGTTTTGAAGTTGAATGGTTTGGGAATGCATGTGACATTTGACAAGCATGTCTCCATATTGGTGAGAGGGAACTTGGTGGTAGCGAAAGGGAAGAGAATCAGGAACTTGTTTAAGCTTCAAGCCACTATAGTTTATAATGCCTCTTATGTTTCTAAGGCTTCTGAAAACACTTGTATGTTGTGGCACCGTAGATTGGGCCACACAAGCAATAATGTATTAAAAACTATTAAGAATAAAGAATTTTTGGATGGTTTCTCTTATTCTAATGAGCACTTTGATTTCTGTGAGAATTGTGTGTTTGGTAAATAAATAAAAAATCATTTCCTTCAGGAAGCAATAGAGCAAAACAGAAATTAGAAATTATTCATACAGATGTATTTAGACATGTGGATAATGAATCTATTGGAAAATCTTGTTATTTTGTCACCTTCATTGATGATGTATCCAGATTTACATGGATTTATTTTGTGAAACATAAATCTGAAGTTTTCACTAAGTTTAAGGAATTCAAAGTCTTAGTAGAGAACTAATAAGGTTTAAAGATAAAAATATTAAGATCTAACAATGGAGGGGAATATTGCTCTAAGGAATTTGATGCATTTTGCAAGCATGCAGGGATAATCAGACAAAAGACAACTCTGTATACACCACAGTAGAATGGTATTGCAAAAAGGATGAACTGAACAATTATGGAAAGAGCTAGAAGTATGCTTAGTGATGCACAGTTGGATAAATGTTTTTGGACAGAGGTTGTGTGTACTGCTTGCTACTTGATAAATAGATCTCCTTATAAGGCTCTTGATTCGACACCTTATGAAGTGTGGACAAGTAAGAAACCTTATGTTTCACATTTAAAGGTTTTTGGTTGTGAGGCTTTTGTTCATGTGCCTAAGGAAAAGTGATCTAAGTTGGATCCAAAAGCTAAAAAGTGTACATTCATTGGATATGGTGATAATGTGAAAGGTTATAAGCTTTGGAATCCACTAACCCAAAAGATTATCTTTTCTATAGATGTTATTTTCAAGGAACTTGGAGCTATTTCTAAACCTAAGCAGCCAAAGAAAAAGAAGAAAAGGTAAAGAAGGTGCACTTTGATTTAGAGCAGCAAGATGCACCTCAAGAAGAATAGAATGATGGATTGGGGGGTGAAGAAGAAGAAGAAGATTCAAGTAGTTCTGATGAAGATGAACCTGTTGTTACAGAAGAAGTTGGTGTAGATGATCATGCAGAAGAATGAGTAGAGTCTCTTACTCCACCCTTGAGGAGATCCACAAGACAATGAAATCCAATTGATAGTGAAGCTATTTCTGCAGATGATAATGAGTCTTGGTAGTTAGCCATGTAGGAGGAGATGATGGATTTAGACTCTTGTAACATGTGGGATCTTGTTCATTTTCGCAAAGGAATAAAGGCCATAGGTTGCAAGTGGGTCTTCAAGAAGAAGTTTGGAGCAGACGGGTCATTGGAGAATTACAAGGCTAGACTGGTAGCCAAGGGCTACTCCCAGAGAGGGAGTTAATTTTAGTGAGAGATTCTCTCTTGTTGCTAAATTAACTTCTATTAGATTTCTCTTATCCATTGTTGCAGCTTATGATTGGGAGATTGAGCAAATGGATGTTAAGACTGTGTTCTTGCATGGAGATCTTGAAGAAGAAATTTATATGCAATAGCCTACAAGTTTTGAGCTAAAAGGAAAAGAACATTGAGTTTGCAGGTTAAAGAGGTCTCTTTATGGTCTGAAACAGTCCCCCAAAATGTGGTATCAAAATTTTGACTCATTTGTTTTGAAATTGGGTTTTGTTAGAAGTGAGGAGGATCATTGTGTTTACATTTATTGTGTTGATGATTCTATACTGATTATTGCTTTGTATGTTGATGACATGATGTTTTTTAGAAATACTAAGGGTATGATCAGTGAGCTTAAAGCCCAACTTTTAGGTGCATTTGAGATGAAGGATCTTGGTGCTGCAAGGTATATTTTGGGAATGGAGGTCAGGAGGGACAGAGTTAACAGAAAGCTTTGGTTGTCACAAAGTAAGTATGTGAATACTATTTTGCAGAGGTTTAGTTTGCAGGACTGTAACCCAGCTAGAGTTCCTTTACCCATTGGTACTAAGATTTCATTAGATATGTGTCCAAATAATGAAGATAATTTTGAGGATATGTCTAATGTTCCATATGCTAGTGTTGTAGGGAGTCTGATGTATGCAACAGTTTGCACTAGACCAAATATTGCCCAAGCAGTGGGAGTTTTGAGCAGATTTATGTCTAACCCTGGTAGACAGCATTAGAATTATGCGAAGAGGGTGTTTAAATATCTTGTAGGTACTCCTGATCATTGTTTGGTTTATTATGGTACTGATAGTGCTGATAAATCTTTGGACATACAGGGTTTTGTTGATGCAGATTGGGTAGGTGACTTGGATATAGTTGAAGGTCCACTAGTGGCTATGTGTTTACTCTGTTTGGAGGTGCAGTGAGTTGGATGAGTAAGAGGCAGCCCATAGTTGCTTTGTCCACCATAGAAGTAGAGTATATGGTTGCTACTCATGTCTCTAAGGAGGTAATTTGGTTGAGGAGACTGTGTACAGGTATTGGTTTTGATTGCAAGATCATTCAGATTGGTTGTGATAGACAGAGTGCCATTTGTTTGGCTAAGAATCCCATGTATCATGCTCGGACTAAGCATGTCGATGTTTAGTATCACTTTGTTCGAGAGTTAGTTGCAAATGGAGAGATTGAGTTGAAGAAGATAGACACTCAGGAGAATGTTGTAGATTCATTGATCAAGCCTATGAGCATAGAGAAGTTCGTATGGTGCCAAGAGGCCATGGGTCTTGTAGTGCTTGATTACTTTTCATTTGATTTCCTATGGGTTGATTTACAATGTATAATGTCAAGTGGGAGAATGTTGGGATAAGGTTCCATTAACCTTGTAAATCCAAATATTGTATTTATTCCATTTATTATATGTAATTTCTAATTATCCATGAGGAGATGTGCTAGTTTCACTGGCAGGGGTAATTTCAGAGTAACTGGAGGTAATTACAGAGTGACTTTTACTATTGGCAAATGTAAAAACTCAAGGTAAATGAGGGTAGGCATTTTCACTTGAGGAATCTACTATATTTGGCATGTATGACAACTATCATAATGTTTGGTAAGTATATCTATGACAGTTGCAAGTTGTCATAAGATTTTGTGATTCTATGACACATATGATGGATATATTAGTTGTATATTTGTTATATTTAGCCCCAGGTGCCTATCTTGGAAAGGATACATGTTGGAGGTATCTATGGCAATTATGACATGTCATAAGATGTTGTAAGATGCCATTCTTAGATATGGGTGCCCAACTTTGAATGGGTCAACTTTCGACACTTGGAGGTTGCTTGTAGGTGCCATTTTGATGCTTGCATGTGGGTTTTATGTTTTGTTACAATTTCCATTGTTAATAGCACAAGTTAAAGATTGCTGAAATTTATTCAAATCAGATTTCCATTAAAGTAGAGTTGCTTTCATTTCTAATACCAACCCTCTTTCTTTCTTTTGTGTGTGCAGGTTGAAGTAACATGTTTCTGGAGACAAGATCTGAGAAGGAAGGTTTTGCAAGTACAGGTGTGGTGAAGCTCTGAGTTTACGTAAAACCCTAAATTAGGTCTAGAATGCCTAGAACCTGAGTCTTTCTAGTTCCCAAACTTAGATCCAAGTTCTTCTCTATTCACTGGTCTCCACTGTACTTTTAGATTCTCTGTATTTGTTTCCAACAATTTGTTATTCTCTGATCTTGCTTAATTAGGGTTTCATGTTTTTCCCTAGCTTGATTAGTTGGATTCACTTGATTCTCCTCCATATAACAAAGGGACAAAGCCCCTATAGTTTGGCTCTCCTTCAAGTGTAGAAGCCAACCTCATCTTGTGTTTCAATGTTGGATGGAAGAGGGTTTGACCTAGTTTAATCTCTTGGGCTAGTCTCTCTTTTCCATCTAACGGTAATGTGAAGCACCAGAATCTAATAACCATTCCTCATGATATTATAAGATATTACAAACAAACAAAACTTCATCAATCATACCAAAACTTCTATCAACTTGATTTTCTTCCTTTATGGATTCATCCTTGGATTCTTGCCTCTTCCAACAATCTTTCTTGAGATGTCCTATTTTATTGCAATACCAACATTTTCATTTACTTTTTTTTCCTTTTAACTTAGATCTTGTTGTACCTCTTGAACTTTCCACTCTTTTTGTGGATCAACCCCTAGCAAGAAGAAGGAAAGGCGCATAGCACTATATATGCCCCCACCTTAAAGTGATTGCTAACTCCTACAGGGAGCAATTTTATTTAAGGTAGAGTGAGAAAGAAAAATAAGTTGAGCACAAGAGCTTTCTAAAAGCACATGTTCAAGTGAGATGTGTTTACAAAATCTATATCATGACGAGGTGGTTTCCCCCAAGAAGAGGAAACCAAGGTGATGCTTACAGGCATGATACTCAATGACTTGTGTAATCATGGTATGACGTCAAGCATTTCTACAAGGTACCACATAGAAAGAAGAAAGATCGCATACATAAGAATTAAATTATCATGAAAGGATTCTAAATCATATAAGGAGAAGAAAACCAAATTGCACATCACAACTTATAGAAGAATGAAGATAGATATAGAAGAATGACACAATGTGTTCTAACTCCTTGTACCTTTGTGCTAATAAGGGTGTCAAGGGAGAACCAACAACTCATATCAAAATATGGGGATCACATTATGCACACAAACAACCATCCTCCCCCAACCTGATTAAAATGGATGGAGCACAAGGTGCTCTAGGGACTACATCAAGAAGTTCTAGAGCTAAACCTTGTCCGAAATTGTTGAATTTTGCTACTCAAGACTCGGCATTCATTAGTGGAATGGCCAAGTGCTCAATAATATGCATAATAATGTGTTGAATGATTATGTTGAATCCTTTTATGTTTCAGAGGAGGAAGAGTGATTAAGTGGTCTTTGACTAGACTTGGCAACATACACTCTTGTTGAGATAACAAAGAATATATAGGGGGAGTAGGGAGCAAACCTTTTTTGTTGTGAACATGGTGGCGAGAACGTAGAAGACCAAAAACCCAAACCTACTTTAGACAAGCGCAGGTTAGGTTCCACGGGTTCCTTAATTCCTTGTTCTTTACATCCTAACCCATTTCCATTGTATCCTTGTTTTGAAATAATTTTGAATCCATGCCCATAATGCTTCTCTAAGGTTGAAGGATGAAGAGAAGTCATATGGCTAGTTTTGTTGACTTTAAATGTGTGACTATATGTTGAAGAAGAAATATCATTATTGCTATCATGATGAGGAGGGTCAATCTTTGTTTCAATCATCCTATGGGGGTTGAAATCTAAAGAGACCACTTCATTACTAAGGCACATATGAGAACTAGACGATTCATTAGATTGAGATTATGCTTTATCTTAAATGGCCGCCATTCTTGTAGGGGAAGGTGGATTTTCATCTATTTTAAAGGTTCCATCATCATTAAATTTAAGTTTAAGCTTTGTAGGAGTATGAGATTATGTTGAATAAATTTTATTTATCTTTGAGGTCTTTGAGTGTGAGGTTGGGATTTTATATTCACCCACAAAGGAGGGTGTAAAATCTAACAAACCCCAATCATCACCAAAAAATGCATTCGAAGGACCAGCACTATCCTTACCAATTTTTTTGTTAGCAACGGAGGATAGTGTTAAAGAATGAATCAAACTACTTAAAGGAGTTTGATGTCTCACTTCTATTTTCAAACAATTTGTTGAATTTGGATTAGCTTCAATTGTATGTACTTTGTTTTCAAAGTTGAATTTACTGAATGATGAAGGGTAGATGGAACTACCCCTATGGCATGAATCCATGGTCTACCAAGAAGAAGATTGTATGAAAGAGAGTTAGGCATGACATGGATAAGGGTAGGTAATGTCTTAGGTCCAACCCTAAGAGGTAAGGTAATAGTACCCAATGATTGCCTACCAACATTATCAAAGCCACAAATTTTGAGTTTGTCATCTGGTTGAATTAAATATGTATCAATATTGATTTTATGTAACAAATCTATTCCACAAACATTAAAACCTGATCCACCATCATTCAGAGTACGTCTTATCCTTTTCTTATTGAAGAACAGGAATATCATAACAGGTTCACATTGGTTTTGAACTTCTATGGGAGGTAACTCATGTTGTTGAAATGATATATAAGATGTTGCCACCTGCATACATTCTAACAAAGATACTACATCATTCAGTCTAACAGCAGGTGGAACGCTCACCTTATGTAGAGCCTCCTAGAGAATTTTGTGGCATGCAGATGATGTTTGTATTAAATCCCATAAAGAGATCTTAGTCGGAGTAGCGCGGAGCTGCTCGACAAGATCATATTCTTTACCAATATGAACAGGAAGATGAGGTGCTCGAGGTAGAATAGGTTGAGAAGTTGGAAGAGATACAGGCACACTTGGTACTTTCTTGTTATTATGGGTGTTGTATGTGTGAGCGACTACATTATAATGGGATTGTTGTGCCACATCTTGAACACCTTGATTTCTTTGAGTAATTTGTCTTGCAAAATTTAGGATGTAACCCAAGGGTTGAGGTGGTGTTGGATCACCTTGAACCATAATCACTGGTTTGAAGCAAGGAGGTGCCTCATGCACAATGATTTTAGGAAAATTAGTACACTTATTCACTATCTCCTTAGCGGGCAGAATAAGTTTATTAATGATGATAGAATTGACATTGTTTTCTTTTTTATTAAGCTCAACATCCATCCTCAAGGGATTTAATGTGAGAGACCTCTCTTCATCCACTAATGCCTTCATCTTTTGAAATGAGAGCATTGGAATGAAGGGAGGTTAAAGTGTTGTGTTACAAGTGTTAATGATTGTATCTTTAGGGATGTCTAATGGATTTGAACATGCAACCAAAGAGTAACTATCCAAAGTCTTCGCATTCTCAGTGATATCCAAGGTACTTAAACATGCAACTAAAGGAGGAATATCAATAGGATGACTCATAGAATCATCATCATGTCCATATGCTTTAGATAGTAAATCCAAGGCATTATCATGAATTTTAGTAGTAGAAGAAGAGTTATCAATATCATGAGATATATCATGCATAGGTGTTATGTTATCTAAAATGTGAGGATACATGAATTCAGATTCCATGATGTGTGTATGTAAATATTCCAACCAAAGATAATCCATAATGAAATGTAAAATTCATTTAAAACCAAGTATAACCAATATCTCAATAAGTTTTCAATCAAAGACCTACAAGTGCAAGAGAAGCAAGGTCCTCCAAAAATTGTGATATTTTTGGGAACCACAATAACTATGTCTTGCAAATGTAAGATGTGAAGTATAAGCAATATAAGTGCCTAAATAATGTATCCACTTGAATGCAACAATGATTTACAAGACTTTGCTTCAAATGATGAAGATGTACTAAATGCAAGAGTAGCTAGGGTTTTAGCACCAAACCCTAGATCTTAAATGCTTACTTCTAGACCAATATTTTTCAAATACAAGCCTATTTTTTAATCCAAATTTAATTTATGACAATATATAGAAATTGAAAATCAGATTTTAAATATTTATAACAGCAGCAAAATCTAAAACAAGATTTTAACTACAAACCCTAGTTTATTAAATTTGACTAGGTTTATCAAAAATGCAAGTTTTTCAACAAAACCCTAGCAAATGAGAGCTTAAAATGCAAGGTACAACACTATGAGATTATTATCTACTGTAATATGAATCATATATGATGCAAAAATCAGAGATTTAAACCTTTCTATAATGATTTATAACACATGCAATGAAAACAATGCACAAATATGCCTGTTTGCAAGCCTAAAATGCTTGATCTTTTCAAAATTTTCAATTCAAATATGCAAGATAATCTTTACAAAAGAAAGGATGATAAGTTAAAGCAACTTAAAACCCTTTAATTAATTCAATAATGCAATAATATCTGTAACAACACACCAATCTACATGCCCTAGATTGGAGATTAGCCAGATTTTTCAAAAATGTAAGGTTTTTTCAAACCCTAACAATGAAATAAGTTATGTAACTATGCAAAATGATAAATGAATGGAATATAGTCAGATCTAAGGTGGAAAATGGCTCATATATGATGCAAGAAGGATTCCAAAGTAAAATAATCAACGGGTTCACCAAAATGTAATGTAGAAAAGAGAGACTAGCTCAATAGATCAAACTAGGTCAAACCCTCTTCTACAAAATATTGGGGTAGAAACCAAGCTTGGATTCTACCTAAGGAGGATAGAAAAACTATAGGGGTTCTTCCCTTTTGTTGTATTTAGAAGGAATTAACCAAATCAAATCAATTAGTCTAGGATTAGGACAAGTAACCCAAGTTAACAAAGATCTAAGTGGAAGATGTTGGAATTGTTTGTCGTTGCGCCAAAAGCTTGAGCTATCAACGCTTGCTACAAATGCCAGACTTAACCTAGATCCACAGGAGGCTCACTGCCATGTCATGAATCTTGAGGTCAGTGTTGAATGCCTCACTGATAAGGGGGCAACTCACTGCCAACAACCCCCCTCAATGCAACCTGAGGGATTCAAACCCGTGACCCATGGCTCTGATACCAATTATTGGAATCATTTGCCGTTGCACCAAAAGCTCGCGCTATCAATGCTCACTAAAAATTCTAAACTTAACCCAGATCCATGGGAGGCTCACTGCCATGTCATGAATCCCAAGGTCAGTGTTGAATGCCTCACTAATAAGGGGGTAGCTTGTAGGAGTCCAGGATGACACTGAGAGGGGGGTGAATCAGTTTTGTGTAAATATTTACAAATTAGTATCACTTTTAATTTACAAGACTCAGAAAGAACAAGTCATCAATAAGCTATTACACATATATGTGCAAGTTTGATAGTGAACATTATGAGCAGGACCACATAGAGATAAATCTTAACATAGAAGCAAATACACACATAGAAGCATATCATTAACACAAGAATTACTCGAGTGGAAAACCCTCTCGGGGTAGAAAAACCACTCAAAACTACCTCACTGGATTAACTAAAAAGTATGCCTCATTGGCTATACAAAATGTATCTAGGAGCACCAAATCCAATACCAAATAGAAGCACCCACTTCCTACACAGATATACCTCACTAGAAAACAAATAGGTCTCACTGACCAAGCCTCACTGGCTAATACAAGGCCTCACTGGCAAACCAAATCACCAATAGAAGTAATAAACAAGATCATAGGGATACTCTGTTTCCATTCAATTCTCAATTCATTCACACCTGCATAACAATTCATCTGATTATCTTTGCATAAACCAACACTCTTTCTTCATCACATACCCAGTATCATATTCTCATCTTTCTTTTCTCTTCAAGAGGATCTTGTAGAAGATGTCTTCATTTCTGTATATTATTCCACACACACATTCTGTCAATGTGAAGCCAATAAATAAGAGATACCTCTCAATATTCTGCAAAATCATTTTCATATGACCTTTCATATTCCAAACTAAAAAGCTTCTTCTTTATTTTGTTTCACTTTCACCTTCTGACCCTTGACATCTGCATAAACAATTCATCTAAAAACAATAGTAAGGTCATACAAAAATCTTTAATAAAATCAATCAGAGCCCTGTAAGAAAATAAAATCCTTCATTTCAAACATCATGTTTTCAAAACTCTTGATCTTCTCTGCAAAAACACATTTCCAAACTCTTCATATTTCCTCTGTATTGCATTCAATTCCCTGTAAGAAAAAAAATTGTCTTTAAAAATAAAATCTTTTTCAATATGCTCTTGCAAAATGACTTCTCCCAATCCATTCATCTTCTTCTCAAGAGTAAATCAAATCACTAAAAAAAATAGCTCCAAAAATATCCTCTGCTCACAGAATAATAGTATCTTAAAAAAAAACTTTCCTCATAAAAAATATATCCATCCTTAAGTTCCCAAATCTCATGCCTTTTTAAAAGGCAAATAAAATAGAAATTTTTTTTTAAAATTCCTAAAAAAAACTTCTAAAATCATTGCACAAAATGTGCCCCAAACTTTTCAAAGCTTTATAGATGCTTTTTCATCGAATAACATATTCGGGGCTCTTTTTAATAGTCTTCATATATGTGGCTCTTTTAATAATCTTCAAAAAATCAAATTTAAAAAACCGCTCCAAACATATACTTTCTTATGAAGTATCTAAAGCAATCGATGCTCTTTTTAAAGACCATTACCTTGACCACTGGTAATGCTAGGAGAAAAGGGGCCAGTTTACAATGTTTTAACAACACATTAGAAGGTCACATTAAGTGACTTAACCTACAAGCACTAGTCAACCTTTAAATAGAACAAAAATACATACGGTTAATACTAGAGTTTTATGCTAGGATTTTTATGACTTTTAGGGTATTAGGAATGCTTTAGCATTTTAGATTATAACCCCATGGACTAAAATAATCTTCAATACTGATCAAGTTCCACCTGTGTTCTCCAACTTAAACATTTTTGATACTTTATTAAATGCTTACAACATATGATGTCTTTCTAAAATCTTTTGATGCCGTATGTAGATCAAGTAAAGTCCATGAGTAAATCATGTGTAGATCTCTGTCTATCTCATTAAGCCACTATCATTTAGAAGACCAAGCCACTGTATACTATTATGAAGAACATGCTACTGTAAACCATGACTTGAAAGCAACTAAGATCAAATGAAGATCATGCCACAACTACCACTATGAAGACCATTCCGTGTTATTTGTATTAAGCCACTGTCACTTGTAAACAACATGATGTCAAATGAGCTCCATCACCTATATCAACAATACCAGTGATAAACAACACATCACATGAGAGATATACACTAATCAATCCAACTCAACTGACAACACTTATTCTGTCCAAATGAACAACTCCTGATTGATGTTCCTAAAAGAGTGAACAACTGTGAGAGACATGATCTTGAATAACCTGTGTCAATAGTGCAAGTGATCCTAAAAAAAATGGCATATGTATTAGCCCCATGTGGTCAACATCTATATTATGTAACCTCTTTGGATGAAATCATGACAAACTTATGTCCTGATATCTTCTTTGAACATCCTGCATCAACAATGCTTGAACTTCTTGAAATGACTAACTCAAACAAATATGACCCTCCTGAAACACTCTACATTCCTAAAACATTCTCGAAACCATCTCTAAACAAGAAACAACTCAGTGAAGACACATTGTGCTCTTGAGAACATATTATCACTATGAACAAACTAAAGCAACACACATTCTATCATGAAGAAACAACTCCGAACCATCAATACCTTTTTGACATCAATGACAACCTAACTCCATCAATCTCCCCCTTTGTCATTGATGGCAAAATCACCTGATGCAATTTTTCTTTCTCCCCCTTTTTGACATCTGATGACAAAGACAATTATCTCCCTCTAAGAAAATAACTCCACTAAAAGATGTTAAAGCTTGATCATAGCATTTATTGCATTATGAGGACTTTGAAGACATAAACTCCTGTTATCTTGTTATCTTCAATCAAAAATTAGAACCACTTACCAAAAACTTTGATACCACTTGTCTTTCAAAGTATTGAAGGCACTGAATGCAATTTTGCTAAACTTATCCTGAACATCAACATTTCAAACATGAGAGCAAAAAGATACCATGAAACTTACATCTGAAGCACAATCCATGATACAAGAGATGTCCTTGCCAATGGTTTCCAACATGAACTATTATCCTCCTATTCTGCACAAGATAGTTTTCACAACATAAGAACTGATCCATTTTTAACCTTGAAATTCAAATTAGCCCATCAAGACTACACACCAAGTTCACCAAGTTCTTCCTGCAACAACACTTTGCAAAACCAAATGCAAAGACAAGAATTTAACTTCTTCCATTTTTCAACCTCCTTAGGCAACATAAGAAAACATCTATCCAAGATCCTTTGTGAGAACCAACATGATATGAATAGGACAAGACATTCAACATCATCAATCTCTTTAAGCATTAAATCCTTTAACAACTTATCAACACCTTGCATTCACTGAACATATCATTGATCTTGGACACCTGATACCACTCCAAAACTAGAATCACACAATTTGAACATACCTTCATGAACCATGTTAATGAGGAAGACCAACAAAGAACATGTCAATTTATTACACCAATGATCATTTCTAAATGAATATTCATTCTGCAACCAAGAATTCTTGCACATCTTTTTTGACATGAAAAGAATGAAGACCATCTTGCTATTCCTACACATCTTTTTACAACACACTGTCAAATCTGATATATACATAATCATATCTGAAACATACTGCAATCAACAAGAACTGATGTTTCTTGATTTTATCATTCAAATCAAGATATTATTGCAACAACACTTTCCAAAACACTTTGGATTGCAATACCATGACAATTCAACATTTGTAATCAGGACCATTTGTCTAACAATTTGTGCATTTGAACTCCTGAAACACTTTTTCTATATCTTGAAAGCATAATAAGTCAATGATCACCTGTATCATTGTCAAACATTATCAAAGATGAATTCAACAAAAACAAGATCATCAAATTGATAAACATCAAATGATCTTCTTCCTAAAACCCTTTGAGGATACTTGATAGAACATGAATAACTCCCCCTCACTTCATGCTATCTGTTATGCAACAGATGAAGTGACTTGTGCAAGATGCACAAGCTTAGATTTTGACTTCTCTTTACTTTCTTTCTGCTTCCAAATTTTCACACATGCTTTCTTCCTCCAAACCTTTTCAACCTTTTTCTTTTCCTAACCTTTCAAATTAGGTGATGCTCTCCTGCAACTGTGTGCTTTATGACCAAGAGAGTTGCAATTATAACAAATTATGTTGTAATCAAAATCAATTGACTGATAATACCTTTGAGCACTCATATTAAGCTTCCATGTAGGATCATACCTTCTATGCACTTTGCAATTTCTTTGTATGTGTCCAACATTATTGCACTTGTAACAAACAATATCAGTATTTCTTCTGCAATTAACTGATTTGTGTCCAAATTGATTACAAGTATAACAAAAACCATTAAAACAATAGTTATACATGTACATGTATGCTTGTCTTACAGGAGCATTTCTTCTTCTTTGATTATGCATTTTATTTTTAGTGGCAGCATTCAAATCAATCTTCTTTCTGGGAGTCTCCCTGACTTCTGAACACTCTCCTTCAAATCCTAAACTAGTAGAGTCCTAATGATGCTTCTGTTTGCCCAACATCTCATGCAACTTGTTTGAGCTGTCATCAAACACTTGATATTTCTTAGACAAAACCTTGAGACCATCATACTCTTTTCTCAGATTAATAATTTCACCTTCCAGTTTTAGATTCTCAATCCTTCTAACTTCAAGGTCAAATATTGAAACATCTGCTATCCTCTTAGCTTCTTCAATTTATGTCTTCAAACTGACAATCAATTTGTCTGATTCACCTGCTTGATTCTTCAAGTTCATAATCAGACTTCTAGTATCTTCAAGGTCAGATAGTGCTTTGTCTTTTAAATCTCTTTCTTGCTGCAACTGCAACATTAATTTCTTGTTCTCCTTCTTATAATTCTTGAGTTCACTCAGAGCATATATAAGCTCTCCTTCCATATCAATCTCACAATCTTCTTCATCATATCCCTGATCATCATCACTTGTGATGCTAGTTTCTTCTAAATCAGATTGGGATTGAACTTCAACTCCTTCATTTGAAAGTTTTCTTTCATGGTCATTTTCATTAGACACCAAATTGTCCTCTTCTTTATCATTACCTTGATAAATTCTTATCAGTTCTTTCCAGATATCCTGAGCTATTTCACACTGCACAACCTTACAAGAAATATCATTAGATAGAGCAGACAATATAGCCTTCTTTGAAATAAGATTATATTCAATAGCTTCTTTGTTATCATTAATACAATAACCATTCTCAACTGTCATTAAAACATCATATCCTAAAGAGGATAAATACACTTGCATTCTAACATACCAAACTGAAAAATTTGAACCATCAAACTGAGGAACATATGAAACTTTTTCTTCTAAGACAATATCAGATTCAACTTGGAGAACATCTTTATCAACTGACTTTATATCAACATTTGGATTTGATATAGATGATGTCTTTTGTGTCTTTTGAGCACAATGAAGCTTGACATTTCTGTTCTTATTTCTTCTGCACTTACCCATTGAACTCCACACACAAGACCTACCCAAGCTGGTTAAGCTACAAAAGGGAAACTGGTTCTGATACCAATTGTAGGAGTCCAGGACAACATTAAGAGAGGGGGTGAATCAGTGTTGTGTAAATTTTTGCAACTTATTATCACTTTTAATTTACAAGACTCAGAAAGAACAAGTCATCAATAAGCTATTACACATATATGTGCAAGTTTGATAGTGAACATTATGAGTAGGACCACATAGAGATAAATCTTAACATAGAAGCAAATACACACATAGAAGCATATCATTAACACAAGAATTACTTGAGTGGAAAACCCTCTCGAGGTAGAAAAACCACTCAAAACTGCCTCACTAGCTTAACTAAAAAGCATGCCTCACTGGCTATACAAAATGTATCTAGGAGCACCAACTCCAATACCAAACAGAAGCACCCACTTCCTACACAGATATACCTCACTGGAAAACAAATAGGTCTCACTGACCAAGCCTCACTGGCTAATACAAGGCCTCACTAGCAAACCAAATCACCAATAGAAGTAATAAACAAGATCAGAGGGATACTCTATTTCCATTCAATTCTTAATTCATTCACACCTGCATAACAATTCATCTGATTATCTCTACATAACCCAACACTCTTTCTTCATCACATACCCAGTATCATATTCTCATCTTTCTTTTCTCTTCAAGAGGATCTTGCAGAAGATGTCTTCATTTCTGTATATTATTCCACACACACATTATGTCAATGTGAAGCCAATAAATAAGAGATATCTCTCAATATTCTGCAAAATCATTTTCATATGACCTTTCATATTCCAAACTAAAAAGATTCTTCTTTATTTTGTTTCACTTTCACCTTTTGACCCTTGACATCTGCATAAACAATTCATCTAAAAACAATAGTAAGGTCATACAAAAATCTTCAATAAAATCAATCAAAGCCCTGTAAGAAAATAAAATCCTTCATTTCAAACATCATGTTTTCAAAAATCTTGATCTTCTCTACAAAAACACATTTCCAAACTCTTGATCTTCTCTGCAAAAACACATTTCCAAACTCTTCATATTTCCTCTGTATTGCATTCAATTCCCTGTAAGAAAAAAAATTGTCTTCAAAAATAAAAAAATTTCAATATGCTCTTGCAAAATGACTTCTCCCAATCCATTCATCTTCTTCTGCAAAAGTAAATCAAATCACCAAAAAAATAGCTCCAAAAATATCCTCTGCTCACAAAATAATAGTATCTTAAAAAAAAACTTTCCTCATAAAAAATATATCCATCCTTAAGTTCCCAAATCTCATGCCTTTTTAAAAGGCAAATAAAATAGAAATTTTTTTTAAAAATTCCTAAAAAAAACTTCTAAAATCATTGCACAAAATGTACCCCAAACTTTACAAAGCTTTATAGATGCTTTTTCATCGAATAACATATTGGGGCTCTTTTTAATAGTCTTCATATACGTGGCTCTTTTAATAATCTTCAAAAAATCAAATTTAAAAAACCGCTCCAAACATATACTTTCTTATGAAGTATCTAAAGCAATCGATGCTCTTTTTAAAGACCATTACCTTGACCACTGGTAACGCTAGGAGAAAAGGGGCTGGTTTACAATGTTTTAACAACACATTAGAAGGTCACATTAAGTGACTTAACCTACAAGCACTAGTCAACCTTTAAATAGGACAAAAATACATACGGTTAATACTAGAGTTTTATGCTAGGATTTTTAGGACTTTTAGGGTATTAGGAATGCTTTAGCATTTTAGATTATAACCCCATGGACTAAAATAATCTTTAATACTGATCAAGTTCCACCTGTGTTCTCCAACTTAAACATTTTTGATACTTTATTAAATGCTTATAACATACGATGTCTTTCTCAAATCTTTTGATGTCGTATGTAGATCAAGTAAAGTCCATGAGTAAATCATGTGTAGATCTCTGTCTATCTCATTAAGCCACTGTCATTTAGAAGACCAAGCCACTGTATACTATTATGAAGAACATGCTACTGTAAACCATGACTTGAAAGTAACTGAGATCAAATGAAGATCATGCCACAACTGTCACTATGAAGACCATTCCATGTTATTTGTATTAAGCCACTGTCACTTGTAAACAACATGATGTCAAATGAACTCCATCACCTGTATCAACAATACCACTGATAAACAACACATCACATGAGAGATATACACTAATCAATCCAACTCAACTGACAACACTTATTCTGTCCAAATGAACAACTCCTAATTGATGTTCCTGAAAGAGTGAACAACTGTGAGAGACATGATCTTGAACAACCTGTGTCAATAGTGCAAGTGATCCTAAAAAAAATGACATCTGTATTAGCCCCATGTGATCAACATCTATATTATGTAACCTCTTTAGATGAAATCATGACAAACTTATGTCCTGATATCTTCTTTGAACATCCTGCATCAACAATGCTTGAACTTCTTGAAATGACTAACTCAAACAAATATGACCCTCCTGAAACACTCTGCATCCCTGAAACACTCTGCATCCCTGAAACATTCTCAAAACCATCCTTGTGAATGGTGTTCCCACCTCCACAATAGCACAAAGGTGATTGATAAAGAGTGTCTGCCCTAGGAGGGCAGAGATAATCTAAATTAGAATGGAATGTTAAAGCGAAGTACAAAGGAATGAAGTTACCATGAGCATGAAGTCCATTGTAATCTTGTAGACGACATCACAACTTGACTCAAGAAGTTGATGTTTCCTCCAAAGATATTCACAAGACCTGCAATATGTTGATGTTGCAACAATAATCTACAAGAGAGAGCTTGATAGTAGAATGGAGAGCATAGAAGAACATAAGAACATTTCAAGAGGTTAAAAAGAGCATAGTTGTTTACAAATGAATGATTTAACTTACTTTTATATGCATTTCCATCGAATTCTGGAGAATTAAACCACATAAGGCTAACATTAGGAAAGTTTTAAAGGGCCTAAGTCGACAAGGCACAAATTTCAAGGAGGGCTAAAGGAGGGACCAGGGCACTTGGGCACCCTAGTCCTTTAGCCAGGCACCTCCCAAAAAGGGGCACTTAAAGCCTTCTTAGTCCTACCTTATTGTTCTTTTCCGGGTTTCGTGCATCGGGATCAAGTATTACATGCTTAATGCTTGGAAAGGTACTAAAATAGGTCCTAATAAATAAGGGTAAACATTTGAGGCCAATATAAGAGCTAAACAAGGTGTAAAATAGTGGTATACACATTTTATGATGTTACACCATCATTTCATTTTTCCCAGTTACTGGTCATGATATCAACCAATAGGTGAACAAAAAATTGATATTTTCTAAATTATAACATAAAAGAAATGATTTTAAACTTTAGCATTGTTGTTTGAAACTTTAAATTCTATAAAATGATTGGTTACATATAAAAAATTTCATCTAATGGATGCATTAGTATACATTCTTGTTGTTAAGTAGGGAAAAAGGGGATGAATGCAAGCATGTAAGTATATTAGATCAAACCTCTTTCACTATAACATTCAATGACAAAACTGAGATAAGTCACTACAAGATGAAAGAGGACTCAGCTATTGATTTTGTGCTCTTGATTGCTATGGAAAGATGTGATTCAACTAAGCTTTTTATCAAACCCTAGATTAAATATGAGCAAAACCCTAGTTATGAGATAATCAACTTATAATAGACAAACAACAATAGAAACTCAGGATATGAAAGTACCAAGATGATCAATGAGATGTCATAACCTATTTTATGAAAGCTAAAATGTCAGAGGACTCTAGGGCAAGCGTCCAAGTCATGAAAGTTGGGATCTCTAGAAAATCAGAACTGAAAAGATGTCATAGAAGGTGTCCAGATGTCAATTCCAATGTCTATTTCAGCAGAAGGACGCTGAGGTGAGCACCCAAGTCTTTCGTAGAGGAATTTCTGTAATCTATTTTTGGATCTCAAAACCTTTTCTCTTGAACAACCTCCATGTACCTTTACTTCTTCAGTCCTCACACCTGTAACCTACACACAAGAAGAAAAGGAGTTTGGGGGTTGTGGTGTTTAGGGATTTGCCTTGGTCAAATCCTAAGTTAGCATTCAAGCTTTCCCAACACTGTTGTTAGAGAGAGCATTTCCTTGCAAGACAAAGGCTAAATATAATCCAAATGATAAAATGATTCAAACAATGATGATGTCACCTCAGAGGTGAAGTCCTTAGGAGAATGAAGATTCTTCAACTTATAAGGATGTTGATGATGATTCCAAATATGCAACACATAAATACAAATATAAATCTACAACAATAACATAATGAATGCCTTGAATGCTCTTTGCTCCAATATCATAAGTTCACTATCATCAACTTGTACTAAAATAAATTCAAACACTTACTTATATATGCTTTCCCTTTAAACATTCACAAATTAATTGAAAGAGCCAACAAGGAGAGAGTCATTTAAAGGTCCTATGCTGACATGAATTAAATTCTACCTCAACTAATTAGGGATGGGCCCCTAGTTCCCATTTGACATGGGTTTCAGGGGATTTTGCATCGGAATGAATATTTTGCTTGTAGAGTGTTAACACGGGGACTTAGGAGCTAAACTAGGAGGTAAGAAGGCATGTGTCCACTTTTTACTCCATAACACCTATGTGATCTAGGAGCATCCCAAATTAAAAGGCAATCTTGCATAAACTAAAAATATTTTGTTTCTTTTCATTTCTTGCATTTTAGTTAGTTCAATCTTAGTAGATTGCACTGCATTTTACCGCATGACCACTTCACAACTCATGGCATAGGATCAAAATTCTACGATGGCTCATGTACACCATATCCATATTTCAAGAGATTTGTAGTTGTCTACAGAAAGTTATCGTTGTCAAAAGCTTATCAAGATTCATTGTTTAAAGCATTCAGTTTGAGCATATGAAGTTTGAGACCTTCCCATGACTTGTGATACTGGATGAAACATCTAACAAGGCATTATGGGACTAGAGGCACCTTCAACCAGAACCGCAACATGATTCATCAAAATTGGAGGTTTCACCATTGGAATTAGGCTGACCTACACGTTTCATCAAGCATTGGGATTTGGAACCTCTTGTGGCCAACACAGATCACTCCAAGAGCTTGGAAAGGATATATAAACATCTCGTAGATTCATTTGGAAGTAGTTATGATAGATAAGATGGTCCTGAGTTTGTAGTTCTAGAGTTAGAAAGGCAAATGTGCCCAATTGACATATCTTTCGCATAATTGATTGTAAGGTATTGTAATGCCCATGCAGTAGGCTTATGAGCCCTATTGTAATCCTTTGTGAAGTTGAATCAATTGAAATTCCAATTGTTATTTCATTTATTATGTTTATTTTGTTGTGCTTACTCTAAGGTTGCATGATTGGACAGTCCTATTCTTGGACCATTCATCTGTGACTGCACTAAGTGGTATCAGAGAAAAGTTATTTGAGTCCTTTAGGAGAGAATGTATTCCAACAAATCTTAAGGTGAACAGATCACCGACTTGAGGCATCCTATAAGTGTTTGTCAATAGAGGGACGATTGTGAAGTAGTTGCAACCTTGTATTCAAATCATCAAATTGAGGTAGTTACACTAGATTCAAGGAAGAGATGCCACCAAGGAGGATGCCTAGTATGGCCAATGTTTCCAAAAGAATGGAAGAAATGTTAGAAATGATGAGAACAATGAAAGTCTATTTGGATGTTGTACAACAAGATCTAGGAAAAGAGGCATAAACCCTAGACATGAGGATGAGAGTGATGATGATGAATTAAGAGTTCAAGGTGTAGATCAAAATGAGGAAACCCTAGAAGAAGAAGAGTCAGATCAGGTGAAGATGTTGAAAGATATTTCTTAGAGACCTAGAATAGATATTTCATACTAGGCAGGTAATTTGAAACCTGAGGAGTTGATTGATTAGATAAATGACATGGAAGAATACTTTGAGTATGAAGAATTTGAATATTTGGAAAGAGTGAGATTTGTGAAAACTAATTTGAAATGACATGTTGCTATTTGGTGGAAAGAAATTTGGTTGGATAGAAATAGGAGAGTAAAAGAAAGAATCACAAAGTGGGATAGAATGGTGACAAAATTGAATAATCAATTCATACATGTTGATTATGAACTAGAATTGCTGAAGAGATTTCAAAACCTAAGGCAAAAGGAGAAAATAGTAAAGGAGTATACAGAATAATTTCATAGAATGACCATTAGGACTAGACATAATGAAGCAAGAAAAGAGAAAGTGGTGTGGTACATTAATGGAATAAGAACAAACATTCAAGAACTAAGCTTGGTAAGGATAACAACAGTGGAAGAGCCATATCAATTTTCACTAAAGGTTTAAGAAAAGTTAAACAAGAGATTTGAGCATAGACAAAGAGGTAGAGGAGGAAAATTTTAGAGAGGTAGAACACAATGTAGCAAAGAAAGATCATATGTGGAGCAAAACAAGGAGATTAATTCATACCACAAAGAAGAAAGAGACAACAATTCATATCACCAAGGGAGAGATGACATGAGTTTCGACCGTAATAGTAGAGGTTCAATCATATTTATTATCACAATGAAGGATACTAAAGGGATGAAAGAGGATTTGACAAGAGATTGTTCAAAGGAACATGTTACAAGTGTTGAGGTGAAGGGCATCGAGCATTTGAATTCCATCAAGGAAGTACTAGCAAAAGGACATAGTGCAAGGACAACTTATGCGAAGGTAGAATCAATTGGATCACCAAGTTCACTTGGGAAACTAGAAAAGGGTGAATCATTGGTTATGAGGAGAGCTTTGTTGCAAGTAGAAACAATTGAGGAGCCACTGCAAAGGAAAAGTTTGTTCAGGACAAGATGCAAATCATGAGGTAAGTGTTGCAAAGTTATCATTAATAGTGGTAGTACCAATAATTAGTTTTAGAAGAGATGGTAAGGAAGTTAAATCTAAAAAGGTTAGAACATCCAAAATGCTACAAGATAGCATGGATTCAATATGAACACAAGATAATGGTGAGTGAACAATGTTTGATGAAGTTTCATATAGGATCTTATAATGATGAAGTATTGTGTGATATTATGCTAATGGATGTATGTCATATATTGTTGGGAAGACCATGGTAGTATGATAGAAAGGCAACTCATGATGGGAGAAATACTATATATACTATATCATCAAATGGGAAAAGACATATCTTGATACCTTTGGAAAAGAACAAGAGTGAAGTATGCGGTAATGCTAGAATCTGTTTAGTAGATGGAAGGAAATATTTGGATGGATTACGACATGAGAACCTATGCTTTGCATTGATTCCAAGGAAGTGTGATACCTGGAATGCAGAGAACACCACCACAAAAGGAGAAGAACAACCATAGAAGGAATTAAGAGAATTATCGATAGAATACCAAGATATTGTATCAGAGAATGTGCCAGAAGGATTACTACCAGTCCAAAGTATTAGTCATCATATGTGTTGGTTCCCCAAATCTGCATGCATCAAATCCTAAAGATTTGTCGCTTCTTATACTCAGATTCAATGAGAGATTTGGCCAACAGAGTGGGAGATTATCTCTTATCTCCCCTGCACTTTAGGTTCTGCTACACCTGGGAGGGTATTCCCTTATTCACAACCAAAAGATTTATCTTTGACTACTTCAGACAAAATGCTCTCAGGTATGCACCAAGATTTGTAAGCTAAACCCTAGATTGGCAATATTCTTGGACTATCTACACTGGTTAAATCTAAGAACATGCAAGACCCTAACCTAAAATAAAATAAAACATGGAATGGTTTGCTTCAAATTATTTGTCTTTATATTCAATGAGTTTCTGGACCTTTGGGAAAATAGATTCCAGATCGGTGCCTTGTTTGGGTAACAGAGTCAGACATTCAACCCATGTAAATGTTTCCTAATGACAGCACAACTTCATATCCAGAGGGCTTAATACAAATCACTACTGTCTTGCATCAATAGCCCAAGAGAAAGTATTTTTTGCAACTCTACTTACAAATCCCTAAAAGAATACACAGTCCTCCATATCCCATCTAAAGCATCTTTAATTCATTCCTTGAATGAAAGCAACAAATGGAACATGCAAATTCAGTAAATGTGAACAAATAAACTCAAAGATCCTTAATCTTATTGCTTAAGAGGAAAATGCATACATGTATGGAGATAATTACAAAAAACACACACTGCAAAGTGTTTTTCATAGATTTCAACCTAAATAGAAACACTGTCATACAGAAAATGATTCACTTACAAAGCAAGAATGCAATCTGCAACCCAAAACCAGACATCTGCTCCTACAAAATGCTATTTCCCCAATGTGTGAACACCTTGTGTTTAAAGTCCAGCCGCCCTACAAAGTGGAACAGCATGCTCTCTTATAGACACAAGAGCATGTTGCCCTAAAATTTAATACATCCTGGCAGTTAGGTGAGTTTTACATGACAAGCTGCTACTAATAAGCCTTGGAAAGCTAATAAATTAAATTAAAAAAAGGGAAGGCATAACAATAAATAAAACTATCGATAAGGGCGTGGTTCAATGGTTAAGTCGCTCGGTTGTAGTGGTAGCCACCAGAGTTCAAACCCCCGCTAGGCCAACGAGCTCGCAGGCTTTACACTTTCGCTGGGCCAACGAGCTCGCGGGTTTGAAGTGTTCTTACTAGGGGATGAGGTCCCCCGTGTTGTGGCCTCACCGTTTCATTGCATCAAGCAAAAGCATTCGCGTGGAGCCGGAAGGCGTGTCGCACCAGTGTCGCCGGTCACATTAAAACGTTTACAAGGCACATTTTAAAAAAAAACATAAAATCAAATGCCTTTAATTTATTTTTTCCCTCCTTTGAATTTTCCATTATTTTCTTTAACTGTCGGTGCCTCATTTCACATTGTCGCACAGGCATAGTTGAAGACCCATTATCCTCTTGCGCTACTGCGATATGGGACTTTGAGACCTCTTCTCGGGCTCCCTGACTGCATTTTGCCTTACAAGAACATAAAGAACGAATTGCAGCAGCTTCTCAAGCCTATTTTGTCCAACTCATTCACCTATGGGTCATTTTTGACAGTGCAAGGGCATTTTTTGTCACTCTGCCACTCAGAAACCATCACAAATGCACTTAAAAACTCTACCCAGGTAATAGGATAGGTTAGGGGATGAATTTGAAGCATAAAACAGCATATTTGAGCCCAAATGGGCCCCCAAAAAATGCCTGGAAGCTCAAAAACGTGAGCAACATTCATCTCTAGAACCAATCTTGCCTGAATCTGCCCAAAACGCCTCCAAAAATGCCACAAGGGAGAGGGCAAAACTTCAATCCACATCACAAAGGAGATTGCGGATTGAAATCTGCACATAGATGAAGATTTTGCACCATTGTAGCCATCACAGGGGAAGCAGAGCAAGCTCGTGCGATGCTACGAAATGCCTAAAATCATATTTGCTTGCCCTTTATAAAGTATAAATTTTATAAACCAATGTTTATAAATTAACATTTCACATTTAAAAAATACTTTTGCCCATTAATAATTTTAATATTTGATTTTTCAACTTTAGGTAAATGATGACTTTTGAATTTCCTCCTTTAGGCAAATGGTGTATTTCCACTACGAGTGGACGGGATGTCGAGGAGTCATTAAAATTTGCGCAAGGCCATTATCAATTATTTAGAGCAAACCTATTTCCTCAGAATCCGCATCGCCGAATGATTTTAGGGACATCCTTTGTAAACTAGCCTACCAGATACCTTCGCCGCAACTGAAATGCATTAAAATAATGCATCATATGGTCTCTAATTTTAATGAAACTAGAACTAGAGAAGTTTCAGACTAAAATGAGAAATGGGTTGCCCTTAGAATTGTGAGATTTGAAACTTTTTGGAATACACCAAATATAGCCCGTCGCAGTTAGAAAAGCATTAAATACCCCATCAAAACTCACCCTAGAAGCACAAAACCAAGAAGACATGTTCTCTGCTACACCAAAAAACTTCCTACCAAGTAGATTTGCAAGATGATCCCTGAGTTGCAAGATTTTAATCGGCGAAGGTGGGCTCCAGGGTAGATTGAGAAGCATGTCAACCTAGCCTCTGTCGACATATCGAAAGGATATAGGCACTTCAAATTTACAAAATTTGAAGGTGCCAATAGTGGCTCTGACTATGGATGCATGCCCCTTGCGAGCATAGAAAGAATTCAAATCTCTGGGGTGCAAACCAGGTGTCTACTCCATTGGGCTCCTTGACCACTATAGGCCTCATTCTACAAATCAGACTTCAAACTTCATTTGGTGGCCCTGGGCCACCAAAACTGGAGAACCAATACTTTCCCCTATCAAATGCAAGTATTCCAAAGGAGTTGATCTCCCTCAATGCATAGTCACACTAGTCAAACCAAAATAACAATGAAGATATAATGCATGCATACACATGCACACAACTGCTACTCCAAACACCTAGCTAAAAATAAAGAATATGACCATCAATACATGGTAGCCACATGTAATAACGCTCATCGTCATGCTGGTCCAATCTGTAAACTTTCTCATCATCTTCAAGTTCCACGGGAGCATGATGCAACTGTGAATCCTCAAACAAATCAGCATCAATATGGCTATCATCTTCAACAACTAGCTAATAGGGATCCATATCAAACATACAACCAAGCTGGGACATATCACATTCAAATGCATTTTGTTTTCCAACTGCTCCAAAAGTGATGATACACTCATCAATTGGATCATTAAACTGATAGACAATTACCTTGGCACCATCAACACAAAGATTACCATTCTGAAGCACTTCAAATGAAGACTCGTGTTCTCCCAATTGCTTCACTATTTTCATTTCTTCTCTGCAACCTATTGTATCATATTCATTGCTGCAAACTGACTGATTACAAACTTCAACTTTCCCATGCATTCCATCATTTCCTTGTAGTGGACTTTGAGCACACTCAGCATGAGGGAGAGAACAAACCTTGCACCAAAGAAAAAGGCTATCATATGCATTAGAATGATCACCCTCATCACAGTCCAACGTGAGTTCACCCAACTTAAACTCCATGACTGCACCAATATTTATCTCTGATTAGTTATTATCATGTGCATACATGTTACAGTCACTCTTATGCAAGCAAAATGGAGAAGCAACATCACCATTAAGAACACAAGAATGCAGCCCATCAAACAGAGAACTAACTCCTTGTTCAGACAAACACAGTGCGCAACAATATATCTAGCTCTTATATGAATAGTGGAACTATTTTCATTGATAACATGCAGGAAGCTTACATAAATGTTCATCTTTTACAATGCTCGCTATGCTCATTATTTCAGAGCTTACAGAGTATTACAGTATAAACTATGCTTTTGGACTAAAAAGCTTCTGACTTATCGAAGACTCAACTTTTTAGACTCAATTCTTCACACTAACTTCACTCGCCAAGAATTGCTTGAAGAATGCAGGCGGCCCTGGGATCCTTTTATAGGAAGCGGAGGGCAAATCTTTTAACCCCGACTTCATAATTCTTTGAGATCCGTCAATGAGGAGAGGACACGAAGTAGCATCTTATCTGAAGAGCATCCCATTAAGGTGGGACCCAATTGCTCATGAACAAGATAAGAGAGACACGACCGACACAACGGACGATAATTACAGGACTTTCCTTTTGGGCCCAAGAGGAATAACTTGGCCTTTCATTAAGGTGGAAAGGTAACCCCTTTACAACATGGTAGGGTCCACGCCTTATCTTTAGTCACGCGGAGATAAGATTCCACGATAAGTGACAAGCCCACTTATTAGCTAAGAACCCGTGCTGTCAGTATCTAGATCTTCATTATGGAAGACAGCACATTTTTCACAAAATGCTTTGCCCGGGTGATGACAAGTTGGGCCAGCAACTCTCTGGGGGACCCTTGGGTCGTCTTCTGAGTGGTCTTCACAATTGTAGCAAGTTTATGTTGATGCATGAGGGATGCATCCATAGCCCATTCTTCTGGCATCTGGATATCCTTATGCCTTACTATTTTTGGGGCTGTTAACTTTGCAGTGTTGCTGGATGAACTCCAGATAGTAGATAAACCATCAAGGCCTCTTTCCTGGAGACTTCTAGGATTAATCATTAGAGGAATAACCTTGTCATATAATCGATAATGAACTAGGAAGACCAGTGAGTGATCCACTGAATCCTTCTTCATGAATAAGTTCATTGTCTTAAACTTATATTCTAACACATCCTTGAGGTTACCGTCTAACAGACTGACCAGGTAGTCTAAAAGACAATCTACAAAGATCGGACCTTTGGCCATTGAATCACAACCTGCACCTAATAGGGAATGAGATAACGTTACTGAGGTTGAGCAAGAAAAGAATCCCCAGTTGAGAGGTATCTCACTGGAAGAAATAGATGATCAGGCTGTAATCAAGTTTGGAAGTTCAGACACTAGAATCCCAAGACCCGTGTCTCGAAGTCAATCCTCTTCCGAAGAAACTTTCCCGGTAAGAGTTAGAGAAGCACCTAGGATTAGGTCTTCATCTTCCAAAGATCTAGTGAAAGATATTCCTTTCAATTATAATGAGCCTGTTCCATCTGTGGTACCTAGAGTACAAAGTGTTCGGTTACAACCCTCACAGGGTTTTGAAAATCTGTTTAGAATTCCAACGGTTTCAACTCAGACATCCTTTCAAGGAAAACTGCCACATTCCAATTGCAGTCATTCCAAATATTCTATTTTGGAAAATGGTTTATATCAGTGTGAGAACTGTTCATTTGTTTTCCCACCGAATACTGCCAGGTTAAGAATGATGAGTAGCAGTAGTCCGTTAAATGCATTAAGGACATTTTCTGAGTATTCAGTAGCTATGCCAGAAGGTAGTATCTCTGTAACAGAGACCCAAATTATATCTGGAAATACAGTCATCCCAGGAAGGATTCCACCTTTTCAGGATTTCATGTTATCAGATACCTCTGGTAAGTACAAAGCTAAATGCTGGCCTTTGCATGTCACACCAATAGGTGACAATAGCCCCAGTCAAAGTTATTTATTAAATTGGGCTAATCTCTGTATGCGAAAGTCTTTGCTGCTCCAAGAAGATCACCAAATATGGCAAGAACTTGAAGCTGTTAAATATGAGAAGAATTTCCAGAGTCTCCAAGCTAATAGTCATACCTTAATTTCTACACTAGAGTTAATTGAGAAAAGGTTAACCCAGGAGTGGAAAGAGAAGGTTGAAGTTCAGCTCAATGAGTTGCGCCTTCAATATGAAGCTTTAAGGAATAAAATAGAAGTCTGGAGAATTGAAACAGCAGCAGCCATGGAAAGACAGAGAGAGTTAGTACTCAAGGTCAGGCAGGAAATTAAAGAAGACTGTGACGTCCTTAGTTCACAGTTAGGCACAACTAATGTCCAGATCCGACATCATGGACAAAGGTTGCAGGAGATATCTGAAGAGCTCCATTCTCTTACGGGCTCTCAGTTAAGGATAACAGACTCACTCAGAGTTGAGTCACAAGAGACTAGAGAAGCCATTTCAGCTGAAGCTAATTCGCTTCATTTGGCAATGAAAAAACAAGCCACTGAAAGGGCTATAAAATTCAAAAGTTTCCCAAATAACGCTAGGTCCTATCTTCAAGCACAGTATGAAGGTCCGAAGCTTGTTGTGAATTTCCCTCAAACTTCAAAGCCGTATCAGTATGATCCCAGTACTGGTCAACTCACTGCGACTACGTCGGCTCCTACTCCTGAAGTTTCTGGTCCTAACCCAGTCCCTCCTTCTACGGGTACTGTGTTAATGGCACGGGGGAACGGTGCATTTCCATATCCACCCAGTGATCCATTCAAAAATATTCAGTCTTATAAAGCTGAAACTCCACCCTTGGTAAACTTTGATAAGTTTGAAGAAGTGGAAAATGCTAGAGGCATTGATGCAATGAGGTCATGGATCACCAATTACTTGTCAACTAATCCTCAGTCAGATGAGAAAGAAGTAATTAAGCAAGCGCTTAATTCTATGACTGGAATAGCTAGATTAGTATGGGACAAACTGGATAATGAATTCAGAGAAACATTGCTAGACAGTGGTGCAGATCAAGTGTGTGCACAGTTGGCAAGAATGTTTGTAGGAAAAAGAGATGTCTTTGAACAACTCTCTTACAGAAAATTTATAAAAGGGAAATGCAAAGATTTAAGAGATTTCAAGCCATACTGTAAAAAACAGTATGAACATTTCTATTTCTCTGGACAAGAACAGAACCATGAATTCATGTACACTACTTTTCTGAAAAGCTTTGGTGATACCATTGGTAATTATTATCATAAGAAAGTATTAGAGAATTTGGTTCGTGAGAAAATTTCTATGAAAGAGTTAACTTTTCCTCAGCTAGTTCAATTTTTAGAACAAGTTAACACTGACATCTGTGATGAAGTAAAGGATCGTAAAGAAAGAAAAAAGGTCCAACCATTATTATCATCATCAGTGTGTTACAGGTTGTCAGCAACTGAAGAAGAATCCTATGATTGTAAGGCGTGCTGGAAAAGAAGAGAACCTTACAGAAGAAAAAAGAAAAAGGATTCACGGAAAGATAAAGATAAAAGGAAAAGTAAAAGAGGATTCTTTCGTAAGAAAGACAAAAGGAGAAAGGGAGCATCCAAGCGAAAGCCAGTTTGCTACATTTGTAAAGGTGACCATTACTCCAATAAGTGTCTGAAAAAGGAGGAAAAAGAAAGGTAAAGCAAAGATGCGTGCAGCCAAGTTGGCAGGCATATCTTTTGAGGACTACGATTATATAAATGAATATCCATCTGATTCAGAGGACATAATCGTTTCCAGTCCTGAAGCTTCAGATTCAGAATCTGAAGAAGAAGAGTTTCATTCCGCTCGAGAAGAGCAAGCTCACATTCAGGTGATGAAAGCAGAACATCCTGATTCATCATCATCAGAAGAGTCTGATAGTTCAGAAAGCTCAGAAGTCTCATTCTATTATAGAATGATGAGAGGATCGTCTGAAGAAATTGATCAGATTGTCAGCGAAATCCTGAATATTGAGAAGCAGTTGAAGCAAATGAATATGGGTCCGGAAACATGGAAAAGATTGAAAGTAGAGCTCGAGCAGCTCAAAAGCCGGAAACATTATTTGCTGCAACCAAAAGCTCCAAAGCCCACAGCTGTAAGATTTCAAGATGAAAGACAGTCAGAATCTGCAGATCCGAGACCATACCAACGCAGAGGAGGTTTCACACCTCGCGGAGGCCCTCATTCATCAAGAGGAGGTTATGGTTCGCATGGATACCAAGTTTCTCCTTGGTATAATCAGCAGAAAGCTTCTGTGGCAACTCTTCGAGAAGCCGCTCCTGTTGAATCAACAGTAGTAACAAGTGTTCAGTCAGTAGTTTCAGCAACTACTCCTATAGAACAGAAAGGTCTATTGGAAGCTCCTTGCCCAGGAAGCATGGCTAGAAGATTGTGGCGCAGACATCAGCTTGAGTTTCTGGATAAAGTTCTAGCACAAGTCACTGATGAAATTGACATCCTCGTCACAGAAGATGTTGAAGAAAAACATCAGGAAGAAAACCAGAAAGAGCTAGAATTGTATATCAACCGGTTTAACTCTATCTCTGGAGTTAAAATGGACCAGCCAGTATCCACTAGAGAGGTAGCTCTCTTCTGTGAAGAAAAGCCGTATAGCCCGATGATTGCAGAGAGTCTTCAAACCCCTCAGCCATCAATATTGCCGAGCTCCAGAAGTCACTACCAAGAGACTGTGGTACCTCAACCACAGCCACCGGCCAGAAGACCTTTCCCAAACATTCAATCTATAAAGATTGAACAACAGAATGATCCACTAAGCTATCTCTCAGATGAAGCATTTGAAGGAAGCCCGACGCATGAAGTCATCCCTATCTATGATGAAGGAGAAAGCAGTGGAAGAATGAATGCTATAAAGAAGAATAGTTCAGCATTCAGATCAGCCAAAGCCACCACACAATGTCCAAGTGCAGTACTGTTAATCAAGTTCCCAGGTATCATGGCTTATCCTTTAGCTTTCTTAATTGATACCGGTGCGGATTTAAATATTGCTAGGAAAAATGCATTCCCAAAAGATGCATGGCGTGACGGTAAAACTGATATTACTTTTGGAAATAATGAAAAGTCATATAGTCATCAGTTCTGTGTAGCGCCTATTCAACTTGGTTTTGAATCCAAGCCTAGCCTAACAGTCTTTGTTCAGTTTGAAGTAGAAGACTATGATGGTGTCATCGGCAGCAACACCCTGTCAGAATGGCAGCCTTTTATCATTGAACAAGACTTCTTGACATTTAAGGGGTTGTACCAGTTACCTCGAATCTACCAACCAACATCCTTCTCAAGAATTCAAAAGGATGTAAAGCAGAAGAAACCTGTTAATCAGGTTTGGCTCCTTCAGCAATTCCAAGAGAAGCAAGAGGAAGTGAAGCAGATCAAAGAGCTGTTTGCCTCTTCAGTCATGACAAAAGATCTGAAGAAATTTCAAAGATCACTTACTTGCAACCTTCCCTTGAAAAGAGACAGTGAAGGTAAGGAACTTCTTCCCCGAAGTAAAGCTAATTATTTCCTTATGAGTTCCTCAGAAGTCCAAATGTGTGCTAAAGAAGTTGCTGAGTTAGAAGCTTTAGGCTTAATCCAAGTCTCAGACTCTCCTTTCTCTTGTCATGCTATGTATGTTCCTAAAGTCGATGAAAGGGGTGTAGAGTTACCTGAGAAAAGATTGGTAGTAAATTACAAACCTCTAAATGAGTGTCTAGTTGATCACAGACATCCCATACCTAGTAAAGACCATATTTGGCAAATAATTCAGGGGAGTCATGTCTATTCAAAGTTTGATTTGACCAAAGGATATTGGCAAATTAGTTTAAAAACTGAAGATTACTATAAAACAGCCTTCTCTGTTCCTCAAGGTTTATACGAGTGGACTGTTTTACCCTTTGGCATTAAGACAGCCCCTTCCATTTTTCAGCAGAAAATGGATCTCTTGTTCAGGCCTTTTGCCAAATTCATCCAGCCTTACATAGACGACATTCTGGTCTTTAGTCAAACAATGGGAGATCACCTTGATCACCTCTGAACTTTTCTGTCTGTTTGTCAACATAATGGGTTAGCCATAAACCCATCCAAATCCCTTATTGCTGTTCCAGAACTTGTGTTCATCGGGATCAAGCTTCTTCCGGGGGGGAGAATGGAGGTACAGGAACACATTCTTACCAGAATTTGAAATTTGCCTGTTTCGAATGTAAAAGAATTACAGAGATTTCTGGGGTTAGTAAACTATATTTCTGGGTTCTACTACAAATTAGCAGAAGATCGTCTGGAACTAAATAAGCTTCTATGCAAGAAACCACCACCATGGACTCCATACCATGATAGGTTAATTCAGAATATCAAGGATAAGTGTGCCAAACTTCCACCATTGAAACTGCCAGGTCCAGGTTATAAAATAGTAGAAACAGATGCAAGTGAATTTGCATGGGCAGGTGTATTGAGAGAGCAGTCTACTATTGAGTTCAATCCAAAAGATAAAGGTCAAATAGTTAGGACTATCTCTGGAAGTTTTCATAGTTCAGAAAAGGATTATCATAGTACACATAAAGAAATCCTTGCTGTAGTAAACTCCTTTTCAGCCTTTCAGATGTTCATTGCGGATAAAAGGTTTTTACTAAAGAGTGATTTACAGAACCTCCGAGGATTCTTTAAAAAGGAATCTCGAAACAAAGTTGTGAGAGGTAGATTACTCAGGTGGGCTCAGCTTCTATGTACTTACGAATTTGATTGTGTTCATATTCCAGGGGCTGAGAATATTGTTGCAGATTTTGTATCCAGAGAAGGACGCAAGGAAGAACCTCAGTCTGACCCAGAAGGTAAAATCAGGCAAGCAACAGGTAAGATCAGAGTTATGCACATCCGCATCCGAGAACAGAGATGGCATGAACTCAGTAGAAATGAATGGAGTACGAATCCCTTTCCTAGACGGGATCTTCACAATTTCAGAATGGCTAATGATTTCCTATTTGATAGGTATAAAATGTTGAAAGCCAAAATGATGTTAACCTCTCCAGGTTTGTGGACCGAAGTCCCCTTCTTCCATTTCAATGCAGAGGTGGAACCAGTCGATCCTGACATAGGTCATCTTCTTAATAACTGGTGCGGTGACTTTTGTCTTCCATTACAGTTTAATAATCCAGATATTGGTAAGCCCGAAGAATGGCTTAATTTTGAAGAAGGTAAGGACTTAATTAGAGATATGTTTTCTGGACCTTACCCACCTGCAGAGAACTTAAATTTTGGAACATCTACTGCTTACACTGGATGTATATTTAAGTTAACATTTAATTCTGGTGAAGATACAGCTTTAAGCAGGTATATAGCTCAACACTATGGACCTTGTGGACCAGAGTCAGTCTTTGAACACTGGACTGTCAAAAATAGAATAAGGTACTTCTTCGCCCATCAAGTGCCCATCTAGATTCATGTTAAGACATACCGTATGAATGAAGCCACCCCCTTGAGCATGACCAGAGGAATCTATGGACCATACAAGCTCAAGGTAATGACAATCATGTGGAAAGAAGGAGAGCCACAATTGATGACGGGATGCATCCCTCATGCATCAACACAAACTTGCTACAATTGTGAAGACCACTCAGAAGACGACCCAAGGGTCCCCCAGAGAGTTGCTGGCCCAGCTTGTCATCACCCGGGCAAAGCATTTTGTGAAAAATGTGATGTCTTCCATAATGAAGATCTAGATACTGACAGCACGGGTTCTTAGCTAATAAGTGGGCTTGTCACTTATCGTGGAATCTTATCTCCGCGTGACTAAAGATAAGGCGTGGACCCTACCACGTTGTAAAGGGGTTACCTTTCCACCTTAATGAAAGGCCAAGTTATTCCTCTTGGGCCCAAAAGGAAAGTCCTGTAATTATCGTCCGTTGTGTCGGTCGTGTCTCTCTTATCTTGTTCACGAGCAATTGGGTCCCACCTTAATGGGATGCTCTTCAGATAAGATGCTGCTTCATGTCCTCTCCCCATTGACGGATCTCAAAGAATTATGAAGTCAGGGTTAAAAGATTTGCCCTCCGCTTCCTATAAAAGGATCCCAGGGCCGCCTGCATTCTTCAAGCAATTCTTGGCGAGTGAAGTTAGTGTGAAGAATTGAGTCTAAAAAGTTGAGTCTTCGATAAGTCAGAAGCTTTTTAGTCCAAAAGCTTAGTTTATACTGTAATACTCTGTAAGCTCTGAAATAATGAGCATAGCGAGCATTGTAAAAGATGAACATTTATGTAAGCTTCCTGCATGTTCTCAATGAAAATAGTTCCACTATTCATATAAGAGCTAGATATATTGTTGCGCACTGTGTTTGTCTATTGCAGCTTAGATTTGGTATCAGAGCCTCAGGTGACGATATAACTGTCTGTTGTTTACGTTGTTGTCTAACGTTAACTCCTTCCAATTCTGAATATCTGTAAAGCTCCTTTATTGTCTCCCTGTATTGACTCAGATCGTCATAAGTGTTGTAAGTCCCGACAAGTAAGTCCCGCTGAAGCCGTGGTTGGCATAAGGGCAGTAATCTGATCTTTTGAGCGCAGGTTCGAGCAAAGTGAGAGCGCAGATGGATTCCTCAACTTCTTCCTCTTCCCAAGCGAAGGACAACAGTCGTTCTGACATGACAGCAGAACGGAACTCAGAGGTTAGGTTTACCAACTTCTTTGCAAATAATGAAAGTTGTTTTAGTACTCCGTCTGAAATAGGAAACTGTATAGATGAAATAGAAAATTATGCAGTAGGTTCAGAGAGTGAAAAACCTTTTAAAGTTCCTAAAATCCCAGCACATGAGATTTACAGGGATATACCCAAAGGTATTGTTGATATGTTTAATAATAAGTCCATAGGTCTTAAGGATTGGTTTGGATATAAGTCTTCACTCAATTGCCATGTTGCAGAACTTTCCCATGTTGTAAAAGGAGGAAACGAAGGCAAGTTGAATATCTTTACTGATGAATTAGTTAAGAAGTTCAGAAAGAAGGCGTTAGAAAGTAAAAGAAACCCTCAGTTTATGCATCTCTCTTATATTAGAATAGGCATCTGTGGTCACTACAGAAAGGGTTTGCCTATTGTTGCTTTAATGATGTTAAAAGATGCAAGGTTTTATAAGTTATCTCATTCCCTATTAGGTGCAGGTTGTGATTCAATGGCCAAAGGTCCGATCTTTGTAGATTGTCTTTTAGACTACCCGGTCAGTCTGTTAGACGGTAACCTCAAGGATGTGTTAGAATATAAGTTTAAGACAATGAACTTATTCATGAAGAAGGATTCAGTGGATCACTCACTGGTCTTCCTAGTTCATTATCGATTATATGACAAGGTTATTCCTCTAATGATTAATCCTAGAAGTCTCCAGGAAAGAGGCCTTGATGGTTTATCTACTATCTGGAGTTCATCCAGCAACACTGCAAAGTTAACAGCCCCAAAAATAGTAAGGCATAAGGATATCCAGATGCCAGAAGAATGGGCTATGGAATTATGGGAACAAGATAATGTTACTGAGGTTGAGCAAGAAAAGAATCCCCAGTTGAGAGGTATCTCACTGGAAGAAATAGATGATCAGGCTGTAATCAAGTTTGGAAGTTCAGACACTAGAATCCCAAGACCCGTGTCTCGAAGTCAATCCTCTTCCGAAGAAACTTTCCCGGTAAGAGTTAGAGAAGCACCTAGGATTAGGTCTTCATCTTCCAAAGATCTAGTGAAAGATATTCCTTTCAATTATAATGAGCCTGTTCCATCTGTGGTACCTAGAGTACAAAGTGTTCGGTTACAACCCTCACAGGGTTTTGAAAATCTGTTTAGAATTCCAACGGTTTCAACTCAGACATCCTTTCAAGGAAAACTGCCACATTCCAATTGCAGTCATTCCAAATATTCTATTTTGGAAAATGGTTTATATCAGTGTGAGAACTGTTCATTTGTTTTCCCACCGAATACTGCCAGGTTAAGAATGATGAGTAGCAGTAGTCCGTTAAATGCATTAAGGACATTTTCTGAGTATTCAGTAGCTATGCCAGAAGGTAGTATCTCTGTAACAGATACCCAAATTATATCTGGAAATACAGTCATCCCAGGAAGGATTCCACCTTTTTAGGATTTCATGTTATCAGATACCTCTGGTAAGTACAAAGCTAAATGCTGGCCTTTGCATGTCACACCAATAGGTGACAATAGCCCCAGTCAAAGTTATTTATTAAATTGGGCTAATCTCTGTATGCGAAAGTCTTTGCTGCTCCAAGAAGATCGCCGAATATGGCAAGAACTTGACGCTGTTAAATATGAGAAGAATTTCCAGAGTCTCCAAGCTAATAGTCATACCTTAATTTCTACACTAGAGTTAATTGAGAAAAGGTTAACCCAAGAGTGGAAAGAGAAGGTTGAAGTTCAGCTCAATGAGTTGCACCTTCAATATGAAGCTTTAAGGAATAAAATAGAAGTCTGGAGAATTGAACAGCAGCAGCCATGGAAAGACAGAGAGAGTTAGTACTCAAGGTCAGGCAGGAAATTAAAGAAGACTGTGACGTCCTTAGTTCACAGTTAGGCACAACTAATATCCAGATCCGACATCATGGACAAAGGTTGCAGGAGATATCTGAAGAGCTCCATTCTCTTACGGGCTCTCAGTTAAGGATAACAGACTCACTCAGAGTTGAGTCACAAGAGACTAGAGAAGCCATTTCAGCTGAAGCTAATTCACTTCATTTGGCAATGAAAAAACAAGCCACTGAAAGGGCTATGAAATTCAAAAGTTTATCCATGCACCAAAAGAAAATAGAATTCACACTTTGTGATGGATCTATGTGTCCTTCATAAAGGGCATTATGCATAACATTCATGTCTTCATCATAGAGTGGATTTGATAAGCCTTGAAAGCCACTTTCAGCTGGCAATGATACAAACTTCTGACTCACAGAACCATCATGATGCACATTAAAATTAGTTAAGACTGAAAATAAATCAGTTGCAGCTTGGATACCAATATCACCTTCACAAAGAGAAGAATTCTCAGAATTAGTCACATACATGTCGCTTGAAAGAGTAGAATAATAATCATTCCCATCAACCTCATAGGTTGGGCAATTTTGGACATGTTCTACCTTGGCAAGGTCATCATTACCTAAATCTTCCACATTGTCAAAGCCATGATCAAAGCCACTTAATTCTTGCATATCACATGATGGAGACATCCCTTCACAATCAATTTATTGCTTTTCAAATTGTTGATAAGAGACTTGAGACTCAATCTGACATGTGTTATATGCTAGTACATGATTTTGGACAGAAGACTGGAACTCACTTCAAATATTGTTTTCAACACCATACATGCTTCTTGGCTGCTCATATGTATTTTCCAAAGGTCTGTGAGGTATAATCTCAGATTTAAACATATTTATTTCATTCAAGTGCATTGTGTCATTTGTTGGCTCAAATATTGCACTAGGATAGACATAACCAACACCTTGGAATGATGCATAAACTAGAGCAGTAGTAACACATTCATCTTGAAGATTATTTTGAAAAGTTGCAGCCATGTATCCTATGGGCATTCCATACTTCTGATTATTTTCAATGTCCATAGAAAATTTGTAGGCCTGATGCAACGTAGCAAGTTCCTTATCTCTCAGCAAATAGCTCATTTCCTCATCAAATGCAGCCAAGTATACAAACAAGCATAATGCATCATTTGGTCTTATATTTTCAGGAATTCTCTTTAAAGTCTTTAAAAATCTAAGATTGAAAGCAGGGACCAATTCCTTTTTCTCAATGTGGATATTGAAGAAGTCAATGAGCGTGGAAGACACACAAACCCTCTCACTGAACCACTCCTTAAAAGCTGATTGAAATTCTTGCTAAGAGCCAATTGAATGCGGTAACAAATTTAAGAACCACTCTCTTGCATCATCCTTCAAGGATTGGACAAATAGTCTCATGATTACATCTTTAGGGTCAACGTCGTAATCATCCATTAGATCATTGAACTGCTGCAAGTGTTTTTCTATTGATTGACTCTTTGTACCACTGAATTTTGGTAGCTTATCTCTGACCTCAGGTGGAATAACATTTGGGTAGCCACTAATTCCACTAAAATTGATGGTTCTATATCTTTCAATGCTGAAATCTCTTTTATTACATGGTTGGGACTAATCATTATACATTGTTACATCTGACACCATACCAGGATGAATGGACTAATAATACATATTTATAAGCTTTCACAAGCATCACACTTCAACCATGCATTCACTCATTTACAACCCACACTCAAACATTTCCTGATATTTAACCTTGTTATCATTATGCTTAATACATCTTCTCTATGAATCATTTAAACAATTATGCATACTACATCATAATATATGAGCTGCAATTTACAACATAAGAGTGTGCAAATTTATTTCCACCATTTCCCTTTTAACCAGTGCTAATTTCACCTAATAGGGAATCATTTTCATCTTAAGGCTTGAAGACTTCTCATAAACTATTTTCAAACATAATAATACTTTCTTTAAATTTATGAGAATACCTGGAAACTTGTAGCAGCTGCTAACCTTTCTTCCTGATTGAAAATATGCAGGTCTAGAACTTTTCTATATCTTTTGTCAAGTTCTTCATACATAGAGTCACCACCTCCTAGTAGAGGACTGATATGCAAACAGCACGAAGCTCCTTACAGCCTTTCCTTCATTTTGGGTTTCTCCTCAATAATAGAGTCACTTGAAACTTCTTCACATACACTACGACAAAACTTGTCCAAGTCTGAAACCTTCAATATCTAAAACAAATATTCAGATTCTTCAATTTTCTGACTCTTTCTACAAAAATAATGCACTGATCCCCAGTGGAGTCACCAGTTCTGTTGGTTCCCCAAATCTGCGTGCATCAAATCCTAAAGATTTGTCGCTTCATATACTCAGATTCAATGAGAGATTTGGCCAATGGAGTGGGAGATTATCTCTTATCTCCCCTGCACTTTAGGTTCTGCCGCACCTGGGAGAGTATTCCCTTATTCACAACCAAAAGATTTATCTTTGACTACCTCAGACAGAATGCTCTCAGGTATGCACCAAGATTTGTAAGCTAAACCCTAGATTGGCAATATTCTTGGACTATCTACACTGGTTAAATTTGAGAACATGCAAGACCCTAACCTAAAACAAAATAAAACATGAAATGGTTTGCTTCAAATTATTTGTCTTTATATTCAATGAGTTTCTGGACCTTTGGGAAAATAGATTCTAGACCAATGCCTTGTTTGGGTAATAAAGTCAGACATTCAACCCATGCAAATGTTTCCTAATGATAGCACAACTTCATATCTAGGGGGATTAATACAAATCACTATTGTCTTGCAGCAATGGCCTAGAGAAAGTATTTTATGCAACTCTACTTACAAATCCGTAAAAGAATACACAGTCCTCCATATCCCATCTAAAGTATCTTTAATTCATTCCTTGAATGAAAGCAACAAATGGAACATGCAAATTCAGCAATGTGAATAGATAAACTCAAAGATCCTTAATCTTCTTGCTTAAGAGGAAAATACATGCATTTATGGAGACAATTACAAAAAACACACACTACAAAGTATTTTTCATAGATTTCAACCTGAATAGAAACACTATCATACATAAAATGATTCACTTACAAAGCAAGAATGCAATCTGCAACCCAAAACCAGACATCTGCTCCTACAGAACTATTTCCCCAATGTGTGAACACCTTGTGTTCAAAGTCCAGCCCCCTATAAAGTGGAACAACATGCTCTCTTATAGACACAAGAGCATGTTGCCCTAAAATTTAATACATCCTGGCAGTTAGGTGAGTTTAACATGACAAGCTACCGCCAATAAGCCTAGGGAAAGCTAATAAATTAAATTAAAAAAAGGGAAGGCATAACAATAAATAAAACATGAAATCAAATGCCTTTAATTTATTTTTTCCCTCCTTTGAATTTTCCACCATTTTCTTTGACTGTCGGCGCCTCATTTCGCACTGTTGCATAGGCATAGTTGAAGACCCATTATCCTCTTGTGATGCTGCAATATGGGACTTTGAGACCTCTTCTCGGGCTCCCTGACTGCATTATGCCTTATAAGAACATGAAGAACAAATTTTAGCAGCTTCTCAAGCCTATTTTGTCCAACTCATTCACCTTTGGGTCGTTTTTGACAGTACAGGGGCTTTTTTGTCACTCTGCCACTCAGAAACCATCACAAATGCACTTAAAACTCTACTTAGGCAAGAGGATAGGTTAGGGGATGAATTTGAAGCATAAAACAGCATATTTGAGCCCAAAAAAGATGCCTAGAAGCTCAAAAACATGAGCAGCATTCATCTATGCAGCCAATCTTGCCTGAATCCGCCCAAAACACCTCCAAAAATGCCACAAGGGAGAGGGAAAAATTTCAATCCACATCACAAAGGAGACTAGAGATTGAAATCTGCACATAGATGAAGATTTCGCATTATCATAGGAAGCAAAGCAAGCTCGTGCGATGCTGCGAAATGCCTAAAATCACATTTGCTTGCCCTTTATAAAGTATAAACTTTATAAACCATGTTTATAAATTAACATTTCACATTTAAAAAATACTTTTGCCCATTAATAATTTTAATATTTCATTTTTCAACTTTAGGCAAATGACAACTTTTGAATTTCCTCCTTCAGGCAAATGGTGCATTTCCACTGTGAGCGGACGGGATGTTGGGGAGTCATGAAAATTTATACAAGGCCATTATCAATTATTTAGAGCAAACCCATTTCCTCAGAATCTGCATCGCTGAATGATTTTAGGGACGTCCTTTGTAAACTGGCCTGTCGGATGCCTTCGCTACAATTGAAATGCATTAAAATAATGCATCATATGGTCTCCAATTTTAATGAAACTACAACTCAAGAAGTTGTGGACCAAAACGAGAAATGGGTTGCCCTCAAAATTGCGAGATTGGAAACTTTCCAAAACACCAAATCTAGCCCAGTCGTAGTCAGAAAAGCATTAAATACCCTATCAAAACTCACCCTGGAAGCACAAAACCAAGCAGGCATGTTCTCTGCTACACCAAAAAACTTCCTACCAAGCAGATTTGCAAGATGATCCCTGAGTTCTAATATTTTAATCAGTGAATGTGGGCTCCGAGGTAGATTGAGCAGCATGTTGACCTAGCCTTTGTTGACATATCTAAATGCTATAGGCACTTCAAATTGGCAAAATTTGAAGGTGCCAACAATATGGACCTCATATCTAGAGCCAATTTACTAAACAAAGTGGTGCATAGGATGACACAGTAGAAAATTAGGAGCTAAACAAATAGATACATGAGTTGTTGAGGAATGGATAGATTAGAGAAATTTTAAGCCTATGTGTGGTACTGGTAGTGTTAGCACCAAAGAAAGATGGAGAATGGAGGATGTGTACAAACTCAAGAGTAATCAATAAGATCACAGTCAAGTATAGATTCCCATTTCCAAAAATGGATGACAATATGGATTGTTTGAGCGGAGCAAAATATTTCACAAAGATAGACCTAAGGAGTGTATACCATCAAATTAGGATCAGAGAAGGAGATGAATGAAATACTGCATTCAAGAAAAATGAAGGATTGTATGAGTGGTTAGTCATGCCTTTTGGATTGACTAATGCACCAAGTACATTCATGATATTGAGGAAAAAGGTATTGAAGAAATTCTTGGGTAAGTTTGTTATTATCTACTTGGATGATATTCTAATAAGTAGGACCAAGGAAGAACATTTGCAACATATTAGACAAGTACTTTAGAGGCTAAGATAAGAGAAATTGCCGATAAACATTAAGAAATGTAGTTTCATGAAGACAAAACTTGTATATTTGGGATTTGTGATTTCTACGAAAGGATTGAAGATGGATCCAAAAAAGTAAGAGCAATTGTTGGATGAGCACCCCTATAAATATTGGGGAGGTAAGATCTTTTCATGGACTGGCAAGTTTCTACCAGAAGTTCATTAGAAATTTTAGTACCTGTTTAGTGTGAAAAGAGAGGGGTTTGGTAATTTGAATGGTTTATGTGGAATCCTCCTTTCACACCAACATTCAAGGACTTTCAACTAAGTAGAGAACTCTACTACAAATCTCCTATCACTTGGAACAGAGGGTAAGATTGGAATTGTGTGAATTTTTTGTTCAATTAAGCCCGATTATGCTCAAAACCCTAATTTTGTAAAATCATAAACAAACGGACAAATCACAGAAAATAATCACACACAGAGATATCAAATGATGACCAAATACATACCAGCTTTTGAAGTTTGGTGCACGAAAAAGTTAGGGATTAATGAGTGGGTGCCCTTGTCCAGTGTACTTGTTTCTATCAAGATCTCTGAAGAATGCCTGCAACACAATTTTGTTGTCACAAAGATTTCACCGCCTCAGAATCTAGAGGTCTAATGAGTGAGCACCCTAGTCCAAGCCCTAATTTTCTTCTTTGCTCTGCACTTCTGACAGTCTGTAATGACTCCCTGTAACTCCACTTCTTCCACTTTCGAAACCTGTAACCTGCAATCACAGAAAAGTGGTTTGGGGGTTGTGGTGTTTAGAGACTTGCCTCGATCAAGCCCTGGAGAGACATTCAAGTCTTCTAAACACCGTTATCAGATAAAGAGTGCGTATCCCTGCGGGATAGAGGCAAAAACTAATTGATAAATGATTGAAAACACAAATGAATGTCACCTCGATGGTGTAGCTCGCATGAACATGAAGATCCTTCACATCATGAGAAGATGAATCCAAATCTACATAACAAACACAATAACAAAACAATACTCCTCTAGAACAATGAGTACTTTGAAAGCTCTCAAATCATAAGGATGCCAAAATCTCATAATCATCTTCTAGTTTACAAATGAATGCCTAAACATGCTTATATATGCCACTAAACAACTTCTCGCCAAAAAATTCATAATTCAAACTTGAGGTGTCGGCATAGGACCTAATAACAATCACATAACCGACACATGAAAATAGGTCCTAACCCAAAATAGGGTAAGACTAGGGCGTGGGCACCCAAGTCCTCCCCTCCTATTTTAGGTAGGGTTCATCACAAGTACATCCCCTAGGTCCCATTTGCCATAAAACTTATGGGTTTCTTTACTGGAAGTCATTATTAACATGTAAGATGATCTAAATGCATTCTAAAGGCCCCGAGAGCTAAACATAGGAGGGAAAATGCCCTAGGGAGACATTTTTTGACCTAACATTTAGCCCCCACTTTAGTGTATCCATGAATGTGAGGCCCATACATGCATTAAAATATGGTCAACAAACACAGCAAACACGCCAAGCACATGGAGCTAATTCCTACGCCAAGATTGAGAACTATTTCTAGCCCCCAGTCTCATGTAGACATTAGAGAAAACACATTACAAACACACCAATCACAATGAAGACAGTAATAAGCATGCAAAAAGAGAGAGAAGACAGTAATAGTCATGCAAGACACAGAGAAGACAACATTGAAGACATGCAAAAACACAGTGAATGCAGTGATTATTTCTTTTTTCATTTTCATTTTTTCCATAAGAATGCAAATGCAAGTACAATAAAAGTAAACATACAACCCATAATGCAGGAGGGACTAATCGCCACCAGTATTTAGACTACACTTGAGAACAAACATGCCATACAAATCCCAAAGCATAGGAGGGACTCATCACCACCAATCTTTAGACTATGCTTGGGAATAAACACGTCATATGTACACATGGAAGACACGGAGAAAACACGGCAAACAAGTGATGGAAGAAATGTATTACTAGGTTCGTAGCCATCTCAGGCACATTACAGGCACACACCGATGATTGTGCTTCACCACAACAATCACTGAAGACAGGCTTAAGGGTTAGGATAGTCTCATATCTGCTCCCCACCTACTCAGAGGACTTTTTGAAAATGACAAGATTGTACAATCTCCTCAAGAAATACACCATCCCCGCCTTCTGCAAAAGTGATTAAAATAAAAGGATATGCATGATATCTCACCTCCGCAGAGGGCTTAATGATTGCAATATAGAAATAAAAATGTGCACTCGCATGGAGATACAACATCCTGCCTTTGTAGAAAGCTTACAAACATGCTTCGTTAGTATCAAAATCATCAGACAGCTTACCTTTATATGCCCCCACCTTAAGGTGGTTGATATCGTGTATCGATATCAAGCATGTTAAGGTAGGAAGGAAACACACAAGGGAACAAGAGCTCTCACAAAGCTCATGCCCCTAGAGGTGACATGTACTTTATGATTGCCAAATGTTCCCACAAACACATTCCTACAAGAAAAGAGGTTATAAATCTTTCCATAAGACAATAACCACAACATGATAAAAATAATGCATGAAAATAACCACATCAAAAAGCCAAGGTTACACTATGGATTTAGAAACTGAGTATAACCATGGGGCTATACTACAAAGATCTCATAATTGAATGTAAACAAGGTGAGATTCAAAGATAAACAAAGTGCACGGAGTAGCTATATTGTTATAGTTTGTTAGTGCGATCTCTCGCAAAGCTCATGCCCCTAGAGGTGACATGTACTTTACGATCGCCAAATGTTCCCACAAACACATTCCTACAAGAAAAGAGGTTAGAAATATTTCCATAAGACATTAACCACAACATGATAAAAACAATGCATGAAAATAACCACATCAAAAAGCCAAGGTTACACTACGGATTCAGAAACCAAGTATGACCGTGGGGCTATACTACAAAGATCTCATAATTGAATGAAAACAAGGTGAGATTCAAAGATAAACAAAGTGCATGGAGCAGCTATATTGTTATAGTTTGTTAGTGTGATAAGACTGTTACCTAAATTTCACTACGACTCATTCAAGTAGAGTTTTGATTCAAAACTTGTAAGGTACATCTCATCTGGTCATTCATACATTACATTCAAGTGCATAAATGAAATAATTTAGGAGATTATGTTTATTAGTTTACTGCATTTATCCAAGTGCATGTAACATAAGAAGGGTTTATCCAAAATCCTTTCCAAAAAATAATCTTTATTGAATGTAAAATGTTCATCATCTCACACAAGTCGTGAGGTTAACTGCCTTATTCAATGAAATAGAAGAACAATCTATACATGAATAAGTAAATAAAGTAATGTGCATGTAGGGTCAGAGGCTAGTCATTGCCTGAGAAAGACTAGTTCTAGTTTTGGTGTGTTGTCCTGTCACCCCGGTCGTCTTTGTCCTTCCTAGCTTCATGTCGTCCCTGGTTCCTACATCTGGCAACAACAACAATGTTAGAGCAATGCTCTAAGCAATTAATGGTCCCAAACCATACATGAACAAGATACCATACATGTATAAACTGATCCTCAATTTGCATTAAACAAGAAATGTATACCTTGGATGTCCTAGAGAACAATCAGTCATCAAACACATCCAAAACATGCATTTATTTTCTAACAAGTTTGCTTCATGTGCAGATACAGATGTAATTATGTTTTTGTTTGACTCATCAGTTACATTATGAGTGGAGAAAATGTGGCTCCCACAAGGGTTGAGCCCAGCTCATAATCCTTATAGAACATCTCATATGCAATATACAAATGCAAAAGCATAGCTCAAGGAGCATATTCAGAAGGCAGATCATAGTTGTCAAGAGGTTTCAGTCATAGTAGGATAGCATATACAAGTGCAGTCAACATGATCATACACAGTCATAAAGGACAAGGGATAGCAAGGCACAATGGAGCAGGTATTTTCCTTTTGCTGTTATGAAGTATCCAGTTGTTGATCATATGTGCAAGTGAACAGTCCTATATCATACAGGTTCAACCATAAGATACATTGTCTAAGAAGAGACAATTCACATCAAAGGTGCAACATATCATGAACAGTGTGACTATATCAGGAGAAATGGAAGGTTCATTTCCATTAAAACCACTTATATATTGCAAACACATTGTCCAGCTAAGAAGGAGAAAACAAATGTGTATCAGAAATGTTCCATCTGGTAAAGGACAGCTAATAATCAGGAAAACCTGAGCAACTTTAGGACAAAAGATACAAAGCATAAGGTGCATGAGATGGAGCAGCATAGTATGATGGAACAACAATCATCAACAATAAGAAAAGGCAGTGACAGTTAAAGCATGATGGCAAACAATAAATAGAGAGATTGTCAAGTGGACAGAGGCCTTAAACAATAGAGGAATGAGTGCAGAGATGTCTGCATGGAAGTCATCCCATGAAGAGCATACAATGGACAAAGAAAGCCTTGGAAGATCATGATAGTGGGATAAGCAACAAAAAAGTAGATTGAGCACATGCCAGGAGGGTGCATGAAACAACTTATATAGTGCAGACCTATATGCAAGTTAGTAAGTTTTGAGTTGGGTTATGTTCTGTGAAGCTATGAGAGGAGTCTAGAGATTTCTTAAACCCTTATATGCTTGAAAGAAGATGTAGAACCTTGTTTAAGGTTGCATAGTAGTTGAAATACATGTAGATCACTAGAAACATTGTCAAGCACTTGAAGAACTACACAAAAGTTAGAGATTTCCAAGATCATTGTCAGACCTTGAGGAGGTTCTGCCAAGTTGTTCCCAAAAACCTGATGTTGATGACTTACGAAGGTCTATATCTAATTTATGAAGCTTAATAGCAACTTTATCATGAGGTTAAAACCTAAAGATCACTGTCATAGACCCCTTTGAACAGTCATGCATTGTGTAGGTAGCCAATAAGGCATGTTGGACAGTCAAATGTTGACTGCATGGTAGTCACAATACAGAGATAGCAGTCATATTGACAACATGAGGAAAACATAATAGACAATAGACTAAGTAACAATCACAGAGAGGACTGTTTATAGTTTCTAAGGGTTTCTTTGCATAAACAAGGTATGACAAACCCTAGCAGACATTCTAGAAATAAAGAAATGATGTCAAACCATTGTGAGGATGACTATAAGTCATAGACATATGAATACTATGTTGATAACTGAGAGGGGGGGTGAATCAGTTATCTTAATTAGTTCAACTTTCTATCCTTCTTTGACAATTAGTGCAGCATCAAATCATATAAGAAAACATAACTATGAAAACAGAGATAACATTAATACACATAACATAATGATTTTGACGTGGAAAACCCTGTTAAGGGAAAAACCACGGGGTGACTAACCCAAGATTGTATTCTCTGTTAAAAGAATAAGATAGTACAAAATGGAAATTGCTAATTAGGGCTCATTGCCCGAGCACACTGCTCACAAGAGGCTCACTGCCTACAAGAGACTCACTGTCTACAAGGTACAAAGAAGGTAACAAGATACTTGAACTGATAAGAAGCATCCACATATGTTGAGGTTTAGTTCCGATTAGGCTCCATACACTAATCTACTGCACTTCATTCTTCCTCTTCTTTGGTGCTACTATCCTATCACATACCGAACCTATATTACTACTTCTACATAGCTCTCTACTTTTATTTGCACTTTACAACACACCACGCACAGCTTCATACCGAAATCAATCTGGTATATATATCTGCACCATGTTGGTAGGTGGCGACTGATCAGGAAAGTACTATACACTAGCCATGTATCCTCACCAGGGTTCAGGCGAGGATACATAAAAAATCCTATTTTTGTGACCGATATAAGAAAACCCTATTTTTGTAACCAACAAAAAGGCTTGATAAAAAGTGGCTAAAGGTTAGGGTTTTGGTGGATATTGTATTGTAGCATTTTACAGTGGTATTGAGTTGCAGGGATTGCTGATTGTAATCAGTTTGATTTAATGGATAATAATATTAGACTCTCTGTTTGGTGGATGTAGCCCGAGTTTGGGTGAACCACATTAAAACTTGTCTCTCCTTGTCTGTTTAATCTTTATTTACATTTAATTGATATCTTCTACCGGCTAACCCTAACAAGTGGTATCAGAGTGGGTTGTGTTTGATTATTGTCTGCAAGAAGGTCTCATGGTTGAGTGGGAGTCTCACGGTTGAGTGCAAGTCTCACGGTTGAGTGGGAGCAATGGCAGACGAGGGTAAATTGAAGGTCGACAAATTTAATGGGCAGAAATATCAGTTATGGAAGATGCAGATGGAGAATTACCTCTATCAAAAGGATTTATGGATGCCATTAGAAGGAGTATCCAAGAAACCAGAAACAATGTTTGATGAGGATTGAAATCTTCTTGACAAAAAGGCATTGGGAACCATTTGGTTGTGCCTAGCACCAATGGTGGCATTCAATATAACGGAAGCAAAGACAACAGATGGTCTGATCAAAGCTTTGGCTAAATTGTATGAAAAATCGTCAGCCTAAAATAAGGTATTTCTCATGAAGCGCTTGTTTAATCTGAAAATGGTTGAAGTTGGATCTGTGATAGATCATTTAAATGAATTTAATACGATTGTAAGTCAATTGACTTCTGTAAATGTAAAATTTGATGAAGAAGTTAGAGCTCTCTTGATATTATGTTCATTGCCTGAAAGCTGAGATAGTTTGGTAATGGTGGTTAGTAACTCTATTTTTGGTTCAAACACCCTGAAATTTGATGATGTTGTTGGTGTTATTTTGAGTGAGGAAATTCATAGAAAAACTCAGGTGGATCCACATCAGGCAGTGTTTTGAATGCAGAAAGTAGGGGCAGATCAAAGGAGAGAGGAAAAGGTTCTAGAGGTTGTGGGAAGTCACGAGGAAAATCAAAGGACAAAAGATCCCAATCCAGAAGACAAAAGGATTGCTGGTATTGTGGGAAACCAGGTCATCTAAAGAAAGATTGTTGGTCTCAGGAGAATAAAGGAGACAAACAAGAAGGCAATAAGGAGGCAAATGTGATTCAGGGGCCTCATTTCATGCTACGCCCCATAGAAGTTATTTTCTTGATTATGTCCAAGGGGACTTTGGGTTGGTTTATTTGGGAGATAACGAACCCTGTCAGATTGTTGGAAAGGGAAGAATTAAGATTAAGTTGTAGAATGGGAATCATTGGCTACTACAAGAGGTAAGGCATGTTCCAAGGCTCAGTAGGAATTTAATTTCAGCGGGCAACTAGCTAAACAAGGTTGCATTGTTACATTTACTGATAAAAATTGGAAGGTTTCAAAAGGTGCCTTAGTAGTAGCAAAAGGTCTGAAAGTAGGCACCTTATATCTTTGTACAGGTCATACTGTTCCTTCTACTTTCGCTGTTATAGAGAAAAAACAAACAGGTTTAGAAACAGTTGCTGCAGGTTTGCAGGAAGAGACTGGACAAGTTGCTACAGGTTCTGAGACAACAATGTGGCATAACAGACTTGGGCATATGAGTGAAAAAGGTATGAAGGTACTTCATTCTAAGAAAGTTTTACCAGGTTTGAAATGTATTAATATGCATTTCTATGAAATTTGTGTGTATGGCAAACAAAAGAGAGTCAGTTTTCTCAAGGATGGGAAGCAAAAGAAAAATGAAAAGTTAGAGCTTGTGCATACAGATGTATGGGGACCAGCTCATGTATCTTCTCTCGGTGGCTTTCAGTATTATGTTACATTCATAGATGATGCAACTAGGAAGGTCTGGATTTATTTCCTTAGATAGAATCTGATGTATTTGAAAATTTAAAAAATGGAGAAGCTTGGTTGAGAATGAGACAGGTAAAAGATTAAAATGTCTCAGATCTGATAATGGCGGTGAGTATTACAGCAAAGAATTTGAAGATTATTGTTCCTTTAATAGAATTTGTAGGCAGAAAATGGTTTCAGGGACTCCACAGGAAAATGGAGTGGCTGAACGCATGAATAGGACAATAATGGAGCATGTAAGGACCACGAGATTGCATGTTGTGCTGCCTTTAAACATGTGGGCAGAGGTTATCAACACTGGTGTATATTTAATTAATAGAGGTCCTTCAGTTCCTTTGGGCTGTGGTATTCCAGAGGAAGCATGGACAGGCAAGAAGGTGAGTTATTCTTTTCTAAAAACCTTCGCCTGTGAAGCATTTGCACATATAGATTCTGAAAATAGAACCAAGCTGGATGCAAAATCAAAAAAGTGTACCTTCGTTGGATATGGCATTGATGAATTTGGTTATAGGCTTTGGGATTTTAAAAATTAGAAAATTGTGAGAAGCAGGGATGTTTTATTCAATGCGAAGGTGTTGCATAAAGATCAGTTGCAGTAGCATGAGAAGAAAGAAAAGGATTATGTGGTGCTAGATAATACTTTGAATAGTGATGTTCCAGTGGTTCCTCATGCTCCGCAACAACAACCAGAAAGACCACAAACTCCAGTGAATGTTAGACGGTCAACAAGGTTAAGTAGACCTCCTGAAAGGTTTTCTCCCTCTTTGTATTCTATTTTGTTAACAGATGTTGGTGAACCAGAAGGGCATGATAAAGCTATGCAGATGGATACACAGGTTCAGTGGGAGCTTGCCATGAAAGAAGAAATCGACTCTTTGCTGAAAAATCAGACTTGGGAATTATGTAAGTTACCTGTAGGTAAAAAGGCTTTACCAAACAAATGGGTTTATCGGCTAAAATAGAAAGATGGAGGTAAGAAAAGATTTAAATCCAGGTTAGTAGTAAAAGGATTTGCACAGAAAAAGGGCATTGATTTTGATGGGATATTTTCTCCGGTTGTCAAGATGACTTCTATTCGTACTGTTTTAAGTATTATGGCTGCTGAAGATTTGCATTTGGAACAGCTAGATATGAAAACTACCTTTCTCCATGGTGATTTGGACGAGGAGATATACATGGAACAGCCCCAAGGATTTGAGGTTAGAGGTAAGGAGAAACTGGTGTGTAGATTGAAGAAGAATTTATATTGCCTAAAACAAGCACCTCGGCAATGGTATTTGAAATTTGATAGTTTTATGGCTGAGCAAGGCTACAGTTGGTGTAACTCTGACCATTGTGTTTATTTTAAGAGGTTGGATAATGACAGCTACATTATTTTATGTTTATATGTTGACGACATGCTTGTAGCTGGGTCTAACATGAATCACATAAGAGAGTTAAAACATCAGTTAGCACAGACATTTGATATGAAGGATTTGGGGGCAGCAAAACAAATCCTTGGTATGAAAATTTGCAGAGATAGGAAGAATAGAAAATTGACTATCTCAGGCTACTTATGTTGAACAGGTGTTGCAGAGATTCCATATGGAGAATGCAAAAGTTGTCAGCACACCTTTGCCTAGTCATTTGAAATTGACTAAGGAGATGTGTCCGAAGACACAAGAGGAGAAAGAGAAAATGTCCAAGGTACCATATGCTTCAGTTGTAGGAAGTTTAATGTATGCCATGGTATGCACCAGACCGGATATTGCACATGTTGTAGGAGTCGTTAGCAGGTATATGAGTCATCCCAGAATTGAGCATTGGACTGCAGTAAAATAGATTCTCAGATATTTGAGAGGTACATCCAATAAACACTTATGTTTTGAGGGCTCTAATACTGATTTAGCAGGTTATGTAGACTCAGATTTGGCAGGGGATATTGATACCAAGTAGAGTACTACAGTTTATGTCTTTACTGTAGGTGGGACAGTGGTGAGTTGGATTTCTAGGTTGTAAAAGGTGGTTGCTTTATCCACCACAGAGGCAGAATATGTAGCTGCAACAGAGGCAACCAAGGAGATGATATGGCTGCACTCTTTCATAAAAGAATTGGGCAAACAATAGGATAACAGTTATTTGTTTACGGACAGCCAGAGTGCCATACATCTTGCAAAGAATTCTGCCTTGCATTCAAAGACCAAACACATACAGTTGAGGTATCACTTTATTCGGTCGGTGTTGGATAATGGACAGTTACGGCTGGAAAAGATACATACAGATGAAAATCTAGTGGATATGTTTACAAAGGTAGTGACAAGGGAGAAGTTGAGCTCTTCTTCAGCTTCGATTGGTCTTCAAGACTGAAAACAACAAAAAATAGAAAAGCAGAGTCCAGGGTGCTTATTTCCAGTGGGAGCTACAGGCGCAGCGGTGTCATCCAGGATCAATCTCCAAGTGGGAGATTGTTTGGTGTGGAGCTTGATTAGTCTCCAAGTGGGAGATTGTTGGTAGGTGGCGACTGATCAGGAAAGTACTATACACTAGCCATGTATCCTCGCCGGGAGTTTTTTTAGAACCAACATAAAAAATCCTATTTTTGTGACTAACATAAGAAAACCCTATTTTTGTAACCGATAAAAAGTCTTGATAAAAAGTAGCTAAGGGTTAGGGTTTTGGTGGATATTGTATTGTAGCATTTTGCAGTGGTATTGAGTTACAAGGATTGCTAATTGTAATCAATTTGATTTACTGGATAATAATATTAGACTCTCTGTTTGGTGGATCTAGCCCGAGTTTGGGTGAACCACGTTAAAACTTGTCTCTCCTTGTTATTATTTATGTGTATTTCCATTCCTCTGTTTAATCTTTATTTGCATGTAATTGATATCTTTTGTCGGCTAACGCTAACACACCAAGGATTTCATCAACTTTCTGGTCAGCATCCAGAATACTCAATATCTTTCCAAACTTTGGTCTGTCGGCTGAATCTTTGCTTACCAAGTGATGCGTATCAAAGAGATGCTTATAGAAGTCATCAATCATGTTGGCCAATCATGAATGATACCTCAAGAAGCTTGATCACCATCAATATCTTATCCGGACTAAGGTCTGATGCTCTGTCAGTCAAGTCTTCCTCAGTCTACTCTACCAAATAGGAACCCAATACTCAGGTGCTTATATCTTTTCACTCTTCCATCACCGGAGGCTCAATATCTGGAATATGTTAGTCATGGTACTCCTCTTGACTTCCCCAAGTCCACACTTTACTGATATACTTCCTCTGAGAGATCCGGACCTGATTGTCAGACCTTGTTGCATGCTCTGTTCTTGGTCACTAGACCAAAACACTCTTCAATCTGACTTCCGATAGAGACACACCATGTCCTGTGGATGTGTGGGATAGACTTTGTTGCCATCAATGACAACCCTCATGAAGCCACACAGTGTCTCTTGCCAACAATCTCCCCCTTTGGCATTGATGGCAACACTTAGTGAAAAATGACTAAGTGTCACACTGCACTCCCCCTTAGCTGATGCTCTGTTCTAATGTACACTTTACCAGAGCTCCCCCTTAGCTAGATTCCACATTTTTCACTACTCCTCACTCCCCCTTTGACATCAATGGCAAAGGGTAGAATCTGTACACCAAAATTTTCAAAAATCAATATATACATATCCGCATAAGTATATATACAAGTTGTACTTACATATACTTAAGTATATCTGCAAAAGTATTCTTCAACTGTACAACTTCTGTCACCCAACTCTGCTTCATCCTGTCCAAAATTGAGGTGTGACCACTCAACAGGAATGCAAAAGCTTCTGCCTTCTTAAGATCTATCGGATCACTGGTCCGGGCTATGGCCTGAGCATCAGTTAGGGCCTCATGCATGGCCTCTAACTTAGGGATAATGATCCCTCTAAGTTCACCCATCCTACTTATTAGGTTCTTCCTTTCCTTTTCAAGTTTCTTTAGTTCATTTAGAATGGCAATAGTTTGACATTCTTGGTTTATTCTAGATGTGGTGAGAGGATCAAAATTCTAAGATAGTCATGACAATTTCTCCTCTTGTTCTTTCACTTTTTTCTCAATATCCATTGTCACTTTGGACCAGGATAGACAAAATTTATACATTTCTCTGCCATCTTTAAGAGCATTTCTAAGCTCTTTATGCCAATATCCATAATTCTCCTATCATTTGTTATTAGCCCTTGTACTTCGGAGAATCTTTTTCCCAAAAACTCCTTCCGGACCTTTTCTTCAGCTGACTTCTCTAAGGAATCAAAATGTGTATTAACAAAATTTACAAGAGATTTTAGATTACTAGATGAGGAGGCCAAGAGATCCTTCTGGAATGATGGCATGATCTTCTCCAATACACCAAATGCAATTTCTATTAGCTCACAGTCTTCCATGTGAGACTTCAAAAGTTTTTCTTTTGCCTTTGCTTGGGTAAAGGATGCTATCTTCATAATCTGAACCGGGGAGAGGGAATCAAAATTGAATAGTCCTTGAAGTAGCTCTGGTTCATCTAATTCCATCATTTCTTTTGTCAAGAAGTCTTTGACTGGTTCTGTAGTGTCTCTTGCCAGAGACAGAGTTTTCCTCCCTTCTACAGCCTTAGCACTGTCATTTGTGATCTTCTCTGTTTGACCTTCTTCTCTTCCCTTCACCTCTTCTTCTTGACTGATTTTCTCTTCTATTCTTTCTTCTCCTTTAGATCCAGAGTCTACTGGGGAAACTGGAGGAGAGATGTTTGCTTCTTCATGGACTTCCTCTTCTGGAGCAGAGAAATCTAAGTCCTTAGCTTTCTCTTCACTTGTCTCCCTTGCCTCTTCTGCCACTGTCTCAGTAGATTCTCTTTTGTCATCCATGATAGAGGGTTCATCACCTAAGTCCTCTATAATAGGAAGATTGAATCTTTTAAAAGCATTCCAGAAGATATCTTTTGTTTCTTTTTCTACTTTGTCAGTTTCTTCAAGCATAAGCTGATTCATTCTAGCTTTGCTCTAGAACTCATCCTTGCAATCTTTGAAGATCATATTCATTTGTTTCAGAGTGATTGAAGGATAGAGCTAAATAGCTATTTGTTCCTGGATCTCAAGATCCTTTACCTTAGCATTGTTCTTTCTTATTTCTAGTTCCTTCTCTAGGATTTTGGGAATTAGAGATATGATTTCAATAAATACCTTATTATAGATATTCAGATACCTGACTGTAGCTTCTTGCAAGATCTTCTGGTCAACTTCGTTATATTCATCATAGAACTCAGTCATTGGTTTTAGGTTCCCATCCACAGTGACTGATTTGATGATATCATTAATGTAGAGAGAAGGTTTTTAAACAAATTCGTCTTTCTTTTCTTGCTTGTCTTGACCAGTAGAGGATTCACCGGATGTTTTCTTCTTATTCTTCATTTTCTTTACTTCCTCATCTATCTCTGTCTCTTCATCATCCTTGAGACTTGTATAGGATCTTGTTGCCTTTTTCTTTGTTCTTTTCTATGCCTTTCTGGATGTCTAAGCTTCCAGTTTTGATGCTTTTTGGCTCTTGAAGGTGGCAGGTGCAAAGCTTTTGGAGAGTATGGTCCAGGAGGGGGCTTGCACCAGAGCACTTTCTCTTTCTGCATTTGTTTCTCTTTCTTTTCCCTTTCCATCTCTCTGTTGGCATCGACTACCTCCTTTGAAATTCCATGTCTCTTAGCAAATTCTTCCACTTCTCTTCTTACTTCTCTTTTAATTTCAGGCTGTCTCAGTCCAACATGAACTTTTACACTCAGCTCTTGGAATGTTTCAAACCTTTCTGCCTTAGGGTCCTTGGGCTGACTTAGCATGTGTTGAACATGTAGCTCAAAAATTTTCTCATCTACTTCATACCCCATTGGCATGATCTAGACTGTCCTTGGCTCCACTGCCTCCATTAGGCATTGATCAGTGTCTACCATTAAGCACACTGTATCCTTGTATTTCTCAACCAATGATTGGGGGATTCTTTTTTTGGCCTACATCAAGCTTTGGAAGTTTTTGAAGTAACCCCATAGTATTGTGTTTTGTGCCTTGGCATCACCAAGCCCATGCAAATAATCCCTGATTTGTATGGCAACAGGTCTATCATTTTGCCATATCCAACCACTAGATCCAGGTAGCTCATTCATGTAATAGAAGAAAAGATAGAGTATCAAGCCACCATATTTGAAGGAATTCTTCTTATCCTTCTTTATCTTCTGTAGATTCTCCAAAAGTTGGTTCAGAAGGAGCTCACAAAGATCATAGTCAGCATTCTTTCTTAACATTTCATAAGTAGTGTAAATTATTGTTTCGGATACAGAATTCTCTCTGCTGGAGTGATATATCTTGTAGCCAATTATCATGGCGGCAAACTTGATATCCGGATCTGTGATATCCTCAATTGTCATTGCTCTTATCAAATTTAGATCCGGTAGCCTCACTCACAGTTTGGTTTTTAACTGATTTGAGAGTAGGTAACCCACCAAATGAGTGCAATCTGGTCACTGCCCTAATGGCATCCCTTGTGATCTTAAATGGCCTCATTAACCATATGAAGTTGTCATGCACTCTGCTCAGAATATACCGGACCCATTCATCTTCTGTAAAACAAGGGAAATGAATGCACTGTCCAAAATGCTTGTCCCGGATGGCTTTGTACTGAGGTTTGAGTTCAAATGATTCATCTATTAGCTACTTATGATATATATCCATCAGCTTGGATTCCCTGAATTCCTTAATATTTGCATGAATGTATGCCCTAACGTCTTCAACATGCAAAACCCCATGCGGAATGGTAGAGAATGCACCTAAAGGATCTACTTCTAGAGATTTATAAGGGTGTTTCTTGAACTTAGGGCGCAGCCTATCAGTGATTTTGACAACATTCAGAGTAGCCATCTTTCAAGAGATTCAGAGAGAGATTTACATGAGTGAAAACTACCTTTTTACGCCTTTAGAGTTCACGAAAAGAGCCCAAAAGATCGCCGGTTGACTTGAATTCCGTGATTGATCCTTGAGAGAGATGAAGCAAACTTGTTTGCAGAGCTCTTCTTATCTTTTTCACTAATGCAAATGTGCAAATGATGAGCAAATGAACCCTTTTATCTCTGAGCAAACCCTAATTTCATTTTGTAATGAATGCACAACTTGAGTTATTTCAATTGCCTTATCATGAGAGAGATTTTTCTAGATCACTGAGATGTACTTAGAGCAATTTTTAGTGATGAATTTCAATGTATCTACTTTCCTCGAATCATCCCCTTTATCTGCAAATCAGGATGTTTCAGTTTAGAATTATACCAAATCAAACTGTGAAAATCCAGCTTTTACCAGAAAACTATTAAACCGGATCAATCTTGGAAGATTGGACTCTTCAAATCTTCTTGCAGATCTTGCATATCTTTACCAAGGCTTCCTTAGATGTTTCTCTGAGAATCCTTTAATCTGGAACTTTCCTTGTGCGAATTTCAGGCACCAATTAACTGGTTGGGGAAATTTGTTTTCCTTCTTGACTCCCCCTAAGCTAGAGCTCATCTTATTTAGTTTCCGGAAGGAATATCAGCACCAGATTCTGGTGTGGATCCATCTCCAACATTTTATGTAGTTCTCTTTACCCAAATCTTGTTCATCTCCCTTTGAATTTCATCCGCATTCATTTTTCCTTTTCCTTTGTCTTGATTTTGATTATGATGCACCAGACCCTTTTTGTCTTGATTCTTACTTCTGCAGAATTTGGCAATATGACCGGATCTATTGCAATTGTAGCAAACAATATTTCTTTACATATTTGACTGGTATCTTCTAGATCTACATTGATTAGCCATATGTCCCATTCTATTGCATGAAAAGCATCTACCATTGAATGAATTGTTCATTTGCATATTTCTACACTCATGAGATTTGTGACCATACCTTTTGCAGTTAAAACATTGTCTGGAGAAGGATGAATTAGTCTGATTCATTCTTCTTCTGCACTAATTTTCTTTATGACCAAAGTTGTTGCAATTACGGCAGTATCCATTGAAGGATGGATATCTTTGAGCATTTGGTTGTCTTACCGGAGGTCTTCTAGGCCTGTTCCTTGGATTTCCTGATCCAGAGTTCTTCTAACCAGATCCAAAGCTTTCACCTTTCTCATACCCCAAGCCTTGCTTGTCATCTACCCTCTTTTGGCTTTCAAGAACTTCAAGTTGGGCTAAGCTTATCTTGAATTTCTCTTTGTATTCATTTGTTGTTTGAAGATCCCTTTTAAGAGTGTCAATCTGATTCTCAAGTTGTTCTTCATTATCTCTAGCTTCTTCAAGATTAGATTCTAGATGCCTGATTATTCTATCCATTTTATGGCAGTCCTCTGACTTCTCCTTGGGAGATTGTCTTAGATCATCTTCAATTTTTCTTTTCTCTTCAATTTCTTGGGTGAATTTTATAACCCCTAATTCCATTTCATGTCTTACCATAATGACCTCTTTTGATAGCTTCTCACATAACTTGTTCTTCTCATTCAGATCTTCATCAATATTATTAGCTTCACTTTGACTTGCTAGTTGTTAAAGTAGTTCCTTTCTCTTTTTCATAGAGATACTCAATTTCTCTTTTAGTTCATTTATGAAATCATCAGCCTGTTTGAGTCTTTCCTTCAAGTTATTGACTTCGGAGTGAGATTGTTCAAGATCATCTAGGGCAGACTAAAGTTGTTCCCTCATACCATACATATCCATTGAGATTCCCAGATCTTCCTTAAGCTGTTAAGCTCTGTTTGGAGGAACTTAGCTCTGATACCAATTGTTGATAACTGAGAGGGGGGTGAATCAGTTATCTTAATTAGTTCAACTTTCTATCCTTCTTTGACAATTAGTGTAGCATCAAATCATATAAGCAAACATAACTATGAAAATAGAGATAACATTAATACACATGACACAATGATTTTGACGTGGAAAACCCTGTTAAGGGAAAAACCACGGGGTGACTAACCCAAGATTGTATTCGCTGTTAAAAGAATAAGATAGTACAAAATGGCACTTGCCAATTAGGGCTCAGTGCCCGAGCACACTGCTCACAAGAGGCTCACTGCCTACAAGAGACTCACTATCTACAAGGTACAAAGAAGGTAACAGGACACTTGAACTAATAAGAAGCATCCACATATGCTGAGGTTTAGTTCCAGTTAGGCTCCATACACTGATCTACTGCACTTCATTCTTCCTCTTCTTTGGTGTTGTTGTCCGGTCACATACTGGACCTGTATTACTATCTGCTTTTCTTCGTACTTTACAACACACCTTCATACCGAAATCAATCTGGTATATATATCCGCACCAAGGATTTCATCAACTTTCTGGTCGTCATCCGGAATACTCAATATCTTTCCAAACTTTGGTCTATCCGCTGAATCTTTGCTTACCAAGTGATGCGTATCAAAGAGATGCTTATAGAAGTCATCAATCATGTCGGCCAATCATGAATGATACCTCAAGAAGCTTGATCACCATTAATATCTCATCCGGATTAAGGTCTGATGGTCTGCCAGTCAGGTCTTCCTCAGTCTACTCTGCCAAATAGGAACCCAATACTTAGGTTCTTATATCTTTTCACTCTTTCATCACCGGAGGCTCAATCTCTAGAATATGTTAGTCATGGTACTCATCTTGACTTCCCCAAGTCCACACTTTATTGAGATACTTCCTCTGAGAGATCCAGACCTGATTGTCAGACCTTGCTGCATGCTCTATTCTTGGTCACCGGACCAAAATACTCTTCAATCTGACTTCTGGTAGAGACACACCATATCCTGTGGATGTGTGGGATGGACTTTGTTGCCATCAATGACAACCCTCATGAAGACACACAATGTCTCTTGCCAACATATTGTGCTATTGTGGTCATGTAGGCTATGTAATAGACTTTGTTAACAGTCATGACAGGGCAGGGTTTGAGCAGTAAATAGAGGAACAACATTCATTTGAACTAGTCATAGTAGTGTGTGAAAGAGCAATCACTAATATTGTGAAAGGGACAGTAGTATTCTGTGACAGAGGGAAATGCAGCAGGTGTTGCAGACTTTACAAAGATGAAGAGGATGAGACATCAATCATGCCAAGAAAGGACAGCATGTCAAGCTAAGGCAGTCCAGTTTAAAGGCAGATCAGTCTATCAGCAAACAGTCAAGCATAATCCAGAAGAACAATAATTTTTCTACCAGGCATGGGACAACATTGAAGAAGGAGAGCAGGGTATGACTGAGAGCAAATGACAATCATGAAGATAGTTACCATAGTGAGAGGTCTCTGAGAAGGACAATGATTAATATTATCAAAAGCTCTAGTACACAAAGAGCCTACCTTTTAAAAGGGAACAAAACTACCTCTCTTACACTTATCCAAGAAGACAAGATGGGACTGCCACAACTACCAAATAGTGAAAGTTTGTTTCCAATCCTTTAGCCAAGGAAAAAGAGGGTACTGCAAGTACAGGGAGAGAATGTATGACAAGTTGCGTGATAGCCATCAAATCAAAATAGTGATGCATGTGTTTTGGAACAGTCATCAAAACAAGGAAAAGTCACCATGACTCTTATGATCAAAACCTTTAGTAATACATTCTAAACTATAAGAACAGAAGACATTTGTCTAAGCTTTAGTGTATGTATGCTATCCCAGTCATGAGTTATAACATTTCCAGTGTACAGTGACCTTCAGAAATGATCTTCCAGGTGAATCAGTAACAAAAAATAGACAAAAGTATACAGATTCTTATCTACAGAAGATACAAGGCAGCAACAAAGTCTACAAATTCTTCACAGTCTCCATGTAAACCCTAGTAGGGTTTTTGTCACAAAATAAAGAGACTTTCACAATTACATTGCTAGTTAGGGAGCAACCATGATAGAGATGAAAAATGATCAGAAATGGCCTACTGCGGAAGGCATTTGGCAACGCAATTATATGCATTCAGAAACTTCCACTGGGGCTTATGTAACTCAATCTTCTGTTACAGGAAAGTTTAATCAAATAGAAAACATAAAAATGGAAAAAGTGATTTTCTTGATACGCATGTGTTTTCTGAGATTGGAAGTACTACTACTGTGAGAATTGGAGAGCTTGCAAGCAATGAAGTGCAAGAGAAAATAGAAAATGCAAGGATTAAAAAAGCATCAGCATTGGAATGGTGCCTCCAAAATTGTCTTACAGAAATCACAAGATGGATTAGTAAGGCCAAAAGATGAGAAACAATTGAGCAAAAACCAGATTAGGATACTTGAGAAAAGTGCATTAGAAGGAAAATAGAAGATATCGCCAAGTTTCCAAAGGGATAGCAGTATTCAGTGACAGAAAGAAGGTTTGCTTTGAATCTTTAATACATTCAACATCAATTCTTAGATGGAAAAAATTTTTAAAATCTCAAAATGCATAAGGGAGATCACCATACAAAGGAGGAAGGTGTCATGTGATGCTCAGTTACAAATGTAAGAATAAACCTCAGCTTTGTCTCATCTTACAAAGAGCAAAATCATGTAATGCAAAATACAAAGGAAGTAGCAGTCTTATGATTGTCTTGTAAACAAATGAATATATGTAGAGTTTAGATACAGTAGCAAGTGGATAAGTTTCAAACTTTGAGGCTTTTTCTTGCAAACTAGAAAATGGTTAAATGAAACCCAGTTTGATTGCAAGAAAGTTATAGTCAAAGAACACATTTTTTTACAAGTATCACAATATCATCATATTGCAAAATAAAAGTAGCTACAGATACAAGAAATGCTAGGTTTCGAACTATTGAGAGTGTTTTACAAACTCAAGAAGATAGTGGAACCCATTGTATGCATGGTTGTGGCCTCTAGTGCCAGATCAAACTCATAAAAATGTAGATTTTCAAGAAATATATGCTCAAATTTTCTTCCAGTCATGCTATAGCAGCAAGGAGAAAATACAGTTGTTCGAATTCAGAGAATGCATAGAGATGTTCAGCAAATAACAAATTACCTCTCTTTTTCTGCCATTTGTTGTGCCAATCACAGTTTTCTTTCCTCAAACGGCCAACCTTCCAACGATGGCCTCAAACACAGTCAAAAGTGAATGTATAGAAGTCAGCCATGAAAAAACCCAAAGGATGCATTAAAAAACCAATCAGGTTCATGGCTTTGGAGGCCCAGAATCACCCCAAAATCGACAAATAAGAGGCCAAAATCTCAGTAAAAATAACTTACCGAGCATTTTGTGCAGGAAATCCCCAAAGTTGCCTCTAGAATGGACACAAATGGTGCATTCTGAGCTTCAAACCCTTCCTATGGCGGTTGTCGAGCTTGGGTAGTAGAAGAGAATAGAATGCAAAATGAAGGTTTTTTAGATTTTTCCTCCTTTTTGGGTTGAATAGACCTAATTGCATTGCTTATTTTTTACTTTTGATTTACAAATCATTACAATCCATTATGCACTGTGGGGAAGACTTCATGTGTTCAAACCTAGTCATTGTGCATGGGGCCGTGAGGTAACTTTTTGCCTTTTTAAGTCAAAGAAAAACATTATGGTAGCATGTGGATCGAGTACCTTGTGTTTGCTAAGGCATGTTGGTGAGGGAGTTACAAGGTGGGTGAAGTGATGCATATAAGGCATGGTGATGTGCATAGGGAGGCATAAGGGTCAGTTTAATATGTTGCATTAGACCTATATAAAGCATGTGATCATGATGATGTATGTTAAAAACGTATGAACTGCTAGGAGTTGTAAGGTATTGTGACAAGCCATTAGATGTTTTGATGCAACCTTGTGACATGTAATATGATGCAGATGTGTAAGTCATGTCATTTTGGCTAGGAGCTATGTAGATGTTTTTATGTCATTTTTGCATAATCTAGGAATAGATTAAATGTTGTAAACAAATGATAAAGTAATTAGTTATGAATTACTTTATCATTTGTAATAAAAATGCAAAGAGGCAATATTGGGCAAATTTATCACAAATGACAAAGTAAGTCTTGTCGATTACTTTATTGTCTTTTCACAACATTTAATTGGTCCCCAAAATATGCAAAATCAGGAAATTAAATGTTGTGTCCTAAATGCCATTTTTTCTGCATAGGTTTGTATAAATTTGGGTTGTAAAACATTAACTAAGGTGGTGTAATTATAAATCACGTAGTCAATGATAAATGAATGCAGAAAAAATGTGTATTTATGTCATTTATTGTGAAAATATTAGACATTTATGATGTTGCAGGGTGAAGTTGACAAACAGGTTGAGGAGTTACTATACAAATTTGACTTATTTCAAGGCATTCAAAGGCATTTTTAGGTGCTTTATGGTGGGTGATGACATGCCTTGACTATTTCTGCATTGGGAACCCATTTTGGAGGACTTTGGGCAGATATTTTGGAGACATTTATGAGATGCACGAAAATGGAGGTGGCTCATGCTTATCTTGTTACAAGCTGTTTGGGAAGTATATAGTCTTCTTCCTTGTTCATTATTAAAAGTTCTTGCTATTCACTACTCTGTATATTGTAATTTTCTGAGTTCTTTTGCAGAAGTGAACAGTCTTGTAACCCATTTTCAGAGATATACAACATTGTAACACCCTTTTTAGCAGTAATAATCAATTTATACCTTCCCATTTCTTCTGATATTGTGTTTCCTTAGTGTTAGTACAAATCTTTGTGATGTTCTTAGTCCTTGGAGCTGTATTTCATGTTGGTGCCTTTATGCAGGGATACATATGTTTTTTGCAGGTTGTGAGATGTGTAAGGAATAACAATCATTTTTGAGTGGTGAGAAAGCATCTCTCTCCTTTACAAAACTGTTGTTATTTAGCCTCCTTACAAAGTAATGATGCAAGGATTATGATTTTTTGGGTTGTGTAGGAGAGCCTTATTATTACTGGTTTTGTAGTGTGTCAGTTATGTGTAGTCTCAGATGATCTTTTGGTGCATCACCTTAGATAGTAGGTTTCATTTTTAATGCAATCCTTCTTACCCTTTTCTCTACAAAGACTTTAGTATAAGCAGTATAGGTGGAGTATCAATAGGAAGCCGGCCTTCTCTAGAGGTTCTTTCCATCACAGGTGACCCACAAACCTGGAAAGATCCCATGTTTCTTCAGATTGCCAAGTTTTACAACTCAGCAAAGGTACAAATCTGAGAGACAACAAAGACAACATCAAAATATCACACTGAGTGATTCTACTAGCCAAGCGTCGGATAATATATATCCATCCTGTTGTCATGTGTGGACTAGGTCCATTTTTGCTTACTCACTGAAGGGACACTTGGTCCTTATCAGTCTTATTTGTTTTTTTCATCATTCGCCAGCTAGATAGAACCACTAGAGGAAGGTAAACAATAAATTAGGAGAGGAGAACAAGTGCCTTAAGGACAATCACGTAGGAGGGTGCCCCCAAGTCACCAACCGCAATGCTATGTCCTTAAGACACAACACACAACAATGAAAATAGAGGAGAAGCAATATAGAAGAATGATGATACAAATAGAAGAAGGTTGCAATAGAGGCAGTCTCCCAATATCTTTGACCTTACAAGAGAATCAAGGGTCATCCTAGGAGGCCTAAACAACACATAACACATCATGAGGAAACACAACACAGAGTTAAAGGGTTAGAAATGCTTACCTGATTCATCCCAATGTTAAGAACATACATATCTAGGAAGAGGCCACCCTTGAGAGCAATTATAATATTCGCTACAATGAGTGTGGCTTAAAAATGGAGAAATATTTACTTGTTTAAATGTGATATTTCCTAGCAGACAATTATTGTCTATCAGCTTAGGATATATTGCATGTTGATTTGGTCTTGTTGATATTGCATTAACATTAAGTCTAGGATGACGAGAGGCTTTCGTTTCTTTAAAAGGATTATATCCAATGCCACTTGAGTAATGTCTTGAAGCAGATTCTATAGCTACTTGAATCCCTTGTTGTTTAATTCCACACCCCATACCTACATAGTCACAGTTGTTATAAAGGATTTTAAATCCTCAACCATAAAGGGATGTCATTTCCTTAGAAGATGGTGAAGCCTCATAGGTCTCATAATTCGTAGTATAAGTAAGAGTATTGTTGTTGGTTTCTATCAAGGAGACTTTAGGTTTCGTAGGTGTTTCCATAGATTGTTTGGATGAGATCGATGCGACTTTTGGTGTGTCAAGGTTATTAAGTTTATATTCCCCTACACTGCAAGGATTAAAATCTAATGAACCCCAATCATCACCAAAAAGTGCATTCGATGTTTTAGAGTCTTGCACAACATTATCTGTGGCAAGAGGTTTTGATGAATCATCCTGTAAGTTGTTTAGACTCAAATGGTTGTTAACTTGTTTTTACATTTCAATATGTAAACAATTATCTAGTTCAAGATCGGCTTTTATGGTGTGGAGCTTGTTTTGATAAATAAACTTTATTGATCTATGAAGGGTAGACGGAATTGCCCCCATGGAATGAATCCACGGTCTACCAAGAATCATGTTATATGAAAGCGAATGAGGCATGACATGAAAAGGAGTAGATAAAGTCACATGACCAACCTTTATAGGTAAGGTTATAGTACCCATAGATTGTCTACCTTGATTATCAAAGCCTCAAATACTAATCTTATCCAGTTTGATTAAAGATGTGTCAATCTTGATTTTGTGTAGTAGGTCAATGCCACAAACATTAAGAGTTGATCCATTGTCAATCGTGACTCGCTTTACCAACTTTTTATTTATAATGACAAATATTATAAGTGGATCATATTGGTTTTGAACTTCAAGTGACGGTAATTCATGTGGTTGAAAGAGAATATCTATTTTTGTCACATGCATATAGTCTAATAGAGATGCTACATCATTCTGCTTAATAGCAGGCAGTACAATCACCTTTTGTAAAGCTTCTTAGAGCATTCCATGGTATGTAGGTATAAAATCCCAAATAGAGATCTTAGCCAGAGTAGTGTGAAGCTGCTTGACAAGATCATATTCTTGACCACTTTTAGGAGTAAGACAAGGTGGTGGAGGGAGCATAGGTTGAGAACATGGAAGAGAGACAGACACATGAGGTGATTTCTTACTTTGCTTGTTATTATGGGTGTTGTAGGTATGAGAAATCATGGGATGTTGCAACACATTTTGAACACCTTGATTTCTTTCAGTAATTTATCTTGCATAGTTGAAGATGTAATCGAGGGGTCTAGGTGGTCCTTGAACCATAATCATTGGTTTTAAGCAAGAAGATACATTAGGTGTCCCTCGCACGATCATCTTAGGAACATTGCTACAAAGTCTATGAGTGAATATTGAATTAACATTGTTTCCCTCTTTATTATACCGAACATCTATCCCTAAAAGATTTAATGTGAGAGACCTTTTCTCATCCACTAATGCTACATCTTGGCCAGGGAGAGCATTGGAATGAAAGAAAGGTAAGGTGTTGTTAGGAAGGTTACGTGTTATATCATTAATAGGGCTATCCATAGTCTTCTCATTTAAGTTTTTTGGACATTCAGCTATAGGAGAAGTAGGATAACTTATGGAATCATCATCAACATCATCATCATCATTATCATATGTTTTAGCTATTAATTCCAAAGCATTAAGAGAAATTTCACACTCACCATTCTCAATGTGTTTTGTTAAATCTTCTACTACCCAAGGATATGTATTCATGAGAGATGTGAAGTTGTCAAAATTAGATACATAGTCAAGGATTTCAAATGAAGAGAATTTAAATATATCCTTGTGATACATAGCTTGTAAATAAGTGAGAACATGAGGATTCATATTAAGAAATTTGTAGAAATTCTCAAAGTTTTTTATATATGCATGTAAAGATACTAAAGATTTATGAGATGACGATGCCATAATGAAATATTTTGTAACATCAATGTGCAATTAGATCTAGTAATACAAGACATGCAAAGTTTTATGTTACTTGATACACCCTAGGTGTGTGACTATTTCATTCTAAAGCACTTGTTTGAAGGAAAGGGCTAAAAGGACACACCAAGTTCACAACAAACACAATGCATAGGAGGAATAGAGTACAACACAACAAGACCCAATTGATGATTGTGTGTATTTAGATTGAATGCAATGAAACAACACAAAATATGCTTGTTTATGCACCTAAAATGTTCACTTTTTTCAACTTTTCCCACAATTTTTTCAATGCAAATGAGTGAAAGAAGAGGTGTTGTGAAGAATTTAAAGAGGGGAAGTGGCTTTTAAGATTAATATCAGCCCAATTATGCAATAATATCTTTCACAACATGCCTATGGTGCAGATCTAGAGTGATGACAAGTCAAAACATAGTGAAAATACACCTAAAATATGCAATTTTTCACCAATTTTGAATGTAGAAGCCTAATAGAAAGGGTGTTGTAAGGAATTTGAGGAGGGGAAGTAGATAATAACCCTGATATCAGTCAAATAATGCAGCAAAATCCTTTACAACATGCCTATAACACAATTCTAGAGAGACGATAAGACCAAATCTAGTGAAAATGTAAGGTTTTCAAATCCTAGACATGAAATTTTGCAAGAAAAACACTATGATGAAAACACTACAGTTAGAAATCAGTCCTAAATGAGTGTTTAAAAAAATAGTAAAATCTGAAACAAGATTTTAACCACAAACCCTAGCTAATGCATAAACTAGGTTATATGAAAAAATGCACAATTTCAAACAATTTTTAACAATTTAATCATGAAAATGCTATGTAAATGAATGATGAATGATGAATTTCTGTAATTTAAATCAGATCTGATGATAATAACAGAAATTAAATGAAATTAAATGCAAATTAATTTAAAATATTTGAAAAAGCAAGCTAAAAATGCCAATTTTTTAAAAAATTTCCAATTTTTCAATTTTTTTTTTTGTAATTTTTCAAATGCAATAAGCAAATGAAATGAATGCAATTCTGAAGTACAACACTTAGCAAGGTGCAAAAATCCTTAAAACATGGGTTCACCAAAATTTTTAGTGTGAAAAGAGAGGGGTTTGGTAATTTCAAAGGTTTATGTAGAATCCTCCTTTCACACCAACATTCAAGGATATTCAACCAAGTAGAAAACTCTACTACAAATCTCATGTCACTAGGAATAGAGGGGAAGATTTGAATTGTGTGAATTTGTTGTTCAATTAAGCTCGATTATGCTCAAAACTGTAATTTTGTAAAATCGTAAACAAACGGACAAATCACAGAAAATAATTGCACACAGAGATATCAAATGATGACTAAATACATACCAAATTTCAAAGTTCAGTGCATGGAAAAGTCAGGGAGTAATGAGCGGGTGCCCTATTCTAGTGTACTTGTTTCTGTCGGGATCTCTGAAGAATGTCTGCGACATAATTCTATTGTCACAGAGATTTAACTGCCTCAAAATTCAAAGGACTAATGAGTGGGTACCCTAGTCCAAGCCCTAATTTTATTCTTTACTCTGCACTTCTGACAGTTTGTAATGGCTCCCTGCAACACTTCTTCTGCTTCCAAAACTTGTAACCTACAATCACAGAAAAGTAGGTTGGGGTTGTGGTATTTAGAGACTTGCCTCGGTCAAGCCCTGGAGAGAGATTCAAGTCTTTCAAACACCGTTGTCAGATAAAGAGTGTGTATCCCTATAGGATAGAGGTAAAAACCAATTGATAAATGATTGAAAACACAAATTAATGTCACCTCGATGGTGTAGCTCGCATGAACATGAAGATCCTTCACATCATGAGAAGATGAAGCCAAATCTGCATAACAAACATAATATCAAAACAATACTGCTCTACAACAATGAATTCTTTGAAAGATCTTGAATCATAAGGATGTCAAAAACTCATAATCATCTTCTAGTTTACAAATAAATTCCTAAACATGCTTATATATGCCACTAAACAACTTCCCGCCAAGAAATTCATAATTCGAACTTGAGGTGTCGGCATAGGACCTAATAACGGTCACATAACTAACACATGAAAATAGGTCCTAGCCCAAAATAAGGAAAGACTATGGTGTGAGCTCCCAAGTCCTCCCCTCCTATTTCAAGTAGGGTTCATCACAAGTACATCCCCTAGGTCCCATTTTCCATAAAACTTAGGGGTTTCTTCATCAAAAGTCATCATTAACATGTAAGATGATCTAAATGCATTCTAGGGAGCTAAACATAGGAAGTAAAATGCCCTAGGGAGACATTTTATGACGTAATAATATCATATGCACACCAATGACAGAGACATGGGAATTTTGAATTATTGAAGCAAAAGGTGATAGAGCAACCAGTGTTAACATTACCAAATTTTGACAAAGTGTTTTAGGTTGACTATGATGCCAATGGGAATGCAATAGAAGTGTTAAGTCAATAAGGCAAACCAGTAGCATATTTTAGTGAGAAGTTGAATGACGAAAGGAGGAAATATTAAGTATATGATCAAGAGTTCTATGTCATAATTCAAGCCTTGAAGAAGTGGAGACATTATTTATTGCCAAAGTAATTTGTATTCTACATTGACCATCAATCTTTGCAATATTTGAATAGTCAAGGTAAGTTGAATCAGAGACACATGAGATGGGTAGAGTTCATGTAGAGCTATACATTTGTATTGAAACACCAAAGTGGAAAGTCAAACAAAGTTGCAGATGTGTTGAGCAGAAGGAGGAATTTGTTGACAGAAATTAAGGTAGAAGTACTAGGTTTTGAGGAACTAAAGCACATGTATGAGGATGATCTTTATTTTGTGAAAGCATGTAAAGCATGTAGAGAACTATTTGTGACAGATAGAAGAAAGTGGTTGGATTACTTCATTCAAGATGATATGTTGTTCAAAGGGAGTCAGTTGTGTATTCTACAAAGCTCAAAGAGAGAATTTGATCAAGACAAAACATAGTGGTGGATTAGTAGGACATTTTGGTATTGATAAAATAGTATCTTTAGTGAATGAACATTATTTTTGCCTCAGATATAAAAGGATATAAGGAAGTTTGTTCAGAGTTATTAAACTTGTCAAGTTGCAAAAGGTGGTAGTCAAAATACTAGATTGTATAAAACTTTGACAGTATTGGAGAGACCTTGAGAAGATAGAAGCATGGATTTCATATTAGGGTTACCAAGAACACAAAGGGGACGTGATTCTATATCTGTAGTAGTGGACAAATTTTCAAAGATGGCACATTTCATTCCTTGTAAGAAGATAAATGATGTTGTGCATGCTGACCTATTATTTCAGGGAGATTGTGAGATTACATGGATTACCAAAGAGTATAATTTCAAACAGGGATACAAAGTTCATAGGATATTTCTAGAGGACATTATGAAAGAAGATGAAGAAAGATTTAAAGTTCACTTCAGCATTTCACCCACAGACATATGGACAAACATAAGTGGTAACTAGGATTTTGGGCAACATGTTGAGATGTTTGGTAGGAAATAAGGTAGGAAATTAGGATATAATTCTACCACAAGAAAAGTTTGCATATAATAATTCAATGAACAGAAGTACAGGGAACACACCATTTGAAATTGTAATAGGATTACAACCTAGAGGAGTTGTAGAACTCAGAGACATCAGTATGGAGAACAAAAGGAGTGTGGAAGCAAAAGAATTTGCAAGATAGATGGAAACAGTACACACTCAAGTCTAGAAGCATTTGGAAGAGATGAACAACAAGTATAAGGGACAAGCAGATGAGAAGAGGAGACACAAGGAATTTTCTATTGGAGATGAAGTCATGGTATATCTTAGAAAGGAAAGATTTCCAATAGGGACATACAACAAGCTGAAGATGAGGAAGTTTGGACCATGTAAGATTCTCAGGAAGTTTGATTCGAGGAATGCATATGAAGTGGATTTATTGGAAGCACTTGTCATATCTCCCATATTCAACATTGTAGATCTATATCAGTATCATGAAAGTGAATCAAGTGACAGCACCATAGAAGTTGGTTTGAAGCATCAGATATTGTTGTTATCCCCCCAGATATGTGCCCTCGTTCCTGCATTAATGACCTCAGATCCTGTGGAGCAGCGATTTCATGCCTTTCTGTGCAGGAGCTTGACCTATAAATGGCAATGTAACCTCATTATATGAGGAGGATGGTTTTATTTTGGGTTGTTATGCTGCCGTTCTTTTCGTAACTGAATATTTTGTAATATAATGGTTTCTGGCCTTCATGATTAATATATGTATGAATTATTGCCTCTCTTGTGTCCTGATTTCTGTGTTTTACTTGAAGTTATAATCTATTCTGTGAGTAAAATGGCTCCTCTATAGGGTTTAGGGTTTAAGGTTTAGGGTTTAGGGTTTAATCCTTAAATCCTAAAAAAAGCTTAAATTCTTCAATTACTCATGCTCTGCCTTAAATCCTTCAATGACCCAAAAAAGCTTAAATCCTTCAATTACTCATGCTCTGCCTTGCCAAAAATCCCAAAATCTCACCTGAAGAATCTTTGCCAAAAACCCAAAAAAAACCCAAAAATCTTTTAGCTTCAAGTATTTTCCATCGCAGAGTTTCTCAGTTTCATGCTTAGTATTTGTGTATGCATTTTTGAATGTATATTCGCATATACATTCGTCGTTGTATGTTTGCATATACAAAGGCAAATACATGAGAGAGATACAAAAGGAAGATGCAAAGGGATATACATTTGCCATTGTATGTTTGCATATACAAAGGCGATATGCAAAGTCAATATATAAGGTAATATACAAGGGGCAGACATACAAAGGATTTTCGGCATGACATGCTTATCGGTGGCTCAATTCATAGTCTCTTTGATGGCCAATGAAGCATATAAGGCAGACATACAAAGGCATGTGAAATGCAAAGATACAAGTGTCTTCGGCGAGACTTTGCATATCAGTGACTCAGCTAAAGGTCTCCCCGACAGCCAATGCATACGCACATACAAAAGGGGAGATACAAAAGGTGGGGCCCACTTTTTGCATGTATATGCGATTGTATCTTTGAACATACAATCTGCATATACATCAGAATATACATTTCTAACATATAAAGCCCAGACCTGAAGGAACATGCAATTTGGTTTATAAAGGGAGATAGGTTTGTATGCATGTTTGGTATGTATGCTTCGCATTGTATGTTTACGGATGCAAAGGTCATATACAATGCGATATACAAAGGTCAAATACAAGTTTGCAGATACAAGTGATTGTATGCAGTTTTGCTTGTATATTCGCATTGTATATGCGATATACAAAGGCAATATACAAAGAGAAACATACAATCCAGACACAACTGGAGACTCAAATATGGTGGATAATCATTTGGAGTCCGCAGTTGTATATTGCATAGACAAGGTCAAAAGGTGCATACATACAAGATGGTAACATGCAAAGGCCAGACTCGATGTTAAGTTCAATTTGCTTTATAAAAATTTGGGGTTCGCCTATTGTACGTATATGTGATTGTATCTCATATACAATTGCATATACAAAGGTCACATACAAAGGTTTTTCAGCAAAAGAATATGTATCAGCGGCTCATGCAAAGGTCTTTCCAATAGCCGATAAGAGTGCAGCAATGGGTCCCAGGTTCAGCTCAATGTCTAATGGAGTGATGACACGTGTCGTGGTATATACAAGGGGCCGATTCAAAGGCAAATTAAGGTGAAACAAAGGTTAAAGCCATTTTTATATGTGGGTGATTGTATGTATATACATGTACATATACAAGGCACATTCAAAAGGCACATGCAGGGGCATTGGCGAGACCATGCCTATCAGTAGCTCAACTCATAGTCTCCCTGACAGCTCGATATACACCTCAATTGTATATGCAGATGCAAAGCAATATACAAGATACAGTTGACTATAGCTTTGACCGTGAATATCTTTCGCATCCTGGTGAATTTCAACATGCTTCAAAAGGCAAAAGTGCTTATTTTTGCCTCCTCTTTCATCTGGTGGGATTTTAAGGGGAATTTTCTCACTTTCAAATTTTGATTTGGCTTTGCATGCTCAGCCGACTAGACATTTCAGCGACCTTTTTGGCATGTGCAGAGGCTGTTTATTTTCACAATAGCTTTGATTGGTGAGTTCTGCAGGTGCATTCATGGCAGATGGCTTCACTCTTCAATGCGTATGGGCTTTGTGTCTTGCTGGCCAATCTTCGTGTGTTGGGCGGTGATTTTGGGGGTTTCTTTTTCAATGCCCTGTCCTATCTTGCATTTGGGTAACCATTTTCTGTGGTTTTGGACCTGCCAGCGGCATGGTTCCTGTCTTTTCACCACACCCCTGCCCATGCACCCTCGTTCTTGCATTAATGACCTCAAATCCTGTGGAGCAGCGACTTCATGCCTTTCTGCGCAGGAGCTTGACCTATAAATGGCAATGTAACCTCATTATACGAGGAGGATGGTTTTATTTTGGGCTGTTATGCTGCCATTTTTTTTGTAACTGAATATTCTATAATATAATGGTTTCTGGCCTTCATGATTAATATATGTATGAATTATTGCCTCTCTTGTGTCTTAATTTCTGTGTTTTACTTGAAGTTATAATCTATTATGTGAGTAAAATGTCTCCTTTATAGGTTAGATCTTCATTTCGAAGCCTCAATCAGGCCTATAAGTCTGTGTGGAATCTTCTTCATCATTGAAATCATTGTTGTGTCTACACCAAAATCACCATCGCTCAATAAATCTGGTGTATCACCCTTATTTTCAAGTTTTCCTGCTTTATCTTTTCGTTTTAAAAGCATTCCTTCTAACCCTTTTCCCCTGCAAGCATTAGCACTAGATTTAGTTACTTTTCTCTAAGTAATAGGCTTAGAAAGAGGAAGTCAGCCTTCTCCAGAGGTCTGATCTCAGTTTGCAATGTCCCACACTTTGAGATCATTCCCATGTTTTCTCCAGATTGCTGAGCTTTTACGAACTTAGCAAGGGCGTAGATCTAGGGGGATAACAGTTTTTGGCATGCCCAGTGGGACCAGTTTGATGAACTTCTCATCAAAGTACTAAGAGATTTGGTGTTTCTCCTAGTATTATCAGCCTTCAGGGCAATCCCTTCAACACCATGGCAACTCTACTGAACAAACCTACTGGTGAAAGCAGCCCAAGCACCTAAAATTTCATCAAAGAATAGGATTTTGGTGGTTTTCCTTGTCTATTTCAACTTCCAAAAGCATCTCAATCACCTGGCAACTCCCTCTCTGGTATGTATGTAGTTTCTCTTTGGTTGCAGATTTATTTCTCTCTAATTCTGACATTTTTATGATTATCCAGCATTTAGATGCTATAAAATGTCAGAATTTTATGGGAATCATGGCTATTCCCCTACCCCTAATCCAAATGCAGGCTATTGGTCCCCATATCAGCAATACCAGGCCCCAAATGCCTCTAAATTTATGCCAAACAGCTCTTTGCCTCATTACGATCAGCATTACCAGCAGAAGCATTTTCAAACCACTCTTGCTTATCCGTATTTGCAGCCTATTCATTCCTATAGTTAGCCTTGTGAAACCCATTCTACTCTACATCAAACGTCCATCCCTAGTCAGTCCCAAAATGATGCTGATTTGGGTAGCATTCAAAGTTTGTTACTAGATTTCCAAAGGCAAATTTTAGAAATAGATAGAGAAGCACAATATAACATACAGCAAGGGCGTAGATCTGGGGGAATAACAATTGCATCAATAACAAGAGCAGAGAGAACAAATTATATGGATAGCATAGTTGGGTGTAGCACCAGAGGCAAGTAGTAAAAGGAGTACTTAGTTAAGTGGAAAGGAAGACTAAAAGAAGACTCATGGATTTCTAAGGCGGAGGTAGACTACATTGGTTTTCCTCTAGCCCCAAGAAAGTGAGGGACTCACTTTTCAAACAACCCTAGGTGTCTAATGCAGGAGCATCCCGGGTTGAAAAGCAATCTTGCATCAATCAAAATCATTTTGTTTCTTTTTTTTTTCCATTTCAGTTAGTTCAGTCTCAGTAGATTGCACCATATTTTACCACATGACCACTTCATGTCTCATGGCACAAGATCAAAATTCTAAAATGGCTCATCTACACCATATCCAAATTTTAGGAGATTTGCAATTGTCTACAAAAAGTTATTGTTGTTAGAATCTTATCAAGATTCATTGTTCAGAGCATTCAACATTTAGTTTGAGCATATGAAGTTTGCAGCACCTTCCCATGACTTGTGATACCAGATAAAACATCTAACAAGGCATTATGGGACTAGAGGCACCTTCAACTAGAACCGCAACATGATTCATCAATATTGGAGGTTTCATCATTGGAATTAGGCCAACCTACATGTTTCATCAAGCATTGGGATTTGGAACCTCTTGCACTGATGCAAATCACTCCAAGAGCTTGGAAAGGATATATAAACATCTCCTAGATTCATTTGAAAGTAGTTATGATAGATAGGATGGTCTTGCATTTGTAGTTCTAGAGTTAGAAAGGCGAACATGCCTAATTTTCATATCTTTTGCATAACTAATTGTAAGGGATTGTAATGCCCATGTGGTAGGCCTGTGAGCCCTATTTTAATCCTTTTTGAAGTTGAATAAATTGAAATTCCAATTGCTATTTCATTCATTGTGTTTATTCCATTATCTTTACTCTAAGGTTGCACTGTTAGACAATCCTATTATTAGACCCTCCATCTATGACTACACTACTATGGCGAGCACTAATAAGGATATTTAAATGCTTCTTAATTGTGAAATCCAAAAAGACTTACCTACTTGTGTAGAAAACAAAACATATTTTTGACATGTTGTAATGATTAGAAAATTGAGGTTATTTTTGTAGCAACATTGTGTTAATAGAAAACACTAGTCAATATGATCAACCATCTTGTAAATTGTAAATTATGTTGTACGAATTGCTTCCAAAGTTTTTAAGAAAGCTAGGACATATGAAGAAGATGAATTCTTTGGTGTGACTATTCTTGATGTTGTTTGTATGAAGGATATTTTATGTTGGAAAGACAAGAGTTCATGTTAAAGATGATAAAATAATGGACTTTCAATTTCAATTAGTTGAAGACTATACCTTATGGGCTTTTAATAGTGCAATATTAGTTCTATCTATTGATATATAAAAAAGTTTGTTGTAAATGGTAAAAATCAAATTGAATTGCATCATAAAGAGTCCCTTACGGATCAAGTCTTATTAAGTTGCATAGGCTTTGACACTAAAGAGGGATGAGCTGGGCAAATTTAGTAACATAAGGATCCCTAAGAGTTGGCTTTAAGCTACAGATGATAATTATTTGTCCACCCTATCGACACTCAAAATTGCAAATCTAAAATCCTAGAAGAGACACTCAATACCTAGGCTAGGGGATATATGTAGACCTAGACAAAGAGGTTGGACTCATGATTAGAATGTAGGAACTAAGAGGTCAATTCCTAAGAGAGAAACTTTTCTTCAATTCTATCTCTACTAAATTGAGGGTTATCCTAGAGGTTACTGATATGAAAATTGAAGAGAAATAAAAGAACACATTAAGCCTTTACATAAACCATACCCTACATACAAGAAGATCCTAAAAATTTTCCAGTGAACCTCCCCTATACTCTAGCTTAGTAATATTAAGACCTACAAACCTCTATTAAGTAGATAAGACAATAAATTATATATGCATATATAGATATGAAATAGGTTATTCCCCTCAAGATGAATCCCCTTTACATTTTTACTATATGTAAAAATTAAATCTACACCAGCATGATTCTCTAAATGTTTATCAACTTTAGATCGCAAAAAATGTAACATAGCTTATAAAATTGAAGTATACCTATGGGTAGGACTTAGTCTATACTAAACTACAAAGGATGACAAAGAGATTGTTTGAAATAAGAGATTGATGAATCAGTCAAAGATAACTAGTGCATATTCATTAAGAAATAGAGTCATAGTTTAGAAAAGGAAAAGAACATTCACACAAGTCTACACAAAAGATGAAGATTCACATAAATTTGAGAATCAAAATATTAAACACATGCACATAACAAATTATTTTAAAGATCCAAGTATTACTCAAAAATACCCCACATGTATTAAAGAGAAGACCATTACAAAAACTTTGCAATAATTTTATAGTGCTCCAATTCCAACTAGTCTATTAACACAACAAACCAACAAATGTGACTCGACCATGGGTGAGAGATAGCAGAAGGGGTAATTATCAACCATGAAGTTTTACATTCCATATATGAGCACAAAATTCCAACCATGGCAATAAAATTGGATATGGCAAAGGCATATAACAAGGTGAAGTGGTCCTTCCTTATGTAGGTCCTCCTAGGTTTTGGATTTTCAAGTCAATGGTTCAAATGGATTATGTCATGCATATCAGGGATTAAGTTTTCCATTATCATCAATGGTTCACCATCTGGCTCCTTCTTCTCATCCCATAGTCTTAGACAATGAAAAAGGCAATTATGAACCATGAAGTTTTGCATTCCATGAAGGAGACTTTATTCATGGGTGGGAGACAGCAAAAGGGTCAATTATCAACCATGAAGTTTTACATTCCATATATGAGCACAAAATTTCAGCCATAACAATAAAATTGAATATGGCAAAGGCATATGACAAGGTGAAGTGGTCCTTATGCAAGTCCTCATAGGTTTTGGTTTTTCAAGTCAATGGTGCAAATGTATTATGTCATGCATACCAAGGATTAAGTTTTCCATTATCATCAATGGTTTACCATATGGCTCCTTCTTCTCATATTGTAGTCTCATACAAGGGGACCCCATATCCCCATACCTATTCACTATCATGGTTGAGGCTCTGAGTTGGGCAATCAAAGTGCGGAATCAAAAGAAGGCTTGGAGGGGAATCAACTTCCCTTTCATTCCAAAATATATCACTCATTCACTCTTCATTGATGAAATAATGCTCTTTGGACAAGCTTCATGTGAAGAGGCCAAAATTATTAAATGATAGCTTCATATTGCTATCGATCAGGTCAATTTGTAAATTTGACCAAATCAAAGTTATACATCTTTTTCGCCTACCCTATAGTTCAAAAAAGAATAAGCATCATAATAGGTGATAAAATAGAAAGCCTCCCCAAAAAATACTTAGGCATTCTATTATTCATCTAGGCAAGGAGAAGGAAGATTTATGGAATCACATTTTAATATCCATAAAAAACAAGATACTCTCCTTGAAGGCAAGTTGTTAACTTTGGTAGGAAGATTGACCATGCTCAAAGTAGTCTAGATGCAATTCCAACTTACATGATGTTAGTCCTAAATATACCTTCAGACGTTTAGGCACAACTTGAAAACATGTTAGGAGTTTTCTATGGAAAGGGAGTGAAAATAGGAAAATAATTCATCTAATTGTTTGGCAAAAATATGTAAGCCAAAAGGATATGGTGGGGCTGGAATTCTCAACATGGAATGTCAAAATTTAGCACTAGGAGAAAAATTGGCCTAGAACATGTACAACAAGCTAGAGGCAAAATGGGTCAGGTTTATGTAGGCCAAATATTTAGACAATAGAGATAGAGAGCATATATTTATAATAGCTAATCTACCTGGTGGATCTAAAATGTAGAATTTCTTAATCAAATATAGAGAGGTATCATTTCCCTGTCTCACTTGGTTGGTTCATAGAGGAGATAAAGCTCTCTTTTGGGAAGAATCATGGAATAGTTCTCCCTTGCTCTCTTTGAGAATAGATCTGAACAAAGTAAAGGAGAACCTAAAATAGAGATGGGGGGACAAGGTTACTAATTATTGGATTGGCACAAGGTTGCAAAGTGTTAGTGTAAATTGAGTCATTATCTAACTAGTTTAGATATCACCTTTTAGAAGGATTGACCTATTCACACTTAGCTTAAGCTTACTCATGTCTTTTAGGAGTTTGTCTCACTTCAACATGTATCCTTAGTTATATAAGAAACATCTTTCATATTTGTTTGCCACTTGTATGAGCACTTCCCACTTAGCTCACAATTGTTGCATCTTTTGGAGGTTATTCAATGATTGAGTTCGACCTTCCTTCATCCTCTCTCTTGCATATTTAAGCAAGGCTCTTATGTGTATTTTATTCAACTTTTGTCAATATCATTTTAGGATTATTATGTGTAATCTTGCTTGTGGAAGTATTCTTAGTTTTTTCTAGTTGATCTTGGTTGTCTCCAACATGATATCAAAGTGATACTAGTAAAACAATTCTCGTTCTGAGCAATTTTTGCACCAAGCCATCACAAGAATTCATCCTGGAGGCATAGACTCTGCTCATAGTGGTCAAGTTTATTCATTTCCATTTGTTGTTTCAATAATTTCTCCTATAGAGTTTGCTCATTGCTAATCGACTCCAATTTTTGGAGTTCTCTTGCCCCTACTTCAAGTTCTTGATCAAGTCAACCCTTCATTCAGCTAGGGCACCTAGACTTAGAGATCACCTTCAACTCTTAGCTCTTCTTTTGGCCCTAGATGGTCTTCAATGGGCTCTTGCACCTTTTTTTTCTTTCTATCTGACCACAAACTTAGTCAGGCCCTTATATCTAGCCTCAAAGATCTCAAATCAGCCTACAATCCAGCACCTAGGCCCGCCATCAACCTCTTAGACTAGGTCTCAAGCCTGAATTTTGACCTCAGATTACTAGTTTTTAGCCTCACAAGCCTGATTCAAGCCCCACCAGGGCTATGTCAACTAGTCACCAGGCCACCAGGCAGCCTCTAGCTCCCCTCATTGGCCTAAATAGGCTAATTTTTTAAAATTGTCGTATCTTGAAAACTATTTATCAATTTTTCACAAATTTGTAATTAACATAAAGGTCATTCCATCAACTTTGCCGTGGTGAAGTCAAAACTTTTTTTTTTGCATTTTTGACTAATTTTTTAACCCTGAAGACATTGTAAGTGAAAAATTTTGATAGGGCATAACTTTTTCGTACAATATCAAATTTTCACAAATTTTTTTGCAAGTGCTAAGAATTTTGCAAGGAATTCACTTTTGTAAGTAGAATTAAGATTTGAAATGCCAAATTTGCAAAAATCACCATAAATTATAAATGATCGGTTTCACATTCAATCTTTAACAAGTAAATTTTTCTTGCATATTTGTGAGGGTTCTACAAATCGTATACTTTTAGGGGGGTTGTCAAGTGTTCATTTTTTCAATATGTATATAATTATAATGCCATTCAACTTCCAAAAATGGAAGCAGAAAATGGAAATAAAACTTAAACAGTTAGGATTATATCAAGTCACATTGGGTTTGGAAACTGAACCTAAATCTGCATCAGAAAAATGAAAGTGGTATAATCGCATGGATGAAGCTTATGGAACACTATATATTGCAATATCTCAGGTTCTTCTATTTCATCTTAAATCTAAAACAACACCTAATGATGTATGGACATAGTTAGAGAGTTTGTTTGGGAAATAAGATGTTATGCGAGGGCATCAACTTGAGAATGAGCTAATTAGTCTTAATCCACAATACTTCACTACTATCCAAGATTTTTCACTAAGTTAAATTTACTTAGATTTAAACTCACACAATGTGGAATTAACAAAATAGATGAACAATTGGTCCTCAGTATTTTGTCTAAGCTTGGTTATTAGTATTCAGTGTTTGTTTCATCATTCCATACTACAAAGAGTGGACTTGGTATAAATTTCACTATGCCTACACTTGTCAAATTTGTAGTTAATCTCACAAGGGAATAAGATAAGTTAATTCAAATGGGTGTTTTGAAGTCTCCATCAACACATGCACTTGTTGTATCTTTGTCTTCAAATCAAAAATCAAAGGAACAAACTACAGATCAAGATAAAGGCAAAGGATCAAAATCACAAACTCCATCTAAGTCGTCTTCAAAAGGAAAAAGCAAGGAGAAGCCTACTTGCTCTTATTTTAATAAAAAAGGACTTGAAGATGTATTGTAGAAAAGAGTGATCTAGCCTAAGGAGTTAAACTAGGTCAAAACCCTCTTCTACAAATATTGGGGCACAAACCGAGCTTGGCTTCTACCCAAGAAGAAGAGCCAAACTACAAGGGTTCTACCCTTTTGTTGTATATAGATGGATCAACCAAGTTCAACCAAAGTCAAGCAAGCCAAGACAAATGATCAAACCCTAGAAGATGAAGATTAGACTATAATTAACTATCGAAAGTGAATCTCAGCAAATAGAAAGTACAACAAAGATCAGAGGGAGATTCAAAACCTAGATCTTATAGTAGAAAAGCCCAAGACCAGGGCACTTGGGCACCCTAGGTAGTTTCTAGGGTTTATAAAAATATTGGATGTCACCAGACATGTACTGTCTACTCTGCCTTCTTCTTGAAAATTAGCTCCAGAAACTTGTTTCTCCAACCTACACATAATGAAAGAGGAAAAGGTTGTGTTGTGTATAAGGGCTTGCCTTAGTCAAACCCCGTGTTGGTGTTCCCACCTCCACTACAGTGATGATTAGATCCAAGAGTGCATGCCCTATGAGGGCAGAGGCTAGATATATATTAATATGATAGATAATAAATGATGATGATGATGATAACCACAAAATATATGACCTTAGTTGAGGAAGATGACTCAAGATCCTACACCAACAAAGGAGAGTGATGAAGAGGGCTTCAAACTTCCTTCAAAGCTTGCAAACAAACTTAAATAGAATCCACAAGTAGATAACACTCCAAGCATGAAGAACACTTTAGCATAAAACATAATATGAGAGCAAAATTCACTTTAATCCTTTAGGTGTTGTCTAGGTATAAAATGAACTACAACACTCATCTAAATATGTATTCCCGCTCACTTAGGACAAATTAAACTTAATTAGGATGACAAATACAAACTAAGGAAGTGTCCTAAGTTGACACTACACAAGTGGCACTAAAGGTTCCTACTAGGACTAGGGTGCTTGGGCACCCTAAACCTTTAGCCCATAAACTCCAGGGAGTGCCAAATATAGTGGGCTTAGTCTAGTCGTAAGTTGATTCTATCGGCTTTATTTATCGATATTGAGATTTCATCATTTTGAGATCAAAAAGGTGTTAAAATAGGTCCTGAATAACAAAGTCAACAAAATAGGTCCAACCAGGTGCTAAACTAAGTGTAAAATGCTAATGTACACATTTTATGACACTACATTTAGCCCCCATTTTAGTGTGGGTACGAACTTACATTAAAACTTATACTAAAGGATGGACAAAACATACAAGCATAGAAGCCCAAAGAATTCCGCCAAGTTGTGGACTACAAGTAGCCCCCAAACTTAGGATCCTAAGGTTGCAAACGCATAAGAAAAAATATTTAAAACACACAATACATTGTAACATAATTTACATATATGTGGACTACTAAAATCATATATAGGAATACACGTGGAAGACATGAAATACACAACGCATACACGCTTGACACAAAGCATACACATAAGACATAATGAATACACACAAGGCACAATGAATACATAGAGAACACCCAGAAAACATGATGAATACATGTGAAAACATAAGTTAAATCATAATTCATAAGAGAAGCAAACATAAGAATACACATAGAACAAACACACAAGGCACATGACTCTGACACTAGCTTACTCTATCGCTATGGATCATGTGGAAAGAAGTACCACCATGGATCACACACTAGTAAGGACTGCCGAATTACTAGGTGACCACGACAAGTCACATGAAGCACACGGGCTAGCCAACTACATTGCATTAGGTGGGTTATGGACCAAAGAGGAAACATCACAGGCTAGTGAGGACCGCCGAATCACTAGGTGGTTTCTGATGAGGTATAAACAACCTCATTCTTATGATGAGCTAAATACCCCTCTTTGTTCTTGCCAACCACCCCAGCCATGCCAATTTGTTTATTTTTAGAAGCAATAATTGTCTACTTTTGATAAAATGATGTATGAATCTTTATTTCTCAAATTGATTAGAATTAGCTACTAATGTTGATATAATGGTATATAGACTTTGATTAATTGTGCAGGACTTATGCATGGCCTATGAAAGGAGTGGACTTCAAGCGGTTGAAGTTAGAGCACCAAAAGTTGGGGCACCAGAAATTTAGGCGTACATAGTGGAAGACTTCTTTTAAAGCATTATGTTATTTTCTATTAAGACTATTTGAGACTTTACGGCTCCACTCAGAGCCTTTATTATGTTTTATTTCATGAACATCAGTTAGTTGTAATTCTATTTAAGACTTTTTCAATGGCATCTACCCGCCATCTGTAAATTAGGATTTTGTAGTAGTGTAGTATATATATGTATATGCAGTTGCTAAAAACAAGGATATGTTGCGATGATATATTCTAAATATTGTTCAATTATGTTCTTGGTACTGTTACATTTTTATGACATGAATGAATGAATATCACCATTATTGTTCTGAGAAATTTGTTTGGAGTAGTCTGATTTGGAGTAATGGAAGTACTGTGAATGGGATTTATTTTGAAGTTGCTAAAGTATAGCATGTGATTTGAACTAATAGTAGGAACGCCCAAGAGCTGGCCACTCGAGGGATCATAGAGTAGATAAGTATTTTTATCATTAATGTTGTTATTTTTGTTATGTGCATGTTATGTTTAGATAAATGTTACTTTGTGTTTAGTGTTGTTGTGTGTTCCTGTAGTTTGTGTTTTGAAGTTACTGATCTCTGAATTTTATTTACTTAAAATTTTTGGAGCATCCACTCTATTCATAAAATTGTTGTTAGCTATTGATTAAAATATGTTAGGTGTACTTTCAGTTAGTAGTTAGTTGCCTTTGTTTTAATTTCACAGTTAAATTGCAAGTGTTAATTCTTAGATAGTTTACATGCTTTCTACAATAGGGATTTGAATGCTTTCTAGCTTAAATAATTTCATGCTTTCTAGTTTAATTTATGTTTTCAAACTTTTCAAAAATTCAAAAAATCTACACTAAGTGAGATGTCCAAAAATATCCCCTATTGCATACAGCCTTTGGACACTACCCGGTCGACATAATTGATATATTTTTAACTAAAGTGTTAGGACCTTACGATAGCCTGTCAGTTCCCTGCCAACAAGAAAATATATAACCAAAAGAGAGCATAGCACAATGTATGTCCCCACCTTAAAGTGATTTCTAACTCCTGTCAAGGACCAATTTCTGTAAGGTAGAATAAATCACAAACATGCATGACAATTTTTTGGAAGCACATGCCCATAAGACATGTGTTCCCAAAAAAACTACATCGCACAAAGGGGTTGCCCCCACAAAAGGCAAACTGAGGTGATGCTACAGGCATGATACATAATGGCTTATGTAGTCATTGTATGATGCTGAGCATAGAAACAAGGAGCCACAAAAATCAAAACATAAAAGAAGCAATAAGTTATACTAAGTAATAACACAAAGGGATCTACTTAATTGGCGTCAGTATATTAATGGTTGTATAATAGGAGAATTTTTAAGACTTATATATATATATATATATATGGAACTGTCATCATCTTCTAGCTAGTAGAACTATGGATACAAAGGAAGAAGTATCACATGAAATCAAAAAATAAACATCCCTTGGGTCAACAAGAGAGAATGTTGTAACATTCTACACCTTGCATCATCCCCAAGGACACAACGACAATACAAATTACGACATATAAAAGAATTATGATACAAATAGAGAGAATGTCACAATGGATTTCAGTCCCTTTATACCCTTGTATCTACAAGGGTGTCAAGGGTCATCCAAAGAGAGATTAACAACAATAAAAATAACAACATAATTAAAATATCAACACATCACAGGGGAAAACAATCACATGCATTCATAATATAAAAATAAGGTACCTCACTTGCAAGTCAACCTAAGCAAATCATCCTCCTCCCAATCTTGCTCATCATCCATTTGGAAAGGTAGACATGATGAAAGATGAACTTTAGCACATGAGATATAAGGGAAAAGAGTCATACCTGTATTATCTTCATATTCTCTATCAAAATGTAGTATAATAGGTTTCATAGCCACTTCTGAAACTTCTTCTTTCTTTGTAGGAGACACAATAGTAGTAGTTGTCTCTTTGGCTTCCATCGATGATAAATTCTTGCGAGGAGGGAGATTCTCCTCTCCTACAGCAAGGCGAGCCATAGCATAATGATGCTTCTTTCTTTCTCTTGCAATTTTATTTTGCTTATCTTTATTCATGATGTTTTTGAGGGGAACCGTAGTATCTTCCAATGTGGTTTCCTTTTCTTCAAGAACATTAGAAGAAACAGGAGGAACCACTAAAGGCTGGAAGACTACAGGGGAGGGTTCCTCAATGTGGGTTACTCTTCCTTTTCAACTTGTGACATAGGTGGAAGTACAAGAGCATCCTCAAGCAGTTGAGAAATAAAACACGTGCAACTTATTGATTGCCACTTATCTTTGCGGAAATAGGTAGTACAAAAGTAACATTGTGATTGAGAAGAGGTTTGTTTTGTGCATGAAGTTTTCCTCATTTTCCATGAAGGGATGGTAGAGGGAGAACCTTGGCATATCTACCAAATGCTTGGGGATGGGGAAGAACCTTTGATTTGGGCTTAGCTTCATTCACTACCTGTGGTACATGAGGAATTATAGTCGTAGCCTTAGAAGATTGAGGAGGTTCAGAAACATCACCAAGAGAAATATTACTATAAGATAACTCTACTATTTTCTTTGCTTTAAACTTTTGATATGATAAGAAAAATACATCCTCTCTAGGTCGAGCGACTCCAACTGGTTGTGGCCAAAAGTAGTCAAGTGTAAAATGTCCATTGCGAGCAATGATTTGATACTAACTATGATGTACAACATGGACACATCCCTCAAATGAAAACTTTAAGCACTTGTGAACCATAGAGGAACTATAGCACATGAGATATAAGGGACAAGAGTCATACATGTATTATCTTCAGATTCGCTATCAAAATGTAGTATAATAGGTTCCATAGCCACTTATGAAACTTCTTCTTTCTTTGTAGGAGACATGATAGTAGTAGTTGTCTCTTTGGCTTTCATTGATGATAAATGCTTGCGAGGAGGGAGATTCTCCTCTCCTACAACAAGGTGATCCATAGCACAATGATGCTTCTTTCTTTCTCTTGCAATCTTATTTTGCTTAGCTTTATTTGTGATGTTTTTGAGGGGAACCGTAGTATCTTCCAATGCGGTTTCCTTTTCTTCCTTTGCTTCAAGAACATTAGAAGAAACAGGAGGAACCACTGAAGACTGGGAGACTACAGGGGAGGGTTTCTCAATGTGGGCTGCTCTTCCTTTTCAACTTGTGACATAGGTGGAAGTACAAGAGCATCCTCAAGCAGTTGAGAAATAAAACACGTGCAACTGATTGATTTCCACTTATCTTTGCGGAGACAGGTAGTACAAAAGTAACATTGCGATTGAGAGGAGGTTTGTTTTGTGCATGAATTTTTCCTCATTGTCCTTGAAGGGATAGCAGAGGGAGAACCTCAACATATCTACTAGATGCTCGGGGACGAGGAAGAACCTTCAATTTGGGCTTAGCTTCATTCACTACCTATGGTAAATGAGGAATTATAGTCGTAGCCTTATAAGATTGAGGAGGTTCAGAAACATCACTAGGAGGAATATTACTATGAGATAACCCTACTATTTTCTTCACTTTAAACTTTTGATATGATAAGAAAAATACATCCTCTCTAGGTCAAGTGACTCCAACTAGTTGTGGCCAAAAGCAGTCAAGTGTAAAATGTTTGTTGCGAGCAATGATGTGATACTGACTGTGATGTACAGCATGGACACATCCCTCAAATGAAAACTTTAAGCACTTGTGAACAACAGAGGGGACCATATTCATGGAGTAGAGCTATGGGTACCCCAACTTCACATGAAATAGGTCTGATATAGGAATGATGACAAAATGAGCATCCAAAGCTCTTGGCCCAACCTTAACTTTAAGAGTTAAAGCACCAAGAGTTGGAAGGATAGACCCATCACGTGATTTAATAGCCATCTCCGATACATCATATGTATCTCGATGTAAACCATGCATGTAGAGGAACTCTTCAATCACTAGATTCACCATGCATATAAGATCTATCATAGCACCCCAAATAGGTTTATCATTGATTTGAATAGCAATATAAAGAGGCCTGTTAGGAGCTTTGATAGTAGCATCATGTGGAGTAAAATATATAGCAGGTTCCAAATCCACTCGCTCTTTTTGGGAGTGAGCATCCACCATGCAAATATCAACAACATTATACTCATGATGAGGTTGAGGATTGGTATATATTTGAAGATTTTGATTAGGAGTCACCATTGATTTATTCCCTTTATCATTCACACCAGCAGCTTGGATGACATTGGAGTCGATGAGGTCTTGAACTTCATGTTTAAGACACATACATCTTTCAATGTCATGGCCAATAGAGCAGTGAAATTGACAAAAGGCCTTCACATCAAAGGAAGATGATTGCATCTTACTTGGATTGAGGGGTCTGATGGGTGGAAGCTTGATGAGATTACTTTGTAAAAGTTGTGTCATGATAGCATAGAGAGATTCTAATAACGGTGTGAAGTTTTTTGTTTTTGGTTTTAACTTTTAAGGGGTGGACGCAGGAGATGACACCTCCACCACATGTTTTCTTATGTTATTTGTTGAAATTTCATTTATCTTGATGAAGTTTTTGTTTTGTCTTTTGAAATAATTATTATGAGAGGCCTTAGATTGACCAACTGGAGCCGATGAGGGATTGTGTTGATACTAACTAACTGAAAGTTGATAATCATGAAGAGTCATGCAAAGATGAGTGAATGAATCATATCACACCAACAATATATTATCAATGATGTGAGGTTGTAAGTTTTCTATAAAGATTCATTACACATTAGCATCTGGAATAGAATATTGGATTTATGAAAAGAGGGCTTGATAACGGCCCATAAAATCTGTTATTTTCTCTTTCATTCCTTGTTTGCAATGAACCAAGTCCATCAAAGAGACTTGAGGTCCAATGTTCACTTGAAATACTTGAGGAACTTGTTACCTAATTGTGAAAAAAGAAGTTATAAAATTAGGAGGTAGCAAGCAAAACCAATCCAAGGCTGTGGCCTTGAGTGACCTAGGAAAGAGTTTTGTCAAGATCACATCCTCGAAGAATAAATCACTACACATAGCGGTAAAAGCTGCCACATGGTTGTTAGGGTCTCCCTTCCCATTATATTTATCAAAGCAAGGGGTCTCAAACTTCTCGATCATAGGAGTTCTTAGGATAGAATAGGACAAAGGGATACAGATATAATGTGTTGTCATACTAGGCTTAGGTGGACTATTATCATTCTAGCCAATTTTTTTTTATAGAGGCCATATTTTTCAACAATTGGTTTATGACATGATCAAAAGCTAAATTAGGTAGAGATTGGAATGAATTGGAATGACTAGGTTATGGTGTATGAGTAGAATTTGGATGTTTAGTTTTTGGTGTATATCCTCCTTTCACCCTTACATTCAAGGACCTAGGGTCGAGTTGCAATGTACTATCATATCCTAGGTCACTATTGAGATGTAGGGAAACTTGGATTTTTATGATTGGATTGATAATTTCCTTCTCTTATGCTCAATTGTACCTTAAAACCCTAATTATACAAATATGACAGTAAACATACAAATATCAAAAAATGCTTTTGTAGAAAGATGTAAAATGATAAATAACTATACACCTATTTTTGGGGTTCCGAGGCAGAAAAGTTAGGGACTAAAGAGCGGGCACCCAAGTCTAATGCCCTGCTTTTTATCAGGATCTACAAACACGATCTGCAACATGTTCCTACTGGACCAAAGGTTTTTCCATCATGAAACTTCAAGGACTAATGAGTGAGCGCCCTACTCCAGGGAGCTATTTCTTTCTCTGATCTGCAATTCCAACACTCTGTTGTACCCTTCTGCAACTTCACTTTCTCCAGATCTAACACCTGTAACCTACAATCATGAAAAATTTGGGAGGGGGTTGTGGTGTTTAGAGGCTTGCCTCAGTCAATCCCTGGAGAGACATTCAAGTCTTCCAAACACCGTTGTCAGATAGAGAGTATGTGCCTTGGGAGTAAGAGGCAAAAACCAAATGATAAATGCTTACAAACACAAATGTATGTCACCTTGTAGTGAAGATCTCACGGAGGAAGAAGCTCTTCATGCCATGAGGAGATGATTGCTCAAATCTGCAAACACAAACACATAGACAACACAAATCTACTCTTGCAACACAATGAAAGCCTTGAATCACCTTTAGAACATAATAGCTTGCTAGTAATCATGTAATGATCATCTAGTTTACAAATGAATGCCTAAACATGCTTGTATATGCAACTACAAACATTCCCACGAAGATTTCGTAAATTCAAACTTACTGTGTTGGCCTAGGGACCAAATAACGGTCATAAACCGACACTAGAAATTTGGGCCTGACCCAAAATAGGGTAAGACTAGAGTGCGGGCGCCCAAGTCCTCCCCCTATTTTGGGTAGGGTTAGGTTCAAGGGGTCCCCCTAGGTCCCATTTGTCATGATACCCAAGGTTCATTCAATCGGGATGTTGAATTATGATGCAAGATGTCCTAAATGCACACTAAAGACCCGAGAGCTAAATATTTTGAGGGAAAATCCCCCAAGGGGACATTTTTTGACATTACATTTAGCCCCCACTTTAATGTATGTATAAACGTGAGGCCAATACATGCATTAAAGTATAGTCAACAAACACAACAAACACACCAAGCACAAAGAAGACACGCCAGACATATTGAAGACAATGATAGGCACACAAAACATGGAGAAGACAGTTATAGTTACTCAAAACATAGAGAATACATCAGATGCATAGATGACACATTAATGCATAGAAAACATGAATGATTTCTTTTCTTTTCTTTTTCTCATATATATGAAATGTAGATGTAAGAACATGAAAGTAAACAAACCTCCCATAATATAGGATGCACTCATCGTGCAGGTCTTTAAACTGTATATGGGGCAACACACACGCAAGACATGCAAAACCTCCCAAAATGCAGGATGCACTTATCGCATGGCTCTTTAGACTACATGTGGGGCAACAAACACGCCAAACAAAGCAAGCATGCCAAACACGCACACTTTGAAGATACGGAGAAAACACGATAGACAAGCGATGGAGTGTCCTTATTTCTAGGTTTAGCACCATCTCAGGCACATTACAGGAACACACTGATGATTGGGCTTCGTCACAACAATCACCAAAGACACGCTTAAGGGTTGAGTTAGTCATAGAACTGCTCCCTGCCTCCATAAAGGACTTTTGAAAATGCAACCCCACCCGCATCACAGAGATGCCTTAAAGTGAAAAGGAAGCATGGCATGCAATCCCACCTGCATCACGGAGATGCATTACGATGAAAAGGAGGTATACAAAATAGATTTCAAGATTATTCAAACACACTTTACTAGCATCTAGAACATACAGCTTATCTTATATATGCCCCCACCTTAAGGTGGTTAATATCATGCATCGATATCAAGCACGTTAAGGTAGGAAGAAAACATGCAAGGGAACATAGACTTTTGCAAAGCTCATGCCCCCCAGAGCTGACATGTACTTTACAATCACCAAATGTTCCCATAAACACATCCCTACAAGAAACATGTTAGTGTCCAAATAAAAACAACATCAATGCATATGAAATCTATGGCATGAAAGCTTCAAGATAGACAAAGTGCACGGAGTAGCAGTATTGTTATGGTTTGTAAATGAGATAGAACACCATCAAAATGACTACGTGGAAAGCATGAGTTCTTCCACTAGCCAAGTGTCTGATAAAATATACAACCCCATCGTCATATTAGGAACTAAGTCCAATTTTTCATTTCTCACGAAAGGGACGCTGGGTCTGCATGTGTATAAATGTTTTTCATCATCCGCCGGCTAGATAGAAACACTAGAGGAAGGGAAACAATAAATAAGAGAGGAGAAACAAGTGTCTTAGGGATAGTCACATAGGAAGGTGCCCCCAAGTCACCAACCGCAATGCTATGTCTGTAAGACACAACACACAACAATGAAATCAGAGAGAGAGGTAATATAGAAGAATGTGTTAGGGTTAGCCAGCAGAAGATATCAATTAAATGCAAATAAAGATTAAAAAGAGGAATGAAAATACATAGAAATAATAACAGTGAGAGACAAGTTTGTTGGAAACAAGGTAGATAACTGAGGGGGGTGAATCAATTATCTCTATTATTTTTACTTTCTTTTTCTTTTTATAATTTGTGCAGCATCAAAACATATAAGCAAATATAAGCATGAGAGCATAAATAAAATCAGCACACATAACACAAAGATTTTTACGTGGAAAACCCTGTTAAGGGAAAAACCACGGGGTGACTAATCCAAGATTGTATTCTCGGTTAAAAGAATAGGAAGTACAAAATGGCACTTGCCAATTAGGGCTCACTGCTTGAGCACACTGCTCACAAGAGGCACACTGCCTACAAGAGACTCACTATCTACAGAACTTACATAAGGTAACCAGGTGTTTGAACTAATGAGAGGCATCTAAAAATGCTAGAGTTCAATTCCGGTTAAGCACAATATACTAATATGATGCACTTCATTCCTCCTCTGCTCTAGTGTTGCTGCTCTGTCACATACCGGATTTGTATTGCTGCTTCCTCACTTATTTATGCCTTTCTTCACACTTTATTTTATCATATCTATACACACACACCTTCATACTAGAATCCATCTGGTATATATATCCATACCAAGGATTTCAACAACTTTCTAGTTGGCAACCAGAATACTCAAGATATTTACAAATTACTGATCTGTCGACTGAATCCAAGCTTGATTTGTGGTGCGTATCAAAAACATAGGCATTGAAGTCATCAATCATGTCAGCCAACAATGTATGATCCCTCAAATAGCTTGATCAACATCAATTACTCATCTGGATTGAAGTCTGATACTCTGTCGGTCAATTCTTCCTCAGTTTGCTTTGCCTGTCTGGAACCCAACACTCGGATGCTCATATCTTTTCCATGTTTTATCACCAGAGGCTCAATCTCTGGAATATAGTAGTCATGATACTCCTCTTGACTTGTCCAAGTCTGCAACTTGTTGAGTTACACCATCTGAGAGATCTGGACCTGATTGTCAAACCTTGTTGCACGCTCTGTTCTTGTTCACCGAACCAAAATAATCTTCAATCTGACTTCTGGTATAGGCATACTATGTGCTACAGATGTGTGGGATAGACTTTGTTACCATCAATGACAACACTCATGAAGCCACACAGTGTCTCTTGCCAACAATCTACCCCTTTGGCATTGATGGCAACACTTAGTGAAAAATCACTAAGTGTCACAACAAACTCCCCCTTGGCTGATGCTCTGTCTCATGCACTATTTTACCAGAGCTCCCCCTTAGCTGGATTCCACATTTTTCACTACTCCTCACTCCCCCTTTGACATCAATGGTAAAGGGCAGAATCCGTACACCAAAATTTACAAAAATTAACCTATACATAGTCGTATAAGTATTTATATACATGTTATACTTACATATACTTGAGTATATCCGCAAAAGTGGCCTTCAACTGTACATACTATGTGGCCCAGCTCTGCTTCATCCTATCCAAAATGGAGATGTGACCACTCAACAAAAATGCATATGCTTCTGCCCTTCTTAAGTCTGTCGGATCACTAGTCTGAGCTGTGGTCTAAGCATCTATTAAGGCCTCATGCATTGCCTCTAACTTAGCAATAATTATCCCTCTAAGTTCACTCATCCTGTTTATTATATTCTTCTTTTCTTTGTCCAGCCTCTTTATTTCATTTATAATGACAATAACTTGGCATTCTTGATTCATTATGGATGTAGTGAGGGGATCAAAATTTTGAGATAAACTTGACAGTTTACCTTCTTGCTCTTTCACCTTCTTTTCAATATCCTCGTCACTTTGGGCCAAGATAGACAAAATTTGTACATGTCCCCACCATCTTTAAGAACATTTTCAAGGCTCTTTATCCCAATATCTAGAGTCCTCCTATCATTAGTAACGAGTCCCTGTACTTCAGTGAATCTTTTTCCCAAAAACTCTTTCTAGACCTTTTCTTCTGCCGATTTCTCTAAAGAATCAAAATGAGTGCTAACAGAGTTTACCAAAGATTTCAAATTACTGGATGCAGAGGCTAAAGGATCCTTTTGAAAAGATGGCATGATCTTCTCCAGCATACTGGATGCAATCTCTAACAACTCGCAGTCTTCCATGTGAGACTTCAGAAGTTTTTCTTTTGCCTTGGCTTGAGCAAAAGATGCTAATTTCATTGTTTGGACCGGAGAGAGAGAATCAAAATTTAGTGGTCCTTGAAATAGCTCAGGTTCATCTATCTCCATCACCTCTTTGTTCAAAAAATTCTTCACTACCTCTGTAGTGTCTCTTGCTAGAGACCGAGTCTTCTTTTCTTTTGGAATCTCAGAACTGTCATCAAAGGTCTTCTCTGTTTGTTCTTCTTCTTTTCCTTTTACCTCCTCTTCTTGACTCACTTTTTCCTCTTTTCTTCCTTCTCCTTCAATTTCAAAATCTGGAATGTCTGTAGTGGGATCCAGAGGAGAGATGTTACGTGTATTTACTGCTTCATGAACTTCCTCTTTCGGAATAGAGGAATCCAAGTCCTTAGTCTTCTCTTCACCTATCTCTTTTGTCCTTTCTACATTTTTATCAAAAGATTCTTCATTGGTAGCATTTAATCCTTCAACATCCATGGTGGAAGGTTCTTTATTTGTTTCCTCTATAACAGGAAGATTAAATCTTTTGAAGGCATTCCAAAGGATGTCTTCTATTTCTCTTCCTACTTGATCAATTTCTCCAAGCATAAGTTTGTTCATTCTTGCTTTGCTCTGGAATTCATCCTTACAGTCGTTAAAGATCATGTCCATTTGCTTTGGAGTAATAGAAGGATAGAGATGAATTGCAATCTGTTCTCAGATCTCCAAGTCTTTTGCCTTTGCATTCTCTTTTCTAAGTTCAAGTACCTTCTCTAGACTTTTGGGAATTAATAAAATAATTTCAATGAATGCTTTATTATAAATATTCAGATACTTGACTGTAGCTTCTTCCAAGATCCTCTTGTCAGTATCACCATATTCATCATAGAATTCTATGACTAGTTGCAAGTTCCCATCCACAGTGATTGCCTTGATGATATCATCAATGGAAAGAGTGGGCTTTTCAACAAATTCTTCTGCCTCTTCTTCTTTGTTTTTACCGGCAAAGGATTCCCCGGATGTTTTCTTCTTCTTTTTCATTTTCTTCTTCTTTTTCTTTTTCTTAATTTCCTCATCAGATTATGTTTCTTCATCATCCTTGTGACTTGTGTAAGACCTTGTGGCTTTTGTTTTCATTCTCTTTTCTCCCTTTCCGAATGTCTTGACTTCCAGTTTGGTGGCTTTTGAGCTCTTAGGAGTGGTAGGTGCAGAGCTCTTGGAGGATCTAATCCGGGAGGAGGCTTGTACTGGAACACTTCCTTTCTCTGCTTCTTGTTTCTCTTTCTCAACTCTTTCAACTTTCTCTTTGTTTGCATCTACTGCCTCTTTTGATATGCCATATCTTTTGGCAATTTCCTCTACTTTCCTTCTAACTTTCCTCTTTATATCCGGTTGTCTTAGCTCAACATGTATTTTTACACTTAGTTCTTGAAAGGTTCCAAACCTTTCTGCCTCAGGGTCCTTAGGCTGACTTAACAAGTGTTGAATATGCAGCTCCAAGATTTTCTCATCGACCTCATATCCCATTGGCATTATCCAAACTATTTTGGGCTCAACTGCCTCCATTAGGCATTGATCAGTATCTACCATAAAACACATTGTATCCTTGTATTTTTCTACTGTGGATTGAGGTATCCTTTCTCTGGCTTGCATAATACTCTGGAAGTTCTTAAAGTATCCCCAAAGTGTTGTGCTTTGAGCCTTAGCATCAGCAAGTCCATGCCTATAGTCTCTAATCTGTATTGCAATCAGTTTGTCATTTTGCCAAACCCAACCTCTTGATCCGGGTAGCTCATTCATGTAGTAGAAGAATAGGCACAGTATTAAACAACCATACTTAAAGGAGTTCTTATCCTTCTTGATCTTCTGTAAGTTTTCTAATAGTTGGTTTAAAAGAAGATCACATAGGTCATAGTCTGCATTTTCCCTCAACATCTGATATACTATATATATTGTAGTCCCAGACACAGAATTCTTCCTGCTAGAATGATAGATCTTATACCCAATTATCATTGAGGCAAATTTGACATCTGAATCTATGATGTCATCTATGGTCATTTCTCTCTTGTCAAACTTAGATCTGGTAACTTCAGTAATTGTCTGGTTCTTGACAGATTTGAATGCAGGTAACCCACCAAATGAGTGCAGTCCAGTTACTGCCCTAATGGCATCTTTTGTTATCTTGGAGGGCTTCATTAACCACATGAAATTGTCATGTATTCTTCTAAGGACATACCGAACCCAATCATCTTCTGCAAAATAGGGAAAGTGGATGCAATGTCCAAAGTGCTTATCCCAGAGGGCCTTGTATTGAGGTTTGAGTTCAAAACTTTCATCTATTAACTATTTATGATAGATGTCCATCAACTTAGATTCACCAAATTCATCAATGTTGGCATGGATGTAGACCCTAACATCTTCTACATGCAATACCCCATGCGAAATGCTAGAAAAAGCGCCTAAAGGATCAACTTCTAGGGATTTGTAGGGGTGTTTCTTGAATTTTGGGTGCGGCCTATCAGTGATCTTAACAACCATTGGAGTAGTGATTTTTGCAAAAGATTCAGAGAGAGATATTCATAATGGAAGTACCTTTTTGCGCTTTAGGGTTTGAAATAAGAGTCAGAACAAATTGCTGGTTGAATTGGATTTTGTAGTTGATCTTTGAGAGAGTTGTAGAAAATTGATGTAGAGCTCTGCTTTTCTTCTTCTCGAATGCAAATGTGCAAATGACGAGTGAAAGAACCCTTTTATTCTTTCACAAACCCTAATTTCCTTTTGCAATAAATGCACAACTTAAGTTATCCAGTCGCCTTGTTATGAGAGGGATCTTTTCAAATCACTGTGTTGCACTTAGAATCATTTTTAGTGATAATTGATAATGTATCTTCTTTCCTCCAATCATACCATGGATCTATAGATAAAGATATTTCAATTTTGAATCATACCGGATCTGTCTAAGAAAATCCTGCTTTACCGGATGGCTATCAAACTGGATCAATCTTGGATGATTAAACTCTTACAAAACTCCATGCAGATCTTTCATATTTTTACCGAGGGTTATTTGGATATTTTTCTAAGAACCCTTTAATCCGCAACATTCCATGTGCCAAATTTAGGAACCAATTGACTGGCTAGGGGAATTTATTTTTCTATGTGACTCCCCCTGAGCCAAAGCTCATTTTTTTAGTTTCCAGAAGGAATATCAGCACCGAATTCTGGTGCAGATCCATCCCCAACATTTTTTGTACTCTTCTTCACCCAAATCTTGCTCATCTCCCTTTGAACTTCATCTGCATTCACTTTGCCTTTTCCCTTATCTTATTTTTTATTATGATGCATTAGACCCTTTTTATCCTGATTTTTACTTCTACAGAATTTGGCAATATGACCGGATCTATTGCAATTGTAACAAACAACATTTCTTTGCATATTTGACTGATATCCTCTTGATCTGCATTGATTAGCCATATGTCCCATTCTATTGCATGCAAAGCATCTACCATTGAATGAATTGTTTATTTGCATATTTTTGCATTCATAAGATTTGTGACCATACCTTTTGCAGTTGAAACATTGTTCGGAGTAGGATGGATTAGTCTGATTTATTCTCCTTCTACACTGAGTTGCTTTATGACCAAAGTTGTTGCAATTGAAGCAGTATCCATTGAAGGATGGATATCTTTGAGCATTTGGTTGCCTTACTAGAGGTCTTCTAGACCTGTTTCTTTGATTTCCTGATCCAAAATTCTTCTGATCGGATCCAGAGCTCTCACCTTTCTCATATCCCAAACCACACTTATCATCTACCCTCTTTTGGCTTTCAAGAAGAACTTCAAGTTGGGTTGAGCTTATCTTGAATTTCTCTTTGTATTCATTTGTTGTTTGAAGATTTTGTTTAAGAGTGTCTATCTGATTCTCAAGTTGTTCTTCATTATCTCTAGCTTCTTCAAAATCAAATTCAAGATGCCTAATTATTCTGTCCATTTTGTGGCAGTCCTATGTCTTTTCCTTGACAGATTGTTTTAGATTATCTTCAATTTTCCTTTTCTCTTCAATTTCTTGGGTGAATCTCATAACCCCTGATTCCATCTCATGTCTTACCATAATGACACTTTTGATAGCTTCTCACATAGCTTGTTTTTCTCATACAGATCTTCATTACTATCATTGGCTTCACTCTGACTTGCTAATTTTTGAAGTAGTTCCTTTCTCTTTTTCACAGAGATACTCAATTTTTCTTTTAGCTCATTTATGAAATCATCAACTTGTTTGAGTCTTTCTCTCAAGTTATTAACTTCAGAGTGGGATTGTTCAAGATCATCTAGGGTAGACTAAAATTGTTCCTTCATACCATACATATCCATTGAGATTCCTAGATCTTCCTCAAGTTGTTAGGCTCTATTTAGAGGGACTTAGCTCCGGTACCAATTATTGGAAACAAGGTAGATAACTGAGAGGGGAGGGGGTGAATCAGTTATCTCTATTATTTTTACTTTCTTTTTCTTTTTATAATTTGTACAGCATCAAAACATATAAGCAAATATAATCATGAGAGCAGAAATAAAATCAACACACATAACACAAGGATTTTTACCTGGAAAACCCTGTTAAGGGAAAAACCACAGGGTGACTAACCCAAGATTGTATTCTCGGTTAAAAGAATAGGAAGTACAAAATGGCACTTGCCAATTAGGGCTCATTACCCGAGCACACTGCTCACAAGAGGCACACTGCCTACAAGAGACTCACTGCCTACAGAACTTATAGAAGGTAACCAGGTGTTTGAACTAATGAGAGGCATCTACAAATGCTAAAGTTTAGTTCTGGTTAGGCACAATATATTGATTCGATGCACTTCATTCTTCCTCTGCTCGAGTGTTGCTGCTCTGTCACATACCAGATTTGTATTGTTGCTTCCTCACTTATTTCTACCTTTCTTCACATTTTATTTTATCATATCTACACACACACAGCTTCATACTGGAATCCATCTGGTATATATATCCATACCAAGGATTTCAACAACTTTCTAGTTAGCAACTGGAATACTCAAGTTATTTACAAATTACTGATTTATCAGTTGAATCCATGCTTGATTTGTGGTGCGTATCAAAGACATAGGCATTGAAGTCATCAATCATGTCAGCCAACAATTTATGATCCCTCAAATAGCTTGATCAACATTAATTACTCATCTGGATTGAAGTCTGATACTCTGTCGGTCAGTTCTTCCTCAGTCTGCTCTACCTGTCTGGAACCCAACACTCAGATGCTCATATCTTTTCCATGTTTTATCATCGGAGGCTCAATCTCTGGAATATAGTAGTCATGATACTCCTCTTGACTTGTCCAAGTCCACAACTTGTTGAGTTACACCATATGAGAGATTCAGACCTGATTTTCAGATCTTGTTGCATGCTCTGTTCTTGTTCACCGAACCAAAACAATCTTCAATCTAACTTCTGGTATAGGCATACTATGTGTTGCAGATGTGTGGGATAGACTTTGTTGCCATCAATGACAACACTCATGAAGCCACACAGTGTCTCTTGCCAACAAAGTTTTAACGTGGTTCACCCAAACTCGGGCTACATCCACCAATAGAGAGTCCAATATTATTATCTAGTAAATAAAACTAATTACAACCAGCAATCCCTGCAACTCAATACCACTGCAAATGCTATAATACAATATCAACGGAAACCCTAACCCTTAGCCATTTTTATCACAACTTTCATCAGTTACAAAATAGGGATTTTTTTTATGTTGGCCAATGAAAAATAACTCTCGACGCCTTAATAAAATAATAAAAAATCATGTGAGGTTTTGGGGGCGCTGCCCACAAGCCCCTATCAGGGCACTTCCCCTCAACCCCACCCTGTATCGCAACAAGGAGTGTGCCAGGGGTGCTGCCCCTGGACCCCATAGGAATTTGGGGGGAAACCACGCTGATAAAAGTGGGGTAAATTTAACCTCCGAGTCTGATTAGGCTCCATATAACAATAGAATGATGATACAAATAGAAGAAGGTCACAACAAAGGCGGTCTCCTGGTATCCTAGACCTTACAAGAGATTCAAGGGTCATCCTAGGAGGCCTAAACAACACATAACACATCACGGGGGAAGCACATCACGAGAGAGATAAAGGGTTAGAGATACTTACCTGGTAGGATCTCTCGGGCTAGCAGTCATCAAGTAAATCATTGTCATCCTCCCACTCCCAAATTTTGGAGGAAAGAGGGACATAAGGTACCATAGCCCAATTCTTATCTTTGTCTTTAGGTTGTTCATTGTTAGGATCATCTTTGTTTGGTTCAATGTTTTCTTGTTGAGACGTAAGGTGTTGGCCATAAGCTCATCACCATCTCTTCCTTTCTTTTGCGTGTCGATTTCTTTTTGCTTTACAACTTAGCCTTTATAAGATAGGGCTTTTCTCTTTCATGGATTTTTGTGTTGTAGAGGAGGAAGCATCGAGATCAAAGTTCATTTGTCTAGGTGGAATGTTTTATTGTTGATTATTACCTCTCGATCCTTGTAAGAATGACATGGGAGAAGCCTTAGCATCATGATGAATTTTTTATTTTATTGTAGGAGGCATGATGTCTTTCAAAAGGTGTGTTTCTTCTATTGTTGGAAGTGTATAAGTGATTTCAGTGTTTCGTATTAGCATATCCTCATGGGAAAATCATTTTTGAAAGAATTGTTAGAGGACGGGATTATATCATCATCACACATAGTATATATGGGAGAGGTGTTATCACCATTATCTTTTGTAGTACTACTCATGGAGATGAACTCTGTTAAGCTCTCTAATATTGTAGGATATTCACTCATGAGGGTTAAGAATTGGTCAAAATAAACGTCTTTGATAAATGCATGTAAATATACCATTGATAAATGACATGAAGGTGCCATGTGTATATGCTTAAAAAAATCAGATTTTAACAATTTTCTAAAAGTATGCAAAAGACAAGTGCAAACTATATGCAGAAATGACCTATAATGCTTGTTTTTTTGTACTTTTTCAATCCAAATATATGAAAAGAAAGGCGTTGTAAGGATTTTGATCAGGGGAAGAAAATTATATGTCTGATATCAGTCCAATACATCAATAATATCCTTCACAACACACTCTTGATGCAAATCTAAGATGATGACAAGTCAAAATATAGTGAAAAATACACTAAAACATACAATTTTTCACCAAATCTCAATGCAAAAGAACATGACAAAGGGTGTTGTGAGGAAAATGATGATGGAAAGAAAATTATATCAGTAATAACAGCCTCTTAGTGCTAAAATATCTGTCACAACATGCTTTTAATGCTACTCAAGGTCAAACCCTAGTGAAAATATAGCAAAAATAGGCAATTTTTCACGGTTTTTCAATTCCAAGACCTATAAAAAGGGGTGTTGTAAAAATTTTTAGGAGGTTTAGAAAATAATATTGATTATTTCAATCACCTCAATCCATAAAATATATTACAACACACTTGGAGTGCAAACTAGGCCAAACCCTAGGGAAAAAATAGCAAAAATGTGTAGTTTTTCACCAAATTTTTAATACAAGAGCCCGATAAAAAGGTGTTGTGAAGATTTTTAGGAGGGGAAGAAAATTATTACCCTAATAAAAACCAATTAGTTCAAAAATATCTTTCACAACACGCCTATGGTGCAAATTTAAAGAGTCGATAAGGCCAAATCTAGTGAAAATCAATGTTTTTGAAGCCCTAGGTTTGAGATCTTGACACAAAATGCTATATGAATGTTTTACAAGATGATATATAATGAAAATTATATGATTTCAGATCTTAAAATGATTTCCATGCTCTAACATGAAAAATACTAATGCAAATCTAGTGAAAATCAATGAAAATGCTAGTTTTTGTTGACTTTTTCTATGCAAAAATGTAAATTTTTAAAATCTAAATGCAAATTTGTTCTTAAATGCAAGAATACATCCAAATAAAAATTTGAATGAGTCTCTAAAATCAATGGAAAAATCTGAAACAATATTTTAGATACAAACCCTAGATTTTGGAATTACTAGGTTATATGCAAAATTCACAATTTTCAACAAAACTCTAGCAATCTTATGATGAAAATGTAATGCAAATTAATGATTTTTTGTAATTTTATGTAATTTAAATAAGATCTAATGCAAAAATAAGAAATTTGATGAAATTCAATTTAATTCATGCAACATGCAAAACCCTAGCATGCAATTTTTTTTCAATTTTTTTGTAAGTTTTCCAATGCAATAAGATGAATGACTATAGGAATGAATGAAAATCAATGCAAATCTGAAGCTAAACACTCATCAAGGTGCAAACAAGTCCAATAACATGGGTTCACCAAAATGTAAGGGGTGGAATTTGGATGTTTAATTTTTGGTGTATATCCTCCTTTCACCCTTACATTCAAGGACCTAGGGTCGAGTTGCAATACACTATCATACCCTAGGTCACTATTGAGATGTAGGTAAACTTGGATTTTTATGATTTGATTGATAATTTCCCTCTCTTATGTTCAATTTTACCTTAAAACCCTAATTATGCAAATATGACAATAAACGGACAAATATCAGAAAATGCTTCTATAGAAAGATGTAAAATGGTAAATAACTGTGTACCTATTTTTGGGGTTCCAAGGTGGAAAAGTTGTGGACTAAAGAGTGAACACCCAAGTCCAGTGCCCTGCTTTTTGTCAGGATCTGCAAACAAGATCTGTAACCTGTTCCTGTTGCACCAAAGGTTTTCTGTCATGAAACTTTGAGGACTAATGAGCAGGCACCCTAGTCTAGGGAATTGTTTCTTTCTCTAATCTATAATTTTGACACTCTGTTATACCCTCCTGCAACTTCACTTTCTCTGGATCTAACACCTATAACCTGCAATCATGAAAACTTTAGGAGGGGGTTGTGGTGTTTAGAGGCTTGCCTCAGTCAAGCCTCGGAGAGACATTTAAGTCTTCCAAACGCCGTTGTCAGATAGAGATTGTGTGCCTTGGGAGGCAAAGGCAAAAACTAAATGATAAATGCTTACAAAAACAAATGAATGTCACCTTGTAGTGAAGATCTCATGGAGGAAGAAGCTCTTCATGCCATGAGGAGATGATTGCTCAAATTTGCAAACACAAACACATAGATAACACAAATCTACTCTTGCAACACAATGAAAGCCTTGAATCACCTTTAGAACATAATAGCTTGCTAGTAATCATCTAATGATCATCTAGTTTACAAATGAATACCTAAACATGCTTTTATATGCAACTACAAACATTCCCGCCAAGATTTCGTAAATTCAAACTTATCGTGTCAGCCTAGGGACCAAAAAACGGTCATAAATTGACACTAGAAATTTGGGCCTGACCCAAATAGGGCAGGACTAGGGCGCGGCCTCCCAAGTTCTCCCCCCTATTTTGGGCAGGGTTAGGTTCAAGGGGTCCCCCTAAGTCCCATTGTCATGATACCTAGTGTTCATTCCATCGGGATGTTGAATTATGATGCAAGATGTCCTAAATGCACACTAAAGACCCAGGAGCTAAACCTTTTGAGGGAAAAGCCCCCAAGGGGACATTTTCTGACATTACAGAAGTATAAGTAGGAATAGGGAGTGTAGGTATGGGTTCTGACACTTGATTCTATATTTGATTAGAAGAAGTGACATTGATGAAGATTTCAGCAAAACTAGATGCAGACAGAATGTTGTTATGCACTATATGTACAACACCATGCAAGACTTCCAATCCTTCTTGGCCTTCAATCGAAAGACTTTGTAGCCTCTCAACAACAGGGACGGTCTCCTCATCTATGTGTTCTAATCTCACAAGTTTCTATAAATTAGCCAACTCCATGTCTAATTTCTAAACTTGAGCTTCAAGAACATGAGCCACAAGATCATCAATGTTGATAGATCCATGGAAGTTTGATGTTTCAAGAAGATGCGAAGTAAGGATATAAGGAAGAATTGTTAGACATTATTGTGTGATAATCCTATGAATTTAGGGTTTCAATGTATTGGTATCATTGTTATGCAAAGCATTCAAACCCATAATTCATCTACTTCTTTGCACAAAAACGTTGGAATTGGGGCACAGGGTCACAAAGCTCATAAAGCATCTATAAGCTTTAGTAACACACAAGATGCACCAATAGAAGAAATGAATGATGAAGTAAAACAAATATTTGAAGCAATAATATACCGTTGATCAAATTCAATTCTACTCAAATCCACTTAAATATCAACAATGCTAATGCTTAAATCAAACCCAAATTTCAATGCCTTTTTCTAAAATGCAACAATTCAAAATTGTTCCTATTTTTAATTTTCAATGCAAGATGACAATTGTAATGTTGTAGAATAATGAAAAATTAGATTTGGAATGCAAATGATAGTAGCAAAATCTAAAATTAAACTATTACTCATAAACCCTAGAATGCGACATTAACTAGGTTTCTCAATATGCAACTTTTTTTTGACAATTTCTAGCAATAAAAAGGATTTCAAAGTTGGAAAGAGACACTGCTTTGCATTGATAGATATAGTCATTGATGGAAAATAAGACCATCCCAATCATCTGCATAACACAATTTGTTCACATCGGAAGTCAGAATCAGAATTTGTCTAAGTCCGAGCAGTTAGGAACAGAGCAAGTGACAGGGTCTGGTATCTTGGTCTGAATCTCTTTGGTGGAAAGGCATGGTTTGTTGCAGATCTAAGGTAGTTGTAAGCATTTTCAAGACACTCTAAATCCACATTTTTTTCCACTAGTGATGGACTCAAAAGATATTAGCTTCTAAGTATCAGATTTCAGTTTGACAGAACAGATGGAAGAAGAACAGGCCGACCTTGTGAATGATCTTAATTTCGGATGTATAAAAGTTGTTTATGGGCAATTGGTGATGACCACTGATGGTAGCTAACTTGATTGATGATTTTCAAGTGTAAGTTTTGGTCTGCATCTCATATTATGTATGGATCTAGCTGATAGAGCAGAGTACTCAACAAAGTTCTAAATGTTCTTGAAGTCGACTAGTAAAATGATTGTAGATCATGTTGCGGATATATATAGCTAATGGAATTGGATGATTTTGGTGTGTGTGTGTGTGAATAAGGTGTAAATGTGAGAAGAATAGAAATCTAAGGTGTGAATGAAGGCAGAGCAGTAAGAAGAGCAGAGCAAAGATGAAATGTGTAAGATCAGTTTTTGCACTTAACCGGAACTGAAACTCTTGCATGGGTAGATGCTATTTATCAGTTCAAAATCTCTGTTATTCTCTTGTAATATTTCTGTAGGCAGTGAACCTCCATTTGAGTAGTGAGCTCTGGGCAGTGAGCCTAAATGCATGTGCCTTCCCATTTGTAAAAATACTTTTAACAGGGTATTAATTTTTGTGGGTTAACCCCCACCATGGTTTTTCCCTTAACCGGGTTTCCATGTTAAAAATCTTGGTTTCAAGTGTGTTATTGTGTTGTGGCTCTTACACTTATGATTGTTGTTTTCATGGTTAAGTTATTGAATTGTTATTAAGTGGTAAAAGAAATAATTAAATGCAGAAGTTCCAAAGTTTTGAGACAACTGATTCACCCCCCCTCTCAGTTGTCTATCCTATTTCCAACAATTGCTATCAGAGCAAGGTTCCTTTGAAAAAGTTTAACAGCTTAAGGAAGATTTGGGAAGGTAATAAAATGGATGAATGTAACCTTCAAGGGCAACTTAATCTCGCCCTAGATGATCTTGAGCTATCCAAGGTAGAAGTCCAAGAGCTGCAAGATAACCTCAAAAAGGCTGAAGACTTCATTGAGATTTTAAAAGGAAAATTGAGCAAATCCAATGCAAAAGGAAAGGAGCAATCTCTTCAACTGGGAAATCATTATGAAGACAAGGCCCTAAAAGAGAAGACAAAGGAATGTGAAAAGTTAGCTAAAAAAATTGTTGTCCTAAAACATGAGATGGAAACTGGGGTGATGAGACTAACCAAGGAAATTGAAGATAGGAAGAAAACTGAAGAAGAGATAAATCAAAATCTGAAAGAGAGAACTGAAGAATGCTGCAGATTGGATGGAATAGCTAGTCTCCTAGAATCTAATCTACAAGAAAGCAAAAACAATGAAAGAGAACTTGAGAGACAGATTATCACTCTCAGACATGACCTAGAAATTGCAAATGAGTATAAGGAGAAGCTCAAGATAAGCTCAGCTAAACTTGAAGCACTAATTGAATAACAAAAAAAGGATGATGACAAGCATGATCTTGGATATGAGAAAGGTGAAAGCTCTGGATCCAGACAAAGAAATTCTCAACCAAGGAATAGGAGAAATAGAACTAGAAAACCTCTGGTAAGACATCCTAATGCTCAAAGATATCCATCATTCAATGTAAATTGTTTCAATTGCAATGAATTTGGTCATAGAGCTACTCAGTACAGAAGCAGAGTAAATCAAAATGGTCCATCCTTCTCCGGTCAATGCTTCAAGTGTAAGAGGTATGGTCATAAATCAAATGAATACAGAAGTATGATAATGAATAATGCTAATAATAGAGGAATTAGCAATTCTTTCAATGGTTACTATTTTTTGGGCAATGGGTTTGGACACATGGCCAATCAGTGCAGATCAAGAGGAAATCAAGTTTATAAGAAAAGAAATGTTGTGTGCTTTAACTGCAATAAATCTGGTCATATTGCAAGATTCTGCAGAAGTAGGAACAATGGAAGAAGAGGTCCAATAAACAAAAAACTGGATGAGCAAAAACAAGACAAAGGCAAAAGAAAAATTGATGTGAATGAGATACAGAGCAAAATGAACAAGACTTGGGTAAAGAAAGATACAACAAATAATGGTGATGCGTCCGCACCGGTATCTGGTGCTGACAATTCCTCCGGGAATTAAGTCGGGAGCACTGGCTCAGGCGGAGCTGCATTGAACATCTAATTCCCCCAGTCAGTAAGTGGGTGCCTAAATCTGACACAATAAAAGAGGATATTTTGAATTAGTTCAGAACCTTTGGAAGGATTTCTGGAAGAAAAGATGTTGATATGAAAAATTACGGAGTGATTCATGAAGAGCTATAAAAAATAGAGTAACCAAATGAAGTTAGGGCAGCACATTTATTACAATGACAAATTAAGTTTTGCAAAAGATAAAAGGTCACTTGGTCACATATTTGAATCACTTTGCATTCAGAGGAAACAAGAAGAAGAGCATTCAAGTTACAAATCTAGAGACTGAAAGAACAAATTCAACTAGCAATTGATCAACCCTAACCTCGCGAAAGAAAAAGGTACTTCTCTGTAAAGTTTTGAATCTAAAATTTGTTGAGATGGCTACTCCTCATGTTTTTGATATTACTGAAAGGCCTCGACCCAAATTTAAGAAGCATCCCCACAAGTCTATTGAAATTGAGTTGTTAGGTGCATTCTCTGGTATTCCATATGGGGTTTTACATGTTGAAGACATTAGGGCTTACATTCACTGCAACATAGAAAAGTTTGGAAATTTGAAACTGCTGGAACTATTTGAAAGCCATCTGAAGGATGACAATTACCAACTAAAACCAGAATTTGAAGCCCTAGAAAGCAAACATTTTCTACAAATGATTGAATTTATGTATTTTGATGAAACTGAATGGGTTTGGTATGTGTTGAGTTGGATGCATGATGAATTTATTTGGCTACTAAAACCATTTAAGATCACTAATTATGTTATCAGAATTGTGACTGGGCTGAATGCAACTAGTGGATTACCTGCTTTGAAAGCTGTGAAGAATCAAATTGTTACTGATGCAACTGGAGTGAAGTATGACAAAAGAGCAATGACAATAAATGACATCATAGAACTGGATGTCAAATTTGCTTCTATGGTCATTGGCTATAAGATCTATCACTCCAGTAGAGAGAATTCAGTTTCTGGGACTACAATCTATGTAGCTTATAAGATGTTAAAGGAGAATGTTGATTATGATCTGTGTAAATTACTACAGAATCAGCCGATAGAGAATCTAAGCAAAATCAAAAGGGACAAGAAAAGTTCTTTCAAATATGGTTCTTTGGTCATATGCCTATTTTTCTATTTCATGAATGAAGTTCTGAGTGTGCATTGGACAACTGACAGGCCAGTAGCATGGAAAATAAGAGATCACCTACTCGGCCTTGGTGACTCGCAAGCCCAAAAGACTGCCATTTGGGGCTACTTCAAAAACTTCTAGAGTTTAATGCAAGCAAAGAAGAGAATCCCTAAATCAATTGTGGAGAAGTATGAAAATGACATGTTTCATGGTTGACACAGATCAGTGCTTGATGGAAGCTGTAGAACCAAGGACAGTCTGGATAATGGCCATGGGATATGAGGTTGATGAGAGAGTCTTGGACATGTATGCTCAACATCTCCTGAGCAAATCAAAAGATACATCTGTTGAAAGATTTGGCACATACAAAGAGCTAAGTCTAAAACTTCATTTGGAGCTCAGTGAGCCAGAGAGGAAGAGAAAAGTGCAGAAGCAAGTTGAGATGTATGCTGAGAGTATTGGCATCACAAAAGAAGTAGTAAGGAAGAACAAGGAAAGAATTGAAGAGATTAAGAAAAGAATGGAACAAGCTTCTGTTAGGGTTAGCCGGTAGAAGATATCAATTAAATGTAAATAAAGATTAAACAAAGGAATGAAAGATACATAGAAATAATATCAGTGAGAGACAAGTTTTAACGTGGTTCACCCAAACTCAAGCTACATCCACCAATAGAGAGTCCAATATTATTATCTAGTAAATCAAATTGATTACAACCAGCAATCCCTGCAACTCAATATTGTTGCAAATGCTACAATACATCAATGGAAACCCTAACCCTTAGCCATTTTAATCACAAATTTTGTCAGTTACAAAATAGGGTTTTTTTATAATGAAAAAATAACTCCCGATGCCTTAATAAAATAATTTAAAAAAATCATGTGAGGTTTCGGGGGCGCTTCCCCCGAGCCCCCATGAGGGACCCCACCCTATATCGTGACAAGGAGAGCAACAAGGGCGCTGCCCCTTAACCCCGTAGGAACTTGGGGGGAAATCGTGCCGATAAAGGTGAGGTAAATTTAACCTCCAAGTCTAATTAGGCTCCATATAACAATAATCTCCCACTTGGAGACTGATCAGACTCCACACCATATCATCTCCCACTTAGAGATTGATCATAACATTGCTGACCCTGTAGCTCCCACTGGAAATAAGTACCCTAGACTCTGCGATTCTGATTTTGTTATTTTCAGTCTAGAAGACCAACCGAAGATGAAGAGGAGCTCAGCTTCTCCCTTGTCACTGTCTTTGTAAATATATCTGCTAGATTTTCATCTATATGTATCTTTCCAGCCTTAACTGTCCATCATCCAACACTGACCGAACAAAGTGATACCTCAACTGTATGTGTTTGGTCTTTGAATGCAAGGCAGAATTCTTTGCAAGATGTATGGTAATATGGCTATCTGTAAACAAATAACTGTTAGCCTATTGTTTGCCCAATTCTTCCATGAAAGATTACAGCCATATCATCTCCTTGCTTGCTTTTGTTGTAGCAACATACTCTGCCTCCGTGGTGGATAAAGCAACCACCTTTTGCAACCCTGAGATTCAACTCACCGCTATCCCACTTACAGTTAAGACATAACCTGTAGTACTCCGCTTGGTATCAAAATCCCCTGCCAAATCTGAGTCTGCATAACCTGCTAAATCAGTATTAAAGCCACCAAAACATAAGTGTTTATTGGACGTACCTCTCAAATATCTAAGAATCCATTTTACTACATTCCAATGCTCCAATTTGGGATGACTCATATACCTTCTTACGACTCCTACAGCATGTACAATATCCAGTCTCGTGCATACAATGGCATACGTTAAACTTCCTACAGCTGAAGCATTTGGTACCTTGGACATTTTTTCTTCCTCCTCTGGTGTCTTAGGACACATCTCCTTAGTCAATTTCACATGACTAGGCAAAGGTGTGCTGATAGGGTTTGCATTCTCCATATGGAATCTCTACAACACTTTTTCAACATAATCAACCTGAGATAGAGTCAATTTTCTGGTCTTTCAATCTCTCCAAATTTTCATACCAAGGATTTGTTTTGCTGCCCCCAAATCCTTCATAGCAAATGATTGTGCTAACTATTTTAATTCTCTTATGTGATCCATGTTAGACCCCGTTACAAGCATGTCATCAACATATAAACATAAAATAATGTAGCTGCCATTATCCAACCTCTTAAAATAAACACAATGGTCAAAATTATATTGGCTGTAGCCTTGCTCAGTCATAAAACTATCAAATTTCAAGTACCATTACTGAGGTACTTGCGTCAGGCCATACAAACTCTTCTTCAATCTGTACACGAATTTCTCCTTACCTTTGACCTCAAATCCTTAAGGTTGTTCCATGTATATCTCCTCCTCCAAATCACCATGGAGAAAGACAGTTTTCACATCTAGCTGTTCCAAATGCAAATCTTCAATAGCTACAATACCTAAAATAGTACGAATAGAAGTCATCTTGACAACTGGAGAAAACATCTCATCAAAATCAATGCCCTTTTTCTGTGCAAATCCTTTTACAACTAACCAGGCTTTAAATCTTTTCTTAACTCCATCTTCCTCTTTCAACCTATAAACCCATTTGTTTGGTAAAGTCATTTTACCTGCAAGTAACTTACATAATTCCCAAGTCTGATTTTCCAGCAAGGAGTCCATTTCTTCTTTCATTACAAGCTCTCACTGAACCTTTGTATCCACCTGCATAGTTTCATCATACCCTTCTAGTTCACTAGCATCTGTTAACAAAATAGAATACAAAGAGGGAGAAAACCTTTTAGGAGGCCTACTTAGCCTTGTTGACCGTCTAACATTCACTGGAGTTTGTGGTATTTCTGGTTGCTGTTGCAGAGCATGAGGAACCACTCGAACATCACTATTTGGAGTATCATCTAGCACCACATAATCCTTTTATTTCTTCTCATGCTACTGCAACTGATCTTTGTACAACACCTTCTCATTGAATACAACATCCCTGCTTCTCACAATTTTTTGATTTTCAAAATCCCAAAGCCTATAACCAAATTCATCAATGTAATATCCAACGAAGGTACACTTTTTAAATTTTGCATCCAGCTTGGTTCTATTTTCAGAATCTACAAGTGCAAATGCTTCACATTTGAAGGTTTTGAGAAAAGAATAACTCACCTTCTTGCCTGTCCATGCTTCCTCTAGAATACCACAGTCCAAAGGAACTGAAGGACCTCTATTAATTAAATAGACAACGGTGTTGACAACCTCTGGCCACATGTTTAAAGGCAGCCCAGCATGTAATCTCATGGTCCTTGCACTCTCCATTATTGTCCTATTCATGTGTTCAGCCACTCCATTTTCCTATGGAGTCCTTGGAACCACTTTCTGCCTACGAATTCCATTAAAGGAACAATAATCCTCAAATTCTTTGCTGCAATACTCACCACCATTATCAGATCTAAGACATTTTAATCTTTTACCCATCTCATTCTCAACCAAGCTTCTCCATTTCTTAAATGTTTCAAATACATCAAATTTCTTCCTAAGGAAATGAATCCATACCTTCCTAGTTGCATCATCTATGAATGTAACATAATACCGAAAGCCACTGAGAGAAGATACCTGAGCTGGTCCCCATACATCTGTATGCACAAGCTCCAACTTTTCATCTTTCTTTTGCTTCCCATCCTTGAGAAAACTGACTCTCTTTTGTTTGCCATACACACAACTTTCATAGAAATCCATATTAATACATTTCAAACTTGGTAAAACTTTCTTAGAATGAAGTACCTTCATACCTTTTTCACTCATACGCCCAAGTCTATTATGCCACAATGTTGTCTCAAAACCTACAACAATTGTATCAGTCTCTTCTTGCGAACTTGCAGCAATTGTTCCTGAAGATGTTTGTTTTTTCTCTGCAACAGCTAAAGTAGAAGGAACAGTATGACCTGCACAAAGATATAAGGTGTCTACTTTCACACATTTTGCTACTATTAAGCCACCTTTTGAAACCTTCCAATTTTTATCAATAAATGTAACAATGCAACCTTCTTCAGCTAGCTGCCCTGCTGAAATTAAATTCCTACTAAGCCTTGGAACATGCCTTACCTCTTGTAGTAGCCAATGATTCCTATTCTGCAACTTAATCTTGATTATTCCCTTTCCAACAATATGATAGGGTTCGTTATCTCCCAAATAAACCAGCCCCAAATCCCCTTGGACATAATCAATAAAATAACTTCTATGGGGTGTAGCATGAAATGAGGCCCCTGAATCTAAAACCCACAAATCATCACCATTATTTAGGGAAAGAATCAAAGCATCATCTTCAAATTTATTACTTACCACATTTGCCTCCTTATTTCCTTTTTGTTTGTCTCCTTTATTCTTCCGAGACCAACAATCTTTCTTCAGATGACCTAGTTTCCCACAGTACCAGCAATCCTTCTATCCTCGGGATTGGGATCTCTTGTCCTTTGATTTTCCTCGTGACTTCCCATGACCACCAGAACCTTTTCCTCTCTCCTTTGATCTGCCCCTACTTTCTACATTCAAAACACTACTCAATGTGGACCCTACTGAGCTTTTCTGTCACATTTCCTTGCTAAGGATAACACCAACAACATCATCAAATTTTAAAGTATTTGAACTAGAGACACAGTTACTTACAGCTATTACCAAGCTATTCTAGCTTTCTGGAAAAGAACATAATATCAAGAGAGCCCTCACCTCTTCATCAAAACTTACTTTTACAGAAGTTAACTGACTGATAATCGTATTAAACTCATTTAAATGATCTGTCATGGATCCACCTTCAATCATTTGCAGATTAAACAAACACTTCATGAGAAATACCTTATTTGAGGTTGAGGGTTTTTCATACAATTTAGCCAAAGCTTTCATCAGACCATCTGTTGTCTTCACTTCTGTTATATTGAATGCCACCGATGGTGCTAGGCACAACCGAATGGTTCCCGATGCCTTTTTGTCTAGAAGATTCTAATCCTCATCCGTCATTCCTACCAATTTCTTGGATACTCCTTCCAACATCCTCCATAAATTCTTCTGATAGAGGTAATCCTCCTCTGCATCTTCCATAACTGATAGTTCTACCCATTGAATTTATCGACCTTCAATTTACCCTCGTCTGCCATTGCTCCCACTCAACTGTGAGACCTTCCTGTAGACAATAATCAAGCACAACTTGGCCCTGATACCACTTGTTAGGGTTAGCTAGTGGAAGATATCAATTAAATGCAAATAAAGATTAAACAGAGGAATGAAAGATACAAAAAAATAATAACAGTTAAAGACAGGTTTTAACGTGGTTCACCCAAACTCAGGCTACATCCACCAATAGAGAGTTTAATATTATTATCTAGTAAATCAAACTGATTACAACCAGCAATCCCTACAAATCAATACCGCTGCAAATGCTACAATACATCAATGAAAACCCTAACCCTTAGCCATTTTAATCACAACTTTTCTCGGTTACAAAATAGGGTTTTTTTTATGTCAGCTAATGAAAAATAACTCCTGATGCATTAATAAAATAATAAAAAATGTGTGAGGTTTCAGGGGCGTTGCCCCTGAGCTCCCATGGGGGTGCTACCCCTAGACCCTGTAAGGGGCGCTACCCCTTGACCCCGTCTTGGGGGTGTTACCCCCAAACCCCGTAGCAATTTAGGGGGAAACTGCGCTGATAAAAGTGGGGTAAATTTAACCTCCAAGTCTGATTAGGCTCCATATAACAACAACTTCAAAAGAAAAGGCAGAAAATGAGCCAGCAGCTGCTCCAAAAGTCCCACTAATCTCTGCAAGGAAAACAAGAAGCTCTGTAACTTTTCCTGAGCAATCAAAACCTACTCCCACCAAGAAAAGGAAGCCATTCCATCCGGTGAGGGAGGGAAAAGGAAGAAAACCAAGGCCATAAGAGCCTACAAAAGCTCCAAAGTTGATGATGAAGAGATAGATTCTGAGGTTGAAGTAAAAGAATTGAAGGCTACTGGAACAAAACCTGCAAAAGTAACAAAAGAAAAGTCCTCCAAAAGCAAAAGGGTTAGTAAAAAGCAAAAGACAGAGGCATATGAGGAATTTGTTGAGAAGCCCACAATTTCCTTGGAGGATGTGATAAATTTAGTCACTGTAGATGGCAATCTAAATCCCATGATTAAATTCTATGATGAATACAATGATGTTGATAAAAGGGTGTTGGAGCAAGCAACTATCAGATATCTCAACATCTACAACAAGGCACTGATTGAAATAACTTCTAAGCTACCACAAAGTCTGGCAAATATTTTGGAGTTGAGAAAAGAAAATGCCAAGATTAAGGACATCGATATCAGGGAACATGAGCTAATAAATTTGTGTCCTCAGATTTCACCTGATTAAATAAATGTGATATTCAAGGAAGTAAAAAATGACTTTAGAAGCAAGAAGAGAATGAACAAACTCATGCTTGGAGAAACAAGTTAAATCACCAAAGAAACTCAAGAAATTCTTTTGAAAGCATTGAAAAAGCACAATTTTCCCATAGTCACAGAAGAAGTTCCAGATGTTGAAGAAGAGAACATCATTGAACAGCAATTTGAGTTGGGTGAAGCCTCTGTTCCGAAAGTGGAACAAGTAAATCAAAAGGATACAAAAATGATGGATAAATTAGTTGAAGCAGGAGATACTCCTAATCCACCTAATCCATCCATAAAAGAAGATAATATTGCTACTTCACAGAACCCTCTGGATCCAGTCGCAAGTGGTGAAAAAATAAGAAAGAGTCCCTCTGCAGAGAACACAAAGAAAAGTAAAGTAGAGAAAGAAGAAGAAAAAGGAAAGAAAGATAAAACAGAAGAAGATGGTGCAAATGTTAAAGCACCTAAAGTAGATACTGAGAAATTTGATGAACAAAGGATGGTTCAAAAAACGTTGCAAGAGACACTGCAGATGTAGTGAAAAGTCTTCTAGAAAAAGAGATGCTTAAGCTTGATGAGCCTGAACTACTCCAAGGTCTAGCCAATTGGTGTAGGAGTACCTTCTCTATGCAGCAGGAGTCATGTTTTGTTTCATTTTCAATAAGGCTTTTAAGCCATCTCATGTTTTTAATAAGGTTTTGTGTCAATTTGGTCACTAGACATGACTAAACCATGTTTTGGTCAAGTTTGATGTAATCACACAAGGAAAACATGTAGTTTTCTTGTGTTAGGAGAAATCCAATGGATAACTATTTTCAAATTAGTTTAGCATGGTTGGAGGATGTAAACTGCTGTCTCAAGCCTTTTATAGGTGAGCAGTGTGATGTAACGGGGCATGCTTGAAGAGGAGTGAATGAACGAAGAACTGGATTTTTGGGTGTTGAATATTGTTCTTTCTGAATATTCTCTGTGATTGTTATTTTGTACAGACTGGAAGTGTCTATGCAATAAAGTAGTTCCTGTCTAATAGTATTCTAGTCTCTTGTAAGTTATAAATTTGTGAGATATTGTTAGTTCTACAGAGACTAGTCTCAAACCCAGAAACTAGGATTTGGTAAACCAATGGAGTGTTATTCCTCTGTCCACTGAAAGCATTCCCATTCTCAGTGTGATGAGGAATACAACATGTATTTTGTGTTTTTTGTTGTTCTGGTTCAGACACCCAGGAATCCATGGAGTTTGGCATAAGTCGACTAGGCATCTCTATGTGACTAGTCGTAGAAATGTTAGGAAAAGTATTGTTGTGGAGTAACCAAATTGTCGAGTGATCAAGTGTTCACAGAGGGTGTCCGTACTGTCAAGCCTTTGTTTATGTGTATGCAGGTTGGGTGTCTACTCTATCACAGAACAACTGAAGTGTCATCAGCATAACATAATCCTCAGAGGAGCTTTTGGAAGTCTCATTGATCCTCAATGTTAGGCCGATAGAAGGGCATCAACGAAGGTCGGAGAACATACATCGATGCAAGTCTTGTATCGGGTTGTCGAATGTATGTTGTGATTGCATATTGTAATTGTATGTTGGGAATATACATTTCATATGATACAAAGGATGACCAACCAGAGTGGTAACATGGAATGCATGTTGGAAGTTCGCCTTTCTGCAAATATAGGAGGTGACCGGTAGTAACAGGGCAAAGATACTTTGGCCCACCGGAATAGCAAGTCAAGTCTTGCATACGAAATTTGCTTGTATCAACATAACGGGAGACATACAAAGGGGTTGTCAAAGAGTCAAGTCACACCAAAGATAGGTGGTCCCCACCAAATGCATATTGGCATTGTATGTTGAAGTTGTATGTGTGCAACATACAATTGGTGACCGGTTGTAGTGGTGAATTGGTATATAATGCACTGTAGTCTACTGGTGATAACGAGTGAAGTATTGTATGTGAGTTGAGAATGCATCAGTGTATCAGCGTAATGAATCTTGGAGTGGCCGATAATAATTGTCTAGCCGATAGAGTCGTGATTAACCATTACGGTTAAGCCGAGTGGAGTTGGCTATCAAGAAGAGTTGGGGAATCGGTAGAAGAAGTTGTAAGGTGGCCGATGGAGATATGTTTGGCCGATGAGTGAGGATCGCCAAGACATAGGCCACATCTCGCCAATCAAGTTTGTTGTTCTTTTCCCATTTCCACTGTGTGCTCTGCATCATATTGGTATCAAAGCCAATATTTGAATTGAAACCGTGTATGTTAGACACGGAGATAGAAACTGAGGCTAGCACAATGCCTCCCAAGTCTATGAGCAAAGACGCCATCAAGAAGATGGTAGAGCAGATGCTTGAAGCAAAGTTGAAAGAAGAGAGACCCAAGGGTAAGGGTAAAGAAGATGGAAGTTCTTCTGATTCAGAAGAAGAAGAAGAGGTAGAGGAAAGTCCTCAAGAGCAAGGTATGTCTGCAGATCAAAAGGCATTCTTGAAAGCACTCAAAGGTGCTCATGGAGATAGTGGTGATCCAAAGATGGATGTTCCTACATTCAATGGGAAACTAGATGGAGATGCCCTCATGGATTGGATTGAAGCCATGTGTAATTATTTTGACTTCAAGGAGTATAGTGACAGCAAGAAGGTCAAGTTTGCTAAGACCAGACTGAGAGGTTCTGCCTTAGTTTGGTGGAACTATATGCAATGTGAAAGAGAGAAAGTTCTAAAGAACCCTATCACCAAATGGAGTAGAATGGTGGCCATGCTGAGAGATAGGTTCATGCCTACTGATTATGAGTTGTAGACCATCAGGAAGTTTAATCATCTCAGACAAAAGGATATGGATGTGGCTACATATACTAAAGAATTCCATAGATTGAGCATGAGAGCCAATCACAAGGAGGAGGAGAAAGAGATGCTGGCCAGATATCTCGATGGTTTGAGGTATAATATACAAGATGAATTCAGTATGGTGGTTCCCAAAATAGTAGATGAGTGTTTTCTATTAGCCTCTAGGGATGAGGAAAAGTTGAAGAGAAAGGGTGATCAAAACACCAGAGGAAGAGGTGGCATAAATAATAGAGGAAGAGGTAGTTTTGGTAGAGTATAGTCGAGTAGAAATGAAAATTTAAGTCAACGAGAGTCTCATTCTGATGTAGAACATAGAGGTGGTTTCAAAGGTTGGAGGAGACTTAGTGGCAGAGGTAGAAGTAGTGGTGTAGGCAGAGGACCCAGAGTTTTCACGAGTAGATGCTATGGCTGCAATCAAGTAGGCCATACTGCAAGCAAATGCCCTGAGAAGGCATCTAGTTCCCATGATAGTGGAAGAAGGAATCAGTTGTTGAAAGATGATGATTTCCAAAGTGTGAATTCACCCATTGGTAGTGTTGCACCAGTCCTTGAAGGAGAGAACATGATGATCAAGAAAGCCTTGTTGAAGATGCCATTGAAGCCAGAGCCCCCACAAAGGAAGACTCTCTTCAGAACTCAAGGTAAAGCATATGGTAAACTTTGTAAAATCATTGTTGATTTAGGTTCTACTGAGAATGTAGTGTCCACTGAAATGGTAGAGAAATGTAAGTTGAAAAGGTTGCCCCATGTTAGTCCTCATAAGATCTCTTGGTTGAATAAGAATCAAAATTACATGGTAGAAGAACAAACTTGGGTTGAGTTTGAAATAGGTGATTATAAGGACAAGATAATATGTGAGATTATTCCCATGGATGCCTATCACCTTCTTCTTGGACATCCATGGTAGTATGATGTGAAGGCACAACATGATGGTGAGAAGAACACATATCTCATCACCAAGAATGGAAGAAAGTTTTGAAGAGAAGAGTAATGACAACAATGTCATGATGGTTAGTGGCAAAGAGTTCCTACACCTCATGAAGGAGAAGGATACCCAAGGGTATGCCTTGATAATGAATCCTAAGGATGAATTAGGTCAGCAAGACAAAAAGCAGAAAGAGATTCCACTGGAAGTACAACAATTGTTGGATAAGTACCAAGATCTTGTGGTAGAGGATACTCCTAACTCCTTACCACCCATGAGAGACATAAGTCATCAAATTGACTTGATTCCAGGTGCCACATTTCCCAATAAGGCTGCCTACAAGTTGACACCACAGCAGAATGAAGAGGTGAGTAGACAAGTGCAAGAACTTCTAGAGAAAGGATTGATTAGAAAGAGTCTTAGTCCATGTGTAGTCCCTAGTGTACTTGCTCCAAAGAAAGATGGAAAGTGGAGACTATGTACAGATTCAAGGGCTATTAATAAGATCACAATAAGGTATAGATTCCCTATGCCAAGGATTGAGGATCTTTTGGACTATCTTGGTGGGTCATGTTATTATTGATTGATTTGAAATCTGGTTATCATCAAATCAAAATTAGGCAAGGAGATGAATGGAAGACTGCCTTCAAGACAAATGAAGGTCTCTATAAGTGGCTTGTCATGCCATTCGGCCTTAGAAATGCACCAAGCACATTCATGTGTTTAATGAATGAGGTACTTGTTGAATTCATTGGCAAATTTGTAATTGTTTATCTTGATGATATACTTGTTTTCAGCAGGACAAAGGAAGAACATCTGAAGCATCTTGGATAGGTGATGAAGAAGTTGCATGAGAATAAGTTGATGATCAACTTGGATAAGTGTGAGTTCATGAAAATTGAACTTGTGTACTTAGGTTTTGTGATTTCTAATGGTTGTTTGAAGATGGACCCCACAAAGGTTGAGGCTATTCTCAATTGGCCTACTCCTAAGATAGTGGGAGATATTAGAAGTTTCCATGGTTTGGCAACTTTTTATAGGAAGTTCATTAGAGGATTCAGTCACATAAGTGCTCCTATTCTCAACACCATCAAGGGTGGCATAAAGTGCAAATTCCAATGGACAAAGCAAGCAGATGATAGCTTTGAATTGTTGAAGAAGAAAGTGGCTGAATTACCTACATTGGTACTCCCTGATTTTGACAAAGTTTTTGTCGTGGAATGTGATGCAAGTTAGCAAGCAATAGGTGATGTTCTCAGTCAGGATGGACATCCAATGGTATTCTTTTTAGAGAAGTTGAATGAAGCTAAACAAAGGTATTCTACCTATGATCTAGAGATTTATGCAATGGTGCAAGCTCTTAAAAAGTGGAGACACTATTTGCTGCCCAAAGAATTCATTGTTTTTACTAATAACCATGCTCTTATTTTCTGAATAGTCAGGAAAAGTTGAATCATAGGCATGTTAAGTGGATGGAACAATTGCAAGCCTATACCTTCACTATTAAGCATAAAAAGGGTGTTGCCAACAAAGTGGCTGATGCTTTAAGTAGAAGGATGCTGGTCATGCAGGAAGTATAGATGGAAAGCATGGGAATAGATTCTTTGAAGGAGTTATACAAGGAGGATGCATATTTCAAGGCTGCTTATGAAGTTTGTGCTAATTTGGCTAACACTTTTCATGGTGAATATTTAGATTTTGTGGTGCAGGAAGGTTTCCTATTCAAAGGTAGTTTGTTATGTGTCCCTAAATGTTCAATGAGGGATAACATCATCAAGGAGAAGCACAATGGAACCTTAGGAGGACATTTTGGGTTGGACAAAACTTTAGAACAAGTCACTAGATTCTACTACTGGCCAAAAGTACAATTAGATGTGAGGAGATATGTTGCTAGTTGTACGATATGTCAAAAGGCCAAAGGTATGTCTTCTAATGCTAGTTTGTACCAACCACTTCCTATTCCCAATAGGCCTTGGGAAAGCATTAGTATGGATTTTGTACTTGGTCTTCCTAAGACAGCAAGGGGTGTAGACAATGTTTTTGTCATTGTGGACAGATTCAGAAAGATGGCTCATTTTGTGCCATGCAAATGCACAAATGATGCATCTCACATTGCTGGTCTCTTTTTCAGAGAAGTGGTCAGAATCCATGGTTTGCCCCTCTCAATTGTCACTGATAGAGACTCCAAGTTTGTTGGTCATTTTTGGAGGACCTTATGGAGAAAATTGGGCACACAATTGTCTTTCTCATCAGCCTACCATCCCCAAACTGATGGTCAGACTGAAGTTGTTAATAGGTCCTTAGGAAACCTACTCAAATGCCTTACCAAACAGCATGGGTTGGCATGGGACTTGGTGATCAGTCAAGCTGAGTATGCTTACAATGATTTGAGGAATAGAAGTACTGGGAAGAGTCCATTTGAAATTGTTTATGGTTTCCATCCAAGAGGACCACTTGAACTCAAAGACCTACAAGGTTGGGATAAGAGGAGTGCTCTAGGAGAAGATTTTGCTGCCACCATGAAGGCAGTTCATGATCAAGTCAAAGTTCAGTTAGAGAAAATAGTCTCCAAATACAAGGATAGAGCAGATCTCAAAAGAAGAGATGTACAATTCAAGGTGGGAGATTTGGTGATGGCCTATCTAAGGAAGGAAAGGTTGCCTAAAGGACAGCCAACCAAGCTTTTGATGAAGAAAATAGGACCGTGCAAGGTAGTGCACAAGTTTGGTCCAAATACATATGAAATAGAATTGCCATCCGGTCTTGGTATTTCTCCCATATTTAATGTTTCAGACCTATTTTCGTACAGACCTCCATTGAATGTTGAAGATGGATCAGATGCTATGATTGAGGAGTAAGACTGGATCAAAGATTTACCTCTAAGTAAGCCTTTACAGTTGGAATGCATCTTAGATTCCAAGGTTGTCAAGAAGACAAGGAAGGGTGTGTACAAGGAGAACTTGGTCAAGTGGTAGGCTCTTCCTGATTTAGAAGCTACCTGGATGAGTGAAGCCGATATTCTGAAGCATGGGAAGACACTTCAGCAATTATCAACTCAAGGGACTTGAGTTTTTCCTGTAGGGGGGTATGGTGCAGGAGCACCTTCTCTATGGAGCAGGTGTCATGTTTTGTTTCATTTTCAGTAAGGCTTTTAAGCCATCTCATGTTTTTAATAAGGTTTTGTGTCAATTTGGTCACTAGACATGACCAAACCATGTTTTGGTCAAGTTTGATGCAATCACACAAGGAAAACATGTAGTTTTCTTGTGTTAGGAGATATCCAATAGCTAACTGTTTTCAAATCAGTTTTGCATGGTTGGAGGATGTAAAATGCTGTCTCAAGCCTTTTATAGGTGAGCAGTGTGATGTAACGGGGCGTGCTTGAAGAGGAGTGAATAAACGAAGAACTAGATTTTTGGGTGTTGAATATTGTTCTTTCTGAATATTCTTTGTGATTGTTATTTTGTACAGACTGGAAGTGTCTATGCAATAAAGTAGTTCCTGTTTGATAGTATTCTGGTGTCTTGTAAGTTATAAATTTGTGAGATATTGTTAGTTCTACAGAGACTAGTCTGAAACCTAGAAACTAGGATTTGGTAAACCAATGGAGTGTTATTCCTCTATCCACTGAAAGCATTCCCATTCTCAGTGTGATGGAGGAATACATGTATTTTGTGTTTTCTGTTGTTTTGGTTCAAACACCCAGGAATCCATGGAGTTCGGCATAAGTCGACTAGGCATCTCTATGTGACTAGTCGTAGAAGTATTAGCAAAAGTATTGTTGTGGAGTAACCAAATTGTCGGGTGATCAAGTGTTCGCAGAGGGTGTCTGTACTGTCGAGCCTTTGTTTCTGTGTATGCTAGTTGGGTGTTTGCGCTATCATAGAACAACTAAAGTGTCATCGGTATAACATAAGCCTCGGAGGAGCTTTTGGAAGTCTCACTGATCCTCGGTGTTAGGCCAATAGAAGGGCATCGACGAAGGTCAGAGAACATACATCGATGCAAGTCTTGTATCGGGTTGTCGAATGTATGTTGTGATTGCATATTGCAATTGTATGTTGGGGATATACATTTCATATGATACAAAGGATGACTAGTTGGAGTGGTAACTTGGAATGCATGTTGGAAGTTTGCCTTTCTGCGAATACAAGAGGTGATCGGCAGTAACAGGGCAAAGATATTTTGGCCCACCGGAATAGCAAGTCAAGTCTTGCATACGAAATTTGGTTGTATCGACATAACAGGAGACATACAAAGGGGTTATCGAAGAGTCAAGTCACACCAAAGATAGGTGGTCCCTACCAAATGCATATTGGCATTGTATGTTGAGGTTGTATGTGTGCAACATACAGTTGGCGACCGGTTGTAGTGGTGAATCGGTATATAATGCACTGTAGTCTACCGGCGATAACGAGTGAAGTATTGTATGTGAGTTGAGAATGCATCGGTGTATCAGTGTAATGAATCTTGGAGTGGCCAATAATAATTGTTTGGCTGACAGAGTCATAATTAACAATTACGGTTAAGCTGAGTGGAGTTGGCTATCGGGAAGAGTTGGGGAATCGATAGAAGAAGTTGTAAGGTAGCCGATGGAGATATGTTTGTCCGATGAGTGAGGATCACCAAGACATAGGCCACATCTCACTGATCAAGTTTGTTGTTCTTTTCCCGTTTCCATTGTGTGCTCTACATCACCAATCCAGAAGCTCTCTCTCCAATTCATTTGATGAAAATAGAATCGTTCACCCAAGTAAAGGCTAGAGAAAAGATGTTAAAGTTCCACATGGAGGATAATGAGCTACTGGGTCTTACAACTAGGATTTTAGAAAAGTTAATGTCTTCCTACCAGAAGAGTCCATCTGATTCCCCCTCTAAACATCTGAAAAATCTTGTAAGTTCTATAAATATTCATTTTTAGTCCTTTGAGAAGTCTGCAGAGACAAAAGTTAGAAATGAGTTTTTGGATAAGAGATTTAGTAAAATTAAGAGTCTAATAGGGTATGATAGGACTATACTTGCTATCAATATAAAGAGTGTTCAAAATGCTCTAAGTGATGGAAGTGATGTATATAAATTTTGTCTATCCTCGCCCAAAGTAAGTGAGGATATTGAGAAGAAGATAAAGGAACAAGAACTAAAATTATCAAATATATTCAATAATTTTGATCCTCTAACTATTTCACCCATAAGTTAGGAATGTCAAGTAATTAGCTTGACTGATGAGAAAAAGAGACTTGTTAAAGAGAAAGGCAACATTATGAAGAGAATGTGTCATCTCCGGGGATTGATTGTTCCTAAGTTAAAGACAATGTATAATGCCCTATCTGAAGCTCAGACTACAGTTCAATCTAGTGATCCATCAAATCTATCAAAGGTAGAAGCATATTCATTTTCACTGAGTGGGAACATCTCAATTATGGATGGAATGAAGAGTACTTGGGCCTCTGAACTTGTGCAAATAAAAACTAGCTTTACAGACATTCTCAAGTTTATGTAAATAGAACTTAATGATTAGTTGTACATATGGGGCAATATATATAGACTTTTTGGACAATTTTGGCTTGAGACCCTTGTTGGAATTAGTTTGGACAACTGAGAGGGAGGGTGAATTAGTTGTCCCTAAACTTTAACCTTTTATGAACTTTTAAATTTTTTTCTAAACCAAATTAATGATGTAAACATTAAGCATAGATCAACACATGAGCAGAAACAACATGAACACACAACACCAGAATTTTGATGTGGAAAACCCAGTTAAGGGAAAAACCACGGTTAAGGGAAAAGTACTTAAGAAAATTGAAGGAACATGACTTCAGGTGCACTGCCCAGAGCTCACTGCTCAAGAAGAGGCTCACTGCCTATAATGAATTATGATTTACACAGAGATAATGAACTAAGAAATAGCATCTACATTCATGCCTGAATAGTCCATTTGAAGGCTCACAAAAACTTCTGCTCCTATCTTCAAATTTTTCTTCACTGACACTTCACTCTATTCTCCCTTTGCACCTCTTCTTCTCTACTCTGCTTTTGATCCTTTCTTCAGATTTAATTCATTTCATGAAGGATGATTTACCACAACTCTTCAACAAGTATTTATACACTTCATCAACCTTGGAATAATCAACAAAGTTGGCTAAACTTAACACAGATCTTTCCATTGTCGACCAAATATAGTTGAGACTTGAAACTTCCTCCATTAACATATCATGCTTCATAAAATGCTCTTTAGAGCATCCGCAACATGCCAGGAACATCTGGTCGGCCAAGACTGGGAAGAACATCAACCTTAAAGAAGAAATCTTTAATCAAAAAATTGAAACTTCAATGCGGACCTCCAACATGGTAGCCACATGATCTAGAGACCTCCACAAGCACATTGAATTCACCAATAACATTCACTCTAAACCAAATTACTAGAATCATTTGTATCTTCCTCTAGAACCTCAAGAACACCATCTGCCATGACTGTCAAACCAAAAAGATAGTTTACAGACATCCAAACCACGAACCACTGGAGTTGATGATACACATTGACTTCCCAAACATGCCTTCAGATATGTAGACCATAATATTTCACTGCGGAGCAATCCCAACCAACTTACTGTCACACTATCTCTTCTGAATACTACAAAATCTGGTTCTACTCATGTGGCCATAACTTCTTCAAATCTTCATGCAGACTTATCAATTCTTAAATGGGCAACCTCTGACAATCCTCTACACAGCCATATGGTTTGCATTCATTGAAATTATCATTAATTTTCTCAATATCCTCAACAATCTGGTCTTCTATATAGAAGACAATATAGGATACAGTTGACACTAATGGCAACCAGGATATGTTGACATCAATGACAACACCACTTAGGCACCTATTTGCAACAATCTCCCCCTTTGTCATTGATGGCAACATATGATGTGAAAAACTGAATTCAACCATCAAGACAAGAACTTCTCCCCCTTTCTCTTATCACACCTACAACCATTTTCTTCACTGCTCCCCCTTTCACCAGCAACTATTCACTTCCAAGTTTTTCACATGACTTCTCTCCCCCTTTGACATCAATGGCAAAGGGCACATATTTTCTATCTTTTCTCCCCCCTTTTATTTCAGACTAATCTCCATCATTTGCATACTGACTACTCCTTAGAGTAGTATCTTCTTAACATCAATCTGGATCTCAAGATATGTATGAGAATTCCACCGGATGGATGCACATAAGTGCATCTTAGTTCTGATCAGGAGGGGTAATAATCCCTAACTTCTCTCTGAGATACTCAAAGGTATCCTTGGGAAGAGGATTAGCAAAGATATCTGCAATCTGATCTTTGGAAGGCATAAACTCCAACTTGACTTCATTCTCATTTACCTTCTCTCTCAAGAAATGAAACTTGATAGATATATGTTTTGTCTTTGAATGCAATACCAAATTCTTTGAGATGCTTATTGCACTAGAATTATCACAGAAAATTGTGACTGGATCCTCAAACACAATTCTGATGTCCTTCAACATTTGCTTCATCCACAGAACCTGAGTGCAATTATTTGTTCCTGCTATATATTCTGCCTCTACAGTAGACAAAGATATTGCCTCTTTCTTTTTGGTTATCCAAGAGACTAATCTTCTCTGCAAGAAGAATGCACCTCCACTAGTACTTTTTCTGCCATCCACATCTCCTGCCCAATTAGCATCTATATATGCATTAAGAGTGAAGTCATTGTCCTTTGGATACCACAGTCCATAATCAATTGTCCCCTTATTCTTTTGACTACCATAACATGGGATTCTTTTGGATCAACTTGAAATCTAGCAACAAGTCCAATTGCATTCATGATGTTAGGTCTGGTCTGAGTCAGATAGAGCAATCCTCCAATCATTGATCTATACCTTTTCTGATTTGCCTTGGGGGAGTCATCATCTTTGCTTAGCTTGCATCCGGTTACCATAGGTGTACCTTCTGGTTTTGAATCTTCCATTCCAAACTTCTTCAACAATTCTTTCACATACTTGGACTGAGATATGAAGATACCTTTATCTGACTGAACAATTTTCAGACCTAGGAAGAAATTCATCTCACCAAACATTGACATCTCAAACTCACTTTTCATCTAATCAGCAAATGCTTGGCACATACATTCATTTCCTCAAAAAATGATATCATCAACAAAGACTTCAACAATTAGAATATCCTCATGATTTATCTTGAACTATAGATTACTATCAACATTACCTTTGCTAAATCCTAGCTTAAGCAAATGCTTATCCAATCTGGCATACCAGGCTCTTGGAGCTTGCTTGAGTCCATACAAGGCTTTTCTCAGTCTACAAACCATATCTCCCTAGTTAGACAACTGAAATCCTTCTGGTTGTTCAATGGAGACTTCTTCCTCCAAATCTCCATTTAGGAATGTTGACTTGACATCCATCTGATATACTTTAAAATCTTTGAAAGCAGCAAATGCAAGAAATAATCTAGCTACCTCTATCCTTGCCATCAGAGCAAAAAAAATTTCAAAATCAATTCCTTCCACTTGAGAGTAGCCTTTAAATATCAACCTTGCCTTGTTTCTTACAACTTCACCATCTTCATTTAGTTTATTCTGAAAGACCCATTTGGTTCCAATCACATTTTTGTCCTCAGGTCTTGGAACAAGATCCCAAGTGTGATTCTTTTCAATTTGCATCAATTCTTCTTCCGTTGCTTTAACCCAGTTTTCATCATTGCAAGCTTCACTTACTGATTTAGGTTCAATCTTGAAATCAAACAAATCTCCTCTTGATCTTCAATAATTTTTCTCCTAGTTTAGACACCTTTACTGTTATCTCCTATGATCTGATCTTCAGGATGATTCAACCTTACATACCTGGGAGTCTTGGAAATTGTTTGAACTTCTATTTCTTGAACATGTTCCTCATCTTCTACACTAATCTCTTGAGTTACTAGAGTTACCAGATCAATCTGAATCTGATTCTAGATTTGAACTTGCCTTCCTTGACTTTGACTTTAATCTTGATCATCTGAATCATATCCACAGTATCTAGAATGTCCTTCTTTGCTTTCATCAACTTTAACATTAGCACTTTCAACAATCTTTTTCAACCTTTTGTTGAAGCACCAGTAAGCCTTACTTTGAGTTGAGTATCCCAAAAATATTCCTTCATCACTTCTTGCCTCAAACTTGCCTAAATCCTCATCTCTTTTGATATAGCATTTACTACCAAAAACTCTAAAATATCTCACAGTAGGAGGATGACCAAACCATAGTTCATAAGGAGTCTTACTAAAATTTCCTTTGATTTGCACCTGGTTAAGAGTGTAGACAATAGTACTCACAGCTTCCCTCCAATAAACTTGAGGAACATGTATTTCCATCATCATGGTCCTAGCAACTTCTTGAATGGTCTGATTCTTCCTTTCCACAACTCCATTTTGTTGAGGAGTCCTAGGAGAAAATAACTGTCTTTTTATTCCATGCCTTTCACAGAAAGCATCAAACTCACTCGAAGTGAATTCTCCACCTCTGTCAGATCTCAGACACTTCAATTTCCTACCAATCTCATTTTCAACCATCATCTTGAACACCTTAAACTTATTAAGAGCTTCTGATTTTTCTTTTAGGAAAGTTACCCACATCATCCAGGAGTAATCATCCATCAGTAACATGAAATATTTGTCTCCTTGCACACTCCTAATTCTAGCAGGACCACAGAGATTAGTATGTACCAATTCTAATCTCCCACTTGAACCTTATTCCTTACTTTTGAATGAAATTTTGTTCTATTTACCCAATTGACATTCTCTACATATGCTATCAGGTTTCACAAGTCTTGGAAGATCTCTTACAGCTTGAGTGGAACTTATTTTGACAATGTTATCAAAATTCACATGACACATCCTCCTATGCCATAACCAACTTTGATCTATTTAAGCAATCAAACAACTTTTGCCTAAACTACTTAAGTGAAATATGTTACCTCTGGTTTGAGTACCGGATGCAATTTTAGTTCTAGAATTTTCCAAGATTCTGCATTTTCCATCCTTGAATCGAAGATCATAACCCTTGTCAACCAACTGTCCAACACTGAGAAGATTATGTTTCAGTCCTTCCACATACAAAACATCATTGATGTTGTTCTTACCATCAAAAGAGATGGATCCTCTACTACAGATTCTACCAGTTGAGTTGTCTCCAAATTTCACAAGTCCTTCATAATTTTCAAACCTCACAAACTTACTCTTGTCACCAGTCATATGGTGAGAGAATCCACTATCAATCACCCATTCATCTTTTTCAATAACCTAAGCAGCCAAGGTACTTTCCACATTTGCACAGCTAGCAGATTCAGTAGACACCAAATCTTCTTCTTTGATAGCAATGAACACCCAATCATTTTTAGACGAACCTCCATGATTAGATTCATCATCTGTGACCCCTTCTTCTCCATCTTCTTGGACATAGTAACATTTCTTCTAACACTTATACCTGTTAGGGTTTGGTTTTGAAAACCTCTCCAGACATCTTGAGGCAAAATGACCAATCTTATTACAAGCAAAATGTTTGAGTGGTGATTTTCCTTCATACTTACTGGATCATCTTGGCATTCTTCTGGCAATAAGAGCTTCAAGATCTACAGTTTCTATTTCAACATCTTCGAGATCCTTTCTTGTTTTCATAAATCTGTTTGATCTTGTTGAAGAGATTTCACCCGAATCATATCTTTGTTTTCCATGTACACTGGCTTTGAATGCAGATTCAAACTTAGGAAGAGAATCACCAAATTCACTTAATTCAAAAGCTGAAATTTTGCCAACCAGGTGATCTCTTGTAACATCTGAGACAATCCTGATCTCCTCTATAGCAGCAACCTTATGTTTGTATGAATTAGGCAAAGATCTGAGCACTTTTGCCACAATCTCTAATTCTTCCATAATTCCACTAGCACACCTGACCCCACACACAAGTTCATTTATCTTTTGCATGTAGATTGTGATGTTTTTATCTTCACTCATCCTCAAATTTTCAAATTTTCCTCTAAGACTTTGTAGTTTGGCACATTTGACATATTTATCTCCTTCATACAAATTCTCCAACTTCTCCCAGATTTCATGAGCAGTTTTTAGTCCAAAAACATTTGTCATTTTTGAATAGTTAAGGCACTCAACAAGGGTTCTTTAGCTCGAAGGTTATTTTCAGCATCCTTGAGTTCATCTGGAGTTGAAGGACCTTTCTTCGGAGGTTCATACTTATCTCTGGTTATTAACCAATAAGCATCACCCATGCATTGTAAATGACATTCCATGCGACTTTTCCAAATAGTGTAATTTGTTCCATCAAATCTTGGACTATCCTTCTTGTAAGTCGACATCCTAGATCTCCTCGGGCAGTTAAGCTCCTTTTAGAGAAACTTGGCTCTGATACCAATTGTTGGAATTAGTCCGAACAACTGAGAGAGGGGTGAATCAGTTGTCCCTAAACTTTAACCTTTTATGAACTTTTAAATCTTCTTTCTAAACCAATTTAATGATGTAAATATTGAGCATAGATCAACACATGAGCAGAAACAACATGAACGCACAACACCAGAATTTTGACGTGGAAAACCTGGTTAAGGAAAAAACAAAGGTGGGGGTTAACCCACAAAAATACATACCCTGTTAAAAGTACTTAAGAAAATAGAAGGCACATGCCTTCGAGTGCACTGCCCAGAGCTCACTGCCTAAGAAGAGGCTCACTGCCTATAAGGAATTATGATTTACACAGAGATAATGAACTAAGAAATAACATCTACATTCATGCCTGAATCAGTCCCTTTGAAGGCTCACAAAAACTTATTCTCCTATCTTCAAATTCTTCTTCACTGACACTTCACTCTATACTCCCTTCGCTCCTCTTCTTCTCTGCTATGCTTTTGATCCTTTCTTCAGATTTAATTCATTTCATGCAAGGATGATTTACCACAACTCTTCAACAAGTATTTATACACTTCATCAACCTTGGAATGATCAACAAGGTCATCTAAACCTAACGTGGATCTTTACACTATCGGCCAAACATAGCTGAGACTTGAAACTTCCTCCATTAACATATCATGCTTCATAAAATGCTCTTTAGATCATCCGCAACATGCTAGGAACATCTGGTCGCCCAAGACTAGGAAGAACATCAACCTCAAAGAAGAAATCTTCAATCAACAAACTCAAACTTCAATGCAAACCTCCAACATAGTAGCCACACGATCCAGAGACCTCCACAAACACATTGAATTCACCAATAACATTCACTCTAAACCAAATTACCAAAATCATTTGTATCTTCCTCCAGAACCTCAAGAACACCATCTGCCATGACTGTCAAACCAAAAAGATAGCTTGTAGACATCCAAACCACAAACCACTAGAGTTGATGATACACACTAACTTCCCAAACATGCCTTTAGATCCGTAGACCATAATATTTCATTGCAGAGCAATCCAGACCAACTTACTGTCACACTGTCTCTTCTGAATACTGCAAAATTTGGTTCTACTCAGATGGCCATAACTTCTTCAAATCTTCATGTAGACTTCTCAATTTTTAACTAGAGCAACCTATGACAATCCTATACACAACCATATGGTCTACATTCATTGATTGTCATTAATTTTCTCAATATCCTTAACAATCCAGTCTTCTATACATACATCAATATAGGATACAGTTGACACTAATGGAAACAAGGATATGTTGACATCAATGACAAGACCACTTAGGCACACATTTGCAACAACCCCACCCTTTGCCATTGATGTCAAAGGGGGAGTGAAGAGCAATGAAAAATGAGGAATCCAACAAAGGGGGAGCTTCAGAACTAATAGAGAAGCACAAGTGTTCAAAGTAAGGGGGAGCAACATTAGACACTTAGTCATTTTTCACTAAGTGTTGCCATCAATGCCAAAGGGAGAGATTGTGGGCAAGAGACATTGCTTCACATTGATAGGTGTTGTCATTGATGGCAACTAAGATCATCCCAATCATCTACATAACACAATTTGTTCACACCAAAAGTCAGAATCATAATTTGTCTAAGTCCTGGTAGTTAGGAACAGAGCAGGTGACTGGGTCTGGTATCTTGGTTCAGATCTCTCTGGTGGAAATGCATGGTTTGCTGCAGATCTAATGTAGTTGTAATCATTGTCAAGACACTCTAAATCTAGAGTTTTGTCCTCTAGTGATGAAGGACTCAAAAGATATTAGCTTCTGAGTATCGAGTTTCAGTTTGACAGAACAGACAGAAGAAGAACATGCTGACCTTGTGAATGATCTTAATTCTGAATGTATAGAAGTTGTTTATTCAGCATTTGGTGATGACCAATAATGGTAGCTGACATGATTGATGATTTGCAAGTGCAAGTTTTGGTTTGCATCTCATATTATGTATGGATCTATCTGACAGAGCAGAGTACTCAACAAAGTTCTAAATGTTCTTGAAGCCGGCTGGTAAAATGATTGTAGATCATGTTGTGGATATATATAGCTGATGGAATTGGATGATTTTGGTGTGTGTGTGTGTGTATGAATAAGGTGTAAATGTGAGAAGAGCAGAAATCTAAGGTGCGAATGAAGGCAGAGCAGTAAGAAGAGCAGAGCAAAGATGAAATGTGTAAGATCAATTTTTGCACTTAACTGGAACTGAAACTCTTGCATGGGTAGATGCTATTTATCAGTTCAAAATCTTTGTTATTCTCTTGTAATCTTTCTATAGGTAGTGAGCCTCCATTTGAGCAGTGAGCTCTGGACAGTGAGCTCGAATGCATGTGCATTCCCATTTGTAAAAATACTTTTAATAGGGTATTAATTTTTGTGGGTTAACCCCCACTGTGGTTTTTCCCTTAACCAGGTTTCCACATTAAAAATCTTGGTGTCAAGTGTGTTGTGTTGTTGCTCTTACACTTATGATTTTTGTTTTCATGGTTAAGTTATTGAATTGTTATTAAGTGGTAAAAGAAAGAATTAACTGCAGAAAGTTCTAAAGTTTTGAGACAACTGATTCACCCCCCTCTCAGTTGTCTATCCTATTTCCAACATCCAATGCATAATGCAACAATATGAAATGATAAACTATTGTCATTCCAATCAGATCTTATGCAAAAATTAGAAAATTAACTTATGCTATGATGATCTATCCTTTTCGAATGCAAGCAAAGTAGCAACTATGTCTTTTTTCAATTTCTAGAACATGAAAATTTTAAATGCAAGTATGAAAGAATGTTTTGAACAACAAGAATGAGAAGGTACAACAAGTGAAAATACTCTAAACAAACTAATCAATGCAACAAGATATAAAACAATTCACAAGTTTACAAACCTAGGTTCAAAACTAGCAAGATTTTCTATGATTGCAAGGTTTTTCAAACCCTAGTTTTGAAACTATACAAAATTTGACTATGTATGAATGCAAAATGATTAATGAACTCACTCCCAATTAGATCTAGAGTGATAAACAACTTAGATATGAAATAAGAAGGATGCAAAAGTGCAAGAAATGATGGGTTCACCAAAACGTAGTTTAGAAAAGAGTGATTGGAGTTAAATTGGGTCAAAACCCTCTTCTACAAGCATTGGGGCACAAACTGAGCTTGGCTTCTACCCAAGAAGGAGAGCCAAACTATAGGTATTCTACCCTTTTGTTGTATATATATGGATCAACCATGTTCAACCAAAGTCAAGCAAGCCAAGACAAATGATCAAACCCTAGAAGATGAAGATTAAACTATAATTAACTATCACAAGCAAATCTCAGCAAACAAAAAGTACAACAGAGATCAGAGGGAGATTCAGAACCTAGATCTTATAGCAAAAAATCCCTGGACCAAGGTGCTTGGGTACCCTAGGCCTTTTCTAGGGTTTAGTAGAATCTTGGATGTCACCAGACCTGCACCTATCTGCTCTACCTTCTTCCTGGAAATCAGGTCTAAAAAATATGTTTCTCTGACCTGCGCACAAGGAAAGAAGAAAAGATTGTGCTTTGTATAAGGGCTTGCCTCAGTCAAACCCTATGTTGGTGTTCCCACCTCCACTACAATGATGATTAGATCCAAGAGTGTGTTCCCTAGGAGGGCAAAGGCCATCTCTGTAATAATATGATATATAATGAATGATAATGATGATGATAGCCACAAAAGATATGACCTTAGTTGATGAAGATGACTCAAGATCCTACACCAATAAAGGAGAGTGATGAAGAGGGATTTAAAATTCCTTCAAAGTCTAAAAACAAACTTCAATAGCATCCACAAGTAGATAACACTCCAAGCATGAAGAAAACTTTAGCATAGAACACAATATGAGAGCAAACTTCGCATTAATCCTCTAGGTGTGAAATGAACTACAACACTCATTTAAATATGCATTCCTGCTCACTTATGATAAATAAAACTTAATTAGGCCAAAAAATACAAACTAAGTGTCCTAAGCTGACACTACAAACGTGGGGCTAAAGGTCCCTACTAGGACCAGGGCACTTGGGCGCCCTAGACCTTTAGCCCACAAACTCTGGGGAGTGCCAAATATAGTGGGCTTAGTTCAATCCTAAGTTGATTTCATCAGGTTTATTTATTAGGATCAAGAATTCATCATTTTAATCTCAAAAATATGTTAAAATAGGACTTGATTAACAAAGGCAACAAAATAGGTCCAAATGCGTGCTAAACTAAGTGTAAAATGCTAGTGTACACATTTTACGACACTACCGAAGAAAACACATGTTTCAAAAATGAAAAAGATGAATTCAAGAAAATTCTTCAACAAAAAGATCTTGAATTATCTGAACTCAAGGCTTGTCTTCCTTTTTCTCCATCAACTTGAGAAATTTCAAAGGGCAAAGCTTTAGTAGCTTTTGCAGTCTCAGAATCTGACTGATGGGTTCTTGATTTTGGTGCATCACATCTATGGCATCTTGTCCACTTTTGTTTTCATCGCTAAACCACACTTTTTCTTTCTTTCTCTACTTTATGAGAGATTTCTTTGTACATGGGTACCTTGTTAGTGTGAAACTAACTTTTACCTATCTAACTTAACTAGGTCCTATTCACACTACACTTAAGCTCACTTAGAAGACTTTTAAAAAGTTGTCTCACCTCATGTGGTGAAGACACACATCCTCATACATATGAGACACCTCTTTCATTTTGGTTTGCCACTTGCCCTCACACATGTCGCGTGAGTTAGACAAGTGTTCACACTTGTAGGGGTAGTCATTGGTTGATTCCTACCTCCTCTACCTTTCCTTTATATGCAAGGTCTCTATTGTAATTTTGCATGCTCCACATTTTGGATGCTTGTTGATAGTTATTTGGCTTTCTTTGTGCAATTCAGCTTTGTGGAAGTGTTCTTGATTTTGTAAGCGATCTTGGCTACTCCAACATGGTATCAGAGTGAGCTTGCAAGTCTCTTTTCATTTTTGGGTGAATCCATCACTCATCCCTACCATCAGAGCATCATGGTGCCAAACGGACCTCACCATTGTGCCCAAAAGGCCCAATTAGTTAAGATCAACTGTCAAAGCATCAAAATCAGAGCTGGGTGATTCTGAGGCAATTTTTTTTGCCAAGGAAGTTGTATGGCCTCCCCAACACACAATTCGAGGCACGTGTTAATTTTTTTATAAAAACAACGTAAATCTTTTGTTTTTTTTTCTATTTTTAAAAATTTACATTAAACAAACAATGAAGGGGGCAGGGGTTTGTACCTTGTCCCCTTCCCCATGCATGGGGGTACTTGAGGGTACTTGCCCCTTGCCACGGCTCTACCATGATAGGGTGGCAGGCCCTTGAGCCCCGTCACAGGCAATGGGGGGCACCAACCCCTGTCCATGGCCTAGGCCATGGCAAGGTGCCGGCCACTTGGACCCTCCCCTTTTAAGGGGTGGTAGTGGGGGATTTCTTTCCCCCACACCATATATGTATTTTTAATATATATATTTTTTAAACAATTTTTTTATCATGTTTTTTAAAATGTTTTTTCATTAAAAAAATATTGCCCAATAAAATTTTTGCACCTATACTTGTTGTTACCTACCTCGAGTTACGTGCCCTATTTGGCCATAATGCCAAATTTGGCCTCATTTTGGTGGCCTTTTTGGTAGTATCTCTATATTTGGCAACCTCTAACTTGTCTGTCAGGTTTAGCTGTTCTTCCAGTTTTGGCAACAGACTTGTTTTATTTAGCAGGCTTCTATAGTTGGTAGACCTCCAAATTTGGTGAAGTTACTCTAAGTTTGGCAGAGGTTTCTTTTTTGCCAAATCTTCTCCTCACCACTGGCAATTTCACTTTTGGACTTGATCTTCAAATGGCGATATCTTAGCCATACGAAAGTATTTTTCAGTGCATTTTTTTGAAATGGGGTAGAATTTCACGATCTTTGCATTGGTGCAGATGATTTTCAATTTGGACCCCTAGTTTTTTCTAGATTTATGTTTTCTCAATGTTGTTGCAGTGCACTTCTCATTTTGGGAACTTTGATAGGTCATATCTTGGGCATATGGACTCCTTTTTGGGTCCTATTTTTTGAAAGTGCATGTTTTTCATGTACTTCACCATGGTGCATATTAGTTTCCCCTTTTTCTATTAACGAATTGTAATTTTAGTATGTCCCTTTTTGGACACTTGTAAGAAGTTCAATTATGAATTTGTTTGTAAAACACACTAAAATAAAGTACCAAAACAACTGATTTTGTGTTCTTTTTGGGGGATTCTTCCACATCATAATGTGCCTTTTTTGTACATGCACTCATTTATAAAGTGCCATAGGGGGTTGTGTTAGTGCCTTGTTATTTGTCATCACAATCTTGTTTGGTGAGTGTACCTCAACAACAACATTCTAGCCTCATGTTTGTACATCATATTGGACCTGATTCTGCATCTTCATCTACTTGCACATATTTCAATTTATCTACCAATACCTCTTCCTATCAGCATTATGGGGGGTATCACTTGGTTTTGTTAATGCTTCCTTTTCAGTGAAGTATTGGACACATCCTCTCTCTCATTTTTAGTTGATCCATGTTTATGAGACTCTGGTATCTTTGTAGAGCACCACTTGCATATTTTAGTAGTGTTGATGGGGTCACTCATGTAGTGTTATTTGTGCCTCTTTGATTATTGTACCATCTATACTTTCAACTTCACAGATTGTTTTGCCTTTGTTTCTAGTTGTGTACATATAGTTGAGTAGTGTTATTGAGGGCACTTGTGTAGAGTTTTGTGTCTCGTCTCGATCTACATTAATGGAGGGTTCATTGATCCTAGCAAACATCAATGCTTCTTCAGCAGAGTTTATAGCTTCTACATGCTTTAGGAGTTCTTCATGTTCCTATCTTTCAGGGACATCTTTGAGGAGGTTTATTTTCTTCTCATTCTCTCTTTTGGAGAGGATTTTTTCCCACTTGGTTTTCTCCTTTTCTTTGTTTGTGAGAGACTTTATTGTACATGGGTACCTCATCAGGCCTAGTTTCTAGGACCCCTCCATGCATCTTTACATTTTTTAAGTGTTTAGATTCCTCTCTAAGTATCACTTAAGTGGGGGTGTTGATGTGAAAATAGCTTTTACCTATCTAGCTTGACTAGGTCCTATTCACACTTAGAAGTCTTTTAGAAAGTTGTCTCACCTCATGTGGTGAATACACGTGTCCTCATACATATAAGACACCTCTTTCAGCTTGCCACTTGCCCTCACACGTGTCATGTGAGTTAGACAAGTGTTACATACTTGTAGGGGTAGTCAGTAGTTGATTCCTACCTTCCTACCTCCTCTACCTTGCCTTTATATGCAAGGTCTCTATTGTACTTTTGCATGCTCCACATTTTGGATGGTTGTTGATAATTATTTGGCTTTCTTTCCCCCATGCCATATATATATATCATTAAAAGAAATAAAATATTGCCCAATAAACTTATTTCACCTATACTTGTTGTTACCTACCTCAAGTTTTGTGCCCTATTTGGCCATAGTGCCAAATTTGGCATCATTTTGGTGGCCTTTTAGTAATATCTTTATATTTTCCAGCCTCTAACTTGTCTTCCAGGTTTAGTTGTTCTTCCAGCTTTTCCAGTAGACTTGTTTTATTTAGTAGGATTCTATAGTTGGTGGACCTCCATATCTGGTAGAGTTCCTATAAATTTGGCAAAGTTTGCTTTTTTGCCAAATCTACCCCTCACCATTGGTAGTTTCACTTTTGCACCTGATCTTCAAATGGTGATATCTTGGTCATACAGAAGTATTTTTCAGTGGTTTCTTTTTAAATGGGATAGAATTTTGTGATCTTTGCAGGGGTACAGATGATTTTTAGTTTGGATCTCTAGTTTCTCTAGATTTATGTTTTCTCAATGTTGTTATAGTGTAGTTCTCATTTTGGGAACTTCGATGGGCCATATCTCAAGCATATAGACTCCTTTTTGGGTCCCTTTTTTTTAAAGTGCATGTTTTTGCATGTACTTTGCCATGGTGCCACCATTTTCGTCTTTTTATACCAGAGAATTGTAATTTCAATGTGTCCTTTTTTGGACACTTGTAAGAACTTCAATTATACATTTGTTTGTAAAACACACTAAAATAAAGTGCCAAAACAATTGATTTTTTATTCTTTTTGGGGGATTCTTACACACCATAGTGTGCCTTTTTTCACATGTTCTCATTTATGAAGTTCCATGGGGGGTTGTGTTAGTGCCTTGTTATTTTCCATCACAATCTTGTTTGGTGAGTGTACCTCCACAACAACATTCTACCCTCATGCTTGTACATCATATTAGACTTGATTCTACATCTTCATCTACTTGCACATATTTTAGTTTATCTACCAATAACTCTTCCTATCATCATTATGGGGGTATCACTTGGCTCTGTTAATGCTTCCTTTTCAGTGAAGTATTGGACACATCATCTCTCTCATTTTTAGTTGATCCATGTTTATGAGACTCTTCTATCTTTGTAGAGCACCACTTGCATATTTCAATAGTGTCGATGGGGTCACTCATGTAGTGTTATTTGTACCTCTTTGATCATTGTACCATCTGTACTTTCAACTTCACAGACTATTTTGCCTTTGCAGCCAGTTGTGTACATATAGTTGAGTAGTGTTATTAAGGGCACTCATGCAGAGTTTTGTGTCGCATCCTGATCTACATTCTTAGAGGGTTTGTTGATTCTAGCAAACATCAGTGCTTCTTCGGTAGAGTTTGTAGCTTCTACATGCTTCAGGTGTTCTTCATGTTCCTATATTTCAAGGACATCTTTGAGGAGGTTTATTTTATTCTCATTCTCTCTTTTGGAGAGGAGTTTTTCCCACTAGGTTTTCTCCTTTTCTCCATTTGTGAGAGACTATTGTACATGGGTACCTCATCAAGCCTAGTTGTCGAGACCCATCCATGCATCTTTGCATTTTTTAGTGTTTAGCTTCCTCTCTAAGTATCACTTAAGGGGAGTTATTAGTGTGAAAATAGCTTTTACCTATCTAGCTTGACTTGGTCCTATTCACACTACACTTAAGCTCACTTAGAAGCATTTTAGAAAGTTGTCTGACCTTATGTGGTGAAGACATGTGTCCTCATACATATGAGACACCTCTTTCATTTTGGCTTGCCACTTGCCCTCACACATGTCATGTGAGTTAGACAAGTGTTGCATACTTAGAGGGGTAGTCAGTGGTTGATTCCTACCTCCTCTACCTTGCCTTTATATGCAAGGTCTCTATTGTACTTTTGCAAGCTCCACATTTTGGATGCTTTTTTATAGTTATTTGTCTTTCTTTGAGCAATTCATCTTTGAGGAAGTGTTCTTGATTTTACATTTGATCTTGGCTGCTCCAACATACCTAACATGACCTAGTAGTTGGAACCCATCTTTGTTTCACTACTCCCTAAGTTACACTTAAGGGGAGTGTTAGTGTAAATAAAGTCATTATCTAACTGGTTTAGATATCACCTTTTAGAAGGATTGATCTATTCACATTTAGCTTAAGATTAGTTATGTCTTTTAGGAGTTTGTATCCCTTTGACATGTATCCTTAGCTATGTGAGACACCTCTTTCATATTTGTTTGCCACTTGCATGATCACTTACCACTTAGCTCACAAGTGTCGCATCTTTTGGAGGTTAGTCAGTGGTTGAGTTTGACCTTCCTTCCTCCTCTCTCTTGCCTTTTTAAGCAAGGCTCTTATGTGCATTTTATTCAACTTTTGTCATATCATTTTAGGCTTATTATGTGCAATCTTGCTTGTGGAAGTATTCTTAGTTTTTTTTAGTTGATCTTGGTTGTCTCCAACATAAAGGACTTCAAACATAAGATGGGAAAGTTTTGAGAACTATCTATTTGCTACAAATCAAAATGAGATCTTATGAAAAATCATATCACAAAGAACAATAATTTAAATTCAGAAAAGGAGGATGAACTAAAATGGTTTGTGGATTCATCAGGTCAATTCTCAGTGAAGCAAGGTTACGAAATCTTATCAAAAGAAGACTAGATTGATTGGCCAACCCATTTATGTTGGGGAGATGCATGCCTTCCCAAAGCTAACATTTTTGCCTGGTTGGCTCTCCACAACAAGATCTTGACTGGAAAAAGATTGAATAAGATTGGATTATCTCCATCTTTCAACACATTTTATGTGGAGAAGTTGAAGAAGATGGGAACCACCTCCTACTTAACTGCAAGTTTAGCCAAGTGTGTTGGAAATGGATCTACAACAAACTAGATTGGAAAGTCCCACTTCCTAACTCTCTTTTCAACATTTTTATTCATTGGCCACTTTTGTATAGGGAGTTAGCCTTTGTGTGCATCTGGGAGGCAAGACCTTCACTGATTATTTGACACATGTGGAAAGAAAAAAACTTCAAAATTTTTAGGAAGCAATCTTCTCCTATTGAACATGTTCTTTTAAGGATCGAAGGAGAAATTTCCAAAGTTGTGATGTCTTATGTGATTGGAACACCAATGCAAACAACTGGTTCACAAGCTGGGATAGTTTGATTCTCAGTAGATGGCATCACCTCCGCACCCCCCAAGCATGGTTCAATAAATTTTAAGGTAAACAAAATCAATTGTACTCTTATCAGATGGATATCTCCTGATAAACCTTTTTTCAAACTCAATTTTGATGGTGCTTCATGGGGGAATCCTGACCTCTCATGGGTGAGCTACATCATAAGAGAATGCTCAGGTAACCTCATTACTACCAAAGCAATCAAACTTCCTTAAGGTTGAAGCCTCTACTCTCCTAAAAGGATTAGAAATGGTTATAGATCTGAAAATCAACCACCTATGGATAGAGGGAAACTCCATGATTATCATCAATGCATTGAAAACAAAAAGAGCCATAAATTAAAATCTAAATTATTTAATGCAAGCAACATGGAATAGATTAAATTAGCTCAGAGATTTCAAGATTTCATGTTGCTATAGGGAGGTAAATGGGGTGGCTATCACTAGTTGACAAACTTGGAGATTGATCAAGATCAAAGCAACAAAGTCTTCAATCCAAGTACAAATGCATATCCATCAAACTTGTGAAACATCATCAACAGAGAAAGAGTCTCTTAATCATGTAAAAATAGGAATACCATAGCGTAACATTTTATGCTATGATATCCTATGATGGCTTGCAAAAAACTCTCACAATGGATTTCCCCACATCACATCATATTTCAAATTCTCTCTAATGAACAACCTTTTTAGTCACATTATTTTTTAAGATGCACAGGTAGAGGTTGATTTTACATCATCTCAACTGGGACAAATGTTAGGTCAACAAGTTGATTTTATCATTATCAAAATTTTAGGTACACAATTGCATCGATGCACCTTAATTCTCTAGTGACTTCTCCATTGAATTCATCACATGTAAATCACCCCATATCAGTACATTAAAGGGATGGCCTCAACTTAAGTACACTTATCATTTATGGTTGGGAATTCTAGGGATGACATTTGATAGGTCTAGCATGAAATGGAAATGTAATTTATTTATCCTATGGCATCAGTTTTAAGACTACCAACTCTCCAACATATCATTGCATTTTTTCCTATATTGGTAATTTGCATACTTTATATTGTAGTCTGCATTTCTTTTATCTCCTACAGGTCTTCTGGTGTTGTTCTAATGGACAATGATCACATGAATCTGTGCATGTACCTATTGATGATGTGCTGGGAACCAGAGATTAGGGGCAAGGTTGATGTCGTCCAACTACAAAAGGCCTTTGACATAGATTTCCCTCTTGTCCATTTTGCTATACACACCATTCTAGGGTAGCAAATGTTGGGTGCCACGTACAAGATGATTAGATGGTTTGAAATTGCATCTACTTTGTTGGATCTAACATGATGTACATTGTCCAGGATGTGGATTTCATGCAACCCATAGTGTTTGGCGTCATATCTGATTACGTCTTCAATATAGACCATTGGAAATGTATGCTTCAAGGTTATGATATTATGCCAGGTGAGGCAATGGTGGGAGGTTTTTCTCCATGGAGTTGCTTCGTACCTCATAGGTGATAGAGTGCACATACATGCAATACAGAAAGGTCTGAAGTGTGGCTACATAGACATGTTAAATAATGTCTTAAACAAGCATCAATTTTAGCTTTCTCCCGAGATGATCTACAATGTCAGGGAGGTCTTCAAGGCTATCTATTTTCTCTACCTTCGTACCCTTGACATGACACCTTGACCACCAAAACTATTTGGTATTATTGTTCTTGCTTCCTCTATGCTCTCAGCAAGCACCTCTGACACTATTGTTCCTCTTACTAAAGCCATTGATGCCTAGAATCCTGAGAGTTAATTCAAGTGTGTTTCATTCTCATCATTTTGGATTTTTTTTTGGCCGAGTGCTTTTGGCACCATTGTGTTGGTTTTTATGTACTTCTGCTCATTTGTTGCTATTGTTTCTCCATGGATGTACCTAAAATTTTTATCAATATAGTATGGGTGTATATTTACACCTTTTTATAAAAAAAATGTGACTTGAGTAAATACATATACATGTAGTCCCTTGAGATACTTTAGTTAAACATGGAGATACTTTTCTATTGAGAAATATTTGCATTACACTATCTTTCTAAGAATCATATAGAATAAAATTACTAATACTTATGAACCAATGATGTGCATCAATTAATCACCTAAGACAAGCTCAAGAATACCTTGTGACAAATTGGCTCAATAACCAGGCCCAATTATATTAGAGAAACATGCATATATAGAGGCAACAAACTACTTTAGAGCTTGCAAGATACAAGCATTTATTGCAAATCAATTGCATAGCAAGACACCTTAGCCTAGGCATAAATCACTTTAACAATAAACAACCAAATAGAAAACTTACACAAGCATGGAAATCTATCTTGGGTTTTTGTTTAGTACTAGAATCAAGGGAAGAAATATTAGAACATAGTGTTATTAGGCGTAATACCCTTATAGCATTTATATATTGTTCTAATATAAGGTTATAAAACCTTAAGTTATAAAGCATATACCATTTAATAATTAATAATCTAATAACTATTAGATTATTGATTATTTACAAATGGTTGCTTTGAAAAGGTGTGACTAATGCCCCTTCAGGTATTTTGTCACCCCTTCTCCTTTATTTAAGGAGGTTCTCTCCCATTTGAGAGTGAGGAAATTTGGAATTTTATAGTGAATTATATCACTATGCACAGGAGGTATTATTGGCCTTGTAGAAGTATATAAAGGAGTATAACCCCACGTTCAATCTATTTATCAATAAACTATTTTTTATAAGTGTTTTAATAAGAGGATACTTTATAGGGTTTTTTACTCGAAAGGGTTTTCCCCATGTATATCTTGTGTAATGTGTTAAATCTATGCTCGTATAATTCTCATTTATATTTATTTTATTTTTGTTTATAATGATTAGTATCCTAAGATCCTAATTTCTAACAAAGAATCTTCCCATAACGATTCAAGTGAGCTACCTTTAATCTTCTTTGTGGTATTGTGGGATACATATAAAGGTTTTGATTTAGATCAAGGTACAACTCTATATGTTCACTGCTCAAGGCACAAGCAGTAGTCATGTTTATCGCTACTAACAATGCCTCTACACATAGTATAATAATGGATGAAATACCCATCCATATATTGGCCAATTAATCTATAGGATTGCTAATGGCATGCAACTTTCCACTAGGCCTTTAGTGCATTGTAAAAACCACTAGTTATCCACCTACACATTTGCTTTCTCCATCAATCTTCTTGCTACCATACAAAACCCTAAATATGGTGCCTTGTCTTTTAGAATACACATAGGCTCAAACCTATAATTAAACCATTTGAACATAGGACATAGATCTATGATTGAGAATATTGTAGAGGGAGCCCAATCAATAATGTGAAGGAGGACACACGATGACTAGAAGTGACAAGTTGCTTAAGCAAATGTGCTCCATTGTAAACTTGGAAAGTAAATTTTCACATGAAACAATACCACATAGCTCTTGTATAAACATATGTTCTATTAGAACATATAAGCTCTTTCACAAGGGTGAACTAGGCCCACAACTATTCAACATGCACTTGTGGGTGTGTGTTTTATTTTGCTCATTGGTCTTGTGGACCAATAAAAATTCTTTAAGCACATATAGTGGGAAAGAATGGATCAATGATCCAACTAGTCAACCTTCATAAAGTGGATGATGATTTGGAGGGATAAATCTATGATGTACATAGGGGCATTTGATGACATGCACCAATGGGTTTCCACCAATCAAAAAAACCACTACCCTCCATACATTAGACAATACGAGTCCCATTGAATGGGCATATTAGGCCCAAAATAAACCTACCCTTTAAAAACATATGGTATATGATGATTGGTCCACTTTGCACTTGACCTATACACACTATTTGAAGATATATTTTATGGCCAATGAGAAAATTCCACAAACTACTAATTACACAATAAAGAAACTTACATCGCACACACACTAAGAATAAGCTTCGCACACTTTGCATGAGATATGATGGAATGTGGGCATAGGAAAGAAGATCCAATAGTTACAAGATGGTGGGCCAAGTAAAGAAGGGTAAATAATTTCATTTGATGGGGCCGTTTCACCCAACAAAATAAGAATGTGGCACATTACTTTCTGCTAACATCATCCATTCACTCAAAATATTCAATATGACATACACTTAATCCCATGGGTCGACCACCAAATACTAATATATGCACACATGACCAATTGGAGCTTGAAAGTGAGGCACAATTTGTCATGGAGATGTTAACAAAGCCAACCACCTTAACATTAATGACATGGAGCTCATAGCACATAATGGAAAGTTTGGAGGTGACCAACATAGCCCACTAACAAATGTACTAGAACCTTGTTTATAAGATGGTTGCCAATAGTGCTCATACACAAAACACTCACTTAAGTTACAACCTACTTACTATACAAGTTAGCAACTGAATAGAAAATAGAGTGTAGGATACAAAGAAAATCCTTTAGATTTAAATGAAACTTCTCCATGATTGAAATGTTTGAGCTCAACTTGTTGTGGCTTCCATGACATGTCCCTATTATTTTAGAATCAGGGGATTTTTTTTCCAAATTTGTTTTAATTTTATTATTGAGTTTTAGGTAGGCTCATTGTGTGTATCTTATGCCAATTTTACTTTGTGTCATGATTATCAATTTTCAAGGGGTTAGATTAGTACCTTTAGTTCAAGTTTGGAATTCATGAAAAATCCTACTAATTGTCCCCTACTCTTTGTGTGCCTAAATAGGTCTTGAGAGTGATTTGCATCCCAATTTCATGCTCACACATACAAGTATGAGGGTTAAAAATCTTTCTGTAGATTAGAGAAATGCAATAAGGTAAAAAGCAAAACCAAATGTAAACAAGAACACAAGATTATACCTCATGCAAAACCTAATCCCATCAAGGGAAAGAGGAGCCCTTGCACCCAAGAGAAGCTCCCAAGACCAAGATTGTCCCTAGACTATTGATTCAAATGTGAAATGCCTTCTCAAATGTGCAACTCACTATAAGCTCAAATGTGATTTTGGCATGGTAACTTTGCATGAAAAATGGATGATGAAAATGACTTGTGAGAGGTTGTATATATAGACTTTTGGAGAGGATTTTGATCCAAGGGTGGAGATTGATTGGAGAGATCAATGGTGGAGGATGAAAGTGAGGTGGAGGGCCTAGATTTGATCTTGGAAGATGGAGGGCTAGGAATAAAAGTAAATCTTTTATTCATTTTTGGGAAAGGGGTGAATAAATGAGGTTGGGTGAGATGGATTATTTGTGAATTAAAAATTCACATGGGGAAGGGTAAAATGAATTAAAAATTCATTTGGGGAAGAGTGGATATGACATGTGTAAGGGATGTGTAAGAGGAGTAAATGTGATGTGTGATTTATTTGAATTTTAAATTTGGGAGGTGTGGAGAGAAGTGCTAATGAGGATTTGACTTTCTTAATTAGGGTGATTAACCTAATTAATGTGGCTGAAATAAATTAGTAGAAGGATTAGAGGGGGGATAAGATTAATTAATTAGTGATTTAATTAATTAATCCTAAGGCTAGGAGGGGATAGGCTAGAGTAGGCAATTAAATAATAGCTATTTAATTGTCTAGGGTAGGGATAGGCTAATTAGTAGGCTAGATTAATTAGTTAAGATGGTTTTAACTAATTAATTGGATTTAGGGAAAATGGGGATTTGATTTAATAAATTTGGCATATTTATTAAATCATTTGGCTAAGGTTTGGACTATTGAATTAATAAAATTAATTCAATTTTGGGATAAAATGGTGTGGATTTAGAAAATGAACGGGGTGATTAATTAAATAAAAATTTAATTAATTAGTTGGAAAGGGAATTGGTAAGTTTAGGGGTGTCGGGAATCAGTTTGGTGGTCGAGACATTTTTAGGTGTCTACACTTTCAAAATGTCAAAAAACATTAAAATGCAGTTTTGAGGCTCTAGTGGAATTTGACCCTAAAAAATGTTAAAATGATATTGGATAAATGAAAGTTGATCACCATGACATGGTCCTCTCCAAGAGACCTTCAATTTATAAAAATGGACTCAAAATGCTTCATGGATCAAAATTTATGGCCTCTGAAATTGTGCCTATTTTTAGGGATTTTGACCATGACTTGCAAATTGCAAACATGCAAAAAGATCTAAAACTTTAGATTAGACTAGCGACTTTTTCAAACTCACCATGATGTGGTCCTCTTCAAGATATTTAATTTGTAAAAATAGGCTCAAATTTCTTCCCAAATCAAAAGTTGCAGCCTCCAAAAGTTTTCCTACTTTTAGGGGTTTGACTCTGATTTGCAAGTTGCAAACATGCAAAAAAAGTCTTGAACTCTAAATTACACTAAGGGGTTTTCACTTTGACGTCCATACATGCAAACATGTAGAAAAAGTCCAGAACCCCATATTACACTAAGGTATTTTCACCTTTACTTGCACTTATGTAAATGTGCATGAAAGTTTCAAATTCCCCTGAACTTACAAATGCGCATGAAAGTTCTAGATTTCCCTAAACTTGTAAACATGCATGAAAGTTCTAGTTTCCCTTAAACTTTCAAATATGTATAAAAGTTTTGATTTCCTCTAAACTTGCAAATGTACATAAAAGATCTAATTCCCCTAAACTTGCAAATGTGTATGAAAGTTCTAGTTTCCCCTACTTGCACAAGTGTGAATGTGCACAAAAAGTTTGATTCTCGCTCACATGTGTGAATTTACAAAAAATGTTTGTTTCTCCTTCACTTATGCAAGCATACCTAAAAATCCCAACTCAAGCCTGCAAGCTTGGAAGAAAATTCCATCACCCCTTTAAGAAATTTAATTTGATTTAAATATACATTATATTTTAGTTTCTCTTTAAAAAATACAATACTTAGAATTTTATGTGTTTCAAGATTGAAAAATGTTAAAGTACAAGGCACATCAAACATTATCAGGAGTTCAAGGAAGACATAAAGAGGATTTGCAAAAGGGAGGATGAGATGCATTTGCATGTCAAATTTTAGTCTAAGGGTATGAAGATTTATAAAAAGGATTTGCAAAAGGAAGATGACATGCATTTGCGTGCCAAATTTTAGACCATGGATAATGAAAAACTATAATGAGGACTTAAAAAAAAGAGGATGATATGCATTTTAATGTCAAATTTTAGCCCAAAGGTAATGAAGGATTATAAAAAGGACTTGCAAAAGGAAGGATGACATGCATTTGCATGTTAAATTTCAACTCAAGAATAACAAAGGATTATAATGTAAAAGTGCAGATCATATATGACTCTTCATATTCTTTTGTAAATTTGTCTCATATGCTTTTGGGAGGAATTTCTTTTCACATTCTCCTACCTGTTGAACATACAAATATATAATTGCAACTCATTTGAATGATTGGAAACTATTTGGAAGCTACTGTTATTGAATAAAAAATTATCTTTCTATTATTCTTTCACTTTTTCAATTTTCTAATAATGGGCTTGTGGTTTTGTTCTTTGTACTTTTAAACTCTTGAGTATTCAATGAACCTAAAATATTTTTCACATCATAGGTGTCTTGCTACTAATGAGATATTTTGTGTGGTCAACCTAAATATATTTGTGTAGTTTGGAATTAAACACACCATACATAATGACTACGAGAGTTATATAAGCAATCTATGCCTATAATAGGGTGGTTTCCAACTATGAGTTTTCATAGTTCCCTTTCCTCAAGAAATTGCACCCTCCTCCATTGTTTGTGAGTGATCAAGGCATCCAAAGGAATGGTTTAAATAGGTTTTGCTTGATTATGTAGAGTGCTATTGGAAAATGAGACTTTTCAAGCTCCTTCTAACCTTTCTCTCTCACCCTTCTTTTTAATTTTTTTTTATCATAACAATTAGAATAGGATTAGCTTAGGGTTTCAATCTTAGATTTCAACATATGTCCTATATAAATTAATGAACCAATGTGAGTTACAAACCTAAAAAATTATGTTACATGACAATTAATGAATGGAATTTTGTTAAAATACATGCTTTTCTTTACACATGAGCATTTGTTAATAGATGTAATATCTATTCTTTAGGATTGTATGTACACTTGGGCAACCTGTAAACACATAACTAGACCTAAATAGCATGTAAGTCATTAGTATATATGGATAGTTAACATATACTATCATAAATGAGGATCTAATGGAAGGATGTGAGTACTGGCGTGAGTCACGAGAGCTTAACAATCGCACACTCCTGCAATACCAAAACAAAGCAACATGCAAAGCAATAATGAGATAATGAATTAGCTCACATGAACAAGCACATATAGGCACACGTCTCCTAAGAATAGATGTGCTAAAAAAAAAGAGAGAAAGCTTGAGAAGAGTAGAGGCCTAAAGATAGGCATGCAACTACTTAACTCGAGATAAGTGACCCTAGACACTTGTTCTAAACATAGACATGATAATTAAAGCATCGAGACTCCTAGTCCTGGCATGTGTCGAAATAAAAAATTACAATAGCCAAAAGACTAAAAATAGCCCTATCCTAAGTGAGCTTAATATACACCAACACCGCCGCCTTAAGCAAAGCTCAAGTGAGGAAAATAACATGGGTCCTGGCAACTAGGCTTGATCAGGTACCCATGTACAATGCAATGTAATGCAATCTCTCATAAAGTGGAGAAAGGGAGAAAACCTAATGGGAAAAACTCCCTCCCAAAATAGAGAAAAAGAAAGTGGAGAGACTAGAAAGCCCCCCTTGAGGATGATGTTGCTGATGAAGTGGATCGTATCCCAAGAAGAGCTCACAAATGAATGAGCTTGCTAAAAGTGAAGGGTTTGGTGAATATGTCAATAACTTGCTTCGATTACTGGCAAAAGACCAAGTCAATGATCTCTGCATGAATAAGCTCTTGAATGAAATGCATATGAATCTCGATGTTCTTAGTTTGTTGATGTTGAACTAGATTCCTGCATATCTGAATGGTGCTCTAGTTGTCACAATAGATGACTGTGTGTTGTCGGAATGGAATGCCAAACTTAATGAGAATGCCCTAAAGCCAAAGAGCCTCAATAGTTGCATTAACAACTCCCCTGTACTTTGCCTCTATGGATGGTAAAGTAATAACATTTTTCTTTTTCCTAGACCAACTAATAGGACCAGAACCAAGTGAGAAATTGTAACTGAAAGTGAACTTGTGATTCTGAGTATCACCAATCCAATCTGAATCTATGTATCCAACTAAGTAAACCTCGGTGCCATGTGTATTGAATCCCAAATCTGAGAGTCCCCTAAAGGTAGTGAAGGATTCTCTTAGCTTATTTCCATTGCATCTCATGAGGCTCTTGCATGAATCTCTAAACCATGCCAACTACATATGAAATATCTAGCCTATTATGGGTCAAATAGATGAGACTGCCAACTAGTTATCGATACAAGGTAGCATCGAACAATGGTGTAGCACAATTAGCCTCAAGCTTAACTTCAAATAGAAAAGGAGTAGCATATGGCTTACAGTTAGTCATGTGAAACCAAGCAAGAAGATCGAGAGTGTACATAGGTTGTGCTAAAGTGATCCTTGAGTCTATCTATGAAAACTCAACGCCAAAGAAGTAATGTAGTAAGCCTAAGTTTATCATGTCAAACCTATCTTGAAGAGTTGTCTTCACTGCTTCAATAGCTGATGTAGAGATCTTAGTGATCAAAAGATCATCAACATAAAGTACCAGTATCAGAAATGAATCATCCTGCCATAGAAGATAAACATTGGGATCTAAGTGGCACCTAGTAAAACCTGAAGAAAGGAAGAAGGAATCCATCTTGGCATATGAGGCATGAGGGGCCTATTTGAGCCATAGAGAGATTTCCTAAGTCTACATGCTAAGGAGGAATCCTGAAGAAACCCTGATGGTTGTTCCATGTAGATCTCCTCCTCAAGGTCTCCGTGAATAAAAAGCACTCTTCACATCCATTTGGTGCACTTTCCAACCATGTGTTGGGGCAATAGCAAGCGTGAGTCATATTGAAGTCATCTTGGAGATAGGTACAAAGGTCTCTGTGTAGTCAATACTAGCAACTTGTGAAAACCCCTTAGCTACCAAATGTGCCTTGTACTTATCAACTGACCCATCTGTTGCATACTTGGTCTGATAGATCCATCTACATCAAACCATCTATCTTCCCTTAGGAAGAGGTGTCAAATCCCAAGTGTGATTTCTCATTAAAAGGAATCATATTCCTCATTCATAGCATCATCCCACTTTGATATGCCTGAAGCCTCTTTGAAGGTCTATGGATCAGAGGTTGAGGCAAAGTAAGCATGTGGCCCACTTTGATAATTTGACCGTGTACATCTTCCATCTGTTAGATTCCTTGCCCATGTCCCTGCACTCTGAAGTGTATGCCTTGCTCAAAGGGGCTATGATATGGGTGAATCAGGTGCCGAGAGATCAACCTCCAAAGCAAGCCCATAAGAGGATGAGGATGAAACCCCATCATGGTCCACACTGTCAGAATTGGAAGAAGGAATCTTTATCTTAGGAATCAGTTGTGGATGGTTTGAGTTGTCAGAAGATGTATCATCAAAGTTGAATGAGTCCACGAAGGAAGGTGGAATGTCAAGTGAAGAGTCAGTGGGACTTTCCTAGAACTTAACACTCCTCTCGATGAACAACTCATGTGTGGTCGGATGTAGGAGATGATAACCTTTCACACCTTCTAGATACCCTACAAATATGCAAGGTTTGGGTCGAGGTTCCATTGCCTTATGATTCTGTGAAGGTATTTGTACCATAGTTGGGGATACAAAGATCCCGAAGTGCTCAACTGAAGGTTCCTTTCTTTCCAATCTTCAAAGGGTGTGATACCCTTCAAGGATTTGTGAGGATCTCCATTCTGAATGTAACAAGCACAATTGATTGCTTCTGCCCAATACTGTGGTGAAAGGTTCTTGGAGTGTATCATGCAATTTTTCATCTCTTTCAAGGTTTAGTTCTTATGTTCTGCAACTCCATTTTGCTAAGGAGTATAAGGAATCACATGCTGCAAGTTTATTCCCTTTGCTATGCAAAACTACTCAAACCTATTGTTAATATACTGTCCTCCACTATTTGTTTGAAGAACCTTGATGACCTTCCTTGATTGTTTCTCAACAAGAGCCTTGAATCTTGAAAGTGGTCAAAGACTTTAGACTTGTACCGAAGGAAGTAGACCCATGTGTACCTAGAGAAGTCATCTATGAAGGTGAGGACATATATAGCATTGGTGAAAGATAGATGAGGAAAGGCCCCATATACATCGCTATGAACAAGCTCTAAGATTTGTGTCACTCTCCATGATTTGCCTTTGTCAAATATTTCTTTAGGATGCTTCCCAAGGGCACATCCCTCACAAAGACCCTTAGAGAATCTGACTCTAGGCAATCCTGTAACCATATCATGTTGTCTAAGCTACTCAAGATAGTGGTAGTTGAGATGGCCAAACCACTCGTGCCATAGTTTACTAACCCCATTTGAATGAGTAAGCAATGCAGTGGGAGAAATATTAGGGGCAAAATGTGAGAAGGTATACAACCTACATGGTGATCTACCCTTCCCAATGCTACTAAGTTGTTGTTGTGCAACTCTCTAATCTCAACTGAATTTGGTGTAAACTGTATTCTCATTCCCTTGCCTATGTGAATGATCTGGTACACAGATAGGAGATTAGTTGAAAGTGAAGGTACACTGAGAACATTAGTGAATGTCCCCTTCAACTTCAACAGACCCTCTCCCAACAACTATTGTTGGAGTGTCATCAGCTACAGTAATGGTGGACATGTTGTGGGATTCTAAGGAAGTGAACTCAACCTGTGAAGAACCCATATGGTACGAGGAACCAAAGTTAATGATCCATGAAGATGCTGAAGATGCAACTACAACAAGAGCCTTGCCCTTGAATTTCTCTTTACCTTTTGACTTAGAAGTAAATCTTTGATTGATGAGTACTCTTTGAAAGATTTAGGTACACCTATATTGTTCTTCTCTAGGAGATGAGTGAGGTGGTCAACCTTCTTCATACACTTGTGCTCATCATACCCTGTCTTCTTACAATAGGCACACTTTAATTTGTTCTTTTTAGGTTGCCCTTGTTTGGATGAAGTTTCTGTGTGACTTTTAGAGTCCTCATGTTTATGTTCTTTCTTTGTCTCCTAATCCTTCTTAGTGTTCTGTTTCATTCCTTTGATGCTTTAAGCTTGTTGTTGTTTACCATTTCTAGCTACTAGGGATTGTGATTTTGATGACTTCACAACTTGCCCATATGGATTAACTTATCTTGCTCTGTGGTTAAGTTGGAAATAAATTCATTGAGAGATGGCATTTTTCAAGTGGCTCCAAGAGCTCTCCTGATGGAATAGAATATAGACATGAATACAGAGTATTCAAAACCTAGTTTGGAGAGAATTGAGAGAACTAGTTTGTCATCTTTTTTATCAATTCCACATTCTTTTAACTACAACCTAATAGATTTAAACTTGGTGAAAAAGTCTTCTAATGTGATAAATGTGCTCAGACTCAAATTGATTAACTTATTTTCCACCTCATGAGCTCTTATCTTGTCTACCTTCCCAAAGAGCTTCTTGAGGGTGAGCCATACCTCGTTGGGAGTTGATAAAGATTCTACATGAAAGAGGAGATCTGGAGAGATGCTGAGACATAGACAACCAAAGGCCTGATCACACTTGTTAAACCATTTAACTTTAGCGTCGTCATCAGATGGTTCTATTTCAATGCCCATTGTAACCCTGTATAACCCTTTATTTTTTACTATGCGTTGAATTTTAGATTTCCAATCGTGACAAGTAAATGGGGTTAATAGAGAAATAGACTGATTAGACTCCATGTTGCAAGCAATGCGTAAAAGAAGGAGACAACACAACCCGATAAGATGCCCTATGATTATTTTGAACACCCCCCAATTTTGACACTTTATAAGTAGTCTGTGAGCAAAAAATTGCCTATTACATGATTTAAATGTACTTTTAGTTTTATTTGCCAAAAATATTTGGACAAAATAACTTTACAAAGAGGAGAAATATTTTTTTTTTAAAATAATTTTAAATATAGCTTTTTTAGCCAAAAAGAAAAAAAGCCCCCAAAAAAGTGTTTAGGGCACAAATTCTAGGTGAATTTGGACAAAAACGTACCAAATTTGCAAGCACAAAAAAAATACTGATGAAAAATTGGATGATTCACCTATTTGCTGGGCATTTTCTTGTTGGAGGGGCGAATGACAAAATTTTGGGTGAATTTGGGGGCGATCTGGGCATTTTTGTAGAGAGGGTGGCCAAGAAAGATCGTCTTTGAAGTTGTTTTACTATGTGCAGGCCTGAATCATGCCAAAATAACCCTCTAAGATAGGTGTTTGAATGTGTATAGTTTGTTTTGTTGATTTAGGGTCGATTTGGCTGCTAAACTTCCTTCTATGAGTAGATTCAGGGGCATCGTTTGATTTTCTTCATGCCTTTGGTGGGTCTAATGAAGCCCATGGTTTGTGGTGAGGCCCACGATCTATGTTGAGGCCCAAGGCCTATGGCCCTTCAAAATAGGGGTACGACCCTTCTAAACTACAATTGTCCACCCTACAAAAAACTCATTGAAAAAAATGCCTCTCTATCCAAATTGACACCTACAAGATCGAGCTTGATCGTGCCTCTTAGCAGGTTCAATCAGCCTCCAAAGCAAGTCGTGGGATTTTGGCCTTGATGATCAAGCCTTCCCGTGCATGAAGACACCTCTATCTGCCTGGGATCGACCCTTTAAATTGAACTTTGAAACTCACAAATTTGAATGTTATGCTCAAAATATTTGATAATACAAATTATCAGATTTGCAACCTTACCAAACTTGCTTTGATACCATGTCAAAAATGAGGATCGAATGGAAGGATGCAAGTACCGATGTGAGTCACGAGAGCTTAACAATCGCACACTCCTATACCAAAACAAAGAAATAATGAGATATGAATTAGCTCACATGAACAAGTATATATAGGAACAACTCTCCTAATAATAGATGTGTCAGAAATAGGAAAGCAAGCTTGCGAATAGTAGTGGCCTAAAGATAGGCATGCAACTACTTAACTCAAGATAAGTGGCCCTAGACACCTGTTCTAAACATAGACGTGCTAATTAAAGCACTGAGACTCCTAGTCCTTGCATGTGCTGAAATAGAAAAGCACAAAAGCCAAAAGACTAAAAATAGCCCTATCCTAAGTGAGCTTAATATACACCAACATATACTAGCATGTACTCAATAACATACTTGAAAGGGGAATAGCAACACATGTCAAATTTGGTTGGAATAACTAAAAAGAGAACCATTAAAATTTGTTATAAATACTTTGCACATAAACTAATATTTTTTATACAAAATCAGAGAGTAAAAATTTAAATTGTCACAAAAGTTTTCAAACAACAATAAAACCACAATCAATAAAATAGAGGAGGAAAATGTTTAGCAAAGACCCTTCAATATGTAAAATTATACATATAACACTTTAAAATGGTTCAGTACTAATATTTCAAAAAAAATGTAAAATAATTTTTTTTTGCAAGCTCACCTCGTCATTCGATAAACACATTAGCAACCAATTTGGAAATACTTATCCACAAATCTCAGTTTAGTTTTTAAGTATAGAGATGTAACATTTACACACAGATGACATATTCTTGAAGTGACCATTTGTTTCTTCATTATTCTCATCCCAATAGTCACGTCACTATTTAGTTTCCCCATTGCTATGATTTCATAGCTCCCTACATAAGCCTACATTTGTATGGACTTGTTGTGATCTGAACCTATGACATTAGATTCATGGCAATGTCAATGACACCTTTTTATGAACAAGCATCAACTCCCAATTCAATAACATTGGTGATATGAGGGCCTAGCCCCAACAGGGTCATGCAAATATTTGGGATTGAGAAGAGCACCTTCTAGTACAATACCTTTGTGGGTATTTGAAGAAATCATTAAGGATTAAATTATGCATGGAAACATTACATAAGTAGTAGTATGCATACCAAAGGCCTCAAATATTGATCTAATCATATTAGCATTGAAATTTGAGTCCAAATTGAAGAGCACAAGTGTACCTTGGTTGTGCTTTCCCAATGAGAAGACCATATTGTGCTCAAATTTCCTTCACCTAGGATGATTCTTTGCTTACTTCAAAAGAAACATAGGCATCGTATTTTGTAGACTCCAAGTTCTCTCTCTTCTACTCCCTTACCAGCTTGCGCTCTTTCCTAACCTTAAGGCATCCTCTAACAACACTATTACATTTAGGTTTCAAACACACCTCCTCAAACATGAGGGGTAATTGGGCATTGGGCATGTTACTCTTTATGGATGTTTGACATACATACATTGTGGTACATAACAATCTATTGGATTTTGGCATAACTATTAGAACTATATTTTTCCTAATTTTTTTTACTTAAAAAAATTGCCTACTTAGGAAAATAGTGATTTTATGGGTGGTAGCCAATAATATGACAAGTTAATGTTTAATAAAGTTCAAAATATTCAATATGCTGTTAAGGGCATGGTGTGATGGTTAAAAGCATGGCATGTTGACAAATCCACTAAGATTCAACATTAAAAATTTATTTTATTAAATATAAAAGGAATCTGGCCACTTAACTATCTTTACTTTCTACTTAGAATTTGTTAATTAGAAAGTTTTGAAAAAACTGATAATTTAAAATAATTAAAAAATATAAGTGTTACTAAATTATGTTCACACCTAATTTAGTTAGACCTGAATTGCAGTTGTCACAGAAGGAGTAAAAGAAAACTTTTGAGTGATGATCAATCAGTGAATGTATGATGTCTTGGCAAGAGACAAAGAAGGATCATTTGTCAGGATAATCTGACAGTCCAATCAGAACTATCAAACGATCCTAACAAGTGAAGTTCTGATGATAAGATATGAGATAGTCAATGAATGACTGAAAGAATCTAACTAGTTTTATCTTTTAGTTATGAGATGATTGAATTATTCAAGTAATCACAAATCAATGTGAAAGAAAGGTATTTATAACTATCATTTCATATCATGTTTTGAACATATGTTTCATATCAGATTCAATTATTCTATCCTATGCATTTGATTCAAAAAAGCAAACATATATAAATCATTTGCATAAGGTAAAGTGACTGATTATATTTAAAGAAATGTTTAAATTTGTCCCACACAAGCCGTGGAAGTGACTAAACTGAGCAATGCAAACATGTGCAAGCTATACATCTGAGGATAAAAGGAAAGAGAAAGAACATACGAGAATAATAAATATCCATCATTGCCTTTTTTGGAAGGTTGATATCCTTAGTTGGCAGCTGATCTTCATCTCCTTATCTCAGCCCCTGATCATGATAGTGTACCTGCAAAAAATTTGGGGAAAAGCCCTGTTAGAAGCTCCAGATATTCAAAATCATCACATGTTTTTATCAACAGATATATCAACTTGCAGACATTATGCATCTTATGTGAGTAGATCAGATCAGACATGTGCAATAAATCAGATCATCATGGTAAAGATCAATCAATTTCAAGAGGTATGTTTTTATGCTAACTTGTTTGTTCACTGTGCAGGTATAAGAAAATTAATGTTGCTGATTTGAAGACTTTTAAAACATGTGGATAAAATGTGGCTCCCACAAGGGTAGAGCCCAGCATGTTTTCCTTTTTATTCATTTGAAAAGGATATCAAATTGCAAAAGACAGAATGCATTATTCAAGGAGATACTATGTATCAGAACAATCAACTTACAAATGGAGTGAAGTCATCATCATATAAGTGAAGAGGAGCAGTTGCTCCTATAAATTGTGCCCACTTCATGGAACAACTTGTTAAAATCAGATCAGTTATGTCAAATGCTTTATCACATGTTACATGATGAAGAGAGATAAATATGCAAAGGATAGGAGTACAATCATTAAAGGTATTTTCCCATCTTCTTGTAATAATTGAAATGTGTTCTTGCTGATTCAAATATTCTTCACAGATAGAGCAATGACCATATGGAACAGCCATGTAAACCATAAACAATGTTAATTAGAGATGGAGTTATGACAACCCTCAATGAAGATTACATGACATGCATATAACCAGAGTTCATCATGCAAACAAACATCATGATAGTCTCTTGGACTGAAGAATAGCTATGATATGTACAGATGATAGGAAGAGCCATGATAGTTTGAGAAAAGAAGTACATCATGTTCATATCATGTAATGAAGTATAGTCATATGTTGCAGAAGCTACAAGAGGTAACATGAAAGAAAACTAATTTCTAAGTGGTCATATCATATAGAAAAAGATAATTGAATGATAAAAACTACAAGATTTTGTTGTTACATCAAAGGTATCTGAGATCACAAAAAAGAAGATACAGTTTAAAAGATACCAATTCTTGTATATGCCAAATGACAGTCAGAAAGGAGAAAGAAATAAAAGATAAGAGTTCTGTATATTTCTTCTTCAAATGGATAGTGGGTCAGTTTATGCCAGAGTGTGGTATTTTTTTTGCAACCTTTATCGTTTTTTTTTAAGTTACAGTAAAAAAGGTGAAAAAGAAAGCCAATACGGAATGACTTAGAAGAGTTTGTCACATAAATGCAAGAGTATGCTGTTACAGGTAGCCAGAGATGTATATTTCCTGTATAAAGTTCAAACTCTGCAAACTTTTGCAAACCCTCTTTTCTTGTTGTCTACAGGAAAGAAATAATGCAAATAAAGAGGAGTGTGCTATTGTAGAATGAACTAGAAGAGTATATTCTTGCACAAATCCTCATTCTTTTTTCAAAAATTCTTAAACATACTATTATATGTAGTTGAAAAATGAAACCTTCATATGTTCTTATATACAGTTGAAAAAGAGATACAGAAGGAAAATACAACATGACCATGATAGGAGAAAGGCCTATTTCTTTGAAGAAATGAAAAAACCCTCTGCAATTTCTTGAAACCCTTGTCAAGAATGAAGATACCATGAAAGAAAATGAAGATACAGAGGGCTGAACATAGATCTCACCTTGTTTTGTAGAGGAGAGAAACCACAGAGGCCGTCGACCTTTATTTTTTGAAACCCTCAGAATGCAGGAGTTTGACAAAGAATACAGCCAGAGATAAAACACAGTAAGAAAATGTAATGGAAATGCTCAGAAGAAACCATCAAAGTCGCAGCCATAGTGAAGAAAAAATCATAGAAAGATTAAAGAAAAGTCCATTATCATATACAGAAGAGCTCACCTACCTTCTTTTTTACAGAGGATGCTAAAGAATCAATCAAGAAGCCATCAAAATGGAAAAGAAAACTAGAAGGGAAGCATGTTTCCAGGAAACCCTAGCTGTCGGCCGAGTTGGAGTTGTAGAGCAAAATGAGAAATGATAACTTTTAGGGTTCAATTCTTCTTTTGTTCGATGTCATCTTTTGCCTTTTTCTCAGATTTCTTTTTGACTTAACAAAATAAATCATTCACCTTATCCATGCCGAGGTTAAGACTTGTGTCTTTATTAAACTTAATGATTATTCCATAGGAGGGTCATGGGCTGAACACTTATTTCTTTTTGCATTTGATTTTTACTAAGTCAAAATTGCAAATCATTGGGAGGTAAGGCTTAATGCCTTTTATTCTTTTATTTCCCATTGTCTCATTATGGTCAACAATAATGGTCGAAGATTCCTTATGTCATATGCAAACCAAGTCAAAGGTCGAAGATCCCTTCTTGCCTTATGCATTTTGAATGCATGAAAAGTCAAAACAAAGAGATCATTCGAAGGTAAGATTATAAGGTGGCAGAGGCAAGGTAATAATGCATTATAACATTGCATAGTGGAATCAAAAATCAAGTAAAAAGTGATTTTTAATGTAATGATGTATGATGCAAAGTATTAGTCAAGTTCAAGGTAGAGATATGGGTAAGGATGGTATGCATTATAAAGAAATGCAATATGAGGACAAAGGTGGTATAGTTGTGTAATGCAAACTATATATTTTTCTTTTGCATAATGATGGAGTGATAAGGGGATGTTTTTATGCCTTAGATGCATGTGTGATGCAACTATGGAGTTTTTATTTTGCATGGACTAATAAGGTGATCAAAATGCAATTATCATTCTTTTTGATAATGCATGATATTATTTTGAATGAAATGACTTAAATTTTGCATGGGAGGCATAAGGGAATAATTTTTCCATTTTCCATGCATGATGACCTAATTAATTTTTGGCATCATTATCATGTGAAATCATGCAAAACTATACAAATGTAAAAAGGGAGATAAGGTGTATTTTCCATTCCTCACATGATTTTACACCTATAGATAATGTATAATGTAAACAAATTAATAAAGTACTATTTTATAAATTACTTTATTATTTTGTCACAAGTTGTAAAATTAAAGAAATTAAACAAATTGAAACTCATAATAGAGTAAATCGTGCAAATGATTACTTTATTTGTTGTTCACATGATCTACATATGCAAAATCATGCAAAATGGAGGAGTTAAGTTAACTAAGGACTTTTGAGGTCTTTTTGCATGGCTTGGAGGTCAAATTGGAGAAATTTGGTCAACTCTTGGGTCAAACACATGGAGACTAACAGTTTGGAGCTATTTTTGCTCATTTTGAGGAGGTTTTGACCCTTATTTTTAGGGATTTCATTGTTTGCTCATGGATCAAATTGGAGAGCTTATTTTTAGAGGCAGTTAATTGCAGTTAATTTTTTCATGCCTCTTAGAGAGAGCAAACTATATATTGTAAGAAAAACTCAAATTTTTCTAGTTCTTGCCTTTTTGCTCTTTGCACTTTGAGAGAGAAAACGGTTTTGTAACTCACTTATTTACAGATTTATAGAGATCACAACAGATTACAGGTTCTATACTTTGTCTTATGCAATTATTTCCTTTATTTTTCAGTTTGATCAAGTATCTACCTTCCATTAATGCAACTTGTATGAGTGATTTGATAAGATTTTATTGTGTTTAAACATTAGAACTTTTAAAATCATTGTCTCATTAGTACTTGTTCGTGTTAGACAACATTGAAAATCACAGGTCTTAGGTTGTGCAATTGGAAAACCTTTCTTTTATGTTGTGAAAAACCCCTTTTTCCTTCAAGCAAAAATATTTTCCAACCTTCCTTAGAAACATTTTTGTGATCAATTTGCTGAAAATGGTTTGTGTGGATAGATTTCCTGAGATCTATTGTGAGTTAGATTGCCAAGTTTTCATCATTATTAGGTGCATCACCATACTTTTACAGTTTTATTTGCTTTTAGAAAGATCATTTTTACTCTTTTCCACATCAAAGTCATAAATCTAATTGAATATTTTAATGGAATCTACCCATAATCTGGAGGTTCAAATTCAACATACGTCACCCACAACCTGAGTTTGATCCCATGTTTCGAAGAATTGCTAAGTATCACAACTTTGCATCACGGGTGCAATCATAATCAACAACAATAAGAATATTGAAAGTTTTTAAAAAGATTTCTAAACATTTGTTTAAAATAATATAGAAATTTTTTTTCAAAAGTAAAACTAAATATTCAATAGATTTTCATTAAACATTAATTTTTTTTTATTAAATATAAAAGGAATCTTCATGTTTATGTTTTAATATTTATAAAACATGTTTTAAAATATTTGTATCTCAAAGAAATGTTGTGCCATTGCTAAAGATATTACTTATTTTCATGAATTTATTTATTTTTGTTTTTATATATAAATATATATTCTCTTATAAAAAAGCTTATAGGCCTAATCCAAAGAAGACATCTCTCGACATACTTTACATATATATTTTTAAATATTAAAACTACATTTGAATATGTAAATATCACTTAGTACTAAAAACGTGGGCTTTAAAATTTATATCAACTATTGCATAAAGATCAACAACCGAACTTTAGAAGCGAGTAGTAGATAGAAGCTTTTTGAATGGATATTCCCGCTCAAATTCTCTTGAAACCTAATGAAGATATTGCAAAGGCAGACTTGCTCCAGGCTCCAAGGCGGGTGTGTATAGGGAATACAAATGAATTTTCGAAGGATGGATGGTCGGATCTGAGGCCCTCCTTGTCAGGATTGAAAAAACTCGTGGCCCTTGTTTCAACTTCCAAGCCTATGGAAAACGACTTGAAAGCTTTGGGCGTGCATCAGGGTGAGGATCCTATTGGTAAAGCTAAATCTAAGCTGAATATGCAGGAAAATGCAGGCGCTAATGGCGGGGGAAAGTAGCATGTCTCTTCATAGGATGCAATACCCAAAGGTGCTTAAATTGTCCCTTGTATAGAGATGCCCCTATCCTGTCCTTGGGTAAGGAGGTGCTAAATGAGAAGGAGAAACTGGGAGTAGAGGTATTACATGTAAGTTTAGCTCTCTCAAGCCTAGCTTAACTCTATCGCATGAATGGATCTCGAAAACATGGAGTGCTCATATCAAGAAATCTATAGATATTTCTCCCTGTGCACAGGGACCTTTTGTCCTACCATTTGAATGTTTAGATGATAGAGCTTTTATCCTTACTAAAGGTCCATGGTATTGGGCCAACTATGCCCTTTTGTTAAAATATTGGTTTCCTAAGTTTAATCCAATGACAGAATCATTCACAGTGATACCGGTATGGGTTCGACTTCCTAATCTTCCTAGTACTAGGTTGATGCATGCTTTCAAGGAATATGTTAGGAAGATTTATAGCTCTAAATCCTGAAATAAATGGTCTAACACACTCAGCCTCCACTAGAATCCTGGTAGAACTTGATATAGCCAAAGGGCTACTGGCAGAGATATGGTTGAAGGTAGGAGAGCGGATTTGATAACAAACTTTAAATTATGAAAATATCCCCTTTCGCTATAGAAAATGCTTTCAGGTAGGGTATCTTGCTTCAATGTGCACTGTGGGGAAGCATTTTAGAGCTAAAGTAGCAACGCGGTGGAAAGGAGCTATATATTCTCATCTCAGGGTAAAGAGTACAGCTTCTGAGTCTGTGATAGGAAATTCTGCTGCAGATTTGGTCTCTACTGTTTTAGGCACGGATGATAAGAAAGTAACTGCAACACCATCTTTGTCTTCTCCAAATGGTGCTGGAGCTCTGGCAACCCAAGAAAATTCTACTGGTAAGGCATCCACGCCCCCTTTCTTCTCCACCTCACTTTGTTGATATTGTACAGTCATCCTCTCCTATGGAGATTACAGTTGTAGTAAAATTGCAGCAAGAAGCAATAGGTAAAGAGAAATCAGGATTAGACAAGCAAGGTAAGAACAAGATAAAAACTGTTTGTTAGTTATCTAATCTAAAGCAGTAAAGGGTAGTAGAATACAAAATCAGAAGAAATCTTCGAAAGTGATAAATTTTGGTCATATGGTACTTTGTTCTCATAATGAAAGAGGTTAATCTATTGTTATGCTCAGTATAGATAGTTCATTTTCTATTGTTTTTAATTCTCTATTTTTAAATGGGATAGGGCCCCTTTATAGAACTTAGATCTTCTATTTAAAAAAAAACAACCCAACTTTGGAAGGCTTTCCAACATGGCCAAAATCTCTCTAGAGACCAAATTTTGCAAACAAAGCAATTATAGCATAATTCATATAGTTCTTGAATACAATTTCAGGGTTCAATATTGTGGAAAATATATGCTTCCAACACAAATAACATAGGGAAAAGTAATTAATCAACAATGATAAGTAAACAACTTTAGATAATGAGCAAAGACATTAACTTAACACAAGCACACTTTTCATAAGTGATAGAGAGGGAGTTTGAACTTAGCTACATGTGCGGTTGGAAGCTACTTGCTGTGGACTGTGCTCTGTTGGGTTTTTTCCCAAACTGGATGCTTCCTAGTTATCCCTACAAGGTAGCCATCATTGATCAATAGGATTTCCAGGCCAGGGGCCAATAGTACAAGAGATAGACCCTATAAATATCTCCTCTCCATCTTTAGGCTTTGCAGAACCAAGGGGGTATTCCTTATTCAACATCCGTAAAATATGCATGTGGACTTATTGGGATGTTGACACAAAGCAGATAAATCCTCACTTATGCAGACCAAAACTATAAGATAAGTGCAAAGGGGCTAGCTTTGGGCCTATGCTTGGTTGTGAAACAGAGGATTTTAGTCCTAAAACTACTTCTAATGTCCTAAAGGTTTATATTTGAAGTTTGAATTTGTATTTTGTATTTGGATGCAAGACTGGTACCTTGGGTTGTAACCTCAATACAAGACCAGACTGGTGCCTATTTCGGGGCTCGGAGTCAATAGACATACACATGTGAATTATTACCATAAACTTGAATCAATAACTGAGTTTCAAGGGGAAATTTTTTAATGTCTGCCTTACAGATACTTCCCAAGACTGAGTATTTAGTCATTCATACTTGATGATATCCCTGTTGCAGCATACCTTTCCCAATGCTTAACCTAAAATATTTAATTTGTTCCTTAAACAAAGATAAGAGATTAGACATTCAACACAGAAAATCCATGTTCCTGAATCCCAAATAACCCTTAGCTATTTAGATTCAAAAGAAAAGATGCCCACAACTTGGAGACAAACAACCGAACACATGCAACGATGCATTTCTCATATAAAAATAACATGAAACCAGCAAAACTATGCATAAAACATTCAACATATGGTTCATAAACTCACAAGACACCCAACAGAGCCACCAGCCAAACTGTACCTTGTTATTCCACCAGAATTTGCCCAATCTTCAACCCCCAGAAAAAATGAGTAACACAGTTCTAATATACCCGGAATGTGTACTCAACAATAAGTACAATGTTACTTCAAAATTCCGCCAGATACAATGCACCATCAAAATGGCGCCCAAAACATTCAATGCAGCAGGCAGAAGAAGAAGGAAGAGCAGGTGAAATTGGGAGTCGTGCAGCCGCTTGGAGATTTCCCTTTAAAAATGGTAGCTAGCCTGTCCATTCAGACCCATACCTCTGCAAATTTGCCATTAATGGCCAACCTACCAGCGAGATGTAGCAACTTTAGAAAATACGACGGTTGCGTGCTTTGCAATGCTTCCCGCCTGAAATGCGACCGCAAATACAAAGAAAACCCTCCTTCCTCGGACATCTGAAATAGGGCTGTCGATTTTGTCCTCATCGCCAAGATCAACGGCTTCAAACCGCGTTGACTGGTCCTCGACCAATGAAAATGTGCCACGCAGGCAGCTTTCTCCCATCGCAGACTTTTCACATCTCGAACAAACATTTCTGCCTTCTCGCCTATTTTGCCTTTTTCGCCTTCAAATCTTTGCATATGCAGCTGTATATACATACAACTGCCCCTGGACACGTGTCAGCACCTGATTGGTTCGCCATCGCTGAATATTTGTATCTCCATCGGCGAGCCATTGTATCTTCATTTGCATTTGAAATTGTATGTGCAATTGTATATACATACAATCACCACATACAAGGGCGGACCCCAAATCATTATGAACCAATTTGAAATTTCAATCGGGTCCGGGCGTTGTATCTCCTTTCTTGTATTTCGGCATATACAATGCACTTAACATACAAACTGCGGACCCCACCTTTGAGTTTGCCGATTTACATTTTCCGGTTGGGTCAGCTTTGTATATCCTCCCTTGTATCTTTGCCTTGTATATCGCATATACAATTGCGGATATACAAGCAAAACATACATACAATCGGACTTCTGCCTTTATCAACCAGAATGTACATTCATTTCGGGTCCGGGCTTTGCATCTCAGGATTGCATATTCCCTTGTATGTTCGATTGCATGTGCAAACATACAATCGTATATATATATACAATTGGTGGACCCCACCCTTTGGTTCTTGCCTTGCATGTATCTTTTGTATCTTCATCGGCCTATCGGAGAAACCTTGGACTTGGCCGCCGATAGACAAAGCTTCGCCGATGACACCTTGTATGTTTGCCCCTTGTATCTTTTCCATTGTATATTGACTTTGCATATCTGCCTTGTATATTCGAACATACAAACTCATCGGCCTATCGACGGGACCACGGAAAGAGACGCCGATGTGCATTGTCTCGGCGATATGACTTTTGTTTCCTCCCTTTGTATCATTACTTTGTATATTGCATCGGCCACATACAAACTTATATGCATACAAAGATGCATACAACTCATTTTTATTTTCAGAAGCTGATTGAAATTTCCTCTCGGGTCCGACCTTGTATATATGCATCTGCACATTAGATACAAACTTACAACGACACATGCCTACAACTGCGGACCCCACCGTCGCTTAAGGATTTTTGAACTTAACATTTTTTCGTGACAGGAAAAGGAGGTAACACAAGGCAAAGGGGGCCGGTCATTCAACGAGCGCTATGACATGAAATGCATCTTAAGTGACAGATGACCTGTTGCAGACGGTCAACGCAGAAATAGAAGATACAATGCAGGAGGCCGAGGGAAAATAAAACCTAAGACATTAAGAGTTTGAGGGAACAAAAATACAGGCTTGCAGACTCGACTCAAAACCCTAACCCTAGGTGAGCACCACTATGCTCAGTCATCCAATTTAGTGTTTTGTGATCAGATCTAGGACTACAATGCTCTAATAGACTGCAAAATGACTTGCTTTCTGCTCTGGTTCAATTCTGCATTATGGAAATGATCTCCATGCATGCCAATTTGGCCATTGATCCGTGAATTTAACTCATCTTTGCAAACTCGACCTATGCACACTTGATTACTTGAAACTTGTTTGCCTTAGGTATTTGCACCTATAACTTAATACTTGGTGATATCTACAAATACCATGGAAATTTATTGTGCAAGGAGTTTTGCCTTAGTCAAAACCTTTGAATCAATTTAACTATTGGAACAAGTTCGGAGTCAAATCAAGCAGCCATGCAAGATGCTTAATTTATTGCTATGATGCCATGAAAGATGCTTAATTTGTCTCTATGATGCCATGCAAGATGCTTAATTTCTCACTATGATCCAAATATTGATGCTAGCTGCAAATACTAATGCTAGCTGATAATGCAATGATGTGCTGTGATGTTGTCTAAGTGATAATGCGATAGTAGAACAAGAGATTGATTAATTGGACTGGATTAGGGTTTGTCCTTTTATAGAAGACCTTAGCATGCAAATTGAACATTTCATGCTCAGTTTAGCAAGCAATGGCTAGTTGGAAGGGGACCGGCTTGAGCCTAGGATAAAATTTGAATTTGAAAGTGCAAGTGTCAAATCCACATTGTGGATCTAAACCAAGTTCAAATATGCCCCCATAGATTCGACCAATATAAGGGATGGGAAAACTGAAAACCAGATCTAGATTGCTGGAATGTGTGAAGGTGGTTAAAAGTTATTTTGCCAACTTTTATGCAAAAACATGCCACTTGTACACTAAACATTGCACTTAGGGCAACCCACAAAGGGGAAAAGTGGAAGGTATGCACTTTTTAACCTTACAAATATGTAGATGAATCTAATTACATATTTGAAGGGTTCCCACATAGAGATTAAAATTGCAGTGCAATAACAACAAACAACATGAGGATACCTACATCTGAATTCCTTTTTCATTCTAGAACCCCACATTTTTCTTCACATTTTAGTTAGTTTGTGCCATGGACAATTAAAAGGTAAAAATGAATACTATATGTAGTTAAACATATTGGGCTATTCATAAGATTGGAGGTAAAGGAAGAGAGGATGGGATGAGTAATAAATCAGAAAATGTTTTATCAATGACTTCAAGCAACAGTGGATAAAAAAAATGGATTGTAGTGCTCTGTTGAAATTATTTTAATTATGGACTTCCTTTCTATATTATACATGTATTCCTTCAGCACACAAGCAAAATAAATGTTGCATGTTGAACTTTATCTCTTACATTCGGTCATAATGAAGGGCCATTTAGGCATCCTGACATAAACCTTACCTGGTACACTCCACACAACCGAGTCATTCTATGACATGTTATGTTATCTCCCATTGCCATTGCCAAGGCATTATAGTTAGCCTTTTTGCTTTGGTATGCTTTATTCAATATATTGCTAGTAAATCAAACTGAAATTTTTTTATCATAATAAACCAATTCCAAAGATTGGAACTATAAAAAGAATATAATAACAAAACAAGGTTTGCGATGCAGCTGCAGTTCCTGCCTCAAATCATAAAATTGATTTGTTGCTTTGATAAAAATGTAAAATGCAAATTAATAATCAATGCTCTTAAACTTCAATGCCACAAAAACAACTACTATTAATGAAAGCGAGATAAGAATGAAGAGTTATATGACAAGTTCTGTGGAAAAATTAGAAAAGTTGAAACAAGAGTTACAGTAATTTTTATAGTTTACATAACTTATTGTGGAACCGAAATCTGATTCACTTCATTTGGATCACATGACTTTTACTCACTACATAGGACTTGATTTGGAGGCCATACACAATACTCCAAATGGGTTCTACTGCATTTTGCCAACATAATTTAGAGATTATTAGTATACATCGCAAAGGTGTAAAATGGTCTCCCATTTTGGTGAAATGGTCCCATTGCAGTAACATTAGTCAGCCATGCAAGCATATTAATAGACAACTGTGTGGAGACCATATGGATTTTCTGGAGGCCATAGATGTTCAATCAGTGTTAAAGAACTTTTCAGTGACATGGAAGCTTGGCTGTTAAAAAAAACTGAACAGGAAATGCCTGTGAGAACTTAATCTTAGGATCCCGACAAACACCCATCAGCTTATCACAGCTTGTAACATCAACACTAATTATTTTCCAACTGCACTTATAGCTGAAATAGACAATAAAATTAACAATAAAATTATTTTCTAACACTTGTTTAAACTTTCAAGAGAACCCTTCAACATTAGGCACCAATTATGATGATTTCAAACCCTTTACCTTGGAGGCACTCATGTAATGTTCCATTTTATGCAATTTCCTTCTAAGCGCTGATTTGGATGAAAATGGACTAGATATGTGCCTAGGATCTTAACTTAGTCTCTTGACTATCCTAACTCCTTGAATGACTTGTCTAACTTTGTAGGGGTTTCTTTCATCTTCTACATGCTATATTTCAATGTTTGAAAGCTTTTACTCTTAGGCGCCCAAAATGGACGGTGGAGACAAGAAAAGGCGCCTAGATTAAATGCAATGTTTGCTTCCAATTTTATGACCTTCATGATTTGTATGAACTCCTGTGAACTTGTCTAACTTCAATAGCTTCAACATTCCTTGATTCAAACCTGATTTTTCTCTTAGGCGCATGTTGCTGGTTGCACTGATAGAAATCAGCGCCTTGATAGAATGAGTGTCTTCTTTGTGTTAGGCGGATTTTGAGGTAAAACAGGCGGAAAGTGCGCCTAGTTAGTTGTAAAATACTTGTTTTATCTTTAAATTCTTTTGTAGCTCCATAGAATGTTTTCTATTGCTAGGCGCTCAAAATGACAAAATCAACAAAGAATGGCGCCTAGACTTTTAGTGGATTTCATCTTCTCCCATATGTTCAATTCATCATAGTTGTCTTCAAAGACTTCCAAACTGATTGATAACTTATTTTCTTGATATTAAACTCCTTTATCCAGTCATCCATTCTAGGTGCTTCAGATGGCTGAAATCACAAGAAATGGCGCCCAGATTTGCTTATTTGGATTTGGACCAGAATATGCGCCTAACTCAGAAATCCTTCTTTCAACTTTGATTTTCATTATCTATAAGGTTGTGGAAGCTGCAAGCTAGCGCCTAAGTGAGATGAGTGAGGTCTTGATTCTTTTATGTACTTGGAAGTCCACTCATGGCGCCACATTTGGAAGATTTTGATGAAATCAGCGACCTGTATTCAAGTGACCTAGAAGCTATCTCCATTGTAGGTGCTGATTTTGGTGAAAACTAGTGACATATGCGCCTAACATTGATGAATAGTGTCTCCTTCCTTGGGCGCACTTTGGTGAAGAATTGAACATGAACTGGCGCCTAGACCACTTGATAACTTCCTCTACTTTCCTCAAACTCCAATTATTGCAATGGCTTTCAAAAGACTTGATCTCCTTCTTAGGTGCATGCATGAGGTTGTTTTGAGTTGAATTGGCGCCTAAGTGAGATGAGGACTCCTTTCACTCACCTTACCCTTCAAAAGACATCATCAAAACATGAGAAACCTTAACGATTTGCAATTGTAAGTTGATTTCCACCAAGGCGCCAAAACAAGGTTATTTTGAAGGCAAAGGGCGCCTTGACTTCCTTAGTAAAATTTTAGTCATTTTGAAACTTCCAATACTAGGCGCTCCTTTTGGGTCTTTGCCTTAGGCGCAGTTTAAGGTCTGCTCAACTGAGAATTGGCGCCTAGATGTATCTACTTCATATTTCATCAATCAAAACATTATATAAGCTCATGGAAAAGTCTCAAACACTTAAACATCCCCCAAAGCTCATGAAATCAATCATCTTCTTATTTAGGCGCACTTTTAGGTGTCTTCAAGTGCAAATTGGCGCCTAACATTGTCGAGCTATTTGCTTGCAGAAACTTTCTAAGTTCTAGTCATTTAAGGATCGAGACATCATTAACTCCTAGCAGGGTGCCAAGGTTTCACATTGAATCGAGTTAGTCATGACAAAACCTCCGACTTCATTGCGAACTACCCTTAAGACAACATCCTAGACTCAGCAAAGCATTAGAGCTCAAAAAAAGGGGGTCCCATGCATTACTGGAAGATGACACCCTCTCATGCGTGGCGTTGATGTCTTCCTCATCCAGACATACGAAGTCTTCAAAGTAAGATGAACTTGATGTAGGAGCTCCTCCGTGTGGTGATGATGACACATTTGAGCAACTTTCCTCCACCTTCCAAACTTCTCATGTATGAGCTCTCGCCATTCACCTCCTTGGATCCTCCATCACCTACAAAAGAAACACATCAAATTAAGACTTGATATAAAGGATTTTCAATAACAAATTACATTCATCTTATGCATGTGGGATCAAAAAATGACATTTCAAAAAATACCCTTCCGCGTGAAATCCATGCCTAAGTGCCTAGGCGGGTTTAGAGGGGTAGTATGGATTGATATGTGTGAAATTCCTTGTCTCAGTGCCTAGTCCGACCTAGCCAGACGGGTTTGAAGGGCCTGTGAGGAATGTGTGATGAAAATCCAAGGGTCATGGTCTAGGCCGCCCAGGCTGGGCGGGCTGGAAGAGGGTGTGAGGATTTTTATACTTAGGCAATTCTTGCTTCATTTTCATGATCTTTTCCTTCCTCCTTAGCATGACTTAGTGTTCTCTTCATGTTCTTTATGTAAATTACCTTCATTGAGTGAAGTCAAGAAGTGATCTGAATGGCATTTGAGGTATTCTCCATGTGCAATGGTGGAGACCGCCTATGATGAGCAGCCTTGAAGGTGATGTGTGGATTTGACTCCAATACTTGTGATTTTCAATGATTTTCACCTCCTTATTGGACTTGCATGTGTGTGGAAGCAGATGGGTGGAGTTGGTAGGTAAATGATGAGTGGCATGAGTGCTCAAACACTTGATTCCATGCTCACCTCCCTAGGCCGCCTAGGTAGGGCGGGTTTGGGAGTATGGTGTGGATTTTGACTAAAACATGCTTATCTTTGTCTTTGAGCAAGCTCCTTATCTTCCATGGTTGCAATTTGCCTTTATCATCATCATCATCTTCATCTTTTCCTTGCAAGTTTCCTAAGATCTTTCTCTTGAATGGTTTGGAGGGTTGACTATGGAGTAGTTCATGTAAAGATCAAGGAATCCAAGACCTCATGTCTAGGCCGCCCAGGCTAGGGCGGGTTTGGGGGTGAGGTCTGGGTTTTGTTCAAAAGGTGTTTTCTTCTTCCACATTTGCTTGAAACCAGACTTGTTCATCATCCTTTCTTCACTCTTCAATTGGCAAACTTTTCTTGATTTTCTCCCTGGGCGGGTTTGGAGTAGGTGCATGGAGATACTCTCATGGACAAGACATAATCCATGCCCAGATGTTATTCTCGCCTAGACTGGGCGGGTTGGGTAGGTGTGCTTGGAATTTCCCACTTAGACAACTTTTTAGTCTCTGAAATCCAAGTATATTTCAAAATATATTTAAGTATATGCCAGATATATTTAAGTATTTCCTATACTTTAAATATTTTGAAATATACTGAACAGGATGTTTGAGATAAGTCTCGGATCCATAGGATTTGACGTGCAGATCCTAGATTTTTAAGGATCCACCAAATTTCAGACTTAGCCATCTCTTAAGGTTTTTAGGATATCAGACTTAGTTGATTTCAGGACCTCAAACATGTGTCAGGATTGATCTTAGGACCTCATTCGCACCCACTTAATCCATCTCAAGCTACCTAGGAGAAAGAGTCATTGTCCAACTTGTGGAGGAGACGTGATTGCATGACACTTCCTACGGACTTCTATAAGCTCAAAATTGCAAAAAACGGGGTCCGCATTTGCAATGGGGCGATGTGTGATTAGGTCACAACAGGTATTAAGTTCTGGGCAGATTTGAAGTGCTTTGAGGTTCCTAGACCAGGCTGTACTGTTGCAACCTTGGCCACCAGCTGGAAGTGTTTGGAGTTTATTGTGTGGGATTTCTTCATTGCTTTCTATCTCCTCTTGGCCGTACAGGATCTGCAGGCCGAATCAGGTTATTAACAGCAGATAGGAAACATTTTGTGAAGTGTGGAGGAGTTTCCTTTCCCCTACAGGCCGTACTTCTCACTAGGAGGCACTTTCATTGGCTATTGACGTTTGTAAAAGGACCTCATCCCAGGTGTACCAGATTGCATTCATTACTGACTGGTAGGAGGGAGTTTCAGACCATCTTCTAGTAGCTAATATCATTCCAGGCCGTACCAGCCAGCCACCAGTTCATGTGGGTCATTTGGATATTCATATTTCGGAGCTACTTGCATTGGTTTTCTCTCATTATTGTCAAAGAGCACATTTCTTGAGCAGATTGTATTCAAATCCATAGTATTAACGCCTGCTGTACCTTTCAGTTAGCTGTACCTTCATATCAGCTCTGTACCTTCATGGACAACGAGTTGGGTAGGTAAGAAAATCTTTATTTTTGGGCTTTCTATCACATGGGTATTAGTTCATTGTGTGTTGTCATGTATTTGCAATAGAAATAAGCATCTGGGTATCTCTTGTTTTGTTATTTGCAAAAATATATGCGTGCATGTGTTTCTTTGTCAAAATGCAAAACACCAAACGCAAGGAGGTTACAACTAAACCATAAAAACCCAAACAGTGAGAAAAAATCAGACCCAGATCAGAAAATATAAAATATTGAACAGGGTGGGTTATTTCAGAATGTGTGTGCGCTTTAATATGTTTTTAATTTCACCTAGCTGTGATCGAGTCTTGCCCATGGGACTCACCCAGACTCGGCGAGCCTGGCAAGTACTTGGCAGTCGAGTCTCCCAAGACTCGTTTAGGGTGACCCTGCTTGTGACTCGCCGAGTTTGGGCGAGTCTTGTACCACTATTCAAGATAGTGAAATAATTCCTCTGAAGGCCCAACTAGCATTGAACAATTTGACCTTAAAAGGAAGCCCATTAAAGAATGATTCACTAAGCCCCACAAACCATCAGACTTACAAAGCAAAGTTGAGAAACTAAGGCACAATTCACTGAAATTTGCACTGTACAACTTAAACTTAAAAAATATAACATGTACATATAGAGCTAAAGGCCTTGTTCAAATTTAATAATCCCAAACTTTAAACTCCCAAACATGAAATTGGGAATGAATTGTAGCAGTATTCCATCTTAAGCTTACTAAAACACATGTAAAGTGAACCTCAACCAAAACATAACTTTAATAAATATCGAACACACTAAAAAAAATCAACTGGTTCAACGCCTTTAAAGTCTAAGGACTGGTTGAGGGAATTTGAAGGGAAAGCTAACAATTCATGCAGTTGTTGTTTCTGTAATGTCCCCCATTTAGCCCAATCAGATAGATGATGGAGATTAGCGTATTATCAGACTCCCATAGGCTAATGGCAGTGATTAGGGGGTCAAATTGGAGACTTACTATTTATAGTAAGTCAAGTTGGAGTGACTTGCTATTTATAGCAGGGTAGATGCAGAGGATCGTTGCACGAGATTCATGGTTTTGATATTTCCGGAGCATTAATAGATGAAATATAAGTTAAATTAAAGATTTAACTTATAATATTAAGGTTAAAGTGAATTATGTATTAATGGGACTTTAAGTTAGAAAGAGTTTCACTTTATTAAATAAGTTATAACTTAAAGCTGTTCCCTTAGGAGTTGGGCGCCCATATGGGGACTTGGAGACATAAGGTGATAAATAAAAATAATAAAATATGCACTTCTTGGGCGTTGGAGAAGAGAGGAAAATAAAATAAAGAAATGAGCCTCATTTGCATATGCTTCAATTATTGACTTCTCTTGTTTTTGTATTCTCGTGCATTTTTTGGAGCTTATGGGCTTTGAGGGTTTGATATTGACTTGCTGAGACGAAAACCTCTGCAAGGGCACCTTTCTTCGTGTGTGAAAGATCACATTAGGAAGGGAAATTGGAGGCTTCATTTAGGAGTCTCATTTGGGAATTCAGTTGATACATTTTGAGGAAGATTTGAGCTGGAAACGAATGTATTTGATGCAGTTTTTGCTTGCAGCTAAGAACAGAGCTGATGTGTTTTTGATTGGGTCTTTTGCTGTTACAATCTTTCTAAGGCTGGCCGTACCTGTACCACAACAGGCCGTACATCTGTTAAAGCATTTTATGAGGGATTTTGTGGGAGTTTGCTATTGTACATCATTTCTATTTGGTCGCCCCTTATCTGCAGACATTCTCAGCCATCTATAGAGGAGTTTTGGAATTTTTGAGGTTATTTGTTGCTGCTAATAGCCTCCAGCAAGGCCGTACCATTTGAGGGAGGACGCGGGTATTTGAGAGTTGATTTCTACTTTGTTTTGTGGCACTTATCTCCTTCATCCTTGGTGTTTGGAACTGTACTTGCTGCTGCAGCTTCGTATTTAGTAGAGCACTTCATTTGTATGCATTTCTTGGTGGTTTTCTATGGCAATGTAAGCTGGTGCAATTACGGCAATAAAACGAAGTTGAAGATTTCCATATGGGTATGTCTCTGTAATTAGTTTTAGCCTATTTTATGAACTGGGTCATTGTTTGTTTATGCAAATTCATTGTATATTTTCTTGGTTTTTAATATATGTTTTATATTCCATATTTCAATGCAAAAAACCCTACATGCAAAACATGCACATGAAACCCTAAACAACAACAGTCAGAAAACACAAGAAATTGATACAGAAAACCTAGCCGGGACAGTATATGTTACAGTGGTATCAGAGCAGTGTATCTTGCCATCCTGTGAGGTTAAACATGACATACATCAGATGAACCTTGACATGCTGCCTATATAGCCTTTAACTCACCATTATAATCTAAGAAGGAACAGGTCACAGCCAGAAATCCAGGTACCGGAGATAGAACCAGAAATTGAAGTACCACAGATAGATCTCTTTTCAGGTGAGGTTGAGGTGCCGGTTGAGGAGATGGGTGACAGAGACAATGAAGAACCTAGTTTGCGAGATATTCTGAACTCGTTGGCTAGGGGACAATTGGCTATAGAAAGGACAATGCGAGAGTCACATACAGAATTGGCTCAGATTCTTACCCAGTTGATACCTCGTGTTGCTAGGAATAACAGGGACAATAACAACAATAACAGTAATGGAAGGAACAGGAACAATTTTGGGGATAGGAACAAAGTGAACAATGGAGGTGACAGGCACAACGGAGATAGGAACAATGGAGACAGGCACAAAGATAGAGTTGACGAGGGTGAAGCATCAATTACTAACAAGAGAGCTTCCCAGTTGATAGCAGGTGACAGATCTGGTATACGTGTATTTACACTCAGAAACAATGTTCTTGAACAAGAGGCTACACAACTTGAGTTTCAGGATGAGATTCTAAGAGACTGGCGGGCATCTAGTGAAGAGTTTAGAGCTGAGATGACTTTTGGAGAGTACTTTGATCTTAGGATGAAACATAGACTCCGCAGGGGAAACAAATAGCAGAATCAGGAGCTCCAGAAGAAAGTCAACAAAATGACTTTGCCCTATTTTGATGGTTCTGGAAAAACCATTGATAGAGCGTGGGTCCAGAAGTTGGACAACTACTTACAGATCAGCCCCATGCCCAAAGCGGATGCTATCACATATGCAGCATTACATTTAGAGGGCAACGCTCATAAATGTTGGAGTAATGGTAAGGTAACCTTGGGCCACGACCAGATCACTTCTTATGTCGAATTCACTGCCAGACTGATAGATAGGTTTGATAAGAAGGATCCAGAATTGCAGTTTAAGGAGTTGGCACAACTCAGATAGGTTGGATCAGTGGATTCCTACATCTCAGAGTTTCATGACCTATCTGTTATGGTCCTAGATATCTCAGAGCGCAAGTTGGTCATATTATTCATAGATGGACTATCAGATGCCTTGTGTGGTTGGGTTAAGGGTTTAGACCCATCATCACTTCAGGAGGCCATGAAAAAGGCCCGTGACATGGAGTCCTCTGTATGGAGGAATAAATTTCGGTCCAAGGGGTTCCAATACAGGAGGGACAAGGAGAAGGACAGGAAGCCCTTTCAGAAGGACACTAGCTAGCCAAAAGAAAAATCAAACCGATTGACTGATGACTAATTGAATGAGTAGAGAAGGAAAAAACTTTGCTTTCATTGCAAGGAACCATGGAAACCTTCACATAGGTGTGCTAATAAGGCAAAAGCAAAGTTAATTGAGTACTATTTAGCAGAGGAGTCACAGTTGGAGGCATTCGATAAGGTGGATAGTGGAGATGAGAGTGCCTCTCAGCATAGTAATGATAGTGATGGGACATTGGCACAACTTTTTAGTTTTCAAAAAGTTGGTTACTTCAGAGTGAGAGGAGTCCTTGGAGGTCAGCGCATCATCACCTTGATAGACACGGGTGCTACACACAATTTCATTGATGAGGGGTTGGTGGCTCGACGAGGACTTAAGGTTGAAGAGTTTGAAGGCTTCAAGGTAATGGTAGCTGACGGCTTCAAACTCACTTGCACCAGAAAGATTTTTGGGCTGACCATACAAAAGGGAGATTACGAGCTTAAGGATGACTTCTATGTGGTTGGCATTGGAGACATAGATGTAGTTTTGGGTATGCATTGGATGATGCAACTTGGTGAGTTCACTATGAATCTGAATAAGATGGAAATGATGTTTGAGTCCAATGGAAAGAAAATAGTTCTCAGGGGATTATCAGATGGTGGACCACGAGTAGTCTCTCTCAAGAGGGATGGAGAGAATGCTGCGACATAACTAGGTAAAGTGGGTAGTAGAATGTCTTATTATGCTAGAGTCTCCACAGCAACCAAAAAACAACTATCATCTTGACATAAAAAAGTTGTTGACCAAGCACAACAAAGTGTTTGGAAGTATACCTCTAGGAGTGCCACGTGATAGAGGTATCAAGCATGTGATTGAGCTCGAGGACGAGACTAAGCCCGTGATGGTTACACCCTATCGTCATCCTAAGAGGCTCAAGGATGAGATGGAAAAAAATAATTAAGGAACTGTTAGAGATGGGACACATCTGACTCAGTAAGAGTCCCTTTGCTTTAGCGATTGTGTTGGTCAAAAAGAAAGACTTGACCATCAGTATGTGCATTGACTATAGGGCCTTAAATAAAAAGACAATTAAGAACAGGTATCCAATCCCCCGTATAGATGAGTTGATAAATGAATTGCATGGGGCTTGTTATTTTTCCAATATAGATCTTCGGTCAGAATACCGTCATATACGAATGAGGGAAGAAGACATAGAAAAACAACCTTCATATGTCACTACAGCCACTTCGAGTTCTTAGTGATGCCATTTGGATTGACTAATACCCCTGCTACCTTCTAGAGTTGCATGAATTAGAGTTTTAGACAGCAATTGAGGAAGTTTGTATTGATTTTCTTTGATGACATATTGATCTTCAGCAGCAGTTGGGAGGAACACATGAGACATTTGGAGGAGGTTTTGAGCATACTTGAGAGTGAATCCCTCTATGCCAAAGAATCTAAGTGTGACTTTGGCATGACAGAGCTTCTATATCTGGGTCACATCATTAGTGCAAATGGTGTCAGAGTTGATCCAGAAACTATTAAGGCAATAGTTGATTGGCCTCCACCAACAAACCTCACTCAGCTTTAGGGGTTTTTCGGGTTGTGTGGTTTCTACAGAGGTTTGTGAAGGGCTTCTCACAGACAGTTGCACCATTGACAGATTTGACTAAGAAGGGAGCCTTTGTGTGGACCAATATAGCTTAGCAGTGCTTTGACCATTTCAAGCACTTGATGCCTACCTGCCTAGTGTTGGCGATCCTCGATTTCTCCAAGCCTTTTTAGTTGGAATGTGATGCTTCAAGAGAGGGGATAGGGGTAGTTTTAATGCAGGAGAAACACCCTATTGCGTTTGAGAGTAGAAAGCTTAGGGGTGTGGAGAAGAGCTATTCGGTGTATGACTGAGAAATGTTGGCCATTATGCATGCATTGGCCAAGTTCAGGGCATATCTGGTTGGAGGGAAGTTTATAATAAAAACAAATCATAACAACATCAAATACTTTATGAACTAGAAGGACTTGAATGACAGACAATAAAAGTGGGTTAGTTTGCTCTAGGCTTATGATTTTGACATTGAATATGTTAAGGGTAAGAAAAATGTGGTTGCAGATGCATTGTCTTGAGGCCCCCACTTGTGTTTGTTTGGAGAGATATCTGCTGATTGGAGGGAGACAATTTCAATAGAGTATGCTAAGGACTCTTGGCCAACATGAGTCATTGAGGGCACTATATAGGACGACAGGTACACTGTGGTGAATGATTTGATTGAGTATAAGGACAGAATATTTTTAGTGCCTAACTCCTAGTTTAAGAATAAGATTCTAAGGACTTTCCATGATGTACCCATGGCTGGTCATCTCGGGTTTTTCAAAACATACAGGCAGATTCGGGAGACATTTACATGGAAAGGACTTAAGAATGAAGTCCTTAAGTATGTTCGTGAATGCCCCATATGTCAGCAAAACAAAAATGAACATACTTATCCAATAGGTTTGCTACAGCCACTGCCTATTCCTAATAAAAAATGGGAATACATCTCCATGGATATAAGGTGAAATATATATCTCCATTGATATATCCGGAGCATTAATAGATGAAATATAAGTTAAATTAAAGATTTAACTTATAATATTAAGGTTAAAGTGAATTATGTATTAATGGGACTTTAAGTTATAAAGTGTTTCACTTTATTAAATAAGTTATAATTTAAAGTTGTTCCCCTAGGAGTTGGGTGACCATATGGGGATTGTAATGTCCCCTTCTAGACACATGGTTAGTTCATCATGGAGTTCCCGTGGGCTAGCAGTTTGGTTAGGGAACTGTGGTTAGTTTGGCTCTGGAGGTCCTTGGCAGTGACAGAGTCTTGGTTCGCATTTAGTGGATCCAGTTGGCATCCTCATGGTTGGTTCAGTGGGCTCTTGGCCGTTACTTACTATTTTTAGTAAGTTCAGGTACTGTGTCAGTTCGGGATTTTCAGAGTTGGAACAGATGCGTTTCGTCGAGACCTTTCCGGCGAGCTAAAGATCAGTGAATTCCAACACCGTCTTCATACTTATTTTAAAGTCCGAAGATTTATTAATTTATATTAATATGGACTTTATTATATTTTTGCCAGAAAAGTGAAATTAATGAAATAAAGACAAAAGCTTATGTCTTGACCTTGGGCGCGCATCCCTAGGAGGCATAAAGTGAAATTAAATATTATTTTCCCTCCTAAATGCCCAACGCCTATCTTGGAGGAAGATAAAAAGGGTCAATTGGAGCTCATTTGGGATTATGCTATGTTTTGATATTGTGTATGAGACCTCTGCTAGGGTTTGGAGTTGGAGATTTTGCATCAGGCTATTGGAGACGGAAACCTCCATTAGTGACGGTATCCCACAGGTGTGCAATACCAGCCAACGGTGCCATTGACGGTGGATGTATTCGGCATTCACAAATGTGCTGATAATGGAGATATTCGAAGAGTTGCTGAGCTGAATGTGATATTCTTTATGATATTGTCATTTGCTGATTAAGAAGGGCTGTGTAGGCAGATTTCAGAGTGTTTGTGGTAGTTTTCTTGTTGCTGATATACACTTCAAGCCATGGCCGTACACATCCAGGCATGAAGTTGGGAGTTTGAGCTTCATTTCTCTTTGTGGGCAGCTTCTATTTTGCATTGTATAAGGCGTCTAGGGCCTCTTGTATTGCTGCTATTAATATAGGCATGATATTTTCTATTCCTTGGAGTTTGGAGTGATTTTGGCTATGCCCATTTGCTGGTCCGACAACAGCTGAAATATGAAGTTGCAAATCTGAACATGGGTATGTCACAGTAATTTATTATTGGTCATTTTACTATCTGGGTAGTCGATAGTTTCTTTATATCTGTTGTAAATTTTCTGGGTTTGGGTTATATGCTATATATTGTATGCTCCGGCAACACATCTGCAGGAAAACTGAAAACCCCTTTTGCATTCTTCTCTCTAGTCTGAAAGATCACACAATAATAATAAAAAATACACATAAAGGATCATAAAAAAATACAAACAGGTATGGCACATTACAGTGGTATCAGAGCTAAAGATCTTGCCATCCTGTGAGTTCAGTTTTGACATGCAGAAGTAAAATGAGATATGCGACTAGCTGATAGATATCCGTTCAGAAGTACAAGGGCAAGACAAGGAACACAGGCTTCGCAATTGAATAATCCAGAGAATCCAGTTCCCGTAATAGATCCTTTTGAGTCAGATACTGAGATAGTGGTAGCAGCTACTGAGGACGATTCTCAGGTATCACGGACGGACCCATTTTCTGGAGAGCTTCCACCAGTTACAGGTCCTACAGGAGATATGGGTGACAGGGAAGAACCAGAACTTAGTACGCGTGACATTTTGATCACACTTACTCGAGAGATGAGAGAGTCTCGACGTGACATGGTAGAGGCACAGGCTGAGTTAGCACATGCCATCGAACGAATGGGTAATGACTTAGACAATCACCGTGACAGAAACAGATACAATGGAGGTGACAGGAATAGGTACCATGGAGGTGACAGAAATAGATACAACGGAGGTGACAGGAACAGGTACCAGGACGGTGATAGAAATAGACATGATGGGGGAGAAAGGAACAGGAATGATGGGAATGACAGGCATAACGGTGATAGGAATCGGGAAGAATGGAATAATGGGGACAGGTATCATGATGATAGGCGCAGAGATAAAGATGATGATGAGGCTTCGGTTAATCACCGTGGGCTTCATAGTTCACTGCGGGAGATAGACCTGGTATTCCGATATTTGCTCCCAGGAATCAAGTTCCTGAACAGGATCCTACTCAGGCAGAGTTCCAGGAGGAGATTCTGAGGGACTGGAGAGCATCCAGTCAGAGTTTTAGAAATGAGATGACATTTGTTGAATATTCTGAAATGAGGACTAGGTGTAGACCTCGGAGGGGAGGTAGATCACAGAACCAAGAACTGCAGAGGAAAGTAAGTAAGATGACACTTCCTTACTTCGATGGATCAGGTAAGACCACCGCGAGAGCTTGGGTCCAGAAATTGGACAGCTACTTGCAAATTAGTCCCATGCCAGAGGAGGACGCTATTACTTATGCAACTCTACACTTGGAGGGGACTGCTCACAAATGGTGGAGTAACGGGAAGGTTACATTGGGTCACGATCAGGTCACTTCATATGTGGAGTTTACAGCTAGACTGATTGACAGGTTTGATAAGAAGGACCCAGAGTTACAGTTCAAGGAGTTGACTCAGTTGAGACATAGCGGATCAGTAGACTCCTACATTGCTGATTTCCAGGATATATCTGTTATGGTTCCGGATATTACTGAGCGTAGGTTGGTTGTTCTTTTCATTGACGGATTGTCAGATCAACTTCGCGGATGGGTGAAGGGTTTTGACCCTACTACACTTCAAGAGGCCATGTAGAAGGCCCGAGACATGGAATCATCAGTATGGAGGAATAAATTTCAATCCAAAGGATTTCCACCAAGGAAAGATAAGGAGAGGGATAGGAGACCATTTCAGAGAGATGCAGGACAACAACATAAGAGTTCTTCTAGATTGGACAGCGATCAGCTGAATGACTTGAGGAGAAAGAAACTCTGTTTTCATTGTCGAGAGCCTTGGGATCCCATGCACAAGTGTGCTACCCAAGGAAAAGCCAAACAGTTAGAGTACTTTTCAGCCGACGAGTCTGTTGATGAGGAACCTCACTCGGATTACCATTCAGAGGCCGAGGGTGGAGAATCAGAGGGCTCAGGGGAAGCATCAGATAGAGAGGATGATCTAGCTCGACCCACAACCCGTATCACGAGTATTCAGAAGGATCATTCAGAATTAGAGGGGTACTGAGCGGGCAGCGATGTATTGCCTTACTTGACACAGGTGCCACTCATAACTTCATAGACGAGGGCTTGGTCGCCAAGAGAGGCCTGAAAACTGAGGAATTTGAGGGTTTTAAGGTGAAGGTTGCGGATGGTTTTGTACTTACCTGCACTAGGAGGATACCCAATCTATCAATCCAACTGAACAGATACACTTGCCAATCAGAGTTTTATGTTGTCGGTATGGGTGAGATGGATGTTGTGTTGGGTATGAAGTGGTTGAATGATATTGAGTTCACTCTCAACTTGCGGACAATGGAAATGAAGTTTGAGGTGGACGGAGTTAGACATGTGCTCAGAGGCATTTCAGATGGTGGATTGAGAGTTGTTTCTGTCAAGCAGATGGAGCGACTGATTCGACATGATTAGGTGGAGTGGGCAGCCGAGGTTATGGTGATGCCTGCAGTAGATCAGCAGAAGCATGTGTATCCTCCTGACATACAGTCTATACTTACTAAACACACCAAAGTGTTTAGTGATATTCCACTAGGTAAACCTCCTGATAGAGGTTTTGAGCATGTGATCGAGTTGGAGGAGGGTGCTAAGCCAGTAATCACGACACCTTACAGGCTCCCAAAGAGGTATAAGGATGAGATCGAGAAGGCTATCAAAGAGCTTCTAGAGATGGGTCACATCAGGCCTAATAAGAGTCCTGTTGATGTTTGTTTTTGGACAAGTCAACAATTAGAGTGAAATACCAAGTATCTGACTCCCTCTTGAGCATAGCCTCTCGAATGTTGAACTATGTGATCAAACAAGATGACTCCAAGTTTCCTTTCTCATGATTTTGTAAGAGATAGCTCAGTGACTAAGTATGATTTTGCTGGTAAACACAAAGGGACTTACGCAATTGTTCAAGTAAACTTGTTGTTTCAATGATTACGGAAGCGGATACTGGAGAGTCTAAGTACTACAGCTGATGGCGTATGATTTAGCAATTGATGTTCTTGGTTTTAATTCTAACTAAATGGATAAAAAAAGGACAAAAGATGTATGGTTTAGAAACACTAATCTAATCCTAGATGTAAGGATGATTACTGCTCAAGGTGAAACCAAATCAGATCCTGCTTCGCCAAAATAGACAACTACACAAGATTGATGCAATCTTTTAGGTGTACAAGATGTTTAAATCACTTATGCTCATGAAAGTTTCAACAAACATAAAGATCAAATTGATGTCCAATTGTTCAGACTAACCATGCACTGCAATTTGCAAGCCACAAACTACAAATGGTATGAACTTATAGATTTCACCACAAAGCAATAAAGAAACCTTCCATTAACTAACATAAACTTAAAGAAAAATTATAACTTAATGTTCGCCTGAAAATCTAAACCATGCAACACTCAGAAACACAAATAGAATCACCAAAGCAATGAATCTTTTATTATCTCAGAGAGCTCTTGCAGCAATTTCAGAAATTTCAACCGTACAAATGAGAGCAACAAGAGCCCTTTTATAGACCTCAAAAGGAATGAAGGGTCAAGATCGGTCGGCCAAGTCAGCGGACCAGATCAAGCCACATCACAAGTAGTTGTAACAAACTTCTCTTTATTAAATGAAAGAGGCCAGCTTTATTAAATAAAGGAGGTTATCTATATTCAATGAGGGAGGCTATGAAGAAAAGAACAAAGGCACGCATCGCGAGAAGATAAGAATGATATATCATTATCTTATGAAGAATCCCCATGTGAATATCCATCACTAGAAGCTTGACATTCAATGAACTTGGACACTATTTGCTTGACTTCCTCCACAGGTACACTTGGCGCATTCTGAATGGTTCCTTCAGCTTCAAGTACATCAATTGAATAAAGGCCAAGTGTCCTTTCCCAATCAGTTATCCTTGCTTTGTTGTCACCAAGGTGGACAGCAAGTGAAAATATACTATCAAGTCTCTCATCTGTAACATCATTTTCCTGAAAATAGAAAGCTTGAACTTGCTCTTTCAGATTCTCAAGGGTCATCTCCCCAAAAGGATTACAGATCTTCATCAAAGAGGCATGTATTCCATCCTGAATCCTTTGAAGCACACTTCTAACTCTTGACATATCTACTTCTATTTTATCCAGCAACTGTCCTTTGATGCGAAGGCTATAATACCAGGAGGAAAAGTTATATGTTCTACCTTCTTCGATGACTTCAGCATGTAACAAATCATCAACCGATGTTTCCATCAAGCTCTTCAAGTGTGGCAGATATTGATCCTTGAGGTCTTTGAATTCAACACAAGCTGTCATTAGTGCAAGTACCCTCTCCTTAAGACTAGTAATCTTATCACTTACTTGCATAATATCTCTCAGATATCCAAATGTAGTCTCCTTTGATCTTTTCATCCAATCCTTCATTCTATGAGATGAATACTTCAATTCTTCTAGGTGTTCAACTGTTTTAGGAGGAAGGAGAGATGGAGGCGTAGTTACTCTTTCCTGCTGATGAATAGGATGCACCAAATGTTGGATGTATTGCTCTAAGGCACGACATCTCTGCTCAGCTTTGATTCTGCCTTCTGTTTCTTGTCTTATAATAGCTCGAGCATTATCAATCGAATCCTGAAGTTCTTCTTCAACTTGCATTCCAGTCAAAGGACCCAGATTGATTATATTGATGTCATAATCATCAGGTGTTACATCCTCTATATTCTTTTCAAGCCTAGGGACTGCTACATGCACTTTCCTTACTCCTGTTTCATCTTTAGTGATCTTTGAAAGGATATTTGCCTTCTTTGGTTTTTCCTTCGACATATCCAAGAGTAACTCATCAACTGGAAGGGGAGGACAGTTCTCAAGTTCACAATTCTCTCTGATTCTTTCCTGTAACCACTCTGGCAGTGATGAAAGATCTTGCTGATGTTGTAATTGTCTTCCTTGTGCAGGCAATGATTCCTCTTCAGCTTCATCCTTATCTTCAGTATTAGCTTCATCGATGATCTCAGTATCATGTGGGCTAGAAGGTACTTCTTCCATTGGAGCTTCTGGAACTACATTCTCAGCAGGTATCACTAAGTCTTGATTCAGTGGGATGTCACTTGGCTGTCTAGAAGAAGCAGTCTCAATGCTTATCCTTTTCTTCTTTCTACTGGATTCTCCTTGAACAATCTCAAGCTGTTTTCTTTTCTTTCCCTACCCTGAATCTTTCTCACTTCCTCTGCTTCGTGAATCTTTACTTGGCGCTTTATGTTGTTCCTGCTGATCCACTTCTCCCATCTTAGTATAGGTGAGTCTCCTTCCTTTGTCAAGTAAGGCTTGTACTTGTTTGTTTATCTGTTCTTCGGTGATAGCAATGATAGGTCTTATCAACCCTTCATCATCAACCTTTTCTCTATCTGCCCAATTGACTTCATAAGGCAAATTGCGGATCTTATCGTATTCATCTCCAAGAAGAGCCCTTTCACCTTCTAACTGATCAGGAATTCTTAGTACCTTTGTAGCTCTTATCAGGTCCCATTTCAATCTTGAACACTTTTGCATCCTGACGTCATCATCATCTATAGGATCAGCCCAGTGATCCTCCAGTTGTTCTTTATGCTTGTAAGAAGAGTAAGACTGCTTGATGGCTCCATGTGGATCAAAATTTTCTCTCCTCGAATCATGTGGATGCAGATGATAAGCCTGAAGCTCAACTTCTAAATGCTCAGCTGCTTGTAATGATGGACAAGAATAGTACCTACCTAGCTGAAGAGGAAACTGAACTCCTGCTTTCTTCCTTGCTTTCTGCATCTTATGAAACTCCAACAGCTGTCTGGAAACCTCTAGCAACACCATCCTGTTTGAAGGATATCTAGGCAGTCTATATGGGAATGATGTAAATCCTTGAATCCTGATATAGGTGAACTTATCATACTGGATGTAATACCTTCCGTACTACTTGATGAAGTTCCTGGCTGCACCTGTTAATCTTCTATGCAGTTCACCTCTTAACCTCCTCACTATAAACATGGCGAAGGCATCATTGAATCTTTTGTAGTGATTGATGTTCTTCAGGTGGAGCTGAGGATAGCACTGATGAGAGAGAATCTGTCCCGGCTTTGTACTGACTTGCCCTTTAGCTGTTAATCCTTTATATACTGTATTTCTTGCCAAAATATACACAAGGTATGAAGTCATGAAGAAAGACTTCGTTTCATCAAAGTTCTCAAGCTGTTCATCCAGGCAGTGGCTTATAAGACCAGCCCAGTCAATCATCTTGTTCTTTGTAAACATATGATCAAAATAAGTATACATCCATCCTTCGAAAGTAGATGATTGTGGCCTACCTGTTACTCGATTCAGAAACATGATCAAGTAACTTATCTCTTGCTTGAAGTCAGCCTTATGATACTTGGGGTCTTCGGAGTTATATATCTTCATCGTGGCATCATTCATCCACTTCTTCCTGATTTCTTGCATGTAAACCTTTGAGTTGCCTTCGAACGTCATCTGAGCAGTTGTAGGGCATCTGAAGACTCCTTTCGCTTTTGGGATGTTGAAGATCTCTTGAATAGCTTCCCTCTGTAGGTAGGCGAGAACAGTTCCATCCTTTGCTATAATCTGTCTTTTCTCTTTGTCATAGTGCTGAACACACTCTAACACTAGCTCGGCGCTTGGCAAGGCAGGTGGAAAGCAAGCCGCTTGTACAATCCCGCTCTTCGCGATGGCTTTGATATCTTCGTTTCTGGTGATGGCGAGCAAGAAGTCTTTCACCTCCTCCAGGTTGACATGTCCCATGTTGGTGTCGCTGACATCCTTCCACTGTGTTTCTAGCTTGGACTCCGGTATGCTGGACTTGGCATCCATCTTGATAAGGACTTGTCTTTCTTTGGCCGTCATTCCCATTTACCTACAAGCAAGACTCGAATAAGTGGATTGAAATAATAGATTTTATGAGTCTTCTACATCACTATTATCATGTTATCATGTCTTAAACAAATTTTCAAGTATAAGAGGTTTTACGAATGAAAATGCAACATACTCCAAGTCATTTTTCATCTGATTTCTGAATATAAATCTGCAAATTTAAATAAACACAAGGTAATTTATAAGGTAGAAGTGATCAAGACGTACCTTATGTCCAATTTCTGCTTTAGAGAATGCAAATTTCTGGGTTAAATGATGCAAATCAGTCAAAAAATCAGGAACAGAAATATGAAATCAGCCTTCTAAAAGCAGGTCTGCCCTGAAAATTCTGCTCTTTCTTCAAAATTTGTATGTTCTTGAAACACTTCACTCTCTCCCTTTACTAAATTTGCTGATCCATTCAACAAAATCGCTGCTCTTGGTAGAAATTTGCTGCTCCTTTATGATAATTCGCTGCCTTCTTACTTGCAATTTGCAAAATGAATGAAGTACATGAAGGGGCGCTCACCTTATATAGGGTAATTTGCCTTTATTAAATGAGGTCGGTTAAGGTCAGGTCGGCCTCATTTAGCATTAAATATTGCAAATTTTGAAAACTTTGGGCGCCAAATGAGAAGATTTAAATCTATATAGGCGCCAAAATGGATTGTCTTCTAAGCAAGGGCGCCTAACTTCATCTTGCAGGTAAATTGATATGATGATCTTCTTTGTAGCTTCTGGATGGAGATGATGATAACCTCATTCTTGAATGGGAGTAGATGATGAAGACTTGAAGTAGAGTAACTGATGATGCTTCATTGATGACATGGAGTAGGAGACTCTCTTAAACTTGAAGTTGCATAGATGAAGTGTCTTTGCTTGATGTAGAAGTTGATGAAGTGACCTTGCACGATGATCTTCTAAGGTTGGAAGAACCTGACTTGAAGCTTGGATGAGTGAATACCTTGTCTTTGAACATGATGCCACTTGATGAAGTATACTTTGAACTTGATGTGATCTAACATGATGTCATTGATGTAGGAGACTTGAGGTGCTCATTCAATCAACTTTTCATACTTACCTCCTTGTTTAGTTCATTCAAACTCCCACCAAGGCGCTAGACTCTTCAATCTCCTATCATCTAAGGCGCCAAAAGCAACTCAAAGCGCATTTTGACTCTAAGGCGCTAATCCTTGTCTTGACCAACTTCCTCTACAGGGCATTCATTTTGCCTTAAGGCGCTCAAATTGATCTAGGCGCACACTTAACTCTGGAAGCTCAAGGCGCTCAACTTTTAAAGGTGTTTCAAAACTTCCAACTTCCTTCCTTAGGCGCATTTTGATAGTTCTTCTCATTATCCTCAACAAGGCGCTCCTTGCATCAAGGCACATTTTATGGTCCAACATGGTATCTCCTCAACATCCTCCTAGGGCGCAAGATATCAGTTCTTCATCCAAGGCGCCAGAATGGTCCACCTCCAACTCTAGGCGCAGAGTACTTGGGTTCTAAATCCAAGTTTACAATTCTAAGGCGCCAACTCTACTTCTAGGCGCTCCACTTCTAGTTACAACCCTAAGGCGCCAACTCTACTCAACTGGCACTCAAAACACTTCTTCTTGAGGGCGCTAAAGCACACCAAGACGCTCCAAACCACTTCAAGGCGCAAATTCTTCTTCTAGGCGCTCAATTCTTCTAGGCGCATTTTGAATCCTCCACCTTAGTTAGGCGCATTCATCATCTAGGCGCTCACTCCAATCAAAACCTCTTCATTCATCCAAACCTCTCTCTGTGAAGGCGCTCATACATGACTTGAATGGTCACTCACTGGAAGGTCTTAAGTTCCTCCCCAAGGCGCTACTCTTTCCTTATCAACCCATCTAAGGCGCTAGGATGTCAAAGCCACTAGGACTAGGGCGCTAGATACCAAAGGGGGCAAGGTGTTCTTTAAGGCACTTCAAAAACATGACTAGGCTCTGCTAAACCCCCCATCCTCACTTCAAGGTGTTGTAATTTCAAAGGTGCTCACATCCTCAACCAAAGGCGCTTCACAATATTTTAAGGTATTCAAACCTTGGCATCCTTCCCTCCTAGGATTCTTCCAACTAGGTGCCAAATAAGAAGGTTTATCTCACTCCAAGGTGCTCATAACACTTCAAGGCGCCAATCCTTCTTCTAGGCGCCAACACCAACTCCAATCATTCAATACAGGGCGCCAGAATACTTGTTACCACTTGCATACTCTGAGAACTGAGAACTGAGAACCTTAATGTTAGTTTAGGCGCAAAATGAGCCAATTTCAATAGCACTAGCACTTTCTTTAACCTGGTTTCATCCTCAAGGCGCTATTGCCAATTGTGGTCACTTAAGGCGCTAATACCCAACTCACATAGGGAAGGCGCAAGTTTGGGGTTCCACACGCAAGGCGCCCATTTCTAAGAAGGCGCTTACTCTTCCTTAGGGCGCTCAATGATGATTGTTCTAGGCGCATCCTGTTCTGACATCACCATCAAGGCGCCAAATTTTATGAATCTCACCCTCTACTCAAACTCTCCAACTCTCCTAGGCGCCAGAAGTTCCACCTCCAACCCTAGGCGCTCAAATCCTCTTCTAGGTTGAAGGCGCTCAAACTCTTACTGATGCAATCAAAGACCTTTTGTCTTACCTCTAGGCGCTCCATACCCCAAGAAACTATCTCTCTAAGGTGCATCATCTTCCTAGGTTGCATACTCCCCTTCTGGGTTCCACTCCATCAAAGGCGCATTTACTCCTCAATGATGTTTGTTAGGCGCATAACTCTCCCTTAGGGCGCTCAAGTCACTTGAATGATATCATCAAAGCACTCATCACCTAAGGCGCATTTATGGTTTGATCCTGACTAACAATACCTCCTAGCAAAGGCGCATTTGAGGCTCTATAACACCAAGGAGTCCTCTCTTAAGGCGCTAAAACTCCTTGTCCAAGTTGATCACGGTGCAATTTCATCAAAGATATGTGTGGAGGCAACAGTTCAAACATTCAAGGCGCTAGTCCTTTTGACTCTTGACTTCATCAAGGCACTTCAAGCTCATGGCCTTCCTCCTCCAAAAGGGCGCCTAAACTTCAGTCATTAAGTGATATCTTCTAGACACTCTCCCCGTGATGACTTAGCACACCTTTACTCATAATGAGTCTTCCCTAACAATCTCCTCCTACGCATTTTGATCATTCAGGACCCTATGCAAAGCCTCTAAAAAAAGGGGGGGGGTCCCCAGTTCAGCTGGGTGATGTGTGATTTGGTCACAACAAGTCCGTTTGCATCATCCGTGGTATTGGTAAAGAAGAAGGATGGGACTCTCAGGATGTGTATTGATTACAGGGAACTTAATAAGAAAACAATCAAGAATAGGTACCCGATTCCCAGAATCGATGAGCTGATTGACGAGTTGCACGGAGCTTGTTACATCTCCAAGATTGATTTGAGATCCGGTTACCATCAGATACGGGTCAGAGATGAGGATGTGGAGAAGACAGCATTCAGGTGTCATTATGGGCACTTCGATTTCCTAGTCATGCCATTTGGTTTGACCAATGCTCCAGCTACCTTCTAGTCTTGTATGAACAAGGTGTTCAGAGAGCAATTGAGGAGATTTGTGTTGATTTTCTTTGATGATATACTAATTTACAGCAGGACATGGGAAGAGCATCTGAAACACGTCGACATTGTGCTGAGCATCTTAGAGAGTGAGTCGTTGTATGCCAAAATGTCAAAGTGTGAGTTTGGGATGACCGAGTTGCTATACTTGGGTCATATCATCAGTGCTGGTAGTGTGAAGGTAGACCTGGAAAAGATTTGGGCAATTGTGGATTGGCCACCACCAAAAAATCTCTCATATCTTAAGGGATTTCTTGGCCTCTGTTGATATTACCGCAGGTTTGTGAAGGGGTTCTCTCAATCAGCTGCTCCCCTTACTGATTTGACTCGTAAGGATGCTTTTAGTTGGTCTGATAAGGCACAGGAGTGTTTTGACAGGTCCAAACAGATCACGAGTACTTGCCCTGTGTTAGCCATTCCTAATTTGAGCAAACCCTTCAAGCTACAGTGTGATGCCTTAGGCGTAGGCATTGGTGCGGTAATCATGCAGAATAAGCACCCCATTGCATTCAAGAGTAGGAAGTTGAGGGGTGTGGAGAGGAGTTACAACATATATGATAAGGAGATGTTAGCCATCATGCATGCACTAGCTAAGTTCAGACAGTATCTGGTGGGCAGTAAATTTGTGGTTAAGACAGACCACAACAGTTTGAAGCATTTCCTTGGATAGAAGGATTTGAACGAGAGGCAACAGAAGTGGGTCAGCAAGTTACAGGCCTACGACTTTGACATTGTTTATGTCAAAGGAAAGAAGAATGTTGTTGCTGAAGCGTTATCCAGGAGACCTCATCTGTGTGCACTAGGTGCTATAGCTGATGATTGGAGAGAATTGATTTCAGCAGAATATGCTAAGGATGAGTGGGCTATTGGAGTGATTGATGGCACCATCAAAGATGACAGGGACACAGTGGTAAATGACTTGATCATCTACAAGGACAGAATTTTCTTGGTGTCAGGTTCACAGATGAAGCAAAAAGTTTTGAGGGCATTTCATGACTTGCCTATGGCAGGGCATCCAGGATACTTCAAAACTTACAGAAAGGTCAGAGAGAGGTTCACCTGGAAAGGCCTCAAGACCGAGGTGATGCAGTATGTGAGAGAGTGCTCAATATGTCAGCAGAACAAGCAAGAGCACTCACTTCCAGGAGGTTTATTGCAGCCCCTGCCCATTCCCGACAGGAAGTAGGACAACATTTCTATGGACTTCATCACAGGGTTACCTAGAGTCCAAGGCATGGATTGTATTTATGTGGTAGTGGATAGGTTGACGAAGTATGCACACTTCTTTGCCATTCCTATCACTTATATTGCAGCTCAGGTTGCAGAGTTGTTCTTTCATGAGGTATTTCGACTTCATGGGTTGCCCAGGAGCATTGTCAGTAACAGGGACAGCAGGTTCCTCAGTAATTTTTGGCAGGAGTTTTTCAGGTTGTCAGGGACAGAGCTCACACCCAGTATGAGTTATCACCCCCAGACTGATGGTCAGACGGAGATAGTGAACAAGTGGGTGGAAGGATACCTCTGAAACTATGTTTCAGGGCAGCAGAAGGCATGGGTTAGGTGGCTTCATATGGGAGAGTATTGCTACAATTCCACTTACCACATGTCCATCCAGATGTCACCCTTCATGGCATTGTATGGTTACGAGGCACCGAGTTTTGTTGATTTACTGTTTGGTGTTACTAGGGTGCCGAAAGCCAAAGACTTCCTTCAGGAGAGTCAGGATATCATGAGGGCATTGAAGGAAAACATGCAGAAAGCTCAGAATCAGCAGAAGCAGTATCCAGATCAGTAGAGGATTGAGCGATCATTTGAGGTTGGTGATATGGTTTACCTCATGCTACAGCCTTATAGGCAATCTACTCTCAAGAAGAGTGGAGCGGAGAAGTTGAAGCCACGGTATTATGGACCCTTTAGGGTCACTAGGAGGATTGGTGAAGTGGCTTATGAGTTGGAGTTACCAGCAGGGAGCAGGGTACATAATGTGTTTCATGTTTCTCGCCTCAGGAAGGCACTGGGGCACAATGTGACACCTTCAGTTGAGTTGCCTCCTCTTGATGATGAGGGGAAGTTGATATTGGTACCTGAGGCAATCATTGACACCAGGGATCGCAATTTGAGGAGGAGGATTATCAGAGAGTACCTGGTCAAATGGAAAAACCTGCCGGTTGAGGATGCTACGTGGGAGAATGAGCGGATTCTAGAGCATCTTGAGTTGAGATTGCTTGAGGCAAGCAATCTTAGGGAGGGCGGACTGTAATGCCCCCTTCTAGACACATGGTTAGTCCATCATGAAGTTCTCGTGGGCTAGCAGTTTGGTTAGGGAACTGTGGTTAGTTTGGCTCTGGAGGTCCTTGGCAGTGACAGAGTCTTGGTTCGCATTTAGTGAATCCAGTTGGCATCCTCGTGGTTGGTTCAGTGGGCTCTTGGCCGTTACTATTTTTAGTAAGTTCGGGTACTGTGTCGGTTCGGGATTTTCAGAGTTGGAGCAGATGCGTTTTGTCGAGACCTTTCCGGCGAGCTAAAGATTAGTGAATTCCGACATCGTCTTCATACTTATTTTAAAGTCCGAAGATTTATTAATTTATATTAATATGGACTTTATTATATTTTTGCCAGAAAAGTGAAATTAATGAAATAAAGACAAAAGCTTATGTCTTGACCTTGGGCGCTCATCCCTAGGAGGCATAAAGTGAAATTAAATATTATTTTTCCTCCCAAATGCCCAACGCCTATCTTGGAGGAAGATAAAAAGGGTCAATTGGAGTTCATTTGGGATTATGGTATGTTTTGATATTGTGTATGAGAGTTCTACTAGGGTTTGGAGTTGGAGATTTTGCATCAGGCTATTGGAGACGGAAACCTCCATTAGTGACGGTATCCCACAGGGGTGCAATACCAACCAACGGTGCCATTGACGGTGGATGTATTCGGCATTCACAAATGTGCTGATAATGGAGATATTCGAAGAGTTGCTGAGCTGAATGTGATATTCTTTATGATATTGTCATTTGCTGATTAAGAAGGGCTGTGTAGGCAGATTTCAGAGTGTTTGTGGTAGTTTTCTTGTTGCTGATATACACTTCCAGCCATGGCTGTACACATCCAGGCATGAAGTTGGGAGTTTGAGCTTCATTTCTCTTTGCGGGCAGCTTCTATTTTGCATTGTATAAGGCATCTAGGGCCTCTTGTATTGCTGCTATTAATATAGGCATGATATTTTCTATTCCTTGGAGTTTGGAGTAATTTTGGCTATGCCCATTTGTTGGTCTGGCAACAGCTAAAATATGAAGTTGCAAATCTGAACATGGGTATGTCACAGTAATTTATTATTGGTCATTTTACTATCTGGGTAGTCGATAGTTTCTTTATATCTGTTGTAAATTTTCTGGGTTTGGGTTATATGCTATATATTGTATGCTCCGGCAACACATCTGCAGGAAAACTAAAAACCCCTTCTGCATTCTTCTCTCTAGTCTGAAAGATCACACAATAATAATAAAAAATCACACATAAAGGATCATAAAAAAATACAAATAGGTACGGCACATTATAGGGACTTGGAGACATAAGGTGATAAATAAAAATATAAAATATGCACTTCTTGGGTGTTGGAGAAGAGGGGAAAATAAAACAAAGAAATGAGCCTCATTTGCATATGCTTGGATTATTGACTTCTCTTGTTTCTGTTGCAAGTATGAGGATTACCAGTGTTGTCATTGATGTCAACATACTCATATTGCATTAATGAGAAAGATGGGATGAGCTGTGTGAAAGATGGGATGAGCTGTGTGCTGAGGATATTGAGAAAATTAGCCTCAATCAGGAACAGTGAAGAATAGTGATGACATTAAGGTAAAAGTTCAAGATAAGATGAATATCAGAGGATGCGGTTTAAAGGGTTTTCAGATATGAGTCTTGAGATGCTCCAGTCAAGATTTCAGAGGTCCGCATGAAGATATGAAGAAGTTATGGTCGCTCTAGTAGAACCGGTTCCGGCAGATGTTTAGTGGTGACAGAGTGTCACAGATTGGTCCGGTGAGCTCCGGAATTGTGTTATCTCATTCTACGGATTAGAGGGAGTGTTGCAGAAAGCAGTGTGAAGTGACAACTAGATTTGTTCATGGTTTGGAGGTCCGGAAGCACCTTTTTCAGTATGACAGTGGCGATAGACTGTGTTCTTGAAGTTCCGGATGAAGAAGAGAAGAATTCCAGTAAGTTGATAAAGTGCGGATGTTCTTGGTGACTCAGGAAAGGTTTTGGTGATCTTTGGATCGTGTACAATTCTTATTGGCGGTCCGCATTGAAGTTGGAGTTTGCATTTGAAGAATTACCATCGGGTATTGGTGTTCTTCTTGGGACTGGCCGACCGGATGTGTTACACGTCTTGCGAATGATCTTATAGGTGTTTGCCGACTTAGATGATTGTTCCTAAGTCGATGCCTTGTATAAATAAGGGATTGTGAATTCATTTTGAAGTGTGTCTTGGAGCGGAGAAGTGTGGTATAGCGAAGAGAAGTGCGAAAGGCAGAGCAGGAGTTTTTGGGTTTAAATGGAACTGATCCAGGCATGGTAAAGATGTCAATCTCCAGTTTAAGTTTGTAATACTTGTTACTTTGTAGACAGTGTGTCTCTTGTAGGCAGTGTACCTCTTGTGAGCAGTGTGCTTGGGCAGTGAGCCCTAATTGGCATGTGCCATCTATTTTTCTTATTCTTCTAATAGAGAATAATCCTTGGGTTAATCACCTCGTGGTTTTTCCCTTGACCGGGTTTCCACGTCAAAACCTTGGTGTCTCATGTGTTTATGTGTATCTGCTTTGGTGTTTATGCTTATGCTTTCATGAATGATTAATTGATATACTATTAAATAACAAAGAGGATTTAAGTGTTTGAATAGAAAGCAAGTTTTGGACAACTGATTCACCCCCCCTCTTAGTTGTCTGTCCTAAATCCAACAGTTTCTGCATTCTTGTGCATTTCTTGGGGCTTATGGGCTTTGAGGGTTTGATATTGACTTGCTGAGACGAAAACCTCTGCAAGAGCACCTTTCTTCATGTGTGAAAGATCACATCAGGAAGGGGAATTGGAGGCTTCATTCAGGAGTCTCATTTGGGCATCCAGTTGATACATTTTGAGGAAGATTCGAGCTAGAAATGAATGTATTTGATGGAGTTTTTGCTTGCAGCTAAGAACAGAGCTGAGATTGATGTGTTTTTGATTGGGTCTTTTGCTGTTACAATCTTTCCAAGGCTGGCCGTGTTGATGTGTTTTCCTTGCACATACAACGCAAAATAAAATACTTATGTATTCTATCCTCTCTTGAACAAAATCCCTCAAATGGTAAGCTAGGTGATCAAATGAGTAGACTCCAAGGTTCTTCATTGGTTCCTTTGGTTTCACAACTTGGGATAGCTTAGTAGTAGGGTGTGACCGGCTGTTTAATACAAGGGGACTTACACAAATGTTCAACAATAGGAAACTTATTTCTCTCGAATCATAGGCAATATAGCTCTTCAAAAGGTCCAACAATATGTCAGCTTAAGATATGGCAGTGAAAGCTCTTGAATCTAATTCTAACAAGATTTTTAAAAAATGCAAAAGAGATGGGTTTAAAGAACTCTAATCTAAATGCAAGCAATTACCACTAACCCATTGGAACCTCAACCACACTTTGCTTTGCCATAAGATAATGACTACACAAAGGTGATGCAATCTTCTAAGGGAAAAAGTAAGATTTTCAGATTACTTATGCACATAAATCCTCACAAACATGAAGGTAAATGATCATAAGTTAATTGAAGTTAAGCTTAAACAAAGTTCAAACTAACCATGTACTACAACTTGCCATCGACAAATTATAAATGGTATGAACTATAAGGACTCCAAACATGAATCAACAGTAATCAACTTCCATAAACATAAAATGAAATTGCTAAAATAAACTAAGCTAATTCTTATTCTATGAGTGAATACCTAGAAATTTTGCATCCATCTGAAACAACACAAAATCACCAAGGAGAATTCAACAATGAGTTTGCATTATATCAGTAGAGTCTTTGGCAACAATTTCTCAGAGTATTCCCCCTTTCAAATGAGAGCAAAATGGGGCTTATATAGTCCTCAAGATACAATGAATGGTTGAGGTTAAATCTAGGAATCAAGGGACCTTATTGCGCCACATAGGCAAGTGGTTGCAAAATTTACTATTATTAGGCAATGCATTTATGAGGCACCTACTAAGTGGGGTGCCCTCCTTTATTCCTCTCCTTTTTTGTAATAAATTCCACGAATCTGGACACGACACGTGTAGTCTCTTCCATAGGGACACTTGGCAGTCTTTGAATGGTACCTTCTACGATTTGCAGCTCCTCCGTGCATTTGACAAGTGTTATTTCCCATTCAGCTATGGATGCCTGAAACATGCCCATGAAGGTGGAAAGTGTGCAGACATGATCCAAAAGCTCTTTGGAAACAACCTGGGTGTGCCAGAAATACAATGTATGCATTTTATCCTTCGACAAATATTCATCAATTTCTCCAGCAGGATCAAACATCTTGTTTATTGAAACAAGTATTTTGCCTCGAATCTCTTGAAGTGCTTCTTTTGCTCGGATGCTTTTGCTCTCAACTTTCCTAAGATTTTGCTCTTTTATGATTAGAGTGCAATACCAAGAAGGAAAATCATATGATGAACCCTGTTCAATCACTCCATCTATTAAAGTGGCATTTGGAGTATATATCAACTTTTTAAATTGAGGCATAATTTCTTCTCTGACAACTCCGAATTCTGTACAAGGCACTAGAACTGCCTGAACCCTATCCAAAAGAGAGGAGGCTTCCTTATATAACTTCACAACTTCATTTATGAATTCATGAACTTTGATCTTGAAACTTGCTGCCCACTCCTGGAAGGCCGGAGATGAAGATCTCATTCCCTCTAAATGTGCCACAGATTTTGGCGAAAGCAAGGCAGGCGGTGCAGGTATCCCCTCTGCTTGATTCACCGGCTTCATCATTTGTTGGATATAATGCTGAAATGCTAGATTGTCCTTTTCGAACTGGATCCTCTATTTCTATTCCTTCTTTAATCTCTCTTTGATAGTCGTAACCGAATCTTCTAACTCTTCCATTTCTTGCTCCATCGTAGTTGGACCCAAATCAACTGTATTAATGTCATAGCCACCTGGAACATCTTCACCTGTCTCCACACTCATTCTTGGGACTGCAACATGCACCTGTCTTGACCCAGAGCTATCTCTCGTGATCTTTGAAAATTTAGTAACCTTTTGTTTTCCTTTGTCCGGTTTGACTCTACTCAGTAAATCCTCTAAACTCAGGATGGGCTCTCTTTCGACAATAGATTTTTCTTTGACTCTCTCTCTTAGCCACTCCGGTAATTCAAACAAATCTTCCTGATTTTCCTCTGGAATTTTCTTCTGTTGAAAAGTAGGAAGAGCCTCTTCATCAAATTCATATAGCTCCTTATCATTTTGATTCTCTGTCTCAATTATGACTTCATCTTGCTCCTTATGTGGATTTGACGGGATCTCTTCAGTTTGATTCTCTTGTAGCGTGGATTCCAAGATTCATGGTTGTCTTTTCTAGCTTGTACCTCCAAAGCTACTTGCTCATTTTGTTCAGCCTCATCTCCTTCAATATATATTACAATATTACCTTCTTGCCTGGAAGAGGTACTGGCCACGTTTTGATCATTGATCTTCACCTTCTTTTTTGGTTGAAATTCTTCCTTTGAGTCAGCACTTGCACCTTCTGAATCACTAGAGTCACTGCTTGACTCACTACTTGAGGTCTCCTTAGAATGTTGTGCACTACCTCCTCCCATCAAACTATAAATGAACTGTACATTCTTCTCCCGAAGCCTTTGAACTTGGAAATCTACATATTTTCTTGTATGTGCCACAATTGGTACCATCAAATCATCATTACGCGTGACCTCCTGCTTTGACCAATTGATGATGAAGGGCTTATTCTTCTCCTGATCATATGAACTCTGTGACAACCTTCTGTGATCTTCCTCAAGCTGATCTGGAATATTAATTACCCTTGTTGCCCTAACCAAGTCCAACGACAATCTGTAGCAGCTCTTCTTTCTTATCTCCATACAATCACGTGCACTATCCCAATGATCTTCAAGCTGTGGTTTATACTCATATTTGCTTCCAAATTTCTGCCTGATTGTATTAAATGGATCAAAATTATACCAGGTTGTAGGCTTGCAATTCTATCTCCAAATTTTCAGCTGCTTGTAAGGACAAACAAGTTTCTAGCCTCCCAATGCTTATTGGAAACTTAGTTTTAGTCTTCTTTCTCTTCTTTTGAATTTCATCGAAGGCTACCAGCTGTCTCATCACTTCCAACAACACCATCCTATTTGTAGGATATCTGGGCAAACGGTAGGGTAATGATGAGTATCCCTCAACTCGGAGGTAGGTGAATCTTGGGAATTGAATAAACCATTTTCCATACTTCTCCACTAGGTTCATTGATTCTTTTGACAATCTCTTGCATATGTTGCCTTGCAACAATCTGACGATGTACATGGAGAAGGTGTCATTAAACCTCCTGTAATGAGAGATAGCTTGCAAGTGTAGCTGAGGGTAGCAGTCATAAACCTTAAATTGCCCATCACAGTTACCAACTCTCCCTTTGCAAGTCAGCCCTGGATATCTCTCGTTCCTTGCGAGCATGTATATCACATACGAGCTCATGTAAAATATCTTAGTTTCTTATAGATTCTTGAGCTGATCATCAATATTGCTGCTGATCATTTCAGCCCAATCAATCATTTTTTTTCCACTTATAATCTCCTCTATAAAAAAGAACATCCAGGACTCGAAGTTTGCCGATTGTGGGCAACTCATAATGTGGCTCAAGAATATTACCATATAGCCGATCTCTTGATGAAAATCAGATTTGTGGAGTTTCTTAGGAACTCTACTTATGTGCGGCCTCGACTGTACCAACCACTTGCTGTTAATTACTTCCATGCACTCTTTGGGTCCAGACATGTAAAGTACCAAAGCAGATTCCTTATCACAAAATGTAGTGGTCTTATGTGAAGGAATATCGAAGGCTTCTGCGATTGCTTCTTTTCTCAAATAAGCTAGCACTTTGCCATCACTTGTCACAATACATCGTTTTGCATGATCATAGTGCTTGGCGCACTCCAACATCAACTCCGGACTCAGCATTGAAGGGGGAAAACAACCAACCTGCACAATTCCATTTCTCAACATTCGCCTGATCAAATTTGAAGGATTAGGCTTATACAAATTTTGTCTGATTTCATCCATGTTGGTTCTTCCAAGATTGGTGTCGCCTAGATTTCGCCATTTTGAAGTAATCTTTGTCTCCAACCACGTTCCCTTCATATCACTTTTCATCACCGCTTGCCTTTCCTTCGCATTCATCGTTTACCTACACGAACGTCATGATGTTAGCATCTTGGAATGATGCTTAATAAACAAGCAAAGAGAACAAATTCCATCGCCTAATGCATGCGGTATAAATTAAATACGCAGCTTCAAATTACCTTGCCTTATTGCAAGCAAAGTCAATAATGTGATTTTTTTGTTTTTGCAAAAAAAAAGCTCGAATAGTTTCTTAATAATTTCAGACGGCACATCCAGCTCCCACTTGCCTTCGCCAAAATTTGCTCCTAAAATTGCTTCCACAATGAGTACTTTGGATAAAGGAATGAAGTCATGCATATACATCTGCCGAAGGTCATTTAAGTAGAGGTTTAGAATTTTAAGTGATTTCACTAAATGCTCATTCTTACCTTGGCGAACTGCAATAACTCTGCGTTGAATCTGTGCCTGGTCAAACAACATGCGAACCTCAAAGACTCAAGCCTTAGGTGGACGCTTTCTGTGATGGTGCACAATGCTAGGAAATGTGAATTGCAAGACTCGTTCAGATGTGCGCCTGGCAGAATGTTTGAATGCCTTCTATGTGCAATTTGAAAATTGTAATTGCAGAGAAGGTTTTAATAAGCATTTAGGCAGACCTTTCCATGCTCTACGTATGATACTTAACTCAGGAGATTGCCCGATTTTCTTAGACACGTACTTGGCAGCCTTTTCCCACGTTGACAGACAACATTCACAATGTGAGAGTGACTAAAACATGCACCAAATGATAAGAGAACTCTCTATCTTTTATGCCTCTGTATAATGCAAAGCCAACTTAGACCATTGCTTAAATGGCCTTTTCAAGTTCTAATGCATGATGCTAAATTTAGATGATGCTACGCAATCTTCGAATATGCAATTAGGCTGATATTGTGCTGCTTATGCAGAAGACTTAGAAGATGTGAGATTCTTTCAAATATGCATCTTGAGTGGGCCCCTTAGTTGTCTACGTAAATCATGAAGGATTTATAGATGCGCTCTTTTGGAAGATATGTGCCTAATGGCCCTCTAAATATTCAATGCATAGTGCTAAGTTTGAAACACCTCTTCGAACGTGCGTTTAGGCGGACCCTCAGATGCTCCATGTATAATTTGAATCTCATCTTTTACAAACCAACTTTCAACTTGCGCTCAAGCAGACTCTTCAGACCATTAAGGATGATTTGGACGATGCGGCAGACTTGAGAATACATTCAGACGGTCATTTTTGAAGCATCTCGCATAGGTTGAATAATAAATATTGCAAGGCTCCCTTGAATATGCGCTCAAGCGGACAATTTAAACCATTGCGAATGACGCTTGGAAAACACGAATTACAAAGGGACTGCAAAAGTCCGCTTGAGGCAGACGATTTAGAATATCATGCATAAGTTTGAAACAAATTGCGAAGTCAAGCTAAGAGTGCGCTTAAACGATTATAAAATATAAATCGCAAGGTAAGGATGAAAATGCGTTTAGGTGGACTCCTTATTATCTTAAGGAAGTTAGAAACTTTATTCTTTGTAACCCGATTATTGATGTGTGTTTGGAGCGGACACTTTAAATGTCTATGCATAGATTAAATTTTGGACTTCGCAAATTGATTACCATCTTGCGCTTGAAGCGGACTTTTCAGCTGGCTATGTATGATTTGAAAATTTTGCACTATGCAAACCAAATGACCGCCAAGTGTTTCAGTGGACCTTTTTATGTTCTATGCATAGTTGGAAACTTTACACATTGCAAGGTGACCGATAATGTGTGCTTGGGCGAATGTTTTAGGACGTCGATTGTATGCTTGTGGTGAGTATGCGCCTCCTAAATCTTACGGTGATTGACTTCTTTAAGCACTCAGTGGATTTTACCGTAGACTTTGCATTACGTGCAAACTTCCTTTACTCAGACGAGAACTCTCGAGCAGGACCACCGCCAAAACAAAGCAATTCCAAGCCAAAAACTCAAAAAGAGGGGTCCCCATTTCCAATGGGGCGATGTTGCGATTAGGTCACAACATGCCATACCTGTACCACAGCAGGCCGTACATTTTTTAAAGCATTTTGTGAGGGTTTTTGTGGGAGTTTGCTGCTGTTCATCATTTCTATTTGGTCGCCCCTTATTTGCAGACATTCTTAGCCATCTATAGAGGAGTTTTGGGAGTTTTTGAGGTTGTTTTTTGCTGCTAAGAGCCTCCAGCAAGGCCGTACCATTTTAGGGAGGACGTGGGTACTTGAGAGTTGATTTCTACTTTGTTTTGTGGCACTTATCTCCTTCATCCTTGGTGTTTGGAACTGTATTTGCTGCTGCAGCTTCGTATTTAGTAGAGCACTTCATTTGTATACATTTCTTGGTTGTTTTCTATGGCAATGTAAGTTGGTGCAATTATGGCAATAAAACAAAGTTGAAGATTTCAATATGGGTATGTCTCTGTAATTAGTTTTAACCTATTTTATGAACTGGGTCATTGTTTATTTATGCAAATTCATTGTATATTTTTTGGGTTTTCAATATATGCTTTATATTTCATATTTCAATGCAAAAAACCCTACATGCAAAACATTCACATGAAACTCTAAACAACAACAGTCAGAAAACACAAAAAAAATTGATACAAAAAACCTAGCTGGGACAGTGTATGCTATAGTTTCACAATAACTTTTTAAGCAGAGGGTGAATGTAACTCTACATAGATTGATTAGTGTGATGACTCAGAAAATTGAACATCAGTTTATTTGGTTAACCTATGCTTTTACCATATTTCTATACGAAAATTGAATTTTCTTGCTATTTTATTACCTCTCTTTAGTTTATTTTATTGGAAACATTGATTCTTAAGAGTGTATCTGGTCAGCATGCTGCCGGTCAACATTGGCATCCTTGAGAAGTCATTTTGCATTCTTTTTACTACATTTTGGCAATAGCAGGGGGAAAAAAATCCTCTGTTGTGCATGAAACTATGCACAGTGCCTTGTTTTGCCCAAAAGAATTGCATAAGAACTTTGTTTTAAAGGAAATTGATAAGGACCTCCTAAAACCGCTTGTGCATAGCAGGCTGGTTACTGTAATATGCTGATCTATTCTGCTGTAATTTTTTTTGTCTTTTTAGTGTGTTTTTGTATTTTTTATTAATGTGATCTTTCAGACTAGACAGAAGATGCAGAAGGGGTTTTAGTTTTGAAATTGATGTGTGTTTTATAGAGAGAGATTGCCATAAAAACATGAAATAATTGATGAACAATCAACTAGAAATAAAAATGAATACATTGCAAACTTGGAAACACATACCTAAATGCATATTTTGCATCTTTTTCCATTTCTGAGTTCGCTGCTACAATTTTGAGTTGATAAGAGAGGAAGATTGATAATTTCTAGAATCATACAGTGAAATGAAGAATACCCAGAAGTGCATATGTTATTCCAACCTCATTGCAGCCATTTTGCATCAATGCCCATATGCTAAAACTGATTTCTGTGAGCACCCAAGTCAAACCCTAACTGGAACTGAAAATTGCAGCAACACCCAATAGCTCAAATCTGCAAAACTCAACTACCTAGATGGATTATTTGCATCACAACATCAAAATCCATCACTCCTCAAAGATGCACACCGAAATACCAACATGCAAGCGAAATCTCCAATACCCAGATGGATTATTTGCATCACAACATCAAAATCCATCACTCCTGAAACATGGACACCAAAATACCAACATGCGAGCCAAAAATCTCCAATAAAACCTTGCTGTCATAAACCTGCAAATTGAACATTTCAAACCCTAGCAACGTCAAACTCAATCTTTGAAGCTGTATGACAAAATCTGCAAAGATATGGCTTTGAATCTCCACAAATACTAAACAATTTAATACAATTGTGAATCCTAAGATGAATTCACCAAGTGGGCTGATCTGGGTTTTCGTCCAAATAGCCAAAACCTCTAGGGTTTTCGTCCTAGGGTTCTCTGAACCTGCAAGCCAAAGCTCTCAAGCTCTCAAGGAAAAGTTTCTTTCAAAATAACATATCCAGAATGAATCCTCATTGCACTTTTTCCTCTCTATATTTCTTTTTCCCTTTCAAAAGTAATACTTTATTTTATTCCTCTTTTAATTTACTTTTCCCCTCAAAAGTGACCTTATTTTATAATTTGTCATTGACATCATTATAAAGTCACTTAATATCCTTATACCTCCATACGTTGGCACCCCATTTGGCATAATAATTAAATACTTTATGACATTAATATATAAAATGCACACTTGAGCCCTTATATCCCCTTTAATCATAAAGATATTTAATTTAATTAATTTTATCAAAGTCAATGCTAGATTAGACTTAATTAATTAAATTAAATCATTAAACTCCATTAAATGCCAAATATCAAACCAACAACTGATCCTGCCAACTTCTCGGATATAATCGTGGTGCCTTCTGACCATCCAAATGACTTTCCATAAATAGTAAGTATGGACTCAAACGTCCAAGTGACTTACTAAAAATAGTAAGGGTGTATAAAATGAGCCTGAAAGACCTCTAGAAGGCAAACCACAAATAAATTGATGCACCGACAAGGAGAGTACTGAAATTTACACCCAAAGGGTTAGCTGAATAACCCTGAATCACCCTCAAAGGGCCCCCCTAATCACCACATTAGGCTATGGGGAACCAATGATAATAGGCTAATCCTCCAAACTCTGATGCTCACGAAAATGGGGACATTACAGTTATGGTGTCGAATCCATTGTCATATCCACCATGGTTCCTACCAGGAAAGACAAGTTAACAGCAGTCAATGGGCCAAGGTTTCCTGAAAACTTGTCTCAGACCAATGAATCCCTAATGCCCATACCATAGATGCATCATATGTCACTTGGTCCACCAGAAAAACCCATGGACTGTTATCCTGGTAAAACAGCTGCACTGCAGAGAGTGGGAATGCTATCAATCAAACACCATGCTGTTCCCAAGTATCCCAGTGTAGTAACACTTCTCCCTACCATTAGCATAAATAAAATATATAAGAGAAATGTGAAGGAAAATCCACAATAATTATAGTGCGAGTAGTTAACTAAATCACAGAATTGGCATGGGATACAAAGAGCTTTACTTGCACCATGAACATGAAGGGTGGAAGGATCTTCATGTAATGACCAAGTTTGAAGTCTTGGAGAAAAGCTAGGGCTTGACTCATGACGATATCACTGAAAATCTGGAAGCAGATATCGGCCACTGGTCTGTTTGAGATGTAACCAAAAATGTATTCAGAAAGGACATTCAAAAGCAGTCTCTGTATTGATCCAAAAGAAAAAGTAAGAGAAGATACACTTCTGAATGAATTTTGAGCACAAATTCATTGTTATTATTCTCAATTACAAGTCTTTGCTACTACCTTATCAGTAGTAGCCTTGATAATGCTAGTAGGTGGAGTCCAGAAGTGAAGAATATGGCAAGGCCACATGAAAGCACTTCCTTCCACTGCAATTGTATCTGCTCCTTAAACAATTCACAAACTATAATGGTGGTTGTTAAAATATAAGGCAAGATTTATGAAAAAGCACAAGTCTGGTATTGCTTTGTATTTTCTCATGAGCCTAGCATGTACACCCATTTTTGTGTCTTTGTAGGTATATGCTAAGATTCCATAGGTCCCTTCCATTACAATTATGAACCATTGAAACAATGATTTGCAAATTTAAAACAATAAAGTATGAATTATATTAGAATGTAGGGAAGAGAGAAATTATTACTTTCCATGGAAGGTGACAGCATGTATGACCTGGGCAGCCAATGCTGCAAATGCTATGGTGTAAGAAAAATTAAAAAATGTGCTCAGATGTAACTAGCCATACTTCTTACATGTCAGTTCATCCAAATGAAAGTTGGAAGCCAGTATGGCAGAAATATTCTAAATCTGTAGATGTGAAGAGATCCTTGGAAAATATGGGGAAGACACTATCATTTTAAACACTAAACGAATATCTCAGTGGCATAATGACAATACATTATAATTTATGAACACAAAGCCTATAGCCATATTGGCTACAGCAAGCCAGAGTGTGGCCAGTGGACTTCCCAGATATGAAGAGACAGTTGATCAATCCAGTCCAACAACACCCAATCCTAGTCCATCAATGCCTGAAACAATCTTTTGTGCACTAATGGGTTGAGGAAACATCTAGCACAGCCATGAAAGAGATGTCAGCAGGGGAAAAATTAACCTGGAAGCAGGCAATAAGAAAAGTTACATATTAGAGCTATTATAAAGAATTGGATGTACGTTAACGGTCCTTTTTGTTTCTCCTTCTTCTCATGAAGTACTGTGCAGAAGAATCCTTAATTCAAAAGATAACCCAATTTTGGCATTAAAAGTTGTCTAGTAGTTTTCAGTGTCATAGTAGTAAGCAAGCACAAAAGATAAAATGAACCCTTTCTGATGAGATGCTAGAAAAGAAATTGATTTCACTGTCCAATTTGGAAAGCAAGTGCTATACTCTGTATGCTACAATGACACGAGAGTGATTTCAAGGTTTCCTTTGCTACAGATAGAGGAAAAAACAGAGACTGCAACAGAATGGTCACAAATGCAACCAGAGTAATCCACCTTCATGAAAGTCCACTGGTTATAGCTGTGAACATGGTAGACAAGAGCTTGTCTCAAGGGGGACTTGGACTAGATTTGCAGGCCATCACATTGTAGATGACTCTAATAAATTCCTCCAAAATATGTCAGCCCATCCAATTCCCATTATCTGAAAAAGAAGATAACAATTTAGGGGATAATTGCAGAATGCATTTTACAACTTTAGCATAATACGTGGCAAACGCCTGTGAGAAATAGGGTAACAGGGCTCATAAATGAGCCAACTTTGGAAAAAATAGCTGAATTCTCCGTCAATGCAGAACTGCTAAATGTATATCGCCACCAAAAAACACCACTATGTAATACATTATGTAGCTTATGAAGTGAACAGAAAAAAATAGAACTTCATCTTAAAAATGAGAAAAGCAAATTGTTTCTTAGAGAGAAAAACTGTATGCTATAGTGGATGGAATGAATCCTAGGTGGATGGAGAGAGGTGTTGAGACATGGACCAGCTAGGACTCGAACCTAGGACCTTCCATACACTGCTGGAGTGCTCTACCACTGAACTACTGGCCCCTCTTGGACCAGTCCATCGTCGGTCGGGGTGTGGCTTATTTCCAACACCAACACCCCCCCTTAAGCCACACCTCTCGTGTGCTTGGGCTCCTAGCCTGGGCCTGGCTCTGATACCATGTTGAGACATGGACCAGCTAGGACTCGAACCTAGGACCTTCCATACGCTGTTGGAGTGCTCTACCACTGAACTACTGGCCCCTCTTGGACCAGTCCATCGTCGGTCCGGGTGTGGCTTATTTCCAACACCAACCAGAGGTAACATAAATAAGTCCAGTATGACTAGAAAACACATTGTTGAGCCTGCTCATTCCATAGTTTGGAATGTTTACATGGTCCACATAGCAATTATTTAAACCATTACCTAATTATAACAATTAATCTATCTTTCGATTTGTTCATTTAATTCAGACTTAATAGAAACATTTCTGCTCTGCTCATTGTCTTTAATTTCTCTGCAAACAAAATGAAACAGGGGCAAAGCTATCACCTGGTATAGCATTTGCCACAGAAAAAAAACAATTTGCACAAAAATCTAAAAAAAATGATAGTGGACCAAAACAATATCAAAAGACAGGACACCATGTAAGAGAAAGCAATACAGAGACAAACAAAATCCAAGTTCCCCTCAACTATCACCTAAACACCAGCCAACATAACCGTAAACACTAGCTGGGAAACTGCTAGCGACGCATACAGAAGAAAACAGCCAGGTTAAAGTTCAGAGACGTGGAAGCCAGAGGGCACATATAGTGCAAATGATATGCATTGAGTCTGACAAGTTGCACGATGATAGCAAAACTTTTGTAGCACTTTGTATCATCTATTTTGCCGAATAATTTTTATATTGGATTATGTTACTGAATTTTAAAAAAATTGCCCATTTCTCCAGAGTTTATAAGTTGCATTGAATTAATAGGCATATTTTTATTATTTATATTTGTGTAATGGTGAAAATTATATGCCCATTTAAAAATTGAACAAAGCAAAATTATAAAAGGGGAAGGGTGTGAGGCAGAAATTATAATTGTTATGTTGTTGTACCGGTAAATATGTTGGTTAGTTGGTATCGACAAGTAGTTACTCCCGACTGGTGTCGGCAACGGTTGGCAACTGTTAGACAACCTATATATGTATCGCCATTCCAATGTGGGAGCAACATTGTGACATTGTGGTGTAATACTGATATATTCAATGAATGGAAACAATGCCTTATTCTGTGCAATGCTGTTATAAATTCATGTTCTATGTTATGCACTATACTACATAATTCTGTTTACTCCATGTCTGTGTGAAACACCATATTGCCAGTAAACATTTGGCGCCGTTGCCTGTTCGAAAACGGGTCGAGGGTAACAAGCTGATGACAAGAGGTGGTCAGTGGATGACGAGGAATTATCAGTCGATAACAAATTGAGTCATTGGAGACCATCGGATGACAAGTTGAGTTGTCGGAGACCATCGGATGACAAGGTGAGTCGTCAGAGACCATCGGACAAGTGGTGTCGTCAAGGATGAGCAAACCGTCGGGTATACTCAGGGTCGAGAAAAAACACAATGAAGATGGCGTCGCAATGGGGCAGCCGACCGAAGAGCCGGTACAAGCAAACGAGGATCGTGAAGACGCTCTGACAGAAGACCTCTGCAGTTTGTGGGAAATCTCGTTGAGAGAACCAATCGAGAAGATGAGGAACAAGATACAAGCCGAAGACGTATGTTGGCAACTAAGGCCCGTACGAGTAGCAATTAATGCCCATACAACTCAATAAGGATAAGAACCGAGTACTAAGTGGGCAAGAAACACGAGAGGAAAGAACACAAAGATTATTGAGATTAAAGGAACAAGAAGAATGAAGGAAAAGACTGAGACAAATTGCCAATGAACATTGTCATGAAATAAATCAAGAAATCGACGAAGGAATTTTCAAGACACCGCTGACAAATAAAGAAAAAGGGAATGAAAATGAATTAGTAGAAGAAATTGAAAACAACATATGCCCCATCGGAGAGTTATCCATATCGAACGACGAATGGGCCGAGAGTTGGAAGATCTGAGCCTAAGACCCCATGGCAGAGGGAGTACCGAAACGAACCCGAGGAGACTCGAGGTGTAGAGGACGCCGACAGAGGACGCAGGGAAGACTCCAACGTGGCCAAGAGTGCAAGTGACGCACCGGGATGTTGCGAGAGAACCAGTCCAATTAGGTCCAACGCACAAGGAGGGCATTGGGGAAGGATGGTGACTCTGCCAGCTGAGAGGCAGAAGCTGCCAAAATTTACGGGGAATGGGTCAGAAGATCAAGTACGACATTGTAAGATGTGCAAAACAATTTGGATAGCCAATGGGCAAGATGATGTGGACTACTGGTTGAAAGCATTTCCAGTGACACTGAGAGATAGTGCCATTGATTGGTACACAGAGTTGGACCAAGTACATAGGGCATCATGGAGATTACTCAAGAAGGCATTCCAAGACGAATTCAAACTCCTGAGAGATGACAGTGAAATTGTAGCGGAGATCTACAATACGAAGCAAGGGAAGCACGAGAACGTGTGAACCTACAACCAGAGACTGAAAGAATTGTTGGAAAAACTAGAGACTCAGCCGGCCGACGGGTTGAAGAAGCGATGGTTCATTGAAGGGTTGCTCCCATCGCTGAGAAAGAAATCGAAAGTCGTGCCTCCGTCGTTGTACGATGAAGCGTACAATCGAGTGATGAATATAGAGAGTGAAATTAAAACATCCTTCCAAGGGAAAAGGAAGACGGACGACGAGGAGAGTACGGATGACGAGGAGAGCACTCAGGAAGGACATGATGAGAATGATGAAAGAATTGAAGGCTGACAAGGAGAGTACGAGGGAAGCCAGAGAACTATGGTGTATAGATTGCAAGGGGGAAGGTCACACAAAGGCAAACTGTCTGAAAAAGTTGTATTGTGATATTTGCCAAGTGATGGGACATTCCATCAAGGAATGCCCATACAATTTGAAAGCAAGGGGTATGCAAGTACTCTTCACTCAAGGAGAACCGTCAACACCGCCAAACACACCACCAAAGCCCCAGTACAATAGCCATGCATCCCCTGGAGGTTACCAAAGCAATAGAAGTCCAAGAAACAGAATACAATACGACAACAAGGGGCGACCCATGATACAATGCCGACAATGCAATGAATGGGGGCACTTTGCAAGGGAATGCCTGAACAAAAATCAGAACAAAATAAGTGCATTATGCAAGTGGTGTGGACCCGGAGACCATGAAGAAAAAGATTGCCCGAAACAGAAAAGAGTGAACTTTATGAATGTCGAGGAAAATGATGAAGAGATCCTTGCTGTCATTCGAGCACAATGGAAAAAGGCCACTTATCCAGACCCCAGAACCGAGAAGGAGAGACTCCGGGATGCCAGAAAAGAAGTGGAGATGGCGATGGAAACATAAGGGAAGAACAGAAAAATAACCACCGTATGATTGGAGTCAGACAAGAATATTGTAAATCAGGTGTTGCAGACCACTGTATCCATCAGGATGGCAGATCTCCTACAAAGCATGCCACAACTGAGGATGGAAATTTCTAAGGCGATGGAAGGAAGCCGAAGTGGGGAAACAAAGGACGAGGATATCATAGTGGAGCCACTGCCGAAGGGAGAACAAGTGATCGACCCGAGGCTGTTGGCAGTTGACATGGGGAAGAGACCAGCCGTCGTACACATGTCAATCGGTGGATGCTACCTGATGAACACAATAATCGATGGAGGATCTGGAGTGAATGTGTTGACAGAAGATACATGGAAGTGCCTGGGAAAACCTACTTTATGGCCACAAAATTTCCAGTTGGTGGGAGCAGACCAACATGGAATTAAAGTGCTGGGAGTGCTAATGGCTCAAAAAGTGAAGATTGGCACCCAACCCTTTCTGTTAAACTTTGTAGTCACAACAACATAGAATGTGTCGTACGATGCATTACTCGGTCGAGAGTGGCTGATAGCCGCCAAGGCCAACCACAACTGGAAAAAGAACACCTTGTCGATAGAAAACAAGGGTAAGAGGATCGTCATGGATCTAAGAACACACGCTGTGAGTGAAGAGATGGCATCAGATTTCGATACAGACGGAGGGGAGTCAATTGGCAGAGGACCAATGGAACCTGATGAGGAAGGAGTATTAAAACTGCAAGAATGTTCTGAGGATGAAACTAATTCCTTTAGTGGGCTCTTCCACTGGCAGATGGAAGACTATGAATTCTTCCAACCGGAGTGTAACATGATTTTAATAAAAGGAAGTGGTGAATGCTCTCGGGCGGCTAGTAAAACACTTGGCAACCTTGGGCTAAGTGAAAGATTGTTGATGAATGAAGCACTTGACGGATTGGCAGACACTCGACCACTTGGTAAGAGGGAACCAGTAACGAGTGACAAAGGGGAGGAAGGTAATAATTAGCCGGAAGTAAGTAACGCTTTTCCAGAAGCATATGAAGAGTATAAAGAAGGAGAGGCTATAATAGACAGTACACCAGAGCAAATAGTGGCAGAGACGAGTCGACCAGAATAGACAAGTTGACTAGGAGAGGCACAGAAAGAATATACAGAGGGTGAAGCCAAGACAAGTCGACCAGGAGAGGCATAGGAAGAATATACAGAGGGTGAAGCCAAGATAGATGATACACTTGCACATAAAGTTGAACCAGACACGGTGATCAGGTATGAAGAGCCATTGGCAAACAAGGTGAATCGGAGTGATGGAACTAACAATGGGAACCCAACATGGGAAGCACTGGCCAGAAAGAGACCATACGGAAGTAATAAGGATTATAAAGAATCAGAAAGTTTATTTTTGCCGAAGACAACAGTTCTGGTTTTAAGGAAGGCACATGACCTTGCCGACGATTACAAAATCAATAAAGGTATGTCTCTGAAGAATGAAGTTAAGGATATGGCTACTTGTTGTACTGGCAAATCACCCCCACAACAAAATTTCGGAAAAGGGCAAAATATCATGAGACAGATTACATTGCAAGAAATTGTTACAATCCGCGAGCTAGATAAAACGTGGAGGTCGTCAAAGAAAAATAGAAAAACTCGATTACTATGGATGGAAAATTGGAAAATCAGAAAAAAGAAAGAAAAAGAAGAGATTGAAAAGTGAAAAAAAAGGGAAAAAAGAAGAGTACGATGTACGACTACGCCGTACAACCAGGCTGTATGGCATACGACCCACACGTCCCCTCATAACTAAAACCCGATATCTACCTTATAAAAGGCGACCCCAATCAACAACAAAACACCTTAATTTTTTTTGCAGATGCTAAAGACGGAGTTGTGAAGGAGGTCGTATGATTTCAGAGTGATCAATCATACAAATTGCAACTCAAAGAAGACTGGGGAGGACGACAGGAAAAAAGCCGTACGATTTAGGGAGAAAAGAAGAACGATCCAAGGCCGTACAAAGAGAATAAAGGAGGCCGTGTTGATGATTGTTTTTAGACAAGTCAACAATAGAGTATCCCACTCTCTCTTGAATAAAGCTCTTCAAAGGCTGAACTATGTGATCCAGTGAAGTAACTCCAAGGTTCCTTATTTATGATTCATGATGGGTTAACTCAGTGATTACATGTGATTTTGCTGATAATCACAAAGGGACTTACATTAGATTCTTCTTCTTTCATTTAGCTTATCTCTCCTTCAGTGTGGATGACATATGCACAAGACTTCAATGATAAAAAAGGAAAAAAGGTAAGGGTTTAGGGAGCTAATCTAAGGTCAATGAGGCAATGATGATGCTTGAATAGACAAACTCCTTGATAAACCTAACTCCACTTTGCCAAGGATGCCTACACCTACATGAAGTTGGTTCAATCTCCTAAGGACAATGAAAGGTTTTCAAATCATGAAGGCTCATACAAGCACCTATCGAATAGCGCAGCTCAAACAAGCATCCACGATCGAACTTAAGCAAATGAAAAGGCTCAGACTAGCTTTACACAACACTTCAGCAGCGATGAAAGTTAAAAGCATGAGCTAGGAGTTGATCAAATATTCAATACAACATACATTACATCAAAGAGCTTCTAATCTACTTCTAATCTACTTTGAAACATCTCTCCACTTCATCAAAGTACAAGAAACCATGTAATTCCACAAGATAACATTTAACACCAAACAAGCTCCAATGTCTTTGCATTAATCTTGAGAAATATTTACAACAACTTCAAGTTCTCTCAGAAAATTTCGAGAGTCTCTTCCTACTCTACTCTACTCCTACTTGTTTACAATCTAATCTCTATATGTTACAAATGAGGCAACAAGTCCTTTATATAGTGTCCAGATTACAATAAATGGATAAGATCATTTCATGTAGCCAAGGGCTTAGATCATGCCACCTCAACAGGTAGTTACAACAACTTGCTATTTTTAGTACATATGAGAGGCAATGAAGGCACGCTTTCCAAGAAGATAAGGATAAGATGGAATCTTTTAGAGCATCTTCCACATAGGCGTCCCTTTGGCTTCTTTCTTGTTGTAGATACATTGAATGCAATTGAAATGATGTGGCTGATTATGATTGGATGATGATGTGTACTTGCCACATAGGTGCCACTTTAGCATGTTCCCAAATTATATCATCTTGTGATGTCTTTGATGTGATTGCTTTTGATGAGGAACACTTGATATGTATCTTGTTGATCTTGCCTTGTTCATTGTAAGTAGGATATGTATGATGCTTGTAACTCATTTGACTAACTCTGTGATGTTCCTTCTTACAGGTAGGTTGATGTTGATCTTGTTCGATGCATCTTCATGAAGAGTAGATGATGATGATGTTTCTTTCTCAACTTGTAGATGATGATGCTTCATTCATGAATCGGAGTAGGAGATCTCTCTTGGACTTGAAGGTTGAATGGAACTTGAAGTTGAATGGATGAATGTCTTTGAACATGATGCCATTGATGAAGTATACTTGAAGTTGATGTGATCTAACATGATGTCATTGATGTTTCCTCTACAATTTGAAGGTGACTCAGGTGCTTGTCCTTCAGATGATTCCTTGGCTTCACCAACACTCCTCTCAATGATGCAACTTGATGATGATCTTGAAGTGATCTCCAAAGGTGGCTAGCATGATGCTTCTTCTTGCAATGACAATTTCTTGACTTCACTCCTTGGATGAAGGTGACTCCAGGCGCTTGCTCCTTAGGTTTATTGATGTTCCTACAAGACAAGAGGAATAATATTAATCACTTCATAACACAAAGAAATAACTTTAAACATGCAAATAAGTCCTTTTCAAGTCTAGGCGCATATTTAGATGTTTTGGGATGAAATCAACGCCTAACAATAAATACCTTCATACTTGATATCTCACACTTTCTAACACTTAGAAATGACTTAAAAAGACTTCTATCATCCAGGCATTCATTACCAAAAGGTCACTTCATGCATTCTCCTTTAAGGCGCCTACTTCAAAAGGTCAATTGATGCGATTCTTTCCAGGGTGCCAATTTAGTTGGTATGAAGGTGCAAGGGCGCCTTAGCTCATAAGGCTTTAATTTTGTCATTTCAAACTCGAATTGATGATTATGACTCTCCACTTTGATAAGGTGAAGTCCTTTACACTTGATTCTTGCCTTCACAAGGCTAGGCGCCAATTTGGAGTTGCAAAAACAAGGAAATGCACCTAGGTTTAATTGGACTCTTCTTGCTATTTTTGTGACTCCAAACACTTAATCTTTGACCTAGAATGGTTTATTTCATCTAAGTGCTCACTCAATGATGTCCTTAGATGCAACCTCTCCAAGGCGCTCATGGAGGTGGATAACTACAAGCAAAGGCGCCTAACATACTTGGCCTATTTCCTTGGATTTTTGATGACTTTAACACTTGAAGAACCTCCAATTTCATGTCCTCAAGCTCTCTCCTTACAAGGCACCAAAATGGGCAAATTTGAAGGCAAAGGGCGCCTTGAGTTTGGAAGATGCTTGTTTCATTCCTCATGGATCTAAACACTAGTGAAGGTTCAATAAAGGCATCTTAAGATTTAAACTCCTTCAAATTGCTTGATGAATGCCCCTTTGAGTTTAGGCGCTCAAACTCATATCCCCAAGCATTCTACTTCCTAGTCGGAATTTAATGATCAAAACTACTAGAAGTGGCGCCTAAGGTAGAAGATAGGTTCTTGACATTTCAAATGATTTCTACTTATGTTTGGACTTCATAGAGACTTCATTCTTATCTCTAGGCGCTAATGTTGGTTTGTGCAAGTAGGAATGGGTGCCTAAGGTTCTTGATTTAACTTCTTGGTTTATCTAACACCCTCAATCACCCTTTTCAGTTCTCAAGAGGTCACTCTCATCCTTCATAAGCCATATTTCAAGGTTTTAATGCTCTCACACTCCAGGGACTAGATCTCATCCCTACAAACCTTTTACATTCTGTTGGTTTTTTCCCAGATTGGATGCTTATTCCCAAATTTCCCTACAAGGTAGCCATCAATGATCAACAGGATCTCTGGGCCAGGGGCCAACAGTGTAGGAGATAGACTCTATATTTTATCTCCTCTTCTTCTTCAGGCTCTGCAAAACCTAGGGGGGTATTCCCTACTCAACATCCATGAGGATATGCATACAAAGGCTGGGATGCTGACAGAAAGCAGATAAGTCCTCCTGTAAGTAGACCAAAACTGAAAGATAAGAGCAAAGGGGCTAGCTTTGGGCCTATTTGCAGTTGTAGACAGAGGACTGAGGATCCTAAAACTAATTCTAATGTCCTAATGGTTGTTTTAGAGTTTGATTTTGATTTTAAGTTTGGATGCAAAGTTGGACATGGTTGTAACACAAACACAAAGCAAGATTGGTGCCTATCCAGGGCCTGGAGTCAGTAGACATACACCTGTGAATGATCGGTATGAACAGCTAAAACTGGATTTCAGGGGGATATACATGATATCTACCTTACAGATATCTCCCAAAACAGAGTGTTAAGCTATCTATACTTATGGCATCCCTACTGCAGTATACCCTTCCCAATGTTCAATCTGAGAACAATTTAATCTACCCCTTGAGTAGAAGTTGAAAGATCAGACATTCAACACAGGAATTCTATGTTCTAGAGTCTCAAACATTCCTCAAATATCCAGACTCAGAAGAAAGATACATGCAATACTGGAGATAGAATTAACAAAACACATGCTAACATAGCATTTCTCATATAAAATTAACCATGAAATCAGTGGATTCATGTAAAAACATACAACTGGAGATACATAAACTCACAGGTTTAGCTGTACAGAGCAACCAAAACGAACTGTATTGTATTACAGAGCCAAAATGTTCCACTTTCAACAACCTGAAAATGAGTAACACTTCCTGCTTAAAACAGCCAGAAAGTGTACCACAGCAATTAATTACATGACTATTACAAAATCCGCCAGATACAGATCCTTCAAAGGAATGGCGCTCAAAATTTATTGCTATAGAGACAGAAGGTAGACAACGGTGGCCTCGAGCCCTGTGTCACCATCTGGAAGTCTTCACTCAAAAATCGGGTGACCGACTGTTCAACAACTTGCCCATACCCCTGCCACAGTCGCCATTGATGGCTCAACCACCCGCGGTCGCTTGAAAACCGTCGCAGCACTCAAAAAGGAAATCCCGCCAAAACGCGTTCTATTGCGGGTTCAAACTGCACAGAGGAATAATCCCACATGCACGGCATAGAGACAACTTTGGCGCTTTAAAAGCATAATTGCATACATACCAAGTCTCGAGCGCTTTTGCCGCGCTCGACACACATGCCTTCGTCAAAAACCCATCGCTCAGACCTAAGCCATCGGCCCAACTGAAAATCTTCCTGTCGACATTAATAGTCTCTCCGATGCCTATCCTCCCGAAAACCTACAACTTCCATATCGGCCAGAGAAGAACCATCGGCCAACTCCACAAGCTCCCTGGCCGATAGACCAACTCTCACCGATGACCAAGCGAAACACACCTTCGTCGGCGAGAGTATCTCCGTCGGGCTAGCCAAAAATTCTTCGGCCGATAACACCACTCACGCCGACGAACACCTGAGATACCCTCATTGGCATGACCAATACCATCGGTGGAACCACAATCTCCCTCGCCGATAGGCAAAAGTCTTGGCGATATACAAAGAACACACCATGCTATTGATACGATCGCCAAGACATAAGTAAACTTATGCCGATGGGCAGAACATGATGACCCCTTCCTCAAGAAAGATAATGTGGATGCTGCAAAACACTGAAGGGGTGCCAACACTTAAAATTTTTTGGATTTTAGGGAAGGTGCCTGCATGAAAAATGCTCCAAAACTGAGAGTCAATTCAGGCACCAACACATTCAAGGCGCTAGATCTCATATCCCAGAGGTAGAAATTGCGCCTAACCTCAATTACTTTGTTTTTTGGGCATCTTAATAGTTTCAATCCAATGTATAGGTGTCTAAAGGAATTCTTACCTTAAAAGGTCATCAAATTTTGTAGTTTTAGATCCTTCCTTTGCAAGGTGCAATTTTTGATAGGTTGAAACCCTTATCTCATGCCTAGGCGCCCAAAGGTAATTCTTACAAGTGCAACTAGTGCCTAACACACAATGATAAATTATGTTCAACTTGAGGCGCAATTTTGTTGATGGTTTGAACATGCAAAGGCGCCCAACACCATGAAGCACTTTCTTGTCGGATTTTCAATGTCTAAGGCCTTCCATCTTCAATATCAATCAAGGCACCATCTTTTGGAATGTTTGAAAGTTGATTTTCCTCTAGGCGCATAATTGGGTCTCAATCTTAGGCGCAAAAATGATGTTTGCAGAGGTGAAAAAAACGCGCCTAGCCTCCTAGAGTGAGTTTGCGCCTAGAAGTGGAAGTCCCAGAGGGTAAGGTATATTGAAAAATATATTTAAGTATAAGAAAATTTTTTATACTTTAAATATTTTTCAATATACCTTTCAGAATGTTTGAGATAAGTCTCGAATCCACCGGATTTAACATGTAGATTATAGAATTTGGAGGATCCACCAGATTTCAGACTTAGCCAATTTTTCAGTGTTTCAGGATTTCAGGCTACCAGACTTAGTCATTTTCTGGATCTCAAACATACATCAAGGATTTCATACTCTTTCTTCCTAAGGCACAACTTGGAGTTAGTTTAAACATCTTCTTCATGCTAAGGTGCCAAAATGAGGTAGTCTGATGCATGAAGGGTGCCTAGACATGAATTTGCTCATTGTTGACATCTTTAAGGCTCTTCAACACTTGATTATAGCCCTGTGAGACCACCTCATCCTTAGGCGCTATCTATCATTGATTTAAACTTCATCTCACATCAAGGCGCCCAAAAATGGTGGATACACATGCAGAATGCACCTAGACTTGAGGGATGAATTGGCGCCTAACCTTGAAGTAGTCTTATTTTGTCAAATTTTCAATGCCTAAAGTCTTTTGGCAACTTTTTCCATCAAGGCGCCTTGATCTTCACTTCTCCTTGCTCAAGGTGCAATTTTGAGTTTGTTTGAATGATGAAAGGCACCCTTTGCTCTGGGTGGAATTTTGAGGTTGTGCAAGTTGGAGAAATGCGCCTATGATCCCAGAGCAAAATCGCGCCCAGAACTACAAGTTGAGAGATTGAATTTCTTATGCTTTAAATATTTTTCAATATACCTTTCAGGATGTTTGAGATAGGTCTCAGATCCACCGGATTTAACATGCAGATTCTAGATTTTTGAGGATCCACCAGATTTCAGACTTAGCCAATTTTCAGGATCTTCAGGATCAGGATACCAGACTTAGTCATTTTCAGGATCTTAAACATCAGGATCAGATCATCAAGGGACTATAGGACTCAAACACCACTGACTTCATCATGAAATAGCTCTAAGACATCATCAAAACTTCATGCAAAGCATCAGAGCTCAAAAAAGGGGGGTCCCCATTTGCAATGGGGCGATGTGTGATTTGGTCACAACATCTAGCGTCAACCCGATAAATGTTCCTGAACATTTCAAAGACAAAGACTCAATCCAGACTCCAGAAACTTCAGACACTCCTCCTCTACTCATCAACTAGCTAGACAACGAAATCAAAAAGGAAAAGAATCATAGATTGGATCAAGACATGACACCTCCTGAAGTGTGATTAAAGATAGGTTTTAATTAAAAAGTTTCTTAAGTGTTCCAATGATAAATGAATGTCAAGTTTCAACATTTCCATGTACACCCACACACTAGATCAAATAAACACGACTTCTTGATCAAAGAATCAAAACCAATTGCCAGTGCGACTATCGATATTTAAGGTTTAAAGTGCAAGCACTTGTGTTCATTCCCATCCCTTAGTAACCAAGATCATCTAAGTTAACATGTCTCAAGCTAGGTAAATTCATGAAAGCGGATAGATGGAGGCATATACATATGATGGTATGCAATGACATTGAACGGAGCAATGATAGGACAGGGTGATATGGAAATGATTGGAAATGGAATGACACGGAGAGGGGTGAAATGAGACAGGGTGTCTCTACCATGATGCCTGTTTGCCAGGTTTTCTCCATGATACTTATCCAAGGTGCCACCAAAGGTGGTTTTCACCAGTGGACGAAATTTTTCTCTTTACTATTTTCATTTTTTTTTTTTGAAGAATCACCATTACACACGGCGCCTGTTTGCCAGATTTTCACCGTGGTAATGAATAGGAGGAACTCCAGAGTCTTAGCCTGCAGATAGCATAATAGTCTATACAAAACCATGTCAAGTTATGGCATTTACTGATATTGGCAGGAAAGGATGAAACAGTGGATTATGATGTAGATTATATAAAACAGATAGATGAAAAGTGTATCAAACATAAACCAGGTGAGTGGTGGGATATGCTTGATGGTGGAAAATGTAGTGGAACGGATGATATACAACGAAACGAAATGGAATGGAATCACAATCAACATTTGTTCCTATCAACCTAAACTTCGAAGCTTGCAAGTGGAAGGGAGATATATATATATATATATATGAGGAACGGGAACGGGAACGATGATTAGTGAACGGGCGAAATGGTAACTTCATATCCCACAAGAACTTGGAATTTTCTTGCTTTGATTTTATTTCGTGGGATGAAGTAATTTGATATTTTAGATGGAATGGAAATGGAATGGAATGGATGAAAAATGGACTTACTGGATGCGGAAGCATCTTTGGATTCGACTTCTTGACCTTAAGTACCCAGAGCTTTATCTTTTAATTTGGAAATATGGAATGAAACAACCTTAAGTATGCTTTGCTTTGATTTCTGGCATTTGTGCTCTGAGGCACATGATCTTTGGATTTTCTTTGTTTTAGGAGTAACAACATCCAGATATATATTTCATGAAATAATGGAGTGAAGGAATGGACGGAGGATTGCAAGCTTCTAATTCAGACGACATTCACATTCGTTGACCATGATAAGGAAATGGGTGAAAGGGATAAAGGATATGACGATGCGATTTGGGATAAACGGAAGTAAGATGGATGGTGGAATGTATGAATAGCTACATGCTTTTAGACTTTGCATGATAACGAAGGCAGAGTGAACATATATAATTTAATATCCCGGATGGATATTGTTATGAAATTCTGATCAACACTTAGTATGCTGCTAGTATATAACTGTTGTTTCAATGAATATCCAGATCCAAAAGTACAGCAACAGCTCCTTCAATAGAAATGTTGTAGGAAGATGAATCCAAAGTAATGTGTTTTAATTCACTGTGAAATCTGAACCATCTTACTCACTGAAACCATTAGAGAATTGATACCAAACTGTGATGTATGCAATACATGTGGAATGATAGCTAGTTCACAACCAAAGGAAGCTATTTAAGGAAACTATTCCTCCTTATGAGAGTACTATGCTGAATCTGTTCCTGTATATTACTGATGTTGTTTTCCATACTCCTGTGATTGTTCCATGAGCTGTGTTGGCATTCTATATGTGCTCCACGATATCTTTGAATGATGCAATCCCTTCTTACCTTTATTATGAATGATCGTGGATGCTGGGCAATGACAAAACTAGTGATCGCCTTATGTATTCATGCCGACCACTTATGCAGGCTATAATCACGCCTATGCTTAGTATTAGAAAGTCTGTATGGAGGCTGCGTCTGAACTGAATTAATTTCCTTCAAGCCACATCTGTTAATTCCTTTGCTTATCGTGGCTTCCTCCAAAGTCTTTAAAAAAATGAAATCAAACCTTCCAAATAATATAAAAGACTATAAGCTGGGTCCCGCGACTTTGTTTGGAACTTCACATCAAATAAACTAAGGAACATAACTTGCTATGGATAATCTGAAATTACAATGCATAGAATCTGCCAGTAATAACCCACGGTTCCTTCAGACTTCACAATGGCTGCATTCAAGCAATCTTAGTGGAATTTGGTTCCCACCGAATTCCTGATTTCTTTTGCAATGTATGCCTTCACAAACTGGGCCCCGCAGAATCTTCCTTTCACATCCCTAACATTAGAAATCCACGATTATGTATAGAGGCTGTGATTTCTGAATACACAAGATACGCTGGTCGGGTCCCACAATCCACTACTAAGATCTTCAAATGCTAATCTTCTTATTTCATATTATAATCTCCAGCTGAGTTTGAAGTTTGCAGAAGACTGTCAGAGTTTGTCTCCTCTTTGGATGATAATCAAATGAATATTCAAAAACAAACCCTTATTATATATTTAAATATAAACCTGAATATATATATATATATAAAATCAATAAACTTGAAACACAGATATACAGTGATTCAACACTAGACAAATTGATATATCAATTTATAAATTTGTCTTAAAATCCTCTGCATATCATCAGCATCAAATTTATTTTGAAACTGCATACAATGTTTAATGATAATTCGATAATGGTCACTGACCCAATATCGAATATTCCAACAAAATACCAAAACCCAAAACACAATGAAGCTCAGTTGTGAAATCTGAGATGATTTCACCTCTACAATTCACCAAGGGAACATCTCCTCGGCTCAGCAAATGCAAGGGAACATCTCCTTGTCAATCAGCTGAATATAGTTTGTCAAAAGACAAAACACAAAACCAAGCATAAGCATCTGAAAAAGCATGCTCAACAATGACTCTCAGGCTTCCTTTTAAAGCCATTACATTAATTAGGCCCAACCTAACTTTATTAAATGAGAGTTTACATGTACACATCAGACCAAAGCATTTTAAATGCTTTTACATGAACTTTATTAAATGTTTGCATTTGTACTTTTTAAATGCCTGTTCACAACACTTTTAATAAAGTGTAGTACGACTGACTTAGTAACTTAAATAAAGTATTAATTTTATAAAGTAAATAAAATACTTTACAAAATTAATTTATAATTAAAACAATTTTAAGTTACTCCAAAATTGGGGACATGACATATAATAGGTGGATAATGGAAAACGATGGATTTTATATGGAGCGAGTAAGAAGACCAACATCTTGACCTTGACTTGTATGCAATGGCTAAGGTCATTTGGAAAGGATATTGACACGGAAGTACTCCGAATGCTTCATAAGGACTTCAACTTATCTTTCTGGAGTATGTAACGAACAACAGGACCATATAGATGATTCAGACATTAGACTCGAATTCATTATTCGATGAAGAATGCAACGTGGATGGAGGCTTTATTGTGATTATGAAGTGTGGTAAGCGGAATGACGGAGGAATGGAAGTATGCAAGGATGTTTATTATAGAGAGGAGCGGAAACATGAATTACCTTGAGATTTTCGCTTGATCCAAGTTCACAAAGACTCTCCTAGCAACTTCGGGATCATAAAGATATGTAAAATATAAGACCTCGAAATACTTCAGTCAATACCGAACAACTGATTCGTCTCCCAAGAGCAAGCAGTCATACTATCTGACACCAGCGATGGAGTCCACGGGAAATCCATCAATCATGACTCAAGTTTATCAAAGGGACACATAAGAATTCATAAAATTTAGATTTGGCATTTTAAAACATTATGATCAGAAGATAATAGTGTCAAGACACAATACATGATTAGCTTCCAAGTCAAGTTCAAAGGTCTAACTAGATGATAAACTGAAAGAAAAACGTCTTCGGACTCCAAGACTTTCACGAATGGATGTCTAAGAAATGAACTAACATGTTATCACGAACTGAAACCAGTGTGTGTGTTTAAGATAACATCACCTTCTTACAAATAGGAAACCAGACATGACAAACCAACTAAACCAGACAACAAACAACAAACACCTATAGAAAGCAAACGGCAACAACTAAGAAAAACAAACAACTAATCTATGAAAGCAAACGACAACTAAGGAAAGGAAAAGCAACAACAAGCAAGCAACACGAAAGCAAAACTAAACTAAAAACAAACAACACCTGAGTCAAATGACATCAAGTAAGCAAATCTACTCTAAGACGCAACATGAAAGAAAACCCTACTCTAACCCAGCTATGTAAAAGCAACAGAGAGATGCAACCCAGAACACAGAGTATACACATGCCCTAACATGATTATTCAGTATGTACAAAAGTAGTAATGCAACAGTGACCATTCTCAACCGGGCAAATTCATCTTTAAACTCAGAGAAAAGCTCATCTTTCAGGCGACAGTCCTCAAACGTAGGAAAATTTTCTGGAGGTATTATGATCAATTGAGGATTCTCATCAGGACCATGATCTATCCAAATGCAGGTTGTTCTACCCAATTCGCCATAATCAAATTCATATTCAACATATTCGATATGCTCAAGATCCTTATCAAAATCATTACTATCAGTGCTATTAATGCTATCAATTAGAAGTTCATGATGTTCAAATTCAAAATTCTTCCAATCAATAGAAGGGAAAGATACAACCTGATGCACGCTGTTTTCAATTTGACATGGCCTACCAAGCATTTGATCATACTCTATACATCTATCAGGTATATTGATCCCAGAGCAAATTCGCGCCCAGAACTGAAAGTTCCCGAGGTAAGGTATATTGAAAAATATATTTAAGTATAAGTTGAATCTCTCAACTTATACTTAAATATTTTTCAATATACCTTTTAGGACGTTTGAGATAGGTCTCAGATCCACCAGATTTAACATGCAGATTCTAGATTTTTGAGGATCCACCGGATTTCAGACTTAGCCAATTGTCAGGATCTTCAAGATCAGGATACCAAACTTAGTCATTTTCAGGATCTCAAACATCAGGATCAGGTCATCAAGGGACTATAGGACTCAAACACCACTGACTTCATCATGAAATAGCTCTAAGACATCATCAAAACTTCATGCAAAGCATCAGAGCTCAAAAAAGGGGGGTCCCCATTTGCAATGGGGCGATGTGTGATTTGGTCATAATAGGCCGTACCAAGAAGAGGAAGGAAAAGAGGGCAATTGGCCACATACTTGGTAAGTTTACTCATTGTCAGTACAATTGAGGGTGCGGAAATCAACTTCAATAATTCAGAAAAATGATGTGCGCCATGAAGGTCCGAATGGTATTGAAGGTGTTATTTTGGCCATTAAGGACCTGTTGATGAGGTTTTTGTGACTACAACAACATTAGAATAAAATACAGAGTATCCTATCCTCTCTTGAATACAGCTTCTCAGACGCTGAACTACGTGATCGAATGAGACTGCTCCAAGGTTCCTTTTGTGTCAGGTCTTGACGTGCACAGGGATAGACTTAGTGGAATGATGTAATTTGCTGGTAATCACGAGGGGGACTTACGTGGGCTTACTCCTTCGTAGACATGGAATTCACTCCTGGGACTCGGACTTGTGGGCGAATGGAACTCTTTCACAAATGGACAACTTGGAATTCCTAGGTTCCACTCTCTGGTTTAGGCGGATGATTTGGCAATGAAGCTTCTAGAAAACTAATCCTAGTGAAAATCTAAAAGAAAATGCAAAAGATGAGGTAAGGGTTTAGGAATCTAATCAATGGAAATGATTGTTGTTGAAGATGAAACTGAAACCAGTCCTCTGCTTCACCATGAGACAACAACTAGGCGGGGATGGTGCAATCTTCTGGGGTAGAGGTAGAGGTTTTCATATTGTCCTGTCATGGAACATGGAACTGATCATACAGAAACAACCGAAGTTAAGCATGGATCACGTTCAGACTAACCATACAAAGTGATTTGCAAGCCACATATCACAAATGGTATGAACTAATCAACTTCAATCATTCAACAAGAACATTTCCATCGCATCTATCTAACAAAAGTAAGAAAATACAAGGAATAACTTCAATATCTTTCAGATTTGCTCCAAGAAATCAATAAGACCATGCCAAAAATCCAAAGAAATATATGAACACCATTCTTCAATGCATATATTTTTTCTTTAGAAGTTTATATCACAACAATCCAACTGATTCTGGGAGTTTCAGCTCATAAAAGTCATGCAGAAATAAAAGCTAGCTACTAAGGTGCTCTAGGAGTATCAGACTGATAAAATCAGAAAAAGAGAGAGATACAATGAGGCATCCCTCAGCCTTTATATAGGCTCTCAAAAATATCTTAGGGCAAAAGGAAATCAGATTTCCTTGAAACATGTGCCCTTGGTCATATCTTCTAGAAAAGCAGGTGGGGTCGTCAGGATCCACATGTAGGAGACAGCCACCTGTCTTGGTCGTCAGAATGTGCAAGGGAAACTTCCAGCTGTCCTGGTTGCCACCTGTCTAGGACTCTTGGATAGGACTGTCCTGTCTGTCTAGAACTTCCTCCTGTTCCTTGGTCGCCAATTCCATGATGTCCTGGAGTCCTTTATCCTGAGCGCAAATTCCAGGGTGAACAGGATTTTTATGTGGAGGAATCCTTCCTTGAGCAGGGGTGCACTTTCCTTAGGGTCTTGGAATGGAATTCCTTCCTGAGTTGGAATTCCCTGTCATGGAATAGGATTCCCTGTCCTGGATTCCTGGGTTGGAATTCCATTCTTGGCGTGGATTCCCGTTCTTCCTGATGGATGGGGAACTTGAAGTATATCCTCTTGGTTTTCCAAGGATTGATCCTCTTGTCCGGAACCGGAATCCCTGATACTGGGCCTAGAGTGATTTCTCCCATTCCGCCATCGTTGATGCAGGCATTCTCTATCATTTGAAATCTTTGGAAGGACATCTTGATCTTCCTTATCCCTTTGTGCGAAGTCTCCCTGTCGCCGAACTGGAATCTTTGATGTTGCCTTCCCTTCCCTCGGTATGCATGTGTAGTCTTCTTATTGTCGGAACTCCTGGATCCTTGAAATGGTCATCATTTCCGGCACTTGAACTCTCCGCATCCATCCTGCTTGCCCCGGATCATCCTTGTTCATCCTCCTCATGGAACTTATCCTCGTCTTGGATTCCTGCAAAACAAGGGAAACCTCGAATAGTCATGATGCACAAAATCCATAAATGCAATGCAATATGAAATGAAACATGAATGATTTTGCAAGTTTTGATCAATTTCACTTATAAATTCCTGAACAAAGGATTTCCCTCATTCTCCGGCATTCTTCGTACTCGACTGACTTTTCCTTCATTCCAGGGTTACCAGGCGTGGACAGGAGGAATTTCCAGATCAGGGAGCAATTTCCAGGTGGTCAGGGATTTTATGGAGTCGGGGATTCCTGCTCATCCTGGAATTCCACTTGTCCTGGAGGATGAATTTCTGCTCTCCTTGGTTTGGAATTGAATTAGAATGATTGAAAGTGACTTGAGCGCTGCCTTATATAGGTATTTAAACCTTCTTTGCCACTTGGCCGACCTAGGTTGGAGGAGGAGAAATTTAGCCGCCATACCTTATCACTGGCCGACTTAGCTTTTTGTCCTTTTCTCCCATGTCGGTGGTCGGGGATTTATGAATGTTGGGGAATTTGGAATGTCGGGGATTTTGCAATGTCGGGGAATTTGGCATGTCGGGGATTTTGCAATGTCAGGGAATTCCTGAGGTCTGGAGTTTTGCGACGTCGGGGATTTTTCAATGTCGGGGAATTCCTGAGGTCTAGGATTTTACGACGTTGGGGATTTCCTGAGGTTTTGGATTTTTTTCCTTAGAACGATCCTTGAACTTTTTGTTAAAATCTAGCTAAGTCTTGGAATATTTTCTCCTATGGAATCTTACTCAGATGGAAGGTTGTAATTTTACACTTTGAACAGGAATCTTTTCATGTCGCGTATTTCAGAGTGGACTGGACTTCTTGGAGCGCACTTTTGCTTTCTGTGGACAGGAGCTCATTCAAGTTGAAACTCCCAGACGGAGTTGGAATCTGCCTGGCACGTCTTCCTACAGGTCCCGGATCAAGTTGTTCGGTTGCATTCGTGACTGGGCAAGGAGGATTACTCCAGAGGAATTTCTGAGTTTAAACACCCCATGACGGACTGAAGTCTTCTGTTTGAGAAAATGGAGGGATATGTCCTAGGGCGCAGATTCCTGCTAGTCAGGGATTTTGCGCCCAGGACAAAATTTGTCCTGGAGCGCAAATTCCTGAAGGTCAGGGATTTTGTGCCCAGGACAAAATTTGTCCTGGAGCGCAAATTCCTGAAGGTCAAGGATTTTGCGATGTCGGGGATTTCCTAAGGTTTTGGATTTTCTTCCTTAGAATGATCCTTGAACTTTTGTTAAAATCCAGCTAAGTCTGGTAGTTTGAAATCTTGAAATCTTGAAAAATTGACTAAGTCTGATAGTCTGAAATCCTAAAATCTTGAAAAATTGACTAAGTCTGAAATCTGGTGGATCCTCCAAATTCTAGATTTTGCATGTTAAATCCGGTGGATTCGAGACCTATCTCAAACATCCTGAAAGGTATATTGAAAAATATTTAAAGTATAAGAAATTTCTTATACTTAAATATATTTTTTAATATACCTTTACCCTAAGAGACACTGAAAAAAAAGCTGAGTTCCCCAAGAGCGCAAATTTCCACTGGTGTAGGATTTTGCACCCAAGGACAAAAATTGTCCTAGAGCGCACATTTCAGTTGCTCAGGGATTTTGCGCTCAAGGACAAAATTTGTCCTAGAGCGCACATTTCAGTACCATCAGGAATTTGCACTTTTGACCCTGCCTGTTCAGTTCTGAGGATTTCAGTTAAGGACTTATCTTTTCCTCAGTTTTGAGTGAGGTTTTAGTTTACAGCAGGTACACTTTCATCTATTCTATGGAGGTTTAGTTATCGACACGGGATCAGAAACACAGGACTTTTGTTTCTTCCATCCCCCGTTTCTTCCGTCCCCTCGAGGAATCTCATTTCCATTGTGAGATTCAGATTTCGTTTCTTCCATCCTCTCGAGGAATATCTCATTTCCATGGCGAGATTCAGAGTTCGTTCCTTCCATCCTTCGTTTCTTCCATCTTTTGTTTCTTCCATCCCCTCGAAGAATCTCCTTTTTCCATGGCGAGATACGGAGTTCGTTTCTTCCATCCTTCGTTTCTTCCATCCTCACGAAATCTCATTTCCATGGCGAGATTCAGAGTTCGTTCCTTCCATCCTTCGTTTCTTCCATCCTCGCGGAATCTCTTATTTCCAAGGCGAGATGCGAAGTTCATTTCTTCCATCCTGTGACCTCAGAGTCTTTCGTTTGTTCCATCCTTCGACCTCGGAGTCTTTTGTTTGTTCCATCCTTTGTTTAGGGATCTCATTTCCATGGTGAAAGACATAGCTCGAACCAGACTGTGAATTTCATGATCCAATCATCCTTAGAGGAGTCAGGGAAAGATTTTCAAGTCAAATGCATTGACCGGACAGGACTGAAGGCAGAACAGGACACTCCCAGTCCTGGGGCGCAAAATCCAGTAGGTACTAGATTTTGCGACGCATAATCCAGTACCTACTGGATTATGCGACCAAGAAAAAAATTTGTCCTGGGCGCATATTCCAGTTGGTACTGGAATATGCGACCAGGAAGGTTCCAAGGTCTGCATTTCCAGCTCTGCGGGGGGGATCCTGAACACTGATTTGTCTTTTGAAATTGCCCTAAGTTCCTGAAAATCATGCTGCTTTGAGGATTTCTGAGGTTGAGTGCCGGACTGGGATCATAAGAATATCCCCCGGGTTGAACTTCCGGACTGGAGCTGTCTGGCCGGGAACTGAGTTCCATGACTGAAGGATGATCATGCCAAGGAGTGACAGTCTTTGTTGAATTCCGCCTTGGATTGGAACTTTGGGACAAGAATCCAGACAGGAACTTTGGAATAGGATCCCTGGATAGGAACTTTGGAATAGGATTCCTAGATAGGACCTTCGGGACATGATTCTCGGACAGGAACTTTTGGACAGAGACCCTGGAACTGGGACTTCTGGACTGGAGTCTTGGAACAGGAACTTCTGGACTAGAGTCTTGGAACAGGATTCCTTATTCATGACGGAGTCTTATGCTGAGAGCGAAGGATTTGGATTTCTTATGGAATGATGGACTTATGCCATGGATTGGTCAGTTTTGATCGAGGAATGATAGTCAGGGTTTCACTTATCCTCAAGAAAACTCACTACTTCAAGCATTCCTAATGTTCCTGTGAGCTGACTGCTTGGACATTCTTTCCTAGCTTCATGGGTCAGGACAAGAAACTGCAAGATCAAAGCAAAAAACGATGGCGAAAGTGATCAAAAGAGGGGGTCCCCATTTGCAATGGGGCGATGTGTGAAAACGTCACAACAGGACCCCGCGAGGGGTGCTGCCCCTTGACCTTGCTAGGGGTGCTGCCCCCAAACCCCCGCGAGGGGCGCTGCCCCTCGACCCCTTTGGGGGCATTGCCCCCAAACCCCCATCAAATCAGTACTATCTTGATTCAGTGAGCAATGGGTTGCAACATTTGTAGCATTCAGTGTGCTATCAGATTGGGTCCTTTGGTTGGTTGGTCTATTGGCAAGTGTTCCGAATATGTTGGTTCTACTTTTACACAGCTCCTATTTCAACATTGTCGTTAGTTTGGCAGAGCTTACCTAATGTCACTTGATACTTCATGTTTTTCCATTGTCTAGAAGATAACTTGCTTTTTTGGGGGGGGGATGATGTTAGGCGGAAATTATAATTGTTATGTTGTTGTACCGGTAAATATGTTGGTTAGTTGGTATCGGCGAGTAGTTACTCCTGACCGGTGTCGGCGATGGTTGGCAACTGTTAGACAACCTATATATGTATCGCCATTCCAATGTGGGAGCAGCATTGTGACATTGTGGTGTAATACTGATATATTCAATGAATGGAAACAATGCCTTATTTTGTGCAATGCTGTTATAAATTCATGTTCTATGTTATGCACTATACTACATAATTCTTTTTACTCCATGTCTGTGTGAAACACCATATTGCCAGTAAACAAAGGGCAGTCAAGAAGACTACAAAGAAATGAGAAACAAAGATTGTACAGAAACATACAATAAAGCTATACAAAGTTTAAACATTGCTGTACAAAGCTGAAAAATGCTCCAAAGAGTCAACTAAGAGTTGTACGTCAAATCCGTGGCAATTACCAACGAAAATAAACACATATACCTACCAATTGTCTTCTAGATCCCAACAAAATGTCATAAAAAAACAGCAGCATGAGTAATAGCAGCAGCAAATAAACTATTTCAGCTTTCCAGAATTGTGAATGTTTTGAGTAGTATGTTGAAGACACATAGTATAACCTTGCTGATTAATTTGGAGATGACAGTTTTGGAGATTGTTCTGATTTAGTTGAGAAGTGATTTCTTTGTTATTATTTGACATAACCTATTCTTGGGAGGATAATGAAGCAATTTGGAAAAACATATTAAAGTCTCACAACTACAATTTCCAAATGAATAGTAGAATTAAAAAACATAGCTGAACCTTAGATTTTTTATAAATGTAGAAAAATAACCTATCTGAGTCAACAATGCCATTATTTTTCAAACCAATTCCAAATAGAGCCTCTTTTTCAATGTAAATGATGACCACACAAAACAAAGTAGATTTCTAAAAACAACCAACCATTGCTTTTTAGCAAACATGCTGTAATGTCCCTTTACTGGTCTAGCTCTATGGTAGCTTGAAAGGCTAGGTGGTTTGGGTTCTCTACTTCCTTTCCCAACGGTCTTGTAGTACCTACACTCACCATTTGTACATATGATCACAAATCTATATGTTAGCTTTAATATTCAGTATCAAAATCAGACTCAATCATGATTGTAATGCAACAAGCAAGAGGAGTGCCATGGGTAGATCCGCCCTGAAGCCTTCATTGCAAGCACAGGAGGTTGTCCATCGCAATCCTCCTTTCTTAGCGGCTTAGTACCTGCATTTGCCACCCATAGCAGTACCTCGAAAGACACTCGCCCTATTAGGAGAAGGGGAAACCCTCAAGACCAAGTGGCCTAAGGCCTACCACCCCCCTACTCAGTAGAATCTAAGTTGGGACCCCCACCCTTCTATGGCCAAACCCTTGCCTTGGGCCTACATGGTCTTATGTTAGCTAAGAAGAAAGGAATAAAAAATCTAAGAGTCAGAGGCGATTCAGAGCTAGTTGTAGGACAAATCAGAGAGAAAGCTGTGGCAAAAAATGTGAGAATGAGGTCATATTGCCATAGGATTTGGGACCTGATTGATGGCTTTGATGCTTTTAATATAGAGGTTGTACCTAGAGCTCAGAATACTGAAGCAGATAGGATGGCACAAATTGGCTCTCAGTTTGACCCAACGAAAGATTTGCTTATCAATAATGAGGCAGTGAAGGTCATTATTAGACCAACAATCCTTGAAGATGTTCAAAACTGACAAGTTTTCGACAACGACCTCTAGGTACTTTTGTTTTTACAGCAGTCTGGAGAATTTGCTAACTAGTTGCAGGCTAAGATTGAGGAAGCGTATGGCGACCAGATCATTCAGTTGAAGTCTAATAAGCTTCTGAGAGGGTTGATAACTCTAGAAAACCTGTTTGACCCTGATGATGCAAGTCTAGACAAGAGAAAGTTCATGGCAAGCAAAGAAGATTATTTTGAAATTGAGGTCAGGAAAGGAAGAAAGCTGAAAGTAGGTAATGCCACTACTATGGAGGAAAAGGATAAGCTAATTTCCTTATGCAACAAATATGATAAGGTGATTGCATGGACCTACGATGACCTCCACGGTTATAATAGAGACATTGTCAAACATACTATAGAACTTAAGGAAGGATCAAAGCCTGTCCGCCAGAAACAGAGACCAGTGAATCCTAGAATTGAACTTGTAATGGTGGATGAGTTACAAAAGCTTCTAGAATCTAAGATTATTTTCCCAATCAAGCATTCATCATGGGTGTCTAATTTAGTGCCGGCAAGAAAGAAAAATGGAGATATTAGATTCTGTGTGGACTTCAGAGACCTAAATAAAGCTTCATTAAAGGATCATTACTCCCTGCCATCCATGGAGCAGATCTTACAGACAGTAGCTGGCTCAGAAAGATTTTCTTTGCTTGACGGTTTTTCTGGATATAGTCACATCTGGCTGGTAGAGGAAGACCAACACAAGACAACATTCACCACCAAATGGGGAACTTTTGCATACGCGAAGAGGCCCTTTGGTCTCTCAAATGCTGGTACTACTTTTAGCGTGCTACGGATATAGCGTTTAGGGGGCTCATAAATAAGATCATTCTAATTTATTTAGATGATCTCACTGTATTTACAAAAAATGCCAAGATCATTTTGAGCATTTAGAAGCTATCTTTCAGAGATGTCAAGAATTTGGGATTTCTTTAAATCCTAAGAAATGTGTTTTCAGTGTACCTCAAGGGAAGCTACTGGGACATTGTTTCAAAGGATGGAATTTCTATTGACCCAGAGAGAGTCAAGGCCATAATGGACTTATCCTTACCTGTCAACAAAAAGGCAGTGCAGTCTTTTTTGGGAAAAATCAATTTTGTCAACAGATTCATATCTGATTTTGTAGGGTTAATCAGGCCTATCACTCTGATTTTGAAGAAGGATCTAACCTTTAAATGGACAGCTGAGGGAAGACTGGCTTTCGAAGAAATTAAGGCCATCTCCACTGCCCTAGTATTGCAGAATCTAGATTTTAGCAAAAACTTCATAATGTACGAATACGGAGGTGAGTACAGTATTGCAACCGTTCTCACTCAGAAAGATGACAAAGAAGATGGAGAACATCCAATTGCATTCTTCTCAATGACATTAAGGGAGTATGAATCCAAGTACAATTTTGGTGAGAAGCAAGCTTATGCAATAGTTAAAGGACTAAAAAAGTTTAGGCACTTGGTAACAAGGAAATAAAATCTTGATATTAGTAGCTCATTCAAATCTTAGAGAGTATATTATGGAAGGTGAGATTACAAAGAAAAGAGGTAACTGGATAACCAAGATTTTTGAGTATGATGTAGAGGTAAGGCCTACCAAATTGGTCAGAGGCAGAGGACTTTGCCAATACATTGCCCAAGATACAGAGGTTCCAATATTGAAAGAAACAGAAGATGAAACTGTATTAAGGCTGCAAGAGCCTGACCAAGATTCTTGGGTTAATGACATGATACAGTTCATGAAAACTGGTATTTTCCCTAATATGCTCTCCCTTGACAAAAGAAGATATTACAAGCAGCAAGGAGTTAGTTTTATTTTGATTGATCACATTCTTTTTAAAAGGAATTTTGATGGAATCTTACTAAGGTGTGTTGAAAAGGATGAAGCTCAAAAGATACTACATGAATTCCACCACGGAGCCTCAGGAGGACATTTTTTAGCAAAAACTACTGCCATCAAGATTACACAGGCTAGGTACTGTTGGCCTACATTGTTTGCAGATTGTCATCAAATGGTTAAGGAGTGTTAAGCTTGCCAATTCTATGTCAGGAAGAGAAGAAATGCAACTTTCCCTCTGAGCCCCATAGTGGTAGATGAACCTTTTGCACAGTGGGGTTTGGATTTCATAGGAATGATTAATCCAGTCTCAAGTATGAGATACAAATGGATCCTTACTGCAACTGATTATTTTACAAGGTGGAGTGAAACAATCCCACTGAAAGAAGCCACTGAGAAGGTGATTCTGGATTTCCTGGAAGGAATAACTACTCGCTTTGGTTCACCCCACACTATAATATCTGATAATGCTAAGGCATTTTTGGGGACCAAACTATCAGAGTTTGCTTTGAAAAATGGAATATATCTGAAGACCTCATCAAATTATTACCCGCAAGGAAATGGTTTGGCAAAGTCAACAAATAAGAATTGAATTAGACTCATTAAAAGAATGGGAGCTGATCACCAAAAGGATTGGCATAAGCATCTCAATTCAGCACTAGGGGCTGACAGGATCACGCCTAAGCAAGTAATTAAGATGTCTCCTTATGAACTGGTTTACAAGAAAAGTGCAGTTATGCCATTAAATATAGAGATTCCTGCTTTACAGTTAATTAAACAAATGGAGATAGAAGAAAATGGTCCAATGCATGTGAGGCTTGTAGAATTACTGGAAGTACAGGAGAAAAGAGAGTTGTCACACGAGTCCCTAATGAACTGTCAATAGGTTATAAAGAGTTGGTTTGATCGAAAGGCTTCTGAACCAAAATTTGAAGTTGGGTCTTTGGTATTGAAATGGGACAAAAGAGCTTCAAAGCCAGGACGACACATCAAGTTTGATTCATTGTGGACTGGCCCTTTTAAGATTCGTGCTCGCAAGTAGAAGAATGCATTTGAGCTAGAGACTATTGAAGGAGAACCAGAAGAGATTCTTGTCAAAGGGATCTTTTTGAAACACTTCACATAATTTCAAATTCTGCCCCTGTATTATAGTTTGTTGGTTTCCTTTAAGTTTATTTCCTTTTCCGTTTCTTTTCCCGCTTTCTTGAATAAGAGTTCTAAGAACACGTGTCCACAGCATTGCCCTCTATATTTAGCATTTATGCTTCCCTTTGAGCCGTTGAAGGGTACCCGCATTTCAAGGGTGATAGCCAATTATTTCAAAGATCATTGCCTTTAATGCTGAGTCGGCGCACAATCTTCTGCAGATTTTGAATGATACGCTAACTGCCACTATGGCCTATTTTCTAAGGTCATTGATGAGAAGTGATGGGCCATTTAATGCATCATTAATGCCTGTGCCGAAGCCAAAGAGTTAAGTGTCTCTTCTGTTTTTCATTTCGCCACATCCTTGTTTCAAAGTCTTTTGTTTTCCTCTGCCTTTGTTGCGAGTCTCAACCTTCATTGTGATTTTTAGCTATAGCAGTGAGTCCAGTTGCAAGTTTCTAGAGCCTCTTAAGTCTTGTGCATAGGTAAACTAAGCGGAATCACAGAGATGGAAGAGGGACAGTCTGCAAAAGGATCACCACAGGAGGGTCTGTTCGATTTGCCAGACAAATGGAAGAATAGCAAGCCCTACGCATCTGCAAAGGCATAATCGAGAGTCAACTACCCAAGAACCAGACCCTTGGAAAAGAAGAGAGCAACCGTCCCTTCACAGATAGGGGATTATGTAGATGGTAACTGTTGTCTCTCAGATTTCAACCCTCACCGAGTTGTGAAACTGGGCAATCTGGAGAAACATGGGATCTTTCCTAGGTCTGTGGGTGGCCTGTGTTGGAAAGAACCTCCAGAGAAGGCCGGCTTCCTGCTGGTACTCCACCTAAGCTACCTAGACTAAGACTTTGCAGAGAAAAGGGTAAGAAGGGTTTGCATGAAAATGAAACTTACTGTCTAAGCTGATGCACCAAACGATTATCAGAAAATACACAAAAAAATGACACACTACAGAACTAGGAATAATCAGAATCACTTACACAACCCAACAAATCACAATCTTTGCATGATCAATTTGTGAGGAGGCTAAATAATCAACAGTCCTGTTTAGGAGAAATAGATTTCTCACTACCCAAAACTGATTATTATCACTTACATAGCTCACAACCTGCAAAAATAATGTAATCCTGCCAAAAAGGCATCAACATGTAGTACAACTCTAAGGACAGAAAAATATCACAAAGGCTTGTACTAACACTGAAAATACACAAATATCAGGAGAAAATGGGAAGGTCTGGCTGCTTATTACTGCCAAAAGAAGTGTTACAATGCTGCATATATCAGAAAATGTGTTACAAAACTCTTCACTTCTGCAAAAGAACTCATAAAATTACAATCTGCAGAGCTGGGAAGAGCCAGAACCTCCTAAAAACTGAACAAGGAAGAGGAATATATACAGTTCCAACAGCTGTAAACAACTCATGCTCTACTCAAAAAGATCCACCAACTCCACTCAGCAAGGATCAACCTCCACCAACTTCCACTCAACAAGGATCAACCTTCTACCAACCCCACTAGCTCCATTCAACAAGATCAACCTTCCACCAACCCCACTAGCTCCATTCCCGTGTATCTCAGAAATAGTGAAAAAAGATTCCCTTAAAATGCTCCAAAAAGGGGTCCCAATGCAGAAATGGTGGAGGCATGTCATCCACTATCATGAAGGCACATAAAAATATGATAAAATACCATTTAGTGCTCTCTAATGCTTCTGGCATATGTCATCATCTTCTTGCAGCATCATAATATCTGATATTTTCAAATAAATGATAAAATAACATATTTTCTGCATATATTTAACATTTAACTAAGAGGTTTATAATTACACCACCTTAGTAAATGTTTTACAATTTAAAGTTACACAGACCTATGCAGAACATAATGACAGTTATGACATTTAATTCCCTGATTTTGATTATGCAAAAATTGACAAAAATAGACCTTGGTTCCTAGGCAAAATGACGTGAGTTACATCTGCATCATATCACAAGGCCATGTCAACATGTCTTAGCACATTGAGCCATCTCCATTTTTGCATACCTCTCTACCATGATTCTAGCATATCTCGAGATTTCAAGGGAAAACGTTTCAAGGTGTTCCTTATGACTCCCCTATACATATCACCGTGCCTTGTGGCCATACCTTACTCACCATGTGACTCCCAACACCGAGTCCTACATGCATCATTTATCCACCTTGTAACTCCCAACCATGATGCCTTGGCAAATTACACCCTCGACATGCCTTCTAACACACAAGGCACTCGATCTTGTATTTCTCATAATACATTTACATCTTTCTTGGCATTTAAACATCAACAAAAAGGCACAAATGCCTCAGCCCCCTTGACATCTTCACTAGGTTCGAACACATAAAGTGTCTTACCCACGAGCCATACAAAGAATACAATGATGTTAAAATAAAAAACAAAAAATATTGAAAGGCAATCTATGATGGTCGACCCAAGGAAAAGACCTAAAAACTTGTTTCATTTGCATTTTGCTTCCTCACTGTTCGAACTGGCCGCCGCTGAGAGGATTTGAAGGCAGAAATCGTCATTTCGTGGTTGATTCCTGGGTCGTTTTCTATTGTTATTGGAAGACTTTGGTCGATCTTTTGGCAAAATGCAAGGTAAGGTCAATTTCTGAGGTTGTAACTCCATTTTTTGATCGATTTCTGTAGTTTTCTGGCCGTTTTTGACTGCGAAATGATATATTTTCTGCCGTTTTTTCATATTCGACTACCATGATTGCAATTTGTTCCTGTGTGAGGCCTTTCTGGAAAATTGAAAGAGCAAATCTATGTGCTTTAGACACAGCAAAAATGCAAAACCCGGAGGTAAGTATTTCAACTGTCGAACTTTCTCCATTGTCTGAGTTTTTGCTGCCAGAAAACACGATTTTGAGGGGTTTCTGTATTTTGTGTGAAAGAGATTCGAAGGGCTTTTGAGTTTCTCCTTATCCCTGTATCCTTTGGCTATGAACAAGCACAACACATCATAAAACTTGAAAGAAAACCTGCAAATTGACGCCTTGATATGTTGTAAATTTGAACACTTGTATTTGCCTGTGTGTTGCTTTGACGGAAACTTAAAAAAAAACGCATATTCTGAAAGGCTGAAGCGCGATTCTGGTCTTTTCTGAGTATAGTGTTTGAAATACGTTTTTAATTCCTTTATATTCTGCATTTGTTGGCTGTTCAATAGCTCCATCTTAACAAAACTTGGAAACAAACATGACATAGTGCCTTGCTGCTTGAAAACTGTATAGCATCTTGAACTCCATTTTTTAATGATTCTCTTTCAACAGGTTCTGTAGCATTTGGACTTGGACAAAATTTCTGTTTTCCTCTTTTCATCACTGTGGCAGAAAATTAGAAGAAAATTGAGCATGAGAACTTTAAAACAAAAATTGCATTTTCTTTCTAAATTGCTGTTTCTGGGTTTAACATGAAAGCAACTCTGAGCATATGATCTAAAAAAAATGTATTTTCCTTCTGAAATGAGTCGAGACTCATGCATTTTTCTGTATCTTTTACCGACATCTGCATTTTTGGGCTGAAAACGAGCTCGATCTTAACAAAACTTGGAAACAAAAATGACATACTGCCTTGCTGCTGTTCGAAATCTGAAATGAAGACTGCATTTCTCTTTTTTTTTTTTGTGTTGAGGTTAAAAAACTCCATTTTCTGAGTTTACAAGCAAGAGATTGCACTCCAGCAGCCTTTGACATAGCCTTGCAGTATACAAACTGTTGCAAGTATGAGGTGAACCAGTGTTGTCATTGATGTCAACATACTCATATTACATTGACAAGAAGGATTGGATGAGCTGTGTGTTGAGGATATTGAGAAAATTAGCCTCAGTCAGGAACAGTGAAGAACAGTGATGAGAAGAAGGCAAATATATTGGATAGGTTGAGAACCGGAGGATGCGGATTAAAGGGTTTGCAGATATGAGTCTTGAGATGCTTCAGTCAAGTTTTCAGAGGTCCGCATGAAGACCTGAAGAAGTTATGGCTGTCTGTGTGGAACCGGTTTCGGCAAGTGCTTAGAGGTGACAGAGGATCACAGAAAGGTCCGGTGAGGTCCGGAATTGTACAATCCTAATCTGCGGATTGGAAAGAGTGTTTGGGATGTCCTTGTGATGTGCCATCTCGAGCTGTGTATGATTTGGAGGTCCGGAAGTACCTCTTGCATTATGACAGTAGCGACAGACTGTGTTCTTGAAGTTCCGGATAAGGAGGATAAGAGATTTCAGTAAGTAAAGGAAATGCGGACGTACCTGGTCATTCAGGCAGGCTTGTGAAGGCTCTTGGATCATGTTGAGGTTGTGTTGTTGGTCCGCATTGATAATGTATGATTTGAAGGTCCGGAAGTACCTTCTACAGTGGCGACAGACTGTAGTTCCGGATGAGGAAGACAAGAGATTCCAGCAAGTAAAGGACGTGTGGATGTATCCGGTCATTCAGGCAGGCTTGTGAAGTTTTCTGGATCGTGTTGAGGTTGTGTTGTTGATCCGCATTGATAGTAGAGCCCGGAATTGAAGTTATTCTTCCGGATGAAGTTCTTGCTCTGTTTAGCCGACCGGATGAGTTGTTCATCCTGCGAATGTTCTTGTGGTGGCCGACCGGATGTGTTATTCATCTTGCGGATACTCTTATGGTTGTTTGCCGACTTAGATGTTTGTTCCTAAGTCGATGTCTTGTATAAATAACGGTTTGTGAGTTCATTTCAAAGTGTGGATTGTGTGGATGAGTGTGGCATAGCGAAGAGAAGTGCGAAAGGCAGAGCAGAAGTTTTTGGGCTTAAAAGGAACTGATCCGGACATTGTAGAGATGTCATTCTCCAGTTCAAGATTGTGATTCTTATCACTTTGTAGACAGTGTGTCTCTTAGTAGGCAGTGGGCCTCTTGTGAGCAGTGTGCTCGGGCAGTGAGCCCTAATTGGCAAGTGCCATTCTTTTTCTTATTCTTCTAACAGAGAATAATCCTTGGGTTAATCACCCCGTGGTTTTTCCCTTAACCGGGTTTTCCACGTCAAAATCTTGGTGTTCAATGTGTTGATGTTTATCTGCTCTTGTGTTTATGTATTATGCTTTCATGGATGATTAATTGATATGCTGTTAACTAACAACGAAGAATCAAGTGTTTGAAAGAACAATAAGTTTTTTACAACTGATTCACCCCCCCTCTCAGTTGTATGCCTTAAATCCAACACAAACACCTCTTTTGTTTCACTGCCACAAGCTATGTATTTTCCTTCACATCCCACAATTGCCATGTACTGTCTATTGATGTAGAACCTAGTTCATTTGTTGATATGAATTTGATATATGAAACTGCTTTCCTGTGACCTGCAGAACCAACCGCAATATAATTGCTTGAATCTGGATTATACTGTATGCAACAAATATTTGCTTTCATGTCTATGTTGAAAGCACTTGCTTCTTGCCTTGTGCACCATACCTTAACCTTGCCATCATCACTGCCTGAAACAAGCATTGTAGGCTCTGTGTGTGAAAAATCAACACTCCATGCCTGTTTTTTCATGCTTTTCATACTCCATAATGGTCTGGCCTGGCATGTATTCCATCCTAGACAGTAACACTGCCTTCATGATCACAGCTTGCCATATAACTCTTGATATACTTGTTCCAACTCAAGCATCTCAACCTTGACCGAGAGACCATCTCAACAAAAACACTTAGAACCATTACATCTATACCTTGTTGCTGTTGAAAAGTGTATGTTCTTGTGGCTCCAGTATGATCTTGAACCCCATTTTTAATGATCTTCTTTCAACAGGTTCTGTGTATTTTAACTTGAACAACAGAAAACTGTATTTTCTTTATAAATCTGCAATTTCTTGTGTTCTGTCAATGGCAAAAGGCTTGGAAAACTTCATATATTTCACTCTGTATCTATAGAAAACACTGAAATTCTGCATCTGTCTGGTTTATTCTTTCATTGTTTTGGCCATTCTATCACTATAACAGTCTTTGAGGATAGTAATAAGACTTTTTTATGAAGACAATAATGACAACTTCTCAGATAGTGAAAAAATGTAAATTAGGATATACCTGTTATCTCCTTGAAAGCATCTGCATCATTGACACTGTCTTGATGTCCTGTTCTTAACTGTTGGTTGTCTTTTGTGGTTTGCTGTCCTAAAGTTGGTTGTCTTTGTATGACTGACACCTCTTGAAAACAGTATCTGCCTTCTGAATGCGCTCTTAGAGTTATGATTTTGCATTTGTTCATTTGCTTCTGAATTTCTGTAAAGGTTTATGAGCTGGGCTCAACCCTTGTGGGAGCCACATTTCCTCCACTCATAACGTAACTTATGAATCAAACAGAAACATACTTACATCTGTATCTGCACATGAAGCAAACTTGTTAGAAAATAAATGCATGCTTTTCGGTTGATATTCTGGATTTGTCTTCTCAAAAGCTTCTGTGACGCTAACTGGTTTACTACAATCTGAAAACACAAATTGTATGTTTATAAAATGTATATCATATGATGTATGATGCCTCGCCATTGCTTTAACATCGTTTTCCAACATTTTATGCAGATGACGGGATAGCAAGGAGACAACGGCTAGATGCAGGATACGCCAAACAAGATAGGAGACGCGACATGAAGGCTCGTCATTCAGGCAATGACGAGTCACCCTACCTCTTATGCATATTTATCTTTCAGTTTTTATAAATGTATTGTTTGTCTTTTCATTTTGCATGGAACCAGTTAGTCTCACGGCTTGTGTGAGAACTTATACACTTATTTTTTCAATACATATTGCTAATCTTTTAAAAGATTTGTTCAATCTCTTAAGTTCTTTTGAAATGCATCTGAATGCCACACTACAATTTCATCTCAATTTGTATCAAATGTGCTTGGTTTTAACACAGCAGAAATATATGTACATTTTTCTCTTTTCAAATTGGAAAGCTCTACCTGATTAAGCTAGTAGTGAAATATAGGTAACAGTAACTTTGATCCTCACCTAACCAAAAATCCAAAGAATCTAAGAGAAGGGGCGCATATGAGATGTCTTTGGCGAGTGAAGATGGGTGAATCTGAAACTTTTGGCATGAGGATTTGGACTTCTCAATTGGCCCAATTCATGGTCCTTGTTGTTCATTCTTATCTAGAATTGGTCCGGCTATGCGCGAATCTCTTCAACCCACAGACCTCAACAATTCAAAGAAATAATTTCATGCTCCAAGTTAGTCTCAAGGCGATTTGGGACATGTTGGGTCTTCATCATGACCAAAATGCTATTTTTGCCAGCATACCCAAATTGCAGAATGTATGGAGCGGAGTCCACACGAAGCTCAAGTTCTTCAATACAGAGTTGTTTCTAGATGATGACAACACTCAAATGCCTACATTGCCTATGGCTCGACAATGGTTCACTGTGGATGTGCAAGATGCATTATCTATGTTGGCCTTTTTTTTGGTTGTGATGAAGATGCGAATGTATATGATTGACAATTGGCTGCCATCTTCAAGCTCAAAACAGTAGATAAGGCTAGCGAATACAAATTTGACTTCTAGGAGCATATCTCTCAGGCCATTATTGAGCAGTCTTCCATTTTCTCTAGTGTGCAGACTTTTAGGTACTCAACATATCTTTTTCATCTAATCTTGTATCAAATTTTTAGCTTTTTCAGCATCATATGCATTTAGATATATATGACCCAGAGGTAGATAGCAGAAGAACCATTCTTGTGTCTGCATGGACCCATATTCTTTCAGAAACCTCAGACCCTTATGAGTTTGCTGAGCATTTTGCAGCTCCTATTTTTGAGCAATTAGATTCTGAAGCTATTGTGAACAGAATGACGGATCGTTTAAGGGGTTTCTTAACAAACTCTAGGGTTCCTTGTGACTATTTCTTTGGGGCCCATTTTACAATTTTTAGACTTCATGGTTTTGCTGGTGAGCCGTTTTTTCTCCCGAAAGTTTTAACTTTTAGAGTAACAGCCTTGGAAGTGGGTCGCTAGTTATCAGTTATTGACAATAATTTTGGGACCAAGAAGAAGAAGAAGTTTTATGATGTCCCTTGGACCAAAGGAAGCATCACAATAAGGCAAAGAGAGACTAAATGGCTTCTGTTAAGAAAACTGGCAGATTATGGTTTTGTGATGGTTCAAGATAAATGGAATTATTATCTGGATGATTTCCTAGTGTCTTGGATTAAGAGTAATAAAGTTTCCGCAGTCTTTATTCACGAGAGTCAGCCTTTCTGGGAATAGAGAAGGTTGCCAAAGCAAGATACCCCAGAGGTCTATGTAGAGCTCACAGATATACCAGGTGAGGGCCTGAATTCATGGAAAACTTTTTACACTAAGGAGCAAGAATATGATCCCAAGAAGCTTATGATTCATGGTTTGAAGTTGACTCTGAAGAATAAAGATTGGTTGGCTGAAAAGATAGCAGCCCATTGGAAATATAGGCAGGAAATTTTGGAGATTACTAGAACCTTTGGTCAAGTGGAAACTAATGAAAAATGTGAGAGGCTATGGGATGATTACCACATGACGCTTGTATCAAGTCCAGACACTAGCAATATTCCCGGCCACTCAAAGGAGACAGAGGAATCAGAGGAAGCAACTGAACAAACCCTGAGAGCTCCTTGGCTGCAACCTCTTAGTATTATTGAGTAACAAAAAGATGCACAACTGCCGTCTCATGAGACCCATATAGCTTCGGCATCTAGGGGTCTTGGAGTGGCCATTTCTCAACAAACACTCGTGTCTATGCAAGAGGCATCAAAGGAAGAGGATCCTAAAGATATAGCAGAAAGGCTCCTGATGCAGAAGCGCAAGCTAGTATTGCAAGAGGGAGATGAAGAGGATGTTTTAGAGACCCCACAACAACAAGTTCTCACAACAACGGTGGTGGTTCAAGTAGGTATCCCTCCTCCCTTTTCTCCTTCATCTTCTTCTTTAATAGGGGTGGCAACCCAGTTATCCTACTTTTCCACGCCTCCTGTTACCTTTGCTGCACCTTTACAATCTTTTGCACTTACTGCCAGTTCCCTGGCCTTGACCCAATCTCAGGCCATTACATTGCCCTTATTTCCCCATCTATGCCCAGAAGGGCTATGCCTCAAATTGACCCCAGCCAGCAGATTACAAACATTCCCTATGGCCTACCACAAGGTCATCCTTTTGCTAGAGGACTCATTGCTTCCCCGCCTACATTTCAAACTCAAGCAGACACTGCTAGAAAGGCAAGGGAAGCCAGAAGGGAGAAGAGAAGAATGAAAGAAAGCAAAAGCCCTGCTACTCCCCATGTGAAATCTCTTTTTGATCTTTTCCAACAGTCCCTGACCATCGCTCATATGACTCCCAATATAGTCAAGCCACTTGAGCATATGTGATGCAGAGGCACCCACACTATAACCTTAACATACAGCATGGGTGTCTGCAGCCCATCATCATCATCATCATCATCATCATATTTGACTTAACACAGGCAGTATCATCATCATATTTCACCTGCCGACCGATATCCTCCTGCGGACAAGCCTTCGCCCTTTCGCATGTCAACAGCATCATCACATTCGACTATCGGCAGCATCATCATGTTCGACCAGCGCGAACATCCTCCTGACGTCCACTATTCACTTCAGCGACAACTTCCGTCTTCACTATCTTCAGCATCATGATATTCAACATCATGATAATCAACAGGATAAGGAACATCCGGTTCCTTCCATTTATCCTGATGATGACGATCCTTAACTCCTCGCATCGTCCCCTCGATGCTTGCGTCACCCCGATATCCTGATGACGTATATCTTGATGACGATGACGTCACTGGCAGCTCCTCAATATCCTGCTGCTCCGAAATATCCTGATGACGTATATCCTGATGATGATGACGTCATATCCTGCTGTTGGCCAAACTTAGCTTTTTTCGGCCCGCGATCAACCCGATCTTCTTCCTTATGCCGATACGCTCCTCCTCGGCACCTCCTGATGATGATCACCCCGACGCACATTCACTTCATGCACTCAACTGCATCATGCTCATCTTCACTTATCCGGATGACGATACCCGAAGCGACTGCAGGATATACGCAGAAATATCCTGATGATGCCGTTTTGACAAACTTCCAACCTTAGCGAATTTTCACTTCGCCGATCCTCCTGGGATGACTCGATCCACTCTCAGGGTGATCTTCCAAACTCTATCAGCTCGACCTAGCACATACCCATGCTAGGGTCTTCAACATCTCTCGACGGCGATCCTGCACACCTGCATGCAAACAAACAAACTAACGCCTAACCTACTGTACATAACCATTCCACCGATCAGACGAATCAACCGGTGGAATGGATCAGTGAATCCATGAAACCACCCAAACCAGCAAATCGATCAAGCAATGGAATTCAACAGAGGATGAACAATAACAGGATCTCTTTATTGATTTCAATAGATGCTATTACAATACTCTGTCTCTCTCTCGCAAAGTCTGATCGATGATATCTGCAATATCAACCGATCCTCATGCTTAAATAGATTTTCCTGTGAGTACTACTGACCCGACTCCAAGCGGCTGGGAAATCTCTCCAGGCGGCTGGGAGATCCAACCGGACCTACAGCGTGACAGCTGTCTAACAAACTACCTAAAAATAGTAAAACATGGTCAGCATGATCTTAGTATAGTCAGCATGACCTTATTACATGCATTTGGTCTTATCAGACCTTCTTGGAAAACATAAACAAGACTCAAACTAACTAACTGCCTCATGAAGGCCAGCTGTCAGGTAGGTGCTCCTGCACCATACTCCCCAACAGAAAAGAACTCATGTCCCATGAGTTTAGTATGTGGAAGTCCTCCACCTTTACACTTTGCCTTTGCAATATGCTGATCTGTTCCAGCTTTGTCTGCTGCTGTCTCTTGGCTACTCCAAGACTTCGGAACTGTAACTTGCTTTCTGGCAAGTAAATCTTCATGCCTGTCAATGTAGGCCTTTCTCAGGTTGTCTCTGTGTTTGTCAGGTTGTCTGACCTGAACCTCTGTCTGAACTGCCTCTTGAACTTCTGAAATGTTCAACTCTATCTTCCTGTCAATCTTTATAGGACAAACAATAGTCCCAACTATGACAACATCCTTGTCATTCCTCTCAACTGGTTGCTGTGTGCAAACCTGTTTCTGCACCTGCTGCTGACCTCTGTCAGTCAAAACTAAAACTTTCTTCAACCTGTTGTCCTGAACAACTTCCTTCCCTGCAGTATCTTTCTCTGCCTTTATGCCTGCTCCTATAGGCTTCTGCACAAACTCCTTCTTTCCCATTAAAATGATTTGGGCTGCCTTCTGTACTGCAGCATTTGCCTGCAATGGCATCAACTTAATAGTCTTCCCATCTTTCTCGATGGTGTAGGTATTAGCATACCCATCATACAGTACCCTCCTATCAAATTGCCATGGTCTACCCAACAGTAGGTGACAACATTCCATGGGCAATATGTCACACAAAACCCTATCCTGATATGCTCCAATCTGAAAATCCACATATGCCTGTTCAGAGACAAAAAGTGATTGACTATCACTCACCCAAGATGCCTTGTAAGGGTGCTGATGTGGAATCCTTTCCAAATTCAGTTTATCCACCATTTCCTGAGATACCATGTTGTCTGTTGAACTAGTATCAATGACAACCTTACATACTTTACCTTTGCTCTTACATAAGGTCTTGAAAAGAGCTCTTCTTTGTGGGGATTCTTTGTCAGGTACCTTCATGGTAGTCACTGTTCTTCTCATCATCAGAGACTCTCCACTCTCTGGGTATGCATAATTATCAGGCTCCTTATCCTTTTGATAAGTGTTTGAACTCTGCACACTTTGCTCTACTGTCTCTTCTTGCACAAGTTGTACTCTCTTGTCATTAGTTCTATCATTTCTGGATGATGAACCTTTGTTTTCTGGACATTTGAAAGATGGATGACCAAACTCACCACAGGTGTAACATTTGCCTGAAAATGTAGTAGAACCTCTACCACCTCCAAATCTTCCTCTATTACCCTTCCATCCACCTCTGAAATCAGACTGTCCCTGTCCTTTACCAGTGTCTTCTTGACCCTCATTGGTTTGCTTTTGTGTAGGGGCTGCTCCTCTTCCCCTCATATTGTTTCCTCTTCCTCTCATGGACTTATCATGTCCTCTATTCATCTTTTCTTCAATCCTGATTGCCATTTGATAACAATCCTCCACATTCTTAGGGTTAGCTAAAACTAACTCATCCTGTATGTTAAATCTCAAACCAGCCAAGTACCTAGCCACCTTTTCAACCTCATTCTCATGATGACCAGATCTCATACTCAACTTATAAAACTCCTCAGTATATGCCTTCACATCCCTTTCCTTCTGCCTTAAAAATTGCAGCTTCTTAAACATCTGGATTTCATAATCCCTTGGCAAGAATTTACCTTTGATCCTTGCTACCATTTTATCCCATGAAGTGATCTTTGACTTCCCTTGTTTCCTTCTCTCGGATTGTACATAATCCCACCATACCAAAGCATGACCTCCTAACTTGGTCTTTGCAATCTTGACCTTCTGATCCTCAGCAACATCTTCACATTCAAAGTGATTATCAAGTGCAGCAATCCAATCCAGCAACTCATCTTCATTCAAACTTCCATTATACTTGGAAACATCAACCTTTACCTTAGGTTTATCATTCTGTACTGCCTTTAACAATTTTGCAAGTCTCTGGTCTTCAGCATCCAGATCTTCAGCTACCTCTTCATACTCTTCAACAGTATCTTCATCTTCTTCAGACTCACTGTCTTCCACTTCCCTCTTTTTGTTCTTTTCCAGGGCTGTAAGCCTGGCTTGAAGTGCTTCAGCAAGCTCCTTCATCTTCCTCATCTCTCTGGCATGTTTTTCCTTCATCTCCTGCAATTCCCTTGCAGTCCCACTACCTTTAGGAGGCATTTTGTCAACCTCTCAATCAACACACAACACACAATCAACTCTACCTCTGCCCTTTCGGTGACAGAATCAACACACAACAGCCCAGACCTTTTGCTGAGCTCTGATACCACTATGATGCAGAGGCACCCACACTATAACCTTAACATACAGCATGGGTGTCTGCAGCCCATCATCATCATCATCATCATCATATTTGACTTAACACAGGCAGCATCATCATCATATTTCACCTGCCGACCGATATCCTCCTGCGGACAAGCCTTCGCCCTTTCGCATGTCAACAGCATCATCACATTCGACTATCGGCAGCATCATCATGTTCGACCGGCGCGAACATCCTCCTGACGTCCACTGTTCACTTCAGCGACAACTTCCGTCTTCACTATCTTCAGCATCATGATATTCAACATCATGATAATCAACAGGATAAGGAACATCCGGTTCCTTCCATTTATCCTGATGATGACGATCCTTAACTCCTCGCACCGTCCCCTCGATGCTTGCGTCACCCCGATATCCTGATGACGTATATCCTGATGACGATGACGTCACCGGCAGCTCCTCAATATCCTGCTGCTCTGAAATATCCTGATGACGTATATCCTGATGATGATGACGTCATATCCTGTTGTTGGCCAAACTTAGCTTTTTTCGGCCCGCAATCAACCCGATCTTCTTCCTTATGCCGATACGCTCCTCCTCGGCACCTCCTGATGATGATCACCCCGACGCACATTCACTTCATGCACTCAACTGCATCATGCTCATCTTCACTTATCCGGATGACGATACCCGAAGCGACTGCAGGATATACGCAGAAATATCCTGATGATGCCGTTTTGACAAACTTCCAACCTTAGCGAATTTTCACTTCGCCGATCCTCCTGGGATGACCCGATCCACTCTCAGGGTGATCTTCCAAACTCTATCAGCTCGACCTAGCACATACCCATGCTAGGGTCTTCAACATCTCTCGACGGCGATCCTGCACACCTGCATGCAAACAAACAAACTAACGCCTAACCTACTGTACATAACCATTCCACCGATCAGACGAATCAACCGGTGGAATGGATCAGTGAATCCATGAAACCACCCAAACCAGCAAATCGATCAAGCAATGGAATTCAACAGAGGATGAACAATAACATGATCTCTTTATTGATTTCAACAGATGCTATTACAATACTCTGTCTCTCTCTCGCAAAGTCTGATCGATGATATCTGCAATATCAACCGATCCTCATGCTTAAATAGATTTTCCTGCGAGTACTACTGACCCGACTCCAAGCGGCTGGGAAATCTCTCCAGGCGGCTGGGAGATCCAACCGGACCTACAGCATGACAGCTGTCTAACAAACTACCTAAAAATAGTAAAACATGGTCAGCATGATCTTAGTACAGTCAGCATGACCTTATTACATGCATTTGGTCTTATCAGACCTTCTTGGAAAACATAAACAAGACTCAAACTAACTAACTGCCTCATGAAGGCCAGCTGTCAGGTAGGTGCTCCTGCACCAATATGAAACTAGAGGATTATACTATGAATGCAGTGGCTATGGACATGACTCACTTTAGGCCTCAGGACAAAGTTGAGTCGATGAAGGAGACTTCTGTAGCAGTTGCAACTGATTATCTGAAGGTAGCAAGGAAGCTTCAAAAGGCAGAAGCAGATTTGGCAAATACTAAAGCCACAATTAATAGCCTTTTTGTTGAGATAAAGGCCAAAGATATTGAGATTGACACCTTGAATAAGGATATGCAATCTACCGTGACTCTAGAGATATACCAGGCATCAGAGACTAAAGTCATAGATATACAAGATGAGCTTACACAGGCTAAGGCCATTACAGCCACATCGCAGTAGGAAAGGGCCCTGGCAGAGAAAAAGTGCCGAGACAAGATCCAAGAGGTGTCTTAGCTGCAACAAAGCCTTCAGGGAGAGCAGAATTAGAGCAGTGCTTATCAAGCTCAATACATGGTTGAGCTGGAAAAGAATAAGCAATTGACAATTGAATTGAGTCAGAGACCCCAGAATACTGGAGTGCTTGAAATGGTGAAAGAGCTCTATGTGTCATCATGGCAGAGAATCTCTGATGAGGTTTCATAACTCAAGCCTGCTCTTAGCTTTCTTCTAAAAGCTCAACAACTGTGTGAAAAGGTGGAGTCTTTAGTTGAGGCCACTTTGTCCACTGTATCTTTAAGAGTCATGGGTTCTCAGCTCATGTTACAGAGATTGTATGATTCTACAGATGAAGCTTTGCTGGCTGCAAGGGTGAGTGATAGGATGACTGCTGCAGAAAAGGTTAATGAAATTTTGAGCTGCAATGAAGCTGCGACAACGTGCAAGACCCTTCTGAATGTTCTGAAGGAAGGTGTCAAGGGTATGAAGGAGCACATAGAGAAGTTGGTGCAGATGGGGCTTCCATCCCCTTTCCCTAACAATATCACAGTCCTAATGACTGATCAAATCAAGGCCTTACTGCTGTTGAAGCAAAATATCTAAGATTCATTGTGACAGTTGCAACAGACAAGGTAGGGGCCGAGGTTCAGAATCCAAAAGATTTCCTGTGCGTGGGCCACTAACAGAACAGTTTCAGTTCAATTGTGTGGGTAGTTGGATAATCGCAATGGCTGCTGGTGTCCCGAGCCCCATTTTTCATGCTATAAGTAGGGGATTTTTTGTAATCATAAGAGGAGACATAGATAGAAAAGTAATATATGCTAAGAGTTTTGCCGTGAGACCAGATTGGTGTCATTTTGCCTTTATAGTTAATCAGAAAAGAAAGCATTGTGTATTTGTGCCTATTTTGTGCCTTACGTACTTTGTGGAATCTATTAATGAAAAAAGCTTCTGTTTTGTGCCATCTGTGATATGTTTCTGGGTTTTTGTTGCAAGTTTCTCCGAGTTTAGCCTTTGAATATAAATCTGTTTCATAATCTATTTATGTTGATCATGCATGCAACTCTTTAACGTAACAGGAATTATGAAGGTTTAGTCACTGTGCTTATTGTAGGATTAGAATATAAATCTGGCGCATCGCCTTAGCAGTTTAGTTTTATATTGTATCTGTAATCTTGTTTTTTCTTTCCTTTCCAAAACCCCCCATAAAAAGGAAGAGCCAGCTTCTTTAAAATCTGGAGGTTACTTCAGGCATCAATCCCACATTCTTGAAGTTTCCCATGTTGGTGATTGAACTCGCACAATTTTATACATCAATACATTGCAATAACTTGGGCCAACGTCTTCCTACTCTTTTGCCCATGATAATAGACAATCCATCATATTCTTGTTGCACGTCTAGATTCTTCCCATGTGGTTGAAAATTTGGAACACCTATTCGAGCTTCATGATCTCATTTGTAGGTTCCTATGGCCTCTTCAAGGAGATTGTGATGTATACCTTCCAAAGTAGAGTACAAATTACATTGTGTAAGAGTTGGAAGTGAATCAGAATAGTCATAATTCACCGGAAATCTTACCCAATTCGGTCTTTGGGTGGCTGTAGTGACGATTCTGTTCAGCTGAAACCTTGCTTCAACTTCTTCCATCAATGATATTCTCTTACATTGCTCCCATTCATTACTGTTTATGACTGATATCAGTTGTTCCGACAACCTACCCATTATAAAATTGCGGCACAACTGATATTCTTTTGTAGAAATCAAAGGCATGAGCAATGTAGATGCTAGAAACACTCTATTAGATTGTAAATCCATTCTTCCTATAATGGTAAATCCCTGCAAACCAGTTGTACAAATGTAATTGAAGTGATGTGGGGGTTGATAATAATTATGATAGCAACAAGGTTGGAGATTGGGTACATAGCTGTCTCAAGTGTGTTCCTTCCATCCTTGAATGTGGGAAGTCCTCACTTAGTGCTCTCCTCCTTCCAAAGGAGTGAAACTTTCAACAAATTTTCAAATTTGATGCTACCTCACCATGCTTATGCTGCACCACTTTGATTTTTATGTGAACTTCTTGAGGTCTCCATGTGATGCCCTTGACTGCCCTAATAAGATAGTGGCCTTGACACACAAGTCCCTTCACCTTAAAACTCCTTCTTAGTAATGAGATTCTCAAATAAGTATAACCAATGCATCCTAACAACTATACTCACCTCTTATATATTGTTGTTATAATGATTACCTTGGACTTCGAAAGTTTTTGTCATGATGCCCCAAGTTATACCATTGAAAAAATGTTTTGGTCTAGACCATGTGTGCTGATAGGTGAGTGTACCAATCATACATTGCTTTGAATATCTTCCCAAATAGCACTAAAGATGTTGGAGCATTTGCATTTAATGATCTCAACGAGTGAACCCTTTGACACACAACATTAAACCAAGAGAGTTTCTCCATACCATGGCTGTAGCATTGTATTCTCTTGCCATTTCTTGTGGGGAGTGATGATGGTTTGGTAATTGGCGGCCAGAGGATTATTCTCATAATGATTCGTAGCTAGAAGTACTTCAAAGATGAGTTTAATATTGTTAATATCTCAATGATATTTCTCATTGCTTGCTCTCAAAATTGCAGTGAGAATTGTGGGAATTGTAGTTATAGTCTTCACAGAAATATGGGAGGTCAGTGGCTTAGAGTGGAGCCATCTTCATTTACTAATCTCAAGGATCATGAACAAATTTAGAACATCTTTGACAAAGGTGGCATTTGTCTCTATTTTCAGGCCATGTAGGGGTACAATGAGGTCCTTACGACTCAGTTTGTGAACTCCTGGGATAAATGACATGTGGCTATTGGTGGTATAGGATTTACTGTTACGGAGAGCATGATCGGCCAAGCTACAAGCCTCAACTGCAATGATAGAAAGGTGCCGCGCTTAGGGAGGATCAAGGAGAAAGAATTTATTGATTCTTTCCTTGAGGCAAGTGAATCCCTAGTCTGACATCAAAATGGGTATGAGCGAACAACTCTTCCTCAGCCTTGGCCAAATGTAAGTTGGTATATCATGAAATATTTTACTTTGGAAGTTGTTTCTCTATTGTACATGGCTATCGTTTTTCTTTACTGGATCATTGAAGGCACAACAACCTGGTTAGTTTCCACTTTTTTCTGCTAGTCTTTGGACTATTGTATCAAAAACGGGGCTTCTCCTCTTTACACCAGGGTTTAATATATTGCTTTTACCAGTATAACCTAAGCCTTACTCCCACCATTCTCCCTACTGCTGATGTTCCCTCCTCTTCACTGCATACTTCTTCTAAGCAAACCCTTGCTAAGCGTCAAAACCCTAACCCTAGCAGGAGGGGTAAGAAGAAACACATTCCAGTTCCCTTGGAAGCCTCCCTTGCCAAGTCTGGTAAGTCTCAAGATAAAATTGATAAGGGGAAAAAAAAACTTTCCGCTGCTAGATTTGTTCCTTCTCCTTGAAATTCCCCTGCTGTTGATGATGTTGAAACCATAATTACTGACCCTTTGCCTATCCCTGTAAATAAAACTAAGGGTAATAAAGGAAAGAATGTTGATACTCCCAAACAAATCCTACTGTCCCTTAAGGAGAATGAGGGTAAGTTTTACAACTCCTAAGGGTCTGAAGAGAACTGTAAGAATCAGATTAACGACTGCTGATTTTGATATTGGAGTGGCCTTTGTGCAACATTCCCTTAAAGGGAAAGGGGATAACCTTGCTGAGGTGTATGTTAGAACTGTTGAAGGTGGGAGAAGGTCAGCTAGGTTGGTTAAGAATTCAATTGGTGCTAGTAGTGGGAAGGGTTATGCTGGTGAGAGTGCAAAGCAGATAGGGGATGGCACTGTGCAAGAAATCACTTTTGATTCTGTTCCTCGTACAATTCTCAGAGTACTGAGGAGGATCTTTTCAAAGATGAAGGGGATCTTGATTCCCCCCCTTAGGGGTCTGATGGCATAGGTTCTCTTTCTCCTAATAATTTAGTTGAGGAAGTTGAGGAAGAACAGGAGGAAGTTGAGGAGGAAAAGGGGGAGAATGAGGAGTTTGATGCTCATGAAGTTGGAATGAGGGAGAATGATTGCAGGGATATGAATACTAATGAAAATTGGGTTGTGTTGATTGATAAACTAGATGATCTTCTTGTTAGAATGTCTAAAATTGAAAAGACCACTGAGAATCCCTAAATCTGTGACAGTTGTAATGCTAAATGGGAGATCATGAATGAGAATATGAAAACCTTTGGTCAAAATTGAAGAGGCTATAAATGTTTGGTTAATGTAAATGATGACATGATGAGGAAAGCAATCTTGGGGATTGTTATACTACAGGTTGAATTGAAAAAACGAAAACAAGTATAGAAGGAAGAAAATCAGTCCAAGAAAAAGATGAAAAAGACAGAACTGCAGAAGGACATGAGTGCTACACAGTGGGAGGAGAAACTCAAGATACTATGTAAAGATTGGGAGACCTTGGTAGCTAGATACATGGTGTGATTTTCAGCTGTTTGGTACTATTCTACTGCTGTTTCGGGTGCTATTTCTTAGTTGTTTTTGGACTGTTTTTGTCTGTTTCTTGTTTTGCTACCTGGTCTGGTTTGGTTTAGCTAGCCAATGTATTTTGTCTGATGTTTCTTGATGTTTTGTTTCCTGATCTTTGTTATGGTTATGAACTCTCTTATTATGTAGGGACTAGGACCCTTTTCCTAGCTGATCTTATAAAAAAGACTTGCTGACTTTGTGATTAAAAAATGTTCAGAACTGGTTGGTTGCGGCTATCTTATAATATTGTTTTAATAAAACACCTAACGAGATACCTAAACGGCTTTGTTGTGGCAACTTTATAAAATATTTTTAAGAGAGTTTTGTTCAACGAGAAACTTTCAAACAAATTGGGTTCTTTGGAGCTTTTTAATTATTGTTATCCAACACAAATCCTTAGGTAAATCCCCGTCTTTTTGATAGTCGTGGAGATGCTTTCGCCATAAATTGGGCCCCTTGTGATGCGTCCGTGTTACTTTCACTCGGTAGCCATTAATTCAACTAGTTGATCCCTTCTCCACGTACCTTCTCGCCGAGTAGAGCACAGTAGTTCCCTAGGTTTCATAGGTTTTATTTTCTTTGTTTTTGTTTTCAGTCGAGCCGGATTCCATGGCATCCACTTTCACCACCGGTCGCTCAGAGATTGAGACTACACATGCCTTTGATGAAGTTGCGCCACCATCTGTACTTGCCTCTACTTCTGCTACATCCTTCGATGTGTTTATTAACCATCGGGGACCCGATGTGAAACACACGCTGGCCAGAGCTATGTACCATGCCCTCCATGTCACTGGTCTCAGGGTTTTTCTTGATTCTGAGGAGCTTCAGTTGGGGGACTTCTTGCCTACAGCTCTAGAAGCAGCAATGGGCAGTGCTTCCTTTCATGTAGCAATCTTCTCTCCTACCTATGCAGAATCGCCTTGGTGTCTTGCCGAGCTATCCTTTATGCTCAAATCTGGCGCAGCTATAATTCCTGTTTTCTACCATGTTCAACCTACCGATCTGCGATGGGTTACTCAAGGAAAAGGAATGTATGCCAAAGCCTTCTTGGAGCATCAACAAAAGGGTAGATACAGCTTACAAAAGCTTGAGGAATGGAAGTTGGCACTCCACAACGTCTCATTTTATAAAGGCGAAATTATCAATAACAATGAGTAAGCAGTGCATACCCTGTCTCCTGCACATCTTTCTTATACCTTTCGTTTGCAAATATTTATCTTTTCTATATATATTTAATTTCGATATAATCACCGCTTTACTAAGGTCTCTTCTATTTTTTAAGAACCATGTTTAACGTATTTCCAGTGAGGAGCAAATGACGTTGAAGACTATTGTCAATCATGTATTGAAAGAAATGCAAATAGTACCATTAGAGGTAGCAAAGCATCCTGTGGGTCTTGAAGAAGCTTTACTAGATTTTGAAAAAATGATTGCACTTGAATTTGCAAAAACTCAATCAAATGTTCAAATTGTGGGAATCTTGGGCATGGGTGGCTCTGGAAAAACTACTTTTGCAAAAGAATTGTATAACCGGAAATATTCATCTGTAGAAAGATCCAGTTTTATTTTTAATGTTAGAGATGCTGCAGCTAAAAGTAAGTTGTATAAGAAACAGATAGAACTCCTCAAAGACCTTGGTTTCAAAGGTGAAACGTTTGAAAATATAGAAAAAGGCAAGGGGATTCTTTCAAAACATTTGAGATCTGACTGTGTGCTTATCATATTGGATGATGTGGATCATACGGATCAATTGGATGCTCTGTTGCCCACAAAGGATAGCCTCGGACTGGGGAGTTTAATCATTGTCACAACACGGGAGAAGGAAGTCCTCCAATGTTGGGGTGTTTCGTCTATTTATGAAATGAAATCAATGAATTTGTTTCATGCTAATCAACTTTTTTGCTGGCACGCATTCTTACAGCCCTATCCACTGTTGGGATTTGAAGAACTTGCTGAAAAGTTTGTAAGTGCTTGCAATGGGCTACCTTTGTCTTTGAAGGTACTTGGAGGCCAGCTTTATGGTTGCTCTGACAAGAATTTATGGAGGGATCTATTGGATAAGATCTCTAAAATATTGCCCACAGATATAAAAAACTGTCTAAGAGTGAGCTATGACGCTTTAGATGTTCAAGAGAAACAGATATTCTTAGACATAGCTTGTTTTTTCATTGGAAAAGACAACAGGAAAGCCATTGCAGTATGGGAGGGATCAGGCTGGAATGGTTTGTATGGTTGGAGCAGGCTTGTTAATAAGTGTATTGTTGACTTAGATGATGACAATCGCATAAAAATGCATGACCACTTGAGAGATTTAGGCAGGGAAATAGCAAATACTCAGTCACCCTACCGTCTATGGTCTCCACTTTCAGATCAGATTAAGGACATTCAAAAACGAGAAGGGGTAAGGTTGATAGTTTATTATTTATGTTGTTAGAAATCATAGCATAGAAACATCTTTTGTTTGTCTGTTTGTTTGTTTGCCTGCGTCGATTAAAAGATCATTGCTTTTGCTTTTCTGTAAGCAGGAAAGGTTCCAGATTCGAGGACTAATGCTGAATGCAGAAACTGATGATGGTCGCGAGTTTCCTGGTTTCCTGGTAAATACAAGCACTGGGTTTTCAGGGTTTTGGTCATGGTCCAGAAGATCGCCTTTCCGCCTTGCAAAAGAGGTTTTCTTCGTTGGAGAAAATTATCTCGACAAAGGCATTTGTAATTTATCAGGAGAGTTGACCTGCCTTAGCTGTACTTACATTGATCATACGCATCTCCCATCATGGCTACCATTAAAAAATCTAAGAGTTTTAGAGCTTGCTTACTCTGACAAGTTAAAAGAATTGTGGAAGGTCGGTGCTGACGTAAGTATCTTTGCTTTAGGGTTGTTAAATTTATAATTGAAATTTAGTATAATTGAGCTGTGTTTTCCCACATTACAAAGACGAAAATTGGATGCAGGCTCCGGTGAAGTTACGAGAGTTGGTTATTGATGGGTGCGGGAGATTCCAAGGATTTCCAAAGTCAATAGGACTTCTGCGGCATTTGAAAAAGATAGTCGTGGATGGATGCCACAAATTGAGGAGTCTGCCAAAAGAATTTTGCCTTCTCCAGTCACTGGAGCACTTGCAGCTGATTGATTGTCATATGCTCTCATCACTACCTAGCAATTTTGGTGATTTGACAAACCTGCAGCATCTAGAATTGTCCAGTTGTTATAAGTTGAGAATGTTGCCAATTTCTTTTAAGCAGCTGAGGCTCTTGCAGCATCTCAGTATAGAGGGCTGTTATGAGCTCACCTTAGAGTCAGACATTCTGGAATACGTGACAAAGCTCGAGTATTTGAGTCTGTTAGAGCTTCCGCAACTGAAAGAGTTGCCTCGCCACATCACAAATCAGGCCTCGTTGAGAAACCTCCATTTAGGTGCTACCAGGATAAGGAAACTCCCAGATAACATCGGTCAACTCAGCAATTTGAGAGTGATGATGATAGAGTCTTGTATGATAGGTTCTTTACCAGAGTCTATGGGGTGTCTGAATCTTTTAGAGCGTTTGGAATTACACTATTTAGCAGTGGAATGTTTACCACAATCATTTACACAACTGATTAATCTGCAATTTTTTATAATAGGCGGTTGCCTAATCAGTGAATTCCCTTTTTGGGGGGAGTCGTTTACTACTTCATCGTGCAAGCTCAAGGAAATATCGCTAAGCTGGACAAAAGTGTCCAAGATTTTAATTTCTGAAGAGTGTTCTCCTGGTCTTGTAACGCTCAAACTTCATCAAAATGTCCATTTAAGGGAGCTCCACACCCTGCCAAGAGCACTAAAGTTCCTAGAGGTGGACGGATGTGAAAGGCTAATAAACATGAGGGGTATTGGTGGCTCGTCAAACCTTCAAACACTAAAGATAAAAAATTCTCCAGAGTTAGATACTCTTCCAAGTTTTGCAGAATTAACGTCTCTACAAATAATTGAAATGACAGAATGTGGCAGAGTTGAGAAGTTAGAAGGTTTAGAACACTGCAGATCATTGAACACGCTGGTGATATTTTCCTGTTCAGAGCTAAATGGGATTCCAAGTTTGGCAGAATTAACTTCTCTAAGAAAAATTGAGTTGAATGATTGCCACAAAGTTTCAAAGATAGGAAGTTTACAACACTGCAGATCATTGGAAGTGCTATTGATAAGTGGCTGTCCAGAGTTGCACTCCCTTCCAAGTTTTGCAGACTTAATTTCTCTCAAAGTATTTGAAATGACAGGATGCGGCAGAGTCGAGAAGATGGAAGGTTTAGAACACTGCAGATTACTGAACACGCTGGTGATATTTTCCTGTTCAGGGTTAAATGCGATTCCAAGTTTGGCAGAGCTAACTTCTCTAAGAAAAATTGAGTTGAATGATTGCCACAAAGTTTCAAAGATAGGAAGTTTACAACACTGCAAATCATTGGAGGCGCTATTGATAAGAGGCTGTCCAGAGTTGCTTTCTTTTCCAAGTTTTGCAGACTTAATTTCTCTCAAAGTATTTGAATTGAAAGGTCGCAACAAAGTAGAGAAGATAGAAGGTTTACAACACTGCAAATCATTGGAGAAGCTGGTGGTAGAATATACCTGCTGGGAGGTGCCGTGCATAGAAAGTAGTTTGGAGCACCTGCAAGCATTGAAGATTGTGCAACTAGTGGCAAAGAAGAGGTCAGCTATTGAGCCTTGCATTAAAACCATACAGGTAATAATTGTTTCTCCAGATATAAAATTCTAGTTATTTTCATCTTGTCATTGTATTTTATGTTGTTTTCCTCATTTGGCAGAAATGGCCGGCGGATATGATAATATGTACAAATGCTGCCCCTGGCACGGGGTCACTTTTAAGCTCGTTAGCCTTTCGCAATCTCTCTGTCATCCGTTCCTTTGATAAGGACTGTATAGGGCTAGGGAAACTTTCCTCCATTGCCATTGCCAAACCCTTTATGTTATGTTTGGTTATAAATTGTGGCTCTCCACGTATGTTCCTTACTGTATTTGCGAATTATTTGGAGAAGTCTTTACTATGGCTGGATGAGGGCAAAGTTATGCTGATTGGTGTGTTCACGCAACATTCAGAATTCCTCAATACACTGACTTTCAACATAAGACATGAGTTAGACATTGAAGATAATGAAGGTAATGGAGTCACGGCAGTGGAGACAGGATTTGTTGTGAGCGGGGAAGAAAATAGCGTCGTGGAGGCTTTCCACCGCTTATTTGCATTTCTAGGAAATTGATAACGTTCTGAATGAATAGTAAATGGTACGCACACTTAAATCTCCTGCTGGTAGATGTAAGTTTGAGGAACATACTTTTTAATATAGTTGTAGCATTTAGTATGGTGTTGATTCGATGTGTTTAAGAAAATTCTATGACTTAATTTTTTAAAATTGTCTTCAGCTTTCTCACTTTGCCTCTAGGACCGGTGATGAAATCACTTTCAGCATCAGGAAGCTCAAAGAAAGTCTGCTCTGTTACCAGTCAATATGTTACTCTGGCTAAGCTGCCCGCCCTGTACATGAATGGCGCCAAATCTGAGCTGCTAGAGCCTAAACTTGTGTCAAAATGCCCCACCCAAAAGCTTCTGATTGATAATGTGGGAAATTCGTTTTATGTCTGTACAAAAGCTCGTCGCGATTACTCTACTATTCACTATATCAGTACCATCCCTAACGAAACCTGTGCATGTGGGTGTGCTCTGAACTGCCTTGTAGAATTCCCTCCCGAAGCCTGTCAAAGTACCATCCAAGTTACAGCTGTGGGAAGTAACAATGGTAATCTGAAAGATACAGTTACGTTTATAATAACAGATGACTTGAATGTAGCTCGCAGTTCGACAATCACAAGTATTAAGTTGCTCAATCAGCTTAATGTCAAAGATCTAAGCGAACTAGATGAGAAGACTGCGAGTGTTGGTGCAGGTGAGGTGGGTTTTAAAAGTGTCATGAAGATTTGGTTGTAATTTGTATTTAAGCTTTTAATTTAATTTGCTTGAAATTAACAATTGTTGCAGGCCCTGGAGCTGCTCTGGGCTTCGTTGGTTTCAACTACGCCTTTAAATTTCCTCTCCTGCTGTTTTTATGTCTGGTAAGAAGCGTAAGGGATAAATTGTATATCTTGTCTCGTTGTACTGTAATTGAAGAGCACATTGCTCTGTTCCCAATACTCTGTAACCAAATTTTTAAGCTTTTGCCAGATGTTTTTCTGAGTGTGTTCAAACAGTTTTTTCCAAAAAAATTTAAAAGGTTTTTCATTCAAAAATAATGAAAAGTATTTGAAGGAATTAACTTAATTGATGAAGATGATTATGTGTCGAATCATTCACCAAAACATAAATTCTCTGATGTATGAATGTAAAAACCAGGTGTAGATTCTTCCATGGAACTTCTTAAGAGTTTGGAGTGTATGTGCACCGTCCGTATAGTATTAGCTGTACCACTTTGGGGAATTTTAATGGGGTATTGATGGAGCATGGTATCGGATATGGGATTCGTTGGGTGTAGACACCAGAAGACCCCGACATTGGATGATAGAAGTTTATGCCCACACAACTTGCAATTAAACACGTAAGTTTCCGACTTCCGAGTGTAATAAATTGCACTAGAGAGGCAAATCGTATTTGAAGGACCGAAAGGAAGAGGTCAAAAGAGTTGGTGAAGAATTAATTTGATGGTAGTCCCCGCCAAAGTTGGCGGCACAAGAGACAAAGGGTAAAGCGAAACATTTGTACGAAAAGACAGGAAAATTCTTGAGGGCATTGACATTATGTTGCTTGGAATTTGACGGTCACCTCTGCCTGTCATATAAATTTTTTATGACGGTTTTATCATTTAATCACGCCGAAGGCGTTCCCTTTATGGAACGAACGGGCTGCCTTTCGGAATCCACGGTCCCAATATCTTCATAGGCGTGCAAGACGATTGAAACGTCCTTGGCCATTGGATTTTGTCGGCGCCGTTGTCTTTTCCGGTTCTGTCTTTTGCGGTTCGTCGGCAGTTTTTCACCGGGTTTCGTCCGCAGTTTTTCCCTGGGTTTCTTGCTGAATTTGTATTCGCGTGTGGGGAAATGGTTTCATTTTTTGAACTCAAAACTCTGGCGTGAAATCCCAGGCAGTTCGTACAGCCCTTCGTACGCTTCTCGTTCCACTTGACGTTTATATTTTATCCACCTCTTTACTGGTGGGTGGGTACTTTGATTAATGAAATTTTCAAACATTGCAGAGGGGTAGTTTTTACCATTTTGCTCGACTTTGCATCATATGATTATTTTTTAATGATATTTAATAAAATTTTATTTTAGATTAGAAAGAAAGAACAGTTTAGTGAAATATTTGCAATATAATATTATAAAATAAAATAAATATTATTTAAATATTTTAAAGTATATTATAATATTTTTAGAGTGTATATTTAGATTAAATATACCATATATTTAATAATTATATATTTATTATTCAATCATATTTATTTTATATATAAAATTTAATTATATTTATTATTATATCTAATGTTATATATAATAATAAAAATTATAATATATATTTATAATGTAATATTATATTATAAATTTTTATATTTATATTAAAAAACATATTTACTAATATATATTACTTTTTCTAAAAATTATATTTAATTTTTAAAATTTTATTTAAGATTATAAAATATAGTTTAGTAAAATATTCTTGATATAGTATTATAAAATAAAATAAATATTATTTAAATAATTTTAGTATATTATGATATTTTAATAGTGGATATTTAGATTAAATATATTATATATTTAATAATTATATATATTATTCAATTATATTTATTTTACATATGGAATTTATTTATATTTATTATTATATCTAATGTTTTATATAATAAAAATTATTCTATATATTTCAAATGTAATGTTATATAAGAGAGACAGAGAGGAGAAGAGTGGGTAGTGGGACAAGCACGAGAGAGAGGGGGGATAAAGAAAGAGAGTAGGAGAGAAATAAATATATATATATATATATATATATATAGAGAGAGAGAGAGAGAGAGAGAGAGAGAGAGAGAGAGAGAGAGAGAGAGAGAGAGACTTGTGTCTGTGATGATAATCACATACAAAAATAAAAACAAGTGCAAATGCTATCTTATTTCCCACTGCCACATTTTAAATCTGTTGGTACAAGGTCAACAAGTGGGCAATAATAAATTGAAGAGTTGTTACAAATTGTTCTTAAAATTATACTAGATTTTAGACATTTTAAATCAACTTATTGCATCTACATTGTTATTCCTCATTTTGCAACATCACTCGAGGAACACATAAATCTGCATAGCTCTTCAAAGGTGTTCATCAATAATGCAAGTCTAATTATTGCACAAGGTAAGATGAACCAATATTTAGATCACAAAACATGTCAAGTCAATTTCACACAATATGGATTGAAATTACATCCATATGAAACCCATTACAAAAATTAGGGCTCTTGACTAGACACGTGTTTATCTTAACATTTAGTGATATATTAAAACATGAAAACATAAGCAACCATAAGAATTGAAATGAAATCAACACATATAACACAAGGATTTTTACGTGGAAATCTTGTTAAGGGAAAAACCACGGGGTGATTAACCCAAGATTGTATTATCTGTTAAAAGAATAAAGAAGTACAAAATGACACTTGCTAGTTAGGGCTCACTACCCGAGCACACTGCTCACAAGAGGCTCATTGCATACAAGAGACTGTCTACAAAAGCTTACAGATGATAACAATGTGTTTGAACTGATGAACAACATCCACATATGCAAGAATTCAATTCCAGTTAGGCACAATATACTGATCTAACACATTTCATTCTTCCTCTGCTCTGTATAACTCTTCTGTCACATTCTGAGCTTGGATTACAGCCTTCACACTTCTCTCTGCTTTTCTTCGCACTTAATCCATCACCCTGTTACTTCCACACCTTCACAAGCTTGAATCCATCAGGAATATATATTCACATCAAGGATTTCAAACAACTTCCTAGTCGACAACAAGAACACTTAGGATATTTGCAAGAAACTGTTCTGTTGGTTGAATCCATACTTGATAGATGATGCACGCCAAAAACCTAGGCATAGAAATCATAACCTAAATCAGTCCAAATCATGTAACACCTCAAGTTACTTGATCAACACCTTCTGCACATCCGGATTGAGGTCTGATACCTTGTTGGTCAGTTCTTCCTTTGTTTGCATTGTATAATTGAAGTTCGATACTCAGATTCTCATATCTTTCACATGCTTTGTCACCGGAGGCTAAATCTCTGGCATACAATAGTTCAGATACTCCTTATTACTCACCCAAATTTGTAACATGTTGGGTTTCACCATCAGAGAGTTTTGGACCCAATAGTCAGACCCTATCATATGCTCTGTTTTAAAAATATTTCGTGTAGTTGTCGTGAGATTGTGAAGGGTTAGAAAGATATTATATGTCAATTTATTGCCTCAATTTTAGGGCAATTGGAGATAACTTCAAATAAAAGTATGAAACATAGTTTCATGCTATTTGGACCAGTGTCCCACCACTTATGTCGTGTAATGTGCATAAATTAACTCCAAAATAGGAAGCTGAATCCCAAAAAAATCATATAAAAAATAAATAAATATAAACATTTATATAGAGTAGAGCTTGAAGTGTTGCAGACTTGAAACAACACAATATTGAGAGGTTCGACCTCAGATTTTGAAGGTGTCTTTGCGTGGGTATTTATGATATCTAATAGGACATGGCGAGATAGAGAAGGCAACAACATTTGTTTTTTAAAATCAAAGAAAAAAAAATCTTAGTGAAGAACCAAACAAGCGTTGGTATTTGTGTAGGTGAGTCTATTTTGTGATGAAAAGTTTCAACTTCTAACTTTTTTGGAGGTTCTTTTTCTTCATTATTTCTATCTTTTTCTATCTTTTTAGTGAAGATGTTATGGATACTCTCATTGTATAGGTTTCTTTGCTATGTATTTTGTTTGAGTCTTAAATTTGAAAACAAAAATACATTAATAAAATAACATTTCCACATAATCACATGAGAGATAAAAATGTAACAAATATTAATCATGATAAACCAGAATCCACCATGCCAAAATAATAGACAATCATACCACAAGGTGACAAAATATATCCTAGGAAAACACTCAAGAAGGAAAAAACCTAGCCTGCAAAAATATCCATACTCTATGTATTATTCAGAAATAAAACATTACAATGCACTTACAGAGTTTCATGAATACTTCTGAAGCATCAAGCTCCTCCAATGCATCCTCCATACGTCCAAGCATGTAATCACACATCCCATGCCATGCTTCACATATGCACTCACAAGAGAAACTCAATACAATGACAACCCATTCAACTAGCTACCCAAACCACTAACCGTGGGCTTTCTTTTATAGACTCAAGCTCACACAAATGCAACTAGTGGTATTAGGAAAACCATGTGTCTCAAACCATGAGTAACATCTATTCTGGAGGATTTCTTAGCCTTCACTCACATTTATTGCAGTGCATTGTAGTGTCGTTAGCTTGAGGGTGTTTTTTCGCCCCTTTATATGGCCTCAACCTTTCAATCCTCCACAGTTGTTGCTGCTAGAGCTAAAGGTGTGATGGCAGATATCAATGTCTCCCCCTCCCAAACAACCTCAAAAAATTGCTCCCAAGGTATTCCATGAGGTAAGTCTCCTGACCCACCTCTAGATGTTTTTTCCATTCCAGAGTTTAATAATGCATGCAAATGCTTAGAGAATTTGTAATGCCCACCCATATAAACACATACAAGTGGGCACTCACTTATGTAACTACAACTTTTTTTTTCTAATTGAAAGGCATTGATCTAAACAAAAATTGATTTCAAAGGATTTAATCACTCATTTACTAATAATAACTAGAAGCATTAATCCAATCTACATTACAACTTGTAAGATCTAACTTAATTTATTGGCACTAATAATATCGTTACTAAGGAAAATTTTTAACTTAAACAATTCTTTAAATAATCTAATTCAAATAACATAGAATAATAATACTATTTCATGATTTTATAAAGTAGTCATAAAACATTTAATTCCTTGGCAAATCTAGTCTTACTATCTTTTTCGAAAGAAGTCTTAACCTCTATTTTTTATTTTATAAATTCCAATACAAAAGCTTGTTTCTAATTCAAAATATAACAAAGATTTCCTTATTTTCAAAAAATAGAATAAGATAATGTATTTACTTTTGAATCAATATAACACTATTACTTTTCTTATAATTAATCATACGACTAAATAAAATTAAAACCTTTTTTCCTATAATTCAAAAATTCTTTTATTTAATTTTGTACTTGAAATAAATCTAATAACTAATTTTAAATAAACCTAAATCAATCTCTCAAACCAATTATTATATTAATGTATTTTTAAATAAGAATTATCATCTAATTTAACCTTAAAATCATAAAGTAAAATTAAAACAATTTCTTTTTCTATTATGAAAACAAAACTTCTTTTTATTCAACTCGAACAATTGCTTTCTTTAAAGTAAAAAGAAAATAACTAAAATTGGTTTTCCAAATAAAACTTGCTTTCTTGTTTAAAATAAAACAAATCATTAAAAAAAACAATTCATATATATATAAGTTTAAACTAAAACAAATCATAGAATAATCCTTTCCTTTAAAACTTTGAAGCAATTACTTTTTTCAAATATATGCAAAATAGAACTAATTTGAAATTCTTTTTAATAAATTAATGAGACAACTAAATTGCTTTTGAATTTAAATTATACATAAAGCTTGCCTTTGATTTTTTATTCTTAAATTAAAAATTCCTTTTCATTTCAAAAAATAAAACCAAATCTATTATTTTTCCATTACAAAATTGATTAAAGCCAAGATTGATTCTTTTTCCCATTTTTTTTTGATTCGTAATAGAAATATTATATTAAAAGATTTCAAAAAAGTTACATTTCATCAGCCTTTCCATGGCTAGACTGAGACTTTCGATCTACCTATTCAAACTGAGAAAGTAGGAAAAAGACCACGCAGGGTCACATTTACTATCCACTAGAGGAGACTAACTCTGTCCTAGAGTATCATATCTTAGCTCCTACTATACAAAATGGAGCAGAGGAAATAAACAAAACTAAATATTTATAGATTCTAATTGCCTATGGAAGTCTTCCATCCAACCGAAACCATCCACCTCCTCCAGACCTAGGATCCTTTTAATGAAACTTACTGCCACCGTCGCTTGTTCTTTCAGCATCACTAGATCAAAGCCTCTGGTGTCCAGGATGAAGGGGAAGATCTTTATCACAGCGCCGGGGTCTTCAACGAGTCTCCAATCCTTTGGACGCAGGATGCCAATCCCAGGGCTGGCCATCTACAATGATACCTCTAGGTCCCCTAAATGCTTTGCATTGAAAATACCCTGCATAATGGACTTCGCCACTGGTTTGTCCATCCCCAGTTCAAGTAGCATCGCTAAGACCCGGGAAGAAATGTCTGTATCAACTCGGTAGCGCTCGTCATTCTTCAAATAAACCTTGCCTAGTACCTGTAGGAGTCAAGGACAACACTGAGAGGGGGGGTGAATCAGTGTTGTGTGAATTTTCAAATCTTTTTACAAAACTTTAACTTTCAGAGCACAAAGAAAGAAAGATACCATTGATTTGTCAAATACATATACACATGACTGTGAATGCAGAAAGAGAACAAAACTTCATAAGAAAATCATACACACACAAAGAAGATCAATATGAATCATGACACAAGATATGCACGAGTGGAAAACCCATCAGGGGTAGAAAAACCACTCCAAAACTGTCTCACTGGCTTAAATGAAAATCTTTTTACAAATGTCTCACTGACATATACAAAGGTCTCACTGACCACAAGCCTCACTGGCATAGGAAGGTCTCACTGACCACAAGCCTCATTGGCATACTATGCCTCACTGGCAAACACAATCACTATTAACAAAACATCAAACTTTGTGTGGAAGACATGATTGTCGTTCAATCAGATTTGCACCATTGTATACAACCTTATACCTCCTGTTTGATTTTCAAGTCAAGACCATTTCTTTTACATACTTCTGCAAACAAGCTCCATATACAAATCTCTATAAACAATTTTCTCTGCAAATTATCTCTATCAATCTTTCATCAATCACTGCAATCAAAGCTTGATTCCTTGCAATCAAAAACATTTCAAACAACTGCAAATGTCTTTAAACATTCTGATATTCCTGTAAGAACGTTTCACACTGAAGAATATCTCACAATATGTCTTTTACTCTGCAAATTGGTTCACTCAATCATTCATCTGTATCATCAAATTATTTTCATCATTGATCTGCATAACCTCCACACACACTCTGTCAATGTGAAGCAAATAAATATGAGAAACCTCTCCGTATACTGCAAAATCAATAACCTTTCATATTCTCCAAATCACAAAAAAAACTTTCAATCTAATTATCTTTTCTGCCTACAAATTTTTTCAAACAAATTTGCATTATCCTCTTTTTCAAAACCTCTTGATCTTCTCTACAATTTTTATCAAATTGAATGTCTTTAACAATTTATTTTTCAATCTGCCCTTGTATTCTTTCATCTGCCCTACATAAACAAAATCATGAAAGAAGTCCAAACATCTTCAATAAAATCTAATCAATGCTCTGTCTGAGATCTTCTCAAACCCTTCATCTTCTCCTTCACTGCAAATTCCTGCAATCAAACTCTTTATCTTCTCAAGAAAGTCAATCTTCAATGATTATATCTTCATCCTCAAAAAAAATCTTCACCAAAAGAAATTACATTCAAATTCTCTGAAACCATCTATATGAGCTCTTAAAAGGATAAAAAATCTTTATACAATATTACTTTCCCTTTTCCTTTAACACATGAGATGGATTTTAAAAGGAATAAATCTCTTAAATAGAAACTCCTAAAAATCTTAAAATGTCCACCTTTTGTTTAAAGCATAATTAGAAAATGCTTTTTAATGTCATAAAAATGACATAAGTAGGGGCCGACCACTTTAGTGGTTTGCAAATTTTAGTGATGTTCTTATTAAAAAAAATTCGATGCTTTTTCTAGTTAAAAAAAAACTTAGACTTGATTCCCCACTCGGGCTCCATTGACTATTCAATGACATGCTCCTATTTGAAAACCTTTTCCCGCTCGAGCCTTTTTTAAAAGGTGATAAAGTTTTAAAAATAAAACTTACTTTATATTAAGAGCTCGTGCCACCGGTATGAAGGGAGGAGGGCCAGTCATTACAACGACAGTGTACCCCTTCTGCAGGTTCTTTTAAGTGAAGTGACCTATATTAGAAGGTCAACATATTTTTAAAACACAAAGTGCAAAAAGATAACCCTTGTATTTTGATAAAACTTGGATTTTGGTATAGATTATAATTTAGAGTTTTTCTTAAGTGTTTAGGTTCACACTTGTCTTTTGAGTGTGAATACGCAAGTGTCTTTTCATGAAAGACCATATAACCCTGTATCTTTGTACATGAGAAGTCTGCAAAAACTCTTCAACATCTATGTCATCAAATATATGATCTTGATCTTCATACAATGAAACTACAAACATTTCAACCCCCATGAACATTTCAACATTTGTTTGTATGATGATCAACTCACAACTAAAGACTATGCCATTGAATACTGAGATGAAATGACCAAGCCACTGCCACTGTATGTCATCTGTATCACCTTGATGTAATCCTCAAACATATGAAGACATCATGATGAATACCTCATTAAACATCTCCTGAACACTTTTGACATCAATGACAACCTAACACCATCAGTACCATCTTCACCGCCCCCACCATCAATTCATTAGACCTACGCATCATTCTCTGCAAACGGAGATCGATAATGGTGCCGAGGAAGGCCATTTGCCTCTTCTGATTGGTTAAATGAACTGGTGTGTCCATTCCACCACAGCGAATGGACTCCGTTGAAACAATGGCTACAAAGTGTGTAGGCATTAAGCAAAGACCAAAGAGGAGAATGCTGCAAGGGACTATCGCCAGCCCTAATATCCTTTCAGACTATCGAAAACTTCTCGAAACCATACTAGGGAAAGATTACCAGCTTCTGCCACTCTTAACACTAAAGAGAATGAATGCCACTGTCTTATCAACTCGTGCCGCCCGCTCATCCTTCTTGACCATAATCACCTACTTGCCTATCTCGGCCTTGCCACCCCTGCTAAGGTGGCAAGGCTCCCACCCAACCACCCACGATTCTTTTTCCCATTTTAAAGTAATGAAATAAAACTAATATTATTTATAAAAATTAAAGCAATAAAAACAACTATTAAAATTGAATTATAATTATACTGATAATTTTTCTTTTTCTATTTAATCAAATTGATTTCCATGATTTTTTTCCTATTTTAAAATGTGTTAAAAAGGTAAAATAGAGATCTAAAAATATCATAAATAATTTAAATAATAATTTTCTTTAATATACTTTTCTAAAAAACATATAATCACCTCTAAAATCACAATATTAAAAAATAACAGAGATAGATAATTACTATTTCGTACATATCACATAATTGAGAATTTGGATATTGCTGAATTCTTGTGAGTATTTAGTCAACTAGGTTTCACATCTTAAATTAAAATATTGAAGAAACCCAATTCTTAAAACAAAATTTATTAAGGATACAATGGACTAGTTTGTATTAAGATAAATTTTTTAACAACCCATACATCAAGTCACAAATATTTTAATATCTCAAAATATAGAATTTGGGTATCACCTATTTTTTTATATGATCTAAAAGACTTAAAGGCACACTTTTCCTAAAATTTTCAGACAAACCTAGTTTCTAAAACAAAAGTTAATGAAGCCAGAACATATTGGTTTTTCTAGGGATAGTTTACCAGTTTTTATGAGAGAATCAACAAGAATTTCTACTTTCTTTTCCCAACAACAGTTTAATCAAAGTTATAATTGTATACAAGATGGAAGGAACATTTTCAGATTTAACAAAACATATGTGATACTCAACTGTTCTCCTTCAACAACAAATACAGCTTCTCAAAAACTCTATGTTCACAATGAAAGAATTCCACAAGAATCTTGTACAAAGGCATCCCTGCCAATAGCAAAACAAATTTTCTTTTCTTTTCCTGAGAAACATAGAAACTCTTTTCAACTTTGAACCTTGACTTGAAGTCCTTCCTTTAACCTGCACATATACAGCCAAATTAAAAACCAAAAATGCAATCCAACCCTTGCTCTTGAATCCAAATTCTTGTACTCAATTTTTTTCCAAAATCTTCAAACTGAAGATCTCTCTTTTCTTCTCAAAGCTGATGCCATGGAGGTGTTGTCACCTTTCTTTCTCCCACATGGCATCAGCTTTTGGTTGACCATGTATGTGACCCCACAAATCGTATTGTATGGGCTCTTGCTAATGTTAATAATAATTCCTTTGGGATTATTTTAATGTTTATGCTCCCAATGATGCCATTGAGAGATCCTCTCTTTGGCGATGGATTACAAATTCAATGCCTTCTGCCACTTGGATTTTGTGCGAGGATTTTAATATGATTGAAATTGACTATGGTAAATGTGGTTTTTTGTGTAATAAATTGGGTCTTTTTGACCCTAATATTGGCCACCATCATGATAATACATGGTACACTTGGAGTAATCTACAGTTTGGTTCTGATAAGGTCTTAAAGAGGTTGGATCAATCTATGATTTCTACTCAATCTTTTTTCACTATTGCCAATTGTTATTCTTTGCTAGTTGAACTATTATCTGACACTGTCTTGTCAGATCATTTCTCGATATGGTTCTATGTTGAGTGGTAGATTACTAAGCCCAAAGCCATAAAAGTTAATTGTTTCTCAACATGTCTCTTCTCAATCACAAGGCGACATTAGTACACATCCAATGTGTCTAGAATTTGGAACCACATCCTTTGTATGGCATCGGGTGGATCACCTAGTGGAATGATGCCATCAACCCACTTCACACTTTCTCCATATTTATGGAAGGTAACCTACCATTTTTTGCCACTACTCATATGAGGCCACCACTCGCGAGCTTCGCCTTACCACCACCGCTTTGGAAGCTTAGTTGTTTGATTCTGCCCCTCAACTTCACTAGAAAAAGCAAATCACAAATGCTCACTCTACTAGAGGAGCTTAGATCAAAGCTTGGCTTCATTGGCTTAAGATTGGGGACAAAGTTTCCAAAGAATTCTTTCAAGTCCTTTTGGCTCATCATCCTTCCCAATCGGTGAAACAAATTTGAGAAGGAGACCAGCTCCTTGACGAACTCCCTAACATTCTGCAAGCCTTTGTCCGACACTAGGAGCATGGTTTTTCAGCCCAAGAGTCTACCACCACCAATCAATTTGCCCTTCAATAGTGTCTTGCGACAATTCCTTGTCGGTTGTCTAACACTCATAGAGTTCTTTGTTACCAGCTTCTCTCTCAAGATGATCTTAAGGAGGTAGTCTTGTCTATGGCTAATGTCAAAGCCCTGGCTTAGATGGCTTCCCTTGTGAATTATATAAAGCTTTTTGGGATACTGTGGGCAGAGATCATAAGGTTTATCGTGAAACAATGCACACATGTTCTTTAGGAAATATTATCAATAAGGAGAACATTAAGTTCATACCTAAATGTTGGCAAGAGACACTATATGGATTCATGAATGTTGTCATTGATGGCAACAAAGGTTATCCCACACATCCGCAGGACATGATGAGTCTCTATCAGAAGTCAGATTGAAGAAGTGTTATGATCCTGTAAGCAAGAACAGAGCAGTCAGCAAAGTCTGACAGACAGGTCCAGATCTCTCAGAGGAAGTATCTCAGTGAAGTGTGGATTTGGGGAAGTCAAGAGGAGTACCTTGACTAATAGATTCCAAGGATTTAGCCTCTAGTGATGGAAGGGTGAAGAGATATGAGCACTTGAGTGTTGGGTTCCTATTTGGCAGGGTAGACAGAGGAAGAACTGTACCGGCAGTATGTCAAACTCAAATCCGGAAGGGATATTGCTGATGACTAAATTTCTCAAGGTATCATTCATGATTGGCCGACATGATTGATGACTTCTATGAGCATCTCCTAGATCCGCATCACTTGGTAAGCAAGGATCCAACCGACAAATCAAAGCTTGGGAAAATATTGACTATTCTGGATGCCGACTAAAAAGGTGATGAAATCATTTGTGCGGATATATATACAAGATGGATTTAGATGTGAAGGTGTGTGTGGTGTGAAGAAAAGCAGAAGAACAGTGTGAAGACAGTAAGACAGGACCGGAATGTAATAGAACAAACAACAACTAAGCAGAGCAAGAATGAAGTGTAGCAGATCAGTGTATTGAGCCTAACCGGAACTAAACCTCTGCATTTGTAGATGCTTCTCATGAGTTCAAGTAATGTGTTACCTTTTTATATCTTGTAGACAGTGAGTCTCTTGTAGGTAGTGAGCCTCTTGTGAGCAGTGTGCTCGGGCAGTGAGCCCTAACTGGCAAGTGCCATTTGTACTATCCTATACTTTTAACAGAGAATAAAATCTTGGGTTAATCACCCCGTGGTTTTTCCCTTAACCAGGTTTTCCACGTCAAAATCATTGTGTCATGTGTACTGAAGTTATCTCTGCTTTCATTGCTATATTTGCATGTATGATCTGATTGTGCACTAGTTAAAAAGAAGGACTGAAAGTTAAATAATTAAGATAACTGATTCACCCCCCCCCCCCTCTCAGTTATCAACAATTGGTATCAGAGCCAAGTTCCTCCAAACAGAGCCTAACAGCTTGAGGAAGATCTGGGAATTCAAATGGATATGTATGGTATGAGGCAACAACTTCAGTCTGCCCTAGATGGTCTTGAACAATCTAATTCTGAAGTCAATGAACTGAAGGAAAGACTCAAACAGGCTGATGATTTCATAAGTGAACTAAGAGGGAAACTAAGTCTCTCTATGAAAAAGAGAAAGGATCTACTTCAGCACTTTTTAAGTCAAGGTGAAGCCAAATATACAAATGAAGATCTAAAGGAGAAAACCAAGCTATGTGAAAAGTTATCAAAAGAGACCATTATGATAAGACATGAATTGGAATCAGGAGTCATGAAATTCAAGAAATTGAAGAGAAAAGAAAAATTGAAGATAACCTAAGACAATCTCTCAAGGAGAAATCTGAAGACTACCACAATATGGATAGAATAATCAGGCATCTAGAATTTGATTTTGAAGAAGCTAAAGAAAAAGAACAACTTGAGAATCAGATTGACACTCTCAAAAGGGATCTTCAAACAACAAATGAATACAAAGAGAAATTCAAGGTAAGCTCTGCTCAACTTAAAGTTCTTCTTGAAAGCCAAAAGAGGGTAGATGATAAGCGTGGCTTGGGGTATGAAAAAGGTGAAGCTCCGGATTCGGTCAGAAGAACTCCAGATCAAAAAATCCAAGAAACAGGCCTAGAAGACCTCCGGTAAGGCAACCAAATGCTCAAAGATATCCATCCTTCAATGGATATTGCCACAACTGCAATAACTTTGGTCATAAAGAAAATCAGTGTAGAAGAAGAATGAATCAAACTATTACATCCCTCTCCGGACAGTGTTTCAATTGCAAAAGGTATGGTCACAAATCCCATGAGTGTAGATATATGCAAATGAGCAATTCATTCAATGGTGGATGCTTTGCATGCAATAGAATGGGACATATGGCTAATCAATGTAGATCAAGAGAATGTCAATCAAATATGCAAAGAAATGTTGTTTGCTACAATTGTAATAGATCCGGTCATATTGCCAAATTATGTGGAAGCAAGAATCAGGACAAAAGGGGTCTGGTGCATCATAATCAGAATCAAAACAAAGGAAAAGGAAAAGTAAATGCGGATGAAGTTCAAAATGAGATGAACAAGATTTGGGTAAAGAAAAGTGTAGAGAATGCTGGGAATGGATCCGCACTAGAATCTGGTGCTGATATTTCTTTCAAAAATTGAGTAGATGGGCTCTGGCTTAGGGGGAGTAACAAAAGAAAAACCAATTCCCCCAGCCAGTCAATTGGTGCCTGAAATTGGCACATGAAAGGCTGTGGATTAAAAGGGTTTTCATAGAAACACCTAAATAAGCCATGGTAAAGTTTTGGAAGATCCGCATGAAGATTTAAAGAGTCTAATCCCTTCAGGTAGATCCAGTTTAACAGTCTTTCGGTAAAAGCAGGTTTCTTACAGGTTCGGTCTGGTGTGATTCTAAAATTGAGACATCTTGATCTGCGGATAAATCAAAAGGTTGAGGAAAGTAAGAAAGCTTGTTATTAATCACCAAGGATAACTCCAAGCATATTACAGTGATCCGGAAAAAGATCTATTTTAGAATAAGGAGAACAGAGCAACCGGAATAACTTAAGTTGCACAATTATTGCAGTATGAAATTAGGGTTTTTCTCGCAATCAAAAGGGTTCATGTTCTCGTCATTTGCACATTTGCATTCAAAAGGAAAGAAAGGAGAGCTCTGTAACAAATTCCTTCAAACCTCTCAAAGACCAACTGCTGGAGTTGATTCAATCAGCAAATCATTCAAGTTCACTCCGCGAACCCTATAAGCGCAAGAGGTATTTTTCGTTACTAAATATCTCTCTGTAAATCCTTGAATAATGGCTACTCCGAATATTGTGAAGATCACTGATAGGCCTCACCCCAAATTCAAGAAACATCCCTACAAATCCTTGGAAGTAGATCCCCTAGGAGCATTTTCTAGTGTTCCACATGGTGTCTTGCATACAGAAGATATTAGGGTTTACATTCATGCCAACATTGAAGAATTCAGAGAGTTCAAATTGAGGGATATCTACCACAAACAACTAATAGATGATTCATTTGAGCTCAAACCCCAATACAAGGCCCTCCAGGACAAGCACTTTGCACAGTGCATACATTTCCCCTGTTTTGTTGAGGATGAATGGGTCTGGTATGTATTGAGCAGAATGCATGACAACTTAATGTGGTTGAATGGACCATTCAAGATCACAAGAGATGCCATTAGGGCAGTTACCAGATTGCACTCGTCCGGTGGGATACTTGTTCTCAAATCTGTCAAAAACCAAACTGTGAGTGAGGCTACCAGATCAAGGTTTGACAAAAGGGCAATGACAATAGAAGATATCACTGATTCGGATATCAATTTTGCCTCCATGATCATCGGCCACAAGATATACCATTATAGCAGGGAGAATTCAGTACCTAGAACTGCTATCTACACTGTTTATGAAATGTTGAGAAAAAATGCAGACTATGACCTTTGTGAGCTCCTTCTAAACTAACTTTTGGAAAACTTGTAGAAGATAAAGAAGGATAAGAAGAATTCCTTCAAATTTGGTGGCCTAATACTCTGTCTATTCTTCTACTTTATGAATGACCTACCCGGATCCAGTGGATGGGTATGGCAGAATGACAGATCGGTTGCCATACAAATCAGGGATTATTTGCATGGACTTGGTGATGACAAAGCACAAAACACAGCTCTCTGGGGTTTCTTCAAAAACTTCTAAAACATGATGCAAGCTAGAGAGAGAATTCCTAAATCTCTAGTTGAGAAATACAAAGACACAGTATGCTTCATGGTAGAGACTGATCAGTGCCTAATGGAGGTAGTGGAACCAAGAACATTGTAGATCATGCCAATGGGGTATGAGGTGGATGAGAAAATTGTAGAGCTGCATGTTCAACACATGCTAAGTTAGCCAAAGGACCCTAAAGCAGAAAGGTTTGGAACCTTTGAAGAATTAAGTGTAAAGATCCATGTAGAACTTCGACAACCTAAAATCAAGAGGAAAGTAAGAAGGGAAGTTGAAGAAGTTGCCAAGAGGCATGGAATCTCAAAAGAGGCACTTGATGCCCACAGAGAAAAGACAAAAGGAACAGAAAAAGAAAAAGAAGAAGCAGAAGAAGAAAGTGCTCCGATAGAAGCTCCCTCCCGGACCAGATCCTCTAAGAGCTTTGCACCTAAGAGCTCGAAAGCATCAAAACCGGAAGCAAAATCATCTGGTAAAGGAGAAAAGAGAACAAAGAAAAAGGCAACAAGGTCGTATACAAGCCAGAAAGATGAAGAAGAGACAAAATCTGATGAAGAAATCAAGAAGACGAAAAGAAAAGGAAAGTATCCAGTGAAACCAAGGAGGCAGAGGCAGAAGAGTTTGTTGAAAAGCCCACTCTATCATTAGATGATGTTGTCAAATCAGTTACTGTGGATGGAAACCTTCAACCAATGGCTGAATTCTATGATGATTATAATGAGGCTGACCAAAAGATCTTGCAGGAAGCAGCAGTCAAGTATCTGAATATCTACAATAAGGCTTTTATTGAAATTATATCTCTTATTCCCAAAAGCCTAGAGAAAGAGTTAGAAATAAGAAAGAATGATGCTATGGCAATAGATCTAGAGATTCGAGAATAGACAGCCATTCAGCTATATCCTTCAATTGACTCAAAGCAAATGAATATGATCTTCAAAGATTGCAAGGATGAGTTCTGGAGCAAAGCAAGAATGAATCAACTCATGCTCGGAGAAACTGACAAAGTAGCAAAAGAGACAGAAGAGATCCTCTGGAATGCATACAAAAGATTCAACATTCCTATTATAGAGGACTTGGGTGTTGATCCCTCAGCTACAAGTGTTGAAGAAGAATCTACTGAGGCAATGACAGAAGAAGTAATGGACACTGGTGAAGATAAGGGCTTGGAATCGTCTGCTCCAGAAGAGGTGGCCATGAACAAACAAACATCACTCCTCTGGTTTCCCCTGCTGACTCTAGATCCAAAGGAGAAGAAAGAATAGAGGAGAAAGAAAAAGAAGTGAAGGAAAAAGAAGATGACAGTACTAAGGCTGTAGAAGGAAAGAAGACTTCAACAGAGAAGACCACAGCTGTTAGTGGTAAGAGTGTAGAAGAGAAAGCTCCAAGAGATAGCTCTAAGACTGCAGAAAAGAAGAATCTGTCTCCGGCAAGAGACACTGCAGAAATTGTCAAAGAATTCTTAAACAAAGAGACAATGGAGATTGATGAACCGAAACTTCTACAAGGACCATTTGATTTTGATTCTCTTTCCCCGGTGCAAACAATGAAGATAGCTTCATTTGCTAATGCAAAGGCAAAAGAAAAACTCCTGAAGTCTCACATGGAAGACTGTGAGCTAATAGAAGTTGCATCCGGAGTATTAGAAAAGATCATGCCATCTTTTCAGAAGGATCCCTCAGCCTCCTCATCTGGTAATCTCAAATCTCTAGTCAATAGTGTTAGCACACATTTTGATTCTCTAGAGAAGTCAGCAGAAGATAAGGTCTGGAAAGAATTTTTGGCAAAAAGATTATCAGAGGTACAAGGGTTAATAACTAATGATAGGAGGAATATGAATATTGGGATAAAAAGCTTAGAAAATACCCTTAAAGATGGTGGGTAAATGTACAAATTTTGTTTATCATGGTCGAAAGTAACATTGGATATAGAGAAGAAAGTGAAAGAACAGGAGGACAAACTGACAAAACTCTCTAAGAATTTTGATCCTCTCTCCTCTTCCATAATAAATCAAGAATGTCAGACTATTGCAGTCTTGAATGAAATCAAGAAGCTTGAGAAGGAAAAGAAAAATAGAATAAGCAGGTTGGGTGAACTTAGAGGGATAATTATCCCTAAGTTAGAGGCCATGCATGAGGCCATAAAAGAAGCTTAGACCACAGCCTGGACCAGTGATCCGATAGATCTAAAAAGGGCAGACACGTTTGCATTCTTGTTGAGTGGTCACATCTCAATTTTGGACAGGATGAAGCAAAGTTGGGCAACAAAATTCATCCAATTAAAGACAACTTTTGCAGACATACTTCAGTACATGTAAGTATGCTATATATATATACTTATACGGCTAAGTATAGTTGGAATTTTGGAAAATTTTGGTGTACGTACCCTACCCTTTGCCATTGATGTCAAAGGGGGAGTGAGGAGCTGTGAAAAATAAGGAATCCAGCTAAGGGGGAGCTCTGGAAAATGTATAGAAAAACAGAGCATCAGCCAAGGGGGAGTATAGTGTGACACTTAGTCATTTTTCACTAAGTGTTGCCATTAATGCCAAAGGGGAAGATTGTTGGCAAGAGACACTATATGGATTCATGAATATTGTCATTGATGGAAACAAATGTTATCCCACACATTTGCAAGACATGATGAGTCTTTACCGGAAGTCAGATTGAAGAAGTGTTATGATCCAGTAAGCAAGAACAGAGCAGTCAGCAAGGTCCGACAGACAGGTCCGGATCTCTTAGAGGAAGTATCTTAGTGAAGTGCGGATTTGGGGAAGTCAAGAGGAGTACCTTGACTAATAGATTCCAAGGATTTAGCCTCTGGTGATGGAAGGGTGAAGAGATATGAGCACTTGAGTGTTGGGTTCCTATTTGGCAGAGTAGACAGAGGAAGAACTGTACCGGCAGAATGTCATACTCAAATCTGGAAGAGATATTGCTGATGACTAAGTTTCTCAAGTATCATTCATGATTGGCCGACATGATTGATGACTTCTATGAGCATCTCCTAGATCCGCATCACTTGGTAAGCAAGGATCCAGACGACAAATCAAAGCTTGGAAAAATATTGACTATTCCGGATGCCGACTAGAAAGGTGATGAAATCACTTGTGCAGATATATAAACAAGATGGATTTAGATGTGAAGGTGTGTGTGGTGTGTTGTGTGGTGCGAAGAAAAGCAGAAGAACAGTGTGAAGACAGTAAGACAGGTCTGGAATGTAATAGAACAAACAGCAGCTAAGAAGAGCAAGAATGAAGTGTAGCAGATCAGTGTATTGAGCCTAACCAGAACTGACCTCTGCATGTGTAGATGCTTCTCATCAGTTCAAGTAATGTGTTACCTTTTTATATCTTGTAGACAGTGAGTCTCTTGTAGGCAGTGAGCCTCTTATGAGCAGTGTGCTCGGGCAGTGAGCCCTAACTGGCAAGTGCCATTTGTACTATCCTATTCTTTTAACAGAGAATAAAATCTTGGGTTAATCACTTCGTGGTTTTTCCCTTAAACCAGTTTTCCACGTCAAAATCATTGTGTCATGTGTACTGAAGTTATCTCTGCTTTCCTTGTTATATCTGCATGTATGATCTGATTGTGCACTAGTTAAAAAGAAGGACTAAAAGTTAAATAATTAAGATAACTGATTCACCCCCCTCTCAGTTATCAACACTAAAGCTAGTAACCTAGAGGATATCAATAATTGGTGACCTATCACTTTGTTGAATGTCTCCTATAAAATCATTGCCAAAGTGCTAACTCTATGAATCCACTCCTTGTTGCCTCTTATTATTTGGCCGGAGCAGACTGGTTTTATCAAATCCTACTTTTGCTTGGATAATATTATTGTTGTTTGGGAAGGTATGGAATGGGCACAACACTCTCAACAAGTCGTGCAGTGTTCATTAAAATTGACTTTGCCAAAGCAATGTGATTGCATTGAGTGGCCTTTTATTTTATCCATGTTGTAGGCCTTGTGCTTAGACCCTCATTTTTTGTAGACAATCCAAATGCTTTTTACTGATGCCTCTACTTGCATTACCATTTCCAATCACCAATCCGCCTCCTTTGGAATTTTTCGTTCCATTCATCAAGGCTATTCGCTAGCCCCAACTCTCTATGTGCCAGCTGCTGAAGGTTTTGGCTACCTTCTAGCTCAACCAGTTTCCCAATCCTGTGTTAAGGGTATTTCGCTTCGTAACACTACTTAACAACTCGTCAATGGCCACTTTGTAGATGATTCCTTCATCACTCTTCTTGAAGATGAAGATAAAATCAATGAGGCAACTCAATGTCTCGACATTTTCTTCCAAGCTTTTGGGTCCAACATTGATTGGTAGAAAACTTTGTGTTATTGCCAATCTTTTCTTGCCAAACCTAGTTGGCTCAACTCATTTGGTTGGAAATGGATAGAGCAGGGAGAGATATTCTAATTCCTCAAAATTCCATTTGCTTTCCAAGCCACCCCCTCTAATCTGTGGCGGGTGGTTATCACAAGGATTGAGAAAAAGCTCTAGTACTAGATTACCAAGCCTCTCTCTTTGGCAAGTAAATTTTAGACTTGTTCTGAGATTTTAACAACTACACATGTTTATTATTCTTTTTGGGTGCCTTCAAAGGATTCATATTGGAAATCTGAGAAGCTTCTTAGAGACTTATTATGGGTCTCCAATGATGGCCATCAGGGCTTTCATCATGTAGCCTGTGAATTTTGTTGTCTACCTCGGGAGGCTGGGGGCTCAGTTTGATTTCCATTCACTGCCAAGGTATTGCCTTGTGTGCTAAATGGTTCATCTGAGCTCTGACTGGTAATGAAGCATGGAAAATTCTTGTGTAGTATTGCATTCGTATAGACACTCCTCTTGGGTGTTTGGATTGGAAAGGTTTGGATATATGAACCTTTCTTACCGTGAGGGAAGCTATTTCCATTCAAGACACCTTTATCATTAAGAGCATTTGGAAATCCTAGGAAACTGTTAAACCCTAGATTTTTTGGGCATGGAATGGATTTTGTAATGGTTTGTCCATTAGCCAATATTCCATCTGGTGGTCCCACCCTTTTAGCATTCAAGATTGGCGTTTAGCTCATGTGCCTTGGCTTCATGCTCTAAAATATTTTAGGCATGATGTTCGTGTTTTACCAGACCTTATTCATAGAGCTACCAAGAATTTTTTTATCGTGGCTTGAATTTAAACTTCAATATAGACTTGCAAATCAAGATCAAGAGACTTACCAATTAGTCATTGATGCGATTCCTCCTCTTATGCTTCACAATATTGAAGTGAGATCTCTCAAACCATGGTGGAAAGATTGGAAATGGTATCCTGATACTCCCTTAAGAAATTACAAGCCTAGTAAAGGATATGCATGGCTATCACCACACTTGCAAATGGTGGATCAACTCAATCATAGATGGCATTTACAGTCATCTCCTGGGACATGGAAGACCCAATTTTACTATGTTTGGTCAACAGTTTTAGAACCCAAGTTTGCTCATTTTTCTTGTTGCATTCTTTACCAGTGCCTTCTTTAGGTCATCGTTAGGTTCAGATGGGCATTCCTCCCCCACATTGCCCTTTTTGTGGGTAGATTGAGTCTCTCCAGCATCTTTTCTAGTTTTTCTCAAGAGCACAAGAAGCATGGTCTTGGATCCATGACTTCTTCAAGCCTTTTAGGCCTTCACCATTTTATTGGAAGATGGTTTTGCTTGGGGACTGGCCTTGTCTCCTATCCAAGTATACTTAGATTTGGCTTGCTTTCAGGGTGGAAATTAAATTTAGTATATGGAAAGATAGGAATGCTGCTATTTTTTCTCATTGTTGCAATTGAAGTTGCTCATTTGTAGGAGTTGTTTGACCACTGGGGCAATGCTCCTTGCATTGTTGCTTGAGTCCCTCTGATCCTACCTCCTCTTCTTAGGGGCGTTGATGTGGGCGTAGCAACTCTGCCTGACGCGATCATATTGATCGGGGGTCTCAATCTCATGGTCCTCAGCATTCTAAAGGCTCTACTACTCGAGGGGGATGGTCTCAGCCTTCTTGTCTACCCTCTCCTAGGTGAGGTACTAGATGGCATGACTTAGGCAAATTCCCTCGTTTACAACTTGCTATCTCTCCTACTCGGGCTCTGCAGCCCTTTGAAGATAAAGAAGATGACACTGCTACTCCAACTGGGTGGGAGTTGATTGATGACATAACCCCCAATGATATATGGGGTAATTCTGATGACAAGGATCCCCCTCCTCCCCCTGGAGTTGCATTAGCTGATTAAGTGTCTTTTTTTTAGGCTAGACCCTTTGATTTTAGACTTTGTTAATTTGTCTTAAGTCTTGGACTTGTGGGTGTGCTTTTCTACCACCCTCCTTTTTTTATGAATATTGTACTTATTATCTTCTATTAATATAAAGTTAAATAGGTCTTATTCATCGAAAAAAACCACAAGTACACAAAAGCATTGACCCCTCATTTAATTCTTGGTTTTAAGTTCACTTTTTGGTACTTAGTTTTTTAAATAATAATTAATTATTCTATGTCTCCCAGACATAAAATAACTCACCCAATGTTACATACAACTTTACAAGTGGACCCAAATGTTATGTGGGAAAAAAGATCTAGAATAATTGATGAACTAACCTAGATCAATCTTTTCTCTCTACATAACATTGGAATACAAGCCATCAATGACTCAAGGCTTGGTTCCTGTCCCTAGAGAAGATCCAAGCTGGGTTGGTGGGGGCTCTATTCCTTTTTTGCAAAGATGAAAGGTTGATGAATAGTGTATTGACTAAAATAAGCAATATGAAAACCTAATTAACTAATTGAGAAAAAGTACAGATGACTATCACAGTTTCCAAAAAAAGGATCATAATAGAAAAAGATAGACAAAATGGAACCTGCACTAGAAGCAGGGGAAAAATGAGCCAGACACTAGTGCTGGGTGCTAGTGTCTTTAGGGTTTTATATAGATGAAAATTCTGTGCGATGATCTATGTATTTGTCCTTTCATCTTCCTATCACTCCTCGCTGTCTGAAACTTCCCATTTCGATCTTAACACACAAAAGAGGCAAAATGGTTGTGCTATATAGGGGCTTGCCTTAGTCAAACCCTGTGTTGGTGTTCCCACCTCCATAACAATAATGATGATGATGATAGAGAGTGCGTGTTCGTGATGAACAGAGGTAGAAAATTAATAAAGATTGTAGTAAAAAAATGAAATGATCTTACCATAAGCATGAAACCCTTGTTGGATTGATGTTGCAACCCAAATCACACAAGGAGTCGATGGAGGAAAGGAAGAAGCTTCATCAAATACTTGCAAGTGTTAGTACAAATAACAAATAATCTTCACAAGTAGAGAGATTCTTTAAAGAGAATTCATATCCTCGAAGTTTTACAAAGCTTTTAGATTGATCATGTATGTATCATTCATGTATATCATGTATACCAAAATGAGGGAGAGAGAGTTGTATATTAAGGCTAACAAGGTGCGTCACTCAATACAATAAGGTTGACACTTCAAGATTCAAAAACGTTTAGAGCCAACTGGCAGGACACTAGTGTTGGGCGCTAATGTCCTAGTGATATTTATCCTCAAAGGGCCTGTCAACAAGGGAGTTAACCCTATTTCTTAGCAAAGTGGTAAAATGGGCACGTGTTAAGCAAAAATAGATATACATGCTGAATTGAGTGCTCAACCTAGTGTGAAATTGTAAGTGCGATGTAGGAGCATCCTAGGTTTGAGAGCAATCTGCATCAACCAAAATATTTGCTTTCTTTTCTTTTCTTGCATTTCAGTTACATTTTAGTCATTTACAGTTCAGTATTTTCTACTGCATTTTATAGCATCTTCATATTAGAGGTCGCGGAGCAGTATTTAGCTTCTATGCCACATTAGCTACATCATACGCAGATTTTAGGAGATTTGAATTCATCTATAGAAAGTTATCGCTATTAGAAGTTCATTAGCTTTCATAGAATAGGACATTCAGTCAGTTAGCATGAGAACATAAGATTTGCAGAACACTTCCATGACTTGTAGAGTGAAATAGAACATATCACAAGGCTAATAAGGATTAGATAGACCTTCCCTAAGGTTCACATCATGTTTCATTCATTTACAGAGCAATACCATGAGTTTTGGGCTGACCTACATGTTTTCTACACGTTTCATCATTCATTAGAGTTTGTGACCTCTTGAGGCTGATGCAGAGGATCATTTGAGCTTGAGGATGATATATATACATCTCTTGGGTGCATTAGGAAGGGAGTTAGTGAATATGATAAGATAGATAGTTAAATTCTTTTTGGAAGGCACTTCAATGCTATATCTTTCTTTTCTATTGTAACTCAGAAAGTAGGCCTTTGAGCCCTATGATTGTAGCCCACATGTTTCCGGCATATAAGAATTGTAATTGTCTGATATATTGAGTATATGAATCTTCCATTACATTCTATTATTGTGTTGTTTCCGTTGTGTTTACTCTAGCTACATGGTTGGATAGTCCCTTCTTAGGGCCCTCGATCCGTGACTGCATCAAGTGGTATCAGAATGAAGTTTGTGAATCCTCTGGGAGTGAAGGAATTCCAGAAGATCTTGTGGTGAATAGATCATTGAATTGAGGTAGTCTACTTGTGTTTGTCAACAGAGTGTTGATTGTGAGGCAGTTGCTACCTTGTAGTCAGATAACTGAATTGAGGCAGTTACATCGGATCCTAGGAAGAGATGCCACCAAGGAAGATGCCTGCTATGGCCAATGTTGTTGGAAGAATGGAAGAGATGTTGATGACAATGAAAGTTAGATTGGATATTGTAGAGGAAGATAGAAGAAGAGGACTAAACCTTAGACATGAAGATGAAAGTGATGATGATGAATTTCAAGCTGCTGACTAAAATGAAGAAGCTCTAGAAGAAGAAGAATCCAATTAGGTAAAAATGTTGAAGGCTATTTCTAAGATGGACAAGAGACCTAGAATGGAAGTATCAAGCTATACTGGAAATTTGAATCTTGAGGAATTGATTGATTGGATAAATGAATTGGAGGAATACTTTGAATATGAGGAAATTGAAGATCCAAAGAGACTAAGATTAGCAAAAACTAAGTTGAAAGGACATGCTGCTATTTGGTGGAAAGAAGTTCAATTGGATAGAAATAGGAGAGGAAAATAGATCATAAAATGAGATAGGATGGTGACAAAGTTGAAGAATTAGTTCATACCTGTTGACTATGAGTTGGAATTGTTGAAGAAATTGCAAAACCTAAGGCAAAGGTAGAAATCTGTGAAGGACTACACTGAAGAATTTTATAAGATGATCATAAGGACTGGACATAGTGAAGCAAGCAAGGAGAAAGTGGCAAGGTACATAAATGGATTGAGGATGAACATTCAAGAAGAACTAAGTTTAGTAAGGATGACAACAATAGAAGGAGCATATAAGATTGTATTGAAAGTTGAAGACAAGTTGAATAATAGGAATGAGCAAAGACAGAGAGGTAGAGGAGGTAAATTTCAAAGAGGTAGAGCACATTCCAGAGGAGAAATACCTTATGCGGAGAAAAACAAGGAGAGTAGCCCATACCAGAAGGAAGAAATGGATAATAGTTCATACTAAAAAGGGATAGATGACATAAATTTCTACTGCAAGAAGAGAGGAAGTTGTAATTCTTATGACAATGGACACCATAGAAATGAAAGAGGAATTGGCAAAAGATCATTCAAAGGAACTTGTTTTAAGTGTGGAGGAGAAGGACACAGAGCATTTGAATGTCATAAAGGGAGTACTAGCAAGAGGACAAAAAATAATGCAAGAGCAACTTATGCGAAAGAAGAACTAGTTGGATCACCTAGTTCAGTGGGAAAGCTAGAGAAAGGAGAGTCATTGGTCATGAGGAGAGCATTATTTCAAGCACAGACAACTGAGGAGCCACCGCAAAGGAAAAGTTTGTTCTAGCCAAGATGTAAATTAGGAGGTAAATGTTGTAAAGTGATAATTGATAGTGGTAGTACAGATAATTTGGTTTCAAAAGAGATGGTGATGAAGGTGAACCTAGAGAGATTGAAACATTCGAGGCCCTACAAGATAGCATGGATTCAAGATGAGCACAAGGTACTAGTGAGTGAACTATATTTGGTGAAATTTCATATAGGATCTCTTATGTTGATAAGGTATTGTGTGATATTATGCCGATGGATGTGTTGGTTTTTCTTCTGAATCAGCATTAGGGTTTGCCAGTTCTAATGCACAGGTAGATTCAGCCAACTGAATACAGGAGGTTGCGTGAGCTCCTCCCCTTCACTTCTGGTTCTGCCGCACCAAGGGGGGTGTCCCTATTTGATAAAAGTATGACCTTGACTAGCTCAATGACAGAAAGATATAACTTGATAGCAACAGGCAGAATACTCTCACGTAAGGACCAAGATTTGTATAACAAATCACAAGGTTGGCAACATTCTTGGACATATATGTCTGGTTGGGTATGAGAGTACGCAGGGATCCTAATCCTACTCCTACAACTAACAGATGGAAGGATGAAATGGTTTGAAATGGTGTTTGGATGCAAAGCTGGACATGGTTATAACACAAACACAAAACAAGACTGGTGCCTATCCAGGGCCTGGAGTCAGTAGACATACACCTGTGAATGATCAGCATGAATAGCTAAAACTAGATTTCAGGGGGATACACATGATACCTGCCTTATAGATATCTCCCAATACAGAGTGTTAAGCTGTCGATACTTATGGCATCCCTATTGCAGTATACCTTTCCCAATATTCAATCTGAAAATAGTTTAATCTACCCCTTGAGCAGAAGTTAAAAGATTAAACATTCAACACAGGAATTCTATGTTCTAGAATCTTAGACATTCCTTGAATACCTAGACTCAGAAGAAAGATACATGCAAAACTGGAGACAGAATTAGCATAACACATGCAAACATAGCATTATTCATAGAAAATTGACCATGAAATCAATGGATTCATGCAAAAACGTACAATAGGAGATACATAAACTCGCAAGTTTAGCTGCACAGAGCAACCAAATCAGCTGTGTTGCATTACAGAGCCAAATGTTCAACTTTCAACAACCTAAAAAATGGTAACACAGTCTGCCTATATTGGCCAGAAAGTGTACCTCGCAGCAATTAATTACATGATTTTCAAAAATCCGTCAGATACAGCCCATGAGAGATGGCGCCCATAACTTATCAATGCAGTAGGCAGGAGAGTTGACAGGGGTGGCCTCGAGCCCTATGCCACCATTTGGAAGTCTTCATGCTAAAAATCGGGCAGTTTAATCACTTGTACTATCGCCCACACCCCTGCTACAATCGCCATTGATGGCTCAACCACCCGCGGCCTACTTGGAATCCGTCGCTGCGCTCAAACAGAAGTTCCCGCCAAACGCACTTTACTGAAGTTTCAAATGTGCAGGAAGAATAGTCCCACATTGGTGCCGCAGAGACTCCTTCAATACTTTAAAAACATGGTCGTGAGCATAATAGTTGTCGAGCACCTTTTGCCGCGCTCGACGCATAAGCCTTCTCCAAAAGCCCATCACCATGACATATACCATCGGCCCGCCCCAAAAATCTCTCACCGAGCTCAATAGTCACACCGATCGCTACACTACACTCCCCTTCATCGGCCAGAGACTAGTCTATCGGCCAACCATTTCACCGTTCACCCGACAATACAAGTCATGCCGATAGGTCCTGGCTCTTCCCTTCCGTCGGTGTAACACACCATCGGAGCATCCAAAAAGTTTCCTGCCGATCTCAAAGGTCACGCCGACGACAAAAGTCACGCCAATGGCAACTTGGCTTCCCATCTCCGTCGGTGTGACTTAGACCATCGGAGCAAGACCACAAACCTATGCTGATAGCTGCCATCACGCCGATGAAACCAAAAACATAAAGCTTTGAACCATTGAACCGGTTCAAACAGATGGTTCAATGGCGAGGTTCAACACTGAGGTTCGCCGGCGAGGTTCAAACCGAAAGTTCAAAGACACAATCGGAGCACACAAAAAAAACAAAACTTTCGCTGATGGACAAAACATGATGACCCCTTCCTCAGGAAAGATGATGCGGATGCTGCAAAACACTGAAGGGGTGCCAAAACTCAGAACCTTTTGGATTTTTTGGGAAGGTGCCTGCATGAAAAATTACTCAGAAACTGACAGTCAATTCAGGCACCAACAGGATGTATGTCATATATTGTTGGGGAGACCATGGTAGAATGATAGAAAGGCAATACATGATGGAAGGAAAAATACTTATACTATAACATTTAATGGGAAGAAACATATCTTGATACCTTTGGAAGATGAACCTAAGAGCGAAGTATATGGGAATGCTAGGATCTGTTTAGTGTATGGAAGGAAATTTTTGGATGGATTGAGATGTGAGAATATGTGTTTTGCTTTGATTCCAAAGAAGTACGGAACCCTAAGTGCAGAAACCACTATCGTAAAAGAAGAAGAACCATTGCCAGAGGAAATAATTGAATTATTGACAGAGTACCGAGATATCATGTGAGATAATGTGCTTAAAGGATTGCACCACCAATCTCGAGTATCAGTCATCATATGGACCTTATATTAGGAGCAAGTTTGCCTAACAAAGTGGCACACCGGATGACACCAATAGAAAATATGGAGCTAAATAGATAAATACAAGAGCTGTTGAGGAAAGGATTGATCAGAGAAAGTTTAAGCCCATGCACGGTACCTGCAGTACTAGCACCAAAGAAAATTAAGAATGTGTACAAACTCTAGATAAATCAATAAAATCAATGTTAAGTATAGATTCCCATTGCCAAGGATGGATGACATCATGGACTGTTTGAGTGGAGCAAAATATTTCACAAAGATAGACTTGAAGAGTGGATACCATCAGATCAGGAGCAGAGAAGGAGATGAGTGGAAGACTACATTCAAGACAAATGAAGGATTGTATGAGGGGTTAGTGATGCCTTTGGGATTAACTAATGCACCAAGTACTTTCATGAGATTGATGAATGGGGATTTAAAGAAATTCTTAGGTAAGTTTGTTATTGTATACTTGGATTATATTATGATTTTCAGCAAGAAAAAAGAAGAACATTTGTGGCATATTAGAAAAGTATTACAAAGGTTGAGAGAAGAGAAATTGTTGATAAGAATCAAGAAATGTAGTTTCATAAAGAATTGGTTTATTTGGGATTTATGATTTTTGCAGAAGGATTGAAGATGGACCTTGAGAAAGTTAGAGTAATTGTTGAGTGACCAACACTTGTGAACATTGGAGAGGTAAGATCATTTCATGAACTAGCAAGTTTCTACCGGAAGTTCATAAAAAAATTGAGTATTGTATGCACACCAATGACATAGAAATGAGAGGTGACATAAAGGATTTTAAGTGGACATCTGGAGCACAAAAGAGTTTTGAAATGTTGAAGCAAAAGGTGATAGAGCAACCAGTATTAGCCCTACCAAATTTTAACAAAGCATTTCAATTTGATTGTGGCCAGTGGAAATGCAATAGAAGCAATGTTAAGTCAAGAAGGGAGACCAGTAGCATATTTCAGTGAGAATTTTAATGATGCAAGGAGAATATATTCAGTTTATGATTAGGAGTTCTATGCCATAACTCAATCCTTGAAGAAGTGGAGACATTACTTATTGCCAAAGGAATTTGTGTTGTACACTGACCATCAATCTTTGCAATATTTGAATAGTTAAGGAAAGTTGAATCAAAGACATATGAGATGGGTAGAGTTCATGTAGAGTTACACATTTGTATTGAAGCATAGGAGTAGGAGGTCAAATAAAGTTGCAGATGCATTGAGCAGAAGAAGGAATTTGCTGATAGAGATGAGAGTGGAAGTACTGGGATTTGAAGAACTTAAGCATATGTATGAAGAGGATCTTGATTTTGTAGAAACATGGAAAGCATGTAAGGAACCTGTTGTGACAAATAGAAGTAAGTGGTTATATTATTTCATTCAGGATGAAATAACTGAATTATTGACAGAGTACCAAGATATCATATCAGATAATGTGCCTGAAGGATTGCCACCAATCTAGAGTATCAATCATCATATGGACCTTATATCAGGAGCAAGTTTGCCTAACAAAGTGGCACACCAGAGGACACCATCAGAAAATATAGAGCTGTTGAGGAAATGATTGATCAGAGAGAGTTTAAGCCCGTGCGTTGTACCTGCAGTACTAGCACCAAAGAAAAATTAAGAATGGAGGATGTGTACAAACTCTAGAACAATCAATAAAATCACTGTTAAGTATATATTCCCATTGCCAATGATGGATGACATCATGGACTGTTTGAGTGGAGCAAAATATTTCACAAAGATAGACTTGAAGAGTGGATACCATCATATCAAGATCAAAGAAGGAGATGAGTGGAAGACTTTATTCAAGACAAATGAAGGATTGTATGAGTGGTTAGTGATACCTTTTGGATTAACTAATGCACCAAGTACTTTCATGAGATTGATGAATGAGGTTTTGAAGAAATTCTTGGGTAAGTTTGTTATTGTATACTTGGATGATATTCTGATTTTCAGCAAGACAAAATAAGAATATTTGTGGCATATTAGTCAAGTATTACAGAGGTTGAGAGAGGAGAAATTGTTGATAAACATCAAGAAATGTAGTTTCATGAAGGAAGAATTGGTATATTTGGGATTTGCGATTTCTACGGAAGGATTGCAGATGGACCCTGAGAAAGTTAGAGAAATTATTGGGTGGCCAACACCTGTGAAGTAAGATCATTTCATGGACTAGCAAGTTTCTACTGAAAGTTCATCAGAAATTTCAGTACTGTATGCACACCAATGACCGAGACAATGAGAGGTGACATAAAGGATTTTAAGTGAGCATTCAAAGCACAAAAGAGTTTTGAACTGTTGAAGTAGAAGGTGACAAAGCAACCAGTATTAGCCCTACTAGATTTTGACAAAGTATTTCAAGTTGATTGTGATGCGAGTGGAAATACAATAGGAGCAGTGTTAAGTCAAGAAGGGAGACCAATAACATATTTCAGTGAGAAATTGAATGATGCAAGGAGAAGATATTGAGTTTATGATAATGAGTTCTATGCCATAATTCAAGCCTTGAAGAAGTGGAGACATTACTTATTGCCAAAGGAATTTTTGTTGTACACTGAACATCAAGCTTTGTAGTATTTGAATATTCAAGGAAAGTTGAATTAGAGACATATGAGATGGGTAGATTTCATGAACAATTACACATGTTTGTATTGAAGCATAGAAGTGGGAAGTCAAATCACAATAGCATTAAATATATTTTCACATGATCATCACAATTATCACTTGTTGCATTTAAATAAATCACGTGTGGTACATAAAATAACACCATAACATTAATGGAAAAGCATCACACACACACACATATATATAAGTTTGAATATACAACTCAAAATTGACTACCCTATACATCAAAATGGGATGTCATAATAAAATGTATGAGATACATATCATATAGCCAAACTACGATTACCAGACCCATTAGGACTTGGTGGTGGATGAGTGATAGAAGGCTGCCCATGTGAGGTTACGGACCACAAGTGACTCTTAGAGGCACTTCGTGACCGTAGACCCCTAAGCTCACCTCTAAGCTCTCTCATCTCCCACTAAGAATCCATATACAACTATTGAAATTTGTCTCTCTCCGCTCTCGCTCAATCTAGCCCTGCCTGTAGAAACTGAGTGAAGGCGTGACTCATCTCGGATGTAAGGGCTCTAGTGGCTTGATCTCATTGTATTTGGAGGTCTGCCTCTACACACTCTATCCTCTAGATCGCTTGATCCCTCTCATCTATAACACAATCTAAAGTGGCTTCCACAACCACCCTATATCTCATGAAGGGCATTAATGTCTCTGCATGTCACCTAGATGAGTGTTGTGGTGAGTATCCCGTCCGCACTCACTGCTCGGTTGCATCGGCAGGAACCATACCTACTATAACATGACTCACAAAGCCACACCATGTATGTGTACCAACTGTTAAAAGAAACACAAAGATAATATCAGTATCTCATCATCAAACATATATATGACATCATCATAAGCAAATAATCAACAAAAGAAACATAACATCTTTCTCACTTGGATCACCATCCTGCCAATCAGGATCCCATATCAATGTCACTCTAGCAACATCTATAGTCATCTCTATATCTGGGGGTATAGTACTGCTCATCTCCCCTCACTTGAATCGACTCAATCTCTTACTAGCAGTGGGTCTTGGACCATGTTTGCGAGCTCTTGACCTAGGTCTCTCCTCGATCTCTTCATCATCATCCACCTCTCATTGCCCCTGCCATGGCCTCTCCCTAAAGATGTAGTGTGACGGTGTATCCTCATCATCGTCATCGTCATCATCATAATCATAATATCCACCGAAGTGCCTAAAGTCATCCTTGTCTCCTGAATCAGCTCTGTGATCTCTCCATGATTGAGGATTGCCTATCGGATGATTGGTGGGAAAGACTAGAACAGGCTGAGCCGTGTCCCACCAGGTCATGTATGCTTGGGTACAATTGACGTCATCTACCTCTGACGCTGGCTATACATCAACAACACCATCATCCTTGCTCTTGACAACCTTAGGGATAGTCGGTCGTGGTGTGCATCATTAGCCCTAACTGCGCTATGCGCTAAGCATACATAGCTTGGACACATGCTAGGGACACCCTGCACGCATCCAAACTATCGCATCACTTAATCAAAGTAAAAGCTAATGATGATGTTTTTGTGACGACCGACTAGAAGTTGATCCCTCTGCATCCTTGCTAGGTCCCCTCTGCCCCATCCATGGCCTGCAGCCACGATATGGTCTCCATCTAATGTCGCGGGGTTGCTGTATATCAAACACTACTCTTCAATACAATAGATCATCATGTCTCTAGCATTTAATAAGGGGATAGGCATGTAGGTGTGGATGTGTCCAATTTGACTCTATGGGAAATCCCACTGGCCATGTACATGTGATGTGCTCTAGTAACCAAACTTGTAGTAGGGTGCATATCATCAACCCTTGCATCTCATAATGAACATACCGACTTAAGTCTCAATATAGGTGCGCAAGCATGCTATACCCCCATGCATAGACTATCCTCTCCTCCATCACTCTAATAGCATGGATGAGGCCACCATGAAGATGAACACCCTACCCTTCTGGAATAATCACTAACGCAATGGTAGCAATTAGAATGCGATGAACAAGAGGTATGTCTACACAACCCTGCTCTAGCCATCGAAGAACGATGTGTCCCTATTTGAGAGGCGTGACAACATGACCCATGCAATGAAGGTGACTCATACACGTATACTCCTCAAATCCTTCTCTATGATTTGCACTACCTGGCCTCATACTGGAAGCTGAAGGATATGGTACACATCCTCAAGTGTCACCATCATCTCTCATGTAGGGAGATGGAATGTACATGTGTCTGCAACCCATCGCTCCATCAGGGCCATCAACAAACTACTATGCAATCTCATTGTGGGCATAGTGAATACCCACCACGCACCCACATCCTACAAGAGACCTCTGTCAACATCAGACATTGTACTGACATGGCTCTGCAGTAATATCAGGAGGTGACCACTGGTATACTCCCACATGTGAGGGATGTCATGTCAATCATACAAAAACAATCTCAATCAGAAAGTGCTCACCAAAAATCAATTTCATCACATCTAACTTCATAACCTACCTAGACCCTTGGACCCATGGCCTATACAGGACATGGGATCCCTAGGAAGACCTGGGCGCCCAGTGTGGACTAGGGTGCCCTAGAAGGACTTGGGCACCCCATTTTGGTACCCTAGTCTGAAAATGACCTAAAAGCACTAAAAATGAGAAAAATGCATTAAAAATAAAGAACTAAAGTGAATTCAAGAGACCTACCTCCTTCTCGTCCCACCTCTCCACTACTTGGCGTCGAAGTGCATCTAGCCTTGGGGCATAATAGGGTCGTCGACTCGACATAGTGGTTCTCTCTTCTTCTCCTCTTCTCCTCTAAAAATGAAAGTGACAAATGAATGGTGAAAAAGTGAAAACTCCCTTTACTTATATTAAATGGATGAGAATTCCCTTTCATTGTCTAGGAGTAAAAATGTGCAACATTGATCAAACTACACTTATCTTGGGTTGTCGAACTTGGATTGTTGCGCTGTCCATTGCATTGGATTCTTGATTCTGGCCTCGATCTAACCCAATGTTTTGTGTCTTAGTGTTATTTACAAAAATAACCCTACCGAAGCATCTTTCATCAAGTTTTTCTTGAAATCGGTGTGTTGAAGTTTACCACCTTGTTTCTCATTTTCGGACTAAGCAAGTAGAAACAAGGGGGACATATATCTCCTATGATTTTCATCCTAATCATGTCTCATCACTCACCCCTTTAGTATTTATGACTGAATTATTCGTTTGTTGTTTGCAGGATGATTTGATCTAACATATCTTTCTTGACAGGATGTGGTTCCTAACTTTGTGATCTTGCAGGATTGCAAATTGGGGACTTCTTCCTCTTGCTTCACAAACATTTGAATTCCTCTATAGTATCCTTTTGGGTATCATTTTTTGTGATTACAGTATTTACTTTCCTTTAGTTGCGTATAGACATAGTGTCATATGACCACTAAAGTGACGGCTAAATGTTGTTGTAAATTGTACTCCTACATGGATTAGCACAATTTCACTAAGTTTAGATCCTTCCCTTTAGTGTCCCTTAATCCCTTTCATCATTGGGCCTATTTAGAATCTAATTAACACATATCTTACCTTGGAAATGTCGTATTTTAGAGTAATTTTTCACAAAACCCAGAAAGGCATTATGGATTCTAGATATTTAGGGCACCCTTAAGTAGATTCTAGAGTGAAATTTGGGGGCTAGACTTGGGCGCCAACCACCCAAGTCCTGCCTTGATCCTCGGGACCTAAATTTGATTTTGGTGTTGGCTTATGTCGCGTGCTTTGGGATTCCAAATTCAAAACTTCCTTCCCACGCAATGTTGACATTTTATTTTGATTTATTTCACCTCTAAGGTGGGGTATTTAAAGAGAACTCAAAATCATTTTAACACTCACAACTATTATGCAAGCTTACTATGCTAAAATTCTTCTACAAGTGCTATTGAAGGTCTGCAAGGTGTTGAAGCTCATTGAAGAATTGGATCTTTTCTATATTGGAGATATGTTGTGAAGATTAGGAATCAAGATCTTTAGTCTTTCTTGCTCTTCCTAGGGTTTGCAAAGCCTTTTGTATGATCGGGAGAAGGGTTGAAGCCTCCAACTTGAGTTTTGGAATCCTTCGCTGATATGGCTGCCTCACCTTCTTGTTCTACAAGTCTTCATTGATGTCATCTCCTTAAGGTGAAGTTGTTTCCTTGAGTGAAACATTGTGTCGATCTATGTCCTTTATGCTTGAGTCATTTACGATCTTGCATTTGTTTATGCTCTCACATAGGGTTTTTGAGCTCACACACATCTGCATCTATTGACATTGGCTATTGTTGATGTAGGAATACCAAAGATGAGGTTTGACTGAGGCAAACTCCTATATAGCCACAACCTTCCTTATCCTTCTTTTTGTTGTGCAAGTTAGATTCGGGAAGATCTGACAAAAATGAGCGGAAAAGAAATAAGTATTGCTGTCATAGTGGCTATAGAAGTTTTAGATTTGTCATCGAACAAGTTCAGGATGATTTTGGTGGCTGCCCTAGTCCTTTAGACCCTTGAATTTGGGATCTAGAACCATCATCAGAGATTCAGGTGCCTAGTACAACCAGTTCTATGATAGAGAAAGTTAGGATGATTTTGGTGGCCGCTCAAGTCCACCAGACCTTTAAATTTTAAGTGTATAGTCACTATGGTCTCCTATTTGCATTTCTGTAATCATCCTGTAGGTTTATGCTTCTAGAATCAGTCTATCCATGCATATCTTGTAACTAGGGTTTGATCGGATAACACTAGTTAGGTCTTGTGGAAACCTAATTGGGACATCTTTTTATGTACAACAACAGAGGAATAAGATACCTGTAGATTAATCCTTTCATAGTGATTGAGCTTGTTTCATATTCTGAATGTTAGTGCATGAAAAGGGAGGTTTGACCTAGTTTACACATGCTAATCATTCTCTTTTCACACTAAACACATCTTCATAGCCATTAAGGGAGTGGTTCAATGGTCAAGTCGCTCGGTTGTAGTGGCGGGCACTAGGGTTCAAACTCCCACTAAGCCAAAGAGCTTGTAGTCTTGTGCCTTCATTGGGCTAACGAGCTCACATGTCTTGTGCCTTCACTGGGATGTTATTCTCGTAGGCTATGGGCCTTTTTTGGGCCAACAAGCTTGCGGGTTTGAACCTCCAGTATTGATGCAAGCATTCATGCCAAGTGTTAATGCCAAGGGATGAGGTCCCCCATGTTGTGGCCTCACTTTTTCATAGCTCCAATCAAAAGCATTGATGGACCAAACAAAATTATTCATCTTCATTATTTATAAAATTAAATATTGTTATCCATTATATTTAATTATTTAATTATCACTAGTTTATACTTATATACATATATTTTATTTAAATTAACCTAAATATGAAAAACCTTTGAATTAAAATAACTAAAAAATATTATAGAAGCCACTCAATTACTGAATAGTTAAACCAAAAAAAATAGAAACATCCACTCCTTTCATAGGAGAACATAAATGAAACAAGTGCCATGTAGTGGCTAGTACCTGCCCTTTGTTTGGGTTTGTCTATGTGTTGTAGTAAAAGTGAGAGATATGAATGCATTGGAATGAGACATTATAATAGAATATAGTTTAGAAACATAAGCAATGATTTGTTTAAAACATAACTTTTTGAAACATCATGTATTTGTGCTTCCAAGCAACATGCATGACATATTTCTCGAGTTGTAGTTGTTCCTATTCAAGAATGAATTTCTAGATTACTTGATCCAACAAGCGTGATTCTATATCACCATTGTTGTTGTTGTGAAGTGGACAATGAAAAGAGAGATGGAGGTCTTTGAAAATGCATATGATCATTCAGGATTATGAATACAACTAGTCGATGTATCTTGTTTGAAAGGCTTGTCAATGGCCATGTTCATGCTAGTGTTGACAGTACCTGTAGGAAGGGAGATAGATAGTTGGAAATTGCTTGAAGAACCTCCATGAAGTTGATCATTGTTATGTATCATTTTTGTTGAAGAGTGCATGGAATTGTTTGTGAGTAGGTCACCAGAGTTGTACATATTAGCATCTAGTGCAAAATGTTCAATTTTGAAATTCCTGCATGTATAATCAGAGCAAGCATCTTGCAAGATATTAACAGGGTTAGTATATTTTGTATTGAACTTGTATCAAGAAATGAAATTAGGGAAAGGAAGAATGAATTGATTAGAAATGAATTTACTTGGATTTGAAGTCATGGGAATGAAAATTGTAATTGCTTTGATGCCTCTCATAGAAATGTGTGCACTATCATAAGCATATGCAACCTCTTCTAATGTATCAAATGTTCCAAGCCATTGATGTTTCTTGGAGTTTGGGTCCAGGATTTCTGCACCGTAACAACCCCATGGACGTTGTCTAACACCTCTTCATTACATACATTGATGGAATTTTTGGATATGGAGGTAGAATGAAAAGGGGATTCGAAAACAATAGGTTGGTTGGATATGTGCTAGCATGCCTCTAAATTTTTTATATAAAATTGGTTGTGGTGTTAATGCCCCTAATGGATATATCCGCCTTGTCATAAGCATAGGCCACATCTTCTGATGTATCAAAGGTACCTAGCCATTTCTGTTGGTTATAGTTGTAGCCATAGATTTCTACCCCATAACCATTTGCACATTTTCTCACACCTTTATATATTCCTTCCTTTCTTGAATTTTTCAAGTTCGTAGGACTAATAGTGTAATCTATAGTAAGTTGATTATTTATCCCATAGTCTTGACAGTTTTGTTTCTCTAGCAATTCCTTTGTCATCTTATAACCCAAATTTGTTGTTATTGTTAGTTGTAATCTACACAACTACTACTGCATATGCAATTAATTTATTCTTTTGATAACCTACAAAAGATATGCGGCAACAAATAAGCCTTCTTAGCACTTTTGCAAAAGCTATGGAGACATGAAAATATTATTATAATATAATAATAATTTTTTACAATTTGGAGGAAAGAAAAACAAAATGGAGCAAATATACATTCTACCCATTTACAAAATAATAGTATCATGACCCAAAACAATAGATGACTTCAATTACATGGATATTGTGAATAACAAATATAGAAATAAGGAAATTATATATTAATTGTAGCAAAAATATACTAGAAGGTCTTTAAAAATGGCTATAACATTTTAGGAAAGCTAGTTTGTAGAGGCCAAATCATGATTAACATTAGCATCATGAACAAAAGAAATAGGTTGATTGACATCTTCTCCCTCATAATTTATAGGTGGTTGAATTTCTGCATCATTTGCATGGTTCGGAAAACGTGGAATATGATTGAGCAGAAGATAGAGTGCATGGTAAGTGTCATCAATTTTATTGACAAGTTCATTACTAGGCTCATAATAGGGACAACAGAGGGAATTTTTCACTATGATTGAACAATTATTTTTGAGACTATGTTTTATGGCATTAAAGATACAAACAATAGCAAGATATTTATGAATATCCCTATGGTTGAATAACCCTCCAACAAGAGTTGTCCCATTCCACATGTCATAATTAGTCTGAGTAGTATTTAGGATTTCTTCAGATATTAGATGGTCTTGTATGTAATTGAAAGCACGCTTTCTTAAGAAAGTAGATTCTTGCAAGAGATCCATGGAGTTGGATAAAAAGAGAGTAACTACCTCAGAGAAGTACAACACTCTAGGGGAGTGTTGAAGAATTTCACGTCTAGTCAACATTTGAAGAGCATCCTCCACTACTTGACAATCTATTTTAAACACCTTTCCCAACATCACAGAGTCAAATTTTCCTTTGTTTGGGTATTCCCATTTCTTAATAGGGGAATAAAGTCATTTATTCTTTCATGTATACTCCATTCATTCGAGAGCTAACAACTTAATTATTTGACTATTCCAAACTAGAAAGCTCTTTTCAATTCTTCCTTGACTTGTAGAATGATCTCTTCTCAATGTTCTGTGCAATGAAAGAAGGAAGGGAGGATAGGTGATATGCAATGCAATGCTAATGAAATGTGGAGCAGTACAACAAAATGAGCAAGATGTAGATGCAAAATATGATAAAATGGCCAGTATTATCAATGCAATTGACAACTACAAGTAATATGAGTAGATCAATTAGTAAAATGACAAAGCTCCACAACAAAGTGTCATTGTAAAGAGGGTGAGCCATCATATCATCTGTTCCAAATGTCAATTACAAATGCATAAGTACAATGAATAAGATAAAGAGCAAATATCAACATTACTATGAAGATACTGCAAAGAACATATAAATGTACTTTGAATCACAATTAGCATAGAAATAAATATAACTATTTGAGATAAGGAAATTATTAGTCGTTAGCATTAATAATGTATGACAGTAGATAGAGAGATGTAAAATTGTTGTAATGGTTTGGAGTCAAACATTTTTCTTATTCTAGATTTTTTTACACACATAAAAATAAATATTTTTTAATATATTTTTTCAGGTCTATATTTGATGATCGACTTTAAAGTAATTTGAGAAAAAAACAAAAAGGTAAGTAAAATACGAATCCCAATCTCCGACTTAACCACTTTTTTGGGCTAAAAATTTGTTTAAATTTTATAAAATTTTGGGCTTGTTGGTCTTTGTACAGATGTGTTTATTGGAAGTAATGTGGAGTGATAGATCTCACATATCCAAGAGCTAGAACACATGAAAAATGTGGTTCTAAGATTTCCTTGAAGTCAGAGCTTAAATTTGATGGTCGACCCTACCTGTTAAGTAATATTTTTTTATGGTTATCCATTCAAATGTTTCCTTAAAATACTATCACATACCTTGATATAAATGAAATTATATATGAACAAAATATATGGATCATGATAATTCTATATAACTTTTAAAGTCTATTCAAAATCTCCCCTTTCACATGATACAATTTTTTAAAAATATTGATTGTATTTTACGACAAAAATGCTTCACTATGGTCATACGACCATTTAATTTAGGCCTTGGTTGAATTAGTAGTGGTAGAGATAGTTTGACTGGTAGAAATTTCAACCACGCCAACAATGGAGGCCAACGCTAGCATGGTCGCAGGATCTCTAATCAAGGTTTTTTTATTTGGGCCTATTAATCCCTTGGTAGCTGGATCTGCTGATGATATTACATTTAACAACGTATTTTAGAAATCAAAGACTTTATTCCTATTGTCAAAGATCCCACATAGCAGCTTCCCTTATTTTTATAATAGATTTTCTCTAGATACCACGAATTGAGGGCAACATTGGTGGGGAAGGGGATAGGGTAGCATAGTGTTATCTTTCCTGGATCAAAAGATTAAATTAACCCATTAATAAAACAAGGATTGCACATATTGTCATAACAGTATCAATTGATTTATGTTCACATGACGCTGAAACAAAACTTTCTAGCAAAGAAAATTATAGTGAGCTTACAATTATAGTCCTATCTAGTAAAACCTCCAAGAAAACAAGAACCAATTATAGAAATCCTTCAGCGGATCCTAATTTCCTCATCAAACACAAAGTCTCTATATGGAACGTGCCCATTATTGTCGTGTTTGGGAAGGAAGGACGTTTCAAATGGCTCCTCTGCTTGGATGATGGATCCATCGCTATAAAGTTTAAGGATGCCATAATCCTCCACAAGACAAGGCTCAGTGTTATTCGACATTTTTGTTTCCCTCCTACCACCTAATTGTCTTCCAAAATTTTGGATAACACACAAAGGCATTGGTAAATTCTTAGTTCGGGACAATGTCGAATTATAGGCTTTGTTAAATCAATCGCAACTTCACATCTAAAGGTAAACTACCTACAGTAGACAAAGTTTCAATGAAATCAAAGAAAATGAGACAAAATCTAAATCTTGCAATCGTATCTTTATATTTTTATTGACTCATATATGTTGCATTTTCTGATTGCTTTAATTCTGATCATAAAAATAATTATGCTTGTGATTGAATATATTCGAATGTGTGTCTTGAACAATGAGGAAGCATTATATATACAAGTGAGAGGAAAGAGACGCATCTCTTCAATCTCCCTGTCGGCCTCCACCAAAAGTCATGTCTCCAAAAAAAAATACAAGTTGGGCTAGAAGTGGGAGCCTGACGCTACTCCTCCAACATCAACACTCCCTCTCAACTAGGGAGGATACTTCCAGCTGCATAAGACATATCACCTCATCGTGATGTCAACCACAATGGCTACACTCATATGTGAAAAGAAAGATACCACCACATTGTGATATCAGATATCACCTCAATATGATATCAACCATAATGGCTACAATAATGTATAGCATGTACAAGTGTTCATCACTTACGTGACATCCACCATGGTTCTCTCAGAGGGTGGAATCAAGGGATTTCACCTCGAACTTCTCTCACTGAGAAGAACTCGTTATCAAGGGATTTCACCTCAAACTTCTCTCATAGAGAAGAACTCATTATAGAGGATCACTGATACTGAGACTCTTTCTCAGTTAAGGCTGTATTCTCCACTATACCAAGCTTATCTCGAAAGTACACAAATCATAACTTGGAGAGAGGATTGGTGAGAATGTCTGTCGTCTGCTCATCAGTGCTGATATACCTCAACTCTATAGCTTTCCTCAATACCATATCTCTCATATGATGGTATTTGATCTCAACATGCTTGGTTCTGTCATGAAACATTGGATTGACAGAGAGCTTCACATAGCTCTAGTTATCACAATGAATGATAGTAGGCTCCATTGATTGTCCAAACAATCCTGCAAGGAGCTTACGAAGCCATACTACTTCCTGAGTTGCCATACAAGCTGCAATATACTCTGTCTCTGCTGTACTCAATGCTACAGATGATTGCTTCTTGCTGCACCAAGAAATCATAGCAGATCCCAAACTAAAGCAACATCCAGAGGTGCTCTTCCGATCAGTGACACACCCTGCCCAATCAGAATCAGTATATCCATGCCGCTTCAAGTCTACACCAGAAGAATATCTCAAGCCATACCCAACTGTGCTACGCAAGTATCTTAGGATATGCTTCACTGCAACTAGATGTATTTGCCTTGGTTCACACATGAACTAACTAAGTGCACTCACTGCATAGCAAATATCTGGTCTAGTATTAACTAGATACATCAATGATCCAATCATTTGTCTGTACATGCTAGGATCCACCAGATCTAAACTAGTTGCAGCCTCTTTTAACTTCAACAAATTTGTCTCCATCGGTGTAGACATCGGTTTGCAATCCATCATACCAAATCTCTTCAAGATGTCAATAGTATACTTCCCTTGACTTAGAATGATCTCATCTAGTTTTTGCCATACTTCTAAACCAAGGAAGTAATGTAAGAGACCAAGATCCTTCATTTCAAATTCTGAAGCTAACTCCATCTTACATTTGAAAATGAGGTGATCTTCTCTGGTAATAAGTAGATCATCAACATAGAGAACCAAGATTAATGCTTCACCATCAATTACCTTGAAGTATAGGTTTGAATCAACATCATTCTTGGAGAAACCCAAGCTCATCAAGTATTGATCAATTCTTTTATACCAAGCATGAGGAGCCTGCTTAAGGCCGTACAAAGTCTTCTTCAGCTTGCAAACATGAGACTCCTTCCCATGAACCTCAAAGCCATTAGGTTGCTCAATATATACCTCTTCCTCGATTACACCATTTAGAAATGTTGTCTTCACATCCATTTGGTGTATTTTCCATCCTTTAAATGCTGCAATAGCAATGATGGTTCTAACGGATGTATAATGAGCAACTGGAGAAAAGGTTTCCTCATAATCTACTCCCTCTTTCTGAGAGAATCCTCTAGCCACAAACCTAGCCTCGTACTTCTTAATGCTTCCATCAATCGCATGCTTGATCTTGAAGAGCCACTTAGAAGAAACAACAGATTTTCCTTCAGGTCTAGGTATGATATCCCAAACATCATTCTTGAGGATGGATTAATACTCTTCAGCCATAGCATCTCTCCATACTTGCTGACTAGTAGCTTCCTCAACACTAGAAGGCTCAGACTCAATAATTTGACTCATTAATAACACGTAATCTAAGAACTTATGAGGTCTCTTGCTTTCTCTAAGAGATCTTCGGGGAGCTGCATATTTCCTGCCTCTTGCATGTTTTCTCGAGTCCACCGAGGCCTTTTTCGTACTACAACAATATCACTAGGTCCATCAGTTGGTTCCAAAGGCTCAACTAGATCATCTTCTTTTGAATCAAAAGACTCCCTTTGAATCTCAGGAGTATGGTCAACTTCCATATCCTGAGGAGACTCTTGGTCTTCATTATCTATCTCCATATGAATGCTCTTAGATCTTTTGAATGCAACATCCTCTTCAAATGTAACATCCCTACTGATCACAATCAACTTTTGACCTGGAATGTAAATTCTATAGGCTTTTGAAGTCTCACTATAGCCTACAAATATTCCCTTCTTGCCAGATGGATCCAGCTTTGTCATTTTATCTTTTGGTATATGAACATACACTGGACAACCAAAGATCCTCAAATGACTTACTTTCAGCTTCACCCCTGTGAATGCTTCTTCGAGAGTCATGTTCTCTAAAATGTGGTGAGGGATTCTATTTTGAACATAAATAGTTGTCTTAGATGCTTCAGGCCAAAGCAAGGTTTGCAAATCTTGGTCATGAATCATAGCTTTGGCAGCTTCTACAATAGATATGTTCTTCCTTTTTGCAACACCATTCTGTTGAGGGTTGTAAGGGACACAGAACTCCCTCTTAATCCCTGCTTCAATGCAAAAGTTATGGAATCCTTTAGAGGTTACTCCCCTCCGTTGTCAGATCTCAGAACTTTGATCCTGGTGGTGATCACCTATGTTTAGGGTTTCAAAATTAGGTTACAGGTATCTGTTCTTGTCCCTTCAATCCCTTGGTGCCTTAGGTTAGGTTGTTCCTCGACCCACATGTAGTGTTTTACCGCTTTTTCCTGTTGCACTTGAGAAAATGTTAGGTTTTTGTATGTGCAATTGTAAATGTATGTTGGCGGGTTTCTAAAATCTCAGTCGGCTTTTGAAAATTGATAAGGAATTGAATTATATGCATTTTAGATGCATATCAGGTTGCATATGCAAAGGGCAAATCTGTCACAGATTCCCAGGTATATTCCGTAGTTATGTACATTTCCAAATGCATATCGGGCTTACAAGGAAAAATATACAAGGATGGAATGTACATCGCATATCCCCAGAATATTCGCTATTTGTATATCGGGTCTGCATATATATTTGGTTTGTATGTTCAGACATACACTGGTTAGATACATTGCAGGTATATTCCAGGAAAGATTCCTTGTTTGTATGAGAAAGGGTAAATGTATGTTTGGACATACAAAGGCCATATGCAAGGAAAATATGCAAGGCAACGGGATATATATTTGGTGGGGTCCACTGCTTGTATATTTGTGGTTGTATGTTTAAACATACACCCAAATATACAAAGGATAGGATACAAGCCAGATCCAAAAATATTTCTAATTTGTTCTATGGGCCCCTGGCGTCTGCTGGTTGTATGAATGTGAGTGTTGTATGCCGCGGATATACAAAGTCCAGATTTGAAAGTTTTTCAAATCAAAATGATAAGCGGCAGGGATTCGCGTTGTATGTATCTCGCATTTGTATAATGCGACATACAAGTAAAAGTACAAACAAAGGCATACATTTTGGACCCGAAGGAAAAGTCAAAGTTGGCAGATAAAGCACTGGCGTCTGCGGCATGTATATTGGGTGCTTGTATATGTGCCGATATACAAAGGTTAGGTACAAGCCAGATTTCAAAGTGAATTCAGCATGCTTCATGAAAATTTGAAATCCGCGCCTTGTATATATATAAGTTGAATGTATATGCACACATACAAGGGATTTTTGAAGGTGAACAGTGGTGATTGTATATGCATTTGTTTATGCATATACAAAGGCGGAAAAGACAAAAATCAAGAAGCAAAAAGTCAGCGATGGGAACATGGAGTGCCTACGTGGCATGTAATCATTGGCTCTTGGCTTTTTGTAGTTTTTAGCGCCATGGATCTCAGCGATGGAATCATGATTGACGGCTATGTTTTGAACCCACAGCATAGGTGTTTTCCTGTGTATTTGCAATCGTTTTTGAGCAGGAAAACAACAAATGCATCTGCTGTTGCATTTTAAAGGGGCCTGTGGGTAGGTGAGGCAATAATGGCGGATTTGCAGAGGACGGACAACAGAAAGGATAGGTCAAGCACCCAATTGAAGATGAAAGTCCTTGAGCAGCGGTGCAGATCCTGATTCCACCTACTCATTCTTCTTTGTCTCTCTGCAGTATTGAATATTTTTTAGCGCCATTCCTCATGCATTAAATCTGGCAGGAATTTTGACTTGTCATGTAATTAATTGGCTGAATGTACAGTTTGGCTATATTAGGGGCAAACTGTGTCATTTTTGTGCATGGAAAATTGGACAAATTTTGGTGGTGTAAAGAGGATACAATCTCATTGGTGGATCTATTCTGGGTATTTTGTGAGTTTATGAGTTGTATGTTGAATGTCTTACACAGAATTCATCAGTTTCATGTTGATTTAAATGAGTAATGCTTTATTGCATGTATTTTGTTATTTGTCTCCAAATTGAATGTGTTCCTTTTCTGAATCTAAATAGCTAAGGGGTGATAGAGATTCTAGGATATGGTTTTCCCATGTTGAATGCTTAGTCTTTTACTTCTGCTCAAGGAGTAGATTAAATGTTTTGGGTTAACTGTTGAAAGGAATACATTGCAGTAAGGATGTTTGTAAGCAGAAATGACTAAATACTTTATCTTGGGTATTGTCTGTAAGGCAGACATTGCAAACTCCCCTTGAAATCTGATTATTGATTTAAGTTTGTGATAAACACTCACATATATATATCTATTGACTCCGAGCCTTGAATAGGCACCGATTTGGTCTTGTATTTTTGTTGCAACCCAAAGTCCCAGTCTTGCATCCAAATACAAATCAAACTTAAACTTTAAACACAAACCTTTTAGGACATTAGAAATAGTTTGAGGACTGAAATCCTTTGTCTACAACTGAATATAGGCCCAAAGCTAGCCCCTTTGCACTTATCTTCTAGTTTTGGTCTGCATATGAGAGGATTTATCTGCTTTGTGTCAACATCCAAGCAAGTTCATGTGCATGTGTCATAGGTGTTGAATACAGAATACCGCCCTTGGTTCTGCAGAGCCTAAAGAAGAAGAGGAGATATTTATAGAGTCTATCTCCTATATTGTTGGCCCCTGGCCTGGGAATCCTATTGATCAATGATGGCTATTTTGTAGGGATTTCTGGGAACAAGCATCCAGCTGGGAAAATAACCAACAGATTTTGGCGACACTACTGGGGAATGCTTTGTAAAAGAACTCTGATTTTAAAAGAAAATAATTCCTAGTTATAGGTGGTGACTCTGAACAAATCTCCCAATCGGTAAAGTAAAAATTTGTATGCAAGGGAGAAGATCCTTGCGTAATTCTCTGTCTGAAGAATTACCTGGAAAAATGATGTATAGGAAAAAGGGGGCTATTCAGGCCAGTCAAGAGGGTTCTCCCAGCCCCAGAAATCGTGATAATAATCAAAACAATCCATGATCTTCAGAGAGGACAAAGCCTTATTTTTCAAACACTGAGGCTAAAATCCAGAATGTATATGAAAGACAACGGGGTAGTGGATTGAGAATGAGATCAAAGGTGTTTCAAGAACACCCTTTCCATGATTCCCCTGATAGATTTGAAGAGGTTGAATCTCCAAGAGATGATAATGATGGTAAGACTGTAATGAAACCATCTTCTTCTATGCCTAAAGATGAACGGTTAGTCAAAGAAATTAAGAGCTTAAGAGCAGAATTAGAATATCTACAGGTAGTGAAAATTAGAGATGACATGAGACAGAAAGTGCAAGCGCTAAGACTTGCTCAAAATGATTCAATTCCTACCCTTGAAAATACAAATGTGCTGAGGAACCAGTGCATAAATGAAGTTCAGGATCAGCATTATGATCAAAATCAGAATGCAAATAATGCTAGAGTGCCATTAAATAATGTAAGAAATCAGAATGTCAATAGAAATGTAAATGCAAATCAGTTTGGTAGGCAGCCCATGCAGTTGGACAGATTCAGATAGCTTGTTTTTGATGCCATTCCTAGTTATCCAAATCCTATTGACAAACATGTGAGGCTGCAAGTGCCTAAATTTTCAAGAAATAATATTGTGTCAGGAGAAGACCATTTAAAATCTTTTCAGAATATCATGGACAACTTCGAGGTTGAGTATGAAGATGTTTTCATGAAATTATTTATGCAATCCTTAGTTGATGAGGCCAGAGAATGGTACAAGGGTCTGCCTGACAGAAGTGTTTCATCATGGAGGACTTCAGGAGAATATTCAAAGAACAATATGGTGACAAAACTAATCCAAGTTTCTTTATTAATGAATTCACTGGAATCACCAAAGGATCAAATGAACAGGTCACTGATTTCAATGCTAGATTCACAAAGGTGTTGAACAAATTGCCACATCACTTGAGGCCTAATGAACCTATGTGCATAGTGTTGTACATAAATTCTTTTGATGCCAAAACTACTTATGGATTAAGAGATAAGGGTCCTCATAGCCTTAGAGATGCCTTTAAAATTGCAACTAATATTGAAAATAACAGAAAAGCATCTGGTAAGACAAACAAGAGAGATGATGTAAAAATTATGCAAAATCCAAATACTAAATCTCAGAGTGTTTAGGGCAATGCATCTACTTCTGAGGATAAATTAGACAAGCTGACAACTATTGTCAAGGACCTGAGCTATAGAATGGCTAAAAATGAAAAAGTAGGTCTTGACAGACAGGTTGACCAAAGGCAGGAAAGAAGACCATCATTACATGATATGCCATATAATACTAATTGGCATAATGGTAAACCTATTCTCCCAAACAACAACACAAGTCAAAGGACTCAAAATGTTAAGGAAACTCCTGATCCTTTGAAGAAGGTGGTTAATAATGTTAATGACACCCCATGGTGCATCATATGTCAAATGCCTCGCTCACAGTCCCAATGTATGATTGCTCAGTCTTTATACAACAATATTGTTGCCTGTGATGAATGCAATGAGCCACATTGCATGGAAGATGATAATGTAAATATGTTGTCTACAAAAAGGGAGTATCCCTTTCATGATGCTGAGGCAAGTGCAAATGATGAGACTCAGGCTTATCAGCAGTTTCCCTATGATGAAGATGATGAAGACAACTACGCCTATGCTCAGGCTTCACACAATTTTCTGAATAACTTGAGAAGGCCATCTGATGAAGAAATTAGAGCCCTCATAGCTGCAATAGTAGCCCAAGCCAAAAGCAATTACAATCTCAGGAGTAAAGCTCAGGTAAGTAACTCACACCAACCAGAGAATACTTTTGCAAGTCAGCCAGTGCACAGTCATAAAGGATCTGAAACACAAATGAAACAATGGAGCAATAATAAGCAACATTTTAAGCAAAAAATAGGTCATGATTCTCAAGGACCAGAAAATAGAGTTCCTCAGGTTGAGGACCAAAACAAAATTTTTCAGATCAAAGATGACAGTCAAGGAGCCACAAAAATTAAAGCTGTATCATATCAAAATAAAAATAAAACTATGGACGAGGCTACAACTGTTATACAAAATTATGCTCCATTTGACATAACTCAAGTCTTGTCTCAAGTAAAAGTCTCTGTTCCATTGATGGAGCTAATGAAAGTTGAAGAGTTTAGAAGTAAAATATTGTCCCTGATTTCAGGAATATCCTGTCAAGCCAAGCAGAATGATGAATCTCAGGGTAAGAAACAAGCCCTGTGTATCGATGAAGATGAGGTTCCTGAGGTGTATTTGGGGATGACCATGACAAAATGCCCTTCACAGGTTGAACCATTTTATGTCTCCCTGGTCATAAATAGAAAAGTGATTAAGAATTGTATGCTTGACTTAGGAGCATCAATGAATATTATGCTTTTGGCCATCATGCAGCAAGCTGAGTTAAAGATAGATAAGGCATGTGGGAAATGCTACACAATGGATGCTAGGGAAGTACCTGTCATCGGGATTATGAAAGATGTAAATTTCAGATTGGCAGCATATCTAGAAAAGGCCTACAAAATGAACATAACAGTTGTTGATATCAAGCCATAGTATGGCATGTTGTTATCAAGAAGATGGGCAACATTGATTGGTGGGAGTATGCAATTAGATCTGTCATATGCTATGATCCCAATGAATGGTAAGGATGTCAAACTGATTAGAGAAGAAAGATCATCAAAAACAGTTGAGGATCAAGAATCAGAGGAGCATATATGTTTTGTGGACATTGACTGTGACAATTTCAGGATTGTCTCTGATGATAAAGGGGGTAAAGAGGGAGATATATGCGTTCAAGAGCTTGACCAATAGGGTCTCTGGACCATGTACTTTGATGGAGCTTGTTCAAAGGAAGGCTTTGGTGCTGGAATTGTATTTCTGTCTCCAACTGGTAAGCTTCTAAAATTTTCATTCTTACTGAAGTTTGCTTGTACAAATAATATCGCAGAGTATGAGGCTCTGTTATTAGGATTGAATGTATCTTTGAAGCACAAAATTAAGATGCTCAAAGTATTTGGGGATTCAGAGTTAATTGTGTCCCAAATTAGAGATAAGTATGCATCAAAAAATAAAAGGTTAAAACAATATAAGCATGTTGTTTGGGATACAATTGAATTGTTTGATGCATTTTCAATAAATTGGATAGAGAGGTCAAAAAATGTCAGGGCAGATTTTCTAGCTAATGTAGCCATAAGGCCAGATGATATAACTCTATCAGATGTTACAAATGTTGAGGTCAAACTTAGGCCTGCAGTGCCAGATAATGTATATAGCTGGCAGGTATTTGATGATGATAAAGATTTACTGAGTTTTCTACATTGTATTGATGAATATGAGAACCAAGAAATAGATTTTCAGTACTTTGTAGAGGTTGTAGATGGGAAAGAGACTCTTTTAGGGAAAGAGGTAATTCAACTCAAGACAAATAAAATCCCTAGAGGGCTGGTCGCTCTAGAGAGAGCTTTTGACAATAGAGACCAATTTGTTACAAAGGCATCTCCAACAAACAAGAATGATCTGGAGGAGATAAACTTGGGGACATCTCATGCCCCCAAAAAGGTATACATTGGCAAACAACTCAAGCCACATATCAGAACTATGCTGATTGCATTACTGAGAAAGTATAAGCATATCTTTGCCTGGTCATATGAAGACCTAAAAGCTTATAGAGAGGATTTATTCCAGCATGAAATCCCTTTGAAGCCTGGGGCTAAGCCATTTAGACAAAAACAAAGACCTATCAACCCAACTTTAGCTCCTAAAATGCAAGAAGAGCTTATGAAGCTTAGGGAGGCTAGAATAATCATGCCTATTAGGCACTCAACTTGGGTGTCTAACCTTGTCCCAGTCAGAAAAAAGAATGGTGACATAAGACTTTGTGTAGATTTTAAAAATCTAAATGTGTCTTGTTTGAAAGACAATTATCCACTGCCAAACATGGAAGCCATGTTACAGAAGGTTACTGGCTGTGAACTTTTATCCATGATGGATGGATTTTCAGGGTACAATCAAGTGAAAGTAAAAGAATCAGAATAATTCAAGACTACCTTCACTACCCCGTGGGGAACCTATGTATATGTGAGAATGCCATTTGGACTGACAAATGCAGGTGCCACATTTCAGAGGGCTATGGATGTTGCTTTTGTAGGATTAATTGATTCAATCTTGGCTGTGTATCAAGATAACTTGACTGCTTATTCAAAAAAGGAGGAGTAGCATTGCATGCACCTAGAACAAATATTTATTAGAGCATTGGAATATGGTATCTCACTCAACCCAAAGAAATGTGCTTTTGGGGTAGTAGAAGGAAAATTGCTTGGACACATTGTTTCCAAGGATGAGGTCAGAATTGATCCTTAAAGGGTGGACGCAATTGATAAAATTCAGGTCCCTAAAACAATGAAAGGTGTTCAGTCTTTCTTTGGACAAATTAACTTTGTTAGAAGATTTGTTCGTAACTTTGCAGAGACCACCAAAGATATCTCTAAGATGCTGAAGAAAGGTGCAACTGTCAAATGGGAAGATGAAGCAACCAAATCATTTCAAAACATCAAAGAGGCAATAAAGATGGCTCCTGTATTGAAATCTCCTGATTTTTTTAAGCCATTTCAATTGTTTTCATTTTCTTCTTTCCACACTATTGCTGCATGTTTATTGCAGAAAAATGAAGAAGGGTTTGAACAACCTATTGCCTTCTTTAGTAGGTCATTGCAGGCTACTGAATTAAAATATGACATCATGGAGAAGCAGGCATATGCACTGGTTAGAGCAGTTAAAAGCTTCAGGCCCTATTTGGTAGGCTCTTGGATAGTTGCATATGTGCCTCATGTAGCAGTCAAAGATATATTTATTCAACAGGAGGTAACTGGAAGGAGATGCAAATGGATAAACAAATTGCAAAAATTGAACATTGAAATACAGATCACAAAATTGGTAAGAGGACAAGGTTTAGCAAGACTAATGACAGTCAAATCTAGAGGCATGCCAAGTGAATGTAGTGCATAATGAAATTATAAATATGTCAGAATCTGAATGGTATAAGGACATCGTACATTATTTGCAAAATCTGAATTGCCCTACCCACCTTGGTGATGATCAGAAGAGGACCTTGAAACTACATGCTATTAAATACATCATTGTTCAAGGAGAATTGTATTGGAAAAATCCCGACGGTGTGCTGCTCAGGTGTGTGAATGAGAATCAGGCAAAGGATATTCTAGGTGACATGCACAATGGAGTGTGTGGGGGACACTATGCTGCCTATACAACAGCCCGCAAAATTCTTAGAGCTGGCTACTGGTGGCCAACTCTCTTCTCAGATGCACAAACAATGATAAGAAAATGTGATCCTTGCTAGGGGTTTTCAGGAAAGCTAAAATATGAAGGTGCATTGCCCCTTAGGACTATAACTGTAGAAGCTCCATTTCATCAATGGGCAATTGATTTTCTAGGGGAAATCTCAGAAAAATCAAGTGGAGGACACAGTTGGATTTTGGTAGCCACTGACTACTTCACTAAATGGATTGAGGCCATTCCAACTAAAAAGGCTACAAGCAAAGTGGTGATGGATTTTATTCTAGAAAATGTTATTATCAGATTTGGAGTTCCAGCCAAATTGGTCATAGATAATGCAATGTGCTTCAGGTCTGGTGAGTTTATTGATTTTTGCAGCAATTATGGAATAAATTTGTTACATGCATCACCGTATCATCCACATAGAAATGGTCAAGTAGAGTCAAGAAATAAAAGCCTCATGAAAATTATCAAAAGGACGATAGATAAAAACAAGAGGTCTTGGGATTCAAAGCTGAAAATGGCATTATGGGCCAACAGAATAACTGTGAAGAAAGCAACTGGAAGGTCGCCATTTGAACTAGTATATGGTGCAGCAGCTAAATTGCCTGTGAATAACCTCCTGCCAGTCTATAAATTCATACAAGAAAATGAGGAGGAGATTGAGGACTCAATGACTAGAAGAATAAATTAGCTGGTTGCACTAGATGAAGTGAGAAGGGATGCATAGGAAACAAATATCAAGAGACAACAAAAGGTAAAATATTTGTTTGATAAAAGGGCTACAAAAAGAAAGTTTCAGATAGGTGATTTGGTCCTTGTGTGGAATGTATGGAACTAGGATAAGGGCAAGCATGGTAAATTTGAACCCTTATGGGTGGGTCCATACCAAATCAACGACACTCATGGAGAAGATTCCTATTTTCTCCAAGCCCTAATTGGTGAACTACTGGAATTGCCTGTGCATGGACAGTTCCTGAAACCCTACTTCTCATAAATGGGTAACTTTTGTGCACACTGTAAACTAGATGTGAATATTTTGTACATGCCTTGTATGGTTGGTTGTGTTTTGAGTTTTGGGTTTTGTCTGGTCTACCCTGGAGTAGTTTGGTTCTTGCTGCAGTCTTGTGTTTGCACGTCCCCAGTTGGAGCCACTAGTGGTGATCACCTATGTTTAGGGTTTCGAAATTAGGTTGCAGGTATCTATTCTTGTCCCTTCAAGCCCTTGGTGCCTTAGGTTAGGTTATTCCTTGACCCACATGCAGTGTTTTACCACTTTTTCCTGTCACACTTGAGAAAATGTTAGGTTTTTGTATGTGCAATTGTAAATGTATGTTGGCGGGTTTTTAAAATCTTAGTCGGATTTTGAAAATTGATAAGGAATTGAATTATATGCATTTTAGATGCATATCAGGTTGCATATGCAAAGGGTGAATCTGTCATAGATTCCCGGGTATATTCCGCAGTTATGTGCATTTCCAAATGCATATCGGGCTTACAAGGAAAAATATACAAGGATGGAATGTACATCGCAGATCCCCAGAATATTCGCTATTTGTATATCAAGTCTGCATGTATATTTGGTTTGTATGTTCAGACATACACTGGTTAGATACATTGCAGGTATATTCTAGGAAAGATTCCTTGTTTGTATGAGAAAGGGTAAATGTATGTTTGGATATACAAAGGTCATATGCAAGGAAAATATGCAAGGCAGCGGGATATACATTTGGTGGGGTCCGCCACTTGTATATTTGCGGTTGTATGTTTAAACATACACCCGAATGTACAAAGGATAGGATATAAGCCAGACCTGAAAATATTTCTAATTTGTTCTTTGGGCCCCTGGCGTCCGCTGCTTGCATGATTGTGAGTGTTGTATGCTGCGGATATACAAAGTCTGGATTTGAAAGTTTTTCAAATCGAAATGATAAGCGGCAGGGATCCGCGTTGTATGTATCTCACATTTGTATAATGCGACATACAAGTAAATGTACAAACAAAGGCATACATTCTGAACCTGAAGGAAAAGTCTAAGTTGGCAGATAAGGCACTGGCGTCCGCGGCATGTATATTGGGTGCTTGTATATGTGCTGATATACAAAGGTTAGGTACAAGCCAGATTTCAAAGCGAATTCAGCATGCTTCATGAAAATTTGAAATCCGCGCCTTGTATATATATAAGTTGAATGTATATGCACATATACAAGGGATTTTCGAAGGTGAATAGTGGTGATTGTATATGCATTTGTTTATGCATATGTAAAGGCGGAAAAGGCAAAAATGAAGAAGCGAAAAGTCAGCGATGGGAACATGGAGTGCCTACGTGGCATGTAATGATTGGCTCTTGGCTTTTTGCGGTTTTTAGCACCATGGATCTTAGCAATGGAATCATGATCGACGACTATGTTTTGAACCCGCAGCGTAGGTGTTTTCCTGTGTATTTGCAATCGTTTTTGAGCGGGAAAACAACAGATGCATCCGCTGTTGCATTTTAAAGGGGCCTATGGGTAGGTGAGGCAATAATGGCAGATTTGCAGAGGACGGACAACGGAAAGGACAGGTGAAGCACCCGATTGAAGATGAAAGTCCTTGAGCGGCGGTGCAGATCCTGATTCCACCTGCTCATTCCTCTTTTTCTCTCTGCAGCATTGAATATTTTTGAGCGCCATTCCTCATGCATTAAATCTGGCAGGAATTTTGACTTGTCATGTAATTAATTGGCTGAATGTACAGTTTGGCTATATCAGGGGCAAACTGTGTCATTTTTGTGCGTGGAAAATTGGACAAATTTTGGTGCTGTAAAGAGGATACAATCTCATTGGTGGCTCTGTTCTGGGTATTTTGTGAGTTTATGAGTTGTATGTTGAATGTCTTACACAGAATTCATCAGTTTCATGTTGATTTAAATGAGTAATACTTTATTGCATGTATTTTGTTATTTGTCTCCAAACTGAATGTGTTCCTTTTCTGAATCTAAACAGCTAAGGGGTGTTAGAGATTCTAGGATATGGTTTTCCCATGTTGAATACTTAGTCTTTTACTTCTTCTCAAGGAGTAGATTAAATGTTTTGGGTTAAGTGTTGAAAGGAATACATTGCAGTAAGGATGTTTGTAAGCAGAAATGACTAAATACTTTATCTTGGGTATTGTTTGTAAGGCAGACATTGCAAACTCCCCTTGAAATCTGATTATTGTTTTAAGTATGTGATAAACACTCACATATATATATAGTTATTGACTCCGAGCTCTGAATAGGCACCGATCTGGTCTTGTATTTTTGTTGCAACCCAAAGTCCCAGTCTTGCATCCAAATACAAATCAAACTTAAACTTTAAACACAAACCTTTTAGGACATTAGAAATAGTTTGAGGACCGAAATCCTTTGTCTACAACTGAATATAGGCCCAAAGCTAGCCCCTTTGCACTTATCTTCCAGTTTTGGTCTGCATATGAGAGGATTTATCTGCTTTGTGTCAACATCCAAGCAAGTTCACGTGCATGTGTCATAGGTGTTGAATACGAATACCCCTTTGGTTCTGCAGAGCCTAAAGAAGAAGAGGAGATATTTATAGAGTCTATCTCCTATACTGTTGGCCCTTGGCCCGAGAATCCTGTCGATCAATGATGGCTATTTTGTAGGGATTTCTAGGAACAAGCATCTAGCTGAAAAAATAACCAACAGATTTTCTTCCCAGATAAGTTCTCTACCTGAGCTTTAAACTCTTTGAACCTCTCAAGTACTTCTTTAGATTTCAAGAAATAAATCCAAGTCTTTCTAGAGTGGTCATCAATAAAAATAATGTAGTACAAGAAACCACTCAAAGAAGCAATAGACATTGGACCACATAAATCAGAATGAATGAGATCTAGAATACATTTAGATCTACTTTCTCTACTATGAAATGGACTTTTAGTATTCTTACCCATGGCACAACCTTTGTAGGTACCTTCATGCTCCTAGTTGAATTTTGGAAGACCCGTGACCATCTTCTCCATGATAGGTAGAGCCCAAAAGTGTAGGTGAGCCAATCTTCGATGCCAAAGATCACACAAGATTGAAGAATCATGTACTAATGCCTGAAGTGGACAAGTGATTAGCCTATAGAGGCTCTCATGTCTAACTCCAATTACTCGAGCAGTTTTGAAGTTGGAATTCTTCATCCACACAAGAACTTTGCCTTCGAAGAAGGCAACTTGGTATCCCTTGTCTTCCAAGGCTGAAATGGAAACCAAATTTCATTTGATGACTGGAACATAGAGAACATCACTTAACCTTAGAGTAATGCCAGAATTCAAGTGGAGAGTAGAGATCCCAATCCCTTTCACCGAATAGCTAGCATCATCTCCAATGATAACTTGTTCACTAGAATTTCTCTCCATCAAGTTTGATAAATGCTCCTTAAAACCAGTGATGTGTCCAGATGCACCACTGTCAATCAGCCAAGTGTTGGTGTCGGTAGGTACATTGTTTGACAATGCCGAATAGAACAAATATTCACATGATTCCTTTTGAGGAGAGGCATCATCAACATCTGCAATGGTGGCCTATTCTTAGGCCTGGATGGACAATGCTTGGCAATGTGACCATACTTGTCACACCTAAAGCATTGGATTTTGGAGAGGTCCCTCTTCTTCTTGAAAGCGGGAGCACCATCAGTTCCATTTTCTCTATTCCTGTTGAAGAATCCTTTCTTCCCATTCTTTCTTTTCTTCTTAGATGATTGAGAGGAAAGGACATGAATGTCTTCATTAGTAGAGCTTTGACCAATTCCTCTAGTGGCCAATCTAGACTCCTCTTGAATGAAATCTACCCTCAATCGATCAAACTTGGGAAGTTTCGATCTTGCACTGATTCCTTGAATGTAGGATTCCCATGATGAAGGAAGGCCATTGAGAGCAAGCATGGTCAAGTCTTTGTCATCAACTACATGACCAATTGTAGAGAACTGATTTCTTAATTCCGAAATCTTCATAAAGTAAGCAATAACCGTTTCCCCTTTCGGCATTTTCACATGATGTTGTTGCTTCAGTGCAAGAGCCCGACTGGTGTTGTTGATTTCGTACATCTCCTCCAAGGTTTTAAACATGTCCCTTGCCGTCTTCAACTTGGAGAGAATCAGAACAATATGATCTTTAACGGAGTCAACCAATATCTTCTTCGCCTTGATGTCTTTCTTTTTTCCACTGCAACTTCTCTTCTTCCTTCGATGGTTCAGGAACTTTGGTTTCCACAAACTTGGCCAAGTTATTTTCTTCCAAGGTGAGCATGATTCTAAACCTCCATGATGTGAGGTTGGATGTTCCTTCGAGTTTATCCTCAATTTTAAGACCGTTCACCATCTTGACTAAAATAGGGATAGACAAGAGATATAAAGAACAATAGAGAGTATTGCTGCAATGACAAATCTGATCATGATCTTCTTCAAACCCACTCTGATACCATGTTGATTTTTATGATCAGAATTAAAGCAATCAGAAAATGCAACACAATGAACAATGAACACAACAAGATACCTTGGGAAAACCCTCCAACTTGAGGGGAAAAACCTAGCAACAATATATCTCTTATATATTGAATGATAAGAACATCAATCTACTTTATATTGGCCAAATCCAAGGCCTACAAGTATGGCTTCACTTCTTGAAGCACAATGAATAAGTTCACACTTGATAAATCTGATTTTCTCTTGAAATAACTTGATCTGCTCCTTAGAAGTCTACTCTGCCTTGTGAATTATGCTTGTGATTGAATATATTTGAATGTGTTTCTTGAACAATGAGGAAGCATTATATATACAAGTGAGAGGAAAGAGACGCATCTCTTCAATCTCCCTGTCGGTCTCCACCAAAAGTTATGTCTCCAAAAAAAAATACAAGAAGTTGGGTTGGAAGTGGGAGCCCGACGCTGTTCCTCCAACATCAACAATATATCCGTAAACTCACATGAGCTTTTTTTCCATTTCGAGATTCTAATTTCTGAGGATTCATGAGTTAATCCAAATGAAAATTCTCATCCCAATTCTCATAATTGAATGATTTAATTGATTAAATTTTATGAATAAAGATCTCAAGACTTGAAGAAGCAGCGGTATTTGAATTTGGAACAATTGTAGCATCCTCAGAAAAGGTAACACTACTTGGGTACAATTGGAGAAGGACCAATTTTGTTTCTTTGTTGGCAATGACATCAACACCGCGATTGCAATATGGGAAGGATCAGGCTGGAATGGCATGTACCGTTGGGAGAAGCTTGTCAATAAGTGTCTTGTTGCCTCGATGGTTACAATTGCATAAGAATACATGACCATTTATGGGATCTAGGAAGAGAAATAGCAAATACTCAGTCACCCTACTGTCTCTGGACTGGAGATCAGATTACGAGCATTTAGAAACAACTAGAGGCGAGGTTAATACTTTATTTTCTATGCTATTAGAAATCATGGATGGAAATTTCTTTTTCTTTTTTGTTTGCCTCCCTCTATTAAATTTTTCTTGCTTTTACTTTTCTATAATCAGGGAAGAGACCAAATTCGAGGAATGTTATTGGAAATGATAACTACTGATGGCCACAAGTTTCCTAGTTTTCTGGGACATACAAGTACAGGGTTTTCAGGGTTTATTTGGTGGTTCAGAAGAAAACCTCTTCCCCTTGGATTAAAGATCTTAGTTATAAAAGAAAATTATTTAATTAGACACCTTTATGAATTCTCAGATTTGGCTTGGCTCAGATGTACTAACAATGATCATAGACATCTTCCATCATGGCTACCATTAAAAAAATCTAAGAGTTTTAAAGCTTGATGACTCTCGCAAATTAATAGAATTTTGGAAGGATGGTGCTAACGTAAGTATCTTTGCTTTAGTATTGAAATTTATTATAGTTGTGCTTTGTTTTCCCATATCACAAAGACAAAAATTGGATGCAGGCTCCAGTGTAGTTACAAGAGTTGGGTATTAATGACTGTTGGATATTCGAAAGATTTCCAAAGTCAATAGGACGTCTGCAACATTTGAGAAAGATAGTCATGGAACATAGTGTTAAAACAATGGTGATAAGGAAATTATTGGATGGTTTGACATTAGTGACTCCATTTCATCCTTCATTGTAACCATCCACATCTCACTGTCTTTTGCATTGCAGGCCTCTTGAAATGTATTTGGTTCTGATAGATCAACAACGAGCAATTGATAATCATAAAATTTTGGAGGAGGTTTCCTCTCCCTAGTAGACCTCCTCAATGGAGGAGTTTGATCTTGAATTCTACCTTGTTCATGTGCAGTGCTCTGTTCAATTGCAACATTCCTCTATTTTTGATTGTCACTGCCTTGTATTTCTTTATTTCCCCTCTGTATTTCCATAGAAGTAGATGAATTTTGCCAAATTGAGAGTTTACCTTCTCCATTAATACTGGCAACTCTCTTACAAGCGAAGTGTGAGGATTTAGATGTTGTTGATCCTTGTATGAAGACTATGAAGGATTCCTATCTTATTGCATTGGAATCAAGGGACTCTGACTTTGCAGGGAGGACGTCACAAGTGGTGGGTTCGCAGTTTGCATTGGCTACGTTGAAAAAACTTCCACAGTATTTTTAAAACTTTCTCCTTCTTCCTGGGGCCACGGGTAGGAGTAAACAAGCAGGCTAATCACATTTGAACGCCCACCATATGGCTGTGTATTATTACTTTGTGTGCATCTTGCATCACCGTTTCTAGGCTGTGTGAGAATTTCAACAGGCTGCGTTGAACATTCTGCAAGCTGCGTTGGACGAAGACTTGGATATGGAGGGGAAGTCGCTGTTTGTGTTGAAAAAGATTCCACAGTCTTCTTAAAACAGTCACCTTCTTCCTGAGACTGCTGACCATATGGCATGTAGAGTGGTGCTTGTGACCTGCCTGTGTCAAAAGAAGCTTGTCTATGAGAGCGCTGGCCCATAGAGGACGTCTCTGCTTCACTAGCCCGTGTGGGAATTGCTCCCACTGAATGTTGTGATTGGAAATTCAGCGGCATATACTGTGTAATGTCATCATTTCTAAAATTTGAACTTACATTTCCTTGTGCATCTCTATTCAGGCGAAGTGACTGAGTAGGTACCAATGCTGAATTTGAATTTCCATCTGTATCTGATGCCAGTTTTGGATGTGAAAGCTGCGTATCACACCCAATATCATCAACACTTCAGCTAGGAACACTTTTTTGTTGAATACCACATCACGGCTGCGAATGATTTGCTTTGCAATAGGATCCCACAACTTGAATCCGTAATGCTCTTCACCATAACTGATGAAGATACACCATTTGGATTTGAAATCCAATTTTGTTCACTTTTCCTTTGGAATGTGAGCGAACGCCTCGCAGCCAAAGACTCGAAGGTGATTGTAGGAGATCTTCCTTTCAAACCACTCTTCTTCCAGAATATCAAAGTCCAGTTTGGTGGAAGGACTTCAGCTGATCAAATAAACTGCCATGTTAACTGCCTTAGCCTTGAATTCTTTACTCAAACTAGCATTAGAGAGCATGCTTCGTGCCCTCTCTAGAATCGTGCGATTCATCCTTTCAGCTACACCATTTTCTTGAGGTGTAAATGGTACAACCTTGATGTGCTGAATGCCGTTATCTGCACAATAAGCATCAAAATCTAAAGAGAAAAACTCCCCCCCATTGTCAGTTTTTAAACATTTAATCTTGTTCCTGATTTAATTTTCAGCAATAGCCTTAAAAATTTTAAATTTTGCCAACACTTTTGATTTTCTGTTGAGCATATAGACCCAAAGTTTACGGGTACAATCATCTAAAAAAGTTACAAAATAGTTTGCTCCTCCAATGGAGGTTACCTCTATGGGACCGAAGACATCCGAATGCATGAGTTCCAATGGTCTTGACTTCTTGTTGTGTCTAGTTTTGAAGAAGTTGGCCTGCCTTTGTTTCCCATAAATACAATGCTCACATAGCTCTAAATTTGCTAATTGTAAACTAGAAAGTTGGCCTCTTTTGAGCAATACTTCCATTCCCTTCTTGCTCATGTGGCCAAGTCTACTATGCCAAAGTTCTGTCCCGCTGTCAACTATGGCCAACACCGCTCCCACTTCAGTGGTACATTCGAGCACATAAAGAGATCCTGATTTGCTCCCTTTTGCAACAACTAAAGCTCCTTTTGTTACTTTCCAAATGTTGGAGGAAAAAGTGATGCTGCAGCCTTGCGCATCAAGTTGTCCATCTGAAATCAAGTTCCTCTTAAGTTTAGGAACATGTCTTACATTATTTAGTAGCCACTTGCTTGCATTTTTTAGTTGCAACAATATGTCACCTTTGCCAACTATCTCGCACGACTCATTGTCTCCGAGATAAATTTTGCCAAATTTTCCTTCTTGATATGTTTGGAAGACATCTTGATTTGAAGTTGTGTGAAAGGAGGCACCAGAGTCTAAAATCCATGAGTCGGCTTTAGCTTCACTTGTTGCCAAGACAAGAGCTCCTCCATCATTTTCAAGAGTCGTGTTAATCTCATTTTCTTTCAGCTATTTTTGGACTTTCTTGTAACACCAACAATCCTTCTTGACATATCCATTTTTTCCGCAAAACCAGCAACCTTCTTTCCATCCTCTTGACTTTGATCTCTTCGCTGATTTAGATCTTCTCCTATTTTTGTTTTCCTCGATCTTGGGTTCTTCCCCTATTGCCTAAAACTAAGGCTTCATTGGATATTTTATTTTGTCCTCTCCTCATATCTTCATTGAGAAGGGTGGCAGCGACATCGTCAAATCTTAACATTGCTTTCTTTTCCTTGTCTTCGGATCCTCTTCTCCCAGGTGCTGAATTGTTGATCGTCATCATGACATTATCCCAGCTATCGAGAAGCGAGCACAGGAGTAGTATAGCCCTCATTTCATCATCAAAATTGATTTCTACAGAAACTAGTTGGCTAATTACAATGTGAAATTCATTCAAGTGATTTGAAAATCCTTTTCCCTCTTTCATTTTTAGATTAAACTTCTTTAACAAGAAGACCCTATTGGTTGCGGATGCCGTCTCATACATGTCACAAAGCTTGTCCCAAATCTGTTTTGCCGAGGTTTCTGTTGCAACATTAAATAAGACGTTGCTGGACAGCGAGAGGATAATTGTAGCAACTGCTTTTTGATCCATTATATCCCATTAGTCATCTGTCATCTTCTCCGGTTTTGCTGATTTTCCTTTCAGCATGATAGCTAGGTCTTTTTGAATTAGTAGGGCACGAATTTGCAGCTTCCAAAGTCCAAAATTCTGCCCCGAAAACTTCTCTATTCTCCACTTGTCCGCTTCTTCCATTTCTTTGAAATTCATCACAAATTTCTCAACCAGCTCCTTGACCGAGCTCTGATACCAATTGTTAAAACAATGGAATAGCAAAAAAACAAAAGAACAGTAAACAATCACACAGTGCAAAGCTATTTAACGTGGTTCACCATATGTATGGCTACATCCACAAAGCAGGGGAAAACTCTTTTATTTTGTGTTCTCAGATATGTTTACAGCAGCATATACTTATGCTTATATAGATTACAATATCCGGGAAGAGATAAGATAGAAGGAGCTGAAACAATGAAAAGTCACCGCAAAAGGACGAGGTGACCGTTGGGTTTCATATCCAACACATAGCACCAAACTGGGAAGTCTGCTAGAAGAATTTTGCTTTCTCAAATCACTAAAGCACTTGAGCCTAAGTAGGTGTGAGATACTCTCATCACTTCCTAGCAGTTTCGGTGATTTGACAAACCTGTAGCATCTAGAATTGATCCAATGTGAGAAGTTGAAGGAGGTGCCAATTTCTTTTAGGCGGCTGAATCTCCTACAGCATCTCAGTATAAGTGGGTGTAATGAGCTCACCTTAGACTCAGGCTTTCTGGAATACATGACAAAGCTCGAGTATTTGAATCTGTCAGGGCTTCCGCAACTGAACGAGTGTCCTCGCCACATTGAAAATCAGGCCTCCTTGAGAGAGCTCTACTTACAAGATACCGACATAAAGGATCTTCCAGAAAACATCGGTGACCTCACCAAGTTGAGAGTGATGGTGATATGGTCACGTAAGATTCAATCTTTACCATGGTCTATGGGGTGTCTGAATCTTTTAGAGCATTTGGAATTAAGGAGCTTAGCAATGAAATGTTTACCACAATCACTTACACAACTGATTAATCTGCATTTTCTTATAATAGACACTTGCCCAATCAGTGAATTCTTTTTTGGGCGGGAGTGGTTTTCTTCTTCATTTTGGAAGCTCAAGGAAATATCGCTAATCAGAACAAGAGTGCCCAAGATTTTAATTTCTGAAGAGTGTTGTCCTGGCCTTCTGACACTCACACTTCATGGCAACGACCATTTAAGGTGGGTCCACACGCTGCCAACAGCACTGAAGTTCATAAAGATGAAAGTCTGTAGTAAACTAAGAAGCATGAGTGGTATTGGCAGTTTGTCAAACCTTCAAACACTAAGCATAGAAGACTGTCCAGAGTTAGATGGCCTTCCAAGTTTTGCAGAGTTAGCTTCTCTAGAAAAATTTAAAATGAGAAGATGCGGCAGAGTTGAGAAGATAGAAGGTATAGACCACTGCAGATCATTGAACAAGCTGGTGATATTTGACTGTCCAGGGTTAAATGCGATTCCAAGTTTGGCAGGATTAACTTCTCTAAGAAAATTTGAATTGAAAGATTGCTATAATGTTTCAAAGATAGGAACTTTACAACACTGCAGATCTTTGGAGGCGCTATTGATAAGTGGCTGTCCTGAGTTGTATTCCCTTCCAAGTTTTGCAGGCTTAATTTCTCTCAAAGTATTTGATTTGAAAGGTCGCAACAAAGTTGAGAAGATGGAAGGTTTACAACATTGGAGAGGCTGTCAATAAGTCTGTCCAGAGTTAGATGGGCTTCCAAGTTTTGCAGGCTTCATTTCTCTTGAAGTATTGGAACTGATATGTCCCAACAAAGTTCAGAATATGCAAGGTTTACAACACTGCACAGCATTGGAGAGGCTGATAATAAGTGCCTGTCCAGAGCTGGATGCGCTTCCAAGTTTTGCAGACTTAATTTCTATTAAACTATTTGAACTGCGAGGTCGTAACAAAGTAGAGAAGATAGAAGGTTTACAACACTGCAAATTATTGGAGAAGCTGGTGGTAAAATATACCAGCTCGGAGGTGCCGTGCATAGAAAGTAGTTTGGAGCACATGCACGGATTGAATACGCTGCAACTTATGGCAAAGAAGAGATCAGCTATTGAGCCATGCATTAAGGCAATACAGGTAATAATAATTTCTACAAATTTTAAACTTCTACTAATTTTCATCTCGTCGTTGTATTTTATGTTGTTTTCCTTTTTGGGCAGAAATGGCCGCAAGAAATAATCATATGTACGAAGGCAGCCCCTGGCACAGCGTCCCTTCTAAACTCTCTAGCCTTTCCCAACGTCTTTGTCGTCCATTCCTACTTCAAGGGGGCAAGTCAAATTCTAGGCTGTATAGGTCAAATTCTGTTAAGGATAATTAAGATTGTCTAGAGATTCAGCTAGAATGTTTTCCAAGTTCAGTTAGAGATTCAGTTAGAGTTTTAGCCAGGTTCAGTTAGAGGTTCAACTAGAATGTTTTCCAGGTTCAATTAGAGCACCATCAAGAGGTTCAACTAGAGATTCACCCAGAGGTTCAGCTAGAAATATATTGCTGGAGAGATTTGTTTGCAGGGCAGATATATTGCTGGAGTGATTTGTTTGCAGAGCTGGTATATTGCTAAAGTGATTTTTGTTTGCAGGGTTGTTATATTGCTCAAAACGCAAGTTGGAACAAGCTAGAAGTATTATTGGTACTGCTCTCATGGCCAAAGTATTACATATAAATGATCCAATCTCATATCAGTAAGCTAGAGGGAAGAACGAATGGGAGTAAGCCATGAAAGAGGAATATGCTAGAAGAATGTTTGGTATGCTAGAGGTGAACATTAAGGGGGGTAGTAGTATAATGTTCCCCTCTCATTTGTATTTTCTTTGTATTATTCTAGCCAATCTTAAGGGGGGATATTAAGGATAATTAAGATTGTCTAGAAAATGATAGAATGTTTCTAGAGTCTTCCATAAGCTAGAACATTCCTGGAGCTGTTCTAAAAAATAACATTCTAAGAGCTGTTGTAAAAAAGAACATTCTAGGTTTAAGAGTTTTCTAGAAAGCTAGAAGCTTCCAGGCTTCAAAGGTTCTATAGTTATATATATGTGATTGTAGAGAGCTGTTGGTCACAGCATTTGGATTGCTACTAGGACAACATCTGGATAGCTGCTAGACACAACATTTTGGATGTGATGTAATGTATGTTAGATGAATATAATTTGCTGGGTTATTCAACTCTGTTTTGCCCTGTCTTTACTCTATTAATTGGTGTTATGTTTTGCCCTATCTTTTTAGTATTTTTGGGTCTATTCTTACAAATTCTAGGTTTGGTTCCCGACAATTGTAATGCCATTATGCTATGTTTGGTTATAAATTGTAGCTCTCCACGAATGATGCTTAATATAGGGAAGGCATTTGACGATATGTTTTCGATACAAATGGATGAGGGCCAAGCTATAGTGATAGCTGTGTTCACAGGTTTGTGTCTTAAACAGTTGCTGCTTGGCATAGATCCTGAGGTAAATGATAATGAAGATAGAGGAGTTACGGAGGTTGAGAAAAGTTTTATTTTTATGGGCGAGGAAGAAAATAGCATCATGGAGGCTTTCCACAACGTATTTGTACTTCTAGGAAATTGATAGTGTTACGAATTAATAGTAAATGGTACGCAAGCTAAAATCTGCTATGGTTATTGTAAGTTTAAGTATTAGCATTAGCATGAACATACTTTTCAAAAGAGCTTTAACTTTTATAATTGTGTTGATTAACTGCATTTATGGAACTTCCATGACTTTAGTTTTTCAATTGTCGTGTGTACTTTTGGTTGTTTTTTGTTTTTCCTTTATTTACTCTCCTCAACCACTGCCCTTTGTTTTCTTTTCCTCTCTTCCCCTCTATTTCCTTTATAAGGCTCAAGTCTGCTATCTATTTTTCAATACTCCTCTTCCTAATGATGGATCATTGAGTATGATCCAAAACATTGATTCAAAAACATACACAGTGGAATCCAGAAGCACTTGCAAACTTATTAAATTGGGATTGATAAATTGGACTAGTTTTATGGTTATGAGCGAAATGATTGAGCACAATAAGTAGACATCTAATAGTTCTAGGATGATGTGCTCTGATGTAATGTGGCTAGCTTCCTTTTATTCCAAAATATCAAGTTCTAGAAGTGTTCAATAGATTCCTAGGCTATCTTGAATGGTTTTGAAATGAGTGAGTGAATGTCCATAAATACAACTAGCAAAACACAAATTAACATAATGTGCTCTAAGTTAACTCACAAATGGCTAGTGAAGTGGGCAACAACATATAAATATAATTTTTTTATTATATAATTTTTTTATTTTAAAAAAGTGAGGTTATTAGCCATTTTTCCTATGTGTGGAATGACCAAATTGTAAACACTTCAGTTCTCATGTGAATGCCTCATGTGTACTAGCATATCTCACTATCTCACCTAAAGCACATTGATTTCTACACCTTCTTCTTTTCCTACATACTACAACTTGTGATAGAGCGTAACTACCCATGCACATATCGTCATTTAATACAAAGAAATCATACAATCAGCTTGCAAGAGTATTCACACAAACTATAATTCACAATATATTACTCATGACCTTACAATGCATTTGTACATTAATGTGTACAATATTTGAGGTGTATATAGGCACATGCCCCCTTGCACTACATTAACTATTCATAGAATCATGTATAATTACAATTATAATGTAGATTTTCTTATAGAGAACTATAAGTCACCTGTATCCCAAAATCCAAATATGTCCCTTATAACAATATTTGTATGATTAGCTCCTTATCCTTATTTATGTGCATGCATGATACTTAGTCATGTGCTTTCTATCTGTAGCTAGGTACTAATTTGGGTAGTATAACAACTTGTGTTACAATCAAGTGCCAAATTTCTCCTAAAACAATTATGTGTTTTATCCTTCAAACACTAAAATGTTGTAGCATACTAGCAATACAAAATACATTGTAAGTCATCAATAATGAAGAAACACTAAATTGATTGTAATGTACCTAAGGATGTAGTATTATGGTGTATTAACTAGTATTAAATAAAGGAGTGGGGTGCATACTTTGCATAAGTCTTCTCACTAGTTAAATAGATTATAAATATTTATCTCAAATGTGTGGGTAAGTGGTAGTCATAGGTAGTTAATTGTAATTTAATGTAGATAAAAGGGTCATATGAAACATGTGAAGAATATTGTGTGTGTTTGGATCTTATATTGGGATGTACTGTGGATCATTATATGGTGTTTCCCTCCCTCAAGGGTTTGGTTTATGTTTTAATTAGATTGTAGTATTTCTATTGTTGAGTTGTGAGAACAATCTATTATTTAGAAAATTTTGATTATTTTTATTCATGTTCATAACATTTGGTATTAGAGTTCTTTCTAGGACAGAGTAGGAAAAATTTGTTTTTGATATATTTAATAAGAGGTGATTCCTTATAGAGGGTCATATGTCTCACATAGGGCTTAAAAAAATGAATCTAGATTTATTGAAAAGAGGACTTTGAAATCCTTTTGAAAAATGGTCACCTTATAGATTTAGAACAATATCAAGGGAGATGTGGTGATTTGAAGTTGACCCTATGATTCATTTTTTTTTAAATTGATGGGAAAGAAAATTGATAACTCGTGAATTGAGTAAGAAAATAAATTATATTTTATGTAGGTGAAAAGAAATATTTAAATCTACCTTTCTCCATCATTATTTTTAGCTATGGGATAGAAAAGGAGATCTATTAAAAAAACTTGAACTCTAATTTCAATGGAGTTTCTAAATTTTAATGGAAGTGTTAATGTTTACCGCAATATGGTGTGTTTCACAGAATATGAAGTAAACAGAATTAAGTAGTATAGTGCATAACATAGAGCATGAAATTATAACAACATTGCACAGAATAAAGCATTGTTCCCATTCATTGAATATATCAGTATTACACTACAATGTTACAATGCCGTGGGGTCGCCCCGACTACAAAGTATTAAGCCAATATATAACTTGGCCAAGGTTGGTTGAGATACCAACCGTTGGCAACGACTCTATAACTATCCAATCGTCGGGGTTAATTCCCGATAACACTCCTACATAACAACACTAATTAATTTATGATTATTTACTTGGCTGACTACGACCGACTACAATTATGACCGACTACATCATCCCCCCCACAAAATTAGTCGTCTTCCAGACGACAGAAAACCATCAAGTGACATTAAGTAAGCTTTTGCCGACAACAATGCTGAAGTAGGAGCTGTGTAAAAGTAGAACCAACACATTTGGAACACCTGCCAGTAGACCAACCAACCAAGGGACCCAATCTGATAGCACACTGAATGCTGCGAATGTTGCACCCCATTGCTCACTGGATCAAGATAGTACTAATTTGATGGGGGTTTGGAGGCAACGCCCCCAGCGGGGTCGAGGGGCAGCGCCCCTCGCGGGGGTTTGGGGGCAGCGCCCCCAGCGGGGTCTGGGGGCAGCGCCCCTCGCGGGGTCCGGGGATCTGGATACATCACTTTTTTTCCTTGTGCTCGGGTAACCGCTAGGATCTCTTCATCCTTCTCCTTGAAACTGATCATATTCACCCCTTTTTGCTTCGGGCAATCTTTTTCTTCGTGATCTCCAGGCCCGCACCACTTGCATAATGCATTTATTGTGTTCTGATTGTTGTTCGGGCATTCTCTTGTAAAGTGTCCCCACTCGTTGCATTGCCGGCACTGTATCATAGGTCGCCCCTTGCTGTCATACTGCAATCTGTTTCTTGGACTTCTATTGCTTTGGTAACCTCCAGGGGATGCATGGCTATTGTACTGGGGCTTTGGTGGTGTGTTCGGTGGGGTTGACGGTTCTCCTTGAGTGAACAGTACTTGCGTACCCCTTGCTTTCAGATTGTATAGGCATTCCTTGATGGAATGTCCCATCACTTGGCAGATATCACAAAACAATTTTTTCGGACAATTTGTCTTTGTATGACCTTCCCCCTTGCAATCTGTACACCACAGTTCTCTGGCTTCCCTCATACTCTCCTTGTCGACCTTCAGTTCTTTCATCATTCTCATCATGTCCTTCCTGAGTGCTTGCACGGTCTTGGACTCACTGTCGCTGTTGTCATCCGTACTCTCCTCGTCGTCCGTCTTCCTTTTCCCTCGGAAGGATATTTTATTTTCACTCTCTATATCCATCGCTCGATTGTAGGCTTCATTGTATGATGACGGAGGCACGACTTTCATTTTCTTTCTCAGCGATGGACGCAACCCTTCGATGAACCATCGCTTCTTCAGCACGTCGGCCGGTTGAGTCTCCAGTTTTCCCAACAATTCTTTCAGTCTCCGGTTGTAGGTTCGCACGTTCTCGTGCTTCTCTTGCTTTGTACTGTAGATCTCCGCTACAATTTCACTATCATCCCTCAGAAGTTTGAATTCGTCTTGGAATGCCTTCTTAAGTAATCTCCATGATGCCCTGTGTGCTTGGGCCAACTCTGTATACCAGTCAATGGCACTATCTCTCAGTGTCGCTGGAAATGCTTTCAGCCAGTAGTCCACATCATCTTGCCCATTGGCTATCCAAATCGTCTCGCATGTCTTACAGTGTCGTACTGGATCTTCTGACCCATCCCCCGTAAATTTTGGCAGCTTCTGCCTGTCGGTTGGCGGAGTCACCATCCTTCCCCGATGCCCTCCTTGTGTGTTGGACCTGACTGAACTGGTTCTCTCGCAACGTCCCGGTGCATCACTTGCACTCTCGGCCACGTTCGAGTCTTCCCCGCATCCTCTGTCAGCGTCCTCTACACCTTGAGTCTCCTCGGGTTCGTTCTGATACTCCCTCTGCCCTGGGGTCTTAGGCTCAGATCTTCCAACTCTCGGCCCTTCGTCGTCCGATATGGATAACTCTCCGATGCGGCAAATGCTGTTTTCAATTTCTTCTGTCAATTCATTTTCATTCCCTTTTTCTTTATTTATCAGCGGTATCTTGAAAATTCCTTCGTCGGCATGATGATGTTCATTGACAATTTGTCTCAGTGTTTTCCTTCGTTCTTCTTGTTCCTTTAATCTCAATGATCTTCGTGCTCTTTCCTCTGGTGTTTCATGCCCACTTGGTACTCGGTTCTTATCCTTATTGAGTTGTATGGGCATTAATTACTACTCAGGTGAGGAGATGGTCGACCTCTTGGTCGACGTGCAATTGATCCCAGATGACCGACTGAGGGATTTCTCGTCTAAGAGCGTCTTCACGATCCTCGTTTGCTTGTACTGGCTCTTCGATCGGCTGCCCCATCACGATGCCATCTTCATTGTGTTTTTTTTTTTTTTTTTCCTCGACCTTGGTTACACCCAACGGTTTGCTTGTTTCTGACGATGCCACTTGTCCGATGGTTTCCGATGACAACTTGTCATCCGATGGTCTCAACTTGTCATCCGATGGTCTCAACTTGTCATCGACTTGTCACCCGATGGCATCAGACGACTCAACTTGTCATCCACTTGTCACCCGATGGCATCGGACGACTCAACTTGTCATCCACTTATCACCCTCGACCCGTTTTCGAACTGGCAACGGCGCCAAATTTTACCGCAATATGGTGTGTTTCACAGAATATGAAGTAAACAGAATTAAGTAGTATAGTGCATAACATAGAGCATGAAATTATAACAGCATTGCACAGAATAAAGCATTGTTCCCATTCATTGAATATATCAGTATTACACTACAATGTTACAATGCCGTGGGGTCGCCCCGACTCAAAGTATTAAGCCAATATATAACTTGGCCAAGGTTGGTTGAGATACCAACCGTTGGCAACGACTCTATAACTATCCAACCGTCGGGGTTAATTCCCGAAAACACTCCTACATAACAACACTAATTAATTTATGATTATTTACTTGGCCGACTACGACCGACTACAATTATGACCGACTACAGTTAATGCCTTAGAGTAGTGATTCCAATTAAAAAAAGATAGTATTATAAAATTTGTAGAGAAGATGAAAGATAATACATGCATTTTATCTCTGAGAAAGGAAGATTCGATCCTTCAATTTCATGGATGCATTCAAAGATTAAATGATATTATTTTAGTAAACCCTAGTAGCAAGTATAACTTCATCAACATATATTTAACAAAGAAACTAAAGGGACAATCAAATAAAATCAAGGACAATCAAATAAAGGGTTAGGATATTCAACTTTTTGAAGGCTTGGAGCTCTTCATGAACAAATGTGTTTTACATTCCATTTTTTATGTTTTGGATGTGGTTGGGTTAGATATTGTTCTTGAATATCTTTGGTTAAAATATTTGGAGACAATAAACATTAATATGAAGAAGTTCATGAAGCTATGGTATAGTAACAAAATAGTCACATTAGAAGAAATCACACATAATGGATACCAAAGCAAAGTCAAGGTAGAGCAAGTTTAAGAATCTACTAAAAATGCAGAGAAGAATTAGAGGAAGAACAAAAGGAACACACACACAAAAAGAGGAAAATATTATTTCCCTTTTGTTGGCATGTGCACAAAAATGTTAAATCTCATGATCCCAATTTGACCCTACCTTATTTTCCTAATGTTAATAATCGATCTAAGAAGATTAAGACTTAGTGTCCACCCCATTTGAGTTCTTTATTGATCCTTTGATCAATCCTCTTTGTCATGCTCTCTTTTCTTTTTCCCTACCCTTGTGATAGTGGTTTTATTTTCATAAATAGTCATATGATGTTCAAGATTGATAGTTATAGTCATGGTTTCCCATATGATTTTATAATTTTATTGAACTCTAGAGAAGTGATTGAATGGTGATCTTAAGTGGTGAAAATCCAATCTTTGATCTAAATATGTCATGTTCTTTATGCTAGGGGTTGGGAAGCTATGCTCTTTGGCACTACACTTATCTATTTCTAGGATGAACTTATTTCAATGGAAAATAAAGTTATTTGTTTTGTAGACCTATTTTATTGGGGTTGCATGGATCATTATTGGGAAAAGGTGTCTCAAACTTGCATTCCTAATGCTCATTAAATAATATTTCTTCTATGCACTCAATATTCCATCTTTTGTGTATTTTGTCTTCTTGTGGAGAGTTGGCATCTTATTTAGAGGTGAGAGGGAATTCATCTTTAGTGGATTTTATCCTCACATGAGGAGGTAAACATCCCACTTTGAGGTGGAATATAGGTTTACCATCTGTCAACATCTTGTGGTGTGTGCAAGGTCATTATAATAGGAGTTACATATGACATATTCTTATGATGTGTAAGAGCATGTAAGAAGGGGGTTACATTGAAATCTTGACTAGAATTATTACAATATTGGACACTCATCATGGACCATCTTTGAATGGTTTGAATAAGGAGAAGTGGGGGCCCAAGTTTGGATGGTCAAATATGATAGTTTATGACAATGTAAGAGTATAAGGAACATGCTAAAAATAGCTAGGAGGACCAAGACCAAAGAGGGGCATTGGAATCTAGACCCATGCTTTTGGGTACCATACCTTTTTTGGTTTTGAAAATAGTTTTTCTAAACCATTCATGGTTTCTACTTTGAATTTTTCCTATTTAGTGGTGCTTGAAGTAGTAGTTTGTATGAGTTAATTTACAAGTACTATAATGTTGCTGAAATAACTCCATACTCAAATGTTGGTGATAATTTTATAAAGGCTTTCTCTCCAAGTGTATTGTAACCATATTATCTACAAAATAATACCTTGGGTTGCTTTTGAGTGTGGGTTTTTTCTCCTGAAAGGGTTTGAACCTCATGTACACCTTGTGTTATAGTAATTGTTTATTTTATGTTTATATGCGTTTCTTCTTTCTATAAGTGTAAATATTGAAAATTATGCAATAATCTCCTCAAAATATTATAGGAAGCATTTATACATACCTTTTTTACTTTTAAGTGGTATCGAAGCTTGATCATCATGGATCTTAAGTGTTGGGTAGAGGGTTTTTTGTGCTAATCTTTTTTTGACTGGGAACTTGGGTAAAGTGGGTTTTGATCTTATTGCAAGAAGAGATGGCAAGCACATCTAGAATAGAGATGTAAAAGTTTATTGGTAGTAATTTTGAGTTGTGGAAACTCAAAATAGAAGATATGCTCATAGATAGAGACCTATGGGATGCAATATTTGATACGAATCCAAATGATAAAAACAAGAAGACTGGGACTTAATGGATACAAAGGAAAAGGATCTTATTAGACTCAATCTACCAAATTTAGTTTTATTTAATGTTCACAAAGAAACCACCATAGTCAATCTTTGAAAAAATTGGGATATTTTTATCAATCTAAATCTTTGCTTAACAAACTCTTTCTAAGACAGTTGTACACCCGGTCCTCATAATAGAGGATGGTAGATCCATGGCTAGTCATATTAATACCTTCAATATGATGGTTTCCTAGCTGAACTCTATGGGAATAAGAATGGAGGAGGAGGATCATTATATGATTTTGTTGTTTTCTTTTCTAGATTCATGGGACCACCTTGTTATTTCCATTAGAAGCAATACCACCAAGTTGAAAAATAGATGAGGTGGTTGCATCATTGGTTTTTGAAGAGATGTGAAGAAAGACTTTTGAATTGGCTAAGGAGGCCTTATATATTCATGTAAGGTCAAAATAAAAAAGGTAATATGAAGGACAGGAAGCAAGATAAGTCAAGATCTAAATCCTGTGAGAGATCCAAATCTCTTGGTAAGTTTAAGTATAAATAATAGAAATATGGTAACCCTGGTCATTTCTAAACATATTGTAAGGGCAAGAAGAAAAATAGAAAAAGAATGTTTATGATGATGAGTCTAAGAAATTTTTCTAGGATGATGGTGATACCTTTTTCATGGCATTGGCTACACATGCATTGAATGGTGCAAGGTTGATTCCCTTTGGTGTATCTTTTCACATGACCTCACATTGGGTTTTGCTTACAAAATATGAAGAATATGATGGTGGGAAGGTGTACCTTAGATATTATTCTCATCTAAAGACTGTTGGCCAAGGAAGAGTCCTAATACAATTCCTTAATGGATGAGTGAAGGTGATCAATTGTGTTCTACATATCCCTGGTTTGGCATGAAACCTACCTTTTTGTAAATAAATTGAATGATGTGGTTGTTCAAGTTGTTTTTTTGAGTGGAGGGTGCAAGATGGTTAGTGATCTATGGTAGTTGCTAAGGGTTCTCATATTGGTACTCTATTTTAGCTAGATACATGCATAGTTTAGTGCAATAGTTCTTTCATTCCTACAGTCAAGAGATATATAGAATCTTGACCTTCACCATTGCAACCGATAGCAAAGCGGAGTATTGCATCCACTTCCTATGGTCATTTTTTAGAAACCTAAGGGTGCTCATTCTTTGGAGACAAAACTACCAGGAGAGAAAATAATTCCATGGCACTAAAGGATGCATCACATAGGTGAGATGGGTCTATAGACCATGAAAAATAAAAACATTGTTAAAGGGTTGAATAATTGTAACCATGAGTTTGATTTTTGTGAACATTGCATTTATGAAAAATAAAACCCTGTTCAATTTCATTGTATTTCTCATAAAGCTTCTTGGGTATTGGACTTGATTCATTCTAATGTTTTTGGTCCTATTAATGTTCCTTTAATTCAAAAATTTGTATAGAATGTGTCTTTCGTTGATGATTATAGTAGAAGACATGGGTATATTTCCTTAGGGTAAATCTAAAATCTTTTTTCAGTTTAAAGAGTTTAAGACTCTTATCAGAAATTAGACTGGTAGAAGGATTAAGATTTTGAAGACTGACAAGGGACATGAGTTTTCTTCTACAAACTTCTACATGTTTTGTAAAGATTATGGAATTGAAAGGCATAAGACAACTTTGTACACCCCTTAGTAGAATGGAGTCATAGAAAGAATGAATCTAGGACATCACTGGATAGGGATATGAGTATTATTAATGGGGTTGGCTTGGGAAAAAACCTTTAGTGGAACTAGTTTCTATGGCTTGTTAACTGGTTAGCAAGTCTCCTACATTATCTCTTGTTGAGAAGACACCTATGGATGTGTGGTTAGGAAAAAATCCCTCATTGACTAGAGTCTTTCGTTCGAAGGCATATGTGCATGTGCCTAGGGCGAAGATGTCAAATTTGGAGAATAAGGTTGCTAAATGTATCTTCATAGGTTATGGTATTGGTGTGAAAGGGTAAAATCTTTGGGATCCTATGGCTAAGAGTGTTTTGTATAGAATAAGTGGTATCCTTAGAGAAGATAAACCTTCTTCCATTGTATTGCAACTAGAAAAGAAAGAAGTGGTTCAACTAATCCTAAAGACTGAGAAAATTAAACCTAAATCAAATGAAGGACCTAAAGATTAGAAGAGATAAGATAGTTCAAAGAGTTTAGAAGAAGAGATAGAACATCCACCTCATCCTTTGAGGAGGTCCACTAAACATAGACAACAACTAAATAGGTACACTCCTTATAATTGGAGATGTATTTTTGCTTTGATTACTAACACTAATGAGCATAAGATTGTAAATGAGGCTATGGGTATGAATAATGTAGATTCTTGGAAAGTAGCCATGGATGAAGAGATGGATGTGTTAAAGAAAAATGATACATGGGAAGTGGTACCTTTGCTTAAATAATGTAAACATGCTGGATGCAAAAGAGTGTTCAAGAATTTAACAATTGGTCTATATGGTAGTGTTGAGAAATACAAGGTTAGATTGGTTACAAAGGGTTATTCTCAAGTTGAGTGGATTGATTATAGTGATATTTTGTCCCCAGTTGCTAAGAAAACATCCATTTGATTTCTGCAATTACTAAAATCACATCAAGCCTACATGGTAGTCCAACGATGATAAAAAGGTCCTAATTGTGGCCACATAGACATGAATTACACTCCTCTTAGTAGTTTCACTCTTGGTGACATGTCCCTTATGTTTTTTCGCCACTTTGACCAATTTTTCAACCCCCAAATTAAATTACCCCACCTCATGTTCTACCTAGTCATCCCTCCATTTTGCTTGTTTAGGGTCACCCCTGATCTCTTCTAGATCACCCTTAGGGTCACCCCTATTGTTGTTGGGTCACTCGGGCAACCATGACAAGTAAAAGGGGTGACCCTATGTCCTTGTGCATGTATGAAACAACTCATATATTTTACTTTTATCCTTCATTTCAACCCATTTTGACTCTAATATTTTCATGCCAACTCATGCTTTTCCTAGCTTTCTTTCTATTATGAACTCATGATCAATATTTTTGTTGATGGTTACTCAAGGATTTAGCCTAGTCTGAGCCTAGAGACCCTTATGGAGGATCTCTTCCAATGGATTTATTACTAAGACCAAGTTACTAGGGGTCTCAATCCCCAAGGCATTATCGCCTTGTTCAAACTTGTGGACTCATTGGCCCAGCAAAGGCCCATAGCCCGCGAGCATACCAGTCTAGTGAAGACACATATCCTATGATCATAGTATCCCAACGAAGGTCCAAGGACTGCTAGATCTTTGGCCCAATGGGGGTTTGAACCCTGTCATTGCTCACAACAACCAACTGAACTCACCACCACATTGCATCCCTATGATCAATTTTTATCCCTTTTAAATTCTTTATAATTTTTCTTTGACTTCACTTGAGTTTTCTTTAGTTTTCTTCTATTTTTCTTCTTATCTCTTTGGCTATTTATGGGTTTATTTCTATTTCTTCTCGAGTTGCACTTTATTTTGATCTTATCTCTTCTCCCATTCACTACCAATTTTATCTATAAATACCTCTCACCTCTTCATTATTTCAGATCCTCTTCTCAAAATCACTTCTCATTTTGAGAACACACAAACTTCTTCAAGCTTCCTCATAGGCCTTCAAGCCTCTTAGTTTAGTTTTAGTTTTAATTTTTCAAAGCTTCTAGCCTTTCCCTTAAGAGGTTTTCTCATATATTTTTCCCTTAGCCAACCTTATACATAGCATCCACTCTAGCTTTTATGCTCACACAAGGATCACACCTTCTTCTTCTTAATTTATTATTACTTCAAAGCCACTTGTTTTTCATTTCCTTGTATCGTTTTTTATATAGTTGTTGCCAAGAGGAGGACCCCACTATTACAGAGGAGGAGATGGTTGCCACAAGGACCTCTAAGGAAATAGTCAAGAGCTGGCACCCATTATTACAGATATTTATTGCTTTTTGTCATAATTATCTCATATTTTTCTTTGAGGAAATAAAATTGCAACTATTCAAGCTATCAATTTCCCAAGATGCTCATACATGCTACTTGCTAAGCAGTCACATCAACGAGATTCTGGCAGGCTTCACCAATAGCTTCAACTCAAACTTAGAATGGCTTTGATACCAGATGAAGGCAAATAAAAAACAACAATGGTGATCTGTTGATCACAAAACAAACAATTACACAAAAACCCCAAATTGCCTTAATAGAAGAAGAGGTAGGGCATCTATTATATAGAGTTTCCAATATAGAATACATTATAGCACACAACCATATTCACCAATAATCCAAACTACAAAATTAAATGCAAACAAAAAGATCAAGAAATACAACCACAAAATTAATTACCCTAATGGACATTACAACAATAATCAAATATGACTTGCACATTGAATATTACTATCTTAAGGTATTTTTTAATATCTGTAGGTAATCTATTCAATAGATCCCTCAAAAAAATTGTCAAAGCATTCATAAAGTTGACCTTCAAATACCTTCAAAAGTAACCCATTGCAAGCACTAAAGAAATCTTTTAACAAGTTCCTCAAGTTCTAACAATGTTCTAACAATGGATAGGGTTTTAAGAACGCATGCCAACCAAAAAGTTGCTCGCACAAAACAGTTTCATTGCTTTCATTTCATAAACGCAGGAGATACCCAACATCGGAGGACTTGTTTCTCCCGTGTGGTGACAATGATTAAACTCCCCAAACCAAGGCTATCTTTTGTGGGCAACAGAGCATCATCCAGGTGATCTGTGTGATGCATATCATCCAAAATGATAGAGCATACGATTACATGTCAAACAATTTGAAAGAATATCCTTTCCTTTTTCTGCATTTTCAAAATTTTCACCATTGAAACTAAGGGCCTGGAAGAGTTCTATCTGCTTCCTTATATAACTCGAGTTTTTGACTACAACATATCTTCCATAAAAAATGAAATCAGATCTTCCATGCCCCGAGATTCCAACAATTTAGGATTGACTTTCTGCATATTCATGTGCGATCATTTCAAAGTCTTCTACAGCTTCTTCAAAACTCAGAGGATGTTTTGCTACCTGTACTGGTACTATTTGCATTACTTCCAATACATGACTCGCAATAGTCTTCAACGCCATTTGCTCCTCACTGGACATACATGAAACACACCTCACTAAACGGCCAGCCGTAAACAGCCGGTGAGTTGTAGCTCACCGACTGTACGGATGTTCCAATCAGTCGACCAATAAATTTCGACAAAGAACTCAGACCAGTCAAATTTTTTCGACCATTCCAATCGTACAATTGATCGACTGTGTTTCGACTGAAAGGACAGAGCCATACAGATGGCGACCAGCTGGTCGTTTACAACGCACCAGCTGGTTAAGCTCTTCCTCACTAAACAGTGATGATTATATCGAAAGTTATATATATATATATATATATGAAAGAGAGAAAAATTTGCACAAAGGGGAGGTATTGCTTCAGGCAAGAAGTCCCCCAACCGGAGCTCCTCAGAATCAAGAAAAACCCTGAGACCCATGACATGGAGGGGATGGTAAATAGCTCCGGCCACCGTGTGTTTCACATCGGTCCCCGATGATTAATAAATACATCGAAGGATGTGGCAGATGTAGATGCAGATGGGCAGGGTGGTGCAATTCTATCAAAAGCATGTGTAATTTTAATCCATGAATGAGGAGTAGTAGTGGAAGTAGAAACAAGATAAGCCCATAACAACAATAACAGAAATAAAAGCACTATAAGCAATAAAAGCAATAACACAATTAGTATATTTGTCTGAAGAGATAAAAAGACCCAGGCGATAAAAAGAGTAGAGGCAATAAGGCAAGCAATACTGTGAAGGCCAGCTTTTGTAATGGGGATGGAGCAGATGGTGGTGAAATTTCATCAAAAGCGTCTGTAGTCACAATCTCTGAATGACGACCGCTGATGGAATCCTACTCGACTGCACACAAAAACAGAGAGAACAGTGAAAATAGGATGGATGGCCACGGACGGTGAAGTAGAAGGGAGAAGAAACAGAGGAATTGTATAAATATGGAAAGTGATCAAGGGCTAGAATGTGGGTAAAGCTGAAACAGCGAGTTTTCACAACGTACCAGAAAGATTGTAGCAGTCGATGATGGTCGGTGAATACGTCGAGCAGATCAGTCGAGTCGAAATTAGGGGAGTCGAAAAAATTGGTAAACAGCGGACACGACAACGGGAGTGTGGGAGAAACCGCGTGGAAGAAGCGCAGAAGCATAGTAAATGAAAGTGCGTAAGACACATTGAATTTTTTGTCGCGATGTGTCGGAAGTTTTGATGTGGTTTTGAATAAGGATCATGGAATACGAGAGAGACGGCACAATAGATTCAAGTCGGGGGAGAATTTTCTACCATGTTATTCACATTTGTTCCTTGTTTAATGGATTTTTTTTTTTTGGATCATGGGGTAAAATAAGACAAAGTCATTTTTCCCACTATGTTATTAGTCCTTGTCGTAGGTAGGGGTACTATTGTTTTTACCTCCAACTATTAATCCGTCTTGGCACCCATGCATTCATAAAAATTAAAGCTTTTCTCTAATGTTTGTTTTTTCTTAAAAATTTTGTCTGAAATTTTGAAAAAAAAAAAAATTCTAATTGGGCAATTATTTTTTAGCCCATTAGTATTGAATTTTATGATTCCTAAAATCTTCATAAATTTTTCTCGCCACGATGGGCTAAAATGTTATGTTCAGGTTTGATTTTACAAATGCAATGTGTGCAGACAGGTGTGCTGCAAGGTCTCCCATGGCATTTTGCAAAGCAACACACGTGTTTGGTCTATGTCTCCATTTAGTTGTTTTTAATTATTTTGTGTTTAGTCCTTCGCTTCTTTCTCTTCTAGTTTAGAGTGCATTGCATACTCCTGTGTCACCCATGTATATGTAGCCCCGGATTCTATGGTATCAGCTCCTTTTCAGCCCATGAGATTGCATTGCCTCAGCATTCTCTAGTTGGGATGGAACTTCTTGCCCCTCTGCTGCTTTTGATGTTGGAGATGCTTTTGCTTTATCTAGTGGAATTGATGGAATTACACATCAAGATTCTGTGACAAAGCAAGGTCCTCAACTTGCTGCTTTTGGAGTGGAGGATAGTACTGCTTTTTTCTGATGGAAACATAGTTGTTACAAGACGACATACTCCCATGGGACAAGTTACTCAATCATCTATTTATGAAGGCATGGATGCTCCTATGAATTATGATCTGAATAAATACATGGGCAATCAGGATCCTACTACAAATCAAGAAGTTAATATATCAGATATAAACCAATATAGTTCAACGGAACATCATGTGGATGGGAATGGTAATATTGTGACTGTAGAGAACAAGGAACTTGAACAAACACAATATGACGAGCCCCTAGGTACCATTTTTATTTATTTAAATAAGCCTTCCAAACTAGCTTGCAAGTTCAGTTGCAATTATTTGAGATGTTTTCTATATTTGTTTTTTGTATACCAGTGATTTCATTTGTTGAATCGCTGTGGGATGTACATGTCATCTTATGTAACACATCATGATTGAATATGTTTCTTTTCTCTTTGTTTTGTGAATTTGTTCATATCTGATATAAGTGTAGTAGAGTATAGTAAATGTATATACAACTTGTATTAATTCTTTTGATAAGCAATCATGAGTCTGTATATAATGTGACTCATGATTTTACTCTTCTAGTGGTCATTTCAATAGAAGTGGAATAGCTGTGGGGCATTGTAAGGGCAAACTCTGCAGATTTCACTGCATGGACCTCATTGATCCAAGAGACTGAGAAAACAACAAAGGTATGTTGATGGCAACTGGGTGTGTGCAAGAAGTTGTATCCACTTATTGGCCAAAAAGTGGAAGTGTTTTCCCTTATTTTTAGAATTTGCCACATTTGACCTAAAAATTTGAAGCACTTAAAGGTGGAATCTTGGAAAAAGTCACTAAATATGAAATGTCATACTCGGAGTCTAGTTTCCAAATATGTAATTTTTTTCAATACCCAGATGATAGAAATTGATTTTGAATAGGCATTTCTAAAAACCACTATTTAAAAGTCACTTTTTTTTACTATACCATGTACGTGTACGTCATCCCTATTTTGACCTAAATAATCATATTTTTCAAAATCTTTTTTGGAAAAAGATTTGTAACTCATTGAAGCATGTTTTCCATATTTTTTTGTAATTTTTTATTGAATTTTTTTTTATTAATTTTTTATTGGCCATTTTTGGTCTTTTAAAAAATCATCGTGTACGTCACACATAAGATGACCTAAACTTAACATTTTTTGAATTTTTTTTTAAAAATTGAAAAGAATTGTCTAAAGTACATTTTCCTACAGTTTTTTTTACAAAAAAATATTTTAATAAAAAGTTATTAAAATACTAAAAAACCTTGATAATTTAAGTTTATGGACCTATTTTATCAGAAATTGATTAAAAAATAGAAAAATTAATCTAATTGTAAAAAAAATTATATATTTGGAATCTACACTGTTTCATCTATAATGGGTTTTAATTTTGTCAAAATATTCTGCAAAATAGACCTTTGGATATATGCCCAAAGTCACTATTTTGTTGTGACATTGATAGGATCTTCAAGTTGCAGGTCAAACTAGGTCTAGAGGTCAGGTTCGGGTCCCCAAAGCATTTTCCAAACCGGGTTACAAAGCAAAACCCGAGGTTAAAATTCAAATTTTAAATAACGGGATCCCGTTTCATAAAAGGTTAATATTTTAACCTTTATGAAACGGGATCCCATTTCATAAAGGTTAAATATCAACCTTTTATGAGACTCAAAACGGGATCCCATTTATAGAAAATAGGATTCCGCTTTTGGCTTGGGATCCCAAAGCAAAACGGGATCCCGTTTCTGGTTAACCCGATTTCGGATTTTTTTCTAACTCTGAAACTTCTACCTTAAGTGGACACAACTTTTTACATTTACCCAACTCACAATTTCTTCCTTCTGCACTTTTTTTGTGCTTGTTTTCAATAATATAAAATTGATTTCACAACTATGATCAATCCATCTTTCAGCTAAAACAATAATTCTAATAGCAAAAAATAATAAACTTACACCCAAGTAGAAAACACCATATACAACCTTAGTTAAAGAGGCCAAAAAATAAATCTGTATATTGTTTCTTAAAATTGCAGTGCTTTACACTGTTTTCTTGTTTGATTGCATGCACAATGAGTGCCTGCCTATTTTTTAAAGAGTCGCAGGCCTAAAAAATGTAGAGAAAAGAAATTAAAAGAATTTCCTAATATGCAACTAAAATATGCATTTCATGCATTAAATGCACAACTTTCAAACTGGTAGATAAAGGAATAGAAACCATTGAAACTACTATCTATTAATAGCTTCTAAAAATACCAAAATCTAATTATAAATTGTGCTTGATTACTTCTAAAACCTATGATTAAGAATAATCTTATCCTATCTGCTTCAACAATTTAAAAACTCCTAAAACCAAACTCCGAACTGTAGATGCATGCTAAGTGAGCATCCCTTATCAATAATCGATGGGACAAAAAGAACACTTAGTTTGAAGACAATACTTCCAAAAAGAAGCATTGCACTTTCTATGAACACAAGAAGGATGAATGTTGGCATGGGTATGAATAATGGAAGGAATCTGTGTTAGCTTATGGTGTTGAGCATTTTGTTAGCGAATTCCTAGGTCTCTGCTACTTCAACAGAACTATTGGTATAGTTCTTGAAACTCTTGACTTGTGCTCCAAAATTAGCTGTTCCGCAAACTAGTCTAATCTCTCTACATTGGTCTGAGCCCGAGCTTCTTCTTGCCACCAAATGGGATATATTCCATGTTCTTCTACTTCAACATGTTGTTGGAAAAATTCATCGTCATTTCAACATTGGCTTGGCTGGGATCATCAATGTCATCCAAGTTTTCTTGTGGGAATCCACTAGCCTGTGAAAACAAAAATTGCAAGCAACATAAATAACTATAATTCCTTTCCCAACTGCAAGAACAAATATAGCTTTTAAATACAATACATCACTTTTTACTATACTATTGGGCCCGAAACAGGTTACCCAACCTTCAAAACATCTCATTTAACTAATACGAGGGTTCTTAATACTTAGTAACAATGAATTTCCACATTTCCCAATTAAATTGGCTATTGTGTTTTAAGGCAAGGTAGGTTAAAGATTTGGCCAAAAAAGACTACAGCTGCTATTAAATGTCCCACACTAATTACATGAGTTTTATTTGTCTCACATAAGAACTAAATTTTAAGTTAAATGCCCATTCTCAATAATGTAGCCTATTATTTTCCCAATAGTTTTGCTTGAAGTAAAACTTTGGCGACGATGTAAACTATTTACCCAATCTTCCAAATGGCCTTGACCTATTCAATGACATGGGCAAAATAAAATGTCCCATTGCATTTTGGAAATTTCTGGAAGGTCATCCACCCCAATACTAAGCACCAAACTCGCTTGACTCAGTGCCTCATTTTTAACATATTCATTGGCTTAGCTCGGCATCTCAAGCACATGCACGAGTTTTCTGCATGATTAAGTCCACTTTTGCTTCCTGCCACAATTTCGAAGCTCATGTTCATTTATTTTTTCCCATGATTTAGCTACCATACATTTTACTTCTGCTTTGTTAGCAAGCTCAAGTACACTTTCTGCACAATCAACCTCCATAGCTTACTACTCCAATTCTTATAACATGTTTACCCACAAAGCTAGTCACATGAATTCAAACATATTTAGTACTTTCGATTTGAGTCTGACTACAATACTACCCTATGATATGCATTGTAACATAATGCAAAAATCTAGATAGAGAAAAGTAGATGTAGCACAGGTTTTCATATACATATGAAAATAATCTCAAAAACCATAATAGAGAAATTTTACCTAAATTCTGACATAATTCTATAATTATTGGCCAAATGCCATGCTAATAGAATGATCAACCATATTAGAAACTCCATCCTTTAAAATCTTCATAACAGGCTTAGCCCACTGGAATACCCCCATCCTTTCACCCTCTAGTACTCGTACTTCTGATCAAACTGTCTTGTTCCAATAGACAACACCAACAAATCCTCCACCCCTCTCACAAATGGAAACTCTTGCTTATTGTTCAACACACACATAACAACAGCAATAGTAGGATTGTGCATGACAAAGCCCCCATCTAGAGTAGTACAAGAGGTCTAGCCATTGATTGATTGCATCTTAACATGCTTAAAAAACCCTGGTGTTGCAAATGTTGCCCTACAGATTTCCCATAGATTGAAGTTAAAATTGTCTATCTCCAGTGCATATGATCGAGAGAATAGAAATGGTGTAGAATTGGATAAATCATAGCAGGGGATCAGAAGTGGCTTAAGAGTGTCTTTCAAGGCTTTCAATCCGAACAAGGATTTGAAAACATGTTCAAATATTGAAGAAAGAGCCAAGACGAGTTTTGCGAAGGTTAAAGCAGATAGAGCTTTCTATGAAAAATGTTCAATAAAGAATAATGAAAGGACATAAAGATCCTTTAAAGTCATTCAAGTACTGAAAGAAAGAACTAAGACTGATCTATGCAAAACTAGGATCAAATAAATCTTCATACAGAAAAATGTTCAGTAAAGAATAACATTGACAGACTTTTGAAGCTGAGATGCGTGTGAAGACCTGTCCAAACAAAGAATTAGGGGTAAAAGATTCCCAAAATAAATGCTTTAAATCACCACCAAGCAAGAAACTAATTTGGTGTATGAGATCCCCATAAAGTATTCAATAACTTGAATAAAGATAGTTTTCTCCCTGAACATGCCTGTGAAGACCTATTTAAAGTTAAACCAAGAACTAAGGGTAAAAAGGTACCTAAAGGTAATGTTTCAGGTCACTGCCAAGCAATATAGTAATTTGGTGTATACAACCCCATGTTGTTGACTTCAACAAAGAGATTTTGAGTAAAAATGGTCTTTTAGAACAACAATATGCCAATATGGTGATATAATTGGTTCCATGTACTTTATATATTGTTCAAATTTTGTTCAGCTATAAACTTGAACTTGCCTATAATTAGATAGCTCTACAGATATTAGAGCATATAAAATTCCATATGAAAACATATGGATTAAAGAATAATAGAGGTGCTTTTAACTCTTGATAGGTCTTACATTATTCCATATGGATTAAAGAATGATAGAGATGCTTTTAACTCTTAACAGGTCTTACAAGAATAATGTAGGTCTATAAGAAAGGCAGTTATTAGATTTTTGAGATTATTGTCATAGTATTCATTTCTTGAACATACATTAACTGGGTACAACTGTGTTCAAGTGACTTCAATTTAACAAATGCTATCCAGCTATGTATTTCAAAAAGGTAATGTTTTCTAGTTCTGAGGTGTGCGCAAGATAAATTTTCTGTAATCCTTATTGCATCTCTCTGTGTGTCAGTTGTTTGACTGCAAATTTAATTAACAATAAAAATATGAAGAAGAAAATCTATTTCTAATTGAAAAAGGAAGAACTCAAACACCCATGCAAAAGTCACTTCATATGAAAAAGTATTCAATAAACTCAACATCAACTCTTTAGCAATACTAGTAAGTTAGTAGGTTTCTTGCTACAGTATGTTTCCCTCAAGAGATATCAATGGCACTAAAATGAGTCAACTCCTCTAATTCACCTAAGACTATTACATACACAAAATTCACAAGATGCACTGTTTTATGCATTCGACTCATAATGATTATTGTTACGAGACTTATCTGTGGGCTTAATATGTACTCAATGAATCTGCCTCAGGCATGCCTTACTGAAGTGTATCTAAAACATTAACCTTTGCATGAATTATTTAATCATAAACTAAGCATTCTGACTTTGTAATCTTGGCTTGTAAAGTGAACCCTTAGTTACAATAGTTATTGAATTGTTATCTTGATTAGAATTTACCAATTATCTAAAGCATTCAATTCTAATGATTATGAACCCAATTTAGTTTAACTTACCATGATTTATTAGCTGAGACCCTGCCTTTGGTTTTTCATGGTTGTATTTTAATTACTAGTTGTATGTACTTATTTTAAATCAACATTTTATTAAATGCCCTTTGTGTTCAGATTATGATGAATTGTGAACCTAACTAATATCTTATTTTGCAACTTGCACTTTCATTTTTATGAGTTGAACTATGCCACATGAAAATCTTATTTAGCTGATACTACTCAGGGACTGCAACAACAACTTTAGGAAGGGACTGCTACTGCAGCACAACCCTTGTTCACAATTGTTACATGTTAATAGATTTTTGTGGATCATTTTCAACATAGATAATAGATTTTTTAGCTTTGTTAGTCTTTATTTAGGTAGGGAGACTATGGTTTTTATCCCTATTAACATTTTGTGTTTTTTATTTCGATATGTTTGTTTGAAAATAGTGGAAGGAGAAGAATTAATTCATTTTGCTAATGCTATTTTAATGTTGTTTTTCGCTTTGTTTCCCCTAAAATAGTTGTATTTTAATATTTTCATTAGCCCACTCAAATTTAGGTGGGTGGATTTATATTTTTTATTTTAAAAACTAGAAAAAAAAGGTCCAATAAAATAATAAGCAGTATGTTTGTTTATACCACTTATCTACCTCAAGTAGTTGCCATTTTTTAGCAATCATTTTACATTTATCCCCACCCTATTTTGAAATGAGAGCTTTCGAATAGTGTGTGGACATCCATCAAAGCATAAAGGATAAAGGGATTTCATTGAGTGTTTTAGTTGCTACTACGCTAGTTGACATGAATGCAAAATGTAGAAGCATGCAGATGGCACAAAAGAGTATTGATTGTCATTTTTAATAAACTATACTTGAAACCCTTTGAAATGACATTCTAAATTTCTTGGTGTACTATCAACCTATGTTAAAATGGATGTGCACTGACTACCAATTTTTAATACCTATATAGAACCTTACAAAATAGTTGTTTAAATTTATTCATGTTTCATTTCATTTATAGCATTGTTGTTCTTGGCACTGACAGTGGAGGTTTGCTTGGTTTAGAGCATCACTTTAGGGCTTTCCATAGTAGGTTTTACCAAAATTGCTAGATATTTACATGCTTTTGTTATGTCGAAAAAATACACCCTTGGGGGCTTTTTCCTAAAGGTTTAGCTCCCAGGTCTTGACATTTGCATTTAGAGCATTTTGTATGTTAAATCAAATTCCTGATTAGAAAACCCTTGGGTCTTGTGACAAATAGGACCTAGTGGGCTACACTTTAATGATCATTGAGAAAAGACAGGGGGTGGACAAGGGCACTAGTGCCCTAGTCCAGCCCTATTTTGGGTTTGCCCTAATTTGAAATGTTGGGTTTGTGACCGTTATTTAGTTTCTAGGTTGACATCATAAGTTTCAAATACAAAATTCTTGGCGGGAATCTTAGTAGTTGCATATATAAGCATGTTTAGGGTTTCATTTGCAAACTAGAAGATCATTAGCAAGCTTTATGATTGTGAACTATTGGTATACTTGTGATTATCATTGTGTTGCAGAGCATAGCATTGTTATTGTGTTTGTTTACAGGTTGTATTTCATCTTCTCCTCATGTCATTGAAGAGCTTCTTCCTTCCATGAGAGCTTCATCATCAAGGTGACATTTATTGTGCTTTATCAATCATTATCATTTGGTTTTTGCCTTTGTTCCACAAGGACATGCACTCTCTCTTTGAAAATGGTGTTTCAAAGACTTGAATATCTCTCTGAGGCTTGACTAAGGCAAGCCTCTAAACACCACAACCCCCTCCCACACTCCTTGTGATTGCAGGTTACAGGTATTGGATTTGGAGAAATTGGAGTTGCAGGGAAGGTAGGTAGACATTGAAGATTTCAGATCTAAAAAGAAGCGGACACTGTGTGAGATTTTGGGACAAGGGTGCCATCAACCTTGTCCTCCATTTCTAGATCACAAAAAAATAGAAGACATAATAGAGATCAGTGCTGGAAGGAGATCAAGACTTTGCAGAAAAAGCAACACACTGGACTAGGGTGCCATCACCATTGTCCTTGACTTTTCTATTTTCTGGACTCTAAAAAACAATGAGTTAAGGTTCTCTGCCCTCTGCTTAATTCATGTAGCATTTGTTGTAATTCACAAATTTGATCATTGTTTTGCTTAAATTAGGGTTTCAAGAGCATAAAATCATTAGTTAGCAATCTTGTGTGATCACATCTAAATTTCCTAACAAAAAACCAAGTGGCAACTCAAATTTGATAATTGACTCTCCTCTTGATAGGAGAAGTACTCGGTTGAAAAGCCCTTGGAATGTTTTGTGGAAAGGAGGATTCAAACTAAAACAACCACCACCATCAAACCACACATTCCCTTTTTCATATAAAACATTTTGGTTAACCTATGTTTTTGAACATTTTGGTGCCTTTCTGAGTGTTTTTTGAAAGATTTGCATTCATTCATTCTATTATATTTGAAAATTTACAAAAAAAATTGAAAAAGTTGCATTCTAGGGTTTGATTTTTGACATAATTTTCATTCATTAAATTTCATTTAATTCATTCTCTAACTTTTACATCAGATCTGAAATTTATTATCATACAATTCATTATTTTCAATATTGCATTTGAAAAAGTACAAAGAAAATTAAAAAATTGGCATATTAGACTTGCATTTTTGTAAAATTTAATTAATTGGCATCTAATTTAAATTAATTTCTGTTATTGGTATTAGATCTGATCCAAAATACAGAAATTTATCATTTACAATTCATTTTCATTGCATTTGCATGCTTGATTCGTTGGAATTTGCTTGGAATTTTTCATTTTTCATGAAAACCTAGTTTTGCATGAGCTAGGGCTATAGCCAAAATCTTGTTTCAGATTTTACTACCTTGTTAAAACACTTATTAGGTATGGTCTCTAATTTTAGTGTTGCATCATAGTGGCATCCTTATGAAATTTCATGCCTAGGGTTTGAAAATTTGCATTTTTCACTAGATTTGAGCCTATCATCTTGCTAGATTTGTACTCCAAGGATGTTGTAAGGGATTTTATTGCACTAATTGGCTGTTATTAGCTTTATTATTTTCTTCCCCTTCTCAATTTCCTTACAACACCCTTTATTTTGGGCTTTTGCATTCAAATTTTGGGAAAATTGGCATTTTTTGCTATCTTTGCACTAGGGTTTGGTCTAGAGAGGCACTATAGGCATGTTGTAATAGATTTTTTCGAATTATGTGGCTGTTATTAATTTTATAAGTTTTTGTCCATCATCATTTTCCTTAAAACACCCACTTCCCTACTCTTTTACATTGAGATTTGGTGAAAAATGCATATTTTGACCTAGTTTTACTAGGTTTGGACTTATCGGCTCTCTAGAGTTGCTTCAAAAGTGTGTTGTGAAAGGTATTCTTGCATTAGTGGACTGTTATTAGGCATATACTTTGTTTTTCCTCTTGAAAATATTTACAACACCTCTTCTTTTAGTTGTTTGCATTGTGAAAAGTTAAAAAATCAAGCATTTAAGGCCATCTTTGCACATAGTTTTACACTCATGGATTCTCCTAAGGGCTCATCTTTGGAAGATCTATTTGAGTACATTATGAATTATGATAATTTTTGCAAATTAAATGATAAATAAACTCAAATATTGCATCAAATAGCATACATCTATGGCATTGACATGAACAAAAGCACTACTTGTGATATCCTTTGAACAATAGCCTATTTTGGTAGCTTTCTTGTGATTGTGGATGTTTTTCCTTCGATCATGGAGAATCTTACAAATTTTATGGCTGAAAACAATTATGGGGAAAATAGTGGTGAGAACATTGTTCCCTCTCTCCCTTTGTTTCATGATGACATAATGCAAATCCTTTCTAAGACCTAGGAGAATAATATAGCAATGGGTGATTCATTGAACAAAGAGACTTATCCCAACATAACCCCACTTAGTGAGGATATCTTGGCACAAGAAGAAGATATCATTGATACATTTCTCCATACTACTCTGCCATCCCTTGCTGCTCTCCCTAACCAGAATGATGCTTTGGATGATGTAGATTCTCTTTGTGACCATTTGCTTCAACCTAATGAAAATTTACCACCTGATGTTCAAGAACTTATCAATTACATCTTAAACAAAGAAACAGATCACGCATCTTTACTTGAACCTTCACATACCTTAGAAAATAATGAAATTTTACATGATATTGAAGAACGAACTATCCCTCAAACCAAAGGTATTCCAACAACCTCTATACAGACTGACAAAGAAAATGGTAACATCCCCTCTCAACCATCATTAAGGGGTACCTTTCTTACATGGTTACCCTCGCAAACTCATGAACACATGGAAAAGAGAAGTGATAAAGCCTTAACTATTTAGATAAAGATCAAGATCCACGATGATTGGCAACTTCCCCCGTGATGTGCTATGTGTTGTTAGGCCTCCTAGGATGACCCTTGATTCTCTTGTAAGGTCAAGGATACTAGGAGACTACCTCTGTTGTGACCTTCTTCTATTTATATCATCATTCTTCTATATCTCCTCCCCTCTGATTTCATTGTTGTGTGTTGTGTCTTATGGACATAGCATTGCGGTTGGTGAATTAGGGGCACCCTCCTACATGACTGTCCCTAAGACACTTGTTCTCCTCTCTGATTTATTGTTTACCTTCCTCTAGTGGTTCCATCTAGCTGGCGGATGATGAAAAATTTTTATATTGATGTGCACCTAGTGTCCCTTTCAAGAGAAATAAAAAAATGGACTTAGTTCCTATATGACGATGAGGTTGTAATAAATTATCTGACACTTGGCTAGTTGAATCACTCCATGATTTCTCTATCTTGATGTTGATGTCGATGTTATCTTATCTTGCTAACAACACTTTAACAATACTCCTACTCTGTGCACTTTGTTTATCATGGATATCACCTTGTTTGTCTTTTTCATGTAGTTGATCATATGCATTGTTTATCATGATTATTTGGACACTAACACTTTTCTTGCAAGGATGTGTTTGTGGGAACATTCAGTGATCGTAAAGTACATGTCACCTCTAAGGGGCATGGGCCTTGTGAGAGCTCATGTTACCTTGTGTGTTTTATTCCTACCTTAATGTGCTTGATATTAGTACATGATATAAACCACCTTAAGGTGAGGGCATATATAAGGTAATCTTTCTACTTTAGATCATAGTAAAGTGTGTTTGAATAATCTAAAAATCAAATCAATCATTTAAGCACTCTATGGAGGTGGGATATCGAACATATCCTTTTATCTTAATCCCTCATCATGAGGTAGGGGTGGTGTTTTCTCGAAGAGATTGCATCATCCTATCATTTTCAAAAGTCCTCATCGCGAGGCAGGGACTGGTTCTGTGACTAACTCAACCCTTACTTGCATGTTTTCGATGGTTGTTGTGGTGAAGCCCAATCATTGGTGTGTGCATGTAATGTGCCTAAGATGGTGATGAACCTAGCAATAGTTTCACTCCATTGCTTGTATGTTGTGTTTTCTCCATTTTTTCAGTGTGTGTGTATATGGCGTGCTTATTCTCAAAGTGCAAGACCGGTGGCAATGAGCTCCTCTACACTTTGGGATTTGTTTAGAATGTTTGTTCTCAAGGTGCAAGACCAGTGGTGAACAACTCCTCTACACCTTGGGATTTTGTTTAGCATGTCTATTCTCAAAAAGTGCAAGACTGGTGGCAATGATCTCCTCTACACTCTTTAGGGATTTATTTGTTTATTGTCCTTGTACTTGCATTATGCATTTCATATGGGAAAAATACAAAAGAAAAAATAATCACTGCATTCATTGTATTCTCTGTGCTCTGCATGTCTTCTATATTATCTTCTTCATATTTTTCATGCATGTAACTGTCTTCTCTGTGTTTTGTGTGCCTATCATTGTCTTCAATGTGTTTGACGCGTCTTCTCCGTGCTTGGCGTATTTGCTGTGTTTGTTGACCTTACTTTAATGCAAGTATTGGCCTTCCATTTAATACATACATTAATGTGGCAGCTAAATATTATGTCAAAAAAATGCACTCTTGGGGACTTTTTCCTAAAGGTTTAGCTCCTAGGTCTTTAGATTTACATTTAGAGCATTTTGGATGTTAAATCAGATTCCCAATGAGAAAACCCTTGGGTCTTGTGACAAATAGGACCCAGGGGACTGCACTTTAATGATGATTGAGCAAAGACAGGGGGTGGACAAGGGAGCTAGTGCTCCAGTCCAGCCCTATTTTGGCTCTGCCCTAACTTGAAATGTCACGTTTGTGACCGTTATTTGGTTTCCAGGCCGACATCATAAGTTTCAAATACAAAATTCTTGGCAGGAATCTTAGTAGTTGCCTATATAAGCATGTTTAGGGTTTCATTTGCAAACTAGAAGATCATTAACAAGATTTATGATTGTGAACTATTGGCATACTTGTGATTATCATTGTGTTGCAGAGCATAGCATTGTTATTGTGTTTGTTTGGAGGTTGGATTTCATCTTCTCCTCATGGCATTGAAGAGCTTCTTCCTTCCATGAGAGCTTCATCATCAAGGTGACATTTATTGTGCATTATCAATCATTATCATTTGGTTTTTACCTATGTCCCACAAGGACACACACTCTCTCTCTAACAACGGCATTTGGAAGACTTGAATGTCTCTCTGGGGCTTGACTAAGCCAAGCCTCTAAACACTACAACCCCCTCCCAAACTCCTTGTGATTGCAGGTTACAGGTTTCAGATCTAGAGAAAGTGGAGTTGCAGGGAAGGTAGGCAGACATTGAAGATTCCAGATCTAAAAAGAAGTGGACACTGTGTGAGATTTCGGGACAACAGTGCCATCAACCTTGTCATCCATTTCTGGATCATGAAAAATAGAAGACATAGCAGAGATCAGTGTCGAAAGAAGTTTAGGAGTTTGCAGAAAAAGTATCACACTAGACTAGGGCGCCATGACCATTGTCCCTAACTTTTCTATTTTCTAGACTGCAAAAAATAGTGAGTTAGGGTTCTTTGCGCTCTGCTTAATTCTTGTAGCTTTTGTTGTAATTCATAGATTTCATCATTGTTTTGCTTAAATTAGGGTTTCAAGAGCATAAAATCATTAGTTAGAAATCTTGTGTGATCACATCTAAATTTCCCAACAGAAAACCAAGTGGTAACTCAAATATGATAGTTGACTCTCCTCTTGATAGGAGAAGCACTTGTAAAGGGTGGAATTTAGATAGTTGAGTTTTTGGTAGTTTTGTGTATGTATCCTCCTTTCACCCTTTCATTCAAGGACCTAGGGTTGAGTGGAAATGCACTATCATACCCTAGGTCACTATGAGATGTAGGAAAACTTGGATTTGTATGATTTGATTATCAATTATGCTCACTTGTGCTTGATAATACATCAAAACCCTAATTATGCAAATATGGAAGAAAACAAACAAATATCAGGAAATACTTCTACAGAAAGATGTAAAATGGTAGATAACTCTGCACATGTTTTCAGGGTTCAGAAGCGGAATAGTCGGGGTCTAAGTAGCGGGTGTCCAAGTCTAATGCACGGTTTTTTGTCGGGATCTAGAAACTTGATCTGCAACATGTTCTTATTGTATCAGAGATTTTCTCATCACAGAATATGGAGGACTTGGTAGTGGGCACCCAAGTCCAGGGTGATGTTTTTAACTCTAATCTACAAATATGACACTTTGCAATATTCTCCTATAACTCCACTTTTCTTCTATCTTCAACTTGTAACTTGTAATCACAGAAACTTTGGGAGGAGGTTGTGGTTTTTAGAGGCTTTCCTTAGTCAAGCCTTGGAGAGACATTCAAGTATTCTAAACACCATTGTTAGATAGAGAGTTTGTTCCCTTGTGAGGCAGAGGCAAAAACTAAATGATAAGTGCTCAAAAACACAAATGATGTCACCTTGTAGTGAAGATATCATGGAAGGAAGAATCTCTTCATGCCACGAGGAGATGATTGCTCAAATTTACAAATACAAACACATAGACAACACAAATTTGCTCTTGCCACACAATGAATGCATTGAATCACCTTCACATAAATTTGAGAATCCCAATTGCTAGCTAGTAATCATTTTGTTTACAAATGAATGCCTAAACATTCTTATATATGCAACTACAAACACTCCCACCAAAAAATTTGTAGTTCAAACTTACCGTGTCGGCATAGGACCTAAATAATGGTCACAAGATGACACCCAAAATTTGGGATTGACCCAAAATAGGGCAGGAGTAGGGCATGGGCACCCAAGTCCTCCCCCCTATTTTGGTCAGGGTTAGGTTCATGGGATCCCCCTAGGACCCATTTGTCATGAAACTTAGGGCTCATTTCATCGGGATGTCAAAATATGATGCAAGATGTCCTAAATGGAGATAAAAGACTCGGGAGCTAAACCTTATGAGGGAAAAGCCACCAAGGGGACATTTTCTGATGTTACATTTAGCCCCCACTTTAATGTATGCATAAACGTGAGGCCAATACATGAATTAAAGTATGGTCAACAAACACAACAAACACACCAAGCACAGAGAAGACATGTCAAACACATTGAAGATAATGACAGGCACACAAAACACGAAGAAGATAGTTACAGTCACGCAAAACATGGAGAAGACAACAGATGCATAGAAGACAGTTAATGAATGGAAGACAAGAATGATTTCTTTTCTTTTCTTTTTCTCATACATATGAAATGTAGATGCAAGTACAAGAAAGTAAACACACGTCCCATATTGCAGGAAGCACTGATCGCGCTGGTCTTTAAACTGTACATATGGGGCAACACACATGTAAGACACACCAAACCTCCCAAAATGCAAGAAGCACTCATCGCGTTGGTCTTTAAACTGCATATGGGGCAACAAACATGCTAAACAAAGCAAGCACGCCAAACACACACTTTAAAGACAGATAAAACATGGCAGACAAGTGATTGAGTATTCCTATTTATAGGCTCATCACCATGTTAGGCACATTACATGCACACACCGATGATTGGGCTTCGCCACAATAATCACCAAAGACACATGTAAGGGTTGAGTTAGTCACAGAACCACTCCCCACCTCTGTAGAGGACTTTTTCAAAATGATAGGATGGGCACTCTCCACAAGAGATACGCAACCCCCACCTCCACAGAGGGCTTAAGATGATTGATTGATTGATTGAAAACAAACTTAGAGTGCAGGAGGGATTCATCACCACCAGTATTTAAACTGCACCTAAGGACAAGCACATTGCTAACATCTACACCAGACAGATTTCCTTATATATGCCCCCACCTTAAGGTGGTTGATATCATGCATTGATATCAAGCATGTTAAGGCAGGAAGAAAACACACAAGGAACACAGACTTTCGAAAAGTCCACGCCCCCCAGAGGTGACATGTACTTTACAATTGTCAAATGTTCCCACAAACACATCCCTGCGAGAAACATGTTAGTGTCCATAATCATGATAAACAACAACATCAATGTATATGATTAATCACACAAAGAGCCAAGGTTATACTATGAATTTAGAGATCGAGGATAACTATGGGGCTATATCACGAAAATCTCAGAACTGAGTGTCACCAAGGTGAGATTCAAAGACAAAGTGCGTGGAGTAGTAGTATTGTTAAGGTTTGTAAGTGAGATAAAGATCATCAAAATCACTACATAGAAAGCACAAGTGCTTCTACTAGCCAAATGTCAGATAAGATATACGACCCCATCGTCATATTAGGAACTAAGTCCAATTTTTTATTTCTTGCTAAAGGGATGCTAGGTCTGCATCAGTATAAATGTTTTTTTGTCATCCACCTACTAGATATAAACACTAGAGGAAGGGAAACAATAAATAAGAGGAGAAATGAGTGTCTTAGGGACAATCACGTAGGAGGGTGCCCCCAAGTCACCAACTGCAACACTATGTCCATAAGACACAACACATAACAATGAAATTAGAGAGAGAGGTAATATAGAAGAATGATGATACAAATAGAAGGTCACAATAGTCTCCTAGTATCCCGAATCTTACAAGAGAATTAGGGGTTATCTGAGAAGGCCTAAACAACACATAACACATCATGGGGGAAGCACATCATGAGAGAGATAAAGGGTTAGAAATACGTACTTGTAGGATCTTTGTATCAGATTTTTGAACTTGCAAAACTCTTGGAGAGGTATTTGATCATGTTTAGTGTAAAGTTTGAGTGGTTATTATGAAAGTATTGTTTATTATCATATGATGCTTGTTCCTTAAATCCTTGTTTAAATGAGACTTTTTGTTGCTTATGAGGGGGAGAACCACTATTATTTCCAACTGCTGATAGTTGTCTTACTCTTTTCTAATTTTTAGCAAGTTTGAGTTGTTGATGCCATCTAACACAGTAACAAGAACCATCCTGTACCATCTCACTTGTTTCTATCAGTTGTTCTGCTTGTCTTTTTGATGCATTTTGGTTATCTCCCGATCCATATAAGGATAACAGAGGAGGAACCTCAGCATAAATTCCATTTCTTCATGGACGAGGTGGGTTATCTATTTTTTCTTTATCCACTTCAATCTTACCCATGATATTATCATAGTATAAATAATCATCATTCTCTACTTCCACTAAACCTTGTTCCAACATATTGTTATTAGTACATTTAGGGAAAGGATTAGTGAAGATTTGTAAATTTTGATTTGGTGGAGCAACTAACTTATTTCCATTATCATTCACACTCGATACCTGTATGATATTCAAGTCAATGAGGTCTTGTATTTCATGTTTAAGATGCATACATCATTTAGTGTCATGTCCTTGTGTTCAATGAAAATGACAAAAGGCATTAGCATCGAATCAAGTAAGGTCCTTTTGCTTTACTAGGGTCAACAGGCTTAATCGGGGTAAGCTTTAGAATGTTATTACTCATAGCTTGATTCATGATAGAATGATAAGACTCAAATATCAGAGTAAACGTTCTTGGTTGATATGATGTCTTCTTCGGATTTGTGATAGCAGACACATTAGAAAAGTTGTTCATATTTGGTCCATTAGTCTTGATGAAGGTCCTATTATTATTGATTCTCTTAAAGTTGTTTTGTGATGATCCACCCATGGATTGACTAACTTGAGCCAATGAGTTTTGGTTTCCATACTAACTAGATGAAAGTTGATAATTGCGAAGAGTAGTGCATAAATGTTGAAAGGTGTTATATTTCATCAAGAGGATCTTATCACAGATGTTAGGTTGTAGATTAGTGATAAACACCTTCTGAACATCCTCATCTTTCATCTAATATTGAATTTACGTATACAAAGCTTGATACCGACTAATAAATTTAGTTAACTTCTCTTTTGGACCTTGCTTGCAATGAACTAAGTTAATCAAAGAGACTTGAGGTCCAATATTTACTTGAGAGTGTTGTAAAAATTGATCAATCAACTATGAAAAGGAGTGTATTGAATTCAAAGGCAAAGAGCAAAACCATTCTAAAGCAGTATATTTGAGAGATCATGGGAAAATTTTTGCCAACAAGTCTTCAAAATAAAAATCACTACACATAGTTGTGAATGCTACCACATGAGTATTAGGATCACCTTTTCCATCATATTTTTCAAAGAGAGGAGTCTCAAACCTCTTGGGCATAGGAGTTCTCAAAATTGAATAGGAAAGGGGATTATGGGCATGATATGTTTTTTTTAGAAATGTGTCTGGTAAACTTTTTAACGTGACCAGTGATGCTGGTGCGACACGCCCTCCAGCTCCAGAGCAGTGCTTTTTCTAGGAGCTATGAACCGGTGAGGCCACAATATGGGGGACCTCATCCCCAAGAAAGAACACTTCAAACCCATGAGCGCATTGGCCCAGCGAAGGCGTAAAGCCTACGAACTCGTTGGCCTAGTAGGGGTTTGAACTCTGGTAGCTGCCACTACAATCGAGCAACTTAACCACTGAACCATGCCCTTATTAGCTATGGGCATGATATGTTGGTATATTGGGTTGTGAGGAATTTGTCAAATTTGTTACCTTTTGTTGTAAAGCAGTCATGCCCTGCAAAAGTTGGTTTAGGATGGAATCATTGGGAGATGTAGTTTACTGCGAGGAATTGGAACCAAAGTGAGGAGGTGATTGAGCTTGAGATATGATAGGCAGAGGCTATGGATAGGTCAATGGTGGTTGGACATAATGGTAGGTGGTAGGTGGTTGGGAATAACTATATGTAATGGGAGGTTGAGAATAAGTGGGATGAAGAGGTGGTTGAGAATAGTTATTCATAGAAGAGGTCCCCTTAGAAACCAAATTATGATAATTAAATCCCACAACTTTGTAATTAGTGCCATTAGATACTCCAATACCAGTGGTAGCATTACTACAAGCATTCGCATCAATTGTTAATATCGTTGATGTAAAGGTAGATATTCCTGCAGTCAGTATAAGTGCCGATACTTGTGTATGAGATGGTGACAAAGTGCTATTTATCACTTTTACACATTCATTTACTAGCATGATGTTGGTTTGTACAATATGTGATAAACCACGGATTGTATTAACACCATCTTGTCCTTCTTTTATCAATTCTCTTACATGGTGAATCATGAACCGTATAGATTCTATAGCTATCCTCTCAGTTTGTACATAGTATTGGAATTCAGCTAGGTCTTTATAAAGTTTATCTATTATCTCATTAGATATATGTCATGTTGCCTCAATAGTATCATCAACACCATGAAAAGTTTTCTCTTCCATTATACTTGTGATAGGTGTAATATCTTGTAACATTTGTATCTCTCCTTTTGTAAAGAAGGTGTTCAATGTGCCAACTTCTTCAAGTGAACTAGATCCCATGTGTCTTACGCTTCTTCTTAAAATAATATTTCTCTTAGGGAAGTAAGTTATTAGGCTCATGCAAATCTCGGATGACGACAAGTTAAAACCTATTGAAAGTGCCCTAAAATATGCAAATCTTTCACCAAATCTCAATGTGAAAGAGCATGACAAAGGGTGTTGTGAGGAAAGTTATGATGGAAAGAAAATTATATCCGTAATGATAGCCACCTAATGCCAGAAAATCCATCACAGTACACTTAAAGTGCCACTCAAGATCAAACCCTAGTGAAAATATAGCAAAAAATGCAATTTTTCACGCTTTTTAAACTCCAAGACCTAGAAAAAGGGCTGTTGTCAAGAATTTTAGGAGGTACAGAAAATAATAGAAATTATATCAGTCCCCTCAATTCATAAAATTTGTCACAACATGCTTGGAGTGCAATCTAGGTCAAACCTTAAGGCAAATATAACAAAAATGTGTAATTTTTCACCAAATTTTCAATACAAGAGCCCAATAAAAAGGTGTTGTGAAGATTTTTAGGAGGGGTAGCAGATAATTACCCTGATAATAGCCAATTAGTGCAAAAATATTCTACACAACATGCATATGGTGCAAATTTTGAGAGTCGATAAGGCCAAATCTAGTGAAAATCAAGGTTTTTCAAGCTCTAGGTTTGAGATCTTAATGAAAAATGCTATATGAATGTCTTGCAAGCTGATTTATGATAAAAATTTAAGTCCACTTAGATCTGAAAATGATTTTCACACCCTACCATGCAAAATGCAAGTGCAAATCTAAGGAAAAATCAATAAAACTGCTAGTTTTTGTTGAAATTTTCTATGTAAAGATACAGATTTTTGATATCTAAATACAAATTTACACTAAAATGTAACACTAAAGCCAAATGCACATTTTAATGAGTGTCTAAGATCAGTATAAAAATCTGAAACAAGATTTTGCCTACAAACCCTAGTTTTTGGGATTACTAGGTTATATGAAAAATGCAAAATTTCAAACAAAACCCTAGCAATTTTATGATAAAAATGCAATGCAAGCTATTGAAGTTTTGTAATTTTCTATAGTTTAGCTCAGATCTAATGCAAAAATCAGAAATTTGATGAAAATGAAAGTAATTCATGCAAAATAGAAGCCCTAGAATGCAATTTTTTTTCTAATTTTTCATTTTTTTGTAAGCTTTCCAATGCAATAAGATGAATGACCATATGAATGAATGAAATCAATGAAAATCTGAATCAAAACACTCATCAAGGTGCAGACAAGTCCAATAACATGGGTTCACCAAAATGTAAAGGGTAGAATTTGGATAGTTGAGTTTTTGGTAGTTTTGTGTGTATCCTCCTTTCACCCTTTCATTCAAGGACCTAGGGTCGAGTGGCAATGCACTATCATACCCTAGTTCTCTATGAGATGTAGAAAAACTTGGACTTGTATGATTTGATTGTCAATTATGCTAACTTGTGCTCAATAATACATCAAAACCCTAATTATGCAAATACAGAAGCAAACGGATGAACTTTAGGAAATACTGCTACAGAAAGATGTAAAATGGCAGATAACTGTGCACCTATTTTCAGGGTTCAAAAGCGAAACAGTCGTGGACTAAGTAGTGGGTGCCCAAGTCCAATGCCTAGGTTTTTTTTAGGATCTAGAAACTTGATCTACAACATGTTCTTGATGTATTAGAGATTTTCCCGTCACGGAATCCAGAGGACTCGATAGCGGATGCCTAAGTCTAGGGTGCTATTTTTAACTCTGATGTACAAATCTAACACTCTGCAATATCCTCCTAGAAATCCACTTTTCTTGTATCTTCAACCTATAACTTGCAATCATAGAAAATTTGTGAGGGGGTTGTGGTGTTTAGAGGCTTGCCTCAATCAAGCCTCGGAGAGACATTCAAGTCTTCCGAACACCGTTGTCAGATAAAGAGTGGGTACCCTTGTGAGGTAGGGGAAAAGACCAAATGATAAATGCTCAAAAACACAAATGATGTCACCTTGTAGTGAAGATATCATGGAAGGAAGAAGCTCTTCATGCCATGAGGAGATGATTGCTCAAATCTGCAAATACAAACACATAGACAACACAAGTCTTCTCTTGCCACACAATGAATGCCTTGAATCACCTTCACATAAACTTGAGAATCCCAATTGCTAGCTAGTAATCATCTAGTTTACAAATGAATGCCTAAACATGCTTATATATGAAACTACAAACACTCCTACCAAGAATTTTGTAATTCAAACTTATTGTGTCGGCATAGGACCCAAATAATGGTCACAAGCCGACACCTAAAATTTAGGACTAACCCAAAATAGTGTAGGACTAGGGTGCGGGTTCTCAAGTCCTCCCCCCTATTTTGGTTAGGGTTAGGTTCAAGGGATCCCCTAGGTCCCATTTGTCATGAAACTTAGGGCTCATTTCATTGAGATGTCAAAATATGATGCAAGATGTCCTAAATGCAAATAAAAGACATTGGACCTAAACCTTATGAGGGAAAAGCCCCCAAGGGGACATTTTCTGACATTACAACAGTTAGTTGAAAAGCCCTTGGAATGTTTTGTGGAAAGGAGGAATCAAACTAAAACAACCACCACCATCAAACCACGCATCCCCTTTTTCATATAAAATAGCTTTATTTATAAAATTTTTAAGCTTGTTTGGTCCATAAAAGATTTGTAGTTCCTTAGCATTCTAATGTTGGTTTCGTTGCACTTGACAGAAATAGGAGGTGTGCTTAGTTTGGATTGATAATTTAGGGCTTTTCACATTAGGGTTTTGATGAAATTGGTAGATACTTAAATTTAGTAGTAGACTTCTAAGTTGAGGTTGAAAGTTGCTCAGCATTTGTACAATTCCTTAAAATCTTTCCTTGTTGAAAAAACTTTATCTACCATGGCATTAGTGATTGCAACACCTAGCAAGAATAACATAGTTTATAGTGATTTTTTGGCATTTCAATGGTCTTTTTTGGGTGTATGCATAATATGGTTTGTTTAATAGAAAAGAGAGATCACATCACTATTCAATTAGCTAGGTCAATCCTTTTAATCAAACATTGGAACACAAGTCAAGATTGGCTACAGTCCTGAAAGAGAGCCAAACTATAGGGATTCTATCCCTTTGTTGTAATTAAAAAGATTGATTTAATTAGGCTAGATCTAGGGTTTCTATGATCAAATATGCCAAAATAGAAGTTACTGACATGTCGAGGTTGAAACTAAAAAATTGTGACTTGAACTAGGTAGAGTAGGATTGTTGGGGGCCATTTCCAGAAATAAGAGCCGAACCTAGAGGACTATGGCACCCAGGCATGGGTGTCTAAGGTTTTTGGGCTTTCAAAAGTCTTAGACACTTCTAACACCTATTTCCTTGTCTTTCTATCACCCATTTCTATTGGATCTTTTGTCTTTGACCTACACACATAAAAGAGGGAAAATGTTGGTACTGTTTAGGGGCTTTCCTAGGTCAAACCTCATGAATGGTGTTCCCACCTTTATAACAACAAGGATTATATCAAGAGTGCATGCCTAGGAGGGTAGAGACAGATCTAAAAAATAAAGATAAATGTAAGGAAGCATAAAGGAAAGATGTTACCATGGACATGAAATCCTTGATGGGATGATGCCACTATCAAACCACCACAAGGAGGGAATGAAGGAGGAAGGAGCTTTCACCTAGATCTGCAACAAGGGTTAGTACACACAACAATAATCTACACAAATAGAGAGCTTGTATATAGAGATCAATTTCTTCTTAGAGTGCCTTATCATAGAGAATCACTAGCTAGAGCATCCTTAGGAGTAAATGGGTGAGAGAGACTTGTTTATATATGCATTCTAATTACTTCTTGGGGGCCCAAATTGAAATAAGGCTGACATGGTGCAATACACAAGGCCAATAAGGCTAACATATTCAAATTTAGAGGCAAAGAGGTAAGACACTAGATCTTGGACACTAGTGTCTTGGGCCTATTCTTCCTCGAAGTGATCATCATAAAGGGACCTATTCATGAGCCCAAATCAAGTCTTAAAATGGGTATTGTCATAAGTCAGGATAAAAACACAAGTTACACATGCAAACACTAAGCCTAGTGTAAAATTGTGAGATGTGACAATTTACGACACTACATGGTTTTGACAAAAATGTTGAATATTTATATTTTGTGGCGCATTTTGGAGGGTTTGAATGTTTTCACAAAATTGATAGATATTTTCATGCTATCTTTAAACAATTTTCAATGGACACTATTTTTACTTTTTATTTATGTTGAATTCTAGTATAGATAGTTTGTTTCATCCATAAAATTGAGATTTACAATTTGCATAATGGATTGAAAGGTATGAATATAAGAGTTTGGTTTATTGGCTATGTTCTTGGTTTAAAGTGTAATTTTAGGCTTTTCTAGGATAGGGTTTTGAGGGAATTGTTAAATATGACATGGACACCAACAAAGTGATGGCTAAACCCTAACATAACTATCAAAAATTTTCTATTAAATGTAAACCAAAACCATACAATGCAAAGGCCCAAACTTACACTCCAAACTAAGCGTGCCTCTATTGCTACCAAGCATTAAAAAAAGAGCATTACAACACTAAGAAACCACTAGAAATAAACAATAAAACTAAACAACATGAACTCAAATGAAAACTAAATGTAATTTTACACCCTAATTTAGTTTATACCTATTAGTATAATCAAAGAACTTGAATAAACTTCAAATTTTGTAGTAATTATAAAGGGGAGGTCCAAAAATGCACTTTTGTACCATTTTTTAAATAGATTGGCACTTAATACTCATTAGAGCCTTGTGCATATGCTTTTTAGAAATTCAATGTATTAAATCTATTATAATTATTAATAATAACTATATAAATACATTATTAAATGATAAAAGAGTATAATTGAGACAAAATTACACATCACACAATAATTTACATGGAGAAAACTATTGTTGATAGAACCAACATGCCCAATAAAGGAGCAGAAGCCGGAGGAATGATCTAGAGATATTATTAATTAAGATGGAGTGAGGTGAATGTGGATTTGTGCATTCTTGCATGCAAGCATTCATAGTATGTGGTGGCATCATGAGATAAGAGGTTGTAATGCAGTTGAAACTTGTAATGCTAGTGTTTTCTCTTCCGATGCAGTGGTAAGATTTGGGGTTTTTTTTCTTGTTGTGTGTCCACCATGTTAGAGTTTGTAGGAAAGAGACATATAGGAGGAATAATGATTAAAGAGGAGCAAAGAAAGGGGAAAGAGAAGGCAGTGGCTAGTAGGCAAAGGAAGAAGAGGGTATGCAATGAGGAAGCCATTAGGGGTTTCATTGGGTATATTAACAAGGAGATTGAGAGCCCAAACCTTAGAAGGTGGATGAAGAAAATTATGATGCTGTTTAAGGAATTAGATAGGAAGCCAGAGGTGGGTTTACATGCAGCCATGGAAATTTATAATTTGGACCCTATGTATACTCAAGGACACTGGAATGCATTCAACATTGTTCAGTCACTCTCATGTGCTTCTATCATGGCGGTGGTTGTGTGCTCTTATTTTCTCCATGATGATGTTGGGGATGTTGTGCAACAAGAAGATGTGTACCATGATTTTCTCATTACCCATCTACATGTGGTGAAGAAGTAGCAAGTACACCTCCAACTCGTAGTGGAGGAGATTGATAAAAGGCTAAATATTGAGTTACCTATGGAGGCCATTCTAATTTTCTTGGACTGTTGCAGCTCGGATGGATTCAGAACAATAAAGGAGGACCCTGGAGCTAGAAAGGATTTGATATGTAGTGTTTGCAATGAAAAGAGGTAAACTAGGTTGAGACCTATGGAATTTTCCCCAGCCCCCTTTTAGATTAGATAGTTTAGGTTATAGTGGATTATTGGGGTAAAGTTAGGGTGGTAGTCTCCTTTTTATGGCCTCAGTCGGTAATAGTTAGTTACAGGATTAGGTGGGTGGTGATATATGTTTTTAGTATTTACAATTGTGGTTGAACTCTAGGCTCAACCCATTTTTGAAGGTTCTTGGTCTTGAAAGCCAGGTAATATACACAAAAAAAGATAAAAGACCAAACAAAAACATCATAACATTAAGAACACTTACACAAATGTATATTTTAAAAAATAGATAGAACCTAGGGATCCACTTCTCACTTCCATTAGCTTATTGTCTACTTTCAATGTTGATTTCCAAATTCACCTTCTCCTATATTTTTATGGAGAGAATAATCCTTTAAATATTGGGAGAAGGGATAAAAAAATATAAGAAAGGATTGTTGTCACACCTTTTCAAAATCTCTTTTGCTAACAATTAATAATTTTATTATTTTTATAGCTATTAAATAGTTAATTATTATATGGTGTTTAAATAATTCTTTATACGTGTTTAATATATAAGGTTAACTCACCTAATATTTAGAATATTATAAATGTTATAGAGGTTTGACTGGTAATAATATTATGTTGTAACATTCCCTCTTAATATTAATAGGGGAGAAAATCCACCACTTTCTATAAAAAAATGATGAAGCCTAGTAATGTGGGTCTTCTATGAAAAAGATATAACAAGGATAAAAATATATTCCAAGGTCAAACATTATGTGTTCCAAACTAAATGAAAGTTACCTTGTCATAATTTATAATCCTATTGTTTTTAATAATGTTATAAATGAGGTCTTGTAAAGTTTTTATTAGATCTTGAGTCTCCTCAAACTAGTCTCCCTTAGGTTCATTACATAGTGTGCATAGGTCTTATATAATAAAATACTCTAGAAGTGAAATAATTATAGAGAGAAGAATTACAATATGCTGGAATAACTTATACAATGCCCATAAATCTTACATACAATGCCTTTAAGTCTTACATGTATAGTTACCCAACGGGAGGTGTCATTGTCATGCACGTTGCCCCTCAATGGAAACTCTATAAGGTTAAGCATTGATCTAAATTTGGAGAATTCGGTTTGGCATTGTAGTAGATTGAGGTTTTCTTTTGTGATTACTTGGATTCCAACCCAATTCTTCTTGATCACTATATATTTACTACCTACTATCACCATTTAATGTATGAAGTTTGTAGTTCAATGTTCTTTGATGGTGAACAATTTTTTTATGGTACTAGAATTAATACTCATACGAATCTTATGTTATAGATAATTATTCCATCCTAATTCTTTCACTAGTTAGTGGCATAACTATATTCTACTCTTTAGAGGAAAGGACCATAATAGAAAAAGTAGCTTACCAAGTTCATGTTACAATATTAATGCCCATAAGTCTTACGTAAAATACAATTCTCTTAGATCTTACATGTAATAAATAGATTTCAAAGGTCCGCATGAAGATTTGGAGAATTTATGACCATGTGAGTAAAATTAGTTCTGGCAGCTATTTAGAGGTGACATAATGGCACAAATAGGTCTGGTTAGATCCAGAAATGCAATATCATGTTCTGCAGACCTGTTAGCATGTTTGAGAAGTTAATAGACATTGACAACTCGATTGGTTCATGGTTTGGAGGCTGTGTTCTTGAAGTTTCAGATGAAGAGGTGAATGATTACTGTAAGCAGAAGTGGTGCAGATGTTCTTGGTGATTCAAGCAAGCTTGTGGGGGTCTCTAGATTGTATCCAGTTTGTGTTGGCAGTCCGCATTGAAGATTGAGCTTGTAATTGAAGATTTACCTTTAGGTGATGATTTTCTTCTCAAATTTGGCCGACCGGATGATTTGCACATGTTGTGGATGATCTTGAAGATGTTTTGCAAAGCATAACATGTTCCTCGAAGAAGATTGAAGTCCATGCTACGTATGGCCGATAGTGTAGTGATGCGCATGAAGTTTTTGTAATAAGTCAAGTTGTATTTTTGTAATTTCTTTGTAATACAATAAGTGTATGTTGTGTCGACTTTGATGATTATTCCAAAGTCGATGTCATGTATAAATAAGAGATGTGGAGTTGTTCAAAGGTATCCTTAGTGATCATGAAGAGAAGGTGGTAAGGAAGAGCGAAAAGTAGAGTAGAGGTATTGAGCTTTAATGGAACTGATTCAAGCATAGTGAAGATGCTAACTTCTAGTTCAAGTATGTAATACTCATTTTCTTCTGTAGACAATGTGTCTCTTGTAGGCAGTGGGCCTCTTGTGAGCAGTGTGCTCGGGCAGTGAGCCCTAATTGGCAAGTGCCATTTTGTTCTTCATATTCTTTTAACAGAGAATATAATCTTGGGTTAATCACCCCGTGGTTTTTCCCTTAACCGTGTTTTCCATTTTAAAATCTTGGTGTTACTTGTGTTAAGTTTGTTTTTGTTCTTGAATTATTGCATTATGCTTCCATGATTGAATCATTGATATGCTGTTAAAATATAAGAAGGTTTTAAGTGAATAAGAAATAGAATTTTGGTGACAACTGATTCACCCCCCCTCTCAGTTTTCTATCCTAAATCCAACAATTGTTATCAGAGCCAAGTTCCTCTAGAAGAAGCTTAACCACTTGTGGAGATCCAAGATGTCATCCTATAAGAAGGATAGTCCTAGGTTTGATGGAACGAACTACAATCTTTGGAAAAACCTCATGGAATGTCACTTGCAATGCATGGGAGAACAATATTGGAACATGACTACTAATGAGTATATTCCTCCAAAGAATGGTCTGACAACTCTAGATGAAATTAGAAATGCTAAAAATAATCTTTGAGCTAAAGAAACCCTACTAAGTGCCTTGTCTGATACAGAGCTGACAAATGTTATGGGATTGAAAACTACTTATGAAATTTGGTCAAAGTTGGAGATTCTACATGAAGGAGACAAATATGTCAAATGTACAAAGTTACAAATTCTGAAAGGAAAGTTCGAAACCCTGAAGATGAAAATATCACTACATTTATGCCAAGGGTAAACGAGCTTGTCTGTGGCATTAGATGTGCTAGTGGAACATTGGATGAAGATGAGATTGTTGCCAAAGTTCTCAGATCCTTACCTCCTACTTACAAACACAAGGTTACTGCAATTGAGGAATTCAGATCATTATCAAACATTACAAGGGATCAATTGGTTAGAAAGTTAGCTACATTTAAGTTGGCTGAGTTTGGAGATGCACTCCCCAAGACTGAATTTTTATTCAAAGCTAGTGTCTTTGTAAAAGGTAAACAAAGATATGATCTGGGAGAAAGTTCCTTGAAGAAATCAACATGGTATGACAAAGAAATAAAAGATATGGATGAAGATGAGTCAGAAGCTGCACAAATTGAAGCCCTTATTGCAAAAAGACTACCAAGAGGATCCGGTAAGTATGAAGGAAAACTGCCTTTCAAATGTTTCAATTGCAACAAGATTGGTCATTTTGCCTCAAGATGTCTAGAAATATTTTCAAGGCCTAACCCTAATAGATCAAGATTTCAAAAGAAGTGTTACTATGTTGAAGAAGATGATGATGAAGGAGTAACAGATGATGAATCTGAGTTAGGAACCAAATTCAGAAGTGACTGGGTGTTTATTGCCATCAAGGAAGAAGATCCAATGCCTATTGAATCTGCAAATCATAAGATAGAAAGGGCTCTAGCTGCTCAAGTTGAAGAAAAGGATGAATGGGTCATTGACAGTGGATGCTCTCACCATATGACCGATGACAAGAATAAGTTCATAAATCTGGAAAGATATGAAGGTGGAGTTGTTGTTATATGGAGCATAATCAGACTTGGAGGTTAAATTTTCCCCACTTTTATCAGCGCGGTTGCCCCCCAAATTATTTAATGGGGGAGTGCAGGAGGGCAGAGCCCCTAGTGGGGGCTGCTAGGGGCAGTGCCCCTAAAGCAAAAATTGCCTATTATTTTGTTAAGGCATCAGGAGATATTTTTTCTATTAGCCAACATAAAAAAACCCTATTTTTTGTAACTGACATAAGGCTTGAGAAAGCGGCTAAGGGTTAGGGTTTTCGTTGATATTGTATTGTAGCATTTGTAGCGGTATTGAGTTGTAGCGATCGCTGGTTGTAATCGGCTTGATTTACTAGATAATAATATTGGGCTCTTTGTTTGGTGGATGTAGCCTAAGTTTGGGTGAACCACATTAAAACTTGTCTCTCGCTGTTATTATTTCTGTGTATTTCCATTCCTCTGTTATAATCTTTATTTGCATTTAATTGATATCTTCTATTGGCTAACCCTAACAGGAGTTGTAAAGTTTGGAGATAATTCTGTTGGCAGAATTAGAGGCAAAGGAACCATTTCTTTTGATGGTAAGAACAAAACCAGTGATGTTCTATATGTTGAAGGTTTAAAGCATAATCTTCTAAGTGTTGGGTAGTTCGTAGACAAAGGTTATGATCTCTGATTCAAAAATAGGAAATGTAAGATCTTTGAAAGCTCTGGAACTGAGATTGCATCCGATACTCAGACAAAAGGTAACATCTTTCATTTGGTTGGTATTGGCAAAAGTTTCTTATTTGTTCAAATTGATTAGAGTTGGTTGTGGAATAGGAGAATGTGTCATGTGAATTTTGATAATATCATCAAGATAAGCAACACCCAGGCTATAAGAGATCTTCCAAGACTAGTGAAACCTACCAATAGCTTGTGCAAGGAATGTCAGTTAGGCAAGCAGAATAGAGTCTCATTTAGAAGTAAGGAACATTCTTCAGCCGGATTGTTGGACTTGGTGCACACTGATCTATGTGGCCCAACAAGAATCAGGAGTCTGCAAGGTGATAGATATTTCATGTTACTGATTGATGACCACTCCCGGATGATGTGGGTGACTTTCTTGAAAGAGAAATCTGAAGCACTTGAGAAGTTCAAAATATTCAAGGCTATGGTGGAAAATGAAATAGACATAAACATAAAATGCCTCAGGTCTGATAGAGGTGGAGAATTCACATCTAGAGAGTTCATAGAATTCTATGAGAAACATGGGATAAAGAGACAGTTATCTGCTCCAAGGACTCCACAGCAAAATGGAGTAGTTGAGAGAAAGAACCAGACCATCCAGTAAGCTTCTAGGACAATGATGATGGAAGCAAATGTTCCTCAGATCTATTAGAGAGAAGCTATGAGCACTGTAGTTTATACTCTTAACCGGGTACAAATCAGAGGCAAGACTAGTAAGACTCCTTATGAACTCTGGTTTGGCATCACTCCTACTGTGAAGTATTTCAGAGTCTTTGTTAAAAAATGCTACATCAAAATAGATGAAGACCTTGGCAAGTTTGATGCTAGGAGTGATGAAGGATTATTCTTGGATTATTCTACTCAAAGCAAAGCTTACTGGTGTTATAGCAAGAGATTAAGAAAGATTGTGGAAAGCACAAATGTGAAGGTTGATGAAGGCATGGAAAATCCCTCAAAGTACTATGAGTATGAAGTAGGTGACCAAAATGATATCTCAGACCAAGAAGAACAAGTCCAAACTCCAGTCCAAATTCAGACTGATCCGAAGAATCTAGAAATACAAGAAGAAGAGACAGGCTTGGATGAACCTGTCCAAGAATTAGAAGTGCAAGATAATCCCAAAACTCTCAGGTATGTAAGACTAAATCACTCCGAAGATCAGATCATAGGAGATAGAAGCAAAGGTGTTCAAACAAGAAGAAATATTGCTCAAGACTCAGTGAAGTATTGTCTGATTTCAAAAGTTGAACCAAAATCAGTAAGTGAAGCATGCAATGATGAAAGTTGGGTTAAAGCAATGGAGGAGAAATTTATGCAAATTGAAAAGAATCACACTTGGGATCTTGTTTCCAACCTAAGGATAAAAATATGATTGGGACTAAGTGGGTCTTCTAGAATAAACTGAATGAAGATGGTGAGATAATAAGAAACAAAGCCAGACTGGTTTGTAAAGGTTATTCTCAAGAAGGAGTTGACTTTGAAGAGACATTTGCTCTGGTGGCAAGGATTGAAGTAGTTAGATTATTTCTTGTCTTTTCTGCCTTCAAAGAATTCAATGTATATCAGATGGATGTCAAGTCTGCCTTCCTAAATGGTGATTTGGAAGAAGTATACATTGAGCAACTGGATGGATTTCAACTATCTGATAATGGAGATATGGTCTGCAAATTGAAGAAGGCATTGTATGGACTCAAACAAGCCCAAGAGCCTGGTATGAAAGATTGGACAAACATCTTTTGAAAATTGGTTTCAACAAAGGTACTGCTGATAGTAATCTCTATGTTAAGATTGATCATCAGAATATCTTGATTGTTGAAGTATTTGTTGATGATATTATCTTTGGAGGAAAGGATAGTATGTGCAAAACTTTTGCAAATCAAATGAAAAGTCAATTTGAGATGTCTATGTTTGGGGAAATGAATTTCTTCTTGGGTTTGGAAATCACTCAAATAAAGAAGGGAATCTTCATATCTTAGACCAAATATGTGAAGGAATTGTTGAAGAAATTTGGGATGGAAGATTCAAAGGCAATGAATACTCCCATGGTAATCGGATGTAAGATGAGTAAAGATGATGAATCCCCTGAGGCTGATTAGAAAAAGTACAAGTCAATGATTAGAGGACTGCTCTACCTTACTCAAACTAGACCTAATATTATGAATGTTGTTGGTCTTGTTGCCAGATTCCAAGTTGATCCTAGAGAGTCTCATGTTATGGAAATCAAGAGAATTCTAAGATATTTGAAGGAAACAATTGAGTATGGATTGTGGTATCCTAAGGATCATAATTTCTCTCTTCACACTTATATTGATGCTGATTGGGCAGGTGATGTGGATGACTAGAAGAGTACCAGTGGATGAGCATTATTTTTGGGAAAAAGATTGGTTTCTTGGTTAAGCAAGAAACAAGAGACAATATCTCTATCCACTGCAGAAGTAGAATATATTGCAGAAGCAGGCAGTTGTACTCAAGTATTGTGGATGAAGCAAATGCTAAGAGATATCAAAGTGGAGTATGAAGAACCTATCACAATCTTTTGTGATAATTCAAGTGTAATAAACATATCAAAAACTCTGGTGTTGCAATCAAAGACAAAACACATATCCATCAAGTTCCACTTTTTGAGAGAGCATGTGAACAAGAATGAAGTTAGATTGGAGTTTGTGCCCTTAAAGGATCAGATTATAGACATTTTTACCAAACCTCTACCTAAGTACACTTTTGAGTATCTCAAGGAGAAGTTAGGGGTTATTACCCCTCCGGTTCTAAATTAAGGTGCACTAATGTGCATCAGTCCATTGGATCCCATAGTCATATCTTGTGATCCTCATTGATGTTAGGAGGCTGCTACTCAAGGGGAGTAGTCAGTATGATTCTGAAATATGAGAAGTGGTTGCAAGTATGTGCCCTTTACCATTGATGTCAAAGGGGGAGAGAAGACATGTGAACAAAAAAATGGTTACTGATCAAAGGGGGACTAGTAAAGGAAGAGAAGACATGTGAATGATTGTTGTTGATAGGGGGAGCTATGTCAATCAATGAGGAGAAGTTCTTGTCTTGATGGATAAAATAGTTTTTCACATCATATGTTGCCATCAATGACAAAGGGGGAGGTTGTTGCAAGTATGGGCCTAACTGGTGTTGTCATTGATGTCAACATACTCTTGTTGCATTGATGTCAAAAATTGGATGAGTTACATGCTGAGGATATTGAGAAAATTAGCTCTATCAGAAACAGAGAAGAATAATGAAGACAGTGAAGTTCTATCAACTAAAGATCCCAGCCAGTTGAAGATCAGAGTATGCACATCAAAGGGTTTGTAGATATGTGTCTTAAGGTGCTCCAGTTAAGATTTCAGAGGTCGGCATGAAGATTTGGAGAAGTTATGGCCATCTGAGTAAAACTGGTTCTGGCAACTATTCATAGGTGATAGAGGCACAAATAGGTCCAGTCAGATCTGAAAATGTAATATCATGTTCTGTAGACCTGGTAGCATGTTTGGGAAGTTAATAGACATTGACAACTCAATTGGTTCATGGTTTGGAGGTTCGTAAGCAATTCTCTTAATGTGATAGTGATGACCGGTTGTGTTCTTGAAGTTCTGGATGAAGATGTGAATGATTACTGTAAGTAGAAGTGGTATAGATGTTCTTGGTGATTCAATTAAGCTTGTGGGGGTCTCTAGATTGGATCCAGTTCGTGTTGGTGGTCCGCACTAAAGATTGAGCTTGTAATTGAAGATTTACCTTTAGGTGATGGTGTTCTTCTCAGATTTGGTCGACTGAATGATTTGTGCATGTTGCAGATGATCCTGAAGATGTTTGTAAAGTATAGCATGTTCCTCGAAGAAGATTGAAGTCCTTGCTATGTATGGCTGATAGTGTAGTGATGCGCATGAAGTTTTTGTAATAAGTCAAGTTGTATTTTTGTAATTGCTCTATAATAGAATAAGTGTATGTTGTACTGACTTTGATGATCATTCCAAAGTCGATGTAATGTATAAATAAGAGATGTGAAGTTGTTCAAAGGTATCCTTGGTGATCATGAAGAGAAGGTGGTAAGGAAGAGGAGAAAAAAATAGAGTAGAGGTATTGAGCTTTAATGGAATTGATTCAAGCATAGTGAAGATGCTAACTTCCAATTCAAGTATGTAATACTCATTTTCTTTTGTAGACAGTGTGTCTCTTGTAGGCAGTGGGCCTCTTGTGAGTAGTGTTCTCGGGCAATGAGCCCTAATTGGCAAGTACCATTTTGTTCTTCATATTCTTTTAACATAGAATATAATCTTGGGTTAATCACCCTGTGGTTTTTCCCTTAACTAGGTTTTCCACATTAAAATCTTGGGGTTACTTGTGTTAATTTTGTTTCTGCTCTTGAATTATTGTATTATGCTTCCATGATTGAATCATTGATATGTTGTTAAAATATAAGAAGGTTTTAAGTGAATAAGAAATAGAACTTTGGTGACAATTGATTCACCCCCACTCTTAGTTGTCTATCCTAAATCCAACATATAAACACATAAAATTCTTAATCCTTGTTATTAAGATTAACCATGAAAGCATAAAACAAGAAGCTCAACACAATAACACATGAGACACCAAAATTTTTACATGGAAAACCCTATAAAGGAAAAACCATGGTGGGTGTTAGCCCACAAAAATAAATAAGTTATAGCAATACCGAAAATCAGAGGCTCACTACCTTAGGGTTGACTGCCCAAAATGCTCACTATAAATGTTGGGGCTCACTGCCAAGATCAAGTCACTGCCAAGATCAAGTCACTGCCAACGATTGGTGAACTGATTTGATAGCATCTACTTTATGCCAGGGTTAAATTCCATTGAAGCATAAAATAACACCTCTACTCTGCTCTTCTTACTCGTTTGCACTTATCTTTGCATTTTCGCACAAGCACACCTTTTTTGCAACTTCATTACATGTTTTTATACACATCATCAACCTTGGCATGTACATCAAGGTCGGCATTACATTCATCAACCTTTGGAACATTCTCCAAGGTCGGCATTACAAACATACATAGAAATAGGTCTAGACCTAAACAAAATTAGCTAAGGGAAAGATGTATGCAGATCATATTATGCCTTAGCTGGGACTCAAATGCAATCTTCCATGCCATGACATGCTTCCATAAACTTTGATGAATCTCTGCAAGTAGTGAAAACAACCAAGTCAGCCAAGACTAGTTCTAACATTAAGTATTCTAAGAATAGTCTGTTAGCATAACATTTCATATTACATTATTTAATAAGTAACCAACCGCTTAGTTTAGACAGTGGTTATGTAGTTACAGCTGCCAGGTATACAGTTACAACTTTATTAACTGTATTTCTCTTGTATAAATGCTTGTATAGTTCATCAAATATTATCAATCAAGCATTTTACTTCTTATTAAATGGTATCAGAGCAACATTGATTTGAGGCATGATAAGATGGAGATTTTGAAGAGCCTTCTGCAAGGGAGTGTTGCAAGTATGACCCTAACTGGTGTTGTCATTGATGTCAACATGCTCCTATTGCATTGATGTCAAGAATAGGATGAGTTGTGTGCTGAGGATATTGAGAAAATTAGCCCTATTAGAAACAAAGAAGAATAGTGAAGACAATGAAGTTCTATGTAGCAAAGACCTCAGCCACTTGAAGATTAGAGTATGCACATCAAAGCATTTGTAGATATGTGTCTAAAGGTGCTTCAGTCAAGATTTCAGAGGTCCGCATAAAGATTTGGAGAAGTTATGGTCATATGAGTAAAACTAATTCTAGCAGCTGTTCAGAGGTGACAAAGTGACACAAATAGGTTTGGTCAGATCCGAAAATGCAATATCATGTTCTGTAGATCTGATGGCATGTTTGGGAGGTTAATAGGAGTTGACAACTCAATTGGTTCATGGTTTGGAGGTCCGCAAGCAATCCTTCTAATGTGACAGTGATGACCGGCTATGTTCTTGAAGTTCCAACTAAAGATGTGAATGATTATAGTAAGAAGAAGTGGTGTGGATGTTCTTGGTTATTCAACCAAGCTTGTGGGGATCTCTAGATTATGTCCAGTTTGTGTTGGTGGTCCGCACTGAATATTGAGCTCGTAATTGAATATTTACCTTTGGGTGATGATGTTCTTCCTAGTTCTAGCCGACTGGATGCTTTGTACATGTTGCGGATGATCTTGAACGTGTTTTATGAAGCATGGCGTGTTCCCTGAAGATTATTGAAGTCCCAGCTATGTTTGGCTGACAGTGTAGTGATGCACAGGAAGTTTTTGTAATAAGTCAAGTTGTTTTTGTAATTGCTCTATAATAAAATAAGTGTATGTTGACTTTGATGATCTTTCCAAAGTCGATGTCATGTATAAATAAGAGTTACGAAGTTGTTCAAATGTATCCTTGTGGTCATCATGAAGAGGCGGTAATGAAGAGGAGCAAAAAATAGAGCAGAGGTATTGAACTTAAATGAAACTGTCTCAAGCATAGTGAAGATGCTAATCTCCAGTTCAAGTATGTAATATCCATATTCTTTTGTAGATAGTGTGTCTCCTATAGGAAGTGGGCCTCTTGTGAGCAGTGTGCTTAGGCAATGAGCCCTAATTGGCAAGTGCCATTTTATTCTTCATATTCTTTTAACAGAGAATACAATCTTGGGTTAGTCACCCCATGGTTTTTCCCTTAACCAGGTTTTCCACATTAAAATCTTGGTGTTATATGTGTTGAATGTGTTTGTTCTTTTGAATTATTGCATTGTGCTTCCATGATTAAATCTTTGATATGCTGTCGAAATATATAAAGGATTAAATAACTAAGAAACATAATTTTGGTGACAACTGATTCACCCCCCTTCTTAGTTGTCTGTCCTTAAATCAACAATTGGTATTAGAGCCAGATCCTCTAGAAGAAGCTTAACCACTTGAGGAGATCCATGATGTCATCCTACAAGAAGGACAATCCAAGGTTTGATAGAATGAACTACACTTTTTGGAAAAGCCACATGGAATGTCACTTGCAATGCATGGGAGAGTAGTATTGGAACATAACTACAAATGAGTATATTCCCCCAAAGAATGGTCCAACAACTCTAGATGAAATTAGAAATGCTAAAAATAATCTTCGAGCTAAAGAAGCCTTACTAAGTGCCTTGTTTGATACAGAGCTGACAAATGTTATGGGATTGAAGATTGCTTATGAAATTTGGACAAAGCTAGAGATTCTACATGAAGGAGACAAATATGTTAAATGTGCCAAGTTACAAAATCTGAAAGGAAAGTTTGAAAACTTGAAGATGAGTGAAGATGAGAATATCACTACTTTTATGCCAAAGGTAAATGAGCTTGTTTGTGGCATTAGATGTGCTGGTGGAACATTGGATGAAGATGAGATTGTTGCCAAAGTTCTCAGATCCTTACCTCCTGCTTACAAACACAAAGTTGTTGCTATTGAGGAATTCAAATCATTGACAAATAATACAAGGGATCAATTGGTTGGGAAGATAGTTGCATTTGAGTTGGCTAAGTTTGGAGATGCACTCCCCAAGACTGAATCTACATTCAAAGCTAGTGCCTCTACAAAAGGAAAACAAAGATATGATCTAGGAGAAATTTCCTCAAAGAAATCAACATGGTATGATAGAGCAAGAAATGATCTAGAAGAAGAGGAGTCCGAAGTTGCACAACTTAAAGCCCTTATTGCAAAAAGACTGCCAAGAGGATCCAGTAAGTATGAAGGAAAATTGCCTTTCAAATGTTTCAACTGCAACAAGATTGGTCATTTTGCCTCAAGATGTCTGGAAATATTTTCAAGGCCAAACCCTATTAGATCAAGATTTCAAAAGAAGTGTTACTATGTTCAAGAAGATGATGATGGAGTGAAAGATGATGAATCTGAGTTAGGAAACAAATCTGGAAGTGACTGGGTGTTTATTTCCATCAAGGAAGAAGATCCAATGCCTATTTAATCTACTAATCATAAGATATTAGAAAGGGCTTTGGCTACTCAGGTTGAAGAAAAGGATGAATGGGTCATTGATAATGGATTCTCTCACCATATGACCAGTGACAAGAATAAGTTCATAAACCTGGAAAGATATGAAGGTGGAGTTGTAAAGTTTGGAGATAATTCTACTGGTAGAATTAGAGGTAGAGAAACCATTTCTTTTGATGGAAAGAACAAAACCAGTGATGTTCTATATGTTGTGGGTTTAAAGCATAATCTTCTTAGTGTTGGGCAGTTGGTAGACAAAGGTTATGATCTTCGTTTCAACAATGGAAAATGCAAGATCTTTGAAAGCTCTGGAATTGAGATTGCATCTACTACACAGATAAAAAAGTAACATTATTCACTTGGTTGGTACTGGCAAAAGTTGCTTATTTGTTCAAATTGATCAGAGTTGGTTGTGGCATAGGAGAATGTGCCATGTGAATTTTGATAATATCATTAAGATAAGCAACACCCAGTTTGTAAGAGATCTTCCAAGACTGGTGAAACTAGCTAACAGTTTGTGCAAAGAATGTCAGTTAAGTAAGAAGAATAGAGTCTCGTTCAAAAGTAAGGAACAATCCTCAACTAGATTGTTGGATTTGGTGCACACTAATTTATGTGGTTTGGCAAGAATCAGGAGTCTGCAAGGTGATAGATATTTCATGTTGCTGATTGATGACCACTCCTGGATGATGTGGGTGACTTTTTTAAAAGATAAATCAGAAGCACTTGAGAAATTCAAAATATTTAAGGCTATGGTAGAAAATGAAACTAGAATAAACATAAAATGCCTTAGGTTTGATAGAGGTGGAGAATTCACATCCGGAGAGTTCATAGAATTCTGTGAGAAACATGGGATAAAGAGACAGTTATCTGCTCCAAGGACTCCACAGCAAAATGGAGTAGAGGAGAGGAAGAACTGGACCATCCAGGAAGCTTCTAGGACCATGATGATGGAAGCAAATGTTCCTCAGATCTATTGGAGAGAAGTTGTAAGTACTGCTATTTATACTCTTATTCGGGTACAAATCAGAGGCAAGACTAGTAAAACTCCTTATGAACTTTGGTTTGGCATCAGTCCTACTGTGAAATATTTCAGAGTCTTTGGTAGCAAATGCTAAATCAAAAGAGATGAACACCTTGGAAAATTTGATGCTAGGAGTGATGAAGGAATATTTTTGGGTTATTCTACTCAAAGCAAAGCTTACTGGTGTTATAGCAAGAGATTAAGAAAGATTGTAGAAAGTACAAATGTGAAGGTTGATGAATGCATGGAAAATCCCTCAAGGTACTATGAGTATGAAGCAGATGATCAAAATGATATCTCAAACCAAGAAGAACAAGTCCAAACTCTACTCCAAATTCAGACTGATTTGGAGAATCCATAAATACAAGAAGAAGAGACAGCCTTGGATGAACCTGTCCAAGAATTAGAAGTACAAGAGAATCCCAAAACTCCCAGGTATGTAAGACTGAATCATTCTGAAGATCAGATCATAGGAGATAGAAGAAAAGGTGTTCAAACAAGAAAAAATATTGCTCAAGACTTAGTGAAGTATTGTTTGATTTCAAAAGTTGAACCAAAAATAGTAAGTGAAACATGCAATGATGAAAGTTAGGTTAAAAAAATGGAGGAATTGATATAGATTGAAAAGAATCACACTTGGGATATTGTTCCCAGACCTAAGGACAAAAATGTGATTGGGACTAAGTGGGTCTTCTGGAACAAATTGAATGAAGAAGGTGAGGTAGTAAGAAACAAAGCCAGATTGGTCTATGAAGGTTATTCTCAAGTAGGAGTTGACTTTGAAGAAAATTTTTCTCCAGTGGCAAGGATTGAAGCAGTTAGATTATTTCTTGCCTTTGCTGCCTTCAAAGACTTCAAGGTATATCAGATGGATGTCAAGTCTACTTTCCTAAATGGTGATTTGGAAGAAGTATACATTGATCAACATGATGGATTTCAATTGTCTAATCATGGAGATATGGTCTACAAATTGAAAAAGGCATTATATGGACTCAAACAAGCCCCAAGAGCCTGGTATGAAAGATTGGACAAACATTTTCTGAAGATTGGTTTCAACAAAGGTATTGCTGAGAGTAATCTATATTTTAAGACTGATCATGAAAATATCTTGATTGTTGAAGTATTTGTTGATGATATTATTTTTGGAGGGAAGGAGAGTATGTGCAAAACTTTTGCAAATCAAATGAAAAGTGAATTTGAGATGTCTATGTTTGGGGAAATGAATTTCTTCTTGGGTCTACAAATCACTCAAACAAAGAAAGGAATCTTCACATCACAGACCAAATATGTGAAAGAATTGTTGAAGAAATTTGGGATGGAAGATTCAAAGGCAATGAATACTCCCATGGCAACTGGATGTAAGATGAGTAAATATGATGAATCCCCTAAGGCTGATCAGAAAAAGTACAGGTCAATGATTGGAGGATTGCTCTACCTTACTCAAACTAGACCTAACATTATGAATGTTGTTGGTCTTGTTGCTAGATTTCAAGCTGATCCTAGAGAATCTCAGGTCATGGCAATCAAGATAATTCTTAGATATTTGAAGGGAATAGTTGAGTATGGATTGTGGTATCCTAAGGATCATGATTTCTCTCTTCATGCTTATATTAATGTTGATTGGGTAGGAGATGTGGATGACCGGAAGAGTACTAGTGGTTGTGCATTCTACAAGAGGCAATATCTTTGTCCACTGCAGAAGCAGAGTATATTGCAGCAGTAAGCAGTTTCACTCAAGTATTGTGGATGAAGAAAATGTTAAGAGACATTAGAGTGGAATATGAAGAACCTATCACAATCTTCTGTGATAATTCAAGTGCAATAAACATATCAAAAAATCTAGTGTTTCATTCAAAGACAAAACATATATCCATCAAGTTCCATTTTTTGAGAGAGTAGGTGAACAAGAATGAAGTCAGATTGGAGTTTGTGGCCTCAAAGGATCAGATTGCAGACATTTTTACCAAACCTTTACCTAAGGACCCTTTTGAGTGTCTCAGGGAAAAGTTAGGGGTTATTACCCCTCTGGTTCTGAATTAAGGTGCACTAATGTGCATTAGTCCAGTGGATCCCATAATCATATCTTGCGATTCAGATTGATGCTAGGAGGCTGCTACTCAGGGGGAGCAGTCAGTATGATTATGAAGTATGACAAGTGGTTGCAAGTATGTGCCCTTTGCCATTGATGTCAAAGGGGGAGAGAAGACATGTGAAAAACAAAACGTGGTTGCTGATCAAAGGGGAAGTAGTAAAGGAAGAGAAGACATGTGAATGGTTGCTTGATGATAGGGGGAACTATGTCAATCAGTGAGGAGAAGTTCTTGTCTTGATGGTTAAAATAGTTTTTCACATCATATGTTCCCATCAATGACAAAGGGGGAGATTGTTACAAGTATGGCCCTAACTGGTGTTGTCATTGATGTCAACATACTCCTATAGCATTGATGTCAAGAATATGATGGGTTGTGTGTTGAGGATATTGAGAAAATTAGCCCTATCAAAAATAGAGAAGAACAATGAAGTTCTATGAAGCAAAGATCCCAGCTAGTTGAAGATTAGAGTATGTTCATCAAATGGTTTGTACATATGTGTCTAAAGGTGCTTTAGTCAAGATTTTAGAGGTCCACATGAAGATTTGGAGAAGTTATGGCCATATGAGTAAAATTGGTTCTGGCAGTTGTTCAGAGGTGACAGAGTGACACAAATAGGTCCGGTGAGATCTAGAAATGCAATATCATGTTCTACAGATTTGATGGCATGTTTGGGAGGTTAATAGGTGTTGACAACTCGATTGGTTCATGGTTTGGAGGTCTGCAAGCAATCTTTCTAATATGACAGTGATGACCGACTGTGTTCTTGAAGTTCTGGCCAAAGATGCAAATGATTACAGTAAGAAGAAGTGGTGCGGATGTTCTTGGTGATTCAAGAAAGCTTGTGGGGGTCTCTAGATTGTGTTCAGTAAGTGTTGGTGGTCTGCACTGAACATTGAGCTCGTAATTCAAGATTTACCTTTGGGTGATGATGTTCTTCCTAGTTTTGGCTGACCGGATACTTTGCACATGTTGCGGATAATCTTGAAGGTGTTTTGTGAAGCATGGCATGTTCCTCGAAGATTATTGAAGTCCCAGCTATGTGTGGCCGACAGTGTAGTGATGCGCATGAAGTTTTTGTAATAAGTCAAGTTGTTTTTGTAATTGCTCTGTAATAAAATAAGTGTATGTTGTGTCGACTTTGATGATCATTCCAAAGTCAATGTCATGTATAAATAAGAGTTACGAAGTTGTTCAAATGTATCCTTGTGGTCATCATAAAGACGTGGTAGTGAAGAGGAGCGAAAAACAGAGCAGAGGTATTAAACTTAAATTGAACTAACTCAAGCTTAGTGAAGATGCTAATCTCCAGTTCAAGTATGTAATATCCATATTCTTTTGTAGACAATGTGTCTTCTATAGGCAGTGGGCCTTTTGTGAGCAGTGTGCTCGAGCAGTGAGCCCTAATTGGCAAGTGCCATTTTATTCTTCATATTCTTTTAACAGAGAATACAATCTTGGGTTAGTCACCCTGTGGTTTTTCTCTTAACCAGATTTTCCACATTAAAATCTTGGTGTTATATGTGTTGAATGTGTTTCTTCTTTTGAATTATTGCATTGTGCTTCCATGATTAAATCTTTGATATGCTGCTGAAATATATAAAGGATTATATAACTAAGAAACAAAATTTTGGTGACAATTGATTCACCTGCCCCCTCTCAATTGTTTGTCCTTAAATCAATAGGGAGATCTTGTGATTATTGAGGTGTGTACAGAAGAAAGGATTTGAATCCCACAAAGTTTGCACTATCTAAATTCCAGGCATTTCACTGAGGCATAGTTTCTAGAGGCCTTGGGTTTTTTGCCACCTGCGCTGAGGAAAATACATAAGAATTGACTTCTACCTCACGCGAGTTTGGGATGTCTTCCATTCTCCACGCCATCACCTTCTGTGGATCTAAAGATTGTTGCCACCTTTGAATGAAGTATGCCTGCGTGTGAAGGAGAATACACTGGCAACAGTCTTTGATATATAAATTTGTGGTGAGAGGTGCCGTTGTTCTTGCTAAGTAGACATAATTCATAGGGAAAGGTATGTGTTGATGTTTAAAATTGCATAGGTTCTAACACCAACATGGGAAGTTTCAAGAATGTGGGACTTTCTACTTGAAACAACCTCCATATTTTAAAGAAGCTAGCTCTTCCTATTTAACGGGGCATTGAGTAAAGGGAAGGGAAGAAACAGGATTACAGATACAATAAGAAAATCTAAATTATGGTGATGTGCCTAAATGAAATATATTCCCTAATCGGCACAATGAACTGATCCTTAAGATAGAGTTATATTAAAGAGCAAATATTGCATGATCAATATAAACATATCATAAATGAATAAGATCAAAGGCTAAACTCTGAAAATTTTTGTAGAGACAGATAATATTAGTAAGGTACATAACATAGTTCCTTTCATTAATATTCCAACAACATAAGAGGCACAGTAACATGCACTGGTATATTAACCTTCTTATCAGAAATAACAAAATTAAGGCTAATGATACAATTGAGTCACAACAAAATCTCCAAAATTTTCTACTTAGTTCTCAATGAAAACTTATATATATTTCCTATTACATTTCCTGTATATATATAGCCATAGACTTGGCCCAAGATCACCTGCAACAACCCAAATCTTCAATGGCAAACAGAACTGGAGTTAACTGGGAGTCCTCGACCATTGAGATCTTCTAAATCTGTAACTATTCTTTCCCACACGCTCATTGGCTGAAGAATAGATATGTGGCACTCTAACTACATTCCCGTTAAGATACATGGCAACAACCCCAGGCTCATAAAACTTAAAAGATGTAACACATGGCACCATCCGCTGTACTTATAATCCCTCTACCTTCACACAGGAGAATGCCACCTGTTGCCATCTGCTTGATCTTATAATTAATACGTGTATCTCTCTCTGTTGCTTCCTCAAACTTTGTCTTTTATGCTGGAGCAACTTGTCGCTATGACATTTGGCACCTTCTGATTTCACTTATAACTGAGACATAATTTTATGGGACCCACTGTATATGTCACTTACTATCTACACAGAGAAATAAAATTGGGACACAGGGCGCCATCCACTATCAACAACACTAGACATGTGGCAACTTCCGACACAAGTAGCTTATGAAAAGGGCTTTTATGAATCTCTAGGAGACTAACACTTCTCGCATTCTGGTGCAACTAAAAATCAAAACACCTCAACCCAAGAGCATTGAAATAAAATAGGTTCCTCCCTCTGCTGTCACCACATGGTGCTATCCACAACAAGCAATAAATAGTGTCTTAAAACTGTGGCCCACCATATATTGGTACTAACAATCTTCAAATTTGGACCACCATATATCTTGGAAAGCAAAATCTAGATTGATAATATCTTTATGAGAAAATGATTGCAAAATTTGGACCACAGCTCTCAATTGAAACTCTAGCTGAGCTATTGGCACTAACACAGCTTCCACCTCTCCCACAGTAGATGAATCACTCATACCCTAGAAAATAGTCTGATCATTCTGTTTTGTCAAAGGCAGAGCCTTTATCTCATCAATCATCAATATTGTGTTATTATCTAGGAAAGGTGAAGGGAGACCCAATTGCACTAGATCTTCAATATGCTTCTTCATATTTTTCACTCCTTCCTTCACTATATCTTGGATCTCTTTACAATTCATAGCAGCAGAATTACAACTCAAAACTTCATTTACCTTTTTAGCAGCAATAATTCTATCATTTATACTAGCTGCAGATAGTGTTTCATCAGTTGTATCATATAACTTCTGCAATAGAAGCTGAGAATCAGAAACTCTTAATGAAATAATGGACAATGTTGCCTGCATAGAAGATTCTACCTTCTCACACAACTGCTGGGCATTTAATAAGAAAGTGAGAGATGGCTTGAGCTGTATAATCTCCTTAGAGATTCTTTTCCATACTGAAACATATAAGTCCTTAACCAAATTAAAAACTCCTGCATTCTATGGTCTGTTTGCCAACTAAATTATCAGTTGTTTTCTTCTATTGCTCAGCCATGTATTGTGCCTAGGATGCACTATTTAGGTTCTGTTCTTTTAACAATATTTATTGTAATTGTGTTGCTTCTTGCAACTTATCTTGATATCTCTTCTCTATAGTGGCCTTCTCCTGTCTCAAAGAAGCAACAACAACTTTCTCTTGTGCCAGCTCAGTCTTTAGAGAAATAACTTGAGCCTGTGTTGTTTGATGAATTTGTAAAGAAATAGTAGTCTATAACTGTTTATTCAAGTTATCAATTTCATTTATCTTGGATTGTATCTCCCAGGTGAGGTTACTACTATTAACCTTTTCCTGTGCCAAATCAGCTTCCATCTTTTGTAGCCTTTTGAACACTTTTAGGTAGTTAGTGGCAACTGCTATAGAAGTTTCATTCATTAACTCTACCCGATCTTGTGGCTTGAAAAGGGACATGTCCATAGCCACTGCATTCATTGCATAATCCTATGTCTACACCTATTCATTTGGTTTGACCACATTGGGAGATAGATGCGTGACAGTCAAGGATTGTTAAATGGGGTCAAAAAGTAACTTAAAGTGAGGCACATCAAGGTTTTTGTTCTCTTTCTTCCTTTTCTTTTCCATTCAAGCTTCTCTGGCCTTTCTAGCAGTATGAGCTTGGGCTTGGAAAGTAGGAGGGGATGCAATATATCCTCCAGCAAATGGGTGACCTTGAGGCAAGCCATAAGGAATAGCATATATTTGTTGACTAGGGTTAACTTGAGGTGAGGCCCGCTTGGGCATGGATGGGGAAAACAATGGTAGAGTTATGGCCTATGAAGACATGGTTGGTGCACTGCCAATTGAAGTAAAAGTTTGTGAAGGCACAACATAAGTGGCAGGAGATGTGGAAACTTGGGTACTTGGGGATGCCACTCCTAAATAAGAAGAAATTGAGATAGGAGAGAAGAGGGAAGAAGTACTTACTTGAGTCATAGGTGAGATGACTGGAGCTTGTTGTTGCTGAGATGTTGCTACTTCTTCCTCTTCTTCGTCTGGTAGAATCAACCTTCTTATCTTCTGAGGCCTACCTGATGCCTCTTTTAGGTCTTCTTCTTCTTCAACATTAACTATTGTTTGTTGCTGGGGTACCACTCCAGGACCCCCAGATGCCGAAGCTACATGGGTCCCGAGAGACAGCGATGACACAATTCCCTTTTGTTTCTTGAGGGTGCTTAGAGATTGAGGCCATGGGGTTTTAAGCTCTGCAGATGATGCTTGTCCCGTTTCCTGTATTTCTTGAGCTTTCTCTATTTCTTCTTCAGCTTCTTCACCCCCTCTCTAAGTTTTGCTTGTATCAAGACTTGAGACTGGAGATGGATGCCATTCATCTCAAATTAATTCCCATGTCTCATCAGTTTCAACATTTCCAAAATGTGTGAGTAAATTTAGAGATTTCTTGCCTATATTTCCAATAAGCCTCTATTTTCTCTGTACTCCAATCTTTGCTTCCAAGATCTAGGCCCTCATATGGTAGGTCACTCAATTCTACATAGAAAGCTGGGTCATCCTCTTTTGGGGATCTTCTGTCCTCCTAGAATGGGTGTCCCTTGTGAACAAATTTTGTAGAGACCTTGTTGTTGATAATCCAGGAAGCTAAGAAACTATCTGGATCATATCTCCATTTATCTTCCACAATTAGGAAACCATAGGCAGCCAACTTTCTCAGCAGGAGGTTCTTAGTTCCCCTAACCTCAATTGTTATCTTCCCTCTTGTCTAGGGGACATCATACATCTTTTTCTTCCTCTTTTTGTGTCCATAATCATTATCTATAATAGACACTTGATGAGCTACCTCTAAAAATGTGACCCTAGGGGTCAAGAGTTTAGGCAATAAAACAGGTTCCCCACTAAAACCATGGACTCTAATTATAGTTGTGTGAGCCCCAAAGAAATAGTCACAAGAGATTGGATAATTGGTTAAGAAACCCTTGAGGCTCTATGTCATTCTATTTTCTACAGGCTTAGGACTCAAATGACTGAAAGCAGGAGCAACAAAACATTCTAAAAATTCATAGGGGAATGAGGTATCAGACAACACATGAGTCCATGTAGACACCGGATGGTTCTACTACCATCCGACTCTAGGTTATACATATTTAGAGGCATATATTGTGTGAAGAGACCAAAATTTTGATACAACATCAAATGTAACAGAAATACAGAATACCTAAAAACATGTTTTGTCTGGAGATTTGTGAGTTGGTCTATCATGGCTGCCGCGATTTGCTCTAAAAAGTCTAGCTGATACTCCTGCGACTTATCCATGGTTTTCAATCTGAAAATGATAGCAAGCTGCCAATCATGAATTATGGAATCTTCATTCTGACCAAAGATGAAAGCCAACATAGCAAGGGCCTCTTGGATGTTGAGGTTGAATTGAACATGACTAGTGGGTAGTGGTGGTAACTAGGTGTTATCCTCACCCATATGCATCTCAGTATTGAGAAACTTCAGTGTGCTGTGGAGATTTCCCCATGTGCCCTGCAACTTGGGAATAGTTGGAAATGTGGCCATTCTATCATACTGCAAAGCCAGCATGTCCCTTATTTCCTTTGGAGTAATTTGGACCATGAATGGGCCACGCTGAATAGAATTGGATGGCGGGTGAAACAATTTTGCACACAAGTCAATTAACTCAGGGCATGGGTGCACATTAGGAACCAGAAACCATGCCAATTGGGACATCCATATTCTCATCCTAAAAGTTTTCCATTGTCCCTTTGATGCTCAGACGAGACACCTCTGATGAGCTCCCTCTCGGAGACTCTTGGTATTCTTTTGCATGTGTGTGTCAAAAATGCCATCAGCATAATCATTTACCTGGGTTGGGTCAATGCTCACCCATGTCTCTAGGACTCTTGTCCTTAGATAGTATCTTCTTAGCTGTGTGGGTGCAGAAATATAGGATTTTCTTTTCATCAACTTATCAGCATGTTCAAACATCCCTAACCCTTCCTGCAGTGATTGTATCTCTAACATTTCCTGTATCTTTTGTAAAACTTGAAGCTCTTAACATAGAAGATAAGAAAACTGTAAAAGAAACTACAACTAGCTTGAAGTGCTTGGGGGGAGTAGAGTTTGGATGCAACAACAATTAGGAATGTAGAAAGACAATAGCAAATGCAACTATCAAAGGGACCAAAAATTAGCTTATGAAAGGAAGCTAGGTGTGCGGAAATCACTTCCTACACTAATCTAATGAGGAGAGGGCTATGCAAATTCAATTTTATCCTAACTATTACAGCAATGTTAAACCATTAACATGAGATATTGCAGAAAAACACAAGAACCAGAAAGTAGACAGAAGAAGAGAGACAAAGATTTACAGTAGGGAAAAACCTTCTCAGATGCAAAACCCACACTAAAAAACCTGCACAATGTATTAACAAATCTGAAATATATTAACAATACACTTGTATTGCAAGCTTCAATGGTCTTTGACACTTGTGTCTAGAATCAAACTGACAGCATAACAGTACCTGTAGAACCTGTGATACAACTCCCTCTCCAAGCACCTATTTATATAGAAAATACAAGGCAATATTGGACCTTTCTTGGAATGGGCATCCAACTTGGCTTCATGGACCAAAACCCACACCTAAGGACACTTGGTCAACATTGTAGAATGTGTTTGACACTTGTCTCCAACTCCCATCCCAAAGGGGTTGCCTATTTCCAAAATGGGCTATGACAGATGCTCTTACGACACTTACAACCGTCATAGAATCTGTCATAGTGGTTACAACTTATAACTATAAGAGAATCTATCATACACAAGCTATAAATAGCATATTCTCATACAACATGTCACAGTCCACCTTGGGGCACCCAAATATGCCTTTTTCAAGGATTCTTTACGACACATGTCTTCACCTATCTTACATGCTTCTATTTCTAACTCTTACATGTCATAGATTCGTCATAGGAATCCATCATAACCGTTTTGGTCAAACATTCCCTTACACAACATGGAAGATGCTGACACATGGCAAAATACTCCTACCACAAACTGGGATGCCTATCTCCTCATGTGAGGACAAAACTACAAGTTGTCATAATCCATGTAGGATTGACACATCACCATGCCACATCTCACAATATGACAATTGGAATTTACAAATATTTACAACATAGGCAATTAAATAAGAAATACAAACATTAATAATGTAAGGAATTACCAAGGTTGAGACACCGTAATTCCCAACATTCTCCCACTTGTCGAACACCTTGTAAGAGACAATAGAATAACATGATTTAACTGCTATAGGCCGAGAGGCCCATAGACTCCGAACACCATCTGAACTTCTCTGTGTTCACTAGCTTTGTCAATGCATCTGTAACATTCTTCAAAGTATCTACCTTCTCCAAATTTACCTTCCCATCCTCTACCATATCTCTCATGAAGTGAAACTAAACATCATTGTGCTTTGTTCTGGCATGGAAAGTTGGATTCTTTGCAAGGCAAATTGCACTCTGACTATCACAACTGATTGTGATCTGACATGCATCAACACCAATATTTGAACACAATCTCTTAAGCCAAATGGCTTCCTTACAAGCATGAGTTTCTACCATATACTCAGCTTCTGTCGTGGATAAAGCAACCACAGGATTTCACTTACTCATCCAACTAATAACACCACCAAACAGTGTAAACACATAAGCACTGGTGGATCTCCTGCTGTCAATATCACCTGCCTAATTAGAATCTACAAATCCACGAATATCAATAGAATGCGGAGGTCCTGTAACATTGCCATGATAGCATATGGAATAATTGGAAGTAGCCCTCAGATATCTGAACACTCGCTTAACTGCATCCCAATGAACCCGTCCAGGATTAGCCATAAATTGACTAAGGACTCCCACTACTTGGGCAATGTCTAGTCTTAGCATACATCAAACTGCCAACAACACTAGCATAAGATACTCTGCTCATGTCCTCCACCTCACTGAGAGATTTTAGACAATCCTCAATAGATAACTTTGTCCCCAAAGAAATAGGAACACACAATAGTCTACAATCTGCCATGCTAAACCTATCCAACATGGTCTTCACATACTTACTCTAGCTTAACCAAAGTTTTCTGTTAGCTCTGTCTCTTCTGATTGCCATTCCTAGAATGTACCTAGCTGCCCCTAAATATTTCATTTCAAATTGTGCTAACAACTACGATTTGAAATTAGAAATCATATTCTTACCCTTCCCAATGAGCAACATATCATCAACATATAATGCAACAATGAGAATACGATCACCATCAAACTTAAAGTACACATAGTGATCCAATTTTGATCTCACATATCTAATTGACAACACAAAGGCACCAAACTTCAAGTACCATCTCCTAGGGGATTGCTTCAAACCATACAAAGACTTCTTTAATTTGCAAACCAAATTTTCTTTACCTTTCACCATGTAATGCTCTGGCTGTGACATGTAGTTTTCTACCTCCAAATCACCATGAAGGAAAGTTGTCTTCACATCCATCTATTCTACCTCCAAGTCATAAGCTGCTACGAAAGACAACAGGAATTGAATGGATGTCAACTTTGCAATAGGAGAAAAGATCTCACCATAATCTATACCCTCCACTTGTGAATACCCCTTTGCAACCAATCTGGCCTTATACTTCTCAACACTGCCATCTACACCAATCTTCTTCTTGAAAACCCATTTGCATCCAATGGGTTTTTGTCCAGGAGGCAAAGGCACCAAGTCCCAAGTTTGATTCTTTTCCAAAGAAGCCATTTCATCCTCCATGGCCTCCTTCCAGGAACCTACATCTTTCATATCCAAAGCCTCTGATATAGTTCTAGGTTCATCATTGTTAGTGAGTAAAGCATAAGCACAACTAGAATCAAGCAATGTAAAACCAAACCTTTCAAGTTGCTTTCTTATCTGTGTAGACCTTGTTGGTTTTTGCTTCTGAATCAGCATTAGGGTTTGCCAGTTCTAATGCACAGGTAGATTCAACCAACTGAATATAGGAGGTTGCGTGAGCTCCTCCCCTTCACTTCTGGTTCTACCACACCAAGGGGGGTGTCCCTATTTGATAAAAGTATGACCTTGACTAGCTCAATGACAGAAAGATATAACTTGACAGCAACAGGCAGAATACTCTCATGTATGGACCAAGATTTGTGTAACAAATCACAAGGTTGGCAACATTCTTGGACATAATGTCTGGTTAGGTATGAGAGCATGCAGAGGTTCCTAATCCTAATCCTATAACTAACAGGTGGAAGGATGAAATGGTTTGATTTGATTTTTGGATGCAAAGCTGGACATGGTATATGACCTCAACACAGAGCTAGATTGGTGCCTATCCAGGGCTTGGAGTCGGTAGACATACACCTGTGAATGATCAGCATGAACAACTAAAACTGGATTTCAGGGGGATATACATGATATCTGCCTTACAGATATCTCCCAATACAGAATGTTAAGCTGTCGATACTTATGGCATCCCTATTGCAGTATACCCTTCCCAATATTCAATCTGAAAACAATTTAATCTACCCCTTGAGCAGAAGTTAAAGGATTAAACATTCAACACAGGAATTCTATGTTCTAGAATCTCAGACATTCCTTGAATACCTGGACTCAGAAGAAAGATACATGCAAAATTGGAGACAGAATCAGCATAACACATGCAAACATAGCATCATTCATATAAGATTGACCATGAAATCAGTGGATTCATGCAAAATCGTACAACAGGAGATACATAAACTCACAAGTTTTGCTGCACAGAGCAACCAAAACCAGTTGTCTCTTATTACAGAGCTAAAATGTCTAGTTTTCAACAACCTAAAATGAGTAACACTTCCTGCTTATAACAGCCAAAGAAGCGTACTCAGCATTAATTACATGGCTTTGACAAAAATTTGCCAAATACAGATCCTTCAAAGGAATGGCGCTCAAAATTTATTGCTGCAGAGACAGAAAGTAGACAATGGTGGCCTCGAGCCCTGTGCCACCATCAGGAAGTCTCCACTCAGAAATCGGGCAACCTGATCATGCGTACTATTGCCCATATCTCTGCTACAGTCACCATTAAAGGCCTCAACCACCTGTGGCCTACCTGGAAACCGTCGCTACGTTCAAGTAGAAGTTCCCGCCAAAATGCATTTTACTGAAGTTTCAAATGTGCAGGAAGAATAGTCCCACATTGGTGCCACGGAGACTCCCTCAATACTTTAAAAACATGGTCGCGAGTATAATAGTTGTCGAGCGCCTTTTGCTGCGCTCGACGCATAAGCCTTCTCCAAAAGCCCATCGCCAAAACTTAAGCCATCGGCACACCCCAGAATTCTCCTTCCGATCTCAACGGTCTCGCCGACCGCTACCTTCGCATTCCCCTGTCGGCCAGACCAATCCCATCGGCCAACCTGAAACTCCTCTAACTGACCTCAATAGTCTCGCCGACGTCATCACAAACTCCATATTTCCCATCATCGGCCAGAGATAGACCATCGGGCCAACTTCCATCGACTAGGCCGATAAAACAAGTCTCACCGAAGGCCAAGCAAAAAACACCCGTCGCCAAGACAAAAACCATCGGCCAACCCAAAAGCAACGCTCACCGACAACAAAAGCCACGCCGAAGACCATACACAACACTTCCCTTCATCGGCTAGAGATTAGTCTATCGGCCAACCACTTCACCGATCACCCGACAATACAACTCATGCCGATAGACCCTGGCACTTCCCTTCTATCGGTGTAACACACACCATCGGAGCACCCAAAAAGCTTCCTGCCGATCTCAAAGGTCATGCCGACGACATCTTCGCTAGCCACACACTGCTCCTCCATCGGCCAAACTCCTTACATCGGCGGGCCACAAATTTTCTTCGCCGATGGCCAAACATACGCCGATGGACATCCATCGGCCAGACCAAAACACTCGGAGCACTCAAGAAAACTTTCGCCGATGAGGCCGATCACTCTGATAAGACCAAAAACGTAAAGCGCTGAACTGCTGAACCGTTGAACCACGAACTGGTTCAACCTGATGGTTCAACTGAGAAGTTCAATGCCGAACGGAGCACTTCAAAAAGAACATTCGTTGAACACAAACACAAAGCCTTGAACTGTTGAACCCCGAACCAAAAGGGTTCAACACTAGGGTTCAACGCGATGGTTCAAACATCAAAAATAATACTCCATAGGCAACAAAGCTTCGAACCATTGAACCTTGAACCAAAACAAAAAGGTTCAAGCGGGAGGTTCAACAATGCAATATTTGTGTAAAGCAGATGCATAATGCAACCCGTTAGAAGAAAATTGAACCCTGAACCGCTGAACCACTATACTTAGAGAGAAAAAAGGGTACAAGTTTAAACTGAGATGTCGAAGACACAAAAACAAACCCATGCCGATGGAGAAAAGAGGAAGACCCCTCCTCAAGAAATGAGATGCAGATGCTGAAAAACACCTAAGGGGTGCCAAAACTTAGAACCTTTTTGAATTTTTTGGGATGGTGCCTGCATGAAAATTGCTAAATTAACTGACAGTGAATTCAGGCACCAACAGACCTCCTCAAGGGATGAGGTTGAGGGTCAGCTTCTTCATCCAAGATTTTAGAGCTGCCAGAGCTCCAATCATCATCAGGTCCAACATTGTCTTTTTGTTCAGTCTTCTTAGGGGTAGGAGGAAACTGAACAACATCCTCTTTCTTTACTTTTTCTTTTGGTTGTAAAATAGTGGAAGAAGGTGTAAGCTCTCTGAAGATGACACTTCTTCTATACAACACTTTTTCAGCCACAGGGTCCCAAATCTTGTATCCTTTCACACTAACACCGTAGCCAATTAAGATACACTTTACAGTCTTGTTCTCTAATTTTGACTGCTTCTCCCTAGGCACATGTGCATATGCCTCACAACTAAAAACATGAAGATGCCTTATTGAAGGCTTTTTTCCAAACCACACCTCCATGGGTGTCTTACCAACAAGAGCTGATGTAGGAGATCTATTTACCAGATAGCAGGCAGTGGCAGTAGCTTCAGCGCAAAACTTTTGTTCTAGGCTAGCTCCACTAAGCATACTCCTAGCCTTCTCCATCAGTGTCCTATTCATCCTCTCTGCAACTCCATTTTTCTATAGGGTGTATGGAGTTGTCTTATGTCTTTCAATCCTAAGTTTCTTGCAATATTTATCGGATTCTATAGAATAGAAATCACCACCATTGTTAGTTCTTAAACATTTAATCTTTTTACCAGTCTGATTTTCAGCAAAAACCCTAAACTCCTTAAACTTGCTATAGACTTCAGTTTTGCTTCTAAGAAAATAAATCCATGTCCTTCTATTATAATCATCTCTAAAAGATACAAAATATATAGACTTTGATAATGAAGGAACATTAACAGGACCAAACACATCAGAATGAATAAGGTCCAACACACCAGAAGACTTATGAGAACTTGAGTAAAACTAAACATGATTTTGTTTTCCATCAATGCAATGTTCGCAAAAGTCAAACTCAAGATTACAATCATCTAACCCCTCAACGAGGTTTTTATTTTTCAAGGTATGTAGACCCTTCTCACCAATGTGGCCAAATCTCTTATGCCATAACATTGTCTTTTTATCAGGAAGTTTACTTCTAATGCACGATTACAACCATCAAGAATAGAAACAACAGATTTCTTGACTGCTCGTTCAGATGGTGGGGATGAAGTGACTGCTGCCCTCTTCCTTGAGTTAGAAGAACTATTACATTGTGAAATGCATGCATCTAGCTGAAACAGAGTACCTCTCCTAGTACCCTTAGCAAGCACCATAGCTCCTCTAGTCATCTTGCATCCTTCTTTTGAAAAGACAACCTGCACACCTGCATCATTCAACATACTTACAGAAAGTAGGTTCCATGCTAAGCCTAGGATGTACATAACCCTAGAGATCCCCTTCACTCATCCATCAGGGAATCAAATAGAGACTCTTCCATGACCAACAATCTTTAGATGAGAGTCATCACCCAGATACACCTTTGCACCATCGAACTCCTCATACTTGATAAACCAGTCTCGATGCGAGGTCATGTGGAATGATGCACCAGAGTCGATCAGCCACACATCATCAGATGCATGGGTTGCCAGGGCTGCGATGAAAGCATCACCATCATCTTGTGACTTGTTATAATATGAATCAGGAGCTTTCTTCTTCTTTTTCTTCTCCTCTTTGCATTCCTTTCGGAAATGCCCAGTTTTGCTATAGTTCCAACAAAGAGCCTTGGACTTTCCAAGAGATTTGGATCTCCCACAAGATTTGGATCTACCCTTCTCAGCTTTCTTGTCCTTCTTCCCTTTCTCCTTGGGTCTTCCACGAAATGCAAGGGCCTAATTGGCTGCCTCATAAGACTTTCTCCACATCTCTTCAGACAACAACGAAGAAACCACTTCTTCCATTTTGCATGTGGATGTGGTGCTTCCAATAGCCATGACAAGATGATCCCATGAGTCCAGCAGAGAACAAAGTAGGGTCATACACCGATCCTCCTCCATCTTCACACCAATAGATGTCAATTGTGCAACTAGCATGTTAAAGGTATTCATATGTTTAGCGATAGATCCTCCATCCTCCATTCGAAGAGAATACAACTTCTTTCTCAGGAAAAGTTTATTAACTAAGGATTTGGCTTGATACACATCCCCCAACTTCTTCCAAAGTAGTTTTGCAGTAGTCTCCTCATGGACATTTAACAGAACAGAATCAACAAGACTAAGTCTTATGAGACCCTTAGCCTTCTGATCCTTGAGATCCCACTCATCTTGTGACATTGCAGCTGGTTTAGTTCCATTAACACTTTCCCAAAGGTCTCAGTCTACAAGCATGTCTTCCATCTTGAGCTTCCATAGCTTAAAATTAGTGCCATTGAATTTCTCCACTTCAAATCTTTCGGATGTGATTGCCATCTCCTTTCTACAACAAGATACAGAATACTCTGCATAGACTCCCACTCAACCTAAGATCAAATAAAAAAACCCCTACCCAACAACTAGTACCAAAGGTGATCAAGCTCTGATACCAATTGAAAAGAAGCTAGGTGTGAGGAAATTGCTTCCTATACTAATCTAATAAGGAGAGGGCTATGCAAATTTAATTTTATCCTAACTATTACAACAATGTTAAACCATTAACATGAGATATTGCTGCAAAACACAAGAACTAGAAAGTAGACAGAAGAAGAGAGACAAAGATTTACGGCAGGGACAACCTTTATCAGGTGAAAAACCCCACACTTAGATACCTACACAATGTATTAACAAATCTAAAATATGTTAACAATACACTTGCAATGCAATCTTCAATGGTTTTCAACACTTGTGTCTAGAGTCAAACTGGAAGCATAACAGTACCTGTAGAACCTATGATACAACTCCCTCTCCAAGCACCTGTTTATATAGAAAATACAAGGCAATATTGGACCTTTCTTGGAATGGGCATCCAACTTGGCTTCATGGAGCAAAACCCATGCCTAAGGACACTTGGTCAACATTGTAGAATATTCCTGACACTTGTCCACAGCTCCCATCCCAAAGGGGTTGCCTATTTCCAAAATGGCCTATGACAGATGCTTTTACAACACTTACGACCATCATAGAATCTATCATAGTAGTTACAACTTATAGCTATAAGAGAATCTGTCATACACAGGCTATAAATAGCATATTCTCTTACAACATGTCATAGTCCACCTTAGGGCGCCCAAATATACATTTTTTAAAGATGCTTTACGACACGTCTTCACCTATCTTACATGCTTCTATATATGACTCTTACATGTCATAGATTCGTCATAGGAATTGATCATAACTATTTCGGTCAAACATTCCCTTACACAACATGGAAGATGCTGACACATGGCAAAATGCTCCTACCACAAAATGGGATGCCTATCGCCTCATGTGAGGACAAAATTACAAGTTGTCATAATCCATGTAGGATTGACATATCACCGTGCCACATCTCACAATATGACAATTGGAATTTACAAATATTTACAACATAGGCAATTAAATAATAAATACAAACATTAATAATGTAAGGAATTACCAAGGTTGAGATACCTTAATTCCCAACAACTTAGTGGGGCATCATGAAACAATAAATGACACATCTCGTCATATTAATGGCATTAATGCCAAGAGATAGTTAGTGTATCCTTTGAAATCTGTATTGGACGGAGTGTCAGATCCACCTTAAGAGTGGCAATCTTTTGGAAAAGTGGGTACTTTCTTGGAATTTAAGGAACCACAAATAAAAGCCTTAATAAATGCCACTACTAATGAAAGGGACTGTGTGCTGCAGACACATGTTCTCAAAACACTTATTTAAAAGGGAAAAACCAGGAAAGCAAGACAAAAGTGGAAAAAGGAATTGAAAGCAACTTACTGTGATACATGAGGAGTCTCAAGATTTAGGTAAAATGTTTCAAGAAGATCCCATTTACCAGAATCGTTTTAGGCTCTCAATCCATAGTCTCTAGCTCAAATGCATTTTGTTGCTTACATGAATGAATCTTAACAGGTCCTATCCATAATGATTCAAATTTACTATGCTGACCTGGCTTGGCAGCTCTTTCATCCCACTTCAACACTAGAGACCCAACTTCAAAATTTAGATTGGAAGATTTCTTGTCAAACCAATTTTTAACCATTTGCTGATGTTTCAAAACTGATTCATGTGCCTTTTCTCTCTTTTCCTGTACTTCTAGAAACTCGGCAAGTCTGACTTGCATTGAGCCATTTTCATCAAATTCAAATTGTTTCAACAACTGCAAAGTAGGAATCTCTTAGTGGCATCACTGCATGTTTTCCATAGACTAATTCGTAGGGAGACATTTTAGTCACCTACTTTGGTGTGATCCTGTCAGACCATAGTGCTATATTAAGTGACTTGTGCCACTCTCTCTGATGGTCAACTCCCATTCTTTTTATGAGTCTAATCAGGTTCTTATTTGTAGACTCTGCCAAGCCATTGCCTTGTGGATAATAATTAGAAGAAGTTTTCAGATATATTCCATTCCTTAGGGCAAAATCAGACAATTTAGTCCCTAGGAATACCTTAGCATTATCTGATATGATGGTACGGGCAGGACCAAACCGAGTAGTTATCCCTTCTAAAAACTCTAGGATCACCTTTTCAGTAGCTTCTTTCAGTGGTACTACTTCACTCTACCTTGTAAAGTAGTCTGTTGCAATAAGAATCCACTTGTATCCCATGTTTGACACTAGCTTGATCATGCCAATAAAGTCTAAACCCCACTGAGCAAAGGGTTCATCCACTATTATAGGACTTAGGGGCAATGCTCTATTTCTCCTCTTCCCAGTATAAAACTGGCAAGCCTAGCACTCTTTGACCATTTGATAGCAATCTGTAAACAATATAGGCTAGAAATAGCCAGCTTGTGTCACCTTAATTCTAGTAGTCTTTGCTAAAAAATGCCCCCCTGAGGCTCCATGATGAAACTTGTTACCCTTCTATTTACCCTTATTCAATTTTTCATGAACTTTCCCTAAGCAAGAGTTGACTTACCATTTTTCCCCTTATTGATCATATCTTTGTTTATTAAGTCAGCTCTTTATTTTTAAAGTTCACCCACCTATCATCTTTTGTGTGTGAAATTACTAAAGAATTCATAGTTCAAGAGTTCAATGGTTCGAAGGGTTCAATGATTCAATGTTTCCCAAAGCGAACTGTTTGTCCCTTTATGTAAATTCAAATATGTCTTTGAACCTTCCAGTTGAACTTGAACCCTTTTCAAGGTTCAAGAGTTCAACAGTTCAAGAGTTCAATACTTGATGCTTTGTAAGGAGTCGTGTTCACTCAGTTCCCTTGTGTAATTTAATGTATCATTGAACCTTCCGCTTGAACCTCATAGTGGAGTTCAATGGTTCACTATTTCAAAGTTCAAAGTTTCTTGCAAAGTCATGTGACTATTGGTCAGACTGTGTAACTCATCTTGTGTCTTTGAACCTTTGAGTTGAACCACATTTCAATGGTTCAAAAGGTTCAATGGTTCAAAAGGTTCAAAATTCCATGACTATTCTACTGCATATGGTTTCTGCCAGGAGATAGATTATCTAACTAGGCTGTGTGGAAAGAACTGCATAATACAACTTATTGACTATGAGGTAACTGACAAGAATTTATTCAGGGATATGGTTGGAGGAAACTCGAGAAATAAGAAAGCAAGAATCAATGAAGATGCTTATTATTACATGGTACTTGAATATGGAGAAATTGACTCAGCTCAGATGCTTTTACAAAAATGGAAGGAAATGGATGCTATTAAAAATCAAATAGTTGAGAATTGGCTGCATTTCTATTGACAGGTGCATATGACCAGGTGGACAAATTGCTATCATCTTTTCTTTCAGACTAGGAAGGGATTCTTGCAACATCTAACTCTCTTGACTTTGTTTGGTCTATAAAGTCGAAGTATAATTGTGATAACAAAATGGTGTCTCGCTTGGACTATGTGGCAAATTTTGGATATGCTCCAAAAATACTTGTAACTTAAGGTTTTCTATTATAATCAAAGCTACATGTGTAATCTTTTTAGGATGAAATAAAAAAAAAGGAAGGAGAATAGAAAGACTTGAATATAACCCATTATTGTAACTAATTCTAAAAAATGGGATGTTACAGGAGAGAAAAAGCTTTTTCCTCTTTTCACCTTGCCTTTTCAGAAATCTTTGTGGGAGAAAGTAACAGAATCCTCATTTATTTTCAAGAAGCAGTTATAGAATCCGGGAGGCTCTCAAAAAAACTTAAAAATATATGTTCTGCAGTCTTAGGAGCTCTCCTGGAGTTTTCGGTGGAACAGGGGAAGTAGTAGGAGCAGATTTTTTTTTAAGCTATAGTTTACTGTACATGAGGATGAGTCTGTGAACTCATTTTGTATTGGGAGAAATAAGGAAGATGTTTATGAATTGTGGGAATTTTTATTTCTAAATCTTTGAATTCATGATAAAATCATCTCTTGAAAATGTTTTGCTATTCGTCTTCTCTTGTTCACTGATTGAAGTTGTAGGGTAGGTGAACTATGAGTCATTTAACTTGCTTCTCCTTCATTTCAGTTTTAATCTTTCGCATATACTTTCATTGTTATGTGTATATGTTAGTAAGCCTTTCCTGCTTTTTGGTTAAAAGCATACCCCCGTATTTTCATTCGTTGTATATTTTAGGATGGAGATGTACCTCTAAAATTCAGAGGAAAGTTACCAATTTAATGGCAACTTCTCCAACTGTTGGTGCTATTTGGCCTTTTACTTGGGCATTCGAATCATTTTTCTATAGTTGTTTGTGAGGCACAAATCTGTAAACCAACAGATTTTTGGTGACTCTACTAGGGAATCAAAAAGATTGGTACTGCATCCTTATTCTCTAGTAAATTGAAGATACCTCATCGAATGACTGAGGTTGGTGACTCTATTTTATATGAAGATCTCAGAAAATGGTTCAATGCCAGACAAGCCAAAGAAATTAGTTTAAAGCCAGAAGAAGACCTATGCCAATGATTAGAGATATACTATCTAAAAATGATAAAATACTTTGTTTATTATGGAATAATCTCAAAGCTAGCATCTTTGAAGCAGAGAAGAAGAAGTTGCATCCATCGAAAGATTACAAATCTGCATCACTGCTCAAAAGTTTGCATGAGAGGTTTTATTCTCTCAAAGACTTTAAACAAAAAATTCATGAGGATCAGGTTTCATATAACTTATCTATTTTTAATGAACAAGATAATATGCAAGCATTTGTTGAGCCCAAAGATTTATTGCTACAGAATGACCATCAGCAGCAAGAAAGAGTTTTAAGCCAGGATGAAAGTAAAAGACCAAAATTTTTCTCAGCATACACACAAAGGAGTGAAATAGAACAATCATCTACTCTTGCTGAAGAAAATAATGAAGAATTACCATCAGAAGAGCCCAATATCACTATCATTCCAAACTAGTGCATGGAGGGATCAAATGATGACCTTTTATGTGGAGTTTTGAATGAAGATGGCCACATTACAGAAATTGAAATAGATGCATCTAGAAATGTCTTAATTGATATGAAAGAAGGTATGGATAATTCTATTTTTTCTCCTGAATTAGAAATATTGAATTTTGACATGGATGAAAAAGATCAAATGGTAGAAAGTGTTCCATGTGAAGCTAAGAAAGAGTTCTTAAATTCAAACATGGGAGGCTTTCTTTTTGACGATGCTGATTTAACATTGGAAGAGATAAAACAATCAATTTTTTGCACTTCTCCTAAATACTCTACATTTGAATTTATTTATGAAGAAGATGGAAAGTCACAAGCTCATATGGTCTCATTTCAATTTCCTATTACCTATGATGCTGATTCAATAAATAGGATGTATGCATGCAAAACTGGAGCTAAAAATTTTGATAATGTCATAATTGAGCTTGGTGAGGAAATAGATAAATTACATTGTCAATCTACTTATTCCCTCGATGATTTTCTTTGTGCAAGAGATGAAGAAGTCTTTTCTATCAAACTCGATCCCATGCTAATAGAATGTGATATTCAAAAATCAGAACCCACAGTCACATTCTCATCATGTAGTCTGCAGGAAGAATGTTTTTCTGATGTTTTATTTCTAGGCCCTGATGTAGACAATGAAGTTATGATTGATACATAGCTGGAATGTGAAGTTGTCAAAATTCCCATATTTAATCATGAAAAGGCTTGGCTGCAAGAAGAGCTTATAAGTGAGAATGATGAAGTAAGTGAATCATCCCTGGCAAAGAAAGAGACTATTATTCCATCCGAGAATGATTTTCAGCCACATGAGAGTCTTGTTGATAATATGGATTTTCATTCTTCCTCAACTAAAGTTAATTCACTTTCAGTTTTACATGAGTCATGCACGTCCTATGATTGGTTTGCTGATGAGTTGAGTAGTCATCACTATTTCCAAGCTGGAGATATTATTTTGTCTGATGCAGAGGAGAAGGATTATACGAGTTGTGATCCAAAATTTTTCAACAATGCAATTACTTCCACAGCCGAAGAGAGCTTTTCATCTCATGATCTGTATGTAGGTTGTCCAATCCTAGGGGCTGGTTTCTCCGTGCTTACAGAATCAGTTGCACTCTAACATTATACATGAGGTCATTCAGATAGAGGTTGGTAATTATGTGTTGAGCAATATTGACAGGAGTCATTCAATCGAAGAAACATACAATGAAGAGTGGCTTTTTGAGCAGCAAATCACATGCAAAGGATTTTTGTATGATGCCATTCCTATTAATTCAATCACGATGGTCACCAGTTGGCAGCTAGTTACTTGCAGGCTTCTCATGCACCAATCACTATTTCGCAGAGGTTGCTACTTCTCCCAGCCTATCAATGGATTTGCATAATCACTCTAGGATCTCTGGAGGTAGGGTTTTCATGACCATGTACATAGTAGGAGTTTTGGTGTGCTAGTAGTGTTGTTTCCTTTCTTGTTGCATCCTATTTTTGGCTTGTTCCGGCCCCTGTGTTGTCAGACTCTATTGGCCCAATGGATAGGCACTGGTCTTGACTTGAGATTCTAGATTCCTTGCTTTGACCTTTTGTAGTTCTCATCCCTAGTCAGAGCCAATGTTACCCTTCTATTTACCCTTATTCAATTTTTCGTGAACTTTCCCTAAGCAAGAGTCGACTTACCATTTTCCCCCTTATTGATCATATCTTTGTTTATTAATTCGGCTCTTTATTTTTAAAGTTCACTCGCCTATCGTCTTTTGTATGTGAAATTACTAAAGAATTGAACCTTTGAACTTGAACCATTCTCATAGTTCAAGAGTTCAATGGTTCGAAGGGTTCAATGATTCAATGTTTCCCAAAGCGAACTGTTTGTCCCTTTGTGTAAATTCAAATATGTCTTTGAACCTTTCGGTTGAACTTGAACCCTTTTCGAGGTTCAAGAGTTCAACGGTTCAAGAGTTCAATACTCGATGCTTTGTAAGGATTCGTGTTCACTCAGTTCCCTTGTGTAATTTAATCTATCATTGAACCTTCTGCTTGAACCTCATAGCGTAGTTCAATGGTTCAATGGTTCAATAGTTCATTGTTTCAAAGTTTAAAGTTTCTTGCAAAGTCACATGACTGTTGGTCAAACTGTGTAACTCATCTTGTGTCTTGGAACCTTCAAGTTGAATCACATTTCAATGGTTCAAAAGGTTCAACGTTCCATGACTAGTCTACTGCATATGGTTTCTGCTAGAAGATAGATTATCTAACTAGGCTGTGTGGAAAGAACTACATAATACAGCTTATTGACTATGAGGTAACTGGCAATAATTTATTCAGGGATATGGTTGGAGGAAACTTGGGAAATAAGGAAGCAAGAATCAATGAAGATGCTTATTATTATATGGTACTTGAATATGGAGAAATTGACTCATCTTAGATGCATTTACAAAAATGGAAGGAAATGGATGTTGTTAAAAATCAAATAGATGAGAATTGGCTGTGTTTCTATTGATAGGTGCATATGACCAGGCGGACAAATTTCTATCATATTTTCTTTTGGACTGGGAAGGGATTCTTGCAACGTCTAACTCTATTGACTTTGTTTGGGCTATAAAGGTGAAGTATAATTGTGATAACAAAATGGTGTCTCACTTGGACTATGTGGCAGATTTTAGATATGCTCCAAAAATACTTGTAACTTAAGGTTTTCTATTATAATCAAAGCTACATGTGTAATTTTTTTAGGATGAAATAAAAAAAGGAAGGAGATTAGAAAGACTCGAATATAACCCGTTATTGTAATTGATTCTAAAAAATGGGATGTTATGGGAGAGAAAAAGCTTTTTACTCTTTTCACCTTGCCTTTTCAAAAATCTTCGTGGGAGAAAGTAACGAAATCCTCGTTTCTTTTCAAGAAGCAGTTACAGAATCTGGGAGGCTTTCAAAAAAACTTATAAATATATGCTCTGCAGTCTTAGGAGCTCTCCTGGAGTTTTCGGTGGAATAGGGGAAGTAGTAGGAGCATATTTTGTTTTTAAGCTACCTGTTGTACAGGAGGATGAGTCTGTGAACTCATTTTGTATTGGGAGAAATAAGGAATATGTTTATGAATCTGTGAATTCATTTATGATTTCTTTAGATTGCAAATCCCTATGTGTGTTTGTAATCATTTTCCAATATAGTTTCTGTGATAACAAATTGTGGGAATTTTTATTTCTGAATCTTTGAATTCATGATAAAATCATCTCTTGAAAATGTTTTGCTATTGGTCTTCTCTTTTTCACTGATTGAAGTTGTAGGGTAGGTGAACTGTGAGTCATTTAACCCGCTTCTCCTTCATTTTAGTTTTAATCTTTCGCATATACTTTCATGGTTATGTGTATATGTTAGTAAGCCTTTCCTTCTTTCTAGTTAAAAGCATACCCCCGTATTTTCATTCATTGTATATTTTAGGAGGGAGCTGTACCTCTAAAATTTAGAGGAAAGTTGCCAATTTAATGTCAAATTCTCCAATTGTTGGTGCTATTTGTCCTTCTACTTGGGCATTCGAGTCATTTTTCTGTAGTTGTTTGTGAGGGACAAATCTATAAACCAACAAAACTCATATAATGTCTTTTGGGACTCATCTCTCTCTACACATCTCAATAATATTCCATCAACATTCTTCCTGAATAATACATGGTCAATTAATACAAAATGAGCCCCTTGCTGTCTATAGTACCTTTTCTTATCAAGGGAGAGTTCATTTAGGAACACACCAGTTCTCATGAACTGTATTCTATCTTTTACCCAAGAATCTTGGTCAAACTCTTGGAGCCTCAACCCTGTTTCAATTTGTGTTTCTTCAAGAATTGATTCTTCTATGTCTCGAGTCATGTATTGACATAGTCCCTTGCCTCTGACTAATTTGGTAGGCCTCACCTCCACATCATATTCTAGAATCTTAGTTATCCAATTGTCTCTTTTTTCAGTGATCTCACTCTCCATGATGTATTCTCTTACAGTAGGGTGGGCTACTAATATCAGGATCTTATTCCGTATTACTAAGTGTCTGAACTTCTTAAGGGTTTTTACCATAGCATAGGCTTATTTCTCAACAAAATTATACCTTGATTCATACTCCCTTAGTGTTTTGGAGAAGAATGCTATTGGATGTTCCCCTTCCTCTTCGTCATCTCTCTGAGTCAGAACAGCTGCAACACTAAATTCTCCTCCATACATATACATTATAAAAGGCTTAGAGAAATCTGGGTTTCTCAGTACTGGAGTAGTTGAAATGGCTCTCTTAACTTCTTTAAAACCCTGTCTCCCTTTTGTTGTCCATTTAAAAATTAGATCTTTCTTCAGCAATAGAGTAATGGGTCTGACTAGCCCTGCAAAGTCAGATATAAAGTGGCTAACAAAATTTATCTTTCCTAAAAAAGACTGAATTGCCTTCTTCTTAATTGACAAAGATAGATTCATTATAGCTGTGACCCTCTCTGAATCAATGGATATCCCATCCTTTGAAACTATATGCCCCAAAAGTTTCCCTTGAGGCATAACGAAGATACACTTCTTAGGATTTAGGGAGATTCCAAATTCCTGACATCTCTAGAAAAAAACTTCTAAGTGCTCAAAATGATCTTTGGCATCTTTGGTAAATATGGTGATGTCATTTAAATAAATCAAGATAATCTTATTTATGAGTTCCCCAAATTACACATCCATGGCACATTGAAAAGTAGCTCCAACATTTGAAAGGCCAAAACGCATCTTGGCATATGAAAATGTTCCCCACTTTGTAGTGAATGCTATCTTATGTTGGTCCTCACCTGCTAACCAAATCTGATTATATCCTAAGAAACCATCAAGCAAAAAAAACCTCTTTGACCTAGCCAAAGTTTGCAAAATCTACTCCATAGAAGGTAGGGGGTAGTGGTCTTTCAATGATGCTTTATTTAAGTCTCTGAAATCCACACAGAGTCTTATGTATCCTTACATGTACTAGACTAGACACCCAGGTTGAATGCTTAATTAGAAAAATGATCTTTGATTCTAGAAGATTTTGTAGTTCATCTACCATTAATGGCTCAATTCTAAGATTCACTAGTCTTTGCTTCTATCGAATTGGCTTTGATCCTTCAGCAAGCTCCATGGTGTGTTGAATGATGTCTATTATAGCCATGGAGATCCTCATAGGTCCAAGCAATCACCCTATCATACTTGTTACACAAAGAAATCAGCTTGTCCTTTTCCTCTTGGGTAGTAGCATTGCCTATCTTTAGCTTTCTTCCTTCACTAACCTGAATTTTAGAGTAATCATCTTTACTTGCCTTAAATTTCCTTTTATTTAGGCTTACATATTCAGGGTCAAATAGATTCTCCAGAGTGATCAATCTTTTTGGGAGATTGTTTGACTTTAGCTGAATAATTTGATCATCATAAGCTTCTTCAATCTTGGGCTATAACTGATCAGTAAACTCTCCTGACTATTGTAAAAACAAGAGTACTTGAAGATCATTATAAAAAACTTGCTAATTCTAGTCATTGTCTGGGATTGTTGGTCTCACTATAACTTTAACTGACTCACTATTAACAAGTAGGTCACTTGTTGGGTCAAATTGAGAACCAATTTGTGCCATTATGTCTGCTTCAGTGTTTTGGGTTCTAGGGACAACTTCAATACTGAAAGCATCAAAACCATCTATCAGATCCCAAATTCTATGACAGTTGGATCTCATTGTTACATTCCTTGCTACTACTTTCTCTGTGATTTGTTTCACCACTAGTTCTAAGTCTCCCCTAACTATCAAATTCTTAATTCCCTTTTTCTTGGCCAACATAAGACCATGCACTAAAGTCTCATATTCAACATCATTATTAGTGCAAGCAAACTGAAAGCGTATAGCTCTAAGAATTCTCTCACCATTTGGGCTAGTGAGGCAAATACTTGCTCCAGTGCCATTTTTGCTCCTAGCCCCATCAAAATTTAAGGTCTAGATTTCTGAGTTTTTGTCAGGTTCTTCTTTTTTAGATGCTTCTTTTCTCATAACATTTGGAATCTCTTGGCCCTCCTAAAAAATGACATAAGTTCCCAGACCGGTAGAGTCATAGTTTCCATAAGGACCACTTTACATCATGGTCATCAATTGACTATTTTCTTCTTGTTGTTGATCATGTTCAGTCTAGTCACCTAATTCTTCAACAAAGACTCTCTCTTCCTTATTCATCTTGGCATGAGATGCTTCTATCCTTGGGGCTAGTCATCAGTGATATGATCTTTGGACAAAGGTTCAAACAAAACTTTCATCTTTGTTCCATACTTGGTTCTCAAAATTAGATGCGACCAATCCAGTGACATATATCCTCCTATATTGGCTGTAAAATCTCTAGATAGGCATAAACCAAAGACTGGGGGAATATCTATAACTACTACATCCTGTTTGACAGTTATATTGGGGCAGGTATATAGCTACAATGGGAGTTGTTTAATCTTTCCTATAGTTTGGACAGACTTCCCATCTAATTACATGACTCCTCTAGTAAGTGGCTCATATTTTATCTTTAAAGCATCTTCTATCTACTTTGGCATAACTGTAGTACTAGCTCCAGAATCTATCATTGAGTTATGTAGCTCCAGAATCTATCATTGAGTTATGTAGCAATTTCTTTCTCACTATTAAAGTCAGATAAAATGGATCTAGCTTAGATTTACCTACCTCTGGTGTAGCGTTCAATAGAGCTGATGTTTGCAAAGGTGTAGTGTCTTTATGTTGAGCCTTCCCTTTATAAATAACTTCCTCTTTAGCACTGTAGATTTAGAGCCCACCTATCTTTGTAATGCTTCTTGTAACATCTTTTGCTCAGGAATAGCCAGCATATCCCAGATTGACATAGACACTAGAGTCTTTTTTAACTGCTATACCACGTTCATAAGTCCTAGTGCTTGTGTCTCTGGGTAGTAAGGATATCTTGTTCTTTCCAGCATCTGACCAGAGGTTGCTTGATTCTGAACTAGCTAAGGCACTTCCTTCTTGGGAATTGGATTATAATGATTCTGGAAAGGAGGAGCTCCAACAGTCTCATTATTTGTGACTTTGGGTTGTTCCATCATTCTTCTCTTTGATCTAGTATAATAATCAGACTGTACCAAGGGCTTCTTGGAAGTAGATGCCTCATTTAAGAACACCAAATCTTCATCTTCAATCCATGAAAATAAAACATGCTCAGGGGCAATTTCCTCCTCTTTCTGAATAGACATCCCCTACATTTGAGCCACCATCACTGCATTCTGGACACCAGGTGACTGATATGGAGGAGCATTAGACATCATGACTTGTCCTTCTACCCTTCTCTATTCTGCTATTTTTTGCTGCAAATTGCCTCTAGGACAATCCCTGGGCATATGGGCATTGTTGCAAGGCACCAGGCATTGGTATCTCCTGCTAAATTATTTTTTCATGGAACTATTTCTCTATTGGGATAATGAGGAACAACCTGTAAAGGTGTCAGGACTGTGACCAATTGATTTGATGGTTGAGGGTTATTTTGCCTTTGAGGGCTTTGATATTGATTTGATTGATATGGGGGTCTATTTCCTTGGAAACCTTGGTAAGAAAGATTTGGATTGGAAGTTTGTTGCCTTTTGAGATTAATTATTTCATTTGAGAAGCTCCTGAGGATATTCTTGACATCTTCCATTTTAGATGGTTGAGTAGAGGGTGTTGCCATAGTAGGTTGTTGAGATGTTGGGAATGTATACATAGACATAGGTGGAAGTGCAAGATTAGGGGCTTCTTGTGGCAAGGGAATGGAAATCTCTGGGAACATGGCATAGGAGGTCTTGGAGGTAATTTTCTAGCATCTATTAGGTTGTTTTTAGCCTTAACAACTAATTCATATGCTTCTGGCAGAGTCTGACCTCCCAGGGACTGAATCATTACAGATATATTAGAATTGAAAGCTTTGAGGTAGAACACAATAGCTATACTTGATGGTGGTCTTGTTGTAGCAGGAATCCTGTCCCAGGTTTTTTTAAACCTAGTGTTGAAATCAGCTATAGCTTCTTGTGGCGCTCTCTTTATGGTGATTAATTGTTGTAGCAGGGAAGATTTGTCACCCTTCTCACTAAATCTTGCAAAGAAAGCATCCCCAAGCCAATCCCAAATAGATATTGTATTTGGGGTCAAAGATCTATACCAATCTAGAGCCTTTCCTTTGAAAGAGGCTACTAACAATCTGATTGCTACATTATGTATAGTAATAACATGTACTGTACACACATCTGACATATCTTGAAGATGCTCTCCTAGTGTCTTAAAATCTTCTCCACTAAATTTAGGTAAAGCCTTCAAAGCATTAGCTGGAATTGGGTCCCAAGTACCTAGTGGTACTGAAAGAATGAGAGGATTGCCAGTGTTCCAATTTGCATAGTTCCTTGGGGCTACAAGTACTCCCACATTTATTCCTGATGTTGCTGTAGGTTGATTCACTCTTCTTCTTGGAGTAGCGACTAATGGTAGTAGCAAAATTCCCAGATTAGCAGCAAACTAAGCTCTTGTTGTAGGTCCACAGCTCAAACTCCGTGTAGCTCTCTGGTTCATATGATCTTGATCGAAACTTCAAGAAAGGTCCCACTGGGCGTGTCAAAAACTATTGATGTTTAAAATTGCACAGGTTCTAACACCAACATGGGAAGTTTCAAGAATGTGGGACTTGCTACTTGAAACAACCTCTAGATTTTAAAGAAGTTGGCTCTTCCTATTTAATGGGGTATTGAGTAAAGGGAAGGGAAGAAACATGATTATAGATACAATAAGCAAATCTAAACTATGGAGATGAGCCTGAATGAAATGTATTCCCTAATTGGCACAGTGAACCAATCCTTAAGATACAATTATATTAAAGAACAAATATTACATGATCAATATAAACATATTATAAATGAATAAGATTAAAGGCTAAACTCAGATAAATTTTGCAGGGACACAGATAATATTAGCAAGGCACAGAACAAAGTTCCTTTCATTAATATTCTAGCAACATAAGAGGCACAGTAACATGCATAGGTATTTTAACCTTCTTATCAGAAATAACAAAATTAAGGCAAATGATACAACCGGGTCACAGCAAAATCTCCAAAATTTTCTACTTAGTTCTCTATGAAAACTTATATATATTTCCTATTACATTTCCTGTATATATATAGCCACAAACTTGGCCCAAGATCGCCTGCAAAAACCCAAATCTTCAATGGTAAATATAACTAGAGCTAACTGGGAGTCCTCGACCATTGAGATCTTTTGAATCTGTAACTGTTCTTTCCCACACGCTCATTAGCTAAAGAACAAATATGTGGAACTCTAACAACATTCCCATTAAGACACATGGCAACAGCTGCGAGCTCATAAAACTTAAAAGATGTAACACATGGTACCGTACGCTATACTTATAATCCCTCTACCTTCACATAGGAAAACACCACCTATCGCCATCTGCTTGATCTTATAATTGATATGTGTCTCTTCGCTGGTTCCTCAAACTCTGTCTTTTATGCTTGAGCAACTCATCGCTATGACATCTGGCCCCTTCCACTTTCACTTATAACTGAGACATAATTTTATGGGACCCACTGTATATGCCACTTACTATCTGCATAAAGAAATAAAACTAGGACACATGGCGCCATCCGCTATCAACAACACTAGACACACAACAACTTTTGACACAACAAGTAGCTTATGAAAAGGGCTTCTATGAATCTCTCAGAGACTGACACTTGTTGTACTCTGGAGCAACTAAAAATCAAAACACCTCAACCTAAGAGGATTGAAATAAAATAAGTTCCTCCCTTCACCGTTGCCATGTGGCATTATCCGTAACAAGCAATAAACTGTGTCTTAAAATTGTGGCCCACCATATATCGGTACTAACAAGCTTTGAATAAAAGAAGATCCACATGGCAGCCTCTGCTGAAAACTCAAAAAGACACATGTCAACTTACGCTTGCAAGTGGCACAAAAAGAAACTTTAGAAACTGCCTCCAGTATCAACACGTGGCTTCCTCCGCAACAAGTATGAAACTTAACAAAAAGAAGACTGCTACTCGATACATGGCATGATCTGTTGCATTAACTAAAAGAATAGAGACATGCGACAGCTTCCACTACAACACTTAATACTTTGTTATTTTGCTGTTGTTTTAGACACATGGCAAGATCCGCGCATAGGAACACATAGCCACAAATATAATAACCCGCTGAAATATACTACGACTGGAAATATATTGTATCAACACAGCTGAAATAAAATGTAGAGTTTAAGCTCTACAGTATGTATTGAAGTGTGTATGGAAGTGCAAAATTTTATAAGCAAATATATTTAATTTGGAGTAAGAAGGCCAATTTGATCTTATTATTTATTTTTGGAGTATTATTTTTAAACAGAGATTCCATTAGACAAGTATTTCGGTTTCAATTTTCATACTTGGAGAATGAAAATTCAAATGCAACTAATGAATAAACATTTATGGGGAATAGTAAGTGGAAAGGAAAAACACCTACAGATACAAATAAATTATTATATTGGAGTAGTAGAGATGATAAAGCCAAGGCTATAATTGGTCTTTCTCTTTCTGACACTGAATTGCACCACATTGATTTGGATAAATCATCAACTAAAATTTGGGATAATCTGAATAAACTGTTTGGAGCAAAAGCCATTAATGCAAAGTTTTCTCTAAAACTTCAATTATTTAGATTTAAGATGGAAGATGGAATCACAATGTCAAATCATATAAGTAACTTGTAGTCTCTCATTAGATAGCTAACAGAGGTTAAGGTTACGATAGATGATGATGATGATGCTAAGGCCATCCTATTAAATAGCTTGCCTTTAAAATACAACAATATTATTTTTACACTCAGTCGAATAGCTTCACAAACTCTAGAAGGTATGATTTCTTCTCTTCTAGCAGAAGAGAAGAGAACAATAGAAGATTTAGAAGATGATCCTCAGGAGAAAGCATTATTCTTAAGAAGCAATTACAAGAGATCAGAGAAAATCAAATGTTTTTATTGTAATAAAAATGGTAACACAGCTTGGGATTGTAGAACTCCAACTAGTGATGTTCTTAAAGGAAAGGTCAAAAATGAAGGAAACCTTGCGTGCATTGAAGATGATAAGGATCCACCAGATATTGAGGATGAGGATCCACCATATGGTGCTATTAATTTTGTGGATACGCCCTTTAAGCCTTCAAATTGGAGGAAGGTAACATTGGAGGATGGAGGAATTTCCATCATCTCAAGTTAGATTCTTGCTTTGAGATGATGCTTTGCATGAGAAGTGTTTTTGGTTTTGGTTGTTTTGCTTTTCTTTGTTGATGCTAACATATTTGAAGAATGTATATTTTGGGAAGATTTTGTTTTGGAGACAGGTTTGGGATTTGGTGTTGAGATCAATATGGATTTTTGTCTAACAAGATTCAGAGTATATGATCAAGAATTATACCCTTTCGCGGTCACTAGACAATGATAGAGATCTGTCCTATCTCTTAGGGATTGTTGTCAAATAATTCAATACTCTGTGATTTGAGAGTTTGGGACTAAAGAGCTCAAGAACATAGCTCGAAGCTACTCCTTTCTGAGGGTAGATGAGCTAGTATGATGGAGCCCCACTTGGTTCAGGATTTGTTCTTTGGGAGAAGATCTTCTATAAAATATGTATTCATATTATGTAATCAGCTTTGTTGAGTATGTTAGCATTCAGGGGGGTCCCCTGGTACTTTTGCAAGAACAATGTAATAAGGGGGGAATGTTAACATAACATTTCATATTACATTGTTAAATAAGTAACCAACCGCTTAGTTTACACATCAGTTATGTAGTTACAGCTACCGGGTATACAGCTACAGTTTTATTAACTATATTTCTCTTGTATAAATGCTTGTATAGTTCATCAAATAATATTAATCAAGAATTTTACTTCTTCTTATAGTCTTCATCCACGATCCAAATTTCTCTTTGCGAACTAATCCAAAGGTAGGAACACAATCAGGAGACATCCACAAGCACATTACAATCACCAAGAACAACCGCACAATCTCTAACCACTCTATCAAGAAGATTCTTCAAATTGGAGCACATGAATAACACTATCAGCTACTGTCATAAGGAAAAGATCACTCGTAGACCACCAAATTATGAACCATTGGAGTTGAAGGAACTTATCATCATCGCAAACTTGATTCTAGAGCTGTAGATTGAAATACTTAACTGCAGAGGAATGCGGAGCATAATACATTCTCCCTATCACCACCAAGTATACAGAAAAAATAGTTTTTGCTCTGGTAAACATAACTCACTCTAATCTTCATACTGAAGGCTCAAACTTGGAACATAGAATTTCAGACATGCATCTAAATAACTTCCAATCCACGGACAAGAATATTCATTCTATAGGAAATGTGGAGCAATCTATTGAACTATTTTGCTGCATCAGAAATACTTATTATCTTCAACACTTAAATCATTACAAGTAAGCATCAAAACAAGAGCACAGTTGACACCAGTGACAACATAGATATGTTGACATCAATGACAACACCGATTAGGCACATACTTGCAACAATATCCCCCTTTGTCATTGATGGACACATATGATGTGAAAAACTATAGAAAGCATGAAGACAAGGCACTCCCCCTTTCTTTCTATGCATCTGCACTCTTCTCCCCCTGAGTTTTTCACATGATTTCTCCCCCCTTTGACATCAATGGAAAAGGGCACATACTTGCACTCTATTGCTCTGATCAAACTAAAATTTCTCTGCTATCAATACTTACTACTTGTTATTAGGAACTCATGTCAGTAACATCTAGTAACTCCCCTGAGAGCTAGCTCTCAAAATATCAATCTAGATCAATGACTGAGACTTCAGGAACCACTGGATTGATTCAATCCTATACATCTTAGTTTAGAGCAGCAGTGGTGATAACCCCTAACTTTTCTCTGAGATACTCAAAGGTATCCTTAGGTAGATGCTTAGTGAATATGTCTGCAATCTGATCATTTGTAGACACATATTCCATCTTTACTTCATTCTCTATCACCTTTTCTCTCAAAAAGTGATACCTTATTGATATGTACTTTGTTCTTGAGTGCATCAATAGATTCTTTGAAATGTTTATGGCACTTGTATTATCACAAAACATTGCAATTGGATTTTCATACACAACTCTTATGTCCTTCAAAGTTTTCTTCATCCATAACACTTGAGTGCAACAACATGCTACTGCAATATACTCTGCTTCTGTAGTAGACAATGAGATTGAATCTTACTTTTTCTCAGCCATGAAACCGATCTATTTCCCAAGAAGAAAGCACCTCCACTTATACTTTTTTTGTCATCAACATCTCCGGCCCAATCTACATCTGTATAAGCACTGAGAGTGAAATCATTATCCTTTGGATACCATAAGCCATGGTCTGATGTGCCTTTCAAATACCTCAGGACTCTCTTGACTGCCATCACATGTGATTCTTTAGGATCTTCTTGAAATCTTTCCACAAGACATGTTCCATGCATTATATTAGGTCTATTTTGGGTTAGATAAAGTAATCCTCCAATCATAGATCTGTAGCTCTTTTGATCAATCTTAGGTGATTCACTAGTTTTACTTAATTTGTAGCCAGTTACCATGGGGGCACATACTGGTTTGGATCCTCCATCCCAAACTTCTTCAACAACTCTTTAACATACTTACACTGAGAAATGAAGATCCCTTTATCTGTTTGAGTGATTTGTAGGCCTAGAAAGAAATTCATTTCACCAAACATAGACATCTCAAGTTCATCTTGCATTTCTCCTACAAACTTCATGCACATATCACCATTTCCTTCAAAGATAATATCATCAACAAAAACTTTGAAACAATTAGGATTTGATTATTATTGATTTTGAGATAGAGATTGTTGTCAGTAGTGCCTTTACTGAACCCTAATTGCAACAAATATTCGTCTAACCTTGCATACCATGCTCTGGGAGCTTGCTTCAGTCCATACAATGCCTTCTTCAATCTGTACAACATATCACCTTGTTTTGATAACTAAAACCCTTTCCAGTTGCTTAATGTAGACTTCTTCTTCCAACTCACCAGTCAAGAATGTAGACTTCACATCCATCTAATACACTTTGAAATCTTTGTGAGATGCAAATGCCAAAAATATTCTAATTGCTTCAATCCTAGCCACTAGAGCAAAAGTTTCTTCAAAATCTATTCCTTCAATTTGAGAACATCCTTTGCACACAGGCATTGCTTTGTTTCTTACAACTTCTCCATTTCCATTCCTCTTATTCCTAAGAACCCATTTAGTTCCAATGACATTTTTATTAGTAGGTCTAGGAACCAATTCCCAAGTTTGATTCCTATCTATCTGCATCAGTTCTTCTTCCATGGCTTTTACCTAATTTTCATCATTGCAAGACTCATTCATAGTTTTTGGTTCAACCTTTGAAAGCAACTAGTAATTCACTTGTTTTTCTACAACTCTTTTCCTTGTCAACACCCCTTTGTTTTAGTCACCTATAATCTAATCTTTAGAATGATTAATTATTATATACATTGGAGTCTTGACAATACTTTCTAGAGCCTCTTCTTCATTGCGATTGTCTTCTTCCTCAATTTTTTCTTCACTTACTATAAGCACAGGTTCATCTGGTTCATAGCAACTCTGATCTGATATACTTTCCTTGCCTTCATCCACCTTCACATTAGCACTCTCAACAATCTTATTTAGTCTCTTATTGTACCACCAATAAGCCTTACTCTTGGTAGAGTAACCAAGAAAAATTCCTTCATCACATCTAGCATCAAACTTACCTAGTTCTTCATCTATTCTGATACAACATTTGCTTCCAAAAACTTTGAAATACTTCATTGTAGGAACTTTTCCATACCATAATTCAAAAGGAGTTTTAGAGCTGTTACCTTTGACTTGAACTCTATTCATAATGTACACAACAGTATGTATGGCTTCTCTCCAATATACTTTTGGTAAGTCAGCTTCCTTTAACATAGTCCTGGTAGCCTCTTGAACTGTCATGTTCTTTCTTTCAACAACTCCATTCTGTTGAGGAGTCCTAGGTGTAGACATTTGTCTCTTTATCCCTTGTTCTTTATAGAAAATATTGAATTCATTTGATGTAAACTCATCTCCTTTATCAGACTTCAAGCATTTGAACCTCAAATCTAAATCATTCTCAACCATTGCGTTGAAAACTCTGAACTTGTCTAGGGATTCAGATTTTTCTTTTAGAAAAGTTACCCAAGTCATTCTAGAATAGTCATCAATAAGAAGCATAAAATACATATCACCTTGCAGATTTCTTGTTCTTGTGGGACCACACAAATCTGTATGTACTAGTTCCAGCAATCTAGTAGAAAATTATTCTTTGCTTTTGAAACTTGTTCTTGTTTGTTTTCCAAATTGACACTCCTCGTAAATGGTGATGGTAGGCTTCACAAGTTTAGGAAGATCTCTTACAGTCTATGTAGAGCTTACGTTCGCCAGATTGTCAAAATTGATATGACACATCCTTCTAGATGCCACAACCAACTCTCATCTATCATAGCCATTAAACAATAATCATTAGTTCCTCTTAATTGATAAATGTTACCTCTGGTCTTCTTACCGGTAAGAATCACTGTTCCAGAGATTTCCATGTTTTTGCATCCATTGTCTTTGAATCTTAGATCATATCCTTTGTCACACATTTGACCAACACTCAAAAGATTATGTTGGGTAAAAGTACAAACCTGTGTCACACTTTATACAGGAATCAACCAACAACAATTTTTTTTTGAAATTCGACCACATAAATGTGGTCTTTATGTTTTGAATTTTAAAATGATGTAAACTAATGAAATGTAGAACTTTTGATAAATTTTATTCCTATAATTTTTTTGATTTTTTAAAAATTGTTTTCAATATTTTTTTATCAATTTAAGAACAAATTTTGGAATGCTAAAAATTTTAGGAAAATGTGACGCTCACAGTGGTGGTGCCCACCTAGGGTTAGAGTTTTGGGTCGAGTCTACAAGCTTGTATTTTTATTCCCTCAAACTCTTAATGCCTTAGGTTTTATTTCCCCTCGGCCTCCTGCATTGTATCTTTTAATTCGTCATTGACCTCCTGTAGCGAGTCATCAATCACTTAAGTTGTATTTTCATGCCTTAGCACTCGTAGGTTGACCTGCCCCTTTGCATTGCATTACCACTTTCTCCCATCACGCTAGAATAGAAAATAAAGAAAAAATGCTAAGTCCAAAAACCCTTTGTGTGGTAGTGAAATCTATTGTATGCAGTCATTTGTATGTTGCTTTGTGTGTACAAACACGAATGTACATTGGCGGACCCGAAAAGATGTTTAATTAGCTTCAGAAAAGTGAGGAAATAGTTGTATGCATCTTTGTATGCATATCGGGCTTGTATGTGCAATTCTAGGCATAAAATAGTGGATATACATGGCAGATCCCTGGAATATTCTGTACTTGTATGTAAAGGATTGTATGTATATTTTGCATGTATGTTTGACATACAACGGGTAGATACAATGCCGGATTCCAAAATGGGTTCACATCTAGTTAAATGGTGGTCGAGTCCATAGATATACAAGGGGGATTGTATGTTCAATATACAAAAGGATATACAATGCAAAACATATAGTCCCGGACTTCAAATTTCATCAAATCGGGCCTGGCGAATGCATACAAGTGCAGTATTGAAAAGTCAAAGGTTTCCTTTGTATGTTGCATTGTATGTATCCCCAATATACAATTAGATATACAATGGATGAGATACAATGCCGGATTTGAAAATTGTTCCAATATGTCTGATAAATGCAGTGTATCCCGTGGTTGTATGTATATTGCATTTGTATATGCAATATATAAGGAGATGTACAAGAAAGGAGATGCAAGCCATGTTGGCAAGAGACACTATATGGATTCATGGTTGTTGTCATTGATGGCAACAAAGGTCATCCCACATATCCGCAAGTCATGATGTGTCTCTACCGGAAGTCAGAATAAAGAATGTTGTGGTCCGGTGAAGAAGAACAGAGCATGTGGCAAGGTCCGACAAATTGGTCCGGATCTCTCAGAGGAAGTGTCTTGGTGCAGTGCGGATTTGGGGAAGTCAAGAGGACTACCTTGAGTGGTATATTCCAAGGATTTAGCCTCCGGTGATGGACAAGGAAAAAGATATGAATGGTTGAGTACCGGATTCCTGAGAGACAGTGAAAACAGAGGAAGAACTGACTGGCAGAGTATCAGACTGCTTTCCGGATGTGTTACTGTTGATGACAGAGGTTGTGAAGGCATGAATCATGTTTGGCCGACATGATTAATGATATCTACAAGTATATGCTTGATCCGCATTGCTTGGTGAGGGAGGATTCAGCCGACAGAACAAGAGTTTGTAAGAAACTAGACTGTTCCGGATGCCGACTAGAAAGGTGATGAAATTACTTATGCGGATATATATAGAGGATGGATTTAGTTGTGAAGTGTGTGATGATGTGGAGATATATGCGAAAAAGTCCAGATAAGAGCAGAGGTAGTAAAAAGGATCCGGTATGTGAAAGATAGCAGTATAAAGAACAGAGGAAAGATGAAGTGCAGCAGATCAGTGTACTGAGCCTAATCGGAACTGAACTCCAGCATATGCAGATGCTTCCAATCAGTTCAAGACTGTGATTCTCATCACTTTGTAGACAGTGTGTCTTCTTGTAGGCAGTGGGCCTCTTGTGAGCAGTGTGCTCGGGCAGTGAGCCCTAATTGGCAAGTGCCATTTTTGTAATTTCCTATTCTTCTAACAGAGAATAATTTTGGGTTAATCACCCCGTGGTTTTCTCCCTTAACAGGGTTTCCACGTCAAAAATAATGTGTCATGTGTTTCTTATTTCATGATTAATGTTTTGTGTTTGATTCTATGCTGCATCAATTAAAAGGAAAGTTCAATAAGGGAAATAATTAGGATAACTGATTCACCCCCCCCCCTCTCAGTTATCAACAATTGGTATCAGAGCTAAGTTCCTCCTAATAGAGCCTAACAGCTTGAGGAAGATCTGGGATTTCAAATGGATGCATATGGTTTAAGGGAGCAACTCAAGACTGCTCTTGAGGATCTTGAACAGTCAAATTCTGAAGTTAGTGAATTAAAGGAAAGACTCAAACAGGCTGATGAATTCATGAGAGAATTAAAAGACAAATTAAGTCTCTCTATGAGAAAGAGAAAGGAGCTGCTTCAACAGTTGGCAAGACAAAGTGAAGAAAGCAATACAAATGAAGAATTGACTGAGCAAACCAAGTTATGTGAAAAGTTATCAAAAGAAGTCATTATGTTAAGACATGAAATGGAATCAGGAACTATAAAGTTTACTCAAGAGATTGAAGAAAAAAGAAAGGTTGAAGACAATCTAAGACAATCTCTTAAAGAAAAATCAGAAGAATGCCACCAGATGGACAGGATTATCAAACATCTTGAATCTGATCTTGAAGATGCCAAAGATAATGAAGGAAAACTTGAGGATCAAATTGCCTCTCTCAAAAGAGACCTTCAAACAGCAAATGAATATAAAGAGAAATTCAAGATAAGTTCTGCTCAACTTGAAGTTCTTCTTGGAAGTCAAAAGAGGACAGATGACAAGTATGGCTTGGGATATGAGAAAGGAGAAAGCTCCGGATCCGGTCAGAAGAATCTTGGATCAGAAAATCCAAGGAGCAGGCCTAGAAGACCTCCGGTAAGACAGCCAAATGCTCAAAGATATCCATCCTTCAATGGATACTGCCACAGCTGCAACCACTTTGGTCACAAAGCTGATCAGTGCAGAATAAGAATGAATCAGATTAATTCATCCTTCTCCGGACAGTGCTTCAACTGCAAAAGGTATGGACACAAATCCCATGAATGCAGAATTATGCAAGTAAACAAATCATTCAAAGGTAGATGCTTCACATGCAATAGAGTAGGTCATATGGCTAATCAATGCAGATCAAGAGGATATCAGTCAAATATGCAAAGAAATGTTATTTGCCAAATCTGCAATAGATCCGGTCATAATGCTAAAGTCTGCAGAAACAAGAATCAAGAGAAAAGAGGTCCGGTGTATAATCAGAATCAAGATAAGGGTAAACAAAAGATGAATGCGGATGAGGTTAGGAATCAGATGAGCAAGATTTGGGTGAAGAAAAGTTCAGAGAATATAGAGGTTGGATCCGCACCAGACTCTGGTGCTGATATTTCTTCCGAAAATTAAAAAGTGAGCTCAGGCTCAGGGGGAGACTCAAAGAAAATCTTGTTCCCCCAGCCAAACAAGTGGTGCCGGATGTGGCACAAGATGCGGATCAAAGGGTTTGTAGATATGAGTCTTGAGATACTTCAGTCAAGTTTTCAAAGGTCCACATGGAGTTATGAAGAAGCTGTGATCGATCAAATAAGACCTGTTCAGGGAGATGCTCCGGTATGATAAAGGATTACAAAAAGGTCCGGAAAGATCCGGAAATGCACTATCTTGTTCTGCGGATTGGACAGAGTGTTTGGGATGTTCTTGTAATATGTTACCTCGATTTATTCATGATTGAAAGATCCGGATGATATCCACAAATCAAGACTAATCCGGGATACTCCAAACTATCCAGACAAGGCAAACCGGAATGATGTAGGTGAAGCATTTATTGCAGACAGATATTAGGGTTCGCGGAGCAATTTAAGGGATTTCTCAAAGGTCATTTGCTCATTCTGCACTCGAGAAGAAGCGAAAAGTGGAGCTCTGCAACAAGGTTGATCAAGCACACCAAGGATCTCCTGCCGAAGCTATTGCATAAAGAAATCAATCCAACCACTCCGTGCAAACCGAAGGCGCATAAGGTATTCTCCGTTTTTCATTACCTCACTGCAAATCTTTGAAGAATGGCTACTCCAAACATAGTTAAGATCTCTGATAGACCTCGCCCCTCATTCAAGAAACATCCCTACAAATCATTGGAGGTAGATCCACTAGGAGCCTTCTCTAGTGTTCCTCACGGAGTTTTACATACCGAAAGACATTAGGGTTTACATACATGCAAGCATTGAAGAATTTGGGGAATTCAAATTAAGAGACCTCTATCACAAGCAACTGATAGACAATGCTTTTGAGCTTAAACCAGAGTATAAGGATATCCAGAAGAAACAATTTGAGCAATTTATTCATTTCCCCTGCTTTGAAGAAGATGAATGGGTCCGGTATGTACTGAGCAGGATGCATGACAACTTTCTATGGCTAGATAGACCCTGCAAGATCACAAAAGAGGCAATTAGAGCAGTAACTGGTCTATACTCTTCCGGAGGGGTACCTATCCTCAAATCTGTCAAGAACAACATTGTAACTGAGGCCACCGGATCAAAATTTGACAAGAGGGCAATGACCATTGAAGATATTTCGGATCCGGATATCAAATATGCATCAATGATAATAGGATACAAGATCTATCACTCCAGCAGGGAGAATTCTGTATCCGGAACTGCAATATACACTGCCTATGAAATGCTAAGAAAGAATGCAGAATATGATCTCTGCGAACTACTGCTAAGCCAATTAATGGAAAATATACAGAAAATCAAGAGGGATAAGAAGAATTCCTTTAAGTATGGTACTCTTATTGTATGTCTATTCTTCTACTTCATGAATGAGCTACCCGGAACAAGTGGATGGGTATGGCAGAATGACAAACCTGTTGCAGTCCAGATAAGAGACTATTTGCATGGACTTGGGGATGCAAAAGCGAGAAATACAGCTCTATGGGGATACTTCAAAAACTTTCAGAGCATGATGCAAGCAAGAGAGAGAATTCCCCAGTCTCTCATTGAGAAATACAAGGACTCAGTGTGTTTTATGGTTGACACTGATCAGTGCCTAATGGAGGCAGTGGAGCCAAGGACTGTCTGGATCATGCCCATGGGGTATGAAGTGGATGAACAGATAGTGGAGCTGCATGTTCAACACATGCTAAGTCAGCCTAAAGATCCTAAGGCAGAAAGGTTTGGAACCTTTGAGGAGCTGAGTGTAAAAATACATGTAGAACTCAGGGAACCTGAGATTAAAAGAAAAGTAAGAAAAGAAGTAGAGCACATTGCTCAAGGCCTAGGCATCTCAAAAGAGGCACTTGATGCCAGCCGGGAAAAGAGGAGGAAGGCTGAGGAAGAAGAGAAAAGTAAAGAAAGTGCTCCGGTTGAAGCTCCCACCCGGACCAGATCATCAAAGAGATCTGCACCTCCCACAACCAAAAGTTCAAAACCGGAAGTTCAGGCATCCGGTAAGAGATCCAAGACAAAAGCCACAAGGGCTTATGGAAGCCAAAAGGATGAAGAGGAAACAGAGTCAGATGAGGGAATAAAAGAAATAAAGAAACAGAAAAAGAAAGGATCCGGTAAGCCCTCCACAGGCCAAGATAAGGATGAAATGGCAGAGGTATCTGTTGAAAAGCCCACTCTGTCTCTAGAGAGCATAATCAAGTCGGTCACGGTGGATGGAAACCTTCAACCAATGACTGAATCTTATGATGACTTCAGTGAGGCCGACCAAAAGACTCTGCAGGAGGCCACAGTCAAATATCTTAACATATATAATAAGGCTTTCATTGAAATCATATCTCTTATTCCTAAAAGCCTAGAAAAGGAATTGGAAGTAAGAAAGAATAATGCTCATGCTAAAGATCTTGAGATCCGGGAGCAGATAGCTATTCAGCTATATCCTCAAATTGATCCCAAGACAATGAACATTATCTTCAAGGACTGCAAAGATGAGTTCAGAAGCAAAGCCAGGATGAATCAACTCATGCTTGGTGAGACTGACAAAGTGGCCCAAGAGACAGAAGAGATCCTCCGAAAGGCCTTCAAAAGGTTCAATCTTCCTGTTGTAGAGGACTTAGGTATAGAAACAGCTGAGGACTTGGGACCCTCTGCTCCAGAAGAAGTGGCCCATGAACAAGCTAGCATCTCTCCTCCGGTTTCCCCTACAGTCTCCGGATCCAAAGAAGAAGAACAATTACAGGAGAAGGAAGCAGTGGTGAAAGACAAAGAGGTTGACAGTTCTAAAACTGCAGAAGAAAAGAAACATCTGTCTCCGGCAAGAGACACTGCACAAACTGTTCAACAATTTTTGAGCAAAGAAACTTTAGAGATTGATGAACCGGAGCTTCTAAAAGGCCCATTTGATTTTGACTCTCTCTCTCCGGTACAAACAATGAAGATAGCTTCATTTGCAAATGCCAAGGCAAATGAAAAGCTCCTGAAGTCTCATATGGAAGACTGTGAGTTGATAGAGGCTGCTTCCGGAGTACTTGTAAAGATCATGCCATCAATCCAGATAGATCCGACAGCCTCCTCTTCCGGTAATCTAAAAACCTTAGTCAGCAGTGTTGAGACACATTTTGATTCTCTAGAAAAATCAGCTGAAGAAAAGGTCCGGAAGGAATTTTTGGATAAAAGATTTTCAGAAATATTAGAATTAATCTCTAAGGATAGGAAGATTGTAAGCATTGGAATAAAGAGCTTAGAGAATGCTCTTAAGGATGGCGGTGACATCTACAAATTTTGTATATCCTGGTCAAAGGCAACAGCAGCATTTGACAAGAAAATAAAAGAGGAACAGGATAAGCTACAAAGCTTATCTCAAAGTTTTGATCCTCTCTCTTCCTCTATAATAAATCAAGAATGTCAGACCATTGCAGTCTTGAATGAAATAAAAAATCTTGAGAAGGAAAGAAAAAACATCACTAACCGGATGGGAGAACTTAGAAGGATTATAATCCCTAAGTTGGAAACTATGCATGAGGCCATCAGTGATGCTCAGACCACCGCCCAAACAAAAGATCCGACAGATCTCAAGCGGGCAGAAGCTTTTGCATTTTTGTTAAGTGGTCACATTTCAATTTTGGATAGAATGAAGCAAAGTTGGGCTACAGAAATGATTCAATTGCAGACATCCTTTGCAGACATTCTTCAGTACATGTGAGTATGTAAATATGCGGCTATATATAGAAAATTTTTGAAAATTTTGGTGTCCGGACCCTACCCTTTGCCATTGATGTCAAAGGGGGAGTGAGGAGCAGTGAAAAATGAGGGATCCAACTAAGGGGGAGTTTCGGAAATTGTATATAAAGACAGAGCATCAGCAAAGGGGGAGCATAGTGAAAACACTTAGTCATTTTTCACTAAGTGTTGCCATCAATGCCAAAGGGGGAGATTGTTGGCAAGAGACACTATATGGATTCATGGTTGTTGTCATTGATGGCAACAAAGGTCATCCCACATATCCGCAAGTCATGATGTGTCTCTACCGGAAGTCAGAATAAAGAATGTTGTGGTCCGGTGAAGAAGAACAGAGCATGTGGCAAGGTCCGACAGATTGGTCCGGATCTCTCAGAGGAAGTGTCTTGGTGCAGTGCGGATTTGGGGAAGTCAAGAGGACTACCTTGAGTGGTATATTCCAAGGATTTAGCCTCCGGTGATGGACAAGGAAAAAGATATGAATGGTTGAGTACCGGATTCCTGAGAGACAGTGAAAACAGAGGAAGAACTGACTGGCAGAGTATCAGACTGCTTTCCGGATGTGTTACTGTTGATGACAGAGGTTGTGAAGGCATGAATCATGTTTGGCCGACATGATTAATGATATCTACAAGTATATGCTTGATCCGCATTGCTTGGTGAGGGAGGATTCAGCCGACAGAACAAGAGTTTGTAAGAAACTAGACTGTTCCGGATGCCGACTAGAAAGGTGATGAAATTACTTATGCGGATATATATAGAGGATGGATTTAGTTGTGAAGTGTGTGATGATGTGGAGATATATGCGAAAAAGTCCAGATAAGAGCAGAGGTAGTAAAAAGGATCCGGTATGTGAAAGATAGCAGTATAAAGAACAGAGGAAAGATGAAGTGCAGCAGATCAGTGTACTGAGCCTAACCGGAACTGAACTCCAGCATATGCAGATGCTTCCAATCAGTTCAAGACTGTGATTCTCATCACTTTGTAGACAGTGTGTCTTCTTGTAGGCAGTGGGCCTCTTGTGAGCAGTGTGCTCGGGCAGTGAGCCCTAATTGGCAAGTGCCATTTTTGTAATTTCCTATTCTTCTAACAGAGAATAATTTTGGGTTAATCACCCCGTGGTTTTCTCCCTTAACAGGGTTTCCACGTCAAAAATACTGTGTCATGTGTTTCTTATTTCATGATTAATGTTTTGTGTTTGATTCTATGCTGCATCAATTAAAAGGAAAGTTCAATAAGGGAAATAATTAGGATAACTGATTCACCCCCCCCTCTCAGTTATCAACAAGCCAGACCTGATTGCAGTTTCAATTTGTTTCATAATGATTTGGGGTCCGTGCCTTGTATGTGTTGCAATTGTATGTATATACAATCTCTTATGCAACCACAGATGCAAAAATGGATACAATGGCTCATCGGTAGGACAATGCTTATCGACAGACACTTCCAGGGTCTTTCTAATGATTGATGAGGAGGCCAATGCTTAGTGATGGAGAAGCAACCAAGTGGTGCCATGTGTTAGGAGTGATACAAAGGTAGTTATATGTACATGCTTTTGCATATACAAAGATTTGAGGGTAAAAAAGGTAAAATGGAAGAGGGAAAAGTCAATGATGGAAAAAAGGTACCTACGTGGCGCAATCTCATTGGTGGAAGACTTTTTGATGGTGTCGATGTGGATTTTCACGGTGGATGTGTGATTTGAAACCATTGATCTTGGTAGGAGGAGGAAATCGACGGCTTTGTTTTAAAATTTTGAAGGAAGGATTTCTTTGTGTCTGCAGCTGCATTCCAGGTGGGAAAAGTTCTTGAACACGCGAACCATTGCTGCACTTCTAGCCGCAGGTAGGTAGGCCATTAATGGCAGGTTTGCAAGAGGTATGGGTTGATGGATTGACATGCCAACTACCATCTTAAAGGAGAAAATCTTCAAATGGCGGCACACTTCCCAAATTCAACTGCTCCTTCCTTCTTCTTCTACCTACTTATTAAATGTTTTGGGTGCCATTCTGATGGTGCATTGTATTTGGCAGAATTTTGAAATGCCATGTAATTAATTGCTGAGTACACGTTCTTGCTATATGGGAGAATTGTGTCACTCATTTTTAGGTTATTGGTGACTTGGACAAAATTTTAGTAGAGTAATAAAATATAGTTTGGCTGGTGGCTTTGTTGGATGTCTTGTGAGGTTATGAATCATATGTTGAATGCTTTATGGATAGTTTTGCTGGTTTCATGTTGTTTTATATGAGAAATGCATCAATGCATGTGTTCAGTTGTTTGTCTCCAAGTTGTGGGCATCTTTTCTTCTGAATCTATATAGCTAAGGGTTATTTGGGATTTAGGAACATGGATTTTCTATGTTGAATGTCTAATCTCTTACCTTTGTTCAATGAACAAATTGAATGTTTTAGGTTAAGCATTGGGAAAGGTATGCTGCAACAGGGATATCATTAAGTATAAATGACTAATTACTCAGTCTTGGGAAGTATATGTAAGGCAGACACTAAAAATTTCCCCTTGAAACCTAGTTATTGATTCAAGTTTATGGTAATCATTCGCATGTGTATGTCTATTGACTCTGAGCCCCAAGATAGGCACCAGTTTGGTCTTGTATTGAGGTTACAACCCAAAGTCGCAGTCTTGCATCCAAATATAAAATACAAATTCAAACTTCAAATATAAACCTTTAGGACATTAGAAGTAGTTTTAGGACTAAAACCCTCTGTTTCACAACTGAGCATATGCCCAAAGCTAGCCCCTTTGCACTTATATTATAGTTTTGGTCTGCATAAGAGAGGATTTATTTGCTTTGTGTCAACATCCTAGTAAGTTCACAAGCACACTCTATGGATGTTGAATAGGGAACACCCCCTTGGTTCTGCAGAGCCTAAAGAAAAAGAGGAGATATTTATAGAGTTTGTCTCTTGTACTATTGGCCCCTGGCCTAAAAATCCTTTTGATTAAAGATGGCTACCTTGTAGGGATAACTAGGAAGCATTCAATTTGGGAAAAAACCCCAACAGATTTGGTGACTCCACTGGGGATGTGAAGTGAAAGTGATATCTTGTCATCCTTGGTGAATTCTTGCCCATCCGAGTCCCAATAGATTTGGTGACTCTACTGGGGACTGCTTTCTATGAGAACCTTGGTTTAAGAAACTAATTCCTAGTTTTAGGTGGCAACTCCGAAAAAACCTCCCAACCGGTAAGGTAAAATTGGTATGCAGGGAAGAAGATCCCTGCATAATCCTTTGCTTGAAGAATTACCCAGAAAAATGATGTATAGGAGAAAAGGGACCATTCAAGCTGGTCAAGAAGGTTCTCTCATCCATAGAAACAATAATAATACCCAAGATAATCACAGATCTTCAGAGCAACAGGTACCTTATTTTTCAAACACAGAGGCTGAAATTCAAGATGTATGTGAAAGACAATAGGGTGATAGATTGAGAATGAGATCAGAGGTGCTTCAGGAATGCCCTTTCTTAGATTTCCCTGATAGATTTGAAGAAATTGAGTCCCCAAGGGATGATGATGATGACCAAAATGGAAAGGGACCATCCTCTTCTATGCCTAAAGATGAAGAATTAGCTGAAGAAATCAGGAGCCTGAGGGCTGAATTAGACTACTTGTAGGCTTTGAGGATTAGAGATGATATGAGACAAAAGGTGCAAGACCTGAAAATTGCTCAACATGATTTAGTTCCCACCCTTAATAATGCAAATGTGCTGAGAAACCAATAAAGAAATGAAGTCCAGAATCAACAGAATGATCGGAGACAAAATATAAACAATATTAGGGCACCATTGAACAATGTGAGAAATTAGAATGCTAATAGGAATGCAAATATTAATTAGTTTGGTAGATAGCCTATGCACTTGGATAGATTTAGGCAGCTAGTTTTTAATGGTATTCTTGTTTACCCTAACTCCATTGATAAACATGTAAGGTCTCAGATACCAAAATTTTTAGGAAACAATGCTATGTCAGGGGAAGATCATTTGAAGGCCTTTCAGAATATTATGGACAACTTTGAGGTTGAACATGAAGATGTTTTTATGAAATTGTTTATGCAGTATTTAGTTGATGAAGCTAGAGAGTGGTATAAAAGTCTGCCTAATCAAAGTGTCTCATCATGGGATGACTTCATAAGGATCTTTAAAGAACAATATGGTGATAAGACTGATCCAAGCTTTTTTATAAATGAATTCACTAGTATTACTAAGGGGTCAAATGAGCAAGTTGCAGATTTTAATGCTAGTGTCACTAGGGTATTGAACAAATTACCACTTCACATGAGGCCTAATTAACCAATGTGCATAGTACTATATATAAATGCTTTTGATGCTAAAACAACTTATGGGTTAAGAGATAAGTGTCCTACTAGCCTCAAGTATGCTTTTAGAATTGTAACCAACATTGAAAATAATAGGAAAGCATCTGGTAAGACAAATAGAAGGGATGATGTAAAGATTTTGCAAAATCGAAATAGTAAGTCTCAAATTACTAAAGATAATGCATCTACTTCCGAAGAGAAATTGGATAAATTGACAACTATTGTTAAGGACCTAAGTTATAGACTTTCTAAAAATGAAAAGGGGATAGGTCCCAAAAGGTAGGTTACAAAAGACAAGAGAAGAGACCATCATTGCATGATATGCCATATAATACTAATTGGCATAATGGAAAACCAATTCTCCCAAATAGCAACATTAATCAAAGTGCTCAAAATGTTAAGGAGACTCCTGATCCTTTGAAGAAAGCTATTAACATTGTTGATGATACCCCATGGTGCATAATCTATCAAATGCCTCACTCACAATCACAATGTATGATTGCTCAATCTTTGTATAATAATGTTTGTTTCCTATGACGAATGCAATGAGTCACATTGTATGGAGAATGATAATGTCAATATGTTGTTCACAAATGGAGAGTATTCTTCTTATGATGCTAATGAAAGCACAAATCATGTGACTTGGGTCTGCCAGCAGATTTCCTATGATGAGGATGATGAATATAGCTATGCTTATGCCCAAGATTCACACATCTTTCTGAATAACTTGAGAAGGCCTTCTAATGAAGAGATTATAGCTCTCATAGCTGTAGTAGTGGCTCAGGTCAAGAGCAACTATAACCTTAGAGGTAAGGCTCAGGTAGGTGATCCACGTCAACTAGAAGACACCTTTGTGAATCAACCAATGCATAATCATAAAGGGGCTAAACCACATAAGATGTGATTAAATAATAATAAGAAAAATTCTAAGCAAAAACTAGGTCTTGATTCTCAAAGACCAGAAAATGAAGTTCCCCAAAATGAGGACCAAAATAAGAATTCTCAGGTCATGGACGATAGTCAGAAGGCCATTAAAATTAAGGCTAGATCAGCCCAAGATAAGAATAAAACCATGGCTCAAGCTACATCTATTATACAAAATTATGCTCCCTTTGACATAATTCAGGTTTTATCCTAGATAAAGGTTTCTGTTCCACTAGTGGAGATGACAAAAATTGTAGAATTCAGGAATAAAGCATTGTCCCTAATTTTAGGAGTAGCTTGTCAAGCTGAGAAAAATGTTGAAACTCAGGGTAAGAAAGAGGCCTTGTGTATTGATGAGGATGAGGTTCTTGAGGTCTATCTCGGGCTGACAATGACAAAATGCCCTTCACAAGTTGAACCATTTTATGTCTCCCTTATTATCAATGGAAAAGTAATCAAGAATTATATGCTTGACTCAGGAGCATCAACAAATATTATGCCTCTAGCTATCATGCAACAAGCTGGATTGAAAATAGATAAGGCATGTGGAAAATGCTATGCAATGGATGCTAGGGAGGTACCAGTTATAGGAATCATGAAGGATGTGGATTTTATGCTAGTAGCATATCCAAAAAAGACTTACAGAATGAACATAATAGTAGTTGACATAAAGCCATAGTATGGTATGCTGTTGTCAAGAAGATGGACAACATTGGTTGGAGGAAGTATGCAATTAGATTTATCATATGCCATGATCCCAATGAATGGTAGAGATGTCAAACTGGTCAAAGAAGGGAGGTCCCCAGAAATAGTTGAAGATCAAGATTCAGAAGAGCATATCTGTTTTGTGGATACTAACTGTGAAAATTTTAGAATTGTCTCAAATTATCAAGGAAGTGAAGAGAGATTTTGGCATTCAAGAACATGACCAACAGAGTCTCTGGACTATGTATTTTGATGGAGCTTGTTCAAAGGAAGGTTCGGGTGCTGGAGTTGTGTTTTTGTCTCCAGTAGGTAAGTTTTTGAAATTCTCTTTCCTGTTGAAGTTTACCTGCACAAATAATATTTCAAAATATGAAGCTCTGTTACTAGGATTAAATGTTGCTTTGAAGCATGGGATTAAGATGCTAAAAGTGTTTGGAGATTCAAAATTAATTGTCTCCCACGTGAGATAAATTTGTTTAAAAAAATAAAAGGTTAAAATAGTATAAGCATGTTGTATGGGATATAATTGACTTATTTGATGCTTTTTCAATAAATTGGATAGAAAGATCAAATAATGGCAGACTTTTTAGCTAATGTGGCCAGCATGCTGGATGATTTCACTCTGTCTGATGTTACAAATGTTGAAGTTAAAATGAGACCTACAGTACCAGATAATATATGCAGTTAGAAGGTGTTTGATGATGATAGAGATTTGCTGAAGTTCCTACACTACATAGATGAATATGAGAGCCAAAAGATTGATTTTCAGAACTTTGTAGAAGTTGTGAATGGAAAAGAAACTCTTTTGGGGAAAGAAGTAATTCAACTTAAAACAAATAAAATCCCCAGAGGGCTAGTTGCTTTAGAAAGAGCATTTAACAATAGAGACTAGTTTATTGCAAGGGCATCTCCTACAAACAAGGATGACTTGGAGGAGATAAACTTGGGGACATGCCATGCCCCCAAAAGGGTATATACTGGCAAACGGCTCAAGCCACACATCAGGAGTATGTTGATTGCATTATTGAAAAAATATAAGCATGTCTTTGCATGGTCATATGAGGACCTAAAAACTTATAGAGAAGATTTATTTCAGCATGAGATTCCTTTGAAGCCTGGAGCTAAGCCATTCAGATAGAAACAAAGACCTATTAACCCAGCTTTGGCTCCAAAAATGCAAGAAGAGCTTGTAAAACTTAGGGAGGCTGGAATAATTGTGCCTATTAGACACTCAACTTGGGTGTCCAATCTTGTCCCAGTTAGAAAGAAAAATGGAGATATAAGACTTTGTGTGGATTTAAAAAATTTGAATGTATCTTCTTTAAAGGATAATTATCCACTACCTAACATGGAGGCTATGTTGCATAAGGTAATTGGTTGTGAGCTTTTATCCTTGATGGATGGATTTTTAGGATATAATCAGGTGAAGGTAAAAGAATCTAAACAATACAAGATTGCCTTCATCACTCCATGGGGAACTTATGTATATGTAAGAATGCCATTTGGACTAACAAATGTAGGTGCTACATTTCAGAGGGCTATGGATGTTGTTTTTGCAGGATTGATTGACTCAATTTTAGCTGTATATTAGGATGATTTAACTGCTTATTCAAAAAAGGAGGAGCAACATTGTATGCATTTAGAACAAATTTTTATTAGGGCATTGGAATATGGCATTTCACTTAACCCAAAGAAATGCACTTTTGGGGTAGTAGAAGGAAAACTGTTGGGACACATTGTTTCCAAGGATGGAGTCAAGATTGATCCTGAAAGGGTTGCTGCAATTGACAGAATTTAAATTCCTAAAACAATGAAAGGCATTCAGTCTTTCTTTGGGTAGATTAACTTTGTTAGAAGATTCATTCCCAACTTTACAGAGATTACAAAGGATATTTCTAAAATGTTGAAGAAGGGTGAAACTATCAAATGGGAAAGTGAAGCAACTAGATCATTTTAGAACATCAAAGAGGCTATAAAGATGGCTCCTGTGTTGAGATCTCCTGATTTTTCTTATCCATTTTAGTTGTTCTCATTTGCCTCTTTTCACACTAGTGCTGCATGTTTATTACAAAAAAATAAAGATGGTTTTGAACAACCTATTGCTTTCTTTAGCATGTCATTGCAGGCAACTGAATTGAAATATGATATCATGGAAAAGTAGGCATATGCATTGGTTAGGGCTGTCAAAAACTTCAGGCCATACTTAGTAGGATCTCAGATAATTGCATATATGCCCCATGTAGCAGTTAAGGACATTTTCACTCAGCCGTAAGTGACAGGAAGAAGATGTAGATGGATTAACAAGTTACAAGAGTTCAACATTGAGATACAAATTACAAAATTGGTAAGGGGACAGGGTTTGGCTAAGATGATGACACAATCAAATTTGGAGGCATGGCAGGTAAATGTAGTTGAGGATAAAGTTGTTAACATGTCAGAGTCTGGATGGTACAAGGATATTGTGTATTATTTGTAGAATTTGAATTGTCCTTCCCATCTCAGTGATAGTCAAAAAAGGACCTTAGAATTACATGTTGTCAAATACATCATTATTCAAGGAGAATTATATTGGAAGGATCCTAATGGTGTACTACTTAGGTGTTTGGATGAAAATCAAGCTACAGATATTTTAAATGATATGCACAAAGGAGTGTGCGGTGGACATCACACTACCAAGACAACAGCTCACAAAACTCTTAGAGCAGGCTATTGGTGGCCGACCCTTTTCTTAGATGCACAAATGATGGCAAGAAAATGTGATTCGTGTCAAAGGTTCTTACGAAAAATAAGTATGAGGGTGCATTACCCCTTAGAACTGTAACTGTGAAGGCTCCATTTTAGCAATGGGGAATGGATTTTATAAGGGGAAATTTTAGAAAAATCAAGTGGAGGACATAGTTGGATTTTGGTTGCTACCGACTATTTCACTAAATGGATTGAAGCCATTCCAACTAAGAAAACTACAAGAAAGGTGGTGATGGATTTCATTTTGGAACACATTATTATCAGATTTGGAGTGCCAGTCAAAGTGGTCACAGACAATGCCATGTGTTTCAGATCTGGTGAGTTTGTTGATTTTTGCAACAAATATGGGATTAATTTGTCATATGCATCACCATATCATCCACAGGGAAATGGTTAGGCAGAATCAAGTAATAGAAGCCTTATGAAAATCATCAAAAGTTTGGTAGACAAGAACAAAAGGGCATGGGATTCAAAAATAAAGATGGCACTATGGGCTAACCAGATAACAGTGAAGAAAGCAATTGGAAGGTGACCTTTTGAGCTAGTGTATGGTATACCAGCTAAGTTACCTGTGAATAATCTCTTACCATTTTATAGATTCATACAAGAAAATGATGAAGAGATTCAGGACTCAATGATCAAAAGGATAAATCAATTAGTTGCATTGGATGAAATTAGAAGAGAAGCACAGAAGACGAATATCAAGAAACAACAGAAGGTAAAATATTAGTTTGATAAAAGGGCTATAGAAAGTAAGTTTCACATAAGTGACTTATTCCTTGTTTAGAATGCAAAGAGCCAGGATAAGGGCAAGCATGGTAAATTTGAGCCCTTATGGATGGGCCCATATCAAATCAACAATACTCATGGAGAAGATTCCTACTTTCTCCATGCCTTAATTGGTGAACTACTGGAATTGCCTATGCACAGTAAATTCCTTAAGGCTTATTTCTCATGAATGAATATCTTGTGTGCACATTGTAAATTAGGTCTAAATAGTCTGTACATACCTTGTATAGTTGGTGGTGTTTTGCATTTTGCGTTTTTCCTGGTTTGTCCCAGAGTGGTCTTGTTCTCGCTACAGACTTGTGCCTACACATCCCCAGTTAGAGCCAATGGTGGTGCCCACGTAGGGTTACGGTTTTGGGTTGAGTCTGCAAGCTTGTATTTTTATTCCCTGAAACTCTTAATGCCTTAGGTTTTATTTCCCTTTGGCCTCCTGCATTGTATATTTTAATTCATCGTTGACCTCCTGTAGCAAGTCATCAATCACTTGAGTCGTATTTTCATGTCTTAGCACTCGTAGGTTGATCGGCCCCTTTACATTGCATTACTACTTTCTCCCATCGTGCTAGAATAGAAAAGAAAGAAAAAATACTAAGTCCAAAAACCCTTTGTGCGGTAGTGAAATCTATTGTATGCAGTCATTTGTATGTTGCTTTATGTGTGCAAATGCGAATGTACATTGGTGGACCCGAAAAGATGTTCAATCGGCTTCATAAAAGTGAGGAAATAGTTGTATGCATCTTTGTATGCATATCTGGCTTGTATGTGGAATTTTGGGCGTGAAATAGTGGATATACATGGCAGATTCTGGGAATATTTAGCACTTGTATGTAAAGGATTGTATGCATATTTTGCATGTATGTTTGAGATACAATGGGTAGATACAACACCAGATTCCAAAATGGGTTCAAATCTAGTTAAATGGTGGTCAGGCCCACAGATATACAAGGGGGATTGTATGTTCAATATTCAAAAGGATATACAATGCAAAACATACAGTCCCAGACTTCAAATTTCATCAAATCGGGCCTGGTGGATGCATACAAGTGCAGTATTGAAAAGTCAAAGGTTTCCTTTGTATGTTGCATTGTATGTATCCCCAATATACAATCAGATATACAATGGATGAGATACAATGCCAGATTTGAGAATTGTTCTATTCTGGCTGATAAATGTAGTGTATCCCATGGTTGTATGTATATTGCATTTGTATATGCAATATACATGGAGATGTACAAGAAAGGAGATGCAAGCTGGACCCGATTGTAGTTTCAATTTGTTTCATAATGATTTGGGGTTCGCGCCTTGTATGTGTTGCAATTGTATGTATATACAATCTCTTATGCAACTATAGATGCAAAAGTGGATACAATGGCTCGTCGGTAGGACAATTCTTATCGGAAGACACTTCCAAGGTCTTTCCGGCGACCGATGAGGAGGCCAATGCTTGGCGATGGAGAACCAACCAGGTGGTGCCACGTGTTAGGAGCGATACAAAGGTAGTTGTATGTACATGCTTTTGCATATACAAAGATTTGAAGGCAAAAAAGGTAAAATGGAAGAGGGAAAAGTCAACGATGGAAAAATGGCACCTACGTGGCACGATCTCACTGGTGGAAGACTTTTCGATGGTGCCAATGTGGATTTTCATGGTGGATGTGTGATTTGAAATCGTTGATCTTGGTGGGAGGAGGAAATTGACGGCCTTGTTTTAAAATTTTGAAGGAAGGATTTCTTTGTGTTTGCAGCTTCATTCTAGGCGGGAAAAGTTCTTGAACACGCAAACCATTGCTACACTTCCAGCCGCTGGTAGGTAGGCCATTAATGGCAGGTTTGCAAGAGGTACGGGTCGATGGATTGACAGGCCAACTACCATCTTAAAGGAGAAAATCTTCAAGTGGCAGCACACTTCCCGAATTCAACTACTCCTTCCTTCTTCTTTTGCCTACTGCATTGAATGTTTTGGGTGCCATTCTGATGGTGCATTGTATCTGGCAAAATTTTGAAATGCCATGTAATTAATTGCTGAGTACATGTTCTTTCTATATGGGAGAACTGTGTTACTCATTTTTAGGTTGTTGGAGACTTGGGCAAAATTTTGGTAGAGTAATAAAATACAGTTTGGCTGGTGGCTCTGTTGGATGTCTTGTGAGTTTATGAATCATATGTTGAATGCTTTATGCATAGTTTTGCTAGTTTCATGTTGTTTTGTATGAGAAATGTATCAATGCATGTGTTTAGTTGTTTGTCTCCAAGTTGTGGGCATCTTTTCTTCTGAATCTATATAGCTAAGGGTTATTTGGGATTCAGGAACATAGATTTTCTGTGTTAAACGTCTAATCTCTTACCTTTGTTCAAGGAACAAATTGAATGTTTTAGGTTAAGCATTGGGAAAGGTATGCTACAACAGGGACATCATTAAGTATGAATGACTAAATACTTAGTCTGGGGAAGTATCTGTATGGCAGACACTAAAAATTTCCCCTTGAAACCCAAGTATTGATTCAAGTTTATGGTAATCATTCGCATGTGTATGTCTATTGACTCTGAGCCTTGAGATAGGCACTAGTCTGGTCTTGTATTGAGGTTACAACCCAAAGTTGCAGTCTTGTATCCAAATATAAAATACAAATTCAAACTTCAAATATAAACCTTTAGGACATTAGAAGTAGTTTTAGGACTAAAATCCTCTATTTCACAACTAAGCATAGGCCCAAAACTAGCCCCTTTGCACTTATTTTATAGTTTTGGTCTACATAAGAGAGGATTTATCTACTTTGTATCAACATCCCAATAAGTTCACTAGCACATTCTATGGATGTTGAATAGGGAATACCCCCCTTGGTTCTGCAGAGCCTAAAGAAGAAGACAAGATATTTATAGAGTCTATCTCCTATACTATTGGCCCCTGGCCCAGAAATCCTTTTGATCAATGATAGCTACCTTGTAGTGATAACTGGGAAGCATCCAGTTTGGGAAAAAACCCCAATAGATTTGGTGACTTTGCTGGGAATGTGAAGTGAAAGTGTTATCTTGTCATCCCTAGTGAATTCTTGCCCATCCAAGTCCCAATAGATTTGGTGTCTCTTCTAGGGACTGCTTTGTGTGAGAACCTTGGTTTAAGAAACTAATTCCTAGTTGTAGGTGGCGACTCCGAACAAACCTCCCAACTGGTAAGGTAAAATTTGTATGCAGGGGAGAAGATACCTGTGTAATCCTTTGTTTGAAGAATTACCCAGAAAAATGATGTATAGGAGAAAAGGGAACATTCAAGCCAGTCAAGAAGGTTCTCTCAGCCCTAGAAATAATAATAATACCCAAGATAATCCCAGATCTTTAGAGCAGCAGGCACCTTATTTTTCAAACATAGAGGCTGAAATTCAAGATGTATGTGAAAGACAACAGGGTGATAGATTGAGAATGTGATCAGAGGTGTTTTAGGAATGCCCTTTCTTAGATTCCCTTGACATATTTGAAGAAACTGAGTCCCCAAGGGATGATGATGATGACCAAAATGGAAAGGGACCATCCTCTTATATGCCTAAAGATGAAGAATTAGCTGAAGAAATCAAGAGCCTGAGGGCTGAATTAGAATACTTGCAGGCTCTGAGGATTAGAGATGATATGAGACAAAAGGTGGAAGCCCTAAAAATTGCTCAACATGATTCAGTTCCCACCCTTAATAATGCAAACGTGCTGAGAAACCAACAAGGAAATGAAGTCTAGAATCAACAGAATGATCAGAGACAAAATATAAACAATGTTAGGGCACCATTGAACAATGTGAGAAATTAGAATGCTAATAGGAATGCAAATATTAATCAGTTTGGTAGACAACCTATGCAGTTGGATAGATTCAGGTAGCTAGTTTTTAATGGTATTCTTGGTTACCCTAACCCCATTGATAAACATGTAAGGTCTCAGATACCAAAATTTTTAGGAAACAATGCTGTGTTAGGGGAAGATCATTTGAAGGCCTTTCAGAATATTATGGACAACTTTGAGGTTGAATATGAAGATGTTTTTATGAAATTATTTATGCAGTGTTTAGTTGATCAAGCTAGAGAGTGGTATAAAAGTCTGCCTGATCAAAGTGTCTCATCATGGGATGACTTCAAAAGGATTTTTTAAGAACAATATGGTGATAAGACTGATCCAAGCTTTTTTATAAATGAATTCACTAGTATTACTAAGGGGTCAAATGAGCAGGTTGTAGATTTTAATGCTAGGTTCACTGAGTATTGAACAAATTACCACTTCACATGAGGCCTAATGAACCAATGTGCATCGTACTATATATAAATGCTTTTGATGCTAAAACAACTTATGGGCTAAGAGATAAGGGTCCTACTAGCCTCATGGATGCTTTTAGAATTGCAACCAACATTGAAAATAATAGGATAGCATCTGGTAAGACAAATAGAAGGGATGATGTAAAGATTCTGCAAAATACTAATAATAAGTCTCAATGTACTCAAGATAATGTATCTACTTCCGAAGAGAAATTGGATAAATTGACAACTATTGTTAAGGACCTAAGTTAGAGACTTGCTAAAAATGAAAAGTGGATAGGTCCCAAAAGGCAGGTTTATGAAAGACAAGAGAAGAGACCATCATTGCATGATATGTCATATAACACTAATTGGCACAATGGTAAACCAATTCTCCCAATTAGCAACATTAATCAAAGAGCTCAAAATGTTAAGGAGACTCCTGATCCTTTGAAGAAAGCTATTAACATTGTTGATGATACCCCATGGTGCATAATCTGTCAAATGCCTCACTCACAATCGCAATGTATGATTGCTCAATCTTTGTATAATAATGCTGTTACCTATGACGAATACAATGAGTCACATTGTATGGAGAATAATAATGTCAATATGTTGTTCACAAATGGGGAGTATTCTTCTTATGATGTTGATGAAAGCACGAATCATATGACTCGCATCTACCAGCAGATTTCCTATGATGAGGATGATGAAGATAACTATGCTTATGCCTAGGATTCACACATCTTTCTAAATAACTTGAGAAGGCCTTCTGATGAAGAAATTAGAGCTTTCATAGCTGCAGCAGTGGCTCAGGTCAAGAGCAACTATAACCTTAGAGGTAAGGCTCAGGTAGGTGGTCCATGTCAACCAGAGGACACCATTGTGAATCAACCAATGCATAATAATAAAGGGGCTGAACCACATAAGACGCGATGGAATAATAATAAGAAAAATTCTAAGCAAAAACTAGGTCTTGATTCTTAAAGACCAGAAAATGAAGTTCCCCAAAATGAGGACCAAAATAAGAATTCTTAGGTCATGGACGACAGTCAGAAGGCCATTAAAATTAAGGCTAGATCAGCTCAAGATAAGAATAAAACTAGGGCTCAAGCTACAACTTTTATACAAAATTATGCTCCCTTTGACATAATTCAAGTTTTATCCCAGATAAAGGTTTATTTTCCACTAATGGAGATAATGAAAATTGAAGAATTCAGGAATAAAGCATTGTCCCTAATTTCAGGAGTAGATTGTCAAGTTGAGCAGAATGTTGAAACTAAGGGTAAGAAACAAGCCTTGTGTATTGATGATGAGGTTCCTGAGGGATGATAATGACAAAATGCCCTTTACAAGTTGAACCGTTTTATGTCTCCCTTGTTATCAATGGAAAAGTAATCAAGAATTGTATGCTTGATTAAGGAGCATCAACAAATATTATGCCTCTGGCTATCATGCAACAAGCTAGATTGAAAATAGATAAGGCATGTGGAAAATGCTATGCAATGGATGCTAGGGAGCTACTAGTTATAGGAATCATGACAGATGTGGATTTTATGCTAGCAGCATATCTAGAAAAGACTTATAGAATGAACATAATAGTAGTTGACATAAAGCCACAGTATGGTATGTTGTTGTTAAGAAGATGGGCATCACTAGTCAGAGGAAGTATGTAGTTAGATGTATCATATGCCATGATCCCAATGAATGGTAGAGATGTCAAATTGGTTAGAGAAGGGAGGTCACCAGAAACAGTTGAAGATCAAGATTCAGAAGAGCATGTCTATTTTGTGGATACTGACTGTGAAAATTTTAGAATTGTCTCAGATGATCGAGGAAGTGAAGAGAGAGATTTTAGCATTCAAGAACTTGACCAACAGGGTCTTTGGACTATGTATTTTGATGGAGCTTGTTCAAAGGAAGGTTCTCATGCTGGAGTTGTGTTTTTGTTTCCAGCAGGTAAGCTTCTAAAATTCTCTTTCCTATTGAAGTTTACCTGCACAAATAATATTTCAGAATATGAAGCTTTGATACTAGGATTAAATGTTGCTTTGAAGCATGGGATTAAGATGCTAAAAGTGTTTGGAGATTCAGAATTAATTGTCTCCCAAGTGAGAGATAAATTTGCTTCAAAAAATAAAGGTTAAAACAGTATAAGCATGATGTATGGGATACAATTGAATTATTTGATGCTTTTTGAATAAATTGGATAGAAAGATCAAAGAATGTCATGGCAGACTTTTTAGCTAATGTGGCCATAAGGTTGGATGATGTCACTCTGTCTGATGTTACAAATGTTGAAGTTAAAATGAGACCTGCAGTACCAGATAATATATGCAGTTGGAAGGTGATTGATGATGATAGAGATTTGTTGAAGTTCCTACACTACATAGATGAATATGAGAGCCAGGAGATTGATTTTCAGAACTTTGTAGAAGTTGTGAATGGAAAAGAAACTCTTTTGGGGAAAGAAGTAATTTAACTTAAAACAAATAAAATCCCCAGAGGGCTAGTTGCTTTAGAAAGAGCATTTGACAATAGAGACCAGTTTGTTGCAAGGGCATCTCCTACAAACAAGGATGACTTGGAGGAGATAAACTTGGGGACATGCCATGCCCCCAAAAGGGTATATATTGGCAAACAGGTCAAGCCACACATCAGGAGTATGTTGATTGCATTATTGAAAAAATATAAGCATGTCTTTGCATGGTCATATGAGGACCTAAAAGCTTATAGAGAAGATTTATTCTAGCATGAGATTCCTTTAAAGCCTGAAGCTAAGCCATTCAGACAGAAACAAAGACCTATTAACCCAACTTTGGCTCCAAAAATGCAAGAAGAGCTTGTAAAACTTAGGGAGGCTAGAATAATTGTGCCTATTAGACACTCAACTTGGGTGTCCAATCTTGTCCCAGTTAGAAAGAAAAATGGAGATATAAGACTTTGTGTGGATTTCAGAAATTTGAATGTATCTTCTTTAAAGGATAATTATCCACTGCCTAACATGGAGGCTATGTTGCAGAAGGTAACTTGTTGTGAGCTTTTATCCATGATGGATGGATTTTTAGGATATAATTAGGTGAAGTTAAAAGAATCTGAACAATACAAGATTGCCTTCACCACTCCATGGGGAACATATGTATATTTAAGAATGCCATTTGGACTAACAAATGTAGGTGCTACATTTTAGAGGGCTATGGATGTTGCTTTTGCAGGATTGATTGACTCAATTTTGGCTGTATATCAGGATGATTTAACTACTTATTCAAAAAAGGAGGAGCAACATTGTATGCATCTAGAACAATTTTTTATTAGGGCATTGGAATATGGCATTTCACTTAACCCAAAGAAATGCACTTTTGGGGTAGTAGAAGGAAAACTGTTGGGACACATTGTTTCCAAGGATGGAGTTAGGATTGATCCTGAAAGGGTTGCTGCAATTGACAGAATTCAAATTCCTAAAATAGTGAAAGCCATTCAGTCTTTCTTTGGGCAGATTAACTTTGTTAGAAGATTCATTCCCAACTTTATAGAGATTACAAAGGATATTTCTAAAATGTTGAAGAAGGGTGAAACTATCAAATGGGAAAGTGAAGCAACTAGATCATTTCAGAACATCAAAGAGGCTATAAAGATGGCTCTTGTGTTGAGATCTCATGATTTTTCTAAGCCACTTCAGTTGTTCTCATTTGCCTCTTTTCACACTATTGCTACATGTTTATTATAGAAAAATGAAGATGGTTTTGAACAACCTATTGCTTTCTTTAGCATGTCATTGCAGGCAGATGAATTGAAATATGATATCATGGAAAAGCAGGCATATGCATTGGTTAGGGTAGTCAAAAGCTTCAGGCCATACTTAGTAGGATCTTAGATAATTGCATATATGCCCCATGCAGCAGTTAAGGACATTTTCACTCAGCGGGAAGTGATAGGAAGAAGATGCAGATGGATTAACAAGTTAGAAGAGTTCAACATTGATATACAAATTACAAAATTGTTAAGGGGACAGGGTTTGGCTAAGATGATGACACAATCAAATTTGGAGGCATGGCAGGTAAATGTAGTTGAGGATGAAATTGTTAACATGTTAGAGTCTAGATGGTACAAGGATATTGTGTATTATTTGCAGAATTTGAATTGTCCTTCCCATCTCAGTGATAGTTAAAAAAGGACCTTAAAATTACACGCTGTCAAATACATCATTATTCAAGGAGCATTATATTGGAAGGATCCTGATGGTGTACTACTTAGGTGTTTGGATGAAAATCAAGCTATAGATATTTTAATTGATATGCACAAAGGAGTGTGTGGTAGACATTACACTGCCAAGACAACAACTCACAAAACTCTTAGAGCAGGCTAGTGGTGGCCAACCCTTTTCTCAGATGCACAAAGGATGACAAGAAAATATGATCCCTGTCAAAGGTTCTCAAGAAAATTTAATTATGAGGGTGCATTACCCCTTAGAACTGTAACTATGAAGGCTCCATTTCAGCAATGGGGAATGGATTTTATAAGGGGAAATTTTAGAAAAATCAAGTGGAGGACATAGTTGGATTTTGGTTGCTACTGGCTATTTTACTAAATGGATTGAAGCCATTTCAACTAAAAAGCTACAAGAAAGGTGGTGATGGATTTCATTTTGGAACACATTATTATTAGATTTGGAGTGCCAATCAAAGTGGTCACAGACAATGCCATGTGTTTCAGATCTGGTGAGTTTGTTGATTTTTGCAACAAATATGGGATTAATTTGTCATATGCATCACCATATCATCCACAGGGAAATGGTCAGGCAGAATCAAGTAATAGAAGCCTTATGAAAATCATCAAAAGGATGGTAGACAAGAACAAAAGGGCATGGGATTCAAAGCTAAAGATGGCACTATGGGCTGACCGGATAATAGTGAAGAAAGCAATTGGAAGGTGACCTTTTGAGCTAGTGTACGGTGCACCAGCTAAGTTACCTGTGAATAATCTCTTGCCAGTTTATAGATTCATACAAGAAAATGATGAAGAAATTCAGGAGTCAATGAACAAAAGGATAAATCAATTAGTTGCATTGGATGAAATTAGAAGAGAAGCACAGAAGATGAATATCAAGAAACAATAGAAGGTAAAATATTTGTTTGATAAAAGGGCTATAGAAAGGAAGTTTCACATAAGCGACTTAGTCCTTGTTTGGAATGCAAAGAGCCAGGGTAAGGGCAAGCATGGTAAATTTGAGCCCTTATGGATGGTCCCATATCAAATCAGCAATACTCATGGAGAAGATTCCTACTTTCTCCAGGGCCTAAATGGTGAACTACTGGAATTGCCTGTGCATGGTAAATTCCTTAAGGCTTATTTCTCATGAATGAATATCTTGTGTTCACATTGTAAATTAGGTGTGAATAGTCTTTACATACCTTGTATAGTTGATGGTGTTTTGTGTTTTGCATTTTGCCTAGTCTATCCCATAGTGGTCTGGTTCTCGCTAGAGCCTTGTGCCTGCACATCCCCAGTCGGAGCCAACGGTGGTGCCCACCTAGGGTTAGGGTTTTGGGTCGAGTCTGCAAGCTTGTATTTTTATTCCCTCAAACTCTTAATGCATTAGGTTTTATTTCCCCTCAGCCTCCTGCATTGTATCTTTTAATTCATTATTGACCTCCTGTAGCGAATCATCAATCACTTAAGTTGTATTTTCATGCCTTAGCACTCGTAGGTTGACTGGCCCCTTTGCATTGCATTACCACTTTCTCCTGTCATGCTAGAATAGAAAAGAAAGAAAAAATCCTAAGTCCAAAAACCCTTTATGCGGTAGTGAAATCTGTTGTATGCAATCATTTGTATGTTGCTTTGTGTGTGCAAACGCGAATGTACATTGGCGGACCCAAAAAGATGTTCAATCGGCTTTAGAAAAGTGAGGAAACAATCTTTGTATGCATATTGAGCTTGTATGTGCAATACCAGGCGTGAAATAGTGGATATACATGGCAGATTCCTGGAATATTCTGCACTTGTATGTAAAGGATTGTATGTATATTTTGCATGTATGTTTGACATACAACGAGTAGATACAACACTAGATTCTAAAATGGGTTCAAATCTGGTTAAATGGTGGTCAGGTCCACAGATATACAAGGGGGATTGTATGTTCAATATACAAAAGGATATACAATGCAAAACATACAGTCCCAGACTCCAAATTTCATCAAATCGGGCCTGGTGGATGCATACAAGTGCAGTATTGAAAAGTCAAAGGTTTCCTTTGTATTTTGCATTGTATGTATCCCCAATATACAATCATGTATACAATGGATGAGATACAATGCCAGATTTGAAAATTGTTCCAATCTGGCTGATAAATGCAGTGTATCCCATGGTTGTATGTATATTGCATTTGTATATGCAATATACAAGGAGATGTACAAGAAAGGAGATGAAAGCCGGACCCGATTGTAATTTTGATTTGTTTCATAATGATTTGGGGTTCGCGCCTTGTATGTGTTGCAATTGTATGTATATGCAATCTCTTATGCAACCACAGATGCAAAAGTGGATACAATGGCTCGTCGACAGGACAATGCTTATCGATGGAGACTTCCAGGGTCCTTCTGACGACCGATGAGGAGGCTAATGGTTAGCGATGGAGAACCAACCAGGTGGTGCCACGTGTCAAGAGTGATACAAAGGTAGTTGTATGTACATGATTTTGCATATACAAAGATTTGAAGGCAAAAAAGGTAAAATGGAAGAGGGAAAAGTCAGCGATGTAAAAAGGGTGCATACGTGGCACGATCTCGCTGGTGGAAGACTTTTCAATGGTGCCGATGTGGATTTTCATGGTGGATGTGTGATTTGAAACTGTTGATCTTGACGAGAGGAGGAAATTGATGGCCTTGTTTCAAAATTTTGAAGGAAGGATTTCTTTGTGTCTGTAGTTGCATTCCAAGCAGGAAAAGTTCCTGAACACGCGAACCATTACTGCACTTCCAGCCATGGGTAGGTAGGCCATTAATGGAAGGTTTGCAAGAGGTATGGGTTGAGGGATTGATAGGCCAACTACCATCTTAAAGGAGAAAATCTTCAAGCGGCGGCACACTTCCCAAATTCAACTGCTCCTTCCTTCTTCTGCCTACTGCATTGAATGTTTTGGGTGCCATTCTGATGGTGCATTATATCTGGCAAAATTTTGAAATGCCATGTAATTAATTGCTGAGTACACGTTCTTGCTATATGGGAGAACTGTGTCACTCATTTTTAGGTTGTTGGAGACTTGGGCAAAATTTTGGTGGAGTAATAAAATACAGTTTGGCTGGTGGCTCTATTGGATGTCTTGTGAGTTTATGAATCATATGTTGAATGCTTTATGCATAGTTTTGTTGGTTTCATGTTGTTTTATATGAGAAATGCATCAATGCATGTGTTCAGTTGTTTGTCTCCAAGTTGTGGGGATCTTTTCTTCTGAATCTATATAGATAAGGGTTATTTGAGATTTAGGAACATGGATTTTCTATGTTTAATGTCTAATCTCTTACCTTTGTTTAAGGAACAAATTGAATGTTTTAGGTTAAGCATTGGGAAAGGTATGCTATAACATGGATATCATTAAGTATGAATGACTAAATACTCAGTCTTGGGAAGTATTTTTAAGGCAGACACTAAAAATTTCCCTTTGAAACCTAGTTATTGATTCAAGTTTATGGTAATCATTTGCATGTGTATGTCTATTGACTCCAAGCCCCGAGATAGGCACCAGTCTAGTCTTGTATTGAGATTACAACCCAAAGTCACAGTCTTGCATCCAAATATAAAATACAAATTCAAACTTCAAATATAAACCTTTAGGACATTAGAAGTAGTTTTAGGACTACAATCCTCTGTTTCACAACTGAGCATAGGCCCAAAACTAGCCCCTTTGCACTTATTTTATAGTTTTGGTCTGCATAAGAGAGGATTTATCTGCTTTGTGTCAACATCCCAGTAAGTTCACAAGCACATTCTATGGATGTTGAATAGGGAATACCCCCCTTGGTTCTACAGAGCCTAAAGAAGAAGAGGAGATATTTATAGAGTCTATCTCCTGTACTGTTGGCCCCTAGCCTGGAAATCCTTTTGATCAATGATGGCTACCTTGTAGGGATAACTGGGAAGCATCCAGTTTGGGGAAAAAGCCCAACACACAGGACATCAAGAAACAAATTAAAAAAAACTTCATTTCTCCCTAAATTTTTTTCCAAATAGGTAACTTCAATATCTAGTGCATGGAAAAAACAAAAACAAATTTTGATGTATAATTTTCTCGTAATAATGTTTTAAAATTAAATTTGTTAGAATTTCATAGTTTTCATGGGACGTCAACTATTGTCTTTTTCTTAAATGAGTTTCAAATAATAAATTATACCCTTTTGAAGAGGAGTCTCTCATCTAGTGCACCATATATTTTTAAAAAAAATTTAATACGTTTTAGTATTTTTTTAAATTTCTAATTAGCCTTTTTTTTAACTTTAACAACCTACTTGCATTATTTTAAAAATAAAATATATTAATCCTAATCAAAATATGAAAAAAAATACATATTTGGATTCACCACTCTAAGCCCTACAAAAGGGTATTTTTCTTTGTTGTAGAAAATTCATTTTGACAGGAGAAATACCCTTTTAAAGTTCAATGTTTCATAAATTTGTGAAAAAAGGTGAGTTGGCTGCCAAGTAGGCAGCCAACTAAACATACTTGGCCGAGCGCCGAGCAAGTTATGACTGACAAGATTTCAGGCATAAGTTTATTGGCCGATAAGTTATCGGTCGATACGTAGTCGGCCGATAACTTAGCGACTGAAAATAATCAATATATATATATATATATATATATATATATATATATATATATATATATATATATATATATATATATATATATATATATATATATATATATATATATATATATATATATATATATATATATATATTCAACTCAAGAAAATTTGATTAAATACAAAAGAAAGAAAATTTCAACAAAGGAAAGCTTATTTCGACAAAAGAAGACTTAAAACAACAAAAGAAGGTTTATTTCATATCATGTTTTCTCTCTTTCACATCATATAAGTATTTTATTATGATATATTTAAATTAGAGGCATCATGCCTTTCCCCCCTCATGAGTAAATCATTATATATACTATCCTACCCATCTAGGGAAAACTAGCTTTATGCATGTGCACAATCATGTCTTCCCTTGCACCTCTTCTCTTCTCTACTTTTCATTTATTTCTCATGTGTGGGTTCCATCCCTTGTTACAAATTAGTATTTAACAAATGAAATCAATTACATAGTGTGATTTTATTTGTCACATCCTTGCATTTAAGGAATCATAGGTCTTCCCCTTTGTAATCTTATCCTTTCATTGCTATATACCTTTTCATAGGAGATATATCATGTTTTCTTTCTTTCACATCATATAAGTCTTTTATTATGATATATTTAAATTAGAGGCATCATGATATACCAAATATGCTCATGATACCAATTTTTCTCATGATATATTTGTAATTTGAATGTTTTTTTTTACTTTTAATTTAACAAATGAATAATTTATAATTTAGTGTTCTATTTATGCAATATTAACTGTGCATTCATTGAAAGCACATGTGTGTATATTTGTATGCAGGTGAATTCAAATTTGAGTGTAATTTGTGAAGGGGAATCCAAGGACTAGATCAAGGAAGTATGATCGAACAAGAGAGAGGAAGAGAAAAGTGGGTGAAGGAACATCTATTGAAGAACAACCCATGGAAAATATTGATGACCAAGGTGATGTACAAGTAAAAGAACAAATTGAACCTAGTAATAGAATTTTTTTCTATGGTATGGAAAATCTGATGGAGATAGATGAGAATTCTCTTTTCAATAATATTTCATCTAAAGATATGTTACCTGAAAGAACAGTAAAATTACACTCTAAAAGAATACGTGATGAATTTTTTGAAGAAAAATATCTAATTAGAAGAGCACAGTTAGTTGCAAAGTATTTTAAATGAAAAGAAATAACCCCTGTTTTGGAGTTGTTAGGGATTTATAATAGGAAAAAGTCATCAGGTTCATTAAACAAACAATTGTTGAAAACTTGCAAGAAGCATTGAATTGTATTGATAACAAGAGTCGAGCTAGTGATCCAAGTGCTACATGTAGAGCATTTATGACTGTAATCTCTAGTAAGAAATTATCACATAGAAGACAAGGTCAAGCAATTTCTGAATTACTAAATATTTCTAGGAGAACTGTTCAAAGGTATATTGAAAAGAGAAATGAAATAGATGAAAAAATTAAGAAAAATTAGGTAAATATTTGTAGGGTTCCCCGAAAAGATAGAATTTTAGAAGATGTAAAGAAACCTGGGTGGTTGAATATTGGACTAATCACTCTTGTGTTTCTTCCAATAGAAGGGAACTGATGCAGAGATCTTCAGTAGAAATGTGCAAAATGTTTGTTTTTGTCAATATCGGCAAGAGACTTTCAATGTCTTACCGACATATGCTTCTTTATCCTTATCAGCCAGACATTGTATCATCGACACACTCAAAAATTCTTCCAGCGATGCACCACTCACACCAATAACTTTCCTATCGCCCAGACTTCCTACCGTCGGTATGACTTTCTCCTCCTCTTCCAATGGTAAGACTCCTCCTGATGAACTCTCTATCAGTGACACTTCCTGTTGTCACCCCGATCGGTGATAACATACACTATCGGCCTCACAAATTTTTATTCGCTTGATGCTTTTTCTTACGCCGATATGCTAAACCCCAAAATCCATCGTCAGCTAGACATTGGCTATTGGCGACACCTTTAACTTCTCCACCGATAGCATATCTCATGCCGATATACTCTTTGTCGGTAAGACTTTCACCTTCGGTCGGACTTCACTCTTCTCTTCCGATCATGCTTCTCACACTGATATGCCTTCTATCGACATGACCCTGTTGTTTGCTGTGACTTCCAAATTTGCTTCCGATGACACTCCTTACGCCGATACTCTTCATCTTCGACTATACATTTATTCACTTGATGAGTTGGTTCTCCTCCCTGCTATCACCGGTCATCCTTTGCATCTACGGACCAAATACCCTTCCAACATACAAACTAGCTACCATTTCGGCCGGTCACCATTTCTATCAAATATATTGTATATCTTCATTGTATCTTCAACATACAACAACAAAATGCAATTGTAGTATACACACAAATTGACAATCATGTACAATAACGATATACACATACATTGTCTATGACATACCATGAACATATACACAGGAAATGTATTTCCTCAGGCAATCTCGACATACACAAGGTTTAACACAGAATGTATATTGGCGATATACACACAAATGGAATACTCAGCTACAACAGTGATATACACAGAGAAAATACCTACATACATTTGTAATATATACAGGAAAAGTATATTCAGAATTTCCCGCCATTGACCTTCTCTGAAGTGGATTCTATAATTTCTATATTTCTATGTTTAACAAACAAAAGAATGAAACAAAAATGGGAAACTAATTTACAAGCCCATTCCACTGATTTCATAGAAATCCACTAGTGAAATGGACTTAAACATGCATCCCAGCAACAGAGAAATTAATCTAAATATGAAACAGTTCTCTGCAGATAATATTTAGAACAATCCAATATATAAAGATTTCACACAGGATTCAAGATTCACAGAATATGATTTACAGAATTTTCTATTCTCTCATTCCAGCTTCTTACATTTGAATGGTTTCAGACAAAAAAAATGAAAAAAGACACTTTCTCGACCACCTCTCCCCATTTTTGTTAACCCCTTCCTCTATTTTTTGGGATTTTGAATCTTTCAAGATTTACAACAGAACCCTAATTAATCATACGGCACCTGTTTTGCTTAAGATAGCAAAACATCAAATAATATGACACAACATATTTTATTCTACACATAACCCAACTGCCTGCTGTTATCCATGATGCAAAATACTGGTCTTGGGAAGAGAGAAGTTAGAACATATAATGTCAACATAAAATGTGACAGTTTCCAATGACATACAAATGTTACATGGTAACATGAAATTCCTAACACATAGTAAAACCTTATTCTTCTCCCTCTTGTGCATATTTATCCTGTTGAAGGGGTGTTCGTGCACCATACTCCCCGGGAGAAGAGATCTCAAGCCCCTTTGAGATCAGAGTTTGGAAGTCTGCACCATATTTTGTAATTTGATTTTCAGTCATCCAAACTGCCTCTGAAATAGGTTTCCCATGCCAAGCTACCAAGTACTCCATGTACTCTTTGTCCCTTGTCTTCTTTGTCACTCTTGAGTCTAATATCTTCTTCAATTTTGGTGGATCATGCTTAGGAATATCATCATCTACTGCATCCTACAATGGTTCCTGTTCTACATCTGTATTTGGCTTGTATGGAGTCAAATCACATACATTGAAAATGGGTGACAATCCAAGAACAGGAGGAAGTTGAATCTCATAAGCATTCTGCCCACACTTCTTTAAAATCTGACATGGTCCAATCTTCCTCTGCATTATCTTGGTATACTTACCTTTGGGGAGCCTCTCCTTCTTCAGATTTACCCACACCAAATCTCCAACATCAAATTGTAAGTCTCTTTTCTTTTTGTCAGCATAGGTTTTGTACTGTAATGTAGTTTGTTGAAGCCGGTTCTTCACTTGATCATGTACATCTTTGATGGCTGAAGCAAAATCTTCTCCATCTGCACTAATAGGCTCTCTTGTAGGCAGATCTCTTAGTTCCAAGATACCCTTTGGATGAATTCCATATACTACCTGAAAAGGTGATTTTCCTGTACTCCTATTAATGGTATCATTATAGGAAAATTCTGCTTGTGGGAGGATATTATCCCATTTCTCTCCATGTTGCCTGGTTAAACACCTGACTAGATTACCCAATGAACAGTTAACAACTTCAGTTTGCCCATCTATTTGAGGATGGTAGGCTGATGAGAAGGACAAATTGGTTCCAAGATTCTTCCAAAGAGTCCTCCAGAAGTGGCCAATAAACTTCACATCCCTGTCTAATACTATGTTCAATGGTAAACCATGTATCCTCACTATCTCTTTGAAAAACAAATCAGCAACATATGAAGCATCACAAGTGGTTTTACATGGCAAGAAATGTGCCATTTTACTAAATCTGTCTACTACCACAAAAACACTATCATATCCTTTCCTTGTCCTAGGCAAACCTAGTACAAAATCCATGCTTATGCTCTCCCATGGCCTAGAAGGAATGGGTAGTGGCTGATATAATCTTGCATTTGTGGATCTCCCTTTTGCTTTCTGACATATCACACATGCTTCCACAAATTTTCTCACATCTGACTGTAACTTAGGCCAATAGTAATGCCTCTTTACAAGATCAAGAGTCTTATCTAGACCAAAATGTCCTGCCATGGCCCCACAATGTTTCTCTCTAATGATATTCTGTCTCAGAACATTTTGGAATGCACAACTGTCCACCTTTGAAAAGTAATCCATCTTGGATCAGAAATTCAGAGAACTCAACATGATATTTGTCACCAAAAGAAGTACATACCTTGTAGATTTCTCCAAAGTCTTCCTCATTGTTATACATTATCTTCAAAGAGTCAATCCCAACACTCTCCAGTTGGATCTGATTGATGGTCAGAACCCTCCTGCTCAAAGCATCTGCTACTTTGTTCTTGACCCCTTTCTTGTGCTTGAGTGTGAAAGTGAAAGCTTGTAAAGTTTCCACCCACTTCATATGCCTATGGTTCAACTTTTCTTGACTGTTTATAAAACTGATGGCCTGATTGTCTGTGAACACTATGAATTCTTTGGGCATCAAGTAATGCCTCCATTTCTTGAGTGATTGGACTAGAGCATACATCTCCAAGTCATAGGATGAGTATCTCTTCTTGGTATCATTTAATTTCTCACTAAATAATGCAATAGGCCTACCTTCTTGGCTAAGTACTGCTCCTATTGCAATATGACTTGCATCACATTCCACCTGAAAAATCTTGTTGAAGTCAGGAAATGCAAGAACTAGCTGCTCTACCACCTTCTTCTTCAATGTTTCAAAAGAATTATCTACCTCCTTTGTCCATGTAAACTTGCACTTCTGTCCTCCCTTTATAGTGTCAAGCATGGGTGCACAAATATGACTAAATCCCTTTATAAACTTCCTATAAAAGGTTGCTAACCCATGGAAACTTCTAACATCATTCAAGGTTTTGGGAGTTGGCCAAGACAATATGGCACTTACCTTCTCTTGATCCATTTTCAATTTGTTATGTGAGATAACAAATCCCAAGTAGATGATCTCTTCCTACATAAACAGACACTTTGCTAAATTGATCATTAGCTGCTCTTCATATAACCTTTTGAGAACCAAGTCTATATGAATGAGGTGCTCTTCCCTCATATTACTGAAAATCAGGATGTCATCTAGATATACTATGACAAATTTTCCCATGAATTCCCTCAAGACCTCATTCATCAACCTCATAAAGGTACTAGGGGCGTTGGACAAACCAAAAGGCATGACCTTCCACTCATATAACCCCTCATTAATCTTGAATGTAGTTTTCCACTCATCTCCTGGCCTAATCCTAATCTAATGATAGCCACTCTTTAAATCTATTTTTGTGAAATATTTTGCACCTCCTAAACAATCAAGTAAATCTTCTATCCTAGGGATTGGAAACCTATACCTGATGGTTATCTTGTTGATTGCCCTTGAATTAGTGCAAAGCCTCCAAGTGCCTTCCTTCTTTGGTGCTAGTACAACCGATACTGCACATGGACTTAGACTTTTGCCAATTAGGCCTGTCTCTAACAACTCTTCAATTTGCTTTGCTACCTTTGTATTCTGATCTAGAGTGAGCTTATATGCTGCTTTGTTTGGAAGTGTAGATCCTAGGATCAAATCTATACAATGGGTAATGTCCCTAATAGGTGGTAGGGAACTTGGCATTCCATTAGAAATAATGCCTTTGTACTTGTCCAATAGCTCTTGGACAGCTGGGTCTATGAATTTTTGTCTTTTCTCTCCCTTGACTTGTTGTTGCTGTTCTTTGTTTACCTTTAGGCAAGGGATTAGAGCATATGTAACTACTCCTTCTTCTCCTATCCCTTTCATGAATTGTTTGCCTTCTACCATCATCACTTTGACTTCTTTTCCTTTTGATTCCACCTCATTCTCCATTAATGGTAGCAACTCTATCACCTTACCATTCTTGGTGATTGAATAGGTGTTTCTGACTCCATCATGGTATGCTTTCAAATCATACTGCCATAGTCTTCCAAATAGGAGATGACAAGCATCCATCTAGAGTCAATCAGAACTTTACATACCTTTCCTCCTGCCTTGCAAGTAGTTCTGAAGAGAGACTTCCTTTGTGGGGGTTCTTTGCTGGGCACCTTCATGGTGGTCATTGCTCTTCTAATCATCAAAGATTCTCCTCTCTCAGGATATCCATAACTGTCAGGAGCATTCACACTTTGATTAGTGCTTGAGCTTGCTACACTTTGACAATCAGATTCTTGGATCAGATTGATCCTCTTTTCTCCCATTGAACTTGTTGTCTTTGCTGGACATCTGCTGGCTATATGGCCTTCTTGGTTGCAATTATAGCATCTGATTGGTCCTCTGCCCTGAGATCTTCCCCTGAATGGTGGTCTTCTGCCTCTAAAGTTTCCTCTTTAATTGTAGCTCCCCCCTTGATTTTGATTGCTATCTCCTCTGCTGTTCTCTTGGTTGGATTCACTTTGGTATCCAAATCCTCTGCCTCTAAAAGGACTTCTTCCTCCCCTTTGCTCTCTCCCTTTTCCTCTATTGTTCTGCTCATGCCTTCTCTTTAATTTCTCTTCCACTTTGAGTGCTAACTGGTAGCATTTCTGAACTGTATCTGGATTATGCAGATTTAGGTCTTCTTGGATGTTAAACCTCAATCCATTGAGGTACCTTGCTACCTTCTCTTCCTCACCTTCCTTTACCTTTGTTTTTACACATAATTTCATGAACTCTTCTGTGTATGATATGACATCTAGCTCCTTCTACTTCAAATTTTGTTTCCTCTTATGTAATTGGATATTATAATCCAATGGAACATAGGCTTCCTTCACTAAAGCCATCATTCTCTTCCATGTTGCAACTCTGTTCTTTCCCTCTTTCACCCTATCATCTTGGATGAAATTCCACCAAGTCAGTGCAGTCCCTTTTATTTTGGACTGAGCCATCTTCACTCTTTGGTGGTCTGGTATTTACTTGGTCTCAAAGAAATTATTCAAGGAGTCTATCCACTCCATTACTGAATCAGGTTCCATTTTTCTTGCAAACACTGGCAGGTCTATTTTCACATCCATGGTCCTTCTTTCCATGGACTTGAGGGCATTGAATAAGGGTCTCTGGTCTGCAGGAAGCTCTACCTCTTCCTGCTTAGGGATCTCCTCTTCATCCCTGTCTTCTCGCTTACCAGAATCTTCTTCCCCTTTCTGTACTCTGTCCCTCAACTTCTCTAGTTCTTCTTTCAATGCCTGATTCTGAGCTCTATCTGCTCTGCTCTCTTCCATGTGCTTTCTTACTAAGGTCGTCAACTCAACATTGGTCATCTTTGTTGGGTACATTTCTGATCCTTCTCCTTCTAACATCTTATCTTCTTCTTCTACCCAAAGAACACTCCTTTGCTCTGATACGAATTTGATGCAGAGATCTTCAACAAAAACGTGCAAAATGTTTGTTTTTGTCATTATCGGCAAGACACTTTCAACGTCTTACCGACATATGCTTCTTTATCCTTATCGGCCAGACATTGTATCATCGGCACACTCAAAAATTCTTCCACCGATGCACCACTCACTCTGATAACTTTCCTATTTCCCAAACTTCCTACCATCGGTATGACTTTCTCCTCCTCTTCCGATGGTAAGACTCCTCCCGATGAACTCTCTATCGGTGACACTTCCCGTTGTCACCTCGATCAGCGATAACATACACTATCGGCCTCACAAATTTTTGTTCGCCTGATGCTTTTTCTTACGCCAATATGCTAAACCCCAAACTCCATCATTGGCCAAACATTGGCTATCGGTGACACCTTTAACTTTTCCACCAATAGCATATCTCATGCTGATATACTCTTCGTCGACAAGACTTTCACCTTCAGTCGGACTTCACTCTTCTCTTCCAATCATGCTTCTCACGCCGATATGCCTTCTATCGGCATGACCCTGCTGTTCACTGTGACTTCCAAATTTGCTTCCGACGACACTCCTTACGCCGATACTCTTCATCTTCGACTATACATTTATTGACTTGATGAGTTGGTTCTCCTCCCTGCTATCACTGGTCATCCTTTGCATCTACGGACCAAATACCCTTCCAACATACAAGCTAGCTACCATTTCAGCCAGTCACCATTTGTATCAAATATATTGTATATCTTCATTGTATCTTCAACATACAACAACAAAATGCAATTGTAGTATACACACAAATTGACAATCATGTACAATAATAATATACACATACATTGTCTATGACATACCATGAACATATACACAGGAAATGTATTTCCTCAGGCAATCTCGACATACACAAGGTTTAACACAGAATGTATATTGGCGATATACACACAAATGGAATACTCAGCTACAACAACGATATACACAGAGAAAATACCTACATACATTTGCGATATATACAGGAAAAGTATATTCAGAATTTCCTGCCATTGACCTTCTCTGAAGCGGATTCTGCAATTTCTATATTTCCATGTTTAACAAACAAAAGAATGAAACAAAAATGGGAAACTAATTTACAAGCCCATTCCACTGATTTCACAGAAATCCACCAGTGAAATGGACTTAAACATGCATCCCGGCAACAGAGAAATTAATCTAAATATGAAACGGTTCTCTGCAGATAATATACAGAACAATCCAATATATAAAGATTTCACACAGGATTCAAGATTCACAGAATATGATTTGCAGAATTTTCTATTCTCTCATTCTGACTTCTTACATTTGAACGGTTTCAGACAGAAAAAATGAAAAAAGACACTTTCTTGACCACCTCTCCCCGTTTTTGTTATGTTAACCCCTTCCTCTATTTTTCAGGATTTTGAATCTTTCAAGATTTATAGCAGAACCCTAATTAATTATACGGCCCCTGTTTTGCTTAAGACAAAAAAACATTAGATAATACGACACAACATATTTTATTCTGCACATAACCCAACTGCCTGCTGTTATCCATGATGCAAAATATTGGTCTTGGGAAGAGAGAAGTTAGAACATATAATGTCAACATAAAATGTGACAGTTTCCAATGACATACAAATGTTACATGGTAACATGAAATTCCTAACACATAGTAAAACCTTATTCTTCTCCCTCTTGTGCATATTTATACTGTTGAAGGGGTGCTCCTGCACCAGGAACTATTAGGCGTTGTATACTAATCACTATACAAATAATAGGTGAAGATGGTACAAAAATTTCTCATCCAAAACATTTTATAGATACAACACAAAGTGAATTTTTTGAAGCATTCAAGCAAGAATTTTCAAATGTAAAGATTTGTCAAATGATGTTTGAGACACTATGACCATCATTTGTACGTATAAATAAAGTACATGAAACTTGTTGTCGAAATCATGTTGAATTTGATCTACATCTATAATCATATAAAAAAGATATGGCAGTAATTGATCAAAATATAGCCATCCCTGGAAGCACAACACAATTTGTGAAGTCACTTTTATGTGAAAAATCAGAAGATTTAGACGAATTCAATGTTCAGTGTATAAAATATATATGTAATGACTGTGGAAATTTGAAGAATCTTTTACAAGTTGACAACATTGAAATGCAAGTTATTTGGAAGAGATTTGAATATGAGACATACTTAATCAAGTCATGAGTTGAAGCCAAAAAAATTGTTCTCAAAGAGAGTAGATTGTCTTACAATGAATTTATGAATAAATTTCACAATATCATATATCCACATATCTAGCATTGTCATGGTGCAAGATGGAAAGCTAAGCAATTTCGTGATTCAAATAATTTCTTTCCACTAGGTTGTATTCTCTCTATTGTAGATTTATCTGAGAACTATACATTTAGTCATCAAACTGAGATTCAAAGCCAATATTATCATTCAGAGCAAGTTGCAATCTTTGTGCAAGTTTTCTATAGACATGCCAAGTTTTAGGTAGATGGTATACAAAGTAGCAAAGATGATCGAATCATCATCAAAGAGGTTCACTTTTATATCAGTGATGATAGGGGTCATGATAGAAGTTATGTAGCTCATTGCTTGAAAATATTTTTTGAAAACCTAAGGTGGCATGTAATAAATCAAGAACAACACTGGATAGGGTTTGATGGATGTGCTGGTAAGTACATTGTTTAGGGTTTAATTTTAAATTTTTATTTACTATTAACTTTGAGACTTAAATTGTTCAATTACTTATAATATATAATGTCATATTTTTTGAAGCTAATTTGGTTTGAGTTTAATTATTTGTGACTTCATAGGATAATTTAAGTCTGCAAAAGCTTTTGTTTGGTTAAGCCATCAACATGCTAGACGCAACACCAAATTCTTGTGGAATTTTTATGAGAGTGGACATAGAAAAGGAGACCACAATGGAGCAGGAGCATGTGTGAAGCGTGCACTTCGTCAACATGAACTTGTAGGTAGTATATATATATATATATATATATATATATATATGGAATTTAGAGATATTTTTGTAAAAATTAGATCTATATTTAAACTTTAAATTTTAAATTCTTAAATAAACTTTGAAAGTACAACAAGTGACAAATTTTGCCAACATGTGTACTTTTAGGTAATGCCATACAGAATGCAAATGAAATTGTTGAATGGTGCAAAAGTCATTTTTCCATTCGTAATTCAACATACAACACACGGTATTTTTGGGAAGTTACAGATACATCTAGTCAAAATTTGTTAAATTTGAATTTCAAAGTGTGCATACACATGATTTAATTGAATTTTCATATATATATATATATCACTTGGATGTTTACATAATTTACAGATATTGATCGATCAAATGCTATTAATTGTCAAACAATTAATGGTATTAGAAGCATGCATCAAATCATGACAACGAGATGTAGCAAGCCTTATATCATTAATGTAAAAGAAAAATCATGTTTTTTTGTTGATTGCATCGAGGACAATGCAAATATTGTTCAATGTGAGAATATTAGAGATGGGTATGTTTCACGAAGGGAAATGAAACAATTAATATCAATGCCTCCTTTTGAAGAAAATGATAATGTCAATGTCTATGATCCTCTATATTCAGCTAATTATGAACATGTATTTGATTTAGTTGTTGTATAGGTATGTATTTAATTTTTTTTGCTACGTAATAGTGATTTTATATATTGATGTCAAAATAAGATTTACATTTTTTGAGACTTCATTAAAAGCAACTTAATGGCTGTAACCCACCACCCCTTGGAAACACCTAGTACCCTGTATATCAATTGCATAGGGCCAGAAAATATTACATAAATTGAGTTGAAAATGTCTATAACTCAGACCCAGGATAATACATAGCATATACAAAAGATTACTTTAAAATCATCAAACCAATGAACAATATATTGCCAAAACACAGAGACTATCACTCGACCGCTAAACTAGATATCAGTGGGACCTCATGCTTCCTCTATCTCATACTTAAGTAGTTTGAGGTTGAATTCCTCAACCCAATCTAAACCCTATACCTTCAAGACCTAGAAAGTCCTTAACAAATAGTTTGCCCCAGTCCTTGCATGTTGCCTATACTACAATATGTCTTCACCCGTCAGGTCCAGAATAAAGGGAAAGTATTTGACCACACTACCTAGCTTTTGCCAAAGATGGACATCTCTGGGTCGAGGCAACCTTGCTCCAAAGGTCGCCACCTCCAACGTTTCATCTAGCCCACCGAGTACACTGGGGATGAAAAGCCTGTGACTCACTGCCTCCACCCATGTCTTTTCCATGCTTAAGTCCAGCAGTGAAGTAATGAATTAGGAACTAATGTCTGTGTCGACTCGGTATTGTTCACTCCCCTCCACGAAAACCTTCTCTAGAACCATTTTGATTGCTCCTAGCACCAAATCATCTTGCATTTTAAGAATGTGGTTGAGGCGCAAGTCTGTGATCCCTCCTAGGAAGGCCATCTGCCTCTTGGAGCTCACCAAGTAGATGAGGGTATCCATCCCATCACATCTGATCCAATGTACGAAATACAACAACACCTTTGGCTTTGCAGACATTATCAATGTGTAGAGACCAGAATGGAAATGAATGCTATAAAGGGAATCGAGAGGTGATTGCTAGTCTAGACACATGCTTCAAATTGATGGCAATGTCTTATCACACTAATAGATCTAACCTACCATCCATCCTCTACAAATCCCCCTAAGCATGAGAAACATTTCGACCGTCGGTTTACATAAGCTGGGGGAAGCACTTCTTGAGGGGAGTTAATGAGAAATAATTACTTATTTTAGCACCACCTTGAAATGATAGGAATGGCCTCCTCATTGTTTTACCCACCTGACCACTCCTAACAGACTTTCCACGACAGTGTGATGGAAAGTCACCTACCCTACCACCCACACAAGTATATATTTAATTGATTAACTTAAAATTGATTTATACATTCTATGTACAAGTAAGTTTGATTCAAGCATATCTATATATATATATTTACAACTTTCGTAAACTTTACATGGTGTGTGTATAGAAGATATTTTCACTGTTGTTGCAGATCCTGACAATGTGGAAGGTGTAGATTACTATCTACTAAGATGTACGCAACCAAAAAGTAAATTGGTGGAATCAATGACAAATGGTGATGGACAAGAGTATCCCATTGGATTAGTCATTATTGAAGGTACATATTATCAACAAATAAAGATAGATAGACATGGTATTATATTTGTTGATTATATGCTAGGTAAAAAGGTTCTACATTATAGTCAGTTATAGCAACAAAAATAAATTTAGAAACTTTACCTAAAGAGGACATGCCAAACAAAAGTGGAGGTTGCCTATTAAAGATCATGAAAAGATTTTAGAGATAATTAAATATAGAGAGAATCTAGATTATATGTACCAGGAGCTTTAAGTTGTTTTTTGGATATATGTACATACATATGACTGAATATATATATATATATATATATATATATATATATATATATATATATATCTATAAAAAGTTTGAGTATATATATATATATATATATATATATATATATATATATATATATATATATATACTCAAACTTTTTATAGATCTATCTAGATATCTATATTGATTGGACATATTCTTTTAAGTTCACTTGAATCTTCGATTTTCTTTGTTGAATCTTACATCTCATACATATATAATTTATAAAACCTAGCGACTTTTTAAAAGTTCACATTTTGCCTAAATTCCTTTAAATCATCTCTTCCAATTGCATTTTTATGTTTGACATGGATTTGTTAAGTTCATTTTCATTTAATCTTCGATTTCATTTGTTCAACTAGACACTTATATGCTAGATCATGTATATATGCACTTTACAAAACCTAGTTTATGTTCCAATTTTGCATAATTTTATGTCCCCAAACTCTCATGATGTAAGCTCTCTACCTACACAGTAATTGAGGCAAAAACCTACCAAAATACAAGCAAACAAAATAAACTCAAACTTGGCATGACATTTATAAGAGAGTTGCAGCAGCTAACTCTTTATAGTTAAAAAAATTAGTATCACTCATACCTAAATACTGATAAAACTTAAATCTAATCTTCATCTTCTGCCTCATTCTCAACAATGTTGAAATAGCGTAGCTCATATACATTGTGGTCCTTATTGGAAGCTATCTCTCGCAGCCAATCCCTGACACTATCCTTATTGGAATGGACTCGAGTGACCTTCATAGTGGAGACTTGTGTTCAAAAACCCAAGAGATGTGTTACATGTTTATATGTACAAATCTTGAATGTTTAATACAATAAAATAAATGTAAATAACCAATGTAATATGCAATTTTATAAGAAGTGCATAATCAAGTCCACTTGACTTCACCTATTAGCTTTGTTAGAGAAATGAGCCACCCTTGGACTATAAAAGGACCAATCAAAAAGTGGGTAGGTAGCTCAATGGTAGAGCACTCAAACAATAATGATAGCTTAGTGGTAGACCCCCTAGCAGCATATGGGTGGTCCTAGATTCAATTCCTAGTTGGCACATGAAAAGTTTAATATGGTATAAAGCAAGGCCAAGAGTGTTGAACACCTATACTGTGGCTCAAGGGGCGCTTTTGGAGAAATGAGCAACCTGAATTGTAAAAAATAGGTCACAAAGTAGGTCGATAGCTTAGTGATAGAGCAACCCAATAATAAATAAGAGATCTTAGATTCGAGTCCTAACTAATTCATAGAAAATTTAATAGAATCAATCAAAAACACAATTTAAAATATTTTGATGTATTAATGAAACAAGACAATGTTTCATAAGAGGTGTTCGAATGACCAAGATCCACTATTCTATGACCAAGTCAACCATCTTAATTGTAAGAATTAATACTAATGGCTTTTGATTGACAAGATTAGGTTAAAGGGAGTTTGGAGCCTAATACCCTCAAATATAAGAGAGAATTAACCCATTCCCATCCAGTCAAATATATGCAATTATGCCGGCCTAATAATATCCACCATCCACCTGTCATTACAACCCACCTCCGATTCTTCGACTCTGTCGGCAATTGTCGTTTATGCTAACTTAAATCAAACTCAAAAAATATACATCCATTCTTTTTATCATTTAAAAAACAGAAAACATTGCGAGAAATCCAACAAATTCCGGCTTGGAGGAATCCTTTGTAACAAGACTACCAATATAAAATCCTTACACAAAACGACATCTTAAATTATGTGTTGTTCGCCAAGACTGCCAATCTTAAAACCCTTACACAAGACTACCAATATAAAACCCTTACATGTTGGTCGCCTTGAGCTCTTTCTTCTCTTACCAATCTGAGCACTCTCGTTGCTTTTCTTCCATTCTATCTTTGTCTTCGCTTCAATCGGATTTCATTTACTATGCTTCTGCGTTTCTTCCATGTGGTTTCCTGCACAAACAGCCGACTCCTGTTACGCCTTTGCGCAGTTTCCATCTTTATATAATTCCTCTCTTTCCTCCCCTTTTTACCAAGTTGAGCATTTTCGACTTCCCCACTACCTACCCTGCTTTTATTGCCTCCCCCCTGTCTTTCTGTTCAGTCGAGTCGTATTCCATGGCATCTACTTCCACCACTACTACTCACTCACAGATTGAAATTACAAATGCTTTTGATGAACTTGCACCACCATCTGCATCTGCATCAAGTTCTGCTACATCCTTCGATGTATTTATTAATCATCGCGGACCCGATGTCAAACATACGCTGGCCAGAGCTATGTATAGTGCCCTCCATGCCACGGGTCTCAGGGTTTTTCTTGATTCTGAGGAGCTTCAGTTGGGGGACTTCTTGCCTGCAGCACTAGAAGCAGCAATGGGTAGTGCTTCCCTTCATGTGGCAATTTTCTCTCCCACATATGCAGAATCGCCTTGGTGTCTCGCTGAGCTATCCTTTATGCTCAAATCTGGTGCAACTATAATTCCTGTTTTCTACAATGTTCAACCTACCGATCTGCGATGGGTTGCTGAAAATAAAGGACTGTATGCGAAATCCTTCTTGGAGCATCATCAAAAGGGTAGATACAGCTTACAAAAGCTTGAGGAGTGGAAGATGGCACTCTACAACATCTCATTTAATAAGGGCGAAATTATCAATAATACTGAGTAAGCAATGCATAATCTGTCTCCTACACATCTTTTTCATACCTTCCCTTTCGTGAAAATATATCTTTTCTAAATTATTTAATTTCGATGTAATCATTGCTGTTTAGTAACTTCTCTTCTAATTCCAAAACCATGTTTAATGTATGCACAGTAAGGAGCAAATGAAATTGAAGACTATTGTCAATCATGTAATAAAAGTAATGCAAATAGTACCATTAGTAGTAGCAAAATATCATGTGGGTCCTGAAGAATTTGTAGCGAACTTTGAAATGATTGTAAAGAGTCAAGCGGACATCAAAATTGTAGGAATCTTGGGTATGGGTGGGTCTGGGAAAACCGCTCTGGCAAAAGAACTGTATAATCAGAAACACTCACTTGTACAATTTTCCAGTTTTGTTTCTGATATCAGAGATGCTCAAAAACTAATAAGTTGCTTAAGAAGCAGAGAAAACTCATTAAAGACCTTGGTTTCAAGGGCGAAAGATCTGACAATATAGAAGAGGGAAAGAGGATTTTCTCAAACCATTTGAGAACTAATCGTGTGCTCATCATTTTGGATGATGTGGATCATACAGATCAATTGGATGCTCTCTTGCCCACAAAGGATAGTTTAGGATCGGGGAGTTTAGTCATTGTCACAACACGGGGAAAAGGAAGTCCTCCAATGTTGGGGTGTCTCCTCTGTTTATGAAATGAAAGCAATGAATCTGTATCATGCTAAGCAGCTGTTTTGTTGGCATGCATTCTTACAACGCTGTCCACTATTGGGATTCAAGGAACTTGTTGAAAAGTTCTTAAATGCTTGTAATGGGCTACCTCTGTCTTTGAAGGTACTTGGAGGCCAGCTTTATGGCTGCTCTGACAAGGATTTATGGATGGATCTATTGGATAAGATCTCTAAAATATTGCCCACGGATATAAAAAAATTGCCTCAGAGTGAGCTATGATGCTCTAGATGTTCAAGAGAAACAAATATTCTTAGACACAGCTTGTTTGTTTATTGGAAAAGACAACAGTAGAGCCATTGCAGTATGGGAGGGATCAGGGTGGAATGGTTTGTATGGATGGAAGAGGCTTGTAAATAAATGTCTTGTTGACTTAGATGATGATAATTGCATAAGAATGCATGACCACCTTAGCGATCTAGGAAGGGAAATAGTAGATACTCATGTTAAATTTTAGTAATCAGATTGACAGTAAGAAATAATAAAACACAAATGCACACATAACACACATATACCCTGGGAAAACCTCCCTCTTGGAGGTGAAAAACCCAGCAAGAAAATCTCAGATCCGATTTATATTAGGAGCAGAAACGTATTACAACTTCGCCCAGCTAGGGGCACAAAGCATAGATATTAAAATACAACTTATCTGAACCTTAATTCTAATCCAAACTGGTCAGAATGAAGCTTGCTTGCACATCAGAGTAATTGCATAGTAACATAGAGGTTCGACAGTCTTAGATAATCTTTAACAGATCTAGGGTTAAACTTTGCTCATGCTAGAACAGGTCCGCTTCACCAAGTAATAGGTTCACTAATGATTGCAGATGGAAGCGGAATGATCAAGTTGATTATCGAACCATTGAACTGATTTAACCATTGAACTATTGAACCGTCGAACCTGTTGAACCGATTGAATCGTCGAACCTGTTCAACCGATTGAACCATCGAACCGATTGAACCATCAAACTGATTGAACCGTCGAACCTCTTGAACTGATTGAACTGATTGAACCTTTGAACCTGTTGAACCAATTGAACTATCAAACTTGTTGAACCGATTGAACCATCGAACCGATTGAACCATCAAACTGATTGAATTGTCGAACCTGTTGAACCGATTGAACTGTTGAACTAATTGAACCGATTGAACCTTCAAACCTATTGAACCGATTGAATTGTTGAACCAATTGAATCAATTGAACCTTTGAACTTGTTGAACCAATTGAACTGTTGAACGGATTGAACTGTTGAACCTATCGAACGGTTCAACTATCAGCAGAACTCCTTGAGTCGCCGAACCCTTTGAACCTTTGGAGCTTGATGAACTCATTGAACCTTTGAACTGATGAACCTGTCGAATGGTTCAACCAACGACATAACTCCTTTGAATTGTTTTTGAAGTAGATCACTGATGGATTAGATTTCGCAGAGCAGAATTTGGCAAGTGATTGCTGTGTATTGTGACTACCAGTCACTTTACATTTATAGGAGATCGCACAAACAATTTAGCACCAAATTACATATACTTTACATTTGAAATAGGTCATGACCTATTTGTAATTTCAAGATATATAGAATAATGAGTTCGCCCAATTGGGGCCTGCCTTAATCGGATAATACAACTGAGTTCTTGAAATGTTAAGGCCGATAGGCCATTCAACATTTTATGACTAGGTCAGTCTCTAGAAGGGATCTGACCTAGCTACCAAAATCAACAACTCAGGCACCCTACCGTCTATGGTCTCCACTTCTAGATCAGATTAAGGATATTAAAAAATGAGAGGGGGTAAGGTTGATATTTTCTTTTCTACTTTGTTACAAATCATAGCATGGAAACATCTTCTGTTTGTTTGTTTATGTTTGCCTACGCCGATTAAAAGCTTCTTACTTTTTCTTTTCTGTAATTAGAAAAGCTTCCAGATTTGAGGAATGATACTGAATACAGAAATTGATGATGGTCACGAGTTTCCTAGTTTTCTGGTAAATACAAGCATAGGGTTTTGTTGCTGCTCTAGAGGACTGCCTTTCCGCCTTGCAAAAAAAGTTTTTTTCGTTGGAGAAAATTATCTCAACAAAGGCATTTGTGATTTTTCAGGAGAGTTGGCCTGGCTTAGCTGTATTGGTATTGATGATAGATATATTCAATCATGGGTACCATTAAAATATCTACGAATATTAGAGCTTGATAACTCTTATAACTTAAAAGAATTGTGGAAGGATGGTGCAGATGTAAGTATCTTTGCTTTCAGGTTGTTTTAAATTCCTAATTAAAATTTATTATAATTGTGCTTTGTTTTCCCATATTACAAAGATGAAAACTAGATGCAGATTTTGATGCAATTAATAGAGTTAGTTATTTATAGCTGCCAAACATTCCAAAAATTTCCAAAGCCCATAGGACTTCTGCGGCACTTGAAAAAGATAGTCATGGATCACAGCAAATTGAGGAGCTTGCCAGAAGAATTTTGCCTTCTCCAATCACTGGATGTCATGACCACATTTCCCATGTGGTCACAACATGCATCACACGTGTCATGTCCACACCCTTTATATATTCAATAGTGGGGGGTTCGATCCCCCCACCAATCTTTGTAATTTTTTTTTTATATATAAAGACTGTCCCTCCATTTTTTTTTTCAGCGACTGTAAAAAAAAATATAGTCCCTTCAAAATTCGGCATATATTATTTTTTTTATAAGTTTTTTTTTCAATTTAAATAATATATAAATAAATATATATTTATATAAATATATATAGATATAGATATATATAAATATATATATATGATATATATACAAAAAGTTTTCATAGTCCCATAAATAAAGCCTATAACTGTATAATTTCTAGAATATATATATTTATTTATATATATAGATATTTATATATATATAATTATAAAATTACTACTGTCAATTAAATTTTGAAAGGTAGAGCAAAATAATCAGAATAAATTTGTTTTCCATATAAATTTATATTTTCAATTGCACCTCTAAGTTAGAATTTTAATTTCTCTTTTCTACCATTTGACATAAATAAATGAACCTATATTTTTTGTTTAACTCAAATCTATTTCAAGACAATAACTTAATAGAAATATCTTAAGCAAATGATTTATGCAAATACATTTTTTTTTTGAAGGGAAGGTTTAATTGTATTTGCAAATAATTACAAACAAAACTCAAATGCATAACTATGACCAAATTTTATTTCTTTTCCAAATAACAACTTACAACTTTCATATTGTCACAAAAACAACTTCATAACTTATTAAAATTATTATTTCCATTAAGTCATACAATGAAATAAATTTTAACAACTTTCTTTAATTTCCATAACAACTAATTCACCACTTTGCTAATAGAGGTATTAAGTACTATTAAAAAAAAAAACCAATCTCCTTTTAAAAAAAAAATTTCCATCTTTCTTCATTTCCTAAATGGTACAATCTAATTTACAACCTAAAACTATCAATTCAATGAAAGTGAATTTCCCACAACTTTAGAATACAAGATTTTAAAACAAGAGAAAGCGAAGTTCTCCTCTTTGAAAAACAAGTATGAAATTATTGATAAGACCAAGCTCTCCTCAAGAGCCTTAAGAGTAAAGGAAAATAAAATATTTTCCAAGACAAGTAAACTCTTCAACTTCACTCTAAGCTCCATGAACCTGCATAACACACAAGGGAAGAAACACCACACATTATGCTCTCCTCCCTACTGTAGACCCGCAAGAGGGTCACCCCTGAGTTAGGGAGATCGACCACACACCTAGGGAATCTAAATCCACTTCACAACAAGGCAAAACAACATACCCAAAAAAAACACAAGATACACCCATGGATATTTACACACACACACAACTCAATCCAAGTGGTTTAAGAAGGGGTAGGAGAGTGGACACACTCAACTCTAGAGTGCCACTCCTTCAAATATTTCAACACAATTTTTCTCATGGCCTCAAGCCTAACATGTTAATAGAATTTCCAAAAGAGTTCTTATTTGGGCTCTCAAGCCATATAACAATTTACTTAAAAACACATAAAATGCCCTCAAGGCTTTCAACATCCCAAACCAAGGAATTGTACTCGAGGAGGATCACTCCTCCCCTACCCCACACTTGATGAGCATTTTCTGCCAAGTGGGAGAGGCTCGTTCAACACCCTAGTAAAAATTCCCCACAATAACAAATATAACACAAGCAAAATGCATCTCACACATCCATCATGCAAGCAAAATTTGAATTACAAGGGAAATGCCTTAGTCTTGAAAAAAAACCAACCTTTAAAATGCCCTATAATGGAAGAAGTTGATGTAGAGATCCTCTAAAGTCTCCTCCAACATAATCCACCAAACTCCCTCTATCCTTTTTCTCAAAAACAATTTTTCAATAATCAAAATTCTCAAAAATTCAACCACCACCCGTCTCCCTATCCCAAGTGGGATTGTAATAAGCCCAATCCATGAGCTTAGAGGAATGGGGAGGTGACACTTGTCACCTCCTCACTCTCCCTCCCAACTACTATTGTGTCCCAAGGGATGGGTGTTGACACATGTCACTCACCCATCCCCAAAGTCTCCCTCACCCCTTACCACATGTCCTTTCTCCAACACATGGGAGATAAAAGGGGAGTTAAAGAGGGAAAGGGTGACACGTCTCCCCTTCCTTTCCCTTCATGAAGGACCACACAACTCCATGAGGACTCTCACCAATTGTGGGAGAGACTTGAAGTCAAGTCCTCCACAATTGGTGGATCTTAGAGTCATCTCTAGCCTTGGGAATTGAAAAGGGACGAGTTTAAATGTTGGTACCACTCATCCTATACCTCCCATGCCTCCAAATTCGTCACTTAACTTCAGTGTGAAGTTAAGGTGACCATACAGAGGTTTACCAAGGGTTACCCAAGTCAAAAGGGACACTAGACCCATGGGGTATAACCCAGGGTCAAGTTAAAACACAAGAAAAGGGTCTCCAAAAATTAAATTTTAAAAATGAAACTCAAAAAAAATTCTCACAACACAAATCATAATTCAAATTAAAAGAGGGTAGACCTAACCCATTCAACCATATGTAAAATAATACTACAACATTACATCAAACACAGAGTTGATCTTGGTTCCTTGTGGAACCAGATCGCATTCACAAGGGATACAACATAAAGTGCAGGATGATCTCCAGTATCTGTGGTTTGTTAGCAATACCTGCACACTTAATTGTAAAGTTAATTCCACATATAAATATCATAGCCGAAGCAATTTAAAACATGCATTCCCATAAAATACCACAAGTTCTCCTAAGCATAAAGGGAATCACATTACACATTTTATAACTAGCATCACCCAATTAGTTTTCCTTTAATATAGAGCATCTATTTAATATCACCCAATTAGTTTTCCTATAATATAAACATCTATTTTACATCACCCAATTTATTTCCTCTTACTACAAGCACCTATCTAACATCACCCTATTAGTTTTCCTTTAATATAAACATCTATCTAACATCACCCAATTAGTTTTTCTATAAAATAAACATCTATCTAACATCACCCAAGTTATTTTCTCTTAATACAATATAATAAAGTCTAAAAGTTTAAGAATCCGAGATCAACAGTCCCACAAATATAAAAGTATCAATAATAGTAAAGTAAATAGTCACATGAACAAAAATAAAAAATATAGGCCTCACATCCTCCCCCCCTAAGACTATACTTCCTCCTGGAAGTCGTCAAAGAGGTGGGGATAAAGAGTCCTCAATCTCGCTACATCTTCCCATGTCGCAGTGACCTCGTCATACATGTCCCACTAGACCCTAATCTAGTCCATCTCTCGACCTTGAAGGCCCAGCGTCTGATGAGCCAATATGCGAATTATCTCCAAAGACAGATGTCCATCTGCCTCTACCTGAAGAGCACTCCAATTTAATATGTGAGATAAGTTAGAGATGTAACATAAAACTAAAACATGAAAGACATCATGGATACACGATAGGCTAGGTGGGAAGGCTAGACGATAGGCTACATGTCCTATCCACTCCAAAATCTCAAAAGGTCCTACAAACTGTGGTGTGAGCTTAGAGCCCTTTCCGTAATGGATTGGACTCTTGTGTATTCGCACTCTCAAAAATACCCTATCACCCACTGAGAAACTCTGATCAATTCTCTTAACATAAGCATACTTCTTCTATCTATCCTGTGCTTCTTGAAGTCTCTATCTAATCAATGTAGCCTGCTGCTCCATATCCTAAAATATCTCTGGACCAATGGCAACCTTATCCTCTATCCGATCCCAACTCAAAGGTGTCCTGCATGGTCTGTCGTATAGAGCCTGAAAATGAGGCATACCCAACGAGCTATGATGCCCATTATTGTAGGCAAACTCAACCAGATACAGATACTCCTCCCATCTAGACTAGTGGTCCATAAAATACATGCAAAGCATGTCTTTCAACACCTGATTAACTCTCTCTATCTGTCCATCAGTCTCAGGATGGTAAGCTAAACTAAAGTTGAGCTGTGTGCCCAATGCTTGCTGTAAGGCTCTCCAAAAAGATGAAGTGAAAATAGAGTCTCTGTCAGAAATGATGCAGTGAGGTACTCCATAAAGTCTAACAATTTGATCTAAAAACACTCTCGCCACAGATGGTGCATTATACGTCGTGCGTATAGGTGAGAAATGCGCCACCTTGGTCAACTTGTCAACTGTCACCATGATGGCATCATGGCGATGTGATGACATAGGTAGACCAACAATAAAATCTATGGAAATGGTGTTCCATTTCCACTTAGGTATCTCATGAGGGTACAATAGTCCTGCTGGATGCTGATGCTCAGCTTTGACCCTCTGACACTCAAGGCAATGAGAAACATATTCTGCAATGTCTCGTCTCATCCCAGCCCAATGATATAACTGTCGCAAATCAGCATGCATCTTCTTCACTCCTGGGTGTGCTGCATAAGGTGCTCGATGAGCCTCTGAAAGAATCACTGCATGTAAATCACCTGCACGGGGTACATAGATGCGTTGCCGATGTCTAAGCAAACCATCAAGCTCAAGGGAATATCTTGCAAATTTACCCTTAAGGGCCCTCTGTTTCTGGATTTCTTGCTGCACCTCAAGAAACCACTCGTCCTCAGGCAGATGCTGTAAGATACGCTCTCTCAAGTCCACCCTCAATGTTAGGGTCCGGATCTCATGGCGCCTTCGACTCAAAGCGTCAGCAACCACATTCTCCTTCCATTTGATGTACTGGACATCAAAGTCATACTCGCATAAGAACTCCATCCAACGCCGCTGACGGGCGTTTAAATTGGGTTGTGTGAAAATGTACTGTATGCTATGGTGATCCAAATGGAGCTCAAAGCGTTGACCTAAAAGGAAGTGTCTCCAACGAACCAAAGCATGAATAATTGCTGTGAGCTCTAAATTGTGAGTAGGGTAGTTTAGCTCATGTGTCTTGAGCTTATGCGATTCGTATGCAATCGCCCTACCACCCTGCATAAGCACGACTCACAAACCCTCTAGTGATGCATCTGTGCAAACAACAAAATCCTCTGCAAGATCTAGAACCACTAATATGGGAGAGCTGGTAAGATGCTCCTTGAGAACCCCAAAGGCCCTCTCACATTGCTCAGTCCAAGTGAAACATTTCCCTTTCCGTTGAAGGGAAGTGATGGGATGCGCTATCCTGGAAAAGCCTTCGATGAATCTACGGTAATAACTGGCTAACCCCATAGAGCTCCTGACCTCAGTCACATAGGTGGGAGCTGGCCAATCCTGAATCACTCTAATCTTCAATGGATCTATAGAGATGCCATCACCTAATAAGATGTGCCCCAAATACTGCACCTCTGTCCTGAAGAAGGCACACTTTGCCAAGTTGCCATAAAGTTGTTGCTCTCGTAAGCACTGCAATACCTCACACAAATGATCCACATGTTCCTCCTCGGTCCGCAAATAGATCAAAATATTATCAAGGAAAATGATTACGAACCGATCCAAGTAAGTGCGGAACACCCCGTTCATGAGACTCATGAACACTGCAGGGGCGTTCGTCAAACCGAAGGGTACCATTATGAACTCGTAATGGCCATATCTAGTTCGAAAAGTAGTCTTGTGAATATCTACCTCTGCGATGCGCAATTGGTGATACCTGGATTTTAGATCAATTTTTGAGAACACTCTAACTCCCTACATCTAATCAAAGAGGTCGTCAATCCTAGGCAGAGGATAACGGTTCTTCACTGTCACCTTGTTCAATTGCCTGTAATCCATGCACAATCAAAGAGACCCATCCTTCTTTTTAATGAAGATAACCGGTGCACCCCATGGTGAAATGCTAGGTCAGATGTGCCCCTTCTCGAGTAACTCCTCTAACTGCAGTTTAAGTTCTGTAAGCTCATGTGTAGTCATCCTGTAGGGTGCACGAGACACTAGCTATGCACCGGGCACTAATTTGATGTGGAAATCAACCTCTCTACATGGAGGCATACCTGGTAGTTCCAGCGGAAATACATTGGCAAACTCTCTCGGGATAGGGTGATCATCAAAAGATGCCTCAGTCTCATCCTCTGATCTGTCACTGATCATGATTGTAAACATCTGGCATCCTTTCTACATGCAGCTCTTAAGATGCTAAGCAGATATCATACGAACAGCCATGTGCTTCTAATGCGCACTATCTCAACCAGTGAGCCATGATCGTTTAAGCATCTAATTGTCCTCTAGAGACAATCTAGCTTGGCTCTATGAGCTACAGCCAGTCCATACCCAAAACAACACCGTAGGATTCTAATGGCATAACCCTAAGGTCACATGCTATAGTGAAGGAACCCAAGGAGATCTCGCAATCTCTAACCAAGGTATCTACTGACATCCTGGCCCCAGAGGCCAACTCAACCTCCCACCTAATGTCCTGCCTAGAAGTCACCAGCCTGCAACGTTCCACTAACAATGTAGACAGAAAAGAGTCAGTAGCTCCAGAGTTGAAAAGAATAAAGATGGGGAAATCCCTAATCATACCTGTTGTCTCAATAACTGAGGTCTGGAAATTGGCCTGGCGGTTATCAACCATTGCAAACATGCGGTGGGACTTGCCCACATCACCTACAGTCTGCTCAGATCCTCCTAAATGGGGCTGTCCCCCTGCTGTAAATCCTTGTGGACACTCTCTAGCCAAATGCCCTGCCCCACCACATACATAACATGGGCCTCTAGCCTATAACTGTTTTGACTGAGTCCTACTCGATTGCTACTGCCTAGTCCGTCTTGTGGACCCTTGTGAACCTCTGTAAGACTGCTGAGACCTCGCGGGTCTCGCAGATGATCCCTGCTGTCTCTGATCTCTACGCGGGCCCTGCTGCTGCCAACCACGCTTCTGTCCTCCCTAAACCCTCTGCTGGGGTCTAGACCTTTGCTGATGCTGCTACTGTTGCTATTGTGGAGGCCTAGGAGGTAATGATGAGGAATTAAATCCTCCTCTGTGTGGTGTGGATTGTGGCCTATGATAGTTCTACTATTGCTGGTGATTATGGTCCTAAAACTGTAGGCATGAATTCTACCCTCGTCCCTAAATTTCTTTTGCAATAAAATCCTTTTCGATAGCCTCACTCATAGTTTGAGGGTCTGCCATACTAAGGTCACATGCTATAGTGAAGGAGCCCAAGGAGATCTCGCAATCTATAACCAAGGTATCTACTGACATCCTGGCCCCAGAGGCCAACTCAACCTCCCACCTAATGTCCTGCCTAGAAGCCACCAGCCTGCAAGTTCCACTAACAATGTAGACAGAAAAGAGTTAGTAGCTCCAGAGTTGAAAAGAATAGAGATGGGGAAATCCCTAATCATACCTGTTGTCTCAATAACTGAGGTCTGGAAATTAGCCTGGCGGTTATCAACCACTGCAAACATGCGGTGGGACTTGCCCACATCACCTATAGTCTGCTCAGATCCTCCTGAATGGGGCTGTCCCCCTGCTGTAAATCCCTGTGGACACTCTCTAGCCAAATGCCCTGCCCCACCACATACATAACATGGGCCTCTAGCCTATAACTGTCTTGACTGAGTCCTACCCGATTGCTACTGCCTAGTCTGTCTTGTGGACCCTTGTGAACCTCTGTAAGACTGCTGAGACCTCACGGGTCTCGCAGATGATCCCTGCTATCTCTGACCTCTACGCGGGCCCTGCTGCTGCCAACCACGGTTCTGTCCTCCCTAAACCCTCTGCTGGGGTCTAGACCTCTGCTGATGCTGCTGTTGTTGCTATTGTGGAGGCCTAGGAGGTAATGATGAGGAATTAAATCCTCCTCTGTGTGGTGTGGATTGTGGCCTATGATAGTTCTACTGTTGCTGGTGATTATGGTCTTAAAACTACAGGCGTGAATTCTACCCTCATCCCTAAATTTCCTTTGCAATAAAATCCTTTTCAATAGCCTCACTCATAGTCTGGGGGTCGGCCATACGCACTGGTCCTGCTATCTTATGATTCAGGCCTTTGATGAATTTGTGTACGAGAAGTTTCTCGTCATGGAGGTACTCTGCGTAACAAGATATCTCAATGAACTGACTCTCATACTGAGCAACTGTGAGGCCTCTCTGCTATAAATCATGGAACTCATCTATCTGACACTGTCTATAGTGATCTGACAAGTACCACGCATTAAAGCACTCTATGAATATGTCCCATGTGAGGGTGTCTAAGGATAACTGGCGCTTGCACTCCTTAGTGCGCCACCAGGTAGTTGCTGCATCTCTCAAAAGGTGTACTGCCACTCGTGCTTTCGTGTTGTTCCCATAAGGTCGCAATGCGAAACACCTGTCTAGGTAATAAGCCAAGCCTCAGCCATAACTCCCTCTGTAGCTCCTACGAATGTAGGTGGGTTGAGCCTAAGCAGGTCTCTGATGGGGTCTCCTCTGTCTCTAAGTCCTATAACCAGCTCATCCAACCCATACTCATATAGTCCATGATGTATCTGCTCTACTCTCATGGTCTCATCTCATCTCGAAACTCTTGGAGGACTCCTACTCCATGCACGATAGGCTGACCCTACCTCCTCTACTATAGTATCAGGGATCTCTATGAAAGGTTCCATACGTGGCACCTCTCATGGATTGACATGGGGCTCCACATGTGGCTCAGCACCTGACTCAGCACGCGGCTCCTTACGTGGCTCCTCTCGCGGATCAATGCGAGGCTCATCACATGGCTCTAAAATAGCTAGCGGTAACCTCACTAACATGGCTTGCAATGTCTGTAAATTCTGTGGACCTATGTTAAATACTGGTGGTGCCTATGGTACTGGTGGTCCTGTGGTGCTGGTGGATCTGCTATGACTGCTGGTCTCTGTCCCTCTACTAAGGAATCACTATGCACCTCTACGAACGCCGTATTGCACGATCGTGCTCATCGAACACATCGGGGAGGCATCCTACAAAACAAGGTAGGCACTAATTAATCAAAGTTGTGGAATAAATAACGTGCCCAAATATGCCTAGTGTTTAAACTTGGGCTCTGATACCAAATGTCATACCCACATTTCCCATGTGGTAACAACACGCATCACATGTGTCATGTCCACATTTGTCATGTGGTCATGACACGAAATATCAAAAATTTTCCCACGCTTCCCTAGAAACCCCCTCGCACGCATAAGCGTGTTTGGTGGTGTATGCTTAAGGTGTAAACAATACAATTGTCAGTGGGGTAATACGCACATGCGCGCATACCCAAACACAAGAAGGTCAACAAGGGAGTCATCGCGACACGGTTAACATGGGTTAAACTTACTAAACTACTAAACCATAAATTCTGAGAAAATTTGGCAGCATAACGCCTCACGGGCGTGAATGGGGTTTATTGCACTAACTCTAATCTTGATCACGAGGTTTTCTGATAGGGTTAACTAATTTCTTACAACTCCCTAATTACAATGAAATTACAGTTGATCACATTAATGGAACATTTTTCAACAAAGCCTGATCATCTCGTCTCGTTCACATTTTCTGAAATTTAATATTAATTTCTTCTCCTTCTAATTTTAGCATTTTCAACAAAGCTCAAACATTTGTTCTCCTTCCCATTTCTCTGAAATTTAATTTTAATTTGCTTTCTTTCACGTTCTCTATCAATCAGAGTTATCACTAAATCCTTTACATTATTCCTAATTTCTTCGTAGATCAGATCACTTAAACAGGACTTACTAACTTCGCATAATGAAATCCACTAGGTTTCTGCTCTAGGTTTAATTCAACGTTTGAATTAATTTTGTTAATTAATTTACCCTCAATCAAGTTTTACGGAATATTAAATCTCAATTAGTACTCTTAACCCTGTCCTGGAAGTGTCATGCATTTTCTCCTCTTTGTTTTCACTCTTATCTTTCATTCTCTTTTTTTTTCTCATTTTTCTCAATTGGACGTTTACTCAAATTACAGGTTGAATTAAAAATAGCCACATATGAAATGCATATGATGGCTTAAGAAATAAATGTGAAGTTATATATATATATACATACATACATACATACATACAACATTAGGTTTTCATTGTTAAAATATATGTATATTTTTCTTTTCGTTATCTTAGTATTTTAATCGTGAAAATTGTAAACCCCAAAACCCATTTTCCTACTATATATATATATATATACTCTAATTAAATATTTGTTATATTTTCCTTTTGTCAATAATGAACCCTTATTTATAACAATTAATATATATATATATATATATATATATATATATTAATATTTTATTGAATTATAAAATATTAGGTTTTCTTTTATAAGACCCATGCTTATTATAGCATTTCATATATTATTTTGAAATTGATTGAAAGTGCCCTAACATTCTATTGTTTTGCTAATGGTGGTGCAGGGTTTAATGGAGGCAAAGGCAGCGGTGCTTTGGAGAGGAGGCCGCAGAGGGCACGGGCAGATGAAAGATCGAGGGCGGTGGTCGGAGGGAGGTCATAGGGAAGGGGGAAGGGCAGAGGTAAAGGGGACTGCAAAGAGGGAGAGGCAAAGGGAGCGACCAAGAGTGGCGAGGGGAGTTCACGGCGGAGTCTGTGGTTATGGCCGCGGGAGGAGGTGGTCCGCGGGCCTCTACGTTAACAGGGGTGTGGGGAGGGGGCAGAGCCCCCACCCACATCGCACTAAGTGGGATGTGGGTGGGGGCTCCGCCCCCTCTCCACACCCTTTATAAATTCAATGGTGGGGGGTTTGATCGCCCCACCAATCTTTGTAAATTTTTTTTATATATAAAGACTGTCCCTCCATTTTTTTTTCAGCGACTGTAAAAAAAAATATAGTCCCTTCAAAATTCGGCATATATTTTTTTATAAGTTTTTTTTCAATTTAAATAATATATAAATAAATATATATATGATATATATACAAAAAGTTTTCACAGTCCCATAAATAAAGCTTGTAACTGTATAATTTCTTGAAAATATATATATATATATATATATACTACTGTCAATTAAATTCTGAAAGGCAGAGCAAAATAATCAGAATAAATTTATATTTTCAATTGCACCTCTAAGTTAGAATTTTAATTTCTCTTTTCTACCATTTCACATGAATAAATGAACCTATAAGTTTAACTCAAATCTATTTCAAGACAATAACTTAATATAAATATCTTAAGCAAATGATTTATGCAAATACATTTTTTTTGAAGGGAAGATTTAATTGTATTTGCAAATAATTACAAACAAAACTCAAATACATAACTATGACCAAATTTCATTTCTTTCCCAAATAACAACTTACAACTTTCATATTGTCACAAAAACAACTTCATAACTTATTAAAATTATTATTTCCATTAAGTCATACAATGAAATAAATTTTAACAACTTTTTTTAATTTCCATAACAACTAATTCACCACTTTGCTAATAGAGGTATTAGGTACTATATATAAAAAAAAAACAATCTCCTTTTAAAAAACAAATTTCCCTCTTTCTTCATTTCCTAAATGGTAAAATCTAATTTACAACCTAAAACTATCAATTCAATGAAAGAGAATTTCCCACAACTTTAGAATACAAGATTTTAAAACAAGAGAAAGAATTTCTCCTCTTTAAAAAACAACAAGTATGAAATTATTGATAAGACCAAGCTCTCCTCAAGAGCCTTAAGAGTAAAAGAAAATAAAATATTTTCTAAGACAAGTAAACTCTTCAACTTCACTCTAAGCTTCATGAACCTGCATAACACACAAGAGAAGAAACACCACACATTCTTCTTTCCTTCCTACCGTAGACTCGCAAGAGGGTCACCTCCGAGCTAGGGAGATCAACCACACACCTAGAGAATCTAAATCCACTTCACAACAAGGCAAAACAACATATCCAAAAAAAAACACAAGATACACCCATGGATATTTACACACACACAACTCAACCTAAGTGAGTTTAAGAAGGGCTAGGAGAGTGGACACACCCAACTCTAGAGTGCCACTCCTTCAAATATTTCAACACAATTTTTCTCATGGCCTCAAGCCTAACATGTTAATAGAATTTCCAAAGTTCTTATTTTGGCTCTCAAGACATATAACAATTTACTCAAAAACACATACAATGCCCTCAAGGCTTTCAACATCCCAAAACAAGGAAATGTACTCGAGGAGGATCACTCCTCCCCTACCCCACACTTGATGAGCATTTTCTCCCAAGTGAGAGAGGCTCTTTCAACACCCTAATAAAAATTTCCCACAATAACAAATATAACACAAGCAAAATGCATCTCACACATCCATCATGCAAGTAAAATTTGAATTACAAGGGAAAGACCTTAGTCGTGAAAAAAAACCAACCTTTAAAAAGCCCTATAATGGAAAAAGTTGATGTAGAGCTCCACTAAAGTCTCCTCCAACATAAGCCACCAAACTCCCTCTATCCTTTCTCTCAAAAATAATTTTCCAATAATCAAAATTCTCAAAAATTCAACAACCACCCCTCTCCCTATCCCAGGTGGGATTGTAATAAGCCCAATCCATGAGCTTAGAGGAAGGGAGAGGTGACACTTGTCACCTCCTCACTCTTCCTCCCAACTACTATTGTGTCCCAAAGGATGGGTGTTGACACATGTCACTCACCCATCCCCAAAGTCTTCCTCACCCCTTACCACATGTCCTTTCTCCAACACATGAGAGATAAAAGGGGAGTTAAAGAGGGAAAGGGTGACACATGTGTCCCCTTCCTTTCCCTTCATGAAGGACCACACAACTCCATGGGGACTCTCACCAATTGTGAGAAAGACTTGAAGTCAAGTCCTCCACAATTTGTGGATCTTGAAGTCACCTCTAGCCTTGGGAATTGAAAAGGAATGGGCTTGAATGTTGGTACCACTCATCCTATCCCTCTCATTCTTCCAAATTCGTCACTTAACTTTAGTGTGAAGTTAAGGTGACCATATGGAGGTTTACCAAGGGTTACCCAAATCAAAAGGGACCCTAAACCCATAGGGTATAACCCATGGTCAATTTTAACCTGGTTAGAACACCCAGGGTCAATTTAAAACACAAGAAAAGGGTCTCCAAAAATTAAATTTAAGAAAAAAAATTCAAAGACAATTCTCACAACACAAATCATAATTCAAATTAAAAGAGGGTAGACCTAACCCATTCAACCATATGCAAAATAATATTACAACATTATATCAAACACAGAGTTGATCTTAGTTCCTCGTGGAACCAGATCGGCTTCACAAGGGATTACAACATAAAGTGCGAGATGATCTCTAGTATCTGTGGTTTGTTAGCAATACTTGCACACTCAATTGCAAAGTTAATTTCACATATAAATATTATAGCTGAAGCAATTTAAAACATGCATTCCCATAAAATACCACAAGTTCTCCTAAGCATAAAGGGAATCACATTACACTTTTTATAACTAGCATCACCCAATTAGTTTTCCTTTAATATAGAGCATCTATGTAACATCACTCAATTAGTTTTCTTATAATATAAACATCTATCTAACATCACCCAATTTATTTTCTCTTAATACAAGTACCTATCTAACATCACCCAATTAGTTTTCATTTAATATAAATATCTATCTAACATCACCCAATGAGTTTTCCTATAAAATAAACTTCTATCTAACATCACGCAATTTGTTTTCTCTTAATACAATATAATAAAGTCTAAAAATTCAGGAATCCGGGATCAACAGTCCCACAAATATAAAAGTATCAGTAACAATAAGGTAAATAGTCACATGAACGGAAATAAAAAATGTAGGCCTCACACTGGAGCACTTGCAGCTAAAAATGTGTGAGGAACTCTCATCACTACCTAGCAATTTCGGCAATTTGACAAACCTGCAGCATCTAGAATTGACAAATTGTCCGAAATTGAGGAAGGTTCCAATTTCTTTTAAGCAACTGAGGCTCCTGCAGCATCTGAGTATAAACGTCTGTATTAAACTCACCTTAGAGTCAGACATCTTGGAATACATGACAAAGCTGGAGTATTTGATTCTGTGTTGTCTTCCATTGAAAGAGTTGCCTCGCCACATCATAAATCAGGCCTCCTTGAGAGAGCTGTACTTAATATATACCGACATAAGGGTGCTCCCAGTTAACATCGGTCAACTCAGCAAGTTGAGATTGATGAAGATAGTATCAACTGAGACAGAGTCATGCAAGCTTCAATCTTTACCGGAGTTTATGGGGCATCTGAATCTTTTAGAGCATTTGATATTAAAGCATTTAGCAGTGGAATGTTTACCACAATCATTCACACAACTGATTAATCTGCAATTTCTTACAATAGACGATTGCCCAATCAGTGAATTTCCTTTCTGGCGGGAGTCGTTTTCTTCATCATTATGCAAACTGGAGGAAATAAATTTAGGCCAGACAAGAGTGTCCACGATTTTAATTTCTGAGGAGTGTTGCCCTGGCCTTCTAAGACTCACACTTCATGATAACGACCATTTAGTGGAGGTCCACAGCCTGCCAACAACACTGAAGTTCATAGAGGTGGTATGCTGTAAAAGACTAATAAACATGAGGGGTAGTGGTGGTTTGTCAAACCTTGAAATGCTGAAGATAAGAAACTGTCCACAGTTGGATGCACTTCCAAGTTTTGTAGAATTAGTGTCTCTAGCGATACTTGAAATGGAGAGATGCAGGAGAGTTGAGAAGATAGAAGGTTTAAAGCACTGCAGATCATTGAACACGCTGATGATAGGCAACTGTTCAGGTTTAAATGTGCTTCCAAGTTTGGCAGAATTAACTTCTCTCATAGAAATTGAATTGAAAGATTGCCACAAAGTTTCAAAGATAGTAAGTTTACAACACTGCAGATCATTAGAGGCTCTATTGATAAGTGACTGTCCAGAGTTGCATTCCCTTCCAAGCTTTTCAGACTTAATTTCTCTTAAAGTATTTGAGTTGGAAGGTTACAACAAAGTAGAGAAGATACAAGGTTTATAACACTGCAAATCATTGGAGACGCTGGTGGCAGATTATACCTGCCGGGAGCTGCAGTTCGTAGAAAGCAGTTTGGAGCACATGCAAGGATTGAAGATGCTACGACTAGTGGCCAGGAAAAGTTCAGTTATTGAACCTTTCATTAAAACCATACAGGTAATAATTCTACTTGTTTTCATCTCATAATTATATTTAATGTTGATTTGCTTCTTGGGCAGAAATTGCCGGCAAAAATGATAATATGTACTAAGGCAGCAACTGGGGCAGGGTCACTTTTAAACTCGTTAGCCTTTCCCAGTCTCTCTGTGGACCGTTCCTTTGGTAAGGGCTATATAGGGGTAGGGAAACTTTCCTCCATTGCCAAACCCTTTATGCTGTGTTTGCTTATAAATTGTGGCTCTCCACGTATGTTTCTTGCCGTAGTTGCGAATTATTGGGAAGAGTCTTTAATGTGGCTGGATGAGGGAAAAACTCTACTCTTAGGTGTGTTCACACAACATTCAGGATTCCTCAATTCACTGAGTTTTAGCATAAGACACGAGGTTCAATCCGACAGCGTAGATATTGAAGATAATGAAGTGGAGAAAGGATTTGTTGTGAGTGGGGAAGAAAATAGCATCGTGGAGGCTTTCCACCGCTTATTTGCACTTCTAGGAAATTCATAGTGTTATGAATTAATAGTAAATGGCAAGCATAGTTAAATCTGCTGTTGGAGATTTTAAGCTTAAAGAAGTAAGCTACTATGGCATTTATTATTGTATTCATTGGTTGTGTTAATGAAACTTCATGACTTTATTTTTTCAATATTAAACAAAGAATGAGCAGCTACCAACAGGTTGTGAACTAAAAATTATACATCCAAGCATGTATAAAAACTAATAACTACAAGGTTGCCTTAAAGAAGGTTGAAAGAAGGAAGTTATAAAGGTTCATTCCATGAACTTAAGTAATATTTGGGGTTGGCTTGAAACTGCAAAAATTGCTCTTTAATTTGTTGAAGCTAAATTGCGATGTTTACATTCTTCTTGGACAAATTCTAAAGCTATGAAAAAAGAGAAGCAATCCATAGAAAGTGTTAGTGTATATTGCATTTTATGCATACACTTAGGGCCTAACTTAGGCATCTATTGTCTCTTTCTCCTACGAGGTGTCAATGATAGTTAGGTGTCTTTAGAAGTGTCGATCCATTTTCGACACCTCTTCCTACGTTTTTGGTAGGCAACCCGCCACCACACTCATGGAATTTGGGTGCCTCCATCGTACCTATTTATGTACACCTTCCAGATCTAATGCATTGTTCAATTTCATTCATCTGTTGTGTTATTTTGTGCTTACTTTTAATCTTAGTGATCCACAAGTTCTTTTAGAAAGATGTTGAAGTAAAGCCTTATAGTAGCAGTTCCTTGATAAAAATTGGAGCTTAAAAACATAAACAACACATCTAGTATTCTATATATGCATTAAGATGACTTGTCAAATAGAATTAGCAATCACATTTTTTTAGGAAATACACCTTGCACAGGAAAGATTAATTCTTAATTACGTAAATTAAATATTTACTTGTGGTACATAGTTAATTATATGTTTAGACACACTAAATATTTATTTGGGTCCACTTATAAAGTTGTATGGAACATTGGTTAGATATTTTACGTGTAGGTGACATAGGACAAATATTTAATATTAGTGGGAAATACTTAATTCTGGGGTCAATGGTTTTGTGCTCTTCTAGTTTTGAGACACATGGTTTAACCAATACCATTTGGTAGTTTTGTGTGAGATTGATTCTATAAAAACAAGTAGATGGTTAGTAGTTGGGTTTGCTGTCAGTTGAATTGAGCTCTCTTGAAGAGTTCATATGTGAAGCATGACATGGAATGTGTGGTTGCATGGCTACCCATTATACTTAGACACATGGAAGATACATTGTAAAAGTTTGATGCTTCATAGGTGGTCATGGAAGCTTTATAAGTGTATTATAATGTTTTCATTGTTGAATAATACATTGAGTGTGGGTGCATTTGAAGGCTAGGTTTTTCCCTCTTGAAGGTTTTTCCAGTGTATATCCTACAAAAATTGCTCTTTAATTTGTTGAACTTAAACTGTGACGTTTACATTCTTCTTGGACAAATTCTAAAGCTACGAAAAAGAGAAGCAATCTGTAGAAAGATGTTGAAGTAAAGCCTTAGAGTAGCAGTTCCTTTATAAAAATTGGAGCTTGAAAACATAAACAACACATCTATATATGCATTAAGATGACTTGTCAAATAGAATTAACAATCACATTTTTTTTAGGAAATACACCTTGTACAAGAAAGATTACTTCTTAATTATGTAAATTAAATATTTACTTGTGGTGCATATATAATTATATGTTTAGACACACTAAATATCTATTTGGGTCCACTAGTAAAGTTATATACAACATTGGTGTGTGATTTGGCATTATCACATGACATCTTTTATTGGAGATAATTTGGGCACCACTTTTGGATGGTTTCGGCTCATGGTTTTGTAATTACCGTTGATAGTTTATTGTATTGCATCTCCTATATATCAGGAGCTTGAGATGAAGGTTGTGTGTAAGAGTCTTATAGATGTTGAGTTGTCTCCGGATCCCTAGTTGGTTATACTCTTGTGAAAGCTTTCTCTGCAAGTATATTGTAATCTTCTTGATTCATGAATAATATATTGGATAGCTTTGGACTATGGGGTTTTTCTCCCGAAAGGGTTACCTCATGAAATTACTATGTCATGGTATGATTTCTATTTATGTTTATTTCTGTAACTATTGTAAAGATCTGAAAAGTTCTACATATCCCTCCCCTTAATATTAGTGTAGAAAGTTGTTCATCAATCTTAGCTTCCTTACAAAAGGGAAATTCCTCCAATTCACAAGGCAAAGAAAAGTATACCTAATTGAATTGTTAACTTCAAAAGAAGATGATCTTTCTTGTAAATCACATTGGAAGAAGTCTAGCTCTGGTATACTTGAACAAGTTGGGCAGCAACAAAAGATCCAGGCATACACATGCCTTTCTACTCATTCACATCCATGTCCCACACAAAGGACTCAACCTCTACTACAATACCAACACCTTCAAGGGTTAATGAACATCCCACATTAAAGTGGACAGACTCATATTTGAATGTGTATTTCCACCAAACCCTTGAACATAACTTTCAAATGTGTTGCTACAATTTTCAAAATCTGAATCTTAAGCATGATTCATGATACAATCAAAATCCTCATCACATAACTCAACACCATGCAAAGAACCAATTTATTCCAATTGTCTCCTTGTTTCTTGCTCAATCTAGAAATTTGCTATCATATTCACTGCTGCAAGCATACTAATGACACATTTCTTCTTCCTCATTCATTTTTGTATCATCTTAATGTGGCTCACTTGAAGAACATTCAACATGAGGAAGCAAACAAACCTTGCACCAAAGAAAAAAGGTTATCATATGCATCGACAAGAACACCATCTCTGTATTCATCAAGGGAAAATTCTTCACAATGAAAATCCATGACTACACTAGCACTTGTCTCTAATCAATTATCATAATGTGCAGCCACCTCTACATCAACTTGTGTACAAACACCATGATCAACCTCAAAAGACGATCCATATGACTATTCATTCTTGTACACATCTTCCTCATTGTTCAACTAGCTATATACCTCAATATCTTGAGTTGGAGGTCATCTAGATTTCATCATTTTCATCTTTAACTGATGAGTTGCCCAACCAAAAGTAGGTGCATATACTATCTTCATCATTAGTATCATTATCACACAATACACCACCTTCATCTTCTACCCTTCTAACTACACAATCATCAATATTTGATGTTACACTCATTTAATAAGTTTTATCCACATGATTGATGCTTATATCAGCTTGTTCATTACTAGTAGTTCTCACACTTGTGGACAACAACCCTACTATGTAGTCATAGATCTTACTTTCTCCATGGATTCTAGGCATATATATGCATGCTACATTCTCATTATTTTGAAATCATCCTTTGCAAAACTCAATCCATCTTCATATGCTTCAAAAAATATATCAATGCAGGCAAGAGTGTTAGGTCTAAAATTATCAGGAATGTTGGAAAGTGAAACAACAAACCTATGGCTGAAGTCCATGCTAGACCTTGCTTCTTATCTTTTGATCTTTCCTAATTCTGTGACAAGATCAGTAGGGTCAGCACCTATAGTAAACTCTTCCTCAAAAGTAGCAACAAGTTCATTCCATGAAGCAAAAGATTGCCCTAGAAAGCTTGGAATCCATTCTCTTGCCTTTCCTCACTAGGACCTAATTTAAAAAATCTCATCCACATGTCCTCATCTTTAAATTGATGTTCTTCCATGAATTCTAAAAACTAATAAACATGTGTGTCCCCCTCCCAAATATTGTACGCATCAAACTTGGGCAGCTGGTTGTAGACCTTGGTTGGCATACTTCGTGTTTTGTAGTCAACCCAAGAGAGGTATAACTGTGTATAAACTAGATCTAAGGGATGAACAAAGGACTGAGCAATTTGATTTTTAGGGTTAGTAGGACAAGCATTGGACTACACCCTAGACTCTAGTAGCCTAATTTGATTTTCTGTTTATTTTTCTTGTTGCCATAAGGACTCTATAAACTATTTGTTTTTTATCAATTTCATATTGTAGCCTAGGTGAATCATTTTGGTTTTGCATGGGTGCATAAAGGTTTGGGTTTGTATAAGGTGTAGATCCATGACTCAAAAAAGAATTAGAAGAATGGTCATAGGTATCCAATGTAATGTAGTTTCTAGGGTCTGAAACATAGGAAGATGCATATGAAGGGGAATCCATAGAGTAACCATATCCATACCAATTGGCCATGACTAAAGCATTCTACAATATAGGGAAAAAAGAAAAGGTAATATATGTTCCTTCACCATTATAGGAATTCAATCTTAAAGGGAGGAAGAAAAAATCATGTACCTATGCACACCAGCTGCTGCAACCTAAGATGAGGTATTTGAGTCACCAACATCATGTTGCAAGTATGTGCCTAACCGGTGTTGTCATTGATGTTAACATATCTGTGTTGTCATTGGTGTCAACTGAGCTCTTGTTTTGATGCTTGCTTGTAATGAGTTAAGTGTTGAAGATAATAGGTATTATTAATGCAGCAAAATAGTTCGGTAGATTGCTCTATATTTCCTGTAGAATGAATATTCTTGTGTGTAGATTGGAAGTTATTTCGATGCATGTCTAAAGATGCTATGTTCCAAGTTTGAGCCTCCGATATGAAGATTTGAGTGAGTTATGTTCACCAAAGTGAAAATAATTTTTTCTATATATTTGGTGGTGACACGAAGAATGTATTATGCTCTGCATTCCTCCGTAGTTAAGTATTTCAATCTTCAGCTCTGGAATCAAGTTTGTGATGATGATAAGTACCTTCAACTCCAATGGTTCATGATTTGGTGGTCCGCAAGTGATCTTTTCCTTATGACAATAGTTGACAGTGTTGTTCATGTGCTCTAGTTTGAAGAACCTTCTTGACAGAGTGGTTAGAGATTGTGTGGTTGTTCTTGGTGATTTCAATGCACTTGTGGATGTCTCCTGATCATGTTCCTACCTTTGGATTGGTCCGCAAAGAGAAATTTGGATTGTGGATGAAGACTATTCTTAGAAGACTTAATGTTACAACCAGTCTTGGCAAACTTGGTTATTTTCACTACTTGCGAAGATTCATCAAAGTTTATGGAAGCATGTCGTGGCATGGAAGATTGCATTTGAGTCCCAACTACGGCATAATATGATTTACATACATCTTTCCCCTAGCTAATTTTGTTTACGTCCAGACCTATTTTTATGTATGTTTGTAATGACGACCTTGGAGAATGTTCCAATGGTTGATGAATGTAATGACGACCTTGATGTACATGCCAAGGTTGATGATGTGTATAAAAACATGTATTGAAGTTGTGAAAAAGGTGTGCTTGTGTGAAAATGTGAAGATAAGTGCGAAGGAGTAAGAAGAGTAGAGCAGAGGTGTTATTTTGTGCTTCAATGGAACTAAACCCTGGCATAAAGTATATGCTATCAAATTAGTTCACCAATCCTTGGCAGTGAGCTAATATTGGCAATGAGCCCTAACATTTGCAGTGAGCATTTTGGGCAGTGAGCCCTAAGGTAGTGAGCCTCTAATTTTTGATATTGCTATAACTTATTTATTTTTGTGGCCTAACACCCACCATGGTTTTTTCCTTATAGGGTTTCCCACCTAAAAATTCTAGTGTCTCATGTGTTATTGTGTTGAGCTTCTGGTTTTATGCTTTCATGGTTAATCTTAATAACAGTGATTAAGAGTTTGATGTGTTGATATTCATAAGTGGTTAGAGTTTTGTGACAACTAATTCACCCCCCCTCTCAGTTGTCCAATTCATTTCAACAATTGGTATCAAAGCCAAGTTCCTTGGAAGGAAGCCTAACCACTTGAGGAAGATCCAAGATGTCTTATAGAAAAGAAGCTCCACAGTTTGATGGAACAAATTATGCTCTTTGGAAGCTACGAATGAAAAACCACCTCCTTTGTCTTGGTTATAAAGTGTGGAAAGCGACAGAGATAAAGTATACCTTTCCTCAGAATGGTTTGCAAACTAAAGATGAAATCAAAGAATATGAATTAAACATAAAAGTTAGAGATGCTCTGTTGAGTGCCTTATTTAACACTGAGTAAATAAAAGTCATAGATCTAGAATCTCCTCATGAAGTTTTGAAAAAGCTGGAAAAACTGTATGAAGGAGATGATTCTATAAGGAGTACTAAATTTCAAGGCTTGATAGCGAAATATGAGGGTTTAAAAATGAACGAAGATGAAAACATAACTGCCTTCATGCAAAAAGTTGATGAAATTGTCAATGGAATAAAAGATATGGGAGGAACTATTGATGAGAAGAAGTTGTGATGAAAATTCTTAGGTCACTACCTAAGTCCTATAGTCACAAGGTAGCTGCACTTGAAGAAGTAATGACAGTGCAAGATGTCACTAAGGATCAGTTGCTTGGAAAGCTAACAGCCTTTGAGATGAGAGAGTTTGGTGATGCCCTCCTAAAGGTAGAAATTGCTTTCAAAGCTAGTACTTTAGAGAAGATCTCCAGATCTTAAAAGTACAAGGTAGAACCTGATGATGAGTTTGATGAAATTGAAGCCAACTTTGTTGACAAACTGCAAAGAGGTTCAAGTAAGTTCAAAGGCAAATTACCTTTCAAATGTTTTACATGTGGTAAGGTTGGTCACTATGACTCTAGATGTCCTGAGAGAATTGAAAGGAATAGAAAAAGATTTTAGAGTAAACCTAGTGTTCCAAAGAAATGCTACTATGTTAGAGATCTTGAAGGTGAAGGTGTGATAGATGATGAATCTGATGATGCTAGTACTAGTGCAAATGAATGCTTGTTTATTGCAATTAAGGAAGAACATGTGTCCACTAATCCTACTAAATATGTGAAGGAAGAGAAACCAATGGAAGAAAGTGCCTTGGTTGTTCAGGTTGAGAAAGATAAGGATGAATGGATTATTGACAGTAGATGCTCACATCACATGATCAGTGACAAAAGTAATTTTGTAATTCTGGAAAAGTATGATGGAGGACTGGTTAGGTTTGGAGATAATGCAGCTGGTAAGATTTGTGGAAAAGGATCTATTTCTTTTAATGGAAAGCACAACACTGATAATGTCCTATATGTGAAAGGTTTAAAGCAGGGTAAAAGCACAATAGTGTGTCACACTTTTGACTAAACAAATAGTTAAGAGTGGATAGTTTATGCATGATATGTTTATGCCTAGTTTTGTTACGCCTGAAACCATGTTGCGCCTATGTGGCATCTACATGGTTGTACATTTTTGTGTGGAATGTTATCGGATGATAAGTTTACGCCTAGTTAGGTTTCAGATGTAACCATAGAAAATAAAAATAAAAAAAGGAGAAAATATCATTTTTGCCCGAATTGATACAGTTTTGAAGTGTTCCACTGGAGCCCACAATAGCTAGCGAGCCCACATGCCTCTCGACTACATTGCACCACCTCCAAGTACTGTTCCATCACTGCAACTCCACAACACCCACCTGCACAAATGGATATATAAACTATACCCACATGTGTAGATGTGCATATACCATAATCCTGACTATATAAATAAATATATACACAAGATTATCATGTATGCATGCTAGGAATGTGTCACAAAAATGAGATCTTTTTGTGAACGTGTGGAGAATGATTTTACGTTTACATCCCACAGAGGAAGAACCCTTTTTGTAAGAATAAAAACTCTTCGCACAATATAAAACCCTAATTTTAAGTTACGATATTTTACCAACTGCAAAATCCTATATGAATTTTTATAGTTTGTTCAAAATCTCTCCTTTCATATGATACAGTCTTTAAATCTCCTTCCATATATGATACCTCGTCTTTTAAAAAATGACTACATATAGATATACAGGTGGTATTTTTAAAGACTTGTATAGCTATATTTAGGCATTTTTACTATAAAATACAATTGAAATTTTAAAAATACGGTATCATATGAAAGGAGAGATTTTGGACAAACTATCAAAATTCATATAGGAAAATGTCAAAACTGTCAAAATTCGAGTTAAGAAAAGGCAAAAATCCTATATGAATTTTTATAGTTTGTTCAAAATCTATCCTTTCATATGATATAGTCTTTTCTCCTTCCATATATGATACCCGGTCTTTTTAAAAATGACTACATATAGCTATACAGATGGTCTTTTTAAAGAATTGTATAGCTATATTTAGGTATTTTTACTATAAAATACAATTGAAATTTTAAAAAAACTGTATCATATGAAAGGAGAGATTTTGGACAAACTGTCAAAATTCATTTAGGATAAAGGATAGGTAACAAAAAAATGTTGTAAGTTGCCTCACTCAATTGCAACCAATCATAGGTTAGAGGTTGTTGTTGAATTGACACTTCTAGGAGCAGGCATACTGAAAATCTATTATGCAAAAGTTATATCTGAACTTTGAGCTACCTTGGCTTAAAATAATGATTTGCAATTGGAAATGGATGCTCTTTATCTAGGTTAGCATGGGATCATTTGTCATGGAATTATTGGTTCTTTTATTCTACTGTAGGCCAATATTCTTCCATAGAGTACATGGTAGAGAGTTATTGAGGGATTGACAGAATCAAAACTAGTTTAGCATGGTTATGCACAAAGACATGACTACGAAGAATATGCAACCAATTTAGTTTAAATACAATAAAATCAATTTTGCAATAGTTGCAAAGGTTTCAAGATTGTCAGTTGCTAAAAAGATATGAATCATTCACATGATTTCAAAGGGGCAAAATTTGTAATGCTAGAATGATTTCAAAGGAAACTTTTGGATTTATTATTTGCTGTAGAATTAGAGAAAGAGAGCTCTCAATTTGAGGACCAAATTTACTTCATTTAACTCCACAACTACATCACTTCACTCTAGGTTTGAATTTTCCCATTTATTTTGCAATTAGATTAGATTAAATTTTATTTTTTTCTTATCTTCAATTAAAATTAGAGTAAATTAGTTTAACATAGATCTTGAATGAGATCGATTAAATTTAGAATGCATTTCTTCATGGTTGGAGTAGATTATTTAACTTTATAACTATGTTGAATCCATTCTTGTCAAATTGGGATTTCAGTCTAGAAAACTTGCTTGAAAAGTCATCTCTTTTTATGGTTTTCTTGCCTAAACATTTCAAAAAAAATTATTCTATTAGTCTATTAGCTATCATTCTATCATGTAATCCCTCATTCAAAAGTGGTTCCAACCCATTACCAATATTTAAAATCCTATTTGCCTCCACTATTTTGGTTGCTAAAGGCCCCTGTTTTGATCTTCACTTGGAAAAAATAGTTCAAACTAGTAGAAAACTAGGTCATTCATTGTTGAATTAGTTGTCATTTTCCTAACAACATTATATGTGTGATATGATTGCACTTTTGTCCATCCAAAAACCATTGAAAACCCCAAATATAGTCATTTTGCATTTACTTGGTCTTCTCAAATTTACATTCATTTCAATAGGAAAAATCTATTTGTTGAAAATGGGAAATTTGAACTTTAACATATTATAATTCAAAAGGATAGCTTTGTCATTATAGAAATAGATTAGTGAGTTTTGTATTTACATTTATTTCAATAAAAGTTGCATTTTTATTCAAGATCTGAAATCTAACTATATTATTAGTTTGAAATTTTAAAAAAACCTAGATTACATTTTAGGGAAAGACATTGAAGAGAAATTATAATTTATCTTATATTGAATTATAAAATTAAAATCGTAATACTAATAAAATGGAAACTTGTCAAATTTGAAACAGTTGTATTCTTATCATTTTGAAAAGTTGCAAAATTGCATTCTTGAAAATTTTTCATTTTATATAAGAATCATTCAATAAAACTAAATCATTTGTAAAAATATGCATTTTTGCTTGCATTAGTTGCATTCATCTCAAAATCTACATATTGAAATGAGAAGATATAAAATTTAGTTGCATTTGGTATTTATTTTCTATTTTATCTATTAACATAGAATTTTATTTAAAGTAGAAAATTAAAAAAAAACATTTAGGCAATTAGAATACACTTCCTAACACATTCATACACCTATGTAAAATCCAAGTAATTTCCTTACTTTATGGCAATCTAGTATGTTGTGTGCACAAATCGATCTAGAGAGTGGGTTGTGGGAGTTAGATTTTGCCTTTAGGTTACATAACTAATCTTGATGTAAATGTGGATCTGAACTTGGCTATGTATTTGAAATATGTGCACATACTTGAAACTTTCTTGCCTTGGTGTATGTGACCCACAATAACTAATTTAGTATTTAAGAACACGTAGGCTATTTCATGTTTTAATACTCCTTGTTGTGTCTTGATTTAATATAAGTGTTTAGATCAAGAATGTATTTAATTTTTTAATTTTAAATGTTTATATAGTTTTGTAACTAATTTAAATGGGTCTAGATTGTTCGTGTGTATTTAATTCTTAGATTTTAAATGTTTTTAGTTTTGTTAATTTAAATGTAAAAATTGAATGTATAAATTTAGTTTATAAAATAAATGTACATATTCAAATTTTTTAAAATGCAGAAATTTGCGTACATGGCATCTAATATGATGTCTCATCATAGTGATGCTCATAACAGTGCTGATGCACATAGTGTTAGGAGCAACTTATAAGTTGCCACTCTCGATAGACTAAATAATGCTTTGACAAATTTAGATCAGACGATCCATAGTACACCAAACCTATCTAATAGAGACAGGTTGGTGGGGATTAGAGTAGAGTTGCCCATATGATTGACATAGTCAAATCATCATACATCCTTATGATGATTTGAGTATTGAGTATTTTTGTGTCACTTGCTAGTACTGTTACTGGGACAATGAAATGGCCAGCAGTTAATAGGGTTGTTTCATTAGATATGGTGCATAGTATGTTTCCACATTATCAGGGACTGGACAAAGTTCGAGGCTATTTTGTCACTAGGTGTACAGATGTTGTTTCACCACTTATATATCCCAAGTGGTTAGCAGCACATCATAGATGGCCTCACAATGATGAGTTACCATTATATTTTTGCAAACAATTATATGTTGCAATTCATTTACAACTTGATGTTGATTTCACATCTATCACTCAACATGCAGGACAGGGTTTTGGTAGGTTTTTCAGAGAAATTTTGACATCCTAATTAGGATCCGCCCATTGATAAGAGGGCATTAGTGGGTCCCAACCTTTTGGTACTTCCCAAAAGGTTGAATCTAGGACAATCATCTGAGACAACAGTTGCATCATTGAGACAGCGCATTTTTTAGAGTTTAGGTTCTATTGGCAGTGACATTCAGTGACATTGACCGCTTGGCATCAGATTGCATTGGTAGATATATGTTGCATCCACGTACCAACATAGGATTAGATGATTCAACTTTTACTAGTTATGATCCTTATATATGTGCTAACATAGTTTCACCATGTGATGTTGCACAAACTTCTAGAGAGGGTGATTTACACAGATTGAGTACATGTTTGGGACAAGATCTACTTTCTGCATATCAGTTTGTCAATTCAGAGTATGGGATCCCTCTCAAGACTGTGTCCATATTTGTTAGTTAGTGCAGTGATCACCGAGCTACACATATGACTGACACAATGCCTTTAGAGTAGATTCCATCACAACCTAATGCTGGTATTGTGCCACCTTATGCACTAGGATCATTCCATGGACTTTTGTTTGAGGATAACATTCTGATGACCCTCGATTCATTAGACCTTAGTGGGATTGGGAGGGTCATCCATGGAGCTACACAAGTTGCTAATGACGAGGTATACATTTTAAATTTTGTGTTTAATCTCTAGTGTAATTTATAAAATTTAGTCTTGTGCATCATGCACTTGTTGACTCTTATTTTTAATCAATCTTACATTAGGAACCGATGAGAGAGGTGCTAGGACTTGACATTGTGTAGTAGACAATGGATGTGGTTGAGGCTAGATGCAAGGTATTTAGTATTTAATTGTATAAAATTTGAACATGTACTTGAGATTCCATATTTTTTAATTTATATATAAATTTAATTTAATAGAGATAATTTTTATGTTCAGGGATCTACACATCACTCAAATATTCATAGATGGATGGGATTAGATACACGGGGTTTAGGACAGGGATCAAAATGAGGATCCGTACAGGACTCAGCTTGTCATTCTACTCCTGGGTTGAGTGAGGCTCGTTCCGACCATAGGAGGCACGAGTGATGATGTTGTGGTTAGATGTATTCATGTTCTTTGTTATGTTTTCCTGAACTCTCATGACATGTTGCAGTTAGACTTGATGTTATATTGAATTTAGATGCTATTGAGTTTACATGTTGTAGTTAGACTTTATGTTATTGAGTTTACATGTTGTAGTTAGACTTTATGTTATTTCTTTATATATATATGATACATGTATATATGCACATTTAGATGTTTAGTTATATAGATATCTATGGATGTTTTCCTTTGAATATACGAATCTTAATTTGGATAAAATCAAGTTTTAACTTATAGTTTAAATGTGTATATATGTTTACTTGTAGATGCATATAAATTTACTTATACCTGTGTATATATATTTGCTTGAATTATATGTTAAATTTAAATTGTGTTTTATGGAAAAATATCAATTTGTTTTTGAAATGTTTCTTGTAGATGTGATGTTATTAATGATTGAGAAATGATGTCAACACCCTAGGCATTGATAGGAATAGTTTTTATAAAATATGTGGGAATGTATGGAAAAATAGATAAAATTATGTTGTGTAATAACTTTTAAAAATGATGAATAATTTAATTTAATTTATATCTATTGAATCTTGTGAACTAAAATATAGTTTTTATACAATATTTGTATTTCAAATTAGTCTCTTATTGGATGTGTCCACTATTGATAGTTTTGTCACATGTTTTTATATGGCTAATAAAATTCAAGAAAACTTTGGATTATTCTTTTTTTTTTTTGGTTTATAATGACTTCTAATATCATTGACAAGATTGTTCACTTGTCTATATAACATGTATAAACACCTATCTAGAGGATAGTAGAAGGATTGATATGTTCAAATCACTATATCATAGGTAAAGTGTAATATTGAAAGTATGTAATTGAAATTAAGTGGTGGTGAATAAAGTTAAATACTCTATAATTATGCATATATATGATGCTATATGAACTTAAGAATTCCATGTAATCTAATATTTACACATGAATTTGATTGTGCATGCAAAGAATTCAAACTAGATGTTGAGCTATAATTGTGTCTAGTTGAATGTAAATGAAATCAAATATATTCTTGAACTTAAGAACTCCATATAATCTAATACACATGAATTTGATTGTGCATGCAAAGAATTCAAATTAGATGATGATCTATACTTGTGTCCAGTTGAATCTAAATCAAATCAAATCTATTATTGAACTTAATAATTCTAGATGGAACATTTATATGCAATTGGAAATTGATAAAATCTCACTATGCACATAATATATAAGTATCTAGAGATCTTCCCATGACAACTATATATTAAAAAGTGATCAATCCACATAATTGTACCAAAGATCCCATTACATGTGGTCTCAAGCTATACATCATTATGAATATTCCAATGCACCAAGGTGAACAAGAAAGACCAATCCAAGAGAACCCATACAAGAACAATTCACAAAATGATACACATAAGTAACATACCAAAGGTTATAGAAAATCATGGTTTCTACTCTAAATGAAAGAAAAGAAATTACAACATGCCTAGATAGATCTTGGATAATATAATAAAAAAAATGAATGTCACAAATTAGTAACATAAAAAATAAAAAAAAATAGAGACATGTATCTATTCTTCACCACTCAAACTTACTTGACAAAGAAGTATTTGAAAAAGCATAATGTCAGGGATTGGCTACAAGTGATAGATTCCAATAAGGATCGCAATGTATGTGTGAGCTACGATATTTCAACATTGCTAAGAATGAAGTAGAAGATGAAGATTAGATTTAAGTTTTGTTAGTATTTAGGTATGAGTGATACTAATTTTTTAAACTATAAAGAGTTAGCTACTGTAATTCTCTTATAAATGTCATGCCAAGTTTGAGTTTATTTTGTTTGCTTGTATTTTGGTAGGGTTTTTGCCTCAATTACTATGTAGGTATCTAGATCTTACATGAGAGTTTGGGGACAATTTTTAAAGCAATATTTGTATTACAAAAATTTATGTATGTTATTTGAATTTTGTATGCCAGATCTAGCATATAATGAATGTTAATTGAATATGTATGATCTCTATATATTAATTTAGATTAATTTAGATTAATTTAATTAGATGTATATAGAGGGAGGGATATTGAAGGAGAGAGAGGAATAGAGAAAGAGAGATATTTCAGATGGCCTAGCATCTACCCATCTTCCACATGTCAGTTTCTATTTTTTCCTTATAAAACTCAATGTAAAGATTTACTAATTTGTGTTTAATGCCTTAATGTAGGGATAGAGATAAGGAAATGGAGAGGAAGAGATAGAATTTCATTATGTGATAGACTTAGGGCTATGGTCAAGAATTCTATTGGAAAACCCTACATTAAAGATCATGCTATGGTAGATAGATAAGAGAGAGATGGAGGAAGAGATAAAAGTGAGAGAGATAGAGAGGGGTGAATAGAGAAAGAATTAGAGACATTTAAAATACACATGAATTTGATTGTGCATGCAAAGAAATTTTCAAACTAGATGATGAGCTATATGTGTGTTCAGTTGAATGTAAATCCAATCAAATCTATTTTTGAACTTATGAATTCTAGATGTAACATTTATATGCAATTGGAAATTGATAAAATCTCACTATGCACATAATATATAAGTATCTAGAGATCTTACAATGACAACTATATATTAAAAAAGTGATCAATCAACATAATTGTAACCAAAGATCCCATTACATGTGGTCTCAAGCTATACATCATTATGAATATTCCAATGCACCAAGGTGAACAAGAAATACCAATCATATTATGGTCTTTAAAACTCATATTATGTAACTACTTTTATGGATTATTCCTTCCACATTATTCCAACATTCACAATTGACAGATACATACAAGCCCTCTTCCTTTTATTAGTGATTTATCAATGCATATAACCTAGAATTTACATACAAGGGTTATATTTTTAATGTTTTACTAAACACCAAGCCCATTAGCTCAATAATGAGCAATAGGTTAAAAAAATAAATACATAGAATAATTCTTGGAAGCAACTTGAGCATAGACTTTTCCTAAGATTAACCCATACACAACCATACAACTTTATGCCAATAATGCTTTATACAATACAACCCTTCAAAAATTTTTAAATAAATATATTTCATACAACCTAAAGAGTATTGGTTACATTACCAAATAATAGACCTCATAAAACTCAACAAGCTAGAAACTAACATAAATGTTCATCAGGCTACTCAAAACAAAATCACCAAACTTGCACACACAAGCCTCCTATCCACATACCAAGAAAAAAACCTAGATGAAAATAACAATCAATATCCTTAAATATCACTATCATACTAATAACAATAATCTAAATTCATATGATTCACTTTCAACACATACAAATAGTATAAATTGCACTCAACTTCTCTCTTGAACTCAATTCCAAAATTCAAAGTGCCCTTCACATATCTCAAGATACACTTTGCAACTTTTATGTGACTATAATATGGCTCTTGCATAAACTTGGCCACCAATCTAATAACAAAAGAGACATTAGGTCAAGTATTACTCGAGTGAGATATAAAAAACTACCCCACTATTTAGAGAACCCATACAAGAACAATTCACAAAATGATACACATAAGTAACATACCAAAAGTTATAGAAAATCATGGTTGCTACTCTAAATGAAAGAAAATAGATTACAACATGCCTATAGATCTTAGATAATATAAAAAAAAAAATTAGTAACATAAAAAATAAAGAAAACTAGAGACAACATGTATCTATTCTTCACCACTCAAACACCAAATGAATTTTTAAAGTTGTACTAGATGTTTTGTAAAATGTCCTTAAAGCTTGAAATTAGGAAACTTGGAAAGAATGTTGGTTAGTTGCCATGTGGCATTTCAGGGTGCAAATCCTTCCATTAGACTAAAATCTCATCGATAGAATGAGTGCAAAGGTACTTCATGTGTTTGCCCAATAAAACCTTGGGTTCTAAAATATGGATCCCTCCTCATCTAATTTTGGTAGCTCAATGAGGATTTGAGCAATAGTCCCAATCACTTTCTTGAGGAAAGAGACATGAAAAACTGGGTATCTATCTTTGAAGAGAGTGGGAGTGCGAACCTGTATACCACCTCACTAATGCATTAGATCACCTAGTAAGGGCCATACAATTTTGGACTCAACTTATGAACACATTTTTCCCACAATGACATATGTTTATAGAGTTGGAGGTGTAAAAATATCTAATCATTAATGATAAAGGCATGCTCTATCCTATGTTGATCCACCCATTATTTCATGTGATTTCATGTGCTAATGCTAGATTGTCCATAAGGAAATAGAATTTGTTTTGTTGCTTGGCTCAAGTACTATCAATTTTTATGACCTTGGAAGAACCTAGAATATAAATGTTGGTTGGATAGAGTTAACTATGAAGAACAGAACAAGCTAAACATGCCACAAGTGAGATGTGGCACTTGGACCTGACATGCAACTCATCTAAAAGGCACCACAAATACAAGGCACACATTTCCCTAAGATTGTATACAAATAGAATTAAAACATGTATGATAGAAAAGTAAGAGATAAGATAGTAGACAATAGATGAAAGGAATAAATAAGGGAAAAAAGTGTGAAATAAAAGAGATTGTAATCAGAATTTGTATCAAAGATATTTATATAATGACTAAAGGACTGTTATATTTTCCACTTAATGAGATAAAGAATAATTGATGATGTGTAAATGATGTTATGTATGTTTAATTGATTTTTCTTGTCTTATTTCTATTGCATCCTTCTATAATCTATTGCGTGTGCCTTAAACCTTGTATTACTACTCACACTTGGGTATAAACACAACTTTCAATAGACTAAAGCCTAGATCTTTGGTTTGCAGCCAGTTCTTTCTAATATTTGGTTCCATTGTTGAGACCTTGGTAGAAGCAATGAGGGGAGGATAAAAAATAAAATAAATCTTTTGCAGTAGTAAATAATTCAAGAAGAAAGGATTATATAGTTAAGAAGGAACTAATTTTTTTGGTTTGTAGTAGGATCTTCTAGGCTCTAGCCTAATGAGAGGAGGTTAGGCACTTGGGGGATGATTAATGGAAAGTGGGGTATCCTATAAAAGGATCTCCAAGGGATGTGACTGCTAAGGTAAGTCTAGTTTGAGCCATTAGGGATGGATAAAAAGGATTAATGAAATATGAAATCAAAACCACCCTTGGCCAAAGGAAAGAGTAAGAGACAAAGAGAGATCTTTGAGTGAATTAAAATGGTAGCTAAGTTGAGCATTGAACAAGAAAGGAGATTGAAATAAATTTATGAGAGAGAGGAAAGGTGCAAAAGGATAATTGAGAGAGCCAAATAGGCCCCTTTAAAGAATGTTAGGAGGACTACTATAGAAGGTTTAGGAAGTCCCCAGTTGGAAGGATAAGTAGGAGCTTTAACCTATGAGGATACAACAAAGAGATTGATTACCTGAGTAAACAAATCAAAGGAAAACCTACCAGGAATGACTAAACAACTAAATAATTATGATGTGTTTAAGGAGTCAAGAAAGGAAGGACTTAGGAGGTGTAGTGCCCATGTTATTTTCAATACAAACAACTAAGAGGGGGGGGTGAATCAATTGTCCCAAAAATTTCTTTTTATTAACCACTTAAATCCTTCTTGTAATTTAGTAGCATAATAATAAATCAATCATGGAAACATAATGCAATAATTCAAGAGCAGAAACACATTAACACATATGACACCAAGATTTTAATGTGGAAAACTCAGTTAAGGGAAAAACCATGGGGTGACTAACCCAAGATTGTATTCTCTGTTAAAAAAATAAGAACAAAATGGCACATGCCAATTAGGGCTCACTGCCCGAGCACAGTGCTCACAAGAGGCTCACTGCCTATAGGAGACACACTGTCTTCAGAATAATAAATATTACATACTTGAACTAAAGATTAGCATCGTCACCATGCTTGAGTCAGTTCCATTTAAGCTCAATAATTCTGCTCTGCCTTTCGCTTTTCTCCTTTCTACCACACTCTCATCTTCTCCCTGATACATTTGAAATGACTTTACAACTCTTATTTATACAAGACATCGACTTTAGGATAATCATTAAAGTCGGCATACTTTACAGAGAAAATACACAAATACAACTTGACTTATTACAAAAGACTTCATGCAATTCACCACTCTGTCGGCCACATAGATCTGGGATTTAAATCTTCTTTGAGGAACACGCCATGCTTCATAGAACATCTTCATGATCATCTACAAGATGTGTAAATCATCTAGTCAGCCAAGTTTAGGAAGAACATCATCATCCGGAAGTAATTCTTCAATTATGAGCTCAATCTTCAATGCAGACCACCAACACAAACTAGACACAATCTAGAGACCCCCACAAGCTTGCCTGATTCACCAAGAACTGTTGGGAATTAAGGTGTCTCAACCTTGGTAATTCTTTGCATTTGTAATGTTTGTATTTATTATTCATTGCCTATGTTGTAAATAATTGGAAATTCCACTTTGTCATATTGTCGGATGTAGCACGGTGATGTGCCAATCCTACATGGATTATGACAACTTGGTATTTTGTCCTCACATGAGGAGATAGGCATCCCACTTAGTGGTAGGAATATTCTTCCATGTGTCAGTATCTTCTATGTTGTGTAAGGAATGTTTGACTGAAACAGTTATGACGGATTCCTATGACGGATCTATGACATGTAAGAGTCAAGAATAGAAGTTTGTAAGACAAGTAATGACATGTGTCATGAAGCATCTTTGAATGAGGCATATTTGGGTACCCCAAGGTGGAATATGATGTGTTGTAAGAGAATATACTATTTATAGCATGTTTATGACAGATTCTCTTATAGTTGTAAGTTATAACTGCTATGACAGATTCTATGACGGTCGTAAGTGTCGTAAGAGCATCTGTCATAGCCCATTTTGGAAATAGGCGACCTCTTTGGGATGGGAGCTATGGACAAGTGTCAAACACATTCTACAATGTTGACCGGGTGTCCCTAGGCATGGGTTTTGGTCCAAGATGCCATATTGGACACCCATTCCAAGAAAGGTCCAAAATTGCCTTGTATGTTCTATTTAAATAGGTGCTTGGAGATGGAGTTTGTATCACAGGTTTATAGGTACTGTTATGCTACCGAATTGACTCCAGACATGAGTGTCAAAGACCATTGAAGCTTGCATTGCAAGTGTATTGTAAACATTATTTCAGATTTGTTAATACATTGTGCAGGTTTCTGAGTGTGGGGTTTTTCACCCGATAAGGGTTTTCCCCACTGTAAATCTCTGTCTCTCTTCTTCTGTCTTCTTTCTAGCTCTTGTGTTTTGCTGTAATATCTCATGTTAATAGTTTAACATTGCTATAATAGTTAGGATAAATTTGAATTTGCATAGCCCTCTCCTCATTAGATTACTGAAAGGAAGTGTTTCCGCACACCTAGCTTCCTTTCAGTTGGTATCAGAGCTTGATCACCTTTGGTCCTAGTTGTTGGGTAGGGGTTTTTTGAGCTAATCTTAGGTTGAGTGGGAGTCTATGTAGAGCATTCTATATCTTATTGCAGCAAGGAGATGGCAGGCACATCAGGAAGGTTTGAACTAGAGAAGTTCAACGACAGTAATTTCGAGCTGTGGAAGCTCAAGATGGAAGACTTGTTAGTTGACCAAGACCTTTGGGATAGTGTGAACAGAACTAAACTAGCTGCAATGTCACAAGCTAACTAGGATCAAAAGGATCAGAAGGCTAAGGGTCTCATAAGACTTAGTCTTGTCGATTTTGTGTTGTTAAATGTCCATGAAGAGACCACTGCAAAACTCCTTTGGAAGGAGTTGGGGGATGTGTATCAAGCCAAATCCCTTGTCAATAAACTTTTCCTGAGAAAGAAGTTGTATTCTCTTTGAATAGAGGATAGAGGATCCGTGGCTAGACATATGAATGCCTTTAACATGTTGGTTGCACAATTGACCTCTATTGGTGTAAAGATGGAGGAGGATTGGTGTATGACCCTGCTTTGTTCTCTGCCGGACTCATGGGATCATCTTGTCATGGCAATCGGAAGCACCACATCCACATTCAAAATGGCAGAGGTGGTTTCTTCACTGTTATCTGAAGAGATGCGGAGAAAGTCTTTTGAGGTAACCAAAGAAGCCCTTGTAGTTGGTGGAAGACCCAAGGAGAAAGGGAAGATGAAGGACAAGAAAGCTGAAAAGGGTAGATCCAAATCCTGAGGGAGATCCAAATCTCCTAGAAAGTCTAAGGCTCTTTGTTGGAACTGTGGAAAGACCGGGTATTTCTGAAAGGAATGCAAAGAGGAGAAGAAGAAAAAGAAGAAAGCTCCTGATTCAGATTCTGACAAATCACAAGATGACGGTGATGCTTTCATCGCAGCCTTGGCAACCCATGCATCTAATGATGTGTGGATAATCAACTCTGGTGCATCATTCCACATGACCTCGCATCGAGACTGGTTCACTAAGTATGAGGAGTTTGATGGTGGAAAGGTGTATCTGGGTGACGACTCTCATCTGAAGATTGTTGGCCATGGAAGAGTCTCTATCCGATTCCCTGATGGTTGAGTGAAGAGGATCTTTGGGGTTATGCACATCCCAGGCTTAGCACGGAACCTACTTTCTATAAGTAGTTTGAATGATGCAAGTGTGCAGGTTGTCTTTTTGAAAGAAGGATGCAAGATGACTAGAGGATCTATGGTGCTTGCTAAGGGTACTCGGAGAGGTACTCTATTTCAGCTGGAAGCATGCATTGCACAATGTAATAGTTCTTCTGACTCAAGGAAGAGGGCAGCAGTCACTTCATCCCCACAATCTGAATGAACAGTGAAGAAATCTATTATTTCTAGTCCTGATGGTTGTAATCTTGCATTGGAAGTTAAACTTCCTACAGAAAAGATAATGTTATGGCATAAGAGATTTGGCCACATTTGTGAGAATTGTTTGCGTACCCTGAAAAATAAGAACCTCATTGAGAGGTTAGATGATTGTAATCTTGAGTTTGACTTTTGCAAACATTGCATTTATGGAAAACAAAACCATGTTCAGTTTTGCTCGAGTTCTCATAAGTCTTCTGGTGTGTTGGACCTCATTCATTTTGATGTGTTTGGTCCTGTTAATGTTCCTTCATTATCAAAATCTATATACTTTGTATCTTTTATAGATGATTACAGTAGAAGGACATGGATTTATTTTCTCATAAGCAAATCTGAAGTCTATAGCAAGTTTAAGGAGTTTAAAGCCTTTGCTAAAAATTAGACTGGTAAAAAGATTAAATGTTTGAGAACTGACAACGATGGTGAGTTCTGATCTATAGAATTCGATAAGTATTGCAAGGAACTTGGGATTGAAAGACACAAGACAACTCCATACACACCGCAGTAAAATGGAGTTGCAGCGAGGATGAACAGGACACTGATGGAGAAGGCTAGGAGTATGCTTAGTGGAGCTGGTCTAGACAAAAGTTTTGGGCTAAAGGTATTGCCACTGCTTGCTATCTGGTAAATAGATCTCCTACATCAGTTCTTGTTGGAAAGACACCTATGGAGGTGTGGTCTGGTAAAAAGCCTTCAGTAAGGCATCTTCTTGTTTTTGGTTGTGAGGCATATGCACATGTGCCTAGGGAGAAGAGGTCAAAGTTGGAGAACAAAGCTGTTAAGTGTATCTTCATTGGCTATGGGGCTGGTGTGAAAGGATACAAGCTTTGGGATCCCATGGCTGAAAAAGTGTTGTACAGTAGAAGTGTCATCTTTAGAGAGCTTACACCTTCTTCCACTATTTTGTAGCTAGAAGAAAAAGAAAAGAAAGAGGATGTTGTTCAGTTTCCTCTAACCCCTGAGAAGACTGAACAGAAAGACAATGTTGGACCTGATGATGAGGAGAGCTCTAGCAGCTCTGAAAGCTCAGAAGAAGAAGCTGAACCCCAACTTCAACTCTTAAGGAGGTCTACACGGGTAAGGAAGCAACCTGAAAGGTTTGGTTTTACATTGCTTGATTCTAGTTGTGCTTATGCTTTGCTCACTAACAGTGATGAACCTGGAACTGTATCAGAGGCTTTGGATATGAAGGATGCAGGTTCCTGGAAGGAGGCCATGGAGGAAGAAATGGCTTCTTTGGAAAAGAATCAAACTTGGGACTTGGTGCCTTTGCCTCCTGGACAGAAACTTGTTGGATGCAAATGGGTGTTCAAGAAGAAGATTGGTGCAGATGGCAGTGTTGAGAAGTATAAGGCCAGATTGGTTGTGAAGGGGTATTCACAAGTGGAGGGTATAGATTATGGTGAGATCTTCTCTCTCATTGCAAAGATGACATCCATTCAATTCATGTTGTCTCTCATAGTAGCTTATGACTTGGAGGTAGAACAGATGGATGTGAAGACAACTTTCCTTCATGGCGACTTGGAGGAGGAAATCTACATGTCATAGCCAGAGCATTACATGGTAAAAGGTAAAGAAAATTTGGTTTGCAAACTTAAGAAGTCTTTGTATGGTTTGAAGCAATCCCCTAGGAGATGGTACATGAAGTTTGATGCCTTTGTGTTGTCAATTAGATTTGTGAGATCAAAATCAGATCACTGTGTTTATTATAAGTTAGATGGTGATCGTATTCTCATTGTTGCACTATATGTTGATGATATGTTGCTCATTAGGAAGGGTAAGAACATGATTTTTAATTTTAAATCTCAATTGTCAGCTTAGTTTGAAATGAAAGATTTAGGGGCAGCCAGGTACATTCTAAGAATGGAAATCAGAAGAGACCGAACTAACAGAAAACTTTGGTTAAGTCAAAGTAAGTATGTTAAGACCGTGTTGGATAGATTCAACATGGGAGATTGTAGACCATTGTGTGTTCCCGTTGCCTTGGGGACAAAGTTGTCTATTGAGGATTGTCCAAAATCTCCTAGTGAGGTGGAGGACATGAGTAGAGTACCTTATGCTAGTGTTGTTGGTAGTTTGATGTATGCTATGGTCTGCAGAAGACTAGACATTGCCCAAGCAGTGGGAGTCCTTAGTCAATTTATGGCTAATCCTGGACTGGTTCATTGGGATGCAGTTAAGCGAGTGTTTAGATATCTAAGGGGTACTTCCCAGTATTTCATTTGTTATCATGGTAATGTTTCAGGACCTCCACATTCTATTGATATTCATGGATTTGTGGATTCAGATTGGGCAAGTGACATTGATAGTAGGAGATCCACTAGTGCTTATGTTTTTACACTGTTTGGTGGTGCTATTAGTTGGATGAGTAAGTGACAACTTGTTGTTGCTTTGTCCACAACAGAAGCTGAGTATATGGCAGAAAATCATGCTTGTAAGGAAGCCATTTGGCTTAAGAGATTATGTTCTGATATTGGTGTTGATGCAGGTCAGATCACAATCAGTTGTGACAATCAGAGTGTAATTTGCCTTGTAAAGAATCCAACTTTCCATGCTAGAACCAAGCACATTGATGTTCAGTTTCACTTCATGAGGGACATGGTTGAGGATGGAAAGGTAAATTTGGAGAAGGTAGATACTTTGAAGAATATTGCAGATGCATTGATGAAGCCAGTGAGCACAGAGAAGTTCAAATGGTGTTTGGAGTCTATGGGCCTCTCAGCCTATAGCGGTTAAATCCTATTTTTCTATTAGCTCTTACAAGGTGTTCAACAAGCAGGAGAATGTTGGGAATTAAGGTGTCTCAACCTTGGTAATTCTTTGCATTTGTAATGTTTGTATTTATTATTCATTGCCTATGTTGTAAATAATTGAAAATTCCACTTTGTCATATTGTGGGATGTCGCACGGTGATGTGTCAATCCTACATGGATTATGACAACTTGGTATTTTGTCCTCACATGAGGAGATAGGCATCCCACGTAGTGGTAGGAATATTCTACCATGTGTCAACATCTTCTATGTTGTGTAAGGAATGTTTGACCGAAACAGTTATGACAGATTCCTATAACAGATCTATGACATGTAAGAGTCGAGAATAGAAGTTTGTAAGATAGGTAATGACATGTGTCATGAAGCATCTTTGAATGAGGCATATTTGGGTGCCCCAAGGTGGAATATGATGTGTTGTAAGAGAATATACTATTTATAGCATGTTTATGATAGATTCTCTTTCAGCTGTAAGTTGTAACTGCTATGACAGATTCTATGACGATCGTAAGTGTCGTAAGAGCATCTGTCATAACCCATTTTAGAAATAGGTGACCTCTTTGGGATGGGAGCTATGGACAAGTGTCAAACACATTCTACAATGTTGACCAGGTGTCCCTAGGCGTGCGTTTTGGTCCAAGATGCCATATTGGACGCCCATTCCAAGAAAGGTCCAAAATTGCCTTGTATGTTCTATTTAAACAGGTACTTGGAGATGGAGTTTGTATCACAGGTTTACAGGTACTATATGCTACCAGATTGACTCCAGACATGAGTGTCGAAGACCATTGAAGCTTGAATTGCAAGTGTATTGTAAACATTCTTTCATATTTGTTAATACATTGTGCAGGTTTCTGAGTGTGGGGTTTTTCACCAGATAAGGGTTTTCCCCACCGTAAATCTCTGTCTCTCTTCTTCTGTCTTCTTTTTGGCTCTTGTGTTTTGTTGTAATATCTCATTTTAATGGTTTAACATTGCTGTAATAGTTAGGATAAATTTGAATTTGCATAGCACTCTCCTCATTAGATTAGTGTAGGAAGCGTTTCTGTACACGTAGCTTCCTTTCAAGAACATCCACACCACTTTTGATTACTAAAATCATTCTCTTCTTCATCCAGAATCTCAAGAACACAGTCAGTCACCACTGTCATATTGAAATAGATGCTTGCAGACCTCCAGACCATGAACCAATTGAGTTGTTAATTCACATTGACTTCCTAAACACTCCACCAAATTTGCAGAATAAGATATTGCATTTCTAGTTCTCACCAGACCTATTTGTGTCACTCTATCACCTCTGAACATCTACCAAAACTAGTTTTACTCATATGGCCATAACTTCTTCAAATCTTCATGTAGACCTCTCAAATATTTACTAGATCACCTTTAGACACATATCTATAAACCCTTTGATGCACATCCTCTGATCTTCATCTTAGCTAGGATCTTCACTTCATAGAGCTTCAATGTTCTCACTGTTCTTCTCTATTTCTGATAGGACTAATTTTCTCAATATCCTCAACACAAAACTCATCCAATCCTTGACATCAATGCAACAGGAGTATGTTGACATCAATGACAACACCAGTTAGGCCCATATTTGCAATAATCTCCCCCTTTGTCATTGATGGCAACATATGATGTGAAACTATTTTAACCATCAAGACAAGAACTTCTCCTTACTGACTGACATAGCTCCCCCTATCAACAACAACCATTCACATGTCTTCTCTTCCTTTACTGCTCCCCCTGTGACATCAATGGAAAAGGGTACATACTTGCATCACTCAGAATCATATAGACTGCTCCCCCTGAGTAGCAGCCTCCAACCATCAATCCGGACCACAAGATATTACTGTGAGATCCACTAGACTAATGCACATCAGTGCACCTTAATTCAAAACTGGAGGGGAAATAACCCCTAACTTCTCCTTGAGATATTCAAAAGAGTCCTTAGGTAGAGGTTTAGTAAAAATGTCTGCAATCTGATCCTTAGAGGGCACAAATTCCAATCTGACTTCTTTCTTGTTCACCTACTCTCTCAAAAAGTAAAACTTGATGGATATATGTTTTGTCTTTGAATGCAACACTAGATTTTTTGATATATTTATTACACTTGAGTTATCACAAAAGATTGTGATAGGTTCCTCATACTCCACTCTAATGTCTCTTAGCATTTGTTTCATTCACAATACTTGAGTACAACTACTTGTTGCTGCAATATATTCTGCTTCTGCAGTGGACACAAATATTGCCTCTTGTTTCTTGCTCAGCCAAGAAACCAATCCTTTCCCTAAAAAGAATGCTCCACCACTGGTACTCTTCCGGTCATCCACATCTCCTACCCAATCTATATATGTATATGCATGAAGAGAGAAATCATGATCTCTAGGATACCATAAACCATACTCAACTGTTCCTTTTAGATATCTAAGAATCCTCTTGATTTCTATGACATGAAATTCTCTAGGATCAGCTTGGAATCTAGCAACAATACCAACAACATTCATAATGTCAAGTCTAGTTTGAGTAAGCTACAGTAGTCCTCCAATCATTGACCTATACTTTTTTTGATCAGCCTTAGGAGAGTCATCATCTTTGCTTAGTTTACATCCAGTTGCCATGGGAGTATTCATTGGTTTTGAGACTTCCATCCCAAATTTCTTCAACAATTCTTTCGCATATTGGGTCTGTGAAATGAAGACTCCTTTCTTTGTTTGAGTGATTTGTAGACCCAAGAAGAAATTCATTTCCCCAAATATGGACATTTCAAATTCACTTTTCATTTGATTTGCAAAAGTTTTACACATACTATCTCTTCCTCCAAAAATGATATCATCAACAAATACTTCAACAATCAAGATATTTTCATGATTAATTTTGAAGTACAAGTTACTATCAGCAGTACCTTTTTTGAAACCAATCTTCAAAAGATGCTTATCCAATCTTTCATACCAGGCTCTTGGGGCTTGTTTGAGTCCATACAATGCTTTTTTCAACTTGCAGACTATATCACCATGATCAAACAATTGAAAACCATCTGGTTGTTCAATGTATACTTCTTCTTCCAAGTCACCATTCAGGAAGGCAGACTTGACATCCATCTGATATACTTTGAAATCCTTGAAGGCAGAAAAGGCAAGAAATAATCTGACTGCTTCAATTCTTGCCAGCGGAGTAAAAGTGTCTTCAAAATCAACTCCTTCTACTTGGGAATAACCCTTGTAGACCAATCTGGCTTTGTTTCTGACTACTTCACCATCTTCATTTAGTTTATTCTGGAAGGCCCATTTGGTTCCAATCACATTTTTGTTTCTAGGTCTAGGAACAAGATCCCAAGTGTGATTTTTCTCAATCTGCATCAACTCTTCCTTCATTGCATCAGTCCAACTTTCATCATTGCATGATTCACTTACTATTTTTGGTTCAATTTTTGAAATTAGACAATACTTTTCTGAGTCTTGAGCAATCTTTCTTCTTGTTTGAACACCTTTTCTTTTATCACCTATGATCTAATCTTCAGAATGATTCAGTCTTACATACTTGGGAGTTTTGGGAATTTCTTACACTTATATTTCTTGGATAGGTTCATTCAAACTTATCTCTTCTTCCTGTATTTCAGGATTCTCTGGATCAGTCTAGATCTAAATTTCAAAAGGGGCTTGGACTTCTTGGACCAAAATATCATTCTAATCATCTTCTTCATATTCATAAAACCTTGAGGGTTTTTCAATACCTTCATCAACCTTCACATTTGTACTTTCTATAATCTTTCTCAATCTCATGTTATAACACCGATATGCTTTACTTTGAGTAGAATAACCCAAGAATATTCCTTCATCACTTCTAGCATCAAATTTGCCAAGGTCTTCATCTCTTTTAATGTAACATTTGCTACCAAAGACTCTAAAATACTTCACAGTGGGAGTGATGCCAAACCAGAGTTCATAAGGGGTCTTACTAGTATTGCTTATGATTTGTACTCAATTAAGAGTATAGACAACAGTGCTTACAGCTTCTCTCCAGTAGATCTGAGGAACATTTGCTTCCATCATCATGGTTCTAGATGCTTCCTGGATGGTCTGGTTCTTTCTCTCCACAACTCCATTCTGCTGTGGAGTCCTTGAAGCAGATAACTATCATTTTATCCCATGTTTCTCACAGAATTTTATGAACTCTCTCGATGTGAATTCTCCGCCTCTATCAGACTTCAGACATTTTATGTTTAATCCGGTTTCATTCTCTACTATAGCCTTGAATATTTTGAATTTCTCAAGAGCCTCAAAATTTTCTTTCAGAAAAGTCACCCACATCATCTAAGAGTGGTCATCAATTAATAACATGAAGTATCTATCACCTTGCAAACTCCTGATTCTTTCCGGTCCACATAGATCAGTATGTACTAAATCCAACAATCCAATAGAAGATTGTTCCTTACTTTTAATTGCGACTCTACTCTGCTTACCCAACTGACATTTTTTGCACAAACTATTAGTAGGTTTCACCAATCTTGGAAGATCTCTTACAGCCTGAGTGTTTCTTATCTTGGTGATATTATCAAAATTCACATGACATATTCTCCTATGCCACAACCAACTCTGATCAATTTGAAAAAATAAACAACTTTTGCCAGTACCAACCAAGTGGAAGATGTTACCTTTTGTTTGAGTACCGGATGTAATCTCTGTTCCAAAACTTTCAAAGATCTTACATTTTCTATTTTTGAATTGGAGGTCATAGCCTTTCTCTGTTAGGGTTAGCCGGTAAAAGATATCAATTAAATGCAAATAAAGAATAAACAGAGGAATGGAAATACACAGAAATAATAATAGCGAGAGACAAAATTTAACGTGGTTCACCCAAACTTGGGCTACATCCACCAAACAGAGAGTCTAATATTATTACCCAGTAAATCAAACCGATTACAACTAGCAATCCCTGCAACTCAATACCGTTGCAAATGTTACAATACAATATCCCCAAAACCCTAATCCTTAGCCACTTTTTATCAAGCCTTTTTGGCAAGGATACATGGCTAGTGTACAGTACTTTCCTAATTAGTTGCCACCTACCAACAATCTCCCACTTGGAGACTAATCTTGGATGACACCATTGCCCCTGTAGCTCCCACTAGAAATAAGTACCCTGGACTCTCCTATTCTATTTTTGTTGTTTTCAGTCTTGAAGACCAACCGAAGCTGAAGAGGAGCTCAGCTTCTCCCTTGTGGCCTTTGTAAACATATCCACTGGATTTTCATCTGTATGGATCTTTTCCAGCCTTAACTATCCATCATCCAACACCGACTGAATAAAGTGATACCTCAACTGTATGTGTTTGGTCTTTGAATGCAAGGCAGAATTCTTTGCAAGATGTATGGCACTCTGACTATCTGTATACAAAGAACTATTAGCCTATTTTTTGCCCAATTCTTCCATGAAAGATTGCAGCCATATCATCTCCTTGCTTGCCTCTGTTGCAGCTACATACTCTACCTCCGTGGTGGATAAAGCAACCACCTTTTGCAACCGTAAGATTCAGCTCACTGTTGTCCCACCTATAGTAAAGACATAACCTATAGTACTCTACATAGTATCAATATCCCCTGCCAAATCTGAGTCTACATAGCCTACTAAATCAGTATTAGAGCCCCCAAAAAATAAGTGTTTATTGGATGTACCTTTCAAATATCTAAGAATCTATTTTACTGCATTCCAATGCTTAAATCTGGGATGACTCATATACTTGCTAACAACTCCTATAGCATGTGCAATATCCAGTCTCATGCATACCATGGCATACATTAAACTTCCTATAGCTGAAGCATATGGTACCTTGGACATTTTTTCTTCCTCCTATTGTGTCTTTAGACACATCTCCTTAGTCAATTTCAAATGACTAGGCAAAGGTGTGCTGACAGCTTTTGCATTCTCCATATGGAATCTCTGCAACACCTTTTCAACATAAGTAGCCTGAGATAGAGTCAATTTTCTGTTCTTCCTATCTCTGTAAATTTTCATACCAAGGATTTGTTTTGCTGCCCCCAAATCCTTCATATCAAATGACTGTGCTAACTGATGTTTTAACTCTCTGATGTAATCCATGTTAGACCCAGCTACAAGCATGTCATTAACATATAAACATAAAATAATGTAGCTGTCATTATCCAACCTCTTAAAATAAACATAATGGTTAGAATTACATCAGTTGTAGCCTTGCTCAGCCATAAAACTATCAAATTTCAAATACCATTGTCGAGGTGCTTGTTTCAGGCCATACAAACTCTTCTTCAATCTGCACACCAGTTTCTCCTTACCTCTGACCTCAAATCCTTGGGACTATTCCATGTATATCTCTTCCTCCAAATCACCATGGAGAAAGGCAGTTTTCACATCTAGCTGTTCCAAATGCAAATCTTCAGCAGCCACAATACTTAAAACAATACGAATAGAAGTTATCTTGCCAACCAGAGAAAATATTTCATCAAAATCAATGCCCTTTTTCTGTGCAAATCCTTTTACAACTAACCTAGCTTTAAATCTTTTCTTACCTCCATCTTCCTCTTTTAGCCTATAAACCCATTTGTTTGGTAGAGCCTTTTTACCTGCAGGCAACTTACATAATTCCCAAGTCTGATTTTTTAGCAAGGAGTCCATTTCTTCTTTCATTGTAAGCTCCCACTAAACCTATGTATCCACCTGCATAGCTTCATCATACCCTTCTGGTTCACCAACATTTGTTCACAAAATAGAATACAAAGAGGGAGAAAACCTTTTAGGAGGTCTACTTAGCCTTGTTGATCATCTAACATTCACTGGAGTTTGTGGTATTTCTGGTTGTTAAGGAGCATGAGGAACCACTAGAACATCACTATTTGGAGTATCATCTAGCACCACATAATTTGTTTCTTTCTTCTCATGCTACTGCAACTAATCTTTGTAAAACACCTTCTCATTGAATATAACATCTCTACTTCTCACAATTTTCTGATTTTCAAAATCCCAAAGCCTATAACCAAATTCATCAATGCCATATCCAATGAAGGTACACTTTTTTAATTTTGCATCCAGCTTGGTTCTATTTTCAGAATCTATATGTGCAAATGCTTCACATCTGAAGGTTTTGAGAAAAGAATAACTCACCTTCTTACCTGTCCATGCTTCCTCTAGAATACCACAGCCCAAAGGAACTGAAGGACCTCTATTAAATAAATATACAACAGTGTTGACATCCTCTGCCCACATGTTTAAAGGCAACCCAGCATGCAATCTCATGGTCCTTGCATGCTCCATTATTGTCCTATTCATGCATTCAACCACTCCATTCTCTTGTGGAGTCCCTGGAACTATTTTCTACCTATGGATTCCATTAAAGGAACAATAATCTTCAAATTCTTTGCTGCAATACTCACCACCATTATCAGATCTGAGACATTTTAATCTTTTACCCATCTCATTCTCAACCAAGCTTCTCCATTTCTTAAATGTTTCAAATACATCAGATTTTTGCCTAAGGAAATAAATCCATACCTTCCTAGTTGCATCATCTATGAATGTAACATAATACCGAGAGCCACCAAGAGAAGATACTTGAGCTAGTCCCCATACATCTGTATGCACAAGCTCCAACTTTTAATTTTTCTTTTGCTTCCCATCCTTGAGAAAATTGACTCTCTTTTGTTTGCCATACACACAACTTTCACATAAATCCATATTAATACATTTTAGACTTGGTAAAACTTTCTTAGAATGAAGTACCTTCATACCTTTTTCACTCATATGCCCAAGTCTGTTATGCCACAGTGTTGTCTTAGAACCTGCAACAACTTTTCCAGTCTCTTCCTGCAAACTTGCAGCAACTGTTCCTGAACCTGTTTATTTTTTCTTTATAACAGCTAAAGTAGAAGGAACAATATGACCTGTACAAAGATATAAGGTGCCTACTTTCACACCTTTTGCTACTATTAAGGCACCTTTTGAAACCTTCTAATTTTTATCAGTAAATGTAACAATACAACCTTGTTCAGCTAGTTGCCCTGCTGAAATTAAATTCCTACTGAACCTTAGAACATGCCTTACCACTTGTAGTAGCCAATGATTCCCATTCTGTAACTTAATCTTGATTCTTCCCTTTCCAACAATCTGACAGGGTTCGTTATCTCCCAAATAAACTAGCCTAAAATCCCCTTGGACATAATCAAGAAAATAACTTCTATGGGGTGTAGCATGAAATGAGGCCTCTGAATCTAAAACCCATGAATCATCAGCATTATCTAGGGAAAGAATCAAAGCATTATCTTCAGATTTATTACGTACCACATTTGCCTCCTTATTGCCTTCTTGTTTGTCTTCTTTTTTATTTTTCTGAGACCAGAAATCTTTCTTCAGATGACCTGGTTTCCCATAGTACCAGCAATCTTTTTGTCCTCTGGATTGGGATCTCTTGTCCTTTGATTTTCCTCGTGACTTCCCATGACCTCCAGAACCTTTTCCTCTCTCCTTTGATCTGCTCATGCTTTCTGCATTCAAAACACTGCCTGATGTGGATCCACCTAAGCTTTTCCTACGAATTTCTTCACTCAGAATAACACCAATAACATCATCAAATTTCAAGGTATTTGAACCAGAAACAGAGTTACTAACATCCATTACCAAACTCTCCCAGCTTTTAAGCAATGAACATAATATCAATGGAGCTCTAACTTCATCAAATTTTACATTTACAGAAGTTAATTAACTAACAATCGTATTAAATTTATTTAAATGATCTATCACAGATCCACCTTCAACCATTTTCAAGTTAAACAAATGCTTCATGAGAAATACCTTATTTGAGGCTGAGGGTTTTTCATACAATTTAGCCAAAGCTTTCATCAGACCATCTGTTGTCTTCGCTTCCGTTATATTGAATGCCACTGATGGTGCCAGGCACAACTGAATGGTTCCCGGTGCCTTTCTGTCAAGAAGATTCCAATCCTCATCACTCATTGTTGCCAGTTTCTTGGCTACTCCTTCCAATGGCAGCCATAAATCCTTTTGATAGAGGTAATCCTCCATCTACATCTTCCATAACTGATAGTTCTGCCCATTGAATTTATCGACCTTCAATTTACCCTCGTCTACCATTGCTCCCACTCAATTGTGAGACGTTCCTGTAGATGATAATCAAAGACAATCCGCTCTGATACCACTTGTTAGGGTTAGCCGGTAGAAGATATCAATTAAATACAAATAAAGATTAAATAGAGGAATGGAAATACATAGAAATAATAACAGCGAGAGATAAAATTTAACATGGTTCACCCAAACTTGGGCTACATCCACCAAACAGAGAGTCCAATATTATTATCCAGTAAATCAAACTGATTACAACCAGCAATCCCTACAACTCAATACTGTTGCAAATACTACAATACAATGTCCCCAAAACCCTAACCCTTAGCTGCTTTTTATCAAGCCTTTTTGTCAGTTACAAAAATAGGGTTTTCTTATGTCGGTCACAAAAATAGGATTTTTTATGTTGGTTCTAAAAAAAATAAATATTACAGTACTTTCCTGATCAGTCGCCACCTACCAACATTCTCCACCAACTGTCCAACACTGAGAAGATTGTGCTTTAGACCTTCAACATACAATACATCACTGGTTTTGTTCTTTCCATCAAAAGAAATAGTTCCTCTACCTCTGATTCTACCAGCAGAATTATCACCAAATTTTACAACTCCTCCTTCATATCGTTCCAAATCTATGAACTTGTTTTTGTCACTAGTCATATGGTGGGAGCATCCACTGTCAATGACCCAATCATCCTTTTCTTCAACTTGGGCAGCCATAGCTCTTTCTATCATTTTATGATTGATAGATTCAAAGGGCATTGGATCTTCTTCCTTGATGGCAATAAACACCCAGTCACTTCCAGATTTGTTTCCTGTCTCTAATTCATCATTTGTTACTCCTTCATCATCATCATCTTCATGAACATAGTAACATTTCTTTTGGAATCTTGATCTGTTTGGATTTACCCTTGAAAATCTTTTCGGACACCTTGAGGTAAAATGACCAATCTTGTTGCAGTTGAAATATTTGAAGGGCAATTTTCCTTCATACTTACCAGATCCTCTTGGCAGTCTTTTTGCAATAAGGGCTTCAAGTTGAGTAGCTTCTACTTCATATTCTTCCAGATCTTTTCTTGCTTTTTCATACCATGATAGTTTCTTTGAGGAGTTCTCTCCTGGATCAAACTTTTGTTTCCCTTTTACAGAGACACTAGCTTTGAATGCAGATTCAGTCTTGGGGGTACATCTTCAAACTCGGCCAATTCAAAGCAGCTAATTTTCCAACCAATTGATCTCTTGTGATATTTGAAAAAGATTTGAATTCTTCAATAGCAGCAACCTTGTGTTTGTAAGCAGGAGGTAGGGATCTGAGAACTTTGGCAACAATCTCATCTTCATCCAAGATTCCACCAGCACACCTAATGCCACAAACAAGCTCATTTACTTTTGGCATAAATGTAGTGATATTCTCATCTTCATTCATCTTCAGGTTTTCAAATTTTCATTTCAGACTCTATAGCTTGGCACATTTAACATATTTGTCTCCATGTAGAAGTTGTAGTTTTTCCCAAATCTTATATGCAATTTTTACATCTATAACATTTGTCATCTCTAAATCAGATAAGGCACTTAATAAGGCTTCTTTAGCTCAAAGATTATCTTCAGCATCTTTGATTTCATCTATAGTTGTTGGACCATTCTTTGGAGGAACATACTTCTTTGAAGTTATGGTCCAATATTGCATTCCCATACATTGCAAGTGACATTCCATGCGACTCTTCCAAAGAATGTAATTGGTTCCATCAAACCTCAGACTATCCTTCTTATAGGAAGACATCTTGGATCTCCTCAAGCAGTTAAGCTCTTTTAGAGGAACTTAGCTCTGATACCAATTGTTAGTTTCAAGACAGACAACTAAGAGGGGGGGTGAATTAGTTGTCCCAAAACTTTCCTTTTATTAACCACTTAAATCCTTCTTGTAATTCAATAGCATAATAATAAATCAATCATGGAAACATAATGCAATAATTCAAGAGCAGAAAGACATTAACACATAACACCAAGATTTTAATGTGAAAAACCTGGTTAAGGGAAAAACCACGGGGTGACTAACCCAAGATTGTATTCTCTGTTAAAAGAATAAGAAGAACAAAATGGTACATGCCAATTAGGGCTCACTACCTGAGCACACTGCTCACAAGAGGCCCACTACCTACATGAGACACACTATCTACAGAATAATAAATATTACATACTTGAACTAAAGATTAGCATCTTCACCATGCTTGAGTTAGTTCCATTTAAGCTCAATACTTCTGCTCTGCCTTTCACTTTTCTCCTTTCTACCACACTCTCATCTTCTCCCCGATACGTTTGAAATGACTTCACAACTCTTATTTATACAAGACATCGACTTTGGGATAATCATTAAAGTTGACATACTTTATAGAGAAAATATACAAATACAACTTGACTTATTACAAAAGATTTCATGCAAATCACCACTCTGTCGGCCACACAAATGTGGGATTTAAATCTTCTTTGAGGAACACGCCATGCTTCACAGAACATCTTCAAGATCATCTGTAAGATGTGTAAATCATCTGGTCGGCCAAGTTTAGGAAGAACATCATCATCCAGAAGTAATTCTTCAATTATGAGCTCAATCTTCAATGCAGACCATCAACACAAACTGGACACAATCTAGAGACCTCCACAAGCTTGCCTGATTCACCAAGAACATCCACACCACTTCTAATTACTAAAATCATTATCTTCTTCATCTGGAATCTCAAGAACATAGTCTGTCACCACTGTCATATTGAAATAGATGCTTGTGGACCTTCAAACCATGAACCAATTGATTTGTCAATTCACATTAGCTTCCTAAACACTCCACCAAATCTGCAGAACAAGCTATTGCATTTCTGGATCTCACCAGACCTATTTGTGTCACTCTGTCACCTCTAAACATCTGCTAGAACTAGTTTTACTCATATGGCCATAACTTCTTCAAATCTTCATGCGGACCTCTCAAATCTTTACTGGATCACCTTTAGACACATATCTATAAACCCTTTAATGCGTATCCTCTGATCTTCATCTTAGCTGGGATCTTCACTTCATAGAGCTTCATTGTCTTCATTGTTCTTCTCTGTTTCTGATAGGACTAATTTTCTCAATATCCTCAACACACAACTCATCCAATCCTTGACATCAATGCAATAGGAGTATGTTGACATCAATGACAACACCGGTTAGGCCCATACTTGCAATAGCCCAATCTTGGTGTGGAAGATGGGATACTCCACTGGTAGAATTTCTAATCCATCAAACCTTAAGGTTACCATAAGTGAAGGATTTGAGGATGTAATAATCATAATTTCAAAATTTAAGCCTCTAAATTTTTGTAAGGATTATTTGGATGATGTGGTCAACATGAGTGTGAGATTAACGAAGGAAGAAGGATATCATGAGACATTGAAAATGGATGATGAAGTCATGCTCAACAAATTTTCCATGGATACAATGAATATTTTGTTAGAAGAAAAGGATAACTCTTTATTATCTAGTAGCATGTTTCTAACTAATGAAAAGTTACCAAATGTTGCATTGCCTAAAATAAAGACACCTAGAAGAAGTAACTCCCTAACCAACTGTTAGGATTAAGGTGCCATCAACCTTGTAAATCCTATGTAATTTATTATTCCTATTATTGTTTGTAAATCACTCATAATGGATGAAAGGTTTCACTAAGTAGCGATCATGTTTCAGGAGCATGTTTAATCCTGGTACCTAATAGATGTTGGTTATGGAGCACATTTCATTCTTGGGGGAGTATAGGGTTCCCCCCTAGCAAGGTCTAGAGGGATATCCCCCTAGTGGGGGTTCGAGAGTAGTGCCCCCAAAAGCCACATTATATATAGATATATATTTTCATTGTAAATCTAGACCATTGATCATTAGGTCATAGATCTGATGGTAGAGGTTTTGATGGATTTTATTCCCCTAGAAGGTAACCCCTTTATGAGGATATTGTATATGGTTGTGAAAGTGAAGTGTAGAAATTCAAGATTGAAAAAATAGGTGCTGCTAGATTGAAGACTGAAGAAGAGAGTGATAGTGTTGTATTGTAAACTCTATTGAAGTTAATACAGACTAGTGCATCTCTTCTTGTGTGGATTATTTTCCCAAAAGGCTTTATCCACATAAACACCATGTTATGTGTTTGATCTTCTATTCCATTACTTCTTTGTGTTGATTTTGTACTATCTCCATTTTGCTTATGCACAGTTAAATATCTATATTATAGTTGTAATTAGATTTTTATTGATAGTTGTTTACCTTCATTTCTAACACCAAGATCATCTCTTGTGTCATTTAAGACAAGGAGAGTGACTATAGAAGATATACTTAGCAAATCATTATGGAAGAAGGAAGAGAAAAAAGAAAAAAGAGTATGTAAGAGATTGTGAGGAGATTTTACGAGGAGAATTTTTTGAGATTCAACTATCAAGGGATAAAGGCATAAATAGGAAGTTGGTTAAACAAAAAAAGCGTGCTAAGATTACTAAAGTATTGAAGGAAAAGAAACCTAAGAATTTAAGTGCAGATGAAGAAAATATGCTAACCAAATGTTGAAGGATAAAACTTTAATAATAGCACCAATACTAAGGTACCTATTGCATAGACAATGGACCAACATGAGGTTAATATGTTAATTTTTTGGTAAGGATACTAAAGAAGCATTTGAACATATTTTTCTTCTAGAATCCACTTGGAAAAGAAATGGAACACGATCCAATCAAGCAAAACTTCATGATTTCATTGGAACACTTAGGGATGTTGCCCTATAGTGGTACATGAAGAAATGTCAAGAACATTAGAAGCAGCAACATGATGTAAAAGAATATTTTCTTTGCAACTTTGAGTTCCTTGAAGTGCCTTTAGAAAGCATAAGTCATATTAGAGAGGTTCTTCTAAAGAAGGGAGAGAATTTGACCAAATATATAATGAAGTGGTAAGGAAATTGGAGGATTCGCTCATAGAGAAACAAAGGATATACTGGTTTATCTCTAGATTGTTGTCAAAACTAAGAGCCCCTCTGGATGGAAGAGTCTTTGAAGGATACTCTAGTATGGTTGTAATGGAATGTAGAATAGAGGCATAGTCTTGGAGAAGGAAATATAAAGAAGGATAAACTAGGAAATTGAGAAGCTAAAGCTAACACTTGAATAACTAAGGATCAAATGAGAAATTATAGCTAAGGAGAGAGTTATACAGATCTGTCATTATTAATGTGAAAGAAAGTATGATGCACATATTATTCTAATGAGGTACATTTAATAAATGAGTCTCTAGTACTGAAGGGGGAGAAAAGAAAAATGAACACTAAGATTAGATATGATACTAGCAACTAAAAATTAAAAAGTGTATACTGTGGGGTTTGTAGTGAGTGAGATGGCCACAAAACAAATGATTCCCATCCCTTCTATTATGGATAACGGAAGATTATGAATACAAAACTTGGTGTCATCACTAGTGTGAAGACATTGGTCCCATGCACTAAGAAGTGGGAAGAGATAGGTTGGAAGAAATTGCATTCTACAAATAGGATCATGGTTATAGGTAGCCTAAGTGGAGGAACCAATGCAATATAAAATGTGATTCCATAGATCATGAATGAGACACCAACGACCAATCATCCTCAAAATGAGAATAATGGTTATCAGAATGATTATTAAAGAGGATGAGACAAAGGGAAAGGCCAAGAAGAAAGGAGAAGATAAGAAGTCTCTTGTTACAAGTGTAGTGATATTGGTCGCTATGCAAATGAGCATAAAGAAGAGAAGAAGTATGTGGGTTTTGTAGTGAACATAATCATGATTCTTTTAGCTGGTAGAGAAATAATATTAGAATGCATCTACACCAAAAAAGAGTGAAGAGATCTCTAGACCTCATGCATCTTAAGGGACAAAAGTAATGATGAAAGTACTAAAACAAAACACCTAGGATGCTAGGTAATATCTAAAAGAAGAATTGGATGATGAAGAAGAGAAATGATATACCTATCTAACAAAGGAATAACAACTAGAGAAAGAATATTTAGAGAGGAAGGAGAGGCTTAGGAAAAAATCCTTGATAGAATATGGCATAGAGAATAATTTTGTGGTGGTTACCAAAGGAGGAAAAGGTGGTGCTAAAGGGAAGCCACTTGAGGAAGAGTCGGAGGAGGATGAGGAGTATTTCCTAACTAAACAAAAGAATTATTTAGTAGTGGAAAGAGTAAAGAAGACTATTGTGGAATAAAAGAGGAAGAAAGATTACCAAAAAGCCTACTTTTTCTGAAGAGGGGGCTCAATTATTAAAGAATCTGGCCAATCTTGTAGAAGAAGAAAATATACTAGAGAAGTTAAAAATTTACAAAATATTAGAATAGAAATATAACTAGAAACCTGAGGCCTCAGATCATAAATGTGGTAAAAAATTCTGATAAATCAAAGAAGAAACCTATCATAATTGAACTACACATGCAAAAAAGATGGTTTAAGAATGTACTAATAGATCTTAGTGCAAATGTTAGTATCATGCCAAAGAGACTATTGAAAAACTTGGTGAACCAACATTACATGATATGTACTATATAACATTGCATTGGTAGATGGAACTATCATAAGAACAATAGAAACATAGTATAGTGTTGAAGTCAACCTATTGGGGATAAGAACAAATGAAGGAACTATTTGACGCATTTAACATCTTGTTGAACTTGGAGTGTTTCATGAATTATAATGGAGTCTTTGATTCCCAAAAGGAAGAATTAGCATTTTTTACATGTATAGAATAGTACACATACCCCTCTATATAGACATGAGTTCCATATGCATTAAAGCGGTGGTGCAAGAAGATAATTTAAGTGGTGAGGAAGATAAAAAAGCATTATACTCATTAAATAAAATCCCCAAGAGGGAAATTGATGAGGATCTAAACTCAAAAGGAGATATTTTTATGGATAGTAGCAATTGACACATTGAGAGTGAAGAGGCAATGAAAACCTAGCTCCAGGGAGAACCAAAGAGAATATCCAAGAAAGTATTAGGGGCTAGAAGGGTCTGTAGTATAAAAAAATTGAGAAATCTACCACAATATATTAGAAACCACTAGAAATCAAAGAAATAGAAGGGGATAATATAAATGAACAAGATATAACCCCTACACATAGAATCCATCACATATCCAAAGGTATTGTGTACACATCAATCTACCTCACTACTCCAAGGTAGGTGGCCCACTAAGATTCATAGAAAAGATGCAGAGAACTTTTGAGAGGGAAGATTTAAGGAAAGGATCCTATTGATGTATGTTAAAATACACATGCACAATAGAGTTAAAATTCACAAAGGAACCTTACCTATCTTGGAAGATATGAAGAATTCACTAAGAATTCTTAATGTCAAGTTTCTATATGGTTAGGTCTTGACAGTGTTGGATAGGTCAACAGTTCGTTGTGAAGTTGTTTGTTCAAGGGGTCTTACTTGACTTAGGTGTTATGTGATGACTGGACTTGTTCAATTTATATAAATAACAACAAATTACACTAAATTGAGTGGTCCTTTGCATATATTTACCATTCTCTTATAAAGCTTTACATGAATTTCAATAAACATGCTCTGTATTTCCAATTTCTATGAAAACTGCTAAAGATCTTTGAAATTCACAATTATTTATCTGAATCAATAGCAATTCACTTATGATGACTATGTGTATACTAATTACTTACTCTTTTGAGGAAAAGATAGAAGAGGTTAGGGTTAAGAACAACATTCAACAGGATAGAATGCTCTGCTCCACACGTGTCATGAATCTGCTAATCCTAAACAAATTTAATTGTAATTAAATCCACACATGTAAATATTGAGAAATATCACAAATGTGCATATGGAATTGCAATCTTTAAAAGATGTACATATTGAATAATGTCTTAATCAGATAGCATTCTGGAATAGACATAGAAATTTGATGTTTCCATTCATTTCATATAAAGAAAGTCACTTCAATTTTACAATGTATATATGACTTCAACTGAATTAATCAACATAAACAACTCACAAATGCAGTTACAGATGCATCAAGGAAGTAGGACATTCCACATGTTCCTTCATGCAGACATAGGTGACCTCCTTTCTATGCTACTGATTCTCAAAGTATTCATCAAGAATCACTTCCTTTTGCATTCAAAAGTAAAATAACTGAACTAAAGTCTTATGTTGATGGTTACAAATCCTTGTGTGATCCTAATACAAGTAGTAAGGGTCTTTATATAGGAAGGACACCTTCCCTATGGTTACAAAATCCAATTAGTTTAAATTTGAAATCCCATGCCATCTGTCACTTCAAAAATATCTAAAATAATATTCTTTAGGTGTAAAGATGCCTTTAGAATCTTTTAAAATACTTGACTTCTTTAACCAAGTATCAATACAAAGCAAACATAACCAATTAAAACATGAAACCAATGAAGAAACAATAGTCTAATCACTATCACTATCATATTCAATCTAAATATCCTTGTTTTTGTCCCTCATGCATTGTGTGAAATTTGTAGCTAAAGCAGATATGGATGAATGACTGGTCCTTTGTGAAGCATCCCAAGTGTATTGTTGCATCTCAATACTAGTCTTCAATGCTTGGGCTCTGTTGTCCCTGTCTTCTCTCCTTTGATGATATTTCTAGACCTTAGCACTTACTTTCATCATGTTCTCCATTTATTCTTCATCCATATGGTTCACAAGATCATCAATGTAAGGCTGAAAATGATCTCAAAATTCTTTTACAGCCATATCTACATCGAATACTTGACTTTGATGGAACAAATGCTTAACCAGATCTTCCACCATCTTCACAAGTTTCTTCAACAACATTTAAATATTATTTTCCATCTCCTGTATGTTGGCCAAACATGGCCTCAGTATCCTTTCTTCGTATTTGAGTTCCATTTTCATTTTGGGGACCTAAAATACCTCCTGCATTGTCATGATACCCTCACTTACCAAGGTCTAAGTATGTCGTTCCAAGGCCTTGATCTTTTTTTAGTTCATCCCTATTTTGCTTTATTCTATTTTGACATTTTTGCACAATGTGTGCACAATTATTCCTTTCTGTCAATGTGGCACTCCAATTGCTAATAGCCATCTTTATTACATCTTCTCCTTCATGAATGAATGATTTCACAAAATTTTCTAACATACTAGCCTCATGTTTCTTATTTTATATTCCCTCTACCTACTCTTTAGAAAGAATAGTTAGCTCTAGAGCTAACTTTGGTATGTTCTGTGTGGGGTCAAATATCCCCTAGATAAGTTGCTCCTATTGGACAATTTTCCCTTTCAAACTCTTTATTTTCTGTTGGCCTTTCCTCAACCTACTAGTAGTAAACTCAGTCATTTCTTGTAGCTCTTCAATGTGTTGCTCCTTGTTTACATGACCAAGATCTACACTTATCACTTTGTACTCCTCTACACTTATTTCCCCATTTTCCTTATCCACTTGGGGTATTGCTATTTGCACCATTCTCCCACTAGAGGAATCCCTCTTTATGGCAGACATTGTTCTAGCCTTTCTTCTGCCTCTCTTCCTAGTTCCATTAGCTAATAAGGTTTTGATGTCAATAGGTGCCACTTCAAATGTTGTATATTGCCTTATTTTAGATTCCAACCAAGCTGACACTTCTTTGTTTGTATCCATGGCTTCTTCATTCAATACTTCCTCATCAGCTCCTTCTATGAGCACTTCTTCTTGTTCGTGCTCTTTGTCTTGTTGTGGTGGTGGTTGTTGTTGTTGTTGTTGTTGTTGTGGTTGTTTTTGTTGTTGTTTTTGTGGTTGTTGTTGTTGTTGTTGTTGTTGTTGTTAAGGAACCTGTTGTGGTGGAGATTGAACATTTTCTGCATTATGTTGTTCCTCCTCACCTGGCACCTCAGGATTAGGATCTTCCTTCAGTGAGTCTAATCTTTGATCATTTCTTTGTCCCTCCATGTCCACATTTTCTTCTCCCTTAACCTGATTCTTTAGTATCTCTTGGGTTACTTTCTTGACCTCTTCCATGAGATCTTTCGGTACCATATTCTCAAAAGGGTCAATGATTTTGATATTCTTCATTGCTTTCTTGGATAGTAGAGAGGACTTAGGTGCTTGTTTGTCTCCTTCTTCGCTACTCATTTCAAGGCTATCCTCACTACCTTTTTTTTCACCTTCATCCTCCTACTCTACATCCTCAATCTGATCTATATCTACGATCTCCACACTCCCTTTAGTAGATGTTTGGGCAATAGATGCCCTGGCTGTCAACATCTCTTTAGCCATTTCTTGTTTCACCTTGATGAATCCCTGCAACTTTTCCTGTTGAGTTTGTTTTGCAGCCATGGGTGTCTCCAAAGGTGTTTGTTTGGATGCATGTACTGCAGAAGTGGATGGTGATTGTGATATCACCTCTTCTTGTACTGGAGCTTGTGTTGTTGAGGCAACTATAGCAGATGAAGATGCTCCCTCTATGGCAGACATAAATGTCCCTACAGGTATAGCCACAGTTATTCCCAATGCATATGGATCCATTATTGTAGATCCTTCTATATTGGCCTTTGCTATTTTGGCCCCCACCACTTGTCCTTTCCTTCTCAAAAAGTCATCAAAATCCTTCTCATTATCTCAACTCCTCTTCTTACCTTTCTTATATGTAATTGTCACTCCTTTTGTTTTCAACTCTTCTATTCTTTCCTTTATCCATATGTCAGAGTATGCAAAAACCAATTTTTATATATTATCAATTGAAGTCTCTTCAGATTGACTCCAATCTGTCTTAGGTATAATTTCTTTGGTACAGTCATACCCTGTATGCAAGGTATTTTCATCATCATCTATGATTTCCTAAGGCACTTCAATTCCCCCTACTGTCTTCATCTGAACAATAGTCAATCTTTTGTGAGATCTCCTCCTCACTTCAGCCTCATTATTATAGTCTACCCAAAAATCCTCACTATGAGGTAGATGCATGTATTTCTTTTCTATGAAATTTTGAATCCTTTTGAAAGGATCAAAAGGTCTAGTCAAATCAAACATAGGAAAACTATAATACAATAGCTCAGCCTCTGATGTTTTGGCCACATCCTCATTGAAGCACTGATATTTACCAATAACAAAGGGGAATTTTATGTTGTCCCTATTACATTGAGCCTTATACATTGCATATACATCTAGTATTTGCCTTGTGAACTCCAATAACACCACCTTGTCAGATGGGTACGTAGCTAATCTGAAAGGTTTTCCCTTGAATCCTTCAATTCTGATGTATATAAATGCGGTGAACTAGATGTACCAAGAACTATGCAATGTGACTGCATTCTTGGCCACTTCAGATAATCTTTGTTCCTTCTCCCCTATTAATATCTGTGTCAAATATATAGAGAAAACATCATTGACCCTTATCTAACTCTTTCCTACATTTTGTACTTGGATATCCAGGTAATGATCATATACCAAGGTTTGTCCTAGCCCATTCCCTAAAGTTCCAACTCTTTGTATTCCATTCAGTTGCATCCTTGCGGCATGGGAGTATACTATGTATGATGACATGAAGAATTTCTTCTGCTTTTTGAATCTCATGACCTGTGCATAAATGGCATTGCTGATTGCCAAAGCCTAGTGTATATACCCTGTCTCTTCTTTAATATATTGTATAACTAAAAACATCCATGGTTTGAATAAAGCCGCATCCTCCAACCCCATTTCTCTACTCAACAATGTTATTATGATATATACTTCATCTTTGAAGTCTGATGTATACAGAGTCTTAAGCACTCTAGCAGTTGCCTTTGGTTTCTTATCAAAATTATACCACCCATAGAATATGGTACTTTTACATGATGACTCCTCCTTCCTAAAATCTGTAGCATACTTTTCCACATCTACCTCTTTCATTTTCCCAATAGTCTTTAACCCAAAAGTATGTGATATCCCTTCCACAGACAAGTCTGCGAATACCACTCCATTATGTTGTATCCTCTTGGATTTAAAGTCATATCTTTGTAGGCACTCAAAAACTAGATCCCTAGCCTCCATTGCTTGTAGAAAGCCTACAGCATGGTACAACCCAGCATCCCATATATTTTTCATTGCCAAGGATGCACCATTTTCTTAGATTTTGTTTAGTAACTCCTCAGTATCAAAACTCCCAATTACTATATCCAATGCCATGTATGGACAGTATATGTTTGAATGATAGCCTATGTCTGCGAATTCCTCTTTGGCTCTAGTTTCTTCCTTTTCATCCTTTCTGGCTGTTTTCTCTGCTTTCAAGATTCCCTTTTGGCGGCATCCTAAAAAGATATACATTTCTTTTACAACCGTGTTTTACATTTCATAGGGTTCTACCATGCATATTTATGTTGAACTTTTACCATAAGTTCCTTTTATTTGAATTATGCATACATTTTCCTCACTATACCTAATTCACTATTTTATCCCATTGAATTATAGTATTTAACTAAATTAAACTCATTCCATTATTCAACTGTAATCCATATAAAATTTCATAATCGTATTCTATAAAATACCAGTGAGGTTTTGGAAACATACCTATATTTCGCAACTGTTGACTTTACGAATGTTGACAAGAGATTTACCATTCCACTTTTACATAGCTACCATTCCCAAATTTCCAATAACCCCTTTGAATCACCTTTTACCTCAGCTCTGTAAAACGCTCTGTAGTTCTTGAATGTAACTGTGAGAATTAACATAGGCAAATCCCTTTTTACTTCTTTTGAATTTAGGTTTTTCAACGGTAGGTATGCATTAAATGTAGTAGTTAAAGCATACAATTTAGTTTGTGCTTTATTTTCCATTTTAATTCATATTTTAAAGTCTTGTATATGTTAGTTTTCTACACTTTGAATTTTGTATATCATATACATGCATGATAAGTTTTTATGCACTTTAGTTATTCTTCCTTTTACTTTATGCATATTAAATTTTGTTTATCTCTATGTATATCTTATATAATCATCAAAATATACAAACTCGGATTCCAAGGGTTCTATAAAATAGATTGCAATTAATTTCAAATCCAGCATTGTATCTAAGTCTTTTGTACCATACATATGTGGACCCCACCCGATGTATACAATGTTCAAACCTTTATTTACGTCAGGTTTTTTGTATATAATTTCTTTGTATATCCTTATGTATATCAAATACATGCATCGAAATATACAAAAATCCATGATGTTGTTTTGTATTTCATTATGAACAAATACACTTTTTTATGTTTTTAATAATGAGTTCAAATCTATGAATACACTTTTCACTTTTTGTATTTCTAATACATCCATCCAAATATACAAACACAGACTCCACTTATAATTCATTTTGTTTAAATTTCCTTGCCGCGTCTAGTTTTGTATTTTTATATAATATACATGCAGTTATACATATAACAATACATACAAAAATATGCATTCCTCTTTCTTTTTAGACTCGATTGAATTTTCCTTTCGGATCCAGCTCCATATTTATATCAAAAGGTACATACAACAAATCATGTACATAACATACAAATAAGATGTCCCTAACCTTATACATTATTTTGAACTTATTTTGACACCTGCCCATGTATATATTGCATTTGTATTTCTAATACAAGAGTTGTAATATAAAAAATGCAATTGTAGATTTGTCCACTTTTATACATTTCACCGTAAAGCACTATCGGGTCCAGATTTGAATACTTTTAAAGCATGCTGAAAGTATACAATGAATAAAACCCTATGAATAAAGTGAACCAATTGACTTAGTGCATAATGCATACATGCAAAAAATAATATATATCAGATACACATTGACCACCATGAATCCAATGTTGACTTTTCACAGAAACAAGCATAATTCTCAAAATATACCAAATTTTTGAATGGTTCAAAAGGCAACCCTAGCTGATTTTTCATGCAAATTCTATTGGTAACCATCACTTATTCCCAAATATTGCACAACTCAAATTTCAAGCATCCTTGCAATTTTACCTATATCGCCAAACAAGCAGAACCACACAAGCAAAAAGCAAAAGCCACAACATGGCTCCTCATTTTGCTAAAGGGGTAAAATGGGGCATGTTGTATCACAAATACTAGAAACCAAATAAAACAACTAAATTCAACAAAACTCAAAAAATGGAATGAAATAAATCATAAATTTCCAACTTCCTTATATGCAAGATGCTGCTTGATCTTAGAATGAATATATTCACTAACATCAAAAGAATTATCCACTAGAATTTAGGTGTGTGCAATTGATTTATTCACATTCCTTAGACTAAATTCAAAGAACAGAAACCATTATCATTAACCTACATATATGGATTTAACCTTTAAGCCAACCTAGATAGAGCCTGGTTGCTAGCAGGCGTCCATAGCCCCGATAAGGTTATCGCCTATGATCTCCCCAAATAGAGCCCCACTGCCAGCAAGTGTCCATAGCCTTGGTGGAGTTATCTGGTAGTCCTCATATATTTTTAAATGATTTCTTTTGATCACTTATTTTGTGTTTATCATTCACATCATTTGATATTGCAATGAAGCTCATGCTTAATAGATAATAGAATCTTGTTATTGATATGCAAGGTGGAGATTATAGTGGTAGCAAAGGCAAACCTTTAGATTTTTCACTTAATGCAAGTGTCTGCTATCCTCCCAACCTATTCCTAGAATCTTAAAGATATGTACTTGTATGATTCCTTGAACATTCTAATTTGCTAAAGGTGAAAAATGCTTAAAAAGACCAAACGAGCAATTACATCTATAAAAGTCACAACTTATGCATAGATTTCAAATGATCTTCTCAATTCTACAAATTCCATTATTTTCTGAAGTGGCAGCCTACTCTTGTTTATCCCAAAATCAACATGAAGATCCCCACAAATAGAACACAACCAAAACACACACACAAAACAACAAAACAAGCAAACCAACAAACCAAACAACAAACTATACATTATTCACAATAAAATACATAGTAGGACTCAATACAATGCCTCTAGGCCTAAAAATAATGTTTGAGATATTGACCATTAACAGGTAATGGAATATCCTCACCAGTTAGAGTTTTCAACCTAAAAGTATTACTTGTAATTTCAGAGATCTGGAGTGGACCTATCCACAACTTATCAAATTTTCCATTGTTTCCATTCTTCCCATGTGCTTTATCCCAACATAAAACCAAGTTTGATATTCTAAAAGTTTTGACTCTAGCTCTTTTATCAAACCATCTTTTCACAACTGCTTGATGTTTTGCAAACTTATCTATGGCTTGATTCCTTTTCTCATCTAGATGTAGTAATTAAACTAAACTAGCCTCTCTCTGATCATCAAAACCCAAGTATTCATTAGCAAATTTCTAGGTTGGTATCCTCAAATTATTAGGCAAATTGCATTTGTACCATATACCAAATGATAGGGAGAGTTTCCCAATGTTGTCTTAACTTTTGTTCTATCAACCCACAAAGCATATTTCAATGATGTATTCCATTTCCTAGGGTTTTTAGCAATCAATTTTTTAATGATATCTAACAATATTTTGTTAGTGGATTCTGCTAAACCATTCCTGTGTGGATAATAATTTGATGAAAATTTTAAAACAATACCATATTCAAATGCCCAATTTGAAAATTTTAAAGAAGAAAATGTAGGTCCATTGTCACATACCAGTGTGTAAGGTACTCTAAATCTTGTTATGATATTTTCCTTTAGAAATTTAATAACAACCTCAGTGGTGGAAAACTTACAATAGGTATCTTATGTCCATCTCGTGCAGTAATTTGTTACTGTCAAGATAAACTTGTGTCCAACAGAAGATGGAGGGTTAATGACTCCAATGAAATCTAGCCCCCATTGTGCAAATGGTCTAGTTTCAATCACAAGCTGCAATGGATGAGTCATATTTCTTCCCTTGTCAGTAGTGGTTTGACATATGTGGCAACATTTGATGTGATCTTCAGTGTCTTTGAATATGGTAGGCCAATAATATCCTGCCCTCAAGATTTTATGTGTAGTAGCTAAATGAAACCCATGGGCTCTCCCATATTTATCATGTAATTCTGACATCACTTTGTCAGCTTGTTTTCTGTTCAAACATCTCAGGTATATTCCCTCATGATTTTTCTTAAATAAGATATGTCCTTGGATCATGTATTTCTAGGCTTTTAATCCTAGTGCTCTTCTCTGTGAAGACTTCATGTGGCTAGGATATTTTCCTGATATTGGAATGATTTTTAAATCAAATTCTTACAACACCGTGATCCATTTAGCTCTTTTGTCTCCTGGCTTGTTTTGCATTAACAACATCTTTACTACAACATCAGGAACAATAGCCTTAACTTGACTCCTTAAGATGTAATTTCTAAACTTCTTCACTACCTTCACTAACGCAAAAGACTACCTTTCAATATCTAGGTATTTCAACTCTGCACCTTTAAAAGGAGCACTCATAAATGCGATGGGTTTTTCTTCATTCTCTTCACCTTTTGTGTTAAAGTTGTTGCACATGAATGTTCAGATGCAAAAGAATACATAAAGAATGGCTTGGTATAATCTGGACTTGTTAATATAGGAGCATTGGTGATAGCTTCTTTAATATATTTGAACACTACCCTGGCTATTGGTGTCCATTCTATTTGAACATCCTTTTTGAACATAGCATTTAGAGGTTGAACTATCTCAGCAAAACCAGTAATAAATTTCCTTACAAAATTTATTTTTCCAAAAAATGACTTAAACTCTTTCTTGCTAGCAGGTAATTTTAATTTGTTTATCCCTTCCACTCTATCTAGATCAATAGAAATGCCATTCTCATAGATAATATGACCAAGCAATTTCCCTTCTATCACCCCAAAGACACACTTCATTGGGTTTAAAGATATATCATACTTATCACATCTCTATAATACTTTCCTCAAATCATCTGCATGGTTAGACATGTCCTTAGAAAAGATTGTCAAATCATCCATATAAATCATAATGCATTTTCTAGTTAATCCACGAAAAGAAATATCCATGGCTCTTTGGAATGTAGCCCCTACATTATTTAAGCCAAATGGCATTCTTCTATAGGCATAATTACCCCACTTACATGTGAATGTGGTCTTTAACCTATCTTCCTTATCTACCAAAACTTGGTTATAACTGGAGAAAATCCATCAAGGAAGGACATCATTATGGCACCATTTATTGCTTGCAAAACTTTATCTAAAGGAGGTAAAGGATAATTGTCTGTCTTAGACGCCTTATTAAGATTCCTAAAGTCAACACATAGCCTGATGTCTCCATTCTTCTTTCTTACATGTACTAAGTTAGCCACCCAAGTACAATGTCTCACTAGAAAAATTATCCTTGCAGACAATAATTTCTTGACCTCTTAAAAGATCAAGGGTTCTAGTATGGCATTTACTAGTCTTTGTTTCTATCTAAATGGCTTCACTCCTGACCTTAATTGAATCACATGTGTTATGATAGATGTATCATATGTTTTAAGGTTCTCATATGTCCATGCAATCACATGTTGATAATCTTTCAATACATCAATTATATCATCCTTCAACTCTAGGGAACAAGTCTTACCAATGAACACATTTTGAGGATCCTTGTTAGTGCCTAAGTTAAAAGGATCACACTTACCTCCATCTATTTTAGGAAGATTCCTTTGTCTAACAACTCCATTAAAGTCAAAAATCTTCTCTAACTCAATAACTCCTTTTGGTGCAAAGAATTACTTTTTACATCCACAATATCTTCTTGATCCCAAGATACTTCTGGTCTATCTTCTTCATCTATGATTTGTGTTTCAAATACATCATGACTGGTTATAAAATCTAAGATCTGTTAATCACCTTCAAACACTTGGAAATTTGTTACATTATCAGGAATGCTTGGGATAGACACTAGTTCTACTACAAATTTCTTCAATCCTAACAAAGTCAATGGTTCAAGAGTACTAGATGCAATTGCTAAGGCATTTGAATGTTAATTTAACTCCTTGGGAATATGTATGATATTAAAAGCATCAAAAGATTCAATCGAATCCCAAACCCTATGCCTATAACTCACCATTCTCCTAAAATTATAGGTGTACAATTTCCTGACTTGCTTAACAACCAATTTAGAATCAGACAAAACTTGAAGAACTCTTACCTTCTTGATGGCCATTACCAATCCGTGTACTAATGCTTCATACTTGGCCACATTGTTAGTACAAGGAAATTGTAATCTACAAGCTGCCAAAAATGACTCACCATCAGGATCTATAAGCTCTATTCCTACCTTTGCTCCCTGTTTAGATTTGATCCATCACATTTTAAAATCCACATATTATTTTTTCTCTTAACTAGATTTCTTATTTTTATAGGAAGCACTTCTTTTACCTCAAGCTTTATAGGAGCATACATGTTCTAGTGTGTTTTCATTTGACTTATGGGTATTTTGACATTTTCTATAGGTTTAGATGTGATATGATGTTTATCTATTGCAGACCATACACAATCACTTGTACATTTAGATTTGGCCCCAACATTCCTATGCAACAATGATTTATGACTGTCAACAATATGTCCATTCCCTTGGTTTTCAATTAGTGCCATGAATTTTATTTGTTGATTCTCAATTGTGTCTCTACACATCTCACAATTTTCTTCAGAATGTACAGTTTTGTGAACTCTGCACCATCCCTTGCATAAAACATCCCAAATACAAGTTCGTTGCTGACTGCAATTTAGATTTTCTCTTTCATGATTTGATTGAACATACTAATAGTATTTTCTTCTTCATCAGAAGAATCATGATCAGATTCAACAAGCACATTAGTCCCTTTGTTCACATGTTTCTCTTCAAAATTAAAGGCTAAGATTTCTTCTATCTAGACTCCTCTATTTGAAACTCTATACACACCTAGTTCCACTACAGCATATAATACTTCATTTGTTATATTATATTTAGTTATCATATGCTTCATCTTTGGTTTAGCCTCTATCCTAATCTGATTAGGAATACCTCTTCAAGGTAACCACATATGTGAGAAGTCAATCGCCATGTATCCATTTAGAGTTTTAGACCAATCTCTACTCAATAACATACCATAATTCATAGGAATGTCTACAACTTGAATGTCAATATACTGGTTCACCCTAAGATCAGAAGGTAATTGCATTTGAATATGCATCAACTCTCCTACCACATTGACCTCAGACTTATTCAGTTTGAGTTACAACCTTGGCTGACTTTGTAGGTGTGAGTCCTAAAGTCTTACATATTCCCAGTGGCATGACATTAGCAGATGCTCCTGAATCTACCATATAGTTATGTAAGTTCTTTCCAAAAATTATCAAAGTTAGCAAAAAAGGAGGAGATTCTTTCTTTTTTGTATACATTACTACATTAGTACTGGAAGTTTGTTCAAGACTCTTCCTTTTATCCTTGGCTTGTATGTCTTTGTAATGATTATCCAACCCTACTAAATTCTCTTTTGGACTTGATTCATCTAAAGATTTCATAAATGCAGTTCTCACTCTAGGACTTTTTAGTAATTCATACAACAGGACATTGACTTTTATCTTCCTAATATCTTCAGATAGATAATTCATCAATTTAGAAGCTTCACTCATCTTTGTTTTTTCTACTTGAACCCTTGATGATGCTAAAGTGCAAGTGCCCTAATAATTATCTTTGGGAGGTGCAAGATTATTACTTGCATGCTAGTCAGGTGGTGTATTCAGGTAATTTGGAGGTGTGGAAGTAGTAAAAGGACCTCCAAGTTTACTATTGTTTCTCAAATTGTAGGTGTGATTCCTTTGGGACTGTTGAAATACTTGAACCTCATCTGGTTCACACAACACTTCATTCTCAATTTCAAAGGAAAACTAGAAAGTTTCTAACACTAGAGCTTATTTAGGATATAGATTTTCACTACAATATGGCTCATCTTCCTCTAATTGATCCTCTTCTTCTTTCGTTGAGACTATAAAACTTTCCAGAACCATGGTTCATTCATACCCTAAAGGCATTATCTCATTTCCTTTAAGGATCAAAAACTTAGATGTAGGGGTCTGCACCTCTACATTGAATATACTTGCTGCCAAGTGAAACTGTGGATAGTCAAGTTCAGCATGTGCACTAGTATTATGAATTCTACACCAATTCTTAAGTGCTACATCTTCCATTTGCAACCTAGCAAGTTGTTTGGACTATTGATTGTCTAGATTCTCAAATGGAGAAGCCAGTGTACCATTATTTTTGTAACACCCAACTAAGTTTTTACCTTAAAAACTAAGTTTTAACCAAAGGTAATAATTTTATTTTTCTTAAAGAAGATACATAAATTTGTTTTTCATTTTTAAAACCATGTAGTACATCCATCGAATAACAATAATATGAAATTATAAATTATACAAAGGGATATATCCATCTACAACATTTAACAATATGTTGATTAAAGTTACTTAGAACATTTTCAAAAATAGAAATATACCAAAGTCATTGCATCTCGATTGTCGACCATCCAAATTCAAGTCTCGGCAATCCTTAGTAATATAGAAGAGAAAGTATCTTCAAGGAGCTTAACCTCCAACCACAAATTGTCGATCTCCTGCACTCCTTCCTATCCAGAAGTGGCCCTACCCTACTCAAGAGGATAGACTTAGGATAACCAATGGTGTTTTCCATCTAAGTACTAGTGTTGTGACCTACGTAACTTGTTATCATGCAATCCCCTAGATACCCTCTAATCAAGCATGACCACTCCACAAGCTACACTATCTAGTCATGGTGAACTATCAATGCACTTGAGGCACATGTATTACCTTGGCCAAAGGATTTGAATATAATTAGCATTGTATCAACGCAAGTAATAAGTTCACCCACTCCAACTCGACTCAAATTAATCGCAATCCTACAGTTACCTATGAATAAGTTCAATATAATGACCATGATAACCTCTTGGTGTTCCAAACTCATCATGCATTAACGCATGGTAGTTAGGTTTACTTCTCCCTTTTTAGCTCATGGAGACATTTCTGTCCATATGTTAATAGAATGAGTTTTCTAGCTTACCGGTCATTTGGTTAATGCTATAGGTTTACCAGTTGATCTCTTAGTTCATTCACTGCCTTAAATTATCCCATCAAGATAGGACACTAAACTTAACTAAGTAATTTTTGGAAGGGGTGTAACAATAAACCAAAAATAGAATTTGAGTATTCGAGGACCCAGAGTTAAAGTTTAATGACTCTTAAAAGTCTTCTTTGACCTATCAAATCTTCGACACGGCTTAATCTTTTATCATAATAAGCATTTAGAAATCCTTTCACGTTGTTTCTATTTGCAAGGAAAATGCATGCAAGTTTATATAACTATAAACTCATTGTGTCGGCCCTAAAACTTCCTTATCTAACATGTTTGACAGTTTAGATCAATAGTAACTCTATATCCTTCTTAACTCTATCTCTTCCTTAACTCTATATCCTCCTTCAAAAATAAAGCAGTATGAATGATTTAAAGCGAAAAGAGCTATATATAACAATTAAATGGACTTTAACTAATTATCATTCACAACAAGTATAGAATGCTCTCTATGGTCGGCTAACCAACTAAAGATTCAGAACTTGTGGGAGGCTGAGTAGTCTTACACACATCGACATACATTCCACACTAATGTTTCTCATCTGCCGACGGTTAACACATTTTCAAGTCTTTTATGAAACAAGTTGTTTTTAAATATGACAAGGCCAACCATAACTAGTCAGTAGGCTAGCTGAGGACACTTCCTACGTTGACTTAGGTTAGACCACTGTGGCTTTGGAAAGACTTAATAGCTAGTTCTTTGACCAAAACACAGTCTACTTAAGTGCTCTCCACATATCCATATGTTTCAGAAGCTAAACAATACAATGACACAGTTTTAACCGACCATCAATAATGCTTTTGAGAAACAAATGTGTTTTAGCTGTGAGTTTAAAGATTGTGGTGTGATTCAAGAGCAAATAGCATTGTTTCCATTTAGAAAGAAATGACAACATACAAGTTTTAAAGTTGGTAAACAATCCTTGTATTACATCATCAAGTTAATACTGAATTCCTTCGTATAACAAACTGGTGCCAGTCCTATATAAACATTCCTATTTATCCATGACAGCATAGAGGAGGAATGAAATAAAACCTAAAGAAAATCTCCAATGACTGCTTCAAAGTTGGTCCAAGAGCTTGTTCTTTTCTTACTCGCTCACACTTTCTTTTTCACTCAGCCACCTCCTCGCTTCTTTTCTCCATTTTCTCTCTAAATCCCAAAACTGACTCCCTCTCCTCTAAATCTCATTCTCCCCAACAACAACTAACTTTTCCCACTCTCCAAATCATGCCCTATCAACTGGGTAACCACCCTGCATGGCATAACCACCTCCTCTATTATGTGACCACTACCTAGAAAAAGGCTTGATTTCCCACTAAATTTGCAACTACTCTGCAAAGTGGAGCTCAACACTATGCGAGGTGGCAAGTTTTAGTTTGGATAAGATGTCTCACTACTCATAAGCAATTATGAGTATAAATCAAATGCATAACTAGAAATAATGGATAAGCTAACAACACATTCATAAGGTTTAAAGCTCAAAAGAAAATAGATTGTTTTGAAATACAAGACATCATAAATAAAGACTTGAATGAGCTCTTTGAGCTACTACTCGATTATTAACATCATAAAAGAATAAAAGGATTATCCCAAAATTACTATTTAAATATAACTAATATAATTTAGTATATTCCTTTACAATATGACCAAAGGTATTACACACCACGGTCTCAAGATTTAAAACATTATTTAAACCTTTTATTATACAATAATAGCCCATAATAGAAACAATTCAACATCCATCAAATTTCACAAGTAGACGTTTACATCATATGCTCATAGAGCTTTATGACGATAACGACGAATTGAGCATAAACGCAAAACAAGGTTTGGGGTCGACTTATGCACAACTTTCAACTTTTGCGCTGAACCACTAAACAAGACATGACATACAACTCATTCGCAAATGTATACATTTATATATATATATATATATATATTACAATATATCGGTCATCCATATTTGACAACATGATTCAGAGTATTACAACACCAATGTCGATTTCCCATACTCATTACGACAACTTATGAAAAGGAGAAAGACCTTTTCTTGCAAACCTATACATGTCATCTAAATTTGACTTAGCCTGGAATCAATACTTGACTCAAGGCAACTAGGTTTATCTACCTGATGTTCATTTTCAGTGGAAAGCACCCATGGGTTATTCCAGAGTCTATTCTCTCTTTCTCAAAGATACTTTCTCTTCTTCTTTCTTCTTGGAGAACATGTTCCATCTATTCTTGTCATTGATAATCTCACATACAATTTGTGGTCAGAGTACCAATGTTCTGATCAAAACACATCTACATCAAATCATTTCATTTTCATATCGAAAAGACATTTTAATTCATAACATCAAATTGATCATAATCAAGTAAAAATCCATAATTTTATTAAATTAACCTTTTCTAATCATATCATCATTTCTATGATGTTAAAACATATCCACATGACTGTATTATTTAAGAAAAAGTAAATAGTAATATTGAATCCAAAAAGGGGATGTAACAATTTGGTCTAATGTTCCACATTCTAGGGGGTCTAGTCTGATTTGAATTCCTATTATCATTTCCATAAGTTTTATTGTCTCCATTATGGCCTCTATTCTGTGATCCCTATCCTTGGTTTTGATTCTAATTTTGGTTATGGTTCTGATTATAGTTCTGATTTTGAAGATTTCTACCATAGAAACTATCATTCCTCAACTAAGTCATTTTAGTTTTTAACCTTCTTAGTGAGCAATAATTTCTTTTAACTCATCCTTGTCTTCTTGTGTTTTAGCTACATATGCATCCTAGGGGGGTTGAAAAAAAGGTTGGCCACTGACCTAGCTATTATTGGCAACACTGCTTGTGTATGGGACTATAGTACGAGTGGGAGCAGGGTTATATACTGGTGCATGAGTAGGTATTGAATTGAACATTGGAGTATGGTATCAAAGCACCATTCACTTGTTGCATTTGGTTTGAAAATGCAACATTTCCTAGGCTCACTAAAGGACTATAAGTTGTTTGTCTCATTTCTTGATTGATTTTCACTACTTCTTTATAAGCCTTTGACACGCTATCTACACCAGGTAGTTGTCTCTTGACAAACATTATAGTCAGTGGATCTAAAGAAGCATAATACATTGATAGTATTGCCTTGGCAGTTACAATATAAGGATTGACTAACCTTGAATAAGCTTTCTAGAAATAGTCATTAAAGTTGTTTATAAGTTCTCCTTCACCTCTCTTGATTTCTAAAAGCTTATGATATAAAGATGATGGCTGTACTGGACCTCTAAACTTGGATAAGAATGCTTCCTCCATAAGTGCCTAGCTCGTGATGTGATTGTTAGGCAAATTCACATACCAATTGTAAGCATGTTCATTAAAAGTAAAAGGAAACAACCTACAAACTACATCCTCATGAACTAACCTTGCTCTAAAGCACGTTTCTTTGAAAATCCTGGTGTGATCCTTAGGATCCTGATGCAACTAATATTTAGGACAAATTTTGTCTGGATTCTTTGGCATATCATTATATGCAATGAAGAATATAGGTGAATCAACATTAAAGTATGCCATAGCAAGACCTTTAGGTCGAATCGAACCAAAATTTAGTTGATTATAAAGATTCAAACCAAAATGCAATAGTCTGAATGCAGAAATGTTAGGATTTATTATGTTAGGTATAATCAAAGGTGATCTTGAACTCAGAGGGGTATTTGATGAACCTCCTACCTGAACTATTCTAGGACTTAAGATCAAGGGACTCTTTATACCTTTTTGTCTTTTATCAGGAAATTGTGTGAAAATGTTCCCTAGATTTGACCTAGACCTGGTCATTTGACCAGTATTGTTAGCTAGTTTGCACAAAGCTCACCTTAAATCCTATCAGGCCCTCCTTCTAGCATCAAATAACTGTTGATGTATGTTTTTACACTTGCAAAACAGAGTTAAAATTCACAAAGGAACCTTAGTTGTCTTGGAAGATATGAAGAATTCACTGAGAATTCTTAATCTCAAGTATCTATTTGGTCAACTCTTGACCATGTTGGATAGGTCAGCAGTTTGTTGTGAATCTATTTGTTCAAGGGGCCTTACTTGACTTAGGTGTTATGTGATGACTGGACTTGTTCAATTTATATAAATAACAATAGCTTACATTGAATTGAGTGGTCCTTTGCATATATTTACCATTCTCTTACAAAGCTTTACATGAATTTCAATAAACATGCTCTATATTCCTAATTTCTATGAAAACTGCAAAAGATTTTTAAAATTCACAATTATTTATCTGAATCAATAGCAATATCACAAATGTGCATATGGAATTGCAATCTTTAAAAGATGTACATATAAAATAATGCCTTAATTAGATAGCATTCTGGAATAGACATAGAAATCTGATGTTTGCATTCATTTCATATAAAGAAAGTCACTTCAATGTTACAATGTATATATGACTTCAACTAAATTAATCAACATAAACAACTTACAACCACAGTTATAGATGCATCAAGGAAGCAAGACATTCCACACGTTCTTTCATGTAGACATAGGTGACCTCCTTTCTATGCTACTGATGCTCAAAGTATTCATCAAGAATCACTTCCTTTTGCATTCAAAAGTAAAATTACTAAACTAAAGTCTTATGCAGATGGTTACAAATCCATGTGTGATCCTAATACAAGTAGTAAGGGTCTTTATATAGGATAGACACCTTCCCTACGGTTACAAAACACAATCACTTCAAATTTGAAATCCCATGCCATCTGTCACTTCAAAAATATCTAAAAGAATATTCTTTAGGCATAAAGATGCCTTCAAAATCTTTTAAATTACTTGACTTATTTGACCAAGTATCAATACAAAGCAAACATAACCAAATACAACATGGAACCAATGAAGAAACAACAATCTAATCACTATCACAGTCAACTTCAATATGAATATCCTTGTTCTTATTGCTCATGTATTGTGTTAACTTTGTAACTAAAGTAGATATGGATGAACGACTAGTCCTTTGTGAAGCATCCCAAGTGTATTGTTGCATCTCAATGCTAGTCTTCAATGCTTGGGCTCTGTTCTCCCTATCTTCTCTCCTTTTATGATATTTCTAGACCTTATCACTTAATTTCATCATGTTCTCCATTTCTTCTTCATCCAGATGGTTCACAAGATCATCAATGCAAGGATGAAAGTGATCTTGAAATTCTTTTACAGTTGTATCTACATCGAATACTTGACTTTGATGGCACAGATGCTTAACAGAACATCCACCATATTCACATGTTTCTTCAACAACATTTGAATATTATTTTCCATCTCCTATATGTTGGCCAAAAATGGCCTCAGCATCCTTTCTACATATTTGAGTTCCATTTTCATTTTGGGGACCTGAAATACCTCCTGCCTTGTCATGATACCCTCATTTACTAGGGTCTGAGTATGTCCTTCCAAGGCCTTGATCTTTTTTAGTTCATCCATGTTCTTCTTTATTCTATTTTAACATTTTTGTACAATGTGTGTACAATTATTCCTTTCTGTCAATGTCGAACTCCAATTGCTAATAGCCATCTTTATTACATCCCCTTTCTGAATGAATGATTTCAAAAAATTTTCTAACATACTAGCCTCATGTTTCTTATTCTCTATTCCCTCTACCTACTCTTTAGAAAGAATAGTTAGCTCTAGAGATAACTTTGGTATGTTTTGTGTTGGATCAAATATCCCCTAGATAAGTTACTCATATTGGGCAATTTGCCCTTTCAAACTCTTTATTTTCTGTTGGTTTTTCCTTAACCTACTGGTAGTAAACTCAGTCATTTCTTATAGCTCTTCAATTTGCTTCTCCCTTTTTACATGACCAAGATCTACACTTATCACTTTATACTCCTCTGCACTTATTTCCCCTTTTCCTTATCTACCTAGGGTATTGCTATTTGCACCATTCTCCCACCAAAGGAATCCCTCTTTATGGCAGACATGGTTCTAACCTTTCTTCTGCCTCTCTTCCCAATTCCACTAGCTAATAAGGTCTTGATGTCAATAGGTGCCACTTCAACTACTGTATCTTGCCTTATTTCAGATTCCAACCAGGCTGGCACTTCTTTGTTTATATCTGTGGTTTCTTCATTCAATACTTCCTCATCATCTCCTTATGTGAGCACTTCTTCCTATTCATGCTCTTGCTCTTATTGTGGTGGTGGTTGTTGTTGTTGTTGTGGTTATTGTTGTTGTTGTGGTTGTTCTTGTTGAGGAACCTGTTGTGGTGGAGATTGAACATTTTATTCATTATGTTGTTCCTCCTCACCTGGCACCTTAGGATTAGGATCTTTCTATGGTGAGTCTAATCTTTGATCATTTCTTTGTCCCTCCATGTCCATATTTTCTTTTCCCTCAGCTTGATTCTTCAGTATCTCTTGGGCTGCTTCCTTGACCTCTTCCATGAGATCTTTCGATACCATATTCTCAAAAGGGTCAATGATTTTGATATTGTTCATTGCTTGCTTGGATAGTAGAGAGGACTTAGGTGCTTGTTTGTCTCCTTCTTCTTCATCACTCATTTCAAGGCTATCCTCACTGCATTAATTTTCACCTTCTTCTTCCTCCTCCACTACATCCTCAATCTAATCTACATCTACGATCTCCACACTCCCTTTAGTAGATGTTTGGGTAGTAGATGCATTGTTTGTCATCATTTCTTCAGCTATTTCTTGTTTCACCTTGATGAACCCCTTCAACTTTTCCCATTGAGTTTGTTTTGCAGCCATGGGTCTCTCCAAAGGTGTTTGTTTGGATGCCTGTACTATAGGTGTGGATGGTGATTATGATATCACCTTTTCTTGTATTGGATCTTGTGTTGTTGAGTCAACTACAATAGATGAAGATGCTCCCTCTATAGCAAACCTAAATGTCCATGCAACTATAGCCACAATTATTCCCAATGCATATGGATCCATTATTGTAGCTCCTTCTGTATTGGCCTTTGTTATTTTGGCATGCACCAATTGCCTTTTCCTTCTCAAAATTTCATCAAAATCCTTCTCATTATATCAACTCCTCTTCTTACCTTTCTTATATGTAATTGTCACTCCTTTTGTTTTCAACTCTTCTATTCTTTCCTTTATCCATATGTCAAAGTATGCAAAAACTTATTTTGATACATTATCAATTGAAGTCTCTTTAGATTGACTCCAATCTGGCTCAGTTATAATTTCTTTGGTACTATCATACCCTGTATGCAAGGTATTTTCATCATCGTCTGTGATTTCTTGGGGCACTTCAATTCCCCCTACTGTCTTCATCTAATCAAGAGTCAATCTTTGATGAGATCTCCTCCTCACTTTAGCCTCGTTATTATAGTCTGCCCAAAAATCCTCAATATGAGGTAGATGCCTGTATTTCTTGTCTATGAAATTTTGAATCCTTTTGAGAGGATCAAAAGGTATGATCAAATCAAACATAGGAAAACCATAATACAATAACTTGGCCTCTAATGTTTTGACCGCATCCTCATTGAAGCACTGATATTTACCAATAACAAAGGGGAATTTGATGTTACCCCTATTACATTGAGCCTTATACATTGCATATACATCTACTATTTGCCTTGTGAACTCCAATAACACCACCTTCTCATATGGGTACCTAGGTAATCTGAAAGGTTTTCCCTTGAATCCTTTAGTTTTGATGTATGCAAATATGGGGAACTGGATGTACCAAGCACTATGCAATGTGATTGCATTCTTAGCCACTTCAAATAATATTTTTTCCTTCTCCCTTGTTAATAACCGCATCAAATACATAGATAAAACATCATTGACCCTTATCCAACTCTTTCCTACATTTTGTGCTTGGATATCCGGGTAATGATCATTTACCAAGGTTTGTCTTGGCCCATTCCCTAAAGTTCCAATTCTTTGTATTCCATTCAGTTACATCCTTGCAGCATAGGAGTATACTATGTATGATGACATGAAGAATTTCTTCTACTTTTTTAATCTCGTAACCTGTGTATAGATGGCATTGATGATTTCCAAAGCCCAGTGTACATACCTTGTCTCTTCTCTAATATATTGTATAGTTGAAAACATCCACGGTTCGAATGAAGCTACATCCTCCAACCCCATTACTCTACTCAATAATGTTTTAATGATATATACTTAATCTTTGAAGTTTGATCTATACAGAGTCTTAGGCACTCTAGCAGCTGCCTTTGGTTTCTTATCATAATTGTACCACCCATAGAATATGGTACTTTTACATGATGACTCCTTCCTAAAATCTATAGCATACTTTTCCACATCTACCTCTTTCATTTTTCCATTAGTCTTTAACCCAAAAGTATGTGCTATCCCTTCCATAGACAAGTCTGTGAATACCACTCCATTATATTTTATCCTCTTGGATTGAAAATCATATCTTTGTAGGCACTCAAAAATGAGGTCCCTAGCCTCCATTGGTTGTGGAAAGCCTGCAGCACGGTACAACCCAGCATCCCATATATTTTTTCATTGCCAAGGATGCACCAGTTTCTCAAATTTTGTTTAATAATTCCTCAGAATCAAAATACCCATTTACTGTATCCAATGCCCTATATGGACAATATACTTTTGAATGATATCCTTTTTCTGCAAATTCCTCTTTGGGTCTGGTTTCTTTCTTTTCAGCCTTTCCGGCCATTTTCTCCACTTTTTTCCCTTTTGGCGACATCCTGAAAACATATACATTTCTTTTACAACTGTGTTTTATGTTTCCTAGGGTTTTACCATGCATATTTATGTTAAACTTTTACCCTAAGTTCCTTTTATTTGAATTATGCATACATTTTTCTCACTATACCTAATTCACTATTTTATCCCATTGAATTATAGTATTTAACTAAATTAAACTCATTTTGTTATTCAACTGTAATCCGCATAATATTTCATAATCATATTCTATAAAATACTAGTAGGGTTTCAAAAACATACTTGTATTTCACAACCGTTGACTTTACAAATGTTGACAAGAGATTTACCTTTCAACTTTTACACAGTTACCATTCCCAAATTTCCAATCGCCCCTTTGAATTGCCTTTTACCTCAGCTTTGTAAAATGCTCTATAATTCTTGAATGTAATTGTGAGATTTAACATAGACAAAGCCCTTTTTACTTCTTTTGAATTTAGGTTTTTCAATGACAGGTATGCATTAAATGCAGTAGATAAAGCATATAATTCAGTCTGCACTTTATTTTCTGTTTTAATTCATATTTTGAATTCTTGTATATGTTACATTTCTGTACTTTGAATTTTGTATATCATATACATGCACGATAAGTTTTTATGCACTTTAGTTATTTTTCCTTTTACTTTATGCATATTAAATTTTGTATATCTCTATGTATATCTTATACAATCATCGAAATATACAAACTCGGACTCCAAGGGTTTTATAAAAGAGATTGCAATTAGTTTTGAATCTGGCATTGTATCTAAGTCTTTTGTACCATTTTTCTGTATATCACATTCATGTATCTTGACCATACATATGTGGACCCCACCCGATGTATACAATGTTCAAACCTTTATTTATGTCAGGTTTTTTGTATATAATTTCTTTGTATATCCTTATGTATATCAAGTACATGCATCAAAATATACAAAAATCCACAATGTTGTTTTGTATTTTGTTACGAACAAATGCACTTTATTCTATTTTTAATACCAAGTTCAAATTCACGAATGCAATTTTCACTTTTTATATTTCTAATACATGCATCCAAATATACAAACATAGACTTCACTTATAATTCATTTCGTTTAACTTTCCTTGTCGCGTCCAGTTATGTATTTGTATATAATATACATACAGTTATACATACAACAATACATACAAAAATATGCATCCTTCTTTCTTTTTAGACTCGATTAAATTTTCCTTTTAGATTTGGCTCCATATTTGTATCAAAAGGTACATACAACAAATCATGTATCTAACATACAAATAAGATGTCCCCAACCTTATACATTGTTTTAAACTTATTTTGATGTCCACCCATGTATATATTGCATTTGTATTTCTAATACAAGAGTTGTAATATAAAAAATGCAATTGCTGATTTCTCCACTTTTATACATTTAACCGTAAAGCATCGTCGGGTCCCAATTTGAATACTTTTAAAGCATGTTGAATGCATCCAATGAATAAAACCCTATGAATAAAGTGAACTGACTAACTTTGTACATAATGGAAACATGCAAAAAAATAATGTATATAAGATACATGTTGAACACCATGAATCCAACATTGACTTTTCACAGAAACAAGAATAACTCTCAAAATATACCAAATTTTTGAATGGTTCAAAAGGCAACCCTAGCTGATTTGGCAAATTCTATTGGTAACAATCACTTATTCCCAAACATTGCACAACTTATGTTTCAAGCATCCATGTCATTTTACCTATACCACCAAACAAGCAGAACCACACAAGCAAAAAGAAAAAGCCACAACAGGGGTCCTCATTTTGCTAAAGGGGTAAAATGGGGCGTGTTGTGAGCATCACAACAAATCCCTCTAAGATATCTTGATATGAAATGCAATGTAATGATGATTTACTCATAACCCTAATATTCCCAGCATGGAAAGCATTCATAATGTTAACTAAAACAAGATATCTTCTAGAATCTAAGGGGACTGGTACCTCACTTCAAAATATTGTGGTACTACTAAACCTAGAATTCACAACAAATTATATGAGGGAGTGGGATAGAATGAGAGAATATGATGAGAGACTTAGTGTTTAGTTGTTCTACTAGACCTTATCTCTCATAGTTAAAACATGGTACATCAAATAGAGAAAAGACTAGAAACCAAATATTGGGAGACACTCCAAGAAGAATTATGCAAGAGGTTCTCAGTCTATGATCCTTGTAGAACCATGAATGATGCACTCCAAAGAATGATAGACATAATACTCTTACTAGGAAGAGAACTCAGGGAGATGTTTGGAGGGAAGAGAGGGACATCAGTCCTATAGAAAGAGAAAGCAATACAAAATCTCATTGAATGAATGGATAAGGAAAAAATATTCCACAAATAATATGTTATAACACAAAGGGAAGGATGGAGCAATATAATAAAGAAGAACTAACTTGAAAATTTAGAATTAGAAGAGCAGAAGAGAGAAAAATAACCCTAACATATACTACACAATATGAATATTATCACCAACCACTAAAGGTAAAAGAAGAAGATATAGCAGCAAATAGAAACACTAAAATACCCAAGATCAATGATTAATAGGAAGAAAGACAAGTGATGCAAGTGGCAGAAGTGCTCAAAAAGTATGAAGATCTATTTCTCCAGACATTTAATGACATAATGAAAATATAGTTAAAAGAAGAAGCAAAAGAATAAATAAAAAGACCATACAAGCTTATCCATAATGTTAAAACTAATCCCAAGATGGAGCTAAATAAAATGTTGGCACAAGGTATCATCAAGCTAGTTGAGGATGTGGAATGGATCGGTCCTGTGGTGGTGGAAAATAAGAAAATAGGAGAAATATGGATTTATGTTGATTTTAGAGAACTTAATAAGGCATGTGTCCATGATCCCTTCCCTTCACCATTTATAGAAGAAGTGTTATCTAATTAGTGGTAGGGAGGGAGTTATACTATTTTACATGTAGTTTCTCTAGCTATCACCAAATTAGAATACAAAAGGACAACTGACCAATAATTTAACCTTCATCATAGAATAGGGATCTTTTATGCGCACAGTCATGCCATTTGGTCTAAAAATGCCCCTATAGTTTTTTCAGTCACATAATGATTAATGCCTTCAAAAATTTTATTCATGACTTCCTATAAGTCTACTTAAATGAGTAGACAACATAAGTATTAATGAAGGGCCACATCTAAGTATTATGTTTAATGATGGAAAGATATTGTAACTTACTGTTTAGTGGAAAAAGTGGTAGTTTGTCTCAACTAGGTTAAGGACTACTATTTCACCAAACTAAACATTGGGAGGACAAGGATTGAGTGTGAGGCCAATCTATGAGTTGCTTGTCTATCCCTTATGCTCACGGTATCTGATTTCAAGAGCCTAAATAAGGTTTTGTTAAGTGTTTTTTGCTCATAAACCAAGTAAACTCTAATTATGCCTTAAATAAGAGATATTCATAAATTGATAATGAAATAGGCAGAACTAATCACAAAAATGTAGAGAAAGAGTTTCAGAGACTATGTGCCCAGATTTTGAGGGCTAACTAGACTAGGGCACCTGCTCCTTAGTCTCCAAAGTTCCCAAAACTAGAAATTTTTTGCATAGGCTATATGACACTCTCAAATGGCTTCTAGATCCTAGAAATTGCCTCCAGTTGGACTAGGGCACCCACTTTTTAGTCCCACAAATGTCAGGATCTGAAAACTCAAAAGTTTGTGATGACTGTACCCACAATATCCTCCTTTATTTAGCTTCTTTCCATTGGAACCTGCAAAATACGATCTGAACCTACAAAAGAAGGAGAAAGATGTTATGGCTATATGGGAGCTTGCCTAAGTCAAGCCCCATCTTTGGTATTTCTACCTCAACAATAGCCAGAGATAAAGATTTGTAGAAGTGTGTGCAAACCTAACAATGTGTATGCAGATATACAAAGCCTAGATGTATCAATCAAGGGAAGATCAACAACTTGCTTTGAATCAATAAACACATACAACTTCACCTCAAGGAGATGAAAACAAATGAAGACTTGCAAGAACAAGAAGGCAAATCAGCAATGTCCATGGAGGATCTCCAAGCTTGATGTTGGAGGCTTCAACCCTTCTTTTGATCATGCAAAGAGTGTACAAACCCTAGGAAGAACAAGATAGTCTCAAGATCTTGATTCCTAATCTCCATCCATTATCTCGATGATAGCAAATATAGAATACTTTCAAAATCTTCAACAAGTCACTAATCTTCAATGGAAATTTTGGTAGAGTTTTGGCATCTAGCTTGCATAAGTATTGTGTATGTTAAAATGATTTTCAAATGTATTTTTATATCTAGCTTTAGGGAAATTCAAATTTTGAAATGACGTCTTGATATCGCACAAAAACTGAGAATTTGAAAACAGAATCCTGAGGCACTCGGTGGGAGCTGACATCCCACCAAAATTCAAAATCTTGAGAAACAAGGGGGGACTAGGGCATGGGTACCCAAGTCCAAGCCCCTAATTTCTAGTCAGATCTACTTTTGGGGGTCTTAGGGACCTATAATTCAAATTCCCTTTTCGGGTTCCATCAAAAGGTTTCCTCAAAAAGTTAACATTTTGCAACTAGACTTAGTCAATCAGGGTTTCGGGAAGGTCAGAAAGAAAAATGTTGAGAGGTCACCAAAGCGAGGAGCTAAACTAGGGGAAATTGTACGATTCCATACAAGAGGACAATTTCTAATGTTACATTTAGCGCCCACTTTAGTGGCCTTATGAAACTACGTGCATATGCAACTAAAGGAAAGTAAATACATCAATCATGAAAAGAATACCCAAAAGGATACTATAGAGGAAGCTGAAGTGTTGTCACTAAGAAGGAAGGAGCCCCCAAGTCTATAATCCTACAAGACCACAAAGTCAGGAACTACAACCTGCCAAGGAACACTTGTCAGAAAATCAAAACCAAATCAACCTACAACCACAACCAATGAGTCAGTACAAAAACACTAAGGGGGTTGAGTGATGAGACATGATGAGGGAGGAAATCAAGGGAGATGTATGCCCCCCTTTGTTTCTTCTTTCTTAGTCCAAGAGTAGAAACAAGGAGATATCCATGCACATCAATTTCAAGGAAACTTGATGAGAAATGTGTTATGAGGGTCATTTGAAGAAACAATGCTCAAACATAACACATTGGATAAGAAAGAAAGAAAAACTAGGATTCCAACACAACAAATGACACTAAAATCAGAGTTCGATAGCTCAAGATAAGGGCTCAAGAGTAAAATAAATCAATCTTGCACCTAGTTAGGGATAGGAATTCTCACTCATTTACTCTATGTAAAGGGGAGTTGTCACTTATCACTTACTCATTCTTATTTCTTGTCATTGTACAAAAGGTAGAGGAGGGAGAGAAGGAGAATAGGAGGACAACCATGCCAAGCTGACACCCATATCAGCCACCACGACTAGAGATGCTCCAAGCCCAAGTAGTAGAGAGGCATTTCGAGGCTGAGGTAGGGTCATAATCTTGTCCTTCTGTCATCTTTTAGTTTACTTTTTGTTTTGATTTTATTGCTTATTGTGCCAAGAGGGAGGAATGGACAGGGGTCCCTAAGAGGGGTTCCCAGGTCCACCCAGGGTGCTAGAGTCTCTCTGGGGGGCCCTAGTCCCACAGGCATACCAATGTCCCTCTTGGGTGCCCTAGTCTTCCTGGGGCACTCGAGTCCATAGAGGACATGGGCCCTAGGCATAGGCACTCTTTCTATCTTTGATAGCTATTTTCAGTTTCGAAGGAGATTCTGATGTTTTTGCTTACTTTTCGATCTCTAGGACATCCCTGAGTTATGTGAGCACACAGGTGGTCACCTGATGGTGCTTCTATGAGAGCATGCTAGTTCATTGTCCACTACACAGAGAGAGCACTTGTAGATGGTGGGCCTATGGTGGGTGTTTGATATTCTCACAATTAGATTCTGGTGCAATCACGGTAGGAGGGTACATAGAATGAACTGTTCAGACCGTGTAGCAAGAGTAAACACAATGGAAACAACACAAGAATATAGAACAAATGCAGATTCAATCATTCAGTATATCATAGAATTCAAATACAATCTAGCCATCAATATGTGGGCTTACAACTGGGCTCAAAGGCTTGATTACATATATGCACAAGATAAAGCTTTAAAGCTCATTCACACAAAACTAAACTAAAGATTATGATTCAATTGTTGACTACTTTCCTAAGGATCTATTACATCAATATATATCATCTCCAGACCAATAGATTCTTCCGTGTTGGCTAAGGAAGATCACAAACTCCCATGAAGAGTTGTAACGTGTTCACAGATAGGTCGGACCTAAATGCATAGAACACTTCATCAAATGAATGGAACAATGTGAGGACCTTTGGGAGGGGTCAGCCATGAACCAAGGATCATTAAATTATGTGTCATTATGATCTGCAAGTCAAGGAATGATCTGCAAGCCTTCTCCTTTAGTTGATTATCAGGAACTACCAGGATGCTCTATTCTAAGAAAATAGTTGATCTTCTGATAGCGATATCTTTCCGGTAACTGATCCAAATGCTCTGAATTCTTGATGTGATGAAGATGAATGAATGTAGATGCTAATTCTGATCCACAAGGTGTGAAATGCTAAAACCAAAACACAAGTGGAAACTGCCTCTGACTGAACTGCCTAGAATGTACTAGAAAAATGAAAGAACTAAAATGTAAACAAACTGACTATAAATGTTTTTGGTTGATGCAAGATTGCTCTTAAACTAGGATACTCCTGCATTAGATTCCACTGCACTATGTTGATGGCACTGATGGAGAGATGGGATGCAGATACATCCACATTTCACTTACCGACAAGTAAGATGACCATCACGCTAGCAGATGTGTACAGGATCCTTCAACTTCCCATCTGAGGAGAGACAATGAGGATAGTAGGACATTGTTTAGCAAGGTACACCCAAGAGAGTCAACTATATTTCTTGGGTTGCACTATTTCTCAGGCTGAGCGAGGACACATTCAGCTCTGATTGCTAGAGCAGGGATGCAGTGACATTCCCTTGCTATAGAGGATTAAGATAGTCACAGTCGCATTAGCCATTGCACCAGATGGACGAGGAACTCACCTACATGGGGGTCTCATTCACACCATTAGGGAGATGGAGGAGCATTAGATGGTCTATGTATGGGGGTACAGTATGCTTGCACACCTTTATCATGACTTGGGGTGATATGTCCACTATGAGATGCATAGTCTGATGATCTGCACATTACTATAGGTTTGGGCTTTTGAGCACATTAGGTGCACATGACCGGTGGGTTATCCTATAGAGGCATCATTCACCCTTCCGCGTGTTTATGCCTATCCACTAGTTAGGTGTTGGATGCACGATAATATGCTATAGTGGAGAGTTGTTTTTGATAGATTACAGCCTGGCAACATCATCTAGAGACCATATGATGGCTACATCAGATGGCCTGGCTAGCAAAGGCAGTTAGCGAGGATGCAGAGGGAATAGTTGATGGTCGGTCACCTTGATCATCTTGTGGCTTGGTTCTATTTTGATAGGGTGGCACAATAGTTTAGACAGATATAGGATGTTCTTGTGGTTTTGAGCTATGTGCATGTTGCGCATAGCGCAATTAAGGTAAATACCGTCCGACGATTGACAGTAGTAGACATGCCACTTAGTGATGATGAGAGTCTTGAGGATGTAGAGCCAGTGTCAAACATAGATGATGTTGGTTGTACCCAAACATATTGGACCTAGTTTCACATAGCATGGCCTGCTACTATCTTGCTACCTAGTCACCCTATAGGCGATGCTCAACCTTGGGCCGGTCATGCTAGTGACACAGGGGTAGAGGACGATGTTAGTTATTTTGCAAGATACTATAATCTTGATGAGGATGAGGAGGATGAGTCAGAGGAGATCCCACCGTAGTACATCTTTAGAGCGAGACCACGACAGGGCCATCAGGAGGCAAATGCTGATGAGGAGACCGAGTCGAGACCACGCTCTAGGGCTCATGGTCTTATACTTGAAGGTGATGCGAGACCTAGTCAGAGAGAGTGGGGGGAGAGTAGTAGGTTTGTGCCCCTAGCTATAGATCAAACTACAAAGCTCTTCACACCATCGGCGATCCGAGATCCATCCTAGCGAGATGGAGATCCAGGTTAGGTTTGATTTATTATTTTGATTCTTTGTATAGTTCATTATTTGTGATATTTATATGAGTCTAAATGCTATCTTATCCTCTATTTTGTAGTTGGGATAGATGCTTGGCGAGACTTTTTGGGTCATGTCATAGCATACATAGTACCTACAGATGTTTTAGAGTAGCAAATGTGGGTAGGTTATTCACCATGGTCATCTACTAGGTGACATGCAAAGATTTTTATGCCTTTCATCTGGTACAGGACTACTACAAAGGCTATGCTAGAGCAATCTACATAAGAGAGAGGAGTTGTGATAGAGAGCTGAGCACGCTGAAGCTGAGCTTAGGGCACAGTGAGAGTAGATAGTAGCGATGCCTACATCAGAGAGAGAACTAGCTATCAGTGAGTTCTTACTACATGAGCTTTGTCAGGCGAGAGTTGATAGAGATAGGGTTTAGTCTAAGAGAGACTAGTACCAAAGGATGTACCAAGAGGCACATGAGCAAATGATAGAGATGAGAGGTGAGATCAGAGGGTTACAATCATGAAGCGTCTCTAGGAGTCATTCGTGATTCATAACCACACATGGTCAGGCTTATGTCACTCGCACACCATGAGGGCCTAACGGTACTGGAGATCGAGGCTCAGCTATGTGATATATTTATTTAGGCACTACAACATCCCATTTTGTCCTGAGGGATAGTCGACTCGAATGTATATTTAAAACTGAGGATATATATATGATGTTTATTTCTTTTCATCTATGTGAAATGGTTTTTGATCTATCACATGTGATTTTCGTAAAAATGAAACTAGTGATGATATTTAAATGTTATAATTAATGCTATTGTGATATACTAACAATTCTTAAAAGAACATGTAGTAATAAGCACAATGAGCAAGCATTTTACACATAATCTAAATTTTAATGCTATATTCAGTTAATACTAAATAATACTTAAGCATGATCCAACAATGATCAAATGAACAAAGATGTAATGTTAAATGAATTAAGACAAATCAATAACATCTTATCAACATTGAAGCTAATCTATGTAATAAATTAGCTTAGGGACATTTAACATTAAGTCTTTAAGCATAAAATCTTGTGAGGTGCACCACATTAATAGGTTCCTTAAGTGGCATACCTTTCTCATTAGCTAACTTATACACTCTAGATCCAAAGGTTTTAATAATTATGTATGGTCCAAGCCAATTAGGGCTGAACTTACCTTTTTCACCAGGTGGTGCATTTACATTGCATTGATTTTCATAAAGAACCAGATCCCCAATATTGAATGAACGTTGTATGACTTGCATATTATAGGATCGTTGTACACCTTTTTGATAAGCCTTGAGATGTTCAAGAGTGTTAATTCATCTTTCATCAAGCATCTCAAGTTCCTGTAATCTTTTCTCACATTCCATGTCATCATCCATGATGTCTCTTAGGGAAATTCTGAAGGAAGGAATTTCTAACTCCAAGGGCATTATCACGTCTACACCATAGACAAGATTATATGATGTATTACTAGTAGGCATTCTAATGGTTGTTCTATAAGCCCATAATGTGTATGATAATTGAGTATGCCAATCTTTTTGATTTTTATTAACAGTTTTCTGTAAAATTTGTCTAATAATTTTAGTTTGAAGATTATGCTTGGCCATTTGATTGAGGATAATAAGGTGTAGAGAAGCGATGTTGTATATGGTATTTTTTGAGGAACTTTTTCACATCCTTGTTCTTAAATGGCATGCCATTGTCTAAAATGAGGGAGGAAGGTATTCCAAATTGAGAAATAATGTTGTCTTGTATAAATCAATAGATTACATCGGCAGTCCTAGATCGCAAGGGGACTGCTTCAATCCACTTTGTGAAATAATCAGTAGCAGTAATGATAAACATATGCCCTTGAGAGGAGGGTGGGGAAATTTTACCAATTAGATCCAAGCCCCAAATAGAGAATGGCCATGGTGACACCTGGGCACGAAGCTCTTAAGCGAGAGCATGGATTAGGTGTTTGTGTTGTTGACATTGCAAGCATCTCTTGACATAAGCAAAGGAATCTTGTTCCATATGCTACCAATAGTAGCCCATTCATAACAATTTTTGCACCAAGGACTTTCCTCCATGCCCTCCACATGCACCAAAGTGAGCTTCTTCTAAAGCTATCAAAATCTCCAAATTACTTAAACATCAAAGTAAAACACCGTTGTAACTTCATCGATATAAGACATTTGATAGTATAATGTATCACGTTGCTATTTTACGTAAATAGATTTGGGCATTCTTAGATGTTGAATTAGGAATAGTTCCATCATGCAAATAATTGAATATATAGGAGAACCATTCATCAATGTATGTATTACCACAGAGTTTTGTATTCGCAACTATAGGATATTTGATTGTTGGTGTTTTAAGATTATGAACAATGAAAGTAAATTCCTCAGGAGAATCATCAGGGGATATAAGGGAAGTTGTGCTTGCCATTGCATCCACATGTCAATTATTTTCCTGGGAATAGTGCTAATTAAATATGATGTGAATTGTTTTAAGAGAGATAATGCCAACTCATGATACTGAGATAGCATATCATTCTTAGTTTGATATGATCTAGTTATTTGTTTGACAATTAGCTAAGAATCACCATATATTGTGATGTGATTTATATTAAGAGCCAAAGCAACACAAAGTCCTGCAATAAGAGCTTCTGATTCAGCTATATTTTTTGTACATAAGAAGTCTACAAAGTAAGATAGGGGTATTGGCTTGCCTATGGGGGTATCAATATAACACCATCCCCGGAGCTAGTTTGACATTTTGATCCATCAAATTATAATTCCCATTTTTCATCATAGAGATTGTTAAGATTTTATCATTAGGAAATACATCCTAATGTTGTGTAGAAAAGGGTGAAGGAGCTTCAGCTAATTGATCATCTAACACCTAACCTTTAATCGCTTTTTGGGAAATGAACTTGAGATCAAATTCTGTTATAGCACGACCCATTTAGTGAGACAACCTGATAAATCTATTTTTGTGAAGAGATGTTTCAAAGGGTCAAATTTTACCATCACATGCGCTTCAGCATTTATGAGATAATGTCTAAGCTTTTAAGTTGCAAACACTAAAGCTAAGCATTGCTTCTCTATAATAGTGTACCGCACTTCATAATCAAGCAAAGTTTGACTAATGTAATAGACAATGTATTCCTTGCCTTCAGCATTATGTTGTGCTAACAAAGCTGCTAGGCATTGTTAGATGCTGAAATGTATAACAAAAATGGTTTATCAAGGACAATGGGTTGTAAAATAGGTGAATTAGCTAGATAATCATTTAAGTCATCGAAAGTTTTTTGAAATTCTAAATTCCATTGAAAATTAGAATCCTTCTTCAATAGTTGCATAAAGAGGCAAGTCCTATCCACGAGTTGTGAAACAAATTAGCAGATGGCCTGTATCTTTCCTTGCAAACTACGAAGTTGAGATATGTTCTTCAGTATTGGTATATTAACAATTGTGTTGATATTTTTTGTATCCACTTCAATACCACAATTTGAAACAATAAATCCTAGTAACTTTCCACTATCCACACCAAAACACACTTACAGGGGGTTCAATCGCATATTATATTTCCTTATATGCTCAAATATTTGTCAAAGATTTCTAGCATGATCCTTATGATGGATAGACTTCGCCAAGATGTCATCGATGTAGTCTTCTAAAATATTGTGCATATAATCATGAAATATTAGAGTCATTGCACGTTGATAAGTAGCTCCTGCATTCTTAAGTCCAAACGACATGACTACACAACAAAATGTACCCCAAGGTGTTATAAAATCTATTTTATACTAGTCTTAAGGATTTATTAAAATTTAATTATATCCTAAAAAACCATCCATGAAAGATAGTAGTTCATGTCCAGCTATTGAATTGACAATCATATCAATATTAGGGAGTGGAAAATCATCTTTCAGAGATGCTGAATTCAAATCTCATAAATCTGTACACATTCTTATATGACCATCAGGTTTAGCAATGACAACAATATATGAAATCCATGGTGAATAATCAATAGGTTGGATGAAACCAGCTTGTAGAAGCTTTTCTATCTTAGTTTTAACAATCAGTGAAATCTTAGGATTCATCTTATGAATCTTTTGTTTGAATGACTTAACATCTGGTTTCAATATGATATTATGTGTTACAATCTGAGGATCAATGCTAGGCATGTCAAAATACTTCCAAGCAAATAATTTTGAGAATTCATGCAGTAACTTAGTCATCTCTTCTTTTTCTTCCACATTTAAGCAATCACCAATAGGGAGAACTTTTTTAGTGTTATCCTTATCCATAACGACATCAACAGTCTTTCCATTCAGGATAGTAATATGGTCTAAGGGATTATATGATTGTAATTGTTCTTCAAATTCTCCATTGGGATTTATAGTAGCATTTATTATGCTAGTAGTTTTCCCAAAATATGTGTCATTGTTTAAATAATAAGGTAGGCCATGTTTATGATGATAATGAGGAATATTGTCATAAGCATCCAAGAATTTTACTATTGCTTCGTCTATTGAGAATACATCCAACGAAAGTGGTCCTGGGAGACAATTAGTGTCGATCATCTCAAGAAATATCAAACTAAGTGTTGATATTGTATTCACTTTAAGAGTAGGGTGTTTATGAGATTTGGATTCCTTGAAAGGATTGTATCCAATACCACTAGAGCAATGTCACAAAGTAGATTCTATAGGGACTTTGAATCCTTGTTGATTTATACCACAACCTTTACCTATATAATCACAATCTTTATAAAGGATTCAAAAACCTTGACCATAAAGAGAAACCATTTCCTTAGAGGAAGGTGGAGCTTCATAAGTGTCATAATCAATAGTGTATGTAAGGGTATTATCCTTATTTGTTACCAAAGAAGCTTTATGTTTATCAATTGAAGCATGTGATGTGATTGATGCAATATTTGATGTTTTGTGGATGGGGTTTTTGGGTTTGTATTCTCCTATAGAGGAAGATGTAAAATCTAGTGAACCCCAGTCATCACCAATAAATGCATTCAATTGTTTAAGCTCTTGAAAAACATTTTTGGTAGCAAGAGGAGTTGATAAATCCATTTTCAGATTGTTTAGATTCTTAGGACAAACAACATGCTTATGAACTTCCATTTGTAAGAAACTATCTGGTTCAAGATTAGTATGAATAGTATGTAACTTATCATTGAATATAAACTTGATTGAACGGTGTAGAGTAGAAGGAACTACTCCTAATGCGTGTATCCAAGGTCTATCAAGAATCATGTTATAAGATAGAGAGCAATGCATGACATGAATTAGGGTAGGCATCATCACAGGTCCAACTTGTATAGGAAAAGTTATAGTGCCCATGGATTGTTGTCCAACATTGTCAAAACCATAGATACTTAATGATTTCGGTTTGATTGCAAATGTATCAACCTTAACCTTATGTAATAAATTAATACCACAAAGGTTAACGGATGATACATTATTGATCATAACTCTCTTAACCAATGTTTTGTTTATTGTAATAAAGATAATCAAAGGATCAAACTAATTTTGAACTTTGAGAGATGGAAATTCATGTTGTTGAAATAGAATATCTATTTTTATTGCATGCATAGAATGTAATAAAGCAGCAACATCATTTGGTTTAACAACATGTAGAACAATAACCTTTTGTAAATCTTCTTGGAGCATTCCATGGTAAATAGGTGAATTTTGTATGAGTTCCCAAAGAGATATCTTTACAAGAGTAGCGCGAAGCTGCTCTACAAGATCATAGTCTTTACCACCTTTATATGTTAAACAAGGTGCTTGAGGAAGCATAGGTTGAGAAGCTGATAAAGATTTTGGAATACTCCATTGTTGTGTACTTTGTTTATTATTCTGAGTGTTGTATGCATGAGAAACCACATGATGATTAGTTTGTTGTAAGTTTTGTTGCGATATTTGTTTAGCATAATCATAAATGTGATCAGGAGGTTGAGAAGAAGATGGACAACCTTTAATAGTAAGCACGGGTTTAGAAGATGGTTCCACCACCTTTGAACATAAAGTGACCACAACTTTTGATTTTTCAATCTCTTCTCTAGATTTAGGAACATAAATTGTATTTACAAATCTTTGAAATAATGACGGCTTTGAGGCCATAGTGGAATGTTCAATCGAGATAAAGTCCTCAAGGGCTTCATCCAACATATCAAAGTCATCACGACTAAATGGCTCATCATAAGCATGAAAATATTGCAAAAAATAATTTGACATTTTAACATGCTTTTTTTAATAAAGATTCAAATACACAATGATGGCCTATGAAAATGAAATACCATGTAATATAATGATTAACATTTTTTTCTAATTCTTTTAGTGAAAAGATAAAGAATAAGATTCACAAGTCAATATATGCAATTTCACTAAAGAGACTTTTCAATCTAAATATGCTCTAGGACAACAAATTATTTCAGATCTAAAGTTTAAAAGGATGCAAATTCTTTAAAGCACGGGTTCACCAAAATGTTTATTGGAAAAATTGATAGTTTGTCTCAACTAGGTTAAGGACTACTATTTCACCAAACTAAACATTGGGAGGACAAGGATTGAGTGTGAGGTCAATCTATGAGTTGCTTGTCTATCCCTTATGCTCACGATATTTGATCTCAAGAGCCTAACTAAGGTTTTGTTAGTGTTTTTCTCATAATCCAAGTAAACCCTAATTATGTCTTAAATTAGATATATTTAGAAATTGGTAATGAAACAGGAAGAACTGATCACAGAAATGCAAAGAAAGAGTTTCAGAGACTGTGCACCTAGATTTTGAGGGCTAGTTGGACTAGGGTGCATGCTCCTTAGTCTCAAAAATTCTTGAAACTAGAAATCTTTTGTACAAGCTATTTGACACTCCCAAATGGCTTCCAAATCCCAAAAAATGCCCCTAGTTGGACTAGGGCACCCGCTCTTTAGTCCTACAAGTGTCAAAATTTGAAAAATCAAAATTCTATGATGATTGTACCCACCATATCCTCCTTTCTATAGCTCCTTTTTGCTGGAACTTGCAAAATATGATATGCACCTACAAAAGAAGAAGAAAGATGTTGCGGCTATATGGGAGCTTGCCTCAGTCAAGCCCCGTCTTTGGTATTTCTACCTCAACAATAGCTAGAGATAAATATTTATAGAAGTGTGTGCAAACCTAACAATGTCTATGTAGAAATATCAAACCCTAAATGTCTCAATCAAGGGAAGATCAACAACTTGCTTTGAATCAATAAACACATACAACTTCACCTCAAGGAGATGAAAACAAATGAAGACTTGCATGAACAAGAAGGAGAATTAGTAATGTCTACAGAGGATTTCCAAGCTCGATGTTGAAGGCTTCAACCCTTCTCCCGATCATGCAAAGAGTGTACAAAACCTAAGAAGAGAAAGACAGTCTCAATATCTTGATTCCTAATCTCCATCCATTGTCTCCATGATAGAAAATATAGAGTACTTTCAAAATCTTCAACAAGTCACTGATCTTCAATGTCAATTTTGGCAAAGTTTTGGCATCAATCTTGAATAAGAATTGTGTATGTTAGAATGATTTTCAAATGTCTTTTTATATCTTGCTTTAGGGAAATTCAAATTTCTAAAAAATGTCTCGATATCATGTGAAAATCAAGAATTTGAAAACGGAATCCCAATGCACTCAGTGGGAGTCGACATCCTACTAAAATTCAAAATCTTGGGAAATAGTGGAGGATTACGGTGCGAGCGTCCAAGTCCAAGCCCCCAATTTCCACTCAGATCTACTTTTTGGAGGTCCCAGGGACCTATAATTCAAATTCCCTTTTTGGGTTCCATCAAAAGGTTTCCTCAAAAAGTGAACATTTTGCAACTAGACTTAGTCAATCAGGGTTTCGAGGTCAGAAAGAAAAAGGTTGAGAGGTCACCAAAGAGAGGAGCTAAACTAAGGGAAATTGTACCATTCCATACAGGAGGACAATTTCTGATGTTACACTTACAAATTTCCCTTAATTTGAAGAAGTGTGTATTTTTGGTACCTTTTGGTACACTCCTAGGGCATATGGTATTTAAAGAAGGGATGATTGTAGATCCTTTAAAGGAGGGCATCATTTTAAACCTACCACCTTTGAAGATAGTATCCAGAGTAAAGACATTGCTAGGATATATCAAATACCACCTCAAATTTATTAGAGGATATGTAGCCATAGCAAGGCCCATCCAGGAGTTATGAAAAAAAAAAAAAATTCTAGTGGATAGACCAATGTCAATAACTTTTAACAAAATAAAGAAGAAAATTATAAAGGAACCTGTTGATGATTATTTTTACACATTCATAAGAATAGTTAAAATTCACAAAATGAACCTAACTATCGTGAAAGATATGAAGAAATCAATTATGATTTGCTTAATCCCAAGTTTCTGTATGGTCAGGTCTTGACCTGTTGACACAATTTAGTAGGTTGATGTGAAGCTATAATATGCAAGGGTCCTTACATGATTTAGGGTGTTCAATGACTTACTGGACTCAGATTATGCAAACTATCACAAATATCAACATTTTTATCATTCCTTTGCATAAATTTGCTACTATATCAGAAAGCTCTATGTGATTTATGTCAAAACAAGCTTTTCTTCTCAAGTATTATGAAAACTGTCAACTATCAACTCAGCTTCTATATTTCCTTCAAATGTCAGACAATTTCCTTTAAATTTCTACATTTAAGCTAAGTATTTCAGATGGTTTGGCAAAAGTTAGACAAATCTAAACTAAACTTCATTCTTACTATAGGATCTAAATGTTCTGTCATGCACTTTGCAAGTAATGCAGCAAATTGATCAAATCCATAGATTAAACCTTAAATGTAAGCCCTGAGTATTTTCACAGACACACAGTCAATATTGCAAGCTATAAGAGATATTGTTTTAAACACAAAGAAGAACCAGAAGACACTCTGAATATAGACGCAAAATTCTAGATTCATTTGTATTCAAAACAGACAGTCATATATGATTTACAATGTATGAATGATTCTTAGCTTCATTAATCAAATTCAAAAAACTTACAAAGCTTTACAGATACAGTAAGGAAGCTAGATGTTCCACGCATTCCTTATTGCAAACATAGGCGACATCCTTCTACTCTAAACTAAACTACTCTTCTACTCAAAATGACAACTTCCCATCTCTGTTCTAACCTAATACAGAGTAAAGGGGCTCAATATATAGATATGATCATCCCCAATAAAGCCTTAAAACCCTAGTTAATCAATGGCTCATACCCTGAGTTGTAGCATCAGATGGTGGAAAATCAATCCCGCCAAAATATTTCTAAGTAGCATACCCATACTGAGAGTAAGGATGCACTTTGGAAACCCTAACCGCCTCAAAATATCTCCTTCTACTCATTTAATAATGTTTTCTTTCCACCTGCATTTTCCTTGGCATTGAAGGCCTTGACTCCTCCTGTTGCGTCTTCGATCTTTTGTGATCCGATCCACCACCCATGATGTCATCATCATTAAGTTTCACCTACTATTAATTCAACCCTGCAAATAGACACAAAAAATGGATTAAAAAATACATCAATTTATTACCTGGTCAGAATGTTAGATGAGCACTAGTTGCAACAATTACTGGTGCCTTAAAACTTCCCTTTTATAGTTGGTTCAAAATCTGCATATACCCTCTCGTTCGTATTCCCTCTGCTTTGTTATCGCGTTCTGTATACTCCCATTGGCATAACCACATAGTCAGGTTGATCAAATGATTTCATACCGATCATAGCCTTCTAGCCAATATAGACTCTCAATATTAAATGTCTCTTCCTTATTAGTGAGACTGTTCATCGTCGGCGCAGTCCAAAATTTTCCCGTCGATCTCATCTTTATCGCCGATACAATTCTTCTTTCTTTTGTATATCGGGCAATGTATGTGATAAACATACAAGTATTAAAACATTCAAGGATTTTTCTATTTTGAACTTCCCTTTGAAATCCAACCCTTGCAAATTCGTTGCTTTTGCATCGGTGTAATCTTCGTCGGCGCAGTCAAGAAACTTCATACTGATCGCCTATATCAGCCCGACATACAAAGGGTGGGGCCCACATTTCTCTCTCCCCTTGTATCTCCGATGTATATTGTGCTTGTATCTCTAGATATACATCTGGGTATGATACGAGCATTTAACCAAATTTTACTCTCTTTGAGTTCCGTGGCTTGTATGTTTGTAGTGCATATCAGCTTGTATATCGCAACATACAAACACAAATGCATACAAAGAATATTCTGTTTTCAACTTTCTATTCACATCTGGTCTCTGTATATTTCGCTTTGTATCTTGGCTCAATACATACAACATATTTGTATGTACACTTAGACTTATCACCTTCTATAAACTGTAGTTTATTCATTTTTTGATTCCGTGCAATGTATATAACACAATGTATCTTTGAATATACAATCAGGCGTGATACATCATATATACTAGATTTTAATTTGCTTTGAGCTCCGCCTTGTATGTCGGCGATGTATGTAATGCAATGTATCTCTTAATATACATTGAGCTGTGATACATTGCATATATCAGATTTTAATTTCTTCCGAGTTCCGCCTTGCATGTACAAAAGTGCAATGTATGTCCTGAAACATGTACATGTGAAGCATGGAATATACAACAGTAAAGTTTTATTTTATAACTTTTCAGTTTCGGCACTTGTATAAAGCGTTGTATGTAACCTTTGTATACAAGGCAGAAATATAAATGGACTTAACCAACCTTGATAAACCTTTCGGGTCCGCGCAATGTATATAGCCTTTGTATCTCACCAATATACAAGCCCGCATACATACAAGGACTTAACCTTGTTTAACAAACTTTTCGGGTCTGCGGCTTGCACAAAGCACTTGTATACTTGCCTTGTATGCTTCACCCTGCAAAATATACAAACATAAGATACCTGTAATGGACATAACTATTTATCCATTTCAACACTTAACTGTTTCGGGTCCACCTTGTATGTACACATAGAACTCTTATCGACATGCATACAAGGTAAGAATATACAAACAACTTTGCATAATGAGACCCGATGACCCAAGCGACTATGTATAAAAACGACTTTGCATATACAAACGACTTTGTATATGGAAAGCGATATACAAAGGACTTTGCATATAAGTGAACTTGTGTACAAAGGGCCTTGTATATGCAAACCGATATACAAAAGGTATTGTATATGTAACAGCAAACCCTTCTCTTGTACATTTTACCAAAATACTCATAACTTGCAAAATACTTGGAATTTTAACATGGTTCAAAAAGAAACCCTAGCTCATTTTTGACAAGGAATTCACCCATATTCTGCCTTGGTACTGAAATGCATTTTTTTATCTAACTTTAACAAAGTTTGTAACTTTCACCCTCTTTTCCCTTACCACCAAACAGAACAACACACACACAAGCAAAAAGCAACAGCCACAGCAGGGGTCCTCATTTTGCTAAGGAGTAAAATGGGGCATGTTGTGAACATCACAACAACTAGAAACCAAACAAAACAATTAAATTCAAAACATTAAAGAAAACTAAATGAAATAAATTCATAGCTTTCAACTATCTTTCTTGCAAATCCTCATTTAACTTGAGACTTAATGTATTCAATAAGGTGCATTAATTTTCACATTCAGTTTAAGTGGGTGCACGTGATTAATAATCCTCATCTTGAAAATCAGTTGAACAAACCAGTGACAGATATTAGCCTACATAGTTGATGTCATTCCCTCATAGCCAACTGGATAGAGCCTTGCTGCTAGTAGGTGTCCATAGCCCTAACAAGGTTATCGTTACAATTCTCCTAAGTAGAGCCCCAGTGCCAGCGAGCATCTATAGCCCCGGTAGAGTTACTTAGATGGCTTAATTTGGATTTTTAGTATAATCTATTTTATTTACTTTTATATTTTATGTTTTTGATATTTGATAGAGATTTCATAAGATATTTCAGTTGTAACTTCATTATGCAAGGAATGATCACTTGCTAAAATTAAGTTGAGAATTGTAGTGGTAGCAAAGGTGACCTCAGATTTTTCACCTAATATCTACACTGGTAGGTTCAACAAACCCAAGGATTTTAGGTGTGTCATCATGAGAAACTTCCCTTGAATACTCAACCCACTATTATTGTATACAAAACTTAACAAGTAAAACAACTTTCTACATTCATGACAGTCACAACAACTTATGCCTAAATTGCAAATAATTAACCTGAATCTTACGAATTTCCTATTGTTTTGAATGGTTGTTAGTCTGCTCCTGCATACTCTAAAGAAAAACAAAAATCTCTGTTGTAGAAACACAACAAACAAACCAACAAAAGCAAAAGAAAACAAAAGAACACAAGAAAAACAAGACAGAAAACAAGGCAAAAAACAAAACTATACATTATTTACACTATGATACAGAAACTAACTGCCCTCACCTCAAGTCTAGAAGTAATGTTTCAAATATTGGCCATTAACTGGTAATGGCACATCTTCCCCAGTCAAGGTCTTGAGCCTGAAAGTATTATCTCCAATTATTTCTGTGACCTGTAATGGACCTAACCATAATTTGTCAAATTTTTCGTGATTTCCTTTCTTTTCATGTGCTTTATTCCATCACAGCACTAAGTCTGATATTCTAAATGTTTTGACTCTTGCTCTTTTATCAAACCATCTCTTGACTACTGCTTGATGTTTGGTGAATTTCTCAATGGCTTAATCTCTTTTCTCATCTAATTGTAACATTTGTATTATTCTGGCTTCTCTATGATCATCAAAGCCTAAATATTCATTAGCGAACTTCCAAACTGGTATTCTTAAATTTACTAGAAGTATGGGATCAGTCCCATAAACTAAGTGATAAGGTGCATTGCCTAAGGCTGACTTAACCTTAGTCCTATCTACCCACAATGCATATTTTAACCATGTGTTCCACTCTCTAGGATTCTTTTCAGTTAGCTTCTTGATTATATCCAATAAAATTTTATTTGTAGACTCAGCTAACCAATTCCCTTGAGGGTAATAATTTGAAGAAAACTTTAAAACTATTCCATACTCAAATGCCCATTTAGAAAATTTTAGAGAAGAAAAAGTAGGGCCGTTATCACATACCAACGAATATGGGGTTCCAAACCTGGTTATGATGTTTTCTTCAAGGAACTTGATAACTACGTCAGTAGTGGAGAATTTGCAACATGTGGCTTCAATCCACCTTGTATAGTAGTTAGTTACTGTCAATATAAACTTATGTCCTGCAGATGATGGAGGATTTATGACCCCAATGAAATCTAGGCCCCACTATGTAAATGGCCTAGATTCAATGACTGGTTGTAATGGATTAGCCTGATTCCTTCCTTTATTTGCTGTAGTTTGACAGGTGTGGCAACTTCTAATGTGACTCTCTATATCCTTAAACATTGTAGGCCAATAGTATCCCACTCTCAATATCTTATGCGTTGTAGCTAAATGGGAACCATGAGCAGTTCCATATTTGTTATACAATTCTGACAACACCTTATCTGCTTCAACTCTGTTTAAACATCTTAAATATATTCCATCATGGTTCTTCTTGAATAGAATACCTCCTTGTACCATGTACTTTTGTGCTTTAATCTTTAAAGCTCTCCTCTGAGAAGATTTCATTTTATTTAGATATTTGCCTGATATTAGAAAAGTGTTCAAATCATCATACCACTTTGATGCATCATTAGTATTCAACACATACTGATGTTTCACCAGATTTGGATCTGTGTTTGCTATGGTCTACACTAATGCTTGTCCTCTGACCAACTTTATTGGGATAATTTCCATATCAAACTCTTGCAATGTTGTAATCCATTTGGCTCTTTTCTCTCCAGGCTTGTTCTGTATCAGCAACATCTTCACGGCTGCATCTGGTACTATGGCTTTAACCTAACTACGTAGGATATAATGTCTAAATTTTTTCGCTGCTCTTATTAATGCAAACGCCTATCTTTCTGTATTGAGATACTTTAGATGTGCATCCTTCAGAGGTGCACTCATGAAAGCTATGGGCTTTTCTTTGTTGTCTTCTCCCTTTTGTGTTAGAGCAGCTGCAACTAAATGTGAAGATGCAAAGGAATAAATGTAAAATGGCTTTGTATAATCTGGACTTGTCAACATAGGAGCATCAAAAATAGCTTCCTTGATATCTTGAAATGTAGCTTTAGCTACTAGTGTCCATTCTATCTTTGCATCCTTCTTTAGCATGGTGTTCAATGGTTGCACAATTTCTGCAAACCCTGTAATAAACTTCCTGACAAAATTAATCTTACCAAAAAATGACTTTAGCTCTTTCCTACTGCTTGGTAATTGCAGTTTCTTTATTCCTTCTATTCTATCAGGATCAATGGATATCCCATTTTCAGAAATGACATGTCCTAATAATTTACCTTCAGCTACGCCAAATGAACATTTCTTAGGGTTAAGAGAAATTCCGTACCTTTCACATCGTCTAAGTATCTTTCTCAGATCCTCAACATGAGTGGATGCATCTTTAGAATAAATAGTTAAATCATCCATATAAATTACAATGCATTTACCTAACAATCCACAGAATGCGATGTCCATGGCTCGCTGAAAAGTGGCACCTGCATTGATTAGACCAAAAGGCATTCTTCTGTATGCATAATTTCCCCATTTACAAGTAAAAGTGGTCTTTAATCTATCCTCTCTATCTATTAAGACCTGGTTGTATCCTAAGAATCCATCTAAGAAAGACGTCATTTTAGCCCCATTAACTGCTTGTAGTACTTCATCTATTGGAGGCAGTGGATAATTATCTTTTTCTGATGCCTTATTTAAATTTCTAAAATCTACATATAACCTGATATCTCCACTCTTCTTTCTTACAGGTACTAAATTAGCTACCCAGGCTGAATGTCTGACTGGGAAAATTATTCTAGCAGACAACAATTTTTTTACTTCTTCAAAGATCAAAGGCTCTAAAATGGCGTTCACAGGCCTTTGTTTCTGTCTAAATGGTTTAACCTCTGGTCTCAAAGATATTACATGAGTTATGATGGACGTATCATATGTTTTTAAATCTTCATACGTCCATGCAATGATGTGTTTATACTCTTTCAGAACATCTACAATCTCTTTTCTCATTTCCTCAGAGCAAGTTTTTCCAATAAGTACATTTGTGGACTCTGCTCTGCTCCAAGGTTATATGGATCACACTTATCTCCCTCAGCTTTGGGCAAATCTTTCTATCTTACTACCCCATCAAAGTCAGAAATCTACTCTAGCTCAATCACCCCCTTAGGTAAGAAATTGCTCTTTAGGTTGATTATGTCTTCTTCATCCCAAGACACATCAGGCCTTTCCTATTCATCAATAATTTGAGCTTCAAAGACCTCATTACAAGTTAGAAAATCTACAATTTGCTAATCCCCTTCAAATACCTGAAAATGAGTAACATTATCTGGTATGCTAGGAACATTTACTAATTCAATAGAAAATCTTTTTAAACCTGATAGCTTTAAGGGTTCTAAAGAGTTGGCAGCAACTTCTAATGCATCTGGTCTATGGTTCAATTCTCTAGGGATATGTTCTAGGTTGAAGGCATCAAATGAACCTATTAAATCCCACACCCTATGCCTATAACAAACCATCTTTTTGTAGTTGCATGCATACAATTTCCTTATTTTCCTCACCACTAACTTAGAGTCTAAAAATACTCTGATCATTCTTACCTTTTTCTTAATATCCAAAACAAGTCCATAAATTAAAGCTTCATATTCTGCAACGTTGTTAGTACAAGCAAATTGCAGCCTATATGCTGCTAAATATGACTTACCCTAAGGATCTATAAGTTCCACACCTGCACCTGCACCCTGTTTAGACTTAGATCCATCACACTTTAATGTCCACATGCCATCTTTATTCTTTTGACTTGTAGTTTTGGCATGTTTTGCCTTTTCTATCATAGATGAGGTGCTATCTTGTTCATTTATAGGCAATTCATTTTGACTTACTTGTAAATTTATTCTTTCAGTTTGTAAATCAGAATGGTAAACACTTTTGTCTTTTGTTTCGCTTTCTAAATATGGAATTGATTCATATATTTTGTTCTAAAAGTATCTCTTTATATGACTAGGATTAACCTTTCCTTCTTGCATTCCTACTCCTTTTGTGCATTTTATATATTGATATTCAATAATATCTATGCACATTCCACAAATCTCTTCAGAATGTGGCTTATCATGAACTCCACATATTTTTATACAATTTGCATTAAACTGGAAAATTTTGTTTAATGCACCCTTCCATTTCCTATCTAATGGTCTGACCAAAACTATTCATTGTATTATTTTCTTCATCAGAAGAATTTCCATCGGACTCAATGAACAGTACTGTTTCCTTACTGACATGTTGTTCTCTAAAATTTAACATCAGGATTTCTTCAACTTGTACCCATTTGTCAGTGATTCTATAAACACCAGGTTCAACAGAAGCATACAATATCTCATTAGTCCTATTGTACTCTGTAATCATGTGTTTCATCCTAGGTTCTACTTCTATCCTGATCTGATTTGGAACACCTCTCTAAGGTAACCACATATGTGAAAAATCAGTGGCCATATATCCATTCAATGTTTTAGACCAGTCTCTACTCAACAACATCCCATAATTTATAGGTATATCTACTACTTGAATGTCAATAAACTGACTCACCCTAGGATCTGAGGCTAATTGCATTTGAATATTCATCAGTTCTCCTATCACATTAACCTCAATTTTATCCAACTGTGTAACAACTTTGGTAGATTTAGTAGGAGTCAGCCCCAAAGTTTTGCATATTCCTAAAGGCATTACATTAGTTGATGCACTAGAATCTACCATGCAATTGTGTATGTTCTTTCCAAACATTCTAATGGTTAACAAGAAAGGGGGAGCATCCTTCTTATTTGCATACATTACCACATTAGTGTTGGAAGGGTGCTCAATTTTCTTACTCTTTTCTTTGGGTTGTGAATCTCTACTAGGAACACTCATATCAGTAGAAACCTCACCTGTCATAGATGTATCCAAGGATTTTATGAAAGCATTTCTGACCCCTAGATTTTTCAATAATTCACACAAAGGTATATTGACCTTAATTTTCTTTATCTCTTTAGATAAATAACTCATTAGCCTCGTTGTTTCTACTATCTCTGTTTTACTTGTTTGGACCTTTTGTGCTACTGTTCCATTATTTGCATGATGGTTAGCCTTTAGTAGAGCAGGATTATTGCTAGCGTTCTGATCTAGGGGAGTAATGAGATTGTTAGGAGTGGAAGTAGTGAAAGGACCTCCTAGCCTAGTGTTATTTCTTAGATTGTAGGTGTGATTTTTGTTTGACTACTGAAAAGCCACTATCTCTTCTATTTCATGTAACACTTCATTTTTAGTTTCAACGAGAAAATGAAATGCATTTAGTACAAAGGTTGATTAGGATATAGGTTTGTTAGATTTAGGGCAGACAACTAAGAGGGGGGTGAATCAGTTGTCCAAAACTTTCTTCCAAAATAGATACTTAAATCCACATTAGCATAATAGTAAATCAATCATGAAAACACAATGCAACAAGTCAAGAGCAGAGATACATCAACACATAAAACACCAAGATTTTTGACGTGGAAAACCTGGTTAAGGGAAAAACCACAGGGTGATTAACCCAAGATAATATTCTCTATTAGAAGAATAGAAAGAACAAATGGCACATGCCAATTAGGGCTCACTGCCCGAGCACACTACTCACAAGAGGCTCACTGCCTACAAGAGACACACTATCTACAAAAGAATAAGTATCACATACTTGAACTGGTAAATAGCATCTTCACCATGCTTGAGTCAGTTCCATTTAAGCTCAAACCTTCTGCTCTGCCTTTCGCTTCCTCCTTGCTACCACTTACTCATCTCCATAAGACACACTTTGAAATGACTTCACAATCCCTTCTTTATACAAGACATCAACTTAGGAATGATCATCTAAGTCAGAAAACATCAACAATAACATCCCTAGGATATGTAACTCATCTGATTGGCCAACCTTAAGAAGAACACACTCATCCAAAAAATATTCTTCAAATCCAAGCTCCAACTTCAATGCAGACCACCAACATGAACTGGACATGATCCAAAGACTTCCACAAGCTTGCCTGAATCATCAAGAACATCTGCACTTCATCTACTTACTGAAATCCATCTCTTCTTCATCTAGAACCTCAAGAACACAGACTATCATTACTTTCACAAAGGAATAGATACTTGCAGACCTTCAAACCATGAACCAATCGAGTTGATACACCACAAAGACTTCCCCAACACTTCTTCAAATCTATAGAACTAGAGAATGTATTTCCGGATCTCACCGGACCTATCTATATCACTCTATCATCACTGAACATCTACAGGAACCAGTTTCACTTGAGCGGCCACAACTTCTTCATACCTTCATGCGGACCTCTGAAATTTCAACTGGAACATCTTAAGACACATATCTACAAACCCTTTAATCCACATCCTCTAATCCTCATCCTGTCTCAGACTTTTACCTTATGTCATCACTGTTCTTCACTGTTCCTGATTGAGACTAATTTTCTCAATATCCTCAGCACACAACTCATCCAAACCTTATCATTAATGCAACAGGAGTATGTTGATATCAATGACAACACTGGTTAGGCCCATACTTGCAACAATCTCCCCCTTTGCCATTGATGGAAACATATGATGTGAAAAATTGTTTTAACCATCAAGACAAGAAAGTCTCCTCACTGTCACAACTCCCCCTATCAGCAACAACCATTCACATGTCTTCTCTCCCTTTATTGCTCCCCCTTTGATCAGCAACCACTTGTTTTTCACATGTCTTCTCTCCCCCTTTGACATCAATGGCAAAGGGCACATACTTGCAACTCTACCATTTCAGTAGCATGCCTGCTGCTCCCTCTGAGTAGCAGCTCCCCATCATCAATCTGGACAACAAGATGTGACTATGATATCCACCGGACTGATGCACATCAGTGCACCTTAGCTCATCACTGGAGGGGCAATAACCCCTAACTTCTCCCTGAGATACTCAAAAGAATCCTTAGGTAGAGGTTTAGTAAAGATGTCTGTAATCTAATCCTTTGAAGGCACAAACTCAAATCTAACTTCATTCTTGTTTACTTGCTCTCTCAAAAAGTGAAACTTGATGGATATATGTTTAGTCTTTGAATACAACACCGGATTCTTGGATATGTTTATTGCACTTGAATTATCACAGAAAATAGTGATGGGCTCCTCATACTCTATTCTGATGTCTCTTAACATCTGCTTCATCCATAAAACTTGAGTACAACTGCCTGCTACAGCAATATATTCTACTTCTGTAGTGGACAGAGATATTGCTTCTTGTTTCTTGCTTAACCAAGAAACCAATCTCTTCCCCAAAAAGAATGCTCCACCACTGGTACTCTTCCGGTCATCCACATCTCCTACCCAATCAACATCTGTATATGCATGAATAGAGAAATCATGATCTCTAGGATACCACAAACCATACTCAACTATCCCTTTTAGATATCTAAAAATCCTCTTGATTACCATAACATGAGATTCTCTAGGATTAGCCTAGAATCTAGCAACAAGACCAATAACCTGCATAATATCTAGTCTAGTTTGAGTGAGATACAACAGTCCTCCAATCATTGACCTATATTTTGTCTGATCAACCTTGTCAGAGTCATCATCTTTGCTCAACTTACATCTGGTTGCCATGGGAGTGTTCATTAGCTTTGAGTCTTCCATCCCAAATTTCTTCAACAATTCTTTCACATATTTTGACTAAGAAATGAAGATTCCTTTCTTTGTTTGAATGATTTGTAGACCCAAAAAGAAATTCATTTCTCCAAGCATGGACATCTCAAACTCACTTTTCATTTGACTTGCAAAAGTTTTACACATACTATCTCTTCCTCCAAAAATGATATCATCAACAAACACTTCAACAATTAAGATATTTTCATGATCAATTTTGAAATACAAATTACTTTTAGCAGTACCTTTGTTGAAACCAATCTTCAAGAGATGCTTATCCAATCTTTCATACCAAGTTCTTGGGGCTTGCTTCAGTCCATACAGTGCCTTTTTCAACTTGTAGACCATGTCACCATGATTAGACAATTAAAATCCATCTGGTTGCTCAATGTACACTTCTTCTTCCAAATCACCATTTAGGAAGGTAGATTTGACATCCATCTGATACACCTTGAAATCCTTAAAGGCAACAAAGGCAAGAAATAATCTGACTGCTTCAATTCTTACCACTGGAGCAAATTTCTCTTCAAAATCAACTCCTTCAATCTGAGAATAACCCTTGCAGACCAATCTAGGTCTGGGAACAAGATCCCATGTGTGATTTTTCTCAATTTGCATTAGTTCTTCCTCCATTGCTTTTGACCAATTTTCATCATTGCAAGCTTCATTCATTGTCTTAGGTTCAATCTTTGAAATCAAACAATACTCATCTAAATTTTGAGCAATTCTCCTCCTTGTTTGTACACCTTTGCTTTTGTCACCTATGATCTGATCTTCAGAGTGGTTCAGTGTTACATACCTTGGAACTTTGGGAGTTTCTTGCACCTCTAACTCTTGATCAGTCTCATTGAGACGTATCTCTTCTTCCTGACTTACCAGAACTACTTGACTCTGTTTCTCAGAAGGGCTTGGACACCTTGAATCTGAACACCATTCTGATCATCTTCATCATACTCATGAATTCTTGAGGGTTTTTCAATTCCTTCATCAACCTTCACATTTATAATTTCTACAATCTTTCTCAATCTCTTGTTGTAACACTGGTATGCTTTTCTTTGAGTAGAGTAACCCAAGAATATTCCTTCATCACTTCTAGCATCAAACTTTCCTAGATCTTCATCCCTTTTAATGTAACATCTTCTACCAAAAACTCTGAAATATCTCACAATGGGAGTGATGCCAAACCAAAGTTCATAAGGAGTCTTACCGGTATTGTTTCTAATTTGAACTCAATTGAGAGTGTAGACTGCAGTGCTGACAACTTCTCTCCAATAGATCTGAGGGACATTTGCTTCCATCATCATGGTCCTGGATGCTTCCTAGATGGTTCGGTTCTTTCTCTCAACTACTCCATTCTGATGTGGAGTTCTAGGGGCAGACAATTGTCTCTTTATTCCATGTTTCTCACAGAAGTCTATGAACTCACCGGATGTGAATTCTCCAACTCTATTAGACCTCAGACATTTCAATTTTAATCCAGTTTCATTCTCTACCATAGCCTTGAATATTTTGAAGTTCTCAAGTGCTTCTTATTTCTCTTTTAGAAAGGTTACCCACATCATCCAGGAATAGTCATCAATTAGTAACATGAAGTATCTATCACCTTATATACTCCTAATTCTTGCCAGACCACAAAGGTTAGTATGAACTAAGTCCAATAATCCAGTAGAAGATAGTTCCTTAGTTTTGAATGTGATTCTGCTCAGTTTGCCCAACTAACATTCTTTGCACAAGCTATTAGTAGGTTTCACTAATTTTGGAAGATCTCTTATAGCCTGAGTATTGCTTATCTTGATGATATTATCAAAATTCACATGACACATCCTCCTATGCCATAACCAACTTTGATCAATTTGAGAAAATAAGCAACTTTTACCAATACCAACCAAGTGGAAGATATTACCTTTAGTTTGAGTACTGGATGCAATCTCTGTTCCAAAACTTTCAAAGATCTTGCATTTTCTATTCCTGAATCTGAGATCATAGCCTTTGTCCACTAGCTATCCAACACTGAGAAGGTTGTGCTTTAATCCTTCAACATACAGTACATTACTGGTTTTGTTCTTTCCATCAAGAGAAATAGTTCCTCTACCTATGATTCTACTAGCAGAATTATCTCCAAATTTTACCACTCCTCCTTCATACCTTTCCAAATTTATAAACTTATTCTTGTCACCTGTCATATGGTGAGAGCATCCACTGTCAATGACCCAATCATCCTTTTCTTCAACTTGGGTAGCTAGAGCTCTTTCTTCAGCTTTATGATTGATAGATATAGAGGATATTGGTTCTTCTTCTTTGATGGCAATAAACATCCATTCATTACTAGATTTGTTTCCTATCTCTGATTCATCATCTGTTACTCCATTATCATCTTCTTCATGAACATAGTAACAATTCTTTTGAAACCTTGATCTGTTAGGATTTGGCCTTGAAAATCTTTCTGGACATCTTGAGGTAAAATGACCAATCTTATTGCAGTTAAAACACTTAAAAGGTAATTTCCCTTCATACTTACCGGATCCTCTTAGCAGTCTTTTTGCAATAAGAGCTTCAAGATGAGTAGTTTCAACTTCTTCTTCTTCTTCCAAGTCTTTTCTTGCTTTTTCATACCATGATAGGTTCCTTGAAGAGTTTTCTCTCGAATCAAACCTTTGTTTCCCTTTTATAGAGGCACTGGCTTTGAATGCAGATTCAGTCTTTGGAGGATCATCTCCAAACTTGGCCATTTAAAATCCAGCCAACTTACCAACCAATTGATCTCTTGTGACTGTTGTGTGAGCTCTGAATTCTTCAATTGTAGCAACCCTGATTTTATAAGAAGCAGGAAGAGATCTGAGAACTTTTCCAACAATCTCATCTTCACCCAGGACACCACCAACATTTCTAATTCCACAAACAATCTCATTTACTCTTGGCATAAAAGAAGCAATGTTTTCATCATCTCTCATTTTTAGGTTTTCAAATTTCCCTTTTAGACTCTGTAACCTTGCACATTTGACATACTGGTCTCCTTCATGCAAGAGTTCCATTTTTTTCCAAATCTCATAAGTAGTTGGCAGATCAATAACATTTGAGAGCTCTATATTAGATAATACACTTAGAAGAGCCTCAATGGTCTGCAGATTGTTTTCAACATGTGTGATTTCATTTAGAGTTTTCGAACCACCCTGTAGAGGTACATACTATGTTGTAGCCATGGTCCAGTACACCATTCCCATACATTGCAAGTGACATTTCATGCGACCTTTCCAGAGATTAAAATTTGTTCCATCAAACTTCGGGCTATCCTTCTTATAAGATGACATCTAGGATCTCCTCAAGCAGTTAAGCTTCTTTTAGAGGAACTTGGCTCTGATACCAATTGTTAGATTTAGGGCAGACAACTAAGAGGGAGGGTGAATCAGTTGTCCAAAACTTTCTTCAAAAACAGATACTTAAATCTACATTAGCATAATAGTAAATCAATCATGAAAGCACAATGCAACAAGTCAAGAGCAAAGATACATCAACACATAAAACACCAAGATTTTTGACATGGAAAACCTGGTTAAGAGAAAAACCATGGGGTGATTAACCCAAGATAATATTCTCTGTTAGAAGAATAGAAAGAACATATGGCACATGCCAATTAGGGCTCACTGCCCGAGCACACTACTCACAAGAGGCTCACTGCCTACAAGAGACACACTATCTACAAAAGAATAAGTATCACATACTTGAACTGGTAAATAGCATCTTCACCATGCTTGAGTCAGTTCCATTTAAGCTCAAACCTTCTGCTCTACCTTTCACTTCCTCCTCGCTACCACTTACTCATCTCCATAAGACACACTTTGAAATGACTTCACAATCCCTTCTTTATACAAGACATCAACTTAGGAATGATCATCTAAGTCAGCAAACATCAATAATAACATCCGCAGGATATGTAACTCATCCTGTCGGCCAGCCTTAAGAAGAACACACTCATCCGGAAATTATTCTTCAAATCTGAGCTCCAACTTCAATGCAGACCACCAACACAAACTGGACATGATCCAAAGACTTCCACAAGCTTTCCTGAATCATCAAGAACATCCGCACTTCATATACTTACTGAAATCCATCTCTCCTTCATCTGGAACCTCAAGAACACAGACTGTCATTACTGTCACAAAGGAATAGATACTTGCAGACCTTGAAACCATGAACCAATCAAGTTGATACACCACAAAGACTTCCCCAACACTTCCTCAAATCTACAGAACCAGAGAATGCATTTTCGGATCTCACCAGACCTATCTGTATCACTCTATCATCACTGAACATCTGCCAGAACTAGTTTCTCTTGAGCAGCCACAACTTCTTCATATCTTCATGTGGACCTCTAAAATTTTTATTGGAACATCTTAAGACACATATCTACAAACCCTTTAATCCACATCCTCTGATCCTCATCCTGTCTTGGACTTTTACCTTATGTCATCACTATTCTTCATTGTTCCTAATTAAGAATAATTTTCTCAATATCCTCAACACACAACTCATCCAAACCTTATCATTAATGCAATAGGAGTATGTTGACATCAATGACAACACCGGTTAGGCCCATACTTGCAACAAGGTTTTCACAAAAATAAGGTTCATCCTCTAACAATTGATCCTCTTCTTTTTCAGTTGCAAAGGTAAAAGTCTCTAAGACTTGTATAGTCTCATACCTTGAGAGTAGTACTTCATTACCTTTGGGAATGAGAAACTTAGAAGTGGGGGCCTGTACATCTACATTGAAAATACTAGCTGCTAAATGGAACTGAGGATAATCTAGTTCAGCATGGGCACTGGTATTATGAATTCTGCACCAATTCTTCAATGCTACATCAGCCATTTGAATCTAACTATTTGTTGTGTATCCTGGTTATCTAAATTCTCAAATGGAGAAGATAGGGTACCATTATTTGGCCCTGTGTTCCATGTCTTAGGTGGCCTTGGCTGATTCTGATTCCTATTGTTGTTACTCCAAGCTCTGTTATCTACCACAGGTCCTCTATTTTGCATTGGTTGTCCTGGATTATGATATTGATTCTGGTTGTAATTTTGGCTTTGGTTTGAACTTTAACCCTGGTTATAATTCTGATTGTGATTCTGGTTATGGTTTGGGTTGTAGTTCTAACTGTAGCTTTGGTTTTGGTTTTGACTGAATCCTTGGTTGTTTCTACCATAGAAATTTTCATTTCTCAGTTGTCTCACTTCGGTAGTCAATCTTTTCAAGTGTGCAATAATTTCTTTGATGTCTTCTCTTTCCTCTTGTGCTTTTGCCACAATTGTATCCCGAGGAGGTTGGAAGAAAGATTGACCATTACTCTAATTATTATTGGCAGTGTTACTAGTATAAGGGGCTATGGACTAGATTGGGGCAAGATTATAGACCGGTGTGTATGTAGGCAATGGATTCAAAAATGGAGTACTATGTGTAGGAACTCCATTCCAAGGTTGTGTTTGATTTTGTGTCCCAAGATTTCCTCCATTAGGAAATGGATTATATGTTATTTGCCTCATCTCCTGATTTACGGAGGCTGCCTCCTTATAGGCTTTGGATATTGTATCTATGTTAGGTTTTATTTTGACAAACATAGTAGTTAATGGATCTATGGCAACATAATACATGGCTAACAATGTATTTGCATTTACTGTGCAAGGAGCTACTAACCTAGAATAGGCCTTTTGAAATCTATCATTAAAATTATCAATCAGCTCTCCTTCACCTCTTTTTATTGTAGCCAATTTGTGATATAAATTGGAAGGATCTATTGTTCCTCTAAATCTAGACAAAAAAGCTTCTTCCATAAGGTCCCAGGAAGAAATGTAACTGTTGGGCAAGTTAACATACCAGTTGGAAGCCTGCTCATTGAAGGTGTAAGGGAACAATCTGCACACAACATCCTCATGTTCTAACATGGCCCTAAAGCATGCCTCTTTGAATATTCTAATGCGATCTTTTGGATCCTGATGTAACTGTTATTTAGGACATATCTTTTTAGGATTTTTTGGCATCTCATGATAATCATTGAAGTGTATGGGAGAATTATCATTAAAGTAAGCCATTACAGGTACTTGTGCTTGACCTGAACCTTGGGGAATACCTGGATTTCTAGGTGGATTTGGATTTCTGAGAGGACTAGGACCTTTAGGAGGACTAGGACCTCTAAGAGTACCTGAACCAAGATTCAAAGATCTAAATGAAGAACTATTAGGACTCACAATGTTATGGATGCTAAAAGGTGATCTAGGAGGTGTTCCAAATGAACCTCTTGCGTGTGATATTCTAGGATTCCAAATCAAAGGATTCTTTTTTTTTCCTTTTATCAAATAATTCCACAAATATATCTTCTGAACTGGACCTGGACCTAGTCACTCTTTTACTATTATCAGCTAGCCTTACTTAGAACAAACCCTAACTCCAATCAGGCCCTTCTTCTAGCACCAAAGAACTATTGATGATTGTTTTTACACATTCATAACAATAGTTAAAATTCACAAAATGAACCTAACTGTCTTGAAAGATATGAAGAAATCAATTATGATTTGCTTAATCCCAAGTTTCTATATGGTCAGGTCTTGACCTGTTGAGACAATTCAATAGGTTGATGTGAAGTTGTAATATGCAAGGGTCCTTACATGATTTAGGGTGTTCAATGACTTACTAGACTCAGATTATGCAAACTATCACAAATATCAACATTTTTATCATTCCTTTGCATAAATTTGCTACTGTATCAAAAAGCTCTATGTGATTTATGTTAAAACAAGCTTTTCTTCTCAAGTATTATGAAAACTGTCAACTATCAACTCAACTTCTATATTTCCTTCAAATGTTAGACAATTTCCTTTAAATTTCTGCATTTAAGCTAAATATTTCAGATGGTTTGGGAAAAGTTAGAGAAATCTAAACTAAACTTAATTCTTACTACAAGATCTAAATGTTCTGTCATGCACTTTGCATGTAATGCTGTAAATTAACCAAATCCACAAATTAAACCTTAAATGTAAGCCCTGAGTATTTTCACAGACATACAGTCAAGATTTCAAGCTCTAAGAGATATTGTTTTAAACACAAAGAGAACTAGAAGACACTCTAAATATAGACATAGAATTCCATATTCATTTGTATTCAAAACAGACAGTCATATATGATTTACAATGTATGAATGACTCTTAGCTTCACTAATCAAATTCACAAAACTTACAAAGCTTTACAGATATAGTAAGCAAGCTAGATGTTCCATGCATTCCTTATTGCAGACACATGCGACATCCTTCTACTCTAAACTAAACTTCTCTTCTACTCAAAATTACAACTTCCTAGCTCTGTTCTACAAATCTCTGGTCCTATGAATCCCTGTGTAACCTATTATAGAGTAAAGGGGCTCAATATATAGATCTGATCATCCCCAATACAACCTCAAAACCCTAGTTAATCAACATCTCATACCCCGAGTTGCAGCATCAGACGGTGGAAAATCAATCCCGCCAAAATATTTATGAGCAGCATACCCATACTAAGTGTAAGGATGCCCTTTGGAAACCCTAACCACCTCAAATTATCTCCTTCTGCTCATATAATAATGTTTTCTTTACAACTAGATTTTTCTCCGCATTGAAGGCCTTGACTCCTCCTGCTGCATCTTCGATCTTTTGTGATCCGAGCCACCACCCGTGATGTCATCGTCATTAAGTTTCACCTTCTATTACTTCAACTCTGCAAATAGACACAAAAAATGGATTAAAAAATACATCAAGTTGCTTCATCAATTTATTACCTGGTCAGAATGTTAGATGAGCACTAGTTGCAACAATTACTAGTGCCTTAAAACTTCCCTTTTATAGTTGGTTCAAAATCTGCATATACCCTCTCACTCGTATTCCCTCTACTTTGTTATTGCATTCTGTATACTCCCATTGGCATCACCACGCAATCAGGCTGATCAAATGATTTCATACCGATCACAACCTTCTAGTCGATATAGACTCTCAATGTTAAATGTATCTTCCTTATCGGCATGACTGTTCATCGTCAACGCGGTCCAAAATTTTCCCGCCGATCTCATATTTCTGACTGATGCAATTCTTCTTTCTTTTGTATATCGAGCAATGTATGTGATAAACATACAAGTATTTAAACATTCAAGGAATTTTCTATTTTGAACTTCCCTTTGAAATCCGGCCCTTACACATTCGTTGCTTTTGCATCAGTGTAACCCTCTTCCTTGGTGCGGTCAAGAAACTTCATACCGATCTCCTATATCAGCCCGACATACAAAGGGTGGGGCCCACATTTCTCTCTCCCCTTGTATCTCTGATGCATATTGTGCTTGTATCTCTAGATATACATCCAGGTATGATACGAGCGTTTAACCAGATTTTACTTTCTCTTTGAGTTCTGCGGCTTGTATGTTTGCAGTGCATATCAGCTTGTATATCGCAACATACAAACACAAATGCATACAAAGAATATTCTATTTTCAACTTTCTATTCGCATCCGGTCTCTATATATTTTGCTTTGTATCTTGGCTCAATACATACAATATATTTGTATGTACACTCAGACTTATCGCCTTCTATAAACCGTAGTTTATTCATTTTTTGATTCCGCGCAATGTATATAACGCAATGTATCTTCCAATATACAATTGGGCATGATACATTGTATATACTAGATTTTAATTTGCTTTGAGCTCTGCCTTGTATGTCGGCAATGTATGTAATGCAATGTATCTCTTAATATACATTGAGTTGTGATATATTGCATATATTGGATTTTAATTTCTTCTGAGTTCTGCCTTGCATGTACAAAAGTGCAATGTATGTTCCAAAACATGTACATGCGAAGTGTGGAGTATACAACAGTAAAGTTTCATTTTATAACTTTTCAGTTCTGGCGCTTGTATAAAGCGTTGTATGTAACCTTTGTATACAAGACGAAAATATACATGGACTTAACCAACCTTGATAAACTTTTCAGGTCCGCGCAATGTATATAGCCTTTGTATCTCACCAATATACAAGCCCGCATACATACAAGGACTTAACCTTGTTTAACAAACTTTTCGGGTCCGCGGCTTGCACAAAGCGCTTGTATACTCTTGTATGCTTCACCCTGCCAAATATACAAACATAAGATACCTGCAATGAACATAACCATTTATCCATTTCAACACTTAACTATTTTGGATCCACCTTGTATGTACACATAAAACTCTTATCGACATGTATACAAGGTAAGAATATACAAACAACTTTTCATAATGAGACCCAATTACCCAAGCGACTATGTATAAAAATGACTTTGCATATACAAACAACTTTGTATATGGAAAGCAATATACGAAGGACTTTGTATATAACTGAACTTGTGTACAAAGGGCCTTGTATATGCAAACCGATATACAAAAGGCATTGTATATGCAACAACAAACCCTTCCCTTGTACATTTTACCAAAATACTCATAACTTGCAAAATACTTGGAATTTTAACATGGTTCAAAAAGCAACCCTAGCTCATTTTTGACAAGGAATTCACCCATATTCTACCCTGGTACTGAAATGCATTTTTTCTCTATCTTTAACAAAGTTTGCAACTTTCACCCTCTTTTCCCTTACCACCAAACAGAACAACACACACACAAGCAAAAAGCAACAGCCACAATAGGGGTCCTCATTTTGCTAAGGAGTAAAATGGGGCGTGTTGTGAACATCACAATAGAACCTATCTTAGTATTTTTAGATTGGAACACCCCATTCCAAATACATGTGGATGCTTTCAAAACTATAATAGGGGTTTTATTGACACAACCTAGGGGAAATAAGGACCACCCCATTGTGTTTTCTAGACACAATTTATCCCAAGCAAAGAGAAATTACATAACCATGGAATTATAAGAATTATAAATGGTCTTTTCTTTACACAACTTTAGGTATTACCTATTATCATCTCTTTTCATCCTTTTATAGATCAGCAACCCTTGAAGTACCATATGAATATAATGGTCATACATTGGAGAATTTGTAGATGGCTAATACTCTTCGAGGACACTTAATGATTTCAAAATAATGTTAAAAATAGGAAAAGTAAACTAAGGCTTAGACCACTTATATAAGATTGACACTAATGAAGATCCAATACCCCTTGACGATGAACTATCTAGTACAAATCTATTCAAGATAAATGTGATACCCAAAGAAGTAAGTGAAGTGGCAGAGTTGTTATCGTCTATTGAATTTCTAGTAGGGAGCTGTAGAGAAGAAAGGAACATTTTAATGCAATAATATTTTTCCTATACTTTGATTGAAGAAAGATTACACTTTATAGGTAGAGATGAAGTAGTGAGAAGAATAGTCATAGAACATGAGAGATAACACATTTTGAGGGAATCAAATGAAGCCATATCAAGAGGACACAACTCTAGAAATATGATGGTTAGGAAAGTCATGCTAGCTAGGTTATGGTGGCCCACATTGTTTTAGGATGCCAACAAGTATGTAAGGAGTTGTGATGTGTGCCAAAGATTGGGGAGACCAATTGTGAGAGATGAGATGCCATTACAACCAATGTTTACAAAAGCACCTTTTGAGAAATGGTCTATAGACTCTATTTGATTCAAGAGCATCCCTAGTTGCATAGCAATCTTGCATCAACCAAAAACATTTTTCATTCTTTCTTTTCTTTCATTTCTAGTTCAATTCAGTCAATTGCAATTTCAGCACTTTGTACCATACTTTTCCACATATTCATTTTAGAGCTCGTGGAGGACATAACATCTAGATATCTTCATATACATCATATCTAAAATTTAGGTCATTTGGACTTGTCTAGTAGAAGTTATCGTTATTAGAAGATCACCTATTTTCATAGAGTAGAGCATTCAGGCAGTCAGTTGAAGGAGAAGGTTTGCAGAGTACCTCTGTGACTTGTGGATCTAAATGGAACATGTCACATGGTACATAAGGATTAAACAGACCTTCCTTGAGGTCCACACCTCGATTCATGCATTTGTGGAGCAATGCCAGATGTTTAGGCCTGACCCATTTGTTTCTACTTGTTACATTCCTTCATTAGATTTTGTAACCTTTCTTGGCTGACACGCAAGATTTGTAGAGCTCGAAGATGATATATATAGATCTCTAGAATGCATAGAAAAGTAGTTAGTTGAGAAGAAGTTCTATGATATGATTTAGATAGCTCATCTTAGATGTTTTGTTCTGAAAAAGTGCTTCAAAGAAATATCTGTTGTAATTGGAATTCAGGCCTATGAGCACTAGATTGTAGCTTGCATGTTTCTGGCATATAAGCATTCTAAATATATCATATATTGAGCATTTGAATCTTCCATTACATTCTATATTTGTGTTGTTTCTGTTGTGTTTACTCTTGCTTCAAGGCCTAGAGATTTCACTCTATGGACCCTCTGACTGTGACTACACCACCATTGGACCCATATATCCTCTAACACAGAAGTCATATGCACAATTGATCATAACTAGAGTGGAATATATGACAAAATGGGAAGAGATAGAAGATACCAAAGATTCTATAGTAGAAACAACCACAAACTTTATATAGGAGAATATAATTACCAAGTTTGGATGCCCATTGAATCTATCTAGTGACCAAAGAAAACACTTTGTGAACCACACAATTGTGGACATTTTGAAAAACCATGATCATGCATAACCAAATAAGCCAATACCATCCCCAAGAAATGGTATGGGCAAATCCTTTTATAAGATTTTGGGGATTGTGCTAACAAATATGTGAAATAGTAACACAAATGACTAGGACCTTAAAACACCGGTAGTACTATGGGTATATAGAACAACATATAACATATTGAAATTTTTTTACTATTTAAGCTGGCATATGGAATCATTAACTCATCATGTATCGCATACACCCTCTAATTCTCTCCACAACCACCCACCATCACCAATTCATAATTATCCTCCTTCCTCTTTTCCCACTTTATAGGACATGTGCATTAATGGAACCTTAGGCCCATACCTTGAAGCCCTTAAACTTGACCCTCCTTTTGCTTCAATATTTCGCCCTCCATATAGCCCATAATCAAATCATCATTCATCATCACTTCACATTATCCTACCATCACCCAAAAATGTTTTAAACCATTCCTAGCATTCCACCACTTTCCTCCATATTTTCTCCACTAATATATGTGAATAAATTTTATTGATGCTTCTGTCTCAAATGATGGACCCTTGATTGATGAGCTCCTACATTAGATGTCTTGAATGTCTCTTTCTCTCTTACCCTACTTTGTACCTATAGCTTCTCTTTTTTGTTTGTTTACTATCTCATACCAGGTGATGATATTTCATGTCATGCACTATGGGGTAACATGTGTGTGTTTTTGTGTGTTTATAGTCTCCTACAATGTAATGAGCTTTTATGCCACACTTTTGGGGAGGTAGTGAATAGTTTTGTGTTGTGTCATGCATGTGTTTCATTGTTCACTTATTCTCTATGTTGTTTATCCTTTCATGTATCTTTCTTCTTTGTGTTTTTTCTACCTTTCTTCCTTCCTCCTTTTTGTTTTCTAAAACCCTAGGGATGATACAAAGTACTAGGGAGTCACTATTCCTCTTCATGTTGACCCAAGGTTTTCCATTCCACTCATATTGTGCACCATTAGGAATTTTATATTATTTCTTCTTTCTCCCTTTATGTATTCCTACATTCCCAATTTTGTTCTTGATTTATTTATTTTATCACTTTATTTTTTTCTTTTCCTTTTTCCCTCATTCTTTCTTTCAAGCACATATAAGGTCAAGACTTAGAACAATGGGCCTCATAGTGGAATCCTTTATTTACACACCAAGCATGATAATTATCTTACCCAAAGCTTATCTTCTACATTTTATTTCCCTATCTCATATTCTCTTACCATTCCATAGATACCACTTGCACCTAATTGTATCCATTATGCGAATTTATCCCTACCATGAAGATTTCTTTCTTTGATCACATACACTATAAATGTTTGAGCCCTCTGCACTTCATCCACAACCTTCAATTACCCTTTTTTCCAATATACAAAGTGTGATGTTCATGATTATGTCCTTGACTACTTTTCTCCACCTATATTTTTGATATCCAAAACTCCACATCAAACTTTAGAACCTTGTATGTGGATCTCTCTCTCTCTCTCTCTCTCTCTCTCTCTCTCATAGCATAAAAAGAAAGCATGTAGAAATAAATATGCATAACTACCTAGTCTAATCCTTGGTAATGAGCCCTTGCATCTTATTAATTACATGCGGTTATTTCATGGGGTAGAATCAAGAAAAAAAGAAATGTCCATAACCACCTAGTATAATCTTCATTGATGGGCCCTTCCATATAACTAGTTGCATGGGATTAGGCTATGAGGATGGCATCAAATTTAAAATAAAAGATGAAAATCATTCAATCTCAAAGACATACTCTAGATCTTTATCAAGCAACTTGAAGGCCTATAAAATCAAAGTAAAATCACTCTACCAAACTTGCACTTCCATTCCCTTCTCTATCCCTTTCTTTGATCCACCATGAATCATTTTAGGATTCTCTCTAGAGATAGGATGCATTATTCCCCTATTCCTATAGTTTATATGGCCTAAGAATGTGTATCCATTTTTGGAATATTCCCCTCCACTCCTTTCATTTTGTTATACCCATGCATACTTGACTACCACCTCTTTATCCCTCGATATCCTTAATTTATATTGATGAAATACTAAGCAATCCATTGTAAGACACCACCACTCCCATCTATATTATTTCCAACTTTCATGCTTAATTAAATAAAGTAGATGTGTATAATTTGCTTCCTACACTAATATATGAGATGAGATATGTGCAAAAAATAAATTAATCATACAATTACAAGGAAATAAGAATAAAAATAATATACCATAACATAGTGATTTACATGGAAAAAACCCTTTTAGGAGAGAGCACTCCAAAGAAAATCAAATGTATTATTCAGTAATCAATTATTGTAATGAACTTGCAATGTCTAAGCCTTTATAGGAGTATAACCAATAAAAGATCTAGAGAAAGTGTGGCAACATGATAGTACCTAGAAAACTCACTATGAAATCTCCATATCAAGCACCCAAAAAATAGGAAAGGAAATAAATTAATACATAAAATGGTAATTAGGAAACCATGATCTAAAACCACCCAAATCCTTAGTCAAAATCTAGCATATAAATCCTAATATGAGTCCATAGGCTAAAAATAGCACATTCCTTCCACCTACCATAAGCTCATCATAATCCACTCTCTAATTTGGGTTCTCCATTTTAGCTCCATTATCTCCATTCAAAGATGTATTATGACATGTCATAGCATGCATCATAAGTTGATCAACAAGTTTAACTCCCTCTTACAACTTTCTTATGTGTCATAGATGCTCTTACATTTTTTATGTGGGAGGCCCAACTTCTAAAGGCCATATTTTTTAATCTAGAAAGTTGATTGAGCCCTTTTTTAAAATTAAAGATCTCGATGAGGTCCATATCGTTGTAACTAGATTGCTCTAATTAAGGTTTTTTTCAACATTTTTTGGGGGCAAAAATTGACCTCTAAAGCTATGAAAATTATGTTTTATAGTATAAAAATAGTATTTATTTTCTTAGCATTAGGATAGAAGGTTGAGACACCTTTTCTAACATTCTCCCACTTGTTAAAAACATTGCAAGCAAAAGGTGAATACCAACACTATATACTATCTACAAGGGGTGGAGATGCCCATAGACTTATTGCACCACCTAAACTTTGTGTTTACTAGCTTCATCAATGCATCTGTTACATTCTAAACACTCTCAACTCTATCCAACATCATCATTCCATCCTCTACAATGTCATGAAGAAAATGGTATTAGACATCTATGTGCTTAATCCTTGCATGAAAGGTCAGGTTCTTTACCATACATATGGGACTCTAACTATCATAAAGAACTTTGATAGCTTTCTGACTTGGCCCATCTGAACACAATCTCTTAAGACAAATGGCCTCCTTACATGCATGATTAGATACCATGTACTCAACCTCTATACTGGACAAAGATACCATAACCTTTCTCTTGCTCATCCAACTAATAGCACCACCAAATAAACTAAACACATATGCATGAGTGGATCTTCTACTATCAACATCTACTACCAAATCTAAATCCATGATTCTAAGAATGTCCACTAAGTGATAGTCCCCTATAGAATCACCATGATAATAAAAAAATTAATCAAAGGTACCCCACAAATATCTGAAGACCCTCTTAACTACATCCCAATAATCTTGTCCAAGATTAGCATAAATTGGCTCAAGGCTCCCACTACTTGGGTAATGTCTAGTATAATGCAAACCATAGTGATGCAGGAGCATCACAAGTTGCAGAGCAATCTTGCATCAACCAAAAATATTTGCATTCTTTCTTTTCTTGTATTTTCAGTTGAGTTCAATTATTTGTAGTTTCAACATTTTGTACTACATTTTTCTACATCTTTGTATCAGAGCTCACAAAGGACTTAGCATTTACATAGTGTCATCTACATCATATTCAGATTTCAAGTGATTTGGATTTGTTTCTAGAAAGTTACTGCTATCAGAAGATCATCAGCTTTCACAGAACAAAGCATATAGATAGTCAGTTAAGGAGAAGGTTTGCAAAGCACTTTCATGACTTGCAGAGCCTAATGGAGAATCATACACAACACATAATGATTACATAGGCCTTCCTTGAGGTCCGTACCAAGTTTCATCCATTTTCAGAACAATACCACATGTTGTAGGCCGACCTACTTGTTTCTACATGTTACATCCTTCATTGGAGTTTGTAAATTCTTATGGCCGATGTAGAGGATTCTATGAGCTTAAAGATGATATATAAAGATCTCTTAGATGCATTAGGAAGTAGGTAGTTGATGATATGATTTAGATAGTTTTAGAAGTGAGATTCTTTTCGGGAATGCAATTCATTGCCATATCTTGCATATCTAGTCTAACCTAGAAAGCAAGCTTGTGAGCCCTTTGATTATAGCTCGCATGTTGCTGACATATGAACATTCTAATCCTTTGATATTTTGAATATATGAATCTTCCATTGTATTCTATGATTGTACTATTTTTGTTGTGTTTACTCTAGACACATGGTTCAGAGAGTTCATTCTATGAACCCTCTGGCCATGACTGCACCACATAGCATACATAAAACTCTCAATTGTACTAGAAAAGAAGATAATCTATATCCTCCATCTTTATGGGTGTCATAAGACACTATTTAATTGGAAGCTTAGTTCCCATAGAAATAGGAACACTCAATGGTTGATTATTTGTCATGCTAAAAGAATGTAGTATAGATTTCACATAATCTAGCACAACTAAAGATTTATTTTCACTCTATCTCTTATAATTTCTATACCCAAGATATACTTACAACACCCAAGTCTATCATGTCAAACTATGCTAAAATATGAAACTTCTAGTTGCAAATCACACCCTTACGATCACCAAAAAATAACATATCTTTTATGTGGAATGTGATAACAAGGAAGCAATTGTCATCTATTTTATAAGAAACATGATGATCTAATTTAGGTCCTAGGAATTCCAAGACCAACACAAATGAATCATATTTTCGGTACCACTTTCTAATAGACTATTTGAGATCATGCAAAGATTTTTCAATATCAAAATTAAATACTTTTTTCCTTTAACAACATAGTTCTCTAGCTATGTCATGTAGATCTCTTCCTTGATTTCACCATGTAGGAATGTTGTCTTCATATCCATATATTCTATCTCTATATCAAAAGTTGCTGCTATATATAACAAGAACCTAATTGATGTCAACTTAGTAACTGGAAACAAATCTCACCAAAGTCTATCCCCTTGACTTGGGAATATCCTTTTCATAACCAATATTGCCTTGTACTTTTAACACCACTATCTTAATTGATCTTCTTGAACACTAAATTTGATAGAATGCATAGGATAACTGAGAGGGGGGTGAATCAATTGTGTATTTAAAACATTGAACCCTCAAAGCAATTCCAAACATTGACCTCTTATTATGCATTAGCAAAATGTAAACACATGAAGCATCAATGCAAACACATTCAAACAAATAAGAACACCAAATTTACATGGAAAACCCAAGAAGGGAAAAACCATGGTGAGGATTAGCTCACATATAAATAAATAACAACACTGAAATCAAATAGGCTCATTGCCTAGAAGAAAGGATCACTGCCAAAAGAAAGGCTCACTACCCAAAATATAGAAGAAAGAAGAAGACTGTCACAGAGAGATTCACTATCTCAAAGCAACAAGAGAAATCCACCACTACCACTCCTTTCCATCCACAACCTTTGGCTCACTACATCCAACAACTTTTGGCACACTGAAATGTAGACACCTTCTGCTCACTCCATTCCAAATTCATAATCATTTAAGCTCACACACAACTCACTGCTCTTGATCCACATTCACATTCTCTTCTCTACCTTGCTCCACTCAACTTCATCTTGAATTTATACCATCTACAACCAAGACCTATCTCAATTAGGTAGGTCCTAATGAAGCGTGTGCGCCTCAAACGTGCAACACCAATTAGGTTGGAATTAAACACTTTTGTGGTGGAAAGAAGTGAAATTGGACCACATCAAGGGTTAACTAGGACTCAAATTTTCATCACCAAGCTGCTCATCACATTCACAATCCACAAGGTATCTCCGTAAATGGCACTAGTAAGCCAGGTCAGCCAAACCTGAGCTAATGGCCACATCCACACCTCTCCAAGTCCAAAAACATCATGCATACCAAAGAGAGACACTCCACATCATTTACACACCTTTCCATAACATTTAACACCATCAAAATATCTTGCAACACTTCTGCAACCTCTTGAAACAAAGAATGTCTTAAATGTGCACACCAAGACACATTGCTATTGATCAACAACACAAGGGATGAACTTGCAGAGTACCCCAACACTAGAAACTTCAAAGGAAGGTAGATACAGAAACTATAAGCACTCCCAGATCCATAAACCAAGAGACCTTAATGTGGAGAAATGCAGAGCAATCTCATTTCTCCCAGACAATCTTCTTCATAGTCAATCATTCTGTCAAACACATCTTCTACTTCCGCACGATCCAGAACATGAAACTATGGATATAACACCTCTGAATACTTCTAATAATCACTTCCAAACTACACAATCATATCTTCAATAGGGAAGAAATGTGGAGTACAATACTAAGAGCACCTCTGTCACACTACACACCTTTTTATGAAATTTTCTCAAAGGCACTTGGAAACCAAATGAACCATCTGCTCGAGGTTGAAATTAATGAGAACACTAGCAATCTTCTAACAATTTCCCCCTTTGTCATTGATGGTAGCACCGACTCTTTAAAAAACCATCAACACCTAAAGTAATCAATCAACAACTCAGTAGTACTCCCCCTGACTAGAGCAATTCTTACTCTTCACACACTTTCTTGTACTATGGTTTTTCAGCCACTCTAACTATCTCCCCCTTTGACATTAATGGAAAAGGGCAACAACTTCAACACCAGCAAGTATTTGCTTTATCTCCACTACTCTCACTTTTCTACACTATCCCCCTTAAGGTCATAGGATATGCTCCATTTGACTATACCAACCAATAGTACCACTACCTACTCCTCCAAAGAGGTAGTCTTCAACATTAGTCCAAGACCAAAAATGTATCTTGAAATGCTTCCTGGAAAGATGCACACATTTATGCATCTAGTTAAGTGAAGGAGAGGCAATAATCCCTAACTTCTAGCAAAGATACTGATGCAAGAGAATCCCAAGTTGCACAATAATCTTGCATCAACTAAAAAAAATTGTATTTGCTTTTGCTTTCTTTCATTTATCAGTTCAGTACAGTTAGTTCAATTAGAAGCAGTTTCAGTAGATTGGTCCGCATTCTGCCATAGTTTCATTTTAGACCTTGCAAAGCAGGACTTAGCATCTAGACATCATCATGCATATCATCAGAAGATCAACTAGTTTCTTACAAAGAATCATTCAGACAGTCTCAAACAACCAGTTGAAGGAGAAGACTTGTGGAGCACTTCCAAGACTTGTGGAGCTAAATGAAACATCATTCAAGATAGTTTCAGACATGGTTGACCTTCCCTAAGAGTTGCACACTGATTCATTCACTTACGAAGGAGTACAAGTTGCTTAAGGCCAACCTATCCGTGTACACATGTTAAACCTCTTTCATTGGAGTTTGAAGTCTTTTTGGCCGATGTGCAAGATTCCTGTGATCTAGAGAGGATATATAATCATGTAATAGATGCATAGGACGTCAATCAGTGATAGTTAATTAGTGATAGATAGTTCATAAGTTATATTTTATTTTGTAAGGTGCTTCAAAGCCATATCTTGCACATACATTGTAACTGGACAATCAGAACTGTGAGCCCTAAATTGTAATCTCACATGTTGTCGGCATGTTAGTCTTTTGAATCTATGATATACTGAACATCTAAAAATGTATTCGCATTCTATAATTCAGTTGCTTTTATTGTGTTTACTCTTGTTGCACAATCTTGACTGTTCACTTTGTAAACGCTCCTAACCGTGACTACACCAAGTGGTATCAGAACAAAGTTTGATTCTTTTGGGAGAAAATTTGGTGAAGGCATTCCATAAGATCTTTCTATGAACAGATCATTGAACCTAAGGTGGACTACCTATGTTGTCAACAAATCACTGATTGTGAGGTAGTTGTCACCTTTTAGCCCGACTGCCGAATTTGAGGCAGTTACACTTGATCCAAGGAAGAGATGTCACTGATGAGAATACCTGTTGTTGGTACTATGGCTGGAAGAGTGGATGAGATGATGGAAATGATGAAAACAATGCAAGTTTGATTGGATGTTGTTGAAAAGGATCAAAGAAGAGGACTTACACCTAGACCTAATGTTGAAAGTGATGATGAATTTCAATCCGCTGATCAAAATGAAGAAACCCTAGAAGAAGAAGAAGAAGAATAAGATCAAGTGAAGATGTTGAGAGCTATTTCAAAGATTGGGAAAAGACCTAGAGTGGATGTACCAAACTATACTAGCAATTTGAATCTAGAGGAATTGATTGATTGGATAAATGACCTAGAAGAATACTTTGAGTATGAATAAATTGAAGATCCGAAGAAGGTGAAAATTGTAAAGACTAAGTTGAAAGATGATGCAGGATCATCCAGGGTGTAAGAGCAATCTTGCATCAACCAAAAAAAATCTTGTTTCTTTTCAATAAGGGCTAAATTTGGTAGGGTTACTATTTTTAGTAAGTTTGCATTTGTGCACAGTTGGATACAAAATATTACATGGACCTCCAAAATGGTGAATTGAAGCTAATGGTGAAGAAATCACTTCAATATCATTTGTCATTTGTGAGATGTTAAAATTTCAAATTCCAAAAATCCTATTGAAATATTCAAAGTCAAATTTGAGGCACTTAGAGGCTCCGGATGGGCCCCAAATTTGGTGGGAAACCCAAGTAGTCTACCTTTAGGTATTGCTTGTGCACAACCATCTTTTCAAGAGCTTTCCAAAAAGGTATTATAATTGAAAATCCAATGGTCAGATCGAAAGTTATGGCCCCGCGAAGTTGACCTATTTTTAGAGGGAGATGCAAATTTTAAAATTAAGCTGGTGGACACCAAAAAGGGCTATATATGACCATTTTTGGAAACACTTGGGGTAGCAGAGTTAAGGGGGAAGGTGTAGCGTCAAGAAAAGGGGGGGAATAGAAACCTTAGTTAATTTGGGGTTATAGAAAGCTAAAAATTCCAAAGTCTTGAGAGAGAGAGTTGTAATGTGTTGCAGCATGTAGGAGATTCATCCTCTGATTGTATTTGGTGGAAAGAAGTTCAGTTGGAAAGAAATAGAAGAGGAAAAGAGAAGATCATAAAATGGGATAGAATGGTGACAAAGTTGAAGAATTAGTTTATACCTACTGACTATGAGTTGGAACTGTTGAAGAGATTGTAGAACTTGAGACAAAAGGAGAAATATGTAAAGTACATTGAAGAATTTCATAAGGTGACCATAAGGATAGGACATAGTGAAGCAAGAAAGGAGAAAGTGGTAAGATACATCAATGGACTGAGATTGAACATTCAAGAAGAATTGAGTCTGGTGAGGATGACAACATTGGAAGAAGCATATCAATTTGCCCTAAAAGTTGAAGAAAAGTCAAACAAGAAGCATGAATAGAGATAGAGATATAGAGGAGGTAAATTTCAGAGAGGCAGAACATTTTCTAGAGGAGAAAGATCATTTGTAGAGAAAAATATACAAGATAACTCATTCAAGAAGGAAGACAAAGATAGCAGTTCATATTAGAGAGATGATAGAACTTTCTACCGTGGAGGAAACCCTAATTCATATCGGAGTGAAGGATACAAAAAAGATGGAAGAGGATTTGATTAGAGAACATTCAGAAGAACTTGTTTTAAGTATGGAGGTGAAGGACACAGAGAATTTGAATGTCATCAAGGAAGTACAAGCAAGAAGATGGAGAATAGTGGAAGAACAACTTATGCAGAAGAAGAACCTGTTGGATCACCTAGTTTAGTTGGTAAACCTAAGAAAGGAGAATCACTTGTCATGAGGAGAGCACTATTTCAAGAAGAGACAAATAAAGAACCACCTAAGAGGAAAAGTGTGTTCCAGACCAGATGCAAATCAGGAGGTAAATGTTGTAAGGTTGTAATTGATGTGGTAGTTTAGATAATTTGGTTTCAGAGGAGATGGTGAGTAAGATGAACCTAGAGAGATTGAAACACCCCAAGTCATATCAAATATCATGGATTCAGGATGATCATAAGGTACTATTGAGTGAACAATTTTGGTGAATTTTCATATAGGATCTTATCATGATGAAGTATTGTGTGATATTATGCATATAGATGTATGTCATGTATTGTTGGGTAGACCATGGAAGTATGATAGAAAAGATATACATGATGGGAGAAAGAATACCTATACTATAACATCAAATGGAAAGAGAATTACCTTGATTCCTTTGGAAGATGAACCTAAGGATGAAGTATGTGGGAATGCTAGAATCTGTTTGGTTGATGGAAGGAAATTTTTGGATGGTTTGAGACATGAGAATATGTGTTATGCTTTGATTCCTATGAAACCTGGAAACTTAAAGATAGAGACTGAAGAATCACAACTAGAGGAGATAACTAAGTTGCTGACAAAGTATGAAGACATCATATTAGACAGTGTATGTAAAGGATTACCACAAATCAAGAGTATCAATCATCACATGGATCTTATACCTAGAGCTAGTTTGCTTAACAAAGCAGGACACAGAATGCCATCAGTAGAGAATGAATAATTGAATAGACAAATACAAGATTTGTTGAGGAAAGGTTTGATCAGAGAAAGATTGAACCCTTGTGCAGTACCTGCAGTGTTTGCACCAAAAAAGAATGGAGAATGGAGGATGTGTACAGATCCTAGAGAAATCAACAAGATCACAGTTAAGTGTAGATTTTCATTTCCCAAGATGGATGACATTATGTATTGTTTGAGTGGAGCAAAGTATTTTACAAAGATAGACTTGAAGAGTGGATACCATCAAATCAAAATCAGAGAAAGAGATGAATGGAAGACTGCTTTCAAGACAAATGAAGGATTGTATGAGTGGTTAGTGATGCCCTTTGGATTGACAAATGCACCGAGTACTTTCATGAGATTGATGAATGAAGTTTTGAAGAAATTCTTGGGTAAGTTTGTTATTGTATATTTGGATGATATTCTGATTTTCAGTAAGACAAAGGAAGAAAATTTGTGGCACCTGAGACAAGTATTATAGAGGTTGAGAGAAGAGAAATTGTTGATAAACATCAAGAAATGTAGTTTCATGAAAGAAGAATTGGTATGCTTGGGATTTGTGATTTCTATGAAAGGATTGAAGATGGACCTTGAGAAAGTTAGAGCAATTATTGAGTGGCCAACACCTGAGAACATTGGAGAAGTCAGATCATTTCATGGATTACCTAATTTCTACCAGAAGTTCATTAGAAATTTCAGTTCAATATGCATACCTATGACAAAGACAATGAGAGGTGATAAAAAGGACTTTAAGTGGACATCAGGAGCAAATAAGAGTTTTGAATTGTTGAAGAAGGAAGTGATAGAGTAACTAGTGTTAGCATTACCAGATTTCAATAAAGTATTTCAAGTAGATTTTGATGCAAGTGGAAATGTAATAGGAGTAGTGTTAAGTCATGAAGGTAGACCTGTAGCATATTTTAGTAAGAAGTTGAATGATGCAAGGAGAAGATATTCAGTTTATGATCAAGAATTCTATGCCATAATTCAAGCTTTGAAGAAGTGGAGACATTACTTGTTAACTAAGGAATTTGTGCTGTATACAGATCATCAAAATTTGAAGTATTTGAACAGTCAAGGAAAGTTGACTCAGAGACATATGAGATGGGTAGAGTTCATGTAGAGTTATACATTTGTACTAAAGCATAGAAGTGGAAAATCAAACAAAGTGTTAGATGCATTGAGTAGAAGAAGGAATTTGCTAACAGAGATGAGAATTGAAGTGTTAGGATTTGAGGAGTTGAAGCACATGTATGAAGAAGACCTTGATTTTGTAAAACCTTGGAAAACATGTAAGGGACCTGTTGTGACAGATAGGAATAAGTGGTTGGATTATTTCATTCATGAGGATATGTTATTCAAAGGAAATTAGTTGTGTATCCCTAGGAGTTGAATGAGAGATAATTTTATCAAAGAGAAGCACAATGATGATTAGCATGACATTTTGGAATTGATAAGATAGTGGCTTTAATAAGTGAAAAGTACTTTTGGCCTCAGATATATAAGGATGTTAGGAAGTTTGAATAGAGTTGTAGAGTATGTGAAGCTACAAAAGGAAGTAGTCATAATATTGGATTATACAAATCATTGACAGTACCGTAGAGACCTTGGGAAGACAAAAGTATGGATTTCATATTGGGATTGTTGAAGACAAAGAGAGGACATGATTCTATATTTGTAGTGACCTAGACAAATTTTCAAAAAATTATACATTTCATACCTTGTAAGAAGACAAATGATGTAGTGCATGTGGTTGACCTATTTTTCAAGGAGATTGTGAGATTGCATGGGTTTCCTAAGAGCATAGTTTCAGAAAGAGACACAAGATTCCTTGGATACTTTTAGAGGACACTTTGGAAGAAGATGAAAAAGATTTGAAGTTCGGTTCAGTATTTCATCCACAAACTGATGGATAGACAGAGGTGGTGAATAGGAGTTTGGGAAACTTGTTAAGATGTTTGGTTGGAGAAAAGGTAGGAAATTGGGATCTCATTCTATCACAAGCAAAGTTTGCATGCATACAACAATTTAGTGAGTAGGAGCACAAGAAAGACACCATTTGAGATTGTGATAGGAACTAACTAGCCTAGAGAAATAGTAGAGTTGAGAGATATTAGTATGGAGAATAAGAGGAGTACAGAAGTAGAAGAATTTGCAAGACACATGGAGACAATGCATAATTAGGTTAAGAAACATTTGGAGGAGATGAACAGTAAGTATAAGGAGCAAGTAGATGAGAAGAGGAGACACAAAGAATTTTTAGTGGGATATGAAGTTATGGTGTACTTGAGAAAAGAAAGATTTCTAGTAGGGACATATAACAAGTTGAGGAGGAAGAAGTTTGGACCATGTAGGATACTTAAAAAATTTGATTCAAGAAATGCATATGAAGTGGAGCTATCGGTGACATTGGGTATGCCACCTATTTTCAACATTACAGACCTATATCAGCATCATGAAGGAAAGTTCATTGACAACATTGAAGAAGACTTGAAGAAGCAATTACCACAACAAGCACCAGAGCAGATTGAAGACATTTTGGACAACTAAATTGGATGCAACACTAGAGACAAGCAATACAAGGAATACTTGGTTAAGTGGAAAGGTAGACCAAAAGAAGATTCATCTTGGATTTCTCAGGCTGAGGTGGACCATCTTTGTTTTCCTCTAGCCCCAGCAAAGTGAGGGACTCACTTTTTTCAACAACTCTAGGTGTCTAATGCAGGAGCATCTGAGGTTACACAATAATCTTGCATCAACCAAAAACATTTGCATTTTATTTTGTTTTCTTTCATTTTCTAGTTTAGTACAGTTAGTTCAGTCAAAAGCAGTTTTAGTAGATTGGTCTCCATTCTTCTATAGTCTCATTTTAGACCTTGCGGAGTAGGACTTATCATCTAGACATCATCATGCACATCATATCCAAAATTTAGATAATTTGGATCAGTTTTTGGAGAGATATCACTATCAGAAGATCAACTGTTTTCTCATAACAGAGCATTCAAATAGTCTTAGACAACCAACTAAAGGAGAAGACTTGTGGAGTACTTCCACAACTTGTAGAGCTAAATACCATGTCATTTAAGATATTTTGGGACATGACCAACCTTCCCTACGATCCACACATTTATTCATTCACTTGCGGAGGAGTATAAGCTACTTAAGGCTGACCTATCCATGTACACACGTTACATCTCTTTCATTGGAGTTTGTAATCTTCTTGGCTGACATAGAGGATTCTTATGATCCAGAGACGATATATAATTATGTAATATATGCATAGGAATTCATGCAGTGATGGTTAATCAATGATACATAGTTCATTAGTTAGATTTTATTCTGTAAGGCGCTTCAAATCCATATCTTGCACATACATTGTAACTAGAGAATCAAGCCTATGTGCCCTACTTTGTAAGCCTACATGTTGCCGACATGTTAGTCTTTTGAATTTATGATATACTAAACATCTAAATCCACATTTGTATTCTATAGTTGAGTTGCTTTTGTTGTGTTTACTCTTGCTGCACGGTCTGGACTATTCACTTTGTGGACCCTCCTAACCGTGATTGTGCTAGATACTCAAAAGTATCCTTAGGGAGAGCCTTTGTAAAGATGTCTGCAACTTGATCCTTGATAGGCACATACTCCAATTTCACCTCATTCTCTACAACCTTCTCTCTTAGGAAGTGATATCGGATTAAAATATGCTTTATCCTTGAATGCATTACTGGATTCTTTGAAATGTTGATAGCACTTGTATTATCGCATAAGATAGGAATAGGTTCATCATATGACACTTTCATATCCTTCAATGTCTACTTCATCCTCAACACCTGTGTGCAACAAGATGCTACTGCAATGTATTATGCCTCTACAGTAGATAATGACACTGATTCATGCTTGTCACTTAACCATGAGACAAGTCTGCTTCCCAAAAAGAAAGCACCACCACTTGCACTTCTTCTATCATCTGTACATCCTACCCAATCTACATCTGTATATGCACTCAAGGAGAGATTAGTATCCTTGGGATACCATAGGCCAAACTCCAAAGTGTCTTTCAAGTATCTAAATATCCTCTTTACTGTTGAAACATGTGACTCTCTGGGATCTACTTGAAATCTAGTCATAAGGCAAACTGCATGCATGATATCTGGTCTAGTAATAGTCAGGTATAACAATCCACCAATCATTGATTTGTACTTGATTTGAGCAGCCTTAGGATATTCATCATCTTTTCTTAACTTACAACTAGTAGTCATGGGAGTACACACCAGTTTAGAGTCTTCCATTCCAAACTTCTTCAACATTTCCTTAGCATACTTTAACTGTGAAATGAAAATACCTTTTTTTGATTGACTGATTTGTAAACCAAGGAAGAAATTTATTTCCACACACATTGACATTTCAAATTCTTTCTGCATCTCTTTTGCAAATCTCTTGCACATACATTCATTACCTCTAAAGATTATATCACCAACATATACCTCCACAATCAGGATTTGATTTTATTCAACTTTGAAATACAGATTGCTATATGCAATGCCCGTTTTGAAACCTTGTTGCAATAGGTACCTATCCAACCTTGCATATCAAGCTCTAGGAGCCTGTTTGAGTCCATACAATGTATTCTTCAATCTATAGATCATATTTGGATCATCTATTAATTGAAAGCCTTCTAGTTGTTCAATGTATACTTCCTCTTCCAATTCTCCATTCAAGAATGCAGATTTTACATCCATCTGATAGACTTTGAAGTCCTTATGAGCCACAAAGGCCAAGAACATCCTAATGGCCTCCAATCTTGCCATTGGAGCAAATGTTTCCTCATAATCCATTACTTCAACTTGTGAGTAGCCTTTACACACAAGCCTAGCCTTATTTCTAACTACTTCCCCATTCTCATTCAATTTGTTTCGAAAGACCCATTTATTTCGTATCACATTTTTTTCTTTTGGTCTCATGACAATGTCTCAAGTCTAATTCTTTTCAATCTTCATCAGTTCTTCTTCCATAGCCTTGATCCAATGTTCATCTTTACATGCTTTAGTCAATGTTTTGGGTTCTATTTTAGACAATGAGCACAAATCTACCTATTCATTTGCTATGTCAATACTTCTTATTAATACACCTTTGTTCTTATCTCCAATGATCTAATCTTCAGAATAATTCTTCTACACATACTTGGGGGTCTTAAGAATCCTTTCTGGATCATCGTCTTCATCAACTTGCTTCTCTTTTTTCCTCTTCTTCTTCTCTGTAAAGGATCTCATCAGATTCATAACCTTCTATTAACATTGAACTTTGATATGGTTCTTCATCCACTTTGACATTTGCTCTTTCCACTAATTTATTCAGTCTCTTGTTGTAGCACCTATAAGCCTTGCTCTTTGTAAAATATCCAAGGAATATTCCTTCATCTAATCTTGTATCAAACTTTCCCAAGTTTTCCGCATCTGTCCTAATGTAGCACTTGCTTCCAAACACTCTAAAATATTTTACAGTAGGAGTTCTTCCATACCATAGCTCATATGGAGTCTTTGAACTATTGACCCTTGCTTGCACTCTGTTTTGTATGTACACTGCAGTGTGAATAACTTCTCTCCAATAGATATCCAATAAATTTGCTTCTATTGACATTGTTCTTTTTACTTCCTGAATTGTTGTGTTCTTTCTTTCCACCAATCCATTCTATTGAGGAGTCTTAGGGACTGACAAATGCCTCTTTATTCCATGATCTTCACAAAAGCAATTAAACTCATTGGAGGTGAACTCACCACCTCTATCTAACCTCAAACACTTGATCTTCAAATCAATTTCATTTTCAACCATACCCTTGAATGCTTTAAACCTATCTGTAGCTTCTAATTTTTCTTTGAGAAAAGTTACCCAAGCCATTCTAGAGTAATCATCAATCAAGAAAATGAAATACCTATCATCTTGAAAGATTTCTACTCTTTTAGGTCCACATAGATCTATATGCACCAACTCTAGAGGTTTGGAGGTAGAATACTCTTTGATCTCGAAGTTATTCCTTGTTTGCTTCCCAATCTAACATTCCTTGCAGGTTGCATTGGTAGGCTTTGTAATTTTTGGCAAATCCCTCACAACTTGAGTAGAGATGATCCTCACTAGACTGAAAAAATTGTTGTGACACATTCTTCTATGCCATAACCAACTTTCATTAACCTGAGTCATGAAGCACATACCATTAGCACCTTTGAGTTGATATATATTTCCTTTTGTCCTTGTTCTTGTAGCAACCTGAGTTCCAGAATTTTCTTTTCTGATTTCATAGCCACCATCCTAAAATACAAGATTATATCCTCTACTACACATCTATACTACACTTAGAAGAGTGTGTCAGAGATCCCTGACATAGAGAATATAATCAGTATTATGCATGCCATCAAAATTGATTGAACCTTTTCCACATATCTTGGTAGATGCATCATCTCCAAACTTAACAAAACCTCCATCAAACTTATCAAGCTTCACAAACCTATTCTTATCATTTTTCATATGATTTGAACACCCACTATTAATTTACTAGAAGTTCTCTTCTCTTACATGAAAAGTAGTTACTAGAGCTCCTGTGATATCATGCTTTGTTTTCAGAGCAACTTCCTTCATATCCCTTTCAAAATTAGTTCCATCATTCAAAGCTATGGACAAGTATTCATTACTTTCATCATCTGGATAGTCAAACTCATCATTAGATATGCTCTCATCTTTGTTAACATAATAGCTTCTCTTGAATGATTTATCTTTTTTATCCTTGTATTTGTCATTTGAGATTTTGATTGGACATTTTGAAGTATAATGACCTATCTTTCCACAGCTGAAATATTTGAAGGGTGGCTTACCTCTATATTTTCTAGAGCCCTTTTTCAACATTCTTTTATGTCTTGCTATCCTTAAAAGCATTTTCTTTTTTTTGCATCATCTTGACCAAAGTCTCTTATCTCAAAAGTAGTTAGAGTACCAAACATATGATTCCTAGCATATTGATCCAAATCTTGAGTTTCTTCAATAGCAGAAACTTTAGCACTATAACATTTAGGAAGAGTTCTTAGTACCTTCTTTACCACTTCACTTTCCTCTAGCTTTCCACCAAGACCATTGATAGAGTTGACAACTTCATCCACTTTCTACATGTAGTTTGCAATATTTTCATCTTCTGACATCTTTATGATTTCAAACTTGGTCTTCAAACTCTGCATCTTTGCTTGCTTGACCTTATCATCTCCTTCATAGATCCTTTTCAGCTTCTTCCAGATCTCATGAGTAATTTTGCAACTCATCACCTTCACTAATTAAGAATCAAAGAGATTGTTCAGAAGAGCGATCCTTACCTTACCATTATTCTCATATTCTTTAATCTCATCATCATCCTTTGTACCATTAGGAGATATAGTATACTCTTTGTCAACTATCTTCCATACACCACATCTCAGTGAGACAAGAAAGCTTTCCATCTTGGTCTTCCAAAAAGCATAATTTGTTCCATCAAACACTAGAACCTCCATACCTTTCATGTGCGTCATCCGGATCTACCCAAAGCAGTTAAGCTTCTTCAAGGAACTTGGCTCTAATACCAATTGATAGAATGCACAGGACAACTAAGAGGGAGGTAAATCAATTATGTATTTAAAACATTAACCCTCAAAGAAATTCCAAACATCAACCTCTTATTATTCATTAGTAGAATGTAAACATATGAAGAATCAATGCAAACACATTCAAATACATAAGAACACCAGATTTACGTGGAAAACCCAAGAAGGGAAAAACCATGGTGAGGATTAGCTCACATATATATGAATAACAACACCAAAATAAAATAGGCTCATTGCCAAGGGCTCACTACCTAGAAGAAAGGCTCACTACCCCAAAGAGAAGAAAGAAGAAGACTATTATAGATAGATTCACTATCTCAAAGCAATAGGAGAAGTCTATCATTGCAACTCCTTTCCATCCACAACCTTTGCCTCATTACCTCTAGTAACTTCTGGCACATTAAAATGTAGACACCTTTTGCTCAATGCATTCTGAAGTCATAATCATTTAAGCTCACACACAACTCATTGCTCTTGATTCACATTTGCATTCTCTTCTCTACCTTGGTCCAGTTAACTTCATCTTGTATTTATATCATCTATAACCAAGACCTATCTCAATTAGGTCAATCCTAATGAAGCATGTATACCTCAAACATGCAACACCAATTAGGTCAGCACTAAACACTTCCATGGTGAAAAGAAGTGAAAGTGGACCACATCAAGGGTTAACTAGGACTCAAATTTTCATTACCAAGCTGCACATCACATTCACAATCCACAAGGTACCTCCACAAATGGCGCTAGTAAGCCAGGTCATCCAAACCTAAGCTAATGGCATCATGCAAACCAAAGAGAGACACTCCACATCATTCACACACCTTTCCATAACATTCAACACCATCAGAATCTCTTGCAACACATCCGCAACCTCCTGAAACAAAGAATGTCTTCAATCCGCACATCAGGACACACTGCTATTGATCACCAACACAAGAGTTGAACTTGCAGAGCACCCCAACATCAGAAACTTCAAAGGAAAGTAGATACAAACACTATAAGCAATCTCCCAGATCTGTAAACCAAGAGACCTCAATGTGGAGAAATGTGGAGCAATCTCATTTCTCCCAGACAGTCTTTTTCACAGTCAATCACTCTATCAAACACATCTTCTACTTTTGCATGATCTAGAACCTAAAACTCTAGATATGACACCTCTGAATACCTCTAATAATCACTTCCAAACCATGCAATCATATCTTCAATGGGGAATAAATGTGGAGCACATTACTGAGAGTGCCTCTATCACACTACACACCTTTTTATCAAATTTTCTCAAAAGCACTTGGAAACCACGTGAACCATCTAGTAGAGGTTGACATCAATGACAACACCAACAAATTTCCAACACCATTTACATCCAACCAAATTTATTCCTTTTGGAAATGGCACTATGTCACACGTCATTCCTTTCCAATGTATCCATCTCCTCATCCATAACCACTCTCTAAAATTTAGAATCACCCATATCCATCAGCTCCTTCATAGTTCTAGGCTCGTCAATATTAGTAATAAAAGAAAAACTACATCTTCAATTGGTAGGAGTATACCTATTTGGTTGGTGTCTCTATTGAGTGGACCTCCTCAAGAGTTGAGGTGGAGGTTCTACGCCCTCTTCTAAACTATAAAAACTATCTGATCTTTCCTCCTCTTTAGATCCTTGATGAACTATTGGCTCAACCTTCTTGATCTTTGGAGGTAGTTGAACCATATATTTATTTACATCCTCTTCTAAATGTAACACTATGGAAGAAGGCTTAATCTCTTTGAAAATAACACTTCTACTATGCAAATATCTCTCACCCACAAGGTTACAAAGGTCGTACCCTTTCGCACCAACACCATAGTTGATGAATATACATTTCACTACCTTGTTCTCTAACTTTGACCACTTCTCCCTAAGCACGTAATCATATACGTCACAACCAAAAACTCTAATATTGTAATAAGGGCTTTTTCTTATCCATGCCTCCATAGGGGTCTTATCAATAAGAGATAATGTAGGATAACTATTAATTAGATAACAAGTCATAGTAACTTCTTATTCCCAAAACTTCTACTCTAATCTGGCTCCACTAAGCATACACCTATCCCTCCCTATTCATGTCCTATTCATTCTTCTTACAAATCCATTCTATAGAGGACTATATACTATTGTCTTATATCTCTCAATCTCATTCTCTTCACAAAATCTATCAAAATATATGCAAGAAAAACTCACTACCATTATTAGTCCTTGTAACATAGAAACTTGCATACCCTTGCAATTTCACACTATGTTTAGTAACCATTTTAGCGTTTCGCATCTCCTCTCTGCATGATAGGCTAACTTTGTGTGATTTGGGTCTATTTCTTCTCCTTTTATCAAAAAATAGTTATGCTTCTTAAATGATTACATGGTCCTAAGGTGCCTTGTACAAATAGGGATTGGTTTTACCTAGAGTTGAGTGCTCCGCATAGATGTTGGTGTCTCGTGATAGCATCCTACATCTATTTGTTGACAAGTATTTGTTTCTCAATGTTACAACACAAATTGGGTGATCATGAGGATTCTTGATAATGCTTCTGGAGGTCATAAAATGACTCATTGCATGCAGTTTTGAGATTCTTCCCTCTTGGAAGAGTATTGGAAGGATTCTGAATTAATTCACACATTCATTCACAATCTCTCTCTAAACCTTGGACACCTTGGCTTTGATACTATCTACTATTTTCTTGTGTAATCTAAACTTCTACAATAGTACAAGTGATTTTTGGTGCTCTTGGGCATTGCAAGATCACTTTGTTTGGCTCTTGGAGGTTTGTCTCTCTTCAGTGCTCTTTGAAGAGGCTCTCTTCTCTAGGGTTTTAAGATGCACTTGTTATTTGAGCTCTTGGGGAGGTTGTTGCCTCTTCTTTGTAATGCCCAACCAATTGAGCCAAGGGCACAACATAAAATGTCAATGCAATTTTCAACTCCTTGACTAACCGTAATTTTTTTTGTACATGTAAGTATATCTATAAACATAACAATAACTAATCATCAAAACTCTAACCCATTACAAACCATTAATTAGTTCATCGACTTCCATAGGTACAACATAATTACATTTTCAATAGTCGCATGGTCTTAAAGAAATATTTCCATCATCATAAAAGAATATCTAAATTTACACCATGCATAAAACCATCCAATCCATTTCCCCCTCATTCATATTCCCTTATTATCCAAAACCCACTCTGACAATAACAAATAACAATTTAGTTATTTTGAAACAAACTTCTGGTTGATTCTATAACAATTATGAGCTACAATAATTAATTACCTTAGGGATTTGGAAATTATAAAGTTCCATGCTAAGATAACACTATAGCTAGGGTATAAACCTCATTGAACACTTCTAGTCTAGAGATGAAATGAGCATATCTTTCTCAACTAAGCATAAGATGCAACCTTTATAAATGTCATCAACATCATGTAAAATTTAGATGATTAGATGCTTATTTCTTTCCATCATGTTGACACTTAAAAAATCCAACCCCCAAAGCGCATTATTTTGCCCTAGGTTCATCACAAATCCTGGTGTTGGCTTTTTGAAATATAAGGAAGAAACCCAAAATGACTAAATCTCAAAATTTCTTAGTGTTTCCTTGTGTTTTATCCTTTGTCAAAATTTTTTGGTCTCATGCCTTCTATCATGGAATCTTTTGTCAGAGTTTCAAAATTGTCTAAGTGTTTTGGAGATTGAAGGTCGGGCTTGCAACCTTTTGTCTTCTTCAAAGCAAGTGTTAACAGGAAGGCCTGATCCATGAAGTCTATCTGAGGTATTAAAAAAAATTCTAAGTATTACATACTTTGGAGGTTAGAGTTGTGGTCTTTCATCTTCTTCTGAGAGGGCAAAAGGAGGAAGTCCCAAAGGCTGAAGTCTGATGAGGGCCAGTATTCTTCTATGTTTTGGAAAAGTCAGCAGATGGTGCTTCCCCTTTCTTCCTTCCTTTTCAGAAGGCTAGAGGTGGAAGGCTGGAGGCCCGACCCTTGATGTTATATATATATATATGTGTGTGTGTGTGTGTGTGTGTGTGTGTGTTGTGGAGGTCAGAGGTCCTTTCCTTTTCTTTCAAAGTATAGGTTGTAAGGTGAAAGGCATGGGCTCTAAAGCCTAACTTGTTAGAGGCTAACTTCTTGGCCTTCCTTTCTCTCTGAGGTGCCCAGAAATGTTGAAAAGTATGCCAACTACTCCCGAGTTTGCTATTACTCTAAATTGAGTAGTTGAATTCAATGTTTTTATTATGGTAGATGGGGTTGGTGATGGTTTTGCCACTCATTTCACCTTCAGGTTTGCATTGTGAAGGATATAAAAGGTCGATTTGGAATTCTTTCAAGTGGTTGGTCATTTGGCCATTTTTCTCAATAGGTTCAAGGTATCCAAAAGGCAAAAAAGAAAAGGTTATTTTGCAATCTTTGTTCATCATGAAACAATTATGAAATGTATATAATATTTTTTGGAAATCCTTGTATTGATTTACTATTTTTCTCTGCCACTATAGATGTTCCTTCTAGCAAACTTTGATCGCAATTAGGGTTTTCTCTTGCCACACTTCATGGTATGAATGTAAACATTGATTTGAATGAATGTGGCATTTCTTAATTCATTTCCAAGCTTTTGTGAATGATAATTTCAATATTACATGGGGAAGAATATGGTATGGTGTGGGATCACTAAGCATTCTCAGTGATTTAGTATTTATTTTCATACATTTGATTTATCAAATAGGCAACCATGCATTTCTTTGTAATTTTGTTCCTTTGTTGAAGCTAAGACTCTGTAGCCTGATGGATAGGCACCAATATGAGTAGCCTTTGATCACCTAATCTTCAAAATAAAATAAAAAAATGCATCTATCCTTAGACATGATAGTAGTTTTTATTCATCCTCATTTTGCAGGATTGTCTTTATCAGCTATATAGGGGCCTTATAATAACCATCTATTCTCAATTTAGTGATAAATTTGGAGTTGAGAGAGCAATTTGGGTGTATTTATTAGTATTTTTAGTTTTTCGTCTAGTTTGAACTTGATATCTATTTAGGTATACCCCTTGGAATATCCCTCTAGAGTTTAAGTTGAGCTCAAAGTGTAGAGGAGACTACCCACTCCTGTAGGTTGACCAAAATTGCCCTTAACCTATTGATAAACCTTTTTTAATCACCCAGACGATGCCCCTGGCCTAGGTGATTATAAAATGTTTTAGGGTTCAAGGTTGTATTCATTTTGGGAGTCAACACATCCAATCATAGGTCCCTTCCCAAGAGATTTTATCCACTAATAATTAAATATGATGATTAATGACTAGTTCTTACCATAATCCATTTCAAACTAACATCTCCTTGTAGTTAACCTAATAACTAGTAGAGAAACTAAGATGGATTGAAACTAAATCAAACATTATCTTAAGCATAATAAATGAAATGAAAAGAATCATTTGAACCTTTGGATTCCTTCGCTTACCTTACACCATATTTGAATAATGTTCCTTTGCTTGGTAACCTGTGTCCTTGAAAAGTCACAATCTCTGCACACTAGAGAAAAGGATTAATCTTTTGGTGAAAGATAGATCAATTGGATGTCTAAAATAAAATCAAGTAATGTCAAGACCTAAGGGCCAGACCTAATGCCTCAAGGGCTCACTCTAGGTGGCCTTGCCTACGTACGTGCAGAGGCATCATAGTTCAGGTAAACTTAGGCTTTCAACCATGAGATTGACTTAAATGCCATTTATCATAATAGAATGGCAATCAATTCAAAACCAACTCCATAAATATATCTAGGCTCTCCAAGCTAAAAGAAGGATCCTTCAAAAGACCAAATTACTTAACAAAAAGAAATAAACAAATAACTTCCATGAAGAAACTTGGCTGACTAAGAAAAGAAAATACTCATACCACTATTCCTAAAGTTGATTACACTGAGATGTAGGAATTGGATGGATTACATCTAAAGTAAAAGATGGACAAGAATTTGAAAGAAGGAGAACATGACTCCATTCACACGTTGACAGAGACATGCAAAACTATAACCTGATTGATCATGTCGTTAAGGGCAACAAAACTAATATATAATTTCCATACAAACTGATATTTAGTAGTAAATTTATTGCTCAAAGGAGAGTTAACTAGCAACAAGAAATAAGAATGGTCCTTTTTTTTCAATTAATCAAGTGAAGTTTATCCACAAATAGATAAGGCATAAAAATAATAATATGATGTTCTACTTCAAGAATAATCTTTCTCACTAGCATGGAAATCTTAAGGATTAAATTTCAAAGAAATAAGCAAAAGAATTGGTAATCTATAAAAATTAAGTTTATTTAAAAATAACTTATCGTCGTAATCATATTTAATATCAAGTACTCTATAGATTTTGTGACGTTAGGCTTGTAGATGACACAGGGAATATATATATATATCCTAACTGAGATAACTATTTGTAAATGAACATACCCAAAACAATTTGTAATTGAACATGACCTTGAAAGAGACTGATAATTTATTGGAAGGAAATGTAGCATTGCAACAGTAACCAATGGTGCTATAGATGAAGTGTCCAAATGTTGTGGCCACATTTCATAGAGAAACAATAAAATAAAAAGAATCCATTTTCTCCCATCATCTAAGTGAATAAAGTTGCATGTGACAAACAAAGGACCCCTTACGCATGATACATAAATGCAAAAAGAAACAATGCTAATCAATTGTTTATTCAATTACAAGGTGACATCTACCTCCCTTAGCACAATTGGGCCTGTGCTTTAATGGTCATTGCATATCTCATCAACAACAAAATATCTCACAAAAAAATTAAAAAGGGCATTTGTAATTATAGATAAACAAAAGGTAGTATGAAGCAAAAATCTATTACTTTGGTCATGCCCTTGTACCAGTGTCAAAAATGGCTTGACAGGTTAATAATAATAATTAAAATTAAGGCATAGTAATATAGTTGCATTATGGAGTTTGATTCTATTACTTAAAGTTCATATTATTTGGTGGAGGAAGAGTGATAATTATAGGAGAAATACATTATTGTTCATGAGAAGGTGAAGGATCGATCAATTCAAAATTTTCATATCGTTACAAGTGACAACCAAGCTGTAGATGAATCCTCTTGCAGAAGTTGTGATTCAACTCGGTTAAATGTCCTTGAATGTGTGTATTGAAAGGAGGATCTAGCTAAATCATTCATCAATCCCATCTTCCTCCTTTTTCCTACATAACATACATGAACTTCAAAAGATAGGGTACAAATGAGTACAGATGATATTGATCCAATCAATATACATAGTACATGGCATTCATCATCTTACCCTTTACTTCACAACTTCTATGATCCATCTCTTTATTACTCCTTTGTCTTCTTCTCTGATCAACTCAGCATATACTCATCACTTTAATTCTTTGTCTCACAACATTCTGCTACAATTTCCCTTAGTCATCGCTATCCTTTGGAATCTCATCAAGTGATCATCACTTCCACTTCCAACCTTCAACACTATTGACAAATATGCACTCCTATCCATCACTGAACATCACACTATTGACATCAATGACAACACATATGTAGCACATAATACCACCAATCAAAGGCACTAATATATAGAAGATCTAGATGTGAGAATACCATTATGATTTTTCAAAACAAGTGTCAAATCCACATGCAAAAACCAAATGCCTTCCCTTTTGGTCAACCAATAAGATCAATGATTTTTCGTAAGTCTTCTCATAGATTTTCATGGCCACCCAACCCATAGCCAATCAAATGTTGACAACAACAAGTGCTCAAAGCACATGCAAGCCTTGGCACCCCAATTAGGATAATGTGCAAACCACAAGCGACAACATGCAATTTCATATGGACCCCACCAAGATTTTGCACTCAAGTTTGGATAACATGCAAAGATCATGTAACATCATGCAATCTATACAAATCCAAATGGGTCCCACCTCCAAAGTGGATGCCTGCAATGGAATCATGCAATGTTCATGTAAATCCAAGTGGGTCCCACCACTATGAATGCAAATACAATTAGTGATAGTGAAATAAATAATAAATATTTTATTTCACATGTCTCTAAGCGTCCAAGAACACATTCCAAGTATCATGGAGACACATGAAATTGGCTTAGATTTATACAATGAAATTACATCCATGAGGAAACATAAAATAATTAGTAGGTATAGTGATTAAGGACCTGTTATGTCAGAAAATGTCCCCTTGGGGGATTTTCCCTCTTAAGGTTTAGCTCTCAAGTCCTTAGAATGCATTTAGAGCATCTTGTGTGTTAATTTTGACTCCCAATGAGAAAACCCTGAAGTCTTATGGTAAATAGGACCTAGGGGATTACATATTAATGATTACTAAACGAAAATGGTAGGGTGGACTTGGACGCTAGCGCCCTAGTCCTGTCTTATTTTAGGTTTGCCCTAAATTTAAATTTTAGTTTTATGACTGTTACTTAGGTCCTATGCTAACATCTCAAGTTTGAATTACAAAATTATTAGCAGGAATGTTTGTAGTTGCATATATAAGCATGATTAGGTTTCATTTGCAAACTAGATGGGCATTTTGATCTACAAGATTATGTTAAAGTGATTCAAGGCATTCATTGTGTTGCAAAGCAATATTTTGTGTTGTTATTGTGTTTGTATTTGCAGATTTGGCTCCATCCTCTCATGGCAATGAAGAGCATCTTCCTTCCATGAGATCTACACTACAAGGTGATATCTATTATATTTTCAATCATTCATCATTTGGATTTTTGCCTCTATCTCACTGGGATACATACTCTTATCTAACAATGGTGTTTGGAAGACTTGAATGTCTCTCTGGAGCTTGACCGAGGTAAGCCTCTAAACACCACAACCCATTCCCACACTCATTTATGATTGCAGGTTGCAGGTACCAAGTTTAACGAAGTGGAGTTATAGAAAGGAAGTTACAAACATCAAGGATTTAGGATCTGACAAGTAGAGGACTCTGGTAAACATTTCAAGACAAGGGTGTTAGTCCATGTGTCCTCCATTTTTCTCGAGGCAAAAATAGAATATATAGTGTAGATCAGTGTCAGAAGAAGATTGATATTCCGTGACAAAAATGTACCTTGGACTAGGGTGTTAGTCCCTATGTCCCTAATTATTTCACTTTCCAAACTTTGAAAAATAGTGAGTTGAATATCTCTATCCTTCACCTTGGTCTGAAAGGATTTTTTGTAATTCGATAATTTTCTTAAACTGTTTTGCATATTTAGGGTTTTAAGTGAAATTGAGAATTAAATTGAAACATTGTGTGATACATCTTAACTTCCTCATCATTCCAAGTGGTAGCCTAACCTAATAGGTGAATGCTGCTACTAGTGGAGATTCAACTTGGTTGATATGCCCTTGAATGTTTAGTGTGAAGGGAGGATTTCCCTTTGAAATCTAAACCAAAACATTTCCCCCCTTTTTAACCCTAAACAAGACCATGGCCTTCCTACACCAAGAGAGCTTATTTGTGGTTATTGGTTTCGTGAAAGAATCTACAACATTATCCAAAGTGTCAATTTTTTCTATCAAAACCTTACCATTCTCAACCATTTATCACACAAAGTGATAGTAAACATCAAAATTCTTAGTACAACCATGATACATAGGATTTTTGGCCAAACATATGGCACTCTAACTATCATATCCAATCCTCACTATCCTACAATCAAAACCAATACCCATACCAAGTATCTATAACCATACCACCTCTTTAGAGGCATGTGTAGCAACCATATACTCTATTTCTATGGTGGACAAAACAACCATAGGTTGTCTTTTACTCATCTAATGTACTGCACCTCCAAATAAAGAGAAAACACAACCATTAGTGGACCTTCGACTATCCATGTCACCTGCCCAATATACATCAACAAAACTAGGTATGTCTAATGAATTCACCACATCATCAGTACTGTGATAAACCAAAAAAAAATTAGAAGTTCCTCACAAATATCTAAATACCCTTTTAACAAAAGTCTAATTCTCTCTGTCAAGGTTAGACATAAACCTGCTTAAAACTCCCACTGCTTGGGCAATATCTAGTCTAGTGCAATCCATTGCATACATTAAACTACCCACAACACTAGCATAAGGAACCTTAGACATTTATTCAAAATCATCATCAGAATTAGGACACATGTCTAAACTAAGCTTAGTACTAGCTGGAAATGGAATGTTTACTGGCTTACAATCCTTCATATTAAATCTTTGCAAAATGGTATCAACAAACTTACTTTGACTTAACCAAATCTTTCTGTGTACCTGATCCCTGTTGATTTCCATCCCAAGAATATATTTAGCATCCCCCAAGTCCTTCATATCAAATGTGCTAGAAATCTGAATCTTGAGCTCTCTAATCATCACCTTGTTGTTACCCATAAACAACATGTCATCAACATACAAGACAATAATCAATATCTGATCATCAATAATCTTAATATAAACACAATGATCCTCCTTTCTCCTAGAAAACCCCAACTTCGATGCAAAAGCACCAAATTTCTAATACCACATCATGGGTGACTATCCTAGACCACACGATGACAATTTTAGCCTGCAAACCAAGTGTTCTTTTTCTTTCACAATAAAACCATCAGGTTGTCACATATAAATCTCCTCCTTAAGATCTCCATCCAAGAAAGCAATTTTAGCATCCATTTGCTCTATCTCAAAATCAAAAGAAATAAAAATAGATAAAAGGAATCTAATTTAAGTTAACTTAGCAACATGAGAGAAAATTTCACTGAAATCAACTCCCTATTTCTAGGAGTAGCCCTTGGCCACTAGTCTGGCCTTGTACCACTCTAACTTACCATCTGCACTAGATTTCTTTTTATATACCCACTTGCAACCAATGGGCTATCTTCCTTTAGGAAAACTAATGAGATCCCAGGCATCACAACTATCAAATGACATCATCTCCTCCTACATGGCCTGCATCCAAGACTCACTATCCTCCAAAGAGAGAGCCTCCCTAAAATATCTAGGTTCATTGTTAGTACTTAACAAAGAAAATACATGATATAAATCTGATGGACTATATCCACACCTATAAATAGGTTTGTTTTTCCTAGTGGATCTTCTCAAGGTAGGAGTAATGGACTTTGTATGCTCATCCAACACATCATCTAAATTCTATGAACCCTCTTCTTCTTCTCCATCCTCTGATCCATCTAATTATTCTTCCACATGTACATCTTCTTGCTTTTCTATATTTATCTCAAAGTTCATTGATTTAGTCTTTTCTTTCTCCTTTAGTTGTTCTTCTCTAGAATAAGCTCTAAACTCCCTAAAAATCACATCTCTAGATAAAATCATTTTTTAGGTTAGAGGATTCTAAAGTTTGTAATATGTTACATTCTCAACATAACCCACAAAGATGCATTTCTGAGATTTTGGATCTAGTTTAGATTGCTATTGAGGCAAATGAACAAAAGTCTCACAACCAAAGACCCTTAAATGTGAAATAGAAGGCTTTCTACCTATCTACACTTCATAAGAATTTTTATCCACAAGAGCTAAGCAAGGAGATCTATTAATTAAATAACAAGTAGTACTTATAGCTTTAGCCCAAAAACATTGGTCTAGCTTCGCACTACTCAACATGCTCCTAGATCTTTCTATTAAGGTTTGGTTCATTCTTTATGCTACCCCATTTTTTTGGGGAGTATAATGAGTAGTCTTCTATCAAACAATACCTTCATGCTTATAGAATTCATCAAATTCCTTAGAACAATATTCACCACCATTGTCTAATATCAACACCCTTATCTTATAATTTGCTTGTTTCTCAACTAAAGATTTAAATTCCTTAAACTTAATGAAAACTTCAAATTTAGGATGGATAAAATAAATCTAAGTGTATCTTGAGACATCATTAATGAATGTAACATAATATCAAGATTTGCTAAAAGAGTCAACATCTACTTGTCCAAACACATCTGAATGAATGATCTACAATAAACTCTTAGATTTATTAGTTCCAACAAGAAATGATGATCTATTCCATTTTCTAAACTTAAAATGTTCACATAAATCATTTTTACCAATGAAATAATCAGAAAGACCATCAACCAACTTTTTATTAATAATGGTCCTAAGGCCTTTTTCACTTATGTGACCTAATCTATGGTGCCACAACATACATGCATTTTCAATGCTAGTTATATTGGTAGAATTACAAAAAGTGGAGGCATTAAGCCTAGTAAAGTTCCAATATGAGATCCTTTAGCAACCACCCAATTCCCTCTTACCAACCTGCAACTAGACTTCTCAAATGTCACATGCATTCTAGAATCATTCAACTTTGATATAGAAAGTATGTTTATTACAAGTCCTAAAATATGTAAAACATCAGTAAGGGTTTTAACCCTTCCGTCACTGAAACACAACTTTACCTTTCCCTTGCCAACTATCCTCTAAGTACTGTTATCACCAAAGGAAATATTCTCCTCCATCATATGCTGAATATTTAGAAAACTAGACTCCTTGTTAGAAGTCATATGGTAGGAGCAATTTGAATCAATAAGTGAAGTGTAATTACTTATAGTGTTAGCTAAAATAAACAAAGCATATTGATCACCATCATCATAGGATTTATCTGTGGAGGAATCTACACTCTTTTTCTTGTTTATGCATTCCTTCTTAACATGTCCCTATTTACCATAGTTCCAACACTTTACTCTACTCTTCCCAAGGTTTTTAGAACATCCTTTGATTTATCCTTCTTATCCCCTTTACGAAGGCATCTTGGGAGCCACCATTCATAGACTTTCTTCTCATTTCTTTTGAAATAAATGTAGCAATGATATTATCCATCTTTGAATCTATACAACTACTACTAATAGCAACAATTAGATTTTCCCAAGATTTAGGTAAAGAGCAAAGTAACAAGATGCATTTATTTTCATCTTCTAACTTAACATCTACATATGCAAGTTGTTTCAAAACTAGATTAAAATCATTTAAATGATCTACAAAAATATCACCATCCTTCATTTTTAATGAATATAACTATCTTTTGAGATTCAAATTATTAGTAAGACCTTTGGTTTAGTAAATATCACCTATCCTCTTCCACAACTTGTATGCAGTAGGTTCCTCAGAAACATTCAAGAGGACAAAATCTACAAGACATGACCATATGGTTACTCGTGCCTCCTGTCAAGTTTTAACCACTCTTCATTAGTTACTCCAAATGGCTCATTTTCATTGGAAAATTCCAACCAATGGTCTCTTTCTTCTAGGAGATCTTCCATCTTCAACTTCCACATCTCGTACCTAAATCCATTGAATTTCTCAATATCTAGATGGGAGGTAGAAGCCATGGTATACAATATTTTTCACAAATATGCAAAACCCACAATGCAAAAGTTTCCACTATAGCTAAAAATCTTTCAACATTTAAAAGAAAGGCATCCCTCTCTCAACAGAACCATTAGCTCTGATACCAAATGTTAGAAAATTAAGGTCAAACTATTGCAATATTAACTTTAATATTGTGTACAAATCTGAAATTTAATTAAATATTTTCCACTTTAATGTTTATATGATTAGTACATTCAACAATGAAAGAATGAAGGAATAAATTATAACAGTTGACACATTATTTATGTGGAGAAACCCTTATGGGAAAAAAACTCCACACCCAAAGAGATTCAATTATTCTATTAATCTTTGAATGAAGTTTATATTAACACAACATTTCTCTCTGAATTCCAACAACACTTTGTTACTCCTTCAATATGCATAAAAATCTCATAATACCACCAATCAAAGACACCAATATATAGATTTTGATGTAATAATACCATTATGGTTTCTCAAAACCAGTGTCAAATCCACATACAAAAACCAAATGCCTTCCCTTTTGGTCAACTAATAAAATTAGTGATTTTCCATAAGTCTTCTCATAGATTTTCATGGGTGCCCAACCTATAGCTAATCAAATGCTGACAACAATGAATGCTCAAAGCATATGCAAGATTTGGCACCCCAACTAGGATAACATGCAAAGAACATGTGACAACATGCAAGTCCATATGGACCTCACCAAGATTTGGCACCCAAGTTTGGATAACATACAAATCTCATGCAACATCATGCAATCCATACAAATCAAAATGGATCCCACCTCCAAAGTGGATTCCTATGATGGAATAATGCAATATTCATAAAAATCCAAGTGGGTCCCATCTCTATGAATGTAACTACAATTAGTCATAGTGAAATAAATAATAAATATTTTATTTCACATGTCTCTAGGCATCTAAGAACACATTCCAAGGATCATGGAGACACATGAAATTGACTTAGGATTGCAAGGTTAATGTCACCTTATCCTAACATTTACCTTCATAATTTATAAGATGTTTTCCCTATTTTTAGTATTACATTCCTTTCTTAGCTTGCAACTATTATCATTTACTATCTATACACAACTCCACATCTATAAATATTTATCTATACACATAGTACCAACAACATACCAAGAAACACATCCTTGGATTCATAAATTAACTATAGTATTTCATCACTCACCAAGCTACTTGATCTAGGATGAGGCCATCCATTGAGTCATATGCAAGCCTTAGCTACATTAGGTTTAGTGGAAATTGATAATGCTCCACATTTTTGGCGTCATTGCTGGGGATGGTGTCAAAGCTATAGAAGCTTCTAGGTTTAAGATTGTTTATTTTCTTTAGCATTCTTTGTTGTGTTGTTTACAAGTTCATAGTAGTAAAAAAAATTCAAACTGAAAGCATACCTTCACTAACATTGTGTAGAAGGTAGAAATACATAAGCTTTGAAACAATGCATGTAGTTGAGAAGAGACTATTTGGAAACATTCCTTCTAAATGAGGAAAATGGTCTAGAAACAAGTAACAAAGATGAGATACCTATCACAATAGAAGACATTGCAGACCTAGAGGATATAGCCATTTGGCATCATGACACAATGGATGATGAAGAAGTATAGAATCTTGCTCAACCAGTTACTTTTGAGTTTCCTATCACTAACCAGGAAAGAGCAACCGCCACGAAGAACATCCCTCCTTCAGCTCTACCAAAATTTCATGGTCTGATTAAAGAGGACCTCGACACATTCTTGCTTGAGTTTTACATCCTTTGTTAAATCTTTGATTACACCATTGACACACATAGATTAAAGCTTTTCCTAGCTACCCTTAAAGATGATTCTTTGAGGTGGTTTATGGGATTGGGTAGAGATACAGTGGTAGATTGGAGAACTATGAGGGAGAAGTTCCTACAGAAATATGAAGATTACTACCATGGAAGAGATATGAGGGGACATGACATATTCAAAATGTCATAGAAGGAAGACAAACCCCTGGAAGATTATGTAGAGAGGTTCCTATTTTGCCTCCAGAAGTCATGCCAAAATAGACTCTCTCCAGATTCACTCAAACTTGTATTTCTAAGAGGATTAAATGAAGAATGGATGGATGCTTTGGACCTAATTAGAGGTGGTGATGTTTCTCAACTTCCATTTGATGAATTTTTCTAGATATGTAGAAATTGTTAAGGGAAAATTGGATCTAAATGAATAATCAATATAATATATCAATAATACCCAAAACTCAATGAAATATAGAAACAAAGAGATCAATCAAACAAAGAACAAAACCTTGCAAACCTCAATACTTCATGGCTTCCATTGATTGCCTATCTCAATCGATCTTACATGTATGAATAAGGCCCTCAAAAGGTGCACTTCCTTGCTATTTTCCAAGAATGTCAATTGGGAATGGCTGTGATAGTTTATTGCAATGAAGATGAGCTTCACAACAATGGTAATGATATGGTAACAAGTTGATTGCAAGAAATGAAGGAATTGGTGCCAAAGGTGCATTGTGATTCCTACAGAGTAACAATACTAAAAGCTTGGATGAATGAAATGGAAGAAGAGGGTTCAATTTATAGACTTGAGAGAGAGAAGATCAACGGTTGAGAACAGTTGAGGAATGTGCGCGAATAGGAAGAAGACATGTGTATTGCTCTATTTTGCATGAGAGGAATTAATAAAATAGAAGAATGAGTTAACTGAAGAGATTAATCAATTAAAAGAATAAATCAATCAATTAAGAGAATAGAACTAGAGGATAAATATTACATGAGGATGAGAAGATATTTTAGCTCAATTAAATATTTGGAATATTCAATTGCATGTGCACAAGGATTGAATTATATTTAGAGATAACTCAAATTTAGAAGAAATGGACAACTTAAATAAATATTTGATTTATTTAAATTTAGAGAAGATATTATTGGAAGAAACAATTAAATAATTGGTATTATTTAATTTAGAATGAATTTGGAAGAACTAATTAAATAATTGGGATTTTTTAATTTGTTGGAGGATATTGAAAGAATTTAATTAAATAAATAGATTTTCTGTAATTGTTGGAAGAATATGAATCAAATAAATAAATTTGTTTATTTATTTATTGATAAAAGATTTAGACTTAAATAAATATTAAGAATATTTTTTTGGACAGAGTCGTGTCATTTTTAGGTGTATACATTTTGCCCCTCTTTAATGCAATGTGTTTTATCACGTTGTTTCAAAGAATAAAGTTTCTGATAATTATACATGCCCCAGTTTGCCCCTGGTACAGGTTTAACGATGATAGGATGCCCCTTCGGGAGATTGGACAGGAAGAAGGCAGAAGGTGTGAGATGGATAATCTCACGAAGAAGAAGGTGAGAAACAGGTTAGGTTTGAAGAAAAAGATAAATGATACGCTATGCAAGATAGAATGATAACAAACACAATCAAGTAAGCAAGTATGCACAAATGATACAAGAAAAAACAAGGTATTACCCCTGTCAAGCGGTAAACCAATGATATATACTGATAATGATAGACGACAGTGTTGTCATGGTGGGGAATGATAGATCCCTAGAGAAACACAGTAGGTGTGTTGTCATGGCGGGGAATGATATGTCCCTAGAGAAACATGAAGGATAGTGTCTGGTTTCAAGAAATGAAGAATGTCATGTAAGACGCATGTGTTGGTCTCATTTCAATAATGTTACATCCTGTATAAGATAATTGATTGATTAACTGATCGAGTTGGTTTACAACCAGACAAGGATCAAGACCATTGATTGTGATTGGATCATTTGACAAGATTGACTTGACTTGATTGATATGGATTAAGGACAGACTTGCATTTGGATCACTGCTCGGATTGACTGCACAAGGAGGGAAAGTACAATGATAGATAGAAAGTTGATTTGATAGAAGAATGACTCGACAGAAGGAATCACAAGCTTTTATTTGATACTTTGCAGTTTGGATCTTTATTTGCATGGGATATGGTATGGATTCTTTTGTGGATGTGAATGGTATGGATGCTTTGTGGATGTGAGTGGATATGAATGGTTTTTTTTTTCATCTTGATATTGCAAGTATTTTGGAGTGCTTATTTCATCATTGGGCTTTTTTTTTTTGTTTTTGAACTGTTGTAAGAAAATACAAGCATCGAGGTATAATTAAACTGAGATGACCTGAGCATCGCTTACCTAGATTTTGTCCTAGCAAGTTAATACAAGCATCTAGGTATAATTGAACCGAGATGACCTGAGTATTTCTTGCGTATCAATAGACAAGGATTATATATGTTTCATGTTAGTCCTCTGATGTCCTCGATGATCATTTAAGTTGATCATGTCCTTAGACAAGGCTTCACATTACTAAAGATAAACCCACAAGCAACAAACAAAGAAAATAATCGTGCCCCCATCATAGCATCTATAGCTTTTGGCATCCTTGAGTAGCATAGAAAACATAATAACAAAAAGTGAAGACCTTAAGACAGAACCTTAATTGAAACAAAACATTCTTGTATTAGATGTATCTTTCTTTTCATAATTTAGATAGAATCATTTGGATCGATTTGTTCTTGCTTTTGTGTTTCTTTGGATAGGTTGATGTCTTGTGTCAAAACTTTTGTTTGGAAACAGGTTGTTGCTTGTATGTGCTTGCGTCTGGTGAAAGGTACCACAATCCTTATTGGGGAAACGGACCCTAAGGGTCTAACCTAGTGCCTTGGGGGCACATTTGACAATGGCCTTGCCTACGTGATGACGCAGAGGCAACATAGTTCGAGATTGGACCATGGATGGACTAGAGGAAAGATGACAAGAAATGGGATGGAAGGGAAAGGAGCCTCAAGAGCACATTGAAAATGGCCTTGCCTATGTGACAACGCAAAGGCAAGGTAGTTCAGGATTGACCCTATGGTACTGACAACACACACTAGGCTAGGTTGACACTGAGGATAGGATATGGGATAAGACTTTCGTTGACAAGGTGACAAAGAAATAGAGTATCAAGCCACAATAGGTTATCGCTAGGTTTTTACTATGAGCTAGATATGGATCGAATGAGACACTTGTGGTAGGAGGAAAGGACATAAGGTGATTGGTTTCCCAAAGATGGAGGAAGTGATTTATCACAAGCAACACCTATTTGCCAAGTTTTCACCACTTGCTTTTATTTGCACGAAAGCTAGAAAGTACACATGATGCCTGATTGCCAGGTTTTCGCCAAAGGATGATTTTTTTGTTATTTTTCCATTTTTTTGAAATTTTTTTTTACTTTTTTGATATATTGCCCCCCCATACATTGGGATTCTCTTAAGTATAGAATTAGTGATGATACATGTTGTTGATTGGGTCATCAAACAACTCACCCTCTAATGTTGCTAACTGATATGCTCCTGACCCATAGGCTACAATGATGACATAAGGACCAAGCTAATTGGGTTTAAACTTACCTTTCTTTTCTCACTTCTGTTGATTGTGGGGATTTTATTTGAGAACTAGATCACCAACATTGAATATCCTTGGATGGACCTTGTGATTGTAGATTCAAGACATTCTCTGTTGATATGCTTTGAGATGGTTGAATGCATTCTGTCTCTTCTCTTCTAATAGCTCTAGCTCTTGAAGTCTAGAAACTCTATAGTCTTCATCTATGATAAGACCTTTTAATGACACCCTTAGGGATGGTAACTCGACCTCAATGGGCAAAATAGCTTCTGATCCATAGACAAGAGCATAAGGGGTAGCACCTATGGGAATGCTTATACTAGTTCGATAGGCCCATAGAGAGGGATTCAGTTGAATGTGTCAATCACAACCAGCATTGTTGACTATTTTCTTGAGGATCTTTAGGATAGTTTGTTGGATGCTTTTGCTTGCCCATTGCCTTGTGGATAGTAGGGAGTAGAAAAATAGTGTTGGATTTGGAATTTGTCACAGAGTTCTTGTACATCCTAGTTTTTGAAAGGTTTTCCATTATCCATGATAATGGATGAGGGAATTCTGTATTTACAGATGAGGTAATTGAGGATGAATGAGGAAATTTGTTTACCTATGATGGTGGTTAGGGGAATGGCTTCAATCCAATTGGTAAAGTACTCTGTGGCAGTTATTATGAATTTGTGGCCGTTGGATGATGGTGGGTGAATTTTGCCCACAAGGTCAAGTCCCCATTGACAAAAGGGCCAAGGTGTCGTTAGAGGTCATAGCTCTTGAGTTGGTGCATGAATCAAGTTTCCATGTATCTAGCACTGCTTGTACTTCTTCACAAACTCATATGAATCAGTTTCCATGTTGGGCCAATAATATCCCAAACACATGAGTTTCTTAGCTAAAGAAGGACTGCTAAAGTGTGTTCTGTAAATCCTTTCGTGTACATTGCGCAAGGTGGTTTGAGATTCTTCTTGTTCTAAACAATGGAGAAAAGTACCATCTAGACCACATTGGTATAGGGTATTAGCAATAATGGTATATCGAGAGGTGTCACGAATGAAGGTTTGACGTTGGTTTGAAGACAAGTCAGGCAAGAGGGTGTTATCCTTGAGGTAAGTGTAAATCTTACCATACCAAGGTGAATCAAACCCAACTAGTAGGCATATGGAATGGGTTTTAGGAAGATCATAAGCTGATTGCTGAATTGACTCTACCAAGAACTCATACCGTGACTCATTCTTTGGGATCTTGAGGAGTGAGGCAATGTTGCCATGGCATCTGCTGCTTTGTTCTCAATGCAAGGTATTTTCTCAAAGGATATGATCACAAAGTACTCTTTAAAGTCATCGACCATCTACTTATATGGGATAAGCTTCTCATCTTTGGTGTGATAGTCATTGTTGACTCGATTGATCACTAGTTGGGAATCACCATAGACATGTAGCTCTTTTATTTTCCACTCTACTACCAGTTTGAGGCCAATGACCAAGGATTTATACTCTGCTATGTTGTTTGTGCATGGGAATAGTAGATGATAAGACTTAGGTATGGTATCACCATGAGGAGTGACCAACAAGATTCCTACCCCCGATCCATGGTTTGTGTAGGAGCCATCAAAATAGAGTTTCCATGAGTCTGCTGCAATGCTGAAGATGGATTCATCTAGGAACTCAAATGTCATTAGTGTGGTGTCCTGTAATGGTGCCTTTGCTAATTGATCTACAATGATTTGACCTTTGATAGCTTTTCTCTCTAAATACTCAATGTCATATTCACTTAATAGCATTACCCACTTAGCTAGGCGACCTATGAGAGTTGCTTTGCTTAATAGGTACTTGAGTGGATCTATTTTATCAATAAGCTTGACTTAATGTGCTAGCATGTAATTGATGGTGACAGGTTGTCATTGATGACAAAAAGGTGTTTGGTCCTCATGTCATATTTCAGGATGTCCTCAAGTGAGAGAGATTTAATGCAGAGACAATGATCACATCATATGTGTCTTGCAGATGCAGAGAAAGGTTTGTTCTTGCATTATCAGGAGTACATCATCTTGTGTGTTGTTGCAGGAGTGCATCATCAGGAAGTTGCAGGAATACATCATCAAGAGTACATCATCTTGTGTGTGCTTTACAGATGACTTGTAGTGGTAGTGACTTGGTAATTTGATCTGCAGGAGTGCATCATCAGGAAGTTGCAGGAATACATCATCAAGAGTACATCATCTTGTGTGTTCTCTCCAGATGACTTGGAGTGGTAGTGACTTGGTAATTTGATCTCAGTAGCCTTCATCATGTTGTCTGGTATACTCTATATCAAGGATTGATAGAAGTGATCACAGGTTAAGTTGTCATACCACTGAGTTTACAGATGCAGATATCAGTTGGATTTTATGTAAGTTTCTTCAAGGAGATGTCATTAGGTACTACGTGCTCTGATATAAGGTTTCTCAATTGGATCTCAGTTGTACAATATTTGATGTTATTTGATGTCATAGTTATCAGTGATGTGTTGAGGATAGTCTTGTGCTTCAACAAGAGGATGATGACTTGCAAATGCATAGAATGTAACATTCATGGTAGATAAGTTTGCAGGACTAGATTGATCTATTGATGTCTATCTATGTGGATGTTGGCACTGATCGTCAATTTAAGGTGATATCATATCTTATGTTGAGACCAGGTATAAAGTGATCAAAAGAGTGCTCAAAAATTCTATACCTTCAAAATCCTAAATACCTTCAAAAAATCCTATATTCTACTCTTCACTGTTTTTATTTACATTTTTGTCTTAATTAAACAGTGACTTTCTATTGAAGGTAAGGGTCACTTAAAGTGACCTGTTAGAGGGCTACCATCACATGATGGTGACCGGCCCTTCCTCAAAGTTTCGGTGTTTTATATGGAGTGTGCTTTACAATATAAAGCATTCCAAACTTTATTATAACTAATGGAGAAAAGTGGGCGGGTTTTCAAATGAGTTTAAATTTAAAATTCACCGCCAAAACTCTAAAAGGGCACGGTTTAGTGTGAGGTCGTGGTTTTAAAGAAAAAGCTTTTTCTTTCTTAAAAATTTTGTGAGAAATTTAGTAACCCGATCTCCAAGCCTTTTTTATGGCTTTAAATTTTTTTTAGAAACCTTCTTTATTTTCTAAAATGGTCGGTCCATACCATTTAGGATTTTAAATGGAGTTTTTTTTTTTTGGTGATAAGATATTTTTAAAATTAGAAACTTTTAGTCTATAAACTCCAAGAGATGGTTTTAAGGAGATTTTTTTTAAGGCAAATATTGATGGAGTTTTGGAGATTAAAAGAAAAGAAGAGATTTTCTTTTTGAGATAGATATATTGTCATTTTGGGAGAAGAGATTTTTGTTTGAGAATAAGGCAGATTGGAGACAAATTTTTGAAGACAAATTTTATGGATTGAAGAGAAGATAATAAGTTTGATGATTAAATCTTCTTGCAGGAATATGAAGAAAAAGATATTTTTTTTGAAGAGGATCTGAAGATATTACTTGCAGAGAAGTTCAAGAGTTTTGAAAAGATAATATTTTCTTATAGAGCTCCGATTGATTTTATTAAAGATTTGTCTTATGAGAAAATATGGATCAGAGATTGAAGATTTATTTATTATTTTGTTTGCAATCAGAGATTGTTTGTTTTGCAGGAATATGAATCAAATTTGAAGAATTTATTTGCAGGAGAAAAGGAAATTTGTTTTTGCAGAAAAGTGAAATTTCAAAAGTCTTATTGTTTATAATTGCAAAATTTGTGTGATCAGATGCAGGAGAAATTTATGAAGGAATGTGAAAGGTTCCAAGGCAGTGAAAAGACATTCAACTTGTATAAATTTGTTTTTCAGGTGCATTGATGAATGCATGAAGAAGGATAGAGATGAAACAAACAGTGTTGTGAAGTGTTGGATTAGAATACACATTTGATATGCAGTGTTGTTAAAATGCAGTGTTGATTGGATCAGAATAAAGGATTGTTGAGATGTCAGATTGAATAGAATGGGTATTTGACAGACATATATTTGTATTGAATGGAAACAGAGTATCCCTCTGATTTGGTTTATAACTTCTATTGGTGATTTGGTTTGCCAGTGAGGCATTGTATTAGCCAGTGAGGCTTATAGGTCAGTGTGACCTTAATATTTGTCAGTGAGACAATTTGTATTGCCAGTGAGGCAGGTTTTTCAGTTAAGCCAGTGAGGCAATTCTGGAGTGGTTTTTCTACCCTGATGGGTTTTCCACTCGTGCATATCTTGTGTTATGATTCATATTGATCTTCCTTGTGTGTGTTTAATTTACTTATGAAGTTTTATTCTCTTTCTGCATTCATAGTCATGTGTATATGTATTTGACAAATCAAAGGTATCATTCATTCCTTGTGCTCAGAATGTTAAAGTTTGAAAAAGATTAAAGAATTTACACAACACTGATTCACCCCCCCTCTCAGTGTTGCCCTTAACTCCTACAATTGGTATCAGAGCCAGTTTCCCTCTTGCAGCTTAATCAGCTTGGGTAGGTCCTGTGTGTGGAGTTCAATGGGTAAGTGCAGGAGAAATAAGAACATGAGAAATGGTAAGATTCTTTCTAGTCAGAAGACACAAAAGAAATCATTCATATCAATTCCAGATGTTGATATAAAGACAGTAGATAAAAATGTTCTCCAAGTTGAATCTGATATTGTGTTAGAAGAAAATTTTTCAGATGTTCCTCAGTTTGATGGTTCAAATTTTCCAGTTTGGTATATGAGAATGCAAGCCTATTTATCCTCTTTAGGATATGATATATGGATGTCTGTTGAGAATGGATATTCTAACTCTGCAAATAACAAAGAGGCTATTAATTGCAATCATATAGCCAAGAAGGTTATTTTATCTGGTTTATCTAATGATATTTCTTGTAAAGTGGTGCAGTATGAAACAGCTCAGGATGTCTGGAAAAAGTTGATAAAAATTTATCAAGGTAGTGCACCTGAAGAAGAAAACAACTTATTATCTGAGAAGAGTGACCATGAAAGGAAACTTTCAAATGAAGGAGTTGATATTCAATCTCAATCTGATTTAGAAGAAGCCAACATCACTAGTGATGATGATGAAGAAGATTGTGAGATTGATTTGGAAGGAGAGCTCATATATGCTCTGAGTGAGCTCAAGAATTATAAGAAGAAGAACAATAAATTAATGATGCAGTTGCAGTAAGAAAGAGAATCTAAAGATAATGTACTTTCAAAACTTGAAATTGTATCTACAGATCTTGAAGAGGCAAAATGTCAAATTATAACTTTAAAGACATATATTGATGTTTCTGACAAACAAATTGCTAGATTGAAGACAGAAATTGAAGAAGCTAAGAGGATAGCAGATGTTTCAATATCTGACCTTGAAGTTAGAAGGATTGAGAATCTAAAACTAGAATCAGAAATAGTCTCTTTAAGAAAAGAGTTAGAAAAGGCTTCCTCTAAGTTGCACAAGAATCTGCTGTTTGAAAAGAGTACTGAAGAAGGAGAATGCTCCAAAGCTAGAGAGACTCCTAGAAGGAAAATTGATTTAAGTCATGTTGTCACAGAAGGAAAAATGAAGAGTGAAACTGAATAGAAAACCAGAGATGAATTTGTGCACAATCAAAGAAGAAATTTCAGAAAACCTGCATCTATAAGACAAGCTTACATGTACAGGTATAACTATTCATTTAATGGTTATTGTTATGCTTGTAATCAATTTGGACACAAATCAGTTAATTGCAGAAGGAATACTAACATTATTTGTTACAAGTGCAATCATGTTGGACATATACAAAGAAATTGTAAAAGGTATGATTCTGCATGGAAGTCTAACATAAGTTCTCAAAGGTACTATCAGTCATTTGATTATGATATAGTTTGTTATAATTGCAATTCTCCTGGTCACAAAGCATTTAGTTGCAGAAAAGCATCATCTGCATCATCTAATTTGATAGGTTGGGAAAAGAAAAAGGTTGAAAAGGTTTGGAGAAAGAAAGCACCTGTGAAGATTTGGAAGTAGAAAGAAAGTAAAGAGAAGTCAGAATCTAAGCTTGTGCATCTTGCACAAGTCATCACATCTATTGCATAACATAGCATGAAGTAAGGGGGAGGTATCAAATGTTCTATCAGTTAACCCTGAGAATTTTCAGGAAGAAGATCATTTGATATGATGATCTTGTCTGTCTATCATTCTTACCATGCTTTGAAATTATTGATGATGATGTTGCTAACATTGCTGATTTTCAGTGTATAATAGTGATACAAGTGTTCATTGGTTTATTATGCTTTCAAGATATTGAAAAGGTATTTCAGGAGTTCTAATGCACAAATTTGATCCTGACTACAAAGGATGAATTGTCATTGCAATTCATAGTGTTGTTGCAATAAAATCTTGATTTACTGATAAAATCAAGAAATAGGAGTTCTTGTTGATTGCAGTAGGTTTCAGATATGATCAAATTTGACAAAGATGTGCAGGAACAGTAAGATTGTCTTCATTCCTTTCATGTCAAGAAGGATGATCTTCATTCTTGATTGCAAAATGAATGTTCATTGATATAATAATTAATATGATTCAGAAAGGTATGTGAAAATTGTGTATCTCCATTTTTGAGTGGTATCAGGTGTCCATGATCAATGACATGTTCAGTGAATGCAAGGACAAAGAGCTTAAGATGCTCTCAAGAAGCTCTTATCAGAAATTAGCATGTGTTGGCTAAGGTGGCTGAAAATGAAAATTTAATTCATAGCAATTATCTCTGCTTTTGATTTGTGCAAAGTGTTGTTACAGGAAGAATTTGTTGATGCAATTTGTTTGTTGTTGTTTGAATGACAAAGTCAAGAAGCAGGAGTTCTTGTTGGTTGCAGGATGTAGTTATGTATATATCAGATTTGACAGTGTGTTGTGAAAAATGTTTTGTGCAGAACAGGAGGATAGTTCAGATGGTCTTCATTCTTTATCATGTCAAGAAAGGTGTCAGAATAGTTTGACTGCAGGATAATTGTTCATATCAGGAAATCAGTTTGTTGATTATATATATTTCTTTGTTGAGTTATATTTTATGACATGTACCTTGGAGCTTTCAGAAAGGTTTGTTCAAATTGTGTGGTGATTTCAGGTATGAGCTTCAAGTTATGACAATCCAGAGTCTCTTATGACATTGATGGTGAATCTTGTTTTTCTTCAAATCGGAGGCAAGTAAAGGTCTTATCAAAAATGGTCATCTTGGCATCTGTTTGATGAGGGGTCTACATGTTTTATGCCTGCAAAATTGTTCATCAAAGAGTATTGGTTTGTTTATGATTTGCTTTACAAAAGTGTTCAGAAGGTTGACTGTCAGTAAATGGATGGTATACTTCAGGTTGATATGTTGCATCAGGACTAATTCAAGAAGTGGATAAGTGTTGAGTTGAGTTGTGTCATGTTGGTTAGTCTTGTTTACCAATGGTATTTCTGAGTAGTAATTTGTTTGTGATCTTTAACACATGGGAAATCTTGGAGATTTGTTATTTCATGTCAAAAAGTATTGTTTCAGGAGTTTGTTAAAGGAAGTAATCAGAGGATCTCATTGATGTCAGTGTTTCATCTTCATTTACAAATTTGTGTTGTGATTAGAAGTGGTATAGTGCAGTCTATGGGCAGCTTGTAACAGTGGTTTGGTGCTTGGTTTGATATGCCTTACATGATTGTTTGATGTCTTGTTGCTCTCAAGTTTTTATGGTTGATCAATATGCAGATGAACTTGGAAAGAGCTCAGAGTTCTCAAGAAAAGTTTTGGACAGCAAATTGCAAAAATATTCAGTGCCTTAAGTGGTATTTCATTTCTTGGTTGGTATGAAGGATGATAAGGTGAGTAATAGTGCTTGTGATTCAAGAAATGAGAATTGATTGATATCGGCATACTTGGCTAGTCTCTTGCTGATGATCTATATGAGTTATTTTTATCAGGGGGAGTTAACAGTCTTTGTCATCAGATGTCAAAAAGGGGGAGAAAGAAAAATTGCATCGGGTGGTTTAGCCATCAATGACAAAGGGGGAGATTGATGGTGACAGGTTGTCATTGATGACAAAAAGGTGTTTGTTCCTCATGTCATATTTCAGGATGTCCTCAAGTGAGAGAGATTTAATGCAGAGACAATGATCACATCATATGTGTCTTGCAGATGCAGAGAAAGGTTTGTTCTTGCATTATCAGGAGTACATCATCTTGTGTGTTGTTGCAGGAGTGCATCATCAGGAAGTTGCAGGAATACATCATCAAGAGTACATCATCTTGTGTGTGCTTTACAGATGACTTGTAGTGGTAGTGACTTGGTAATTTGATCTGCAGGAGTGCATCATCAGGAAGTTGCAGGAATACATCATCAAGAGTACATCATCTTGTGTGTTCTCTCCAGATGACTTGGAGTGGTAGTGACTTGGTAATTTGATCTCAGTAGCCTTCATCATGTTGTCTGGTATACTCTATATCAAGGATTGATAGAAGTGATCACAGGTTAAGTTGTCATACCACTGAGTTTACAGATGCAGATATCAGTTGGATTTTATGTAAGTTTCTTCAAGGAGATGTCATTAGGTACTACGTGCTCTGATATAAGGTTTCTCAATTGGATCTCAGTTGTACAATATTTGATGTTATTTGATGTCATAGTTATCAGTGATGTGTTGAGGATAGTCTTGTGCTTCAACAAGAGGATGATGACTTGCAAATGCATAGAATGTAACATTCATGGTAGATAAGTTTGCAGGACTAGATTGATCTATTGATGTCTATCTATGTGGATGTTGGCACTGATCGTCAATTTAAGGTGATATCATATCTTATGTTGAGACCAGGTATAAAGTGATCAAAAGAGTGCTCAAAAATTCTATACCTTCAAAATCCTAAATACCTTCAAAAAATCCTATATTCTACTCTTCACTGTTTTTATTTACATTTTTGTCTTAATTAAACAGTGACTTTCTATTGAAGGTAAGGGTCACTTAAAGTGACCTGTTAGAGGGCTACCATCACATGATGGTGACCGGCCCTTCCTCAAAGTTTCGGTGTTTTATATGGAGTGTGCTTTACAATATAAAGCATTCCAAACTTTATTATAACTAATGGAGAAAAGTGGGCGGGTTTTCAAATGAGTTTAAATTTAAAATTCACCGCCAAAACTCTAAAAGGGCACGGTTTAGTGTGAGGTCGTGGTTTTAAAGAAAAAGCTTTTTCTTTCTTAAAAATTTTGTGAGAAATTTAGTAACCCGATCTCCAAGCCTTTTTTATGGCTTTAAATTTTTTTTAGAAACCTTCTTTATTTTCTAAAATGGTCGGTCCATACCATTTAGGATTTTAAATGGAGTTTTTTTTTTTTGGTGATAAGATATTTTTAAAATTAGAAACTTTTAGTCTATAAACTCCAAGAGATGGTTTTAAGGAGATTTTTTTTAAGGCAAATATTGATGGAGTTTTGGAGATTAAAAGAAAAGAAGAGATTTTCTTTTTGAGATAGATATATTGTCATTTTGGGAGAAGAGATTTTTGTTTGAGAATAAGGCAGATTGGAGACAAATTTTTGAAGACAAATTTTATGGATTGAAGAGAAGATAATAAGTTTGATGATTAAATCTTCTTGCAGGAATATGAAGAAAAAGATATTTTTTTTGAAGAGGATCTGAAGATATTACTTGCAGAGAAGTTCAAGAGTTTTGAAAAGATAATATTTTCTTATAGAGCTCCGATTGATTTTATTAAAGATTTGTCTTATGAGAAAATATGGATCAGAGATTGAAGATTTATTTATTATTTTGTTTGCAATCAGAGATTGTTTGTTTTGCAGGAATATGAATCAAATTTGAAGAATTTATTTGCAGGAGAAAAGGAAATTTGTTTTTGCAGAAAAGTGAAATTTCAAAAGTCTTATTGTTTATAATTGCAAAATTTGTGTGATCAGATGCAGGAGAAATTTATGAAGGAATGTGAAAGGTTCCAAGGCAGTGAAAAGACATTCAACTTGTATAAATTTGTTTTTCAGGTGCATTGATGAATGCATGAAGAAGGATAGAGATGAAACAAACAGTGTTGTGAAGTGTTGGATTAGAATACACATTTGATATGCAGTGTTGTTAAAATGCAGTGTTGATTGGATCAGAATAAAGGATTGTTGAGATGTCAGATTGAATAGAATGGGTATTTGACAGACATATATTTGTATTGAATGGAAACAGAGTATCCCTCTGATTTGGTTTATAACTTCTATTGGTGATTTGGTTTGCCAGTGAGGCATTGTATTAGCCAGTGAGGCTTATAGGTCAGTGTGACCTTAATATTTGTCAGTGAGACAATTTGTATTGCCAGTGAGGCAGGTTTTTCAGTTAAGCCAGTGAGGCAATTCTGGAGTGGTTTTTCTACCCTGATGGGTTTTCCACTCGTGCATATCTTGTGTTATGATTCATATTGATCTTCCTTGTGTGTGTTTAATTTACTTATGAAGTTTTATTCTCTTTCTGCATTCATAGTCATGTGTATATGTATTTGACAAATCAAAGGTATCATTCATTCCTTGTGCTCAGAATGTTAAAGTTTGAAAAAGATTAAAGAATTTACACAACACTGATTCACCCCCCCTCTCAGTGTTGCCCTTAACTCCTACAGTAATGTCATAGTTTTTGTGAAGAAAAAACCACAGAAAGACATGATCTTTCTATCTAGGAGTATTACAGTTCGTAGCCCACCAAGGTGCGACTGATGTAGTAGATAACCTATTCTTTTCCTTCATAATCATGTTGTGCTAGTAGGGCTTCGAGAGCTGTTGACGTACCATATATGTAAAGTAATAGAGGCTTGCCTTAGATAGGCAACATGAGAATAGGTGGATTCATAAGGTACTCCTTCAATTTGCCAAATGCTTCTTCACACTTCTCATCACATCAAAATGGAATGTTCTTAGGTAAGAGATGACTGAAAGGTTGACACTTGTCTACTAGTTGTGATATGAACTGCCTAATAAACTGTAGCTTGCCTTGTAGGGACCTCAATTGAGTGATATTCTTAGGTGGCAGCATTTCCATAATAGCCTTGACCTTGGCAGGGTCTACCTCTATTCCATTTGTTGAGACAATGAAGCCTAGGAGCTTGCCTGAGGTGACTCCAAACACACATTTCTTTGGGTTCAACATGACCTTGAATTGCTCTAGTCTCTAAAAGACCTTCTCTAGTATATCTAAGTGTGATTCTCTTGTGAGTGACTTTGCGAGCATATCATCTACATAGTCCTCCATTGTGACATGCATCATATCATGGAAGATAGTGGTCATAGCTTGTTGATATGTTGCCCTAGCATTCTTTAGCCTAAATGGCATGACATTCTAGCAGAAAGTACCCCATGGATAAGTGAAAGTTGCCTTGTGTTGGTCTTCTGGTGCTATCCTAATTTTATTATATCTAGAGAAGCCATCCATGAGAGATAACATGGTATGTCCTACTGTCAAGTCAACAATGATTTCTATGTTGGGCAACAGAAAATCATCCTTGCAGCAAGATTTGTTTAGATCTCTAAAATCATTGTATAATCAGACTCTGCCATCAGGTTTGGATACTAGCATGATGTTGGATATCCACTCTGGATAGTCTATTGCTCTAATAAACCCCACATCCAATAGTTTCTTGAGTTCTTCCTTGACTAGTAGTGCTATGTGTGGATGCATCTTTCTAAGCTTTTGTTTGACTAGTTTCACTCCTGGATCTAGTGGAAGATGATACAGGATCAAATTTGGATCTAGACCGGGCATATCTGCGTATGACCAAGAAAAGTTGCCTCACTTTTCTTGAAGAATGGTACAAACTTGGTCTTTTCTGGTGGCGTTAGAGACTTTGCAAAGTAAATGATCTTGGGCTATTCCTCTATTCCAATGTTGACCAGCTCTGTAGGTTCCACAACAATCTAAGACTTCTCCTGGTGCATGTCATTAGGGAGAGTTTCAAGCCTTCCATCATCAGGTGCCACAGTTGGGTTTTCACCATCAGATGCATCCTTTATTTTTACTATTTTAGGATCTGATACTACCGTAGCGTGGTTTTCACCATCAGATCTAGTTTTAATTTTGATATTTTTGTGACTGGAAGGCTTAGAACCCTCTCCAAAAGAAGCCAAGGTATTGAGTTGAATGGCGAAGCAAGATTTATGATCTCCTTGGGGTAGGTGGTCACTAAGTTCCATGTAATCAATATAGGCATCATCATTTTGGAACATGTCTAATTGTGAGGTGCCTCGTAGATCCCAGTCGATAAGTTCAGAATGCACAAGGGGGAGGGAGCCAGAGGATAGATCTGATTCATTGATATGTTGAATGGATATGTGAGGGGTATTGGTAGGGATAGGATCCAGGATGGTACTTTCCTCAAAATTATTTATTGCAATAGAACTCAAACCTTCCTCGAAAGTTGTACTCTCAGAAATTGGCAAATCCCACTCTAATGGTCTATGCATTAGCGTTTGTCCCTCATAGTAGGGGCTATAGGTTTGAATGGTATCAACTCCCTTGTCCTCATAGGAGTGTTCTAGGAGTTCCTCCCACTCATATTCATTGGAATCTGTATCACTGTAATCTTGGAGTGCATGAATCTATTCTACAAAACAAGCATTTGTCTTAGCCTTGCCTTTGTCTTGGAAGCCTAGTCCTCTTGTATTTCCTATTAATGAGGACAAAGAGGGTTGGATGGGTTCTACTATGCCTTCTTTTCTTAGACCGATGGGGCCTTGTCCTTCATAACCTATTCTATGCAAGATAGACTCACCACGCCCATAGAGTTTAGTTGGGAGCCTAGGTGATTCTTGTGGTGTGTCATCATCTTTTGTGTAGAGCCATTGGAGAACATATCTCTCCTCAATTTCATCTGATAGGGTCCCCCATTTTACACAGGGAGCTATAGGAGGTGCTGGAGGAGCAGATGGCTCTAGAAAATGCTTAGGTCAGCCAAAGGATCTTGGGGATAAAGGCATTTTAGCTAGTTAAGGTTGTGCTTTGTGGAGTATTCCCCTACTCTAGTTTCTTTGATGGTAATCTTCTACTCTTTGGGCTTGGATGAGGAAGCTTCAGAGTAGTAATCATGCTGTGGGATAGGGGATGTATTGGCTTTGTTGTTAGGAATGATACAATCAGGCTTTGAACAGATGGTATTGCAATGTTGGAAAGGATTGGGATCACCTTGGATGGTGATCTATTTGCCGTTATGTGGGAATTTGGTGTAGGAGCACCTTCTTTGTAGTTCAGGGCCATATTTTTCTTTTATTGTTTCATAAGGCTCTTAAGCCATTTCATGTTGTAATAAGGTCAATTTGGTCCCATTGATGTAATTAGGCAAGGAAAACATGTGGTTTTGCTTGTTTGAGGAGTAATATCAACGACTAACTGATTTGAATATCAGTTTGCACGGTTGGAGGGAATTAACTATTGTCTCTACATCTTTTCTAGAGGCAAGCTGTATGCCATGCAGAGGAGAAGTGTGTGTTGCAGTAGAGAATTGATGAATGAATAAGAAGAGTTTTCTGGGTGTGATATATGTTGGTTTTCCTGTGTGTTCTTTGTATTTTATGTCTCTGTGAAGAGAGTATACATCCGTGCCCTAAATCAAATATTATCTCGTAGTTCCTAGTGTTCCTGTAGTGTGCAGATGGTGTAATATTAGTATTTCCACAGAGGCTGGTTTGTAACCTAGGGGTTAGGGTTTGATTCATAAATGGAGACCCTTTCCTCTGTCCACTAAAGCCTATGTAGTATCGATGTGATGGGGGAAAGACTTTTTAAGTTTGTTGTTTCTACATTCTCACCCAAGAAGCTAGAGAACTCAGCCAGATCTAACTAGGCATCTTCATGTGACTAGTCGAGAAACTGAAGAGAAGTGAATGGTGTTGATTTGGGACCAGACTGATATAAGTGGTCAAGGGTTTGATACATGAGTTAGCCAAATTCCTTGTTCTGTAGAAGGACCTCACGCATCAAGTTGTTGCAGAGTATTTGGGAAGCCATCAGTCTAACTTGGGGTGTCGGATGAACTTTCAGAAGTCACTCCGATTCGCAACGTCTGATCGATGAGTGAACATCGGTGATAAGTGGGTCCCATCTCACCGAAGATTAGTAATGGTGTCAGAGACACATACAAGCATTCCTTCGGAAGACTAAGGAAGGTGGACCCCACACATAGCCTAACAAAGTGCATGAGTATGCATCGGCGTGAGGAGAGGCATCAGGCTGAGGTAATCGCATTGGGCCAATGGTATAAGGTTTCACCAATCAGGGTGACTATTGCGAAGTGTCACCGATGAGGAGTTCATCAGTGTGAGATGGGGCATCGGCTGGAGTTTGCAAGCAGTTGCCGATGAGGAGTGTGTTGCCGATAAAGACATCAGGGAGAGAATAAGTGTCAGGTTGACATATCTAAAGGAGGCTGATAACAATTGTCTAGCCGATGTGCATGAGGGTTTCGGTGAATGTGGAGGAAGTGTGACTAACCATTACGGTTAGGTCAATAGAAGCCAACGGTCATCAGAGTGTCAGCATGAGAAAAATGGACACTACCGATAGAGGAAGTCTATTCGAAGAAGATGAAAGACGTTGGTCATTGGTAAGAGTATATAGACCGGTGAGAGAAATAAGAGGGGCCCGATAGTAGTTTGTTCAGCCGACAGGAAAGTTATCGCCAAGACATAGCTTGGGTCTGGCCGATTATACTGGAGGACCTTTTGTTGCCCACTCTACATCAAATTGGTATCAGAGCCAATTTTTTGAATCACAGTCGTGTATGTCAGACGAAGAGTTGGAGATAGAGATAGAGGCTAGCACAATGCCTCCTAAGTTGATGAGCAAAGCAGCCATCCAGAAGATGGTAGAAGAGATGCTTGAAGAGAGACTGAAGGAAGAAAGATCCAAAGAGAAGAATGGAAGCACTTCTGAGTCAGAGGAGGATGAAGAAGAAGAAGCAGGAGAGAATCCTCAAGGAGAAGGTATGTCTACTGATCAAAAGGCATTCTTGAATGCACTCAAGGGTCATGGAGATGGTGGTGATCCGAAAATGGATGGAGATACTCTTGTGGACTGGATTGAAGCCATAAGTAATTACTTTGACTTCAAGGAGTACAGTGACAGTAAGAAGGTAAAGTTTGCAAAAACTAGATTGAGAGGTTCTGCATTAGTTTGGTGGAACTACACCCAATGTGAAAGGGAGAAGGTTGGAAAGAGTCCAATCACCAAATGGAGTAGAATGGTGGCCATGCTAAGAACCAAGTTTTTGCCATGTGACTATGATTTGTAGACCATCAGAAAGTTTAATCATCTTAGGCAGAAAGATATGGACGTGGCTACATACACTGAAGAATTCCACAGATTGAGTATGAGAGCCAATCACAGGGAGGAGGAGAAAGAGATGGTGGCCAGATATCTTGATGGTCTAAGATATAATATACAAGACGAATTCAGTATGGTGGTTCCCAAGACTGTAGATGAATGTTTTTAGTTAGCCTCTAGGGCTGAGGATAAGCTGAAAAGGAAAGGGGATCAAAATAACAGAGGAAGAGGTGGCAGGAACAATAGAGGAAGAGGTAATTTCAGTAGAGGACAGCCAAACAAAGGTGAAAGTTCAAGTCAGCAAGAATCAAATTCTGATATAGAATAGAAAGGTAGTGGTTACAGAGGGTGTAGAAGACCTAATGGCAGAGGTAGAGGTGGTGGTACAGGCAGAGGATTTGGAGTCTTCACTAGAAGATGCTACAACTTCAATCAAGTAGGACATACTGCAAGTTATTGCCCTAAGAAGGCATCTAGCTCTCATGATGGTGGGAGAAGGAACCAACTATTGCAGGATGATGATTGTCAGAGTGTAAACTCACCAATTGGTAGTGCTACACCAGTACTTGAAGGAGAGAGCATGATGATTAAGAGAACCCTAGTGAAGATGCCATTGAAGCAAGAGCCTCCACAAAGGAAGAATCTCTTTAGAACCCAAGGAGTAGCATATGATAAGCTCTGTAAAATCATTGTTGATTTAGGTTCTACTGAAAATGTAGTGTTTGCTAAAATGGTAGAAAAATGTAAACTGAAAAGATTGCCCCATATTAATCCTCATAAAATATCTTGGTTGAATAAGAATCAGAACTATATGGTGGAAGAACAAACTTGGGTAGAGTTTGAACTAGGTGATTATAGGGATAAGGTGCTATGTGAAATTATTCCTATGGATGCTTGTCACCTTCTTCTTGGATGACCTTGGCAGTATGATGTGAAGGCACAGCATGATGGTAAAAAGAACACATATATGATCATCAAAAATGGTAAGAAGTTTCAGATGGATCCCTTACCAGAGCAGGTTGGAGATAAGAACAGTGACAACAATGTCATGTTAGTTAGTGGCAAAGAGTTCCTACAACTCCTGAAGGAGGAGGATACCCAAGGGTATGCCCTGATGATGAAGCTTGGAGATGTATCAAGTCAGCAAGGTAAGAAGCAGAAGGAGATTCCATTGGAAGTGCAACAATTATTGGATAGATACTAAGGTCTTGTGGTAGAAGATACACCTGATTCTTTACCACCTATGAGGGACATAAGTCATCAGATTGACTTGATTCCTAGAGCCACATTACCTAACAAGGCTGCCTACAAGTTGACGCCATAGTAGAATGAAGAGGTAGGTAGACAGATTCAAGAACTCTTGGAGAAAGGTTTGATTAGGAAAAGTCTCAGTCCATGTGCAGTCCCTAGTGTACTTGCTCCTAAGAAGGATGGAAAGTGGAGATTATGTACAGACTCAAGGGCTATTAATAAGATCACCATAAGGTATAGATTTCCTGTGCCAAAAATTGAAGATCTGTTGGACTATCTTGGTGGTTCATGCTACTATTCCAAGATTGATTTGAAATATGGTTATCACCAGATCAGAATAAGGTAGGGAGATGAGTGGAAGACTACTTTCAAGACTAATGAGGGTCTTTATGAATGGCTTGTTATGCCATTTGGTCTTAGCAATGCACCAAGTACATTTATGCGCTTGATGAATGAGGTATTAGTTGAATTCATTGGTAAATTTGTTATTGTTTATCTTGATGACATACTAATCTTCAGCAGGACAAAAGAAGAGAATATGAAGCATGTTGGCCAGGTGTTGGAGAGGCTACATGAGCACAAGTTGATGATCAACTTAGACAAGTGTGAGTTCATGAAAATAGAACTTGTATACCTTGGATTTGTGATTTCTAATGGCTGTTTAAAAATGGATCCCTCTAAGGTTGAGGCTATTCTGAATTGGCCTACTCCTAAGATAGTTGGAGAAGTAAGAAGTTTCCATGGGTTGGCAACTTTTTACAGAAAGTTTATCAGAGGTTTCAGCCACATTAGTGCTCCCATCCTCAACACCATCAAGGGTGGAGTCAAATGTAGATTCCAATGGACAAAGGAAGCCGATGTTGGCTTTGAGTTGTTGAAAACAAAGGTAGCTGAGTTACCTACTTTAGTACTTCCTGATTTTGATAAGGTGTTTGTTGTTGAGTGGGATGCAAGCAAGCAAGCTATTGGTGCTGTTCTTAGCCAAGGACATCCGGTTGCATTCTTCTCAGAGAAGCTGAATGAAGCCAAACAGAGGTATTCTACCTATGATCTAGAGCTCTATGCAATGGTGCAAGCTCTGAAAAAATGGAGACATTATTTGCTACCAAAAGAGTTCATTGTTTTCACTGACAACCATGCTCTTAGTTTCCTAAATAGTCAAGAAAAATTGAACCATAGACATGTTAAGTGGGTGGAACAGTTACAAGTTTATACCTTCACAATTAAGCACAAGAAAGGTGTTTCAAATAAAGTGGCTGATGCTTTAAGTAGGAGGTTGCTTATTGTTCAGGAAATTCAGTTAGAAAGCATGGGTATTGATTGTTTGAAGGAATTGTACAAAGAGGATTCATATTTCAAAGAGGCTTATGATGTTTGTGTGAACTTGGCTAACACTTTCCATGGTGCATATTCAGATTTTGTATTACAGGAAGGACTTTTGTTTAAGGGCAATTTGTTGTGTATTCCTAAGTGTTCCATGAGGGACAATATCATTAAGGAAAAGCATAACGGTTCTTTGGGAGGACATTTTGGCTTAGACAAAACACTGGAACAAGTTACAAGGTTCTATTTTTGGCCAAAGGTGCAATCTGATGTGAGAAGGTATGTTGCTAGTTGTGCAATTTGTCAAAGGGCCAAGGGTGTGTCTTTAAATGTAGGTCTATACCAGCCCCTTCCTATTCCCAACAGCCCTTGGGAAAGTATAAGTATGGATTTTGTACTTGGGTTACCTAGAACAGTCAGAGGGGTGGATAGTGTGTTTGTTATTGTTGATAGATTTAGCAAGATGGCTCATTTTGTGCCATGTAAATGCACAAATGATGCATCTCATATTGCAGGTCTGTTTTTAAGAGAGGTGGTGAGACTACATGGTTTACCATTGTCAATTGTAACAAATAGGGATTCGAAGTTTGTAGGTCACTTCTGGAGGACCTTGTGGAGAAAGTTGGGCACTCGGTTGTCCTTTTCATCAGCCTACAATCCACAAATTGATGGTCAGACTAAAGTAGTTAATAGGTCCCTTGGAAACCTTCTATGATGCCTTACAAAATAGCATGGTTTGGCATGGGATTTAGTTATCAGTCAGGCTGAATATGCCTACAATGATTCAGTGAACAGGAGTACTGGTAAAAGTCCTTTTGAGGTAGTTTATGGTTTTCACCCAAGGGGGCCACTTGAATTGAAGGATCTCCAAGGATGGGATAAAAGGAGTGGACTTGGTGAATATTTTACTACTTCCATGAAAATAGTCCATGATCAAGTCAAATTACAATTGAACAAAACAGTCACAAAGTATAAAGAAAGGGCTAATCTGAAGAAAAGAGAGGTGCAGTTCAAAGTTGGAGATTTAGTTATGGCATATCTAAGGAAAGAAAGGTCACCAAAAGGACAGCCAACTAAACTCCTGATGAAGAAGATTGGGCCATGCAAAGTAGTGCACAAATTTGGTCCAAATGCATATGAGATTGAGTTACCATCTAGTCTTGGTATCTCTCCTATTTTTAATGTTTGTGATCTTTATCCTTTCAGACCTCCATTGCATGGTGATAGTGGATCAGATGTGGTGGATGTAGATACTAATTGGATCAAGGATTTGCCTCCAAGTAAGCCTCTACAGGTGGAATGCATTTTGGATTCCAAAATTGTCAAGAAGACAAGAAAGGGTGTGTACAAAGACTACTTGGTCAAGTGGCAGGATCTTCCTGATTCAAAGGCAACCTGGATGAGTGAAGCAGATATTCTAAAGCATGGGAAGACACTTCAGTAGTTAGCAACTCAAGAGACTTGAGTTTTTCCTGCAGGGGGAGTATGGTGCAGGAGCACCTTCTCTGTAGTGCAGGGCCATATTTTTCTTTTATTGTTTCATAAGGCTCTTAAGCCATTTCATGTTGTAATAAGGGTCAATTTGGTCCCATTGATGTAATTGGCAAGCAAAACATGTGGTTTTGCTTGTTTGAGGAATAAGACCAATGACTAACTGATTTGAATATTAGTTTGCACGGTTGGAGGGAATTAACTGTCGTCTCTACATCTTTTCTAGAGGCAAGCTGTATGCCATGCAGAGGAGAAGTGTGTGTTGCAGCAGAGACTTGATGAATGAATAAGAAGAGTTTTCTAGGTGTGATATATGTTGGTTTTCCTGTGTGTTCTTTGTATTTTATGTCTCTGTTAAGATAGTATGCATCCATGCCCTAAATCAAATATTATCTGGTAGTTCCTAGTGTTCATGTAGTGTGCAGATGGTGTAATATTAGTATTTCCACAGAGGCTGGTTTGTAACCTAGGGGTTAGGGTTTGATTCATAAATGGAGACCCTTTCCTCTATCCACTAAAGCCTATGTAGTATCAGTGTGATGGGGGAAAGACTTTCTAAGTTTGTTGTTTCTACATTCTCACCCAGGAAGCCAGAGAACTCGGCCAGATCTGACTAGGCATCTTCATGTGACTAGTCGAGAAACTGAAGAGAAGTGAATGGTGTTGATTTGGGACCAGACTAATATAAGTGGTCGAGGGTTTGATACATGAGTCAGCCAAATTACTTGTTCTGTAGAAGGACCTCACGCATTGGGTTTGAATTTTATGCATTGATGACAGGTAGAGGGTACAACTTTCATGGCATGAATCCATGGTCTACCTAGAAGGATGTTGTAGACTAACTCTCTATCAAGGACTTGGCAGACGACATCCTTAATAACTAGTCTAATATGTATGGGTAACACCACTGTTCCTTTTGTGGTCTATTCTTCATCATAGGCTTTGATAGTGATCTTTTTTCTAGGATCCACTGCTACTTCCGAGAACCCAAATGTAAGGACTAGCTTGATTGTGCAAATATTTAAACCAACTCCTCCATTAATGAGAACCCTCTTGATGCAATGTTTATGGATGAAGGCAATGATATGCAATGGTGTATTATGAGGCTGAGAGACTGATAAGTCATCCTAATCAGTAAATGATAGAGTGCTTGAGGAAGTGAGATTTCCTACCATGGCTTGAAACTTCTCTTGGGCCAGGTTCATGGGCACAGTTGTTTCCACTAAGGCTTTGTCAAGAATTTCTTTGTGCAAGGGAGACAGACACAACAACTCTAGGATAGATATGTGGGCAAGAGTTTTTTAGAGTTGGTCTATGACACTATACATGTGGGGGTTAGATGAAGAATGCGATGACCTCAGAGGTAGAGTGCTCAAAGTGACCTTACTGCTGTGAGTGATGATGCTACAATCATTCTTGTTAGGTCCTGATTGTTGGTTGGGAGTGATCATGTTGACTTGGGGTGTGTACTCTGATATGCAGTTGACTATGTAGTCGAATGGCATGTTTGCATAGTTGGCATTGTTTTGACCATTGTTCTGATTGTGCCTGTTGGGGTTGTTATTTTTGTTGTTGTTATATGGCCTTTTGTGGTTTAGGAGCAGATCCTTGTATTCCACGTGCGTCTCATTTGAGGTATGTTGTTGAGTACCCACTTGATTTTGGTCAAGTATGTCTTGAATGACATGTTTGAGATGGATACAGTTGTTGGTCGTATGACCTCTTCCTCTGTGATACTCACAAAAATTTGTATCTTTCCAATCGTGAGGTTTCACTTGAGGTTCATAATCACTAGTGGGAGAAAGAGTGATCTCATTGTTAGATAACAACTTTCTTAGCACAGATTCTTGAGACTCTCCTAGGGGTGTAAATTTCCATCTAAGATTTGATGTGAACCATGGTTTCGGCTCGTGAGAGAATGGTTTGTTGAATGTAGTGTTACTTGCCTCTCCTTTGAGAGTGAAGAAAGGTTGTTGTTGCTTGGGAGCCACTACCTTGGCATCTACCACTCTATCGTTGACTACATTCTTGTTCTTTGTCCAAAATTTGACTTGTCAGATGTGTAGTTTGAGTTAGGTGTGTCCTTGTACAATTTGATTTACCCCTTGGCGATCATAGCTTTTTCAATAAGCAATCCCATCTCAATGATTTTCATGAATGAGGTAGGGCATTGGATTTGTATTTGGTAACTAAGAGCGGGGTTTAGATTATGGATGAACATTTATGTCATTTGTTTCTTTGGCACATGATATGAGCACTTGCTCATGAGTTATCTCCAAATTTGTAAGAAGGTGGTGAAAGATTCGCCACTCTTCTGCTTTGTGTTGCATAGGTCTAGCATGGAGACTTCGTGCTCTATGTTGTAAGAGAAGTGTGTGACAAATAGGTTCACTAAATCATTGAAAGTTTTAATACCTGAGGGAAGTCTTGAGAACCACTCCATTGCTTGACCACCTAGAGATCTAGGAAAAAGTCTCATTAGGAAAGTTTCATTATGAGCCACTTCTAGGCATGCTGCGCTAAACTCTCTAATGTGATCTCTTGGGTCCCCTTTCCCTTTGTACTTATCAAACTTAGGAACTTTGAATTGAAAAGGGAAGGCTACCATGTTCAAACTCTTGTCAAAGGTGTACGGTGCAATATCTTCTAAGGAAAAAGTCTTAGTGGGTGGCCCCATTTTGAGTTCCACATACTGCTATTGTAAGTCTTGAATTTTTTTCATCATCATGTCCATAGGCATGTTTTGGTCCATTGTTTTCTTACTTTTACCTTTGTCAAGGGGGTTTTCCTCAGTTGTGCTTTTTTCAGGAATTTATTCCTCTCTTTGTTCTTTCAACTCATTAACATCAAAGTCGACAGGGAGTTTGAGTCCTAAACTTGCAAGGTGAAGAAAGTACTTTTAAGGGTCCTCATGGAGTACTTTGTCTAGCATCCATTGGAATTTCCTATCTTGGAGGTTTCCGTGGAATTCTTCTTGGGAGATTTCCTCATCACTGTCATGAGGAGATACCATTCTATTAGACGGTCTAGCCATTTCAAGTTGCTTTTGGTACTAGGATCTAGTTAAAACCATGCAAGGTGACACGGGATGAAGCGGGATGAGACTAGAGACTTTGGAAAGGTGCCTGTGGAGATTGGTGAGAAGGGGATACTTGCTTTGACAAGATTTGAACAAGCAACTTTTTAGATCAATGATTCCAAGTAAGATGGTCGATACAAGATGGTAACCACTAGTAAGGGTACTCGATACCTGTTTACTATGTAGGGACTAGTCATGCACCAAGACCACTAGCAAAGTTTTGTGACCTACTAGGGTTACTTGAATCCAAAGTGACCTGAAAAAGATCCTGTACTAATCTGATATGGGATACTTTGATTTTGCTTAGGAATACCTGCTAGAAGGTGGACGAGATGACCTATGAAAGAGAGGATTTGGTATGAAACGGATGGGAAAGCAATTGCAAGGTAAAATATGATCTCAAAATTGGGAACATGAGTGAAATGGGTACCCGGAAATGGAAAAATTTTCTTCTCAAAATATGCAGAAGTACTCACTATTATGCATGCGCAGGAATAGATACGCAACAGAATAGGATAAAAGCACAGCAAGTCAAGATAAAAGTGCAATATTGGTAATTTGCAAATGTGCAATAATAGGTGGTAAAACTGTTGCAAGTCAGTGTAAATGCACAAAAAGAAGGTGTATATGTGCAGCTTCAGATAACAAATGCGCACCTCTAGTTTTTTTTAGTATTTTTGCAAAGTTTAACATGCTTTTCGATACTTTTTGGTTCCTTGGTTGCAAGACGGTCTTTTCTTTGTCTGATTTTATCAATTATGGCAAGAAGACACAGCAAACACAAAGAATATTTTCATGGTTTTTTAGATTTTTTGTGATTTTTTGACTCTTTTTGACAAGAAAGTAAGTACAAATCCTAGGCTGGTTGTGACAATATAAACTTAATTCTCCCTATTTTTAGGTGAGGCATCTTCGGGAGGTAATAATCACCCTTCCCTGCACCGACTTATAGGGGTTTTTGGCCACTAAAAACAAAGGTGTTTAATAAGTGCAATTGTTCGAGTGGTTATACATGCGGCAGCACTACTCTCCATTATGGAGTCTCCCAACCTGCAAGGGTTGCACCTTGGAGGGTTTTGGAGGAGGTTGGTTGTCAGTATAACAGAACTTCACTTGTTGTTTGAAGCTTTCGCTCCAAACACAATTTATTTATAGTGGCTTGGTAGAGATTGGCTTTAGTTTGTTACCACTTAAGGTCATTTCCCCAAGGACAGATAGGTATCCAAGGGTAGGCCTCTCTAAAGGAAAAACACATATGAAAATGATATGTCTGGCATTCTGGTCACCCAAGATAGGGGAGACCATAGGCCTAGTATCATTCCCAAAAACATGAAAGATAATGGTTCTTTTCCCCTAGCTAAAAAGAAAAAAGACTATATAAGCTATCTACTTGGGTACGCACAAAAAATTATTAACTTTGAAGTGATAACAAGATAGCAATGGTTCAATTTTACCAAGATAGCAATGTGTCTAACTTTGAAAGATATCAATATAGAAATGATTCAATGATATGCAAGATAGCAATGATTTAATTACCACCCTCCTAGTTAAGACTACATGAGATTTGCATGAACATCCATTTATTGTATTTAGAAATCAAAATGTGGGTTAAGAAATGTAGCTATATGACTAAACTAGTGTCTAGCCTACAAATAGATCTAAGAGTATTCCTATGAAAAAGTGTTAGCATTTAGCGAAAACCACAAGAAAACCCTAAAAATCACTATTCAGATCAGATGCACAACTTTAGAGCTTGAATGTGCAAAAATAGAGCTCAGAAGCACAAGAGTACAAATGCATTGAGACAGAGGTCAAAAGCACATGAATATGGGATATATGCACCAAATCAGTGTATGTACAACAATAGAGGGTAAATGTATCAAAATAGAGACTGTATGTGCCAAAAGATTGGATGCATGGAAATAGACCTCAAATGCATGTTAGGAAGAGTCAAATGTGCAGAATCTCCCTGTGTACGGAACCTAAACTCACAAAAACTTAGTTTTTGGGTTAGATTGTGGCAAGGGCCCCACAGTGGGTGCCAAAAATGTTAAGGAAAAATTGGATATAAATGAATAATCAATATAATATATCAATAATACCCAAAACTCAATGAAATATAGAAACAAAGAGATCAATCAAACAAAGAGAAAAACCTTGCAAACCTCAATACTTCATGGCTTACATTGATTGCCTATCTCAATCGATCTTGCATGTATGAATAAGGCCATCAGAAGGTGCACTTCCTTGCTATTTTCCAAGAATGTCAATTGGGAATGGTTGTGATAGTTTATTGCAATGAAGATGAGCTTCACAACAATGGTAACGATATGGTAACAAGTTGATCACAAGCAATGAAGGAATTGGTGCCAAAGGTATGCTATGATTCCTACAAAATAACAATACTAAAAGCTTGGATTAATGAAATGGAAGAAGAGAGTTCAATTTATAGACTTGAGAGAAAAGATCAATGGTATAGAAAGAATGAGAAGATCAACAGTTGAGAACAGTTGAGGAATGTGCATGAATAGGAAGAAGACATGTGTCTTGCTCTATTTTGCATGAGAGGAATTAATATAATAGAAGAATGAGTTAACTCAAGAGATTAATCAATTAAAAGAATAAATCAATCAATTAAGAGAATAGAACTAGAGGATAAATATTACATGAGGATGAGAAGATATTTTAGCTCAATTAAATATTTGGAATATTCAATTGCATGTGCACAAGGATTGAATTATATTTAGAGATAACTCAAATTTAGAAGAAATGGACAACTTAAATAAATATTTGATTTATTTAAATTTAGAGAAGATATTATTGGAAGAAACAATTAAATAATTGGTATTATTTAATTTAGAATGAATTTGGAAGAACTAATTAAATAATTGGGATTATTTAATTTGTTGGAGGATATTGAAAGAATTTAATTAAATAAATAGATTTTATTTAATTGTTGGAAGAATATGAATCAAATAAATAAATTTGTTTATTTATTTATTGATAAAGGATTTAGACTTATATAAATATTAAGAATATTTTTTTGGACAGAGTCGTGTCTTTTTTAGGTGTATACAGAAACTACTCAAGGTCCACAATGAAAAAAAACCCACAACCTCAGAGCTTTGTCCACCATAAAGACTGTTGTAGGCATCTCCTGAGTAGAACTCAACAACCTCTTGAAGGACATGAAGAATGACACTATTAGTTCTTTGGCGACTCAATTGGATACCCTACATGTGAATAAAAAGAAAGAAGAAGTAGAAGCATCATTGGCATAATATAGTCCCTATTGTAGATAGAAGAAGGCTAGTTGTAAATGCAAGAGGATAGCTAGCATTACTGAAGACAAACATGAAAGGCTAGATTTTTTAACCCTAGAAGATGAAGAAGGTTAGGTATTCTACTTGGCCTAGTACAATCCATGACAAAAAAGACAAGGTATTCCTCAAGAACCTTTATCTTATAATGCTTCATTTCCAAGTTCCTCTCCAAATATTTCTAATTGGTATAATGCACCATAGAATAATATACCACCTCAACCATGGTCAAACTTGTCACCACCTAGTGAGACCCCATAATAGGGGGTATGGTCACAACAATAATACCAACCTCAAACCTATAACTAGCAGTGATAGATACCCCAAAATGTACATGGCCACAACAATGAAGAGGAAATCAACCTTGGAATCCCAACATTGGCTACTCCTCAACCACATCAGGCTTTGCCTCAGTAACCAACCCTTATTCCAAATTCTACTACATCTACTCTGACACCACTAGGAGGAACCCAATTGCCTACCCTACCTACACCAAATCCTAACAACAAGCATGTCCAATAGGCTTATGCTAGTGAAGTTGTCCAATACTCGACTTATGTAGTCAAGGTTAGTGATGTCCAGCTACGTTCAAGAAAAATGATCTTTGGACCAACCTCTCCACTCATCACAGAACTTCTAGATGAGGAAACTTATAGTGATTCTAATTTACATATTAATTATCTAAATGAGCACCTCAAACAAACCCCATCATACGTAGAGAACAAGAACAAAGAACCCCCATTCCCTAAGAGATTGAACATGCAAAAACATGAACCTAAGATTAAGTTTGGTTTCCTTCAGAAATTAAAAATTTGTGTTAAAATTCTTCTATTTCAAGCTATTAAGGATGTTCCCATTTACACTAAAACCATTAGGTAACTATGTTTAAAGAAGCCATGAAGGAGGTGTAAGGACCCACAAGTTATTCATGTGATTGGACAACTTACTGACATCAAGTTGGGCAACATAGTTGTCACAAAATACATAGACCTTGGAAATCTATTTATTAGGTCTAAGAACCTTGCATGATGGGTTTGACGATGACTTGGATGTAAATGATTAGGTTTTTGGTGTAGTTATGGTTAGGAGGGTCCTCAAAGAGAACTTTCCAGACCATGTAGTTAGAGTAAACACAATGGAAACAACTCAAGCTATGAAACAAATGCATATTCAATCATTCAATATCTCATAGCATTCAAATACAAATGGTCCATCAACATGCAGGCTTACAACTAGGGCTCATAGGCCTAATTACAAAATATCATAATATACACACAAGATATAGCTTTGAAGTCCTTTCGCAAAGAATCCAAACTATCAATTTCTAAATTATCAATCACTTGCTTTCCTAGGAATCTATTACATCATTATATATCATATCCAAAACATAAGATTCCTCCACGTCAGCCAAGGAAGATCACAAACTCCAATGAAAAGATGTAACATGTGTACTCGGGTAGGTCAGACCTAAGTGAATAGAATTCCTCCACAAATGAATGGAATGATGTGCGGATCTCAGTGAAGGTCAACCATGAACCATACAACATTAAATGATGTGTCATTAAGATTTGAAGGTCATGAAATGCTCTGCAGGTCTTCTCCTTTAGCTGATTGTATGAGACTACCAGGATGCTCTCTTTTGAGAAAATAGTTGATCTTCTGATAGCAATATCTTTCCGATAATTGATCCAAATGCTCTAAATTTCTGATATGTTGTGCATGAAGGTGTCTAGATGCTAAGTCCATCTCTGCAAGATTTGAAATGCAACTGCGGTAGAATGTAGACCAAAATATAGAAACTTCTATTGACTGAACTTCCTGAATTGAACTAGAAATGAAAGGAAACAAACTAAACTACAAACAAACTGAAATGCAAATGTTTTTGGTTGATGCAAGATTGCTCTTGAACTAGGGATGCTCCTGCATTAGACATCTGGGGTTATTGAAAAAGTGAGTCCCTCACTTTGCTAGGGCTAGAGGAAAACCAAGAATATCAACCTCAGCCTGAGAAATCCATGATGAATCTTCTTCCGGTCTGCCTTTCCACTTCACAAGGTATTTGTTGTATTGTCTTCCTCTGGTGCTGCATCCAACTCTATTGTCCAAAATGTCTTCAATATGTTCTAGTACTTGTTGTGGTAACTGTTTCTTCAAGGCTTCTTCAATGCTATCACTAAACTCTTCTTCATGATACTAATAGAGGTCTGCAATGTTGAAAATAGGTGATATGCCTAATGTCTCTAGTAACTCTACTTCATATACATTTCTTGAATCAAATTTTTTGAGTATCCTACAAGGTCCAAACTTCTTAATCTCCAACTTGTTATAAGTCCCAACTAGAAATCTTTCTTTTCTCAAGTACACCATCACTTCATCTCCCATTGTAACTTCTTTGTGTCTCTTCTCATCTACCTACTCCTTATGCTTGTTGTTCATCCCTTCTAAATGTTTCTTCACCTGGTTACGCACTATCTCCATGTATTCTGCAAATTCTTCTGCTTCTGCACTTCTCTCGTCTTCCAAATTGAGATCTCTTAATTCTACCACTCCTCTAGGATTTACTCTGATAACAATCTAAAAAGGTGTTCTTTCGGTACTCCTATTTACTAATTTATTGTATGCAAACTCTATTTGTGAAATAATCAAATCCCAACTTCCTACCTTCTCTCCAACCAAACATCTCAACAAATTTCCCAAACTCCTATTTACTACCTCTATCTGTCCATTGGTCTGTGGATGAAATGCTGAACTAAACTTCAAATTTGTCTTCATCTTCTTCCAAAGTGTCTTCTAAAAGTATCCAATAAATCTTGTATCTCTGCCTAAAATTATGCTCTTAGGTAATCCATGCAATCTCACAATCTCCTTAAAAAATAGGTTAGCTACATGCACTACATCAGTTGTCTTCTTACAAGGTATGAAATATGCCATCTTTGAAAATCTATTCACCACTACAAATATTGAATCATGTCCTCTCTATTTCTTCAGTAATCCCATTGCAAAATCCATGATAATGTCTTCCCAAGGTCTCTCCAGTATTGCCAAAGGTTTATACAATCCAGTATTCTGAATATTCCCTTTTACAACTTGACAAACTTTGCAACTCTACAAATCTACACAAATTTCCTAACATCCTTATGTATCTAAGGCCAAAAGTAATTTTCACTCACCAATGCCACTATTTTATCAATGCCAAAATGTCCTGCCAATCCACCACTGTGTTTCTCTTTGATAAAAGTATCTCTCATTGAAATTCAAGGTATGCACAACTGATTTCCTCTGAACAACATATCTTCCAGAATGAAATAGTATAACCACTTACTCCTATATGTCACAGTAGGTTCCTTACATGTTTTCCAAGGTTCTACAAAATCCAAATCTTCCTCATACAGGTTCTTCAATTCATCAAATCCCAACAATTCAACTCGCATCTCTTTCAACAAATTTCTTCTCTTGCTTAGTGCGTTTGTAACTTTGTTTGATTTTTCACTCCTATGTTTCAACAAAAAAATATAATTCTACATGAATTCTACCCATCTCATATGTCTCTGATTCAACTTACTTTGACTATTCAAATATTGCAAAGCTTGATGATCTATATACAACACAAACTCCTTAGGCAACAAGTAATGTCTCCACTTCTTCAAGGCTTGAATTATGGTATAGAACTCTTGATCATAAACTGATTATCTTCTCCTTGCATCATTCAACTTCTCACTGAAATATGCTATAGGTCTACCTTCTTGACTTAACACTACTCCTATTGCATTCCCACTTACATCACAATCCACTTGAAATAACTTATTGAAATCTAGTAATGCCAATATTGGTTGCTCTGTCGCTTTCTTCTTCAACAACTCAAAACTTTTTTCTGCTCTCGATGTCCACTTGAAATCTTTTTTGTTACCTCTCATTGTTTTTGTCTTAGGGTTACAAACTAAACTAAAATTTCTGATGAACTTCTGGTAGAAACTAGCTAATCCATGAAATCATCTAACTTCCCCAATTATCTCTGGTGTAGGCCATTCAAAAATTACTCTTACTTTCTCAAGGTCCATCTTCAATCCTTCTATAGAAATCACAAATCCCAAGTAAACCAATTCCTCCTTCATGAAACTACACTTCTTGATGTTTATTAGCAACTTCTCTTCTCTCAACCTCTGCAATACTTGTCTCGGGTGCTACAAATGTTCTTCTTTTGTCTTACTAAAAATTAGAATATCATCCAATTATACAATAACAAAATTACCCAAGAATTTCTTCAAAACTTCATTCATCAATCTCATGAAAGTACTAGGTGCATAAATGTCAATCCAAAAGCCATCACTAACCACTCATACAATCCTTCATTTATCTTAAAAGCAGACTTCCACCCATCACCTTTTCTGATTCTAATTTGATGGTATCCACTCTTCAAATCTATCTTTGTGAAATATTTTTCTCCACTCAAACAATCCATAATATCATCCATCCTAGGTAAAGGAAATCTATATTTAACTATGATCTTATTGATTGCTCTAGAGTTTGTACACATCCTCCATTCTCCTTCTTTCTTTGGTGCTAATACTACAGGTACTACACAAGGACTCAAACTTTCTTTGACCAAACCTTTCCTCAACAATTCATATATCTGACTATTCAATTCTTCATTCTTTGTCAGTGTCATTCTGTGTGCTGCTTTGTTAGGCAAACTAGCTCTAGGTATAAGATCCATGTGATGACTTATACTCCTAATTGGTGGCAATCCTTTAGGTACATTGTCTGAAATGATGTCTTCATATTCTATCAACAATTTAGTTATCTCCTCCGGTTGTGATTCTTTAGTCTCCTTCAATGTTTTAGGCTTCTTGAGAATCAAAGCATAGCACATATTTTCATGTCTCAAACCATCCAGAAATTTTCTCCCATCTACCAAACAGATTCTAGCATTTCCACATACTTCACTCTTAGGATCATCTTCCAAAGTAATCAAGGTAATTCTCTTCCCATTTGATGTTATAGTGTATGTATTCTTTCTACCATCATGTATAGATTTCCTATCATACTGCCAAGGTCTAGCCAACAAAATGTGACAAACATCCATAGGCATAATATCACATAATACCTCATCATGATATGATCCCATATGAAATTTCACCAAACATTGTTCACTCACCAGTACCTTATGATCATCCTAAATCCATTCTATCTGATAGGGCTTAGGGTGTTTCAATCTTTCCAACTTCATCTTGGTGGCCATCTCCTCTGAAACTAGGTTATTAGAACTACAACTATCAATTACAGCTTTACAACATTTACCTCCTGATTTGCATCTAGTGCTGAACAAACTTTTCCTCTGTGATGGTTCCTCATTTGTCTCTACTTGAAATAGTACTCTCCTCATCACAAGTGATTCTCCTTTCTTCTTCCACATAAGTTGCTCTTCCACTATTCTCTATCCTCTTAACTGTACTCCCCTAATTACATTCAAATGCTCTATCTCCTTCACCTCCACACTTAAAACATGTTCCTCTAAATGTTCTCCTATCAGGTCCTCTTCCTTCTCTTTTGTATCCTTCATTGCGGTATGGATTAGGGTTTCCCCTGTGGTAAAAATTAATGTCATATCTTTGGTATGCATTATTATCTCTGTCATCCTTCTTGAATGTGTTCTCTTGTATGTTCTACTCTGCAAATGATCTTTCCACTCCAAAAAATGTTCTACCTCTCTGAAATTTACCTCCTCTACCTCTCTGTCTTTGATCATGCCTCCAACTTCTCTTCAACTTTTAGGGCATATTGATATGCCTCTTCTAGTGTTGTCATCCTTACCAAACTCAGTTCTTCTTGAATTTTCAATCTTAGCCTATTGATGTATCTAGCCACATTCTCCTTCTTTACTTCACTATGTCATATCCTTATGATCATCTTATGAAATTCTTTAGTATACTCCTTCACAGATTTCTCCTTTTACCTCAAGTTCTACAATCTTTTCAACAATTCCAACTCATAGTTAGTAGGTAGCAACTGATTCTTCAATTTTGTCACCATCCTATCCCACAATATAATCTTTTCTTTTCCTCTTCTATTCCTATCCAACTAAACTTCTTTCCACCATATAGTAGTGTGTCCCTTCAACTTTGTTTTTACAAATTTCACCTTCTCTAGATCCTCAACTTCTTCATTTTCAAAGTATTCTTCCATGTCATTTATCCAGTCAATCAACTCTTCATGGTTCAAACTGCTAGTGTAATTTGGTACATCAACTCTAGGTCTTTTCCTAATCTTTGAAATAGCTCACAACATCTTAACTTGATATGATTCTTCTTCTTCATCACCTCCTAAGGTTTTGCCAATTTGTTTAACAGATTGAAATTCTTCTTCATCATCACTTTCAACATTAGTTCTAGGTGTCAATCCTTTTTGCCTATCTTCCTCAACAACATCCAATCAATCATCATTTCATCCATTCTTCTAGCCATTGTCCCAAAAGCAAGGATTCTCCTCGATGGCATCTTCCTAGGATCAAGTGCAAACTACCTCAAGTTTGATGATCAGGCTAAAAGGTGACAACTACCTCACAGTCAGCGATCGGTTGTGACACAAGTAACCTACCTCAGATTCGGTGATCTATCCATAGAAAGATCTTGAAGAGTTCCTTTGCCAACTTATCTCAATTCTCTCCCAAAGATTCAAACTTTTGCTCTAATACCACTTGGTGCAGCCATGATTAGGAGGGTCCTCAAAGAGAACTATCAAGACCGTGCAGCTAGAGTAAACACATTAGAAACAACTCAAGATATGAAATAAATGCAGATTTAGTCATTTAGTATATCATAGCATTCAAATACAAATGGGCCAGCAACATGCAGGCTTACAACTAGGGCTCACAGGCCTGAGTACAGAATATCAAAATATACACAAGATATAGCTTTGAAGTCCTTTTGCAAAGAATCCAAATTATTAATTTCTAAATTATTGATCACTTACTTTCCTAGGGATCTATTACATCATTATATATCATATTTAGAACATAAGATTCCTTTGCATTGGCCAAGGAAGATCACAAACTCTAATGAAGAGTTGTAATGTGTGTACACAGGTAGGTCAAACCTAAGTGAATAGAATTCCTCCACAAATGAATGGAATGATGTGTGGATCTCGGGGAAGATCAGCCACAAAACAAACAACATTGAATGATTGTCACTAAGCTTTGAAGGTCATGAAATGCTCCATAGGTCTTCTCCTTTAGTTGATTGTTTGAGACTACCATGATGCTATGTTCTAAGAAAACAGTCAATCTTCTGATAGTGATATCTTTCTGGTAATTGATCCAAATGCTCTGAATTTCTAATATGTTGTGCATGAAGGTTTCTAGATGCTAAGTCCAGCTCCACAAGATTTGAAATGCAACTACGATAGAATGTAGACCAAAATATAGAAACTGCTACTGACTGAACTACCTGAACTAAACTAGAAATGAAAGGAAACAAATTGAACTACAAACAAAATTAAATGCAAATATTTTTGGTTGATGCAAGATTTCTCTTGAACCAAGGATGCTCCTACATCAGTTTGGATGAAATTGGATGGGGTATGAAAGAGGTTAATTCAACCAAATTTTGATTTTCAAAGGATGAGTTTTGATTAAGGATTGGGATTGGATGTTGATTAATATGGATGCAGGGATAATGGAAGATTGATTTGAGATGGGGCATAATTGGATTAGCTTAGGATTTGGATAAAATGCACACATTTGAGTAGCACACCATCAGGATTCTTCCAGTACAATTCTCCTTGAACAACAACATATTTGATAGCATGTAACTTCAGGGTTCTCTTTTGATTATCACTTAGATGGGAGGGACAATTTAAATTTTGTAAATAGTGGACAATATCCCTATACCACTCTAATTCTAAAATGTTAACAATTCCATCCTGAGCCATATTGACATGACATGCTTCCAAATTTGACGGTGCCATAAATTTAGCTAAACCTTGTCCCCTTACCAATTTGGTAATCTATATTTCAATGTTGAACTCTTGTAGTTTGTTTATCCATCTACATCTTCTTCCTATTACCTCTTACTGAGTGAATATGTCTTTGACTGTTGCATGGGGTACATATGCAATAATATGAGATCCTACCAAATAGGGTCTAAAAATTTTAACTACTCTGACTAATGCATAATTCTATTTTTCCATGATGTCATACTTCAACTTTGCTACCTCTAGTGATTTTCTAAAGAAAGCAATAGTCTACTCAAAACCATCTTTATTCTTCTACAATAGACATGCAGCAATTGTGTGAAAAGAAGCAAATGAGAACAACTGAAATGGCTTAGAAAAATTAGGAGACTTAAACACAGGAGCCATCTTGATAGCTTCTTTAATGTTTTGAAATGATTGGGTTGCTTCACTCCCCCACCTTATAGTTTCACCTTTCTTTAACATTTTAGAAATATCCTTTTTAATCTCTACAAAGTTGGGAATGAATCTTTTGACAAAGTTGATCTGCCCAAAGAAAGAGTGACTCATGCCTTTCACTGTCTTGGGAATTTGAATTCTATCAATTAGTACAACCCTTTCTAGATCAATCCTAACTCCATCCTTAGAGACTATGTGCCCCAATAGTTTTCCTTCTACTACACCAAAAGTACACTTCTTTGGATTGAGTGAAATCCAATACTCTAATTCTCGAACAAAAATTTTCTCTAAATGCATGCAATGTTGTTCTTCATTCTTTGAATAAGCAGTTAAATCATCTTGATATACGACCAAAATTGAATCAATCAATCCTGCAAAAGCAACATCCATGGCTCTTTAGAATGTAGCACCTACATTTGTCAATCCAAATGGCATTCTCACATAAACGTAGGTTCCCCATAGAGTTGTGAAGGCAATTTTGTATTGCACTACTTCCTTCACCTTCACCTGATTAGACCCTGAAAACCCATCCATCATGTATAAGAGCTCACACCATGTTACTCTCTGCAACATAGCTTCCATGTTAGGGAGTGGATAGTTATCTTTCAAAGATGATACATTCAAATTCTTGAATTCTACACAGAGTCTTATATCTCCATTCTTTTTTCTGACTGGGACAAGATTGGATACCCAAGTTGAGTGCCTAATAGGCATTATTATTCTTGCCTCTCTAAGCTTCATAAGTTCTTCCTGTAGCTTTGGAGCCAAAGTAGGGTTAGTAGGTCTCTATTTATGTTTGAATGGCTTAACTCTAGGCTTCAAAGGGATCTCATGCTGGAATAAGTCTTCTCTATAGGCCTCTAGATCCTCATATGACCATGCAAAGACATGTTTATATTTCCTTAACAATGATATCAGCATAGTCCTGATATGTGGCTTAAGTTGTTTGCCTATATACACCTATTTTGGGGCATGATGGGTCCCCAGGTTCACCTCTTCTAAGTCATCCTTGTTGGTGGGAGATGCCTTTGAAACAAGTTGATCTCTACTATCAAATGCTCTTTCTAAAGCTACTAACCCTCTAGGGATTTTATTTGTTTTGAGTTGTATTACCTCCTTCCCCAAAAGAGTCTCTTTTCCATCTATGACTTCTACAAAGTTTTGGAAATCAATCTCCTAATTTTCAAATTCATCTATGCAATGCAAGAATCTCAACAAGTCTTTATCATCATCAAGCACTTGCCAACTGCATATATTGTATGGCACTACATATCTAATCTTGACTTCAACATTTGTGATATCAGACAATGTGACATCATCTGGCCTTATGGCTACATTAGCTACAAACCTGCCATAACATTTTTTGATCTTTCTATCCAACTTATTGAAAATGCATCAAATAATTCAATAGTATCCTAGACAGCATGCTTATATTGTTTCAACCTCTTATTCTTTGAAGCATACTTATCTCTTACTTGGGAGACTATCAGTTCTGAATCTCCAAATGCTTTTAACATTTTAATTACATGCTTTAAGGCAACATTCAACCCTAACAACAAGACTTCATATTATGCAATATTATTTGTGCATGTAAACTTCAAGAGAAAAGAGAATTTGAGAATCCTACCTTTGGGGGAGACAAATACTACCCATGCACCAGAACCTTTCTTTGAACAAGCACCATCAAAATACATAGTCCAAAGACCATATTGATTAGGTTCCTCAATGCAAAGACCCTTTTCCTTACTCTCCTGATCATCTGAGATCATTCTAAAATTTTCATAGTCAATATCTACAAAACAAACATGTTTTTCTAGTTCCTGATCCTCAATTGTTTTGGTGATCTTTCTTCTCTGACCAGCTTGACATCCTTGCCATTCATAGGGATCTTGGCATAGGATAAATCTAATTGCATGCTTCCTCTAATCAATGCAACCCATCTTCTTGATAGCAACATGCCATACTATGTCTTTTCTGGATAAGTTGCCAGCATAAAGTCCGCATCTTTCATAATCCCTATGACTGGTACTTCCCTAGCATCCATTGCATAACATTTTCCACAAGCCTTATCTATTTTCAATCCAACTTGTTGCATAATAGCCAGAGGAATAATATTTGTTGATGCACCTGAGTCAAGCATACAATTTCTAACTACCTTTCCATTTACAACAAGGGATACATAGAATGGCTCCACCTGTGAAGGACATTTTGTCATTGTCATGCCCAAATAAACCTTAGGAACCTCTTCCTCATCAACATACAACTCTTGTTTTTATTGTGATCTTCAACACTCTGTTCTCCCTAATGAGCTACCCCTGAAATCAGAGATAATGCTTTATTCCTATATTCTTCAATTTTCATCATCTCCATTAATGGGACAGAGGCTTGAGTTATGTCAAAGGGGGCATAATTTTGTATAACAATTGTAGCTTGAGCCTAGCCTTTACTCCTTTCCTGAGTTTATCCAGTCTTGGCTTGAATGGATTTCTGATTGTCATCCTCGACAAGTGAACCCTTAACCTATACATAGTTTGGGGACTTTTACCTCCTGAGTTTTGATGATCCTGACTTGGTTTTTTCTTGAAATTTCTCATCATTATTCCCTTGCTTCTTATGTGATTCAGTTTCCTTATGATTATACATAGGTTGCTTTACAAAGATACTCCCTGGCTAACCTGAATCACCTACTTGAGCTTTACTTCTGAGGTTATAATTACTCTTGACCTGAGCCACTGTTGTGGCAGTAAGGGCTCTGATTTCTTCATCAGAAGGCCTCCTTAAATTGACCAAAGGGACATGTGACTATAGAGCATACACCTGATGATTCTCATTTTCATCATCAGAGCAATCTCGCTGACATACTTCATCTTTATTCACATTTTTTTTGTGTCAACTTCATCAAAAGAGGAATAATCTCCACTTGCAGAGAGCATGTTAACAATATTATCTTCCACATAATGAGCTTCATTACACTGATCATAGGCAATAACATCATTGTAAAAAGATTGAGTAATCATACACTATGACTGTGAGTGGGGCATCTAACATATTATACACCATGGAGTGTCATCCATAATATTGACATCTTTCTTCAAAGGATCAGGAGTTTCCTTAACATATTGAGGCCTTTAATCAATTTTGTTATTATTAAGGATGGGCTTACCATTGTGCTAGTTTGTGTTATATGGCATGTCATGTAATTGTAGTCTCTTTTCTTGCCTCTGATAAACTTGTTTCTCAATACCCAGTCCCTTTTTATTTTTAGCAAGTCTCTAACTTAGATCCTTAACAACAGATCTCAACTTATCTAGTTTATCTTCAAAAGTGGAAGCATTTCCTTGAATATTTTTGGACCTATTATTTGGATTCTGTAGAAGTCTTATATCATCCCTTCTATTTGTCTTACCAGATGCTTTCCTATTTGTTTAGTGGAAAAATTGTAGCTTTGTCTTAACTAGGTTAAGTCCTATGATTTCACCAAACTAAACATTGGGAGGACAAGGATTGAATGTGGGGTCAATCTATGAGTTACTTGTCTATCTCTTATGCTCGTGATATTTGATTTCAAGAGCCTAACTAAGGTTTTGTTAAGTGTTTTACTCATAAACCAAGTAAACCCTAATTATACCTTAAATCAGAGATATTTAGAAATTGATAATGAAACAAGTAAAACTGATCACAGAAATGCAGAGAAAGAGTTTCAGAGACTGTGCACCCAAATTTTGAGGATTGACTGGACTAGGGCACCTGCTCCTTAGTCTCAAAATTTCCTAAAACTAGAAATCTTTTGGACAGGCTATTTGGCACTCCCAAATGGCTTCTAGGTCCCAAAAATTGCCCCCAATTGGACTAGGGCACCCACTCTTTAGTCCCGCAAATGTTAGAATCTGAAAACTCAAAAGTCCATGATGACTGTACCTGCAATATCCTCCTTTCTATAGTTTCTTTCCACCAAAACCTACAAAATATGATATGCACCTACAAAAGAAGGAGAAAGATGTTGCAGCTATATAGGAGCTTACCTCGGTCAAGCCCCGTCTTTGGTATTCCTACCTGAACAATAGCCAGAGATAAATATTTGTAGAAGTGTGTGTAAACCTAACAATGTGTACGTAGAAATATCAAACCCTAAATGTCTCAATCAAGGGAAGATCAACAACTTTCTTTGAATCAATAAACACATACAACTTCACCTCAAGGAGATGAAAACAAATGAAGACTTGCATGAACAAGAAGGCAAATCAACAATGTCCATAGAGGATCTCCAAGCTTGATGTTGGAGTCTTCAACCCTTCTCTTGATCATACAAAGGGTATACAAACCCTAGGAAGAGTAAGATAGTCTCAAGATCTTGATTCCTAATCTCCATCCATTGTCTCCATGATAGCAAATATAAAATACTTTTGAAAGCTTCAACAAGTCACTGATCTTCAATGGCAATTTTGGCAGAGTTTGGGCATCAAGATTGCATAAGAATTGTGTGTGATAAAATGATTTTCAAACTTTTTTTTTATATCTAGCTTTAGCAAAATTCAAATTTTGAAATAACCTCTCAATATCGCACGAAGATTGAGAATTTGAAAATAGAATCTTGAGGCATACGATGGGTGCTGACATCCTGCCAAAATTCAAAATTTCAAGAAATAGGGGAGGACTAGGGTGCGGGCGCCCAAGTCCAAGCCCCCATTTTCCACTCAGTTATGCTTTTTGGGGGTCCCATGGACTTGTAATTTAAACTCCCTTTTTAGGTTCTATCAAAAGGTTACCTCAAAATTAAACATTTTGCAACTAGACCTAGTCAATTAGGGTTTTGGGAAGGTCAACAAGAAAAAGGTTGAGAGGTCACCCAAAGTGAGAAGATAAACTAAGGTAAATTGTACCGTACCATGCAGAAGGACAATTTCTGATGTTACACTATTGTTTTCAATATTAGTTACAATTCTGAAAGCATCTCTAAGGTTGGTTGGACTCTTATCCCTTAACTCATATGTTGGCTTGGCATCAAAGGCATTTATATACAATACCATGTACATCAGTTCATTTGGCCTCATATGAGGTGGTAACTTATTCAATATTCTGGTAAACCTATCATTAAAATCAGCAATAGGCTCATTTGATCCCTTAGCAATACTAGTGAATTCATTGATAATAAAACTAGGGTTAGTCTTATCCCCATACTGCTCTCTAAAAACCCTCCTAAATTCATGCCATGATGTAATACTCTGATCAGGAAGATTTCTATACCATTCTCTAGCTTCATCAATCAAGGATTGCATAAATTGCTTCATAAATACATCTTCATGCTCAACTTCAAAATTATCCACCACATTTTGGAAAGCCTTCAAATGATCTTCTCTTGACACATCATTGTTTCCTAAAAACTTTGGTATTTTGGACCTTATATGTTTTTCAATGGGGTTGGGATAACCAGGAATGCCATTGAAATTTGGCTTCCTGAACCTATACAACTGCATAGGTTGTGTACCAAACTAATTGACATTTACTTTCCCATTAGTATCAACATTTTGATTTCTTATGTTGTTTAATGACATCCTAACATTATTTGCATTTTGTTTTAGATTGCCTTGAGAATTTTAATTCATATGTTGATTAAATCCTTGATCATTTCTAAGGAAATACTGATCATTTTGTTCATAGAAGATGGTCCTTTTCCATTATGGTCATCATTATCCCTCGGAGACTCTCTATCTTCAAACCTATCAAGAGGATCTAAAAAGGGGCATTCTTGAAACACCTCTGATCTTAACCTCAGCCTATCACCTTTTTGTCTCCCATACATCTCTTGACTCTCAGCTTCTGTGTTTGAAAACTAAGGCGGTTGCACTCCCGAGGACCTAGGATTATCTTGGATATCATCATTATTTCTAGGGCTGGGTGAGACTTCATGACCAGTCTGAGCAGTCCCTTTTTTTCTATACACCATCTTTGGTAATTATAGGAATAAGGAGTTACACAAGAATCTTCTCCCTTGTATACAACTTCTATTTTACCAACTGGGAGATTTGTTCGGAGCTGTCACCCACTACTAGGACTTAAATTTGAAAATCAGGTTCCTACAAAGAGCTCCCCAATAGAATCAGCAAATCTCTTGGGTTTTTCCCAACTGAATGTTTACCAAGTATCCCTACAAGGTAGCCATCACTCATCAATAGGATCCTTGGGTTAGGGGCCAACAATATAGGAGACATACTCAAAATGTCTCCTCTCCTTCTTCAGGCTCTGCAAAACTTAGGGGGTATTCCCTACTCCACATCCATGGGATGAATCTATGAACTTGCTGGGATATTGATACAAAGAAGATAAATCCTCTTTAATACAGACCAAAACTATGAAATAAGTGCAAAGGGGCTAGCTTTGGGCCTTATATTTAGCTATGAACTAGAGGATTTAATTCCTAAAACTACTTCTAAATCCTAAAGGTTTGTGAAGGATATTTGATTTTGTTTTTATGTTTGGTTGCAAGATTTAAGGTTTTGAATAACAAATTCAACACAAAGTCAAACTTGTGCTTATCTTAGGGCTTGGAGTCAAATAGATATAGATATGTGAATGATTTTTATAAATCTAAACCTATAATCAAATTTCAAGGGGTTTTGCTAGTAGTTGCCTTACAAATACTACCCAAGATAGAGTATTCAGTTAACTCTACTTACATACATCCTTATTGCAATGTACTCTTCCCCATACTCAACCCAAAAAATTTAATCTATTCCTTGAATAGAAGTAAAAGATTAAGCGTGCAACATGGTAAATCTATATTCTTGAATCTCAAAGAAACCTTAGCCACCCAGATTCAAAAGAAGAACACATACAACTTGGAGACAGATAACAAAACACATGCATGAAGCATTACGCATTTAAATCAACTTGAATCTAATAAGATTTACGCAAAGACATTCACATATAACTCATAAACTTACAAGACAAGAGATGAGACAACCTAACAAACTTGTATTTTATTCAATCTTCAAAAATTTCCAAATCGTCATCAACAAAAAGAATGAGTGACATAGTTCTTTTATAAACCAAGAATGTGTACTCAACATTGATTACATTGTCATTTCAAAATAGTCCTTGATACAATGCATTGCCAAAATGGTGTTGAAGACATTAATTTCACTTGAGAGAAGAAGAGAGGAGATAGAAGGAGTAGATGGTCTTGGGAGAAGTGTAGCCACTTGAAGATCTGCCTCATTAATGCTGGGGAGATGGTGGTTGGCTTGTTCAATCCTACAACCCATACTTGTCCTTCCATTCACTATATGTCTTTTCAAGTGGCCAGGGGAATGAGATGATCTTTGTGATCTTGCCATTATGACTAACATAATTGGCATCCAAAATAGTCTTCACATTCTTGCAGAATAATTCAAAATTTATTTCAACCCAGTGTAGCTTGCCAAGTATAGACTAAGTACTTGCATGGTTGGATCACCCTCATCACAACAAGTGGGAATTAATTCATAACCGTTATCTATTATTTCCTTTCTCCACTTGTTCAGGTCCTTTGTTTTCCCATCACCCTCCAAAATATGTGGCAACCATTTAATGTCCATCTTTTCTAATGCTTGCATCTTTTCCCTCAAAATTGTATCCAACCTCAACTAAAAATTAGCCACATCCTCAAAAGGTTTTAGCATATTTGATACCAATTTTAACTCAGGAGGTGCATTGGTATCAAATCTGGAACACCTAAGAAAATCCCTAACATTTGCAGTCTTTTGTAGCCACTTAACCTTCAAACTTGATAGCCTTTACTTATCCGATTCATGTTTCTCATAGGCTATTCTCAATTGTGAGTATGACCTCCAGGTCTTCTCCACTCTAGCTAAGATTCTAGTCACCCTATTTTTGATCAAATTGCTGACCATGTCCTTTACTTTGTTCTCCTTTTCTTCTTTCAACCTTTTGTTATCCTCCTTCAGTTCTCTGATCTCTGAAAGGAGAGGCTATGTATCAATTAGAAGTGACTCTACAGTTTGGATGATAGGATGATTCTAAGATGGACCAAGCTCTAATCATGGCTATTCATATTTTCTCAATCTAGCCATGGCCACTGCATATTTCTCCAACAATTCATTATAGTCTTTCTGCATCTTAATTGTTGTTGCCTCAACAAATTGTGCATTTTGCACATGTTTAGACTAGCAGCTTGAGGAGCAGGGGTGTCTAACACCCTTTTAATTATGACATTGCTAGTCAATTCTTTCAAACCAACTTTTGGTTTCTTATCACTTGGGGCTAATGCCCAAATTGTCAAGGTTTCAAACCTTGGGTCAAACACAACACCCTGCAAAGCTTTGCTGACCTATTCCTCTCTCATATCAGAGTCATCCCTTGTAATAGTATCAAATGCAATTGCATCTGATAATGTCCAGTGTGGTAGCAATAGGATGTTGCTCCTGGCCACAAGAGCCCTGCCCTCCTCTGGGGTCATAGCACTGATATCGTTATTGACCTCACTCAAAACCCTTTGAGTAATTGCATCATACTCATAGGGGTTAGCACCAATTTTTGCTTCCTCAATTCTCTTTTGAAATTCCTCATTTTTAGTCCTCAACACAAATGACTTGAATTCAGGTGTGCTGACAAATGCATCATCTACGATAAATTGATTACATGCCATTAGTCTCACATCTTCTGTATCAACTTCATTATTGATTGTTGACCTTGTCAACTTGTTGTCTAGTGAAGAGTATGGCCCTATCCTTGATGGGGAACTCATTTGATGAGGGGGCTTCTAAATTTGTTCTTCTACTGCCCCCTATTCCACAAATTTTGTTTCCACCTTTGTCTCAAGGTCAATGATTTTTACTCTCTTTGGAGCAAGGGAATCAGGGGATTCTTCCTTTCTTACATATTTACCCCTTGAACTACTTGGTTGGTAAGAAGGCCTTTCCTCACCTACAGGTGCACTAGCTATTAGCTCCTCTACCTTGACAAAGATCATTTCAATCCTCCTAATTGGATCTTGCACTTCAACAAAAGCCCCAGGGTATGCAGCATTGGCATTTTTCTTTATCCTCTCTCCCTCCATCATTGCATTCCATTTGTTTCTCAAAAGAAATATCTCCTGCATTGATTGATAGTTTCTTACTATATATTCATCCAAGAGGACTAGGTGGGGGTAGCTAGGCCTCATGACCTTAAACCTTGTTTTGTGTATAAAACCCTCCAGGTTAAATGCTCTTATTTGCTCCATATCCATCCTGTAACATTGAAGCATGGAGCCAATCTGATCTAATCCATTCTTATAAATTGTTATGAAATCACTGAGCTTCAATGAAGTAGGGATGAGTGATACCTTCTTATGCTTTCTGAAATGCTCCTTATCAGCTTCATTTAATTGCCTTATGATTTCCATGAATGCAAGCCTCTTAGGCACAAACTTTGGTAAAGTGTAGGGTGGAGTCTCACACCCATAAATCCTGATGCAAGTAGTATTTGCATACAGAAAACATTCTCCCTAATTGTGTTCAATGTTCAAGTGTGGGGTCCTTTCCAAGGGTCTCAAGAAATCCCTAACTTCTTTATGTATTCTGTCTCCCTCGGGTTCTAAGAAACCTAAGACCGTTTTCACAAAATGCTCCTCAAAAACAACATAACTAGCATCTTTAAAATGCATGTCAAGCATGCAAGTCCACATTTGCATTGGAATCATGTTGCCTTGCTCATCTGTCATCCTCACATGTAAATCCTTATGCCAATGGCCTGATAGAGAGAATAGGATCATGTGGCACATTAGAGAATACCATGTGAATTCCACATGGGGACCTACAGTATACAGGTTATTTTTTATTGTCACCATCTGCTTTTGCATTTTCTCAGCCAAGTAACCTGCATAGTCATATGGATGTCTAGTTCCAAGATATTGAATGTAAACTACCATCATCATCAAGGATACTGACATTCTATCAATTGCATCCCTCCCAAGCACATGGCATAAACTATGGTAAGTTATGACAAAATAATCCATGAACAATTTACAATGGAAAGGCTCCTCTTCTCTATCATAAATTTTTACCAGGCCTCCATCAACTCCGCTTGGTCTCTGCTTGGCCAGATTGAATGATCTATAGGCATATCTGACAATCTTATACTTTTCTCTGAAAGCATTCAAATCAATGGGCATACTGGCAGTAGGGTCTAGATTGAACACAGTTGAAATATAGGCTTTTGTGAATCTAATTATGACATAACCATTTCCAGACAGAACAGACCTAGTTTTGGGGTCATATCTATTTGCAATTACTCTAACCAGGTCGGGATTGATAAAAACATTAGAGAAAATCAACTTGGCCAAATCAAGCTTCTAGGCATGGCAAATAGGGGCTCTATAGTCTACTCTTTTATGCCAATGCTTAAATAGGCTCCATGCTGATATAGGTATCCTAGTATCTCTACAGCTCACACATAGGTCATAAATTTTGTCATTTCTTCCCATTTCTCCTAACCCTTTTGTAGCTTTCCTCAATGACCCGGGACATTGGATCATGAGATCCTCATCTAGACTACATTTTGAGGTGGAAGGTTGACCAGATTGACTCATCTTTCTAGACTGTGTTTATACAATTAACCTAGGGCTTTTGTAGCTATAAACTACTCCTTATCACTCTGAAATAGACTAATAGCTAAATTGATGAGACACAGAGGAATAAAAGCTATTTACTAGTTTTTATGATAACAGGGGCCTGGAATCACATCAACTTGCTCATTTCAAAGCTCCTTTCACTGAGAATGCAACTGTGCTCTTGAAAATGATAAAGAATGCCCTAAATTATGCCCTTATAATGCTAGATTTCTTGACATTTGCAGTCTTAATGGTGGCTACAGAGGCCATTACTCAGTTCATGCCCTGAACACTTGAAAATCCTCTTTCGTAGCAAATTTGAAATGGGGCCATTGATCTCTTTCTTATGGTCTACAATCGAAGGTCTAGATCACATGACTGGATTTTAAAATCTTCATCACCACCTTTGAAAAGTCTTTGACCAATTAGAATAGGCTAGATCAGCTATACTCCTTCTGCAGATCACATCACCTTGTTGTCCAAACCAGACAAGTGGCACCATTTCATGGCCTCACAGCCAGGAATGGCCCACCACTTACCTACCGCATGACGGTGTGATTAAACCCCCATGCACCCACCTTCCACTTTCTTTTCAATTATTTAATAGGGGAGCACCATGTGTTGCCATCTCAAAACTATGCAATGAATATTCCCCTTAGAAAGATACCTCTGTGATGGAGTGCAGCCGTTGGATTAAAAGTTCTTCTACGGTCCATTATTGTATCGACACCTAGCGACAGATGATTGGCGTAGGAAAGATTCCTAATGGAGGACTATGTAAGCATAGATTCTAGGATAGGTGTCAACCTGTCGTAGCCATGCAGCAGGGTGGAGACATCATCAAAGATATGCTATGACCCTGTGATTTTACCCTTTTAGACTTTAAGATTTACGGGGGAACTTAAGGCATTCAATTTAATTTTTCATGGCTATTGGTTGTAAGTCTTAGAACGCGGGGTCAATCACCTAATAGACAATGAGACTTAAGGTTATAACTTAAGGGACTGGAAACCTACTGCGAGCAGTCAACATAAAATTAGACATAAAGCACATACTTGAAAGACTTAGGCTAATCAACTTTAAAGATAGAGACTCAAAACACAATGAGCCTAAAACCCTAATGGGTATCACCACCTTGATTAGATTTGATTGATTAATTTGGATTAGAGTCCTAAATGATTGTCTATGATTGGATTATGATAGATTGGGATGATGTGGATTGGATGATTAGGATAATTGGGATGATTAGGAGGAAGTTGGATTTGGATTATTAGGATTTAGATGAGGTGGATGATTAGAAGGTGATTGGAATAACTTGATGTTTGATCTTGGGAAATTACAAACAATAAATTTCACACATAACATGCACAAGTTTGAAAAGGATTTTGATTTTGGATTTAGGGAGTGCATGGGTTTCAACAAATGAAAACATTCCAAGAACATAAATACCTTGGATTAGTCAAGTAAGAGTATCAATCCTTGTGGGCCCTCAATATATTATTGATCAATTGATGGATAGATAGGGAATGCAAGGTCATGTACCACCTGTCCACCCCTTACCTTAGAGACTAAAGACTTGACTAAAGTGAGTTCTATCTCCCCACTATGAAAGTATGGTGTGAGTAACTTCTCAGGCCTAACCAGTATCCAATGCACTACAGGAAAGGATGGTCAAAAGGTCTTAAGCTAGGATGAACATGGCTTCTAAGGGTGTCCTTGATACACTCAAGGTGTGTGAGGCCAATTTCTATGTGATGAGGAGTATGTCTAAGGCATGGTACAAGAGGGTAACCCACACTCCTCCTTCACTTTGGAATGTATAAAGTTCTTGCAAGCTTAGCCAAAACAACAAGTGTCCCCAATGGGAGAATATTTCAATTCTCTCCCAAATTTGTATACTCTGTCAGAACACGTGGGTTTGGGTCATCCCCTAAGGTAATGAAATCTTTAGGCATGCCCACTAGAGGAAATAAATGTAGGTATTTTTGATCCCTAAGATCACCTTTTGACATGAAGGGAGAGCATACAAACACTAGGTTCTTAGGATTAACAATGATAAAAAGATTGATCAAGGCAAAGCTTTTGATCTCCAAGGTTGCCAAATGGCATGAGGAGAGAGAGAATACACTTATGATTTGATCTAAAAAAGCATAGAATGATTAATTAAGCTAATAGAAATCAAATGTCTCTAATATTAGTGCAAAAGATATTGTCTTTGACAAGCGTTCTACAAAACACAAATTTGTAGTTTGATTTTCTTGTCATGGACCAATGATACCTGCATAAAATTATGTTAGATAATTAGGTACATGCATAAAATTATGACCAAATTCATAGGTTAGAAGACTCAAATACCAAGATAGGTGATTGATTTATTTAGTAGATATAGAGGTTCTTGTTTACATACATAGGCACTCATCCATTATGGAGGCGCTTATGTATGAAAATAAGGACAAAACACATGATTTTTGATGAAAATAGAGGGTTGAATTAGATTTTTGATAATTTTGACATAGCGTCCCCTTGTAGAAGTCACCCCCTATCAAAAACCAAGAGTTAGATTTCCAAAATTTTCTAAAAATGAGATTTATACCTCCTAAATATAGAGTCCCTCATCCATGATATAGAAATGCTTGTTCGTGAATAGGGCAAATAAAATGTGATTTTGAGCTACAAAAATGATGGTTAGAGGTAAAAGTAAAGGGTTAGGATTATGGTGAACATGTATCATGATAAAAACCTACATAACCCATTGATTGGACCCCAAAAAGTTATTTTTAAGCCCCAAAATGAAAGATTGAAAAATTTATTTGTCAACTACCCAAGTCAATACAAAAACACCCCTATATACACCTAAAAATGACATGACTCTGTACAAATAAATAATCTTAATATTTATTTAAGTTGAATTCCTCTATCAATAAATAAATAGACAAATTTATTTATTTGATTCATATTCTTCCAACAATTAAATAAAATCAATTTATTTAATTAAATTCCTCCAATATCCTCCAACAAATTAAATAATACCAATTATTTAATTAGTTCTTCCAAAATCATTCTAAATTAAATAAAACCAATTATTTAATTGTTTCTTCCAATAATATCTTCTCTAAATTTAAATAAATCAAATATTTATTTAAGTTGTCCATTTCTTCTAAAAATTGAGTTATCTCTAAATATAATTCAATCCTTGTGCACATGCAATTGAATATTCCAAATATTTAATTGAGTTAAAATATCTTCTCATCCTCATGCAATATTTATCCTCTAGTTCTAGTCAATTAACTCCTCTACCTATTTTGTTAATTGATTAATCTCTTCAGTTAACTCTTTCTTCTATTTCACTAATTCCTCTCATGCAAATTAGAGCAGGACACATGTCCCCTTTCTATTCACGCACATCTCTCAACTGTTCTCAACCATTGATCTTGTTCATTCTATACCATTGATCTTCTCTCTTCCAAGTCTATAAGTACAACCCTATTCCTCCATTTCTATCATCCAAGCTTTTAGTAAACTTACTCTGTAGCAATTACAACGTACCTTTGGTACCAAACCATTCCATAGCTTGCGATCACCCCTTTTATCATTGCAATTATGTTGAAGAATCTCTTCATTGAAAACCTATCATAACCATTCCCATTTGACATCTTGGAAAATAGTAAGGAAGTGTACCTTCTAAGGGCCATATTCATACACAAGATCACTTGAGATAGGCAACCAATAGAAGCCACAAAGTAAAGAGGTTTACAAGGTTTGAGTTCTCTTTTTGTTTGATCTTCTTTGTTTCTTATTTCATTGATTTATTGGGTATTATTGATATATTCGATTATTCATTCAAATTTTCCCTTAAAATTTTTGGCACCCACCATGGGGCCTTACCCCAATTTAACCTCAAAACTGAGTTTTTGTGCATTAGGTTCCATACATAGGAGGATTCTATGCATCTGATCAATTCTAACATGCATATGAGCTTTGTTTCAGTGCATCTACTCTTTCGGTGCATATACCCCCTGAAGTTGTGCATATGTGCTCTGTAACTGTGCATCTATTCTTTCTACACATATCTCTTTTGTTTTAGTGCATATGAGCTCTAATTCTATGCTTTTGTAATCCTGTGCATCTAACCTATGTCTCTGCGCATCTGATCTCTGTACCTGTGCATATGATTCTGATAGTGACTTTTTGAGTTTTCTTGTGATTTTCCTAATGCTTAACACTTCTTGCAAGAATATTCTTTGATCTACTTACAGATTAGGGGATAGTTAGACATTCTAGCAGCATTGTTAACTCACATCATAAGTTCTAATTAGAAAGGATAGTAATTGGATTGTGCATGCAAATCTCATCTAGCCCTAACTAGAAGGATTGTAATTTGATCTTGTTGCATCAACAACTTGAATTTAGTCCCAATGATAGGAGGATAAAATTGAACCATTGCTATCTTGTTTATTTCAAAGTTAACAAATTGCGTGTGTGCCCAAGTAGATAACTCATTTAGCCTTTTTTCATTTTAACTAGGGGAAAACAACCACTGTTTATCGTGCTTTTTAAATGATACTAGGCCTATGCTCTCCCCTATCTTGGGTGACCAAAATGCCAAACATATCATTTCACTTGTTTTTCCTTTAGAGAGGCCTGCCCTTGGATATCCTTCTATCCAAGTGGGAACAACCTTAAGTGGTGTCACCTGATATTCTAAATATCACCTGATCTTCTGATGATCACCCCCTCCCATGCCTCACAACATTTGATGCGTATATGCAGTAGGTAGATTCCAACCAAATGTAGACACGATACCAAAACAGGGGAAATGCAAATAAGGGATATATGCAATTTTGTCAATAGCTGTGATTAATGCACATCTGACTTTCTGACCAGGTATGAATGGATGAAGCGACTTAATGCATATTTTTTTAATCTACTTTTTGTGTCTATTTGCAAGATCAAGGCATTAGCAGGTGAAACTTAATGGCAGGGACATCCCAGGTGGTAGATCGGATCACAAAAGACTGAAAGCGCGGCAAGAGAAGTCAAGGCCTTCAATACAGATGAGATTGCAGGTGGAAACATTACTACTAGAGTGGAGCTCAGGAGGATTGTGATGCTTGGAGATATTTTGGATAAGATTTTATTGTCCACCATTTGATGCTGCAATACATGGATGCAGACCGTTGATTAATTAGGGTTTCTTTGGAACCATATTGGGGATACTCAGAGATATATATTGAGCCCCTTTACTTTGTAAAAAGAGGGAGAGAGATAGATTTTGGAAACAAAATATCTGGCAAATAAGACCATTGACAATAGATTTGAGAAGAGATCAGATTACTGAGACTAATGGGGATTGAACTGTTGAAATGTCAAGGTTCTAGCCTTCAGGTCATTGTAAATATACTTGTTTCTAAGCATACTGAATGGAGATGAAGCTTCAGATTACATCCTGATTGTAAACTTTACGTAATCTTCAAGTTGATTTCTAGATATGTAATGGTGAATCCTGTGTTCAAATAGAAGCGCTTTCATTTCATTGCATATTGTTGTCAACTTTTCCTTTGAAGATTTGCACTGGATCATGCAGATTTGTGGATTGTCCTAGTGAAGTATGATTCTAGTTTTCTTCTCTTCATTGCCTGTATGGGAACATGTATGTGGATCTATGATCTCTGTCAAGTAATTTTAGGAATCTCATTCTTTAAACCCTACCTTTGTTCTTTTCTTTTTTTTAATTTCATTGAAATCACCTCCATAACTGTAAATCATGATGAACAATAAGTAGAATAGATAAATATGCTGACATCTCATACATAACTGAATATCATTAGCATATTTGAGCTAAATACATGTAGTATTGACAAATATCATGCAAAGAATTACAAATAAGTGTAGAAATCATGCAAATATCAAACCTGTAGACACATTATTTGAAGAAATATACTGTATAGAGTAACCTTTCTATGTATCATATCTACAGAAAATAGAATCCACTAATCAACGTAAGGCCCTTGAATGATTAACAGCAATACACATCAACCACTGAGTAACGTCAGTATATTATGAACTAATCAACGGAGACTTGGGATCATGAATTCTTTGAATTCATCGTATCTTTCACGATAAATAAGGGTTGTTGTGTAACTTTTATTTTGTTGGAAAGAGACACTATATGGATTCATGGTTGTTGTCATTGATGGCAACAAAGGTCATCCCACATATCTGCAAGTCATGGTGTGCCTCTACCGGAAGTCAGGATGAAGAACTGTTGTGGTCCGGTGAACAAGAATAGAGCATGTGGCAAGGTCCGACAGATTGGTCCGGACCTCTCAGAGGAAGTGTCTTGGTGCAATGCGGATTTGGGGAAGTCAAGAGGACTACCTTGAGTAGTATATTCCAAGGATTTAGCCTCCGGTGATGGACAAAGAAAAAGATATGAATAGCTGAGTACCAGATTCCTGAAAGACAATGAAAACAGAAGGAAGAACTGACTGACAGAGCATCAGAATCTTTTCTGGATATGTTACTATTGATGGTAAAGGTTGTGAAGGCATGAATCATGTTTGGCCAACATGATTAATGATATCTACAAGTATATGCTTGATCTGCATTGCTTTGTGAGCAAGGATTCAGCCGACAGAACAGAACTTGTAAGAAACCAGACTGTTCCGGATGCTGACTAGAAAGGTGATGAAATTACTTGTGTGGATATATATAGAGGATGGATTTAGTTGTGAACAATGGAATTAGTGTGATAGTGTATGCGAATAAGTACAGATCAGAGCAGTAGTAAGAAAGATCCAGTATGTGAAAAAATAGCAGAATAAAGAACAGAGGAAAGATGAAGTGTAGCAGATCAGTGTACTGAGCCTAACCGGAATTGAACCCTAGCATATGTAGGTGCTTCCAATCAGTTCAAGTATTGTATAACATTCTTTGTAGACAGTGTGTCTCCTTGTAGGCAGTGGGCCTCTTTGTGAGCAGTGTGCTCGGGCAGTGAGCCCTAATTGGCAAGTGCCATTTTTGTAACTCCTTATTCTTCTAACAGAGAATAATCTTTGGGTTAATCACCCCGTGGTTTTCTCCCTTAACCGGGTTTCCACATCAAAAATACTGTGTCATGTGTTTCTCATTTCATGATAATGTTTGTTTGTTTAATTCAATGCTGCTTTGATTAATAAGAAAGTTCAAAAGAAGAAACAATTAGGATAACTGATTCACCCCCCCTCTCAGTTATCAACAATTGGTATCAGAGCAAGGTTCCTCCTAATAGAGCCTAACAGCTTGAGGAAGATCTGGGAATTCAAATGGATGCATATGGTTTAAGGGAGCAACTCAAGACTGCCCTTGAGGATCTTGAACAGTCAAATTCTGAAGTCAATGAATTAAAGGAAAGACTCAAACAGGCTGATGAATTCACGAGAGAACTAAAAGACAAATTAAGTCTCTCTATGAAAAAGAGAAAGGAGCTGCTCCAACAATTGGCAAGCCAAACTGAAGAAAGCAATACAAATGAAGAATTGACTGAGAAAACCAAGTTATGTGAAAAGTTATCAAAAGAAGTCATTATGTTAAGACATGAAATGGAATCAGGAACTATAAAGTTTACTCAAGAGATTGAAGAAAAAAGAAAAGCTGAAGACAATCTAAGACAATCTCTTAAAGAGAAATCAGAAGAATGCCACCAGATGGACAGGATTATCAGACATCTTGAATCTGATCTTGAAGATGCCAAAGATAATGAAGAAAAACTTGAGAATCAAATTGTCTCTCTCAAAAGAGATCTTCAAACAACAAATGAATATAAAGAAAAATTCAAGATAAGTTCTGCCCAACTTGAAGTACTTCTTACAAGTCAAAAGAAGACAGATGACAAGTACGGTTTGGGATATGAGAAAGGAGAAAGCTCCGGATCCAGTCAAAAGAATTTTGGATCAGAAAATCCAAGGAATAGGCCTGGAAGACCTCCGGTAAGACAGCCCAATGCTCAAAGATATCCATCTTTCAATGGATACTGCCACAGCTGCAATCACTTTGGTCACAAAGCTAATCAGTGTAGAAAAAGAATGAATCAAACTAATCCATCCTTCTCCGGACAGTGCTTTAACTGCAAAAGGTATGGACACAAGTCTCATGAATGCAAAAATATGCAAGTAAACAAATCATTCAAAGGTAGATGCTTTACATGCAATAGAGTAGGTCATATGGCTAATCAATGCAGATCAAGAGGTTATCAGTCAAATATGCAAAGAAATGTTATTTGCCAAATCTGTAATAGGTCCGGTCATAATGCTAAAGTCTGCAGAAGCAAGAATCAGGACAAAAGAGGTCCGGTGTATAATCAGAATCAAGACAAGGGTAAACAAAAGATGAATGCGGATGAAGTTAGGAATCAGATGAGCAAGATTTGGGTAAAGAAAAGTTCAGAGAATACAGAAACTGGATCCGCACCAGATTCTGGTGCTGATATTCCTTCCAGAAATTAGAAAGTGAGCTCTGGCTCAGGGGGAGACTCAAAGAAAATCCTGTTCCCCCAGCCAATCAAGTGGTGCTGGATGTGACACAAGATGCAGAGTAAAGGGTTTGAAGATATAAGTCCTGAGATGATCCAGACAAGATTTCAGAGGTCCCCATGAAGATGTAAAGAAGTTGTGATCGATCAAGTAAGACCTGTTCCGGGAGATGCTCCGGAATGACAGAGGACTACAAAAGGGTCCAGAGAGATCCGGAAGTACATTATTTTACTCTGCGGACTAGACAGAATGTTTGGGATGTTCTTGTAATGTGTCATTTCAATTTATTCATGATTGAAAGATCCGCATGATGTTCATAGATCAGGACTGATCTGGGATACTCCAAGCTACCCGGATAAGGCAAACCAGAATAATATAGGTGGAGCATTTATTGCAAACAGATATTAGGGTTTGCGAAACGATATAAGGGATTTCTCAACCATCACTTGATCATTCCACATCCAAGAAGAAGCAAAAAGCGGAGCTCTGCAACAAAATTCATCAAGCTCACCGAAGATCTCCTGCCGAAGTCATTACATACAGAAATCAATCCAGCCACTCCGTGTAACCGAAGACGCAAAAGGTATTTTTCACTTCCGATATCTTGCTACAAATCTTTTGAAGAAATGGCTACTCCAAATATAGTAAAAATCTCAGACAGGCCCCGACCTGAATTTAAGAAACATCCATACAAGTCATTGGAGATAGATCCCTTAGGAGCTTTTTCCAGTGTTCCTCATGGAGTTTTACACACAGAAGACATTAGGGTTTACATACATGCAAGCATTGAGGAATTCGGGGAATTCAAATTGAGAGATCTCTATCACAAACAACTGATAGACAATGCTTTTGAGCTTAAACCAGAGTACAAGGGTATTCAGAAGAAACAGTTTGATCAATTCATTCATTTCCCCTGCTTTGAAGAAGAAGAATGGGTCCGATATGTATTGAGCAGAATGCATGACAACTTCCTATGGTTGGATAGACCTTACAAGATCACAAAAGAGGCAATTAGGGTAGTAACTGGTCTATACTCTTCCGGAGGGATACCTATCCTCAAATCTGTCAAGAACAACATTGTAACTGAGGCCACCGGATCAAAATTTGATAAGAGGGCAATGACCATTGAAGATATTTCGGATCCAGATATCAAGTATGCATCCATGATAATAGGATACAAGATCTATCACTCCAGCAGGGAGAATTCTGTATCTGAAACTGCAGTGTATACTGCCTATGAAATGCTAAGGAAGAATGCAGAATATGATCTCTGCGAACTGCTCTTAAGCCAATTAATGGAAAATATACAGAAAATCAAGAAGGACAAAAAGAATTCCTTTAAGTATGGTACTCTTATATTATGTCTATTCTTCTACTTCATGAATGAGCTGCCCGAATCAAGTGGATGGGCATGGCAGAATGACAAACCTATTGCAGTCCAGATAAGAGACTATCTACATGGGCTTGGGGATGCCAAAGCAAGAAATACAGCCCTATGGGGATACTTCAAAAACTTCCAAAGCATGATGCAAGCAAGAGAAAGAATTCCCCAGTCTCTTGTTGAAAAATACAAAGACTCAGTGTGCTTTATGGTGGACACTGATCAGTGCCTAATGGAGGCAGTGGAGCCAAGGACTGTCTGGATCATGCCCATGGGGTATGAAGTGGATGAACAGATAGTGGAGCTGCATGTTCAACACATGCTAAGTCAGCCCAAAGATCCAAAGGCAGAAAGGTTTGGAACCTTTGAGGAGCTGAGTGTAAAGATCCATGTAGAACTCAGGGAACCTGAGATAAAGAGGAAGGTGAGAAAAGAAGTAGAGCATATTGCTCAAGGCCTAGGCATTTCAAAAGAGGCACTTGATGCCAGCCAGGAAAAGAGAAGAAAATCTGAGGAAGAAAAGAAAGAGGTAGAAAAGAAAAGCAAGAAAAGTGCTCCGGTGGAATCCTCAACCCGGACCAGATCATCTAAAGGATCCACACCTATCAAAACCAAAAGCTCAAAACCAGAAGTCCAGGGATCTGGTAAGAGATCCAAGACAAAAGCCTCAAGAGCTTATCAAAGCCAAAAGGATGAAGAAGAAACTGAGTCAGATGAGGGAGTGAAAGAAATAAAGAAACAGAAAAAGAAAGGATCCGATAAACCCTCTTCTGGCCGAGACAAGGAAGAAATGACAGAAGAATTTTTTGAAAAGCCCACCCTGTCTCTAGACAGTGTAGTCAAATCAGTCACTGTGGATGGGAACCTTCAACCGGTGGCTGAATTCTATGATGACTACAATGAGGCAGATCAAAAGATCCTGCAGGAAGCTATAATAAGGTACTTGAACATCTACAATAAAGCTTTTATTGAGATTATCTCTAAAATCCCAAAGAGCCTAGAGATGGAACTAGAAATAAGAAAGAACAATGCCATGGCAAAAGACATTGAGATCAGGGAACAGATAGCTATTCAGCTATATCCCTCAATTGATCACAAAACCATGAACATGGTATTCAAGGACTGCAAGGATGAATTCAGAAGCAAAGCAAGGATGAATCAGCTTATGCTTGGTGAGACCGACAAAGTAGCCAAGGACACTGAAGAGATCCTCCGGAATACATACAAAAGGTTTAATATTCCTATTATAGAGGACTCAGGTGCAGAAACAGCTGCGGACTTGGAATCATCTGCTCCGGAAGAAGTGCCACTAGAACAGACTAACATCTCTTCTCCGGCTTCTCCTACAGTCTCCGGATCCCAAGAAGAAGAAAAATTACAGGAGGAAGTAGCAGCAGAAAAAGAAAAAGAGGTTGACAGCACCAAGGATGTAGAGAAAGAGAAAAATCCAACAGAAAAAACCACAACTGTAAGTGGTAAGAATGTGGAAGGAGATAAGACTCCTAAGGACAAAACTGCAGAAGAAAAGAAATATCTATCTCCGGCAAGAGACACTGCACAAACTGTTCAAAAGTTTCTAAGCCAAGAAACTTTAGAGATTGATGAACCGGAGCTTCTAAAAGGCCCATTCAACTTTGACTCTCTCTCTCCGGTACAGACAATGAAGATAGCTTCATTTGCAAATGCTAAGGCAAATGAAAAACTCCTAAAGTCTCATATGGAAGACTATGAGTTGATAGAGGCTGCTTCCAGAGTGCTTGAAAAGATTATGCCATCAATCCAGATAGATCCGACAGCCTCCTCTTCCAGTAATCTCAAAACCTTAGTCAGCAGTGTTGATACACATTTTGATTCTCTAGAAAAATCAGCTGAAGAAAAGGTCCGGAAGGAATTTTTGGATAAAAGATTTTCAGAAGTATTAGGATTAATCTCTAACGATAGGAGAAATATGAGTATTGGAATAAAGAGCTTAGAAAATGCTCTTAAGGATGGCGGTGATATTTACAAATTTTGTATCTCCTGGTCAAAGGCAACAGTAGAAATAGATAAGAAAATAAAAGCGGAACAGGACAAACTCCAAAGTTTGTCTCAAAGTTTTGATCCTCTCTCTTCCATAGTAAATCAAGAATGTCAAACTATTGCAATCACAAATGCAATAAAGAACTTTGAGAAGGAAAGGAAGAATATCACTAACCGGATGGGAGAACTTAGAAGGATTATAATCCCTAAGTTAGAAACTATGCATGAGGCCATCAGTGATGCTAAAACTACCGCCCAAACAAATGATCCGACAAATCTCAAGAGGGCAGAAGCTTTTGCATTTTTGTTGAGTGGTCACATTTCAATTTTGGATAGAATGAAGCAAAGTTGGGCTACAGAATTGATCCAACTGAAGACATCTTTTGCAGACATTCTTCAGTTTATGTGAGTATGTAAATATGCAGCTATGTATAGAAAATTTTTGAAAATTTTGGTGTGCGGACCCTACCCTTTGCCATTGATGTCAAAGGGGGAGTGAGGAGCAGTGAAAAATGAGGAATCCAACTAAGGGGGAGTTCCAGAAATTGTATATAAAGATAGAGCATCAGCAAAGGGGGAGCATAGTGTAAACACTTAGTCATTTTTCACTAAGTATTGCCATCAATGCCAAAGGGGGAGGTTGTTGGCAAGAGACACTATATGGATTCATGGTTGTTGTCATTGATGGCAACAAAGGTCATCCCACATATCCGCAAGTCATGGTGTGCCTCTACCGGAAGTCAGGATGAAGAACTGTTGTGGTCCGGTGAACAAGAACAGAGCATGTGGCAAGGTCCGACAGATTGGTCCAGACCTCTCAGAGGAAGTGTCTTGGTGCAGTGCGGATTTGGGGAAGTCAAGAGGACTACCTTGAGTAGTACATTCCAAGGATTTAGCCTCCGGTGATGGACAAAGAAAAAGATATGAATAGCTGAGTACCGGATTCCTGAAAGACAATGAAAACAGAAGGAAGAACTGACTGACAGAGCATCAGAATCTTTTCCGGATATGTTACTATTGATGGTAAAGGTTGTGAAGGCATGAATCATGTTTGGCCAACATGATTAATGATATCTACAAGTATATGCTTGATCCGCATTGCTTTGTGAGCAAGGATTCAGCCGACAGAACAGAACTTGTAAGAAACCAGACTGTTCCGGATGCCGACTAGAAAGGTGATGAAATTACTTGTGTGGATATATATAGAGGATGGATTTAGTTGTGAACAATGGAATTAGTGTGATAGTGTATGCGAATAAGTACAGATCAGAGCAGAAGTAGTAAGAAAGATCCGGTATGTGAAAAAATAGCAGAATAAAGAACAGAGGAAAGATGAAGTGCAGCAGATCAGTGTACTGAGCCTAACCGGAACTGAACCCTAGCATATGTAGGTGCTTCCAATCAGTTCAAGTATTGTATAACATTCTTTGTAGACAGTGTGTCTCCTTGTAGGCAGTGGGCCTCTTGGTGAGCAGTGTGCTCGGGCAGTGAGCCCTAATTGGCAAGTGCCATTTTTGTAACTCCTTATTCTTCTAACAGAGAATAATCTTTGGGTTAATCACCCCGTGGTTTTCTCCCTTAACTGGGTTTCCATGTCAAAAATACTGTGTCATGTGTTTCTCATTTCATGATAATGTTTGTTTGTTTAATTCAATGCTGCTTTGATTAATAAGAAAGTTCAAAAGAAGAAACAATTAGGATAACTGATTCACCCCCCCTCTCAGTTATCAACATATTTGTGTGTTTGTGTGTGACTAACATCCTCATCAACACAAAAACTAGCACTAGAAGGAGGGTCCCTCTCGTCATCAGTAAGCTTTGTCTGATTTGATGATGCAGACAGAAAGGTAACACTCAAGTATCCCTGTATTTCAAGTTATATGCTCTCATATTTGCATCATTTCTACAAATATTGCTTGAATATCCCATCAGTTTCAAATCCTGGCTCCCAAGCCAAATACCAGGTCCAAATCCAATAGACTCCTTGAAGAATCACCTATCAAGGGATTTAGACCTTGAACTATAGACATTCATCACACCCCTAATTCTAGTGCGTCAGGAGCTTCACCAGAGCGTGATCCTATAACCCCTATTGGCTTACAAACACCTACAGGATCACCTGTCACACCTACAGGACCACCTATCATACCTCAGGTTCAACCTCAACCTATCATACCTCAGATCCAACCTCCATCGGTTGCAATGTCATTTTTTATAGCAGAGTCACCTCTGACCTTTAATGCATATCGTGCTTTGCCTAAGAATCCTGATAAAATTTGTCCAAAATATCATCCATATCTGGATGCTGATGATCATATCAAAACTTTCAAGGAAGCCTGTTGTAGGGCTAGAATTGAGCATCAGGACATTGTATGCAGGTTATTTCCATTTTCCTTAGGGGAAGAGGCCTATAACTAGTATATTAGTCTTGGTCAGGGTTTAGTCGATTCATGGGCTATCCTGGAGAAAGCTTTTAAAGATAGGTTCAAGGTGCCTATAGATCCTTCAATGAACTATCATTTATTTGCCACAATCAAGAGATTTGAAGGAGAACCTATTGCCAACTTCAATGCTAGGTTCCAAAAGATGCTATCCAAGCTGGTTGCTCCCTATGTTGTAACAGATGAAGCTGCCAGGAGCATTTACTACTCAGCTTTAGATCCCTTGACTTCCATGTTTATCAGGAGAACACATCTTGGTGTAACAACTTTGGCAGGTGCTTTTGAAGAAGCTATCAAAGTTAGTTAGCAATTGGCTCCTGCTCCCACACCAAATATTGCCTTCCCCACACTTCCTGGTTAACTTACATATCATGTTCACCAATAGACCAATGGAGCCATGATGCCTCAGGCTATGATGCTAGCCCCTTTTCAGATCCCTCCACTCAGTGTCATGCCACCACCAAATGGAAATGGTCAAATGTCACAATAGCCCGGACAAATACAAATACCTCAGGTTGAAGAACAATCCAACAATAACAATGGATCTTCCTTTTTCAAACCTCAGACAGAGAATGTAGTGGCCAAGCCTCAGGAAGAGAAAGAAGAAATCAAAGAGATATCAGCACAGTTAAGGAAACTTACCACTGAGGTCACTCATCTAAGGAGTCATAACTTCTACTCTCAACCAAATCAGAACAGAGGTTATGCCAATGACAGACCTAATTATCTTGATAGGGGGTACAACAATAATTACAATAATAATGCCAACAACAATCCTCCTAGATAGCCTAGAGTGTGGAACACTAGGCAAAATAATGGTGCTCTGCCATCACCTCTAGACAATCATCCTCCTAGTGAACCTAAACAAACCACTAGGGTGAACCTTGCAGAAGTAGCACTTACAAACTGGTGCAGGATACATAACGCCAATGCTCATGCAGAGCTAGATTATCCTCAATTTAGGATTGATGCAAGCATTTTCCAAGCTGAAGTGTCCAATACTTTAGGAAATCCACCTTATGCAAAGGGAAATGAAATTGTCCCCTGTGACTTTGATTCTGCCTTAGTTGTAGAAAGCTTCATGCATCACTCTTATCAGCAGACAATTTCATCTCATCAGGATTACACCTCAACAAAGGAGGAATCAGCCATGGCTTTTGAATCCAATTATGTTTTTCCATTTGAGGATGAGAATGAGCCATTAATTGAACATGAGGAGGTAAATTCTTATCAACAACATGTAGGAGTTCAGGACAACACTGAGAGGGGGGGTGAATCAGTGTTGTATAAATTTTAACCTTCTGCAAATTTAACTTTCAAGACATGAAGAAAGTAAGATATCATTTGTTACACACATGTGCACATAACTGAGAATGAATGATGAAATTAAAATCTCATGAATAAATCATACACACAAACAGAGAGAAAAACAATATGAAACAAGACACAAGAATTGCACGAGTGGAAAACCCTCCAGGGGTAGAAAAACCACTCCAGAACTGCCTCACTGGCTTAACTAAAAAACATGCCTCACTGGCTACAATATGTGTCTCACTAACAATTGTTAAGGTCTCATTGACAATAAGCCTCACTGGCATACTGTGCCTCACTGGCTTTTCTCAATCAATCAAAACAAAATCTGATGTGCAAGAATTGATTGCTTATTCAATCTGATTTGCACCATTATATTACTTGTCTTCCCTTTTGCATATCTCTATTCAATTACACTCAATCTGATCTGCATATTAATCTCATGATCTCTGCACAATCAATTCCTCTAATACACAATTAATTCACACTTGTCTAGATTATCTCTCTGCATGATTATCAATACACCTGATTATTTCTGCATAAGAATTCACTTGATGCAATCAATTGCATATTGTCTTTCTGATAATCTTATCAATCTTTGTATCTGTATTTGTTCCCGTCAGTGTCATTCAAATTGTCTTAAAAATTTTCATTTGGATTCACATCTATTTCAACTGTATTATTTCATCATTTATCTGCATACCAAAAACTATTTTCATCAAAGCACCTGTGATGTCATTTAATATTAGATGACCTTTCACATTCTGCACAGTCATCTTCATTTGCTCTCATTGAAGATCATTTTGCCCTTTCATCTTCTCCTTTCATGTCTTCAAAAACAATTCATCTTATTAAGTCACCTGCAAAAATAAAAACATATATCTAATCCCCAAAACCATTCACATTCTTATTCAATTTTCCTTTCATAAATATTTCATCTTCATTAAGTTGAATTTCTTCAACAAAAATCCAACTAATTTTCTTCCAACTCTTCATGTTCTGTGTTCCTAAAAAATCTTCAAATAAAAACATATAATATCAAATCCCATTTGAAAACACTTCATGTTCTCTGCAAAAACACATTTCCAAAAACCTTGATCTTCTCTGGAAAAAACAAACTTCAATCGTCTTCAAAATTCTCTGCATAAAAAAAAACTTTTTAACTTCTTAAATGAAATCTCAATCTACCTTAGGAAACTCCCTCATTAAAAATCATCTTCATTTATTCCATTAACACCAAAAAAAATCTCTCTAGATCATATTGCCTTTGCATAAAAAATTTCCTCAAAAATCATTCCTTGGACTTGTTAAATTAGAAGAAATACTTTCTAATTTAAGAAAATATCACCACAAAGCTATTAAAAAGCCTTTTGAAATAAGACTTACCATTTAAAAGTCTATAAAATATGGATATAGGCCGATAAAAGAAGTTTAATAATTAGAAAGAAATTTGAACGAAATCTCCAAAGATATTTGCATGTGGCTTATGGCTTTTCACATAAAACTTCACCTCATTTTTCAGGCAAAAAAAACTTTATAAACTTTAAGTTAAAACTTCTCCTTAAAAGAGCATCGGGTCCCATGAAATCTTTTGAAATACTTTTTGGTTCTTTTAACATATTTAAACTTATCCGTTTATTTTGATATGCCGCCCAAACACTCATGGGAGAGACCGAGGGTGTCGGTCGAACAAGAAAGGACTGATCATAAACTATGACATAAGACCCCTCTGGCAGGTGGCATAAGTGGAATAACCTGCACTCGCAAGTCATTATCAAATTAAAACAAAAGTAAACTTTGTTTATGATGGGTGCAAAAGAAATGAACTTAGTTTTTTAGGGCACCACAATGACACTAAGGTTTTTAGGAATAAGCTTGAAGACTTGGGACTTAGAAATAGAGCTCATCAATGACCAACTTAGATATCAACACCATCATACTAACAATGACCAATATTGAAGATGTATGAACCAAGAAGCAACATCCTAAATCTCATCATTGTAAAGCTCATCAATCAACATCAACTCAATGATCAACCAATTAACACCTTTGGTGACAACCAACCTTATGTCCTGATCTCTGAGTTATTCTTCATGACCTCACATCTGATCTTAACAACCTATTATGACCTTATTAGACATGATGTGAACTACAACATGAGCGTGATGAACCAAGACCCTGAAGCATGAATAAATTCACAACATCAATATTGCAACAACTCAACATCCTATGTGAAGAAATGATCAAACATAACAAACCAAATATGACATCTTTGATACTCCTGAGTATCTCTACTTTGATCCTTTCATATGAACTCTCTCTAATCTGATTCTTTCATATGAACTCACAACATTACCTGACGATTGACATCACATGTCACTTTATCCATGAAAAACATTATGAACACCTGAAACTTCCTGCCAAACCACATCTTTGTGAACTAACCAAGCAATGAACAACTATCTCCTCTTGATGTCCTGCAACAACTTACATCATCAACTGACCACACTTTTGACATCAATGACAATCTATCACTATCACAACAACCTCAGGGTAGGCATAATTACAACTTGAAGAATAGCTCAAATAGATCTACTAATCCTTTGACTACATCCTTGCCTCCAAACAATTTTAACACTCCACCTGACCCCTAGTCAAGTAATAACCTTGGATTCCCCAAAGTCAATGCTCAGTACTTGGCACCACAGAACACAACACCAAAGGTTGGTAATCTACCTCTTGAATTTGACAAATTGGTTACATATCTGACAGATGAAATGAAAAAGGTTAAAATAAGCCTGTCATTGTTAGAACTGCTTAAAACCCCTACTATTAAGAATGCATTCATGAAATCATTAAATGATCCTGCTTAAAAAGAGGATAGTCATGTTTCAAGCCAGTTTGGAAATAAAGATCATGCTGCTAGGGATGTTAGTGTTAAACATAAAACCTTAGCTACTATCCAAGCTGTAGAAACTTCCCACATGACCCTATATAAAGACAAGAGTGAGTCACCTCCTTTCCTCCTTACCATAAGGATGTTTGGTAAAAATTTGCACAACTGCTTAGTGGACTCAGGAGCATCTGCCAATGTAATGCCCCTATCCATATGCAATGCTTTAGGATTACATCCTGCTAAATCATTGAAGAAAGTAACCCAATTAGACAAGACAAAGGTAAGTGTGATAGGAGAACTTACTCACATTCACATGCAGTTAGCATCAGATCCTAGAATCCAATACTATATCGATATCCAGGTAGTTGATATACCTGATACATATGGGATGTTACTCAGCAGAGGCTGTCAAAAACCCTTAATGGATACATGTCAACTGATTTCAATCATATGTGGTTACCCTGGACAGGGATACCAAATCAAATAAGGATAGATGTTGAACCTCGCATGAAACACATGATCACTGAATATAACAAAACCAATGAAATCATGTATGTGGATGTGGAACCTGGAGTTTACTCCATTAGACCCTAGATCTCTAGCATAGAGGAGATCCTGATGTTTGATGTCCATGATCATGATGATGACCCTTAGGGTGATGAAGTAAATTTAGAATCTAATCGTAATCCTAAAAATGGGATAGAGGCAGATCATTTCAGGAACTTTGAGATGCATTTGTTTAAAGAGGTGCAACGATGTCAGTTGTTAAAAAGGCCTATTCATGATATTCTAATTGATGGATGGTGTAGGTTGCATGATGAGGCTCATTCTAAAAAGACTTGCGATGCCTATTTAGACATGCTGGAGCTGGAACAAGCATATAGTGAAGCATCTTCATCATCACAAGATGTGAGTTCTGCAGATAGTGATAATGATACCAATTTTTGTTTGTCTTTTGCAGGAAAAGGAGAATGTACATAGTGGGATGAGGGTTCTATTCAGGTGACTGAAGAGATTCTAGTATGCAGCAAGGGTAATGCTAAGAGAAAGAAGAAAATCACCCCAGGGAGTGATTGTTTAGTGGAATCAGATTATGAGTTATTTGATGAAGATAGGGGCAGTAATCTGTCCAAATTTGAGGAGTTTCTGTCAAAAGAGATTCAAAAAGTGATGCAGTAGCAAAGACCTCCATAAGATGTTTTGATTGAAGGATGGTGCAGGTTACATGAAGCACCACACTCAGAAACTACCTGTTCCTTGTGCCTGCATATTCTGATAAAGCAAATATTGCCTAGATCAGAAGATTTACCATCTGATAATAAAAAGAAAGAAGAAATATCAACTCCACATAAGGCTAATAAAGTGAAGTCTGAGAAAGCTGAGATATCAAAATTAAAATGGATATCAAATGGTGCAGCTACCAGAGCAAAAGGAAAAAAGGAAGGCCTAGATAAGCCTTTGATTGGAGATAAGCCATGGATCCTTAGATTTGATGGATCCAAGTCAAAACAAGGAGCTGGAGTAGGGATAGACCTTATTGATCCAACTGGAAAATCCTACTTAGCAGCATATAGATTGCAGTTCCCATGTACAAACAATGTGACAGAGTATGAAGCTCTAATTCATGGGATACTATTTGCACTTAGAAAGAAGGTGAAAATTTTGCATGTCTATGGAGACTCAGAATTAGTGGTCAAACAAGTAAGAGGTATATACTCTTGCAATTACAAAAGACTGTCTAATTACAGACATAGAGTGTGGGACTTGATAGAGGATTTTGATGCATTCAACATCACCCATGTACCCAGAGAACAAAATCACAGGGTAGATGCTTTGGCCTAGGCTGTAAGTACTCTAGAACCTCTGTCCATATTAGGTCTAAAAAGATTCTCAGTTGAATTAGTATCAGTGCCTTCTATACTAGATAATGTAACTAATCTTCAAGTATTTGATGATGATTAGCATATATTAGATTTCATATCCAACAGGGATATTTTTGAGGCACAGATCATAGATGAAAGGAATATAGAAGATCATATCTGGGAAGAAGAAGAAATCCTAGAGTTACCTAGTAATAAAATTCCAAAGGGGATGATAGAGCTAGAAAGAGCATTTGATCTAGACAACATGCTAAAATAGAAGGACCTCCCAAAAGTAGATGGAGGACAGTACTCACAAGTTAACATTGGACAGGGTGCTAAAAGAAGAAATGTCTTGATTGGGAAAGTTTGTATAGAAGAAGAGCTAGAAGGAATAACCCAAGCTCTCAAAGATTATATCCATGTCATTGCCTTGACGTATGACGAACTAAAAATGTACGACACATTAGTCATCACTCACACAATACCCTTGAAGCTAGATGTCAAGCCTTTTCGGCAGAAACAAAGGCCCATCAACGCTTTACTGGAGCCTATCATTTTTGAAGAGGTTAAAAGGCTGCTTGATGCCAGGACCTATGAGACATTCTACATGGGTAGCAAACCTGGTCCCAGTAAGGAAGAAAAATGGTGACATCAGATTGTGTGTGGACTTCAGGAACTTAAATAGAGCTTCTAAAAAGGATAATTATCCTTTACCTTCTCTGGATGAAGTCCTGCAAATCATGAATGGCACCAAGATGATGTCATTTCTGGATGGTTTCTCTAGTTACAACCAAGTAATGGTGGACAAAATTGACAAACTAAAGACCGTATTCACCACAAAGTGGATAATTTTTGCCTACATATGCATGTTGTTTGGGTTAATAAATGCCAGAGCCACATTTCAATGATGAATGGACATAGCCTTCAGAGGCTTGATTGGTAAGTGCATAGTCATCTACATGAATGACTTAACAGTTTTCTCTAAGGATAGAGGTAACCATGTGGAAGACCTAAGAAAGGTACTGAAGAAGTGTGAAAAATATGGGATATCCCTAAACCCTAAGAAGTGCATATTTGGGGTAACTACAGGGAAACTACTAGGCCACCTAATAACAGAAGATGGGGTCATCATTGACCCTGATAGAGTGGAGTCCATCATGAAGATACAGGTTCCTAGAAGCAAGAAGGAGCTCAAATCTTACTTTGGTAAGATTAATTTTGTTAGAAAATTCATCACTGGCTTTGCAGAGATCATTAGACCCTTGAATGCCATGCTCAAGAAGGATGCTGAGATTGACTAGACACCTGAAGCTAGACTAGCTTTTGAAGATATCAAGAAAGCCATATCTAATGCTCCAGTTCTGATCAATCCAAATTATACCAAGGACTTTTACATTTACTCCTTTGCTTCAGAGCATACATCTGCAGCAATGTTGACACAGAGAAATGAGGAAAAGGAAGAAAAGCCTATAGCCTTCATGAGCTGCCCTTTCAGAGATGTAGAGCTCAGATATATGGATGTTGAAAGGCAGGCACTAGCTCTAGCTCGAGTAGTTAAGAAGTTTAGGCACTACATTTTAAGAAGCAAAGTGATTGCCGTAGTACCTGATGCAGAAGTAAAAATACTTTTAATGCAAAGTGAACCAGGTGAGAAAAGAGCTAAATGGATCACTGTCCTCCAAGAGTATGATATGTACATAACACCCATGAAGTTAGTAAGAGGATAGGCATTGAGCTAGATGATATCAGAGATTGATCCCACTATCATGAACTAGTAGTATGTTGTAAATGCAAAGGAAGATGGAGAATGGTACTCAGACATTAGATACATCCTAATTATTGGAAGATGTCCTTCAAAAATGTAGGCCTCACAAAGGAGAGCCTTGAAGATAAGGTCACAGAAGTACATGATAAAAGGAGTCCTCTTCAAGAAAAACTATGAGGGGATATACCTAAGGTGCCTGGAGAGATTAGAAGTAGATAAGGTGCTAGTAGAATTGCATGATAAGTTTGGAACTGCACATGGATCATCCTTAGCCACCACTCATACTATCCTCAAGGCAAGGTATTATTGGCCCACAATTTTTAGAGATACTACTGACCACACCAAATGTTATCATGTGTCAAGTTGCTGCAAACAGAGAAAGATATGCTACTCAACCTTTGCAGCCAGTGATGGAGATGCACCCATTTTCTCAATGGGGAATGGACTTCATAGGACCCATCAATCCTCCATCATCTTCAGGCCACAGGTATGTGCTAACTATTACTGATTACTGTACCAGGTGGATTGAAGCTATCAACAGTAAAACATGTAATGTTGTGGATGTCATCAAGTATGTGGAAAGAAATATAGTGACTAGGTATGGAGTTCCATATGCTTTAGTATGTGATAATGGGTCTGCTTTTACTTCAATTAAACTATCAAGTTGGGCTTTTGATTATGGGATTGTCTTAAAATTTTCCTCAAATTACTATCCCCAAGGGAATGGATTAGCAGAATCCACAAACAAGAACCTACTGAACATCATAAAGAAACTGATAGAGAAGAACCCAAGGGAGTGGAACACTCTGTTGAAATATGCCTTATGGGTAGATAGAACCAGGAACAAGGATGCATTAGGAAATTCTCCTTTTCATCTAGTATATGGGGTGGATCCCATCCTCCTTGTTAACTTAAAGATTCCTACACTACAATTTGCACAAGAATATCTGGGTATAGATAATAAACAAGAAGTCAGGTTGCTTCAGTTGATGCACCTGGAAGAAAAAAGAAGTCAGGCAATTGATCAATTTGCCAAACATCAAGTTGTTGTCAAATGCTGGTTTGACAAAAGAGCTAGAGTCAAAGCCTTTAGAATCTCAGATCTAGTCCTGATGTGGGATAAAGCACATGAGAGGAAAGGTGATCATGGTAAGTTTGATAAACTCTAGATAGGTCCCTTTCAAATTTTTGAAATTTTAGGAGGCAACACCTACAGGGTTAAGACCTTAACCGGTGAGAATGTTCCATTACCAATTAATGGACGGTTCCTCAAACACTATTTTCAAGCCTGAAGTGGCACCATGACAGTCATGTGTATCATAGTGTACATTTGTTGTATAGTTGTTTGTACAGTCTATTTTGTTTTGGTTGCTTTGTTGTGTTTCCTTAGCAGGGATCTTTTTTGATTTAGAGTATGAAGGAGAAGACTAACAACCACTAAAAATAGTGGAAAATTCAGATCATTCAGGTTAATCATTTGAAATTTATGCATAGCTTGTTGTGACTGTCATGAATGTAGAAAGTTGTTTTACTTATGGAATTTTGTATTCAATAAGAATGGGTTGAGTATTCAAGGAATGTTTCTCACAATGACACACCTAAAATCCTTGGGTTTGTTGAACCTACCAGTGTAGATATTAGGTGAAAAATTAGAGGTCACCCTTGTTACCATTACAATTCTCATCTTAATTTCAACAAGTGACCACTCCTTGCATCATGAATTTACAACTGTATATCTTATGAAATCTCTATCAGATACAAAATATAAAATAAATAAACTAATAATATGGATTTTACCGAAAATCCAAGTTAAGCCATCTAAGTAACTCTACTGGGGCTATGGATGCTCGCTGCTAGTGGGGCTCTACTTAGGCAAATTGTAACGATAACCTTGCCGGGGCTATGGACGCCTGCTGGCAACAAGGCTCTATCCGGTTGGCTATGAGGGAATGACATCAACTATGTAGTCTAATGTCAGTCATTGGTTTGTTCAACTGATCTTCAAGATGAGGATAATTAATCACATGCACCCACCTAAACTGAATTAGAAAATTTATGCACCTTATTGAATACATTGAGTCTCAAGTTAAATAATGATTTGCAGAAAAGATAGTTGGAAGTTATGAATTTATTTCATTCAATTTCCTTGAATGGTTTTAATTTGATTGTTTTGTTTGGTTGCTAGTTATTGTGATGTTCACAACACGTCCCATTTTGCTCCTTAGCAAAATGAGGACCCCTGTTGTGGCTTGTTCCCTTGCTTTTGTGCTCTGGGCAGTAATGGTAAAAGTTAGCATCAATCAGTGTGCATGTGCCTAATGTCAAGTGTATCTGTGATCCTGAAGTCTAAAACCCAAAATTCAAAGTCTGAATCTTTCCTTTAGAAGCTTGCCATGTGAAAGAGTGTGAAATTCTAGGAAGGTTTGCCTTTTGCATCACCCTGAAATTCGGCCAAATAAGGAAGTTATGACAAGTCAAAGTTCTGGTCAAACCTGATATTTCTTGGGGGGGTCATATTTCAAACATCAGTCACCTTATGTTAGATCACCCCGATGCAAAACTCCAGACATCAATTTTTAGGGATAGTGGTGTTGACCCATCAAACAACTTCATATATTTCGCGGGGGGTCATTTTTTGAATATCACCTGATATTCTGAATATCACCCGATCTTCTTAAGATCACCCCCTCACAAAATATCACCCCATGCCTATATGATGATGACGTCATCCAAGCCTGATGAACAAAGGAAATCACCCTGATGATGATGTCATCATCCTTTTACCTCATGCAAGCATTTTTCCAACGATCGCCCCATCTGATAACATGACGATGATGTCATGGTAACTACAACAATAAAACCAAGTCATCAACCTGATGACATCATCTAGATCTTCCCAGGGGGGTCATTTTGTTGCTAGGGTCACATTTTGGATGACTCCGATCTTAAACTTTGGCCTGATATGTGAAACTCAACATGATGATGATGTCATCCTTTTTAGAGGGTGATATTTCTAAATATCAAGGTCATTTTTCTTGACCTTCCTGATTTCCTTTAGTGTGATCATGACGCCGCCCTTTCATATTTTAACGAAGCCCATTCATGATGATGATGTCATCATCATATCCCGATCTATAAAAAGAGTCATATCCCTCATCATCATTTAGTGCGCATACCCCAGACCCGATCAAAACATTAAACTCATTCTAGAGCCTAGTAGCATGTTTCCCAGTCAGCGATAGTTGACCGGACCCTTTTGACCACTTGGACATTTTGAATGTGTGAATTTCTACCGAATGCTTAATAATCAGGACCTGATATATTCAAGCATCACCCGATCGTTTGCATCAGTTTTGCCACTCAAAAGTGGAGGGTCATTTTGAATAGGAGGGTCATATTTCAAACATCACCCAATATTTCAAATACCACCTGATATTCTGAATATCACCTGATCTTCTGATGATCACCCCCTCCCATGCCTCGCAACATTTGATGCGCATATGCAGTAGGTCGATTCCCTCCAAATGCAGACACGATACCAAAATACTGGAAATGCAAACAAGGGATATATGCAGTTTTGTCAATAGCTGTGATTAATGCACATCTGACTTTCTGACCAGGTATGAATGGATGAAGTGACTTAATGCATATTTTTTTAATCCACTTTTTGTGTCTATTTGTAGGATCGAGTTGTTAGCAAGTGAAACTTAATGGCGGGGACATCCCAAGTGGCAGATCAGATCATGGAAGACTTAAAGCATGACAGGAGAAGTCAAGGCCTTCAATGCAGAGGAGATTACAGGTGGAAGCATTACTGCTAGAGCGGCGCTCAAGATGATTGTTCTGCTTGGAGATATTTTGGATAAGATTTTATTGTCCACCGTTTGATGCTACAATACATGGATGTAGACCGTTGATTAATTAGGGTTTCTTTGGAACCATATTGGGGATACTCAAAGATATATATTGAGCCCCTTTACTCTGTAAAAAGAGGGAGAGAGATAGATTTTGGAAACAAAATATCTGGCAAATAAGGCCATTGACTGTAGATTTGAGAAGAGATCAGATTACTGAGACTAATGGGGATTGAACTATTGAAATGTCAAGGTTCTATCCTCATGTCATTGTAAATATACTTGTTTCTAAGCATACTGAATGGAAATGAAACTTCAGATTACATCCTGATTGTAAACTTTACGTAATCATCAAGTTGATTTCTAGATATGTAATGGTGAATCCTGTGTTCAAATAGAAGCGCTTTCATTTCATTGCATATTGTTGTCAACTTTTCCTTTGAAGATTTGCACTGGATCATGCAGATTTGTGGATTGTCCTAGTGAAGTATGATTCTAGTTTTCTTCTCTTCATTGCCTGTATGGGAACATGTATGTGGATCTATGATCTCTGTCAAGTAATTTTGGGAATCGCATTCTTTAAACCCTACCTTTGTTCTTTTCTTTTTTTAATTTTATTGAAATCACCTCCATAACTGCAAATCATGATGAACAATAAGTAGAACAAATGAATATGCTAATAACTAAATATCATTAGCATATTTGAGCTAAATGCATTTAGTATTGACAAATATCATGCAAAGAATTACAAATAATGGTAGAAATCATGCAAATATCAAACCTGTAGACACATTATTTGAAGAAATATACTGTATAGAGTAACCTTTCTATGTAGCATATATACAGAAGATAGAATCCACTAATCAACGTAAGGCCCCTGAATGATTAACAATAATACACATCAACCACTGAGTAACGTCAGTAGATTATGAACTAATCAACGGAGACTTGGGATCATGAATTCTTTGAATTCATCATTTCTTTCAAGATAAATAAGGGTTGTTGTGTAACTTTTATTTGTGTGTTTGTGTGTGACTAACATCCTCATCAACAAGTGGTAACAAGCTAAAGCCAAGCTCTGCCTAGCCACTATAAATAAATTGTGCTTGGAGTGAAAGCTTCATGCAATGAGTGTTGTTTTGTTATACCGATAGCCAACCTCCCCCAAAACCCTCCAAGGTGCAACCCTTGAAGGCTGGGAGACTCCATAATAGACAGTAGTGCTGCCGCACATATAACCACTTGAATGGTGGTTCAGGAGCACCTAGCGAATGATGCTTACTTTTGTAATAAGGTCTTTTGACCAATGCATCTTCATTTCAGTTGTATCTAGGTTTATTTTGTAAGTCCCAAGTGACTTAGGGTACATTTGTCAATTGTGATCGCATAATGCTAAAAATAGTAATAATGCCTAAAATAGACAGTAGTGTTTCCCAGCCGCTTGGATTGATCTCCCAGCCACTTGGAGTCAGTTCGGTACTACTCAGGGCAAGTTGATAAATGCCCTAAGGAAGGAATCAAATGATCATCGAATGTAATCAGATCGAAGAGGCTTTGAATGTGATCAGGAGAAATAAAGCAATTCTATTCTGGCCATTTGATTTCTATTTCTTACAACTGTAAATTGTGTAGCTGTAGATTTCCATTCATTTTGTATTCTCCATTATTGCCATATGTGGTCGTGAAGCATTCCATTGGTGAGATTTCTGTTAAAATCAGTGGAATGGCTTTGTTGTATGAGTATTTGTCTTTCTCTTTGTTTTGTTTTTCCTATTCAGCATTGCAGAGGGTCCTAATAGGGCGTTTCACATAGTAAGAATGACCTAGCATCTCCATGTGCTAGGGTTCGCAGGAAGTAAATTGTGCAAAAACGCATTGGTGCATCGGCCAAGGGTTACGAGCATTCACCGACGGAGTGAGTCCCAACTAAGACAAATGTAATTGAGTATTGGAATAAGGATGAGAGACTTGGCCAATGGAGTTGCATTGGTGGTTCATCTGTTAGTTCATTGACTGCGAGAAATTAGGGCATCAATCTGTGGTATCTGTTGCGCGCTCCTCATCAAACAGTTGCACTTACTAATCATCCTTTATTTTAGTAGCCAAAAACCCCTATAAACTTGTGTAGGGAAGGGAAATTATCACCTCCTGAAGATGCCTCAATTGGAAACAGTGAGAATTCAGTTTATATTGTCCCAGCCAGCCTAGGATTCGTACTTATTTTTTTAGTCAAAAAGAGTCTAAAAATTACAAAAAAATCAAAAGACCATAAAATCATTCTTTGTGTTTACTGTGTCTTCTTGTCATAATTAAAAAATTAGATCAAAAGGACCAACTTTCAGCCAAGAAACCAAAAACACTGAAAAACGTGCCAAGAAAATTGCAAAAATAGTCAAGAAAACTAGAGTTGCGCATTTATCCCGCAAAGCTGCACATCTATGTCAACTTGTTGTGCATTTACATCCAATTTCTACACATTTGTGATCTATTACTGTGCTTTTAACATTTACCAGAGCTACACATTTACATTGACCTACTGCGCATATACCTTTTGTTTCAGTGCATCTGTAGCTGGGCATCTAAGATAGTGAGCTTTTTCACATCTTTTGAGAGAAATTTTTTAGCATTTCTGGGTACCCATTTCAGCCTTGTTCTAGTTTCTGAGATTAGATTTACTGTGTAGTTGCTTCTCCCATCTGTTTCCATAGCAAACCCTATCTTTCATCGATTGTTGCATCCACCTTTTACTAGGTCTTCTCGTAAACAAGTCAAAGTATCTATATCAAATTAGCACAAGGCCTTTTTAGATCATTTTGGATTCAAGTAACCCTAGTAAGTCTCAACTATCAAGGACTAGACATCCTTTTCTCTCAGAACTTCACTAGTGGTCTTGGTGCAAGAGTAGTCTCTACACAGTAAATGGGTATCGACTATCCTTACTTGTGGCTATCATCTTGTATCGACCAACTTACTTGGAATCATTGATCAAAAGAGTCCCTTATTTGAATCTCATCACCGCAAGTAATCCCTCCTCACCAACCTACACCAACACCTTACCAGAGTCTCTAGTTTCACCCCACTCCTTCCCACATTGCCTTGCATGGTCTTAACTAGATCTCAAACACAAAAACAACTTGAAATGGCTAGAACATCTGACAGATATGTATCCACTCACGACAGTGATGAGGAAATCTCTTGTGAGGACTATTAAGAAGCCCTCCAAAATTGAAAATTTCAATTCATGCTAGACAGAATGCTCAAAGAGGACCCTCAAAAGTACTTTCATCTTACAAACCAAGGAGTTACACTCCCCTCAGACTTTAATCTCGACAAACTAAAGGATTCCATAGGAGAAGAAACTCATGGAAACTCTACTTTGATGGCTCCTATACAAACCATGGATCGGGGGCAAGAATCTTGTTGGTCACTCCTCAAGGTGACACCATACCTAAGTCTTACTATCTATTATTCCCATGCACAAACAATATAGCAAAGTATGAGGCCTTGGTCATTGGTCTCAAAATGGAAAGTAAAGGAGCTACATGTCTATGGTGACTCCCAACTAGTAATCAATCAAGTCAATGACGACTATCAGACCAAAGATGGCAAGTTAATACCATACAAGCATATGGTAGATGACTTTAAAGAGTACTTTGTGATCATCTCCTTTGAGAAGATACCTCACATTGAAAATAAAGTAGCAAATGCCATGGCAACCATTGCCTCACTCCTCGAGATCCTAGAGAATGAGTCATGGTATGAGTTCTTAGTGGAGTCAGTTATGCAACCAGCTTATGATCTTCCTGAAACACACTCCATATACCTATTAGTTGGATCTAATTCACCCTTGTATGGTAAGATTTACACTTACCTCAAGGATAACACCCTACCACCTGACTTGTCTTCTAGCCAACATCAAACCTTCATTCGCCGAACCTCCTGTTACATAATTATCGCCAATACCCTATACTATCAAGGTCTGGATGGTACTTTACTCTAATGTTTAGAACGTGAAGAATCTCAAACTACCTTACGAGATGTGCATGAAGGAATTTGCAGAAAACACTCTAGCGGTCCTTCTTTAGCTAAGAAACTCATGCATTTGGGATACTATTGGCCAAACATGGAAATCGATTCATATCAATTTCTAAATAAATGCAAGCAGTGCTAGCTACATGGTAACCTCATCCATGCACTAGCTCAAGAGCTATGACCTTTATCGACACCTTGGCCCTTTTGTCAATAGGGACTCGACCTTGTGGGAAAAATTAACCCTCCATCATCCAATGGCTAGAAGTTCATAATAACTGCCACTAAATATTTTACCAAGTGGATCGAAGTCATTCCCCTCACCACCATCACAGGCAAATAGATCGCCTCATTCATCCTCAATTACCTCATCTATAGATACAGAATTCCCTCATCCATTATCATGGATAATAGAAGACCTTTTAAGAACTAGGATGTCTAAGAACTTTGTGACAAATTCAAAATCTAACACTATTTCTCCACCCCTTACTATCCACAAGGCAATGACCAAGTAGAAGCATCCAACAAAATAATCTTGAAAATCCTCAAGAAAATTATCAATGATGTAGGTCGTGATTGGCACATACAACTGAATCCCGCTCTGTGGGCCTATCGAACCAGTATACGCACTCCCATAGGTGCTACCCCTTATGCCCTTGTCTATGGATTAGAAGCCATTTTTCCCATTGAGGTCGAGTTACCATCTTTAAGGTGTTGTTAAAAGGTCTTATCACTGATGAAGACTCCAGAGTTTCCAAACTGCAAGAGTTAGAGTTGTTAGAGGAGAAGAGACAGAATGCTTTCAATCATCTCAAATCCTATCAATAGAGAATGTCACAAAACTACAATCACAGGGTCCATCCAAGGGTCTTCAACATTGGTGATCTAGTGCTCAAGGAAAACCCCTGCAATCAGTAGGATCGGGAAAAGAAAGGTAAGTTTGAACCCAACTGGCTTGGTCCTTATGCAATCATTGTTGCCTATGGATCAGGAGCATATCAATTAGCAACATCAAAAGGAGAGTTGTTCGATGACCCAATCAACAGTATGCATCTTCACTGGTTCTATACCTAAGAGAACCCTAATGTAAAGGGGGCAAAAAATCAAAAAGCAAAAAAAATCAAAAAAGCAAAAAAAATCAAAAAATAAAAAAAAAGCAAAAAATGGAAAAACAACAAAAAAATCATCCTTTAGTGAAAACCTATCAAACAGGCACCTTAGATAGGTACCATGATGAAAACTTGGCAAACAAGCGTCATGTGTACTTCTAGCTTTCATGCAAATAAAAGCAAGTGGTGAAAACCTGGTAAACAGGCATTACTTGTGATAAACCTCTTCCTCCATCTTTGGGAAACCAATCACCTTGTGTCCTTTCCTCCTACCATCATCCCTCATCCAATCCATATCTATTCCACAATAAAAAACCTAGTGATAACCTATCATGGCTTGATACTCTATCTCTTTTGTCACCTTATCAACTAAGGTCTTATCTAGTATCCTATCCATAGTGTTAGCCTAGCATAGCATCTATCGTCAGTATCATAGGGTCAGCCCCAAACTATGTTTCCTCTACATCATCACATAGGCAAGGCCATTATCAAATGCACCCCCGAGGCTTCCTATCCATCCCATATCTTTTCATCTATCCTCTAGTCCATCTGCATCCATGGTCCAAGTCCCGAACTACATTGCCTCTATGTCATCACGTAGGCAAGGCCATTGTCAATGCACCCCAGAGGCACTAGGTCAGTCCCTTAGGGTCCATTTCACTAGTAAGGATTGTGATACCTTTCACCAAATACAAGCACACACAGTAAATCACGTTTCCAAGTAGAAGCTTTGACACAAGACATCAACCTATCCAAAGCAAAACAAAAACAAGAGCAAAATGATCCAAATGGTTCTATCTAAATTATGGCAAGAAAGATACATCTAATACAAGAATGTTTTGTGTCGATTAGTTGCATCTTAAAGTCTTCACTTTTGTTATCATGTTTCCTATGCTACTCAAGGATGCCAAAAGCTAGAGAAGCTATGATGGGGGCATGATTCTTTTCTTTTTTTGTTGCTTGTGAGTTTATCATTAGTAATGTGAAACCTTGTCTAAGGACATGATCAACTCAAATGATCATCAAGGACATTAGAGGACTAATATGAAACAAGTATAATCCTTATCTGTTAATACACAAGAAATACTCAAGTCATTTCGGTTCAATTATACCTAGATGCTTGTATTAACTTGCTAAATCAAAATCCATGTAAGCGATACTTAGGTCATCACGGTTTAATTATACCTAGATGCTTGTATTTTCTTACAACATTTCAAAAACACAAAAAAAAAACAAAAAAGCCCAATGATGAAATAAGCACTTCAAAATACTTACAATATCAAGATGGCAAAACCATTTGTATCCAAGAAAGCATCCACAAAGCATCCATATCCCATGCAATAAAAATTCTATGCAAATTATCAATGTTTACAAATAAAAGCTTGTAATCCTTCCATCAGTCAGTCTTCTATCTATCATTGTGTCATTTCTATGTCAATTGAGTACACTTGGACATAACAAAAACATAGCATTAATTGCATGTCATATCACATGAGATAGTCATAACATGATTAAATCATTTGCATACATATTAGGTACATTAGAACACCCATATCCATTTGCATCATACATAGCATAGTATCAACAGAAAAATCAAAAATATAGGCAAAGACATATAGATCATTGCATAAACGGCATCATCATATAGCTAGCATCTCACATTTTGCATATTAAAACATCAAGTAAACATCCAAGTTTGCATTAGCTCATTATCGCATTAGGTCATCATAAACATCACATAGCATCATATAGACATAGTAAAAGCATACATCACATGTGTAACATCATAAGATAGAATGCATCCATAATAGAAACACATATACAACTACATATAGAGAATCATATAGCTGCATCATCATATAAATATAACATAAATATGTCCAAGTGTACAAATATCAAAGTCCATCTATGAGGCAAGTCATAAAAGGTGTGCATACATCACAAAAATAATGATACATGTCTCGATAACTGTACAAAATGTTATAAAGTGCATACATATCAGGCTATCCATGAGCCATCAAAATGTGTATACATCACAAAAAATTAGTACAAGTGTAATGGTTAGGCTTGCTACCATGGGACACTGCTCCTAGTACTGTTCCCTCCACCTCCTCCTCTGCCAACCCCTGACTGCTATGGACCCATAGCAGACACTGCAAACTGTGAACCCCCTACCCTCTGAGATGTATCGGCTACTGACTGGCTCTTGAAGATGGGTGCCCTCTAATCTGCTGGCACAACCCTGTGGTATAGACCCCTATAGTACTAAGTCTGAGCCTACGCCCCAGAAAGCTCAACCTGAACCTACGCAACCTGCGCCTGAACCTGCTACACCTATGTAACAAAAAATGAAGTAGTTTCATCGATACCCAAAGCCTCTAGGGCTGAATCTCTCTCCAATCTAAGGGTCCACACCCTCACCAATGATGTATCCCACTCTATAGTGAGCTAAGATATGATACCTGCATTTGCCTCCCTCTGGGACTCTGCTACCCTAAGCTACTCCCTGAGTTGTCTGATCTACCCCCTCAACATAGTAATAGCCTACTGCTATAGGTCAGGCTGGGTGGGAACCTATGCCTGTACCTGATGCTAGGGCACTAGCTACTAAACTACCTGCTGGGGCACTTGCCATGGTGCCGACATCTATATCTGTTGTGCAACCTGCTCCATCATCTCCATCTCCTTGTCCCCATCCTCCCCCTCCTCCACCTCCATCACCTCCATCATCTCCATCTCCTCGTCCTCCTCTCCCCCTCTTTTGTCTCCTCCTCCTCCTGCCTGCACCATCCTCATCATCTAAATCCTCCTCCTCTAGATGAGGAGCCAACTCTCCTAGTCCTAAATACCTTAGGAACGAGTGGGCAAAAAACCATTCCTCATAATCGAGAGTCATCCCTGCGTCTACCACCTCCCTCCGCATCAACCATGCCATGTAGGGAATCTACCAAAAGTCTGCTCTAGCCTCCTCATAGGAAACAACCGGGCCCCATCTCAAACGCTTCGCGTGTCTCTAGGCAAACCATGCCTGACCCTGTGGCTGACCCTGTATCCTCCCAAACTATCTCTATACCCGACTGATAATCTACCTCTCCAATATGTGTCGTGTCCTCCCAATGAGCCACCAAGTCTGAAAGTAGTAGGGTACCTCATCATCCTCATTGTCACATGGCTCACAATCTAGATACAGGCGGCATATAACTCTATCCACATTATTCAGTGCATGTCTCCAGTACTCAAGTTTTCCCAGCTTATGCTGGGAAATAACACCTGCGTATCCATAACTGTAGGGCTCACCTCTCTGCCTGGAAAAGATGCATATCAGCCAAGTAATAGCAATGTGCTCCCATAACCAAAATTGTAGCAAAGAGACACCAACAGACAAACTAGCTCCTCTGTGGTAGACCACCTGGTGCATATCATGATACAAGTGTGCAAGAACATAGACACCCCATGCAAAATGGGTGCCCTATGTGATCATCCTCTCCATAGTCCTACCCCAACCAATGGGGAACCCATGTGACCTCCTATCAGGGAATACAACACCCCCAATTAACCCTACCACTATCCTTGGGAAGTAGTCATAGTAATCATGTATGTCCTCCCATGAGATAACCTGACTCTCTAGCTCTGGATCATCAAAAACACAACTGCACTCTGCTAATCCTTCATCACGCTGGGCCTCATACTCTATGAGCTCACCCTAGATCAGTAGATGTAGGATCCTATAAACATCCTCTAAGGTAATGTCCATCTCACTAGTAGGAAAGTGGAACATCTTGTCCTTGCTATGGAAATGCTCCACTGTGGCAGTCAGCAAAGTGTGAACCTCAAGCATGGAACACACGTAGTCCAATCCCATAGCATCGAGCGCCTCCTGATCTATCTTTGTGAGCATGTACCACTACAACAATGGCAAAGGAAATTGCTCCTGTGACATAAGTATATCATGAATATCCTCCTACAATCAAGCAAAGCAATGCGTCAACCAAAAACTGCAAATCTACTCAACCTATCAAACTATCCTATCACTTACTTAACATATCAAATTCATCAAAACAAGCGTATCATCTCTTGACTAGATTCCTACAATCTCGGAGATAGCTTATTGATTGATGCATCAATCAAAATGCCAATCGAGTCAATTTCACTAAGTGAACTTACTATCTAAAGCAAATGCGTCGATTCAGAAGGTAAATGCACCATTTCACAACAAATGTGCCACTTTTGGGAAATGCACTAAAACATTGAGCAAGTGCGCCATTTCATAACATATGCATAGCTTTGCACGCATGCGCAACAAGACATCACAAAAGCGTAATTCCATAACTAATGTGTCGTTTCATAACACATGCACAGTTTCCCATAACGTATGCACAGAAAACATAAATGTACCGAATCATATCATAAATGTTTCGCACCAGAACAAAAGCGTGGTTTCACATGGCATATGTGCTGAATCGCAAAACAACGCATTCATTTTCCTAAATTTTCCCTAGCATTTATTGCTCTAATAAATGACCCTAGGTAAGTTTTACTGAACTACATACCAGTGATTCTGCCTCGGCTGGCCGTCCGAACCATCGAATGTGCTCAAAGTGGTGCTCCTCGCATGGAATATCCATATCTATACCAACTACTCTAGCTCCTGTGCTCTCCTAAGCTTTGAGGGACCTATCAACAAAAGCCAAGTGTGCAAATGACTAAGATTGTGGACCCAGCTCCTATATATAGCAAGTGAACCCTAACTGGCTGTGTGGTGACCGTGACTACTTCCCAAGCCCGTTTCCTCCCATTTCTCTGACCCGTATCCCGTTTTCTTCATCCTAACCTATTTTTCACCTTCTTCATCATGAGATTGTCCATCTCACATCCCTCGAACCTTTTTTCCCATCCAATCTCCTGAGGGGGCATCCCATCATGTCGTTAAACTTGTACTAGGGGCAAACTGAGACATGTATCATTATCAGAAAAATCTATTCTTTGAAATAACGTGATAAAACACATTACATCAAAGAGGGGAAAAATGTATACACCTAAGAATGACACGACTCTATCCAAATAAATATTCTTATTATTTATTTAAGTTGAATTCCTCTATCAATAAATAAATAGACAAATTTATTTATTTGATTCATATTCTTCCAACAATTAAATAAAATTAATTAATTTAATTAAATTCCTCCAATATCCTCCAACAATTAAATAATTGGTTTTATTTAATTTAGAATGATTTTGGACGAACAAATTAAATAATACCAATTATTTAATTAGTTCTTCCAAAATCGTTCTAAATTAAATAAAAGCAATTATTTAATTGTTTCTTCCAATAATATCTTCTCTAAATTTAAATAAATCAAATATTTATTTAAGTTGTCCATTTCTTCTAAAAATTGAGTTATCTCTAAATATAATTCAATCCTTGTGCACATGCAATTGAATATACCAAATATTTAATTGAGTTAAAATATCTTCTCATCCTCATGCAATATTTATCCTCTAGTTCTAGTCAGTTAACTCTTCTATCTATTTTATTAATTGATTAATCTCTTAGTTAACTCTTTTTTCAATTTCATTAATTCCTCTCATGAAAAATAGAGTAGGACACATGTCCTCTTTCTATTCGCACACATCTCTCAACCATTCTCAATCGTTGATCTTCTTGTTCATTCTATACTGTTGATCTTCTCTCTTCCAAGTCTATAAGTATAACCTTATTCCTCCATTTCTATCATCCAAGCTTTTAGTAAACTTACTCTACAGGAATTACAGCATGCCTTTGGCACCAAACCATTCCATAGCTTGCGATCACCCCTTTTATCATTGCAATTATGTTGAAGAATCTCTTCATTTCAAACCTATCATAACCATTCCCATTTGACATCTTGGAAAATAGCAAGGAAGTGTACCTTCTGAGGGCCATATTCATACACAAGATCACTTGAGATAGGCAACCAATGGAAGCCATGAAGTAAAGAGGTTTGCAAGGTTTGAGTTCTTTGTTTGTTTGATCTTCTTTGTTTCTTATTTCATTGAGTTATTGGGTATTATTGATATATTTGATTATTCATTCCAATTTTCCCTTAACAACCCCAATATGATAGAGATGTGCTCAAGCATTACAAAAATGATCAAACATGGATGGAGGCACTTAGATAGGTCACGAAGGTGTTAATCCTCCATAGGAATGCACATCTAGGACCTGCAACCTTGAAAGAGGCTAAAAAAACCAAAAATGATTATATAAGAACCCAAAGGTCCCACTAGGTGTGCCAAAATATGTACATATGGAAAGTAAACATAAGAAACAAGCTAGAATGATACTAACATATTTTATTCATTAATTAATACAACCTCATGATTAAGGTAAATGGAATGCATACAAATATATGAAGATATGCTTTAAACAACACATGTGTAAACCTTGATTGTTTTGAATTTTCTCCCTTATGTTGGATGTATGATTGCTCCTAAAATTGAAAACATAACTTTGCATATCTTGGATACTTTAAAATGGCTTTCAAGAGGTTAGATTTGTAAATTTTTGGATGGGGGATTGGAGGACTAAGATTGATTTGGAAGATCAGTGGTTGAGGATTGTTGAGAGGATTAGATTGATGAGTGGCCACCAAGTGGCATGATAGAATTGGAGGATAAAGATGGTCCTTAGATCAAGGAGAGATCAAGGGTGGAGGATGGTATTAGATAAAGTGGATGGAGAGGATCAAAGGAGGACAAAAAGGACCTTTTGTACAAAGGACTTGCCCATCTGTTTGTAAGAGACCCATGTGATATTGTACAAAAGCCCATGCCTTTGTACATTTTGAGGAATGTGAGGGGTTTGAATGGATTTAAGCATGGTAAGGAATGTGAAAGCATGTGATTAAGTTGATTTAGTGGATTAGTCAACTTAATCAAAAGTGCACAAAAAAGGGAATTAAATAAATAGAAATATTTATTAAATTCATGTGATGGGGATAAGGATATTAGATAAATAAATATTTATCTAATGTTAGACTATAGAAAATGATTGATTAATTCATTAAACGACTAAATTTATTCAATTAATGCTAGGAGATGGTATAGATGAATAGTGATTTAATAATAAATTAATTTTTAATCACTGTCAAAAGGGGGATTGATCAATTAACTATCTAAACAAGTGTTTATTAAGTTAATTATGGAATAAAGTGGTTTAGTGATGTTCACATTGGGGTTAAAGTGGTAAGATAATGAGTGGATGATTTTAGGTGTCTACAACTCCATGTGAAACACTTCACCATATGCTTGAATCATACATGTGATGACTCTCTTGGCAAAATTCTTTCCTAGCACATTGGCAAATATTATAGTAGATTGGTTCCACACCTTAACTACAAGTTCCTTATGCTCCTTCTCTGATGTTTCCATTCATTTATCTCTCACTTTTAATATAACATTGAGCCTAAAGTATTTCTTACAAACTTGGTGCAATTTAAAAAAGGTATTAATGAGAGTGTCTAGAGATTTTCTTCTCATTTATTTTTCTTGGTTATTCAATGGAGTTTATATCCCTTTGATGGCCCTCACCTACCTCTTTTCTCTGAGAACTTACTAACACATAATCAATAGGATATACTTTTTGAGCAGTTTTGTTTTCTTTTTGACTTAGTTCTTCATGCTCTTAAAGTTGACCAAATCCTTCTAAAGCATCCCCACCTCAAATATGATGAACCCTATCCTACCTCTCTACCCATGGATCCCCCTTGTTTTTCTTCTTCACCTACCTAACTTTATTCCTATCTATCCAAACTTGAACCTAGACCCAATACACCTCTTGTTGACCCTCCTAAGCATATCTTACCCATTATCTTAGAACCCAAGCTTATAAACCTTCCACCTACCCAATCCAAACATCATCTTAAGCATGATCTCTCATCCCTCCTTTCATGTGCATACTATAGGATGTTTGGCCTCTCTACCAATCATTATCATGCTCTAAAATCTAAAATTCAAGATCTTCTTGATGAGGGTGCTATCACGCTTTATGATGATACACCTCTCTCATCTTCTCTTGATGGCACTACTCCATTGTTATATGATAAAAAGCACACTACTATTTTTTAGGCCTCTGTTATACCTCCATGTTCACTATTTCTATCATACCTAATACACTTCTCACTTCTTTTGATGAGAAGGTGTTTAAGTCCATTGATGACCTTCCCCCTATAACTTTTATATTCCCTCATACTATATCTCTACCTTTGGATAAATCTCTTCTTCATTCTTTGTATGAGGTGGACTTGGTTGAGTCACCGAATAACTTCACCTTCATTATTGGTTGATTCTACTATCATTCTATTGTGATGGTACCTATTATGTGGTACACATAGCTTTCCTTCTTTGCTTGTTTCCATCATGTGGTAACACAATTTAGGTGAAACCATATTTTCTTTTCATGGGTAACATCACAACCTTATTCATCTTTGTTGTCCTCACCCATATTCTATAGGGCATGGATAGTTCATTCTAGGGGAAAATACCCTACATGAATCCTTACTAAGGACCTTTTCCTATCTCTATCCTCTTTCATTTACCTTAAATCAATTACATACACTTATTCTATGCAATTATCTGAAGGAGGGAATAGATCTACCATTCTCACATTTTGGTATACTTTCCTAGAATCTATAGTTTGTGGTCCCAAGTATAGAGTATGCTTGGTCATGACCGCCCTTATCTTAGATCACCTAGTAAGAGAGCATGCTAGTCCAAGTGATCCTATATTTTATAAAATATTTGAATTACCTAGCATCAAAGGATTCTACTCCAAGTGATCTTAAATTTTATCAAACATCTAAACATCTAGAAATAGAGGATGATAGTACAAGTGATTCACCAATGTTGTCTCAATTTCTGAATGTGAAAATTTTAAACTTTTCACCACTATTTCATTGGCATGTGTTATAGTCCACATTGTTCTTACGCCATTTTGTCATGACTAAAAAATTTCCAATCATCTTGAAATCCCAATTACTTGTTAAATTATGTTTGTCAATGTGTTTTGTTGATCAAGGCATTTCTGATGTATGAAAGCATCTAGTCTCTTCTCCTTCCTTGCCTAATTGACCAGTTAGGACATGACATTCATAAAATAAGGAGGAAGATGCAAGGTTCATCAAATCTTGTGACATGTATATATCTATCATTAAAACTTTTACATTTATCTTGGAAGTTCCATGATCAAAGAACTATAGAGTTGGAATTGAACCTATAGGTCTCATTGGATTCATGTTAGATAGCTATTGAATTGGGCTAGTTGGACCGATGAAGGCTTTATAATTTGTTGTTAAATTTGGTGGAGACTTTTCAGGGTTTGAAAGTTGCAATAATAGATGATGCAAAAGCAACATTGCAAGCTTAGTGCTTAGGGTTCTTGGTCTAAAGCAAAGAATGAAAGAATCTTATTTGGTGTAGATATAATGGTGTATGTTCATTCATTTTGAACCTCAGAATATAATGGCACAGTCTACATGTGTAATATGCCACAAATTCAGCTAACATTATCCTCAGCTTGTGCTAAAATGATGGCATTATAGATACATTAAAGAGTAATGTTCACTGGATTCTTGTCAAGAATTATATTGGGATAATGAAGAACATGTTAAGATGAAGTTGAGATTAATACAATTTGAAATGATTTTCTATGTTTTCTTTACACATTTTACAATATATAGTCGAAGGAGGTATTCATTTCTAATGTGGAATAAAAGATAGGCCATGACATGGTCAATTGTAGAAATATTATATCATGGAATACATTAATGGTTGCAGAATATGCTTGAAATAGATTTGTTGAAATAGCTGCAGAAACTTCCATGATGTGGCCAATGGATATAAGGCAAATGTTAATGAAGATCTTCCAATCAAATGTTAACATGGGATACTCTAATCATGAGATCTATGCACAATAGTTTAGTTGAAGAGGCTTTAGAAACTTTCAAGTAGTGCAATGATGGGCAAGTATAATGCCTCTTCTGCCACCTTCGCCAACATCCTTTTACAATATCCTCTTCCCGCACTAAATATGGAAGTGTTTAAAATAGTTTTTGCTAGATATTATAGTTAAATTTATCTAGAAACTTGCACGAAACCACAACCAAGTAAGAATAATAATGTATTTTGAGTGGTATACAAAGATTATGGGCTATGCACAATATGGAGTTGTTGAAAAGGTTTGAACCTTTCAAAGAAATGTAGTCGACACTATATTTAGAAACAACACTGGTAGCCATGCATGAAGGATGTCAAAGCATAAACAATTGGCCACAGTTTTAGAAAAATAAAATATATTATTTCTTGAAAGTCATGATGGTAGCATTCAAAAGGTTTTAGAAACTTTTAAGTTGGTGTGATTGACAAGAGAAATGCTAAATGCCAACACACTGCCAACCTATACCTAGACCACAACAGTGTTTTAAAATGAGATTTTTCTTTGTCAGATGTTATAGTTGGAAATGCTCAAAGTTGCTATACATGCTGCTACTTATCTACAAAGAGTTTCAACATGAGAAGAAATCAAATGCTATGTGGAATACTTAAATTGTACGATATTCACAAATCAGATTTGGTGAACTAGAATCCGCAATTACATGCTATCAATAGGTGGAAATCCAACTTCCATGGCCTTCGCCAGCTTTCCCATACCCATGCCAAATTATGAGTTTTTCAAACAAGATAGAAGATCCCCATCAAAGAATAATGGAAAGGCTTTGGCATATGCTATCGCTAGAAATGTTCTAATATAAAAGCACAAAAGTGGCATGCATGCAAAATATAAAAGAATCAAAAAGTTGTAGTTATAGCAAGTAATCGAAGGATATGCATGTTGGAATTTAGGATAGACAATTGAGAGGGGGGGTGAATTAGTTGTCACTAAAATTTTGTTCCTTATTCACTTAAAACCTTCTTGTAGTTAGGGTAAAATTGCAAATCAGGGCAAATGAATAAACAGCAATGATAAAAACCCTAGCAATGCACAATGAAGCACAAGACAACATGAAAATCAAAATAACAAATGTAAATGCAAACCGATCTCCACGCTATGCTTGATTTATCTCCATTGCTCTTCTCCACCTCGCATGAGCATGCAAGATTTTGAAGGATTATTGTTGGAGGAATGTTGGGTGCTCACTTCTGCAGCATAACATTAAGATGAAGATGATATGAGGATGATAGTTGAAGGATGCAAAGGCTCTAATGATATTTTGACAGCATGTGGATACTTGAGGATCAATGCCCTTTTAGAAAATTTGACAGAATAAGGGTGCTTAAGGCTCAATGCATGCTAATGGCTTGTGAGGGGGTTGATTTATAGGAAAGGCTTGGTTCCAATGGATGGCTAGGATCAATTAGGGCTTTAGGTGAAATGGATGGATAGGATTAAGTTAGGTTTCCTTGCACATCAAGAAATTGTAGTCATATGACATGTGGCAAAGGAGGATGAGGCTTAGGTGTGCTTGTGTAGATAAATACTAAAATTAGGTCCCATTAGTTGTGCATGTGAAAGATAAAAGTTGTAACACATGATTGACTAAACAAGTGTTGGAATGTGATGAAAGATGAGTGTTTAATTCAAATAAAATATTTGAATTAGTTGGGATATGAGTTGGATATTAATTAAATAAATAAAATTTATTTAATTAATTGAGAAGTTGAATAGGATGAGATAAGATATGATGTGGAAATTAATTAAATAAATAAAATTTATTTAATTAATTGGGATGGGGATAAGATAAATAGGATTATGCATGTGAAATTAATTAAATAAATAAAATTTATTTAATTAATTGGCTAAGTAGGATGAGGATGGGATTGAATGAGATTTTAATTAAATAAATAAAATTTATTTAATTAATTAGCTAATGGATAAATAGGATTAAGAGTGGGATTTAGGACAAAAATGGCTTATGATGTTTAGGATAATGTTTTAATAAGGTGTTGTAGGACATGGACAAAGTTGGGACAAATTTGGGTGTCTACATTTTGCCCCTCTTTGAGATGATGTTCGAGATGATAAGATTTGTGTCGAGTAACATCATTTCAAAGAAGCCAAGGTATGGATAGAGGAAAATGATAGTGATGATGGAAAGATATGATGAGGATGATGATGGTGGAAAGATAGGATGAAATGGGATGATGATGCCCCCTCGAGAGGTTAGGCGGGTTGGACAAACACGGGTAGGCTCTCGAAAAGAAATGGCTTGGCTGCAAAAAGAAAGATAAGGGGATAGATAGAAGAAATGATGATGCGTTATGCTGCAATGAAGGTGAGCAACCATGATGTTTGATATAGCACTAGACGTTATGCACCAAGGTATAAGGACCAGGGTGACGATGTGTCTTGTGCCCCAGCGTAATACAACCTTGTCTAACATATGAGGAAGAAAACTTAGAGCATTGAAATCCTACTACACAAAAGGTATGATATGACCTTAGATGCAAAGGATAGTGCAAAAAGCTATTCCAACATACACAAGATATGAATATTAGCTAGAATGATATAGATGTGATACAAATGCAAGATAAAAAGATAACACACACAAGCAAGCAAGCAAGCAAGCAAGCACAAATGATTCAAAAACAAACAAGGTATTGCCCCTGTCAAGCTGTAAACCAATGATTAATTGCTGATTGTTGATAGTTGAGAGTGTTGTCATTGCAGGGAAAGCTATATCCCTAGATCAACACAAGGTTGTTTGCTGAGTTGGTTGGCTAGTTGATTGATTGATTTGGCTTACAACAAGGCTAGGATCAAGACCATGGATTGCGTTTGGATAACTTGGCTTGATTAATTAACATGATTGGTATGGATTAAGGATGGGCTTGCATTTGGATCTTTGTTTGGAATGGTTGGAAGATGATGAAATGTTGATTAGATTGATTTGATGAAGGATGGATGATTTGTGGTGGATTGAGCTTCTTTTGACTTGCTGAAGTGATTGGATTTGTTTTGATGGCTAGATTGATGTGCTTGATTTGATTTGCTTTGGCGTTGATGTGTGCTATTGCTGGGTTGATTGTTTTGATGATCGGATTGTTTTGAATGATGATAATGATGGTGTGATGATTAGAGTGTCAATTCAATCTAAGCATAAGCAAGCGTTCTTAGTATGCTTAAAGGATGTAAAATAAACAAAGTATTGTCCTTATCAAGTCATAAACCAATGATTGATTGTTTGATTGATGATGATAGATAGTGTTGTCATTGTGGGGAAAGCTATATCCCTAGATCAACACAAGGATGTGGGAACACTATATCCCATTAATAATGATTGATTGATGATGATTGATTTGGCTCATGACAAGATTAGGATCAAAAACTTGTTGATTTGATTGGATAATGTCCCTTGGTTGATTAGCTTGCTTCATATGGATTAGTGTGACTTGGATTTGGAGATCATTGCTTAGATTGATTTGATTGATATGATTGGAAGAAGTGATTGATTGAAATGGATGATTGAATGTTATAGATAGGAAGAATTGATGATGATGAGGATTTGATTTTGATTGGATGCTAGAGTGGATTGTTTTGGATGAGGCTATTGGTTTTATTGCTTGGATTTTTCATTGGATATTTGATTTTTTTTGAATTTTTTGACATATTTTGATTTTTTTGGATTTTTAAATGTTTTGGAACATCAATGGATTTACAATTTAGGTAGCTGTTGTGCTAAATACCAATGACAAGGGAAAACCAAGTCTAGGTGCAAAGATGGATGAATGGGATTGGATGGATAAAAGGATGGGCAACAAGGGATGGAAGGCTCATGATATATGGATGGATAAAAAGATAGTCCATAAAAGGGATAGATGCATGCCTCATGATAAACAAATAGGTAGGCTATAGTGGAAAGCTCATGATAAATGGATGGGGATAAGCTATAAGATGGAAAGCTTATGATAAGGATATGCCATAGTGGATGGATCATAAGGGAGCTAGGATGTGATCTTCAAAGGCTATGTTGCATAGGAAGAACTTGCCCCCATTCTAGGTGGTAATGCTTAGGATTTTTACATGACAAAGTTCATGACCATGGGATGACATGATAGGTTTTACATGACAAGGTGTATGATAGGTGGATAATGATAATATGGATTGATGAGGAAGGTATGAGGTATACCAAGAGATATCCAAAGCATGTTTCAAGATTTTGCCCCTATGTCTTCATCAAAATCAAAAGGCAGAAGGATGGATGAATGGATAAATGGGTTCAATAGGATAGGCTTGTTTATGTAATGGCTAAGGATGGTAGGATGGTAAATGATATAATGGGATAGATAGTTTAGAAATGGATAGGTTGGATGAGACAATGTGCCCCCAAGTGTAAGTGACATAGAAGATCAACCTACACATGACGCCTGTTTGCTAGGTTTTCATCATGGTACTTATCCAAGGCACCTGTTTACCAGGTTTTCACTGTTGGACGAAGGGATTTCTCTTTACTTTTTTGATTTTTTGATTTTTGATTTTTTTCTTTTTTTTTTTTCTTTTTTTTTTTTTTTTTTTTTTTGGATGGGATGACAATTACACATGGCGCCTGTTTGCCAAGTTTTCACCATGGTAATGGATAGGAGGGACTCAAGTGTTTAGTGCTATGAAGGTTGGTAGTCCCGTTGGAGATGGATGTCATCGCATGGACCATGTCGTTATGCTCATAGATGTTGATAAGGGGTTGCATGGATGGGAGATGGATTAGGTAGATAGTGGATTAGGATGTGGATTATGGAAGGCTCATGCAAGGATAGATGGATGGAAGGATAGTAGATTATGATGTGCTTATGGAAAAGGATGAAAAGTTTATGCAAAAGCATGGACCATAGGGATAGCATGGGAGAGATATGTAGGATAATGGATGGAAGATGGGAAGATGTAGTTGTGTGGAGGTGCTGCGGAGTGGAAGGGAACCATGACCAACGGTTGCACACACCGTGATAAACATTGAAGCTTTTGATTGGATGGTTGTGTAGGAAGCAATGGAGATGTTTGCTTAGGGGATGGTCGATGAAGTGATTTAGGAACCCACATAGATTTAGTATTTTTAGTGCTTTTACTTTGCTTGTGGGATTTTTGAAGGGAATGGAAGTTTTGAATGGAAGTAGGCTTTTGGATGGAGATAGGTGATTGGGATTCTTGAGATGTGGATGAGGATGCCTTATTTGTTTTGTTAGTTATTTGCTTAGGAACCCAAACCATTTTGCTTTTGGGCTTTGCTTTTGAAGGTATGGGCTTGGATAGCTTTTTGGATTGCTTTGCTTTGGTTATTTGCATTGATTTTTCATGTTTGTGCCCTAAGGCATGAGAGTCCTTAAGATTTTTGGTAGGACTTTTAGCTTTGTAGGTAGAGACATCAAAAATTTTGCTTTTGAATCCCATGGGGCGGGTGGAGTGGATGGAATTATTGGAAGCTTTATGTTTAAATGATGTGTGCTTTTGTTGGTCATGATTAGGGATGCAAGGATACTTATGAATGATATGTATGTTAGGTGTTGGAAGCAATGGTGACAAGGTGGATGGAGGGATATTTGGAGTTGGTAAAAGTGGAGGCAAGGTGGATGGCGGAAGGTGTATGGTCACATGCTTTTGACATTTATAGGATGATGGAAATGGAATGGCTACATATGTTTTGGGTATATGATGGGGGGTGTGATGGAAAGTGGTAGGTTTAGGATGCATGAAAGGATTACCAACATCTTGGCCTTGTTTACCTTGGGGTGTGTATCCAAGGCCATATGAGCAGGGAGGGATTTTGACATGGTTTGGCTCCAAAATACCTTGTTCATAAAGGCCTAGACCTTTGCCTTGGTAGTTCATGTTTTAGAGTATACGATGGACAATGGGACTAGGTGTGCTGTGAACATTAGACTTGAGCTCATTATTGGATGAAGAAGGTGAAGTGGATAAAGGTCGTTGTTGTCCTAAGGAAGAACATTCATGGACAAAGGTGGTAAAACCAATAGGACATGATGGTGGACTTGAAGTGGAATCGATGGTCAATGTGAAACGAGGATCATTAGGATCTTGCTTATGTTCATGTTGATCCAAGTTATTGGTATGATCTTTTATGCTTACTTGGGGGACAAGTGTCTCATCATGACAAGTTGATGTTTGCTCATTATGGATAGGGCTAGATGGTAGATGACTAGGAGCAATGTGGATATCTTGGTCATGGATAGATATAGGATTATGGATAGGATCAAGGTGCTCATGGATAGCTTCTTCATAGGTATCATCTTGATCATAAAGAAGGTAAATGTTATGGATGGGTTGCATGGAAGTGTTTTGATCTTGAGTTGGACTAGGGCTTAATGTTTCCACATGTTTAAGATTATGCTCTTGACATACCTCTTGACTTTGGATGGAAGTGGAAGGTTCTTGAGTGGACTTGATAGGCTCTTGATAGTTATCAACATGAAGGCATGATGGCTCTTGACTTAGGCTTGTGGTTGGAGACTCTTGAATAGACTTGTTGGCTTGTAGGTCACATGATGGGCTTAAAGGGCTAGGTATGTTAATGGAAGCCTCTTGAAGAGGCTCAAGGATATGTGAACCACATGATGAGATTATAGGATTGGACATGACCTTTGGAAGTTCATTGGTAGGCTCATGAATTAGTGTTTGACATGGAGGTAGTTTATTCCTAGCTAGTAGCCAATGGATCACATCCTTTGCAAGTGTATGGGTGGATGGAAAATATAATGGATGTATGATAATGGTAGTTGGTGTTGGATTAGGATTAGGACTAGGACTAGGTTGAGACCTAATTGGATTGGATGGATTAGGATTTGGACTAGATGGGGGTGATGATGTGGCACGATTTCCCATTATAGGTGGGTACACCTTGTAAACAATTGAGACAAATATTGGACATTGATTTGTATTATGGCCTTTGGTCCTATGGTATGCACAATAATCATGTTCATCATATGGACTTTCTTCACATGGTTTGACTTTAGGAAGTTCAATGAGTTTTGCTTCAAGCATCCTTTGTAAAACTCTCTCAGCCGCATCCTTTGGTGAACGATTAGAATGACATGGTGATGAAGGTAATGGAGGGCTTGGTGGTTTGGAAGGTAGATGGATTAATGGACTAGGAATGGGATCACATGGTGGTGTTGGGATAGGACTTGTTGGTTCATGTGTTAGCATGTGATTGGGTGGTGGTGGCCACTCTAGATTGGTATCTCCCTTGTCAAAGGTTATTAGATCTTGCATAGGATAACTTGGGCTTGTTTGATTTATGTACAAGGGGCCATTAGGATTTGGATATGATTCTTGTTGGAAAGGTGGATTTAGATCTATCAATGGTGCTTGGTGGTCTTGTTGAAAAGGTGTATTTGGACTTACTTGATTTATGTACAAAGAGCCATTGGGACTTGGATGTTGTTCTTGTAATATCACTTGATGGCTTTGTGGATGGGCTTGGTAGTGCATTGGAATGGTGGCATGAGGGATTGGATAAGCTTGAGGTGGATGTTCATAGGTTGATGTGGTATTGACTTGGTGGATAGGTAGATTAGATTGATAGGAAGTGGATTGATATGACATGCGGCTATAAGGTGGATTAGGTTGGTATGGAGTGGCTAAAGATTGTTGTATTTGTCGAGCTTGACTAGTGGCTAAAAGGTGTTGGACTTGGGCTATGGAGTGTTGTAGTTGAGGTGATTGGCTTGCGTGGGGTTGAGCTTTTTGGATGAAGAATTGTAATATTTCAATGGCGTCTTGGTTTAGGGGTTGTAATCCTTGATAAAGATTTTGGAGGAATCTTTGGAATTTGATTTCTAGGTCCTCTAGTGTAGACATGTTGTCACCAAGTGTTTTTCTTAAGTCCTTTTAGCAAGTGCTTGCTTAGGGATTTGGATGATGATGTGGAATGTTTAGATGATGTGTTTAGATTGATTTGTTTATGTGTTTGGGTGTTTAGAGTTTGATATGGCAATATTCAAACAAATGATTATGCATATACACACATGAATCACTCACGCAAGACACATAAGCAAGTTGTTGACTTTGAAAATGAAATGTGATGATTATGCAAGCACACATAGAAGACACATTAACAAGCCTAATGTGTAGTCAAGTGGGTATAGCCAATTAGGTCTTAGGCTATCTATTGCACAAGGTTGACTATGGAATTGAAAGTGAAATCCTGCCACACAGCCAGGAGAAAGGGGTAACCCACCCTTCACCTTCACTTCCCAAAGGTATAAAGTTCTTTGGGGCTTAGCCAAGAGTGACAAGATTCCAACTCCCAATGAGGGTGTCTTTTGATTCAGCCTCGATTGAGGTCGTCCCTTGGAGTGGTGTGTCTCTAAGCAGGCCTCCTAAGAAGGGTATGACAAAAGCAAACCAAGTGAGCTATCACTTGATTCACACTCGCAGTTGTTAATTTCCCCTTAGAAACTTGAAATGTGTAACAAACAGTTCAAGCACTTGTTCTTTTTAGACCCAAATCTAAATGTGATGGAAGACAATGGTTTGTTTTAGCCCAATTTTTTGATGTGAATTTGCAAACAATTATTTATTTTAAAGCCCAAATCCAAGTGTGATGACAAACAAGTTGTTTGTTTTATGCCCCAAAATCTAAATGTGTGATCAAATAATGATTAGAGATGAGAGATTAGAATGAGTGCACCTCATAAAAATTGCTTTCCAAGTTGCTATTATGATTGATCCAAATGTTGCTCCAGCTCCTTTGATTCACTTACAAGTCACTCTTTGAATACTGAACCAAATCTTTAATGTAACCACTTTTCGGAAAGCTCTCGAAGTCCTCTTTCCAACGAATCTAAGATCTCCTTTTTACAGGACCTGTGTAAAACAAAAAAACCCTCTGCAACAGATCTGGTCATAAATTAAAAAAATCAGCAAAAAGTTGCGCATCAAAATTTTTTGAAAAATTAGAATCACAGGGTCAACTTCAAATCGTCATAACTCTTTGAATACTGATCCAAATCTTTAATGTAACCACTTTTCGAAAAGCTCTCGAAGTCTTCTTTCCAACGAATCTAAGATCTCTTTTTTCTAAGACCTGTGCAAAACAAAAAACCCTCTGCAACAAATCTGGTCATAAATTAAAAAAATCAGCAAAAAGTCGCGCGTCAAAAATTTCTGAAAAATTAGAATCGCAGGGTCAACTTCAAATCATCATAACTCTTTGAATACTGAGCCAAATCTTTAATGTAACCACTTTTCAGAAAGCTCTCGAAGTCCTCTTTCCAATGAATTTAAGATCTTCTTTTTACAGGACCTGTGTAAAACAAAAAACCCTCTGCAACAGATCTGGTCATAAATTAAAAAAAATCAGCAATATAAAATATCTTCAACCTACAAATCAAAGTACATAAACCTGTAAAAATGAATGATTGACGCTCCAAGAAATCTGATCTTCACAAAAACAACTCAAACAAGAGGGTTAATCAGGGACGTGAGTCCCACCGGACGTGCCAAATGTAGTTAGGGTAAAATTACAAATCAGGGCAAATGAATAAACAACAATGATAAAAACCCTAGCAATGCACAATGAAGCACAAGACAACATGAAAATCAAAATAACAAATGTAAATGCAAACCGATCTCCACGCTATGCTTGATTTATCTCCATTGCTCTTCTCCACCTCACATGAGCATGCAAGATTTTGAAGGATTATTGTTGGAGGAATGTTGGGTGCTCACTTCTGTAGCATAACATTAAGATGAAGATGATATGAGGATGATAGTTGAAGGATGCAAAGGCTCTAATGATATTTTGACAGCATGTGGATACTTGAGGATCAATGCCCTTTTAGAAAATTTGACAGAATAAGGGTGCTTAAGGCTCAATGCATGCTAATGGCTTGTGAGGGGGTTGATTTATAGGAAAGGCTTGGTTCCAATGGATGGCTAGGATCAATTAGGGCTTTAGGTGAAATGGATGGATAGGATTAAGTTAGGTTTCCTTGCACATCAAGAAATTGTAGTCATATGACATGTGGCAAAGGAGGATGAGGCTTAGGTGTGCTTGTGTAGATAAATACTAAAATTAGGTCCCATTAGTTGTGCATGTGAAAGATAAAAGTTGTAACACATGATTGACTAGACAAGTGTTGGAATGTGATGAAAGATGAGTGTTTAATTCAAATAAAATATTTGAATTAGTTGGGATATGAGTTGGATATTAATTAAATAAATAAAATTTATTTAATTAATTGAGAAGTTGAATAGGATGAGATAAGATATGATGTGAAAATTAATTAAATAAATAAAATTTATTTAATTAATTGGGATGGGGATAAGATAAATGGGATTATGCATGTGAAATTAATTAAATAAATAAAATTTATTTAATTAATTGGCTAAGTAGGATGAGGATGGGATTGAATGGGATTTTAAGTAAATAAATAAAATTTATTTAATTAATTGGCTAATGGATAAATAGGATTAAGAGTGGGATTTAGGACAAAAATGGCTTATGATGTTTAGGATAATGTTTTAATAAGGTGTTGTAGGACATGGACAAAGTTGGGACAAATTTGGGTGTCTACATAGGTGAAAGTCAGGTGTGGAAGATCAGACATAGTCATGAAACCCTAACCCTACCATCATCAAGGAATCTAACCTAAATGAAATCAAAGGATAATGCAATTCAAGCATAACATCACCTAGACCGTGCGATTCCTTGTTTGAGAGAGAGATGTAGACTGCTTCTTCAACGATAAGCAATTACAAAGCTGAAAGCTGCCATTGATGGATGATAAAAGCTCGAATGCTCGAATGCTCAAGATGATAATGGAGTTGCTATATGATTGCTGGATTACTAGATTGCTGGATTATTGTTGGAGGAATGTTGGGTGCTCACTTCTGCAGCATAACATTAAGATGAAGATGATATGAGGATGATAGTTGAAGGATGCAAAGGCTCTAATGATATTTTGACAGCATGTGGATACTTGAGGATCAATGTCCTTTTAGAAAATTTGACAGAATAAGGGTGCTTAAGGCTCAATGCATGCTAATGGCTTGTGAGGGGGTTGATTTATAGGAAAGGCTTGGTTCTAATGGATGGCTAGGATCAATTAGGGCTTTAGGTGAAATGGATGGATAGGATTAAGTTAGGTTTCCTTGCACATCAAGAAATTGTAGTCATATGACATGTGGCAAAGGAGGATGAGGCTTAGGTGTGCTTGTGTAGATAAATACTAAAATTAGGTCCCATTAGTTGTGCATGTGAAAGATAAAAGTTGTAACACATGATTGACTAGACAAGTGTTGGAATGTGATGAAAGATGAGTGTTTAATTCAAATAAAATATTTGAATTAGTTGGGATATGAGTTGGATATTAATTAAATAAATAAAATTTATTTAATTAATTGAGAAGTTGAATAGGATGAGATAAGATATGATGTGGAAATTAATTAAATAAATAAAATTTATTTAATTAATTGGGATGGGGATAAGATAAATGGGATTATGCATGTGAAATTAATTAAATAAATAAAATTTATTTAATTAATTGGCTAAGTAGGATGAGGATGGGATTGAATGGGATTTTAATTAAATAAATAAAATTTATTTAATTAATTGGCTAATGGATAAATAGGATTAAGAGTGGGATTTAGGACCAAAATGGCTTATGATGTTTAGGATAATGTTTTAATAAGGTGTTGTAGGGCATGGACAAAGTTGGGACAAATTTGGGTGTCTACATTTTGCCCCTCTTTGAGATGATGTTCGAGATGATAAGATTTGTGTCGAGTAACATCATTTCAAAGAAGCCAAGGTATGGATAGAGGAAAATGATAGTGATGATGGAAAGATATGATGAGGATGATGATGGTGGAAAGATAGGATGAAATGGGATGATGATGCCCCCTCGAGAGGTTAGGCGGGTTGGACAAACACGGGTAGGCTCTCGAAAAGAAATGGCTTGGCTGCAAAAAGAAAGATAAGGGGATAGATAGAAGAAATGATGATGCGTTATGCTGCAATGAAGGTGAGCAACCATGATGTTTGATATAGCACTAGACGTTATGCACCAAGGTATAAGGACCAGGGTGACGATGTGCCTTGTGCCCCAGCGTAATACAACCTTGTCTAACATATGAGGAAGAAAACTTAGAGCATTGAAGTCCTACTACACAAAAGGTATGATATGACCTTAGATGCAAAGGATAGTGCAAAAAGCTATTCCAACATACACAAGATATGAATATTAGCTGGAATGATATTGTTTGACCTTACATGCTGCTACTTATCTACAAAGAGTTTCAACACAAGAAGAAATCAAATGCTATGTGGAATACTTAAATTGTAGGATATTCACAAATCAGATTTGGTGAACTAGAATCCGCAATTACATGCTATCAATAGGTGGAAATCCAACTTCCATGGCCTTCGCCAGCTTTCCCATACCCATGCCAAATTATGAGTTTTTCAAACAAGATAGAAGATCCCCATCAAAGAATAATGGAAAGGATTTGGCATATGCTATCGCTAGAATTGTTCTAATATAAAAGCACAAAAGTGGCATGCATGCAAAATATAAAAGAATCAAAAAGTTGTAGTTATAGCAAGTAATCGAAGGATATGCATGTTGGAATTTAGGATAGACAATTGAGAGGGGGGTGAATCAGTTGTCACTAAAATTTTGTTCCTTATTCACTTAAAACCTTCTTATATCTCAACAGCATATCAATGATTCAATCATGAAAGCATAATGCAATAATTCAAGAGCAAAAACAAATTCAACACATATAACACCAAGATTTTAATGTGGAAAACTTGGTTAAGGGAAAAACCACAAGGTGACTAACCCAAGATTGTATTCTCTATTAAAAGAATAAGAAGTATAAAATGACACTTGCCAGTTAGGGCTCACTGCCTGAGCACACTGCTCACAAGAGGCCCACTGCCTAAAGGAGACACACTGTCTATAGAAGAATATAAGTATTACATACTTGAACTGGAGATTAGCATCTTCACTATGCTTGAGTCAGTTCCATTTAAGCTCAACACCTCTGCTCTTCTTTTCGCTCCTCTTCACTACCACCTTCTCCTCATGACCACAAGGATGCATTTGAATGACTTTGCAACTCTTATTTATACATGACATCGACTTTGGAGTGATCATCAAAGTCAGTACAACATACACTTATTTTATTATAGAGCAATTACAAAAATACAAATTGACTTATTACAAAAACATCATGTGCTCACTACACTGTCAGTCACACATAACTGGGACTTCAATATTTTTTAAGGAACATGCCATGCTTCACAAAACATCTTCAAGATCATCCACAACATGCACAAATCATCCGGTCGGCCAAGACTAGGAAGAACACCATCACCCGAAGGTAAATCTTCAATCACGAGCTTAATCTTCAATGCAGACCGCCAATACAAACTGGACACAATCTAGAGACCCCCACAAGCTTACTTGAATCACCAAGAACATCTGCACCACTTCTACTTACTATAATCATTTGCATCTTCATCTGAAACCTCAAGAACATAGTCATTCATCACTGTCACATTAAAAGGATTGCTTGCAAACCTCCAAACCACAAACTAATTGAGTTGTCAATTCACATTAGCCTCCCAAACATGCCACCAGATCCACAAAAAATGATATTGTATTTATGGATCTCACTAGACCTATTTGTGTCATTCTGTCACCTCTAAACAATTCCCAAAACTAGTTTACTCTCATGGCCATGACTCCACATTTTCATATGGACCTCTCAAATCTTGACTGGATCATCTTCAGACACATATCTACAAACTCTTTGATGTGCATTCTCTGATCTTCATCTAGCTGGGATCTTCACTTCATAGAGCTTCACTATCTTCACTATTCTTCTCTGTTTCTGATAGGACTAATTTTCTCAATATCCTCAGCACATAACTCATCCAATCCTTGACATGAATGCAACAGGAGTATGATGACATCAATGACAACACCAGTTAGGCCCATACTTGCAACAATGTCCCCCTTTGTCATTGATGGCAACATATGATGTGAAAAACTATTTTAACCATCAAGACAAGAACTTCTCCTTACTGACTGGCATAGATCCCCCATGAACAACAACCGTTCACATGTCTTCTTCCTTTACTGCTCGCCTTTTGATTAGCAACCACTTTTTATTTTTCACATGTCTTCTCTCCCCCTTTGACATCAATGGCAAAGGGAACATACTTGCAACCACTTCTCATACTTTAGAATCATACTGACTTCTCTCCCTAAGTAGCAGCCTCCTAACATCAATCTAGATCACAAGATATGACTGTGGGATCCACCGGACTGATGCACATTAGTGCACCTTAATTCATAACTGGAGGGGTAATAACCCCTAACTTCTCCCTGAGATACTAAAAAGTGTCCTTAGGTAGAGGTTTGGTAAAAATGTCTGCAATCTAATTCTTTGAGGGCACAAACTCCAATCTAACTTCATTCTTGTTCACCTGCTCTCTCAAAAAGTGGAACACCAGATGTTTTGATATATTTATTGCACTTGAATTATCACATAAGATTGTGATAGGTTCTTCATACTCCACTCTGATATCTCTTAGCATTTGCTTCATCCACAATACTTGAGTGCAACTACCTTCTACTACAATATACTCTGCTTCTGTAGTGGACAGAGATATTGCCTCCTATTTCTTGCTTAGCCAAGAAACCAATCTTTTTTTCCCAAAAAGAATGCACCACCACTGGTACTCTTCCGGTCATCCACATCTCTTACCCAATCAGCATCTGTATATGCATGAAGAGAGAAATCATGATCCTTAGGATACCATAATCCATACTCAACTGTTCCCTTCAAATATCTGAGAATTCTCTTGATTGCCATGACATGAGACTCTCTAGGATCAGCTTGGAATCTAGCAACAAGACCAACAACATTCATAATATCAGGTCTAGTTGGAGTAAGGTAGAGCAGTCCTCCAATCATTGACCTATACTTTTTCTGATCAACCTTAGGGGATTCATCATCTTTACTCAACTTACATCCAGTTGACATGGGAGTATTCATTGCCTTTGAATCTTCCATCCCAAATTTCTTCAACAATTCTTTCACATATTTGGTCTGTGATATGAAGATTCCTTTCTTTATTTGAGTGATTTGTAGACCCAAGAAGAAATTTATTTCCCCAAACATAGACATCTCAAATTCACTTTGCATTTGATTTGCAAAAGTCTTGCACATACTATCTTTCCCTCAAAAAATGATATCATCAACAAATACTTCAACAATCAAGATATTTTCATGATCAACCTTAAAATATAGATTACTGTCAGAAGTACCTTTGTTGAAACCAATCTTCAAAATTTGTTTGTCCAATCTTTCATACCAGGCTCTTGGGGCTTGTTTGAGTCCATACAATGCCTTCTTCAATTTGTAGACCATATCTCCATGATCAGACAATTGAAATCCATCTGGTTGCTCAATGTATACCTCTTCTTCCAAATCACCATTTAGGAAAGCAAACTTGACATCCATCTGATATACCTTGAAATCTTTGAAGGTAGCAAAGGAAAGAAATAATCTGACTGCTTCAATTCTTGCCACTGGAGCAAAAGTTTCTTCAAAGTCAACTCCTATTTGAGAATAACCCTTACAAACCAATCTAGCTTTGTTTCTTACTACTTCACCATCTTCATTCAGTTTATTCCAGAAGACCCACTTAGTCCCAATCGCATTTTTGTCCTTATGTCTGGGAACAAGATCCCAAGTGTGATTCTTTTCAATCTGTATCAATTCTTCCTCCACTGCTCTAACCCAGTTTTCATCATTGCATGCTTCACTTACTATTTTTGGTTCAATCTTTGAAATCAAACAATACTTCACTGAATCTTGAGCAATTTTTCTTCTTGTTTGAACACATTTGATTCTATCTCCTATGATCTGATCTTCAAAATGATTCAGTCTTACATACCTAGGAGTTTTGGGATTCTCTTGTACTTCTAATTCTTGGGCAAGTTCATTCAACCTTGTCTCTTCTTCTTGTATTTCTAGATTCTCCGAATCAATCTGAATTTGAGTTGGAGTTGGGACTTGTTCTCCTTGGTCTGGGATATTATTTTGATCATTTGATTCATACTCATAATACCTTGAGGGACTTTCCATGCCTTCATCAACCTTCACATTTGTACTTTCTACAATCTTTCTCAATCTCTTGTTATAACACCGGTATGATTTGCTTTGAGTAGAATATCCCAATAATATTCCTTCATCACTTCTTGCATCAAACTTGGCAAGGTCTTCATCTCTTTTGATATAGCATTTACTACCAAAGACTCTGAAATACTTCATAGTAGGAGTGATGCCAAACCAAAGTTCATAAGGAGTCTTACCAGTATTGCCTCTGATTTGTACCCGATTAAGAGTATAGACAACAGTGCTTATAGCTTCTCTCCAATAGATCTGAGGAACATTTTCTTCCATCATCATGGTCCTAGATGCTTCTTGGATGATCTAGTTCTTTCTCTCCACTACTCCATTCTGTTGTGGAGTCCTTCCAGAATAGATAACTGTCTCTTTATCCTATGTTTATCACAGAATGTTATGAACACTCCGGATGTAAATTCTCCACCTCTATTAGACCTAAGGCATTTTATGTTTATTCCAGTTTCATTCTCTACCATAGCCTTGAATATTTTGAACTTCTCAAGTGCTTCAGATTTCTCTTTCAAGAAAGTCACCCACATCATCTGGGAGTGGTCATCAATTAGCAACATGAAATGTCCATCTCCTTGCAGACTCCTGGTTATTATTGGACCACATAGATTAGTGTGCACCAAGTCTAATAATTTGGTTGAAGATTGTTCCTTACTTTTGAATGTGACTCTGTTCTGCTTACCCAAATGACATTCTTTGTACAAACTGTTAGCAGGTTTCACTAGTCTTGGAAGATCTCTAATAGCCTGAGTGTTGCTTATCTTGATGATATTATCAAAATTCACATGACAAATTCTCCTATGCCACAACCAACTCTGATCAATTTGAACAAATAAGAAACTTTTACTAGTACCAACCAAGTGAAAGATGTTACCTTTTGTCTATGTACCGGATGCAATCTCAGTTCCAAAGATTTCAAAGATCTTGCATTTTCTATTTTTGAATCGGAGATCATAGCCTTTGTCCACCAACTGTCCAACACTAAGAAGATTATGCTTTAGACCTTCAACATATAGAACATCACTAGTTTTGTTCTTTCCATCAAAAGAAATGGTTCTTGTACCTCTAATTCTACCAGCAGAATTATCTCCAAACTTTACAACTGCACCTTCATATCTTTCCAAGCTTATGAACTTACTCTTGTCACCAGTCATATGGTTAGAGAATCCACTGTCAATAACCCATTCATCCTTTTCTTCAACCTGAGCAGCCAAAGTACTTTCTATCATCTTATGATTGGCAAATTCAATAGGCATTGGATCTTCTTCTTTGATGGCAATAAACACCTAGTCACTTCTGGGTTTGTTTCCTATCTCAAATTCGTCATCTGTTACTCCTTCATCATCATCTTCTTAAACATAGTAAAACTTCTTATGAAACCTTGATCTATTAGGGTTTGTCCTTGAAAACCTTTCCAGACATCTTGAGGCAAAATGACCAATCTTATTGTAGGCAAAACATTTGAAAGGTAATTTTTCTTCATACTTACCAGATCCTCTTGCCAGTCTCCTTGCAATAAGGACTTCAAGTTGTTTAGCTTCTGACTCATCTTCTTCCAGATCATTCCTTGCTTTATCATACCATGTTGATTTTCTTGAGGAACTTTCTCCTGGATCATATATCTATTTGCCTTTTGTAGAGGCACTAGCTTTGAATGTAGATTCAGTCTTGGGAAGTGTATCACCAAACTCAGCCAACTCAAATGTTGATATCTTACCAACCAATTGATCCCTTGTAGTAGTTGTTAAAGATCTAATTTTCTCAATAGCAAAAACCTTGTGTTTGTAAGCAAGAGGTAAAGATTTGAGAACTTTGGCAACAATCTCATCTTCATCCAATATTCCACCAGCACATCTAATGCCACATACAAGCTCATTTACTTTTGGCATAAATAAAGTGATATTCTCATCTTCACTCATCTTCAAGTTTTCAAACATTCCTTTCAAACTTTGCAGCTTGGCACACTTAACATATTTGTCTCCTTCATATAGAGTTTCTAGTTTTATCCAAATTTCATAAGCAGTCTTTAATCCCATAACATTTGTCAACTCTAAATCAGTCAAGGCACTCAGTAGGGCTTCTTTAGCTCAAAGATTATTCTCTGCATCTCTGACTTCACCTATAATTGTTGGACCATTCTTTGGGGGAACATATTTAGTTGTAGTTATGTTGCAATACTGATCTCCCATGCATTGTAAGTGGCATTCCATGTGGCTCTTCAAAATAGTGTAGTTTGGTCCATCAAACCTTAGACTATCCTTCTTGTAGGTCGACATCCTAAATCTCCTCAAGTGGTTAAGCTTCTTCTAGAGGAACTTATCTCTGATACCAATTGTTGGAATTTAGGATAGACAACTGAGAGAGGGGATGAATCAGTTGTCACCAAAATTATGTTCCTTATTCACTTAAAACCTTCTTATATTTCAACAACATGTCAATGATTCAATCATGAAAGCATAATGCAATAATTCAAGAGTAGAAACAAATTCAACACATATAACACCAAGATTTTAACATGGAAAATCTAGTTAAGGGAAAAACCATGGGGTGACTAACCCAAGATTGTATTATTTGTTAAAAGAATAAGTATAAAATGGCACTTGCCAATTAGGGTTCACTGCCTAAGCACACTACTCACAAGAGGCCCACTGCCTACAGAAGACACACTATCTACAGAAGAATATAAGTATTACATACTTGAACTAGAGATTAGCATCTTCACTATGCTTGAGTTAGTTTCATTTAAGCTCAACACCTCTACTCTGCGTTTTGCTCCTCTTCACTACCACCTTCTCATCATGACAACAAGGATGCATTTGAATGACTTCACAACTCTTATTTATACATGACATTGACTTTGGAATGATCATCAAAGTAGACACAACATACACTTATTTTATTATAGAGCAATTACAAAAATACAACTTGACTTATTACAAAAACTTCATGCGCATCACTACATTGTCAGCCACACATAGCTAGGACTTCAATATTCTTCGAGGAACATGCCATGCTTCACAAAACATCTTCAAGATCATCCTCAACATGCACAAATCATCCGATCAGCCAAGACTAGAAAGAACACCATCACCCAAAGCTAAATCTTCAATCATGAGCTCAATCTTCAATGCGGACCACCAACACGAATTGGACACAATCTAGAGACCCCCATAAGCTTGCTTGAATCACCAAGAACATCTGCACCACTTCTGCTTACTGTAATCATTCGTATCTTCATTTGGAACCTTAAGAACACAGTCGGTCATCACTGTCACATTAAAAGGATTGCTTGCGAACCTCCAAACCACAAACCAATTGAGTTGTCAATTCACATTAGCCTCCCAAACATGCCACCAGATTCACAGAACATGATATGGTATTTTCGGATCTCACCGGACCTATTTGTGTCAATCTGTCCTCTAAACAGTTGCCAAAACTGGTTTACTCTCATGGCCATGACTCCTCCACAATTTCATGTGGACCTCTCAAATCTTGACTGGATCATCTTCAGACACATATCTACAAACCCTTTGATGCACATTCTTTGATCTTCATCTAGCTGGGATCTTCACTTCATAGAGCTTCATTGTCTTCACTGTTCTTCTATGTTTCTGATAGGACTAATTTTCTCAATATCCTTAGCACACAACTCATCCAATCCTTGACGTCAATGCAATAGGAGTATGTTGACATCAATGACAACACCGGTTAGGCCCATACTTGCAACAATGCATAGAATGGATTTGTTGAAGATGATCGCATGAGATCTTATTCACAAATGGAGGTCACCTGCGGCAATATGAAAGGTTCAGGAGGTAGTTTTAAGAATTTAACATGGGACTTATGTAGAGTTGAAGAATTTGACTTGGGAGGACTCAGATAGTTATATGTTCAAACTCATCACACTATATCAAGCCATGTGCTTTGTATTGAAGAGCTCAATTAGTTCATTATGCTTTATGCAGAAGCTTGTGGAATGAAACTCTTAAGGAAGATTTTGTTAGAAATTGTCATAGAATATTTGGTGCTGGTGTCAATGATAGTTTTGGAATACCTTTGAAGAATGGAGACTAGTAGAATATGGAACATCTCCAAGCACTTATATTTCATATGCAAAGGGAGAAATAACCAAATATTCCTATATGCTTGGGCTACATTCACCATACTATGATTGGCCCATCAGATATTGATAAGTCATATTACTACCAATGTGGAGGCTATGGTCCTGAGTATAGTTTCAAAACTCCTCCATCATAGTTTCCTATTAATTTTGCAATTGTTGGTGATCTTGGCCAAATACAGTGGACATCCTCAACTTTAGAGCATATACAAAATTTCAAGCATGATGTGCTTCTTTTGCCTGGTGATCTTTCCTATGCAGATTATCAACAATCTTTGTGGGACTCATTTGGCCATTTGGTGGAGCCTTTGGCAAGCAGAAGGCCTTGGATGGTTAGAGAAGGAAACCATGAGATTAAAAATTTCCTATTGTTTACTCATTCCTTTTCTTCTTTTAATGCATGATGGCAAATGCCTTTTTGAAAAAAGTGGTTTAGAGTCCAACCTATATCACTCTTTTGAAGTTGCAGGGGTACACATAATCATGCTAGGTTCCTATACAGAATATGAAAAGGATTCAGACCAGTACAAGTGGCTTCAGGCTGACCTCTCAAGAGTAAATAGAAGAATGACACCCTAGCTCATTGTGATATTCCATGCTCCATGGTATAACAACAATACTGATCACCAGGGAGAAAGTGATGGCATGATGAAATCGGTGGAAACATTGCCTTATACGGCTAAAGTGGACATGGTATTTTCTATCCATGTGTATGCTTATGAGTGATTTACTCGAGTTTACAAAACAAATATTAATCCATGTGGTGCTATACAACTTACCATAGGAGATGCTCAAAGGTGAAGGTAGATGAAGAGACTATTAAAGGTGAGGCTACAAATGGAACTACCATATAACATGTTTGGATTCATGAAAATAGAATTTGAGGAGTCATTTGGGTTTCTTGTTTCTTTCTTTGGTGTGAGTTTTTGGGAGCTGATAGCTTTTGGGTTTCCCACCCATGTGAACCTTTAAAAGCAAAAAGGCTTTTCATTGAAGAGGATTCCAATTTTTAGTATCTTTTTGCTACCTGTGTATGGGAAGCTTTGTAAAGGGGAAAAACTAGAAACTTTGTGTTCTAAGTTTATTTTCAATAAAGGATTATTGTTCTTATGTCTACATTCCTCATGAAACTGGTTATTCCTATGTCTAACTAGTTTCTTTGTATTTATTTCCTCCTTCTTTGCTCTGATATATAGGTATTTCCAGAGGACTTTGTACTTCTATTGTTGTGTTTTCCTTTCTTTCTCTGGGATTTATATTATGTTTCTTATGTTCACATGCAGATTCCTTTTCTTTTTCTCTCTTTCTATCTCTCTTTCCTTTTCACACTTTCTGGTTAAAAGTACCTAAGATTTAAAACACACATCATACAAGGGAGCTACCCCTCTCAAACACAGAGGATAATCGTTGCACTCACAACGATTACTCCATTTTTTAGTTTCCTTTGTCGATGCCTATTGGGCGAATCAGGGTGTTTTTGTAGTGACAAAACTATTAACCAATAGTTTTTGGTGACTCCATTGGGGAGAATCAAAGTGCCAGTGTCCACATTCCTCAGAAATTTGATGGTACCTCCACTGAAATGGAGGTTGGAAACTCTATTTTATTTGAAGAGCTCAGAAAATGGTTCAATGCAAGGCAAATCAAAGAAATCAGCCCGAAGCTAGAAGATGGCCTATGCCAACAATTGAAGAGATATTGGTTGAAGATGATAAAATAATTCATTTATTGTGGAGCAGTCTCAAAGCCAACATCTTTGAAGGGGAAAAGAAAAAGCTACATCCATCCAAAGATTACAAATCCACGTCACTGCTCAGGAGTTTACATGACAGATTTTATTTTCTCAAAGGCCTTGAATAGAAGATTCCTCAAGCAGGTACAGAAAGATTAAGGTTGCTCAAAGGAGAACATGAGAGAAAGGATCAACTTTCTTATAACTTTTTTGTTCTTGGTGAACAAGATTCAGCACAAGCATTTGTTGAGCCCAGAGATTTGTTAGTGCCATGGAATCACCATCAGCAACAAGAAAGAATTTTGAGTCAGGCTAAAAATAAAGGACCAAAATCTTTCTCCACATGCATACAAAGGAGTGAGATTGAACAACCATCAATTTTTGTTGAAGAGAATAATGAAGAGGTACTATTAGAAGAACCAAATGCCACTCTCATTGGAAAGATCAAATTATGACCTTTTATGTGGAGTCCTGGACGAAGATGGTCACATTACTAAAATTGAAATGGATGTAGCCACTTGTGTCTCTGATGATATGAAAGAAGGTATGAATGATACTATATTTTCTCCTAAATCAGAAATCTTAAATTTTGATAATGATGAAAAAGACCAAGTGATACAAAGTATTTCTTATGAGGTTGAAAAAGAGTCTATAAATCATAGTTCAGATATGGAAGTTTTTTTCTTTGATAATATTGATTTAGTATTTGATAAAGTAGACAAAGAAGAGCCTGATGAGATAATGGATAAATTGCATATCCAATTTACTTTTCCTCTCGGTGATGATTTTTGTTGTGCAAGAGGAGAAGAATTTCTACCTATCAAACTTGATCCCATGCTTGTAGAATGTGATATTCAAAAATCACAATCCATAGTCACATTTTCAAAGATTAGTTTATTGAGAAATTTACAAAATGAATGTTTCATTCCTAATGTTTTCTCTCCAAGTCCTGGTGTTGGTAATAGAGTTATGATTGATACATAGCCATAATATGTGACTTTCAAGTTTCATGAAGAGGATGATAAAGGAGAAATATTGCAGCCAAAGGTGAGTGGGGAAGTCATCTTTGAGTTATTTTGCTTTGAAGATGAAATAATGTCCTTTGAAAATGATTCATCAAATGAAGCTTGTGTTAAAGGTGAAATAAATATATGCGATGTTGATGATTTTTCAAAATCTAAAATTATGAAAGAAAAAGAAATTGTTGAGGTTAATGAACAGAAAAATAATAGTCAAGTTGATGAAGAATTGCAGCCTCAAAATTTTTTTAGAAGCTTCAGATGATGACCTTCTTTGTCAAGAAAATGTTGTGCTCTCTCCTATACCATGTGTTGAAGAAGAATACTTTGTTGTTGAATATCCAAATATGGGTGGTCTAACAACTTCTATTGCAACCTATGAGCAATTTTTTAATGATAAGAATAGCAAGAATGATACATTAGATATATTTTTGAATCATCCGCCACTGGAGTGTGAAGTTACTAAAGTTTCCAAGTCAAATCATGGAGAGGAAAAACTGTAAGCAAAGGTTAGCAATGATTTCACTCTTGAATCACCTCATTTTGAATTTAATCTTGAAGTTGTGAAACATGGGATAGAGAATGATTATATGAATAAGTATGGAGAAATTGATACTAATTTTGTTAATGAGGATTTTCAGCCCCATGTTATTCACATTCCAAAATGGTGCTTAGAAATGCCAGAAGATGGTTTCCTATGTGGAGAAGAGGTGTTTGTGTCTTCTTTGTAGGTTTTGGAGAGAGATGGTGTTACTGCCTGCATAAACATTGAAGTTTTAAGTATTTAAATATGTAGGCACCTTCCCAAAAAATCCAAAAAAATTCTAAGTCTTTGGGCCTTTGCAATTAAGGAGTGTAAAATTTCTATTGTAGGCATGTCACTTTGTATATACAAGGTTGTTTGTATACACATGCAGGTCAAATGTGCATTGGCAAGTCAAAGAAATTTCAATCAGCTTTCAAAAATGATGAAAAAATTAGTTATATGCATTTCACAATGCATATCGGGCTTAAAATAGATGCATATACATTGGGGAATCTTTCACAGGATTCTAGGAATATTCTGTGTTTGTATGTCATGTTCGCTTGTATATCGGGTTTGTATGTTTTGACATACAAAGGAAATATACATTGCAAAGGTACAAGAAAAATATACAAGGGAGAGGACATGCATTCACTACAGTACAATGTACAAGTGATCTGGTATGTTCAGCAACATATAAAGAAGAAGATATGCATGTGGTGGGGTGTGCAGACATGCAAGCGAGAATTATATCGCATATTCCACAAAGATTCCTTGCTTGTATGTAAAAGGGGTTTGTCTATTCACGTTTGTATATTCGGCATACAAAGAAAATGTACAAGGTAAAACATGCAGGCAGGTCAGCAGCAGTCAATGTCAGTTATGGGACCCATCAGTTGTATGTTTAGGATTGTATATGGGTAAGTGCAAAAAGATGGGGGGCCAAAAAGTGGCCAAATTAATTTCAAAAAAAAAAAAGTCATAACGCGAGCGCATTATAATGTGCTCGTGTTATGACTTGCTATAAATAAATAAAAAAGGTTTCTAATGTCATTTCATTTCTTTCTTTCTTCTCCTCTGTGCCCACAACCTGCAAACCCTAGAAAGCACGCTTGTGTTTTGCAAAATTCCATTCAACACAAAAACCTTATCGATTCATTGCCAAAATGCCGCCACGACATCAAGCACGCCAAAGGAGTGAGTTATATTTGTTTTTTTGTTTGAATTTGTTTCTAAATAGGTAGGTTTTAGTTGATTTTTGATGTATATTTTGTTAATTGTCAGGAAATGTTAATGCACCTCCTCCTCCTCCTCAAAATCCACAAAATCTTGAGGAAATACCTACAGAACAACAACCTCCTCCATCCATTCCTCGACATGCCCCTGGAACACAAGAAAATATAATGGGGCAAATTGAAAACAACAAAAAAGAAATTGAATATATAATTGCAAGGTTGAAAGATCCTTCTACTTCAACCTTGCATAGGTCCACGCTTGCTGCATCTCTTGAATCTATGTTATCAAATGTAGATTCAATTAGCAAGCAAATAACTAGTTGGATGGATAAGACGAGAGAGTTTAGAGATTATTATGCAGACAAGCTATCATACCAAGATGTGAAAAAATTACAAATCACAAAATTAGACTTGTGTTCCATTTTCACAAACCCACAAACAAATCAACCTCCACCCATTACATGCAAGAGGTTCCCTATCCATTGGTACAACAACCAATCGATAAGGGATAATTTTGGGCAGAGGTGGTGGATGGTTTTTGACCATCCTCCATGCAATAATAATGAGGTCCCGTAATACTTTTTGAGGAAACTCTACTACGAGTTTGTCCTCAATAAAGTGCCAAACTATTTTGATATGTGGGACTTCCAGGGTAGAGGTGGGGACTCAGCACAAGATAGACTGGGGGCACGTGTTGACCCATAGCGGCCAGTGAGACGAGTGATCAGCAGACCAGCCCACGAGCATGTTTCTATCCCTTCCATTGTGAAGGAGAGTGCTGAGGTTGATACACTTTAGTCCATTAGTGCCTTGACCCAAAGCATCATAGTGCATGCCACTCCTGTAGCACAGAGTGGGTTGGGAAATAGTGCAAGGAGTAGAGTCCCACCCCATACTTGTTAGACTTGTGGGTCAGCCTATGGTTATGACCCCATGGATAGTCAGGACACAGGTGCACAGGCTACATCTGCAGCTGAGCAGATGGTGATGACTGATACCCTCCTGAGTGAGACTTTCAGCCTTGATACTCAGGTAAATATTAGCAAGTTTATTGAATTTAATTTATTAAATTTTATTTTTGAAATGCAAGATTAACTAATTTAAATTGATGATTTTAATAAAATTTTAGGGTCATAGCATCAATGTAGTTTTCAGTGGTTTACCACCTACATTTTACACTAGATCATCTACTGGCGGGGTATGTAACTAGTAAACAATTATAAATATTACATGTGAATAGCATCGTTATATGAATGGTATTCTAATATCTAATTTTGGATGTTGAATAGGGTAATATTGTAGATTTCACAGCAACACCTACCAGCGGTGGTGGCCTTCAAATTTTTATGGAGGTAATAAAATAAATAGTTTAATGAATGAATTGTACTTACTAGATTTTTGTATGTGACTTGTGTGCTTTATTGTGTGTACTTCCATGTTTAGATGAATGTGTGTGTATGTTAGGAGCCATGATTTGCATCACTATTATAGTTTTCGTAATTGAATAATGTTGTTTTATTTGCAGATGATGCAGGCTGCGGAGACACCTCCCCATGTTCAGAGGGCAATGGAGCATGGTGTGGCCTCTGCAATTCATAAACATTCAATCATCATGTTATTCTTTATGTTTGAGATCCTGAAAATGACTAAGTCTGGTAGCCTGATATCCTGAAACACTAGGATGAATATCCAAGTCATTAGGATGATTGTGCCTTAGAAAAAGTCATTAAGATGAGTGCTTAAAGGAGACTTTCTTAAACATTCAAACATTGAGCAACAAGCATGAAGGGTTAAGGCACAATTTGCAACTCATAAAGCCTCAAAATGGTGCCCAACTTAGAGAGAGCATTCATTTAAGACAAGGCGCCCATTGACACCTATTCCACCATAAAAGTGGGCCTAAGGTGGAAGGAGAACAAGCCACTAGTAAGTGAAGCGCACCTATTGTCTAAACCACTTCATTATGGCACCCTAGCATGAGGAGGAGTATATAAGTCAATAGGAAATGGCGCCTAGAATGCAAATGAAGGACTAAGTGGCATTTTCAATAAGCATCAATTCACCTTGAGCTTTCAATAAATACATCAAATTGAGCCCCATAAGCCTAGGTGCCCTTTGCCTTCAAAAGAACCTTGTATCGACATCAAGAGTTGGATTGTTGATGACTTCCCCAGCTAGAGATAATAGTGAAAACAATCCTTCCACCATCAGGATATTGAAAAATAATCATAATGTAATGATATATGGGATAACTGACATAGCCCTTGTGAAAAGTGATGATCATAACAAGAATGGTCACCTCAACTTAATGCCCAATAATTTTAATACTATCAAGCATCCACATAATAGTAGATAATCTTATCAAAAGTCACAGAGAAATTTCTAAGGACCATAGTGTTATCCCTATGACTTGACACATACTGCTTGTTTCATAAAGCAAAGGGACATGATATAAATATTGTTGTTATATGGAGCCTAATCAGACTCAGAGGTTAAATTTACCCAACTTTTATCAGCGTGGTTTCCCCCCAAATATTTTCCTACTAGTTTTGGTGCCTTGAAGTCTAAGTGCATGAAAATCATGAGGATGAGCACTTAGGGATGAGATAGTCTTCATAAGAGTTTAAATAAGAACATCATCAAAATGTGCCATGGTAGAGAGACTTGAGACCATCATCAAATAAGCCAAAATATCTATCTCTGATGACTTGACATGGATCCCAAAACCACCTATTGGACCAACAGGATCCTAGGCGCTCACTTCATGCATTATGATTTCTAGGTGCCAGTTTGATGCTCCATCACAAGTAAAGTGCGCCCACACTTGCAAGTGTTTTTCTTCAGGATCTAGGTGCCAGTTGAAGGTTGTAGTTGCCAAGAAGAGTGCCTAGCAAGAGGAAGTCTTTTGGAGTCTCCAAAACACATCAAACACTTGACTAACAACAAGATAACTTTTTCCCAAGTTAGGCGCTTCAAGAGGGAAGTTAAAACATGAATAAGTGCGAACTTGTCTAGGCACAAACTCAAGCTTGTTGAGGATCCACATGGTGTCCAACATTCCTTGGTGATTTCAGAAACTTCAAACACTCAGAACTGTTCAAGGAATGCCCAATGCCCCTTCTTGATGATAGGCCACCAAAGTGAGGGTGGAATTGCACCTTGATGGCATTAGGTGCTATCTAGAGTATGCTACTCCATGGAAATGTGCCTTCTTACTTAGAGTCTTAATGAAATGTCTTGGAGGTTAAGATGTGCCTTGTCTTAATGAGGTGCAACTCTTGGGTAAGAAAGATTGTAAAGTGCGCCTAACTTAGTGAAGAGGTTGATAACTTATAAACCCTTCCTGGAACTTAGATTGCTTCAACTAAAGATCATCTTGCACCAATACATCACCAAACTTTCAATCATAAGATCAATTCAAACTTAGGTTCTCATTAAGAGTCTTTCCAATGTTGGTGCATCTGAGAGGTTAAACTGGCAAGAGATGGCGCCTAGCTTCCTAGACCTTGCTTCAATATGTTTGAGTTTGAAAGTTGACTCAATGGTATCAAGATGGCGCCATAGAGTCTTTGGACTAGCTCCTTAGAGTTTCAAAAACATTCTGGCTCCTTAAAAATTCCTCCTACATGGTTGGGCGCCATTTCAAGGTCCTGGAACCATGATGTACCCTTGTGTACCCTTACATTTGTGCCTAGGAAGAAGTTGCAACTTTACACTGCCTCCTTCTGACATATTTTGGGGTAGTAGAAAACCTTTCACCATGAGCAAATGTCTCAGAGATATAAAAAACCAAGAGAGGTTATTGTAGAGGCACTCTATGTGATCGTGTTTCCTTAGACAGAATGTTTCTAAGTGACACAGTTTTCAAGTAACATCTCGTCAAAGATTGCTACCTTTTTGCACTTTAGACTCTTCAGGGATATCGTCGGTACAATGTAGCTCAGACTATTTCGACATGTTTGGGTGAAAAATAGGACAATGCATAGCATAAATGTACTCATTCAGACACGTTGGAACAATCAGTTTGGTCACATCAGGAGCAGGACAAAAGTTACACCCCTTTGCAACTTTACACTACCTCCTTCTGACGATTTTTGGGGCAGCAAAAAACCTTTCACCACGGGCAAATGTCTCAGAGATATAAAAAACTGAGAGAGGTTATTGTAGAGACACTCTACATGATTGTGTTTCCTTAGATGGAATGTTTCTAAGTGACACATTTTTTGAGTGACATCTCGTCAAAGATTGCTACATTTTTGTACTTTGGACTCTTCAGGGATATCGTCGGTACAATGTAGCTCGGAATGTTTTGACATGTTTGGGTGAAAAATAAGACCATACCTAGCATAAATGTACCCATCTGGATGCGTTGGAATAGTCAGTTTGGTCGCATTAGGAGCAGGACGAAAGTTACACCCCTTTGCAACTTTACACTACCTCCTTCTGACGATTTTTGGGGCAGTAGAAAACCTTTCACCACAGGCAAATGTCTCAGAGATATAAAAAACTGAGAGAGGTTATTGTAGAGGCACTCTATGTGATCACATTTCCTTAGACAAAATATTTCTAAGTGACATGGTTTTTGAGTAACATCTCATCAAAGATTGCCACCTTTTTGCACTTTGGACTCTTCAAGGATATCGTCGATACAATGTAGCTCGGACTGTTTCGACATGTTTGGGTGAAAAACAAGACCATGTCTAGCGTAAATATACCCATTTGGACATGTTAGAATAGTCAGTTTGGTTGCACAGGAGCAGGACGAAAGTTACACCCCTTTGCAACTTTACACTGCCTCCTTCTGACAATTTTTGGGGCAGCAGAAAACTTTTCACCACGGGCAAATGTCTTAGAGATATAAAAAACCAAGAGAGGTTATTGTAGAGGCACTCTATGTGATCACATTACCTTAGACAAAATATTTCTAAGTGACATGGTTTTTGAGTAACATCTTGTCAAAGATTGCTGCCTTTTTGCACTTTGGACTCTTCAGGGATATCGTCGGTACAATGTAGCTCAAGCTGTTTCGACATGTTTGGGTGAAAAATAGGACCATACCTAGTGTAAATGTACCCATCTAGATGTGTTAGAACAGTCAATTTGGTCCTATCAAGAGCAAGATGAAAGTTACACCACTTTGCAACTTTACACTGCGTCCTTCTGATGATTTTTAGGGCAGCAGAAAACTTTTCACCACGAGAAAATGTCTCAGAGATATAAAAAACTGAGAGAGGTTATTGTAGAGGCACTCTACATGATCATGTTGCCTCAGATGAAATGTTTCTAAGTGACACAGTTTTTGAGTAACATCTTGTCAAATATTGCTACCTTTTTGCACTTTGGACTCTTCAGGGATATCGTTGGTACAATGTAGTTCGGACTGTTTCAACATGTTTGGGTGAAAAATAGGACCATGCTTAGCATAAATGTACCCATCCGGATGCATTGGAAAAGTTAGTTTGGTCGCATCAGGAGCAGGATGAAAGTTACACCCCTTTGCAACTTTACACTGCCTCCTAACGATTTTTGGGGCAGCAGAAAACCTTTCACTACGAGCAAATGTCTCAGAGATATAAAAAAATGAGAGAGGTTATTGTAGAGACACTCTACATGATCATGTTGCCTTAGACAGAATGTTTCTAAGTGACACGGTTTTTGAGTAACATCTTGTCAAAGATTGCTACCTTTTTGCACTTTGGATTCTTCAGGAATATTGTTGGTACAATATAGCTCGGATTGTTTTGACATGTTTGGGTGAAAAATAGGACCATGCCTAGTGTAAATATACCCATCCAGATGCGTTGGAATAGTCAATTTGGTCGCATCAAGAGCAGGACACCAAAAATACAAAAGTTGCTTTGTGCAACTTGACGACATTGACACTTTTTTGCAACATGACTCAAAGACTCAAACTAACCCCAAATGACTCAAAGTGACTTAAAATCACCTTGATTTTGGCACCCAATGTATATTATAGAGGTCTAGGTGCTCCTTATCATTCAAACATCTTAGATGATCGTCTAAGAAAGGAAAAAACTCTAAGTTTCATCATCATGAGCGCCTAATATCAAGAGACTTTAATGGCTCAAACCTTAGCATGGAGTCCTAAGGTGCATTTCATGTCTCCTTTCATCCATTTTGGCAACCTTATGTAGATTTTTCAACTTGATTTGGCACCCTACATGTGAAGGAAGATCTAAAGGCATGAAAGTGGATGTCATTTTGTAAGAGTTTGGATCATCAAAATTGAAAGAAATAAGTCTATTAAGCTTAGGTACCCTTGGTCTTCTTTTCATTCATTATGAGTGCCTTGGCAGAATGGTATATAGGTCATCATCATGATTGGGCGCCCTGGATCTAGAGTGTTGGAGAGATCATCAAATGGTGTCTAGAGGAAGTAGGGTGAGTTATGAGTTTGGTCGCATCAAGAGAAGGACACCAAAAATGCATAACATGATGATGTAAAAATGTGTATATGTGTAAAAATGCAGGAGGAAATAAAAAAAAGACAAACCTTACAAATTAATGTGCATACTTACAACTCAATGTAACATGACTTTACAAAATCAATGTGAATACTTACAAATTAATCCAATGAACCATCCAGGTCTGCTCTACTCTTTATTGTGTCAAGTATTGCTTCATGGTCAGACTCACGCACCTTCCACAAGATTTTGTTTAAAGGTCTACCCCCATACTTTATCAAATGAACATTGGATGCCACGACAAGGTTCAAGTAATGAAGAATCTTTCGATGCATGTCCAAGTCCTGAAATAGCCAAATATTAACACTCTTATGTGGGTACCTTCTAAGCCATGTTCCAGTAATAACCACTGAGCCTGTAGCGTATTTGATGTTTTCTCCATCTGGAACAGGGGCCTCCAATTTCTTTTTGGCCTCAACATAATGACATAAGTAATAATCTGTTCCCTCTTCATTATCTTCATCTGCAATAACTGCATATACGTACCCTACATTGATATGTGTAGCAAATTAGATGAAATTAGTCAAACATTACCAAAACACTACAAAGTAAGATGACATTACCTGGTTGAACTAGATGAAATTAGATGCATATATGTGCCCTATATTACCTGGTTGAACTAAATCTGATATGTGGTCAAAGTCAACTGATGATTCCATTTGTGTTAGTTCTAGTGCCGTCGGGGATTGATACGTGTCAAGTGGGCTAAGATAACTTAACTGCCATTCGTCAACCCACTCCTTTGACTCGCACTCATCCCAGACTTGAATTGTATAGGAAGAATAAAAGCATGACATCTTTCGTGTATGGATACTCCATGAACTTACAATTAAGCTTCTGAAAGAGTGCATCTCATTTGATCTTGTTAGTGTACAACAATCCTCATATGGTGCAATGTTAGTATCATCTTTCAACCAAAAAAATCTACGAACTGAAGACTTACCTTCATTACCTGGACTCATGGAAGCATTACACCACTCGACAATCAATTTTGCATCTATCAACTTTGCATTGTCTTTATACTTTAACTCTTCTCATGCTATGGCTCTTTTGATACATGCTCCTGCACCATCATGCTCCCCCTTTCCATGCCCGACCTCACAAAAGTTTCACATATGCTAAATAACTATAAAATTATGCCTCCTACTCAGCCAATAGAAATTTCGTGAGTTCTTGAATTGTGACGCACAGTTATCTGACCATATGATATGCTAACTGAATGATATGCCCCTTCTAGCCAAATCATTGTAGAACACCTGAAAGCAACCTTGCACGAAATCCGTAGAATGTGTGCGATCATCACTAATATAGAAATTATACTCCCTTATGATCTTTCTATCATCCTCCGTACTATCATTCGCATGAATGAATGTGATGTGCACAAATATAGAAACCTATGTGGAGTTGTAATATTGTGATTGCACCTCACACTGTGGCTGTAGACTGTAGTTCTCTGCAAATTCGACGACTGAAACAATGCTACCAACTAGAAATGTGTCCTTGCATAACTTGAATTGCAAGTCCAACCATTGAGCTCTATGGGCATGTCTTGCATACTCATACACTATGTTGTCATGAAATATAGGCATAAACTGATACACTAGAATCTTTTCAATAACCAATTCACACCTCTTTGCTTCTTTACCATCTTTTGTATTGTATGCCACTGTTTTATACTTGCCAAACTCTACTAGTTCATTTCCAACCACATGTGTTCTTTCCATATGTTCACATATTGGCAAATGTTGCAAGCCACCGCAACTATGACATGTGTCATCCAAGCATAATTTCTTGTAGAATATTTGACCTTCCTCTCTTTCACATGAAATTATTGATATGAAGTCTCTTGAAGATGTTGGTGGGGCACATATGGCACAACCCTGCAAATCATTGTTAATATGCATATCTAAACATATAGACCTATAAGTATCAAAATGGTTAGAAAATTCAATATGTAATCTACAACAACAAGTAGTGTGTGTATGATTTATCTTAACATAGAAAGGTTTTAGCATTTCAAAATATCTTTGACAAATTTTAATTTGAGGATACTTCTCTAGAAATTTACCATAAAACTGTGTTTGAGTCTCATCCAAAAAATGCTTTGGATGTGGCTCGCGGTTCTAACTACCGATTCTCCTTCTTACCACATCCCTTTGATTCTGAGATACCCTTGTGTAATTCTTCTAAAAGTCTTCAATTAGTGATCTCAATGCTTCAACAATTGGTTTATCTTTTCATAGTAGTCTCCCCGAGAACACCCATAATTCATTGGCATTAGTGTCCTTAATTCTTTTGCATCTTCCAATGGCTCTTGATAAAGTTTTCCTATTAATTCTCAATTGTTGACTCGTCTTTCTAATGAGATGAGCTTTCCTTGTTTGACTACTTACTATAGTCGATGTAATCACATGCTATGTTGCATTACTATCTTTTGTGCGTGAGGTGTTACCCACACTCTCATACGCACTCATTAGATTCTTGACAATAGATTTTTCACTTGAAGCCTCTGATGTTCTCAACCCAAGAATCTTCATGATAGACCTATACTTTATACTTCACATCATTTCAACGAATAGTTGACATCTTGCAGTCTCATTTAAATTTTCAAAGAACAATCTCCAAATCTTATTAGCATATCTTCTACAAGTGCATTTTGGAATCTTATCTTCCATTGGCTGCAAAATATTCTCATCAATATCAATCAAATACTTTGGCTTTCTATGCAAAATTCTAGGTGGTGTTAAGTTAGGTAAATTCATCTCAACATTAGGAATTTCACCAATATTTAAATGAGATGGGTTAGATGGCATACCTTCGATCGAAGATGGAATAGATGACATACCTTGAGGTTGAGGTGGGAACGATGGCGTACCTCCTTCATCACATGTGAGTGATGATGTACTCTCAACTTGAGATGTGGTAGATGGTGTCCCTACATGTTGACTTGCGGTAGAGGACATGTCTCCAACTATGGTATTCAAATCTCTCGTACCACGAAGTTTTTTCATTCATTCTCTTTGTGCCACCAATACCATATCTCTTTGTGATTGTTGTGGTTCCTCTTCAATTGGTATGTCTTCATTTATCATGTCCAATTTCCTCTTCTCATGAAGTTCCCTCATAGCCACTACTTTCTTTGCATTCTTAGCTTCTATCTCTTCCTGTGTTGGTTTAATTCTTGATCGTTTCCTCGGCATGATGGAGCATTTGTCTGTAGCATGATAAAGAGACCAATATTAGTTCCTAAGAAATGAATACAAGATAATAGTGGGATTGTATTTTTATTATGTTGTAAGTATTTATTCTTGTATAGTTTGACATCATGGTATGTTAAGGTCTATTTATTACACATAATTATTAAAGAGCCCAACTGTAGAAAATATACATGGCATCATGTGAGATTGTAGGCTGCTTTCTTGATTGGGAATGTGTCTATTTTAAACATGTATGATAAAGCATGATAAAGTAATTCAATCCGAAATAAGGAAAATGTAAAGAACATGCATGTAAAGACTTGACATACCTAAAAAATGAAGATTTGAATGGAGAGAGTACCTAATTATGTAGTGTTTTTATCTTCTTGCATCAAACTCCTCAACAATTTGAGTTTTTCACCACTTGCTTCCTTTTCAATGTTAAATTGAATAACACTCAAATATCATTACTAACAACAATACTATTAACCAATCTATAATGTTAAATTCCTAAAATTGAATCACAATTAACATTGCAACACTACAAAAATTGAAACTTGAATAGATATATATCAAACTTGCTGTGAAAACTATGTTATTTCCTCCTTCTCAAGTTGGCAAAGCAGAAAAGGTGGTAGAAAGATCATGCAAAGGTGGTACAATGTGTCAAATGTGCATGTGAACTTCCCAACAGCATGAAAGCACTTCTTTTTTGTCAGAGCACATGTAGAATCAGTAAGAAAATAGAGCATGTGGGCCTGGATCACGGGGGTCAACACTTTTTTACCATTTCAATAGCAAGACAAAACGTGAGCGCGTTATAACGCGCTTGCATTTTGTCCTACTATAGATTGATCACATCCTTTGCATTGATCACATCTCTTTCCAAACCTTCCCCTTCAGACTTGAATGACCACAAGGTTTTTGAGGGAGAACTTTCCTGTTTCCTACAAGAGCTTGCTAGATGCTCTGCCATATGATAGGCATAACAATGAAGGGGCAAGCCCTCATAATCAAGTTCTTGATAGAAAATGCCCATCAAAGAAGAAAGACAGATCTTCTTTGGAAGCAAAAGTTCTAGTTTGTGACAAATCCTTATCTAAGCATAAATAGCAAGGGTTAACCCGTAAAACTTAAACCCTATCCCTACACCCTCAACACTTGACAATATATCTTAAGCCTTAAACCCTCATCCCTAAAGCCTCAATCCTTAAACCTTCAACCCTAAACCCTATCCCTAATCCCTCTACCCTCGACACTCTAACCCTAACCTCGACATTAAATGCTAATCTGTCAACCCTAAACCCTATCCCTAAACCCTCAACCCTCAAAACTAAACCTTAAACCCTAATCCCTCAGCCCTCAACCCTAAACATTATCCCTAAACCCTAATCCCTCAACCCTCAACCCTAATCCGTCATCCCTCAACTCTAATCCCTCATCCCTAAACCCTAAACCCTCAACCCTCAATGTCAAATCCTAATCCCTCAACCCTTCACTCTAATCCCTCAACCCCAAACCCTAATCCCTCAACCCTCAACCCTAATCTGTCATCCCTCAACTCTAATCCCTCATCCCTAAACCCTAAATGCTATCCCTATTCCTAAACCCTCAACAGACTCGATACTATACGTTAAACCCTAATCCCTTATCCTCAACACTTTTATTTAACCCTAATCCCTTGACCATTAACCCTATCCCACAACCTCAACCCTCAACCCTCAAGCCTCAACCCTCAACTCTCAACATTAAACCCTAATTTATCAACCCTAAACCCTAATCCCTCAAACCTAAACCATATCCCTAAACCATCAACCCTCAACATTATACCTTAAACCCTAATCCCTATCCCTCAACCCTTAACCCTTAAAACTTAAACCCTATCCCTACACCCTCAACACTTGACACTATATCTTAAGCCTTAAACCCTCATCCCTAAAGCCTCAACCCTTAATCCTTAAACCTTCAACCCTAAACCCTATCCCTAATCCCTCTACCCTTGACACTCTAACCCTAACCTTGACATTAAATGCTAATCCGTCAACCCTATACCCTAATCCATCAACCCTAAACCCTCAACCCTCAACACTATACTTTAAACCCAAATCCCTCAACCCTCAACCCTGAACCTTATCCCTAAACCCTAATCCCTCAACCCTCAACCCTAATCCATCACCCCTTAACTCTAATCCCTCATCCCTAAACCCTAAATGCTATACCTATTCCTAAACCCTCAACATACTTGATACTATACCTTAAACCCTAATCCCTTATCCTCAACACTCTTATTTAACCCTAATCCCTTGACCATTAACCCTATCCCTTAACCTCAACCCTCAAGCCTCAACCCTCGACCCTCAACTCTCAACATTAAACCCTTAACTCTAATCCCTCGACCCTCAACCCTATCCCTAAACCCTAAACCCTCAACCCTCAACCCTCAACGTTAAATCCTAATCCCTTAACCCTTCACTCTAATCCCTCAACCCTAAACCCTATACCTAAACCCTCGACACTATACGTTATACCCTAATCCCTCAACCCTAAACCTTATCCCTAAACCCTAATCCCTCAACCCTCAACCCTAATCCATCATCCCTCATACCTAAACCCTAAATGCTATCCATATTCCTAAACCCTCAACATACTTGATACTATACCTTAAACCCTAATCCCTTATCCTCGACACTCTTATTTAACCCTAATCCCTTGACCATTAACCCTATCCCTCAACCTCAACCCTCAACCCTCAACCCTCAACTCTCAACATTAAACCCTAATTCATCAACCCTAAACCCTAATCCCTCAAACCTAAACCCTGTTGGTGCCTGAATTCACTGTCGGTTATTTTAGTAATTTTCATGCAGGCACCTTCCCAAAAAATCCAAAAAAGTTCTAAGTCTTTGGGCCTCCTCAGCATGTTTTAACATCAGCATCATATTTTCTTTGGAGGAGGTCATCATCATCATGTTTCCAGACATCACCCTGATGTTGCTTACGAGGGTCATCATATTTTCTGTCAGCATGATCTTTCGTTGGGGTGATATTCTAACATCGGGTGATCTTACTTAAGATCATCCTGATGATGTTGCTGCAAAGTCCTAAGTATGACCCGATCTTCATCAGGGTCATCATATTTGAACATCGGGTGATCTTAGTCAAGATCATCCTGATGTTGTTTTATCACTTCATGTTCATTGTTTTATCACCCTGATGATGCTGACGTCATTCTTATGTCAGGGTGATATCTATTCCTCTGCCTATCTGCATCATGATATTTCCGAAGGAGGGGGTGATATTTTCATTTTCGAATATCACCCGGATGTATGTTTGTTCCAGCATCATGATGATGCTGATATCAGGGAGATATCCGCCTGTCGGCTTCATGCATTATCCAGTGGGGGGTGATCATTTCAAATATCTGTCATATTCATATATCGCCCCGATGTTTCAGTGAAGCTACAGTGCAGCATGATTTTTGTGCATCAGGATGATGTTTCCAAATATCTGGTTATCTTCCGAATATCATCCTGATGCTGATGTATGGTGATGTCATCAAGGTCCGGGGGGGTCATATTTCTAACACTGATCATCTTGTGGAGATCCCCCGATATTTGCAAACATGACGATGACGTCATCCAGATATGAGGAGGTGCGCGATAGGCAGATATGCTGATGACGTCAGCAGGATATGATGGTGACGTCATCAGGATGTTCATCAGCCAGACATTTGGTATCGGCTAAGCAGGAGGATCTTCCTCCGATGGATCAGGTTGTGTCGATGAAGGCGTTTATCATGCAGGTGATATTGTGATATGATGCTGACGTCAAGGTGATATTTCAAGCAACAGGATATCATGCTGCTGGAGGATGATGATGAAGGTTTATACTAGTGTCATCAGGAGCAAAAGCACCGACATCATATATGCTCGCGACCTAGTATATAAGGTGATGAGGAGGTTGCTGCGGGGTGCATGTGGGATAATTCGACCCTGCATATTTTCAAATATCATGACGATGTATCTTGGCGGGAAACGGTTACGACGCACAGTTTTCTGCATTTCCCAAGGCCGCGGGTTGGTGCACCATTAATGGCGATTGTTGCAGAGGTATGGGCGATGGCGTGGACGGATCCAGTACCTGACTGAAGTTGTACATCCACGGCTGGCAGCTCATGGCTCAAGATCCTCTTCTGTCCCCTCTTCTACCTACCGCATTCAATGCGTTGAGCACCATTTTTCTGATACTGTGTATCTGGCGGGTTTTTTTGGTCAACTATGTAATTAATGTTGGGAACCTTCCTTGCTATATATAGTAGGTTATGTTGCTCATTTGAAGGTTGTTGAAAACTGGACATTTTGGCTCTGTAATAAGATACAACTGGTTTTGGTTGCTCTGTGCAGCTAAACTTGTGAGTTTATGTATCTCCTATTGTACGATTTGGCATGAATCCACTGATTTCATGGTTAATCTTATATGAATAGTGCTATGTTTGCATGTGTTATGCTGATTCTATCTCTAGTTTTGCATGTATCTTTCTTACTGCAATAGGGATGCCATAAGTATAGACATCTTAACACTCTGTATTGGGAGATATCTGTAAGGCAGATATCATGTGTATCCCCCTGAAATCTAGTTTTAGCTATTCATGCTGATCATTCACAGGTGTATGTCTACCGACTCCAAGCCCTAGATAGGCACCAATCTAGCTCTGTGTTGAGGTTATACACCAGGTCCAGGTTTGCATCCAAACATCATTTCAAACCATCTCTTCCTTCCATCTGTTAGCTGTAGGCTTAGGAGTAGAAACCCCTGCATGCTCTCATACCTAACCAGACATATATGTCCAAGAACGTTGCCCACCTTGTGATCTATCATACAGATCTTGGTCCATACGTGAGAGTATTCTGCCTGATGTTGTCAAGTTAGATCTTTCTATCTTTGAGCTAGTCAAGGTTACATCTTGAGTTATAGGGATACCCCCCTTGGTGCGGCAGAACTAGAAGTGAAGGGGAGGAGCTCACGCAACCTCCTGTATTAGTTGGCTGAATCTGCCTGTGCATTAGAAGTGGCAAACCCTAATGTTGATTTAGAAGAAAAAACCAACAAACCCTATCCCTAAACCATCAACCCTCAACACTATACCTTAAAACCTAATCCCTATCCCTCAACCCTTAACCTTTAAACCTTAAACCCTATCCCTACACCCTCAACACTTGACACTATATCTTAAGCCTTAAACCCTCATCCCTAAAGCCTCAACCCTCAATCCTTAAACCTTCAACCCTAAACCCTATCCCTAATCCCTCTACCCTCGATACTCTAACCCTAACCTCGACATTAAATGCTAATCCATCAACCCTAAACCCTAATTTGTCAACCCTAAACTCTATCCCTAAATCCTCAACCCTCAACACTATACCTTAAACCCTAATCCCTCAACCCTCTACCCTAAACCCTAATCCCTTAACCCTCAACCCTAATCCATCACCCCTCAACTCTAATCCCTCATCCCTAAACCATAAATGCTATCCCTATTCCTATACTGTGATTGGCCCATCAGATGCTGATAAGTCATATCACTACCGATGTGGAGGCTATGGTCCTGAGTATAGTTTCAAAACTCCTCCATCACAGTTTCCTATTAGTTTTGCAGTTTTTGGTGATCTTGGCCAAACAGAGTGGACATCCTCAACTTCAGAGCATATACAAAATTTCAAGCATGATGTGCTTCTTTTGCCTAGTGATCTTTCCTATGTAGATTATCCACAATCTCTGTGGAACTCATTTGGTTGTTTGGTGGAGCCTTTGGCAAGTAGAAGGCCTTGGATGGTTATAGAAGGTTACCATGAGATTGAAAAGTTCCCACTGTTTACTCATTCCTTTTCTTCTTTTAATGCACAATGGTGAATGTCTTTTGAAGAAAGTGGTTTAGAGTCCAACCTATATCACTCTTTTGAAGTTGCAGGGGTACACACAATCATGCTTGGTTCCTATACAGAATATGGAAAGGATTCAGACCAGTACAAGTGGCTTTAGGCCAACCTCTTAAGAGTAAATAGAACAACGACACCCTGGCTCATAGTGATATTCCATGCTCCATGGAATAACAATAATACTGATCACCAGGGAGAAGGTGATGGCATGATGGAAGCGGTAGAACCACTGCCGTATACAACTAAAGTGGACATGGTATTTGATGGCCATGTGTATGCTTATGAGTGATTTACTCTAGTTTAAAGGACAAATATTAATCCATGTGGTTCTATGCACCTTACCATAGGAGATGCTCGAAGGTGAAGGTAGATGAAGAGACTATTGAAGGCAAGGCTACACATGGAACTACCATATAACATTTTTGGATTCATGAAAATAGAATTTGAGGAGTCATTTGGGTTTCTTGTTTCTTTCTTTGGTGTGAGTTTTTAGGAGCTAATGGCTTTTGGGTTTTGCACCCATGTGAGCCTTTAAAAGCAAAAGGGCATTTCATTGAAGAGGATTCCAATTTTTGGTATCTTTTTGCTACCTGTGTATGGGAAGCTTTGTAAAAGGGGAAAAATTGGAAACTTTGTGTTCTAAGTTTATTTTCAATAAAGGATTGGTGTTCTTATGTCTACATTCCTTGCGAAACTGGTTATTCCTATGTCTATCTAGTTTCTTTGTATTTATTTCCTCCTATGCTCTGACATACAGGTATTTCCAGAGGACTTTGTGCTTTTGTTGTTGTGTTTTCCTTTCTTTCTCTAGGATTTGTATTGTGTTTCGTATGTTCACATGCAGATTCCTTTACTTTTTCTCTCTTTCTCTTTCTCTTTCCTTTTCATACTCTCTGGTTAAAAGTACTTAAGATTTAAAACATACATCATATGAGGGAGCTGCCCCTCTCAAACGTAGAGGATAATCGTTGCACTCGCAAAGATTACTCCATTTGTTGGTTTCCTTTGTTGCTGCCTATGGGGTGAATCAGGGTGTTTTTGCAGTGACAAAATTGTTAACCAACAACCAATTCTCATGATTCCTAACAACAGAGCAAGCTAGTCATTAAATCATACATTTTCTTCTCATGATTCCTTGTGATAGAGCAAGCTAGTTCTTGAATCATGTATTTTATTCTCATGACTCCTAGCAAGAGTAAGAAACATATACCTTGAGTCATGTTGCTCCACTTTAAAAAAAATCATTTCACTTCATTCTCTACTTATGACCCCTAGTGACAATGAAATCTAGAGCTCGAGTCATGTATTCCTTTTCGTATTGATTATTTTTCTTTTTCTTTATATGCATCAATTTATTCTCTCTATGAAGAAATCAATCATATGACCTTACATTCTTCTTGCTGTATACAAATTCCTCTATTTGTCATCTTTTTTGTTTTAATTACATTTTGGCAATGATACAAAGTATTGAGACAACTTTCACATCTAAGTATCTTTCATGTTGCCCCAAAAATTTTCTTTAATTGTTTTCTATGTACCTTCTTCCTATGTGCATGTGTTTTTCATGTAGTTTTATGTGTTTTTGATGCATCTATGTTGTAGGTTTTTGTTTCTCATGTATTTGTTTTACAAGTTATATATTATTTCTACCATTGATTTTTGTGTAGGTTTTTAGTCTTTAACATATTTATTTTGTAGGTTCTCAACCTAGGGGCATGATTCCCTTTCGTAGAGAGCACTCCGCATCATCTACAATATCCTTTGTGATGTATTGTTTTATGATGAACTATTTATTTTCTATATTTTAGCATAGCTTATTACTTAGTGTCATCAACCCACTAAAGTGGGGGAAAATGTAATAACATAAATTGCATATCCTAGAATTTTGACTACAATCAATCCTTGTTTTAGTGCCCATTCCCTTTGCATGTTTAAGGGATCATTTTAACCTTATTGTTGGCTTTTTCCTTCACTAGATTGTCAAATTTCTTTATCACATTTTGCTTCTCCCTATTGACATGAGACTACATGTTAAATTTTTAGAGATTTATTAAGGAGAGTTTCCAAAATTTAAACATTGGTTATTCCCACCTAGCTACCTACTATCACTTTTTGTAGTGCTTGTCTATCAAAGAAACACCTTTCTACTTCAAATCTAACCCTTTATCTTCCTCATAAGATTCATGCAAAAGAAACCTTAGAATCAAACTCATGCAATCTCTTTCTCTCCCTCTATTGGCTATGCTTGGCTAAACATACCTCCAATTTTGAAGCTTGCTGAAGCTACATGTTGCTAGATTTTCATTGACAACTCCACATGCTCACTTCTCTCTTATACATCATGCTAGTAATATTGTTTCAATAAGTTATTTTTGTGTTTGAATACTATTACAACTCTTCTTTATGATTTCCATCTACATTTTTCTTGGCATATCTCTTGGTGACCATCACCACCCTTTATCCAATCTCATACACACACTAGTTTATGAATCCATGTAGACCTAGTATTTGATACTCATAGCTTTATTTTTACTTTTTGTTCTTCGTTCTAGATGCACATAGGCTAAGTGCACACACACTCAATCACTATCTTTCTTATTTAACTACCCATGGAGGTCAAAATGCCAAATTAGGGGCTTGACCATTTTTGGCAAGCTCCCAAGAAGCCCCAACCATTTTTCTTGTCCTAGCTATAGGTATTTGAAGGAATACAACCACATGAAGGTTTCCTTCTCCCTCTTCCTTCCTCTTGTTATTTCATTATCTCATTTGTTCTAATTAGTTCAACTTTATTTTTATATTATCTAGTTTGTTTCTTTTTCTGTCCCTATTTCCTATTGTGTAGCTGAGTTCAAAATTTGGCCAAGAACTTGAGTTTTCCTATGTTTTAGGATGACAATGGAAGATTGAGATGGCAATGCATTGTGCATACATCCATGCATCGCAATAGTGTTTGAGATGGTGAGATCTATCATCTAGTGTTAGGTTCTCTATTTTTTTCTTTTTTTTGTGTGTCCAATTTATCATTTTGGTACTTCTATTTTCTATAATTTGTAAATTCTTATAACAATTCTTTCAATCTCATTCATTGTTTCATTAGAGTAATCTCGAAGTTAATGGTAGATTAATTTATTCATTACACGAACATATTACCTTAGATTTAGTAGGAGATTTAGATCTTCCTTGAGACTTAGATATACTCATGTCCTTTTTCTTATCCTTCTTCTTGTCTTTTTTCTTCAACCATCTACGAGAAACTAGTTCTTACTTGGTAGATTCAAAAGCATTTCACCTCATCTCCTTTGAGACAAGAGAATCCACTACCTCATCAAGAAAAAACTTTGAAGTAGTAATTCTAATGGCTATCATTAGATTGTTCCATGAGTCTAGCAAAAAAAATAAGAGGACCCTTAAACAATCATCCTCTTCCATCTTCACATTGAAAAACTATAGCTAGCTTAAAAGAGTGTTAAGTGTATTCATATGCTCAACAACTGAGTCCTCAACACATATCCTCAAAATATACAAATTATTTTATAGAAAAGGTTTGTTCACTAGGGATTTCACTTAGTATAAGTTTCCTAACTTTTCATAGAGTTTTTGAGTAGTGGGTTTGTCCACAAAATTCAGGACCACTGAATCTATCAAACAAGGTTAAATGAGGCTTCTATATTTTCATTCTAACACATCCCAATATTCATCCTTCATGTTTTCAAGTTTACTTCTGGATATTCATTGGCCATAGATCTTTGTCTCTCAAAAGATCCTCCATCTTGAGCTTCCATAGCTTGAAGTTTGTACCATTAAACCAATATATCTCCAATCATGATGTACTTTTCATTTTCCCTAGAAAAAAAAAGATCTTTTATGCATGGCTCCCACTCAAACTAATATTAGTCAAAAAAATTTCCTACCATCTAAGAAACAAAGTTGATCAGGGTTAAATACCAAATGAAAGGAATCTAATAGAAAAAAAAACTTCCTACACTAGTTTATGAGAATAGAAGTGCTACAAAATATATCCTAACAATTTTAAAGAAAATATTCAGACAAAGGATTATACCACAATGACATGTTAATCCTAGAAAATCCTTTCAAGAAAAACCCAGTTTCCAAAACTGAAACCAATGTACTCATCTAGTTATAATATAATATCAAGCTCAAGCTTTCACAAGAGAATAATTAACACAAGTTTGGATAAATTCCAACAGCATAAATACCATGCAAAGAAACCAGGCATTCTCCATCCCAAGTACAAAATTTATAGAAGATACAATACAGGAAACAACCAAATGGTAAACCAATACCATGGAAAACTACCACCTATAAATGTGGCACCCAAATTAGTCAAATTCTAATGCCTTATATCAATGAAGAATCCAATCTACTAAAATCAGTAGATTTATTACACCCATCATAAGTTATTATAACCCATAATTGACTCTTCAAATAGTGGGCTCCACAATCTTCATTAAAAGATGCTCCTTGATTCAAACAAGATTCTAATGTAGCTCCCCCATAATGATTCTCTTATGCATCATAAAAATCTTTCATATGATTTGTCCTAAAATCTTTAATAAGATTTCCCATCTTACACTTTCATGTGGCCTAGACCTTTGAACCACCTTGTAGTTGATGCATATCATCTTTGAGGCTTGAGGTTGCCATATACACATCACTTATGATTGTTTGAGATAATTAGAAGGAGAAATTGGAGAACAAAGACAAATTATAGAGATGTGAGCATGAGGATGAGAGTGTTGGAAAGAGACACTGTGTGGCTTCATGAATGTTGTCATTGATGGCAACAAAGTCCATCCCACACATCCGCAGGACATGGTGTGTCTTTACTGGAAGTCAAATTGAAGAAGTATTGTGGTCCGGTAACCAAGAATAGAGTAGGTAGCAAGCTCCGACAGTCAGGTCCGGATCTCTCAAAGGAGGTATCTCAGTAAAGTGTGGATTTGGGGAAGTCAAGAGGAGTACCTTGACTGATAGATTCCAAGGATTTAGCCTCCGGTGATAGAAGAGTGAAAAGATATGAGCACTTGAGTGTTGAGTTCATGTTTGGCAGAGTAGAAAGAGGAAGAACTGACCGGCAGAGCATCAGACCTAAATCCAGATGAGATATTGATGGTGATTAAGTTTCTTGAGGTATCATTCATGATTGGCTAACATGATTAATGACTTCTATAAGCATCTCCTTGATCTGCAGCACTTGGTATGCAAGGATTCAGCTGACAGATCAGAGTTTGGGAAAATATTGACTATTCTGGATGCTGATTAGAAAGGTGTTGAAATCATTTGTGTGGATATATATACCAGATGGATTTAGATGTGAAGTAGAGTGTTGTACGATTGGAATGGTGCAAAGAAAAGTAGAAGAGCAGTGAAAAGTCAGTAAGACAGGTCTAGAATGTGACTGGACAGTAGCACCTGAGGAGAGTAAGAATGAAGTGCAGTAGATCAGTATAATGGGCTTAACCGAAACTGAGCTTCAACATGTGTGGATGCTTCTCATCAGTTCAAGTATCTTGTTACCTTCTTTTCTTGTAGACAGTGAGTCTCTTGTAGGTAGTGAGCCTCTTGTGAGCAGTGTGCTCAGGCAGTGAGCCCTAATTGGCAAGTGCCATTTTGTTCTTTCTATTCTTCTAACAAAGAATACAATCTTGGGTTAATCACCCCGTGGTTTTTCCCTTAACCAGGTTTTTCACATCAAAATCATTGTGCCATGTGTATTTATCTTATTTTTGTTTTCATGGTTATGTTTGGTTATATGATTTGATTCTGCACTAATCGTTAAAAAGGAACTGAAAGTCAAAATAATTAAGATAACTGATTCACCCCCCCTCTCAGTTATCAACAATTGGTATCAGAGCCAAGTTCCTCCTAATAGAGCCTAACATCTTGAGGAAGATCTGGGAATCTCAATGGATATGTATGGTATGAGGGAACAATTTCAGTCTGCCTTAGATGATCTTGAGCAGTCTCATTCTGAAGTCCATGACCTAAAAGAAAGACTCAAACAGGTTGATGATTTCATAAATGAACTAAAAGAGAAACTAAGTATCTCTAGGAAAAAGAGAAAAGAACTACTTAAACATTTAGCAAGTCAAAGTGAAGCCAATAACTCTGATGAAGAACTAAATGAGAAGAATAGGTTATGCGAGAAACTATCAAAAGAGGTCATTATGGTAAGACATGGAATGGAATTAGGAGTTATGAAATTCACCCAAGAAATTGAAGAGAAAAGAAAAATTGAAGATAATCTAAGACAATCTCTCAAGGAGAAGTCAGAAGACTACCACAATATGGACAGAATAATTAGGCATCTAGAATCTAATCTTGAAGAAGCTAAAGATAATGAAGAACAACTTGAGAATCGGATTGACACTCTCAAAAGGGATCTTCAAACAACAAATGAATATAAAGAGAAATTCAAGATAAGCTCTGCTCAACTTGAAGTTCTTGCAAGCCAAAGAGGGTAGATGATAAACAAGGCTTGGGGTATGAAAAAGGTGAAAGCTCCAGATCCGATCAGAAGAACTCCAGATTAGAAAATCCAAGAAATAGGCCTAGAAGACCTCTGGTAAGGCAACCAAATGCTCAAAGATATCCATCTCCCAATGGATACTGCCACAATTGCAATAACTTTGGTCATAAAGCAAATCAATGCAGAAGAAGAATGAATCAGACTAATACATCCTTCTTCGGACAGTGTTTCAATTGCAAAAGGTATGGTCACAAATCCCACGAGTATAGATATATGCAAATGAATAATTCATTCTATGATAGATGCTTTGCATGCAATAGAATGGGACATATGGCTAGATAGTGTAGATCAAGAGGATATCAGTCAATTATGCAAAGAAATGTTGTTTGCTACAATTGCAATAGATCCAGTCATATTGCCAAATTCTACAGAACTAAGAATCAAGACAAAAAGGGTCCAGTGCATCATAACCAAAACCAAGACAAAGGAAAAGGAAAAGTGAGCGTGGATGAAATTCAAAGGGAGATGAATAAGATTTGGGTGAAGAACAGAATAGAGAATGTTTGGGATGGATCCGCACCAGAATCTGGTGCTGATATTCCTTTTGGAAATTAAATAGATGAGCTCTGGCTTAGGGGGAGTAACAAAAGAATAACCAATTCCCCCAGTCAGTCAATTGGTGCCTGAAATTGGCACATGGGAAGTTGCGGATTAAAGGGTTCTTAGAGAAACATCTAAAGTAAGTTTGGTATAGATATGAAAGATCCACAAGAATATTTGAAGAGTCTAATCTGCCAGGATTGATCCGGTTCAATAGTCACCCGGTAAGAACAGAATTTTCACAGTTAGATCCTGTATGATTCAAAATTGAGGAATCTTGATCTGTAGATAGACGAAATGATTGGGGAAAGAAAGAGAGATTGTCAATAATCACCAAGAATAACTCGAAGCATATCTCAGTGATCTAGAAAAGATCCCTCTCAGAATAAAAAAATAAGGCAACTGGAATGACTTAAGTTGTGCATTTATTGTAGTATGGAATTAGGGTTCTTCTCAGAAATAAAAGGGTTCATTCGCTCTTCATTTGCACATTTGCATTCAAGAAGAAAAGAAAAGGAGCTCTGTAGCAGATTGTTTCAAATTTCTCAAGGATCAACCATTGGAGTCAATTCATCCAAATTATCAATCCGGGTCACTCCGCGAACCCTAGAAGCGTGAAAGGTATTTTCCGTTACTAAATATCTCTCTGTAAATCTTTTGAAGATGGCTACTCTGAATGTGGTAAAGATCACTGATAGGCCATGCCCTAAATTCAGAAAACATCCCTATAAATCGCTAGAAGTTGATCCCCTAGGCGCATTTTCCAGCATTCCACATGGGGTCTTGCATGTTGAAGATGTTAGGGCATACATTCATGCGAATATTGATGAGTTCAGGGAATCTAAGTTGATGGATATATATCACAAGCAGCTAATTGATGAATCATTTGAACTAAAACCTCAGTACAAAGCCATTCGGGACAAACATTTTGCACAATATATTCATTTCCCCTGTTTTGTAGAAGATGAATGAGTCTGGTATGTTTTGAGTAGGGTGCATGATAACTTCATGTGGTTGAATGGACCATTCAAGATCACAAAAGATGTCATTAGGTCAGTTACCGGATTGCACTCATCTGGTGGGATACCTGCTCTCAAATCTGTCAAGAATTAGACTATGAGTGAGGCTACCAGATCTAGATTTGACAAAAGAGCAATGACAGTTGAGGATATCACAGATCCAGACATCAAGTTTGCCTCCATGATTATTAGCTACAAGATATATCACTCCAGCAGAGAAAATTCTATATCCGGAATAGCAATCTACACTGCCTATGAAATGTTGAGAAAAAATGTAGATTATGACCTTTGTGAACTCCTTCTAAGCCAACTGATGGAAAATCTACAAAAGCTCAAGAAGGACAAGAAGAACTCTTTAAAGTATGGTGGACTGATACTATGTCTATTCTTCTACTACATGAATGAGCTACCAGGATCTAGTGGTTGGATATGGCAAAATGATAAACTGATTGCCATACAAATCAGGGATTACTTGCATGGGCTTGGTGATGCCAAGGCATAGAACATAGCATTATGGGGTTACTTCAAAAGCTTCCAAGGCATGATGCAGGCTAGAGAAATAATCCCCCAATCCCTAGTTGAAAAATAGAAGGATACAGTGTGCTTTATGGTAGACACTAATCAATGTCTGATGGAGGCAGTAGAACCAAGAATAGTATGGATCATGCCAATGGGGTATGAAGTGGATGAGAAAATTGTAGAGCTGCATGTTCAGCACATGCTAAGTCAGCCCAAGGATCCCAAGGCAGAAAGGTTTGGAACCTTTGAAGAATTGAGTATAAAGATTCATGTCGAACTTAGACAAGCTGAGGTGAAGAGAAAAGTGAGAAAAGTGGTAGAAGAAATTGCCAAGAGGCATGGAATTTCAAAAGAGGAACTTGATGCCAACAAAGAGAAAATTGAAAGGGCAGAAAAAGAAAAGGAAGAGGCAGAAAAAGAAAGTTCTCCGGTAGAAACCCCCTCCCGGACCAGATCATCAAAGAGATCTGCATCTAAGAGCTCAAAGGCATCAAAACTAGAAGCAAGATCATCCGGTAAAGGAGAAAAGAGAACAAAGAAAAAGGCAACAAGGTCTTACACAAGCCAAAAGGATGAAGAAGAGACAAAAACAGATGAGGAAGTAAAGAAAATGAAGAAGAAAAGGAAAACATCTGGTGAACCCTCTACTGAAGAAATAACAGTAGAATTTGTTGAGAAGCCCACTCTATGCATCGATGACATCATAAAATCAGTTACTGTGGATGGGAACCTTCAACCAATGGCTGAATTCTATGATGATTACAATGAAGCTGACCAAAAGATCTTACAAGAAGCCATAGTCAGGTATCTAAATATCTACAATAAGGCTTTTATTGAAATTATATCTCTTATTCCCAAAAGCCTAGAGAAGGAATTAGAAATAAAGAAGAATAATACTATGGCAAAAGATCTTGAGATCCGAGAATAGATAGCTAATTAGATATATCCTTCAATCACTCTAAAGCAAATGAATATGATCTTCAAAGATTGCAAGGATGAGTTCTAGAGCAAAGCTAGAATGAATCAGCTTATGCTCGGACAAACTGACAAAGTAGCAAAGGAGACAGAAGAGATCCTCCGGAATGCATACAAAAGATTCAACATTCCCATTATAGAGGACGTAAGTGATGAACCTTCTGATGTTGAAAGGCAAAGTGCATCAAAGAAAGACCCTACTGAAAAGATTGCAGAAGAGGTAAAGGAGACAAGTGAGGAGAAAACCAAGGACCTGGATTCATCTACTCTCGAAGAGGAAGTCCCTGAACAAGAAAACATCTCTCCTCTGGTTTCCCCTACAGACTCCAGACCTAAAGAAGAAGAGAAGATCAGTCACAAAGTAGAGGAGAAGGAAAAAGAAGATGACAGTAGTAAGGTTGTAGAAGGAGAGAAAAATCTAATAGAGAAGGACACAGATGATAGTGGTAAGGCTGCAGAAGGGGAGAAAACTCTGTCTCTGACAAGAGACACAGCAGAAGCAATCAAAGATTTCTTGACCAAAGAAATGATGGAATTTGATGAACTGGAACTGCTTCAAGTTCCATTCAATTTTGATTCCCTCTCCCTAGTTCAAACCATGAAACTAGCATCCTTCACTCAAGCAAAGGCAAAAGAAAAACTACTAAAGTCTCACATGGAAGACTGTGAGCTCTTAGAAACTGCATCTGGTGTATTGGAGAAGATCATGCCATCCTTCCAAAAGGATCTTTTGGCCTTCACATCCGGTAATCTAAAGTCTCTTGTAAATTATGTTAATACACATTTCGACTCTTTAGAGAAAGCAGTAGAAGAGAAAGTCTGGAAAGAATTTTTGGATAAGAGATTCTTTGAAATACAGGGTCTAATTTCAAATGATAGGAGAGTTATGGATATTGGGATAAAGAGCTTAGAAAGTGCTCTCAAAGTTGGCAGAGATATTTACAAATTTTGTTTATCCTAGCCTAAAGTAACCAAGGACATCGAGATGAAAGTAAAAGAGCAAGAGGATAAACTGTTAAGCTTATCTCAAAGTTTTGATCCTCTATCCTCCTCCATAGTAAACCAAGAGTGTCAGACTATTACAGTTATAAATGAAATAAACACACTTGAGAAGGAGAAGAAAAATAGAATAAATAGGTTGAGTGAACTTAGAGGCATCATTATCCCTAAGTTAGAGGCCATGCATGAGGCCCTAACTGATGCATAGGCCACATCCCGGACCAATGATCTGACAAATCTCAAGAAGGCAGAAGCTTTTGCATTCCTGTTGAGTGGTCACATCTCAATTTTGGACAGGATGAAGCTGAGTTGGGCAACAGAACTTGCACAATTGAAGAATACGTTTGCAGATATACTAAAGTATATGTAAAGTATAACCGGATAATATACTTATGCGACTAAGTATAGATTGAGTTTTGAAAATTTTGGTGTGCGGACCCCACCCTTTGCCATTAATGTCAAAGGGGGAGTGAGGAGAAGTGAAAAATGAGGAATCCAGCTAAGGGGGAGCTCTAGAAAATGTACATAAGAACAGAGCATCAGCCAAGGGGGAGTATAGTGTGACACTTAGTCATTTTTCACTAAGTGTTGCCATAAATGCCAAAGGGGGAGACTGTTGGCAAGAGACACTGTGTGGCTTCATGAATGTTGTCATTGATGGCAACAAAGTCCATCTCACACATCCGCAGGACATGGTGTGTCTTTACTGGAAGTCAGATTGAAGAAGTATTGTGGTCCAGTAAGTAAGAACAGAGCAGGCAACAAGGTCTAATAGTCAGGTCTGGATCTCTCAAAGGAGGTATCTCAATAAAGTGTAGATTTGGGGAAGTCAAGAGGAGTACCTTGACTGATAGATTCCAAGGATTTAGCCTCCGGTGATAGAAGAGTGAAAAGATATGAGCACTTGAGTGTTGGGTTCCTGTTTGGCAGAGTAGACAGAGGAAGAACTGATAAGTAGACCATCAGACCTAAATCTGGATGAGATATTGATGGTGATTAAGTTTCTTGAGGTATCATTCATGATTGGCTAACATGATTGATGACTTCTATAAGCATCTCCTTGATCCGCATCACTTGGTATGCAAGGATTCAGCCGACAGATCAGAGTTTGGGAAAATATTGACTATTCCAGATGCCGATTAGAAAGGTGTTGAAATCATTTGTGTGGATATATATACCAAATGGATTTAGATGTGAAGTGGAGTGTTGTGCGATTGGAATGGTGTGAAGAAAAGCAGAAGAGCAGTGAAAAGGCAGTAAGACAAGTCTGGAATGTGACTGGACAGTAGCACCTGAGGAGAGTAAGAATGAAGTGCAGCAGATCAGTATATTGGGCTTAACCAGAACTGAGCTTCAGCATGTGTGGATGCTTCTCATCAGTTCAAGTATCTTGTTACCTTCTTTTCTTGTAGATAGTGAGTCTCTTATAGGCAGTGAGCCTCTTGTGAGCAGTGTGCTCGGGCAGTGAGCCCTAATTGGCAAGTGCCATTTTGTTCTTTCTATTCTTCTAACAGAGAATACAATCTTGGGTTAATCACCCCATGGTTTTTCCCTTAACCAGGTTTTCAACGTTAAAATCATTATGTCATGTGTATTGATCTTATTTTTGCTTTCATGGTTATGTTTTCTTATATGATTTGATTCTACACTAATCGTTAAAAAGGAACTGAAAGTCACAATAATTAAGATAACTGATTCACCCCCCCTCTCATTTATCAACAGAGAGTTCAAGATGGAGCCTAATGGGATAGCCGAACATGTGGGGATAGATCAAGGGTGGGTTTAAGATGAAGTCCATTGGAGTAGAATTCAAACCCTAAGGTTGGGTGGAGAGTGATTCTTGCTTTGGCTATTTTTGTGAGCATTATTTTATTTGATAGAGGTTATTTGACAATGAGGCCATCTAATAGTTGTATACATAAAGAGAAGTGAGTAGGATAGATAGATCACTGTCTAGTGAGGCAATCTACCATAGTATTTTAGTAGATGTACAAGATCAGTAGATAGAGCACCAAAATTTGAGGAAATCTATAGTAGGATAGAAGAATAAATAGGTAAATATGGTAAGTAGAAGGCAAGATTAGAAATGAAGGTGGTTGCATAGAGAAGGAACACAAAGTTGTGGTAAGCTATGAGGATTCTAGCACTAAATAAAAAGAGATTGGGAAAGAAGGAATACAAATAGGGAGTATAGATGAAGCTTGCAATGAATCAAAAGATATGGTATATTGTTGTGGAAGATGAAGTGTTATGCAATGGAGCTAGGTCAAACCAAAAGTTTGTAAAAGAGTGGAACTAACTTGTGTGTGATGCTTTGAGGTGATCACAAAGGATTGTGGATGGCTAGTGATGGCAAGTGAGGGACTCACTTTTAAATTAACCCTGAGAGCCTAATCTAGGAGCATCCAGAGGTATGAGAAAATCTTGTATTTATAATTTTTTCATTGTGTTTTTATTTGTAGCTCACAAGGGAGTTACAAAAGAATCTACCACATTTTGCCAAAAAATTGTTTGACAAGTATCACAGTTGGGAGGATATGTTGTGCAATGAAGGGGTAACATCATGTTCACATTTCAAAAGATTTGGTTCATTATAAGGGCATAGCATGGCCTCTAAATCTTGGTCAAGCCGACAGACTTACATGGTTTTTAGTTATGCTAGCCTTTTAGGAGTTTGTGCCAACAAACAAGTTCATATGGAGGTACATTAGATCTAGGAGAATCTATGGTGAGCACCGCATAAAGATATTTCCTTCTATCATCACCACATGTGATTTGGAGTTTGTTTAACTTGGCTAACTACACGTTTCATGTGGCTTAGAGCTTTGCACCATCTTGTAGCCAACATAGATGATCTTTGAGGCTTGATGTTGTTATATATGCTTCACTTATGATTGTTTGAGATCATCAGAAGGGGAAGTTGGAGAGCAAAGCCAAAGAAGAGAGGTACAAGCATGAGGATGATCTCATTCAAGGAGGACTTGATGGGAAAACATGGCATGGTTGAGGGCGGGTTTGATATGAAGCCCATTGTAGTAGAATCCAAACCCAATGGTTGGGTGGAGAGAAAATCTTGTTTGGCTAAATTTTGTGAGCATTATTTTATTTGACAGAGGTTGCTTGATTGAGACCATGCAAGGTTGACCCATGCTAATTATTTCCAAGAAATATGTAGAAATGTATAAAGCCCCTTTGTGGTAGATTTTAAACTTGATTGTGAATCAATAATAATGTGGATACTTTTGGAGGCTATGTTTTTCTTCCCTCATCGAAGGTTTTCCCAGGGTATATCTTGTGTCATATTGATGCAAGGACCTCATTATGTTTTCCCACCAAATTTTGTTTTGATTAATTGTTATTTTATGTTTGTTTTGGTTGAAGTTGTTAACTCCTTAAGTTTCTTGAATCGACCTCTTAAAGAGGTTAGTTAGTTGTTGTTGTTAGGGGTGGAGTTGTTAGGTAGTTCCTGTCACTAAACTATTGGAAGAAGTTACAAACTGCTAGGATGACTAGGGACAAGGAATAGTTAGAAGAATGAGCCGAATGGTGAAGGAAGGGGAGTTGCAGAAAGAAGGGAAGAGGAGAGACCATGGGCGTGTGACAAGAAGATGACATAGTAGAAAAGAAATATAACACAAGGAGGATCGACTGTGTGTGGAAGGGGGGACTCGACTAGGTGTTTGAAGCCTGAAAGAAAATCATACTCTAAAAATACTAATATCTATCCATGTGAAGTATCTAAATTCATGGTCGGTCTAGATGAATATTATACAGAAGATTCTTGTTAAATAAATTACTTGTAATCTAATTCCTATCACTAGAATGTTGAATTGTTCTCCTCAACATTTTACTGTTGTGGGTGAGTCTTATTTCTTTTGTCTGTTTAGAATGAATAATATTTGCCAATGTTCATGTCACTTGGGCAAAGGATCGATCTAATTGATTGAATATCATACTATAAATTAAGACTGCTATTGTTGTTGTCCTTTATGTTCTTGTTTTGGTTTGTAATTAGTTGGGCTGCCATCATATTTGGTATTAGAGCCTAAGAAGTGGGCTTTTGTGGAGTGGGCAGAATGCCACCGAGAAGGATGAGAGGAAGATGTATTAGAGGAGGCTGAAGAGGCCATGATGAAGGAATTTTTGACATGTTACAGAACTTGGCAGTGAGAATGGAAGCCATAGAGAGGGCACAACGGAGAGGAGCAATAGTAGATGATGTTAGTGAAGTTTCTAAGGAAGAGCATTTATGAGATGATGAAGAAGTTTAGAAAGAACCTGAAGGATTTGAAGAGAAATTATTGAGGACCGTTATCAGTGTGGGAGCCAAACCTAAAATTGAGGTCCCTACATATTTTGGAAGTTTAAATGGTGGAGAACTCATTGACTAGATCAATGACCTGGACAAATATTTTGAGTATGAAGGAGTTGTAGAAGAAAGGAAGGTTAAGTTCACTTGTACAAGGCTCAAAGGCCACACTACTATGTGGTGGGACTATGTCTAATCAGAGAGGTAGAAGAAGGCTAAAGAGAAGATTACTTCTTGGGATAGAATGGTTGGTAAGTTGAAGGCTAAGTTCCTTTTGGGAGACTACTAAACTAATCTTTTCAAAATATTGCAGAATCTTAAGAAAAAAGACATGTCAGTGAAGGAATATATGGAAGAGTTTTACAATTTGGTGATTTAGTCAAGCCATAGTGAAGAAGATTTGGAGAAGGTAGAAAGATATTTGAATTGTTTGAAATATAGTTTGCAAGATGAGTTGAGTCTAATATCCCCTAGAAATCTTGAGGCATATCAGCTTGCCATAAAGGCAGAAGATAATATTTTAAGGAAGCAAAACCAACAAGGAAGGAATAGAGGATGAGGCTATAGAGGAAGAGGATGCTAGGATGGAAGAGGATAGAAATAACACCACGAAGAAGTGGCTAGAAGTTCAAGTGGTACAGCCAATCAAGAAAGAGGTGGATTTCAAAATAAAGGAGGTATACCATATGGAAGAGGAGGTTTTCAAGGAAGAGGAAGATGCTTTGTCGATAAGTGTTTCAAATGTAACCAGTATGCTAGTCATAAGAGTTGGGAGTGTCCTGAGTTCTCACAAGGAGGCCATACAAGAATTGAAAGAAGTAATTAGATTGTGCAAGCAGATCAAGAGAGTGTTGGGTCACCTAGTCATTACCAAGAAGAACCTAAATCTTGAGAGTCCTTGTTGTTCAAAAGAGTGTTGTTAAAGCTACCTAAGGAGAACCAAGAACCAGTACAACGGAGAGCTTTGTTCAAGACAAAATGTAAGGCTAAAGGTAAGTGTTTCAAATTGATCATAGATAGTGGGAGTATGGATAATTTAGTGGCTACTGAGATGGTAGATAAATTGGCTCTGAAGAGAATTAAACATCCTACACCTTATAAAGTTTCTTGGTTATAGAAAGGGCATTAGTTGTTGGTTAATGAATAGGCTTTAGTTGAATTTCAAATTAGTAGTTATAAGGATAGTGTTGTATGTGATATCATGCCCATGGATGTGTGTCATGTGTTGCTTGGTAGACCTTAGCAATTTGATAGGAAAGTTGTGCATAACAAAAGAGAGAATACTTACACTTTTGAGAAGGATGGAATCAAGCATACATTGTTGCCTATGCAAGACCAAGAAGAGGACATCGGTAGTAGCAGTAGCAATAAGGTAACGATGGTGAGTGGAAAATAGTTTTTACATGAGATAAAAAATGAAGAAGTGGGATTTGCTTTAGTGCTTAAACCCACAACTGTGCTTACCTCTACAAAACTAGATGATTTCCCTAATGAAGTATAGGATATTTTGAAAGAACATTTGGATATTGTAGTAGTTGATTTGCCTAAGGAGTTACCTCCCATGAGGAGCATTTATCATCATATGAATTTGATACTTGGGGCTAGCCTTCTAAACAAGGCTGTCTATAGATTAACTCCTAAAGAGAATGAGGAGATTAGAAAACAAGTGGAAGAGTTACCCAAGAAGGGTTTTATAAGAGAGAGTCTTAGCTCTTGTTTAGTCCTTATGGTCCTAGTACCTAAAAAAGGAGGTGAATGGAGGATGTGCATGGATTCTAGAGCCATAAATAAGATAACTATTAGATATAGATTTCTAATTCCAAGGATTGAAGATTTGATGGATTGTTTAGGTGGTTCAATGTACTTTTCAAAGATAGATCTTAAAAGTGGTTATATGTTGCAAATATGTGCCTCATTGGTGTTGTCATTGATGTCAACATATCTTTGTTGTCATTAGTGTCAACTGTACACCATACTATTATCTGTGTAAAGGACCGGATTGTTGAGGATATTGAGAAAATTATAGACAATTAATACAAGTAGATCATATAGTTGTGTAGAGGATTGTTAGAGGGTGCTCCAATTAAGATTTGAGAGGTCTGCATAAAGATTTGATGAAGTTATGGATTTTTGAGTAGCACAAGCTCTTACAGTTGTTCAATGTTGACAGAATGGCAAGGAGTTGGTCCGGATTGGTCTGGTACTAGCACTCTATGATCTGTGGATCTAGACGCATGATTGGAATGATGGTGTGTTCCCTCAACTTGAGTGGTTTGTGGTTTGGAGGTCCACAAGAAATCTTTCTAGTTTGACAGTCATGACAGATAGTGTTCTTAAGGTTCCAGATGAAGGTTTAAGAGATTCTAGTGATATGGAGGAGTGCGGTTGTTTCTGTTGAATTCCTTGTGCTTGTGGAGGTCTTTGGATCATGTGGCTATTGTGTTGATGGTCCACATTGAAGGCTGAACCTGTTGTTGAAGATTTCCTCTTGAGGTTGTTCTTCTTCATGTTCTTGGCCAACTGGATGGTTTTAGCATGCTACGGATGATCTAAGGAGTATGCTATGAGGCATTGTGAGATAATAGAGGAAGATTCAAGTTTAGTTATGTTTTAGCCAATAGTATGAAGATCCATGTTGAGATTAGCTAACCTTTTTGATCATTCTAAGGTTGATGAAGTGTATAAATACTTGTTGAGGAATTGTCAAAATGTATCCTTGAACAAATGAGTTAAATCTGAAGAAAGGATTCAAAAGGCAGAGCAGAGCAGAAGAAGAGCGAAGGAAGTATGGAGTGAAGAGTCAGTGAAGAAGAATTTGAAGATAGAAATTGAAGTTTTTGAGCCTTCAAAGGGACTGATTCAGGCATGAATGTAGATTCTATTTCTTAGTTAATTATCTCTGTGTAAATCATAATTTCTTGTAGGCAGTGAGTCTCCTCTTGAGCAATGAGCTCTGGGCAGTGAGCCCGAAGGCATGTGTCTTCTATTTTATTAAGTATTTTTAACAAGGTACACATTTTGTGCGTTAACTCCCACCGTGGTTTTTCCCTTAACCAGGTTTTCCACGTCAAAATTCTGGTGTTATGTGTTCATATTGTTTCTTCTTATGTGTTGATTAATGCTTTAATGTTATCATCATTAATCTAGTTGTAGGAAAGTTTCAAAAAGATAAAATATAGTGACAACTGATTCAACCCCCCTCTCAGTTGTCCAGACTATTTCTAACAATTGTTATCAGAGCCAAGTTCCTCTAAAAACAGACCTTAACCACTCAAGGAAGATCCAAGATGTTGACTTACAAGAAGGATAGTCCAAGATTCGACGGAACAAATTATACTGTGTGGAAGAGTCGCATGGAATGTCATTTATAGTGCATGGGTGATGTCTATTGGTCAATAACTAAAGATAAGTATGAACCTCTGGAGAAAGGCGCCTCAACTCTAGATGAACTCAAGGATGCTGAAAACAATCTTTGAGCTAAAGAAGCCCTATTGAGTGCCCTGACTGATTCAAAAATGACAAATGTTTTTGGACTAAAAACTGCTCATGAAATCTAGAAGAAGTTGGAGAATCTGTCTGAAGGAGATAAATATGTCAAATGTGCCAAACTACAAAGTCTAAGAGGAAAGTTTGAAAATCTAAGGATTAGAGACAATAAAAACATCACAATCTACATGCAAAAGATAAATGAACTTGTATGTGGGATCAGGTGTGCCGGCAGAATTTTGGAAGAATCAGAGATTGTGGCAAAAGTGCTCAGATCTTTGCCTAATTCATACAAACATAATGTTGCTGCTATAGGAGAAATTAGAACTGTTACAGATGTTACAAGAGAACACTTGATTGGCAAAATTTCATCTTTGAATTAAGTGAATTTGGTGACTCTCTTCCCAAGTCTGAATTGACATTCAAGGCTAGTGTGCATGGAAAGCAAAGATATGATCCGGGTGAAGGATCTTCAAGAAATTCAAGAAGATTTGTCAAAACAAGTAAGGATCTTGAAGATGATGAAAATGAGACTACAAATCTTGAAGCTCTCATTGCCAAATGGATGCCAAGAGGATCCAGTAAGTATGAAGGAAAGTTGTCACTCAAATTTTTTGCTTGTAATAAGATTGGTTATTTTGCTTCAAGATGTCTGGAGAGGTTTTCAAGACCAAACCTTAATAGATATAGAAATCAAAAGAATTGCTACTATGTCCAAGAAGTTAGACAAGAAGGAGTCACAGATGATGAATCTAATCATGGGGAAAATGATTGGGTGTTCATTGCTATTAAAGAAGAAGATCCAATATCTATTGAATCTACTAGCTGTGTGGAAAGTGCCTTGGCTGCTCAAGTTGTTGAAAAGGATGAATGGGTGATTGATAGTGGATGCTCTCATCATATGACTGGTGACAAGAGTAAGTTTGTGAGTTTTGAAAACTATGAAAGAGGATTGGTGAAATTTGGAGACAACTCAGGTGGTAGAATTCGTGGCAGAGGATCCATCTCTTTTGATGGTAAGAACAACACCAATGATGTTCTGTATGTGGAAGGACTGAAACACAATCTTCTCAGTCTTGGACAGTTGGTTGGCAAGGGTTATTGTCTCTGTTTCAAGGATGGAAAATGCAGAATATTGGAAAGCTCTGAAACTGAAATTGCATCCGATACTCAAACCAAAGGTAACATCTTTCATTTAAGAAGTTTAGGCAAAAGTTGTTTGATTGTTCAAATAGATTAAAGTTGGTTATGGCATAGGAGGATGTGTCATGTGAATTTTGATAACATTGTCAAAATAAGTTCCACTCAAGCTGTAAGAGATCTTCCAAGACTTGTGAAATTGGATAGCATGTGTAGAGAATGTCAATTGGACAAACAAAGAAAAATTTCATTCAAGAGTAAGGAACAAGGTTCAAGTGAGAGATTGGAACTAGTACATACTAATCTCTGTGGTCCTGCTAGAATTAAGAGTGTGCAAGGAGACAGATATTTCATGTTGTTGATTGATGATTACTTCCGGATGATGTGGGGTAACTTTCCTAAAAGAAAAATTAGAAGCTTTTGATAAGTTTAAGGTGTTCAAAATGATGGTTGAGAATGAGATTGGTGGGAAATTGAAATGTTTGAGATCTGACAGAGGTGGAGAATTCACTTCTGATGAGTTTTATGCTTTCTATGAAAAGAATGGAATAAAAAGACAGTTATCAGCTCCTAGGACTCCTCAGCAAAATGGAGTTGTGGAAAGAAAGAACCAGACCATTCAAGAAGCTGTCAGGACCATGATGATGGAGACAAATGTTCCTCAAGTTTATTGGAGGGAAGCTATGAGTATTGTTGTCTACACTCTTAATCAGGTCCAGGTCAAAGGAAATTCTGGTAAGACTCCTTATGAACTATGGTTTGGTCATCCTCCTACTGTGAGATACTTCAGAGTTTTTGGTAGCAAATGTTATATCAAAAGAGATGAGGATTTAAGCAAGTTTGAAGCAAGAAGTGAAGAGGGAATATTTTTGGGATACTCAACTCAAAGTAAGGCCTACCGGTGCTTCAACAAAAGATTGAAAAAGATTGTTGAAAGTGCTAATGTTAAAGTTGATGAAAGAAAAGAAGGACACTCCAAGTATTGCAGATGTGATTCTAATAATCAAGATGAAAATCAAAATCAAGAAAGACAAGTTCAAATCTAGACCCAGATTCAAATTGATCTGGTAACTCTAGTAACTCAAGAGATTAGTACAGAAGATGAAGAACAAGTTCAAGAAGGAGAAGTTCAAATAATTCCCAAAACTCCCAGGTATGTAAGAATGAATCATCCTGAAGATCAAATCATAGGAGATAAAAATAGAGGTGCTCAGACTAGGAGAAGAGTTACTGAAGATCAAAAAGAGATTTGTTTGATTTCAAAGATTGAACCTAAATTAGTAAATGAAGCTTGCAATGATGCAAATTGGGTGAAAGCAATGGAAGAAGAATTGTTGCAAATTGAAAAGAATCACACTTGGGATCTTGTTCCTAGACTTGAGGACAAGAATGTGATTGGAACTAAATGGGTCTTCTAGAATAAGCTAAATGAAGAAGGTGAGGTTGTGAGAAACAAGACAAGATTGGTATGTAAAGGCTACTCTCAAGTGGAAGGAATTGATTTTGAAGAAACTTTTGTTCTGGTGGCAAGGATAGAGGTAGTCAGATTATTTCTTGCTTTTGCTACTTTCAAAGATTTCAAAGTTTATCAGATGGATGTCAAATCAACATTTTTAAATGGACATTTGGAGGAAGAAGTCTACATTGAACAATCAGAAGGGTTTCAGTTGTCCGATTAGGGAGATATGGTTTGTAGATTGAGAAAAACTTTGTATGGTCTCAAGCAAGCCCCAAGAGCCTGGTATACCAGATTGGATAAGCATTTGCTTAATCTAGGATTTTGAAAAGGAACTGTTGATAGTAATTTGTACTTCAAGATTCATCATGAGGATATCCTAACTATTGAGGTCTTTGTTGATGATATCATTTTTGGTGGAAATGATTGCATGTGCAAAACATTTGCTGATTAGATGAAAAGTGAGTTTGAGATGTCAATGTTTGGTGAGATGAACTTCTTCTTAGGTCTACAAATTGTTCAAACAGATAAAGGTATTTTCATATCTCAATCCAAGTATGTGAAAGAATTGTTGAAGAAGTTTGGAATGGAAGACTCAAAACTGGTAAGTACTCCTATGGCAACCAAATGTAAGTTGAGAAAAGATGATGTCTCTCCCAAGGCAAATCAGATAAGGTATAGGTCAATGATTGGAGGATTGCTTTATCTAACTCAGACTAGACCAGACATTATGAATGTATTTGGACTTGTTGCCAGATTTCAAGCTGATCCAAAAGAATCCCATGTTATGGCAGTCCAATAAATTTTTAGATATCTCAAAGGGACAATTTATTATGGATTGTGGTATCCAAAGGATGATGAATTCACTCTTCATGCATACATAGATGCTGATTGGGCAGGAGATGTTGATGACAGGAAAGAACTAGTGGTGGTACATTCTTCTTAGGAAGAAGATTGGTATCTTGGATGAGTAAAAAGCAAGAGGCAATTTCTCTGTCCACTGTAGAGGTAGAGTACATAGCAGCAGCAAATAATTGTTCTCAAGTTCTATGGATGAAACAAATGCTGAAGGACATTAGAGTTGTGTTTGAGGAGCCAGTCATAATTTTGTATGACAATTCAAGTGCTATAAGTATCTCAAAGAATCTGGTGTTGCATTCTAAGACAAAGCATATATCCATCAAGTTTCATTTCTTGAGAGAGAAGGTAAATGAGAATGAAGTCAAGTTGGAGTTTGTGTCTTCAAAGGATCAGATTGTTGATATCTTCACTAAGCCTCTTCCCAAGGATACTTTTGAGTACTTTAGAGAGAAGTTAGGGGTTATTACCCCTCCTGATCAGAACTAAGATGCACTAAAGTGCATCAGTTCGGTGGAACTCACATTCATATCCTGTGGTCTGGATTGATGTTAAGGAGATACTACTCAAAGGGGGAGTAGTCAGTATACAAATTTTGGATTAGTTTGAAGCAAAAGGGAGAAAAGATAGCAAATATGTGCCCTTTGCCATTGATGTTAAAGGGGGAGAGAAGTCATGTGAAAAATAGGTTGCTGGTGTAAGGGGGGGCAGTAAAAGAAGAAATTACAGAAGTCAGAAAGGAAAGGGGGAGAAGTTTCTGTCTTGATGGTTGAATTTAGTTTTCCAAAACATATGTTGTCATCAATGACAAAGGGGGAGACTGTTGCAAATATGTGCCTCATTGGTGTTGTCATTGATGTCAACATATCTTTGTTGTCATTAGTGTCAACTACACACCATACTAATGTCTATGTAGAGGACCAGATTGTTGAGGATATTGAGAAAATTATAGATAATTAATACAAGCAGATCATATAGCTGTGTAGAGGATTGTCAGAGGGTGCTCTAGTTAAGATTTGAGAGGTCTGCATAAAGATTTGATGAAGTTATGGATTTCTGAGTAGCACAAGCTCTTGCAGTTGTTCAGTGTTGATAGAATGGCAAGGAGCTGGTCTGGATTGGTCCGGTACTAGTACTCTATGATCTGTGGATCTAGAGGCATGACTGGAATGATGGTGTGTTCCCTCAACTCGAGTGGTTCATGGTTTAGAGGTCCACAATCAATCTTTCTAGTTTGATAGTCATGGAAGATAGTGATCTTGAGGTTCCGAATGAAGGTGTAAGAGATTCTGCTGATATGGATGAGTGCAGTTGTTTCTATTGAATTCCTTGTGCTTGTGGAGGTCTCTAGATTATGTGGCTACTGTGTTGAAGGTCTGCATTGAAGGTTGAACCTATTGTTGAATATTTCCCCTTGAGGTTGTTGTTCTTCCATGTTCTTGGCCGAACGGATGGTTTTAGCATGCTATGGATGATCTAAGGAGTATGTTGTGAAGCATGGTGAGATAATAGAGGAAGATTCAAATCTCAGTTATGTTTTAGTTGATAGTATGAAGATCCGCATTAAGATTAGCTAACCTTGTTGATCATTCCAAGGTTGATGAAGTGTATAAATACTTGTGGAATTGTTGAAATGTATCCTTGAACAAATGAGTTAATCTGAAGAAAGGATCAAAAGGTAGAGCAGAGCAGAAGAAGAGCGAAGGAAGTATAGAATGAAGAGTCAGTGAAGAAGAATTTGAAGATAGAAACCAAAGTTTTTGAGACTTCAAAGGGACTGATTCAGGCATGAATGTAGATGTTATTTCTCAGTTCATTATCTCTGTGTAAATCATAATTTCCTGTAGGCAGTGAGCCTCCTCTTGAGCAGTGAGCCCAAAGGCATGTGCCTTCTATTTTCTTAGGTACTTTTAATAGGGTACGTATGTTGTGGGTTAACTCCCACCATGGTTTTTCCCTTAACTGGGTTTTCCACGTCAAAATTCTAGTGTTATGTGTTGATACTATTTTTTCTTATGTGTTGATTAATGCTTTAATGTTATCATCATTAATCTGGTTGTAGAAAAGTTTCAAAAAGATAAAATATAGTGACAACTGATTCACCTCCCCTCTTAGTTGTCTGGACTATTTATAACATTATAATCAGATTAGGATCAAACTTGGAGATGAGTGGAAAACAGCTTTTAAAGCTAATGATGGACTTTATGAATGGTTGGGGCCTTTTGGCCTTTCTAATGCACCTAGTACTTTAATGGGACTTATGAATGAGGTCTTAAAACCATTTCTAGGAAAGTTCATTATTATGTATATTGATGATATCTTGGTGTTTAGTAAGTCAAACAAGAACACTTGGAGCATTTGAGGATGGTTATGACAAGGTTGCATGAGGAGAAATTACAGATTAACCTTAACAAGTGTGTATTTTTGCAGACCGAACTGATTTATTTGGGTTGTGTGGTATCCAAAGATGGTCAAGCCATTATTGATTGGCCAACACCTAAGAGTGCAATAGAGGTAAGAAGGTTTTATGTACTTGCTAGTTTTTACAGGAAGTTTATTAAAAATTTTAGTCATGTAGTTGCTCCTATACTTGAAACAATTAAGGGGGATAGAAAGCATTTTGAATGGACACAAGAGGCTGAAAGAAGTTTCAGATTTCTCAAAACAAAGGTGAGTGAACAGCCTATCCTTATATTACCTGATTTTAATAAGGTACTTCAAGTTGAATTTGATGCTACTTGGGTTGGCAATAGGAGTTGTTCTTAGTTAGGAAGGAAAACCAGTGGCCTACTTTAGTGAAAAATTAAATGATGCTAAGAGGAAATATTCTTCCTATGATCTTGAATTTTATGGATTAGTCTAATCATTGAAAAATGGAGGCATTACCTACTTCCTAAGGTGTTTATTGTCTATACAGACAACCATACCTTATAGTTTATAAACAACCAACATAAGTTGATTCAAAGACATGCCAAATGGGTAGAATATCTTCAAAGTTTTAATTTTGTGTTGAGACATAAGAGAGGGAAAAAAAACAAAGTTATTGATGCTTTAAGTAGAAGAAGACTATTGTTTTATGAAATTTAGGCTAACAGTGTGGGTTTTGATAGTTTGAAAGGAATATATGTTGATGATGCAGATTTTAAAGAAGAATTTGAAGCTTGCAGCAGTCCTACCAGTATGGATAGAGGACCATGGTTGGATTTTATTCTACAAGAGGGTTTGCTTTTCAAAGGAACCAAATTGTGCATACCTAGAGGCTCAATGAGAGATAATCTATTGAAGGAGAAGCATTGTGGTAGCCTAGAGGGACATTTTCGTCAAGATAGAACTTATTTATAGTTGAGTACACATTACTATTGGCCAAAGATGAGGACAAATGTCAAGAAATATGTGGAAAGATGTAGAGTTTGTCAAATGGTAAAAGGAAGAAGTTAAAATGTTGGTTTGTATCAGCCATTACCAATCCCATATAGACTGGATGGGATTCTATGAGTATGGATTTTGTTATGGTTTTGTCTTGCACTCAAAGGGGCAATGATTCGATAATTGTTGTTGTGGATAGGTTCTATAAAATGGTTCATTTTATTCCTTGTAAGAGAACTAGTGATGCTACTAATATTGCTAATTTTATTTTCAAGGAAGTGGTATGGTTGCATGGCATTCCAAGAAGTATCATATCCGATAGAGACACCAAGTTTGTAGGGTATTTTTGGAGAACTATATGGAAAAAGTTGGGTACACATCTTAGTTTCAGTTCATCCTATCACCCTCAAATGGATGGCCAAACTAAGGTGGTCAATAGAAGCCTTGTTGGAAACACACCTGGAAATTGGGATATGGCGTTGGCACAAGCAGAGTTTACTTATAATGATTCTCCAAATAGGAGTACATGTTTCAACCCATTTTATGTTCTATATGGCAAGCATCCTAGGGGTGTATTTGAACTTGGAAACCTTGGTGATATGGAGAAAAGAAGTGTAGATGGAGAAGAATTTGCTAATATCATGTATGATCTTCATGAGGAGGTTAAGAAGATCATTGAAGGAAGTAATCAGAAATACAAATAGTATGTTGTTCAGAAGCAGAGAGAAGTGTATTTTCAGGAGAGTGATCTAGTGATGGCTCATCTTCAGAAAGAAATATTTCCTATAGGAGCATATAATAAACTAAAAATGTAAAAGGTTGGTCCTTGTAAGATCCTTCATAAGTTTTCAGCGAATGCTTACGAGATAAGTCTTCCTTCAAGCTTGTCACCCATTTTAATGTGGCAAATTTGTTTCCATACAAAGTTGCTACAGATGATAAAACAACAGAGTTGGAACTACAAACTATTGTCGATCAGCAAGGATCCATATAAGCTCTGTCAAAAATTGAATGTATTCTCAATGAATAGTTGTTACAGAAGACTTGAGGCAAGGATTATTTCAGGTATCTATTGAAATGGAAACACCACCCTTTAGAGGATGCTTCATGGCTTTGAGGACCTCATGAGCAAGAGCTCATGAATCTGTTTGTTCTATGGGGGAGCCTAATGCAAGGGCACCGTTTTGTTTTCCCGCCAAATTTTGTTTTGATTAATTATTGTTTTAAGTTTGTTTTGGTTGAAGTTGTTAACTCCTTAAGTTTCCTGAATTGACCTCTTAAGGAGGTTAGTTAGTTGTTGTCACTAGTTGTGGAACCGTTAGGTAGTTCCTGTTGCCAAACTGTTGGAAGAAGTTGCAAACTACCAGGACAACTAGAGACAAGGAACAGTTAGAAGAATGAGCCAAAGGTGAAGGGGAGGTGGAGAATGAAGGGAAGAGGAGAGACCAAGGAATGTGATAGGAGGATGACACAACAGAAAAAGATATAACATAAGGGGGATCGACTGTGTGTGGCAGAGGGGACTTGGCTAGGTGTTTGAAGCCTAGAAGAAAATCATACTCTAAAAAGACTGATATCTATCCATGTGAGGTATTTGAATTCATGGCTGATCTGGTTGAATATTATATAGAAGATTCTTGTTAAACAAATTACTTGTAATCCAATTCCTATCACTGGAATGTTGAATTATTCTCATCAACATTTCATTGTTGCGTGCGAGTCTTATTTTTGTCATTTGTGTGGAATGAATAAGATTTGCCAATGTTCCTATCGCTTGGGCAAAGGATCGATCTAATCGATTGAATATCATAGTATAATTTAAGACTGTTGTTATTGTTGTCCTCGGTGTTCCTATTTTGGTCTATAATTAGTTGGGCTGCCATCACATATTGATGTGATGTCTTTGGGATGTAGTTGTGGTTATCTATTCTAGTTGTTTGTGTGTAATTTTATGTGAGGGTGCATAGTTGGATTGTGACAAGTTGTGATCATTCTAAAGTGTGGAGTCAATTAAGTTTTGTGGCAATTTCAGTGAATTTACATTATGTATAATGCTTTTCTTTATTATGGTTGCACAACTGGATAGTCCTTCATTGAACCCTCCAACCGTGCTTGCATCATAGAACCAAGTGGCAATATGTGATTGCATGTTCTCTAAGGCAAACCCTTTGTACTCTTCAAACCTCACACCCAAGATTAGCTTACAACATACGAGCCCAAGCACTAGATACTTTTACAATATTGAATATATTTTACAAGACCTCAAAAATATTAAATGGTTTTGCTCAACGAGCTCAATTGACTATGTGCTCACTAAACCATGACTCCCCAATATGCCACCCATATTAAATACATTTGCAATGTCACATATAACCTCCTCTAAGAAAATTACCTAATCCCAATCTTTGGTATCTCATTTTGACATGGAACACAACATTATAAAATACAAAATATTTCCTCTATGCAAAGTGTACAATATCTTCACAACAAGATCAAGTCCATAGATGTAGAACATTTTCGAGATTGCAAACTTAACCTTGATCCCCATATGTGACCCTACACAAATAAAACTAAATAGTTTGATTCCAAAGCAAATTACAAACTCTCATCATTCATTTGTGATCTTGAAACATCCAATTTTTAATGTCGTTGTTGATTACTTTCACTCTTTAAAACCAAATACACATTTTCTAGTTATTTTTTATATTTAATTATTACAATAATAAAAATCCATAACCAGAAATATTTACACTTATTTGTTAATAAACACACAAACCAATTTAAACTAATTGTACTTTATTATTTGTGTGCATCTTTTAAAGAAAGTTCATTTTCCTTTACACATATGTATATCCCTTTATAAAGAGATCAAATATTAACTTTATATAGAGCAACCATATATTCCATGCACAAGGAATATGGCAAATCAATATACTAAACTTTCTTGTCGCCAGGATGAATTGACAATGGCCTTATTTTTAATCTATCATCATGACAATGACTACCAACGTAGCATAAAACAGCAATAGAAGAAGATCCAATTGCAACATATTCAAACCTCAAAATTAATTGATATATTTCCAAGAATAAAAAATTCGGAAGCAATTGGTGAACGTTAATTTTTTGCTCTTACTCATGTTGCATTATCAGAAGAAATCAAGTTTATCTTTGCATTTCAAAAGCAACAAGATTCTTTTATTACTATGTAAACTCTGTTACCAAGAAAGGATTACATCAGCTAACATTTCCACCTCAAAGTTTGAACATGAAAAAAATAATGCTACAGACATTTATTCCCATATAGAAATTGCAGAAAAAAATGTAAACTTCTTCCAAGGATGACTGAACACCTACTTTTACCTCTATTTCAACCACGCACTTTCTACTGAAAACATGCTTAACATATAAAACTTATGTCCTAACAGAGACGGGGAGATCAGCTTTGAAAGTGGAAACAGTGACAATAGATGGAAGCAGACTCATGTACTCTGCACTACACTTGTGCTCTTCACTCTCCAATTCATCAGGGCTAGTTCGCAGATAGTTGGAGAAATCTGAACCCATATTGTTGGTCACAATGATAGTTCCTTTCCCAATCATTCCTCACTCCTTAAGGAGCAGGAAATCTGACAATTAACACTGCCTGGAGTGATCCATCAATAGAAAATCAAAGTGTGGAACCCCTTTGTCCTCTAAGATCTCACACAAGTCCTCCAATCTGTCACTTAGTGTTCCTTCCACGATTTCCACCTTTGATGCAAGCCCTGAAACCAAACCAGACCAGAAAAAGAAAAAGGAAAAAATGTCAAAGACAGTAGTTTCTCTATAATTTCAAGTGAAAGAAAGTGCCTGAGAGAAAACCTATGTTTGATCTTTGGGGTTGAATTTACACTTTCAAATATTGCAATCATCCTCATGTTCACAATATCAACCAAAAGAAAAGAAAAACTACAATAACTAACCTGCATGATTTATCATTGCTTTGGCAACATTGCAATTATTTGGATTCATTTCTATAGAGATCAGCTTGCTGTCAGGCTTTGTCATCTTGGAAGCAATGCGAATGGCCGAATACCCACAATAAGATCCCAGCTCTAAGGCCAATCTGGGCTCACATCTCTGCACTGCAGATTCCAAAATGGAGCCCTTCTGCTTGCCAATGTTCATCATCCAAATATTGAGAAATGGTGAGCAAACATACACAAAATTAAACCATAATAAAATAATATAGTATTGTCTTCAGGATGATTTTACAATGCAATACATTGGCTTTTTAAAGCCTTAGTTATTCCCGTATATAACTTCTTATGGGAAAGTAACTTCTCGTAACTTCCCAAAACCTAACTTATAAACTAACATTTATTTAATATGCATAAACTAACAATGTAATACTATATACTATTATGCCAACATTCCCCCCCTTATTACATTGTTCCTGCAAAAGTACCAGGTACCCCCCCTTAATGCTAAAATACTCAACAAAGCTGATTACATAATATGAATACATATTTTATAGAAGATCTTCTCCCAAAGAACAAATCTTGAACCAAGCGAGGCTCCATCATGCTGTCTCGTCTACCCTCGGAAAGGCGTCGCTTCGAGCTGTGTTCTTGAGCTCTTTAGTCCCAAGCTCTCAAATCACAGAGTCTTGAATTATTCGACAATGGCCCCTAAGGGATACGACAGATCTCTGCCATGTTGTCTAGTGACCGCGAAAGGGTATAATTCAAGATCATATACTCTTTGAAGCTCGTTGGACAACAATCCATATTGAGCTCAACACCAAACCCCAAACCTGTCTCCAAAACAAAATCTTCACAAACATACATTCTTCAAATTTGTCAGCTCTGTCAGCATCAACAAAGAAAAAAACAAAACAACCAAAACCAAAAATGCTTCTCATGCAAAGCATCATCTCAAAGTGAGAAGCTAACTTGAGATGATGGAAAATCCTCCATCCTCCGATGTCGCCTGCCTCCAATATGACCCTATTACACTTTAACCAGCTGATGTCTTGGATGAGTCTTTCGAGGCCTCATCAGGTGTAGTATAAATGGATCCGAGAGCAATTGATGTAGCCATGATAAAACAAGGTGTCAGATTCCACCAAAAGTGCACCTTTTACAATATAGTGTAAACACAATTATATCCTTATAACTCCAATGTTTTCCACCTTATTACTCCAAAATAAAACCTTATATCTCCAATGACAAAATAATATTTAAAATTTATACCTCCCAAATTTTGAACTCATAACCACCTCATACCAACTATTAATTCCTCCAACCTTCATTTAAATCTTTTTTTTTAATTTTATTCCCTTCCAAAAATTTGGTTCCAAAAATAGCTATGAACCATAATTTTCCAAATGAAAATAGCATTAATGTTTTTAAATGTGAACTTACTGCTGCGCATTCAAATCAAAACCTAAAAAATGCCGCACATTTTACTCTCCTTAATATTTCCTCTTAGAAACTTTTTAACTTTATCCAAAAGGAAATTGTATTACTCTAGGTAATAAGTGAAAACTTTTCAATGTTTGCTATAAACTCATAAAATATTTTCCCTCATGTATCATTAAGAAATTTTAGTCAATTTTAATCTCACCATATGAATTGCCTCTTTCACTTACATTCAATGCAACAGAGAAAATATTTTCCTTTCACAAGTTTGCGCTGCCAGCAATCATAAATTCATCATCCATGGTTTTCACTTCATAGTTGTCTTTATCAACCTTCTTCAAACACACCAACTCCCTGATTCAAAAATGTGAAATAGGCATCCACAGTTGCTACTGTGTATGTAAATTAACCATCTAAACTGCACCTTTCTTAAACCCTAATTAATTTCCCCATATTGATCGGCCACCTTCTCTAATCGTTGGATGCTTGGAGGCTGCATTTAGAAACAGGTTCGTATACCTTCTATCTGCTGCAATAATTTTATTCCATAAGATATCATCAAAACCCCTCAAAAAAAATATCTCCAAAATCACATATCTATGGGAGATCAAACATCAATAAAAACTGTCATGAAAAACAACTAAAGACTTCATTCAAATGTCCATTCTTGCGCGTAGTCATAAAATGTGCTCCAAAATTTTTCTTTATATATATTGAACATCTCCTTTATCCAGTGCGCCAATAAATCAGCTATAATGGTAGTTTTAGATCATTTATCACACAGGTCATTATCGAACCATCTTTGTGCTTCCCCTAGATTTTAACACACAGGCACAACGAGCTCTGATACCATATTGAGAAATGGTGAGCAAACATACACAAAATTAAACCATAATAAAATAATATAGTATTGTCTTCAGGATGATTTTACAATGCAATACATTGGCTTTTTAAAGCCTTAGTTATTCCCGTATATAACTTCTTATGGGAAAGTAACTTCTCGTAACTTCCCAAAACCTAACTTATAAACTAACATTTATTTAATATGCATAAACTAACAATGTAATACTATATACTATTATGCCAACACCAAACACGTTGAGTGTAATCATCAATGGCACCCAACACAGCCTCTGTATTTCCTTCCTCTGCATTCTTAAGAACATAGTGAAGCAAGGCAGTTTCCCTGCCATCAGGGGACTCCCCTTGTGAGCCTTGCCTTCTTGCTAGACAGAAACACAAAGTATGACCACAGCCTTGACAGCATCTGTGGAACAATCATTCTAATCCTATTGATGAAATTAATTTCAAAGGAAGAACAATATTGATATACTATGCTACGAAAGGAAACTGTAAGAAAGCTAAGACTGCAAAATATGATGGACAAATGGTTAATAGATCTTGTGATGTAGTTCTTAGCTCATTTACAATCCATATTTATAAGAGATTGTGCATATGTTTGATTTAGGATGGAATATTGTTATATTTATTTTTTTATGTGTACAAAAGTGAATAAGTAACCTGATGGAAGAAGTTATTCCTCAGTTAGACTGACCAGGAGAAGGGGTCTGCACTAATAGTCAAAAGAGATTTGATTCAACAGCTGATTTTCCATATTTGGTTTCTTCATATCACTTTTTGGTGGGGCCTAGCAGAGCTCATGTAACGTTGTTTGTGAGTTTAAAGATTATTAATGAAAGTATAGGCTGAAGTTTGAGTTGTTATTCTAGACATGGTTTTACATATCTTTTGGTGGAGGGAGGTTTAGAGGGTTCATATAACTTTGTCTTTTGAATTTAGTATTTATGTAAAAGAAATCAACTTGAGAAATATATATTTTTAAACTTTCAAATAATTTTTAAAAAATATTATTTTTATTTCAAATTAGATATATTTAAAGAATTGTAATAATGAAATTTGTATATTTATATTAATTTTTATTTAGTTTTAGGTTTATTTTAATGGAATGGGCTAATACAATTACATATCAACAAATAACACAATTTTGTGTGAAGTTGGGCTCATTACCCCATCCATCACCCTTCTCCAATTGCACATACTTTCATATATTTAACCATATCTCATGCTTATCCACACTTATTTATATACATCCACCATTTATTATATCAATGACTCTTACACTTACACCTGTACATTCATTACCTACCTCGAAATTAGCACCTTTCTACCTAGGGTCAATCTTGTGATAGGCATGAGTGATCCGCACCACACAGAATTGATCCATGAAGTTAAAAAATCAAATTCAAATATTGCAAACTCTTACCCACTTCATGTCATTCCTACCATGAGCTAACCTGGTAAATTTTTCATGTGATTAGTTGCTATGTCTATGGAATTAAAGGCATTCATATCCTATTATGATTCGCATATCATTCTAGGAATCTTTTGAATTGGGGCACTAAAAGGAACTGAATTCTACATCATCATTCTAGGACTCTTGCATAATTGAAGAGTGTTGTCTTTGAGCATTTCTATGACCATAAAACTTGTCTAATCAAGCGGGTCAACCTAGGAGAACATGATGTTTATGATTTGACAATCTCCTTAAGGTATTTTTGAATACTATTAATCCTTGACAATTATTGAAGAGTAGAGTTTTGAGCAACATACGTTGTAGAAGTCTATAGTGCATAGGATCACTTCTTTGAGTTACAAATCACCTTCATGAATCAGAACATTTCTATAACGAGTGGGATCAATTCCACATGGTATAGATTCAATCCATAGTAAATTCCCAAATTGTTATGATTGAATTCATCCATGCTTACACCCCCTACATCTTGATCTTAGGGTTATACCTTTAATAATTTAGTGTATTTCAGAACTTATATCATTCTAATTGTATTGTTCATTTTCATATTTCTTAGAGCTTTGTATTCATTTTACATGAATATGATTATTATATATTGATTAGGGTTTGGATATTTGATGTAGCCATAGATAGAGAGTCTAATGAAAAATAGTTTATTCATGCAAACAACATAGATAAGCAAAATACTAGCAGAAGTGTAGATTTAGAAGACCACTGAGATGCCACAAGTCAAAGATAGTATTAATAAATTCTCAATAAACAACATACATGATGTGTTCAAATGCTCTGACACAACAAATCATTACAAAACCTCAATATGCCACAAGTAATTATCTTGACCCATAGGTTGTTACAAGTTTAAAATAGTACAATCATATAGGCTCATAGGCCATGTGCCCATTACAATAATGGATAACCTACAAGCCCATAACTCAAACCATCACCTTTATGTTTTTCTCTATTCCAAGGAACTTGCAAACTGGTATAAGTCTAGTGTTTCTATGCTCCAAAGTACAAGTAAATTGGAGGAGAAATCACAACCTCATAATTATAGGTTTGTCATTGTAAGTGTATGATAGTGCAAGTGCACTTATGACACTATTAAAGTACATGTGATAATGACCAAGAGCATGGTGATGTTTTGGGAGATCCCTAGAGGTACAATAAGTAGCTAGAATCGATTAGGTGTTTATCTCTATTATTACAAGCCATGGATAATGTTTGGCTATAGTATAGGAAAACTTTTATGCAATTCAAGAGAAATGATTCAATAGTCTTTAACCAAGTATGAGTGGCACTAGATTATTATGTGTGGCAATCATCCATATATAGAATTCATGTTACATGTAATGTGTAGCATACTGTCATCATAATATGGTTATAAGATGGCTTTGTGACTATTGGTATTCTACATGATAGCTACATAGTTAGATGGTTAGAATTCCTTCTTTGATGATTGTGTCTAGCCACATTTATCTATTCATACAAATGTGCCAAGGTTGGACAAGTTAGACATTGTTGAATCCTAAAGCTGTGAAGTCTTGATTGGAGGTTAATGTTATTAGTCTATAAATTGGGACTGAGTGTTAAAGAGACCTCTTTTATTGAATGTAATATTCTAATAATACATTTGTGAATGTCCCTTTTTCTGTGTCTCACACAACAAGCCCCATTTTATCTTAGAAAAATATGGATCCCCCTTTCGCTCTTTAAGTCTAGGGTTAGGTCTTCTTCAATCTCATTTGCATGATATTCAATTTTGGAGTCCTAGTTTTCTTTGAGGATGTCATTTAGTTAAGCTTACTAGGAGGTATAATTTCAAATTATAAGGGCCCACCATCTTGTTTGATGTGATTTCCTAATTTATCTCTAGTGGTTCAAATGGTATGGTCTTTTATGTTTGATGATTCTTGCTTAGTTGACTTTAATTTTTATCCCCCTTTTGTATGCTTGACATTAATTTTTCAAAGTCCCTTATTTCCTTATCGGATTTGGTTCTCTTTACTTCAATTTCCTATAGGTTATAGGCTTATTCTCTATAATTTTATGTCATTATGGCCTTTTTCAATCAAGGTTTCATCTCCGTCTTAATTCAACAAATCATTTGTTCAATGTGGTTTTGATATGGGTTGTGGGGTCACCATCATGTTCATCTTGTGTGAGTATAAGTTTTGGAGATCATTTGTACTAAGTGGGTGGTTGGTGAACTCAAGTTGGTGAATTTTTGTATCTTGGAGTACCTTCCTTAGGTGTAATATGACCATATGGTGGAGTACCTTCCTTAGGTGTAATATTCCTAAGAAAAAACACCCATGATTTCATGGAGAAGTCATCAATAAAAGATACATGTTACAATGATTTTCTAAGAGATGATACATCCACAAGACCAAATGCACCATTATGAATCAACTCTAAAATCCCTCTAGATCTAACACAGTTCGTTGAAAACATAATTTTGTCTCCCATATATGCAATATTCACATAAATCAAAATCTAGAGAACACTCAGATAGTCCCTCTATTAAGTTCTTACTCTTTGAGATACTTAGGCCTTTCTTACCAATATGGTCCATCCACTCATGCCATAACATGTCTTCATTATAGGAAGCTTACGTTCCCTCAAATCAAGAAACCCAAGACTATTGCATTCCACAACTAAACTCCCTTAGCCAAGACCATGGCCCCACATGTCATCTTACATCTTTCCTTATCAAAGACCACTTACACACAAAACATCATGCAATTTAATCATCAAAAAGGTTCATCATCAAACCTGGAATGTATAAACATCAAAGAGGATCTTGGGACTTCCATCTCTAAACGTGAGCCTAACTTTGCCTCGTTTGATGATCTTAAGAGAAGAGTTATCTCCAAATACACACTACTACTATTGAAGCTCTCATAAGCTAATAAACACTCCATGTTAGGAAACATATGAAAGGACACTCTAAAGCCAATAAGTCGTGCCCTCATGTACATTTATAGCTAGAGCTACAATAAAAGCATTGGCACCGTCCTCATTGGAGGTCCTTGAGTCCATATCATCATCTAAATCTTTCTTTGCCTTATTCTCCTTGTAGTCATTTTTGAAGTGCCCCATCCTACCAAAGTTCCAATCCCTCCCTGGATTAGCCAAGAGACTTAGATCTCCCTATTAATTTGGAACACATACTTTTTGTGTGTTCTTCCCTTTGTCCTAGGAATGACCTCTCACTATTAAGACATTTTTTATAGAATATGAAATCTTCAACCTCACCTCCTAAAAAGGCAACAAATCCACCACCTCATCAATCTGTAACTTGGTTGAAGTACTATTGATCACCATTATGAGATTGTAATGCAAGACAAGGACTCCCTCCTGCCCACAATTCACAATTTCAAATACATAACATCACACAGCAACACTCTGATGCCATTTGTCACCAATCATTACAGCCAATACTCAAGAACACATATCCGCATCCTCAAGAAAACAAAGATATATGGAAACGTAACTCTGAGTTTGATTTCATTAAATTTAGATTTAAAAACAATTTTAAACATTCAACCAAGAAATGGTTTCAACATCATTATATACATATGTAAAATCTGCAACAATACATGGCATGCTCAATACCCTGTTATCTCCAGAATTTTCTATTATAATATGCATGTACCAATCTCAAACTCTGTAATTTCTTCCCCTGTTACAGACTCCCTATCTCTCTGAGTCTCTTCTTTCCTTATTTTGCTATGCAAACCTTCCTTCATTCCTATGGCTGCCTTTACTCTTTCCTGAATGCAATCTCACCTTCTGCTGGGTGGCTTATTCTCCTCTCTGTTTCCGCAGCTTCTTTAACTCCTAAACATAGCGCCTCCTTTTTGGTCTTCCTCCCTTGAGCGCTATCTCTCTTTTACTACCACACCCTTCCACTTCTATTTTCAACGCTTTATCTTCCTTCCTCTGCTGTTCTTTGGCGCTTCAGCAAGGAAAATATTTTCTTATCTCCAGGCGTCCCAAATGCCCCTCTTCTCTATTTTCACTATGTTTTATTTGTTGTACATTACCTCTTCTAATCATTGCTCTCTTCCTCAGCGCTGAAGGAAATCTTTTCTGGCTGAACCCTTTCACAATTGCCCTCTTCTTTCGAATTTTCCATTGGGATGTTCTCTATTTTTTTTCTTCATCCAGCCAACCTTCCTCTGACGCCACCAATTGGTTTTTATATCTATCAGCACTGAAATTGAAAAGACATAACACAAAATGAATGGTGGAAGCTGAAGTGACACCTTTCCAAAGAATTAAATCCTCCCATCCGCAGCCTCCTCAAATCGACCCAGTCAAAATTTAGAAAAAAAAATGTGTTTCATATGCCTTGATCCCTTATGCATTATTAAATCAGCTACCAAAATACAACTTTAACTCCTCCAACAAACATTTTTATGTGCCATTGATTTGTCAAATACAAACTTCAATCATATGAAGATTTCCCTGCCAATGAATCTGCCCAAACCAATTGAAGATAATCTAAATTTATGCAAGGATGCACAAAATCGGGTGCTGGCAGGCGGAAAGAATTGAACGAAAATTGGCGAGTAGGTTCAGAATGATGTCCCAAGGTCCCCTACAAAATGATTTCACTCCAGCGTCAAATTTGTGAATTTTTAAACTTTCCGTTCACAAATTACTTGCATTAAATTCTCCCAAACAATGAGGAATTTTGAACAGATTCTTTTTGCAAATTAGGCAAATGTTTTCAAAAATCTTCCCCTAAAATGGTTTTTGACCAGCTCTTACAGAACTCCGGAAACAATTGTTTCTGTAAAACTGCCCTGCGGAGCCTCAACACAGCGATTCGATGGAAACTCCAAAATTGCAATTTTAACCATAGGAGAGTTTTTTTGACATAGGGAGATGCCAACTGAAACCCAAAACACACCCAAAACAAACCAATAATATCTTTGGTTGATGCTGATCGCCAATCCGCCCGAATGGTCCTACATCAGATTGTCCCAACTATTAGGCAAAGAATACATAAGGGCAATGCATTATTCCTCCTCATCCATCTTATAATCATGGATGCCAACTAGCTCACCAAAGTGTTAAAAACATTCAAATTCTCTACCACTAAGTCACAATGATCTATCTCATCGAATATAACCTCTTCCTTAGAAAGAGCTTATTGACAATTTATCCAATGCAAATTCCCAATCTTATCCTAAAGCTTCTTGGTAATGGGATCCATCACAAAATTCAAGAGCACTAAATTTGCGAGGCATAAACTAAGTAACCTTATGATAAAAAACTTTCCATTCTTCATCTTTCATGCCAAACAATTTTTGATCCACTATCACAACCAATAGATCTCTATCTACAACAAAATCCTCCATCTTAACCTTCCATAGCTCAAATTTGCTTCCATCAAATTTCTACACATCCACTAGATAGATGTGGTTGCCATGGTTGTATCCCAAAAATAAGATCACTATAGTAAAACTCCCACTTAAACAAGGATTAATAGAAATGATCCCTATTCATCCCCATATATTTAACAAGATAGGTAGGCTCTAATATAAATAGAAAACAAATGCACAAAAGTTCCACAATTAATCCTATGTGAAGAGTGCCGCAAGTTGCCCGATCTACACAATTTTCAGTAGTATTTTGCAATAACACAAAGAAATATCAAGAATAAAATACTAAAATGAAGCAACCACACAAGAGAACAAAACATCAATATACCTTGGGAAAATGCTTTAAAAAAAAACTAGCCTCAAGAACTCCAAATAATGTATTATTCAACAACTAAAAAGATTAAAATACACTTGTAAGTTGCAATCTCTCCCAAGAGATCCATGCCCACACTCAAAGATGAATTAAGCACAAGATGATGAAAAACCTCCTACCTAAGTGCTCTATTATAAGCCAAAGAGCAACAATGAAAGGAAAACTTACTACAAGCTTCCCATCCCAAATCACCTTGCCACCAATAACTAATGCCCCAAGGAAAAATGATCAATGCACAAAGTTGGGCAACCCCCAAGTTTGCCATTAGAACCAAGTGACAATATGTGATTGCATGTTCTCCAAGGCAAACCCTTTGCATTCTTCAAACCTCACACCCAATATTAGCTTGCAAAATATGAGCCTAAGTTTTAGATGCTTTACAATATTGAATGCATTTTACAAAACCTCAAAAATATTAATGCATTCGCCCAATGAGCCTAATTGACTATGTGCTCACTAAACCATGACTCTGCAATATGCCACCCACATTAAATACATTTGCAATGTTGCATATAACCTCACTAGGAAAATTGTCCAATCCCAATGTGTAGCGTTCATTTCGACATGGACCACAACATTACAAAATGCAAAATATTTCTATATGCAATGTTTACAATATCTTCCCAACAAGATCAAGTCCATAGATGTAGAACATTTTCAAGATTGCAGACCTTAATCCCCAAATACAACCCTACACAAATAAAACTGAATACTCTTATTCCAAAGCAAATTACAAACTATCATCATTCATTCATGATCCTAAGACATCCAATTTTAAGTGTCATTCTAGATTACATTCACTCTTCAATAATAAAACTAATTACACATTTTCTATTTATTTTTTACATTTAATTATTACAATATTAAAAAAACACATCCAAAAATATCTAGAAACACAAATCAATTAAAATTAATTGTACTTATTTGTATACATCTTATATGTAATCACATTTAAGGAAACTTCATTTTAGTTTACACATATGTATATCCCTTTATAAAGAGATCAAATATTAACTTTATATAGAGCAACCATATATTCCATGCACAAGGAATATAACAAATCGATATGCCAAACTTTATTGACAATGGCCTTATTTTTAAGCTAAGCCATCCATTATCATGACAATGACTACCAACGTAGCATAAAACAGTACGAGAAGAAGATTGTCACAGATTCAAACCTCATAATTAATTGATATATTTCCAAGAATAAAAAATTCAGAAGCATTTGGTGGACGTTAATTTCCTTTTAGCTCTTATTCATGTTGCATTTATCAGAAGAAATCAAGTTTGTCTTTGCATTTCAAAAGCAACAACAAGATTCTTTAATTAGTATGTAAACTCTGTTACCAATTAGAAAGGATTAATAAGCTAACAATTCCACCTCAAAGTTTGAACATGAAAAAAATCATGCCAGGGACATGCAGTCCCATATAGAAATTGAAGAAAAAAATGTGAACAACTTCCAAGGATGACTTAACATCTTTTAGCTCTATTTCAAGGACTCACTTTCTACTGAAAACATGTTTTAACACATAAAACTTATGTCCTAATAGAGATGGGGAGATCAGTTTTGAAAGTGGAAACAGTGACAATAGATGGAAGCAGACTCATGTACCCTGCACTACACTTGTGCTCTTCACTATCCAATTCATCAGGGCTAGTTCGCAGATAGTTGGAGAAATCTGAACCCACATTGTTGGCCACAATGATAGTTCCCTTTCCAATCATTCCTCTCTCCTTAAGCAGCAGGAAATCAGACAAGTAACTCTGTTTGGAGTGATCCATCAATAGAAAATCAAAGTGTGGAACCCCTTCGTCCTCTAAGATCTCACACAAGTCCTCCAATCTATCACCTAGTGTTCCTTCCACGATTTCCACCTTTGATGCAAGCCCTGAGACCAAACCAGGCCAGAAAAAGGAAAAGGAAAAAATGTTAAAGACAGTAGTTTCTATATAATTTCAAATGAAAGAAAGTGCCTGAGATAAAACCTCTGCTTGATCTTTGGGGTTGAATTTACACTTTCAAATATTGTCAGCATCCTCATGTTTACAATAACAACCAAAAGAAGAAGAAGAAAAACTACAATAACTTACCTGCATGATTTATCATTGCTTTGGCAACATTGCAATTATTTGGATTTATTTCTATAGAGATCAGCTTGCTGTCAGGCTTTGTCATCTTGGAAGCAATTCGAATGGCCGAATACCCACAATAAGATCCCAGCTCTAAGGCCAATCTGGGCTCACATCTCTGCACTGCAGATTCAAGAATGGAGCCCTTCTGCTTGCCAATGTTCATCATCCAAACACGTTGAGTGTAATCATCAATGGCACCCAACACAGCCTCTGCATTTCCTTCCTCTGCATTCTTAAGAACATAGTGAAGCAAGGCAGTTTCCCTGCCATCAGGGGACTCCCCTGTGAGCCTTGCCTTCTTGCTAGACAGAAAGACAAAGTATGACCAGAGCCTTGACAGAATCTGTGGAACCATCATTCTAATCCTATTGATGAAATTAATTTCAAAGGAAGAACAATATTGATATACTATATATGCTTCAAAAGGAAACTGTAAGAAAGCTAAACCTGCAAAATATGATGGACAAATGGTTAATAGATCTTGTGATGTAGTTCTTAGCTCATTTACAATCAATATTTATAAGGGAGAGATTGTGCATATGTTTGATATAGGACTTCATATTGTTAGTATATATTCTTTTTTTATGTTTACAAAAGAGAATAAGTAACCTGAGAGAACAAGTTATTCCTCAGTTAGACCGACCAGGGGAGGGGGTCTTTACTAATAGTCAAAAGAGATTTGATTCAACGGCAATCAAAGCGATCTTTTGAGATGATAGTCCACATGTGGTTTCTTCGTGTGACCTTCTGTTGGGACCTAGCAGGGCTCATGTAACCTTGCTTGTGAGTTCAAAGATTATATACGAAAGTATAGGCTGGAGTCTGAGTTGTTATTCTACATATGGTTTTACGTATCTTTTGGTGGAGGGAGGTTTAGAGGGTTCATATGACTACGTCTTTGAATTTAGTATTTATGTAAAAGAAATGAACTTGAGAAGTATATTTTAAGAGAAACTTTTCTTCAGAAAATTTTTAAAGTTTTTAATAATTTTTTTAAAATATATTTTTCACTTCAAATTAGATAATATTTAAACAATTGTAATTATGAAATTTATATATTTATGTTTTTGATTAGGCTAAGTAGTGATTTTGAAAGGGCCCAGACCCTCGTACAAGAGAAATGATAAAGTATTGAAGCCCAACAAACTACAAACTACAAACATGAGACACCATCGACACAACAAAAAGACTAACAAAAGGGTAGAAAACCTTGAAAACAACTAGCCCAAAGTCAGTGTGGTTTGAAGCCAAATTGCTCCAAAGAACTTTGAGTAAACTCACCCAACTTGTCCATAATGCTAAAATCCCTCTGCTCAAATCTCCCTTTTTTGGACCCTTTTTCGCTTCGCACCTCCATCAAAGGAGTCTCAGACATAGCTTTTGGGTCCTCAAAATCCTTCTCCATACTTCTCTCTTTTAGAACATTCTCATAAGAGGTCTCACAAGCATTATCAGATACTTGCTATTTTTCCTCCACACAAAATAATTTATGTTGAGGCTCAGACAAACAGTTGTGGCATGACCCACTTTGAGACAACAATTGCATATAACTGAAGAACTCTTGAAAACAAATTGCTGCACCCATTTTCCCAGCTTGGAAGATAGTGTAGTTTGAGAAGGGAGCACCCTATTAACCTCAACAAAAATACAAAATCTAGCAAACAACAAATGTCTTGAATTTCATAACAACATCAACCATAATATGCCGTCCAAAATGGTGCAGGAGCACCTACCTGACAGCTGGCCTCCATGAGGCAGTTAGTTTGTTATGAGTCTTGTTAATGTTTTCAAGAAGGTCAGATAAGACCAATGCATGTAATAAGGTCATGTTGACCAGGCTTTGCTATTTTTAGCTAGGTTGTTAGGACAGCTGTTATGCTGTAGGTCCGGTTGGATCTCCCAGCCGCCTGGAGAGATTTCCCAGCCGCTTGGAGTCGAGTGGTAGTACTCGCAGGAGATCCTATATATGCATGAGGATCGGTTGGTTTTAGAGATAGTATGGCATCGAGCTAGGTTGCACAGAGTGAGACAGAGAGAGACTGATCATTGTAATTGCATCTGTTGAAATCAATAAAGATCCTGTTTGTCTTCATTTTCTGTTTGATCTCCACTGTGTAATCGATTTGCTGTTTTGGTGGGTACATGGATTCACTGATCCATTCCACCAGTTGATTCGTCGAATCGGTGGAATGGATATGTACAGTAGGTTAGGCTTTAGTTTGCTTTCTGTTTGCATGCAGGTGTGCAGGATCGCACTCGAGAGATGTTGAGAACCCTAGCATTGGGTATGTGCTAGGTCGAGCTGATAGCTAGAGTTTGGAAGATCACCCTGAAAGTGGATCGGGTCATCCCAGGAGGTTCGGCGGATCAGAAATTCGCTAAGTGTGAAAGTTCGTCAAAACGGCATCATCAGGATATTTCGGTGTATATCCTGCAGTCATTTCGGGCATCATCATCCGAGTAGATGGAGAAGAGCATGATGCAGTCGTTCGCATAAAGTGAATGTGCGTCGGGGTGATCATCATCAGGTGTTGCCGAGGAGGAGCGCATCGGCATAAGGTAGAAGATCAGGTTGATCAAGTCATCGCGGGCCAATAAGGTTAAGTTTGGCCGACAGCAAGATATTTGAAGGAGTTGCATATGACGTCATCGTCATCAGGATATACGTCATCAGGATATCGGGGCAGCAGGATATTGAGGAGCTGTATGTGACGTCATCGTCATCAGGATATACGTCATCAGGATATCAGGGTGACGTAAGCACCGAAGGGAAGGTGCATGAGGTAGTCGTCATCAGGATAAATGGGAGGAACAGGATGTTTTATATCCTGCTGATGAACATGATGTTGAACATCATGATGCTGAAGATAGTGAAGATAGAGGTCATCGGTGAGATGAACAGGGAACGTCAGGAGGATGTTTGCGCTTGCCGAATATCATGATGCTGTTGAAAGGCGAAAGGTGAAAAGCGATAAGTGAACAGTAGTCAGCAGGAGGATATTTCACGCCTCTTCGAAATATGATGATGCTGCCGATAGTCGGATATGAGGATGCTGCTGACATGCGAAAGGGCGAAGGCTTGTCTGCAGGAGGATATCGGTCGGCAAGGGAAATATGATGATGCTGACAGTGTTAACAAAAATATGATGATGATGATGAAGGGTTGTGGACATCCATGCTGTATGTTAAGGTTATAGTGTGGATGCCTCTGCATCACAAAAGTATTAGCAATGCTAATAAATATCTCTTCATCCCAATATTCTAAAGGCAGCGCCGAAAAACTAACCCAGATCAGAAACATGTTAATGCATTTTTTCTCAAGGTTGAAGCCCGGAGACCATTTTTTAAGGAAAAGTCCATTTTACCCAAGGAACCAGGGACCTCCTAGAAAGATCCTTAAACTATCTTATGGGAATAAAAATGAAAATAGGAAGAAATTGTTTAGTAGAGCTATCACCTCTACCTACCCCTAACCTTCCATTTTCGTAGTACTCATCTTCTAACCACGTCTATATTAGTGAGGTTACCAACAAATCTCCCCACAAGAGAGCTCTAAAGCCAAGCAACATATTTGTCAATAATAGAGTTCGGAATGCAAATGTGAGATTCCCCAGATGTAGCCCCTAAAACTTGGGTCTCAGGAAAATTGTTGCAATTTGAGGCCCCTGTTAGATAGCCTAGCTCAGGTGACATGATTGAATCCTAACCCTACAAAAAAGAAGGGGAGCTTCCTTCAACCTATGAAGCAGCCACCATAAACAAATTAGACGGATTGAAAAAACCATCTTAGAACCTCGCCCTTCCACGAAAATAGGGGAAGGTTCAATCTCTCTTGAGCTACCCACATTATGTATCATGGGAGAATGGGAAGGAAGAAAACCCTCCTTGGAAAGATAGGGATCACTACGCACATTACATAGGGATGTGTGTGTGTGTGTGTGTGAGAGAGAGAGAGAGAGAGAGAGAGAGAGAGAGAGAGAAATATAATATTTCATACTTAGGGTCTTATAATCTTTACCTATAAAAATTAATGTGTGTGGTTGTAGAGGTTTATATTTGTTTTTGAATATATTGGATATTCATAATGCATATGCATGTTCTCATATATATGTGTGTGTGTGTGTGTGTGTGTGTGTGTGTGTGTGGGTGTAGAGGTTTATATATTTTTTAATATATTGGATATTCATAATGCATATGCACGTTCTCATATATGTATGTATGTATGTATTGATTCTTGTGTTATTTTCTTTCATTATGCTTTAACCATGGCTCTTGTTTATATAGTTGCTTCCTTGTCTTTTACACTATTTTTCCTATCTCTCTCTTTTTCTTACTCACTCTCTCTTGGTTTTTTGTCTCTTTTTTAGTTTTCTCTAGTGATTTTTTTAGTGGCTAATAGTTGAGATTGGGGATTCCAAATTTAGCTAATAGTTCAAGTTGTAAGGTGACCTATAATCACCACATTTTTACAAAATTTTATTTTAGTCCTAGTCAAATCACCAAAACATTTATTTTATTAAACTTCTAAACTCAAAAATTCACCAAGATATTTGATACCTAATTAGATCATATTCGCCTAGATTTTATAATTTATAGTAGAAAATGAAATTAATTCGCCAATAGTAATATATAATTATTGGTTACTTTGGGGCCATATCACCAATTTTTAATCACCACCATTGATTTTATTTATAATCTAATGGTTGGGGTTGTATTCCATGGGTTAAAATGTACCCACAAAGCTCCAATACCCATCAAGGCCGAAATTGTATTTGGGTCATTGATCTTAATTTATAATCTAATAGTTGGGGTTAAATTCTGTGAGTCAAAATGTACCTATGAAGCTCCAATTCCCATGGGACCCAAAATTGCATTTGGGTCATTTGAATTTGAGATCAATGGCTTGAAATACAAACCCAAATGTGATTTTGGGACCCATGGGTATTGGAGCTCTGCAAGTACATTTTGGCCCGTAGAATAAAACCCAAACCATTAGATTATAAATAAAATCAATGGTGGTGAAAAATAATTTAGGGCTGATTTAAAATATTGACTATTTTATTTAAAATATTAAGGAATTAAGGAATTATAGACACAAGCACTACACCATAAACTAGTCAATCATTGCCACCCTCAGGCCCTTACTTTTCCATAGGAATTTAACTTTTTAAAAAAGGAAGGACTCACCATGGTAATTAATGTATTTGCCTATTTTTCATCAAGATTCGCTAGGATTTTCTACAAATTTGTAGTGATGTAAAAAAAATTGCCAATAAAATTAATATTTTTTTCAAAAAAGAGGAAAGATTCACTAATAGAAATTAATATTTTTCCCAAAAAAATTAAAGATTCGCCAGGATTTTATATCTTTTTTCAAGAGAGATTTCTTAAACTTATCACTAGTTTTCTCCTGCCCTTCATTTTACGTTCCTTCCTATTTATCTCTCTATGTCCTTTATAAAGCTCAAGTCTGCTCTCCAATCTACAACTCTCCTCTTCTTGATAATGGATCATTGAGTATGATCTGAAATGTTGAAACAAAAACATACACAGTTTAATCCAGAAGCACTCTCAATACTATCATGGACTGTGGAAAACTCATGCCTACTATTGCTGCCCTTCATGGGAGGGAAATTATTTTCAAAGCAAAGCTTCTTGAGAAGATGAGGATAAAACTCTCAAACCAAATTACAGACTCGGCCTTCTTAAAGTGATGCAGAGACAACCGCATTATCCCCTCCTTTTCTCAAATACCACATCATCTCTAGAACCAACATACTTGTCACATCTTCGAGCAGGCTAGTCTTTCCCTACTCAGGTCTATAATCTAAGGAACCAGAGCTTTGGTCAACTAGATCTCGACCAGATTATTCTACCTACACCTAGAACTAGCAACTTCATTATGCTATGACATTTGGTCATTACTTGACACTTAATCCCATGCACAAGCTCAAGGGATAAAATCTGCATGTGAAGATAGGCAAAAGAGCAAATTTACCGGGTTGTACAAGAAATTTCATTTTTTCCCCTTTCTCTCATTCTATTCTTCAAGGTGCACTCCCTGACCTCCTACCGACTCTTCAAATGGTTCCCTTTGTTTTTCTACAATGAGGGATCCCTCCTCATCTTGCATCGCCTCACCTCCAACTTCCACCCCCTCGCACAGTTGCACATCCAGCTGTGTTGTTTCATCTGATGCCAACCGGCCTATCATTTCTTTGCAGTGTTCTCCTCCCCTCACAGCAAATCACTCTTCCAGTTCACAACGGACAACATGCTCTTCTTGTTCGATCCAACATAACTCTTTGACTAGCAAGAACACATTTTCTATCCAGCAGGGTGTCTCATCCCATGGGAATCCTCTTGTTGTGGCTTCAGGCTCGTTGGTTGTGACATTGTCTTCCAGGCTCCTTTCTCCTCACCTCTCGCTAAATCACTCTTCCAGGAGTTCACAACAGATAGCTCGCTCTTCATTTTCATTACAATAGGAGTCTTCAATTAGTAGGAACCCATTTTCAGTCCAACAGGACCCTTCAACCAATGGGAACCCTCTTGTTGTAACTTTAGGCTCGATGGATTCGCCATTGTCTCCCAATCTGGTTGTTGACCACACAATAGGTGAGTCCTTTGTTATTGTTTCCCCCAATGTTTCATGCATTAATGCTGATTTGACTTCTTCTTTAGTTGTTTGCCCATCTTCTGCCTTTCCCAGCACGCATTCTCCCTTTCTACCTATGCCAACTCCCTCCTCGCACCCTATGCTACCTTCAAGCCTATCCAACTCTACTCTCCTTTCTATTGACTCCTTTTCTCACACCATAGCCACTGTAGATTTGTACCTTTCCTCCATGCCATCCAGGTCTTCTAATCTCTCACACGCGGCCTGGCCCCTACACGTGGATGCTTCTGCTTCTATCTCACCCAACTTGATCCTGTCTCCCCTTACCACCGAACCTCCCTCCTCTCGAGTTTCTAATTACTCTAACAAGGCCCTTTCCTCTTTACCCTTTTCCATCTTAACTGATAATTTTGGGTGTGCTAGCTCTTCCAAACTTAATGCTAAGCTTGAGCCTACCAATGTCATAAAAAATTGGGAGGACAAACTTGTCATTAACCTCTCTAAACTTCACATTAACCCTCTTGCCCTCAGCTTCCTAAAAAGAGGCCTGAGCTTTGTTGTTACCCCTTCGTCCATTCCTAAAGTATACTTTTTGAAGCCACAACTAATGAGATTAGGTAGGATTGTGCAGTGGCACTAAGACATGCCAAACACCCCTTCTAGAATGTTCCCAAAGATGAATTTTATGCCTTCAAAGAACTCATGAGGAATAAGGATATTGTTATTGCCAAAGCTGACAAAGGGAATGCGACCATCATCCTTAATAAGCAAGACTACATTACTAAGATGTTTGACCACCTATCCAATAGTGGGAGCTACAAAGTCCTCCCCCACAACCCCATCTCTAAGGTCATTAAAAAAGTTAAGAAGGCTATTTCCCTTTCCTCTTTTGATGACCTTACGAAGAAACGTCTTCTTCCCAATAAGGAACTCACCTCGCGTATCTATAGTGCTCCTAAAATCTATAAACCTGGCATACCTCTTAGACCTATAGTTGACACCACACATTCCCCCACTTACAAATTAGCTTCCTTCCTTGCTAATTTGATCTCTCCCCTAATAGGCAAATCAAACACCTTCATTAAAGACTCTGCCCATTTTGTCAAATTCATACGTGACAAAAAGGTTAAGGATAATGAGATCTTAGTTAGCTTTGATGTGGTGTCTTTGTTCACCAAAGTCCCTGTGTTGGACTCTTTGGAGCTCATTAGACGTAAAACTAATGATGAGATAGCTTCTCATGTTGAACTTTGCCTTCGGTCCATATTCTTCACTTTCCAAGTTTTGTCTATGATCAATCTAATGGAGTTGCCATGGGATCTCCTCTATCCCCTGTTGTTGCTAACCTATTTATGGAACACTTTGAAGAATTAGCCCTTAACTCCTTCCCCCTCAAATCTAGATGGTGGAAGCGGTACATTGATGACACCAACATCTATTTGCCTCATGGCCTTGAGAAATTAGAGCTTTTCCACTCTCACCTAAATAATTTGGTAGATTGCATTCAATTCACAAAAGAGCTTGAAAATGACAACCAACTTCCTTTCTTGGATGTCCTTATCATGAGAAAAAAGGATGTCTCCCTTGCTCGAAGTGTCTATAGAAAATCCACCCACAATAACCTATACCTTCATGTGTCTTCTCACGATCATCCCACCCAAAAAGTAGGAGTCCTTAATACCCTATCCACGCGTGTTTATCACATTTGTGATAAGGAACACATTGACCAAGAGCTCACCTACCTTTTCCAAGTTTTTTAAGCTAAATGGGTACCACAATAAATGCATCTCTCGTGCCTTTAACCTTGCTAAAAATTGAGTTAACCCCAATCCTAAACTTGAGGTACCAAGTACTACTTGGGTTGCCACCCTCCCCTACATAGAGGGCCTCTCTAATAAAATCTCAAAAATCCTATGTAAGAAAGGCCTTGTATGTACTTTTAAACCTGTCTCCACCCTTAGGAATCTGATCCCTTCTGCCAAAGATCCCAGAAATTATCTAATCAACTCTAAGGTCTATAAGATTGTTTGCTCTTGTGGAACTCCATACATTGGAAAACAAGTTGATCCATTAGCACAAGGGTTAAAGAGCATAGCGCAGACATTAGGCATGATTGTTAAATCCACCTTAATTGAACACTCCTTCCATACTAAACACCACATTTGTCTTGAGCACACCCAAGTCTTGGTTAAGGAAGATTGTTTTTTCAAGAGAAAACTCCAAGAAGCCATCTTCATCAAGAGTCACCCCTCCAATCTTAATCGGGATGAAGGGTGGCAGCTTAGCCCAGCTTGGCAACCTTTATTGAACTCCCTCCAATCTCACCCTTATCCCTCGTAATTCACTTGGCCCCAATTCTCCGCCCCTCCCTTCTATCCTTCTCTCCCCCCTCCTTTGTCCTTAACCTATCTCCTCTTCTTTGTCCTCATCAACTGTTGTCCTTGCACTCTCCTCTCCTATGCCCTCCCTCACACCTGCCCCATTTTGGTTCCTTTACTCATGGCTACCTTTTTCCCCCTCTCCTGCTCCTTTCTTGACTCAGTTTCCTAACCTCATTCTCCCTACATTGTGTTTTCTTTTGTTTTTTGATGTTCCCTTCCTCAAGTTTTTGTGTATTCTTAGATTTTTTGCATGTGGGTTCTAGTATATGTATGTACCTATGTATTATGTATAAGCATATACCTATACATAAAAATACACACACACACACACATATACCCAATGGTGATCAATCAAATGAATTAATATAAGACCCAAACATCAACAGAATAGAGAAACAAGAAGGATTTAATAAACGAAGAAATGAACAAACACAGTGCAAACCTCTCCCGTTTCGATGCTTCTGTTGTTCGCCTATCACAAATCATCCTTTTGCAAATGAGATGAGCCCTCAGAGAGTGCAATCTTTTTAGCTGTTTGTAGGAAGTCGACAGTGAATGGCTATGGTGATATGTAATGAAGATGAGCTCCAATGCAAATATGTGATCTCAAGCTTGTAGGTGACAAAAGGGTGCCAAAGTCGCGCTGGTGATATTTCTGCAAAGTAATGATGTCAAAAGCCTGGATGATTAGAATGGAGGGATGGAGCTTCATTTATAGACTTGGAAGAATGGGAATCAACGGTTGAGAGGAGATATGAAGATCAACGGCTGAGGATGGTTGAGGAATGTGCAACCAGTAGAAATGTGACAAGTGTCCCAGCTCCATCATGAAAGAGGGGATGTGACAAAATTGATTGGAGAGTTAACTCCATTGACTGAACAGTTAATAGATTTGATTGATCAGTTAGAAGAATAAATTATGGAACTGACTGAATTGATTGAGGGATTGACTCAATTGACAGGTTAGTTAACACTTTTGATTGATTAGTTAACTAACCTCTGATTGGAGAAGAAATAGGCCATGTGGCTGAGGGAAAATAAGGTAATTAAATATTAAATATATTTAATTACATGTGCAACCTGATGAGGTGGAAAAGGTGAGGTGTAAAGGTGAGGTGGATTTTTGAATTTAGAACTTAGGATAGAGGAATTTGGATTATTTAAATAATTTATTATTATTTAATTGTGTAGGACATTTAGAAGAATTTTAATTAAATAAATTGAATTTATTTAATTATGGAACAGTGAATCGATTAAATAAATTTGGAATATTTATTTAATTAATAGAAGAATGGAATAAATATTTAGAATATTTATTTAGGATTAACCATGTCATTTTTAGACGTATACATTTTGCCCCTCTTTGATGCAATGCAGTTTACAGCGTTGCTTCAAAGAATTCGATAGTCTGAATGATGATACATGCCCCAGTTTGCCCCTGGTACAGGTTCAATGACGATAGGATGCCCCCTCGGGAGATTGGACGGGAAAAAGGGTGAAAGATTTGGAGATGGACAATCTCACGACGAGGAAGGGGTTAGGATAGGTTGGAGGAAAAGGGACGCGGTCAGGGACACGGGAAGAAAACGGGAGGAAAAATGGGCACGGGAAGTAGTCACAGTCATCACCTAGCCAGAATTAGGGTTTTGGAGGCTATAAATAGGAGCTAGGCCACAAGAATAGTCATTTGTACACTTGTTTGATCTGGATTGGATTGAGAGAGCTTAGAGCAAACTTGGAACAGCATGGCAGCCAGAGCAGCAGACATTCCACGCGATGAGCACCGATTCGAGCGAGTCCGTCGATTCAGGCGGTCAGCAGAGGCAGGACCCCCAGTATGTGCTTCAAAAAATTTCCCCTAGAGTCGACTTTAGGTGTCATAAATGCATGTAGGAAATAGGTCAAATGGATGCGCCGAAACGCAGAATGGTGCATATGCCCCGCGAAGCGGCGCGTTTGTCATTTCGCGGCGCATATGCCAGTTTCGGCGGTGCATGCATGAAAACGACGCATCTGTGCACTATAGCTGCGCTTCTGCAATTTGGTGGCGCATGCGTATTTAAGCCGCGCATATGTTGAAAGGAGCGGTGCATTCGTGAAAGCCGCGCATATGTCGATTGTAGCGGCGCTTTCGTAATTGGGCGGTGCATATACTGAGTTCTGCGGCGCATATATTGAAACTGCGCATATGTGCACTGTAGCGGCGCATATGTGTTTAGCGGTGCATATACGGATTGTAGTGGCGCATCTACCAAGAAACAGCGCTTTTACCACCTGTAGTGGCACATTTGCTTTGGAGAGCAAATGACTTAGCCAAATTGACTCGATTAGCGTCCTGTTTGACGCGGTAATCGATGAGCTATCTCAGAGATTGCCGGAATCTAGTCAAGAGATGTAGTGTGCTGTTTTGATCAATTTGAAATGCTAAGTTTAGTTGATATAGTTCAGTAGGTATGTTGAGTATGGTATATGTTGCTTGAGACTGACGCTTTGCCTTGCTTGTTTGCAGGAGGATATTCGAGACACACTGCAGTCGAGGGAGACGTTTCCTATGCCCCTATTGCAGAGATACATGCTGACAGAGACTGACAGAGTGGCTCTTGGTGCCATGGGTTTAGACTACGTATGCTTCATGCTCGAGGTGCGGGCGAACCGTGGACTGCTGACAGCTACCGTGGAGAGATTCCACAGTGAGGACGGGACCTTCCACTTGCCGACGGGAGAGATGACGGTGACCTTGGAGGACGTCTACCGGATACTGCACTTGCCTGTGGTAGGCGAGTTAGTAGAGTATGATCCACAGCGGGACACGGGACTCGCTGAGTGCCAGCGGGTGTTTGATGATCCTGAGCTAGCTGGACAGGTTATCCCGTGGCAGGATATATATGACTGTTATGACTACTTCCCTGGGATTGTGGCTGGACTGATCGGGGGCGTTGTATGCCCGGACAGGAGATCGCATGGGTTCCCCATTGGATGGGGCAGGATCATGGAGCGGATGCTGACTGAGGGCACTCGATATGCCTGGGGAGTCTACGTACTGGCCCATCTATACCATGACATGCATCAGGTGGTGTACCACCGCAGTACGAGTCTATCAGCTGGGGTGCTATTGTTACAGTTCTGGCTGTGGGAGCACATAGTGGCGACTAGGCCAATATGTGTCTTTGCGAGGCAGCGAGGAGAGCCATACAGTTATGGCTATGCAGGAGTGATTTCCCAGCACAGGCTGGGGAAGCTAGAGTACTGGAGACACACCTTGGATGGAGTATATGTGGTCGTCTGGCGACCATATCTGGATTGTGAGCCTTGGGACGACGAGGGAGATGAGCTGCCATACTGCTTTCAGACCAGGTGGCTGATAGGCCGGACACGGCATATATTGGAGAGGCAGATGGTGGGCCGAGTGTTGAGACAGTTCGGCAGGAGGCAGGGCATGCCACAGGAGCAGGCTATGTTCGCGCGGACGCATGCAGAGAGGGTCCGATGGGGGCCGATGGCTTTGTATGAGGAGGCTCTGGCAGAGTTCCAGCAGACGTCGTATGTGGCATGGGACATGAGGAGAGAGATAGCAGATGTAGGGGTGACACAGGAGTACGAGGATTGGATCACTGCACATCCCTTCCCGAGATATTCAGGACCCCACATGCTGGTGCCTCGTATTGACGAGGCAGACTCAGAGGAGGAGGGAGAGGCTGGCCCAGGTCAGAGGGGAGTTAGAGGAGGACGAGGACGACAGGGTGGTAGAGCTGTAGAGAGGCCGAGGCAGCGGAGGAGGATAGGTCAGGCTGAGCAGGCAGTGCCAGGACAGGTAGAGGCATAGCAGTAGGTGCCTCAGCAGGCACAGATGCCGCCACCCCAGCAGGTACCACAACAGCAGGTGCCCCAGCCACAGGGGCTAAGACAGGTAGAGGCAGCATAGGGGCCAGTACAGGGAGAGGCTCCTGAGAGGACTATAGCCAGCTTGAGGGGACAGGTGCGATAGCTTGCATTTGCCTGTTTGGTGAGAAGATTGCACAATCCTTATTGGGGAGATGGACCCTAAGGGAATGACCTAGTGCCTCGGGGGCTCATTGCTAAATGGCCTTGCCTACGTGACGACGCAGAGGCAACGTAGTTCGGGGTAAACCCTAATGGACCATGGATGGACTAGAAGAAAGACGACAAGAATGAAGACAAGAAAGGGGATGAATGGGACTGTGGGAGAAATGGAAGCCTCGGGGGCGCATTAGAAAAATGGCCTTGCCTACGTGACAGCGCAGAGGCAACGTAGTTCATGGACTTGGACCATGGACACCGACGAGAGACACTATACTAGGCTCACATTGAGGAGACGGTATGGGACAAAACCTTGGTTGACAAGGCCACAAGGAGAGTATCAAGCCATGATAGGTAACTATCAAGTGTTTATTGTGGGACAGATATGGGTCGAATGGAAAATGAGCGAAGGAAGAATGGACTCAAGGTGACTGGATTCCCAAAGATGGAGAAGGCGGTTTATCACAAGTAACGCCTGTTTACCAGGTTTTCATCACTTGCTTTTATTTGCACGAGGAGCTAGAAAGTAACATGATGCCTGTTTACCAGGTTTTCATCATGATACCTATCCAAGGCACCTGTTTGCCAGGTTTTCACCAAAGGATGATTTTTTTTTGTATGCTTTCTATTTTTTCTGATTTTTTTGTATTTTCTTTTTTCAACTTTTTTGATTGATTTTTTTTTTATTTTTTTTTATTTTTTTGGTTTTATTGTACCCCCTTGCATTGGGGTTCCCCTAGGTATAGAACTGGCGAAGGTGCATGCTGTTGATTGGATCATCAAACAACTTGCCCTCTGATGTGGCCAACTGATATGCCCCCGATCTGTAAGCAGCTACAATCACATAGGGCCCCAGCCAGTTAGGCTCGAACTTACCTTTCTTTTCTCTATCTTGCTGATTGCGAGGGTTCTCTTTTAGAACTAGGTCCCCAACCTTGAAGCATCTTGGTCGAACCTTGTGGTTGTAGCTTCTTGACATCATCTGTTGATAGGCTTTGAGATGGTCAAAATCTTTCTGGCGCTTTTCCTCTAGCAGCTCTAGTTCTTGTAGCCTGGAGACTGTACTCTTCATCTGATATGAGACCTTGCAACGACACCCTGAGGGATGGTAGTTCGACCTCAATGGGAAGGATGGCTTCGGAACTATAGACAAGGGCGTAGGGTGTAGCACCTGTGGGAGTGCGTATGTTGGTTCTGTAGGCCCACAGAGCGGGATTGAGTTGGACGTGCCAATCGTGACCAGCTTCATTGACAGTTTTCTTTAGGATTTTCAGAATGGTTTTATTCGATGCCTCAGCTTGGCCGTTACCTTGGGGGTAGTATGGAGTGGAGAAATGATGTTGGATTTTGAAACACTCACAAAGTTCCTGGACATCCTAATTTTTGAATGGTCTTCCATTATCCATTATGATGGATGAAGGGATGCCATATCGGCAGATAATGTAATTCAGAATGAAAGAGGAAATTTGCTTTCCTATGACGGTGGTTAGGGGAACGGCTTCAATCCACTTTGTAAAGTACTCAGTGGCGGTTATGATGAATTTATGGTCGTTGGAAGAAGGTGGATGGATCTTTCCCACCAGGTCAAGTCCCCACTGACAAAAGGGCCAGGGTGTCGTTAAAGGTCTCAACTCCTGAGCAGGTGCATGAATCAGGTTCCCGTGTATTTGGCACTGTTTGCACTTTTTGACGAACTGATATGAATCCATTTCCATATTGGGCCAGTAATAACCCAAACGCATGAGTTTCTTAGCTAAGGAAGGACTGCTGGAGTGTGTTCCGCAGATCCCTTCGTGTACATCTCATAAGGCAGTTATGGATTCTTCTTGTTCTAAACAACGGAGTAAAGTACCATCCAGACCACGTTGGTAAAGGGTATTAGCTACGATGGTGTAGTGGGAGGTTTGTCAGATGAAAGTACGCTTTTGGTTGGAAGAGAGGTCCGGTGGGAGAATATTGTCCTTGAGGTAAGTGTAGGTCTTACCGTACCAAGGTGAATCAGATCCGATTAGGAGGCAAATGGAATGGGTTTCAAGGAGATCATAAGCCGGTCGCCGAATGGTTTCTACTAAGAACTCATATCGTGACTCATATTCAGGTATTTCAAGAAGAGAGGCTATGGTAGCCATTGCATCTGCTACTTTGTTCTCGATCCTGGGTATTTGCTCAAACGAGATGGTCCCAAAGTGTTCTTTGAGGTCGTCGACCATCCGTTTGTATGGGATGAGCTTCTCATATTTGGTTTGATATTCATCGTTGACCTAATTTATGATAAGCTGAGAATCACTGTAGACACATAGTGCTTGGATTTTCCACTCAGTGGCCATCTTGAGACCAATTACCAAGGCTTCATATTCTGCTATATTGTTAGTGCATGGAAATAACAACCTGTAGGACTTTGGAATTGTGTCGCCTTGGGCAGTGATAAACAGGATACCTGCCCCCAATCCATGGTTGGTGTAAGACCCATCGAAGTAGAGTTTCCAAGGAGATGTTGACAGAGTGAATAAATATTCATCAGAAAACTCAAACTGCATTGGTGAAGTGTCTTGTAATGGTGCCTCGGCCAGTTGGTCAGCTATGATTTGCCCTTTGATGGCTTTTCTGTCCACAAATTCTATATCATATTCACTAAGAAGCATAACCCACTTTGCTAGTCGACCTGTGAGAGCTACTTTGCTGAGAAGATACTTTAGTGGGTCGATCTTGGCAATGAGTTTGACAGGATGTGCCAACATGTAGTGTCAGAGTTTTTGTGAAGCAAAAACCACTGCAAGGCATGATCGTTCTACCTGTGAGTATTGTAACTCGTAGCCCACTAAGGTTCGACTGATGTAGTATACAGCTCTTTCCTTATTCTCGTAGTCTTGCTACGCTAGAAGAGCTCCAAGAGCAATAGGTGTAGCCGATATGTAGAGAATGAGAGGCTTTCCTTGGATCGGAGGCATGAGAATGGGTGGGTTCATAAGGTACTCCTTTAGCTTGTAGAATGCTGCTTCACACCTTTCATCCCACCTAAATGGAATGTTCTTATGCAGGAGATGGCTGAAAGGTTGGCACTTGTCTACCAGCTGTGATATGAATCTACGGATGGCCTGCAGCTTGCCCTATAAGGATCTCAACTGAGTTAGAGTCTTGGGTGGTGGCATGTCCATTATAGCTTTGACCTTAGCTGGGTCTACCTCTATTCCGTTTGCTGACACGATGAAGCCTAGCAGCTTGCCTGAAGTTACCCCAAACACACATTTCTTTGGGTTCAGCTTGACTTGGAATTGGTCTAACCTTCGAAAAACTTTTTCTAGGACATCCAAGTGTGAGTCCCTTGTGAGAGATTTTGCTAAGATATCATCAACATAGTCCTCCATAGTTACATGCATCATGTCATGGAATATAGTTGTCATGGCTCGCTGATATGTAGCACCTGCATTTTTTAGCCCAAAAGGCATGACATTCTAGCAAAAGGTACCCCAGGGGCAAGTGAAAGCTGTTTTGTGTTGATCCTCTGGTGCTATTTTGATTTGGTTATACCCTGAGAACCCATCCATGAGTGACAGCATTGTATGTACTACCGTGAGGTCGACTATGATGTCGATGTTTGGCAACGGAAAGTCATCCTTGCGGCATGCTTTGTTTAAGTCTCAAAAATCATTGCATAGTCGAACCCTGCCATCTGGTTTAGACACTGGCACAATGTTTGATATCCATTCGGGGTAATCTATGGCTCTAATGAACCCCACATCTAGCAATTTCTTGAGTTCTTCTTTGACCAAAAGGGCTATGTGAGGATGCATCTCTCTCAGCTTCTGTTTTACTGGTTTCACCCCTGGGTCCAATGGCAAATGATTTAGAATTAGGTTTGGGTCCAAACCCGGCATGTCTGCATACGACCAAGCAAAGCTGCCTCTCTTCTTCTTAAAGAATGGTACAAACCTGGTTTTCTCCGACGGTGTGAGAGATTTTGCAAAGTGGATAATCTTGGGCTGCTCTTCAGTTCCAATATTCACTGGCTCTGTTGGCTCCACCACAATCTGTGACCTTTCCTGGTACATATCACTAGGGAGGGTGTCAAGCATTCCATCGTCAAGTGCCACAATTGGGTTTTCACCTTCAGATACGTCCTTTCTTTTTACTATTTTATGATCTGACACTACCGCACGGCGGTTTTCACCATCAGATCCATTTTTGATCTTGATATTTTTGCGACTAGAAGGCTTGGCACCCTCCCCAAAGTAAGCCACGGTATTCAGTTCGATAGCAAAACCAGCCTTATGATCTCCCTTAGGTAAGTGGTCCCTAAGTTTCATATAATCGATGTAAGCATCATCGTTTTGGAACATATCTAGTTGGGGAGTTCCTTGCAGATCCCAGTCAATAAGCTCAGGGTGCAAGAGGGGAAGGGAGTCAGATGAGAGACCTGATTCATTGATGGTACGAATGGAAATGTTATGAGCATTGGTGGGGGTAGTGTTCTGGGTGGTACTTTCATCCAAGTTGTTTATCGCAATGGAATCTAAACTTTCCTCAAAAGCCATAATCTCAGGGAGGGGCAAATCAGACTCCAGTGGTCTACCCTGTTGCGTTTGTCTCTCATGGTAGGGGCTAAGAGTTTGGATGGTGTCAACCTCTTTGTCATCGTAGGAGTGCTCTGTTAGCTCATCCCACTCATACTCATTTGAGTCATCTGAATCTGTGTCACTGTCCACTTGGAGTGTTTGGATTGTCTCCACAAGGCAAGCATTTTCCTTGGCTTTACCCTTGCCTTTGTATCCTAGGCCACTTGTGTTTCTAGCCGAAGAGGATGAAGAAGGTTGTATAGGTTCAACGATTCCTTCTTTTCTGAGGCCTATGGGGCCTTGTCCTTCATACCCCATCCTGTGCAAAATAGTCTCACCCCGTCCATAGAGTTCTATAGGGAGTCTAGGCGGATCTTGGGGTGTGTTTTCTTCTTCAGCATAAAGCCATTGCAGGAGATCTCGCTCCTCTGTTTCATCAGATAAGGTCCCCCATTTTACAAAGGGATTTGCAGGAGCTGTAGGAGGAGCAGATGGCTTTGAAAAATGTTTGGGTGGATGCTTGGGTTGGCCAAAAGAGCGAGGAGACAAAGGCATTTTGGCAAGGTTGAGGCTGTGCTCAATGGAGTATTCCCCCATGCCATTTTCTTTTATGGTAATTTTCATCGGTTTGGGTCGTGAGGAGGAAGCTTTAGTGGTATGGTCCTATTGTGGGGTAGGGGAAATGTAGGCTCTATTGGTGGGTATGACACATTCGGGTTTTGCTTGGAAAAAATTACAGTGTTGGTAGGGGTCAGGGTCGCCTTGAATGGTGACTTGCTGGCCATTGTGCAGGAACTTAATGCATTGATAATAGGTTGAGGGGACAGCCTTCATGGCGTGGATCCATGGTCTCCCTAGTAGGATATTATAAGCAAGCTCTCTGTCAAGGACTTGGCACACTACATCTTTGATTACCGGTCCCACTTGAATGGGTAGGACAACCGTGCCTTTTGTGGTTCTTTCTTCCTCGTCATAGGCTTTGATGGTAATTTTTCTTCTTGGATCAACTGCCTGTTCGGAGAACCCCAGTGCAAGAATTAGCTTCAACGTGCAAATATTTAAACTGGCACCCCCATCAATGAGAACCCTCTTGATGCGATGCTTATGTACGAAGGCGACAATGTGTAGAGGGGTGTTGTGGGGTTGAGATACAGAAAGGTCATCTTGCTCAGTAAACGATATGGAAGTGGAGGATGTTAGATTGCCTACCATGGTCTGAAACTTCTCTTGGGCCAGGTTAGTGGGGACAGTAGTTTCCACTAAGGATTTCTCAAGAATCTCCTTATGAGAAGGAGATAGATGCAATAGCTCCAATATAGAAATGTGAGCCAGAGTTTTCTGTAACTGGTCGATGACATTGTATGGATGGGAGTTGGACGGAGATGGTGACGACCTTGGAGGGGTGGTATTGATCATGACTTTACCACTGCGGGTAATTATGCTACAACCAGTTCTGTTAGGTCTTGGTTGTTGGTTGGGGGAGATGACATTGACCTGCGGAATATGCTCAGAAATACAGTTAATGGTGTACTCAAATGGAATGCTTGCATAGTTAGCATTACTCGACCTGCTGTTCTGATTTGGCCGGTTGCGATTGTTGTCGTGATTGAGATTGCCATTGTAGTTGTTGCCGTTGGGACCATTGTTTCTATTGTGGCCGTTGTTGTGATTGTTGTTATACGGCCTGTTGTGATTCAGAAGAGGATCTCGGTAGGCCACATGAGATTCATTGGAGGTATGCTGTTGTGTCCCTCCCTGATTCTGATCCAGTATATCCTGTATGACATGCTTGAGGCAGATGCAAATGTTAGTTGTGTGCCCCCTTCCTCGATGATACTCACAATAGTCTGTGTCCTTCCAATAGGGAGGTTTGACTATAGGCTCATAGTCACTTGTTGGCGGTAGAGAAATTTCATTGTTAGCCAACAACTTCCTGAGGGCAGACTCTTGAGATTCCCCCAACGGCGTGAATTTTCTCCTTGGATTTGAATTGAACCAAGGTCTAGGTTCCTGAGGGGGTGGCTTGTTGAGTACACTGTTATTTGCTTCTCCCTTAAGAGTGAATATGGGTTGTTGTTTAGGGGCTGCCGCCTTGGCATCCACTACTCCATCGTTGACCACATTCTTGTTCTTGGTCCAAAACTTTGACTTATCCATTGTGTAATTGGAAGGAGGTGTGTCTTTGTAGAGCTTGAGAGTTCCTTTAGTGATCATAGCTTTTTCAATGAAGAGGCCCATTTCAATGACTTTGGCGAACGAGGTAGGGCATTGTATCTGAATCTGATAGCTAAGATCAATGTTTAGATTGTGGACAAACATTTCCAATAGCTGCTTCTCAGGCATATTGTAAGAACACTTACTAGCTAGCTGTCTCCATCGTTGTAAGAAGGTGGCGAATGACTCACCACTCTTTTGCTTGGTGTTGCATAGGTCTAGCATAGATACCTCGTGTTCTATGTTGTAAGAGAAGTGCATTATAAATTTATTGACAAGTTCGTCAAAAGTTTTGATTCTTGGTGGGAGACGTGAGAACCACTCTATAGCTTGACCACCTAAAGATCACAGGAATAGTCTCATTAAGTAGGTCTTGTTGTGAGCTACTTCTAAACATGCTGCAGTGAATTCCCTGATATGATCTCTAGGGTCCCCCTTCCCTTTATATTTGTCAAATTTTGGAACTCTGAACTGAAAGGGGAATGGTTTCATGACCAAATTTCTGTCAAAGGGGTACGGTGCTATATCTTCCAAAGAGTAGTTCTTAGAACTTGTACCGGTCTTAAGGTTGGATATCTCGAGCTTTAGACTTTCGATTTGTTGTCTCACGTCCGCCATAGGAGCAGTTGGATCTATAGGTTGCTTTCCTCTCTCATTTGCATGGGGGACCATGTCATTTGTGCCTCTCTCATGTGCATGTGGGACTGTGTCATTTGTGCCCCTCTCATGATCATTCTCTGCATTTTCCATGATGGAGCTAATGTCAAAGTCTGTAGGGAGTTTGATTCTGAGACTAGCAAGATGATGGAAATATTTATGGGGGTCTTCAAGGATCATCTTCTCTACGACGCGTTGGAATTTTCTATCTTGCATGTGCACCACTAATTCTTCATGAGAAATCTCTTCTTCACCATCACGTGGTGGGAGAAGGTGATCGGATGATTCGGCCATTTCTATTTGCTTGTTGTGTTGGGATCGAGTAAGAACCATGCAAGGTGACGCGGGATGGAGGGGGCGAGGACTAGAAATTTTGGCAAGGTGCCGACTAAGACTGTTATGAATGGGATATCTAGGACAAGACTTGGACAAAGGGTTTTCTCGCTCAATGACTTTGAGTAAGACGGTTGACACAAGACTCTAGCCACTAGCAAGGGTAGTCGGTACTAGTCTTACTGTGTAGGGCTTAGTCGTTCAACAAGACTACTAGCAAAGGTACTGTGACCCACTAGGCTTACGTGAATTCACTAATGAAATGAAGAGGGACCTATGTCGAATCGGTATGGGATAGAATGACTTTGGGACAAGAGTGATTTGGACAGAAAATGAATGGGTCAATCGATGAAAGAGAGAGAGTTGGGTGAAATGGATGAAGAATGACTGCAAGGTTGACTCTGACCACGGAAAGTGAAACTAGGCTGAAATGGGTGCTCTGATCAGGTGAAGATAATTTCTCAAAAATAGGGCAAGTGCTCACTGTCGCATATGCGTAGAAACAGATGCACAGCAGGAATGAACAAATGCGCCGTAAGTCGCAGTAAAAGTGTAGCTCTGGTTAAGTACAAATGCGCAGTAACAGTGTGTATATGTGTAGCAAAAGTATGCATGTGCAGCAAGTCGTAACAAAAGCGCAGCAAGTCGCAGTATATGCGCAGCAGAAAAAGGTATATGCGCAGTTCTGATATTTTTGCAAAATTTTTGGATTTTTCTCTGTTTTTTGGTATTTTTTGGCTAAAAGGTCTTCTTGATCAGATAGTTATGAATTAACAGCAAGAAAACACAGCAAGCACAAACAATATTTTGTATTTTTTCATTGTTTTTGTAGTTTTTTTTACTCTATTTTGGACAAAAGCAAGCACAAAATCCTAGGCGAGAAATGGATTATAAGGGATTTGGGCCACTAAAACAAGAGGTATTTAATTCGGCCAACCGTTCAAGTGGTTACACGTGCGGTGGCGCTACTCTCCGTTATGGAGTCTCCCAGCCTCACAAGGTTGCACCTGAGAGGGTTTTGGGGGAGGTTGGCCATCGGTGTAACATAACAGCACTTGTTGCAGGAAGTTTTCACCTCAAGCACAATTTATTTTAAGTGGCTTGGTAGGGCTTGGCGTTAGCCTGTTACCACTCAGGGTCGTTCCCACTTGGACAAGCGTGCATCCAAGGGTAGGCCCCTCCTAAAGGTTAAACAAATAGAATGACAAGTCTGGTACTCTGATCACCCAGAAGAGGAGAGAGCATAAGCCTATTGTCATTCGCAAGCACAGAATACACTGATTAATCCACCCTAGTCAAAAGTAAAAAAACTAAATGGGCTAATCTACTCAAACAGAACTTTGAAGTGATTTCAGCAATATAGCAGTGGTTCAATTTTAAATCCTAGAAAGCAGTGGTGAGTTCAGTTTTAAATCCACGTAGCACGAGATTGTTAACTTTGAAATTCAGGTCTCACGATATAGCAAAGGTTCATTTTAACTTCAAGATCAGTGATGAGTTCAATTTTAAACCGCGTAGCACGATTTTGTTAACTTTGAAATTCAGGTCTCACGATATAGCAATAGTTCATTTTAACTTCAAGATCATTGATGAGTTCAATTTTAATCTTAGATAGCAATAACTTGGAAGGCGTTTGCAATGCAAGCAAGCAATAATCTAGTTACTTTCTCCCTAATTAGAACTAGATGAAGATTTGAATGAACATCAATTTTTACTTTCCCTCAGAAAATGAAATGTGAACTAATTAGATGCAACTACATGGAACTAAAACCGATCCTATCCTGCAAAACCGCTCCAGCAAACACCTGCAAAAAGGTTAGCGTTAGCAACTTCCTCTAGAAAAGTACTAAAACCACAGTCTGTTACAAATGTGCAGCTTCAATGATCAGATGCGCAGAAATGATCAACAGAAGCACATCAATAATGAATGCGCTGTAATATTGCACGTATGTGCTGTTAAAATGAATAAATGCGCAGTATTAATGGATGCACAACAATAGTCTTCAAAAGTGCAGTAAAAAGGAACAGATGTGCAATAATAACAGAAACGCCGTAATAGTGCGCAAAAGCACCATAGAAATATACAAATGCGCAGAAAGGATAAAAGTGTCGTAACAGTCTTCAAAAGCGTCGCCTAAATGAACAGATGCACCGAAGTAATCTGTGCGTGACTTTACGTGACCTGTACGGAACCTGCCTTAAAAAAAGCTCAAAAATGGTAAAATAAAAGGGGCAAGGGCCCCACGGTGGGCACCAAAAATGTAAGGGTAAAATGGTGATCAATCAAATGAATTAATATAAGACCCAAACATCAACAGAATAGAGAAACAAGAAGGATTTAATAAACAAAGCAATGAACAAACACAGTGCAAACCTCTCCCGTTTCGATGCTTCTATTGTTCGCCTATCACAAATCATCCTTTTGCAGATGAGATGAGCCCTCAGAGAGTGCAATCTTTTTAGCTGTTTGTAGGAAGTCGACGGTGAATGGCTATAGTGATATGCAATGAAGATGAGCTCCAATGTAAGTATGTGATCTCAAGCTTGTAGGTGACAAAAGGGTGCTAAAGGCGCGCTGGTGATATTTCTACAGAGTAACGATGTCAAAAGCCTGGATGATTAGAATGGAGGGATGGAGCTTCATTTATAGACTTGGAAGAACGGGAATCAACGGTTGAGAGGAGATATGAAGATCAACGGCTGAGAATGGTTGAGGAATGTGCAACCAGTAGAAATGTGACAAATGTCCCAGCTCCATCATGAAAGAGGGGATGTGACAAAATTGATTGGAGAGTTAACTCCATTGACTGAACAGTTAACAGACTTGATTGATCAGTTAGAAGAGTGGATTATGGGATTGACTGAATTGATTGTCCAGTGAACTAGATTGATTGAGGAGTCAACAGAATAGATTGACCAGTGAACTCAAATGACTAATTAGTTAACAGATTTGATTGATTAGTTAACTAACTTCTGATTTGAGAAGAAATAGGCCATGTGGGTGAGAGAAAAATAGGTAATTAAATATTAAATATATTTAATTACATGTGCAACCTGATGAGGTGGACAAGGTGAGGTGGAAAAGGTGAGGTGGATTTTTGAATTTAGAACTTAGGATAGAGGAATTTGGATTATTTAAATAATTTATAATTATTTAATTGTGTAGGACATTTAGAAGAATTTTAATTAAATAAATTGAATTTATTTAATTATGGAACAGTGAATTGATTAAATAAATTTGGAATATTTATTTAATTAATAGAAGAATGGAATAAAAATTTAGAATATTTATTTAGGATGAACCATGTCATTTTTAGACGTATATATATATATATATATATATATATATATATATATATATATATATATATATATATATATATATATATATATATATATATATATATATCTGTGTGTGTGTACACACACACACATATATTGGTATATGTATGTACTTAATATGTAATTTATTAATATTTGTGAGTACACATGGGTATTTTTAGTTTAGTTTTGTTCTCTATGTAACCCATGTGTGCACATATAATAGTTATTGCACATATGTAACTATATTTATGCTTGTATATATGTATCAAGTACACTTATACATGTGTGTGTGTGTGTGTATTTTTCGAGTTGTTGTGTCCTCTACCTAATATAGAGGAGTACATATGATATAATAGTTATGGTATTATTTGTCCTCTTACTTATTTTTTTGTTAGGTCTTTTTTGTCAATGCTCTAAATTAACAATTTCTATGGTTTTAGTCATTGGGTTCCCTTGTTTTCTGGTTTAGATTTGACTTGGGTTGTTTTCTTATTGTTTTCTTATTTGCTTCTTTATTGGGTTCTTATCATTTGTGTATGATGGTTCTTTTATATTCTTTTATTCTTGGGGGTGTGTCGTTGTATTCTTACTTTTGTGTTTTTAGGTAATATATATACATACTTTTACATATATGTGTGTGTGTAATATAATATTTCATACTTAGGGTCTTATAATTTTTACCTATGAAAATTAATGTGTGTGGTTGTAGAGGTTTATATTTGTTTTTTAATATATTGGATATTCATAATGCATATGCATGTTCTCATATATATTCATTCTTGTGTTATTTTGTTACATTATGTTGTAACCATGGCTCTTGTTTGTATAGTTGCTTCCTTGTCTTTTACACTATTTTTCCTCTCTCTTTTTCTCACTCACTCTCTCTTGGTTTTTTGTCTCTTTTTTAGTTTTCTCCTACCCTTCGTTTTGCATTCATTCCTATCTATCCCTCTCTATCCTTTATAAATCTCAAGTTTTCTCTCCAATCTACAACTCTCCTCTTCTTGATGATGGATCATTGAGTATGATCCGAAACGTTGAAATAAAAACATACATAGTTTAATCCAAAAGCAATCTCAATACAAACAAGAAGAACAATAACAAGCAGTTCCTAAATCAAAGGAATAGAGTTAGAAGACCACCAGTCAAACAATCAAATGCTACTTTGTGGCCAAACTTATTACATGTATGACAGTACCCATTAAATTAATGGGCATTGTTCTTGTTATACCTTGGTATTTTGCTTATGTGCTCATTTGCTTTGTGTACCATCTTATTGCATGCAAGACATCTCATAGAGTTCTGATTACTTTATTTCTGCATTCAGCGGCTCTATGACGAACTTTATTGCATGTAAAGCATTGACCAGAGAAGGATGGAACATTTTGATTAATTCTACTTCTACATTCTATTGCTTTGTGTCCATGCTTATTACAAAAATGACAAAAAACATGCTTAATCATTTGGTGAAGTTTGTGGTAGAAAATCTCCTAATGTAGAAGGTTACGGAGATTTTGGAGATGACTTGGGTTAGTGAACAAGGTAAATACATCCAACATAAAGAAAATCACTCTAGAGTTGTTTGCAGTGAATCTCTATCTCAAACGTTGAAGGTTTGCACTAGACTAAGTAATTTGCGCAATAGGGCTTTTAAAGCGAGTGGTCTTCAAGTGTCTGGTTCAGGTTCTTCTTGCACAACCATTCAAACTAAAACCTAAAGTATGAAAACCAATAAAAGACATGACAAAAGACAATCATTTGGGAAACAAGTTCAAGAAGGGGAATTTGAATTGCAGCAGCAAAATTTATAGCTCATTTAGTGAATCAACAAGTTTTTCTTGAGATCATTGCCTTGGAACTTCTAACCTTTTTGCTAGAGAATCCTATAGATGACAACATAAAGGTTGTTGGTGGGTTTGTGAAAGAATCTATGCATGAAGAATTGGGTCTTGTAGATCAAAAAGATCAATTAACACATGAATTTTTCCCAAAAAAATGAACTTGATCAAGAAGTTGTTTTGGATGTTTTTAAGGTAGATTCTGAGTTCTTAGAGCATGAGACAACCTATGAAAAATTATAGAAAGATATCTTTGAAGATGCTTCTTTAGATGTAGCAGAAAGGGGGAATGATTCAGATGATGATGATGTTGAAGAAGAAGAAGTTGAGGAGTGTAATGTCCCCAATCTAAAATTTATAGTAAAATTGAAATCTAAAAATGATTATTTTTAACAAGCACAAATAAGCATCCAAATGGGCCAAATTGGTCCAACTAGTCTTTACTGAAAGACACAATATTAAACATAAACACACCAAATAATTTTTATTTCTGTTTTCTAATACAAATAACATCAAATCAGGCCCATGGCATTGATTTACAACAGCCACAACTTCTGCAACACTTCCCAACAAAACCCACAATAAACTATTCCAACTATGCTGAAATACACATTATTCATCATACCAAAACATTGCCAAACTACTCCAAAAGCATTAATATCACATGAAACCTACGGATCTGAACCAAAATGTGGGAAGAAGAATAGAAACATCCACACAACAGAAGAAAATCCTACAACAATCTGAAATACCCAACTAAGATTAATTCTCTACACCCAAACTCACTAAAACTGCAAATTTGCATAACACTGCCGACAACCAATGAAACCCCAAAATGCATGAAAGCACTCCACTAATAATTTATTGAATTTTCTGATGCAAATCACATGCATATATAGGTCTGATACAATAAATTACCGCAGCAGCAAATTACTACATCAAATCTACAACTTCAACTACACACAACAACAAAACAATGCTAATAAGCACATGTAAAATTTACCCAACAACCTCCAAACCCCCAAAATGGAATCCACACTTGGAAGACCTTGAAAAAGGTGTTGTGGATGATGATCTATAGAAGCATGCACAATAATCAAACCATTACACAACAGCAAACTCGAACAGCACCACCAACTGCACCTAAAACACTCCAAAAATGCAATGAAATCCCCTGCAAACACAAAATCTCTGAAACTATCTAAATCCTTTATGCTCAAATGTAACCTCTGAGGTGAGATTTTTGTTGCAATCCAAGAACATCGCCCTCATATTGTTGGGAACTCATGTCCACCAGCCACAAGCTCCATCTCCAACGGTTTCCCTGTCCACTGAAGCAACACAAAGCATCTTCTCTACAAGAAGATTGTAAAATTAACATTATCCTCAATATTGCAACATTACATCTATTTATTTCCATGAGAGGCAATATTGGGCATCCAAAGTCCCCAACACCATATTTTGGGAGTTACACCAAATAATATTAAAAAATAAGATTTAAATAATTGCAATATCTCCACTTATGCAAGATGCCAAATCCTAATAAATGCAAAACCTCTTATTTCCAACCACTCAATATTCCCTCCCAATCCCATGTAAGAGTCAATGTGACTCAGCAAGCCAGGATCACCTGCAATCAAGACAACCTTCCACACAAAGATAACAAGAGAAGATGTTAAAATAATGGAGCAAAGAATCTATACAAAGATCATATGAAGCTGTATGAAATACAATGAGTGAGCCTTGCTTATAAAGCCAAGGTGAGAGCTAGAAGGTGGAGTGAAAGGTGGATTGGTAAGTGGAGATATTCCTACAACATGTGTCAATTAGAGGATGATAACTAATTGCACATGTCGAGGATAAGACAACTCACTCCAACTATCAACAACTCAACACACAACTAGACATCTAGAAGACTCACTAAGTCAACTTAACATATGTGAATTATGTGTTCACACCAACACCCCCCCTTAAGTGCAACTTAGGGAATAGCTAACTAAAACAAAGATGATGGTGGGTCCTGGCTACTAGGCAATATTAGGTACCCATGTACAACAAATCTCAAGTAGAGGAAAGGAGAAAACCTCACGGGACAAAACTCCTCTCCAAAAGTGAGAATGCAGAAAATAAATGAAAGATGTGATGGAAGGAGGACTCAAGACCCCCCAAGAACTACATCCAACACATATATACAATCAAGTACCCCCCCATAGGAGAGCAAGTATGAGACTACAGGTCCCCTCCACAATGAAGTAGCTCCTATGCCGATGGTGAATGCCTGAAGAAGAATGTTGAAGAGAATCCAAAGCCTGCAAACAACATTCTTCCCCTTAGGAAGAAACAAGTCCAAAGACTGATGTCAAAGAAACTCCATCTCAAGGTATGAAGGAAAAAGCGTCATGATGTAAGATGTCTCTGAAAACTGCTCAAGTATCCACATGTCACAACCAAAATATGTCACATAATCAGGTGTTGCATGCCTAATTAAAGAAGGTGACAATCCAAGACAAGATCAAAACTCAAGATCATCAATCTCCAAAGACAAAGAAGCCTCCGAATGATGCTCAAGATTCTCCAACTCAGTGCCAAACTATGACAAGTAAAGAGGAGAAGAAGATGCCCACACATCTGAAGTAGAAGATTCAACTCCTTCAAAGAGGAGATGAATATCATCAAGTATGTCCTCCAAGTCATCAAGATAGGACTCACAAAACAAGTCTAAAATACCTGTCAAGTACTCATCCCACAAATCTGTATTTGGAAGACAAACAATAACTTGCTCAACTGAAGTGGATGAAGCTATGTCAATGCCAATCTCTGAAGAAGCAGGAGGAGGAAGCTCAAAACTAGTCTCAGGAACTGAAGTAGATGCAAGAACACCAAGGTTCAAGTGACCAAACTTCTCCTTAGAAACATGATTCACACTTGATGCATGAGTGTGAATAGCAATCAATGGGTCTACATCATCATCAGAAACAAAATAGGAGAAAGTGTACAAGTGATATGCATGATCAACCATCCCAACTGCAATAATATCTCTGCTCTCCAAGTTTCGTATGATTACAGAATTAGGAGTGAACTCAACTATCTTCCCTGCACCACAATGAGTAATCTGGTAGATGGAAAGGAGATTTGCTGTCAAAGAAGGTACACACAACACATTGTTGAATGTATTCTCTCCAACATCAATATTTCCTTTTGCAGTTGCATGCTACCCATCAAAATAGGTGGTGAAGTACATGACTGAAATGAAGAGAACATCCCCTGTGAAGATGCCATATGATGAGAAGCTCTAGAATCAAGAAGCCATCTCTCTGACTGTAGACTTGTTGAAGCAAAGAGTGCATGTCCGTTTCCTTTGTATGACGCATTAGCAAAGCCTGTTGTCCCTATAGATGATGATGATGGTGAAGAAGAAGACTTGGGTAAAATAGTTGTTGATGAAGAATACTCAATGTTATGTTTTTGAAGAAGTTGTGACATCTCTTCAAACTTTTTCTCATAACATTTAGTCTCACCATGACCCAATTTCTTACAATAACAACACTATGGCTTCTTCTTATTGGACTCCTCTTTGGAAGAAGAGTTGGGGGTTTTCTTTGATTCTTTCTCTTGCTCATTAGATTTTGAATCCTTTTGTTTCTTTCCCTTATTATGTGAAGCCTTAGGATCTTTTGTGCTTTGTGTTGCAACTAGAGCATGTTTTCTAGGAGACTTCAATGTGCCCATGTGTAGTAGCTTGGCTTGTTCTCTAGTGAGTTGTGCAGCAAACTCTTCAAGTGAAGGCATTTTAAAGTTACTACCAAAAGCATCCATTGTAGCATAAAAGGTAGAAACATAAATTGAATATGCATGACCCAATTTTGCAAGAATAGATAGAATTAATTATTCATCTTCTTTCTCAAGACCACATTGTTTCAGTTGCAACCTAAGAGATTTAAACTTGGTGAAGAAGTCTTCGATTTTATCAAAATCTTGAGGATTAAGTGTAATTAGCTCATTCTCCAATTTGAACCTTCTTATTTTATCTTGCTTGCCAAAGAGATTGTCTAGAGTTGTCCATATCTCATTTGGTATAGTACAAGACTCAACATGAAATCTCAAATCTAGAGAAATAGTAAGACAAAGTGTGCCAAAAGCCTCATCTCTTCTATCTAACCATTTTATTCTCTCAGTAGCACCTGTGGGTTCAGAATCTGTGCCTAAAGTTATTCTATGTAACTTTTGTTTATACAATACAAACTCCATGTTTTTCTTCCATTCAAGATAATTATATGGAGTTAAAAGTGGAAATTGAGGCACATCCATGATGAAAAAGAGAAACAACAAGACAACAACACCCTTTTACTATGTAAGAGAGCCCCCCAATTTGTTGTGGCACTTTATACTTAGTGTGATTTACAATTGTCCTCAAAGGACCAAAATTGGGAAAACATCAAAATCTCTTAAAAAAAGATCTGAGTGAGATTACAATCACTCACAATGATGTATTGCAGCAAACAAATCCTCTCAAAACAAATTTGACCCTCTCAAGTATCAAAATGCCCAAGTTATCAATCAAATGCCAAAAAATTGACAAATGAAATAAAATTCCCCTAGAGCAAAATTTGAGAAAAGTGCATGGATGGCTGTGTAGAGCTCCTGAATACCTTTTTGATGTCACAAGAATCGCTAAAATCAGAGATCATGGCAAAAAGTTATGAGCTTGAGAGCCAAAAAGAGAGATTTGTCTTCAACCTAAAATAAATGCTATCAAATAGAAAAATCTATGAAAATGACTAATACCACTGCGAAGTGCTCTTTGTCAACTTTTCGTTGATATCTTATTTTCCTGATTTCGACACCGTGGGCAAAAGTTGTACAAAAAGCAAAAAAAACCCTATTTAGGACTTTGAGGGGCAAAACAACGCCCTTAGCAGAATATTCTTCCAGTTGATGGACTATGCTCTACAGGCTGCAAAACTGCTATCAGAAAACATAAAAACCTCCTATGAGAGAAAAGCACCATCTAAGGTCAAAAACTGCTGGTGTTGGGCAATACCACCTGATGTGAGCAAGAAACTGCTTGTCGTATAGGCAAAACTGCCCTGAGGAAGTTTATTGACTGCCGAACAAAATCCTTAGACCTACGAATAAAGGTAACCACGGTTTAAAAGGTAAAACCACTGGTGGTTACAAGAAACAACCTGTCTCTGAGGCCAAACCGCCCTTGTAACAGCGAAAAGGGCATTGGGAAACCATTGTTGTCCTTTGAAACCATCGCAACAATAATTGAATGGTGTATACAAATGCCACTGATATGTTAAAGATGCCAACCGGTATGAAAATTGACCGCCAAGTCAGCCGGATAGCCAATGAAAATAACCGATGAGTATGAAATCTTTCGGCATGAGACTTCAACCAGTGAAACAAATGTCATGGATGACTGGTTGCAAACTTTAGATCTGCTGACTGTGTTTACCAAGTTATTGTTGCTGATTATTTTCAGTGAGGCAAGCGTTTAAAACAACAAATGCTGCGGACTTTATGAATTGTAGTCCACCAGAGATAGTAAAATCCACCGAGGAAGTGTATGGAGGGTTAACAGCATAGCACTGAACAAGAAGACCAAGGGTCACACCTTGCAACAATCCCCCCCAGCGCAAGCACGGGGTTTGAACCCGTGACCTTGGCTCTGATACCAACTGTCAGTTGCCGTTACACCAAAAGATCGACCTATTAATGCCCGATACAACCACTTGACTTAACAAGCACGGGAGGCGGTTAAGCCCTTGTCACAAACCACTACAGCGCAGCACTGAACAAGAAGACCAAGGGTCACACCTTGCAACAACCACCTTGTGCTTGGTCAAAACCAACAAAAAAACTTAGAAAACTGTTGTGACTAAACTGCCCTTGTTTAAGGCTGCGGGGGCCTGAGCCTGAAGGCTCCCTACCGAGTGCGCTGGATTTGTGAAACCCTATGCAATTTTCAAGATAGTTAGGTCTTTATTGTTGATTGATGGGCATAGATCAAATATTATACCCAACTGATGAGTTTTAGATTGCAATGGATGCTTATACCACTGATAAACTTCACTACAGGCTGCACAATTGTTATGACCGCCATTAACTGCATATTTACGTCGTAGATGCTCATTAGATAAAGACTGTCCCAGAAGAGTAATGACTTGAATGAAGACCACTGGATCAAAGTTTTAAATCGCTCATTGGAACAATCGACGCCGGATTGTGTAAACCATCGATGTCATTGTAACTACCAGTTCAATGCTATAGACTACTGATAATGATTTAAAACGAATGCCCAAGTCAAAAAGAGCAATGAATAATGCTAAATGACTGGAGTATTACTCACAAGCTACTAAGGTGTAAAAGAAGCCCGCTGACTTGAGGATGCCTGCGGAAGGTACAAGGTACCCTGTTGTGCATAGGGTTGTACCCAATAATAACAGCTCCCCACAAAACAAAAGATGTAGAATGAAATATTTAGCCTCCCAATAACGAATAAACGAGTAGAAACAAAATTTACCCACATAGATAGTATGGCCCAGATCTGATGATGCACTATGATGCAGACCCTACACAATGCTGACGCAATGACCGTACGGGTTATAGATTTTTTGCCAAAGGACCAAAGGCAAAAAAAATTGCTAAAATTTTTGATAACAAAATTCAGCGTTTCGACAACCGATCTATATAGATTTGGGCCTCCTAATTGCAACCGTGATGTCAGATTTACTCTAGGATGCTCCTATGATGCTACTCCCAGCAAAAACTCTCCAATGAGGGAAAGAAATTACAGATTTAGCTCTGATACCATGTAAGAGTCAATGTGACTCAGCAAGCCAGGATCACCTGCAATCAAGACAACCTTCCACACAAAGATAACAAGAGAAGATGTTAAAACAATGGAGCAAAGAATCTATACAAAGATCATATGAAGCTGTATGAAATACAATGAGTGAGCCTTGCTTATAAAAGCAAGGTGAGAGCTAGAAAGGTGGAGTGGTAAGTGGAGATATTCCTACAACATGTGTCAATTAGAGGATGATAACTAATTGCACATGTCGAGGATAAGACAACTCACTCCAACTATCAACAACTCAACACACAATTAGACTCAACTAGACATCTAGAAGACTCACTAAGTCAACTTAACATGTGTGAATTATGTGTTCACACCAACATCCCATGCTCCAAGGAGGTATTTTAGCAATAAATCAGATTTACTCAATATTTATTTGTTTGAATGATATTTGAAATTGCTTTGAAACAAGTAAAATATCAAATAATTATTTTTCCCTCCAAGATGCCTTGTAGTCCAACTTACTATTTTCAGACAAGGGAAACTTACTAAAAATAGCAAGTGCTATTTTTGGAATGGGGACATGACAAGTCCTCCCTCCTCAAGATTGCTTGTCCTCAAGCAATGCAAACTAAGATGTTTTGAAGTCATTGTGTCAAGGTGGTAAATCATGCGAAATTGTCCATAAAGCCTAGCTCCTGTACCTGTCAAGTGAGATAACTCTTGCCATAGAACATTATGCAAATCTGGAAACTTAGACTTCTATACAATAATGTCATGAAACCAACAAACATATCCATGCAAAACTTTGTTACAAACACTCCAATCCCAAATCTGAACCATAGTTGTCCCATGTAATTTTGTGAACTCACCAAATGCCCTCCATTGTTTATATGCAATATCATGTGACCAATCAAACCTGAGTCTCCTGCAACTTCTCTGAATGATATAAATCTGATTTGCATTGTTACTAGGACCATTATAACATTTGTTATTAATTCTGTAACATCAAGTACATCTTTGAAAGAAAACAACCACTTCTATCATCAAAACACTAAAATATACATGGCTGAAATGCACACTAGTAAGCCTGAATTTTACCTCAGCTTGAGGGATGTTACCTTCAACTTCATTAGCTGATCTATAACATTAAAATCTCTATAGAGGGATAGCAAGTATCATCATGTAACAATAGAATATATTCCATCCAACTCCTGATATTGACTTTGGAAAGCATAATCCCTCTTGGTGGTAATCTATGCACTCTCTGAGTCCAACTAGCACAAATAGATCACCCAAAGGTAATTTCAAAATGAGAGTAGAAAATAAGTTTATTGCATCCTCAACTATATTGGGTGACTTACTAATGTGCTTGATAGTTCCCACCTCAAAAAACTTACAAGACAATCTCCCACAAGTCAAGTAGTGTCTTGAAACTCCAACTAGGAAAGCACTGTCATTTGGCAACTTGTACCTAAGACTCCTGAGACATTTGGTAATGTTATGGGTCTAATATTTTCTACTATTATGACTGCTAAAACATCCATTACATCCTCCACAATAGAAAGTGCATATTCCAGAAAGAATTACTTATTTCCTCTTCACGTTATTGAAATAAACAATACAGAAATGCAAAGTAATAGACCCATACATTACCCCATCTTGAGAGATGTTAATTCTAGCTTCATGGACTGATCTATAGGATCCATAGACTAGTAGTGGAACAACCATTAGCATCATACAACAGAAACATTTAAACCACCATACTCTAAATTCGAATATCCTGAGGAAAGATGATGTGCTCCCTAAGAACATCCATTAACACATACTTATCACTCCTCAAAATGTATGAAATATTAGTGGAAAATACATTTATGATAGGTTCTACCATGTTAGAAACCTTTCCAACATCATGAATTCCAAAACAGTGAATAGGCATTTTGGTAGAATCATCAACTATTACCTCCTTTCTACCCTTCAATGCTTCTTGTGATGCAACTCCTTGTATGCCTTGAGCACTCATGACTTGACCCATAGGCTGCAACCTTTGAGCCATATAACTCTTTGTACCATGCTTCTTTTGTTCTTGTATGTCTAATTTCAAATTTCTTGCATATATTTCTGATCTAAAAATTTTGACAAGATGGAAGTCATCATTAGTAACTAGTGAGGAATCATTTTCTTCTATTAAAAAGAAATTTTTACATTCCAACTGCATGTCAGGTTCTTTCTCAATGGGTTTGTTTGAATTTAATTTCTCTTCTTCCTTCTGCAAGGAAATCTTTTTCTCAACAACCTCCTAACGCTTTGATTCTAGTTTCTTTTCTTCCTTGATCTTTTGTGGGTCTAGTGTATCCATCACCCTTTCTAGTTCTATCACCTTCTTTTCTGGCTCTTTTCTCTTTTGCTTCTTATCATAAATTTCTAAAATTCTTTCAAATGAAATAGCTGATTTGAAGGCTTTAGATTTCCTTACATATTCTTCATACCACTTTGATATCTCAACATCTTCAGCAGATGCAACTCTTTCACCCATGATGTTCTCTTCTCAAAGATTGTAGGTCCCTTTCACAAAGAAGCTTAAATAAAACAACCCTATAGGTTGGCAAGATCATGCTCTAATACCACTGTAATGTCTCCAATCTAAAATTTATAATAAAATTAAAATCTAAAAATGCTTATTTTTAACAAGCACAAATAAGCTTCCAAATGGGCCAAACTGGTCAAAGTAGTCTTTATTGAAAGACACAATATTAAACATAAACACACCAAATAATTTTTATTTCTATTTTCTAATACAAATATCATGAAATCAGCCCCTAGCATTGATTTACAACAGCCACAACTTTTGCAACACTTCCCAACAAAACCCACAACAAACTATTCCAACTGTGCTGAAATACACATTATTCATCTCACCAAAACATTGCCAAACTACTCCAAAAGCATTAATATCACATGCAACCTCTGGATCTGAACCAAAACATGGGAAGAACAATAGAAACATCCATACAACAGCAGCAAATCCTACAACAATCTGAAATACCCAACTGAGATTAATTCTCAACACCCAAATTCATTGAAACTGCAAATCTACACAGCACTGCCGACAACCAATGAAACCCCAAAATTCATGAAAGCACTCCACTAATAATTTATTGAATTTTCTAATGTAAATCACATGTATACAGGTCTGATACAATAAATTACTAGAGCAGAAAATTACTACATCAAATCTACAACTTCAACTACTCACAACAACAAAACAATGTTGAAATGCACATGTAAAATTCACCTAGCAGCCTCCAAACCCCCAGAATGGCATCCACACTTGGAAGAACTTGAAAAAGGTGTTGTGGATGATGATCTATAGAAGCATGCACAACAATCAAACTCTTACACAGTAACAAACTCAAATGGCACCACCATCTGCACCTAAAACACTCCAAAAATGCACTGAAATCCCCTGCAAACACAAAATCTCTGAAACTATCTAAATCCTTTATGCTCAAATGCAACCTCTAAGGTGAGATTTATGTTGCAACCCAAGAAAACCACCCTCATATTGTTGGGAACTCATGTCCACTAGCCACAAGCTCCATCTCCAATGGTTTCCCTTTCCACTAAAGCAACACAAAGCATCCGCTCTACAAGAAGATTGTAAAATTGGCATTATCCTCAATATTGCAAAATTACCCCTATTTATTTCCATGAGAGGCAATATTGGGCATCCAAAATCCTCAACACCATATTTTTGGAGTTGCCTCAAATAATATTAAAAAATAAGATTTCAATAATTGCAATATCTCCACTTATGCAAGATGCCAAATCCTAATAAATGTAAAACCTCTTATTTCCAACCACTTAAGATTCCTTCCAAATCCCATGCTCCAAGGAGGTATTTTAACAATAAATCAAATTTACTCAATATTTATTTGTTCATGATATTTGAAATTGCTTCGGAACAAGTAAAATATTAAATAATTATTTTTCCCTCTGAGATGCCTTGTAGTCTAACTTACTATTTTTAGATAGTGGAAACATACTAAAAATAGCAAGTGCTATTTTTGGAAAGGGGACATGACAAGGATGCACTAAAAATACAGGATGAGACAGAGATGAACTTGGTTAATTTAAGGCGCACAATTTACTTGACAATCATGTCAATGGTTATTTTTTGGAGGAAGCTAGTCACAAGCTACTAAAGATTCTAGGAGGATACTATTTTCTCTTCCTAGAGCTGGTAGAGCAATTAAGCATATTGTTGCTTACTGAGAGGTTAAATGATCCAACAAGGACAATCCCAAAAATTTACGGTTTGCTATCAATTTCTTCACTTCTATTGATCTTGGAGAAATCACTTTGAGTGTATGTGAATATTTGAAGAACATGTCAAGGCTTATAATGCAGTCCTTCTAGTTCATCGGGTTCATCAATTTTTGATACATCAAATTCAAACTTTGAATGATACTGATAGTGACAAAATCAGAAGGAAAAGGAAAAATATTTAAAAGGATTTCCGCTTCAGCATTCATGATGCTAGCAGACATTATTTTATCTAGACTAATGTTGGCCACCTCTTATGGGGAGCAGATAGTAGTGACTGATGTTAAGGGAAGATTGCAAGAGAAAAGTTGCAAATAGATGAGTGTTAACTTAAGGAGATTGTTGGTTATATGTGTTGTCATTGATATGTTGTCATAATATGTATTGATATCATAAGTTGTCATAAAGGGTGACAAGAGATGAGATGTTATGTTCCTAAAGAAGGAGAGTTCACAGATGGATATCATGCCTTGATCAGTGTAGAGTCAAGTTTGAAGTCTTGAGGAGACAAGATATGTTACTCCAAAAATTGTTGATTGTCCCTATTTCAGGATGACCACTCTTTTGAAGACTGTCTGGAAGATTGCTCCTCATTTCTTTGACATGAGATAATTTTCTTTCTGGTTGTAAGATGTTGCTAGAAAACATTTAGAGAGTCCAAATCCAAGGTTTCAGGGCCTGAGGTCCTCTAGAATGAAAGTAAGAGTTGATATAGTTTGGTGTGTGGTTTTAAGGGGGAACATGTAGGCATAATAGTAAAAGAAATGATATTGCAGAGTAGTAGTAAGTAGAAACAAGTATGAGCAAGATTGAGAGAGAGAGATGTGCAGCCCTTTGCCATTGATGTCAAAGGGGGAGAAAGAGCAATGTGAAAAAGCAAAGAGTCAGTGATTAGGGAGAGAGAGTAAGATTTATAAAAGGAAAGAAAGAAAGGAGGAGAGTGTGAAAGAAAAGAAGCTTGGTGTAGAGTTGTGTCTTGATGGTTTTTCACATTATGTGTTTCCATTAATGACAAAGGGGGAGATTGTTGCAAGTATGTGTAATCAGTGTTGTCATTGATGTCAAAAAGCTTGTGTTTGTTGGAATAAGTTGCCATTAACTTGCAATCCTAACCAATTCATGTGTCTCCAAAGTTCTTGGAATGTGTTCCCCAATACATAAGGACTTTGAGATATTAATTATTTATTAATTATATCACTTTAACTTTTGTAATCAATTCCTAATTGATAAGGTCAAACTTGGGCGTCCATTTTTAGAGTGGATACCATGAAGACTTTCTTGACTTCTCCTAAGTCTATTCTGAGAGTTTGATAACTCCTAGTAAGTGGTAGTTAAACTTGGGCATCCCCTTTCAATGGGGACTTATATTTAGACTTGGAGTTGTACATTTTTATGTACATGAGTGGATAATATTGAGACACCTTGCATGGATATAATGTTGGAGTTAACTAAAGTGTTAGAGATGTATGAATTAGTTATTGCTTGCATGAGTTCATAAAAGCTTGCATGGAATTGCATATTTTTGCATGTCACTTGCATGTACTTGCATGTTGTTGCATGTTACTTGTATGTGCTTGCATGTTGTTGCATGTTTCTTCTATGGACTTGCATGTTGTTGCATGTTACTTGCATGTACTTGCATGTTACTTGCATGTGATTGCATGTTGTTGCATGTTACTCCTATGGATTTGCATGTGCTTGCATGTTGTTGCATGTCATTCCTATGGACTTGTATGACCTTGCATGTTGTTGCATGTCACTTGCATGTTCTTGCATGTTGTTGCATGTCACTCCTATGGACTTGTATGACCTTGCATGTTGTTGCATGTCACTCCTATGGACTTGTATGACCTTGCATGTTGTTGCATGTCATTTTTGAGAATTACTTGCAGAACACTCCAACTCCAAAAACTTGCAGGATGGTATATCTCAGTGTTTCAAATAATGGGTATCAATTGCATGTTGAATATGGTGTTTGCATGTCACTTGCATGTATAAAACAAAGTAATTCAGAATAACCTTGGGGACATCAATCTTGCATGTTGTTTGCATGAAATTGATGTGTATTGATCACTTCAGTTAATAGAAAGTAATTGGGCAAATATGGATGCCCAATTAGAAGACTTTTTGTCATTGCTTTTATTTAAAGATATGTTTGATGTTGGCAAATCTATTTTTAGCTAACTTGGGTGCCCACATCATGAAGAGGTAGTTAACTAAAAGCTTGGATATTGTTTGAGTTCAATCTTCTCAATTTGGAGCGCTTGGTTTTTGTATGAGCATTGGTTTCTATGTTATCAATTACAATTTATTGTAATTTGAGTTTTAAGCTTTTGAATTAAGAAGCTCTTGAATTAAATAAGATTTTGATTTAATTAAGAGCCCCATACATTTTCTAGAGAGTTGAATTGTGAAAAAGACTTAGAAGAAAAGAGCAAGAAGCTTTTGAATTTTTTACAAGTTTGAAGATTGAAAAAGCTTTTGAAATGCATCAAGGAATCAAAGGATTTCAGTATTGAGTGTAATCTTTCACAAGAGATTTAATAAAAGCATAAACACCTTTGGTGTGGAGTTTTTTCTCTTAGGTGTTTCTTCACGTAAATACTTGTCTTCTTCTTGCAAGATATTTTCTTCTACTACATTGATTAAATGAGAGAAATACTATAACATCTAAATTGAAAGTAATTTTCAGATTTACACATGCTATTAATTTTAGATTTGAAAACATTTTAAAAGTCACATAGCTGCAACTTTACCTTGTTCTCTCTCCCATTTTCCAACATTTGGTATCAGATCCATTGGTTACAGTGAGAGATGGATGTTTTTGTTTTTGGAGTATTGAAGGAATTTGGTTGTAGGGGAATTTGTATGTGTTAACATTGTTTTGCAGATCTATGAGTTTAGAAGCCATGGTATTTACCTCTTAGATGGATATTGTCAAAATAATCTTTGTTAGGCTCTTGAGGCTCAACATTATGGATCTTTATGGAGTTGATCTTGTGGTAGTGATTTGGAGCTCCATTTTGACAATATGTGTATATTCTCTTGTTTAGTGGTTTTGTTCCTTTACCTTGTGGTCATGTGCAGTGAAAGGGTGTTTATGTTGGATGGTTACTTCTAGTACCTTAATCACAGGAAAAACACTCATTTCCTGGACTACATTTTTAAGTGTTTATGTTGGGTTCATGGTTTCAGTCCATGGTTATATCAAAGCACTGGATGATTTAACACTGGTTGTATGGAGGTTGTGGAGTTAGTATTTTTATGATATGGACACTCCTGAACAACCTAGTTTCTCCTTTCTCATATTCATGCTATTTTGAATATGTAGGTTTTCACAGTTTTCCTGTTTCAAAATATTGTGTGTTTGTAGATCTGTGATATTCCATTATTTCAGATAACATATTTGATGGTGTTCATTGGTGTGAATGTTTAGATGTTTAAGTGGTTTTAGATTTATAGAGATATGGTTTTATAGGTTTTACATGTTAACCAAAATCTATGGTTTGTAGATCTGTGGAAAATTGTGTTCCACTTTCTGGTTGGAAACAATTTCATATTTGCAAGGCTACTTGTTGGGTTCTTATGATCTATGGTTTCTCCTATGTGGATTTATTTGGCAAATCAGATCTAGAGTTGATTATGGTGTTTGAGTCTTGGAAATCTACATGCTATACCTGGTTACACTTGTTTTATATGTTACTGATGTGGGTTTGAATCTATTTTTTAGTTATTAAAGGTTGAAGCACTGATCATGTTCTTTTCTCCTATGAGATGTTGCATGTGTGCAAATCTTGTGAATAAGTTGATGAGGGTTCTATTTGGTAGGCCTCTTCTTGGTCACCTTAATTACATTGGTATTTTTTGTATTGAGACAACAGGGTAGTTTGGAGTACCTGATTTAGTTATTCATTAGAATCTATAACAGTAAAGTTATATTGCATAAGAAGCTTTTTTCACTTTCCATGGAGTTTTGGTAATGATGTTGATCATGATACCATGCATAACTTGGTATCAATTTTAGTGGAAGTTTTGTGTAGTTACATAATGTGTTCTATCTTCGTTGTTTAAAGATATTGGTTCTAAATAGCTATTGTTGCATTGTTGTGAGCCATGCAAAATCTTTGATTAGAAGATGGATGATGTTTTGCAATGGTTGTTGGTGTTATAAGAAGCCCTTGTATTATGCCTTTAGTGTGTAGTAAGGGTTCATTGACATTTTTGGATCTATTGATAGAGGATGCTAGATCTTTATGTTTTTGGAAGAGGTGTTGACATCTTGGTTTTCCATGGAGGACTCTTGGAGTTGTTGGTGAGGTGTTGAGTTTATAACTTATTAGTTTTTGATATATGATCCTTGGTTTAGAGGATGTATAGTATTATGTCATGATGCACTCTTCATAATGAGTTGGAGTTTTTGGCATAATACAGGTGCTCTTGGGAGAAAGATATGTTCATTGGAGCATATGATCTTCTTTTTGAGAATATGTTAGATCATGATGTCTTGATATGTTCCTGATTCTATAGTTGGAACTTTGACAATGGTTTGGTTAGTTCTCTTTGGTTTTGAAGTATTAATCATTTGCTTGGAGCTTCATGATTGTGCAGATTACATTTGAAGTTGGCATGGATTGATTGCTGAAAACTCATGGATACTAGAGAGACTTGGGTGAGGCTTGATATCTCTTGAACTTAGAGATATGTGTTGGAAAGTTTTCTCATTATAAGATGTCAACAAAAGGACCAAGAAGCCTACACTTGGAAATGGATGTGAGTCTATTATAGACCTTATGAGAAGGTTGTCTTTATTATAAGCTTTTATTGCTTGGTGTTATATGCAAGGACAATCTAGTATCCCACTCTTGGTCTACTCGGCAGGTAAATGATCTAATAGGTGTTGCCCATCTAATTATTAAATGTATTCTTTATATGTATCTTGTCTTCTCTTTTACACTAGTCTTGAAAAGGATTGTTGAGAAGTAGATGCATAGGTTTATGGATTTATGTTGTTCTCATTATTATTTGATCTTGAGCTATGAAACTAGTTCTGAGGATTTGTTTTGGAGAGGTACAGAAATGGTTTGTGGTTTTTGGACATATTCCCTTTGTAGTAGGAACATTGTTTGGCTAGTTTGATCTACTTTCAGTGAGAGGTTAACATCTATTTCTGCCATGTTTTTATCATAATTTGGATGTTATATGTTGATACCTTTTCAGTTTGGGAGTGTTGAAAGAGATATTACTTTACACAGTTTGGCACATGTTAGTGTGGTATAAAGACATGGTATGATTTTGTGGTTTCTCTCTCTTTCGTAGTATATTGTCTTCTTCTTAAGGGTTCTCATGTTTATGGAGTTGAGGTTTGTATTGGAGTCAAGTGTTATTGTTGTTAACAATAATCTGGTAGCTCCTTGATCTTTTACTTCATTGGTTAAAAGGACTTGGGAGAGTTATTCAAAGATTGGTAAAGAGAGATGTTGTATGCATATCATTATATGTTTTGACACTATATGGTAGAGGAGTTGGCCACTTCCTCTAAGAGAAGTGTTATAGGTGGATTTTTTAATGTCTTGACCTTATTTTCAGATTTGACATTACCTATGTAGTGGGAGTACCTGGATATATATGCTCTTTATTGTCATGATATCTTTTTAGTTGTCTCAATTTGCAGGTTATTGATGTGAAGATGATTTTGCATGTTTTACTATTGGGATCTACAAGTTGAGCAGTTTAGTGGGTTGTCTTTACCCATTGGTTGCATTGAAGACTTGGATGTGGATTGTCAATATCCACAGATCCATTCAATGTTATTACATATTTTGTTTGTTGGCCATGTATTTGGTGATTTGTACATGTTGTAAATATGTGCCTAAGTGGTGTTGTCATTAATGTCAACATATCCTTGTTGCCATTAGTGTCAATTGTATCCTATTTTGCTATCTGTATAGAAGACCAGATTGTTGAGGATATTGAGAAAATTAATATCAACCAATATATGCGGACCATATGGATGACTAGAGGTTTACCTGAAGAAGCTCTAGTTATGATTTGAGAAGTTCGCATCAAGATCTAAGGAAGTTATGGCCATCTGAGTAGAACCAGTTCCTGCAATACTTAGGAGAGACAGAGTGACAGGAAAGTGGTCCAGATTGCTCCGGTAATGTAAAATGACAATCTGCAGATCTAGAGGCAAGTTTGGGAAGTCAGTGTGTATCATCAACTCTAGTGGTTCATGGTTTGGAGGTCTGCAAGCTATCTTTCTAGTTTGACAGTCATGGCAAACAGTGTTCTTGAGGTTCTGGAGGTAGATACAAATGATTCTAAAAAATTGGTATAGTGTGGATGTTATTGGTGAATTCAATCTGCTTGTGGAGGTCTCTGGATTGTGTGGCTACTATGTTGGAGGTCTGCATTGAAGATTTCTTCTTTGAGGTTGCTATTCTTCCTAGTTCCTAGCCGACTGGATGTTCCTAGCTTGTTGTGGATGATCTAAGAGCATTTTATGAAGCATGGCGTATGTGTAGAGGAAGATTCAAGTCTCAGTTGTGTTTGGCCGATAGTGTAATGATCCACGTTAAGTTTAGCCAACCTTGTTGATCATTCCAAGGTTGATGAAGTGTATAAATACTTGTTGAAGAGTTGTTGAAAATCATCCTTGTACAAAATGAATTAAATCTGAAGAAAGGATCAAAAGCAGAGTAGAGAAGAAGAGGAGTGAAAGGAGTATAGAGTGAAGAGTCAGTGAAGAAGAATTTGAAGATAGAAGCAGAAGTTTTTGTGAGCCTTCAAAGGGACTGAATCAGGCATGAATGTAGATGCTATTTGTCAGTTCATTATCTCCATGTAAATCATAATTCCTTATTGGTAGTGAGCCTTCTTTTGAGCAGTGAGCTCTAGGCAGTGCATCCAAAGGCTAGGCAGTGCATCCAAAGGCATGTGCCTTCTATTTTCTTAAGTACTTTTAATAGGGTATGCATTTTTGTGGGTTAACCCCCACTGTGGTTTTTCCCTTAACTGGGTTTTCCACGTCAAAATTTCTGGTGTTGTATGTTCATGTTATTTCTACTCATGTGTTGATTCATACTTAAATGTGTACATCATTAATTTGTTTGTAAATCAAGAAAGAAAATTAAAAGTGCAGAAAAGATTAAAGTTTGGGGACAATTGATTCACCCCCTCTCTCAGTTGTCTGGACTAATTCCAACAATTGGTATCAGAGCCAAGTACCTCTAAAAGAAGCTTGATCGCTTGAGGAGATCCAAGATGTCGTTTTACAAGAAGGAAAGTCTGAGATTTGATGGAACAAATTACTCTCTCTAGAAGGTATGCATGCAGTGTCATCTGGAATGTATGGTTGATGTCTTTTGGTTAATAACCAAGAATGTGTATAAGATTCTGAAGAATGGACCTTCAAATATAGATGAAATCAGAGATGCTAAACACAATATTTGAGCCAAAGAAGCATTGTTGAGTGCCCTGTCTGATACCGAATTGGCAAATGTCCTAGATTTGCCAACTACTCATGAAATTTGGATTAATTGGAAAATATGTATGAAGGTGACAAATATGTTAAATGTGCCAAGCTACAAATCTTGAAGGGTAAATATGAAAGATTGGTAATGAGTGAAGATGAAAACATTACTTCCTACATGCAGAAAGTGAATAAACTTGTGACTGGTATCAGAAATGCAGGTGGAGTATTGGAAGAATTAGAAATTATTACCAAAATGCTCAGATCCTTACCAGTAGCTTACAAGCATAAGGCTGTAGCCATTGAAGAAATTAGGACAGTAACAATTGTCACAAGGGATCAATTAGTTGGTAAGCTTTCAGCATTTGAAATAAGTGAGCTTGGTGATTCTCTCCCTAAGTCTAAATCTACATTCAAGGCCAATGTGTATGGAAAGAAAAGATATGATCCAGGAAAAAAGTTCTTCAGGAAGATCAAACAAATTTGTGAAGACAAGGAAGGATCTTGAAGATGATGAAATTGAGACTGCAGATCTTAAAGTTCTTATTGCTAAAAGAATGCCAAGAGGATCTGGTAAGTATGAAGGAAAGCTGCCATTAAAATGTTTTGCTTGTAATAAGATTGGTCATTTTGCCTCAAGGTGTCTGGAGAGGTTTTCAAAACCAAACCCTAATAGATGCAAAAGTCAGAAGAATTGCTACTATGTCTAAGAAGCTGGAGAAGGAGTCATAGATGATGAATCTGATCATGGAGAAGGGGATTGGGTGTTCATTTCTATTAAAGAAGAAGATCCAATATCTACTAAATTTGCTAGCTGTACAAATGTGGAAAGGGCCTTGGCTGCTCAGGTTGTTGAAAAGGATGAATGGGTGATTGATAGTGGATGTTCTCATCATATGACTGGTGACAAGAGTAAGTTTGTGAATTTTTAAAAATATGAAGGTGGGCTTGTGAAATTTAGAGACAACTCAACTGGTAGAATATGTGGAAAAGGATCTATCTCTTTTGATGGTAAGAACTACACCGATAATGTTCTGTATGTGGAAGGACTAAAACATAATCTTCTTAGTGTTGGACAATTGGTTGACAAGGGTTATGATCTTCAATTCAAAGATGGAAAATGCAGAATCTTGGAGAGCTCTGGAACTAAAATTACATCTGGTACTCAAACTAGAGGTAATATCTTTCATTTAAGCAATTATGGTAAAAGTTGTTTGATTACTCAGACAGATCAAAGTTAGTTATGGCATAGGAGGATGTGTCATGTGAATTTTGATAACATTATCAAAATAAGTTCCACTCAGGTTGTAAGAGATCTTCCAAAACTTGTGAAACCTAATAGCATATGTAGAGAATGTCAATTGGGTAAACAGAACAAAATTTCATTCAAAAGCAAAGAATAAGCTTCTAGTGGGCGATTGGAACTGGTACATACTAATCTCTGTGGTCCTGCTAGAATTAGGAGTGTGCAAGGAGACAGATATTCCATGTTACTGATTGATGATTACTCCCGGATGATGTGGGTAATGTTTCTAAAAGAAAATTTAGAAGCTCTTGATAAGTTTAAAGTGTTCAAGCTAATGGTTGAAAATGAGATTGGTGGGAAACTAAAGTGTCTGAGATTTGACAGAGGTGGAGAATTTACTTTCGGTGAGTTTGAGGCCTTCTGTGAAAAGCATGGAATAAAAAGACAGTTATATGCTCCTAGGACTCCTCAGCAAAATGGAGTTTTGGAAAGGAAGAACCAGACCATTCAAGAAGCTGCTAGGACCATGATGATGGAAACAAATGTTCCTCAAGTCTATTGGAGAGAATCCATGAGTACTGTTGTCTACACTCTTAACTGGGTGCAGATCAAAGGAAATTCTGGTAAGACTCCTTATGAACTATGGTTTGGTCATCCTCCTACTATGAGATATTTTAGAGTTTTTGGTAGTAAATGCTATATCAAAAGAGATGAGAATTTAGGAAACTTTGATGCAAGAAGTGATGAAGGAATATTTTAGGGATACTCTACTCAAAGTAAGGCTTATTGGTGCTTCAACAAGAGGTTGAATAAGATTTTTGAAAGTGCTAATGTTAAAGTTGATGAAAGCAAAGGACTTTCCAAGTACTAGGGATATGATTCAAATGATCAAGATGAAAGTCAAAGTTAAGGAAGGCAAGTTCAAACTCAGACTCAAATCTAGATTTATCTAGTAACTCTAGTAACCCAAGAGGTTAGTGCAGATCATAAGAAACAAGTTCAAGAAAGAGAAGTTCAAACAATTCCTAAAACCCCCAGGTATGTAAGAATGAATCATCTTGAAGATCAAATCATAGGAGATAGAAATAAAGGTATTCGAACTAGGAGAAGTGTAGCTGAAGATCAAGAAGAGATTTGTTTGATTTCAAAGATTGAACCTAAATTAGTGAATGAAGCCTACAAAGATGAAAATTGGGTTAAAGCAATGGAAGAAGAATTGATGCAAATAGAAAAGAATCACACTTGGGATCTTGTTCCTAGACCTGAGGACAAAAATGCGATTGGAACCAAATGGGTCTTCCAGAATAAGCTAAATGAAGATGGTGAGGTTGTAAAAAATAAGGCAAGGTTAGTTTCTAAAGGCTACCCTCAAGTGGAAGGAATTGATTTTGAAGAAACTTTTGCCCCAGTGGCAAGGATAGAGGTAGTTAGATTATTTCTTGCATTTGCTGCCTTCAGAGATTTTAAAGTATATTAGATGGATGTCAAATCAACATTCCTGAATGGAGATTTGAAGGAAGAAGTCTACATTGAGCAACCGAAAAGATTTCAATTGATTGATAAGGGAGATATGGTTTGTAGACTGAGAAAATCCTTTTATGGACTCAAGCAAGCTCCAAGAGCCTGGTATGCTAGATTGGATAAGCATTTGCTTAAGCTAGGTTTTAGCAAAGGTACTGCTGATAGTAATATGTACTTCAAGATTAATCAGGGAGACATTCTAATTGTTGAGGTCTTTGTTGATGATATACTTTTTGGTAGAAATGAATGTATGCACAAAGCATTTTCCAATAAGATGAAAAGTGAGTTTGAAATGTCAATGTTTGGTGAGATGAATTTCTTTCTAGGTCTGCAAATTGTTCAGTTAGATAAAGTTATTTTCATATCTCAGTCCAAGTATGTGAAAGAATTATTGAAGAAGTTTGGAATGGAAGATTCAAAACAAGTAGGTACACCTATGATAACTAGATGCAAGCTAAGTAAAGATGATGACTCCCCCAAGACAAATCAGAAAAGGTATAGATCAATGATTGGAGGATTGCTCTATCTAACTCAGACCTAACCTGACATCATGAATGCAGTTGGACTTGTTGCCAAATTTCAAGATGATCCAAAAGAATCCCATGTTATGATAGTCAAAAGAATTTTTAGATATCTCAAGGGGACAATTGATTATGGACTATGGTATCCAAAGGACAATGACTTCACTCTTCATGCATATACAGATGCTAATTGGGCAGGAGATGTGGATGACAGAAAAAGTACTAGTGGTGGTGCATTCTTCTTGGGAAGAAGATTGGTCTCTTGGATGAGAAAAAAGCAAGAGACAATATCTCTATCTACTGCAAAGGTAGAGTATATAGCAGCAGCAAATAATTGCTCTCAAGTTCTGTGGATGAAGCAAATGCTGAAGGACATCAAAATTGTGTTTGAAGAGCTAGTCACAATTTTCTATGATAATTCAAGTGCTATAAACATTTCAAAGAATCCGGTATTGCACTCAAAGACAAAGTATATATCTATCAAGTTTCATTTCTTGAGAGAGAAAGTAAATAAAAATGAAGTCAAGTTGGAGTTTGTGTCTTCCAAAGATCAGATTGTAGATATCTTCACTAAGCCTCTTCCCAAGGATACTTTTGAGTATCTCAGAGAAAAGTTAGGGGTTATTACCCCTCCTATTCAGAATTAAGATGCACTAAGGTGCATCAGTTCAGTGGAATTCACATTCATATCTTGTGATCTGGATTGATGTTAAGGAGTTTCTACTCAAGGGAGAGTAGTCTGTATACAAATTTTGGGATTAGTCTGAAGCAAAAAGCGAGAAAAGATAGAAAATATGTGCCCTTTGCCATTGATGTCAAAGGGGGAGAGAAGTCATGTGAAAAACTTGGAAGTGAATAGTTAATGGTGAAAGGAGGAGCAGTGAAGAAAGTGGTTGCAAGTATGATAAGAGAAAAGGGGAGAAGTTCTTGTCTTGATGGTTGAATTCAATTTTTCACATCATATGTTGCCATCAATGACAAAGGGGGAGATTGTTGCAAATATGTGGGTAAGTGGTGTTGTCATTGATGTCAACATATCCTTGTTGCCATTAGTGTCACTTGTATCCTATTTTGTTGTTTGTATAGAAGACTAGATTGTTGAGGATATTGAGAAAATTAATGTCAATCAATATATGTGGACCATATGGATGACTAGAGGTTTACCTAAAGAAGCTCTAGTTATTATTTGAGAAGTTCGCATTAAGATCTAAGGAAGTTATGGCCATCTAAGTAGAACCAATTCCTACAATACTCAGGAGAGACAAAGTGATAGGAAAGTGGTCCAGATTGCTCCAGTAACATAAAATGATCATTTGCAGATCTAGAGGCATGTTTGGGAAGTCAGTGTGTATCATCAACTCTAGTGGTTCATGGTTTGGAGGTACGCAAGTTGTCTTTCTAGTTTTACAGTCATGGCAGACATTGTTCTTGAGGTTCTGGAGGTAGATACAAATGATATTGGATATTTGGTATAGAGTGTGTATACACCTAAAAATGACACAGCTTGATCTAAATAAATATTCTTAATATTTATTTAAGTTTAATTCCTCTATCAATAAATAAATAAACAAATTTATTTATTCGATTCATATTCTTCTAAATTATTTAAATATCAAAATATTTAATTATCTCTTCTAAAGTCAAAATTAAATAAAATCCTTTATTTAATTAAATTCTTCCAAACAATTAAATAATTCATAATTATTTAATTAAGTCAAAATCATTCTTCCAAATTTGAATAAATCAAATCAAATTTATTTAAATTCTCTTAATCTCCAAAAATAAAATACAATCAAATATTTTATTTATTCTTCCAAATCATGCACAACAATTAAGTAAATTTATTTATTTAATTTGGTTTCTTATCTTCAAATATCTTCCAAATCTTCTAAAAATAAGTCTTCTTCTTCATGCACACAAAATTAAATAATTTATTATTTAATTTCTCTCAAATCATGCAAAAGCAAATCACAAGTTGAGTTAACTATCTCAATCAACCTTGTTTTTATCAATATCTCTTAAATTAGAAAAAAGCTTTCTAATTATGAAAAGTATATCTTGTATTTAGAAAAGAAAGTAGTTAACTCAAATAAAACAGCTTTTGTGTGACACTTGTCTTCTTCTTATTCACGCACGTTCTCTCAAGTCTTCTATATCATTGATCTTCTCATTCATTCTATACCGTGTTTACCCCATATTTCTACCCAATTCTTAAGAAACCTTCTTGTAAAATTATCCTCTGTTTTAAGTCATCTTTTTCGTTGCAATTCGTTGGTGTTGTGTTGCATACATTAAATCATGTTGATAATTTGTTATCATAGCATCATTCCTTGTCTTATTTCTTCCCATTAAAGCTTTAATAGCAATATTATGCCAAGGCAGAAAATTCGTGGCTTACTAATATTCGCTTTGTGTCTATTTTTTATTTTTTTGCTAAACCCGCGTTAACTTTTGCTATTCGCAAAGTCCATTTTGCATTTCCTTTTGGTTTTCACAAAACTTGCATCAATTTCTGCCTTCCACTAAGTGCACGTGACTTGTGAGTTTGGCTAAGTTGGACACTTTCATTTTTTTTACCGATGGCATAATGAAGTTTACATCCTCTTGTGGCAGCTAGGAATTAAACGTTGGTTTTTATTGCTCAAATCACAAACTTGCATGTTTTTCTCCTTCAAAACAAGTGCAAGAAAGTTTTTATCTTTTGAGTTTAAATGGAACAAGACATTTGGTGGCTACATTCTTCTAAATCCATGCTGGCAATTATCATTGGTGTTGATAAATGTAGAAAGTATTGAGACTTAGTTTTGATAAACATATTATATGTTAAATTCATGCTGGGAAAGGTGGCCACATTCCATTAAACCCATGCCAATGTTGTCAGCTATTCATAAATTTTCCCTTGCGCATGTTGTGGCTCCTATCTCATGTTTAATGCGTTGAAGTTATGTGAAAGACACATGTCGGAGAAGGTGGTCGTGTTAAAACTCCATCAGCAGTTCTCAAAAGTTGATATGCATGAAAAGTGTGAAATTAAAATGTTAAAATGGTGAATTCTCTGTGCACCTTTAGCAACCATAAACAATGAAGTTTTAACATGAAGTGAGGTGGCACATTGTTTCTAGTTCTCAAGAAACATCTTGAAGAATATTATCATTCTTCTTGGTGAAAAGAGCTCAAGTAACTAACCGATCGGCGGACTCTTGCTAGCGGAGATGTGAAGACCTTCATGCAAGCTGATAAAAGCATGAAACATAAGGAATAGTATCACATTGTATAATATAGTGCCTTCAAAACTGATGTGATCTCATGGTTTTCTCCGTAAAAGAATGAAACTACTAGCATCTTACCGCCAGCACCTGAATGAGAAACTTTAGATCAGAGGTTTGACATCTATGAGGATATAATATGAAATGGATTTGTTGACAGTAATTTTAATAGCCATTAGGCTAGTGCAAGTGTAAAGGATGGAAAAGACAATGCATTGCACCATTACTTTCTTACTCGTCGAGACATGTTGTTGTATCAAGCCGTTGCACTGCCTATGGAACACCGTAGGGAAGAAGGAGGAATGGGGAATGATATAAAGTAACGGCCCAAAATATTTAATTCTTCCCTCGACAGAGATGGAAGTTGCATACTATAGCAGTAGAGCAAAGCACGTTCATCGAAGCATATGTGAAATGGATTTCGAGCCTTCACTGTAGACATAGCCACCTTAAGAGACATGTATCCAAAGTTTGTTTGCAACACATATCAAAGAGCACTTGATAGATACCTTCTAAGAAATGTAGTTTCATGGATTGTCACAATACTAGGGACTGTATAAAATAACATGTTGAAGACTCTTTGAAAAATATGCAATTTGTTGGCTTAAATCTAAGCTCCACGATTTTGAAGGCATCCTCTCTTCATAGCAGGATATGTGGCATCTATCAAAACATAATAGGAAGGAGATTTTTACTCTGGCAGACATGCATAGTGAAAGCACCATGAAATGCTTGAAAGAATACCTCAAAGTCTCAGTTGACAAAGCTTTATATGTGTGAATGTTATGCTTAGAAAATCATTCACTCTTCGGTTGATTCTATTAGTCTTTTCATTAAATCTCCTGTGAGTGCAAGTATCAACTGATATAGATGGAAAATGTGAAACTATAAGCTAATGCATATGAAATCTTTAAAAGATTGGTTCATTTTCATTCAAAATGTGATAAGCCTATGCAGAAATACAGGAGTATAGACATTAATAAGCAAGCATATAGTAAAGCCTATGAACTGTTAGATCAAACATTGCACACAAATACAGTTTGCTCGAAATACTAGTAATGACTACTTTGATTGTAGCATGTATGTCAATTGTGAAAGATAGAGATTAGACTTGTAAGCAACCTCAAAAAGAATTCCATGCTTCATGCAGATGCCCGGGTATGGACACTTACTGTCTTCTTGTTTGAATCATGTATTTTCAAATCTTCTTTTGAAACCCATTGCAACACATTGCAAATTATCAAACAAGACCTCCTAAAATACTCCAGAAAACTTTGAAAGAGAATAAACATAGGAAGTTTTCATGACTTGTGGCAAATATTTAATCATTAAATACAGATATCAGGGGTTTGAGTTTCTCTCAGTCCTTGAATCCACACTTCCAGAAATATCAGATACCTCTCTAGGACACATCAGCTTGATAGATTTCTGGGAGACAATGGAACAACATAAGAAATCACCGATGACTTAGAAGTTTTTTGAAAGTGGATTAGCCCAAGCAACTAGTTTTCCCGTGGCAGTCCAATGCACAGACTTAGTTTTAGAATGTATGAAGGATTACAAACTAGAAACCAGAGAGATCAGAACCGTTGATGACAAACTAATTGTCAGGTTAGACAGTGTTTCGATTGGTATTGCTTTCAGGTTACCTGTCAGAGATTAGTTTGTGAACATAGACAAAAGGCTTGCTAATCAATATTTCAATGAAAGGAAACATCAATGTCTTGACACCATTGCAAAACACTGGTTACATACACCGAAAGGAGGAAAATCACAATTGCCTAAAGTCCTTCACAGATCATGCTTCATAGAGGATATTTCTAATATGATTGTCCTACTCCATAGAGTGATGGGAGATGAAAAAGCAGCTAATTTTGAAATGTCGATGTTCCTTTTGTAAATGTTATTTGTGCAGGAAACCAATTTATTGATTGGGGCAGCATTATTAGTGACAATTTGCATTATCAGTTGACCAATTTTGAATTGAATGAACATTTCTACATGACCTCTTACTTATTGTATGCAATTGCATGCATGAAACCATGGCTAGGTCTTGCTACCAAAGGAACTTATGATAACATGACAAAGATCTATGATCATTACCCTCAGTTACAACTGGAACAAAGTTATAAGCACTACCACAGGGTAAATGATGTTTTCACAATGTTGATAGTAAGAGAACTTCAAGGTAACACTGCACTCTGGATATCACCAGAAGCTGCCAATTTAATTAAAATATATGGGAGCTACTTCATCCAATATCCTAGATTTACCTAGCTGAGAGTTGGCAGGTTTGAGGGATATCCATATAAGTTACCTAGATATGTAGATGACAAGATGATATTGATAGAACTATGCAGGCAAATTGGTTCACTTAATAAGAAATGCAAAGACAAGAGGAAACCTGGAATTTCATTTCCCATTGGCCTTAGTCACTACAGCTACAAATCTTCCATAGATGCTCAAAACATAGAGAGATCTCTGATTAAAATCAGCTTGTATGCCTATACTATGAGATTCCCCTTTGATAGTAAAGGATATGTCAGAGACAATCTACGCCTTGGTGCAGGTTACTATCACTTTCCAGAACTTGAAGACTTTTGGGAAGATTGTGAAAATGATTATGAGGTACATAAACGAGATTGTATGAGGATGACCATTTTACAAATCAGAGAATTCAAACTAGATTGTAATATAGATGGAATTGAGGAAGATGGTTCAAAATTAATTGATCCTATGTATTTTGATAAAATTGAAACACAATCTTTACCACCTATCAATTGGTCTAATGAGGAGATCAAAGATTTGGGTATAAGAACTGCACATGTCATTCAAAAGACTAAAGATTGGGTAAAGAAAAAGGCTATTGAGGCAACAGCTACTAAACCAACAAGTAATAATGCTTTATCATCAAGTAGAAAAGATAAGCATTCAAATTCTTCTTCTTCTTCTTTTCATTCTCATTCTCCATCTTTAAACATTGGTTCACATAAGAGTACTCAAGGAGGAGATGATGGAGAAGATCCATCAAGAAGAAAGGGTCCTAAGAGCATTTGTGAAAATGATGAAAAATAGAAAAGGGGAAAGACAAAAATCAAGGATAATGCATTGCCTCCCATACAGAAAATAGTTGAGGAAAACAAGTCCACAAGTCTTGAAATAATCCATCAAAATGATGAGCATTTGAATATCTCTCCTTTACTCCTTGTTGTTTCTCCTCCTCATGATACACCTCATTCACCTCATGCATTATAATCTTTACTCCCGCCACCTATGAACATATTCAGTGAGCATATTCTTCCCTCAAACATAGTACCTCTTTCCACAAATATTCCAGAATCCTCACATAATCCTTCTTCTTCCTGGTTGCAACAAAGTTTGTCAAGAAAAAGAAACAATGCTCAATTAATCATGCCCGATTTTGATACAGTCTCCAATTTGTTGCAAAGGTCTCCCAAATCTAAAAAGATCAAGGTTACATCAAGGATGGCAGTGGATTCTTCATCAGGCAATGTCTATGTTGAGGTTGCACAACCTATTTCAGAAAAGGATTTGAATGAGGCTACAAAAAGTGATTTTAATATCACTAAGATAGATCTTGGTCCATCTACATATGAGGGTGACATGCAAAACTTTCAAGTATCGGCTGCCCAGTTAATAAAAAGAACAGAGAAAGAAAGGCACACAAAAGTTCAACTAAAGCAACAGGTGCAAGTTTTGACATCCTATCTCAAAGCTATCATAGATACATCAGCTTTGCCTCTTGATACTTCCTCTACCTCCACTAATTTCTCTCTTGAAAGTAATGTTGAAAAAGAAATTATTGAAAGTGTCGGCAAATATGAATTGTATGGAAAGGTGACTGAAAAATGGGTTGAACATATGAAATTAAAAGTATTCAGTTTCATTGAGCAAGTAAAGAGTTTATTTAATGAAATAGAAACAAAGAGGGAAGAGGTTGATAAAGAAATGAGAGGTATCCAAAAGGGAGAATTGTTATGGCAGGGAATATCCAAAGACCTCGATGAGATGATCAAAACTGATAATGAGATATTACTTGCTGAAAACTCTTTTGGAACATTGAAGAAAACCAATCTAGTTCTTGGCTATGTTCAGTTGAATGGAAACTGTCAAATATAAGACAAGTGTTGGCAGCCCAAGAAAAGCTCTTGGAAACTTGTGAACAGGTGAAGATGAAGATTCAGGCTGATTTATTGGCAATCAATCCTGATGTAAGTGAGACAGATAAATTTTTAGTTTTGGAAGCCCAAGCTATCAAAAGAAACTTTGAAGACATGATTAACATAGAGTTGTTCAATAAATAGGTTTTCAATGAAGGACTTATGGATATATTGAATCTAATCTTTGTTGCTGTCAATTCTGGCATTGATCACATATCAGATTATCGACATAATTTGAATAATGTCCATAGAGATCATTCAGAATGGAAACTTCGCATGACAGGAGTAATTGTTCCCAAAAATAAACTTATAGTTGCAACAGTCAGGATGTTCAGAGCATACAAAACAAAGTCTACTCTTCCTCCGCAACAGTTTGTAGCAGCAGAAACATCTTCAGATGGTACCAAAGGTGGCGAGGATAAAACCTGATGGTTTCTTGTGAGATCTATCATATTGGTCTACTTTTCAAAGTTTACAAAATGATAGGTTTTAGCTCTCTTTCTATGAAAGTGACTTTGTGTCACTTTTTGTAATTAAAGTTAAAAAGTGCACTTTATTATTTAGGGAACTTTTGAAAGACTGTATAAAGGTTAATTAAAGTGCACTTTTATTTTCATAAAATATTTTGGGTAGTTACGGGAAGTAGTTATAAGGTAGTTATAAAGTTGGTTATTGAAACAAGTCTATATATACAAGGCTTGGTGTTTGTAAAAAAGACTTTTTGGCTTTCACATTTCAAAGGATGTTATGAAAGATAGAGTTGTACAACTCAGTGTGGAGAAATAAGAGACATTTTGGATTGTGTGATCTCAAATATCTTCTTATCATTATTCATTCCTCTTATGTTGATGGATGATGTTTTCTTTACATAATCTTGCATCTACAATGTGGAATAACAACTAGTCTTGGAAGAATTGATTGCTAGATAATGTTTCAATGTATGTTGAATATCTCCTAAATCGTTTCTTCTTTCTAATACTACACATGCTCACTTTAACAATTTAAGAAGTATTCTTATATTGTCTTGGTGGGATTGTTAAACCTTATACATGGAGATTGAGTCAATGTTCGTAAGCCCATTGCCTTAATCTTCCAAATCTTTCTTTAATTTCATTTCTTTCTCAAATATCCTAAAATTCTATAAATCATCAAACGAGGGAGCTGCCCCTCTACACGCAGAGGTAAGTTGATAGAAAAACTACAACTTTACCAACTGTTGGTACCTATTTTCACTATGTATATTTTGGGCAAAGAGTCAATATAATAATCCATGTGTTATAGTGTAAAATCTATTTACCAACATACCGTTGATCTTCTCTCTCCCAAGTCTATAAGTACAACCCTATTCCTCCATTTCATTCATCCAAGCTTTAAGTAAACTTACTATGTAGGAATTACAGATGCCTTTGGCACTAATTCCTTCATTGCTTGCAATCAAACTTGTTACTACATGCTACTATCATTGTTGTGAAGCTCATCTTCATGGAGAAACATCGTAGTCTTTCCCATTTGAACATCTTGGAATCATAGCAAGGAAGTGCACCTTCTGAGGGCCATATTCATAGACAAGATCATTTGTGATAGGCAATCAATGGAAGCTGAGAATTAATGGAGGTTTGCTTTATATTGTTCATTGTTTGATTGATCTCTTTTGTTCATTATTTCATTGAGTTTTGGGTATCATTGATATTATTATATTGATTATTCATTTAGATCCAATTTTCCCTTAACATTTTTGGTGCCCACCGTGGGGCCTAGCCCCAATTTAACCCAAAAACTGAGTTTTTGTGTTTTAGAAAGCCATACATAGGAGTAAACCGTGCATCTGACACATCCTAACATGTATCTACTATCTGTTTTGGTGCGTACATTCTTTCAGTACATACAGACTCTGTTTCGGTGCATATACCCTCTGATACGATGCATCTATTAGTTCGGTGCATATATTCTATTTTCCTACACTTTTGACCTCTATCTTAGCACATATGTACTACTGTGCTTCTAAGCTCTATTTCTGTGCATTCAAGCTCTGAAGCTACGCATCTAGTCGAGCCAGTAATTTTTAGGGTTTCCTTGAACTTTTGTCTAATGCTAACATCTTTTTGCAGGAACAGTCTTGATCTATTTGCGGGCTAGGTACTCGTTTAAAATCATATATTTGCAGTTGTTAACTCACACTTCAATTTCTAACAGGAAAGTAAATGGATGCTCATGCAAATCTCACATAGTCTTAACTAGGAAGGCGGTAATTGAATCATTGCTATCTTGCATATCATTGAATCATTACTATATCCTACAAAGTTAACAAACTCATTGTTATCTTGGTAAAACTTGACCATTGCTATCTTGTTATCACTTCAAAGTTAACAAATCACTGCTATCTAGGTAAAACTAAACACATCATTGCTATCTGGGTAAAATTGAACCATTGTTATCTTGTTATCACTTCAAAGTTAACAAATATCTGTGCTTGCCCAAGTAGATAGCTCATCTAGTTTTTCTCATTTTAACTAGGGGAAAAGAACCACTGTCTTCTGTGTTTTGGGAATGATACTAGGCCTATGCTCTCCCCTATTTTGGGTGACCAAAATGTCAAACATATCATTTTTGCATGTGTTTTTCCTTTAGAGGGGCCTGCTCTTGAATACTGTTCATCCAGGTAGGAACGACCCTAAGTGGTAACAGGCTAAACACCAAGCCCTACCAATCCACTATAAATAAATTATGTTTGGAATGAAAGCTTCAAACAACGAGTGAAGTTGTGTTATACCAATAGCCAACCTCCCCCAAAACCCTCCAAGGTGCAACCCTTGCAGGCTGGGAGACTCCATAATGGAGAGTAGTGATGCTGCATGTATAACCGCTTGAACGGTTGCCTTTATTAAACACCTTTGTCTTAGTGGCCAAAAACCCCTATAAGCCAGTGCAAGGAAGGGTGATTATCACCTCCCAAAGATGCTTCACTAGAGATAGTGAGAATTCAATTTTATATTATCCTTTGAAACCTAAGATTGTACTTACTTTCTTTTAGTCCAAAAAGAGGAAAAAAATCACAAAAAAATTAAAAACCATGAAAACATTATTTGTCTTTGCTGTGTCTTCTTGCCATAATTAAAGAAAAATCAGATCAAAAGGACCTTCTTTCATCCAATGATACCAAAAACATCTGAAAATTGCCAAAAATTTGCAAAACAACTGAAAAAAACTAGAGCAACACATTTACCCTTTTCTGTTGCGCATTTTTACAGACTTGTTGTGCATCTATACTGACTTACTACATTTTTACCACCTATTACTGTGCATCTAAAATTTACTAGTGTTGCACATTTGTACTGACTTTTCGCATGTTTACCAATTTCTATTGCGCATATGTTCCAGCGCATGCACAATAGTGAGTACTTCTACAATCTTTGATAGGAAAATTTTACCGTTTCTGGGTACCCATTTCAACCTAGTTCCAAGTTCCAAGATCATATTTCACCTTGCAGTCACTCTTTTCATCCATTCCATAGCATACCCTCTTTTTCGTCGGTCATCTTGTCCACCTTCTACTAGGTCTTCCTAAGCAAAGTCAAAGTATCCCATATCATATTAGCATAGGCCCCTTTTTCGGATCATTTTGGATTCAAATAACCCTAGTAAGTTACAGAACTTCGCTAGTGGTCTTGGTGCACGACTAGTCGCTACATAGTAAGACAAGTATTGAGTACCCTTACCAGTGGCTATCATCTTGTATCGGTTGTCTTACTTGGAATCATTGATCGAAAGAGCCCCTTTTCCAAATCTTGTCATAAGTATCCTATCCTTAGCAGTCTCCACCGGCATCTTGCCAAAATCTCTAGTTTCATCCCACCACATCCCATGTCGCCTTGCATGGTTCTTACTAGATCTCAATACCAAAAGCAACTTGAAATGGCTAGGTCATCTGACCGTATTGTCACCCCTCATGATAGTGATGAGGAAATCTCCCATGAAGATTATCAAGGACACCTCCAAGATCATAAATTCCAATGCTTGCTAGAGAAAGTACTCCATGAGGACCCTCACAAGTATTTTATTCATCCTGCAAATCTTGGACTTAAGCTCTCTGCTGATTTTGATCTCAGCAAACTCTAAGAGACCATAGAGGATAATCATGAACACCACACCAGTGAGGACAAAGGAAAGAAATTCATAGACCCAAACACACCTATGGAAGAAATGAGGAAACAAATTGAGAGTCTAACGCAACAAGTGACAGATCTAAAGATAGGTACAAACACTAAAACATACTCCTTGGAAGATATTGCATCATACCCCTTTGATAAAAGTTTGAACATGGTACCATTCCCCTTTCGATTTGAAGTTCCTAAGTTTGACAAATACAAAGGAAAAGGGGACCTGAGAGATCGCATTAGGGAATTCAATGCCGCATGCATGGAAGTAGCTCACAATGAGACTTTCTTAATGAGACTATTCCCTAGATCTCTAGGTAGTCAAGCCATGGAGTGGGTCTCATGGCTCCCATCGTGCATAAAAACTTTTGATGAGTTAATCAACAAATTCATCACACACTTCTCGTACAACATTGAACACGAAGTCTCCATGCTTGACCTATGCAATACTAAGCAAAAAAGTGGCGAATCATTTGCCTCCTTCCTACAAAGGTGGAGACAACTAGCAAGCAAATGCTCATATGATGTACCCGAGAAGCAATTAATGGAGATGTTTATCCACAACCTCAACTCCAATCTAAGCTACCAAATCCAAATCTAATGCCCTACTTCATTTTCAAAGGTCATTGAAATGGGATTTTTCATCGAGAAAGCTATGATCACCAAGGGGGAAATCAAGTTATACAAGGAAACACCTACCTCCAACTAAACGACCGACAAATCAAAGTTTTGGACTAAGAGTAAAAATGTCGTCAATGATCGAGTAGTTGATGCCAAGGTGGCGGTTCCCAAACGACAACCAATAATCACTCTCAAAGGAGAGGCAAGCAATACTACACCCAACAAAACATTCTCTCAGGAGCCAAGACCATGGTACAACTCAAATCCAAGGCAAAAGTTCACAGCGCTGGGTGAGTCCCAAGAATCTACATTAAGGAACCTATTGCCAACAATGGAATCACTCTACCGCCAACAAGTGATTATGAACCTCAAATAAAACATCACTATTGGAAAGACACCAACTTTTGTGAGTATCATAGAGAAAGAGGGCATACAACCAACAATTGTATCCATCTCAAACATGTTCTTCAAGACATGCTTGATCAAAATCAAGGAGGTGCTCAACAACATACTTCTAATGAGACGCATGTGGCTTACAAAGATCCACTTCTCAATCATGACAAGTTGTACAACAACAACTACAATGGAAACAATAATAACAACAACCACAACAGGCAAAATCAGAATAATGGGAATAGTAATGCCAATTATGTAAGTGTACCACTCGATTATACCATCAATTGCATATCAGAGCATGTCTTACAAATCAATGTGGTTACATCTAACCAACAATCAGGACCCAACAAAACTGATTGTAGCATCATCACCCATAGCGGTAAGGTCACATTGAATACCCTCCCTCCAAGGTCATCAACTTCTCAGTCTGACTCCCATCAGTATAGTGTCATAGACCAACTACGGAAGACTCCTACCCACATTTCTATCATAGAGTTGTTGTGTCTATCTCCTTCCCACAAGGTGGTGTAGGAGCACCAAGATGTCTAGGATTTGGTTAAATCTTCTAAGTTGTTTTGTTAATAAGGTCCTTGAGACCATCTTCAATGGTGTAATAAGGCTTGAAGCCATGCATGTAATTGGACTATGTCCAAATGTCTAAAAGAATCTATTTTCATGTTGTAAGTCCTAATGAGGACAGTCATAGGTAAGAGGCAATCATAGGTTTTCTTTGAATTTGTAGTCCTCCTAGGGTATGTAGGAGGCAATTCCCTTAGTTGGAGGCATGTCAAAGATGTGAAGATGAGTTAGAACCTTGTCCAAAGGTTAACCAAGTGTTAAAAAGCATTCTAAACATAAAAACCATCGGTATAGTCCCAAAAGAGGACAGTTTCTAAAAAAATAGTTAGTTAGTGCAATTAAAAATCAAGAAAGAAGCTCGATGGTTGGGCAGTTTTCTTGGAAACCAACCACTCCAATCAACTTCATGCAAATATAGGAGATTTATTTGAAGCCTGCCAAGGTGGATTGTAAGGAGACATTCAATTTTTTGCAAGAAATAACAAAAAGATCTCAGTTTTCCTGCCTTTTCTGCATTTTTCTGAGTTTATGTGCATTTGAGCCCATACTACTGTACAGTACGGCTTTGTCATGGAGTGTTGAATGCTTGGAAGTGAAGGTGGATGCATTGACTATCCATTGATGTGATTTTGAGCCCTTGAGAGTGAAGGAAGGTAGACTATGATTGTTGAATGCTAAACTGCCCTTTAAACCTACTGTTATAGTCAAGAAATTCATTATTTTCCTGTGTTGCCCGTACCTGTACGACTGAGGGGTGATTGGTGACTGTGATGGTTGGTTAGGTTGTTGAGTTACCTATCATTTGCAAGTTATTTGGGCCCTTGACACCCTTGTATATCTCTACATTTCTCTTTTGTTTGAAAGTGGGTTGAAACCCTGAATTAGGGTATTTCTAAGTAGCTCGATGGTTATTTCTTCATTCCACTGATCTTTCTTATTGGTGATCAGTGGAATGGAATGTAGAATAGTTAGTATAGAGGTTTGTGGAGGTTGCATGGGTAGGAGAACGGTGTAAGGTGGAGTTTGCCATGTAAAATGGTCCATCAAGATCCATGTATTGGAAGTTGGAAGAGGACAGCAGCGTAAGGGTGGAGTTTAATGACTATGAAAGTAGGAAGTTGGTGAATGTAAGTGTTGAGACCGGTGGGAAGAACCCTAGATTTGATCAAGGTCCTCTGACAAGGAGTAGGAAGGGATTTCTCTAAGAAAATAGTCATCTTACCTTATGCTACCTCTGTCAGTCCTCCAGGAGACAGTCACTGTCAATAAGGTAATAGGCATGTTGTTATGCTATTGACTTGTGAAGACATTAGGTATGTATGTATGTTAAAGAGTTGGCATGTTGTAATAAGATTTGAGGTTGTGTTAGAGGGAGATCATCCCAAGGAGGTTATTGTGGCTGTTATCCTAATGGAACAGCAATGTTATGGTAGTCCATGAGACTGTTGTCCTTTAGACCCTGCATAGTGGGTTGTATGGAAACTTAGATGGAGTTAAGTTTCTTGGAAGATGTGTGCCCTGAATTCCCTCATGTTGCATGTCAAGAACAAGTTAGTATTGTGTTGAAGCCCTTCATGGTGAGGAGTGTGAATCTCTAGAGAAAATAGTGAACTTGAGAGTTATTGCATTGAAGTTGTGAAACATGCTTCTGCTGTCCTAGATGCTCTGCATCACAAGGAGATTCTTGATAAAGCCTTGGTGGAAATAACTGTACCCACTAGCTTAGCCCAAGAGAAGTTTCAAGCCATGGTAGGTAATCTAACCTCCTCTAGTACAAATATCATTTACCAAACAAGATGACCTCTCAGTGTCTCAGCCTCATAACACCCCCTTACATATTGTCACCTTCATCCATAAGCACTGCATCAAGAGGGTTCTCATTGATGGGGGAGCCGGTTTAAGTATTTGCACACTCAAGCTAGTCCTTACATTGGGGTTCTTTGAAAATGAAGTTGATCCAAGGAAGAAGATTACTATCAAAGCCTATGATGAAGAGGAGAGAACTACCAAAGGAATATTGGTATTACCCATACAAGTGGGACCGGTGATAAAAGACGTTGTGTGCCAGGTTCTAGATAGGGAACTAGCCTATAATATTCTCCTAGGTAGACCATGGATTCATGCCATGAAATTTGTACCTTCTACCTATCACCAATGCATAAAATTCCGTCATAACAGTAAACAAGTCACCATCCAAAGTGATCCTGACCCCTTTCAGTATTGCAACTCTGTCCTCTCAAAACCTGATTGCATCATACCCAACAATAGAGCATCTACATCCCCTACCCCACAACATGATTCTACCTTTGAAGCTTCCTTATCTAAGCCCAAAGAGCAAAAAATTACCATCAAAGAAATAGGAGTAGGGGAATACTCCATCAAGCACAACCTCAACTTGGCCAAAATGCCTTTATCTCCTAGATCCTTTGGGTGACCCAAACATTTTCCAAAGCCATTTGCTCCTACTGCACCTCCCACAACTCCCTTTATAAAATGGGGGACCCTATCAGATGAAATAGAGGAAAGAGATATCTTACAATGGCTCTACGTAGAAGAAGAAGAAAAGAACACACAACAAGAACCACCTAAGCTCCCAATAAAAATCTACGGACGAGGTGAGTCTATCCTACACATAAGAAGTTATGAAGGACAAGGCCCCATTGGCCTAAGAAAAGAAGGAATTATAGAACCCATTCAACCTTCTTCATCCTCATTAGCTAGAACTACAAAAGGTCTAGGATATAAGGATAAGGGCAAAGCTAAAGAAAATGCTTGTCTTGTGGAAATGATCCATACCCTTCAAGAGGACAGTGACACAGATTCCAATGAGTACGAGTGGGATGAGTTGATAGAGCATTCCTATGATGACAAGGAAATTGACACCATTCAAACTTATAGCCCCTACCATGAGGGACAAATGCTATCGCATAGACCGTTAGAATGTGATTTGCCTATCCCTGAGAATACAACATTCGAGGAAGGTTTGATTTCTATCGCAATAAACAATTTGGAGGAAAGTACCATCTGAACACTCTCCCTACCAATACTCCTAGCACATCCATTCAAACTATCAATGAAGCAGATCTATCCTCCGACTCCCTCCCCCTTGTGCATCTTGAGCTTATTGACTAGGATCTACAAGGAACCCCGCAGCTAGATATGTTCCAAAACGATGATGCCTACATTTACTATATGGAACTTAGGGACCACCTACCTAAAGGAGATCATAAAGTTGGCTTTGCCATTGAACTTAATACTATGGCTTATTTCAGAGAGGGTGCCAAACCTTCTAGTCTCAAAAATATCAAAATAAAAAATGGATATGATGGTGAAAACTGCTCTGCGGCAGTGTCAAATCCCAAAATAGTAAAAAGAAAGGACACATCTGATGGTGAAAACCCAACTGTGGCACCTGACAATGGAAGGCTTGACACTCTCCCTAATGAAATGCACCAAGAGAAGTCTCAGATTGTTGTGGAACCTACAAAACCTGTTAACATTGGAATAACCTAAGATCATTCACTTTGCTAAGTCTCTAACCCCACCAGAAAAGACTAAGTTTGTACCATTCTTCAAGAAAAAGCAAGTCAATTTTGCTTGGTCATATGCAAATATGCCGGGGTTAGATTCTAATCTAATTCTACATCATCTTCCATTAGATCTAGGAGTGAAACCAGTGAAACAGAATCTTAGAAAGATGCATCCACACATTGCATTGCTAGTAAAAGAAGAACTCAAGAAACTACTATATGTAGGGTTCATTAGAGCTATAGACTATCTGGAATGGGTCTCCAACATAGTACCAGTGTCCAAACCTGATGGCCGAGTTAGACTATGCAATGATTTTAGAGATCTAAACAAAGCTTGCTGCAAGGATGATTTTCCATTGCCAAATATAGATATCATAGTCAAATTAACAACAGGGCATACCATGTTATCTCTCATGGATGGCTTCTCTGGATACAATCAGATCAAGATAGCACCAAAAGACTAGCATAAGACAGCTTTTACGTGTCCATGGGGCACTTTCTGCTAGAATGTTACGCCATTTTGGCTAAAGAACGCTAGAGCCACGTATCAACATGCTATGACCACTATATTCTATGATATGATGCACGTCATAATGGAAGACTATGTAGATGATATTCTTGCAAAGTCACTCACAAGAGAATCACACCTAGATGTGTTAGAGAAAGTCTTTTAGAGACTAGAACAATTCAAAGTTAGGTTGAACCCAAAGAAATGTGTGTTTGGAGTCACCTCAGGCAAACTCTTAGGCTTCATTGTATCGGCAAATGGAATAGAAGTGGACCCCACCAAAGTCAAGGCTACTGTGGACATGCCACCACCCAAGAATCTTACTCAACTAACATCTCTAAAGGGAAAGCTACAAGCAATCCATAGGTTCATATCACAACTGGCAGACAAGTGTCAACCCTTCGGTCATCTCCTACATAAGAACATTCCATTTAGGTGGGATGAGAAATGTGAAGAGACATTCGACAAACTGAAAGAGTATCTTATGAATCCACCTATTCTCATGTCTCCTATTCAAGGGAAGCCATTGTTACTATACATATCTGCTACACCAATAGCTCTTGGGGCCCTTCTAGCACAACAAGATTATGAAGGTAAAGAAAGAGTCATCTACTACATCAGTCACACATTGGTTGGCTATGAGTTGCAATACTCTAAGATAGAAAAATCATGCCTTGTAATAGTTTTTTCTTCCCAAAAACTCTGACATTATATGCTAGCACATCCAGTCAAACTTATTGCAAAAAAAATATCCATTGAAGTACCTACTAAACAAAGCAGCTCTAACAACTCGCTTAGCCAAGTGGGTAATGCTCCTAAGTGAATACGACATTGAGTATGTAGATAGAAAGGCTATCAAGGGGTAAGTCATTGCTGATTAGTTAGCAGATGCACCACTAGAGGACACCACACCAATGCAATTTGAGTTTCTAGATGAATCCTTATTGAATATATCAACACATTCCTAGAAGCTCTACTTTGATGGCTCCTACACAAACCATGGATCGGGGGAAGGAATCTTGTTTGTAACTCCTCATGGCAACACCATACCAAAGTCTTACTGTCTATTATTTCCATGCACAAAAAACATAGCAAAATATGAAGCCCTAGTCATTGGTCTCAAGATGGCAACAAAATGGAAAATCAAAGAGCTACATGCCTATGGTGATTCTCAACTAGTAATCAATCAGGTCAATGACGACTACCAAACCAAAGATGAGAAGCTTGTCCCATACAAGAAGATGGTCGATGAATTTAAGGAATACGTTGTGATCATCTCTTTTGAGTAGATACCTTGCATTGAAAACAAAGTAGCAGATGCCATGGCAACCATTGCCTCTCTCCTCAAAATCCTAGAGAATGAGTCATGGTACAAGTTCTTAATGGAATCAATTCAACAACCAGCTTATGATCTTCCTGAAACCCATTCCATATGCCTATTAGTTGGATCTGATTTACCTTGGTACGATAAGGTTTACACTTACCTTAAGGACAACACCCTCCCACCTGACTTATCTTCAAACTAGCGATGAACCTTCATACACCAAACCTCTCGTTATACCATTATTGCCAATACCCTATACCAACATGGTCTAGATGGTACTTTACTCCATTGTTTAGAATGAGAAGAATCCCAAACTGCCTTACAAGATGTACACGAAGGGATATGCGGAACACACTCTAGCGGTCCTTAGCTAAGAAACTCATGTGTTTGGGTTACTATTGGCTGAACATGGAAACATATTCATATCAATTTGTGAAGAAGTGCAAGCAGTGCTAGATACATGGAAACCTGATACATGCACCAGCTCAAGAGTTGAGACCTTTAATGACACCTTGGCCTTTTTGCTAATGGGGACTCGACCTTGTGGGAAAAATCCATCCTCCATCATCCAACAACCACAAATTCATAACAACTGCCACTGAGTACTTTACCAAGTGGATTGAAGTCATCCCCCTCACCACCATCACAGGAAAACAAACCTCCTCATTCATCCTTAATTACCTCATCTATAGATACGAAATTCCCTCATCCATTATCACGTATAATGGAAGACCCTTCAAAAACCAAAATGTCCAAGAACTCTATGACCGAGTCAAAATCCAACACCATTTCTCCACACCCTATTACCCCCAAGGTAATGGCCAAGCAGAAGCATCCAACATAACCATCTTAAAACTCCTCAAGATGACAGTCAATGATGCTGGCCGTGATTGGCACATCCAACTCAATCTTGCTCTGTGGGCCTACAGAACCAGTATACGCACTCCCACAGGTGCTACTCCTTACACCCTTGTCTATGGATTAGAATCCATTCTGCCCATCGAGGTTGAGTTACCATCTCTTAGGGTGTCATTAAAAGGTCTCATAACAGATGAAGAATACAGAGTTTCCAGATTGCAAGAACTAGAGTTGCTAGAGGAAAAGAGACATAAAGCCTTCAATCATCTCAAAGCATATCAACAAAGCTACAACCATAGAGTCCACCCAAGAGTCTTTAAAGTTGGCGATCTAGTACTTAAAGAAAACCCCCGTAATCAACAGAATTGGGAAAAGAAAGGCAAATTTAAACCCAACTGGCTTGGGCCTTATGTGATCGTGGTTGCCTATGGATTGGGGGCATATCAGTTAACAACATCAGAGGGTGAGCTATTCGATGACCCAATCAACAATCTGCATCTTCTCTGGTTCTATACCTAAGAGAACCCCAATGTAAGGGGGGCATAAAATACAAAAAAATCAAAAAATTTGTAAAAAATACAAAAAAAAAAAACAAAAATACAAAAAAAATCAAAAAATCAGAAAAATACAAAAAAATCATCCTTTGGTGAAAACCTAGCAAACAGGCACCTTGGATAGGTACCATGATGAAAACTGGCAAATAGGCGTCATGTGTACTTTTAGCTTTCGTCCAAATAAAAGCAAGTGGTGAAAACCTAGTAAACAGGCATTACTTGTGATAAACAGCTTCCTCCATCTTTGGGAAACCAATCACTTTGTGTCCATTCTTCCTCCAGTCATGTCCCATTTGATCCATATCTATTCCATAATAAAAATACCTAGCAATAACCTATCGTGGCTTGATACTCTATCTCTTTGTTGCCTTGTCAACCAAGGTTTTATCCAGTATCCTATCCATAGTGTCAGCCTAGCCTAGTGTCTATCATCAGTAGCCACATGGTCCAAAGTCCATGAACTACATTGCCTCTGCATCATCGCGTAGGCAAGGCCATTTTAAATGTGCCCTTAAGGCTTCCCTGTCTATCCCATAACTTGTCGTCTATCCTCTAGTCCATCCATGGTCAGAGTCCATGAACTACGTTGCCTTTGCATTGTCATGTAGGGAAGGCCATTATTCAAATGCATCCCTGAGGCTCCACTTTCCCATCCATCCCATGCCCAGTCCTTCTCAGTCTGTGCCACTTTCTATCACCTAAGTCTTAGGTCCATTAGGGTTTACCTTGAACTACGTTGCCTCTACATCATCACGTAGGCAAGACCATTTAGCAATGAGCCCCCGAGGCACTAGGTCAGTCTCTTAGGGTCCGTCTCACCAATAAGGATTATGGAATCTTTCACCAGGCAAGAAAGCGCAAGAAAAACCCGCTTTTCAAGCAAAAATTTTGACACATCACCTCAACCTATCCAGAGCAAAGCAAGCAAATACCTAAAGCACTCTAAATGATTTTACCAAAATTATGGCAAGAAACAAACACATCTAAAAATACAAAAATGTTTTGTGGTTGGAATCATGGTTAAGTTACGGCATCTTTATTTTGGTTATCATGCCTTTCTATGCTACTCACGGATGCCAAAAGCTAGAGATGCTATGATGGGGGCATGATTATTTTCTTTGTTTGTTGTTTGTGGATCAAACTTTAGTAATGTGACACCTTGTCTAAAGATATGATTGGCAAAAGATCATTGAGGACATTAAAGGTCTAACATGAACAGGGGTAATCCTTGTCTGTTGATACACAAGAAATACTCAAGTCATCTCGGTTCAATTATACATCGATGCTTGTATTAACTTGCCAAAGCAAAAATCCATGTAAGCGATACTCATGTCATCTCGGTTCAATTATACCTAGATGCTTGTACTAACTTACAACATTTGGAAAAGTACCAAAAAAAATTTCCCAATGATGAAATAAGCACTCCAAAATACTTGCACCATCAAGATGTCAAAAACAAAGCATCCATCATACATCCGTACATCCATATCTTATGTAATAAAAGATCCAAACAATGCAAAGTATCAATACAAATTGAAGCTTGTGAGTCTTTCTATCGAGTCATTCTTTCAATCAATCTTCTATCTATTATTATGTCATCTCTGTGTCGATAGGGTACATTTGGACATCACAAAAACATAACATACAGTTGCATATCATATCACATGTGATAGCCATTTACATGATTAAATCAGTTGCATACATAATAAGTGCATCAGGTCAACCATATACATTTTTGCAATCATCACATAGTGTCAACAGAAAAAATCAAAAACATAGATAAGTTCATCACATAAACTACATAATCATATAGATACTATTTGCATTTACACATTAGGGGCATATCAAGTAAAACATCTAAGTCTGCATTAGATCACATAGCATCATAAGCACATCTAAGTCTACATTAGATCACATAGCATCATAAGCATCTAAGTCTACATTAGATAACATCACATAGCATCATATAAACATCTAAGTCGACATTAGATAAACATGTGCATCACATCGTATAATAAAAATGCATCCATAACATATAGCATACATGACTGCATATAGATATCATCAAATATAGCTGTATCATCATATAGATATCAAAAATATGCCCAACTGTACAATATCAAAAGGTACATCTCTGAGTCAATGTCATATATAGTGTATACATCTCAAAGATAACGATACATGTCTCAAAGTACAAACAAAGTGGTATATATACGTGTCCAGCTATCTGAGCCATCAAAAAGTATGTACATGGGATCCAAAATCTGTCCAAGTGTCAACTAACCCTACTGCGGTGAACCTCTGCTCCCAGCACTATCCTCTATATCCCCTCCTCTACTGGCCCCAGACTACTATGGGCCCATCACAGAGGCTCCCAATCATGATCCAACTACTCTCTAAGAGGCCATGGACTGGCTCCTGTATCTTAGAGCCCTCTGATCAACGAGAACAACACCATGGTATAGTCCCCAGTAGTACTGTATCTAAGCCTGTGCTCTGGCAAGCTCACCCTATACCTGCACTAACTGCTGCTGCACCTATGCCAAATGTGCCTGAGCCTAGGCAAGTTGTGCCTATGCCTACTAAACCTGCCCAACTAGAAATGTGCTCATCCCATCTATCCCAAGGGCTGCTACTATTATATCTCTCTTCACTCAGATGGCTCGTATCCTAGCCTCTGTCACATCTCACTCCCTAGTGAGTCCTGAGATAACACCTGCATCTATCTCCTACCGAGCCTTGGCCATCCTAAGTTATGTCCTAAGCTACCTGATCTGTCCTATTAGTATAGCCATGGCTCTCTCCTGGACATCTAGTTGTGTTGGATCTTAGGAGGCTTGGCCCTGTCCCTACCCCTATGGCTAAGGTACCTGCTGCTGTGCTACCTGCTATGGTGGCAGAATTTGCCCCTGCTATGTAACCTACTGTGCAACCTGCAACTGCACTACCTGCTGAGCATGGGAGGATCCCTCCCCAGATCTCCTCCTCTACCTGAGTCTACCTTCATCTCCCCCATCTCCTCCATCTCCTTCACCATCTCCTCCGCCTCCTCCTCCATCTCCCACATCTCCACCATCTCCTCCATCTCTCCATCCTTCTCTCCTCCTCCTCGTCTTGTTGCTACCAACCCTACCCTCATCATCTTAATCTGCCTCGTCTATGCGAGGAACCATCTCTCTAGGCCCTGATTACCTCAGAAAAGGGTGAGCAGCGAACCACTCCTCATAATCTGGAGTCATCCCTACATCTGCTATCTCTCTCCTCATGGGCCATGCAATATAGGGAATCTGTTGAAACTCTACCACTGCCTCCTCGTAGGACGCCACTGGGCCCCATCTAAACCTCTCTGCATGTGTCTGTGCAAATAGTGCTTGCCCCTGTGGCATGCCCTGCCTCCTCCCAAACTACCTTTGAACCCTGCTGACAATCTGTCTCTCCAAGATGAACCGCATCCTACCTATTAGCCACCGAGTCTGATAGCAGTATGGCAACTCATCTGCCTCGTCATCCCATGGCTCACAGTCTAGATATGGTTGCCAGATGACCACATCTACCCCATCCAGTGCATGCCTCCAGTACTCTAGTTTCCCCAGTCTATGTTGGGAAATCACTCTTGCGTATCCATAGCTATAGGGATCTCCCCTCTATCTTGAGAACACACATATCAGTCTAGTAATGGCGATATGCTCCCACAACCAAAACTTTAATAGTGAGACATCTGCTAATAAACTAGCACCCCTGTGGTATACCACCTAATGCTTATTGTGGTATAGCTGTACCAAAACATAGATAGCGCAAGCATACTGGGTGCCCTCTATGATCATCCTCTCCATAATCTATCCCCATCCAATCGGGAATCCATGCAATCTCCTATCGGGGCATACAATGCCTCCGATTAATCCTGCAACTATCCCAAGGAAGTAGTCATAATAATCTTGTATATCCTGCTAGGAGATAACCTGATAGTCCAGCTTAGGGTCGTCAAATACCCACCTACACTCTGTGAGTCCTACATCCCGCTGGGGATCATACTCCACGAGCTCTCCCTATATCAGCAAGTGTAGTATCCTATATACATCCTCCAGAGTCACCGTCATCTCACTAGTCGGGAAGTGAAAGGTCCCACCTCTCTGTGAAATCTCTCCACTACTGTAGTCAATAAACCGCGGTTCACTCAAACCTCAGGCATAAAGCACACATAATCCAATCCCATTACGCCGAGTGCCTCTCGATCTATCTCTGTCAACATGTAGCGCTACAACATCGGCAAGGGAAACTACTCCCTCAACATCAATGTATCTCATATGTCCTCCTGCAAGCACGCAAAGCAAGGCGTCAACCTAAAGCTACAAGTACCATGCTCAACGTATCTATAGAATCATATCAACTACCTTAACATATCAAATTGATCAAAACAACACACTACATCTCTTGACTAGATTCCTGTAATCTCAAAGATAGCTTATCGATTGACACATCAAACAGGATGCCAATTGAGTCAATTTTGTTAAGTAAAACTGACTATCTATATCATATGCACCAGAATAGAAGGTACATGCACCATTTCTTAGTAAATGTGCCACTTCTATCATATGCGTCATAGCATTTCATATATGCACTGTCCCATACCGTATATGCGCTGTCAAAGTGCATGCACCGACTCATACCTTACTTGCGCCACCAAATAATGCATGCGCTGACCTTCCTCATGCATGCATAGCTTTCATGCAAGTGTCACTTTATATCCTACATGCACTGTAGATTGACATATGCGTAGTTCCTCATGTCAGATGTGCCAAATTGGGATCTTACGCATTTGTTTTGACTAATTTTACCTAGCATTTAATGCACTCAAAATCGACCCTAGGTGAAATTTTTTGACATACATATTGGTGGTCACTACCTCAGCTGGCCAGTTGAATCATCGGACTCACTCAAAGTGGTGCTCCTCACGTGAATATCCATCCTAGTGCTAACTGCTCTGTGCTCTATGTTCTCCTAAGCTCTCAAAGATAATCCAACAAAAGCCAAGTGTGCAAATGACTTGTCTTGTGGACCCAGCTCCTATATATAGCATGCAAACCCTAAATTGGCTATGTGGTGACTATGACTACTTCCCGCACCCATTTTTTCCTATTTTCTTCTCATTTCTCAGAAACGCATCATGTTTCCTTCAAACCTAACCAGGTTTTCCCTTCATCTTCGTGAGATTGTCTGTCTCATGCCTTCTGCCTTCTTCCCGTCTAATCTCCCAAGGGGGCATCCTATTGTCATAACCTGTACTAGGGGCAAACTGGGGCATGTATCATTATCAGAAATGTATTCTTTGAAACAACATGATAAAACACATTGCATCAAAGAGGGGCAAAATGTATACGTCTAAAAATGACACGACTCGGTCTAAATAAATATTCTTAATATTTATTTAAGTCTAATTCCTCTATCAATAAATAAACAAACAAATTTATTTATCCAATTCATATTCTTCTAAATTAATTAAATATCGAAATATTTAATTATCTCTTCTAAAGTCAAAATTAAATAAAATTCTATATTTAATTAAATTCTTCCAAACAATTAAATAATTCATAATTATTTAATTAAGTCAAAATCATTCTTCCAAATTTGAATAAATCAAATCAAATTTATTTAAATTCTCTTAATCTCCAAAAATAAAATACAATCAAATACTTTATTTATTCTTCCAAATCATGCACAACAATTAAATAAATATAGTGGTTAAGTTGGATATGTTGAAAGCTTATGATAGAGTATCTTGAGGTTTTTTGTTTCAAGTTCTCCTTAAGTTTGGTTTTTCACCTAAGTGGTGCAAGTGGATTTCTTCTTGCATTTCTGGTGCAAGTTTCTCAATTTTGATTAATGGTTCTCAGTCTAACTTTTTCAAATCTTCTCAAGGGATAAGACAAGGTGATCCTTTGTCCCCTTTCCTTTTTATAATAATGGCAGAAGGCTTGAGCAGATTGATCTCGAGGCAAAATTCTTTGGGAAACTAGAAGGGGATTAAAATTCCTAGAGTTCCTTTTGCTATTACTCATGCTTGATTTGTAGATGACGCTCTGTTGTTTGGTCAACCTTTGATGTCAGAAGCTAAATATATGAAGGATGTAATTTCTATGTATTGTTTAGTTTTAGGTCAAAAAGTTAATCAGGAGAAATCTAAAATCTTTTTCTTTTTTACGTCTTCATTGGTTCAAGAAGGGATTGCAAAATATTTGGGGTTTAAGGTGGATGTCCTCCCTTCAAGATATTTGGGGATTCCTCTTTTTTTGGGATCAGTTAAAAATATGTTCTGGGATAAACTAATTAAGAATATCAAATCCAAAATCTCCTCATGGAAAGGTAAATGGTTAAGTTTGGCTGGCAAAATCCTTATGATTAAATTAGTCTTGTTGGCAGTACCTGTGTATATGCTTTCAGTGCTTATGGTGCCCAAGACTATCATTTCTTGCCTCGGTAATATCATGAGGAAGTTCATGTGGAATGGATCTAACTTAAATGGAAAAAAGATCCCTCTAATTTCTTGGGACAAAATTTGTACTCCAAAGCAAAATGGTGGGACTAAGATCCATAACATGGAAGCTCGTAATAAGGCTCTTGGAGCTAAGTTGGTTTGGAATTTATATGAAAAACTAGACTCTAAATGGGGAAAAATTATGCTAGCTAAATATCTTGATTCATCTTCTCTAGAAAGAATCTTTACTATTCTTAATCCAAAGATGGGCTCCCAGATTTGAAATTTTTTATTAAAATGTAGAGAGGTGATTTCCCCTTTTTTGTCTTGGGTTATTCAGGATGGAAATTCAGCCCTCTTTTGGGATGATTCTTGGAATAGTTACCAGTCATTGTCAAATATAGAGGGTCTTCAAGAAATTAAGTCATTCTTGTGCCAAGCCTGGGGAACAAAAGTTAAAGATTATAATATTGTGGTTGATTCTGATTCAGTTATTAATAAAGTTGCTTGGAAAATTTTTGATGACTTTCCTATTCTTTTAGAGCAGAAGGTCTTTCTTAGAAACATCTTGAAGGAGAGAAGAATTTTTATATCAGGAGGAAAGGGTAAACTCATTTGGGTCCCCTCAAAGTTTGGTCGTTATACAGTCAAGCAAGGTTATCTAAGTATCATTAGTAAGGACTCTAATTCTACTATTAATTGGCCTTATAATCTTTGTTGGAGTGGTCCTTGCCTACCTAAAGCAGGGGCTTTTGCTTTGTTAGCATTGAATTATAGAATCCTTACTAGTGATAGGTTAGTTAGACTTGGTGTTGCTAATTCTTTCTCATGTCCTTTTTGTTCAGAAGTTGAGGAAAATGTGGATCACTTACTGCTAAATTGTCACTTTTCTTCAAAAGTTTGGTACTGGCTACTTTCAAAATTATGTTGGCAGGGTCCCCTTTCTCACTCTCTCCTTCAAGTTTTTCAAAGTTGGCCTATCTTATTCACAAATTCTACCTTCTCTGCTTTGTGGTTGGTCCGAGTATTTTGATTTGGATTTTGTGGTTAGAAAGAAATAGAAGAGTTTTTAGAAAAATTGAAAACCCTATTGATACAATTATTGTCAAAATTGAAAAAATGATTTCGGAAGTAGTCTCAACTTCTCTTCTTTTTAGAAAGTCTGTTTCTCTAGTTTTTTCTTCTTGGGACAATTTAATGTTAAAAAATTGAAAGCTTTTACTTTTGCCTAATTCAAATTGTTTTAGCATGGGTAGTAAGATAGGTAGGAACTCCATTATGTGGATCCCTCTGCCTGTTTCTTTTGTAAAGTTGAATTTTGATGGTACGAATAGGGGTAACCCTGGTGTCTCTAGTGTTGGTTGTGTTTTAAGAGATCATAATGGTTCAGTTTTAAGATCTTTGTCAGTTAAGCTTGGTTTTTATTCAAACAATGAGGCAGAGGCTTTGGCACTTATAGTAGGTCTAAATCTTGCATTAAAATGTGAAATTTCTAATATTGTTGTTGAAGGGGATTCTTTGAATATTATAAGGGCCTTTAGTCTTAAACCATCCCCAAGTTGGAAAATTGATTACATTTTACAATTTGGAAGGAAGCTGCTTGATCATTTTCAATCCTTCAAAATAGTTCATATGTATAGGGAAGGCAATATGTTAGCAGACTTTCTTGCTAATCATGCTTTTTGTATTAATGATCCTATTAAGGAGTGGGATTCTAATTCCCTTTTGTTGATCCCTAGAATTAATTGCATTCTAGCCAAGGAAGGCTTAAGCTAAATTTGTTGTGTAAAGTGTAAAGTAATAAGTAGAAAGATAATTAAAGTGAGTATTTTGTTCTAGCTTCTAAATATAGATTTATCTCTATCCTGCAGTTCCTTTCTGACAGCTGACATCGTTCCTTGGGTTGAGGGTGGCTTCATTTGGTGTGAAGTACTATTGTTTTAATTTTGTATGCAAGGTGACAGATTTCACTTAATGGTATATCTTGTCAAGAATGATTTCATTCATTTCATCTTGAGGGAATTCTCCTTTATATTTCCCTATTTGGCATGACATCTTCCATCTTTTTGTAAGCTTTGTATTTGTTCTAATTTACCTTCCTAATCGGTTTTTTTTCAAGAGTTAAGAATTGTGTTTGTTATAGCATGGGCACAGTTTAGAGAAATAGAAGAATTCTCATGCCAATTCAAAATTGGGAACGGCCCTCCTTAGGTCTTCTCAATCCAAATTTCATGTTGGAAGTGTTTAAGATTTATGAAGATTCTTTTGAAAGAGCCATCATTCAAGGTTGTGGTCTACAAGTTTTACATTTTCCTAGATCTATCTATCTGTCCCAAGCAATTTTGCATTTCCTTTCAAATGCTATGGATTTATTGTAAAGTTTTGATCTGGTAAGGAATCTAGGATTTCTGTTTGTTCAAGATGTTCATTTTCCTGTGGATATTTTTAATGAAGTTATAGAGGATTACAATTTGTATATAGGTTCTGCTCTTGTGGGTGGTTTGTTTGATCGCAGGGATCTTTTCCACCAACCTACACTTCACTGTCTTTTCAATGCTATGCTGCATGGCCTCCAAAACAATTGTGCTATGTCTTTTCATAATTGTATCCATTGCCATAGAAAAGAGCTGGGGAGACAGTTGGTAGATGATGCCACAGAGGTGTTTAATGCTTTTTATTTTCTTCTGCATTACATTCCTCCTCCTCCACCTCCTCCTCCTCAGCTAACAGAAGAGGAGGATCATCAACAACAGGGTTTCATTGTTGAAGGATTGCTAGCTGACAACTAATAGTTTTGGTCCTTTTGGGGGTGTTTTTTGATTTTGATATAATTGGGTTGTATCCTATGTAAATCTTGTATCAGTGTCTTATTGACAAAGAAGTCAATCATGTAATACTCAAAGATTATTTACGATGAGACTCATTTTCTTGAGTCTTTTTTGTTTTAGCTAGGTTTTTAAAAAAGGCTACAACCGGAGGTTTTCTTTGCCTGATTCTTTCCTACTGATATGCTTCACTGAATCAGGCTTTATGTAATCTCTCTTTTATATAATTAAATATATTTTTAGTGGCTATGCCACTTTTTCAAAAAAAAACAATTAAATAAATTTATTTATTTAATTTGGTTTCTTATCTTCAAATATCTTCCAAATCTTCTAAAAATAAGTCTTCTTCTTCATGCACACAAAATTAAATAATTTATTATTTAATTTCTCTCAAATCATGTAAAAGCAAATCACAAGTTGAGTTAAGTATCTCAATCAACCTTGTTTTTATCAATATCTCGTAAATTAGAAAAATGCTTTCTAATTTATGACAAGCATATCTTATCTTTAGAAAAGAAAGTAGTTAACTCAAATAAAACAACTTTTGTGTGACACTTGTCTTCTTCTGATTTGTGCATGTTCTCTCAAGTCTTCTATATCGTTGATCTTCTCATTCTTTCTATACCATTGATCTTCTATCTCCCAAGTCTATAAGTACAACCCTATTCCTCCATTTCATTCATCCAAGCTTTAAGTAAACTTACTCTGCAGAAATTACAGTGCACCTTTGGCACCAATTCCTTCATTACTTGCGATCAAACTTGTTACTACATGCTACTATCATTTTTGTGAAACTCATCTTCATGGAAAAATTATCATAGCCATTTCCATTTGAACATCTTGGAATTATAGCAAGGAAGTGCACCTTCTGAGGGCCATATTCATAGACAAGATCATTTGTGATAGGTGATCAATGGAAGCTAAGAATTAAAGGAGGTTTGCTTTGTATTGTTCATTGTTTGATTGATATCTTTTGTTCATTATTTCATTGAGTTTTGGGTTTCATTGATATTATTATATTGATTATTCATTTAGATCCAATTTTCCCTTAATAGTGTGGATGTTATTGGTGAATTCAATGTGCTTGTGGAGGTCTCTGGATTGTGTGGCTACTGTGTTGGAGGTCTGCATTGAAGATTAAGCTTGTTGTTGAAGATTTCTTCTTTAAGGTTGTTCTTCTTCTCAGTTCCTGGCTGACTGGATGTTCCTAGCTTGTTGCAGATGATCTAAGAGCATTTTATGAAGCATGGCATATGTGTAGAGGAAGATTCAAGTCTCAATTGTCTTTGGCTAACAGTGTAATGAATCACGTTAAATTTAGCTGACCTGGTTGATCATTCTAAGGTTGATGAAGTGTATAAATACTTGTTGAAGAGTTGTTGAAAATCATCCTTGTACAAAATGAATTAAATCTGAAGAAAGGATCAAATGTAGAGCAGAGAAGAAGAGGGGCAAAAGGAATACCGAGTGAAGAGTTAGTGAAGAAGAATTTGAAGATAGAAGCAAAAGTTTTTTTGTGCCTTCAAAGGGATTGAATTAGGCATGAATGTAGATGCTATTTCTCAGTTCATTATCTCTGTGTAAATCATAATTCCTTATAGGCAGTGAGCCTCCTTTTGAGCAGTGAGCTCTAGGCAGTGCACATAAAGGCATGTGCCTTCTATTTTCTTAAGTACTTTTAATAGAGTATGCATTTTGGTGGGTTAACCCCCACCATGGTTTTTCCCTTAACCAGGTTTTCCACATCAAAAATTCTTGTGTTGTATGTTCATGTTATTTCTGCTCATGTGTTGATTCATGCTTAAATGTTTACATCATTAATTTGTTTGTAAATTACGAAAGAAAATTAAAAGTGTAGAAAAGGTTAAAGTTTGGGGACAACTAATTCACCCCCCCTCTCAGTTGTCTGGACTAATTCCAATAGTACATTGGTATGTTGCTTTGAGATGAGAGGATGGATGATTAGCAGGATTGTTTTATAGGGACTTGATTGTAGTTTTGGGTTGGTATGTTGATGGGATGGAGTTTTACCTATGATGGTTTGTTTACCCTGGTTTTGAGGTATGGATATTTTTTGGATGAGCTAGCAACTTGTTTTGATTGCTTTTCCATTTGGTATAAGTGTGGCAGACACTCAAAGTCTTATGTTATCATATGATTTGACGGTTGTGTTCATATTGAGATTGTGTGGGTTTCAGTGACAGTTGATATGTTTCACCTTGGCTTGTTTCTTGTTTATCATGGGTGACTATGATGTGAGGAGTTCTTGTTTGAGATGATGGCTATCATGGTTACTTTTGCAGGTATCTTGTTGGAACACAAAAGCATGTTGAAGAATCAATGGTACATTGATGGCTAGGGATGTTTTTCCCTGTGATTTAAAGTTTGATTATATCATTTAGAGTTATTGCAATGTATAATGTCAAGTGGGAGAATGTTGGGATAAGTTTCCATTAACTTGCAATCCTAACCAATTCATGTGTCTCCAAAGTTCTTGGAATGTGTTCCCCAACACATAAGGACTTCAAGAGATTAATTATTTATTAATTATATCACTTTGACCTTTGCAATCAATTCCTAATTGATAAGGTCAAACTTGGGCATCCATTTTTAGAGTGGGGGCCATGAAGACTTTGTTGACTTAGTCTATTTTGAGAGTTTGATAACTCCTAGTGCATGGGAGTTAAACTTGGGCATCCTCTTTCAATGGGGACTTATGTTTAGACTTGGAGTTGTGCTTTTTTATGTACATGAGTGGATAATGTTGAGACACCTTGCATGGATTAATGTTGGAGTTAACTAAAGTGTTAGAGATACATGAATTGGATATTGCTTGCATGAGTTCATAAAAGCTTGCATGGACTTGCATATTTTTGCATGTACTTGCATGCTATTGCATATTGTTGCATGTTACTTGCATGCTGTTGCATGTTGCTTCTATGGACTTGCATGTTGTTGCATGTTGTTGCATGTTACTTGCATGTGCTTGCATGTTGTTGCATGTCACTTGCATGTGCTTGCATGTTGTTGCATGTCACTCCTATGGACTTGTATGACCTTGCATAGTGTTACATGTCACTTGCATGTGCTTGCATGTTGTTGTATGTCACTCCTATGGACTTGTATGACCTTGCATGTTGCTATTACAAGTATGGGCCTAACTGGTATTGTCATTGATGTCAACATACCTCTGTTGCATTAATGATAAGGATTGAATGAGTTATATGTTGAGGATACTGAGAAAATTAGTCTCAATAAGAACAGTGAAGAACAGTGATGACAACAAGGTAAAAGCTCAAGACAGGTTAAGGATCAAAGGATGTGGATTAAAGGGTTTGTAGATATGAGTCTTAAGATGTTCCACTAGAGATTTCAGAGATCCACATGAAGATATGAAGAAGTTGTGATCGCTCAAGTAGAACTAGTTCCGGTTGATGTTCAGAGGTGACAGAGTGTTACAGAAAGGTCCGGTGAGATCCAGAAATGCATTGTCCTATTTTATAGATTTGAAGGAGTGTTGGGGAAGTCCTTGTGATGTGTATGAAGAAGAGAAGGATTTCAGTAAGTAGAGGAAGTGCAGATGTTCTTGGAGATTTAGGCAAGCTTGTGGAGGTCCTTGGATCGTGTTCAGTTCACGTTATTGGTCTGCATTAGAGTTGGGGCCCAGAAATGAAGAATAACTTCTGGATGATGGTGTTCTTTCTATGACTAGCCGATCTACATCTTGCGGATGTTCTTATGAGTGTTAGCTGACTTAGATGATCATTCCTAAGTTGATGTAGCATATAAATAAGGGATTGCAAGGTCATTTCAAGTGGTGGGTAGAAGATGAGTGTGTAGTAGCGAGGAAAAGAGTGAAAGGCAGAGCAGAAGGTTTGGGCTTAAATGGAACTGACTCAAGCATGGTAAAGATGCTATTTACCAGTTCAAGTATGTGATAATCTTTTGTAGACAGTGTGTCTCTTGTAGGAAGTGAGCCCTAATTGGCATGTGCCATTTTGTTCTTTCTATTCTTCTAACAGAGAATACAATCGTGGGTTAGTCACCCCGTGGTTTTTCCCTTAACTGAGTTTTCCACGTTAAAATCTTGGTGTCTCATGTATTGATGTGTTTCTGCTCTTGATTAAATGCATTATGTTTCATGTTTGATGTATTGCTATACTGCTAACTGAATACAGGTGTTTAAAATAAAGAAAGTTTTGGACAACTAATTCACCCCCCCTCTCAGTTGTCTGTCCTAAATCTAACAACTGGTATCAGAGGCAAGTTCCTCTAAAATGAGCTTAATCGCTTGAGGAGATCTAGGATGTCATCATACAAGAAGGATAGTCTAAAATTTGATGGAACAAATTTTACTCTCTGGAAAGGTCGCATGAAATGTCACTTGCAAAGTATGGGAATGGATTATTGGAACATGGTTACAACACAGTATTCACCTCCACAAGGTGGTCCAAGAACCCTGAATGAAGTCACCGATGCTGAAAATAATCTGGGGACCATTGAGGCTCTTCTAAGCGCATTATCTGATTCAGAGCTCTCAAATGTCATTGACCTACCAATTGCTTATGAAGTTTGGCAAAAATTGGAAGTATTGCATGAAGGAAACATGTATGTTAAAAGTGCAAGACTACAAGGTTTGAAAGGGAGATTTGAAAATCTCAAGATGAGAGATGATGAAACTATTGCTACTTTTATGCCAAGAGTAAATGAGATTGTTTGTGGAATTAGAAATGCTGGTGGAGTCTTGAGTGAAGATGAGATTGTTGGCAAAATTCTTAGATCTCTTCCTGCTTCTTATAAAATCAAGGCTACTGCAATTGAAGAATTCAGAGATCACACAACCGTCACAAGAGAACAATTGGTTGGTAAATTGGCTACTTTTGAGATGGCCGAATTTGGAGATGATCCCCCAAAGATAGAATTTGCATTCAAAGCTAGTGCCTCTGTAAAAGGGAAACAAAGGTTTGATCTGGGAGAAAACTTTTCAAGTAAACTATCATGATATGAAAAAGTAAGAAAAGACTTGGAGGAAGAAGCTAAAACTGCTCATCTTGAAGCTCTTATTGCAAAAAGACTACCAAGAGGATCCGGTAAGTATGAAGGGAAATTGCCTTTTAAATGTTTTAACTGCAATAAGATTGGTCATTTTGCATCAAGGTGTCCAGAAAGATTTTCAAGGCCAGGCACTAATAGACCAAGATTCCAGAAGAATTGTTACTATGCTCGTGAAGGAGATGATGAAGGAGTAACAGATGATGAATCAGAAAAATGAGACAAATCTAGAAGTGACTGGGTGTTCATTGCCATCAAGGAAGAAGATCCAATGCCCTCTGAATCTGTCAATCATAAAGTTGAAGAAAAGGCCCTGGCTGCCTAAATTGAAGAGAAGGATGATTGGGTCATTGACAGTGGTTGCTCTCACCATATGACAGGTGACAAAAACAAGTTCATAGATTTGGAAAGGTATGAAGAAGGAGTGGTGAAATTTGGTGATAACTCTGCTGGTAGAATCAGAGGTAGAGGAACTATTTCTTTTGATGGAAAGAACAAAACCAGTAATGTATTATCTGTTGAAGGATTGAAGCACAATCTTCTCAGTGTTGGACAGTTGGTGGACAAAGGCTATGATCTCAAATTCAAGAATGGAAAGTGCAAGATCTTTGAAAGTTCTAGAACAGAGATTGCATTCGGTACCCAAACAAAAGGTAACATCTTTCACTTGGCTGGTATTGGTAAAAGTTGTTTATTTGTTCAAGTTGATCAGAGTTGGTTATGCAATAGAAGAATGTGTCATGTGAATTTTGATAATATCATCAAGATAAGCAATACTCAGGCTGTAAGAGATCTTCCAAAACTGGTAAAACCCACAAATAGCTTGTGCAAAGAATGTCAGTTGGGAAAACAAAGCAGAATCTCATTCAAAAGCAAGGAACAATCTTCTACTAGATTATTAGACTTGGTTCATACTGACTTATGTGGTTCAGCAAGGATCAGGAGTGTGCAAGGTGATAGGTACTTCATGTTGCTAATTGATGACTATTCCTGGATGATGTGGGTAACCTTTCTGAAGGAGAAATCAGAAGCTCTTGAGAAATTCAAAATATTCAAGGCTATGGTGGAAAATGAGACCGGATTGAAATTGAAATGTCTAAGGTCTAATAGAGGTGGTGAATTCACATTCGGTAAGTTCATAGATTTCTGTGAGAAACATGGAATAAAAAGACAATTGTTTGCTCTCAGGACACCACAGTAGAATGGAGTAGTTGAAAGAAAGAACCGGACCATCCAGGAAGCATCTAGGACCATGATGATGGAAGCAAATGTTCCCCAGATCTATTGGAGGGAACCCGTCAGCACTGCAGTCTATACTCTCAATCGAGTTCAAATTAGAAGCAATACCGGTAAGACTCCTTATGAACTTTGGTTTGGTATTACACCCACTGTAAGGTATTTCAGAGTGTTTGGTAGCAAATGTTACATCAAGAGAGATGAAGATCTAGGCAAGTTTGATGCTAGAAGTGATGAAGGAATATTTTTGGGTTATTCTACTCAAAGCAAAGCATATTGGTGTTATAATAAGAGATTGAGAAAGATTATAGAAAGTACTAATGTGAAGGTTGATGAAGGAATTGAAAAACCCTCAAGGTTTTATGAGTATGATGAAGATGATCAGAATAATGGTCTGATTCAAGGTGCTCAAGTCTCTTCTAAAAAACATATTGAAACTGATCTGGTAAGTCAAGAAGAAGAGATAAGATTCAATGAGCCTGGTCAAGAGTTAGTAGTGCAAGAAACTCCCAAAGTTTTGAGGTATGTGAGACTGAACCATTCTGAAGATTAGATCATAGGTGACAAAAGCAAAGGTGTACAAATAAGAAGAAGAATTGCTCAAGATTCAGATGAGTATTGTCTAATTTCAAAAAGTGAACCTAAGACACTAAATGAAGCCTGCAATGATGAAAACTGGACTAAGGCAATGGAGGAAGAACTGATGCAAATTGAGAAGAATCACACTTGGGATCTTATTCCTAGACCTAGAAACAAAAATGTGATTGGAACCAAATGGGTCTTCTGGAAAAAATTGAATGAAGCCGGTGAAGTGATCAGAAATAAGGCCAGATTAGTTTGCAAAGGCTACTCTCAAATAGAAGGAGTTGATTCTAAAGAAACTTTTTCTCCGGTGGCAAGAATTGAAGTAGTCAGATTATTTCTTACATTTGCTGCCTTCAAAGATTTCAAAGTGTATCAGATGGATGTTAAGTCTGCCTTCCTGAATGGTGATTTGGAAGAAGTGTACATAGAGCAATTGGATGGATTTCAATTGTCTGACAATGGTGATATGGTCTGTAAGTTGAAGAAGGCATTGTATGGACTGAAGCAAGCCCCAAGAGCCTGGTATGAAAGACTGGATAAACATCTCTTGAAGATTGGTTTCAACAAAGGTACTGTTGACAGTAATTTATATTTCAAAATTGATCATGAAAATATCTTAGGTGTTGAAGTATTTGTTGATGATATCATTTTTGGAGGAAAAGATAGTTTGTGTAAAAGTTTTGCAAATCAACTAAAAAGTGAGTTTGAGATGTCCATGCTTGGTGAAATGAATTTCTTCTTGGGTCTGCAAATCACTCAAACAAAGAAAGGTACCTTCATTTCTCAGACCAAATATGCAAGAGAATTGTTGAAGAAATTTGGGATGGAAGATTCAAAGCCAATGAACACTCCCATGGCAACTGGATGTAAATTAAGCAAAAATGATGACTCTCCTTGGGCTGATCAGATAAAGTACAGATCAATGATTGGAGGACTGTTGTATCTCACTCAAACTAGACCAGACATTATGCAGGCTATTGGCATTGTTGCAAGATTCCAAGCTAATCCTAGAGAATCTCATGTCATGGCAATCAAGAGGATTTTTAGATATCTAAAAGGGACAGTTGAGTATGGTCTGTAGTATCCTAGAGATCATGATTTTTCTCTTCATGCATTTACTGATGCAGATTAGGTAGGAGATGTGGATGACTGGAAGAGCACCAGTGGTGGAGCATTCTTTTTGGGGAAGAGATTGGTTTCTTGGCTAAGCAAGAAATAAGAGGCAATATCTCTGTCTACAACTAAAGCATAATATATTGCAACAGCAAGTGGTTGCACTCAAGTATTGTGGATGAAGCAGATGTTAAGAGACATCAAAGTGGAGTATGAGGAGCCTATCACAATTTTCTGTGATAATTCAAGTATAATAAACATATCTAAGAATCTAGTGTTGCATTCAAAGACTAAACATATATCCATCAAGTTTCACTTCCTGAGAGAACAAGTGAACAAGAATGAAGTCAGATTGGAGTTTGTGCCTTCCAAAGATCAGATTGCAAACATCTTTACTAAACCTCTGCCTAAGGACTCTTTTGAGTATCTAAGGGAGAAGATAGGGGTTATTGCCCCTCCGGTGATGAACTAAGGTGCACTAAGGTGCATCAGTCTGGTGCATATCACAATCACATCTTGTGATCCAGACTGATGATGGGGAGCTGCTACTCAGGGGGAGCAGTAGATATGAGTCTGAAGTGGTAAAATTGCAAGTATGTGCCCTTTGCCATTGATGTCAAAGGGGGAGAGAAGACATGTGAAAAACAAGTGGTTGCTGATCAAAGGGGGAGTGGTAATAGGAGAGAAGAGATGTGAATGGTTGTTGCTGATAGGGGGAGTTGTGATAGTAAGGAAAATTTCTTCTCTTGATGGTCAAATAAGTTTTTCACATCATATGTTGCCATCAATGACAAAGGGGGAGATTGTTGCAAGTATGGGCCTAACTAGTATTGTCATTGATGTCAACATACTTCTATTGCATTAATGATAAGGATTGAATGAGTTAAATGTTGAGGATACTGAGAAAATTAGTCTCAATCAGGAACAGTGATGACAGCAAGGTAAAAGCTCAAGACATGTTAAGGATCAAAGGATGCCGATTAAAGGGTTTGTAGATATGAGTCTTAAAATGTTCCAGTAGAGATTTCAGAGATCCGCATGAAGATATGAAGAAGTTGTGATCACTCAAGTAGAACCAGTTCTGGTTGATGTTCAAAGGTGACAAAGTGTTACAGAAAGGTCCGGTGAGATCCAGAAATGCATTGTCCTATTTTGTGGATTTGAAGGAGTGTTGGGGAAGTCCTTGTGATGTGTAATCTCTATTTGTTAGTGCTTTGAAGATCCAAAAGAATCTATTCCTTTGTGACAGTAATGGCAAATTGTGTTCTTGAGGTTCCAGATGAAGAAGAGAAGGATTTCAGTAAGTAGAGGAAGTGCGGATGTTCTTGGAGATTCAGGAAAGCTTGTGGAGGTCCTTGGATCATGTTCAGTTCGTGTTGTTGGTCCGCATTAGAGTTGGGGCCCGAAAATGAAGAATAACTTCCGGATGATGGTGTTCTTTCTATGACTGGCCGACCGGATAAATTATACATCTTTCAGATGTTCTTATGAGTGTTAGCTGACTTCGATGATCATTCCTAAGTTGATGTAGCATATACATAAGGGATTACAAGGTCATTTCAAGTGGTGGGAAGAAGATGAGTGTGTGGTAGCGAGGAGAAGAGCAAAAGGCAGAGCAGAAGGTTTGGGATTAAATGGAACTAACTCAAGCATGGTAAAGATGCTATTTACCAGTTCAAGTATGTGATACTTAATCTTTTGTAGACAGTGTGTCTCTTGTAGGTAGTGAGCCTCTTGTGAGAAGTGTGCTCGGGCAGTGAGCCCTAATTGGCATGTGCCATTTTGTTCTTTCTATTCTTCTAATAGAGAATACAATCTTGGGTTAGTCACCCCGTGGTTTTTCCCTTAACCAAGTTTTCCATGTTAAAATCTTGGTGTCTCATGTATTGATGCATTTCTGCTCTTGATTAAATGCATTATGTTTCATGTTTGATGTATTGCTATACTACTAAGTGAATACAAGTGTTTAAAAGCAAGAAACTTTTGGACAACTAATTCACCCCCCCTCTCAGTTGTCTGCCCTAAATCTAACAGTTGTTGCATGTTAGTTTTGAGAATTACTTGCAGAACACTCCAACTCTAAAAACTTATAGGATGGTACATCTTAGTGTTTCAAATAATGGGTATCAGTTGCATGTTGAATCTGGTGTTTGCATGTCACTTGCATGTATAGAACAAAGTAATTTAGAATAACCTTGGGGACATCAATCTTGCATGTTGTTTGCATGAAATTGATGTGTATTGATCACTTCAGTCAATAGAAATTAATTGGGCAAATATGGATGCCCAATTGGAAGAGTTTTTGTTGTTGCTTTTATTCAAAGATATGTTTGATGTTGACAACGCTATTTTTAGCTAACTTGGGCACCCACATCATGCAGAGGTAGTTAACTGAAAGCTTGGACATTGTTTGAGTTCAGTCTTCTCAATTTGGAGGGCTTGGTTTTTGTATTAGCATTGGTTTCTATGTTATCAATTATAATTTATTGTAATTTGAGTTTCAAGCTTTTGAATTAAGAAGCTCTTGAATTAAAGAAGTTTTTGATTTAATTAAGAGCCCCATATATTTTATCAGACAGTTGAATTGTGAAAAAGACTTAGAAGAAAAAAGGAAGAAGCTTTTGAAGTGCATCAAGGAATCAAAGGATTTCAATATTGAATGTAATATTTCACAAGAGATTTAATACAAGCATAAACACCTTTGGTGTGGAGTTTTTTCCCTCAGGGGTTTCTCCACGTAAATACTTGTCTTATTCTTGCAAGCTATTTTATTCTACTACATTGATTAAATGAGAGAAATACTATAACATCTAAATTTAAAGTAATTTTAAAATTTACACATGCTATTAACTTCAGATTTGAAAACATTTTAAAGTCACATAGCTACAACTTTACCTTGTTCTCTCTCCCATTTTCCAACAGTTTTGTCATTGGTGTCAACTGTCATTTGTATGAGCTTCCTTTGTTGCAAGAGTATGAGTAGTTTGTGTGAGTGGATACTGTCTCTAATATGAGGTTATTGAATTAGGATGGGCTATTTGTTCAAGTTGCTTTGATGAAGATGATGTGGTTGCTTTGAAGACATGCTAAAGATTTTAGGAATATGTTTCTTTTGGTTGGCTTCCAAGTGCTTTTGAGAAAATTTTATTATGAAAGGGAACAATGTGTTGAAGTGTCTTCTTGTCTTACAAAGTAGCATTCTAGTTTTGCTCTGCATTTCCTCCTTGTTGAAGATCTATCTTTGTGGTTTGGATATGTTGTTCAAAGGTGTGAAAAGTTGCTATATTCCAAATTTGGTGCTCCAATTTGTTGTGTAGAGGAAGTTGTGTTCACCAGTGTGTGGACTATGTTTTTGAGTGTTGCAGTGGTGTCTGGGAGAAATGTCTTTGCTCCGCATTTCTCTACAAAATGGTTTCTGTTACCAGGAATTGTGGTTAACAGCATAAAACCATTACAATGAACATCAATAAAAATTGCGAATAACAAGATTGATCAATTAAAGCACAAACCTCACAAACCTTGTTATCCTGTGGCTTCCATTGTTCACCTAGTCTTGATCGATCTTTTGTGATGAAAGTTTCCCTCAGGAAGCACACTTCCTTGCTTCGTTCTTCAAGATGTCGATGGAGAAATGGCTATGATACTTTATTGCTATGAAGATGAGCTTCAAATCAATGGGGGTGATCTCAAGCAAATGTATGATAGTGGGGGTGGCAAAGGTGCACTGGTAATTTGATAGAGTAATTGTACTAAAAGCTTAGATGATAGAAATGGAGGAATAAGGTTCAATTTATAGACTCAAAAGAGAAGAGATCAACGATTGAGAAGAAATAAGAAGATCAACTGTCAAGAACGGTTGAGGAATGTGCGTGAATAGAAAGAGGACAAGTGTGCAAGCCCCTTCATGCAACAGGGGAGTTAATAGAATAGATTGAAGAGTTAACAGAATAGACCAATCAGTTAAGTGAATTGATTAGGGAGTTGACTAAATTGACTAAGCAATTAAGTAAATTGATTGATTAGTGAACTCAAATGACTAATTAGTTAACTAATTTGATTAATGAGTTAACTAATTTGACTAGAGGATAAATAGGACATGTGGGTGAGGAAATATTAGCTAATTAAATATAAAAATATTTAATTACATGTGCAACATGGTGAGGTGGAAAGGTGAGGTGGATTGGTGAGGTGGATTTATGGAATTAAGACTTAGGATAGAGGAATTTAGGATTAATTAAATAATTTAGGATTATTTAATTATGTGAGACATTAGAAGAATTTAGGGAATTTAATTAAATAAATTGATTTTTTATTTAATTATGGGATAATGAACCAATCAAATAAACTTAGAATATTTTTTTAGTTGATAGAAGAAAATAAGAATTAAGATAAATATTAAAATATTTACTTAATTTGACATGAGCCAATTTTAGGTGTATACATTTTGCCCCTCTTTGAAGCAATGTGTTTTATCACGTTGCTTCAAAGAAAAAGATTGTCTAAAAATGATACATGCCCTAGTTTGCCCCTGGTACAAGTTTAACGATAGGATGCCTCCTCAGGAGATTGGATGGGAAGAAGGTAGAAAGCGTGAGACAGACAATCTCATGATGAAGAAGGTGAAAAATAGGTTAGGTTTGAAGAAAAATGGGTGAAGAAAAAGCCAAATGACATGCAATGCAAGAGAAAATGATAACACACACAAGCAAGCAAGTATGCACAAATGATACAAGAACAAACAAGGTATTGCCCCTATCAAGCTGTAAACCAACTGATTAATTGATAATGATATACAACAGTGTTGTCATGGAGGGGAATGATATATCCCTAGAGCAACATGAAGGATAATGTCTAGTTTCAGGAAATGAAACATGTTGTGTAAGACCCATGTGTTGGTCTGATTTAGACAATGCAACATCTTGTATAAGACAATTGATTGATTATAATTGATTGAGTTGATTTATGACTAGACAACGATCAAGATCACTAATTGTGATTGGATCATTTGACAAGATTGACTTGACTTGATCGGTATGGATTAAGGATAGACTTGCATTTGGATCATTGCTTGGACTGACAGCTAGAACTGTTGACAAGAGATATGATGATAGATAGAAAGTTGATTGATAGAAGAATGACTCACAAGATTTGTTTGTAAACATTGATACTCTGCAAAGAAAGTTTATTACATGGGATATGGATGCTTTGTGGATGCGAATGGTTTTACGAATGGTTTGCGAATGGTTTTGCCATCTTGATATTGCAAGTATTTTGAAGTGCTTATTTCATCATCAGGATTTTATTATGTTGTAAGAAAATACAAGCATCTAGGTATAATTGAACCAGGATGACCTAAGTATCGCTTACATAGATTTTGATATAGCAAGCTAATACAAGCATCTAGTCAAAATTGAATCTAGATGACCTAAGTATTTCTTACATATCAACAAATAAGGATTGCCCCCATTCATGTTAGACCTTTGATGTCCTCGATGATCTTTTTCTGATCATGTCGTTAGACAAGGCTTCACATGACTAAACATTATTCCACAAACAACAGACAAAGAAAATGATTATGCCCCCATCATAGCATCTCTATTTTTTGGCATCCTTGAGTAGCATAGGAAGAAATAATAATAAAAATCAAGACTCTATAAGTTAACCTGATCAAACACAAAACCTTCTTGCATTTAGATGTGTTGTTCTTGCCATGATTTAGATAGAATCAGTTTGAGTGCATTAGGTACTTGTTTGCTTTGCGTTGGATAGGTTGATGTCTTGCATCAAAACTTTTGTTTGAAAGCCGGTTTGATTTACACTTGCTTGCCTGGTGAGGGATACCACAATCCTTATTGGTGAAAACGGACCCTAAGGGACTAACCTATTGCCTCGGGGGTGCATTTGATAATGGCCTTGCCTACGTGACGACACAGAGGCTACGTAGTTTGGGACTTTGACTATGGATGGACTAGAGGATAGATGACAAGATATGGGATGGAGGGGAAGGAGCCTCAGTTGCGTATTGATAATGGTCTTGCCTATGTGACAACACAGAGGTAGCATAGTTCAAGGTGAACCCTATGATACTAACAACAGATGCTATGCTAGGCTGACACTATGGATAGGATATGGGATAGCTTTAATTCTTGATACTGATGACAAGGAAACACCATGGAGAGTTAGATGTATGTTTGAAAAGGAATGGAATGGGTAGGTATGAGGATGGGCAATAGTGGATAGAAGGAATGCACATGGAAGAAGGCAAGGATGTGATCGCCAAGGACTAAGTCGCATAGGAATAATATGCCCCATTGTAGGTAGAATACTTAGGATTTTTCATGACAACATTTGTGATGATAGGAGGATGAAAGGATAATGAAGGATGTGCATGGTTTGGAGGGGTAAGGTATGTCAAGAGACACCTAAAACATTTGTCAACATTGTGCCCCCAATATTTATCAAGATTAGAAAATAGAGGAATGGAAGATTAGGACAGATGGATTTGATAGTGTATGTAATGGATAGAGGGATAGGATAGGAAATGGTACGAAAGGAAACTGATAGGACAGGAGTGATATGACGATAAGACAAGGTGTCCCCAAGTGTTGGTGACATAGAAGATCAACTTACACATGACACCTATTTGCCAGGTTTTCATCATGGTACTTATCCAAGGCGCCTGTTTACCAGGTTTTCACCATTGGACGAAGAGATTTTTCTTTACTTTTTTCTTTTTTCCTTTTCTTTAGATAGGAGAAGGTGGATGGATGATGTCGTACAGACTATGTCAAGTGTTCTCACAGATGTTGGTAGGGGATTGCATGAAAGTGATCTGGCGTAGGTAGACAGTGGATTATGATGCAGAATATGGAGGGAAGGCTTATGCAAAAGCATGGACCATAGGAATAGGATGAGGAAGATATGTAGGATAATAGTGGAAGGAAGGGGAGATGGAGGTATATGAAAATGTTGTGGAATGGAAGGGAATCATGACCAACAGTTGCACATACCATGATAAACATTGAAGAAGGTGATGGGAAAGTAGTGTAGGAAGCAACGGAGACTTTTGCTTATGGATGAATGACTTAGGCATGTAGGTATTTGCATAGACTGAGTATTGTCCTGATTTTTGTTCGTCGTGTGGGATGGAAGAATTTGAGACTTATGGATCGAATGGGAGAAAGTGGATGGTTGAGATTCTTGAGAGGTGGATGCCTCATGTAACTTGAGGGCTTTTTGCTTAGGTACCTAAACCATTTTGCTTTTAGATAGTACCTGTGGAGCTATGGGCTTGGTTGTATGCAGCTTTTGTGCAACTTTAGAGGTAATTAGTTGTTGGATGTGAACCCAAACCTTTTTCAGTTTGGCATATAGGTGTGTGGGTGCATGCAGCTCTTGAGAAGGATGTTTCTTTGATTCTTGGCTTTTGTATCCTAGGTCATGAGGACTCTTAGGATTGTTTATTTTATAGGTAGGGGCATCCTGATTTTTATGGGTGAGGGAATATTAGCTAATTAAATATTAAAATATTTAATTACATGTGCAATATGGTGAGGTGGAAAGGTGAGGTGGAGTTATAGAATTAAGACTTACGATAGAGGAATTTAAGATTAATTAAATAATTTAGAATTATTTAATTATGTGAGACATTAGAAGAATTCAGGGAATTTAATTAAATAAATTGATTTGTATTTAATTATGGGATAATGAACCAATCAAATAAACTTAGAATATTTATTTAATTGATAGAAGAAAATAAGAATTAAGATAAATATTAAAATATTTACTTAATTTGACATGAGCCAATTTTAGGTGTATACATTTTGCCCCTCTTTGAAGCAACGTGTTTTCTCTGTTGCTTCCTACACTACTTTCCCATCACCAGCTTCAATGTTTATCACGGTATGTGCAACCGGTGGTCATGATTCCCTTCCATTCCACATCCATTTCATATACATCCATCTCCCCTTCCTTCCACTATTATCCTACATATCTTCCTCATCCTATTTCTATGGTCCGTGCTTTTGCATAAGCCTTCCCTCCATATTCTACATCATAATCCACTATCTACCTACGCCATATCACTTTCATGCAAGCCCCTACCAACATTTGTGAGAACACTTGACATTGTCCATGCGACAACATCCATCTAGCAGGACTGTCACCTTTCATGGAACCAAATACCTGAGTCTTTCCCTTCCATATCCACGTTCTCCTATCCAAATGTTCCAAAAAACAAAGAAAAATCCCTTCATCCAATAGTGAAAATCTGGCAAACAGACGCCCTAGATAAGTACCATGATAAAAACTTGGCAAATAGGCATCGTGTGTAAGTTGATCTTCTACATCACCTACACTTGGGAGGCACCTTGTCTCATCAGCATAGCACTCTCTCTCCTATCAATTCCTTCCATTCCTTTTCCTATCCTATCCTTCTATCCATTGCATACCTATATTGTCGAGTCCTTCCATCCTAATCCTCCATTCCTCTATTTTTTGATCTTGATAAAGATTGGGGGCACAATGTTGACAAATGTTTTAGATGTTTTAGATGTGGGTGCCAGAATGTTATTAGGAATTGTGGTTAATAGCATAAAACCATTAATAGACCAACGAACATCAATGGAAATTGCCAATAACAAGATTAAACAAATAAAGCACAAACCTCACAAACCTTGTTATCCTGTGGCTTCCATTGTTCGCCTAGTCTCGATTAATCTTTTGTGATGAAAGTTGCCCTCAGGAAGCGCACTTCCTTGCTTTGTTCTTGAATATGGCGATGGAGAAATGGTTGTGATACTTTATTGCTATGAAGATGAGCTTCAAAGCAATGGGGGTGATCTCAAGCAAATGTATGATAGTGGGGGTGGCAAAGGCGCATTGGTAATTCGACAAAGTAATTGTACTGAAAGCTTGGATGATAGAAATGGAGGAATAAGGTTCAATTTATAGACTTAAAAGAGAAGAGATCAACAATTGAGAAGAAATAAGAAGATCAACGGTTGGGGAATGTGCTCGAATAGAAAGAGGATAAGTGTCCAAGCCCCTTCATGCAACAGGGGAGTTAACAGAATAGATTGAAGAGTTAACAGAATAGACCAATCAGTTAAGTGAATTGATTGAGGAGTTGACTGAATTGACTAATCAGTTAAGTAAATTGATTGATTAGTGAACTCAAATGACTAATTAGTTAACTAATTTGATTGGAGGATAAATAGGACATGTGGGTGAGGGAATATTAGCTAGTTAAATATTAAAATATTTAATTACATGTGCAACATGGTGAGGTGGAAAAGGTGAGGTGGATTTATGGAATTAAGACTTGGGATAGAAGAATTTAGGATTATTTAATTATGGGATAATGAACCAATCAAATAAACTTAGAATATTTATTTAATTGATAGAAGAAAATAAGAATTGAGATAAATATTAAAATATTTACTTAATTTGACATGAGCCAATTTTAGGTGTATGCAGTTTCATGTCTTGTGGTTCTATATTTGTGCTTATAAGGTTCCTATCTTTCTCCAGTCAAGGTTGTTCATGATTTGGTGCTCCAGAAGAGGACTTATCAAGTTGTAGTTTATGATAGAGACATTTGAGTTTGCTGAGTAAACATGATAAGGTTGTGCGGCTGGTGAAAGTTCTTGCGGAGGAATTTGTTGGATCTCAAGAAGCTCTAAGATGTTAGTGGAATACTCTAGATTGTGTTAAATCCTTGCATGTGGTCCACGAGTTGGTTTTGGGTTTGAGGAAGTGTGTACTTAAGAGATCATTATGTTAACACAGGTTTGGCCGACCTTGGGTGTTTACACTATTTGCGGAATACCTATGGTGATTGTGAAAGTGTGGAGTAGTGTGCTTGGATGAATTTAGGTCCAAGTTAAGGTGTGTTGTGGTTTGCCTTCATTCCTTTCCCAAGCGAGAATGTTTAGGTCCTGACCTAATTTGAATTCTCTATGTTAAGGTGTAATGGAGACCTTGGAGAATGTTCTCAAGGTTGAAGATGGTGTAAGTGAGTGTCAAGAGTTTGTGATTGTGTGTGTATAATGGGGGTAATGTGAATAACAGTATAAGTGAATGTGTGATGTGACAAGTGTCTATGGAAGAAAATTAAATGCAAAGTAGCAGAGTTTGGTATTGCAGAACAATGTGACAAATATTTTTTTTGGACTTTGAGCCTCACTAGAACTGTACCTCATGCATATGTTAGATGCAATTATAATAGTTCAACCTTGGCAGTGAGCCATCTCTTCTATCTCATTCTTTCAGGATAGTGAGTCCTTGGACAGTGAGCCTTTTGTAATTCGGTACTGTTACGACTTTATATTATGAGCTAATCCTCACCGCGATTTTTCCCTTCTTGGGTTTTCCATGTAAATCTGGTGTTCATATGTTATGAGTTGTGGTTGTTCGCCTTATGCTTAATTTCCCTCATTGCAATTAAATATGTTGAATGGTTTAAAAGTTTGATTTATAAGTGGTCTCATAGAGTACTGATTCACCCCCCCTCTCAGTATTCTAGGTGTTCAACAGAAAACTAGATAAACCAATTTCCCCAATAAAAAATTGTAGTAGTAGCTTTCAATGGAAACTCTTATTGAAATCATCTTCCATAATCCTAATTAGATAGGAAACAAAGGCATCATTTATCCTACTATAATGCTTGTGGCTTTCTTTTAGCTCTAACTCTGGGTAATGTCCATATACTTTCTTTTCTCTTGAGCCTATGAATCACATTCTATTCAATCCAAGGAAAACTACCCCACTTGCCAAGAGGTATAAAAAGATATGAAGTCATATGTATAAGTGTTTTCTCTCTTGAACTTCATAGTGTTGTTCATGTAGATGATTACTAATTAAAGTTCCTAGTTGATTTTATTCTTTTCATCCATAATAATAAGCATGAAATCTAACATCCATGGATGAAACTCCTTAACCACTAGATTTCCTGCTACCATGTTCAATAGAGTGATCAAATCACTTATATCTTCAATGAATTCACTTTTGTAAAGGATATTGGGTATCCATGTGATAGTTTCTCTTCTCTTTATCAACCAATTATCACTCAAGCTTTAATATACATGATTTTATGTTTATCATAATATTCTATTGTGGATTTGACTATTACAGGAGCATATTTATTATAAGTAGGAAGACCAAAAGTTTCTTCAATTGCTTCAAGTGTGATATAAAGAATTTGTTCATTTTGTGGCCTACATATTTTCTTCTTTTTAGGATCAGAGTGTTGGGTACATTCTAACACTAGTTTAGGCAATTACACTAATACTAGAAATGATGAGATTGTATAATACCACTATGTGCAATGCAAATAGTGCAATGTGACCTATCATCCACCTTATTTATCCTTTGGATAAACTCTTTGACATCTAAATGTCCCAGATCTATATCACTAATATCTAAGAGTGTTGAAGTAATATTTGAAGTAGGAAAATAATCTATGAATTCATACTTCATATCTTTGGATTGTTTGGCCTTTGATGGTGATGTAATGAAGATTATACCAAAACACCAAGAGAAGAAGCTTTTTCAAACTCTCAAACTACAGAATATACCAAGGGAAAAGTAAGGGTAAGGAGCAATTCAGGTAGTTTGAAATATGTATGAGATTGAAGGATGGGGGATTTCTAATGGAAGCAGGCAATTGCAAAATTTCTTCGAAGGTCTGCAATTCTAAGGAGAATCAATACAAAAAGTGGTAAGAAAGGGTTGAAATGCAAAAAAATAGTTTTGATAGATTATTATGAGTCTTTGAAGTTCCACAATTCAAAACATGCAAAAAGCAAAACTCAAAATGATATTTTCAATTATTGGTCAGTTGCAAGACAACTCTAGAGTTCTATACTAGTAAGTTAGTATAGATCAAAGAAGCAAGAGAAATTAACAATGTTTATTGAATTGCTTTTGACTTCAAAATGTCCATAATGTAAGTTGGTAGAGCTCAAGATGTTGTTAGAAAGATTGTGGGATTACTTTAGGGTTCTAAATTTTTAGTTTTAAGTGCATGGTGGGTAAAATTTGATGAACAACCTCATGAAATAGCTAAGGTAAATGCTTTCTTATGGACAAGATAGGCTCATGTGTAATGTAAGGGGTAGGTGTACAAGGTATCCCTTGGAGCGTTTATAATTGAAAACTAGGTTTTTCAAAATGTTATGTAGACAAGATTGACCAAAGAGAAATATAGGGTTTAAGCTATGAATCAAAGAGGAACAAGTGATGAACAACAATAGGGTATAGAAAATACCTAGATTTTATGGTCATTGTTAGGATTGTAGGAGAGATGAATGAGGGATTTTGTACAAACCCTAGCTTTATATGGATGGGGATGAACCTCTGGAGCTTTCAAAGTTTGAATGCATGAGAAGGGTGTTAGAAAAATGGTGTGTTGTACACCTTGCATAAAAATGAAATATTTTAATTATGTAAAATAAATATTTATTTGTTGTGAGTTTTAGGGGATGTGTTTAGCCATATTAAGTATTTATTTGGGTCCACTTGTAAAGTTGTATGTAACATTGAGTTAGTTATTTTATGTGTGGCAGACAAAATAATTAATTAATATTTAGAAAACTTAGTACCAAAAAGTGAAAACTTAGTATCAAGAATTAAATGAGGGATCAATGGTTTTGTGTACTCATGGTTTTGAGACACATGGTTTTCCCAATACCACAAGTTTTATTTGTGTGAACTTGAGTCTATGAAAGCAAGCACATGGTTAGCAGTTTGGGTTGGTTAGTTGAGTGGGATGTCATTGTATTGAGTTTCTCTTGTGAGTTCATATGTGAAGCATGGCATAGGATGTGTGCTTACATACTTGGACACATAGAGGATGCATTGAAGGAGCTTGATGTTTCAGAAGTATTCATGAGACTTTGTAAGTGCATTGTAATGTTTTATTGTTGAATAATACATGGAGTATGGATGCTTTTGGAGGCTAGTTTTTTCCCACTTGAGGATTTTCCCAGGATATATCTTATGCTACCTTGTGGTATGTTTGTCTATTCTTTTGGCATGGTGGATTCTGGTTATCATGTTTAATATTTATTTGTGTTTTATCTGTCATGGGGTTATGTGGAAATGTTCTTTATTGCTATATTTTTTCCTTTCAAAGAGGTGATCTGAGGAAAGATTTAGTTTGAAATGTGCAAGGGGGAAGAATATTGTAGTTGTAAGTCATAAAAAGTATGAGAAAGCAATGATTGCAAAGAAAAATGATTCAAGAGGCACAATGGTAGCCTATATAGGTTTTCCTATGTGTGTGAAGGTATAAGGTTATAAAATGTGATGTTATCCAAAAAGGGAAGGTCAACATAAATTTTGCACTTTATGCTTGACTATTAAAATGTTTTAGATCTCTAGGATATCAACCAACAAAAAGTGGAAGTGAAGACGAAATTTGCAAATGTTGTTCACTTATGAAAAGGTTTTGGAGTTCTTCATTGTAATGTTGGTGGAGATAGAAACTTGAGAAGGAATTTTCCAAAATTTCTTAATTGTATGTTGATTTTGAGTTTCTATAGTTGAAATATGACAGAAAGTGGATATGCACATGTAGTTTACAATTTTTGTGTCAAAACTTCAATACTCTATAGTATAATTTGGTGGAAGTTGGGACTCAATAAGAAATTTACAAAATTCCTAAGTTGCTTGAAAACTTTTGAGTTCCACTAAGAGAATAGAACTGTGTATAGGAATAAAATCGAGATCAAATGATAATCAAAACAATGAAATAATCAACAACTCAATCATATAACATCAAGATAAGGATCTAAGCAAATAACCAAATAATTAATGAATAATAACAAAAATAATGAAAGCTTTCACCTAGATTGTATTGTTATCTTGGTCGAATGTAGATTGCTTCATAAATTGTAAACCATGTTTGCAACAAGTGGATGTAGATTGTGTTTGTGCTCAAAAGATAGATGTGCTCAATGATGTGATGAATGCTCAATACGTTGTATGGATGCCTGAGAATAAATGATCAAAGAGGATTTGTTATGGAGATGAGGGGGGTTTATATAGGTTTCAATGAAGATCGATCAATGGTCCAAAAAAATCAATAGAAGCAATGGATGAGATAAATCCAAAATTCATGATTAATGTGTACCTGACATGTGTCACATAAAAATCTATTTTTGTTTGATTTAATTGATTGATTTGACATAAAAAGACATGGAACAAACATATTTTTAGATTTCATAAAAATAGAAATATTTTTTTTTTCTAATTTATGTGTTGATAATAAAAACAATAATAATTAAATCAATTAACTCAACTTATGATTTGCTTTTTGCATGATTTGAGATAAATTAAATAATAAATTATTTAATTTTGATGTGCATAATGAACAAGATTTATTTTTAGAAGATTTTGAAGATAAACAAAGCAAATTAAATAAATAAATTTATTTAATTGTTTGTGCATGATGGAAGACATAGAATAGATTTGAAGATTTAAATAAATTAAACAAATAAATTCATTTAATTTATTTTGCATGATGAAGGATAAATGAAATATTTAATTTTATTTTATTTTTAGAAGAGATATTCAATTTAAATAAATTTGAATGATTTATTAAATTTGAAAGAATAACTGATTTAATTAAATAATTTAGAAATTATTTAATTATAGATAAGAGGATTTAAATGATAAATTAATTAAATAATTAATTAATGCAATTGATGTAGATTTGAAGATTGAAAGATGATAATGATTTAATTAAATAATTAAAATTATTTAATTTTGGAAGAATATAGTTGATTTTGATGAAATTAATTAAATAAATAGTATTTATTCAATTAATGTCAAATTTAGGAGATTTGGAAGAATTTGATGATTTTGATTAAATTAATTAAATAATTAGATTATTTAATTAATGTTAAAATGCAGGTGATTAGATAGATTTGATGAAATGCAAGTGATGCAATGACATGGTCTTTTTTAGGTGTCTACATTTTGCCCCTCTTTGATGCAATGCAGTTTATAGCATTGTGTTAAAGAAAATGATTGTTGAAGACATGATACAATTTTTGATGCCCCAGTGTAGCTAGCTGCCCCTATGTAGCTAGTGTAGGATGCCCCCTCGAGAGGAAAGACATGGAAGCGGCAGAAGAACTGGGTTGACGCTTGACTAGAATATTGTGTTGGAGATAGACAAGGTTGGATAGATGGTGGCTGACACAATGAAGATGATAGCAGACATGAGGATAAGTTAGAAGACAATGGGAAGACTTGGATGATAGATAGAAGAAAGTGGAGATAGAATAGAACATGATAGAAAGACTATTGATCGATCTTTTCTTGAAAAACTATATGATGATTTGGATAAATGGATAAGCTTGTTGCAACGGTTTCACAAATGTTTATAAAGGGTAGTCCTTATTTTTGATATAACACATGGATAATTTGCCACAAAGGTATAAAAGACCAAGGTGTTGTGATATCTAGTGCGAGGATGTTGACTCTGCAAGCAAGCAGTTTGAACTTAGATCCCTTAGACATAATATAACCTTGTTGGATATGTGAATGAGCCATAGTCTTGAACATATAATAAATTTTAATACATAAATGTAAAAGGTATATTAATATGTAAATGCTACATTGTAACACACGCACAAGATAAATATGCTGCTAAGAAAGATACTAAAGATCATTCCTCAAACACGACACACAAAAAGCAATGACTGTGCCCCCAATCCATACTACATCGCAGCATACCAAGATATAGATAAATCAAGGTAGTCTTGAATAGGTAATGGGAAAGGGACAAAAAGATAAACCAAAAAGCAAAATTGACTGACTCATAAAGTAAATATTACAGTGAACATATTCTCTTGCCAAAGAGGTTGCTCACGATAGATTAGATAGATAGGATAGATAAAAACCTTATTGTAGGAACGATATATCCATTAAAGGGTGTTGATCTATTGATAGAATAATGTCTGGTTTTAGGAAATGCAACATGTTGTATAAGACGCTAGGTATGGTTTCAACCATGGAACATCCTGTATAAGACAATTGTTTAATGTGGAAGATGTTGGCAATCGATATGTAGGATAGCATATAGCTCTGCAAGTAGGTATTTTTGCTTTAGGTTGTGTAACGTCAGAAAATGTCCCCTTGGGGGCTTTTCCCTCTTAAGGTTTAGCTCCCAGGTCTTTGATCTGCATTTAGGACACCTTGCATCATATTTTGGCATCCCGATGAGAAAACCCCTAAGTGTCATGCTAAATAGGACCTAGGGGGACCACTTAAGATAGACCCTACCTAAATGGGGGGGGAGGACTTGGGCATTCATGCCCTAGTCCTACCTTATTTTGGGTCAGGCGTAAATTTTAAGTGTCAGTTTATGACTATAATTTGGTTCCTAGGCCGACACGGTAAGTTTGAATTACAAAATTCTTGGCAGGAATGTTTGTAGTTGCATATATAAGCATGTTTAGGCATTCATTTGTAAACTAGATGGCTATTGTGAACTTTATGCATTCTAAAGGTGATTCAAAGCATTCATTGTGTGGCAAGAGTAGATATTGTGTTGTTTATGTGTTTGTATTTGCAGATTTAAGCATCCATCTCCTTATGGCATGAAGAGCTTCTTCCTTCCATGAGATCTTCACTACAAGGTGATATCATTTGTGTTTTTAAGCATTTATCATTTAGTTTTTGCCTATGTCCTCCAAGGACACATACTCTCTCTCTGACAATGGTGTTTAGAAGACTTGAATGTCTCTCTGGGGCTTGACTGAGGCAAGCCTCTAAACACCACAACCCCCTCCCCATTTTCCTGTGATTGCAGGTTATAAGTTGAAGAAGTAGGAAAAGTGGAGTTGCAGAGAAGGGTTACAGAGTGTTAGAATTGCAAATCAAAAGAGAAAATAGGGACCTAGACTCAGGCACCCACTCATTAGTCCTTTGGATCCCGCAACGGAAGAATCTCTAAGACAATAGGAATAGGTTACAGTTAAAGTTCCCAAATTTTGACAAAAAGTATGGCACTGGACTAGGGTGCCCATTCATTAGTTCCTGACTATTTTATTTCCTGAACTTCAAAAAATGGTACACATTTGTCTGTTATTTCACATCTTTTTGTAGCAGCATTTTCTGTAACTTGTCTGTTTACTTCCATTTTTGCATAATTAGGGTTTTAAGCATAATTGGGCATAATAAAGAAATCAAATCACACAAATCCAATCTTCCCTACATTATATGTGACCAAGGGCCTAATAGTTGCTTTTTACTCGACCTAAGGTCCTTGAATTCTTTAGGGTGAAAGGAGGATACACATACAAACCATCAAAAACCCAATATCCAAATTTTACCTTAAACATTTTGGTGGACCCATGTTTTTAATGAATTTGGCACCTTGCTGAATGTTTTTCTTTAGATTTATATTCATTTCATTGTTCATCTTATTGCATTTGGAAATTTATAAAAAAATTGAAAAATGTTGAATTTTTTTTTTTAAAATTGCATTCTAGGGTTTGCATTTTCATAAAGTTCTCATCAATTAATTTGAATTTCATTAAATTTCTAATTTTTGAATTAGATCTGATCTAAATTGCAGAAAATTAGAAAAATTCAATCACTTGCATTGCATTTTCATCATAAAATTGCTAAGGTTTTGTCAGAAATTTTGAATTTTTCATATAACCTAATAATTCAAAAACTAGGGTTTGTAGGTAAAATCTTGTTTTAGATTTTTCTACTGATCTTAGATACTCATTCAAATTTTCATTTGGATTTAGTGTTGCATTTTGGTGTAGATTTGCATTTAGATTTCAAAAATTTGCATTTTTACATAGAAAATTTCAATAAAAAACTAGCATTTTTCATTAGATTTGCACTTGCATTTTGCATTATAGGGTTTGAAAATCATTTTCAGATTTGAGTGGGATTAATTTTCATCATAAATCAGATTACAAAACCTTCATATAACATTTTGTATTCATTTGCATTAAGATCTCATGCCTAGGACTTGAAAAAATCTTGATTTTCACTAGATTTGGCCTTATCAACTCTCTAGATTTGTACCATAGGCATGTTGTGAAGAATATTTTTGCACTAATTGGATATTATCAGGATTATTATCTACTTCCCCTCCTAAAAATATTCACAACACCTTTTTATTGGGCTCTTGTATTAAAATTTTGGTGAAAAATTGCATATTTTTTCTATATTTGCCCTAGGGTTTGACCTAGATTTTCATTCCAAGCATGTTGTGACAAGTTTTATGGATTTATGTGACTGATATTATTGATATAATCTACTTCACCTTCTAAAATTCTTTACAACACCCCTTTTTCTAGGTCTTGGAATGGAAAAATTGTGAAAAATTGCATATTTTTGCTATATTTTCACTAGGGTTCGATCTTGAGTGGCACTATAATCATGTTGTGACAGATTTTTTGGGCATTAGGTGGCTGTTATTACTGTTATGATTTTCTATCCATCATAATTTTCCTCACAACACTCTTTTTCATACTCTTTTGCATTGAGATTTGGTGAAAAAACTGCATATTTTAGTGTATTTCCACTAGGTTTTGACTGGTCATCATTCTAGATTTGCATCAAAAGTGTGTTGTGAAGGGTATTATTGCTGTATTGGACTAATATTAGACATATTATTTGCTTCCCCTGATCAATTTCCTTACAACACCTTTTCTTTCATATATTTGCATTGAAAAAGTACAAAAAAAATCTAACATTTTAGGTCATTTTTGCATATAGTTTTGCACTTGTCTTTTGCATAAATTTGGAAAAAAATTTAATCAAATCTTGCATTGTATTAATACATATGCACATGACTTCTAATCGCAATAATAACAATAGGTTCCCTCCTAGGCCTTACCTGAAAAGAAAGGTCCCCGAACCTGAAATTGTGTTTACACCTCATGATATAACAATTGGAGATACTGAAGGACCTCATTATATCACTATGAAAATAATGGTAAATCCTATGGATGGAACCCTTATTGATCCTAATTGCATGACCAATGTAGCTACCAAAGAGTTCCTCTTTTCACATCAATTAATGCGAGGCTCTTATGACCCTTCGGATATGATGATTAAGACACATAAGGGAACCTTTGTAAACACTTCTGGGAAGATATCTTTATTGGTCACTATCTTTGAGAAACATGTAGAAAAATGGTTTGATGTTGTCCCCATTTTTGATCTCTTTCGCATAAAATTGGGGCACCCATGGTTAAAGGCTATGAAAGTTGTCCCTTCAACAATTCATAACTGTGTAAAATTCCCTTTGAATAGACAAGTGATTACTATCCCTTGCAATAAGTATAAACCTTTGGTTACAAGACAACATTGTACACTAGATTACTTTTGGGAAAGATCTAAAAAAGAACTGGAGCCACGAATAGAATTTAACTTTTTGAGCTATAGAAACTACAAAACAAAATTATTACATCAAGTGGCCGGTCCTTCTAAACAAGAAATAACAAGAGACAAACAACCCGCATTTGAAGAGAATCCTAGACTGAAGGCAAAAGGACCCTATGCTGAGGTTCCTCCCTTGTCATCCTTACAAGGATCAGGAGGTAATTGTCGACAACAAAATATTCCACCTAGACAAATGAAATTTGATCCTGGTGCTTCCTCCTCTAAAACACAAAAACCTATGAAAGAGAAAAACACTATCTTACAAGAGATAAGTGGTAAGACAAAAAGAAATAGAAAAGAAAGACAAAGGAAGAGGAGATGACAAGATTATGCCCAACGACTTGCATCTCAACAAGAAAACATCGAACCAAACATTGAACCAAACAAAGATGATCCTAAAAATGAGCAACTTGAAAACAAGAACAAAAGTTGGGCTATGGTACCTTATGTCCCACTTTCCTCTAACATTCAGGATTGGGAAGATGACGATGATTTGCTTGATGAAAACATTTAGTTCAAAGATCCTACTAGGTAAGTATCTCTAACCCTTTATCTCTTGTGATGTGTTTCCCCCATGATGTGTTATGTGTTGTATAGGCCTCCTAGGATGACCCTTGATTCTCTTGTCAGGTCTAGGATACCAGGAGACCACCTCTATTGTGACCTTCTTCTATTTGTATCATCATTCTTCTATATTGCCTCTCTCTATTTTCATTGTTTTGTGTTGTGTCTTACGGACATAGCATTGTGGTTGGTGAATTGGGGGCACCTTCATACGTGACTGTTCCTAAGGCACTTGTTTCTCCTCTCTTATTTCATTATTTCCCTTCTTCTAGTGTTTCTACCTAGCTGACAGATGATAAAAAAAATTTATACTGATGTAGACCTAGTGTCCCTTTAGTGAGAAATAAAAATTTGGACTTAGTTCCTAATATGATGATGGGGTTGTAATATACAATCTGACGCTTCGCTAATAGAAGCACTCTGTGCTTTCTGCATAGTGATCTTGGTGATGTCTTATCTCTCTTACAAAACATAACAATACTGCTGCTCCATGCACTTTGTTTGTCTTTGAATCTTGCCTTGGTGACACTTGGTTCTAAAATTTTCATGATATAGCCCCACGGTTATCCTTGATCTTGTAGTATAACCTTGGCTCTTTTTGTGATTGATCATATGCATTGATGTTGTTGTTTATCATGATTATGTGGATGCAAACATGTTTCTTGCAGGGATGTGTTTGTGGGAACATTTAGCGATTGTAAAGTACATGTCACCTCCAGGGGGCATGGTCTTTTCAAGAGTTTGTGTTCCCTTGTGTGTTTTCTTCCTACCTTAACGTTCTTGATATCAATACCTGATATCAACCACCTTAAGGTGGGGGCATAAATAAGGTAAGCTGTCTATTGTAGATGTTAGCAATGTGCTTGTCCTCAGGTGCAGTCTTAAAGACTAGTGGTGATGAGTCCCTCTTGCACTCTGAGTTTTGTTTGCAATCAATCAATCATCTTAATCCCTCTACGAAGGTGGGGATGGTGTATTTCTCAAAGAGAGTGTGCATCCTATCATTTTCTAAAGGTCCTCTGCAGAGGTGGGGAGCGCTTATGTGACTAACGTAACCCTTAAGCGTGTCTTTAGCAATTGTTGTGGTCAAGCATAATCGTCGGTGTGTGCTGTAATGCGCCTGAGATGGTGATGAGCCTAGAAATAGGAACACTCCATCGCTTGTCTGCCATGTTTTCTCTATGTCTTCAAAGTGTGTGTGTGTGTGTGTTTTGTGTTTGTTCCCAAGCACAGTTTAAAGACCAATGGTGATGAGTCCCTCCTATGCTTTGGGATTTGTGTGGTGTGTTTGATTTGTTTGGCGTGTATTGCATGTGTGTTGCCCCATATGTAGTTTAAAGACCGGTGGTGATGAGTCCCTCCTGCATTATGGGTGGTGTGTTTACTTTTCTATACTTGCATCTACATTTTTTATATATATGAGAAAAAAGAAAAAGAAAAATAAATCATCCCTGTCTTCTCTGCATTCACTGTGTTTTATGTGTCTTTAATGCTATATTCTCTGTGTTTTGCGTGACTGTAATTGTCTTCTTTGTGTTTAGTGTGCCTGTTACTATCTTCTATGTGATTGGCATGTCTTCTTTGTGATTGGCATGTCTATTGTGTTTATTGACCACACTTTAATGCATGTATTGGCCTTACGTTTATACATACATTAAAATAGGGGCTAAATGTAATGTCAGAAAATGTCCCCTTGGGGGCTTTTCCCTCTTAAGGTCTAGCTCCCAAGTCTTTGATCTATATTTAGGACACCTTGCATCATATTTTGGCGTCCCAATGAGAAAACCCCTAAGTGTCATGGCAAATAGGACTTAGGGGGGCCACTTGAGATAGACCCTACCTAAAATAGGGGGGGAGGACTTGGGCACCCACGCCCTAGTTTTTTACCGTTATTTAGTTCCTAGGCTGATACGGTAAGTTTGAATTATGAAATTCTTGGTGGGAATGTTTGTAGTTGCATATATAAGCATGTTTAAGCATTCATCTGTAAACTAGATGGCTATTGTGAACTTTATGCATTCTAAAGGTGATTCAAAACATTCATTGTGTGGAAAGAGTAGATATTGTGTTGTTTATGTGTTTGTATTTGCAGATTTGAGCATTCATCTCCTCATGGTATGAAGAGCTTCTTCCTTCCATGAGATCTTCACTACAAGGTGATATCATTTGTGTTTTTAAGCATTTATCATTTAGTTTTTGCCTCTATCCTCCAAGGACATGCACTCTCTCTGACAATGGTGTTTAGAAGACTTGAATGTCTCTCTGGGGCTTGACGGAGGCAAGCCTCTAAACACCACAACCCCCTCCCCATTTTCCTGTGATTACAGGTTACAGGTTGAAGAAGAAAGAAAAGTGGAGTTGCAAAGAAGGGTTGCAGAGTGTTAGAATTGTCGATCAGAAGAGAAACCATGGACCTAGACTCAGGAACCTACTCATTAGTCCTCTGGATTCCACAACAGAAGAATCTCTGAGACAATAGGAATAGGTTACAAATAACATTCCTAGATCTTGATAAAAAGTATGGCATTGGACTAGGGTGCTCGCTCATTAGTCCCTGACTATTCCACTTCCTGAACTTCGAAAACTGGTACACATTTGTCTGTTATCTCATATCTTTCTGTAGTAGCATTTTCTGTAACTTGTCTGTTTGCTTCTGCATTTGCATAATTGGGGTTTTAAGCATAATTAGGCATAATCAAGCAATCAAATCACACAAATCCAATTTTCCCTACATTCTAAGTGACTAAGGGCCTAATAGTTGATTTTTACTCAACCTAAGGTCCTTGAATGCTTTAGGGTGAAAGGAGGATACACATACAAACCATCAAAAACCCAATATCCAAATTTTACCCTAAACAGGTTGGTTAAGGACTTTTTATTTGAAAGGATGAGTAGTTTGTTTTGTTTTGCTACTTGAGTTAGTCAAGTCAAGGTGGATGGATTTTGATAAAGGGAAGGCTGGAAAGATAGAATGTCAAATGAATTAAGATGGGTGAAGAATGATGAATCATATGTGCCTGAGTACTGGATATGTCCTTCATATTCTAGACTGCCTACATACCCTGTATCCATGGGATCAAGGCACATTATGATGAAAAGATGAAAATGATAATATGTAGTTCTAGGTAGAGTGATGAGTGGGTCAAGGTGTTTGAGCTTGGGTAGGTGAAATGATGTCATCTTATGTACCTAAGTACTGGATACGTCCTTCGTTCCAGACTGCCTACATACCCATATCGATGGGATCAAGGTACTTTAAGATTGAGATGAGATGATATGTAGTTCTGGGAGATTGATGATTGATGCAGAGTGCCAGCAGAAGCGAATGAAATTTGCCGATATCTTCACTATCGGCAAGAGGTCTCCCAAGTTCTCACCGATATCCCCATAGCGGTTAGTTGCCTATCGGCAACACCTCATACATCGGCCGGTCCACCAGAAGTCTCCCCGAAGCTTCCCTCACGCCGATGAAAAGTTCGACATGGCACTAAGGCCTTACAATGTGGTATTTTGGACATAACATAAAATGTATAGAATCCTCAGATTCTCAATGTCTTCGAGGTGCTCCTGCACCATACTCCCAGACTTGAAAATTTTCCATGTCCCATGGAAATGCTCAGTGAAAAGCCTGCAATATCTTTTGGCTTTTTCTATGTCTTCAATGCTAATTGGATGCCTCTGCTGCTTCCTCTTTACCTTCTAATTGTGACTCCTATTAATGGAGTTTGACTGGCTGCCTCCAAGGTGCATCAGAAGTCCACTCCTTCCTGCTACAACAACATTCTTGTCCCTCACCTGGGAGTCCTTTCTTGCCTCTCTCCCCAAGACTGTTGGCGACAACTAAATGGACCATCTCCTCTGGCCCTCTTGACAGACCTTCCTGTCTGCCTTCAGCAGTGAGTGAACTTGCACCTGCAACCATAAAACTTCTCAACAAGAAGTAGATAGCAAAAACCAATGCTCATCCCGAACTCCTGGTGTAGATTGCCTCCTTCGGCGCTCCATCTACACGCTCAGAATCTTCTGAGCTCTGATACCAATTTGATGCAGAGTGCCAGCAGAAGCGAATGAAATTTGCCTATATCTTCACTATCGGCAAGAGGTCTCCCAAGTTCTCACCGATATCCCCGTAGCGGTTAGTTGCCTATCGGCAACACCTCATACATCGGCCGGTCCACCAGAAGTCTCCCCGAAGCTTCCCTCACGCCGATGAAAAGTTTGACATGGCACTAAGGCCTTACAATGTGGTATTTTGGACATAACATAAAATGTATAGAATCCTCAGATTCTCAATGTCTTCGAGGTGCTCCTGCACCAATGATGTAGGATTGGATGAAGGTATCTAGTTTTAGAAATGAAACACCTCGTATAAGACGTCTGGTCTGGTTTCAAAAGTGTGACAATGTATATAAGATAACTGATATGATTGATGGATTGGTTTGATGTGTTTTTGTTTTTGTTTTTGTTTGAAGGTTGAAGTGTTTTTTGTTTTTGTTTGAGATGGTTGAATTGTTTTTGTTTTTGTTTTTGTTTTTGTTTGAAGGTTGATGAACCGCGAACAAGGATCCATTCATAGACCTAGGTTAAGGAAAGTGTTGCCCCCATTCTGGTAGAGGTGTTATTATGGATGACTATACTCATACAGGGATGAACTGACAATGGATGATAGGAAGACATAGATAATTGACATAGGATGATGATGTGACATGGATAACTGACATAGGATAGCTGACGATTTGACATGGAGAACTTGACATAGGATAAGTTAACATAGGATAACGATTATGGTCATTGACAAATTTCCAAGCTATTCTAGATAGGGAAATGGAAATACAAAAAAAAGTCAATGGTTTTATTATGGATGGATGGATGAAGTTTATTATAAAATGGACATGGAATGAAGATTATTATGAAATAGACATGGAATGAACAAAACTCGATAGATGATGGATGCTGACTCTACACATAGCGCCTGTTTGCAGGGTTTTCACCAAAGGACAAATTTTTTTTGTGACATGGATACTCTGAGGATCAGGTAAAGAACTTCTTGAGATGAACATTGTTGAGTGGCTCATCTAGAGGAATGCCTTCTCTTGATCCATATGTTGTTGTGATAACAAAGGGTCCTAACCAGTTAGGCTCAAACTTGCCCTTCTTTTCTTGATCTGCTTGATTTCTCTAATTTTCCTTTAAGACAAGATCATCAACTTGAAATTGTCTTTCTTTGATCTTCTTGTTATAGTTGCACCAGAGGTGGTTTTGATAGATATGGAGATGATTAAGTGTGGTAAGGTGCCTCTCATCTATTAGTTCGAGCTCAGCTAATTTGGAAGTGTGATACTCCTCTCCATCAATCAAGTGCTGCAAGGATACTCTGAGGGATGGAATCTCGACCTCTATAGATAAAATGTCTTCAGAGCCATAGACCAAAGCATAGGGTGTTGCACTAGTTGGTGTTCTAATACTAGTGCAGTAGGCCCATAGGGTAGGATTGAGTTGCAGGTGTCAATCATGACCATCTTCATTAACCATTTAGTTGAGGATTTTTAGAATGGTTTTGTTGGAAGCCTCAGCTTGGCCATTACTCTACAGATAGTAAGGCATGGAAAAGCAATTTTGGCTATTGTATTGGGTGCACAAGGTATGGACATCTTGATTCTTGAATGGTCTACCATTATCAGTGACAATGGCTTGGGGGATACCATACTGGAAAATGAGGTAGTTAAGGATAAACTTGGCTAACTTGGCTATTTGCTTGCCGGTGATCTAAGTCATGGGAATGGATTTTGATTTGCTTTGTAAAGTACTCAGTGGCTATAATGATAAATTTATGGCCATTGCATGAGGATGGATGGATTTGTCCTACAAAGTTGATACCCCATTGTGAAAAAGGCCATGGAGTTGTCACAAGTTGTAGTTCATGAGCTGGTGCGTGAATCAAATCTACATGTTGTTGGCATTATAGACACTTCTTAGCAAACTGCATAGCATCTTGTTCTATGGTAGGCCAATAATACCCTATGCAGAGTATTTTCTTAGCTAGATTAGGACCGATAGAATGTGCCCACAAACACCTTCATGTATGTCTCATAAGGTGGCATCGACTTCTTCTACGTTAAGACATCATACGAGGATGCCATCGAGACTCTGACGATATAGTGTATCACCTAGAATGGTGTAATGGGAGGATCGACAGATAAATGTTTTGCGTTGGGTTGTGGATAGCTCAAAGGGAAAGGTACCATGTTTAAGGTATTCATAGATATCTTTATACCATGAGAATTGGGACCAACAAGTTCGTAGATGATTTCAGTAGTTGGAACATTGACGGCTGGTATCAACAATTGCTCGATCAAGAATTCACACTTTTGTGTGTTTACAAGCATGTCTATAAGTGACCCCACATAATCCATAGAATCTGCAGCTTTGTTATGCTCTCTTGGAATTTGCTCAAAAGTGATGCTAGAAAAGTGTGGTTTGTAGGAATCCACTAGTTGCTTGTAAGGGACCAACTTTTCATATTTTGTTTGGTACTCATCTGTGACTTGTCAAATAACTAGCTGTGAGTCTCCATATACCTATAGTTCTTGGATGTCCCATTGGAATACTATATTGAGAGCTATGAGGAGTGCTTCATATTTGACTATGTTGTCAGTGCAAGGAAATGCAAGCTGATATGATTTTGGGATATAGTAATTTTGAGGTGTGATAAATAGGATGCTAGCCCCTGATCCATGTTGTGTGTAGGAACCATCAAAATACAATTTCCATATTACTGAGGTAGAAAGAGTGAAGAGATTTTCATCCGAAAAGTCAGATACCATAGGATGTGCATCTATCATGGGTGCTTCTGCTAGTTGATTTACTAGGACTTGCCCCTTGATTGCTTTATGATCCACATACTCAATGTCAAACTCACTAAGGATCATGACCCATTTAGCTAGTCTGCCTATGAGGGCTGCTTTTGCTAGGAGGTATTTTAATGGATCAATTTTGGCTATTAGATTTGTATGTTGGTTTAGCATGTAATGCCACAACTTTTGGGAAGTGAACACTAAGGCTAAACAAGCTCTTTCCATAGGTGAATAATTGAGTTCATAACCCACCAAGGTTCAACTGATATAATAGATTGCATGCTCTTTTCCTAACTCATCATGTTGTGCTAGAAGAGCCCCTAGGGCTGCAGTTGTAGTTGAGATGTACAAGATCAAAGGTCTATCAGCAACTAGTGGTACCAAGACTGGAGGTGTAGCTAGATGTTCTTTGAGCTGATCAAATGTTTCTTGACACTTATCATCCCATTGAAATGAGACATCCTTTTGGAGCAAGTGTTGAAGTGGTTGACATTTATCTGCTAGCTGTGAGATAAACTGCCTAATGGATTGTAACCTTCCTTGAAGGCTCCTTAATGATTTCAAATTCTTTGGTGGAGGCATCTCTACTAAAGCCTTGAATTTCATTGGATCTACTTCAATGCCTCTATGAGATACAATGTATCCCAATAGTTTTCCTAAGGTTACCCTGAAGACACACTTCTTTGGATTGAGTCTTACTTGATATTTTTTGAGTCTGTCAAATATTTAGCCTAGAACCTATATGTGATCTGCCCTAGAATATTTTTCTAGTATATCATCCTCATAGTCCTCCATGATGTGATGAAAGAGATCGTGGAATATCACTATCATTGCTCTTTGATAGGTTGCACCTGCGTTCTTTAGACCAAATGGCATGACACACCAACAATCAGTACCCCAAGGACAAGTAAAAGCTATTTTATGCTAATCTTCTTCCACTATCATTATCTAATTATAGCTAGAAAATCCATCCATTAGAGAAAGCATTTCATGACCAATGGTCAGGTCCACTATGAGATCAATGTTTGGCAATGGAAAGTCATCTTTGGGACATGCTTTGTTGAGATCTCTGAGGTTGGAACACATGCAGATGCCCCCACAGGTACAATTTTTGAGACCCATTCTAGATAGTCAATAGACTTGATAAACTTTGCATCTAAAAACTTCTGTATTTCAACTTTCACCAAGAGAGCAATCTATGGATGTATCTTTCTTAGTTTCTATTTGATTGGTTTAGATTTTGGATCAACTGTGAGATAGTGAACTACTAGTGAAGGGTTTAACCCTAGCATATCAGCATAGGTCCACACAAAGTTGATGGTTTGCTGTAAGAAGAAGTTGGTAAGATTCTTGTGAGCTCTTGTTCTGATAATGATGCTGCAACGAATGTTGTTTTAGGATTTTGCTTTGTGCCTAGATTTATCTCTATAGAATCTTCCACTAGGAGAATTGATTTCTCTTGATACTTAGATGGTAGGGGAAGGTCAAATCCTCCATCCTCAGGTGCCACAATTGGGTTTTCACCTTCAGATACATCCTTTATTTTGACTATTTTCTGATCAAGAGGTGCCACAGTGTGGTTTTCACCTAGAGATCTTTCTTTATTTTTATTTTTGTGACTGGAGGATTTGGCATTCTCACCAAAATAAGTAGTTTGATCTAGTTCCATTACAAAACTAGCTTTTTGATCACTAAGAGGGATACCATCCCAAAGTCCCATGAATTCTACAAGAGCTTCATCATTCTGAAAAACATCTAGAATGGGGGACCCTTGTTGGTCCCAATCGATAAGTTTAGGGTAGACAAGTGTTACAATCTAGGTGCTGGTGTTTGATGTTAAGGATACATATGATAGTATGAATATGGAGGATTCAATGAATATGTCAGTCATATGGAGGTAGGAGTCATCGATGATATCCTCTTTAGACGTCTAATCTATGAGAGACATTTGTGCCACCTTGTCGAGAATACCCTTGATGTCCAAGGTGCGTGGTATCTTCTTACCATATCCCAACCTCTTTTTGTCTAGCTTCTTTTTCACAATGATGCATTCTATTTGACCTTGATTATCTTTCCCAAGGCCACCTTTGCCTTTATAGCCCATGTTTTTGATAATTTTTAGGCCATTGCCATATTGTTTAACTAGTATGGTGACTGGTTCTTTCTCTTTGTAGAGACAAGATGAGATGTCTTCAATAGTTTCCTCTGCTAATAATTTTCCCTCATTGAATTAAGTTAGGGATACTGGGGGAGGAATAGATGCTTTCTTAGTTGTTTTGGCTATGGGCGGTTGGCTGTAAGAAATAGGGGATAAGGGCATCCACTCTACACAACAAGATTTGGAGATATCATATTCACTAAAGCCTATATCACAGATGTCAGCTTTGATTTTGGGAATAGGATTAGGATTGGGTTTAGCTTCAGAGGCTTTTTTCAGATTTTCAGAGTCGACATACAATGGGGAGTCATGGGCTTTGTCAATATTTGGCACTTGGTTGCTATTCTTATAACTGCCTTGCAAGGTACGATAGAATTCAAAGGGATTAGGGTCTCCTGGGATAGTGATCTCCATACCATTAAATGGGAACTTGAGAGACTGATGATACATCGAGGGAACAACTTTCATGGCATGGATCCATGGGCATCCTAAGATAATGTTATAAGGTACCTCAATGTCAAGGACTTGGCACCTAGTTTCAAGCATGATGGGACCTACTTGTATAGGAAAGTGGATAACACCTTCTGAATGGCGTTTGACATCATCATACCCCTTGATTGTAATACTTTGATCAATGTTGACATGATCCTCAGAGTATTCCATTTGTTTAAGTAAATTGAGAGAATAAATATTGAGACCAACACCACCATCTATAAGTATGCGTTTGATCTTTCATTTATGGATGAAAACTTCAATGTGAAGCACATCATTGTGACATGGATTGTGGGATGAGAGGTCCTTTTCAGAAAAGACCACATTGTAAGGTGAGGCAATGTTACCTCTTATAGATTGGAAATCCATGACCGCTATGTTATTAGGAATTGAAGACTCTTGTAGGGCTTTTTTCTAGCATGGCTTTATGTGCGGGTGATGACCGTAGAAGGTCCAAAATAGAGATTTATGTAGGGGTTTTCCCTAGATGTTCTACAAGATTGTAATCAGATTGGGTTGGGAGACTCAGTGTAGACCCACGATGGGTGACATGACCACAACGAGTTGTGACTGCACAATCTGTAGAATTACCTTTGATAGTGATGGTAGACACACGACTTTCTTCAAAATGACCTACAATAGAGTCATAGGAAGTTGAGGCTTTATTAATACCTTTACCTTTATCAAGATTTTGTCCTTGACCATGGTTAGGGAATGGCTTCTTGTACATGTCAAGATCTTTGTTTGTGTTTTGATTCAAAGGTGCATCAAAAGTGACATCACCTCTATCAATCAGGTTTTGGATCATGTGCTTGAGTTTCATGCATGATATAGTTTGATGTGCTTTGGTCCTATGGTATTCACAATATTCGTTGTCTTTGTACCATGTGGGTTTGAAAGCAGGTTCACCATATGGGGGAGTGTTTGGTAGTGTGACGAGTCCATTTTGCACAAGTTTCTTTAGAACCGACTTTATAGGCTCTCCCAAGGGAGTGAACTTACGCCTTGGAGGGTAATCTTGCGGAGGCCACTCTTGTTGATGCTGTTGGTTTTGGTTGTGTTGTCATTATTGAGGCAGAGGTTGGTTTTGTTTAGATGAAAGATTAAGGGGTGTTTGTAGTGTTTGGACATGTTTGGAATCCACCACACCATCATTGACCATGTTTTTGTTTTTGTTCCATAATTTGGGCTTATCATTTGATTGTTGTTGGGGAGCATTGTCCTTATTTTCTTTGAAGATTTTCACCATGCCTTTAGCGATGAGGCCTTTTTTGATGTTGATGCCTTTATTGGTAATTTCATCAAAGGTTGTAGCACTTAGTATTTTCAAATGGAAACCCAATTCTTGGTTAAGGTTCTGTACAAACATGCTAACAAGCTACTTTTTAGGTATTTTAAATGGGAATTTGCTAGCCATGTGTCTCCATCTTTGAAGGAAGGAGATAAGAGTTTCCCCATTTTTTTGTTTATTGTTACATAAGTCAGTTATAGAGACTTCATGTTCTGTGTTGTATGAGAAATGGATAGCAAATTTTTCTGCAAGCTCGTTAAAATTTTTGATACCTGCAGGTAGATACAAGAACCATTCTATAGCTTGACCTCCAAGACTGTGAGGAAAGAGGCGCATGAGATATGTGTCATTATGTGCAACCTCTAAACAAGCGATATAGAATTCTCTAAGGTGATCTTTTGGGTCTCCTTGTCCCTTGTATTTATCAAATTTGGGCATATTGAAGTTGGAAGGAAAAGGGATCATTTGCAATGACTGATCAAATGGATAAGGACAAACCTCCTCCAAGGTGAATGTTTTCTTAGTGTGGCCAAATGTTAGATTAGCTAGTTGTTGTTGTACCTTGGCAAGTTTAAGTTCCATAGTTGTTGGAGGTGTTAGAAAAGTCTCCTGTTGCACTACGGGTGGTTGTTGTTGCCCATAAGGAAGATTGTAGTGGAAGCCACAGGAATTGATGTTATAAGGGTGTATGATTGGTTTGGGTCATATGTGTTGTATGATGGATTTGGATTAGGTTAGATTTGGTTGTTTGGATTTTGTGGAGTGGTGCTAGATAAGAATGTTGGGTTTGTGATTGGAGTGACTATAGATAAGAGTTTTGTCATTGGTATTGTGGAGAAGGAAAACTAAAGTTTGTTGGGTTTGGTTGTGATGGTGGAACATAGCCATAGGATGATTTGTTTTGAGAATGTTGAGGGTGATGGAGATAGGTTTTGTTAAGATTAAGTGTGGATGATCATTGTGGTGGAGGGACATAGGTTGTGTTGAGGTTTTGTGAATGTTGTGGTTGCTTGACATTGTTTGGGTTAGTGATACAGAGGGTTGATGATGTTGGGGGAGGTGTCAGTTGAGACCCTTGTTACATGGCTACATAAGTGTTTCCTGGATTGTAATTTGGGGGAAAGCCATCTAGTGATGGGGTAGCCAATGTTCCACTTATGATTGATGTTGGCATTTGGGATATGATAGGAGGTTGTTGTGTGTTTGATCTAGCTAGAGTGACTTGTTTGGCTGATTCTACTTGATGTTGGAGAGTCTCTTGTTGGTGTTTGTAAATCTCCATAGGAGTCATGAGTGGTGATATTGGTCTTTCTATTGTTGGATTTTGATAAAGAGGATTCTCATATTGAGCGTCAAACGGTTTAGTCATTCTCCCTTGTGAGCTTTGTTTGGGTATGGGAGTGGTCATGGTTGACATAGTTTGGATAGCTGTTATAGTGTCATGGGTTTCGTTTGGCTCTTTAAGATTGGATAGATCAAAATCTTGGGGTAATTTAGCTCTTTGTTCTTCTAGTAAGTGAAAGAAATGGTCTTGGTTCTCACTAAGGAGATTGTCAAAGGTGGCTATGACTCAAGGATCTTGCATGATTTCATGTAGGTCTTGTCTATCTTCTTGAGAGGATTGACCTTCTTCAAAGTGTCACTCTTCTTAAGATGGGAGTTGCACCGTGGTATAACTAGGTGTAGCAAAATCATGAGGAATGCCGATAGTGAATTGAGTTGCATCTACCAAAGGGACATTATTCTCTTGAGGTGTGGTTGGTTGGTCATGTTCCGCCCTATTTTGAAAGTTGGTTGGTCTTTCCGTTGGTGTTTAGGGAGTAATTTTTTGAGACATGTTGGATTGGCTTGGTTGAGGAGTATGAGGAGGCGATTTGCACTTCTTTGGGGCAATTTGCTTAGCCTTCATAGATTGCTAGGGTCTAGTGGCTACCATGGGATGCACTAGGACAATTTGTTTGCAATTTTGCTAAGATTTTGCTGTGATTTTGCTAAGATAGTTTGAAAAATAGTTTTATTGGACCAAAGGCACTGGACTGTGCTACCAAGGCACTGGATTGTTATACCAAAGGCACAGGACTGTGTTGCAAAGGTGCTGGACTTTTATACCAAAGGCACAAGACTGTGTTGCAAAGGCACTGGACTGTGCTACAAAGGCATTGGGCTGTGTTATAAAGGAATTGAGATGGTATCAGTGATGTTTATGCAGTAAATTTTGATAGTTTTGGATTGGATTTTCTATGATAAGAGAAAACACATCAAACAAAGTACCAAAAAGAGAACTAACACAATAGATAGTGTATGTTCAAGGCTCACAAAAAAGCCCAATGTTTCCGCGGGTATAAGACAATTGTAAACAATTCAAGCACTTTTTGTCCCTAGAGACATAGGTTCATTGCGGTAGTTCATCTCACAACTTGAAATCTCTGTCAACTAAATGTCATTCCATATAGGTGTCATACATTTGAGTCTTTGCGAGAGATGATAGGTAGGGATATCTCACCCTCCCCTCGGAAAGATACAAGTAGGTCATGAGAGATTTATGGCCAAGGGAATACTATCTCTTCTCAAGGGAGGCAATGGTGAGTATCTTGAGGGCTTGTAACAATTCCCCTTGCACTGATGATTACCACAACGTTCAGAGGTGAAATGGGTAGTCACTATCTAGATTGGTTCTTAGTTGCTTTGAGGGACCAACGTCTTATGAGCATGTGACAAGCTACTTAAAGCTTTGACCAATCCTACTAAGAGTATCAAACACTTCACACAATGTGAAAATTGTTTTCACAAAGTGTTAGTACACCCCTTTTCGATTTGGCACCACAAGATAAGGCTGACATCAGTTAGGACTTGGCTTTCACCTTATCCCTTTTATAGAGTAGTTCAAAGAAAAACTCTGCTTAGGGTCATTCCTTTTGGATGAAGCGTAATCCAAAAGTAGGCCCTTCTAAAGGAATAACTGAAATTTAAGTTCAAGCACGTCAAACAAAGGTTCAATTGTCCTGTTATAAGAAAAATAAGGTGCAACTAGATTAGGCACACACAAGATTGTAGTTGTCCATTGTCCCTTATGAAATTGAAGTGTTTTGCATTCATGTCCATTGTCCCTTATGAAATTGAAGTGTTTTGCATTCATGTCCATTGTCCCTTAAGAAAGCAATATGTTCCTAAGACTTAGATTGTAAAAATATGATTTTGTTCAATTGTCCCTTAAGAAAGCAATATGTTCCTAAGGCTTTAGATTGCAAAGATTTGGCAATTCTTCAAATCTTTTCTTGCATGAACACATTAGAAAAACCCATTTGCTGTGTTTGAGTGACAAGAAGCTACCAAAAGTTGATTAGTTCCACACAAGCTCAATAGTTGGCAAAAATAAATCATTTGACTGAAAGCACTTTACTGTAAGTCAAAGGCAATGTACTACTTACCAGAGGCACTAGATTGTGATACCAAAGGTGTTGCACTGTGTTGCAAAAGCGTGCTACTGTGTACCAAAAAGCGCATTGTTGTTCCAGATCTAAAAAAGCTCAATATTTTATCAAAAAGCAAGATTTGAAAGATGATGTCATGATTATACTATGCTCTAGAATGATTGATAAAGCTGAGATCTATAAGCAAGGTTGAAGATATGATAAGTTAGACCCTGCAAATCAAAAAGACCAGTTAGAAACCCTAAGCATCCAAAGGCACTGTACTGTTGTGCTAAAAGTGCTGGACTAGAGACTAGAGGCACTAGACTGTGCCACCAAAGGCACTTTACTATTGCCCAAAGGTGCTTTGTTGTAGACCAAAGGTGATTTATTGTACTGCAAAGGCGTTGTTCTGTGTTCATCTACGTGTTTCTGTACTGTACTTCAAAAAAGTAATTTTTCTAAAAGAAAATAGCAATTAGTGGGTCCCACCAGATGTGCCATAATGTGTATAGGAATAAAATTGAGATTGAATGATAATCAAAACAATGAAATAATCAACAACTCAATCATTTTTTTTAATAACAACCATACCAATAAGCGAGAGTGAGGAGCGAGATTTTTTACTATAATTTCTTACCTAGGGTTTTTGGAGGGTGTTTTGTCCTCTTTGAGCATGGAGGGTACTGCCGATGGCAGTACCTCAGAACCCCCACCCGTACAGGGTGTTGTTCAATAGCCCCACTGGAAAAATGCCCTAACCGGCACTATTGCTTCTCATTCCACCATCGCTCAGACAGCGGACTGTCAGCTTAAGGAATCATCAGAGGGTTCATCCCTAGTCATCCCTGATAACCTCATGGATAGGATTGTCTCCTCTGTGGATCTTACCCTAGTGGGTAAGTTCTTTTCCCTTCGCCCAAGCATTGACATGGTGTGAAAATGGATTTCCACCCGATGGCATCCTAAAGGCAGCGTTTCGACAATGGCAATGGTGCGCAAGATGTTCTTGTTCAAATTCACGAGCAAGGAGGACATGCTATCCATTCTATCTGGAGGGCCTTGGCTTTACGGTTCTCATTCCCTCTCTGTTTACTGCTGGAAACCTGGCTTGGACCCAGCTGCAGATCTCAACCGCTGTGCCCCTGTTTGGGTAAGATTACCTGGTTTCCCCCTTGAGTTTTGGGATAAGTTTGTTTTCAAAACTATCGGTAATTCCTTTGGGCATTTTGTCACCTTAGACATTCCTACCAGTACCAAGTCTCGCTTTGTTTATGCGAGATTCTGTGTGAATGTGGAAATTCATAAAACTTTACCCTCCTCCATTGAGCTTACTTCCAAGTTTGGGATATGGGCCCAGCCCATTTCTTATGAGAACTCTACTCTTTTCTATCAGTTCTACAAGAGGAAGGGTCACCTTATTTCCCATTGTAAGTCCAAGAGAATTGAGGAAGGTAGGGATAGAGGTAAAAACAAGTTGACAGAGGAATGCTCAATCAAGCCTACAGATAATGGGATAGTGGTGGATAAGGATCTTATTCCTCAATTAGGGGTGCCAAATCCCACTCCCAACTTTAGGATAGTGGATTCTGAGTTAACCCCTTTATTAGAAGAAGGAGAGATTTTGGAAATGGTAAAAGAGACCCAACACCTGGATATTATTGATGCTAAGTTGGATGAAGAATTGATATAGAAGAAGGTTAGTCCGGTGAAGGACAAGATCCCCTTGATGCAAGAAGAGGATAATGTATTCCAGATCCCAAGGGATCCTGTAATTGCTCAGGAAGCCCCTTCTCTGATTGATAGGAAATTTTTTGTCAAAGAAAACATGCCCCCCCTTCTCAAAGCCTGGATCTTATTTCCCCTATTAAGCTAGGCCAGAATTCTTTAAAAGGGATCTCATCCCCTGGGTAGAAAGCTTCATCCATAGTGAGTTCACCTGGAGCAAGCACGAGTGCTTCGTTAAGTGACCAGGAGGAATGGACATCTCAGAAGATAAGAGGTAGGAAACCTAAAAAGACTGCTGATGTTGGTATAGATCCAGCAAAGGGCAGGCCATCCATGAGGGAAACCAGACAAAGAGAGGCAGTGCGGGAGATTGCCAATGGATGGCAGAAAACTCTGGAGACTCACTCCAGGAAGATTTTTACATGAAGATTCTCTCTTGGAATATGAGGGGTCTCAACAACCCCTCAAAACAGTTCGAGGTTAGAAATTGTATTTTGGATTACAAAGTAGACATTTTGCTGCTCTAAGAAGTCAAAATGACAGAGGATAATTTCAAGACTGTTGCTAACAATATCTAGCCCAATGCTTCCTTCCTCATTAGCCCGACGATTGGAGCCTCAGGTGGCATTGTCACTATGTGGAATGCTTCAAAGATCAAAGGTTTTCTTGTTCACCTTAATAAGAATTGTTTAGCTATTGAGTTCTCTTTGCCTTCTTTCAGTTGGTGCCTCATCAATGTGTATGCCCCTAATACCCGTGTTTTGAGGAAGAACCTCTGGGAGGATCTTTTTGGGAAACTTGATTCTCACATAGCCTCACACTGGATGCTGGCTGGGGATTTTAATACCCCTTTATACCCTTCTAATAAATCTAGAGGTATTGTGGATTACTCGGATAGTATGATGGATTTGGCAGACTTCATCAACACCTGTGGTCTTACGGATATTGATTTGACTAATCAGCAATTCACTTGGTCCAATAGAAGGAATGGGGAACACTTAATTCAAGTCAAACTGGACATGGTTTTAACCTATAATAATTGGCCCCTCAACTTTGCTCTCTCTCTTAGAGCGCTCCCTAGAATGGTTTCAGATCATAACCCCATTGTTTTGGAGTGGGCTGATGATAGAAGAAAAGGACCTTTTCCTTTTAGATTTGAAGCAATGTGGATCAAGCACCCTGACTTTAGAAATCTCCTTTCTAGCTGGTGGCAAATTAAGGTGGTCGGTACTCCTATGTTCCGTCTTCACAAGAAACTCCTCCACATCTGACATCAAGTTCATGGCTGGAACAAGTACAACTTTGGTAATATCTTTTCTAAGAAGAAATTCATCTCTGATAATCTTGAGGACATACAGCTTAGGATTGCCTAGGGGGATAGGTCTATGTCTTTGGCTACTTCCGAAGACAACCTCATTAAGGACTGGAAGGATATCATGTACAAGGAAGAAATTTTTTGGAAACAAAAGTCCCGCATCCAATGGCTCAAAGAAGGGGATCAGAACACGACCTTCTTTCATAAATCTGCCCTTAAACATAGAAAATCCAATACTATATCTTCTATTAAATTGGAGGATGGTAGTCTTATTACTGGAGATGAGGAGATTGGAGATAATGCTGTTAGTTTCTTTCACAACCTGCTGTCGGAGTCTGGGCCAATTGCTGACAATTCGCTGTCTGTCTCTCAACTGTTAGAAGAGATACCTTCTGTTTTGACTATGGAAGATAATGCTGACATTTTAAAAACTGTTACTGAGGATGAGGTCATGGTTGTTGTCTTTTCTATGGGCCCTTATAAAGCTCCTGGTCCCGATGGTTTTCCTGCGATGTTTTTCCAAGAATTCTGGGAAATCATTGGGTTTGAGGTCACTACTACTGTTAAAGATTTTTCAGGACTAGTAAGCTCCTTAGACAATTTAATAACACCTATATTGCTTTGATTCCAAAAAAACCCAACCCTGATATGTTCAAGGATTTCTGGCCTATAAGCCTCTGTAACACCTTTTATAAAATTTGCACTAAGTTGTTGGTCTTCAGATTGCAACCTTATCTGGATAAGATCATTTCTCCCATGCAAAAAGGTTTTGTTCCTAGTAGGAAGATTTTGGATGCTGTTCTTGCTACTCATGAGACTATCCATTCCATGGAAAAAAGCCAGATACCTAGCATGGATCTCAAACTCGACATCTTTAAAGCTTACGACCAGGTTTCCTGGTAGTTTCTGTTCAAAATTCTTTACAAATTTGGTTTTAATGATAAACTCCTCATTCTTGTCAAGGAAGTTGTTACTACTGCTAAATATTCAGTCCTTGTGAATGGTATCCCAAGAAGGTTTTTCTCCCCTTCTAGGGGGATTCGACAGGGAGACCCTCTCTCTCCCTACCTTTTTATTATGATTGCCGAGGTGCTAGGTAGATCCTTTCTAAACAAAGTCTCTTCTAAAGTTATCACTGGGATTAAACCTGCCACCTCCCTTACTCCTATGACGATTCAACAGTTTGTGGATGATACTATTCTTTTTGGCATTTCTTCCGTGGTGGAGGCTTCTGCTTGGAAAAGGGTTCTGAATGAGTATGCTAAGGCTTCTGGGCAACATATAAATTTTTAGAAGAGTAAGGTTTTTTTCTTCAATACTCCTGATGATCTTCAGAGAAAAATTGTTAAGATTCTTGGTTGTGCTACTGCTAATCTCCATTCTATCTATTTGGGCCTACCCCTCACTATTAAAGATGTCACTCCTGACTTTTGGCACAGCATTATTGAAAGAACTTAGAGGAAGCTCATGGGCTGGAAAGGCAAACTTCTTAGCAATGATGGGAAACTTCAACTTTTACGAGCTTCCCTTCAAGGTATTCCCACGTACTTCCTCTCTCTTTTTAAGATGCCTAGATACCTAGCTGAAAAACTGGAACAGATACAAAGGACTTTTTTATGGACTGGTATGGAGGAAAATAAGAGGATTTCTTTGGTCAAGTGGGAGCAAGTCTGCTGTCCTAAATCTCATGGGGGTCTTAACATCAGGACTATCCAAAGCATGAATAAAGCTCTGCTGTCCAAGGTAATGTAGAACTTCATCAACAAAAATAAAGATTGGGGAGACATAATGAAGGCCAAATATCTCAAAGATTCTAATAGCTACTTAGTTCTTCTTCATGAAGGTATTTCGCCTGGTTCTGCCATCTGGAATAAAATGCTAAAAACTAGGAGCATCATTAGGAAAGGAATGAGATGGAAATTAGGGGAAGGTTATCTCATCAACTTCTGGGATGACCCTTAGTTAACTAATCAGGCTCTCTCAGCCCAAGTTGATAATAAAGATATTGTTGAATTGGCCAAGCAATTTTTTGGCTCTAAATTTAGTAATTACCTTACCTAAGACCATGGGCTTAAAAGGTGGAAGAATCTGTTACAATGCACCAGGAATAACCCTAAGTTTCATCAAAAATTGAATATGGTTCAACAATTACTGATGGATATCAGACTCCCTTTATTCCCTCGGAAGGATGAACACCTGTGGCATGCTAACAAAAAAGGGAGGTTCTCAGTAAAATTTGCTTACCTCCTGCTGATGGAGGATGTCAACAAAGATGAGATATGGGAGAAAGTCTGGAATTGTAAAAGTCTTCCTAAAATCAACTTCTTTTGGTGGACTACCACCCATAATAAAATTTTGACTCAGGATAACCTCCAACATAGAGGGTTGCAGCTTGTTAACAGATGTGTTCTTTGCGGCAATCAAGAAGAAACTGTGGCACATCTCCTCATTCATTGTGACTTTGCCCGTGAGGTCTGGAGCAAAATTATGGAAAAAATTGGTATACAATGGGTTTTTAATAGAGAGATTCATGATTGTATCGCCAGTTGGAATGTTTCCCTTAGTCACCCTTGGTTGCAGGAGCTGTGGAAGCAGACCCTTCCTTCTCTTGGGTGGGCCCTGTGGAAAGAAAGAAACAATAGGATCTTCAGGGACACTCATAGGTCTCTGATGTAGGTTTGGATCTCTTTATTTAAGACTATTGTTGAAAATGTTTCTAATGCTAACATCAAACCTGCAGATCAACCTTTGACCAAACAGGATTCTTGGGTGGCTTCTAACTGGGGTTTGCTGAACCAAATCCTGGATTTTGATGATACGAAACTTCGGAAAAGACTTAATACTATTTGGACCCTGTCAGAGCCGGGGTGGTTGAAAATTAATTTTGATGATGCTGCTAAAGCTAATGGATGCACCAACAGGGGAGGTATATTTAGGGATGAACATGGTGATCTTGTTGTGGCTTATGCCGGAGGTCTTGGAAAGCATTCTAACAACTTTGCTGAGGCTATGGCCCTCCTCTGGGGTCTCAAATTGGCGATCTCTATGGGGATTAGCCATCTCCACATATAAGGTGACTCTAAAATCATTCTAGATGTGGTTACCGGTCTCTCTACTTGTGGGTGGAAGTTGAGTGACATTATTTCTAATATTCAAACCATTCTCCATGGCATCCCCAATGTCTCTTTCTCCCATACTTATAGGGAAGGCAACTCGGTTGCTGATGGTCTTGCCAACTTTGGGCAGGAATTTCAATTCTGGCGGGTCTGGCGCTAAATTAGCAGCATTCCTGGTCACATTGGAATGCTTATTCAAAAGGAGAAGAATGCTACTATTAATGATGTCCAATCAAGTGTCAAGTGATGAGGTGGCATGTTTTCCCACCCTGTCTAGGCTTATGCACGAGTCCCGTGCGAATTGGTAGCAGCGCTTGTACTCCCTCCAGGCGAACTTAATTTTTATTATTTCACTTGCGCTTTAGAACTTAATGTTTCATGATTGGCGTCGGCTGGGTTTTATTCATATGAATACCACTTGCTGGATTCCTCTGAAGGGTGTTTTGCAACTTAATTGTCTTCTCCTGCTAGGTATTGCGACGTGGGCTTTCATCATGGGCGGTGAAAGAATTCGCATTGAACCTAACACCTGCAATGATTTCAAAGATAATGCCATAATCTAGCATTACTGCAAGGAAGGGGGCATAATTCCGTTCCTGGAATGCCTTAACGAGCATGATGAATCGTTATCCATCCAGTGTGCTTCTTCGTGGGTTGACAGACAGGTCACCATTGGCAGTGTTAGCTTTGAGTTTTTGGAGAAAAGTATTGCTGAGGCGACGAGCTTATCCCTTAAAGGCATTAAGTTGTCGAGAAAGAAGAGGGTTTCTGAAGCGCAGAACCAAAAGCTTTTCTTGGGTGATGGCGAAGAGTTGGTTCCCTACCAGGGAGGGTTCAAGAGGGCGAAGCTTCCTCAGCCATGGGCGGAAATGTGCTTTTTAATTATGAAGTATTTCACTTTGGAAGGCCGCTATGCCAGGTTTTATTACTACCATCTTCCCCTGCTCAATCATTTTCGTAGAAACTTGGCTATTTGTTTCCCTTATTACTTGCTTTCTTCTTTAGAGCATTCGGTTGAAACGGTTCATAAAAATTTAACCTCTAGGCCGTTGGAGAAGCCTGTGCCCCTTCACCAAGGCTTCATTCACAGGCTCTACCAATTTCACTTGGCCCTGATGCCCCCTGCCACTCTCCATTACCCGGCTGTGGAACCCTCCCCTAATACTCTGTCAGCTTCTATCAAATGTGATTCTCTTCACACTCCTGTGATTAATAGTCATGATGGCCCGACTTCGGCCTCTGTGGAAACTAATACCCCCACTCCTGGGTCTACCTCTACCCCTAAGAAGAAGGGCTATGTTAAGTCTAGGAAGCAGCTTCATCGCCTCTCTGAGCTGGCTGAGGAAGTGCCTATTCTTAGCTCCCTCAAAGATAGTCAGGAGACCCCCAAAGGTGTTAACTTGTCTGCTGAGAATCCTGTTAAAAAGGCTAGCAAGGGCAAAGAGAAAAGCATTTCCACTGGTGTCAGACACTCTACCAGAATTGCTGGGAAGCCAGCCCCCATGGTTAAACTCATAGACTACTCAGAAAGTAATTCTGAGGTTTCTTCTCACGGTAAGGAGGCCGATAGTGATGATTTGCAGGAAATTTACATGGAGGATCCTATTTCTGGGGGGCAGTTTGATGGTCATGACTCTCTGCAGAATGTTTACAGGGACAGCCCCGAGAATGTGATGGGTACTGGTAGTGATAAGGAACAGGTTGACCACCAGAGCCCTATGGAGGCCCAGTATGATACTGGTGTAGGAGAGGGGAACTTTAATGACCAAAACCCTGCCGGTGCTAAAGAGGTGGAAGCGAACAGTCAGTCTGTCCCTGAAGAGGATGATGTCAAGGCTACTACTGAGAATGACAATGTGAATGAGGGCAGGGACAATAGCTCTCTCTTTGCTGAAGTGACTTAGTTAAAGGACAAGATGGTGGCTCTGCAACTCAAGATGTCTACTCTTTGTAAGTTCATTACTCGCATGCTATGCAGGTCTTCCATGATCAACTTAACCCTTTTGCAGGATATTCAACTTTTCTCCCAGGGAACCGACAATAACAGAACTCAGGAGCTGGACAAAATCTTTGAAATGCTTGCTAATGACTGGGAGGACTCTCTGTCCTAGTGTGCCTTTAGCTGCCTGGTTGCTGGTTTTTTGTTGTTGCTTACTTTCTGCCATTTGTTAGCTGGTGTTTCCTGGGTTTTGTTTCCAGGCTCTTTTTGTTTTCTGAACCAATGCTTTTTCTTATGTAATCTCTGTTAAGGGTTTGGCCACTTGTTTTTACCATCTGATGTAATAAAAAACATCACAATAACAATCTAAGCAAATAACCAAATAATCAATGAATAATAACAAAAATAATGAAAGCTTTCACCTATATTGTATTGTTATCTTGGTCGAATGTAGATTGCTTCATAAATTGTGAAACCATGTTTGCAACAAGTAGATGTAGATTGTGTTTGTGTTCAAAAGATAGATGTGCTCAATGATGTGACGAATGCTCAATGCGCTATATGGATGCCTGAAAATAAATGATTGAAGAGGATTTGTTATGGAGATGAGGGGGGTTTATATAGGTTTCAATGAAGATCGATCAACGGTCCAGAAAATTTAATAGAATCAATGGATGAGATAAATCCAAAATTCATGATTAATATGAACCTGACATGTGTCACACAAAATGTTGCAAGTATGAGGTGAACCAGTGTTGTCATTGATGTCAACATACTCATATTGCATTGACAAGAAGGATTGGATGAGCTGTGTGTTGAGGATATTGAGAAAATTAGTCTCAATTAGGAACAGTGAAGAACAGTGATGAGAAGAAGGCCAAAGTACTGTATAGGTTGAGGATCAGAGGATGTGGATTAAAGGGTTTGTAGATATGAGTCTTGAGATGTTCTAGTTAAGATTTTAGAGGTCCGCATAAAGAAGTGAAGAAGTTATGGTTGTTTGTGTGAAACCGGTTCCGGCAGGTGTTCAGAGGTGACAGAGGGTCACAAAAAGGTCCGGTGAGATCCGGAATTGAATTATCCTATTTTGTGGATTGGAAGGAGTGTTTGGGATATCCTTGTGATGTGTCATCTCAATTTGTGTATGATTTGGAGGCCCGGAAGTACCTTTTGCATTCTAACAGTGGCGACAAACTGTGTTCTTGAAGTTCTGGATGATGAAGAGAAGAATTCCGGTAAGCTGATGAAGTGTGGATGTTCTTGATGATTCAAGGAAGGTTATGATGATCATTGGATCATGTCTAGTTCGTGTTGGTAGTCTGCATTGAAGTTAGAGTTGGATTTGATGTTATGACTACCAGTTGTTGGTGTTCTTCCTATAACAAGCCGACCAGATGTTCTACACGCCTTGTGAATGTTATTGTAATGTCTGCTGACTTAGATGATTGTTCCTAAGTCGATGTCTTGTATAAATAAGTGTTTGTGAATTCATTTTGATGTGTGGATTGTGTGGATAAGTGTGGCATAGCGAAGAGTAGTGCGAAAGGCAGAGCAAGGGTTTTGGGGCTTAAATGGAACTAATCCAGACATGGTAGAGATGTCATTCTCTAGTTCAAGATTGTGATTCTTATCACTCTGTAGACAGTGTGTCTCTTTGTAGGCAGTGTGCCTCTTGTGAGTAGTGTGCTCAGGCTGTGAGCCCTAATTGGTAGGTGCCATCTTTTCTTATTCTTCTAACAGAGAATAATCCTTGGGTTAATCACCCTGTGGTTTTTCCCTTAACTGGGTTTCCACGTCAAAATCTTGGTGTTCAACGTGTTGATGTTTATCTGCTCTGATGTTTATGCTTTATGCTTTCATGGATGATTAATTGCTATGCTAATGAATAACTAAGTGGATCTGAATGTTTGAATTGTGAGAAAGATTAGGATAATTGATTCACCCCCCCTCTCAGTTATCAATAATTGGTATTAGAGCCAAGTTCCTCTGAAAGGCGCTTGAGGAGATCCAGGATGTCGTCATACAAGAAGGATAGTCCATAGTTTGATGGAACCAACTTCACTCTCTAGAAAGGTCGCATGAAATGTCAATTGGAGTGTATGGGAAAAGCATACTTGGCCATGGTCTCAAAACCATATGTACCTCCACAGGGTGGTCTGACAACTCTAAATGAAATCACAGATGTTGAAAATAATTTGTGGACCAAGGAAGCTCTTCTAAGCGCATTGAATGACTCAGATCTCTCAAATGTCATTGACCTACCAACTGCATATGAGCTCTTGGTTAAACTGGAACTTCTGTATGAAGGAGATGAGTTTGTTAAGAATGCAAGATTGTAAAGTCTCAAAGGGAAATTTGAAAGATTGAAAATGAGAGATGATGAAAATATCACTACCTTTATGCCAAGAGTAAATGAGCTGGTGTGTGGAATAAGGAATACTGGTGGAACTTTGGATGAAAATGAGATTGTATGCAAAATTCTAAGATCTCTTCCTGATGCCTACAAAATCAAGGTTGTTGCCATTGATGAATTCAGAGCCCATACAACTGTCACAAGAGAACAACTGCCTAGCAAACTAGCTGCATTTGAAATGACTGAGTTTGGAGATGATCACCCCAAGACTGAATCTGCATTCAAAGCCAGTGCCTATGTGAAAGGCAAACAGAGATTTGATCTAGGAGAGAACTCTTCAAGGAAGCTGTCATGGTATGAACAAGCAAGGAAAGATATGGAAGAGGAAGAAGCAGAAATAGCTCAACTTGAAGCCCTCATTGCAAAAAGACTGCCAAGAGGATCTGGTAAGTATGAAGGAAAATTACCTTTTAAATGCTTCAACTACAATAAGATTGGTCACTTTGCCTCAAGATGTCTGGAAAGATCCACCAGATCAGATTCTAACAGACAAAGGTTTCAAAAGAATTGTTATTATGTTCATGAAGAAGCTGATAATGAAGGAGTAACAGATGATGAATCAGAGATAGGAAATAAATGGGTGCTTATTGCTATCAAGGAAGAAGATCCAATGTCTATCAATCATAAGGTTGAAGAAAAAGCTTTGGCTGCCCAAGTTCAAGAAAAGGATGACTGGGTTATTGACAGTGGATGCTCCCACCATATGACTGGTGACAAGAACAAGTTCTTAGAGTTGGAAAGATATGAAGGAGGAGTGGTAAAGTTTGGTGATAATTCAGCTGGTAGAATCAGAGGAAGAGGAACGATTTCTTTTAATGGAAGAAACAAAACTGGTGATGTGTTGTATGTTGAAGGTCTGAAGCATAATCTTCTTAGTGTTGGACAGTTGGTGGACAAAGGTTATGATCTTCGATTCAAAGATGGAAAATGCAAAATCCTAGGAAGATCTGGAACAGAGATTGCATCCGGTACTCAAACTAAAGGTAATATCTTTCACTTGGTTGGTACTGATAAAAGTTGTCTGCTTGTCCAAGTTGATCAGAGCTGGTTATGGCATAGAAGGATGTGTCATGTCAATTTTGATAACATCATTAGGATAAGCAATACTCAGGCTGTTAGAGATCTTCCAAAATTGGTAAAGCCTACAAATGGTTTGTGCAAAGAATGTCAGCTAGGTAAACAGAGCAGAGTTTCATTCAAAAGCAAAGATCAGTCCTCTACCAGATTATTGGAATTAGTTCATACTGATCTATGTGGTTTGACAAGAGTCAAGAGTATGCAAGGTGATAGATACTTCATGTTACTAATTGATGATTATTCCTGGATAGTATGGGTCACCTTTCTGAAAGAGAAGTCAGAAGCCTTTGAAAAGTTCAAAATCTTCAAAGCTATGGTAGAAAATCAAACCGGATTACAACTGAAGTGTCTGAGGTCTGATAGAGGTGGTGAATTCACATCTAGTGAGTTCATAGACTTTTGTGAGAAGCATGGTATAAAAAGACAGTTGTCTGCTCCTAGGACTCCACAGCAAAATGGAGTAGTTGAGAGAAAGAACCGGACCATCCAGGAAGCTGCCAGGACAATGATGTTGGAAGCAAATGTTCCTCAGATGTTCTGGAGAGAAGCTAGCAGCACTGCAGTCTACACCCTCAATTGAGTTTAAATCAGAAACAATACCAGTAAGACCCCCTATGAACTTTGGTTTGGCATCACTCCTACTGTGAGATATTTCAGAGTATTTGGTAGCAAGTGTTATATTAAGAGAGATGAAGATCTAAGGAAGTTTGATGCTAGAAGTGATGAAGGTATTTTCTTGGGTTACTCCACTCAAAGCAAAGCATACCGGTGTTACAATAAGAGACTGAAAAAGATGATATAAAGTACAAATGTGAAGGTTGATGAAGGAATTGAGAAGCCCTCAATGTTTTATGAATATGATGAAGATGATCAGAATGATCCTCTGGTGGAAGGAGCTCCATCCTCCTCTGTAATTCAGATCCAGACTGACCTAGTAAATTAGGAAGAAGAAGTTTGTCTGAATGAGCTTGTTCAAGAATTAGTAGTGGAAGAAACTCCCAAAGTTCCAAGGTATGTAACTCTAAATTACTCTGAAGATCAGATCATAGGTGACAAAAGTAAAGGGGTACAAACAAGGAGAAGAATTGCTCAAAATTTAGATGAATGTTGTATGATTTCAAAGATTGAACCTAAGACAGTTAATGAAGCTTGCAATGATGAAAACTAGACCAAAGCAATGAAAGAAGAATTGATGCAAAATAAAAAAATATCATACTTGGGATCTTGTTCCCAGACCTAGAGACAAGAATGTGATTGGAACCAAATGGGTCTTCCGGAACAAACTGAATGAAGTTGGTGAAGTAATCAGAAACAAAGCTAGATTGGTCTGCAAAGGCTACCCTCAAAAGAAGGAATTGATTTTGAAGAGACCTTTGCTCCGGTGGAAAGAATTGAAGCAGTCAGATTATTTCTTGCATTTGCTGCCTTCAAAGACTTCAAGGTATATCAGATGGATGTCAAGTCTGCCTTCCTAAATGGTGATCTGGAAGAAGAAGTCTACATTGAACAATCGGATGGATTTCAATTGTTTGATAATGATGATATGGTCTGCAAGTTGAAGAAAGCATTGTATGGATTGAAGCAAGCCCCAAGAGCATGGTATGAAAGGTTGGATAAGCATCTTGTGCAGATTGGATTCAACAAAGGTACTGCTGACAGTAACTTATATTTCAAAATTGATCATGAAAACATTTTGATTGTTGAAGTGTTTGTGGATGATATCATTTTTGGAGGAAGAGATAGTATGTGCAAATCTTTTGCAAATCAAATGAAAGGTGAGTTTGAAATGTCTATGCTTGGTGAAATGAATTTCTTCTTGGGTCTGCAAATTACTCAAACAAAGAAAGGGATCTTCATTTCTCAAACCAAATATGTGAAAGAATTGTTGAGGAAATTCGGTATGGAAGATTCAAAGCCAATGAACACTCCTATGGCAACCGGATGTAAGTTGAGAAAAGATGATGACTCTCCAAACGCAGATCAGACAAAGTATAGATCAATGATTGGTGGATTATTGTATCTCACTCAAACTAGACCAGATATAATGTAGGTTGTTGGTCTTGTGGCAAGATTTCAGGCTGATCCTAGAGAATCTCATGTTATGGCAATCAAGAGAATTTTTAGATATCTAAAAAGAACAGTTGAGTATGGTTTGTGGTATCCTAGAGATCATGATTTCTCTCTTCATGCTTACATAGATGCAGATTGGGTAGGAGATGTGGATGACCGGAAGAGCACCAGTGGTGGAGCATTCTTTTTGGGAAAAAGGTTGGTTTCTTGGCTAAGCAAGAAACAAGATGCAATATCTCTATCTACAATAGAAGCAGAATACATTACAGCAGCAGGTAGTTGCACTCAACTTTTGTGGATGAAATAAATGCTAAGAGATATTCAAGTGGAATATGACGAGCCTATCACAATTTTCTGTGATAATTCAAGTGCAATAAATGTTTCTAAGAATCCGGTATTGCATTCTAAGACCAAGCATATATCTATCAAATTTTATTTTCTGAGAGAAAAAGTGAACAAAGGTGAAGTCAGGTTGGAGTATGTGCCCTCCAAGGATCAGATTGCAGATATCTTTACTAAACCTCTTCCCAAGGACTCTTTTGAGTATCTCAGGGAGAAGTTAGGGGTCATGGCCCCTCCGGTGATGAACTAGGATGCACTGATGTGCATCAATCCGGTGGATATCATAGTCATATCTTGTGATCTGGATTGATGATGGGGAGCTGCTACTAAGGGGGAGCAACTGGTATGATTCTGATGTGTTAGAATTGCAAGTATGAGCCCTTTTCCATTGATGTCAAAGGGGGAGAGAAGACATGTGAAAAACAAGTGGTTGATGATCAAAGGAGGAGCAGTAAAGGAAGAGAAGATATGTGAAGAGTTGTTGTTGATAGGGGGAGCTGTGACAGAAAAGAGAAGTTCTTGTCTTGATGGTTTTTCACATCATATGTTGCCATCAATGACAAAGGGGGAGATTGTTGCAAGTATGAGGTGAACTAATGTTGTCATTGATGTCAATATACTCATATTGCATTGACAAGAAGGATTGGATGAGCTGTGTGCTGAGGATATTGAGAAAATTAGTCTCAATCAGGAACAGTGAAGAACAGTGATGAGAAGAAGGCCAAAGTACTGTATAGGTTGAGGATCAGAGGATACAGATTAAAGGGTTTGTAGATACGAGTCTTGAGATGTTCCAATTAAGATTTTAGAGGTCCGCATAAAGAAGTGAAGAAGTTATGGCTATTTGTGTGAAACTGGTTCCGACAGGTGTTCAGAGGTGACAGAAGGTCACAAAAAGGTCCGATGAGATCCGGAATTGAATTATCCTATTCTGCGGATTGGAAGGAGTGTTTGGGATATCCTTGTGATGTGTCATCTTGATTTGTGTATGATTTGGAGGTTTGAAAGTACCTTTTGCATTGTGACAGTGGCGACAGGCTGTGTTCTTGAAGTTCCGGATGATGAAGAGAAGAATTCTGGTAAGCTGATGAAGTGCGGATGTTCTTGATGATTCAGGGAAGGTTATGATGATCATTGGATCATGTCCAGTTCATGTTGGCGGTCCGCATTGAAGTTAGAGTTGGATTTGATGTTATGACTACCGGTTGTTGGTGTTCTTCCTGTAACAAGCTGACTGGATGTTCTACACGCCTTGCGAATGTTATTGTAATGTCTGCCGACTTAGATGATTGTTCCTAAGTCAATGTCTTGTATAAATAAGTGTTTGTGAATTCATTTTGACGTGTGGATTGTGTGGATAAGTGTGGTATAGTGAAGAGTAGTGCGAAAGGCAGAGCAAGGGTTTTTGGGCTTAAATGGAACTGATCCGGACATGGTAGAGATGTCATTCTCCAGTTCAAGATTGTGATTCTTATCACTCTGTAGACAGTGTGTCTCTTTGTAGGCAGTGTGCCTCTTGTGAGCAGTGTGCTCAGGCTGTGAGCCCTAATTGGCAAGTGCCATCTTTTCTTATTCTTCTAACAGAGAATAATCCTTGGGTTAATCACCCCGTGGTTTTTCCCTTAACCGGGTTTCCACGTCAAAATCTTGGTGTTCAACGTGTTGATGTTTATCTGCTCTGATGTTTATGCTTTATGCTTTCATGGATGATTAATTGCTATGCTAATGAATAACTAAGTGGATTTGAATGTTTGAATTGTGAGAAAGATTAGGATAACTGATTCACCCCCCCCTCTCAGTTATCAACACAAAAAACTATTTTTGTTTGAGTGAATTGATTGATTTGACATAAAAAGACATGGAACAAACATATTTTTAGATTTCATAAAAACAGAAATATTTTTTTTCTAATTTATGAGTTAATGATAAAAACAATAATAATTAAGTCGATTAACTCAACTTATGATTTGCTTTATGCATGATTTGAGATAAATTAAATAATAAATTATTTAATTTTGATGTACATGATGAACAAGATTTACTTTTAGAAGATTTTGAAGATAAACAAAGCAAATTAAATAAATAAATTTATTTAATTGTTTGTGCATGATGGAAGACATAGAATAGATTTGAAGATTTAAATAAATTAAACAAATAAATTCATTTAATTTATTTTGCATGATGAAGGATAAATAAAATATTTTATTTTATTTTATTTTTAGAAGAGATATTCAATTTAAATAAATTTGAATGATTTATTTAAATATGAAAGAATAGTTGATTTAATTAAATAATTTAGAAATTATTTAATTATAGATAATAGGATTTAAATGATAAATTGATTAAATAATTAATTTATTCAATTGATGTAGATTTGAAGATTGAAAGACGATAATGATTTAACTAAATAATTAAAATTATTTAATTTTGGAAGGATATAGTTGATTTTGATGAAATTAATTAAATAAATAGAATTTATTCAATTAATGTCAAATTTAGGAGATTTGGAAGAATTTGATGATTTTGATGAAATTAATTAAATAATTAGATTATTTAATTAATGTTAAAATGTAGGTGATTAGACAGATTTGATGAAATGCAAGTGATGCAATGACATGGTCATTTTTAGGTGTCTACAAGAACTAAATTTTTTCAATACTTTGATTTATTCACAAGACCTTTAAGATTACATCATCATTTAACCTGCAACAAGAACAATAATTTGAACAATGACTTCATGACTTAGCATGTGAAAAGACTTAGAAATATAATGAGACTATTTAGCCAACAAAAGTGAGGATAAGACAAGAAAACTCCCAATCAAGCAAAGATTAATAGAAATATGGGCCCTATTCCTCTTTGTGGACCTAAAAAGTTAGGTATTCTCTAATACCAAATAAAAGGAAATGTGTAGAACTTTCATAGTTAACATTGCATGTAGAGTGTCACAATTTATCTAATCTACATAATTTTTAGCAACATTTCAAAATAATAACACAAAGAAAGACAAAGAATGGAATACCACAATGAAGCAACTACATAAGAGAATGAGACATTGATATAGCCTAGGAAGACCTTTTGGGGAAAAACCCAACCTCCAAAGCTCCAAACTAATATATTTTTTAACAACTAAAAGGATTACAATACACTTGTAAGCTCCAACCTCTTCCAAGAGATCCATCCCCACACTTAAGGGGGAATCAAACATAAGTTGATGGACAACCTCCTACCCAAGCCATATATTTATAGACAAGTGAGTAATAATGAGAGGAAAACTTATTAGAAGCCTCCCAAACCACCTTGCCACAAATAATTAACACCCAAAGAAAATAATCAATACTTAAAATTGGGTTCCAAGTGTGCCACTAGAACTAAGTGACAACACATGGTTGTACATTTCTAAGGCAACCCCTTTGCATTCTCTAAACTTCACACCAAAGATTGGTTGGTAACATGTGAGCCCAAGCATTAAATTATTTTTCAATAGTAAATGAATTTTTTACAAGACATCAAAAATATTAAATGTATTCACTCAATGTGCCCAATCGACTATGCAATCACTAAATCAAGACCCCTCATTGTATCACCCACATTAAATATGTTTGTAATGTCACATACAACCTCCCCTAGAAAAAATATTGCTCAATGCTAATGCCTGGGTTCCATTTTGACATTGACTACACCACAACAAGTACAAAATATTTGTATATGCAAGGTCTACAACACCTTCCAACAAGATCAAGTTTGTAGGTGTAGGACATTTCTATGATTGTTGACTTGACTCTGATCCCTAGACTTGATCTTGCATAGATAATACTAAATTCTCTAATTCCAAGATGAATTGCATATTGTTATGTTTCATTCATAATCCAAAGACATCCTAAGTTGGTGGAAATTGGGACTTGACAAGTAATTTATGAAATTGTTGAGTCATTTAAAAAATCTAGAGTTCTGCTAAAGATTAAAACACAACTCTTGAGCTTAAGAACTAAATTTTTGCAAGACTAACTCATTCACAAGACCTTTAAGATGACATCATCCCTTTAACTTGGAACAAGAACAACAATTTCAACAATGATTCCATGACTTGATAGGTGAAAGGACCTAGAAAAATAATGAGATTTTTTTGCCAACAAAAGTGAGGATAACACAACAAAACTCCCATTGAAATAGAGATTAATAGAAATAAGGGCCCTATTCCACCTCATGAACCTAACAAACTAGGCAAGCTATAATACCAAATATAAGGAAATGTCCAAAACTTCCACCATTAACCCTATGTGAAGAGAATAACAAATTATCTTATCTACATAATTTTCAATAGAATTTCAAAATAACAACACAAAGAAATAAAACGAATCAAATACCATGATGAAGCAACCACACAAAAGAATGAGACATCGATATACCCCAAGAAGAACTTTTTGGGAAAAACCTAGCCTCCAAACCTCCAAACTAATATATTTTTCAATAGTTGAAAATATTACAATACACTTGTAATCTCCAAGCTCTTCCAAGAGATCCATACCCACATTCAAGGAGGAACCAAACACAAGATTATGAATAACCTCCTACCCAAGCCCTCTATTTATACATGCAAGAGAGCAACAATGAGAGGAAAACTTATTAGAAGCTTCCAAAACCACCTTGCCACCAATAATTAACACCCCAAAGAAAATAATCAATGCTCAAAGTTGGGCCAAAAGTTTGCCACTAGACCAAGTCACAACATGTGGTTGCACGTTTCTACGGCAACCCCTTTGCATCTCCAAACCTCACACCCAATATTTGCTTGTAACATGTGAGCCCAAGCATTAAATGCTTTTACAATATTAAATGCTTTCACTCAATATGCCTAAATGACTATGTGCTTACTAAACCAAAGCCCTCACTATACCAACTACATAAATTATATTTGCAATGTCATAGACAACCTCTCCTAAAAAATATTGATCAATGCCAATGTATTGATTCTGTGTTTTTTCCTGATTAACCTAAGTTAAGCACCCAAGGGTCCCAAAAAAAAAATAACAATTGAACATGGATTTTGGTAACCTTAGTTCACCAGATCCATTCCATTTATAGACACTTATCCCCCTGCCATTAATAGCAGGATCCTAATGTGTTCTCATCAACTAACTATTTCAAAGGTCATCGAATGTGTGCTATTGCAGGGATCTTTCTTCCTTTTCATCACCTAAGTCCAATTTTGTTTGCAAGTAGTATCCCCATTCTCGAAACATGGATTTTCGAAGCCTCCTTTCGATGCTTCAAGGACTAAAATTGGTTTAACCTCCAAGCCCTCTAGCACATAAAAGGCTTTCTTCGACATATCTGTATCAAGCAATCTGTCCTCCTCAACATTTGAAGAAGAATCACCAACATTACGCGCGGGGGAGGAGGGTTGACTATTCACCTCTGACTTATTCATAGAACTGTTGCCCATGGTCTTAATTTCATTAACCTATGGAGTTGTAAATTCTGCCCCAATGTCATTATGTTCTGATATCTGAGGAGTAACATGGTGATGAGGTTTGACATCCACTCATTATGTTCTGATATCTGAGGAGTAACATGGTGATGAGGTTTGACATCCACTCACCAGGTGGGCTTGCTGGAATTCACTCCACAATTAAGGACCTTTCTTTCACACAGGGAAACAAGATGCTCCCAACTAAAGCACCTCCTGCATCTAAATTAACCTTTTCATAGTTCACCGGTTGATTTGAAGATATTTCAGCAACCATCAAAATAATCTCTTTTGGAAATTCTTTTGTGAAATCCATCTTCACATAGATTTGAGCGAAAGTGTGGATTCCATTTTGACATAGACTACAACATTACAAAATACAAAATATTTTTATATGCAAATTATACAACACCTTCCCAATAATATCAAGTCTGCAGATGTAGGACATTTCTACTATTGTTGACTCCACTATGATCCTCAAACTCAACCTTGCATAGATAAAACCAAATACTCTAATTGGATCCTCAACTATGATCCTCAAACTCAACCTTGCATAGATAAAACCAAATACTCTAATTGGATCCTCAAACTCAACCTTGAATAGATAAAACCAAATCCTCTAATTTGAAGGTGAATAACAAATTGTTGTCATACATTCCTAATCCTTAAACATCCAATTTTTAGTACTATTTCAGTAGTCATAAAACTAAATACACTTATTTTTTTTTATATTTTTCCACATTTAACTATTGCAATTTATATGCATCTTATCTGTTTAACCTAAATCAAAATTAAGGAAAGTTTCTTTACCTTTAAACATGTACACATACCCCTTTATAAAGAGAACACAGACTAACTTTATATAAAGCAACGAAATATCTCATGCACAAGAAATATGACAAATCGGTATACTAAACTTTCTTGGATGAATTAACAGTGGCCTTATTTTTCAGCCTTCCATTGTCATTACAATGACTACAAACGTAGCATAAAACGTAATAGAAGAAGATCCAATTGCAACAGATTCAAACCAAATAGTTAATTGATATATTTCCCAGAATAAACAAATTCATAAGCATCAGATGGACATCAATTTCATTTTGCTCTTACTCATGTTGCATTATTGGAAGAAATCAAGTTTGTCTTTGCATTTCAAAAGAAAAAGATGGTTTTATTACTATGCAAACTCTGTTACTAATTAGAAAGGATTACAAATAGGCTAACAATTCCTCCTCAAAGTTTGAACATGAAAAAAAGGTCATGCCAGGGACATTCAGTCCCATATAGAAATTGCAGAAAAAAATATAAACAACTTCCAAGGATGACTGAACACCTACTTCTAGCTTAGGACTCACTTTCTACTGAAAACATGTTAAACACATAAATCTTATGTCCTAATGAAGATGGGGAGATCAGCCTTGAAAGTGGAAACAGTGACAGTAGATGGAAGCAGGCTCATGTACTCTGTACCGCACTTATGCTCTTCACTCTCCATTTCATCAGGGTTAGTTCGCAGATAGTTGGAGAATTCTGAACCCACATTGTTGGTCACAATGATAGTTCCTTTCCCAATCATTCCTCTTTCCTTAAGCAGCAGGAAATCTGACAAGTAACACTGCTTGGAGTGATCCATCAATAAAAAATCGAAGTGTGGAACCCCTTCATCCTCTAAGATCTCACACAAGTCCTCCAATCTGTCACTTAGTGTTCCTTGCATGATTTCCACCTTTGATGCAAGCCCTGAGATCAAACCAAGCCAGAAAAAGAAAAAGAGAAAAATGTTAAGACAGTGTTTAGCATTCAATCTCAAGAAACTGAGTTCTAAAACAAGATCCATGATTATGAAGACAAGCTAAATATTTAATGGAGCGAAGTACTATCTAGGTAATAAAATATGAGTTGATTTTTTTTTGGTTTCAGCTAAATAATCAAATCAATTTATATTAATCTATATATTGGTTTTGTAAGAAGTGGTTTAAAAAGCTCATTAAATGGTTTATAAGAATTTATTTTTTATAATTATCAATTTTTTATTTTACATTTATTATATGACATTTTATAAAATGTGATTTATGAGAATTTATTTTTGTTAAGATAAATAATCCACTTGATATCATTGTATTTCAATAATATTTATACAAATAAATGAAATTGACTTCTCCTAAGACTAATCATCCTTCTATTACTCTTATTCAAGCACACTTAGCCATAAAATCTTGAAGGCTTCTTGTTAAAACCCTATCACACAACTTCAAAATGAAGGACAATGTTAATGTCTTAAGACATAGAACTAGACAGATTGATGGGTCCTAGTTATAATTACATTTAAATAATAAGCAACAAAGGACAAAGGACCATGTCAAGAGCTATTCTTAAACATCATCCAGTTCAAATTTGAAGGTCAATTTTGGCTAATAAAAATAGGACCAATATTCACCATTTTTTCGTATGAATAAGGTGTAAAATTATATTGACTGTTTGACCATTAAACCAGATAATTTTTAAGTAAAATACATGTGAATACCTTTTATCTTTTTCCATTTTTCTTTCTTGAATATTTAATTTTTCATCCTTGAATTTCAGAATATGAGAAATCAATTACAACTAGAGATCCTTTAAAAGGCTCTCAAGGATTTCTGCAGTTTGTCTACGATTTCAAATTAATGTCTCTCAGACAAAACCCCTGTATGGTCTTCTGGATGAATTTACACTTCCAAAGATATCTTCACAACTAGAGATCCCTTGAAAGGCTTTCAAGGATTTCAGTAGTTTCTCTATAATTTCAAATGAAAGTAAGTGCCTGAGAGAAGACCCCTGTTTGGTCTTGGGGGGTGAATTCACACTTTCAAATATTGCCTGCATCCTCATGTTTACAATAACAGCCAAAAGAAAAGAAAAACTACAATAACTTACCTGCATGATTTATCATTGCTTTGGCAACGTTGCAATTATTTGGATTTATTTCTATAGAGATCAGCTTGCTGTCAGGCTTTGTCATCTTGGAAGCAATTCGAATGGCTGAATACCCACAATAAGCTCCCAGCTCTAAGGCCAATGTGGGATCACATCTCTGCACTGCAGATTCAAGAATGGAGCTCTTCTGCTTGCCAATCTTCATCATCCAAACACGTTGAGTGTAATCATCAATGGCATCCAACACAGCCTCTGCATTTCCTTCTTCTGCCTTCTTAAGAACATAGTGAAGCAGGGCTGTTTCCCTGCCATCAGGGGACTGCCCTGTGAGCCTTGCCTTCTTGCTGGAGAGAAACACGAAGTATGACCATAGCCTTGATAGCATCTGTGGAATCATCATTCTAATCCTATTGATGAAAGTCATTTCAAAGGAAGAACAATATTGTTATATTATATATGCTTCAAAGGAAACTGTGAGAAAGCTAAGCCTGCAAATTATGATGGACAAATGGTCTATAGATCTTGTGATGATATAGTTCTTAGCTCATTTACAATCCATGTTTATAAAGGAGGGATTGTGGACATGTCTGATTTGGGATTTCATATTGTTACATTTATTTATTTTTTGTGTACAAAAGAGAATATGTAACCAACCTGATGGAACAAGTTATTCGTCTCTTTTGTTTGCCAGAGTTAAAACCGACCAGGGGGAGCGTTTTGCTTTAATAGTCAAAAGAGTTTTGATTCGAAGGCAATTAAAGTGCGTTGAGTTGATAACCCACGCGGTTTCTTCATATGACCTTGTGGTGAGGCCTAGCCGGGCTCATGTAACCTTGTTTGTGAGTTCAGAGATTATTAACGAAAGTGAAGGTTGGAGTTTTGAGTTGTTTTCTACGCATAGTTTTACAATCTTTTAGTGGAGGGAGGTTTAGAGCGTTTATAGAACTCTCTTTTTGAATTTAGTATTTAGGTAAAGGAAATGAATTTGAGAAATATATTAAATACCAATTTTTTTACTTTTGTGGTTGAATTTTTTTTTTTTAAATTCTAATATTTTTTTAAAATGTTTTAGTTTTAGTTTTGATTTTGTTTTTAAATGTTTAAAAAATTGCAATAGTGAGATTTGTATGTTTTTTTTTTTTTGATCTGTAAGAGTGAGTTTATTGATTAAAATTAGAATTAAAAATTACAAAAATGGCCAACCATGGCTAGCATGCAGTAATGCAACAGAGGGGTACAACAGTATACCCCAGCGCATTCTGAGTTACATTTATCCACCAGATTTGGTGTGAGATTGCAAATCCATTTTGATCTTATTCAATTTTGTCATGAGAATTTTCTTTTTCTTGTTCTCTACTTCTTGCCAATCTTCCCCGTCTTCCTACTTTTGCATTTCTATGGGAACCATGATTTGAGATGAAACCTATGGATTGCTTCCACCACCCATTACAGATGATTTCCAAGTGTTCATTGAAGAAGAAACATCAATTGGGTTTGAGGCTGAAGTCCAAGGCTTGACTTTTGAATGGTTGCTTGGTTGTTGCAGTTGCCTTTGAGCCAGGCGTGTTTCTGGACAAGGTTCCTTAGCCGAGTGTGTTGTGCCTTGCCCATTCTCAGAAATTGGGGAGAAAGCGGGCTTCTGAGAAGGTATAGCCTTTTCCTCCCTCACCTTTGAGGATGCTATGATTGAGTAATGATGAGGTAGAGCATCCTTCCACTAGGACTACTGATAAGAATTTTTAATGATTCTAGAGCATGAATTGGCCATATGGCATGTATCAAAACACTTCTTGCATCAGAAGGGTAAACTTTCGTAATCTAGAAGTTGCGTCCGGATACGATCAACAAACTTGAATGTGATATCTGTAGGGAGATCACTTGTGACATCAATGTTTACAAGGATGAGAGCAAAAGTTGTGTGGGTGAAGTTGGTTGTGTCTGAATCCACTACAAGGAAGCTTCCCAAAGAATCGCCAATCGCTTGAAAACAATCCACAAACCATAATTGCAATGGAAGATTCGGAAGACAGATCCAAATAGGTTTTACAGAGAAAGATGCAGTAGCAAGGTTAAAATCTGGAAACCATGGTTTAAGAAGGAGAATGCTTTGCCCCCAACTCCATTTCTCTTGTAGAATGGCATCCCTATCCTGAATGCAATCAAACACCACAATAAAAAACCCTTGAGCATAGGGGTAAACCTCTACATTACCTTTGAGCGTGGGCAGCCATGCCGATGAGATCCATTCATGTAGATCTGGTAATTTTGGCCATAGACGGTTGAACTGGCCAATCAATCCATTGGAAGCAAAATACTATTCACCAGCATCGACCTCCTTTTTAATCTTTTCTGAAAAAACTAGAATAGGTGAGGAGGATGCCTTCCTAATGCACATTTTTGGGCAATTCTTAGGGGTTCCATGCTCAATAGAAGCCAAGTTGCCCTTCAGAGGGCGAGCATCCTAGACTGCAGACTTAAAATTTTTCTCTTGATTCTAACCGGCAAGCATATCACGGAAGGACAAACTATGCCCAATTTTTTAGTCCACCGAACCTTGAGAGCCAGCTGCAGGGCAAAGAGGTATTGATTTGCTCAAGCAGAGGTTTTCAACGCTTTGATTTTCCAAAACCCTCACCGATCTAGGGCAAACCTTCGGTAGAATTGAGGTCTTGGAATCCTTCCCTAGCAACAGGATCCCATCCGTGACAAGGAGATAGGGCATGGTAGGATTAATATCGCCCATTGATGAAGAGCAGACTCGTGATGATGGCATAACATGGGAGGCAAGTGTGGGAGCCGCAGGAGGTGTTGAGGTTATAGAAGCGCGCGGCATCGCTCTCAAATGATGTCCCTATATATAAACTTTATATTATATATTTATAGAATTGTATGTTAAAACTTTTATTTAGTTGTGGATTTATTTTATGTAATGATTTAATAAAACTATATATTGACAAATGGTATAATTTTGTATGAAGTTGGGTTCATTCCCTTATCCATCACCATTCGCTAATTATACATATTTTTATGCATTTCACCTTATCATGTTCCTATTTGCACTTATTTATGTACATCCACTATTTATTATACCTACACATGCACTTACATCCATACATTCATTTCCCACCTAATTTTAGCACCTTTCTATTCTAAATCAATTACATGATGTATAGGAGTGATATTGCACAACATGAAATCAACCCCTAAAATTATAAAATTTCAAATTCAAATTTTACTAACACTTACCCATTTCATTCCTACCATAAGTTGACTTGGTACATGTTTCATATATTTAATTGCTATGTCCTGGTATTTAAAGACATTCAATGTGCATCATTTAGCATTGAAGAACATCTATGCATTATCCTATTATCATTCACATATCATTTTAGGAATCTTTTGATTCGGAGTACTAAAAGAAACCTAATTATGTATCATCATTATAGGACATTTATTTTTATCATTTCTAACCTTGGAGTTGGCCTAGTCAAGGGGTTGGCCTAGGAGAACATGATGCTTGCAATCTAATGATCTTACAAAGACATTTTTAAATACTACTAGTCCCTGAAAACCAATGAAAATGTTTTTTAAGTGACATAGGTTATAGAAATCCACAATGTGTAGGATCACCTTCATGCATGGGGAACATATTTCATGGTAGGTGGGATTGATTTCAAAGGGAGCATTTTTTACCCGCAATAAATTCTAGATTATTATGATTTTGAGGCAAAGTTCAAACTAAGAGCATCCATTATTAGACCTAAGGCATGTGCATTTCAGTGCAACTTCAAATTTATTTTTCACTATTCCTCCTAGAAATAAGTGATATGGTGTGGAGTCTGATCAGTCTCCAACTGGGAGATTGTTGTTATATGGAGCCTAATCAGACTCGGAGGTTAAATTTTCCCCACTTTTATCAGCACGGTTTCCCCCCAAATTATTTAACGGGGGAGTGCGGGGGTCAGAGCCCATCCTGGGGGCTTATCCCCTCGAAGAAAAAATTGCCTATTATTTTATAAAGGCGTCGGGAATTATTTTTTCTATTAGCTGACATAAAAAAACCCTATTTTTGTAACCGACAAAAAGCTTGATAAAAGCGGCTAAGGGTTAGGGTTTCCGTTGATAGTGTATTGTAACATTTGCACTGGTATTGAGTTGCAGGGATTGCTGGTTGTAATTGGTTTGATTTACTGGATAATAATATTGGACTCTCTGTTGGTGGATGTAGCCCGAGTTTGGGTGAACCATGTTAAAACTTGTCTCTCACTGTTATTATTTCTGTGTATTTTTCATTCCTCTGTTTAATCTTTATTTGCAATTTAATTGATATCTTTTATCGACTAACCCTAACAATAAGTGTCTTTATCCCTTCCATTTACTTTCCTAATTTAGTATTTTGATCTACATGCACTTATCAGTCCCAACTAATTATTAATTAATCTAGGTTTAGTTATGCTAATTGTCTACATTTTATTTAATTAGCCAAGATTAACATAAGGGAAATATTGTTTTCCTTCACATTTTTGGTGAATGCATGCATGCTTACACACCCTAGGGCTTGACCTCAAGGATATACCTTTACTGATTTTAGGATATTTTAGATATGATATCATTCTAATTTTATCATTCATCTTCATGTTTCTTAAGGGTTTCAATTCCTTTTAATTGCATATATGATTATTATATCCTGATTAGAGTTTCAATATTGCATAATGATGTACATCCTTTATGTAGCCCTTCCACCCTAGGTTATTCTACCTTATGGTTCCTTTTAGGTCTCGCTCCTTGATTGATATACATGCATACATTTTAGATTTTGATAGGTTTCTATCTTTCATTACACATCATCCTTAAATCCTTGATATTCTCATGACACGTTATACTAAGGATAAGATATCTCTTCTATAGAGAAATTATTCTATCATGTTTCATCCTTCCCTTCCTTCATGGAGTTGATTAGTGCTCATACATGCTTATTAGATAGATTTATGCCATTTCTCCATAGTCTTAATGATGTTTTTATATATTGTGATAAGGATGAGTACATGTCTAGTGAGGACATGCCATGTGATACACCTTGTAAGATGGACATACATGATATAGTCTTACCTCTTTCACTTACTCATGACATTGTTGCATTACATGATGATCTTTATTTTACATGTCAAGGTAGTAATACATCCATAGAGTCATGCTTTTTATATGGCACATCCCCTCTCATACATGATGTGATGCATAGTGATAAAAAATTTACATCTCATGTTTGTTTGATCCATACATCCCATGATGATGACATACCTTATAGCTATACATCATTATCTATCCATGTGGATGTTAGTGATGATGTTACAACTTTGCATTCCTTACATGATGACATGATGAGACTTAGTGAAGAACTTTAGATGATGACTATGATGGTACTATGAAGGCCTCTTTACATATGAAATCATATTTATTTGCTAATTATGAACATTTAGATGATGATATCTTATTGATTAACGAGTTTAGATTATATTTGAATGCTAGTGCTTTATAATGGTTTGATTCGTCTTATTTTCTTTATAGTTCCTTCATGAATTTAGGTCCTACTTTTATTACATATTTTCTCTAGCCTACTTCAAATGAGGATAGACTTATGGATGTAGCAATATGCCCTTACAATTTATCTTTTGAGCCTAATAAATCTTCCATCAATATGACCTATGTTTCTCCTATACATTACTTTCACATGACACCGAATTCACACGATTTCCATCTAGTAGGGCACACACACCAAAGATTGAGAAGATGCCAAGATGTTAATTTACCACCATTGCTTTTACTAATCAACTCACTTAATTTAAATCCTAGCCCTCAAATCTCATCTAAACACCCTAAGGATTTTGACATCATTCAACAGTTCTACAAAATATTCAAGCCAAGATATCACTTTAAGACTTCATATGCATGTCATCTTTTTATAGAGATATTAATCCAATTCCCAGGGTGAACTAGTGGATGACTTTAAAGATTAACTAGTAATGCATCAATATTATAGAATGTGTAATAAAAAACATATATGTAAGCCAAAGACACATTCAAGATGCAAATGACTTTTGACAAATATACCACTTCTATTAAAAAGGAATATGCTCGAAATGTACAAAGAGGTTAGATGAGAATCTATGTGTGCCTCTTCTGCTCTACAAAATGTACAAAGTGGGAATTTATACACAATACTACAAGTAGATTATTATCTAGGATCCATGTAGATGCTGACAAGTGTCCAACATGTATGGCATGTGGCTCATGTGGATGGGATGATGATAGGTGTCAAACTTTTATGGTGCCAACTATATTGTTGGGACATGTAGCACATACACTTCCATGTGCTAGATGCATATGATGCTAGTTATATGATCATGCTTTGTGGCATAGTAGCCACCAAGTGGCACACATGTATGGAATAATAACATGTGGATACTAATGTTCCATATGTCATAGATGTATGATCAAACTAGATGTTTTTGATTAAGTTTAGTTGGGAAAAGGGTCCCAGCCCCATACAGTAGCAAGTCTAACAGTCCAACATTATACCATATAACCCTGATAATAACTCATAGAGGGCTAGGGTACTACGAGCACAACCACTACAGCAAAAGTCTCAGAACCAATCCTGAGCAAAAGACATAACAGTCCACAAAAAATAGACCCCCAAAATATCAACTTCCCTAATAAAAGGCCAAGGAACCAGGACCAATAGAGTACCAGTAAAACAGAGGTAATAAGAAACATATTATCATTCCACCCTGATAATAACCCTTCCAGGCTAAGGAGTCAAATCATATACCCATCCATAATATTATTTTGACATATAAAGTTAAGGCTACAAATTCAACCATTTCAATGGGGACTTCTAGGAAGAGCTACTAATAATCAAGAATCATTTTAACATATGAATTAAAGAAATATCTTTAGTATTTAAGGTTAAGACTTCGAAAGATGTCATTATTAAACATGAAAAATAAATTTATATGAGTTGAAAAGATTCTAAATGATCTATGAGTAAAATATACAATTATGACTTAATTGTTATATGGAGCCTAATCAGACTCAGAGGTTAAATTAACCCCACTTTTATCAGCGCAATTTCCCCCCAAATTCCTACGGGGTTTGGGAGCAGCGCCCCCAAGACGGGGTCAAGGGGCAACACCCCTTGCGGGGTCCAGGGGTAGTACCCCTGGCGCGCTCCTTGTCACGATATAGGGCGGGGTTGAGGGCCAGCGCCCCCGTGGGGGCTCAAGGGCAACACCCTCGAAACCTCACACAGTTTTTATTATTTTATAAAGGCGTCGGGAGTTATTTTTTTATTGGCCGACATAAAAAAACCCTATTTTGTAACCGACATAAGTCTTGATAAAAAAGGCTAAGGGTTAGGGTTTCTGTTGATATTGTATTGTAGCATTGTGCAGTGGTATTGAAGTACAGGGATTGCTGGTTGTAATTGGTTTGATTTACTGGATAATAATATTGGACTCTCTGTTGGTGGATGTAGCCCAAGTTTGGGTGAACCACATTAAAATTGTCTCTCGTTGTTATTATTTCTGTGTATTTTTCATTCATCTGTTTAATCTTTATTTGCATTTAATTAATATCTTCTACCAACTAACCCTAACATTAATGTTTCCCCAAGGGGTGCTCCTATGTTGTTTGTTAAGAAAAATGATGGAACCATGCATTAATATATTGATTTTCAACAACTTGATAAACTTATCATCAAGAATACGCATCCTTTCTAGGAATAGATGATCTCTTAGAGCAATAAGGTGGAGATAAGTGTTTTTCTAAAATTGACACTACGAATGGACCACTAAGTGTACTCAAGCCTTTAATAAACTAAACCCTTTATAGATTTCTGCACCAATCTTATGCATTGCTAATTTTAGCAAATCATTTATAGTATTTACTAATGTGTGTGGCATGTGCATAGGTGTTGTATTAATGTAAGAAAATTAAGTGGTTTGTTATGAATGTAGAAAACTGTTACATTGAGAGATAAAGTATCATATTCATGATTTATAACTACTTGGTATTGTTCATGCTTTAAAATTTTAGTGACATTATTTGTTAGGGAATAAATTTATCTTAAGAAATGATCATCATAATCTACAACATTTATTTACACAAGCACGATTAAATACAAGAAAAATACAATTGATAGAATTATTAACAAAATATGATTTCACTTTCAATATATTGAAAAGAGAATGTATTTGTAGATTATTTAAGTAGAAAAATGTTGTGCAAATGTATTAATTTTTGATAGAAGTCAATTTGAATATGAAATTAAATCTAAATTATTGTAACATCCATGTTCTAAAAACATAATAAAGTCAAGAATTTACCATAGAGTAATTCAACAAGGTAAAAATGAGAATTATTTTTTTATTATTTAACATATAATAAAGTAACAACAATTTGCAATATTTTCTTACATAATACAATATATCATATTGTCTTTCTCAATTACAAGTATTTGCATAAGTATTTCAATTACATAAACAATTCTGGAAAGATCACTGCTTTTGAATATCTAACATCTTTATCACAAGCCTTGGCATGTTTTCTGCTGGAGAGAGAAAGAGAGTATCTTCCTAGTGATTTACCTCCATCCACAAACTGGCGGTCTCCCACACATCTTCCACATAGGAAGTGGCCCTACCCTTCAAGAGGAATATAGACCAAAGGTGACCAGTGGTGATTTTCCTTCCCGAGTACATAGTGTTGTATACTACACAACTCTATCAACCATACAACCCTAGATACCCTCTAGCTAAGTATTATTTCCAATAGGTTATGCAATCCAGATATAGTGAACTGACAATGCATGCAGAAAATGAATGCATTACTTTGGCCAAAGTTTTAATATCAATAACGTTCTAAATGAATGTGGTCGAAATGTTCACCCACCCCTACTCGACTTGGATACTATTGTATTCTTGTAGTTTATCCTCACCATCTATGTTTATGCAAATGGTTTTAATATCTTCCATGATAATAGTCTACCTGACTCAGACGAGTTCATATGAACATAACCAATCATTTGTTTTCATATTTGACTCTAGTGTTTTCATTACAACCTCTAATAAACCGATATTTCAAAAATAACCATATCTCATAACTATGAGATTAAGGTTTAAAAATGACCCTTGGGTTAACTCAATGGAGATTAAGATTAATAAGGTACTAGAAAAGATATTACCTCCTACACAATGGAGTATGATTTCCTTCTATCATCCTATTGCAATAACATGGATAATCACCATAGTTTAGATTATATACATATATGCAATATTCAAGTTTAGTCTTCTCTATTCTTATCATAATGATTTACTGTTAGATTTAGGGCACACAACTGAGAGGGGGGGGTGAATCAGTTGTGCAAAAACTTTCTTCACTTAAACACTTATTCTTACTTTTCAATTCAGCAGCATAATAATAAATCAACCATGGAAAACATAATGCAATGAATCAAGAGCAGAAACATATCAACACATGAGACACCAAGATTTTGACGTGGAAAACCTAGTCAAGGAAAAAACCACGGGGTGATTAACCCAAAATGTATTCTCTATTAGAAGAATAGAAAGAACAAATGACACATGCCAATTAGGGCTCACTACTCAAGCACACTGCTCACAAGAGGCTCACTACCTACAAGAGACACACTGTCTACAAAGAAAAGAGTATCACATACATGAACTAGAGAATAGCATCTTCACCATGCTTGAATCAGTTCCATTTAAGCTCAAACACTTCTGCTCTGCCCTTCGCTCTCCTCTTTGCTACCACTCACTCATCTTCACATCAACAACTTGAAATGACTTCACAATCGCTTATTTATACAAGACATCAACTTAGGAATGATCATCTAAGTCGGCAAATATCAATAAGAACATCCGCAGGGCATGTAACTAATTCAGTCAGCCAGTCTCAAGAAGAACACTATCATCCGGAGGTTATTCTTGAATTACGGGCTCTAACTTCAATGCAGACCATCAACACAAATTGGACATACTCCAAAGACTTCCACAAGCTTTCATGAATCACCACAAACATCCGCACTTCACCTGCTTACTGGATTCCACCTCTCCTACATCTGGAACCTCAAGAACACAGACTGTCACTACTGTCACAAAAGAATAAATGCTTGCGGACCTCCAAACTATGAACAAATCAAGTTCACACACCACAAAGACTTCCCAAACACTTCCTCAAATCCGTAGAACATGAAACAGTATTTCCAGATCTCACCGGACCTTTCTGTAACATCTTGTCACCTCTGAACACTTACCGGAACCGGTTTTACTCAAGCATCCATAACTTATTCAGATCTTCATGCGGACCTCTGAAATCTCTACTGGACCACCTCAAGACACATATCTACAAACCCTTTAATCCACATCCTCTTATCTTCTTCCTATCTTGGATTATTGCCTTGCTGTCATCACTGTTCTTCACTGTTCCTGATTGAGGCCAATTTTCTCAATATCCTCAGCACACAGCTCATCTAATTCTGATCATTAATGCAATAGGGGTATGTTGACATCAATGAGAACACCAGTTAGGCCCATAATTGCAACAATCTCCCCCTTTGTCATTGATGGCAACATATTATGTGAAAAACTATTTTAACCATCAAGACAAGAACTTCTTCTTACTACTCAACTCCCCCTAACAGCAACAACCATTCACATGTCTTCTCTCCCTTTATAGCTCCCCCTTTGATCAGAAGCTACTTATTTTTCACATGTCTTCTCTCCCCATTTGACATCAATGGCAAAGGGCACATACTTGCAATTTCATCACTTCAGACTCATATTTGCTACTCCCCCTAAGTAGCAGCTCCTCATAATCCACTCTAATGTCTCTTAACATCTACTTCATCCACAAAACTTGAGTGCAACTACCTGCTGCTGCAATATATTCTGCTTCTGCAGTTGACAGAGATATTGCCTCTTGTTTCTTGCTTAGCCAAGAAACTAATCTCTTTCCCAAAAAGAATGCTCCACCACTGGTACTCTTCCGGTCATCCACATCTCCTGCCCAATCAGCATTTGTATAGGCATGAAGAGAGAAATCATGATCTCTAGGATACCATAGACCATACTCAACTGTCCCTTTTAGGTATCTAAAAATCCTCTTGATTGCCATGACATGAGATTCTCTAGGATCAGCCTGAAATCTAGCAACAAGACCAACAGCCTGCATAATATCTGGTCTAGTTTGAGTGAGATACAACAATCCTCTAATCATTGACCTGTACTTTGTCTGATCAGTCTTAGGAGAGTCATCATCTTTGCTCAACTTACATCCGGTTGCCATAGGAGTGTTCATTGGCTTTGAGTCTTCCATCCCAAATTTCTTCAACAACTCTTTCACATATTTTGACTAAGAAATGAAGATTCCTTTCTTTGTTTGAGTGATTTATAGACCCAAGAAGAAATTCATTTCACCAAGCATGGACATCTCAAACTCACTTTTCATTTGATTTGCAAAAGTTTTACACATACTATCTCTTCCTCCAAAAATGATATCATCAACAAACACTTCAACAATCAAAATGTTTTCATGATCAATTTTGAAATACAAATTACTATCAGCAGTACCTTTGTTGAAACCTATCTTCAAAAGATGCTTGTCTAATCTTTCATACCAGGCTCTTGGGGCTTACTTCAAACCATACAGTGCATTTTTCAATTTGCAGACCATATCACCATGATCAGACAACTGAAATCCATCCGGTTGCTCAATGTACACTTCTTCTTCCAAATCACCATTCAGGAAGGTAGACTTGACATCCATCTGATACACTTTGAAATCTTTGAAAGCAGCAAATGCAAGAAATAATCTGGCTACTTCAATTCTTGCCATTGGAGCAAAAATTTCTTCAAAATCAACTCCTTCAATTTGAGAATAGCCTTTGCATACCAATCTGGCTTTGTTCTTGACTACTTCACCAACTTCATTTAGTTTGTTTCGGAAGACCCATTTGGTTCCAATCACATTCTTGTTTCTAGGTCTGGGAACAAGATCCCAAGTGTGATTTTTCTCAATTTGCATTAGTTCTTCCTCCATAGCTTTAGACCAATTTTCATCATTGCAAGCTCCATTAACTATCTTAGGTTCAATCCTTGAAATCAAACAGTACTCATCTGAGTTTTGAGCAATTCTTCTTCTTGTTTGTACTCCTTTGCTTTTGTCACCTATGATCTGATCTTTAGAGTGGTTCAGTCTCACATACCCTAGAACTTTTGGAGTTTCTTGCACTTCTAATTCTTGATCAGGCTCATTTAAACTCATCTCTTCTTCCTGACTTACTGGATCAGCTTGAATCTATTTTTCAGAAGAGGCTTGAGCACCTTGAATCAGAGCACCATTCTGATCATCTTCATCATACTCTTGAATCCTTGAGGGTTTTTCAATTTCTTCATCAACCTTCACATTTGTACTTTCTATAATATTTCTCAATCTCTTGTTATAACACCGGTATGCTTTGCTTTGACTAGAGTAACCCAAGAAGATTCCTTCATCACTTCTAGCATCAAACTTTCCTAGATCTTCATCCCTCTTAATATAACATTTGCTACCAAAAACTCTGAAATACCTTACAGTGGGAGTGATACCAAACCAAAGTTCATAAGGAGTCTTACCAGTATTGCTTCTAATTTCAACTCGATTGAGAGTGTAGACTGTAGTACTAACTGCTTCTCTCCAATATATCTAAGGAACATTTGCTTCCATCATCATGGTTCTGGATGCTTCCTGGATGGTCTAGTTCTTTCTCTTAGCTACTCCATTCTGCTGTGGAGTCCTAGGAGCAGACAACTGTCTCTTTATTCCATGTTTCTCACAAAAGTCTATGAACTCACCGGATGTGAATTCTCCACCTCTATCAGACCTCAGACATTTCATTTTTAATCCAGTTTCATTCTCTACCATAGCCTTGAATATTTTGAATTTCTCAAGTGCTTCTGATTTCTCCTTTAGAAAGGTTACCCACATCATCTGGGAATAGTCATCAATTAGCAACATAAAGTATCTATTACCTTGTATACTCCTAACTCTTGCCAGACCACAGAGATCAGTATGAACTAGGTCCAATATTCTGGTAGAAGACAATTCCTTACTTTTGAATGTGACTCTGCTCATCTTACCCAACTGACATTCTTTACACAAGCTATTACTAGGTTTTACTAATTTTGGAAGATCTCTTACAGCCTGAGTAATGCTTATCTTAATGATATTATCAAAATTCACATGACACATCCTCCTATGCCATAACTAACTCTGGTCAATTTGAGCAAACAAGCAACTTGTACCAGTACCAACCAAGTGAAAGATATTACCTTTAGTTTGAGTACCGGATGCAATCTCTGTTCCAGAAATTTCAAAGATCTTGCATTTTCCATTCTTGAATCTAAGATCATAGCCTTTGTCCACCAACTAAACAACACTGAGAAGATTGTGCTTTAAGCCTTCAACATATAGTACATTACTGGTTTTGTTCTTTCCGTCAAAAGAAATAGTTCCTCTGCCTTTGATTCTGCCAGCAGAATTGTCACCAAACTTCACCACTCCTTCATACCTTTCCAAATCTATGAACTTATTTTTGTCACCTGTCATATGATGAGAGCATCCACTGTCAATGACCCAATCATCCTTTTCTACAACTTGGGCAGCTAGAGCTCTTTCTTCAACTTTATGATTGACAGATTCAGAGGGCATTGAATCTTCTTCCTTGATGGCAATGAACACGTAGTCTTTTCTAGATTTGTCTCTTATTTCTGATTCATCATCTATTACTCCTTCATCATCTCCTTCATGAGCATAGTAACAATCCTTCTGGAATCTTGGTCTGTTAGAATTTGGCCTTGAAAATCTTTCCAAACACCTTGAAGCAAAATGGCCAATCTTATTGCAATTGAAACACTTAAAAGGAAACTTTCCTTCATACTTACCGGATCCTCTTGGCAGCCTTTTTGCAATAAGGGCTTCAAGTTGAGTAGTCTCTACTTCTTCTTCCTCCAGATCTTTTCTTGCTTTTTCATACCATGAAAGATTCCTTGAAGAGTTCTCTCTTGGATCAAACCTTTGTTTCCCTTTTACAGAAGCATTGGCTTTGAATGCAGATTCAATCTTTGGGGGTTCATCTCCAAACTCGGTCATTTCAAATGCAGCCAATTTACCAACCAATTGTTCTCTTGTAACTATTGTGTGAGCTCTGAATTCTTCAATTGTAGCAGCCTTGATTTTATAAGAAGCAGGAAGGGATCTGAGAACTTTGCAAACAATCTCTTCTTCAGTCAAGACTCCACCAGCATTTCTAATTCCACAAACAATCTCATTTACTCTTGGCATGAAGGTAGAAATGTTTTCATCATCTCTCATGTTCAGATTTTCAAATTTCCCTTTCAGGCTTTGTAACCTTGCACTTTTGACGTACTGGTCTCCCTCATGCAACAATTCTAGTTTTTGCCAAATTTCATAGGCAGTTGGTAGATCAATAACATTTGCAAGCTCTGTATCTGACAATGCACTTAGAAGAGCCTCAATGATCTATAGATTGTTTTCAGCTGGAGTGATTTCATCCTTAGTTGTTGGACCACCTTGTGGAGGTACATACGGTGTTGTAGCCATGGTCTAATACGCCATTCCCATACATCGCAAGTGACATTTCATGCGACCTTTCCAAAGATTAAAGTTGGTTCCATCAAATTTTGGACTATCCTTCTTGTAAGACGACATCCTGGATCTCCTCAAGCGATTAAGCTTCCTTTTAGAGGAACTTGGCTCTGATACCAATTGTTAGATTTAGGGCACACAACTAAGAGGGGGGGTGAATCAGTTGTGCAAAAACTTTCTTCACTTAAACACTTATTCTTACTTTTCAATTCAGCAGCATAATAATAAATCAACCATGGAAAACATAATGCAATGAATCAAGAGCAGAAACACATCAACACATGAGACACCAAGATTTTGACGTGGAAAACCCGATCAAGGGAAAAACCATGGGGTGATTAACCCAAAATGTATTCTCTGTTAGAAGAATAGAAAGAACAAATGACACATGCCAATTAGGGCTCACTGCCCGAGCACACTGCTCACAAGAGGCTCACTGCCTACAAGAGACACACTGTCTATAAAGAAAAGAGTATTACATACATGAACTGGAGAATAGCATCTTCACCATGCTTGAATCAGTTCCATTTAAGCTCAAACACTTCTGCTCTGCCCTTTGCTCTCCTCTTCGCTACCACACACTCATCTTCACATCAACAACTTGAAATGACTTCACAATCGCTTATTTATACAAGACATCAACTTAGGAATGATCATCTAAGTCAGCAAATATCAATAAGAACATCCACAGGGCATGTAACTAATCCGGTCAGCCAGTCTCAAGAAGAACACTATCATCTGGAGGTTATTCTTGAATTACAGGCTCTAACTTGAATGCGGACCATCAACACAAACTGGACATACTCTAAAGACTTCCACAAGCTTTCATGAATCACCACAAACATCCGCACTTCACCTGCTTACTGGATTCCACCTCTCCTACATCTGGAACCTCAAGAACATAGACTATCACTACTGTCACAAAAGAATAAATGCTTGCGGACCTCCAAACTATGAACAAATTGAGTTGACACACCACAAAGACTTCCCAAACACTTCCTCAAATCCCCAGAACATGAAATGGTATTTCTGGATCTCACCGGACCTTTCTGTAACATCCTGTCACCTCTGAACACTTACCGGAACTGGTTTTACTCAAGCATCCATAACTTATTCAGATCTTCATGCGGACCTCTGAAATCTCTACTAGACCACCTCAAGACACATATCTACAAATCCTTTAATCCGCATCCTCTTATCTTCTTCGTATCTTGGATTATTGCCTTGATGTCATCACTATTCTTCATTGTTCCTGATTGAGGCCAATTTTCTCAATATCCTCAGCACACAGCTCATCCAATTATGATCATTAATACAATAGGAGTATGTTGACATCAATGACAACACTGGTTAGGCCCATACTTGCAACATTTACAACAATATTATACTCATCAAGATTAATATAATAGGTAATAAGGATTATCCTATTGACCTTATTTCTTCTATCAAAATATTCTTAGTTTTTCCTTCACCTGCCAAGGTAAAATAGTTTTCCAAATAATTCTAAGAATCTAAGTTTTTGGAAAAGAATTCATTTGATATAAAACTAGACAAAGGATAATTCAAATCGATATCATCCTAGCTTTATATTTAAACCGTGTTACTCATACCAAAGAGTATTTTTATCAAAGTATCAATTTGCACTAAACGACCTCGAAAGTCCTTGCATAATTTATAACATCATAGATGATCTGCTTATATGATTTATTTCAATCATCTAATTGACCGGTTTGAGCTTATAAGGCTCATAATAACTACAAAAATAACCTCTCTTGGCATGCGAAATGTAATGATCATACTATCACTACACAGTAGTTTTGACATGTTAACAATTTTATAAAGAACATGTTGTATGTTTTTGGCTCATGACGTTTTGGTTTCAAAACCTAATGAAATTGGGATGCGTCGGCCAACAAGGCTCACTTGATGCCATCGAATGTCTTGTATAATAACAAGTAATTTACTATCAACACTATCTATCACTTAGAACAAGGATTCTATCACAGTCAACCACCATGGGTTTTGAAATCAAAAGCACATCAAATTCTATAGTTGGCCTTACTAGCAATTCTAACGAGTTCATACAAAATACAATAGTGAATATCACATAGGAAATTTGATTCCAAATTGATTAAAAGCGCAACATGCAGTAGAAGATAACCTGACGGTGATGATTGTAAAGGATGACTACATTTGTAAACTAAATCCTCTAAACATTGAAGATCGTCATATATTTCCTTCACACAGATGTTTCTCCACACCTCCTACCCACAACAAACCACCTTAAAACATGACCATACATATACCTGTCTCTTGACTTACATAGAGTCATTCCCTTATAGGTTTTCAACCATGACTCCATAAGAGTCATTTCCCTCATTACTGCCCACGATCCTCAATATTGGATAACAGGTAACACATATAGTCTATGAATACTTCTATCAAAACCAAATCCACATAAAATGCAAGTTTAAACATATATAAAATGTGTGGCGACCTCGCATGAAGTGGAAAATAGAAAGTCATTTAAAACACCATGTTTTCCTCTTAAAGAGGCCGACAAACATTAATACTGTTGTTAGATCATTTAGTGATCACCATGGTTAGTTCGATCCATCACTTGAGACGATAAAAACATCTCTATAAACATGCCTATGACCGCTCCATTGTTTGAGCAAGCAGTTAATAACTTTGAGATATAATTCTAAAGTCGATATTTATATATATAATTATATATATAGATGTAATGGTTTAACATGACTACTACCTTACTTGATCATTTATGCTTGGATCAATATATGATAACAATAATAATAATAATAATAGTAAGTTGAAAGGATTACAAATAATGTGAAAGGGTCGAGCTTGTCTCCCCTTCATAGTATTTCGTTAAATCACGCCAACTTGACTTGATGAGATCGTCGTATGACGTTTAATGACAACAATAAAACCCTATATGACTCGAGGGTACTAACATAATAATTTTGCGACAATGATGACATAATATTTACATTAATTGTAAATGGACATCATTATACTCAGAAGACGCCGTTTCTTTACAAACAACAATGTCGACACACAAACGACTTGCCTAGAAAAGAATCAAAAGATATTGACTACTTGTCGATTAGATCCAAAAGTATACTGACAAAACATCACTTACCTCTATCGATACTAGTTCACGTTTTTGTTAAACACTTATACTTGTTTTGGAAAATAATCACTCGTAACCTAAGGTCTATATTTCTCTTCTCAAAAGATACTCTCTTTTTTTCTGAGAGTCATCTGAAACCTATAATCCTATATAAAACTTGAAATCAACATATTACGATCAGTGCATCATTATTCAAATAATAAACCAAATTCACATAATGCAATTATTAAATCGATATAACATATTCATTTCCATAATTCCATAAATGACATTCAGTAGAATCTAAGTCTTTCCTTGATATTAATCTAAACATCAAAATAGATTTACTTATGTCCAAGTAAAAGTAAAAAGTATTAGCAAGACAAAAATTGGGGATGTAACATATCCTTCCCCTAAAGATTCATCGTCCTCGATAATATAAAGTATCAAATGCAACTAAAAGCAAGTTTATTGTTTTCAACTGGTAAACGTATTAAATAAATGAGGAAACTTTTGATAAAATTCATGGTAATCCTCCCATGTAGCATTTTCCTTAACATATTGGTCCCATTGGACCTTGCACTGCAAGACCTCTCTGTTATGCAAGCAGAGCTTGCTTGTTTCTAACACTCTGAGTGGCTCGATCTTGACCACCACTGGGTCCTGCATCTGTAAAGAATTCTAATTTAAAATATGATTATCACCTACAATATATTTCTTTAAATAAGAAACATGAAAAACATTGCGCATTCCAGACAAAGCTGGTGGTAGAGCAATTCTGTAGGAAACCGGATTGACCACTTTGAGTACTTCAAAGGATCCCACATATCGAGGAGCTAGTTTAGAAGATTTACCAAACTTAATAGAACTTTTATGAGGTTTAACCCTCAAAAGAACTTTCTCTCCAACAGAGAATTGTCTTGGTGTATGCTTGGCATCCGCATAACTCTTTTGTCTATCATTGGCTTCTGTCAATCTTTTTTTGATTAGTATAACTTTTTCTTCCATTTTAGCTAGCATTTCTGGTCTGATGCTAATCCTATCTTCTAGCTTATCCCAACTTATAGGAGTTTGACATCTTCTTCCATATAATGCTTCAAATGGTGCCATCTTAATACCAGAATGATAGGAATTATTGTAAGCAAATTCCACAAGTGGTAAATATTCTTCCCACTTATATTACTGATCCATGCAATACATTCACAACAAATCTTCTAAAACCTCGTTAACTCTCTCAGTTTGCCCATCACTTTTAGGATGATAAGCTGTACTCACATTGAATTTAGTCCCTAGCACAGAGAACAAAGTTTGTCAAAACCTTGATGTTATACATGCATCTCTATCTAAGATAATCTTTTCAGGAAAGCCATGCAATCTAAACACTTCTTATACAAATTTGTGAGCTAACACTAGTGCTCCATCAGTCAAATTTCTTGGTATGAAATGTGCTACCTTTGTGAGTTTATCACCACAACTAAAATGGCATCATGTCTATTCCTAGACATATGAAGACCTTGGACAAAATCCATACTTATGACTTGCCATTTCTACTCTGGTACATCATGTGGGTACAACAATCCTGATGGATGTTGATGTTCTGCTTTTACCCTTTGGCATTCTAAGCAACTTGCTACAAATCTTGCAGCATTGTTCTTCATTCTCTTCCAAAAATAAAGAGGTTTTACATCCACTAGAAGTTTGGTCACTCCCGGATGTCCAGAATATGGTGCAGTATGAACTTCTTTCCATACTAGATTCCTTAATTCAGTTGAATTAGGAACATACATTCTACCTCTAAACCTCAATAGTTTATCTGACTAAAACAGGAACCCATCATACCTTGGATCTCTAGGATTATCCTCCAGAGCCTGCTTAACCTACTCATAATATTCATCACCAGATAAATTTTGCAGCACTAAATCTTTGAAATTTCCATGAATAGAGACAATAGAAGATATATGTCTTCTACAACTCAAAGCATCAGTTACTCTATTCTCTTTTCCTTTGATGTAGTTTATCTCAAAGTCATAGTCAAATATCAATTCTAACCATCTCCTTTGTCAGGCATTCAGATGTGGTTGAGAGAAAATATACCTAAGACTTTGATGGTCTAACTTAAGTATAAAAGTTTTCCCTATCAAATAGTGTCTCCACATTTGCAAAGCATGAGTTACTACTGCCAATTCCAGATCATGTGGTGCATAATTTTCTCATAGGGTTTCAATTTTCTAGACTCATATGCTATGACTCTCTCATCTGGCATAAGCACTCCTCCTAATCCTTCTCCCGAGGCATCTGTAAGTACCTCAAATTGTCCTTCGGGGTCAGGAACTTTCAAAATTAGAGCTGAAGTTAAATTTTATATTAAGAGATCAAATGCCTCCTGACATTTGTCTATCCATTCAAATCACTTTCCTTTCCTTTGTAGGGAAGTGATTGGACTAGCAATACTGGAGAAATTTAGAACAAACTTTCTATAATAGCTAGCCAAGCCCATGAAACTACGCACTTCATGCACATTTGTGGGTATAGGCCAATCCAAAATAGCTGTGATTTTTGTAGGATCAATAGATATTTCTTTAATATGTCCTAGATATTGAATCTCCTTCTCGAAAAATGAACACTTTGACAATTTTTTGTATAACTTATGTTCCCTTAACCGTTGCAGAACCAATTGCAAATGTCGATGATGTTCTTCTTCATTCTTAGAGTAAATGAGTATATCATCCAGAGAGACTAGAACAAACTTGTCTAAACAATCTCTAAATACACTATTCATGAGATTCATGAATGCAACAGGGGCATTCATTAAACCAAATGGCAACATTGTGAACTCATAGTGCCCATATCTGGTTCTAAAAGTTGTCTTATGAATATCCTCATCTTTCAATCTTAACTGATGATATCCCGATCGCAAATCAATCTTTGAAAATACAATAGCTCCACACATTTGATCAAAGAGATCATCAATACGTGGCAAATGATATTTGTTTTTTACCATTTCTTTATTAAGCATGGGATAATCTATACATAACCAAAGGGTTCCATCCTTCTTCTTAACAAAAATAACTAGAGCACCCCATGGTGAAACACTGGGTCTGATAAAACCTTTTGCCAACAATTCTTGTAATTGGGCTTTCAATTCCATTAATTCCGTAGTTGTCATACTGTAGGGTGCTTTTGATATAGGCTTAGATCCTGGTTTAATATCAATTGCAAAATCAAAAACCCTCTTGGGAGGCAGTCCTAGAAGTTCTAGAAAAACATCCTCAAAATCCTGAAGATAAGGATACTTTTCTCCAAAAGATGAACTAGGGCTTTCTAACCCTTCCTCCACTTGTTCCATTTTAACTACAAACAATTGAAAACCTTTTCTTCTAGTGCTTTTCAATTGCTTAGAAAAGATAAGTCTAATCTTAACTTCTCTTTGAATCCCTTGAAATTGGTCTAATTTCCCAAGTCATCTAACCATTCAACAGTTTTTGAAAAAACAATCAACCTTAGCTCTATGCTTCCATAACCAACTCATTCCTAGGATTACATCATAGGAACCTAAGGGGGCTACATATAGATTTACTTCCATTGAGAAACTAGGGAGATCAATCTTGGCCTCAGACAAACATTGCTCTACCTGAGCCTTAGATTGGTTAGCATATTCTACTAACCAAGGTTTAGACATGTACCCAACTTTTATAAGAAACTTATTCAAAATTCTAGGAGAAACAAAGTTTTCAGTGGCTCCTGTATCAATCAAAATAGATATAGGGACTCCAAAAAAAGTACCTGTTATTTCAATGGGTGTGATTTGATACTCTGCTTGATGATTGTCAAGAGCTGCATGAATCCTTTGCTGGAATGCTTCTTGATGAGTGAGTAGTGCAGTACTGCTTTGTTGACCATTTTGATTCTTGTTAGGGCAACGATTAGCATAATGGCTGCCTCCACAAGTAAAGCATCCTCCAATGGGTCCTCTCTTATTTAGAGTCTTTCCATTATTATCCTCATTCCTTTTGTAATTACCATTCTTCTTCTCATTTCTAGATTCACCCTTGTTCTTCTGAGTTCCATTATATTTTCTCTTATTCTCATAACTCCTATCATTTCTTCTCTTGAATGGTTGGTTAGCAGGAGTTCCATTAAATCTCTTGCGGTTTTTGTCACGATAAAATGAGATGGATTTCAACTTTTGTTCTTGCTTGATCGCCTTCTCGTACACTTGATCCATTGTTGTGGGACCATGTACATCCACCTCTCCACCAATTTGAGCATTTAACCCCATGATGAATTTTCTGATCTTGAATCTCTCATCTTTTTTATACTGAGGCACATATTTCATAAGTTGGGTGAATTTTTCTCCATATTCCACCATTGTCATGTATCCTTGATGAAGATTCTGAAAATCAGTCAATTTCTGATCAAAATAAAGTTGTGATCTTTTTCGAAAGAGCTCCACGAACTCATCCCAAGTTACTCTTAAAGAACTTAAGTTCAATTCCATCTTCTTATTCATCCACCAAGTGGATGCTTCTCCTGCTAGTTGGAATGCTCCCCAAACTACCTTGGTTACTTCCGAGTAATTCCTTATCTCGAAATATTTTTCCATTTCTGTCAACTAAGCTTTAACTACATCTCCAGTCACCTTTCCATCAAATTTTGGTGGACTGACCTTCTTCATATCCTTAAAGAGTTCTGAGGTCAGTCTATCCCTTGCGTCTTAATGAGGTTCTGTACTCTTACTTTGATCTTCATGATTTTCTCTACTTTCTCCACGAGAGTTCTCACCTCCTCCCTCAAAATTCCCTTTATCATCCACCTTTTCCAAATCACCCAGTCTTTTCTTAGTTTCCTCAAGCATGGTTATGATTTGATCTAATTTATTATTTGGCAGGTGGCTTCCCTCTTCACTTCCTCCTTGGTTAGTTCTTGTCTAAACCATGCTTATTTGTTTTTCTCACACCTGAGAATATTGAGTTATTAAATCAAAACATAATAAACTCAAATCAAACAATAGTTTGGTACAAAAACAAATCTTCTTTATTTATTTCATTTCAAGAGTATAGAATATTCTTCATTTATACAAGAAATGACTTCAAAAGTCATGCTCAAGAGGAGTATATCGTTCAGATTCATTTTTAGATACATAATCTTGAGGTATATAACCTTCTGACTCACTATCAGACCTAACTTCTATAATCTCAGTAGATGGGGGTATGTGGGGATCTCGCCTAACCATAGTTGTATCCTCATCTGACATATATTCTATGATTTTAGCAGTGATCTTAAATCTTTCAATGTTTTCCTTTCTCACTCGCTTGATTCGAGTTAAGGCATTCACCAGGGTTTCAGTATCACTTAACCAAATGTCACTCTCATCATTAGTTCCCTCAAAAGTTTTAATAATGGCTTCATGTTCTCTTTTTTCTTTAAGGAAACGTTGACTCGAATTAACTGACTTTCTTGCTATCTTCTTAAGATGTACCATCCTAGCACATAAATTTTCAAACATTAGCTAACCGCATAATGTTGACTATAGGTAAGCATTGTGATCTCATAAGCCCTAGTGCTAAACCTGGTAGCTCTGATACCATATGTAACATCCATGTTCTAAAAACATAATAAAGTCGAGAATTTACCATAGAGTAATTCAACAAGGTAAAAATGAGAATTTTTTTTTCTTCTTTTATTTAATATATAATCAAGTAACAACAATTTACAAGATTCTCTTACATAATACAATATATCATATTGTCTTTCTTAATTACAAGTATTTGCATAAGTATTTCAATTACATAAACAATTCTGGAAAGATCATTGCTTCTGAATATCTGACATCTTTATCACAAGCCTTGGCATGTTTTCTACTAGAGAGAGAGAATATCTTCCCAGTGATTTACCTCCATCCACAGACTGGCGGTCTCCCACACATCTTCCACATAGTAAGTGGACCTACCCTTCACGAGGAATATAGACCAAAGGTGACCAGTGGTAATTTGCCTTCTTGAGTACATAGTGTTTTATCTTACACAACTCTATCAACCATACAACCCTAGATACCCTCTAGCTAAGTATGATTTTTGATAGATTATGTAATCCAAATATAGTGAATCAACAATGCATGCAGAAAATGAATGCATTACTTTGGCCAAAGTTTTAATATCAATAACATTCTAAATGAACATGGTTGAAATGTTCACCTACCCTTACTCGACTTAGATACTGTCGTATTCTTGCAATTTATCCTCACCATCTATGTTTACGTAAATGGTTTTAATATCTTCCATGATAGGAGTCTACTTGATTTAGACAAGTTCATATGAACATAACCAATCATTTGTTTTCATATTCAACTCTAGGGTTTTCATTACAACCTCTAATAAACTGATATTTCAAAAATAACCATATCTCACAACTGTGAGATTAAGGTTTAAAAATGACCCTTGGGTTAACTCAATGGAGATTAAGAATAATAAGGCACTAGAAAAGATATTACCTCCTACACAATGGGGTATGATTTCCTTCTATCATCCTATGCAATAACATGGATAATCACCATAGTTTAGATTATATACATATATGCAATATTCAAGTTTAGTCTTCTCTATTCTTATCATAATAATTTACAACAATATTATACTCATCAAGATTAATATAATAGGTAATAAGGATTATCCTATTGACCTTATTTCTTCTATCAAAATATTCCTATTTTTTCCTTCACCTGCCAAGGTAAAATAGTTTTCCAAATAATTCTAAGAATCTAAGTTTTTGAAAAAGAATTCATTTGATATAAAACTAGACAAAGGATAGTTCAAATCGATATCATCCTAAAGATTTATATTTAAACCATGTTACTTATTCCAAAGAGTATTTTTATCAAAGTATCAATTTGCACTAAACGACCTCAAATGTCCTTGCATAATTTATAACATCATATATGATCTTCTTATATGATTTATTTTGATCATCTAAGCGACCAGTTCGAGCTTACAAGGATCATAATAACTACAAAAATAACCTCTCTTAGCATAAGAAAAGTAATGATCATACTATCACTACACAGTAGTTTTGACATGTTAACAGTTTTAAAAAGAACATGTGTGTTTTTGGCTCATGACGTTTTGGTTTCAAAACCTAATGAAATTGGGATGCATCAGCCAATAAGGCCCACTTGACACCATTGAATGTCTTGTATAATAACAAGTAAGTTATTATCAACACTATCTATCACTTAGAACAACTATTCTATCACAGTCAACCATCGTGGGTTTTGAAATCAAAAGCACATCAAATTCTATAGTTGGTCTTACTGGCAATTCAAATGACTTCAGACAAAATACAACAGTGAATATCACATAGGAAATTTAATTCCAAATTGATTAAAAGCACAATATGCAGTAGAAGATAACCTGACGATGATGGCTGTAAAGGATGACTATGTTTGCAAACTACAAACTCCTCTAAACATTGAAGATCATTGTATATTTCCTTTACACAGACGTTTCTTCACACCTCCTACCCACAACAAACCACCTTAAAACATGACCAGACATAGACATGTCTCTCGAATTACATATAGTTGTTCCCTTATAGGTTTTTAGCCATGACTCCATAAGAGTCGTTTCCCTCATTACTGCCCACGATCCTCAATATCAGATAACAGGAAACACGTATAGTCTATGAATACTTCTGTCAAAATTGAATCCACATAAAATACAAGTTTAAACATATGTCAAATGTGTGGCGACCTTGCATGGAGTGGAAAATAGAAATTGGTTTAAAACACCACATTTTCTTCTTAAAGAGGCTGACAAACATTAATACTATTGTTAGATCATTTAGTGATCACAATGGTTAGTTCGATCCATCACTTGAGACGATAAAAGCATCTCTATAAACATGCCTATGGCTTCTCCATTGTTTTAGCAAACAATTAATAACTTTGAGATATATTTATATATATAATTATATATATAGATGTAATGGTTTAACATGACTACTACCTTGATCATTTATGCTTGGATCAACATATGATAACAATAATAATATTAATAAGTCAAAAGGATTACAAATAATGTGAAAGGGTCGAGCTTGTCTCCCCTTCATAGTATTTCATTTTAAATCATGCCAACTCGACTTGATGAGATCATCGTATGACGTTTAATGACAACAATAAAGCCCTTTATGACTCGAGGGTACTAACATAACAATTTTGTGACAATGACGACGTAATATTTACGTTAATCATAAATGGACATCATTCTACTTAGAAGACGTCATTTCTTTACAAACGACAAGGTTGACACACAAACGACTTGCCTAGAAAAGAATCAAAAGATATTGACTACTTGTCGACTAGATCCAAAAGTATACTGACAAAACATGACTTACCTCTATCAATACTGGTTCACATTTTTGTTAAACACTTATACTCGTTTTGGCAAATAATCACTCGTAACCTGAGGTCTATATTTTTCTTCTCAAAAGATACTCTCTCTCTCTCTCTCTCTCTCTCTCTCTCTCTCTCTCTCTCTCTCTCTCTCTCTCTCTCTCTCTCTCTCTCTCTCTCTCTCTCTCTCTCTCTCTCTCTCTTTGAGAGTCATCTAAAACCTATAATCCTATATAAAACTTGAAATCAACAGATTACGATTAGTGCATCATTATTCAAATAATAAACCAAATTCACATAATGCAATTATTAAATTGATATAACATATTCATTTCCATAATTCCATAAATGACATTCAGTAGAATCTAAGTCTTTCATTGATATTAATCTAAACATCAAAATAGATTTACTTATGTCCAATAAAAGTAAAAAGTATCAGCAAGACAAAAATTGGGGATGTAACAATTATCTTGTTATGTATATTTTTAATCCCTTTAAAACTAGATTACAAGATAAAAAATGTAAATGTACATCTAAATGATTGACTTGATTCATACATGTTAGGAAGTAATGGCCTTATGTATTCTAAAGGGAGAATATATATTCCCATTTTGCCTAGCACTAAGAAACAACTATAACAAGGTTCTCATGTCATACCTATATTAGGGCATCTGGGATTTCATAAAAAATATTTTTCAATGATCATGGCTCTATCTTAGTCAAGGTTAATAGGTTGACTAAAATGACACTTTTTGCCTACAAAAATTAAAGCATCTATTTTTGACATAGCTCATTTGTTTGTTAAGGAAATAATTTGTACATGGACTTTCTAAGAATATAACTTATTTCATAGAGACCTAAGATTTACCTTTTCATTTTGGAAGTCATTTTTTTGCTAAGCTTGGTACTAGTTTAAGTCTTAGTACTACACATCATCTTGAGTTGGATGGATAAACTCAAAGAATTAATGGAATCCTTGATAATATGCCACATATGTATATTATAGATAAACAAAAGATTATTTGCAATTAATTGAATTTACATACAATTTATTAGGATTAAGGTGCTATTTACCTTACAAATCCTATGCATATTTTATGGGTTTCCAACACTCTTGGAAAGTGTCCTTGGATGCCTAGGGTGTAATTGGAAGAATTAATTTGTAATTTAGACTCCCTAGATTCTTGGAATTAGTTGTCATATGCATTTGTGAAGGAGCTGGAGCACAACGGTGGTGATTATTTTGGACTTTAGACTCATTTATCGTACTTTCTCAATTCTAGGCACTAGGATTGAGGAATGGAATCTTGTTATGATGGATGGGACCCGCATGAGTTGGCCACTCCATTTTGGAGCACTATATTTGAGGATGTGGGAGTTACTTTGTCATAGATGCTATGTTAGTTACAATTTATAATTGGAGACTCATTGATTGAGCCTATGTGAACTCCATTTGAAGTTATTAAATTATTTACTACTCTCAGAAGATGCTCTATGAGTTGGGCATGGGATTTTTGTAGCGTACCATGGTTTTGGTACCTATTGTTTTGGTAAAACCATTTGTGGTTTTGGACTCTTCCTTGCCCATAAATTGAGAGTATTATTTTACTGGTACATAGGTGTTTCCAAAATGTTGTCAGTGTTGAACACCTGAAATATTAAGAGGGGGGTGAATCAGTATTCTCTGAAACCATTTAAGAATTTAAACATTCATTCCATATAGCATATTTAATTTGCAATAAGGAAAGCATGTAAGCAACCATTAAAACACATAACACATGAACACTAGATTTTTACGTGGAAAACCCAAAAGGAAAAAACCATGATGAGGATTAGCTCACAATATATTAATAATGCAACCAGTTAAGGTTGATACAATTGGTGGACTCACTGTCTAAAAGAGAATGCTCACTGTAGGTTGCCCACTACCAAAGGACTCACTATCACGAATAGAAAGAGATAGAAGAAGGGGTGGCTCACTACCAAATATGAACTGCTAATAATGCATATGACTTATGCTAAGGACTCAGTTCCACTGAAGCTCAAAATACTGACTTAACACACTTCATCTTCACCACAATCTTATTTGATTCTTCTCCACATCAGATTCTGCTCAACCACACACCCATTTACTTCTTTCACATACACACTCTACTCCTTTTTCACACTCCCTCCAACAAGAAATCAATCTTCTATATATACTGCTTTCAAACAAAATATCAATTAGGTCAATTTGAAGATGTAATGTGTGATTCCTTAACTTGTTAGCCAAAAATACAACCCAATGCACTTTGCAGAGAGAACCAAAGCATGTATCTCATTGAGATAGGTTGGCATGACATATATTTACTCCCATGACTTAATTCCATACATATCTTGACTCCGCACAACCTCAACACTTTTAGGTCCGCTCAACTGGTGAAGTAGCTATAGCATGAACTAATTGTTAGTTCACAACTCAACATGTGGACCACAAAAAGGCTTACTACTTGAATAATACACACTTCTGACATCCATAAACTTATCCTCAAATCTGCATAGCAAGATATTCATCTACAGTGGGATGCAAAACATTCCAATATACCACAGGCACTGTCAATACAGAGTCCAGTACTCTATCAACTCTATCTTTCACTCCGGAGGACTTCAAGACCTAAATCTTTGGATTTAAACTCCTTTAGTATGCACCAACAACACCTTACAACTGCATAGCAAAATTCTTCATAGCTAAGAAATGTGGATTGAAATACTGTGACCCTGTCATAGGTTCTGTACTATAGATGTCTTAGGAAAATCTTCAGCAAATTGTGCATGACTGCGGAACCCCAAAATGGAAAGACATCATGCTTAGGTGTACTCTCCTTCACATTGCACATAGTAGCTTCTCTGGATCAACACTTAGGTGTATTCTCCCATATCATACTTAGTAATTTCTCCGGACCAACACAATTGTATCCTTACACTTTGTTGCCACTCTTTAGACCAACACAACTGTGTCTTTACCCTTTGTTGCCATCAATGACAACATTGCTCACTGCCATGATCATCAGTCTCTTCATCATCATACTTATGTTGCTAACAATCAGAGTTTGGAGTGCTAGTGTGTTGATATTGTATTATGTTTATTGAAGAATAATACATACTTGTCCTCTTTTCTCTAGTGGATTTTTTTCCTAAAAGGGTTTCTCCACATATATCCCATTTTTCAATGGTTTGGTGATTTTATTTCTTATTTGTTGATTTGTGCATCTACATATTATCTCTATGGCAATCTCAAAAAAGGAACAATTTTTAGATTTGTATACACTTTGTTGAAGTTTTTATTGTACTAGTTTCACCTTGTTTATTAACATTTGGTAATGTGACATTTGGCAAGTCTGGTTGTAGGTTAGTAAGAGGAAACTTGGTGGTAGCTAGAGGATCTCATATTGGGACTTTATTTAGGCTGAATGCCTCCATATTTTGTAACTCTACCAATGTAACTAGCAATTCTGAAAATGCATGTATGTTGTGGCACCAACGTTTGGTTTGAACATAAGTGAAAAAGGTATTAAGACCATGATTAATAAAAAATCAATTGATAAATTGTCTAATTATTCAATTGGAAAAAATGATTTCTATGGATATTGTGTGTTTGGTAAATAGAATAGATTATCATTTCCTATTGGAAATTATAGAGCTAAGAGATTATTGGAATTCTTCATTTGGATGTGTTTGGTCCAATGGATGTGGATGTTGGTTGTTTTAAATTCCCAACCTGATCTCAAAAGGGAAATATAAAGAATAGCCAATTCTAATGGTTGATTTGCCTTGAGGGATTGGCCAACAAACAGGAAAAGTGGATTTAATCCTTTTCCTCTGCACTTTAGGCTCTGCAAAACCTAGGAGGGTGATCATAATAGTATTTTTCTTATAATCCTTTGCTATTTTCTCAAAATACTATTGTCAAACAGATATGTTCTCTCTAAGACGCTTAAGGAATTACTGATATAGTAGAACAATGGGCTAGATTCTCAAGCTTTAGCATAATTCTTTGCAGGAGAACATTGGGATAATTTAATATTCATAAATTAAGACATGAATAGAAATTCATTTTGATTTTCAATATGAATGATTAGGGAGCTATATCAGACAATACTTCTAAAAGGATCGGTACCTAATTCATGGGCTATAGAGTGAAATAGATATAAAGTGAAAACCTATTATGATTAGTATTTTCTCAGTTCACTGTGAACAATACAATAATGCATTACACTATTATACTTTATCAATCTCTAGACTAACCCTACTTAGGAATCCTTGTAGACATTTAGAACATTCAATATTCCCTTAAAGCATTAAATTTACTACTTGAGTTTAAATGCCATAAGATGAATACACATACATAGGAAAGACTGTGATGATGAATATAATGATGCTTGATCAATTATTATTCATAAATGTAGTAAAGAGTACATGTGTAGGAGATAGCATAGCCTGACACTTTAACAATAGATTTAGGCTATGAACTGATAATGTTTTATAAAACATTTTACAAATATATCAAGCTCTATACTCAAATAACACCTAAACTAGGAAAACCAAATCTATTTCTATGTACTGTGATACAAAACTTCTCCCGGATCCCTTATCAAAGGCCTTGAATTCCCTTTTATAAAATAAGGGAGCAAAACAAGCCTTAGTCCACTTGACAAGTGTCATGTACTCATTTGACAATTTGTTACAATAGTGAGATACAAATATGACTGCCTTTAATCGAACATACATGACATTACATAACAATTCACTATCTCCAACAAATAGGAAAAACTACCTTGGTCATGTATGCTTCTTCACTCTTGGTGGGGAGTTATGCCATGATGTTGACAGTTAGCATTATGGTAGATGCTCTTTTGGTTCTACCACCTTTGATTTCTAGATACTTGTTCCCAATACAAGCATCCCCTACTCTGTCTCTCCAATCACACACACAAAAGTGAGAAAACTTGCAAGGAACAACTATATAAGGATCCTCTAAAAACTAGTACCCCTCATTATTCCATGCTCCAATCACAGGGATGTGATTCCTCAACTTATGAGTAGAGGTTTCCAACCACCACAGCTACCCAGAAGTCTAAGGGAGTTACAAAGCACTGGTTTTAGCCATGCCAAAAGTCTAGCTAGGAAGGCAACAACATCAGTCAAACTTCTCTCCTCAATTCCCAATTGTTTCATCTAGGGGGGCAACACTCCCACAACTAGAGTTATCGCTTTGTTAGGGGAAGAGGGAAAAATGATACCCCTCTACCTGAGGTCCCAATCTAGAAACTCACATTAATAGGGAGTTAATGGAGTCGGCAATCTGCGATTCAAATCCCACATTCAAACGAAAACAAGGAGAAAACAAGGGTTTACAGGAGTTTGATGCCTGCCGCTATGCTTCCTTAATTTTTCCACTATCTCCTATTCCATAAGAAAATCTTCTAATTTCTTAATCCTATAAGAACATAGCCTCAACCATGAAAATAGAGAAGAAAATCCTACAGAATAGGACAACAGATAGAGCATACTAAAAAGGCGAGTATCCATATTGTCTGCACAAAAGGAATGGTATAATGAAGTAATCAGTAGAGGCACCTATTTATAACGAATTAACAATAGTTCCCACACTCTGGTACTTCTTGAATCAATTTACTTCAGTCACTTCCATGGCATATTGGTTATAAATGGAAATATTTTGATGATTCACCAATTCTTCTAGAAAAGGGAAAATAGATAGTATTTCGCCATCACATTGATGTCACATAACTCGAAATGTGAGGCCCATCCCTTTCTGACATTTTAGTTGACTTAATTTGCATTGCTTGGTTATATTAGTTGGATTATATTTTTGACGAGTGGAACATTATGTTTTTGATTAAAGGTCAAATAGGTTTTAAAAGGGGCCCTCAAAACCCATTACATAAAGAATCTAACAAAAAGATGAAAGCCAACAATCAGCCAACCGGAAGCTACAACAAAACAAAAGTATTATAAAGTAGCTATGAGAGTCTAAAGAACTAAAAAAAGAAACTAGTTTCATCTTTTTCAGAGTTTCAGCAGCTTTTATTTCCTGTTGGTAGAAAGCCTCATGTATCTTTGTGAAATTGAGAAGCTCTTTCTTCTCAGCTTCAAATTGTTTCTTGTCCCTGCCTCTGGTGCGAGTTGAAGGCCCACCTGTATCATCATCAACCACCTATTTATCGTTGCTACTTTTATTCTCATCACCCTTAACCTAATTATCCTGATCCACATCTGTCATAATATCCTCAGCATTGAAGTCTTTAAACTGGTCCTTTCTAAGCTCTTTTAGTTTCTCTGTCAGCACTCGCATCCCATTCAGGTTGTTCTGGATAGTGAGCCTACTGATATTGCAAAGATTTTCCGAGTTATTATTCACCTCAATGATTTTTTCCTCAAGATATTGTATCCTTGTATTGAATTCTTCCCTCATCCTGCTAATTTCCCTGTCCATATCCTCCATTTTTTAGATAGCATCCCAGTTTTTGAAAATTATCTTATCCTATTTAGCAGTAGAGTAGATTCCAGAACCCAAAGTTTCCTAAAGCACCTGAAATTTAATATTGATTCTGCTAATCTCCAAAAAGAACCATTTGGTCATTCTATATTGAGAATTGACTGCATTCTTCACCAGCTCACAAGCTTCCTCAACTTGATCTCTATTCTTCGCCTGGGCAAGCAAATTCTCAAAGTCTCCAGGAAGGTCAATGGAGGGGTCATTGATCTTAGGAAACTTTCCACCCATAGTAGGCTCTGAGAAAGGTTTGGAAGACTCTCCCCTAACATTACCCTTCTCAGTCTACCTCATCTTAATCCCCTGCACCATCATGTTGCCCTATTTTTTAACCGCACTACTAAGAATTTTCCTCCCTTCCTCTTCCTGGTTTTTCTCAACAATCTTAGGTTTTTTCCCTTGCTTAGGCCCCACTTTCTGAGAAGAGCCACCAACATTCTATTCACACCCCTCCTCTTGTTCCATAGGTTTTTTGTCTCTCTTCTTAGAGGCAGAGGTTTTCCTTTTTTGAGATTTCAAATTTTTACTAGAAATTTCTTTAACAGAAGTGTCAGTATCATTACTGGTTTCAAACCCTTCCGACTAGGAAATAGAAGCCTCCCTCTTCTAAGTTTTTTTCTTCTTTTTTGAGGTTTCCTCCTCAGTTTCCTCATCCTCTTCCTCCATTTGCCAGTCCTCATCCTCGGAATCGAAATCCTCCTCACTAGAGACCACCTTACCCTTCTTCTTGGAAGTGGGTTTATGCTTAAGAGATTTCTTAGGGGTGTTTATTTTCATATGTTCCATAATGAGAAGAATGAGACTCTCATGAAGAATAGGGAGGCTAGGGTTTCTATTGTGCTCTTTCAAACTAAACTCCAATGAAGAAAACAAGTAGAAAGGAAAGGACACCGCCAATCCATGCCTAAAATGATTCAATAAATTGAAGTGGTAGGAATAGATAGCAACATACCTTCCATCAAGGGTTACATAACGCATGATGGCTTTTGCAACCTCCGCCCAGATAGGTTTAATGGAAAGGCAATTGTAACCTCCCATTTGGAATTTCACCAACTTATCCCTTTCATTCCCTTTGCAGAAGCAATTGAGAGATTCCTCACTCTATTTTCTTTCCCTAAAGAATTTCTTGCCATTGGTAGCGAGCCTCGACACCGTGGAAATTATATCCTCAATGATAGCCATGTCCCATCCATAAGCCGTCACTTTCCTATTCTTATACCCCTTCACAAACATAGTTTTGACACTGGAGTCTGCACCGTGAAGCTTTTCCATGTAAGGCGTTAACCCTACACCCTCAAGGATGTTCCAAACCTTGTGATTCTACCTAAAACCTTCACAGGATGAAGGTTCAACCCTATTCCTGTCACCCCCCCATACTTACAATGCTACAGACTCTACAAGTATTCTCTCTGCAAACGAAGGCAATGAAAAACACAAGCATAGCAAAATTTATTACATTGGCACCCATAATCCATGTGGGTGGAATAGTCTGGATGGGGGGTTCTACAATCCACTCGAGATCATGATGATCTCCTTAGAAATTCTCAGTAATCGTACCATTATGACTATCATTATAAATCAAGTTCTTAGCATTAGTAGGGATCGAATTCAATTCATCCCATATAAACTTAGCTTCACTTAGAACCCCTAGGTTGGTGAATACATCCGCTACCATATCCCCCTCACGAAAAATGTGAGAAATAAAAAAAAAAGCCTCAAAGGTATTTAATAACTTAATAGTATCAACTATCAAGGTCTCTATGGACCAACTCGGTTTAGTGCTTCCCTTGAGACAATTAATGATATTCATAGAATCACCTTCAATCCACACTTATCTATGACGCATAGCCTGAGCTAGAGCAATAGAATGATAGGCAACTGCAGCTTCGGCATAGTTTTTTGTCTGTGTACCTGTTGGCCTCGTTTTCAACTTGCCAACTTTTAAACTTTGTGTCAAAATCCTTATGTTGAATCACTCCCAAGTCACTAATGTTATGATTATCCCAAAGTGTCAAGTTGTTTTCTAGTTTGAAGGAGGAATCATTAATCTATTTCAGTCAAAGTCTTGAAAGTGGTTCTGATACGCGGAAGAATCTCAAAAAAAATTAAATTTGAAGATTTAAGGCAAGCTGCGGAAAAAGAGAAATTAATTCAAGTCAAGCTTAAGTTGGAGTTTGCTTTTGAATTTGGCTAAGTGAACACCAACTTTCACTTTTTGCTAAGTAGGCATCAACTTTCACTTTTGGCTAAGTGAAAACCCGCGTTGGATGCACTTTCACTTTTCGTTAAGTGCAAATAAAAAGTCACTTTCAGTTTTCATAAAGTGGGGTCTACTTTCAATTTTGACGAAGTGGGAGGATACTTTTGGTTTTGGCAAAGTCGTCATCTTTGCACTAAAAAGGAGGAGAAGTTAGTTATGCTAACTTGTGAATTTGGCTAACTAATTTGAAGCAACGTAGAAATTTTCACAAGTTAAAATAAAAGAGTGCAAAGAGTTAGTTATTTTAACTTCTGCATTTCATTAACTTGTGAAATAAAGTTTAAAAACCTCTTCCAACTCCCAAAATGCATTGTGTCAGGCATTTTAATATGTTTAAAAATTTATTGAAAGCATGGAAGGCCAAGGAACTCTTTTCAAATGTGGATGAAGGTTGGTCAAAAGTCTAAGGTGTGAACTTCAATAATTGTGAGAAGTGGAACTTATGAAGAGCACTCAAACCGCTGATACCAAAACAAAAAGTAGTTATCATAACTACCTAAATCCTACATGAAAATGGATTTGTTGAATATGTTTCAAAAACTCTCAAGTAAATTCAATTGGTTAGTGTAATCCGAGCTTCATTTTCTTTGCTTGCATACACAGATGGGAACTTCAAAGCAGTAACATCCATATAGCTAGAAGTACTCTGGTTGACATGATGTGGGAACTCTTTAATGGCATGCCTAAAAGAAATGTTGTTTTGTGGATTGCAATGACAAAATAATATGTACAGAATGGATTCGTAGTGAGGGTATTAGAAATGTAAAAGCAAGACAACACACATGAAATGTTTTCAAAAGCATAAAATCTTGTTTTCATCCACCACTCATATCAAACTGACAACATTATATAAAGAAAGCTAGTTAAAGGAGGTGGAAAGCATTATGTTGTGCACAAGCTGCACTGGTAGACATGCATACGGTCTAAAATGAAGGAAGGATATGTATAGCAGATACGTTTCTTTTGAAAAGGCACTACAAGATTTCAAATACATCTGGCAGGTGTGAATCAAAACTCCATAATATTTTTAAACATTCCCCTAATCTACACACCTGAATGGAAGTCTGAGAACTGAGTATGATCTTCATTAGAATGTTATAATCCAAAATTTTGTGACAGACTTGTATACAAAGCACTGAACCATTTGACAGAATGCCTCAAAGAGATGTGGTTTCATGGAATTTAGTGATTGTAAGTTTGTACGAAATGGATTCTTTGGAAGATATGTTGTGATGAGCATGCATGAAAACTATGGAAGCAAAGACAATCCACATGAATAGTTTGACATCGTGCTTCAAAGAAACGTAGTTTCATGGACAGCCACTACTACACCACATGCATGAATAGTATTTCTTGAAAAGGTTTATATTTGCAAGAAAATTCAACCGGTTGGTGTAAATCTGAATTCCAAAAACTTTGCAAAACATTCTCTTAGTCTACACCAAAATGGAAGCTTTTGTAAATGGAATAATAATGTATTTGTTTTGTGAATGGTTTGGAAACTTCCAAGAAAATGCAATTCACAAGTATAAAACTAAATTCCATAGCCTGTGCCAGTATCATCTTGATCGACGCTGAAATTGGAGATTTACAATAGGGCATGGACATTCATCAAAGCATGATTGAAAGTGGATTTAAATCAGTTGTTGTAGATAGAGGATCCTTAGCAAACATATCTACAAAATGTGGAAACATAGACTCAACACCGGAACTATTTGACGGTCGGCCTCAAAGAAATCTCATGTGATGCAATGACTGCAAAATATTTACAAGATCGATTTGTTGAGAAGGATTTAGAATATTTCAAACAAATACAATTTACACATGCCTACAACATGCCGAGTAAGGTGCAGATATCAATCAAAGCATGATAAACATAAATCTTTGTCAGATGTTGGAGTTCCTACTGCCTTGACAGACATGCAATCAGATTGCAGAAAAATAGATGAGATTTACAAGCTGTTTGACAAGAAGAATCAAAGAAATATGCTTTCATTGTTTGTAATGGTTGGAGGACGTGAACATAATGGCTTTGATGAAGAGACTTTGGAAACTTTCAAGAAAATACAATTGACGGGTGCAAATCCAGATTCCACAGTGAAAAGCATGATTTGGAAATATTTATAAAGCATTGCGAGTTGTTTGACAAATTAGCTCAGAAAAATGTAGTTTCATGGAATGTAATGTTGTTAGTTTTGTATAAGCTTTGGTAAGCACGCATGTAAAATGTAGAAGGAAATGTAGAAAAGGTAAGTGAACTATTTGACAAAATGCTTCAAAGGAGTGTGGTCTCATGACAATTAATGAATGCAAAAGCTTTCACAATAAATCTGTTGAAAAGACTTTAGAAAATTTCAACCAAACACGCTTGGTAGATATAAAACCTAGTTCCATAACCTTTATCTCAAACTATGTTGACGTGCATGCATAATGTGGAGGGAACTTGATCGCCTAAAGACCATTGGAGCAACATGAATGATGGTTTCATTTCTGATTCTTCCTTTGCTATTCTTGGAGTCTTTATATGTACTGGGTTAGAGTAGCATTGTATCCTTTCAGTGCGGATGAAATTCAACATAGTGACTATAATAGGAATTGTTGTGCAAGGTTTTTATGCAAAATGGCAATAGGATCATCATTTGGAGTAAATAGCATATGGCAGAAGAAAATGACACCATTATCACAAATGCATTTTTCTGCACAAGTAACAAGGATAGTCAAACACTATTGGTAGGGGAGAATCATTTTGATAGCCTGTTGTTTAAACTTTTGACATGTTGAAAGGGGCCTCAATCAAATCGTATATATATGGATTCTATGATGAGTGTAAGGGTTATTCTTAAACATCATTCACTTCAACAGTCAAAGATCAATTTTGGCTAATAAAGTCATGACAAATATTTACCACTTATTGTTATAGATGAGGTGTAAAATTGTTATTCATTATTCAACCATTGAAATGGATGATATTTAAGTAGAGTGGAATTAAGTGCTTGAGATAAGAATCCTTTTAAGTCAACAAAAGGAATAAATTTTAGGAAACAATGAAGACCAAGTGGAGCAATTGCTTGCTTCGATGTTTGAGAATTATTAATCAGTGGATGACTCAATATCATCAAGCTTAGTCAATGTATTTGGACTTGCTATTGGCATCATTGCATCAGCTCTGATCCTTGCTGTAAAGATATACACTTTCCTCCATGATATGCTATCCCCTGAGGTACATTCTATTTTCAGATTGCCATGAGCAAGATATCAAGAGAATGTATTATAGAACAAAATTTGTGATAAGAGGCAAGAAAGGAAATCATATATGTAAAAATGCATGAATCATTTAATATGCAAGCCTGTCATGTAAGTGTAAAACAAATACACATCAGGGACTCTTCAGCTCTACTTCTCACTAGAGAACAACTAAGAGAGAGAATATCCTTTGAAGTTGATAAGAAATTTATAGAGCGAGGAGGACTTATGGGCACATTGCAACAATTAAGCTTTTTTGTTCTCATGGAATACCTCAGAATTACTTGTATTTCAACATAATGATAATAGTTTTGTGTTCTTAATTGGTTGGATGGCAAGGTAAGTACAAGGGCAAATGGAGCAGATGAAGATGGAAAGCACTTATGCGAAGTTCACAACTCAAAATTTTCAAGTTTCATGTTACCTTTTTGTAAAAGTGACTTAAGTCACTCTTTGTAATATAAATTGAGAAAATGAACCTTATTTCTGAAAAAGTGGTGTAAAATATAACCAAAAAAAAAAGGTTCATTATATTTTTATATTTCAAAAAGGTAGTTATTAGGTAGTGTGAGGTAGTTACAAAGTGGTTACTAGGTGGTTATGGGAAAAAGCCTATAAATATGAGGCTATTTGAAATGTAAAGGAGGGGACTCTTTAGAGAAAACTTTTGCAAGGGGAACTTATGAAACTTCTTGGAACATTTTTGGTCTTACACATTGTATAGTTTACTTTTGGAATTGTATAATTTCAAAAAGATAATGAAGAATGCATTTCAGTTCATATGTTCTTGATGTATTTCTGAGTTATGATTACTAGTTTCTCGTATGTCAAATTGGTGATCTTTCCATGTATTTGTGTAAATCAAAGTTATCCATTGAAGCATGCAATTGGGGTGATGAAGCACAATCATGTCTCGGTATCCTGATTTGAAAGTGTTAAGATAAATTATCTCTTTGTATGTTGAGATTTGTCATCTTTCTTCATCGTTGTTGCACATGTGTCATGAAATTCATCATGGAGTTTAGGAAAGTGGTTTCTAGCTTTGTGGTGAAACCCCATCATACTTTTCAATAAGATTGTGAAACTCCTATTAGTTTTCATACGTCTTCCATGAGGGTTTCTACATGCCCAATTCTCTTGTTATTTTTCTTTTCTTCCTTTTTGTACTTTTAGGATAAAAGTACACAAAAACCACAAATACCTCCCATCATATGAGGGAGCTGCCCCTCTCAAACACAGAGGAAGATCGTTGCTCTGTCGCGATCTCTCTAACTGTTGGGACAATTTAGTCACCGCTCTAAGGGCCACAAGTCATTTTCAAAGGTTATTTCGCAGTGACAAATCTGTTTACCAATAGTACCTAGAGGGAGTGCCACTGCCAATATAAACCTACCATGATTTTCTCTAATCACCCCTCCACTACTTGCAGCTCTAGGATTACCTTTAGCTACCCCATCAAAATTGATTTTAGTCCATCCTTCAGGAGGTAACATCCACTTCACCTCCCCCCTTAAATGTTTCATTCTTTTGAAGGAAAATGATATGTCATCTCTGATATTCTAATTGTTAGATATACTATCGTCCAAAGAGGTAACCTCAACTCTTTTGTCATGTGATATCATTTCTTGAAGCCTGGCAGAGAAATTCTCCTTACTACTTCTGATCAATTTGAAAAATAGGTTGTCAGAAGATAAACATGTGTCTCTGAAGATACGGTTGTTCCTCTCTTTCCACAGGCTCTAGGCTATGTGAGGAGCAGACAAGGACCAAAGGAATCTGAGAGAGGGATTAGAAACTGAGAAAACCCATTGAGAGACTAGGTCCATAGTAGAGTTGGGGAAGACCCAACTAAGATTCCAAAGGGAAAGAATCTTGTTCCATAGTTCCAAGGAATAGGGACAAGAAAGGACCAAATGGAAAGAATCTTCAACATTAGACATACATAAAGGGCATCTGTTGATGATCTTGAAGCCTCTTTTGCATAGGTTGTCAAACGTTAGCACTCTGTCTTGAGCAAGCAACCAGAAGAAAATATTGATTTTAGGGATAATTTATCATTCCATAAGCTAGCCCAAAAGAGGGGATCCTCCACCTTAGGAAAAATTTGGCTGAACCCTGAAGCCACTGAATAGTTTCCCGACGAGGTGGCCTGCCAAATCAAATGGTCTTCACTCCTTCCTTAGGGAATATGAAACACATTAAGCCTATTCTGGAAGTCTATCAGGTGTCTGTCAGTCGAGTAATTCTTCCATTTGCCCTCTAAGATAAAATCTCTCACCTTTGACCCATTCTAGAGGAAAAAAGCTCTTTAAAGGGGCTAGCCCAAACTAATTTGACTAGGGATATTCCCAAACCACTTATCATTCCAAAAATCCACTTTGCCACCATCACCAATCTTCCACAAAGAGCCCATTCTGATGATTTCCTTAGACTGGGAGATATTTTTCCATATTTCAGATTCTTCAGGCAGAGTTAGACATTCTAGAAATTCACAAAAATTATTGAGCCCTCTCAGGTATTTGTTAGTCACAATTTTCGTCCATAATTTCTTCTCCGACATAAGGCGCCAAACATTGGCAGCAAGGAGGGCTAAGTTAAATTCCTTTTGTTTTCTTAGGCCTAGACCACCTGAGCTTTTAGGTCTACAAACCGACTTCCACGCCACTAAAGGGATACACTTTTTTCTCCTCAGTACTAGACCACATAAACCTTTTCTGGATTTGCTCAATCCTTTCTCTAATTTTTGCAGGCATTTTGAACAGAGACATGGCATAAATAGGGAAATTTTGGAGAGAGGCTTTAATCAATAGAATTTTACCATCCTGGCTCAAGGTAGCACCTTTCCACCCCACCAACTTTAAATGAAACTTATCAACCATACTCTGCCGGAAAGAATCAAGGACACGCTTCTCATAGAGAGGTAACCCCAGATAAATGGAAGGAAGAGATTCCACTTTGCATTGCAATATTCAAGCTATCTTTTTCTGTTTGGGTTCCGGAGTGTTAAATAAAAAAATCAAACTTTTGGGTAAACTGATCTTTTGACCCGAAGCCTTTTCATAATTAAGCAGAATGTTTCTCACATTTTGAGCTTCCTTGACAGTAGCATTACCCATTATAATAGTATCATCAATGAACTATTGATGAGAACAAGAAAGTCCTAGAGAGGATAGACAAAGACCTTTGAAACTTCCTTGAAGAATCCCCTTTTGAATGTTTCTGCCCAGGACTTCCACCATGGTCACAAACAAGAAAGGCGAGATAGGGTCACCTTGTCTCAAGCCTCTCGAGCTGATAAAAAAACTGGTCAGAGTTCCATTAACTAGGACTGAGAATTTCAGAGTCTGGAAAAGTTGCTGGATAAGCTGAATAGATTTCTTATTAAAACCAAACTTGCAAAGAACATTAGAAAGAAAGTTCCAATCCACTCTATCATAAGCTTTCATGAGATCAAGTTTAAGCAAGAAGCCCTACTTCTTGTTCACCCCTAGAGAGTGTATGCTTTCTTGAATAGTGATGATAGAGTGCAACAAAGTGGATTTGTCTACCCGGGACAAACCCACTTTGTTGCACCGAAATAAGATGCGGGAGAAGGAGTTGTATTCTGCAAGCAACAACTTTAGAGATAATCTTGAAAAAAGAATTGCACAAACTAGTGGAACATTATGTTAGTATTATGGACATTTATGGTTATTATGATTGGACATTATGCTAGTTGACACTTTTGGACATTATTATGATATTTAAATGTTATGGATTTAAGTGTTGAATTATATGATTTAATTTATTTTGAGTAGATTAATAATTATGTGTGAAAAGAAAATATTAAATGGAATTGATGCTTATATGTTGTTATGAAATAAATTAGTTAAATTACTCGAATGATGTGGAAATGGATGAAATTGGATTATTTAAATTGTTTTGTCATGAATTTAAATTGCTTCGACTATATTATCTTGACATATTGATGTTCAAAATTAAGTATGCAGGTGGGTGGCCAAGATTCCTTAAGTAGTTTCGGAGACTCCATGAACCCCTATGTTATACCAGTTAGCCTAGCCTAATCCATGGAAGGGGTTAAGGCTAAAGTGTGGTGTAAAATTATTGTTTTATTTTTTAATTTTCATTTTTGTGTGATGTTGTGAAATTTTATTATTTTTATAAATTTTATTTAATTGCATTTATGTGGTGAGAGTCAATTTAATTATTTATTTTATTTTAATTGTTTTTTTTGTGGGATAAGTGCTTTAATTTAATAATTTAATATTTTGTTTTATGAAAGATTTTTATTTCCTTGTTTTATTTTGGAAAAAAAGAGTCTTTTTGGGAAAAAGGAAAACAAATTACTTTCTTTTTTTCTTTTCACTCCTTTTTGATTTTATGGAGTTTTATTTATGGGAAAATTGGGGGAAGGAGTTTGACACTTTTGTTGTGCATGAATTTGAGAGGAGAAAATTTGAGAAGAAAAGAAAGATCTTTGGGGCTTGAAGATTTTGGAAAACTCTTGAGTACAAGAATTTGGATTCAAGAGCAAGGGTTGGATTTCATTTCTGGTATTATTTTTGGGCTCACCCTAACTAAAGGAGCTGAGGTAATGTTCTAGATTTCTTGCATTTTTGTAAGTTTGTAAAATTTATTTAATTGTATGAGGATTTGGGCTTTTCTATCTTTTTGTCAAGTTTGTGGGTTTTGGGTTGTATGGGAACGGCTTTCCAAATTGATGAGAGCCTCCCAAGTCTTGCGAGTTGAGGGAGGCGCGAACCTCTCTTGGGGAATGGTTACTAGTTTTATTTGATTCATTGATGGATATGTGATTGGTGTATTGTGAGGGTTGTGGAGATGTATATTGATATGATTTGTTGTGTTGATGTGTATTTTTGGAGGTTGTGGAGATGTATATTGGTATAATTTGCTATGTTGATGTGTATTTGTGGAAGTTGTGGAGATGTATATTGGTATAATTTGTTGTGTTGATGTGTATTTGTGGAGGTTGTGGAGATGCATGTTGGTATATTTTGTTATATTGAGGTGTATGGAGGTTTTTGAGGTGTGTGGAGAAGTGGAGATTGTTGTTATGTTGTGGTGGTGATTGGTGGTGTTGGGGTTTGAATTCTTTGCATTGCTAAGGAGGTATGTTTGGAGGTATAAGGGTTGGTGGTGATGGAATTGTGTATTGTGATTTGTGATGATTCTTGATAGTTGTTGTGTCTCTAAGATGGTTGACTTTCCCCTCCCTCCCCCTAAATTGGATCCAAGAAAGATCCTTGTGTTGTGAGTAAAACCATGGGAGTCTTGTTGTGACTTGGATTTGTGTATTTGCAAGTTTGTTGTATGTGTATGTGAACCTAGTTTTTGGAGTTCTCCTGCTCGGGGGTGGGATTTGAATATGCAATTCCTATGGTAGGGTGGAGAGTAGGACTTGGCCATCCTTTTGGCTATATGTGTGTAGGTTAAAGAAAAGTCTCAGTTAACAAATTGTTGTTGGATCTAATTTTCCAAAGAAGATTTATATTGAAGAGACTTGTGTTGTTCTATTTTCTTAATGGTCAAGAGCTTGGAACTCTTCCTTTTAGATCTTTTGGAAAGTTGAGGATTATGGATTATGCATCCATTTGTAAATTTGTATAGTAGAAGGATCTTTTGTGTATGTATAATTTTTATAATGTCATCTCACATTATTTTATTTTATTTTGTGAATTTAACAAGTTTACTAATTTTTATAAAAACTGGTAAAATTGTCACTAAAAAAACCAGTCTGTTATGTCTTAAATAACTTTTGCTTTAGAAATTGGGTTTGTTTAAAATTTTTAGGACAAGTGTGCCATTGAGTTTTCTAAATCATATAGATTCTATATTTTGAGATATAAAAATATTTGTGACTGGATGTGTGGGCTATTTAAAAAACAATTATCTTGATAAAACCAGTCCATTGTATCTTTAATAATAAAAAAATTTATGAACTGGGTTTCTTCGGTATTTTAATTGAAGATTTACAACCTATTTGACTAAATCCTCACAAGAACTCAACCATACCTAGAGTGTCAATTATGAGATATATGTATGAATTAGTATATGTCTATCTCTATTATTTTTGAAGATTGTGATTTTTCAGGTGATTATATGAGTTTTAGAAAAGTATATTAAAGGAAATTATTATTCTATTATTATGATATTTTAGATCTCTATTTTTACCTTTCTAACATATTTTTAAAAAATAGGAAAAATCATGGAGATTACTTTGAATAAATAGAAAAAGAAGACAAAGTAATTTTCTGGAAAAGAATAGAAAGAAAGCATAGTAAAGCAAAAAGAATTAATAAAGAATTAAAAATATAGATAAAACTTACTTTATTTATATTTATCATTTTAATTAAATTAATTTAATTTCTTTGTTTATTTAATTTAATTAATAATTAAATTAGTTTTATTGTTCATTATATTTTAATTGCTTTAATATTTTTAAATTAATTAATACCATTTAACTTTCTTGAAGAAGAAAATGGGTTAATTTAATTAATTTATTAAATCTATATCATTCTTTAGTGAGTAATTGTAAGTTAGTGAACAAATATTAGATTAGTAATATAATTATACAGTTTTCCTTTAATAAGCGTGAGAGAAAAATATGTATTTGTTCCTTCTACAAATATTATAAAGTTTCATAATAAACTCTTCAATTTTATCTATATCGTTTTGTCTAAACCAATTGTTTAGGTTCTTAAAGAATTTTATCTAAGATGATTGTATTATATTTATAAAAAAATTATCTTACTAAATTAACCAATATCAAGTGAAGTGTTAGATGATTTAATGTCATTAAAATTATTTATGGTATGAATAAATTAGGTATGGGTTGTATTTAAGTTCATTGCTAATTTAATTACAATTGTTTATATGTTTCTTAACTCTTGGTAATATTATTATGTTTTACAAAAAAATTAGTTACATGTGTGTGTGCCCACTTGTATGTGATTATATGGTTGGGCATTACACAGAATAACTACAAATATCAATTGCTGCAATGAGGCTGCCAAATCAGTTTTCCTGGTTTCAGTATTTAATTCTATTTTAAGCAATTTACCCTGTCAAAAACTCATCACAAAGCAAGCAAAAGATCCCTTCAAGCATGAACACAAATCCCTAAGAGTTGATTCTACCTCCTATCAATCCTCAAGCATATTCATCCCCTCATATAGTGGCGGCAATAAAAACTCAGTGCATGCTTAGAAAAGCCATTTCAACATTGGTGCATTGTTTACTATGCACTACCACCTCATCTCTCTGATTTGAAAGTGGGTCATTGATTTTCATGACTAATGACCTGAATTAACAGTGCATATACAGTCAATAAGAAGAGAAACCATGTCATCCATGTTAAAAGAGCATGAACCAAGGGGAACATGCCAGCCGGACTGCCACCTTAGCTATATCGCCAAGAAGAAAAGTCAAATAATGCCTACATGGTGGTTTTTCACACTTTTGTAGTGGTAAGATTTGGCTGGAGATAAAGATCTGCAAAATGGTAGAAACCATCTAGATTATGCCATGTGGCATAGAGAAAACCCTTCAAAAATAACTCGTGCACCATAGAAACCCTGGCACGTAACTTGGGCGCTGACGCACACTTTCCACCTCTCTTGTAGGAAAACACATGGCACTCTCCCGCAATTCAGCAAGCATTCTACGGGCCCACCATTGAGGATCAACGGAATGGAAGAACGCATAAGAGCTTGCCGCTTGTCATTTTTCCACCATTCTGTTGTAGTCTTTATTCAAAATATTATACTCTCTATGGAATAGCGTAATCCATTTAGAACAGGCCATCTATCAAGACTTTATCAGGAAAAATAACAAATGGGACCTGGCCACATGCACCTTTGAAAACAACATTGTTTCTACTAGGAAAAAAGGGGGCCACAAATTTTATTAAAAGGCTTGACTTAAAACCAAGGCATATGGGTAAAAATTAAAGCACGAGCAATAAGCGATAGCAAAAGTGATGGGGTCGGTAAAAGAACAATGCTTTATACATTAATTTGCAACTTAACGAACTTTATATTGGCCACAAGAGGTCAATTTAAAATTAGAACATAAGGCAAATTTGACGCTTGTATAAAAACTCAAGGGTTTAGGGTTTTACACACTAAGACAAGAAAATTTTCAATATTTTGAACATATAACCCTAGCTAAGGATTCTCAGATGAAACATAGAATAGGGCAAGACACATGAACTTGGAAAATTTTGGAAAGTTCTACTAGAGGCTCTAGTTGGGGACGTTTGTTCAATCATAACAAAGTGAGATCATAGAATACCTCTGGAGAAGTAGACCACAGATCAATATCCAAGAATAGGTCAAAAAACTAAAAAAACAACATGGTAGCTCAAGGCTACCACAAAAGGAAGAAATAGGATCTACCTCTGTCAAAAATTTTGTTTTCCAATGACCTCACCACGCTATATTTGAAATTTTTACCAAGATCCATCTTGTTGCCAATATGGATGTTTATACATCTCATAGGACTTTTAAGTTCATCATCTTCAAAATACCCTATGTTTCTCTGATCTTTGTAATCAAATGATGACTAAAATACACCTTCATTGGACATAGGGGTAATGTATGGCTCTATCATATCAAGCCAACTATAACAATTTGTATGATCTCTATGTTGGTTCCCCTCAAGCCTATCAGATAGATTTGAAAAGTGAAAACAATCATACTATACTAGATAAACTGTATTAGTAGAACATTTGTCATCTGCCAAACTAGTATCCAACTTAAAACATGCATACTTGCTATCTTCTTGGATTCCTCCAATATGACGCTTTAATGGCTTGAAATCATATTCTAGCTTTATTTTTGAAAACTCGGACTGGTCAAAGGCAAAGGATTGAAATGTGTCAATTGAAAAATCAACTGATTTTTTATTTTCAAACAAAATTTTCTTATCCATAAGTATCTTCTCACACTAAATTGGATTTGGTTTATTCTCCTTCAATCTTGATAGATTATCAATTTTGCATGATAGAATATCTTCAACCCTGCTCTTGTATTTGTCAGATTCTAGGGAATCTTCATCAGAGCTTTCTAGTCTTGCATCTTCAAGGTTCTTTGCAAAGATTGGATTATCCTTGCACCAATAAGGGTTACTACTTCCTACCTCTAGTAAATCCAGATGCACATAATAAAGTGAATTATTCCTTATGTTCATTTTTTCCATATATTCTTATTCTACATTGTCCTGACGGCTCATATCCTTAATAGACTCAAAATTATCCTAACCCTGAGAAGAACATACAGACAAATGACTATCACTTTCTATGTTAGTGGTAACAACTGATCTTCAACTTCATATTCATGTTCATATCTAGATGACTCATCAGGAAATGAAGTCCCATTATATATAAGCAAGTATGTTCCTTCACCAATAGGAGAATCAATTTTTATTTGCAGAGAGCAATCCTGAGAGAAAGAATCCTTTTCATCATTTATATAACTAACAAAACAAATAGATCCATCCATTACAGGGGTATGATCTGATTCTTTACATAACATTAACACATATCCCCCATATGTTTGAACATTATCTATTCCACCCGTTGTCTTATCAGGCTAGGAACTAGAACACCTCCTTCCTTCCTAAATAGGAGGCTTAAAATAAGTACTAGTTTCATATAGGCTCTTATTTCCATCACATTTGGTATTCAAAATGTTGTAAGCAATATTCCCAACTTCATTACTCAAATGTTGAGTTTTGTTTTTTGGTTCATATGTGGCAACCAAATCATTGTTTCTTGAATGATCAAATGAAAGTTCAACTGAAAGATCTTGGTCTTTGTAATCCTAGCAAATAGTAATATTATTGGATCCATACATTACAAAAGAATTCATAGTTGCAAATTCATATTCCCTTACCCTCATATGCTTTAAATTTTTATCAATATCCATAGCCATAGAATATGCTTGTCACATAGTAGTAGGATTCCTATCTCTCAAAAGATAGTTGACTTCTTTGTTAAATGTACCTAGATATATGGTGCAGGAGCACCTTGGAAAATTAATGTTGCCCTAGACAAATCTTTGAGTTTGATTAAATGATTTAACATTGTATTAAGGTGAATCAAGTCACTAGGTCATTAGGAATATTCATGTTTTATCTCCATTTGCAAAATATCAAAAGTTGTCTTTCAAAAATGGAAATTGTATGGAAGGTGAAGAGTCATTTGGCTCTTGGTTCACTCCAAGAGAGTTAGAAACTGAAAGGTCTTGTTGAAATGCCTTTAAAAGGCCTTGTAACCATTGAGAATTCATAGGTGGTTGATTAGAAGGTTCTGATAAATAAAAGAACACTATTTTTTATGCATTCCTTCATAAATTTATTGTTTTCTGGTATTGTACGGCCCTGTACGGGCATGCATGGATGTCTAATTGATTGTAAGTGTTAGATCCTTCAACCACCTTCCATTTGCAATTGGTTTCATGCATTTTTATGTTGTTTTGTGTAAGATATTACATTTTTTGTAAAAACTGTCAAAACCCTCTGTTAGGGTAAACAGTGTGCTTTGTAAATGGTGTTTCTCTATTTTCAACTGATAGAAAAGGCTAAAAATGGGTGAAATGATATTCCTAAGTGTGTGTTCACTAATTCCAAGATTGCAGAGTTATTTGATGGAGTTTGATCCTATTTATGTGATGCCCTAGTGTTGTTTCCCTGAGTTTCTGACTGTAATAGTCACAGTCATGACTGGTTATGAAACTGTTTTATGTTCCTATGAAGTTTGTAAACCCTAGAAGGGTGTAGAAGGAGATGATCTAAATGTGAGATGTTCTAAATGTTTGCAATCCATAAAAAGGGTGCAGATCAAGGAAGGGTACTTTGTTAACTATTTTTGTGAATGATAAAGAACTACCATTTTTGTGAACAGTCAGAGTTAGGACAGTCTTGCTGTAGCTTGTTGCCCACTGTCCTGGAGGGTATAAAACTTGGTTATTGGGTCAAAGACCATCTGTTGGTCATGTTGTATTTATTCTTTGAAAGTTGTTTCAAATTTTGAGTCAGTCTTGAAAGGCAAGGTAGGGGGTTTGTGGTTGAAAAGTGTCATTGTTACTCACTGTAGGCAGTCTGACAGAAGTGATCATAAATGAATGCATGAAGGTCCTTGAAAGGAGTTGAGTAAAGGAGTTGGAGTCTCTAATGAAGATGAAAAAAGGGTGTATACTCTTGTTTGGGTCTATGAGACTAAGAAATAGAAGTGTCAAGTGAATGAAAGTTGTCTAGAAGATTGATTTCCTAGAAGAGTGAAATGGGAGAAGCCCATTGTTATGCAAAATGCTAGTATGAAGTTGATTTGTTCTTTTCCTCTGCATCAATATATAACTAAACACAACATCATTTGGTCTAGTATTTTCAGGGATATCCCTTATCATTTTGACAAATCTTAGATTAAAAGATGGAACTAATTCCTCCTCATCCTTTTCAATATGTATAAGCTTACTAATCAATAGGCTAACATCAATCCTTTCCCCAAGCTATTCTACAAAAGCCATTTTGGGTTCTTGCCATGAAGAAATATAGTGAATAGGCAAATTTGTAAACCAATCTCTAGCATCTTCTTTCAGGGACTGAACAAATAATTTTATGACTGCAACCTCTGCATCTACTTCATAATCTCCCATTAAATCACAAAAATCCTGCAAATGCTTACCTGTTGATCTAAACTTTTCATTACTGAACTTTGGTACTTGTGTTGGAACTGAAAAATTTTACATTATTCATCTACTAAGAATTCACCAAGTCTCCACATAGTGTAAATAATGCCCCTCATTTCCCAAACCAACCACCAAAAATTTGTGTGACAAGATCCATTTAAGAATCTACACATAGACAATCTCATGAATATACCTAGCTCTCTGATCATAGCCTAATTCTAATGCTAATTTATCTATATCGGCAAGACCTTAAGTAACTCACCATGAATAGGAAAATACATTTTTGAAGTATGTTGGCTGATAGATTTGTCCTGGTCTCAAAATATTTTATTCTGACTTTATACCCCTTTCTTTCAAGAACAAATAAGTTAAACAACAAATGGGTGAACTATCAGGAATAGTTCCCCTCTGAATTAAGGTACAACTCCCTTTAAGATCTTCAATGAATTAAAATTATTCTAATTAATCAGATACACTTTTAACCAGAAGGCATTAAAGGCAAACTAACATCCATACATCATCATGTTATGAATGTGATATCTTTCTTCTTTACAACATCATTCGGTGATAGAATACACAGATTCCATCTTCAATAATAATCAGATATATAAATATGTATATTGCTGAACCAATAAATAATAAAACATATATGATGAGTTATCTAATGAAAGAACAATTACCACATGAAAGAAGAGTTTGCATAGAAACCCGATTTCAAATAACTTAAACACATAGATTTAAGACTGCAGCAATCATTTCTCTTTTTCATTCACAGATGAAAAATGTTTCAGACAAACATCATATATATTGTAAAATAGAAAAAGTTTAGCTCCAAAATTCCTTGTATCTTCTCCTTAACTTTTCGTATCCCAGTTTTAACAACTAAAAACATATATATAGTTACCCTAATTAACTGTTCTTTTAAACCCAGAGTTAAAACCAACTCTGACCCACACGGGATTTTAGTTTCATAAAAGCTCATTGAAAGATAAAGTTTTTGAATATAATTCCAACTAAACAACTGAATAAAGAGATTATGCAAACAATATCATGACTAGGGTGGCGGATTAGAATCTCCAGATTTGCTTTGTTCGGCTGAGGAGACACGTTGAGCCTTCCACTCTTGAAATGCGGTAACAAATTCCTGGATTTTTGAGAAGTTAGGAATGCCAATGTGTTTAACCCTTGCTTTCCAAACATCTTTCTCTCTTCAAATCTTCACCACTTTCTCTGTATGCTCCAGGAGTTGCATCGACACAGAGGTGAAGAAGTGATTCTACCTTTGATATCTGAGAGAAATCTTCAATTAATAGGTTATCATTTTCTTTAACAAAACTAATTTTTTCTCTAAAGGATTGAACCATAGTATTGATATCCTTCTCTGGCTCCCCATCATCTTTTATATATTTTACATCGATGCATTCCAAATCATGCTGCAAAGACTGGGTAAACTCAGTTATTTCTTTAATCATTTTTGTAAATTCAATTCACCCTTGATGAGATACTGATTTTCTCCATTCGATGTTTCTTTTGCTTACACACATTGTATCATCGTTCAGACTTGTCAAATTATTTTCTGATAAAAACTTTATTACCCCATATTTCTGAACTTCATCAATTTGATTCATCACATTCATCCATTTCCCTTCATCTTTTACCTAGGAAGCATTCTTTGTTTTCAAATTCTCGATAGTAGCCATAGTTTCATCATATATATTTTTCAATTCATTAATGTATTTTGTACCTTTCTGGATGATACCATCCAACCAATCATCAAACACTCTAGTCACCATTTTGTTCTTGTGTATGTGATCTAGCATTTTCTGGTTGACTGGAGATTTTGGGTCAAAAGATAGAGGTATTTGAGAAACAGGTTGTGGATTTGGATTATGAATGGCATCAATATACTCTGCCATTGATCGCAACGTTTGTTTCAACTCCCTCTTATGTTTTTCATCCTTCTAGGTACGGCTAACTATCCTCTTGGTAGATGCTTCCAGATGGTACATGTCTGCGGCATGTGATGCAGTCCCAAGATCTATTCTTTCTATCGTGAAATCCTAAACTGTGGGATCCTGAGCTTCTTCATTAGTTGTTGGTTGGGCTATTTCTACACTCCAATTCCCTAGATTAGGGTCAATATCCACCCTGGATGTGGTTTTTAGCTTTTTGGATTTAGGAGTCTTTCCTAGACACTTCCTAACTATGTCCTCCAATGGCAATGAAAATGAAACTATTTTTCTTTTATCACTAATTTAGCTTTCCAACCATTTTGGTGCAAGGGCTGGAACTTCTTTACCAGGATTCATTTGTTCAGAAGGCACATTTGATATCATCATCAGGTTAGTAGAATCTGAAGCAACCTCTGGTTGTTGGTTTGCACTGGTCTCTTCTGCCATTGGTGAATCAAATTCTTTATCACCCATTGCTTCCCCTGAATCTTCTTCAGAGTTTAAATCCACAATTATTCTTTCTGAAATCTCCTTCTTCCTGCTTTTGGTCCTTAATCTGGTGGTATGAGAAGGTAGAATAGTTGCAAGGGTTTTCTTGGATGTTTTGATAATAGAACCCTTTCCAATTCTTGGCTCGGGAGTACCTGGATCACAGATAGTAATAGGCCAATTAGAAGAACTTATTGGAGATGGTGATTCACCAATTAGTGTACATCGCTGGGAATCTTCATTTTGAACCTCTTTTAGTCTACATTCCCTTAACCATTTCTTAGTTCTCCTTATCACTAGGAGAGTTTTGACTTCAATTCGATCATCTTCATCTCTATTCCAATCAAATTCTAGAATAGGTAGCTATTTTATTTGTTGAAAATGAGGATCAATCACTTGTTCTTCATCATCAATTATTCCAGAGATATTAATACTCAGATTGAGTGTAACTATTTGCCCCAAGGAGAACCTACACCAAAGCTTTCTTCTAACTTCAAATTCATCTGGGCAATCCTCCCAATAGTGTTCTATCTCAGGAATGTGTGAAAATCCCATTCCAAAATCAAGATTGTCCCTAGCAAAGCCTTTGCTGTCAAACTAGGATCTGGCATTATAGTATTGAAAATTGAACTTTTTCAGGTCCACCTCCAAATTTAAAGTGTTTGAAATTGACTGACATGAATAGTGTCCAAGTTCAATGGGAAAAGATGTACCAGATTCTTTCTTCATAGGAAATTTCTTATCTACACGGGCTAACTGCTTGCAAACTTCTATCAATACAAAGTGGTCAAAAACATATCTAGGCAGCTTCACTGGTTCGCCATCAAAACCACCAACTCTGATATAAGTAAATTTGGAAAACTGAATGAAGAAACTACCATAAATACTGATTAGCTACATAGCTTCATCCGACATCCTCTTATTAACATTGCCTGCCAATTCATAAGTCATCCTACCAGTAAAAACATCATTAACCCTCCAATAGTTTTCATAACAATTTTGCATCTGCAAACGTGAATAATAATCATAAATTTTGTTGTTTTCAACCAAGGATGCATGAGGTAACCCTCTCCATTCTCTTGTAGACACTAGGCAGTAAAAGAGATATGAAGACATATAAAAATATTTATTCCCCAAGTAATTACTCAAACCTAGATGCAAACATTCAGCTATGATTTTCGCCCAATCCAAATACTGTTCTCCTTAGAGGATCACATGTATGAAGAAATACATCCAGTCCTCCCAATAAAATGCCTAAGAGTTACCCTTTAGCTTGTGTAGCAATACCATGATATCCTTTACATCCGGTATCATGTGTTCTCTTGTTAGTTGTCTGGGCAGTCTTGATCCTCCCTTTTGAAATTTCAATAGCCAATTTCTTGCAATTACACTCCTATAGTTTGATTTCTTCAATGAAAAATAGTTGTAAGAAGAAGTAATATTAAGATCAGAATATGGCTCTTTAGGCAGAATTTTCATCACAACCATTAGGGTTTGTCTGTTGAGTGGTAGTAACACATTGCCATCTACAGTTCTGATACACCTATTTTGGGGGTCATATCTGCTCATGCATTCCAGAACTAATTCAAGGCATTGTACCACCATGGGAAAGGCTGCAGCTTCAACTAAACTACTTTATACTATTTTCTCCATCATAGGAGTTGACATAGGATTTTTAACCCTCTCTTTAAAATCCTCTAAATCATATTGAGCTAGAGAGGTATTCTTGAATTCAGCTAGAGAACAAACAAGACTAGGACAATGTTCAGAACCACAACAAGCAGATTTCATGGCTACAGATTGGATAGATATAATGAAAAATGCTTTGAATGTCTCTAATAATACCAGAAACTCAAAATGATTCTCCTTTCCAACAAAATAATGGAATCAGCTATAGGAAAAGTCAAATTCACCTTCAATGGATCAGAAATTACTGTGAAACTGGGCAATAAAATCTTATACCTCTAGCACTACTCTCCTTTTGAATCACCCTGTGTGTTTACTATTAAAAATTATCTATCCTTTCTTGATAAAAGGCATGAAATCAAGTCGAATAATTACTAGATCAATTAAATTGTGCTGAACTTGCTTGATAGGATGCAAATTCTGATAGGTGCATTAATTGTAAGTAGTTCTCGCACATGACCTCACTGTGTAATGATTACCCATAACCTTTCAAAGTTAAAACTTTCCATTTCATAAGATGTCCCAGATATATTTCCCTCTAAATGATTTACTTCTTTTGAAATCTCCCACAAATTTTAACTTAAAGAAGACTTCGAGAAAAGTGGGAATAAAGTCACAGAACATTGAACCTTTGAACCTTTAAACCTTTGAACTCCCAAAATGAGGTTCAACTTGAAGGTTCAAAGATACAAATTGAGTTACACAAAGGGACCAATAGTTCACGACTTTTAGAGAAACATTGAACCGTTGAACTTTTGAACCATTGAACTCTTAAACTTTGAAAAGGGTTCAACTTTGAAGGTTCAATTCAAATGGATTTACACAAGGGGACTGAGTGTACACGACTCCTTTAGAAGCATTGAATATTGAACTCTTGAACTGTTGAACTCTTGAACCATTGAACTCTTGAACTTTGAAAAGAGTTCAAGTTTGAAGGTTCAATTCTTCAGTAATTTCGCACATAGGAAGACAAGCAGATAAAATTTCAAAACAAAGAGCCGACTTAAGAAATAAACATATGATCGATAAGGTAAGATGGCGGGTCAACTTTTGCTTAGGGAAGGTTCACGAGAAATTGAATAAGGCTGAATTAAAAGGTAACATTGGCTCTGACTGGGAACTGCATTTTATGACAAAATGCAAAGAAATTAGAAACTCTGGTTACAGACAAACTGAAACACCGGGACGGAAGAAAAAGAAACAAGGCAAACCCAAAACTGGAAAAGGAAAACAACAACACATGACAACAAAGGAAAGACTATGTACAAAATAGGGGGCACCAATTTACAGTTGATACAATTTAAGGTCCTATCCATTATAGGATAGGAGTAAAACAGATCCATCTAGATATTCCAATTTGAAAGAATTAGGGCCCAGTACCTGATGAATTTTGAAAGGTCCTTTCCAAAGTGAATCAAATTTGCCATGTGCTCCTTTAGGTTCTCTCCTCCTATCCCACAGCAGCACTTCATCTCCTTCCATGAATTTTTTGGGCCTTATTTTTCGATCAAAAATCTTCTTGACCTTGGCTTGGTGAGCAATAATCCAATCAACCAACTCATTCCTTTCCTCTTCAATCTTAGTTAAGTACATAATTCTTTTCTCTAAGGAATCTTGAAAGTATTGATCTTCAATTACATTTTGTAATTTGGCTGCAGATAATTCTAGAGGTAATGATAACTGAGCTCCTATTCCATAAACCAGCTCAAAAGGTGTCATTCCTATTGCCCTTTTTGGGGTTACCCTGTCAGCCCAGATTGCTTCATACAATCTTTTATGCCAATCTTTAGGATTCTCACTCACCAATTTTCTCATGATGGCTATCAAATTTTTATTACTAGACTCAGCTTGTTCGTTCCCTTGAGGGTAGTAGTCTGATGAGTGAGAGAGAGATATACTATGCTCATAGAAAAAAGAAGTTCAATTGAGGAAAATCTGGTGGCATTATCTGCTACAAGTTTCTGAGGGACACCAAAATGCACCAATATATTCTCTCTAAGAAAATTATACACTACTTCTGAAGTGGTTCTCTTCACAGGGACTACTTCAACCCATTTTGTAAAATAATCTATTGCTGTAAGAATGTGTGTATGTCCGGCACTTGAAGAAGGTGAGAGAGGCCGAATAAAGTCTAATCCCCATTGTTTGAAAGGTTCTTCAATAACAACAGGCCTTAGAGGCAATGCTGCAAGTTGTGGCCTTCCTGAAAACCTTTTGCATTTTTCACAGTTAGCTACCCATCTGTATGCATCTTCAAACATACCCGACCCATAATAATAATTTCTAAGGATTTTGAAAGCTGTGACCAAAGAAGAGAAGTGTCCACCGCAGGCTTCATTATGAAAAACTTCCAAAAGCTTGTGCTATTGTTCTTTATCTACACATCTCAGAAAGGTTCCATCTAGTCCCTTTTTGTATAAGACGTCACCCCAAATGACATATTTTTCTACTTTTAACCTCAGATTCCTTTTCTTCTTCGGGGATAAGTGACTGGGATAGTCTCCATAAGTAAGATAGTGTGCCACATTTATGAACCATGGATCTTGTAAACTTACCATAAGGACAATGGGACGTTCTTCTTCTTCTTCTTCCTTACTTTCAGCAATCAATTTGCACAGACCTTGACCTCTAACTAATTTGGTTGGCCTAACCTCCAGGTCATATTCTTGAATTTTAGCAATCCATGTTGCTCTATTGTTCATCCCAACATCCTGTTGAGTAAGAATGCTTTCTACAACCGAACTAGGCATAAATACAACTGAATGAGAATGTAGAATGTAATATCTAAATTGTTTGACAACCTTTACCACAGCAAAAACTTGCTTCTCAGTTAAAGAATATTTAAGTTCATGCTTCTTGAGAGGAACACTCATAAAGGCTATTGGGGCTTCTACATTTTGTTGATGTGTAAAATTGTGCAGGTTCCAACACCAACATAGGAAGTTTCAGGAATGTGGGACTTGTGACCTGAAACAACCTCCTGATTTTAAAGAAGCTGGCTCTTCTCTATCTTAAAAGTGTTTTGAGGAAAAGGATAGGAAACTAATAGAATTATAGATACAATTAAAACAAACCTATCTATGGCGATGCGCCTGAAGTAAAATTATTTCTCTCCAACTAAGCACAGTAAAAATATCCTCAAGATTCAGTCACATTAAAGAGCAGATAGTGCATGATTAACATAAACAGATAAAATGAATAGAATCAAAGGCTCACAATCAGACAATTTGCAATGACACAGAAAATATCAACCAAGGCATAGAACTCAGTCTTTCTCATTAATTTTCCAGCAACATAAGAGGCACAGATACATGCACAGTTACATTAACCTTCTTAATCAAGAATAACAAAATAAAGGCAAATGATATTCACTAGTCAGAGCAAAAGTCTCAAACTTCTCTCTTAAATCTCTGACAGAAAATTATCTCTAGAAACTAGAATTCCAACTTCGAGAAAAAGAAAGAACTCAAAAACTAACTCTCGATCATTATAGATGTTACATATTTATAGCACGAGATCGACTCTAGATTGTCTGCAACAATCCAATCCCAACGGCCCAACTGAACTAGAGGTAATTGGGAGTCTCTGACAGTTAAAGATCTTTAAATCTGCAACTGTTACTTCTTCTGCAAGCCCATTGGCTATGACAAAACATATGTGGCATACCTCCTCTGACTCAGGTACAGACACTTGGTGGCTTTTGCATATTTGAGACTTAAAACGCCACAACAGATGGCAGCATCTGCATGCATCACTTGAAATTCTTTCATCTTTCAGGAAGAAATAGGAAAATGACACTTGGCGGCCTCCGTAGCACTTAGAAACAATACGTGTCTATATCTATGCCACTTTACTTAACTGTGTCTTTGTATTCAAGAGGACTCCGCAAATGACATCTGTCACAATCCGTGGCGTTGAAACTTAAAGACACTGTTAAGAAATGGGACCCACAACTTCCCGTTCGGTAACTTTCAAAAGGGACAGATGGTAGCTTCCACAGGGATAATTAACTAATATGTGGCGACTTCCACACTACTTTGTGAAACATTAGAAACCTTTTGAGAGTCATGTGGAGGTTGACACATGTCAGGCTTTGCATCATTTAAGAAACATTTGTTAACACCGGAGAAAGAGACAAAAGCTTTATCTTTGATGCCGCATCCACCATGTGGTACATTCCACTACTCTTGAGACTCTACATTGGGGCCCGCCTCTTTTCCTTTACTTAGCATAAAAAAAAAAGAAACAAGCACGCGGAAGTCGACACTTGGTGAAGTCCGCAGCTACCATAAAAGACACATGGCTTCATTCGCACTCATACTGAAACATTTAGGGAGTGCCTCCACTGATGACACTTGGCGCCTTCCACAGCTTGTAACTTAAAACAAAATAGAAACATCTTCCGCTACGTGGCACGCTTCGTGTTAAAGTTATAACTTAGAAATAGGATACAATACAAACTAGGGCTCGACACTTGGTGTGCTCCGTGGCTCTGGCAAAAATGAAACCCTCTCTCGCAGCCATTCTTAGAAACACTCACAGGCACAAAACTGTAAACCACTGTAACCCGTCGATGCATTGCGACTGATACAAAATGTAGAGTCTTATACTCTACAGTTCTTGGCGACCCCTAAGACTTTTGAGCCTGCTCAAAAAGAACCCAAAATTGTGGCAAAAATGTGTATTTAAAATACAACTAGGATCACAGATTCTGCAAAGATGTCTGGTAAACAGACCATTCCAAGTCAGAGAGTCCCTGCTTATTCTGTAAATCTTGGAAGGCAAAATCAAGATTTATAATATCCTTGTGGGAGAATGTCTGCAAATTTTGAACTACAACCTTTAATTGAAATTCTAATTGAGCCATAGGAATCAAGACAGCTTCTAATTCCTATACTGATGAGGAGTCACTTAAACCCTGAAAAATAGTTTGATCATTTTGCCTAGTTAGAAGCAGGGCCTTGATCTCATCAATCATCAGTATAGTATTATTATTTGGAAATGGTGATGGAAGACCCAGCTGCACCAAATCCTCTATGTGTCTCTTCATGTCTTTGACCCCTTCTTTGATAATATCTAGGAGTTCCTAGCAGTTTGTGGCAGCTGAGTTACAACTTAGAACTTCATTCACCCTCTTTGCAGCTATCATTCTGTTACTGATCCCTGCTGCTGACAAAATTTCATTTGTTGTGTCATATCACTTCTTTAGCAATAGTTGAGAATCAGAAACTCTCAAAGACATAGTAGACAGAGTGGCTTGAACTGAAGCTTCTACTTTTTCACACAATTGTTGTGCATTTAACAGGAAAGTTAATGAGGGTCTAAGCTGGATAATCTCCTCAGAGATTCTTTTCCAAACTGAAACATATAACTCCTTGACCAGATTTAGAACTCTAGCATTCTGTGCCCTATTGGCTAACTCAAGTGTTAGTTGTTTTGACATTTGTTGCTCTGCTAAGAGTTGTGCTTGTATTGCAGCAGCAACATTCTACTCATTTAGCAACTTTTGCTGAAACTGTGTAGCTTGTTGAAATTTATCCTGATATCTCTTCTCCAATGTGCCCTTTTCCTACCTCAAAACAATTACTGCAAATTTCTCCTGTGCTAGCTCCATCTTCAGAGAAGCATTTTGAACCTGAGTGGCTTGATGAATTTGACAGGAAACAGTATTTTACAACTATTTATTTAGATTCTCTATCTCATCTTTTCTTGATTTCAACTCTGTAGCAAGGTTTCTACTATTTGCCTTCTCCTGAGTGTCAGCTTCAACCTTCTACAAGTTCCTAGATACTTTCAAGTAGTCAGTTGCAATAGTAGAACTGGTTTCATTGAGCATCTCGACCCTATCTTGTGGTCTAAAAAGGGACATGTCCATAGCTACTGCATTCATTGCAAAGTCCTGAGGCTGCATCTGCTCATTTGGCTTCACCACATTTGGGGACAAATGTGTGACAGTCAACTACTATTGAATAGGGTCAAAGAGAGATCTCGTATGTGGCATTGCCAAACTTTTATTTTCTTTCTTTCTCTTTTTATCCATTCTGGCTTCTCTAGCCTTTTTAGCTGTATCTGCCTGAGCCTAGAAAGTGGGAGGAGAGGCAATGTACCCCCCAACAAAGGGATGGCCCTGAGGTAAACCATAAGGTATAGCTAATGATTGTTGGCTAGGGGAAATTTGGGGAGGGGCTCTTCTTGGAACAAAGGGGGAAAAGAATGGCAATGAGGTGGCCTGTGAAGACATGGCCTGAGAACTAGAAATTGGGGCAAGTGTGGATATAGGCACAACAGAGGTGGTAGGGGATGATAATGTTTGGCCAGTTGGGATTGCCACCGCTAAGGTAGAAGAAAGAGACTGAGAAGAAAAAAGAGAAGAAACTCTTACCTGAGGAGCAATAGCTGTGGCTGGTGGTTGCTGTTGTGGTAGCTCTATTTCTTCCTCTGACTCAGGTTCCAGGTGCAGTTTTCTATGCTTCCTTGGTCTCTCTCCTGATTCTTCCTCTGACTCTACTTTTTCTTCCACATTGACCACTACTGGTGGTTTCAAAGATACAAAACTGGAAGCTCTAATGGCTGAAACAGATGGGGTCCCTATGGTTGATGATGACACCACACCCTTTTGCTTCTCTAAGGTACTGAGAGATTGGGGCCAAGAAGATACAGGAACAACAGTGGAGGCCTGTCCTATTGTTTGCATTGTATGAGTTGACTCAGCCTCCTCTTCAGATTCTTCACCCTTCTTGTGGATTCTGCTTGTATCAGGGCTAGAAACTGGCGAGGGATGCCGCTCATCCTAGATAGACTCCCATTTTTCATCTATGTCAATCTTCCCAAAAGAGTGTGTCAACTCAAAAATTTCCTGCCTATATTTCCAATAGGCCTTAATTTTCTCTGGTTTCCATTCCTGGCCCTTCAAAGCTTTCTTTAAACCAGTACCCATTCTGATCTTAGGGTCAAGGATCTTTTGTTTAGCATAAAAGGTCTCCCATGGCCTGGGCCCCTCATAAGGCAAATCTGCCAGTTCCACATACAAGTCAGGGGTATCATCCTTAGGGTTTCTTCTATCCTCCCAAAAGGGCCGACCCTCATGCACTATTTTAGCTCCAAATTTGTTGCTTCTAACCCAAGAGGCTATAAAACTATTTGGGTCGTACTTCCATTTGTCTTCAATGATGAAGAATCCCAAGACGACTAATTTTCATAGTAGCAGATGTTCAACATCTCTGACTTCCGGGGCCATATTCTTTCTGATCCATGGGATATCATACATTTTCTTCTTCTTCCTTTTGGTGCCATACTCATTATCAACCACGGACACTTGTCGGGTTACCTCTAGAAACGCTAACCTAGGGGTCAGAATTTTAGGTAATAGCATAGGTTCCTCATTGAATCCATGGACCCTAATGATAGTATTTTGGGCCCCAAAGAAATAATCACATGGGATTGGGCAATTGGTCATGAAACCCCTAATGCTCTGTGTCAACCTATGTTCTACAGGTTCAAGGCTCAAATGGCAAAATGCAGGGGCAACAAAGAGTTCCCAGAACTCATAAGGGTCTGATGCCTTAGATAGCACATGTGTCCATGCAGACACAGGAATAGTTCTATTTTGCCCAAAATCTAGGTCATACATGTTCAATTGCATATTTTGTGCAAAAATACCATAATTCTAATATAACATTAAATGAAACAAGTAAGCAGAATACCTGAAAACTCCTTTAGATTTGAAATTTATGAGTTGATCATCCATGGAGTAAGTAATTTGTTCAGAGAAATCTAGCTGGTATTCCTGTGACTTATCCATAGTCTTTAATTTGAAAAGGATAGAAATTTGGCAATCGTAGACCGTAATGTCTTCCTTCATCCCAAAAATAAAAGCCATCATTGACAGTGCCTCCTGACTGGCTTGGCTGAATTGTGCCCTTCCCATAGGTAATGTGGGCATCTGGGTGTTCTCCTTTGGTAACTGCAACTCTGAGTTGAGAAACCTAAGCTGATTGTTGACATTTGACCATGTCTTTTGCATTTTACCAATGGTGGGGAATGTGGTCGTTCGATCATGATATAGGGCCAACATGTCTCTTATGGTTTTGGGTGTAATTTGTACTACAAAGGGACCCTGTTGTATGGTGCTTGAGGGAACATGAAAATACTCTGCGCATATATCAATTAGGTCAGGACATAGATGCACACTTGGAACCATGACCTATGCCAACTGTGAAGTCCAAATACTCATTCCAAAAGTTTCAGACTCCCCTTTCTTTGCCTTCTGAACGCATCTCTGGTGTCCCCCTTCACAGAGAACCTTGGTAGATTTTTGAAGGGTTGGATTGAAGATACCATCTGCGAAATCCTTAACCTTCTCTGGGTTGACAGAAAACCTACCTCAGGAACCCTCATCCTTGGATAGGTTCTCTTAGGCTGCGCAGGCACTGAGGCGTATGATTTGCTATTCAAAAGTTTGCCAATTGATTCGTAAATTCTGAGTCCCTCCTGAGAAAACTGTGCTTCAGCCATATCTGTGTCTGTGGAGAGAATGTAAGAAGCTTTGACACAACAAAGATAGAAATAGTGCAACAGACTTGACACTCAGCTAGGAAAGGTTTGTTAGGGGAGGGAATTTGCAGGGGATTCAAGGGATTCAAAACAGAGAGATTGAGCCGATGAGAGCCACACTTAAGGTTTAACTCTTATTAATGGGGCTTTTAATGACACATCATGCCTTATAAAATGGCATTAACACCAAGAAACTGTTAGTGTATCCTTTTAAGTCGGCATGGGACAGAATGTCAGACACATTATGAGTGGCTGTAAAAGTGCGTACTTTCAAGGATTTAGGGATTAGAGACAACCTTAAATGAATGCGAGATTTTGAAAGGAGGAAGGGGCTTGTGCTACTGACACGTGTCCATAGAACACTTATTGAAAAGGAAAGCAGGAAAAGAAAGTAGGAAAATAGGAAAGCAAGAAAAATAGGAAAGCAAGAAAGGGAAACTAACTAACTATAGTACAGAAAAGACACTGCTCAATTAAAATGCTTCAGATAGATCCCATTCATAGGAATCTCCTTAGGTTCACCTTCTATTGTCTCGAGCTCAAAAGAATTTTGCTGCTTACAGGAACGAATCTTGTAAGGACCAGTCCATAGTGATCCAAATTTACTATGTCGGCCCGGCTTGGCAGCTCTCTCATCCCATTTCAACACTATTGAGCCAACTTCAAAAAATGGATTTGAAGTCTTCTTGTCAAAAGAGTCTTTAATTATTTTCTGATGTTTCATTAGTGACTCATGTGCCTTTTCTCTTTTCTCTTCGACCTCCAGCAATTTAGCAAGTTTGACTTGCATGGGACCATTCTCTTCAATCTCAATCTGTTTCAACAACTGTAAAGCAAGGATCTCTAAGCTTAGTGGTATTACAACTGGCTTACCATAGACTAGTTCATATGGAGACATCTTTGTCACTTGTTTTGGTGTGATTCTGTCAGCCCACAGTGCTGTGTTAAGTAGTTTGTGCCACCCTTTGTGATGATCAGGCCCTATCCTTTTAATGAGTCTAATTAGGTCCTTGTTAGTAGACTCTGCCAGACCATTACCCTGAGGGTAATAATTTGAAGAAGTCTTCAAATAAATTCCATACCTTAATGCAAACTTAGATATTTTTGTTCCCAAAAATGCCTTAGCATTATCTGATATAATGGTACGAGGAGGGCCAAAATGAGCAGTGATGCCTTCTAGAAAGTTTAATATTACCTTTTCTGTTGCTTCCTTGAGTGGCACTACTTCACTCCATCTGGTGAAGTAATCTGTGGCAGTTAGGATCCATTTGTGTCCCATACTTGACACCGAATTGATCATACCAATGAAATCTAGACCCCATTGGGCAAAGGGTTCATCCACAATTATGGGGCTTAGTGGCATTGCTGCATTTCTTCTTTTCCCTGTATAAAACTAACAAGACTGGCACTCTTTAACCAGTTGATAATAGTCTGTAAATAGAGTGGGCTAGAAGTATCCTGCTTGAGTTATTTTTATTGTAGTGGTCCTTGTAGAAAAGTGTCCACCTGATGCTCCATGTTGTAACTCATGTAGTATTCTTTAGGCCTCATCTTTCTCTAGGATTCACTGGCCTTTGCTTCTGTCTGACTGGTTTAGATCCTTCAGTCAACTCTATGGTGTGTTGGATGATGTCTCTATTATAACCATGGAGGTCTTCATAGGTCCAGGCTATCACCCTATCATATCTCTCACATAAATCAATCAACCTTTCTCTTTCTTGTTGGGTTGCAGAATTCCCAACCTCCAATTTTCTCCCCTCACTAACTTGAATTTCAGAGTAATCTTCTTTATTTGCCTGAAACCTCTTCTTCTCTAGGCTTACATCTTCTAGGTCAAATAAGTTTTCTAAGGTAATCAGTCCTTTAGGGAGCTTATTTGACTTCAATTGAATAATTTGGTCACCATATGCTTCTTCAATTTTAGGTTGCAGCTAATCAGTAAATTCTCCTGACTGTTGCAAAAATGAAAGTACTTGAAAATCATTTTCAAAAACTTGCCAATTTTGGTCATTGTCTGGGATAGCTGGCCTCACTATAACTTTAACTGACTCATTATTGACTAGTAGATCAGTTACTGGATCAAATTGTGAACTAATCTGTGTCATTCTATCTACCTCAAAATTTTGGGCTCTAGGGACTACTTCAATATTGAAAGCTTCAAAACCATATATTAGGTCCCAAATTATGTGCCTATAGCATCTCATTCTTACATTTTTGGCCACTACCTTTTCTCTGATTTGCTTCACCACTAGTTCTAAATCTCCTCTTACTATCAGATTCTTTACTCCTTTTTTCTTTGCCAACATGAGTCCATGCACCAAGGATTCATACTCAACATCATTATTGGTACAGGCAAACTGAAAATGAATGGCCTTTAAAATTTTCTCACCATTTGGGGCAGTGAGACAAACTCCTGCTCCAGCCCCATTTTTACTTCTAGCCCCATCAAAATTTAGAGTCTAGATTCCTGAGTCCTTTTTAGATTCTTGAGTCTGATTAGGCTCTTCCCTTAAAACATTAGGAATTTCTTGGTCTTCTTCAAATATGACATATGTGCCTAGACCTGTAGAGTCATAATTTCCATAGGGATCACTTTGCATCATAGTCAACAACTGGTTATTCTCTTCTTCCTGTTGATCATGTTCGGTCTAGTCACCTATCTCTTCAACAAAGATTCTTTCCTCTTTATTTAGCATAGCATGGGCTGCCTCTAATTTTGGGGTTGGTTTTCGACAATGGTTCAGACAATACTTTCATCTTTGTCCCATATTTGGTTCTCGGAATGAGGTGTGACTAATCTAGGGACATGTAACCTCCTATCTTAGCTGTGAAATCTCTAGATAAGCATAGACAAAATACATGGGGAATATCTATGACTACCACATCCTGATTTACAATTATATTGGGGCAGGAGTATAGTTGCAAATGGAGTTGTTTAATTTTCCCTATTGTTTGCACAAATTTCCCATCCAATTGCATAACTCCTCTTGTAAGTGGCTCATACTTTATTTTCAAAGCATCTACTATTTGCTTTGGCATTACTATAGTACTAGCCCCAGAGTCTATCATTGCATTATGTAGCAGTTTCTTCCCAACTATTAGAGTCAAATAAAATGGATCTGGCTTAGATTTAGCTACCTCAGATGCATTGTTCAACAAGGCTATTGTCTGCAAAGGTACATTATCCTTAAGATGCAACTTTTCTTTATCAGTAGATCCTCCTTTAGCACCAGTCTGTTTAGGAACTTCTTGGCCTTGCAGAGCCTCTTGCAACAGTGTCTTCTGCTCAGGAATTGCTAACATGTCCTAGATTGATACATGCACTGGAGTTCCTTTTAGCTGATCCACCACATTCATAGGTCCTAATGCTTGGGGCTTTGGATAATAAGGGTACCTTGACTTTTCTAGAATATGTCCTGAAGCTACTTAATTTTGCACAGGCTGGGGCATTTCTTGTCTAGAAATTGTGTTCTGATGACTCTGAAATGGAGGATTTCCCATGATCTCATTATTAGTGACTTCAGGTAGCTCCATCATTCTCCTTTTTACTCTGGTGTAGTAATCAGATTGCACCAACGGTTTCTTGGAAGTAGATGCTTCATTCAAGAACATTGACTCTTCATATTCAATCCATGAAAATAAAGCATGCTCAGGGGCTATTTCTTCTTCTTGTTGTAGGGATATCCCTTGCATCTGGGCCACCAGGACTACATTTTGTACACAAGGAAACTGATATTGTGGAGTGTTAGAAGTTGCAAATTATCCTTCTAATCCTCTCTATTCTGCTATCTTTTGCTGTAAATTTCCTCTGGGGCAATCTCTGGGCATATGAGCATTGTTGCAAGGAAAACACCAAGCATTTGTACCATCTACAAAATTATTTTGCCCTGGAACAATTTCCCTATTGGGATTAGGAGGAACAGTCTGTAGAGGTGTAGGGAATGTGACTAATTGGTTTGATGGCTGAGGATTAGCTTGCCTTTGAGGGCCTTGGTATAGATTTGCTGAAAGGAAGGTCTATTTCCTTGGTAACCTTGATAAGGAGGCTTTGGATAAGGATTTTGTTGTCTCTTTAGGTTAATTATCTCATTTGAGAATGTCCTCAAAATGTTCTTGACATCATCCATTTCAGATGATGGAACAGGGGTAGTTACTTTAGCAGGTTGCTGAGGAAATGAATACATAGACACAGGTGGGGTTGTAGGATTAGGGGCTTCTTGAGGTAAAGGTAAGGTAATTTCTAGGAACATGGGCATAGGAGGCCTTGGGGGTAGCTTTCCAGCATCTATTAAGTTATTTTCAGCCTTGACTGCCAACTCATAAGCTTCTAGTAGTGTCTGACCTCCAAGTGACTTAATCATTACTGATATATCTGAGTTTAGAGCTTTAAGATAAAACACAATAGCCATACCTAGTAATGGTCTTGTTGTAGTAAGAATCCTCTCCCAAGTCTTTTGAAATCTTGAATTGAAATCAGTCATGGCTTCTTGTGGTGCCCTTTTGATAGTGATCAATTATTGTAGCAAAGAAGATTTATCACCCTTTTCTTTAAATCTTTCAAAGAAAGCATCGCCAAGCTGATCCCATGTAGATATTGTGTTTGGAATAAGAGATCTATACCAGTCCAGGGCCTTCCCTTTGAAAGAAGCTGCCAACAGTCTTATAGCCACATTCTGCTGAGTGATCACATGCACTACACAGACATTAGATACATCCTGCAGGTGCTCTTCAGGTGTCTTGAATTCTTCTCCACTGAACTTGGGAAAAGCCTTCAAAGCATTGGCTGGAATTGCATCCCAAGTTCCTGGTGGTATTGGGAGAATCAGAGGATTGCCAGTGTTCCAATTTGCATAATTCCTTGGGGCTATAGGTGCTCCCATGTTTACTGTTGGTGCTGCTACAAACTGATTCACTCTTCTCCTTGGATTAGCTACCAGTGGTAGAAAAAGAATGCTTGGATTAATAGCAGATTGAGCTCTTGTTACAGGTCCACAGCTCTGACTCTGTGTAGCTCTCTGGTTCATACAATCTTGACAGAAACTTCAAGAATAGTCCCACCGAGCATGCTAAAAACTGTTGATGTGTAAAATTGCGTAGGTTCCAACACCAACATGCGAAGTTTCAGGAATGTGGGACTTGCGATCTGAAACAACCTCTAGATTTTAAAGAAGTTGGCTCTTCTCTATCTTAAAAGTGTTTTGAGGAAAAGGGTAGGAAACTAACAGAATTACAGATACAATTAAAACAAATCTATCTATGGCGATGAGCCTGAAGTAAAATTGTTTCTCTCCAACTAAGAACAGTGAAAATATCCTCAAGATTCAGTCACATTAAAGAGAAGATACTGCATGATTAACATAAACAGATAAAATGAATAGAATCAAAGGCTCACAATCAGACAATTTGCAATGAGACAGAAAATATCAACCAAGGCACACAACTCAGTCTTTCTCATTAATTTTCTAGCAACATAAGAGGCACAGATACATGCACAATTACATTAACCTTCTGAATCAAGAATAACAAAATAAAGGCAAATGATATTCACTGGTCATAGCAAAAGTCTCAAACTTCTCTCTTAAATCTCTGATAGAAAATTATCTCTAGAAACTAGAATTCCAACTTCAAAAAAAAGAAAACACTCAAAAACTAACTCTTGATCATTACAGATGTTACATATTTATAGCACGAGATGGACTCTAGATTGTCTGCAACAATCTAATCCCAACGGCCCAACTGAACTTGAGGTAACTGGGAGTCTCTGACAGTTAAAGATCTTTGAATCTCCAACTGTTACTTCTTCTGCAAGCCCATTGGCTGTGACAAAACATATGTGGCATACCTCCTCTGACTCAGGTACAGACACTCAATGGCTTTTACATATTTGAGACTTAAAACTCCACAACAGATGGTAGCGTTCGCGTGCATCACTTGAAATTCTTTCATCTTTCAGGAAGAAACAGGAAAATGACACTTGGCAGCCTCTGCAGCACTTAGAAACAATACGTGTCTATATCCGCGCCACTTTACTTAACGTGTCTTTGTATTCAGGAGGACTCTGCAAATGACATCTGTCACAATCCACAGCATTGAAACTTAAAGACACTATTAAGAAATGGGACCCAGAACTTCCTGTTTGGTAACTTTCAAAAGGGACAGATGGCAGCTTCCGTAGGGATAATTAACTGATACGTGGCAGCTTCCACACTACTTTGTGAAACATTAGAAACCTTTTGAGAGTCATGCGGATGTTGACACATGTCAGGAACCGCATCATTTAAGAAACATTTATTAACACTAGAGAAAGAGACAAAAGCTTTATCTTTGACGCCGCATCCACCACGTGGTACATTTCGCTACTCTTGAGACTCTACATTGGGGCCCACCTCTTTTCCTTTACTTAGAATCAAAAAATAAAGAAACAAGCACGTGGAAGCTGACACTTGGCGAAGTCCATGGCTACCATAAAAGACACATGGCTTCGTCCGCGCTCATACTGAAACATTTAGGGAGTGCCTCCGCTGATGACACGTGGCACCTTTTGTAGCTTGTAACTTAAAACAAAATAGAAACATTTTTCGCTACATGGCACGCTTCGCGTTAAAGTTATAACTTAGAAACAGGATGCAACACAAACTGGGGCTTGACACTTGGCATGCTCCATGGCTCTAGCAAAAATGAAACCCTCTCTCATGGCCATTCTCAGAAACACTCACAGGTACAAAACTGTAAACTGCTATAACCCACTGGTGCGTTGTGACTGATACAAAATGTAGTCTTATACTCTACACATTCAATTCATTCTTCTGTAGTAAGATACCAGACATGGTATGTTTTGAAGCATAACAATAAATAATAAAATCTTTTTGGAAATCAAGGTTTACCAAAGTAGGTGTTTGTGCAATTGCTTCTTTAATATCTTCAAATGCTTTCTTAGCAATCTCGTTCCATCTGAATGCCTATTTTTCACTCATCATCCCTATAATATGTTTTGTAATTTCAGAAAAATTAGGAATGAACCTTCTGACAAAGTTAATTTGGCCAAAGAAAGACTTAACTCCAATCCTATTAGAAGGAAGACTTAGCTATTGTATTGCTCTAACCCTCTCTGGATCAATCTTGATTCCATCCTTTGAAACTAAATGTCCCAACAACTTACCTTCTGTTACACAGAAAACTGACTTCTTAGGATTAAGAGATCCCATGACTCCGACACCTTTGCAAAATGATCTCTAGATCTTTCAGATGATCCTCTCTTTTTCTAGAGAAAACAGTCAAATCATCAAGATAAATGACAATAATTCTATCTTTCAGATTTCTAAAGGATGAATCCATCACCCATTGGAAAGTTGCACTAGCATTAATCAAACCAAAGGGGATACAGTTATAGGCAAAAGTTCCCCAGGGTGTAGTGAAAGCAGTTTTATGTTGATCAGATGCAGCCACACTTATTTGATTATAACCTGAGAATCCATCTAACATGGACATAATCTCTGATCCAGCAACTATTTGTAAAATGTGATCCATCACAGGTAAGGGATAATTATCTTTGAAACTAGCTTGGTTCAGATTCCTGAAATCAACACAGATTCTGATTTCTCCATTCTTTTTGCATACCAGGACAATGTTTGCCACCCAAGTGGAGTGATGAATTAGATAAATAATCCTAGCCTTCAACATTTTGTCAATCTCCTTAAAGATGGCCTCAACAACCTTTGGGTTATAGTTTCTCAACTTTTGCCTGAATGGACTTGCATTTGTTTTTAAAGGAATATGATGCTGAAATTGCCCACTCCTAAAATCCTTTAGGTCATCATAGCACCAAGAAAAGACGTCCTTATACCTAATCAACAGATTAATCAATTTGTTTTTCTCCTCTGGCGAACAACACCTACCAATAGAAATCCATTTAGGATCAGTTTTACTTCCAATGTTTATTTTCTCATAATCCCCCAATATGTCAGGATTCTAAACAAGTTTGCCTTTGGTATATTCATCTTGTCGAGTGAACAAATGTTCTAGAGAGACTAATCCTTTGGGGATTTTGTTTCCCTTTAACTGAATTACATCATCCTTTGAATTGATCGCTGGATCAGGACCGAAATCTTTACATTCTACTTTAGAACCTTCAAAATAAGTCCCCAGGAACATCTCAGCATTCTCCAAGAATTTTCTTGATCTGCCTATCATTCTCAAAAACTTGCCAATTTTCAGCATTATCTAGGACATTAGGACGGTAGACCAGTTCTATTCTATATGAATCCTTTTTGAAATTAGGGTGTGGGAGAAGAAGAGAATCTGACACTGCTAGAGAATCTGCTCGTGTGTTCAGATCTCTAGGAATTGCCTCAATAGAAAAGGCATCAAAATATTCTATCTCATCCCAAACTCTATTCCTGTAATTTCTCAATCTTTCATTTTTAACCAAAAAAATGCTTCTCACCTGTTTAACAATTAATTCAGCATCTCCCTTTGCTCTGAGTATCTTTATACCTTTTCCTTTGGCTTCATTTAAACCAAGCAATAGAGCCTCATACTCTGTAGTGTTATTATTGTTTTTAAATTCTAACTTGAAAGAGTAAGGAAAAATTTTACCTTCAAGTGAGATCAAAACAACCCCTTCTCTTAAACCAATGGTAGAACAACTACCATCGAATTCCATGGTCCATAGATCATCTGAATGAACCGGATTTTAGACGAATTCTTCCTTTATGTCTTTAGAAGAGAAAACAGTTACCAAATTCACATTCTTCAAAAAGAATCTGAGACTTAGGATCATCAGAAGGGTATACAGTAAACTTGCATTTAGGTTTAGGTTCTAGTTTAACTTTCTAGTTTCCCACTAGAATTGTAGCTTCTGATCAATCCAATTTAATCTGCCCACCTAAATCTTTGCAAAAAGTCCCGCTCAACAACATCCCATAACTAGCAGGAATATCCGCTACCAAAATAGTCAACTTCACTCTTTTATCAAGATAGGCTGCAAGAGCAACCCATGCATCTTTAATTTGTCTGAGCAAAGAAATCTGTTTGCCATCCATGGAGTAACACCTACCAAATGTTTTTGTAAGGGATAGGCCTAGGGCTTTGTCTACAGAAGAAGGCATAATATTATTAGAAGCAACTGAGTCTATGATACAATTACTGAGTTTATGGCCATTTATGAATAAAGAAACATAAAATGGGTTGGGCTTCATATCGGTCATATAAAAGGTATCATTAGATGAATTGAGGGCCATTTTAGGAGTATACGTGGGTGATTCAGGTGGAGAAGAAAATAATTGGGCAATAGGAGACTCAGCATTAACATTTAGTTGACTTTTAGGTTCAATTTGTGTAGGACCACCTTTGACATATTTAACCAATTTATCAAGTTCTTTGGGTTTTAACTTGAGGTATTCAGCAGGGGATATTTGAATCTTTGCAGACTTACAAAATTCTAAAATATCAAAAGAAGTCTCATGATCATTTCTATGTAACAATTTAATTTCTTGGGTCTTCAGATTAGCATCAGAGGTTCTAATTAGAGGTTCCTTACCTTTAACAGGCACTTCTTGAGTATTAGAAAATCTCAGATTCTTCTGACTTCTGGTAAGCACAGCACATGAAGGATTTTCAAGAGTAACCAATATTTCACCTCCTCTTTCTGAATCTAATTCATATTCTAGGAAGTGTATTTTAGAGTTGCCAGGTTCCTCAAAGTTCCTTTCTTCTTCAGTAATCTCTCCCAATACATCTTGAGTAGCAGCCATTTGAGCATATCTAAGCATCTCCGGACAAGATGTCATGATCAGTAGTCAAATGAAAGGTACACATATTCCCTCTTCCAGGAGGATCTTCAATAGTTAACCTTGGTTGTGCTGATGTAAGTGGCAATGTCCTGCTAGTATTTGTCTGTTGATTAAAATTTCTCCTGCTGATATCTTGATATGGTTGTTGAAATGAAGTACCAACCTTAGGCATCTGTCTTTTCAAAGTGATCATATCATTAACTAGCCTTTGAACCACATGATCTGTAGAGGATGAGGGATGAGCATTAGGTACTTGAACTTCTCTCTTCCATTTTCTAGCCATAAGAAGATCATCTTCTAACCCAACTGCCAAGGTTTGTGCGATCGCTAAGTCAGCAACTGCACCTCTTCTAAGATGGAAACTAATAGTAGGGGGCATAGAATTGATAAAGAAACATTTCTGATTCTCAGGAGTTGGCCTCTTAGGATTTGGGATTTTGTGCACAATTCTATTGAATTTGGCTATGAATTCCCTCATGGGCTTGTGAATTTCTTTCTTGAGCTGAGTCAATTGAGCAAGAAGGTAATGTTCATCTTCTACACTTTTGAATATATTTTTGAATGCAGTTTTCATATCATTCCAGTTTGTAATTGAAGAGTCAGACAAATGATAGAACCATTGTTCTGTAGTATCAGTTAGAGTTTGGACAAAAAGCCTTATGGCTACATCTTGATGTTGCACACCTAACACACCACATGCCGCGGAAAAGGCACTCAAAAGCTCATCTAGTGATTGTCTCCCATCTCCATTAAATTTAGGTAAGTTTTCCCTTGCATTTTTAGGCAAAGGATTTAGGTTAGCCCCTAAATTTAGAGGTCCTATAGCTGCTCCCCAAGGTTGAGCCATTGGTAGAAAGCTTATAGCAAAAGGAATGGCAGTACCAGAAAGAGTTAAGGCTTGACAGACAGTGGATGTAGAGGGTTTAGGAGGCCTAGGGGGTCTACTTCTGGTTCTTCTAATAGGAGTAGGAATATAGGGAAAATTTAGGCTTTGCAGTGTTTGAAAAGTAGGATCTTCAACTCCCTCTCTCCTCAAAGACCTTGTGTATCTTCTGGAAACCAGTTTATGATATTGTAATTGGATAAGTAGTTATTGGTTTCTAGGCTGTTCTTGACCTCTTCAGAATTCAGGGGCTTGATTTCTTACTACATTTTCTTCTTGCCTCCTTCTTTGTCTGAGTAACAACAATCTCAAATTATCAGCCAATTCTTCTTCTTTCTCTAATACTCGGCTTGCCCTTCTATAATCATCAATATTTCAGTGAGTGCGCCATGCAAGAGTATTTAACTAACTAATTATATCTTCCTACTCGTCTTGAAAACCAAGATTAGGTTGTAGAAAAGGAATTATATTTTCATGTCGAAGCACCATCGTTGCTTCATATTAAGGTGACTAATCTTCCAAAAAATGACTTCGATTCCCCAGCAAAGTCGTCAAAAACTTTTGGCTAACAGATTTGTCCTGGTGTAAAAATGTTTTATTCTAACTTTATACCCCTTTCTTTCAAGAACAAATAAGTTAAACAACAAATGGGTGAACTATCAAGAATAGTTCCCCTCTAAATTAAGGTACAACTCCCTTTAAGATCTTCAATGAATTCAAATTATTCTAATTATTCAGATATGCTTTTAACCAGAAAGCATTAAAGGCAAACTAACATCCATACATCATCATGCTATGAATTTGATATCTTCCTTCTTTACAACATCATTCAGTGATAGAATACACAGATTCCATCTTCAATAATAATCAGATATATAAATATGTATATTGTTCAACCAGTAAATAATAAAACATATATGATGAGTTATCCAATGAAAGAACAATTACCAAATGAAAAATAACTTAAACACACAGATTTAAGACTGCAGCAATCATTTCTCTTTTTCATTCACAGATGAAAAATGTTTCAGACAAACATCATATATATTGTAAAACAACAAAAGTTCAGCTCCAAAATTCCTTGTATCTTCTCCTTAACTTTTCGTATCCCAATTTTAACAACTAAAAACATATATATAGTTACCCTAAGCAATCATTTTTTTAAACCCAGAGTTAAAACCAACTCTGACCCACACGGGATTTTAGTTTCATAAAATCTCATTGAAAGATAAAGTTTTTAAACATAATTCCAACTAAATAACTAAATAAAGAGATTATGCAAACAAGATCATGACTGGGGCAGCAGATTAGAATGTCCATATTTGCTTTGTTCAGCTAAGGAGACACGTTGATCCTTCCACTCCTGAAATGCGGTAACAAATTCCTAGATTTTTGAGAGAAGTTAGGAATGCCAATGTGTTTAACCCTTTCTTTCCAAACATCTTTCTCTCTTCGAATCTTCACCAGTTTCTCTATATGCTATGGGAGTACATCGACACAGAGGTGAAGAAGTGATTCTACCTTTGATATCTGAGAGAAATCTTCAATTAATAGGTTATCATTTTCTTTAACAAAACTAATTTTTTCTCTAAAGGATTGAACCACAGTATCAATATCCTTCTCTAGCTCCCCATCATCTTTTATATATTTCACATCGATGCATTCCAAATCATGCTGCAAAGACTGGGTAAACTCAGTTATTTCTTTAATCATTTTTGTAAATTCAATTCACCCTTGACGAGATACTGATTTTCTCCATTCGATGTTTCTCTTGCTTACATACAGTGTATCATTGTTCAAACTTGTCAAATTCTTTTCTGATAAAAACTTTGTTACCCCATATTTCTAAACATCATCAATTTGATTCATCACATTCATCCATTTCCCTTCATCTTTTACCCAGGAAGCATTCTGTGTTTTCAAATCCTTGATAGTAGCCATAGTTTCATCATATATATTTTTCAATTCATTAATGTATTATGTACCTTTCTGGATGATACCATCCAACCAATCATCAAACACTCTAGTAACCATTTTGTTCATGTGTATCTGATCTAGCATTTTCTAGTTGACTGAAGATTTTAGGTCACAAGATAGAGGTAGTTGAGAAACAGGTTGTGGATTTGGATTATGAATGGCATCAATATACTCTGCCATTGATCACAACGTTTGTTTCAACTCCCTATTATCTTTTTCATCCTTCTAGGTATGATTAACTATCCTCTTGGTAGATGCTTCCAGATGGTGCACGTTCGCAGCACGTGATGCAGTCCCAAGATCTATTCTTTCTATCGTCAAATCTTGAAATGTGGGATCCTGAACTTCTTCATTAGTTGGTGGCTGGGCTATTTCTACACTCCAATTCCCTATATTAGGGGCAATATCCACCTTGGATGTGGTTTTTAGCTTTTTGGATTTAGGAGTCTTTCCTAGACACTTGCTAACCATGTCCTCCAATGGCAATGAAAACGGAACTATTTTTCTTTTATCACTAATTAAGCTTTCCAACCATTTTGGTGCAAGGGCCAGAACTTCTTTACCAGGATTCAGTTGTTCGGAAGGCACATTTGATATCATCATCAGGTTGGTAGAATCTGAAGCAACCTCTGCTTGTTGGTTTGCACTGGTCTATTCCACCATTGGTGAATCAAATTCTTTATCACCCATTGCTTCCCATGAATCTTCTTCAGAGTTTAAATCCACAATTATTCTTTCTGAAATCTCCTTCTTCTTCCTGCTTTTGGTCCTTAATCTGGTGGTATGAGAAGGTAGAATAGTTGCAAGGGTTTTCTTGGACTTTTTGATAATAGAACCCTTTCCAATTCTTGGCTCGAGAGTACCTGCATCATAGATAGTAATAGGTTGATTAGAAGAACTTATTGGAGATGGTGATTCACCATTTAGTGCACATCACTGGGAATCTTCATTTTGAACCTCTTTCAGTCTACATTCCTTTAACCATTTCTTAGTTCTCCTTATCACTAGGAGAGTTTTGAATTCAATTCGATCCTCTTCATCTCTATTCCAATCAACTTTTGGAATAGGTAGCTGTTTTATTTGTTCAAAATGAGGATCAATCACCTGTTCTTCATCATCAATTATTCCGAAGACATTAATACTCAGATTGAGTGTAACTATTTGCCCCAAGGAGAACCTGCACCAAATCTTTCTTCTAACTTCAAATTCATCTAGACAATCCTCCCAATAGTCTTCTATCTGAGGAATGTGTGAAAATCTCGTTCCAAAATCAAGATTGTCCCTAGCAAAGCCTTTGCTGTCAAACTGGGATCTAGCATTATAGTACTAAAAATTGAACTTTTTCAGGTCCACCTCCAAATTTAAAGCATCAAAAATTGACTGATATGAATAGTGTCCAAGTTCAATGGGAAAAGATATACCAGATTCTTCTTCAGAGGAAATTTCTTATCTACATGGGCTAACTACCTACAAACTTCTATCAATACAAAGCAGTCAAAAACATATCTGGGCAGCATCACTGGTTCACCATCAAAACCACCAACTCTGATATAAGTAAATTTGGAAAAGTAAATGAAGAAACTACCATAAGTACTGATTAGCTAGATAGATTCATCAGACATCCTCTTATTAACATTGCCTACCAATTCATAAGTCATCCTACTAGTAAAAACATCATTAACCCTCCCATAGTTTTCATAACAATTTTGCATTTGCAAATGTGAATAATAATCATAAATTTTGTTGTTTTCAACTGATGCAGAGCATCTAGGACAGCAGTAGCATGATCATAACTTCATATGCAAAGATCTCTCAAGACAACCTTCAACACCATCTCCAACTTACTCTTGACACACACACAATGAAGGAGGACTCCAAAACACCTTCCAAGATGCCAAATCCATCAAGGTTCCATCTAGATTTCTTGCCAAATCACTATACAGGGTCTACGGGATAGCAGTCCTTATTCTACCTTCTCAAGACAGTCACAACCTTTGACTCCACTAGTAAATAGTCACACTATCTCCTTGGAGTAGTCTCCCTCTATGCAAACCCAATTCCTTTGTAACATACCAATCCATAACATGCACACATACCAATGTCTTCATTAGCAAAGCAATAACATGATGATCAAATCCATTACCTTCTTGATATGACTGTTGTCCTCCTCTGAACTCTTGATCATGGTTTCTGCAAGGTCATTTCACATGCCAAACTCACCTACACCATCTCTTGCCCCTGCAACCATCACAAGCTTCTACCACAACCATCCTACATTCCATTCCACTGATCACAGCTAGGAAAGATCAGTGGAATGGAGAAATATTCATTGGACTGTCAAAAAGGAATCCAAACCTAGGTTTAAAGAATCACTTTCAATCAAAGGGGAAGAGCAGAGATATAGATGGGTGTCAAGGCTTTAAATAACCTGCAAGGTAAAGTCAACACACTCTTCTTCAGGCCGTACAAGTACGAAAAACTGCAGAAAATAGTGATTTTCAAAAGGAAACAACAAATTCAAAAAAAATAGTTTTGGGGAAATTAGCAATATCTTCCACCTAGCGCATTGTTAAGATCCCACACAAGACTCAAATCAAACCTAACTTGATCTGCTTTCCATCCAACATGCCCATGTACTATGGAAATTCTGTACAGGCGTGAGTACGACCTACAAAACAATGAAAAAATAGAAAAAAACACAGAAAGGTAAGAAAAATAGTTCTTCTTGTTGTTTCTCTCAAATCTATTCAATGTTCTCTTCACAATAATGCTTCCTTGGCTTAACACAAGCCTTCATACATAGCAAAAAATGTTTGGCATCCAAAACCATCGATCTTTCTTGTTTTTTCTAATTTCTAACTGTTGTCTTTTCACTATTTTTAGAAACTGCCTTTTCTTTTGGACAGCAATGACTGTTTTTTGATGACTAATCTTTGCTTTTTTTTAACAAGTAGTTAACCTATGGCAAGGTGTTACATCTTTCCACCCTTTGACATGCCATTATAGGCTAACAAACATGGAGAATTTTAAATGACTATCCTATACAAATATTAAAATTTAATGACTCCCTAAGACTGCCTATGCAAAATGACTGCCCTAACTAGGACTTGCAACAAGACAATAGTAGAATCTAACTATTTGGACATAGTCCATTACAAGAATGGCATTAAGCCTTATTACAACATGAAAAAGACCTTATTGAACAACTAAGACAACTTGAAAATCAAGTAGAATCTCGACATCTTGGTGCTCTTGCACCATCAACCAAGGATGCATGAGGCAACCCTCTCCATTCTCTTGTAGATGCTAGGCAGTAAAAGAGATATGAAGACATATAAAAATCCTTATTCCCCAAGTAATTACTCAAACCTAGATGCAAACATTCAGCTATGATTTCTACCCAATCCAAATACTGTTCTCCTTAGAGGATCACCTGAATGAAGAAATACATCTAGTCCTCCCAATAAAATGCCTTGGAGTTACCCTTTAGCCTGTGTAGCAATACCATGATATCCTTTCCTTTCGGTATCATGTGTTCTCTTGTTAGTGGTCTGGGCAGTCTTGATCCTCCCTTTTGAAATTTCAATAGCCAATTTCTTACAATTACACTCCTATAGTTTGATTTCTTCAATGAAAAATAGTTGTAAGAAGTAATATTAAGATCAGAATATGGCTCTTTAGGCAAAATTTTCATCATAGCCATTAGGGTTTGTCTATTGACTGGTAGTAACACATTGCCATCTGTAGTTCTAATACACCTATTTTGGGGGTCATATCTGCTCATGCATTCTAGAACTAATTCAGGGCATTGTATCGCCATGGGAAAGGCTGCTGCTTCAACTAAACCACTTTCTACTATTTTCTCCATCATAGGAGTTGACATAATATTTTTAACCCTCTCCTTAAAATCCTCTAAATCATATTGAGCTAGAGAGGTATCCCTAAATTCAGGAAGAGAACAAACAAGACTAGGACAATGTTCAGAACCACAACAAGTAGATTTCATGGCTACAGATTGGATAGATATAATGAAAAATACTTTAAACTTCTCTAATATTACCAAAAACTCAAAATGATTCTCCTTTCCAACAAAGTAATGGAATCAACTATAGGAAAAGTCAAACTCACCTTCAATGGATTAGAAATTACTATGAAACTGGGCAATAAAATCTTATACCTCTAGCGCTGCTCTCCTTTTGAATCACCCTGTGTGTTTACTGTTAAAAATGGTATGTCCTTTCTCAATAAAAGGCATGAAATCAGGTCCAATAATTACTAGATCAATTAACTTGTGCTGAACTTGCTTGATAGGATGCAAATTCTGACAGGTGCATTAATTGTAAGTAGTTCTCGCACCTGACCTCAATGTGCAATAATTACTCATAACCTTTCAAAGTTAAAACTTTCCATTTCATAAGATGTCTAGGATATATTTTCCTCTAAATGATTTACTTCTTTTAAAATCTCCCACAAATTTTAACTTAAAGAAGACTTCGAGAAAAGTGGGACTAAAGTCATGGAATGTTGAACCTTTGAACCTTTGAACTCCCGAAATGAGGTTCAACTCAAAGGTTCAAAGATATAAATTGAGTTACACAAAGGGACCAACAGTTCACGACTTTTAGAGAAACATTGAACCATTGATCTCTTGAACCATTGAACTCTTGAACTTTGAAAAGGGTTCAAGTTCGAAGGTTCAATTCAAATTGAGTTACACAAGGGGACTGAGTGTACATGACTCCTTAAGAAGCATTGAATATTGAACTCCTAAACTGTTGAACTCTTGAACCATTGAACTCTTGCACCATTGAACTCTTGAACTTTGAAAAGGGTTCAAGTTTAAAGGTTCATATCTTCAGTAATTTTGCACATAGGAAGACAAGCGGATAAAATTTCAAAACAAAGAGCCAACTTAAGAAATAAACATATGATCAATATGGTAAGATGGTGGGTCGACTTTTGCTTAGGGAAGGTTCATGAAAAAATGAATAAGGGTGAATTAAAAGGTAACAAAGTATAATGTGATAATTGGTAAGAGATGATCGATGTCTGAACGACCAAAATTTCATATGTCAAAAGATCAGGGAGACATTATGTATGTATCACTGATGCACACTCATTGATGTGAGTGGAACAATCAGAGTGAAATCTTAAGGTTATACCGAGCCTCTAAGTCACATCGACCAATGGTCCATTGCCAAGAAGCAAACAATCTCTCCCCAATGCATAATATTGAGACCATCGGCATGACATATACAATCAGAATGAGATCCTTAAGCTTCCCCGACCATGAGAGTCACTCTGACATAAGAGGCAAAATCTTTTCGTTGAGACTCTCGCCGATATGTTCTAATAAAAAGCAGCGATGGAAATAAAGATTATCAGGAAGACCTAACCTGTTAGGAGACTATCATATTCTCTTGATGATGGAGATTGTCATGCCGATAAAGATAAGGTAATCCCTATCTATCAGAGAAACACTCACCGATACCAAGAAGAACATTTGTTGAGCCTGATCAATATGACATCAGGATGAAAATTGCAATGTCTCCCCAAAATGACAATAAAAGGCTTGTAACTCTATAAAAATTCAAAAGAGTATTTTGTGGAGACATCAATGCACCCTTGGTGACCAACCAGAAACATATGAAAGAAAATATTGCTAAAACAATATGATCAGTAAAAGAATAAAATGGTCTCACCGATATGATATAAAGGGCATCGCCCTAACATTTTGAAATTCGTGAATTCTCTGCATTCAATTCTGAAGGCAGCCATTAATGGATGATTAAACATAATGTTGTATAAGCTATTTTGAATCCCACTAAAACCAAAAACAAGGGTTGCAGATGAAGAAGAAGGAATTCATCAAGGATCAGGAGATTTGTATGGAGCATATACAAGTAAGTCCCTAAACTTTCTTTGATACAGTCAAGTTCTAGTAGTTACCATAAAATGGAAGGCTCCTCTGAAATGAAGAAAAGCCAACACACTAAAAAAAGCCATGCCAAGGGTAAAAAATAGAAAATTGAAATAGAGAAGGGAGAAAAAATACCAGAAAGGAAATTGAACCAAGATCTTGTGGACCAATTGCCCGGGTGTGGACCCAAGGCCAGAAGAACTGCACAATTGAGGGTAAATGTGGAAAAACTAGAAGATAAATACAAATATGTTAGAAATGTATGGACTCCTATCCGAGGATATGAATTATTCATGTTCCATTATCATAGGAGACATATGATGGAACCTATCTGCAACCCTTGGCAACTCAATTTAGGGAAATTAATAGTCCCAGATGTTTTTGTCAATATAGACCTTCTAAAACTACTAGCATACCATTATGATCCCAACCAAAAGGCCATATGCAATCTAGAAGGAAAACCTTTTATTCACATCTCCAAGAATGTAATCTATGAAGTTTTTGATTTAAATGACACATATAACACCCCTATCATACATGAAGACCTAGAAAAGGAATATTTCAGATTGGATACCACATACAAGGGCTGGAGACTACCATTACATAGACCATGGAATGAGGGGAATTTAGTGCCATTTGAAGAAGGGGATGAACCACCATTCCATGTTGAATTGTTTGAACCCTACCTAAGATACACATATTACTCAGTAGGGCAGGTATTGGGAACTGAAGTTCCAGAGTTTATGTCTATAGTGCCTATGGTCATCTCTGCGGATATCCAATGCCATCATGCTAGGTCATTTGACTATGCTACTTTTATTTTTAAAGAAAATAGACTCAGGTCTGAAGGCCTTAAAGAGCAGTTCCCCTACAGTAGGCTTTAAACACTATTCTATTCTCATGCATATGGTTTTGTATTTTGGAGAAGAATTAAATCTATGGCCAGAGCAGCTAAAAATTTCACAAATTGATAAAGATGGTCAACCTCTGCCCCTACAATTATGGACGTTTGTATGGGACAATAGGTTTAGAAATTCCAGTTATGTTTATTTTGAAGAATTCTTTGTGAAAACCTTGTACAGATGTTATGGTTACCCATGCAGTTACACTTTGTCAGAAGAAGTTAAAAGGTTTTTGAGACCCAAGGATTTTGATGGGCCACCCACTGTAAACCACAACTGGGGGGATTGGTATAGTTTTCATGATTCCATAATGATTAGAGTATATGGGTTTGAGGATACCCCTTTTCTGTTGCCAAAAACTGTACCAGACAGGGTGGCATACTTGGAAATAGTTAGATAGCTTGACTACTCAAATGTGATGAATCTTAGTGCATATGACAAACAATCTTTTATGCTGAGCACCTTATGCTTTGGTGACTTTACTGTGTTAGCTAAAGAAGATCATGATCTCATTCTTGATAAATTGTCTCATTTTAATCTTAGGAAAGGAATACAGAGAAAATTTTTTGACCTAGAAGGCTTTATTGATTATGCTAGAAAGAAGCAAAAACTGAGTGGATATGCTCATGTACCATTCCCTCATGATGATGTAATTAGAAATTTGGAAGAAGCATATGCTGAAGTAGCCATTGATGAATATAACTAGAAAGTGAGAAGGGAAGCACAAGAAATTGAAGTACTTTCCTCTGACAATGAAGGATCTATGGCATCTAAACCCCATGACTTTTCTGATACAATTTCAAAATGTAGAATTGAACCATATCAGCCCTGGGAAAGAGAATTGGAGATTGAAGAAACACGTGATAATGATGCTAGACAGGTTGCATATAAATCTTTTATTTTAGATGACCAGTTTGTTCATACCTTTGAGTTCAGATCTTTTTTGTACAAACACAAGGGGCAGGCTATCAGAGAATTAGTCTCAGATGTTACACCAGACCACAAGATGCAATTAATGAATGCTTTAAAAGTAGAAGTTGAAAAGGAGATGAAAGATATAACTCCTGAGAAAGGAAGGGAATTACTCAAAGAGTCTAGTGTAATGATCTTCCCGGGCCTTGATTTGAATTCAGCACTTGTTTTGACAATTTTATGCATAACAATGATATAAAATACAAGCTTAGTTCTGAAGGGGTTGCTAAAGTATATACTGGAACAAAATACAATCTGGATGAGAACTCCCTCATGATATGGGCTCTATACTAATGCAGGAGAATCCAGGGTGTAAGAGCAATCTTACATCAACCAAAAAAAAATGTCATTTCTTTTCAATAAAGGCTAAATTTGGCAAGGTTACTATTTTTAGTAAGTTTGCATTTGTGCACAGTTGGATACAAAATCTTACACAAACCTCTAGAATGGTGAATTGAAGCTAATGGTGAAGAAATCACTTCAATATCATTTGTCATTTGTGAGATATTAAAATTTCAAATTCCAAAAATCCTATTGAAATATTCAAAGTCAAATTTGAGGCAATTAGAGGCTTTGGATGGGCCCGAAATTTGGTGGGAGACCCAAGCAGTCTACCTTTCAGTACTGCTTGTGGACCATCGTCTTTTTGAGACACGGACCAAAAATTGTACTCATAAATCATCAATCAAGTTGGTCACTAACACAGGTCATCACTACTTGCCTAGTCAACAACTTCCATACATCAGAAACCAAGATCATTTACAAGGTCAGCCTGTTCTTCTGTCTGCTCTGTCCGCTATTAACCTAATACTCAGAAGCAAATAACTTTTGAATCCTTTATCACCAAAGGCCAAAAATCTAGATTTAGATAGTCTTGAAAATGGTTAATACTACCTCAGATCCACAGTAAATTATGACATTCCACTGGAAAGATCCGAACCAAGATACCGAACCCTATCGCCTGCTCTATTACTAACTACCCGAACTTAGATAAATTCTTATTCTAACTTCTGATATGAATAAATTATGTTATGCAGATGAGTAGAATAGTCTTAGTTTCCATCAATGACAACACTTGTTATGCGAAGTAGTGTCTCTTTCCAACAATCTCCCCCTTTGGCATTGATGGCAACACTTAGTGAAAAATGACTAAGTGTTAAAGGCAGCCCCCTTATTTTGTACACTTGTTTTCCACTATTTCCAAAGCTCCCCCTTTGCTGGATTCCTCATTTTTTAGTGTTCTTCACTCTCCCTTTGAAATCAATGGCAAAGGGTGGGGTCCTCAAGCCAAAAATCTCCAAAAAGTTGTGTATAATGCCGCATATGTACAACTAATCATTAAGTTCTATTCACATGAACTTGAGAATGTCTGCAAAACTATTTTTTAATTGCACAAGTTCAGAGGCCCAAGTTCCATTCATTCCATCCAAAATTGAGATGTGTCCACTTAACAAAAATGCATATGCTTCTGCCTTTGTCAGATCTAGACATTACTTGTTTGAAGTGTAGTTTGAGCTTCTGACAAGGCATTAAACATGGCTTCTAACTTGGGGGCAATCAATCCCCAGAGCTCACACATTCTCTTTATAATGTTACCTTTTTCTTTAATAAGCCTCCTTATCTCATTTGTCAAGTTGATTACTTGACATTCTAGACTTATAGGCGAAACTATTAGAGGATCAAAATTTTGAGAAAGATTTGACAATTTCTGTTCTTGCTCCTTTATCTTTTTCTCAATATCCTCACTAACTTTGGGCCATGATAGATAGAATTTGTACATATTACTTCCATCATTTAGAGCATTCTAAATACTCTTTATGCTAATACCAAGTATTATTCCATCATTTCCTATCAAGTTCTTTACTTCACTAAATTTCTTATCCAAGAATTCTTTCTGAACTTTTGCCTCTGTAGACTTTTCAAAGGACTCAAAATGTGTACTTACAACATTCACAAGATTCTTCAGGTGACTGGAGGGGGAATCTGATGGACTCTTTTGGCAGGTTGGTAATAACTTCTCCAAGACTCCGGTTGTAAGCCCTAATAGTTCACTATCCTGCATGTGAGATTTTAACATCTTCTCTCTGGCCTTGGCTTGAGTGAAGGATGCAATCTTCATCATTTGTACCGGGGAGAGAGCATCTAGATTGATAGGTCCTTGGAGTAGTTCAAGCTCATCAAACTCAAGCATCTCTTTATCCAGAAGACTTTTTACTACATCTGCAGTCTCTCTTGCAACAATTTCCAGAACACTTTCCTTTTCTTGGATTTTCTCCGAACTATCTTATTTGGGTGTTTTAACATTTGCACCATCTTCTTCTATTTTCTTATCCTCACTCTCTTCTTTCTCTTTCTCTGCTTCACCTTTCTCTATATCATCTATAGCAGGATTCTCTCCTTTGTCCTCACCACCTAAAATCTATTCCGGAGGATCTAGTGTGGCAGCAGTATTCTCAACATTATCTTCCTTTTCTGATTGGTCAGGAGGAGTTAGAGTACCACCTACATCATCAATTTGGTCCACCATCTCTCTATCTACTTTGTTTATTTTCTCCTCTCCCAGAATAGAGGAGTCATCAATCTCTGTTTGTTTCTCATTGATGTTCACTTCTCTAACAACTAGAATTGATGAATCAATTCCATCATCTGTCTCCTCATAGGTTTTCTTCAGAGGATCTAGAGCATTACCTTGGTCATCATTTCCTTTTTCAATCTCTTCTTCTGGAGCTTCTTGTTCCTCTAAAATAATATAGTATTTATTTTTATCAAGAGCTTTTCTCAAAATTTCTTTTGTTTCTTTTACAAATTCCTTAATTTAACCAAGCATTAACTTGTTCATCTGGATCTTGCTTCTGTTTCTTTTACAACTTCCATAGTTTCACCTAGCATTTGTTAATTTTAAAGTAGTTTGGACAGGTGTTCTGGTCTCAGGTGATGATTACGAGGCTAGAAACACAACTAGAATAATTATCTCCATACCTAGAAAATTGATTTCTCGAGAGACTTCTAGATATTAGGGTTTGTTAGAGTCTAATTAATCTTAGCCATTGATTGATATTAAATCATGGCCATTGGTTTTCAATGAGAGGATTATAAAAGAGGATCAATGGATATTTGGAGAAGATAGATCTGAAAAACATTTGCAGCGATAGAAAATAAATAAATTTGCAGTGAGAGCAAGGGCGCAGTGATAGTGTTGGAGAGCAGAAGTGGAATTGCTGGAGAAGAAAATTATTTCCAGAGAAGGAAAATATTTCTGGATAATAAAATATTGCTAGAGCAATTTCAGCAGGAGCAATTGAGGGAAGGAAAATTACCGGAAAGAAAATTGCCGGAGCTCTGCCAATAAGAGGCAAACAGTTTTGTATCTCTTAATTTACTGCAATTGAATAAAATTCTTATGTGCTGACTGGTTTTCCCTCCAGGGTTTTTTCCAGGGATAATTTGTCCAAAAATATTGTGTTCATTATTTTGCATATTTTGTTTTTCTATCTCCGTGATTATTTGTGAAGTTGCAGCTGTATTATCTTTTTAGTATTTGCTGTGAATTAATTTTTTGGTAGTCAAATAATCTATATAAGATAGGAAATTAATAATCAGTAGCTGCAATAGAATTTTTACATGGTATCAGAGCAGATCTGATGGCAAAAAAAAAGCTCAGTACAGGCACAGGGAGAAAGAAAAAATAATAAATAAAAAAATCTAGGGTTTATAAAACCCAGTTTGACCTCTTCAAAATTATTATTATTATTTTCTTTTGAGATGGCCTCAACAGGTTTAAGAGATGAGGATAGATTGGATGGAGCCTCAAATTTTGTTGTCTGGAAAGCTAGAATTTCTTTATTGCTAGAAGAGAATGGTATCAAGGAATATGTGACCACTGTTGTACCTGTACCTACAGATGCAACACAGCTCTTAGCATATAAGAAGGAAGATGCCAAGGTGAGGAGGCCGATTCTTGATGGTGTTAAGGATCATATTGTTCTACATATTGCAAAGTTAGATACAACGAAGATGATGTGGGATTCTGAATCTGTACCAGAATGCTACCATTAACCAAAAGCTGATTCTTAGAGAAAAGTTGAGGAATACCTGAATGAATAAGGGAGAAGACGTCACAAGTTACCTCACCAGACTTAGACTTGTCAAGGATGAGTTGGCAGCTGTTGGAGACAAACCAAATGATGATGAGCTAGTACGAATAGCCCTGAATGGGTTTACTAAGCAGTGGGATGTCTTTGTTCAATTTATTAATGGACGAGACACCTTACTGAGTTGGGATCGACTATGGAGTGACTTCACTCAGGAGGAGCTTAGACTAAGTCTTGTCAATGGAACTAGCAGTAATAGTCAGAAAAGTGAGGTGGAACAAGAAAACGTTGCCCTAGAGGGAAAAGGGAAAGCAAAGAAGGGGTCTGGCAAAGGATCAAATCCAAAAAGTGAGAAGAAGAAGGACTTGTCTAAGATCAAATGCTATGGCTATCACGAGTTCGGCCATTATGTCAGCGACTACCCACAAAGGAAGAAAAATGAAAAGAAAGGCAAGAAGTAGATAGCAGCTTCAACAAGTGTAGATGAGCTTCCTAGTAGAATGGAGGATGAGTTTGCACTCATAGCTTGCCTAACTAGCTCAACCTCATAAGGTGTTTGGTATATAGACAGTGGGGTGTCATTTCATATGACAGGAGTTAGGGAGTACTTCTCCAGCTACAAGGAGGAGGACATCAGATTCTAGATTCAGATGGGGAACAAGTCCAAGTGTAATCTAATTGGGAGAGGGACTATTCTATTTCAGAGGGAGAATGGCAAGCCTATTTCCATTCATGATGTGTTGCCTGTGCCAGGCTTGGGCATGAATCTAATTTCCTTATCTGTCCTTCAGAATAAAGGCTACAATGTACTCTTTAGAGGGGCGCATGTTTTAATCAAGCATAAGGATTAGAAATCACTCATAGCTATTGGAGTTAGGAGTGGCTGACTTTATAGGTTGCAGTTTGATGCTCCTAAGGCACTAGTGAGCAACAGTAATCCTAGAGATTAAGGAGAGCTATGGCATATGAGGATGGGCCATATACATCATGGAGCACTTAAATTGCTTCGTGCGATAGTGATAGGTGTTCCAGAGGTGAGCACAAAGCATGATGATGTATGTAAGGGATGTGTGTTGGGGAAGTTTGTGAAAGTAGCTTTTCCAAGGAGTGACACCAGATCCAAGGGGCTTCTTGATCTAGTACATTCAGATATATGTGGACCAATGTCAATGAAGTCTCTCAGAGGATACAAGTACTTTGTTACTTTTATTAATGATTTCTCCAAGAAAACTTGGATATACTTCTTGAAGACCAATGATGAGGTCTTCAGTCACTTCTAGGAGTTCAAAGCTCCTCTTGTGGAGAATTCGACAGGCAGGAAGGTAAAGGTTCTTCAGTCAGACAATGGAGGTGAGTACAAAGGGAAAGAGTTCCAGGAGTTCTATACCAGGGAAGGAATCAAGAGAGAGTGGACCGTTCCATACAACCCGCAATAGAATGGGGTTGCTGAGAGGAAGAATCGTTCTATATCAGAGGCAGCAAGGGCTATGTTGTATGACCAAGATATGCCACATTACTTATGGGCAGAGGCATGCAGTACAATAGTATACATACAGAACAAGGTTCCACATAAGGTATTGGGCAAGATGACACCAGAGGAGGCATTCTCAAGGAAGAAGCCATATGTCAGTCACTTCAGGATATTTAAGAGTTTGGTATTTTGTCACATTCCAAGGCCTACATGTTCCAAGTTAGATCAGACTGCAGAGAGAGGGTACTTTGTGGGGTACATTGAGACCTCAAAGGCTTATCAGATATTTATTCTAGGGACCAGGAGGACTATAGTTAGGCGTGATGTCAAATTTATGGAGGACAAAGCATATAGGAGGTTCAGAGATTTGCTAGCAGATGATCAGAATGAGCAGCCAACAGAAGCCCCAAGGATTGTTCAACCAGAACAGGGGCAACGAAGCACAAGTACAGTTACTAGTACAAGCATAGGCTCAGGTCCTGAGAGTTCATAGAGTATGGAGCAACAGCTACAGCAAATCCAAGAGATGCATCAAGAAGATATGGATTTTGATATTTCATCCTCTATAGTTGATAGGAGGAACCGTGAGGTTCAACAGACACATAGGGATACTCAGGAGTTTGTGGGAGCTCCTAGGATGAGTAGTAGATAGTAAAAACAACCAGCCAGGTATAATGACTATGTGGCATTGGTTAGTCAGTTGGTAGATAGCGAGCCTTCCAGCTATCAGGAGGCTGCACAGCAACAGGTGTGGCAAGATGTGATGGTTGAGGAATAGACCTCAATAGTGTAGAACGATATGTGGGAGGTTGTGCCTAGACCAACAGATAGAGCAGTGGTTGGATCACACTGGATCTATAAGATTAAGCACGGTGCAGATGGTAGTATCAAGAAATACAAGGCAAGGTTTGTGGCCAAGGGGTTCTCTCAAAAGGAGGGAATAGACTATGATGAGACATTCACTCCAATGGCTAGGTATACTTCTATATGAGCCGTAATCTCACTTGCAACACATATGGGATGGCAGATCCATCAAATGGATGTCAAGATGACATTTCTTAATGGTGAATTGGTAGAGGAGGTATACATAGAACAACTAGAGGGCTTTGCAGCACACAGCAACAAAACCCATGTGTGCAAATTGAAGAGAGCTTTGTATGGATTCAAGCAGGCTCCCAAGGCATGGTATGAGCGCATTGATAGATACTTGCAGGGAATAGGCTTTGTGAAGAGTGACGTGGATGCTAACCTCTACTAATTGGTGGTTGGGGGTGAAGTTCTCATTCTTGTTCTATATGTGGACAATTTGTTTTTAACAGGTTCATTGGGGCTCATAGAGGAGTGCAACAGGGACCTTGTAGCAGAGTTTGAGATGAAGGATTTGGGGCTTATGCACTACTTTCTAGGCATGGAAGTGTGGCAGACAGATGGAGAGATTTTCCTTGGACAAGGGAAATACTGCATTAAAATCTTGAAGAGGTTTGAGATGTAGGATTGCAGAGCCATCTCTACACCTATGATCACAAATTGGAAGAAGGTAGACTCATCAAGGAAAAGGATGTAGACCCCACCTTATACAGGCAGTTGATTGGATCTCTCATGTATTTGGTCAACACTAGGCCAGATATATCCTTTGCAATAAACTCTCTTAGTCAGTTCATGGTTGAGCCAAAGAGAGTGCATTAGACAGCGGCAAAGCATGTGTTGCGGTATTTGCGTGGTACAATCGAATATGGGATCATATATGCTCGAGGTGATGGTATCAGGTTAATAGGCTATACTGATGCAGATTGGATAGGTAGTACAGTGGACAGGAAAAGCACTTCAGGGTGCTGCTTTAGTTTGGGATCAGGAGTTGTCTCTTGGTACAACAGGAAGCAAAAGTCCGTGGCTTTGAGTTCTGCAGAAGCAGAATACATAGCAGCTAGCATGGCAACGTGTGAGGCTATATGGCTTCAAAATTTGTTGGTAGCCTTCTTTGGTTAGAGGGTTGAGACTACCGTGATACACTGTGACAATCAAAGTTGCATTAGATTATCTGAGAATCCAATGTTTCATGATAGGTCTAAGCATATAGACATCAGGTATCATTTCATCAGGGATTGTGTACAGCGGAGGATTGTTCAGCTACAGTATATACCTACAGATCAGCAGGTAGCAGACATTTTGACAAAGGCATTGGGGAAGGTGAAATTCATCTTTTTCAGAGATAAGTTGGGTGTTATGTAGAACACCTTCCTCGCTAAGAGGGAGTGTTAATTTTAAAGTAGTTCAGACAGGTGATGATTACGAGGCTAGAAACACAATTGGAATAATTATCTCCATACCTAGAAAATTGATTTCTCAAGAGACTTCTAGATATTAGGGTTTGTTAGAGTCTAATTAATCTTAGCCATTGATTGAGATTAAATCATGGCCATTGGTTTTCAATGAGAGGATTATAAAAGAGGATCAATGGGCATTTGGAGAAGATAGATCTGAAAAACATTTGCAGTGATAGCAAATAAATAAATTTGCAGTAATAGCAAATTGATTTGCAGTGAGAGCAAGGGCGCAATGATAGCGTTGGAGAGCAGCAATGGAATTTCTGGAGAAGGAAAATATTTTCAGATAATAAAATATTGCCGTAGCAATTTCAGCAGGAGCAATTGAGGGAAGGAAAATTACCAGAAAGAAAATTGCCGAAGCTTTGCCAGTAAGAGGCAAGTAGTTTTGTATCTCTTAATTTACTATAGTTGAATAAAATTCTTATGTGCTGACTGGTTTTCCCTTCAGGGTTTTTTCCAGGGACAATTTGTCCAAAAATATTGTGTTCATTATTTTGCATATTTTGTTTTTCTATCTCCGTGATTATTTGTGAAGTTGCAGCTATATTATTTTTTTAATATTTGATGTGAATTAATTTTTTGGCAGTTAAATAATCTATATAAGATAGGAAATTAATAATCAGTAGTTCTAATAGAATTTTCACAGCATTAACTTGTTCATCCAAATCTTGCTTCTGAATTTCTCCTTAACTTCCTTGAGGATTTTATCAGCTTCTCTTCTAGTCATTACTAGACACAGGGTGGAAAGAACATATTCTCTGAGTTCTATGTCTTTGTCCTTGGTGGCTTCCTTCCTCATTTCTAGTATTTTCCTCAAACTTTTGGGTATTTCTTGCAAAATTTCCAATAAAGCTCTATTGAATTTATTCAAGTACAGGATGGTGGCATCCTCCAAGATTTTCTTATTTGTTTCATCAAAACTATCATAATATATTCTGATAGGCTTTAGATTCTCATGAACCATAATTGATTTTACAATTTGTTCAACAGTCATAGCAACCTTACTAGTCTCTTGCCTTTTACTTGCCTTTTTTCTTCCGAAGGGTTGGTTCTCAGAGGCCTTTGAAGTCTTGGCTTTCTTTGATCTTATCTCTTTAACTTCTTTATCTGTTTCTGTTTCCTTATCATCTTTTGTGCTCTTGTAGGCTATTGTGGCCTTGGTTTTCTTCCTCTTTCCTTCTTCGCTGGATGGTGTGGCTTTCGATGTCTTAGTGGGAATAGACTTGGATTGTTCTGAGACAGTTGTAGAGCTTCTTGTTTTTCTTAAAGAGCAAGGTGGGACTTCCAGAGAAGCTACTGGCTCACTTTTTGTCCTTTCTTTTGAAGCTTACTCATCGCTTCTCTTCATCTCCTCAATCCTTTCTCTATTCTTTCTCATTGCATCTTTTGTAATCCCAATGCTTTATGCATACATCTCCACTTGCTTCAGTACTTTTCTTTTTGTTTCTAGTTGACTAAGTTTGACATGCAACTTTATACTTAGTTCCTTGTAAGTTCCAAACCTTTCCACAGAGATGTCTTTAGGTTTGTTCAAAAGATGCTGAGCATACATGTCTAGAACTCTCTCATCCACCTCATAACCCATTGGCATTATCCATACTGTTCTTGGTTCTACAGATTCCATCAGACATTGATCTGTGTCAACCATAAAACATATCTCATTCTCATACTTTTCTATAACTGATTTAGGGATTCTTTCCCTTGCATGCATCAGACTCTAAAATTTTTTGAAAGACCCCTAGATTGCAGTCTTTTGTGCACATGAATCTCCAAGGCTATATAAATGATCTCTTATCTAGATTGTCACTGGCCTGTCATTTGTCCAGTGCGCACTTTGCACTCCAGGCACTTCATTCATAAAATAGAAAAACAAGCACATAGTCAAGGAACCATACTTGAAGGAATTTTTCTTATCTTTCTTGATTTTGTTTAAATTTTCAAACAATTGAACCCATAGTAGCTCACAGAGGTCAGAGTCTGCATTGTCTTTTACCATTTTATATACTGCATATATAGTTGTTCTGGAGACAGAGTTTTCTCTGCTGGAGTGATAAATCTTATACCCGATTACCATGGAAGCAAAATTGACATCCAGTTCTATAATGTCATTGATTGTCATGGCTCTTTTATCAAATTTTGCATTAGTTGCATCAGTAACAACTTAGTTTTTGATAGATTTTAGCATGGGTAGTCCACCGGTTGAGTTTAACCCGGTTAGAATTCTGATAACATCTTCGGTGATCTTAAATGGTTTCAGCAGCCATATAAATTCATCGTGCATTCAGCTCAATACATAACGAACCCATTCACTCTCATCAAATGACAGAAATTCAATAATTTGCAGAAAATGTTTGCTTTCTAGGGATTCAAATTCAGGTTTCAGTTGGTAATTGTCATCCTTTAAATGGCTCTTAAACAACTCCAGTAGTTTTAGATTTCCAAATTCTTCTACATTGCAATGAATGTATGCCCTAATATCTTCAACATGTAAAACCCCATATGGAACACCCAAAAAAATGCCTAACGGGTCAACTTCAATAGATTTGTAGGAATGCTTCTTAAATTTAGGACGGGACCTTTTAGTGACATCAACAACTAAAGGTGTAGCCATTTGCAGAGATTAAAAATTCAAGAGGTTTCACAGAAAATAGAAATACCTTGTTCTGTAGATTAGGATTTTGCTTGGAGATCCTCTTCACGCTTCAATTCTTGAGAATTCTCAGCTCTGAGCTTGTTCACTCCTCTTCTTGCTTTCTTCTGATGTAAAGTGATCTAAATGAGGAATGAAAGACCTTTTTATGCTTTGCAATGCCTAATTTGTCTTTGTATTGAATGCTCTGCCCTAATACATCTGGTTACTTTGTTTGTTGAATAGTTTCTCATGAATTACTCCGCAATTTGCCATATCCACCTCTTTTCTTCCGAAAATCTTGCAAATGATTTGAAACAATCCAAGATCTCTTTTCTCACTGTGCCATATCCAGGCACTCACTTACTAGGGGAATTTGATTTTTATTGTAGCTCCCCCTGAGCCAGAGCTCTCAATTCAATTCTCGAAGGAATTATCAGCACCAAATTCCGGTGCGGACCCACTGCTATTGTTCATAGTTGTTTTCTTCACCCATGTCTTGCTCATTTCATTCTGAATCTCATTCACGTCAATTTTTTCTTTGCCTTTTGCTTGTCTTTGCTCATCCAGTTTTCTATTTACCAGATCCCTTCTTTCATTACTCCTATTTCTACAGAGTCTTGCAATATGACCAGATTTATTGCAATTAAAGCACAACATTTCTTCGCTTATATACTTGATTTCCTCTTGATCTGCACTGGTTATCCATGTGTCCAAATCCATTGCAAGCAAAGTAGTAGCCATTGAAAGAATTGACATTAGAGTTATTCATTATCATACTTCTACATTCATTGGATTTATGACCATACCTCTTGCATTTGAAGCATTGATCGGAGAAGGATGGATCACTTTGATTTACTCTTCTTCTGCACTGATTAGCCTTGTGACCAAATTTATTGCACTTAAAATAGTTTCCATTGAAAGATGGATATCTTTGAGCATTAGGTCGTCTTATTGGAGGTCTTCTAGGTCTGTCTTTCTTATTCCTTGGTTGAAAATTTCTTTGTCTAGATCCGAAGCATTCACCTTTTTCATATCCAAGACCACATGCTTGTCATCATCCTTTTTCTATCCTTCAAGTAGTGCTTCAAGTTTATCTAAGCTTATCTTGAACTTTTCTTTGTATTCATTTACAACTTCTAAGTCATGTCTAAGAATGACAATTTGCCTTTCAAGTTCTCTCTCATTGTCTCTGCATTCTTGTAAATTAGATTCTAAATGGCCAACTATTCTATCTAATTTGTAGCATTCTTTAGTTCTTTCTTTTAGTTTATGATACAAGTCTTCTTCAATTTTCTTCCTATCTTCAATTTCTTTGGTTTGCCTCATCACCCTAGATTCCATTTCAATTTTCAGAACAACTTCTTTTGATAGCTTCTCACATTCCTTTGTCTTTTCTTCCAAAGCTTCATTCATGCCATTCTCTTTCGTTAAACTAGATAACTGTTGAAGTAGTTCCTTTTTCCTTCCCATAGATTTCTTTAATTTATCTTTTAACATTTCAATGTGTCATCAACATCTTTAAGTTCACCTCTCAGATTACTAATTTCTGCTTTAGATTGAACAAGATCTTCTAGGGCCAACTGGAGTTGATCTTTTAGTGAACCCATTAAAACTCCTTCCAAGATCTTTTCCTTAAGTTGTTAGGCTTCTCAAAGGAACCTCACTCTGATACCAATTGTTAGAATTGGTCTAGACAACTGAGAGGGGGGATGAATCAGTTGTCACCTAAATTAAACTTTTATGCCTTTAATCTTCTTTTACAACTTCTAATCAAATTAATGAAATGAACATTAAAGAATGAATCGATAACACATGAGCATAAACATAAGTAACACACTTGACACCAAGATTTTTGACGTAGAAACCCGATTAAGGGAAAAACCACAATGGGGGTTAACCCACAAAGATTATACTCTGTTAAAAGTATTACAATGGGGAATGAACATGCATTCGGGCTCACTACCCAAAGTTCACTGCTCAAAAGAAGGCTTACAGCCTACAAAAGGCTCACTGCATACATGAAGAAGATTACAATGAAATTGAACTGATATTTAGCATCTATCAATGCTGGAGTTCAGTTCTAGTTAAGCATAGAAAATTGATTTGACACACTTCATCCTTACTCTGCCCCTCTTACTGTTCTGCTAACATCTAAACTTTTGATCTGTGCTCTTTTCACAATTACTCCATAGTCACAACACACACACTAAATCATTCAAATCCATCGACTATATATATTCGCATCTTGATCTTTAATCGTTTTCCAATCGGCTTCAAGAACACTTGGAACTTTATTGAATACTCTACTTTGTCGACTATATCCATGCATAATTTGAGACACAGACCAAAACTTGTACTCATAAATCATCAATTAGGTTGGCTACTAACACAAGTCATCACTAATTTCCCAATCAACAACTTCCATACATCCAGAACCAAGATCATTTACAAGGTCGACCTGTTCTTCTTTTGTCTACTCTATCAACTGTTAACCCGATACTCAGAAGTAAATAACTTTTGAATCCTTTATTACCAAAGACCAAAAATCTAGATTTAGATTGTCTTGACAATGCTTAAGACTACCTCAGATCAGCAGTAAATTATGACTTTCCACCGGAAAGATTTGAACCAAGATACTAGACCCTATTGCCTGCCCTATTACTAACTACCTAGACTTAGATAAATTTTGATTCTGACTTCTGGTATGAACAAATTGTGTTATGCGGATGAGTGGAATGGTCTTAGTTTCCATCAATGACAACACATGTTATGCGAAGCAATCTCTCTTGCCAACAATATCTGGTGTTGATATGGTTTATTATTCTATGTTGTTTGTTCCTATGTTGTACTTTCATTTCCATATGCAATCTCTGTTAATATTACACTGTTTTAAGATCATAAACATAGTGTAATTAGATTTCCATTTTCGTATTTGTTGCCTTCATTTGTAACATTAGCTCCTCATTTCTATGGTCCATTTGAAATTTTAGAAAAGGTAGAAGATTTAACTTATAAATTTGCATTACTACTACAATTGCAAAAGATAGATTGTATTTCATGTAAGTTTACTTTAAAAGTATGTCTATAATTCTAATCATGTTCTTGATTGGGAAAGCATATTTTTAAACCTAATTATAACTTCAAAATAAACATGAAGTTATTCTTGATAAAATATCTAGAAATTTGAGAAATAGAATTAAATAGATGAAGTATAAGTTAAATGGACTCACTATGATTCTAATAGTGCTACATTGAAAATGGTTGATTATATTTATAGCCAATATCATCACTTATTTTTAACTAAAAATTAATTTGTGATGTAGATGCACCTCATGCTACTAAGGGAAACAACTAATTATATAGGGAGAAATGTTATGGAAAATTTCCCTACATTAAAGAAATATTATTTTTCTATGTATATAGACTCCATGTAACTCAAAAGGGGATGAAAAATATATTGTATAAGACCTTTAAATAAAAGAAGGTAAGAATAAATAAGTAATTTGTAAAGTGGAATTATTTTTTGTAAGGGAAAAGTTGTTTGCAAATAACCCTTTTATACGAGAGAGAATTTGAAAATTACCTTTTGTGAAAGAAAACTATGTATTGATAAATACAACTCTTCATAAGGGGTTTATTAAAATTATAACTAATTTTTTTATGAAGGTATGTGATGGTTAGATGCCACCCTCAAGAAATTTTATAAGCTAGAGGAGAAACTTAGAAAGGCACTCAGTAACCCTAGGGAACCGAGTAGATAAGCATGTAGTGGTTATTGGATAAGGGACACATAGAGTGTGTCCAATTAAGGGGACAAAGTACACTCTAGATGGTTCTAGTCAAGGCATGTGTAAATTCATTTGATATATTATTTCTTCCTAGAATATGGCCATAGTCCAAGGGCCTATTCCATAGATTCTTCCAAGAGTGTTTGTGGCCTATTCCAAGAATCTGTCTCAAATATGTATTTGCACCCTTTTTATAAATAAATGTTTATATTGTTTTCCATGAGAAATATTTAATTTATTATTGGTTATGAATAGTTTAATATTTATATTATTTTTGTTCATAAATAAAAATTCACAATATATTTGTGATTTTAAAATCTAGAAATGAATCCTTAATTTGTAAAAATTAAACTAGAAAAAAATAATTTAGAAATTTGGCTCATTTTATGTGGATCATTAGCACATATCACCTGGATAACATATAATATGTCGTATCACTTTTTGTACATGATAAATTTCCTAACTCTACTCTTAATTTTCTATTTTCCTTATTCCACTTGTGAGATGAGGCTACTAATAGCACAATTTCTATGTTTTATAGGTTTCAATGGTGCATGCACACCAAGGATGAACACATATGACGAGATTAGTGAGCTCCATTACTTTACATGGACCTCAATATCCTTTTTATGATTTAATATTTACTTTGCATGCGTGTTTGTGAATGCTCATTTACTTTGAAATACATGTTCATTTAGGATTTAAATTTACCTCCAAATGGGGGCAAAATGTAATAACGAAATTTCTATACCCATGCCAATTCTCATTTAGTTTTGGGCCCATTTTGAGCGAATGTCATAATAATGAGTACATAGCAACATGTGGTACACTTTTGTGCTAAGTTTAGCTCATTCCTTGATCCTTGTCCACCCTCATTTGCTTTTCCTTACACACATTCCTATACACCCGTCCTTATCCATATTATTTTCACATTTATTCTTACACACTCTTATTATTTATTGGCCTTGATTTCCACATATCCATCCCTAATCCTAAGATTTCACATCCCTTGTATTAGATAATTTTCATAGTGCATGGCATTGATCCCACATGACATGGATTTGACTCAAAAATTAAAATTTTAAAATTCAAGTTTTGTTGACTCGTGTCCTTTTCACTAGTCATTGGAAGCCTACTTGGTACATGTTTGTGTGACAATTCATTATTTCTTGGTTTTTCAATGACATGAACATCTAAGTATTAATTCACAATTGGCAATCATTTAGAATCTTAGAGCACACAAAGAGCAATTAGGAACATTTTGATTTGGAGCTTTAAAAGCAACAATACTTTGCATTAGAATTGACATCTAGATCAATTTTTTTTAATTTCTAATTTTTTCATTCAAAAGACATAACTATACCAACATACAATTATACAAACAAACTGAGAATAGTACTTAGTCTAGCTATGGACTATAAATTCAAGACCATAGTGCCACATAAAGTATTTCACAAATATCATGAAAATCTACACACCATCTAGAAGAGGGGTCCAAGAAATAACAAACTACAAAAAAACATTTACATTTATAGACATCTAGATCACTTGCATGCTTGCCCATTGTTTGTGGTTGTTGATATTTATCATGACCATAAAGCTAGTCATTTAAGGGTGTTGACCTAGGAGAACTCGACCCTAGTGATTTGTCAATCTCCCCAAAGTATTTTAAACACCAATAGTCCTTAACAATTAGCAAGGAACAAAGATTAAAGTGAACCAAATAGCAAAAATGTACATTTCACTAGATTAGATCAATGAGTTATAAAATAGATCCACACAACACAAAATTAATCCAAAGCCACAAATAGACCAACAAGGGATAACAAACCTACATAGAATTTGGGGACAATTACACTTCAAGGTTTTCAATTTTCAAGACTATAACAAATCACTTCTATAAGACATTAACTTTCACATTCCCTCTTAGATTCTAAAACTATGTGTCATAATCCTTCACATCAAATTTCTAAAATTAATATTTTTATTTTATTATTCCCAAATTCACTCTAGTTTACATACTCTATTTTAATTGGCCTAAGTTAAACCATATGATGAAATTTTATACCTTTACAATATTATATACTATCATATCTAATAGCCATAGAAACATTAAAAAAACTCTTCGCTATGTTAGCCTAATTTAGATATGTATTTTTGGGTTAGAAATAATAAAAAATATAGGTATCTACTAAGCTTTTATTATTTGGAATAGGAAGTTTTTTCTTTATTGTGTTTTGGACGATTGTGATAAATTCTTCTAAAGAATTTCCATACCAAAATAAAAGAAATTAAGCACGCTTGTGTTTAACTTTGTCATTTTTAAATGTTTGAAACACATTTTAATTGGAATTTTCAAATCACTTTCAGTATGTTTATTAGAGAATAAGTAAATAATGATATTGTAAATAAACTAGCATATTTATCTTTAGAAAATCTATGTAAAATATGTGAAGAGATATAAGCTTTTATCATTTGGTATAGGAATTTTTTCTTTGGGTAATTGTGATAAATTCTTCTAAAGAATTTCCGTAGGTACAAAATAGAAAAAATTAAGCACACTTGTGTTTAACTTTGTCATTTTTAAATGTTTGAAACACATTTTAATTGGAATTTTAAAATCACTTTCAATATGTTTATTAGATAATAAGTAAATAATGATATTGTAAATAAACTAGCATATTTATCTTTAGATAATCTATGTAAAAGATGTGAAGAGATATCTCTCAACATCTTTTACATAGATTTTCTAAAGATTGGTATGCTAACAAAATCTTATGGGACCCCACAAGATTCACTTAGAGACCTTTGACTCACCTTAAAGAATGTTTTAATCTTAGATCTAGTGAAAAATCAACAATGCTTGAAATTCAAAAAAGTGTTCCAGCTAATCTTTCAATCTTGTTGTCCACCTGTTGTCATTCTAACTTCATTAAAGATTGGAGATGGCCCAATGGTTGCAACATTCAAAATTTCCCTCTCAAGATAATCTACAAACAATTTCTGCCTAGTCTGCCCCTTGCTCGTCGTCTTAACAATATTTGGAAGAGTAAATTTAGTAGGGCCAAATGGAATAAACTTAGTTTTCAGATATGGCTGTCCAAAGCTGACTTGTGCTCCAAACTCATTGCTTGGAAACTTCTCCATGCTAAGCTTCCACTTGGGAAATGCCTTAAATTTTTGCGCCTTACTCCCTCTTGTCCTTTTTGTGGCAAGGTTGAGTCCTTCATACATTGTTTCTGGTTTTGCTCATATGCTAGATCGCTATGATCTTCCCTCATGATCACATTGCCCGTCATATTTCATTTTACCTAGTCCTAGAAATCAACCCTCCTCGGTTCGTCCAATTCTCACATGTGATCTCCAATACTTGTTGTATTATCCTCATCAATCACATCTAGAAGTTTCGATGCCTGGCTGCACTCTTGCATACATTCTTTCCCTTGCAGATTGAATTACAAGTGGTATGTGCTAATTTATCTCTCTAGATGTCTATTCTGACCTCTGCAATCAAGGAACAACTTAAGATCAATAATGACCTTGATAATCAAGCCAGTTCGTTGAAATCACAGCTTCAAAGGTGGGAGGTTAAATTGAAGAATTCTCTGGACAAGTTCAACAATGTGGCAAATTCAGGAGTGTGATGACTTGGTTTATTCAAGATGGATAGCTGTCTTCTATGTGGCTGTTGGTCTTCTTGCTGGGTTGTATGTTGTTTTGTTGGTGACTTTGAAAATTGTTATTGGTTGTTGGTGCCTTAGGTGCTGCTCAATTCAGTTGGTTATAGATAGGCATAAGGATATGCTAATGTATTCTTTGTTGTTTTGCATTGTTTAGGCTGTAGTTGTTCTTACAGTTGTTAACTTTATTTGTAAATTTCTGTTGTGCTTTATCTAATATTAAAAAAAAGATTGGTATGCTAGTATATATCTTAAATACATCTATCTAAAAACATTACTTTGAATTATTTTATCTACTTAATAGTTATTCTGTTTTACTTTAGAACTATTTACTAATTATTTTATTTTATTTAAATTGTTTAAACTGTGTTTATTTACTCCATGACTTACGTATATAACTATATCAGTAGTGTCAAAATTTTATGAAAAAAATATTTTATGTTATTTTATTTCCTAATTTAAACTACTACATATACACAAATAGATTATTTAATAGATAAAAAAGACACAAAGATAAAATCATTACCAAAGAAGAATATTTCAATTTAAATCATTAATTATAATAAAATAAACAATGAATTTTTTTTTCTCAACTTATTTTATATTCTTTTCATTATTTTTCTCTCCCCATAATTGCTAGTATTATGACTCATTATTAAATATTAATACTTTGACATGTAAATGGTTTCCAAATTTAAGGTAAAAGGTAAGAGTTTTTGTTAACACACTCCCACTACACTCTATCCCTTGGGCTCTCAACATAATTAAATATTTTTTTTATTAAAAATAGGTTTAGGAATATGGTAAGAAATATAATTTAATAAATTTAATTTAAAGTTGTGATAGATTATATGATAGAAATTATAAAATTATAAATTATAAAAAAAATAGTTGATTTTGGTGGTTAGTAGATAATTGTCTATTGTCTTGATCATAATTTTTGAAATGTACTTTCTAATATGTTTATTTTTAGATGTATTGGAAGTGGATTGACAAAATAAAAATTTGCTATGAGTGTGGAAATGGGATTTGTTATACATGTGGGTGTGGATATGAATCGTGCATGTAAAAGTGAACCTTGACCTATAGGTTTGAACTTATATTTGCGACTCATAACACCTACACAAAAAGTTTTCCTTGGCTGTTTCGACCTACAATAACATAACTAATAGTGTTAAAGAACACTTTGGATTTGTTTGCTAGATAGGGGATTCTCCCCTTGGTTGAACCCCTATATGGGTCAAAGCTAGGAACAAAAATTGAAGGCAACAGGCAATCACACAATATGCCTTAGATGCGGATGTAAGTAGATAATGCAATGTTGACACTCTTGAAATGTTGATGCAAGTCATAGTGAAAGCTCTAGAATGATTGTTTAAAACATAAAATAAAGTACATTTATTCCTTAAATACAACTCTAAAGGTGACAAGTGAAACATTTCATGTATCAAGTCAACATATAATGGTTAATTGAGAGGGTTGGGACAACCTCAAATTTAAATTTGTAAATTCAAAAGTTTTGGGTTCATTTCTCCAAATTTTATAATTGACCTACGTTAATCTCATAAATTATAGATCTAAACACAGGTGAAAATGGATAGACTTAGGATTAGGACCAGTCCTTAGGAATGAGTATAGATGGGATCAAAGAAGGCCTTAGTTATGTGCCAGCTTTTATACATGTCACTAATACACAAGTGTCATTTCTTAAAAAACATCTAGATCAAAATGAGCCCAAAATGAAGGGGAAAAGTGCAAGGTATGCAATGATCCAAATTATACCCAAGAGACATTTAAAGGACAATCCATAACCTAAGTGATGAGAATCACCTAAATAGTATTGTGAATTATTGAATGTGCAATAGATCTTGGAAAGAAAGATGAGAAAAACCATAACACATTTAGAAAGAAGAAATTAGTAAAAATGCTACTTCTTTTCAATATTAGAATAGGGACAAAAACATAAGCATATACATTATAAAGAAGGTAGAGAATGAGAATCCCCATGATTAGAAAAGGATGAGAAAATTTTCCTGATCTACCTACACTATGCATAGGATTGTACTATATATGTAGAGCATGTTGATATGTGGATGCTTAGTAAGTTGTAGTGCTAGACTTGCTGGAGTAGAGTGATGGACTATCAAATTAGATGTATAGATGGTTCCCTCATTGATAGTTCCCCTATATAAGGTGTATAGTGCCAATATTTATATATGGTTTGACATTTAATAATCTTGTCTATATTGACATGTGTCTAGTGCATATGGCCATGTGGCATGGTGTATAGGAGATTACCAAGTGTCAAACTTGTATGGTGTAGATTACATGTGGTGTAAGGTGTTGGCATGTGCTAGATGTATATGGTGCCAAGTGTAAGACTTGTATAGATCCATTTCTTATGGCATGGGGGCTTCTAGGTGTCACACACATATGAAAACATAACACATGGATGCCAATGTTCCATACATGTCACATGAATATGTTCCAATGAAAATTTTCTTAGGCAAACCATGTGTTATGGTACACAATATAGAAGAGTATAAAACATATGTAAAGAATGGTGTTTAAGGAGCTTTGTGAAGTTGATGGGGCTTACGTACAAATGATTCTTGATGTTGTGCAACTATGTGTAGAACTATTGAGGTTAGTGCTTATGCATTTGCATGTAAATGGTACTAGTGGTTATGAATCTATGCAAGACATTTGGTCACTATACTAGTGCACAAGTGGTTGTGAAAGGGATGTAAATAAAACATGTTGTTAGTGGTCCAATGCACATGGTTGTGCTCAAACAATATGCCTTTCTTAATGAATGATGTTCCCACTACATCTAGTATGCATTGAAGAAGCTTCTAGGAATCCAATGAACTAGTGTGCATGATTGTGCTCAAATAATTTATCCTTTCTTGAGGATAGATGGTCCTCCATTATGTTTTCATGTGCCTAAGACACTTATGTAGAAATAGGGTGCAACCAACTATTTATGCATTTATTGGGGTTGAGCCAATCAAATGGTACTAGTTAACTTGAGATGCACATTGATGTGCAAATACTGATAAGATTATCTAGAAATCTAACATGAGTCAATCACATTGTGTAAATGTGGTGTACTAGAGAGTCTACCCTTGACTTATAACTATTGAGACAATCTTTTGTAGAATTGGGATTTGATGATTCACCCTTTCTTAAAGAACAAATGTCCCCAATTATGACAAATCTTTGAGTTCCCATGAATGTTGGTGTTTTTGTCACTAAAAATTAGTTCTCTTGTTTTAGAAACCTATAAATGTTGAGGGACATATGTGATATCCCTATACACTATGTTGAAAAGAAGAGAATTAGATGTACCCATGCTACCTTAGCAAGGAAACCTAAGATCATAATAAAGTTAAGAATAAGAAGGATGCAAAATAAGAAGAAGAGCTTGATGAGGAGCCTCCTCTCAAGAGTAAAGATAAGATCATAATAAAGTTATGGATAAATATTAATAGGTTCCTATCTTGCAACTCTACAAAGTGCCAATTGTGAAAGAGAAACCATAACAACAGATACCAATCTTTCCTTTACATATTCCTATTTCCACTACTATTGATCAACTTGGTGTTCAAAACCCTATACAAAATCCTATTCCCTATTCCCCAATACGAGATTCTACCCACACTTTTGGAACCATTTTTTCTCCTTCCTTGAATAAACTTTTCTCTCCCATTCCTTAAGCAAATGAAGCTACTACCAATAAACCTCCTACTCCCCATTCTTTGACTACCAAGGAGCCTATAGTGGGTGTGGTGTCTCAAAATTTGAATCCCTCTTCTAACTCACTACTTTTACCTTCTCCACCAACTTCTCTTCCTTCCCTATCCAGCATTGGTCAAGCAACTCAAAACATAAAGGAGCAAATATCTCAAACAAAAGAGAAAACAAAAAATAAAGAAACTAAGGAAGAGGAAGCCACCAACCAAGTCAAAGGGAAAGTGGAAGATGAGAAGGATGATAAGAAAAAACTAAATCAAAATAAGGATGTGTTCTTGGAACATCCACAAGAGAAGGAAGAAATTAAAGATGTAGTTCCAAATGTTTCCATTCTAGAAGTTAAAAAATCATGGATGAATTTGAGAAGAAATTAGAAGACAAAAAATGAAAGAAAAATAACAACATAAAGAGAAGTCTAAGCAAGGTAAGGATGAAGGACCATTGCTAACACCTTTGCTCTAGCCTACTCAATCTCAAGACCCTTCATCTAACCAACTATAGGCACCTCCTCAAGGTGATTCAAATGTCTATTTGGTTCCCACTTGGTTGGATATAAATATCCAAAAGAAGAAATAGATAGTAAAACTTACAACCAAATATTTTTCTATTATTGTTTCTATGTGGGATTTCCCATGCCCTAAAAAGAAACCAATGACATGGTATGCCATTAGTTTGGATGCTTTTGAATCCGAGATTGTAAACATTGCCACTACTCTTGTTTATAAGGATGATAGAGATGCTACCAGATAAAATTATCAAATAACAAAAGTCAATCTAGGTAAGTAAACTAGGGAAGAAAACATCCAAGGGATACAAACAACAATGTCTAACATTATGCCTCAAATGGACAAGGGCCAAAAACCAAGCAGGAGTTGAAGGAGAAAGTCAGAGGATTAACTACCTAAATTAATCAACTAGTAAGCCCTTTGCAAACAATGGATGGATCTTTTGTAACTCCTATATTCATATCTCAGTAGGAAGCCTCTACTCTAGAAAAGATGAAATATTTATCATATGATACTAAAGTAAAGGATAGATGATCTATTTGACTATGGTTGAAAAGTCATTAAGGAAGCTATGAATATACATGATAAGATCAAGGCTACTAGAGATATGGTAAACACTTTCATGGAAGAGTTCCAAGAAGAACTAGATACACATTCTTAGAATCTTCCTTGCCTAGATATGATGTCCAAAATGAAATTTACAATTTTAGTTAAAGAAAACATCCTCAATAAAGGGGATACCAATGCCTTAGATGCTTGGATAGAGATTATAAAATTGAGGTCAAACTTGATTAAAGAAGGCATGACCAATCTTAACATAGTCCATGGTGAAGTAGTCGATGTTGTAATTAGTGTGCAAGAACTTATGGATACCACCACTAGATGTTATTACAAGGAGGATCAGGAGATTAGAATTGTTGTAGATTTAAAGGGTTATTTGAAAGAAGCTACCTATCAGGATTTTGAATCACCAATTTACTTCAACCTAACCTCATTTGAAAAATTGAAGATGTTGAAATATAAATTCAAAGAATTTGAAAAGTAGATGCCAATGAGATGTGCCACCTTATACCATATTTCTAGTGTTTATGCCACCTATCAATTCAAGTTTAACTTCATCGATGGACTAGACATGGAAATGGTAAACGAGGATCTTATGATGTTAACAGAGTATGAAAGAAAAGAAGCAACCCTATATAACAAGGTGGTAATAGAAGATATTAATATTGGAGAAGAAGTGGAATTTAGTTGAGTTTGGCATTTGAAATTCAAGTTTTGATTTTTTATTATTATGTAAAAATTATATTTGCTAGGTTAAACATCAATTTTCCTTGGATGCATGTCTTTTAAAAATTGTAATGTATTTTACAATTTTCTCACAAAGGATGAAAATGTTTGGGAACTTGTGCCATTTTGTTTGAGTGTTGGATGCAAAGGTTATTGATGTTGAACAATGGATATGTGTTACCTAAATTAAACGCCATGAGTTCTAACCCTTGGATTAAATTAATCTTGACAATTAATTTATTTGAGAAAAGATGTACTATTTGTGTTGCCAAATCCATATATAGGTAGGCCTTGTATTGACAAAGGGTTAGAAACTACTGAATTCTTTTAAATAAAAATATAATGCCATTTTATTACTCTTATGGAGAGTTTTGTTCTTTCATGGTTTTTGTTATGTATGGAAAAGGTGAATGATGAAAGCTAACATGCACACTAAATCAAACCCTCTTCAACAATAACATTGAAGGACAAGACTGAGCCAAATCACTACCAAATGGAGGAGGACTCAGCTATAGGTATTGTGCTCAAGAGAACTATGGAAAGATCATATTTAACAAAGCCTTTTATCAAACCCTAGGTCAAGAATGCATAAAACCCTAGTTCTAAGATAATCAACTTGTAATATACAGAAGACGACTAAAACCCAAAATCTAAATGCACAAGGATAATCAGAGAGATATCAAAACATATGTCCCAGAAGCTGGAAAGTTGGAGGACTATTTTGCGGGTGCCCAAGTCTAAAAAGATGAAATATTTAAATACTAAAAGCTAGAGAATTGTCACAAATGATGTCCTGATTCCAGATTCAGTCCATGTTTGAGTAGGAAGACTATTTCATGGGCACCTAAGTCTTTAGTAGAGGAATATTATGAATCTTCTTTTGGATCACTAAACCATTTCCCTTACTCATCCTTCATGTGTCTTCACCTTTCTGGATCTCGCACCTGTAACCTACACATAAGAAGAAAAAGGGTTTGGGGGTTATGGTGTTTAGGGACTTGCCTCAATCAAATGTTGAGATAGCATTCAAGCTTCCCAACATCATTGTTAGATAGAGAGTGCATGCCCTAGCAAGGCAGAGGCTAAACATAAATCAATGATGATAGAATGATTCAAATAACAATGATATCACCTCAGAGTTGAAGCCCTTGGGAGAATGAAAATTCTTCAACTCATAAGGAGATGGATGATAATTTTAAATCTACAACAACACACATAATACAAACACAAATCTGCTCTAGAAACAGAATGAATGCTTTGAATGCTCTTTGTTCTAAGATCATAAGTTTGCAATATCCATATAGGTTCATAATGAATTCAAAAACACATTTATATATGCTTTCTCGCTAACATTCATAAATTAAATCAAACAAGTCAACAAGGAGAGACCCTTTTAAAGGTCCTATGTCAACATGCATTGAAATTTCCTCAACCAATCAGGGAGCACTTGGGTACATGCCCAAGTCCCAAGATGCCTTTTTGGTCTACGGTAAGGCATAAAATAGGCCACTAGTTCCCAATTGTCATGGGTTTTAGTGGATTTTGAATCAGGATGAATATTTTGCATGTATAATGTTATCACGGGGACCTAGGAGCTAAACTAGGAGGTAAAAAGGCATGTGTCCACTTTGTACTCCATAACATTCATCCCCCACTTTAATGTGTGTATGATCTTATGATCAGTACATGCATTAAATTACAGTCGAAGCATATCAAACACATGAAACACATGAGTGAAGACACAACCTAAGTTTGGAGAGCCATTTCTAGCCCCCAAGCTTAGGCAAACATGATAAAACACTTAACAAACACATAAAACATAGTGAATATAGCAAGGATGCACACAATACATGGAGAAGATAGTGAAGCACACAATACATGAAGAAGACATGAGTACAATCATGCAATACATAGAGAAGACATGATTAAAAAACTATATGAATATAATCCTAGCACAAAACATACAGCATGGAGGGAGCTCATCACTACGCGCCTTTAGATCAAGTTAAAACATGCAAAACACACTATGTGAAGGGAACTCATCTCTACACTTGTTTAAACCATGCAAGACATGCAAGGAAGACACATAAAACACATGGAAAACACACATAATACACGAGCGTCGTATAACATGTCATCAACACACTATACGTCATATACATGGCAAACACGAGCAATAGGGAGGAGCTCATCACTACGTTCCACTATCTAAGACACACCAAACACACCTGATGGTTGAGCTACATTACCACAACCACCAAAGACACACTTAAGGGTGAATAACTCAAGATCCAACCCCGCCTCCATAGAATGTTATGTATGGAAAAGGTGAATGATGAAAGCTAACATGCACACTAAATCAAACCCTCTTCCACAATAAAATTCAAGGACAAGACCAATCCAATTCACTATCAAATGGAGGAGGACTCAACTACAGGTCTTGTGCTCAAGAGTGCTATGGAAGGATCAAATTTAACCAAGCCTTTTATCAAACCCTAGTTCTAAGATAATCAACTTGTAACAAATAGAAGACGAATCGAAACTAGAATCTAAATGCACAAGGATAATTAGAGAGATATCAAAACCTATGTCCTATAAGTTGGAAAGTCAAAGGACTATTTCATGGGTGTCCAAGTCCAAAAAGACAAAATCTTTAGATACTAAAAACTAGATAATTGTCACAGATGATGTCCTAACACTAGATTCAATACCATTTTGAGCAAAAAGACTATTTTGTGTGTGTCCAAGTCTTCTTCAGAGGAATATTCTGAATCTTCTTTCGAATCCCAAAACTCTTTCCCTTACTCAGCCTTCCTATGTCTTCACCTTTCTGGATCTCACACTTATAACTTGCACATAAGAAAAAAAGGGGTTTGGGGGTTATGGTGTTTAGGGACTTGCCTCAATCAAATCTTGGGATAGAATTCAAGCTTCCCAACACCATTGTTAGATAGAGAGTGCATGCCCTAGAAGGGCAGAGGCTAAAAATAAATCAATTATGATAGAATGATTCAAATAACAATGATATCACCTCAGAGGTGAAGCCCTTAGGAGAATGAAAATCCTTCAACTCATAAGGAGATCGATGATATTTCTAAATCTGCAACAACAGACACAATACAAACACAAATGTGCTCTAGAAACACAATGAATGCTTTGAATGCTCTTTGCTCCAAGATCATAAGTTCACAATATCCATCTAGGTTCATAATGAATTCAAAAACACACTTATATATGCTTTCCTGCTAACATTCATAAACTAAATCAAAAGAGCCAACAAGGAGAGACCCTTTTAAAGGTCCTATGCTGACATGCATTAAAATTTGCCCCAACCAATTAGGGAGGACTTGGCCATGGGCACCCAAGTACCCAAGTTCCTTTTTGGTCTAGAGTAAGGTATAAAATGGGCCCCGAGTTCCCAATTGTCATGGGTTTCGGGGGATTTTACATCAAGATGAATATTTTGCATATATAATGTTATCACAGGGACCTAAGAGCTAAACTAGGAGGTAAAAAGGCATGTGTCAACTTTTTACACTATAACAGTTTCCAATCTCTTAAGTGATTTTCCATTGCTTCATATGTATATATATTTATGAGTATTTAATCAATCTACATGTGTTTCATATCACTAGTATTTTGTTGATTGTGAAATGCTTTGCATAGTCAACTTGAACACTATTTTTTATCATTTTTGAAAGTGTCTCATTGATCTATGCCAATAATTGGATGTTTGATTTGGATCCTTTTCATGATTGGTTCATCCCATTGAAGATTGCACCAACCTATGTGGAGTTGTGGATTTCCTAACTAAGCAAGGATAAGTTTTATTTGGTTGATCTATCTATTCAATCAATGATATGTGGGAAATGGAATATAAAACTTAAGTTCTTCTAATCTCATTTATTTTCTCTCTTTATCTTTTTCACTTTTTTGTACCAATGGGTTAGATTAGATTTAGTGTAGGAATTAAAATTAACAAAATATCAAATTGACTATCTTGTAATGTAAGTATATTATCCATTTCTAAGTTTCTATTTTGAATTTATTCATATGAGTAATGTATGTATGTGGATTAGAGGTGTTATGGAGTAAAAAGTTTCCCTATGCCTTTTTACCTCCTAGTTTAGCTCCTAGGTCCCCACGTTTACACTTTGCAAATGAAATACTAATCCCAGAGCAATTTCCCCCGAAACCCATTTCAAATGGGACTTAGGGGCCTATTCTAAGCACTTAAACATGACCTAAATGTGCCTTGGGACTTGGGTGCATGTGCCCAAGTCTAGCCTAATTTTTTAAGGTTAAAACAAATGTGTGTCGACTTGGGCCCTTTAAAATGGTTTCCCTCTATCAGCCTCTTCAATTTAAATTATGAATGTTAGCGAGAAAGCATATATAAGTGATTTTATGATTTCATTTTACACCTAGATGGATAATGTGAACTTGTGATATTGAGAAAATGGATTTCAAGGATTTCATTGTGTTTCAAAGAAGAATTGTGTTGTTATTGTGTTTGTTTGTTGCAAATTTGGCTTCATCAATCCATCTCCTCATGGTTTGAAATATCTTCATCTTCATGAGGGCTTCACCTCTAAGGTGACATCAATTTGTGTTTCAATCATTTCATTTCATCATTGGATTTGGCCTTTTCCCTCCTTGGGAACACACTCTATATAACAACAGTGTTGGAAGTCTTGAATGCCCTTCTAGGGCTTGACCGAGGCAAGTTCCTAAACACTACAACCCCCAAACCCCTCCCTTTGTGATTGCATGTTACATGTGCAAGATTTGGAAAAGTGCAAGTATAGAGAAGCAGCTTGAAGGATAAAGATTTAGGATTTGGAAGAAACTTGTTGATATTCCTCCTTACTAGACTAGGGCACCTACCCCATAGTCCTCTTGATAGGCTTGACCCCAAACTCAGAAGATGGATACAATCTGACACATCTCTCTGCTCCAGATCTACAGAAAAACTACCCTATTGGACTTATGTGCCTGTTTTGTAGTCCACAATGTTTCCATTTCTAAAAAGTCAACTTTTGGTATGTTTCTAATCATCCCTAAGCATCTTCTTATATGGTTTCCTATAGCATCTTGTCTGTCTGTACCTGATTACATTATAATTAGGGTTTGAGGCTTATTCTATCTAAGGTTTAACAAATCTCTCAATCTAATCTATCTTTCCATATAATTCCTAAAAACATAAACCTATAGCTAAGTCCTCTTTTATCTATAGTGACATTGCTCAGTTTTGTCCTTGAATGTTATTGTGAAAGGAAGGTTTGATTTGATAGACTTTGACACTATCCACCATCTTCCCACTTTTCATCTCTAATATTTTGGTGAACCTAGAACAACTAGCATTTTTCATCTTTCTGAGTGTTGTAATTAGTCATTTCATGCATTCGTATCATATTAATCATCTTACATTAAAACATCTTGAATACATTTGAAAAAAATTGAAAAAACAAGCATTCTAGGCTTGCATTAAGGCATAGTTTTGCATATTTTGTGTTGCATATCATAAAGAGATTTAATTTTCTTATATTTGTGTCAGATCTGATCCTTATTATAGTAATTCATCATTGCTTCATATAAAATATTGCATTTAAAACCTTCATTTGCTAGGGTTTTTCTTAAAAAGTTACATTTTTTTATATAACCTAGTCTTTCCAAAAACTAGGGTTTGTAGTCAAAATTTCATTTTCAGATTTTTCTACTCCTTTTCAACATCCATTCAAATTTGATTTTGAAGCCTAGTGTTGGATCATATTGCATACTTTGCATCCTAGATTTGAAACTTTCATCTTTTGCAATTACACATTGTGTATTTCAACATACATATCTTAGTAATATCATTAACTGCTTCTTTCATTAGTGCATTGTGTGTTATAAAATCTTACATGAGTGTTATAACCTGCTGCCCTAACACAAGCACCTTAGTGAGAAGAAGTCATAGATTGATGGGTTCTAGTGCTCCTAATAGCAATGGTGTGCTAGCATCAAAAAATCCACTCTCACTACTTCACACCTGGTGAAACAATTTCTTATCCAAACAACAACAATTTAAATATGACAGAAGAACAAACATTTCATGATTCTGAAGAAGTGATCGAAGTGATAACACATGTACCTAAAGAAAAAATCAACAAACTTGATAGAGAACTAGCTGAATTTCAAGCATTTATGGAAAAAGAAAGGCTAGCGGAAGAAGCCATACCTATTGTTCATAATCTAAGAGAGCTATTAAAAGGATAAGATGGTGTTAACATGCTCCGTGGGATAGCCCATATAGTGGATAACAACATTATGTCGGTGGCTAACTGCGTGAATGTCATTAACAATGTGTCATCACCAAATCATACACAAGTAATGACACCTATATCGACTACCAAAATGTCCACTTTCACATCATCAATTCTCACTACTAATGCACAAGCTTGTAGTAATGCTACCACTAGCATGGGAATATCTAATCGCATTAATTCATAGAATTACAAGGATGTGGGATTTAATTATCAAAACCTAGCACCTAAGGTGTCTTCCTATATGAATAACCATTCTCAACCACCTCTTCATTACACTTATTCTCAAGCACCTTTCACTTACAATTGCTCTCAACCACCTTTCATTATTACTCACAATCAATCACCTCTACATTTCAAGACTACAACTTCCAATTCTTCTAACCCACAAATTGCATCACCTAATGATGTCATTCCAAACCAACTCTTGCAAAGCATGACCTCCTTAGAACACAAGGTAACAAACTTGTCTAATTCTTCTTCTCAACCTACTTTACCAACATATCATGCTCGTAGTCCTTTATCATATGCAATTCTAAGAACTCTAATGCCTCAAAAATTTAAGACTCCTCGCTTTGAAAAGTATGGTGGTAAGGGTGATCCTAATACTCATGTGGCAACATTCACAGTGATGTGTAGTGATTTCTTCTTCAAAGAGGACTTGCTAGAAAAACTCTTCCCATAATTTCTCAAATATACTACTTTGTAATGGTTTTTCTCTCTATCTCCTAATTCAATAAATTCCTTCTCACAACTAGTTGATCAATTCTTGCAACAATTCCAAGAAAACATTAGACCTATTGTCTCCTTGATTGATTTGGTTCATTGTAAACAAGGTTCAAAAGAGAAATTGACAAAATTTATCAGTCGATATCAAGATCTCATCTCGTAAATACAATATCTAATTAAAGATGAAGATCTTCAGAAGGTAGTCATTATGAATTTACAACCTAACATCCATGATAAAATCCTCTTGATGAAGTATATCTCTTTTCAACATTTATGCACAACTCTTCATGATTACTAGCTTTCGTCTAGTCAGTATGAGAAATAAAACTCATCGGTTCAAGTTGGTCAATCCATAGATGGACCATCTCAAAACAACTTTAAGAGGAATAACAAGAGTTTCATCAAGATCAATGGACAACATTTGAATAATTTTCAATCACAAGTGTCTGCTATCAATAATCCTAAACGAGCACCATTTTAATTCAGACAACAACATCGACAATTTACTCCATTATCTGACTCTCTTCAATCAATTATAAATCAATCAGTAAGCAACAATCTTATGAATCTTCCTCTTGTTAAACTATTTGATAGCAACAAAATACAAAGACCTTCATTTGATGCCAATGCTTACTGTCACTGTGACTATCACCGCTCACAAGGACGTGATATTGAACAATGTATGCGTCTTAAACATGAAATTCAAGACCTCATCGATTCTAATATAATATAGGTAATTGGTGTGAGTGACAATGGAAATAAGTTAGTTGGCCCTCTGAATCAAAATGTACAAATCTTTACTAATCCTTTTCCTAAGCATAATGACAATAATAGGGTAGAGCAAAATACAATTGAGCAAAATGATGATTACCTTGACTATGATGAAATAATTGGCATTATAGAAGTGGATAAGGAAAACGCTGAAGACTCACCTCATCCATGAGGGAAAGGCATCTATGTTGAGGTTCCTCTGCCATTATCCCTACAAGGATCGGGAGACAATCGGAATGCATCAAATACACAAATTGAGCAACTTTCATAGGATAACATTAAGCAAGAAAAACTTGTCACGATGTAACTTGTATCCCATTTCATCACAAGAGACTCCTTCATCAAGAAAATCAGAACAAGAAAGTAAAGGACCAAAAAATAACTAGGTGACTATCATCGGCAAGAAATAACAATGATTCCCCTCCTCGTAAGCAACAAAAGATTTTCAACATATAGGGTCTTGAGAAACAAGCTCTACATGACTATTCAAGAAATAAGCATCAATTAGGTATGAACTTCTCACACAATTTATCACACTTGATGGAGCACCTCTCTAAGATGCTCACAAGTTTGAATTCCTCTTAGATTGTGTGTGTGTGTGTATGTGTGTCATGTTGTGTTCCCCTGTGTTGTGTTATATGTTGTTTAGGTCTCTTTGGATGACCCTTGATACTCTTGTAAGGTCAAGGATGCAAGGGGGTTGCCTCTGTTGTGACCATTCTTCTATGTGTCTCTACATTCTTCTATTCTTCTCTCCTCTATTTTATTGTTGGGTGTCATGCCTTAGGGGCATAGCATTGTGGAAGCTATCTTAGGGGCATCCTCCTACATGGTGTTCCTAAGGCACTTGGTTCTCCTCTCTCATTTTTATTGTTTACATTCTTTAGTAATTATACCTAGTTGGCAGGTGAGGAAAACAAACAAATACTGATATGGACCATGTGTCCCTTCAACAAGAAAATAAAAAATGGACCTAGTCCATATATGAAGATGGGGTTGATATATATACAACGCTTGGCTAGTAGAATCACTCTGTGTGATGTATCATATTGTCATATCTTTTGTAACAAACATTTGCAATACTCTCAATCTACTCCATACACTTTGGATGGTTTTGTATCTCACCTTGTTGTTACACTCGATTGTGAGATACTTGTAGTATATGTGAGGACCGCCCTTTTTACTACTGTTGTTACGACTATTTACATGACTGTTATTGTTACTTTTTATAATTGTGGGATAGCAGTTCCCGGAATTGTCAAACTATTAAACTTTATTATGTTTTCGAAAAAACTAATTGGGTGGTGTTTGGATAAGTTTACATTTCAGAAAAATGAATTAGGTGATGATGGAAAATTGTAATATGATTTCATTTATGTTAATTAATACTATGTCATGATAATGCATGTTTTTTTTAAGTTGCTTCGGCTATGATGATTTTATGTGGTTACTGATCTTGTAATTTAGTGTGCAGGAATTACTAATCGAACCACAGAACTCGGAGATCATTCCGCACCTTGTTAATTGTTATTCCCTGTTAAGCCGATCGAGTTCCACAAGGAACCAAGATCTCTTTGTGTTTGATGTAATGATGTAATGTGGTCTTTCGTATGGTCGAGTGGGTTAGGTTACCCTCATGTAACATTATTTTCTAATTTGTGTTGTAAAGAGATTGAATTTGAATTTCTTATTTTATTTAAATTATGAGGCCCTTTTCTTGTGCTTTACCTTGACCAGGGGTGTCTTGTATGGGTTAAAGTTGACCCTGGGTTATACCCCATGGGTCCAGGGGCCCATTTGGCATGGGTAACCCTTGAGTAACCTCCATCTAGTCAACTTAACCTTCCCCTGAAGTTAAGTGGCGAAAATTGGAGGTAGGAGGGGACATGATGGGTTGTACCAACACCCAACCCATCCCCTCTACTTTCCCCAAGATAAGAGATGCCATCCATTATTGAAGGTCACCCTCTCCTTTAGTGAGATTCCCCCATGTGCTGTGAGGACACCCATGTGAAGAAAGGAAAAAGAGGCATGGGTCACCTGTCTTTTTCCCATTTAACTCTTTTTTTTATTTCTCCCATGAGAAAGTGGAATCACATGAGGAGAGGACTAGGAGTACCCTTGGGAATGGAGAGTGACATAAGCCATCAGGCAGAATAGTGGTTTTGGGGAAGGGTGAGGAGGTGACAAGTGTCACTTCCTCATTTCTCAAAACTAAAAAAAAAAAGAGAATTTGGGTTATTTATTTTCAAATTTTGGGATGAGAGGGAGTTAGTTGAATTTTGGGAAAACTTTCATTTTTGCCTTACCAAAAATAGAGAAGTTAGTTTGCAAGATAGAGAAGGGGGAGGGAGTTGGTGGCTAAGGTTGGAAGTGAACTCTGTGGACTCTGCAACAACTTCATTCCAGGAGGGCTTTGCAAGGTTGGTCTAAATTTTACCTTTGTTTTCGTATAACTGAAATGTGTATGTAAAGTGTGTGACTTTGTGTTCGAGTTGTTTTCTGTGGGGTTATTGTCGGGTTGTTTTGACAGAGCTTCTCCCACTTGGGAGAAATGCTCATCAAGTTTGGGGTAGGGGAGGAGAGATCCTCCTCGGGTGCATACCTGTTTCCATCTTTTGGGATGTTGAAAGCCTTGAGGGCATGTATCTGTGACTGTATTTTTGACTTGAGAGTCATATACAGATTTCTTAAAAATTGTGATCACACTTGGTTTGAGACCAAGAGAAATTTAGATTGGTTAACTTATCTGTCAGGGTGACACTCTGGAGTCAAGTGTGTCCACTCTCCTGCCCCTTGTGAAACTCACTGTAGTTGAGTTTCCGTGTTGTGTAAATTACCCACGGGTGTTTGTATGCTTTGGGATTGTTGTTGTTAATGTTGTGAAGTGGAGTGTTTGAGTACCCAGGTGTGAGTATGGTCTCCCTAGCTCGGGGGTGACCCACTTGCGGGTCTACTGAAGGGAGGAGAGCTAGATGAGTGGTGTTTTCTTCTTTGTTTGTCTTTGATACGCAGGTTTTCTCTTGGAGCTTCTGGTTGAATATTTATGAAGAAGCAGTTAACCTTCTTTGTCATGAGAATTAGGCCTGGTTCATTTCATAGAGTTGAAGAGAGAACACCTCTCTTGTTATTGTTGTAATTTATTGTTATTCTGGGAGTGAAGAAAATCACCTCCCTGATCTTGTTATTAATGGACTTTTACTTGGTTGTCATAAGCTACCAGTTGTATACTGTTTGGGAGAAGAAAGTTCATAACTGGGAAGTTAGTTGTTGTATCCATGATTTAATGTTTGTAAACCTTGTTCAATAGCAATTTATTTGTGTTTCAAGTATTACTGAAAGGAAAAGTTCATTACTGCAATCTAATCTGAGTTGTTTACATTTGAAAGTTTGGAATTGCTTAACTAGTTGAAATGTTAGTTATGGTTTATTGTTCTAAAGGAATTAATTGTTTAAGTTTATTCTTCATAATTAGTGGATTCTGTTAAGTTGGAAGGATTAGAGGAAATCTAGCATGTATATATATTTCTGTTTGTAAATTTAAGAATCTTACATGTTTATGAAAATGGAAGTGGATATATATTTACCATTTCTACCGAATAAGTGAAACTGGGATAAATATATATATATATATATATATATATATATATAAACGTTAAGAATTTATTGATACATTTTAATATATGCATTTCCTTAATTGAGGAAGTTTGTTATCTGTCTTTTTAGTTTCCTGATAGAAAGAAATTAGAGAAAACTGAGAAATGTATAGATATATATATACTTGCTCTTTTATTTATTTCTTTAAATGTTGATGTTTTTATGTGTTCAATTAAAATGAAACAAAATAAATGAAAGCATTGTTCTTTGTGATTGTTTTAGTATTATTGTGAAAATGGAATATATATATATATATATATATATATTTAATTTAAATTGTATTCAACTGAGTATTAGTGTAAAAATGACATAAATAAAGAAATATATATATATATATATATATATATATATATATATATATATATATATATATATATATATATATATATATATATATATATATATATATATATATTTAAGTTAAATTGCATTCAACTGAGTATTATCGTGGAAATTTGTTAATGAAATTTCAAAAATACTAAAGAATGTGATTAGAGGCTGCTGTGTTTTACACACAAAGAAGGTTACAATTTGGGCGGTGGGGTTGAAACCCCACCGCGAAATTCCTTTGTTAACCAAGAGGTGTGGGGAGGGGCGGAGCCCCACCCACACCCCACTTCCTGGGATGTGGGTGGGGCTCTGCCCCTCCCCACATCCCCGCCTCCTATGAACCGCGGCCCCATCGTGGCTTAAGCCACACTCCCGTCCCCATCTACGACCGGCGCAGGCCCCCTCCACCGAGACCCCCGCTTCCCACTCGCCGCTCAGCGCGGCCAATATTGCCGCGGCCTGTAGCTTTAACCCACATCCGCGCCTCCTCTGCTTCGGTCCTCCACTGGCTGCGGCCACCGCAGACCCTGCTCCTCCGCTGGCTGCGGCCACCGCCGCCCATCTCCTCCGCTGACTGGAAAATAAAACAAAAAAAAAAAGGGTTAGGGCTTTGGGCCCTAACACATAAGTTGGATTTTATTTGAAATAGAACACATTAAGTTGCCATATATATAGGCATATATAGATACTATATATGCCTATGTATATAGCAATATAATATGAAATAATTAATATTATTAAATAACTAAAAGAACAATTTTGTCAATTACATGGACATTAAAATATATATATATATATACATATATATTTTTATGGAAATAGTTTTATGAGCCATTTTATTGGGCCCTTGTTTAAAATCTTAATAAAATGTGACACATGGATATACAAAAATAAAATAACAAATTATATTTTCACAGTTAGTTTTTATTAAGTGTTGAACACAACAACCAAAGAAGTTATATTCCCATGATCAGGGTTTTATAAAGTGGAGAGCCTCCTACATCTATTTACAATGTTATACGAGTCACAATAAGAGTATTAATAATACTGATTAGTAATAATAACAACAGTAATTATAGATAAGAGAAAATAAAATTATAATATAATGAGAACATAAAGGAATATACTGTGTTACCCGGGAAGAGTTTCTCGGAAGTTTCTCTACCAACATAATGTTAATAACCAGGGAAAATGAAGGAAAATGAAGAGGAAAATTACACGTCACCTTGCTTAAAAGATCACTGGAAATAAACTTAAGGATCCATCACAGACATTCCATGTGGCCATTTTAATCTCAACTGTAGTTAACGTCCTCATAAGTAAACCTGTAAGAGAGTCCGAAGAAGAAAAAAACTAACATTGGAAAACACAGAGGAGAAAATGCGCGACATTTCCCACATGGGATAAGAGAACTAAGTTGACGGACCCTTCTGCTAAATCTGCTTAGGAACAAGTTTAATAAGTACAAACGAAGAGGAGATACCGTGATCAGAGAAGACTAGGAGACCGAGTCCAGCGAAGTAGTAAACCAATCTTTGTGACCTAGACCATCCTGAAGTTAGGTTTAATATCAACAATAGCTGCAGTGATAACCCTGATTGACGTAAATCATGAAGAAAGGACCGGATACACATAAAGAAAGCATAGAAAATGAAAGAGAGAGAGACCGAAATATAAACACACTAAATTAACAGAGAAATAGTTAAGGTGAGGGCGATAAAAATACAATTAAAATTAAGAACCAGTGAAAAGGGAAGAGAGAGCAAACAAACCGCCTTGTTGAGAATGCTAAGTCGTGGGAGGAGTATGTTTCAGGAAACAAGAGAGGAGACAGACAACCGTGCCTGGCTGAAAAATGACTAAATAGGGAGATCACTAGCCGGTTTAGTCGGAACAAGGCGTCGTGGGAAGTTGTTAGTCTATCAGCGAACCACGTGCGTAAATGAGTGCAGCGTAATTCCCACTAACGCCGTAAGGCGTTATGCTGCCAGAAATTGCCAAGGTTTAGATTTAGGAACTTTGGTAATCTCACTCTTGCAATGACGTTAGCGGCGTCGTAAAGACCCTCTTGTTGATCTGTATGTGTCTGGTTGCACGCAATTGTACTTATATCCTGCCGAAAATTGTAGTGATTCACCATGAGAGAACACCGTCGAGCATGCATACGCATGCGAAGGGGGTTTTTAGGACAGTGTGAGAAAAGTTTTTCATATCTCGTGTCATAACCACATGACAGATGTGGCTATGACACGTGCGATGTGTGTTGTGACCACATGGAAAATGTGGGCATGACAGTATAGCCCAACGACTATACTCGGATCAGAACCCACAAGTGTAGCCTTGGTCTTTGATGTGACCTACTATATGGTTTATGCATAGCTTTTATGAATTGATTTGGTTGTTATCTTAGAGTAAGATTTTTCTAACCAAAGCTTATATCTTGTTGATTATCTTAGAAAACTTAAATATCAATGTGTTTGTGGGAACATTCGGTGATCGTGGCACATGTCACCTCTGGGGCATGAGCTTTGTGAAAGATCTTGTTCCCTTGTGTATTTTCCTTGTGTATTTTCACTCTACTTTAATGTGCTTGATACTGGAAAGTGGCATCAACCACCTTAAGGTGGGGGCATATATAATGGTATCTATCTGATTATCTTTTACACTGACAAAGCGTGTTTGAAAGCCCTAATTGTGAGGTGGGATGGTGTATCTCTTGATCTAGTGCACATCCTTTTAAAGCAAGAAACCCCTCATCACGAGGCGGGATGACATATCTCTTGAGCTAGTGTGTATCCTTTATACAAAGCCCTTCTGGAGAAGGTGGGATGGTGTATCTCTTAAGCTAGTGCACATCCTTTTATACAAAGTCCTCTATGGAGGCAAGGTGGGTCTTGAGTCATTCACCCTTAAGTATGTCTTTGGCAGTTGTGGTAGCATAGCTGAACTGTCATGTGTGTTTGGCATGTTTTAGATTGTGTGACTTAGCAATAAGCTCCTTCCCATCATCTGTGTTTGCCATGTATAAGATGTATAGTATGTCAATGACATACTATGCAATGCTCGTGTATTCCGTGTGTCTTCCTTATGTGTTTGTTATATCTTCCTCTAAGTGTGGTTGAAAGGTCCATAGTGATGAAATCCCTCCACATTCAGGTTTTTATTTGGTGTGTCTTCCCCCTAGTGTGGTCTAAAGGTGCATAGAAATTATCTCCCTCCACACTTTGGGTTTTGTTTTACATGTTTTTGGCAGTCTAAAGGCATGTAGTGATGAGATCCCTCTGCCCCCGAGTTTACGATTTATTTTAATTGTTAAATCAATGTATTCTTCGTTTATTGCGTGATGCTCTCATGTCTTCTTCATGTATTGTGTGATTCAACTGTATTCTCCATGTTTTGCATGCTTCTTACTGTCTCCATTGTGTCTTGCATGTCTTTTGTGTGTTTTCTAATGCTTACCTGAGATTGGGGGCTAGAAATAGTCCTCCAACCTTTGGGTACACCTTAGCTCTATGTGCTTGGCATGTTTGATGTGCTTTGATCATACTTTAATGCATGTATGGAATCGTAAGATCATACATACATTAAAGTGGGGGCTAAATGTTATGGAGAAAAAAGTTTCCCTATTCCTTTTTACCTCCTAGTTTAGCTCCTATGTCCCTGTGTTTACACTTTGCAAATGAAATACTAATCCCAGAGAAATTTTCCCAAAAACCCATGTCAAATGGGACTTAGGGGCCTATTCTAAGCACTTAAACATGGCCTAAATGTTCCTTGGGACTTGGGTGCCCATGCCCAAGTTTGGCCTAATTTGCCAAGGTTAAAACAAATGTGTGTTGGCTTGGGCCCTTTAAAAAGGTTCCCCTCTATTAGCCTCTTCAATTTAAGTTACAAATGTTAGTGGGAAAGCATATATAAGTGAGTTTATGATTTCATTTTACACCTAGATAGATAATGTGAACTTGTGATATTGAGCAAAGGGATTTCAAGGTTTTCATTATGTTGCAGAGTAGAATTGTGTTGTTATTATGTTTCTTTGTTCTAGATTTGGCTTCATCAATCCATCTCCTCATGGTTTGATATATCTTCATCTCCATGAGGCTTCACTTCTAAGGTGACATCAATTTGTGTTTCAATCATTTCAGTTCATCATTGGATTTGGCCTCTGCCCTCCTTGGGCATGCACTCTATCTAACAACAGTATTGGAAGACTTGAATGTCCTTCTGAGGCTTAACCGAGGCAAGCTCCTAAACACCACAACCCCCAAACCCCTCTCTTTGTGATTGCAAGTTATAGGTGCAAGATTTGGAAAAGTGTAGGTACAAAGAAGCATCTTGAAGGATAAAGATTCAGGATCTGGAAGAAACGTGTTGATATTCCTCCTTAATGGACCAGGGTGCCCACCCCATAGTCCTCCAGATAGGCTTGACCCTGAACTCAGGAGTTGGATACAGTCCTGTTGGCAAGAGACACTGTGTGGCTTCATGATTGTTGTCATTGATGGCAACAAAGATCATTCCACACATCCGCAAGACATGATGTGTCCTCACTAGAAGTCAGATTGAAGAAGTGTTAAGGTCCGGTAAGCAAGAACAGAGTAGTCAGTAAGGTCCGACAGAAAGGTCCGGATCTCTCAGTAGAAGTATCTCAATGAAGTGTGGATTTTGGGAAGTCAAGAGGAGTATCTTGACTAATAGATTCTAGGGTTTGAGCATCTGGTGTGGAAAGGATAAAGAGATATGAATACTTGAGTGTCCAGTTCCCAAGTGACAGTGTGAACAGAGGAAGAACTGACTGGCAGAGCATCAGACATTATTCTGGATGTGTTACTGATGATGGTAAAGGTTATTAAGGCATAAGTTATGATTGGCCGACATGATTTATGACTTCTACAAGTATATCCTTGATCTGCATTACTTGGTAAGCAAGGATTCAGCTGACAGATCAGAGTTTGTGGAAAAGATTGACTATTCTGGATGCCGACTAGAAAGGTGATGAAATCACTTGTGCGGATATATATACAAGATGGATTTAGTTGTAAGAGTAGTCGTGGTTTTTGGTTATGTGTGAAGAAAATCAGTAGAGCAGAGTAAAAGCAATAAGGAAGGTCTGGTATGTGAAAGGAGAGCAGCACAAAAGAAGAGGAAAGATGAAGTGCAGCAAATCAGTGTACTGAGCCTAATCAGAACTGAACTCTAGCATATGTAGATGCTCCTTATCAGTTCAAGTATTGTATTACACTCTTTATAAGTTGTAGACAGTATGTCTCTTATAGGCAGTGTGCCTCTTATGAGCAGTGTGCTCAGGCAGTGAGCCCTAATTGGCAAGTGCCATTTTGTGTTTTCATTCTTCTAACAGAGAATACAATCTTGGGTTAATCACCCTGTGGTTTTCTCTCTTAATAGGGTTTCCAAGTCAAAAATATTGTGTCATGTGTATTTCCATTTCATGGTTATGTTTTCTTATTTGAATTAATGCTGCATTGATTAATAAGAAAGTTCAGAAAAAAGAAATAATTAGGATAACTGATTCACCCCCCCTCTCAGTTATCAACAATTGGTATCAGAGCCAAGTTCCTCCTAACAGAGCCTAATAGCTTGAGGAAGATCTGGGAATTCAAATGGATGTGTATGGTATGAGGGAGCAACTTAAGTCTGCCCTAGATGATCTTGAGCAATCAAATTCTGAAGTCAATGAATTGAAGGAAAGACTCAAACAGGCTGATGATTTCATAAATGAACTAAAAGGGAAACTAAGTCTCTCTATGAAAAAGAGAAAAGAGCACCTTCAGCAATTGGCAAGTCAAGGTGAAACCAATGATACAAATGGAGATCTGAAGGAGAAAACCAAGTTGTGTGAAAAGTTATCAAAAGAGATCATCATGGTAAGACATGAGATGGAATCAGGAGTTATGAAGTTTACCCAAGAAATTGAAGAGAAAAGAAAAATTGAAGATGATCTAAGACAATCTCTCAAGGAGAAATCAGAAGACTGCCACAAGATGGATAGAATAATCAGACACCTTGAATCTGATCTTGAAGATGCTAAAGATAATGAAGAAAAACTTGAGGATCAAATTGTCTCTCTTAAAAGGGATCTTCAAACAGCAAATGAATATAAAGAAAAATTCAAGATAAGTTCTGCTCAACTTGAAGTTCTTCTTGAAAGTCAAAAGAGGGTAGATAACAAGTGTGGTTTGGGATATGAGAAAGGAGAAAGCTCTGGATCCAGTCAGAAGAACTTTGGATCAGAAAATCCAAGGAACAGGCCTAGAAGACCTCCAGTAAGGTACCCTAATGTTCAAAGATATCCAACCTTCAATGGATACTGCAACAACTACAATAACTTTGGTCATAAAGCTAATCAGTGTAGAAAGAGAATGAATCAAACTAATTCATCCTTCTCTAGACATTATTTCAACTGCAAAAGGTATGGTCACAAATCTCATGAATGCAGAAATATGCAAATAAACAAATCATTCAATGGTAGATGCTTTGCATGCAATAGAATAGGTCATATGGCTAATCAATGCAGATCAAGAGGATATCAATCAAATATGCAAAGAAATGTTGTTTGCCAAATTTGCAATAGATTCGGTCATATTGCAAAATTCTGTAGAAGCAAGAATCAGGATAAAAGAGGTCCGGTACATCATAATCAGAATCAAGATAAGGGAAAACGAAAAGTGAATGCGGATGAAGTTCAAAGTGAGATGAATAAGATTTGGGTGAAGAAAAGTATAGAGAATGTAGGGGATGGGTCCGCACCAGACTCTGGTGCTGATATTCCTTCCGAAAATTAAAAAGTGAACTCTGGCTCAGGGGGAGACAAAGAAAACCTTGTTCCCCCAGCCAGTCAATTGGTGCCGGAACTGGCACAAGAAGAATTACAGATTAAAGGCTTCATAAGAGAAACATCCAAATAAACTATGGTTAAGATTTGAAAGATCCGCAAGATGTTTAAGATCAAGATTGATCTGGTTCTTCAAGTCATCCGAATAAGGCAAACCGAAATGACTTAGGTTGAGAATTTATTGCAACTTAACATTAGGGTTTGTGGAGCAATATAAGAGTTTTCTCATTAAGCATTTGTTCATTCTTCATTCAAGAAGAAACGAAAAGAGAAGGCTCTGCAACAAAATTCCTCAAGCTCATCAAAGATCATTTGCAGAAGTCAATTCATCCAAAAATTTATCCGGCTAACTCTGTGAAACTGAAAGATGCAAAAGGTATTTTCTGTTCTTCTCTGCAAATCTTTTTAAAAAGATGTCTACTCCAAATATTGTGAAGATCACTGATAGGCCTCGCCCTAAATTCAAGAAACATCCCTACAAATCCCTGGAAGTAGATCCCCTAGGATCTTTTTCCAGTGTTCCGCATGGTGTCCTGCATATAGAAGATATTAGGGTTTACATTCACGCAAACATTGAAGAATTCAGAGAGTCCAAATTGAGGGATATCTACCACAAACAGTTAATAGATGATTCATTTGAGCTCAAACCCCAATACAAGGCCCTCCGGGAGAAGCACTTTGCATAATGTATACATTTCCCCTGCTTTGCTAAGGACGAATGGGTTCGGTATGTCTTGAGTAGAATACATGACAACTTCATGTGGTTGAATGGACCATTCAAGATCACAAAAGATGCCATTAGGGTAGTTACCGGTTTGCACTCATCCGGTGGTATACCTGTTCTCAAATCTGTCAAGAATCAGATAGTAAGTGATGCAACCGGATCAAAATTTAACAAGAGAGCTATGACAATTGAAGATATCACTAATCCGGATGTCAAATTTGCATCCATGATAATTGGTTACAAGATTTATCACTCCAGTAGGGAAAATTCAGTACCGAGAACTGCAGTTTATACAGCCTATCAAATGTTAAAAGAAAATGCTGACTATGATCTGTGTGAACTACTTCTAAGCCAACTTTTGGAAAATCTGCAAAAGATAAAGAAGGACAAGAAGAACTCCTTCAAATTTGGTGGTCTAATACTCTGTCTATTCTTCTACTTTATGAATGAGCTACCCGGATCCAGTGGATGGGTATGGCAGAATAACAGACCGATTGCCATACAAATCAAGGATTATTTGCATGGACTCGGTGATGACAAAGCACAAAACACAGCTCTCTGGGGTTTCTTTAAAAACTTTCAGAACATGATGCAAGCTAGAGAGAGAATTCCCCAATCTCTAGTTGAGAAATACAAAGACACAGTATGCTTTATGGTAGAGACTGATCAATGCCTAATGGAGGCAGTGGAACCAAGAATAATGTGGATCATGCCTACGGGGTATGAAGTTGATAAACAAATTATGGAGCTACATGTGCAACACATGCTAAGTCAGCCAAAGGATCCAAAGGCAGAAAGGTTTGGAACCTTTGAAGAGCTAAGTATAACGATTCATGTGGAACTCAGACAACCAGAGATCAAGAGGAAGGTGAGAAAAGAAGTTGAAGATGTTGCCAAAGGATTTGGCATCTCAAAGGAGGCAATTGATGCCAACAGGGAAAAGATGGAAAGGGCTGAGGAAGAAAAGAAAAAGGCAGAAAAGAAAAGTGAGGAAAGTGTTCCGACAAAGTCTTCCACCCGGACCAGATCATCAAAGAGATCTGCACCTACCACTGCCAAAAGCTCAAGGCCATCAAAACTGGAAGCACAATCATCTGGAAAAGGAGAGAAAAGAACAAAGACAAAAGCCACAAGGGCTTATGCTAGTCAAAGGGATGAAGAGGAGACTAAATCTGATGAAGAAATCAGGAAAATGAAGAAAAAGAAGAAAACATTCAGTGAACCCTCTCTCGGACAGGAGGAAGAAGAAAAGACAGAGAAATATGTTGAAAAACCCACTCTTCACATCAATGACATAATCAAATCAGTCACAGTGGATGGAAATCTTCAGCCAATGGTTGAATTCTATGATGATTATGGTGAAGTAGATCAAAAGATATTGCAAGATGCCAAAGTCAGGTACCTAAATATCTACAACAAAGCATTTATTGAAATTATATCTCTGATCCCCAAAAGCTTGGAGAAGGAACTTGAAATAAGAAAGAACAATGCCCAAGCCAAAGATCTAGAAATTCGGGAACAGATAGCAATTTAGCTATATCCTTTAATCGATCCCAAGAAAATGAATATGATCTTCAAAGAATGTAAGGATGCGTTCAGGAGCAAAGCAAGGATGAATCAACTTATGCTCGGAGAGACTGAAAAAGTTGCAAAAGAGACAGAAGAGATCCTCCAGAATGCATTCAAAAGATTCAACATTCCAATTATAGAGGACTTGGGTACTGATCCCTCGACTACAAGTGTTGCAGAAGAGTCTACTGAGAAAATGATAGAAGAGGTAATGAATACCGGTGCAGAAACAACTAAGGACTTGGAATCCTCTGCTCCGGAAGAGGTGGCCCATGAACAGACTAACATTTCTCCTCCAGTTTCCCCTGTTGACTCCGGATCTAAAGAAGAAGAAATAATAAAGGAGAAAGAAAAAGAGGTGAAAAGTAAAGAAGGAAGTCAAGCTAAAAAGAACATAAGTAACACTGCAAAAGAGAAGAAGAATCTATCTCTGGCAAGAGACACTGTAGAATCTGTCAAGGACTTCTTGACAAAAGAAACTAATGAGATGGATGAACCAAAATTACTAAAAGGGCCATTAGACTTTGACTCTCTATCTCTGGTACAAACAATGAAAATAGCTTCATTTGCAAATGCGAAGGCCAAAGAGAAACTACTGAAATCTCACATGGAAGACTGTGAGCTTATAGAGGTAGCATCTAGAGTGTTGGAAAAGATCATGCCATCTTTTCAGAAGGATCCCACAGCCTCCTCTTCTGGTAATCTCAAAACTCTAGTCAACAATGTTAGCACACATTTTGATTCTCTAGAGAAGTCGGCTGAAGAAAAGGTCCGGAAGGAGTTTTTGGATAAGAGATTCTCCAAAGTATAGGGTCTGATAACAAATGATAGGAGAGTTATGGATATTGGGATAAAGAGCTTGGAAAATGCTCTTAAAGATGGTGGAAATATGTACAAATTTTGCTTATCTTGGCCCACAGTGACCAAAGATATTGAGAAGAAAGTAAAAGAGCAAGAGGATAAACTACTAAGTTTGTCTCAAAGCTTTGATCCTCTCGCATCCTCCATAGTAAATCAAGAGTGTCAGACTATTGCAATCACAAATGCAATAAAGAATTTTGAGAAGGAAAGGAAGAACATAATTAGCTGGATGGGTGAACTTAGAGGGATCATTATCCCTAAGTTAGAGGCCATGCATGAGGCCATAAGTGATACTCAGACTACCGCCCGAACCAATGATCCGATAGATCTTAAGAGGGCAGAAGCTTTTGCGTTCCTGTTGAGTGGTCACATCTCAATTTTGGACAGGATGAAGGTGAGTTGGGCGACAGAAGTTGTACAATTGACAAATACTTTTGCAGATATACTAAAGTTTATGTAAAGTATAACCGGAAAATATACTTATGTGACTAAGTATAGTTGAATTTTTAAGAATTTTGGTGTGCGGACCCCACCCTTTGCCATTGATGTCAAAGGGGGAGTGAGAAGCAGTGAAAAATGTGGACTTTAGCCAAGGGGGAGCTCTGGTAAAATGTACAATAGAACAGAGCATCAACCAAGGGGGAGTGTAGTATCACACTTAGTCATTTTTCACTAAGTGTTGCCATCAATGCCAAAAGGGGAGATTGTTGGCAAGAGACACTGTCTGGCTTCATGATTGTTGTCATTGATGGCAACAAAGATCATTCCACACATCCGCAGGACATGCTGTGTCCTCATTGGAAGTCAAATTGAAGAAGTGTTAAGGTCTGGTAAGCAAGAACAGAGCAGTCAGTAAGGTCCGACAGACAGGTCCGGATCTCTCAGTAGAAGTATCTCAGTGAAGTGTAGATTTCAGGAAGTCAAGAGGAGTATCTTGACTAATAGATTCTAGGGTTTGAGCATCCGGTGTGGAAAGGATAAAGAGATATGAATACTTGAGTGTCCAGTTCCCAAGTGACAGTGTGAACAGAGGAAGAACTGACTGGCAGAGCATCAGACATTATTCCAGATGTGTTACTGATGATGATAAAGGTTATTAAGGCATAAGTTATGATTGGCCGACATGATTGATGACTTCTACAAGTATATCATTGATCCGCATTACTTGGTAAGCAAGGATTCAGCTGACAGATCAGAGTTTGTGGAAAAGATTGACTATTCTGGATGCCATCTAGAAAGGTGATGAAATCACTTGTGCGGATATATATACAAGATGGATTTAGTTGTAAGAGTAGTCATGGTTTTTGGTTATGTTCCAAGAAAAGCAGTAGAGCAGAGTAAAAGTAGTAAGGAAGGTCTGGTATGTGAAAAGAGAGCAGCACAAAAGAAGAGGAAAGATGAAGTGCAGTAGATCAGTGTACTGAGCCTAACTGGAACTAAACTCTAGCATATGTAGATGCTCCTTATCAGTTCAAGTATTGTATTACACTCTTTATAAGTTGTAGATAGTGTGTCTCTTGTAGGCAGTGTGCCTCTTGTGAGCAGTGTGCTCGGGCAGTGAGCCCTAATTAGCAAGTGCCATTTTGTGTTTTCATTCTTCTAACAGAGAATACAATCTTGGGTTAATCACCCCATGGTTTTCTCCCTTAACAGGGTTTCCACGTCAAAAATATTGTGTCATGTGTATTTCCATTTCATGGTTATGTTTGCTTATTTGAATTAATGCTGCATTGATTAATAAGAAAGTTCAAAAAGCAGAAATAATTAGGATAACTGATTCACCCCCCTCTCAGTTATCAACAAGTCCAACACATCTCTCTACTCCATATCTATAGGAAAACTACTCTATTGGACTTGGGTGCCCACCCCATACTCCACAAAGTTTCTATTTCTAAAAACTCAACTTTTGGTATGTTTCTGATCATCCTTGAGCATTTTCCTGTATAGTTTCCTGTAGTGGTGTATCTATCTATACTTGATTACATTATAATTATGGTTTGAGGCTAATTCAATCTAGGGTTTGACAAATCTCTCAATCTAATCTATCTTTCCATATCATTCCTGAGCACATAAAACTATAGCAGAGTCCTCATTCATCTGTAGTGACTTGGCTCAATTTTTGTCCTTGAATGTTATTGTGAAAGGAGGGTTTGATTTGATAGACTTTGACACTATCTACCATCTTCCCACTTTTCATCTCTAATAAGAGGTTATAAGATGCATATGATTTGACGATAACTAATCCAATAGTGAGTTCCAACAAAGAACAAGTTTATGCAAGCCTCCTAAATTGGAACAACAATACATCAAATTATTGAGTTATCCTACACAACCAAGACTTTGTTACTAAGATCTTATGGTTGTTGATATTCTTTTAGGAGATTGATCACCTTTTAAGAGAGGTGGGGTACTTAGTGTAAGGAAAGTAAAGTGCGGAAACACCTTCTTGAATGTTAATTTATAGAAGAGAAGTGCAAAAAAGTAATTTTACAATTTTAATATACAAAACATTCAAGATGCACATAAATGAAATACCAAAATAGAAAAATAAACCATACACAGGATGAACCCCAGATTTATATGGGAAAACCCTTACAGGAGAAAAACCCACACACCAAGCATAAACTCTTTGAATTATAGTAAGATAAGTTTTACATACAAAGATACTGTCCTCTGCTTTTAGATATCAATCCATAGGATGGCACAACATTTCTCTAATCAGCCTCTCTAACTCTTTGTTACATTCTACCTTGTTCACTACTCACTGTGTTTTAGAATGTTCACTCTCTTTTATTTGGCACATCCACACGGGTATAGAACTGCTTCAACTTCCCTATGGAACAGTTCATTCCTTTCAAAAAATTGAACGTTTCCAGTTCTAAGACAGAATGGTCAAACTAATCAAATGCAACTGTCAACATTCCAGGTTAACCAATCGGCTTCGGTCTCAAGTCTGACTAGGCTCTATCAAGACACCACAACATTGTATCAGACCATCAGAAAGACAGCACAATGATTCATAATGACAAGTCATCCAGTCGGTCCCGCCAAAATGCCTAGGCCCTCCTCATCGGAGTGACCAAACGAAACGGAGAGAGTTTTCCTAGTCACACCGATGTGTTAAGTCATGTCGACACTAAACTTCTATCACAGCAACAGAGACCACCGAAGAGACTCTTACCGTAGAGTCATGTCCCATAGATACACTGACCTCATCAGAGTGACACTTAATACCGGAGAGACATCTCCCAGCCTCGCTGATATTGATGGTCATGCCGATACGAAATGACAAACCACTGTGAACCGTTCTATTGATAAGATAGCATAAGGGTCTCACCGAACTGCTCTATCAGAATGCTAGGTCATATCTGCTCTCACCGATAGTGCTCTGTCACACCGATGCAGACTATGAGCACAGCAGACTCACTCTGAGATGATCAACTCTTGCCGATATGGAACCAAGAACATAGAGAAATAGTTCAAACAAGAACTATTAGTCACCAATGAAAGTCAAGCCAGTAACTTTGAGGCACATTTTCCAACACTTAGTGTTTCATCTAAGCTAAGTAGTATGTCAAAACAACATCAATAGGAACAATGATGAAGAATAAATGTTGATGTCATTTAGAGTTCAGTCAAACAAGTACATAAAATGTGTGCATGCAATATGATGAATATCTCAGGCACTAGATAGTCCCATAAATAATTGAGTCAAACTCAATCCAATCGAGGTTAAATCTTAAAACCACAAGAACGATAAGATGCACATGACTGACTTGTAACCCAAGAGATTGTCTTGGTTCTAGAATGTAGACTCATACGACCTTATTCATAGTAACATCTGATATTTGAATGCTTGGGATGATGTTATTAAAAATAACTTTGGAGAAATTACTAGATCAATAGGGTCTATTGGATTAATTGTCATTGATGTCAGAGGAAATTATAGTCTTGAGGGAGATTGTCAAAGAAAGAAACCACTGCCACCACATTATTAATATCAAAGGAGGAAATCGTTAAGGCCAAAGGCCACTAAATCGCTCAATTCATGGCCAACTATGAAAGAAAGATTTATTACATATCTTAAATGTGAATTCTTAATGTTGGACGATTCCCTCTATTTGGCACCCTTGCATTAATATTTTTAAAAGATAAACTCATGTGCTTTATGGGCCGACCCTTGGTGAAGTAGTTGCCCTCCAAAGAGGACATAAAGTTAAATAAACTTATTATTATGGGTCCAACCCCTTAAAATGTAGTGCCCAAAATTAAGGGACAAGTCATCCCATGTTGTTTTGAAGATGCACCTCTATTTATACTAGTCACCTCCCTTTGTGATGAAGTATGTCTTTTTATGAAGTTGCCCCCTCTCAAGTAGATATAAGAAGAGATTGTGAAGTGTGGAGATGGTAGAAAGTGGTGTCAGATAAAAGATAAACCAGTCAAACACTAACATATTTCTAAAGCATAACAATAGAAAAATAAATGGGATATATGCAGATTTGAAAAGAGAAACTGTATATGCATATTTGAGAAGGAAAGTATTTGTAAATAATTGCATCAAATTTGTGAAAGAAAGTGTATCATCTACAATAAGAGTTTGTGAAGACAATTCAAATGTTCATCATCCATTGAAGAGGCTCATTTGGAAGTTGGTGCTTCCGAAAAGAAGAGATTGGTGTCTCTTTCTAAGTTGGTGCTTAGCAGCAAGGATTGGTGTCTCCGATACCTTGGTGCCTAAAAATATTTAGCAATGAGGATTGGTGTCTCCAGTAGGTTGGTGCCTACAAATCTATTGTAAGATCATTTTATTTTGTGGCTGAATTTGGATAATAGATCCAAGCAATCCCTTATTCGTGGTTTTCTTCCAAAAGGGTTTCCACATAAATGTTGTGTTCTTAATTGTTAATGTTGTGCAATTAATTTTATTGTGATTGTTAATTTGAAAAAGTAAAAGATAGTCTTATATTAATTCACCCCACTCTTAGTATAAGTGTGTGCTCATCAATTGGTATTAGAGTGGGTTCCTTTGGAGATAGTCTTAGACCCACTTGAAGGAAGATCTCAAGAGAACATATGGCCTACCAAGAAGGATTCTCCTCCAAAAGGCCCCATTATTCAATTGAACAAACTATGTTTTTTCGAGCATAAGAATGCACACTTACTTAATGGCTCTTGGCTTTGATATTTGGCAAAGATAGTAAATGGGTGTACTACTCCATCATCTCCACCAACGGATTAGGTTAGAAAAAAGGCTAGCGAGAACAATGTGAAATCCACGAATGTAATCTTGTGTGGTTTATTAGAATCAGAGTTTGTTAAGGTGATGCATTGTAAATTGGTGAAAGATATCTGGGAAAAACTTAATAACGTTTATGAAGGAGATGACAAAGTGAAGAAAGCCAAGATTCAAACTCATAGAAGACAATTTGAAAGTTTGAAAATGAAACATGAAGAAAATATTGCAGCCTACCTCCTTCATGTGGATGAAATCATCAACACCATCCGAGGACTTGGTGAAGAGATTGAAGATTCAGTGATTGTACAAAAGGTGCTAAGGTCTCTCCCTTTGAGATTAGGTGCCAAAGTTTTCACCATTGAAGAAATGAAGGATCTAGATAAATTGACAATGGATGAATTCCATGGGATCCTCACAGCATATGAAACGAGGATTGAAAAGGAGAAGCCATCTAAGCGAGAAGTGACCTTGAAAGCTTCAAAAAAGATGACAAATAAAGAGTTCAAATCAAGCGATAGTTCTTATGATGAATGAAATGAAGAAGAAGATCATTTTGTGAGGAAGCTACAGAAAGGAGATCTAGAAATTACAAGGCTAAGTTGCCTTTTAAATGCTTTAATTGTGGGAAGGTAGGACATTTTCCTGCCAAATGCCCATATGCAAACAATGATAATAGTTATGAGGAAGAAGAGCATAATATAAAGAAAGGTGGAAAACATTATCAACATAAAAAGGCCACAAACAAGGCAAGCCTAAGAAAAGAAGAACTTTCAAAAGCAAAAGAAAAACCTCTATTCCAAAGAGGAAAGTAGTTCATCTAAAGAAAGTTTCTCCACTAGCGATAGAGAAGAGTTTATATTCATGACAATATAGACAAAAGATGATATCTTGGAAAGTGAAGATAAAGAAAAACAAGAGGAGTCAGAAAGGGAAGAGAATGATGGAATAGATGGGGAAGTAGATTTGGAACAACTTATGTGTGCCCTAAGTGAAATAAAGAAACTTAAGAAGAAGAACTTGACACAAAAATTACAGCTTCAAAAGGACTATGAATCTAAGGCAAAAATATCACAAAGTCTTGAGGAATCAGAAAAGATGATCATCAACCTAGAGATTCAACTTGAAGAAGAAAAAAGGATTGAAGAGGAGGTGAGAATCCATTTAAACAAAAAGGAACAAAATTTCAAGAGGCTAGAGTCTGAAATTGTTTCCTTGAAGAATGAACTAGAGAAAACAACCACTAAGATTAACAGAAGCCTCAAATTTGAGAAGAGTACCGAGATATTAGATGATATCATAAATGGGTAGAGGTTACCATTTATAAAGACTGGTCTTGGATATAAAGAAAATCAGATGGCCAACAAAGAAGATCACAAAGAGCCACCAAATAAGGTAAATGATGAAAATCCAAAAGGCTATGCAGATGCTCTCAAAAGTCCTATCAGTAAGAAGAAAGAGAATCAAGTCCCATGGAAAACAAGTGCTCCTCCAAAAGATAAAAAGGACAAATTCAAAAAGTTATTTCCTCTAAGGCAAGCACATATGACTAGGTTCCAACATTATTTCTTTGGTTATTGTTTTTTTCGTAATCACTTTGGTCATAAAGCAATAGACTCTAAGACTCGTACAAGAAATTTTGGTTGGAACAAGAATATAAATACTTATATATTCTAAAATAAGAATTATAATTCATTTTCTCCTTTAGTGAATTACAATATCATATGCTATAAGTGCAACAACTATGGACATACAACACATTTCTACAAAAGTGGTTTTGTAGAACCTCCTAGACAAAACAAGAAGGTAGATACCCTTGGAAAGCATAAGGAATGACCTACAAAAGTCTAGAAGAGGAAATAAGAGAAAAATAATTTAGAAAGAAGGTGAGAAGACTCTCACAAAGAAATAGAAAAGGATGACCTTCTTCATTTAGTAGCCATGGATAAGAGAAGGAAGAGTTGAAGGCATTCTCCATCTTGTAAGATGCATAGAGAATGATGGGATAGCATAACAAGTTCTTGATTTGTTAAACTTAATAAGATGATCCAAATTATTTTTTCGATAGCTATAGAGGAAGCATGTCACCCAAGTGACATAGAAACAAACGATAGGGAAGAAAGGATATTTCAATAGATGTGAGTATTGACCACAGAGAGGATGAAGAGTTGAGTAACATGCTTATAAGGCATGGTGAAGAGTTGAAGAAGGGTTGAGAATGCTATTATAGCAATAGTGTGAATTTTTGTTTCATGCCTTGAAGACAAGAAAAGAGAATGATGTGCTAGTAGCAAATTGCATATTAGAGAGTTACCATATAGTGGAGTGGAGGAGAAAGGACCATTATAAGAGATGTCTATGGGTCTCCATGATGTTGTTTATACTGATTTATGTTGATGAAGGGGGTAAATCATAAAACAGACAATAACAAAAATTGAACACAGAGAATAGAACTTTCTTTTATTGATCTAGGCAACTCATTACATTACAGAAGCTTAATTATAATTAGAGGAATCAGTCCTCTACAGGCTACAACACACTATAGCTACCATCACCAGGCTCTGGAATCTTCTGCCTTCTATAACCCCCAAATCAGCTAGGGTTTCTATTTTCCCACCTATTCTTGACTCTACACTTGCCCCCTTAACTCTACTACTTCCCAGGGTTCCCAAAAATGGTTATTAATAGCCCTTTTGGCGGCCAACAACCTAATTTTAAAATTTGCATCTCCCTCCAAAAATAGGTCAACTTTCGGGAGCCATAACTTTTGATCTGGGTGTCCGATTGACAAACTATTTTATGCGTCGGAAAGCTCGCAGAGTGCTCTACATACCAAGAACTAGCTCTGCCAATTCTGGCCATTTTCGGGCCTGTACGAGGCCATTTAGTGCCTCAAACCTAGATTTGAATAATTTTTAGGCAGTTTTCGGGAAACAGAAACTTTAATATCATTCAGCTCACAAATGATCTTTGCATGATTCCTTCGCCAAAGGTCTTATATTTCTGTTATGTAACTTCCTGTAAATTTTGACTTCATTCCATGCCCAAATGCAAACTTTCTAAAAATAGCAGGTTACTATTTTTAGCAGTTTGGAAAAACTGAAAGTTCTACATCATTATTCAGGTGATTATGGGACTAGAACCATAAATTTTGAGAAGAAATGGGAAGAACATCAACAGTTTTGAAACACATCTTTTTTTGGGTGATGCAAGATTGCCCTTACACCACTGGATGCTCCTGCATCAGACACCCAGGGTAATTTGAGAAGTGACCCTGTCACATCTCATGTGTTTGTGTGAGGACAACCCAAACGGTCAACCTCTACCTTAGACAACCAAGAAGAATCTTCAACAGACCTTCCTTTCCATTTCACCAGATATTCTTCATATTGCCTGTTCCGAGTACTTCTTCCCACACGGCTATCCAAGATCTCTTCTATCTCCTCCATTGAAGTAGATGCCAGAATACTCCACTGCACTTCTGTTGGTCCTTCCTTTGTTCCACCTTCATGATATTCTGATAAATTAGCAATGTTGAAAACAGGGGAAATATTGATCCCACTCGGTAGCTCTACCTCATATGCATTTCCTGAATCATGCTTCTTCAAGATTCTGCATGGTCCAAATTTCTTCATTTTCAACCTATTGTATGTTCCAATTGGGAACCTTTCTTTTCTCAAATGAACCATGACTTCATCTCCTACCTGGAATTCCTTATATCTCCTCTTCTGATCTGCCTTAGCCTTGTACTGAATATTCATTTTATTAATGTGCTTTCTCACTTCTTCATGCAAATTCTTCAGATGTTTTCCAAAGTCTTCAGCTTCGGCACTTGTCTTTTCTCTGTTGTCCAGCTTCCTTAACTCAGAAGCATTTCTTGGGCTATTGCCATATACAATCTGGAATGGTGATTTACCAATACTCCTATTGATATAATTGTTGTAAACAAATTCTACTTGTGGTAAAATCAAATCCCATCCCTTGGGCTTATCCCCTACTAAGCATCATAGCAGGTTACCCAAACTCCTATTCACCACTTCTGTCTATCCATCAGTCTGTGGATGGTGTGCAGAACTGAACTTCAAATCTGTCTTCAACTTCTTCCACAATGTGCTCCAGAAATAACCAACAAACTTGGTATCTCGATCTGAAACTATGCTCTTTGGTAGACCATGTAATCTCACCACCTCTCTGAAAAATAATTTAGCAATATGAACAACATCGTTAGTCTTCTTGCAAGGAATAAAATGTGCCATCTTCGAGAATCTATCCACCACCACAAAAATGGAATCATGTCCTATCTGTGTCCTTAGTAAACCAAGAACAAAATCCATACTAATATCATCCCATGGCTTCTCTAGTATAGGTAATGGTTGATACAACCCTGTATTATGACTTGTTCCTTTTGCCATCTGACATACTCTACAACTCTGCACAAACTTCCTCACATCCTACTGCAACTGTGGCCAATAATAATTTTCACCAACAATTGAAATGGTCTTATCTTGACCAAAGTGTCTAGCCAATCCTCCACTATGCTTCTCCTTAATCAGGTTCTCTCTCATGGAACTCCTCGAAATGCACAACTGGCTTCCTCTAAACAACATGCCATCTTGGATTATGAAATCCAACCATCTTGTCCTGTCTAAAGTAATAGGCTCCAGACAATCTTTCCAAGCCTCTACAAAATCTGGATCTTCAGGATACAAACTTTTGAGCTCATCGAACCCAACAACCTCTATCTTCATTTCTGTCAACAAATTTTGCCTTCTGCTCAAGGCATCTACAACTCTATTGGACTTCCCACTTATGTGCTTCAAAACAAAGGTATAACTCTGCAAAAACTCAACCCATTTTAAGTGCATTTGGTTCAACTTCCCTTGACTATTAAGATACTGCAAAGCCTGATGATCAGTATATAAAAAAAACTCTTTTGGCAACAAATAATGTCTCCATTTCTTCAAAGCCTGAACTATTGCATAAAATTCCTGATCATAAACAGAATACTTTTTCTTGGCATCATTAAGCTTCTCACTAAAATAGGTAATGGGCTTACCTTGTTGGCTTAAAACAGCTCCTATACCACTACCACTGGCATCACAATCTACCTAAGATACCTTATTGAAATCTGGAAGTGCCAAAACAGGTTGTTCTACGACTTTCTGCTTTAATGTATCAAAGCTCTTGTCTGCTCCTTTAGTCCATCTAAACTCTTTTCTATCCCCTCTCATTGTCTCAGTTAGGGATGCACAAATGCTACTAAAATTCCTGATAAACTTTCTGTAAAAACTTGCCAAACCATGAAAAAATCTTACCTCCGTTGCACTCTTTGGTGTAGGCCATTCAATGATAGCCCTTACTTTTTCTGGGTCCATCTTAAGACCTTCCTCTGAGACAACAAATCCCAGGTATACCAACTCCTTTTTTGCAAAACTACATTTCTTCAGATTAATCAGCAACTTCTCCTTCCTTAGCTTCTCTAGAACTCTTCTGATGTGCTTCAGATGCTCATCCCAAGTCTTACTGAAAATCAAAATATCATCCAGATAAACAATAACAAAACTTCCCAAAAATTCTTTTAGTACCTCGTTCATGAGCCGCATGAATGTGCTCAGTGCATTGGTTAGTCCAAATGGCATAACTAACCACTCATACAAACCTTCCTTTGTCTTGAAGGTTGTCTTCCATTCATCTCCTTCTCTGATATGGATCTGGTGATACCCACTCTTCAGGTCAATTTTCGTGAAGTACTTGGCTCCACTCAAACAATCCATGATGTCATCCATTCTTGGCAATGGAAATCTATACTTGATCACTATCTTATTGATGGCTCGAGAGTCTGTACACGTCCTCCATTCTCCATCCTTCTTTGGTGCTAGTACTGTAGGTACCACACATGGACTTAGGCTCTCCCTTATTAGTCCCTTCCTCAACAACTCTTGAACTTGTCTGTTCAACTCTTCATTCTTTGCAAGGGTCATTATGTGGGCTGCCTTGTTTGGCAAACTGGCTCCTGGTATCAAATCCATTTGATGACTTATCTTCCTTACTGGTGGTAAACCTTCTGGTACATTATCAGAGATAATGTCCTGGAACTCTTCCAACATATCTGAAACTTCTGCTGGTACATCTTCACAATTCTCTTGACTAATCTTAGGAATCAATGCAAAGCAATGACACTCATGCTTCATACCCTCCAAAAATATCCTACCATCTACCAAGCAAATTTTGGTAGTACTACATACCTTTTCTTCCACCTCCTTCAAGGGCTTCAACTTATGACGAACTCCATCCTTTGTTAGGGAATATGTGTTTGCACGGCCATCATGGACAGCGCTCCTGTCATACTGCCACGGCCTCCCCAATAGCATATGACATGCATCCATAGGTATGATATCACACAACACCTCATCATGGTAGTCACCAATCTTGAACTTCACTAAACACTACTCATTGACCAAAGCTCTATGGTCCTTCTACAACCAAGCAATCCGATATGGATGCGGATGCTTTTTTCTTGTCAACTTCAACTTGTCAACGATCTCCTCTGAAACAAGATTATCAGTGTTTCCACTGTCTATAATAATATCACAACACTTACCTTCCCATTTGCACCTTGTGCGGAATAAACTCTTCCTCTGATTAGGTTCTTTCTCCTCATTCAGCAAGGTTCTTTTGACAACTAGGGTTTCTCCCCTTTCAACATCTTCAGAATACTCAGAATGTGCATCTTCATCTACATGAGCAACTCGTGCATTACCTTCAAGTCTTCTATTTGTCCTTCCTTGATGTTGCGGACACTCATATGCTCAATGCCCTTCTTCTCCACATTGGAAACAGGTTCCTCTGAAACCTCCTCTTCCATGTCCTTGCCCAGGTCTGCCTCTTCCTCTTCCTCTTTGCTCACCATTGTTCTGGTCACGAGGGCGATAGGTGTTATCTCCTCTCTAATTTTGACTAGTGCTAGCTTCTTCACTTTTCTTTGCATCTTCATTTCGGCCCCCATAGGGTCTTCCACCAGTCCTTCTGCCTTGACCTCTTCCCCTTTGCTTGCTGTCAAATCTTTTATTCAGCTTCTCTTCTACCTTCAGGGAAAACTGGTATGCATCTTCTATGGTGGTCATTCTGACTAGGCTCAGCTCCTCTTGAATACTCGGCCTCAACCCATTAATGTAATGAGCTACCTTCTCTTTGTTGGGCTCTGCATGACCGGTTCTAATAGTAATTTTATAAAATTCTTCTGTATACTCCTTAATAGACTTGTTACCTTGCTTCAGTCCTTGCAGCTTCTTCAACAACTCCATCTCATAGTCCACAGGAATGAACTGCTTCTTTAGTTTCTCCACCATCTAATCCCATCTGGTGATCTTTCCTTTTCCTCTTCTGTTCCTCTCTAATTGGACCTCCTTCCACCAAATATTGGTGTGGCCCTTCAACTTTGTTTTTGCAAACTTAACCCGATCTGGGTCCTCCACATCTTCATACTCGAAATACTCCTCCATGTCATTGATCCAATCAATAAGTTGTTCTGGATTCAAATCTCCAGAATATGTAGAAACTTCGATCTTGGGCCTCTTTCCAATCTTTGAAATGGCTTTCAACAACCTAACTTCTGCAGGGTCTCCAACAGCTTCTTGTTCTTCCTCAGATAGCTCTTCTTCAGCTTCATCTTCACTTTCTTCTCTTGTCCTTGGCTCAAACCGTCTTTGTAGCTCCTCTTGCAATGCATTGATTTGCCTTTGTAGGGATCTAAAACCCTCTTCCATCAAAGTATTCCTCCCAACATGATTTCTTCGTGGAGGCATCTTGGTCTCCGCAGAAAACCCACAACCTCAGGTCTTGGTGCAAACTGCCTCACGGTTGGCAATCTGTCTACACACTCAAGAATCCTTGTTCTAATACCACTTGATGAAGGGGGTAAATCATAAAACACACAATAACAGAATTGAACACAGAGAATAGAACTTTCTTTTATTGATCTGGGCAACTCATTACATTACAGAAGCTTAATTACAATTAGAGGAATCAGTCCTCTACAAGCTGCAACACACTACAGCTACCATCACCAGGCTCTGGAATCTTCCGCCTTCTATAACCCCCAAATCAGCTAGGGTTTCTATTTTCCTACCTATTCTTGACTCTACACTTGCCCCCTTAACTCTACTACTTCCCAGGGTTCCCAAAAATGGTTATTAATAGCCCTTTTGGCGGCCAACAACCTAATTTCGAAATTTGCATCTCCCTCCAAAAATAGGTCAACTTCCAGGAGCCATAACTTTTGATCCGGGTGTCCGATTGACGAACTGTTTTATGCGTCAGAAAGCTCGCGAAGTGCTCTACGTGCTAAGAACCAACTTGACTAGTTCTGGCCATTTTTGGGCCCATATGAGGCCATTTAGTGCCTCAAACCTAGATTTGAATAATTTTTAGGCAGTTTTCGGGAGACGAAAACTTTAATATCATTCAGCTCACGAATGACCTTTGCATGATTCCTTCGCCAAAGGTCTTATATTTCTGTTATGTAACTTCCTATAAATTTTGACTTCATTCCATGCCCAAATGCGAACTTTCTAAAAATAGCAGGTTACTATTTTTAGCAGTTTAGAAAAACTGAAAGTTCTACAGCATTATTCAGGCGATTATGGGACCAGAACCACAAATTTTGAGAAGAAATGGGAAGAACATCAACAGTTTTGAAACACATCTTTTTTTGGGTGATGCAAGATTGCCCTTACACCACTGGATGCTCCCGCATCATATGTACATATACAACAATGAGAAAAGAGAATATGAATGTTAAAGAAGATGACTTGGATGTCTCTCATGATCTATTTATGTATGGAAGTATAATGAACATCCCTTTGCCATTGATGTCAAAAGGGGAGAATTAGAGAAAGGGGGAACTTTATAGACATGGGAAGAGCTACAAAAGGGGGAGAATTACATCACTAAGGAGAGAAGTATGTTGATAGGTTTCCATCAATGACAAAGGGGGAGATTGTCGGATTAATTGTCATTGATGTCAAAGGTAATTGTCATCAAGGGAGATTGTCAAAGAATGAAACCACTACGATCACATTATTAATATCAAAGGAGGAAATTGTTAAGGCCAAAGGCCACTAAATCACTCAATTCATGGCCGACTATGAAAGAAAGATTTATTGCATATCTTAAATGTGAATTCTTAATGTTGGTCGATTCCCTCTATTTGGTGCCCTTGCATTAATATTTTTAGAAGACAAATTCATGTGCTTTATGGGTCGACCCTTGGTGAAGTGGCTACCCTCCAAAGGGGAAATAAAGTTAAATAAATTTTTTATTATGGGGCCGACCCCTTAAAATGTAGCACCCAAAATTAAGGGACAAGTCATCCCATTTTGTTTTGAAGAGACACCTCTATTTATACTAGTCACCTCCCTTTGTGATGAAGTATGTCTTTTCATGAAGTCACCCCCTCTCAAGTAGATATAAGAAAAGATTGTGAAGTGTGGAGATGGCAACAAGTGGTGTGGAATAAATGATAAATTAGTCAAAGACCAGTAGATTTCTAAAGCATAACAACAGAAAAATAAATGGGATATATGCAAATTTGAAAATGAATATATGCAGATTTGAAAAGAGAAGTACATGTAGAGTTGAGAAGGAAAGTATTTGCAAATAATTGCATCAAATTTTTGAAAGAAAGTGTATCATCTACAAGAAGAGTTTGTGAAGGCAAATCAAATGTTCATCATCCATTGAAGAGGTTCATTTAGAAGTTGGTGTTTCCTAAAGAAGAGATTGGTGTCTCTTGCTAAGTTGGTGCTTAGTAGTGGGGATTGGTGTCTCCAGTAGGTTGGTGCCTACAAATTATTTAGCAATGGGGATTGGTGTCTCCAGTGGGTTGGTGCCTACAAACTTGTTGTAAGAGGATTTTATTTCTGGTGACTGGACTTGGATAGTAGATCCAAGCATTCCTATTCTCCGTGATTTTCTCCCAAAAGGGTTTCCACGTAAATCTTGTCTTCTTAATTGTTAATTTTGTGCAATTGATTTTATTGTGATTGTTAATTTGAAAAAGTAAAATATAGTCTTATACTAATTCACCCTGTCCCCCCCCGGCCCCCCATCGCTTAGTATAAGCATGTGCTCATCAAGTTCAAGTTCTCCTAGCTCAACCCCTTGAATGAGGCTTTACAACCTTGGGTGAATATTCAAAGATAGCATACACATGCGTGCAAATGTCCTATATGTAAATTTTGATGCAATAGATTCCTTTTTAAGGTCCAAATTAAGATATTCATAGAATGATTTTCTCCTTGTAGTCACCTATGATTTAATTGTACATTGAATGTCTTTAAGTACCAAGACATAATATGTCACACAAACATGTACCAAGTTAGCTCCTAACAACTAATGTAGCGAGAAGGAAGCTTGGGAATTTGAATTCCATATTCTAAAATTTGGGAAAATTCTTGGACCCCTCATAATTGAATCCAAGAATGATGAGATTTATTTAAGATAGGAGAGTGAAGATGTCAAGGTGGGGAACAAATATATGGAAATAAGTGTGATGGTAATTACAATAAATGGTTAATAATGACAAATATATGAGTGTGTAAATAAGAATGAAATAAGATCAAATGTATTAAAATAAATGGTGAAATAATAACAATTTGAAATTAAATTAGGGAATATGTAATTGTATTAAGTGATTCCATCCAAATAAACCTAAACCTAAATAGAAATTAAATGAGTATACAAATTTCAGCATTACAAATATAAATCTCTACAATTAAATTAAAGATTGAAGTCAAAAATAAATTTCAAATTAGTATTATTATATATTTGTTTAAAAAAATGATAATATCCTAATAAAAAACAAATTTTTAATTAATTTCTAATTTTTTAAATTTAAAAAAAAATTGTATTAAGTTTAATAAAGCATTACAGCATACTGGTAACAGGCAAAGCCCAGCGTAATACAGAAAAACAGTCAAAACATAAAACCACAACTGGTTATAGATTGACATTTACACACTGTTGCTGAACAGTTTTAGAGCAGCAAAATGATCCAACTCAGCCCAAAGATCATAATCAACGGCCTGTCAAAACAATAAAACTCAATAGATCAGGACATTGATTATCCCAACACAGTTTACAGGTCGAATCAAATAGACCCACTTTAACAACTATTTCAATGGAGAGCTGTCCTACTGACGAGACTACTGTAATTATTATTACAGCACAAGAATTTTTCTTTACCTTCTACAGTCAGTCTATTTGCTCACCGTCATTCTTCTTTATAAGATGCAGTGTATTAAAAGTGCTGCAATTACATGTTATACATTACAGAGTAAGATGTAAGATTGGAATATATATCTTCTTCCTTTTGCACTTTTAAGAATAAAATTCAAAATATGATTCTTGTCTGCTTGACCAAGTTAATTAACAGAGTTTTATTAGTCAAAAGGTGTAAAATAATGAATATTATTTTTTATTAAAAAAGTTGAAGTGATTAGAACTTTTGGACTTCAAGAGCACCAAAAAAAAGTATTCACTTTAATAAAATGATAATGGTTTGAGAGATAACTACCGTTTTAGTATTAGCTTTTGCTATTGTTCATTTTCAGGGTAAACTTTGGAATGTGATTTCATTCTATCTACTTTTTATGTGAACGGTGTATTATATTTTTGTTTCTTTAATATAAAAGTATATAATATTATTCATCATAAAAAAATGTTTCATATAATATTTGTTCCATATCATGTCCCACAACACTTTATTTAGTTACATCAAATATTAAAATTGTTTTACTAGGTCAACTTCTTTATATGTTTTTTCCTCTCATGGATAAAGGATCTTACATTTGGCAATAAAGTCCATTCTTCATCTACAAAAGTCAAGTATATTTGTAGATTACCTTTTTGCTTTCATTGTACACCACTTTGCAAGTATGTTTATGTTTTTAAGTTTTTTTAGGATTAATTAATTTTTGCATATTTGTATATTTTTAAGTGATTTTGGGTCATTGTAAGAAATTACAAGAGAAATAAAGATATCAATGCACACAAAAAAGAGCAACAAAATGCTTTATATTATCTTCACAATGTCACTTTGAGGGGGCAACCCCACAATAGTGCATATACTTCAATTACAAATATCTAAGATACCTTCCACTTGAGAAGTTATTACGATATGTGAGTCTTACTAAAGACAACTACTACTATCTTATGCATATAGGATAAATACTTTTACTCTAATTTACCATATGGACAACTTACAAAGCATATGCACCTAATATAATGCTAACTAATATCTATAACAGAATGAGGATTTGTAGCATTGTCTCCCCCTTCAATAAGTTGCCCTCAAAGCTTAAAATTAGGAAACTTGGAGAGAATGTTGGATGGCTCCCATATGGCATCTTCAAACTGCAAACCCTTCCATTGGAATAAATCTCAATAGAATGAGTGAAAAGTTGCTTGGTGTGTTTATCCAATAGAGCCTATGGTTCTAAAAGGATGGATCCTTCCTTATCCAATGTGGATACTTATATTGAATTTCTTATTGCATGCCCAATGACTTTCTTGAGGCAAGAGAGATTAAAAACTGTGGATTTTTTAAGAGAGTGGGAGTGCAAATTTGAATGCCATCTCACTGATTGTTGTGTCACCTGATAAGAGCCATAAAAGTTTAGACCCAAATTATGACCCAACTTGTCATGCAAGGAGGTCTGCTTGTAAGGTTGAAGACATAAAAATACCCAATCACTAACTATAAATGTATGTTATGTCCTATGCCAATCCACCTATTTTTTCATATGGTTTTATGCCTATGCCAAATTATCCTTAAGGACCCTAAGAATTTCCTCTTGTTTGGCAAGGGAACTATCAACTACTTTGACCCTAGAAGAACCTAGAATATAAGTAGTCAAAGAAGGTGGGGGATGACAATATAGGGCCTCATATTGGGGTAATGTTGGAGGTACTATCATAAGTGATCTTATACCACCACTCAATGAGAGACAACCACCTAGACCATTGCCCTTTTTCCTCAGATAAAAAATAACATAGGTAAGTATTGAGGCATTTGTTGACAACCTCAATTTGGCCATCAATGTAAGGATGATAAGATGACCTTATGTTCAATTTAGCTTCTTGCAACTTAAACAATCTCTGCTATAAGTTGGTGTTCAAAGCAAGATAATGATCACTAACAATAGAGAAATACATATTGTGAATCTTGAAGACCAAGTCCATGAAGTGTTGAGCTACAATGGTGAGTATGTAAGGGTGAGACAATGCTAAAAAATGAGCATACTTATTCAATTGGTCAACAATGACTAAAATGCCATGTTTAACACCCAACTTTGGAAGCCCAACAATGAAATCCATAAAATATTATCTACCCAAGCCATGTCAAGAATAGGAAGGAGTTGTAGAGACCCTAGGGCAATTTGATGGTTTCCCCTTTGTTGCATTGACGCACATCGCATTCTACCTTTATACATGCTACTTAAGGCCATCTCGAAAGAAATCTTGCTTGATATGCTTATATGTCTTCAAAAAACCTGAGTGACTTGTAGTAGAGGAGGAATAAAGTTCCATGAGAAACTAAGACTCAAGCTTGTAGTTAGAGCATAAATAAATGTAGCAATGATATTTTAGTACTTGTCTCTTCCGTTGAAACCCTGGTATAGACTAAGATCTTGTTCTAGTTGATATATGATAGCCTAAATTTTTGGATTAGCTATCTATTCTTGACTAATCTCTTCCATCCAAGTGGGTGTAACTAGCACTAAAAGAGAAAACAATGTACCTTATTCTTTATATTTGCATGAAAATGCATCAACCACAACATTTTCTTTGCCCTTCTTATAAATGATCTCAATCATTACCTTGTATTTTAGTCACTCACTTTTATCGTTTAAGGGAGGATACCCTTTGCTATAAAAAATATTTCAACCTATGATTATTAGTTTTAATTTCAAATTTTCATCCTAAGAGGTACAGACACCATTACTAGACAACATGGAGTAGTGATAACTTTAAGGAACCCGGCTAAAAAAACCTATAAAATCCTTGTGAATCCTAGCTAAGTGCTATAGTTTTCCTGGTGAATTTATGCCCATTATTAGAATATTTTATAAAATCATGGCAAATCCTAATGAATAATTGGTAAAAAAAAAAAAAATTCGTTGGTGAATTATACTTGTATTCAAAAAATAAAATAAGTTTGGTGGTGAATTATATAAATATTCAAAAATATAAAATTAATTATTTGGTGAATGTGCTGGCAAGTTTTTGAAAAAAATATAATGTGGTTGGTGAAAATATCAAATTCTAAAAGATAATGATTAAGTTACTTGGTGAATTTATAAATTTAATAAGATTTACATTTACATCATTGGATGATCACAGGTCAACAACATAAGTTCTATTCTAGTTTGAAGTTCAGACACACCCAAATTTGTACATAAAGTCTCCAGAATAGAGAAAAGTTTTAGAGAGTCAACGATTCAAATTAACGAAAAATTAATAGATGATAGAACTAAAATTCAAAAGGATGCCTAGAATTAAAATTTACATTGATGTAATTAAATATTATAATAATTTTTTATCAACAAATGATCGCAGATCGACGAAATAAATTATATTTCAAGCGGAGTTCTAACACACACAAATTTATACATAAAGTCTCTAAAATAGAGACAAGTGTCATGAGTCAACGATTTAGATTAATGAGAAATAATAGATAATAAAACAAAAATTAAATTTTCAAAAGGATGACTACAATTGCATTTTACATCAATGTACTTAAATATTGTAATATATTTTGATCGTCAGATGTTCGCATATCAACGACATAAGTTTATTCCAAGCCAAATTTTTGACACACCCAAATTTCTACATAAAGTCTCAATGAGTGAATATTTAGATTAACCTTATTTTTTACATATATCCTAAATTATGATAATAGATACCTCTAGAATTAAGGAATGGCTGCAATCATAAATAAAAAAGTTCCATAATTATGTTATTAATGAAAAATAATAGATAATAAGACAAAATTTTAAAAGGATGACAATAATTACAATTTACTTCGATAACCCATATTATAATATTATATTAAACAAAAGAGTTTACAGAGCATTTTTAGATAACCCTGAGCCAAGGTACCCTAACATGAACCTTGGATAAAGGCATACTATCATGCCCACATTTCCCATGCGGTCACAACACGCATTCACACGTGTCATGTCCACATGTGTCATGTGGTCATGATACGAACTGTCAAAAATTTTCCTTTACTACCCTGTAAACCCCCTCACACGCATAAGTGTGCTCAGTGGCGTACGCTTAAGGTGAAAATAATATAGTTGATGGCGGTGTACCAAATACATGTGCGCACACCCTAGACAAGGAAACGCGTGGTTCCCTGACTTAGGTTAATCTCACAAATTATATTTGAACAATAGTTGTTTTAGGAGATAGATCATTTTTCAATAAAGCACGGTCATTTGTTCTTTTTTCCATTTTCTGGAATTTAATACTAATTTCTTCTCCTTCAGACTTAGCATTTTCAACCAAGCCCGTTCATTTGCCCTCTCTTCCCTTTCTTAGAATTTAATTTTGCTTGTATTTCTATCACATTCATTTTACCGTTTCTCTGAAATTTAATTTAAATATATATATATACCGCCATTATCTCAGTTCATTTAACTCTCAATTTCATTAATAAGTTCCTTAACTATAAAGAAAGTATAGAATAATTCATTAAAAACAGAGCAATGAGTTAATTTTGTTTTTGCAAATATAAACATTGTATTTCCAAATTGCAACTCTGAGTTTAAGCATCTATTCAATTCGTACTATACATTATGCATAAATAAATCCCACTTTCCTTGATTTAAGATTTCTATTTTAAGTCAAATGTTTTAAACTACATATAGTTTGCCTTCAAATGAATAGTAAAAAGTGAATAATAAAAGTAAATAGTGAATAGTAAAAGTGAATAGTGAATAGTGAAAAGTGAATAGTGACAGTGAATACTGAATAGTAAAAGTGCATAGTAAAAGTGAAAAGGTCGCCATCCTAGGAAGAGACCATCAAGGTGGCAGTAATATTAAAAACAATACTGCAACCCAAATTTCATTTATTTCATGGTGGGGATATTTTTTAATACTTTTACAAACTTAATTAAAACATCAACTAACTCAAAACGTTACAAGTAGAAGAAGAAGGAACTAGATAATTTTAATATCCTTTTAAAAACAAATTTTCTTTTCCTTTTCTTATTTCTAAATAGTAAAACTTAATGAACAAGAAAATTACAACTATCAACCCAAGAACAGAGAGGATTTTCTCACAACTCCAAAAATAACAATTTATACAACAATAGGGAGATAACTTTCTCCTTTTGGAAAATCGACAAGGAAGGAGCTATTAAAAGATCAGGCTCTCCTTAAGACTTAAGGAAAATAAAATATTTTCTAAGATCTAATAATCTTCTCCAAGCTTCACAATAAGCTTCAAGAATACCTGCATAACACACAAGGAAAAAAAACACCACACAAGCTGCTCTCCTCCCTACCGTAGACCCGCAAGAGGGTCACCCCCGAGCTAGGGAGACCATCCATATACCCAGGGTAAAATAGACTATACATATCACAACATTGATCAACAACAACAAATCAAATAATACACACACCCTCAAGGTTTGAATCACAATACAATGAACCAGCTTAGGTGAGTTCAGGAGGGTAGGGGAGTAGACAATCTCTACCTCTAAGTGTCATACTTTACACATTTTATCACATTTTATCACAAGGCCTCAAGCCAACAATTTATCTTTCCACAAGGCCTCAAGCCTTCCAATTAATCAAATTACCCAGGATTTCCCAATAGGCTCTCAAAGCCATAAGCCCTCTAGGCTAAAAAAATACCAACATGCCCTCAAGGCATTTCTTACAACAAAAACCAAGATGACACCCGAGGAGGGTCACACCTCCCCTTCCCTATACAAGATGAGCATTGCCTTCCAACTAGAAGGAGCTCTTTCTACACCTAACACAAAACCCCAAAACAATAACAAAATACTCATAGAAGATATTTGCAAACTCATTCAACAAGCAAGAAACAAATATACATATAAAACAACAGATACACAAGAAAGTAGACTTGATTCACCAACCTTCCAAAGCCCAATTATGGAATGAAAGTTGATGAAGAGCTCCACTCTAGCCTCCTCCAAAATTCTCTTTCTTTCCACAATATTCCAACCCCAAAAGTAATTCTCTCTATAATCACAAGCAAGGGATAATGAATGGAGGATATAGGATGGCTAGAATAATTTCGGCATTATGAGGTTATGATGAGAATAATAGAGAAAGAATTGGGCATTATGAGGATGCCAGAAGAAGATTTTCTAGAGGAAATTAGGCATGATAAGAATGAAAGAATGAAGTCCCCCTACAAGAATGAAGTCCTCTCCTGCAAGAATGAAGTTCACCTGCAAAAATCCTGTCTCTTAATTGCTTAGAGAAGGGTCTTATTTATAGATTTTCTGAGAAGGGAATGGAAGGTGAGGATCAAGAGTTGAGATCAAGGGCTCACATTATTTGTGAATTTTAAATTCATAGTGGATGAATTAAATTTTTTTTTTTTAATATTGTAATATTTAAATAACCCCACTATCACAAGTGGAATTAATAAAATATCCCCACTATCCCAAGTGGAATTAATAAAATAAACCCACTCATTATCCATTATCCCTAATGGACTTAAAACAATTAACCCCACTCAAGAGGCCCCCCATTATAGCCCACATGTAGAAATCAAATACAATAAGTAAACTAAAATAAGAGAGTGGGTGACACACCACTCTCATTAAGAGGAACCCCACCAAAAGAGAGGCACAAGGAGACAAGCACTCCATTATTAGGGGATCATGGAGTTGCTCCATGACTTGGAAGTGGGCCTGAGTGTGGATTCCACTCATCCCATTGTCCCCATGCTTCCAAATTCATCACTTAACTTCACCCTGAAGTTGAAGTGACCATATGGGGGTTATCCCAAGGTTATTCTAGTCAAAAAGGTCCCTAGACCTAGAGGGTATAATCCTAGGGTTGATTTAAACCTAGTTAGGACTCCCAGATTCAAGTAAAAACACATGAAGAGGGTCAAAAAGAAATAAAGTTTAAACAAGATTTAAAACAACATTTCTTACAACACTTATCATAATAAAAGTAAATCAGAAGATAGCCCTTATTCCCTTGACCTCATGCAACATTAACACATTAAAATATTACAACATTTTTCCAAAACACGAGGTTGATCTTAGTTCCTTATCGAACTAGATCGGCTCACAAGGGATACAACATAGGTATGGGATGATCTCCTGTATATGTGGTTTCATTAGCAATACCTGCACACTCAATTTTAAAGTTAATTCCACATAGAAATATCATAGCTGAAGCAAATTTAATACATGCATTTCTAAAGCATACCACAGTTCTTATAAACATAATGAAATCACATGACAATTTTCTATCTAACATCACCCAATTAGTTTTCCTTTAACATAATAAGATTTTAATAGTTTAAAAATCCAAGAACAACAGTCTCATAAATATAAAAATACCAACAACAGTAAGCTAAATAGTCACATGTACGGAAATGCAAAAGTGTAGGCCTCACACGTACGCAAAAAAGGGAAAATTTAAAAGATGCAATTTTTTTTAGAACTCAAAATAAAGTTGTTAATGGCCACCATTGATGTGTCGCCTAACAACTACCACCTGAAGAAGAAAATTTGTAGCATAAAAAAATCTTGCCCTTCTTAATAAAAAAGCACCAAATCATTATGTATAATAAGGTCCCTATCAAAGTGTTCCAACAAGCCTCTAACAAGTGCCCTCCTTGCCTCCTTAAGAATGCAATTAGATGCAATCGAGCACTCTAACACATGTAAATAGAAAATTCCAAACTCATCCCATGGTGCGGCATCATAGTCGTAATCATTTAAATCTAAATCAAGCTTATCACCAGGGATAAGTGATTCTTGAATCATTGCCTTCTCGATCATCTTCACCGGACTTGGGTCATTGAGTAGGTCTATTAAATTCGATAGAAATTCATAGATGATATCACTGAATAGATTTTTTGATAATATTCTAAAAGAATATCATGGCCAATAATGTCCCAAACAACATAATCAACTAGGGGGCTTCAATCAGAAACACCTTCCCTAATTTTTGCTCATCAAATCTATCAAAATTAGCCTTTTCCCACTTGTAGAGCAAGAGAGAAACATGGCGCAAGATCAAATGACTCATCTTGATCAATGATCACAATTCACCAGGAATGAAAATAGAAAAAACCAAAAAATAAGGAAGATGCCTAATAAATTTATAGAAGATGCTATATTTACTGTGTCGCATGTGAGAATGTACAAAAACCACACCACTTGGCACTAACATTTATTGCTATCATACAGTGGGTTAATCGTGATCTCGATTAGGACAATGGGATCGATTGGAAATAGTGTTGCATGATTGACAGGACTAAATGTAATACCTTTATCATTAATTAGTTGTCCTCTGCAATCAAATCCATCATATCAAATTGTGATACTTTGAAGGCCAAACGGCAAACCAGCCAGATTAGCCAATGTTAATTCAGTTCATTAACGACAAGTGACAAACAACCTAGATTAGCCAATGCTAATTTAGTTTATTAATGATTACATTCTAGGTGATGGTGGAGTCAATTAAATGGAGTTTCTTATCATTATCCATTTTTATTAGCACTACATGTACATATCTTTATTAGTATTTATTGTTTATTGTTGAAGTGCAAATTTGAAATTCAACTGAGACTAGCAAATTGCATTACTAAGCATTAGATAGTAGAAGAATTGATAAATTATAAAAGTTAAAAGTAATGGCTTTCATTATAGCATCTATGCAAAGAAAGTAAATCACCAAGTACTTTTTTTGTGTTCATTCATTATTTTGGCATTAATTGTGTGGTACTGATGATTTTTGGCATCATCTACTTTTTTTCATTTTCTCTTGTTGTTCTGAGCTTTAACTCTCTACTCTTTTCAAATTAGGAATTTATATAAATATTAAAAATATAGTTCATAGATGTAGAATAGTATGATAGACAATTTTATTTGTACATGGCTATGCAGGATGTTATTGCTTTGTAGTTCTTAGAATGAAGAAATAGAAGCCTTCATTAAGTGGAACAAATCGTGTCAAGAATTGACACTTTTAACATTTGCAAATGATGCATTCTACTCTAGGTGGTGGGTTGAATCTCCCACACATGCATGCATGTATGAGAAACTAGAAATTCAAATGGACACATGGAATTGGTATTGTAACTCAATTGACAGTGACCTGGAGAAAATCAATTTAATTCTTCTTTGTTGGCCTTATTGCTACGCATACCTAGTTGTTTCTTATACATATAATGCAAGGTTCCATGGAAAATCATTTATTGACATTGTGAATGACTACATAATTGAATTTGTAATGCAAATATTGCCTGTTAATAGGATGGTTATGGACTACAGTGAAATATTCATTAAACATCATTGAAAAGAGAAGCCAAAAAGATTTTAGAGGACTAAATCAAGGTTCAAGGATAATTTTTTTATATGTAACTAGATAGTAGAGTATGATGTTAATTGAATGTCTTGACTGTTGGTCTCTTATCCATGTTTAATGTTGCTTGGAACTTTAGTTAGATGTTCATGTAATTCCCCAAGTTTTTTGACTGTGATGTTAATAAAAAATATAGAACTAATTACGGTTTGACACGAGTTCAATGGTAATGTATACAAATGGTTCAATAACAATCATCAAATGGAAAAGATAAATGAACTTTCAATGGCAATGTATAGTGATGTATAAATAGGGCAAAGATAAATGAATGAGAAGACTATAAGTTGTCCTACAAAATAAATGCTAAGAATCAATTATTGCGTAGGAATTATTCTATTATTATTGTCTATTATCTTGTCTTTGTTGAACACAAGGAATACTGAGGGGGGGGGTGAATCAGTATTCTATAAAACCATTCCTTCACATGTTCTTTAATCCATCTACCAAATTCAATAATATGAAAGCAAAATAAACATAAGAAGAGCTGCCACAAAGTCATAACAGATAGACACCAGGATTTTTACGTGGAAAACCTAAAAAGGGAAAAACCACAGTGAGTGCTCACAATATATTATGATATCAAAACCCGATTACAAAAAGGCTCACCACCTTAGGGCTCATTGTCCAAGGACTCAATGTCCAAAGAACTGCTCACTGCAATATGCTCACTACCATAGAGAAAAGAAGATAAAGAAAGGGTGGCTCACTGCCAAGAAAGAACTGTTACAAATGCATCTATAGAATGCTAGAGTATAGTTTCAGTAATACCTCAATATATAGATTCAAAGGTCTTCATCGTGACTACCTTGTTTTTTGTTTTGCTTCACATATATTTTGTTCTTCTACCCTCTATGCTCTTACTGTACTTTTTACATCACAAATTTGGTGTTAGATTGCACATACACAACCACAATAATGCATCACATCGAAATCCATTGGGTATTTATATCTGCAACAAGATCTAACTCAAAATTTGGTTGGCTTGCCAGTGATGAAATGTGTACACAAAAAGCTATACTCTGTCGGCTTGAATTCTTTACACGAAGTTATGCGGACCAATGTAAACCTTCAAGAATCTTCATATAGGTGTCGACCTATTTTAGAACCACTTAGAATAATGATTCAAGTAATATATCTTCACCGCACATGATCCAACTAAGTGTCAGCTTCATTCTTAAATATACTCTTAACCTTATTGTCTATCATAACACAACTTCTAATACGGACCACACTGGACCCCAAAATTCATATCAATCATTCATTAGGCATTACAAATCATACCTTTATAACCACATATCATAATGTTCTTATGTGGTGAGATGCGGATCTCTGAACTGATGACTATGTCTTTGTGAAACACAGCTTGATACTTAGAAGCTTGTAGATGATCTTCTGGTGAACTTCAGACTCTGTAAGTCTGGAATTAGATACTTCTCATGTGTTTACAACACCTCCAAACCGCACATCAAAATTGGACTTTGCTTACTCAGACTTAGGCAATTCACATTATGACTTCCAGAGATTGTCAGGACATGAAACTTGGAGTATAATACTATCAAACAATTATATACAATATACCAAAATTGCAAACCAAAGTCTTCATCTACGGATTATCATTCAATTCTCTATCACTGACTTAATGAGTTGCCAACACCTAGTCAATTTGACTAAGTTATTCTTACCGGGCCAAAAATACTATGCATAACCTATCTCAAGAACTGTCTCCAATCATATCTGGTTGTTTCCATCAATGACAACATCAAATCTCCAACATATCCGCAGTGTCTCTTGACCATGTTGCCAACAATCTTCCCCTTTGGCATTAATGGCAACACTTAGTGAAAAATGCTTACACTGATCCCCCTTACTATGTACACTATTTTTTTCCTTCTTCCCTTAAGATGTTTGACCATTTCTCACTAGTTCTTCTCCCCCTTTGACATTGATGGCAAAGGTGTGTGTACAAGTAACAAAATGGTGTCAAAATTGCAAAATTGTTATACTTGTCCGCATATGTAAAGGTGCAATCATATAGCTTCCCTACTAAAAGGTGGAGAGAATGTCTGAGTATATGACTTTCAATTGAGCTATCTCTCCATCCCATTTCGCCTTGGCACTGCTCAAAATTTGAATGTTTCCATTCACTTGAAACACTAATTCATCTGCTTTGTCTATTGTGGTAGGCATATCAATTATTGTCTTTACCTTTGTTGTCTCTACTAGAAGACCAGTCATAGAATCAATCTTGGATTTTATTATTTCTCTGACTTGGCACATTCTACTCTTAGTGGCCTCTTTCTTATTCTGCAGACTGCTTATCTTAGCATGAATGCCTTCAATCTTTACCTTTTTGTTGCTGATGGAGTCAGATGCAGGATCAAAAGTTTCTAAGATTTTTATTAATTGAAGTTCCAAGTCATCTATTTTCTCCTTCATTTCCTTTGTTGTCTCATGCCATTTTAGACAAAATTTGTATATATCACTAGCATCCTTAATAGTAGTATCTATGTTCTTGATGCTATTGTCTAACAAAATTGTATCCTTAGCTAACTTATCCTTTAGCTCAACTAGCCTCTTATCACTTATTTCTGCCCTAACCTTAATATCTACAGCTTTTTCAAAAGATTCAAAATGTGAACTTATAGAATTTAATAGCATTTTGAATTGTTCAGTTGGGGCAAGAGATGTGTCCTTCTACAGCCTAGGCATTAACTTTCTACAACACTAGATGCCTCACCAATAAGCTCATTGTCTTGAATATGAGACCTTAGGATTTCTTCCTGAGCTTTGGCTTGAAAAATTGACACTAATTTGAATTTCTACGAAGGTGACATTGACGCTAGGTTTATTGGTCCTTGCAGCAACTCAGGTGAATCCAAAAATTGAGCTTCTTGTTGCTTTTCCAAGAACTCTCTAACTAACTCAATAAGGTCTTGTGTAACTACAGTAGTGTCTCTTGTCATATCGTGAGACAATTCTTCTTCTTTGTTTTTCTCTAGAGGACCTTGGTCCATAGCTTCTTTCTCATCAATTTTATGTTCTAAAGGAGGGCTCTTCTTAGCTTTCTCATCCTCTTGATTTCCTTGATCAACATTTTTAGTTTGCTCTGGGGAGACTTCAGTATTATTGGGAGTCTTATCTCCTTCTTTCTCTTCCTGATCACCGGTTACATAAATTACTCTAGAGGAATTTCAAAATTCTCAGGAGTTTTATCCTCTTCTTGTTCCTTCATCTCTTCATCCTTCCTTGGTCTTACCAGAGGAGTCTTTGTTTGGTTCAGGTCTTGCTCAGAGCTGATTTCCAGAAAAGAGCTATCATCACCAACATTTTGTTCTTCCTTGTGATGAATAGTTGGCATGTTGAGTTCTTTTAGGACACCAAGAGTTATTTGTTTTGTGTCCTTTACCACTTTCTCTATGTCTCCAGACATCAAGATATTTGTCCTTGTTTTATGTCAAACTTTCTTCCAAGTATCTTGGTGACTTTTGTTTTCTCCTCAATAGTTATCTCCGGACACAATTCTATCAGTGCATGCTCTCTTAGCTCTAAGTCTTTTTCCATAGCTTCTTTCTTTCTAGTAGACATAATACTACCCAAGCTATCAAGTAGATCAATGATTAACTCAAGGAGGGCTTTGTTAAACATCTCCAAAAATCTGATCACTATAGTTTCAATGATGCCTTTGTATGCATCATTGTACTTGTTATATAGTTTTGCTATTGGCTTTAGATTACCATGTGTTTCCATAGCATTTAGGACATCTTCCAAATTAATTGTAGCCTTTCCTTTCTCAGGCTCTGTTTGCCTAGGCTTTTTCTTGCTTTTGTCCTTACTGGAGGGCTTCTCCTTTTTACTCCTGGACAATTTACTGGCCTTTGTCATCATTTTCTTTATTTCTTTATCTGATTCAATCTCCTCTTCATCTACTCCAACACTCACATACATTCTTTTTCCCTTGGTTTTCTTTCTTTTGTGCTCTTTTGCAGTAGTTTCCTTAGCAGGTGCTTCTACACTCACAAAAGGTGTGGGACCAAAGGACTTGGATGCTGCTTCAGCAAAGGTTGAACCTCTTGTTCTTCTTTTTGGTATAGTAGGCTCTTTTTTTTTTTCTTCTCAGGCTCTTCTAGAGCCTTCTTTGGTTCACCTTGCTTCTTTTCTGTAGATGCCTTTACAGCTTCTGCCTTTGCTCTAGCTTCTAAAATTTGTTCTTTTGTAAAGCCCTTGCTCTGGGCATATTCTTCTACCATTCTCTTAGCCTTCTTCACAGATTCAGGCTTTCTCAATTCAACATGAACTTTAACTAAGATTTCTTCATATGTCCCAAATCTTTCTTTAGTAGTGTCCCTGGGTTTGCTCAACATGAGCTCAGCATAACCATTTAACACATTTTCAGCTACTTCATAACCCATTAGAAGGATTTAAACTATCCTTGGCTCCACATCCACCATCATGCATTGATCCTTATTTAAATAAAGCATATGTCATTTTTGTACTTTTCTACAATTGACTTAGGTATTCTCTCCCTTGATTGCATGGCCTTGTGAAAATTTTTGAAATAGCCCCATAGGGCTTCATTCTATGCATCTTGAATGCTTAGGCTATTCAAATGATTTCTAATTTGTGTGGCAATAGGTTTGTTACCAAGTCAGATTAAATTTCCCATTCTGGGCAACTCTTTCATACAACAAAAGAATAGGTAGAGAATTAACGTACCATGCTTGAATGGATACTTATGCTCCTTGGTCTTCTTTAGATTTTCCATTAGTTGTTGCCAGAGCAACTCACAGAGGTCATAATTAGCATTATTCTTAACCATCTCATAAGTAATGTAGATGGTTGTACCAGAGATAGAGTTATCCCAGTTTGTGAAGTATATCTTGTAACCAATTACCATTGATGTGAACCTTACTGCATGGTCTTCAATGTCGTTAACTATCAATGCCCTTTTGTCAAATTGGGCTCCGGTGGCCTCCATCACAGTGCTATTCTTAATAGCCTTTAGCACAGGCACCTTTCCGATAGAGTTCAATCCTGTCACAACCCTAATAGCCTCCTTCGTACTCATGAAGGGTGTGCCAAGCCACATGAATTCATCGTGAATTCTGCTCAATACAAACCAAACCCATTCATCCTCTATGAATGTTGGAAATTCTACATGTTGTATTAATTTATTTTCTATCAATGCCTTGTACTCTTCCTTCAACTCAAAATCATCACCAGTTAGATATTTCAGATGCAAATCTATAAGTTTGCTACCACCAAGTTCTTCTAGGGCAATATGAATGTATTCCCTAATGTATTCTTCATGCATTACCCCATATGGCACTCCAGAAAATGCACCATTACAGTCGACTTTTGTAGATTTGAATGGATGTTTCTTGAATTTCGGTCGAGGTCTCTCAATGATATCGATTACTTGTGGTATCACCATTTTTGTATTAATTCAAACAAGTTTGCAATAGGGTTTCAAATAGTAAATACCTTTTTATGCTAAATTAGGGTTTTCTCTGCTTAGAATTGCTAGAAATTGCTGATGTCGCTTAGGGTTTTGCTTCTGCTCTCTTTAGACACTAGAAAACTCAAATACAAAGTGATTAATCCTTCCCATCCAACCCTTTTTAATCTTTTTTTACCAAAACCTAATCGCCATAAATGTTATTTTTGAAAAATCTATCAAACACTTCACTATTAAGCACCATCAATCAAGATTGCTCCGCAATGTGCCGCATTAGATCTTTTTCTACTGGTTTTTTCTTCGAATAATTCATCCAATACTTCTTTAACTCATACATTGGTGTTGGATCTCAGCACCCACTATTTGGCTAGGGGATCAAGATATTCAATAAAAGCTCCCCCTAAGCTAAAGCTCCCAATTTACTTCCCAGAGGAAGTATCTGCACTAGAAGCTAGTGCGGATCCATCCTTGACCTCTTTAACATCCTTCTTAATCCAAATCTTGCTCATTTCCTTCTTGGTTTCTGCTAGATCAACCTTGTTCTTTCCCTTATCTTCCCTCTTCTCTATTTTCTTCTTTTCTGCAAGATAGTTTCTCTTCACATTCTTGCTTCTATAGAATTTTGCAACATGTCCAAGTCTATTGCAATTGTAGCAAACAATATTTCTCTATCCTTGGTTCCTTCTATTGATTGGATTCATTGTTGATCTACATTGGTTAGCCATATGCCCAAGTCTATTGCATGCAAAACACTTTCCATTTAAAGATTGAGTATTCCTTACATTGTTAAAACCATTCCTTACCAGACTTCTACATTCATTTGATCTATGACCAATTTTCTTGCAATTGAAACACTAACCAAAGAATGATTGAGCATTTTGATTCCTTCTAATCCTACACTGAGTAGCCTTATGACCAAACTTATTGCAATTAAAACAATAGCCATTGAAAGATGGATACCTTTGAGCATTTGGTTGCCTGACCAGAGGTCTTCTAGGTTTATTTCTCTAATTCGTAACCTAGTTGCCTTTGACTTTCCTCATCTTAGTGTCTAACTTGTCCTAATTTGGAACTTTCTCCTCTTTCTAAACCCAAACCGCGCTTGTCATCTGGACTTTTCTGGTTGTTAATCAACTCATCAAGCTTTGCAAAACTTAGTTTGAACTTTTCTTTATAGCTATTAGCTATTTCCATATCATACTTCAAAAGTACAACATGTATCTTTTGCCAACTTTTCACATTCTTTAGACTTTCCTTTCAAAACTTGATTCAAATTCTCCTCAGCCTTTTTTTTTCTTCAATTAGCATTGATAAACTATTCAGAGTTTCATTTGCTTCTTTCAGCTATTCACTTAGCTCTCTGCTCCTATCCCTAGATTTCTTGACTTGCTCCCTCAGTGTCAGGATGCATTCATCAACTTCCTTGACATTCTCCCAGATATCTGCTTCATACTGTTTAGGGTAAAATTGGGATTGTTTAGTTTAGTGTTGTTAGATGTTTGAATCCTCCTTTCACCCTTAACATTCAAGGACCTAGGGTTGAGTGGCAATGCACTATCATACCCTAGGTTGTTGTGAGATGTAGGGAAACTTGTATTAGGATGTTTAATTATTAATTTTCCTTCTCTTATACTCAATTGACCATTAAAACCCTAATTTTGAAAATATGACTATAAACGGAAGAATAACATAAAAATCTCCTGCAAAGGGAAGCAAAATATCAAATCATAGAGTACCTATTTTCGAGGCCCTGAGGTGAAAAAGTTAGGGACACAGGAGTGGGCATCCAAGTCCAAGGCCCTAGTTTTTGTTCAGATCTGGAAACTCAGTCTGCAACTCTTCCTTGATGTTCCAAAGATTTTCCCATCACGGAAGTTGGAGGACTAATGAGCGAGCACCCAAGTCCAGGTGCTATTTTTCCTTCTATTTTACAATTTTGACACTTCAAGATGCCTTCTTGCAACTTCACTTTGTCCAACTCCTCAATCTGTAACTTGCAACCATGAAAACTTTGGGAGGGGGTTGTGGTGTTTTGAGGCTTGCCTCAGTCAAGCCCCAGAGGACACTTAAGTCTTTGAACACCGTTGTCAAATAGAGAGTGCATGCCCTTGTGAGGCAGAGGCAAAAAACAAAGGAAATGATGATGAAAACACAATATAATGTCACCTTGTAGTGAAGATCTCATGGGAGGAAGATATTCTTCATTCCATGATGAAATGGATGTTGAAATCTGCAAACAGAAACACATAGACCACACAATTCTGCTCTTGCAACATAATGAAGAGCTTGAACCACCTTGAGAACACAATAGCTTGCTAGTAATCATCTAGTCTAAAAATGAATGCCTAAACATGCTTTTATATGCAACTACAAGCCCTCCCGCCAAGATTTTGTAAATTCAAACTTACCGTGTCAGCATAGGACCCAAATAATGGTCACAAGCCAACTCCCAAAAATTGGGACTGCCCCAAAATAGGACAGGGCTAGGGCGCGGGTGTCCAAGTTCTCCCCCCCTCATTTTGAGTAAGACCAAGCTCAAGGGGTCCTCCTAGGTCCCATTTGTCATGTTACTTAGGGCTCATTCCATCAGGATGCCAAATTATGAAATAAGATTTCCTAAATGCATGCAAAAGACTTTGGAGCTAAACCTTATGAGGGAAAAGCCCCCAAGGGGACATTTTTCAACGTTATATTTAGCCCCCACATTAATGTATGTATAAACGCAAGGCCAATACATGCATTAAAGTATGGTCACAAACACAACAAACACACCAAGCACGGAGAAGACATGCCAATCATATAGAAGACTGTAATAGGCACGCAAAACACAGAGAAGACAATTACAATCACGTAGAACACAAAGAAGACAGTCAATGCATAGAAGACACATTAATGCATGGAAGACAAGCATGATTTGTTTTCTTTTCTTTTTCTCATATATATGAAATGCAGATGCAAGTACTAGAAAGTAAACAAACCTCCCATAATGCAGGAAGCATTCATTGTGCTGGTCTTTATATAGCATATATGGGGCAACACACATGCAAGACACGTAAAACCTCCCAAAATGCAGGAAGCACTCATCACGCTAGTCTTTAGACTACATATGGGGCAACAAATAAGCCAAACAAAGCAAGCACGCCAAACACACACACTTGAAGACACGGAGAAAATATGGCAGACAAGTGATGGAGTGTACCTATTTCTAGGTCCAACACCATCTCAGGCACATTACAAGCACACACTGACAATTGGGCTTCACCACAACAATCACCAAAGACACGCTTAAGGGTTGAGTTAGTCACAAAATTGCTCCCCGCCTCCGCAAAGGACTTTTGAAAATGATAGGATGATGCAATATGCTCTGAGAAATACACTATCCCTTCCTCCACAGAGGGCTTAAGATAAAAAGGATATATGTGATATCCTGCCTCCACAGAGGGCTTACATGATTCATTGATTAATTGTAAACAAAATTAGGATGAAGGAAGCACTCATCGCATTAGTCTTTAAACTGCATCTAAGAACAAGCACATAGCTAACATCTACAATAGACAACTTACCTTATAGATGGCCCCACCTTAAGGTGGTTGATATCATGTATCAATATCAAGCACATTAAGGTAGGAATAAAAACACACAAGGGAACACAAGTTTTTGCAAAGCCCATGCCCCTCGGAGGTGACATGTACTTTACGATCACCAAATGTTCCCACAAACACATCCCTGCAAGAAACACGTTAGTGTCTACAAAATCATGATAAACAACAACATCAATGCATATGATTAACCACACAAAGAGCCAAGGTTATACAATGAATTCAGAGTTCGAGGATAACCGTGGGGCTATATCACAAAGCTGTCTGAATCGAGTACTGTCAAGGCTAGATTCAAAGACAAACAAAGGTGCACAAAGCAACAGTATTGTTAAGGTTTGTAAATGAGATAATCATCAAATTCACTACGCGGAAAGCACGAATGCTTCCACTAGCCAAGCGTCAGATAAAATATACAACCCCATTGTCATATTAGGAACTAAGTCCATTTTTTTATTGCTCTCGAAAGGGACACTAGGTCCGCATCAATATAAATATTTTTCATCATCCGCCCGCTAGATAGAAACACTAGAGGAAGGGAAACAATAAATAAGAGAGGAGAAACAAGTGTCTTATGGATAGTCACGTAGGAGGGTTCCCCCAAGTCACCAACCACAATGCTATGTTTGTAAGACACAACACACAATGATGAAATCAGAGAGACGCAATATGGAAGAATGATGATACAAATAGAAGGTCACAACAGAGGCGGTCTCCTGGTATCCCAGACTTTATGAGAGAATCCGAGGTCATCCCAGGAGGCCTAAACAACACATAACACATGACGGGGGAAGCACATCATGAAAGAGAGATAAAGGGTTAGAGATACTTACATGTAGGGCCCTACTGGGCTATTGTTTGTCTATAAGCAAATCATCGTCATCATCTTCCCACTCCCTAATGTTGGAGGAAAGTGGGACATAAGGTATCATAGCCAAATTCATGTCTTGCTCATCATGTTATTCGTTGTTAGGATCATTTTTGTTCTTTTGAATGTTGGGATCAATGTTTTCTTGTTGAGAGGCAAGGTTTATAGCATAAGCTTGTCTTTTTTTTCTTCTTTCTCTTATTTTTCTATTTCGTTTTCTTTTGCCACTTATCTCTTGTAAGATAGGGCTATCCTCTTTCATAGGCTTGTGCAATTTAGAAGATGAAGCATCAAGGTCAAACTTCATTTGTCACGATGGAATATTTTGTTGTTGACAATGACCTCCCGATCCTTGTAAGGATTTCGAGGGAGGAACCTTAGCATAGGGACCTTGTCCTTTCGTTCTAAGATTCTCTTCACATGCAGGTTGTTTATCTTTTGTCATTTCTTGTATAGAAAGACTAGGTATTTCAGTTTTATCCCAAATATAATTCAATATGTAATACTTTTTCTTAGCCAAAGGTTTATATTTGTTGTGAGGGATGGTAATCATACGTCCATCAAAAGAGAATTTTTGACAATGGTGTATTGTTGAAGGGATAGCTTTCATTTCTTTTAGCCAAGGATGTCCCAATTTAATACGAAAGAGGTCAGAAACAGGGACAACATCAAACCATTGTTTGACATGTTTTCCAGATAGTGTTACCAACAATGATATCTTACCCAAGGGCTTGATAAAGGTTCCCTTATGTGTCTTAATCATCATGTTCGAGGGGTCATAAGAACCTTGCATTAATTGATGTGAAAAAAGGAACTCTTCAGTAGCAACATTAGTCATGCAATTAGGATCAATAAGAGTTCCATCCACAGGATTTCCCATTATTTTCATAGTGATGTAAAGACGTCCTTCCTTGTCTCCAATTGTTCTATCATGAGGTGTAAACACAATTTCAGGTTCAAAGACTTTTCTTTTCATGTAAGGTCTAGGAGGGAACCTATTTTTTTTGTTGTGATTAGAGGCCATGTTGATATACTTGAATCAATGCAAAATCAGATTTTGAAAGCTTGCAAAGGACAATTGCAAAGTTATATACAACAATGACCTAAATGTTTGATTTTTTGTATTTCTTCCAATGCAAATGAATGGAACAAAGGTGTTGTAAGGATTTTGATCAGGGGAAGCAAGTTATATGTCTAATATCAGTCCAAAATAGAATTACAATCCTTCTCAACACACTCTTGATGCAAATCCAAGATAGTGCCAAGTCAAACTATAGTGAAAATATGTCAAAATATACACTTTTTTCACCAAAACTCAATGCAAAAGAGCATAACAAAGGGTGTTGTGAAAAAAGTGTTGATGGATAGAAAATTATATCAGTAATAACAACCACTTAATGTAAAAATACCCAACACAACATGCTTTTAGTGCCACTTAAGGTAAAACCCTAGTGAAAATATAGAAAAAATAAGCTATTTTTCATGCTTTTTCAATTCCAAGACCTAGCAAAAGGAGTGTTGTAATGAATTTCAGGAGGTGTATCAAATAAAATAAATTATATCAGTCACCTCAATCCATAAAATTTGTCACAACACACTTGGAGTGCAAACTAGGACAAACCCTAGGGCAAAAATAGCAAAAATATGTAGTTTTTCACCAAATTTTTAATACAAGAGCCCGTTAAAAGGGTGTTGTGAAGATTTTGAGGAGGGGAATAAAATTATTACCTTGATGATAGATAATTAATACAAAAATACCCTTCACAACACGCTTATGGTGCAAGTTTAGAGAGTCGATAAAGCCAAATTTAGTGAAAATCAGTGTTTTTGAAGGCCAAGATTTTAGATCTTGACACAAAATGCTATGTGAATGTTTTGAAGTCTAATTTATGATAAAAATTAATTACTCTTAGATCTGAAAATGGATTCCAAGGTCTAATATTCAAAATGCCAATGCAAATCTAATGAAAATACATGAAAATTGCTAGTTTTTGTTGAAATTTTCTATGCAAAAATACAAATATTTTAAATCTAAATGAAAATTTACATTAAAATGCATGACTACAGCCAAATTATAATTTGAATGAGCCTCTAAAATTAGTAGAAAAATCTGAAAGAAGATTTTGCCTACTAACCCTAGATTTTGGAATTACTATGCTATATGAAAATTGTCAAAATTTCTACAAAAGCCTAGCAAATTAATGATGAAAATGCAATGCAAATTATTATTTTTTGTGTTTTTCTATAGTTTCTATCAGATCTGATGCAAAAATCATGAATTAGGGAAATTTAGAAAGAATTGATGCAATTTAGTAATCTATATGAAAATGTAAGCTAGGGTTTTCAAATTTTTGCAAATTTTTCAAATTTTTTGTAATTTTCTCAATGTAATAAGATGAAAGACTATATGAATGAATGAAATCAATTGAAATCTGAAAACACACACTCATCAAGTTACAATTTAAGTCCAAAAACAAAGGTTCACCAAAATGTTTAGGGTAAAATTGGGATTGTTTAGTTTAGTGTTGTTAGATGTTTGAATCCTCCTTTCACCCTTAACATTCAATGACCTAGGGTCAAGTGGCAATGCACTATCATACTCTAGGTTGTTGTGAGATGTAGGGAAACTTGGATTAGGATGTTTAATTATCAATTTTCCTTCTCTTATGCTTAATTGACGATTAAAACACTAATTTTACAAATACGACTATAAATGGAAGAATAACAGAAAAAGATCTTGTAGAGGGAAGCAAAATATCAAAACACAGAGTACCTATTTTTGGGGCCTCGAGGCAGAAAATTTGGGGACACAGGAGCAGGTACCCAAGTCCAAGGCCCTATTTTTTGTCGAGATTTGGAAACTCGGTCTGCAACTCTTCCCTAATGTTTCAAAGATTTTCCCATCATGAAAGTTGGAGGACTAATGAGCGGGCAGCCAAGTCTAGGGTGCTATTTTTCCTTCTATTCTACAATTCTGACACTTCAAGATGCCTTCCTGAAACTTCACTTTGTCCAGCTCCTCAACTTGTAACCTACAACCATGAAAACTTTGGGAGGGGGTTGTGGTGTTTAGAGGCTTGCCTCAATCAAGCCCTAGAGGACACTTAAGTCTCCAAACACCGTTGTCAGATAGAGAGTGCATGCCCTTGTGAGGCAGAGGTAAAAACCAAAGGAAATGATGATGAAAACACAATATAATGTCACCTTGTAGTGAAGATCTCATGGGAGGAAGATGCTCTTCATTCCATGATGAAATGGATGCTCAAATCTACAAACACAAACACATAGACCACACAATTCTGCTCTTGCAACACAATAAAAGCCTTAAATCACCTTGAGAACACAATAGCTTGCTAGTAATCATCTAGTCTACAAATGAATGCCTAAACATGCCTTTATATGTCACTACAAGCACTCCTACCAAGATTTTGTAAATTCAAACTTACCATGTCGGCATAGGAACCAAATAACGGTCACAAGCTGACACCTAGAAATTGGGAATACCCCAAAATAGGGCAAGACTAGAGCGCGAGTGCCCAAGTCCTCCACCTATTTTGGGTAGGTTCAAGTTCAAGGGGTCCCCCTAGGTCCCATTTGTCATGTTACCTAGGGCTCATTCCATCGGGATGCCAAATTACGAAGGAAGATGTCCTAAATGCATGCAAAAGACCTGGGAGCTAAACCTTATGAGGGAAAAGCCCCAAAGGGGACATTTTTCAATGTTACACATACTTATCAAGATCTTCAAGAGTAGTTTTCAGTTCTTCATTACTGACATGTGTGCAATCATCAATTGTGACACTACCTGGAGTATGATATCTTCTGGCTACCATGTGTTCACTTTCCCAAATCTTCCTTAAGTTGTAAGGCTTCTTCCAAGGAACCTTGCTCTGATACCAATTGTTGAACACAAGGAATACTGAGAGGGGGTGAATCAGTATTCTATAAAACCATTCCTTCACATGTTCTTTAATCCATCTACCAAATTCAATAACATGAAAAAAAATAAACATAAGAAGAGCTGCCACAAAGTCATAACACATAGACACCAATATTTTTATGTGGAAAACCCAAAAAGGGAAAACCACGATGAGTGTTAGCTCACAATATATTATGATATCAAAACCAGATTACAAAAAGGCTCACTACCTTAGGGTTCACTACCCAAGGACTCACTATTCAAAGAAGTGCTCACTGCAATAGGCTCACTACCATAGAGAAAAGAAGATAAAGAAAAGGTGGCTCACTGCCAAGAAAGAACTGTTACAAATGCATCTATAGAATGCTGGAGTACAGTTCCAGTGATAGCTCAATATACAGATTCAAAGGTCTTCATCATGACTACTCTAATTTTTGTTCTTCACATATATTCTATTCTTTTGCCCTTTACGCTCTTACTGTACTTTTTGCATCACAAATTCGGTGTTAGATCACAAAAACATGACCACAATAATGTATCGCATCAAAATCCATTGGGTATTTATAGCTACAACAAGATCTAACTCAAAATTTGGTCGGCTTGCCAATGATGAAACATGTACACAAAAAGTTATACTCTATCGGCTTGAATTCTTTACACGAAGTTATGTAGACCAATGCAATCCTTGAAGAATCTTCATATAGGTGTGGCCCTATTTTAGAACCACTTAGAATAATGATTCAAGTAATATATCCTCACCGCACAACAATCCAACTGAGTGTCAGCTTCATTCTTAAGTATACTCTTAACCTTGTTGTTTGTCATAACACAACTTCTAATGCGGACCACACTGGACTCCAAAATTCATATCAATCATTCATTAGGCATCACCAATCATAGATTTATAATGACAGATCATAATATTCTTATGTGGCGAGATGCAGATCTCTAAATTGATGACTTTGTCTTTGTGAAACATTGTCAAGCTGAACGCTGATACTTAGAAGCTTGTAGATGATCTTCTGGTGAACTTCAAACTCTGTATGTCTACAATTAGATACTTATCATATGTGTTTACAACACCTCCAAACTGCACATCAAAACAACTAATAGCAGAGGAATGCAGACTGAAATACTGAGGTGATCTGCACTATTTATAACTGGACTCTGCTTACCTGGATTTCAACAATTTACATTATGACTTCTAGAGATTGTCAAGACATGAAATTTGGAGTATAATACTATCAAACAATTATATGCAACATACTAGAACCGTACACCAAAGTCTTCATCTACGAAGGAGTAACAATAAATTCTTTGTCATTGATTCAATGAGCTACCAAGACTTAGTAAATTTGACTAAGTTATTCTTACCGGACCAAAAATACTATGCATAACCTGTCTCAAGAACTGTCTACAATCATATATGGTTGTTGCCATCAATGAGAACATCGAATCTCCAACATATCAGTAGTGTCTCTTGACCATGTTGCCAACAGTCTTGTATCAATATGCAGTGTCTCTTGACCATGTTGCCAACAGTCTTGTATCAATATGGACCTGAAATAATACATCTAAGTTGGACCAATTGGCAATGTCACTAAAAAAATAATAGAAACCAAAATTTTCTTTTGGGATTATTGCTAAATTTCAATCATTAGATGATCACAAATCCATGACTTATGTTCAATTCTGGCCTGAAGTCTTGATGCACCCAATTTTGTAGATAAAATCTTCAGAATAGAGAGAAGTTTCAATGACTCCTCAATGAGTGAACGATTATTAATTAACATATTATTATTAGCATATCATTATTAACATATTATTATTAATTTCTATTTATTAATTAACATATTATTAATTTTGTGCCATTGGTTGAATGGTGCTAACTCATATGTGGTGGGCTCTTTATGAATCAAAAGAATTTAAATAAATACAAGAAGTATTCTATGGGACAAGAGTCATCATGGCACACCTCCAAAACATCACAACACTGACACATTGACTATTACTATATGAGTGATCAAAGTGGGTCTGACTTCATATAAAGGAAGTCTTGAAGTCTTTGAAGTTGATAGAAAAAACATGGCAAATGGATACATGTGGCACTTCTGCAAAATCTTTCATTGTTCAATGAATGTTCGATGGATAGTTGTAGTTGAATTATGGAACGAAATGTCTGGAGTGTTAGACTTGTGAACTCAAACCTACCAAATCGACCTAGAGCCATCATATTTCCAAATATCAACAATGGAGATTTTATAATATGTTTTCAATGCTACAGCTCAACGTACATGCTGAAATAACTAAGGATACAAACTTCCATGCCATCCTTAAATATAAATTTCATTTCAAGTGGGAGTAAAAAAATGTAATGTAACACGTTTCACTCGCTTTACTATTACTTGGCACATGTTTGAGAATAGAAGAAAATTAAGAAGTTAAATTGTAGTATTGCACACATGCAATTGAAGTTGCAACTGCTAAGTGATATTATTTGGATTTTGAAAGTGAGAGGGTGAGGGAGATTGCAGTGTAGTAGGGAGATCCTAGGACACAACAAAGTCAATCTATTCTAGTATTTGTATTTATATTTTCAAATTCTAGGTATGTGAAATAAAAATCCTACATTCCTTCAAATTAATTTATAAGCCTTCATTTTAAAAAATTTCAATCTTGGGGTTTAGGGTTGAGGGTTTACAAGCATGTCTACCACCACAACCACACCAATGGTTGGGAAAGTAAAATCAATACACAAAATAAACTATGCTAAACTACTTAAAACCCCAAGTTTCACTGATGAATACCACGATAAATTTATGTTTTTGTAATATTTGGTAGGCTTTCAGAACATATATTTTCATGTGAGAATAAGGTTGGAATGTAAATGCAAGCTAACCTAGAAAAACCATTACCAATTAATAGTATCACTATAATGAACCCACTAGCTCAGTTAAATATTTCCTCCCTAAAACAACTAGTACTTTTTTAATTAAAGTAGTTATAATAATAGAAATATCATAACCATTCAATATACAATAGTTCATCTAAACTTGTAAAACATTTGTCCTTGTTTATAATAATATATTTAATCAGAGGATTTTAATAATCAATACATTTTGATTCCAAAATTTACAATCTCATAAATGAATAACTCATTTCAATCTCTCATATAATTGCCTGAGTATTGTTGCAAGTATGAGCCTAACTGGTGTTGTCATTAATGTCAACATACTCCTGTTGCAATGATGAAAAGGATTGGATGAGCTGTGTGCTGAGGATATTAAGAAAATTAGTCCTAATCAGAAATAGAGAAGAATAGTAAAGACAGTGAGGTAAAGATCCTAGCTAAGATGAAGATCAGAGGGTGTGCTTCAAAGGGTTTGTATATATGTATTTTAAGATGATCCAGTAAAGATTTTAGAGGTCCGCATGAAGACCTGAAGAAGTTATGACCACTTAAGTAAAACCAGTTCCGACAGGTGTTTAGAGGTGACAGAGTGACACAGATAGGTCTGGTGAGATTCGGAAATGCAATATCCTGTTCTGCAGATTTGGTGGAGTGTTTAGGAAGCCAATATGGATTGACAACTCAATTGGTTCATCGTCTGGAGGTCCACAAGCATCTATTCCAATATGACAGTAATGACAGACTATGTTCTTGAGGTTTCAGATGAAGGAGAGAATGATTTCAGTAGGCATAAGTAGTGTGGATGTTCTTGGTGACTCAGGCAAGCTTGTGGAGGTCTTTGGATTGTGTCCAGTTTGTGTTGGTGGTCCGCAATGAAGATTGAGCTCGTAATTGAAGAATTACTTCCGGATGATGGTGTTCTTCCTAAGACTGACCGACTGAATGAGTTACACATCCTGCGGATGATCTGGAAGGTGTCCTGTGAAGAATGGCGTGTTCCCAAAGAAAGATTGAAGTCTCAGATCTATGTAGCTGACAGTGTGTTGATTCACGTGAAGTCTTTTTGTAATAAGTCATGTTGTATTTATGTACTTTCTCGATAATGTATGCCGACTTGGATGATAATTCCTAAATTGATGTCTTGTATAAATAAGGAGTTGTAAAGTCATTTCAAAGTGTGTCTTATGGAGATGAGAGTGTGGTAGAAAGGTGGAAAGTGAAAGGCAGAGCAAAAGTGTTGGGCTTAAATGGAACTGACTCAAGCATGGTGAAGATGCTATTCTTCAGTTCAAGTATGTGATACTTATTATTCTGTAGACAGTGTGTCTCTTGTAGGCAGTGAGCCTCTTGTGAGCAGTGTGCTCGCGCAATGAGCCCTAATTGGCATGTGTCATTTTGTTCTTTCTATTCTTCTAATAGAGAATACAATCTTAGGTTAGTCACCCAGTGGTTTTTCCCTTAATTAGGTTTTCCACATCAAAATCTTGGTGTCATAAGTGTTAATATGTTTCTGCTCTTGAATTGTTGCATTATTTTTCTATGATTGATTTATTATTATGCTGCTGAATTAAGAAAAGGATTTAAGTGATTAAATTGGAAGAAAGTTTTAAACAACTGATTCACCCCCCCCCTCTCAATTATTTTCCCTAAGTCTAACAATTGGTATCAAAGCCAAGTTCCTCTAAAAGGAGCTTAACCGCTTGAGGAGATCCAAACTGTCATCCTACAAGAAGGATAGTCTGAGATTTGATAGAACCAATTTCACTCTTTGGAAAAGTTGCATGGAATGTCACTTGCAATGTATGGGAATGTAGTATTGGATCATGGCTTCAAAGAAGTATACTCCTCCATAAAATGGTCTAAAATCTGTAGATGAAATCAGAGATGCTGAAAATAATCTGCAGACTAAAGAAGCTCTTCTAAGTGCCTTGTCTGATTCAAAGCTGACAAATGTTGTTAATCTACAAACTGCTTTTGAGATTTGGGAAAAACTAGAACTTCTGCATGAAGGAGAAAAGTATGTTAAATGTGCCAAGCTACAAAGTCTGAAAGGAAAATTTGAAAATCTGAAGATGAGAGAAGATGAAAATATCACTACTTATATGCCAAGAGTAAATGAGCTTGTTTGTGGTATTAGATGTGCTGGTGGAGTCTTGGATGAAGATGAGATTGTTGGCAAAGTTCTCAGGTCCCTTCTTGAGACTTACAAGTACAAAGTTGCTGCTATTGAAGAATTCAGATCTATTTCAGGTATCACAAGAGATCAATTTGTTGGTAAATTGGCTGCATTTGAATTGACTGAGTTTGGAGATGCCCCCCCCAAGACTGAATCTGCTTTCAAATCTAGTGCCTCTGTTAAAAGAAAACAAAAGTTTGATCCAAGAGAGAACTCTTCAAAGAAACTATCATGGTTTGAGAAAGCAAGAAAAGACCTGGAAGAAGATGAAGTAGAAGCCACTCAACTTAAAGCCCTTATTGCAAAAAGACTGCTAAGAGGATCCGGTAAGTATGAAGGGAAATTACCTTTCAAATGTTTCAACTGCAATAAGATTGGTCATTTTGCCTCAAGGTGTCTGGAAAGATTTTCAAGGCCCAATCCTAACAGATCAAGGTTCCAAAAGAAATGTTACTATGTTCAAGAAGATGATGATGATGAAGGAGTAACAGATGATGAATCAGAAACAGAAAATAAATCCAGAAGTGACTGGGTGTTTATTGCCATCAAGGAAGAAGATCCAATACCCTCTGAATCTGCTAATCATAAAATTGTAGAAAGAGCTCTGGCTGCCCAAGTTGAAGAAAAGGATGATTGCATCATTGACAGTGGATGCTCTCACCATATGACAGGTGACAAAAATAAATTTATAGATTTGGAAAGATATGAAGGAGGAGTGGTAAAATTTGGTGATAATTCTGCTGGCAGAATCAAAGGTAGAGGAACTATTTCTTTTGATGGAAAGAACAAAACCGGTAATGTACTGTATGTTGAAGGCCTCAAGCACAATCTTCTTAGTGTTGGACAGTTGGTGGACAAAGGCTATGATCTCCGATTCAAAAATAGAAAATGCAAGATCTTTGAAAGTTTCAGAACAGAGATTGCATCTGGTACTCAAACTAAAGGTAATATCTTCCACTTGGTTGGTACTGGTAAAAGTTGCTTATTTGTTCAAATTGATTAGAGTTGGTTGTGGCATAGGAGAATGTATCATGTGAATTTTAACAATATCACCAAGATAAGCAACACTCATGTTGTAAGAGATATTCCAAGATTGGTAAAACCTACCAATAGTTTGTGCAAGGAATGTCAATTGGGCAAACAAAGAAGAGTCTCATTCAAAAGCAAGGAACAATCTTCTACTGGATTATTGGACTTAGTTCATACTGATCTATGTGGTCCGGCAAGAATCAAGAGTGTGCAAGGTGATAGATACTTCATGTTATTAATTGATGACAATTCCCAGATGATGTGGGTGACTTTTCTGAAAGAGAAATCAAAAACTCTTGAGAAATTCAAAATATTCAAAGCTATGGTAGAGAATGAAACCGGATTAAAATTAAAATGTCTGAGGTCTGATAGAGGTGGAGAATTCACATCTGGTGAGTTCATAGAATTCTGTGAGAAACATGGAATAAAAAGACAGTTGTCTGCTCCTAGGACTCCATAGCAGAATGGAGTAGTGGAGAGAAAGAACCAGACCATCTAGGAAGCATCTAGAACCATGATGATGGAAGCAAATGTTCCTCAAATCTATTGGAGAGAAGCTGTAAGCACTGTAGTCTATACTCTCAATCGAGTACAAATCAGAAGCAATACCGGTAAGACTCCCTATGAACTTTGGTTTGGCATCACTCCCACTGTGAGGTATTTCAGAGTCTGGTAGCAAATGTTACATTAAAAGAGATTGAAATCTAGGAAAATTTGATGCTAAAAGTGATGAAGGAATATTCTTGGGCTATTCTACTCAAAACAAAGCATACCGGTGTTATAACAAAATATTAAGGAAGATTGTTGAAAGTACAAATGTGAAAGTTGATAAAGGTATTGAAAAACCCTCAAGGTTTTATGAATATGATGAAGATGATTAGAATGATGTTTTTGTTCAAGCTTCCTCTGAAACTCAGATTCAGACTGATCCGGTAAATCAGGAAGAAGAGATAAGTTTGAATGAACCTATTCATGAATCAGAAGTGCAAGAAACTCCCAAAGTTCCCAGGTATGTAAAACTGAATCACTCTGAAGATCAGATCATAGGTGATAAAAGTAAAGGTGTTTAAACAAGAAGAAGGATTGCTCAAAATTTAGAAGAATATTGTTTGATTTCAAAGGTTCAACCTAAGACAGTGAATGAAGCTTGCAATGATGAAAACTTGACTAGAGCAATGAAAGAAGAGCTGATGCAAATTGAGAAAAATCACACTTGGGATCTTGTTCCCAGACCTAAAAATAAGAATGTGATTGGAACCAAATGGGTCTTCCGGAATAAACTGAATGAAGATGGTGAAGTAGTCAGAAACAAAGCTAGATTGGTCTGCAAAGGTTACTCTCAAGTAGAAGGAGTTGATTTTGAAGAGACTTTTGCTCTGGTGGCAAGAATTGAAGCAGTCAGATTATTTCTTGCTTTTGCTGCCTTCAAGGATTTCAAAGTATATCAGATGGATGTCAAGTCTGCCTTCCTGAATGGTGACTTGGAAGAAGAAGTTTACATTGAGCAACTAGATGGATTTCAATTTTCTGATCATGGTGATATGGTCTGCAAGTTGAGAAAAGGACTGTATGGACTCAAGCAAGCTCCAAGAGCCTGGTATGAAATATTGGATAAGCATCTTTTGAAGATTGGTTTCAACAAAGGTACTACTGATAGTAATTTGTATTTCAAAATTGATCATGAAAATATCTTGATTGTTGAAGTATTTGTTGATGACATCATTTTTGGGGGAAGAGATAGTATGTGCAAAACCTTTACAAATCAAATGAAAAGTGAATTTGAGATGTCCATGTTTGGGGAAATGAATTTCTTCTTGGGTCTACAAATCACACAAATAAAGAAAGGAATCTTCATTTCTCAGACCAAATAAGTGAAAGAATTGTTGAAGAAATTTGGGATGGAAGACTCAAAACCAATGAATACTCCCATGGCAACCGGATGTAAATTGAGCAAAGATGATGACTCTCTTAAGGCTGATCAGAAAAAGTACAGGTCAATGATTGGAGGATTATTGTATCTCACTCAAAATAGACTTGACATTATGAATGTTGTTGGTCTTGTTGCTAGATTCCAAGCTGATCCTAGAGAATCTCATGTCATGGCAATCAAGAGGATTTTTAGATATCTAAAAGGAACAGTTGAGTATGGTTTGTGGTACCCTAAAAATCATGATTTCTCTCTTCATGCATATATAGATGCGGATTGGGTAGGAAATGTAGATGACTAGAAGAGTACCAGTGGTGGAGCATTCTTTCTAGGGAAGAGATTGGTTTCTTGGCTGAGCAAGAAACAAGAGGCAATATCTCTGTCAACTACAGAAGTAGAATATATTGCAGCAGCAGGAAGTTGCACTCAAGTATTATGGATGAAGCAAATGCTAAAGGACATTAGAGTGGAGTTTAAGGAACCTATCACAATCTTCTATGATAATTCAAGTGTAATAAACATATCAAAGAATCTGGTGTTGCATTCAAAGACTAGACACATATCTATCAAGTTTCACTTTTTGAGAGAGCAAGTGAACAAAAATGAAGTCAGATTGGAGTTGTGCCTTCCAAGGATCAGATTGTAGATATTTTTACTAAACCTCTACCTAAGGACTCTTTTGAGTATCTCATGGAGAAGTTAGGGGTTATTGCCCCTCTGGCTCTGAATTAAGGTGCACTGATGTGCATCAGTCTGGTGGATATCATAGTCATATCTTGTGGTCCAGATTGATGTTTGGGAAGCTGCTACTCAGGATGAGTAGCTGATATGGTTCTGAAGTAATGCAAGTATGTGCCCTTTGCCATTGATGTCAAAGGGGGAGAGAAGACATGTGAAAAACAAGTGGTTTCTAATCAAAGGAGGAGCAGTAAAGGAAGAGAAGACATGTGAGTGGTTGTTGTTGATAGGGGGAATTGTGACAGAATCGAGAAGTTCTTGTCTTGATAGTTAAAATAGTTTTTCACATCATATGTTGCCATCAATGATAAAGGGGGAGATTGGTACAAGTATGAGCCTAACCAGTGTTGTCATTGATGTCAACATACTCCTGTTGCAATGATGACAAGGATTGGATGAGCTATGTGTTGAGGATATGGAGAAAATTAGTCCTAATCAAAAATAGAGAAGAACATTAAAGATAGTGAGGTAAAGATCCTAGCTAAGATGAAGATCAGAGGGTGCGCTTCAAAGGGTTTGTAGATATGTATCTTAAGATGATCCAGTAAAGATTTTAGAGGTTTGCATGAAGACTTGAAGAAGTTATGACCACTTAAGTAAAACCGGTTCTGACAGGTGTTTAGAGGTGACAGTGTGACATAGATAGGTCCAGTGAGATCCAGAAATGCAATATCTTGTTCTGCAGATTTGGTGGAGTGTTTAGGAAGCCAATATGGATTGACAATTTAATTCGTTCGTGGTCTGGAGGTCCGCAAGTATCTATTCCAATATGACAGTAATGACAGACTGTGTTCTTGAGGTTCTGGATGAAGGAGAGAATGATTTCAGTAGGCATAAGTAATATGGATGTTCTTGGTGATTCAGGAAAGCTTGTGGAGGTCTTTGGATTGTGTCTAGTTCGTGTTGGTGGTCTGTAATGAAGATTGAGCTCGTAATTGAAGAATTACTTCCAGATGATGGTGTTTTTCCTAAGCCTGACCGACCGGATGAGTTACAGATCCTGCGAATGATCTGGAAGGTGTCCTATGAAGAATGGCGTGTTCCCAAAGAAAGATTGAAGCCTCAGATCTGTGTAGCTAACAGTGTGTTGATCTGTGTGAAGTATTTTTGTAATAAGTCATGTTGTATTTATGTACTTGCTCTGTAATGTATGCCGACTTGGATGATAATTCCTAAGTCGATGTTTTGTATAAATAAGGAGTTGTAAAGTCATTTCAAAGTGTATCTTATGGAGATGAGAGTGTGGTAGAAAGGTGGAAAGAAAAAGGCAGAGCAGAAGTGTTGGGCTTAAATGGAACTGACTCAAGCATGGTGAAGATGCTATTCTTCAATTAAAGTATGTGATACTTATTATTCTGTAGACAGTGTGTCTCTTGTAGGTAGTGAGCCTCTTGTAAGCAGTGTGCTCGGGCAGTGAGCCCTAATTGGCATGTGCCATTTTGTTCTTTCTATTCTTCTAACAAAGAATACAATCTTGGGTTAGTCACCCTGTAGTTTTTCCCTTAACCGGGTTTTCCACATCAAAATCTTGGTGTCATAAGTGTTAATGTGTTTCTGCTTTTGAATTGTTGCATTATGTTTCTATGATTGATTTATTATGTTGCTGCTGAATTAAGAAAAGGATTTAAGTGATTAAATTGGAAGAAATTTTTAAACAACTGATTCACCCCCTCCCCTCTCAGTTGTTTGCCCTAAGTCTAACAAGTACATCTTGTGAACATTAGAAATGTAGATTAACAAAAATGAATCAAATCAATGGAAAACAAAGAGAAACCTATAGATCTAAGCTACACAATAGAGAAAATGATAAAAACTATGAACTGCAAACACAATTGTTAGCAACCAATACAAAATAACTCTATTGTTTATAATATCGTGATCCTCATGATCCAAAATGCTCTCAGATTCGCATAATTGTGCTTCAATGATTGAGTGCTTCAATGATTGATAGAGTGCTTGATAATTTGGGAATCCAAACGACAACGTAAGGCTAAGATCATAAAATTTATTAAAAAATCTTAGAGGAGACATGCTTATATACTTTTCCTTTAAAAGAGTGGAGGGTTGAGATCAAAAGGAACTCGAATTATGACCAATGGTTGAGAATGAATGAGACAAGCAACCATGAGTTAACTAAGGAGTTACATCCAAAAATCAAGGGATTGCATGAGTTAGCTAAGGAGTTAAATCCAAAAATCATGGAATTGCAAGGATTTGACACATGTTAGCTTCCAAAATCAAGGAATTGCAAGGAGTTAACTTTCAAAAATCATGGAATTGACATGTTAACTCAAAGTCAATTTTGAAGGTGGAGATTGAGTTGAGACAAAAAGCAATGGAATAAAGAATTTAAATAATAATTATTATTATTTATCATCCAAAAATGGTTGCAGGAATAAATAATATTTTATTATCTATTCTAAGAAGAAACATGAAGGGAATTAAATAAATTTGATTTATTTATTTAATTTAAGAAGATGTTAGCTAATTAAATAATTTTTAGATTATTTAATTATGAGGAATGATGATAATAATCAAATATAATTTATTTAATTATTAGGAAAGAGGGATAAATATTTTAAGTTAATTTAATTATTTTTGGAAGAATAGTTAGATTAATTAAATAATTAATATTATTTAATTATTTTTGGAAGGAGAAATAATTAAATTTAATTTAATTATTTTTAGAGGAATTAATATCTTAATTAAATAATTGGCATTATTTAATTTTTTTAGAAGGGGGAATAATTAGATTTAATTAAATAATATTAATTATTTAATTATTTAATTAATAAGGAAACTAGAAGAAATATGCAAGTGTAGAGATCACATAAAAATGTAGATAATACTTTATGTTAATTTTGGGTGTCTACATTTTGCCCCTCTTTGATATAATATCACGCCCATGTCGCATTGTATCAAAGAACATTGAAGAAAAAAAATTCGCAGCATGCCCCAGTGATGCCCCCTCGGGAGGTTGGCTTGGAGAAGACAAGGCAAACTTTCGAAAAGAAGACACATTAATTTCAAGGAAAAGCATATAAAATGAAAATTTGGGATAAAATGGATATATGATGTGTTTACAGTTTCTATGATTGTATGTCATGATGTATTTAAAGTTTCTATGATTATATGTCATGATGTAATATGACATTATTTGGATATGGACATGGTAGATGGATATAGATGGTTTTGCACTCATTGTATTTCTTTCATAGAATGGAATAGATCCATCTAGGATATTATTGGTTATGCTTTCTTTTTTATCATAGAGAAGTTACGCGCACACACATACATGCACTCATGTCCCCATTTCTCACTCTCCTTCATACACATCATGGTGTAGAGATCTTCAAGCTTCCTCGGAATGTGACACAAAACACAATAAAATAAAGAGATAAGATAATCTAAAGTATAAGATAAGATAAAAGAGACAAATGACAAAATGATAAAAGATAAAACACTAAAAGAACAAGATATGAGATAAGATAAATGATATAAATGAAAAAAAAAAATAGATAGTGATAAATGATAAAGACAAAAAGGGTAAGTGCAAGAAGATGAGTTCACTTTTTGGCCAAAAAGTGGAAGTATTTTTCCTGTTTTTCAAATTTTGTCATACTTGGAGTGACAATTTGAAGCACTTGCATATAAAATATTAAGATGATATAAAAATAAGAAATGTGGGATTTTGTTTCTAGTTTTCAAATATGTAATTTTTTCTAATACCCAAATGATGCAAGTTGGTTTTTTATTGGATGTACAAAAAGTGGCTTTTTAAAAGTCCCCTATTTTTTGCAAAAGCATGCATGTCTACAACCAACATAATTTGACCTAAATTAATGTATTTTTCTAATTCCTTTTGTGGAAAGATTCTCATGATGTTGAATTTTGGTTAGGATATTTTTTTGTAATTTTTTGATAAATATTTTTTTAATTAATTTTTTAATGGCGCTAATTAGTGTTTTTTAAAACCCCTCATGTACAGCCAACATAATTTGAGCTAAACTAATCAAGTCACTAAAAAAAATTTTAAAATGTAGAGAATGATGTCTAGTTTAGTCAACATAATTTTTTTTCAAGAAACTTTCAAAATCAAAAGTTATTAAAAAAATAATAACCTATGTTATTTCAAGTTTATGAGTTAGTTTGTTTGGAAAATAAATAATAAATAGAAAATTATGTTCAATAGTAAAAAAAATTACATATTTGAAACCTAGACTTTCAGATCTATAACGGGTTTTAATTTCATTAAAATATTCTAAAAAAAGTCATCAGCCATAGTGGTGAAACTAGTTTTTTTGTCTTGTTGTTTTCATGGTCTCCTAGTTGCAGGTCCAAAGATAAGACTTGGGTTTCCACGCCTAAAACCAATGCAAATTGGTGGGTTTGAAATTTCAAAATTTTAGAAACGAGTACCCGTTATAAACGGGTGCCCATGGGTACCCGTTTTCAATAAGTATTTTTTTTACTTGCCTATGGCTATTTTTTTTTATTTTTTTGAAAACGGTACTCATTTTGAAATGGGTTTTCGTTTCAAATGGGTACCCGTTTTGCTTCGACAGCCCGATCCTAAATGAGTACCCATTTTTTTCAAAATGGGTACCCGTTCCAAGCAAAATTTTTTATCCACAAGAGACTTCTGCAAAATGTATACTCAACTTTGTCTTTTAACTGAAAAGAAGATAATCATGATAAAATAGATGGATAAAAGAAGAAAAAAGTAAAAAACAAATGACAATAAAATGACTTTATGCACATAGACAACATTTTTCAGCCACATTTTGACCACCAAACACACATGTCACAGAAAAAGATACAAATTTATATACACCGACCAAGACACTCCTATGCTAAACTACATTTGAGGGACAAAAGATATAGATATAAAAATACATACAACATACCAAAAAGAAAGAAAAAACAAATGGCCCCAAAAAGTCACCAAATAAAATAATTTAAAACATCACAATGTCCTTTTGCAATTTATTAAGCTCGAGATTCTAGAAAAAGATGATAGTCTGATAGTATAGGAAAGATATATCCTGTCAAGGAATCATGATTTTGATATTAGATTTTGATTGTGAAAGATTTGGCTTTTTAGAAAAAGTTAGGAGATTAACTTAATTTACAAGGATCTTTTAAGGTCAAGGCTTCTTGTTGATTAGTTTGTTTGCATGGGAAAGTTAGGATATTGGCTTTTTAGAATTTTTTTAGATTTGTTTCAAGGATCCATATGCATAACCATATACTAAGACATGCTCCTAATAATGTAATTTAAAAGAGACAACAATACACCAAATGGATGGGGGAAACCTAGATTCCAAAAGGTACAAGACACAAGGTAGGAATACCACACATCAACCATTTATGTTCTAAAGGATTAAGCATAGGATTTCTTAAGGTGCATGACATTGATGGGTTCATCCAAAGATTCCCCTTTGGGAGTTTCCAATTGATATGCCCTTGATCCATAAGTTGCTATAAGTACAAAAGTTCCAAGCCAATTAGGCTCAAATTTTCCTTTCTTTACTCTTTCTTGTTGATTCTTTTGATTTTCCTTAAGTACCAAGTCACCAAGCTCAAATCTTCTAACTCTGATTTTCTCATTATGACTTCTTCGTAACCGTTTCTGATAAGATTGCAAATGATTCAAAGCATGAAAATTCTTCTCTTCTAAGACCTCAAGTTCATGCAATCTAGATACCTGATACTCTTCTTCATCAATTATGTGCTTTAATGACACTCAAAGATGGGAGCTCAACCTCAATGGGAAAAATGGCTTCGGTTCCATAAACAGGCGAATAGGGAGTGGTTTTGGTAGGGGTACAAATGCTAGTTCAGTAGGCCCATAAAGTTGGATTAAGTTGCAAGTACTAATCACGGCCAGTGTCATTGACTATTTTCTTGAGGATCTTTAGGATAGTTTTATTTGAAGCCTCAACTTGACCATTACCTTGCGGGTAGTAAGGGGTGGAAAAATGATGTTGGATATGGAATGTGTAGCAAAGTTCATGGACATCTTGATTTTTGAAGGGCCTACCATTATCAGTAATAATGGCAGATAGGATACCGTATCAACAAATGATATAATTAAGGATAAATTTGGAGATTTGTTTGTCTATAAAATTGGCTAAGGGAATGGCTTCTACCCATTTTGTGAAATATTTGGTGGTGGTTATGATAAAGGTATGGCCATTGGAGGAAGGAGGGTGAATTTTGCCCACAAGGTAAAGCCCCCATTGAGAAAAAGGCCAAAGAGTAGTGATAGGTTGTAACTCTTGAGCGGGTGCATGTATTAAATCCCCATGTTGTTGACACTATTTGCATTTCTTGAGAAATTCTTGAGTGTCTTGTTTGAAAGTTGGCCAATAGTATCATGTTCTCAACAACTTCTTAGCTAGGGATGACCCACTAGAATGTGCCCCATAAATTCCCTCATGCACTTCTTGTAAAGTAGTTTGGGATTCTTCAAGGTTTAAAAATCTAAGTAAAATACCATCTAGGCTTCGTTTATATAAGGTATCACCAAGGATGGTAAAATGAGTGGATCAAAAAATAAAGTTTCTCTTTTTAGAGCTAGAGAAATTGGGTGGAAGAGTGTTATAATTACGGAGGTAAGTGTAGACATCTTGGTACCAAGGAGAATTAGGACCAACAAGGACACACACCATTTCTGATTCTAACATCTCATAGGCTAGTATGAAAAGCTTCTCAACTAGAAACTCATAGTGTTGATCACCATGAGGCATGTCTAAAAGGGATCCAGTAGTGGCCACTGCATCTATAGCCCTATTGTTTAACCTTGCTATTTGTTCAAATGAGATCATTTTGAAATACTCACTTAATGTGTCTACCATTTTCTTATAGGGCCATAGCTTTTCATCTTTTATGTGCTATTCATCATTCACTTGTCTAATGACCAATTGAGAGTCACCTAGAACTTGAAGTTCCTTGATATTCCATGAAATAGTTGTTTTTAGACCTGATATTAAAGATTCATATTCAGCTATGTTATTTGTACATGGGAAAGCTAAGCGATATGACTTAGGTATGCAATCTCCTTGAGGGGTGACAAAATAATTCCTACCCCTGGTCCATGATTGGTATAGGACCCATCAAAATATAATATCCATAAAGATGAATATTTTGTGCAAAGACTAATTCATCAGGAAACTCTAATACTAAGGGATAATCCACTTGCAATGAGAAATCTGCCAACTGATCTGCAATGACTTGACCTTTGATGGCCTTCCTATCCACATACTCGATATCAAATTCACTTAGCATAATGACCCACTTAGCCATTCTTCTTGTTAGGGCTGCCTTAGACAAAAAGATACTTGAGAGGATCCACTTTTGATATGGGTTTAGTTTATTGGTTTTGCATGTAGTGTCAAATTTTTTGAGAAGCAAAAACAACTGCTAAGCAAGATCTCTCTATGAAGGTGTAATTTAATTCATAGCCCACCAAATTTCTACTGACATAATATATAGCTTTTTCTTTTCCATGATCATCATGTTGACCAAGGAGCACCCCTAGAGATGCTGAGGTGGTAGAGGTATACAATAACAAGGGTCTACCTTTGATAGGTCACATTAAAACTAGAGGTAACATAAGATACTCCATTAATTGTTAGAAATCTTGTTGACATTTATCATCCCATTGGAAGGCCACATTTTTATGCAACAAATGAGTAAAAGGATGACATTTATCCACTAATTAAGCTATGAGCCATCTTATAGACTACAATTTACCTTATAAACTCCTTAATTGTTTTAGATTAGATGGGGGTTTCATGTCTACAATGGCCTTGACTTTAGCAGGATCTACCTCAATTCCCCTTCATGATACAATGTATCCAAGCACCTTTCCTGATGTGACCCCAAAAACACATTTCTTAGGATTCAATCTGACTTGATATGCTTCTAATCTATCAAAAAATTGTTCTAAGACCCTTAAATGGCCTTCCCATGTTATTGACTTTCCCAAAAGGTCATCAACATAGTCCTCCATAATGGTATGAAAAAGATCATGAAAAATGGTGGTCATAACTCTTTGATATATGGCCCCTACATTTTTAAGGCCAAAGGGCATAACATTCCAACAATAAGTTCCCCATGGACATGTGAAGGCGGTTTTATGTTGATCTTCAACAACTATTTTGATTTGGTTATAACCAGAAAAACTATCCATTAAAGAGAGCATTTCATGGCCAGATGTTAAGTCCATAATGATATCTATATTAGGAAGGGGAAAATCATCCTTGGGACATGCCTTGTTTAAATCTTTGAAATCTATAAAAAATATGATGCCCCCATTGGGCTTGGTGACTGGAACCAAGTTGGAGACCCACTCACAATAATCAATGGCCCTAATGAACCTCACATACAATAGTTTTTGAAGTTCTGCCTTGACCAAGAGAGTTATTTGGGGATGCATCTTATGGATCTTTTGTTTGAATGGTTTTGCATTAGGCATGATTGTTAAGTGATGCACCACTAGGGTAGGGTCAAGACCTGGCATATCAAAATAGGACCATGCAAAATTGATCTTCCTTCAAAGAAAGTTGTAAATTCTTTCTTTTCTTGAGGGGTTAAAGATGTTTCCAAGAAGGTAACCTTAGGATCCTCTTGGGTACCTAGATTATCTGCTTGATCTTCTTCCACTAAGGTAGGAGATATTTCTAGATATTGAGCCATATTTCAAAGTCCTATATTCTCTTCTTCCTTGTCATAGGATTTTGTATTATAGATTGTACTTTTAGCATCTTCCCCAAAATAAGCCTTTGAATCTAATTCTATGGAAAAACTTGCTTTGTGATCACCTAAGGGAATTCCATCCCTAAGACCCATAAATTCTGCAATGGCTTTATCATTTTGAGAAAGGTCCAAAGAGGGTGGTCCTTATTGGTCCCAACCAATAAGTTGAGGATATATGAGGTCAACACAATAGGCTTGAGAGGTGGATGGCATTGGCATTATGGTGCAAATGGACATGTCTTGGAAAATGTTTGTTAGACCAAAGGAAGAGTCTTTTTGAATGTCTATATTAAGGTTTTTAGACAAAAGGGGAGGTTCACCTACTTCATCAAGAGTGTATGTGGATTTTAGGGGCACATTCGTAGGAGACCTATACCCTAACCCTTCATGATTACCTTTAGGAACTAGAGAGAAAGGCTCAATGATACCTTGACTTTGATGCCCAAGACCACCTTCTCTTTTATAACCCATGTTCTTTATGATATGGAGCCCTTTTGGATAGTTCTCAAGGTTCACTTTAGGAGCTTGGACTTCTTATTTTTCTCTATAGAGCCATGATTATACATCATCTTGAATGTTTTCTTTCTCCAACTTACCCCAATGGCAAAAATTGGGGAACCATTGCTTGGCAATGACCTTAAATAGACCCTCCTTAGGTTTACCATAAGAATTAGGCATGAGAGGGAGTTGACCCACACAAAGGAATGTTGCATTTTATACTCTCCACAACCATTGTCATGGATTTAGACCTTGATCTTGGGTGGTGATCGATTCAAAGTGGAAGGAGTGGAGGATGATGAGGCTAATGTGGATGGGTCGACATAAGATGGTGATGGAGAGGCTTCATGGTTAATAGGGATATGGTGAGTCTCTTGGTATTTTTCAGCTAAATTTTGACAATATTGAAAGGGTTGAGGATCTCCATAGATGGTAATTACATTGCCATCATGGGGGAATTTTATGCATTGGTGGAAAGTGGATGGGACAGCTTGCATGGCATGGATCCATGGGCAACCAAGAAGGATGTTATAGGGTATATCAAGGTCCAAAACTTGACACACAATTGTTATTAATGTAGGGCCCACTTGAATAAACAATTCAACAGTTCCAATCGACTCTCTCTCAGTATTATCATAACCCTTAATGGTTATTTTATTTAAGGGATCTATCACTCCATCGAAATACCCCAACTTTTTGACCAAACTTAGAGTACAAATGTTTAAATTAGCTCCCCCATCAATCATGAATCTTTTGACTTTATGCTTATGAATAAGAACCTCCAAGTACAAAGCCTCGATATGTTTTGGACTAAGAGGTGGAAGGTCCTCTTTAGAAAACACTAGGTGATGTGTAGAGGCAATATTACTGGCCATGGCTTGAAACTTATAGGCATCTATTTTGGAAGACATTTAACTCTTGGAGAATTTTATCAAGCGTTGCATGATGGATTGGGGATATTTTTAGAAGTTCAAGGATAGAGACTTGAGATAGGGTTTTGTTCAAATGATCTTCAAGGTTATAATTGGATGAAGGTCTAGATGAAGTAGAAGGTCCCTGAATAGTGACCCTAGTTCTTTGGGTGGTTACATTACAATCAATTGCTGGATTTTTTATGGTTAATGTAGAAACATGGTTGTTTGCTTGTCGTAAATGGGCTATTACATAATGAAAGCCTACATTGGTGTAGTTGGCATCTCTAGAAGAATTACCTTGGGTAGGGGCATGTCCTTTTCCATGGTTAGGCATAGGATCGTTAAAATTTTTTAAATTCGCATTAGTGGTATGAGAGTTATCATCAACTGTTACTTCACCATGATCGATGAGGTCTTGGATTAGGTCTTTGAGCCTAATTCAACTAGAAGTTTTGTGACCCTTGGTCCTATGAAAGTCACAAAATTCATTTTTATTGTACCAAGGCAATTTTACTTGGGGTTCAACATTTCAAGGTTCTAGTAAATCAATTAATTTAGATTTGAGCAAGGCCACCTCAATAGGTTCCCCTAGGAGTGTGAACTTCCTTTTTAAAGGAAAGAGTGATCTGTGAGGACGTTCATTACCTTGAGGGTTGGTTGAAAATGTTGTATTTGATGAAGATGGGGAAATTTTAATAGCCCTTGAATCAACCACTCCCTCATGTACAACATTCCTATTTTTAATCCACAATTTAGAATGATCATTATTATTATTATTGTTAGGGCTCACTGCCTAAAATGTTCACTGCAAAAAGGATCACTACCAAAAGGGTGGCTCACTAGCAAGGGGTGGCTCACTACCAAAGGGTGGCTCACTGCCAGGATGATTGGCTCATTGCCATGAACATATATAGTAGCATCTACAACATGCTTGAGTTCAATTCCATTGAAGCATAATATATCTCTTCTACTCTACCTTTACAACACACACACTTTATCTTTGCATCTTCGCACTCTCTCACATCACTCATGGATTCATTACATATATTTATACCAATAATCAACCTAGGAACATTCATCAATGTCAGTAATACAATTTACAACCATTAGAACTATCTCCAAGGTCGGCATACATACATAATTCAAATTAGGTTTGGACCTAAACAAACTTGTGGAGAAAATAAATGAAGGAAGAACACTTTCACAGCTTAGCTCAGACCCAAACACATCCTTACATGCTTCAACATGCTTCCACAATCCATGAATCACCTCCGTAACAAGTGTAAATAACCAAGTCAGTCAGAAGTAATGCAAACATCAAGAATACCTGAATACACACTTCGATGAACTTCATTATAGCTTGCATATTAAACACATGCCTTCAATACATTCTAGAGACATCCACAAACAACATAGAATGACTTGGGAGCTGACAAATCCAACTGCAATAGATCTCACTTGAGTACAACAAATATCAATTGAAGACATATCATAGATTGCTTCACAACAAACACTGTCAAACTTTTCTAATCAATAAATTGCTTTCCAGAGCACCAAATCACAAATCCTTTGGAATGAAGATAGCTAAGGACTTTATAAACTTAAGTCCAAAACCGCAAGGCCAAAATCCAAATTATGGAGAAATGCGGAGCAAAATACTTTCTCCCTATCACACTACAAATGCTATTAGATATAGTCTTCAAATTGGCGAATAGAACTTTTGAAATATCATCATGAACTGTGGAAAAATCATGTCTACGAATAGAACTTTTGTTGCATAGCGATCCGGACCACCAAATTCTGGATTTAGCATCTTCAAACACTTCTCTAAATCATATCCAAATATCATACTCCATTCTTTAATACAGAGGAAATGCGGAGCAAAAAATCAGATAGTGTCCTTAACATGACAACTCAATCACTCAACAAACAACAATATCAGAAGACACGGTTGGCACCAATGACAACACAAACATGTTGACATCAATGACAACACCAGTTAGCACATACTTGCAACAATATCCTCCTTTGTCATTGATGGCAACATATGCTGTGAAAAACTAAATAACATGTTCCTCCATCAAGACACAACCTTGCATCAAGACTCCCCCTTTCTTTTTACCCATCTGAACTCTTTCTCCCCTAAGTTTTTCACATGATCTCTCTCCCCATTTGACATCAATGGAAAAGGGCATCACATTTCTTTCACTGCACATGTCAGTTTCCACTTTAACCATAATGTGCCTTTGGCACGCCACTTGCTCCGGTTGGGTGCCCCGGCGCCGGACTGGGCACCCTAAGTCCCGGTCGAACAACTTGGTACTGGATCAGGTGCCCTTCGTCCTGGTCGAGTGCCAGCCTAGGCATTGCCCCGCCTAGCTAGGTACCACAACATTGGTTGGGCGCCTTGGCGCTAGGCCGGGGTGGCCCCGTCCAGGTGGGCATAGCCCTGCGTTGGCTAGGAGCAACCTTACGCCGGTCGCGCACCATGGTGCTAGGTTGAGTGCTGCTTGCCTTGATCATGCATCACGGTGCTACTTCACTCCTCCCGCGCCATTCCCAGCACCCCTACCTAAACCCTATTTGCACCAATTTTTTGTGCACCTACCCAAACCTTAGGTGACTATCAAAAAACAAAATACACAAAAATCACAAAAAGGTGAAATGTACTTATCGACTCACCTGCCACCACAGGTCGTAGGTACTCCCTCACCCACTCTGCTTGGTGCTCCTCTCATGGGATGCCCGCCATCACTCCGTTCTCATTTTTCTCTTCTCTACTAACACCTCTGACTCACAAAAGCCAAATGAGCTTTATGAGCTCCTTTTTCCAATTTATATGCTCCCCCAAACCTAATTTTCCTTTTTCTCCCCCCATTTCATTTTTCTTTTTTCTTTCCCCCCCATTTGTTTTTCTTTTTTCTTCCACCACTCCACTTTTCTACCTCCACTTCACCTTTTTTTTCCTGTTCTTCAGTCTCGAGACCCCTTTCGCATTTCTTCCGTCACTTTTTCACCTTTTTCAAGAGATTGCCAAAAAATTTATTTTTTCTGTCGATCTCTCGAGGGGGCATCACCTGGTCACCCACTTCCCTCCTATTCACCCACTGGGGCATATTTATCAAAAACTTTATATTCTTTGATATCCCGCCAATCGCAACAGCTACAACGCCATATCAAAGAGGGGAAAAATGTAGACGTCTAAAAATGGTCACAATCACTTTCATCCATCTACGCAATCGAACCCTAGTTCACTTGCATCATTCTATTCGATCCATATATTAATTAAATAATTTTTTATTATTTAATTAATTTATTCCACACATTTTCCCTAAAAATTAAATTCCTCTATTATAGTTCAAAAATTAAATATTTTTTACTATAGTTCATGAATCACATCCCAAAAATTAAATAAATTATCATATTTATTTAATTCCTATTTTGTTCACTTTTGATTACTTTTTGTAATCATCATTATTTTCTTCTAATCCATGTGCACATGAATTAATTTTAATTAATTCATCATTACAAACCCCCATGTTTCTAGAAGTCCACTTGTCATCCCATGTACATGCATGTGCATGACAAGTGGTACTTTGGAAGCATGGCCAAATCTTCCCAAAAGTGTACATTTGTCCTATTTCTTCCATCCCACTCCATGTGTCACTATTCATATCAATTTAAAATTACATGTGGCACTATTTGAACACTATTCATCTAATTTTTAATTCCACTTGTCCTCACCATCCAATTTAAAATTATTCACTAAATCCAAGCCTTACCTTTTCATAAATAAGTCCTTACATGTCAAACACATACCCAATCCTAGCCATCCATCATTTCAAACTTGCAATCTCATCCATTGATCATCCCTTGAATCTTGGAGAAAACTTTTAATCCAATCCTAGCTTGCCATTTATCCAATTCTTTTTGCTTGAGGATCCTCAAATAATCTCAACCATTGATCTTCCAAATTAATCCTAGCCCTTCAATCTTATCCCCAAAAATCTATAAACTGAGACCTCCACCTCCCATTTTACACAAGCCATCATATGCAAAGTTACTGCCAAATTGAGTTCTCACATCCACCTAGAATAGTGCAAAATTAAGCTAGCATAGTGTAGTCTCATAGTCATAGAGGACATATCATTGTTAATGTGCTTAAATAGGGTGAAATTTAGATAAATTAGTGCATTATCAATTAGGTCCAATCTTGAGGTCCCTTGAACTTCGGATTGGATGCAATTTAAGACAATTTGCATGCATTTTAGAATCCCACTTCTTAGGTAGACATGTTGAAGCCTCCAACTTGAGTTTTGGAATGCCATCCTCCGTGGATACGGTTGCCTCGCCTTCTTGTTCTATAAATCTTCACTAATATCATTATTTAGGGTGAAAAATGTTTATAGTTGTTTGGTATGTTTGAAAAGAGTTTATGTTGATCCTCCTTTCACCACTAAACATTCAAGGACATTCAACTGAGTAGAGAACTCTACTATAGATCTCATGTCACTTGGACAATAGGGGAAGATTAGAATTGTGTAATTTTATTATTCAATTAAGCCCAATTATGCTCAAAACCCTAATTTCTTAAATTTGTAAACAAACGAACAAATTATGAAAAATGATCACGCACAGAGATATCAAATGACAATCAAATGCGTACCAGATTTTGAAGTTCGGTATCCAAAAAAGTCAGGGACTAAAGAGCAAGTGCCCTAGTCCAGTGCCATAGTTTCTGTCAGGATATGGGATTCTTGTCTGCAACATGTTCCTGTTGTTCTAGAGATTTTCTAGTTGCGGGATCTAGAGGACTAATAAGTGGGTGCCCGAGTCCAGGTCCTTGTTTTCTTCTCTGATCTGCAATTCTAACAATCTGTACTCTCCTGCAACTCCACTTCTGCTTTTGTAACCTGTAACTTGCAATCACTAAAAATGGGTTGGGGTTGTGATGTTTATACTGGAGAGACATTCAAGTCTTCTGAACATCGTTGTCAGATAAAGAGTGCGTATCCCTATGGGATGGAAGAAAAATACAAATGATAAATGATAGAAAACACAATTGATGTCACCTTGTAGTGTAGATCGCATGGAAAGAAGATGTTCTTCATGCCATGAGATGGATGTCAAATCTGCAAATACAAACACAAGAACAACACAAATTATGCTCTGCAACACAATGAATGCCTTGAATCACCTTAACATAAGCCACAAGTTCACAATATCCATCTTATTTACAAATGATAACCTAACCATGCTTATATATGCAACTACAAACACTCCCGCTAAGAATTTTGTAATTCAAACTTACCATGTTGGCATAGGACCTAAATAATGGTCATAAACTGACACTTTAAAATTGGTCCTGACCTAAAATAGAGCAGGACTAGGGCACGGGTGCCCAAGTCCTCCCTCCCTATTTCATGCAAGATTTATGTTAAGTGCATCCCTTGAGTCTCAATTGCCATGAAACTCCATGGGTTTCTCATCAGGAGTCATCAAAATCATGCAAGATGCTCTAAATGCATTCTAAAGGACATGGGAGCTAAACCTTAAGAGAAAAAAGCCCCCAATGTTACTTTTTCTGACATAACATTTAGCCCCACTTTAATGTATGTATAAATGCAAGGCCAATACATGCATTAAAGTACGATCAACAAACACAGCAAACACGCCAAGCACAGAGAAGACACGTCAATCACAATGAAGACAGTAACAGGCACACAAAACATGGAGAAGATAGTTACAGTCACGCAAAAAATGGAGAAGATAGTATTGAAGACATGCAAAACACAACAAATATAGTGAATGTAGTGAAGACAGTGATGATTTTCTTTTTCTTTTACTTTTCATATATGAAATATAGATGCAAGTACAAGGAAAGTAAACACACAACCCAAAATGCAAGAGGGACCCATCGCCACCGGTCTTTAAACTGCATATGGGGCAATAGACACGTAATACAAATCAATCACGCCATACAAATCCCAAAGCATAGGAGGGACTCATCGCCAGCAGTCTTTAGACTATGCTTAGGAACAAACACGCAATACACACACACTTGGAAGACAGAGAGAAAACACAACAGACAAGCAATGGATTGTTCATATTTCTAAGTTCATCACCATCTCAAGCACATTACAGGCACACACTGACGATTGCGCTTCGCCACAACAATCACTGAAGACACGCTTAAGGGTTGAGTTAGTCACAAACTACTCCCCGCCTCCGCAGAGCACTTTTAGAAAATGACACAATGTGCACTCTCGTCAAGAAATACACAATCCCCACCTCCACAGAGGGCTTAAGATAAAAAGGATATAGGCGATATCCTGCCTCCATAGAGGGATTAAATGATTGTAAGTTGATGGTGCACTCACGGTAGGAGGGTTCATAGAGTGAATTGTCCAGGACATGCAGCAAGAGTAAACACAACGAAAACAACTCAAAGATGTGAAACAAATGTAGATTCAGTCATTCAATATATCATAGAATTCAAATACAATCTGGTCGACATCCTGTGGGCTTACAACTAGGGCTCAAAGGCCTGATTTTAGAATATGCACAAGATATAGCTTTGAAGTTCCTTCGAGTGAAATCTAAACTATCAACTATCACTATGTGAATCTCTTGATAACTACTTTGCTAAGGACCTATTACATCAATATATATCATCTCCAAAAATAGATTCCTCTACGTCGGCCAAGGAAGGTCACAAACTCCAATGAAGAGCTGTAACATGTGTACACAAATAGGTCAGACCTAATCATGTAGAACAGGTCTCCGCAAATGTATGGAATGATGTACAGATCTCAGGGACAGTCGGCCACAAACCAAAGATCATTGAATGATGTGTCATTAAGCTCCACAAGTCGATGAATGCTCCGCAAGTCTTCTCCTTTAGCTAATGTGTCTGAGACTGTCAGGATGCTTTGTTCTAAGAAAATAGTCCATCTTCTGATAGTGATAACTTTTTGGTAACTTATCCAAATGCTCTGAATTTTGGCTATGATGTAGATGAATGAATCTAGATGCTAATTCCAGCTCCGCAAGATGTGAAATGCAACTGCGGTAGAATGTGGACCAAAATATAGAAACTTCTACTGACTGAACTACCTGAACTAAACTGGAAAATGAAAGGAACAAACTGAACTGCAAACAAACTAAAATGCAAATATTTTTGTTGATGCAATATTTCTCTTGAACTAGGGATGCTCCTACATCAAACATCTGGGGTTATTGAAAAAGTGAGTCCCTCACTTTATCGAGGCTAGAGGAAAACCAAGACGGTTCAACTCAGCCTAAGAAATCCATGTTGAATCTTCTTTCGGTCTGTCTTTCCACTTCACAAGGTATTCTTTGTATTGTCTTCCTCTGGTGCTGCATCTAACTCTGTTGTCCAAGATGTTTTCAATCTGCTCCAGTGCTTGTTGTGGTAACTACTTCTTTAAGTCCTCTTTAAGGCTATTACTGAGTTCTGCTTCATGATACTGGTACAAGTCTGCAATATTGAAAATAGGTGATATACCTAATGTCTCTAGTAATTCCACTTCATATGCATTTCCTGAATCAAATTTCCTAAGTATCCTACAAGGTCCAAACTTATTCATCTTCAACTTGTTATATGTCCCAACTAGAAATCTTTCTTTTCTCAAGTACACCATCACTTCATCTCCTACTACAAATTCTTTGTCTTCTCTTCTCATCTTCCTTTTCCTTATACTTACTATTCATATCCTCCAAATGCTTCTTCACCTGATTATGCATTGTCTTCATGTGATCTACAAATTCTTATGCTTCTGCACTTCTCTTTTCTTCTGTACCCATGTCTCTCAGTTCTGTCACTCCTCTAGCGTTTACTCCGGTAACAATCTCAAAAGGTGTTCTTTTGATACTCTTATTTGCTGAATTACTATATGCAAACTCTACTTGTGAAAGAATCAAATCCCAACTTCCTGCTTTCTCTCCAACCAAACATCTCAACAAGTTTCCCAAACTCATATTCACTACCTCTGTCTTTCCATCACTCTGTGGATGAAAAGTTGTACTGAACTTCAAATTTGTCTTCATCTTCTTCCAAAGTGTCTTCCAAAAATATCGAAGGAATTTGGTATCTCTGTCTGAAATTATGCTCTTAGGTAACCCATGCAGTCTCACAATCTCCTTGAAAAATAAGTCGGCTACATGCACTACATCAATTGTCTTCTTACAAGGTATGAAATGAGCCATCTTTGAAAATCTGTCCACCACTACAAATATTAAATCATGTTCTCTCTATGTCTTAGGCAATCCCATCACAAAATCCATGCTTATGTATTCCCAAGGTTTCTCTGGTATTGCCAAAGGTTTATACAATCCAGTATTCTGACTACTCCCTTTTGCAACTTGATAAACTCTACAACTCTACACAAATTTCCAAACATCCTTATATATCTGAGGCCAAAAGTAATATTCACTAACCAAAGCCACTATCTTATCAATGAAAAAATGTCCTGCCAATCCACCACTATGCTTCTCCTTGATCAAATTATCTCGCATTGAACTTCTAGAAATGCATAACTGATTTCCTCTGAACAACATATCTTCTTGAATGAAATAACCAACCACTTACTCACAACAAGTTCCTTACATGCTTTCCAAGGTTCTGAAAAATCAATGTCTCCCTCATACATGTTCTTCATCAAAAGCCAACATTTCAACTCTCATTTCCATCAACAAGTTTCTTCTCCTACTCAATGCATCAGCAACTTTGTTTGATTTTCCGCTCCTATGCTTCAACAAAAATGTATAACTCCACATGAACTCTACCCATCTCATATGCCTCTGATCCAACTTACCTTGACTATTCAAATATTGTAAAGCTTGATGATATGTATACAACACAAACTCCTTAGGTAACAAGTAATGTTTCCACTTCTTCAAGGCTTGAATTATGGAATAGAACTCATGATCATAAACTGAATATCTTATCCTTACATCATTCAACTTCTCACTGAAATATGCTACAGGTCTACCTTCTTGATTTAACACTGCTCCAATTGTATTTCCACTTGCATCACAATCAACTTGAAATACCTTTTTGAAATCCGGTAATGCTAAAACAGGTTGCTCTATCACTTTCTACTTCGACAATTCAAAACTTTTATTTGCTCCTGATGTCCACTTGAAATCTTTTATGTCACCTCTCATTGTCTCTGTCATAGGGTTACAAACTGAACTAAAATTTCTGATGAACTTCTGGTAGAAACTAGCCGATTCATGAAATGATCTAACCTCTCCAATGCTCTTCGGTGTAGGCCATTCAACAATTGCTCTCACTTTCTCAGGGTCCATCTTCAATCCTTCCACAGAAATCACAAATCCCAAATATACTAGTTCTTCCTTCATGAAACTGCACTTCTTGATATTTATCACCTATTTCTCTTCTCTCAACATTTGCAAAACTTGTCTAATATGCCACAAATGTTCCTCTTTTGTCTTACTAAAAATCAGAATATCATCCAAGTATACAATCACAAACTTACCCAAGAATTTCTTCAAGACTTCATTCATCAATCTCATGAAAGTGCTCGGTGCATTTGTCAATCCAAAAGGCATCACTAACCACTCATACAATCCTTCATTTATCTTAAAAGCAATCTTCCATTCATCTCCTTCTTTGATTCTGATCTGATGGTATCCACTCTTCAAATCTGTCTTTGTGAAATATCTTGCTCCACTCAAACAATCCATGATATCATCCATTTTAGGTAAAAGAAATCTATACTTAACTATGATCTTGTTTATTGCTCTAGAGTCAGTACACATTCTCCATTCTCCATCTTTCTTAGGTGCTAACACTGCAGGTACTGCACAAGGGTTCAAACTTTCTCTGATCAAACCTTTCATCAACAACTCTTGTATCTGTCTATTCAATTCTTCATTTTTTGTCGGTGTCATTCTATGTGCTGCTTTATTAGGAAATCTAGCTCCCGGTATAAGGTCCATGTGATGTCTGATACTCTTGATTGGTGGCAATCCTTCAGGTACATTATCTGATATGATGTCTTCATACTCTGTCAACAACTTTCTTATCTCCTCCAGTTGTGATTTTTTAGTCTGCTTCAATGTTTCGAGCTTCTTAAGAATAAAGGCATAACACATATTCTCATGTCTCGAAGCATCCAGAAATTTCCTTCCATCTACCAAACAGATTCTAGCATTCCCACATATTTCACTCTTAGGATCATCTTCTAAAGGAATCAAGGTAATTCTCTTCCCATTTGATGTTACGGTGTATGTATTCTTTCTCCCATCATGTATAGTTTTTCTATCATACTACCAAGGTCTACCCAACAAGATATGACAAACATCAATAGGCATAATATCACACAAGACTTCATCATGATATGATCCAATATGAAATTTCACCAAACATTGTTTACTCACCAGTACCTTATGATCATCCTAAAACCATGCTATCTAATAGGGCTTATGGTGTCTCAATCTTTCCAACTTCAGCTTAGTTACCATCTTCTCTGAAACTAGATGATCAGAACTACCACTATCAATAACAACTTTACAACATTTACCTCCTGATTTGCATCTTGTTCTGAATACACTCTTCCTCTACGATGACCATTCTTCATTTGTTTCTACTTGAAATAGTGCTCTCCTCATCAAAAGTGATTCTCCTTTCTCTGGCTTGCCAGCTGAACTCGGTGATCCAACAGGTTCTTCTTCAATATAAACTGCTCTTCCACTGTTCTCTATTTTCTTGCTTGTACTCCCTTGATTACACTCAAATGCTCTATGTCCTTCACCTCCACACTTGAAACAAGTGCCTCTGAACGTTCCCTTATCAGGTCCTCTTCCTTCTCTTCTATATCCTTCATTCCGGTAAGAATTATAGTTACCTTTGTGATGAAAATTTATGTCATTGCTCTGGTAGGCATTGCTATCTCTGTCCTCCTTCTTGAATGTGCTCTCCTATCTGTTATGCTCCGCATATGATCTCTCTCCTCCGAAAAATGTTCTACCTCTCTGAAATTTACCTCCTTTGCCTCTCTGTCTCTGATCATGCCTCTTGTTCAGCTTCTCTTCAACTTTCAGGGTAAACTGATATGCTACCTCTAAAGTTATCATCCTTACCAAGCTTAGTTCTTCTTAAATGTTCAATCTCAGTCCATTGATGTATCTAGCCACTTCGTCTTTGCTTGCTTCACTATGTCCTATCCTTATGATCATCTTATGAAATTTTTCAGTGTATTCTTTCACATATTTCTCCTTTTGTTTCAGGTTCTGCAATCTTTTCAACAGTTCTAACTCATAGTCAGCAGGTATGAACTGATTCTTCAGTTTTGTCACCATTCTATCCCACTTTGTATTTTTTTCTTTTCCTCTTCTATTTCTATCCAATTGAACTTCCTTCCACCATATAGTAGCATGTCCTTTCAACTTTGTCTTTGCAAATTTCACCTTCTATGGATCTTCAACTTCCTCATATTCAAAGTATTCTTCCATGTCATTTATTCATTCAATCAATTCTTTAGGGTTCAAATTACCAGTATAGTTCAGCACATCAACTCTAGATCTCTTTCCAATCTTTGAAATAGCTCACAACATCTTTACTTGATCTGATTCTTCTTCTTCATCTCCTCCTAGGGTTTTGCTAATTTGCTCAATAGATTGAAATTCCTCTTCATCGTCACTTTCAACATTAGGTCTCGGTGTCAATCCTCTTCACCTATCTTCTTCGACAGCATCCAATCGAATTCTCATTGTTTTCATCATTTCCATCATCTCATCCATTCTACTAGCCATTGTTCCAATAGCAGAAACTCTCCTCTGTGACATTCTTCCTAAGATCAAGTGCAAACTACCTCAGGTTCCATGATCGGGCTACAAGGTGACAACTGCCTCACAATCAGTGATCGGTTGCGACACAAGTAACCTGCCTCAAGTTGGCAATCTATCCACAACAAGATCTTATGGAATTCCCTTGCCAACTTTGCTCAATTTAGTCCCAAAGATTCAAACTTTCACTCTAATACCACTTGGTGCAGTCACGGTAGGAGGGTTCATAGAGTGAACTGTCTAGGCCATGCAGGAAGAGTAAACACAATGGAAAAAATTCAAAGATGTGAAACAAATGAAGATTCAATCATTTAGTATATCATAGAATTCAAATACAATCTGGGCGGCATCCTGTGGGCTTACAACTAGGGATCAAAGGCCTAATTTCAAAATATTCACAAGATATAGCTTTGAAGCTCCTTCGTGTAAAATCTAAACTATCAACTATTACTATGTGAATCACCTGATAACTACTTTGCTAAGGATCTATTACATCAATATATATCATCTCTGGAACAATAGATTCCTCTGCGTTGGCCAAGGAAGGTCACAAACTCCAATGAAGAGTTGTAATATGTGTACACGGATAGGACGGACCTAATCATGTAGAACACCTCTGCAAATGTATGGAATGATGTGTGGATCTAATGAAGGGGGTAAATCATAAAAAACACAACAGAAATGGCACAAAGAAAATAGAATATTTCTTTATTGATTTAGACAAATTATTACATTACAGAATCTCAACTACAATCAGAGGAATCAATCCTCCACAGGCTGCAACACACTACAACTACACATCACCAGGCTCTGGAATCTTCTAGCTTCTGTAACCCCAACTCAGTTAGGGTTTCTATTTTCCCACCTATTTTTGACTCTACGCTTTCCCCCTTAACTCTACTACTGCCCGGGGTTCCCAAAATAGTCATAAATAGTACTTTTTGGTGGCCTCTAGCTAAATTTTGAAATTTGCAACTTCCTTCAAAAGTAGGTCATCTTCCGAGAAGCATAACTTTTGATCTAGGTGTCTGATTGACGAACTGTTTTAAGCACCAGAAATCTCATGATGTGAACTACCATGCTGGAAATCCATAAATGGATTTCCATCAACTTTTTGGGAGGTTATGGGATGTTTTAGTGCCTCATATCTCATTTCAAAAACTTTTAGGGCTTTTTCAGAAAACATAAACTTTAATATCTTTTAGCTCACAAATGATCTTTGCCTAATTCCTTCACCAAAGGTCTTATATTTCAGTTATGAAGCTTTCTGTAAGTCTTTGCTTCAATCTATGCCCAAATGCAAACTTTCCTAAAATGACCTTTAAACTTTCCAAAAAGGCAGGTTGTTATTTTTAGCAGTTTAGAAAAAGCTGAAAGTACTACATCATTATTCAGGAGATTATGGAATCAGAAACACTAATTATAAAATGAAATGAAAACAACTACAATGACTTTGAATTAACTTCTTTTTGGGTAATGCAAGATTTTCCTTCCACCACTGGATGCTCCTACATCAGACACCCAGGGTAATTTGAGAAGTGACCCTGTCTCAGGCGTTTGTGTGAGGAAAACCCAAAAGGTCAACCTCTAACTTAGACAACCAAGAAGAATCTTCAATAGGCCTTCCTTTCCATTTCACCAGATATTCTTCATATTGCATATTCTGAGTACTTCTTCCCACACAGCTATCCAAGATCTCTTCTATCTCCTCCATTGAAGTAGATGCTGGAATACTCAACTGTTCTTCTGTTGGTCCATCCTCTGTGCCACCTTCATTATATTTTGTTAAATCAGTAATGTTGAACACAGGGGAAATATTGATCCCACTCGGCAGCTCTACCTCATATGCATTTCCTGAATCATGCTTCTTCAGGATTCTGCATGGTCCAAATTTCTTTATTTTCAACTTATTGTATGTTCCAATTGGGAACCTTTCTTTTCTTAAGTGAACCATGACTTCATCTCCTACCTGGAACTCTTTATATCTCCTCTTCTGATTTGCCTTAGCCTTGTACTGAATATTCATCTTATTAATGTACTTTCGCACCTCTTCATGCAAATTCTTTAGATGTTCTGCAAAGTCTTCAGCTTCAGCACTTGTCTCTTCTCCTTTATCTAGCTTCCTTAATTCAAAAGCATTTCTTGGGCTATTGCCATATACAATCTAGAATGATGATATACCAGTACTCCTATTGATAGAATTGTTGTAAGCAAATTCTACCTATGGTAAAATTAAATCCCATCCTTGGGATTATCTCCTACTAAGCATCGTAGCAGGTTACCCAAACTCATATTCACCACTTCTATCTACCCATCAGTCTATGGATGGTGTGCAAAACTGAACTTCAAATCTGTCATCAACTTCTTCCAGAATGTCCTCTAGAAATAACCAACAACCTTGGTATCTCGATCTGAAACTATGCTCTTTGGTAGACCGTGTAATCTCACCACCTCTCTGAAAAATAATTCAACAATATGAATAACATCGTTAGTCTTCTTGCAAGGAATGAAATGTGCCATCTTTAAGAATCTATCCACCGCCATAAAATTGGAATCATGTCCTCTATGTGTCCTTGGTAAACCAAGAACAAAATCCATACTAATATCATCCCATGGCTTCTCTGGTACAAGTAGTGGCTGATATAGACCTATATTCTGACTTGCTCCTTTTGCCATCCGACATACTCTGCAACTCTGCACAAATTTCCTCACATCTTGTTGCAACTGTGGCCAATAATAATTTTCACCAACAATAGCAATGGTCTTATCTCGACCAAAGTGTCCAGCCAATCCTCCACTATGCTTCTCCTTAATCAGGTTCTCTCTCATGGAACTCCTCGGAATGCACAACTGCTTCCTCTAAACAACATGCCATCTTGGATTATGAAATCCAACCATTTTGTCCTGTCCAAAGTAACAGGTTCCAAACAAGCTTTCCAGGCCTCTGCAAAATCTAGATCTTCAGGATACAAACTTCTGAGCTCATCAAACCCAACAACCTCTATCTTCATTTCTGTCAACAAATTTTGCCTTCTACTCAAGGCATCTGTAACTCTGTTGGACTTCCTAGTCCTGTGCTTCAAAATAAAAGTATAGCTCTACAAAAACTCAACCCATTTTAAGTGCCTCTTGTTCAACTTTCCTTGACTATTAAGATACTGCAAGCCTGATGATCAGTATATAAAACAAACTTCTTTAGCAAAAAATAATGTCTCCATTTCTTCAAAGCTTGAACTATTGCATAAAACTCCTGATCATAAACAAAATACTTTTCCTTGGCATCATTAAGCTTCTCACTAAAATAGGCAATGGGCTTACCTTCTTGGCTCAAAATAGCTCCTATAGGACTGCCACTAGCATCACAATCTACCTAAAGTACCTTATTGAAATCTAGAAGTGCCAAAACAAGTTACTCTGTGACTTTCTACTTCAATGTATCAAAGCTTTTATATGCTGCTTTAGTCCATCTAAACTCTTTTCTATCCCCTCTCATTGTCTCAGTTAGGGGTGCACAAATGCTACTAAAATCCATGATAAATTTTCTATAAAAACTTTCCAAACCATGAAAAGATCTTACCTCAAAAGCACTCCTTGGCATAGGTCATTCAAAGAGAGCCCTCACCTTCTCTGGGTCTATCTTAAGACCTTCCTCTGAGACAACAAATCCTAGGTATACCAACTCCTTCTTTGCAAAACTACATTTCTTCAGATTGATCAACAATTTCTCCTCCCTCAACTTCTCAAAAACTTTTCTGATATGCATTATATGCTCATTCCAAGTCTTACTAAAAGTCAAAATATCATCTAAATAAAGAATAACAAAACTTCCTAAAAATTCTTTCAATACCTCATTCATGAGTCGCATGAATGTGCTCAGTGCATTGGTTAGCTCAAATGGCATGGCTAACCACTCATACAAACCTTCCTTTGTCTTGAAAGTTGTCTTCCACTCGTCTCCTTCTTTGATACGGATCTAGTAATACCCACTCTTCAAGTCAACCTTTGTGAAGTACTTGGCTCCACTCAAACAGTCCATTATGTCATCCATTCTGGGCAATGGATATCTGTACTTAATTGTCATCTTATTGATGGCTCGAGAGTCTGTACACATTCTCCACTCTCTATCTTTCTTTGGTTCTAGTACTGCAGGTACCGCACATGGACTTAGAATCTCTCTTATCAATCCCTTCCTCAACAACTCCTGAAATTGTCTGTTCAACTCTTCACTCTCTGTTGGAGTCATTATATGGACTGCCTTATTCAGCAAATTGGCTCCTAGTATCAAATCCATTTGATGACTTATCTTCCTCACTAGTGGTAAACCTTCAGGTACATTATTAGAGACAATATCTTGAAATTCTTCCAACATTTCTAAGACTTCTACTGGTACATATTCACATTTCTCTTGACTAATCTTAAGAATCAATGCAAAGCAATGACGCTCATGCTTCATACCTGTTGACCTATTTTTCCTCTGTGCAAAGTAAATAGTTCACCTTGTATTTTCCTTGAAAATCCTTTAGAAAATGACCGTGCAAGGCTTAAATCCTTCAAATACTCATGCTATGTCTTGTCAAAAATCTCACCTTGAGAATCTTTGCAGAAAACCCAAAAAAACCCAGAAATCTTTTAGCTTCAAGTATTTTCTATCATAGGGATTTCTTAGTTTCATGTTTAGTATTTGTGTTTGCATTTCTCAATGTATATTTGCATATACATTCGCCATTGTATGTTCATATTTACAAGTGCAATATACAATGACAAAGATGCAAAGTAAAGATGCAAGTCATACATACAAGAGTGAATGAACAGTGCAATGTACATCGGCAGGATGCAACAGTGGCTTGTATATGCGATTATATCTTTGTATATACAATCGCACATACAAAGGAGAATATGCAAAGGAGAATGTATGTTCGCAATGTAGATTGCCGATATACAAGTGCAACATACAAGGACGCAAACACAATCAAGAGATGCAAAGGGACATACAAAGGTTTTTGCATATGTGCCAACATACAAAGGTGAATGTATATCAGCCGATATACAAGGCAAATGTGAATCGGGTTTATATGTATCTTTGGTTTGTATATTTTCTTTGTATATTTGAACATACAAAGAAATATATAATGGAAATATGCAGAGCGCTAGACAAGCATGAGATGCAATTAGTGGGGACCGCAAGTATACAAAGGAGATTGTATGTGTTCGACATACAATATGAGCATGCATTCCTAACATACAAGGCAGACCTGACTTGAAAATCAAATTCTGGCAAATTCAAGCGTTGAGTCCGCGACTTGTATGTATAAGGGCATTGTATATTGCGATATACAAAAGAAAATATACAAAGGGAAAGCATGCAAGGCGGACCCAACTGGGAAATCAAATACAGCTGATGGTCATTTTGGGGTTCGCGAGTTGTATGTATAAATGCATTGTATATGCCGAAATACATGGAGAAGTGATACAAGCTGGACCTGTTGCAAAGTTACAAAAATGGTTAATGATCTTTTGAGGTCCGTGCATTATAAGTATATTTGCGATTGTATGTTTTCATATACAATCAGATATACAAAGGGATTTTGCATATGCCGAAGTAAAGTGTTTGTGATGTATAAGTGTGTCTACAGTTTCCTTTGTATATTTCGCATTGTATATTGCAATATACAAAGGTCAGATACAACAGCAATATACAAGGCGGGCCCGATTTGAAAATCAAATTCGGCCTATTCAGTGTTGAAGTCCTTAGTTTGCATGTTGAAGCGATTGTATGTTGGCACATACAATTAGATATACAAGGCCAACATATAGGGGATTTCGGCGAGATAGTATGCATTGGCAACTCATTTTTTGATCTTTCCGATGGCCGATAGCAAATGCAGTTTTTCAGCGATGCTTCTCAGACTAGCTCAGCGACCAATCAGGCGATGACACGTGGCAGGGGCATACATGCAAAAGGTGATATAAAAGTAAAGGGGCCTGCTCTTGTATGTGGCCATTGTATTGTATATACAAGGTGACATACAATTGAACATACAAAGACATTTCAAAGGCCGAGTTGGATGCCGAATAAAAGCACATACAAGGCACTTTGCATATGCAAAGGCAATTTCAGAGGGAGTTTCAGAGGCCGATACAAGTGCAGATGCAAAGCGATATACACATACAGTTGACTAAAACTTTGACCGCCTATATCTTCCACGTCCTGGAAAATTTTAACATGATTTAAAAGCGACCATTTTGGGCAAATGCAGATATTTCTTGCATTCATTGCTGCACAAAGATGAAGCAGTTTGCATTGATGACCGAAAATATCTCTTAAACCGCCATGTTTCAAATATTTCATATATTCATGGTTGAAGATAACCATTGAAGCTGCTCGCATTCAATGCCCAAATATCTTCCACCAATTCAAGGGTGCAGATCAATGATGCAACAGCTTGCATTAAAGACTCAGAATATCTCCCACTTGCCCCGTTCCAGATATTCCCACACCATAACTTCTGCAGGTGGACGTCCCTTCAAGTAGATATTTTCTGATACAGCTCATGGAGCAAATTTTTGTAACCAACTTAGGGCATTTTTGGAATGCTATATATATGCATTCGAGAGATGTAAACAAGGTTGGAAAAAAAATTTTGGCTTTCAAGCTTTTCTGTTTCCAAACAGAGCTTTCTACTACTGTAACTGTGCCTTATTATTGAATATATGCAAGTCATCTTACCTCTTTTTACTGATTTTTCTAGTTTAGTGTGAACTTACATATGGTTGTCTGTGAACATTCTATTCCTCTCAACCTTCTTGTTTCTCACCTCTGCTAAAAAAAATCATTTGAATCTGTGTATGTCTACTTGTTGTATCTAGTTATTTTGTGCATTTTTTTTAGTTCTATGAAAGTTTCTTTTAATCAATCTGGTGCATCACCCTTACTTTCATTTTTCCTATTTTTATCTTTCATTCAAAAAGCATTCCTTCTCCCTTTTCCACTGAAGATTTAGTAGTTTTAGGTGATATCCAGTCAAGAAAGCCGGCCTTCTCCAGAGGTTTGATCTCATTTCGTAACATCCCACACTTCGAGATCATTTCTATGTTACTCCAGATTGCTAAAGTTTTACAACTGCAGCAAAGGGTGCAAATCTGGGTGATAACAATACCCTCCAAAAAGTTTCTACCATCTACCAAGCAAATTCTGGCAGTACTACATACCTTTTCTTCCACCTCCTTCAAGGGCTTCAACTTATGACGAACTCCATCCTTTGTTAGGGAATATGTGTTTGCACGACCATCATGGACAGCGCTTCTATCATACTGCCACGGCATCCCCAATAGCATATGACATGCATCCATTGGTATGATATCACACATCACCTCATCATGGTAGTCCCCAATCTTGAACTTCACTAAACACTGTTCATTGACCAAAGCTTTGTGGTCCTTTTGCAACCATGCAATCCGATATGGATGTGGATGCTTTCTTCTTGTCAACTTCAACTTGTCAACCATCTCCTCTGAAACAAGATTGTCAGTACTTCCATTATCAATAATAATATCACAACACTTACCTTCACATTTGCACCTTGTGTGAAATAAATTCTTCCTCTGATTGGATTCTTTTTCCTCATTCAACAAAGTTCTTCTGACAACTAAGGTTTCTCCCCTTTCAGCATCTTCAGAATGCTCAGACTGCGCATCTTCATCTACATGTGCAACTCGTGCATTACCTTTAGGTCTTCTATTTGTCCTTCCTTGGTGTTGTGGACACTCATATGCTCGATGCCCTTCTACTCCACATTGGAAACAGGTTCCTCTGAAACCTCCTCTTCCGGGCCCTTACCTAGGTTGGCCTCTTCCTCTTCCTCTTTGCTCAGCATTGTTTTGGTCATGAGGGCAGTAGGCATATCCCCTCTCTGATTTCAACTGGTGCCAACTTCTTCACTTTTATTTTGATCTTCATTATGACCTCCATAGGGTCTTCCACTAGTCCTTCCACCTTGACCTCTTCCCCTTTGCTTTCTATCGAATCTTTTATTTAGCTTCTCTTCTACTTTCAAGGAAAATTGGTACGCATCTTCTATGGTGGTCATTCTGACCAGGCTCAGCTCCTCTTGAATACTTGGCCTCAACCCATTAATGTAATGGGTTACCTTCTCTTTGTTGGCCTCTACATGGCCTATCCTAATAGTAATCTTATAAAACTCGTTTGTATACTCCTTAACAGACTTGTTACCTTGCTTCAATCCTTGCAGCTTCTTCAATGGCTCCATCTCATAGTCCATAGGAATGAACTTCTTTTCAGTTTCTCCACCATCCAATCCCATGTGGTGATCTTTCCTTTTCCTCTTTTGTTCCTCTCTAACTGGACCTCCTTCCACCAAATATTTGCATAGCCCTTCAACTTTTTTTTGCAAACTTGACCTGATTTGGGTCCTCCATGTCTTCATACTCGAAATACTCTTACATGTCATTAATCCAATCAATAAGTTGTTCTGGATTCAAATTTCCAGAATATGTAGAAACTTCAATCCTGGGCCTCTTTCCAATCTTAGAAATGGCCCTCAACAACCTAACTTCTGCAGAAACTTCTGCAGCTTCTTGTTCTTCCTCAGATAGCTCTTCTTCAGCGTCATCTTTACTTTCTTCTCTTGTTCTTGGCTCAAACCCTCTTCGTAGCTCCTTTTGCAATGCATCAATTTGCCTTTGCAAGGCTCTAAAACCCTCTTCTGTCAAAGCATTCCTCCCAATATAATTTCTTCATGGAGGCATCTTGATCTCCACAGCAAACCCACAACCTTAGGTCCTGGTGCAAACTGTCTCATGGTCGGTGATCTGTCTACACACTCAAGAACCCTTGCTCTGATACCACTTGATGAAAGGGGTAAATCATAAAAAACACAACAGAAATGGCACACAGAAAATAGAATATTTCTTTATTGAATTGGACAACTTATTACATTACAGAAGCTCAATTACAATCAGAGGAATCAATCCTCCAGAAGCTGCAACACACTACAGCTACACATCACCAGGCTCTGGAATCTTTTGCCTTATATAACCCCAACTCAGCTAGGGTTTCTGTTTTCCCAACTATTCTTGACTCTACACTTTCCTCCTTAACTCTACTACTGCCCAGAGTTCCCAAAATAGTCATACATAACACTTTTTAGCGGCCTCCAGCTAAATTTCAAAATTTACAACTCCCTGCAAAAGTAGGTCAACTTCTGAGAAGCATAACTTTTGATCCGGGTGTCTGATTGACGAACCATTTTAAGTGCTGGAAAGCTCACGATATGAACTATCACACCAAAAATGCATAAACAGATCTCTGTCAACTTTTCGGGATGTTATGGGATGTTTTAGTGCCCCATATCTCATTTCAAAAAAATTTAGGGGTTTTTTGGAAAACATAAACTTTAATATCTTTCAACTAACAAATGATCTTTGCCTGATTCCTTCACCAAAGGTCTTATGTTTTAGTTATGAAGCTTTATGTAAGTTTTTGCTTCAATCCATGCCCAAATGCAAACTTTCCTAAAATGGCAGTTAAACTTTCCAAAACAGACAGGTTGCTATTTTTAGCAGTTTGGAAAAAACTGAAAGTCCTACATCATTATTCAAGAGATTATGGAACCAGAAACACTAATTATGGAATGAAATGAAAACAACTGCAATGATTTTGAATTAACTTCTTTTTGGGTGATGCAAGATTGCCCTTCCACCACTAGATGCTCCTACATCAAGATCTCGGGGATGGTCGGCCACGAACCAAAGATCATTAAACGATGTGTCATTAAGCTCCACAAGTCGAGGAATGCTTTACAAGTCTTCTCCTTTAGCTGATGTGTCTAAGACTATCAAGATGCTCTATTATGAGAAAATAGTTGATCTTCTGATAGCGATAGCTTTTCGATAACTACTCCAAATGCTCTGAATTTTGGATATGATGTAGATGAATGAATCTAGATGCTATGTCCAGCTCTGCAAGATGTGAAATACAACTGTGGTAGAATGCGGACCAAAATTTAGAAATTGCTACCGACTAAACTACCTGAACTGAACTGGAAAATGAAAGGAACAAAATGGACTGCAAGCAAACTGAAATGTAGATGTTTTTGGTTGATGCAAGATTGCTCTTGAACTAGGAATGCTCCTGAATCAGTTGATTTCAAACAAATCTCAGAGTGCAGAAGGGACTCATCACCAGCACTCTTTACGACTGCACCTAAGAAAAAACACACTTTGCTAGCATATAAAACAGACAGCTTACCTTATATATGCCCCCTCCTTAAGGTGGTTGATATCATGTACTAATATCAAGCACATTAAGGTAGGTATAAAACACACAAGGTAACACAGACTCTCGCAAATCCCATGCCCCTCGGAGGTGACATGTACTTTACGATCACCAAATGTTCCCACATACACATTCCTACAAGAAAAGTGTTAGCATCCATATAATCATGATAAACAACAATGCATATGATCATTCACATAAAGAGCCAAGGTTATACTACGGATTTGAAGACCAAGTATAACTATGGGGCTATACTATAGAAATCTCAAAACCAAGTGTAACCAAGGCGAGATTCAAAGATAAATAAAGTGCACAGAGCATTAGTATTGTTATGGTTTGTAAGTGTGATAAGACAACATCAAGATCACATAGAGTTATTCTACTAGCCAAGTGTCAGATAATATATATCAACATCATCGTCATGTATGGACTTGGTCCATTTTTTTATTTCTCACTAAAGGGACACTAGGTCTATATCAGTATAATATATTTTTCATCATTCGCCCACTAGATAGAAACAATAGATGAAGGTAAACAATAAATCAAGAGAGGAAAAACAAGTGCCTTAGGGATAGTCATGTAGGAGGGTGCCCCCAAGTCACCAACTGCAACACTATGTACGTAAGACACAACATACAACAGTGAAAAGTAGAGGAGAAGCAATATAGAAGAATGATGATACAAATAGAAGGTCACAATAGAGGCGGTCTCCTAGTATCCTGGACCTTACAAAAGAGAATCAAGCGTCATCCCAGGAGGCTTAAACAACACATAACACATCACGGGGGAAACACAACACAAGAGGTAAAGGGTTAGAAATACTTACCCGTTTTATCCTAATGTGATGCAGGAGCATCCAGGGTGTAAGAGCAATCTTGTATCAACCAAAAAAAATGTTGTTTCTTTTCAATAAGGGTTAAATTTGGCAGGGTTACTATTTTTAGTAATTTTGCATTTGTGCACAACTAGATACAAAATCTTACACAGACCTCTAGAATGGTGAATTGAAGTTAATGGTGAAGAAATCACTTCAATATCATTTGTCATTTGTGAGATATTAAAATTTCAAATTCTAAAAATCCTATTGAAATATTCAAATTCAAATTTGAGGCACTTAGAGGCTCCAGATGGGCCCAAAATTTGGTGGGAAACCCAAGTAGTCTACCTTTTGGTACACCAATGTCTTTTTGATAGCTTTCCAAAAAGGTATTATAATTGAAAATATAATGGTCGGATCGAAAGTTATGGCCCCGCAAAGTTGACCTATTTTTGGAGGGAGATGCAAATTTTGAAATTAAGCTAGTGGCCGCCAAAAAGGGCTATATATGACCATTTTTGGGAACCCTTGGGGTAGTAGAGTTAAGGGGGAAGGTGTAGAGTCAAGAAACGGTGGGAAAATAGAAACCCTGGTTGATTTGGGGTTACAGAAGGCTGAAGATTCTAGAGTCTTGAAAATTAAGCCATAACGCGAGTGCATTATGCTTTGCTATTAAAAAAAACTATTGTTAAAGCTTATCATTCACACAAATGCAGATGCTCATATTATAGAAGACTAATATATTATAATATTAGAGATCCCTTAGAAAAATGTAATAACAAAGCTGCTTTGCCTTATGTTAGGTTGTTAAACCCATCATTTTTGACACTCTTCTCTTAACAAAATAAGAGGAATAAGCATAGAAGGCAGAGAATTTGATCTTACTAGTTTGCATATATTGGTCGGTTTACATTCTGTGACTTCATTTTCATTGAATAAAAAGGTTTATCTGATTTGAAATAAGGGGCAGAGTTCATTGTCCTGTGCTTTTCTAGATGAGAGGGTCCATAATGTCCAAGGTTCTTCCAAGAATGGCCTACAATAGAGATAAGTTTTTGTTATACCAATCCTCCTGGTATAGCTACAATTCAAATGCCTGCTTTGAAAGTTAAAATAAATTAAATTAGACTTACAATTTTAATTTTCTTCCAATCCTTCAACATCATTGTTGTTTTCCCCATCAAAAACCAATTCATTTAGCAACTTGTTGCCCATTGGTTGACTTGAACTACACACTTTGTTAGAAGAAGGGCATCTTTTATCTGTATCAATGTTGGTATTCATAAGCTGAAGAGCATTGATATTTTTCACACTCCCTGTTCTTTGAAATATCTTAACCTTAAAATATGACTTGGATATGTACTTGAACATAGCAAAATCTCCAATCTCCAGCCCATGATAATTCACAAAATTTTCCCAACCCTGCCTAAATTCCAGTTTATTTATAGTACCCCCTACTTGTACATCCCACTCCTGCCCACCTAGGCCTTGCAACACCATATGTTCATCTGTGTCGTTTATAAATTGTGAAACAAATGCAGGAGGAATATGATGCGGTAAACACATTATACAATGAGATTTTACAAGTTCTTAACAGTGTACAAGAAATAAAAGAATGAAAAATATTGTATAGAGTTACCATTTTTTGTGTAAATTCTCCAAGCATAACTTTGATGAAGGAGGCACACCCATTAAAGCGCTATTTATAATGGTATTTGCCATGTTTTTAAAACATTTGTGACTGCATGCTCTGCATGGTATAAAAATCCCCCCCGTTTCTTCATCCTCCATGGCAAATGCAGATGCAAAAGCCTGTGTAAAATTAACCCAAACAAAAAGAACTGTACATAATCCTGAATTATCTACAAGCACAAATATACCTACAAATACAATAAACAAAATTGGTAGAGTGAATTTTACACTATTAGTACAAGGGGAAAAAATGAGCCATGGTGTGAGTGATTGATGGTACTTGGTATTTTCTTAGTTGGTAGCACTTAAATTGAGGAGATGCAAAATTAAGTACGATTACATAGATCTAAAGAAAAGACAGCAGCCTGCAATCAGTTTTTTTAAATAATCATGGCAATTTTCCTCTATGGTACATTCCTTTAAATATTTGATCATATGCCCTTTAAATGATGTTATCTCCATGTTTATATGCCCTAGATATTTCCTTCGGTTTCTTTATTTTATCAGGATAGAGCCTAATATTTTGTTTTGTTTTGATTTTTGTTCACTGTTGTTACTAAATTTTAAAACAAATTGAAGTCGCAAAATTTTGTTTTTATTTTTGGTCACCATTAGTTCCCAAATTTTAAAACAAATGTTTTCTTAGTTTTTTTTTCGAGACTATGTTTGTAGTTATGAATAATTCACTAACATTTTTTGGTATAGTTTAATCAATCATTGTAATCAAGGTATTATTATCTATTGTATTTGTAATGTCTTTCCTTAGTTTTTTGGGAAGAGCTTAAACTATACCTTAAACCCTAATCCATCAACCCTAAACCCTAATCCCTTATCCCTAAAGCCTCAACCCTCAACCCTTAAACCTTAAATCCTAAACCTTATCCCTAAACCCTCAACCCTCGACACTATACCTTAAACCCTAATCCCTTATCCCTAAACCCTAAACCCTATCCATTAAGCCTCAACCCTCAACTCTTAAACCTTAAATCCTAAACCCTCAACCCTCAACACTATACCTCAAACCCTAATCCCTCAACCCTAAACCCTAATCCCTTATCCCTAAACCCTAAACCCTATCCTTAAAGCCTCAACCCTCAACCCTTAAACCTTAAATCCTAAACCCTATCCCTAAACCCTCAACACTATACCTCAAACCCTAATCACTCAACCCTAAACCCTAATCTCTTATCCCTAAACCCTAAACTATATCCCTAAAGCCTCAACCCTCAACACTTAAACCTTAAATCCTAAACCCTATCCCTAAACCCTCAATGCTCAACACTATACCTTAAACCCTAATCCCTTATCCCTAAACCCTATCCCTAAAGCCTCAACCCTCAACCCTCAACCTTAAAGCTTTAAAGCCTCAACCCTTATCCACCCCTCTCCTCCCGTATCTGCCTCACCCCATCTTTCCCCTATCTCTCAACCCTTAGCCTTCTAGGTCTCTCTCTTATCCATAAAGCCTCAACCCTCAACCCTTAAACCTTAAATCCTAAACCCTATCCCTAAACCCTCAAGCCTCAACACTATACCTTAAACCCTAATCCCTTATCCCTAAACCCTAAACCATATCCCTAAAGCCTCAACCCTCAACCCTCAAACCATAAATACTAAAATCTATGCCTAGACCCTCAACCCTCGACAATATACCGTAAACTCTAATCCCTCAACCCTAAACTCTATCCCTAAAGCCTCAACCCTTAACCCTTAAACCTTAAATCCTAAACCATATCCCTAAACCCTCAACCCTCAACACTATACCTTAAACCCTAATCCCTTATCCATATACCCTAAACCCTTATCCCTAAAGCCTCAACCCTCAACCCTCAACCCTTAAACCTAAATCCTAAACCCTATCCCTAAACCCTCAATCCTCAACACTATACCTTAAACCCTAATACCTTATCCCTAAGCCATAAACCCTATCTCTAAAGCCTCAACTCTCAACCCTTAAACCTTAAATCCTAAAATCTATCCCTAAACCCTCAACCCTCGACACTATACCTTAAACCCTAACCCCTTAACCCTAAATCCTAAACCCTATCCCTAAAGCCTTAACCCTCAACCCTTAAATGTTAAACCTTAAACCCTATCCCTAAACCCTCTACCCTCAACACTATACCTTAAACCCTAATCCCTTAACCCTCAGCCCTAAAGCCTCAACCCAGAATCCTTAAACCTTCAACCCTAAACCCTATCCCTAAACCCTCTACCCTCGACACTATGCCTTAAACCCTAATCCCTCAACCCTTAAACCATCAATCCCTCAAACCTTAAACCCTAAACTCTCAACCCCTAGATACCCTTAAACCCTTAAACCCTATACCGTATACACTTAAAATCTCAACCCTCTAACTTATACCCTCAACCATATACTTAAGCCCTAATCCCTCAATCCTCAACCCTATACCTTAAACTCTGAAACCTACACCCACAAACCCACAAATCCTCATCCCTATACCCTATAACCTCACCCTTATACCCTAAACCCTGAATATTTTGCCTCAACCCTATACTTAAAACCTAAACCATACACTCTCAACCCAAGTCACCCTATGCCTTATATACCCTCAATTCATATCGTAAACCCTAAACCCTAATCCCCATACCTTATACAATTAATCTTATACACTCAACAAGTTGAATATTATCCCTCAACTATAACCCTCTACCCTTAACCTATTACTTAATCCCCAATCCCTTAACCCTCAACCCTAATCCATCAACCCTAAACCCTATTCCCTCAAGGTCCTAAACCCTAATCCCTTATCCCTAAACTCTAAACCCTATCCCTAAACCCTCAACCCTCAACCCTAAATGGTATCCCTAAAGACTCAACCCTAAACCCTAATCCCTCAAGTTCCTAAACCCTAATCCCTTATCCCTAAACTCTAAACCCAATCCCTAAACCCTCAACCCTAATCCCTCAACCCTAAATGCTATCCCTAAAGCCTCAACCCTAAACCCTATTCCCTCAAGGTCCTAACCCCTAATCCCTTATCCCTAAACTCTAAACCCTATCCCTAAACCCTCAACCCTAATCCCTCAACCCTAAATGCTATCCCTAAAGCCTCAACGCTAAACCATAATCCCTCAAGTTCCTAAACCCTAATACCTTATCCCTAAACTCTAAACCCTATCCCTAAACCCTCAACCCTAATCCCTCAACCCTAAACACTATCCCTAAAGCCTCGACCCTAAACCCTAATCCCTCAAGGTCCTAAACCCTAATCCCTTATCCCTAAAATCTAAACCCTATCCCTAAACCATCAACCCTAATCCCTCAACCCTAAATTATATCTGTAAAGCCTTAATCCTAAACCCTAAACCCTCAAGGTGCTAAACCCTAATCCCTTATCCCTAAACTCTAAACCCTATCCCTAAAGCCTCAACCCTCAACCTTAAACCTTAATCCCTCAACCCTCAACCCTAATCCCTTATCCCTAAACCCTAAACCCTAATCCCTCAACCCTAAACCCTAAATGCTATCCCTATTCCTAAACCCTCAACCCTCGACACTATACCTTAAACCCTAATCCCTTATCCTTAAACCCTCAACCCTAAACCCTAATCCCTCAACCCTAAACCTTCAACCCTAATTCCTCTACCCTCAACACTCTACCTTAACCCTAATCCCTTGACCCTCAACCCCAAATGTTATCCATAAAGCCTCAACCCTAAACCCTAATCCCTCAAGGTCCTAAACCCTAATCCCTTATCCCTAAACTCTAAACCCTATCCCTAAACCCTCAACCTTAAACCTTAATCCCTCAACCCTAAACCTTAATCCCTCAACCCTCAACCCTAATCTCTTATCCCTAAACCCTAAACCCTAATCCCTCAACCCTAAACCCTAAATGTTATCCCTATTCCTAAACCCTCAACCCTTGACACTATACCTCAAACCTGAATCCCTTATCCCTAAACCCTCGACCCTAAACCCTAATCCCTCAACCCTAAACCTTCAACCCTCAACCCTAATCCCTCAACCCTAAATGCTATCCCTAAAGCCTCAACCCTAAACCCTAATCCCTCAAGGTCCTAAACCCTAATCCCTTATCCCTAAACTCTAAACCCTATCCCTAAACCCTCAACCCTAAGCCCTCAACCCTAAATGCTATTCCTAAAGCCTCAACCCTAAACCCTAATCCCTCAAGGTCCTAAACCCTAATCCCTTATCCCTAAAATATAAACCCTATCCTTAATTCCTCAACCCTAAATCCTATCCCTAAAGCCTCAACCCTAAACCCTATTCCCTCAAGGTCCTAAACCCTAATCCCTTATCCCTAAACTCTAAACCCTATCCCTAAACCCTTAACACTCAACATTAAACCTCAATCCCTCAACCCTAAACCGTAATCCCTCAACCCTTATCCCTTATCCCTAAACCCTAAATCCCAATCCCTCATTCCTAAACTCTAAACGCTATCCCTATTCCTAAACCCTCAACCCTTGACACTATATCTTAAACCCTAATCCCTTATCCCTAAACCCTCGACCCTAAACCCTAATCCTTCAACCCTAAACCCTATCCCTAATCCCTCTACCCTAATCCCTCAACCCTCAACCCTAAACCCTCAACCCTAAATGATATCCCTAAAGCCTCAACCCTAAACCCTAATCCCTCAAGGTCCTAAACCATAATCCCTTATCCCTAAACTCTAAACCTTATCCCTAAACCCTCAACCCTCAACCCTAAATGCTATCCCTGAAGCCTCAACCCTAAACCCTAATCCCTCAAGGTCCTAAACCCAAATCCCTTATCCCTATACTCTAAACCCTATCCGTAAACCCTCAACCCTCAACCCTAAACCCTAATCCCTCAACCCTAAACCCTAAAAACTATCCCTATTCCTAAACCCTCAACCCTCGACACTAGATACCTTAAACCCTAATCACTTATCCCTAAGCCCTCAACCCTAAACCTTCCACATACATACATACATACAAACATGCATACATATATACATACATACAAGCATGCATACATACACACAACCATACATGCATACATACAAGCATTCATATATACATACATACATACATGCTTAATAACCTTGAAAATTAAACATTCTAAGGGAGACATAACGTGAGCACATTATAACACGCCTGTGTTATGTCAAACATGACAAACATTAAGCAAACTTTTGTGAAAAGGGAAAAAATGCAAAACGAAACATAACACAAGCGCGTTATAACATGAGCATGTTATATTTTGCTTTGGGAATCCCAAGCCTTAGGCTTGGGATTTTCTTTAGATTTCCAATCCAAAGGCTTGGAGTGCCTACCTGATGTCCAAAGACGTATTTTTGCATATTCTACAGAATTTCACATAATTTCATTCTTGTTAACCCTCAGATTTGCACGTGTTTCAAGGTTGAACAAATCACGAACACCTAGGTAATGTTAGGCTTTCTCTTAGCTATTTAATGATGTAATTTTTTTTACATTTTGACAATATTAAGCCTTTCATCTTTAATTTCTTTTGTTTTTGTGTCTATTTTTGGGCAAAAACCAGTGTTTGGTCTTGTTTCATTGTAAATTAACCATTCATTGAAATTTCAAAAAAATTACATTTTTAGAAACTAAACTCCATTCTACACATTAAAAAAATAATTTTCAATTAGTTTTCAAAATTTATAGGGGTAGCATGACCAAAATTCTATTTTTCAGGATGTGTCCACTTTAAAAATTAGTAAAAAATCAAATATTCATTAAAATTATTAGAAAAATCGGGCATAAACTACATGTTGTTAGCTAATTTCTCACCGAAGTGATTTTAAAAATACAAAAAAAAAAGTTAACCTTTTGAGAGAGCCACAAAACATGCTATGTTATGTTTTTTGACAGAAACAACACCAATTTTTGTGATTCCCTCTTTTGAACCCCTTAATCTATACCACTTTTTAAAAAAATTAGTAGTTTAGAAAGTAGAGTCGAAGCACTATGAACATTGTTTTTGTTGTAGCTTAAAATTTTGAGTGTAACTATGCTCAATTTCTCATCCAAGGCTAGCATTTCCTAATTTCAAAAAAAAAGTGGCCACTTAAGACCCCTTTTTGGCCCCCATCTTCTTGCACTTACCCTTAAAAGTATTATATCCAATGCGGCTTGAGTAATGTCTTGATGTGGATTCTATAGGTACTCGAATCTGTTGTTGATTTACACCACATCCATTACCTACATATTCACAATTGTTATAAAGGATTTTAAATCCTTGACCATAGAGGGATGTCATTTCTTTAGGAGATAGTGAAGCCTCATAAGTTGTAGTATAAGTGAGAGTATTGTCTTTATTTTCTACCAAGGGGACTTTAGCTTTCTCAGGTGCTTCAAAAGATTACTTAGATGAGATCGATGCCACTTTTGATGTGTCAAGGGTATTAATTTTATATTCCTCTATACTACAAGGATTAAAATCTAATGAGCCTCAATCATCACCAAAGAGTGCATTTGATGTTTTAGAGTCTTGTGCAACATTATCTGTGGCAAGAGGCATTGATGAATCAACTCGTAAATTGTTTAAGCTCATATGATTGTAAACTTGTTTTTGCATTTCCATATATAAATAGTTATCTGGTTCAAGATCAACATGAATAGTATGAAGTTTATCTTGGAATATAAATTTGATTGAACAATGTAGGGTGGAAGGAACTGCCCCCAATGCATGAATCCAGGGTCTACCAAAAATCATGTTGTAAGATAAAGAACTAGGCATGACATGAATCAAGGTAGATACAATCGCAAGACCCACCTGTATAGGTAAAGTTATAGTACCTATGGATTGACTACTATGATTATCAAAGCCACGAATGCTAAGTTTATCTGGTTTGATTTTTTATGTGTTGGCCTTGATTTTGTGTAGTACATCAATGCTACAAACATTAAAAGCCGATCCATTATCAATCATAACTTGTTTTATCAATGTTTTATTTATTGTGACAAAAATCATAAGTGGATCATATTGGTTTTGAACTTCAATTGATAGTAATTCATGTGGTTGGAAGAGAATATTTGTTTTTGTCGCATGCATACCATCCAATACAGTTGCTACATCATTAGGCTTAGCAGTAGGTGGGACAATCACCTTTTGCAAAGCTTCTTGGAACATTCCATGGTATGTAGGTAAAGTTTGTATTAAATCCCAAAGATAGATCTTAGTCGGAGTAGCACAAAGTTGTTCGACAAGATCATATTCTTGACCTCTTTTAGAAGTAAGATGAGGTGGTGGAGGAAGTATAGGTTGAGAACATGAAAGAGAGATAGGCACATGCGGTGCTTGCTTACTTTGCTTGTTATTACAAGTGTTGTATGTGTGAGCAATCACATTGTGGTGTGGTTATTGTGACACATTTTGAACACCTAGATTTCCTTGAATAATTTTTTGTGCATATTTGTAGATGTGATCGAGAGGTCTACCTTGAACCTTAATCATCGTCTTTAAACAAGATGGTGCACTAGGTGCCCTCGGACAATCATCTTAGGAATATTACTACAAAGTCTATTAATGAAGATTGAATTAACATTGTTTTCCTCTTGATTATACCCAACATCTATCCCTAAATGATTTAATGTGAGAGACCTTTTCTCATCCACTAATACTACATCTTGGCCAAGGAGAGCATTGGAATGAGAGAAAGGTACAATGTTTGTGGGAAGATTAGGTATTGTTTCATTAATAGAGTTATCCATAGTATTCTCTTCTAAGGTTCTTGGGCATTCAACTATAGGAGAAGTAGGATAACTTATGGAATCATCATCATCATCATCCTCATATGTTTTAGCTATTAATTCCAAAGCATTAAGAGAAGTTTTGCACTCATCATTATCAATGTGTTTTGTTAAATCTTCTACTACCCAAGGGCATGTATTCATGAGAGATGTGAAGTTGTCAAAATCAAATACATAGTCAAGGATTTCAAATGAAGAGCATTTAAATATATCCTCGTGATACATAGCTTGTAAATAAGTGAGAACATGAGGGTTCAGATTACGAAATTTGTAGAAATTCTTAAAGTTTTTGATAAATGCATATAAAGATACCAAAGAGAAATGAGATGAAGATGCCATGGTGAAATGTCTTGTAACATCAATGTAAAATCATTTTAAAATCTGATGAGAATTTATGCAAGAAACAAGTGCAAAACTATATGTGAAAATGACCTAAAATGTTTGATTTTTCAACTTTTTTTGCAATGCAAATAAGTGAAAGAAAAGGTGTTGTAACGAAATTGATCAAGGGAAACAAATAATATGTTTTATATCAGTCCAATGAAGCAATAATATACTTCACAACACCCTTTTGATGCAAACCTAGAGTGATGGCAAGTCAAAACCTAGTGAATATACACTAAAATATGCAAATTTTCAATGCAAAGACCCAATAAAAGGGGTGTTGTAAAGAATTTTTGGAGGGGCAGAAGATTATAACAGTAATATCTATCACCTAAAGCTATAAAATTCATCACAACATGCTTATAGTGCCAATCTAAGTCAAACCCTAGTGAAAATATAGCCAAAATATGCAATTTTTCACCAAATCTAAATGCAAAGGCCCAATAAAAAAGGTGTTGTAAAGAATTTTAGGAGGCGCAAAAAATAATAACCCTGATAATAGCCAATTAGTGCAGAAAAATCCTTTACAACACACCTATGATGCAAATTTAGAGTGACAATAAGGCCAAAATCTAGTGAAAAAATAAGGTTTTCAAACCCTAGGCATGAAATTTTGCAAGCAAACCACTATAATACAACACTACAATTAGAAATAAATCTCAATGAGTGTTTTAAAATGGTAGTAAAATCTAAAATAAGATTTTGACTATAAACCCTAGCTAATACAAAACTAAGTTATATAAAAAATGCACAATTTCAAGCAATTTTTATCAATTTAAGCATGAAAATACAATCTAAATGAATGATGAATGAAAATTTTCTATAATTTAAATCAGATCTGATGATAATAATAGAAATTTATTGAAATTCAATGTCAACCAATTCAAATTATTTAAAAATGCAAGCTAAAAATGCTAATTTTTTAAATTTTTTCAATTTTTCAATTTTTTTGTGATTTTCCAAATGCAATAAGATGAACAATGATATGTATGAATTAAATGAATGTAAATATGAAGCACAACACTTAGAAAGGTGCAAAATTCAAAATAACATAGGTTCACTAAAATGTTTAGGGTGAAAAATGTTTATAGTTGTTTGGTATGTCTGAAGAGAGTTTATGTTGATGCTCCTTTCACCACTAAACATTCAAGGACATTCAACCGAGTAGAGAACTCTACTACAGATCTCCTGTCACTTGGAACATAGGGGAAGATTAGAATTGTGTAATTTTGTTATTCAATTAAGCCCCGTTATGCTCAAAACCCTAATTTCATAAATTTGTAAACAAACGAACGAATTATAGAAAATGATCGCACACACAGATATCAAATGACAATCAAATGTGTACCAGATTTCAAAGTTTAGTATTCGGAACAGTGCCACAATTTCTATTGGGATCTGGGAATCTTGTTTGCAACCTGTTCTTGTTGTTCCAGAGATTTTCCACTTGCGGGATTTAGAGGACTAATGAGCAAACGCTCGAGTCCAGGTCCATGTTTTCTTCTCTGATCTGCAATTCTAACAGTTGGTACTACTCTCCTGCAACTCCACTTCTGCTTTTACAACCCGTAATCTACAATCACAAAAACACGGGTTGGGGGTTGTGGTGTTAAGAGGCTTGCCTCAATCAAGCCCCGGAGAGATATTCAAGTCTTTTGAACACCGTTGTCAGATAAAGAGTGTGTATCCCTGTGGGATAGAGGAAAAATATAAATGATAAATGATAGAAAACACAATTGATATCACCTTGTAGTGAAGATCTCATGGAAGGAAGATGCTCTTCATGCTATGAAGAGATGGATGTCAAATCTGCAAATACAAACACAAGAACAACACAAATTCTGCTCTGCAACATAATGAATGCCTTGAATCACCTCAACATAAGCCACAAGTTCACAATATCCATCTCGTTTACAAATGATAACCTAATCATGCTTATATATGCAACTACAAACATTCCCGCTAAGAATTTTGTAATTCAAACTTACCGTGTCGACATAGGACCTAAATAACAATCATAAACTGACACTTTGAAATTGGTCCTAACCTAAAATAGGGTAGGACTAGGGCGTGGGCGCCCAAGTCCTTCCCCCTGTTTCAAGTAGGATTTATGTTAAGTGCATCCCTTGAGTCCCAAATGCCATGCAACTCCAGGGTTTTCTCTTCGGGAGTCATCAAAATCATGCAAGATGCTCTAAATGCATTCTAAAGGACCCAGGAGCTAAACCTTAAGAGGAAAAAGGCCTCAAGGTTAATTTTTCCGAGATAACAATCATCTACTTGAGGTGAAGTTGTTTGTTTCCTTGAGTGAAACATTATGTAGATCTATCTCCTTTATGCTTGAGTCATTTAGGATTTTGCATTTGATTAAAGTATTGCATGGTTATGCTCACACTTAGGGTTTATGAGCACACACATCTGCATCTTTTGACACTGGCTATTGTTGAGGTAGTAATACCGAAACGGGATTTGATCGAGGCAAACTCCTATATAGCTACAACAAGCTTTCTCTGTCTTCTTGTTGTGCAAGTCAGATTCGGGAAGATCTGCCCTAAAGGAGCGAATAGGAAATAGGTTTTATCATCACAGTTTCTACAGAAGTTTCAAATTCATCATCGAACAAGTGCAAGGACACTAACAATACCTCCCAAGTCTATCAGACCCCTTGATCTGAGATTTGGAACCTTTATCAAAGGCTCATTCACCTGGTACAAAAAGTTTGTAGTCAGGGAATCTTTAGGGTTGATTTCAGGACAGCTCTAGTCTTCAGGGCCTTCAAAATTCAAGTGCACAGTCTTTGATAGTGTTTATTCACATTTCTATGTTTGTTCTATCATTTTCTTCTTCTAAGAACCATCTATCTAAATGATTCTTATAAATAGGGTTTGACTTGATCTAGCTATTTAGGGCTTGTGAAAACCTAGTCAAGGCATCTTCGTTAGAACACAAGGATATACTAAGAGGGGGGTGAATCAATATATCACTAAAACTTATTTTAGTTAATCATCAACAATTAAAACTTCTAACTACTTTAACCAGAAGATCAGCAATTTAAACCAATTAAAACACAACACATAAGCACACAACCACAACACCATATTTACGTGGAAAACCCAAGAAGGGAAAAACCACAGTGAGTAAGATGATTGGATCTACTGTCCAAATCTAGCCACACAAATGAAGATAAAATAGGATTACAATATTATTTATGGGCTACAACCCAAAGGAAACTTCAACTCCCTGAAATACAATGCAATGACACTTACAAAAGGAGGATCTACCCTCTAGATGTTACAAAATACCTCTGCACCATCCACGTACTTCACCTTAACACAAGATTTCACTTTCTTTGCTCAGTGAACACTTTCAGCTCCAACACACCTTCAGAATTGTACTCACATCTTCTCACATCCTCACACTCTCATACTATCCTCAACAAACAAGATCTTTCATTTATACCTTCCGCAATTTCCAAACATTTTCTCCCAAGTCGGCCAAGATGAAACGTGTAATAATGAAAAGTGCAAGGCCACTCCAAGTCGGCATCCAAAAGATGTAGAACAACAATGCGGACCAAGCCAAGTGATAACCAGGACCTATTCTTTATTGTCACATTCTTCCAAGCCGGTGCACAATTCAAATCATATAGCAGAAAAATTGAAAACACATGAAGTCAACCCAACAAATACTCATCCTTCCACCAGCAATTGCTCCTGACCTAAAACGATATCAGAGGGATCAATTAACATCATGCGGATCATCACATAAGCAACATAAGACTTATACACACCTTCTCAACCAATCCTTCCACTGAAATATATGTTTTCTTTGTGGCGCAAGCAAACATAAATTGAGCCTAGTATCACAAACAAATACTGAACACACAGTCTTGAGATAGAGCAATGAACAACCAACTTGTGGTGCACTTCAGCACCTAAAACCTTAATTGAATCATCCATCAAACCGTAGATCACAACTTCAAAGGTAGAGAAATTCGAAGCATTTCCCAGACGCATCTTGACTGCAACACCTCTGAACAATTGTCTTCACTTTGCGAGCTCTAGAATCTTCTGCATTAATCTTCAGGCTCTGAAATCTAGAACATACAATCTTTACACATGTCTGATCAACTCCCAAACTGCAAGGTTGTATCATCAACTGCAAAGGAATGTGGAGGATTCTCCCAAGCTTATTCTGTGCAAACTTCAGTGCCTTGGATAACTTGAGTCTTTCTTTCAAAACTAAAGTAATGCATTTCCTCAGGAAATAATGAATACATTATTTACCACGTAAGAGACTTCATTCTCAACTTCATACAACAACAACAAACTCCTTCCCATATTTGATATATCTTCTTTGTCTTCTTCTCTTATCATATTGCCATAGACTTCCTTTGACATTAACCTCTTGTTCACTTTACTTTCAGCCTTCTTCACTCCAGCACTACTAACATTACATTTGATTCTCACATTATTGACATCAATGACAACACAAGTGCAACAATCTCCCCCTTTGGCATTGATGGCAACACTTGACCTGATATATAATTTTCTCCCCCTTTGACATCAAGGACAAAGGGCTAGTGGTATTCCTCTAAACCGATCTTCCTTTAGCTCCTCCTGTGAACATTCTTCTTGATTTTTTTCTTCATTGCTCCTCACCTGTCAGCTCCCCCTGACTGATCAAATCTTGTTATCATCTAAAACTCGTGTCTATCTACTCCCCTTGAGAGGTAGCAACCATCAATCCAGGGATAAAATTTTACCTTGAATAGCTCCCCCTAGATAGATGCACCATCTATGCATCTAGTTAGAAGGAGGGGCAACAACCCCTAACTTCTATCTAAGATACTCAAAAGTATCCTTAGAAAGTGTCTTGGTGAATATGTCTGCAACTTGATTCTTTGTGGGAACATACTCCAATCTGACTTCTTGATCTACAACTTTCTCTCTCAAAAAGTGATACCTGATAGATATGTGCTTGGTCTTAGAATACATCACTAGATTCTTTGAAATATTGATAGCATTTGTATTATCACAAAGAATAGGAATAGTCTCATCATATACAACCTTGATGTCCTTCAATGTCTGCTTCATCCACAACACTTTTGTACAACAGGTTGCTGCAACAATATATTCTGCCTCTATAGTTGATAAGGACACTGAATCCTGCTTCTTGCTAATCCATGAGACCAATCTGTCTCCCAAAAAGAAATCTCCTCCACTGGTACCTCTCCTATCATCAATACTGCCAACCCAATTTGCATCAGTATAAGCACTGAGAGAAAAGTCATTGCCTTTTTGATACCACAATCCATGTTCTGGAGTGCTCTTCAAGTATCTGAATATCCCCTTAATTTCTTTTATATGTGTTTCCTTAGGAGCTTGAAATCTTGCAACTAAACATACAACTTGCATAATATCAAGCCTTGATGATGTTAGATATAGTAGTCCCCCAATCATAGATCTGTATTGAGTCTGATCATCTTCAGGTGACTCATCATCTTTACTCAAGTGGCAACCGGTTGCCATAGGAGTACTCATAGGCTTGCAATCTTCCATGCCAAAATTATTCAACATTTTCTTAACATACTTTGCTTGAGAGATAAAGATGCCCTCATTTGATTGAAAAATTTGGAGCCCAAGAAAGAATGATAGTTATCCTACCATAGACATTTCAAATTCTTTCTACATGTCTCTTGCAAACTTCTTACACATCTCATCACATCCACAAAAGATTATATCATCAACATACACAACAACAATTAGAATTTGTTCACCTTCTGTTTTGATGTAAAGATTACTATCTATGGTACCTTTCTTGAAACCCTGCTGAAGCAAGTACTTGTCCAACCTTGCATACCAAGCCCTAGGGGCTTGTTTGAGACCATATAAAGCCTTCTTGAGTCTGCATACTATGTTTGGATCTTCTGATAATTGAAAACCATCCAATTGTTCTATATAGACCTCTTCTTCCAAGTCACCATTCAGGAAGATAGATTTAACATCCATCTAATATACGTTGAATCCCTTATGTACTGCAAAGGTAAGAACCATTCTAATTGCTTCCATTCTTGTCACCGGAGCAAATGTCTCCTCATAGTCAACTCCTTCAACTTGTGAATATCCTTTGCAAACCAACCTTTCTTTGTTCCTGACAACTTCTCCATCTTCATTCAGCTTGTTCTTGAAAACCCATTTTGTTCCTATCCCATTCTTGTCTGCAAGCCTTGGTACCAACTCCAAAGTCTGATTCTTTTCTATCTGATTTAGTTCTTTTTCCATAGCTTGTATCCATCCTTCATCCTTCATGGCTTCATTAAAAATTTTAGGTTCTATTCTTGTCAGCAAAGCAAAGTTTACCTGTTCATTTGTTCTTGCAAATTCTCTTCTTGTCTGAACTCCTTCATTCTTGTCTCCAATGATCTGATCTTCTGAATGATTTTTCTAAACATACTTAGCTGGAGTCTTAGCAGTCTTCTCTGGAGTTTCTTCCTTTTGTTCAACTTCTTCAACCTCCTCTGTGTAGGCAGATTCATTTAACCAACAATCCTCTTGCTCAACTGAACTTTGATGTGATTCTTCATCCACTTTTACATTTGCACTCTCAACTATCTTCCTTAGTCTTTTATTGTAGCATTTGTAGGCTTTGCATGTAGTTGAGTAGCCAAGGAAATACCTTCATCTACTCTAGATTCAAACTTTCACAGACCTTCTTCACCTCTTTTGATATAGCATTTGCTTCCAAAAACTTTGAAATACTTGACTGTTGTAGGTCTTCCATTATAAATCTCATAAGGGGTCTTGGTGTTGTGATTTCTTAGGTGTCCCCTATTAAGGATATAGACTGCAATATGAATTACTTCTTTCTAGTAATTATCAAGTAGATTAGCTTCACTCAACATTGCCTTGGCCATCTCTTGGATAGTCCTATTCTTTCTCTGCAACACCATTCTGTCAAGGAGTTCTAACAGCTACATAGTGCTTTTTGTTTCCATGTTCTTGACAAAACTCTACAAACTCATTTGAGGTGAACTCGCCACCTCTATCAGATCTTAAGCACTTAAGTCTAGTATTCATTTCATTTTCAACCATATTTTTGAAGATCTCGAATCTACTGAAAGATTCTAATTTTTCTTTCAAAAAGGTAACCCATGTCATTCTAGAGAAATCATCAATGAGCAACATGAAATACCTCTCACCTTGTAATCTTTTTGTCCTAGTTGGTTCATATAGGTCTGTATGAACCAGCTCCAAGGGCCTTGTAGTAGAATATTCCTTGGACTTGAAGGTTATCCTTGTTTGCATTCCAATCTAACATTCCTTGCATATTGTGTTTGTAGGCTTGATGATCTTTGGCATGTCCCTTACTGCTTTCATGGAACTGGTCTTTACCAAATTGTCAAAGTTAATGTGCCCCATTCTCTTATGCCATAGCCAACATTCATTTGTTTGTCCTAATAGACAATCCTCTCATTAACTACTTTCAGATTATACAAGTTGCCTTCTGTCCTAAATCATTCTGCCACTAGTTTTCCAGACTTTGCTCTCCTGATTTCACATCCTTGATCATGAAATGTAAGATTATATCCTTTGCTACACATTTGACTTATACTGAGAAGATTATGCTTGAGACCTTCAACATAAAAAACATCATGTGTGTAAGACTTTCCATCAAGGCTTATAGTATGTTTTCTAGTGATCCTTGTAGAGGAGTTGTCTCCAAACCTAACCAAGCCATCATCCCACTTTCCAAGATTAATAAACTTGTTTTTGTCACCTATCATGTGATTTGTACATCCATTGTCTATCACCCAAATATGTTTTTGTCCTTGAGCATGAAATGTTGTTTGAACAATCATTGATTTCTTAACTCCATTGTTACATGTCTTGCTCAGTGACATTAGTTATCTAAGATTTTGAATTTTCCATACTATTCCTACAATATCTTGCTATCTGTCCAAACTTGTTGAAATTTTGACAAACCATTTGGCATCCACAAGATTTCTTTCATTCATTACAAACTTACAATCCATAGCCTTATGACCAATTTTTTTGCAGATAAAACAACAGCCAAAGAAAACATGATTGAACCTATTCATGGAGAATTATCTTGCATGAAGAGATCTTTCTTTAGGCAAGATGAGATTTGTACATTCTGTATCATCTGTACTTCTAAGCTTTTCCATCTTCAGCTCATTTTTGAGTAACTGAATTTCTTTCTCAATTTTAATGCATTCTTTTGTCTTGGCTTCAATCGCAACTCTTTGTTTAAGTGGTTTTCCTTTCTTGCACAGTCTAAGTCTTCAAGAGCAGAAACAAGTTCACCTTCAAAATCAACTTCATATTCTTCTTCATCTGCAGTCTTGTCTAAATCATTTGAGATCACCATGGCCATGAATAGAGATTCCCCTCTATCTTCATCAGATGAGTAGTGATCTGCTTCTTCTTTGGAGCTGTAGTCTTCTCTTGAAAGAAGGTTCCTCTAGAAATTGTTTCTCTTGAACCCCTTGTTGCTCCTTTCACTTTCTCCTAAAGGACATTCAGAAGCATAATGACCAATCCTACCACATTTGAAACTTTTGAAAGGTAGCTTACCTTTATATTTACCTGATCCTCTTTTCATCCTTCTTACAAAATTTGCTTCTTCTTCCTCAGCTTCATTGCATATGTCAAATGTTCCTTCATTCCTCACAGCATTAAAAGCATCTTCTTTCTAGCATGGACCTATGACTTCATTTCTCATTTCATAGGCAGTAAGACCCAAATAGTTCTACCATGGTGAGTTTCTTTAGATCTTTAGCTTCTTCTGTTGCGGACACTTTTGAATCAAATCTATGAGGGAGGGATCTCAGGATTTTCTTTACAACCATTCATTCAACAATATCTTCACCCATACTTCTGATTCCATTCACAGCTTCATCAACTTGGTGTAAGTAGCCAACAATATTTTCTTCTTCTTTCTTCCATAGATTCTCAAATACTGTTTTGTAGGATTGTAGTTTGTCTTCCTTTATAGTGTCATCTCCTTCATAGAGAACTATGAGCTTATCCCATATCTCCTTTGTTGTCTTGCACCGCACAACCTTGACTAACTCTGAATTGGTCAAACCACTTAAGATTGTATTTTTGGCTTTGGTATTATTCTCATGGGCCTTCTTCACATCTGAATCTATAATGAGATGACTGGGATCAACATATTCAGTCTCAATTGCCCTCCAAACATCATACCCTAGTGAGGTAAGATAGGCTTCCATCCTTACACTCCAGAAGTCATAGTTATTTCCATCAAACATAGGAGCTTTAGTAGAGGACTCCTTTTGAGCCATGTGTTATATTCCAAGATCAAACTTCATCTATTAGGCTGCACCAAGGAACCTTGCTATGATACCAATTGTTAGAACACAAGGATATACTGAGAGGGGGGTGAATCAGTATATCACTAAAAATTATTTTAGTTAATCATCAACAATTAAAACTTCTAACTACTTTAACCAAAAGATCAGCAAATTAAATAAATTAAAGTACAACACATAAGCACACAGCCACAACACCAGATTTATGTGGAAAACCCAAGAAGGGAAAAATCATGGTGAGAAAGTTGCTTGGATCTACTGTCCAAATCTAACCTCACAAATGAAGATGAAACAAAATTACAATATTATTTATAGGATACAACCCAAAGGAAGCTACAACTCCCTGAAATGCAATGCAATGACACTTACAAAAAGAGGCTCTACCCTCTGGATGTTACAAAATACCTTTGCACCATCTGCATACTTCACCTTAACACAAGATTTCACTGTCTCTTCTCAGCAAACACTTTCACCTCCAACACACCTTCACAATTGTACTCACACCTACTCACACATCTTCACACTCTCATACTATCCTCAACTTGAACAAGATCTTTCATTTATACCTTTTGCAATTTCCAAAATCTTTCTCCCAAGTCGGCCAAGATGAAACATGTAATCATAAAATGTACAAAGCCACTCCAAGTCGACATCCAAAAGATTTAGAACAACAATGCAGATCAAGCCAAGTGATAACCAAGACCTATTCTTTATTATAAGATTCTTCCAAGCCGGTGCACACTTCAAATCATATGGTGGGAACATTGAAAACACATGAAATCAGCCCAACAAACACTTATCCTTCAACCCAATAGCTCTAGACCTAAAGAGATACCAGAGGGATCAATTAACATCATGTGGATCATCACACAAGAAACATAAGACTTATAAACACCTTCTCAACCAATCCTTCCACTGAAATATATGTTTTCTTTATGGCGCAAGCAAACAAAAACTGAGCCTGGTATCACAAATAAATACTGAACACATAGTCTTGAGATAGAGCATTGAAAAACTAACTTGCGGTGCACTTCAACACTTGAAACCTGAATTGAATCATCCATCAAACCACAAGATCACAACTTTAAAGGTAGAGAAATGTGGAGCATTTCCCAGACGCATCCTGACTGCAACACCTCTGAACAACTATCTTCACTTTGCGAGATCTAGAATATTCTACATTAATCTTCAGGGTCTGAAATCTAGAACATACAATCTTCACACATGTCTCTGATCAACTTCCAAACTGCAAGGCCATACCATCAAATGCAAAGGACTGCAGAGCATTCTCCCGAGCTTATTCTATGCAAACTTCAGTTCCTTGGATAACTTGACATCTTTCTTTCAAAACTAAAGCAATGCATTTCCTCAGGAAACAATGAATACATTATTTGTCACGTTAGAGACTTCATTCTCAACTTCATAGCACAACAACAAAATCCTTCTCATCTCTGATCTATCTTCTTTGTCTTCTTCTCTAATCATATTGCCACATACTTCATTTGACATTAAACTCTTGTTTGCTTTACTTCCGGCCTTCTTCACTCTAACACTACTGAAAACACATCTGAATCTCACAATGTTAACATCAATAACAACACAAGTGCAACAATCTTTTCATATACGACAGAGGAATAAGATACTTGTAGCTTAGCCCTTTCATAGTGGTTGAGCTCGGTTCATATTCTGAATGTTAGTTTATGAAAAGGGAGGTTTGACCTAGTTTGAGCATGCTACTCATTCTTTCCCTTTTCTAGACCTAACAATAATTAAAAATTATTGAAAAATAACCACATATGATATATATATATATATATATATATATATATATATATTAATTAATTTAGAAAATTATAAATTAAATCTATGTAGAAAATGCCACAACACCATCCTTCAATTCTTGATAGTTTGTTTGTTATAATTGATAGAATGTTATGAATGCTAAAAAAATGTTGAGTTTGGTGACCCAATAATGCTAAAAAGTGGGACAATAATAATGTTGACTTTGGTAACCCAATAATGCTAAAAAATGGGACACATTATTGTGTTGTCATCCAATATTGGTTAGGAGATGATAAAGACAATTTTGAGTTGTAGCAAGACAACTTTCCATGGTTCTACTTGTAGGTTGAAGACAAAATAGAGGATATTTAGTGTCATTTTGCAAGTTTTGGAAACTTGAGGTTGGATTCCATAAGGTTTTGGCATTCATGTGTTATGGTATTTATAGATTGTGTTAATGTTGGCTAGTTTTGTAAGTTGAAAGCTTTGGTTTTGTAATTTTATCAAAATTTCTCTAAAATTAGATTTGGATGTTGCATGTCATTCTATAGATCTTTGTATACGTATTATCAATCTTTTATTATAAAAAAATTGAGATTTGAATGTAAGATGGTTCCCTGTAGAGTTTATAATTGGATCATTGATGAATCTCTAGTTCTTTGGGGAGCCATTGCCATATTTTTCCTTAAACTTGTAGATGTAGGGGAGTTGAAAACATTATCTTCGGGATATTTTGTTGAATCAAATGAGGAGTAGAATCTAATTTGGATCAATTCTTATTTATTCAAGTAGTCTTGTGGGGTTTCCAATTAGTTTAGTTCTAAGAAGTGGTGTTGAATCTTTCTCATGTTTTGGGGAGTCTTGGGTGGAAACTTCTTGGATTAATATAGAGTAATTTGGTGGTGCTAAAGAAAATGATCACTGTTTATCTGGCTCCCTATCCTTGATCGCATAATTGGGCAGCCATAAAATATTCTATTGCCCACTAAGATGAGCTACCAGTAGAGGATTTTGTTTCCCTAATGTAGGAGCTTATATTTGAAGCTACTTATATAGCATTTCCACATGTTAGCTAGTGAGCCTCCAAAATGAAAAAGAATGCCAAGAAAGAAACAATATCCACATTGCTTTCCCTTGAAGTTGCAGAGATAAAGCTTCTTCGGATGAAGAAAGGTTGATTCTTATCTTGCAATGTTTCCATGCTTTTGTAATGGAGGGAATATATATATAGAACTTTCAAACATTCAGTCCAAGTAACACAATGCCTGACTTTGAGTTGTGTATATATTCCATTATGGAACAAGCTGACAAAAGCACTTTACTTTTCCATTTAGGGACCAAGAACAATGTCTAGGTCAGAATCTTCAATTACATCTTACTGGGTTTTCTCTGTGGTTTACAAATAGTCTTGTGTGAAATTCGTTTGAATTGGACGGGTTAAAATCCATGGCAAACCTGTGTTCCCACAAGGGAAAGAAAGGATTCTAAACATAGTTTCGAGAGGGAATTTATGCCCTTTTTAAATTATTGAAACAAAATGCAAGAAAGACAGAGGTGTAGGCACACTAGACAAAGTATAACTTCGTCTCGAGAGGGAACTGATTCCCTTATTGAAGTATCCAAGTTTCCTCTTTCTAAGATACTGTCCATATTTCAAGGTCTTGTTACACTAACAATATATTTAGCATAGCAAATATTTTACAGACTACTAACCAGCAGTGAAGGCCATAAATCTTTAATTGATATCATATATTGTGGTCCTCTTGTTCACCTGTCGTTGTTTCAATGGATAAGTACGTTGAAGGAGCTAAGTCCTCTGTGTCAAAGGTCTGGTCATATTTAACATTCATCAGTGACAAAAGGGCAAAGTTGACAGGCCAGTCATCTGATGGCAGAGAGATAGCTCTTCTAAACTATGTAGTGCAAAATGCAGAGAATGGAAATGCAGAATCTGTGTTGTCTGCCATTGATGATTACACTCATCATACCTGGCTGATGCATATAGGCAAGGAGAAGGGCTCCATTCTTGAATCTGCAGTCCAAAAGTTTGAGCCCAGATTGGCCTTAGAGATTGGAACATATTGTGGCTATTCAGCCATTAAAATTGCTTCAAAGATGACAAAGCGAGGTAGCAAGCTGGTTTCTGTAGAAATGAATCCAACTAACTGCGAGGTTGCCAAAGGAATAATAGAACATGCAGGTAAGAGTATCACTTATATTAGCTTAAATATTTTGTTTTGAAATAGAAGAATTATTTAATACCCTAAGGAAAAAGTGATAGGGCATAAATTTATATAGTGAATCCCCCACCAAAAAAATCAATAGCAGCCAACCTAATTGGATTTTCAGCTAGTCTGATTCAAAGAGAGCCTAAATTTAACTGTTGACCTTGCCTATCTAGTAATTTTTTGTGATGATTGTTTATCTAAGTTACTTTCCAAATATTAAGACATTTTATTTTTAAATTTACACGTTAACTAAATATATATAAAATAATAATCTTATAAAAAAAATGGTTTATCTAAAATCTTCAATACAATCTTCTTAAAATTTTGATTATATTTTACAATAAAAATATATAAATAAATCATACAGTCATCAAATTTAAGCCCTTGGTTCAAAATTTAAACTCTAATTTATGTTTATAAAAATATTTATTTCCAAACTTAATTGTTAAGAATTAACCAGTTTGATTCCCCTAGTTGCTAAAAAGTTGTAGCTCAAGAGGGTATAACTAAAACTTGGTATAACTTTAAACTTATGTCACTTACCTGCAAATCTAAACAAGAAAAACAAAAAAAACTTTATTCACTTTGTCCATTTGGTTTTGTGGTTTCTCTCAAGATCTAAGATTTGAGTCTCTCTAGCTTATAATTTTTATTTACGTGACATATGTTCATGGGCAATTTACGATTATAATCGGAAACCCGTCAGATCCTAGAGATTTCATTCTACATTAAATTAGTTTCCTAATTTGGATTTATGCTATGTTGACTTTCAATTGTAGGACTGTCCTCCAAGGTGGAAGTCTTGGAAGGGACATTAAGTGATGTTTCTGATGAATTGGGGGAGATTTTGGACGAAATGGGAGCCACACATTTTGATTTCATATTTCTAGACCACTTCAAGCACTGTTATTTACCAGACTTCCTGATGCTCAAGGACAGGGGTATGCTTGGCAAAGGAACAGGCATTGTGGCAGACAGCTTGGGATTTCCTGGAGCCTCTGATTACCTCAAATATATCAGAGAACATGGTGAGGAGATAGAAACTGAGGAGCATAAGTCATCTGTGGAGTTCATGAGCTGGTTGCCCTGCACAATGACAGTGTCTACTTATAAGGCTGATTTGCATAGGTTTGTTAGTGTATAATGCCAGTGCTGCTTATAAGGCTGATTTGCATATGTTTGTTAGTGTATAATGTCATAGCTCTTTGAGAGAACATAATTTGGTCACCAAATTTGTCATATATTTATGTCAAAACGGTTGAAAATGTATAATTTCATATTGGGTTGGTTGCCTTTGGGAATTGGAGTTGATACACCCATGGTAGGAATCAGCAAGTCAATGCATCTGATCTTGAGATTGTATTAGACATGGAACAGACTAGAGATTCTTCAATGGTAGCTGCACTCTTCTATGTTTGTATATATTCAAAGTAAGAACAGTTGTAAGGGAAAGTCGATACAATTTTGAAAAAGAAAAAATGTATTTAGGATTTTGTCTAAACTATATTATATTAAATAAAATCCATATTCCATCCAATTCAGTACAAACATAAATGTTGTAGATATATTTTTTACCAATTTGAGTTACTCCTTTTCCTCTCTGAAATTTGCACTTGTGGCCTCTACATGTAAATAAAACCCATAATATAGTTGCCTCCTTAACAGAGATGAAGTCCTCATTGTGATAATATCTATCTCTAGAGGTAAAAATGCATATATATGATTTTTTCGTTTTATAATGTTTTTAACCTAAATCTGAAACCTAATATGAAAGAAAATAAAGCCACCCTAATCACCCTACATACAATATTTAGGGTTAATTAAAATATAAGAGTAACAATAAATATACACTTAGATAGTAGAGTGACACAATATATAATACTCTTACCATAAACAAGTCTATGAATAAGTGTTAGAATTGATAAAGAGGAATTAAGGTATTTATTTATTAGGATTTGATGGAGAATATTCTGTTACAAACAATGTCTTGATGTTTGCTTTAGTGTTTAGTTATTAAATATGTAGACAAATTGTGTTAGAATGTGAAATCCTCTGCTCGTTATACTAGGTCACTTCTAGTTGGAAATTTGATCCCCTAAATTGCAGCCTTGAACCTTTTTCTGTGGATTTGAGATTTTCTGTTGATTTGAACTCATGACTTAATTTGTGCATAATTATGGTTGCCTCAATTGTCTAAGCATGATAGCTCTAATGAGCACCAATAGGGTATGTTGTGTTAGGCATGAGAGATGACTTGTTCCCCTCCTTTTTCCTTAGTCAAACCCTTGGACCAATTCAATGTTTTTAAGATGTTCAAAGACACTTCAAGAAGTCATGTGAATGCCTAATATCTATTCTTATCAATGCAAGTGTTTATGTTATGCGAGTGTGATGATGCTATGTGTAATTGGGCTCTAGATAGATTCTCCTAGATGAATTAGGGTTTGACCTTTTATACTTCACCATAGCACACAAATTTGGATATTTCACACTCAAGTCAAAAAATAACAGCTAGTTGGAAAGCTTGGTCAGCTTGGGCCCATGATTAAATTTAATTTTAGAAATTTGAGGTTCACAATTGCAAGTGTGGATCTAAACAAAGTTCAGATCCATGGTTGCACATTCAATCTAGGACATGGAATGGGAAAATTGAAGATTGGATATAGATCATTGGGATAGGTGTAGTTTATATTCAATCAAGGATTGTGTCATTCGCCAACATTCACATGAAAACATTTGAATTACACACCAATCTTTGCATATGAGACAAAGAGGTTAAAGTGAGTAAAGAATTGAGGGGAAAGGTGCAAGCTATGCACTTTTCACACTTATCTTTTGCTCCCACTTTAACTTGTTTGTGAACTAATATGAATCATGCGTGTCAAAGTAAAACACCCAGTCAGCATGAAAGTAAATAACAAGCATTCATAAAAAGGATATAGATGTGGATGAAGATATGTGCATGCTCCTTGCAATGAATGCTCCATCTTGAAACCCTCCCACTTTAACTTGCTTTTGAACTAATATGAATCATGCATGTAAAAGTAAAAGACCCAATCAACATGAAAGTAAATAACAAGTATTCATCAAAAGGATATAGATATGGATGAAGATATGTGCATGCACCTTACAATGAATGCTCCATCTTGAAACCTACAAGCATAAAATTCCCTAACTAGAATCTGATACAAATCTGAAATAGGCATGAACAAGAATTGTAAGTCTGTTAAACTCCTCAATATATTTATTAACACTTAAGAAAATTACTGGTTGTAAAATATGTAAATTGATTCACTAGAGTTGTATGTAAACTATTAATTAGATTGTGAATTGTAAACTAAAACTAAGTAAATTGTTATGCAACAAAATTGTAGTGTAATTTGCAGAGATAAATCATTCAAATTGTATACATCGAATTTTATGTTTTATAGCATCAGATAAATATATCAAAGGATATTAACCTTGATAATCATAGAGAACCAAGCTGAATTAATCCCAGAATTTCAAATATATACAAATAAATAATTAAATTAGATTCTAATAGAATAACCAAAGAATACTTATATGCGACAACTTTCTCCAATAGGCCATGCACACTCTTGAAAGAATCCATGGAATAGGTCCTTAGACTATCACTATAATTTAGGAAGAAGTAATATATATGTTGAATTCACACATGCTCTAGCAAGGATTATTCAGAGTGTACTTTGTACCCTTGGTTTGTCACATCTTGTGTACCCCTTCTCCAATGCCTATTTCCTACCTATCCACTCTCTTCTATAGAGTTCTTGAATGCCTTTCCAAGTTTCTCTTTTAGTTTATAAAATTTCTAAGGGATGGCATTCAACCATCACACACCTACATAATAAATCTGGTCATAATTTTAATATACCCTTTACTAGCAATTTCTTGGTAAATTCTCCTTATTAAAGGGTGAATTATAAATAACTTTTTTTTTTAAAAAAATTATTTATATTAACTTATAAAAATGTTATAAGCAGAATTTTAAAAATGGGTTGATTCAAAAGAATATTTTGACCATGCCAATTTTGGGAGCTTGTGGATTGGGGTTTTAACTTCATTGTAGATAAAAATATGGCAAATGAGGAGAAGGGCTCATTTCTAAATTTTGGTAACATAACGAATGTTTTCATCATGAAAGGAAAAATGGAAGGCTTCACTGAATGCCTAAGAAATAATATCCACATGTGCAACAACTATTGATTAAACTAGTAAGGAAAATTTGGAATGTGGTATGTTAAAACTAAAAAAGCCTCTCAATTAAATATGAATTGAGGTAAAGGCTCTGTGGAGATAAAAAGTGAGCTTAAACATGATCTTTAGATGAAATATAATTATCACTCAATGGCACATTGGTTTCTAGTCATTTCATGATTTTGAATGATAATAGGTTGCTTTCCCTTGAAGTTGCAATGATAAAGCTTCTTGGGTAAAGAAAGGTTGATTCTTATCTTGCAATGTTTCCATGCTTTTGTAATGGAGGAAATATATACAGAACCTTAAAAATGCTCGAAGAAATTTAACATTTAATCCAAATAACACAATGCCTGGCTTTGGGTTGTGTGTATATTCCATTAGGGAACAAATTTACAAAAAGCACTGTTTTTTTCCATATTAGGGACCATGATCAATTTCGAAGTCACAGAATCTTCAGTTACATCTTACTGGGTTTTCTCTGTGATTTATATATAGTCTTGTGTGAAATTGGTTTGAATTGGATAGGTTAGAACTCATGGGAGACGTGTTCCGACAATGAATTGGAATTATTCTAACCTGAAGAAAGAAAAAAAAGGGCTCCTAACTTAGTTTAGACAGTGAATTTATTCCCTTTTTGAATTATTGAAACAAAATGCAGAAAAGACAGAGGTGCTCGAGAGGGATTTGATTCCATGTTTCCCTCTTTGTAATAAATTGTCCATAATTCAAGGGCTTATTACACTATGACAATATATTTAGCACAGAAAATATTTTACAGACTACTAACCAGCTATGAGGACCTTCGAACCTGAGTAATTTGTCCCTGCAGATTACCCTGCTCAATATTGCTGGCAGAATGATCCTGTTGTTTAATTTCATTCAGTGGCAGATCTTGATGCCAAATCGGTGCAGAAGTATTAGAGGACAGGCTTGGATTTGGCGGCTGGCTATGTGATATTGTATGGAGCGGAAGGTTTAAAGTATGTGGCAGCTGATTTAGGGTTTGTTGAGGGCGATCAAGGCATATATCTGGCCGCAGACTTCTTATATTGGGCGGCAGACTTTGATTATTAAGCGGCAGGCTTTGTGAATTTGGTAACAAATTTGAATGTGGAACTTGTGGCAGGTCTTGGTTATTGGGCGCAGACCTTGTGAATTGAGTATTGAGCGGCAGAGTTTGCATATTGCTTGACGCCAAACCTTGAGTATGGGGCTGCAGATGTATATGCTGCGGCTGCTTGTAGACTTAAATTTTATAATGTATCTTATGGCAGAGTTTGAGATGCCTGTTGGTTAAACACATCACTCCCACTTGTGATGTCTTCCACTGGTACGTATTCCTTTGCAGATATCCCCTGTTTTGATAAACTGGGCATAACTTTTTCATTGAAAATTACATCTGGGCTTCGTGTGACCTGTTTGGCCATTGGATCCTACAACCCGTAATCATATTTTTCATCTCCTAGAAGATACATCTTTTAGATTTCACATTAAGCTTTGTTCTCTTCTCCAGTGGGATATGAATGAAAGCTTCACACTCAAACACCCCTGGGTTATAGGAAATTCTCTTTTCCAGTGACTTCTCCTCTTAAACTTCAAAATTCAACCGAGAGGATGGACCTCAGTTAATTAAATATACCGTTGTATTTACATCCTCCGCCCAAAATTGTTTTCCCAAACCTGCATTCGAGAGCATGCTACGTGCTCTATCCAAAATAGTCATGTTCAATTTTTCAGCTACACCATTTTCTTGTGGTGTAAGAGGAACAATTTTAATCCTTTGAATACCATTCTATGCACAAAACTGATTGAATTCTATTGAACAATATTCACACATGTTGTCAATTTTAGACACTTAATTTTAGTGTCAGTTTGGTTTTCAACAAGTGCTTTGAAATTTTTAAATATGTCAAACGTTTCAGATTTTCTTTTTATCATATAAATTCAATCTTTCCTAGTGCAATCATCTAAAAAAGTGACAAAATAATTTGACCCACCAATTGATGTTATCTTCGTGGGGCCAAAGACATCTGAATGCACTAATTCCAATGGTCATGTCTTCTTGTCATGTTCCTTGATAGAGAATCTGGTCCTCTTTTGTTTGATGTATATGCAATGCTCACACAACTCTAAATCTACCAATTTCAAACCTGAAAGTTGATCTTGTTTGCGCAAAATCTCAAGGCCTTTCTTGCTCATGTGACCAAGCCTTTTATGCCAAAGCTTTGTGTCGTTGTCCACTACTACCATTCCAGCGCCCACTTTAGCCTAACTCTCTAGCACATACAAAGTTTCTGATTTGCTTCCTCTAGCAATCACTAAGGCTTATTTTGTCACCTTCCACATACTTGGCTCAAAAGGTAATGCTACAACCTTGAGCACCCAACTGCCCAACTAAAATCAAATTTCTTTTGAGTTGAGGGACGTGTCTTACATCCCTTAGCAGCCAGTTGTTACCATTTTTTAGTTTCAATAAAACATCTCCTTTGGCAACAATATCACAAGGTTCATCATCACCAAGATAAACCTTACCAAAGTTACCGTCTTGGTAGTTATTGAAATACTCCCTACACAATGTGGCATGAAATGATGCTCCGGAATCAAGCACCCAAACATTTGTTGTAGCTTCTCCTATAGATAGAACAAAAGCACTTGCAACTTCTTCATATGTTGCATTGCCTCATTTTTTTGACTTTTGGCCTTCTTGAATGACCAACAATTTTTCTTCATGTGGCCTTTCTTACCACAATACTAGCAACTAATATTTCTACCTCTAGATTTTGATCTCTTACTGGATTTTGATCTTCTTCTATGGTTATTCCTCCCTTGTTCTTGTGATCTCCCCCTGTTGCCGGTTATCAAAGCATCTCTCGATGAAGTACCTTTATTTTTTCTTCTCATGTCCTCGCTAAGAAGAATCCCTACAACATCATCAAAATTGAGCACGCTTCCCTTCTTATTGGATGTCAAGTCGCTAACAGTCATAACAACTCCTTCCCGGCTATTGGGTAGAGAACACAATAGCAAGATAACCTAGATTTCATCTTCCAATTTGATATTAATAGAAATTAATTGGTTGATCAATGTGTTAAGTTCATTCAAATGATTTGATACATTACCACTTGCCTTCATCTTCAAATTGTACAATTTCTTCATTAGGAAAACCTTGTTTGATGTGGAAGTCATCTCATACATGTCAGACAATCAATCCCATAATTCTTTCATTGTCTTCTCTATTGCAACATTAAACAAAACATTACTAGATAGAGAGAATGATAGTTGCCACTGTCTTCTTAACCAATTTGTCCCAATCTTCATCAAACATTGCATTAGGCTTCTTTGATTTTCCCTCTAGCGTAATTGAGAGATCTATCTGAATTAACAAAGCTTCTAAGTGCAACTTCCACATCCCAAAGTTTTGGCTTGAGAATTTTTAGAATCTTCCGCTTAGCTGCCTCCTCCATCTCTCCTCAATTCTCCTCAGCTCTGATACCAATTGTTAAGTAATTGAAGCATAATGAAGGTTTAATTTACACCAAACATCAATTAGGAAAAACAAAGATAATAAGAAAATTAGACACAACAAAAGGACACTGACACAGAATTACGTGGTTCACCAAAATTGATTACATCCACGGAAAAAGTAGGGTATTCATCTTGTTTATTAACAATAGCAAATACATGGTTTCATCAATCAATACAAGTGATTGAATGCCAAATATATATTACAATCTTCAAGTAGATGAAGAGTCTAAAGAACAGGGAAGTTGGAAATTCAGTGGTGGTTGGACTTTACAACCGAACATTGATATCATTTACTTTGGCCCTCTTGTTCACCTGCCATTGTTTTAATGGAGAAGTACATTGAAGTAGCTAAGTCCATTATGTCAATGGTTTGGTCATACTTAGCATTCATAAGCGACAAAAGCACAAATTTGAATGTTTAGTCACCTCAAGGTAGAGAGAACTCTTCCAAACTTTGTACTACAATGTAGAGACTAGAAATGCAAAATCTGTGATGTCTATCATTGATGATTACACTCGTCGTACCTGGCTAATGAATATAGGCATGGAGAAAGGCTCTATTCTCGAATCTATAGTCCAAAAGTTTGACCCTAGATTGGTCTTAGAGATTGGAACATAGCGTGGCTATTCAACCATTAAAATTCCTTCAAAGATGACAAAGCCTGGTAGCAAGTTGATTTCTGTAGAAATGAATCCATCTAACTACGAGGTTTCTAGAGCAATAATAGATCATGCAAGTAAGAATTACAGTTATATTAGCTAAAATAATTTATTTACAAAGTTAGTTTGTAAGAAATACAAATTATTATATTATACTTGGGAATAAGAGGATAGCATCAGCTTAACTCCATGGTTACAAGCAAGGATAATTAGGGGTAATTCAATGTATTATCTGATCTTTGTTTATGCAAAATTCCAAAATGCTTTGCTAGGGTTTTGGCTTGACTTGGTTTGCATGTTCCTGCTCATGTCTCTCCACTATCCTTGTCACCCTTGTGTCATACTATATTTTGAAGCAGGAGAAGTCTACATTTATTGTAGGTTTTTCTAGTTCCTTCACCTTTAGATTTTTTTTTTCCTTTTATATCGCGACTAGCCCGAATGGCACCACATTTGATGTTGGGGCTACTTTAGGCTTGGATGTGCAAGAAAATGGCTCTCAAATGGCTATGAAAGTTTATTTTGAAGGTAGTGTATGAGGTAATGTCATTGTTCCTAATGTTGTCTTACCTACTCCTGATTTTGAAAATGCTTGTAAGTGGCTCAAAAATTATATCCTTGCTCTATATTTTTTGGGTCGTGTCCCCTTTGAAGGCATGCTACATAGTTGGGTCAACTCTATTTGGGTCCTACCTAGGGTCCACATAGAGGCCATCTAGAATCTCACCAAGGGATTTTTCCTTTTTCATTTTTCTAAGGTCAAGTTTGCTAAGGCCATTTTCAAGCATGGCCCCTAATACATTTGCTCTTCCTTGCTCATCTTCTCCCCATGGAGTCAAGACTTTGTTGTCTCCAAGGAACAATCTCTTTGTGTTCCTGTCTGGGTACAATTTCTTGTTTTTCCTTGCCTTTATGGCCTTTTTTTGACCACATTGTTGTGTCTTTAGGGTAGGTTTATCATATTAAATAAGAGTATTTTTCTCTACTCGCCCCCAAAAGAGGGTTTGTATCCATATTAATCTTTCCAAATATCTCAAAGAGTCCATCAAAGTACAAATGGGTATCCAAAGTTTCACCCAAAGAGTCATTTACCTCAACTTGTCAAACACTTGTTATAGATTCTAATTCTCAAACCATAAAATTTGTGATTGTCCTCTAGATGGCAAGCCAAATCTCCTCCTAAGTAGACCTCAGTGGCTCCTCCACCCCAAAAAGATTGGGATGGTTGGACCACAACAGGTAACAAAAAATCATGTTGCTAGTTTGAAAGGTGTTGGCCCCAAGCCTTCAACTACTAGGCCATACATTTCAAAAAATCCTAAGTTGACTTAGGCAGGACATTCTCATCCCTTAGGTAATCATCCCAAGTAGTTACTAGACAATGATTCAATCAAACCCCATGGTAGCTAATATTATCTCTTCTCAATTTGAGAAGAGGTCTCCATCTCCTTCAACCTCTCACCGCTCTTGCAACCGAATTTGTAAGCCTGAGGGATGCAAATTTATGGTAGAGAAGAGAAGGATTTCTTGTGTCTATTTAGTTCAAATTCAGTCTCCAACCTTGGGGACACTTACAAAGTCACTTTCTGCATAGTGACCATGAAGTGGGATGTGGAGGCCTTGCCACTTTCATTTAGCCTATTTGGAAACCACATATGGTAGCCCATGATTGTGACCCCACCAACCTACTTTGTGGGTTTTATTTAATATTAACAATTGATGCAGAAGTATCCTAGAGGTATGAGGGCAATCTTGCATCAATCAAAATTATTCATTTTCACTATGTTATTGTCTTGCAGGTCACAAGTGGATTGCAGAAGAAGCCTTCGCATTTCATCACAAATGCTTACCACGACTTGCACTTTGGAGAGTATGTTGTGCAAAGATGGAGCATCATCATGTTCACATTTCAAAATATTTGGATCACTGTAAAGGTGTGGCATGGTCTATGAGCCTTAGTTAGGCCAATCTACTCACATGGTTTTCACTTGTGCCAATGTTCTAGGAGTTTGCACCAACAAATAAGTTCATATGGAGGTACATTAGGTCTAGGGAAGCTTGTGAGGAGCACCGCATGAGGATCTTTCATCCTGTTAACACCACATTTGATTTGGGGGTTGTTTACACTTGATTTACTACACATTTTAGGTGGCCTAGAGCTTTTGTGTTGTCTTGTCACGATCGATGTAAGACATCTTGGAGGCTTGGATAGGTATTTATGCATTGCTTATGATTTGTTGAAGAGATCATCAATCAAGTTCATGAGCAAAGGATGAGGGACCAAGTTCGTGAACAAGGGAACAAGGCGAGAGAAGTTGTGAGTATGAGGATGAGAGTTTGAAAGAAAGCATGACGTGATAGTGTAGCAAGTAGGGATGTATTGAGTATCATCTAAAAGTTGTAACTGCATGATCAATGATCATTTGAATAGTATATTTTCAGCTTTAGAAATCAAATGACTATTTCCTAGCATGTATGAAGCCCATTGTGATAGATTGTAAGCATTCTTGACTATGAAATCAATAAAGATGTGGTGTTGTGGTTATCTTCTCTAGTTATGTGTGTTATTTTGTTGTTGTTTTAATGAATTTATATTGTGCATGTTGCTTTTGTTCATTTTGGCTACACAACTAGAATATATTTCATTGGACCATCTAATTGTGACTGCATTAGACAATATCAAAGTGAAAGGTTGGAATCTTGGAAGTGCGAAGGAGTGATAGGTTGGAATCCAAAAAAAGGAAATTTTTATTTTTGCTGATAGATTACCAAATTGAGGCAACTTACAAAGGAAGCTTGTGGGCAAATCACTAAATGCAAGTCAATCGCAAGGGTTTGTAAGCAGAACACTGAACCTAAGGCAGTCAGAGGAGGTTTATGCTTGTTGATAGATCACCAAATGGAGGTAGTTTATAAAGGTGATTTATGGATAGACCACCGAGTGTGAGACAGTCACAAGGATTTGCAAGTAGATCACCAAGCTTGAGGCAATCAACAATGGATTGCAAAGTTGAAAGGTTGAAAGTTTGAAAAGTGAGGGGCAAATAGACCACTAATTGTGAGCCAATTTGCACAAGATAATTGAACAAGAAAAAGGAGATCATCCTTCAGTTAGAGCACCGACAATGAGGCAATCTAATAGTGGTATACATAAAGAGAGTGTGAGCAAGATGGAAAAATTGTTAGCTGGTGAGAAAATATACCAAAGCATTTTAGTAGATGTACAAGGTGAGTGGATAGAGAATCAAAATCTGAGGCAATCTGTAAAGGAATAAATGGGTAAATGTAGCAATGTAGAAGGAAAGATCAATAAGGTACAAGCAATGACAACTGAAGACAAATGGGAATGTGGTCCAACACAGGAAGAATATGAAGTTGTGATAAGGTATGAGTAGTCTATCACTGAAGATGAAGACAAGTTGTGAAAGAAAGAATACAAGAAGGGAGTATAGATGAACTTTGTGGTAAGCATAGAGCAAGTGGAGCATGCTTCGAGGTGATCACAAAGGATTGTGGAAGGCTAGTTATGACAAGTGAGGGACTCACTTTTCAAATAACCTCGAGTGTCAAATATAGGAGCATCCTAGAGGTATGAGTGAAATCATGCATCAATCAAAATTATTGGTTTTCACTATGTTGTTTTCTTGCAAGTCATGAGTGGGTTACAAAACAGATCATATTTCATCACAAATGCTTACCAAGTCTCATAGTTTGGACAACATATTGTGCAAAGATGGAGCAATATCATGTCACATTTCAGAAGATTTAGATCACTGCAAGGGCATAATGTGGTCTTTGCGCCTCAATTTGGTTGCTTGACACAAGGTTTTCACTTGCACTAGCATTCTAGGAGTTTACACCAATAGAGAAGTTCATATTGAGGTACATTGGGTCCAAGAATATTTTGAGGAGCACTGCATGAGGATCTTTCATCTTGTTAACACTCCATTTTATTTGGGGATTGTTTACACTTGGTAGACTATATGTTCAAGTGGCCTAGAGCTTTGAACCATTTTGTTGCTGACATAAGGTATCTTAGAGGCTTGGGATTGCTATTTATATTTTTCTTATGATTGTTTGAAGAGATCATCAATCAAGTTTGTGAGCAAACGATGAGGGACCAAAGTTTGTGAACAAGGGAACAAAGCAAGAGGAGAAGTTGCAAGCATGAGGATGAGAGTCTAATAGGAAGCATGATGTGATAGCATGGTAAGTAGGAATGTATTGAGTATCATCTGAAAGTTGTAACTTCATGATCAGTGATCATTTGAATACTATATTTTTAGGTTTAGTAATCAAATCAAACAACTATATGGCCTAGCATGTATGAAGCCCATTGCAATAGATTGTAAACATTCTTGACAATGAAATCAATAAAGATGTGGTATTGTTGTGGTTATCTACTCTGGTTATTTGTGTGTTATTCTATCTACGATTGCATGGATAGTTTGCAGCTAGTGGTAATCACTCAAAAGTGTGAAATCAATAAAGCTTTGTTGCTATTTTAGTAAATTTTGTTGTTCATATTGTTTTTGTTCAATTTGGTTGCACTAGACAGCCCTTCATCGAACCCTCTAATTGTGATTGTATCAACAACCTCTCTCTTAGGGTTGTTAATGTTTATGATTCTAATGATGTTGTTGAAAGATATCTTCTCTAGCAATGGATTGTAGAGTTATTTCCCACCACTTCTTGGATCATTTGTGCCAATTTAAATATTTTCTATCTAGCATCTAATAAATGTGTCCATTTGCCTATGCATTGGATAGCTAGCAAAAGGGAGGTTTGGTATTGCATGTGCAATAAATTATATGCGGTTTACATAGAATAATTTGTGAGCTAGTAATAGAAAGAATTCTTTTTTTTTATGCATAAGAGAGATTTTATATTAAAATAGTAAAAAACCATATAGCTTATCTTTGTTTATATGACAAAGTCCCATCTTTAGCCTACTACTAGCTTGATATCTTAAGCTAAACAAAATGACTACGCAGGGTCTTAACAGCCATCAAAATGCCATGCAGGGCTCATTGGCATAGTGCTTTCTTTAAACTATATCATAATTATAGACATCTATACATTGATACCTAACATCTGCTGACAGAGAATTAGAGACAAGCCAAAAAGATGATTATACTTGGGCCAAAGAAAACAAGCCCTTACCCAACACCTTGCTCCAGTAAGTAATCATGGAATTCTGGAATCCACATGAAGTCCCCTGTGTCCTCGAACTGGAACAACTTCCTTAGGAATGCCAAGCCTTTCTTTGCTCTTTCCCTATGCTCTAGCAGATCCATGCCACTCATGTCTAGCAGAAACAGGTAGTAAGTAATGACACCCTCGTCCCTATCCACCTCCAAATCCTTTGGCCATAGAATTCCTGCTCCATAAACCGCCTTTGCTAGGGCTTAATCGAGGCCATTGAGCAGGTGGTTCTTGAAAGCCATTCAAGTTGCAGTGCTAATCACAACCTTCTCCACATGTAGGTCAAGCAACGAGGCTACAAACCAAGAAGTGATGTTAGGGTCAACCCTGTATCTTTCCCCATCCTCTATGAAGGCTTTGCCCAGTATCAACTTCACCACTCTTATCAAGAATGTGTCCCCCTGAATCAGGATCCTTCAGAAGCGTCGGTCAGTGATTCTTCCTTGAAAAGCCATTTTCCTAACCAAGTTGGTCAAGCAAATTGGCATTACCATTCCTTCACACACTAACTGCCTGCTCTACAAATGCTCTAGGGAGAGGAAACGATCCAATCTTGGCACTCTGTCCATAGCCTTACTAAGTGGTGGAAGAAATGTACATTTCTATCTTAACTGCTCGTCCATAAGCACTAAATGTGATGAGAACCTATTCTGAACTTCCATTAATGATGGCTCATGTGAAAGGAGCCAAAGCACCTTGCTAGCTGGGATCTATGTACTTTGATAGACTCACCTGCTCACATTCCTCCCTAAGTCATGATATCATGTCAGGTTTCCTTCATACGAATTGATTTTCCAATGATTTCTCCTACTCCCCAGCATACTACCCTATTGCATTTTATTTTCTTATGATATCAAATACCACTACACTGGTTATCCAACCCTACACATCTTATGATGTGTAGGGCCCCCTCCCTACCTCCCACAGAATGAAGTGAAGTCACATACTAACTTCCCTTATTAGAACTCCATCCGCCCCTTGATTGGAGAGCAGGTCTACCTCTCTGTTGTCTTCCCTGTAAATGTGATTGAGCATTAATCACTCAAAGTTGTCTGCCAATTTGAGGGCAATGTCCAGGTGGGCACCCAACTTCCAATTTATCACCCTTCTTGACCGAAGTGCATTGATGACTAGTGTAGAATCACCCTTCACTTCAACTTTGGCTGCCTTCAGATCAATGCAAAGCTTTAGGCCCAAAAAAAGTGCCTAAAATTCTGCTAGGTTGTTTGTTCCTTCTAGGAGGGGAGAGGCCAATTTTCCCATGATGTTTTCATTCCAATCCTAGATGATGCAACTGGCTCCTGACGTGCCTGGGTTTCCCCTGGATGCTCCGTCGAATTTGAGCTTGAGGCATCCAAATTCTGGGGCACACCATGTAGTTTTAGCTCTGTCTTCTTGGTTGTTGGTGGGGCCCACTCCTCTGAATGCAGAGGCCCACAATCCATGCCATGAGTTGTGCATTGTGACATCCCAAATCGTGAAGTTGACTTTCTTTGGCATCTACTCCTCTAGTCTTGAGTTTATCAGTTCTACTATGCTCACTTCAATTTTGTTTTGAAGCAAGAGAACAAACATTTCGTTGTCCTAAAAAAATCTTTGATTGCGCTCCTTCCAAAGCTCCCAAATTACCATTGATGAGCTTACCCTCCATAGATTCTTGAACATAGCTTTTTTGTAACCCATTGGCCATCCAATGAGCATGTCAATTAACTTGTTCAAGAGAGCTGATTGCCACTGCAATTTTGATAGGAGCCAGTGCCAACAATTTTGAGCAAAAGAGCAGTTTAGAAAAAGATGATCCCCACTCTCTTCTTCTTGTTTACACAAGGGGCAACGTGTAGGGCCTTGGTATCCCATATTTTTGAATCTGTCTGTAGTTAATGTCTTGCCCTACACAGCTAGCCAAGAGAAAATTCCTGCCTTTGGGAGACACTCTTTACTCCAGCATAGATGAATTGGCAATCTTGTTTGGCCTGCTCTGGCGATGGTCAAATCTTTGTACCCAACTTTGACATTATACTCCCCATCTGCCGAGGCATTCCATCAAAGAATATCTTGGTCTTACCTTAAGTAAATTTTCCAATTCTTCACCACCCTCTCAAAGGATTCTACCGACCTGTCATCCAGTCCCAGGTTTCGAATGCTTTTCCACTTGAAACTGGGAATACATGATGTTCTGAAACTTCCATGTAATCTCTTACCTTATCACCCCATGTCTACTTTGTGATCCTTTTGAATTCTTCTAAAGACTCAAATTCTTCTAATTTCTGCCCTCCCTCCCACGAGTCCTCCCAAAAGGAGACAGATCTTCCATCCACAATTTCCCATGTGAGATGATCTAAAATGAGCTCTTTGAAAGATTTCATAAAATTTTAGATTCTTGAACCTACTGGGAGGGAGCAAGCTGTGAATATCCTATATGTTTCATTATCCATATGTTTTTCCCTTATTATCTTGACCCACTTGAGCTCCCTTTTGGCATGGATGGCCCAAACCAGTTTTGCCCCCAAAGCAATGTTTTGTGTAGCTAGCACCTTCACTCCAGTTCCATCTTCTTCTTTACTCTTGTATATGTTGTCCCACTTTACTAACAAGAACTTCTATTGTTCTGAGTTTCCCTGCCAGAAGAAGTTTCTCATTAACTGATTTAAATTCTTGCTTGCTTTGGCTGAAAGAGAACTGATTTAAATTCTTGCTTGCTTTGGTCGAAAGAGGAAGGCAAGAGATTAGATATATGTCGGAATGGCTGCTAACACTGATTTGATCATGGTAAGTCTGCCTGTCCAGGACAACCAACGACTCTTCCATGAAGCCATCTCATTCTTCACCTTTTCGGTCAATACATCTGATGTCTTTCTAGGTTGAAGACCTTTGTTCAGTGGTAGGCCCAAGTATTTGCATGGGAGGTTGCCTTTCTTAAATTTTAGAATCCTAAGAATTTGAGTTTCTCTATCCACTCTTATATTAAAAAAGAAAACTTCTAATTTTACTGTGCTTACCTCCTATCCCAAGGCTGAGGTGTACTCTTCTAGTAGATTTTTGAAGTTTCTAGCCTCTCTTTCATGTGCTATGCCAAACAACATAGTATCATCTACAAATTGTTGATGGGTGATTTTTGGGAGTGAGCTTGTTACTTGTAAGCCTTGAACCTTGCCTTCTCTCCAATCCTTGCTGATGGATCTTCCCAATGCTTCTGCCATGATAATGAAAAGAAAGGGGGATAGGGGATCCCCCTGTCAGAGTCCACGTGAGGCATTCAGGGGAGCCATTTATTAGCACAGAATATCTAGGGTTGGCTACCCATTCAAACACCCAATCTAGCCAGCCCTTATGAAAGTCAAACACTTCCAAGACTTTGAAAAGAAATCACCATATGACCTTGGCATATGCCTTTCTTATATCCAATTTCATCAGCATAGTTAGTTTCTTTAGTTTCTGAATGGAATGGATCACCTCTTGGGCAATGATTATGCCATCGAGGATAGATCTTTTAGGGATGAAACCAGTTTGCTCTTCCGCAATGATGTCTGGCATAATCTTCTTCAACCGATTGGCTATGGCCTTTGATAAAATCTTATAAATTGTATTGCAAAGGGCGATTGGCCTAAAGTCCTCCAAAAATTTTGGTTTTTCTTTCTTTGGGATTAGCACAATAAAAGTGTTGTTCATTTCTTTGAGTGCTCACCTTGAGCTTCTAGAATCCTCAACGGCTTCCGCGACTTCTTTCCCTACTATGCTCCAGCATTTCTGAAAGAAAGTAGCTGTGAAACCATCAGGCCCAGAAGCCTTGTCTAGGTTGAGTTGGAATAAAGCCTCCTTGACTTCCTTTTCAGTGAACTTGCTATTCAACATTGCATTCTGAGCCTCTAAAACTAGTGCCAGAATGCCTTCTAATAGCTTTCTCGGGGCCTTCAAGTTGGATCTCTCCCAATCGTTTAGGAGGTTAAGAAAGAATTTCACTATCGCTTCTTTTACCTCTTCCACTTTGTCCAGCAATCTTCCTTTCAAGGCTTTGATGAGGGTGATCCTATTCACTTCTCGCCTTGCCTTTGTAGAATTGTGAAAAAACTTTGTGTTTTATCTCCAGATTTTAACCAAGTTTCCCTGGATTTTTGCTGCCAGATTTCTTCCTTGGCTAGTATATCCTTCATCTTACTTAGAAGTACCTTTTCTTCTAAAAAATTTTGGTCATCCACGCCATCCTTGATCACCTTTTCTGATAAAATTTTCAACTCCTTTGTTTTCCTTTTTTCTTCAAATATGTTTTTGAAGACAGACTGGTTCCAGATTTTGAGGTTACGCTTCACCATTTTTAATCTAGCTATGATGTTGAACATTTTTGAGCCACCTGGAACACTACTAGTCCACCATTGAGCAATTAGATCCATGAGGCTTAGATCCTTGAACCACATATTTTCAAATTTGAATGGGCATCTGGCGGGGCCTTTTTCTCCCAAAATTTCTAGGAGGATAGGATAATGATCTGACCTTGCCCCAGATTCTATATTGCATTTCATTGAATAGGGAAACTGACCCTAATCCCCCTTAAAGAAAAACTGATCTAGCTTCTCCACAATACTACAGAAGCCCATTCTTCTATTTGTCCATGTATAGCATCCATTGCCCATTGGTATTTCTATTAACGAATTATTTTCAACGAAGGCTTCAAAGTTGATTTGGGACTGCAATTTCCTATCCACCCCCCCTTTCTTGTCCTCTGATCTTAGAATTGCGTTGAAGTCACCTCCAATGATGCAGAATTCCATCCATAGGATGTTACTGATGGATGCCAGCTCTCCCCATACTTTCCTTTTATGAATGCAATTCACCGGGCCATAAACATTTATAAGGAGAAAACTTAGATTGGAAGCTAGGCTTCTTACCTTGCATGTTATCCAATGTCTATTTGCAACCACTTCTTCTACTAAAACATGTTGTGGCTTCCAAAGAATCATCAGTCCATCAAAGGAACCATAGGCATTGACTCCACTCCATTTCCAGAATTTCAACTTTCTATCAAACAACTCCTTTTCTTGATCTCCTAATTTGGTTTCTTGTAGCATACAAATGTCAACTTGGAAAGATTCTATCTGGTGTCATAGTAGACACCCCTTGTTAGGGGCTTTTAAGCCCCTAACATTCCATGACATGAGCTTCATTGTTGTTCGGGAAGGGAATCGCCCTTCCCTTCTTTCATCATTTCATTTATTTTCAATTGCCCACTAGCCTCTCCATCCCACTTCAATTTTTTCTGATTAGGGATTCTCCCACTCTTTTTGCTTTCCCCACAATCTAGTGTGGGTTTGAGAAATTATTTTTGACCAATGCCAAGCTTTCCAGTATCTAGGTGAGGGGTAATGAGATCAATTAGCTCTCTTCCTTCTTCTTGACTAACATCTTCCTCTTCTGGCTGAAGAATCTCATTGCCTAGAACTATCTCATCAATCCATTCCTCCTCAATGCAATCCTCCTCAAGACTAAATGCTCCACTTTTGGCTGCAATGGCTAATTCAGCAAACTCATTGCCTACTTGTTGTTTAATTGGATTTGTTAAAGTTTTAGATTTTAGATGTTTAAATCTGCCTCTCCACTAAACATTAAAGGATCTAGGGTCGAGTGGCAAGCACTATCATACCCTAGGTCACTTACAAATGTAGGGAAACTTGGATTAGGGAATCTAATTATTAATCTTCCTTCTCTTATGCCCAATTAACCAAAACCCTAATTATGTAAATATGACAACAAATTGACGAATGATGAAAAAAGCTCTTGCAGGCAGGAGTAAAATACCAAATCACAAAATACCTATTTTTGGGGTTCTAAAGTGGAACAATCGGGGACACTAGAGTGGGCACACAAATCCAAGGTGCCAGTTTCTTCGCGGAATCTGAACCTTCTCCCGACACTGATCAGCCCTATAACTTCTATTTTCCAAAACTTAGATGCAGAGGATACTAGAGTGAGCGCCCAAGTCCTGGAAGTGCTCCTATGTCTTGCTTTTCTTTAGATCCTGAATCCTTGATGTCTTCCAATCCTTCCTACAACTCCACTTTTCCCAAATGCGACACCTGTAACCTACAATCACAAGACTTGGTTTGGGGGTTGTGGTGTTTAAAGGCTTGCCTCAGTTAAGCCCTGGAGGACACTTAAGTCTCTAAACACCGTTGTCAGATAAAGAGTGCATGCCCTTGTGAGGCAGAGGCAAAAAACCAAAGGAATCAATGATGAAAACACAATATTGTGTCACCTTGTAGTGAAGCTCCCATGGAGGAAGATGTTGTTCATGCCATGAGGAAATTGATGCTCAAATCTATAAATATCAATACACAAAACACACAAGTCTGCTTTTGCAACACAATGAAAGCCTTGAATCACCTTGAGAATACTTGAACATCACAATTGCCATCTAATTGAAATCTAGTTTATAAATGAATGCCTAAGCATGCGTATATATGCATCTACAAACACTCCCGCCAAGATTTTTATAATTCAAACTTACCGTGTCAGCAAAGGGACCTAATAATGGTCACAAACTAATACCCAGAAATTAGGGCTGCCCCAAAATAGGGCAGGACCATGTGCCCAAGTCCTCCCCCCTATTTTGGGCAGGGTACAGCTCAAGGGGTCCACCTAGGTCCAATTTGCCATGAAACCCAGGTCTCATTCCATCGGGATGCCAAAATATGAACTAAGATGTCCTAAATGCATACTAAAGACTCGGGAGCTAAACCTTATGAGGGAAAAGCCCCCAAGGGGACATTTTCTGACATTACATTTAGCCCCCACTTTAATGTATGTATAAATGCAAGGCCAATACATGCATTCAAGTAAGGTCACAAACATAGCAAACACGCCAAGCACGGAGAAGACACGCCAATCACATAGAAGATAGTAATAGGCATGCAAAACACGAAGAAGACAATTACAGTCATGCAAAACATGGAGAAGACAGTCAATGTAGAGAAGACATATTAATGCATGGAAGACATAAATGCTATCTTTTCTTTTATTTTTCTCATACATATGAAATGCAAATGTAAGTACTAGAAAGTAAACAAACCTCCCATAATACATGATGCACTACCCTAGGGTGCAGGTCTCTATATATATGGGGCAACACACACGCAAGACACAGAAAACCTCCCAAAAATGTAGGAAGCACTACCCGAGGGCGCTAGTCTCTACATATGGGGCAACAAGCATGCCAAAACACACACTTGAAGACACAGAGAAAGCATGGTAGACAAGCGATGGAGTGTACTTATTTCTAGGTCCAACACCATCTCAGGCACACTACAGGCACACACCAATGATTGGGCTTCACCACAACAAATGCTAAAAACACGCTTAAGGGTTGAGTTAGTCACAGAACCGCTCCCCGCCTCCGTAGAGGACTTTTGAAAATGACAGGATGATGCAATCTGCTCTGAGAAATACACCATCCCCGCCTCCACAGAGGGCTTAAGAAAAAGGATATGCTCGATATTCCACCTCCGCAAAGGGCTTACATGATTGATTGATTTATTGCAAACAAACTCAGGATGCACGATGCACTACCCTGGGGTGCAAGTCTTTGCATCTGAGGTTAAACACATTGCTAACATCTATAATAGACAGCTTACCTTATATATGCCCCCGCGTTAAGGTGGTTGATATCAGTTATCGATATCAAGCATGTTAAGGTAGGAAGAAAACACACAAGGGAACACTGATTTTCACAAAGCCCATGCCCCCTGGAGGTGACATGTACTTTATGATCGCCAAATGTTCCCACAAACACATCCCTACAAGAAACATGTTAGTGTCTACAACATCATGATAAACAACAACATCAATGTATATGATTAACCACACAAAGAGCCAAGGTTAATGAATCCAGAGTTCGAGGATAACCGTGAGGCTATATCATGAAGCTCTCTGAATCAAGTACCGCCAAGGCTAGATTCAAAGGCAAATAAAGGTGCACAGAGTAGTAGTATTGTTAAGGTTTGCAAATGCGATAGAAACATCATCAAATTCACTACGCAGAAAGCACGAGTGCTTCCACTAGCCAAGCGTCAGATAAAATATACAACCCCATTGCAATATTAGGAACTAAGCCTAGTTTTTTATTGCTCTCGAAAGGGACACCAGGTCCGCATTAGTATAAATGTTTGTCGTCATTCACCCGCTAGGTGGAAACACTAGAGGAAGGGAAACAATAAATAAGAGAGGACAAACAAATGTCTTAGGGACAGTCACGTAGGAGGGTGCCCCCAAGTCACCAACCACAATGCTATGTCCGCAAGACACAACACTCAATGATGAAATCAGAGGGAGACAATTTAGAAGAATGATGATACAAATAGAAGAAGGTCACAACAGAGGTGGTCTCCTGGTATCCCAGACCTTATGGGAGAATTTGAGGTCATCCCAGGAGGCCTAAACAACATATAACACATCACAGGGGAAGCACATCATGAGAGAGATAAAGGTTTAGAGATACTTACCTGTAGGGCCCCTGCCGGGCTAGCGGGTATCACGAATCTTGATCTTTATCTTAATGGTTAAAGTGTTATCACTTATTCTCTCTTCCATATGTTCATGAGTTTGCGAGGGTAACTGTGTAGGAAAGGTTTCTCTTAATGATCGTTGAGAGGGGATGTTGCCATTGTCTATGTCAGCTATAGGAGCATTTGAAATGCCATTTAAATGAGCTTGTGGAGGCATTCGAAAGATACCCATTTCAGTCCCTATATAGGGTGTTGGAATGGCTTTTGTCAAAGGAATAGCTTGTTCTTCCACAACATGTAGGATTTCATTGCTTTCCAAAGTATATGACGATAAATGATCTGTTTTCTTGTTTAGAATGTAATTAAGAAGTTCTTGAACATCAGGTGGCAAATTATCATTAGATTCAAGCAAATAGTCACAAAGAGAATCTGCATCATCCAAAGCTTCATCCTAATTAGGGGGAGCGGGAAGGGATGGCAAGGTAGTGTGGAGAAATTTATCGATGGTATCTTTTTCTTGTGCCAATATATCTTCACCAAGTGGGGTTATGTTGGGACAAGTCTCTTTGTTTGATAGATCACCCATTGCTATTTCATTCTCATAGGTCTCAAAAAGGATTTGCATTATATCATCATGAAACAAAGGGAGAGCGGGAGTAAAGTTGTCACCACCACTTTCCCCATGATTATTTTCAGCTATAAAACTTTTGAGATTCTCCATGATTGAAGGAAAAACATCCATAGTCTCAAGAAAGTTATCGAAATAGGCTATGGATCGAAGGATATCACACGTGGTACTATTGGTTATATGAATGCCATAGATGTATGCGATTTGATGCAAGACTTGAGAATATTTGTCAGTGAATTTGCAAAAATTATCATAATTCATAATGTACTCATATAAGTCTTCTAAATATGTACCCTTAGGAGAATCCATTGATGCAAAATATATGCAAAAAATACTTGATTTTTTTTGTACTTTTTTCAATGCGAATAGGTGAAACAAAGAGTGTTGTAAGGATTTCAGTCAAGGGAAGCAAGTTATATGTCTGATATCAGTCCAAAACAGCAATAATATCACTCTCAACACACTCTTGATGCAAATCCAAAATAATGTCTAGTCGAAATATAGTGAAAATATGTCAAAATAAGCACTTTTTTCACCAAAACTCAATGCAATAGAGCATAACAAAGGGTGTTGTGAGGAAAGTGATAATGGAAATAAAATAATATTAGTAATAACAGCTACTTAGTGCCAATATATCTAACACAACATGCTTTTAGTGCCACTTAAGGTAAAACCCTAGTGAAAATATAACAAAAATAGGCTATTTTTTATGATTTTTCAACTCCAAGACCTAGAAAAAGGGGCGTTGTAAAGAATTTTAGGAGGTTAAAAAAATAATATTAATAATATCAGTCACCACAATCCATAAAATTGATCACAACAAGCTTGGAGTGCAAATAGGTCAAACCCTAGGGCAAAAATAGCCAAAATGTATAGTTTTTCAACAAATTTTCACTACAAGAGCCCGAATAAAAGGGTCGGGCTCTTGTAAAGATTTTTATGAGGGGAAGAAAATTATTACCTTGATAACATCAAATTAATTCAAAAATACTCTTAACAACACACCTATGGTGCAAGTTTATAAAGTCAATAAGGCCAATTTTAGTGAAAATTGTTATTTTTGAAGCCCTAGGTTTGAGATCTTGAGACAAAATGCTATGTGAAGGATTTGAAGTCTGATTTATGATAAAATTGAATTAATCTTATATTTTAAAATTATTTTCAATCTTTATCATGCAAAATGCCTATGCAAATTTAATGAAAATGCATCAAAATTGCTAGGTTTTTTGTTGAAATTTTCTATGCAAAAATGCAAATATTTTAAATCTAAATGCAAATTTACGCTAAAATGCAAGACTACAGCCAAATTTTAATTTGAATGAGCCTCTAAATTAGTAGAAAAATATGATAAAATATTTTGCCTACTAACCCTAGATTTTGGAATTACTAGGTTATATAAAATTGTCAAAATTTCCATAAAACCCTAGCAATTAAATGATGAAAATGCAATGCAAGATTTTGAAATTTTTGTATTTTTCTGTAGTTTATATCAGATCTGATGCAAAAATCATGAATTAGGAAAATTTAGAAAGAATTGATGCAATTTAGTAAGCCCAACAATGCATTTTTTTTGAATTTTTCCAATTTTTCAATTTTTTGTCAATTTTTCTCAATGCAATAAAATGAATGAATGAAATCAATCCAAATCTAAAGAAAAACACTCAGAAAGTTCCAATTTAAGTCAAAAAAAATGGGCTCACCAAAATGTTTAGGGGGGAAACTGGATTTGTTAAAGTTTTAGATTTTAAATATTTAAATTTGCCTCTCCACTAAACATTGAAGGATCTAGGATCGAGTGGCGAGCACTATCATACCCTAGGTCACTTAAAAATGTAGGGAAACTTGGATTAGGGAATTTAATTATTAATCTTCCTTCTCTTATGCCCAATTAACCATTAAAACCCTAATTATGTAAATACGACAACAAATTGACAAATGACAGAAAAAGCTCTTGCAGGCAAGAGTAAACTACCAAATCACAGAATACCTATTTTTCAGGTTCTGAAGTGGAACAATCAGGGACACTGGAGCGGGCACCCAACTCCAAGGTGCCAATTTCTTCGCGGAATCCAGACCTCCTCCTGACACTGATTAGCCCAGTAACTTCTATTTTCCAAAACTCAAATGCAGAGGACACTAGAGCGAGTGCCCAAGTCCTGGAAGTGCTCATGTGTCCTGCTTTTCTTCAGATCCTGAATCCTTGATGTCTGCCAATCCTTCCTGCAACTCCACTTTTCCCAAATGTGACACCTGTAACCTGCAATCACAAGACTTGGTTTGGGGGTTGTGGTGTTTAAAGGCTTGCCTCAGTCAAGCCCTGGAGGACACTTAAGTCTCTGAACACCGTTGTCAGATAAAGAGTGTGTGCCCTTGTGAGGCAGAGGCAAAAACCAAAGGAATCAATGATGAAAACACAATATTATGTCACCTTGTGGTGAAGCTCCCATGGAGGAAGATGCTCTTCATGCCATGAGGAAATTGATGCTCAAATTTGCAAATATCAATACACAAAACACACAAGTCTGCTCTTGCAACACAATGAAAGCCTTGAATCACCTTGAGAACACTTGAACATCACAATTGCCATCTAATTGAAATCTAGTTTACAAATGAATGCCTAAGCATGCTTATATATGCATCTACAAACACTCCCACCAAGATTTTCGTAATTCAAACTTACCGTGTCGACAAAGGGACCTAATAACGGTTGCAAATCGACACCTAGAAATTAGGGCTGCCCCAAAATAGGGCAAGACTAGGGTGCGGGCACCCAAGTCCTCCCCCACCTATTTTGGGTAGGGTACAGCTCAAGGGGTCCACCTAGGTCTAATTTTCCATGAAACCTAGGTCTTATTCCATCGAGATGCCAAAATATGAACTAAGATGTCCTAAATGCATACTAAAGACTCAGGAGCTAAACCTTATGAGGGAAAAGCCCCCAAGGGGACATTTCTTGACATTACACTTGTATTAAGGAGTTGGATCTTCCTTTATTACCTTGTTTCCTAGCAGGTAAACAGCCTTCAATAACTTGTGATTCAAATCATCCTTTTTGTTGAAGGTTTCTGGTGCCTTTTCTAGCTCCTCTTCCAGTCCTTCTTCTAGCCCCCTTAGGTTCTTTTGACCTTGCCTCTGATCTTCCTTGCATTCTTTCTCTAGTTTATCTATTACAGAGAAAGAAGACCCTGCCACCTCAAGGCTTACATCCTTATTTTGGTTTGGAACTATAGGGGGACTTCTCCATCCTAGTACTTTGACTAGGTTGCCTTTGGGATAGGTATCCGGGGAAAGCTTTTGCATCCAGCTTCCCCAATCTGAATGCAACTTGTTCTGCTACCAGGGTAGGTCTGAGGAGCTTTTCTCACCCCTAATCTGACATAGGTGTTGATCCCATCTGCTTCTAATCTTTCTTCTGCGCAGAGGTAAGAACCTAGGCCATTTCCTATTTCTTCCAAAATCTTAAAAGCCCAGAACTCTAGAGGGAGGTGCAGCAACTTAAACCATTTTTTATTCTTTTCTATTTGATGGCTAAATGGGTCAAGGCCCAGTTTCCATCTGCCGATCCAGATGCCATTGACAATTTCTTCCCTTATTTCTTGCGATGGACAGATTACCGCAAAGTAATCGTTACCAGGGTTTTGAATCGTAGATCTTCTCCCTATTTCTTCTTCCACCAATGGATCATTTTGTCCCAATTCAGATTTTTTCATACCATTTGGCAAAGAGGCCAAGTTGTTCCAATCTTTCTACTTCATGCCTTATTTTGGTCATGCTTATTACCCTAGAAGTCCTATATGTGTTGCCAATTGTTATTTTGCCTTTGTTACTCGAGCTTTTGTTATGGATCCCTGGGTATTGTTTGCCTGCATGAAGTTGAGTAGGGTTTCCTTTCCCTTCGTTCGCATGTAAATTTCCCTAGCTTTGAGGGTTGTTGGTATTGTTATTGTTCCATCTCTTTCCTTCACTCCTCCATAGATTGTTCTTGTTTCTATTCCAACCCCATCGCCTTTGTTTGCGCTATTTCATGAAAGATTGCCCATGCCATCCATACCTCCCATTGTTTCTTTGGAATCTACTTTCTTGCCCAAACGCAAAGACTTTGTTATGCTTCCAAGGTTCCTTATCCACTCAACTTTTGATCTGTTCCTCCATAATTTTTGCCTTGACTTCATGTGCCTAGCAACCTTGCCCTTAGTTTCCTGTCGGTTGTCTAGAGATGCCTTCACCAAAGTTCCTCTGCTCCTCCGCTCGCATTCTACTCTGCTCCCTTTCGCGCCACTTTTCCTTTTTTCTTTTTCATTCAATTTAAACATCATGCAAATTTGCATTTTTTGATAGCAAACTCACATGTACAAAAAGAATTCTTAAACTCCTTGATAGAGCCATGATTTTTGGACAACCCATATTTTATTTTTGTTAACTGTTACAAGCTTCCAGTTGAGCCATCATTAGAAATTGTCCTTTCTGATTATTTTCCTATTTGGTTCTCTGTTGAATAGAAAATGGTGGGGTCCTAAGGTGCCTAAGATTGAATTCTTATTGAACATGTCATTATTGAATCATCAACCCATGGTGACCCACATCTTGCGCATATGGAATCTCAAGCCATGCCCAACCCCTAGAGCTAGCTAGATTTGATAGTGGGATGACATAATCAAAAGAAAATTTTGTTTTCTCCAGATCTATGGGCACCAACTAGCACTCTTTCATCACCACTCATATGAGGCCAGTAACTTATAACTTTGTCATGCCTCCACCAATCTAGAAGCACTTCATTTTCTCCTTCCTTACAGCTACATGTTGCTTAGCTCTACCAATAGAAGAAGATTGTTGATATGCATACAACTCAGGGTGCCCATTTAAAGGCTCACCTTCATTAGATCAAAATTGAAGTTAGAATTTCCAATGAATTCTCTCAAAGCCTTTGAGCTAGCCAATCTTCTAAAAAGATCAAGCACATCAAAGAAGGGCACCAAGTTCTCTCTGAACTTCTTTCCATTGTTCAAGTTTTTGTTTGCCATTACTAGCAATTTTTCCAATCCTAATCTCCCTCACTAGCTTTGGAAAAACCTCTTCATCAATGTGTGAGGATTGTTCCCACCAGTCTCTCCACTTCACAACAGACCTTCTATTATCAACAACTATCCTTGGTGGATCTTTGAGAAGCATTTTTTTCCATGGATAATGATAAGGCCCCTAGTTGTAATGGGTTCCCTTGTGAATTCTATCAAACTCTATGGGACACGGTTGGCCCTAACCTTTTATAGGTGTGTAATGAAGCCTATACTACTAGCTCCCTAGGAGCTCTCATAAACAAAGACAATATTAAATTTATACATAAGGATGCCAATCCAAAAGAGGTTGGTAATTAGTGGCCAATAAATCTCTGAACACATCCTATAAGATCATAGCCAAAGCTCTTACAATTTGAATTCATCTTCTGCTTCTTCTTATTAATCAACCAAATAAAATTGGATTTATAAAAAGTTGTTACATTCTTGGTAATATTGTTTCAGTTTGGGAAGGTATGCAATGGGTTAGGCATTCTCAATAACAAGTTATTTTTATCAATATTTATTTTGCTAAATCTTACAACTACATTGAATGGCCTCTCATTCTAGCCATCCTTCAAGCATTGGGTTTTGGTCACAACTTCATCCAATTGGTTCAAATGTCCTTTGTAGATGCCTCTACTTGCCTTACTATTTAATGGTTGGCAATCCTCCTCATTTAGGATTCTTTGCTCCATCAAGCATGGATGTCCTTTGGCTCCAATGCTTATTTTTGGCTATAGAAGGTTTTGGCTACTTTTTAGCCAACACTATCTTTCAATGAAGAGTCAAGGATGTTTCTCTTCCTAACTCTTCCTCCCATCTTGTTAATGGCCATTTTGTTGGTGAGTCCTTCTTCACTCTTCTTGAGGAACTAGATAATATCAATGTAATGCCTTTCAATGTCTTAACACCCTTTTTCCTACTTATAGTTCTCACATCCAATGGCAAAAAAATAGAACAGTCACTAGTCTTTTCTCCCTAGACCAACATGACTTGAAAATTATGGCTAGAAATGAGTTGATTATGGGGAGGTCTTTCATTTTATAGGCATACTCTTTGCTTTTCAATATTCCTCTACTACCTTGTGGCAAGACATTCTTTCTCACATTGAAAAGAAGCTTCATTACTAGATTGCCAAACCCCTTTTCCTTTCTGGGAAATTTCAAATTTACTCCAAAGTGCTCACTGTCACCCATGTATACTACTCATCTTGCTAGGCCCCTTCCAAAGCCTCTTAACAAACGTTGGAGCATCTCCTCAAGGATATTCTTTGGGTCTCAACAAAGCAAAACAAAGGCTTTCATTGAGTTGTAAGGGAGTTCTATTACCTCCCACAAGACCCTAGTGGCCTTATTCTTATTGATACTTACAAATAGGGACTTGATTTGTGTTTCAAATGGATTATCCATTCCTTCGAGGGTAAAGAAGATTGAAAAATTCTTCTCCAACATTGTATTACTTCTAGTTCTCCCTCTATAATTTGGAGGTTTTAGATCCATACAAATTAAACTAAAGATTATAGAATTTGGAGGATCCCTCATATTTTAGACTTAGTCAAATTTTCAAGTTTCATGGTTACAGACTTAGCCAAATTTAGGGGTTCAACAACATGCATCAAGGTAAAGGCACATGGACCCCTTAGCTCTCTCTCTCTCTCTCTCTCTCTCTCTCTCTCTCTCTCTCTCTCTCTCTCTCTCTCTCTCTCTCTCTCTCTCTCTCTCTCTCTCTCTCTCTCTCTCTCTCTCTCTCTCTCTCTCTCTCTCTCTCTCTCTCTCTCTCTCTCTCTCTCTCTCTCTCTCTCTCTCTCTCTCTCTCTCTCTCTCTCTCTCTCTCTCTCTCTCTCTCTCTCTCTCTCTCTCTCTCTCTCTCTCTCTCTCTCTCTCTCTCTCTCTCTCTCTCCTCTCTCTCTCTCTCTCTATTTCTCTCTCCCCTCCCTTTCTCTCTATCTCCCTCCCCCCCTCTCTCTATCTTTCCCTCTCTATCTCCTATCTCTCTATCTCTTTCTCTCTCTCTCGATCTCCCTCTCTATCTCTCTATCTACCCCACTTTCTATATTTTCCTTGCCTCTAACTCTATCTCTCCATCTCTCCCTCTATCTCTTTATATCTCTCCCCCTCTCTCTCCCTCTCCCTCTCCCTCTCCCTCCTTCTCTCTATCTCTCCATCTCTCCCCTCTATCTCTTTGTATCTCTCCCCCTCTCTCTCCCTTTCCCTCTCCCTCAGTGGCAGACTTTGATTATTAAGCGATAGGCTTTGTGAATTTGGTAACAAATTTGAATGTGGAACTTGAGACAGTCTTGGTTATTGGGCGCAGACCCTATGAATTGAGTATTGAGCGGCAGAGTTTGCATATTGTTTGACACCAGACCTTGAGGTATGGGGCCCCAGATGTATATGTTGCGGTTGCTTGTAGACTTAGGTTTTGTAATGTATCTTGTGGCAGAGTTTGAGATGCCTATTGGTTAAACACATCATTCCCACTTGTGATGTCTTCCACTGGTGCATATTCCTTTGGCAGATATCCCCTGTTTTGATAAACTTGGCATAACTTTTTCATTGGAAATTACATCTCAAGCTTCTTGTGACCTGTTTTCTCTCTCTATCAATAATTTTTTCTTTTAACATCATTGTGGATACATCTTTTAGATTTCACATCAAGCTTCATTCTCTTCTCTAGTGGGATATGAATAAAAGCTTCACACCTAAACACTTGTAGGTAATTATAAGAAATTCTCTTTCCCAACTACTTCTCTTTGGGAAGTTTAAAATTTAACTGAGAGGATAGACCTTGGTTAATCAAATACACTATTGTATTTACAGCTTCCGTCCAAAATTGTTTCCCCAAACCTGCATTTGAGAGCATGCTATGTGCTCTATCCAAAATAGTCATGTTCAATCTTTCAGCTACACCATTTTCTTGTGGTATAAGAGGAACAATTTTAATCCTTTGAATACCATTCTATGCACAAAACTAATCAAATTCTATTGAACAATATTCACTCTTGTTGCCAATTTTTAGACACTTAACTTTATTGTCAGTTTGGTTTTTAACACGTGCTTTTGAAATTTTTAAATATGCCAAACACTTCAGATTTTCTTTTTATCATATAAACTCAAACTTCCCTAGTGCAATCATCTAAAAAAGTGACAAAATAATTTGACTCACCAATTGATGTTACCTCCATGGGTCCAAAGATATATGAATGCATTAATTCCAACGGTCGTGTCTTCTTGTCATGTTCTTTGATAGAGAATTTGGTCCTCTTTTGTTTGATGTATATGCAATACTCACACAACTTTAAATCTACCAATTTCAAACCTAGAAGTTGATTTTTTAATGCAAAATCTCAAGGGCCCTTCTTGCTCATGTGACCAAGCCTTTTATGCCAAAGCTTTGTGCCATTGTCCGCTACTACCATTCCAACTCCCACTTTAGCCTGATTCTCTAGCATATACAAAGTTTCTAATTTGCTTCCTCTAACAATCACTAAGGCTCATTTTGTCACCTTCCACATACTTAACTCTAAGGTAATGCTACAACCTTGAGCATCCAACTACCCAACTAAAATCAAATTTCTTTTGAGTTGAGGGACATGTCTTACATCCCTTAGTAGCCAGTTGTTGCCATTTTTAGTTTCAATAAAACATCTCCTTTGGTAACAATATCACGAGGTTCATCATCACCAAGATAAACCTTACCAAAGTTATCGTCTTGGCAATTTTTGAAATACTCCCTGCACAATGTGGCATGAAATGATGCTTCAGAATCAAGCACCCAAACATTTGTCGTAGCTTCTCCTATAGATAGAACAAAAGCACCTACATCTTCTTCATATGTTTCATTGCCTCATTTTTTTTTTACTAACTTTCAGCCTTCTTGAATGACCAACAATTTTTCTTCATGTGGCCTTCCTTACCACAATACTAGCAACTAATATTTCTACCTAGATTTTATCTCTTATTGGATTTTGATCTTTTTCTATGGTTATTCCTCCCTTGTTCTTGTGATCTCCCCCTGTTGACGGTTATCAAAGCATCTCTCAATGAAGTACCTTTTTATTTTTTCTTCTCATGTCCTTTGAGAAGAATCCCTACAACATCATCAAAATTGAGCACACTCCCTTCTTATCAGATGTCGAGTTGCTAACAGTCATAACAACTCCTTCCCATCTATTGGGTAGAGAACACAATAGCAAGATAGCCTAGATTTAATCTTCCAATTTGATATTAATAGAAATTAATTAGTTGATCAATGTGTTAAGTTCATTCAAATGATTTGATACATTACCACCTTCCTTCATCTTCAAATTGTACAATTTCTTCATTATGAAAACCTTGTTTGATGTGGAAGCCATCTCATACATGTGAGACAATTAATCCCATAATCCTTTCGTTGTCTTTGTTGGGACCTTAAAATTTCATACCAATTTTTACAAGAAATCTTGTTTACAAGAAATCTTGGGTTCCCATATGAAAAAATCAATTTCAACACTCACAGATACACCTGAAAATATGTCCAAGAAGCCTACTTTGGAGAGTTGTGTTTTGAAGCCTGTTTCATTTTTTTTGCAAAATCACTTTGCTAGCATGCTTACCTATCATAAGTGAGTGCACATGTCTTATCTCACCTTCCTATAACAAGATTTGACCAAGTTTCAAGGAATCAAGTTGAGGGGTTCTGGTAAAGTTTGTTGTTTGCACAGTGTAAAATCAGCCCGGGAAGCTAACTTTGGAGGCCAATATATAACAGCTAGATGATGTTCATAATGAACCAATTGGTGTTCCTGATTTACCTTATCAAAATCTACTTCTATGTCTAGTTTGAAGGCTCTAGTACATCGTTTGCTATTTTTTCAAAATGAAAAGCAAATGCACTTACCTCTGATTTCACAGTTTTCACCTATAGAGAGGTCAACTTTGGCCTTGAATATTTGATGAATAAAAGGTGACTGGTGGAAAATCCTCTTGCACACTCTCTAATGAAGCCTAAATGAACTAAACCCTCTAATTACAGCTTGCCAGGAAGAGATTTGATGGTTTTTCAAAATTACAACTTGGTAAGCCCTAATAAGGTTTTTCACAGGTGCAGTTACAAAAAGGGGCCAAGTGGGCTACTTTGAACAATTTTATCTTGCACCTTGAGATGCATTTTTCTGAACCGTTTGGTTGCAGTGAATTCTTGGGTTGAAAATCTACATGCTTGTGTGTTTTCATGGCTCCAGGAAATAGTTTGACCGATTTTCCAGGGCAATTCTGAACGGCTACTTGACTAGTTTGATCACTGTGTAAAAATCTCGGGAAACTAATTTTGAAGATGACCCATTGCAAATTTTTCACTTCAGAGACACATTGGAAGGGTGTCAAATCAATTCTAGACTAAAATCTTGTTTCAAAACGAAAAATTTTTAGTCGGGGCCCACAATGGGACCCGACATGCTTCACACAAATATGAAGTTATAAAGCCAAGAGAACACCCAAATCTTGAATATGATGGAACCAGTGAAATGGGACTACTTTCAAAAGGGACAGTGATCCTGTTGATGTTAGATGGAGAAATTCAACAAATTGGGAACTATCAAGTGTTATAGCATCAAGTGAACATTTCACAAGAATTAGTCAGTCCATTCCCTGTTTTAGTCATACCAGGGTATTCCTCTCTAACATATGCAAGTCATCTTGTTAAAATTGTAAAGGAGATTAAAGCATATTCTAGACATCTCTCAGACCTGTAAACAAACTTTCCAACTTTGAAGATAAAGTATCCCAAAGTGAGGGAGGTGGTATTAATAGAAATCTGCCTTTGACAAGTTTGGATAATATGTGTTTTGACTCTGATGGTCAGCCACATCTCCAATTACAACCTAAAACAAGTGTTACTACTCAAGGTTCCACAAAAGATGCTCCAATGAATGATAGGGTCCTACTTGATGAACATGGGAATCCTTTATTATCACCCTCAGAGACCGTGAGATTAAAGAGTTGATGGCACTCAGGTGCCTAATTGACAACCCACTCAGTTCACCCAACTTACACAGGAATCACCCTATGTGTGTCCTTCTTTTAGTGATCTCAAGGATTCTGATGATGAAAATTATTATCGAGAGTTTCAAAGCGATGAACATGATGCTGATGATGTCTGCCATATTGAACTATGCCAGTAATACATCTCATTCTAGTCTCACATGGAACATACTATGGAAGCAAAACAACTTTTTGAAAATAGTGAAGATCATACAAGTCATAGTGAAGAGTTTGTTGAGCAAATAGGAGTCATGGATTCTAGAAGCAGAGCTTACCAGGTCTACAAATCTTTGTTTGGGTGGATGGGGTTCACTTGACATCTTTGGTGGCTGCATATTCATGTTTGAGTGAAGAACTTCCAATCATAGTTTGAAGGAGCACTAAGCAAATCGTAGAAAAGGAGCCACAAATCTGAATAGTGGCTGGATTCACCAGAGCTGGGAGTCACATCGACCAGAACGACATTGGAGAATAAAATGTCAGACACCATAATTGTTGGCACCCAGTGATCTGAAGTACATCATACACCTAATGCCAAGAATATACCTGGGAAACAAAACTGACCATATATTCATATGACTTAGACTCGCCTTTGTAAATCAAACACATGAGAAATTATTTTTACAGGTCGAGTTATATCCAGATTAATCAGCTTTAGAATTAGACACTTTAGATGTAGTGAATACATTTGAATCAAATTCCAGATGAGCTTAGTAATGGTGAAAGAAATATGACTATTGTGCTTGTTTATAATCATGAGGTTCTTGATTGTTCTCTTGACTTACCTGCCCAATCTAAATTATTTAAAGAGCCCTAGCATATCTAGTAAGAAGTTAGAATCTTTAGAAGCCACCTTGCCGGGTGCCTTGAGAAGAGAAAATGTGGCTGAAACTGCAACAAGGCATCTGGAAGCTGAGATTGAACAGCTAAAACCAACTAGTTCATCAGAGAGAGGAGGATACCCAACGTACTAAAAAGATGTTACATTTTCAAGAGAACAAAAATTAGAACACTGGAATTGTTTTGAAGGATAACTCGAAGCAATATTATCCCATGAATTATAATGATTGCAGGATATACATAAAATGGAGTCATTGATATTTTAGAAATTCTTAAGCAAATGCATATGGCAGGTGCAAAACTAGAATCCATAACCTTTGCTAGGATTCTCGCAATTGTGCCTGAACACAAGTGAAGAATTAAAAAAAACCCTAAAAAAGCCATCGGGGAAACACGCATAATCGGAAGGAGATTTTCAATTAACACCGAACCCTTGTGTCACAACCGATGGAGGGTTCATCGGTAGGAGATGGCATATTCTATAGGAAATATTCTGAAGCTCCTGATAGAGTTATGTCATACCGATTGATACCTCTTTTAGAGAGAATATGCTAGAGCCCGGTAAGAGGAAACAAGTATCTAAAGAAAATATATATTAGCCAATGGTGCAAACATTAATAAAGTATGACCATAGTCAGAGACATAAGGAAGACTTTAATAATCAAAGTGGAGAATTAATTTCACTCAGGGGTGAATTGTTTTTTTTTAAGAATTAACTCGAGGGATAATCATCCAAGGAAAGATTTTTTTATTTTCACCCCGAGATATTGAAGGAATTAATTGAGTAGGTAATTATTTTACCTAAAGAATATTTTATGAGAAGATTGCATGTGATGGCCTGTGAAAATATTTTCACCCGGAGAATTATAAAGTGGAACATTGGAAGAAATTAACATTTTGGTAAAATTTTTGTGAAGAAATTATTTAATGGTTATGGCTTGGAGTAAAATGTTACTCATAAGGTAATGACTTTATTAAATGCCAAGGGAAAATATTAAAATGAGTTGGCAAGGACAAGATTTTATAAGTAATAAAATACCTTCACGGGAGACTGAAGTATTTTTCACTGGAAGGGTTATAAGTTGGACATAATCAATATTCTATTTTCATTCAAAGTGAAATATTTATCATTAAGGAGGTAAAAAACAAGATAATATTTTACCTAAATAAATATCTTAACAAACGAAGGTGAAAACTCACAAAAATATAATTGAGAGATGGAAGTATTGGAGAATATTTTATTTTCATAAAGTATTAAAGAAGTTGAGAAATAATTTATTAAACAGAATGACACATTGGGTAGATATGCGAAGGGTCACAACCCTAAAAAATTACAAGGTATAAAGGAGGAGCAATAATCAAGTAGGCGGGGGAAATCATCAGTAGATTAGAAAAAAAACATCATGATCAGAAGTAGGAGTTAGATAACTGGAGGGATTGATGAGTTGCTGAAATAAAACATTATGCTGTATATTGTAAAATCTTTTGAAATTATATAATGGAGAAAAATGCATAAATTGGTGATTTAATATTAGTGTCTATTGTTTGTTGAGGTGAACAATTATTTGGTTGTCTCCACATTGTTACTTCTCTGTTATTTGAACTGAGTTTCCAAGTTGATATTTCAGTTTTGTCGAGACACACTTGTTTTCGTGTAATTGAATTAATTGGTTTCTATTAAAGAATTAAAATCCTTTTGAATGATTATAGTGACTTGGGAGTAACATTTGGATTAGTAAGAAGAGCCCTATAATTGACAAGATTGCCATATTGTCTCCAACTCGATATTGTCTTGTTATTCAAATTGAGCATCTACTCCATTTGTCAATACACATTTGCTGTCATTGTGTGATTCTGTTGATTGGTTCCTTCAAGGAAGGATTAAAATCCTTTCAACAAGTCACAGTAACCTGGTAGGATCAGGTGGATCAATAAGTAGAGTATGTCAATCACATTCTTGGACGTTTATACAAGCTATAAACAAACACAAGTGCCAAACAATTAGAATTGTAACCAGTAAGTAAATCATATATCATATACACCTTGACTCCATTAGCCCAATAGAAATAGGCACTGGTCATACCAATTCCACTCTAGGATTCCATAAAATCTTATTCAAACAATTACATCTCATATCTTAGTATTAGGAGTAGAAGTAGTTTGCAAGTTTTCATCTATTCCACACTTTATGCCATTGTGGGTAGATCCCTAAATTCATTTGAGTCATACATTCCTTTTATTTGCCTCAGCTTTCAAGGTTTACCCGCCTAGGTTTAGCAGAGCCTGAAGTGTAGGGAGTCATCAAGCATTTAGGTTAACTCTATTAGTTGGTTCAAAAACGTTGCAAGTCTGATCATAGAAATTGGCATCCTCTTAGGGCTTGAAACCTGCATTTTTGAGACCCAACAGTCTTCTCTATTGCAACATGATGCAAAGGATAAACAAGAACAAAACAATGCCCTAATGATTCCAAACTCCCTTAAATGGTATCTCAGACATGTACCTTGTGTTGACACTCATTTTGACCAGGGGTTGATTTGTCATGATCAGGAGGTTTCTTCATTTGAAGCCTTTATCTTCTTGCCCATTTTTTTTTTCTAAGTGTTGGACCTCCTCAGTATTTTTCAGCTGCATCATCATATTTTCTTGAGGAGGAGATCATCATCATCATCTTGTCTTCGATGATGATCTGCATCATCATGTTCTCCTTCGACCGGTTTCTCATCGTCATCATCATATTTCGCTGTCGGGTGATGTTCGGGTTTTATCCTGATGATGCTGACGAGCTACAGTGCGCCCTGATTTGCTTGCGAGGGTGATGTTTCTAAGTCTCCGGTGATCTTCCATTTATCACCTTGCGCGAGCATGATGATGATGTTGCTTATTCTTTGAATTGCTCGACCTAACTTGTTTTTTCCTAAGGGTCGTGTTCATCATCATCATATTTCCAGTTATCATCCTACTGCTTGTGGAGGTCATCATATTTTCTGCCTTCATGATATTTCGCCGGGGTGATATTTCTATCATCGGGTGATCTTGTTTAACATCATCCTGATGATGTTGTTGAGGAGTTGTAATTGCGACCCGATATTCACTACGGTCATCATGTTTTGGAACGTCAGGATGATCTTAGTCAATATCATCCTGATGATGTTGTATCACTTCTTGTTCTTTGTTTCTCATCCTGATGATGCTGACGTCATCCGTATATCAGGGTGATATTTTTCTTTCTGCCTATCTGCATCATGATATTCGCGAAGGAGGGGGTGATATTTTCATATCACCCGGATATATGTTTGTTCGAACATCATGATGATGTTGATATCAAGGAGATATCCGCCTGCTAGCTTCGCGCATTATCTACTGGGGGTGATCTTTTCAAGCAGCATCATCATATTCAGTTTTCGCCCCGATCTTATAGAGGAGCTATAGTGCAACCTGATATTTGAACATCAGGAGGATATTTCCAAATATCCAGTTGTCTTCCAAATATCATGATGATGTTAATATGATGATGACGTCATCAAGGTCCGCGGGGGTCATATTTCTAACAACTGATCATCTTGAAGAGACCTCCTGATCTTTGCAAACATGATGATGACGTCATCCGGATATGAGGAGGTGCGCAGTAGGTGGATATGATGATGACGTCAGCAGGATATGACGATGACGTCATCAGGATGTTCATCGGCCAGACTTTTGGTATCGGCTCAGCAGGAGGATGTTCCTCCGATGGATCAGGTTGTGCCGATGAAGGCGATTATCATGCAGTTTGTATTGCGAATATCATGATGACGTCAGGGTGATATTTCGAACAACAGGATATCATGCTGCTGGAGGATGATGATGATGAAGTCTATACTAGTGTCGTCGGGAGCAAAAGCACCGACATGATATATGCTCATGACCTAGTATATAAGGTGTTATTGAGGTCATCGCGGGGTGCATGTGGGATAATGTTATCCTGCATATTCAAAATATCATGATGATGAGTCTCGGCGGGAAATGGTTGCGACTGCAGATTTGATGATCTTCCCAAGGCCGCGGGTTGGTGCGCCATTAATGGCGATTGTTGCAGAGGTATGGGCGATGGCGTGGGTCGATCTTGTACCCGACTGGAGGTGTACATCAGCGGACAGGGGCGCAGGGCTCGAGAAATCTTCCTGTCTCCTCCCCCACCTGCTGCATTCAAGTTTGGGCGCCAATCCGGTTGTGTTTGAGCGCCATTTCCATGATACTGTGTATCTGGCGAAATTCTGGTCAACATTGTAATTAATTGCTGAGCACCTACCTGGCTGTTATAAGCAGGTGGTCTTGCTCATTTGAAAGGTTGTTGAAAGTTGATGATTTTGGCTCTGTAATGCATGACAAGCTGATCTGGTTGCTCTGTACAGCTTACCTGTGAGTTTATGTATCTCTTGTTGTTTGTTTTTGGTATGAACCCACTGATTTCATGATTAAACTTATATGAGAAATGCTGTTTGGCATGTGTTGTGTTAATTCTGTCTCCAGTATTGCATGTATCCTTCTTCTGAATCTGGATGTTTGGTAATGTTTAGATTCTAGAGCATAGAATTCCTGTGTTGAGTGTCTGATCTTTTAACTTCTATTCAAGGGGTAGATTAAACTGTTTTCAGGTTGAACATTGGGAGGGATATACTGCAGTAGGGATACCATAAGTAGAGATAACCTAACACTTTGTATTGGGAGATGCCTGTAAGGCAGGTATCACACATATATCCCCTTGAAATCCAGTTTTAGCTGTTCATGCTGATCATTCACAGGTGTATGTCTACTGACTCCAGGCCCTGGATAGGCACCAATCATGCTTTGTTTTGTGTTATAACCATATCCAGCTTTGCATCCACACTTAAACTCCAAAGCAAAATCTAAAACCAACATTAGGACATTAGAGTTAGTTTTAGGAACCTCAGTCCTCTGTCTACAACTGCAAATAGGCCCAAAGCTAGCCCCTTTGCCCTTATCTTTCAGTTTTGGTCTACTTACAGGAGGACTATCTGCTTTTTGTCAACATCCCGGCCTTGCATGCATATCCTCATGGATGTTGAGTAGGGAATGTTGGATTTAGGGCATACAACTGAGAGGGGGGGGGTGAATCAGTTGTATAGAACTTGTTCTCTTTTAAACACTTAATTCTCTGTTGTTAGTTAGCAGCATATCAAATAATCATTCATGGAAGCACAATACATAAACACAAGAGCAGATAAGCATCAACACATTGAACACCAAGATTTTGACGTGGAAAACCCGGTTAAGGGAAAAACCACGGGGTGATTAACCCAAGAATTATTCTCTGTTAGAAGAATAAGGAAAAATGAATGGCACATGCCAATAAGGGCTCACTGCCCGAGCACACTGCTCACAAAGAGGCCCACTGCCTACAAGGAGACACACTGTCTACAAAGTGATGAAAATCACAGTCTTGAACTGGAGAACGACATCTCTACTATGTCCGGATCAGTTCCAATTAAGCCCAACAATCTCTGCTCTGCCTTTCGCACCTTTCTTCACTATATCCTGCTCATCCACATGCCACGCCCTGAAATGAATTCACAAATCACTATTTATACAAGACATCGACTTAGGAACAAGCATCTAAGTCGGCAAACAACCATAGGAGTATCCGTAAGATGAATAACACATCCGGTCGGCTATCACAAGAACATTCGCAGGATGAACAACTCATCCGGTCGGCTAAACAGAGCAATAACTTCATCCGGAAGAATAACTTCAATTCTGGGCTCTACCATCAATGCGGACCAACAACACAACCTAAACATGATTCAAGAACCTTTACAAGTCTGTCTGAATGTCCGGATACATCCGCACTTCCTCTACTTACTGGGATCTCTTGTCTTCCTCATCCGGAACTTCAAGAACACAGTCTGTCGCCACTGTCATAATGCAAGAGGTACTTCCAGACCTCCAAATCATACACAAACCAGGATGACACATCACAAGGACATCCCAAACACTCCGTCCAATCCGCAGATTAGGATGATACAATTCCGGACCTCACCGGACCTTTTTGTGATCCTCTGTCACCTCCGGATACTTGCCGGACCCGGTTCTATACCGGCAGCCATAACTCCTTCAGTTCTTCATGCGGACCTCTGAAATCCTAACTGTAGCATCTCAAGATTCATATCTACTAACCCTTTAATCCGCATCCTCCGGTTCTCATCCTATACAGTATATTTACCTTCTTCTCATCACTGTTCTTCACTGTTCCTGACTGAGGCTAATTTTCTCAATATCCTCAGCACAAAGCTCATCAAATCCTTCTTGTCAGTGCAGTATGAGTATGTTGACATCAATGACAACACTGGCTCACCTCATACTTGCCAACAATCTCCCCCTTTGTCATTGATGGCAACATATGATGTGAAAAACCATCAGGACAAGAACTTCTCTTTTCTGTCACAGCTCCCCCTATCAACAACAACTCTTCACATGTCTTCCTTTGCTGCTCCCCCTTTGATCATCAACCACTTGTTTTTTTTTTCACATGTCTTCTCTCCCCCTTTGACATCAATGGCAAAGGGCTCATACTTGCAACTCTTATGCATCAGAATAATACCAGCTGCTCCCCCTTAGTTGCAGCTCCCCATTAGTCCGGATCACAAGATATGACTGTGATTGCCACCGGACTGATGCACATCAGTGCATCTTAGTTCATCACCGGAGGGGCCATGACCCCTAGCTTCTCCCGGAGATATTCAAAAGAGTCCTTGGGAAGAGGTTTTGTAAAGATATCTGCAATCTGATCCTTGGAGGGAACATACTCCAATCTGACTTCTTCCTTATTTACTTGTTCTCTCAAAAAGTGAAATTTGATAGATATGTGCTTAGTCTTAGAATGCAATACCGGATTCTTGGAAATATTAATTGCACTTGAATTATCACAGAAAATTGTAATAGGCTCCTCATATTTAACTTTGATGTCTCTTAGCATCTGCTTCATCCACAAGATTTGAGTGCAACTACCTGCTGCTGCAATGTATTCTGCTTCAGTTGTAGACAGAGATATTGCATCTTGTTTCTTGCTTAGCCAAGAAACCAATCTCTTCCCCAAAAAGAATGCTCCACCACTAGTGCTCTTCCGGTCATCCACATCTCCTGCCCAATCTGCATCTGTGTAAGCATGAAGAGAGAAATCCGGATCTTTAGGATACCATAGACCATACTCAACTGTCCCTTTCAAGTATCTAAAAATTCTTTTGATGGCCATAACATGAGATTCTCTAGGATCAGCCTGGAATCTTGCCACAAGACCAACAGCTTGCATTATATCTGGTCTAGTTTGAGTGAGATACAACAATCCACCAATCATTGATCTATACTTTGTCTGATCTGCCTTTGGAGAATCATCATCTTTGCTTAACTTACATCCGGTTGCCATAGGAGTGTTCATAGGCTTTGAGTCTTCCATACCAAATTTTTTTAACAATTCTTTCACATATTTGGTCTGAGAGATGAAGATCCCTTCTTTTGTTTGAGTAATTTGCAGACCCAAGAAGAAATTCATTTCACCAAGCATAGACATTTCAAACTCACTTTTCATCTGATTTGCAAAAGTTTTACACATACTATCTCTTCCTCCAAAAATGATATCATCCACAAACACTTCAACAATCAGAATGTTTTCATGATCAATTTTGAAATATAAGTTGCTGTCAGCAGTACCTTTGTTGAATCCAATCTGCACAAGATGCTTATCCAACCTTTCATACCATGCTCTTGGGGCTTGCTTCAATCCATACAAAGCTTTCTTCAACTTGCAGACCATATCATTATTATCAGACAATTGAAATCCATCCGGTTGTTCAATGTAGACTTCTTCTTCCAGATCACCATTTAGGAAGGCAGACTTGACATCCATCTGATATACCTTGAAATCTTTGAAGGCAGCAAATGCAAGAAGTAATCTGACTGCTTCAATTCTTGCTACCGGAGCAAAAGTCTCTTCAAAGTCAATTCCTTCTATTTGAGAGTAGCCTTTGCAGACCAATCTAGCTTTGTTTCTGATTACTTCACCAGCTTCATTTAGTTTGTTCCGGAAGACCCACTTGGTTCCAATTACATTCCTGTCTCTAGGTCTGGGAACAAGATCCCAAGTATGATTTTTCTCAATTTGCATCAGTTCATCTTCCATCACTTTGGTCCAATTTTCATCATTGCAGGCTTCATTCATTGTTTTAGGTTCAATCTTTGAAATCAGACAACATTCATTCTGATCTTGAGCAATATTCCTTCTAGTTTGTACACCTTTGCTTCTGTCACCTATGATCTGATCTTCAGAGTGATTCAGTTTTACATACCTTGGAATTTTGGGAGTATCCAGTACTGCTGTTTCTTGATCAGGCTCATTCAAACCTAACTCTTCTTCCTGATTTACCGGATCAGGCTGACTCTGTTTCACCGGAGAGGATTGAGTTCCTTGAACACTATCTTGGTCATCTTCATCAAATTCATAAAATCTTGAAGGCTTCTCAATTCCTTCATCAACCTTTACATTGGTACTTTCTATCATTTTCCTCAATCTCTTATTGTAACACCGGTATGCTTTGCTTTGAGTGGAGTAGCCCAAGAAAATTCCTTCATCACTTCTAGCATCAAACTTTCCTAGATCTTCATCTCTTTTAATATAACACTTGCTACCAAATACCCTGAAATATTTCACAGTAGGAGTGATGCCAAACCAAAGTTCATAGGGGGTCTTACCGGTGTTGTTTCTGATTTGAACTCGATTGAGAGTGTAGACTGCAGTGCTGATAGCTTCTTTCCAAAACATTTGAGGAACATTTGCTTCCAACATCATTGTCCTAGCAGCTTCCTGGATGGTCCGATTCTTTCTCTCAACTACTCCATTCTGCTGTGGAGTCTTAGGAGCAGACAACTGTCTCCTTATACCCTGTTTCTCACAAAAGTCAATGAATTCACCAGATGTAAATTCACCACCTCTATCAGACCTTAGACACTTTAGTTTCAATCCGGTTTGATTCTCCACCATAGCTTTGAAGATTTTGAACTTCTCAAAAGCTTCTGATTTTTCTTTTAGAAAGGTAACCCACATCATCCGGGAATGATCATCAATTAACAACATGAAATATCTATCACCTTGCAGACTCTTGATTCTTGTCGGACCACATAGATCAGTATGTACTAATTCCAACAATCCGGTAGAAGACTGATCTTTGCTTTTAAAAGAGACTCTGCTTTGTTTGCCTAACTGACATTCTTTACACACACTGTTTGTAGGTTTTATCAACTTTGGAAGATCTCTCACAGCCTGAGTATTGCTTATTTTGATGATGTTATCAAAATTTACATGACACATTCTTCTATGCCATAACCAACTCTGATCAATTTGAACAAACAAACAACTTTTATTTGAACCAACCAGATGAAAGATGTTACCTCTTGTCTGAGTACCGGATGCAATTTCAGTTCCGGAGCTTGTAAAGATTCTGCATTTTCCATTCTTGAACCGGAGATCATAGCCTTTGTCCACTAACTGACCAACACTGAGAAGATTGTGCTTCAATCCTTCAACATATAGTACATTACCTGTTTTGCTCTTACCATCAAAGGAAATAGTTCCCCTACCTCTGATTCTGCCAGCAGAATTGTCACCAAACTTTACCATTCCTCCTTCATATCTTTCCAAGTCTAAGAACTTATTCTTGTCACCAGTCATATGGTGAGAACATCCACTGTCAATAACCCAATCATCCTTTTCTTCCACTTGAGCATCCAAGGCTTTTTCAACAACTTTGTGATTGACAGATTTAGAGAGTAAGGAATCTTCTTCCTTGATGGCTATAAACACCCACTCATTTCCGGATTTGCTTCCTGGATCTGATTCATCATCTGTTACTCCTTCATTGTCATCTTCTTCATGAACATAATAGCAATTCTTTTGAAACCTTTGTCTGTGAGTATTAGATCTTGCAGATCTCTCCGGACATCTTGAGGCAAAATGACCAATCTTATTGCAGTTAAAACACTTAAAGGGTAGTTTTCCTTCATACTTACCGGATCCTCTTGGCAGTCTCTTTGCAATGAGGGCTTCAAGTTGAGCTGTTTCTGCTTCTTCTTCTTCCATGTCTCTTCTTGCTTGATCATACCATGACATTTTCCTTGATGAGTTTTCACCCGGATCAAATCTCTGTTTGCCTTTCACATAGGCACTGGCTTTGAAAGCAGATTCAGTCTTGGGAGGATCATCTCCAAACTCGGTCATTTCAAATGCAGCTAGTTTGCCAGCCAGTTGTTCTCTTGTGACTGTTGTGTGGGCTCTGAATTCATCAATGGCAGCAACTTTGATTTTGTAGGCAGCAGGAAGGGATCTTAGGATTTTGCAAACAATCTCATTTTCATCTAGAGTTCCACCAGCATTTCTGATTCCACATACCAACTCATTTACCCTTGGCATAAAGGTAGTAATGTTTTCATCATCTCTCATTTTCAATCTTTCAAATTTCCCTTTCAGACTTTGCAATCTTGCACTTTTGACAAACTCATCTCCTTCATACAGAAGTTCCAGTTTAGTTAGGATCTCATATGCAGTCGGTAGGTCAATGACATTCGAGAGATCTGAGTCATTCAATGCGCTTAGAAGAGCTTCCTTAGTCCGCAGATTGTTTTCAGCTTCTGTGGTTTCATCTGGAGTTGTCGGACCACCTTGTGGGGGTATATATGGTTTTGAAATCATAGCCAAGTATGCTTTTCCCATACATTCCAAATGACACTTCATGCGACCTTTCCAGAGAGTGAAGTTGGTTCCATCGAACTTCGGACTATCCTTCTTGTATGACGACATCCTGGATCACCTCAAGCGGTTAAGCTCCTATCAGAGGAACTTAGCTCTGATACCAATTGTTGGATTTAGGGCATACAACTGAGAGGGGGGGGGTGAATCAGTTGTATAGAACTTGTTCTCTTTTAAACACTTAATTCTCTGTTGTTAGTTAGCAGCATATCAAATAATCATTCATGGAAGCACAATACATAAACACAAGAGCAGATAAGCATCAACACATTGAACACCAAGATTTTGACGTGGAAAACCCAGTTAAGGGAAAAACCACGGGGTGATTAACCCAAGAATTATTCTCTGTTAGAAGAATAAGGAAAAATGAATGGCACATGCCAATAAGGGCTCACTGCCCGAGCACACTGCTCACAAAGAGGCCCACTGCCTACAAGGAGACACACTGTCTACAAAGTGATGAAAATCACAGTCTTGAACTGGAGAACGACATCTCTACTATGTCCGGATCAGTTCCAATTAAGCCCAACAATCTCTGCTCTGCCTTTCGCACCTTTCTTCACTATATCCTGCTCATCCACATGCCACGCCCTGAAATGAATTCACAAATCACTATTTATACAAGACATCAACTTAGGAACAAGCATCTAAGTCGGCAAACAACCATAGGAGTATCCGCAAGATGAATAACACATCCGGTCGGCTATCACAAGAACATTCGCAGGATGAACAACTCATCCGGTCGGCTAAACAGAGCAATAACTTCATCCGGAAGAATAACTTCAATTCCGGGCTCTACCATCAATGCGGACCAACAACACAACCTAAACATGATTCAAGAACCTTTACAAGTCTGTCTGAATGTCCGGATACATCCGCACTTCCTCTACTTACTGGGATCTCTTGTCTTCCTCATCCGGAACTTCAAGAACACAGTCTGTCGCCACTGTCATAATGCAAGAGGTACTTCCGGACCTCCAAATCATACACAAACCAGGATGACACATCACAAGGACATCCCAAACACTCCGTCCAATCCGCAGATTAGGATGATACAATTCCGGACCTCACCGGACCTTTTTGTGATCCTCTGTCACCTCCGGATACTTGCCGGACCCGGTTCTATACCGGCAGCCATAACTCCTTCAGTTCTTCATGCGGACCTCTGAAATCCTAACTGTAGCATCTCAAGATTCATATCTACTAACCCTTTAATCCGCATCCTCCGGTTCTCATCCTATACAGTATATTTACCTTCTTCTCATCACTGTTCTTCACTGTTCCTGACTGAGGCTAATTTTCTCAATATCCTCAGCACAAAGCTCATCAAATCCTTCTTGTCAGTGCAGTATGAGTATGTTGACATCAATGACAACACTGGCTCACCTCATACTTGCCAACAGGGAATACCCCCCTAGGTCTTGCAGAGCCTGAAGAAGAAGAGGAGATAAAACATAGAGTCTATCTCCTATACTGTTGACCCCCTGGCCCAGAGCTCCTGTTGATCACTGATGGCTACCTTGTAGGGATATCTGGGAATAAGCATCCAGTCTGGGAGAAAGTCAACAGAAATTGGCGACTCTACTGGGGATGAGAAGTAAAAGTGCTATCTAATCATCTCCAGTGATATATATATGTGACCCATCTGAGGCAGCAACAGAAGAAAACACGCTGGGAAACCTTGTGAAAGAACCCTGGTTTTCAGAAGAAAACGGTTCCTAGAAATAGGTGGCGACTCCGAAGTAATCTCCCAACCGGTCAAAGTAAAATTATATGCAGGGGAGAAGATCCCAACAAAATCCTCTATTTGAAGAGTTACCATTAACAAAAAGAATGATGTATAGAAGAAAGGGAACTGTCTCAGCTAGTCATGAGAGCTCCCCCAGAAAAAGTGATGAGGTACAAGATAACCCTAGGCCATCAGGACAGCATGCTCCTTATTTTTCAAGTGCAGAAGCTGATATCCAAGATGCATATGAGAGGCAACAGGGTGGTAGTATGAGAATGAGGTCAGAGGTGTTCCAAGAACGCCCTTTTCTAGACCCAAGTGAGAGGTTTGAAGAGGCAGAGTCCCTAAGGGATGATGAAGATGATGACCCAAATGGTATGAGACCATCTACCTCCAGACCTAAGGATGAACAGCTAGCTGAAGAAATCAAAAGCTTAAGAGCAGAACTAGAATACCTACAAGCCATGAAAATCAGAGATGATATACAGCAGAAAGTGCAAGCCTTGAGAACTGCCCAAAATAATTCAGTTCCTACCTTAGAAAATGCAAATATGCAAAGACATCAGCAAAGATATGAAGTGCAACATCAGCATCATGATGACAGACAATATGTGAATGATGCTAGGATACCACTGAACAATGCAGGAAACCAAAATGCAAATAGAAATGTTAATGTTAATCAGCCAAACAGACAGCCCATGCAGTTGGATAGATTCAGACAGCTGGTGTTTGATGGTATTCCTAGGTATCCTAACCCCATTGATAAGCATCTGAGGCTGCAAGTGCCTAAGTTTTCAGGAAACAATACAGTGTCAGGAGAGGATCATCTAAAGGCCTTCCAAAATGTCATGGACAATTTTGAGGTTGAGCATGAGGATGTTTTCATGAAGTCATTCATGCAATCCTTAATAGATGAGGCAAGAGAATGGTACAGGAATCTGCCTGACCGGAGCATATCATCATGGGATGATTTTAAGAGGATGTTCAAGGAGCAATATGGTGATAAAACTGACCCTAGCTTCTTTGTAAATGAGTTCACCAGCATCACCAAAGGGTCAAATGAACAGGTTGCAGACTTTAATGCAAGATTTACTAAAGTGTTGAACAAATTGCCACATCATATGAGGCCAAATGAACCTATGTGCATAATTTTGTACATCAATGCCTTTGATGCAAAGACTGCATATGGACTAAGAGATAAAGGTCCTGCCACTCTCAGGGATGCTTTCAGAATTGCAGTAAATATTGAAAACAATAGGAAAGCATCAGGCAAGACAAATAGAAGGGATGATGTAAAAATTCTGCAGAATCCAAATAAGCCTCAGAACACTCAAGGTAGTACATCTGCTCCTGAAGATAGGATAGACAAACTGGCAAATGTTGTTAAGGACCTGAGCTATAGATTAGCTAGAAATGAAAAAGGGATGGGTCCTGATAGGCAAGTCTATCAAAGACAGGAAAAGAGGCCATCATTACATGATATGCCTTATAACACCAATTGGCATGATGGTAAGCCTGTATATCCACGTAACAACACAAGTCAGAGGGCTCAACATGCCAAGGAAACTCCTGATCCCTTGAAGAAAACTATAAATATTGCTGATGATGCTCCGTGGTGTATAATCTATCAGATGCCACATTCACAGTCACAGTGCATGATTGCCCAATCTTTGTATGATAATGCTACATCTTGTAATGAGTGCAATGAGCCACATCATGTGCAGGATGATGATGTTAACATGATGTCCATAGGTAATGGATATACTCTATATGGTGCTGATGACAATACAGATGATCAGGTTCAGGCCTGCCAACAGTCCCCATATGATGAAGATCATGAGGATAATTATGTGTATGCTCAGAACTCACACAATTTTCTGAGTAGCTTACACCGACCTTCAGATGAGGAAATCAGAGCCTTCACAGCTGCAGCAGTTGCTCAGGTCAAGAGCAACTACAATCTCAGAGGTAAAAATCAGGTTGGCAGCCCACATCAGCCAGAAGATATTTCTGCAGGTCAGCAGATGCATGGTCATAAAGGAACTGAACCACAAAAAAGGCAGTGGGTAAATAACAAGCAGAACTTTAGATACAGAACAGGTCATGATTTCCAAGGACCAGAAAACAAAACCCCTCAGGCTGAAGATCAAAGTAGAGGTTCCCAAGATAAGAATGATGATCCGGGAACTATGAAAATGAAAGCTAAGTCAGCTCAGGATAAAAGCAAGATTGTGGAGCAAGCTACAACTGCTGTACAAAACTGTGCTCCATTTGATATAGCCCAGATCCTCACTCAGGTAAAGGTCTCTGTTCCACTTATGGAACTCATGAAAGTGGAAGAGATCAAGAATAGAACAATATCCCTAATCTCAGGGGTACCTTTTCAAGTTAAGCAAAATGATCAGACCCAGGGTGAGAAACAGGTCATGTGCAATGAGGAAGATGAGACTCCTGAAGTCTATTTAGGAATGACCATGACAAAGTGTCCTTCACAGGTGGAACCATTTTATGTTTCCCTGGTTATAAATGGTAAAATAATTAGAAATTGTATGCTTGACTCTGGAGCATCCACAAATGTCATGCCTTTGGCTATCATGCAACAAACAGGATTAAAAATTGACAAGGCATGTGGAAAATGCTATGCAATGGATGCCAGAGAGGTACCAGTTATTGGAATCATGAAGGATGTGGATTTCAAACTGGCAGCATTTCCTGAAAAGAAATATAAGATGAATATAACAGTGGTTGACATCAAGCCACAGTATGGTATGCTGCTGTCAAGAAGATGGGCAGCACTAATAGGTGGAAGTATGCAGCTGGACCTGTCATATGCCATGATTCCAATGAATGGCAGGGATGTCAAGTTAATCAGAGAGCAGAGATCATCAGAGACAGTGGAAGACCAAGAAGCAAATGAACAGGTATGCTTTGTGGACACTGACTGTGATAACTTCAGGGTTGTCTCAGATGATGCAGAAGATGAAAAGAAAAGTGTCTGCACTGAAGAGCTGGATCAGCAAGGCTTATGGACCATGTTTTTTGATGGAGCTTGTGCAAAAGAAGGCTCTGGAGCTGGAGTTGTTTTCCTCTCTCCAACTGGTAAGCTCCTCAAATCCTCTTTCTTGCTGAGGTTTGATTGCACAAACAATATTGCAGAATATGAGGCTTTACTTTTAGGCCTGAATATTGCTCTCAAACATGGAATTAAAATGTTAAGAGTATTTGGAGACTCTGAGCTGATTGTATCCCAAATCAGAAATAAGTATGCTGCAAAGAATAAAAGACTGAAACAATACAAGCATGCTGTTTGGGATACTATTGAGTTGTTTGATGCATTTTCAATTGGCTGGGTAGAAAGGTCAAAAAATGTTATGGCTGATTTCTTAGCCAATGTTGCAATAAGGCCAGATGACATCACTCTGTCAGGTGTCACAGATGTAGAAGTTAAAATTAGGCCTGCCATACCAGAAAACATATGCAGTTGGCAAGTTTTTAATGATGATAGGGATTTGCTGAAATTTTTGCACTGCATAGATGAGTATGAGAACCAACAGATTGATTTCCAAGCTTTTGTAGAAACTGTAGATGGAAAAGAGACTCTTGTAGGGAAGGAGATCATCCAGTTGAAGACTAACAAGATCCCTAGAGGGTTAGTGGCTTTGGAAAGAGCCTTTGACAGTAGAGACAAAATGGTCACAAGGACATCCCCCACAAATAAGGAGGATTTAGAAGAAATAAATTTGGGGACATCTCAGGCCCCTCAGAAAGTATATATTGGTAAACAGCTAAAACCACACATAAGAAGTATGCTGATTGCATTGCTAAAAAGGTATAAACATGTTTTTGCTTGGTCATATGAGGACCTAAAAGCTTATAGAGAAGACTTATTCCAGCATGAGATCCCACTGAAGCCTGAAGCTAAGCCATTTAGATAGAGGCAAAGGCCTATAAATCCTACCTTAGCTCCCAAGATGCAGGAAGAACTCAAAAGGCTCAGGGAGGCTGGAATAATTGTGCCCATCAGACATTCAACTTGGGTGTCTAACCTTGTCCCAGTCAGGAAAAAGAATGGTGATATTAGGCTTTGTGTGGATTTCAGGAACTTGAATGTATCCTCTTTGAAGGATAACTATCCATTGCCTAATATGGAGGCTATGTTGCAGAGAGTGACTGGTTGTGAACTCCTATCCATGATGGATGGATTTTCAGGATATAATCAGGTAAAGGTAAAGGAATCAGAACAATATAAGACTGCCTTTACCACTCCATGGGGAACGTATGTGTATGTTAGAATGCCATTTGGACTAACAAATGCAGGTGCTACATTTCAAAGAGCAATGGATGTTGCTTTTGCAGGGCTAATTGATTCAATCCTGGCAGTATATCAGGATGACCTGACTGCCTACTCAAAGAAAGAAGAGCAGCACTGTTTGCATCTGGAGCAGATCTTCATAAGAGCACTAGAATATGGTATTTCTCTAAACCCAAAGAAGTGTGCCTTTGGAGTAGTTGAAGGAAAGCTTCTGGGACACATTGTTTCCAAGGATGGAGTCAGGATAGATCCAGAGAGAGTGGCAGCCATTGACAGGATCCAAATGCCAAAAACTGTGAAAGGAGTTCAGTCCTTCTTTGGACAGGTAAACTTTGTCAGAAGATTTGTTCCCAACTTTGCAGAGATCACAAGGAACATTTCCAAGATGATGAAGAAGGATGCAACTGTCAATTGGGAAAGGGAAGCAGCAGAATCATTTCAGAATATCAAAGAGGCAATTAAGATGGCCCCTGTTCTTAAATCTCCTGATTTTTCTAGGCCATTTCAAGTGTTTTCTTTTGCTTCCTTTCATACTGTAGCTGCATGTTTGTTATAGAAAAATGAAGATGGTTTTGAACAGCCCATCGCCTTCTTCAGTATGTCCCTGCAGGCCTCTGAATTGAAGTATGATATTATGGAGAAGCAGGCATATGCACTTGTTAGAGCCATTAAAAGTTTCAGACCATACTTGGTAGGGTCACATATAATTGCATATGTACCTCATGCTGCAGTCAAAGACATATTCACTCAGCAGGAGGTGACTGGAAGAAGGTGCAGGTGGATAAACAAACTGCAGGAATTCAACATAGACATACAAGTTACTAAGTTGATAAGAGGACAAGGACTAGCCAAGATGATGGCACAGTCAAACTTGGAAGCATGCCAAGTTAATGCAGTCCAAGATGAGAATGTAAGTGCATCAGGATCTGAATGGTACAAGGATATTGTCTATTATTTGCAAAATCTGAATTGTCCCTCCCATTTCAGTGACAATCAAAAGAGGACTCTAAAGCTACATGCAATCAGGTATGTCATTGTTCAAGGTGAGCTGTACTGGAAAAATCCTGATGGTGTGCTGCTGAGATGTGTGGATAAGAACATGGCTAACAATATTTTGATTGACATGCATAAAGGATTGTGTGGTGGCCATTATACTGCCCAAACAACAGCTCATAAAATTCTCAGGGCAGGATATTGGTGGCCCACTCTCTTTTCAGATGCACAGAGGTTAGTAAGAAAATGTGACCCTTGCCAGAGATTCTCAGGAAAGCTGAAATATCATGGTGCTTTACCCCTCAGAACTGCACCTGTGGATGCTCCATTCCAGCAATGGGGAATTGATTTTATAGGGGAAATTGCAGACAAATCAAGTGGGGGACACAGTTGGATTTTGGTGGCAACTGACTACTTTACCAAATGGATTGAGGCCATTCCAACTAAAAGAGCTACAAGTAAAGTGGTGACAGATTTCATACTAGAGAACATCATCATCAGGTTTGGAGTACCATCTAAGATTATCACTGATAATGCTATGTGCTTCAGATCAGGTGAGTTTGTTGATTTTTGCAACAGGTATGGGATAAACCTGTCATATACATCACCATATCACCCACAAGGAAATGGTCAAGCAGAATCTAGCAATAAGAGCATCATGAAAATTGTCAAGAGGATACTGGACAAGAACAAAAGAGCTTGGGACTCAAAGTTGAATTTAGCAGTATGGGCTGACAGAGTGACTGTGAAAAGGGCTATTGGGAAGTCACCTTTTGAGCTAGTATATGGTACATCAGCTAGACTGCCCATAAACAATCTCCTACCAGTTTACAGATTCATTCAAGAGTATGATGAGGAGATTGAAGATCCCATGACAGAAAGAGTGAATCAGCTGGTTGCATTGGATGAAGACAGAAGGAGAGCCCACCAGATCAATCTCAAAAGACAACAAGGGGTGAAATATCAGTTTGACAGGAGAGCTACAAAAAGGAAGTTTCAAGTAAATGATCTGGTGCTCATTTGGAATGCTAAAGATCAGGAAAAGGGTAAACATGGCAAATTTCAGCCCTTATGGATGGGCCCATATCAGGTTTGCAATACTCATGGGGAGGATTCTTATTTCCTCCAGGCCCTAGATGGTGAAATTCTGGAATTGCCTGTGCATGGCCAATTCCTTAAGTTCTATTTTGCATAATATCTGGTTGCTGTGCACATTTGTAAAATATGTATGTAGTGTAAATGCCTTGTACAGCTCGCGTTTTTTGGCTTTTTGTCAGGTCTGCCTGGAGATCTGGTTCTCGCTGCAGGTTTTCACCTGCACGTCCCCATTCGGAGCCACTGTTGACACTCATTTTGACCAGGGGTTGATTTGTCATGATCAGGAGGTTTCTTCATTTGAAGCCTTTATCTTCTTGCCCATTTTTTTTTCTAAGTGTTGGACCTCCTCAGTATTTTTCAGCTGCATCATCATATTTTCTTGAGGAGGAGATCATCATCATCATCTTGTCTTCGATGATGATCTGCATCATCATGTTCTCCTTCGACCGGTTTCTCATCGTCATCATCATATTTCGCTGTCGGGTGATGTTCGGGTTTTATCCTGATGATGCTGACGAGCTACAGTGCGCCCTGATTTGCTTGCGAGGGTGATGTTTCTAAGTCTCCGGTGATCTTCCATTTATCACCTTGCACGAGCATGATGATGATGTTGCTTATTCTTTGAATTGCTCGACCTAACTTGTTTTTTCCTAAGGGTCGTGTTCATCATCATCATATTTCCAGTTATCATCCTGCTGCTTGTGGAGGTCATCATATTTTCTGCCTTCATGATATTTCACCGGGGTGATATTTCTATCATCGGGTGATCTTGTTTAACATCATCCTGATGATGTTGTTGAGGAGTTGTAATTGCGACCCGATATTCACTACGGTCATCATGTTTTGGAACGTCAGGATGATCTTAGTCAATATCATCCTGATGATGTTGTATCACTTCTTGTTCTTTGTTTCTCATCCTGATGATGCTGACGTCATCTGTATATCAGGGTGATATTTTTCTTTCTGCCTATCTGCATCATGATATTCGCGAAGGAGGGGGTGATATTTTCATATCACCCGGATATATGTTTGTTCGAACATCATGATGATGTTGATATCAAGGAGATATCCGCCTGCTAGCTTCGCGCATTATCTACTGGGGGTGATCTTTTCAAGCAGCATCATCATATTCAGTTTTCGCCCCGATCTTATAGAGGAGCTACAGTGCAACCTGATATTTGAACATCAGGAGGATATTTCCAAATATCCGGTTGTCTTCCGAATATCATGATGATGTTAATATGATGATGACGTCATCAAGGTCCGCGGGGGTCATATTTCTAACAACTGATCATCTTGAAGAGACCTCCTGATCTTTGCAAACATGATGATGACGTCATCCGGATATGAGGAGGTGCGCAGTAGGCGGATATGATGATGACGTCAGCAGGATATGACGATGACGTCATCAGGATGTTCATCGGCCAGACTTTTGGTATCGGCTCAGCAGGAGGATGTTCCTCCGATGGATCAGGTTGTGCCGATGAAGGCGATTATCATGCAGTTTGTATTGCGAATATCATGATGACGTCAGGGTGATATTTCGAACAACAGGATATCATGCTGCTGGAGGATGATGATGATGAAGTCTATACTAGTGTCGTCGGGAGCAAAAGCACCGACATGATATATGCTCATGACCTAGTATATAAGGTGTTATTGAGGTCATCGCGGGGTGCATGTGGGATAATGTTATCCTGCATATTCAAAATATCATGATGATGAGTCTCGGCGGGAAATGGTTGCGACTGCAGATTTGATGATCTTCCCAAGGCCGCGGGTTGGTGCGCCATTAATGGCGATTGTTGCAGAGGTATGGGCGATGGCGTGGGTTGATCTTGTACCCGACTGGAGGTGTACATCAGCGGACAGGGGCGCAGGGCTCAAGAAATCTTCCTGTCTCCTCCCCCACCTGCTGCATTCAAGTTTGGGCGCCAATCCGGTTGTGTTTGAGCGCCATTTCCATGATACTGTGTATCTGGCAAAATTCTGGTCAACATTGTAATTAATTGTTGAGCACCTACCTGGCTGTTATAAGCAGGTGGTCTTGCTCATTTGAAAGGTTGTTGAAAGTTGATGATTTTGGCTCTGTAATGCATGACAAGCTGATCTGGTTGCTCTGTACAGCTTACCTGTGAGTTTATGTATCTCTTGTTGTTTGTTTTTGGTATGAACCCACTGATTTCATGATTAAACTTATATGAGAAATGCTGTTTGGCATGTGTTGTGTTAATTCTGTCTCCAGTATTGCATGTATCCTTCTTCTGAATCTGGATGTTTGGTAATGTTTAGATTCTAGAGCATAGAATTCCTGTGTTGAGTGTCTGATCTTTTAACTTCTATTCAAGGGGTAGATTAAACTGTTTTCAGGTTGAACATTGGGAGGGATATACTGCAGTAGGGATACCATAAGTAGAGATAACCTAACACTTTGTATTGGGAGATGCCTGTAAGGCAGGTATCACACATATATCCCCTTGAAATCCAGTTTTAGCTGTTCATGCTGATCATTCACAGGTGTATGTCTACTGACTCCAGGCCCTGGATAGGCACCAATCATGCTTTGTTTTGTGTTATAACCATATCCAGCTTTGCATCCACACTTAAACTCCAAAGCAAAATCTAAAACCAACATTAGGACATTAGAGTTAGTTTTAGGAACCTCAGTCCTCTGTCTACAACTGCAAATAGGCCCAAAGCTAGCCCCTTTGCCCTTATCTTTCAGTTTTGGTCTACTTACAGGAGGACTATCTGCTTTTTGTCAACATCCCAGCCTTGCATGCATATCCTCATGGATGTTGAGTAGGGAATACCCCCCTAGGTCTTGCAGAGCCTGAAGAAGAAGAGGAGATAAAACATAGAGTCTATCTCCTATACTGTTGACCCCCTGGCCCAGAGCTCCTGTTGATCACTGATGGCTACCTTGTAGGGATATCTGGGAATAAGCATCCAGTCTGGGAGAAAGTCAACACCTTGTAAATTGTTCCACAAGCCTATCTTTCTAGGCTTAAACCCTTAACAAGACCTAATGGGTACTTTGAATGAAAAACTCTTTCTTGATGCCTTCTAGGCTTTCCTAACCCTTCAACACACTCTACAAGATCTTGCCAAACCCTAAATTTCCTGTGATAAACTCAACAAGAACAATTTTCACTAAACCCTCAACCTACTAGGGTTTTTAATTGTCTTTTCTGGACAGTGGCACACACAGTCTTTAATATCTCACACATACAAAGGTTTCATGAACCGTCCTTTGATAGACACGTGACAAATAGCCTAAGGAAGATTCTTACCAAGTGTGAGGGGGAAAATAGGTTATTCAAATTAATGATAATAAGAACCCAAACATCTATAGAATCTAAAGATAAAGGAGATTAACTAAATGAAACACTGATACTTCCAACCTCTTTTACCTTGCTTCTTCCATAGTTCACCTATTTGTCCTTGATCTTGATGATGAAGCCCTCAGAAGCTATTGCTCCCTTGCTTGTTGAAGATGACAAAGACAGAATCGCTGGGATACTTGTGTATTTGAAGATGAGCTTCAAAAACACTAACAATGGAGGCTAAGAAGTGCTAGTGAGGATAAGGGTGCCAAAGGCGCGCTTGTATTCCTGCATCATAAGTTTGCATAAAATGATCGAGATATGCAATGAAGAGAAGAAAGTTGTATTTATAGAAAAAGTGAGGGAAGATCAATGGTTGAGAAGAAAAGAGAAGATCAACAGAGGAGGACTATTGAGGAACGTGCAACAAATGGAAGGACACATGTCATTCGAAAAGCAGCCTTGTTGAGTTAACTCCTCTCTTGATGAGGATGAGATTTGATTTTCCTAATTTAGAATTTTTTTTCTAATTTAAGAGAAGATTTGCTTTAAAGATGCTTTAAAACTGATTTTGCTTTTGTAACTCAGCTTTTGCTTTTATGTGACAAGAGGAAAGTATTTTTGGAAGATAAGAATGATTTTTGAAGATAAGAAAGCATAATTAAATAAAAAGATTTTATTTAATTATTTTGTAGATAATTGAGAGGAATAAATAAAATATAGAAATATATTTTATTTTGTGGATATTTTTGAAGAAAAAAATAAAATATAAAAGTATACTTTATTTAGTGGATAATTTAGATGTTTATTTAAATAAAATTTGCATTTTATTTAAATTTGGAAGAGTAAAGGTTTTAATTAAATAATTAAAATTATTTAATTATTTAGCAGAATGAAGGTGATGTATATGAAATTAATTAATTAAATAAATGTGTTTATTTAATTAAATGAGAGTAAATGAATCAGATAAATAAATGAATTTCTTTATTTATTGATAGAAGAATGTGAATGATAAAATAAATATTAAAAATATTTATTTAAGTAGAGTCATGTAAATTTTAGGTGTATACATTTTTCCCCTCTTTGATGCAATGTGTTTTATCACGTTGTTTCAAAGAAAAAGAATTTTTGACAATGATACATGCCCCAGTTTGCCCCTGGTACAAGTTATGACGATAGGATGCCCCCTCGAGAGATTGGACGGGGAGAAGGTAGAAGGCGTGAGACAAACAATCTCATGAAGAAGAAGGTGAAAAACAAGTTAGGATGGAGAAAGACAGGATATGGTTCAGAGAAAACGACATGGGAAGTAGCCACAGGGTCATACAGTCCAATATGGGTCACTTGCTATAAATAGGAGCTAGGTCCACAAGTTCTATTCATTTGTACACATGTCCATAGTTGAGTAGTCCTCTGGAGAGTTTGGGAGAGCATGGCAGCCAGAGAGATAGATATTCTGCGCGAGGAGCACCAGTTTGAGCAGATTCGACGATTCGATCAGCCAGCAGAGGTAGGACCCCCAGTATGTGATTTTTCAAAACTTGTCAAAAGTCAATTTTGAAGCGTATTAATGGCTAGGAAAACCAACTAGGACAGATGCGCCAAAACTCCCTTCTGGCGCATATGATCTCTGAAATGGCGTGTATGCTGCGAGATGGCGCATTTACACCGTAAAGTGGCGCATTTGAAAATGTTGTGCTTTTCATTCTTAAATTGGCGCATTTGTCATTATTGTGCATTTGAGCCATGAACTGGCGCATATATTGGGAAATTGCGCATTTGAGTCTTGAATGGGTGCATTTGCTAGTATTGTGCATGTGACATAAGAACTGGCGCATTTGTTGGGAAATTACGCATTTGGCATAAAAAGTGGCTCATGTGCCAGAACGGCGCATACACATCAAGGGGTGGCACATTCACGGTGAAGCGGCACATGTGATATGGATCGGTGCATTTGCCACCTGGATCGACGCATTTGCACTAGGAAAATCAGTTGACTTAACGAAATTAACCCAATTGGGCATCCTAATCGATGAGTCAATTGATTAGCGATCTCCGAGATTGTCGAGAATCTAGTCGAGAGATGATATGTTGTTTTGATTAATTTGATATGTTAAGCCAATGATAGGATAGTTTGATTGCATTGAGTAGGTTTGATATGGATATGGATTTCATTGACGGTATGTTTTTGCTTGGTTGCAGGAGGATATTCGAGATGTTCTTATGTCACGAGAGTTGTTCCCGTCACCGTTGTTGCAGCGGTATATGCTAACCGAGATGGATCATGAGGCCTTAGGTGCTATGGGTTTGTATTATGTGCTCTTCATGCCCGAGGTTCGCACGAGCTGGGCGATGTTGACTGCAGCTGTGGAGCGATTTCACAGTGAGGATGGCACATTCCATCTGCCGACAGGGGAGATGGCAATCACTTTGGAGGACGTATATCAGATTCTGCACCTCCCGATTCAGGGAGAGTTGGTTGAGTACGAGTCACAACATGATGCCAGCTTGGAGGAGTGCAGACACGTGTTTGACGACCCTAAGCTGGTGGAGCAGGTGATTTCTTAGCAGGATATACATGACTACTATGACTACTTCCCAAGCATAGTGGCAGGATTGATCGGCGGCGTAGTATGCCCCGATAGGAGGTCACACAGTTTCCCGATCGGCTGGGGGAGGGTGCTAGAGAGTATGATCACGGATGGGACCAGGTATGCATGGGGTGTGTGCATGCTTGCACATCTATACAGAGACATGCACCAGGTGGTGTACCACAGGGGGCTAGTTTGTCTGCTGGTGTTTCGCTTCAGCAGTTTTGGTTGTGGGAGCATATTGCGATCACATGGCCAGTATGCTTATTCCACAGGCAGAGGGGCAAGCCTTATAGTTATGGCTATGCAGGCATGATTTCCCAGCACAGGCTGGAGAAGCTTGAGTATTGGAGACACACTTTTGATGGACTAGATGCAGTTGTGTGGCACCCCTATATAGACTATGAGGTGTGGGATGATGAGGCAGGCGAGCTCCCGTACTGCTTCCAGACGAGATGGCTTATTGGCAGGACTCGATTCATTCTGGAGAGGCAGAGTGCAGCGGCAGTTTGGCCGAGTTTAGAGCAGACCACAGGGGGAGGCCCGGTTTGCGAGGACACATGCAGAGAGGTACAGGTGGGGTCCCGTAGCATCCTACGAGGAGGCCTTGGCAGATTTTCAGCAGATCCCATATGCAGCCTTGCATATGAGGAGAGACATAGTGGATGCTAGCATGATGCCAGACTATGAGGAGTGGTTCACAGCACATCCATTTCCCAGATACTTAGGTTCTGGAGAGCTGGCTCCTCGTATTGACGAGGAGGATTCAGACGAGGGTGCAGCAGGCAGGAGGAGGGGAGGACGGAGGAGGAGGAGAGACCAAGGAGATGATGGGGGACTGAGACAGAGGCAGAGGCTTGGAGAGGGACTCATGGGCTAGCAGGCAGTTGTGCAGCTGCAGGCTATGGGATAGAGACAGGGCCAGGGGCCAGTTCAGCCAGAGGTAGCACAGAGACAGATGCCACCGCCACGGCAGGTGGTGCAGCAGCAGGCACAGGTAGAGCAGGGGCCAGCATGAGGAGAGGTAGGGCAAGTTTTGTAGCCTGATTTTCAGTAGCAGGCCATGGTGGCTCTTCAGAGTCAGATGAGACAGCTGAGGGCACATTTGAGAGTAGTAGAGGCTTGTCGAGAGGCCGATGCGACGCGGTTGGCAGAGCTGGCTAGGGAGAGGGATACAGCCTTAGCTAGCATGCGGTCTATGAGGGCCGAGCGAGATGCAACCGTGATGGCCATGGGCACAGATGGGACCTCCAATTTTTTGGTGGCACAGGTGCAGCAAGCACAGGCACATGTGGCTCAAGTGCAGAGTGAGCTTACTAGAGCCCAGGCGCAGGCTCAGTATTACAGAGGGTTATACCATGGGGCAATGTCAGTAGAGCATCGTGCGCCTAGCTTCAGGACCCAGTCGGAGGCATCTCAAAGAGTAGGCATACCACAGTCTATGGGATCAGTGAGGGGTCCCCAGTAGTCAGGGGGAGGCAGAGGAGAGGGCAGTGCAGGGAGCAATATGCCACGACAGCAGGGTTAGACAGACTCGAATACTTGTACCATTTATTCGATTTGATGTACACATTTGGATGGCTGAGATGGCCTGTATATGTACTATTTTTGCCCCATGACATGTATCACCATTTTTGTTGTATCTTGTATACATTTTATGACATGACTCTGAGAGATGGACAGATATTTTTTGATATGTTGCACATTTGGACATATTTTGATGTTTTATATGATGATGCAGTGATTGATATTCTATATGCTCATGTGTTCTATGGTGATATGCTATGGATGCAATCTATCTTATGATGTTGTGCCTATGTGATGCATACTAGATGGATTTTGTATGATTTGATATGTAAAATGCAAATGTGATATGTTATGGATATGATTTATGCAGCTCTATATGTATGTGGGTGTTTTTGATTCTTTTGATATGATATATGGATGCACATGTATGTGGATGACCTAAAAATGTATGGAAATTGATCTAATGTACTGTGATGTATGCAAATGATGTAACCATGTGAATGACGATCTTATGTGATATGATATGCTATGGTTTTGTTATGTCCAAATGTACTCAATCGACATAGAGATGATACAAACGAGTGAAAGAGAAGAAGATGAATAAATATTGGTTTCCTATTGATACTGCAGGACTTCTTTATTGCATGGATGATATGGATTTGCTGGATATGAGGTGGATATGGATGCGGATTGTCATCTTGAGATTTTTGCAAGGTTTTTGCTTTCATCATTGGGCACTTTTTGGTATTTTTCACTTTTTGAAATGTTGTAAGAAAATACAAGCATCTAGGTATAATTAGACCGAGATGACCTGAGTATTACTTACATGGATTTGATATAGCAAGTTGATACAAGCATCTAGTCAAACTTGAATCTAGATGACCTAAGTACTTCTTGCGTTTCAACAGATAAGGATTGCCCCTTTTCATGTTTAGACCTCGAAGTCCTCAATGATCTTTTGCTGATCATATCGTTAGACAAAAGTTGTCACATTACTAAAGTTTAATCCACAAGCAGCAGACAAAGAAAAATTATGCCTCCATCATAGCATCTCTAGCTTTTGGCATCCTCGAGTAGCATGGGAAGACATAATGACAAAAATTCAAGACCTTGTAAGTTAACATGTGGACAAAACATTCTTGCATTAGATGTGTCTTTTGCCATAATTGATATAGAATTATTTGAGTGTTTCGGTATGGTGCTCTGCTTTGGACAGGTTGATGTTTTTGAGTCAAGATTTTGTTGTTTAGGAAGGCTCTAATGTTTTTGCGCTTGTTTTTCTTGTGAAAGGTATCACAATCCTTTATTGGCATCCTCTTAGAAAGTGTGGCATTCAAGAATCCAAATCTGTAACCAGGTTGAGGAGTTGCCCCCAGTTTAGACGAGGATCGACTTATTACGAGTGAGACGACAGATAGATATGGAGAGACGGACCCTAAAGGACTAACCTAGTGCCTCGGGGGCTCATTGCTAAATGGCCTTGCCTACGTGACGACGCAGAGGCAAGGTAGTTCGGGGTAAACCCTGATGGACCTAAGACAACACTTGGATGGAATGGACAAGAAAGAAGGGGAGTAGAGCCTCGGGGGCACATTAAGAATGGCCTTGCCTACGTGATAACTCAGAGGCGACGTAGTTCGACTATGGTTCAAATGGACTGGTCTAAGACAGACGATATGATGGACACAAGAGATATGAAGTCGGAACAGATGGAGGAAATGGTTTGTTGCAAATAGCGCCTGTTTACCAGGTTTTCACCACTTACTTTTATTTACATGAGAAGCTAAAAGTACACATGACGCCTGTTTGTCAGGTTTTCACCATGGTACCTATCCTAAGCGCCTGTTTGCCAGGTTTTCACCATAGGATGATTTTTTTGTTATTTTCTCATTTTTTTGATTTTTTTTTTGTTCTATTTTTTTTTTTTAATCACTTTTTTTATTTTTTTGGATTTTTTCAGGACTCCCTTACATTGGGGTTTTCAGGTATAGAACTTGCAAAGGTGCATACTGTTGATAGGATCATCAAATAGTTCACCTTCGGATGTAGCCAATTGATATGCCCCCGATCCATAAGTTGCAATGATGACATAGGGACCTAGCCAATTAGGTTCAAACTTGCCTTTCTTGTCTCTATCTTGTTGATTTCTAGGATTTTCTCTTAGGACTAGGTCACCAACTTGGAAGATTCAGGGCTTTACTCGGTGATTGTAGCTTCTGGACATGCGTTGTTGATATGCTTTCAGGTGGTTAAAGGCCTGTTGCCTTCTCTCTTCGAGTAGCTCTAATTCTTGGAGTCTGGATACTCTGTACTCTTCGTCTGATATGAGGCCTTTTAGTGAAACTCGCAAGGATGGGATCTCGACTTCAATGGGCAAGATAGATTCTGATCCATAGACTAGGGAGTATGGTGTTGCACCTGTGGGTGTGTGGATACTTGTGAGGTAGGCCCACAGTGTGGGGTTTAGCTGGACATGCCAATCGCGGCCGGCATCATTAACAGTCTTCTTTAGGATTCTTAGGATAGTTTTATTTGATGCCTCAGCCTGGCCATTACCTTGGGGGTAGTAAGGGGTTGAAAAGCGGTGTTGGATATGGAATTTGTCGCATAGTTCTCTGACATCCTAATTTTTGAAGGGTTGTCCATTATCCGTGATAATGGATGAAGGGACACCATAAAGACAAATGATATAGTTCAAGATAAACGAGGCAATCTGTTTGCCTGTGATATTGGCTAAAGGCACGGCTTCAATCCACTTGGTGAAGTACTCAGTGGCAGTGATTATGAATTTATGACCACTGAAGGAAGAAGGGTGGATCTTGCCCACTAAGTCAAGTCCCCACTGACAGAAAGGCCAAGGAGTCATTAATGGCTATAGCTCCTATGCTGGTGCATGTATCAGGTTCCCATGGATTTGACACTTCTTGCACTTCTTTACAAAACGATAGGAATCTTGTTCCATAGTTGGCCAGTAGTATCCCATGCGTATGAGTTTCTTGGCTAGGGTAGGGCCACTAGAGTGAGTCCCGCATATACCGTCGTGTATTTCGCTCAGGGCGGTTTGATATTCCTCACTATCGAGACATCTAAGGAGAGTACCATCGAGACCTCTGCGATATAGGGTATTGGTGACAATGGCATACCGGGATGCCTGATGGATGAAGGTTCTCTTTTGGTTACTGGAGAGATCAGATGGGAGGATATTCTCTTTGAGATAGGCAAAGATCTTTCCATAGAGGGGGGAATCGGCTCCAACAATGTGGCAAATGATATAGGACTCAAGGGTGTCGAATGCAGGACAGGACACTGGCTCTACCAAGAACTCATAATGTGATTGACTTTCTGGAATGTCGAGGAGAGAGGCAATCGTGGCCATAGCATCTGTAGCTTTGTTTTCAATCCTTGGTGTCTGCTCAAAAGAGATTTTGACGAAGTATTCTTTGAAGTCATCTACCATTCTCTTGTAAGGGATTAGTTTCTCATCTTTTGTTTGGTAGTCGTCATTCACTTGATTTATGACTAGCTGTGAATCGCCATATACTTGAAGCTCTTTGATGTTCCATTCAACTGCTAGCTTGATACCGATGACTAGGGCTTCATACTCTACCACATTGTTAGTGCAGGGAAACATTAATTTGTATGATTTGGGGATTGTATCGCCATTAGGTCTGATCAATAAGATACCTACTCCCGATCCATATTGGGTGTATGAGCCATCGAAGTACATTTTCCAGGTTGTTATTTTTATGTGGAAGATAGATTCGTCTGGAAACTCAAAGCTCAGAGGGCTGTCATCCATTAGAGGTGCATCTGCTAGTTGATCTGCAAGTACTTATCCCTTTATTGCTTTCTTGTCTACATATTCGATATCAAACTCGCTGAGAAGCATGACCCATTTAGACAATCTACCTGTTAAAGTTGCCTTGTTGAGGAGGTATTTGAGTGGATCGATCTTCGCCACCAGTTGAATAGAATGTGACAGCATGTAATGTCTCCATTTTTGTGAGGCGAAGACCACCGCTAGACATGCTCTTTCGATAGGTGTGTATTGTAATTCATACCCAACAAGTGTTCGACTGATATAGTAGATTGCTTTCTCTTTTTCGTCATAGTTTTTCTATGCAAGGAGAGCTCCCAGAGCTGTGGGTGTAGCTGAGATATACATTATTAGAGGCTTGCCTTGAATTGGTGGCATTAATACCGATGGTTTCATGAGATATTCCTTTAATTGCTGAAATGCCTGTTCACATGACTCGTTCCATTTGAAAGGGACATTCTTGTGTAGGAGGTGAGAAAATGGTGGCACTTGTTTGCCAATTGGGAGATGAACCTTCTGATAGATTGCAATTTTCCTTGTAGGGATCTGAGTTGAGTCAGATTCTTAGGAGGTGGCATCTCCATGATGGCTTTCAGCTTAGCTGGATTGACTTCGATGCCATTTGCAGACACTATGTATCCCAATAATTCGCCTGATGTAACCCCAAACACACACTTCTTTGGATTGAGACGCACATTAAACAGTTCCAATCTATTGAAGATCTTGTCTAGTACTGCTAGATGGCCTTCTCTTGTAAGTGATTTTGCTAGAATGTCGTTGACGTAGTCTTCCATTATAGTGTGCATCATGTCATGGAAGATTGTCGTCATGGCTCTCTGATATGTTGCACCAGCATTTTTCAGACCAAATGGCATGACACACCAACAGTAGGTGCCCCAAGGACATGTGAATGTTGTTTTGTGTTGGTCTTTAGGTGCGATCTTTATCTGGTTATATCCCGAGAAACCATCCATGAGTGACAACATAGTGTGCCCTGCTGTGAGATCTACAATCATGTCTATGTTTGGTAGGGGGAAGTCATCTTTCAGACAAGCTTTGTTCAGGTCCTTGAAATCATTGCATATTCGAACTCTGTCGTCTGGTTTAGCCACTGGTACTATGTTCGAGACCCATTCAAGATAGTCTATAGGCCTGATAAATCTGACGTCTAGCAGTTTCTTTAGCTCTTCCTTTACCATGAGGGCCAATGTGGATGCATCTTTTTGAGTTTTTGTTTGACCGATTTAGCTCGTGGAGCTAAAGATAAATGATGCATGATAAGATTTAGATCTAGCCTTGGCATGTCAGCATATGTCCAAGCAAAGTTGATTTGTTTTCTCTTGAAGAAATCTGTAAATGCTGGTTTTTCATGTTCTGTTAGAGCTTTTGCCATGTGGATCGTTCTAGGCTCATCCCCTGTGCTGACATTGATTGGTTCTACCGGTTCTATCAAGATCGATGATCTCTCCTAATGTGTAAGATTGGGTAGAGGGTCAAGCCTTCCATCCTTCGGTGCCTCAAAGAGGTTTTCACCATTGGATACATCTTTGTTTTCACTAATTTGATGATCTAACACTACCGCGGAGTGATTTTCACCATTAGATTGTTCTTTTATCTTGATATTTTTATGACTGAAAGGCTTGGCACTCTCTCCAAAATAGGCCTTCTCCTTGAGTTCAATAGCATAGCCAGCTCTGTGGTCCCCTGCGGGTATATGATCTCTAAGCTCAAGGTAGTCTATGATGGCGTCATCATTTTCAAAGGTATCAAGTTCAGGGGTGGTGCTTTCTAGGTCCCAGTCGATGAGTTCAGGGTGCATCAGAGGTAGGGATCATTGGTTTGGTTTGGTTCAATGGTATTGATGGTTAGGATAGAGTTGTTAAAAGCACGGATGAAGTCTGCGATGGTACCCTCTGTTAGCGGATCCGTTAAGGGAGGTATCATTCTTTCCTCATGATTTTCACTATCGTTATTATGTGAGTCTGACTCTAATGGCATAGCCCTTGGACCTTGGCTCTCATTAGCATGGGTTGGGTCCTTGGACCTTGGCTCTCATTAGCATGGGTTGGGTCATACTCGTGGACAACATCGATTCCTTTGTCATCGCAAGATAGCTCAGAGAGGCTATCCCATTCATACTCATTGGAATTGGTCTCACTATTCAGTTGCAGTTGTTGAATTTGTTCCACCAGATTGCTAGTAGATGCTTCTGGTTGCTTGCCTTTGTTTTGCTTTGCTCTATGGTATCTTTGCGTTCTAGTGTATCCTAGTCCTATAGTGTCTTGGGCTATTAAGGTATAAGGTTGGATGGGTTCAGTGATGCCATCCTTTCTTGAACCAAGTGGACCGTGTCCTTCATACCCCATTCTCTGTAGCATTTGATATCCTTGACCATATTGTTCAGTTGGTATGGTGTGAGGATTCTGTTGGGTGGGTGAACCGTCTTCATCTTTATATAACCACTGTAGGATATCCTTTTCATCACTCTCATCCTCAAGGCTGCCCCATTTTACAAACGGTCCTTTGGTAGCTTTGTCTGTTTTGGGTTTGTTTAGAGTAGGTCTCCCAAATGATCTTGGAGATAGAGGGAGTTGTGCCAAACAGAGGGATTAAGAAATTGTGTACTCGCCCAAGCCCTTATCCTTGAATCTAAGGGTAGGTTGAGGAGCTGTTGATGTGGAAGCAAGTGTAGCTAGGTCAACACAAGAGGATGATGAAGCAGAGGCACGGTTGTTAGGGATCACCACTTCAGGTTTAGGATGAATGGAGTTGCAGTATTGATAGGGGTTAGGGTCGCCTTGGATGGTGATCTCTTGGCCTTCATGAGGAAACTTGATACACTGATGATATGTTGAAGGTACTACTTTCAAAGCGTGGATCCATGGTCGTCCAAGAAGGATGTTGTATGCTAACTCCATGTCGAGGACTTGACAAGCTACATCTTTCACCACGGGGCCCACTCTGATTGGTAGGGTGACAATTCCTTTAGACATTCTTTCCTCTTCATCATAGGCTTTTATGGTGATTTTTCTCTTTGGATCTATAGCCTTCTCTGAAAACCCCAATGTAAGGATTAGTTTCAACGTGCAAATATTCAAACCAACCCCTCCATCGATTAGGACTCTTTTGATCTTATGCTTGTGTATGAAAGCTTCAATATGAAGGGAGGCGTTATGGGGTTGAGTGATTGACATATCATCCTTCTCAGTGAATGATAGGGAATGTGGTGAGGTAATGTGACCGACCATGGTTTGGAATTGTTCTTCAGCAAGGTTTGTGGGAACGGAGGCTTCTGCTAAGGCTTTGTCAAGTATGGACCTATGAGAAGGAGATAGATGCAGAAGTTCCAAGATGGAGATGTGTGCAGGTGTTTTGTGGAGTTGATCCACGATACTATATTGACTAGATGGGGGAGCAGAAGCTCCTCTAAGGGTGACCCTGTTACCACGGGTAGTAACATTGCAATCCGGATCCTTGTTGATAGTGATCACATTGATGTGTGAATCACCTTTTAAGAAATGGTTAACAACATAGTCGAAGCTGACATTTGTGTAGTTTGCGTTGTTAGAGCCACTATTATTTCTGTTGGAAGGTCCTCCCTACTTGTAGTTAGGAAGAGGATCCTTGAATGCCTGATGATCGTTGTTGGAGGTATGTCCATGAGATTGTTCGTTAACGGATATTTTGTTTTGCTCTATTAAGTCTTGGATTATATGCTTGAGTGCAATATAATCATTTGTCTTGTATCCCCTATTTCGGTGGTATTCACAGAAGTCATTGTCGTTCAGCAGTGGGGTTTGACCTTTGGTTCGTACTCTCGTGCTAAGGGAAGTGTTATGAGATTGTTGGCGATTAACTTCCGTAGGGCAGTTTCTAGTGACTCATCCAAAGGTGTGAACTTTCTCCTAGGTCGAAAGTTGGTGAACCTAGATTCGGTATTTCTTGGTTTGTCTTGTGTGGGGTTATTTTGAGGTGTTGATAGGTTGAAAATCAGTTGCTTAGGTGCTGCATTTTTGGCATCTACTACCCCGTCATTCACGATGTTTTTATTTTTCGTCCAAAATCTAGGTTTGTCATTGTTGGTGTTGGTACTAGGAGTGTCTTTATAGAGCTTGATTTGACCTTTCATGATTAGGGCTTTTTCTATGATGAGGCCCATCTCAATGACCTTGCTAAAAGAAGTAGGACATTGTATTTGGATTTGGTAGCTTAGGTCCATTTGCAGATTGTGGACGAACATTTCTAGCATCTATTTTTCTGGCATTTGGTGTGGGCACTTGCTTGCCAGTTGTCTCCATCTCTATAAGAAGGCAGCGAAAGATTCTCCTCCTTTCTGTTTGGTGTTACAAAGATCCAATATTGAGGTGTCGTGCTCGATATTGTAAGAGAAATGGGTGACAAATTTGTCTACAAGCTCATTGAAGGTTTTAATACTGGGTGGCAGTCTAGAGAACCATTCCATGGCTTGCCCACCTAGGCTTCATGGGAAGAGTCGCATAAGGTAGGTGTCATTATGTGCGACCTCGAGACAAGCAGCGTTGAATTCTCTGATGTGATCCCTTGGGTCACCCTTTCCTCGATATTTGTCAAACTTAGGCACCTCAAATTTTGAGGGGAAAGGTATCATGACCAAGGCCCTATCAAAAGGATATGGTGAAATATCCTCTAGGGTGTAATGTTTTGTCGATGTTCCCATTTTCATGTCTAAAATTTGTTGTTGGAGATCTTCATATTTTTTGTTCATTAGACTTAGGGCATCCAAGGAGTCAATTGTTGCTTTGCTCTTATCCGTGGGTATTTCATCATGTCTACTTCCTTTAAGGATTCTTTCTTCACCAGTTTCTTTGAGAGCCTCCACGTCATACTCCTTAGGGAGTTTGACTCCTAGACTTGCTAGATGTAAAAAGAATTTTGTTGGGTCTTGGGCAAGCACTTTTTCTAGTAGGCGTTGAAATTTTGGATTATGCTGCATTTGAAGGATCTCCTCCGTGGAAATCTCTTCATCACTTTCATGACCATCGGGAATACTTTTCTCTGCCATTTCTAATTGTTTTTGTTTTTGTAATCTTGTTAAGACCATGCAAGGTAGTAAAGAAATGGGATGGAGTGAAAAAGATTCTTGAGTAAGATGCTAGGATTTCTAACATCCCTACTTTTGACTTCGCTGTTGTATACCCAACTTGTTTGATACTACATAGTGACTAGTCTGATATAAGCCACTAGTAGAGTGCTAAGAGAAGGATAAGTAACCCTTGATATTGGACACTTACTAGGTTTGTTTGAGTATTGATTGTGATCTAGAATAACTTGGTTCTAACCTTGTATAAATTTGAGAAGATTTTGTGAGATTGTGGATTGAAAAAGTAGATATGGTATGGAAGAAAAGAAGGAGGAATGGTTGATTTGCAAGGTCTTGATCAGACTTTTGAAACTGAAATAGGTTTGAAATGGCTTTGAAAAATGTTGAAAGTTTGGCTCTTGGGAAAGTACAGGTATACTCTTTGGTTTAGATGTGCAGAAGTATATGCGCCACCATAGAATGCAAATGCACCAGAAGTTAGTTTAAATGCGCCAGATGTCAGTTTAAATGCGCAAGAAATCAGTTCAAATGCGCAACACTGGCAGAGTTTCAGATGCGCCACAACATACGTTAAATGCGCAAAAGGTCGGGTCAAATGCGCAATAATGGCAAATGCGCCACGACAGATGTTAAATGCACAAAAAGTCAGGTTATATGTACAAAACTGGCAAATGCGCCACAACAGAATTCAGATGCGCAGGAAGTCAAATCAGATGCGCAATTCTGGCTTTTTTGTCTTGTTTTCTCAGAATTTTGGAAAATTTTGGAAATTTTGGAACGTTTTCAAGATTTTTCCATTTTTTTTTGGTTTGAAAAACTTGGGTGCTTGTGATAATTCCAATGTTCAATTATGGCAAAAACACAGCAAACACAGAAGTTTTCCATGATTTTTATCTTTTATATATATTTTTTTGTATTTTTTGGACTATTTTGACTCAAGACAAGTACAACCTAGGTTGGATATGATAGTATTCGTTGAATCCTCTAGCTGTGCCACTCAAAGCATGTAGCTCCAGAATCAGGTAGCATTGGCTTCCCTCCACGGCACTCACTTCTCACGCATACCAGATTCGGGTTTCCTTAACCTCGTACCCCCATCGAACTTTAGGATTGTCCCTACTACCTCTACTAAGAGTCACTTGAATTGAGACTGCTTCAAGGGCTCTGCCCTTTGTATCAACAAATAGGGGTTTTTGGCTTGCTACACAATTGGTTCTTACTTAGGGCAACCGTTCGAGTGGTTACACGTGTGGCAGCGCTACTCTCCGTTATGGAGTCTCCCAGCCTCAAAGGGTTATGCCTATGAGGGTTTTGGGGGAGGTTGGCCATTGATGTAACACAACAGCACTCATTGCTTGAGGTTTTCACCTCAAACACAATTTATTTTAAGTGGCTTGGTAGGGCTTGGCTTTAGCCTGTTACCACTCAGGGTCGTTCCCACTTGGACAGGGGTGCATCCAAGGGTAGGCCCCCCTAAAGGTTTGACAAAAAGAATGACAAGTCTGGCACTTTGATCACCCAGTTAAGGGGAGAGCATAAGCCTATTGTCGTTTGCAAGCACAGAGAACACTTGTTAACCCAACCTAGTTAAAATAGAAAAAACTAGATGTGCCGATCTAATTGTGCACTCACATGATTGTTAACTTGGAAGTGATTAAAACATAGCATTTGTTCATTTTCCCAATTGTTAACTTTGAAAGTGATTAAGACATAGCATTGTTCATTTCCCGTTTGTAAAGATAGCAGTGGTTTAACTAGAAAATAAATCAACAATGCACCGATGGCAATAAGGTCCAGTTACTTCTTTCCTAGTTAGAAAATTATGTGAGGTTTGTATGAAATGCACTTGTTACTTTCACCCCTAGTTAGTCTAAGTGAACTTAGGCAAAATATCTAGATGACCTAATCCAGCCACTACTCCTGCAAAATAGGCGTTATCTCAAAATGCAAAAAATTAGAAACTGTAGAACAAAAAGCAAAAGACAGATGTGCAACACTGCAGCCTGAATGCACAAAAACAGGAAGTGTGTGCAGCTTTTGTATAAAAGCACAAGAATAGAAAGCAAATGCGCAAAAACACGAAGTATATGCGCGATAACAACAAATGCACCGTTTGACAGAACAGATGCGCTGAAAGATGGGGTAAAAGTGCAACTATGACAGATGCGTATTTAGATAGAGTATATGTGCAAGTAAAACTCAGATACCGAAGCCAAGTTTGGATGCGCAATTGCAGAGGTTGGATGCACAACTATGGAGGTTAGATGTGCCAGACTATCGCATGCGCTAATTCACGAGGTAAATGCATCACTTAGGAGGTCAAATGCACTGGAAAACCAGATGCACCAACTTGGAAGATAAATGTGTCATTTGAGAGGTTGTATGCACAAGATGACTTTGTCAGAAAACTGTTCCTCACCTATACGGACCTGTCACTTAAAAACACTCAGCTTTTTTTATTAGTAAAGGGGCAAAGGCCCCACGGTGGGCGCCAAAATGTGAGGGGGAAAATAGGTTATTCAAATTAATGATAATAAGAACCCAAACATCTATAGAATCTGAAGATAAAGGAGAGTAAATAAATGAAACACTGATACTTCCAACCTATTTTACCTTGCTTCTTCCATAGGTCACCTATTTGTCCTTGATCTTGATGATGAAGCCCTCATAAGCTATTGCTTCCTTGCTTGTTGAAGATGACAAAGATAGAATGGCTGGGATACTTGTGTATTTGAAGATGAGCTTCAAAAACACTAACAATGGAGGCTATGAAGTGCTAGTGAGGATATGGGTGCTAAAGGCGCGCTTGTATTCCTGCAGCATAAGTTTGCATAAAATGATCGAGATATGAAATGAAGAGAAGAAAGTTGTATTTATAGAAAAAGGTGAGGGAAGATCAATGGTTGAGAAGAAAAGAGAAGATCAACGGAGGAGGATTGTTGAGGAACGTGCAACAAATGGAAGAAGGACACATGTCATTCGAAAAGCAACCTTGTTGAGTTAACTCCTCTCTTGATGAGGATGAGATTTGATTTTCCTAATTTAGAATTTATTTTTCTAATTTAAGAGAAGATTTGCTTTAAAGATGCTTTAAAACTAATTTTGCTTTTGTAACTCAGCTTTTGCTTTTATGTGACAAGAGGAAAGTATTTTTGGAAGATAAGAATAATTTTTGAAGATAAAAAACATAATTAAATAAAAAAAATTATTTAATTATTTTGTAGATAATTGAGAGGAATAAATAAAATATAGAAATATATTTTATTTTGTGGATATTTTTGAAGAAAAAAATAAAATATAAAAATATATTTTATTTAGTGGATAATTTAGATTTTTATTTAAATAAAATTTGCATTTTATTTAAATTTGGAAGAGTAAAGGTTTTAATTAAATATGTGATAAGTAAGATTAAAATGAAGATAAAACTAATCTAATGCATAAACAAAATGATTATACCTTCATTAAGACCTCACGAATCCATGCGGGAAGGAGATGCACCCAAGAGCTCCTCAAGATTGTTCCCGTGATCAATGTGACTAATGTGGATTGCTCAAATGCTCAACACAATATAAGATGAGAGACAAGGTGGATGGATAGATTAGATGGGATTGAGGCAAGATTTTGACATTATGATAGTGGGATGAAGGAGATTGTGGAGGGATTTTGGCAGAGGTTTGGTGCATGAAGGAGTCTCTCCAAAATGGCTTGAAGAGGGTTTCATTTATAGAGTTCTTGAAAGGAGGATGGAGGGTGAGGATTGAAAAATAAGATCAAGGGCTAGGAATCAATGAGAGTTAGGGTTAGGATTGAAGCCATAGCCTTGTGACAAGTGTCACAAGGAGAGTAGATGAGGGAGATCAAGGGTTGAAACTTGGTCAATGGGATTGGAGGGCTCTCATTAAAAGTGAATTTTAAATTCACATGGGGAAAGGTGTGGAGGATTAAAATGAATAAAAGATTCATTTTGGGAAGAGGGGACATGACAAGTGAATTTTTAATTCACTTTTATGTGGAGATGTGAAGATGGTACTCTTACATGTGTAAGAGAGTGATAAATGAGGGTTAAGGGGGATTTGACCCTTTGAATAAAAGATTGATTTTTATTCAAAAGGTGCATGGAAGAAGGGGATAAGCAAGGTTAATTGAGTGTTTAGCTTAATTAACCTAGGTCTAGGGGATAGGTAGGCTAGGGTAGCTTAGGGTAGGTCAATTAGTAGGCTAGATCAATTAGATAACCATGATTTATCTAATTAATGAGGATTAGGAAAGAGGACAATTTAACTAAATAAATATTGTGAATATTTATTTAATCAAATGAGGATAATGTTGTAAGGTAAAAGTGATAAATTAAATAAATTAATTTATCACAAGGAATGGGTAAATGGTCAAGGTAGACAATGAGGGATAAATTAATTAAATAAAATGAATTTATTTAATTAATAGGAGGAATAATGAGGGTGTAGAGATATGGAAAATTAGTTTGCGAAGCAAGCCAATTTTAGGTGTCTACAAAATAATTAAAATTATTTAATTATTTAGCAGAATGAAGGTGATGTATATGAAATTAATTAATTAAATAAATGTGTTTATTTAATTAAATGAGAGTAAATGAATCAAATAAATAAATGAATTTCTTTATTTATTGATAGAAGAATGTGAATGATAAAATAAATATTATTTATTTAAGTAGAGTCATGTAAATTTTAGGTGTATACACCAAGTTTCATGAATTTTCATGGGTCCAAACAAAAGTTATGAATTTTTTAAGGCCACTAAAAACCCTAAGCCTAAAATAGGGCATTGAAGACTTATAGCTTGTTTTCCTGCACAAACAATCTTGAAACCACAAAATTTTCAATGCATTAAACCCACACAACAATGTTCTTCAAATTTTATGCACTTTCAAACTATACTTGTTCCATACATGTCCGTGCAACCATGTTTTCTACCTGCAAATCAGTAGAAACTGTCAAAAATGCTAGAAAGAACAGGGTACAACAAGTAAAACTGTCAAAAATCACTTCTTCCAGTGTTCTCCTTACTGTCTTTGATGTGAATGATCCTCTAAAAAATAGTTACCATCGAATACATATGTCCCCTCTTACAAAACCCAATAACATTGCCTTAAAAACCTAATCATATGTTATGAAAACTTGAGCTTTTCACCTATATTTCACCTATATCACTACCTCATATTGAAAAGAGGTCTTACATGGTTTGCTCAGACCTTATTTGACTCAATTAACCTAACACTAAGGCTGAGGAACAACCCCAACCTTTCAACAAGCCAAAAATCCACTAGAAATTCAAATTTGCTTTTTTGTACAAAAATCAAAATTTGAATTTCTAAGACTTCCTAAGAACTCTAACCCCATGTCCCCATGTTGCTGCTTAAGTTAATTTCCTACTTAAATTTAAGCAGTTTTAAGTAGTTGGAGTGGCCCCATGGAAATTTATAATTGTGGGAAAAGGATAATATTGAATTTTCCCTATTTTTGTGGAGCAGCTACTGCTTAGGAATTGCAAATAAGCAATGGAAAAAAAGGGGGGGCTGAAAATAAGTAGCCACTGCATAATGAAAAATATACCATATGGCTGCATATATTTCCTTCCCTCTTTTTTTTAAATTTTTTTCTAAATTAATATAATTAAAATAATTTATTTTCTATTTTTTATATAATAAAAAACTACAAATTAAGATAACTCCTTATTTTAAGCAGAAAAATAAATTTTCATGGGGTCACTGGCTCCACAAATATCTCCTAAAAAAATTAAGTAATGGTTGCTAGCCAAAATAAGCTAAGCAGCAGCATGGGGACATGCCCTAAGCCATTGGAAATGATCTCAATGGACCCCCTAAGACCTCTAAACACACAACTGGGAGTCTTAACATTAAAATAAGCCATAAAAACATAACTAAAGTGATGCTCCTACATCATACTCCCAAGGGAAAGAGAATGAAACTCAGGTTCCAGTTGAGAGGAGGTCTGCAACAGTGCTCTCATGCTTGATGATGTCAGCTTCAGTCATCCATGTGGCATCCTCATATGGTAGTTGCTTCCATTTGACCAAATACTAAAAGTATTGCTTGCCTCTAGTCTTCTTGCTCTCCTTGGTGTCAAGAATGCACTCTAACTCAGTTGGTTTGATGTGTGGTAAGTCATCTATCCAATTAGCATCTAATAAGGTCTGTATACATGCTCCTTCATCAGTAATGGCATCCCCTTTGTAAGGGTTTAAGTTAGCAACATTGAAAATTGATGATATGCCTACTCCACTAGGCAATTCAATCTCATAGGCATTGTTGGCAAACTTCTTAACAACCCTACAAGGACCTACATTTTTCATCTTCAACTTGGTATACTCACCTTTGGGAAACCTTTTCTTCCTGAGATGTGCTAGGACAAGATCTCCAACCTTAAAATTGACCTCTCTCCTTTTCAAATATGCCTTGTGTTTGCACTTTTACACACTACCTTGGAGCTATTGTTTCATTTATTGATGTATCTCTTGCATGGCAATGGCAAATTGTTCACCCTCTACACTTTGCTTCTCCATACCACTAATATCCCTTAGTTCAAACACTTCTCTTGGCTACAGGCCATAGACTACTTGAAATGGACTCTTGCCAATGCTCCTATTCACTGAGTCATTATAAGCAAACTCTGCTTAGGATAACATAGGATCCCATTGTTTAGGATGATCCTTTGAAAGGCATCTTAGTAGGTTACCTAAGCTCCTATTGACCACCTTAGTTTGGTCATCTGTCTGAGGGTGGTAGGCTAAGCTAAAACTAAGATTTTTACCAAGCTTTCTCCATAATGTCCTCCAAAAGTGTCCTAGAAATTTGCTATCTCTATCAGAGACTATGCTCAATGGTAATCCATGAAGTCTAACAACCTCTTTGAAGAAAAAACCTGCAACATATGAAGCATCACTTGTACTTTTGCAAGGAATGAAGTGAGCCATCTTGGAAAACATGTCAACAACTACATAAACTAAATCAAAACTCCTTTAAGTCTTTGGTAGCCCCATAACAAAGTCCATACTGATGTATTCCCAAGGCCTACTGGGAATGTGTAAAGGTTGGTATAGTCTTGCATTAGTGTTGCTCCCTTTTACTATTTGACATATAGTACACCTCTCTACAAACCTTCTTACATCTGTTTGCATCCTTCACCAAAAGTAGTTCCTTCTTAGCTGTTCTAATGTCTTGTCAAGCCCAAAATGACTGCCATACTTCCACAATGCTTCTCCTTGATGAGATTTTCCCTTGTGGAACATTTTGGCACACAAAGTTGTGCTCCCTTAAACAATAAACCATCTTGTATGAGGTAATCTAACCACTTCTCTTTGTTAGTACTAATAGGCTGCTTGCAAACCTCATAAGCTTCTTTGAAATCCTTAGCATCCTCATACATCTCCTTGAGTGCTTCAATCGCAACACTTTTTAACTAAATTTATTGCACCATTAATGTTATTCTACTCAAGGGATCAACCACCTTGTTACTCTACCCCTTCTTGTGTTTGATTGTGAAAGTGAAGTTTTGTAGGTATTCAACCCACTTAATGTGCCTTTGACTGAGTTTTTCTTGGTTGTTTATGAATTGAAGTGCATGATTATCTGTATAGACCACAAACTCTTTAGGTAGAAGGTAGTGTATCCATTTTTTTTTAGTGATTGAACCATTGCATACATCTCCAAGTCATATGAAGAGTACTTCTTATTTGCATCATTTAGTTTTTCACTCAAATATGTTATTGGTTTATTGTCTTGTCTCAAAACTACCCCTATTACATGTCCACTAGCATCACATTCTATTTGAAAGACCTTATTGAAGTTAGGTAAGGCCAAGATAGGTTGTTCTGTCACTCTCTTTTTCAGATATTGGAAACTCTTATTAGCTTGTTCAGTCCACATAAATTTCCTTTTCTTATCCCCTTTAATAGTGTCTATTATGGGTGCACATATATGACTGAAACCTTTGATAAATTTCCTATAAAAACTTGCAAGACCATGGAAACGTATTACGTCTATGATTGATCTAGGTGTAGGCCACTCCAATATTGTCTTCACTTTGCTCAGGTCTATCTTCAACATCCCCTTTGAGAGTCCCACAAAACCAATGTACAACAATTTTGTCTTCATGAACTCACACTTTTTAAGGTTGATCAACAATTTTTCCTCTTGTAGCCTTCTCAACACCAAATTCAAGTGATACAAGTGTTCTTTGTTAGAACTGAAAACCAATATGTCATCAAGATAAACAACAACAAACTTACCAATGTATAGTTTGAGGACCTCATTCATGAGCCTCATGAACGTACTAGGTGCATTTGAAAGACCAAATGGACTAACAAGCCACTCATGCAAGCCCTCATTTGTTTTGAATGTTGTTTTCCATTCATCTCCTTGTTTGATCCTTATTTGATGGTATCCACTTTTGAGGTCTATCTTTGAGAAATAGCTTGCTCCACTTAAACAATCCATTAAGTCCTCTATTCTTGGAAGTGGAAAGCTATATCTTATTGTTATCTTGTTTATTGCCCTGGAGTCAGTGAACATTCTCCACTCACCTCCTTTCTTAGGTGCCAAAATAGTTGGAACTAAACAAGGGCTAAGACTCTCCCTGATTAACCCTTTGTCAAGCAACTCTTGTACCTATTTTCTGATTTCTTCATTTTGTTAGGGTGTCATTTTGTAGGTTACATTGTTTGCTAGACTAGTCCCTATTATAAAATCTATATGATGACTAATATCTCTGATTGGAGGCAAAGAATTAGTAAGTTCATCCACAACTATGTCTACATAACCTTTCAACATATCTTAAATCTCCCATGGCAACTCATCAATTCTTGCTGCTATTATGACAGACTTAGGTCTAACTAGCACTACAAAACCTATCTCTTCCTCCTCCATAATCTTTACAAACTCTTTTTAATCCACTAACATCACACTTGATCCAACCTTTTGGTCTTTATCTTCCTCCTTCAAAGGTGCTAAGGTATAGGTAACTACATCCTTCTCCAAAACATAGACATTCTTTCTACCATCATGCATTGTTTTCCTATCATATTGCTAAGGCCTACCAAATAATACATGGCACACATCCATAGGGATGATATTACATAACACCTTGTCTTTGTATCTTCCTATTTGAAACTCTACCCAACATTGTTCATTGACTAGTACTTGTTTTCCCTTATTCAACCATGAAACCTTGTATGATGTAGGATGAGATAATCTCTTCAAGTTTAGTTTCTCTACCATCTCAACAACTAAATTATCAATACTACCAAAATCTATAACAAATTGACAACACTTACCTTGGCACTTGCAAATAGTCTTGAATAATGACTTCCTTTGAAGTGGCTCCTTCTCCATTGGAACTTTGATCAATGTCCTCATCAGCAAGGCTTCTCCTTTCTCTGGTTCTTCTAGTTGTGGTGAGGAGTTAACACTTTCTTCATCTTCTCCCTAAGCAACTTGAGTTCTTCTTTCACTTCTAAAAGTGGTAGTTGATTTCTCTTCTGGACACTCCCAAACTTGATGGCCTACAAATTTGTTGTACTTGTAGCATTTACTTGTGGAACCATTGAATCCTCCTCTTTATCCAAATCTTCCCCTGAAGTTAGGCCTTCTTCCTCTAAAACCTCTTCTTGGGTTTGGTGCTTATTCTTGGGAGGTGCTTGACTCACCATGACTTCTTTGTGGTTTTCCTCTACCAACATATGAACCTCTACCTTTAAAAGTCCATCCTCTACCTCTATTCTATTTTTCTTGCTTCCTATTCAACTTCTCCTTGGCCTTTATGGCTAGTTGATAGCACTCCTCAAGTGTCTTGGGTCTTGTAAGGCTCAACTCATCTTGCAAGCTGTACTTCAATCCATTAAGGTATCTTACAACCTTGTCAGTGCCATCCTCCATGTGCCCTGATTTGATACTCAACTTATAAAACTCTTCAGTACACTCTTTCACTCCCATATCCTTTTGTTCCAAGTTTTACAACTTCCCATACAATTGAGTCATGTAGTCACTAGGCATGAATTTTCCCTTCAAATTGGAAATCATCCTATCCCAAGAAGTAATCTTGGATTTGCCTTTCTTTTTTCTTTCTTCCCGAACATAATCCTACCATAGGAATGCATGGCCTTTCAACTTAGTCCTGGCCAACTTTACTTGCTGCTCTTTAGGTACCTCCTCAAACTCAATACTTATCCAACTCCCCTATCCAATCAAGGAGTTCTTCACCATTCAAACTACCTGCATATACTGGAAGTTCCATCTTCACCTCGGTTCCTTCACCCTTGATTTCCCTAGGCAATCTTTCCATCTTTACATCATTAGCATCCCTCTCTTCTTGAGGTTCTTCTTGAGGTGCTTCATCCACCACTTCATCTTGGTCACTCATATCTCTTGTAACCACTCCTCTTCTTTGGCTAGCTTCCACTATAGTGAGTCTTGCATCTAAACTAACTCTCATTTCCCTCATTTCTCTGGAAAGGGCTTCTCTCACCTGTGTTGCTATTCTTTTTGCCACCCTTTTAGCAGCATTGATTCTTGGAGGCATCTTTCTCCTCTTTGATTGTGAACTCTTTTATTGGATTTCTTGGCTAATTGGATCTAATACCAATAATGATGCAGAGCATAAAAAAGAACAAAATAATACCCTAATGATTCCAAACTCCCTTAAATGGTATCTCAGACTTGTACCCTGTAAACTATTCCACAAGCCTATCTTTCTAGGCTTAAATCCTTAACAAGACCTAATGGACACTTTGAATGACAAACTCTTTCTTGATGCCTCCTAGGCTTTCCTAACCCTTCAACACACTCTATAGGGTCTTACCAAACCCTAACTTTCCTGTGATAAACTCAACAAGAACAATTTTCACTAAACCCTCAACCTACTAGGGTTTTTTATAGTCTTTTTTGGATAGTGGCACACACAGTCTTTAATATCTCACACATACAAAGGTTTCATGAACTGTCCTTTGGTAGACACGTGAAAAATAGCCTAAGGAAGATTCTTACCAAGTTTTATGAATTTTCACGGGTCCAAACAAAAGTTAAGAATTTTTTAAGGCCATTGAAAACCCTAGGCCTAAAATAGCAGAGTGAAGACTTATAGCTTGTTTTCTTGCACAAACAAACTTGAAACCAAAAAAAATTCAATGCATTAGACCTGTACAACAATGTTCTTCAAATTTTATGCACTTTTAGACTATACTTGTTCCATACATGTCTGTACAACCATATTTTTTGCCTGCAAATTAGTAGAAACTATCAAAAATGCTAGAAAGAATATGGTACAACAAGTAAAACTATCAAAAATCACTTCTTCCATTGTTCTCCTTCCTATCTTTGATGTGAATGATCCTCTAAAACATAGTTACCATCGAATACATTTGTCCTCTCTTACAAAACCTAATAACATTGCCTGAAAAACCTAATCATATGTTGTGAAAACTTGAGCTTTTCACCTATATCACTACCTCATATTGAAAAGAGGTCTTACATGGTTTTCTGAGACCTTCTTTGACTCAATTAACTAAAAACTAAGGCTGAGGAACAACCCCAACCTTTCAACAAGCCAAAAGTCCACTAGAAATTCAAATTTGCATTTTGGCAAGAAAATTAAAAGTTGAATTTCTAGGACTTCCTAAGAACTCTAAGCAATTGGAAATGATCCCAATGGACCCCCTAAGACCTCTAAACACACAACTAGGACTCTTAATATCAAAATAAGCCATAAAAACATAACTAAAGTGATGCTCCTGCATCACAACAGTAAACAGAACATTACTAGATAGAAAGATAATGATAGTTGCCACTGTCTTCATATCCAATTTATCCCAATCTTCATCAAACATTGCATTAGGCTTCTTTGATTTTCCCTCTAGCCTAATTGAGATATCTCTCTAAATTGACAAAGCTTCTAATTGTAGCTTCCGCATTCCAAAGTTTTGGCCTGAGAATTTTTAATTCCTCCACTTATCTGCCTCCTCCATCTCTCCTCAATTCTCCTCAACTTTGATACCAATTGTTAAGTAATTGAAACAAATTGAAGGTTTAATTTACACCAAACATCAATTAGGAAAAATAGAGATAATAAGAAAATCAGACACAACAAAAGGACACCGACACAAAGAATTACGTGGTTCACCAAAATTGACTACATCCACGGGAAAAGCAGGGTATTCTTCTCTTTTATTAACAATAGCAAATACATAGTTTCATCAATCAATACAAGTGATTGAATCCCAAATATATATTACACTCTTCAGGTAGATGAAGAGTCTAAAGAACAGGGAAGTTGGAAATTTAGTGATGGTTGGTCTTCACAACCAAACATTGAAATCATTTACTTTGGTCCTCTTGTTCACCTGCCATTGTTTTAATGGAGAAGTACATTAAAGTAGCTAAGTCCATTGTGTCAATGGTTTGGTCATACTTAGCATTCATAAGCGAAAAAAGCCCAAATTTGAATGTTCAGTCACTTGAAGGTAGAGAGAGCTCTTCTAAACTCTATACTATAATGCAGAGACTATAAATGCAGAATATGTGATGTATGCCATTGATGATTACACTTGTCATACCCAATTGATGAATATAGGAATGGAGAAGAGCTCTATTCTCGAATCTACAGTCCAAAAGTTTGACCCCATATTGGTCTTACAGCTTGGAACATATTATGGCTATTCAACCATTAAAATTGCTTCAAAGATGACAAAGCCTGGTAGCAAGTTGATTTATGTAGAAATGAATCCATCTAACTATGAGGTTTCTAGATCAATAATAGATCATGCAGGTAAGAATTTCTCTTATATTAGCTAAAATATTTTATTTACAAAGTTAGTTTGTAAGAAATACAAATTATTATATTATACCTGGGAATAAGAGGATAGCATCAGCTTAACACCATGGTTACAAGGAAGGATAATTAGGGGTAATTCAATGTATTATCTGATCTTTGTTTATGCAAAATTCCAAAATACTTTGCTAGGGTTTTGGCTTGGCTTGGTTTGCATGTTCCTGCTCATGTCTCTCCACTATCCTTGTCACCCTTGTGTCATACTATATTTTGAAGTAGGATAAGTCTACATTTATTGTAGGTTTTCTAGTTCCCTCGCCTTCAGATGTTTTTTTTCCTTTTTATATCATGACTAGCCTGAATGGCCCCACATTTGATGCTGGGGCTACTTTAGGATTGGATGTGCAAGAAAATGGCTCCCAAATGGCTATGAAAGTTTATTCCAATGGTAGTGCATGAGATAATGTCATTGTCCCTAATGTTGTCTTACCTACTCATGATTTTGAAAATGCTTGTAAGTGGCTCCAAAATTATATCCTTGCTCTATATTTTTTAGGTCATGTCCCCTCTAAAGGCATGCCACATAGCTGGGTCAACTCTATTTGGATCCTACAGGGTCCACATAGAGGCCATCTAGAATCTCACCAAGGGATTTTCCTTTTTCATTTTTCTAAGGTCAAGTTTGCTAAGGCCATTTTCAAGCATGGCCCCTAATACATTTGCTCTTCCTTGCTCATCTTCTCCCCTTGGAGTCAAGACTTTATTGTCTCTAAGGAACAATCTCTTTGTGTTCTTGTCTGGGTAGAATTCCTTGTTTTTCCTTGCCTCTATGGCCTTTTTTGGACCACATCGTTGTGTCTTTAGGGTAGGTTTATCATATTAAATAAGAATATTTTTCTCTACCCACCCCCAAAAGAGGGTTTTAATCCATATTAATCTTTCCAAATATCTTAAAGAGTCCATCAAAGTACAAGTGGGTATCCAAAGTTTCACACAAAGAGTCCTTTACCTCAACTTTTCAAACACTTGTTATAGATGCTAATTCTCAAACCATAAAATATGTGATTGCCCTCTAAATGGAAAGCCAAATCTCCTCCTAAGTAGAGCTCAGTGGCTTCTCCACCCCAAAAAGATTGGGATGGTTGGACCACCACGGGTAAAAAAAAATCATGTGGCTAGTTTGAAAGGTGTTGGCCCCAAACCTTCAACTACTAGGCCATACATTTCAAAGAATCCTAAGTTGACTGAGATAGGAGATTCTCATCCCTTAGATAATCATCCCAAGTAGTTACTAGACAATGATTCAATCAAACCCCATGGTAGCTAATATTATCTCTTCTCAATTTGAGAAGAGGTCTCCATCTCCTTTAACCTCTCATCGCTCTTACAACCAAATTTGTAAGTTTAAGGGATGCAAATTTATGCTAGAGAAGAAAAGGATTTCTTGTGTTTATTTAGTTCAAATTTAGTCTCCAACCTTGGGGATGCTTACAAAGTCACTTTCTACATGGTGACCATGAAGTGGGATGTGGAGGCCTTGCCGCTTTCATTTAGCCTATGTGGAAACCACATATGGTAGCCCATGATTGTGACCCCACCAACCTACTTTGTGGGTTTTATTTAATATTAACAATTGATGTAGAAGCATCCTAGAGGTATGAGGACAATCTTGCATCAATCAAAATTATTGGTTTTCACTATTTTGTTTTCTTGCAGGTCACAAGTGGATTATAGAATAAGCCTTCACATTTTGACACAAATGCTTAGCAGGTCTTGCACTTTGGAGAGTATGTTGTGCAAAGATGGAGCAACATCATGTTCACATTTCAAAAAATTTGGATCATTGTAAAGGTGTAGCGTGGTCTATAAGCTTTAGTTAGGCCAATCTACTCACATGGTTTTCACTTGTGCCAATGTTCTAGGAGTTTACACCAACAAAAAAGTTAATATGGAGGTACATTAGGTCTAGGGAAGCTTGTGAGGAGCACCACATGAGGATCTTTCATCCCGTTAACAACATTTAATTTGGGGGTTGTTTACACTTGATTTACTACACATTTCAGGTGGCCTAGAGCTTTTGTGTTGTCTTGTCATGGTCGATGTAAGACATCTTGGAGGCTTGGATAGCTATTTATGCATTGCTTATGATTGTTTGAAGAGATCATCAATCAAGTTCATGAGAAAAGGATGAGGGACCAAGTTCATGAACATGAAAACAAGGTGAGAGGAGAATTTGTGAGTATGAGGATGAGAGTTTGGAAGAAAGCATGATGTGATAGTGCAGCAAGTAGGGATGTATTGAGAATCATCTAAAAGTTGTAACTTCATGATCAATGATCATTTGAATAATATATTTTTTAGTTTTAGTAATCAAATGACTATTGCCTAGCATGTATGAAGCACATTACGATAAATTGTAAGCATTCTTGACTGTGAAATCAATAAAGATGTGGTGTTGTGGTTATCTTCTCTGGTTATTTGTGTGTTATTTTGTTGTTGTTTCAATGAATTTCTATTGTGCATGTTGCTTTTATTCATTTTGGCTACACAACTAGAATATATTTCATTGGACCATCCAATTGTGACTGCATTAGACAATATCAGAGTGAATGGTTGGAATCTTGGAAGTGCAAAGGAGCGATAGGTTGGAATCCAGAAAAAGGAAAAATTTATTTTTACTGATAGATCATCAAATTGAGGCAACTTACAAAGGAAGCTTGTGGGTAGATCGTTGAATGCAAGTCAATCGCAAGGGTTTGTAAGTAGAACACTGAACCTAGGGTAGTCAGAGGAGGCTTATGCTTGTTGATAGATCACTAAATGGAGGTAGTTTGTAAAGTTGATTTATGGCTAGACCACTGAGTGTGAGGCAATCACAAGGATTTGCAAGTAGATCACCAAACTTGAGGCAATCAACAATGGATTGCAAAGTTGAAAGGTTGAAAGTTTGAAAAGTGAGGGGCAAATAGACCACCGATTATGAGCAAATTTGCACAAGATAATTAAACAAGAAAAAAGAGATCATCTTTCAGTTAGAGCACCGACAATGAGGCAATATAATAGTGATATACATAAAGAGAGTGAGCAAGATGGAAAAATTGTTATCTAGTGAGGAAATATACCAAAGCATTTCAGTAGATGTACAAGGTGAGTGGATAGAGAATCAAAATCTGAGGCAATCTATAGAGGAATAAATAGGTAAATGTAGTAATGTAGAAGGCAAGATCAATAATGTACAAGTAATGACAATTGACGACAAATGGGAATGTGGTCCAACATAGGAAGAATATGAAGTTGTGGTAAGGTATGAGTAGTCTATCATTGAAGATGAAGACAAGTTGTGAAAGAAAGAATACAAGAAGGGAGCATAGATGAACTTTGTGGTAAGCATAGAGCAAGTGGAGCATTCTTCGAGGTGATAACAAAGGATTGTGGATGGCTAGTTATGAAAAGTGAGGAACTCACTTTTCAATTAACCTTGAGTGTCTAATATAGGAGCATCCTAGAAGTATGAGGGAAATCATGTATCAATCAAAATTATTGGTTTTCACTATGTTGTTTTCTTGCAAGTCATGAGTGGGTTACAAAAGAGGTCATATTTCATCACAAATGCTTACCAAGTCTCACAGTTTGGAGAGTATGTTGTGTAAAGATGGAGCAATATCATGTCACATTTCAAAAGATTTAGATCATCACAAGGGCATAATGTGGTCTCTAAGCCTCAGTTGGGTTGCTCGACACAAGGTTTTAACTTGCACTAGCATTCTAGGAGTTTACACCAATAGAGAGGTTCATATGGAGGTACATTGGGTCCAAGAATCTTTTGAGGAGAACTGTATGAGGATCTTTCATCTTGTTAACACTCCATTTTATTTGGGGATTGTTTACATTTGGTAGACTATATGTTCAAGTGGCCTAGAGCTTTGAGCCATTTTGTTGCTGACATAAGGTATCTTAGAGGCATAGGATTGCTATATATATTTTTCTTATGATTGTGTATACACCTAAAATTGGCTTGCCTCGAATTATTGCCTCGAATTAAGTAAATATTTTATTATTTATCTTAATTCTTATTCTTCTACCAATTAAATAAATATTCTAAGTTTATTTGATTGGTTCATTATCCCATAATTAAATAAAAATCAATTTATTTAATTAAAATCCCTAAATTCTTCTAATGTCTCACACAATTAAATAATTCACATTATTTAATTAATCCTAAAGTTCCTCTATTCCAAAGTCCTAATTTCATAATTCTACCTCACTATGTTGCACACATAGTTAAATATTTTAATATTTAATTAGCTAATTATTCCCTCACCTTTCCACCTCACCATATTGCACATGTAATTAAATATTTTAATATTTAATTAGCTAATATTCTCTCACCCACATGTCCTATTTATCCTCCAGTCAAAATTAGTTAACTCATCAATCAAATTAGTTATCTAATTAGTTATTTGAGTTCACTGGTCAATCTATTTAGTCAACTCTCCAATCAACCCAGTTAATTGATTAGTCCATTGAGTTAACTCTTCAATCTATTCAGTCAACTCCCCAATCAATTCACTTAACTGATTGGTCTATTATGTTAACTCTTCAATCTATTCTGTTAACTCCCCTGGTGCATGAAGGAGCTTGGACACTTGTCCTCTTCTGATTCGTGCACATTCCCTCAACCATTCACAACTCAGGAAATTCCTCCAATTGTGGATCTAATGACACTTGGATTTGGTCTTCCCTCATCCTATATAAACAAGGTCCTCATACCCATTTCACATCCATCTAAGCATTCGTAAACTTACTCTGCAAGAATCATTACAGCGTGCCTTTGGCAAAAACCACCTTCATTGCAATTGCATTATCAATCCATTATCATCACCATGTCTCCATCAACCCATCTCCATTATAGTTGCATAGTAGCTTAGTCTCCATTGCACATTCCATATCACATTCATTCTATTCTTGTCACCTTCAACAAAGCAAGGGAGTACATACTTCTGAGGGCTTCATCACAATCAAGATCAAGAGTAGATAGGGGAACAATGGAAGCACAGAGGTAAATCGGGTAGCAAAGGTAATATATTTTGTGTATTTGCATTTGTCTCATTTTCTATTGCATTATTAGATATTAATTGTTTATGCTATTGTTCATATTTTTTTGATAACATTTCTGGCTCCCACCATGATCTGACCCATTTTGTTTGTGAGCATTTGTCGAGTTTGTTTTGTCACAGATTCAAGTGTGTTTTGTTATACATTTGGCAAGCGACTTTAACAAACAGCCTCCTATGCACAAACTGAGCTCACCGTTGAGTCCAGAAGGCCTCAGAGGTAAGAAACGACATATAATACCCCTACCTTGTGTTACTTGAAAAATTTTGAAATTTTTTTAGTTTTTAGTCTATTTTTGCAAAAAAAAAATTAGAGTTCTTTTTTTAAAGCTTTTGTTTCATTTCAAAATTTAAAAAAAAAAAAACACAGTTCATTTTAGGAAAAAAAAAGCACCAAAAAAAAAGTAAGTTCTTTTTTTAAGATTTTCTTTTATTTTATTAAAATTCAAAACCAAAAAAAAAAAATCAAAACAAAAAACAAAATTTGAAAAAAAAATTAAAATTAAAAATAGGCCTTTCGGCCACCTCCCAACCCGACCCACCCCCTTCCCCCTTCCCCCACCCCCTAACCCCTCCCAACCCCTGCTCCCCCATCCCCCTATCCCTGCCTCCCCTGTGTCCCTTCCTCCCTTCTCCTCTGCCGCCTGCGCCTGCAAATCTCCCGCCCCTGCCTGCAGTCGCTCAACCTACTGAACGCCGCCGCCACCTCTAGTTAGCCTGTCGAATTCCACCGCCCACCCCAACTCCTCTCTGCCACCTGCTCCTAGTCCGCCGCCCCTGCCAACCAAAACCCCTGCAACAAAAAACCCTCCACAAAGTAAAAACATTTTTTTAACTATAAAATAAAAAACACAACAAAAAACAAAAACAATACATAAGTATAAAAAATCAAAACCCTAAAAACATAAACCAAAAAAAAAAAAATCATTAAACAAAAAAAACAAAACAAAACCTTAGGTTTTAGGTTTTTTATTTATTTATTTATTTATTTTTAAATTTTTCTTTAAAAAAAAAAAACTCAACCCTTGGTTCCATGGAAGACCAGGGCCTTGTTTAGCCCTTAGCAGCAGACTTAACTGTCAGTAGTAAAACTGTTATATGTGACCAAATTGCACTAACCACTAAAGGTTAAGTGACTGCTAGACTTGCTCCTACATGCCCAACTAGGCGTTTTTTTCTTTTTGACATAACTTTTTGCAAACATATCAATTTTTTGTAAAATTATAGTCATTGGAAAGCCGATTTGACAAACTTCGCAACGGTATGGGTATCTTCAGCCTTTTTGTTCAACTTCAATAGGTATTTGCAGTCAAAGTCAACCTTACCTTGAAAACTTCAAACGGCTATAACTTTTGCATACTTCATTGAATTTTGGTGAATTTTTTTTGAAACAGCATATAATTTCGTCTAGATTCTGAATTTACTATCTATTTTTCTGTCACAAATCATATTTCCATGAAATTTTCTAGTTTATGTGTTTTTCACCTAAACATTTAATTTGCAAGCCTCTTGATTCTTATTTGTCTTCGTGGACTACAGGTGGACATCAGGATCCTTTGCATACCTTGTGATGAAGACAACAATAAACATTGAGACTACTAATTTGTGGTGCAGAACGTCCGTTGAAGACAATCATTTTTACACTAAGTCTTAGGAAGACAATATTTTTACACTAAGGCATGTCTTTCAAATGGTCATGGTCTCCCTAGTAATAAGTGACAATAACTCATAGGCAACACATCACATAAGATCCTATCCTTATAGGGACCAATATGAAACTCAACAAAATCTTGCTCCTTAACCAAGAGAGAATGTTCATTATTCAACCAAGAAACATTATAGGGTGTCTCATGAGGTATCCTTCCCAAATTCAATTTATCAACCATCTCTTGTGACACCATATTATCTATGCTACCAGAGTCTACTATAACCTTACATACCTTTCCATTGCACTTGTAGGTGGTTTTGAAAAGTGCTCTCCTATGTGTTGCTTCCTTCTCCTTCAACTCTCTATTTTCTTTTTCCATGTTATCTTTTGGATGCATTTTGACTATATTATCTTTTCAACTTCCACTTTTCCTTCTTCAATCTACAACTTCTCACCTTCAAAAGATCTAATCCATGTGCTTTGATACCAATTTTATGTAGTGGCAAGGGATAATACCTCTAGACAGACTCAATCAAACCACTTAGAAAGTTTTGATTCACCTAATCATGGGTCGTCCTTCACAACTGCTCCTAATCTCTTGTAGCCCTTCTCAGAGGCTTTTTCTAGCATAACTTGCAAAATAATCCTCCAACCAACAAAAGGATTAACTTTTTAGATACCCATTATGGAATTATTCAACATATCAGGAAATGAGATAGTGTTGTTTTGAAACATCTCAGCCTAAAATTGACTGTCCTTGTTTTTCTAGGCCCAATTAACCCACTTTTCCAAAGCAAGTCTCTAAAATTCTTCACCCAAACTGCCAAAACCTATTCTATCACTCTTCTTAGGTTACCAATGGACAAAATCAACAATTTTTGGACAAATATAGGCCTTCCACATCACCTAACCACTATACCCTTGCTCTAGGCCTGTTTTAGGCTAGTTTCAATGAGGGTTTGTTGAAAATATACCTTCCACACTCTGCCACACCTTGAAAAAGGTTCAAACACCTTGTATTAGGTCTTCACATGCTCATCAAACTCACACAAGTCCATTCCCATGACTCTTTTAATAAACTCTAACCCCATGCCTCTCCATTGCATAGAAAACATGGATTAAACCAATCAGGGCATCAACAAAAACTCCACAAATCTTATCCCCTGCATTCTGCAAACTTGTAAACATGAAATACATCCTATCTAGACCCAATCCATAAACCATCAAGTGTTCTCATGGGTGGAAAGAATCACAAACCATTTTCCTTGCATTCAAACCCTCAAAAACAGGGTTTACAGGCAATTTACAAAAAAAGACTTCAAACTACCTCAAAATTTAATAAAATCCAATGCAATAAAACCCAAATCAAAGTAGATTCCTTATTCTAACAATTCCAATTCATTTTTCATCATGAACATGTAGTACAGAGCCGTACTAATCTCTGAAACCTTGAAGATACAGTCTAAAATGTAGGAAATGCAATTGTTTGATATTCAAATTTTGATCTTCTATCTTGCCCTCACTTTACAACATTCAAAAGACCTTTTTAAACACTTACCAACCTCCAAGACCAATCACAACTAACTTTTAAACTTCCCTTTACAAAAGTGACCTTTCACCTTCCTAATTTGCACTTTGTTGCATTTTGAACATGACAACATTATAAGATTTTACAAACTTTGACAGTCCTCTTAGAAAAATGACTCCCAAACCAACCAAAGTGACTTATTACATTAGAATATGGTCCATTAAACCTTATTTACTTGACAAATGACTTGACACACCACAATTTATCAAAAAGACCTTATTTACATTATTGGACTGACATGGTGCCCCTGCACCATACACTCGGCCTAAAAAAAACTCATGTCCCATGAGGATTGTACTGCACCAAGCTTGCTCTTCTTTTGTTGTTGATTCTTCTCTAATATATCCTCTTTCATGGACCTTATTAATACTTTTCCTAATCCACTTAATTTGTATCTAGTCCTTTGTCCACTAACAATCTATATGGTCTCCATATAATATCTAGATCTTAATCCATCATATTTCTACCTCCAAAACTCTAGTCCCTATGGGCTCCACTCCCTCAAAATGCATATGTTCCACCATCATGCACATGGAATATCATCTAGTACATCTAATGGTAGCCCTAATGGCCTCGTAACTACTATATACTCAAACACCCAACACTATAGCATTGTACCTACCATGATGTTGTGTCATTTCTTAAAAACAAATTTATGCATGTCATGATATAGGTACATCAACATATATCTCCACTAATCCTCTAGTGTGACACTCATCTCTCCTATTAGTAAATGGAATGCACACATATTAAAGTCTCATCTCCATACCAATGTAGTCAATGTGTCTCTTCAAAAACCTCATTGTCAAGTGCTCTTGAAAATTTCATAGTCCAATGACACCCACTAATTCTCTCTCCTCATCTGTGTCATGCACTAATGTTTGAAGTGTTTATAACATGGTATTATCCAACCTCTAACACATAAAAATGATGTTCTACACACAATTGAATGAATAAGACAATAAAAATATTCTCTTTTCATGATATTCATTCAAGGTAAAGTATCAAAATTACATAATTGTAGCTTTAATTTAGAGAAGAATATTGTTGGGAATTAAGGTGTCTCAACCTTTGCAAGTTCATAATGTTGGTGTCAGACCTTGGGGTCAAGTGTCATGAGTTATGACAGATTCTATGACATGTAAGAGCTGAAATGACAAGTGTGACAAGTTGATAGTATGTGGTGACTGATCATGCTACATGTCTGTGGGTACATGCAACAAGGTAAAATTTGGTGACTTTGTTAGTTGCAATTTATCCCAAAATAATTAACGGGGGAGTGCAAGGGGTAGAACCCCTCCTGCAGGGCTCGGGGGCTTATCCGCTGGTGGGGGCCTAGGGGTGGAGCCCATAGAAGGGGTCTGGGGGAAACACTCTTAGCGGGGGTTGTTGGGGGTAGCATCCCTGAAGCAAAAAAATACCCTATATTTAATAATGGTGTCGGCAACTAGTTTGTTATTGGTCGACATGGTAAAACCAACATTAGATAAATGCCAAAGAGGCTTGATAAATAATTAGCTAGAGAATGTGAAAGGTCATGGGATGCGAATGAGAATTGACATTGTGTACTCCTGAAAGAGCTTGCATTGCAAGTGCATTGTAATCATCTTTTGATTTGATAATATATTGTGCAGGTTTTGGAGTGTGGGATTTTTCACCCGAAAGGGTTTTCCACACATATATCTTTTGTTGTGAGTTTTGCATTTGCATTTGGTTGTTGTTATTACCTTTCTATTAATGTGCATCTTAATCTATAACTGTAAAAAATAAAAATTGCATAAATCTTTCCTCAGTAGATTAGTGTAGGAAGCATTTTCACATACCTTACTTCCTTTTAGTTGGTATTAGAGCCTGAACACCTTTGGTTCTAGTTGTAGGTAGAGGGTTTTTTGAGTTGTTCGTTTGAGTGGGAATTTGTGTAGAGGATTTTGAAAGCTTTGTTGTAGGCAAGAGATGGCAAGTACATCTGGGAGGTTTGATATAGAGAAGTTTAATGGAGGATACTTTGAGTTGTGGAAACTCAAGATGGAGGACTTATTGGTGGATAGAGATCTATGGCTCATAGTATTCAAAACCATGCCATCGAGCATGAAACAAGAAGATTAGGATCTAATGGATTGGAACGCTAAGGGTCTGATAAGACTTTGTTTGGTTGTTTCAGTGCTCCTGAATATCCATGAAGAGAAGATTGCAAAAGATCTTTGGAAGAAACTTGGAGATGTTTATCATGCTAAATCCCTGGTGAATAAGCAATTCATATGAAAGAAATTGTATTCTTTAAGGATGGAAGATGTAGGATTTGTCAGTGGTCACCTAAATACTTTCAATATGTTTGTTGCCCAGTTGACCTTTGTTGGTGTGAAGATGGAGGAGGAGGATTGATGTATGACATTATTGTGTTCCTTATTAGATTCATGGGACCACCTTGTTATGGTCATTGGGAGTACCACTACCACCTTCAAGATGGATGAAATGGTTTCTTTGTTGTTGTCTAAAGAGCTACATAGAATGTCTTCTAAATCGGCTAAAGAGGCTCTTATGGTTCATGGTAGATCTAAAGAGAAGGGAAAGAAAAATGATAAGAACTAAGAAAAAGGAAGATCCAAATCCCATGGGAGATCTAAGTCTCGTGGAAAGTACAAGGCTCTATGTTGGAACTATGGAAAACCTAGTCACTTCAGCAAGGAGTGCAAGGAGGAGAAGAAGAAAAAGAAGAACTATGATTCAGATTCTGACAAGTCCTCTTAGGATGATATATACATCGATGTAATGATGTATGACATTAATTTGTTCCTTACTAGATTTGTGGTACCACCTTGTTATGGCCATTAAGAGTATCACTACCACCTTCAAGATGGATGAAGTGGTTTCTTTGTTGTTGTTTGAAGAGTTGCGGAGAAAATCTTTCGAGTCAGCTAAGGAGGCTCTTTCGGTTCATGGTAGATCTAAAGAGAAAGGGAAGAAAAAAGGATAAGAAAGAAGAAAAAAGGAAGATCCAAATCCCATGGGAGATCTAAGTCTCCTAGAAAGGCCAAGGCTCTATGTTGGAACTGTCGATAACCTAGTCACTTCTACAAGGAGTGCAAGGAGGAGAAGAAGAAAAAGAACTATGATTTAGATTTTGACAAGTCCTCTCAAGATGATGGAGAAGCATTTTTTTTCTACCTTGGCAACACATGCATCTGAGGATGTATGGATTATTGACTTTGGTGCATCTTTTCACATGACCTCTCCTTGGGGTTGCTTTTCAAAGTATGAAGAATATGATGGTGGGAAGGTGTACTTGGGTGATGACTCTCACCTGAAGATTGTTGGTCGTGGAAGAGTCTTGATTCGATTCCTTGATGGATGAGTGAAGGGGATCAATGGTGTTCTACATATCCCTAGTTTGGCATAGAACCTATTATATGTAAGTAAGTTGAATGATGTGGGTGTGTGGGTTGTTTTCTCAAATGGAGGATGCAAGATGACTAGAGGAGCTATGGTGTTAGCTAAGGGTGTTCAGATTGGTACTCTATTTCAGCTTGATGCATGCGCGATATAGTGCAATAGTTCATTTGTTTCAAAGAAGAGAACTTTAGAGTCTTCATCCTCACCATTGGAACTAGTAGCGAACAGGAATGTTGCATCTAGTTCTGATGGTCATGCTTTCTGGGAACCTAAAGGTGCTCATTCTATGGAGATAAAACTTCTAGCTAAGAAGACGATGTTATGGCATCAAAGGCTTGGTCACATTGGTGAAAAGGGTTTGACGACCCTAAAAAATAAAAACCTCGTTGAGGGAATGAATGAGTGTAATCTTGAGTTCAATTTTTTTGAACATTGCATCTATGGTAAACAAAACCATGTCTAGTTTTATTCTAGTTCTCACAAATCTTTTGAGGTGTTGGACTTTATTCATTATGATGTGTTTGGTCCAGTTAATGTTCCTTTGATTTCAAAATCTATTTACTTTGTTTCATTCATTGATGATTACAGTAAGAGGACATGGATGTATTTCCTTAGAAGAAAATTTGAAGTCTTTAGTACATTCAAAGAGTTCAAAGCTCTTGTAGACAATCAGAAGGATAGAAAGATTAAGTGTTTGAGGACTAATAACAGTGGTAAGTTTTGTTCAACATATTTCAACAAGTTCTGTAAAGAACATGAGATTGAGAGGCACAAGATAACTCCATATACCCCTCAATGTAATGGAGTTACAGAGAGGATGAACAAAATGTTGATGGAGAGGACAATGAGTATGCTAAGTGGAGTTGGCTTTGAACAAAAGTTTTGGGCTGAAGCTATTGCTACCACTTGTTACCTAGTTAATATGTCTCCTACATCGATGCTTGTTGATAAGACACCTATGGAAGTGTGGTCTAGTTAAAGCCTTCATTGAGAAATATTCAAGTATTTGGTTGTGAGGAATATACACATGTGCCTAAAGAGAAGAGGTTTAAGTTGGAGAACAAGGCTTGGAAGTGTATCTTCATCAGTTATGGCATCGGTGTGAAAGGGTACAAGCTTTGGGATCTATTGGCCAAGAGAGTTCTGTATAGCAAAAGTGTGATCTTCAGAGAGCTCAATCCTTCTTTTGTTGTTCTACACCCATAGAAAGAAGAAGATAAAAGGACATGGTTTAGCTTCCTTCCACCCCTAAGAAAGTTGAACCAAAAACATCTGTTGGACTTGATAATGAGGAGAGCTCTAGTAACTCTGAAGGTTTAGAAGAAGATAAAGAACCTCAACCTCAATCTTTGAGGAGGTCCACGTGGATAAGGCGACAACCTGATAGGTTTGGTTATTCATTGCATGATTGCAGTTGTATTTTTTCTTTGATTTCTAACACTGATGAGCCTAGGACTGTAAGCAAGGCTATGGGTATGAGTGATGCAAATTCCTAGAAAGAGGCCATGGAAGAAGAGATGGCTTTATTGGAGAAGAACAATACTTGGGATCTAGTGCCCTTTCCTAATGGATGAAAACATGTTGGATGCAAATGGGTGTTCAAGAAGAAATTTGGTTTAGATGGTAGTGTTGAAAAGTTTATGGCAAGGTTGGTTGTGAAGGGTTATTCCTAGGTTGAGGGAATAGATTATGGTGAGATTTTCTCTCCCATTGCAAAGTTGACATCTATCAAATTCTTGTTATCACTTGTTGCATCATATAATTTAGAAGTTGAATAGACAGATGTGAAGACATCTTTCCTTCATGGTGACTTGGAGGAAGAAATATATATGTCACAACCAAAGAACTACGTGGTAAAAGTTAAAGAAACTCTGGTTTGCAAATTGAAAAAGTCTTTGTATGGTTGATGTGGTACTAGAAATTTGATGGCTTTGTGTTGAGTTTGGGATTTCTAAGATTGAAATAAGATCATTGTGTTTACTTTAAGATGGATAATGATCACATTCTCATTATTGCATTATATGTTGATGACATGATGGTCATTGGGAATGACAAGAATTTTATTTCTGACTTAAAGTCTTAGTTGTCAACATAGTTTGAGATGAAGGATTTAGGGACAGCTAAATACATCTTGGGAATGAAAATCAAAAGAGACAGAGCTAAAAAACATTATGGTTAGGCCAGAGTAAGTATGTGAACACCGTGTTGGAAAGATTCAGCATGACATCTTGTAGATCATTGATTGTTCCTATTATGATGGGTACAAAGTTATTTGTTACAGATTGTCCAAAGTCTCCTTTTGAGATGGAGGATGCGAGCAGAGTTCCTTATGCTGGTGCAGTTGGCAAATTTATGTATTCTATGGTATGTACAAGACTAGACATTGCCCAAGTAGTGGGAGTCCTTAGTCAGTTTATGGCTAATCCTGGATGGGTACATTGGGATGTGATGAAGAGAGTGTTCAAATATTTGTTGGGTACTTTTGAGTATTCCCTATGTTATCATGGTTATCCTACAAGACCTTGGCATTCACTTTGTATTCGAGGATTTGTAGATTCATATTAGACAGGTGACATTGACAGCAAGAGATCCACTAGTGTTTATATTTTTACTATGTTCGGTGGTGCTATTAGTTGGATGAGTAAGGAACAACCTATGGTCATTTTGTCCACTACTAAAGTAGAGTACATGGAAACAACTCATGCTTGTAAAGAAGAGACTATGTTCCACTATTGGGTTTGATGTAGGGAGGACTACCATTTGTTGTGACAGTTAGAGTGCCATATGTTTAGCGAAGAATCCTACTTCCATGCGAGGACTAAGCATATTGATGTCCAATAGCATTTTGTCTATGACATGGTAGAGGATTGGAAGGTAAACTTGGAGAAAGTTGACACTTTGACAAATTTTCCAAATTCTTTGACAAAACCCTTGAGCACGAATAATTTTAGATGGTGTTCAGAGTTTATTGGCCTCTCGGCCCCTAACAGTTAAATCATGTCATTCTATTGGCTCTTGAAAGGTGTTCGACAAGTGAGAGAATGTTGGGAATTAAGGTTTCTCAACCTTTGCAAGTTCATAATGTTGGTGTCGGCACCTTGTGGTCATTTGTCATGAGTTATGACAGATTCTATGACATGTAAGAGCTGAAATGATAGGTGTGACAAGTTGTTAGTATGTGGTGATTGATCATGTTGCACGTTTGTGGGTACATGCAGCAAGGTAAATTTTGGTGACTTTGTCATCCGCAGTTTCCCCCAAAAATAATTAATGAGGGAGTGCAAGGAGGGCAAAGCCCACATAAGAGGTCTAAGGGCAATGCCCCTAGCAAGGGTTGCTGGGGATAGTGCCCCCGAAGAAAAAAAATGCCCTATATTTAATAAAGGCATCAACAACTAGTTTGTTATTGGCCGACATGGTAAAACTGACATTGGATAACTGCCAAAGAGGCTTGATAAATAGGTGGCTAGAGAATGTGAAATGCCATGGGATGCAAATGAGAATCGATATTATGTACTCCTAAAAGAGCTTGCATTGCAAGTGTGTTGTAATCATCTTTTGATTTGATAATACATTGTGCAGGTTTTGGAGTGTGGGGTTTTTCACCTGAAAGTGTTTTGCCCATGTATATCTTGTGTTGTGAGTTTTGTATTTGCATTTGGATGTTGTTATTACCTTTCTGTTAATATGCATCTTAATCTATAACTATAAAAGTTAAAATTTGCATAAATCTTTCCTTAGTAAATCAATTTAGGAAGTTTTTCCGCATACCTTGCTTCCTTTCAAATACATTTGGGTAGAATCAAATAATTTCAAATAGAAAATAAAACATTGGATAAAAATAATAAATTTCAAGACATTATCATGAGACACAATCATGTTTTTTAGGTCAAGATTGTATATATTATATCATAATTGTGTCAAACTAGACATGATTACATTGATGAAAATTTGTTGAAAAACATACTACCCTATCTTTTATCAAAATTTTGAGATTTTCTAAAAATTTACAAAACTAAAAAAATAAAAAATAAAAAAAATGCCTTACATACTTAGGTACAATGCTAGTAGTAATAAAATCCCTCATGGTGTGGTGATCCATGTACTCTCATATTTGGGGCATAATTTCAATAAGGATCAAAGCTCATATGGTTATGGTGTGGTGTTCAATGAAAGTGACATGTCACTTTTACCTTTGTTATATATAGTACAAAAGACTTTTTTTGTTGAATTTGTGGATAAATTATTTGATTAGGAACAATAAAATAAATTGTAAATATGATATTATTGACTAATACAAATAAAAAATAAAACTTATTTACCAAATGAAAAATGAATTTATAGGCAACAATAAGAACAACACAAATAGATTGACACAATATGTAAGCTATGAAACTCTTTTAAAAAAAAATTAGCACCCAAGAGAGACCCAACAATGTAGTAATCTAACAATTGATTTACAAACACACTTAACTAATCTTGAAACCTCTTATAAAGTAGTAGCCTCTCACTTCTCAAAGTATACAAGCAACCTAATAATGCTCCTTGAACTTGTGCTAATAAAATACTCATCCAAACCTTCAATTTATAGAGTTTAGGCTTATATAAAACCACCAATAATATTCAAAAAAATAGAAGGAACCATGAGGCACTTGTTTGAATTCTCAACATGCATGAGGGGGTTACATGCAAGAGCCATCTACCTCATTAAGGTCATCATACAACCAAAGATTCTTTATTACCTTTCACCCTCCTAAATGGACCACCATTTTCTAAGAGGACTAGACAAGTTAATAGCTCCTCTTTCAATGCTCTTGCACTTCATGCCAAGTTTTGGGAGGAATCTTGTGGGTCCTAAGGGGATCATTTTCATATACAATATCATTTTATTTCAATATTAATCTAAGATCCCAAGATTAGAAGCCATAAATCTAATATTACAATAATATCCCAATATTGTAATTAGGACTTGCAAAGTGTAAAACACAATTAGTCTTAATATTCTTTCACTTTTTGTATTAATTACAAGAGAATAAGAAAAATAAAAGGGCTAAGTGCTAAGGGGGTAGATCCCCATAACTTCCTTGCATCAAACAAACTTATATGGGCTCGATGTAATAGATTAGTGAGAGAACCTATAGTGTTCACCAAGATGTCAGATTTCTATATCCTTACCTTCCTACCTTCAATCATATCCTAAAAAAAGTGATGCAATATATCAATATTGTATGTATAAGTGTGAAAATTAGGATTCTTAGCCAAATAGGTGGCACTCTAACTATGGAAACTAAACTTCACTATCCTATTTATAAAGCTACTATCCAAGCATAATCTTTGTTACCACACTACTTCTTAACAAGAATGTGCAACAAACATATATTATGTCTCAATGGTAAACATAACTTATAGTTTGTTGCCTTTTACTCATCCAACTAAAATCTCCCCCAAAGAGGAAAAAACAACCATTAATAGGGCATGTGCAAAAAGATGGGGAACCAAAAAGTGGCAAAAACCACTTTTAGTCCAAACAAGCCATAAAACACTCGTGTTATGGCTCGATAGTTACTGATCCTAGGCTTGGTAACTACCAAGCCATAACAGAGCACGTCATAATGCGTTCGTGTTTTAAAGTAGTTAAAATGGGAATCCTTGAACTTCCTTCACTCTAGAGTAGGGTCATGTCTAGAAAGAGACCAAGGGTATATATATAAAATAAACATTTAAGTATAAGTTGGTATTTACATTTTATCATTTACCTTTCTTATCCTTTAAGTTATATTTTTTGTATATACTAGTAGGATGTTTGAGAGTGGTTTCAAATCCTTACGAATTAAATTATAGATTCTAGAATTTGGAGGATCCCTTAGGATTTAGACTTATTTAAATTTTCAAGGTTTTAGGGTTTTAGACTTAGCCAATTTCAAGGGTTCAACAACATATGTCAGGATAAAGGCACAACAACCCCTTATGTCTCTCTCTATCTCTCCCTCTCTTTAGATTTATCTATCTATCCTCCCTCTCTCTTTGCCCCATTTTCTATATTTTCCATCTCTCCCGAGCTATCTCTTTCTATTTCTCCCCCCTCTCTCCCTCTCCCTCACCCTCATTCTCCCTCTCCCTCTCTCTATCTCTTTCTATCTCTCCCCCCTCTCCCTCTCCCTCTCCCTCTCACTTTCTTTGTATGTACCCCTCTCTCTATCTCTATGTCTCCCTCTCTCTATATCTCTATTTCTTCATCTCCCCTACCTATTTATATGTCTCCCTCTCTATCTCTCTCTAATTCTCCCTCTCCCCTACCTTCTTCTATTCTCCATCTCTCTAATGGTTCCCTCCTTGTCAGCCCTTTTAATTAATTTATGAAACTTTAATGGGATAACATATATAAACAAGTGTTTAAATTCACTTGTAACCTAGATGGATATTGTGAACTTATGATATTAGAGAAAAGATCATTCAAGGCATTCATTGTGTTATTGTTGCAGCTTTGTGTTTATATTTGTGTGTTTGTTGCAGATTTGGAATCATCATCCATCTCCTTATGAGTTGAAGAAGCTTCATTTAAGGACTTCACCTCTAAGGTGACATCATCATTGTGTTTGAATCATATCATTAGCATTTGGATTATCATTAGCCTCTATCCTGTAAGGAGATACTCTCTCTAACAACAGTGTTGGGAAGCTTGAATTCTATCCTAGGATTTGACTGAGGCAAGTCCCTAAACACCAAAACTCCCAAGTTACCCCTTTCTTCATGTGTGGGTGTGAGAGTTGAAGAAGTGAAGGTATAGGGAAGCTATTTGAAGGATAACGATTTGATATCTGAAAATAGAGTTTGGGAATTTCACTATAGCAGACTAGGACACAAGCCCCAGTGTCCAACAGGCAAAACAAACCTTAAATTTAGCATCAGAGCATCATTTGTAACATTTTTATAGTTTTGAGTTATCGAAGATCTAAACTTTCTGAACTCAGGTGCTAGCCCTAGAGTCTTTCGACATTTCATCTTCTGAGGGATAGGTTTGGAAATCTCACTGATCACCCTAATCTTGATTTGTTGTTTTTATTTCTATGTTATAAGCTGATTGTCTTAATTCTAGGGTTTAGTGCATTGATTGGACTAGGGTTTGATAAAAGGATTGATTGAATCACATCTTTCCTCTGTAAACAAGAGCACAAAACCAACAGTTGAGTCCTCTTTCATCTTGTAGTGACTTAGCTCAGTTTTGTCCTTGAGTGTTGTAGTGAAAGGAGGGTTTGATCTAGTGTACTCACACACATTCCATCATCTCTCTTTTTAACCTATACATTTTGGTGAGCCCGTGCTTTAAATAATATGCATCTTTCTGAGTCTTGAAATCAGATCTTTCATTAGTTCATATCATCCTTATCATTCTTCATTGAAAATCTAGCATACATTTGAAAAAATAAGCATTCAAGGCTTGCATAAAGGCATAGTTTTGTATTATTTTCCTTGCATATCATTTGAAGCATATAAAAATCTGATTTATACATTAGATCTTAGACAAATTACAGCAATTAATCATTTCATGATATCACACCATGCATTTGCATATCTCATTTGTTAGGGTTTTGTTGAAATTTTACATTTTTCACATAACCTAATTTATGGTAAAAGCTAGGGTTGGTAGTCAAAATCTTGTTTTAGATTTTGCTGCTCCTTTAAACACTCATTCAAATTTGATTTTGATTTATAGTGTTGCTTCATTATGTGTTCTTGCATTTAAAGTTTAACTTTTGCAATTACATAGTGTGTATTTCAACATTAAGGGTTTTACACACTTTCTTCACCCTTCTCTAAGCAAACCTTTAAATCATTCATCTCGCCTTGTTGTGTAGCACTATTTCCATCCTAATTATTTGTTTATTGTGAAATTTGTGTGTTTTTTCTCTTTAAAAAACTGATTTCCTCAAACAAGTGCTTTGGTGTGAAATAGTTTCATATACATGGCTTCTCATCACAACAATAATGCTATGGTCCCTCCTCAAGTTTATAGGAAGAGGAAGACTCCTGAACCTGAAATAACATTTACACCACATGATAGAACAAAATTGGAGACATTGAGGGATCTCTTTACATCACCACACGTATAAGTGGAAATCCTACAAGAGGGGTCCTTATCGATCCTAATTGTATGACGAATGTGATTACTGAAGAGTTCCTCTATGTGCATGATTTGATACAAGAATCTTATGAGCCCACACATATGATGATTAAGACACATACCAGATCTTTCCTCCCAGCTATAGGGAAGATTACATTATTGATTAAAGTATCAGAGAAAGCTTTGGAATAATCATTTGACATCATTCCAACATCCAACCTATTTTGTGTGAAACTAGGCCATCCATGGCTCAGGTCCATGGAAGCGGTCCCCTCTACAATTCATAAATGTCTAAAGTTTTCTCACCAAGGGAGAGTGTATGTTGTCCACCATAGTAGATGGAAGGCTATGGTTACTCATGGAAATTTTAGCCTAGACTACTTTTGGCCACAACCTATTGAGCCTCCTCAACCAAGAGAAGATCAATTCTTCCTGGGATACCAAAGATACAAAGCAAAGTTAATAAAAAAATTGGCTGGACCTCCTACATGGAACAAGTACAAAGTGAAGAGCAGCTTGAATTGAAAGAACCCCCTCGACCACGAGGTAAGGGAGTCTTTTTTGAGGTTCCTCCTTCGCCATCTTTGCAAGGATCAGGAGATGCATGTAAAGAACAAAGCATTTCATCATAGAAAATCAAATTTGTGCTGGCCTCTTCTTCTGAAGTGTCAAAGACTATGGAAAACCATGAGAATAATTTTGCAAACATCACTAATAAAACAATAAGGAATAGACAAGCAAGAGAAAGAAGGAGGAAACAACAAGCCTTAGCTCAACAAGCAACACCTCAACAAGAAAACATTCTACCATCTATTATTGAATTAAATAAGAAAGAGCTAAAGGTTAAAGAGTTAAAGGACAATGATTCAAGTTGGGCAATAGTACCTTATGTACCTATTTCCTCTTGCATTCGAGATTGGGAGGAAGATGATTTGTTCGACGACAATCGCTAATGCGATTGTGTAACAGGTAAGTATTTCTAACCCTTTTTAGCCACCTTTGTTGTAGCATTTCTTCAAGTTTCTCACTTATGCGGCCTCCTCTTATGTGTTGTGTTCCCCCGTGATGTGTTATATGTTGTTTAGGTCTCCTTGGATGACACTTGATACTATTGTAATGTCAAGGATACAAGGAGACCACCTCTGTTGTGACCATTCTTCTATTTGTTTCTCTATTCTTCTATTTTCCTCTCCTCTATTTCATTGTTGTGTATTGTGCCTTGGGGGCATAACATTGTGGAGGATGTCTTGGGGTCATCTTCCCATGTTGTAAACCCGAGTCATTCTTGTTCGCTCTCTCATTTTATTGTTTAACTTCATAGTGTTTCTACTAGTCGACGAATGATGTGTTGGGTTTTGGACCAGCAGGTAGTAAACCCTAAAGGTTTGCCACTTCTCATCAACAGGTCCACTGCATGATTCAGCCAACAGAGATGGGAGGTTGTGTGAACTTCTTCCCTTCACTTCAAGTTCTGCTACACCTAGGGGGTATCCCTATGACAAAAGATTTAACCTTGACTAGCTCAAAGCAAAAGATTTAGCTTTTCAGCACAGGGAAAATGCTCCCTCTTATATACCAATATTTGCTAGATGAATCGTAAGCTGGCAACATTCTTGGATTATCTACACCAGTTGAAACAGAGAGCACGTAGGGTCCTACTTCTACTCCTACAACTAATGGGTGGAAGTGAATGAAATGGTGGATGGGCGGAGCTGTGAGACTTCCCTAGACCCTTTGAATAGACAAATCCCTAGACTAGTGCCTTACCTGGGCAACAGAGTCAATCCTAGAAGTGTGAATGTTTCCTGATGATAACCCAAATTCGTATCCAAGGGACCTAAGAAAAGATTGCTGCCTTACAACAATGTATCCATGAAAGGGTAATGCTCATGATCATACTTTATGAATCTCTTAACATGACACCCCTCCCTATATCTGATTTAGAGCCTATTTAATCTAGTCCTTGAGCAAAAGCAAGAAACCAGACACATAATAAAACGAGTGCATATCAAAGAACTAAGATATCCTTAATACCCTTATTCTAAAGAGGGAAGAAAACATTAAAAGAGACAATCATGAGCAAGACACACATGCAGTGTTTTTCATTTCATTCAACTTGGATAGAATATTATCATACAAAAAAATATCATTTACAAATCAAAGACTACTCTGTACCCAAGCAAGGAATCAACTCTGTAAAGGGAAATGCCTTTCAAAGATGTGAATATCTTATATTCAAGGTCAAGGAAAAGTCCCGATGAACTCGCATCACCCTTTTTGGTAGAATGGCCATGGATTCCTTTTTAAAGGAGCAAATAAGCTACTGGCCATCTACCTCTGACAAACTTCATAAATTACATTACAGATCCTTTTAGATTTTCAAAATACAATTAGATCTTTGAATCAATTTTTTGCAGCAAAAGCAATCAAAAATCCCTGAAAATCTATCGTTTGCGCATCTTTTTCCTCGATCGGATGAGCGGATTTGATGTTTGGGTCTGCATGCGTGCAGCAGATTCATTCATTTCAGTATGGGAGGAGGCAAGAAATTTTCCAATAGACAACCACTCCAAATTTTATCCTCAGTCATTGATCTAGGCTAGTCCTTCGCTGAATTGACAATCGCTGAGCTCCAGTCAAACCCTAAATTCCATGTCAGGATCGCTGAAAAATCCTCCTCCACTGGAATCGCCCATGCCAGCTGTCTTCTCCCACTGACTTTTCCCTCTTTTTCATCTGACCTAGACACGTGGCATCATTCCGGGACCGAGCAGCAGAGAGCAAGCCATTTTCTTTTTGGCTCCACGGAATCAAGCGAGAGCCTCCATGTGTCCCCTTTATATGCTTTTCACTTGCCACGTGTTGCCTTGTTGTGCTCACGTGGTGAATATTCCCTCTGAAAAGATTCCCCTTGCGCGCTTGTGCGATGTCTGCCACGTGTCGCTCCATCACAACCACACGATGAATATTCTTTCTGACAAGATTCCTTTGCACGCTCGCTTGATCACTGGATTCAAGTCCCTCTGCAAATTGCACCTTACTTCGACACTTGGCAACATTTGATTCATCCATTAGCATCCTCGATTAAATGGTTGTAAGCCACATGCAATCGACAGTTAGCGCCTTATCGCAGCCGCGCAGGGGATTGGTGATGTCATTCATGACACTGCGCAATGCAGCCACATGGCACATTTGGGCCCTTCCTGAGACTTAGAATATAAATTTTATGGTGCGATAGGCAATAGGAGGTAATACTAGGTAAAGGGGCCAGTCACTCCATGAGGTTAGAGGCTTAAGTTGCAACTTAGACAACCTAAAACCTGGGACAAGCGGTCAATGAAGGAATAGAACATAAAGTAAAAGTGATCGCGGTTTAAGAAAAAAGGATAACATATGCATGAAACAATCTTGTAACCCTAAACCTAGGTGGGTACCACCAGTGGCTCTGGTTGGGGACGCATGATTCTTGTAGTCATGGTGAGGATCTAGACATCTCTAAGATGCAGACCAGGTGCCAAATCCATTTGGCCACAGAGTCAAACGTCGCACCATGCATCATAATTCACACCTTTAAATTTCATTTGGCAGCCCCGGGCCTCCAAAAATGAAAACCAGTAACCTCCTCTGTCAAATACTCTGTTCTCATCAAATTGCTTTAGGTCCAAGCATGTCATTTATGTACCGCCTTCATCTTGTTGTTGTTGATCCATGTTGACAAAGATTGAAAAATGCATATAAATATTGTCCCTTTGCATATATGGATCGTAGTTGTGCATTGGTGAAGATATATTGGCCCAAAGCAAGCCACTCTCATCTGTTGACCCAAGAGATGTATCCAACACAAAATCCTGAAGGAGGACAAGATCCAAATGATTTTGTACCAACTCCCCAACCTGTGCACAAATGACCAAATGCTCATCCAGACCCAAATCACTTATTTTTTCCTCTTCATGTGTATACACAACAGTAGTGGTCGATTCACTAAGTGCATACTTAGTTACTTCATCTTCATCTATGGCTTCATAAGGCTTTTCCTTTGCTTGCTCAACTTCTAGGCATTCTTTTTTGGGAATAAACAGAGACCCAAATCCTATCTCCCTTTTTTGTCTCTCATGGTCTAGCTGGTTGACACATTCCTTAACCTGCTGCAAATGTTTTCTTGCTTGAACAACCAATAATTTTTCCTTCTTTGCCATCTACAACCATCCATCACACACATCCTGCTTATGTAAAACAGAAACTTCCATCTCTTCATCATCATCCTGAACAACTGGGACATCCTCACTGGTGAATGCATCATACCTGGTGCCTATACATTCTCTTGGTTTTTTAACCACATCACAACTGCAAGACACAACTTCATATATGTCTCTTTCTTCATCATGCATACATTCTACATCTGCATATCTCTCTTCTACAGGATGACCATAATCTTCATCTTTACCATTGCAGGATGTGCCTTTGTTTTCTACAACAAATTCTTCATCCTCATATGTTATGCCAGACTGCCCTTAGTGTTCTAAAATGTAGCATTTTCTGCACAATCACCTTTAGCACTTTCCATAATCCCAATCCAATCAAATATTTGAACCAGATTTTGAGGCTTCAATGTTTCAGGCAAAGTGCTCAGACCTGATTCAAACACTTCACAAAATAAGTCAATACATAAAGAATCCTCAGGCCTACAATACTCTGGGATTTCCAGCAAGGTCTTCATGAATTGTGCATATAGGGCATAGGGTGATTCTCCCTCTTGTGTCTTCAAGTCAAACAATGATTGAACAGAGAACACAAGATCAGTAACACTTGCAACTTGTCCACTAATGACTTGAAACTCCTCATGATCTACTAGAGCAGCAGAAACATGTTCATCTTGAAAATTATCCTGACTCTTTGTTTTACATTGCTGATCCTCATAAGATGTTGTGTAATACCAACACTTGCAACCGTGTATCCTATTGGCAGTCCATATTTCTGATTATTCACAATATCCATGGCAAACTAATATGCCTGATGCAATGTGGTGGGCTCTTTATCTCTCAATCTGTAGCTCATTTTCTTATCAAATGCACCAAGGTAAACTGCCAAACACAATGCCTCATTGGGTCTCATATATTCTGGAATTTTCTTCAATGCCTTGATGAATCTAAGGTTAAAGGCTGGAATTAACTCGTCTTCTCCTTTCTGGATGTCCACAAAACTCTTTATCACTGAACATGGGTTAATTCTCTCACGAAACTACTCCATGAAGGCTGATTGAAATTCTTGCCAAGAGCAGATAGAGCATGCTGGTAAATAAGAGAACCAGTCTCTTGCATCATCATATAGAGACTGAACAAATAGTCTCATGACCACATCTTCATGGTCAACCTCATAGTCATCCATCAAATCTCTAAACTATTGTAGCTACTTTTTTGCTGATTCATCCTTCTCACCACTGAATTTAGGCAAATATTTTCTGATTTCATTAGGGATAGCATTTGGGTAACCATTTATTCCACTGAAATTTATGGTCCTATACCTTTCAATGCTGAAGTTTCTCCTGTTACATGGCTAGGATAGATTATTATACATTGTTGCATTTGACACCATACAAGGATGTAGGGGTTGATGATACATCTTTTACACTTTCTACAAGCCTCTTGACATTAACTTTGCAGTTATACAGGGCAACTCAGACTTCTTTTTCAACAACAATGACTTTGGCTTTTAAAATAAAAATCTCTGTTTCAGCTTGCCTAAGGTCCTCTAAATGAGTCTTTCAACAAATATTGCATACTTCAGATGAAAATACAAACTACATTCGCAGCGAATGCAAAAGTATGCAAGCTTATCACCAATATTTCCCTTTTAACCAATGCTAACTTCACCAAATAGGGAATCTTTTAAAACTTATACACCATGGTTTTTGAAAACTAAAATATGAAAAGTACCTCGATATATTACAGCTACTGATTCTTCCTTTTGGCTGAGAAATGTGCCGATTTAGAACTTTTTTGTGTTCTTTCTCAAGTTCTTTACATGTAGAGTCACCACCTCATTGTAGAGGAATGAGCTTCAAATAGCCCAAAGCCTTTTAAAACAATTTTTCATTCTGGGTCCTCCTCAACAACAAAGTCACATGAAACCTCTTCAAAATATGTTGCAACCAAATTTGTCCAGGTCTTAAACCCTCTTAAAATCTGAAACAAATAACCAAGCTCCTTATTTTTCTAAACTCTTTTCTCATGGATATGGCATTACTCCCCAGTAGAGTCGCCAATTATGTTGGGTTCCAGACCAGCAAGCAATAAACCCTAAAGGTTTGCCACTTCTCATCAACAGGTCCACTGCATGATTCGGCCAACAGAGACGGGAGGTTATGTGAATTTCCTCCCCTTCACTTCAGGTTCTCCGCACCTAGGGGGGCTATCCCTATGACAAAAGATTTAACCTTGACTAGCTCAGAGCAAAAGATTTATCTTTTCAGCACAGGCAAAATGCTCTCTCTTATATACCAAGATTTGCTAGATGAATCCTAAGCTGACAACGTTCTTGGACTATTTGCACTAGTTGAAATAGAGAGCACGCAGGGTCCTACTTCTACTCCTACAACTAATGGGTGGAAGTGAATGAAATAGTGGATGAGCAGAGCCATGAGACTTCCCTAGACCCTTTGAACAGACAAATCCCCAGACCAGTGCCTTACCTAGGCAACAAAGTCAATCCTAGAAGTGTGAATGTTTCCTAATGATAACCCAAATTCGTATCTAGGGGACCTAAGAAAAGATTGCTGCCTTACAACAATGTATCTATGAAAGGGTAATGCTCATGATCATACTCTATGAATCTCTTAACATGACACCCCTCCCTATATCTGATTTAGAGCCTATTTAATCTACTCCTTGAGCAGAAGAAGGAAACTAGACACACAGTAAAATGAGTGCATATCGAAGAACTAAGATATCCTTAATACCCTTATTCTAAAGAGGGAAGAAAACATTAAAAGAGACAATCATGAGCAAGACACACATGCAGTGTTTTTCATTTCATTCAACCTAGATAGAATATTATCATACAGAAAAATATCATTTACAAACCAGAGACTACTTTGTACCTAGGCAAGGAACCAACTCTGTAAAGGGAAATGACTTTCAAAGATGTGAATATCTTATATTCAAGGTCAAGGAAAAGTCCTGACGAACTCGCACCACCCTTTTTGGTAGAATGGCCATCGATTTCTTTTTAAAGGAGCAAACAAGCTACTGGCCATCTACCTCTGACAAACTTCATAAATTACTTTACAGATCCTTTTAGGTTTTCAAAATACAATTAGATCTTTGAATCAATTTTTTGCAGCTAAAGCAGTCAGAAATCCCTGAAAATCTGTCGTTTGCACAGCTTTTTCCTCGATCAGATGAGCGGATTTGATGTTTGGGTCTACAGGCGTGCAACAGATTCATTTATTTTAGTATGGGAGGAGGTGGGAAATTTGCTGACAGATAGCCGCTCCAATTTTTATCCTCAGCCGTTGATCTGGGCTAGTCCTTCACTGAATCGACGATTGCTGAGCTCCTGTCAAACCCTGAACTCCATGTCAGCATTGCTGAAAAGTCCTCCTCCATTGGAATCGCGCCATACCAACGGTCTTCTCCCGCTGACTTTTCCCTCTTTTTCATCTGACCTAGACACATGGCATCATTCCGAGACCAAGCAGCAGAGAGCGAGCCATTTTCCTTTTGGCTTCACGGAATCAAGCGGGAGCCTCCACGTGTCTCCTTTATATGCTTTTCACTTGCCACGTATTGCCTTGTCGCACTAGTGCGGCAAATATTCCCTCTGAAAAGATTCCCCCTATGCGCTTGCGCGATGCTTGCCATGTGTCACTCCATCGCAACCGCACGACGAATATTTTTTCTAACAAGATTTCTTTGCACGCTCACATGATTGCTGGATTTAGGTCCCTCTATAGATTATACCTCACTTCAACACTTGGAAGCATCTGATTTATTGATTAGGATCCTTGATTGAATAGCTGTAAGCCACATTCAATCGACAGTTGGCACCTTATCACGGCCACACACGGGATTGGTGATGTCATTCATGACACTGCATAATGCTGCGTGATGCAACCACATGGCACATTCAGGCCCTTCCTGAGACTTAGAATATAAATTTTATGGCGCGATGGGCAACGGGAGGTAATACTAGGTAAAGGGGTCGATCACTCCATGAGGTTAGAGGCTTAAGTTACAACTTAGGCAACCTAAAACCTGGGATAAGCGGTCAATGAAGGAATAGAGCATAAAGTAAAAGTGACTGCGGGGCCTTAGGGTTTAAGAAAAAAAGGATAATGTCTACATGAAACAATCATGAAACCCTAAACCTAGGTGGGTACCACCATGATGAAAATAAATAAATATTGATACGGACCATGTGTCCCTTCAGTAAGAAAGCAATAATAGACCTAGTCCATACATGAATATGGGGTTGATATATATCCAACGCTTGACTAGTAGAATCACTCTGTGTTGTGATTCATGTTGTGATATTCATTGTAACAAACCTTTTACAATACTCTCAATCTACTTCCATGCACTTTGGATCGTTTTGTATCTCACCTTGTTGCTACACTTGGTTCTAAGATACCTGTAGTATAGCCCAACGACTATTCTCATTTTTAAACCCGCAAGTGTAGCCTTGGTCTTTGATGTGATCTAATAAATGATTTATGCATAGCTTCTATGGCTTGATTTGGTTATTATCCTAGAATAAGATTTTCTAACCAAAGCTTATATCTTGTTGATTATTTTAGTAAATGGCATCGATGTGTTTATGGGAACATTTGACGATCATGACACATGTCACTTTGGGACATGGGCTTTGTGAAAGATCTTGTTCCCTTTGTTTTCACTCTACCTTAATGTGCTTGATATCGACAAGCGGGATCAACCACCTTAAGGTGGGGGCATATATAATGATATTTGTCTGATTTCTCTTACACTGACAAAGCATGTTTGAAAGCCCTCGTCACAAGGTAGTGTGGTGTATCTCTTGAGCCAGTGCACATCTTTTTAAAGCAAAAAGCCCTCATCGTGAGGCGAGATGGCATATCTCTTGAGCTAGTGCGCATCCTTTTATAAAATGCCCTCATTGCGAGGCAAGATGGTGTATCTCTTGAGCTAGTGCACATCCTTTTATACAAAGTCCTCATTGCAAGGTGGGGTTGGATCTTGAGTCATTCACCCTTAATTGTGTCTTTGGCGATTGTGGTAGCGTAGCTCAACCATCAGGTGTGTTTGGCGTGTCTTAGATAGTGGAGTACAGTGATAAGCTCCTTCTATTTCTCGTGTTTTCTATGTATAGGACGTATAGTGTGTTTATGACATACTATGCGGCGCTCATGTATTCCATGTGTCTTTCATGTGTTTTACATGTCTTCATTGCATGTTTTGCATGTCTGTGGCATGGTCTAAAGACATGTGGCAATGAGCCCCCCACGCTGTATGTGCTTTGCGTGTCTTTACATGTGTGTTTTGTTTACTTTAGTTAGCATTATATATATATACACACACACATGCATATTTACTTAATCATGTCTTCTCCTCATGTATTCTTTGTGTATTGTGTGACTACGTTCATGTCTTCTCCATGTATTGTGTGCTTCCTTATTGTATTCACTGTGTCTTATATGACTGTTAAGTGTTTTCTTATGTTTTCCTAAGTCCGGGGGCTAGAAATGGTCCTTCAAACTTAGGGTGTGTTTTCATTCTTGTGTTTGATGTGATTTGATATGCTTCGACCGTACTTTAATGCATGTGTTGAATCGTAGAATCACACACACATTAAAGTGGGGGTAAAATGTTATGGAGTAAAAAGTGGACACATGCCTTTTTACCTCCTAGTTTAGCTCCTAGGTCCCCGTGTTTACACTCTACAAGCAATATTATTCATCCCGATGAGAAATCCCTCGAAACTTGTGTTAAATGGGACTAGGGGCCCATTTAATGCTTAGGTCCCGACCAAAAAGGCACCTTGGGACTTGGGTGCCCGTGCCCAAGTCCACCCTAATTGTTTGGGATAAAATTTAAAGTATGTTGGCCTAAGACTCTCAAATGGGTCCCTCCTTGTCGACCCTTTTAATTAATTTATGAAAGTTTAACGAGATGACACATATAAAAAAGTGTTTGAATTCACTTGTAACCTAGATGGATATTGTGAACTTATGATATTGGAGCAAAGAGCATTCAAGGCATTCATTGTGTTATTGTCGCATATTTATGTTTGTATTTGTGTGTTTGTTGTAGATTTGGAATCATCATCCATCTCCTTATGAGTTGAAGAAGCTTCATCCTAAGGACTTCACCTTCGAGGTGACATCATCATTGTGTTTGAATCATATCATTAAAGCATTTAAATTATCTTTAGCCTCTGTCTTGTAAGGACACGCTCTCTCTAACAATGGTGTTGGGAAGCTTGAATGCTATCCTAAGATTTGTATTGAGGCAAGTCCCTAAACACCACAACCCCCAAACCCCTTTCTTTGTGTGTGCAGGCTATAGGTGTGGGAGTTGTAGAAGTGAAGATACAGGGAAGCTATTTGAAGGATAAAGATTCAGGATCCAAAAATAGAGTTTGAGAATTTCATTGTAGCAGACTAGGGTGGGAGCCCCAGTGTCTAGCAGGCAAAACAAACCTTAAATTCAACATTAGAGTATCATTTGTAACATTTTTGCAATTTTGAGTTATCAAAAATCTAAACTTTCCAGACTCGAGCGCTAGCCCTGAAGTCTTCTGACATTTCAGCTTTTGAGAGACAGGTTTGGACATCTCACTAATCACCCTAGTGCTTTCTGATCCTGATTTGCTATTTATGTTTCTATGTTATAAGCTAATTATCTTAATTTTAGGGTTTAGTGCATTGATTGGCTTAGGGTTTGATAAAAGACTTGATTGAATCACATCTTTCCTTTGCAAACAAGAGCACAAAACCAATAGTTGAATCCTCTTTCATCTTGTAGTGACTTAGCTCAGTTTTGTCCTTAAGTGTTGTAGTGAAAGGAGGGTTTGATATGGTGTACTCACACACATTCCATCATCTCTCTTTTTAACCTATAACAACAACAAAGGGTTACACATCAATAGGTGAGGATGATGGTGTTGGACTAATCGCCACACCTCGGGAATTGATCTCGTGGACTAACTGCCAGTATGGGTCTAGGTGAAGGTGCGGGTTTGGAAAGTTCACTAACACTTGCAGGTTTTGGGGTAACGACAAACTTATAAATGGTGTCAAAGCCTCAACCCATGTTCAATTCCCTCGAGTTGTGTTGGAGGGGGGGGTGTTGGACTAATCACCACACCTCAAGAATTGATCTCGTGGACTAACCGCCACTCTAGGTTTAGGTGAAGGTGCGGATTTGGAAAGTTCAATAACACTTGCAGGTTTTGGTGTAACGACAAACCTATAGATGGTATGTTCTTTGATTATGCCTTCCACCAAGGTTCAAGGCCCTGAAGGTGTGATTGGGCTAGGTTTAACCCATAATAGGTTCAACCCCTAAGTGACTTTGAAGGATTGGTCCTGGCCATAGTAGCTTAGCCAAATGATAACTTCTACTTTAAATATACATTTACTCATTATATTATAATTAGCCGATAGGCTTTTATATGTGAGTAAAATGATAACTTCTACTTTAAATACACATTTACTCATTATATTATAATTAGCCGATAGGCTTTTATATGTGAGCATTATAGTGCATAGAGTTGTCTCATGCTGTAAAAAAAAATTCACGTCGGAAAATTTTCTAAACTTGTCAATTATTCCTATCGACGTAGTCCTTGAACCTCCTATGAGTACAAGTGCTAGTATTGTAATATAATCATAAAGATGTTAATATCTATATAATCTAATTATTTAGATTAAAAATAACTTGGCTTCTAAACGTATGTCGTTCTATTATCCACTCTCATGTGGCATTCTAAGATATTTTCACTCCATGCCCCTCTATAACTCTATTATGACTTAAAAGTGAAGGACCACATACATATCTTTGCATGGGTATAGTGATCTAAATCAGTACTCCTGTATACTGGGCTTTCTCTGTATAGTTAATAGACATTCTTCCCATAAGTACACGTAACTCTCAATTGATGATTGAATCTCGTCATGAAGAGTTTGATGGGTTAATTGCTTTTAGGTTTGATTGAAGTACACTGTCAGCGCATTGAATTTCTCAAGGACTGAAGGAATATGGTTGCAAGTTGACTCATGCTATCAAATTCGATCATCAGAGTTGCGAACATTAAATTTAGTAAGGCAACTTGAAAACTAAGTTGTTGAAACATATTAACAGCACGCGAAATGCTTTAATTTGGACAGCCATCCCACCAGCAAAGACTCAGAACTTTGAGCTGGACAACCAGACGTGCATTCAATGCTTTGACTTCAAAAAAATTTCCAAGCAAAACCCAAATCTAAGTATTGTCTTCCTACCTAACAAAACATTATAGCATACATTTCGAGGCAATCATACAGATTTTAACTCTATCAAGACTTCAATACCAAATTTAGACGTAAACATTGATGGATAAAACTTTATGAAATTTCCCCAAAGGGAAGAGAAATCTATACGTTCGTGGTGTCGGTGTTTGGTAGCATTGAATGAGTGAAAGAAATTGTCATTATTCATGCCATTCTCCTGCAGATAACGAAGTTGTAGAACGTGCACATTAATGTAAAACGATGGTTCGACGTCTGCGCTGCAAACTGTTCCATTAAAATCTATACGCGGTGGAACAGACACTGGCATGTGATGTGATTTTAATGGGGGCATTGATGAAGTATTTGACTTCGGGAAGGTAAAATCGAACTGCATTGAAGCTGCAGACTATAAAGATGGCGTCTGTGGATTGATGTTTCGAAAGACTTGTGCTGGATTTGAAGGAGGTGAAGAGATGGGGTTTAAGCTGGTTTTGGTGTTAGTGGTTTATTTGGCTATAGTTGTTTCTCTGTTCGGAGATGTTCTAGGTAGGAGTTTGGTAGAGAAAGAGAGTTTTGAAGAGGGTAAATATTTTAATCATGGCGGAGGATTTGGTGGGGGTGCGGGAGGAGGATTTGGGTATGGGCATAAGGGTAGATTTGGTCATAGAAAACGCTTCGGGCATGGTAAAGGTGGAGGAATAGGAGGTGGCGGTGGAATTGGTGGAGGAGGTGGTGCTGGTGGGGGAATTGGCGGAGGGGGCGGAGCTGGTGGTGGTTTTGGTGGAGGAGGCGGTGCTGGAGGGGGTGTTGGTGGCGGTGCTGGTGGTGGAGTTGGTGGAGGAGGTGGAGCAGGTGGTGGTATTGGCGGTGGTGGGGGAGCTGGAGGTGGAGCAGGTGGTGGATTTGGAGGTGGCGGGGGTGCTGGAGGTGGAGTTGGCGGAGGTGGTGGCGGTGGAGCAGGTGGAGGAATTGGTGGTGGGGGTGGAGTTGGCGGTGGTGTAGGAGGTGGTGGAGGTGCTGGTGGTGGAGCAGGAGGAGGAATTGGACATGGTGGTGGAATTGGCGGTGGTGTAGGAGGTGGTGGAGGAGCAGGTGCTGGAGGTGGAGTTGGTGGAGGTGCTGGTGGTGGAGTTGGTGGAGGTGCAGGTGGTGGAATTGGACATGGTGGTGTAGGTGGTGGTGGAGTTGGTGGAGGTGCTGGTGGTGGAATTGGACATGGTGCTGGAGGTGGAGTTGGCGGAGGTGCTGGTGGTGGAGCAGGTGGAGGAATTGGACATGGTGGAATTGGTGGTGGTGCAGGAGCTGGAGGAGGTGTTGGTGGTGGAGCAGGAGGTGGTGGAGTTGGTGGGGGTGCTGGTGGAGGTGCAGGAGGAGGAATTGGAGGAGGTGGTGGCATTGGAGGAGGTGCCGGTGCCGGTGGAGGAATTGGTGGGGGAGCTGGTGGAGGTCTAGGCGGAGGTGGTGGAATTGGTGGAGGTTCAGGTGGCGGAGCTGGTGGAGGAATTGGTGGAGGTTCTGGTGGTGGTGCAGGTGGAGGAATTGGGGGAGGTGGAGCTGGTGGTGGAATTGGTGGAGATTCTGGGGGAGGTGCAGGCGGTGGAATTGGTGGTGGTGCAGGAGGAGGAGTTGGTGGAGGTGCAGGAGGGGGTGCAGGTGGAGGAATTGGTGGTGGTGCTGGAGGAGGAGTTGGGGGAGGTGCAGGAGGAGGATTTGGAGGTGGGGCTGGTGGTGGTGCCGGAGGAGGGATAGGGGGAGGAGCTGGTGGTGGTGCTGGAGGAGGATTTGGTGGAGGACTAGGTGGAGGAGCAGGTGGAGGTGCTGGAGGAGGATTTGGCGGAGGTGCAGGTGGAGGAGCTGGGGGTGGTGCTGGTGGAGGAGTTGGCCGAGGCTTTGGGGGAGGCGCTGGTGGAGGTTTTGGAGGAGGAAGTGGTTTTGGTGGTGGACTAGGCGCAGGGGGTGGAGGTGGATTTGGAGGTGGGGTTGGTGGTGGAGCGGGCGGAGGAGTTGGTCTGTCATCTAAACCATAAAAATAAGGTAATAACAACTAAATGTAACACTTTACAGATCTAATTCTTTCATCTAACTTATCTTATATTCTGCAGGCTGATAATATTGCGACTGCTTTTTTAATGACAGGTTGAATGCAGAAGTTCTGTTAAACTTCCAGAAGCTAGCAAATGGAGTCTGAAGATGGTTGTGCTGAGAAATAATATGTTGTTTTCCTCGAAATAATTCTTTAGCATATTTTCTTATCAAATAGTTAATGTATGAAATATTCTAAGTACCTGTCTAAGCAAGCGATTTTTTTGGGAAGTTATCCATGAATACCTCCCCCATGTCTCTTCCTCAACTTGGACTATTCTACTTATTAAGTTGTAATTTGTTCTATCACAAATAAACTTATATTTGTGATTGAACTTGTACTGAATTTAAATATATGCCGATGAGAGTCTTAATAAATCTGTAGTATTCTGTAATGTGATTGATGTCTTTCATTTATGTCCTTGAGGATAATCATGAAGAATAGAACCAATATGAGACATCACCATTCTAAAACTTTAAATGACCTTGAGGATAATCATGAAGCATAGAACCAATATGAGACATCAACATTCTAAGACTTCCAGAATACTTTTACTGGTTATGATCTAAATTTCTTCATTGACGATCTGTAACGCTTCCATTATACTTTTACTGGTTATTATCTAAATTTCTTCATTTGTGATCTATAATGTTTTCATTATACTTCTACTAATTGTGTAAAAAGCAGACTGGTGAGGCTGGTCTTTTAGAGCATGGCTTTGCTCATTTTATGTAAATCTTCTACTGTGAAGAAGTCAATTGTTCTGCAACTGGATCTATGAATATATAAGTTGCCAGTAATTGTGTTAAAATGAATACCCAGCCACTCAGCAATCCAGATTTGAAGCCAAGTTAACTGACACGTGATAATTCTTAATGATAATATCCATTACAAATACAGAGAATGGGAAATAGTGCTCCTTTGTGACTACTGACTATGATGGAGTCAGTAGTTTTGTGTAAATTATAATTAAATTCTAATGAAGTACTGTTTATACTTTTACTAATTGTGTAAAAAGCAGACTGGTGAGGCTGGTTTTTTAGAGCATGGCTTTGCTCATTTTATGTAAATCTTCTACTGTGAAGAAGTCAATTGTTCTGCAAATGGATCTATGAATATATAAGTTGCCAGTAATTGTGTTAATATGAATACCCAGCACTCAGCAATCCAGATTTGAAGCCAAGTTAACTGACACAGATGATAATTCTTAATGATAATATCCATTACAAATACAGAGAATGGGAATAGTGCTCCTTCGTGACTACTGACTATGATGGAGTCAGTAGTTTTGTGTAAATTATAATTAAATTCTAATGAAGTACTGTTATATGGTTTTATTTATAATTAACTATCTCAAATTTCTATAATCATGCGTTGAAATGCTCCTCTAACATACCATATATGAAACTCCTTTAACACACTTTACATGAAACTCTGGTAAGGAACAGATTAGGGAAAACTGTGTTTGATACCCATGTTTCAACTGGGTTTTCTTTTTAAATTGTTTTTATAGTTTGTTTTAATTGCCCTCAGGCTAATTTTCTTTCTGGTTACTGTTTCTGCCTAAAATTTTGGTTATAACGAGTGTTTGAGTAAATTGAATTTGTATTAGAAAGGCTTTCACTGCTTGCAATGGCTGATTAACGAAATGTTATTTCTGGCCTTTGTATTGTGTGATACCATATTCGAGATAGATGATGAGTGGCATCTCTACTCTTTGCATATAAACTCATCCTCAATGCAATAAAATTAACCTAAAATATTTTTTCTGAGTACACTCTCCGAAATTGTAAAGATATTTGGTCTTGTCATTTTGGCATTTCAATTTCATTTGATATTACTCGTATATTTAATTAAAGGAAAGGATTTGGTTTGAAATCAACATTATATGCTGAAATGTAAGCAAAAAAGGTTTCAACATTCATGGAAACCCTTTGTTGCTTAGGAAATTGAATTGAAGGGAAGAAGAGAATGAACACAAATTTACTTGTTATTAGATATTGTTCATTCATGGCTTAAGTCAGTTTTCCAAAACGAGGCTCTGCAACTTATGGTGTATTATGGATATTAGGTATTAAAGTATCTTTATGTGAGAGATGTAAGGAAACTAGGACTTTTTCTTCCTGCCAATTTTTCATGTTTAAGAAATTGATTGAACTAATTAATTTTATTTTACATATCAGCTCAAAATATTGATGGAGAGATTTTCCAGATTTTCCCATGGAAGATATAGATTATGGTATAAATTTATAAAAAAAATTAATGAGAATAGTTCAAGGTTTTTATTTTTTATATATTTGTAACAATGGTGAAAATTGATTACCCATGTCTTTTTCTTGGTGTTTTGGCTTCACGATGACTAAGTTGACTTTCAAGGTTTTTATTTTTTATATAATTGTAATGATGTTAAAAATTGTATATCAATGCCCTTTTTCTTTGTTTTGAGTTCATAATAATTAGGTTGTCTTTAATGAATCAATTAGTGTAAGATAGTCTATTTTACATCAAAGTTGACAAGTAATATTGTTTATTCTTGAACCCCATCATCACTCATCCCCAGAATGCATCCCATTCCTAAACTATCAATGCCCTTTTTCTTTATGTTTTGAGTTCACGATAATTAGGTTGTCTTTAATGAATCGATTAGCATGTAAGATAGGTTATTTTACATCAAAGTTGACAAGTAATAATGTTTATTCTTGAACCCCATCATCACTCATCCCCAAAATTCATCCCATTCCTTAACTTTTTTGTTTTTGCCCTGGGTCAACGTGTAAGATAGCCTATTTTACATCAAAGTTGACAAGTAACATTGTCTATTCTTGAACCCCATCATCACTCATCCTCGCAATTCATCCCATTCCTTAACTTGCTTTTTTGGTTTTGGGTCACACACAAGAGTATATTTGATTTGGATTAGTTCTACGTTGCGAATTTGATCCCCACAATCTATCTTGATTAGTGCGTTTAGACTTTATTTGAGTGGTAGAGCATTACAATGGATTGATGCGTCTTTCTTACGTTATCATTCATTCATGGATTTGGCACTGTACTTTTATTGCTCGTTTCTCTAGATAGCCCTAGTGTAGATGATTATAGTATGGCCTTAGTGATTGCCTTCTCATGATTTATCTTTCGATGCTTGTTTACTTGCTTTCCCTACCATCCATATGGCTTATATGTCTACTATACCTACCTTTCATGCCCACCCACCTCCTCCTAGGGATATACCTACTTTTCACACTAAGGAGACTTCACATAGTTATCTTCCAATTGGATATACACATCAAAAATTAAGTAGAGGTCAAGACGTTCTAATGCAAGAACTAGCTTTATCACCTAATAAAGTTGACCTTCCTCTTGCACCTAAAATTACAAGGCACCTAAAGAATTTGATATCATTTAACAACTTCAAAATAAACAAGTTAAGACATCTCTTTGGGATTTAATGTGCACATCGAAAGAGGAAATAGTGATCTAGCCTAAGGAGTTAAACTAGGTCAAACCCTCTTCTACAAACATTAGGAAACAAACTAAGATTGGCTTCTACCCAAGAAGGAGAGCCAAACTACAAGAGTTCTACCCTTTTGTTGTATATAGATGGATCAATCAAGTTCAACGAAGGTCAAGCAAGCAAGCTAGGACAAATGGTCAAACCCTAGAAGACAAAGACCGGCTTATAACTAACAGACAAAAATAGATCTCAGAAAACCAAAAGCACAACAGAGATCATAGAATAGTTTAGAACCTAGATCTTGGAGTAGAAATGCCAAGTACCAAGGTGCTTGGGCGCCCTGGGCTTTTTTTAGGGTTTCGCAAAATCTTAGGTATCACCAAACCTGTAACTGTCTGCTCTGCCTTCTTCCCAGAAATTAGCTCCAGCAACCTATTTCTCTGACCTGCACACAAGGAAAGAGGAAAAGTTATGTTGTGTATAAGGGCTTGCCTCAGTCAAACCATGTGTTGGTATTTCCACCTCCACTACAACGATGATCATGTATCCAAGAGTGTGTGCCCTAGGAGGGCAAAAACTAGATCTGTAATAATATGATAAAAATATGAATGATAATGATGACGATTACCACAAGAGGTATAACCCTAGTTGATGAAGATTACTCAAGATCTCACACCAACAAAGGAGAGTGATGAATAAGGCTTGAAACTCCCTTCAAGACCTACAAACAAACTTCAATAGCATCCACAAGTAGATAACACTTCCAAGCATGAAGAACACTTTAGCATAGAACATAATATGAGAGCAAACTTGCAACTTTTCATCTAAGTGTAAAATGAAATACAAAACTCCTTTAATTATGCAATCTCGCTCACTTATGAAAAATAAAACACAATTAGGCCGACAAATGCAAACTAAGGAAGTGTCCCAAGTCAACACTACAAAAGAGGGGCTAAGATACCAACTGGGACTGGGGGCTCAGGTGCCCTAGGCCTTTAGCCTCACAACCTCGGGGAGTGTTAAATAAAGTGGGCTTAGTCCATTCCTAAGTTGATTACGTCAAGTTTATTCATCGAGATCGAGATTTTATCGTTTTATGCTCAAGAAGGTGTTAAAATAGATCTTGATTAACAAAGGAAACATTTTAGGTCCGGGTAAATGCACAAAGTTGAGTCCACTTAAGGTGGAATTTTTGGACTTAGACAAAAACCCGAAATCGAGAAAAATGAAACGGGATCCCACTTTTTATGAAACGGGATCCCATTTTGCTTCGGGACCCCGAGCCAAGAGTAGGATCCTGTTTCTTAAAATTTGAATTTCAGGCCAGGTTTTTGCTTTGTTAACCAGTTTGGGAAAAGGGTTGGGGACCCGAACCTAGGCTTTGGACCTGGTTTGACCTGCAACTTGAAGGTCATGTCTATGTCACAACAAAATAGTGACTTTGGGCATATGTCTGAAGACCTTTTTTGCAGAATTTTTTAACGAAATTAAAACCCATTATAGATGAGAGTGTAAATTCTAAATATGTAATTTTTTTACAATTAAATTATTTTTTCTATTTTTCAATTAATTTTTGATGAAACAGGTCCATAAACTTGAATTATCAGGGTTTTTTAGTATTTTAATAACTTTTTATTAAAATAATTTTTGAAAAACAAATTGCACGAAAATGTACTTCAGACAATTATTTTTAATTTGAAAAAAAAATTAAAAAATGATAAGTTTAGGTCATCTTATGCGTGACGTACAAGACTATTTTTTAAAACACCAAATATGGCCAATAAAAAATTAACCAAAAAAAAGATTCAATAAAAAATTACAAAAAAATATGGAAAACGTGCTTCAGTGAGTTACAAATCTTTTCCCAAAAGTATTAAGAAAAATATGATTATTTAGGTCAAAATATGGATGACGTATATATGCATGGTATAGTAAAAAAAAGTGACTTTTGAATAGTAGTTGTTAGAAAGGCCTATTGAAGATCAATTTGTATCATCTGGGCATTCAAATAAATTACATATTTGGAAACCAGAGTCCGAGTACTACATTTTATGATTAGTGACTTTTTCAAGATTCCATCTCTAAGTGCTTCAAATTTTAAGGTCAAATGTGACAAATTCTGAAAATTAGGGAAAACACTTCCACTTTTTGGCCAAAAAGTGGACTCAACTTCTTGCACACACCTGTCCAACCAGGTTCTAAACTTAGTGTAAAATGCTATTGTACACATTTTACAACATAACATTTAGCCCCCACTTTAGTGTGGGTACGAACTTATGTTCAAACTCACACTAAAGTATGGATCAAACACACAAGCATAGAAGCCCAAAGAATTCCGCCAAGTTGTGAACTACAAGTAGCCCCCAAGTTTAGAATTCTAAGGTTACAAACACATAAGAAAAGAGATTTCAAACATGCAAGACTTGCAACATAACTCACACATATGTATGAAGTACTAAAAGTGCACATGTAAAAGACACGTAATACACGAAGGTAATACACACCAAACACAATGCATACATGCTTGACACAAAGCATACACATAAGACACAAGGCATACACATAAGACATAGAGAATACATAGAGAACACATGGAAAACACGTAGAAAACATGATAAACATACGTAAGACACAAGTTCAAACATGATGGAACACACATACAAGAACAAACACACAAGGCACATGACTCTGACACTAGCTTGCTTTGTTGCTAGGGGTCATGTGGAAAGAAGTGCCACCATGGATCACACACTAGTAAGGACCACAGAATTACTAGGTGACCACAACAAGTCATATGAAGTGCATGGTCTAGTCAACTACGTTGCACTAGGTGGCTCATGGACCCAAAAGGAAACATCATAGGCTAGTGAGGACCACCGAGTCACTAGTTGAGTTCTACACCAACAAGCATGTAGCCAACAAGAGAGCATAGCATGATGTATGCCCCCACCCTAAAGTGATTGCTAACTCCTAACAGGAAGCAATTGATTTAAGTTAGAACAAATCACAAGACAGGCATGAGAGCTTTCTAGAAGCACATTGATGTAGGAGCATCCTAGGTTGCAGAGCAATCTTGCATCAACCAAAATATTTGCATTCTTTATTTTCTTTCATTTTCAGTTCAAATCAATCATTTGCAGCTTCAGAATTTTGTACCATATTTTACTGCATCATCATATCAGAGCTCGTGGAGCAAGACTTACCATCTACATAGTGCCATCTACATCATATTCAAGTTTTAGGTCATATGAATTTGTCTGCTAAAAGTTATCGCTATCAAAAGATCATCAGTTTTCTCAAAATAGAGCAGTCAGTGTTCAGTTGAAGCCTAATGGGTTTGCGAAGCACTTCCGTGACTTGCGGAGCCTAATGAAACATCATACATGGCACATGTGGATCAGATAAACCTTCCTTGAGGTCCGCACCAAGTTTCATGCAATTGTGGAGCATTACCAAATGTTGTAGGCCGACCTACTTGTTTCTACACGTTACACCTTTCATTGGAGTTTGTAACTTCTTGTGGCTGACGCAGAGGATTCTATGAGCTTGAAGATGATATATATAGATCTCTAAGATGTATTAGGAAGTCAGTAGCTCTATGATATAACTTAGATAGTTTCAGAAGTTGGATTATTTTTAGGCAGGAACTTTAAAGCCATATCTTGCATATCAGTTGTAATCTGGAAAGCAGGCTTGTGAGCCCTTTGATTGTAGCCCGCATGTTGCTGGCATATGAACATTGTAATTTTTTGATATTCTAAAAATATGAATCTTCCATTGCATTCTATGATTGTGTTGTTTCCATTGTGTTTACTCTAGCCGCATGGTTTGGACAGTTCATTATGTGAACTCTTCAGCCATGACTGCACCATGTGGTATTAGAGAAAAGTTTTGAATCCTTTGGGAAGTGAAGGCATTCTGGAAGATCTTGTGGTGAACTGATCACTGACCTAAGGCAGTCTACTTGTGTTTGTCAACAGAGCATTGATTTTGAGACAGTTACTACCTGGTAGTCAGAACACCGAATTGAGGCAGTTACACCAAATCCAAGGAAGAGATGCCACTAAGGAGGATGCCTTCTATGGCCAATGTTGTTGGAAAAATAAAAGAAAAGATAGAGATGATGAGAACAATGAAGGTTGGATTGGATGTTTTAGAAGAAGATAGAAGAAGAGGACTAAACCCTAGACATGATATTGAAAGTGATGATGAAGAGTTTCAATCTGTTGACCAAAATGAAGAAGCCCTAGAAGAAGAAGAATTTGATCAGGTGAAGATGTTGAAAGCTATTTCTAAGATTGGTAAGAGACCTAAAGTAGATGGATCAAACTACACTAGAAATTTGAACCCGGAGGAATTGATTGATTGGATAAATGACTTGGAAGAATACTTTGAATATGAGGAAATTGAATATCTGAAGAAAGTCTGATTTGGAAAGACAAAGTTGAAAGGACATGCTGCAATTTGGCGAAAACAAGTTCAATTGGATAGAAATAGGAGAAGAAAAGAAAAGATCATAAAATGGGATAGGATGGTGACAAAGTTGAAGAATCAGTTTATACCTGCTGACTATGAGTTGGAACTATTGAAGAGATTGCAAAACCTGAGGCAAAAGGAGAAATCTATGAAGGAGTATATTGAAGAATTTCATAAGATGATCATAAGGACTGGACATAGTGAAGCAAGCAATGAGAAAGTGGTGATATTCATAAATGGATTGAGATTGAGTATTCAAGAAGAACTCAGTCTGGTGAGAATGACAACAATAGAGGAAGCATATTAGTTTGCCTTGAAAGTTGAAGACAAGTTAAACAGGAAGCATGAATAAAGGTAGAGAAGTAGAGGAGGTAAATTTCAAAGAGGTAGAACATATTCCGGAGGAGAAAGATCATATGCGGAGTAGAACAAGGAAAGTAGCCCATACAAGGAGGAAAAGGACAATAATTTATACTACATAGGGAGATATGACAGAATTTTCTACCACAATAGTAGAGGGAATCATAATTCTTACCGCAATGAAGGATACAAAAGAGATAAAAGAGGGTTTGATAAGAGAACATTTAGAGTAAATTGCTTAAGTGTGGAGGTGAAGGACACAGAGCATTTGAATGTTATCAAGGAAGTGCAGGAAAGAAGCCAGAGGAGAGTGCAAGAGCAGCTTATGCAAAGGAAGAACATGTTGGATCACCTAGTTCAGTTGGCAAGCTGGAGAAAGGAGAAACATTAGTCATGAGGAGAGCACTATTTCAAGCAGAGACAACTGAGCAACCACCGTAAAGGAAAAGTTTGTTCCGTACAAGATGCAAATCAGGAGGTAAATGTTGTAAAGTGATCATTGATAGTGGCAGTACTAATAATTTGGTTTCAGAGGAGATGGTGACTAAGCTGAACTTGGAGAGATTGAAACACCCTAAGCCCTACAAGATAGCATGGATTCAAGATGAACACAAGGTATTGGTGAGTGAACAATGTTTGGTGAAATTTCATATAGGATCTTATAATGATGAAGTATTGTGTGATATTATGTCAATGGATGTATGTCATATATTGTTGGGTAGACCATGGTAGTATGATAGAAAGGCTACGTATGATGGGAGAAAGAATACTTATACTATAACATCAAATGGGAAGAAGCATATCTTGATACCTTTGGAAGATGAACCTAAGAGTGAAGTATGTGGAAATGCTAGAATCTGTTTGGTTGATGGAAGGAAATTCCTGGATGGATTGAGACATGAGAATATGTGTTTTTCTTTTATTCCTAAGAACTTGTGTGGAACCCTAAGTGCAAATATTATTACTGGAAAAAAGAAGAACCACTGCTAGAGGACATAACTAAATTGTTGACAGAGTACTAAGACATCATATCAGATAATGTGCCTAAAGGATTGCCACCAATCTAGAGTATCAGTCACCATATGGACCTTATACCTGGAGATAGTTTTCCTAACAAAGCAGCACACCGGATGACACCAGCGGAGAATGCGGAGCTGAATAGACAGATACAGGAATTTTTGAGGAAAGGATTTATCAAAGAAAGTTTAAGCCCATATGTGGTACCTACAGTACTAGAACCGAAGAAAGATGGAGAATGGAGGATGTGTACAGACTCTAGAGCAATCAATAAGATCACAGTTAAGTATATATTTCCATTGCCAAGGATGGATGACATCATGGACTATTTGAGTGGAGCAAAGTATTTCACAAAAATAGACTTGAAGAGTGGATACCATCAGATCAAGATCATAGGAGGAGATGAGTGGAAGACTGCATTCAAAATAAATGAAGGATTGTATGGATGGTTAGTGATGCCTTTTCGATTGACTAATGCACCAAGTATTTTCATGAGGTTGATGAATGAGGTTTTCAAAAAATTCTTGGGTAAGTTTGCCATTGTATACTTGGATGATATTCTGATTTTTAGTAAGACAAAAGAATATTTGTGGCATATTAGACAAGTATTGTAGAGATTGAGAGAAGATAAATTGTTGATAAATATCAAGAAATATAGTTTCAAGAAGGAAGAGTTAGTATATTTGGGATTTGTGATTTCTGCGGAGGGATTGAAGATGGACCCTCAGAAGGTTAGATCAATTGTTGAGTGGCCAACACCTGTGAACATTGGAGAGGTAAGATCATTTCATGGATTAGCAAGTTTCTACCTAAAGTTCATCAAAAATTTCAATTTAGTACACACACCTATGATAGAGACAATGAGAGGTGATAGAAAGGATTTTAAGTAGACATCAAGAGCAAATAAGAGTTTTGAATTAATGAAGTAGAAGGTGACAGAGCAACCAGTATTAGCATTACTAGATTTCAACAAAGTATTTCAAGTAGATTGTGATGCCAGTGGAAATATAATAGGAGTAGTGTTAAGTCAAGAAGGGAGACTTTTGATTTCTGTGAGCATTGTGTGTTTGGTAAACAAAACAGAAAATCATTTCCTTTAAGAAGCAACACAGCAAAAGAGAAGTTAGAAATTATTCATACAGATGTGTTTGGACATGTGGATAATGATTCTATCAGAAAATCTCATTATTTTGTCACCTTCATTGATGATGTGTCTAGATTTACATGGATTTATTTTATGAAACACAAATCTAAAGTTTTTAGTAAATTTAAGGATTTTAAAGTAGTTTTGCAAGCATGCAGGTATTATTAGACAAAAGACGACTTTGTATACACCACAACAAAATGGTGTTACAGAAAGGATGAACCGAACAATCATGGAAAGAGCTAGAAGTATGTTGAGTGATGCACAGTTGGATAAGTGTTTTTGGGCAGAGGTTGTGTGTACTGCTTGCTACTTGATTAAAATATCTCCTTGTAAGGCTCTTGATTCAACACCTTATGAAGTGTGGACAAGTAAGAAACCTTCTGTTTCACATTTAAGGGTTTTTGGCTGTGAGACTTTTGTTCATGTGCCTAAGGAAAGCGATCTAAGTTGGATCCAAAAGATGAAAAGTGTACATTCATTAGATATGGTGATAATTTCAAAGGTTATAAGCTTTGGAATCCACTAACATGTAAGATTATCTATTCTAGAGACGTTATTTTCAAGGAACTTAGAGCTATTTTTTAACCTGAGCAGCCAAAAGAAAAAGAAGAAAATGTAAAGAGAGTGCACTTTGATTTAGAAAATCAAGATGTACCTCAGGAAGAACACAATGATGGACTGAGGGGGTGAAGAAGAAGATGAAAATTAGAGTAGTTCTAATGAAGATGAATCTATTGTTATAGAAGAAGTTGGTGCAGATGATCATGTAGAAGAACAAGTTGAGACTCTTACTCCACCCTTGAGGAGATCCACAAGACAACAAAATCTAGTTGACAGGTATAGCCCACCAGATTTCTATTGTATATTTGTTTTATTGAGTATTGACGATGAGCCTAGATCCTACATGGAAGCTATTCTTGCAGATGATAGTGAGTCTTGGTAGTTAGCCATGCAGGAGGAGATGATGACTTTAGACTCTTGTAACACTTGGGATCTTGTTCGTTTTCCCAAAGGAAGAAAGACCATAGGTTGTAAGTGGGTCTTAAAGAAGAAGTTTGGAGCAGACGGTTCATTAGAGAAGTACAAGGCTAGACTGGTAGCCAAGGGCTACTCCCAGAGAGAGGGAGTTGATTTTGGTGAAATTTTCTCTCATGTTGCTAAATTGACTTCTATTAGATTTCTTTTATGCATTGTTGCAGCTTATGATTGGGAGATTGAGCAAATGGATGTTAAGACCGTGTTCTTGCATGGAGATCTTGAGGAAGAAATTTATATGCAATAGCCTACAAGTTTTGAGGTAAAAGGAAACTTAGAACATTGGGTTTGCATGTTGAAGAGGTCTCTCTATGGTTTGAAACAGTCCCCCAGAATGTGGTATCAAAAGTTTGAGTCATTTGTAATGAAATTGGGTTTTGTTAGGAGCAAGGAGGATCATTGTGTGTACATTCACTGTATTGATGATTCTATACTGATCATTGCATTGTAAGTTGATGCCATGTTATTTTTCAGCAATACTAAAGGTATGATCAGTGAGCTTAAAGCCCAACTTTCAGGTGCATTTGATATGAAGGATCTTAGAGCTATTAGGTATATTCTGGGTATGGAGATCAGGAGGGACAGAGGTAACAGAAAACTTTGGTTGTCACAAAGTAAGTATGTGAATACCATTTTGCAGAGATTTGGTATGCAGGACTATAACCCAGTTAGAGTTCCTTTACCCATTGATACTAAACTTTCATTAGATATGTGTCCAAAGAATGAGGATGATTTTGAGGATATGTCTAATGTACCATATGCAAGTGTTGTAGGGAGTTTGATGTATGCAATGGTTTGTACTAGGCCAAATATTGCCCAAGCAGTGGGAGTTTTGAGCAGATTTATGTCTAACCCTGGTAGATAGCATTGGAATTATGCGAAGAGGGTGCTTAAGTATCTTGCAGGTACTCCTGATTATTGTTTGGTTTATTCTGGTACTAATAGTGCTGATAAATCATTAGACATACAGGGTTTTGTCGACACAGATTGGGCAGGTGACTTGGATAGTCGAAGGTCCACTAGTGGCTATGTGTTTACTCTATTTGGAGGAGCAGTGAGTTGGATGAGTAAGAGGTAGCCCATTGTTGCTTTGTCCACCACAGAAGCAGAGTATATGGCTACTATTCATGTCTCTAAGGAGGCATTTTGGTTGAAGAGACTATGTACATGTATTGGATTTGATTGCAGGATCATTCAGATTGGTTGTGATAGCCAGAGTGCTATATGTTTGGCCAAGAATCCTATGTATCATGTGTTAGATTCAGGACAGACAACTGAGAGGGAGGATGAATCAGTTGTCCAAAACTTTCTTTCAATTTAAACACTTAAATCCACTTTACAATTCAGCAATATAGTAATAATTTAATCATGGAAACACAATGCATTAAACCAAGAGCAGAAACACATTAACACATGAGACACCAAGATTTTGATGTGGAAAACCCGGTTAAGGGAAAAACCACGGGGTGATTAACCCAAGATTGTATTCTCTGTTAGAAGAATAGAAAGAACAAATGGCACATGCCAATTAGGGCTCACTGCCCGAGCACACTGCTCACAAGAAGCTCACTACCTACAAAAAGACACACTATCTACAAAGTGATAAGTATCGCATACATGAACTAGAGAATAGCATCTTCACCATGCTTGATTCAGTTCCATTTAAGCCCAATACTTCTGCTCTGCCTTTCGCTCTCCTCCTCACTATAAAACACTCATCTTCACTAGACACACCTTGAAATGACTTCACAATTCCTTATTTATACATGACATCGACTTAGGAATAATCATCTAAGTCGGCAAACATCTACAAGAGCATCCGCAAGATGAGTAACTCATCCAGTCGGCCAATCTGAGGAAGAACACCTTCATCCGGAAGTAATTCTTCAAGAGCAAGCTTAAACTCCAATGCGGACCACCAACACGAACTGGACATGATCCAAAGATCTCCACAAGCTTGCCTGAATCACCAAGAACATCTACACTTCATCTGCTTACTGAAATCCTTCTCTCCTTCATCCAAAACCTCAAGAACACAGTCTGTCATCACTGTCACAAAGGAATAGATGCTTACGGACCTCCAAACCATGAACCAATTGAGTTGACACATCACAAGGACTTCCTAAACACTCCACCAAATCTGCAGAACAAGATAATGCATTTATGGATCTCACCGGACCTGTCTGTATCACTCTGTCACCTCTGAACACCTGTCAGAACCAGTTTTACTTGAGTGGCCACAACTTCTTCAGATCTTCATTCAGACCTTTGAAATCTTTACTGGATCACCTTAAGACACATATCTACAAACCCTTTAAACCGCATCCTCTGATCCTCATCTTATCTTAGACTTTTACCTTACTGTCTTCACTGTTCTTCACTATTCCTGATATGACCAATTTTCTCAATATCCTCAGCAAACAATTCATCTAATCCTGATCATTAATGCAATAGAAGTATGTTGACATCAATGACAATACCGGTTAGGACCATACTTGCAACAATCTCCCCCTTTGTTATTGATGGCAACATATGATGTGAAAAACTATTTTGACCATCAAGACAAGAACTTTTCCTTACTATCACAACTCCCCCTATCAGCAACAACCATTCATATGTCTTCTCTTTCTTTCCTGCTCCCCCTTTGATTAGCAACCACTTGTTTTTCACATGTCTTCTCTCCCCCTTTGACATCAATGGCAAAGGGCGCATACTTGCAACTTCACCACTTCAGAATTATACTAGCTGCTCCCCCTGAGTAGCAGCTCCCCAACATCAATCAAGACCACAAGATGACTTTGATATCCACTGGACTGATGCACATTAGTGCACCTTAGTTCACCACCGGAGGGGTAATAACCCCTAACTTCTCCTTGAGATATTCAAAAGAGTCCTTAGGAAGAGGTTTGGTAAAGATATCTGCAATCTGATCCTTGGAAGGCACAAACTCCAATCTGACTTGATTCTTGTTCACTTGCTCTCTCAAAAAGTGAAACTTGATAGATATATGTTTAGTCTTTGAATGTAATACTAGATTCTTAGATATATTTATTGCACTTGAATTATCACAGAAGATTGTGATAGGCTCCTCATACTCCACTCTTATGTCTCTTAGCATTTGCTTCATCCACAAAACTTGAGTGCAACTACCTGTTGCTGCAATATATTCTACTTCTACAGTGGATAGAGATATTGCCTCTTGTTTCTTGCTCAGCCAAGAAACCAATCTCTCCCCCAAAAAGAATGCTCCACCACTGGTACTCTTCCAATCATCCACATCTCCTACCCAATCCGCATCTTTGTTGAAACCAATCTTGAAAAGATGCTTATCCAATCTTTCATACCAGGCTCTTGGGGCTTGCTTCAGTCCATACAGTGCTTTCTTCAATTTGCAGACCATATCACCATGATTAGACAATTGAAATCCATCTAGTTGCTCAATGTAAACTTCTTCTTCCAAGTCCCCATTCAGAAAGGCAGACTTGACATCCATTTGATATACTTTGAAATCCTTGAAGGTAGCAAAAGCAAGAAATAATATGACTACTTCAATTCTTGCCACCGGAGCAAAAGTTTCTTCAAAATCAACTCCTTCTATTTGAGAATAACCCTTGCAGACCAATCTAGCTTTATTTCTGATTACTTCACCAACTTCATTCAGTTTGTTTTGGAAGACCCATTTGGTTCCAATCACATTCTTGTTTCTAGGTCTGGGAACAAGATCCCAAGTGTGATTTTTCTCAATTTGCATCAGCTCTTCCTCTATTGCTTTAGTCCAGTTTTCATCATTGTAAGCTTCATCTCCTGTCTTAGGTTTAATCTTTGAAATCAGACAATACTCTTCTGAATCCTGAGCAATCCTTCTTCTTGTTTGAACACCTTTTCTTTTATCACCTATGATCTGATCTTCAGAGTGGTTCGGTCTTACATACCTTGGAACTTTGGGGGTTTCTTGCACTCTGAGTCTTGATCAAGCTCATTAAAACTTATCTCTTCTTCCTAATTTACCGGATCAGTTTGAATCTAAATTTCAGAAGGGACTTGGGCTCCTTGAATCAAAACATCATTCTGATCATCTTCATCATATTCATAAAACCTTGAGGGTTTTTCAATTCCTTCATCAACCTTCACATTAGTACTTTCTATTATCTTTCTTAGTCTCTTGTTATAACACCGGTATGCTTTGCTTTGAGTAGAATAACCCAAGAATATTCCTTCATCACTTCTAGCATTAAACTTGCCTAAATCTTCATCTCTCTTAATGTAACATTTGCTACCAAAAACTCTAAAATACCTCACAGTAGGAGTGATGCCAAACCAAAGTTCATAAGGAGTCTTACCAGTATTGCTTCTGATTTGTACTCGATTAAGAGTATAGACTGCAGTGCTGACAGCTTCTCTCCAATAGACCTGAGGAACATTTGCTTCGATCATCATGGTCCTAGATGCTTCTTAGATGGTCCAGTTCTTTCTTTCCACCACTCCATTCTACTGTGGAGTCCTAGGAGCAGACAACTATCTCTTTATTCCATGTTTCTCATAGAATTATATGAACTCACTAGATGTGAATTCTCCACCTCTATCAGACCTCAGACATTTCAATTTTAATCTGGTTTCATTCTCTACCATAGCCTTGAATATTTTGAATTTCTCAAGAGCTTCTGATTTCTCTTTTAGAAAAGTTACCAAATCATCTAGGAATAGTCATCAATTAGTAACATGAAGTATCTATCACCTTGGACACTCCTGATTCTTGCTAGACCACATAAATCAGTATGAACTAAGTCTAATAATCTAGTAGAAGATTGTTCCTTGCTTTTGAAAGAGACTCTGCTTTGTTTACCCAACTGACATTCCTTGCACAAACTATTTGTAGGTTTCACCAATTTTGGAAGATCTCTTACAACCTGAATATTGCTTATCTTGATGATATTATCAAAATTCACATGACACATCCTCCTATGCCATAACCAACTTTGATCAATTTGCACAAATAGACAACTTTTACCAGTACCAACTAAATGGAAGATATTACCTTTTGTTTGGGTACCGGATGCAATCTTTATTCTAAAACTTTCAAAGATCTTGCATTTACCATTCTTGAATCAGAGATCATAGCCTTTGTCCACCAATTATCCAACACTGAGAAGATTGTGCTTCAATCCTTCAACATACAGTACATTACCGGTTTTGTTCTTTCCATCAAAGAAATAGTTCCTCTACCTCTGATTCTACCAGCAGAATTATCACCAAATTTTACCACTCCTCCTTCATACCTTTCCAAATCTATGAACTTGTTTTTGTCACCTGTCATATGGTGAGAGCATCCACTATCAATGACCCAATCATCCTTTTCTTCAACTTGGGCAGCCAGGGCTCTTTCCACAATTTTATGATTGACAGATTCAAAGGGCATTGGTTCTTCTTCCTTGATGGCAATAAACACCCATTCATTTCTAGATTTGTTTCCTATCTCTGATTCATCATCTGTTACTCATTCATTATCATCATCTTCATGAACATAGTAACAATTCTTTTGGAACCTTGATTTGTTAGGATTTGGCCTTGAAAACTTTTCCGGACACTTTGAGGCAAAATGACCAATCTTATTGCAGTTGAAACACTTAAAAGACAATTTTCCTTCATACTTACCAAATCCTCTTAGCAGTCTTTTTGCAATAAGAGCTTCAAGGTGAGCAGTTTCAGCTTCTTCTTCTTCCAGGTTTTTTCTTGCTTTTTCATACCATGAAAGTTTCCTTGAAGAGTTCTCTCCTGGATCAAACCTTTGTTTCCCTTTTTCAGAAGCACTGGATTTGAATGCAGATTCAGTCTTGGGGGGGCATCTCCAAACTTGGTCATTTCAAATGCAGCCAATTTACCAGCCAATTGATCTCTTGTGACAGTTATATGGGCTCTGAATTCTTCAATGGCGGCAGCCTTGATTTTATAGGAAGCAGGAAGGGATCTGAGAATTTTCCCAACAATCTCATCTTCATCCAAGACTCCACCAACATTTCTAATTCCACAAACAATCTCATTTACTCTTGGCATAAAAGTAATAATATTTTCATCATCTCTCATCTTCATATTTTCAAATTTCCCTTTCAAACTCTACAACCTTGCACATTTAACATACTTGTCTCCTTCATGCAGAAGTTCTAGTTTTTGCCAAATCTCAAAAGCAGTTGGTAGGTCAACAACATTTGAAAGCTATGAATCAGATAGTGTGCTTAGAAGAGCTTCTATAGTCCGCATATTGTTTTCAACATCTGTGATTTCATTTGGGGATTTCGGACCACCCTATGGAGGAGTATACTTCGTTGAAGCCATGTTCCAGTACTGCGTTCCCATACATTGCAAGTGACATTTCATACGACTTTTCCAAAGATTAAAATTGGTTCCATCAAACTTTGAACTATCCTTCTTGTAGGACGACATCCTGGATCTCCTCAAGCGGTTAAGCTCTTATAGAGGAACTTGGCTCTGATACCAATTGTTAGATCCAGGACAGACAACTGAGAGGGGGGTGAATCAATTGTCTAAAACTTTCTTCCAATTTAAACACTTAAATCCACTTTGCAATTCAGTAGCATAGTAATAATTTAATCATGGAAACACAATGCATTAAACCAAGAGAAGAAACACATTAACACATGAGACACCAAGATTTTGACGTGGAAAACCTGATTAAGGGAAAAACCATGGAGTGATTAACCTAAGATTGTATTCTCTGTTAGAAGAATAGAAAGAACAAATGGCACATGCCAATTAGGGCTCACTGCCTGAGCACACTGCTCATAAGAGGCTCACTGCCTACAAAAAGACACACTGTCTACAAAGTGATAAGTATCACATACATGAACTGGAGAATAGCATCTTCACCATGCTTGATTCAGTTCCATTTAAGCCCAATACTTCTTCTCTGCCTTTCGCTCTCCTCCTCACTATAACACACTCATCTTCACCAGACACACCTTGAAATGACTTCACAATTCCTTATTTATACATGACATCAACTTAGGAATAATCATCTAAGTCAGCAAACATCTACAAGAGCATCCGCAGGATGAGTAACTCATCCGGTCGGCCAGTCTAAGGAAGAACACCTCCATCCGGAAGTAATTCTTCAAGAGTGAGCTTAAACTCCAATGCGGACCACCAACATGAACTAGACACGATCCAAAGATCTCCACAAGCTTGCCTGAATCACCAAGAACATCTACACTTCATCTGCTTATGGAAATCCTTCTCTCCTTCATCTGGAACCTCAAGAACACAGTCTGTCATCACTGTCACAAAGGAATAGATGCTTGCGGACCTCCAAACCATGAACCATTCGAGTTGACACATCACAAGGACTTCCTAAACACTCCATCGAATCCGTAGAACAGGATAATGCATTTCTGGATCTCACTGGACCTGTCTGTATCACTCTGTCACCTCTGAACACCTGTCGGAACCGGTTTTATTTGAGCGGCCACAACTTCTTCAGATCTTCATACGGATCTCTGAAATCTTTATTGGATCACCTTAAGACACATATCTACAAACCCTTTAAACCACATCCTCTGATCCTCATCTTATCTTAGACTTTTACCTTACTGTCTTCATTATTCTTCACTGTTCCTGATATGACCAATTTTCTCAATATCCTCAGCAAACAGTTCATCCAATCCTGATCATTAATGCAACAGAAGTATGTTGACATCAATGACAATACTGGTTAGGCCCATACTTGCAACATCATGCTAAGACTAAGCATGTTGATGTACAGTATCACTTTGTTCGAGAAATGGTTGCAAATGGAGAGATTGAGTTAAAGAAGGTAGACACTCAAGATAATGTTGCTAATGCTTTGACCAAGCCTGTGAGCATAGAGAAATTTGTTTGGTGCAGAGAGGCCATGGGCCTTGCTTGGGTATTTACAATGCATGATGTCAAGTGGGAGAATGTTAGGATTAAGGTGCCATCAACCTTGTAAATCCTATGTAATTAATTACTCCCAATATTGTTTGTAAATCACCCATAAGGGATGAAAGGTTTCCCCAGCATCGATCTTGTTTCAGCTGTATGTTTATATCCTGTACACGATGTTCATTAATCCACGATGGGGGGTCGCAGGGAGTTTCCCCCCTGCAAGGGGTCTGAGGGGATCATCCCCCCAGCAGGGGTCCAAGGGCTGCGCGCCCCATGGGGATTCAGGGGCAGCGCCCCCGAAACCTCATTTTATTTATATTTTATCATTATGAATCTGGACCGTTCATCATTAGGCTACAAATCTGATGGTTGATATTTTGTCAGTTATCTTGCCCTAGAAAGCAACCCCCTTTTATAAGGATATTTGTACTACGTTTTTATCAGATTAGAGAGTAACAAGTGGCATTGGAGTGAAGACTGAAGGAGAGAGGAAGTGCATGTATTGTAATCTCATATTTGAAGATAATACAACTTGGAGCCTCTTTTCTTGATGGAGTTTTTTACTCGAAAGGGTTTAAAACTCCATGTTACATACTGTGTTATGTGTTCAGTTCTTAGTGCATATTATTTCTGTGTAATAGGTTTTAATTTCTATTGCAATCTACATTGATTCTACATTGTTTAGAGAATAATAAGGTTTGAATCAAATTTCTGTTGTGTGGTTTGCACCTTCATTTCTAACATGCACTCTATATGTATGTAAGACAATGTTTTTGTGCTTTTTATGGATTTTTATGAAAAGAAAGTGCTTTGATTAATCTAGAATTGAAATATGCATGTAATTCTAAAATGAGTTTACCTAATGCAATTTTAATCTATGTTTTTGGTATTTTGTTGGTATTTTAGATCTAATTACTCTAAGAAATGAAAGTGATTTTAAACAAACTAAACTAATGATGCAAAATACTTGAAGTAAACTAATCTAATGAAAAAATTATATTTATCCTATCAAGGAAATTACAACATCCAATTACTATTCCCAAGAGCAATGTTAAGATTAGCTAATTACTACGAACAAAACATGAAAGAACATAGAATGTGTCAACACGTGAGCCTCCACTACCCTCAGGAATCCTTGTGTCGGCAACCTCTTCGTCCTCTTGCAATAGCAAGGATCTCCTCTTGGCAACAATAGGGAAGGGATGCAAAATATCTTTAGAAAGCTTCGAGATATGAGTGTGTTAGCAGGAAAAATCAGGTTAATAAGATTAAGCATTACTTGTCAAAACCCAATTCTACCACCGTCAAAGAATCCATCTAAACGACACAAAATAAAAGTAAATCAAAGAACAATGTCACCTAGATTGTATTGATTCCTTGGTTGTAATGTGGATTGCTTCTCAATAGTGAACAACCATAGTTGTCAAAGCTACCATGATGATGAATGATATGCTCAAAGTGCTCAATGGATTCAATATGCATAAGATGATAATTTGGACATTATGTGATTGTGTGGGATTGAATGGAATGAGGTGACAAGGTGTATATATAGCTCCCAACTAAGATTGATCAATGGTGGAGATTAGGTGGCTATGTGAACGGTTGAGATTAAACAAGAAGCTTGGATGAATGCGTACAAGACATGTGTCCATAGAGATAGCTTTTATTAAATGATTGTAGTTGGTTTGTTGATAGTGGTAAGATTGATTTTTTTTAAATAAGATTTTTTTCTATTTTAAGGGTTGGATGATGTGGATGATTGATTTTAGAACCAATTAAATCATTTTTGTATTTGATTTAGAATGGGACCTATCTTGTACACATAAAAGAATGTGATAAGAGAGAGAAATGATAAGATAAGAATAAATTAAACAAATAAATTCATTTAATTTATTTTTAAATGATAGAGGAAAGAGCTAAATTTAGAAAAATTGGAGGAATCAACATAAATTAAATAAATAAATTTATTTAATTTATGTGCATGATAAGAGGATAAATAAATAAAATATTAATTTTATTTATTTTAGAGAAATAATGAGATAATTAAATAATTAAAGATTATTTAATTATAAATGAAAATAGATAGAATTAATTATTTAATTAATGATAGAAAGAGGGTGATTTAGAAGAAAATAAATGAATTAACACAAGTGTGCTAGACAAAATCGACATATGAGATGGTGAAAATGCAAGAAATTGACAAATGATGTGAAAGGTCATTTTGGGTGTCTACATTTTTCCCCTCTTTGAGATAATGTCCATTAGGATGTTGTATCAAAGAAGATATGATTCATATGTAAGATAAACAAGCTATGCCCCAATGAAACTGACGGGTGATGCCCCCTTAGAGGAAAACTAGGCTACCGGGAAAAAACTAGGTTGACTCATGATTAGATGACAAGACAAGGATATACTAAAGTGACACGAAGAATTAGGGGTTTGGGTGGGATAAACTAGGGATGGAAAGGAAGAATTAGGTTTTTGGCTGAGAAGAAAAATTAGGGTGATGATAATGATATAGGGTGATGTATGTCTAACACACTTGTTTTTCAAGATGAAGATAATGAAGACAAAGATGATGATGAACATAAGAAAGTAGATGAAATTCAATTGATCAATCCTTGCGAGAGCTATGAGTTTTATTGCGGTGAATGAATGGATGGTGGACGGTAAAAGCAACTTTTGACATCAGTTGCACACAAATTTAGAGATTGCAATCCTTATGTTTAATATAGCATATGGATATTATGCACCAGGGTATAGAGGACCAAGGTGTCGATGTATCCAATGCATACAGCATAATACAATCGTATCTATCATATGAGGTCAAGATGTTGATCCAACATACACAAGATATGACTATTAGCTGATCACGAGATGGACTTTGACTCTGCAAGCAATGGTTTGAACTTATTTCCACTAAACATAATGAAACCTTATTGGTTATATGTATAGAAAATAGTCTTAGTGCATAAGAGACTGTTTAGCTCCTCAGATGCAAAAGATATTGATATGCAAGATGCTAATCCCAACACGTACAAGATACCATTAAGCATAGTAGGAGAATAAGATCATCCCACAAACACAACAGATGAAAGCAAATGACCATGCCCTAGTCCATACTTCATAATGACATACCAAGATATGATGAATCAAGGCAATCTAGATTAGGTATTAGAAAGAGACAAAAGATAAATCAAAAGAAAAACAAAAGACACTTCCATCATGTTCTCTTTCCAAAAAAGGGTGCTCTTGGATAGATTGGATCACGCCTTGTTGTGAGGAAAGATATATCATGTTGAAGGTTGAAATGTTGGTTTGATATAGCAAATGTTGGCTAAAGGCATGCAGATAGATGTCTTTGTTTACCCTCAATTTGTTAAGTGCTTGAGCTATCGAGACATGCATAGTTTGGTTATGCTTGAGTTAGTCAAAGAGAAGAAGATGGAAGATAGAAGAGATGAAGTGGGAATGAAAAAATAAATCATCTGTGCTTGCGTACTGGATACTTCCTTCATATTCCAGACTACCTACATACCTTGTATCCACGGAATCAAAGCACAGTACGATGATGATGAGACATGATGATATGTAGTTCTAGGTGTTTATTGATGATGTAGGAGATAGATGATAGAAGAAGGTGAGATGAATATTAGAAGGATGGAAGATGGAAAGTTGTCTATCGACTATGCCTGAATCTGAGTACTTCCTTCATATCCCAGATTGCCTACATACCCTGTACCCGCGGGATCAAGGCACTTAACGATAGAGATAAGATGTAGTTCTGATAATGTTTTATTGATGGTGATAAGGAAAATAGATGGATGGATTTATCGACTTACGGATTGATTGGGATTGGTTGGATGTTTAATGGTGAGGAATGTTGCTGATGGGGTGTTAGGTGATGATGCTTTAAGTATCCACTCCAAAGACTAAGCACAAGCAAGTGCCCCCAGTGTGGGATGGATTTTATTTATAGAACAGTGATGGATTAGATGACCTAGATCTAGATGGATGATGGACAAAATGATACCTTAACTCCAACAATTTCCAAAACCATGATAGAAATAAGCACGGGGATGGAAAAGGGACGGGGGTGTTATTATGGATGGATAGATTTATTATGGTATAGGTGAAGTTTATTAGGGAACGGATGAAGCTTATTGTGGGATGGATGGAGTTTATTATGGGATGGATAGATGGTAAACAAAACAAAGTAGATGGTAGAGCTAGTTCTACACATAGCGCATGTTTGCTAGGTTTTCACTATGGTACTTAGGGTCATCCCACAATAATGGGTTACAGTTTTTGGCCAAACTTGACATTGAAATCAACATTTTGAACTAAATCTTCACTTTTTGACACCTATAGCCGCTCAACCATTAGGAATTTGAAGATGATGTGAACTAGTGATTTGTGAGATTTTGTTTGCAAATTCTAAATATATTTTTTACCAAAAATTTGGAGTTAAATTGTAAAAAAAATTGTGTCTTCTTTGATAAATTTTTTTAATAGTAAACAACATTTTTTTAAAGTGATGTGTATTCTGTAACACAACTTTTTTTCTACAAAGGATAAAATTCTGATTCTTTTGAATTTAGATTGGTAACACCGATATATAGGGCATGCATTTGGTTTCATAATGTCTTGTTGAATTTTTTTTTAAATTAATTTTTGAAGTCAAACCAATTATAATTTAGACATAGGCGTATTCCGTAAAACATAACTTTTTCTGTATGTATCAAAATTCATTTTTTTTCTTTTGTTGAAACAAGGACATCAATACCTAGGGCATAGATATTTTTTAGAATTTTTTTCACTAATCTACTAATTTTCCATGTGTGTAGAATAGAGAACTTGATGTTTGGTGGAAAACCTACATTTACATTCACAAGAAATAAAAAATAAATATAATAATCAAATTAAATATATTTAAAATTATACTTTTTGGGAAGCTTATAATAAAGACTACATACTTACTAAACATAAATTTTAAATGAATTCATTTGATCCCACAAAAGGTAAATCAAAAGTAGTTTCTTATCAGCATTTTGATAGGTGTAGAGGAGACTCCATTATAGGTATGGTTTAAAACTAGCGGGGTTCTATCCAAGGGGGTTTGATCAAACCCTCTTCAATTAAAATCCTTTAAATGGAACCTTTCAAGGCTTAAATCATTATATTTTCTAAAAATATGTGATTTCAGCAAAAATTAGGATGTCCCAGAAAGTGTAACCCATTATTGTGGCAGCACCCCTTATCCAAGGCACCTATTTACCAGGTTTTCACTAGATGATAGATTATTTATCTTTACTATTTTTTATGGGATATTCCAAGGATCAAGCATAAAACTTCTTCAGATGAACACTGTTGATGGGTTCATCCAAAGGAATGCCTTCTGCTGTTGAGAGCGTATATGCTTCTGATCCATAGACTGATGTGATCACATATGGTCCTAGCCAATTTGGTTCAATTTACCTTTCTTCTCGCGATCCTGTTGATTCTTCTAATTTTCTTTAAGGACGAGGTCTCCTACCTGGAACCTTCTTTCTCTTATCTTCTTGTAATAGCTATGACAAAGATGGTTTTGGTAGACTTAGAGATGATTGAGTGTTGTGAGACGTCTTTCGTCCAATAGATCTAGATCATTTAGTCTGGATACTCTATATTCCTCATCAGAAATGATATGAAGTAGTGACACTCTCAGTGATGGGATCTTGACCTCTATAGGTAGGATAGCTTTAGTGTCATACACAAGAGCATAGGGTGTAGCACTAGTGGGAGTTCTTACACTTGTTCAATAGGCCCACAAGGTAGGATTGAGTTGTAGGTGCCAATCACGACCAGCGTCATTGACTGTCTTCTTAAGGATTTTGATGATTGTTTTGTTAGAAGCCTCTACTTGGTCGTTACTTTAGGGATAATAGGGAGTGGAAAACCTGTGTTGGATATGAAACTAATGGCATAGCTCACGGACTTCTTGGTTCTTGAAAGGACATCCATTATCGGTGACAATGGCTTGTGGAACTCCATATTGGCAAATGATATAATGAAGGATAAATTTGGATATTTGTTTGCCAATGATGTAAGTCATTGGAATGGCTTCAACCCACTTTGTAAAATACTCCATGGTGGTAATGATAAACTTATGGCCATTGGATGAGGGTGGATGGACCTTTCCTATGAGGTCGAGTCCCCACTGCAAAAAAGGCCAAGGTGTAGTAGCAGGTTGTAATTCATGTGCTAGAGCATGTATCAAATCCCCATGTTTTTGACATTGTAGACAATGCTTAGCAAACTTTTGTGCATCTTGCTCCATGGTTGGCCAATAATATCCAGCTCTCAGGAGTTTCTTAACAAGACTAGGGCTGGCAGAATGTGAACCATAGACACCTTTGTGTACCTCACGTAAGGCAATGTTAGCTTCTTCTGAGTTGAGACATCTAAGGAAGATACCATCGAGACTCTTGCGGTATAGGGTTTCCCAAAGGATGGTGTAATGAGAGGCTCGGTGGATAAAGGTTTTACGTTGGGTGTTGGATAGTTGGAATGGAAAGGTTTCGTTGCAGAGGTACTCGTATATATCCTCATACCAAGGAGAATTGGAACCAACAATTTTGCGTACAAGCTCAGATTGCGGAACTTCAAAAGCTGGGACCAAAAGTTGTTTAACCAAAAATTCACATTTGTGTGCATTAGAAGGCATGTATAAGAGAGAGCCAATTGTAGCCATAGCATATGCTGCTTTATTGTTTATTCGAGGGATCTGCTCAAATGTGATCTTAGAAACGTATTTCTTGAAATCATCTACCATCAACTTGTATGGGAGAAGCTTTTCATCTTTTATTTGATACTCATCTAAGACTTGCTTAATAAACAACTGTGAATCTCCAAAGACATGCAGTTGTGTGATAGCCCATTATACTGCCATACATAATCTTGTGATCAAGGCTCCATACTCAGCAATATTGTTTGTACAAGGAAAAGCAATCATGTATGACTTTGGTATATAATCTCCATGAGGTGTGATAAAACATATTCTGGCTCCAGATCCATGTTGTGTATATGATCCATCAAAGTATAGTTGCCAAACTACTGAAGGATATAAGTTAAATAACTCTTCATCAGGGAACTCGGGATGGATAGGATGAACATGTTGCAAGTGTGAGGTTATCCAGTGTTGTCATTGATGTCAACATACTCATATTGCACTGACAAGAAGGATTTGATGAGCTGTGTGCTGAGGATATTGAGAAAATTAGTCTCAGTCAGGAACAGTGAAGAACAGTGATGAGAAGAAGGTAAATGTACTGTATAGGATGAGAACCGGAGGATGCGGATTAAAGGGTTAGTAGATATGAGTCTTGAGATGCTACAATTAAGATTTCAGAGGTCCGCATGAAGATCGGAAGGAGTTGTGGCTGCCGGTATAGAACCGGGTCCGGCAAGTATCCGGAGGTGACAGAGGATCACAAAAAGGTCCGGTGAGGTCCGGAATTGTATTATCATAATCTGCGGATTGGAAGGAGTGTTTGAGATGTCCTTGTGATGTGTCCTCCTGATTTGTGTGTGATTTGGAGGTCCGGAAGTACCTCTTACATTATGACAGTGGCGACAGACTGTGTTCTTGAAGTTCCGGATGAGGAAGATAAGAGATCCCAGTAAGCAGAGGAAGTGCGGATGTATCCGGACACTCAGACAGGCTTGTGAAGGTTCTTGGATCATGTTTAGGTTGTGTTGTTGGTCCGCATTGATGGTAGAGCCCGGAATTGAAGTTATTCTTCCGGATGAAGTTCTTGCTCTGTGTAGCCGACCGGATGAGTTGTTCATCCTGCGAATGTTCTTGTGATGGCCGACCGGATGTGTTATTCATCTTGCGGATACTCCTATGGTTGTTTGCCGACTTAGATGCTTGTTCCTAAGTCGATGTCTTGTATAAATAATGATTTGTGAGTTCATTTCAGTGTGTGGTGTGAGGATGAGCATGATATAGCGAAGAAACGTGCGAAAGGCAGAGCAGAGATTGTTGGGCTTAATTGGAACTGATCCGGACATGGTAGAGATGTCATTCTCCAGTTCAAGACTGTGATTTTCATCACCTTGTAGACAGTGTGTCTCCTTGTAGGCAGTGGGCCTCTTTGTGAGCAGTGTGCTCGGGCAGTGAGCCCTTATTGGCATGTGCCATTCATTTTTTCCTTATTCTTCTAACAGAGAATAATTCTTGGGTTAATCACCCCGTGGTTTTTCCCTTAACCGGGTTTTCCACGTCAAAATCTTGGTGTTCAATGTGTTGATGCTTATCTGCCCTTGTGTTTATGTATTATGCTTCCATGGATGATTATTTGATATGCTGCTAACTAACAACAGTGAGTTAAGTGTTTGAATGAGAAGAAGTTTTATACAACTGATTCACCCCCCCCTCTCAGTTGTATGCCCTAGATCCAACAATTGGTATCAGAGCCAAGTTCCTCTGACAAGAGATTAACCGCTTGAGGAGATCCAGGATGTCGTCATACAAGAAGGATAGTCCGAAGTTCGATGGAACCAACTTCACTCTCTGGAAAGGTCGCATGAAGTGTCACTTGGAATGCATGGGAAAAGCATACCTGGGTATGATTTCAAAACCATATGTACCTCCACAAGGTGGTCCGACAACTCTGAATGAAATCACAGAAGCTGAAAACAATCTGCGGACCAAGGAAGCTCTTCTAAGCGCATTGAATGACTCAGATCTCTCAAATGTCATTGACCTACCCACTGCATATGAGATCCTAACTAAACTGGAACTTCTGTATGAAGGAGATGAGTTTGTCAAAAGTGCAAGGTTGCAAAGTCTGAAAGGGAAATTTGAAAGACTGAAAATGAGAGATGATGAAAATATCACTACCTTTATGCCAAGAGTAAATGAGCTGGTATGTGGAATCAGAAATGCTGGTGGAACTTTAGATGAAAATGAGATTGTCTGCAAAATCCTAAGATCCCTTCCTGCTGCCTACAAAATCAAAGTTGCTGCCATTGATGAATTCAGAGCCCACACAACTGTCACAAGAGAACAACTGGCTGGCAAACTAGCTGCATTTGAAATGACCGAGTTTGGAGATGATCCTCCCAAGACTGAATCTGCTTTCAAAGCCAGTGCCTATGTGAAAGGCAAACAGAGATTTGATCCGGGTGAAAACTCATCAAAGAAAATGTCATGGTATGATCAAGCAAGAAGAGACATGGAAGAAGAAGAAGCAGAAACAGCTCAACTTGAAGCCCTCATTGCAAAGAGACTGCCAAGAGGATCCGGTAAGTATGAAGGAAAACTACCCTTTAAGTGTTTCAACTGCAATAAGATTGGTCATTTTGCCTCAAGATGTCCGGAGAGATCTGCAAGATCTAATACTCACAGACAAAGGTTTCAAAAGAATTGCTATTATGTTCATGAAGAAGATGACAATGAAGGAGTAACAGATGACGAATCAGAACCAGGAAGCAAATCCGGAAATGAGTGGGTGTTTATAGCCATCAAGGAAGAAGATTCCTTGCTCTCTGAATCTGTCAATCACAAAGTTGTTGAAAAAGCCTTGGCTGCTCAAGTGGAAGAAAAGGATGATTGGGTTATTGACAGTGGATGTTCTCACCATATGACTGGTGACAAGAATAAGTTCTTAGACTTGGAAAGATATGAAGGAGGAATGGTAAAGTTTGGTGACAATTCTGCTGGCAGAATCAGAGGTAGGGGAACTATTTCCTTTGATGGTAAGAGCAAAACAGGTAATGTACTGTATGTTGAAGGATTGAAGCACAATCTTCTCAGTGTTGGTCAGTTAGTGGATAAAGGCTATGATCTCCGGTTCAAGAATGGAAAATGCAGAATCTTTACAAGCTCCGGAACTGAAATTGCATCCGGTACTCAGACAAGAGGTAACATCTTTCATCTGGTTGGTTCAAATAAAAGTTGTTTGTTTGTTCAAATTGATCAGAGTTGGTTATGGCATAGAAGAATGTGTCATGTAAATTTTGATAACATCATCAAGATAAGCAATACTCAGGCTGTGAGAGATCTTCCAAAGTTGATAAAACCTACAAATAGTGTGTGTAAAGAATGTCAGTTAGGCAAACAAAGCAGAGTCTCTTTTAAAAGCAAAGATCAGTCTTCTACCGGATTGTTGGAATTAGTACATACTGATCTATGTGGACCAACAAGAATCAAGAGTCTGCAAGGTGATAGATATTTCATGTTGTTAATTGATGATCATTCCCGGATGATGTGGGTTACCTTTCTAAAAGAAAAATCAGAAGCTTTTGAGAAGTTCAAAATCTTCAAAGCTATGGTGGAGAATCAAACCGGATTGAAACTAAAGTGTCTAAGGTCTGATAGAGGTGGTGAATTTACATCTGGTGAATTCATTGACTTTTGTGAGAAACAGGGTATAAGGAGACAGTTGTCTGCTCCTAAGACTCCACAGCAGAATGGAGTAGTTGAGAGAAAGAACCGGACCATCCAGGAAGCTGCTAGGACAATGATGTTGGAAGCAAATGTTCCTCAAATGTTTTGGAAAGAAGCTATCAGCACTGCAGTCTACACTCTCAATCGAGTTCAAATCAGAAACAACACCGGTAAGACCCCCTATGAACTCTGGTTTGGCATCACTCCTACTGTGAAATATTTCAGAGTATTTGGTAGCAAGTGTTATATTAAAAGAGATGAAGATCTAGGAAAGTTTGATGCTAGAAGTGATGAAGGAATTTTCTTGGGCTACTCCACTCAAAGCAAAGCATACCGATGTTACAATAAGAGATTGAGGAAGATGATAGAAAGCACCAATGTGAAGGTTGATGAAGGAATTGAGAAGCCTTCAAGATTTTATGAGTTTGATGAAGATGACCAAGACAGTGTTCAAGGACCTCAATCCTCTCCGGTGAGACAGAGTCAGCCAGATCCGGTAAATCAGGAAGAAGAGTTAGATTTGAATGAGGCTGATCAAGAAACAGCAGTGCTGGATACTCCCAAAATTCCAAGGTATGTAAGACTGAATCACTCTGAAGATCAGATCATAGGTGACAGAAGCAAAGGTGTACAAACTAGAAGGAATATTGCTCAAGATCAGAATGAATGTTGTCTGATTTCAAAGATTGAACCTAAAACAATAAATGAAGCCTGCAATGATGAAAACTGGACCAAAGCAATGGAAGATGAACTGATGCAAATTGAGAAAAATCATACTTGGGATCTTGTTCCCAGACCTAGAGACAGGAATGTAATTGGAACCAAGTGGGTCTTCCGGAACAAACTAAATGAAGCTGGTGAAGTAATCAGAAACAAAGCTAGATTGGTCTGCAAAGGCTACTCTCAAATAGAAGGAATTGACTTTGAAGAGACTTTTGCTCCGGTGGCAAGAATTGAAGCAGTTAGATTACTTCTTGCATTTGCTGCCTTCAAAGACTTCAAGGTATATCAGATGGATGTCAAGTCTGCCTTCCTAAATGGTGATCTGGAAGAAGAAGTTTACATTGAACAACCGGATGGATTTCAATTGTCTGATAATAATGATATGGTCTGCAAGTTGAAGAAAGCTTTGTATGGATTGAAGCAAGCCCCAAGAGCATGGTATGAAAGGTTGGATAAGCATCTTGTGCAGATTGGATTCAACAAAGGTACTGCTGACAGCAACTTATATTTCAAAATTGATCATGAAAACATTCTGATTGTTGAAGTGTTTGTGGATGATATCATTTTTGGAGGAAGAGATAGTATGTGTAAAACTTTTGCAAATCAGATGAAAAGTGAGTTTGAAATGTCTATGCTTGGTGAAATGAATTTCTTCTTGGGTCTGCAAATTACTCAAACAAAAGAAGGGATCTTCATTTCTCAGACAAAATATGTGAAAGAATTGTTAAAGAAATTTGGTATGGAAGACTCAAAGCCTATGAACACTCCTATGGCAACCGGATGTAAGTTAAGCAAAGATGATGATTCTCCAAAGGCAGATCAGACAAAGTATAGATCAATGATTGGTGGATTGTTGTATCTCACTCAAACTAGACCAGATATAATGCAGGCTGTTGGTCTTGTGGCAAGATTCCAGGCTGATCCTAGAGAATCTCATGTTATGGCAATCAAAAGAATTTTTAGATACTTGAAAGGAACAGTTGAGTATGGTCTATGGTATCCTAGAGATCCGGATTTCTCTCTTCATGCTTACACAGATGCAGATTGGGCAGGAGATGTGGATGACCGGAAGAGCACTAGTGGTGGAGCATTCTTTTTGGGGAAGAGATTGGTTTCTTGGCTAAGCAAGAAACAAGATGCAATATCTCTGTCTACAACTGAAGCAGAATACATTGCAGCAGCAGGTAGTTGCACTCAAATCTTGTGGATGAAGCAGATGCTAAGAGACATCAAAGTTGAATATGAGGAGCCTATCACAATTTTCTGTGATAATTCAAGTGCAATTAATATTTCCAAGAATCCGGTATTGCATTCTAAGACTAAGCACATATCTATCAAATTTCACTTTTTGAGAGAACAAGTAAACAAGGAAGAAGTCAGATTGGAGTATGTTCCCTCCAAGGATCAGATTGCAGATATCTTTACAAAACCTCTTCCCAAGGACTCTTTTGAATATCTCCGGGAGAAGTTAGGGGTCATGGCCCCTCCGGTAATGAACTAAGATGCACTGTTGTGCATCAGTCCGGTGGCTATCACAGTCATATCTTGTGATCCGGACTAATGGGGAGCTGCAACTAAGGGGGAGCAGCTGGTATGATTCTGATGTATGAGAATTGCAAGTATGAGCCCTTTGCCATTGATGTCAAAGGGGGAGAGAAGACATGTGAAAAACAAATGGTTGATGATCAAAGGGGGAGCAGTAAAGGAAGAGATATGAAAAGATGAAGTTCTTGTCTTAATGGTTTTTCACATCATATGTTGCCATCAATGACAAAGGGGGAGATTGTTGCAAGTGTGAGGTTATCCAGTGTTGTCATTGATGTCAACATACTCATATTGCACTGACAAGAAGGATTTGATGAGCTGTGTGCTGAGGATATTGAGAAAATTAGTCTCAGTCAGGAACAGTGAAGAACAGTGATGAGAAGAAGGTAAATGTACTGTATAGGATGAGAACCGGAGGATGCGGATTAAAGGGTTAGTAGATATGAGTCTTGAGATGCTACAGTTAAGATTTCAGAGGTCCGCATGAAGATCGGAAGGAGTTGTGGCTGCCGGTATAGAACCGGGTCCGGCAAGTATCCGGAGGTGACAGAGGATCACAAAAAGGTCCGGTGAGGTCCGGAATTGTATTATCATAATCTGCGGATTGGAAGGAGTGTTTGAGATGTCCTTGTGATGTGTCCTCCTGATTTGTGTGTGATTTGGAGGTCCGGAAGTACCTCTTACATTATGACAGTGGCGACAGACTGTGTTCTTGAAGTTCCGGATGAGGAAGACAAGAGATCCCAGTAAGCAGAGGAAGTGCGGATGTATCCGGACACTCAGACAGGCTTGTGAAGGTTCTTGGATCATGTTTAGGTTGTGTTGTTGGTCCGCATTGATGGTAGAGCCCAGAATTGAAGTTATTCTTCCGGATGAAGTTCTTGCTCTGTGTAGCCGACCGGATGAGTTGTTCATCCTGCGAATGTTCTTGTGATGGCCGACCGGATGTGTTATTCATCTTGCGGATACTCCTATGGTTGTTTGCCGACTTAGATGCTTGTTCCTAAGTCGATGTCTTGTATAAATAATGATTTGTGAGTTCATTTCAGTGTGTGGTGTGAGGATGAGCATGATATAGCGAAGAAACGTGCGAAAGGCAGAGCAGAGATTGTTGGGCTTAATTGGAACTGATCCGGACATGGTAGAGATGTCATTCTCCAGTTCAAGACTGTGATTTTCATCACCTTGTAGACAGTGTGTCTCCTTGTAGGCAGTGGGCCTCTTTGTGAGCAGTGTGCTCGGGCAGTGAGCCCTTATTGGCATGTGCCATTCATTTTTTCCTTATTCTTCTAACAGAGAATAATTCTTGGGTTAATCACCCCGTGGTTTTTCCCTTAACCGGGTTTTCCACGTCAAAATCTTGGTGTTCAATGTGTTGATGCTTATCTGCCCTTGTGTTTATGTATTATGCTTCCATGGATGATTATTTGATATGCTGCTAACTAACAACAGTGAGTTAAGTGTTTGAATGAGAAGAAGTTTTATACAACTGATTCACCCCCCCCTCTCAGTTGTATGCCCTAGATCCAACAGAACATCTGTCATTGGTGCTTCAGATAATTGATCTGCGATTACTTGTCCTTTTTATGGCTTTACAATCCACATACTCTATGTCAAACTTACTTAAAAGCATTACCCATTTTGCTAATCTACCTGTGAGTACTGCTTTGGAAAGGAGGTACTTAAGTGGATCAAACTTAGATATGAGCTTTGTAGTTTGGTTCAACATATAGTGTCGCAACTTTTTAGAGGAAAACACTACAACTAAACATGCTATTTCCGTGGTTGAATAGTTAAGCTCTTAACCAACAAGAGTTATGTTGATGTAGTAAATAGCTTGTTCTTTTCCTGAATCATCGTTGCACTAGAAGAGCCCCTAAAGTTGTTGTCATTGAAGAGATGTATAACAACAATGGTCGATCAGGCACGGGAGGTACCAAGACAGGCAGTGTCGCTAGATATTCCTTTATTTTATCAAAAGCTTGTTGACACTTATCATCCCATTTGAAAGGTTCTCCCTTCTAAAGAAGGGGTTGAAAAGGATAACATTTATCTGCTAGCCGTGAGATGAATCTGCGGATGGATTGTACTCAGCCTTGGAGACTACAAAGTTGTTTCAAATTGGATGGCGGAGGCATTTTAATTATAGCTTTTACTTTGTCTAGATCAACTTCTATACCTTGTCAGGAGACAATGCAACCCGACAGCTTTCCAAATGTTACACCAAATACACACTTCTTGGGATTTGGTCTCACTTGATATTTCTCTAATCTATCAAAGATTTGTTCTAATACTTGTAGATGGCCTTCTTTGGTTTTTGATTTTCCCAAGATATAATCAACATAGTCTTCCATTATGGTGTGAAAGAGATCATGGAAGATAATAGTCATATCTCGTTGATATGTTGCTCCAGTATTCTTAAGTCCAAAAGGCATTACGACCCAGCAATAGGTACCCCATGGACATATGAAGGAAGTCTTGTGTTGATCTTCTTTTGCAATTCTAATTTGATTATAGCTGGAAAATCCATCCACTAATGATAGCATTTCATGTCCAGCTGTGAGATCAACAATGGTATCTATGCTTGGTAATGGAAAATCATCCTTAGGATAAGCTTTATTAAGGTCTCTGAAGTTGGTGCAGCAATGGATACGACCATCAAGTTTTGATACTGGTACAAGATTTGAAACCCACTCAGGATAATTAATAGGGCGTATAAACTTATCATCCAATAGCTTCTGAATCTCTGCTTTGACTAAAAGGGCTACTTGAGGGTGAATTTTTTGAAGCTTTTGTCTAATTAGTTTTGCATTTGGTGACAGTAATAGATGATGTACCACAAGTGAAGGATCTAACCCTAGCATATCTGCATAAGTCCACGCAAAGTTGATTGCTCTTTTCATGAAAAAAGTGGTGAAGTCCTTTCTTTCTTGATCTGATAAGGATGCTGCTAGGAATGTGATCTTTGGATTCTGTATTGTGAGTAGATTTATCTCTTGAGATGTTTCCACCAACAATGGTGACCCTTCTTGATATTCATTGGTCAAAGGAAGGTCAAATCCTCCATCCTCATGCACCTCAGAGAGGTTTTCACCCTCAGATACATCCTTTATTTTTACTTTTTCGCGATCAAGAGGCACCTTTCAGTTTTCACCTAGTGACCTATCTTTTTTTATTTTATTTATTTCACTTTTGCGACTGAAGGATTTGACGCTTCCGCCAAAATATGCTAACAAAGGTAGATCCATCATAAAGCCAACTTTTTGATCTCCCAATGGTATGCCTTGTCTTATGCCCATAAACTCTGCTATAGCTTCATCATTTTGAAATGTGTCTAGAATAGCTACCCCCTGTTGGTCCCAATCAACGAGGTCGGGATATACGAGTTGAAGATCAGATGATGATGGGTGAGAGGTAAATGAGGAGGATGAAAGCATAAAGATGGATGTGTCTTGAAATAGTTTAGTTATGTGGTAGGAAGAGTCATCAACGACATCTGAATTAGAAGTCTCTTTTGTAGGAAAAGCTTTTGCTACCGTATCGAGAATACACGCAATGTCCTTGGAAGGCGATACCTCTCTACCATATCCTAGACAGTGCTTATTAAACTTCTTGGTGACAATAATAGGTTTAACAAGTCCTTGTCCTTGTGGTCCAAGACTGCCTTCTCCTTTGTATCCCATGTTCTTGATAATCCTAAATCCATTGTTTACCACTCCACTTCTAGAGTAAGTTGATCATTCTCATCAAAGAAGAGCCAAGAGTTGATATCATCAATGTCTTCATCTTCTAACATGCCTAATTTAATGAACACGGTTGGAGGTGCTTTGATGATGGTTTTGGATGAAGTAGCTTTTGAGATGGATGGTTGACCATAAAATTTGGGTGATAAGGGCAAGGTTCCTACACAACAAGATTCTTGTATAGTGTATTCACCAGGTCCTTTCTCTTTATATTGGTTAGCGATATTGGGAATGGATTTACTACATGAAGGCTTGTTCAAATCAGACAGATCTACATAGGATGTGGATGGATAAGCTTCAACATTGATAGGTATACGATTGGGGTCTTGATATTTAGCGCAAAAGGTTCATCAAAACTCAAATGGATTAGGATCGGTGGGGATTGTGACTTCAACACCATTGTAAGGGAACTTCTGACATTGATGGTATGTGGATGGAACAACTTTTATAGCATGTATCCAAGGGTGACCAAGGATAATGTTATATGGAAATTCAATATCAAGGACTTGGCAATGGGTATTAGTGGTAATAGGACTAACTTTGATAGGCAAATAAATTATTCCCTCTAAATCTCTCTCGGCATCATCATATGCTTTAATGGTTATGCTCTTTGTAGTGTCTATACGATCCTCAGAATATCTCAATAACTTTGAGATTTAGAGAACATATATTTAAACCAGCTCCACCATCTACTAATATTCGTTTAACTTGTCATTGGTTTATGTAAACTTCGATATGGAGGGCATCATTATGGGAGGGATCAAGCAATGAAAGATTTTTGTTGGAAAAGGTGAAGCGGTAAGGTGATGCAATACTCGCTATCATGACTTGGAATTGTGTAGTGTCAATATCATTTGTGTGAGACCTACTTTTTACACTACTGTTCATGAGACTATTTGCAGTGATTTTTATTATTATTTATATGTTGAGAGACTTTTGTTCTAGAATCTTGCTTATTAAACCTTTTTAAGGAAAATATTGTGTAATGATAATTAGATGTTGCTTCTATGAAAATGATGATTGGATATGGAACTTCAATGTGATTATATGGTAGAATGTTTAGGATGCATGTATTTAGTTTTGCTTCGGCTATGATATCTCTATGTGGTATTGACTTCGAGTTTGAGTGTGCGGGTATTACTAACGAAACCACAAATACGGAGACCATCTCATACCTATGTTGTATCCCTTGTGAGCTGATCTAATTCCATGGGGAACTAAGATCAACCTCATGTTTGGAAAATGTTGTAATGTTGTAATGTGTTAATATTGCATGAGGTCAAGGGAATAAGGGTTATCTTCTGATTTACTTTATTTATGATAAGTGATGTAAGAAATGTTGTTTTTAATCTTGTTTAAATTTTATTTCTTTTAGACCCTTTTTCTTGTGTTTTATTGGACTCTAGGAGTTCTAACTAGGCAAAAATCAACCCTGGGTTATACCCCATGGGTCTAGGGACCTTTTTGGCTAGGATAACCCTGGGTTAACTTCCATATGGTCACTTAAACTTCACAGTGAAGTTAAGTGACGAATTTGGAAGCATGGGGACAATGGGATGTGTGAATCCACACTCAGGCCCACTTCCAAGTCATGGAACAACTCCATGATCCCCTAATAATGGAGTGTTTGTCTCCATGTGCCTCTCTTTTGGTGGGGTTCCCCTTATTTAGGGTAGTGTGTGATCCACTCCCTTGGTATTTTATTTTACTTATTGTATTTTAAATTCTCCATGTGTTGTAAAAAGGACTATAGTGGGGAACCTATTGAGTGGGGCTAAATTGTCTTATGACCACTAGGATAATGGATGAGTTGTGGATTAGTTGTTTAATGCCACTTGGGAAATTAGGAAAATAGAGGGAATTAGTTTTTAAAAGAGGGAGGAGGAGGAGAGTAAGGGGGTTGGATTATTGTGGAAAGAAGGAGACTTAGAGAAGGAGGTTAGAGTGAAGCTCTTCATCAAATTTCATTCCATAATTGGGCTTTGAAAGGTTGGTGAACAACACTACTCTCTTGTGTGATCTGATGCTTGATTTGGTTGTTTGTTTCTTGCTTAATGAATGAGTTGCAAATGTCTTCTATGTGTTTTCTGTTATTGTTTTGGGGTTTGTTTTGGGTGTGGAAAGAGCTCCTTCTAGTTGGAAGGCAATGCTCATCTTGTATAGGGAAGGGGAGGTGTGACCCTCCTCGGGTGTCATCTTGTTTCTTGATATATGTAATGCCTAGAGGGCATGTTGGTACTTATTTAGCCTAGAGGGCTTATGGCTTTGAGAGCCTTTTGGGATATCCCTGGTGGTTGGGTTTATTGGAAGGCTTGAGGCCTTGTGGAAGAAGAGTAAATTATTGGCTTGAGGCCTTGTGGAGGAAGAATTAAATTGTTGGCTTGAGGCTTTGTGATACAATGTGAAAGGATGACACCTAGAGGTAGAGATTGTCTACTTCCCTACCCTCCTTGAACTCACCTAAGCTGAGTCTTTGTATTGTGAGTCAACCATGGGGTGTGTGTGTTAATTGCTTTGTTATTGTTATTCAATGCTATGAAGTGTTGTTTTGTCTATTCTACCCTAGTATGAGGATGGTCTCCCTAGCTCGGGGGTGTCCCTCTTGCGGGACTATGGTAGGGAGGAGAGCTAGATGGTTGTTGTTTTCTCCCTTGTTGTCTTGCAAGTTCTATTGAAGCATGATTAAGAGGAATGAAGAGATAACTACCTTGTTAATGAAAATGTTCTATCTTTCTATTTGTAATGAGGACTTGGTCTCTTAAAGTCCTTTCTGTAAGAGTTTTAGAGGAGAAATGTTCCCTCTTGAAATTGTTGTAAAAGTTGTTATCTTGGGAGTGGAGAGTTAATCCTCCCTCATTATGTCAATTGTTGTGACTTTAAATGGGTTTTTACATTACTTCATTGTATGTTTGGGAAAAGAAATTAACTCCTCCCTTAGAGTGTATTTGAGTTGTGGAATACTTATAATTGTTTGTCATCTTTTGGTTTTATCAAAATGTAAAGTTGTGTGAATGTTTGTGAGTTGGATCAGTTGTCTAAATTACCTCTTGTATTATTTAGTGAGAAGTTGCATTTTACTGTATTATGGAAGTTGCAAATTTACCTTGTTAGATGAAAATTAAAACTTGAGTTAAGTTTGCAATAATCTAGATCGAATTTCTATTTGTCTGTTGTGTGTTATTGAAACGGAAGATTCAATAGTTTCCTGTATTACCCTTTGATCCTTAATTCTATTTAAATTTGAAAATGTATTTGATAGATAAAAGAAAAGACAACTACGGATTTAAATTATTAAATGTTCCTTTTTATTTGATTAAATTGTTAAACTAAAATTATAACTAGTGTGAAAAGAATATTACCATGGATTATCGTTTTATAAATATAAATATATATATATTTATATATATATATATACATCATTTTACTTTTAAGTTTAGTTGTGAAATTATGATAAAACTGTATTTATATTTTTATTAATAAGAGAATTTGGGAAACATAAATAAATAAATATATATATATAGTTGTTAATAGTATATTTTAAACGAAATTGTGTAAATGGTAATATTGTTACATTGTGGCTATATACAAATATATCTATATATATACTTTTAGAATAGCCCTGAATTAATTGAGTGCAGATGATATATACAGAGATATATATTATCATTAAATAATAATAATTGAAAATTTTTGAATAACAAATATTGGAGAGTTCGTTGTTTTCATACAATACACAGCCGCGAAATATACAATAGAGGAGTGGTGGGGGGTTAAACCCCCACAGTAATATACAAAGATGGGGGTGTGGGGAGGGGCAAAGCCCCACCCACACCCACGAAGTGGGGTGTGGGTGGGGCTCCGCCCCTCCCCACACCCCCGCGACCCCAAAGACCCCCGCGGCTGCCGTTTCCATTGCACCACCTCCCACGCGATGCCCTCCCCTCCACTGCACTGCGCAGCCTCCACCGCCGCTGACCTCCCCACATCCTCTGCCCTCCACTCTCCCTTCGGCCCCTACGTCTACCATTGCCTCCGCCCTTCGCCGCAGCTCGGATCCGCCACTCCTACCCTACAACAACACTTCAAACACAATTAAATTTAGGGTTATCTAACCCTCTTCTCTATGAGATGGATTTCTATTTTAAAATGATATTAAGATGTAAGTGGTATTTCCACTATCATAACATAATAACATTTATATATATACATCTCTGTATATATATATATATATATATATATATATATATATATATATATATATATATATATATATATATATATATATATATATATATATATATATATAATTTGTGAGTGCATGAGCTTGCACTAAAAGGATATTTAATGGATATATATATATATATATATATATATATATATATATATATATATATATATATATATATATATATATATATATATATTACATGGGTTGGTTCTATGCAAAATACTCTATAAAATTTTAAGTGGGATTTCCACTAGTATGGGGTATAAAGATTAAAATTAAAATAAATGTATGTATATATGCAAATATATATATATATATATATATATATATATATATATATATATATATATATATATATATATATATATATATATATATATATGTTGAGTGCATATATATATGTACATATATGAATACCTTTATATATGTTAAATGTGGAGTTTTTCCAATTTACAAGAAAAGAAATTAAGTCATTGGAAAGATTTGTATGAATGATGAATTATTCATATATAAATTTATATATAAATTTGTTTAAATATATAATTGTATTGAGGTTTAAATGTAGAGGTGTTTTTAAGAAAAGCTATATGTTTCTGATTAATTATTTAAACTTTGTGAAAGGGTTTCTCTGAAATAAAACGAATATATCAAAAAGGAAAAGAAGATATTTAAATATGTAATTATATTCAAATATTTAAGTAAAGAATAATGAGACACAATTAATTGATTATTAACTAATTGAAATTCATCAGATCGATCTATAAAACGTGATCTCAATTTATGATATTAAACCTAATGGTAGACTAGGAAATGATAAAATTCATCGAGATAAATAGATTAAATAGCAATGGTATGAAATCAAGAAGAAAAGCGAACTAGTATCGAAACAAACTGAAGAAACCAGTTAAAGGTCAACCATCTACCAAGAGAACCCTATACGAAGCAAATTAAACTGACTCAACTTAACGAACGATATCTATATATGCATATGTGTAGAATATATACCGTAGTAGCAAGCCCTTGTCAACTTAAACAAACGCAACCGAGCACGCTTACGCGTGTGAGGGGAGCTTTCATGTAGTAAAGGAAAAAAATTTGATAGCTCAATTCATGCCTACATGTCATATGTGGACATAACATGCATGTTTTTGCGTGTTGTGGACGCATGTGAAATGTGGGCATGACAATTTGGCACCGATGACTCTTGTAAAGCTTTATCTAGAATGGATTTATGGGCAGGTGATATCCGCAATAATTCCAAAATGGAAATATGAGCGAGGGTCTTACTAAGGTGGTCGAGGATATTGTAACTAGAGGTTAGGTGTATGGTAGATGGGGCTCCTTGAATAGTAACACAGCCTCGATGAGTAGTGACGACACAATCGAGTTCTTTTCCTTTGATTGTGATGGGCTCTTTTACTCGTATGCTAATGGTAGAGATGCAATTTTGTTCAATGCGGCCAATTGTGGATGACTCAGGTATATTGGACATTCTTTCCCATATTGGAGGTACTTGCTTTGTCATGCGATGGGAGTGGATTCTTGAAAGCATCAAGATCATAATTTGTGGTTTGTTTAGGGGGATCAACAGTGATTTCACCTTGATCAAGAAAGTTTTATATCAAATGTTTCAGTTTCATGCAACTAGTCGTATGGTGTCCTTTCACTCTATGAAATTCACAATATTCATTGTCCTTGTACCAATTAGGTTTAAACTGTGGTTCTTCATTTGGTCGAGCTTTAGGTAATGCAATTTTTTCAGCTTGCAGGAGCTTTTTGAGAACGGATTCAATGGGTTCTCCCAAAGGAGTGAATTGTCATCTAGGTGCTTGATTGGGTTTTGGGTGATCTCGTGGAACAAAAGGTGTGTTCTTGGATACTTCTTGGATATGGATGGGAGCTTTCATGGTTTGGACATTCTTTGCATCAACAACACCATCATTAACAATATTTTTGCTCTTGTTCCAAAAATAGGTTTTGTCATTCGAGGATTGTGCATTGTCTTTGGGTTCTTTGAAAATCTTGATGACGCCTTTTGCAATTAAAGCCTTTTCAATGTTTCTTGCTTTAGAAATGAGCTCATCAAAGGTGGCAGAACTTTGGAGTTGTAATTGGAATGATAGCTTGGGGTGCAGGTTTTGAACAAATATATCCACTTGCTATTTTTCGGGGATTTGCCATGAGAGATTACTTGCCATGTTTCTCCATATTTGGATAAATGATGAAAAAGTTTCCCCATTGAGTTGTTTATTGTTGACAAGATCATTCATGGTTACTTCATGTTCTATGTTGAAGGCAAAGTGTGAGACAAATTTGTGTGCAAGTTATTTGAAAGACTTGATGCCCAGAGGTAAATGAGAGAACCATTCCATAGCTTGTCCTCCAAGACTACGAGGAAATAGTCACAAAAGATATGTGTCATTGTATGCAACATCAAGGCAATCGACATAGAATGTCTGAAGATGGTCGTGTGGATCACCTTTTCCTTTGTATTTGTCAAATTGTGGTATCTCAAAGTGTGGGGGAAAAGGTATCATTTGAAGTGTCTTGTCAAAAGGATACGGGCATACATCTTCAAAAGAAAATGTTTTCTTGGTTTGACCCATACGCATGTCTACGACTTCTTGTCATAATTGTTTGACTTTCTACTCCATATCAGATGTATATGTTTGTTGTTGTTGCATAGGGTTTTGATGACTTGGATGTGGGATTTAATACACCAGGGTGTTATTTGGAGGATATTGTTGGGATGAATTATATGGCAGGGTGTAGGTGTTGTGGCCTTGGTTATCAAATGGTGAAATGGTGTAGGTGTTTGAGGATGGATTGACACTTTGATTTTGCATCACATGTGAACCAACGTATGGATTAGTGTGTGACATTTGTTGATTAGAAGCTTGAGATACGACGGGTGGATTGGTATAGGATATTTATTGAGGATTGGGGTTTGGTGGAGCTTGGGATGTGATAGATGGATTAGCATCTAGGATACATATTGGTTAGATGGTGGTGCTTGGGATACAATAGGAGGATTGGATACTTGTGGTCCAAGTGAATTGAGCTGGTCAACATATGGTTGTGATCCAAAAGTTTGGTTGATAACCGACATATTAGGATTGGACAACACATGCGATGTTTGGATGATATTCATGGGTAAGGTGTTGGGATTAGAAGACACATTGGATGGTTGGGATAGTTCAACATGTGACACAAGTAGATTGGCATGAGGTCCTTGTGGTACTTGTGGAGGAGTGATGTTTATGGAGGAAGATGAAATGGGTTGAGACACATGAGATGGAGTAACATGTGATACACTTTGGTTAGAGACTTGAGGTGCTTGGGACACATGTGAAGGGGTTACATTTATGGAGGAAGATGAAATGGGTTGAGACACATGAGATGGAGTAACATAGGGCACATTTTGGGTAGAAACTTGAGATTCTTGTGACACATATGAGCTAATGAGATTAGAAGATGTTAACAAAGGATCTATGGATGTGGGTGCGTGAAATGGAGGGATGGATAGATGAGCAAAAGGTGATGCTTAAGTGTTATGTATGGACATCATAGGCTTGGTGGACATGGTATTGATAGCCTTTTCGGTTTCCCTTGCAATAACAACATCATTGGTTGGATCTTGTTTTTGGATTTTGGATATGTCAAAGTCGCTTGGCAATTTGGCTCCTTTTTAAACTAATTGTAAGAGAAATCTATCAGGATTGGAGTTTATGAGCCTATTGGCATTTTCTAAAGCCTCGACATCATGTTGCTCTTCTAAGTCATCTTGAGATTCCTCATAGGTAGATTGAGCAAAATGATATTGTGGCACTTGAGTTGAGAATGATGGCCCGATAGTATAACCTTCAGGTACAAACATATCTTGAGGCATTCCACTCATGAATTTTGAAGCATCCTTAAGAGGGGTAGGTTGAAATTGCTATAGATTGGCTTCCATGGCTGCTTTGTATTGGCTCATTATTCGAGGCATTGTTTGGGTGATGGATGTGATTTTTGGACTAATGTGACAAAGTTGAGACCCTTGGATTGTTTGATTGGTGTTTGGATTGATTTTAGATAGATGATTTGGTTGGCTTAATCGATGGATTAGATTGTTGATTTCTGATTGATTGGTTGTTTTGATTTGGATTGATTAGTTGATCAAGTTTGGATTGGTTGATTGATTATCCCCCAAGAGATAGACTCATGAACGCAAGGGTAGACAAGATTTGATTAATTGATGCTGTGATGGACCAACTCAAAAGAAACCACTCTCTCAAGCTGGAAAAAAAATGCTGCTATGATCAAAGCCAAAAGATGATGTTGATTTCATTGTTTGACTGATATGGATGGTTGATTTAGGGTCTCAAGAGGATGGAAGGCTCAAAAAGTCCAAAGAGTATGATATGAGTAGGTTGGATAGGATAAATTCAAGTTGTAGATGATTACTGATTTATCTGGAAGCTGACAACAGGCTCAAGATTAACTAAAAATATGTTGTTTAGACTGGATGAATAATGACAAGTTACTATTTACCAAAGGCAACTCACAATAGCTCAAATGCAACTAAGGATAAGCCAAAGGCGACCGTCTACATATCAAAGGTGAGTCTCTGCAGTTCAAATGCGATTGTGTATGGCTCAAAGGTGACACCCGATAATTCAAAGGTGCCTGTGTTATGGTCAAGGGTGATTTTGAAGCAAACTAGAGGTAATCTTTTGTGGTTCAAAGGTGATTGACTACTGTTCAAAGGCGACTGGTTGTTGTTCAAAGGTGATTTTCTGTGACAGTGAATTATTTTTGGGCAATTTTTTTTGTTTTTGACAAGAAAATAGATGACAAAGATACACACACACATAAGACACTCACAAACATGTACAACCTAGGCTAGAAAGGATATTACCTATTGAATCCCTACTTGGATTTCTCCAAATACTGAAACAAAGCAGATAGCTAGAGCTGTTGGTGACACTAGCTCCCCCTTACAAGGCACGGGCACACCAACCTCTCTTACCCTTCGGATCGTGTGAACCGAGGGAATTCCTGTCTCTATAATGAATAGTACATGTAGGGCAGCTTCAAAGGTTTGACCTCCTGCCTCAACAAGTAAAGGGATTTTGGCCTCTAAACAAATGGTTTCTAGTGGATATTCGGGGGACCGGCATGTTACGTGCGTCCTACAAGCCACTTAAAGCTCTAACTAGCTCTACTAGGAGTCTCAAATATGCTAGGTACACCTCCTTTCGAACTAGCACTGTACGATAAGTACTAATACCGATTTGGACTTAGCTTTCGCCTTATCCTATTTTGTATAGTGGACCGAATGAAAGTACCGCTTGAGGTCGTTCCCTTGGGGTGAGTACCTCTTTTCCCATCAAGGCATGACTCTCTAAAGATAATAACAAGTTCTCTTGCACCCAAGATCCATTTGATAGGCAAGGGGAGAGGATACTTTTGTTATTAGCTTAGGGTTACAAACATGCACAACAAACAAACAAAAAAGATAAAATAAACACGGAGCAAACAAGGTTCTTTTTAAGCACCAAAACCAAATGTTCCTAAATTAGTGAAAAATATGATGAATCTTTGACTGATCAGTCCTACAAACATATTTGTCACTAGTTTTAGGTCCACCTTTCTTCAACAAACAATAAAATGTTGCAATGACAAATGTTATCTGCCAAAGAAAATCAACTTGCAATAGTATTAACCAAAAGCGAATGAAGAACGATCAAATATCAAATGTGATGATGATTTTCCCAAAGGTGACTGCCTGCTGCTCAAAGGCGAGTATGTATGATGCAAAGGTGACTTAGGATCGTGCAGATGCAATTGACTGTTCACCAAAGGCGCTCGAATCTTGTGAAATTTGCAAAAGCTCAAAACCCAGGGTGAGATAAATGATCAAAAAGTAAATATGAAACTCTCTGATAACCCCAGAAGATGAATTGCTTGAGTTTGAATCATGTATTCTGTAAATCAACACAAAAAATTCCACAATATGTTATGATTAGGTCAAAGACAAATCAAACCCCAAATAAACTAGCTTGAGGATGAGAACTGACCCCTAGGGTTAGCAAATAAACCAACTTGCAACCTAGATCAGACATAGAAAAATTAACTAAAACCCTAGAAAACCTTGCAAAGACAGAAAAATAGCAATAAACCCTAGATAACCAAAGGCAATCCTCTACCGATCAAAAGTGAATGCCTACAAACCAAAAGCAATCGAGGATTGTGCAAATATGATTTTCTGCAGACCAACTATGATTCAGGACTGTGCAAAAGTGACGATCTACCGCTCAAATGCGATGCTCTGCAGATCAAATGCACTATATGTATCTAGACTTCAAAACAACCTTCAAATGAAAGATTAATCAAGGATGTGGGTCCCACTGGGCATGCCAGAATGTGTTAGCAAGAAAAATTAGGTTAATAAGATCAAGCATTACAATCAAAACCCAATCCTAGCACCTTCAAAGAATCCATCTAAACGACACAAAATAAAAGCAAATCAAAGAACAATGTCACCTAGATTGTATTGATTCCTTGGTTGTAATGTGGATTGCTTCTCAATAGTGAACAACCATAGTTGTCAAAGCTGCCATGATGATGAATGATATGCTCGAAGTGCTCAATGGATTTAATATGCATAAGATGATAATTTGGACACTATGTGATTGTGTGGGATTGAATGGAATGAGGTGAGAGGTCTATATATAGCTCCCAACTAAGATTGATCAACGGTTGATATTAAACAAGAAGCTTGGATAAATGTGTACAAGACATGTGTCCATAGAGATAGCTTTTATTACATGATTGTAGTTGGTTTGTTGATAGTGGTAAGATTGATTTTCTTAAAATAGGATATTTTTTCTATTTTAAGGGTTGGATGATGTGGATGATTGATTTTAGAACCAATTAAATCATTTTTGTATTTAATTTAGAATAGGACCTATCTTGTACACATAGAAGAATGTGATAAGAGAGAGAAATGATAAGATAAAAATAAATTAAACAAATAAATTTATTTAATTTATTTTTAAATGATAGAGGAAAGAGCTAAATTTAGAAAAATTGGAGGAATCAACATAAATAAAATAAATAAATGTATTTAATTTATGTGCATGATAAGAGGATAAATAAATAAAATATTAATTTTATTTATTTTAGAGGAATAATGAGATAATTAAATAATTAAATATTATTTAATCATATATGAAAATAGAAGAAAATAGATGAAATTAGATAGAATTAATTAAATAAATATAATTTATTTAATTAATGATAGAAAGAGGGTGATTTAGAAGAAAATAGATGAATTAACACAAGTGTGCTAGACAAAATTGACATATGAGAAGGTGAAAATGTAAGAAATTGACACATGATGTGAAAGGTCAATTTTGGGTGTCTACAATGAGCTCAATGTGAGCGAAGAGAGCACTATGGCTTGCAAACGAGTAATGTAATGACGTAATGAGAAGATTTTAGCAATCTTTGGCATGACAAATATATGCAAAAATTAACCCAAGGATTATGGAAGATAATGCAAGTAAACCAAAACCCTCTCCTCAAATCAAACCCTCACACTTAGATAGAATGGAGTAGAATGCACCCTAGTTCTACTAGCTTTGTTTTATAGATAAAATATGCATTGTGGGCTGCCTACAAAAACCAACATAATCTAGGTATGAAAACGCTGTAATGAAGGCAATGAAGATGATAAAAATGACATGTACTTACATATGAAAGATGTTATGTTGATGTGATGTGAGAGGCTCAATTTATAGATGGCTGCATGATGAATGGATGGTTAAAATTAAAATATGAATAATGTGATGTGGAGGGCTAGGATTAAAAGGTAATTTAATAAGTGGGATAGTGTGACAAGCAATTTTATGAAAGTGGTAGTGTGACAAAGGGTGAAAATAAAAAATTACTTGAATTATGAGAGAGGGACATGTGTGAGGATGAGAATAAATGTGAGGGCTAATTTAAATAAATATTTTATTTAAATTAGATGATGGAAGAATAAGTGGAAATTAATTAAATAAATAATAATTAATTAATTAATTGGCTAATGGGAGGATAAATGAGATAAATTAAATAATATAATTTATTTATTTAATTTAGGAGATGAAGGAAATGGATTAATTAAACAAATATAATTTATTTAATTAATTTGGGAAAGGGATTATGGTAAAGGGGGAGACTCTTAGGAAAAAAGTGTTACAAAGAGTTGCAAGGTGGTGTCGACTAGGTGATGAAAGTAACATGATCAATTTCAGGTGTCTACAACAATAATAAAATAAAAGGCTCATAAGTCTTATGTGAGCATAATGCTATGTGGAGAGCAAAAACCTACAAATCTTGGATGCACAAATGAAATTGCCTCCGTTTGTACTTGAGGGAGGGGGTATTTATAGGTTGGAAGGGGTCATAAAAGGTGGGAGAGATTGAAGAGTTAATGCCTTTGATTGGAGAGTTAACTCATTATATTAGGGAGTGAATTGGGCTAATTAGGGAGTGAACAAGCCAAGATAGCTTATCATTGAAGCAAAAATGGAGTCATAAAGAGTCCAAAAGATGACAAGTATAGATAAAAAGGAGTCAATTATGCATGCATGAAGGCTTAGAATAGTTAACTCTATGTTTAGGCCAAAAACTCATGCAAATAGGAAGAAAAATGGACCAAAATGAAGCTTTTTCGCATCCAAAACTCAAATTTTTCCACGGTTGGAAAAGATGACAGGGCTGCCCTTGGGTCGCCCCTTTTGCTAGTCCAAATCGCCTGGGGGTGACCCAAAAAGGATTGGACCCAGGTTGAAATGTGGGGTTGGAGATGGTTGATTAGGGGATGGAGAAATGAACTGCCTTCGTAAATAGGTCAAAAGGTGGTCAACAACCAAATCTCCACTTGAAAATGTTTAATCTCCCAAGGGAGATCCTAAAATAATAGGGGGAGATTTGTCCTGGTTGAACATAACTAAAAATTGAAAGTTGGAAATGGCTTGGGAGGTCCCCTAGAGGGCTCTTATGGGTGGGGTTGGATGAAAACACTAGGGAAAGGTCAAATTACAATAAATAGATGAATAAGAGGTTTAGGGACCAAAATTGACAAGTGTCAAAAAGTGTTGAAAGCAGGGGAAAGGTTAGTATGGCAAAGGGGAAACAAAGGGAGAAGTAAAAACCCACATGTTACCAAGAGAATCATTATTAAGAGGGCGTTATTTTATGCTTACATGTACGTGACAAGGATTATGAGTCATCAGGGGGTCCTCATGGAGGTTGCGCATGATTTTGGTGCTTACATATTTGCCCCCTTGGGGAAGGTAGTCTACATGAAGGGTAGGTACCATTCCCAAACTAGGCCTTACCCGTTGTCGATTTCCTGTAATTGTACCTACAATAACTAGCATTAGTTTGACATTTAGATGTATCAAAATAAATAATGAAAACTAAAATGATTGAACATACCATAGATTTGTGAGTTCACCTAGTTGTTTGCTTTTGTCGAGAAGACCTATAGGGATGAAAGCACCTAAAACGAGAGCACGAAATATGCATAAAAGCAAAAATTACTCTAACAGTGCATAAAACAAACTAAGCTAAGAGAGGAAAAAGAGTGGAGAAATTAGAGCATGAATGGAGTGAAATGCTGATAGAATTAGTTGCGCAAGCAGTCGTTGGAAAGATATCGCTGAGGGGATCGCAAAGATGGCTGCTACTTCTACCACTGAGAATTAGGTACAAAATCAATCAAAAACCATCCTCTAAACCCTACTTTTATTTTTGTGAAAAATCTTATGAATGTGTTTGTTTTTGTCAATCTTTCTTGTTGTATTGTGTTAGTCTTGTTGTTTAGAGTAGAATCGATCTTTCGTTCGTCAACATTTGTCAAGATTTGTAGCTTTTAGAGCATTTTAGCATGAGGGGATGTGAAACTAGGTCACCTCTTTTTCTAGTCCAAATTATCTAGGGGAGATTTTGTTGTGCAACAAGGTCACCCGATGGAGATCTGGTTGTGTAACAGGGTCACCTGGGGGAGATCTTGTTGTACATCTGGGTCACCCAGGGAAGATTTGACCTGGTGAAAGGGGTGACCCAACCAGTTGAATTCTAACTAAGATTTAAAGTTTTCTAACCTTTATGGCACTCCATTTTGATCTAATTTGAACACTGAATTCCTTAATTTATTGCAATTTTCTAGGTTTTATATGCTTTTTTGTGAAATTTTTGCAAGTTATATGATTTTTTGGATTTTTTGAGTTTGACGGGATCTAATGAAAGTTCTTTTATAATGACAAGATATGCACATTTACAGGAATGCAAATCGTGAGCAGTTGTGGTTATCTAAGACGTATCATTCTTTATCTCCTGGTGATCTTGTTGTCCTGAAGAGGGTAGGCTTGGAGAGGATTTGTCAGGTTCCTATTGTTCATCCTACCTCTCGCATTAGTTGTGATATCCTGACCTATTTGGATGTTGATAAAAACACCTTTAGGTTCCCCCAGGTTTTAGGGGAGTGGACCATTACATTGTACAATGTCTATCACATCCTAAGAGTCCCTGTGAGAGGACATCCACTTGTTCTTCCTACCAACAAGTCCATTGAGGACATGGCATCTTGGGCTTTGATCATGGGTGTAAATAGTCCTAATGAGCAATCTAGAGTTTAGCTCACTTCAGTGCCTCCGCTTAACATTCCTCTCTTGAGGAAGTTCCTTATTGGCTTGATTACATCGAGGTTGTCAAGAGACAAGGCCTCGACTCGTCTCAGCTGATGTTGGGCACCCATTATTTAGCGCATAGAGTACGGTACTATTTTTGCATGGGGTGTCGATATCCTTGTTATGGTTTATCGTGACTTCTATTGCATTGCTCATCGTGGGGCTCTCACTTTCAGTCATTCCACTCTAATCATGACATGGATTTATGATCACATTAGGCCCTACCGAAAGGATCTGCCACTTACTGATCCTGGACTCCCGAGAGCTACTCGATGGGATCGAGTCAGTCATTTTGACACTTCATCGCATATAGTGGCCACTCTTATTGATGCAGATATGATTTTTGATCCTTATGTTGATATGGAGGGCACTTGGCCTCATCATAGACAGATCCAAGATTACTGTCATAGTGTTACCGAGGTTTCTGATTGAAATGGATTTGTCAACGCTCAACATATCGAGCGAGTCCTTTAGTAGCTAGGAGATGGTTTTCCAGGGGACTTGCCCTTGATTCCTACTTGCTACCAGTCTATCCAGGAGATGGGTGAGATTGGCTAGAAGACCATTATTTGAACTCCTAGGTTTTAATTGCTAGGACTCCTAGGACCTTGAGAGCTTGACAGAGGGGAGGGAGAGGAGCTCCACCATGAGGACTCATTGTTTTGGAGGATACTGACGAGGACTATGATCCTGAGAGGGACGATCAATCAGATGATGGTTTGACTAGAGATGATCAAGAGGTTGATTTATATGAGGAGGAGGTGCTAGGGGCCACTTCTTCAAGTCTTAATCCCCCTCTTTCTAATGATGATATGAGATGCATTGATCCCACTTGGCCTAGTCTGGTGATCCTCGTAAGTTTATCTAATTTTTGTACTCTATATTGTATCCTCTTGTTGACCCTTGAATTAACACTCCTTTTCCTTTCATCTTTTAGGTAATGTTGAGGAGTGGAGGACCTTCGTTTGTGACACTTATGTTTTTTTAGTTGGTCCTTTTACTGGTCTGTCGTGGGAGTGAATTCTTATTGATCCTTCAGTGCCTGCTAGGGTTGGTCGACATACAGACATCTTTGCTCCTGGTTATCATGGTTGTCAGGATAATGATACTTTGAGAGCAAAGAATCACACTCTTAGGGGTGAGAACACTATCCTTTGAGAGATGGCTCATCTTGGGATTCAGTGTCCTGATATGCACAAAGTGGGCCCTTCACATTCTTAGGCTCACAATAGGGATCCTCGTTCTCACAGATCTCATGGAGATTCTAGTGTTGTTTAGAGGCATAGGAGTAGGAGCCCTGATGGTTCAATTGGAGGGAGCCATCCTTGAGGCTTTTGTCTATTTGTTTTCTTATCATGCCCCCTTGTATGGGGAGACTCAATTCTCATGAGATCATTTTGTTTAATCTCTTGTATCTTTGTCTACTTGTAGCACTTTTAACTTTTGATATATCTATTAAATCATCTCTTAAGGATTACCACTATCGTATGAATGCTTATCTCCTGTGTACTTTAGAAGTTTTATAACTTTTTGCTTGTTTGAACCCTTAACTCTAAGAATGAGAACACGATGACAATGATATGTTTTTAGCTCTTTTTTAGGATATATATGAATGCAATGGACGATATGAAATGCAAGGACAAACAATGCAAGAGTACTTTTCTATTTCTATGAAATGCCATGAGCTATGACATTGACTTTATTGCTTTAGATCTCTTTTTCTGACTTTTATATGAATGCATCATGGAACAAACATTATGACTACTCTTTAGTATGATTTTCAATTCAGGGGATTGTGAATTATCCTGGTGTAGGAGACTTATTTAACTTTGTGAGATGGGGATTTAGAACTCAAGTGGGAATGGGAGGAGATGGAGTATTTCTAAATTGTGGGCTTTTCTAAAGGCTAAACATTGATCCTTATCTAGATAAGACAATTTGACAAGCTTTCAACTTAGACAAGAAACAACTTTTATTGGCATTCTCTAGACTTAGATCATGGATGGAAAGAAAGCTAGACCTGGAGTAAAGGAAAATGGGAAAGAACAAGGATCCCTAAGTAGAAAATGGTCCTAAAGACTACTAGACTATTGTCTTTACTTAGCTAGTGTAGTGTGTGCTTTGTACCTTTCTCTTTTATTTTCTCTAATAAAATATCACCCTTGAAGCTTTGAGCTTAGATGTATCTCCACCCAAGGGTAAGGACACTCAACATTCTTCTCTCTATCACTCCTTTACTTGTAACTCTCTTTTTTTTCTTTTTTTTCTTTTTTGCCCGTATATGCAAAGAGATGAGGGACCGCGCGACTTTTTGGTCCCATACAAGTCATAACACGAGTGTGTTATAATGCGCTCACGTTATGGCTCGGTATTACTGAGCCTAAAATGTGAGCATATTTTGTCATGCATGGAAAGTTTTAAGTGTTGTCATGCATGGAAATTTTTAAGTGTTGTCGTGTATGGAAAGTTATAAGTGTTCTATGTGCATGGAAAGTGGGGAGGGAGGTAGAGAGTTGAGAGAGAGAGGGTAGGAGGTATAGATGGGAGGGAGAGGGTAGGAGGTAAAGAGGGGGGAGAGGGAGAGAGGGAGAGAGAAAGATTGGTTATGACATGCAACCCTAAACCCCTAAACCCTAAATAATAACCCTAAACCTTAAACTTGAGGAACCCTAAACCTCTAAACACTAAATAATGCCCCTAAACTCTAACCCCTAAACCCTAAACCCAAGCAACCCTAAACCTTTATCTCCTTATATCTATCATCCCTCTACCTCTCAATCTCTCTCCCTATGTCTCTAGCCATGTCCCTCACTCTCTATCTCCCTATCTCTCCCCTCGATCTCCTATATATCTCCCTATCAGTCCTCTCTCTCTAAACCCTAAACCTTAAACCCTAAACCCTAAACCTCTAAACCTTAACCCCCAACCCCTAAACCATAAACCCTAAACCCTAAATAATACCCCTAAACCTTAACCCCTAACCCCTAAACCCTAAACATTAAACCCCTAAACCCTAAACCCAAGCAACCCTAAACCTTTATCTCCCTATCTCTCCCCTATCTCCCTATCTCTATCATCCCTCTACCTCTCAATCTCTCTCCCTATGTCTCTGGCCATGTCCTTCACTCTCTATCTCCCTATATCTTCTCTTGGTCTCCTCTATATCTCCCTATCGGTCCTCTCTCTCTCTAAACCCTAAACCTCTTAACCTTAACCCCTAAACCCTAAACCTGAGCAACCCTAAACCCCTAAACCCTAAATCCAAGCAACCCTAAACCCCTATCTCCCTATCTCTCCCCTATCTCCCTATCTGTATTATCCCTCTACGTCTCGATCTCTCTCCCTATGTCTCTGGCCTTGTCCCTTACTCTCTATCTCCCTATCTCTCCCCTTGGTCTCCTCTCTATCTACCTATCTCTCCCCTCGATCTCCTCTATATCTCCCTATTTTTCCTCTCTCTCTCTAAACCCTAAACCCTTAACCTCTAAACCTTAACCCCTAACCCCTAAACCATAAACCCTTAACCCTAGCCCCTAGCCTCTAAACCCTAAATAATCCCTAAACCCTAACCCCTAGACCCTAAACTCTCTCTCTCTCTCTCTCTCTCTCTCTCTCTCTTTCTCTCTCTCTCTCTCTCTCTCTCTCTCTCTCTCTCCAAAGCAAATGGAAAGAAGAAAACTAGGACATGCAAAGAGGGATGAGGATATAAATTAGGAGGATGAAATGGAAACAAGATAAAATGAAAGTTCATTGGATGGGAAGAATGATGAGAGGAGAGGTGCAAAATAGTAAAATAAGGAAAATTTGGTGGGATCTAAAGGCAAATTGGAAAGGAAAAGGAAAATTAGGAAAACTAGGAGAGAGAGAGAGAGGGGTAAGGAGGGAGGGAGAGAAGGTGAGATGATTTTATTTCACCATAAAACGAGTGCGTTATTATGTGAGCACATTATTACGCACTCACGTTATGCTTTGATTTGGTAATTTCCAAGTCTTTGGCTTGGATTTGCCTTGGGCTTCAAACCCAAAGGCTTGGAATGAGTTTTGAACGTCCAAAGACATGTTTTTGCATATTGTAACAAAAATTACATAATCTGGAGCATGCTCCCCATCAAGTTTGTACTTGTTTCAATGGCAAGTCAAAAAAATACCACAATAATCTTAAGCTCTCTCTTAGTTTTCTAACCATATAATTTTGTTCACGTTTTGAGTATGTTAAGGTTTTCATCTTTAATTTCTTTTGTTAGTGTATTTGTTTTTTATCAAAAATTGATGTGTGGTATTTTTGACTTTTTTTTAACTGTTCATCAAAATTTCAAATAAATTATATTTTTAGAAACTAGACTCTATTCTACACGTATTAAAAAAATGATTTTCGATTAGTTTTCAAAAAAATTAGGGGGGAGCATGCTCAATTTTTTGTTTTTAAGGATGTGTCCACTATGAAAATTAGTAAAAAATTAATTATTCATGAAAAAATTATCAGAAAAATTGGGGATAAACTACATGGTGTTAGCTAATTTCTCACTAAAGTAGTTTTTGAAATAATAAAGAAAAATTTAACATTTTAGGGGGGCCACACCAAACGCTATGTTATGTTTTTTTGAAAAAACAAGACCAATTTGTGTGGTCCCCCTTTTTGAACCCCTTAATCTTAACCATTTTTTAATAAAATTAGTAGTTTAGAAACTAGATTCAGAGCACTACGACTCTTCTTTTTATTCCATCTTCAAATTTTGAGTGTAACTATCTTTAATTTCTCATCCAACATCAGTCTTTCTTGATTTTAGAAAAAAAGTGGCATCTTAAGACACCCTTTTGGTCCCCCATCTTTATGCACTTACCCTTTTGTATTTTTGCAATGCCTCACTTGATTTTCTCTTTTTTTTTATATATTTTGACTTTTATGGAAATGTTTTTGAGCTTTTTGAGTACTTTGGATATGTAATGTCCTAGTTGTTACACTTGAGCTATGAACACAAGCATCCATAATCAAACAATCTACTAACTGTCAAGAAAAAGGATAGTAATATTCTATTGATGAAATTGCAAATTTGTTTTAAATTATTTAAGAAATTCATGAATTAATCACGTAAAAATTTAATATAACACAATGTATCAATTCTATGTACCATATTAGTCATAGAGGAAAATTTCATCATACACTTCAAGCCTAGAAAATTTACTATAGTTCTTTCATATACTTTCAAGTTATACCTTTCAGTGGATTTTCTCAATTCATAAGTAAATAGGTCTAAATGTTCATCTCTTACCATAGAATCCAACCCTAACCATCATCATTCTAAAACAATTTGATACAATTTGCTATATGTACATAATCTAAATTAGATTAATAACTTAAACTTACTACTAGAATAAATTGATTAACTAATACCTTTGGCTCTTTTGCTTTATACCAAAAAATGTTCCTTGCTTCGACAATTGTACCCTTATCATATCACATTTCTTGCACACTAGGTCAAAGAATTTAAACTTTTGAAAATACAAAATCCGATCTAATATCTGAAGTATAATTGGAAAAGATCAAGACCTAATGGGTCAGATCTATGCCTCATGGGTTCATCCTCGATGGCCTTGCCTACGTACATGCAGAGACTTCATAGTTTGACTAGGTTTTCAAAAGATTAAGTTGGTTTAAATTTATTACAATAATGAGTAATTTACAAGAATAGAACCATAACAAGCAGCTAAGCTCGCTTATCTGAGCCATAAGAAGGGTACAACATTAGATTAACAATGCTACTAGATACAAGTTGATTGGAAATAGGTTCATTACACAATACTTTTCTAAGATAATAAGCCTTCCTACAAAGGCAACCCCTTTCTCTCTCAAAGTTAAAGGCACTATGCAATGATTATGTCATACAGGTGCTAAGGAGTACAAGAGGAAAACAACAACAACTGTCTACAAACAATTCCAACAAAGGTACAAAGAGGAAGGTTAGTAAAGTAATGGAAATGATCCAACCATTCTCCTTGATAACATACAAAAGTTTCCGTGAGCATTTACTTAGATTTCAACATGTGTGAAAGACTAACATATACACAACATTTTAGTCAACTCTCTCTCATTTTGAAACTATTTTGTACAAAGCTACTCACACTTCCCATACTAAAGAGGATTTATTTACTAATTCAAACTAGATGCAGGTTTAATACTAAATTTTATCCACTTACACGAAATAAGAAAGAATTGATCATATAAGACAACTCCATCATTTAATTGAACCTCTTCAATATTATCCCAACCTACTATTCTTTATAAAATAATAAATAAAAAAACAAACAATTAAATAAAGATTAGTTCACACTATAGTGAAGGTTCTAACAATCTAAATTCTCTAATAAGTTTTGTAATATGCCAAAAGAACAAAAGTATCCCATTCGGAGTGGCACACAAGTAAGATTTAATAACAAATTAAATATTCTAAAGAACTATAATATATGACTTGTGGCTCTTTTAAACCAAAACCAAAATTCTCTATGTATCGTCAAAGTTCAAGTTTATATGTTCACTAGGTTATGTTTATATATAACCAGTTTCTATACCATAGTATTAGCACACAACAAGGTGTCTAACGTCCTTATAATTCTCACATTAATATCCATTTCAAATTTATATATTCACTAGGTTATGTTTATATATAACCAGTTTCTATACCATAGTATTAGCACACAACAAGGTGTCTAACCTTCTTATAATTCTCACATTAATATCCATTTCCAAATATTATTAGCATCTACCAAAAAATCTCCAACCTTCAAGTTGGTTAACGTAGTTATAATCGACATGATTAGTTTTCAACTACCTTCAATTAGAGTATTAAAAGTATAACAAACCTCACTACCATATTCACTTTCAAATAGTTGAAGAAAAAAAATAACCTTCTATAAGAGGTTTCTAAGATAAGTCTATCGTCTACATATGTACACCCAAGAATTGCAATAAGTATACTCTTGCCCAGATGTTAAGGCAAAGTTTCAAAATTCATGTTCTAATACCTAAAAGATACACATTTCATAGAAAATTAAAAGGAAATAATTAATTAAAATTTCTAAGTAATTGTAATATGTAGGTATAAAATTGTTTCATCTCCCACCCTACATGGGTCTCAAGAATGATTATTATGTCCATTAAGCGTATGGCTATAGGATACCACTACTACAACATAGAGTAGTTTTATTGTGAAATAAAAGGAAGTCTAAGTATAACTACATGTAATAACCTCACAAAGTGTCATCTCATGAAAAGTAATTACTGTAGGATATATATAGATTAAATTATTGAAAAACTTAGAAATTTCTAGCAAATAAGTAAGCAGGAGTGAGACAGATTTCGCTACTCTTACACATCTAATATATTTTTCTAAAAACAACTTTATTGAGGTATCCTTTCAAATCAAAGCAACTGATGTAGGTGTGTCAATATCAACATGCTACTTAGCAGCTTGATTCGATTGCTAAATTAAAACAAGAGCTGCAATGCAGCTGCAGTCCTTGCCAACTGCAAAGTAGAAAAGGCATGCCAAGGAGCCATAAGAAAGATGTATCAAAACACAAGATCATTGAAAAACTAATTTGGATTTTACAAAGCTCAACAAAAAGCAACAACTAAATGCAAGATACAAGATAAATAAATATGTATATGTATAAGTGTCATTCTACACCATAATTTGCTTTCAAGGAAACTTGAGGCAACAGTACAAGTCCATTGAGTGCATTTTCGAGAGTGCCACCACCACTTTCTTGAATAAGTTTGTTGATCACTATTTTCCTTTGATTCCTAGGTTTAATTAAGAGGCTTGGGCATGTAATTGCTCATTGTGTTTCCTCTGCCAAGTTAAGTTTGGGGGGTCTTGGTGTACTTGATTGCCACATATTGAGCAACCACATTTTTATGTTGATGTAACCATATAGCCTCCACTTTTGAAGTTAATATAGACATGAATTTGATTGTAATCAAATTTGTATATGGCAATCCCATGACAGACCCTTTGAAAAATAATAGAATTACCCTTTTAAATGTGATGGGGTTGGGCATTGTGCTTTTGAAGGTGTGATCCTTTAACATTTGGACCTGATTTGAAACATTATTTAATGCCCTCAACTATATCAAGAATAGGTCTACATCCAGTGTGCACTATTTTACAGACCATGTACTCTTTAATATGTTCTGTTATATGCACAAAAGACAACTCAAAAGATTTTTGAGAGCATTTTAATGGAGTGCCAAACATATCTATCAATGCTCTATTAAACAAAAAATAGCAATTTAAGCTAAAAAATAGCTATAATTACAAATGACACAAAACAAAACCTTCAACTATGCAAGTAAAAGCCAATTCCATTCACGACTATACAATTACATATGTTACAAACAATTTTCATTATAAATGAATTTTAATTAGATTGATCTTTAGTACAATCAAAAAAGATTGTTAAATGAAAACACAAAACATTGAGTGTTGGCTCTAGATTTAGGCAAACAAGGAAGAAATCAACACACGAGATTCAAGAACTAAACATGCACAGCAAATGCCAAACATTCCTTATACAAAGAGAAACATGCAGATGTAGGCCAAATATGTAGCACTTAATCATAGGTCAAAAAAAATTGACCTTGTATTAAATCATTCACAAGCTATGCTAATAATTCACAACACAGTGACTATCTAAATGTCAAAAGGCAATCCTGGGTAGCTTTAGTTGTGGTTGCTACAGATTTAGCATAAGTTGTTTTCAAAGAAAGATTTTTGTCTATATAAATGTTAAAGTAAAGAACTGTTTGTTTCCTTGACAAGTTCAACTATGCAATTGTCCATTGACAGTGTAAAGGTTCCTTGTATCTGAAATCAACGTAGCAAAAACACAACCGCAGAGATGTCATGTCTATACTTTATGTAAGGGATCACTGCAAGCTGAGGGAAGTTCTGCTGCAAAAGTTCTTTGTGCAAGTAACAATTAACAACTCCATCTATTTTTTGAGTTGTACATTGCAATAGGTGTTGGTATTCAAATCTTGTCATTGTTGCACACTTCCTACAATGGACCATGTTGTCTTTGCAAGGCTCGCCTAAAAAAATTGTTTGTTGGAAAGAGCCACAGAATGGATGGTAAGGAGATAGATGAATATTCTTTGCTTTCAATGTCCTAGTCATCTGCCATTGAAGCAAACATTTTATTAGTGTAATGTAAAAGTTTAAACTTGCAAGACATTTCAATATTGGAAGCTACATCAAGAATGAAGTGTTTAGAATGTTTGCTTGGAGATTCGAGCATGCAAGAGTCTGCAAAAATGCTTTAGTGCATTGATCATTTAATTTGTTTATGAATGTGGACTAGGTTGAATGTATGACCTGTTGCAAGTATAGGCCTAACCGGTGTTGTCATTGATGTCAACATACTCCTGTTGCATTAATGATAAGGATTGGATGAGCTGTGTGCTGAGGATATTGAGAAAATTAGTTCTAATCAGAAACAAAGAAGAACATTGAAGACAATGAGGTAAAGATCCCAGCTAAGATGAAGATCAAAGGATGCACTTCAAAGGGTTTATAGATATGTGTCTTAAGATGATCCAGTAAAAATTTCAGAGGTCTACATGAAGATCTAAAGAAGCTATGGCCACTTAAGTAAAACCGGTTCTGACATATTTTCAGAGGTGACAAAGTGATACAGATAGGTCCGGTGAGATCCAAAAATGCAATATCATGTTCTGCGGATTTGTTGGAATGTTTAGGAAGTAAATGTGAAGTGTCAACTCAATTGATTCGTGGTCTGGAGGTCCGCAAGCATCTATTCCAATATGACAGTGATGACAGACTGTGTTCTTGAGGTTCCAGATGAAGGAGAGAATGATTTCAGTAAGCAGAAGTAGTGTGGATGTTCTTGGTGATTCAGGCAAGCTTATGGAGGTCTTTAGATCGTGTCCAGTTCATGTTGGTGGTCTGCATTGGAGTTTGAGCTTGCAATTGAAGAATAACTTCCGGATGATGGTGTTCTTCCTAAGTTTGGCTGACCGGATAAGCTACACATCCTGCAAATGATCTTGAAGATGTTATATGAAGATTGGCATGTTATTGAAGTCTCAGATCTGTGTGACCGACAGTGTGTTGATCCGCATGAAGTCTTTTTGTAACTAGTCATGTTGTATTTATGTATTTGCTCTTTAATGTATGCTGACTTGGATGATTATCCCTAAGTCGATGTCTTGTATAAATAAGGAGTTGTAAAGTCATCTCAAATGGATCTTGTGACGATGAGAGTGTGGTAGAGAGGAGCAGAGCGAAAGGTAGAGCAGAAGTATTGAGCCTAAATGGAACTGACTCAAGCATGGTGAAGATGCTATTCTTCAGTTCAAGTATATGATCCTTATTATTCTGTAGACAGTGTGTCTCTTGTAGGCAGTGGGCCTCTTGTGAGCAATGTGCTCGGGCAGTGAGCCCTAATTGGTATGTGCCATTTTGTTTTTTCTATTCTTCTAACAGAGAATACAATCTTGGGTTAGTCACCCCGTGGTTTTTCCCTTAACCAGGTTTTCCACATCAAAATCTTGGTGTCATATGTGTTAATGTGTTTCTATTCTTGAATTGTTGCATTATGTTTCTATGATTGATTTATTATTATGCTGCTGAATTAAGGAAAGGATTTAAGTGATTAAATTGGAAGAAATTTTTAAACAACTGATTCACCCCCCCTCTCAGTTGTTTTCCCTAAATCCAACAATTGGTATCAGAGCAAAGTTCCTCTAAAAGGGCTTAACCGCTTGAGGAGATCCAGGATGTCGTCCTATAAGAAGGATAGTCTGAGGTTTGATGGAACCAATTTTACTCTTTGGAAAAGTCGCATGCAATGTCACTTGCAATGTATGGGAATGCAGTATTGGACCATGGCTTCAAAGAAGTATACTCCTCCACAGAATGGACTGAGAACCGTTGATGAAATCACAGATGCTGAAAACAACCTGTAGACTAAAGAAGCTCTTCTAAGTGCCTGGTCTGATTCAGAGCTGACAAATGTTGTTGACCTACAAACTACTTTAGAGATTTGGGAAAAACTGGAACTTCTGCATGAAGGAGACAAGTATGTTAAATGTGCGAAGCTATAGAGTCTGAAAGGAAAATTTGAAAATCTGAAGATGAGAGAAGATGAAAACATCACTACTTTTATGCCAAGAGTAAATGATCTTGTTTGTGGCATTAGATGTGTTGGTGGAGTCTTGGATGAAGATGAGATCGTTGGCAAAGTTCTCAGATCCCTTCCTGATTCTTACAAGTATAAGGTTGCTTCTATTGAAGAATTTAGATCTTTTTCAGGTATCACAAGAGATCAATTGGTTGGTAAATTGGCTGCATTTAAATTGACTGGGTTTGGTGATGCTCCCCCAAGACTGAATCTACATTCAAAGCTAGTGCCTCTGTTAAAGGAAAACAAAAGTTTGATCCGGGAGAGAACTCTTCAAGGAAACTATCATGGTATGAAAAAGCAAGAAAAGACCTGGAAGAAGATGAAGCAGAAGCTGCTCAACTTGAAGCCCTTATTGCAAAAAGACTACCAAGAGGATCCGATAAGTATGAGGGAAAATTGCCTTTTAAGTGTTTTAACTGCAATAAGATTGGTCATTTTGCCTCAAGGTGTCCGGAAAGATTTTCAAGGCCAAATCCTAACAGATCAAGGTTCCAAAAGAATTGTTACTATGTTCATGAAGATGATGATAATGAAGGAGTAACAGATAATGAATCAAAGACAGGAAACAAATCCAGAATTGATTGTGTGTTCATTGCCATCAAGGAAGAAGATACAATGCCCTCTGAATCTGTCAATCATAAAATTGTGGAAAGAGCTCTGGCTGCCCAAGTTGAAGAAAAGGATGATTGGGTCATTGACAGTGGATGCTCTCACCATATGACAGGTGACAAAAATAAGTTCATAGATTTGGAAAGGTATGAAGGAGGAGTGGTAAATATTGGTGATAATTCTGCTGGCAGAATTAGAGGAAGAGGAACCATTTCTTTTGATGGAAAGAACAAAACTAGTAATGTACTATATGTTGAAGGTCTGAAGCACAATCTTCTCAGTGTTGGACAGTTGGTGGATAAAGGCTATGATCTCTGATTCAAGAATGGAAAATGCAAGATCTTTGAAAGTTCTAGAACAGAGATTGCATCCGGTACTCAAACAAAAGGTAATATCTTCCATTTAGTTGGTACTAGTAAAAGTTGTCTATTTGTTCAAATTGATCAAAGTTGGTTATGGCATAGGAGAATGTGTCATGTGAATTTTGATAATATCATCAAGATAAGCAACACTCAGGCTGTAAGAGATCTTCCAAAATTGGTGAAACCTACAAATAGTTTGTGCAAAGAATGTCAGTTGGGTAAAGAAAGAAGAATCTCATTCAAAAGCAAGGAACAATCTTCTACTGGTTTATTGGACCTAGTTCACACTAACCTATGTGGTCCGGCAAGAATCAGGAGTGTGCAAGGTGATAGATACTTCATGTTATTAATTGATGACCATTCCCGGATGATGTGGGTGACTTTTCTGAAAGAGAAATCAGAAGCTCTTGAGAAATTCAAAGTATTCAAAGCTATGGTAGAGAATGAAACTAGATTAAAATTAAAATGTCTGAGGTTTGATAGAGGTGGAGAATTCACATCCGGTGAGTTCATAGAATTCTATGACAAACATGGTATAAAAAGACAGTTGTCTGCTCCTAGGACTCCACAGCAGAATGGTTTAGTGGAGAGAAAGAACTAGACCATCCAGGAAGCATCTAGAACCATGATGATGGAAGCAAATGTTCCTCAGATCTATTGGAGAGAAGCTATAAGCACTGCAGTCTATACTCTCAATCATGTACAAATCAAAAGCAATACTGGTAAGACTCCCTATGAACTTTGGTTGGGCATAACTCCTACTGTGAGGTATTTCAGAGTCTTTGATAGAAAATGTTACATTAAAAGAGATGAAGATCTAGGAAAATTTGATGCTAGAAGTGATGAAGGAACATTCTTGGGTTATTCTACTCAAAGCAAAGCATACCGGTGCTATAACAAGAGATTAAGGAAGATTGTAGAAAGTACAAATGTGAAGGTTGATGAAGGTATTGAAAAACCCTCAAAGTTTTATGAATATGATGAAGATGATCAAAATAATGTTTTTGTTCAAGAAGTCCAAGCTCCCTCTGAAATTCAAATTCAAACTGATCCAGTAGATCAGGAAGAAGAGATAAGTTTGAATAAACCTGTTCAAGAATCAGAAGTGCAAGAAACTCCCAAAGCTCCCAGGTATGTAAGACTAAATCACTCTGAAGATCAGATTATAGGTGATAAAAACAAAGGTGTACAAACAAGAAGAAGGATTGCTCAAGATTCAAAAGAGTATTGTCTAATTTCAAAGATGGAACCTAAGACAGTGAATGAAGCTTGCAAAGATGAAAACTGGACTAAAGCAATGGAGGAAGAACTGATGCAAATTGAGAAAAATCACACTTGGGATCTTGTTCCCAGACCTAAAAATAAGAATGTGATTGGAACTAAATGGGTCTTCCAGAATAAACTGAATGAAGATGGTGAAGTAGTCAGAAACAAAGCCAGATTGGTTTGCAAGGGTTACTCTCAAGTAGGAGGAGTTGATTTTGAAGAAACTTTTACTCCGGTGGCAAGAATTGAAGTAGTCAAATTATTTCTTACTTTTGCTGCCTTCAAGGATTTCAAAGTATATCAGATGGATGTCAAATCTGCCTTCCTAAATGGTGACTTGGAAGAAGTATACATTGAGCAACCAGATGGATTTCAATTGTCTGATCATGGTGATATGGTCTGCAAGTTGAGGAAAGCTCTGTATGGACTGAAGCAAGCCCCAAGAGCCTGGTATGAAAGATTGGATAAGCATCTTTTGAAGATTGGTTTCAACAAAGGTACTGCTGACAGTAATTTGTACTTCAAAATTGATCATGAAAATATCTTGATTGTTGAAGTGTTTGTTGATGATATCATTTTTGGAGGAAGTGATAGTATGTGCAAGACTTTTGCAAATCAAATGAAAAGTGAATTTGAGATGTCCATGTTTGGGGAAATGAATTTCTTCTTGGGTCTGCAAATCACTCAAACAAAGAAAGGAATCTTCATTTCTCAGACCAAATATGTGAAAGAATTGTTGAAGAAATTTGGGATGGAAGACTCAAAGCCAATGAATACTCCCATGGCAACTGGATGTAAGTTGAGCAAAGATGATGACTCTCCCAAGGCTGATCAGAAAAAGTACAGGTCAATGATTGGAGGATTGTTGTATCTCACTCAAACTAGACCTGACATTATGAATGTTGTTGGTCTTGTTGCTAGATTCCAAGTTGATCTTAGAGAATCTCATGTCATGGCAATCAAGAGGATTTTTAGATATCTAAAAGGGACAGTTGAGTATGGATTGTGGTATCCCAGAGATCATGATTTTTCTCTTCATGCACATATAGATGCGGATTGGGTAGGAGATGTGGATGACCGGAAGAGTACCAGTGGTGGAGCATTCTTTTTAGGGAAGAGATTGGTTTCTTGGCTGAGCAAGAAACAAGAGGCAATATCTCTGTCCACAGCAGAAGCAGAATATATTGCTGCAACAAGTAGTTGCACTCAAGTTTTGTGGATGAAGCAAATGCTAAAAGACATCAGAGTGGAGTATGAGGAACCTATCACAATCTTCTGTGATAATTTTGGTGCAATAAACATTTCAAAGAATCCAGTGTTGCATTCAAAGACTAAACATATATCCATCAAGTTTCACTTTTTGAGAGAGCAAGTGAACAAGAATGAAGTCAGGTTGGAGTTTGTGCCTTCCAAGGATCAGATTGCAGATATTTTTACTAAACCTCTACCTAAGGACTCTTTTGAGTATCTCAGGGAGAAGTTAGGGCTTATTACCCCTCCGGTTCTGAATTAAGGTGCACTGATGTGCATCAGTCCGGTGGATATCACAGTCATATCTTGTGGTCCAGATTGATGTTTGTGAAGCTGCTACTCAGGGGGAGCAGCTGGTGTGATTCTGAAGTAATGCAAGTATGTGCCCTTTGCCATTGATGTCAAAGGGGGAGAGAAGACATGTGAAAAATAAGTAATTGCTGATCAAAGGGGGAGTAGGAAAGAAAGAGAAGACATGTGAATGGTTGTTGTTGATAAGAGGAGTTGTGACAGTGTGGAGAAGTTCTTGTCTTGATGGTTAAAATAGTTTTTCACATCATATGTTGCCATCAATGACAAAGGGGGAGATTGTTGCAAGTATGGGCCTAACCGGTGTTGTCATTGATGTCAACATACTCCTATTGCATTAATGATAAGGATTGGATGAGTTGTGTGCTAAGGATATTGAGAAAATTAGTTCTAATCAGAAACAGAGAAGAACAGTGAAGACAGTGAGGTAAAGATCCCAGCTAAGATGAAGATCAGAGGATGCGCTTCAAAGGGTTTATAGATATGTGTCTTAAGATGATCTAGTAAAGATTTCAAAGGTCGGCATGAAGATCTGAAGAAGCTATGGCCACTTAAGTAAAACCAGTTCTGATAGATGTTCAGAGGTGACAGAGTGACACAGATAGGTCTAGTGAGATCCAGAAATGCAATATCCTGTTCTACGGATTTGGTGGAATGTTTAGGAAGTAAATGTGAAGTGTCAACTCAATTGGTTCATGGTCTGGAGGTCCGCAAGCATCTATTCCAATATGATAGTGATGACAGACTGTGTTCTTGAGGTTCCGGATGAAGGAGCGAATGATTTCAGTAAGCAAAAGTAGTGTGGATGTTCTTGGTGATTCAGGCAATCTTATTGAGGTCTTTGGATCGTGTCCAGTTCGTGTTGGTGGTCTGCATTGGAGTTTGAGCTCACAATTGAAGAATAACTTCCGGTTGATGGTGTTCTTCCTAAGTTTGGCTGACCGGATAAGCTACACATCCTGCGAATGATCTTGAAGATGTTATATGAAGATTGGCATGTTATTGAAGTCTCAGATATGTGTGGCTGATAGTGTGTTGATCCGCGTGAAGTCTTTTTGTAACTAGTCAAGTTGTATTTATGTATTTGCTCTGTAATGTATGCCGACTTAGATGATTATCCCTAAGTCGATGTCTTGTATAAATAAGGAGTTGTAAAGTCATCTTAAATGGATCTTGTGACGATGAGAGTGTGGTAGAGAGGAGCAGAGCGAAAGGCAGAGCAGAAGTATTGAGTCTAAATGGAACTGACTCAAGCATGGTGAAGATGCTATTCTTCAGTTCAAGTATGTGATACTTATTATTTTGTAGACAGTGTGTCTCTTGTAGGCAGTGGGCCTCTTGTGAGTAGTGTGCTTGAGCAGTGAGCCCTAATTGGCATGTGTCATTTTGTTCTTTCTATTTTTCTAACAGAGAATACAATCTTGGGTTAGTCACCCCGTGGTTTTTCCCTTAACTGAGTTTTCCATGTCAAAATCTTGGTGTCATATGTGTTAATGTGTTTCTGCTCTTGAATTGTTGCATTATGTTTCTATGATTGATATATTATTACGTTACTGAATTAAGGAAAGGATTTAAGTGATTAAATTGGAAGAAAGTTTTAAACAACTGATTCACCCCCCCCCCTCTCAGTTGTTTTCCCTAAATCCAACAATCTGTGTCCCCCTTGAGCCACTTCGTACAACATTTTTGAAAAGGATTAATGGAGTTGTGGCTGAGGCAAGCATTTGGTGAAGGGTAGCATATAATTCAATGTGGTTGCTAGGGACTAGGACCTATAATATAGCCAGAATAAATAAATTGTAATTGTTAGTATAGTGTTTATTACAAAAGTCGTAAAATATGTTGTTATATCTAGGATAGAATGCTTATAGTGGCCACATCATTTTGTGAGTCACCATCTTTGACATGCAACTCATATTGGTTTGGTGTTTGGTGATGAGCAGTTGCAACAACACCAAATGTTCCTACTGAGTAGGTACTATCTGATTGGATGAGTTGAGAGATGGTCGTATCAGGTGTTAGCTTGTGCTACTTGCAAACTTTTCCAATGCTTTCAACAGTGGTTTTTGAAGTCAGTACTAGGTAGCAATCTACATCTCCTCTTTCATATTATGTTTTATTTTTAATTGAAAACTTTGTGATTCGTACACTTGCACCAGGGAAAAGTTGTGGAAAAAGGTGTCAATCAACTTATTATTGAACATTTATTGTTATGGTCATTTGTCCATAGCTATCTACAAGATCAACATGGACAATTTCTACTTTTGCTTGTATTGGAGCATTTTTACTGCAACCTAGGCCATAGAGTACAAGAATATCACCTTCAAAAATGAGGGCTAATTTTTTGGTACAAATTTCAAGTATATTTGATACGGTATGGTGTTTTGGCTTCAATTTGCTGCCATGGGGTGCATGCCACAAGTATACAACCAAGTTAATTCACAGTTATCTTCTCTATTGTATGAAGGCAAGCTATCAAAATCAAAATTATAATAACCAAACAATAGGACCTCTAACAAGACATACAATATATTGAATGAGTAAATGAGGAGTAAAAGAACCAAGTCAAATGTGTAGAAGTTTTTGCAAAAAAGCAACCTTTTTTCTTGGTGTTGGTTGCTAGGGGAGTCTTCTTGGTCAGTAAGCATGTGTGCATAGCTGGACATGGAAACATACATAAGATTATATTTTAGCAATGGATATAGCAAAGGCGATATAAGCTGTCAACTGCAGATTGACGGTTGTATTTAATCAATATAAGTATTCAATAAAATTATACAAATGCTAAAACCAAAAGCATTATTTACATCATGTTGAATAACTTAAAACCAACTAATTAATGCTTTAATTTACTCAAGCTCCTAAACGATATGTTTAACCAGTATCAATATCAATTGTCAAGATTATAAACAAAGGCATGTTTTTAATGCAAAGGTAAAATCAATAAGTTGCTAGCAAAGATGTTTGATGTGAGCACCTTTTGTGATCTTCTCTTTGCCTTTTGGATGGATGGTTGTCTATAGACATTTTATTGTATATCCACCCCTCAATGATAATTATGGCTGCATTGTTGCAAGTGTTGTTATGTGTGTAATATATCTACAAGATAAAGATTGATCTTTAGTGTGCAATTATAAATCTGAAGAGCTTTGATTGATGCTTTTTTTATTGGTTTACACACCTCTCAACAATTTCAGTGGCGCTTTTCACATGAGCAAGAATGAAAAATGCACAACATGACACCTTGAAGTTCTGTTTTACATAGTGTACATATCTATAGAGAATTAAATATAACAACTTCAATTTAGCTACAATATTTTTATAGGGTTTGCAACCATAGTCAGATGCATAGAACAAAGTGAAGTGGTGTGTGCTATAGAAGGAAGTCAAAAGAGATTGCAAAGTGGTCTATCCAATAGGCATCAAGCACAATGAAGTTTGCAAGACCAATATCAATGTTGCATACCCAAAAGTGATTTAGCAAAGTGCCTACAAGTGTTGTTGGCTTGTCAACTACCAAGTAGAGTTCAAGTTCTTGCATAAATTGAAGTAATGTCATTTGTTTTCTTGGATTGAAGCATGTCTATGTTGAAGTCTCCATCAAGAATCAATTTGCAATTGGGTGGCAATGACTTGACAATACTGTTCACCAAAAGCAACAATTCATCAATGCTTGCAGAAGGTGCCAAATATATATTTGTGATGCGTAAAGCATTGCCAAGGTGCAATAAGTTTATAGTCATTGATTCCATGTGCTTTGTTGCAAAAGTCTCTATTTTTTGCAAAGAGACCACTTTTCTGTAGCATGTTAATAGTCCGTGTAGAAATCCAATATGGTCAAGAACATTGTCTCTAGTTTCTTGAAAGCAAAGCATAGTTGCTTTAAGCAGATCATAGTCATGAACTATGTCTTCTACATGTAATGCAAAGTTGTGTGTATTTAAAGAGCATACAGTAAAAACAAGCCAGGTACCCTAGTCCACAACAACATGTTTTTTTAATCAGGCAGATCTAGGGACTCATTTTTTTAACCAGGCGGATCTGGGGACTCCCACAATGCACCAAGGAACAACACCTAGCCTGAGAAAATCTTATGTAGCCACCACATGCCTCCATACGTGCCCACCAAGAAACATTCCACAGGCTAGTTACCCATTTCAAAGACACGTCAATAGGTTTCAGACATTACAAATGCATCAAATTTTTTCTTCTCCTCCTTTTTGATTGGCAAGAATTTTTTCTTCTATTTTTACAAATGGGAAAAAGCTGAAAACCCCTGCAAAAAAGACCCCAACCAATCAGAGAAAAACAAAGAAAAAAACAAAAATCTCTTAGTGTTGCAAACATTTGTAAATCTCATTTGCCGTGTGCTGGCACGTTTTACAAGAGAAAAATTAATCAGTTTTAGTGAGGCAAAATTATTAAGCAAGGACTAAAAACCAAATATGAAACAAATTAAAACATTGTAAAATTGTCTAAGGCAAATTTCATCTTGTAATTATCTAAGGCATACATTCTATTAAATAATCAGCAACCTCCAGTACTAAAAAACCCACATGGCACCTTTGTAAAATGGACCTGTAAAAGAAAACAATCATACCGTCACATCTGAAAATCTAACAAAGTTATCATGTTCTCCAAAATGAGCCTACGGGTGACTTTGTTGATGATGGATCTACTAGTTCTGAAGAAGGAACACCATAGAATGCAACAACGCAATCAACTTCTGGAACCAACATAGCACTCGCAATAGATAAAGCACCACCCATGCAAAAGCCTATCACCCCAACCTTTTTTGAGCCATTTTCCTTCAACCACTTCACAGATGCCTTTATATCTTTAACAACACATATCCAATCAAGGCCATCCATCAAATGTTGTGCTTCTGTAGCATTCAAACCAACTTTCCCATGATACAAATCAGGAATGACAGTCTTATAATAACCAGAATCTAGTTTAGCTATATTAGCTGCATGATTCTTAATTCCAAAGTCAACTCCCCACCATTCCTGCAACACCACAATCCTAGGTGCACCTTCTTTTCCTGTTACACACGCATCAAAGACTGTATCATCGCGCTCAATTTGAATCTTTTGAAACTGTGATGTAGCGGATGACGCCATTGCATGCATTGTCACACTAGAACAATGACTCAGAGCATGCGTAGTTATTTCAGGCACAAGCTACTCCATCATCAATGCCCATTGGCCAAATTGCTTGAGTACACGCAAGAACTACACATGCAACCATTATTACTACTAACATTCGCAATCTTGTTCTTCTTGTTTTTGCACCGTTGTCGTGATTTCTTGTACAAGCGAGGCGCTGGGCTTAAATAGCACACACTAAGTTTTGACTTGCTTAGGTGGCTGGTGGGCCCTTTCTCTTACTCTGTTTTGTTAATGTGTCAATAAGAGAGGGGCCCACCAGCCACCTAAGCAAGTCAAAGCTTAGTGTGTGTTGTTTAAGCCCAGCCCAAGCGAGGGGGACCCTGGGTGACCCTGTTGTAGATGCAACATAATGCGGCGATTGCCATAGCACAGTAAATGTCGCATATGGAGAAAACGTATAATTTATTTTTTTATTTTTATTATTATTATTATTTGCCATGCACACATCTTGTAATTCTCAAAAATAAATTTGGTAGTCCCAAAATTTTTTGGTCATCCATAAAAAATATAAAAATAATAATCTAATTTGTAAGGCCAAAAATTTGGTAGTTCAAAAAAATTTAATTTTTGGTAGTCCAAAAAAAATATTATTTCCAAAAAGATAAGTCATTCTATACGTGCACAATCTTGTAATTGCCAAAAATAAATTTGGTAGTCCCAAAATTTTTTGGTCATCCATAAAAAAATATAAAAAATAATAATCCATTTTGTAACTGCTAAAAATTTGGTAGTCAAAAAAAAATTAATTTTTGGTAGTCCAAAAAAATTTATTATTTCTAAAAAAAATTAACTAACAAAAACTATGGAACCAAAAAAAAAATGGAAAAAATAAAAAATAAAATAGAAATTGGAAAAAATAAAAAATAAAAACTAAAAAAGAAATTGGAAAAAATAAAAAAATAAAAACAAAAAAAAAATTGATAAAAAGAAATTGGGAAAAAGAAATTGAAAATAATAAAATCACAAAAACTATGGAACCAATAAAGAAATTGGAAAAAATAAAAAATAAAAACAAAAAAAGAAATTGGACAAAATAAAAAATAAAAACTAAAAAAAGAAATTGGAAAAAATAAAAAATAAAAACCAAAAAAGAAATTGAAAATAAGAAAATACAAAAACTATGGAGCCAAAAAAGAATTGGACAAAATAAAAAATAAAGACTAAAAAAATTGAAGGAAAAAAATAGAAAAAATCACAAAATCCTTTAAAAGTTGCATGAGTGTGTTGGATAGTAATGCATCTATAGTGTTATTCTATATGTGTGGACCATTTTGTAACTGCCAAAAATTTGGTAGTAAAAAAAAATTGGAAAAAAATAAAAACTAAAAACTAAAAAAGATATTGGAAAAAATAAAAAATAAAAACCAAAAAAGAAATTGAAAATAAGAAAATCACAAAAACTATAAAAAAAATAAGAAAAAATAAAAATTAAAAACTAAAAAAGAAATTGAAAAAAATAAGGGGTGGGGGCCTTGGCTTGATTGGCTAAGTAATTCCGTTGCAGTAAAGATGGTCACGAGGTCCAGTCTCCCCCCGTCCCCGTGGTACCAGAGGGCATGTTGTGCCAGCGTCACCGGTCACATGAAAAAAGTTTACCAGGCACAAAAAGAAAAAAATAAGAAATTGGAAAAAATAAAAACAAAAAATAAAATTTGAAAATAAGAAAATCACAAAAACTATGGAACCAAAAAAGAAATTGGACAAAATAAAAAATAAAAACCAAAAAAAATTGAAGGAAAAAAGGGAAAAAATCACAAAATCCTTTAAAAGTTGCATTTTCTTTTAAAGTTGCATGACTGTGTTGGATAGTAATGCCTTTATCTTGCTATTGTATATAGAACAAGAAATTTCTATGGGTTAGCATGTGTTTGGTAATTTTTTGTTTTCTTCAATCCATCAATTCCAATTGAAGAGGTATTTCTCTTAAGTATTGTCATCAGGTTGGGTCTGTAAATGTTTGCATGAATGAGTCAGGTTTGAAATACTGAATACTTTTAAATTATGAATATGCATGGTCTGTAAATGGGTCCGTAAATGTTTGCCTAAGTAAGTGTGAGTTTGAAATATTGAATACTTGTAAATTATGAATGTGCATGTCACTGATGTTTAAGAAAATTCTCGTGGGTTTGCAAAAACCATATATTCACTAGATTTAACAAGGTTCAATCGCTGCCTTATGGGATATTCTCCACCCCGCCTTCAATGAATTGGTGATTCAGGTAACAATTGCAAATCAATGACTATAAATGTAACAATATACGCAATCAAATGTAAGATCTTTTTCAATTATGTTTAGAAATTAAGTGTGTAATCTCTTTACCAATAATATCAAAATTTTAAAATTTTGTCATAGGTTTTATAGTCATTCTCAACATGGATATTGTTGAACCAGATGCTGAAATTTTATCGTTCAAGTATACCATTGATGATAGAATCTTAGTTGGTAGTGATACCTCTTTAGACTCGGAGTCCAATGATGTTGCATTGTCATCCTCAAATATTACTGGCTTGACTAATATGCATAGTGGTTGCTCTTTGAATATGGGTCCAGTGCACATGGTAAACAAGGTGATTCATTCCATTCCAATAATTGCATTAACACCTTTCCATAAAAGATGGACTATCAAATGCAGAGTGACAAATAAGGTGGCAGTTTGACACTTCAGTAATGCTAGAGGACAAGGAAAAGTATTTAGTTTTGATGTTGTTGATAGTGATGGTGGAGATATTCGCATTATTTGTTTTAATGAACTTGTTGACAAATTCTCTGAAGAAATATATGGTTTTTTTATGATTTAGTTTTATAATGGTACATTCATGATTTAGTTCATGTGGTTATTCATTTAATACCATTTCATTATTTTTATTTGCAAAAAAAATGTTTTTCTTATAGTATTTATAGTTTTGTCCACCAACTATTACATTTAATGATTTTCTAGAAAAAATATAAATATATACTATTTAAGGATAGGCCTATAAATATTTGTGCCTATCGGCCATTTGATAACACCTTTGGTGCTTTTACTATATATATATATATATATATATATATATTGTAGACACCCAAAAATAACATAGAACTGTTATTTTGCCCTTTCGATCATGCCTTTTGTATTTCATCTTATTTCTCTTATTTGATTAAATAATTAAATAATATTAATTATTTAATTAAGCCTAATTATTCTTCTATTTCTTCTAAATTAATTATTTAATTATGTCTAATTGTTCCTCTAATTCAATAATTTATCCTCTTTCTGAAATTAATTAATAATATTAATTATTTAATTATTAAACTATTTCTTCTAAAAATAATTAAATAATATTTAATTATTTATCTCTATTTCATCCCTCATCAAATAAATAATATTTAATTATTTTTTTCAATTATTTTCCACTCTCATAATTAAATAATATAAAAATTATTTAATTATCTAAATGTCTTCTCAAAATTAAATAAATTAATCAAAATTATTTAATATCGTCTCAAGTCAAATTAGTCAAATCAAAATAAATATCTCAAATTTGTTCCATTTCAAATCTAACGTTGTTTTTTTTTAAATCAATTCAAATATTTTATTTCCTCTAAATATCTATTTTTCTCTCACATGTTTGAATGAGAAATAATAATAATAAAATATTATTATTTAATTCAACACATGTTTATTTCAAACTCCACCACTCCAAATCTGACTTTGAGTTCTAAAATCTATCTCCACAATTTTTGAATGGAACTCAAAATCAAATCTTTCTATTTATGAACTTAACTTTGTTATCTCATGTCAATTTCCATGATTTTCGAAGTCAACTCTTCAGTTAACTCAATCAAATCCCTTGAATCTCTCTCAGCTTGTTGTCTCATTCATTTTCAGCCGTTGATCATTTTTGAGTTCCTTTTGATCTTGACCATTCATTATTTTTTGTAAAAACTATATAAACGTGTGCATCCTAGGCCATTGGACAACACTTCTGAATTGCAAACTTATGTTGCCATTTTGACTTTCGAATTCTTGTCACATTTTCAATCACTTGATCTATTCATCCAAGCACTTGAAGCACTCTATCATCCAAGCTATTACATTATGCGTTTCTGAGAGCAAATCCAATCACAAGGTTCACGAAATTTAACGATAGAGCTTTTGGTTTGACTATTAATAATTTTATATTTGCATTCATAGTTCATCTTGTTCTATCGGTACTGTAGATTTATTGATTGATTTCGTTATTTAGATGTTTTACTGATCATTCGTATTTCTAGTAGTATATTTTGGCACCCACCGTGTTATAAGTTTTTGCAGGCTACCCCATCCTCTCTCTTGGGTCGATGGTCTTTGTCTCTGTCGTAGCTCTTTGCATATCTGGTTTTCATTGGCGTTCTAGGCAGATTTTTTGAGTGTTTTCTTGAGATTTCGTTGGTCGATCTATCTACTCAAGTTTGTGGCAGTGGTCTTCATTCACTGTCGGCTTTTGTTGTGAGATCTTTGCACCTCCATCATCCCTCACTGGCCTATTCAGACTCTTTTAGTATCTCTTATACTGTTCTTTCAATCTTTCATCATCTTTCAACTTATATTTTATAAGCATTTATATGGTTTCTATGCATTTATATGCTTATATTTTCAGTTTAGATAGCTGTTTATAGGCGTTTATTTGTTTACATTCTCAGTTTGAATAGTTGTTTTTATGTGATTCTATGTTTATCTTTTACATTTAAATCGTTGTTTCTCCAATAAAACAACCACGCATTGCATTGATATAAGATCTTATCTATAAGTTGTTTATTGTTTCACTTCGTTATTTGTTGTTTCTCTGTGTTAAGTGCAAATCTGACTTTTCTCATATCTGCATGAGCCTATCACGTTGTCTGCAGGTAGTGAGCAGTTTGAAATCCCTCAATACTATTTTTGATATCATTGTTGCAGCGAAATTTGGCTTCAAATCATTGGAAGCATTCATATCTCTACCAAAATCCATTCGCTTCATACCCTCTACGTAGCCTGTTTGCAAGTTTCTAACGCCTTTTAAACGACTCCCTTTACTGCATACTCTGTGTTCTCTCATTCGTAAGTTTCTAAAGCCTTGTCAGTTGTCACCAAATCCATTTTGTGCATATCCTGCATTCACTTCGCATTTTGTTTGAACATTTCTCAAGCCTTTTCAACAAATCCATTGTGTGCAAGATTTGCATTCCATTCGCAACGTTTCTTAAGCCTTTTCATTATATCCATTTTGTGCATAACCTGCGTTGAAAGAGCATTCCCCAGCGTCGCTGCCAGAAGAAAGTTTCAAAAGCCTTGTCAAGAAATCCATTTTTTTGCACAACTTGGGTTGCGTTTGCAGGTTTCTAAATCCTTTTCAACAAAATCCATTTTTTTTAGCTGCCAGAGAAGTTTCTACAGGCTTTCAGCAACAATTTCAAAATCCCCAAATTGATGAAGTAATGATAATAAAGCAACAATTTCAAGAGTTGCAAAAACAAATGGTGGACCTTCAAATGGGAAGTACCAAGAAGAGTTATACTTTAGAGGACATTTGTCCCTACCCATTTGATAGATCTCTTAACATGATTCTGTTCCCTAAGAACTTTGACATCCCCAAATTCGATAAATATAAGGGTAAAGGTGATCCTAGAGAACATGTGAGAGAATTCTATTTAGCTTGCATGGAAGTATCCTATAATGAAACTTATCTCATGCGCCTATTTCCTAGAAGTCTAGGGGGCCAAGCAATAGAGTGGTTTTCTCAATTGCCTCAAGGGATCAAAAGTTTTCAAGAATTGGCTGAGAAAATTATCCAACATTTCTCCTATAACATTGAACATGAAACCTCAATGATTGATTTGTATAATACAAAGCAAAAGAATGGTGAATCTTTTGCTTCATTTTTGCAAAGATGGAGGAATTTGGCAAGTAAAATTCCTTGGTCAATTCCCGAAAAACAATTGGTCAACATCTTTACTCAAAATATAAATCAAGAAATGAGCTTCCATGTTCAAGTTCAAGGTCCTAATACCTTTTCTGACCTCATAGAAAGGGGTATGACCATTGAAAGAGCATTGATAGCGAAAGATCTTGTTAAAATCTATAAGGAAGATAAAGGAAAATCCTCTAATAATAATAATGATTAATCTAAATTATGGTTTAAAAATCGAAATGTTGTACATGATGGAGTGGTTGATGCAAGGGCTATTCAAATGGCCCCATCTTCATCACATACAGCATTGTCAACCAACTCTCAAGGTAATGAACGTCCTTATAGATCACTCTTTCCCTCGAAAAGGAAGTTCACACCCCTAGGGGAACCTATTGAGGTGGCCTTGCAAAAGTTGGTCAAATCTAAACTAATTGATCTACCCGAATCTCGAAATGTTGAACCCCAAGTAAAACCACCTTGATACAATGACAATGAATTTTGTGACTTTCATAGGACCAAGGGTCACAAAACTTCTAGTTGTATGATGCTTAAACACATAATCCAAGACCTCATTGATCGTGGTGATGTAACAGTTGAAAATAACTCTCATACCACCAATGCAGATTTAAAAAATTTTAATGATCCTATGCCTAACCATGGAAAAGGACGTGCGAATAGCCAAGGTAATTCTTCTAGAGATGCCAACTACACCAAAGTAGGCCATAATTATGTTGTAGCTCATTTAAGACAATCAAACAACCATGTTTCCACATTGACCATCAAAAATCCAATAATTGATTGTCATGCAACTACTCAAAGTAGGGTCACTATTCAAGGACCTTCTACTTCATCTAGACCTTCATCCAACTATAGCCTTGAAGATCATTTGAACAAAACCCTGGCTCAAATCGCTATCCTTGAACTTCTGAAAATATCCCCAACCCATCATGCAACCCTTGATAAAATCCTCCAAGAATCAAATGTGTCTTCCAACATAGATGCCAATGAATTTCAAGACATGGTCGGTAATATTACCTCTACACATCAACTCGTCTTTTCTAAAGATGACTTTCCACCTCTTAGCCCCAAACATACAAAGGCTTTGTACTTGGAAGTTCTTATTCATAAGCATACAGTCAAAAGAGTCATGATTGATGGGGGAGCTGGTTTAAACATTTGTACCTTAAGTTTGGTCAAGAAGTTGGGATATTCAGACGGAGTAATAGATCCCTCAAAGAAAATAACCATTAAGGGTTATGATGATGCTGAGAGAGAATCAAATGGAACTATTGAATTGCCTATTCAAGCGGGCCCTATATTAATCACAACTTTGTGTCAAGTCTTGGACCTTGATCTACCCTACAACATCCTTCTTGGTTGCCCATGGATCCATGCTATCTAAGCTATCCCATCAACTTTCCACCAATGCATAAATTTCCCCCATGATGGCAAAGAAATTACCATCTATGGAGATCCTCAACTCTTTCAATATTGTCAAAACCTAGCTGAAAAATACTAAGAAAATCATCATATTCCCATTAACCATGAAGCATCTCCATCATCATCATCTTATGTAGACCCATCCACCTTCATCGACTCCTTCCACTTTGAATCCATCACCACCCAAGATCAAGGTCCAAATTCATGACAATGGTTGTGGAGAGTATACTATGCAACGTTCCTTTCGTGTGGGTCAACTCCCTCTCACACCAAAATCTTATGGTAAACCTGAAGAAGACCTATTGAAGGTCATGGCCAAGCAAGGGTTTCCCAAGTTTTGCTATTGGGGAAAGTTGGAGAAAGAAGACATTGAAGAAGATGTGTCATCATGGCTATATAAAGAAAAAGAAGAAATCAAGACTCCTAAGTTAAACCTTGAGAATTATCCAAAAGGTCTTAATATCATTAAAAACATGGGTTATAGAGGAGAAGGTGGACTTGGTAGTCAAAGCCAAGGTATCATTGAGCCTATCATTCAAATTCCTAGAGGTAATCATGGAGGGTTAGGGTATGGATATCCTATGAATATGCCCCTCAAATCCACATATAATCTTGATGAAGTTGAACCTTCACCTTTGTCCAAAAACCTTAAGGTAGACATTCAAGAAGACTCTTCATTTGATCTAAAGAATATTTTCCAAGACATGTCCATTTGCACCATCACACCAATGCCATCCACTTCTCAAGCCCATTGTGTTGACCTCATATATCCTCAACTTGTTGATTGGGACCAACAAGGACCACCTTCTTTGGATTTTTTTCAAAATGATGAAGCAATTGCAGAATTTATGGGTCTTAGGGATGGAATTCCCTTAAGTGATCATGAAGCAGGTTTTTCCATGGAATTAGATGCAAAGGCTTATTTCGAGGAAGATGCTAAAAGTACAATTCATGATATGGAATCCCATGACAAAGATCTAGAAAGATTTCCTATTTTAGTGGAAGAAGCTCAAGCAATTTATTTAGGTATCCAAGAGGATCTTAAAGTTACCAAGTCCAATGGGGGCATCAAAGTTTGTACAGATTTTAGAGATTTGAATAAGGCATGTCCTAAGGATGATTTTCCCCTTCCTAATATAGATATCATTGTGGACCTAATAGCTGGCCATGAAATGCTCTCTTTAATGGATGGATATAATCAAATCAAAATAGCTCTTGGAGAGCAACATAAGACTGCCTTCACAAGTCCATGGGGGACTTATTGTTGGAATGTCCCATATCAAAGAAATTCTATGCTTAAACCTTGGGAACATAAAAACGGTTGATGTGCAGTATTCCTACCTTGAGTCTTGTACCTTGGCATCTATGTTTCCCTCATCCCTTTGGTATATCATTGTACCTTTAATATTACCTTTTTATGAGCATGTCCTTAGTATGTGGTTATGCATATGGATCCTTGAACAAATCTAAAAACATTTTAAAGCCAATATCCTAACTTTCAAACACAAACATCCTAATAAGCAAGAAGCCTTGACCTTAAAAATAAATCCTTGTAACTTAAGTTAATCTCCTAACTTTGTCTAAAAGCCAAAAGCTTTCAAAAATTCCAAATTCTAATATCGGAAATATGATGCCTTAATGGGATATATCTTACCTATATCAGGTTGTCATCTTTATCTAAATCTTGAGCTTAATAAATTGGCAAACGACATTGTGGTGTTTTTAACTTATTTTATTTGGGAACTTTTTGGGGCCATTTGTGCTTTCTTTCTTTTAGTGACATGTGTGTGTTAGTGAGGATGTGGCTGAGGAATGTTGAAGAATGTTGTTTGTATGCATCAAATCATATTTTTGACATGATTATCTTCTTTTATCTTTATCATTTATCATTATTATTATTTTTCTCATTTATATCCTTTGTCTTATCTCATATTTTGTGTTTTTAGTCTTTTTATCTTTTATCATTTTGTCATTCTTATCTTTTACCTTATCTTGTACCTTAGGTGATTTTATCTCGTTATCTTATCTTTGTTTTGTCTTTTTATCTCATTATTTTATCTTGTTTTATGTCACATTCTGAGGAAGCTTGACGATCCCTACACCATGATGTGTATGAAGGAGAGTGAGGAATGGGGACATGAGTGTATGTGTATGTGTATGTGTATGTGTATGTGTATGTGTATGTGTATGTGTATGTGTATGTGTATGTGTATGTGTGTATGTGACCTCTCTATGATGAAAAATAAAGCATAACAAAAGTATCCTAGATGGATCTATTCTATTCTATGAAGGATACACAATGAGTGTAAAATAATCAATAAACTTTATCACGTTTTCAATTTATCCCAACCTTTTCATCTTATGTTTGCCTTGAAATTAATATCTCTTCTTTTCGAAAGATTGCCTTGTGTCCTCCAAGTCAACCTTCCGAGGGGGCATCATCACCAGGGCATTCTTCCATCTCACTCTTCCATCTTTTTCTTCTGTCTTTTTCATCCATCTTTTTCTTTAGTGTTCTTTGATACAATGCCACCTGGTTAGGGCATTATATCAAGGGGGGGCAAAATCTAGACACCCAAAAATAACATAAAACTTTTATTTTGCCCTTTCGATCATGCCTTATGTATTTCACCTTATTTCTCTTATTTGATTAAATAATTAAATAATATTAATTATTTAATTAAGCCTAATTATTCTTCTATTTCTTCTAAAAATAATTAAATAATATTAATTATTTAATTATGTCTAATTATTCCTCTAATTCAATAATTTATCCTCTTTCTGAAATTAATTAAATAATATTAATTATTTAATTATTAAACTATTTCTTCTAAAAATAATTAATTAATATTTAATTATTTATCTCTATTTCATCCCTCATCAAATAAATAATATTTAATTATTTCTTTCAATTATTTTCCCCTCATAATTAAATAATATAAAAAATTATTTAATTATCTGAATGTCTTCTCAAAATTAAATAAATTAATCAAATTTATTTAATATCTTCTCAAGTCAAATTAGTCAAATCAAAATAAATATCTCAAATTTGTTCCATTTCAAATCTAACGTTGCTTTTTTGAAATCAATTCAAATATTTTATTTCCTCTAAATATCTATTTTTCTCTCACATGTTTGAATGAGAAATAATAATAATAAAATATTATTATTTAATTCAACACATGTCTATTTCAAACTCCACCACTCCAAATCTGACTTTAAGTTCTAAAATCTATCTCCACAATTTTTGAATGGAACTCAAAATCAAATCTTTCTATCTTTGAACTTAACTTTGTTATCTCATGTCAATTTCCATGATTTTCGAAGTCAACTCTTCAGTTAACTCAATCAAATCCCTTGAATCTCTCTCAGCTTGTTGTCTCATTCATTTTCAGTCGTTGATCATTTTTGAGTTCCTTTTGATCTTGACCGTTCATTATTTTTTGTAACTATATAAATGTGTGCATCCTAAGCCATTGGACAACACTTCTGAATTACAAACTTATGCTACCATTTTGACTTTCGAATTCTTGTCACATTCTCAATCACTTGAACTATTCATCCAAGCACTCGAAGCACTCTATCATCCAAGCTGTTACATTATGCATTTTTGAGAGCAAATTCAATCACGAGGATCACGAAATTTAATGATAGATCTTTTGGTTTGACTATTAATAATTTTATATTTGCATTCATAGTTCATCTTGCTCTATTAGTACTATAGATTTATTGATTGATTTAGTTATTTAGATGTTTTACTGATCATTCACATTTCTAGTAGTGTGTGTGTGTGTGTGTGTGTGTATATATATATAATCTTATTTATTTGATTTATAATTCTAACTTAGATGATGTGCATGCATAACTATTTAAAACTTAGCACCTAAAGAACATTTCTTATGTTCCAATTTTCAAACATTTATATAAGTATTTAGCTTTAATCAACAAACCTCAAGATGGATCAAGCCATGCTTGCAATGCATTCCATATTTGTTCACAAGTATTTAAACACTTTGAAATTCTTCATTAGATAAATCATCAAGTAATAAGGAAGAATTATCACCATCATTATCAATAAGCACAACATCATTTCGTGAATCCACATCCCTAGATGAGTTGTAAGGAGTGGGTTAGGTGACCTTACAGGATATACAATAGCTTTGATCTCTCTATTCTCACTCTTCTCATCACTCTTATTTTTTTATCACACATTTTTTTATTCACTCATATTTTAGATTGCTTCCAAGTCAGAGTTTTCATCCTCTTGACATTTTTGGCCAGGAAAGATAAGAGGCTGAGCACCACCAAAAGTTTTCATAGTCCAATCAAACTTTTTACTAGGGAAGAATGGGGAAGGTCTACTTGCAAGCTTCCTTTGAGCAATGTGGGTTTGAATATTGACTTTGCTTAGACTTAAAAGCATGAATCATTAAGACTGGAATTAGTGTAAAGCTAAGAGTTAGGCTTTGATTTGAATCACTGAGAATGAAGGGGAGAACGACGATCGTGAATATAGGGGAAACTTAAAAACCCTAAAAGGATCACACTACACCTAGGTAGCCTTAGAATCCTTACTGAAATGAAAATAATACAAGAGCAATTCATTCACTAAAATGCATAATCAAAAAAATGATGTTGAAATGTAATAAACAAATTTTGATTTTTTTGGATTTTTTGTATTTTTTATGCTTTTTAAACATAATACTATTTAAGGTGAAAGGCATTGATTGTTTCACCAAATTCATCACCTTCCATTGTGCACAAGAGATAGACACCATTACCAACATCTTCTTTAACCATGTAGGGACTTTTCCAATCCTCTAGAAATTTCCTTTTCATCTACGCTTCTTATTCTTCGTGCTACCTATTCTTAAGACAAGCTCTCCTATTTTGTAGGTCTCGTAAGATTACTATGTTCTGGTGCTCCTAGTTCTGAGACTTCTCTTGGTAAAGTGAGATGGAATAAATCTTGGAAATCCTATTGGTGTAAGGAAGTCCAATACAAGACTTCATTACATCTCAATAATTCCATAAGTGTATCAAACTTTTCTTGCATATAAATATTTGCTTCTTGTCGATCCTGAATATTTTGGAGAAACTGGAATAACTGAAAGGGGTGTTGAGGTTTCCTTTGCTCATCGAGAGGAACAAAGCTTATACTCGTCCTCTTGTTGGGATTAAGTCTCAAATCCATCAATTGAATATCCTACATAACTTCCTGGTAACTCAAAGATGACATGGTCGTCTATTCCCACTGTTACTAGTATTTTCCACTCCTTTTGGAATGTTCCCTCACTTTCCTCATCTTCATCTAGAAGTCTCTCAACTATCTCAATATGTACAAGGGGTTCTTCCCATTCATTGAGTTCAATCGATTGCATCAAGGCAGAGGTGGTAGATGGTGCTTGGGGTTGAGAAACTATGAACACCCTTGGGAAGTTTCCTAGTACATTGGTTGATTCATTATCTATAGAGTTTACTTCCCCTAATGGTGTCATTGATCTGTATGAATCCTCCAACGGTGTAATTGGTTCGTAGAATTCACTCTCTTCTTGTGTTCCAGAAAGGGTGATCCCACAATACTGGGTTACACTTTTGGCCAAACTTGACATGGAAATGAACATTTTGAACTAAATCTTCACTTTCAGACAACTATAGCTACTAAATCGTGAGGAATTTGAAGATGATGCAAACTAGTGATTTGTGACATTTTGTCTGTAGATTCTAAATATATATATTTTTTAAAAAAATTGGAATCAAATTGCATTTTTTCCATCTCCTTCGATAACTAGTTTTTAACAATAAACGTCATTTTTAAAGAGTGATGTGTACTATAAACCACATAACATTTTTTTCTATGAACGATAAAATTCTATTTTTTTCGAATTTAGATTTGTAACTACAATATCTAGAGGATGCATTTGCTTTCATAATGTTTTATTGAATACTTATTTTCTAATTAAGTTTTGAAGTTAAACCAATTGCAATTTAGACATAGGTGTACTATAAAGAGCATAACTTTTTTTGTATGTATTGAAATTCAATTTTTTTTTGTTTGAATAAGGACATCAATACCTAGAGGGCATATTTTCTGATTGTATCTTCTGAAATGCAACAATACTCATATCCAATTTTTAGATACAAAGTCGAATACATAAAAACTCCTTTGTATCACCTTTTCGGACTTATCATTTTTATAAACCACAGTTTACTTACTTTTTGGCTCCGCAATGTATATAAAGTGCAATGCATCTTCCAATATACTTTAAGTCATGATGCATCATTTTAACCAAATTTCAACCTTTCTTGAGTTCCGCATTGTATGTATATTGAAATGTATAACCTAAAACATACATACAATGCACGAAACATACAACAATAAAACCTCATTGTATAATCTTTTCGATTCCGTGACATGCATATAGCTTTGTATATCGTCTTGTATGTTTCCCTTTGCCAAACATACAAACTCAAAATACATTTGACAGACTTGACCAATTATTTATTTAAACTCTTAACTCTGTCGGGTCCAGTTCTATGAAAAGTCATCAGGTTCGGATCTTCATGCATATCGGTGTAAGCTACGCCGAAGCACTTTTCTTCAATCAGTGAGACTTTAGAGTATCAGAAACTCCTTGATTTATCTTTTCGATGCTAATCTCCTGCCGATGACTACTAGTTCCCTCCGTTCCACTAAATGATCGGTGAGAGTCCTACTGAACTCCACTATTGGCATGACTTATACTGTTGGGAGGGTTTGTAGAGTATTCGCCGATAGTATTTCCTTATGCCGATCGGCGTGACCATGCATTTTCTCCCCCATGAAAGGTCATCAGTGCCACTTTCTCCATCGGTGTCTTCCAAAACATTCTTGCCGATCCTTATTATCATGTCGATAGCCATTTCAACTAGTTTCTCATGGAGCATGGATCAGTATAACAAAAGGAAGGTCTTGCCGATGTTAAGAAATTGAGGCCTTTTACATTATTTGTGATAAAAGTCATGGGATATATCAGTTGTTTATTCTGATTTTGGGCGAAATATTTTTTGGTTTGGTCGGAAATAAGTGAGTAAGAACACAAGAAAATTTCAGGTCCCAACAGTGACTCTCAACATTACTTAGTGAAATGGTTGATCACTTACCTATGCCCACATTTAGGTATATATATTTGTATTTATACAAGTATATATATTTAGACATTGGTATATATAGTGGATTAGTCAACCAGTATGGGATATCCCCTTATAACCGGATTTAAGTTAATAGTGATGCAAGTGTGTTTTAGTATTTTGATAAACTTGGCAAGAGCAAGCTTTTATTCTTCCCTCTCTGGCAAAGGATTTAGAGAACTAATAGGTGTTTGCAGGAAAATTATTTCTATGTATCTCTTTTGTATAGCTAACATGCGAAAAGAATTGGAAGTTTGTTCCTGTGGTTTCAAGTAAGACAGGTATACTGGTAGGAGTAAGACAGGATAAGTCCCCTCACTTGGATTATAGATAGCTGATTTAATGATATATGTCATGGAGGACATCCCAGGTGCTGGAGAACCAAAAAGCCATTCAGTAAGAGGATATCAGAAGAAAAGCCATGGATATGAGCAATGTCTTAACGTGTATTTCAGAAATTGTATAAGAAAGGATGTATCCTTGTGGGGCTTGACTCCGTATAAGATGTATAAATTCAAATGAACTGGACTACAAAAATCCCGGGCTAGACCGGAGGTTTTCTTCGCTCTGTTCTTTCCTACCGGTGCCCGCACTGAACAGAGCTGTATTTTATTATTAATTATATATATTAATGGCCTCGGCCTTTTACCAATAAAAAAAAATACCTAGAGGACATGTATTTTTAGAATTTTTTTTCTATATTTTCCTATTTTTTCATATGTATGAAACAAAGACCTTGATGTTCATTGCAAAACCTACATTCACAAGAAATGAAAAATGAATATAATAATCAAATTAAATATATTTAAAATTATACTTTTAAGAAGCTTATAATAAGGACTACATACAAAACATAAATTTAAAATGAATTCATTTGATCCCCTAAAAGGTAAATCAAAAGTGGTTTTTTATTAGCATTTTGATAGGTGTAGAGGAGACTTCATTATAGGTATGGTTTAAAACTAATAGGGTTCTATCCAAGGGGGTTTGATCTAAGGGGGTTTGATCAAACCCTCTTCAATAAAAATCCTTTAAATAGAACTTTCAAGGCTTAAATCATTATATTTTCTAAAAATATGTGATTTCAGCAAAAATTTAGATGTCCCAGAAAGCATAACCCATTATTGTGGCAGCACCTGAAACATGTGACTCGCTTGGTGGTGTTAATGGAGTGTAGCTTTCTACTAGGTTTTCCTCGGGATCTAAGAAAGCATGTGGGTCTACATTTCTTAAGTCTAGTGTAACTATTTCAAATATTGGTCCTTCGATGAGGTAAGGTTTTTCTCCTACGTATGGGAAAACCTTGTGGGCAGGCTCTACATTGATCATAAGAATTTCTAAAGGAAAATGAAGGGGTACATCCTTTTCTAACCACTCCATGATATCCGTTATTTTTCCCTTAGGGATGACCTCTTTTTGTTTTGACAGTGTCCCATTATTTAAGGCTTTTACTTCCGCATTGTTTACTATTTTTGTTGGAATTTATGTCTTCTTGATACATATCCATTACAATGTGGGACTAAGAACAGAAATCTTGTTTGTTGGGGGCTAGTAATCCATGGGGATACCAATTTTCTTGTTTGTTGTGTTGGACTTTATCATATTGAAGGGTTTTGTATCCCCTTCCGTGACATATACCTTTCCATGGTGTAAAAATCAAACTTCTTGGAATAAGGTGGATGGCACAACTTTCATCATGTGTATCCAAGGTCTCCCAAGGAGTAGATTATACCATTTGTCTTTATCAATAACATAGAATGTGGTTGGGATTGTTTTCAGTCCTAACGATACTGGAAGTGTGATTCTCCCTATAGTTGGAGCATTTAAGTTGTCATATCCACTCAACGTGTCTCAAGATAGTGATATTAGTGTGACCATAACCCCTCCTCTCTAAAAGAGAAAATGACACTATATTCATTGTTGCCTCATCATCTATTAGTGTAATTTTGATGCATGTGTTGTAAATACACACCTGTGAGTATAGTGCAGGATCTCCCTTCTTTATTAACTCTGCCTTGGAAGGCATTTGTTTCAATTCAAAGAAAAGCCCTGGGTCTTTCAATTCAGAATTAGGTGGGTTTACATCAAAATCTACATGATTGACTTGTTCACTAAGAGGTGGTGTGATTTGGTCCAAGTACTTTAATCCTATTGCTTTTAGTAATGTAGAGTGATGCAAAGGAGAGTTTTTGAGGAGGTTGATGAATGATATGTGAGCATACGTTTTCTTAAGTCTTTAATTAATTTATAGGGTCCAATTGGTGTTGGTATTGGTTCCACTACCGAGACCGTACTCTCGTGAATTTCTTTTTGTTCATCGTTGAGCTCTTCTTCATCTTCCTCATCATGCAGTATTTCAACCAGTCCTAACATCCTAGCCTCTCCCTTCAGTCTGAGTTGTATAGGGATATTTGTATTAGTATTTTGGGATGCATTATTTGACTGGTTGTTTCTATGTTTTTGTGCATAGGGAATGGATCTTGATAGATTTTCATGTTTGTGTTATGTGGGGTTATCAGTGTTTGTGTTTTCTTTGGTCATTTGTTATTATTCGATATGACCTCTTGCAAATTCAAGAACATTTCTACGAATAGTCATTGTTGATCTCTTCTAACAACCTTGCTATGAACCTATTATACTCTCTACAAGACTCTGTGCTATGCCCCTAGTCATATGGAAGGAACAAAATTGATTGTATTTGAAGGTCTAGGTCTTTCATATCTACCATCATTTCCATTACCATTTTGGTTCCATGATTGATAGTTATCTCTTGGATAGTATGTGTTATTTCAAGGATGATATACTGCATTAATGTTCATGGGGTAATAATCCCTTCTATTGTAAGCATCCCTTACTTTCTGTTAGTGAACAGATTTGTCCTTTGGAAATAAATACAGAAAATGACTTGAGACGCCCGGGAAGAAGAACAAACAGTACTAACAGTTAGAGAAGTTTCCATTAGATTGACAACCTTCATCTAAATTTTAGAGGTATAACTCCCTCCTAAGATATGCAATGAATAAAAATATGGGGTGTGCTTTTAACCAGAAAGCAGAAAAGGTATATTAACATCTACCCATCACCATGAAATAGATGTGCATGATTGATTTTAGAAAGAAGTGAATGCAGATAAATGATACACAGCCCACCTATCCAACACTCACAAGCAAGGATAGATTGATTTAAAGATACAATTATATTTCTCTTTAACACATACCAACATAATAGAAGCGATATTGAAGACAGATTACGAATTGACACAAGAATAATTGCAATCATAGAAGATATTTAGAGACACAAAGTTCTGTAAGTAGTTCTTCATTTCTTCAATATAACAAAACTCAAAGTTTTTGCAATGCCTCTATACATAGGCTGAGCTAAGAAAAATATAAAAGAATAAACTTGCTCCCCTTCCCCTATTCACAGACAACCAAAAAAAGAAAGATGCCCTTCCTTTCAAAAGTCCTCCCTTTTATAGTCTCCCCCAAAATTATAACTGTTCAAAACGGTCTTTTTCGAGTAACCATTATCAAGAAAGTGACCTTAAAACGGAAACAGTTACATTATATCAAAATTGTGGTTACCATCACTAATTACAAAAAAACTTCATGCATGCAAGACAAGCGGCATTAGACTACCCCAGCTCCTTATTCCAGGTGTATTTTCAAAAAAAGTTGGCGCAACTCAACACGTTCTTCTTCTTCCTCCACGAGGAAAATTGCCCTGCAGTATTCAGCACAACTGGTTTTCTCCTTCTAAGCAACTGTGTGCAACTGGGAGATGATATCAATCTACTCCTCCTCGGGCCAATGTAAATCAGGTTGTAGAACAGGCATAGGCTCATCATCCCAAATTTCATTATTCGCAGGAAGTCCCGTTCTGAAAGATGACTTGGTCGATAAGAAGGACTGAACTTAGAGAGCACCATCACATTTCTCTACAGTCAGGTTTACTTAATTACGCCAGCAGGTAATGATGATTTTTAAACTTGATAATGTCGTGCTACCAACTTAGTGAGCTCAGTTACACTTGTCATTTAAGAGGTAATTAATGCATCATTGATTTTGTATCTTGAGAAACGAGTCTTAAGATTGAGCTCGCATTTCATAACTCCTGAAAAGACATTCTCATTGCATATCGCATGAGTAATCAGATGAGCTGGCAATATCTTGAAAAATGGGCACTGCGAAGATGCTGATTAGTCGGGAGTCGGGACAGATTTCAAACTTTGAACCTTAAGGAGAAGTTCACAAAAATTGAAAACTCCCGACAATGAGTGAGGTCAAGGAGTTAGAGCTCCTACGATCCTTCAAACTGTTAGAGTGACTTTCAAAACTTTAAACTTCCCCGACATAAAGGAGAAGTCGAGAAGTCAGCCATTTCTTGAACATAAGAACATAAGTCAGGGAAATAAAGGATTCATGAACTTGAAAAGCGCCCGACAACAAAGACTCATAAAAATATCCCTAAGACTTTAAAACTTTTGGGATGGAAAATGACCGAATTGGAGCAAGGCAATGATTATACCCTTAAGAGGATTGTGCATCAATTCCTATGCACTAAAATTTGAAAAATTTTAGGTTCTAAAATTTGGGGCAACAACAGGCTCTAATTGGGGACGAGGACTGCAAAGGACGAAGTAAGGAACCCAGAACCTCAAATATGGACCAGTGCATAAATCCATTGGGCAATAGAGTTAGAGAGCACGGGAGACAAAGGAGCCAGAACAAGCCAAAAACAAGGCAGACAGGAAAGGAAACTAGACTATCAGCACAACAAAAACTCCTAATATGTACATGGCAGGAAGATCCTACCTCAAATAACTCTAGAATGATCGTGCAAACTCATTAACAGGCAGGGAGAAATAGCAACCTCTACGAAATAATAGTTGACAAACAAGAAGCTCACACACCAACAGCTGCCAGCTTGTGACCACCGTGATTAAATTGATAAGAATGGCATCACATAAAGATTTCTTGAATGTGACTTCAAAAATCCATTCTTTATTATACACTTCTTCAATTTGATGACTCATATCAACATTACCCAACACGTCATTACTAACCTCTATCTGAATAGCACAAGGTATGGCATCATGATACACTTGATTTGACCAGCCAGGAGAAACCAAACCTTGAATTGGACATAAATTCTGACTTGCAATATATACTTCACTATGTTCCTTTTCACCAACTGCGTCAGCCTCATCATCACACTCGGAATGATCTATCTTTTCAAATTCTTCTTTCTAACCCTGCATCTTATATGTACCATCACAAGCAAATATAATAGGATCTTTTTCTTTGATACAATTTTGTGTGAACTCGAATGGATAACTCCCAAAAGAAAGAAAATTTTGAAGAGGAGGAATCAAACCAGAACCTTCACCCTTAAACCCTGATGAAATGTGCTCGTCACTTAAAAACTTTGATTTACTCTCATATCCATCAACTACTCCATGAGAAGATGCTTCTGTAAGAAAATTTTCTGCTTTAGAGCTACTATCCTCTCCTTACAAATGATATGTGGTAGCATGAGAGTCTTCACCATGTGTATCTTCTTCACAAACAGAAGTCTTTTCATGGCTCTAAGCAAGAAAATGTGTATCTTTTCCGTCCCTTTGTTCAATTTCTTGCAAAGTTCTAAGCAAGGCTGGGTGTACTTTATTAGATTGAAATTGCATATCACCATAAAAATACTTTAAAAAGCTCACTTGTGTAGGGTCATCAAGTACCTGATTATTTTGAGATGTAGATGTGGAAGAGGCGAGGTCTTTATTACAAATAATAACTTCTCGTGGCATAATCTCATTCCCAGCTGAAACAATCTTTTTTTTACTGCAATACCAGGCTCAACAATTCTATGATATACTTCATCCTCTTTGTCCATAATGACATCCTCTTCTCCACACAGAAATTTATCATTACTTGCATTAAGACACCAATTTGGAATGTAAACAATATGAGGCTCAGTGCATTCAGTCATTTGATTATTTTTATCAAAACTATCACGGCTATCCATAACATCATCTTTCATTTCTTGTTTAAAATTCTTAATATTCAAATTTTCAGGATGGATAAGATCATTTATGACCTCTTCTTGCAGCCATACTTCTATAGTATTTGACTCAAGAAATGTGAAGTCTTCATGTTCAACTCGCATGCATACTAGAGAAAAGACATTCAACACTTTATCTTCATGTTGTGTAACCCCATGTTGCTCCTCATCACTTTAAAAAGTAAATGATTCTATCTCTGCAGTAGACAAGGGAGCTAAAACAATGCAATTTGCATAACCTTCTCTACAATTTGCACTACGGGAGGATTGTTCATCTTCTACATTACATGGGGGACTTACAGATACACCATTATTTCCTTCACTATGCAAATAATATGCCTCAATTCTTCTATCCATATGAGATTTAATTTCTGCAACACTTACTTCATTTCTACCAAAATGTTTGGAATCAAAAACTGAGAGATTAGAGCATTCAACGAAAGAAGATTGAATATTATGGAAACCTATAGGCTTGACATTTTGTTTAGGCATCCTCATAGGTTCATGAATCAAATTATCTAAAATCTAATTTACTTTCCATAAGCCACTCAATATCAAATCATTTTCTATTTTTATAGCCTCTTTTTGTGCAATTTCAACATCATTTATTCCACTCTGCCTCAACTCAAATTGAACATCTAGATGCAATGTAGAAATAAAAGTACATAGCTGGAGTTGCTTACCCGGTCAAACGGATGCAGGAATCTTTTTGAACAATCGGTTGAATTTGTCCACAAAGTCTCTGATGGAATCTTCTTCTTGCTTGTGGATGTGGAAGAATTGACACAATAGAGCAGCCTCATCAATAGGACCTTTACATCTTTCTAAGAATTTAGTCTTCAATGAATCCCAATTAGTTATACATTTTCCTTCTAAATGATGAAACCATTCTGCTACAGGCCTAATAAGGGATTCGATAAACAACTAAATAAAAATATCTTCTTTACTTACCCCCAAAATTCTGCATGCAACTGTGAATGCAAGAATGTGGTTTTTCACATCTTGAGAGTCTTCTCCACTGAACTTCAGGAAATGCTTTCTTGATCCTTCAGGAAATGGTGAATATACAGGCAAAGAAAGAGGTCCAAAATGATTTCCCCATGGCTGGGAAGAAACCAAGGCCATAATGCAAATCTGAAAAAGAAATCAAGCAAGAAACTTTGCTGGAACCAAATGCTTCTGAATAATCTCCACTTCATAGAGTCGCCAACCTCCGTCCTCGGGGAGGCACCTTCGAAATTTCTGGGAAAACAATAGTGCTAATCTTCAATTTCGAGTCCCCAGTAGAGTCGCCAAAAATCTGTTAGTGAACAGATTTGTCCTTCGGAAATAAATACAGAAAATGACTCGAGACGCCCGGGAAGAAGAACAAACAGTACTAACAGTTGGAGAAGTTGCCATTAGATTGACAACCTTCCTCTGAATTTTAGAGGTACAACTCCCTCCTAAGATATGTAATGAATAAAAATATGGGGTGTGCTTTTAACCAGAAAGCAGAAAAGGTATATTAACATCTACCCATCACCATGAAATAGATCTGCATGATTGATTTCAGAAAGAAGTGAATGCAGATAAATGATACACATGCCACCTATCCAACACTCACAAACAAGGATAGATTGATTTAAAGATACAATTATAATTCTCTTTAACACATACCAGCATAGCAGAAGCAGTATTGAAGACAGATTAGGAATTGACACAAGAACAATTGCAATCATAGAAGATATTTAGAGACACAAAGTTCTGTAAGTAGTTATTCATTTCTTCAATATAACAAAACTCAAAGTTTCTGCAATGCCTCTATATATAGGCTGAGCTAAGAAAAATGTAATTGTGAGGCCGATTATTTTCCTTCCTTATTTTGATCGTTTTACATTCTAGTTGATGACATCAAACTTTTAGAGACTATTGTTCCATTATGCAGATTAGATTATATCTCCTGATTCTGGTTTGACATTGATTAGACATATGGTGATTCGATTTGATAATATTTTGATGCTATATTGAGACTAGACATGCGAGATATATTAGATGATGTTTATTGCTGTGATTTCTAGTTCATTATGTGGATTCATTAATTGATGATGATTATGTGACATTAGATGGAAAATGCAGTTTAATCTTAAATTATGTTGTGAATGATTAATATGCAATCACATGAATTTAATTTCAGTTGCTTCGGCTATGATTATTCATGATGTGATTGACACTTGATCTAGTTGTGCAGGATTATATTCCCAGGCCACGAGAAATTAGAGGTAGTGTTCACACATATGTTATTCCCTGTGAAACCGATCTATTCCCAAGAGGGATGAGGATCACGTTTGATCGGATGCTGTTTGAGTACTTGTTTGATTTATTATTTTGGCCTAGTACCCCTTTTTGTTAAAGTAATTTATATCATGTATTCTATATTTTTATTGTTTTACACCACTTGGTATTGTTTTCATTTATGGCTCATTTAAAGTGAATTTATGACTCCCTAGGTGTACCTTAGTGTCCGAAAACTTACCCTAGGTGGTTACCCATGGGTCTAGGGTCAATTTTGACTAACTAAACCTTGGGGTAACTCACTTTTGGTCACTCTAAACTGGGGTTTAGTCAAAGTGACGAATTTTGAAATGGCTAAGGGTGGGAGATGAGTCATGCTTTGGGAAAGACCCATCTCCCTTCCCAAAGTTTGGGGATCCCTTCACCAAGAAGACTTGGGAGGTCTCCAAGACTCCCAATTGTGTGGGATCTCCCTCCAAGACTCTCACACACATGTGAGAGCATCTTGGAGGGAGATGGCTCTCTTGAAGAATAGGAGGATGCCATATGGCATCCCTTATCCTCATGGAGGCTTGAAGGGAATTGCCACCTCACCACTTGGTCTCTCACACATGTGTGAGAGCACAAGTGGATAAGGTGAGGATTGGAATGGAATTGGAGGGTGACACTTGTCACCCTCACACTTCCTCTGTCTTTCAAGTGGCATGGGATGAGGAAGGAGAAGGTGACAAGTGTCACCTTCTCATTCCTCAAGGCCAAATTTGAAGGCCTATATTACCTCCTCTTGAAGAGGAGTGTGGGGTTCTTGCATTTGGCATATTTTCTTTCTATTCTTGGAGTTCCTTTTTGGAGTTAGAGAAATTTGGAGATTGGGAGACTTGGAGAAGCTTGGAGCTCTTCACCAAACGTGCTTCCATTTTTAGGGCTTTTGAAGGTAAGCTCCATGGCTATGGCCATTTTCCCTTATTTGTTTCATTTATGTTGTGTTTGTGGTTTTATGTTGTTGGTTGCTTTCTTTTGGTGTGGGTTGGTAGAGCACCTCCATTTAGAGGTAAGGCTCAACTTGTATGGGGTAGGGGAGAGTGAACCTCCTTGAGGTCACCTTCTTATTTTTGTGCTATTTATAGCCTTGAGGGCTTTTCTATGGTGTGAGAGCATTTTGATGGCAAGAGTGTCATGATAGTTGTTTTTGAGTTATTTGGAGATATGCATTATGTGGTTGTGGCTTGAGGCCTTGAGACTTGGTGATTTTGGGATCATGGAGTGACCTCTTGAGTTGAGGGGTCCACTCCCCTACCCCCATCAAACTCATTTTCATGAGTTTAGTTTTGTGCAAACCTTGGGGAAATTTTATGTGTGTTTGAAAATATTGCATTGTTGTGGAGTGTGTGTCAAATCGTGTGAATCCTACCACCCTAGCTCGAGGGTGACCCATGAGCGGGTCTATGGTAGGGAGGAGGGCATTCCTTCATGGCTTGGTCCCCATTGTTGTGTTTTTATTACAGGATTTCTTGGGAGAAAATAAAGTTTGGAGTAGATCATTTTTGCCTCATTTGATTTATTTGAGTTGGTTGTTTTGTGAGCCATGGTACTTGTGACCTCATTGTATTTAGTTGTCAAAATTTGTACCCTCAAAGTTTGTAGTACTGTAATAAAATTTCCCTTATGAAGTTGGTATTTTCCTATATTTCAAATGAAGTTATGTTGCTGATTTAACCCCTTGTTACTGTCCCAAATTAATCATGCATTTCTTGGTATTGTAATGAAGTGTATTGAGTAGTATGAAAAGAAAGGAAATGATTATAATGTTGTTTAGTTGTTATTTATATGCATGAAAAGCAAAGGAAAATATAGCTGCTGTGATTTATTCAAGGAGACAGAAATTAGTCAAACTCTATATGTTTTTTTGGGGGTCCTTGGTAAATTTATTTTCCTCATTGTGTTGTTGTTTTAAAGGAAATAAAATGCCTATTTATTTTATTAATTGCTATCAAAAGAAAAGAGTAATCTATTAAATTTTATTTTTCAAGAAGATAATATATGCTATTGTTTCTCATAAATCTACAAATCTGAATTTTCTGTTTTAAAATGTATGACTGTGTATAAATGAATGAACTTAATCATCTAATTTATTTTTATTCCAGTAGGAAGAATGGGTTTATATATACATGTGATTTAATATATATATATATATAAGATATTTTTTACATCTTTGTTTTAGAATTAAAAAAAAAATGCAAACTGTTATTGAGAAATGTATATAATGGAGTGATTTTCACTGGATATATATATATATATATATATATATATATATTTAGAAATAAGACTATTTTATGCAGATTTCAGACCAGACACATTTTTTTTGTTTGTTTGTTGTTGATAGCAAATGGTAAACAGGGGGTCGAACCCTAATACCCACAAAAGTTGGGGTTTTATGTTTGAAACAAAAAAAATGGGGGTGGGGGGAACTTTGGTGGATGGCGGCCATGGCCGCCGCCCACCGAAGCCTCAATGGGTTTTGAGTTGTGGGGAGGGGGTTTGGGGAGGGGGACGCCCCCCTCCCCACCCCCCAAACAACCTTCCAACACGGGTTTTGAAACCTGCTCCTTGCATTTTCCCACGGCGCCGGTTAATCTCGCCCTCCTTGCCTCTATGTTGCCGTTTCGGCCATTACTCCTTTGCTGTGTAATTTTTAACATCTGCAAAACCATAGAAATATACGTGTGTGTGTGTTCTCTAATAAAATGTTACTCTTATAATAACCATTCCAGCATTCATAATAACGGTGTGTGTGTGTATATATATATACACTCACAAAGAAAATATATATATTATTTTGTTATAAACAAAACTTTTACCTCTGTGAAGTCTCTCATGGCTGCCACTCTTTTTCTTTCAAACCTGACCTGCAAATGAAAAAACAATGGAGGCAAACAAAAAAACTATAGAGAAGAAAAGAAAACATGAGAAAAGAACAAAAGAGAGTTAGGGCAAACTCATAAGGAAATGAATAGAATATTATTAGGGTTTTCCTTTTTGAAAACAATAAAATAGAAATTAGGGCTTCCCTTTGAGTAAATTAATATAATAAAGGTTAGGGCTACTTGGGGGAGGTGAAGGAAATTAGGGATTTATTTTATTTAATCTTTTTTTTTTTCCCTTCCATGTGCATGGGAAACTAAGTTCCCTCCACTTTTGATTTTCAAGCCATTTTGAATTATTTGACTTTCTTGGTGCTTCATCTTAGTGGTTTTAATATTATTTGTGGGTTTTGATTTTTATTCCTTTTCGAGAGTTAATTAATTGAATGGGTTGTTTTATTTTAGATGGGATGTTTTATCCCTTAGTAAGTTAATTATTTTGGGACATTTATTTTGAATTCTAGTGCATTTTAAATTAACATTGTGGGAAATCTTTTATTGAGTTTAATTTTAATTTAATCAGTTTTATCCCAGAGGGGATATTTTAATTCATCCTCTTCTTAATTATTTTAACTTGAATTAATTCATAAATGTAATTGTCGAGATTATATTTATTAATGGACTCAAGTATTGAATTGTATTTTTTGGTCGTTTATCTTAATTCGAATTTTATAATTTTGTTGTGTGGTCAAATTTATTTAACCTTGGAAATTTATTTAATTTTCCTTATGTTTTTATTTATTTTAATTTTTGCATTAATTTCTTCTTAAAGTATCTCTTTTTAACAAAATTTATTCCAACTATTAAAAACGCGTTATGCTGTCGAATTTTTCCCAGATTTTAGGGTTTCTTTGTTATGGCATTTTTGTGACATCATTTAATCACTCCATCTTATCATGCGACCATCATGCCATTGATTTTCATATTGTATTTATTTGATTTCATTTATGCATTAGAGTTAGGGTTTGGTTTCGAATTTGATGAAATCATATCCTCACCTAGGAAACTTAGGGTTCAGATTAAAACCATTCTAACCCTAGAAGCGGCGCACATAGCGTCGCATACCCCCTAGATGGCTTTCATCATGCAGGGGATGGCGTAAGAAGATGCACTTCCCTGAATATGTATGACATGTTTACGCCTCATGTGTATTGCCATCGAGCACGCAGACGCATGCAAGGGGGTTCCTAGGGACATGTGGAAAAGTTTTTGGTAATTCATGTCATGACCACATGACAAATGTGGACATGACACGTGTGTTGTGTGTCGTGACTGCATGGGAAATGTGGGCATGACAATAAAAGAATAAAGTTGCTCCCCTTCCCCTATTCACAGACAGCTGAAAAAAGAAAGATGCCCTTCCTTTCGAAAGTCCTCCCTTTTATAGTCTCTTCCAAAATTATAATTGTTTGAAACAATCTTTTTCGAGTAACCGTTATCAAGAAAGAGACCTTAAAACGAAAACGGTTACATTATATCAAAATTGTGGTTACCGTCGTTAATTACAAAAGAACATCATGCATGCAAGACAAGTGGCATTAGACTACCCCAGCGCCTTATTCCAGGTGTATTTGCATAAAAAATTGGCGCAACTGAGCACGTTCTTCTTCTTCCTCCAGGACAATAATTGCCCTACGGTATTCAGCATAACTGGTTTTCTCCTTCCAAGAAACTGTGCGCAACTGGGAGATGATATCAATCTGCTCCTCCTTGGGCCAAAGTAAATCAGGTTGTAGAACAAGCATAGGCTCATCATCCTAAATTTCATTATTCACAGGAAGTCCCATTCTGAAAGATGACTTGGTCGATAAGAAAGACTGAACTTAGAGAGCACCGTCACCTTTCTCTATAGTCAGGTTTACTTAATTATGCCAGCAGGTAATGATGATTTTTAAACTTGATAATGTCGTGCTACCACCTTAGTGAGCTCTGTTACACTTGTCATTTAAAAGGTAATTAATGCATCATTGATTTTTTATCTTGAGAAACAAGTCTTAAGATTGAGCTCACATTTCATAACTCCTGAAAAGACATTTTCATTGTATACCGCATGAGTAATCAGATGAGCTGGCAATATCTTGAAAAATGGGCACTGTGAAGATGCTAATTAGTCAGGAGTCGAGACAAATTCTAAACTTTGAACCTTAAGGAGAAGTTCACAAAATTTGAAAACTCCCGACAATGAGTGAGGTTGGGGAGTTAGAGCTCCTACGATCCTTCAAACTGTTAGAGTGACTTTCAAAACTTTGAACTTCCCTGACATAAAGGAGAAGTCGGGAAGTCAGCCATTTCTTGAACTTAAGAACATAAGTCAGGGAAACAAAGGATTCATGAACTTGAAAAGCACCCGACGACAAAGACTCATAAAAATGTCCCTAAGAATTTAAAACTTTTGGGACGGAAAATGACCGGATTGGGGCAAGGCAATGATTATACCCTTAAGAGGATTGTGCATCAGTTCCTATCCACTAAAATTTAAAAAATTTCAGGTTTTAAAATTTGGGGCAACACTTTCTTAACCGGGGGTTGATCTATTACCCCGTATGTAGTCACATTTCTATTATTCTTGAGAATTTTGATAACAATCGTATTGTTTCCACCATCATCATTTACTAACTGCCCATTTGACCCATAAGTCCTTCAGCCACTATCAATGGTTGCTTTGTCAATCCATAAGGCACTTTCCAAAGCCTCTTCATAATACTTGTAGAGAAGTTTCCAAAATTCTTCCCCTATATCTCTGATCAAAGCATGCAAGAAGAGATCACATAACTCGCAATGATCCATATTCAGAGCACTTGTTGAAGAGGAGATAACTTTTCTCCACCGAGTGATGAAATGGGACACTGACTCATTAGGTTCTTGCTTCATTGTCATAAATTCTTGAATTCCTATCTTCATGAGTTTATTCATGTCGAAAGCCATGACAAACTCTCCTATTAATTGTTTGAATGAGTGTATTGAAGCCTTTGATAGGCCATAGTACCAATCCAGGGCTATTCCTTCTAATGTATTTGGAAATATTTTTGCAATGACCCCCTCCAAGGGGATGAGTTCTCTTATAGCGATTGTATATGCCTTGATGTGTGAAATAGGATCCCCTTCTCCTTTAAATTTTGGGAGATCCAGTAAAGGTCACGGTAATGTCATACTTCTCATAACCATGTTGAGTGGTTCTTTCAAATACTCCAAATATGTCCCTAAAAAGGTACTTTGCGATCATAGGGTTGGAAGCATTAACCCCATGGGTGGATTTTGATATCCCAACACTATAGCTTGATTTGCTTGATTTGCTTGTACTATTTGAGCGTTCTCAAATCAGATTCCCATTTGGGAATGTGTTGTTACTCCCATTTCGGGAGTAGTATTTTAGGTAAGGGGATTTTGAGATGCCCCTTGGTCTTATTTGTCTCTAATGTATTCCTATGACTTTTGCCTTCTCTCTTGGATGTGTTGTTCTGCTTCCAGAGTCCTAATTCTTTGTACTAATGTTGCGATGAGATCTATAGGTGTAGGGCCTCTCGATGCTTCCTCATTTCTAGGGATCTCATTTCTAGTGTTGTCGTGGTTTAGCACTTCTTCTCGCATAGTGTTCTCGCATTACTCTTGCAATAAAGCGACCTTTAAGGCCTCTTGAGCATCCTTAGCTTCTTGTAAATTTCTCTCGAGTCATCTTACCTCATCATCTAGATGAGTTCTTGAATTGCTTGTTGATGGTTGGTCCATGTGATGGATATATAACCTCACTTGTAATCTTCTTGCCTTATGAGGCATGTTTGGAATTACAGGATTGTGTTCCCATGTAGGATTGTTGAATGATAGAGAATGTCTAGGTTCTCTTATGTCTTGTTCATAATCTAAATCTTCATATTCATTGCAATTAGAGCTTGGTGCATTTAGATCAGGTGACACATACCTGTTGAAAGAGGGAGTTTCAGGCTCCCTTGAGGGAATGTTCCCTAAGTTCAAATCTAGTTCCATCATATTCAGGGGTGTCATAAACACCACAGAATAAATGGAACAAGTGAAGGCGAGGATGGAAAGAATGAAGATGGAAGTAATGAGGATGATGAAGATGGTTGTGAAAGAAAGAATATTTGTTGGATCTTGCAATGATGTGAAAGTGGTTATGAAATGAGACCAAAGCAATGAAAATACCAAAAACTTTAACTAGAAGGTTTTTGTTTTGCATGTCGGGTTCACCAAAATATGTGCACTAAAAAACATGACTTAGTTGCACAAGGTGGTTGAGTCAGCTTCGACGAGCACACAGGACCCTCTCCTTCCACGTCACTCTTGCTCTCATGGTAGAAGCTAGTTGAGAGGAGGCAAGACACAGGGGGTCCTAGTCGCTTGAGAGATGGACTTTGCAGAGAGCGGTCTGTCGGTCTTGGGGACATTCTTGGGTATTGATTCTTATGTAATGCTCTATGATCATTGTAGTTGAAATAACTATATGACCTGAAGGGTCACTAGTTACTATTCTCCTATTTGGATTCTGAAGATTCTAACATTGAGTGGGTTGTCAATTGTTTCCGTTTATGTTTCATTCAAGTCAGAATCACTCTTCAAATCGTTGTATGGCAACTCGTGTTTGAAGTAACCTTAGCCTATGTTGTTGTTCGTGGATCATTAATTGATTATCTTAAGGCCTTGGTTGTATCTCCTCTATCTCTTTGAAGATTGCCCTCACCCACTCACCTCTAAGCCCAGGGCACATTCATGAGCCCAAACTGAGAGAGTTGGTGAGAGTTGACCTTGATTTGACTTATGGTTTATGACTTAAGGTTTAATTTGCTTTGCTTTGCGTTGGTTGACTAGTGTTGACCCTGTGATAAAATTGAGGGTTTACTTGAGTTTTCACTTTATTTTGACTTTGGTTGACCTTGTGATGAAATCGAGGGTTTACAAACTTTGTGTGATGCTTGTGTTTTTCTATTTTATTTTTGAATGTATGCACTCTATATGTATGCAAGACAATGTTTTTGTGCTTTTTATGGATTTTTATGAAAGGAAACAGCTTTGATTAATCTAGATTTGAAATATGTATGTAATTATAAAATGAGTTTACCTAATGCAATTTTAATCTATGTTTTTGGTATTTTGTTGGTATTTTAGATCTAATTACTCTAAGAAATGAAAGTGCTTTAAAACAAACTAAACTAATGATGCAAAATACTTGAAGTAAACTAATCTAATGAAAGAATTCTATTTATCCTATCGACAAAATTGCAACATCCAATTACTGTTCCCAAGAGTAATTTTAAGATTAGATAATTACTATGAACAAAACATGAAAGAACCTGGAATATGTTGATGTGTGAGCCTCCACTACCCTTAGGAATCCTTGTGTTGGCAACCTCTTCGTCCTCTTGCAACAACGGGGATCTCCTCTTGGCAACACTAGGAAAGGGATGCAAAATAGCTTTAGAAAGCTTTGATATATGAGCTCAATGTAAGCTAAGAGAGCACTATGGCTTGCAAACGAGCAGCGTAACAACCCAATAAAAAGCTTTTAGCAAAGATTTGTCAAGACAACAATAAAATAAAAGGCTCATAAGTCCTACTTGGGCATAAGAATGCTATGTGGAGAGAAAAAACCTAAAAGCTTGGAAGGGGCCATGAAAGTTGGGAGAGATTGAAGAGTTAACTCGCTTGATTGTCTAGAGTTAACTCATTAGATTAGGGAGTGAACAAGGCAAGATAGCTTATCACTGAAGCAAAAATGGAGTCATCAAGAGTCCAAGAGGTGACAAGTATAGATCAAAAGGAGTCAATTATACATTCTTGAAGGCTTGGAAAGTTAACTTTATGTTTAGTCCAAAAACTCATGCAAATAGGAAGAAAACAGACCAAAATGAAGCTTTTTCGCATCCAAAACTCAAGTTTTTCCACGGCTGGAAAGGACGACAAGTTCACCCATGGGTCACCTCTTTTGCCATTCCAAATTGCCCAAGGTGACCCAAAGAGGAGAGAACTTGGGTTGAAATGCAGGGTTGGAGATGGTTAGTTAGAGGATGGAGAAATGAACTACCTCTGAAAATAGGTCAAAATGTGTTCAAAAACCAAATCTCCTCTTGAAAATGTCAAATCTCCTAGGGGAGATCCTAAAATAATAGGGGTAGATTTGTCCTGGTTAAACATAACTAAAAATTGAAAGTTAGAGATGGCTTGGGAATGTTAGTGTGAAAAGGGATATTTTCTAACTAGTTGGATATTTCCTATCTAGTTTCCCCTTGTACTGTGAATTAGGCATATTATCTAACTATTTATTAGTTGGAATCTATTCACATGTTAAGTTGACTTAGTGAGATTTTTAGTTATTTCTAGTTGTTGATAGTTTTCTTATCCTACACATGTGATCTTATCAACTAGTTGGCATCTTATCCTCTAGTTATCTCATTTGATAGGAATATGACACTTGTCACATGACTACAACATCTTGTCTCTCATCCTTGCCTTTATAAGAAAGGCCTCCATACTTTGCTTCATTTTCCTGGCATTATTATTCTGTCTCTTATTGTGGAATATTGTTGTGATTGCAGAAGATCTTTGCCTTCATGAGTCTTCATTGACTCTTACATGGTATCAGAACCAAATCTGCAATTTTCTTCCCTTGTTTGAGATCTTTTGCTAGGAGTTGTGTTTTAGGTGCATCTTAGAGCGAATCTGACCTCACCGTTGTCATCAAAAGGTACCAAAACCTAAGAATTGACTCTCCAAATGCCAAATTTGGATATCAAAAAATTTTAGGCAATTTTTTTTGTTTCTATTTTTTGGTTGCAGGAGAATTCCATACAACCGTATGGATCCATACTTCCATACCATCCTATGTGCAAGCATAGTAACTTCTTGAATCATCTTCTGCATCATCGTCATCCTCTGGGTAATCAGTTTCTCCATCGGGTAAAAGAATTATTTTTTGTTTTTTAAAATATTTGTTTGTTAACATCCTTTGTGCAGACTACAATAGGGTTGTATCCTATTGGTAGGGTACTCCTATGTAATGTTCCATTGGCCCATTAGTTGGGCGCCACATGGTGCCATAAGCACCATTCACATGGCGCAACTTTCGGAATACTTTCCCCGCTTGGCAACCGTCTTACACCCTTCGACGACTATTGGCAAAGTATAGAGCAACCAACAAAACCTACCACAGGTTACTGCCGGTAGCATGCGGAGGATAAAACCAGCACACAAAGAGGTATTTTGGGAAAAGACACACCTCTATATGAATATATAGGATATACATGTAAGTAGAGAACATATGAGAAGGAGAATGAGATAGATAAGGAAGAATATGTAAAGGGAAAAGACTCAAACTTGCCGGTATGGATGTATATGTAACCATTGATTATGAATATATATAATGGAGACATAAGGGATTTGATATTTGTATGTGTATCTTATGAATATTTTACATAACTTAGATAGTACTGCATAACCTTATTCCTTAATGTTTATCTATAATTCTCTCACTGTATGATTGGGGTATAAACTGACTTTAGAGATTTGACTGAAGACCAAATCTCCAGACTGGTTCCTTCTCATTTCTTGCCAACACTTGGTTTCATTGCCAGGACCTTAGAAAAGTGTTAGGGTTCAAGTAAATCAAAGAAATAAACACTAACAATTATATGCAGATTAAATAACCTAAATATAACAATGAAGAACAACACAAAAGAGATCAACATAGAAATTTAACGTGGTTCACTCAAAATGGGCTACATCCACAGAAACTTAGCCATCCAATGATTTTATTATCCAGTGCAAAACATATTACAGTCTCGTGAATCTCATACCGCAACATACATTCCAGCCACTTATAAGAAGCTTTTTGGAAGCTTCTAGAATTAGGGTTTTACAAAGTCATTTTTCTTTTGTTGAATAACAAAAATTAACAACCGACTCTAAACAGGCAAAAAGAGAGGATAAAACAGTAAAAAAAAGTATTTGCATGATCATTCGCCACATACCAACAAAAAGGATAGTGAAGAAAAGAGAGGAAAAAAAAAAGGAAAAGTGCAGAGTAGTGCAAAGAAAGAAAACTAAAGTTATAGAAAAAATTTATGATCTACGAAGAAGACTGTGAATTCTCTTAAGTTCATACCCTTGTGAGAGGGGGCAGGCACTTAAAGGGATGCAAAATGGAAAGGGGGAGGATCTAAAAATATCCTTGAAAAGATGTAACTCTTCAAGATGAGCCAACCATGGGATACATAAGGATTAATATAATACCAAATCAAAAACACCCATGGCAAAAGGGGCTAACAAAAATTAAGGGAGATCAGTGAGATTATACCAACCGAAATGGAAATAACTAGTGAAGAGAGATAAAAATAGACTCAATAACGTCAAGAAAGGTACTGTAGAAGGATGGAAAAGGCAAGAGAGATAAGTAGAAAACACAAAGGAGAAATTGTGAATGAAAAGAAATAATTGGATGAGCACACCAATAAGGGTGTTGTTGAGTGTGCCAAGGTGGGTACTACCGGAGAGAAGAATATAAAGGGAAAAGAAAGAATGGATGAAACAACCATAGGGGTTATCGCAAATTTGATACAAAGGGATATAGAAAGTCTTGAGCCTATAACAATGCATATTGACAGGGCTACAATAATTCTCAAAAGTATGAGGAAGAATTGATGCATATGACCAGTTAAGAAGCATGTGGAGAGAAGAACATAATCAAACCCTAGCCCTACCGCAAATATGTAAAACTCCAAAGTTTCAACCTAATTTTATTAATATTCAAGTTAGAGTTGACAAAAATGGGAAGAATTTGTTATTAAGGTGCCATCAACCCTGTAAATCCTATGTAATTAATTACTCCTAGTATTGTTTGTAAATCACCCATAAGGGATGAAAGGTTTCACTAGCAGCGGTCTTGTTTCAGCTAGATGTTTATATTCATTCCTCGATGCTAACTCGCCCGCGATGAGGGGTCGCAGGGGGGTTTCCCCCTTGCGAGGGGTCCAGGGGGATCATCAGGGGCAACACCCCCGAAACCACATTTTATTTAATATTTTATCATTGTAAATTTAGATCATTCATAATTAGGTCACAAATCTGATGGTTGATATTATGTCGATTATCTTTCCCTAGAAGGCAGCCCCCTTTTATAAGGATATTTGTACTACATTTTTATTAGAGTTGAGAGTAACAGGCGGCGCTGGATTGAAGACTGGATAGGAGAGGAAGTGCATGTATTGTAATCTCATATTTGAAGATAATACAACTTGGAGCCTCATTTCTTGGTAGATTTTTTTACCCGAAAGGGTTTTCTCCACGTTACATACTGTGTTATGTGTTCAGTTCTTGATGCATGTTATTTCTATGTAATGGGTTTTAATTTCTGTTGCAATCTCCATTGATTCTACATTGTTTAAAGCACATAAATAAGGTTTCAATCAGATTTTTGTTGTGTGGTTTGCACCTTCATTTCTAACATTTGGTATCAGAGCCTGGCTAGTTTTGATTCTTGGGTGGTAGTGTGAAGGTTTTTTTAGCTGCAGTGGGAGATTTGGTTGTTGTTTGTTTACAAATCGTGTATAGATATCATGGCTTCATCCACTGTTACTTCTACCTCTCAGTTGGACATTGAAAGGTTCAATGGTACGGGGTACGAATTATGGAAGCTAAAAATGGAGGATTTGTTGGAAGAAAGAAACCAATGGTTGGTTGTTCAGAAAGAGAAGAAACCTGATGATGTTGCTCCTGATGAGTGGGAAAGACTAGATAAAAAGGCATGAGGTATAATCTGGTTGTGTCTTGTAGATTTTGTTCTACTGAATGTTGTGAGTGAGAAGTCCGCACATAGCTTGTGGAAGTGTCTGGGTGAGATCTACCAAGCCATGAGTATGGTAAATAAGATTTATTTGAAGCATAAGTTATTTTCAATGAAAATGAAAGAGGGTGAATCGGTTGCCAAGTGTTTGAATTCATTTAATTTGTTATTGAGTCAACTAGAATCTATAGAAGTTAAGGTGAATGAGGAAGATAAATATATATTGCTTCTCTGTTCTTTGCCTGAGTCATGGGAGAATGTTATTTTGGCTATCACTACTAACCTCATAGATCTGAAGTTGGATGCTCTTGTTTTAGTTCTGTTGTCACATGAATTGAGGAAGAAAAGTTTTGATAGTTTAGGGGATGCTCTCAGTGTCAGGGGAAGGTTAATGGAAAGAGGGCCAAAAGGAGATTAGAAAGGGGATAAGGACAAGTCTAAGGGCCAATCTAAGACTCCTGAGAAGAAGAATAGAGTTAAGTGTTGAACTACGATAAAAGGGGACATGTGAAAGAGTGCAGAAACCCAAAGAAACAGTGGGAGAATGCTTTTGATAAGTCCTCAAATGCAGGTGAAGATGTTTTACTTTCTTCTTGCAATACTGTTTCTAATGATCACTAGTTGGTTGACTCAGGATGCTCATTCCATATGACCCCGCATAAGGAATGGTTCTCCACATATGAAGAATATGATGGTGGTAATGTGTACCTTGGGGACAACTCTGCATATCTGATAGTTGGGAAAGGCAAGGTACTGTTGTGTTTCAGTGATGGGAGGATTAAAACCCTCCCTAGTGTTTATCATGTTCCTGGATTAGCTAGAAATTTGACTTCTATTTCAAAGTTGAATGATTTGGGAATACATGTGAGTTTTGACAAGCATGGTTGTAGATTGGTGAGAGGGAACTTGGTGGTAGCGAAAGGGAAGAGATTGGGAAACTTGTTCAAGCTTCAAGCTACTACAGTTTGTAATGCCTCCTATGTATCTAAGGCCAGTACTAAAAATACATGTATGTTGTGGCACCGCAGATTGGGTCACACAAACAATAATGTACTAAAAACTATTAAGAATAAAAATTTGTTGGACGGTTTCTCTTATTCTGATGAGCACTTTGATTTTTGTGAGCATTGTGTGTTTGGTAAACAAAACAGAAAATCATTTCCTTTAGGAAGTAATAGAGCAAAAGAGGAGTTAGAAATTATTCATACAAATGTGTTTGGGCCTGTGGATAATGAATCTATTAGAAAATCTCATTATTTTGTCACCTTCATTGATGATGTATCCAGATTTACTTGGATTTATTTTATAAAACACAAATCTAAAGTTTTCACTAAGTTTAAGGATTTCAAAGTCTTAGTAGAGAACCAATCGAGTTTGAAGACAAAAATATTAAGATCTAACAATGGAGGAGAATATTGCTCTAAGAAATTTGATGAGTTTTGCAAGCATGCAGGTATTATCAAACAAAAGACAACTCCGTATACACCACAGTAGAATGGTGTTGCAGAAAGGATGAACCGAACAATCATGGAAAGGGCCAAAAATATGTTGAGTGATGCACAATTGGATAAATGCTTTTGGGCAGAGGCTGTGTGTACTGCTTGCTACTTGATTAACAGACCTCCTTGTAAGGCTCTTGATTTCACACCTTATGAAGTGTGGACAGGTAAGAAACCTTATGTTTCACATTTATAGGTTTTTGGCTATGAGGCTTTTGTTCATGTGCCTAAGGAAAAGCGATCTAAGTTGGATCCAAAAGTTGAGAAGTGTACATTCATTGGATATGGTGATAATGTCAAAGGTTATAAGCTTTGGAATCCACTAACCCGTAAGATTATCTATTCTAGAGATGTAATTTTTAGGGAACTTAGAGCTATTTATGAACCTTAGCAACCAAAAGAAAAAGAAGAAAAGGTAAAGGGAGTGCACTTTGATTTAGTGCAGCAAGATGCACCTCAGGAAGAACACAATGATGGATTAGGGGGTGAAGAAGAAGAAGAAAATTCAAGTAGTTCTGATGAAGATGAATCTATTGTTACAGAAGAAGTTGGTACAGATGATCATGCAGAAGAACAAGTAGAGTCTCTTACTCCACCCTTAAGGAGATCCACAAGATAGCATAACCCAGTTGATAGGTATAGCCCACAGATTTCCATTGTGTATTTTCTCTATTAAGTACTGACGATGAGCCTAGATCCTACAGGGAAGCTATTATTGCAGATGATAGTGAGTCTTGGCAGTTAGTGAGTCTTGGCAGTTAGCCATGTAGGAGGAGATGATGGCTTTAGAATCTTGTAACACCTAGGATCTTGTTCATTTTCCCAAAGGAAGAAAGGTCATAGATTGTAAGTGGGTCTTCAAGAAGAAGTTTGGAGCAGATGGGTCATTAGAGAAGTACAAGGCTAGATTGGTAGCCAAGGGCTACTCCTAGAGAGGGAGTTGATTTTGGTGAGATATTCTCTTTTGTTGCTAAATTGACTTCTATTAGATTTCTTTTATCCATTGCTACAGCTTATGATTGGGAGATTGAGCAAATGGATGTTAAGACTGTGTTCTTGCATGGAGATCTTGAAGAAGAAATTTATATGCAACAACCTACAAGATTTGAGGTAAAAGGAAAAGAGAATTGGGTTTGCAGGTTAAAGAGGTCTCTTTATAGTTTGGAACAGTCCCCTAGAATGTGGTATCAAAAGTTTGATTCATTTGGGTTGAAATTGGGTTTTGTTAGAAGTGAGGAGGATCACTGTGTTTACATTTATTGTGTTGATGATTCTATACTGGTCATTGCATTGTATGTTGATGATATATTATTTTTCAGCAATACTAAGGGTATGATCAATGAGCTGAAAGCTCAACTTTCAGGTGCATTTGATACGAAAGATCTTGGAGCTGCCATATATATTCTAGGTATGGAGATCAGGAGGGACAGAGGTAATAGAAAGCTTTGGTTGTCTCAAAGTAAGTATGTGAATACCATTTTGCAGAGATTCAGTATGCAGGACTGTAACCCAGTTAGAGTTCCTTTACCCATTGGTACTAAGCTTTCATTAGATATGTGTCTAAAGAATGAAGATGATTTTGAGGATATGTCTAATGTGCCATATGGTAGTGTTGTAGGAAGTTTGATGTATGCAATGGTTTGCACTAGGCCAGATATTGCCCAAGCAGTGGGAGCTTTGAGCAGATTTATGTCTAACCCTGGTAGACAGCATTGGAATTATGCAAAGAGGGTGCTTAAATATCTTGCAGGTACTCCTGATTATTGTTTGGTCTATTCTGGTACTGATATTGCTGATAAATCTTTGGACATACAAGGTTTTGTTGATACAGATTGGGCAGGTGACTTAGATAGTCAAAGGTCCACTAGTGACTATGTATTTACTTTGTTTGGAGGAGCAATGAGTTGGATGAGTAAGAGGCAGCCCACAATTGCTTTGTCCACCATAGAAGCAGAGTATATGGCTGCTACTCATGTCTCTAAGGAGGCAATTAGGTTGAAGAGATTGTGTACAGGTATTGGTTTTGATTGCAGGAACATTCAAATTGGTTGTGATAGCCAGAGTGCTATTTGTTTGGCCAAGAACCATATGTATCATGCTCGGACTATGATGTTAGTGTGAATAGGGATATTTCCTATCTAGTTTCCCTTGTGTGAGGATATTTCATATTATTTAACTATTTATTAGTTAAATAATATTCCCTCACATAATTCACACTAGGTTAAGTTTATTTAGAGACTTTTTCACTTTATCCCATATTGGTTGTGTTTTTAGTCTCTTGAGTGGAATATCCTATATATTTCCACCTCTTGCTCTCATATGAGCAACCCCATTCTATTGTATTTCTTTGCATTCTCTTGAGTTGAATACAGTTTATATTTAGCTCATATGTGATTTCTATTTTGCTTTCTCTCAATCACTTGCATTCTTGGGTAGAAATATAACATATGAAATGTCCCCAATCTGATTTTTATTAAAACCCCACAAAATTTGAAAGTGACTTTGCATTAACAACACAACTATGCATCACAACATCTAGAAACTAGTGACTAGTTTGCACAATAAACCATCCAAAATATTGCAACACAACTCCAAACCACTTTTATTATTATTTTATGATGAAAACATATATGTGTAGGTCTGATACATAATATTTACCTAGCATCAAACTATCACAACAAATCAGTAATTTTAGCTACAACCCATTAAGCAAAATGCTGAAGTATACATAAAACAACTCACTACAAAGCCTCCAAACTCTTAGATTCACACCTAGAACTGATATGGATGTAGAATGATGCTATAGATAATGTATTACAGCAACACAAATAGCAAACCAAACCCCACACAACAGAAAATGCGAACAACAACACAAACAACTCCTAAAACACACTACGAAATCACTACAAACTCCTACAACAACACAAGAACACTGTACTACTGAATCTTGTCTACACAAATGCAATCTCTAAGATAAGATTGCTGTATCAACCCAAGAATACCACCCTCAGGTTTCTAGAAACTCATGTCCACTAGCCACAAGCTCCATCTTCAATGGTTTCCCTATCCACTGAAGTTGCACAAGCATCTGCTCTGCAAGAAAGAGTGAGAAAATGTCATTAGCCTCCCAAAATGAAATGTTACATTTTTTTATGACATGAGAGGCCATCTTGGGCATCCAAGATATCCCATGCCTGAATCTTAGGAGTTACAACTCCCATATGCCACTTGGATGCTTCAAACAATGCCCTCCGTCCACTTGTCAAAGGTGTAGTCCCTATTTTTGGCAAATCTCTTCACAAATCTGCCCAAATCTCCATAAAATATTCCCTCTCAAATCTAAACACCCAAAGGGAATATTTGAGCTCTAAATATATTTTATTTAATATTTATTTTTCCTTCAATATTTGAAAATGTATCGGAACAAACATAATATTAAATAATTAATTTCCCTCCAAGCTGCCATGTAAAGTGACTTACTATTTTCGGATAGGAGGGACTTACTAAAAATAGAAAATGTTATTTCTGGAAAGGCGACATGACAAGTCCTCCCTCCCAGAATTTGCTTGTCCTCAAGCAATGGAGGTTAGGATGCTCAATTATCTCAGGTCCCTCCCATGATGCATCCTCAATTGGCAAGTTCTTCCATTTGATCAAATATTTTGTGATACACCTGTTTCTAAGTTTCTTCTCCCTTATTTCTAGCACTCTTTCCAGAATCAAAATTAACTTCCCTTCATCATCCAACGGCGGTAAATCATGTGAAATAACAACTTGCTATCCTACCACTTTCTTCAAGCATGAAACATGGAAAACATTATAAATTTTACTACCTGAAGGAAGTTCCAACTCATAGGCCACTTCTCCGATCTTTCGAATGATTTTGTATGGACCATAGTACTTGGGCTTGAGTTTCTCAGCCCCATTCTTCTTCAATGTACTCTGTTTATATGGTTGAAGTCTCACAAAGACCAAGTCCCCAACCTTAAATACTCTCTCTGTCCTCTTCCTATCTGCATAATTTTTTTGTTGATTTTGTGCATGATGTAAGTTATCTTTAAGTGACCTCAAAATCTCCTGACTCTGATTTATTAGATCACTTGCTACTGGTACACGACTATCTAAAAATAGTAAATCAGCAAAGGAAAGTACATCATACCCATAAAGAGCTCGAAAAGGAGTCATACATATAGACATATGAAAAGAAGTGTTGTAACAATATTCCCCTAGATGCAACCATTTCACCCAAGCATGTTGCTAATCTAAAACATAATTTCTTAGGTATCCCTCTATCCACTTGTTCACTATTTCAATTTGTCCATCAGTTTGTGGATGGCAGCTTGTGTTGGGTGTAAGTTCAGTACCTGTTAAGTGAAAGAGATCCTTCCAAAAAGAGCTAAGAAATCTGCTATCTCTTGCATTAACTATGTTTCTAGGTAGCCCATGCAATTTGAAAACTTCTCTAAAAAACAATTCCGCTACTTGTGGTGCTTTAAATTCAACTGTAATAGGGAAGAAATGAGCATATTTTGTCAATCTATCTGCCACCACATAAATACAATCCTTACCTTGCCCCTTGGGTAAACTTGTAATGAAATCCATGGAGATGCTCTCCCATTTCTGTTCAGGTATGGGTAGTGGTTGTAGAAGCCCTGCAGGATAAATTTGTTCACTCTTATTCTGCTGGCATACCATGCACTCCTTAATGTGGCTATGCACATCCTCCTTCAGCCCTTTCCAAGAAAATCTCTCACAGATCTACCTATAAGTCTTGTAATATCCTTGATGACCCGCAAGTAGTGTATCATGAAAGGCCCTTCGGATCTTCTCTTTAACCTTGGATTCATGCACCAAATAGATTTGATTTTTGTAATAGATCAGCCCATCCATCACCACATACCTATGATCCTCGACCAACTTATCCAAGATGTTAGTAGCAAAGGGGTTTTTTGCATACTCGGCAATGATAGACATCTTCCAATCAACTAAAATAGTTGACAAAGAGCATAAAGTAGGCTTCCTAGAAAGTGCATATGCCACCACATTATTCTTGCCTTTCATATATTCAATCTCAAAATCATATGCTTGTAATTTACTTACCCACTTTTTTTGGTGGTCATTCAAGTTCTTTTGCTCCATAAAGAACTTGAGACTATTATGATCTGTCTTTACTATAAACTTCCCACAGACTAGGTATTGTCTAAACTTTTCCAATGCATGCATTATTGCCAACATTTCTTTATCATAAATAGAATATCCTCTTTCTAACTTGCTCAATTTTCTGCTCTCAAAAGCTATGGGATGTTTATTCTAAGTGAGGACAGCCCCTATACCCTCCCCTGATGCATCACATTCTACTACAAATGGAAGAGAAAAATCTAGAATTGCAAGCACAGGGCAAGAGCTCATTACCTCTTTGAACTTATCAAAAGTTTGTTGTGCTTCTTTTGTCCACATGAATGCTCCTTTCTTTGTCAAATCAGTTAATGGAATTGCAAGTTGTAAAAAACCTTTCACAAACCTTCTATAGTAACAACATAGTCTGAAAAAAAACCCTTTAGTTGTGTGAGATTGGTAGGTGGTGGCCAATCTAGGATGGCTTGAATTTTTTGTTGATCTACCTTGACTTCTTCAGCACTTATGACATACCCCAGATATAAAATTTCAGTCAGCCCAAACTCACATTTAGACATTTTGGCATAGAAAGATTGCTGTTCTAAAATCCCCAAAACTGTATCTAGGTGCTCCAAATGTTCTTTCCATGTTTTGTTGTATATCATGTTTGAAACAAGGTAGATAACTGAGAGGGGGGGTGAATTAGTTATCTCAAAATTTCCTTAACTTTATTTTCCTTTTGTATCTTAATAATCAGTGTTGCATAAAAACATGAAAGCATATGTAATCATAAGTGCAGAAATAAATTCAACACACACAACACAAGGATTTTTACGTGGAAAACCCTGTTAAGGGAAAAACCACGGAGTGACTAACCCAAGATTGTATTCTCTGTTAAAAGAATAAAGGAGTACAAAATGGCACTTGCCAATTAGGGCTCACTGCCTGAGCACACTGCCTACAAGAGACTCACTGTCTACAGAACTTACAGAAGATAATCAAGTGTTTGAACTGATGAGAAGCATTTATAAATGCAAGAGTTTAGTTCTGATTAGGCACAATACACTGATCTGATGCACTTCATCCTCTATTTAATGTTGTTGTTCTGTCACATACTGGACTTGAATTGCTACTCTCACACTTATCCCTACCTTTCTTAGCACTTTATTCCATCAAAAATTCACCACACACCTCTACATACTAGAATCCATCTGGTATATATATCCACATCAAAGATTTCATCAACTTTCTAGTCGTCAACAAGAATACTCAAGATATTTGCAAGTTATTGATCTGTCGGCTGAATCCATGCTTGATTTGTGATGCGTATCAAAAACATAGGTGTAGAAGTCATTAATTATGTTGGCCAACAATGTATAATCCCACATATTGCTTGGTCAACACCTTTTACTCATCTAGATTGAAGTCTGATATTCTGTCGATCAGTTCTTCCTCTGTCTACTCTGCTTGACCAGAACCCAACACTCAGATGCTCATATCTTTTCCTTGATTTATCACTGGAGGCTAAATCTCTAGAGTACAGTAGTCATGGTACCCCTCTTGACTTTCCCAAGTCTGAAACTTACTGAGTTACACCATCTGAGAGATCCAGACCTGATTGTTGAACCTTGTTACATACTTTGTTCTTGTTCACCAGACCAAAACATTCTTCAATATGACTTCCGGTATGTGCATACTATGTATTGTTGATGTGTGGGATAGACTTTGTTGCCATCAATGACAAAACTTATGAAGCCACACAATGTCTCTTGCCAACATATCAAAATATCATCAAAAAAGACTAGCACAAATTTTCGGAGTTGCTTACTAAATACTTGGTTCATGCAAGATTGGAAAGTAGTTGGAGCATTGGTGAGGCCAAAGGGCATGACTAAGAAATCAAAGTGCCTATAGTGACACCTGAAAGTTGTCTTTTCTATATCTTTCTCCCTCATGCGAATCTGGTGGTACCCTGACCTTAAGTCAATCTTTGAAAAATAAACTGCTCCATGTAACTCATCTATGAGTTCATCTATTCTTGGAATGGGGTATCTATTCTTGATTGTTTTCTTATTTAATGCTTTGTAATCTATACACATCCTAAGAGTGCCATCTTTCTTTTTCACAAGCACCACTTATGAAGCAAATGGGCTAGAACTAGGCCTGATGAAACCCATATCCAAGAGCTCTCTAATAGTCTTCTCTATCTCCTCCTTATAACCTCATGGGTGTCTGTAAGGAGTTGTAACAATAGGTTTTGCACCCTATTCCAACTCAACCACATGCTGAAATCCTCTATCTGGAGGTAAACCTGGAGGTGGATCATTGAAAACAATACTATGCTTATCCAAAATTTCTTGAATCTCAAAATGAAATTTACCTTTTTCTTGTGGGGAACTCGAAGGATGTATCAAGCATGTTGCAGCCCAAGCTACTTGCCCTCGCCTGAAGGTCCTCTTCATCTTCTTTGCAATTACTACTCTTGGTGCTCCACTTGAAAGGCCTCTTAGAACAATTTCTCTTCCATCTGAATGGAATTTGAATTCCATAGTTTGCTAGTTTTGGTAATAACCTCCAATGGAGCGCAACCATTGCACAACCAACACCACATCTGTTTCACCAGTACCCACCACATAGAAATCATCACTTAGATTATAATCTCCCGTAGTAATGTTGAGCTGTCGAATCTCTTTCTTGCAAGGCATTGTAAAACCATCAGCAACTGTGACATTAAATCCTTCAAACTCCTCAGTTTTCAATCCCCTCTTCATCACATATCCTTCATCAATGAAATTGTGGGTAGCCCCACTATCAATCAACACTGTCATCCTTTGTCCCGCTAGGACTCCTCAAACCCAGAATGGATGGTATCTAGGGGCTCCTGATAGGGCTGCCAAGGAACCCTCTTTGTTGTTTTCAACTTCCACTCCTTCGAAACTGGGGTCTACAGAGTCATGAAATTCTTCATTCTCCTCAAACTCAGGGTTTGAAGATACTTCAATGAAATGCACCTTTCCCTTACCAAGGCATCGATGGCTAGGGTCCCATGGTTCTTTGCAATGGAAGCAAAGGTTCCTCCTCCTAAGCTCCTTCCTGTCATTGAGGTCTATCTTCTTAGGGGCTGCAGGTGGCACAGGTGATGCAATCTTTTGTACAGGGGTTGGGAAAGTCTTCTTTTGGAAACCACTCTTTTTCTATCCTTAAAAGAATCCCTTAGACGGTTGTGCCAAGCTCTTCTTGGGAAAAGTAGGTTCAAGCTGCAAGCTTCTTCTAATTGCTTCTTGGAGTGTGGTAGGTGAAAAGGCTTTGATAAGCCCTCCTAAAGGATCTTCAAGTCCTTCCAAGAAGAGGTAAACAATCCTTTTTTCTGATATGTCGGGCACCATAACAGCAATTTTCTGAAACTCATCCACATACTCACTCACCGTAGTCTTCTGTTTAATCTTTGAAAATTCTTTGAAATACTCTTCTTCATCTCTGAGTTCAAAGCGGTCTAATAGCCTTTGGCTGAAATCTACAAATGTATTCACCTGATTATGATCTTGAGTAATGGTCCCATGATACCACCACTCATAAGCATTACCCTCCAGATGTAAAATTGCAAACTGAATAGCATCTTTCTCAGTCATAGGATCGAGGGTGAGGTATGTTTATAGTTTCTATAACCATGCTCTGGCTGAGATTTTGTCGCTGCCATCAAAATTAGGTGTTGCAAGTTTGTTCAATTTACTTTTAAGTTCTCTTTCTCATCTATCTTGCTCCTTTCTCCTATGTTCCTCACCAAAGATCTCCAACAATATGCCAAATGAAATGGTTGTTTTACAGGCTTTTGATTGCTTGGAATACTCCTCAAACCATTTAGCTATTGCCTCAACAATGATGGCCTCTATGCTTACATCAGCTGCAACTTCTCGTCCTCCATTCTCAGGTAGAAATATGGGTTCTTTTTGCCTTGACATAGTTGTTGCTTTTCTTCCTCCGGAAGTGCTTCCTTCACCTGTAGCATCTTCTCCATTTTTCTTACTCTAATATGTCCACATTTGTTCAACAATGAGAGCCAATCTATCCACAGTGGCTAAAAATCTTTCACCTGCTTCCTCTCCCTTACCTTTACCACTATCCTCAGCCATTATTTGAACTTCTTCAGTTTCTCTGTTAGCTGTTAACTTTTTTTGCTCTCTTCTCCAAGCTCTGAGATCTCTTTCACTTAGAAGAATGAATCAAGAAACCCTAAAGGATGGCAAGATTGTGCTCTGATACCACTAAAATGTCCCCAATCTAATTTTTATTAAAACCCCACAAAATCTGAAAGTGACTTTACATTAACAACACAACTATGCATCACAACATCTAGAAACTAGTGACTAGTTTGCACAATAAACCATCCAAAATATTGTAACACAACTCCAAACCACTTTTATTATTATTTTATGATGAAAACACACATGTTCAGGTCATGGACCTTGCTTCTAGTTCCTGATTATTTTATGGTTTTCCTATGGATATTTACAATGTATGATGTCAAGTGGGAGAGTGTTAGGATTAAGGTGCCATCAACCTTATAAATCCTATGTAATTAATTACTCCTAGTATTGTTTGTAAATCTCCCATAAGGGATGAAAGGTTTCACTAGCAATGGTCTTGTTTCAGCTAGATGTTTATATCTATTCCTCGATGCTAACTCACTCGCGACCAGGGGGTTTCCCCCCTATGACAGGTCGGGGGGCATCATTAACCACATTTTATTTTATATTTTATCATTTTAAATCTAGACCATTCATCATTAGTTCATAGATCCGATGGTTGATATTATGTCGGTTATCTTGCCCTAAAAGGCAACCCCCTTTTATAAGGATATTTATACTACGTTTTTATCAAAGTTGAGAGTAGCAAGCGGTGATGGATTGAAGACTAGAGAGGAGAGGAAGTGCATGTATTGTAATCTCATATTTGAAGATAATACAACTTGGAGCCTCTTTTTTTGGTGGAGTTTTTTACCTGAAAGGGTTTTCTCCACATTACATACTGTGTTATTTGTTTGATTCTTGATGCATGTTATTTCAGTGTAATGGGTTTTAATTTCTGTTGCAATCTCCATTGATTCTACATTGTTTAAAGCACATAAATAAGGTTTGAATCAGATTTTTGTTGTGTGGTTTTCACCTTCATTTCTAACAGAATTATTAAATCCTATATGTAACCTCCAGCCCTTAAATTTGGATGCAAATTACTTAGACCACCTGGTAAATCAAAGTATAATGAAGATTAAAGAATATATGGTTTATAAAGAGATTAGTTCTGAAACTATAAGACAAAGTAGTGAAAAATCACCTAAAAGACATCATGTTGTTCACAAATGAAAAAGTATCCCCGAGAACAAAGAGGCAATTTGAAGAGACACACCCCCTCAACTAGGAGTCACCCTGGGTGCCTTATAAAGCAAGAAGAATTTCAGTAGAAGATCAAGTTGACAATAAGGAAGACATAGAAGAAGAAATTAAGAAATATTTTGAGGAAATATTGGGAAAGGAGTAATTTGACATCAAATTACAAAGACATAAGGGAAGGGATCACAAAACCATAATACAAAAGCGAAAACCTAAGCAGAAAAATAAAGAAGAAAAACACCGCAAAACACTAGAAGTTTCAAAAAAATAAAAGAAAGTACAAATGGATGCCATAATTAAACTACCCGTGTTCGAAAAGGATACCAATGAAGCAATAGAGCATATCTTTGTCCTAGAAACTATTTGGAATTGAAATAGTATAACCAAGGATGAAACTAAACTGTTTGACTTTATAGGGACATTGAGGAATGATGCTTTGAAATGGTAGAGAAAGGCATGCCCTAAACATGAAGTTAAAAAAGAGTTTTTGGAAAGCTTTGAGACTCTGAAAATCCCTACAGAAGGAGTAAGCAAAATGAGAGAGTTAATACAAAAATATGGAGAAACCATAAAAGAATTCAATAAAAGATTCAATGAAACAACCCATAAATTAGAGGATCCATTATCTAAAAGATAAAAGATTGAGTGGTTCATATCCGGAATAAGACGGATGTCAGAACATCTTTGGATGGTAGGATTTTCAAAACCTATGCAGAAGTAGTCACATTGGCCTGCCACATTGAGTCACAAAGGTGGCGCAAATAGGAAAAAACCAAAGAAAATTTGGAATTAGAAAAAATGAGAATGGAATTGGAGTAATTGAAGCTAAAACAAAAAATTTTAGAAAGGAAAGAAGAAAAGAGGCCTAATATATGGTGTTCATGTTGGCAAGAGACACTGCTAGGATTCATAATTGTTGTCATTGATGGCAACAAAGTAGATCCCACACATCCATAGTGCATAAATTACTCATACCGGAAGTCTGATTGAAGATAGGATGATCCGGTAGTCAAGAACAGAGCATATGATAGGGTCTGACAGATTGGGTCCGAAACTCTTTGATAGTGAAACCCAGCATGTTGCGGACTTGGGTGAGTAATAAGGGGTATCTGAACTACTTTATTCCAGATATTTAGCCTCCGATGACAAAGCATACGAAAGATATGAGCATCTGAGTATTAGACTTCAGTTAGACAGTGCAGACAGAGAAAGAGCTGGCCAACAGGGTATCAGACCTCAATCTGAATTTGCAGAAGGTGTTGATCAAGTAACTTGAGGTGTTATATGATTTTGGCTGACTTAAGTAATGATTTCTATGCCTAAGATTTTGGTGTGCATCATCTATCAAGTATGAATTCAGCTGACAAAACAGTATCTTGCAAATATCCTAAGTGTTCTTGTTGTCGACTAGAAAGTTGATTGAAATCCTTAATGCAGATATATACACCCGACAGATTCAAGCTTGTAAAGGAGAGGGAGTGATATGGATATGGATTAAGTGCGAAGAAAAGCAGAGAGAAGTGTGAAGGTAGTAATCCAAGCCCAGAATGTGACAAGAGAGTGATACTAAGCAGAGGAAGAATGAAATGTGCTAGATCAGTATACTGAGCCTAACCAAAACTGAACTCTTGCATATGTGGATGTTGTTCATTAGTTCAAACACATTGTTATCATCTGTAATTCTCTAGTAGGCAGTGAGCCTCTTGTGAGCAGTGTGCTTGGGTAGTGAGCCCTAACTAGCAAGTGTCCTTTTGTACTTCTTTATTCTTTTAACAGAGAATATAATCTTGGGTTAATCACCCCATGGTTTTTCCCTGTAGAGTAAAATACTCTACATTTTTTTTTAGTTGCAGTGCATCAGTGCGGCTGTGCGTGTTCTAGTTTTACCTCGGCGAGTTTCAATTTTAGCCGCAGGGGTTAGCGAACAAGGGTTTCATTTTTTCCTAGTTTTGCCTAAGTCTCAGAATCACACGGAGAATACCACGTGTCGTCAGCTGAGACACACTTTAAGATGTCTCAGACTATTGCGGAAGAGGTCGCGTGTCCTTTTACCTTAAGGTGGAACGTGCCATGTGTTGGCATCCGCGTTAAGTTTCAAGACCCTTTATAATGTTTCTAAGGAAGTCTGGTGGGTCCCTATTTCTAAGTTGCTAACCAAGGAAACTGCAACAGGTGTCCATTTCCGCTTGAGTTTCAAAATTTCCTTAGGAGTTTCTGTGAGAGCGCGGAAGGCGCCATGTGTCCTGTGTAGTTTCAGTGGAGCTTGCCATATGTCACCCCCGCGAGTTGGTTTGCAGTTGGTATTAATAGTGGTGGGCCACTGTCTTGTCGCATCTAAATGAAGCGGGCGTTGCCAAGTGTCGCCTGTTGAGACATAGTTACAAAGTCTCATAGGTTCAGCGGAGCTTGCCATGTGTATTTTTCTAAGTGCCGTAGAGTTTGCCATCTGTCAGCTTCCACGTATCTATTTTAGTATTCTCCGATGCATGGTAATTAATACTGGTGGGTCCCGATGTGAAGATTCATTGATGCGGATTGTGCCACGTGGTGGAGATGGGCCCAAGGATAAAAGTTGTTGCTCCTTTTTTATAACGATTATATATGTTTCTTCATTGATGCGGATGGCGACAAGTGTCGATCTCCATGTAAGTTTCTTTAGAGAATTTCAAGAAAGTGGAAAGCGCCACGTACAGTTTCAAAGTGATAGCGGAAGGTGCCACCTGTCCCAGTTTCCTTTTTGAAATCTACCGAGCAATAAGTGCTGTGGGTCCCATTTTTCATAAAGTAACAGAGTTGTAGCTGCTGCGGATATCGCCAAGTGTCTTTTCCTAATTAGAGGGGATGCCCCGCATGTATAGTGTCACAGCTAATGAACTTTCAGTTATCGTAACTGTTTGCGAATCTCAGAAATATTTTCTGTCAGACACTTCCAATTAAGCTCCAGTTCGGTTAGACCGTTGGGATTTGATCGTGCATGTAATCTATGGGCCGATCTTATGCTATAAATATGTAATAGTGATAGTAGGTTTGCATCCAAATTCATTCAGAGGAAGAGATTTTTCATATAGATTGCTATCTAAGATTTATGAGAAGTTTTTGAGACTTTTTGCTGTGCCAGTGAATGTCATTTTGCCTTTGTTCCGTTATTCTTCATTCAGAAGGTTAATGTAACTGTGCATGTATATGTGCCTTTTATATTGCTGAAAGATTAATGAGAAGACTGAGTTCTGTGCCTTGGTTGATATTTTCTGTGTCATAGTTAATTGTCTGTTTCTGAGCCTTTGAGATTATTCATTATAGTTGTTTATGTTAATCATGCAACATTTGCTCTTTAACATAACTGAATCTTGAGGATAAGCTTTACTGTGCTTAATTTGAGAGAGATACTTATTACCCAGGTGCATCGCCATAGATAAATTTGTTTTAACTGTATCTTTATTTCTGATTAATTTCTACTCTTTTCCCCAAACTCATTTTAAGATAGAGAAGAGCCAGCTTCTTTAAAATCTGGAGGTTGTTTCAGGTTGCAAGTCCTATATTCCTAAAACTTCCCATGTTGGTGTTAGAATCAACGCAATTTTAAGCATCAACATTCCCTTAACAGGGTTTCCACGTAAAAGTTCTTGTGTTATGTGTGTTGATTTCATTTCAGTTATTATGATTGCTTATTCCTTTCATGCTTTGATATATCACTGAATGTTAAGACAAGAAAAATAAGTAAAAGTAAGAAATTTTTGAGATAATTGATTTACCACCCCCCCTCTCAGTTATCTACCTTGTTTCCAACAATTGGTATCAGAGCTAAGTTCCTTAGAAAAAGCCTAACAACTTAAGGAGGATCTGGGAATCTCAATGGATGCATGTGGTATGAAAAAGCAACTACAGCCTATCCTAGATGATCTTGAACAATCCCAGTCTGAAGCCAATGATTTGAGAGAGCGACTTAAGCAGGTTGATGATTTCATCAATGAGCTAAAAGAAAAACTTAGTAATTCTGTGAAAAAGAGAAAAGAACTACTTCAGAAGTTAGCAGATCAGAATGAAACCAATAGCACTGATGAAGACTAAATGAGAAAACAAAGCTATGTAAAAAGCTGTCAAAAGAAGTTGTTATGATAAGACATGAAATGGAATCAGGGGTTATGAAATTCACCCAAGAAATTGAAGAGAAGAGAAAGACTGAAGATAACTTAAAACAATCCCTTAAGGGGAAGATAGAAGATTGCCACAAAATGGACAGAATAATTAGACATCTTGAGTCTAATCTTGAAGAAGCCAGATACAATGAAGAACAACTTGAGAGCTAGATTGACACTCTTAAACAAGATCTTAAAACTACAAATGAATACAAAGAAAAATTCAAGATAAGCTCAGCTCAACTTGAAGTTCTTCTTGAAAGTCAAAAGAGGGTAGATGATAAGCGTGGTTTGGGATATGAGAAAGGTGAAAACTCTGGATTTGGTCAAAAGAACTTCAGATCAGGAAGACAAAGAAACAGGCCTAGAAGACCTCTGGTAAGATAACCTAATGCTCAAAGATGTCCATCTTTCAATGGAAACTGCTTCAACTACAACAAATTTGGTCATAAAGCAACTTAATGCAGGAACAGGATGAATCAGAATAATCCATCCTTCTCCGGTCAATGTTTTAATTGCAGAAGGTATGGTCACAAATCTCATGAATGCAGAAGTACACAAATGAACAATTCTTTCAATGGTAAATGCTTTACATGCAATAGAATGGGGCACATGGCTAATCAGTACAGATCAAGAGAATATCAACCAAATAAGCAAGGAAATGATGTGTGTTACAATTGCAATAAATCTGGTCATATAGCTAGATTCTGCAGGAGCAGAAATCATGATGGAAAAGGTCCAGTGAAACATGATCAGAAACAAGACAAAGGCAAAGGTAAAGTGAATATGGATGAGTCAGAAGGAGATGAGCAAGACTTGGGTAAAGAAGAGTGTGATGAACATTGGTGATGGGTCTGCACCGAAATCCAGTGCTGATAACTCTTCCAGAAACTAAAAGGTGAGCTTTGGCTCAGGGGGAGCTGCAGAGAAGACCAAATTTTCCCCCAGCTAGTTAGTAAGTGCCTAAAATTGGCACATTAAAGGGATTTTGATGATTCATCTAAAAAAATCAGTTAAAAGTTGAGAAATCCACTTTTGAAGAAGTTATGGATAGATCAGGTTCCAACAGCTATCCGATAAAAATAGAATTACACCAACAGGTTCGGTACAATCTGAAAATGCAATCTTATGGTCTGCAGATTTAGAGACATGTTTTCAAAGGCCAAAGTTATGTTGTCAACTCACTTAGATGATAATTTGAAGATCCGCACAATGATTCATGAGAAATTCACTCAAAACAGGGTAACCAAATGACTTAAAGTGTGCATTTATTACAATGAGGAATTAGGTTTTTGTGCAAGGATAAAAGGCCTTCCATTAGTCATTTACAACACTTTGCACTCACGAAGAAGAAAAAAGAGCTCTGTGAAGAGATCCTGCAGATTGTACAAGTTAAAGTTGAAAATCAAAATCAAGCAGAAATTTGCTCTGGTAGTTGCAACAAACCCTAAGACGAAAAAGGTATTTCTTCTTTGCAAAATCTCTCCAAATTTTGTTGCTAGAATGGCTACTCCTATGGTTGTGAATGTCACTAAGAGGCCAAGATGAAAATTCAAGAAACACCCACACAAATCTATAGAAGTTGATCCCTCTGGTGCATTTTCCAGTATCCCTTACGGTGTTCTACATGTAGAAGATATTAGGGTTTACATTCATGCAAACATTGAAGACCTTGGAGACTTAGAATTGATGGAAATATACCGTAAGCAGTTAAGAACTGAGAATTTTGATCTCAAACTAGAATTCAAGACCCTAAAAGACAAGCACTTTACACATTACATTCATTTTCCATCTTTTGTCGAGGACGAATGGGTCCGGTATGTGTTGAGTAGGATGCATGATAATTTTATGTGGTTAATGAGCCCATTCAAAATAACCAAAGATGCCATCAAGGTTGTAACTGGACTTCACTCAATTGGTGGGTTGCCTACACTCAAATCTGTGAAAAATCAAACCGTAACAAAAGCCACCGGATCAAAATATGACAAGAGGGCAATGACTATAGATGATATTACTGATCCAGATGTCAAGTTTGCATCAATTGTAATTGGCTACAAGATTTACCATTTAAGTAGGGAAAATTTGGTATCTGGTATAGCAATCTATACTGCATATCAGATGGTGAAAGAAAATGCAGATTATGACTTGTGTGAGCTTCTATTGAATCAACTGATGGAGAATCTACAGAAGATTAAGAAAGATAAGAAAAATTCCTTCAAGTATGGCAATCTGGGGTTGTGTCTGTTCTTTTATTTCATGAATGAGTTACCGGGATCACAAGGTCTGATCTGGGCAAATGATAGACCTGTTGCAATTCAGATTAGAGATTATTTGTATGGACTTGGTGATGCACAAGCCCAGAAGACAACTTTCTGGGGCTACTTCAAAAATTTCCAGAGCATGATGCATGTTAGAGAAAGAATACCAAAATCAATAGTGGAGAAATACAAAAACACAATTTGCTTCATGGTTGATACAGATCAATGCCTAATGGAGGTAGTTGAGCCAAGAACTGTATGGGTGATGCCTGTGGCTTATGAAGTTGATGAAAACATATTGGAGGTACATATTCAACACTTGCTAAGCCAACCCAAAGGATACTGAGGCAGAGAGGTTTGGCACCTTTGATGAGCTAAAAATAAAAATACATGTTGAATTAAGGAAGCCTGAGTTAAAAAGAAAAGTGAGGAAGGAGGTTGAATAAATTCCTAAAAGGTTTGGCTTAACAAAGGAGGCAGTAGATGCTAATAGAGAAAGAATAGAGAAAATTGAAAGGGAAAGGGAAGAAGCAAAGAAAGAAAGTGTACCGGTAGAAGACTCTACCCAAACAAGATCTACCAGGAGTTTTGCCCCTGTCTCTCCTAAAAGTTCAAAGATTGCAAAACTAGAAACCAAACCATCTGTTACAAGAGAGAAGAGAAAGAAGTCTAAGGCCACAAGAACATATGTGAGCCTTAAGGATGATGAAGAAACAAAATCTGATGTAGAGATTAGAGATTTGAAGAAAGCTAAGAACAAACCTTCCAAGACTGACAAGACTGGTGAGGAGCAAAAGATAGAAGAGTTTGTTGAGAAACCCACTCTCTCAATTGAAGACATCATTAAGGAAGTCACTGTGGATGGAAACCTGCAGCTAGTAATAGAATTCTATGATGAATACAATGATACAGACAAGAGAATTCTTGAGGAAGCAATGGTAAGGTACCTGAACATTTATAACAAAGCCTTCATTGAAATAATTTCCCTGATTCCTAAGAGCTTAGAAGAAGTTTTGGAGTCAAGAAAAGAAAGTGCAAAAGCTAACGACTTGGAGATCTGGGAATAGATAGAGATACAGTTATGTCCAACTATCACTCAAAACAAATGGACATGGTTTTCAAAGATGCCAAAGAAGAATTCTGAAGCAAGTCCAGAATGAATAAAGTCATGCTTGGAGAAACTGACCAAGTAGCTGATGAGACAAAAGAAATTCTCTGGTGTGCCTTAAAGAAGTTCAAACTTCCCATTGTAGAGGAAGCAATTGAAGAGCCTTCTGACATGGATGTTGGAGGATTAAAGAAAAATGATGAAGTACCTTCTGACATGGATGTCGAAGGATTAAAGAAAATTGATAAAGAGCAATTTGAGGCCTTAGACTCCTCTGTTCCAGAAGAGGAAGTGTAGAGAGAAGAAACAAATTCTGTTGGTGATAAGCAAATCAGTCCAGATGCCCCCAAAGAAAAGGAAGTTGAGAATACAAGAGACATTGTAGAAGCAATACAAAGTTTTATGGACAAGGAAGTTGTGGAATTAGATGAACCAGAGTTAATACAAGGACCACTAAATCTAGACTCTCTTTCCCAGGTTCAGATGATGAAGATAGCATCTTTTTCTTAGGCCAAAGCCAAAGAAAAACTCCTAAAATCTCATATGGAGGACTGTGAGGTGCTGAGTATTGCATCTGAAATACTGGAGAAGATAATACCGTCATATCAGAAGGATCCATCTGCCTCTCCATCCGGTAATTTGAAGAACTTAGTTAATTATGTCAATACACAATTTGAGTCTTTAGAAAAACTAGTAGAAACTAAGGTTTGAAATGAGTTCTTGGGAAAAAGATTCAGTGAGGTACAAGGGCCAATTGCTAATGATAGAAAAACCCTAGACATTGGCATAAAGAGAATTGAAAACACTCTTAAGGATTGTGGAGACATATACAAATTTTGTTTTTCCTGGCCCAAAGTTGCAGAGGACATTGAGAAGAAATGAAAGAACAAGAAAGAAAATTGACAAATCTATCTCAGAATTTTGATCCTCTCACTGTCTCTCTGGTAAGTCAAGAATGCCAAGCAGTTGTTATAATAAATGAAATAAAGAAACTAGGTAAGGAGAAGAAGAATATAATGGATAGAATGGGTAAACTCAGAGGGATAATCATCCCTAAGTTAGAGGCAATGCATGATGCCTTAGCTGATGCTCTAAGTACAACCCGGACCAGTGATCCAATATATTTGAAGAGGGCAGAAGCATATACATTTTTGTTAAGTGGACACATCTCCATTTTGGATAGGATGAAGAGAAGTTGGGCCATAGAGCTTGTGCAGTTGAAGACTACATTTGCAGATATACTTAAGTATATGTAAGTTTATCCTATGGATTGTATGTACATATGCGACCTTATATAATAATTTTTGCACATTTTTGGTTGGCGGATCCCACCCTTTTCCATTTATGTCAAAGGAGGAGTAAAGAGCAGTGAAAAATGAGGAATCCAGCATTAAGGGAGCACTGATAAGCAGTGTGGAGAAATGGAGCACAAGCAAAGGGGGAGTTACATCGACACTTAGTCATTTTTCACTAAGTGTTGACATCAATGCCAAAGGGGGAGATTATTGGCAAGAGACACTGCTAAGATTCATAAGTGTTGTTATTGATGGCAAAAAAGTAGATCCCACACATCCATAGTGCATAAATTACTCATACCGGAAGTCACATTGAAGATAGGATGATCCGGTAGTCAAGAACAGAGCATATGATAGGGTCTAACAGATTGAGTCCGGAACTCTCTGATAGTGAAACCCAACATGTTGCAGATTTGGGTGAGTAATAAGGGGTATTTGAACTACTTTATTCTAGAGATTTAGCCTCTGATGACAAAGTATATGAAAGATATGAGCATCTAAGTATCAGACTTCAGTTAGACAGTGCAGACAGAGAAAGAGCTGGGCAATAGGGTATCAGACCTCAATCCGGATGTGCAGAAGGTGTTGATCAAGTAACTTGAGGTGTTATATGATTTTGGCTGACTTAAGTAATGATTTCTATGCCTAAGATTTTGGTGCACATCATCTATCAAGTATGAATTCAGCCGACAGAACGGTATCTTGCAAATATCCTAAGTGTTCTTGTTGCCAACTAGAAAGTTGATTGAAATCCTTAATGCGGATATATATACCTAACGGATTCAAGCTTGTAAAGGAGAGGGAGTGATATGGATATGGATTAAGTGCAAAGAAAAGCAGAGAGAAGTGTGAAGGTAGTAATCCAAGCCCAGAATGTGACAAGAGAGTGATACTAAGCAAAGGAAGAATGAAATGTGCTAGATTAGTATACTGAGCCTAACCAGAATTGAACTCTTGCATATGTGGATGTTGTTCATCAGTTCAAATAGATTTTTATCATCTGTAAGTCTCTAGTAGGCAGTGAGCCTCTTGTGAGCAGTGTGCTCGGGCAATGAGCCCTAACTGGCAAGTGTCATTTTGTACTTCTTTATTCTTTTAACAGAGAATACAATCTTGGGTTAATCACCCCGTGGTTTTTCCCTTAACAGGGTTTCCATGTAAAAATTCCTGTGTTATGTGTGTTGATTTCATTTCAGTTATTATGATTGCTTATTCCTTTCATGCTTTGATATATCACTAAATGTTAAGACAAGAAAAAGAAGTAAAAGTAAGAAAGTTTTGAGATAACTGATTCACCCCCCCTCTCAGTTATCTACCTTGTTTCCAACAATTCCTATTGCACTGAAGAAGGACACATCATAAATGAATGTCTGAGGATAAAAGGTGAAGTACAGGTTGTTGCCATGAAGGTGGATATCAAAGCACTACCTACAAGAAATAATACAATATATTGTGGATTATGTAGTGAACGAGATGACCATGAAACACCAAATTTCCCTTAACAATTGTTCAGAGTGAGAGAAGACAATGATGATTATGAGCCATGGTGTAATGCACACCACAAAAATAAAGCATAAAATAATACTATGGAATATGTAGAAGGCCTAGCAGAAAGACCAATATATATTCAAGATCAGGGATATAAGTAGCCTACCTGGAGAAATTAAAGAAACATGAACATTGTTCAAAACACAAACCCTAATGCACCATATGGAAATAATTACAGTAATGATGAAAGAGAGCAATTTGGAGGATAGAGAGGAGGCTGAAGCCGTGGTAGAGGCAGAAGAAGGAGAGATGATGCAATGTGCTATAATGACACACATTCTGTAATAGTATAAAGCATGACCTTTTCTCATGTGATAAAGCACAACAATACTTCTAAAATGCACCACAACAAACAAAAAGTGATGACCTAGAAAACTCTATGAAACAAAAGGGGCTAGGGTAATCCGGAGAGTCCCTAAAGAGCAAGGTCATTTCCTAAGAACCTGTCAGAGAGACAAATATGGTAACACATTATATCTTCATCAGAAACATCAGAAGAAGAAAATCAAAGTAAAGGAGTCAAGTATGAGCAATCTAAAATGAATAAAAATAAAGGAAAAGAAAAAGTTGTAGTAGTAACAAGACAGGGTACAAATACCATAGGATATTATACTACTAAAACAAAAAGAGAAGAAAGTGAGGAGGAAGATACATTCTTCCCTAATAAAAAACAACATGATGACATTGTCCAAAAAACAAAGCAGATTGTGACCCAAGAACAAGATAGACATAAACAATATAATCAATTCTTCACAGAAGAAGAAGTTGTGGCACTTAAATAGTTCACAACACTAACACAATAACATAATCTTATGGAGAAATTAAGGCAATTTGAAAAATACTAGAACAAGGAGAAAGTACCTAAAAATCAAATATGACAAATGGCCAAAACAAATAGACAATGGAAGACAAAACCACTATTGGTGGATGCTCATATAAATCACAAAAAGGTCAAACATGTTATGATAGACCTAGGTGCTGATGTAAATATGATTACTAAGAAGCTTTAGGAACAACTAGGAAAACCTAGATTATCTCAAACTCCCTATAATATTACTTTGGAAGATGGATCTAGTATGGCAACAATTGGAACTTAGAAACAGGTGGAGATGAAACTGATGGGCATAAAATAGGTCATAGACTTTGTTGTTGTAGCCATGAAAGAACAAGGGGATTCATTCAATTCATTACTATGATTTAGATGGTTTGTTGATGCAAATGGCATTATGGACTCCTGCAAAAAAGAATTAGGTTTTGCAGATAACAATAAAAGTGTATATACATACCTTTACAATAACCCGTGGAAGATGCATATATTGAAGAATCCAATTATGAGGAAGGAAATGATAACTATCCTAAGAATATTTACTCAATATCAAAGTTAGAATCGACACACAAAGAGTTATTTTGGGAAAAGACTATTGCAAAGACGGTTGTCATTGCACCAAAAGATCGACCTATTAATGCCTAATACAACTACGAAAGTTAATGAATCCATAGGAGGCAGTTAAGCCTTGTCACAAACCCAAGTGCTGTGCTGCACAACATAAGGAGACCGAAGGCGCACACCTTACAACAATCCCCCCAGCGCAAGTGAGGGGTTTGAACCTGTGACCCAGGCTCTGATACCAATTGTTAGCAAGACAGCTGCCGTTGCACCAAAAGATCGACCTGTTAATGCTCGATACAACCGCTAGAGTTAATGAATCCATGGGAGGCAGTTAAGCCTTGTCACAAACCCAAGCACTGTGCTGCACAACACAAGGAGACCAAGGGCACACACATTGCAACAATAAAAAGGGTGGAGCAAAGACCTAGAAGGCAAACAAGGTAGCACAAGGAATTCAAGGAAGCTATGAACAAGGTACCTTTACCTAACTTTGATGGCAGCAGTAAGACAAATGCTAGAGCTTAGGTTCATGAGCTAGATACATTCCTCACACTAAAACCAATGTGAGAAGACAAGGCTATACAGTTTGCAACTATGCATTTGGAGGGAGTAGTCTATGATTGGTGGCATCATGGACTTGTTTCACAAAACTATGGAATGATTAATTCTTATGAGGAGTTTACACGCAAACTCATTGCTAGGTTTGACAAGAAGGATGTAGAAGTCTACTACAGGGTTTGGCATAAATGAAATAGGTTGGGCATGTGGATTCCTACATTAATGAGTTCCAAAAGGTTGCTTTTATGGTTCTGGATATGATAGAAAAAAGGGTAACAATACTATTTGTTGAAGAATTGAGGGACAAGTTAAGGGGGTTGGTGAAGGCTCACAAGCCTAACACTTTGCAGGATATAATAGATCTAGCACTTGATCTTGAGACATCACCTCCTTAATTTCAATCCCAAAAGAAGAGCAATAGTTACTTGAGCATCCCACTCCTTCAAAATTTGAAGCATCACCCAAGATGGACCTTGAAACAAAGTATGATCTTTGCATAAAAAAGTTATGTTTTTCTTGCAAAGAACCATGGGAACTAGGTCATAGGTGTCTTGGAAAAGGTAAGGTGCATTACATAGAGGTTCTTGATGATGAAGATGATGATACTAGTTTGGAAAGTGAACATGGACAACCAACACCAAATATTGTAAGTGATGGTAGCAAAGGAGCTAGGATCACTTATCTTTCAAGAGCTCCAAGGTATAATCAATTGAACCTATTTGAAGGCATCTTGTTTGGGTGTAAGGTCATGGCACGTCTTGATAGTGGAGCTACACATAACTACATTGATGAGAGTTTGGTGGATAAAAGAGGATTTCATAGTGATGATTTTGAGGGCTTTGATGTGACTATAGCAGGAGGTCTAACTATTCCATGCAAGAAGAAAGTCAACAAGATTAGCATTCTATTTGGTGAGTATATACTGGGTGATGACTTCTATGTTCTTTATTTGAAGGATAATGATATTGTGCTTGGTATGTTGAACTTGCTTTCCTTTATTTGGACTTTGATTTTGATCATCTGATTCATATCCACAATACTTGGAAGGTCTCTCCTTGCTTTCATCAACCTTGACATTAGCACTTTCAACAATCCTTTTCAATCTCTTGTTAAAGCACCAGTATGCCTTGCTTTGGTTAGAATAACCTAGATATATTCTTTCATCACATCTTGCGTCAAACTTGCCTATATCTTCATCTCTCTTGATATAGCATTTACTACCAAAAACTCTAAAGTATTTCACAATAGGAGCATTACCAAACCACAGTTCTTAAGGTGTTTTACTAGTATTACCTTTGATCTGCACCCGGTTAAGAGTGTAGACAGTAGTACTCACATCCTCTCTCTAATAGACATGTGGAACATTTACCTCCATCATCATGATTCTAGCAGCCTCTTGAATAGTCTGGTTCTTCCTTACCACAACTCCATTCTACTGAGGAGTCCTAGGAGCAGATAATTGTCTTCTTATTCCATACTTTTCACAAAATGCATTAAACTCACCAGAGGTAAACTATCCACCTCTGTCAGATCTCAGACACTTTATCTTCACACCAATCTCATTCTCCACCATAGCCTTGAACACCTTGAATCTGTCAAGAGCCTCCAATTTCTCTCTCAAGAAAGTGACCCACATGATCTGGGAGTAATCATCAATCAGCAACATAAAGCATCTGTCTCCTTGCAAATTCCTAACTCTGGCAGGACCACACAAATCAGTGTGCACAAGTTCCAACAATCCACTTGAAAATTGTTCTTTACTTTTGAATGTAGCTCTATTCTGTTTGCCCAACTGACATTCCTTACACATGCTATTAGCAAGTTTCACAAGCTTTGGAAGATCTCTCATAGCCTCAGTAGTACTTATCTTGACAATGTTATCAAAGTTTACATGACACATTCTCCTATGCCATAACCAACTCTGATCAATCTGAGCAATCAAACAACTTTTACCAGTACCACTTAAATGAAAGATATTACCTCTAATTTGTGTACCAGATGCAATCTTAGTTTTGGAGCTTCCCAAAATTCTACATTTTCCATCCTTGAATCAAAGATCATACCCTTTATCAACCAACTGTCCAACACTGAGAAGATTATGCTTCAACCCTTCTACATAGAAAACATCATTAGTGTTATTCTTACCATCAAGAGAGATGGATCCTCTGCCATGGATTCTACCAGCTAAATTGTCTCCAAACTTCACAATTCCAACTTCATATCTTTCCAAACTTACAAACTTACTTTTATCACCAGTCATATGATGAGAACATCCATTGTCAATCACCCATTCATCCTTTTCTTCAACCTGAATAGCCAAGGCACTTTCCATATTCACATAGCTAGCAGATTCAATAGGCACCAAATCTTCTTCTTTGATAGCAATGAACACCCATTCATTTCCAAAGGTACTTCCCATATTAGATTCATCATCTGTGACTCCTTCATCAGCAGCTTCTTGGACATAGTAGCATTTCTTCTGAACCCTAGGTTTGTTAGGGTTTGGCTTTGAAACCCTCTCTGGACATCTTGAAGCAAAATGACCAATCTTATTGCAAGCAAAACATTTGAAAGGAAACTTTCCTTCATACTTACCGGATCCTCTTGGTAATCTTTTGGCAACAAGGGCTTCAAGTTCTTCAAGCTCAAATTCATCTTCTTCAAGTTCCTTCCTTGCCTTCTCATATCTAGTTAGTCTTCTTGAAGAGATTTCACTTGGATCAAATCTTTGCTTTCCAAAAACACTGGCTTTAAATACAGATTTTGATTTAGGAAGAGAATCACTAAACTCACCCATTTCAAATGTTGAAAGCTTGCCAACCAACTGATCCCTTGTAACATCTATCACAGTCCTGATCTCCTATAGCAACAACTCTATGGTTGTATGAAGCAGGTAAGGATCTAAGCACCTTGGCAACAATCTCTAATTCTTCTAGTTTTCCACCAGCACACCTGATACTACACACAAGTTCATTCACCTTCTACATGTAGGAAGTGATGTTTTCATCTTCACTCATCCTCAAACATTCATATCTACCCTTCAGGCTTTGTAACTTAGCACATTTGACATATGCATCACCTTCATACAGAGTTTCCAACTTCTTCCAAATTTCATGAGCGGTTTGCAATTCTAAGACATTTGTCATTTCTGTATCAGTCAGGGCACTCAACAATGTTTCTTTAGCCCGAATGTTGTATTCAGCTTCTTTGATTTCATCTAGAGTTGTAGGACCATTCTTCGGAGGAGTATACTTATTCTTAGTTATCAACCAATAAGGATCACCCATGCATTGCAAATGACACTCCATGAGATTCTTCCAAAGAGAGTAATTTGTTCCATCAAATCTTGGACTGTCCTTGTATGTCAACATCCTGGATCTTCTCAAGTGGTCAAACTTCATTTAGAGGAAACTTTCTCTGATACCAATTGTTGAAATTAGGGTAGACAACTGAGAGGGGGGAGGTGAATCAGTTGTCACAAAACTTTATCTTTTGCTGCATTTAATCTTCTTTAACACTTATTAACAGATTAATGATATAACCATGAAAGCATGAATCAAGAACATGAGAAGAAACACAATCAACACACATAACACCAGGATTTTTATGTGGAAACCTGGTTAAGGGAAAAACCATGGTGGGGGTTAACCCACAAGATTTATTCTCTGTTAAAACAATAGAAAAATGGGAAGGCACCTGCCTTCGGGCACATTGCCCAGAGCTCACTGCTCCAAGAGACTCACTGTCTACAAAAACATTCACATGGTTAACACTGAAAGGTTGAATTGAGAAACATCTTCTCCATGCCAAGGTTTAGTTCCATTGAATCTCACAACACCTCTGCTTTGTCCCCAAACACTTCCTCACTACCTCCACATCTTCACACACATAGGCACGTTTACATGACTTCATCACACTTATGTATACATGACATCGACTTTGGAATGAACATCAAAGTCGGCCTTACAATCATCTATCTGGAACATTCTCCAAGATAGGCATTAAAAGCAATTACAATCACAAGACTTGACTTAATACAAAATGCTACATGCGGACCACTACATTGTTGGCCAAACATAGCTAGGACTCAAATCTTCCTCAAACAACATGCCACACTCCATGGAACTTCTCTTAGATCATCCGCAACACGCATGAAGCATCCGGTTGGCCAAGACTAGAAAGAACAGCAACACCCAAGGAGAAATCTTTAACTACGAGCTCAATCTTCAATGCAGACCACCAACTTAATAGGCACATGATCCAAAGACCTCCACAAGCACAATGAAATCAACAAGAACAATCGCACCACCTCAAATCAGCAGAATCACTTGCATCTTCATACGAGAACTTAAGAACACTAACTGTCATGATTGTCACACTAGAAAGATTTCTTGTGGACCTCCAAACCATGAACCACTTGAGTTGAGGATACACACCAACATCCCAAACATACCTCTAGAACCACAGACCATAATATTCCAATGCGGAGCAATCCGGACCAAATTCCTATCACTCTGTTACCTCTAAACAACTGCAAAACCCAGTTCTACTTAGATGGCCATAACTTCACCAATACTCCATGCAGACCTCTCAAATCTTAACTAGAGCAACTTCAGACAATCCTCTACAAAACCCTTTAATTTGCAAACTCTGATCTTCATCTCACTAGGAATGCATAGAAATCTACTTTACTAAACTGCATTGTTTTCACTGTCTCTGACAAAGAGATATGTTGACATCAATGACAACACATCATAGGCACATATTTGCAACAATAGATAATGTGCCTAATTCACACTACAAGGGGAAAATAGATAGGAAATATCCTACTATTTTGAAAATACCTCTTTTCACACTAACACCCCCCCTTAAGTGAAACTTAGGGAGAAGCTGACAAAAACAAAGATGCAAAGATGTGTCCTAGCTACTAGGCCATGTTAGGTACCCATGTACAATAGATCTCAAGTGGAGAAAAGGAGAAAACCTCATGGGACAAAACTCCTATCAAAAAGTGAGAATGCATAGAACAAACATGTACAAGTGATGGAAGGAGGACTTAGAACCCCCCTAAGACAATATCCATCACAAATATACAATGAATTATCCCCGCATAGGAGAGAATGAATGAGACAAGATGTCAAGCCCCCATAATGAAGTAGCTCCTATGCCAATGACACATGCATGAATATAAAACATGATCTAATGCCTACAAACAAAATTTCTCCCCTTGGGAAGAAACAAATCCACTGGTATATGTAGAAGAAACTCCAACTCCAAAACAAGAAGTGAGTGAAGAAATCTCATGATGTATGATGTCTCTGAAAACTGTTCAAATGTCCACATGTCAATCAAAAGATGTCACAAAATTAGGTGTTGATGAGGGTTGCTGCAATCCTCATCATTTAATTAAAAATGTCAAACCAAGGTGGTGTCCATGGTGATATGCAAGAGGGAGAAGAAATCATTTGCATGACATTCTTTTTCTACAAACAGAATAAACACACTTTGCTGGAAATAAACACACTTGCTGGAAAAGAAATTGTTGGAATCAAACCTAATCTAAGAGCTTGTAAGTAAAAATGCTGGAATGAAATCTATCCTAAGAAACTTATAAAGGGAAATACTAGAAATGTAAAGAACAGGAAATTGAAAGACTGCTAAGAAATGGATCTATCCAGAGCTATCCAGACTATTGCTGCTAAAAGACTAAACTATATTATTTCATAAAACTCTTCCCATTTGATTCCTTGATTATAATGCATTTATAAAAATTTTATTCTCAATCAATCCGCCAAGAATGTGTATCTAAGATCCTATTTTGGGGGAGAAAAACTAAATCTTATTCTTCTGATTTCGTTGCCTTCATTCACACCACTTTTGTTTCAGTCATGAACTGCTTGTTTATTTTGGTGAATATCTTAAAAAGGTTTCTGGGTTTTGTTTCCCTTATTCCCATCTTTCTAGATCATTTTGAAATTCCTTATTTTGTTAAGAAATGAGGGAGATATTGTTGTTTTATTGAGATTGCATTTTTTAACTCCCTCTTTTCGTGTTTCTTTTTAGGAAGTTTGTTGGTGTTTCAAATTGACAAAATTTAATCTTTAGAATACTAATTGTTGATTACAAGGAAAAACATGTAATAGCATTAATACATGCAATGACACTAATTAAGCAAAATATATGATTTTATTTAGCTAATAGATGAGACAATAAATTGTCTCATCATCTCCCCCACACCTGAAATGTTGCAAGTTCTCTTGCAACTCATAGTGAGCTTTTGGAGCCAATTTCTTCACCTTTATTGCAAATGCTCTGAAGATTTTTCTAAGAGGTGCATAAGAGATGCTTTGAAGAAGTTCTGAGTTACTCTAGAGCTATCTAGAGCTTGCTGTCTTTTCTTCATGGTCAGTTCTGAGTTACTCTGGGACTCTCTAGAGCCCTTTGAAGCTCTCCGGAGCTAATTCGAAGCTATCCAGAGCTAACTATTTTTCCTCCTTTAACGGCTTCAGAGAGATCCAGAATGTTCCAATGATGGAAATAGAGCCCATGGATAGCTATGGAGAGATCTAAAATGCCTTCAAATGCCAAAAGAAATCTGCAAAAGCTTTTGGGAGCAATTTTTATGTAGAAATGCATGTTTTTGAGCTTTAGAGAAGAAGACATAGCATGTGCAAAGCACTTATTTGCAGAAAGGAAACCTACTCTATCCCACTCTACTTATTGATGTAGAGATAGGTTACACAAAACCATTAACTGGTTGTGGAAAATAACATCCTTTTCTCAAAAGACGGATCCATGCATTCAACATTTTGAAAGAATAGGAAAACCATGAGAAGATGACTGAATATTTGAACTCTGATGCTTCACCTTCCTTTGAAATGGTATCCTTCTCCATAATATATGATTTGAGCAGATGCATGGGCTGATTGGAAAGATCATGCAATCATTCCTCACATTCTACTGCATGCATAACTAGATGCATCTCCTTATCCTTCAAATATCTGATCGGGCAGCCCTCCTTGGACTTTGAAGGTGTCCAAACAATAATTTTTTTCTTGCTAGGGCTTGAAGTCATGGTCCTCCAGTTGAGGAGATTACACAAAAGTTATCTCCTTTGCATGCAAGAATTTCTTCCTTTGTATCTGTTGTTTTGGGGGAGAGATTCTAAAATAATAAACCCAAAAATAGACTTGCCAAACTAATTTTTTCTTTTGATCTGCTATCACCAGATCAACAACAACTCCCTAATGACACCTATCCCTGGCAACGACGCCAAAAATGATGAGGATCACTATAGTCCTCATCATTTAATTAAAAATGTCAAACCAAGGCGGTGTCCATGGCGATATGCAAGAGGGAGAAGAAATCATTTGCATGACATTCTTTTTCTACAAACAGAATAAACACACTTTGCTGTAAATAAACACACTTGCTGGAAAAGAAATTACTGGAATCAAACCTAATCTAAGAGCTTGTAAATGAAAATGCTGGAATGAAATCTATCCTAAGAAACTTGTAAAGGAAAATACTAGAAATGTAAAGAACAGGAAATTGAAAGACTGCTAAGAAATGGAACTATCCGAAGCTATCCAGACTATTGCTACTAAAAGACTGAACTATACTATTTCATAAAACTCTTCCCATTTGATTCCTTGATTACAATGCATTTATAAAATGCTTATTCTCAATCAATCCACCAAGAATGTGTATCTGAGATCTTATTTTGGGGGAGAAAAAATAAATCTTCTTCTTCTGATTTTGCTACCTTCATTCACGCCACTTTTGTTTCAGTCGGTTTCAGTCACAAACTGCTCATTTATTTTGGTGAATATCTTAAAAAGGTTTCTGGGTTTTGTTCCCCTTGTTCCCATCTTTCTAGATCATTTTGAAATTTTAGATTTTGTTGAGAAACAAGGGAGATATCACTGTTTTACTAAGACTGTGTTTTTAACTCCCTCTTTTCATGCTTCTTTTTAGGAAGTTTGTTGGCATTTCAAATTGAAGTAAATGTTGAAGGATATCAGAATTATGTTTGAAGAGCCTATTACAATCTTCTATGATAATTCAAGTGCAATCAACATCTCAAAGAATCCGATGTTGCATTCAAAGACAAAGCACATATCCATCAAGTTTCACTTTTTGAGAGAGAAGGTAAATGAGAATGAAGTCAAATTGGAGTTTGTTTCTTCAAAGGATCGGATTGCAGATATCTTCACTAAGCCTCTACCTAAGGACACTTTTGAGTATCTTAGAGTGAAGCTAGGGGTTATTACCCCTCTTGTTCAGAACTAAGGTGCACTAGTGTGCATCAATCCGGTGGAACTCACAGTCATATCTTGTGATCTAGATTGGTGTTAAGGGGATGCTACTCAGGGGGAGTAGTCAGTATGATAATTCTGGAGTTAAGTTTAGTTTTATCTAGGAAACAAAAAGGTGGAGAGATGATTGCTAATATGTGCCCTTTGCCATTGATGTCAAAGGGGGAGAGAAGTCATGTGAAAAACTTGGAAGTAAGTAGTTGCTAGTGAAAGTGGTTGTAGGTGTGATAAGAGAAAGGGAGAGAAGTCCTTGTCTTGATGGTTGAATCAGTTTTTCACATCATATGTTACCATTAATGACAAAGGGGGAGATTGTTGCAAATATGTGCCTATGATGTGTTGTCATTGATGTCAACATATCTCTTTATCAGAGACAATGAAGATAATGTAGTTCAGTAAAGTAGATTGCTCTGCATTCCTAGTGAGACGAAGATTAGAGTCTACAGATTAAAGGGTTTTATAGAGGATTGTCTGAAGTTGCTCTAGTTAAGATTTGAGAGGTCTGCATGGAGTATTGGCAAAGTTATGGCCATCTGAGTAGAACCGGGTTTTGCAGTTGTTCAGATGTAACAGAGTGATAGGAATTTGGTTCGGATTGCTCCACATTGGAATATTATGGTTTGCGGTTCTAGAGGTATGTTTGGGATGTTGTTGTGTATCCTCAACTCAAGTGGTTCATGGTTTGGAGGTCCACAAGCAATCTTTCTAGTGTGATAGTCATGACAGTTAGCTTTCTTAAGTTCCCGTATGAAGATGCAAGTGATTCTGGTGATTTGAGGTGGTGCGGTTGTTCTTGTTGATTTCATTGTGCTTTGCTGAGGTCGTTGGATCATGTGCCTATTATGTTGGTGGTCTACATTGAGGATTGAGCTCATAGTTGAAGATTTCTCCTTGGGTGTTGTTGTTCTTTCTAGTCTTGGCCGACCGGATGCTTCGTGCATGTTGCAGATGATCTAAGAGAAGTTCTATGGAGCATGGCGTGTTGTTCGAGGAAGATTTGAGTCCCAACTATGTTTGGCCGACAATGTAGTGGTCTGCATGTAGCATTTTGTATTAAGTCAAGTCTTGTGATTGTAATTGCTTTTAATGCCTATCTTGGAGAATGTTCTAGATAGATGATTGTAAGGCTGACTTTGATGTTCATTTCAAAGTCAATGTCATGTATAAATAAGTGTAATGAAGTCATGTAAAAGTGCCTATGTGTGTGAAGATGTGGAGGTAGCGAGGAAGCGTTTGGGGGCATAGCAAAGGTGTTGTGAGGTTCAATGGAACTGAACCTTGGCATAAAGAAGATGTTGTTTCTTAGTTCAACCTTTTAGTGTTAACCATGTGAATGTTTTTGTAGGCAGTGAGTCTCTTGGAGTAGTGAGCTCTGGGCAGTGTGCCCGAAGGCAGGTGCCTTCCCATTTTTCTATTCTTTTAACAGAGAATAAATCTTGTGGGTTAACCCCCACCGTAGTTTTTCCCTTAACCAGGTTTCCACGTAAAAATCCTGGTGTTGTGTGTTGATTTGTTTCTGCTCATGTGTTGTTGATTCATGCTTTCATGGTTATATCATTAATCTGTTAATAAGTGGTAAAGAAGATTAAATGCAACAAAAGATAAAGTTTTGTGACAAATGATTCACCCCCCTCTCAGTTGTCTGTTCTAATTTCAATAATCTAACTATTTATTAGTTGGAACCTTTTCACACATATTCACATGTTAAGTTGAGTTAGTGAGCTTTCTAGTTGTTTCTAGTTGTTGATAGTTGTCTTATCCTACACGTGATCTTATCAACTAGTTGGAATCTTATCCTCTAGTTGTCTCATGTGATAGGAATATGACACTTGTAACATGAATAAAACATCTTGCCTCTCGTCCTTACCTTTATAAGCAAGGCCTCTCATTGTATGTTTCAATGGCATTGTGTATGAAGTCATACTTTGCTTCATTTTCTTGGCATTATTTTTTATCTCTTATTGTAGAAGGCTATTGTGATTATAGAAGATCTTGGTATCCATGAGTTTCCTATGGGTGGGGTTGGATGAAAAACACTAGGGAAAGGTAAAATTACAACAAATAGATGAATAAGAGGCTTAGGGATGAAATCGCAAGCACAGAAAATGAAAATCAACGTGTTGAAAAGTGTCGAAAGTGGGGGAAAGGTTAGTACAACAAAGGGGAAACAAAGGGAGAAGTAAGAATCCGTGTGTTACCAAGAGAATCACTATTAAGAGGGTGTTATTTCATGATTACATGTATGTGACAAGGATTATGAGTCATCATGGGGTCCTCGTGGACGTTGTGTGTGATTTTGGTGCTTACAACGCCTTTAAGAGAAATGTGCCTACGAGTTGTCTTTTTTGGCAACTTCATTTGGAGAAACAAGCATAATTAATTTGGTGTAATAGTAATCGCCATTTGTCATGTGTGGTGCACATTTGTTGGTTATTTGGCACTTTTCACAGTAAATCTAAAAGAAAGAATAGACTCTTTTTATGTTGATTGGTTGGTTGGTATTGTCAACAACACGTATGAAAATGAAATAAAATGGTTTGAATTTTAGTGCATATCATTTAACAAATGGGAGGTGGTAATTGATGGTGTTTGCAAGAAGGCACCAAAATGAAAAGAACATGCAATAAATTATCTAGGGTGGCAAACGATTTTTCTAAAAATGGAAGGCAACGATTGTTTAGAAGAAGCGTTTACAAGAAATAATATATTGACTTGAAATAAATTAAGTTTTTTGAGATAGGTTCTATGAATAAACTAATAGGCAATATAGTATAATTGTCCCTGTCTAGAGCATCTATTAATTATTCTATATTGTGAATTGTCTTCATGGCAAGATTGCTCTGAGTGAATGTGAATTGTGCTCTTGCAACAAAGCCTGCATCAAAGAGACACTGTCAACATTGATGCAAACAAAGTGAATGTGAGCTTAGTAGAATTGTTATAATGTAATAATACTTATTGCAAAATAAACCTAATTGCTTAGCAATACCCTATTAATTTGTTTCGCACATTGTTGTGTGTGATGCTACAATGAATTAACAACCATAGTTGCAAAAAAATAGAGACCTTTTATGTAACAACCCCTACCAATTTTGCCCTACTTTTATCATTGTTGTTCTGATTTTCTAAATTTGTTTTTGTTTAATTCTATTTGTGTTTTTTATTATTTCACTACATGTAGGGTTTTTTCATGATATGATAACATAATAGAAATAGATTTACAAAGAAAACACACAACATAGATGACTGAAATTGAAATAGATGATTTCAAATCGAAGATTTGAAAGATGTGTCTTCAATTACATACCCAAATGATGACATTATAACAATCAAATACAAAAGGGGATGCTGGTTACATGACAACCATGACTAATTACAAAATCAGACCTGCAGATGTATACAAATATGATCCAAATGATCAACAAACCCTCCTCCAAGTTGAGGCGATGTCTTCCAATGATGGCCGCCTAGTTTGTAAAGATCACCAATGAAGAAATGAAGTCAATGTCATTGTTATATGACTGATTTTTAGAACTGTAGCTACTTATACCAAATATAATTGCAAACCCTAGCTCAAAACAAGCCTAAAACTCCTCTAAAATATGGTGGTTATGCCTAGGAATGGTGCAATTAGTTTTTATATGGAATATATGTCAATGCAACATCAATTACATGCCATTAAACCTTCCAATCTGCACCTGCTATGAATTATTGGAGGTTTGAAACAAAAATTAGAATGTCAATAGATGATGCCAATCACCAAAAATACTTTCCAATGCCAAGCACTTCATCCACAAACCCTTGCAAGTCGATTATTGATGAAAATGTGCAAAATAGATTCTCAAATCTAAATCACAATGCCTTCAATCTACAATCAAACTCCAAACCCTAGTTGATATACCAATCTTCTTTCAAACCCTAACTAGTTGAAGCTCCAAAATGCCAAGTAAACATACAAATAAGCTCAATAATAAATCTCGAATGAGTCCATCTCTCAATGTGGGATGGATTTTTGTCCAAACCACCAATGTCTAAGGGTTTTTATCCTTAGAACAAGCTGAAATGAAGTTGTAGCCAAGAGAAACTCTCCAAATATCAAAATGCCAATAACATAGAATGATGAAAATGACCACCAAACTCCTTATTTTATAATATCTCACTTGGATGCCCATATCAATTGTATTTTATCCACTTTGAAGTCCACCTCCAAAGAAAATTATTTTATTTTAAGTTTCTTTTTACTTTCTCAAGTTGGGCAGCCAACTTAGAGAGATAAAAATTATAATATTTTATTATTTTCCTTTCTCACCTTGAGCAGCCACTTTGTGAAATAATATATAAAATATTAATTAATAAAATATTATATTAATTGCCATTTGTCATAATTTCCATTTTTCTTTATTTTTCTCCAAGTCTCTCTTCTCCAAGTGGGACATTTTTCCCTTGGGCAAATTATTTAATTAATTTTAACTTTTCCACAAATATTATAAAAATATAGAAAGTCATCTCCCAACTTTAATTTGCCAAGGAAAAATAGTTGATGCCACTAAAAACCCTACTTTCCATTCTCCAAGCTTTAATTTATTTGCCAACTTTCCATTCTCTAAGCTTGAAGTCACTTTAGCTCAAAAAAGGGGCATTACAAGTCCTCCCACCTCGAGATTGCTTGCCCTCAAGCAATCATAAGTACCAAATCTGCATTAGAGTAAAACATACCAATCAATTCCCAAATCAAAAATCAATATAGGCTCTTGGTATGGTCTCTCATGTGCTACATCATGTTGTTCAATGTTTGCAAAATGAAGTTCATGCATCCTTTTTACCAAAAGTGCCATAATCCTCCTCAAGTATTCAACCAATTTGCCAAATGTATGCAATTCTCCATCATGCTTTTGCTGTCCCATGCTGATATACAATGAAAAATCCTCATAGATGTCCTCATGAAGTGGTTCTTTGTCTATAACCATCATACACTTAGTTGTTATTTGGTGTGGCAGCGTGTATTTGAGTGCTTTCATTGTGACTTGTTTCCCTTCATGTTGGAAACTCAACTCCATGGTTTGCAAATCTTGGATGACTCTTTGCAGTGAATGTAGCCATTACATACCAAGCACAATATCATTATCGTTCAAATAAAGAACATATAAGTCATCACACAGTGTATACTCGCCAAATAGAATGCTAATCTTGTTGACTTTCTTCTTGCATGGAATAGTTAGACCTCCTGCTATAGTCACATCAAAGCCCTCAAAATCATCACTATGAAATCCTCTTTTATCCACCAAACTCTCATCAATGTAGTTATGTGTAGCTCCACTATCAAGACGTGCCATGACCTTACACCCAAATAAGATGCCTTCAAATAGGTTCAACTGATTATACCTTGGAGCTCTTGAAAGATAAGTGATCCTAGCTCCTTTGCTACCATCACTTACAATATTTGGTGTTGGTTGTCCATGTTCACTTTCCAAACTAGTATCATCATCTTCATCATCAAGAACCTCTATGTAATGCACCTTACCTTTTCCAAGACACCTATGACCTAGTTCCCATGGTTCTTTGCAAGAAAAACATAACTTTTTTATGCAAAGATCATTCTTTGTTTCAAGGTCCATCTTGGGTGATGCTTCAAATTTTGAAGGAGTGGGATGCTCAAGTAACTGTTGATCTAATTTTTCATGCTTGAAGCTCTTCTTTTGGGATTGAAATTAAGGAGGTGATGTCTCAAGATCAAGTGCTAGATCTATTGTATTCTGCAAAGTGTTAGGCTTGTGAGCCTTCACCAACCCCCTCAACTTGTCACTCAATTCTTCAACAAATAGCATTGTTACCCTTTTCTATGTCATATCCAGAACCATAAAAGCAACCTTTTGGAACTCATTGATGTAGGAATCCACATGCCCAACCTATTTCATTTATGCCAAACCTTGTAGTAGACTTCTACATCCTTCTTGTCAAACCTAGCAATGAGTTTGTGTGTAAACTCCTCATAAGAATTGATCATTCCATAGTTTTGTGAAACAAGTCCGTGATGCCACCAATCATAGACTACTCCCTCCAAATGCATAGTTGCAAACTGTATAGCCTTGTCTTCTCACATTGGTTTTAGTGTGAGGAATGTATCTAGCTCATGAACCTAAGCTCTAGCATTTGTCTTACTGATGCCATCAAAGTTAGGTACAGGTACCTTGTTCATAGCTTCCTTAAATTCCTTGTGCTACCTTGTTTGCCTTCTAGGTCTTTGCTCCACCCTTTTTATTGTTGCAATGTGTGTGCCCTTGGTCTCCTTGTGTTGTGCAACACAGTGCTTGGGTTTGTAACAAGGCTTAACTGCCTCCCATGGATTCATTAACTCTAGCGGTTGTATCGAGCATTAACAGGTCGATCTTTTGGTGCAAACGACAAATGTCTTGCTAACAATTGGTATCAGAGCCTGGGTCACAGGTTCGATCCCCTCACTTGCGTTGGGGGGATTGTTGCAAGGTGTGCGCTCTTGGTCTCCTTATGATGTGTAGCGCAATGCTTGGATTCGTGACAAGGCTTAATCACCTCTCATGGATTCATTAACTTTGGCAGTTGTATCGAGCATTAACAGGTTGATCTTTTGGAGCAACGACAATTGTCTTACTAACAGTTATTATTCTGTCCTTTCTTTGATTCATGAATTGATTGAAATTTAGATGTTCTTTGACATCATTGGGAAGTGCTATATATTCATCATGTATGGTAACCAACTCATCCACTAATGATTGCTCTTCCTCATCCTAAATAACCTCTTACTATTCTTCTTCTCTTGGAAGAAATATGCGTTGCAATGGTCTATCCCTTGTAGTAGTACATGTTCTCCCAACACGTGGTGTACCTAATACACTACCTTTACCTGTAGGAGTTGTATTAAGTCTCATATTACCCATGGCTTAAGTCATGAACTGCATCATCTGTTGTTGGGAAGCCATCATTTGAGCTAAAGCATTATTTGTCTGTTGATGTTCCACTACCATATCTCTTTTACCTGCTTCTATATCCCTTAAGATATCACCAACATTCCTATCATCTCTTAGCGAGCTTCCATCTCTTATTCCTCTATCCATATCTAATTGATTTGTACCTGCAATAAGAGTCTCTTCTTCTTGATTATCCCATTGGCCTGCTCTTCTTCTAGTGTAATACCTATGTGGACCAATTTCAAGAGGCTGCATATGAAGACTCTAACCCTCTAGGGTAGCAAGATCTAAGGTTTGATACCACTATAAGAACCCCAACCAATTATGCCATGTTTTTATCATTGTTGTTCTGATTTTCTAAATTTGTTTATGTTTGATTTTGTTTGTGTTTTTAATTATTTCAATGCATGTAGGGTTTTTCCATGATATGATAACATAACAGAAACAAATTTATAAATAAAAGACACAACATAGATGACTAAAATTGAAATAGATGATTTCAAATTGAAGATTTGAAAGATGTTTCTTCAATTACATACCCGAATGATGACATTATAACAATCAAATACTTAAGGGGATGCTAGTTACATGGTAGCCATGACTGATTACAAAATTAGACCTGCAGATGTATACAAATATGATCCAAATGATCAACAAACCCTCCTCCAAGTTAAGGCGATGTCTTCCAATGATGGCCGGATAGTTTGTAAAGATCACCAATGAAGAAATGAAGTAAATGTCATTGTTATATGACTAACTTTCAGACCTGTAGCTGCCGATAACAAATATGATTGCAAACCCTAGCTCAAAACAAGCCCAAAACTCCTCCAAAACATGGTGGCTATGCCTAGGAATGGTGCGATTAGGTTTTATATGGAATATATGTTAATGCAACACCAATTACATGCCATTAAACCTTTTGATATGCACCTACTATGAATTATCATAGTCTAAAACAAAAATCAGAATGCCAATAGATGATGCTAATCACCAAAAATGCTCTCCAATGCCAAGTGCTTCTTCAACAAACCCTTGCCAATTAATTATTAATGAAAATGTGCTAAATAGTTCCTCAAATCTGAATCACAATGCCTTCAATTTGCAATCAAACTCCAAACCCTAGCTGATATACCAAACTTCTTTCAAAGCCTAACTAGTTGAAGCTCCAAAATGCCAAGTAAACTTGCAAATAAGCTCAATAATGAATCCCGAATGGATCCATCTCTCAATGTGGGATGGGGTTTTGTCCAAACCACCAATGTCTAAGGGTTTTCGTCCTTAGAACAAGCTGAAACAAAGTTGTAGCCAAGAGAAACTCTCCAAATATCAAAATGCCAATAACATAGAATGATGAAAATGACCACCAAACTCCTTATTTTATCATATCTCACTTGGGTGCCCATATCAATTATATTTTTATCCATTTTGAAGTCCACCTCCAAAGAAAATAATTTTATTTTAATTTTCTTTTTATTTTCTCAAGTTGGGTGGCCAACTTAGAGAGATAAAATAATAATATCTTATTATTTTCCTTTTTCACCTTGCGTGGGCACTTTATTAAATAAATATAATATTTTAATTAATAAAATTTTATATTAATTGTCATTTGTCATAATTTCCATTTTTCTTTATTTTTCTCCAAGTCTCTCTTCTCTAAGTGGGACGTTTTTCCCTTGGGCAAATTATTTAATTAATTTTAACTTTTCCACAAATATTATAAAAATATATAAAGTCATCTCCTAACTTTAATTTGCCAAGGAAAAATAGTTGATGCCACTAAAATTTGACTTTCCATTCTCCAAGCTTTAAGTTATTTGTCAACTTTCCATTCTCCAAGCTTGAAGTCACTTTAGCTCAAAAAAGAGATATTACATTTTACAACAGCTATCAACTCCTTGGAAATGTAATAATAGAAAATAAAACATTGACTGTGAACAAAAACAGGGTTTCAATCAACTATCAAAATAAAAACAGACTAACAAGGTGTTAAACAAGTGTTTTTTATTCTAGAAGAAGCATTATCACATAATTATAATATGATAAAAGCAAGTGCTAATTTAACTTGTGACAATATTTAATAGGCAATAGAATGTCATTGTACTTGTCTGTAGCATGTTTTATTGTTCTATAGTTCAAACTGTCTTGATGGAAATATTGTTGTCATTAAATGCAGATTGTGCTCTTGCAATAAAGCCTGCATTAAAGAGACACCATCAATATTGATGCAAGGAAAATTAAATGTGAGCTTGATCATATTGCTATTATGTAACAATGCTTCTTACAAGATAAATCAGCTAGTTAGCAACACCCTATAAAATTGTTTCAGATATTATTGTCCATGAAGATACAATGATAGTACTACAAAAAACATAGAGGTCCTTTTAGATGAGTCATGAACTTGTTGGGAACATAATAAAAAAAACATTTGTTGTGAAGAGAACTAGGGTTCAAATCAACAACAAAATTAAAAACAAATTAACAAGGTGTTGTTAAATAACTATTTTTATTTTAGAAAAAAACATTATTAGATAATAGTAATATGATAAAAGTCAATGTTAGGAATTTAAATTCTTTGAAAAATGGCTTGCAAACGCAATCCAGGAGGTTTTTTAAATAATGGCAAAGTAGACTATTCAAAGGCAGAAATTGCTGCATGTGCCATTGGAGCAAATGCAACTATGGTTGGGTAGGCCCCCCAGTCAGGTGAGCGGATCAGCCATCACAACATTTCCAGTTTATAGACAAAGGCTTTAAGGGTTTTAGGCAGGAAGGGCATTGGAGGAAACAAAAATTTAAGGCAAACAATAGATTGGAGAGGAGAAATCTAGGAGCAAATAAATTAGAGAAAAGCAAGGCAATAACAATTCCCCCAAAAATCTTGAATCTAGAGATTGATCGATTGAAGGAGAGGACTTTTTTTGCAAAATGGAACGGGAGGGGACTTTTGTGGAAGTGCATTCAAGAATGGTGAAATCAGACCTTCAAATCAAAGGTAACCCTAAAATCCCTCCCTAATGATTATTTTTTAGTAGAGTGCAGCAATTTAGAGGTGAAAATTGAGATTTTGCATCGAGGCTCATTCTTTCTAGAGGGATACGGGTTTTATTACATCGAGTGGGAACCCAATTTTGACTCTGCAAGGCATTGTATAAGAACGGTCCCGGTGTGGATTCACCTTCCGAAGCTCCCTTCTCAGTATTGGAATATGGAGTCCCTAAGACTTGTAGGGGATGAGCTTGGGTCCTTCATTGGAGTGGATGAGTCTTTTGGCAAGGGAGATATAAGGACTTGTGTTTGGATTTGTGTGGAGATCAACCCAGAGGAGGGAACTTGGGAAGAATTGGAGTTCATGATAGAAAATGGTAAATAGACACAAAATATTGAAATAGACTTCATTTCAAGGGGTGGTGTTCCTTTCTGGGGGCAGGGAAGTTTAGAGAAACCAATGGATAGGGCTATGTTAAGGAGAGTAGAAAAGGATGAAGAAACACCTCTTCCGGATGGTAATATTCTGACTCAAGGACTTGATAGCAATAAGGAGTTTGAGGCGTTGGTTGGAGCTTTAGACTTAGGCAAAGATGGCCCCACTTCCCAAGGCTTAGAAAAGGATCCCCCATCCCCTATTGGTAATTCCTCTCCTCAGCGCAAGATTGATTTGAGAAACTCAAAAATCCTCTAGGGGTGTGGACTTCAGCAACTTGTTTTGAATGAGGTTGAGAGGAACACAACAAAGAGGATTCCAGGGGGTACCTCCCCTATTACACATACAAAGGGAGGTGATGGTTTTTTGGAGGAAGATAAACAAACCCTAGATGCAAAAATTGTTCTTGAGATGCTTGGAATCTATAATGACCATTGTTTATCCCTAAAGGATCAACCTTTTTCTCTTGTTGGGATTATGTCCCTGGAGATGCCTCCCTTATAAGACATATTGGAGGAATGAGAGCCTCAAGATGAAGAGAGGGAGTTGATGTATGGCGATTTTGTAGAGTTGGAGGTTAATAATGATTCTCCAAATCCACAAATTAAGCTGGGAATAAGTCAAATCCTGACAATAAGTCTACTCTAGATTATGGAAGATCCAAAGGCAGAGGGAGGAAAAGTCATTAGGAAAAAAGAAGTCAGGATGGTGATGCAGATGGACGGGTAAAGATTACAAGATTTCTGAGGTCAGGGAAGGGAGCCACCCTTCCTTCAGGGCCATGAAGGTCCTATCATGGAATGTTAGGGGCTTGAACGCCCCTAACAAACAACGATTGGTCAAGCGCAAATTCGAGCTCTCTATGGTAGATATTATAATGTTGCAGGAATCTAAATTAACCAATGTAGAAACTGAGTTGTTTAAGTCAAGACTCAAATTGTGGCAAGTGGAAGCAGTCCAATCGGTAGGGGAATCAGGAGGTATAACAACCTTTTAGAAACCCCAAACAATCTTCCTAGAAAGGTTGGCAGAAGGAACCATTTGGTTGGGTTGTAGGGTCAGGAGTGTGGTATATATCCTGCAGTTTATATTGGTAAATGTTTATGGACTGAATGCTTGTATTAAGAAAAATAAACTTTGGGCAGAACTTGACTTGTTGATAGTTGCACACCCTAATGCTCATTTCATTTTTGGGGTGATTTCAATGCGATTCTTTGTTCACAAGACAAGAGAGGAGGTCTCCAAAGGGTCAACTAGTCACAAATTTTTTTTAGTGAATGTGTTGAGAGGAATCAACTACTAGAAGTGAGTTTGAGCAATGGGGAATTCACTTGGTCTAATAAATGACTGGGTGGCAATAACATCTCAGGAAAGCTAGATAGATTTTTCTTCCTGGGTAACTTGGCCTCCTTCCCCTTTGGTTTGGATAGAACCATACTCCCTTGTTCTAGATCAGATCATCTCCCAATTTAGTTAGAGATAGTTGGAGATAAGAGGCCGGTTAATAAACATGTGGACGAAGGACCCATCCATTTCTGAATTGATAGAAGAATGGTGGAAAGAAGATCAGCCTTGCGATTCAAAACTCTTTTGCTTTGTCTCAAAGTTGAAAGTAGTCAAATACAAACTTAAAGAATCAAATATTCAACACTTTAAGAATATATTTGAATCAAAAAGGGTCTTGGAAGATGAGTTGCAAACTCTAAATGAGGATTTTTTTCCTTGGGCATGGATCATAATAGGTTCCTCAAAGAGAAAGAGTTACTAAAAGAATATGAAGAGGTTCTTTAGAAAGAATAAATATTTTGGAGACAAAAGTCCAAAGAAATTTGGATAAATGAGGGGGATACGAACTCCCAATACTTTCACAATGTGACCAAGCAACGTAGGGATGTAAATAGGATCACCAAAATTAAATAGATAGATGGATCTTTCATTGAAGAACCATAAGCAATAATCAAAGAGACGGTGGCCTATTTTTCCAAGCTGCTAAATAACTTGGAAGGTCCAGAATTGACTGCTCAGAGAGCTCTTATCTAGAACATCCCGAAGCTTGTAAAGGATGAGCATAATAACATGTTAAATAAAAGTTTCTCTATGGAAGAAATAGAATTGGCCATGTGACAACTTCATCCAGATAAGGCCCCAGGATCGGATGAGTTCCCTGCGGGTTTTTTCCAAAAATGTTGGGGTATTGTGGGAAAGGAATTGGTTGAAGCCATAGAAGTTGCCCACAACTCTGGGAGATTTTGTGGGAAGTTAACAATATGTTTATTATTTTGATTCCAAAGAAAGAAAGAGCAACTATCCTAGAAGATTTTCGACCGATTTCATTATGCAACACCATTTATAAAATAATGGCTAAGGCAATGGCCAATAGATTGAAAACTATACTCCCGAAGATCATTTCAGATGAACAAACTAGTTTTGTTCCAGGGAGGTCCATTCTAGATGGGGTAATCATTGCCCAAGAGGAAATACATTCAGTCCACCAAAAGAGAAGTCCTAGTATGTTTATCAAGCTAGATATAAAGAAAGCTTATGATAAATTAGATTGGAGGTTTCTTCTCAAGGTGCTTGAGGCTTTTGGTTTTAACAAGCAATGGTTGTATTGGATCTTTTCTTGTATTTCCAGTCCAAGATATTCGGTCCTCATTAATGGATCACCTAAAGGATTTTTTGAATCTTCTAGGGGTCTTCGTCAAGGGGATCCTTTGTCTCCTTTTCTGTCCATAACAATGGCAGAGGCGTTGGGCAGATCCATTAATAGAGCCCTATACATGGGTGTAGTGGAAGGTATCGAAGTCACAAGTCTGGTCCCAACAATAACCCACCAATAGTTCACAGATGATACTATGCTCTTTGGAGCAACCAAAGAAAGGAGGCCTTCCAATTGCAACGGATCCTAAATAATTATTCCAAAGCTTTCGGGTAGGAGGTAAGAAAAGAGAAATCTAAAGTCTACTTTTTCTTTATACCCCCAAGGAAGGAAGTTGAGATTTTAAGAATTCTAAATTTTAACGGGGGACAATTGCCATGCACTTATCTTGGGCTTCCATTAGCAAAAGGACTAATAACATGCAAGTTATGGGATCCCCTTTCGAGTAGAGTAACTAAGAGATTGTCCTCCTTGAAGGGTAGATGGCTATCATGGGCAGGCAGAATCACTATGTTAAAAGTAGTCATTTCAGCTATTCCCATCTATTTATTGTCATGTCTCTCTTTGTCAGCTACTACAAATCAGAACCTAATACAAAAAATGAGGAAGTTCTTTTTGTAGGGCATGTCGAAGGCGGACAAGATAGCCCTTATCTCTTGGGATAAAGTTTGTAGACTCAAGAAGGATGGGGGGCAGGTCTAAGGAATCAATTGTGGCAAAATAAGGCCCTTGGGGCAAAGATGGTTTGGAGAATGTATAGCAACCCTCAATTGAAATGGGTAAGGATCCCACAAAGAAAGTATCTAGATGGGCCCGATCAGGCTTGTGTTCTCAAGACCCTTAATCCTCCAGGAGGATCCAGAGTATGGAATTTCATGTTAAAATATAGATCAGCGATCACAGATTCCCTAATTCAGGATCTTCATGAAGGGAGTTTGACCCTTTTCTAGGACGATTTGTGGGGTGGATATCCCTGTTTAGACAACTTGTTGAGAGTTGAAACCTCCAAATCCATTCTCAAGCAACATTGGGGTTGTGTAGTCAAGGATTATGTGGTGTTTGAGGAGGATGGTTTCTTGGGATGGTCTTGGAAGAATTTGGACCTGATTGATCTTTTGTCATGCCCCCATATTAGGCGTTGTTTACATTAAAAATTTAAACATCGTGATAAAGAAACGGCAAAAGTACATTCGTAAAATATCAATTCAAACTAATGTATTATTAAAAATAATATTATTATTATATGAATATTTTAATAATAGTAATTTAATAAATAATCATAATTATCATGAGATAATATGATTAAATTATCTAAATATAAATATAAACTAAATACTATATATATAATAAATATTAATAATATTAATATTTAATATAATAGTTATGGGTATATATATATTAATATAATAATATAATAATCATATATAATTTCAAATTAGGATCGGGATTCTTAAACGGACCCCCTCCCCCAATCCCATTTTAAGGAGAACAATAATAAACAGCGAATGAATCGCTCTCTCTTAGAAGATGAGACCCCTCGTAAACCTTATAAGGGGCCCAATCTCCTCCTCTCAAGGCATGTAGTGGATGGATTAACAATATACAACAGGAAGAACAAGAGTCAAGGAAAATAAGGCAAATAAACATCGAACTAAAGAAGCATCGATCAGCTTTAAGCAAGGCAAAAGGAAGAGACAACAGGTACACATGTTCCTATACTTATAAATAAAACTGTATAACTGTTGTAGCATAATAATAGGCATGTAGAAAGTGAAGATTGATTTTAAATCATAAAAATGATTGAAATATATTACCATCATTCTACATAAATATGTATATTAAATATGAAAAATAATATGAGTAGATAGAAATATAGAAATAAGGTAAAACTGAATACATATGGGAATAAAACATAGATATAAGCATGATAGATTCAGGTATATAAATGATAAAATGTTAAGAATGAAATCATACGTTGAATCCCATATTGGTGTAATTCCAAGGTTAGTAGTAATAATGTAAACATATAGTTTCATAGCCATGAAGACATAAGCATTCAAAGAGAATTGACAATAAACTAGTAGATATTGTGAATATCCAAGATAGTGATTTAAATAGAAGGCATGTTGATGCCTAGAATATTAAGTATATCTCTACAAGGGATTGATTATGAGATTTCCTTTAATAAGTAATTAACATGACCATGGAGTACCGGGCTAGGATTAGTAGCCTTCCTCTTAATCCACCTACACACCTTATAAGTATGAGAGTGGTGGTTAGAGGGAATCTAGTGTCTAGCACTCGAGTTGGCAAGTCATTGCCCCTCAGAGCTAAGAGCGAAGTATTGCCAAGTGTAGCATGAAGCTCTTAGACCTAGGGTAAGAACGAAGTATTGCCGGGTGTAGCATGAAGCTCTTAGACCTAGGGTAAGAACGAAGTATTGCCGGGTGTAGCATGAGGTTCTTGACCCTATGGTTGCGTAGGACCTAGATAATATTAATGGCCTAATGGTAGGTGAACCTCGAGCTGGCTTTAAGCCCCTCCGAGCCAAGTGTGAAGTACCTTCGGATCATGAGGCGAAGCCTTGGGCCTATGGCCGTGGATCTTGGAAACCTTAACGCACCCTCTCATATTAGGTGAGTGGTCTGATTAATGGGTAGGATTACGAATGTCCTCCCCGAGGTATGTCCATGACTCATGTGTGATTAATAATATAAGATAGATCATGAACATGGATATATGACTAGAAAGGATATGAAATAGATAGAATTTATTATTGTTAAGCACTTATGTGAACATGATGAAATGATTTGTATACTAATGTGCTCTTTTACAAGTTGAAATTGTTTGCAAGGTTGCAAAATTTTTGGCTTGCTAGAAGGGGACATTACATCTTCTAGCAAATGAGGTGGCAGACGTCAGGGCGACTCTGGCTAACAAGAGAATTCATTTTTGTAAGGGTAGGGATGTTCTGATTTGGAGTGGCTCTAATAATGGTCAATACAATGTTAAGGATGGATATAAGATGGTTGAGAATTCCAAGCAGCAATCAAGCTCGTTAATCCCATCACACCTTTGTTGGAGCAAATTTTGTCTTCCTAAAGTAGGGGTCTTTGCTTGGGTTGCTCTACAAGGCAAGATTTTGATCTCAGAGAGATTTAGTAAGATGGGGTTTTAGGGCCCTTCAAGATGTGCCCTATGCAAAGTGATTGAGGAATCTATTGACCACCTTTTGTTAGGTCATCCCTTTTCTCAAGCTTGTTGGAGGTGGCTTTGTGTAAAATTAGGGTGGGTTACTACCCTCCCTAATGACATAGTGAGTCTTTTTAACTCTTGGCCCATTTTGAATAGATTAGCTTTATATGGGTGTATTTGGATTGCAAGCCCTTTAATTTTAATCTGGGAACTTTGGAAAGAGAAGAATCGTAGGATCTTTCAAGACAAACAGATGTCTTTGCCTTCCTTCTTGAACAAGTTTGAAGCGGTTTTGGTGGAGGTTATCAACAACAGATCTTCCTTCCACTACAATAAGAGGTCCAAGTTTATTGAATGGGATGGGCAAATGAGATTCAATTGGAAGGGTTTGAGAATTCCTCCTTTTTTTGGCAACATGGGTAAAGAAGCTAATATTTTAAGGGCTCGGGTAGTTTGGACTCCTCCTCAGAGGGGATGGTTCAAATTGAATTTTGATGGTGTGTCTAGATGTAATCCCAGAGAATCAGGGGCAGGATGAATTGTGAGGCTTTGGGATGGCTCTGTGGTGGGTAGAATTGCCAAAACTTTGACTCATGGGACCAATAATGAAGAAGAATTTAGTGCTTTGATTCAGATAGGGCTGCAATTTTGTAAAGATTTGGGAGCAACCAAAATTGAGATTGAAGGGGACTCTGCATTAGTAATCAATGCTGTGAGGATGGGCTCAATCCCCAACTGGAAGTTCAGTACTTTAGTAGAAAGAGCATTTGAACTTCTCAGCTTCTTTGAAGCTTACATCATCAACCATGTGTACAGGGAGGCAAATGGAGAAGTTGACATACTTGCCAATTTGGCTATAGATGGCAACAATTTTCACCATATTGGTTCTTAGGCAGTGCCTTTCAGTGTGCTGAAGCAACGCTGGGACTGGACAATAGCTTATATATCATTGGAGGATCTTCAGAAGGTTTTTAAAGTAGGATTTGCTTGAAATGAGGGCAGTTCAACGTTAAGCTCAAAGAGTGGAAAGTGAGGATCATCTGATGGGGGCCAATGATAAATTGCTCACATGATTCAAGAATATTTTCCCCTTGGAATTTGAGCATGTCTTCAACTAGGGGATCATTTGTGATAAGTCTCTTCATGTTAGAGGTTAATAATACTTCATATGGTGTTCTATTCGAGTCAATTATATATTGAAGGCACACGAAGATTGCAGTGAGGTGGTCGTTATTTCTAGGTCTGTTCGAAGGTTTGTCTGTTGAGGAGCTAGATCCGTAGATGGCCACTTGGAGATGGGATTTGGTGGCAATCCTTTCTTCACTCGCACAAGTGTATCAATTGGAGCAAAGTATGCTATATGCTTGGACGACGTCAAGGTGTTTCCCAACATTAATTGATATTAATGCCGGCTCATGTGATTGGCTTTAAAAGGTGACAAGATGATACTTTGCTCATAGACTGGATGGAAACCCCAATCAGATTGGAGTGCATCAAGTGGAAAATGGCATTCTTAGGCTATATCTTAGATCAGAGGCTATCAACAGTGATTGAGAAGCCATCTAAGCTAGCCTTGGAAGCCATCCGGATGATTTTAGGCAGGAAATTTTTGTGCTTGGTGGACATATACAGGGTTAATTCAGAGATTTCATCTTGGTTTCTAGCATCACTCTTGGATCTCAGAGAAGACAAAGCAGTGGAAATCCTTTGTAGAATCCTTATAAAAAGAGACTTTTTGGGTAATGGTCTCGATACAGTGGTATATGCTCACCCTGGTGTGGGGATTCCATGGCATCATGACCTACCTTTATTGCTGACTCCAAGGGCGACATTAGAATTTCAACCCTTTTTACTGGACTTGAATCTGATGGAGCTGGTGCGGCACCGCCTGTGGGTTGCTCAAGGATGCGAATTTTTGAAAAATGTGGCAGGTCTAGTCCATGCCAACAACCTCAACTAGTTCCATGAATTTGTACAATGGGTTAACGAGGATACTTTTTACCAAGGAACGAATTAGATATGGCGATGCCAATGTTTTTGAAGATTGGGGATTGGTGGCTGGTGATAGATGTTGCAGGATAGCTTTGGTGAGCTATTTGATTTTTGTTGTATGGGGTCCTTTTGGTTGAAGATTTTGACTATGCAAGCAATTTTGTTGGGATGGTGCAGGTGAAGGCCATATTGTATCTAAATTTTGACTGGGCTGAGCAATTGGGTGCGGTCTTATACCCCCTTTGCTATCCATAATGTAATTTTTTACAACGATTAATATAATCAACTGCAACCTTATTTGCACATTATGTATCAAAAAAAATGATAAAAGTCAATGTTAACTTATCTTGAATCAATATTGAGGGTGTTTCTTGTATGCATGAAACTACATAAATACCATTCTTCTTTTCCTAGAGGGAAAACTTGTGAACAAATACATTGGTCACCAATCAAGTAAACATAATCCTAAAACAACTTAAAAAATAATTGAGTATCTAATTTCAAGCACAATGTTCTTGATATTCTTTGAAACAAAGTGTTTTGTAGTGTTCGAACAATAAATGGTTTTATTAGCAAATTGTATTGACAGAAAAAATAAGGCACAATTTTTACTATTCTAATTTATTATAACAAAATCCAAAATGCAAATCAAGGTAAGAAAAAAACACAAAAAATCAAATGCATAATAAGGATCAAGTATTGCCTAGCAAAAAAATGTTTATTTTTTTGACATAGACACATGAGAATTTCAAATTAGAATAGAAGTCAATATGAGCTAAAAAATCAGGTCTCTTTGATGCCCTATGGTAATTGTTCAAACAAGAACATAAGTCAACTTTGTATCTGCAATCATGCAATTTTTTTGCAAAGTAGAACTAGATATTATGGTAAACAAAATCTCCAATTACATATCCTATTTACAATTAAGTGTAGATACCACAAACAAGATACCAAATAGGCAAAATGGAAACCATGGATAACCAATACAAAAAATGCATTCCAAATATTGCAAAACAATTAATTACGCTAGCATTCCAGATTATTTTGTGTGTTCTTTGGTACGTACATTCTTAGCAATCAACATACTTAATCTATGTGGACATGAAGGAATGCAACCCAAATTCATTTGCACAAAGATCGAAGAACCCAATTGCATGTGCACAAAGCACAAAAAAGAAAATTATAATTGGTCAATGCATATAGTGCATTCCTAACAAATGAATGCAAAATCAATACATTGAATTTGCTCGCTTCTTGGAATGGTAATAATTCATTGCCAACATTTGTATCTCCATACATTGTCATGGAAAGTGAGCATATCACATTTCTCCCTTACCAACCAAAAGCAAAGAGCACCAAAGAGCTCCAAGTATTTGAAAAATGTTAATGTATGCTAGCGAAATTGATAATATATCTAACATATAAATACAAAATATGTACATTACATGTATTGAAAGATACATATTATATGTTTACATACTATGTATAGATAGATATCATATATGTGTGCATACTAGCAATCGTGAACACTGTAACAATGTTTAAGTATCATTGCACAAAACACAACCGAAATATTAGAAACACAAGCAAATAAATCTAATTTTGATACATTAGTACAATACATTTTAAAAAAATAGCTATAGATAAATTAGTGTCATTCTAGAAAAATAATTATTGGTTCTTTGAATTGATTACCAAAGTATGTAGATTTGCAAAAGACAATAACTATTTTAAAATAGTATTATGCTTTTTCCATCTTATAAGTGACTAATTTCAAATTGCAATTGGATACATAGCAAAAATAATTGCATGGAAGAGAACAAAGAAGGCATCCACGACTTGTTTAACTACATAATATTCCAAGAACAACCAAACAATGTTCACTTTTGTAGTTTACTATAAATAAAATACAAAATGCAAACTAAGGAAAGAACAAAACATAAAAAAAGAAAATGCATAATAAGAACCAACTATTGGTTTTTTTGCATATACAAAGAAGAATTTCAAATTAGAATAGAAAATAATATGAACTGAAAGAATCAAGATCCTTTGATGTGCTATGGAAATTGTACAAACTGGAACATAACTCAAGCTTGTATTTGCAATCATATGCTTTTTGGTAATTAGAACTAGTTACAATGGCAAACAATTTTTTTGATTACATACATGTGTGATTAATGAAATCCAAAATGAAGTAGAAACATCAAACAATGCATAAAAACACAAGATTATACCTCACAAATGGATTCACAATCCAAGATAGGGTGGAGAGTGATGCACCCAAACTCACTCTAGCTTTACCCAAGATGCTCAAAAGAGATGTGAAATACTCTCAAACTATGCAACTCACAACTTAGACTAGCTCAAGATTTTAGCATGATAATTGTTATCAGAAAATTGGAATGATTATCAATAATATCAAAGTAATCCAATAAACTCAATAGAAAAGGAAATAATCAAGATTCAAAACCACAAAGGCAAAACCTTGCAAACCTCAATACTTCATAGCTTCCATTGGTCGCCTATCTCAATCAATCTTTCGTAATGAATGAAGCCCTCAGAAAGCACACTTCCTTGCTTTTTTCTTCAAGATGTCAATGGAGAACGGCTATGATAGTTCTTGTAATGAAGATGAGCTTCACAACAATGGTAATAGTAACAAGATAACAAGTTGATCGCAAGCAATAGAGGAATTTGGTGCCAAAGGCGCGCTGTGATTCCTGCAGAGTAAGGGTACTAAAAGTTTGGATGATTGAAATGGAGGAATATGGGTTGTATTTATAGGTTTGAGATAGAAGATCAACGGTATAGACTGAATAAGAAGATCAACGGTTGAGGAAGGTTGAGAGATGGAATAGGAAGAGGACAAGTGTCTTGTTCTCTCATGCAACATGGGAGTTAACAGAAATAGATTGAGGAGTTAACTGAGTGGACTGATAAGTTAACAGAATAGACTAATCAGTTAAGTGAATTGATTGACTGGAGGATAAATATTGCATGAAGATGAGAAGATATTTTAGCTCAATTAAATATTTGGAATATTCCATTGCATGTGCACAAGGATTGAACTATATTTAGAGATAACTCAATTTTTAGAAGAAATAAACAACGTAAATAAATATTTGGATTTATTTAAATTTAGAGAAGATATTATTGGAAGAAACAATTAAATAATTTAGTTTTATTTAATTGAGAATGATTTTGGAAGAACTAATTTAAATAATTGGTATTATTTAATTTGTTGGAGGATTTGGAGGAATTTAATTAAATAAATGATTTTATTTAATTGTTGGAAGAATATGAATCAAATAAATAAACTTGTTTATTTATTGATAGAGGAATTTAGATGAACTAAATATTAAGAATATTTATTTAAACAGAGTCGTGCCATTTTTAGGTGTATATAATAACATTACTCAAATTGTGGATGATAAAATAGCTTGGGAGAGGTTCTATTTATAGATTTTTTTGGAGATATTTTGATCCAAGGGTGGAGATTGATTTGAAAGATCAATGTTGGAGGATGAAAGTGATGTGGAGGGCCTAGATTTAATCTTGAAAAATGGAGGGCTAGGAATAAAGATGAATTTTAAATTCATCTTGGGAAAGGGGTGGAGTTAATGAGGTTGGGTGAGATTAAATTCACATGGGGAAGAGTAAAATGAATTAAAAATTCATTTGGGGAAGAGTGGATATTAATGAGTTATGACATGTGTAAGGGGTGTAAGAGGTATTAAATGTGATGTTAGACACGTGTATAAAAAATTAATTTATGTAGGATATATTTCAATTTTTTATTTAAAGGATGTGGGGAAAGGTGTTAAGCTAGGTTTGACCACTTTAATTAGGGTGATTAACCTAATTAGTATGGCTAGAAAAAATTAGGGAATGTGTTAATGAGAGGTTAAGATTAATTAAATAAGGTTTTATTTAATTAATCCTAGGTCTAGGGTCATGTAGGTTAGGCTAGATAATTAAATAATAGATATTTAATTAACTAGGGTAGGGATAGGTTGATTAATAGGCTGAATTAATTAGATAAACATGATTTACCTAATTAATTGGGTAAGGTTAAACTATTGAACTAATAAAATTAATTCAATTTGGCAGATGAATGAGGGAAAAATAGGTGTTGAATAAGATAATTAATTAAATAAAAATTTAATTAATTGTTTGGAAGGGGAATTGGTGTGTTTAGTGATGTCAGGAGTCAGTTTAATAGTGAAGACATTTTTAGGTGTCCACAACATGATTTACAATTCAACACACACCAGAAACAAGATAGCAAAGAAACAAAATAGAAAACATACATAGCTAATACAAAAAATACATTCCAAACAATGCAAAACAATTTAACTAAATTTGGTTAGTTTAGCATGTCCAAACGATGGAAAAGCGATTAAGAGAGTAGTTTACGTGTGTACAAGTTATGTGTTTTTTAGAAAGTATATTTGGAGTAAGCAACAAAATAATTCACAAGGATGTGAAGCAATGGATGAGAAACACAATTGCACAAAGGCAACAGATCTCAATGGCATTTACATAGAACACAAGAAATGGCTTTGTATGAATCTATTGGAGCCCTTGTCCACCATCTAAATATGCTAAACAAATAACCAAACTTAATTAAATTGACTTTAGCAAAATTGAAATATTGGCACAACATTCCACATATTATAAGTATTATTTTTATTTTTGTATTTACAAGCCTTCATGCAAACACAACAACTGCCAAATGACCAATAAAGACCAAATCAATCCATTGAATTCATTCACTTTTTGACATGACACTAATTAAACATGCAAAAAATTCAATTGTAAATTAGTACCTTATCACCAACATCATCATTGGCCACTTTGCATTCATTTGAAATCCAAAAAATTTAATCCCTTCAATTCATTTTCCCACTTACTGTTGACAGTGCCAACCAATTCGTGATAAAGAGCTTTTATTAAATCCCAACAAAAAATAATTGATTTCGGACTTTAGAATTGTATTAATTCCCTGCTATAGTGTGACTGGCAGGTAACGATCCATTTGAATCCTAACTTTGCAATAGAGCTAAATAGACAAGTGTCTCTGTTTCTCTTTTTTTGTGGGATTGGATTCAATGGCTTTTGGTTGGATTTGAGTTGCATGTTGCTGTGTCCACAACTAAAAAATGTAGATGGACAAATTATCTTATGGGGTTTCTCCAAACCTACGCTTTTGGATTCAAACATCTGTATATAATACAGCTATGTGTTTACTGACAACTATACTGCAACAACTCTAGGTAGCTGTGGTGGCAGGAGTCAAGAGCATTTGCTAAATATTATAGTTCTCTGAAATTAATTATTTTCTAGTGACATAAATTTATTAGAATATGAAAACAAAGTATTTTGGTTGCAAAGAGACTATGGGACGATCTTCAGTATATAGACCATGTCTAATATATAAATATATAAGATGTATATTCTGCACGTTGATACAGATATTGTATATTTCTATGATATGCACATATACATACTATATAAATGTCTATATATAAGCAACTGCCAGCTTAATGGTTGTATACTAGTACACAAGCATTTCCTCCATTAAACATGTTTAAAATTTTAGCAAGACTTTGGAGAATTTGCCAAACTATCAAAATCTATGTGGGATTTTTCAATGATATATCTGATTATATATGTCCCCCTTAGCTAACAAGAACAAGAATATGTAATAATTAGAATATGTTTAAAATTATTATTTTTTGATACATGTAACTATGTTTTTCCATATCTCTAATTCTATTAAAATATATATAGAATCAACATAATGGCCATTGTTATCATGAAATCAATTTATTAAATTCGTTTGCTTGTTCAGATGACAATAATAGTAGGCGTAATAAGCTCATTTCGATATTGACACAATCACACAGATACCATCAATTCTTGCTCTTCATTATTTTTAAATTCTGGTTAATGCTAGAACACCTATCCATGCATCTCAACATCCATAAAACACACAAACATTAAATACACTTATGCTCATGAATGTGGGAGAAGCACTTTTTGATAAACAAACATTTATGTATATTATAATTGTATCTTTAATGATTCTCTCCTGAAATAAATTTTAGGAAATAAACACACAAGAAGCACCTCTCAACATTTCCAGAAAGCTCATGTTCAGACTATGTAAAAGTGTCAATGTTATTAGATATGTTACTTTTTAACTAATGGGAATTAGACAACACAATTTGCAAATGCAATAAAATGAATCAAAGGAAAACTATATAGAGACAAACAAAATGCATTCATAACTTCTTTGAGTTCATAATAACACTGCAACATTGCAAAACAATTTTCCTGAATACCCAAAACAAAAAACTATGGACGAAGCTCACTATTGGATACCTTTTTTTTTTTTTGCTACAAAGCAAACAATGTAACCAAAAGACACAAGGAATTCAAACTATGCTCAATCAATGCATACAACACCTTCATAAGAAATTAATGCAAAATCAATACATTGAATTCACTCGGTTCTTGGAACAAAAACAATTCATTGCCACCATTTGCATATCCATTCATTGTCTTGGATAAGAGGCATCTCACATTTGGTCCTAATTAGCCAAAAGAAAATAGCACGAAAGACCTCCAAGAAACTAAAAAAAATAAACGTATGCCAAGCACAATTACAATACACCTAATATATAAATAAACAATATGCACATTATGTATACTGGTACATACATATTGTATACTAATATTCTGTATAGATACATATCATGTATATATGTGGATACAAACAACCCTGAACACAGTTGCAGTGTTTAAGTATTCTCCCACAAAACAACTAAAATGTTGTCTCTGTGTGTGTGTGCCATGTGCCTACGACAAGAGTGTGCCTATGAGTTGTGTCGTTTAGTTTCTAGCTTATTTTCCTTGTAAATCAGTTGCCATGCAAATCTGGTGCTAAAAAATGCAAGCAACACAACACAAGGATTTAAATAAATCCTTATCTGCAACTCACACCACAATTGTGAAGCAATAAAACACCATTTGAAACAAGTGCCAAATAAACAACAGAGAGGTGATACATGTGACAAATGTTCACCATCATCACACAGTCTATGCAAACTAAAAAAAATGAAACCTAAACGACTGAACACTGCAAACATAAATTAAACTATAGGGTTTTACTTGGACCACTACTACATGCCATTGCCATATCCGACCTTCCCCCAAATGCTTTTCCCCTCCATTTCTTCATATTCACATAAATGAATTATGTTGGTTACTCTGAACAAAGTTACCAAAAAACACAACTTGTAGACATGCTCAACTACTCTCTTAATCCCTTGTCCACCATCTAAACATGCTAAACAAACAACCAAACTTAATTAAATTGACTTTAGCAAAATTGAATTATCGGCCCTGCCATGCGTAGATTATTACTATTGTTTTTATTCTTTATTTACAAGACTTCATGCAAAGTCAACAAGGGCCAAATGAAACAAGCACAAAATAAGCAACAAAAGCACAATACAGGTGACAAATGCCCTCCGTCCTCACACAGTCCATGTAAACTAAAAAAAACTATAAATTGAACCTTCTTTTCAAATTTTCTTGGATAATCGAGACATACACACTATTATGGCAAGTTTAAGCATTTTCTAGCTTGTTTTCATTGCAAACTAGTCCCCATGCAAATGGGGTGCTCAAAAAAATGCAAAGAGCACATCACAAAATTGCTTGAAAACTAAAAAACTTCACAGTTTAAGCAAGGATTCAAACCTTACCCTCAACTCACATCGCAACTGTCAATCAATATCTTGCCCACCCTGCTTTTCGCATCCTAGATGCCTTTCAAATAACAAACACCAAACAAAACAAGATGCACTGTTGCCATGCATTCCTTTATTTTCACAAAAGTTTTTTTAATCAACACATAGCTCTTCAACCAACAAAAACAACATTTGAAACAAGTGCAAAATAAGCAACAGAGAGGTGACACATGTGACAAATGCTGGTTGTCATCACACATTCCATGCAAACTTAAAAAATTGAAACCTAACCTAAACTACCGAACATCATAATGATAAATTAAATTGCATGGTGTTACCTGCACCACCACTACATGCCATTGCCATCTCCGACCTTCGTCCAAATGCTTTTCCCCTCCATTCGTTCATATCCGCGTAAATTAATTATGCTCATTACTCCAAAAGAAGTTACTCCAAAGGAAGTTACCAAAAAACACAACTCGTAGACACACTCCCCTCAAACACACGTGTCAACCGCTCTCTTAATCCCTTGTCCATAACCAAACTTAATTAAATTCACTTCAGCAAAATCAAATTATTGCCGATGCCTTCAAAGATTATTAGTTCATTTTTTTATTTACAAGCATTCGTGCAAAGTCAACAACTGTCAAATAACCAATAAAGACCCAGGTGGCAAATCACTGTATTACACCAAATCAATCCATTGAATTCGTTAACTTGTTGACATGACATTAACTAAACACAATAAATTCCACTCAAATTGGTACCTTATCACCAACGTCATCATTGCCTACTTTACATTCATTTGAAATCCGAAAAATTTAATCCCTTTAATTCATTTTCCCACTTTCCCACTTCAGAAAAAGAGCTTTTATTAAATCCCAATAAAAAATAATCGCTTTCAGACTTTATCCTTGCCATTTGGAACTTTAAATACTGAAAGAAAAAGAATTACATCGGGCAGATGCAATGGTTATCTGCAAGAACTAATAATATCATTAAATAAATAAATTCACACAAATATCCAAATCAAAACGGACTTAAACATCAGGAAAAGGGCAGGTGTATGCAAATTTCCCAATTCACTAACCTAAAATAGCTAGGTGCTTCAACTCTAAAGTTTTCTTTTTCACCCCTCATAAACGCCATCCAAAATTTCTCAATAATAATATGAAGATGACCTATTATAAGTTTTTAATGCGGAGGAATGGAATTCAAAATTCTCTCCATAAACCTTGAACAAAAACAGCAGCTCTGGATTGCGGGCCATGACTCTGTAGTCGGACTCCCTCAGCTATGGTTCATGCGAGACATGTCATTAAATCCTACTCCAAATATGGTATGTGCTCGATTATACTCATACCCAGACATTTTTACAGTAATAAAGTTTACAGCTCTCATAAAAACATTAGCGAAAACGCTTCTTTACCACAACAATCCGATTTTCACAATCACATAGTACGTCTCTGTAGCACCAACAATGTTAAAAACGCCCTTACCCAAGTGAAAAAAATGCTAGAAATGAAGTCCATGATGCCCACAGTTGTTACCTGCAATATAGTCCTAGGAGCCCTAACCAGGGCCAAGGATTATAATTCTGCGCTGGGTCTCCATAACCTCATGGTTAATTCAGGATTGGTGCCTGACATTGTTACATTCAATACCATTCTCAACTGTCATTGTGAACATGGCCAGATTGAGTCTGCTTTTCAAATTTTCATGGAAATAGAAAAAGTGGGTTATAAGCCTAGTATTGTTACCTTTGGTATAATGGTGAAGGGGTTATGTAAAGTGGGTAAAATGCAGAAAGCGATAGAGTTTTTCAATCAAATGTTGACAAAAGGACACAGGCCTGATGTTCTTATTTGTAATACATTAATGGATGGACTCTGCAAACAGGGCATTGGTCAATTTAAGCCTGTGATGATGATTTATGGGCTCATGGTTACGGGAGGAATGTGTCCTGACATTGTCACTTTCAATACCATCCTTAATTGTTATTGTAAAATTGGCCAGATAGAATCTGCTTTTCAACTTTTTAGGCAATTAGAGAAAATGGGTCATAAACCTAGTGTAGTGACCTTTGGAACAATTATCAAGGGGCTCTGCAAGGTGGGTAGAATGCAGGATGCCATGGAGCTATTTCGCCAAATGTCGCACAGAGGCCTCAGCGCTGGTGTTGTTATTTATAATACATTGTTGGATGGGCTTTCCAAGCATGGTCAAGGTATTGAGATAGTTGCTGTTTTGCAAGAAATGGCGGAGAAAGGACACAGCCCTGATATGTTCACATACAGTACATGGCTTGCTTGGCTGTGCCAGGAAGGGAAATTAAAAGAGGCCTTAGAGCTGATGGAGGCGATGCTACAAAAAGGTATGTCTCCTGATGTCACCATGTATAATACAGTGATTGATGGATTTTGCAAAAAGAGAAGGATTGCTGAGGCTAGAATGATTTTCCGACATATGTTAGAAAAGGGTCAGAGTCCAAATGCTGTCACTTATAGCACATTCATGGATGGATTGTGTAAAGAGGATAAAGTAGGGGAGGCCATGGATCTTTTATATGAGATGTTGGACAAAGGGCAGAGTCCGAGCACTGTCACTTATAACATATTGCTTGATGGACTTTGTAAAGCACACAATATGGAGAAGGCGGCAAATTTGTATGAGGAAATGTTACGGAAAGGCCTTGTTCCGGATATTGTGACGTATACTACTTTAATTAGTGGGATGTCCAAGGATGGCAATATGAGAGAGGCTGAGATGCTTTTTGATCAAATGTTAGAATTAGGTCCTAGCCCAGATGATACTATATACACTGTGCTTATTGCTGGATATTGCAAGGAAGGCAATGTTTTGGCAGCAAGTAAACTTTTTGAAGAGATGAAGGAAAAATGCCTAGCCCCTAGCTTAATGACATATAGTGCACTAATTGGAGGGATGTGCAATGAAGGAAATTTCGAAGAAGCTTTGAGTCTTCTTCAGGAAATGCTGCACAAAGGTATTAATCCTGATGATATCTTGTATGGCACTTTGATGAGTGGACTGTGCAAATATGGCAGAACAGAGGAGGCCAAGAAACTTTTCAATGAAATGTTAGCACGGGGTCACAATTTTAAGAATGTGATGGTATATCAAAGTCACAATGTTAAGGGCGTGGCTTGCTTCTCATAAATATAAACGTTATTACGTTGGTTATAGCTGATCACCCAGAGTGTGTTCAGTGAACCTTTTTAGGAAGTGCCATTTGGGCCTAGCGGGTGGATAATACAGGCAATATTTTTCTCCAAGTTTGCTTCATCAAATTGTTGGGGCTCTCATATGACCTTAATTGAGAATATTTAAAGAGAACATGTTCATTGGGAATTGACCCTTGGTCTTTTGAATAGCAAGTGCTCAACCTGTCAAGTAGGCCATAGCCCAGCCAGCACGAGTTGAGTGGACCTTGATGCAATAGCTGCAGTGGAAATAAAGGTAAATCCAATGCCCAATCATAAGTCTCCCTTTTCATTCTTTAAGAAGCTTGTAACCAATGCTTTGGTATTTATTTCTATGCTGAATCAGGTCTGTGGACAACTTGACATGATGCCTCACAATGGTGACGAGTGATAGGAATATATAGCTGATAATCACAGAATGCAACACAGGGGTGCATGTTGACGGAGATGTTGTGAGATCACCTAGTTGGAAGAGTTGACATCTGAAATTGTTTCCCATTTTTTCAAAATGCTCTGGAGGACTTCTTGTCCGGAAGTACTGCCAAAAGATGTAATTATTCTCATGGAAATCTTTTGCACAAATAGTAAAAAGCTTGAACTTTAGAAGATTGATATCAAGTCCATTGAATTTCTGGTAATCTATAATTATACAAAAATGATCTATAGCATTGTAAATAGAATATGTCTAAGTTAAGTTGAGAGACCATCTAATAACAGTCATATTGGAGACTTAACTTTTACCCTAGGTTTTAATATTTGTGCTTTTGTTTCAAACAACATTGGACCATTGCTTATGAAGGAGTTCTATTTACTGAGTACAGTACAGATTGCCATCCACAGGCATCATAAATCTCTCTGTAATAAATGCTTCAAGTGGTTAAATACAAATAATAGCATATTATTAGTTGAATGGATTAACCTTTAGTGGTAATTGTGTTTTCTAAGACGAGTCCAGGTTCAAATCCCTAGGAAACATGATGAAATGTAGAAATTGGGTGCAATACCATGCACAACTTGCTGGGTGCAGTATAGCACAATAGATGATACCCTGTGTAAGTCCTGAGAGCCATTGTGGCATTTAGACTGATGGTTACCCCATAAAAAGGACTTACCAAATAGAAAAAATAAAAATAATAGCATAATATATTGGTATGAGGACAAATTTTGTCTCCCTTTCCCTTGGTCCTGCATATACACTGCAAAACTTGCTAAATGTCATGCTTTCTTTGAATTTGAGTGCATTGTCATTTTAACTTAGCCATATGCATACCCTCAAGCATTTGTATAAATCCTTTTTGCTAAGAGTCCGTTCTGTTGCCTAAAGAAGTTCGTTGACATGAGACTGGAGATTTGATGTTGGGAAAAATCTAATAGTGTCTATAATGTCTGGCAGGCTTGTGATGGATTGCCTCCACATGTACATATGTTCCTGCACTAAAACACCAAATATTAACTTATATATCATAACACGACTTATTTTTGACATGGGCTGAACTAGCAATACCTGGACCTTTTTCAACATAGATGTGATATGCCTTTGGAATTTATATTTCTGTGTTTACCTACTTTAAAAGTTTGACTAATTATTTGTATGCATCCTCTAAATATAAGACTAGTAAATTTGTCCATTTTTTTTCCATTATCTACAAACAGGATCTTATCGTGTACAAATCTTCCACCTAGAGATAATTGGTGATGATTTAGTACGAGTCTTTTACTTTCTTATATCTTACTTTTGAGTTTGACTTCACAATTTAGTTTTTAATGCTGGATCAAATGCAGAAAATTCCAGATACAGAACAAGCCTTTTGTGCTGCAGTAAACACTAGGTTGGAAGTTGGTCTATTCTCTTTTATGGTAAGTTTTTTGATATAATCTTTTGAATTTCAATTATTTATTCTGACATTGGGCAATGTATCTACACTGTGATGCTGTTTAACTTTCTTGATTCCCGGAGCTTATTTTTAGCCTGATTAGTGTCTTAGGAGTAATTTTGGTATGCAATATGGAAGCAATCATGGTGTCAAAGCATGCAAAACAGACTGTCTTGAAGCTGTACCTGAGGCACATCCACTGTTCCTGATGTAAGCATTGATTCTTGTCAAGAATATGCTATTATTCAGCTTGTACATCTTGCACGTAGCACTTTGATTAGTTATTGCCATTAGATACTCTGTTGGAACCTTGGATTAGGGGAAACTAGGAGAATGGATATAAGACTCTCTCTGCTTGATATCTCACTAAAGGTTCTTACTTCTTTATATTTCAAATGCCTGAAATGAGTTATAAAGTGTATTTTTGATAGCTCACAACTTGTCTGTGAGGTTTTGTAATTGTATTTGAAGGGACGGAAATTTTAATTGAATGATGTTGCTTCCCTTGGGTGGTATGTACAGGTGGATCTCCAAGTCTTTCAATATACACATATGCATGTGTGCACTGTCATGTCCCCTCCGCTGGGACGAAATAAAATATTATTTTATTTAACTAAGAGTGTTTTTAAACACTATATTATAATAATTAATAATATAGCATTATAATAATAATAGTATTATAACAATAATAGTATTAATTATTTTAACAATAATAATATTTTTTGGAGCTGAATTGCATTCAAAAATCAGTGCCGACCTGCCTTGATGCATATCTACATACAGGTATAAATAGAAGAGGAATTCACATCTCAAGGGCATCCAATCATGAGTATCTGATTTTATATGCAAATTCGAATTTGCTGTTTGCAAACCAAATTGCCTTGACTGGGACGAAAATCTCAGCTTAGGTTCCTCTAGGTGAGACGCCAACCTTGCCTGGAGAAGTGCAGAATTATATATTAATCCATCGTGGGGTTGCTGGAGTGATTAGTGGTTTAATTGTGTTTTTAGGCAACCACATGTATCTGGAATATCTATGAAGTCGCAAATGGAGGAATAGGCGGACACAAGCATTGCTACATCAGAGGTATTGAAGGGTGCACATATTGCATACATCACATACACAGGGATTAAAGAGCACGAGCCAATCAACACCCACAACGCAAGGCGTGAAGAGCCTCCGTCAACATAAGCACACAGGATTGTCACGAATCTTAGCGCCAACACTGAAACGCGAGTCCAGGGGCCCCACTACAGTCCTCAGGAATTGATTTGGTGTCCTTGACACAATCAATTCCTTGGTGATCATATCTTCCTGGGAGAGCGATTGAAGGTTCAGGTGTGTTTAGCATTCTGTTTTAGTGTGAACGCTGTGGGCCGAAGGCCAACAGGTCATGGCACTGTTTGGAGATAGTCTTGTGTATTGCGCATTGCAAATCTTACATGCACCTGTGCGTTATTACTGAGCATGTATTTATATAGCTACAAGATGCTGTGTGATCTGAATTTGATATAAACTATTGTTGAATCGAATATAATATTTGGGAAAAGAACTTGTTATCAGTTTCAAAGATATTATAGTGGACAATATTGTGATTGTTGTGTTTAATACTCAGAACTGGGAAGGACATTCTGCTTTGTTGCATATTTATTGCTGTTTATTAAAATTAAAACTGCATATTTCAAATACTGTGATCTACTTCTGAATTGGTTATAGCAGCAGAACCGTGTGTGAACTCAATAGTGGATTTTCTAGGGATATTACAGTGGTATCAAAGCAGGCTGTCCTGCCAGCCTGAGGGAGAAATTGGTTTATATAGCTGAGCCAAAGGGACCAGCGTGCCCTAGAAAGAGAAAGGAAGAAGCTAGAGGCTGAGGCACAACAAACTGAAGTTGGAATTGGAGGCAGAGGTAAGGAGAAGATGGCAGATCGGGATGATTGGAGAGCATTATGCAGTTACAACAGCAGGTTGTAGAGAGGCAGGATCAAATGGCAAAACAACAAGAACAAACAACATAAATACTCCTCAAATGTTGCAAAGCCTGAATAATCTTAGCAGATTTGCACAAAATAATGGGGTAGAAGGTACTAATACAAATCATAATGGAGTTGAAACCCGCACAAATCACAGTAGGGTTCCGATTGGAACAACAGCCTGTTTCACACAACCCACATTCTTGCCTAGAGTGGAGTGACCCCAAGAAGAACCGACGACCTTAATGCTTGCATGGAGGAATATTCAAGGGTTGATCAGGAGATTAGATGCACTATCCCTTTCACACAATTCTATCAAGCAAAGAGTGGATTGAGAGGAAGGCAACCTATGCAGCGAGGTAGTAGAGATCTACAACAGAAAGTAAGTTGTCACTTCCAACTTTTGATGGTTCGGGGAAGGTTAGTGCAAGAGCTTGGGTTAAAAAATTGGACACATATTTCTCACTTAGCCCTATGACAGAAGATGAAGCTATCAAGTTTGCTATTCTTCATTTGGATGGGATTGCACATGAGTGGTGGCATCATGAAATTATCACACAGGGGCATCAACATATTGTGACGTATGCTGATTTTACACGGAGGCTCATAGATAGGTTTGATCAAAAGAACCCAAAGAGGTATTTTAGAGAATTAACGCGATTGAGGTAGCATGGTTCGGTAGATGATTATGTCGTAGAGTTTCAGAGAATTTTAGTCATGGTGCCAGATGTTATTGAGGGTAGACTCAAGTATTTGTTTATTGAAGGATTGACAGAGTCACTTCGTGGCTTGGTGAGCACTTTTGATCCTACATCTCTACAAGATGCGATCAAAAGGGCATTGAAATTGGAGGTTACTACAACTAGGAGCAAGTCCTACCCTAAGAATGCACCTGCGGAGCAACATAAAGAAGATATCCCTTCATCGATGGCACTACTGCCTAAACCAAACAAGGGTGAAGAAACTAAGAACGAGCTTCAAAGGAAGAAGTTGTGTTGTTCTTGTAGAGAGATGTGGGAGCTCAATCATAGATGCTCGGGAAGAGGGAAAATACATTACATAGCAGGTATTCTCGAAGATGATGCAGAGATGAAGGAAACCGTGACCAAGGCAATGACGGACGAGTTAGAGTTTGAGAGTATTCCAGGAACCACTCTTGCAACTCTTTCTGGAGCATCCAAGAACCATGCTTTTAGAATTCAAGGAGTTTTGCAGGGACAAAGTAATAGTGCTGATTGATAGTGGGGCCACTCATAATTTCATAGATGTATATTTGGTTTCCAGGAAAAGGCTTGGATGTGGAAGAGCTTGATGGGTTTAATGTTATGCTTGTAGACGACCATACCATTATGCCTTGTAGGGGGCGAATACATCAGCCCAACCTATCCTTGGGTGGGTACCAAGTTAAGGATGATTTCTATGTCGCGGGATTGGGCGAAATAGACATAGTCTTGGGCATGCAATGGTTGCACTCACTTGGAGGATTTTGGCAAAACTACCAAACAATGGAGTTCCAATTAAAAGCAGATGGGAAGGACGTGACACTTCGAGGGATTACAAATGGAACCCCAAGCCTGGCTGAAATGAGAAGAATGGAAGTGTGTATTCTAGGAGATCCAATCCATTCAAAGCATGAAGACAATTTAAGAATCCCTTCAAGAATGGGGAAGCATGATCAGGAAATGTAAAATGCCCAGGATCGAGGAACATCGCCACATGGTACACTACCTTGATGTAGAGCGGGCAATGATTTCGGAGTTGACATTGCTTGAGGACAAACAATATTTGGGGTGGGAGGATTGTTATGGCCCCTCCGCTGGGATGAAATAAAATATTATTATATTTAAGAGTGTTTTTAAACACTATACTATAATAATTAATAATAATGTAGTATTATAATTATAATAATAATAGTATTAATTATTTTAATAATAATAGTATTAGAGCCGACTTGCATTCAAAAATCAGCGTCGAACTACCTTGATGCATATCTACATACAAGTATAAATAGAAGAGGAATTCACATCTCAAGGGCATCCGATCATGAGTCTCTGATTTTATATACAATTTTGAATTTGCTGTTTGCAAACCAAATCGCCTTGACTGGGACAAAAACCTCAGCTCATGTTCCTCTAGGTGAGACGCCAACCCTGGAGAAGTGCAGAACTATATATTAATCCATTGTGGGGTTGTTGGAGTGATTACTGGTTAAATTGTGTTTTCAGGCAACCACATGTATCTGGAATATCTTTGAAGTCACGGATGGAGGAATAGGCAAACACAAGCATTGCTACATCAGAGGTATTGAAGGGTGCGCATATTGGATACATCACATATGTAGGGATTAAAGAGCACGAGACAATCAACACCCACAACACAAGGCGTGAAGAGCCTCCGTCAACATAAGTGCGCAGGATTGTCATGAATCTTGGCGCTTGCACTGAAACACGAGTCTAGGGGCCACACTACATTCCTCATGAATTGATTTGGCGTCCTTGACACAATCAATTCCTTGGTGATCATATCTTCCTGGGAGAGCGATTGAAGGTTCAGGTGTGTTTAGCATTCTGTTTTCATGTGAACGTTGTGGGTCGAAGGCCACCAGGTTGTGGTACTATTTGGAGATAGTCTTGTGTATTGCGCACTGCAAATCTTATATGCACCTTGCGTTATTCCTGAGCATGTATTTATATATCTATAGGATGCTGTGTGATCTGAATTTGATATAAACTGTTGTTGAATCGAATATAATATTGGGAAAAGAACTTGTTATCAGTTTAAAAGATATTACAGTGGACAATATCGTGATTGTTGTGTTTAATACTCAGATCTAGGAAAGGCATTATACTTTGTTTCATATTTATTTCTGTTCATTAAAATTAAAACTGAATATTTCAAATACTGTGATCTACTTCTGAATCGGTTATAACAGCAGAATCGTATGTGAACTCAATAGGGGATTTTCTAGGGATATTGCATGCACACACATGCACAAACAAACAGTCAAAGCATGCATGCACACACTTGCACATGCTCACGCGCATGCATGCACACATGCACAGAATTATGCTTGTTTTTGATGCCAAAACTTATTCTGGGCACTGGACATCTCTTTTTTATTGTGATTTTGTTGAAGGTTTTACGGTTGATGCACATTTAGGAACCAGTACATCTTGTCTCCAACATGAGGAGGAACTTGGCCAAATGTCTCTTTATTGATTTACTCCTTAATTTACCCTTGAATTTTTTCATTTTCCAAAAATAGCCTGATGGGGTGCTAGATTATATAAATCCCTTGTTAGGGAGAGGAACTTGCGAAATTGAATAGATAGCAATTGATCCGTAAACTTCATGGATATTCCCTTAAAAGATTCATTAACAGAAATTTATTTTGAATACCCTGTTGTTTACAGTTCTATGCTTATTGAAACAACTTTTAAGGCTTCAAAGTAAGATGTAAATACAACTGTGGCTGATTTCTAACACCATACAATCCTTATGTAGGAATTAACATGTTCACATATATGCCTACATCCATTGCATCCTCTAATTCCTGCCTAAATCATGCTACCTCACACGTGAATGCTTAATCAATCCACCAAACCACATTGCAACCAAGTGTATGCCTATGTGGGATTAATTCCAACAATTATATGTTGTGAAGAACAAGTTCCATGTTTTCATATAGTTTATCATCCTTACATGCAATTGAAGCTTATCTACTTGTGCTATGGATTGTAGCAAACTTGCAAAAAAAGAGCATAAACAAGTGAGAAAGGTCACATGAAAGAAGATTAACAGAAGTGATTTTACCCTAGAGAAACCTAATGTGGCAAGAAAACTTTAGTGAAGAATTTACTATCATCAAATTGTAAAAGCTTGCTCCTTTCTTAAGGGCTTCTAGAACACCATCCTAGCATCCTAACACCTGCACCTAGTGAATTCAACTACTAAGCATAATCTCGTTATCCTAATAATCCATGGGAATGAATTACAACCTTTAGTTACCACACTATGTAGGATAGGAATTCCATTCAAAATTAGTAATTCTTAGATATGAGCTATTTTTAAGCTCTTGCAACCCTCATATGTCTTCATTGTAGCAAGTACATATCCCATTGGGCATGTTTATACTAGAGTATGGGTAGATGAATCGACCATGAGGCAATGAAATGTCTCCCTTGTGCTGAGATGGAAGAAGAATGGTTTGAACTTTTCAGATGACTCTTCAATTCTGCTATTTTGTCTTGTATGAGATGAGTTTGACTATGGACAAAATTGTAAGCTACACTGTTAGGAGAATACCATGTATGCACCTCCAATACAATTAGATTTACTAAACAAAAAGCCTGATACAAGTCCAAACAACTATGCTCATAAAGCAAAAATTGGACATAGATTCATTTTCGACATTAACCTTATGAGGAGAGAAATGTAGATATTAGATCTATAGAAATTTCAGCAGCATAACAACATGTAAAACCACACTTCGAAAGCAAGAATAAGAGAAGAATAGAAGGAGCATAGACAAAAGAGACAAGACACGGATTTACGTGGGGCAAACCCTTTTGGGTAAAAAAACCCCACCCTCGCAAGCACCGAACCAATGTATTATTCAACAACAAAAATAGTTACAATACACTTGTAGGCTTAGAGCCTTAAAATGAATATCAACATTGTGGTCGTTTGAAGGAAATCCGACAACATAACCCTGCAATGAAAACACCTCAATGCATTCATCTCAAGCCCTTAATATATAGTGTGATGTGCCACTACACCAAAAGACCGGCTTGGTGGTAAGGACGAGCACCACATGCATTAAGGGTGAGGTTTTCGTCCCATCAGAAAGCTTGGAGGTGAGATGGACATGTGGGGTGCCCCACTCTCTGGATCCGGAGGAACGTCTAACCAGCAAAATGGAGGATCGTCTTGTTGATGTGTTTTCCTTGCACATACAACGCAGAATAAAATACTTATGTACTCTATCCTCTCTTGAACAAAATCTCTCAAATGCTAAGCCAAGTGATCAAATGACTAGACTCCAAGGTTCTTCATTGGTTCTTTGGTTTCAGAACTTGGGATAGCTTAGTAACAAGGTAGGATAGGCTGTTTAACACAAAGGGGACTTACACAATTGTTCAACAATAGGAAACTTGTTTCTCTTGGATAACAGGCAACATAGCTTCTTCAAAAGGTCAAACAATATGTTAACTTAGGATATGACAATGAAAGCTCTTGAATCTAATTCTAATAGGATTCTAAAAAAAATGCAAAAGAAATGGGTTTAGAGAACTCTAATCTAAGATGCAAGCAATTACCACTAACTCATTGGAATCTCAACCACACTTTGCTTTGCCATAAGGTAACAACTACACAAAGGTGATGCAATCTTCTAAGGAAAAAGGTAAGATTTTCAGATTACTTATGCGCATAAATCCCCACAAACATGAAGGTAAATGATCATAAAGTAATTGAAGTTAAGCTCAAATAAGGTTCAGACTAACCATGCACTACAATCTGCCATCGACAAATTATAAATGGTATGAACTATAAGGATTCCAAACATGAATCAGCAGTAACAACTTCCATGTACATAAAACAAAATTGCTGAAAACAAACTAAGCTAATCTTATATTATGAGCGAACACCTAGAAACCATGCATCCATTGAAAACAACACAAAATCACCATGGAGAATTCAACAATGAATTTGCATTTATTTCAGCAGAGTCTTTAGCAACAATTTCTCAGAGCATTCCCCCTTCAAATGAGAGCAAAGTGAGGCTTATATAGCCCTTAAAATACAATGAATGGCCAAGATTAAATCTGGGAATCAAGGGCCCTTATTGTGCCACACAGGTAGGTGGTTACAAAAATTTACTATTATTGGACAATACATTTATGATGCACCCACTAAGTGGAGTGCCCTCCTTTATGACCCTTTCTTTTTGTGATAAATTCCACAAATCTAGATATGACACATGTAACCTCCTCTATAGGGACACTTGGCAGTCTCTGAATGGTGCATTCCACGATTTACAGCTCCTCCGTGCATTTGATAAGTATCATTTCCCATCCAGCCATGGATGCTTGAAGCATGCCCATGAAAGTGGAAAGTGTGCAAACATCATCCAAAAGCTCCTTGGAAACAAAATGGGTACGCTGAAAATACATTGTATGCACTTTATCCTTTAACAAATACTCATCAATTTCTCCATTGGGATCAACTATCTTGTTTATTGAAACAAGTATTTTGCCTTGAATTTCTTGAAGTGCTTCTTTTGTTCGAGTGCTTTCACTCTCAATCTTGCCAAGAACCTGCTCCTTTATGATCGGAGTGCAGTACCAAGAGGGGAAATCATATGATGAACCTTGCTCAATTATTCCTTCATCAATCAGAGTGGCATTTGGAGTATATATCAATTTCTTCAATTGAGGCATAATTTCTTCTCTGACAACTCCAAACTTTGCACAAAGCACCAGAATAGCTTGAGCCCTATCCAAAAGAGAAGATGCTTCTTTGTACAATTTCACAATTTCATCAATAAATTCATCAGCTTTGATCCTGAAGCTTGCTGTCCACTCTTGCAATGCTTGAGATGAAGATCTCATTCCTTCCAAGTGTGCAATGGATTCCTGCGAAAGCAAGGCAGGTGGTGCAGGTATCCCCTCTGCTTAGTTTACTGGCATCATCAATTGTTGGATATAATGCTGAAATGCTAGATTACCCTTTTCCAACTGGATCCTCTTTTCTTGTTCCTTCTTCAATCTTCTTTTGATGGCTACCACTGAGTCTTCTAACTCTTCCATTTCTTGCTCCACCGTGGTTGGACCCAAATCAACAGTACTAATGTCATAGCCTCCTGGAACACCATCACTTGCCTCTGCATTGATTCTTGGGACAGCAACATGTACATGTCTTGACCCAGAGCTGTCTCTCATAATCCTTGAAAATTTAGTGACCTTTCGCTTTCCTTTGTTCGGTTTGGCTCTACTTAGCAAATCCTCCAAACTCAAGATGGGCTCTCTTTCAATAATAGATTTTTCTTTGACTCTCTCCCTTAGCCACTCTAGCAAGTCAGACAAATCTTCTTGATTTTCCTCTTGAACTCTCTTCTCCTGAAAAGTAGGAAGAGCTTCATCAAATTCATATAACTCCCTATTATCTTGATTTTCTGCATCTATTTCGATCAGGACTTGACTTTGCTCCTTTGGTGGATTTGACAGGACTTCAATCTGATTCCCTTGCATATTGGATTCCAAAGATTCATGCTTATCATTCCCAGCCTGTACATTCAAGGCTACCTGTTCATCAGGTCTTGCTTCATCTCCCTCAATATCTATTATACTATTGTCTTCTTGCCTTGAAGAAGTATTGGCTGCATTTTGGTCACTACTTTTTACTTTTCTTATTTGGATGAATGTCCTCTTGCGAATCAACACTTGCACTTTCTGAATCACTAGAGTCACTGCTTGACTCACTACTTGAAGTATCCTTGGACTGATGCGCACTAACTCCCATCAAATTGTAAGTGAATTGAACATTTTTCTCTTGAAGCCTTCGAACTTGGAAGTCCACATATTTTCTTGTATGTGCCACAATTGGTATCATCAAACCATCATTACGCCTGGCCTCTTGTTCTCACCAATTGATGGTGAAAGGCTTGTTCTTTTCCTGATCATATGAACTCTGTGAGAGCCTTCTGTGATCTTCCTCAAGTTGATCTGGAATGTTAATTACCCCTGTTGCTCCGACCAAGTCCAAAGACAATCTGTAGCAGCTTTTCTTCCTTATTTCCATGTCATCACGTGCACCATCCCAATGATCCTCAAGTTGTGGTCTGTGCTCATATTTACTTCCAAATTTCTGCTTGATTGCATTGAATGGATCAAAATTACTACGTGCATTGTTATGGCGCACTAGATTATAAGCTTGCAGTTCTATCTCCGAATTTTCAGTTGCCTGCAATGACAAACAAGTTTCCAGCCTCCTAATGCTAATTGGAAACTTAGTTGTAGTTTTCTTTCTCTTCCTTTGAATTTTGTCGAAGGCCACCAATTGTCTAGTCACCTCTAGCAACACCATCCTGTCTGGAGGATATCTTGGCAACCGGTAAGGCAATGATGAGTATCCTTCGACACGGAGGTATGTGAATCTAGGAAATTGAATAAACCACTTTCCGTACTTTTCCGCAAAATTCATAGCCTCTTTCGACAATCTCCTGCATGTGTTGCCTTGCAATAATCTGACAATGTACATGGAGAAAGCATCATTAAACCTCTTGTAATGAGATATAGCCTACAAGTGCAACTGAGGATAGCAATCATAAACTTTAAATTGCCCATCACCGTTACCAACTCTCCCTTTGCAATTCAGTCTTGGGTATCTCTCGTCCCTAGCGAGCATGTATATCACATACGAGCTCATATAAAATGTTTTAGTCTCCTGCAAATTCTTGAGCTGATCATCGATATTACTACTGATCATTTCAGCCCAATCAATCATCCTCTTTCCACTTGTGATCTCCTCGATAAAGAACTTCCAGGACTCGAATTTGCCGATTGTGGGCAGCCCATAATGCGGCTCAAAAATATGACCATATAACCGATCTCCTGATGAAAATCAGATTTGTGAAGCTTCTTAGGCACTCTACTCGCGTGTGGCCTCGGCTGTACCAACCACCTGCTGTTTATCACTGCCATGCACTTTTCGGCTCCAGCTAGATAAAGCTGCAGAGTAGACTCCTTGTTACAGAATGTAGTAGTCTTATGTGAAGGAATGTCGAAGGCTTTTTTTCTCAAATAAGCCAGTACTTTGCCATCCCTTGTCACAATGCATCTTCTTGCTTGATCATAGTGCTTGGCGCATTCTAACATCAATTCCAGACTCAGCATCGCAGGCAGGAAGCAGGCAGCCTGCACAATTCCATTTTTTCAACATGCGCCTGATCAAATTTGAAGGATTGGGTTTATACAAGTTTTGCCAAATCTCATCCATGTTGGTTCTCCCTAGATTGGTGTCGCCGAGATTCACCATTTTGATGTAATCTTCGTTTCTGGCCACGTTCCCTTCATATCGCTTCTCATTATCGCCTGTTTTTCCTTCGCATTCATTGTTCACCTGCATAAACTTCATGACGTTAGCCTAATAGAATAATGCTTAATAGACAAGCAAATAGGACAAATTTCACCACCTAATACATGCGGGATAAATCGAATATGTAATTTTAAATTACCTTGTTTTATTGCACGAAGAGTCAATAACCAACAACTCCAATTGACAGTTTAACCTCAGTTTAGTCGTTGAAACCTGCTCCTAACATTGTTTCAATCAATGAGTACTTCAAATGAGGGAATGGAGTCACGCATAAATATATGCTGAGGGTCAACCACACAAACGTTTTAGGACCTTAAACGATTTCACCTGATTTTCCAATACCCATTCTCACCTCGGCGAACTTGGAACGATCCTAGAGTCAAATCGATTCTTGGTTGAACAACATACAAGCCTTAGAGACTCAAGTCTCAGGCGGACACCTTTTGTGATGGCGCACAATGCTAAGAAATGTGAATTGCGAGATTTATTCAGATGTGCGCTTGGTAGAATGCTCGAGTGTCTTCAATATTAAATTCAGAAAATGCAATGCTCTTTTGGATATGCGCTCTGGCAGACTTTTTGAAAGCCTTCGTGAATTATAAGGAACTTGTAAATGCAAGCCTTCATTAATAAGGCGCCTAAGCAGAGATTTCCTCAGACACATCAAATTGTGGACTGCAAAATCATGCATTGTGTGTGTTATGGCAGACTTAGTGTGCCTAGAAAATGCATGATTCCCTTTCGAAATGCACTTAAGGCGTATCCTTTGCTATATAGATTTTGAAGATTGTAATTGCAACATGGATTTAATACGTGGACCTTTCAGATTGGACTCATGAAACCAACTGCCAGATTCCTTTAGACGCGTGTTGGACGGTCCCTCTCAAGTTTTAACGTATTGAACTTAGCACATACTGGATGACTTCAGATACGGGCTTAATACGCCTGGGCAATCTTTTTGTGCTTTGAGATATGACTCTAAACTTAGCAAACATGAATGGACTCCAGACGTGTGCCTGAGCGACCTCTTAAATGTTCCTTGAATATTGTTTGCAGTGCCATTAAGGTAGCAAGCGGGAGTTTTAGATACCCGCATATAACGTGAAATTCATCTTTTTATTGCAAATCGATCATTATTTGGCGCTCCAACAGACTTCTAATACCTTCACGTATGAGTTGGAAACAAATGTGAATTGCAAAGCTTGGACGGATATGCGCTTGGCGGACTAATGAGGACATCGTGCATAATGTATGCTTGAAATTTCACCATCTTTGTAGACCAACCGTTTACTTTGAGCCTCAACGGGCTTCTTGGGCTTGTTTGCATAAGACACCACCTGAGTGGATGCTTGAAATAATTCAAAGGAGTAAAACACCATTAGAAATGGATTGGAACGACCTTCAAACAATGAACGAGTATCCAACAAGCTGAGGCGGGCCTTTTATGTGCTTATGTATAGCTGGAAATTCCATATTTGTGCAGACTAAATACTTCCCCACGCCTAAGGCGGACCTTTTACGTGCCTATGTATGAGTTGATGTCATGACCTCATGCTGAGTAACGCAAAATGCAAGGCTGGGGCGGATATGCGTTGGTGATGAGTAGACGCTACCATGCAAAATTTAAAATTCTTTTGAATGACCCTTAATGTGTGCTCATGGGCTGAACAAATTACTCAGTGGGCCCTGTTGTGACCAAATCACACATCGCCCCATTGCAAATGAGGACCCCCTTTTTTTTGAATTCCAGTGCTTTGCTAAGACCAGGATGATGTCCTTTGCATGATGAAGTCAGTGGTGTTTGAGTCTTAGAGCCCCTTGATGACCTGATCCTGATGTTTGAAGACCCTGAAAATGACTAAGTCTGGTATCCTGATCCTGCAGATCCTGAAAATTGGCTAAGTCTGAAATCTGATGGATCCTCAAAAATCTAGAATCTGCATGTTAAATCTGGTGGATCTGAGACCTATCTCAAACATCCTGAAAGGTATATTGAAAAATATTTAAAGTATAAGAAATTCATTTCTTATACTTAAATATATTTTTCAATATACCTTACCTCGGGCACTGTCAGTTCTGGGCGCGAAATTGCTCCACGTTCACCTCAAAACTCCGCCTAGAACTTAGGGCGCCTTTCACCATCTAGACAACCTCAAGATTGCGCCTTGGGCAAGGAGAGCTTCAAATCAAAGCGCCTTGATTGAAATGGATGTCGGGAAGCTTGAAACAATGCAAAGTTGACAAGGAAGAGGCATTTAGGTCTAGGCGCCCATTGCATGTTCAGAGGATCATAAGGATTGTGCCTTAGGTTGAAGGTCATGAGTTTAGGCGCCTTGATGTAGGTTGGAGTTCAGATCAATGATAGATAGCGCCTAAAGTTCAAGTAGCCTCACAAGGATGCAATCAAGTGCTGAAGAACCTTAAAGACATCAACAATGAGTAAATTCAAGTCTAGGCACCACTATCTCCACTTTGGCGCCTTAGCATGAAGAGATGTTCAAACTAACCCAAAGTTGCGCCTTAGCATGAAAGAGCATGATATGTTTAAACTAACTCCTATCATGATGTTCGAGATCCTGAAAATGACTAAGTCTGATAGCCTGATATCCTGAAACACTGAAAAATTGACTAAGTCTGAAATCTGGTGGATCCTCCAAATTCTATAATTTGCATGTTAAATCCAGTGGATCTGAGACCTATCTCAAACATCCTGAAAGGTATATTGAAAAATATTTAAAGTATTACTTAAATATATTTTTCAATATACCTTACTCACTTGGACTTCCAAATTTAGGCGTGAATTCGCTCAAAGAAGCTTAGGCGCATTCTCTCATTTGCAGATACCTGAATTGGCGCCTTAGCTTGAAGACTTCAATGAGCGCCTAAAGCTAGATTGCTAGGAGGGGTGAATTGTTGGCAAGTATGAGGTGAGCCAGTGTTGTCATTGATGTCAACATACTCATACTGCACTGACAAGAAGGATTTGATGAGCTTTGTGCTGAGGATATTGAGAAAATTAGCCTCAGTCAGGAACAGTGAAGAACAGTGATAAGAAGAAGGTAAATATACTGTATAGGATGAGAACCGGAGGATGCGGATTAAAGGGTTAGTAGATATGAGTCTTGAGATGCTACAGTTAAGATTTCAGAGGTCCGCATGAAGATCTGAAGGAGTTATGGCTGCCGGTATAGAACCGGGTCCGGCAAGTATCCGGAGGTGACAGAGGATCACAAAAAGGTCCGGTGAGGTCCGGAATTGTATTATCATAATCTGCGGATTGGAAGTAGTGTTTGAGATGTCCTTGTGATGTATCATCCTGATTTGTGTATGATTTCGAGGTCCGGAAGTACCTCTTGCATTATGACATTAGCGACAGACTGTGTTCTTGAAGTTCCGGATGAGGAAGACAAGAGATCCCAGTAAGCAGAGGAAGTGCGGATGTATCCGGACATTCAGACAGGCTTGTGAAGGTTCTTGGATCATGTTTAGGTTGTGTTGTTGGTCCGCATTGATGGTAGAGCCCGGAATTGAAGTTATTCTTCCGGATGAAGTTATTGCTCTGTTTAGCCGACCGGATGAGTTGTTCATCCTGCGAATGTTCTTGTGATGGCCGACCGGATGTGTTATCCATCTTGCGGATACTCCTATGGTTGTTTGCCGACTTAGATGCTTGTTCCTAAGTCGATGTCTTGTATAAATAATGATTTGTGAATTCATTTCAGTGTGTGTGGTGTGTGGATGAGTATGATATAGCGAAGAAAGGTGCGAAAGGCAGAGCAGAGATTGTTGGGCTTAATTGGAACTGATCCGGACATGGTAGAGATGTCATTCTCCAGTTCACGACTGTGATTTTTATCACTTTGTAGACAGTGTGTCTCCTTGTAGGCAGTGGGCCTCTTTGTGAGCAGTGTGCTCGGGCAGTGAGCCCTTATTGGCATGTGCCATTCATTTTTCCTTATTCTTTTAACAGAGAATAATTCTTGGGTTAATCACCCCGTGGTTTTTCCCTTAACCGGGTTTTCCACGTCAAAATCTTGGTGTTCAATGTGTTGATGCTTATCTGCTCTTGTGTTTATGTATTGTGCTTCCATGAATGATTATTTGATATGCTGCTAACTAACAACAGAGAATTAAGTGTTTGAATTAGAACAAGTTCTATACAACTGATTCACCTCCCCCCCTCTCAGTTGTATGTCCTAGATCCAACATGAATTTGGCGCCTTAGGTCCAGATTACTTCAAAGTAGCGCCCTAGATCAAAGAGCGCCCACATATAGAAGAATGAAGGTTGTCAATCCAATGAGCGCCTAGTAGAGACAAGAAGTGTTTGAGCGCCTAAACTAGGATCCTCTCCAATTGCGCCTTTGATGAAAATGAAGTGTTGGAAAGGTCATCTGATCATTTGAATTTGCACCTTGGAGAAAACATGACCTTAAGCTCTAATGAATCTAGGCGCCCTTTGCCTTCAAAGTGATCTTGTTGTGGCGCCTTCTGGAGGTGGAGAATGACAATTTTTGAATATAGGCGCCTTGAAGCCAAGACTCACAATGAGTTTAAGCGCCTTATATATACTTGACCACCTTGAACAAGTTTGAAGCGCCCTTATTTGAAAGAATGAACACTCTTGGCCGCTCTAGGAGGATTGATTAAAAGATCACACAACTGAGCGTCTTGGATTGAATGTTTGGAGTTGTGGACCCATTTTGGCGCTTTAGTGAATGAAAACATCAATATGTACCTAAAGATTGTTGAAGGATCATAGGCATGGACATTTTGAATTGAAGATTGCTTCTATCAAACCTAATGCGCCTAGACTTAGGAGGAAATGAACATCATTCAAAGACCCTTTTTGATGCCTTGGCGAGAAGAATCTTCCTGAGATGACATTTGCGCCTTGAAGGGATTCTTGAGAGGAGCATCATTAAAAGACTCAAGATTTGCGCCTAACAATCAAGAATATTGAAGTTCACTTGACCCTTCATTTGTATGCGCCTGGAAGCAATCACATCAATTGACCTTTTTAAGAGTTGGCGCTTGATAGATAAAGTTATTCCAGAACATGATTGATCACTTAGAAGTATTACAATGCCAAATATGAAGTTATTTGTGTTGGGCGCCCATTCTTGCCTCTGTCAACTCAATTTGCGCCCTGAGAAGGATCACTCAATTCACACTAAAAGGTTGGGCGCTTGAAAGTCTAAATCATTCTAAGATATGATTCATCATTTAGAATTACCAAATTGCAAGTATTAGGTCTAGGCGCTAATTTGTTATCAAGACAACCTCAGTAAAAGTGTTTGAAGTCATTACAAGGTGCATAAAGCCTATCTTGAACCTTAGGCGCATTTTGCCTCTCAGTAGGCCTCCAGGTGGCGCCTTGAAGGAAGTCACGAGTTGACATCAACAAGTAAGCATTTTGAAGGAATGAAACAATCAACAAGTCAACTTGATTGTAGGCGCCTTGCACTTTTACCAACCAAAATAGCGCCTTAGGAAAAACTCACATGAATTAGTATCTAGGAGTAGGCGCTTGGGAGAAAGAAGCCTCCTGAGGCATGTTTTATGGGTTGAGGACTTCAAAATGTCAAGAAGACATCCAAACATAGCTAGGCGCCAATCCTTGTCTAAATAATACCAAATGTGCGCCTAGAAAAGGATACACTCTATAAGCTATTCTAATGTGAGCGCCTTGATGTCAAATGAGATTAAATCTATCATACATGAGCGCCTGGGTGAGGGGAGTCATCCTAAGATCTACACAATTGTTTAAAGCTTAAAAAATGACAAGGATAAAGCTTGAAAGCTAGGCGCCCATTCCTACCTCTGCCACCTCATTCTGGCGCCTAAGGGAGAAAATTGTATTGAAGACACCTTTTGAATGAACCTCATAAGGGGATTGACTTCTTTAAACCCTTGCAATTGCTTGAAATCATTTAAAGTTATGAATGTGGGACTAATTTGTGTTAGGCGCACTTTGTTCCTATTTTTACCTATATTTGCGCCTAAGCTTGAAAAGGATTATTACATGTTTAAAGTTATTCCTATCTTATGAAGTGATTAATACATTGTTTACTTTGTCTTGTAGGAGCATTAACAAAGCTAAGGAGTCATCAAGGACAAGTACCTGAGAAGCCTTCAAGTTGCAAAGGGATCACACCTCAAGTCTCCTACATCAATGACATCATGTTAGATCACATCAAGTTCAAAGTATACTTCATCCTTTGCATTATGTTCAAAGACAAGGCGTTCCCCATTCAAGCTTCAAGTCAAGGTTCGTCAAGCTTCAAAGTTTCTTCTAGAGGTTATCAACATCTACTTCACATCCAAGGAAGGTGTTATCATCTACACTCAAAGAAGGTCACTTCAAAGGCCATCAATGAAGGATCACTTCATCAACTTCTACATCAAGCAAAGGCATTCATCCATTTTATTTCAAGTCCTTTCACCTTCAAGTCCAAGAGAGACTTCTACTCCAATTCATGAAGCAAGCTTCATCATCTACTTTGAGTTATGAAGGAAGTATACATCATCATCCTCTACTCTATTATTCACTCTTCAAGAAGGAGCATCATCAAAGAAGATCATCACATCAACTTACCTACAAGAAGAAGAAAGAATCATGAAGTTAATCAAGTGAAGCAACAAGTATCATACATCCAGTCTACAAGAAGAATTAACAAGGCAAGATCTACAAGATGTATTCCTAAACATACAAGTTCAAGCAATTACATTGAATACATCACATAAAGGTGATACAATTTTCAAAGTATGCTGAGTTGGCATCTATGTGGCGAGAACACATCATTCAATTTTGATTAGCCGCATTATTTAATGCATTCAATGTATCATTGAATGAAAGAAGCCAAAGGGATTCCTATGTGGAAGATATTTTAAATGCTTTCGCCTTACCTTATCACATTGGAAAACGTGCCTTCATTGCCTCTCTTTTGTGCTAAAAATAGCAAATTATTGTAACTACCTCTGAGGTGGCACAATCTAAGCCCTTGGCTATCGAATTGATCTTAGCCATTCATTGTATTCTGGGGTACTATATAAAGGCCTTGTTGCCTTATTTGTAATACATAGAAATTAGATTGTAGGCAAGTAGGAGTAGAATAGGAGACTCTCGAAATTTTCTGAGAGGACTTGGAATTGTTGTAAATATTTCTCAAGAGTAATGCAAAACATTGGAAGTTTATTTGGTGTTAAGTGTTATCTTGTGGAGTAACTTGGTTTCCTGTACTTCAATGGAATGGAGAGATGTTTCAAATAGATTAGAAATAGATTAGAGCTCATTGTTGTAATGTTTGTTGTATTGGATATTTGATCAACTCCTAGCTCATGCTTTTAACATTCATCGCTGATGAAGTGTTGTGTAAAGCTAGTTTGAGCCATATTTGTATAAGTTCGATTGTGGATGCTTGTTTGAGCTGCGCCATTCAATGGGTGCTCATATGAACCTTCATGATTTGAAAACCATTCGGATAACCTTAGGAGATAGCACCAACTTCATGTAGTTGTAGGCATCCTTGGCGAAGTGAAGTTAGGTATACTTAGGAGTTTGTCTATTCATCCAACATTATTGCTTCATTGACCTTAGATTAACTTTCTGAACCCTTAACCTTTTTCATTTTCTTTATCATTGAGACTCTGTATATATATCATCCACATCGAAGGAGAGATGAGCTGAATGAAAGGAGAAGAATCTGTGTAAGTCCCTTTGTGTTTACCAGCAAAATCATACTTAGTCACTGAGCTATCTCTTACAAAATCATGAGAAAGGAACCTTGGAGTCATCTTGTTTGATCACATAGTTCAGCATTCGAGAGGCTTTGCTCAAGAGGGAGTCAGATACTTAGTGTTTTACTCTATTGTTGACTTGTCCAAAAACAATCATCAACAGGCCCATGTATAATTTTAAAAGAATTTCCAACGTTACCACCTTAGGCGAGCTTTTTCACGTTTTCTGTATGACATTGTAAATTCCACTTCTTGCAAAGTGATCTTCTATAAGCAATTGGAGTGGACATTGCAAACCATTGAGTATGGAAATGGGAAATTCGAATTGCAAAGGGTCTGTGAAAGTCCACCTGAGGCGGTCATTTAAATGCACCATACATTATTTGCAAACTTCGAACTCAAGCCAAAAAACTCAAAAAAGATGGGGTCCCCATTTCGAATGGGGCGATGTTGCGAATAGGTCACAACATGTCTGTCGAGGTTAAGCCCACCACACTCTGCAAGTCTTGACCTTGAGACCTCGACTTTGATACCAATGTGATGTGCCATTACACCAAGAGACTGGCATGGTGGTAAGGACGAGCACCATAGGCATTAAGGGTGAGGTTTTCATCCGACTGGAAGGCCTGAAGGTGAGATGGACATGTGGGGTACCCCACCATCTAGATCCGGAGTAACGTCTGCCCAGCACGATGGAGGAACGTCCGCTAGGGTTAAGCCTAATACCTATCATGTCCCCTTCGCCAATGACAATTAAATATTATTATAATAACAAAAGTGTTTTTCAACACTAATTATTTAATAAATAAATATTAATAAATAAAAATATAACTATATATTAATAAAGTTTCAAAAATAGGTCAACGACACATTCGACCCTCAGGTCCAATCCAAAAAAAGGTATAAAAGAAGCATTTGAATCTCATATTGAGACATTCAATTAACATTTTCACAGTTTGTCAATTTTAAATTTAAGCAAGGAGTTCAGGGACACAAACCTCTGATCACCTTTGTGAGGTATTGGACGAAACCTTGACCTCACTTTCCTTGGCGACTTCATTTAGGAGTCGTAGGCTGAATTAACTGGACAAATTGTTGTGTTTTTAGGGCAAACTACTATTGGGAAGAGGCGGATTTTGTGGCATATCATCTGGCACTACTACTCATAGGATTTGAATTCAAGGCGGCACCATCTCTACTTACATCTAGATTTGCTGACACATTTGTAAAAAAAAAAGCCTCATCTAGTGACCAGCATCTACAAGATCAGCATGATCGAATCAGGCTCTTCTAGGTAGCTCTAGAAGATTCGACTCCCGAGTCTTGTGCCCCGGCTCCTGCACTGCCCTGCTAAAAACGGAAACTGGCTTTGACATGACTTACTATAAATAGTAAGTCCTCAAACTGACTCCCTAAACACTGTCGTTAGCCTACGAGAATCCTATGATAGGCTAACCTTGATCTCCCGGAGTGATGAGCTAAGTGGGGGACATTACAGTTCGCCCTCCCCAAGATTGCTTGTCCTTAAGCAACCTCAACTTTGGATGTTGCAATATCTGCTCACCCTCCCATGTGGCATCCTCAACTGGCAGATTCTTCCACTTAACCAAGTACTCTCTGATAAACTGTTTCCTCAAATGTCTCTAGGATCAACTTACCCTCCTCATCCAATGGTGGAAGATCTGCAAAAGGAACTATATTGTGGCCAAGAGCTTTCTTCAGTCTGGAAACATGGAACACATTATGCACTCTGCTGTCAGATGGAAGCTCAAGCTCATAAGCCACCTCACCAAGTCGTCTGACAATCCTGAAAAGACCATAAAATTTGGGTTTTAACTTCTTTGCTCCACTTTTCTTGAGAGTGGACTGCTTGTAGGGTTGGAGCCTCAAATACACCATATCTCCGACCTCGAAACTCCTCTCCACTCGGTGCTGATCAAAATACAACTTCTGCCGATTCTGTGCTTGCTGTATATTCTCCTTAAGCTCCCCAAGAATGTCCTGACTATCCTGCAAAAGATCCTTAGCCTTAGGCACCCTACTGTCACCAAGCAAGAGATCTGTGAAGCATGGGGCATCATAACCGTATAGTGCCCAGAAAGGAGTCATCTGGATAGACGTGATGTGTAGTATTATAACAATACTCCCCTAGGTGCAACCATCTGATTTAGGCCTTTTGCTGCCCCGAAACATAGTTATGTAGGTACCCCTCTAACCATTTATTTACCACCTCTATCTGCCCATCCGTCTGCGGGTGGTAGCTAGTGCTAGGAGTCAACTCTGTACCACACAACCTAAACAACTTCTGCCAGAATATACTGAGGAACTTGTTGTCCCTATTACTGACTGTACTCCTGGGTACCCCATGTAATTTGAATATCTCCCTGAAAAATAATTCAGCCACCTGAGCAGTTGTATAGGTTGCTGAAATGGCAAAGAAATGTGCGAATTTGGTGAGTTTATCGACCACCACATTTATGTAGTCCTTACCTTGAACCTTTAGCAACCCAGTGATGAAATCCATGGAGATACATTCCCATTTTTGATTGGGAATGGGTAATGGTTGTAGTAATCCTGCAGGAAATGTATGCTCGTGCTTCACGAACATGCTTCTGCACTTTGTTCTTCAGTCTTTTCCATGTAAACCTCTCCCGAATCTGTTTGTATGCCTTAAAGAATCCAGGATGGCCAGCCATGGGTGTGTCATGGAAAGTTTTGATAATCTTCTGCTTAAACTGTGAATTGGGTACCAAAAAGATCCTGTCTTTGTACATGATCAAATCACCCACCACAGAATATTTCTCATCTCTAACTGTGCCCTCAATGACTCCTGTAGCCCAAGAGTCCTTAGCATACTCTGTCATGATCTCCTCTTTCCATCAGCAGAGATCTCCCCAACCAAACACAAGTGAGGTCATCTGAACAAGGCATCTGCAACTACATTTTTCTTCCCTTTGACATACTCGATGTCAAAATCATATGCCTGCAATTTGCTGACCCACTTTTGTTGTCTGTCATTTAGGTCTTTCTGGTTCATGAAGTATTTGATGCTGTTATGATCTGTCCTGATTATGAATTTACCTCCAACCAGATATTGCCTGAATTCGGCCAATGCATACATACTGGCCAACATCTCTCTGTCATATACCAAGTAGCTCTTCTCCACACCCCGAAGTTTTCTACTCTCAAAAGTTATCGGGTGCTTCTCCTGCATAAGCACAGCCCCGATCCCCTCTCCAAAAGCATCACACTGTAACTCAAACGGTATAGTAAAGTCAAGGATCGCTAATACCGGACATGTAGACATCAAGTGTTTGAACTTGTCGAAGCACTGCTGGGCTGTGTCACTCCATTCAAAGGCTCCCTTTTTCGTCAGATCAGTCAATGGTGCTGCTATTTGTGAGAACCCCTTAACAAACCGTCTGTAAAACCCACAAAGCCCAAAAAACCCCTTAAGTTGTGTAAGGTTTCTGGGGCCAATCAAGTATCGCCTTAATTTTTTCTGGATCCACTCTAACACAATCTGCACTAATAATGTGGCCAAGGTAAAGCAATTCTGTCATACCAAAATCACACTTAGATTCCTTGGCATAGAGTGAATTACTCTCCAAGATGCTCAAAACCTCCTCTAGATGTCGCAAGTGGTCCTCCCAAGTCCTGCTGAATATCAGAATATCATAAAAAAAAATCAAAACAAATTTCCTGAGCTGCTGCCTGAAAATTTGATTCATACAACTCTGAAAAGTAGTAGGTGCATTAGTCAAACCGAAGGGCATGACTAAAAACTCAAAATGACCATAGTGGCATCTAAAAGCAGTCTTCTCAATGCCCTCTGCTCGCATCCTGATTTGATGGTATCCAGATCTCAAATCAATCTTAGAAAAATAATAGGCACCATGTAGCTTATCTATCAATTCATCTATCTTGGGGATTGGATACCTGTTTTTTATAGTTTTCTTGTTTAAGGCCCTGCAATCTATACACATTCTGATTGTCCCATCCTTCTTTTTGACCAACACAATTGCATAAGCGAATGGGCTTTTGCTAGGCCTAATATGTCCCATCTCCAGGAGCTCCTTAGTGGTCTTCTCAATCTCATCCTTTAGCCTCTTCGGATGGCGGTATGGTGTGATCATGATGGGTTTGGTCCCATCCTCCAGCTCAATGACGTGCTCTATGCCTCTATCAGGAGGCACTCTAGGTGGTACATCCCCAAACACCTTACTGTGTTTGGTTAGCAACTTCTGGATGTCTGGATGATAGCTATCCTTCTGTCGTGGTGGGGACTTTGGCATAATAAGGCACTCTGCTGCCCACTCAACCTGGTCATGTCTCAAGAGCCTCTCCATTCTCTTCAACGAAACAACTCAAGGTCCACCATCTGAAATTCCCCTATGTCATATTTTCCTCCCATTATACTCGAACCTCATCTCTATTTTCTTAACATTCATGGTGAACTCCTCCAACTGGCTCATCCAATGCATGCCAAGCACCACATCTGTATCCCCTATACCAACCACATAGAAGTCATCAACTAGCTCATAATCGCCCATGATGATTTTCAGCCCTGTTATCTTCCGACTGCATTGCATTTTGAACTTGTCCGCTATCATCACCTTAAAGCCTTCGAATTCCTTTGTTTTCAGCCCCCTGCGAGCTACTAACCCCTCATCAATAAAATTGTGAGTGGCTCTTGTATTGATAAGGGTGATAATATGCTGCCCTTTGAGTACACCACGCACCCTAAAAGAGCCAACCTTCTGGAAGCTTGACAACTGGGCAATAATACCTCCACTATCAGTACTGTGATGTGAAGCTCTCTCATCCCCACTGTCACCATGCTCTAAATGCTGATATGATTCTATATCTGATGCCTCTGATTGTGTCTCCTCAGCTGAATAGTACTCAATTAATTTGGCCTTAGCCTTATGTGAGCACTTGTGCGAAGGATCCCATGGTTCTTTGCAATGGAAGCACAATTTCTTCCTCCTGTACCCATTCAACTGCTCATCTGTCAACCTGTTGGATTTATCTTTATGCTAATCCACATCTCTGTGGAATGGTTTCTTCTCCTTCTCCTTGTCCCTCCTGTGAGAAAACCCCTTGCTCTGAAATTTACTTCTCCATACTGATGACTCCATGTCTCGGGCCATCTTCATGGCCTCCTGGAGTGTGGCGGGGTCAAAGCCCTTAACCCATCCTCGAAGTGGGTTTGATAGTCCATCAATAAAAAGAATGACAAGTCTGCGCTCTGAAATGTCTGGGACCATAACAGATAGGTCCTGGAACTCAAAGATGTAAGAATCTACTGAGCCGCTCTGTCCAAGCTGTGCTAACTCCTTAAACTGAAGTTCCGGATCCTTCTTGTCAAATCTATTGATCAGACGAGCTGTGAACTCAACATACGAGGTAATCTGATCATGTCCCAGTGTAACCTTCCCATTACTCCACCACTTGTGAGCTGCTCCCTCCAAATGTAATGCAACATAAGTGATGGCATTCTCCTCAGGCATAAGATTAATTTGCAAGTAACTATCCAACTTCTGCACCCAAGCCCTAGCAGTGGTCTTTCTTAAGCCATCGAAATAGAGAAGTGTCATTTTGCTTAATTTTTTTTGTAGTTCTTGGTTCTGAGGTCTTCCTCCCCTGTGTGGCCTATTCCTCATCCTGATGTCAGAATACTCTGCGAAAGTCATCTCTGCTCTAAATTCTACACTAGAGGCCCTCCAATCCCTCAGAATCTCATCCTGGAATTCTGCCTGTGTGGGGTCCTGTTCAGGAACCTGGTGTTGATGATTGTTTTTAGACAAGTCAACAATAGAGTAAAACACTAGAGTATCCCACTCTCTCTTGAATAAAGCTCTTCAAAGGCTGAACTATGTGATCCAGTGAAGTAACTCCAAGGTTCCTTATTTATGATTCATGATGGGTTAACTCAGTGATTACATGTGATCTTGCTGATAATCACGAAGGGACTTACGCTGAATTCTTCTTCATTCATTTAGCTTCTCTCTCCTTTGAGCGTGGATGATTTATATACAAGGTTTCAATGATAAAGAAAAGTAAGAGGGCAAGGGTTTAGGAAACTAATCTGAGGTCAATGAAGCAATGATGATGTATTGAACAGACAAACTCCTCGATTAACCTAACTTCACTTCGCCAAGGATGCCTACAACTACATGAAGTTGGTGCAATCTCCTAAGGTTACGCGAATGGTTTTCAAATCGTGAAGGCTCATATAAGCACCCTTTAAATGGCGCAGCTCAAACAAGCATCCACAATCGAACTTAAGCAAATGAGGCTTAGACTAGCTTTACACAACACTTCACCAGCGATGAATGTTAAAAGCATGAGCTAGGAGTCGATCAAATATCTAACACAAACATACATTACATCAATGAGCTTCTAATCTACTTTACTTCTAATTTGAAACACCTCTCCACTTCATCAAAGTACAAGAAACCATGTGATTCCACAAGATAACACTTAACACCAAATAATGGACTGCAATGTTTTTGCATTAATCTTGAGCAATATTTACAACAATTTCAAGTCCTCTCAGAGAATTTCGAGTGTCTTCTACTCTACCCCTAAAATCTAATCTCTACTAGCTACTCTCTAATTTCTATGTATTACAAATGAGGCAACAAGACCTTTATATAGAGGTCCAGAAATACAATGAAAGGCAAGGATCAATTCGATAGCCAAGGGCTCAGATCATGCCACCTCAGTAGGTAGTTACAACAACTTGCTATTTTTAGTACATGAGAGAGGCAATGAAGGCACATTTTCCAATGTGATAAGGTAAGATGAAATCATTTAAAACATCTTCCACATAGGCGTCCCTTTGGCTTCTTTTATTAAATGATACATTGAATGTAGTTGAAATGATGTGGCAACATTTGATTGGATGATGACACGTAGGTGCCACCTTAGCTTATTCCCAAACTGCATCATCTTGTATGATGTCTTCGATGTGATTGCTTTGAATGAACTTGAATTTGGGGATGTAACTTGTTGATCTTGCCTTGATCTTGAATTGTAAATTGGATGTATGATAGATGTTGCTTCACTTGCATGACTTCGTGATGTTTCTTCTTCTTGTAGGACACATGATAATCTTCTCTGGATGCATCTTCTTAATGAGTGTAGTATAGAATAGATGATGATACTTGATTCATGATTAGAAGTAGGAGCTCTCTTGGACTTGAAAATTGTAGAGTCTTGAAGCTTGGATGGATAAATACCTTGGAACTTTTGATGATGGAGCATATGAAACTTGATGTGAGCCTCTTGGAATGATGCTACCTCTGCAACTTGAAGGTAATTCAAGCACTTGCTCTTGATGATCATGATGTAGTTGATGAAATGCTTCCTTGAAGATGATCTTGAAGTATTCCTTAGAGCAGCCACATGATGACTCTTCCTTGAAGGTTGAAAGAACTTGAAGTAGAGTAAATGCCCTTGAAAGATGATATCTTCTCTAACATAAAGGTGGTTCAAGCTTTTTGTCCTTTGATGACTCCTTAGCTCCATTCTCGCTCCTACAACAAGGAAAGAGACAACATCAATCTTCTTGATAAACATTTAATTTTACAATACATAAGAATCATTTCATGCATCTATAATCTAGGTGTATTAGATGGCAAATTCTCTTCTTGATAAGGCTTTTAAACTTATATTAAACTTTCATTTGATTTCATCTAAGGTGGTCGCATTGGACCAGATTTTCATATCTTCCTTAAAAGATTATCAGCGCATTGGTTCAAGCTTGAGGGTCCTTCTTAAATGATCTTAAAACTTGTCTTCTTACAACATACACCCAATCTTGAAGGCATGCATTGGCAAAGGCTGGCGGGAAGTTTGGATCCTTTTTAAAACCCCTTGAAACATCCTTAACATTCTTCATTGTGGCAGCGCACTAGATCACCAGTCTGATCTCTTCTTGTTATGAGCACATTGATTGAAACTTTAGGCTCTCCTTGTGGACATGACGCAGCACATAGGGGATTTGAATCCTTATCCAAAAATCAGACTTAAAACTTAAAATTCTTCTCATTTTACATGGGTGCACTAGATAAGGAAATCAGAATCCTCTTGTTTTTTAATCATCATGACAACTTACAACCTCTTTCCATATGTGGCGCATTGGATGAGGATGTTAGGATCTCCTTGAAAAAGTTCTAAAATCAGACTTCACCTTCTCTTTAGGCGCATTGGATCAGCAATTCATTCTCTTCATAGCATCAGCGCAGCAGATAAGGAAATCAGAATCCTCTTGTGGCTGGCGCATTAGATAAAGGTTTTGGATCCTCATCTAATGATTTACAAAACTGACCTTTCCTCCAACATTGAAGTGGCGCATTAGATGGAGAATTTGATCTCTTGATTCCCAACATCCTATTGACAACTTCTTCTTCACCAAAGCTGATCTCTCCTAATGGTGCATCAGATCTGATTTTTGAATCCCCTTGCTTTGGTTGCATTGGATCAAGATCTTTAGCTCCGGATGAAAGCATGTCTTAAACTCAAGCCTAACTCCCTTCACAAGGTGGCACTTTGGATGGAAGTTTCTGATCTTTTGATTCCCAACATCTTCTTGACACCTTCCTCAAACTTAATCTTTCCTTATGGCGGATTGGATTGAGGTTCTGACTTCCTCATGTATTGGCGTAGCAGATTGAAGGTTTAGGATCTTCTTGAAATGGATCAGCATTACATGGAAATGGCGCATCACTTGAGGATCTTGAGATCTTCTTAAAAAAAAGGTCAAAAACCTTAAGCCACACCTCCTTCATCATGGTTGGAGTTTTTAGATCTTCTATTGAACACATTCAAAACCTTGATCTTATCATCTTTTATAAGGGCGCATCACTTGAGTCGCGTGGGATCCACTCGCTAAATGCTTCTTGCTCCTCATCTTCAAAACAAATCTTTCTCCTTGCTTGGGCGCATTGGTTGAGCATTTCAATCTCCGGCCAAAATCCTTTCATGTTGGCGCATTAGATCAAGGCGCATTGTTTGGAGATTTTGTTGTTCGGTTGATGGTGATGCATTTCGTCAAGATTTTGCACCACTCTTATGCTTTGTTGCACTGGATCAAGATTTTGGATCCTCTGGGAAGTTAGCCGTTTTTCAGGGTCTCTCAGGGTAAAGGTCTATTGAAAAATATATTTAAGTATATACTTCAAATATTTTTCAATATACCTTTCAGTATGTTTGAGATAGGTCTCGAATCCACTGGATTTAACATGCAAAATCTAGAATTTGGAGGATCCACCAGATTTCAGACTTAGTCAATTTTTCAGGATTTCAGGATTTCAGGCTACCAGACTTAGTCATTTTCAAGATCTCAAACATACATCAGGATTGACCTCAGTGTTCATGAATTGGATGGAATTTGATCAAGACTCTTCATTACTGCAAGTTCATGTTCCAGATGAGACCTCTAGTTATACAGCAAAACCTTCTAGGAGAGAGACTTATTGTTGGATTGGCAGAGGAGATGAACCTGAGTCATCATCCAGAACTAAATGCAAAGCATTAGAGCTCAAAAAAAGGGGGGTCCCCATTTGCAATGGGGCGATGTGTGATTTGGTCACAACACCTGGTTCCTGGGAGCAAAGGTGGGTATGCCAGGTCTATCTCCTGCTGTAAACTGCGAGGCCCTCCTATGGGTAACTGATGCCTCGTCATCATCATCCCGGTACCTGTACCTGTTATCCCTATGTCTATCCCCATTATTCCTATCTCCCTAATCCCTGTCACCGTTGTGTCTATCACCCCCATTCTGCCTATTCCTGTCTCTATCATTGTTCCTGTTCCTGTCACCATCATTGTTTCTATGTCTAGCACCGTCATTGTTTCTGTTCCTGTCACCATTGTTCCTGTTCCTATCACGGTGATTGTCCCTGTTATTCATTCGATCTCTCAGCTGCACAAGGACATGTGCTATTTCTGCCTGTGATTCCCTCAACTCCGGTTGGGAATCCCTCAACTCTCTTTCTAGGGCTACTAAGCTCCTGGTGAGCACATTCAAAATCTCTCGTAGGCTCGGCTCCTCAACTTCCCTGTCACCCATCTCCTCTGAAGACTCTGAATGATGTGGTAACTCTCCTGAAAATGGGTCTATACGAGAAACTAAGGAATCTTCGTCAGTTGTTGCAACCACCATCTCTTCCTCAAAGGGATCTGTTGGTGGCATAGGATTCTCTAGTTCTGTCAACTGCGGAAACTGTGTTACTTGTCTTGCCCTAGTGTTTCGAAAGGGGTATCTATCTGTAGGTCGCACGTCTCATTTTCATCAATTGTATGTCATATTAACCCCACAAGATGGCAAGATTTTCCACACTGATACCACTGTAACATACACCCCATTGTATATGTTTTCCCCTTGACCGATTTTTTGTATTTTGTTTGTGTTTCTGCTGTTTAGAGTTTATGGGTTGTTTTGCATGTGTATTTTTTGCATTGCATGTTTGATATATGAAGTAGATGAACAAACCTAGAAAATATACAACTAATTTGCATAAACGAAAGGCAACCTAGATCACAAAATGCACTAAAACTAATTATAATGAAATACCCACTTGGAAAACTTCAACTTTGTTCACTGTCGGAAATGGTTACATCGTTACATCTCCATTAAATCACTTCGAATCTCATACATGGAAATACAGATGCTAAATCCAGTTGCTGCAGTGTTCAAACAGTCCCAAATCGCCAAAAATGGAAGAATGTGATGGTGCCAAATGATAGAGAAGACCTTCTAAAATGCCCACGTCACCTTCCAGCACTGTACGACCCTGGAACAACAGCAAACTCCACACAAAACTAGAAAATAACTCTTTTTTCCTTTCTGTTTTGGTCTACAAGAAACCTCTACCCTAATCAACCACCATGGGATAGATATCAGCCAGTGCAAAGTGAAGAAGAGCAAGAAGGAATGAAGTATGGCCCCGCACAAAGGTACGACCTGCAAACTGGTGGTACGGCCAGGTCAAAGCTCCCTAACAGCAGATATAACCCTCCTCCAAAGTACTAAATCTACTCATTAACAGTACTACTATAGCTGCACATCAAAACCTCGGAAAGATTTCTTCATTTCATACTCGAATCTCCTCAAAATGGGTTTCCTGAAAGCACCAATGAGACTCTTGAATGAAGCCTCCTCAACCCCTTCCTGATGCACTCTCTCATACACGAGGAAAGGCGAAATGCAAAGGTTTCCGTCTCTGCAATTTGATGACCAAATCCAAAGAGCCAAACTCAAACCCCAATGTTGGAGCAAATCTCAATATCAGAGCAAAGTCACATAAGCAAAACATAACCAAAATGAAGTTTCATTTTCCCTTATAACTCCCTCAATTCCCCAACGCCCAAGATGAGAGGGAAAACCTTTTTTAATTAATCTTTTTTTAAAATTTAAAACAACCCCTTTATTCACCATGAGGTGGGCGCTCCTTCCTAGGCACATCACTTTTTAAACTTTAAGTTATAAGTTTATAACTTAATGTTATAACGTTAAATTATAATATAACTTAAAGTGACCACGAATACAATAAGTTAAATCTTTAATTTAACTTATAAAATCGACATAGCTCTAGAAGATTCGACTCCCGAGTCCCGTGTCCCGACTCCTGCACTGCCCTGCTAAAAACGGAAACTAGCTCTGACATGGCTTACTATAAATAGTAAGTCCTCAAACTGTGTAATGTCCCTTTTTTTGGGACACTAATTTTTTCCTAAATTATCAATTTCCAAGTAAACAAAGGTTTATAGAGTACCTTGGCTTGATTTAACTCCTCTATATATGTATTATCCCACTTCTTTCTTGTTGCACTCAGATATATATATATGTATAAATCAGAAATATAAATATTTCTTTCTATCTTCCCAAATTGCTTGATAGAATTCTAAGTGTATTTGCCTTAGACTTTATTTTGCTTTATTTCTGCTTCTTAATACTCAGAAAATATATATCATTCCTTGTTTTTAAATCTGCTTGAATGTTTTTCTCAATACATCTCATGTGCACATCTCCATATATTAGAAATATATATCTTAAACTCCGAAGTACTTACCTCCTTCACCACACACCTTTTCTAAGCTTTTATATCTTTCTAGGGGAGATGTCTTTGTGAGTGTATGTGTCTTTTACAAATAGAAATAACCCTTCAAACAGTCGCACCACTTCAATGCTCATCGCCACCTTTACAAAACGAATCGTTGTTCATATATTGATCACTGCCCCACAAAATCTGCAGCCCTTTTAACTTTAGTTGCTGCTTAAGGAATAACTTAATGTTATTGATTGCTGGGAAAGCCTTCTAAGTTCCATATACTCCCGCAGTATCATCTAGACAATTTTGCTGACTTGGAAGGGTTCGTGGGGCCCATACATCTCCCCAAATGCTACGAAAAGATCTTTAATAAATAGTTTGAAGAATACGTGAGGCTGGGAAGAGTTTGGGGATTACTTTATTGCTATTTGTTTTTAAGAAAAGCAATCTTTATTAATATATAGTATATCTTTATAAATATAATATCTTGTATAATATAGTATCTTTATTAATATAATAATATCTTATATAATATCTAACACCTTTATTAATATAAGATAATAATATTTATATTTATTTATATATATTTATAATTATAATAATATTTAATTACTAATATTTATACTGATATTGATAATTATATTATTAATATAATAATAATAATATATTGTATTTATATTTATTATTTATAAATGCAATAAATATATTATATATAAAAATATTTATAAATAATATTATTTAATATTATTATCTATTAATAATATTATACATGTTTATTAAATATGTTTGACGAGAGCGAATTCTCATGATGTTTAAATCTTGAATTTAAACAATGCCCTAACATCGGAACATGACAGCCCTCCCCAGTCAAAATTGCTTGTCCTCGAGCAATCTTGAGTTCTTTCATTACCTTGCACTTTAACGTCTTCCTCCTGACGTGTTGAGACGGTGTCGTGTTTGATGTAGAATGAGCATTATTATGAACATGCTTTAATGAAGCGTAAGTGATTGTGACTTCATGAAAGAGAATTTGTGATCAAAAGAGCATTTGTTTGATGTTTTGAATAATAGTGATGGGATGCAAATATCATAGATTAAGAAGATTTGAGAGTATTGAGATTCCAAGATGCATCTTGATCTTTGGTTACGAGATTCGTTCTTATATGTTATTGACCTCAAAATTGGGAAGAGCCATGTTCTTGACTATATGATGGATTAAAGAAGATTTGGTAAGCTTGAATAGTGATGTGCTTGATGAAATATAAGTGTCATAGATGAAGAATGATCCTGGGAATTTGTGGGTTATGAGCTCATAATATAAGTATCGGTTTTATGTTATTTAAATCAAGAGAAGAATTCAAAAGAGATTCTTGGAAGAAATGAATTTGGGTAATGGGTCTTGTGATTAATGAAATTACTTTTTATTTTCTATACTTCCCTAATGTCCATTTGTAGGATATACTGATTTCTTCACCTGCACACAAGAATAATTCTTGAAAGGAACATTAGCAATAGTAAAGATCCATAAATTAGTAATGAAATCAATACATCATAATATAATTAATGATATAACATAAATAACATTTAATTCCAACATATAGTTATCCATACCTCAAGTTGATCCTTTGATAGAATCCATAGAATTGCTTGCAAGTTAGAGCATGATGGAGGGCACACTTCCTACCTATCACCTCTATAACATTAAGGATCAAGAGTGTGATGGAGGGCACACTTCCTACCTATCACATCTTGACAAGAGCATGATGGAGGGCATACTTCCTACCTATCATGTCTTGATGATGGAGGGCATTCTTCCTACCTATCATCCCTTTAACATAATTTGATGAGAGCATGATGGAGGGCATTCTTCCTACCTATCATCTCTTTAACATTAAGGATCAAGAGTGTGATGGAGGGCACGCTTCCTACCTATCACATCTTGACAAGAGCTTGATGGAGGGCACACTTCCTACCTATCATGTCTTGATGATGGAGGGCATTCTTCCTACCTATCATCTCTTTAACATTAAGGATCAAGAGTGTGATGGAGGGCACACTTCCTACCTATCACATCTTGACAAGAGCATGATGGAGGGCACACTTCCTACCTATCATGTCTTGATGATGGAGGGCATTCTTCCTACCTATCATCCCTTTAGCATAATTTGATAAGAGCATGATGGAGGGCATTCTTCCTACCTATCATGTCTTGATGAGGTATGATGGAGGGCATTCTTCCTACCTATCATCCCCTTAACATAATTAAATAAGAGCATGATGGAGGGCATTCTTCCTACCTATCATGTCTTAAAGAGGGTATGATGGAGGGCATTCTTCTTACCTATCATCCCTTTAATATAATTTGACAAGAGCATCATGGAGGGCATTCTTCCTACCTATCATGTCTTGAATAGGGTTTGCTTGTGCTTGAGCCATCATGAACATTCTTCTTCACTATGTTTCTTTTTCTTCTCTTTTGGTTCAAAATTTTCCTCCAATTCCTCATTTGTTATGATTTTTAGGTGGTGTTCTCTTTTTCTTGCACATCGGTGACCCGACTCTCATTTTTCGTTGCAATTGAAGCATAGATTCCTTTTTCGGAAATCGTCTTTTATCGTACCATCTCTGGTCCAGGGTCTCCCATTTCCTTTGCAAGTATGTCCATGAGTCCAGGGTTCCTTGCATTTGTAACATAAGTTTTTTCCCTTTATTTCATTCTCGGATGAGAAAGGTTTGTGAAATCTTTCCTTCTTGTGGGATGGGTTTGTATAGAGATTTGAGGGTTTGTTCTTTTCCAAACGGGTTGCCATTTCAATGGCATCATCCAATGAGGTGGGTTTAAGTGCTCCCACTAGTCCTCTCAATTTCTCGTCCAAGCCCTCAATAAATAGAAATGTTAAGTCTTTCATCTTCAATTCCGGTAACTCGAATAACTATTTTCTCGAATTCACTTATGTACTCATCCACTATTCCTCATTGTCTTACTAGAGTTGAAGTCCTTGAAATCTTGTTGTGGATGTCTTCTCTCAAATTTCTTGAACTTCTTGGAAAATTCCGCATAAGATGTAATGGATTCATGTCCTTGGGTGTGTTTTCCATTATGCCACCACTCATAGGCTAAGCCTTCCAAGTGCAAAATGGTGAATTGAAGTGCATCTCTTTCTGTCATTGGGCTAAGTAAGAAGTACTCATTCAATTTTTGAAGCCATGCATGTGGTGTGATTTTATTGGTGCCATAAAAATTTGGAAGATTCACCTTGTTTGCTTTGTGCTTTAAATCGTTATTAAGGGGTCTTCTTTCCCTTCTTACCACTTCATTCCTTCTTGAATTGCTATAGTCATTGAATGACACCACCCTCCTTACTTCAGGTTCCAAACTTGCATAAGCCCTTGCAATATCATCCGTGCTTATTGAATTTGAAGCGGGTTCTTTCATTCTTGATGTTTCCTCTTCGGGAAGAAAGGATGGTATATGAATCCTTGGATTGGATGAAGTATGGCTGTTCTCGGAATGATTAGATCCTACTTCTCTTCCATTTGTTGAGTTTGGATGATCCGTAGTGTTACCCACCTTTTGGAATGCCTCTAGAAACATTTGAGTTGTTTTTTCGCCTTGCTCCATCATGGCTTTGGTGATTCTTTCGTTTTGTTCCATCATTGCCTTGGTAGTTGCTTCCATGAAGGCCCTCATTTTGTTGTTCATTTGTTCTTCTAATAGTTGACGGTTCCTCCTAGTGTATGCTTGCATAAGATTGTTTCACAGGATGGTAGGATACACTGCTCTGATACCACTTGTAATGTCCCCTTTTTTGGGACACACTAATTTTTTCCTAAATTATCAATTTCCAAGTAAACAAACATTTATAGAGTACCTTGGCTTGATTTAACTCCTCTATATATGTATTATCCCACTTCTTTCTTGTTGCACTCATATATATATATATAAATCAGAAATTAAAATATTTCTTATATCTTCCCAAACTGCTTGATAGAATTCTAAGTGTATTTGCCTTAGACTTTATTTTGCTTTATATCTGCTTCTTAATACTCAGAAAATATATATCATTCCTTGTATTTAAATCTGCTTGAATGTTTTTCTCAATACATCTCATGTGCACATCTCCATATATCAGAAATATATATCTTAAACTCCGAAGTACTTACCTCCTTCACCACATACCTTTTCTAAGCTTTTATATCTTTCTAGGGGAGATGTCTTTGTGAGTGTATGTGTCTTTTACAAATAGAAACAACCCTTCAAACAGTCGCACCACTTCAATGCTCATCGCCACCTTTACAAAACAAATCGTTGTTCATATATTGATCGCACCATTTTATATTGATCGTGTTGTGATGTAATCACACATCGCCCCATTGCAAATGGGGACCCCCTCTTTTTTTTTCTTACTTTCTGTCCTTGTTTTGCTTTAGGTTTGGTTTTCCTCTGAGCTTGTAGGATTTTGATAGTGTTGTGTATCCAAGTCTCAACAGTTTCTTGCCAAGAGGTCTATATCCCTTCATCCTGATGCATGTCACTGAGACCCTGAAAATGACTAAGTCTGATACCCTGAAAATCCTGAAAAAATGACTAAGTCTGAAATCTGGTGGATCCTAAAAAATCTAGAATCTACATGCTAAATCCTATGGATCCAGGACCTATCTCAAACATCCTGGAAGTATATTGATAAATATTTAAAGTATAAGTCATATATCAATATCTGACTTAAACATATTTTCAATATACTTCCATTCAGGAAATCCAAAATTTGACTAAGGCAAGAAATTCTTCACTCCATGTCCAAATCCGCCCAGACTGGGCAGCCTCACAAGGTCCTCTTGGACAGTGTCTTCACCATCAGGAGAGCTTGTCCAGACAACATCCTCAAATCCGCCCACGGAAAGTTAGGATATTTTCATGAGTTTTTGCTGATTGAAGGGAGTTGGGAAGTGATGATAGAGTCTAAAACTAAGATTTTGATGAAAATTCCATGCCTCACCTCCAAACCCGCCCAGACTGGGCGGCCTTGGCATGAGGTCGTGGACTCAGCCTCCTGCACATGCATTTATCCAAACAGAACCCTCAAATCCGCCCAAGGATAAATTGGTTAAGTTTAGAAGGTTTTCAAGTACAAGGCACTGAGAAATGATGAATTTCAAGCAAGGTTTGCAAGTTGGAGGGAAGTTAAGTAGATTACAAGCAACATTCCATGCATCATCTTCAAACCAAGCATTACTTAAACTCCTCCCAACGAGGATGAATCAATTGGAAAGAATGATAAAAAATCACTAAGCCTGATGTCCTGAAATCCTAAAAATTGGCTAAGTCTGAAATCTGGTGGATCCTCCAAAATCTAGAATCTGCATGTTAAATCGTATGGATCCGAGACCCATCTCAAACATCCTGGAAGGTATATTGAAAAATATTTAAAGTATAAGAATCTTATACTTCAATATATTTTTCAATATACCTTTACTCAGGACATTTCCAATATGGCGACAAGACTTGCATTCCAAGCACACCCTCTAAACCCGCCCTACCTGGGCGGCCTTGGCATGGGGTCTTGGATTCAAGGTTGTGATCACGCACTTTCTCCATACACTGCCTCCAAATCCGCCTTAGGGAATGAATTTTCAAAGTTTAGAAGAGATTTTGAGTGAGTTCAAGACAAAATCCAAGGGTGGTATCCCAACCCACCCAGCTTGGGCGGCTTCATAGGGTGTTTATGGATGATGTCTCCACCAGGTGACACTCTCCAGACAACAGTCCCAAACCCGCCCAACGAGAAAAGTGGTTAAGTTTATAAGGTTTTCTAGCATAAAGCATAAGAAGATGATGAAATTCCAATGAAAGTTTGTAAGTTTGAAGGAGTTAAAATCATTTTAAGTCAAATTCCATGGGTCACTCTCAAACCTGCCCAGCCTGGGCAGCCTCAAGAGGTGCTCATGGACTATGTCATGTCCCACATGAAACTCTCCACACACTGCTTCTAGAACCGCCCAGGGTGAAGAACAACATAAATTGCAAGTTTGTTTGATGAGAGTGATGAAGATGACACCAAGGAGATGAGATAATCAAGTTGAAAAGAGTGAAAAGTTTCTAAGTATCAAAAGTCCAAGGCTCACTCTCAAACCCGCCCTACCTGGGCGGCCTAGAGAGGTGAGTCTGGAGTTTGATGTCTAAGCATTGCAACTACTCCATCCTGATTCCTCCAACTCGCCATGATGCTTCACATCCATGCAAGGTCATTCTAGGAGAAGTAAGTTTGAAAAATCACTAAGTCATGCAAATGGAGGAAGAGTGCTAAGGTTAAGATAGAGAGTGTTCACATTGCAAAATCCTTACTAGCACTCCATAGCTGCCCTTCCTAGGCGGATTTCACCGAGACTGATGGACAAGATCACTTAACATCCATGATGTGTCTTTCAACTTCATAAACATGTCAAGATTTCACTAAATTTTGAAGTTGATAGAAAGGAGTTATCAAATGGAGGGAATGAACATCAAATGAAATTAAACTCCACACCCTACCTTCCAAGCCGCCCATGCTAGGCAGCCTTGAGCATTTCACTTGGATAACATCACCTCCTCCACAACACATTCTCCATGCACTCTCTTCAAGTCCGCCCTTCTTCCCAAGGTTGTCCATCTCATACAAGGAGGTTAAATTATCAAGGAAGCAAGTGAAGATGTCTTATGTTGTCAAAACCAAGCTAAAAAAATCTCTAAGTTATGAAAATCCTTACACCTCCTCCAATCCCGCACATGCTAGGCGGCCTTGAGCTCCTCATTCGGACAACTTCTTGTCATTCACAAGACACTCTCCGCCTATCACCTCTAAACCCGCCCAGTGTGGGTGGCTTTCACACCTTGACATGGAATTCACATCAAATAATCCATACTACTCTTCTAAACCCGCCTAGGCACTTAGGCATGGATTTCATGCGAAAGGGTATTGTTGATGTTTGTTTTTAGACAAGTCAACAATTAGAGTGAAATACAAAGTATTTGACTCCCTCTTGAGCAAAGCCTCTCGAATGCTGAACAAAGTGATCAAACAAGATGACTCCAAGGTTGCTTTCTTATGATTTTGTAAGAGACAGCTCAGTGACTAAGTATGATTTTGCTGTTAAACACAAAGGGACTTACGCAGACTCTTCTTCTTTCATTAGCTTGTTCCTCCTTCTATGTGGATGATGTATGTACAAAGGTCTTAATGATAAAGAAAATGAAAAGGGTTAAGGGTTCAGAAAGCTAATCTAAGGTTAATGAGGCAATGATGTTGTATGAATAGACAAACTCCCTAATTAACCGAACTTCACTTCGCCAAGGATACCTACAACTACATGAAGTTGGTGCAATCTCCTAAGGTTTGTGAATGGTTTTCAAATCATGAAGGTTCATATGAGCACCCAGTGAACGACGCAGCTCAAACAAGCATCCACAATCGAATTTAAACAAATTAAGCTCAGACTAGCTTTACACAACACTTCACCGGCGATGAATGTTAAAAGCATGAGCTAGGAGTTGATCAAATATTCAGTACAAACATACATTACATCAAAGAACTTCTAATCTACTTCTAATCTACTTTGAAACACCTCTCTATTTTCTTTAAGATACAAGAAATCATGTTACTCCACAAGATAACACTTAACACCAAACAAGTAGCTCCAATGTCTTTGCATTAACCTTGAGAAATATTTACAACAACTTCAAGTCCTCTTAGGAAATTTCGAGAGTCTCCTCTATTCTACTCTACTCCTACTACTACTAATGATCTATTGAATTACAAATGAGGTAACAAGGCCTTTATATAGTGCCCAGAATACAATGAATGGCTGAGATTAATTTGATAGCCAAGGGCTTAGATCATGCCACCTCACAGGTAGTTACAACAAATTGCTATTTTTAGTACAAAAGAGGGAGGCAATGAAGGCACGTTTTCCAATGTGATAAGGTAAGGTAAAAGCATTAAAAATATTCCTCCACATAGGAATCCCTTTGGCTCCTTTCATTAAATGATACTTTTAATGCATTAAATAATGCGGCTAATCAAAATTGAATGATGTGTACTCGCCACATAGATGCCAACTCAGCATACTTTGAAAATTGTATCATCTTTATGTGATGTATTCAATGTGATTGTTTGAACTTGTATGTTTAGGAATACATCTTATAGATCTTTGCCTTGTACATCTCCTTGCAACTGGATATATGATACTTGTTGCTTCATTTGATTTAACTTCATGATTCTTTCTTCTTCTTGTAGGTAAGTTGATATGATGATCTTCTTTGATGCATCTCCTTCTTGAAGAGTGAAGTAGTGTAGTAGGAGATGATACTGCTCCTTCATGTAAGAGTAGGAGATCTCTCTTGGACTTGAGGTTTCAAGAGGAACTTGAAGTTGAATAAATGTCTTAGATGACCTTGCACGATGTAGAAGTTGATGAAGTGATCTTGCACGATGATCTTCGAAGTGACCCTTCGGAGTGTAGTAGATGACCTCTCAAGGAGACTTGAAACTTGATGAATCTGATGTAGTTGATGAAATGATTCCTTGAAGATGATCTTGAAGCTCGAAGGAACTTGAAGTAGATTGGATGTCTTAGAAAGTCTTGAAGAAGATGATGTCCTTCGGATGGATGTCTTCTAGACAATCTTAACTTGATGCCACTTGATGAAGAATTCCAACACAAGGATGATGAAAGGTTCCTTTGAAGCAGCTACATGATGCTTGAAGTGATCACTTTGAGCAGCTTATGATGCCTTCTTGTGGACTGCTTCCTGACTTTCCTTCCTACATGAAAGTGATTCCAGCCTTTAGCTCCTTTCCTTAGCTTCATCCCTCGCTTGGAGATAACTCTTTAGCTCCTAGGATGATTTCCTAGCTCCTGCAAACAAACAAAGAAGCAACATCAATTCCTTGATAATACTTGATAATACTTGATTTATAACATATAAGAATCACTTCATGCATTTTCAAGCCAAGCGCATTAGATGCCAAATTAGATCTTTGCTTAAAATTTCACTCTAAATCACTATTTCTAATCTTTGAGGAGAGCGCATTAGTTAAGGAGTTTGAAATCTTCATCTTATCTTCCCTCTTTGGCTCATTAGATAAGAGTTTTGATTACTTCTTGTTTTTAAATTCTAAAATGAACTTCTTTCTTCCTTGAGCGCATTGGTTGAGAGTTATGAAATCCTCTTGAAACATCCTAAAATTTGCATTCTAACACTTAGAACCTGCCTCTCCATCTTGACGCATTGCTTCAAGATTTCAAATCCTCTGGAAAGGTGTTGAGCACATTAGATCAAGGTCATTGGATCTTCTCTTGAAATTTACCTTGATACTGAAATTTAGCCTTATTATGGAAGTGGCGTATTGCTTAAGGGACCTGAAATCTTCTTCTAACCTTCACCTTAGTGGATCACTTTCACCTTGGTCGCATTGGTTGCTGATTTTGAAATCTTCTTCTACTAGGCGCTTTGGTTGAGGGTTTTGAAATCCCCTGGCAATCTGCCTTGGATAAGACTTTGGAGTTCCCCTTGAAATCTGCCTTAGCGCATTGAATAGATATGTTGAAATCTCCTTGAAACTTAGCTATTTTTCCTTGGGTGCTTTGGATCAAGTGTTCGGAATCTCTAAGGCTGTTGGCGCACTGGTTAAGGTAAATAAATTCCTATGGACTTTCTCATTGATAAGCCTCTAAAGCTTGCCCTCAAGACTTGCCTTTATAAGGTGGCGCTTTAGACAAAGGTTTTGGTTTCTCCTAGAATTGATGCACTAGATAAGTCGCGTTGGATAAGGATTCCGAAATCCTCTTGATTTTCTTCTAAATTTATGATGAACTCCTCCACTTCTTCACATTGGATGTTGATATTAAATCCCCTTAAAGGGGCGCATTAGATCAATAATGTGATTTCCTCTAGCTTTCCTTTCAAAACTCAACTTTACTCTCATCTACAAGGTCGCATTGGATCAACGTCTTGATTTCCTCTGGAAATTCGCTCTGAGACTTAACTTTGGATTTTTCTTGAAGAGGTCGCATTGGTTTGAGATGTTAGGATTTTCTAAGATTTGTGCATTGGTTAAGGATTTGAAATCCTCTGGAAACATCAAAACTTACACCTTGACACCCAGCATTTTTCTTTCTCCTTAGCGCATTTCATGGAGGTATTGATTTCCTCTGAAATTTCCGCATTAGATAGGCATGTCACAATCCTCTTGAAACTTGCGCAATGAATAGCACCTTAAAAATCCTCTTCAAGTTGGCGGATTAGATGGGGAAGTCAGAATCATCATCTATGCTACCTTTGGCGCATTGGATAGAGGTTTCGAAATCATCCTTGATGTTGGCGCATTGGATCAACAATGTGATTTCCTCTTGAAAGTCTCTTGAACATAAGCAATTTCCACTTTGGGCGCATCACTTCAAGTATTCGGAATCCTCTAGGGATGGCGCATCACTTGAAGGTGTTGAATTCCTCTAAAATTCCACTCATTTGGCGCATCACTTCAAGGTGTCGATTTCCTCTTCTTTTGGCGCATTGGTTCGCACTTGCAAGATCTTCTAGAAATTGGCGCATTACTTCAAGGGGGTGAATTCTTCTTGCAATTTGCGCATTGGTTGGAGGGTTCGGAATCCTCTTCTATCCTCTATCCTTGGGCGCATTTTTTCAAGCGCAAGGGATCATCAACTTGGAATCCTCTTGAAAGCGGCGTGATTTATGAAGATTTTGCGCCAAGATTTTGCGCCACTTTGATATCCCGTCGCATTTGATCAGCTTTTTGAATCCTCTGGAAACTTAGGCGTTTTTCAGGGTTCGTGAGGTAAAGGTATATAAGTATAAGTTGAGAGATTGAATTTCTTATACTTTAAATATTTTTCAATATACCTTTCAGGATGTTTGAGATAGGTCTCGAATCCACCGGATTTAACATGCAAAATCTAGAATTTGGAGGATTCACCAGATTTCAGACTTAGTCAATTTTTCAGGATTTTCAGGATTTCAGGCTATCAGACTTAGTCTTTTCAGGATCTCAAACATACATCAGGAAGGGTCTCATTGTTCATCACTTGGATGGAATTTAATCAAGATTCTTCATTTTCTAGATGAGACCTCCAGTTATGAAGCAAAAATCTCCTAGGAGAGGAACTCATTATTGGATTGGCAGAGGAAATGAACCTAAGGCATCATCCAAGATCTCATGCAAAACATCGGAGCTCAAAAAAAGGGGGTCCCCATTTGCAATGGGGCGATGTGTGATTTGGTCACAACAGGTATGTTTTATGCTTAAGATGAATGTAATTTGTTATTGAAAATCCTTTATATCAAGTCTTAATTTGATGTCTTTTTGTAGGTGATGGAGGATCCAAGGAGGTGAATGGCGAGAGCTCATACATAAGAAGTTTGGAAGGTGGAGGAAAGTTGCTCAAGTTTGTCATCATCACCACATGGAGGAGAGCTCCTACATCAAGTTCATCTTACTTTGAAGACTTCGTAGACATCAACACCACGCATGAGGAGTCATCATCCAGAGTTGTCTACTTCATGTACATCCATCATATGCAAGTCTACTACAAGAAGTCACGCACAAGACATCTTCCACCTCAACACTCCATGAGTCAACGCAACTGTCTAGAGGCATGATCCTGCAAGAACAACATCACAAGATGAGAGATGAGCATGATCATCAAAGCGATCCATGAGTTACATTAATGACAACAAGAATAAAATATTCTAAGTAAAGTGAACATGAGGTGAACCAGACTAGTTTGTGTGAAGATGCTGAGGTGGCATGTACACATCATCAAGCCAATCGCATTCTGCCATGTCATTCATTCAAGAGGGCCCACCATAAAGATGCTCCAAAGATGCTTATCACATTGGGAAACGTGCCTATTGATGTTTGTTTTTAGACAAGTCAACAATAGAGTAAAATACAGAGTATCTAACCCTCTCTTGAGCAAAGCCTCTCGAATGCTAATCGAAGTGATCAAACAAGATGACTCCAAGGTTCCTGTTTATGATTTTATGAGGGATAGCTCAGTGACTTAGTATGATTCTGCTGGTAAACACAAAGGGACTTACGCAATTGTTCGACAAGTTGTTGGTTCAATGAGAGAGTAGGATTTCGGAATACCTAAGGACTACTATTTATGGCATATGATGTAGCAATAATGTACTTAATCCTAATCCTAACCAAATCGATAAAAAGAACAAAAGATGAAAGGGAAAGTGGAAACTAATCTAATCCTAGATGTAAGGATGATTATCGTTCAGGTGAAATCAAACCAAATCTTGCTTCGCCAAGTCAGACAACTACACAAGATTGATGCAATCTTCTAAGGTTGTACAAGATATTTAAATCACTTATGCTCATGAAAGATTCAACAAACATAGGGATCAAAGTTAAGCTCGATTCGTTCAAACCAATTGCAATTCGCAAGCTAGAAACTACAAATGATGTAAACTTATAGATCTCACCACAAACAATAATGAAGCCTTCCACCAACTAACATATACTTAAAGAAAACTTAATCTAATCTTATTATTCACTTGAAGAAATCCAAACCATGCAACACTTAGAAACATATATAGAGTCACCAAAACAATGAGTCTTATATTATTCCAGAGAGCTTTTGCAACAATTCCAGAGTCTTCAATCGTACAAATGAGAACAAAGAAGCCCTTTTATAGACCTCAAAATGAATGAAGGGTCAAGATCGATCGGCCAAGCCAATGGACTAGATCATGCCACATCACAAGTAGTTATAACAAACTCCTATCTTTATTAAATGAAAGAGGCTATCTCTAGTAAATGGAGGCAATGAAGGCACGGTCCCCAAGAAGATAAGGACAACACATCATCAGCCTATGAGGAGTCTCCATGTGAATATCCATCACTAGAAGCTTGACATTCAATGAATCTGAACACTATCTGCTTGACATCATCCAAAGGTACACTTGGTGCATTCTGAATGGTTCCTTCAGCTTCAAATACATCATGTGAATAGAGGCCAAGTGTCTTCTCCCAATCAGTCATCCTCGCTTTGTTGGCGCCAAGGTGTACAACAAGTGAAAATATACTATCAAGCCTCTCATCAGAAACATCATCTTCTTGGAAGTAGAAAGCTTGAACTTGTTCTTTCATGTTATCAAGAGTCATCTCTCCAAATGGGTTACATATCTTCATCAAAGAGGCATGTATTCCATCTTGAATCCTTTGAAATACACTTCTTACTCTTGACATATCTGTTTCTATCTTATCTAACAACTGTTCTTTAATGCGAAAGCCATAATACCAAGAAGAGAAGTCATATGTCTTACTTTCTTCAATCACTTCAGCATGAATCAACTCATCAACTGAAGTCTCCATCAAGCTCTTTAAGTGTGGCAGGTATTGTTCCTTGATATCTTTGAATTCAGCACAAACTGTCAACAATGCAAATACCCTTTCTTTGAGATTAGCAATCTTATCATACACTTGCATGATATCTTCTAGGTGTTTATATGTAGCTTCCTTTGATCTTTTCATCCAATCTTTCAACCTATGAGATGAAGACTTCAACTCCTCAAGATGTACAACTGTTTCTGGAGGAAGAAGAGATGGAGGTGTAGAAACCTTGTCCTGTTGACGAATAGGATGAACCAAGTGCTGAATATACTGTTCTAAAGCTTTACACCTTTGCTCGGCCTTAATTCTACCTTCTGTTTCTTGCCTTATGATAGCTCGAGCATTATCAATTGATCCCTGAAGTTCTTCCACTTGTATTCCAGTCAATGGACCCAAATTGATTGTATTGATGTCATAATCATTAGGTGTTATATCTTCTATATTCTTCTCAAGCCTTGGAACTGCTACATGAACTTTCCTTACACCTGTTTCATCTTTAGTGATCTTTGAAAGAATAGTGGCTTTCTTCTTTGGTTTTTCATTAGACATATCCAGAAGTAACTCATCAACTGGAAGAGGAGGATATTTCTCAACTTCGTAATTTTCCCTGATTCTCTCCTGCAACCATTCCGGCAATGATGAAAGATCCTGTAATTGTTGTATTTGCTTTCCTTGTGCAGGCAATGATTCCTCTTCAGCTTCATCCTTGTCTACAGTGTTGGCTTCATCAATGATCTCAGTATCATGTGGACTTGAAGGCACTTCTTCAACTGGAGTTTCTAGAACTGCATCATCAACACGTACCACTATGTCTTGATTCAGTGGAGTATCACTTGGCTGTCTGGAAGAAGCAGTTTCAATACTTAGCCTTTTCTTCTTCTTACTTGATTCTCCTTGTGCAGATTCAAGCTGTTTTCTCTTCTTTGCTTGACTCGAATCTCTTTCATTGTCTTTACTCTGTGAACTTTTGCCAGGTACACTATGCTGTTCCTGCTGTTTAGATTCACCCATTTGGATGTAAGTGAGTTTCTTTCCTTCATCTATTAATGCTTGTACTTGCTCTTTTACTTGTTCTTCAGTGAAAGCAATGATAGGCTTTATCAATCCTTCATCATCAACCTTTTCTCTATCAGTCCAGTTGATATCATAAGGTAGGTTCCGGATCTTATTGTATTCATCACCCAAAAGAGTTCTTTCATTATCTAATTGATCAGGAATCCTCAATACCTTAGTAGCTCTCACTAAATCCCATTTCAGCCTTGAACACTGTTGCATCCTGACATCATCATCGTCAATAGCATTAGCCCAGTGGTCTTCTAGCTGCTCAACATGCCTGTAAGAAGAATATGATTGCTTAATGGCTCCATGTGGATCAAAGTTCTCCCTTCTTGAATCATGAGGATGTAGATGATATGCCTGAAGCTCAATCTCTGAATGCTCAGCTGCTTAAAGTGATGGACAAGAGTAATATCTGCCAAGCTGGAGAGGAAATTGGACTCCGGCTTTCTTTCTTGCCCTTTGCATCTTATGAAATTCTAACAACTGTCTTGAAACCTCCAGCAACACCATCCTGTTGGTAGGATATCTAGGTAATCTATATGGAAAGGATGTGAAACCCTGAATCCTGATATATGTGAACTTGTTATACTGGATATAGTACTTTCCATATTGCTTGATGAAGTTTCTAGCAGCACCTGTTAGTCTTCTATGCATCTCGCCTCTCAACTTTCTCACTATATGCATGGCAAAAACATCATGGAATCTCTTGTAGTGATTGATGTTCTTCAAGTGGAGCTGAGGATAACATTGATGTGAAAGAATCTGTCCAGGCTTTGTACCTACTTCTCCTTTAGCTGTTAATCCTTTATAAACCACATTTCTTGCTAGGATGTAAACAAGATAGGAAGTCATAAAGAATAACTTTGTTTCATCAAACCTTTCAAACTGCTCATCAAGGCAATGGCTTATAAGGCCAGCCCAATCAACCATCTTATTTTTTATAAACACATGATCAAAATAAGTATACATCCATCCTTCGAAAGTAGATGATTGAGGCCTACCTGTTACTCGATTCAGGAACATGATAAAGTAACTTATCTCTTGTTTGAAGTCTGCCTTATGATACTTTGGCTCTTCAGAGTTGTATATCTTGATTGATGAATTAGTCAACCATTTCTTTCTCACTTCTTGCATGTAATGCTTGGGGTTGCCTTCAAAAGTACATTGAGCAGTTATCGGACAGATGAACACTCCCTTCCGGCTTGGGATGTTGAAGATCTCCTGGATGGCTTCTCTTTGCAGATAGGCGAGAACAGTCCCATCTTTAGCTATAATCTGTCTCTTTTGTTTGTCATAATGCTGAACACATTCCAACACTAACTCAGTGCTAGGCAAGGTAGGCGGGAAGCATGCTGCTTGTACAATTCCACTCTTCACAATGGCCTTGATGTCTTCATTCCTTGTGATGGCGAGCAAGAAGTCCTTCACCTCTTCCAAGTTGACATGTCCCATGTTAGTGTCTCCCACGTTCTTCCAATGAGTTTCGATCCTAGAATCAAGTATGTTGGACTTGGCATCCATCTTGATCATCACTTGTCTCTCCTTTGCCGTCATGCCCATTTATCTACAAACAAGACTCGAATAAATGATTTGAAATAATAGATTTTTACCCTCATAAACCTGATTTTAGATGATAAAATCATAACATTTAGCAAAATTAAATAAATAGAAGGCAATCTTATGAAGTGAAAAAAGTGATTTAAAACATACCTTATATCAGATTTCTGATCTAAGAAAAAGCAGATTTCTGGATTTAATGATAAAAATCAGTATTAAAATGGCAGAAACCAGACCAAAATCAGACAAAAATGCAGGTCTGTCTTGAAAAATTAGCTCCTCTCCTTAAAATGCCACTTCTCCCTTGAAGAATTCACTACCCTTATGGAAAATTCGCTGCCCTCTAGGAGAAATTCGCTGCCCTCCTCAATTTGCAATGTGAATTATGGTTCAAGTGAAGAGCAGCGCCCTTTATTATATAGTTTTAGCTATATTTAATGCTGGGCGGCTAGGAAGGAGGTCAGCCTATTTGGCATTTAATGCTTTTAATGTAGATTTTCAAAATTTAAAACTTCTTTAAAGGCGCCAAAAAGATGTAATTTTTAGAGGCAAAGGGTGCCTAGCTTTAATGGCTTCATATTTGGCATTCTTGAATTTTTTACTTTGGGCGTCCATCTTTCTTGATAACTCTTATCATCTTTTTTATCTAAGGCGCTATGTATCTAAAGATAGAATTTTTCATAAAAGGCGCCTAAACTTAAATCTTCATATTGCATCAAGGCGCTCACTATAGGTGATTCTAGTGATAAAGAGCGCTTAAGGTTTCCTAGACAAATTGTCTTGATTCAACATGCTTAACCCCCCTTACTCTCCCTCAAGGTGGCTAAATGGCAAAATGGCGCTGAAGTCCTCCAAATCTCTGCTCCTTCCTGGGAGTTGATGCATATGCTTCCATGACCCTTAGGTGCTTAGTCTCACTTCAATGATCAACCTTCCTACTAGGCGCTCATGTTATCTTACTTACCTCAATGACCTCTCATTTACCATCAATCAAAAGGTCTTCATAGTGCCCCCATCAAGGCGCCCATAAGATCATTCATCTTCAAACTCAACCGTCATTCTTCTAGGCGCTCAAATGGAGAGGTAGAGATAAAGGGAGCGCCTTTGTCTAAAGTAACTCCTTGCTTCATTTACTAACAATAGATGCTAGGCGCCATTCCAAGATGATTTCACACTTTTACTTTACCAAGACTTCGTTCTCACCTCTAGGCACTCAAAAGGGACTACTTTGAATCAATTCACCTTTAAGTGCCTTCATAAGATAGATTTGACCACACTGACTAAGGCGCAACTTGGAGTTTCTTTAGTTTAGGCGCCAATTTTGATGAGTTTGAACATGGGGAGCGCTAAATGATCAGAATCTACTCAAGGAGCGCCAAAAGAGGATCCAAGCAAGGGCGCTAAAATCATAGGGTGCTAGATTATGAATTTCTTCTCATCCAAACGTGTTTGCTTTGTGCTCAATCATCTAGGGCAATTTCAAAGGAGAGTCTTAGGTCTTTGGGAACTTACACACTTATTCACTAGACTTGATCAAACCTCCAAAAGGCGCTCAAATTCATTTTCATTCCTCCAAGGCGCTCAAATGGAGAGGTAGAGATAAGCAAAGGCGCTTAAATACACCTTCGCTCCAAAACATCATTTGGGATGTTTGAAAGATTACAATCACTAGGCGCCCATTTAGGGATTCATTCATACTTCTACCTTGCTTTACATTATCCTCCACTCAAAGGCGTATTCTAAGTAATTCCAATATCAGGGCGCCAAAACTCATTTTATCACTTTGCCCATATGAATCTAGGCGCCAATGAAGAGGGGGTATGATCTTCAAGGCAAAGAGCGCCCAGATTGGTGAGAAGTCTTATGAAAGGCACCCATTTCTATGTTTCATTCTCTGACTCGCCCTTCACTATCCTCAAGTGTAATTGGAGAAGACTAAACATTCTCTTACAAGGCATAATCCAAATTCCAACATGATCATTCAATACTTAAGGCACCAAAAAGGTTAAAACCCACTTGAGGAACGCCAAACAAGGTGAAAAGAGAGATGAGATGCGCCTAAAGGCTATCAATCCAAAACATTACACATATGCTTCATTCCTTCAAAGCGCTCAAGGTGACCTAAATGTTTCAACTTTCTACCTATTGACTCATCCAACATCTCCTCCATAGGGCGCCAAAACTGACAACTTTACACATGATGGCGCCAAATGGGCAACTTTCAAATTAGAAGTTTAAAATACATGACATTCAATTTTCAAGGTGCTCATAAAACAACAAACAAAGGCGCCAAAACTACCTCACTCAAACTCAGGGCGCTCGAGTTGATGTTTTGACTTCATGTCTTATTTAGGTAGGCATTCACTGATGAAGGCTATCTAAGGTGGGCGCCTAAAATCCCCTTCAACAACCCTCTGAATCTAGGGCGCTCATAAAGATGGTAACTTATCTTGCATTCTTCCAAGGCGCTCATTTAGGGATTCATTCATTTTCTCACACAAATAACATTCTTCATCTCCCCCATAGGGTGCCAAAACAACCAAGATTCCACATGAGGGCGCCAAAAGGTGTTGAAAGTAGATATAAAGTGCGCCTTAGGATTTTAAGTTTAGATTTGGTCACTCAAAATTTCTTCACTCTAGGCGCTACCTTGTGGTGGTTTTGCTTTATGTTCCATCAAAACATGTATTCATTGTTTGAAGGTCTTCTAAGCTAGGCGCCATCAACCAAGACATCCTTGGCGCCAATTTGGAATACTTATACTTACCTTCTACAAGACCACATTCCTCATCCCCTCCACAAAGCGCCCTTCTTTGAAATTCCTTAGTCTAGGAGCCAATGTGAGTGTCCTTCATCAAGGCGCCACTGTCTAATTGTTCTGTGTTGGATGGGCGCCCAAAAGGGGAATTTCAAACATAGGTTGGCGCCTCAAGTGTTGGGCGCTTTCTTGGGATAGTTCCAATGGCAAAGAGTGCCTTGATGCTTTAAGTGGAGAGACTCCTTCCACGACGCTTATGATCATGATCAGAACTAGCTTTGGCTACCCAAAACCTCATTTTAGCACAAGAAGACTTACAATTCAAACTTTCAAGAAGCCTGTGTATTGAATTCACAAAACCAAAGTAAACTGACTCTAAGGTGATACAAAAAACCCATCTGAAAACAACTAATTCTATAAAAAAAAACTGGGGGGGCCCCCATCCTGATGGGGTGATGTGTGATTTGGTCACAACAGTGCCTTCATTGCCTCTTTCATATTCTAAAAATAACAAATTTTGTAACAAACTGCCTTGTTGTCTCAATCTCGGCCGTTGATTGCTAAATCAATCTGAGCCATTCATTGTAATTCTTGAGCTCTATATAAGGCTCACTACTCTCATTTGTAAGGAAAATCATGAGAGAAGATCATTAGAGGGGGACATTAGAGTTGAATCATTAGAGGAAGATAGAGTAGGAGTAGATACTATGGCAATAGGAGTAGAGTAGAAAGAACTCTTCGAAATCATTGAAGAGATATATGAGATTGTTGTAAACAAAACACTTCATAAATCAATACAAGCTCATTGTTGTTGTTTGCATGGTGATCTTGTACGATCAAGGAATGTTCGCATGGTTTCTTATTCTCCAAGATGGTTGAGATGTGGTTCCAAGGAGCTTAGATGATAAAGTAGATAGAGTTCATTGATGTAATGGATATATGCAATGATATTTGATGAATTCGCGTTGTTCATACTTTTGATGGCTTGTCGACAGTAAGTCATCATGTAAAGTTAGCCTGAACCATATCTTGCAAATAGTTCGATTGTTGATGCTCCTTCGAGTTGCGCCAGCTGTGGGTACTTTGGAGTGTCAACAATATGAAAATCCTTGGTTTATCCTTTGGAGATTGCACCTATTTCATGTAGTTGTTGCTTGTCATGGCGAAGTGAAATTTGGTTTTCTAAGGGAATTTGTCCACCATGGCATCGTTCATCACGTCATTGACTTTAGATTAGCTTTCTTAACCCTTGCCTTTTGCCTTTTCTTTTTGTAGTTGACTAGAAAAAGTTCCATTTCATAATAAGGAGGAATACATGTTTGAATGGAGTGATGAATAAATTATGCGTAAGTCCCTTTGTGTAAACAGCATTATCACATCATACCACCAAGGCTATCCGTTGCAAATCATGTACAAGGAACCTTGGAGCGTACTTGTTTGATCACGTAGTTTAGCATTCGAGACGCTTTGTTCAAGAGAGGATAGAGCACTTGGTGTTTTATTCTAATCTTGTTGTTGTCAAGAAAACATCATCAACAGATGGCTGCCCGACAAAATCTGCAGCCCTTTTAACTTTAGTTGCTGCTTATTAAGGAATAACTTAATGTTATTGATTGCTGGGAAAGCCTTCTAAGTTCCATATACTCCCGTAGCATCATCTAGACAATTTTGCTGACTTGGAAGGGTTCGTGGGACCCATACATCTGCCCAAATGCTACGAAAAGATCTTTAATAAATAATTTTGAAGAATACGTGAGGCTGGGAAGAGCTTGGGGATTACTTTATTGCTATTTGTTTTTAAGAAAAGCAATCTTTATTAATATATATAGTATATCTTTATAAATATAAAATCTTGTATAATATAGTATCTTAATTAATGTAATAATATCTTATATAATATCGAACACCTTTATTAATATATGATAATAATATTTATATTTATTTATATATATTTATAATTATAATAATATTTAATTACTAATATTTATATTGATATTGATAATTATATTATTAATATAATAATAATAATATATTGTATTTATATTTATTATTTATAAATACAATAAATATATTATATATAAAAATATTTGTAAATAATATTTTTTAATATTATTATCTATTAATAATATTATACATGTTTATTAAATATATTTGACGAGAGCGAATTCTCATGATGTTTAAATCTTTAATTTAAACAATGCCCTAACATCGAAACATGACAAATTGACTCCCTAAACACTGTCGTTAGCCTACGGGAATCCTGTGATAGGCTAACCTTGATCTCCCGGAGTGATGAGCTAAGTGGGGGACATTACACATACAGATCTAGTAGGGCAGAGATTTAGAGGATCTACAGGGCACCTATAGTGAAGAGTAACAATCAGAGCTAAATATATTTATACATAAATCTACCATCACCATTAATCACCATACCCACTGGGATTTGCTACTAACAAAGAGACGTGCCGTCAGCGTAAGGCAAACCAATATAGCCGCACCATACATATCCAACCTGCAGACACCATCAATTTCTCATTGGAATAGCGACTGGGAGGAGGACTGTGAGAGGTTCCATTACTTACTTTCCTACGGGATTGTGTTTTTGTCCTAAGGCTGCAAACATTGTAATATCTACTTCAAAACTATATTGTAAGTTTGAGCATGCACAAAACAATTAGAACTTGGAACCAGATGTGGTACAACTTTATTTTCATTTCTGAACTTTAGATATCAATACTTTGCAATATTTGCTTTTGTATGGTAATTAGTTGTCTGATTTCTTACTCAATAGTCATTTAATTCTTTGGAAGATCATTTAAATCACTGTTAGATCAAATTGTGAGTGGTTTCAGTTACATAATCTCCTTAGGGATATCACAATGGTATCAGAGCCTTTGATCCTGCCAACCTACAAGGTAAGGCTATCATTTTGAATGCATTCCAGTCAAATAGACTCGAAGGTCCACGAAAGGAAGAGGACATGGACCTTTTTCAAGAGTTATTGTACAAACTTGAGGCCCCCAAAATTGTTGACCAGTATCGAATGTTGTCAGATCATGCAAAAGCTTGTGTTCCCTTTGATGAGTACTTGGAGGCACTCGGGTACCAGTATCCCAACAAAAGAGGTCTATATGAATACATAAGAAAAATGGCTAAGGAGGTGATCAAGGAGCAAGATTCAAAAGAATCATTAATGACAATAGAAGAGAAGTGTAATGTCCCCTCTCTGATGGATGTCAGTGGTTATGACATTAGCCCATCATGGCGACCATCGTGGGCTAGTTCAGTGGATAGAGGGTCTCTTTCTCGTCATTCATTTGCCAGTTCGGGACATTGGACATCATTAGTGCTCAGTTGGTATCATGTTGTGGCTTCTACTCTTGGCATTGGTCATGTTTGGAGGCACTTACTATTTTTAGAAGGTCGGATGCTGAGGGTTGCTATTTCAGGCAGGGCACTAGTCGATTAGACTTCCATATTTTTTTTGGTGACTTGGTGGATTGATTTCATGGGGAGTTCATATTTTTCTAATGGAGTTAATTAATAAAGTGTTATATTATAACTTATGTTATAATTACACTTTATAAACTAGTAAGGGGGGCCCATGAGGCCAATACCCTCATTTAGTGTCACTTAAATGGATTTATTTTATATTTGGCACATAAACCAAAGTTTGAGAGAAACAATAAAAGCAAATATAATTTGAATTATGCATTTGAGAAACAAATTGAATTTCCAATGGAAATATATGTCTCTTCACAAAAATCGACCTCATAATGAAATGAGCATTTGATATTTGTGTGAAATTGGTCTGAGAGCTTGGCGTTGGAGAATTCAAGGGTTTTGGGCTTGGAGATTGAGTAATCTTCAGGTTTAATGGCAATCTGAAGTGGTGCAAGATCCACTAAAGTTGCTGGGTTAAAATTATCAAATCTGAAACACATATGATCAAGAAATTGCAGAGATTTTCTGAGGAAATCAAGAAGAAATTGATGGAAGGAGATCAAAGAAATTAATGGCAAACAATTGTGATCAATTTTCATCCATTTTCAGTTGTTTTTGAAAACAATTTTCAAAGAGCATTAATGGCTGGCTGGGTCGTACCAGCTAGGGCAGGGATGTCCCACCTCTAGGGAAAATCGCCCCTCAAAGTGACTTCAAATCTTTTCTAATGTGGGCAGCTGGGTTAGAGGAATTTCCAGCATCAATAAAATTTGGGAAGATTTCAATATATGAGGAGATATTTGCAAGAAATTGAATTTCCAGGGGGTCTGATATAAAAATTCTAGATCTGATTTATGACAATCTTCTATGCTTTCCAGGTGTGCATGTGCAACCCTCATAATTGTTAGTACATCTATTATCTAGTTGAGCAATTTCTAGCCTTAGATTGCAAAATTAGATCATAGTTTTTCAAATCATTGTTGCAATTTCAATTTCCTGTGCATTTCTTTCAAAACCAAAAATACAAAAAAAAAACACATATTTCAAAACAAAAAAAAATTAGTACCAAAAAATCATTTTCAAAGCAATTACTTTTCAACAGATCAGAATTTGGGGTTTTGAGGCACCAGGCCTCTTACAAGAAGTTAGAATTAGAATCACAAGAAGTTGCTAAACCCAAGGAAGAAGAAGAGCCGATATTGTGTGTTGAAGATGTGTCAGTAATTGCAAATGACGTCCAAGAAACATCCATCCAATTTTCATTTATGGAAGTAATTGAACCATGTGTTGATGTGTTTTTTATGCACAAGGCAACATGCAGAATAAAATACTAAGTACTCTATCCTCTCTTGATAAAAGAGACTCAAAGGCTAAACTACGTGATCCAGTGAGATGACTCCAAGGTTCTAGATGTCAGGTCTTGACAATACATTGGATATAGACTTAGTAATAAATATGATGTGGTTTTGCTGTGAACACAAAGGGACTTACACAATTGTTCAAAATGGACAAAGAATAATGCAATTTCAGATTTTCCACCAAATTGGCTCCAATGACTTCTTACTTCCACACTTGATTGATAACGTAATCAAATAAAATGCAAAAGATGAAGGGTTTAGGGAAACTACTCTAATCCTATATGCAAGAAACTATTGTTGACCAAGTGAAATCAACCAACTTTGCTTTGCCAAATCAAACTACACAAAGTCGATGCAATCTTCTAAGGTAATGTATGATGTTCAAATCACTTGCGCACATGAAAAAGATCAACGAATACAAGTAATCGAAGTTAAGCTTGTTTGATGTTCAGTCTAACCATGCACTGCAACTTGCAAGCCACAAATCATAAATGTATGAACTTAGAGATTTCACCATGAAACAACAATAATAACTTCCATCAACTAACACAATGCTTGAAATTAAAACTTATTCTACACTTGAAGAATTGTAAACCATGCAACACTTGAAATAAAACAATATCACCGAACCAATGAGTCTTGTATTATCTCACAAGAGCTCTTGCAACAATTCTCCAAAGTCTCAATCTTACAAATGAAAGAGAAGTGAGATCTTTTATAATCCTCAAAACACAATGAAGGGCCAAGATTGATTAAGCAACCAATGGCCGAGATTTTGCCACATCAGCAATTAGTTACAACAACCAACTATTTTTAGCGAAAGTAAAAGTTGACACAACTTGTGTACATAAAAACCCAAAGGTAATGAAGGCACGTTTCCCAAGATGATAAAGATGAAATGGAATTTATTAAGAATATTCATGTGGAACGCCCTTCTTGTGCTTATCTTTTCTAACAAATGCAATGAACTTGGACACAATCTTTGCAATGTCATCAATTGGTACACTTGGCCAATTTTGTATGGTGCCCTCTGTAACTATCAAATCTTCTGTATATGTGACAAGTGTCCTTTCCCATTCTACCATCCAAACTTGATTTGCTCCAATGAGTGTAGAAAGTGTGTAGATACTATCCACCCGATCTCCAGAGATGGTGTGAATGCTACTGAAGTAGTGTGCATGTTTGTGATTCTTCAAATCATCAATATCAACTTCTCCTGAAGGATCACATATCCTCTTGATTGAACTACTTATTTTGTCTTGAATGCTTTGGAGTGCACCCCTTACTCGAACACTTCCACTTTATGCCTTCTCAAGAATTTACTCTTTTGTGAGTAGATTGTAGTACCAAGAAGGGAAATTATAAGATAACCCTTGTACAATCACATATCCATCTATCAAGGCTGTCTTTGGAGTATTCATCAAATCCTTCAAATATGGCATAAGATCTTTGATGTGTCCAAACTCAGAACATGCAGCCAAAATGGCTTGGATTCTCTCGAAAAGCTTAGAAACTCTTCCATATAGCTATATAGTTTCTTCTATGAATCTGTTAGCCTTGTCCTTGATTCTTTCCATCCATTCTTTCACTACTTGAGATGATGATCTCATTTCTTCCAAATGTGCAATAGACTCTTGTGAAAGCATGGTAGGTGGCGTTGATGTTCCTTCATGTTGACGGATAGGATTCATCAATTGTTGAATGTAATGTTTGAATCCCAAATTTTCTTTCTCCAACTGATTTCTCTTTTCTCTTTCTTGTCTTAATCTTTCCTTTATAGTTGTGACAGAGTCTTCTAACTCTTCCACTTCTTGTTCTTCCGTTGTTGGGCCCAAGTCAAGAGTAGCTACATCATAATCCTCTGGAATAATATCGTCCATTTCTTTGTCAACTCTTGGAACTGCAATATGTACTTTTCTTGAACCAGAACTATCCCTTGTGATTTTCGAGAGTTTGGTTGCCTTCTTTTCTTTATCCTTTCTTGTTTTTTTAGCAACTCTTCTAAACTGATTCTTGGTTCTCTTTCCACAATAGATGTTTCTTTAACTCTCTCTCAACCATTCAGGCAACATGGATAGATCCTCATTGACTTCATCTTGAGTTTCCATCTCTTGGAATGAGGGCAATTCTTCCTCATCAAATTCTTTATGTGGTACCTCCATTTCTTGGTCCTCTATATTACCTTCAATCATAGCTGTATCTGGATTCTTCTGTGGACTTGAGTGAACTTCTTCAGTTTGATTTTCATGCAAAGTAGACTCCAAAGATTCATGAACATTTCTTTGATCTTGCACATTCGGAGCTACTTGATCATCCTCTCTTTCTTTATCTTCAACTATAGATGTCATATTTACATTCCCGGAAGGATCTTCTTCTTGCCTAGAGGAAGTACTTGCTTCATGTCTTGAATCTGATTTCTTCTTCCTATTAGATTCTCCTTGTGAATTATCCAGTCTTTTCCTCTTTGGTTGAACTTCTCCCCTTGAACTGTCACTATACCCACCGGATTCACTATTAACCTTATTGTCAGGTTTACTACCAGATTCACTATCAGATGCTTCTTGGATTGTTGTGAATCGACATCTCCCATCAAGTTATATGTAAGCTTGTAACCTTTCTTAAGAATTCCATGTACTTGACGATCCACATACTTCCTTGTATGAGCTATGTTGGGTTACATCAAATCATCATTATGTGTAACTTCTCTTTCGAACCAATTAATGGTGAACGACTTATTTCTCTCTTTATCATGTGTACTTTGTGAAATGAATCTATTATCTTCTTCAAGTTGGTTGGGAATACTGAATATTTTGGCCGCTCTTACTAAATCCCATGATAACCTTGAACACTTTCTCCTCCTTATTTCCTCATCATCTAGTGCATCGGCCCAATTATCTTCAAGGTGCTCTTTATGCTTGTATTTCCTTACATATGCTTTCCAGATGGAGTTGAATGGATCAAAATTGTCTCTCTTTGAATATGAAGTACCATGTTATAAGCTTGTAACTTATACTCCGAATTCTGTGCAACTTGCAATGATGAACAAGCTTCTAATCTTCCAATTCCAATTGGGAAATTGACTCCGGCTCTCTTCTTCTTCTTTTGAACTTTATCATATGCTGTCAATTGCCTTGTCACCTCCAACAATACCATCTTGTTAGTAGGATACCTTGGCAAGCGGTAGGGAAAAGACAAAAATCTTTGAATTCTTAAGTAGGTTAACTTTGGAAATTGAATGTACCATCTTCCATATTTCTTCACTAAATTCATGGCCTCTTGTGATAACCTCTTATGAATATCTCCTTGCAATTTCCTCACAATGTACATGGAGAAGGCATCGGTGAATCTCCGATAGTGACCAATAGCTGCCAAATGCAATTGTGGATAGCAATCATATACCTTGGATTGTCCGGGGCCATGTCCAATCACGCCTCTACATGTTAATCCTCTATATCTTTCACATCTTGCCAACATGTAGATGACGTATGAGCTCATGTAGAATATTTTTTCTCTTCTAGCTTTGTCAATTGCTCATTGATGTTGTTGCTTATTATCTCCACCCAATCAATCATCCTTTTGCCTCTTACAACCTCTTGCATGTAGAAGAACATCCATGTTTCGAATGTAGATGATTGCAGACAACCCATTACTCTATTCAAGAATACAACCATATACCCGAACTCCGGGAGGAAATCTGATTTGTGGAGCTTCTTCGGCATCTTACTATTGTGACTTCTTGGTTGTGCTAACCAGTTGCTGTTGATCTCATTCAAACAATCCTTTGATCCGGAGTCATATAATTGTTGCAACGGACTCTTTGGTGCAATATGTAGTGGTCTTGTATCTTGGAATGTCGAATGTCTCCGCAATAGCCTCCTTCCTTAGGTGAGCTAACACTTTGCCATCATTTGTCACAATGCATCTTCTTTGACGATCATAGTGTCTAGCACACTCTAACATCAACTCGGCACTTGGCAATGCAGGCAGAAAACATGTAGCTTGTACAATTCCATTCTTGAGCATCCCTTTGACAACTTCGGAATTAGTAGGCTTGAATAGCTTCCTCTTGATCTCATCCATGTTGTTGTGTCCCAAGTTGGTGTCGCTCAAATTCCTCTATCTTGATGTGATCTTCGTCTCGGGCATGGCTCCTTTCATGTCGCTTTTGATCAATGCTTGGCGCTCCTTATGGTTCATCATCAACCTACAAATGACAAAAAACTCAAGTTAGCTTATTGACGTGAAGCTCAATATAAAGGGTAAATCATGACAATTTTCATCATCCTTGTCAATGTGGGATAAATAAAACATCAATTTAAAAACAACCTTTCTTCAAAAACAATCTCTAAAAATATTTGATATTAGCTAATAAAACTTGCTGCTAAGAGAAACATAATAAAATGAGACCTTAATGCTTCTTCCCTTCTCTTAAATTCAGCTTCTTTTTTCAAATATTTTTGCTTCTAATTTTCTACTCTGCTCTGCTCTGCAGCTTTGCTTTTTGTTTTGAGTTGATATGTAAATGATGAGTTGAGTCTCCTTTATATAGCGCTCACACTTCTCCTTGTAGGCAGGTCAGTCTAGTGCAGGTCGGCCTTATTTTGTTAATGATTTTTTGTTGTTTCAAACTCATTTTTTACCTCAAGGCCGACTTGTCTCTCTGATTGGCAGATTTTGATTGACTGCAAGGTGAATTGGGAGTGGCGGGATTTCCTTATGTGCATGGAATTTCCACCTTTTTTAAGTACATTTTCCGTATAAGCTTGGAATTTCCACTTTTTCTCTTTCAACTTTTTCCACTCCCTTGGCGAATTTTCTAAGTGATTTCACATCATTTTTAATGAATTTGAAGTGCCTTTTCAAAAGGTTGGATTTGAAGTTTCATGATGAACACTTGATTTGAGCGCAATTTCCACATGAGCTTGGAATTTCCACTTTTTTAGGTGCATTTTCCAGTTGTGGTTGGAATTTCCACTTTTCTCCATGACGCTTGTTCTTTTTCATTGATTTTTATGATCTCTCTGCAACATTTTGAGGTTTTCCTTAACGATTTTTGAAGAACACTTGGGGATTTTTTATTTTTATTGATTTTTTTAATGAGATTCACAAGTGGCACAATTTCCTTATGGAGGTGGAATTTCCACTTTTTACAAAATGATGATTTTCCAAGTTCTCCTAGATGAAATTTGAATCAACATCTAAACATAAAACACCAAAACTTCCAATTATCCATCAATGCCTTGCAAGGAGTTGCAAGATTTTCATGATAAAAGTATCCAGGAAAGTGGCGCAAATTCCTTGAGCTTGGAATTTCCACTTTTTAGGGCTCATTTTCCAGTTGTGCCTGAATTTCCACATTTTATACTTAGCCCTTTTTCCTAGTTTTGATTTCTCATGCCTCTGTTTTTCAATCTCGATAAGGTTTTATCATTTCTATTCTCCGGGATTGATCTCAGTGTATCTCCACTATACCTTGTTTGGTGAATAATTTCCCTAATTTCTCATTTGCATGGAGATTGAGCAAGACTTAGGACCGAGACTCTAAACTATTGGCAAAAACGAAAGCGAAAATTGGGGGTCCCCATTTGCAATGGGGCGATGTGTGATTAGGTCACAACATCATGTTATAATGATTTGCATCGTATGGGAATGATTGGAACATGTGATGATGACATGCAAGATATTAGTTGTGTTGTTGTGAAGAATGATTTGACTAAGATGGACCCCAATGAGGAGGAATTGCAAGCTTATCAAGAAAACTCCATGATGATTCACACCAACTACATGGAGGTTGACCAAGAAACATTCGAGCTCCTTTGCTCCTAGATTGATAAATTCGTTGATGGGTTAGTTTGTAGTCATGAGAAGGAGACTTATGGTTTGCACATGATGGGCCTAGGAGGAGCTAACAGACACACTAAAGAACAATGGACACATTCACTAAATTGTCACCTCACATCACTTGAAGACCAAACAGAGATAGTCACCTTGAAGTATTTGATGCTAGATGATGGTAAGCAAGATAGAGGTCATATTGATATTCGAGGTTTCATAACTAAGCATGGTTTGGTGTTTTTGGACCCAAGCTACATACATGATGAGATATTCCACGATGGCCTTACTACTCCTTGCATCATGAAGACATGTCTACTTACTATCATATGGAAAGGACATAAGGTATGTGAAGCGTTTTTGGATCTAGGGAGAACCAAAAAAATTTTGGGCCTGTAATGGCTTCATCTTATTGAAGAATTAATTATGGAAACCAAGACATTACCCTTAGGAAAGATTCTTCATTATGACAATGGTTTGTCTTGGATGCACTCAATGTCACTCTCCTAAGGTGGCTACCAAAGAGAATAATTGTTGAACACCAAGATAACATATTTTAGACTATTGGTGACTTAGGTTGAACACAACCAAGATGTGTTGAGAGCACTTGAGGATCATCCCATCACATGCGGAAGTCATACACCGAGAAAAGCAACTTGAAGGGGACACACAAGAAAGGATAGTTGATTTTCGAAAGGAAACCACCTGACAAGAAGCAACACCTCGAGAAGGAGCCAAGACACAAGCATTTTGGAATACCTGATGCGCTGGAAGAATCATCCCAAGGAGACTGCCACAGGGGATGAGCAGATTTCAAAGACCCCAAGTTTGCATCTGGTTTCATCTTTGCTTGTGGGCAAGGAAATATGGGATGGGGGGACTGTCATGTCCCCTCCGTTGGGGGAAAAATAAAATATTAATTTTAATTTACTTAGAAGTGTTTTAAATACTATAAGAAATAATAATATAATAAAATAAATAATAATATTAATATCATAATAATAATAATATTTATTTTTAATAATAATAAGCTACTTGTTGAGGCCGACTCACTTTGGAATCGACACCTTGGCGCCAATTTGATATTTCAAATCATAGAGACCGACTTAATCCCTTTTATTTTGGAAAACACTATAAAGGTTGTAAGATACCCAACTATACTTAACTAAAATTTTTCCTTAGACAAATTTACTTGCATGTAACTCTTCAACTACTTAGTTTACTAACATCACATATGAAAAAAATAACAAAGATAACTTGCATGAATCAACTTAAGTTGGGCACTTGTATTATCACTTGATTCAACTCAATACAAATGTCTTATTACAATGATGATTGCCCACAATAGCATGAATATACAATCTCAATTCAAATGATTACAAGATAAGGCCTTGAAGCCTAGATGTATACAATGCTTTCAATTTCTTCACAACTAGCTCTATCTCACTAGATGATGTAGATCACTTCAATTGAACCCAATGATGTCAACTGGACGTCAACACCTCACAATACAACAAGGGAGCATCACCTTGTCAGTTGAGGGAGCATCACCTCAACACTTGAAACTCACATGCCTCAAGATCACAAGCATAAAGCTTTGCAGAGAGAAAATTCGCCAAAAGATAAGATGTCCAATGAATGAGAGAGCTCCTCCTTTTATAGGCCTTCCAAGGCAATGAAGGCACGTTTTTCAAGGCATAAAGAGGAACCAAGCACGTTTCCCAAGAAGCATATTCAAGAGAATATTCCATTTGACAACTCAGTGTGATGTGGCAACCTTATCCAATGCACTGGTAAGGATCCCAATGTTATCTCTCTGGCCAATGAGATTTTAGGTAGTTGTAACTACCTTATCTTCTTCTAGACGCAACTTGAAGTGGATTTGCTCATGAAATGGCGCCTTATGGGTTCTAGGCGCACATCTTGGTGGTTTGAACTGGTGATTGCGCCCAACTGAAGACTAGGTGCCAACAGGAGATGATGTAACTAGGAAATGATCCCTTTTGTTGTCTTCACATTCCAGAGGAAGTCTACTAGCTCCAACGCCAAGTCAAAACTACTTGAGGCGCATCTTTGATGCTCTAGAGACATGAACTTGTGCCCAGTACCTTGCTGAGGATGTTCTATACTTGTAACTTCACCTAGGCGCACTTAGAGGTAAAAAGGGCCTAGATTGGCGCCTTGGGAAAAATGAGGTCTTTCCTTGCTAAAATTTCTAACTCAAGTCATGTGTGAGTCAAATACATCTTCTACTATCAAGTGCTTTCCATCTTGATGGCATTGAAAGTTCTTTTCCCTCTTAGGCGCATTTTTGGGCAAGATTCTTAGGCGCAACATGGTGCCTGTGGAAGGATGAATTGGCGCCTTCTCTTAAATTGCTTATCTCCTTGCAAGTGCTCACCGTTGGAGACCTTGGAGTAAGTTGGAACATCAATCCATGCTAGCGCCTTCAGGATTTGGAGGGATTGAAGTTTGTTTTGACCGTGAGGCGCATCCATGCTTAGGCGCACTTTTGGGGTGATGAAGACCAAGAAGTGCGCCTTCATCATCTTGACTTTTAATCTTGAAGACTTAGATCATTGATAGATCCTTTTGAGTGTCTTAAGTGATCTAGGCGCCACTTGAGTAAACTTCCATCCAAGGTGCAAATCAAGCTTTATGGAGTAGGTGCATATGTGAGGTGATATAGAGGGTAAAGTGTGCCTAGTATGATTTAATACTTCTCCAGATGGAAATGATGACTTCTAGTGAAGGTATAATCTATTTAACAAACCTTAACCTCATTGATGATGCAAATACCTCTTTAATCTTCAATCTATCTTAAGGCGCCATTTCTAGGTGGTGAAGATGTGATTGGGCGCCTCAAGTATCAAGGCGCATTTTGAAGGTTGTTTGATCCAGAGTTAGCGCCTAACATTCCTTAGACCAACTTGCACTCCCAAGTGACAACTGAACCTTGACATTAACATCTCATCAAGGCACACATTTGAGTCCGGAGGAACATGAAGTAGCACCTATACTCTTTAACCATTTCTTTGACATCTTGGAGTCCAATCAACCTTTCCTATCAAGGCGCTCTATTTGAAATGATTGATGTGCTTCATATCATGATGCTTCTCTTCTAGGCACCACTTGAGGTTAGAAGAGAGAGAAAGTGCGCCCTGACCCAGACTTAGCCAATTTTTTGGTTTCTGACTTGGATCCTGCAAAACAATAAACTGAGTTAGTCAAAACCACTTCATTCCTCATATTTTAGAATTAGCCTCCGGGAATGAGGAATAGGCTAATCCATTCTTCACTTGATGATCAAGCCGGAAACGGGGACATGACAAAGGTATCATTACTTCATTGAGTTAAACATCTGATTATCATCTAATTTTATATCTGCTTTTTGCTAAGTTTTCTTTGCAAATAAGGCGTGGGATTTGAGACGAAAACCCACATCTGCAAATCCAGGTAGGAAGGAAACCTTGCTTGGGCGCTACTAGTCAAGTTTAAACTATCATTTGAAGGAGGCGTGCAGATTAATTAAGGCGGTTATTCATTTTTAGGGAAGACGGAGGCAACCAAGGTATCACCAATGTCAAGATTGCAGAGATATCTGAGGCGAGCAGGGGAATTCATATCTTCTTCACTACTTGTCACTTGACATTCAGGGCAGAAATCCAGGGATGTAAACCTGTGCTTCACCCCATCAAGGAAGAGGGCAAAATCGAAGAGTTTGGTCAGGCGCTGGGTACATAACTGCACATAAATCATCCTTTTTGGAGGCACAAAGACTACAAAGATCATAAGGGGGAAGTGCAGAGTATATCAGCAAAGGAAGCTGTGGGTCTAAAACATCAGAGTTGCCAGTGGAAGTTCATAACAACAGGTGATTTGGCCTTGGAAAAAGTGGTTAAGGTGTCGAAGACACCATTCTTTCGATATCCATAAAGATAAACCAAGGAAGAGCAAGGCAGCACATTTACAGTTAACATCGTCAAATGCAGTATTCAGATCTAGAGTTGAAGCCAGCCATAAAGGCCTCACGTGGAATAGGTGAGTCTACCCTAGTTAGTGGCGAACTACTAATGACTTATCAGATAGTCACTAATCTGCGCCTTTCGTGTGTTTCAACAGCGATCTGAGGAGGGAAGCATCTACATTTTCATCAAACATCAGCCCAATTAAGGTGGAAAAGCAATTCTGATCCAATAGCAGCAGCGGAACTTCATAAATTTAAGATTTCATAAGACTGAAACACCAATTCTAAATCCTCATTATTGCGAGTTAATTGGGTAAGGGCATTGGCAACAATTTCTGATTTGATCTGCAAATTTATTATAATCAAGAGATTTGTATAAGGATCGCTGTTCAGCAGATCTGTAGGAACTGGTTACCAGTAGACTGTGTGGGATTCATTTATACTACTATTGTCTGAAGATTCTGATTTGAATGATATTCTGATTACAATGTTATGTAAAACTAGTTACTGTGTAACTATAATTCTAGAATAAATAAGGCAATAACCCCTAGGAACATCACACCACCTCTTTCATGAATGCCACTACAACTAATATTCCAAGTCAATTGGGAGAATAATTAAATAATATTATCTTACATCCACCTAAGAGGGAGTCCATGCGCCCTCTCCAAGATGTTTGGAGATATGACATACATTATACATTAGGATTGCAAGTATCATACTATCCTAACAACTTCAATGCCTTAGGGTTCATGGCCAGGTTCGTAGTTTATACTGCAGGAGCATTGAAGAGTTTCTTATTATGTTTGGGCTCAAATTTTCATAGGTGCATAGCAGTTTCACTAAGAAATGGGCCCCCAAGTTTATTTGTGTTTGAATCTACGTGGTAGGTTTGCATTCTGTGACAAGAGGACAAACAATGGGCTAGATGGCATGCACATATTCCTTAATTTGCAAAATACCTACTTCTCATTACATTTGGCTGGGTTCATAGTTTATACTGCAAGAGCATTGAAGAACTCAATATGTTTGGGCTCAAATGTTCATAGGAGCATAGCAGTTTCACTAAGAAATGGGCCGCCACGTTTATTTGTGTTTGAAGCTATGTGGTGGGTTTGCATTGGTGATATGACAACAAACAATGGGCTAGGTAGCATGTACATATTCCTTAATTTGTTAAATACCTACGGGGCTTGATGGTTGAGAATTGAGACATCCGAGATAAATGGTCTTAGAACATTGGTTGAGGAGTAAGGTGCAGGGTAATTTAATCATCTGATGGGTTGAGGCCACTAATATTGCGCTACATGTTCCTTAGTTGCTTTCCTCGCCCACCAAAATAAATCAAATGGGCCCACCAAAGTCATGTCATCAATGCACACATGGCACAATTTGATATGTTCTTTTATGATCTGAGTCCACATGAGCCCTTATGTAAATAGCTTGGGTCAATAAGATAGTGACAACTTGGTCTAGGTGGATTCGAAAGTTCGACCTAGAACTTGGACTGCTAAAATAGGACAAGATCTGACAACTTGACAAAAAGGAGCAAGATCAAAAGGTTGGGGTTCCAATATCTAAAGGAAAGTTCTTGGGCTCTAACATTCTGTTGTTTAAATTTATGCACTGATATGTGTAACCCTCCTTTGGACTATTGTGGGTGAACGGGCTAATATACCTTGACCCGCTTAGCTGATCATTGTTCAGTTGCAGGTTGGTTGCTGACCACTTTAGCATTATGAGGAAACAACTTAAGAGCTTGGAACCGATAATCTCCAGTCAATGCACAAATATATAAAAAGTGCATAAGGCAGAGCTAACTAAGTTATTAATGGATCCAATGACATAATTTGGTTGGGGGGAGATCATTGGATAGGGTTCGAACGGTGAAAGCTAAGATGTGTACCACTACATTTATTCGTTTCACCCTGTTGGTGACGTGCACTTCCCAAGGCTTGAGGACGCAATCCATAAGCAGACACCAATGATAGAAAAATGAGACCACAAAGACTGTCTTTGAACAATCAATATCAAAATAGACTTTGAAGTGAAGGTCTTACACAAAGGGGCCTGATCACACTTAAGACTTAAACAATGAGTCTTGCCTTGGGAAATAAAACATGAACAAGGGAATCCACCATGGAAGAATGAAGGACATAAGCCAAAGGTAGATTTTAACTTTATGACCAAGAGAACCTCCCATGAAAGAATAAAGGGCACAAAATAAAATTAGGGGTCAAAATTTAGTTGCCTTGAATTTGAATTGGACATGGGCATGTTGGGACATCAATAGTTCCTAGAACATGTCTTGATGTAGGAAAAGTAGTTTTGATAGTTTCAAGTTAGGGAAAGGTGCATGGATGATGCAGAGCATGCCTTAGGTGAAGAATAATGAGTCTCAACAACAAAAAAACAAAAGTGGTCTCCAAGTGACCTAGGCGCACCAAATAGGTGGTAGATCTCATTTTTGGGGTGAAAATTAGTAACTCAAAAGTGCACCTTTTCATTTAAATTGCATAATATCAAGTGAAAAACATAAGGAAAAGTGACACTTAACCCCCTGATCAAGTGCCTAACCACTTAAGTGTTCAAATGTCAAAGTGAAAACATGACAAAAGAGCATCAAGACATCCAAATGCTCTCCAAGTCACTTAAATTTCAAAATTTCAAGTTGAAAGATGCAAAAGTGTTTTAAATAGAGTGTACCCCTAAGGAGATTGGAGCAGGTTTCAACATGAAAATATAAGGAAAAAGTGTTCCCAAATACCTAGGCATGCCCCTAGACACTTGAATGTCAAAATGTCATTGACAAAATAGACAAAAGGTGTTCCCAAGTACCCAATTGTGGGCCTAGGAGGTTAAATGCCAACCTTTCAATGAGAAATTAGAAGAAAAAGTGCAATACTATGCCTAGGTGTGTAAACATGCATTTTGCATATTTATGTTGTATTTATTTTGGATTGGGTGCGTCGGCGAGGTTAGTTGTCCTCCCGACAGTTGTGGTTAGTTGTTGTCGGCGGTACCAACCAACTGTCGACTACCTTTATATGCCAAGCATGGACTCATAGACGGGACCTCAATTGTTCCGATTTCCCTATCACACTGTATGAGAGCATATTTTGCATATAATATACATACCAATTTTGCTGTGAACCGACAATGAGTAAAGTGTCATGATGCTGTTATATTTCATTTCCATGCATATTCTGTTTATTCTATGTATTTCTATTCCGATCCAATAGGCAGTAAACATTTGGCACACTTGGATTGTCAATTTGTCAATGGAGAAAGATAACAGAAGTGCAAGGGGCATTCAAAAGCATGCCCTGTACTCGGAGAAGTTCAAGTCTCGCCTTCAAAAGATGCCATCGGAACAAGTTTCTCAACATCTTTGCAATAGACTCTAAAAGTCTCATCACAAATTGTCCAAGGATCAACATTTGTTTCCATTAGTCGAGCATCAAGTGTAGTCATCATGGGAAATCATATCATTTCCTTCACACCTCATTCAAGGCACTTTAAGATTGATGATCTGATGATTCAACAACAAAGATCATGTGAAGTGTTCATCAAGCAAGCACTAAGATTGGATTGTCAAGGTTTTTCAGATTCAAGACACCAAGATGGTTTGGTGAGTTGTTAGTTTCAAGATTTCTTCAGAGGATCTCTGAGATTAGAATTAGGAAGCACTGCAAAGAGCCAATGCTAGGTTGACTTTTTTTTAGCCCATTCTATTTTTAGCTTGTGCTATCTTTAGCTGTTGCTATTTTTGGCAAGCAACTATTCCAAGATGATTTGCTAGAAGACCTATTCAGAGATATGCTATATTTAGAAAATTAGATGACATTTTAGAAGGTCTACTTATGAAAACATGATCTTATCAGAAATTTATTTTGAAGATTTCTTGTTTTAGTTGATGTATTTGTGGAAAATCTTGTGTTTTAGGCTCGCTTAATTTGCAAGTGAACTATTCTTAGTATAAGGGGTTATAGTTAGCTTTCTATTTATTTTACATGCAAAGTATTGTAAACACTGATAAATTGTCATGTCCCCATTTCCGGCTTGAGCACCAAGTGATGAATGGATTAGCCTATTCCTCATTCCCGGAGGCTAATTCCGAATGATAAGGGAATGAAATGGGTTTTGACTAACTCTGTGTGTCATTTTGCAGGTACAATCAAGGAGTTTCAAGTCATAATCCACTAAGTCAAGTTTAGGGCGCTCATTCCTACAGTTACACTTCAAAAATGCGCCTTGGATTTTGAAAGCAATAATCAAGGGGATGGAGTCATCTTTGGATATGTTGAACATCAATTGGGCGAATTGACTCATCAAACTTGAGTTTGGGATCATTGAAGAAGTCCAAGTGAGTTAGGCGCACTTCCTAGCTCTGATAACCCTCAAAGTGCGCCTAGTCCTCATAAGGTGCAAATCCAGGATAAAAACATGGGTGTTTGAGTTGGGATGGTTGATTAGGATCAACAGGAGTGGATGAAGTGAGTAGTCCATGCAAAGAGGAGTCTTAATGCATCTAGGCGCCAATTTCTCCACCAAATTCCCAATAGTTCGCCTAGACTCTATTGCACTTCAAACAAGTGATGAACTCCTTCAAGATTGATCAAGTGAAGCCTCACCTTCAATAAGATCAAGTGGAAAGATGAAGTGATCAAGTAATGACATCTTGTTATCTAGGCGCACTTTTCCTCTAGCAACCTGTCAATGAGCGCCTAGCTATTTAGGTTACTTCTGGCACTCAATAATGGTTTTGAGATGGGGCGCTCAACATAGCTAAACTCCTTCAATAGGGCGCCTAGCTTAATGATGAAGTTTGGACAAGTATATGAGGTTTCCATGCCTAGGCGCAAACTCCATGATGCCTAGACCAAATGTGCGCCCAAGCAAGAACAGGAGATTCAATAGGTTGAATGAGTAGCACATTGATTGGTGAAGATACTTTCAACTTCAAGAAGCTTCATATCCTGCCAATCTGGGATGAAATTGGCCTAGAAGGCTCTAGGCGCACATTCTGACTAAAGACCTCAGCTCTGGCGCTTAGTTACAGAGTGAGTTAAAAGATGAAGTTTGAACATGTGAAGTAAGGCGCTCACTCCAGGATGAGGTATTTTACCTTCCAAGACAACAAGACTTGAAGACTTGATAGAGAAAACAACCATGCATGCAAGGCGCACTTCCTGCTTCACCTCCAGAATGCGCCTAGCTAAGAAAGAGGTTTCAATCCCTTCATAGTGAAAGGCGCTTGAGAGAAGATAATAATTTTGATCCAGTTGTGACTTGTAGCAAAGCAAAATCATTCTCTTCCTAAGGCGCTATAGAAGACTCAAACAAGATGTAATACTTCAGATGAGGGCGCTAGATTTCAAGTGTTTGAAAGTGTGAATTATGCAGATGTGCGCCTAAGATAGTTGCTAGTCCCCAAGACCTGTTTTGAAACAAGGCGCTCCATCAGGAGATAGCGCCTAGGGTCCAAAAGATATTTGCTAAAGTTCTAAGTTTGCATGGAGTCATCAAATTCTTCAAGGCGCATATTCAGGCCTCTGCTACCTCAGTTGGGCGCCTAGTTCCACATGGGCGCCATTCCATGACCACATTGCTTTAATTGGGCGCCTAGTCAAAGATAATGTAGTTGGAGCTACCTAAGCTCTCATTGGTTGACAGGATGACTTTGGGATCCGTGACGAGGTCTTTGGACAAGCTTGCCAACTCAGAATGAGTCATCAGATGGAATATTCCCTTGGATATGCTTCTTGGGAAACGTGCCTTGGTTCCTCTTTGTGCATTGAAAAACGTGCCTTCATTGCCTTTGGAAGGCCTATAAAAGGAGGAGCTCTCTCATTCATTTGGCATCTATGCATTTGACAAAATTCTCTCTGCAAAGCTGTTGAGCTTGTAATCTTGAGGCCTGCGAGTTTCAAGTGTTGGGGTGATGCTCCCTCAACTGACAAGGTGATGCTCCCTTGTGATACTGTGAGGTGTTGACATTCAGTTAACATCATTGGGTTCAATTTGAGTTGATCAAGTATAGGCGCCCATTGTAATCATCAAGGCTCCAAGGCCTGCTTTGTAATTCCATTTGAATAAAGTGTAACTTCATGCCATTGAAAGCATTACTCATGTAATAAGACATTGTGAGTTGATTGAATCAAGTAATAAAACAAGTACCCAGCTTAAGGTTGATTCATTCAAATAGTTATCTTTGATGTATATCTTTGTGTTGTTGAAATAGTTGATGAGTTGATAGCAAGTAAAATTGTCTAAGTAAGGAAAAATTTTGGTAGAATTAGTTGGGTATCTTACATAAATAAGTACCTTTGGCACTTAGATTAACTAATGGTAAATTTTATGCTTAGTTTTTGTTGAAGTTACTATTCAAGTCATCTTTTGTTTGTTCATTTGTCAAATCATATAGTCTTTTTCGAAAAGTGCAAGCTTTGTATTGCAGGTTTCATTGAAGAAGTTATTGTGGCTTTGTATATGATTGCATCTAACCGGTTTGCTGAAATTTATTTGTTGGTTTCAGTCCAATTTTTGTGTTGTACTCACGCTATCTAGTCTCTACTTTTATCAAGAAAGCGCAAGCGTTTGTTAGCTGTTAGCGTTTTGCTTTAGGAGAAAAGATAGAAAAATCTCATAGAAGAACTGATAAGCCTTGTGCCTCTGCCTAAGAACTAAAAAGAGAGGCAATTTTTTTAGTTTGTCTGCAGTGAATGTCTAAAACCCTGATATTTAACTTGTACATATTGTAAAAGTTAGAGGTTGTTTCCTTAGGTTCTAAGGCTTAGTTTTATTTTTTGTTACAAGAGAGTTTACCCTTCTAATAATGTTGATCCTTTAACATGTTACATTTTGTGTTGTCCTGAAAGGGACAAATTAAAACATTAACATGGTGCAATATTTATTATGCATGCTTTGGTCATAGTTTGTGTATCTTTGGTCGAGGATGGTCTCCTCCTCACTCTATCTTCTTGGACCATTACCACTTGTTCTTCTCATGTTCAACTCTTTTTGCAATTCCTTAATGATTCCCATAAGGAATTCTTTGTGTCTATATTGCAACCCTTGATTCTCTTCAGCAAAGTGCTGCATCTTCTTCAATTATTTGTTCAGCCCTAGGATTTGCTGGTTTGTTTCTTGGAGCCCTTGAAGCCTTACTTCCTTTTGAGCTTTCCCCATGGTCGGTCTATGCCACCAAAGGCTTGATGATGGGGTATCAAAAAGACGTATCTTTGAAGGAATATCTTGGAAGTGGATCTGGAAACACTGATGTTCCAAGACAGAGAGAGGCATATCCCTTGCATAGACACGAATGTGAGGTAGGCTTCATGTTGAAGGAGGGACCAAAAAATTGGATCCCCAAGTATGTGTAAATGGATGTAATCTCCAAAGCTGTCCCCTTGTAAAAGAATTGGAATTTGGAAAGAAGACGTTTGGAGATGTTGAAAATCACGACCTTAGTTTTACTAAGGTTAACCACAAGCTAGCGAAGTTCACAAAATCCAATATCATCAATTTGTACAAGCTCACTCCCTTGTTAAGGGCCTCTAGAACAACATTATCACATCCTAACATTTGCATCTATAAAACTCAATAACTAAATATAATCTAGTTGTCCTAACCATAGAAGCAGAAATCGGGAAAAAATCGTTAAAATTGCAATTTTTTTTGAATTGTTAGATTTACCAATTCCCCCCCCCCCCCCCAAAAAAAAAAATTGCGATTTCACATAGAAATTGTTGAATGGTCAACTGGGCGAAAATTATTCGGTTCCATTAGGGTTTATACTTGCGTTTTTTAGTTTTATTGCTTCATTTTTTGGTTTTGTGCACGGATTACATTCAGAGCGCGGATTACAATTTACCAGATTACATTCAAAGCACTGCAATATTATGAGCACTTGCACCCATAGGACGATCAAGGAATATGCTGATACGAACAACCGACGAGTTTTAGAAAATTTGCCGGCATGAAATTTTTTTACGGCGTGAGACAATTGCGAGCACTATAATGCTCACAAATAAAAGCCTATTGGCTAATTATAAATTGGAGGTAGGGCTTCCCGCTACAGAGATTTTATTGCATTATAAATTTAATAATATAATTACTATATTATATAATATAAATATAATAATATACTATAATATTAATAGTTATATATTATAATTTTAATATATAATATATTATTATATTATTAATATTTATAATATTTTATACATTAATATATTATAAATACTATTATATTTTAATAATATAACTATTAAAATATAATAATATTTATAATATATTATTATATTTATAATAAATATTAATAATATAATATTTATATTATTACTATAATATTATTAATATTTATTATTCTATTATATATTTAATATTCTACTGTAATATAATATTTATATCATTAATCTATTATATACGTATTTTTATAATATATATAAGAACTGAACCCAACCCAACCCAAAATATATTCACCAAAATACATTATAAATATTAGTATATTTTAATAATTATAATAATATTTATTATTAAAATATAATAATATTTATAATAAATATTATTATTATTATTATTATATTTTAATAATTATATAATATAATATTTATATTATTATTATATTCTAATATAATATTATTGAAATATAATAATATATTATTAATATTTATTATTCTATTATAATATTTCTACATTTTTTAGAAATCCGATTTTTTCCGGATTTTTTTACGATTTTTTGAAAAAATTTTGTACTTTTGATTTGCTGATTTTTTCCCTAAAAGATTTTTGCTGCTATGGTCCTAACAATCCATGGCAATGAAGTACAACCTTCAATTACCACACTATCTAGGATAAGAATTGTATTCCAAATCAACAATTCTGAGATTTCAGCTAATCTAACTCTTCCAACTCACATGTATCTGTTGTAGCTAGTACATACCCTAATGGGTGCATTTATACCTAAGGATGGGTAAATGAATCGACCATGAGGCAATGAAATATCTCCCATGCAAAGTGATGGACCTTCTGTTTAAACTTCTCAGATGACTGTTTAGCTTGGCTATTTGTCTTGTTTGAGATGAGGTTGTGTATGGATGAAACTGTCAACTATGCCTTGCCCTATTAGTGATAAATTTGACCTGGTTGAATCACTAAGATGAGTTTGGCCAAGGTTGAAACTGTCACAAATACCTAGTCCTGCAACTTGCAGAGGTCCTAACTTCTGTATACAGACTTCAAATGAGGTGCTGCTTTATTTTTTGAAATTGCATAACTTTTCGAGAGGAATCCAAATATGTAAAATTATCACACTTTAGATTACTCACTTATGCTTTTTTTGACCTTGCAATGAAACTTCATTTTCATGTTGTCAGCAGTCCAATTATATTTGAATGTTTATCTGATAATTTTTGGATCAACAACTCCCACAATTGTGTACTTTACCCTACTCAGTCTGACCTCATAATCCAGAATACAATATCAGAGGCTTTCCTAACAGCATCAACCAGTCTATACAATTAACATCTATGATACAACATCATTCTTCCATGGTTAGATGTTCATTTTTCAGCCCTCCATTGTCTTCTACATTCTTGCCACCTCCGAACTGGTCATATCTGAGTGACATAAATTTTAACAGCAAGGTCATCCTATTTTTGGGTTTGATTGTTGTTAGTGGACTTCTATATGGAAGGACTTGTTGATGTGTTTTTATGCACATGCAACTTAGAATAAATTACTAAGGTAATCTATCCTCTCTTGAACAAAGATACCCAAAAGCTAAACAATGTGATCCAGTGGGTTATCTCCAAGGTTCCAGTACGTTGGTTCTCAACTTGCTCATAGGATAGCCTTAGTTGGTATGATGTGATATTGCTTATTCTTCAAAGGGACTTACGTAGACTTCTTCTTGCTTCACTCAGCTTATTTCTCCTTTCAGTGTGGATGATGTATGCACAATGCCTCAATAGGCGGATGTGGCAAAGGTTATAACCCAATAATAAAGAAAAGGAAAAAAGGATAAGGGTTTAGAGAAACTAATCTAAGGTTAATGAGGCAATGATGATGCATGAATAGACAAACTCCTCAGATAAACTTAACTCCACTTCACCAAGAATGCCTACAACTACATGGAGTAAGTGCAATCTCCTAAGGTCAGCGAATGGTTTTCAAATCATGAAAGCTCATATAAGCACCCATTGGACGGCACAACTCAAACAAGCATCCACAATCGAACTCAAGCAAATTATGATGAAGCTCAGACTAGCTTTACACAACACTCCACCAACGATGGATGTTAAAAGCATGAGCTAGGAGTTGATCAAATATTCAATACATACATGCATTACATCAATGAGCTACTACTCTACTTCTAATCTACTTAGAAATATCTCTCCATTTCATCAAGATGCAAGAAACCATGTTATTCCACAAGACAACACTTAGCACCAAGCGAGCTCCAATGTCTTTGTATTAATCCTGAGAAATATTTATAACAATTTTCAAGTACTCTTAGAGAATTTCGAGTCTCTTCCTATTCTACTTCTCTACTCTACTGCACACTAACTAACTTCTCCCAACTAACTCTTACAAATGAGGCAACAAGGCCTTCATATAGTTTTCCAGAATACAACTGATGACCGAGATTGATCTGTGGAATGGACCGCCCAGATCTCTACAACAAGGCAATTATGCCTATTTTTAGTATTTTCAAATATAGTAGACATATTTTGTACATATAAAGAAGGAATGACGACACGCTTCCTGTTGTGCGCAATCAAAATTTTTGCTTCATTAAGGCATTTTGAGAAAGTCTAGAAAATTTTTCGTCCAAAAAAAAAAGTCAAAATTTCTAAAAATAAAAATTTCTATTTTTAGAAAATTTCTAAAAATAGACGTCAAATTAGGTTTTCTGGGTTTCTTGAGATACGGATGCTGGCAAAATTTTCTAAAAGTAGAAAGTTTCTAAAAATAGAATCTTTGATTCAGGTGTTGTGCTTAATTCTGATTGGTTGATTTCGCTTCACGATCAAGGTGGTCCAGACGGATTCTACAAAAGGTCATGTTTTCTCTACTGGGTCAATTCTGCTTTTTCAGAAAGCAAAGCATGAGCTCCGGAGTCATCAATGGAGGAAGTTCATCTGCCATAGCTCAGTTTCAAATGTACCGGGCTGTTCAGACAATGCAGAATTGACGAACAATCGTCGATTTGACGAAGAATGGAAAACGGAGCAGGATGGATCCGAAATGAAGAGAAAAATTGAAAAATCATAAATTTTTCTAAGGCATGGATTTCTAGGCGCCCCTGGAGGCTGGGGGCGCCTAGTTTCAGCAGTGTTAGTTTTTTTTCGCGTTTTTCGAGAAAATGCTGAAAATGTCTCTGTCAATCAGTTCTAGGGTGGACAAAAGCAGTCATTTTTGTCAACAGATCCTGAAAAGCTGGAATTCACGTTAGATACACCCAGGCTATCCAGTCCATCCCTCATCCAGCGGCAGTTGACTGACGAATCGGAAATTGACATCAGGGAGCAGCTACCGACACCCGAAAGGAAGCAAACTGCAAACAGAGGTTGAAAATCATGAAATTGGCTAAGGGATTAGATTTCAGGCGCCCCTGGAGGCTAGGGGCGCAACCTTTTCATGGCTTAGATTTTTTTCGCGTCTTAGATTTTTTTCGCGTTTTTCCAAAAAACGTAAAAAAGCCTCTATTAGCCCGTTTTCGGGTGGTCAAACTCAATCAAATTCAGTCGAAAGCTTGAAAAAGCTGGGATTTCATCTTAGGTGTGTTTAGACAGTTCAGATCACCTCCCGTCTCGCTTCGACAGTCATCCGGACGATAGAAAAAGATGATCAAACATGACCTGTTGGCACAAAAATCGAGGAATGGCATGAAAATTTGAAAATATCAAAATTTTTCTAAGGCATGAAATGCCAGGCGTCCTTGGAGGCTAGGGGTGCCCATCTTTTCCAGCCTTAACCATTTTTCTGACTTTTCACAAAAAATGATAAAACCTCCTCCGTCAGCCCGGTCAAATTCACAACAAATCAGTTGGCACGTTTTCTGAGGGAGACCCGGGTACAATCAGCTCAATTTTCATCAGGCTTGCCTATTTGCCAGATCATCAGACTCAGTTTTGTTCCGACAGGCAGAAACCGACAGCCAAACAAGGGTCCACAGTCACCGGAACGCACGCAGGAGACATGAGATTGAAAAAGTTGAAATTTTCCAAAAAGTTTCTAAGGCACAAAAAACCAGGCGCCCCTGGAGGCTAGGGGCGCCCAAGATTTCATGCCTCAGAAAATTTTCATGTTTTACAGTGTTTTTTCGCAGTCGCTTCTTGATCTTCGTCTGGCGATAGGTTTCAGAGGTCAGATTTGCAGTCAGATGTCCTCAGATCGTCAGTTTGAGGCTGGGGATGAAATCACGAGTGATAAATCTTCAAGGTGCCATGATCAGTCAACTTTTTCAGTCAAAGGTGTCAGTTTGCCATCTTGTTGAAGTCAAGGACAAGCCATGCTAGAGTCAAAACGAGTGCAAAAGTGTCGAAAACAAAGGAAAAATTGGCTAACACTTTTGCAACCTCGCGTGTTTGATGACATCATAAAAAAATATATTTTTCATTATATCACACATCAAGCCATAGGCAGCTATAAAATAGGGATTCTTCCTATTCGAAGACATCTACTTGCATTTGTGCTTTAAAAGATGCTTTCTTCATGGATAAGACTCAAGCTTTTTTCTTTCACAAAGGAAGCTGCTTTTTTCCCCTAAGGTTCTATAAAGACAAGCTTTTGGCTTCTTTTATTCATTATCTTTTGCAAGTTGCATCCAGAGGAGGAAATTTTTATTTTCTTTCCACGAAGATTCGAAGACCGAAACGAAGTGCTTTTTCAGCGTTCTTCATAGTTTCGGGATAAGGAAGCAAGGAGGCACGCTTTTTCAAGGTCCTTTTTTCTAGGGGATCATTTTTCAAAAACAGGGCCGGAGCTTTTTCAATTTTCATTGAGATGGGTCCATTCAGAATTTCATCCTCTTGAAGATTGGGAAATTTTGCTTTTTCTGGGAATTTGCTTTTTTATTGCTTTTTCAAGAAATCCTTCGCTTTTTCAAAATCTGACAATCTGGGTTGCTTCAAAACGGAATTGTCTACAAAACCCATGTACCAACTTTTTTTCTTTTCGGAATCTGCTTTTTAGAAGAAATCAACAAGTAATTTTCAGCCTTTTGTCCAAGATTTTTCCGACATAGGCGTGTTCAGAGTCATTTTTCAACTCTTTCAGTATGTAGTACTCTCTAGGAGAGATCAGGCCTAAAACGGGGTTGGTTCACGATTACCTGAGAACTTTCGAGACTGACTTGCATACAGTACTTCCAGTGTTCAATCTGCATCCTTTGGAAGATGCAGGAAACAACGTTATCAGGAATCGGAATCACTCCAAGTTGCTTGCAGAAGCTTCGTTTCCCATCACAGTGCAAAGTATCGAATTCGTAATTGCTTGTATGAAGCATTGCAATTCAGTCACAAGAGAGATCCAATTAGCAGATGGACGTGTGCTTTGCAGTCTCAGGCCAGATGACATCGAGAAGTGTTTTTCAATACCAATCTGGAAGGAGAACTTGGTTGTTTCAGTTGAAGAGTGTAAGAGGATGTGGCACAATGATAAAGAAAAATATCGGAAAAAGATTGTTTAGAGGTGGTTGAAGGAAAAACAAAACGTCATGCCAAAGAATGTTGGACGTGGAGAGTTCAAAGAACATGCAATAATGATTACTCTGCTAAGCCGAATCACAGGTCAAGCAGATGCTAACAAATTTCAACCTTGGATGTTTTACATCATGTCCCAGATTGTTGACAGAACCGAATTCTATGATTGGTCGGCACTCAACAGTGATAGTCTCCACTAGCAAATAATTGATTTTCAAAGGTCCCATGAATTCCACATGATGTCATACCTTGTATATTTGATGGCCTTTCAGGGTCAATTTAGAGGTTTGAATCATAGTTGAAAAACTCGGACTCGGCAAAAACTCGACAGACCCAAAATTTTTAAAAACTCGGGACTCGCCAAAAACTCGGGGAAAAACTCGGCAATAACTCGGCAAACATAATTTTTAAAAAAATATTCTTAAAAAACACACATTTCTGAAATTGTAGAATGCATTGCTGATTTCCTTCATATATAAATCAAAATTAAGAGTTTAATACATATCATAGACAAAAAAAAGAGTTCAACCTTTGAATACATATGAAATTCTAGTTTGATAATACATATCATAGACCAAAAAAAGAGTTCCATCATCACTAGAAAATCTAAATCATAAATTTCTTCTGCGACTAAAGCTCAAAAGAGTTTTGTTTCTCTGTGGGTGGTGCGGAAGTGGCTGGTATAGCCAAGGTATGCTCAACAGGATCCTCATCTATAGGATCAAACAGTACATGTGAGGAACCCGCCCCTGATGGCACATCAATATCATCTGACTCTGTCTTTGAATCGTCATATGCTGCGACATTTGCTTGCCATTCCGCTGTATCCCTCTCCATAGCAGCTATATCATCATCAAGTGATGGATCAACATCAACATCCTCGGCAATCCAATCTGAATATGGATCAATGTCGTCAAGGTCCAATGCTTGATATGATTCTTGGCCTTCTACCTTATTCTCATGCAACCGAAGGTTGTACCGCACATAGACAAGGTCATTCAAGCGCTTTTGAGTCAACCTGTTGTGCTTCTTTGTGTGAATGGCGTCAAAAACACTCCAGTTGCGCTCACAACCAAATGCACTACAAGGCTGGGATAAAATCCGGATGGCTATCTTTTGAAGATTAGGCGTTGAGGAACCATAATCATCCCACCATAAATCTGCAAGGATAACATTTATAACTTTGTAAGGATTTTAGTAAACTTAAAAATTAAAATAGATAGTAAATGAAAAATAAACATATGTATTTTACCTGGTTGCAGAGTGGATCTCCTGCGAATGGCATCTCTTGAAGAAAAAAAAGGCCCATCCGCATTCTTATAGGCCTGTAACTCATCGAGTATGATGTCTCGAAGGTTATCATCAAATACCAACCTCTCCAAGCATGTGTTCAGGCCAAGCTTAACCTTTGCATCTGCTTTGAATGAAGAGGAGAAGAAAAATGCGGGGTTCAAATAGTAACCAGCAGCATGAATATGTTGGTGGAGTTGTCGATTCCACCTCCGATCAATAATGCGCCATATGGGTTCATATGTTGTTTTATTCGACCCATACAAATGCTGAATGGCCTCTTTGGCCTTATCCATGGCCTCATATAGATACCCCATGGGCTTTTGATCCCCATCCACCAATCGTAGAACCCTAACCAACGGTTCTGACACCTAAATCAATAGTGGATGAAAATAAAATTAGAAAATTATAGTAATTGAAATTCAACAAATATAAATATAAGTTTTTTACAAAATCAGCAAATTTTAACATTAGCAAATAAAAATAAAAATAAAAATTAGTGTTTGAAAACTTACCTTGATGATCTCCTCTAAGGATTTTTCCATGACAGCATCATAAACTGCTTTCACGACCCTCTCTGCTTCTGGCTTCCTATGATAAGGACTCTCCAACCACCTTTCAGCCATAAACATGCGCCTAAGGTGGGGCAATAATGATGCTATACTTTGCAAGGTAAGGAAATTAGTGGCAAAGCGTGTGACTCCTGATCGTGTGAGCTCCTTGCCACCAGTGTACTCTCTCATAAGATTTAGGACCCATGTGTGGTTGTAGATGTATTTTGTGATATTTCTTGCCTCTTCAACCACATTCTTCACCCAGCTTATTTTTCCAATGTCCTCAAGAAGAAGGTCAATACAGTGGGCAGCACAAGGGCTCCATAAAATGGTCGGATGCCTCGCCTCTAGAAGTCTACCGGCTGCCACATATGCAGCTGTATTGTCAGTCACTATTTGGACGACACTTTCCACTCCCACCTCCATCACTACCTCATCCAACATGTTGCACAAGGTTTCTGCATTTTTATTTGATTGGAGGCATCAACTGATTTTAAAAAGACTAGCTGCCCTGCTGAAGCCACTAAAAAATTGATGAGAGTTCTGTTCTTGGCATTTGTCCATCCATCAGATAAAATAGTGCAGCCTTTTCTTTCCCAAACTTTCCTCTGATCCTGTACTAGTAGATGTGTGTGTTCCACCTCCTGCAACAATGGGCCACTCAACTCATGACGACTTGGGGCCTTGAACCCCTTACCTGCCACAGTCAATGCAGTGACCAAGTGCTCCCAATAAGGACTCGAAGCGACATTGAAGGGAATATTGTTGTAGTACCAAAATCGTGCACATGCCAACTTCGCCTCACGATGCACCTCTCTATTCCATGTATTTGCAAGACCATCCAATGAAAGGTTGCGCACCAGGAGTGTTCCGAGGAACAAAAAAGATATCAAGCCCTTTGCCTGATCGTCGTATCCGTGGCCCAATGGAAGGTGTAGAAGAGGCCTCTACACTTACACCTCTATAATCTGACCCTGTAGAACTCAAATCTCGGTTTGGGGCTGCCATTGCCTGTGCTGCTCTCTTTTTAGCTTCTTTCTTTCGTTCATAATCCATAAGGAGGACGTGCGCCTCCCTCTGAGCCTCCACAGGAACTTTGTCACATATCTCAACATCATTGCAAGGGACCTATGCAAGGTGGTATTTAAGTCGATTAACACCTCCGGACATATGTTTATTGCAATGTTTACAAATGACATCTCCTCGCTTTGGACCTGGTCTCCCATGTTTCCAGCAAGGGTCTTTAGGTTTGCCACCGGTTCTTCTACCTCCAGTTCCACTTGCAGAAGCCATAAGTTATAACCTGTTACCTATCAAAAAAAGAGGCAACAAATTAAAAATTTAAATTTGACAATGACAATAACACAGTTGCTGTATTTTGACTCTTTTGCTATAAAAATTAAACGAGATTCGAAATTATAAAAAGACTGTATCATATGAAAGGAGAGATTTTGGACTATATTATAATTTATTTATAAGATGTGTTTTAACTTTTATTTATAAAATTTTGACAGTAATTTCCTATTTATTATTAAATGACTGGTCACTGTATTATAAAAAATAAAAATTAAAAAATGACTGTATCATATGAAAGAAGAGTTTTTGGACGAATTGTTAAAATTTATATAGGATTATGATGGTTTTAATTTTCAATTTTTTTACTCAGTGACAGTGTGACTAATAAAAAAAGCGAAATATTAAAAAGACTGTATCATATGAAATTATGAATTATGAAAGGAGAGATTTTGGACAAACTGTCAATTTATATGGAGCCTGGACGAATTGTTAAAATTTATATAGGATTAGGATGATTTTAAATTTCAATAGAAATTTTAAAAAGACTGTATCATATGAAAGGAGAGATTTTGGACGAACTGTCAAAATTTATACTTTAAGTTTATAGTCAATGACTAATCACTAAAGTCTAATAAAATTCGAAATTTAGGTAAAAATGTATCATATGATACATATTTGATATTACAAATACATACTACAGTGATTTAAAAATTTATAATGAATGATAAATCAAATTATCAATGATAATCGATCCAAAATTTTAAATTGTCACATGACACAGACTGCAGTCACAGTTCGTAACTTTGTCCTTCGTCGAAACTCGAAAATCACTCAAAATTTGGATAGTTCGTCCAAAATCTCTCCTTTCATATGATACAATCTTTTTAAAATTTTTCGTTTTTAAATTTTTTTAACAGTTCATAACTTCATTCAAATCTTACCAGTTACCTCTGCCCTTCGATTTCGCCTCCAAATGAGAAGTCAGAAGATTTCGAAATGAATCAATGAATCACGTCGCCAGAAGTTTTCGCGCCGCCGGGAGGGTTTCGCGAGTTCGTAAAATGACAAATAATGCTTTAGGGTTTTCGGTTTTGTGTTTTAATTGTTAAAAATCAAACATGTTTTTATGTGCCGGATTTTTGAAGAATTACTCGCGTTTTCTGGCGATTTTTTATCAAAAACCTCGCTGCGAGTTTTATCAAAAACCTGGGCCGAGTTTTACTGATAAAAACTCGCCCCAGTATCTGTCGCGCGAGTACTCGCGGGTCAGGCGAGTTATTGGCGAGTTTTTCATCAGTGGTTTGAATATTGTTGGGACTCTGAGCATTCAACATGTATATCACCATTTCTTGCAGTTAGAATTTTCTCAGGCTGAGCGACATTATAGGCGGATAAATGATGCATTCATCATGCATGCAGTGCAATATCTGGATAATGAGTTGCATATACCGTTTTCAGCTGATGCTAGATTGGCGATGGCGGAATGGGCTGATTGGTTTATCCAATTTCCCACTTTCTCCTACATCAGAGTATATGGCTTCTCAGGAGAGCCAGCCATGTTGCTGAGATATCCTACAGATGAGGTAGCATTCATGGAATTTTTGAGGCAAGCCTATGAAGTTCATTCATTTCTGCGTAGCAGGCGCAAGGCGACTTTCAATTTTCCAATTGGGATGGGTATTTACAGGTGTAGATCTGGAGCAGATGCCAAGGTAATTGGTAATGAATCGTCCAAGTATGGTCTTAAGTTTTTGACAAGAGGTCTTCATACGATCCGCATGGTGTTTTTGCATCACACCTTGGTCAAAATTGTGTACATGCACCTGCAGTTGAAGATTTCTGGGCTAATTGTGCAGATGAGTTTGAAGTGTGGAAACGTAGTTACAGCAGGTTTACTCTTCAGCAGTTGGCTGAAATCCTGTCGGAAGATGTAGAGGGCTTGTTAGATAATGGTGAAGTTTTACTTCCCACGTATTTCAGAGATCAGGTTGAGCAGCAACTGTTGCCACCAGTTAATTGGTCAGTCAAAGAGAACACCTCCATTGAGGAAAGAATGAACCGAGTTGTTAAAAACAATTTGATATTCTTGAAGAATAAGCGGAAGGAAGTCATTCCGATAGCAGAGCCGCCCGTTGTTCAACCATCAGAACCTTCCACTTCCAAACCAAAACCAAGGGTTAAGGCTATAAGCGTCCTTCCAGAAGGAACAAAGATGGAAGTTGAAGATGAAAAAGGTTGAGTCTCCAGTTCATATTCAGCAGGAACAACCAACAGTTACATCAAAAGTTCCCACTGAACCAGCACCGCATGTAGAAACATTGCCTTCAATTCATGTTTCTCCGCCTTCTTCACCAAGTTCTTCTCCCATTCACATTAATTCAGAGCCAGATTCGTCGGTTCATAACTCTGATACACATATTGGTTCATCAGGAGTTGATGAAGCTAGAAATGAGTTTCCAAGAGAGGATGGCTCATCATGGCTTGAAAACATCTTGGGAAGAAAGAGGAGAAAGCCATTATATCAGTTGGACTTGACAGAGATTAAAAGCATCTACCAAGACACACCAAACAGAAAACTGAAGAAGTAAGTTCGCATTGAAAAGAATGCGGATGGAGAAATGATCCTTGAAACTACAACACCGCCAGAAGACAAAAATGTTGATGATATTGAGATTGATGACTTTAAGGTTGTCAAGGCTAACCTTGGTAGGAGTACCCGACATACAGATGTAAATCTCTTCGAGGTTGCAACAGATAATCTGAAGGAGAGGGTGTTGAAGGATGGAGAAGATAAAGTAGCCTTCAAGGCTGAAGTTAGGCAGCTGCGGCAGTACATTTCCAATCTTTTTCATGGTACGTCACAGGCTGATTTACCGCTTTCTCCGAATCTAGAATCATCGGCCGATCAGCAGCAGTTCAGTCAGTTGATCATCTGTGGGAGGCACATGAAGGATTGGGTGGAAGAATTCGTGACCAAAGTAAGAGTTGTACTTTCACAGATCTATCAATTAAAGTGTAATGCTCATGATCTGCGTCAAGGCATTCAGGGGTTACAGCAGACCTTGGCTGAAAATAGACCGGTGTTTGAGATCATTATCTCCGACTTGAAGATAGCACATAATTCTGTTGATTCGGCTGAAGATAAGAAGATTGTTTCTATTTGGAAAGCACAATATCTTTTCTCAGTAAAAACTTATGACAGTATAATATCAGAGTTAGCAAAATAGAAAGAAAAAGTGGTAAATGTTCTCAAGTTCGTGAGATCTTTTGTCTCTCAGATCCTATGTTCATATGAAAAAGAAGATAGTACCCTATATGATCTCAAGGAAGTAGAGACAAAGTTCCAAACTCTCATACGGAACAGTTTTAATGGTGATATCAGTGCCGACAAGATGGATCGTTTTGCCGCAATGACAGTAAAGTTTGATAAAGCTGTGGGTGAAGTTCACGAACTCCTTCAGATGGTTGCAAATGGTGAAGAAATGTTGGAAAACCAGAATGTCATTCTAGAGAGTATCAGTGTTCTTGGGAAAGATGCGGTCACTCGCTTTTTAGAATATATTATCTCCCAGAATATCAATGGATAACATCACCAAAAAGCAAGAATGTAGATGAGGATGTGACTCAAAAGAAAGAGTTTTAACTCGGATGCTTTTTGTTTTAAAGCATTTGCTTTCATCCAAAGCTCATCTATTCTTTATTTAGAAAGAAATCATTTTGTAATAGTTGGAGTTTTCTTTGCTTTAAAGGGTTTGTTAGTTGTAATCTTTGTCTTAGAATAGAAATAAAGCTTGCGAGTTGGCAAGTTAGTTAGGGTAAAATCAAAGAGATTTTAGGGTTCCCTACTCCTTTGATTTAGTATAAATAAGGGCAACCTTGCCCATTGTAGAACGGGAATGGTAATTGTGATAACAAGTTTGTTGTGCCTAGTCTAGCCTGCAGAACGTGTTATTCCAAGTGCTCGTTCACTCTATGTAAATTTGTTTCCAATGTTTGATCTCATATTGTATGCCTGCCTTTTGCTACAATATTGTTGTCCTGGAGTTGTATCGACTTTATGATATTGGGAATAGAAGTCTCATGCCTACGTTTTGCTTTGATTTTCTATCTCAGATCATCTAGTTTTTGTCGTCAGATGTGTGGCTTGCATAAATTTTATTTCAGCTTTCATCATTAAAGTACAATGCGTCTTGTGATATAAATCTGGGAGAAATTTATTTAAGTTTTTATGTTAAAACAAATCATTCCTTGTCCACTTTTGATTTCTGTGCTTTGTGTTTACTCAGAAAATCAAAAGCGTCATTTAGTTTAGGCCTAGCTGTAGTTAGAAGTTTTAAAAAGGAAAAACCTCTGCTGTAGCAAAAAGAGTTTTATAACTTTGTGCTCATAGCTGAGAATCAAAAAGAAGATAGACAAATTTAATTTATTTATCTTTTCAGCAAACATCAGCAAAAAAGGGAACTCCCCCTCATAATAGGAGAGCAGTTTATCTGTGCATAGTTGTCCGTTTCCAACTCGCATTCCAGAGGTGCAAATTGAAATGCCAACACTTCCCAAGGTAATAAAGATGATGAGTTGGAAGACTTCTCCCTTGGAATACCCTTATCCTCTTGTTTGTGCATGCAGGTACAATATACTTAGACAAGGATGTCATGGCAACATTTGATTGGTGAGGATGATGTGCATGCCACGTAGGTGCCACCTCAGCAACTCCTATGGATCCCAACAGTTTATTCAATTTGCTTTCGGCATATTCCCAAATTGCATCATTTGTGTGATGTCTTTGAAATGTGATTGCTGTGATGAACTTGAATGTTTGGGAATGTATCCTTGCTGATTTTGTGTTGTGTCTTTTGTAAGTCGGATGTGTATGATACATGTTGCTCATTTGCCTAACAATGTGATACTTCTTCTCCTTACAGGATATATGTTGATCTTTGGATGCTTTTTTCATAGAGAATAGTGTAGATGATGGTGCTTCCTTTATAACATGGAGTAGGAGACTTCTCTCAGAGACTTAAAAATTCAGGAAGAACTTGAAGTTTGATGGATGGATGTCCTCTATGATGCAGATGATGAAGTGTATTGACATGATGAACTTGAAGTGATCTCTTGGAGTGGTAACATGATGTCTCCCTTGCTGTGACTACCTTCTGACTTCACTCCTTGCTTGAAGATGGTCCCAGGCGCCTTACTCCTTGTATGACTCTTTAGCTCCATCAATTCTCCTACAACACAAACCAATAAACATATCAATCCATTGATAGGCATTTTGACCTCATAACACAAAGAAATCATTTTGAACATTTATTAGCCTTTCCAAGCCTAGGTGCACATTTAGGCCTGTGGAGATGCAAAAGTGCGCCTTCATACTTACTGCAATTTTATGATCTCAAACCCTTGTTGATGCTTAAAGATGTTCATTTTGACAAAGTAAAGACCCCTTAACATTGATTTTTGCTCTTGTACTTAAGGTGCAATTTTAGGGTTGAAGAAGTGGAAAAGTGCGCCTAGGTAACTTAGGCTTGTTTTTTGGCATCTGTGGTTTCAAACACTTGTTTAAATTCTCAGGGGACCACTTCATCCCTAGGCACTAAACTTCAGGTTTTCAGGAACTATGTTTTCAAGGTGCCAAAAGGTGACTCCACATATGCAAAATTGCGCCTAACATACTTGAGGAGGGTGCACTTCGAGTTTGTGGATTCCAACCATTGTGTAGGTTCAATGAGATGTTTGGGCACTCAAACTTCTTCAAACTCATGAAACTAAGCATACTTCTTAGGCGCAAAAAGATGATTCTACTGATGCAAATTGGCGCCTTAGCTTAGGTGAGTGAATTTTGGACTTAGGCAATTGTAGGTGTGTTGAGAGGCTCAATCCTTTCAAGGCGCCCATCTCTTTTACAACTTCTAACATGTTCTCAAGGCGCAAGTTGATGGCTCTACAGGTGCAAATTGGCGCCTTATCTTCCTTGAAGCAATTTGGTTAAGTTTGAACCTTAAGGATGTCTCCAAGCGCCAACTTGTCATTGTTAATGATGATTTCTCAAGTTCTAACCTTAGGCGCAAATTTTGACTTCTATAGTGGCCTAAATGCGCCTCACCTTCCTTGTGAGTTTTTCCAAAATTTTCTAAGTCTTGAAACACTGCATGTTGATCTTAGGTGCAAGAAGATGACTCTGGATGATGTTTCCCTCTTCCACCATGCCTAGGCGCACATTTGGGTCTCTTTAGGAGCATATTTGCGCCTTGGGTTATTGTAGCATTTTCTTGCAATATTTCCTAGGTTCAAGTCATTTTGAGGGTCAAAACATCCATTCCTATTAGGGCGCCACAGTTTGGAGTGATTATAATGATCAAAACCTCCTTCTAGATTAAGGCGCACATTGCTCACTGTCAGACTCCTGAATTGCGCCTTAGTGTATGCTTATCATTTGTTGAGATTTCGTCTAAGTCCAGAACATGAGGTTGATTCAATTGTTTGGGGTGCAACCTACCTTGTCATTACTAAGCCCTTAGCTTCCACAGACTCCGCGCTCGACACACTCCAGGAAATTATGGTTCCCAGTACGAGGTTATTGATTCAAACACCACTGACTCCATCATGAAATAAACCTAAGACATCATCCAAGGCTCATAGCAAAGCACTGGAGCTCAAAAACAGGGGTCCCCATTTGCAATGGGGTGATGTTGTGAACACGTCACAACAGGACCAAAACTCTAGTAAAATCAGAAAGCATAGATGTAATTCAGACCTCCTGATGTATGTATTGAACAAATGACTCCTGTTAATTTCTGTTGTATCTTGATACCATATGGACCAAGTAAGGTTCAAAGTCTCACACATTGCAATAAGGCATCTGCAACATTTTTATACTTCAGCTTTTTGAAAGGGCAGGCTTAATTCATGGTCATCCAATTTGTTTAAACTCTCCCAGCTAAGAGTTTTCGGCGTAGAAAATGTTTTATTTTTTCTAGCTTTGCCCAACTTTTGCTTGCTTGTAGGCAGGGTTTGTACCATCCCTGAAGAGAGAGTTGAAGACTGTGTTGGAAGCAGCTGAACCTCCTAAGGTGTGCCATACTTTGCAATTACCTGATCCAAGGTTGTCTTCCAGATTTTCAGCTGTAAAGTGAAAGATAAAGTTCTTGCTCTTGTTCTTTTACGGTTTACCTTTTTCAACCATGATTACATTAGTAAAAACATAATTTTCTACAATAAATACTTATTGAAAACTTAGTTTTCTGTAGTTTGCCTGCCTACCTTGGCCCTTTGGATTTTTGAGGCTTGCCTGAAACACTGGAGGTGTTGCTTAGATTTCTATGTTTGGCTTGTAACATACACCCCTGGTATATGTATTGTTCTATGTATTTTTTTTTGTTTTTTGATGTTTTGCTGTTTAGGGTTTTATGGGTTTTTCTTGCATGTGCATTTTTGCATGAAATACATATAAAATGAGCAATATACTGAAAACCCATAAAAACTAAAAGAGATAACAACAAACTAATGAAGACCCAGATTGTATTTTGCCAAAATATGAATTACAGTAACATACCCAAATCAAGATTTACAACTTCATTTGGATGTTGTAGCCGGACCAGCAACAAAGGCCACATAAATCACTCTAAACTCCTTCACCAAGTATGAGAATGCAAAGCAAATACATAGAATAGGTCTGCAGACCCTGGGCGACCTTTTTGGGGGTGATATTGAGTCACTAAATAGATTTAAACCTTTGTCTAAGAACCCCACGTCCAACCTGCATATGTACGACCTCACTAGCAATGCACAACAACACCAAAAAGCAATGAAATCTCTTTTAAAACCTACGATTATGGACTGATAATCTTTGCTGAAGCTGGGCGACCTGATTGCAATGGAAATGCTCACCAAAATCCACCTTAAATCTCCACAAAATGTTGATGAGGAAGGTATGACCCTGTCCAAGAGTGTACGACCTACATAAGGCTGCTCAATATTGTAATAAACTCCTTCAAGAATATACAAATCTGCTCTTCAACTATTTATTAATGGCTGCACATGTAATCTTCATCAAATAACTTCATTTCATGCCCGATTCTTCACCAAAATGGACCAACTGAATGCACAAATGAGACCTCTAGATGAAGCCTCCACAAATGCTCTCCTGATACGATCTTCCACGCACGAGGAAAGGGACCAATGCCGGGGTTTTCGTTCCAACACGGCCAACTGAAACCCTAGAGCCAAACTCCAAAGCCAAAGCACAATAAACTCACAAAGAGAGCAAAATGAATAATCTTCGCATATGCAAATGAGAGTACTTTTTGTCTTTTTGTTGCTCCTCCAAGCCCAACGCCCAAGATGAAAGATTTTTATTATTTTTAATTCATTAAACATCCCCTTGTCTCTCCATGAGGGGCGCCCACCTCCTAGTAGCCCAATTTTAAGTCATAACTTAATTTTATGAAGTAATATTACTTTATGACTTAAAGTAACTTAACTTTCGAATAGTATAAGTTAAATATTTAATTTAACTTATATATCGACTTATAATACCTATGGCCCTTAAATAACATGAATTCCTATGCCATGACCATTCACATTGCCCTGCCATAAATAGCAAGTGCTCGGCTCCCGACTTACTATAAATAGTAAGTCCCTTGAAATGACCCCCTAAACATCTCCATTAGCCTACGAGAGTCTGGTCATAGGCTAATCTCTGTCCACTGATCCAATGGGTTAGATGGGGGACATTATAGTTCGCCCTCCCCAAGATTGCTTGTCCTCAAGCAACCTCAGCTCAGGATGTTGCAATATCTGCTCACTCGCTCAAGTGGCATCCTCAACTGGTAAATTCTTCCACTTAACGAGGTACTCTCTGATGATCCGTTTCCTCGAATTCCTCTCCAGGGTGTCAATAATAGCCTTTGGTACCAAAATTAGCTTCCCCTCATTCAATGGTGGAAGCTCAGTTGAATGAATCACGTTGTAGCCAAGAGCTTTCTTCACCCTGGAAACATGAAACACATTGTGCACCTTGCTATCTGCTGATAGCTCAATCTCGTATGCCACTTCACCCACTCTTCTGATAATCCTGAATGGACCATAAAACCTGGGTTTCAATTTTTCTGCCCCTCTTTTTGAGAGTGGACTGCTTGTAGGGTTGGAGCCTCAAATACACCATGTCTCCAACCTCGAAACTCCTCTCCACTCAGTGCTGATCAGCATAAAGCTTCTGTTGATTTCATGCCTGCTGTATATTCTCCCTGAGCTGGTTCACTATGTCCTGGCTCTCCTGCAAAAGGTCTTTTGCCTTAGGCACTCGACTGTCACCAAGTAAGAGATCTGTGAAGCATGGGGCATCATAACAATATAGTGCCCTAAAAGGAGTCATTTGGATAGATATGTGGTATGTGATGTTGTAACAGTACTCCCCCAAGAGCAACCATTTGATCCATGCCTTATGCTGTCCCAAAACATAATTATGAAGATACCCCTCCAACCACTTGTTCACCACCTCTGTTTGGCCATCTGTCTGCGGGTGGTAACTGGTACTAGGAGTCAACTTAGTGCCACATAGTCTGAATAACTCCTGCCAAATTAAAATCAGGAACTTGTTGTCCCTATCACTGACTATATTCTTGGGTATCTTGTGAAGCCTGAATATCTCCCTGAAAAATAAATCAGCCACCTGACCAGCTGTATAGGTTGCTGAAATGGCGAAGAAGTGTGCAAATTTGGTGAGTCTATCGACTACCACATAAATATAGTCCTTCCCCTGTACCTTTGGCAACCCTATGATGAAGTCAATGAATATACATTTCCATTTTTGGTTGGGAATAGGCAATGGCTTTAATAAACTTGCTGGGTAAGTATGCTCATGCTTATTCTGCTGACAAATGGGACACTCACGAACATACTTCAACACTTCCTCCTTGAGCCCTTTCCATGTGAACCTCTCCCGAATCTGTTTGTAAGTCTTGAAGAATCTAGGATGGCCAGCCATTGGAGTATCATGGAAAGTTTTTATCACCTTATGCTTGAATTGAGAACTAGGCACCAAAAATATTATGTCTTTGTATATGATCAAATCATTCACCATATAATATCTATCATCCTTGATAGTGCCCTCAATGAGTCCTGTTGCCCAAGAGTCCTTAACATACTCTGCTGCAATCAACTCCCTCCAATCAACAAATATCTCTCCAACTAAGCACAAGTGAGGTCTCCTCGACAATGCATATGCAACTATATCCCTCTTCCCCTTGACATACTTGATGTCAAAATCATAGGCCTGGAGCCTACTGACCCACTTCTGCTGTCTGTCATTCAGATCCTTTTGGTTTATGAAATATTTTATGCTGTTATGATCTGTCTTTATGATGAACTTTCCACCTACCAAATAAGGTCTGAATTTGGCCAATGCATGCATTATGGCCAACATCTCTCGGTCATACACTGAGTAACTCCTCTCAACACCTCGAAGTTTCCTGCTTTCGAATGCTATCGGGTGTTTCTCCTGCATAAGCACTACCCTTATCCCTTCTCTTGAAGCATCACACTCTAGCTCAAACGGCTTAGAGAAGTCGGGCATCGCTAACACAGGGCAAGTAGACATCAAGTACTTGAAGTGATCAAAGCACTGCTGAGCTCTGTCATTCCACTCAAAGGCTCCTTTCTTCGTCAAGTCTGTCAATGGTGCATCTGTCTGAGAGAAACCTTTTACAAACCTCCTGTAAAACCTGCAAAGTCCAAAGAAGCCCTTAAGCTGTGTGAGGTTTGTGGGTGGGGGCCAATCAACAATTGCCTTTATCTTCTCAGAATCTACCCTGACGCTATCAACACTGATAATGTGGCCCAGATAAAGTAACTCTGTCATGCCAAAGTCGCATTTAGACTCCTTGGCATAGAGGGACTCACTCTCCAATACACTCAATACTTCCTCCGGATGTCTCATGTGATCCTCCCAACTCCTGCTGAAAATCAGTATATCATCAAAGAAGATCAATACAAACTTCCTAAGTTGCTGTCTGGATATGTGATTCATGCAACTCTGGAAGGTAGCAGGTGCATTAGTCAAACCGAAAGGCATCACTAGAAACTCGAAGTGGCCGTAATGACACCTGAAAGCAGTCTTCTCTATGTCCTCTGCCCTCATACGAATCTGGTGATATCCTGAACTTAAGTCAATTTTTGAAAAGTAACAGGCACCATGCAGCTCATCTATCAGCTCATCAATCCTTGGAATAGGATACCTGTTCTTGATGGTTTTCTTATTCAGTGCCCTGTAGTCAATGCACATCCCGATCGTCCCATCCTTCTTTTTAACCAAGACCACTGCAGAAGCAAAGGGACTCTTATTGGGCCAGATGTGTCCCATCTCCAACAACTCCTTGATGGTCTTCTCTATCTCATCCTTAAGTCTCTTAGGATGTCGATAGGGGGTAATCATGATGGGCTTAGTCCCATCCTCTAACTCAATGGCATGCTCTATTCCTCTATCTGGAGGCACTCCTGGTGGTATATCTCCAAACACCTTGCTGTGCTTGCACAAGAGCTTCTGAATATCTGGATGATAACTGCTCTTTTGTTGTGGTGGGGACTCTGGCATGATAAGGCACTCTGCTTCCCACTCTACCTGGGCATGTCGCAGTAATCTCTCCATCCTCTTCAGTGACACTACCCGTGGTCCACCATCTGACAAGCCTCTAAGACATATTTTCTTTCCCGTAAATTCAAATTTCATCTCCATCTTGCTCACATTCATGGTGAACTCTCCTAACTGGTTCATCCAATGCATGCCTAGTACAACATCTGTATCCCCAATAACAACAACATAGAAGTCATCAATCAACTCATACTCACCCATGATAATCTTCAATACACAGATTTTCCTGTTGCATTGCATTTTGAACCCGTCGGCTACCATTACTTTGAAGACCCTTAATTACTCTACCTTCAATCCTCGTCTAGCTAGTGACCCCTCATCGATAAAATTATGCGTAGCTCCTGTGTCAATGAGAGTGATGATACACTGACCTAACCCACGCCCAAGCCATCTTGAGGTGCCTGTGTGTTAGGTCAGCCCATAGGGGAGCTTGAGCTGTTTGATTTAAAAAATCACATCTTTTTATCCCAATCCAAAGTGAGAAGCTTGAGCAGCTTGGCCTCCAAAGTGAATCTAACCGTATAAATAGGCATTTCAAGTCACTTTACTTCATTTCCAAGCCAAGCCTTCCCATAACTCATCCGTTTCAACAGCAAAAGACGTGCTTTTTCTCCATTTTTATGCAGATTTCTGAAGGAGCAGTTTGCTAAGTGTTGTGATGTAATCACACATCGCCCCATTGCAAATGGGGACCCCCTCTTTTTTTTTCTTGCTTTATGTCCTTGTTTTGCTTTAGGTTTAGTTTTCCTCTGAGCTTGTAGGATTTTGATAGTGTTGTGTATCCAAGTCTCAACAGTTTCTTGCCAAGAGGTCTATATCGCTTCATCCTAATGCATGTCACTGAGACCCTGAAAATGACTAAGTCTGATATCTTGAAAATCCTGAAAAAAATGACTTAAGTCTGAAATCTGGTGGATCATCAAAAATCTAGAATCTACATGCTAAATCCTATGGATCCAGGACCTATCTCAAACATCTTGGAAGTATATTGATAAATATTTAAAGTATAAGTCAGATATCAATATTTGACTTATACTTAAACATATTTTCAATATACTTCCATTCAGGAAATCCAAAATTTGACTAAGGCAAGAAATTCCTCACTCCATGTCCAAACCTGCCAAGACTGGGCGACCTCACAAGGTCCTCTTGGATAGTGTCTTCACCATCAGGAGAGCTTGTCCAGACAACACCCTCAAACCTGCCCAGGGAAAGTTAGGATATTTTCACGAGTTTTTGCCGATTGAAGGAAGTTGGGAAGTGATGATGGAGTCTAAAACTAAGATTTTGATGAAAATTCCATGCCTCACCTCCAAACTTGCCGAGATTGGGCGGCCTTGGCATGAGGTCATGAACTCAGCTTCCTGCACATGCATTTATCCAGACATAACCCTCAAATCCGCCCAAGGATAAATTGGTTAAGTTTAGAAGGTTTTCAAGTACAAGACACTGATAAATGATGAATTTAAAGCAAGGTTTGCAAGTTGGAGGGAAGTTAAGTAGATTACAAGCAACATTCCATGCATCATCTCCAAACCAAGCATTACTTAAACTCCTCCCAACGAGGATGAATCAATTGGAAAGAATGATAAAAAATCACTAAGCCTGATGTCCTAAAATCCTGAAAATTGGCTAAGTCTAAAATCTGGTGGATCCTCCAAAATCTAGAATCTGCATGTTAAATCCTATGGATCCGAGAACCATCTCAAACATCTTGGAAGGTATATTGAAAAATATTTAAAGTATAAAAAATTCAATATTTAAAGTAGAGTGATGACGATGACACCAAGGAGATGAGATAATCAAGTTGAAAAGAGTGAAAAGTTTCTAAGTATCAAAAGTCCAAGGCTCACTCTCAAACCCGCCCTACCTGGGCGGCCTAGAGAGGTGAGTCTGGAGTTTGATGTCTAAGCATTGCAACTTCATCCTGATTCCTTCAACTCACCATGATGCTTCACATCTATGCAAGGTCATTCTAGGAGAAGTAAGTTAGAAAAATCACTAAGTCATGCAAATGGAGGAAGAGTGCTAAGGTTAAGATAGAGAGTGTTCACATTGCAAAATCCTTACTAGCACTCCAAAGCCGCCCTTCCTAGGCGGATTTCACCAAGACTGATGGACAAGATCACTTAACATCCATGATGTGTCTTTCAACTTCATAAACATCTCAAGATTTCACTAAGTTTTGAAGTTGATAGAAAGGAGTTATCAAATGGAGGGAATGAACATCAAATGAAGTTAAACTCCACACCCTACCTTCCAAGCCGCCCATGCTAGGCGGCCTTGAGCATTTCACTTGGATAACATCACCTTCTCCACAACACATTCTCCATGCATTCTCTTGAAGTCCGCCCTTCTTCCCAAGGTTGTCCATCTCATACAAGGAGGTTAAATTATCAAGGAAGCAAGTGAAGATGTCTTATGTTGTCAAAACCAAGCTAAAAAAATCTCTGAGTTATGAAAATCCTTACACCTCCAATCCTGCCCATGCTAGGCGGCCTTGAGCTCCTCATCTGGACAGCTTCATGTCATTCACAAGACACTCTTCGCCTATCACATCTAAACCCGCCCAGTGTGGGTGGCTTTCACACCTTGACATGGAATTCACATCAAATAATCCATACTACTCTTCTAAACCCGCCTAGGCACTTAGGCATGGATTTCATGCGAAAGGGTATGTTTTATGCTTAAGATGAATGTAATTTGTTATTGAAAATCCTTTATATCAAGTCTTAATTTGATGTTTTTTTGTAGGTGGAGGATCCAAGGAGGTGAATGGCGAGAGCTCATACATGAGAAGTTTGGAAGGCGGAGGAAAGTTGCTCAAGTTTGTCATCATCATCACATGGAGGAGAGCTCCTGTATCAAGTTCATCTTATTTTGAAGACTTCGTAGACATCAACGCCACGCATGAGGACTCATCATCCAGAGTTGTCTACTTCATGTACATCCATCATATGCAAGTCTACTACAAGAAGTCACGCACAAGACATCTTCCACCTCAACACTCCATGAGTCAATGCAACTGTCCAGAGGCATGATCCTGCAAGAACAACATCACAAGATGAGAGATGAGCATGATCATCAAAGCGATCCATGAGTTATATTAAAGACAACAAGAATAGAATATTCTAAGTAAAGTGAACGTGAACCAGACTAGTTTGTGTGAAGATGCTGAGGTGGCACATACACATCATCAAGCCAATCGCATTCTGCCATGTCATTCATTCAAGAGGGCCCACCATAAATATGCTCCAAAGATGCTTATCACATTGGGAAATGTGCCTTTATTGCCTCTTTCATGTTCTAAAAATAGCAAATTTTGTAACAAACTGCCTTGTTGTCTCAATCTCGGCCGTTGATTGCTAAATCAATCTGAGCCATTCATTGTAATTCTTGAGCTCTATATAAGGGTCACTACTCTCATTTGTAAGGAAAATCATGAGAGAAGATCATTAGAGGGGGACATTAGAGGAGAATCATTAGAGGAAGATAGAGTAGGAGTAGATACTATGGCAATAGGAGTAGAGTAGAAAGAACTCTTCGAAATCATTGAAGAGATATATGAGATTGTTGTAAACAAAACACTTCCTAAATGAATACAAGCTCATTGTTGTTGTTCGCATGGTGATCTTGTACGATCAAGGAATGTTCGCATGGTTTCTTATTCTCCAAGATGGTTGAGATGTGGTTCCAAGTAGCTTAGATGATAAAGTAGATAGAGTTCATTGATGTAATGGATATATGCAATTATATTTGATGAATTCGTGTTGGTTCATACTTTTGATGGCTTGTCGACGGTAAGTCATCATGTAAAGTTGGCCTGAACCACATCTTGCAAATAGTTCAATTGTTGATGCTCCTTCGAGTTGTGCCAGCTGTGGGTACTTTGGAGTGTGTCAACAATATGAAAATCCTTGGTTTATCCTTTGGAGATTGCACTTATTTCATGTAGTTGTTGCTTGTCATGGCGAAGTGAAATTTGGTTTTCTAAGGGAATTTGTCCACCATGGCATCGTTCATCAGGTCATTGACTTTAGATTAGCTTTCTTAACCCTTGCCTTTTGCCTTTTCTTTTTGTAGTTGATTAGAAAAAGTTCCATTTCATAATAAGGAGGAATACATGTTTGAATGGAGTGATGAATAAATTTTGCGTAAGTCCCTTTGTGTAAACAGCATTATCACGTCATACCACCGAGGCTATCCGTTGCAAATCACGTACAAGGAACCTTGGAGCGTTCTTGTTTGATCACGTAGTTTAGCATTCGAGACGTTTTGTTCAAGAGAGGATAGAGCACTTGGTGTTTTATTCTAATCTTGTTGTTGTCAAGAAAACATCATCAACCGAATTGGCGCTAGAAGGAGGGCTGAACGGGGAAAGAATGCATTGCTCTAGTCATCATTCATTTTTTGCTCGGCTCTCCTATCGCTCAACAGAATTGGCGCTAGGAGGGTTGATCAAAGGTATTGCTCCATTCGTTGCGCGTCCCTCTCCTCCTAACGCCCATCAACAGAATTGTCGGTAGGAGGATGTGAACAGGGAATCACATTGCTTCAAGCATGCGGACGAACTCTAAGTTGTGAAAGTGGAACCAAAGTGAGCTTTCAAGGAAGAATTCGAGATTTCAAGATCTCTCTTATGTCTAAAATCCAAAAATGTAGAAAATAGAAAAAAAAATCGAAAAAAAGTGAAAAATCAGAAAATTCAAAAATAGACATGGATTTCTCAGGATCTTGAAGGCAATTCAAGATGGATTATCCTCACGATGATGTTCTTCAGCTTTGGTGGACTTTGAATGCACAACTTCATCCTAGGAGTTTAAGCAACTTTGCATCAAGGGATGTAGAATTCACGACACCAATGGACATGAGGAGCTGTATTGTCTAACATTTTTGTCAAGAATGGAATTAGCATTGCAAGGAAATTTTTTTTTTTCACAGGTACATGAGCCAATTGTTCTTGCAAAGGTGGTTCATAACGCCTTGTTTGATGAAAGAGAGTCCTTCTTAAGTTTCAGGGAGATGATCAAGAAGAGACTGAGCATTGAGAAGGACTTGCCTGCCGAAGACATGTTGATTCCAGGTGGTTGGTGCAGGATTCATAACACCACTCATTGGGAACTCACGTGCTCATCTTGTCAGGAAGCTATTCGTCAAGTGAAGGATCAATTGAGGTTGGAAGAAGAATCTCAGGTACAACTAAGACTAGACGACTTGTGGAGCAAATGTCTTCGAGAAATCAATTCACCACCCAAACGAGAAGATGTTCCCATGTTATTCAAAAGTGAAGATAGCACGAGTAAGATTAATGATCAAGTGGGGAACCGATTTGCATACCTTCTTCCAAGTAAGAACCAACCTCTTGTTGAAGAAGAAGCTGAAAAGGAACTAGAGGACATTCAAACGAAGGCAATTGATGATCAAGATGTTGATTCCGCCATCACAGAAGAAAGCGATTCAAGTTTGTTGCAAGAAGAAGAATTCCTTGATGAACACTCATTCATGCTACGTAAGGAGATCCTTGAAAATGAGTTGCAGGAAGTACAAAAAGAGTTGTTGGAAGATAATCAATTGGATGCATTACAAGCAGCACTTCAAGCCCTCATCGAAGAGCCATCGAATGAACAACAATTCGGAGGGGCGCTAGACGCTTCCATCCAAGAAATACAAAAAGAGTTCCAGCTGAAGTTGTCTCAAGATGATCAAATTGAGGAAGTGGAGGTCAAGGACACGAAGCAATTTGAGTTGGTGCTAAGCCCTTTATTGAAAATCCACAACGAGCTAACAGGTGAAATGTTCCATGCTTTCGAAATTCAATTGTTTTCACCTTCACATCTTGATATGCCCACTATTGATCATAATGTTGATTTGCATGTTGCGGATGCAAGTGGGATGATCCACCACCAACTTCGACCTCCAGACATGTTGGTAGGCAACGAGCATAAATATCCATTCAAAGGAGAAGAACACCAGGTTGTATCTTTCCCTGCTATTGATTGGAAAGATGTTGAATTTGATGATTATGAATTTCCAAGTTGTGAATTTGAAGAATATGAATTTCATTATGGAAATTTAGGAAAAACAACTTGTGTGTGGATAAATCATGGTCCTGATGAACTGCCACAATTGATAATCTTTAGAGATTTTGTTTAAATATGAGAATCATATCGTGCAAGATGTTTTTTATGAATTCAAAGATAAATTAGCAAAACTTTGAACTGTCACTTGCACATTGCTACTCTTGTTCATTTTGAGAAATCATGCTAGGTCAAGTATATACTTAGGTCTTTTGATTCGTGTCTTCTCTTTGTACATAGCTTTGCTTAGAGTAGGTTTTCCTTTATGTTGTTTTAGAGTAATTTTGCTATGTTCAGTTGGTCTTTGGTTTTTTTTGCTTTCCGTAGTTTAGGTTGTTGGCTTTAGTGTTTAGTTGCTTTTCGGGGTTCCAAAGTTGTTGAAAGGTGATGAAATTTCAAGAAACATAATCTGGTATATGTTTAAGTTCATTTCTTTGATAAATATTCATGAAAGTCTTTAGAAGCTAAGGATGATTTTCTCTAACTTTTTCACAAAGTTAGGATCTGTACTTGACTCAGAAAGGAATTATGAATTGTGTCTTGACATTGATATCTTGTGATTACACATATTTTTCTGTTGAATTATTGATATCTTTCAGTCTTCTTTTGAGAAACTTCAGTCATGAATTGGAAGTTTATTGTGGACTCCATGGTTAGAGTTGAACAGTGTGACTGCTTGTTCACTGGAAGAAAAATCCGTTGTTTAGCATGACTTGAAGTATTTAAAGGCCTCATAATTTTACACATCTTAAATAGTCGCAAAGTTCTAAGTGAGTCTTGGTGAGCTTGAATTAAGTGAGATAGTTCATGATTCCACTTCATTCCATTATATTGCATCTATCCGTATGCTCCATATTCCATTTCAATTCATCGTCTCCTATACATAATAAAGATCTCCATCCATTTCATTCGTTCCATCAAATAATGAACTCAAGTCTAATGCCCGAATCCTCCATATAGTCCTATTTTCGCCTCAAACTCCTAGTAATGAGTCATCAGGATAAAGGTTTGAGTCCTCTATGGACAAGGTAGTTGAAGTCTATCCATGTCAATATCTGCTCAAATGACCTTAGCCGCTACACAAAAAGCAAGGTCAAGATGTTGGTATTTCGATCCGTTCCGCCTAAAACATTGTTTTCCATTATTCACCCATTACATATCCATTTCACCTCCATTACTATGCACATTCCAAAAGCATTTGGCCACACACACCTTCTGCCATCCACCTTACTTCCATTTGCCTAACTCCCATCGCCATATCCCTTTATCCATTTACCCATTTCCTAATCGTGATCAATGAGTGTGAGTGTCGTCTAAATGAGAAGCTTGCAATCCATTCGCCCATCCCATATTTCCACGGAAATAAATATTTGGATGCCTTTACCCATGAAACAAAGAAATTTTCTGAAAATTTTAAGATCTTTATGCCTTAGCACAAATGCTAGAAATCAAAGCAAAGCATATTCAAAGGCTATTTCATTCCATATTTCCAAATGAAAAGGTAAAAGTTCGGGTACTTAAGTCTAAGTAGCTGAATCCAAAGAGGCTTCCGCATCCAAAGAAATCCACTTTCATTCATCCCATTCCATTTCCATTCCATCCAAAGTTCCAAATTACTTCATCCCATGAAACAAAATAAAAAAAAAGGAAATTCTACGTTCGTGTGGGTCATGAAGTTACTGCTTCATACATTCACTAGCCATCACTCTCGTCCCTAAGTATACCTCCCCTTCCCTTTGCAAGCTTCGAAGTTTAGTCCGGTATGTCCAAACGTTGATCGTGATTCCGTCCCATTTCATTCCATTATATATACCATCTGCTTCCCTCTATCTCCCGCTAGCCTGCATATCCCACCACTTGCCTGGTCTATGTTTTGGATGCCTTTCCATCTACTTGTTTGTACAATCCACATCATAGTCCACTCTTGCTGTTCATTTTTCCATCCAGTTGTTATCGTATTTGTCATTACTTGCCAACATTAGTAAGCACAATGATATGACAAGGTTTTTGTATGGACTAGTTTTTTTCACGGAACTAGACACTTGAGTCCCTCCTATCTATTAACATGGTGAAAACCTGACAAACAGGCACCATGTGTAATTGTCATCCTATCTAAAAAAAAATTAAATTAAATGAAAAAAAAAAAAAGGAAAAGAAAATAGTAAAGAGAAATCTTTTCGTCCACAGGTGAAAACCACCTATGGTGGCGCCTTGGATAAGTACCATGATGAAAACCTGGCAAACAGGCGTCATGCGTAAAGACACACTGTCTCATCCCACCTATCCATCCTGTCATTTCCATTCCAATCCATACCATCATTATCCATTTCATCCGTATGTATATATCTATATATATATCCTTCATTCAGCCGCCGTCCATGAACTTACCTAGCTTAAGACAGGCGAGCTTAGATGATCTTAGCTTCTAAGGGACGGAAATGAATGCAATTGTTTGAATTATGAATGGTTGTACTAAGCTTTTGATTTTGATTTCTTGATCATGTATTCATGTTTGTTCAACCTAACATGTGGGTGTATGCAGAAGGTTTCAATTCGTTGATTCCTATTTATCATTGGAATACTTGGGAGAATCAATATTTGTTGAACATTGCACACACGGTGGTAATCAAAGGACGAAGTGTCTTAACCCAATTCATCGTTCTTTTCCCTTTCGAGTATATGTCCCGCCTAAGTGATGGAATTAGGGCTAATTATCTGAAGTTTCTTGGTTTGGATTGAGTCTTTTTCTTTGAAATGTTCAAGAACATTTATTCGGATTGGCACTAGATGTTGTGATGTAATCACACATCGCCCCATTGCAAATGGGGACCCCCTCTTTTTTTTTCTTACTTTCTGTCCTTGTTTTGCTTTAGGTTTAGTTTTCCTCTGAGCGTGTAGGATTTTGATAGTGTTGTGTATCCAAGTCTCAACAGTTTCTTGCCAAGAGGTCTATATCCCCTCATCCTGATGCATGTCACTGAGACCCTGAAAATGACTAAGTCAGATATCTTAAAAATCCTGAAAAAATGATTGTCTGAAATCTGGTGGATCCTCAAAAATCTAGAATCTACATGCTAAATCCTATGGATCCAGGACCTATCTCAAACATCCTGGAAGTATATTGATAAATATTTGAAGTATAAGTCAATATCTGACTTATACTTAAACATATTTTCAATATACTTCCATTCAGGAAATCCAAAATTTGACTAAGGCAAGAAATTCCTCACTCCATGTCCAAACCCGCCCAGACTGGGCGGCCTCACAAGGTCCTCTTGGACAGTGTTTTCACCATGAGGAGAGCTTGTCCAGACAACACCCTCAAACCCGCCCAGGGAAAGTTAGGATATTTTCACGAGTTTTTGCCGATTGAAGGGAGTTGGGAAGTGATGATGGAGTCTAAAACTAAGATTTTGATGAAAATTCCATGCCTCACCTCCAAACCCGCCCAGACTGGGCGGCCTTGGCATGAGGTCATGGACTCAGAATCCTGCACATGCATTTATCCAGACAGAACCCTCAAATCCGCCCAAGGATAAATTGGTTAAGTTTAGAAGGTTTTCAAGTACAAGGCACTGAGAAATGATGAATTTCAAGCAAGGTTTGCAAGTTGGAGGGAAGTTAAGTAGATTACAAGCAACATTCCATGCATCATCTCCAAACCAAGCATTACTTAAACTCCTCCCAAGGAGGATGAATCAATTGGAAAGAATGATAAAAAATCACTAACCCTGATGTCCTGAAATCCTGAAAATTGGTTAAGTTTGAAATCTGGTGGATCCTCCAAAATCTAGAATCTGCGTGTTAAATCCTATGGATCCGAGACCCATCTCAAACATCCTGGAAGGTATATTGAAAAATATTTAAAGTATAAGAATCTTATACTTAAATATATTTTTCAATATACCTTTACTCAGAACATTTCCAATATGGCGACAAGACTTGCATTCGAAGCACACCCTCTAAACCCGCCCTACCTAGGCGGCCTTGGCATGGGGTCTTGGATTCAAGGTTGTGATCATGCACTTTCTCCATACACTACCTCCAAATCCGCCTTCGGGAGAGAATTTTCAAAGTTTAGAAGAGATTTTGAGTGAGTTCAAGACAAAATCCAAGGGTAGTATCCCAACCCGCCCAACTTGGGCAGCTTCACAGGGTGTTTATGGATGATGTCTCCACCAGGTGACACTCTCCAGACAACAGTCCCAAACCCGCCCAAGGAGAAAAGTGGCTAAGTTTATAAGGTTTTCTAGCATAAAGCATAAGAAGATGATGAAATTCCAATGAAAGTTTGTAAGTTTGAAGGAGTTAAAATCATTTTAAGTCAAATTCCATGGGTCACTCTCAAACCCGCCCAGCCTGGGCGGCCTCAAGAGGTGCTCATGGACTATGTCATGTCCCACATGAAACTCTCCACACACTGCTTCCAGAACCGCCCAGGGTGAAGAACAACATAAGTTGTAAGTTTGTTTGATGAGAGTGATGAAGATGACACCAAGGAGATGAGATAATCAAGTTGAAAAGAGTGAAAAGTTTTGAAGTATCAAAAGTCCAAGGCTCACTCTCAAACCTGCCCTACCTGGGCGGCCTAGAGAGGTGAGTTTGGAGTTTGATGTCTAAGCATTGCAACTACTCCATCCTGATTCCTCCAACTCACCATCATGCTTCACATCCATGCAAGGTCATTCTAGGAGAAGTAAGAAAAATCACTAAGTCATGCAAATGGAGGAAGAGTGCTAAGGTTAAGATAGAGAGTGTTCACATTGCAAAATCCTTACTAGCACTCCAAAGCCGCCCTTCCTAGGCGGATTTCACCAAGACTGATGGACAAGATCACTTAACATCCATGATGTGTCTTTCAACTTCATAAACATCTCAAGATTTCACTAAGTTTTGAAGTTGATAGAAAGGAGTTATCAAATGGAGGGAATGAACATCAAATGAAGTTAAACTCCACACCCTACCTTCCAAGCCGCCCATGCTAGGCGGCCTTGAGCATTTCACTTGGATAACATCACCTCCTCCACAACACATTCTCCATGCACTCTCTTCAAGTCCGCCCTTCTTCCCAAGGTTGTCCATCTCATACAAGGAGGTTAAATTATCAAGGAAGCAAGTGAAGATGTCTTATGTTGTCAAAACCAAGCTAAAAAAACTCTAAGTTATGAAAATCCTTACACCTCCTCCAATCCCGCCCATGCTAGGCGGCCTTGAGCTCCTCATCCGGACAGCTTCATGTCATTCACAAGACACTCTTCGCCTATCACCTCTAAACCCGCCCAGTGTGGGTGGCTTTCACACCTTGACATGGAATTCACATCAAATAATCCATACTACTCTTCTAAACCCGCCTAGGCACTTAGGCATGGATTTCATGCGAAAGGGTATGTTTTATGCTTAAGATGAATGTAATTTGTTATTGAAAATCCTTTATATCAAGTCTTAATTTGATGTCTTTTTGTAGGTGGAGGATCCAAGGAGGTGAATGGCGAGAGCTCATACATGAGAAGTTTGGAAGGCGGAGGAAAGCCGCTCAAGTTTGTCATCATCACCACATGGAGGAGAGCTCCTGCATCAAGTTCATCTTACTTTGAATACTTCGTAGACATCAACGCCACGCATGAGGAGTCATCATCCAGAGTTGTCTACTTCATGTACATCCATCATATGCAAGTCTACTACAAGAAGTCACGCACAAGACATCTTCCACCTCAACACTCCATGAGTTAATGCAATTGTCCAGAGGCATGATCCTACAAGAACAACATCACAAGATGAGAGATGAGCATGATCATCAAAGCGATCCATGATTAACATTAAAGACAACAAAAATAAAATATTCTAAGTAAAGTGAACATGAGGTGAACTAGACTAGTTCGTGTGAAGATGTTGAGGTGGCACGTACACATCATCAAGCCAATCACATTCTGCCATGTCATTCATTCAAGAGGGCCCACCATAAAGATGCTCCAAAGATGCTTATCTCATTGGGAAACGTGCCTTCATTCCCTCTTTTATGTTTTAAAAATAGCAAATTTTGTAACAAACTGCCTTGTTGTCTCAATCTCGGCCGTTGATTGCTAAATCAATCTGAGCCATTCATTGTAATTCTTGAGCTCTATATAAGGGTCACTACTCTCATTTGTAAGGAAAATCATGAGAGAAGATCATTAGAGGGGGACATTAGAGGAGAATCATTAGAGGAAGATAGAGTAGGAGTAGATACTATGGCAATAGGAGTAGAGTAGAAAGAACTCTTCGAAATCATTGAAGAGATATATGAGATTGTTGTAAACAAAACACTTCCTAAATGAATACAAGCTCATTGTTGTTGTTCGCATGGTGATCTTGTACGATCAAGGAATGTTCGCATGGTTTCTTATTCTCCAAGATGGTTGAGATGTGGTTCCAAGTAGCTTAGATGATAAAGTAGATAGAGTTCATTGATGTAATGGATATATGCAATGATATTTGATGAATTCGTGTTGGTTCATACTTTTGATGGCTTGTCGACGGTAAGTCATCATGTAAAGTTAGCCTGAACCACATCTTGCAAATAGTTCGATTGTTGATGCTCCTTCGAGTTGCACCAGCTGTGGGTACTTTGGAGTGTGTCAACAATATGAAAATCCTTGGTTTATCCTTTGGAGATTGTACCTATTTCATGTAGTTGTTGCTTTTCATGGAAAAGTGAAATTTGGTTTTCTAAGGGAATTTGTCCACTATGGTATCATTCATCATGTCATTGACTTTAGATTAGCTTTCTTAACCCTTGCCTTTTACCTTTTCTTTTTGTAGTTGATTAGAAAAAGTTCCATTTCATAATAAGGAGGAATACATGTTTGAATGGAGTGATGAAAAAATTCTGCGTAAATCCCTTTGTGTAAACAGCATTATCACATCATACCACCGAGGCTATCCGTTGCAAATCACGTACAAGGAACCTTGGAGCGTTCTTGTTTGATCACGTAGTTTAGCATTCGAGACGCTTTGTTCAAGAGAGGATATGGCAGTTGGTGTTTTATTCTATTGTTGTTGTTGTCAAGAATACATTATCAACACTAAGGGAGTGAAGAGACAGGTTTTCTCCATCAAACGCAGGGATTTCTTCAACCAAGGCATAGGTTTCTTCATATCAGACCTGTTTCTTTCACCTCCAAGTTAGATTTCTTCATCAAAGCTAAGTTTTCTCCATTAAATAACTTTTTCTTCAACAAAGCAGGTTGTTTCAGCAAAGAAAAGAATCCCTTTCTTATCAAAACTAGAGATTTTCAGACCCTTTCTTCATCAAAACCAGAGATTTTCACACTCTTTCCTCATCAGAACCAGAGTCTTTCATCAAAAGGCAGACCCAGAGATCATCACAAAAGGCAGATTTTCTTGAAATCCAAGGTTGGAATCTCCATTTCAAAACATAGATTTGTTAGAAAGGAGCAGATTTCTGAAGGAGGAGGTCAATTTCATCCAAGGAAAGGGCAGATTTCTTCAAACAAAAGGCAGAATTTTACACAAAAAGAATCAGAAATTCATTAAGTGGAACAAAGTTTCATCAAATTGAAACATAATTCTTCATAAAAGAGGCAAAGTTTTCCATTGAAAAAGCGAATTTCTTTAGGAAAGAGTGAATTTCCCACAAGAGGAATGAAGAAAATATTTTGTTTACTCAAATGGAATTTGATCAATCATGCTAGTTTGTTTCATGTTTCATTTCGTATTACATTGCATTAGGGATTTTCATCCGCCTTTGCTATTTAAGACTTCTCTTTCTTTTGTAGGAATTTTGCACAAGGATTCATTCCATGAAAAGGATAAAGTTCAAGACATTTCAATAACAGAAGAAATGCTAGCATCAAGGACAACGGGATAGAGAGGAGTTCCACATCAAGGATTCCAGTTCCGAACAAGAGGATCAATCCTTGGAAATCCAAGAACAAGAGTACAGTGCACCATTCATCAGGAGGATCAAGAATCCACACCAAGAAGACAAGAATCCACATCAAGAAAACAAGGATCCGTGCCAGTGCATGACCCAAGTCAAGTGCAACACCAGAAGGAATTTCCAAGTCCAAAACACACTCAAGGAACAATTGTTTCGGTTATGTTGAGGTGGCATTCCATCACCATCAACCAATCAAGGCATGCCAAGTGGCTACAAAAGGACACTATGAGGTGGCGCCCCAGGACATGTATCAACTTTTCATTTGCTAGAGTGGTGGCAGCTTTATGTACTTTCTCATTAGGGTTTCTATTTGACCTAATTTTGGGCATTGATTTCTAGAAAATCAAATCTTGGCCCCTTTTGTAAGCCTATATAAAGGCCCCTTGGCCTCATTTGAAGGGGGGATTAGAGACATTAGAATAGGAGAGGAGAATAGAAAAAGGAAAGAGAGCAACAGTTGCTGTTCATTACTGTAATATTTCTCCATTTTTGAGAGCAATCTAACTTCAAGACATTCGCAGATTGTTGCAAAGACCAAGTTAATACATGAGCATTGAATAATGGTGTTTATGGCATTCTCTGGATGTGTTAGCATGGTTTTCCAGTTTTCTTGAAGCAAATCAAAAGCTCTATTGTTGCAGATCTGTTTGTTTTAATTTCACTTTCATTTTCTATTTTCATTACTTAGATTGGTGGAAGATTTTCCTATTGATGAATGCTGAACCCCCTTTATGTTCATACCATTTGTGATTTGTGGCTTGCAAGTTGCAGTGCATGGTTAGTTCGAACACTTTGAAAGCTTAATTTCAATTGCTTGTTGCATAATACATGTCTATGTTCTATGTATGAGTAATCTGAAAATCGTCATTGAAATACCTCAGAAGATTGCATCATCTTTGTGTAGTTGTTGTCTCATGGCGAAGCAAAGCATGGTTGTGGTTTCACTAAGTCAATAGCAATCCTTGCATCAAAGTAGATTTCTAAATCCCTTTCCCTTTTGCTTTTCTTTCAAGTTTGTTTGGGAAGCTCCATTCACCCACAAATCCAAGTCCGAGGAGTAATAGATTTCATCCATGTCCATGAAGAAGGAGCAATTTATTGTAAGTCCATTTGTGATTACCAGCAAGATCACATTATTTCACCGAGTCTATCCCTGTGCATGTCAAGACCTGACATTCAAGGAACTTTGTAGTAGTCTCACTCGATCACGATGTTTAGCATTTAAGATGCTTTGTTCAAGAGAGGATAGAATACTTTGTGTTTTATTCTAAATGTTGCTGCTGTTGTAAAACCGCATCAACACTACATAATTTGAAAAATATGTAGTAATAAAATTTGTAGGAAATTGAATGTAGTTTATGGGCTACTATTTTTTTTTGGAAAAAGATAAATTTATTTGGTGAAAATTGGATATTTCGACGAGGCACTACTTAAATTTTTGAAAAAAAATAAAAAGTAGGTGTCATTCCGGCCAACCTAAATATGAGAAAAAAAAAATATTTTTTTGAATTTTTAGATATAAGTAGAGGACACATGCCCAGATGTGACATATTTTTATGAATTTTTTTGTAAGAAAATAATTAGTTATGAATTTTTTACTAAAGCTTTTTAAAAATATTAAAAAGTAATTTTCCAGCCAACCTAACTTGGTCAAAAAAATATGAAATTCAATTTTTTTTTTTAGACCTGTAGGTAATGAAGTGTAGAGTGTGATGCAACTTTCGGATTTGAAAAAGGTCAAATGGTTTGAAAGTTATGAGTGTTTTTCAATCAGTGTGTCTCTCAAGAATTCAGACATTGTAGGTAGAAAATTGTTAATAATTACCTATTAAAATTATAATCAGACATATATTATATTTTTAGAATCTTGATAGTATCCCAAATATACCTTTTTGATTTTATCAAATTTGGATAAAAAAAAGTCCGTCAGCATCAAGGGTGCAGTCAAGGAAAGTCCGTAAAAACAGATGAATTCTTCATTCACATTGAAAAACCAGGTTTGGATTCCCAAGCCTACATTTTGGAGGGAAATTTTTTTAAATCAAAATTAAAAAAAACGGATAATCCATTTTTCAAAATGGATATCCATTTTGGAAAAATGTATTTTTTAAGCATTTTTCCAAAACAGATAATCCGTTTTGAGAAAACTTCCCAAGCCTAAATCCAAGCCTAAAAAAGTGTTTCATTTGGCTAACACTTTCATGCGATTTTTTTTCCATTGCCACTGTTTGGCCCATCATGATCCTGCACATACCTGCAACGAATTGTAGAGTGGTTAGTATGTTGGTTGAGACACGGTTCTCACATATATTTTGGACACCTTGTGTTGTCCAGTTACTCAAGCTCATGCTACAAAAGTCGGGTAAGAAAATAGATTGGATCAAACAAGTCTATGTTGAGGCCGAAGAGAACCACCACAGGTTGCAAACCATTTTTAGATCATTCTTGCGATTAGAGCTGTTGAAGGTAATTCAAACAATGCAATTTTTTAATTTTATGTTTATCTTTAGCAATTTTATTTTAAAAAATTGAAGTATGCATTCTTCTTTATTTTTAATTTTTAATTTTTATAATTCTCAATTAGGTTGCTGAGCCTAGATTTGCATCCAACACAATCATCTTGAGACGAATTGTGAAGGTGTGAGGCGCTTTCTGGCATGGTCATCAGCCAATCATGGTCCATATGGAGGCAACCCAACGCTGAGAGGGCAACAAATGTAAAGCAAATGATTCTAGATGACACTTGGTGGGATCTTGTGGAATATCTTTTTAGTTTCACTGAGCCCATCATGAGTATGATCTGCTTAAGTGACATGGATAACCCATGTTTGGGAGACGTTTACGAAGGCATTGACTCAATGATTGAGAAGATGAAATCCATTATAAAAGCAAAAGAGAAAGATCCCGAAGAAACTTTCTTCAAAGAGGTGCATCCAATTTATGTTGAGCAGTGGATCAAAATAACCACCCCACTCCATCTTCTTGCCTTCGCATTGACTTCCAAATATTACAACGAAGAGATCCTTGCTATGCCAACAAGGGTGCCACCATACCATGATACAGAAGCCAACAACGGGTTCAGGAAAGCTCTTACTAAACGCTTCCTTGATCTCGATATGGAGGATGCAATTACAGATGAGTTTGCTAATTTTGCAGCCTCCACTAGTCAAAGTGTTTCTGCTCTCTGCGACAAGTACAGGAACGTGCTCTCTGCGACAAGTACAGGAAGGATGCTCACTCTTGGTGGTATCTCAATGGCCATAAATTGCCACACCTTCAAGCTTTTTGTAATCAAAGTTTTATCGCAAGTAAGTTTTTTACCCACTCTCTAAATCTGATTTTTTTTTAATTTTAAAATATATATATAGACATAGTCAATGTTATTTCAGATATTAATTCTGATTTCTGTACATTCATTGATATTCTCTAGCAGCAACACCATGGCATCAATTTAAGTTTAGCATATAATATTCAGTTTTACATGAATTTATGATGATTATTACAGCAGAAACATTAGTTAATGTCAAGTTGCAAATCTGATTTTATTGTAATTATTTTGAAGTATTGTGGCATTTCCATTGATTTATAAATCATAAGCTCAGTTTTCAGCTTGTTCTTTATCTGGGCATTTTGTCAAACATTTGTTGAAATACACACAAAATTAGTTGGGCACTTTACATTGCACAGCCTATTTCGGAAACCCTAACTCTAACCTTATTTTCTTCATGATTTTTGTTTCTTGTGCAATTTTTTCCGTTTTCTTTTAAAAAAGTCTATCTTTTGGTTTGCCAATTTATTCTTGAGAATAATTTTTGCTACTATGGTCTATCATCCACTACCTATGCTTGTGTTATGTCTGTGCTATGAAATTTGATAATATAAATGTATGCGTGATGTTACAAAGCTGTGAAAGCTAAAGAACTGTCATGGAAGCTGAATTGGTTGAGATTCAATGCGACTCTTAACAAGTTGTTAGTTGGCATTGTATATCGTCAGAATGTATTAGTTGAAACTAGGTCTATGGGGTGTTGCTCTGCACCCCATGGGTGTTGTTGTCTCTCAGATTTGCACCCTTGCTGCAGTTGTCAAACTTCAGCAATCTGGAGAAACATGGGAATGATCTCGAAGTGTGGGACCTTGCGAAATGAGATCAGACCTCCGGAGAAGGTCAGTTTCCTTAACTGGTTATCACCTAAAATCTACTAGATCTTCAGAGGAAAAGGGAGAAGGAATGCTTTTAAATGAAAGGTAAACAAAAAAAAAACTTTGAAAATAAAGGGTGATTCACCAAGTTGAATAGAAGAACCCTCAAAGTACTGAGAAAATGCACAACGTAACCAGATACAACAAGTAGACATACACAGATTTAACTGATTCTAGCAGAGGTAGGAAACACAATGATTGAGAGGAACAAAAGATGTTCACAGACATTCCTATGCAGATTTACACTAAACAAAAAACCAGTAAAAGAGGTAAAATGACTTGCATATATTCAATAAGAAGGCATAGTTACAGTAGAAGAAAGCTCTGTTTGGAAACAGAAAGCCTCAATGCTAAAATTTTTTCCAACCTTATTTACATCTCATCCTTATCCTTATATAGCATTACAATCCGACCTAAGTCGGTTGCCAAAAATTCGCTCAAAGAGCTGCAGCAGAAAAATATCTCTGAAGGGACATCCAACTGCAAAGAGTTATGGCGAGAAAATATCTTGAACGTGGGCAGATGAAAGATATTTCTGGGGCTTCAATGCAAGCTGCTACATCATCGATCTGTAACAATGAATCGGTGGAAGATATTTGGGCATTGAATGCGAGCAGCTTCCATGTCTATCTTCAACAATGAACCCATGAAATATCTGAAACATAGCAGTTAAGAAATCGGATCGCCTTGATGGCAGATGGGACATATCGGCCCTTGATATTTTCTGTATTTTTATCGGGTCTGAGATCATCTGCAAAATTAAATCTGGCCGCTGAGATGTCTAGTTGAACGAATATGCAACTCCATATCCAAACTTGAAAGCACGAATAATCCCCTCAAAAGCCCGCCAAATGAAAGAGGAGGCAAAAATAAGCATTTTTGCCTTTTGAATCATGTTGAAATTTGCCAGGACGTGGAAGATACATGCGGTCAAAGTTGCGGTCAAATTGCACTTGTATATCGCCTTCATATGCAAACTGCTTTGTATGTGCTTTTATTTAGCATCTAAATCGGCCTTTGAAATGTCTTTGTATGTTCAATTGTATGTCACCTTGTATATACAATACAATGGCTACATACAAGAGCAGGCCCCTTTACTTTTGTATCACCTTTTTGCATGTATGCCCCTGCCATGTGTCATCACCTGATTGGTCGCTGAGTTGGTCTGAGAAGCATCGCTGAAAAATTGCATCTGCTATCGGCTATTGGAAAGATCCAAAAATGAGTTGCCGATGCATACTATCTCGCCGAAAACCCCCTGTATGTTGGCCTTGTATATTCAATTGTATATGCCAACATACAATCATTTCAACATGCAAATTGCGGACTCAACGCTGAATATGCCAAATTTGATTTTCAAGTCGGGTCTGCCTTGCATATCACCATTGTATCTGACCTTTGTATATCGCAATATACAATGCGAAATATACAAAGGAAACTGTAGACTCACTTATACATTACAAATACTTTACTTCGACATATGCAAAAAACCTTTGTATATCCGATTGTATATGAAAACATACAATCGCAAATATACATACAATGCGCGGACCTCAAAAGACCATTAACCATTTTGTAACTTTGCAACAGGTCCGGCTAGTATCACTTCTCTTTGTATTTCGGCATATACAATGCATTTATACATACAACTCGCGGACCTCAAAATAACCATCAGCTGTATTTGATTTCCCAGTCGAGTCTGCCTTGTATGTTTTCCCTTTGTATATTTTCTTTTGTATATCGCAATATACAATGCACTCAATATACAAGCCACGGACTTAACACTTGAATTTGCCAAAATTGACTTCTGGGTCGGGTCCGGCTTGTATAGCACCATTGTACCTTTGACTTGTATATCGCATATACAAGGCGAATATACAAGCAAAACATGCAAGCCGAGCACTTATATACTGCAAACACTTTATTTCGCATATACATGTAATCTTTTGTATGTCGCATTGTATATTACCCTTTGTATGTGCGAACATACAACGCAAAATATACAATAAAAAACATGCATACAAACCTCCTTGTATCCTCTCAATGTATCTTGCATATGAAACCCTTACATGTTTGCTTTGCATCATTTTCCTTGTATATCACATTGTATATGCGAATATACAATAGCGATATACATACAATGCGTGGGCCCCACCTTGTATGTCCTTTAATATCTGCGACTTGTATACGAGATACAAGTACCTTTGTATGTTACCAATGTATCTTGCCTTTGTATATTGAAACATACAAGCAAACATACAAACAAAGAAACATACCATCGCTTGTGCCTTTGGTGGACCCCACCAATTGTATCTGCCTTTGTATGTTGGATTGTATATGCAATCATACAATCGCATATACAATCATCTTTTCTTTGTATCTACAATGGAAACTCGATGCATATTTCCCTTTGTATGTTGCTTTGTATATGCATCGAGCATTGTATTTTCCACCTTGTATGATAAAATTGCATATTGCATTTGTATATTTGATCATACAATGGCGAATGTATATCCCTTTGCATAGATCCTTTGCATGATCGGCCATCGGATGGACAAAAAACTGAGCCGCCGATATACATTCTTTTGCCGATGAACCCTTTGCATGTTCGGCTTTGTATGTGACCCCTTTGTACATCGCATATACAATGCGATATACAAGCAAATCCTTGTATATGGCCTTTGCATGTTCGGCCTTGTATTTCCCTTGGATGTGCGCCGATATACATTCTCTTTTGTATGTGCCCTTGTAACTTGCCGATATACCTTCCCTTTGCATATGCAAACATACAAAGGCGAATGTACATGCGAACATACATTCAAAAAATGCATATACAAAAAACTAAGTATAAAACTGAGATTTATCTGCGATGGAAAGCACTTGAAGACAAAGGGTTTCTAGGTCTTTTTGGGTTTTCAACAAAGATTCTCAAGGTGAGATCTTTAGGATTTTTTGCAAGGCACATCATGAGTATTTGAAGGATTAAAGCCTTTTGGGGTGATTTCCTTAAGGATTTTCAAGGAAAATGCAAGGTGAACTATTTAACTCTGGGCAGAGGAAAATAGGTCAACAATTTTGGCCACTTCTATGGGATGTTTGCCTGTTAAACAATTAGATCAGTGGCCTTAAGCATCCATTGGGCATGGAGTCACACAGAGACTAAGAATATATCCTGACAAACCATCCTGACTTTAGCAACTCAGCATATTAGCAATGAAAAACACTTGAAAGACCAAAGCCAAAAACAAAATGTTGGAAGCAACTCCTCCGACTGTGCTAGACAACACTTAAGGAAAACAGAAGGGATCTAAACTAATGTGCAACAACACTTATTGAAAACAAGAAATCTAATCTACTGATTTACAAGGCACTCATACTTCAAAACACCTCTTCAGATGTATCCCATTGACTGGGATAGGCAAATTTTCTCCATCCATGCTTGATAACTGAAATGCATTGTGCTCCTTGGATTCAGTAACGATAAATAGGCCACTCCACATGCTGTCAAACTTGGAGTGCTTTCCTGGCCTGCTTTTCAACTCATCCCATTTGAACACCATATCACCCTCCCTAAAAACTCTAGGAGTGGCTTTCTGATCAAAATTTCTTTTGGTTTGAAGCTGATGATACTCCATAGTTTTCATAGCCTTATCTCTGATTCCTTCGAGCTTCATAAGATGAGCATATCTGACAGCCATGGGATCCTCTTCTACAAACATTTCCAGCTGATTCATGATATCAAGTGCTGGCAGCTCCACAGATATAGGCAATCTTGCCTATTTCCCATAAACTAACATATATGGGGAGTTTCCAATAGACCTCTTGGGAGTTATTCTATCTGCCCATAAGGCATATTTCAGATTAGTGTGCCAGGTTCTCTGGTTGTCCTCTATTGATCTTTTAATAATCCTTATGAGATTCTTATTGGTAGATTCAGCCAAACCATTACTCTGTGGGTAATAATTTGATGAAGTACTCAAATAGATTCCATTCTTAACAGCCCAGTCAGTTATCCTCAATCCAACAAAGGCTAACGCATTGTCTGAGATAATTGAATCAGGCACCCCAAATCTGGATACCAAATCATCATAGAAGCTCAAAACAACATTCTCATTGGATTCCTTCAGAGCCACTGCCTCAGTCCACCTTGTGAAATAGTCTGTAGCTGTAAGTATCCACCTATGGCCTGCACTTGATGGTGGATTAATGGGACCTATAAAATCAATGCCCCATCTCATAAAGGGCTGCTCTACTTGAATTGGCTGCAGAGGTAAAGCTGGCAGCCTTTCTTTGCTTGCAAAAATGGCACATTTTAGACATTTTCTAGCCCATGCATGGGCATCCTTGAATAAGCTGGGCCAGTAATATCCAACGCTCATTATTTTCCAAGCAGTAGTCTTTGGGGCAAAATGACCCCCTGCTGTTCCATCATGAAACTCATGCAGCACTTTGTCAGTCTGACCATTATCAATGCATCTCAACCACACACCATTAAAGTCCTTTTTGAAAAGGATGCCATTTATTAAAACATATGGAATGGACTGCAGTCTAAAATATCTTCTTTTGGTTCTGTCTAGACCAATTTGCAAAAATTGAGTCATGTTATTAACCCAACTTGTGCCCACTGCTGCTGTATCATCTTGATGTGCATCTTCAATGGTCAGAAGCACCTCCTTCTCTTTTTCTATTTTGTTCTCAGAACTGGTAGCAAGTTGTTCACTGAGTCCTCTGCCTCTGACAAGCTTGGTTATCTTGATATCCACATCATATTCCATGACTTTGGTGATCCAACCAGCTCTTTTCTCATTAACATCTTTACTTAACGGGGACTCCACGCTAGGATGAGCAACCATCAAATGTATCTTGTTATTAGAAACAAGATGCCGAAACTTCTTGAGACTCCTTACCACCGCAAGGACATGTTTTTCAATGAAGCTATACCTCTGCTCACCCTCCTCCAGCCCTTGACTAAAGAAAGCGATTGGCTGTTCAAAGCCGTCACTTTGCTGCTGTACCAGAATCGCAGAGATTGTATCTAGACCGCCGTAAGCATACAAGATAAAATCTTTGGAGAAATCGGGATTTACCAGAGTTGGTGCAGCAGCTAATGCTCCTTTATGGACTCAAAGCTATTTTTGGCCTCTTTAGTCCAACTGAAAACTGTATTTTTCTTTAGCATAGAGGTCAACGGCTTCAAAAGATTTGCAATATTAGGTATGAATTTTCGCAGAAAATTAATTCTGCCAATAAAACTTTGAAGTCCCTTCTTGTGGCTGGGTAAGGGCAGCTCCAGAATAGCTCTTACCCTTTCAGCATCAATGGTAATGCCCTCCTTTGACACGTGCCCCAATAGCTTGCCTTCATGCACAACGAAAATGCATTTCTTGGGATTGAGAGATATCCCAAACTCTTTGCATCTTTGAAATACTTGTCTCAAATGGGATAAATGCTCAGACACATTCTTGGAAAAGACCGTTATGTCATTAGGGTACACCAGCACCAGTTTATACAGCAAACCCTTAAAAGCCATATCCATAGCTATCTGAAAAGTTGAGCTAGCGTTTGACAGACCAAAAGGCATCCTTTTGTAGGCCATGGTGCCCCATTTGGTAGTAAAAGCGGTTTTAAATTGATCCTCCTCCTTGACTAACACTTGATTATAGCTAGAATATCCATCCAGCAAGGAGAATCTTTCAGAACCAGCCACTAGCAGAATTTGCTCCATTGAGGGCAGCGGGTAGTGGTCTTTCAAGGAGGCTCTATTAAGGTCTCTAAAGTCGATACACAGCCTAATCTCTCCATTGTTTTTTCTCACAGGGACAAGGTTGGAGACCCAAGAAGTATGCTTGATTGGGAAAATGATCTTTCCCTCGATCAACTTGGTTAACTCTTTAATCATCAGAGGCTCTAGCTTTGGATTTAGAGGTCTTTGTTTCTGCCTCACAGGTTTTGTACCTGGTTCTAACTCTATGGTACGCTAGGCAATATGAGGATCAAATCCTTTCAGGTCTGAATAATCCCAAGCAAACACATCTTCAAACTCTTGACAAAGAGCAATAAAAGCTCTCCTATCCTCAGGCGAACATATTTTACCTATTTTGAGAAGCTTACCCTTGAAAATTTCCAACTCCTCATAATGCTCTTCTTTTATCTACATGGTGGTTTTACTCTTTTTTAGCTGATCATCAGTGCTAAAAATAGATTCCAAGGTTACCAATCCCTTGGGCAGCTTGTTTGTTCTCATTTGAACAATTTGATCATTGCCATACTGCTGTTTGAGTTTATCTTGATTCATCATAGAAAACTCATCCTCTTCTAACAGGAACCGCAGAATTTGCTCATCACTCTCAAAAACCTGCCAATGAATGTTAGTTAGGGATAGAAGGCCTACCAACTATTTTCACATGAGGCTGCACCTTTTCTCTTTGAATATCACTGGTGATATCAAACTGAGCCCCAATTGCAGCTAACCTATCAGCATGATAGTTCTGATTTCTTGGAATGGAGATTAGATTGAAAGCATCAAACTCTTCAATCATATCCCATACCCTATGTTTATAGCACTTCAGGACATCATTCTTTGTAGCATGTATTCCCCTCACTTGATTTACAATAAGTTCACTGTCCCCAAACACCTGTAAACAGCCAATTTTCCTCTTTCTTGCCCACTGCAAATTTTGGATCAATCCCTCATATTCGGCAGTGTTATTGGTGCATAAAAAGGCAAAACGGAAAGCATAATAATATCTTTCACCTTGTGGAGATACAAGCATTGCACCACCACCAGATCCATTCCTGTTTCGAGAGCCATCAAAATACATTTTCCATACTTCCTCTTGCTGCTCTATCTACTGTTCTGCAATTTTTACAAGGTTTGGAACTTCTGTTTCAGGTTCATGGAGTATGTAAACCCCCATACCAGTTCCTTGAATGTGTGCCTCAGGATCATCTACAACATTTTCTGAGGCCCACTCCTTTAACAGCACCTCTGGGATACTCTCAGCTTGCAATTCTTGAGTAGCAATAAGCTCAGGATCATCAGAAATAAAGCAATTTGCATTAACAACACTTGGTGTGTAGGGCTCTATGTGATGTTTGGCAAGTAATTCGGATTTTAGGGTCACCTTGGTGCCATATCTGGTCCTAAAAAATATGTGGGACCAGTCTGAGGATAAATATCCTCCTATTTTGGCTGTGAATTCTCTTGACAAACACATGGCAAAATAGGGAGGTAAATCAATGATGAACACCTCTTGTGAAATGGAAACATTTGGGCAAGTGTGCAGAGTGAGACTTAGGTCTTTCATCACACCTACAGTATTAACAGCTGTGCCATCTAACTGAAGCACACCTTTCTCCAGGGGTTGGTACTTCAATCCTAATTGGTCTGCAATTTGTTTTGGCATCACAGAACTGCTTGCACCACTATCCACCATACAGTTATGTACTAACTTGTCTCCAATTATTAATGACACATAAAATGGGAGTGGTTTAGCACTTTGGTTTTGCTGTTTGCTGTTATCCTGGGACGAATTGGTAAGGACAGCCCTAGTTGGGTCAACCGCTGCCTCATTGGACACTTTTAAATCAGATAAGGCAGATTGCAACATCCCCTTTTGGCCTGGGATGGCTAGGGAATCCCACATAGACATTGTCACATTCATCTTCTACATATTTTCAATGATATTGAAAGGTGGAGTGACACCTACCTTTTGTTGTGACTTTGTAGCAACAGTATCAGCCTGTAAATGAGGCATTTCCCTTGCTGTTGCTGAAGTATTTCGTTGTAAAATATGGGGAATATGGGATGTAGAAGCATCAGCATGTCCTTTTCCTTTGTTGCTTGATCAATCTCATAACCCCTTTTCTTGGCTCTTGTATTTGCTGAGACTGGAGTACTATTGCTGTTTACACCACAGAATTCACCTTCCTGCCAATTCATGAAGGCAGAATCACTCTGAGGTTGCTCCTACTGTTGAACAACCCCATCATGAGGTGTATTTGGGTGTGAGGCTACAACATTTTGCACCATTAGTGCTTGATTTATCACCCCATTTGAGCAGGCTTCCTGACTGTGTGGCTGATTGCATTGAAAACACCTTTCATATTCAACTGCAAGGTTATTCTGGACAGGGACAAGGTCCCTGACTGCATTAATGGGTGCCGGATTGTAATGTTGAAAAGGCCTTTGGTTGATATTCTACCTTGGACCTTGATAATTGCTTTGATATGATGGCCTATTAACTTGGTATGGCTGGTTTTGCCCTTGATAAAGTTGATTCTGCCCTTGGCTGGGTTGTTGATAAGGCTGTCTGCTCTGGAACTGCTGTTTTTTGATGTTTACCAGCTCATTCCCAAAAGTTTGCAGGATGTTCTCTATCTTTTGTTGGCTATTTTTGATCTCTTTCAACTCTTGAGATGAGCTAGAAACAGCAGGTTCAGAATTGGCGGTATTTGGCAATGCTGCTACAGCAGGCAAAGGGGCAAAATATGGGATGGGCAAAGGCATTGAAGCTTGAATCTCAAGAAAAATGGGCACTAGTGGTCTAGGTGCCATTTTTCCAGCCTGAATCAAGTTATTCTTTGCTCTAATAGCTATTTCATATGCATCAAGTAAACTAGTACCTCCTAATGATTGTATCATCACTGAAATATCACTATTTAGGGCTTTCAAAAAATACAAGAATGCATATTCTGATGGAGGCCTTACCATGGCAGGGATTCTGTCCCATGTCTTTTGGAATCTGAAGTTGAAATCCATCATTTGCTCCTGGGGAGCTCTCTTTATTATAGTCATCTGTTCAACCAATGATAGGTTGTCTGACTTATCTTGAAATTGCTTGTTTAATTTATCACCAAGATCATCCCAGGTTCCTATGGTTTGCACCGGTAAACTCTTAAACCATTGTAATGCTTTTCCTTTGAATGAGGCAGCTAGCAGCCTGATGGCTACGTTCTCTTGGGTTACATGATGCACTCCACATAGAGAAGCTACATCTCTAATGTGCTCAATTGGGGTGGTTTGATTCTCCCCTGTGAAATAGGACAGACTCTTCAAAGCTGCCATAGGTATGACGTCATGCACTGTCAAATTCAATGGGCTGCCCCCATCAAAAGCCACAAATGGCTGATTTCTTGCCATTGGAACAGCTAGGGGTAGGTTTACTTGAGCTAGTGCAGGAACTATAGGTGCAACTGACCTAGAATTTGGTGGAGTTGATTGTATTCTTTTAGAGACTGGAGTCCTTACCACAGCTCTACTTTGTCTTCTAGGTGGAGACAATTGCAAGTAATCAAATGAACTTGAATTCCGAGTTTGAATCTTTCTCATAAAATGTAACAGCAACATTGATCTGCTTGTCCTTCCTCAGTATGAGTCGCCAAATGTGCAGGTTTTAACTTCTTACAAGTCTGAAAATCACTGGCTGCACATCAAAACCAACAACAAAAGATAGTATACAATTGTTTCTCTAACTCTAGGGTCCCACCGGGCGTGCCAAAAACTGTTCTCTTAGATTTGCACCCTTGCTACAGTTGTCAAACTTTAGCAATTTGGAGAAACATGGGAATGATCTCGAAGTGTGGGACCTTGCGAAATGAGATTAGACCTCCAGAGAAGGCCGGCTTCCTTAACTGGTTATCACCTAAAATCTACTAGATCTTCAGAGGAAAAGGGAGAAGGAATGCTTTTAAATGAAAGGTAAACAAAAAAAAAACTTTGAAAATAAAGGGTGATTCACCAAGTTGAATAGAAGAACCCTCACAGTACTGAGAAAATGCACAACGTAACCAAATACAACAAGTAGACATACACAGATTTAACTGATTCTAGCAGAGGTAGGAAACACAATGATTGAGAGGAACAAAAGATGTTCACAGTATGCAGATTTACACTAAATAGAAAACCAGTAAAAGAGGTAAAATGACTTGCATATATTCAATAAGAAGGCATAGTTACAGTAGTAGAAAGCTCTGTTTGGAAACAGAAAGCCTCAATGCTAAAATTTTTTTCAAGCTTATTTACATCTTATCCTTATCCTTATATAGCATTACAATCCGACCTAAGTCAGTTGCCAAAAATTTGCTCAAAGAGCTGCAGCAAAAAAATATCTCTGAAGGGACGTCCAACTGCAAGGAGTTATGGCGAGAAAATATCTTGAACATGGGCAGATGAAAGATATTTCTGGGCTTCAATGCAAGCTGCTGCATCATCGATCTGTAACAATGAATCGGTGGAAGATATTTGGGCATTGAATGCGAGCAGCTTCCATGTCTATCTTCAACAATGAACCCATGAAATATCTGAAACATAGCAGTTAAGAAATCGGATTGCCTTGATGGCAGATGGGACATATCGGCCCTTGATATTTTCTGTATTTTTATCAGGTCTGAGATCATCTGCAAAATTAAATCTGGCCGATGAGATGTCTAGTCGAACGAACATGCAACTCCAGATCCAAACTTGAAAGTGCGAATAATCCCCTCAAAAGCTCGCCAAATGAAAGATGAGACAAAAATAAGCATTTTTGCCTTTTGAATCATGTCGAAATTCGCCAGGACGTGGAAGATACAAGCGGTCAAAGTTGCGGTCAAACTGCACTTGTATATCGCCTTCATATGCAAAATAAGATACAAGCGGTCAAAGTTGCGGTCAAACTGCACTTGTATATCGCCTTCATATGCAAACTGCTTTGTATGTGCTTTTATCCGGCATCCAAATCGGCCTTTGAAATGTCTTTGTATGTTCAACTGTATGTCACCTTGTATATACAATACAATGGCTACATACAAGAGCGGGCCCCTTTACTTTTGTATCACCTTTTGCATGTATGCCCCTGCCATGTGTCATCACCTGATTGGTCGCTGAGCTGGTCTGAGAAGCATCGCTGAAAAATTGCATCTGCTATTGGCTATCGGAAAGATCCAAAAATGAGTTGCCGATGCATACTATCTCGCCGAAAACCCCTTGTATGTTGGCCTTGTATATCCAATTGTATATGCCAACATATAATCATTTCAACATGCAAACTGCGGACTCAACGTTGAATATGCCAAATTTGATTTTTAAGTCGGGTCCGCCTTGCATATCACCATTGTATCTGACCTTTGTATATCGCAATAAACAATGCGAAATATACAAAGGAAATTGTAGACTCACTTATACATTACAAACACTTTACTTCGGCATATGCAAAAAACCTTTGTATATTCGATTGTATATGAAAACATACAATCGCAAATATACATACAATGCGCGGACCTCAAAAGACCATTAACCATTTTGTAACTTTGCAACAGGTCCGGCTTGTATCACTTCTCTTTGTATTTCGGCATATACAATGCATTTATAAATACAACTCGCGGACCTCAAAATGACCATCAGTTGTATTTGATTTCCTAGTCAGGTCTGTCTTGTATGTTTTCCCTTTGTATATTTTCTTTTGTATATCGCAATAGACAATGCACTCAATATACAAGCCGCGGACTCAACACTTGAATTTGCCAAAATTGACTTCTGGGTCGGGTCCGACTTGTATATCACCATTGTACCTTTGACTTGTATATCGCATATACAAGGCGAATATACAAGCAAAACATGCAAGCCGAGCACTTATATACTGCAAACACTTTACTTCGGCATATACATGTAACCTTTTGTATGTCGCATTGTATATTACCCTTTGTATGTGCGAACATACAATGCAAAATATACAATAAAAAACATGCACACAAACCTCCTTGTATCCTCTCAATGTATCTTGCATATGAAACCCCTGCATGTTTGCTTTGCATCATTTTCCTTGTATATCGCATTGTATATGCGAATATACAATAGCGATATACATACAATGCGTGGGCCCCACCTTGTATGTCCTCCTTTAATATCTGCGACTTGTATACGAGATACAAGTACCTTTGTATGTTACCAATGTATCTTGCCTTTGTATATTGAAACATACAAGTAAACATACAAACAAAGAAACATACATCGCTTGTGCCTTTGGTGGACCCCACCAATTGTATCTGCCTTTGTATGTTGGATTGTATATGCAATCATACAATTGCATATACAATCATCTTTTTTTTGTATCTACAATGGAAACTCGATGCATATTTCCCTTTGTATGTTGCTTTGTATATGCATCGAGCATTGTATTTTCCGCCTTGTATGATAAAATTGCATATCGCCTTTGTATATTTGATCATACAACGGCGAATGTATATCCCTTTGCATAGATCCTTTGCATGAGCGGCCATCGGATGGACAAAAAACTGAGCTGCCGATATACATTCTTTTGCCGATGAACCCTTTGTATGTTCGGCTTTGTATGTGACCCCTTTGTACATTGCATATACAATGCGATATACAAGCAAATCCTTGTATATGGCCTTTGCATGTTCGGCCTTGTATTTCCCTTGGATGTGCGCCGATATACATTCTCTTTTGTATGTGCCCTTGTAACTTGCCAATATACCTTCCCTTTGCATATGTTAACATACAAAGGCGAATGTACATGCGAACATACATTCAAAAAATGCATATACAAAAAACTAAGTATAAAACTGAGATTTATCTGTGATGGAAAGCACTTGAAGACAAAGGGTTTCTGGGTCTTTCTGGGTTTTCAACAAAGATTCTCAAGGTGAGATCTTTAGGATTTTTTGCAAGGCACAACATTAGTATTTGAAGGATTCAAGCCTTTTGGGGTGATTTCCTTAAGGATTTTCAAGGAAAATGCAAGGTGGACTATTTAACTCTGGGCAGAGGAAAATAGGTCAACAGGTGCATTGTTAGAACTTAGAAGAATTAATGCACAGAATTTGAGAGAATTGTATGGCACACATTTCAATGTATGTATGCAGGCATTTATTATTTTATGGGGAAGTTACATTGGTGGTTGTACTTGTAACTTAGATTGTGTAAGTTACCTTTTAGATATAACTAATGTGGTGCTATTGTATCACTAACATAAGAAGTAAATGCCTTGGTGTACAAAGTATAGTCTAACATTATATTATATGTAATAAGCACTGCCCCTTAACTTTGCAATGGAAATCCCTTGAGTCATATGGGAGGCAGTACTAATGTCGGCATTTGGTGATACCATGTGTTGTGAGTAGACCTTAGTGGTTTAGTCTCTGGCTATCTAGGATGTTGACAAAACCAATGTTCAGAACTGCATAAAGTTTGGCGCATGCTTGTATGGTGTTATGTGGCATGCAAGTTAATTGTGTAGTTTGGCTTGGGCCCTGTATAGTAGCTTTTAGCATTGTGCACCAACTTGGAGAGAGGCAATCAAGTGGTGGTTCAGCTCAGAGAGAGCTAATTGAGTTGTGTGCCATTTGAGATGCTATCAAAGGTGACATCTGTCTGCTGAAATGCCAGTGCTGGAGATTTGACAGCATGAAGTATGGTGTTGTGTGATGCCACAGAAGATGGCATTATGCTATGAGGAGTAATGCTGAAATACTTTAGCTTTAGTGCTCTGTGAGATTGAGCTGGCTTGGGGACTGCTAGCAAGGCTAAGTTGAGTGAGTGACATGGCACAAATTAGCTTGGATCAAGGATACTTTTTGTTCAAATGTTAGAAATCAGTCCTAGCCCAGATGGTATGACATACACTCTGCTTATTGCTGGATATTGCCATCAAGGAAATGTTTTGGCAGCAAGGGAACTTTTCTAAGAGATGCTGGGAAAGGGTTTAGCCCCTAACTTAATAACATACAATGCTCTTATTGGTGGGAAGTGCAATGAACAACATTTTGGAGAAGTCATCTTTTTTAGGAGATGCTGGACAAAGGTATCAATGCTGATATCTTAAATGGGACTTTGATGAATGGGCTGCGCAATATGGCAGAACAGAGGAGGCCAAGACACTTCTCAATGAGATAGTAGATCAGGGTTATTGTTTTAAGAATTGGATGGTAGAACAGGGTCATATTTTAAAGGTTGAGATTGTAGAATGGAGTTATTTTTGTAAGAATAGGATGGTAGAACAGGGTCATAATTTTAAGAATGAGATGTTAAAACAAGGTCATGATTTTAAGGCTAGGGCCTGCTCCTCATAATTACAGAAATTATTACTGTTTCAGAGCTGATCATTTGGAGTGTGTTCAGTGACCCTTTTTCTATTACAGGAAATGATTTGGACCTAGCTGTTGGAAGATTTTGGCACTACTCTTCTCCAAGTGTTGTCCATCGATGTTAAGATTGTTGAGGTTACAACATGATCTTGGTTGTGACTATATAAAAGGAGCATGTCTACTGGGAATTGAATCCGGTTCTTTTCTACCACAAGAGCCCAATTTCTCATGTAGGCCACATCCCGACTCATGTGAGTTGGGTGGACCTAGATCCCATGATGGCAGTTAAAACAAATGTAATCTAATGCCCAATCTTAAGTCAGCATGCATCATTTTCATGCTTTAAAAAGGTTGTAATCTATTCTCTCATTTTGTCCATGCTTTACCGTTTATTTGATCTGCAGAACCAGTTATGTGGTCAACTTGACATGTTGCCTGAAAATGGGACAAATTATAGGAATAAATAACCGATAATAACAGAATGTGATGAAAGGATGCATGTTGATGAAACTCTGTGAAGTAGTCTAGCATTTTTTGTTTGTACTGCCATAAGATGTACTTAATTTTCAGTTAAGCTTTTGCACAAAAGGCAAAGAACCTGAGCTTGAGATGATTGACACCAAATCTCGTGAATTGCTGGTAATATTAAATTATACAATTATGTCAAGATCATTGTAAATATGCTATATCTAGTTCATTTGCCAGCCAGGATAACAGAACTGCATTGGAAGTTTTGCTATTACACCATTGGGCTTTTTTTTAAATATTCATATGTTTATTTGAAATGGTAGTGGGCCATTGTCTAGGAATTTTTTTAAATTTTTTGATAAACGGGCAAAAAGTTAATTATCAAAAAAAAAAAAAAAAAGCCCCAGCAAGTACATCACAAAGAGCATAAGCAAGCCCAACAAACACATTAGCGGAAAAGACAAGTGAAACAATACCCTGATCTCTAGTTAACTTTCCATTTCTGAGACTGGCTTTATTTACATAAAAACACCAAAATAGACTGAGAGACAGCAACCTACTAGGCCACATATTGATAGACCCTTTATGACTATATATTAACTGCATTTTGTGTTGCTTCATTATTGCCACCTACACAAAATTATTCCTATAAGCAGTTTCTCGGGAGATCTTTACATTCTGTTCTGTCAAGCCTGCTTCACATCATTGAGGGCGGTGTCCTTCATTTATGCCTTGCCTTTATCTTTTATACTTGCAGAAGCCCCTTGGCTATTAGTTCATTGCACAAAGGTGTATTGGTTATTGTTAGTGTCAATTTCTCCCGTCTCCATGCTAAGTTGACTAAGAAACCACAGTTAGTTTATTTTCATGCAAACTACAACAAACATCAGTTTGCTTTGTTTTATACGCCTGTCCCTCCGAGATTTCTCTTATGCTCAGCCATTATATACATGTAAATTTGCATTTGATAATCAAGGAAATCAATTCAATCCTTCATACGCAGATCCTCTGTTTCTCTCTGTTTTTTCATTTTTATCTGTGCTTGAATTTTATCTTTGAAGATCTGGAAATTCCACATGGTATCAGAGCCAGGTTGAGGTAATTTCAAGCCATTAGTTAAACAGTTTTTGTTCTTTTCCACATTCGCTGGAAAATAGGATTGATGCAAATTCAGGGATTCAACTTTGGGAGGTGTTTGAAGATTGGAAGGTAGAAACCCATGATCCAGTGGCGTTTTGTAGACACACGGATTCGGGAGAAGGCAGGCTGAAAGACTCTCTGCCTTGCATTCAACCGACTAGAGGCTGGCTCGATTGCCCTCTTCCAATGCCCCCTGTCTTGCCTTTTGCTTTTACGCAGGAATTTTTCTGCTCTAATCTGGGACACTAAAAATGCAGGCATGTGAAGAAGGCCATATTGCCCACACAAAAGGATGTCTCTGTTGAAGAGCTGCCACACATTAAAGAGAGGGTCGTTGGATGCAATTACCACCATCCATAGACTTTAGATTCTTGCTGCAGACTCGTCCCAATTTGGGGTTGTATGTTGACTCCCTGTTTATGTTGAAGGCCGATGCAGGCAGAAGGAAGGCCAACACATGTAGGAGGCTGCTCATTTTGCAGAGATCACGTGGTAAGGGTTGTTTGAGGCCTTTAACAGGCTTAAGAAGGGTCGTTCTGCAGAGGCAAAAGCACCAAAATCATGTGCAAAGTCACCAAATCGGTCCACAATATCATAGCCTTGTCCAATATCTGGTGATTTCTTTCATTAACAGCTTAATCATGTCTTTTAAATATCAGTTTCATCATTCTGTTGTTAGGCTAGATTCAGAGAATTTCTTGTCTTGGAAACAAGGGATAAAGAATCACTGCCTTGAGCAGGATCTATTACCCTATTTCCTCGGACTAGTTCCTGAGCCAAGTGACTATGATGAAAAGAATGCATGGTTTAATAATAATGACATGGTCTATGGACTAATATGTCTTACTATTTTTGAGGATACTCCACATCACATAGAGCACACTGAGTGCCCTTTTACTGCTTGGATTATCATTCAACAGTTGTATGGAGATATTGAATCTTCATCTGAAAGTGATGTTTTCTTGGAAAACTAGGCTATTGATGATATTGAGACTTATGCTGTCTCATCTAATGTGGACACATCTTGTATGGATGATCAGTTCAGTGATTCCCCATCAACAACACTTGTTGCAGATCTAGATTCCAGAGATGCTTCTTCGAGAGCCTCCAGTGATTCTTTGCAGCAGGATCATTTATGTCTTTTGGATTCAGTCTATTGGGACCAATTTCTACCAGACATTTCTTTTTTGTTTGTAGAATCCCTCATTTCGGATCTAGATGACACCATTGAGGACATATGTCTTCTCTTTGAGGACCACTCTTTTGTCCTTGCATCTATTGCTACTTCTGAGCTTTGTGTTGCTTCTTCGAAAGCTTCCAATGGCTTCTTGCAGCAGGGCATACATTGTCTTCCTGATTTAACTTTCTGGGATGATCTCTTGACAGGAGTTTCCAACTTGTTTATAGAGACTCACATTTCAGATTTGGAGGACACATTTGAGGAGTTATCTCTCCTCTTTGTTGACAGCCACATCAACGTTGTTGGTCCACCATCTTCATCGCCTTCGCAGCTTGCTCTATATAATGATCTCTTGACAGGAGTTTCCAACTTGTTTATAGAGACTCACATTTCAAATTTGGAGGACACATTTGAGGAGTTATCTCTCCTCTTTGTTGACAGCCACATCAACATTGCTGGTCCACCATCTTCATCGCCTTCGCAGCTTGCTCTATATCAGTCTTCACAGGATCTTGGATCGCCATCATCGCTTTCCGACATGTGGACATGTGAGCAGTTTTCAGAGACACACATCATCTGGATTTGGATTCCAGTATCACCCATATTTTTGGATTGGCTTCTCCAATCACCAGTGGATCCTTTTCTTCCTAAGGGGAGAAATGTCATTTGTAGGCAGTGGATCATATTCTGTCTTCAGGGGTTCATCATTGGTACGGGAGCTCTTTCATTATGGGGGGATTCATATCTTCTTTTGTTATATTCTCTGTATATTTGTGAGGGAATTTTATATGTACATGGGTACCTAAAATGGCCTTGATGCCAGGACCCATCTTTGTTGGCTATATTGGCTTTTGTCTCCTTAGTCAGATTTTAGGGGGGGGGGGTTTGTTTCCATTGGGTTTTTCCTCTTTCCTCTTCCTTTTCTTTAGGATTTTGTCTCCTTAGTTAGACTTAAGGGGGGGGTGTTAGTGTCAATTTCTCCCGTCTCCGTGCTAAGTTAACTAAGAAACCACAGTTAGTTTATTTTCATGCAAACTACAACAAACATCAGTTTGCTTTGTTTTATACGCCTGTCCCTCCGAGATTTCTCTTACGCTCAGCCATTATATACATGTAAATTTGCATTTGATAATCAAGGAAATCAATTCAATCCTTCATACGCAGATCCTCTGTTTATCTCTGTTTTTTCATTTTTATCTGTGCTTGAATTTTAGCTCTGAAGATCTGGAAAATTCCACAGTTATTTGGAATTCACCCCTCCAAGATTTTAATCTTCTTGTGCAAAGGATAATGCATGCCCATCAAAGGATTTTTGAGTTCAATGCTGATGTTTCTTTTAAATATTTTAGCCAGCCTGGTATCAGGGCTTCTCTGTCCTTTTTGCAAAGGATGACTACTGGGCACAAAATATTCTTAATGACTGCCTGCTCTGCCCAAAGATCTCCCCATGAGATCTCCTCCTGCAACCTACAAAGGCGTTTTATGGTTTGTACGAACATTGCAGAATAGAACTTTTATTTACTATTTACTAAGAACATTGCAGAATATTAGCCACGTGCATCATAATTCATGTCATAAAGGCTTCAAGTGTTTCGATACAAATAATAGCATAGTATTTTGGCCCGAGGACATATTGTGTATCCCTTTTATTTGGTCCTGTTCATAGTGCAGTTACACCATAAAATGTGCTAAAAGTAAGCTTTTGTTTGAAGTTGTGTGCATTATTAGTCTAACTTAGCCATATACATGGGGTCATGCATTTATATCAATCCTCTTTGACGTGAGTCCATTTTGTTGTCTAAATTTTATATTTTTAGACATTTCTATCAAAGTATTTATATGGATATGGGCTGTTTTTCATTGTGTTGACTAGTACGTTATGAGTAACTACGGTATGCAAGATGGAAGTGATCATGATGTTAAGGCATGTAAAATGGTTTGTCTTGAAGTTTCACCCCAGTGCGTTTCCACTTTTCCTGATGGAATTTATTCTTATTGCTTAAATTTAATTATCTGGCTTTTACATCTTGTATCTAGCACTTTAACTATTTATTGCCATTAGAGACTGTCGGAAATTTGGATCAGGGGCAACAAGGAGAATCGCTGGAAGGTTGTCTCTGCCAGGAAAATCTCAGTGAAGGATTTTACTTTACGTTTCATATGCCTAAAATAAGTTATAAAGTGTATTTACTATTTTTGGTTGCTGATTACTTGTCCATGTAACCTTGCAATTATACTTTATGAGATGAAAAGTTTAGACTGAAGGGTGTTTGCTTCACTTTACAGCAAGAATGGGTGGGTTTTCTAAATCTTTTAATGACATATCAGTAGTCTATGTTTGCTTCAGTAGTGCTTATATTCTTTTTTGTTTTCTTGTTGATTGATAGCAACTATCGACACTTATATTTGATGAATGTTACATGCCTTTTAATGACTGAGTTTATACACTTTTGCGTTTCTGTGTTTCTTGACTGCCATCAATATACCCTTGAACTTTACTTGTCTTTCAACTGTTAAGTTTGCATTGAAGTCCAAACATGTCAGAAAGGAAATATTCACTCCAATATAGATTTTTCTGATTAACCGTGTCAGTTATGAATTGAAACAACACAATGTCAAAATTTGAAACATACAGTTGCATGCTTTCCCCCTTTGGTGAAGACCGGAACATAAACTAGTCTATATTTTGAAAGTTATCATTCTTCCTAATTTTGTTTCTGCTGTTGCCTAGTAACTTAAGTAAGAAAGGCCAATGTAAAATCTCTAAATATTTATTTTTAAGCTACAATATTCTCAAATTTACCCTCTTTTGTCCAAACAGTTCAGGCAAATCATAATATGTGCTTTTACAGGAGAATATTTATTTTCGCTAAATGCTAAACAGCAAAACAGGAGCTTGAGTCAAAAGTCTATACCCCATGCATCTATACTTCTTGGGCATCTACGTTGGCTTCATATTTCCCTCTCAAGTCTATAAAGACATTTGAACAAATATATAGGGAAAAAATAAATCTTTCCCTCCTAAGAACCTCAAATAACCTCTTTCAAATGTTGTACATGTTCATACCTAGTAGGCCAGTCCTATTGAGAACCAAAATTTTATCAAGATATACAGCCACAAGCCTATCAGTGTAGTCCCTGAGTGTGCATTTGTACGTGAATAAAGAATGTAATCTAAGTATGGATAAAAGAGTAAAATTGAGTCAGATGTATGAGAAATAAAAGAGTATTTGAGCCAGATGTATAGAACTAGTAATGAGTAACTCTTAAGCTTCTATCATGAAGGGTTGTCTCAATAGGGTGGGTTGCTTCCTAAATGTCGCACTTGTTCTCCTTCATTAATATTCTATGTAATTAAATTACATTCAAGGAATCACCATGGCTATGGTGGGGTCTCCATCATAGAGAGGGATTGTACGCCATCATGTGATCTAAATCAAGAATACTTTGTTCCATTGTTTTGTGTAATGTTGCCAACAGTAGCAACTATGGCCATAAAAAAAAATTAAAAACGATTTTACACAGTATTACAAAATAATTAATGAATAAAAAGAAGTGTTATCGGTGGATAGCGTGTCAATGCCATAAGGGCTTCGCAACATCCATCCAGCATGCTGGATGCGCCTCTAACCAAATGAATACTAATTTGTTAAATACAATACATGCTGTTTTTAAATTCTAATTAATAATTATTTTGTTAAAAAGTGCGTCAAATATGCTGTATAGATGCAGGTTAAGGGCTTGGATAACAGTGGGGCAGGCATTAAATGGGCACATTTAATCTGCTGTACCTCATTATGTGAAATAGGTGGTACTTTATGAGAGGGCTAGGCAACACGGGGCAGGGCAGGAACAAAAGAGGTGTTATTCATATATTTATTTTAGTAATGTGAAACTATTATGCAAGTAATTGGTAAAATTATTTGATAATTATTTACAATGAGCAATGCTCAAAAAATAGTTTACAAGTTTACAAAGAAAGCAAGCCTCTGAAATAGAAACTGTAGAAGATCATTTACAGCTAAATTACATGATTGACCATTAACTAAAAAATAGCAGAAATAATTAAATAATTATTCTAATACCCTCTCTTAATGGTCAATCGATCAACGACACTAAGATGCCTCCTGAATTTTACAAACTTAACTGGACTGAGCGACTTGGTGAGAATATCTGTTGTCTGCTCCTCTGTCGGAACATATAGCAACTGAACTGATTTGTCTTCAACAAGCTTCTGAATGAAGTGACAATGAGTTTCCACATGCTTGGTTCTTTCATGGAAGATTGAATTTTTGGCAAGTTTGAGAACTACCTGATTGTCACAGAACAAGGGAATCAGACTTGCTTGAGATATTTGCATATCTACAAGCATCCGACGGAGCCAAACTACCTCACAAGCTGCCTTAACTGCTCCCCGATACTCTGCTTCTGTCGAGGAGAGAGCCACTGCCTGGAGCTTCTACTAGTCCATGTGACTACATCGGATCCCAAACTGAACACATACCCAGATGTAGATTCCCTGTCATCAACCGAACCTGCCCAGTCTGAGTCTGTGAAACCACTGAGTCTAGGATCATGACTCCTAGTGTAAAGAAGTCTGTAATCAGAAGTGCCCTTCACATAACGCAGCACACGCTTCGCTGCTACCCAATGATCAGCCTTGGGGGTTGTCATGAAGTGTGAAATGTAGCTCATTGCAAAACTAAGGTTAGGTCTAGTGGCAGTGAGATAGATGAGGCTATCCACTAGTTGCCTGAACAATGATTCATCCATTACAGGTGAGTCTGACTTAGCTGACAACTTGAGTCCTTTTTCCATGGGTGTGGAGGTAGGTTTGCAATCCTGCATACAGAACTTATCCAGTAGTCTTTGAGCATATTTGGACTGAGAGATGAAGATATTTCTCTCGGTCTACCAAACCTCAACACCTAAACAGTAATGCAAAAATCCCAGATCTGTCATGTCAAATGTGCTGCACAAATCTTGTTTGATCTCAGCGATAAAATGTGCCCAGCTACCAATAATGATTAGGTCATCCACATAGACAACAAGAATTAGAATATCACTACCAGTGCGTTTGACATACAAATTAGAGTCAGATGAACTCCTCTGAAAACCATGATCTGTGAGGTACTTGTCAATCTTGATGTACCAAGCCCGAGGAGCATGTTTCAGGCCATAGAGTGCTTTTACCAATCTGCACACCTTGTGTTCTTGACCGGAAACCTTGAACTCTGGAGGCTGCGTTATGTAGACTTCTTCCTTCAACTCACCGTTGAGGAAAGCACTTTTAATGTCCATCTAATGGACTTTCCAACCAAACTGGGCTGCTAAGGCAAGGACAAGCTGAATTGTACTCATCTTGGTTGTAGGAGCAAAAGTCTCCTCATAGTCAATGCCTTCCTTCTGTGAGAACCCCCTAGCAATGAGGCGAGCTTTGTACTTGTCAAGAGTTTCGTTAGCTTTGTATTTCACCTTATACACCCATTTGTAGCTAATGGACTTCTTCCCTGGAGGAAGATCAGAAAGGACCCAAGTGTGATTTTTCTGAAGACTCTGGTATTCAGACTCCATAGCCTTTTCCCACTCAGGAATTCCTTTAGCCTCTAAATATGTCTGAGGCTCATAGACACTGTGAATGTTGGCCATGAGAGCAAAATTAACTGTATGCTGTTGTTTGCTCTTGTTTCTGGACGATCTACCCTTAATGAGCTCATCATCATGAAGATCTCCAATAGTCAGCCCACCATTTAGGCCGGAGAGTAGAAGTGCCAACATCAGATGCAATAGGAGGAGCTAGAACTATATGTGGAACAGGTTCAACAGGTGGAAGATCAACATCATCCTGAGGAAATTCAGGGTGAGCATCAAAAACTAAATCTGCATCATCCCACCCATCAGGTGGACCTAATGGAAGATGAACACCCAAATCATAAGCCTTCAAAGGCTGATCCTCAGAATGCTGCATAGACGAGGAAGGATGAAAAGGTCCTCGTTTTTCATCAAAGACATCTCGACTGAAGATAAGACGATCAGTATCTATATCAATCAACCGGTAAGCCTTATGGTTGTCACTGTACCCTGTGAACATAAGCTTTTGACTCTTGGAATCCAACTTTGAGCGCTTGGCATCTGGAATCCATACATAAGCTAAAGAGCCAAATATTCTTCGATGACTGATCCGAGGTTTGCAACCAGTCCAAGCTTCCTCAAGAGTCTTCTCTTTAACAACATATGTAGGAGATCGATTAAGGAGATAGACAACAGTGTAGACTGCTTTTGCCCAATATTTCTTAGGAACACTCGTGCTCTAACATGGAACGGGCCATCTTAGTGATTGTGCGGTTACGCCGCTTTACAACACTGTTTTGGTGAGGAGTATAGGGTGTGGTTAACTAGTGTTTGATGCCGTGTATATCATAGAAGTTGGAGAAATCAGTAAAACAAAATTCTCCCCCATTATTTGACCTAAGAGTGACTATGGAATAGCCAGACTCTTTCTCTACTAAGGCCTTAAACTTCTGAAATACAGTAAACACATCTAATTTTTGTCTGAGAAAGTACACCCACATTTTACGACTGAAATCATCAACAAAAAGCAAGAAATACTTGCAACTAGTAATAGAAAGTGTATTCATTGGCCCACATACATCCGTGTGAACCAACTGCAGTATCTTAGAGGCTCGCCATGAGTCACTTTTCGGGAATGGTGTCTTGTGCTGCTTCCCAGACTGACAAGCTCCACAAACAACATGATGTTGGGTCTGGATCTCAGGTAAACAAGCTACAAGTCCCTCCCGAGATAGCTGAGAGAGATAGTGCACATTTAAGTGCCCATAACACTGATGCCAAAGACTGGTGATAGAAGAATTTTTGGCTGCCATGGCTAACTCTGGAGAATCACCTGTATCCACAAGTCTGTATAGACCATGAACCTTAATACCAACAACCACAGTCGTGCGAGTCTCCTGATCAACAATGGAACATTTGTGTGCACTGATAACCACATCCAACTGAGAGTGCCGAATAATTTGACTGACAGAGAGAAGGTTCAGTTCCATGCCAGGAACGTAGTATACATTGAGGAATATGAGATTCCTCCCACTAGACTGAATCTGAACAGTGCCCTTGTCGACAACTGTATACTCTTCACCTCCTCCAAAAATAACTGAGTCACTGAAGGGAGAGAAATCTGTGAACCAATCACACCGATGGGTGAAGGGTCGTGAGGCCCCTGAATCAATGTACCATGCAGAGGACTTTACATGTTCTGTAGGTCTTTTAGCCATAAAGGCGTAAAAGGTAGATTCCTTCTGCTCAGTGTGCTCGGCAACATTTGCTTTTGGTTGAGACCCTCCCTGCTTCTTCTGTTCAGAAGCCGAACACTGATGACAATCCCTCTTCATATGACCACATTTATGGCAGTAATTACATTGAATGTTCTTCTTGGTGTTGTCCTGAGGTTGACCTGAGCCTTTTTGCTACGAAGGCTGACCTTTCCCTTTATTCTGAGCCTCAGACTTGGCTGCAAAAGCTTGCTCTATAGAGGGCGAAGAAGCACTATTACCAAACTGTTGTTTCCAACAGTCTTGCTACAAGAGGATAGTACAAAGCTTCGGAAAATTTAGATCAACATTAGTAGATGTAATGTTGAGTCTCAATGAAATGTTCATAAGACTTAGGTAGACTTTTCAGAGTGATTACGACCATGTCTTCCTCCATTTTCCGACCAATATCCTCTAGCTGATCTCGGATCTCTTGGATCTTGTTCAGGTGCACCTGCAAAGTTGTCTTTGCATCCATCATGATAGAAAACGACATATTTTTCAAGAACGAACGGCTCTTGTCGGAGGTCTCATGCAAACCCTTCAGATGGTCCCAAATCTCCTTTGCTGATTTTCCAGTCGGAATCTGAGGTAGCTGATCATCTATAATTGAAAGCTTAATGAGCATCACTACTTCACGATTTTGCTCGTCAAACTTGTCTTGGTGTTTACCTGCCGTTGCGGGACGAATAGTGTTGCCTAAAATCATTTGATCGAGGTAGCGATATTCAAAGATGGTCATCATTCGCTGCTTCCAGGTATTATTATAGTTTTTGCCATTAAATCGTTGACTGCCTTCCAACATAATGTTGGTCAAACTCACCACCTTGCACGCTTTTTGAGGCACACAAAACGAGGTACTGAGAACAGGGTGAATGCATGTCCAATGTACAGGATGTTGAGGTAGTTTACAGGCACAAATTTTGAGACAAACTGTCAGCACAAATTCCAATGCTAGGATTTCGAGACAACATAGATATGTATATACACATCGTTAATCAACTTGTTGAATAGAGATATACAATGTATATATAACTGGTTTAATTAAGTTCATTTGACAAATGTTCTCATGTTTGCTTGAGTGCAGATGTAAAGATGTAATGAGATATCAGACTAACTACTTGTGTTTGACCTAGTGATTGCAGGAAATATCACCTCTGAGGGGGGAGGAAAAGTATCATCAGGTACGAGGTGTTGGGAATTAAGTTGTCTCAACCTTTGCAATTTCTTAGCTTTGGTAATTTAATTGTATATTTAATTATTGCCTAATATTGTATTTTACTTGCACATTCAGTTTGGTCACATAGTGAGGTGGCATGGTGACATGTCAGCTTACTTGGAATGTGACTTGGATGGTCAAGTCAATCCTACATGGATTTGGGCATCCCATATTGAGGTGACATTAATTTGCCATGTGTCGACATCTTTAGTATGTGGAAGGCAATATTCCATATGATAGAATCTATGACGCGTAAGGGCCAAGTTTGGAGATTCCTATGACAAGTAATGACAAGTGTCGGTTGGCATCTTTGCATGAGAGAAAGGCATCTTTGGGCGCCCAAGTTGGGCTATGACATGTTGTAAGTAGAATATGCTATATTTAGCATTGTATGACGAATTCTCTTACAACTTTTAAGATTGCTATTGTGGGCAGATTTTATGACGGTTGTAAGTCGCGTAAGAGAATCTTTCATAGTCTATTTTTAGTCTGGAGCGCTCTACATTGGGAAAGTCAAATCTGCCATGTATGACAGATGTAAGGGATGTAAGGACAACAAGGACAAGTGTCCTTTGATGCTGAAAATGGTCATTTGACCAAGGTGGACGCCTATCCCAAGATGCTTTGAAGATATGCCTTGTAATCTCTATAAAATGCATAGTTTGGAGTTGTAGTTGCATAGTGTTTTACAGGTACTGTTATGTTGCAATAATAACTCTAGAATCAACATTGGAAGACTCTTGTAAGAACTTCCATTGCAAGTGTATTGTAAACACCCATTGTTTCAGATAATACATTGTGCATGTTTTAGAGTGTGGGGTTTTTTCCCTGAAAAGGTTTTCCCCACGGTATATCTTGTGTCACCTTCTTTCTGTGTTGTGTTGCTGCTGTATCTTTATGTTATTTGTTTAATGTTGCTGCAATTGTAAGGATTAAAACAAATTTGCACTCCATTCCCCTTATTAGATTGGTGTAGGAAGTGTGTTTCGCTCACCTTGCTTCCTTTCAGTTGGTATAAGAGCTTGATCACCTGTGATCCTAGTTGTTGGGTAGGGGTTTTTTGAGCTAATCTTTGATTGAGTGGGAGTTTGTGCAGAGTATTCTGTGATCTTATTGCAGCGAGAAGATGGCAAGCATATCTGGAAGAATAGAGGTGGAGAAATTCAATGGCACTAATTTCGAGCTATGGAAGCTCAAGATGGAAGACATGCTTGTTGACAGAGATTTATGGGAAACCATTTCTGGCACAACCAATTGCGATGTCGCAAGCTGATTGGGATCTCAAAGATCGGAAGGCTAAGGGTCTCACAAGACTTAGTCTTGCTGATTCTTTCCTGTTAAATGTCCATGAGAAAACTCCAAACTTACTTTGGAAGAAGTTGGGAGATGTGTATCAAGCCAAATCCCTAGTTAACAAACTTTTTCTGAGAAAGAAGTATTCTCTTCGAATGGAGGACGGAGGATCTGTTGCAGATCACCTGAATGCTTTCAATATGTTGGTTGCACAATAAACATCCGTTGGTGTGAAGATGGAGGAGGAGGATCAGTGTATGACCCTGCTTTGTTCTCTACCGGATTCGTGGGATTATCTTGTTATGGCTGTTGGGAGCACCACATCCACTTTCAAAATGGATGAAGTGGTATCTTCGTTGTTATCTGAAGAGATGCGGAGAAAGTCTTCTGAGGCAGCCAAAGAGGCTCTTGCAGTTCGTGGAAGACCCAAGGAGAAAGGGAAGAATGACAAGAAAGCTGAGAAGGGTAGATCCAAATCCCGTGGGAGATCCAAATCTCCTAGAAAGTCCAAGGCTCTCTATTGGAACTGTGGTAAATCTGGGCATTTTCGAAAGGAATGCAAAGAGGAAAAGAAAAAGAAGAAAAAGAACCCAGTTTCAGATTCTGACAAGTCACAAGATGATGGTGATGCTTTCATCGTAGCCCTGGGAACCCATGCATCTGATGATGTGTGGCTGATTGACTTTGGTGCATCATTCCACATGACCTCGCATCGAGATTGGTTTACCAAGTATGAGGAGTTCGATGGTGGAAAGGTGTATCTGGGTGACGACTCTCATTTGAAGATTGTTGGTCATGGAAGAGTCTATCTGATTCCTTGATGGACGAGTGAAGGGGATCTCTGGGGTTATGCACATCCCAGGCTTAGCACGGAACCTGCTTTTTGTAAGTATGTTGAATGATGCAGGTGTGCAAGTTGTCTTTTCGAAAGAAGGATGCAAGATGACTAGAGGAGCTATGGTGCTTGCTAAGGGTACTAGGAGAGGTAATTTGTTTCAGCTGGAGGCATGCATTTCACAATGCAATAGTTCTTCTGACTCAAGGAAGAGGGCAGCAGTCACTTCATCCCTACCATTTGAACGAGCAGTGAATAAATCTGTTGTAACACATTCTGATGGTAGTGCACATGCTTTGAAAGTTAAGCTTCCTACTGAAAAAACTATGTTATGGCATAAGAGATTTGGCCACACTGGTGAGAAGGGTCTACGTGCCCTGAAGAATAAAAACCTCGTCGAGGGGTTAGATGATTGTACTCTTGAGTTTGACTTTTGCGAACATTGTATATATGGAAAACAAAACCGTGTTCAATTTTATTTGAGTTCTCATAAATCTTCTGGTGTGTTGGACCTTGTTCATTCTGATGTATTTGGTCCTCTTAATGTTCCTTCGTTATCAAAATCTGTATATTTTGTATCTTTCATAAATGACTACAGTAGGACATGGATTTATTTTCTCAGAAGCAAATTTGAAGTCTATAGCAAGTTTAAGGAATTTAAAACCTTTGCTGAAAATCAGACTGGTAAAAAGATTAAATGTTGAGAACTGACAACGGTGATAGTTCTGTTCTACAAAATTTGATAAATATTGCAAGGAACTTGGGATTGAAATACATAAGACAACTCCATACACCCTGCAACAAAATGGAGTTGCAGAGAGGATGCACATGACAGTGATGGAGAAGGCTAGGAGTATGCTTAGTAGAGCTGGCCTAGAACAAATTTTTGGGCTGAAGCTGTTGCCACTGCTTGCTATTTGGTAAATAGATCTTGTACATCAGCTCTTGTTGGAAAGACACCCATGAAGGTGTGGTCTGGTAGAAAGCCTTCAATAAGGCATCTTCGTGTTTTTGGTTGTAAGGCATATGCACATGTGCCTGGGGAGAAGCGGTTAAAATTGGAGAACAAGGCTGTTAAGTGTATCTTCATTGGCTATGGTGTCGGTGTGAAAGGATACAAGCTTTGGGACCCCTGTGGTTGAAAAAGTGTTGTATAGCAGAAGTGTCATCTTTAGAGAGCTAACACCTTCTTCCACTGTTTTACAGCCAGAAGAAAAAGAAAAGAAAGAGGATGTTGTTCAGTCTCTTGCTACCCCTGAGAAGACTGAACAGAAAGACAATGTTGGACTTGATGATGAGGAGAGCTTTGGCAGCTCTGAAAGCTCAGATGAAGAAGATGAATCTCAACCTCAGCTCTTGAAGAGGTCTACACGGATAAGAAAGCAACCTGAGAGGTTTGGTTATACATTGCTTGATTCTGGTTGTGCTTTTGCTTTGCTTACTAACAGTGATGAACCTAGAATTGTGTCAGAGGCTTTGGATATGAAAGATGCAGGTTCCTGGAAGGAGGCCATGGAGGATGAGATGGCATCTTTGGAAAAGAATCAAACTTGGGACTTGGTGCCTTTGCCTGCTGGACGGAAACACGTGGGATGCAAATGGGTATTCAAGAAGAAATTTGGTGCAGATGGCAGTGTTGAGAAGTATAAAGCCAGATTGGTTGCGAAGGGGTATTCACAAGTGGAGGGTATAGATTATGGTGAGATCTTCTCTCCTGTTGCAAAGTTGACATTCATTAGATTCCTGTTATCTTCTGCAGCTAACAGATGGATGTGAAGACAACTTTCCTTCATGGTGATTTGGAGGAAGAGATTTACATGTCACAGTCAGAGCATTACATGATGAAAGGTAAAGAAAATTTGGTTTGCAAGTTAAAGAAGTCTTTGTATGGATTGAAATAGTCTCCTAGGAGGTGGTACTTGAAATTTGATGCCTTTGTGTTGTCAATTGGATTTATGAGATCGAAATTGGATCACTGTGTGTATTATAAGTTTGATGGTGATCGTATTCTCATTGTTGCATTGTATGTTGATGATATGTTGCTCATTGGGAAGGGTAAGAATATGATTTTTGATTTTAAGTCTCAGTTGTCAGGACAGTTTGAAATGAAAGACTTAGGGGCAGCCAAGTACATTCTAGGAATGGAAATCAGAAGAGATAGAACTAACATAAAACTTTGGTTAAGCCAGAGTAAGTATGTGAAGACCGTGTTGGATAGGTTCAGCATGGCAGATTGTAGACCATTGTGTGTTCCTGTTTCTTTGGGGACAGTTATCTGTTGAGGATTGTCCAAAATCTCCTAGTGAGGTGGAGGACATGAGCAGAGTACCTTATGCTAGTGTTGTTGGCAGTTTGATGTATGTTATGGTCTGCACAAGGCCAGACATTGCCCAAGCAGTGGGAGTCCTTAGTCGATTTATGGCTAATCCTGGATGGGTACATTGAGATGCAATTAAGCGAATGTTCAGATATTTCAGGGGTACTTCCGAGTATTCCATATGCTATCATGGTAATGTTACAGGACCTCCGCATTCTATTGATATTCGTGGATTTGAGGATTCAGATTGGGCAGGTGACATTGATAATAGGAGATCTACCAATGTTTGTGTTTACACTGTTTGGTGGTGCTATTAGTTGGATGAGTAAGCGACAACCTGTGGTTGCTGTGTCCACGACAGAAGCTGAGTATATGACAACTCATGCTTGTAAGGAAGCCATTTGGCTTAAGAGATTGTGTTTAGATATTGGTGTTGATGCATGTCAGATTACGATCAGTTGTGACAGTCAGAGTGCGATTTGCCTTGCGAAGAATCCAACTTTCCATGCCAAAACAAAGCATATTGATGTATAGTTTCACTTCGTGCTAGACATGGTAGAGGATGGGAAGGTAAATTTGGAGAAGGTAGATACTTTGAAGAATGTTGCAGATGCATTGACGAAGCCAATGGGCACAGAGAAGTTCAGATGGTGTTCGGAGTCTATGGGCCTCTCAGCCTATAGCAGTTAAATCTTGTCAGTTCTTTTGGCTCTTGAAAGGTGTTCGACAAGTGGGAGAATGTTGGGAATTAAGGTGTCTCAACCTCTGCAATTTCTTAGCATTGGTAATTTAATTGTATATTTAATTATTGCCTAATATTGTATTTTACTTGCACATTCAGTTTGGTCACATAGTGAGGTGGCATGGTGACATGTTAGCTTACTTGGAATGTGACTTGGATGGGCAAGTCAATCCTACATGGATTTGGGTGTCTCATATTGAGGTGGCATTAATTTGCCATGTGTCGGCATCTTTGGTATGTGGAAGGCAATATTCCATATCACAGAATCTATGACGCATAAGGGCCAAGTTTGGAGATTCCTATGACAAGTAATGACAAGTGTTGGTTGGCATCTTTGTATGAGAGAAAGGCATCTTTGGGCGCCCAAGTTGGGCTATGACATGTTGTAAGTAGAATATGCTATATTTAGCATTGTATGACGGATTCTCTTACAATTTTAAAGATTTGCTATTGTGGGTAGATTTTATGACGGTTGTAAGTCGCGTAAGAGAATATGTCATAGTCTATTTTTAGCCTGGAGCGCTCTACATTGGGAAAATCAAATCTGCCATGTATGACAGATGTAAGGGATGTAAGGACAGCAAGGACAAGTGTCCTTTGGTGTTGGAAATGGTCATTTGACGAAGGTGGACGCCTATCCCAAGATGCTCTCAAGATATGCCTTGTAATCTCTATAAAATGCATAGTTTGGAGTTGTTGCATAATGTTTTACAGGTATTGTTATGTTGCCGGAATAACTCCAGAAACGACATTGGAAGACTCTTGTACGAACTTCCATTGCAAGTGTATTGTAAACACCCATTGTTTCAGATAATACATTGTGCAGGTTTTAGAGTGGGGTTTTTTACCTGAAAAGGTTTTCCCCACGGTATATCTTGTGTCACCTTCTTTCTGTGTTTTGTTGATGTTGTATCTTTATGGTATTAGTTTAATGTTGTTGCAATTGTAAGGATTAAAATGAATTTGCACTCCATTCCCCTTATTCGATTGGTGTAGGAAGTGTGTTTCACTTACCTTGCTTCCTTTCACAATGGGTAAAGGAAGAAAAGCCTAGTGCCATATGAAACCTAACCTGTAAGTTTGAGACTGTCATCTAAGTAGGGATTGGAATTACAAGTCCAGAGTTGTCAGGTAAACCGCAAGGTCGACCTTAGGTGTTGGGATCACCTAACACATGTTGTTGGTCGTGTAGCATCACCTTATTATTTTCTCTTGAATCTAAAATTTTAAAAAATAAATTTGAATCTGTATTGGACCTTGAACATTTATTTGGCTCTCGAAAATATTTAAATAGTCAATCAAATATAAAAGAATTAAACTTATTAGCTTTCGATAATTACGAACTACGCTCGTTTTTAAGGACCATCGTCAATGTTCGTAATTATTAATAATTAAAAGAATAGTCTCTAAGCCTTATGTACGGGTGAATAAGTTATACTTTAAAGGCATTTAATATTAATGCCTTATTTTGTTTTACCTTGGAAACTATCCTTGCGTTCTCTTCGTTAATTGCCTTTGGGAGGATGAAGTCACGATGTAAAAAAATAATAAATTGTAATGAATATCAAAGTGGAAGGAAGTTTTTAAAAATAAAGAATGCCTTGTTGATCGTGGGAGCGGTAACGGATTAAGGTGACAGGTTTTCTGCATGATGGATGGGAGAGTTATCTTGAGGGAACTATTTGTTTTGGTGGCATCTTCATTTGGAAAAAGGAGAAACCGTTTTTGGCAGGAGGAGCTCGTTCATTGGAGAGCATCCAAAGGAAGCAGGAGGAATAGAAGCTAAGGGGTGCCGTGAGCTTGAGAGTGGGAAGGGAGAACAATCGTTGCAGAGACAACAACTTTATACAGGTATTTACTGCTCTCTCTTTCTTACGGTGTTGAAATGTAGTGTTTCTATTGATATTTTAAGGGAAGATTCACATAGACGCTGGTGTCATTTCTAAGTGATAGTTGCAATGAGACCTTTGGCATTTTCATGTACTCAAACAAACCATTGTTATTTTCAATAGTACTTGTGTTATGGTTGTGAGTTAACGTATGCATGCTTTCATAGCTCTTTAGTTAAGTAATATTGTGCACGTCGGTCTGGTGCCTTCCTGTTAATCACCTGCATGCTACACTGTCAGGAAAAGATTCGTAAGGTTTCTTAGGATTAGAAATTCTCAGTTTAGAGATATTATTTTCCTTTTATATAGAACCAAGAATCTTAAAACCCAACAGCTCTCATGGAGTCGCGAGTCTATAATTATTTGTGTAATAATAATGTCATTGTTTAAAGTTCATCATAGAAAGAAAAACTAACCCGCTACGGGCTCTTACTACATTTCTGTTGGCAACATTATTGAGTTTTGGGAAAGAAATTTACTTAGTTAGAAGCCAGAGCTAGGCACAATTTGTGAGTGAATTGTAATTATAATGAGCCTTCATCAAAGAGGATTATTACAATGACCCCGTGTCTAAAAGCTAAGTATGAGAAAATGGATATTACATATGGTATCAGTGTGTAGTAGGATAAGAGACAGACATGAAGGTTAAATTCCATTATATAACCTCTTGCTGAGTAGGGTGATAAACCTGACTACATGACTTCACCGTGTCGTCTTGCACTTATTTAAAAATCTTGGCCAAGGTGATGCTACTATCTGATAGTGTCAGTTAGTTTTCTTCTCCTAGATACACACCCAATCAGAGGTCATGCTAATTATGAGTTGCCTATAGTGTATGACCGACTAGGGATTGTGTAGGATCAAACACTAGTCTTAGATGGCATTAGATTTTCCTTCCATTATTTCTCTGCGGAGGGTTGGGTCTTTCCAGTAGGAATGGCACGAGGGACTAGTAAGTCCGTGGATGGGCGGAAAAATGCCTTGATGATATTCTTCCTCCTTCGTTTCAGCAGTAAAGGATGATTAAAGCTTCAGATGAATTAAACGGATTTCAAAGAACACTGTAATCTCAAACCCTCTATAACTATGAAATAGTACGTACTTTAATAGTTATTTCTTTCAATCATCTTTTATGCATCGCAAATTGATAGTATATAGTTCTTGTTTATATATATATATATATATATATATATATATATATATATATATATATATATATATATATAATGCTGCTCTTCTGTACCAGTTTATAGTTGTTGCACATCTTTTAGTTGCTTAGTTTTAGTTTGTTCATATGGTATGAAAGCTCAATTGGCTTAATGCTAGTGACAGAGGTACCAAGTATTTTTTTAATATTCTTGAGGCCAACATAATAGGGAAAAAATTGGACGTATTCTTGTTGATGGTTCCCTAAGTAATGATAATGGAGATATTAGTGGGGCCTTTTGTAATTTTTATAAGGATTTGTTTTCTTTAGAAGATGGCACCAAGAGCGTTGAGGCTAGGATGTTTTGCAAAAGAATTATTCCAAAAAAGCTGTATAATGATGACATTGAGGAGTTGAACAAAGATATTTCCAAAGAAGAAATTGTGAATGTTATTAACTCCTTTTAGTCTGGTAAATCCCTAGGAATTGATGGTATTCCAATTGAATTCTATAAAGCCAATAGTGATTGGGTTTAATATGATTTGAAGGAAGTGTATGAGGAAGCTTTGAGGAAGGGTTCCTTGGGGAAGAATATCAATAAAGGTCTCATTAAACTTCTGCCCAAAGGAGATAAGTCCTTAATAAAAAAATTGGAGGCTGATTACATTGTTGAATTCTTCATATAAGATTTTGGCAAAATTATTGTCTAGAGGGTTGACTGACATTCTTGGGAAGATTATCTCGGTTAATCAGATAGGGTTTATAAAAGGTAGGTACATCCTAGAGAATCTCATCACCTGTTGGGAGAGCCTCAATTGGGCTAAATTTTCTGGGCAAGAGGCCTGTATGGTCTTATTGGATTTTGAAAAAGCCTATGATAGAATTGAATCGGGATTTGTTATGACAGTGATAGAAGCTTTTGGTTTCCCTAGGTCTTTTTGTTCTTGGGGGGAAGTCCTATTTAAGGATGCCTCTACACAAATAGATGTTAATGGGTGCTTGTCTGAAGATATTATGCTTCATAGATCTATTAGACAAGGGTGTCCATTAGCCCCTGCTCTCTTTGTTATTGTTGTTGATGCTTTATAGTATATTTTAAAAATTGATCTTATTCTCCCTCCTAATCATGGTATCATTCTTCTTAACAAAAAGGAACTAGTGAGTGCCCAATTTGCAGATGATATGATTCTATTTATGTAGCTTGATCAGGGTAATTTTGAGAACTTTTTGGCTAGGCTTTCCATCTTCTGTGATGCTCTAGGAACTAAGATAGCTGATCACAAATCTATCATTTTGGGTTGGAAAGATAATCCCCCAGATTGGTTGGTTGGGTCTAACTGGCAATGGGGTGGCCCTAATAAAATTGTGAGATACCTGGGAATTCCTTTTTCTGTTGAACCTTCTTTGAAAGAAATGTGGGAGTGGATTGTCTAGAGTCTAGACCTAAGAAAGGAAAGAATTGGGTGTCTATTCATCCACATGATTTAATGTTTGTGAACTATCTATTTGTCCCTTTGGGTCCAATATCTTTGGCAGTATATGGAGGGCATGGGAGAGTGTGAAACATTTGATTAAGAATAAGGAAGCCTTCTCCAGGGTTGAGAGTGTTTTCTTGGCCTATAAGTCTGTTTGGTGGAACTTGTATTGGAATAATAAACGGTTGGCTTTAACTCAGGTTTGCTCTGCTAAATTGTGGGCTTCCAAAGGTATTAATGATTTTGGGGATGTGTTGGAAAGAGGTTTCATCAAGAAGTGGCAAGATCTGCAAAACAAGTTTGGGCTTCCTAATTCTCAGAGTACTCTCAGTCTTGAAGAGGGCTTTTTTTGGAGTCAAATTCCCAGTGGAATCAAAGTTAAATTATGAAATCTTGGTCAGTATTAAGTGGTGTGATAATTTTGTTTTTGATAAAATGTTCTCTAAAAGATTGTATGAAATCCTGGCTGGCACGAGTGAAATTTTTAATAGGGTGAATTGTAACTGGAACTTGAATTGGTCTGAGAGTGAATTGTCTTGTATGTTTAAGCATTTATGGTCTTCCAAAAATAAGCCTAAGAAGTTGTGTTTCAGATGGCTACTTATCCTTAAAAAGCTTGTTGTTTATAATGGTGTCCATAATGATAGGTTTCCTATTAATGTTTGTAAGTTGTGTAGTTCTGTTGAAACTTTTGAACATTTATTTTTCAGTTGTCCATATGTTAAGAAGTCATGGTCTGTGTTTATGGGTAACTGTCTGGGTTGGGACAATAAGAATGGGATTAGTTGGCCTGAAATTCTTTTTGGTTATGTTGAGTGCTTTTCCAAAGAATTGAATGAGTTTTGGTTCATTCTTACAAATGAGATTCTCTGGCAGACTTGGAGGGCAAGAAATGATGAGGTTTTTCAGGATAAGAGGAGTCTTATTGACTCTAATTTTTAGCTCATATGTTTTAACATATTGGTGCAGGTTTCTGTTATAATGGAGATTCCAAAGAACATGTTTTTTATTCTTCTCAAAGAAGGCCTCACACTGGTCTACAAGAAAGAGATTGCGAGTGCCCACTTCTGGCCCAAAGGAAGAGATAAGTTGGACAAAGAGTAGCTGAATGCTTTGAAAGATTATATGAAAGAAAAGAATATTGAGAAACTAGAGGTGAAAGTGAAGATCAGGGAGAAAAAGAGATCTGCGGATGAATATGTGCCCATTGTCAAAGACTAGAGTTGGGAGATGAAGCTGATCCTGTGATTGGTACCTTTCAAGAGTTAGATTATTATGAAAATGATACTAACAAAAAATGCTGCTGGGAATATTTGATTGATGTTTTGTAATAGTTGGTTTTGTTTTGGTTGGTGTATGAAAGTCTTTATGACTCTGGCAATCTGGCGATGTTGCATTCTGATGTATTTGTGGCACTACTTGTGAGACTCTAACAGACTGGTTGGTGGTTTGTTGAGTTTTTGTTCCACCTTATATTGTACCTGTTCTTCTTTTTGGTTATTAATGGTAAACAATCCTTTATATATATATATATATATATATATATATATATATATATATATATATATATATATATATATATATATATATATAATGCCATATCAGTAGTCTATGTTTGCTTCAGTAGTGCTTATATTCTTTTTTGTTTTCTTGTTGATTGATAGTAGCAATGTTAATGCCTTCCAATGACCAAGTTTATACACTTTTGTATTTCTTTATTTCTTGACTACCATCAATATACCCTTGAAGTTTACTCGTCTTTCAACTGTTAAGTTTGCATTGAACTCCAAACATGTTAGAAAGGAAATATTCACTCCAATATAGATTTTTCTGATTAACCGTGTCGGTTATGAATTGAAACAACACAATGTCAAAATTTGAAACATACAGTTGCATGCTTTCCCCCTTTGGTGATAGTGGAATATAATCTAGTCTATATTTTGAAAGTTTTCATTCTTCCTAATTTTGTTTCTGCTGTTGCGTAGTAACTATAAGTAAGAAAGACCAATGGAAACCTCTAAATATTTATTTTTAAGCTACAATGGTCTCAAAATTTACCTTCTTTTGTCCAAACAGTTTAGGCAAAGCATAATAAATGCTTTTACAAGAGAATGTTCATTTTTGCTAAATACAAAACACTAAAATAGGAGCTTGAATCAAAAAGTCTTATCCCATGCATCTATACTTCTTGGGCATTTATGTTGGCTTCATATTTCCCTCTCAAGTCTAAATACATTTGAACAAATATATAGGGAAAAAATAAATCTTTCCCTCCTAAGAACCTCAAATAACCTCCTTCAAATGTCATACATGTTCATCCCTCCTAAGAAAATCTTCGCTCCAATGAGCCATCAATCTTCTTAGTCAAAAACATAGAAAAGACATCATTTACTCTTCTAAAATCTCTCTTACCTTCAATCTTCTACAACTGGGGAAAGGATTGATACACAGGCGTACCGGTGGTAGGAGTCCCTTGAATCCTTAGATCAGGCCATGTAGCCTCTTTACGAGCCAACACATAAATCAACTGGGAGCTCATGTAGAACTTCACATCTCTCGAGAAATTCATCAACTGCTCATGCATACTTTCGCTAATTATTTGTGCCCAATCAATGCGATGATCTCCACAGATTAACAAAATAAACCTACACATCCAGAAAGCGAAAGTGATCGATTGTGGGCTCCCAACTACACGATTCAGCAAGGTTATCATATCTGAGATTTCTTCTTTGAAGTGACTCCTCTTGAGATTAGCAGGAAGCCACGATTTTCCCTTTATTTTGATTTCCATCTAGCTCTTGGTAATACAAGTTTGGCACCAATCCTTTCTTTCATTCTAATATGTCCATGTAGAGGACACAGAAACATACGAACTATCTTCATGTTCCTCCAAATGCAGAGCTAGAGCGACAGACTCAGAATCAATTCTTGTCACCATAGAGCCATCTGAGGCTCTTATTTCTTGGGACTCTTGAAAGTAATTGTTGGCACAGGGTATGTTGGATCTAGGGCATACAACTGAGAGGGGGGGGGGGGGTGAATCAGTTGTATAAAAACTTGCTCTTATTTCAAACACTTGATTCTTCTTTGTTAGTTAACATCATATCAATTAACCATCTATGAAAGCATAATGCATAAACACAAGAGCAGATAAACATCAACACATTGAACACCAAGATTTTGACGTGGAAAACCCGGTTAAGGGAAAAACCACGGGGTGATTAACCCAAGGATTATTCTCTGTTAGAAGAATAAGAAAAATGAATGGCACATGCCAATTAGGGCTCACTGCCCGAGCACACTGCTCACAAAGAGGCACACTGTCTACAAAGTGATAAGAATCACAATCTTGAACTGGAGAATGACATCTCTACTATGTTCGGATCAGTTCCATTTAAGCCCAAAAACCCTTGCTCTGCCTTTCGTACTTCTCTTTGCTATACCACACTCATCCCCACAATCCACACCTCAAAATGAATTCTCAAACACTTATTTATACAAGACATCGACTTAGGAACAATCATCTAAGTCGGCAAACATCACAATAACATTTGCAAGGCGTGTAGAACATCCGGTCGACATCCGGTCGGCCTGTTACAGGAAGAACACCAACAACTGGTAGCCATAACATCAAATCCAACTCTAACTTCAATGCGGACCGCCAACACGAACTAGATATGATCCAATGATCATCATAACCTTCCCTGAATCATCAAAAACATCCACACTTCATCAGCTTACCGGAATTCTTCTCTTCATCATCCGGTACTTCAAGAACACAGTCTGTCGCCATTGTCACAATGCAAAAGGTACTTCTGGAGCTCAAAATCATACACAACTCGAGATGACACATCACAAGGACATCCCAAACACTCCTTCCAATCCGCAGATTAGGATAATACAATTCCGGACCTCACCAGACCTTTCTGTGATCCTCTGTCACTTCTGAACACTTGTCGGAACCGGTTCCACACAGACAGCCACAACTTCTTCAGATTTTCATGCGGACCTCTGAAATCTTAGCTGAAGCATCTCAAGACTCATATCTACAAACCCTTTAATCCGCATCCTCTGGTTCTCAACCTATACAGTACATTTGCCTTCTTCTCATCACTGTTCTTCACTGTTCCGGATGGAGACTGATTTCCTCAATAACAACAGCACACAACTCATCCAAACCTTCTTACTAATGCAATATGAGTAAGTTGACATCAATGACAACATTGGTTCACCTCATACTTGCAACAATCTCCCCCTTTGTCATTGATGGCAACATATGATGTGAAAAACCATCAAGACAAGAACTTCTCCTTTCTGTCATAGCTCCCCCTACCAACAACAACTTTTCACATGTCTTCTCTTCCTTTACTGCTCCCCCTTTGATCATCAACCACTTGTTTTTCACATGTCTTCTCTCCCCCTTTGACATCAATGGCAAAGGGCTCATACTTGCAATTCTAATACATCAGAATCATACCAGCTGCTCCCCCTTAGTAGCAACTCCCCATCATCAATCCGGATCATAAGATATTACTGTGATATCCACCGGACTGATGCACATCAGTGCATCCTAGTTCATCATCGGAGGGGCCATGACCCCTAACTTCTCTCGGAGATATTCAAAAGAGTCATTGGGAAGAGGTTTAGTGAAGATATCTGCAATCTGATCCTTGGAGGGAACATACTCCAATCTGACTTCTTCCTTGTTCACTTGTTCTCTCAAAAAGTGAAACTTGATAGATATGTGCTTAGTCTTAGAATGCAATACCGGATTCTTAGAAATATTAATTGCACTTGAATTATCACAGAAAATTGTGATAGGCTCCTCATATTCAACTTTAATGTCTCTTAGCATCTGTTTCATCCATAAGATTTGAGTGCAACTACCTGCTGCTGCAATGTATTCTGCTTCAGTTGTAGACAAAGATATTGCATCTTGTTTCTTGCTCAGCCAAGAAACCAATCTCTTCCCCAAAAAGAATGCTCCACCACTGGTGCTCTTCCGGTCATCCACATCTCCTGCCTAATCTGCATCTGTGTAAGCATGAAGAGAGAAATCCGGATCTCTAGGGTACCATAGACCATACTCAACTGTTCCTTTCAAGTACCTAAAAATTCTTTTGATTGCCATAACATGAGATTCTCTAGGATCAGCCTGGAATCTTGCCACAAGACCAACAACCTGCATTATATCTGGTCTAGTCTGAGTGAGATACAACAATCAACCAATCATTGATCTATACTTTGTCTGATCTGCCTTTGGAGAGTCATCATCTTTTTTCAACTTACATCCGGTTGCCATAGGAGTGTTCATTGGCTTTGAATCTTCCATACCAAATTTCCTCAACAATTCTTTCACATATTTGGTCTGAGAAATGAAGATCCCTTTTTTTGTTTGAGTAATTTGCAGACCCAAGAAGAAATTCATTTCACCAAGCATAGACATTTCAAACTCACTTTTCATCTGATTTGCAAAAGTTTTGCACATACTATCTCTTCCTCCAAAAATGATATCATCCACAAACACTTCAATAATCAAAATATTTTCATGATCAATTTTGAAATATAAGTTACTGTCAGCAGTACCTTTGTTGAATCCAATCTGCACAAGATGCTTATCCAACCTTTCATACCATGCTCTTGGGGCTTGCTTCAATCCATACAATCCTTTCTTCAACTTGCAGACCATATCATCATTATCAGACAATTGAAATCCATCCGGTTGTTCAATGTAAACTTCTTCTTCCAGATCACCATTTAGGAAGGCAGACTTGACATCCATCTGATATACCTTGAAGTCTTTGAAGGCAGCAAATGCAAGAAATAATCTGACTGCTTCAATTCTTGCCACAGGAGCAAAGGTCTCTTCAAAATCAATTCCTTCTATTTGAGAGTAGCCTTTGCAGACCAATCTAGCTTTGTTTCTGATTACTTCACCAGCTTCATTCAGTTTGTTCCGGAAGACCCATTTGGTTCCAATCACATTCCTGTCTCTAGGTCTGGGAACAAGATCCCAAGTACGATTTTTCTCAATTTGCATCAATTCTTCCTTCATTGCTTTGGTCCAGTTTTCATCATTGCAAGCCTCATTTACTGTCTTAGGTTCAATATTTGAAATCAGATAGTATTCATTTGAATCTTGAGCAATTCTTCTTCTTGTTTGTACCCCTTTACTTTTGTCACCTATGATCTGATCTTCAGAGTGATTTAGAGTTACATACCTTGGAGCTTTGGGAGTTTCTTGCACTACTAATTCTTGATCAGGCTCATTCAGACAAACTTCTTCTTCCTGATTTACCGGATCAGTCTAGATCTGAATTTCAGAGGAGGAAGGAGCTTCTTGCACCAGAGGATCATTCTGATCATCTTCATCACATTCATAGAACCTTGAGGGCTTCTCAATTCCTTCATCAACTTTTACATTAGTACTTTCTATTATCTTCCTCAGTCTCTTATTGTAACACCGATATGCTTTGCTTTGAGTGGAGTAACCCAAGAAAATTCCTTCATCACTTCTAGCATCAAACTTTCCTAGATCTTCATCTCTTTTAATATAACACTTGCTGCCAAATACTCTAAAATATCTCACAGTAGGAGTGATGCCAAACCAAAGTTCATAGGGGGTCTTATCGGTATTATTTCTGATTTGAACTCGGTTGAGAGTGTAGACTGCAGTGCTGATAGCTTCTTTCCAAAACATTTGAGGAACATTTGCTTCCAACATCATTGTCCTGGCAGCTTCCTGGATGGTCCGGTTCTTTCTCTCAACTACTCCATTCTACTGTGGAGTCCTAGGAGCAGACAACTGTCTCCTTATACCTTGTTTCTCACAAAAGTCAATGAACTCACCAGATGTAAATTCACCACCTCTATCAGACATTAGACACTTCAGTTTTAATCCGGTTTGATTCTCTACCATAGCTTTGAAGATTTTGAACTTCTCAAGGGCTTCTGATTTCTCTTTTAGGAAGGTAACCCAGATCATTCGGGAATGGTCATCAATTAGCAACATGAGATATCTATCACCTTGCAGACTCTTGATTCTTGTCGGACCACAGAGATCAGTATGTACTAATTCCAACAAACCGGTAGAGGACTGATCTTTGCTTTTGAAAGAGACTCTGCTCTGTTTGCCTAGCTGACATTCTTTGCACAAACTATTTGTAGGTTTCACCAATTTTGGAAGATCTCTTACAGCCTGAATATTGCTTATCTTGATGATGTTATCAAAATTTACATGACACATTCTTCTATGCCATAACCAACTTTGATCAACTTGAACAAATAGACAACTTTTATTTGAACCAACCAGATGAAAGATATTACCTTTTGTTTGAGCACCGGATGCAATTTCAGTTCCGGAGCTTGTAAAGATTCTGCATTTTCCATTCTTGAACCGGAGATCATAGCCTTTGTCCACTAACTGACCAACACTGAGAAGATTGTGCTTCAATCCTTCAACATATAGTACATTACCTGTTTTGCTTTTTCCATCAAAGGAAATAGTTCCCCTACCTCTGATTCTGCCAGCAGATTTGTCACCAAACTTTACCATTCCTCCTTTATACCTTTCCAAATCTAAGAACTTATTCTTGTCACCAATCATATGGTGAGAGCATCCACTGTCAATAACCCAATCATCCTTTTCTTCTACTTGAGCAGCCAAAGTTCTTTCCACAACCTTGTGATTGACAGATTCAGAGGATATTGAATCTTCTTCCTTGATGGCAATAAACACCCATTCATTTCCGGATTTGCTTCCTAGTTCTGATTCATCATCTGTTACTCCTTCATTGTCATCTTCTTCATGAACATAATAGCAGTTCTTTTGAAACCTTTGTCTGTCAGTATTAGACCTTGCATATCTTTTCGGACATCTTGAGGCAAAATGACCAATCTTATTGTAGTTGAAACACTTAAAGGGTAGTTTTCCTTCATACTTACCGGATCCTCTTGGCAGTCTCTTTGCAATGAGGGCTTCAAGTTGAGTTGTTTCTGCTTCCTCTTCTTCCATGTCTCTTCTTGCTTGATCATACCATGACATCTTCCTTGAAGAGTTTTCTTCCGGATCAAATCTTTGTTTGCCTTTCACATAGGTACTGGCTTTGAAAGCAGATTCAGTCTTGGGTGGATCATCTCCAAACTCGGTCATTTCAAATGCAGCTAGTTTGCCAGCTAATTGTTTTCTTGTGACAGTTGTGTGGGCTCTGAATTCATCAATGGCAGCAACCTTGATTTTGTAGGCAGCAGGAAGGGATTTGAGAATTTTGCAAACAATCTCATTTTCATCTAGAGTTCCACTAGCATTTCTAATTCCACATACCAGCTCATTCACTCTTGGCATAAAGGTAGTGATGTTTTCATCTTCTCTCATCTTCAATCTTTCAAATTTCCCTTTCAGACTTTGCAACCTTGCACTTTTGACAAACTCATCTCCTTCATACAGAAGTTCCAGTTTAGTCAAGATCTCATATGCAGTTGGTAGGTCGATAACATTTGAGAGATCTAAGTCATTCAATGTGCTTAGAAGAGCTTCCTTGGTCCGCAGATTGTTTTCAGCATCTGTGATTTCATTCAGAGTTGTCAGACCACCTTGTGGAGGTACATATGGTTTTGAGACCATGGCCAAGTATGCTTTTCCCATACACTCCAAGTGACATTTCATGCGACCTTTCCAGAGAGTGAAGTTGGTTCCATCGAACTTCGGACTATCCTTCTTGTATGACGACATCCTGGATCTCCTCAAGCGGTTAAGCTCCTTTCAGAGGAACTTGGCTCTGATACCAATTGTTGGATCTAGGGCATACAACTGAGAGGGGGGGTGAATCAGTTGTATAAAAAATTGCTCTTATTTCAAACACTTGATTCTTCTTTGTTAGTTAACAGCATATCAATTAACCATCTATGAAAGCATAATGTATAAACACAAGAGCAGATAAACGTCAACACATTGAACACCAAGATTTTGACGTGGAAAACTCGGTTTAGGGAAAAACCACGGGGTGATTAACCCAAGGATTATTCTCTGTTAGAAGAATAAGAAAAATGAATGGCACATGCCAATTAGGGCTCACTGCCCGAGCACACTGCTCACAAAGAGGCACACTGCCTACAAGGAGACACACTGTCTACAAAGTGATAAGAATCACAATCTTGAACTAGAGAATGACATCTCTACCATGTCCGGATCAGTTCCATTTAAGCCCAAAAACCCTTGCTCTACCTTTCATACTTCTCTTCACTATACCACACTCATCCCCACAATCCACACCGCAAAATGAATTCTCAAACACTTATTTATACAAGACATCGACTTAGGAACAATCATCTAAGTCGGCAAACATCACAATAACATTCGCAAGGCGTGTAGAACATCCGGTCGACATCCGGTCGGCCTGTTACAGGAAGAACACCAACAACTGGTAGCCATAACATCAAATCCAACTCTAACTTCAATGCGGACCGCCAACACGAACTAGATATGATCCAATGATCATCATAACCTTCCCTGAATCATCAAAAACATCCACACTTCATCAGCTTACCGGAATTCTTCTCTTCATCATCCGATACTTCAAGAACACAGTCTATCGCCATTGTCACAATGCAAAAGGTACTTCCGGACCTCAAAATCATACACAACTCGAGATGACACATCACAAGGACATCCCAAACACTCCTTCCAATCCGCAGATTAGGATAATACAATTCCGGACCTCACCGGACCTTTCTGTGATCCTCTGTCACTTCTGAACACTTGCCGGAACCGGTTCCACACAGACAGCCACAACTTCTTCAGATCTTCATGCGGACCTCTGAAATCTTAGCTGAAGCATCTCAAGACTCATATCTACAAACCCTTTAATCCGCATCCTCTAGTTCTCAACCTATACAGTACATTTGCCTTCTTCTCATCACTGTTCTTCACTGTTCCGGATGGAGACTGATTTCCTCAATAACAACAGCACACAACTCATCCAAACCTTCTTACTAATGCAATATGAGTAAGTTGACATCAATGACAACACTGGTTCACCTCATACTTGCAACAGGGTACAATCAACTTAGGGCAACACACTGCAAGTGGAAAGCCTCCAACTTTGTCCAACCCTCTTCTCCAAAAATCCTTAAAATCAATGTGGCCCAATTCAATATCCTTTACGCCAGACAAGCCATTCTCCACAATAGGGACCATAGGAGTCCCTTGAAACTTGAATTTCATCTTCACTAAATTGAGAAACCAGATGGCCAGGAACTCGAAAGCACTCACAGACAATGTAGTAATATATAGTGTATTCACATGAAATTCTCTATGTAGATACATGAAAATAGAAAGCTTCTACCACCCAAGGGAAGTGTTGTATTTTTATAGTAGAGGAAAACAAGAAATAGGATAGAAACAATTAATCATGCTAACATGCAAGTATGTAATTCTCGTTGATATCTTGAACATAGTGGCTTAGCTGTTCTTCACTCTGTAGTGTATTCCCTTAGCAAAATAATGAAACTTCAGATGACAAATAGGGAATTTATTGAAACTTCAGATGAGAAATAGGGAATTTATTGAAACTTCGAGTCACTTCTCATAATGTTGTCCATAAAGATCATTAAATTCTGGCGGCGAATACATTCTCGAAAATCACAAATGTTTTCCTCGAGTTTCCCTCTGAAAAATGTGCCACTGTGTTTACACACACTTCAAATTAAATGCGGGGTGACAAGTGTCCTTTCGCTGTGTTGTGACCAAATCACACATCACCCCATTAGGAATAGGGACCCCCCTTTTTTTTGGAGCTCTGTGCTTTGCATGAAGTTTTGATGTCTTGGGTTCTTTTCCTTTGCCAATCCAATAATGAGTTCCTCTCCTAGAAGATTTTTGCTTCATAACTGGAGGTCTCATTTGGAAAATGAAGAATCTTGATTAAATTCCATCCAAGTAATGAACAATGAGACCCTTCCTGATGTATGCTTGAGATCTTGAAAAGACTAAGTTTGGGAGCCTGAAATCCTGAAATCCTGAAAAATTGACTAAGTCAGAAATCTGGTGAATCCTCCAAATTCTAGATTTTGCATGTTAAATCCGGTGGATTCGAGACCTATCTCAAACATCCTGAAAGGTATATTGAAAAATATTTAAAGTATAAGAAATTCTTAAATATATTTTTCAATATACCTTTACCCTCAAGAACCTTGAAAAACGGCTAAGTGTTCTAGAGGATCTCAAAAGTGTGATCTAGTGCGCAAATTTCTAGAGGATTTCGAAACCTCCAACCAATGCGCCAAAAGGAGAGAAGAAGATAAGGATCTCCGAACCTTGATCCATTCCGCAATTTCTAGAAGATTTCGAAAGTGCCATCCAATGCGCCCTTGTGGAGGGATAAGGTAGAGGATTTCAAATCCCTTATCTAGTGCGCCAAACAAGGAGGATTCAAAAAGTGTGAACTAATGCGCCAATTCTAAAAGATCCTAGCACCTTCAACCACTGTGACCACTTCAAGAAGAATCCAAAGTCAAGTCTTAAAGCGAAATTCTAGAGGAAATCAAATTTTTAATGCGCCATTTTGAAGGTAAGGTAAAAGAAATTGGGAGAGACATTGGGAGGCGCTAGTCCTAGAGGATTCTTTATACCCCATCCAATGCGCTAAGATAGAAAGGTCAGTTCCAAGTGTAAAATGCAAATTTTAAAGGATCTAGAGGAATTTAAAGTCACGAACTAGCGCGCCACCTAAGGTGAAGGAGGAGTTTTGGTTAGAATTGCTACATTAAGGGTTTTTTTTTCACTAGAGGATCTTAAGAAGCTCAACCAATCTGCCAAGACAACATAGAAGAGGATCTCAACACTCCTATCCACCGCGCCTAATCAAGAGGATCTTTAATTCCTCATCCATTGCGCCAAAAGCAAGAGGATCTTCAACCCTTCATCCCATGCGCCAACACCAAAAGATGTGAGGGTCTATCTAAAGGAAACCAAAAATGTCAACCATTGCAACACCTTATGGAGGGGAGTAAAGTCGAGTTTTTGAAGCAAGTTTCAAGAGGATTAAGAATTCCTCATCCAATGCGCTAAGGAGGAAGGACAAATTGTAAGTGTTGAAGTGTAAACTTTCTCCACTTTTAGAGGATCTCTGACCCTTGATCTATTGCGCCACCTTCTAGAGGATTTCAAATCCCTTATCTAGTGCGCCAAACAAGAAGAAAATCAAGAGGATTTCAAAATCCTTGTCCAATGCGACTTATCTAGTGCACTAATTCTAGAAGAAACCAAATCCTCTGTCTAATGCGCCGGTAGTGGAGGGTGGTCTAGTTCAAGTTTTTAAGGCAAAATTCCAGAGGCTTTCAAGAACTCTAAGACCTCAACCGACATTTTAAAGAAGAATGAGAGGATAAGTTTTTTTTTTTTTTTTAGGAAGATTCAAAGACCCTCATCTAATGCACTTGATGGAAGGTAAGTGAGAAGAACAGGTTAAACATCAAGGAAGACTCCAGACCCTTAATCCAATGCGCCAAGAAAGGGGTATGTTTTAAAGTGTTAAAGTTCAAATTTTGTAATAACTCTAGAGGAAATCAAACACCCTATCCAATGCGCCACATTTGAAAGAGGTAAAATTCTAGTTTTTTTGAAAGATTTTATCCTAGAGGACTTCAAACACCTCATCTAATGTGCCAAAAGGGGTTAGTTTTGGGTTGAAAATTCAAGAACTATTGGAGAAGATTCAAGTTCATCATCCACTATTAGCATAGAGTTTGAGTCAAACTCTGTAAGATTTGTGAGAGGAAGGAAACTCCAAAGTCCCAATCCAAGGCGTCAACATCCAGAGGCTCCAAAATATCTATCTCTTGTGCCAGTTGTAGAAGATTTCAAACACATGATCTAATGCGCCTTTGTGGGAGGGTATCATGAAGAGGATGCAAACTTGATCTACTACATCAAGAGGAGGATTTCACTATACTCATCCCATGCGCCGTCTAGGAGAAAGTAAAGGCAAATTCAAGAAAATCAAGAGGAATCAGCTATCCTTATCCAAAGCGCCAATCCTAGAGGATTTTAGAATCCCCATCCAATGTGCTCGAAGGAAAATCATGACATTCAACTACTTCGCCTTATAATTTTCTAAAAAGCGAGTCTTGCATTGAAATTCAGGCCACATTGAATAAGATCAAATGAAATTAAATGATTTTCACTATATTTAATAGGGTCGGCCTAGGTAGTTGGGCAGTTGCAGTTTGCCGACTTTAGTAGGGTCGGCAAATTTTGTATTTATAGCTGCTGTTGCTTTCATTTTCATCATTATTAAGGAGCATATTTGTCTTCAAGGAGCAGAAATAAGGTGATTTTATAAAGTGCAGATCTGATTTTATCAATCTAAGCAAGAATTTGATCAAAATTTGAAGGTATCAACCTAAGTCAGCCTATCAAGTAAGTCTGATCTGAACATTTTTGATCTGATTTCTTTTTTTTATTTCATTTGATACATTGAAAATTGTCCAAGTGTTGATAAAAATTAAGAAGATAAGTGGATTTTGATAAATTCCTTGAGTCTAGATGATAATATTTTTTTTCAAAATTTCATATTACAAGGGTAAAATCAGAAATCCAATGCATTCAGGAAGCTGAAGTAGATTGTTAATTATTTATGTTCGAGGTTGCTTATTCATGTCTAGTTTGTAGAATCATGGCAATGACTTCGAAGGAGAGACAAGCAAGGATCCGGATGGATGCTAAGGGTAAAGTTCCAGAATCAAAGCTCGTTTCAAGATGGATGAATGTTGGAGACACAAACCTGGGCAACAACAACCTAGAAGACATCAAGTCAGTTCTTGAGGAACCCACTGGAGGTAGTCTTGCTAGAGCCATCATGAGGAGTGGAGCTATTGAAGCTGCTTGTTTTCCGCCAGCTCTACCTTGTTCAGAGATGATTATTGAATGTGTTAAAAAGTATGACATGGATAATAGGCAAATTATAGTCAAGGATGGAACAGTATTAGCTTATTTGCAAAAGGAAGCAGTTGGAGAGACTTTCAACATTCCAACTAAAGATAGGATGATCAACATTTCTATATAGCAAGGTCAGCAAGAATACAATGTTGATTCAAAGAGGAAGTTGCAGGAAATGAAGAGAGACTGGATGGCCAATCCATTTATGAAGTTCAATATGAATAATCCTCCACAGTTTCACAAGTCAGATTTTCATCCTGAAATTGGATACTTGATCATGTTTCTCAATAGAATGACATGAATGCCACAATCCACTACCTTTCAACCTTGGATGTACTCTTTCATCAAGTCGGTTCTCAAAGGGAAGATGATTGATTGGGCTGGGCTCATCAGTCAGAGTATACATGAACAGCTTATCAATTTTTCTAAGACCAAGTCATTTTATATGAGTTCCTATGTGGTGTACCTTCGAGCAAGAAATGAAGTCTATTCAGGTCTGACTAGAAGAGGAGAAGTTGGAATTGGGCCTAATAAGTACTTGTCGCATCAGTGTTACCCTCAGTTACACTTCAAGAATATCAATCATTATACCAGGTTCAATGATGCATTTGCTATGTTCATACTGAAGAAATTAAGAGGAGAGTTTCATAAGAGGTTGTCAAATGCAGCGAGGGAGTTCATTGCAGCATATGGACATTGGTATACTTAGCATGAAAGGTACACTTACATAAGGGTCCAAGGTTTTACATCTTATCCATACAGGTTACCAAGATATCCGACCAACAGGATGGTGATGTTAGAAGTTACAAGGCAACTCTTGGAACTCATCAGGCTCTAAAAGTTGAAGAAGAAAGCCGGGATTCAATTTCCACTTCTCCTTGGGCAAAATCTGGAGTGTCCATCATTAGCGGCAACCGAGTATTCTGAGATAGAGCTCCAGGCGTATCATTTACAAACTCATGGCACCAAGAGGCTTAATTTTGATCCTTTTCAAGTTTGTTGGAAATCTAACAGAGAATACAAGCATGTCATGCAGTTGGAAGATCATTGGGGTAGTGTAAAGGATGAAGATGATCTTCGAACACTCCAGTGTTCAAGACTCACATGGGATTTAGTTAGAACTTCCAAAGTATTCAGGATTCTAGATCAGTCCACAGAGGATGATACTATGTTGATAGATGAATTCGAAAAGGTAAAGGATTTGCCTTATACAGTTGATTGGTCAAAAAGGGATGTATCTGAAGAAGAATTGATGGAGCCAGTCCTAGCCATGACTCAAGCATGTATAACTCAACTACTACAAGAGATGAATGATGAAGGGCGAGTTCTTACCTGCAACAAGATGGATGATGGAGAAACAGAACAACATAGTACACACAGTGGACCCCAACACAGTGGAAATGATCAAGGTGAAAACCCAGCTAGAAAAAGGAAAAGACCTAGTCAAGATCTAGGAGAATCAAGCCAAAGACCTAGAAAGAAGAATAATCCATCTACTTTATCTAATCTACAGGAAGGTGTTTCAAATATTCATAATCTAATACAAGAAGTTGAAGTAGTGGAAGAAATTGTGCTAATTCCCTCCGAGGAAATTCATTCAAGTCCAACTGTTGTAATAGAGAAAGATGATGTTGCTGATCAAGATGAGGAGGGTTAAGTGGAATTTGATGAAGAAGTAGCTCGTGTACAACATAATCAAGTACAAAGACAACAAGATCTTTCTGCGTTTCTACCTTGGTTGAGGCAAAGGATTGAAGAAAGTACAATTGTAGAAACTTATCAACCTGCTCCAGTTGAGGAGTTGCTTGTAAATGCACAGAAGAATAATCAAAAGAAGAAAGCAACTGTCTTTTCGAAAATCACTCAAGATCCTTTTGGAAACAGAGAGGTACATGTAGTTGTTCCTAGAGTTGAAAAGGATCTAGAAGATATGGCACCTGAAGATTACAATGTGACTACTATTGGCATGGGTCCAATCACAAGGGAACAGATAGAGGAGGAACTTCAAGAGTCAGTGAATAGTGTAAGAATCATGTTAAAGCAAGAAAGAGAAGCTAAGCTAAAGATTGAACAGGATTTCAATACACTAAAGCACTATATTCAGCAAGTCATGCAGCCTATCCAGCAGAAGGAAGCTACTCCAATACCTCCGTCCATTCTTCCACATGAAACAGTGTCTCAAGTTGAAAATATGAGAACTTCATCTCAGATAATGAAGGGATGGATAGAAAAGACAGAAGAGAAGGCATGTACTTATCTTGAGGAAATTGTGCGAGTTTATGACAGAGTCATTAACCTCAAGAATAGAGTTCAAGCTTTGTTAAAGGTATGTGTTGAGTTCAAGCCTATCAAGGAGCAATACATGCCACAACTCAAGAGTTTAATGGAAACTCCATTAGAAGATCTAGTTCATGATAAGGTAGTTGATCAGAGTACTCCACACGACTTCACCACTTCACCACTTGGTATTTTTCCTTTCACAACAAAGGGCAACTGGTTGATAAAATTGAAGTAGATATGTCTAGAATTAGAAGTGTTATTCTAAGGACAGAGAATCATGTATACACTGCATTGACAGCAATATGCAATCCATATGGGGAGATCACTATTGAAAACATGAAGCAACAGGTCAAGGCATTCTATTTTTAGGATGATGGGATTGATGAAGGACAGTTAGATAGCATATTCACACTTGCATTTCATCTTGGAGAAAATAAGTCTTGGATAAATGATTGGGAGAAGACACTTGGCGTCTATGAGTCAGATGTGGCAGTGGCAGAAGGATCTATTAATGCGGTGACAAGTGTACCAATGGAAGATGTTGCTCAAGTTGTGTCTAGGTTCATTGCATCTCATAGTACTACCATGTGAAAAGGATATGATGTGGCATCCTTATCTTCTTGGAAAGCGTGCCTTCATTGCTTCTTTCATTTAATAAAGTTAGCCTCTTTCATTTAATAAAGGCATGAATTTGTTACAACTGCTTGTGATGTGGCTTGATCTGGTCCATTGGCTTGGTCGACCGATCCTGACCCTTCATTCATTTTGAGGTCTATAAAAGGGCTCTTGTTGCTCTCATTTGTACGATTGAAGATTCTGGAATTGTTGCAAAAGGCTCCCTGAAATAATATAAGATTCATTGCTTTGGTGACTCTATATGTTTTGAAGTGTTGCATGGTTTGGATTTTCAAGCGCATAATAAGTTAGATTAAGTTTTCTTTAAGTTTATGTTAGTTGGTGAAAGGCTTCATTGTTGTTTGTGGTGAAATCTATAAGTTCACACCATTTGTAGTTTGTGGCATGCAAATTGCAGTGTATGGTTAGTCTGAACAAAAACTAAACTTCAATTTGATCTTTATGTTTGTTGGATCTTTCATGAGCATAAGCGATTTAAACATCTTATAAAACCCTAGAAGATTGCATCAATCTTGTGTAGTTGTCTGACTTGGCGAAGCAAGATTTGATTCGATTTCACCTAAGCAATAATTGTCCTTGCATCTAGGATTAGATTAGTGTTTCTAAACCTTACATCTTTTGTTCCTTTTTATCCATTTATTTAGAGTTAGGATCAAGAATATCATTGCCAAATCATACGCCATAAGTTGTAGTACTTAGATATTCCAGTGTTTGCCTTCGTAATATTGAATCAACAGCTTGTTCGAACAATTGTCTAAGTCCCTTTGTGTTTACTAGCAAAATCATGCTTAGTCACTGAGTTGTCTCTTACAAAATCATAAGAAAGGAACCTTGGAGTCATCTTGTTTGATCACTTCGTTCAGCATTCGAGAGGCTTTGCTCAAGAGGGAGTCAGATACTTTGTATTTCACTCTAATTGTTGACTTGTCCAAAAACAAACATCAACATGCTATACCGCATACCATCTCAGAAAAGGTGCTACAAGCAAGGCAAGTGCTTTGAAGTCGACAAGTCGAGGAATTTCAGAACTTTTGAACCACAACATTTAGAGTTCAGAAGTTCAAAGAACTTCCAACCTCTCGACAACACAGAGTTTTTACAAACAATTGACTAAGAATGACACAAGGGAAGACTTTAAGGTGTCAGACCTACAAACAAGTCAGGAAGTTAGGCGGTTCATGAACTTTTGAAGCCACCGACTTTGGTTCAAAAACATGAAAGATTTTCGACGACTTAAGAAATGACTAGGTAAAGTTCAACTCAAGAAGGAAGAAAAAGGAAGCGGTAAGCATGGGAAGGAGAAATTTTCAAAGGCATCAATGCTTTAGAAAAATTTCAAAAATAGGGCAATAGTATGCACACCAATGACATAGATGATGAGAGGAGACCAAAAAGATTTTGTGGACATTAGGAGCACATAAGAGTTTTGAATTGTTGAAGCAAACGGTGACATAGCAACCAATGTTAACATTATCGGATTTTAGCAAAGTATTTCAAGTTGATTGTGATGCCAGTGGAAATGCAATATGAGTAGTGTTAAGTCAAGAAGGGAGACCAGTAGCATATTTCAGTGAGAATTTGAATGATGCAAGGAGGAGATATTCAGTATATGATCATAAGTTTTATGGCATAATTCAAGCCTTGAAGAAGTGGAGACATTATTTGTTGCCAAAAGAATTTGTGTTGTACACTAACCATCAAGCTTTGTAGTATTTGAACAATTAGGGTAAGCTGAATCAGAGACACATGAGATGAGTAGAGTTCATGCAAAGTTATACAATTGTATTGAAGCACCAGAGTGGAAAGTCGAACAAAGTTGCAGACGCATTTAGCAGAAGAAGGAACTAATTGATAGAAATGAGGGTAGAAATACTAGGTTTTGAAGAACTCAAGCACATGTATGAGGAGGATCTTGATTTTGCAGAAGCGTCGAAAGTATGTAGAGAACCTATTGTGATAGATAGAAGTAAATGGTTGGATTATTTCATTCAGGAGGATATATTATTCAAATGGAATTAGTTGTGTATTCCTAGGAGCTCAATGCAAGATAATTTGATCAAGAAGAAGCATAATGGTGGATTAGCAGGACATTTTGGTATTGATAAGATAGTAGCTTTGCTGAATAAACGTTATTTTTGGCCTCAAATGTATAAGGATGTAAGAAAATTTGTTCAAAGTTTCAGAATTTGTCAAGTTGCAAAAGGGAGTAGTCAAATACTAGATTATATAAACCTTTGACAATACCAGAGAGACCTTGGGAAGATATTAGCATGGATTTCATATTAGGACTACCAAGAACACATAGGGGACATGATTCCATATTTGTAGTAGTGGACAAATTTTCAAAGATGACGCATTTCATTCCTTGTAAGAAGACAAATGATGTTGTACATGTTGCTAACCTATTTTTCAGAGAGATTGTGAGATTGCATGGATTGCCAAAGAGTATAGTTTTAGATAGGGATACAAAGTTCGTAGGATATTTTTGGAGGACATTGTGGAAGAAAATGATGACAGACCTAAAGTTCAGTTCAACATTTCACCTATAGACAGATGGACAAACATAAGTGGTAAATAAGAGTTTGGGTAACTTGATGAGATGTCTGAGAGGAGATAAGGCAAGGAATTGGGATATAAGTCTACCGCAAGCAAAGTTTGCATATAATAACTCAGTGAGCAAAAGTATAGGGAAAAAACCAGTTGAAGTTGTGATTGGAGTACAACCTAGAGGAGTTGCAGAGCTAAGAGACATTAGTATGGATAAAAAAAGGAGTGCAGAGGTAGAAGAATTTGTAGGATGCATGGAGATAGTCCACACTCAGGTTTGGAAGCATTTGGAAGAGATGAATAGTAAGTATAAGGGACAAGAAGATGAAAAGAGGAGACATAAGGATTTTTTTGTTGGAGATGAAGTCATGGTGTATCTCAGAAAGGAATGATTTCTAGTAGGGACATACAACAAGATGAAGATGAGAAAGTTTGGACCATGTAAGATTCTCATGAAGTTTGACTCAGGAAATGCATATGAAGTGGAATTATTGGAAGTATTTGGCATATCACCCATATTCAACATTGCAAATCTATATCAATATCATGAGGGAGAATCAAGTGATAGCACTGGAGTTGATTTGAAGGATCAGATACCACATAAAAAACTGGAGCAGATAGAGCAGATTTTAGATAGCATAATTGGACACAACACCAAAGGCAAGCAGTATAAGGAGTACCTGGTTAAGTGGAAAGGAAGGCTAGAGGAAGATTCATCATAGATTTCTCAGGTTGAGGTAAACCACATTGGTTTTCCTCTAGCCCCAGGAGAGTGAGGGACTCACTTTTCAAACAACCCCAGGTGTTTGATGCGGGAGCATCCTAGATTGAAAGGCAATCTTCCATCAACCCAAAATATTTTGATTTATTTTCTTTTCTTTCATTTTAGTTAGTTTAGTCTCAGTAGATTGCACTGCATTCTAGCGCATGATAATTTCACAGTTTGCGGCAGAGGATGAAGACTCTACACTATGTCATCTACATCGTATCCAAATTTCAGGAGGTTTACAATTATCTACAAAGTGTTATCGCTTCATCAAGATTCACTGTTTAAAGTCAATTAGTTCAGTATCAGTAGATTGCACCACATTCTATCACATGATCATTTCATAGTTTGCGGCACAGGATGAAGAATCAACATTTGTCATCTATGCCATATCTAGATTTCAAGAGGCTTGCAATTGTCTACAGAGAGTTGTCGACATCAGAAGCATCATCGGGAGTCTTTGTTTAGAGCATTCGACATTCAGCTTAGCGCATGAGGTTTGTGGCACCTTCCCATGACGTGTGGCATCAAATGAAACATCTCACAAGGTAGGATGGGACCGAAGGCACCTACATTTCAAACCACAACATATTTCCTTAACATGCGAAGCATCACCATATGATTTTGGTTGACCTACACGTTTCAACAAGCATTGGGTTTTGGAACCTCTTAAGGCCTATGCAGATCATTCCTCGAGCTAGGAATTGATATATAAGGATTCATTAGATGCGTTCGAAGAGTAGTGAATATGATAGATAATCTTTAGTCTTTAGTAGTGGATTTATAGAAGGCACTTCAAAGCTATATCTCTTGTGTAACTTGTAGCAAGCTAGAGGACAGGCCTGTGAGACCATAGTAGTCCGCATGTTACCGAAATGTGAAGATTGTAATTGTTCATGATATTGAATCAATATATTTCTATTTGTTATGTTTTCTGTTGTGTTTACTCTAAGGCTACACGGTTGGATAGTCCTAATTCTTGGACCCTCCATCCGTGACTGCACCAAGTTACCCCATCAACATAATGGAAATTATACTTTTATGGATCATTCATTTCTCACAGTCATGGAACAAGAATTCTCTTTGTCACACCGCAAGGTGTTTACATCCCCAAGTCATACAAGATCATATTTCCATGCACTAATAACATAGCGAAGTATGAAGCTCTGATTACAAGATTAAGAATGGTTGTCCAGTGGAAGATTGATGCATTGCATGTATATGGAGTTTCACAATTGGTTGAATCAAACAAACTAATGATGAATATTTTACTAAGGATGACAAGCTAATCCCCTACATGAAAATGGTCAATGACTTCAAGAAATACTTCTTCAAGATTCAGTTTGAACAAGTGCCTCAACTAAGTAACAAATATCCAGATGCAATGACAATCATTGACATGCCAAGCAACAACCAATGGTATAAGTTTCTTGTGGAACAACTCTTTATCCTTGTATATGATGTCTTGAATTTTGAACTCATCTATGAACTGGTGGGTCCTGCCTCCCCTTGGTACCAAGACATATATGCCTACCTTTGTGACCAATCCATTCCACCTAACCTATCATCCAACCAACGTAAAACCTTCATTCGCCAATCATCCTGCTTTACCATCTTGGGTGATACGTTATATCGAAGGAGTCTAGAGGGTACTCTTCTTAGGTTCCTCAACTTAGAAGAAGCCCAAACCGTCTTACATGAGGTACATGAGAGAATCTATGGCTCACATTCTAGTGGTCTTACACTTGTGAAGAAGCTACTACAAATTGAATATTATTGGCCTAGTATGGAACATGACGCACATCAATTTGCTAAGAAATGTTTACAGTGCCAACAACATGGTGATCTTATTCATGCGCCATCTCAAGAATTATGACCAATCACAAATCCTTTGCCCTTTTCATAGTGGGGGCTTGATCTCATTGGAAAAATAACCCCTCCATCCTCCAACGATCATAAATTCATAATAACTACAACCAAATACTTCACCAAGTAGGTAGAAGCAATTCCATTCACTTATATTACCGGTACCCAAATAAGCAAGTTCATCTTGCATTACATCATTTGCTGATATGGAATCCCCCTCGTTATTATCACTGATAATGGTAGACCTTTTAAAAATCAAGAAGTCCAGTCGCTTTGTAATACATTCCACATTCAACACCACTTTTCCATCCATATTACCCACAAGTTAATGACCAAGCTGAGGTGTTTAATAAAACTATCTTAAAAATCTTGAAAAAGACTATCAATGAAGCTTGTCATGATTGGCATCTACAACTCAACCCAACCTTATGGGCTTATCAAACGAGTATCTGTGCACCTACCAAAGCCAATCCATATTCTCTTGTCTTCGGCATTGAAGCCATATTGCTAATCAAGGTCGAGCTCCCTTCCTTGTAGATTTCCTTGTAGCACCTCATTCATGAGGAGTACCATGTATCATGGTTACATGAATTGGAATTCCTATATGAGAAGCACCTTTAGGCCCTGAATCACCTTCAAGTCTATCAGAATTGCCTTTAGTGAAGTTATAACAAGATCAAAATGCACCATTTTGAAGTTGGTGACCTTGTCGTTAAAGATAATTAGCAAAATCTATAGGAACACGAGAATAAAGGAAAATTTGAAGCCAATTGGAAAGGACCCTTTGTCATCACAACTACCTATGGATCAGGATCCTATCATCTTGCAACACCAAAGGGCTAGCCTCTTGATGAACCAATCAGTACCATTCACCTCAAGAGGTTCTATTCTTGACCCTTAGATATCCCAGCTAATCAAAAAATAAAAAATCTCAAAAAAAAGAAAAAAATGCAAAAAAAAGAACCAAATAAAAAAAGTAAAGAGAAATAATTAGTTCAATGGTGAAAACCACTTCAGTGGCGCCTTGGGCAAGTACCATGGTGAAAGCCTAACAAATAGATTCCATGTGTAGAAACTATTATCCACCATCTATTAGGTTTTTATCCATTCCATTCCTAATAAACACCATCATCCTTCATATCTTATCTTTCCTATCCATTTGGCTATCCCACTATCATGGCTTGATAATTATCATATATTGTTATTACCTATCCTATCCCATCTGTACTTATATGTATATCATATCTAGTCCCTAATACATTATCTTATACCCAACTGGGGGCATTCTTGGTGTATACCTAGTCATCCTAAAGGGGGTTCGCTACCATTGAGACTTACCTTTTTATAATAAACATACCTACCTTATTTTACCAAAACTAAAAAATAAAAACATACCAAAACACAAAAACATCAAACATTCCCCAAAATACAAAAAAATTACAACATTCAAAATCTAAGCAATAAATCTTATACAAGTCAAGTTTTCATCCATCTTTCACCCATAATAAATGCACACCCATTAGACTTGATACTCAAGAAAAGCATACCGCACATCAAAATAACAAGCTCTAATGAAAATCATCACTAAGACTACCTTTTGAGACATCATGACACCTAAGTACCTATTGCCTAAACATCTAGAACTTATACCTAACACCAGGATACATCTTTCCTATATTTGGCACAATCCCATATCAATCACACTCTTGGCAAGAGATTATGATGGTTGCTTGGTTTGTTTTATCAATTGATGTTGTCTTTTAATTTTATCTTTTTGTCTCATTTTGTTGTTTATTCAAATCCACCTAGATCTTTCTATATCTTGGTGTGTTATGACTAAGCATAGAATGGGGCATTGCCATTGATTTTCGTGTGCCATGTTTGTTGGATGTTCTTATTACTCTAGCTAAATATTTATCTTGTATGTGTGTGTGTGTGTGTGTGTGTTAGAATAGCTTTTTGCATATCAATTTTCCTTTACATATAAGGTTATTCAATACCTTTTCTGTATTAGGACTTTATCATGCTCTAAGTTATTATTCCGAACATATCTCCAATAGATTATGTTATGCTAGGCATGCATAAGCACACCCTTTTGTTTGTAGAGTCAAGTCCATGCAAAGGGTACAAAGTCACACTGGCTCCTTATACCTTGGTGCATACTATCTATTTTTGCTATATTAAAATAAGGATTGCTCTTTACATTGTTTAGCATAACCAAAACAATCATCTCTATCCATTACATATCCATCATTCTAATTCATCCTACAACTATTACATCTAATACATTCCTTCATCCTTCTCCTGCATCCACAAACAAATATTAGTATCTATGAAATCATGATCAAATCCCATCATCATAACTAACAAATATCCTCATAACATCATAAATCTATTAACCATATCATCATCTCATAAATCCATTATATTCATCATATCCTATACATCCATTGCATTATAAATAAACCACACTATACAATCATTAACATCACAAATATCCATTGCATCACAAACACATCATACATACATTATATATAGCCATAACAAAATCAATACACATCATCATACATCCATGACCATAATAAATACCATCCATAAAATCATATACCATAACATCCATCTAGTACATCATACCATAGTACACATCATAAACATAAAAAATCATCAACATACCATATGTCGCTAATAGTCCATCTCATCTTATATATACATAAAAAAATGTTTCATGATATACATGTCTATATAAGGGATAAATGATCCACTAAAATACATCATATACATCATCATATATATCGTCATATATGTACAATCATAATAAGACATGGTGTTTAAGCTAAGCTCCCCTCTTTGAAGGGAGTAGGTTGTTCCCCTAAAGGTGAAGGTTGTGTCCTTGCTGCTGGTGCCCCTGGTGTTGGTGGAGGTGGTGGCCCCATCACTAACCCTCCTCATCTCCCTCATGCTAAAGTCCTTGACTGACTCTGGGCATGAAAACTTAGAGTCCGATGATCTACAGGTATTGCACTCTCATCTAATCCTCGGTAATACTTAGCCTCTCGAGTCAACCGTGCCACCTCTCTTTGCAACCATGCTAACTATGTTGCAAGTTGCGCCATCGGCTGCCTCGCAACTAATAATGCCTGAGTAGAATCATGCTCTTGCCTATACTGCTCCATCTGTGACTCTATCCTCTATCTCAAAGCCACTGCTACATCGCTCTGCTATTAACTGGATGGTCTACCCATCCGTAGGTACATGCACTAGTGCTTGTGCTTGTGCCATCTCTCTCGCCCTATCTTGCTCCTGTCAGAGCCTCACTGCCAGACTTTGTTGCTTGTCACAGAGCTACCTCAACATCCAATAAACTTTGTAGCCTTTGAATCTCACTTTGTGCCTGCTCTCGCTCGATGATCATGACATCTTGATCAGATAATATCATAGCCAGTCACTCCTGTATATCCTCCTCCTCATCTCCTCTGATGTATCCTATGGGTACATCCCTCTCCTCCTCGTCATGTGCCTCCTCCTCCTCCTCACCTACATCCTACACCACTATCATGAATGTGCTGGTAACGATCAGATCTGGAACTGCATTTACGGTGGAATGGGAATGATTCAATCCAATCAATTGCTTTTGAGCCAATATACTTATCTGGTTCCAAGACTCAATCTCAATGCGCCGATCTGGGTGCATATGAAACAATTAGCTCTGGACGGGGTCGTAAAAAGTATGGGATCCAATTTAACCACCACCCACAACTAGAGTAGAGCAACATCCCAATCTCGAGAGCAACTGACCAATCTCGAGAGCAACTGACCAATCTGAAGAGCCACTGACCAATATGAACACTGCCATAGGCGATATATAGGCAATCTTCATAGCCGCTTCTATAGTGGGGCACGTGTCTATGGATTGAACGAGATTCAAGCTGAGCCACCTGCTGCCAATATAGTTTAGTTGGATTCTTTTGAGAAACTAAACTATACGAGTATACTTTTGTTTAATTGTTTTGTTTCATGGGGCTCATGTGTGGGGCAATGGCCGGGTGGGGGGTTAAGTTCTACGGCATATAGTGAAATTGAGTTCTTCAATTGACTTAAAAAGCAATTTGTTTTGATGCTATGTTGGCTATGGGTATGGATCAGAAGGGTTATAGGTAATCAACAAGGTTACCCACCCATGCTTCTAGTACCTTTACTACTGCTTCAATGATTGGGTTAGAAACGACTAGATTTGGACCTAGAATTACAAGTTCGCGCTGAACTATATAGAGAGGGGGCGTTGCACTCATGTTACGTATATAATCAACAGATTATACGAACAATAGGATTGCCTATAGCTTCTCAGAGCTTATACTCCTATTATAAGCAGCACCTGCACTTGAGGAACTTGTGCCACTGGTATACAATCTCCTCTTGGCACCTGACCCACCGCCACCTCTACTAATCCATCTCCCCACATCCATCAGCCCGTGCTCCTGAGGGACATACAACCTCCACCCTCCTTTAACACTTACCCCTCCTCTCCTCATCACTATCCACTCTACCCCCAATCTCTCTCCGCCTCCTCTTGTTGCCTATCACTCCTAGGATAGTCGATTGTACTGGTTTGTCAGCCACCGACCATGTGTTGTAATCCAATGTCATCTTGGCATCCTCAATGTCTATCACTCTGACCTAGGGGATTGATACTAGCCCCTCAAACTCTGTAATAGCTATATCTGGATCCATTAGCAGACCCCAGTGTAATGTCCCCCACTTAGCTCATCACTCCAGGGGATCAGGGTTAGCCTATAATTTGACTTCCGTAGGCTAATGGATGTGATTAGGAAGTCATTCCAAGGACTTACTATTTATAGTAAGTCGTGAGACGAGCAGTTACTATTTTTGGCAGGGCAGTCATGGATGGTCCTATTCTGATGCTCACAACACGCCCCATTTTACCCAGAAGCAAAATGAGGACCCCTGCTGTGGCTTTTTGTTTTGGCTTGTGTGTGGTTCTGCTTGCTGGGCGATATTGGTAAAATGTCCTTGGTGTTTAAAGTATAGGTTGCATAATGCATGGTAAAAATGGTTGTTACGAATGGAATCTACATGAAAAATGATTCAGGGTTTCCTTTTGAATCATTTGGAAATTCCTTATATTTTGAGAAAATTCAATAGTTGGTAAATTTGTATTTCATAGACAAATTTATTTGCATGTATGTCGATGCATTGTTTACGATGGTCAGCTCGCAGTATACTTAAAGTTTTATTCTCGGACCCGACCACTTTTTAGGGTGTATTGCATAACATTTCAAATCTGTAGTCGCATTGCATATTTCGTGCATGTATGAACGCTTGTATAAGATATACGAAAATCCTGAACGTACATGCGTGGACGTCCGAAAATATCCAGTTTAGTTTATAGACATTGGAATGGCATGTACATTGTATTCCCGTATACATTTCCAAGGTATACAAGCCAGACCCGATAACCTTTTAGGGTGCATTTCATAGAAGTTGAGATCCAAAATTGTATGCATAAAAGTTTGCATTTGTTATTCAATTTTAAAGAATACAATCCCAGACCCGAAAACAAATTAAAATCGAACATAAAAAGCAAAGCATAGGGTTATTTTGTATATGTATTTGCATGTATTTGATATGCAAAATTAACAAGATACAAGGCCAGACTTCAAAGTGAATTCAAACTTGGTGAAATAATGGGCGGGGCCCACATAACAAAGAATGTATGCAAAAATGCATGAATGAGATATACAAAAAGGGGAGGATACAAGCACGGATTTCAAATAAAATTAAATCGAACCTAAAATACATTGATGCATGAACAAAGGGAAAAAGAAAGTCAAAGTCAACATGGTTTTATGTATCACGAATTGTATGCATGTGATACGCAAAAAGTAATACAAAAGGGGATATATACAAATTTGGAACTGAAAACAATTTCAAATTAATTCATAAACTGATAAAGTTCGGATTTGTAGGAAAGAAGATACAAAGTCAGAATTGAAATTATTTCCAATTCCTTTCATAAGTTGATGAGGTTTGTTCTTATGTTTTATCAGGTATACAAAAGGGGAAGCGATGAAGTATACGAAGGAAAGCGAGGAAGTATACGAAGGAAAGCAAGGGAAAGCGAAGGAGAACAAAGGCAAAGAGAGCTTATGGATCCAAATCAGATCGGGATTTGGAGATCGCGGTGGTAAAAAGGGAAAAACGATGCAAAAACCGTCAACTAAGAAGATATTTTGAAGTTTCAAAAGGATTCCAAACACATGCTTTGTGTTGGGGAATATGCTTCTCAGATATTTTGGGCGGGCCTTTTTTCGTCACCGTTGATGTTGCAATTAGAGTGTGGACCATCGATTGATCAAATTTTGTAACCATAGCGGGGGATTCAAATCTATATAATGAACCCTGCTACTTGTATTTTTAGACACACAGGAATACACGAAGGCATTAAAAGTAGACAGAGTATGCAAGAGATGTGACTAAGGAGTAGTGCCTTGAGCATATATTCTAGGGAGGATTCACCTGTTGTCTATAGTGAGGAGTATGTGGAATGTCTCGTCTCCTTTTCTGCATCTGTAGAAAGCATCTGTAAGTGTGGTTTATTGTTGATCTATTCAAAGGATTTGTCATAAAGATATTGTAAATTTGAAATGGATTACGTATATTAATGAATACAAACATCAAATTTCTGCGTCTATTCTAAAGTGTTAGTTGCTTTAGGTATTCTTAATGTATTTTCCCTTGAAGATCGCAATTCCATATGCCAATTTGTGAAACTGCTCAGGATTTATATATGAGAATTTAATTACTTTTGGATTGATCAGAATAAGTAGACTTTGTTGTGCCAAATCAAAATTTTTGCTTCATTAAGGCATTCTGTGAGAGTCTAGAAAATTTTTTGTCAAAAAGTCAAAAAGTGAAAAATTCTAAAAATAATATTTCTATTTTTAGAAAGTTTCTAAAAATAGACGTCAATTTAGGTTTTTTGGGTTTCTTGAGATACGAATGCCGGCAAAATTTTCTAAAAATAGAAAATTTCTAAAAATAGAATCTCTGATTCAGGAGCCCTGCTTGATTCTGATTGGCTGATATTGCTTCACGATCAAGGTGGTCCAGACAGAATCTGCAAAAGATCGAGTTTTCTCTACTAGGTCAATTCTATTTTTTTAGAAGGCCAAACACAAACTCTGAGACCATTAATGGAGGAGTTTCATCTGCTAGGGATCAGTTTCAAGTTTTTTAGGCTGTTCAGATAACGCAAAAAAGTCAAGCAGCCATCAAACTGACGAGAAACAAAGAACGGTGCATGATGAATCTGGAAAGTGAAGAAAAGTTAAAATACTCGAAAATGGTTAAGTCTAGAAATCCCAAGCACCCTTGGAGGCTAGGGGCACCCAACCCTCATAGACTTAGAAATTTTTTCATATTTTAAAGAAAATGTGAAAAATGCCTTCGTCAGTCAGTTTTCGGGTTGAGAAAAGTAGTCATTTCGGTCAATAGATCCTGAAAAGCTAGGATCCACATCATATATACCTAGGTTATCCAATCCATCCTTCATTCAATGGCAGTTGTCTGACAAGTCATCGAAATCGATAATAGAGAGCAACTTTTAGCACAAGAAATGAGGTAAACTATTGAAAAGTTGAAAATCATAAAATGACTAAGGCAAAGTTTTTCAAGCATCCCTAGAGGAAGAGGGTGCCCATCATCCTCAGTGTTAGAATTTTTTTCACATTTTTCGAGAAATGTTAAAAAAGTCTTCGTCAGCCCGCTTCCAGGTGGTCAAAATCAATCAAACTCAGTTGAAATACCCGTAAAAGCTAGAAATTCATCTCAGGTATGTTCAGGCTACTCAGAGCACCTCTCATCCCGCTTCAACAATCAGCTGGACGACCAGAAACGAAGATCAAATAGGACCTGTGGCACGTAAAATGGAGAAAAGTTATAAAATTTGAAAAATCCAAAATTTTTCTAAGGCACGAAATCCTAGATGCCCCTGGAGGTTGAGGGTGCATATACTCACCAGACTTAGAATATTTTGGGGTTTTCGAAGAATGTGCAAATACTCTTTTGTCAGCCTGGTCAGGTTCACAGGAAATCAATCTGGCTCAGTTTTCGAGGCAGGCAAAAGGTACAATCAGTTTAGTTTTCATCAGGCTTGCCTACTTGACTTATCATCAATCTCAGTTTTGCTCCAACAAATGAGATTCGACAGCGTAAATGGGTCTCACAGTCACCGGAACACTTGCTGAAGACAAAATTGAAAAAGTTGAAAATTTGGCTAAGGCATTGAAACCCAAGCGCCCCTGGAGGCTAGGGGTGCATGGTATCACCAGAGATAGATTTTTTCATGATTTGCTGAGGTCATCCAATAGTCACTTCCAAATCTTTGTCTAGCGATAGTTTCCAGAAGTCAGATTTGTAGTCAGACGTCGTCAGATCATCAGTTTGAGGCTGGGGATCAAATTAGGATTGATAAAACTCTAAAATGCCATGATTAGTCAGCTTTTTTAGTCAATGGTGATAGTTTGCCATCTTGTTGAAGTCAAAGGTAGGCCACGCTGGAGTCAAAATGAGTGCAAAAGTTTCAAAAATGAAGGAAAATTTAGCTAACACTTTTGCAACTTTGCGTGTTTGATGACATCATCAAATAAGATATTTTTAATCATTTCACACATGAAGCCATAGACAGCTATAAAATAGGGATTCTTCCTATTCGAGTATATCAACTTGGATTTGTAATTTAAAAGTTGCTTTCTTCATGGATAAGATTCAAGCTTTGTGCTTTCACAAAGAAAGTTGTTATTTTGCCCTAAAGTTTTATAAAGGCAAGCTTTTGGCCTCCTTTATTTATTATTTTTACAGATTCCATCTAGAGGAAGAAAGCATCTTTTTAAGATTTGAGAGCCCAAATGGAGTGCTTTTTCAGTGTTCTTCATAGTTTCAGGATTGGGAAGCACATAAACATGCTTTTTCGAGGTCCATTTTTCTAGGGCATCATTTTTCAAAAATAGGGCTGAAGCTTTTTCAGTTTTTATCGAAATGGGATTGGAAAATTTTATTTTTCTAGAAATCTACTTTTTTTCTGCTTTTTTGAGAAATCCTCTGCTTTTTAAAAATCCGATGATCTGGGTTGCTTCAAAACAAGATTGTCTACAAAACCCATGTGCTAGCTTTTTCTCTCGAAATCTGCTTTTAGAAGATATTATTTCTAAAAATACCAGTGGATGACATCACCAATAAAGCAACAATAAAGATGGGGATGTGACTCAAAAGAAAGTAGCTTTAACTCAATGCTTTTTGTTTTAAAGCATTTGCTTTTATTCAAAGCTTATCCATCCTTAAAATAGTAAAAGAATCACTTTGTAATAGTTGGAGCTTTCTTTGCTTTAAAACAAATTGTTTTGAAGTAGTTGTTAGTTGTAATCTTTGTCTTAGAATAGAAATAAAGCTTGCGAGTTGGCAAGTTAGATAAAATCAAGGAGATTTAAGGGTTCCCTACTCCTTTGATTTAGTATAAATAAGGGCAACCTTGCCCATTGTAAAGGAGACTGTCATTGTGATAGCAAAATTTGTTGTGCCTATTCTAGCCTATAGAAATTGTTATTTCAAGTGCTTGTTCACTCTATGTTATCTGTATCTAGTATTTGATCGCATATTGTATGCCTGCCTTTTGCTACAATATTGATGTCCTAGAGTTGTAATAACTTTATGATATTGAGAATAGAAATCTCATGCCTGCCATTTGCTTTGATTCTCTATCTCACGATCATCTAGTTCTGTCATTAGATGTGTGGCTTGTGTAATCTTACTTTCAGTTTTCATCTTAAAGTACAATGAGTCTTCTGATGTGATCTGGAAGAAGTTTATTTGAGTTTTTATGTTAAAACAAATCATTCTCTGTCGACTTTTGATTCCTATGCTCTGAATTTACTTAGGTGATCAAAAGCATATTTAGTTTAGGCCTAGTTGTAGTTAGAAGTTAAAATGAAAAACCTCTACTGCAGCGATAGAGTTTTATAACCTTGTGCTCGCAGTTGAGAATCAAAAAGATAGTTAAAATTTAATTTATTTATCTTTTAAGCAAACATTAGCAAAAAGGGAACTTCCCCTCATAATAGAAGAGCAGTTTATTTATGCATAGCTGTCTGTTTCTAACTCACATTTCAGAGGTGCGAATTGAAAAGCCAATAGACTTATACGCGCGAGTAACAGAGAATTATATGTGGATGGAATTAAGTTTTCTAACCCTTATCTTTTCTAACTTTTCTCCAAAACAAATCTTTAAATAATTAGCCAAAACACAGTTATCTAAAGGAAGTTGTTGAAGATTTTGTTAAATACATGGAAATGCTAACGATCTTTAATGATTTTCATAGAGTTTGAAATATCAAGTCTGTTTCTGTGAAATTCATGCAAAGTTTAACTTGAAAGTTGTAAATACTTGCTAAGGATCATTGATTTGGGAGGTATTTTGGGATATTTGCATAGAATGAATAATAGTTGCCAGTAATAAACCTTTAAAACACATAAGGTCCCTTGAAACCCAAGCGCCCCTGGAGGCTAGGGGTGCCTGGTATCACCAGAGATAGAATTTTTCATGATTTGCTGAGGTCATCCAACAGTCACTTCCAAATCTTTGTCCGGCAATAGTTTCCAGAAGTCATATTTGCAGTCAGATGTTGTCGGATCATCAGTTCGAGGTTGGGGATCAAATCAGGATTGATAAAACTCCAAAATGCCATGATCAGTCAGCTTTTTCAGTCAATGGTGACAGTTTTCCGTTTTGTTGAAGTCAAAGGCAGGCCACGCTGGAGTCAGAACAAGTGCAAAAGTTTCAAAAATGAAAGAAAATTTGGCTAACACTTTTGCAACTTTGCGTGTTTGATGACATCATCAAAGAAGATATTTTTAATCATCTTACACATGAAGCCATAGGTAGCTATAAAATAGGGATTTTTTCTATTCGAGTATATCAACTTGGATTTGTACTTTAAAAGTTGCTTTCTTCATGGATAAGATTCAAGCTTTGTGCTTTCACAAAGAAAGTTGCTTTTTTGCCCTAAAGTTCTATAAAGACAAGCTTTTGGCCTCCTTTATTCCATATTTTTGTAGATTCCATCCAGAGGAAGAAAGTATTTTTTTAGATTTGAGGGCCTAAATGGAGTGCTTTTTCAGTGTTCTTCATAGTTTCGGGATTGGAAAGCACATAGGCATGCTTTTTCGAGGTCCATTTTTCTAGGGCATCATTTTTTCAGAAACAGGGCCGAAGTTTTTTTAGTTTTCATCAAAATGGGTCCATCTGGATTTCATCCTCTTGAAGATTGGAAAATTTATTTTTTCAGAAATCTACTTTTTGCTGCTTTTTTGGGAAATCCTTTGGTTTTTCAAAATCTGACGATCTGGGTTACTTCAAAACGGGATTGTCTACAAAACCAATGTGCTAGCTTTTTCTCTTGAAATCTACTTTTTAGAAGATATTATTTTCAAAAATACCAGTGGATGACATCACCAATAAAGCAACAATAAAGATGGGGATGTGACTCAAAAGAAAGCAACTTTAACTCAATGCTTTTTGTTTTAAAGCATTTGCTTTTATTCAAAGCTTATCCATCCTTAAAATAGTAAAAGAATCACTTTGTAATAGTTGGAACTTTCTTTACTTTAAAACAAATTGTTTTAAAGCAGTTGTTAGTTGTAATCTTTGTCTTATAATAGAAATAAAGCTTGCGAGTTGGCAAGTTAGTTAGATAAAATCAAGGAGATTTTAGGGTTCCCTACTCCTTTGATTTAGTATAAATAAGGACAGCCTTGCCCATTGTAAAGGGGACTGTGATTGTGATAGCAAAATTTGCTGTGCCTATTCTAGCCTACATCAATTGTTATTTCAAGTGCTTGTTCACTCTGTGTTATCTGTATCTAGTATTTGATCACATATTGTATGCTTGCCTTTTGCTACAATATTGTTGTCCTAGAGTTGTAATAACTTTATGATATTGAGAATAGAAATCTCATGCCTGCCATTTGCTTTGATTTTTTATCTCACGATCATCTAGTTTTGTCGTTAGATGTGTGGCTTGCGTAATCTTACTTTCAGTTTTCATCTTAAAGTATAATGAGTCTTGTGATGTGATCTGGAAGAAGTTTATTTAATTTTTTATGTTAAAACAAATCATTCTCTGTCAACTTTTGATTTCTATGCGCTGAATTTACTTAGGTGATCAAAAGCGTCATTTAATTTAGGCCTAGCTGTAGTTAGAAGTAAAAAAGAAAAACCTCTATTGTAGCAATAGAGTTTAATAACCTTGTGCTCACAACTGAGAATCAAAAAGATAGGCAAAATTTATTTTATTTATCTTTTAAGCAAACATCAACAAAAAGAGAACTTCCCCTCATAATAGAAAAGTAGTTTATCTGTGCATAGCTGTCCGTTTCTAACTCGCATTCCAGAGGTGTGAATTGAAACGCCAACAGTTTTTTGGCACCCATCATGGGGCACAAGGCATAAAATGTCAAGCAAGCTTAAGCTTATGTAATGAGAATGACTCTCTGGTGTCCTACTGCTCCTGTTCAACAACCAAATCTTATACCACCTACTATTCAACCAAATCTTGTACGTGTGGAAGGAGAGAAAACATACATCATTAGTAGCCTGAGGAGTTACATATTTGCGCAAAAGGAAAGTCCTCAATGGAGAAACATGGCTACTATTCTTGACGAAGAACGCAAAGCAAATCTTGCATCCAGAAGGCTAGTATTACCACCTCCCGCGTGGCAATAGATAATCTTGGCTCACATGGTTTATACAAGAAGGCGGAAAGAAGGTACTGTAGATCCATTCTTCCAAGACCTTCATCCTACAAAAGTTGGAGAGGCATCTGAAATAGATCCTAAAGTCCATCAAATTCCTAAAGTCAAGCAGGAAGTACCTGAAGTTAAGCAAGAGGAACTAGTAATCCAACCTAGAGCAATGGGTGATGCAAATAACAATAATCACAATAATCAGAATCAGAGGCATCCACCCCCATTACCTTGGGGTAACAACATCGGTCCATTGGTATTAGCAGAAAATCATGAGCTTCCTGAAGGATTAAGAAAAGGTTTTCTGAAGTTTCATGGCGATGGCAAGTAGCATCCTGATGAGCACATTTCTGCCTTCACCACTGCCTGTGGGATTCTTAGCGTTGCACATGAAGATGTTGCAGTGCATTTGTTTGTGGAAACATTGCAAATCTCAGCAACTGAATGGTTTAATCACCTCGCTGCCAGTTCTATCACAAGTTGGGAGTTGATGAGGGGTAATTTTCTCACCCATTTCAAACCGGTAGAAGACAGTCATGTCTTGTTTGCACAACTCTCGAATGTCAAGAAAGACAGAAGTGAGCCTATGCGAGAGTTCATAGCTAGATTCAACTGTCTGGTTGGAAAAGTCGTGAACACCTTGAATCCTTCATCAGAAATTCTACTAAGTTGTTTTACGAATGAACAATCTTTAGAAATTTCTTTCTACCTCAAGCAAAGACACAATACAGAACTGCAAAAAGCTCAGGAGTATGCTATTGAATTAGAAGATCATATGATCACTTCAGGAAAGATCCAGGGAGATTCAATCAAGCCACTGGTGCCCTTGAATGTTGTACCGCTTCATCAAGTTCCATCTCTTTCAAGTATACTAGATTCTTTTATTAACTATGTCAGTGATCAACCTACTTCACCTGTGCGTCAAGTATCACCTGTGTCAAGAGGCAGATGTGTCTTTTGCAATACAAATCTATTGTTTGTTCCGCGCAACAAACCAACATGATGGAGAAAATTGCCCTGAGATGAGAAGATTCATGCAAATATTAAAAGCATCAAATGAAAATCAAGGATTTTTTGGATAATCCTAAATGTCTCTTTGACGAATCCGATGGTGGCTCTATGAAGGGATTTTCCCAGTGTAAATCACATATTAGAAGGGATCATTTTCCTAACTCTGTTTCAAGAGACATCGTGTGTTTACATATGGAACATGAATGTTCATCGGAAGCTAAAAATTTGCATAATTTCTTTGAATATGAAGGATCGTTGATGGAAGAACTTGAAGAAATGAACAACTTGCATACTTTTTTTGAGGAAGCAGAAGTGCAACAATCTTCTCAAGAGCAAAACTACGAGGAAGAGATCAAATATGATGCAGAAAGCAATGGTGAATCCAATTTGTTCTTCTCATCTTTTGAAGGTTGGTTTGAAGAACTCATGTCAGATACATTCAGAGGAGAAGAGACCAAAGAAGCATTGCAATTGGAGCAAGAACAAGATCTTCATTTTGAAGATGATTCATCATTGGAGGAATTTCTCAAAACCGGAGATCATATTGGAGATTCATCATTGGATATTGATAGTTTTCTACACCACTTGGAGAGTGATTCTTCAGTAGAGGATACTGTAAATTTTCTTCTACAGTTTAGCTCGTCTTCATCTTTGTCTCAAGAATTTTTCGTACACACTAACAAAGAAGATGATGCTGAACTTTTAGAGGTTATCCATGAATCTGTGCAACAAAGAGACATCACAGATATGATGGAGTCAACACAAAATGTAGTATATGAAGAGACCTGTAGAGAAGAAAATTTCATGGAATATTCAGTCTTGGTCACTGAAGAAAATCGTATGGAAAAGTCAGAAATCCTCGATAAGTGTATGGTGAGATATGCTGTATGTGAAATCAATCAAGAAGATGAAGAAGAAACATATAGCTCAGATGAATCTATTTTTAATTCTGCTCGCTTATCAGAAGAAGAAAGCTACATGGTCGCTAGAGACGAGATGTTGTCAAATATTTCTGAAGAGGAAGATACATTTATGGAAGAAGATTGCTCTATGGAAGATGACGAGATTCAAAATAATGAATGGCAAAGTGAGCTACTAGGTGAAGATGTTGTCCATCAACTATACTTTGATAATGATCAGGAGCTCGAGCATTCAGACCTTGATGATTTATCAGATTCTGAGGATTGGATGGATGAAAACATGACCAATGAAGGTGAAGAGAAAGTACCTGAAACACTAGAAAAATGGGTGACAACAGTTGTGGATCCGGTAAGCCAAGAATCAGTAATGAGGATTGTGTATGAGCAGATTAGACTGTTTCCAGAGAATGATACATTGACCGAGTTTAAGGTAGCATTTGTTGAAGACATAAATGAACATCAATTTCAATATGTGGTGACTACCATACCCACAAGTATACTTTAGCCACAAGACCTTGCTCCATATCTTCAAAAAGAGGTTTTGTACCTTCACTTGTTACATAGGTTGCTCACTTTGAGGAAGATGCTCCACTTGATCTCTGGTGTATCAATCAGTTCCTCATGAACTTCTCATGGCCTGAACATGAATACCCGCTTGAACCATGGCTCTTTGAGGAGATGTTGCAGAGAAAGAAAAACTTTGTGTTGCCAAGATAATCTTCATAGCTAAGGAGAGATGGTTCTTATTTTTCCGAATCACTTGATAGTTTTGTGTGATAGTTTTTTTCCTTCTTGTCCTCGCTCAAAAGAGCATTTTTGTGTGTCTCGTGTTTTTGTTATGTTGTATGTGTTTCCCTTTCTGTAATGTGGTAGTCATGTTTTTTTTTTGTGTGTTCGGGAAGTTCCAACTCTTAGGTGATTTTAGGAAGTCCGGTCCTAGGTGATTTTAGGGGAAAGTCTTGTTCTAGGTGATTAGGAAAATGTTCTGACTATTTGCCCAATGGACAAGGCACTGGTCTAAGATAAAAAGTCTAGAGATTCTCGGTTCTCCTATGCCGTAAGTATCCGACATGCTCCCCAGATAGAGCCAACTGTTGTGCAAATCAAAATTTTTGTTTCATTAAGGTATTTTGTGAGAGTTTGGAAAAATTTTCGTCAAAAAGGTCAAAAACTCTAAAAATAGAAAATTTCTAAAAATAGACATCAATTTAGGTTTTCTGGGTTTCTTGAGATATGGATGCTAGCAAAATTTTCTAAAAATAAAAAATTTCTAAAAATATAATCTCTGATTCAGGAGCCCTGCCTGATTCTGATTGGCTGATATTGCTTCATGATCAAGGTGGTCCAGACAGAATCTGCAAAAGATTGAGTTTTCTCTACTGGGTCAAATCTACTTTTTCAGAAGGCCAAACATGAACTCTGAGACCATTGATGGAGGAGTTTCATCTGCCAAGGATCAATTTCAAGTTTTCTAGGCTATTCAGATAACACAAAAAAGTCAAGCAGCCGTCAAACTGACGAGAAACAGAGAAAGGTGCATGATGAATCCGGAAAGTGAAGAAAAGTTAAAATCCTCGAAAATGGTTAAGTCTGGAAATCCCAAGTGGCCTTGGAGGCTGGGGGCGCCCAACCCTCATAGACTTAGAATTTTTTTTCATATTTTTCAGAAAATGTGAAAAATGCCTCTGTCAGTCAATTTCTGGGTGGAGAAAAGTGGTCATTTTGGTCAATAGGTCCTGAAAAGCTGGGATCCACATCATATATACCTAGGTTATCCAGTCCATCCTTCATTCAGTGGCAGTTGTTCGACAAGTCGCCGAAATCGATAATAGAGAGCAACTTTCGGCACGAGAAACAAGGTAAACTACTGAAAAAGTTGAAAATCATAAAATGATTAAGGTAAAGTTTTTCAAGTGCCCTTGTAGGAAGAGGGTGCCCATCATCCTCAGTGTTAGAATTTTTTTCACGTTTTTTGAGAAACATCAAAAAAAGTCTTCGTCAGCCCGCTTCCAGGTGGTCAAAATCAGTCAAACTCAGTCGAAATGCCCATAAAAGCTAGAAATCCATCTCAGGTATGTTTAGGCTACTTAGAACACCTCTCATCCCACTTCGACAGTCAGCTGGATGAATAGAAACGAAGATCAAATAGGACCTGTGGCACGTAAAATAGAGAAAAGTTAAAAAAATTGAAAAATCTAAAAATTTTCCAAGGCATGAAATCCTGGATGCCCCTGGAGGCTGAGGACGCCTATCCTCACCAGACTTGGAATATTTTTGTGGTTTTTGAAAGAATGTGCAAATACTCTTCCATCAGCCCGGTCAGGTTCACAGGAATTTAGTCTGGGTTAGTTTTCGAGCTAGGCAGAAGCTACAATCAGTTTAGTTTTCATTAGGCTTACCTACTTGACTGATCATCAGTCTCAATTTTGCTTCGGTAGGCGAGATTCGATAGCCTAACTGGGTCTCACAGTCATCAGAACACTCGCAAAAGATAGAAAATTGAAAAAGTTGAAAATATTGAAAATTTGGCTAAGGCATTGAAACCCAAGCGTCCCTGGAGGCTAGGGGTGCCTGGTATCACCAGAGATAGAATTTTTTATGATTTGCTAAGGTCATCCAATAGTCACTTCCAAATCTTTGCCCATTGATAGTTTCCAGAAGTCAGATTTGAAGTCAAACGTCGTCAGATCGTCAAATCGTCAGTTCGAGGTTGGGGATCAAATCAGGATTGATAAAACTCCAAAATGCCATGATTAGTTAGTTTTTTCAGTCAATGGTGATAGTTTGCCATCTTGTTGAAGACAAAGGAAAGTCACGTTGGACTCAGAACGAGTGCAAAAGTTTCAAAAATTAAGGAAAATCTGGCTAACACTTTTGTAACTTTGCATGTTTGATGACATCATCAAAGAAGATATTTTTAATCATCACACATGAAGCCATAGGCAACTATAAAATAGGGATTCTTCCTATTCAAGTATATCAACTTGGATTTGTACTTTAAAAGTTGCTTTCTTCATAGATAAGATTCAAGCTTTGTGCTTTCACAAAGAAAGCTGCTTTTTTGCCCTAAAGTTCTATAAAGGCAAGCTTTTGGCCTCCTTTATTCATTATTTTTGTAGATTGTATCCAGAGGAAGAAAGTATCTTTTTTAGATTTGAGAGCCCAAATGGAGTGCTTTTTTAGTGTTCTTCATAGTTTTGGGATTGGGAAGCACATAGGCATGCTTTTTCAAGGTCCATTTTTCCAAGGCATCGTTTTTCAGAAACAGGGCCGAAGCTTTTTCAGTTTTCATCGAAATGGGTCCATCTGGAATTTCATCCTCTTGAAGATTGGAAAATTTTATTTTTTTGAAAATCTATTTTTTTGCCGCTCTTTTGGGAAATCCTCTGCTTTTTCAAAATCTGACGATCTGGGTTGCTTCAAATCGGGATTGTCTACAAAACCCATGTGCCAGCTTTTTCTTTTGAAATCTATTTTTTAGAAGATATTATTTCTAAAAATACCAGTGGATGACATCACCAATAAAGCAAACAATAAAGATGGGGATGTGACTCAAAAGAAAGCAACTTTAACTCAATGTTTTTTGTTTTAAAGCATTTGCTTTTATTCAAAGCTTATCCATCCTTAAAATAGTAAAAGAATCACTTTGTAATAGTTGAAGCTTTCTTTGTTTTAAAGCAGTTGTTAGTTGTAATCTTTGTCTTAGAATAGAAATAAAGCTTGCGAGTTGGCAAGTTAGTTAGATAAAATCAAGGAGATTTTAGGGTTCCCTACTCCTTTGATTTAGTATAAATAAGGGCAGCCTTGCCCATTGTAAAGGGGACTGTGATTGTGATAGCAAAATTTGTTGTGCCTATTCTAGCCTATAGAAATTGTTATTTCAAGTGCTTGTTCACTCTGTATTATCTGTATCCAATGTTTGATCACATATGGTATGCCTGCCTTTTGCTACAATATTCTTGTCCTGGAGTTGTAATAACTTTATGATATTGAGAATATAAATCTAATGCCTGCCATTTGCTTTGATTCTCTATCTCACAATCATCTAGTTTTGTCGTCAGATGTGTGGCTTGCGCAATCTTACTTTCATTTTTCATCTTAAAGTACAATGAGTCTTCTGATGTGATATGAAAGAAGTTTATTTGAGTTTTATGTTAAAACAAATCATTCTCTATCAACTTTTGATTCCTATGCTCTGAATTTACTTAGGTGATGAAAAGCCTCATTTAGTTTAGGCCTAGCTGTAGTTAGAAGTTAAAAATAAAAACCTCTACTGCAGCGATAGAGTTTTATAACTTTGTGTTCACAGCTGAGAATAAAAAAGATAGGCAAAAGTTAATTTATTTATCTTTTAAGCAAATATCAGCTAAAAGAGAACTTCCTCTCATAATAGAAGAGCAGTTTATTTGTGCATAGCTGTCTGTTTCTAACTCACATTCCAGAGGTGCGAATTGAAATGCCAACAGACTTATACGTTGGAGTAAAAGAGAATTGTATGTGGATGGAATCAAGTTTTCTAACCCTTATCTTTTCTAGCTTTTCTCCAAAAAAAATCTTTAAATAATTAGCCAAAACACAATTATCTAAAGGAAGTTGTTGAAGATCCTGTTAAATACATGGAAATGCTAACGATCTTTAATGATTTTCATAGAGTTTGAAATATCAAGTTTGTTTCTGTGAAATTCATGTAAAGTTTGACTTGAAAGTTGTAAATACTTGCAAAGGATCATTGATTTGGGAGGTATTTTGGGATATTTGCATAGAATGAATAATAGTTGCCAATAATAAACCTTTAAAACACGTAAGGCCCCTTGAACAAACATCTCACAATGAACCACTAAATTGTCCAACACAGTCAAGAACTGACTACCGGAGCCTTGGAGTTGAGAGTTATCTTTGTATAATTCTCCATACTTTTCAAGAGAGACTGAGTTCATTATGAATTTATCTCATGTTGCTTATGTGTAAAAACATACATCAACAGTTTTTGGCGCTAGAAGGAGGGCCTGATAGGATTTAAAGTGTGTTTTGTGCAGACTGGCTAACAAGATCATATTAATACTTTGCAATTTGAGTGTTCTGACTGCAAATATCTCTTGTCTAAGAAGTTTGAGTGTATTTTTGCAAATATTTGACTCAAAACTTCAAAGATTGGTATGATTTTTTGAACCTTTAAGTTTTATTCTGAGATATGATAGATCTCATTAAATTTTAAAAATCTAAAAATCTGAAAACAAAGTGTCATTTTCAATGGACTCGCATGAAGACAATTTCTAGGTTAATATTCCTATCTTTCAAAGAACTTTAAATAAGAAACTTTATCCTGAAAATTTATCTAACTTTGGTTTATCTGGAAGGTGCAAGATACATAATTCTATAGAGCACGGTGAAGTTAATTGTTTATCTTTTCCTACAAGATTAGATTTAGCTTTAAAAGGACTAATCCTTTTTTCAAATGTGTATAGAGCTGAAGGTTGGCAGGAAAATGAAGGAATTATGGAGCAGCAAGTAGATACTACATGAGTAATCATTAGTTGTCCAGAGAATGTAGAAGCTGAACCAATTCAAGAGGAAAAGGATAGTAAAACACCTTTTCTAGAATCGTGTTATGTGAATGATCAAATCCAAGAGTGTTGCGATACAATAGAACCAGACACTTAACTGGATGATAGGACTGAATTATTTGATGAGTAGTCCATGAAAATTGAAGATTCATAAAATTCTGTAATTGTTGAGCATAATCATATGTCAATCCAGCAATATTTCAAAAATGAAATAGGGAAGTATTCTTATCCATCAAATGTTGTTTCACCTTTACAGTTAAATGATTTAGAAATGATAAATTTGTGTATGCCAAAATCAGATGATGAAGATACTCACTCAGACGCTGATGTACGAAAAATTGAAGAAGGTATTGAGGTGTTTCCTAAGGTTAAAAATCAGATAAGCTGGCAGAATAAAGAGGTAAAGTTGGATGAAGATGAAGTAGTATATCAAGAGTCATACATCCTCAAAGTTGAAGTAGAGAAAGACATTGAGTCAAGTGACGTAAATGCAAAGTCAAATGAAGGACTGGCTGGCAGCGGACAAGCATGTCCAGTAGAACAGGAAATGCACCAGGTTGTATTTTTCCTTTCCCCAATGAATGATGTTGATTATGGAAATTTAGGGGATAAAACATGTCAATGGATCGGTCATGAACATAATGAACTTTGTTAGTTATTAATCATTAAATTTTATTCTGTCAAGTATGGAAAATATAGAATAAAAGAATATTTTTCAAAATTCAAAGATAAATTTGCTAAGATGAGAACTACAACTAATACCTTGATGCTCTTGCATATTTTGAAAAGACATGTAGGCATAGGTGTTTGTGGGTGTTATCCTAGGTTTCTTTTGTCTTGTGGTGTCATATATAGTCTGGTAGAGTAGTTGTTCCCTTGGTTTATTTTGTTTGTTTGTTTGGTTGTTGTTTTGTTGGTTTGTTGTTCTATTTTTTGTGGTCCTCATTTTGATTTAGGAGTATACAGGAGCAGGCTGCAACCATTGAAAACAGTGGAATTTATAAAAATGAGTGAACCATTTGAAATTTATGCGTAAGTTGTAACTTTTGGATGTAATTTGTTTATTTATTCTTTTAAGATTTTGTTCACCATCAGCAAATCAGAACGTTCAAAGAGTCATATAAATACACATATTTAAGATTCTAGGAGTAGGTTTAGGAGATAGTGGACATTTGCATTAAGTGAAAAATCTAAAGGTTTGTCTTTGCTACCACTATAATCTCCACCTTGCATATCAAAGAACAGAATTCTATTATTTGTTACACATGAAATTTATTGCAAATATCTAAAAAAAATGATCAATGAAATCATTTAAAGTAAATGAGGACTACCAGATAACTCCACTGGGGCTATAGATGCTTGCTGGCAGTGGGGCTCTATTTGGGGAGATTATAGTGATAACCTTGTCGGGGCTATGGACGCCTGTTGGCAGCAAGGCTCTATCTGATTGGCTTAGAGGGTTAAATCAATCTATGTAGGTTAATACAATTGTTGTTGTTTTCTAAATTTGATACAAAGAATGGGAATGAATCAATGACACACACGTAAATTCTTTTAGAGGTTTGATTTTGATGTTAGTGAATACATTCTTTCTATGATCGAGCAACATTTTTGCATATAAAGAAGTTAGAAATTATGATTCATTTCACCTTGTTATCTGAGTTTTCCTAAATTTAGTTGTTTTATTTGGTTGCTAGTTGTTGTGATGCTCACAACACGCCCCATTCTACTCGGAAGCAAAATGAGAACCCATGCCATGGCTTTTTGTTTTGACTTGTGTGTGGTTCTGTGTGTTGGGCGGTATTGGTAAAATGTCCTAGGTGTTTAAAATACAGGTTGCACAATGCATGGTAAAAATGGTTGTTACCAATGCAAGCTACATGAAAAATGATTTAGGGTTTCCTTTTGAATCATTTGGAAATTCCTTATATTTTGAGAGTTATGAATTTTTTGAGAAAATTCAATAGTTGGTAAATTTGCATTTCATATACAAATTTATTTGCGTGTATGTTGATGCATTATTTACGATGGTCGGGTCGTAGTATACTTAAAGTTTTATTCCCGGACCCGACCACTTTTTAGGGTGTATTTTATAATGTTTCAAATCCATAGTCACATTGCATATTTTGTGCATGTTTGAACGCTTGTATAAGATATACGAAAATCCTGAACATACATGCACGAACGTCCAAAAATATCCAGTTTAGTTCATAGACATTGGAATGGCATGTACATTGTATTCCCATATACATTTCCAAGGTATACAAGCTAGACCCGATAACCTTTTAGGGTTCATTTCATAGAAGTTGAGATCCAAAATTGTATGCATAAAAGTTTGCATTTGTTATACAATTTTAAAGAATACAATCCTGGACCCGAAAAAAATTAAAATCGAACATAAAAAGCGAAGCATAGGGTTGTTTTGTATATGTATTTGCATGTATTTGATATGCAAAATTAACAAGATACAAGGCTAGAGTTCAAAGTGAATTCAAACTTGGTGAAATAATGGGTGGGGCCCACATAACAAAGAATGTATGCGAAAATGCATGAAGAAGATATACAAAAAGGGGAGGATACAAGCATGGATTTCAAATAAAATTAAATCGAACCTAAAATACATTGATGCATGAACAAAGAGAAAAAGAAAGTCAAATTCAACATGGTTTTATGTATCACAAATTGTATTTATGTGATACGTAAAAAGTAATACAACTGAAAACAATTTCAAATTAATTCATAAATTGATAAAGTTTGGATTTGTATATATGTTAAAATTGTATATGATATACAAGGAAATGATATGCAGGAAAGAAGATACAAAGTCGGAACTGAAATTATTTCCAATTCCTTTCATAAGCTGATGAGGTTCGTTCTTATATCAGGTATACAAAGGGGAAAGTGAGGAAGTATACGAAGGGAAGCGAGGAAGTATACGAAGGAAAGCGAGGGAAAGCAAAGGAGAACGAGGGAAATTACAAAGGCAAAGAGAGCTTATGGATCCAAATCAGATCAGGATTTGGAGATCGTGGCGGTAAAAATGGAAAACCGATGCAAAAACCGTCAACTAAGAAGATATTTTGAAGTTTTAAAAGGATTCCAAATGCATCCTTTGCGTTGGGGAATATGCTTCTTAGATATTTTGGGCAGGCCTTTTTTCTTCACCGTTGATACTGCAATTAGAGTGTGGACCGTCGATTGATCAATTTTTGTAACCGTAGCGGGGGGGATTCGAATCTATATAATGAACCCTTCTACTTGTATTTTTAGACACACCAGAATAAATGAAGGCATTAAAAGTAGATAGAGGATGCAAGAGAGGTGACTAAGGAGTAGTGTCTTGATCATATATTCTAGGGAGGATTCGCCTGTTGTCTGTAGTGAGGAGTATGTGGAATGTCCTGTCTCTTTTTCTGCATCTGTAGAAAGCGTCTGTAAGTGTGGTTTATTGCTAATATATTCAAAGGATTTTAGTCATAAAGATATTATAAATTTGAAATGGCTGGCGTATATTAATGAATACAAACATCAACTTTCAGCATCTATTCTAGAGTGTTAGTTGCTTTAGGTATTCTTAATGTATTTTCCCTTGAAAATCGCAATTCCATATGTCAATTTGTAAAAATGCTCAGGATTTATATATGAGAATTTAATTGCTTTTGGATTGATTAGGATAAGTAGACTTATACGCGTGAGTAACAGAGAATTGTATGTGGATGGAATCAATTTTTCTAACCCTTATCTTTTCTAACTTTTCTCCAAAAAAAATCTTTAAATAATTAGCCAAAACCCAATTATCTAAAGGAAGTTGTTGAAGATCATGTTAAATACATGGAAATGCTAAGGATCTTTAATGATTTTCATAGAGTTTGAAATATCAAGTTTGTTTCTATGAAATTCAGGTAAAGTTTGACTTGAAAGTTGTAAATACTTGCAAAGGATCATTGATTTGGGAGATATTTTGGGATATTTGCATAGAATGAATAACAGTTGCCAATAATAAACCTTTAAAACATGTAAGGCCCCTTGAACAAACAACTCAAAATGAACCACTAAACTGTCCAACATAGTCAAGAACTGACTATTGGAGCCTTAGAGTTGAGAATTATCTTTGTATAATTCTCCATACTTTTCAAGAGAGACTGAATTCATTGTGAATTTATTTCATGTTGCTTATGTGTAAAAACATACATCAACAGGTCCTTGGCACATAACTCATGGTTCGAGATGTTGAGAGCACTAATGGATATAAGTTAAATTAAAGATTTAACTTATGGTTTTATGAGACATAATATAACTTTAAGTTATATTATAAAGTCACTTTATATATTAAGTTATAACTTGAAAAGTGACACTCCTAGGGATGGGCGCCCCTCATGGTGGTGCAAGGTGATGTTTTAAAAATAAAAATAAAATTAAAAATCCCTCCCTTGGGCACTGGAAGAGGAAGGCAAATAAAAGACCAAAAGTGACTTCATTTGATTATGGTTGAATATCTGATATTTGCTCTCATATGAGTTTTCCAGTGCATTTGGTTTGAGCTTGGCTCTAGGGTTTTACATATTGATTTGCTGGGACGAAAACCCATGCAACATTACTTTTCCTCATGTATGAAAGATTGCATCAGGAGGGGATTGAGGAGGCTTCATCCAGGAGTCTCACTAGTGCTTTCAGGAAACACATTTTGAGGAGATTTGAGTACAAAATGGACATATCTTTCTGAAGTTATGATTTGCAGTCAAGAGTGAACTGTTAGTGATCAGATTGAATGCATTTGAGAGGGGATTTGTGGCTATTTTAAAGCTTTGGACCAGGTCGTATTGTTGTAGGCCGTACTCTTTATTACAGGGTTGTACCTTCTTATTTCTGCAATTTCTCTTTGATTTAGTGGCTACCATCACTCAAAGGGGGTCGATTGGAGGTCAAGATTGTATGCAGATCAAAATAGAAGGAAAAAGAGGGGATTTTGTGAGAGTTTATTGTTGCTCCTTGCTCCTAGGAGGCCGTACCACTCAAGGAAGGACGTGGGTGCTATAGGTTTTCATTTCTTCTTATTGGGTGATCACTCCTTTCTCCAGTCTTAGCGTCCAAGGCCATATTTTGTAACTGTAGTTCCATTATCAGCAAAAGACTTCATTGTAGACATTTCTGGGTGATTCCTTATGTCAATGTATGTTGGTTCAATTTCGGCAATGAAACAAAGTTGAAAATTTCCAAGTGGGTATTTCATTATAATTAGTTTTATTGCATTTTATGATCTGGGTTGCCTTTAGTTTTTGCAAATTCATTGTATATTTTCTGGGTTTGTTCATCTACTTCATATTTCATACATGCAATGCAAAAATTAAACATGCAAAACAACCCATAAACCCTAAACCACAAATAATTCAAAAAACACCAAAAAAATTAGTTAGAGCAAACATATACAAAGGGGTGTATGTTACAGTGGTATCAGAGCAGAAAATCTTGCCATCCTGTGGTGTTAAACATGACATGCAAAAGTTGGAACTGAGATATGTGGCCTACAGACAGATATAAATTCAGACCAAGACCAGGAACACAAAACCCATAGAGAACATAGGGCAGAGAGGTACCACAGATAGAGGAACTTGAGCAACTGATACCCATAATAGATCCATTTGATACAAAAATAGAGGTTGCCGCTACTGATGAAGATTCCCAAGTTTCGCGTACAGACCCATTTTCAAGTGAACTACCTCCAGTTACAGAAGATATAGAAGAGATGGGCGACAGGGAAGGTGAAGAACCTAGCATGCACGAGATCTTGAATGTGCTCACTAGGAGCTCGGTGGCGTTAGAGAGAGAGTTGAGGGAGTCTAAACATGAGTTGAGGGAGTCACAGGAAGAGATAACACATACCCTCAAGCAGTTACTTCCTAGAGATGGAAGGCATAACATGGACAATCACCGTGACAGGAACAGGTAAATTGGAGGTGACAAGAATAGAAACAATTATGGTGATAGAAATAGGAAAAATGACGGTGATAGGCACAGAGACAATGGGGGAGAGAGGAACAAGCATGATGTGGGGGATAGACACAATGGTGACAGGAACCAAGGGAATAGGTATAATGGGGACAGGAACCAGGGTGATAGATACATGTTTTGAGATGATGAGGATGAGGCTTTAGTGACTCATAGGAGGGCTTCACAGCTTACAGTAGGTGACATACTTGGTATACCCATTTTTCACTCCTAGGAACCAAGTTCCCGAGTAGGATCCCACATAGGCTGAGTTTTAGGAGGAGATTCTGAGGGATTGGAGAGCCTCTAGTGCAGAGTTCAGGGCAGAGATGACCTTTATGGAGTACTCTAATGTTAGGATGAGAAATAGACCTCACAGAGGAGGTAGACCTCAGAACTAGGAGTTATAGAAAAAGGTGAGTAAGTTGACACTTATTTTGATGGATCAGGTAAGACCACCACTAGAGCTTGGGTCTAGAAATTGGACAGCTACCTATAGATCAATCCTATGCCTGAGGAGGACAACATTACGTATGCAGCTTTACATTTGGAGGGGGTAGCACATAAGTGGTGGAGTAATAGGAAGGTCAAACTGGGTCATGATCAGATTACTTCATACGTGGAGTTTACAACCAAACTGATCGATCGATTTGACAAGAAGGACCCAGAGTTACAATTTAAGGAGTTAGCATAGCTAAGGCAGAGTGGTTCAGTTGAATCCTACATTTCTGAGTTTCAGGACCTATATGTTATGGTCCTAGATATTTCTGAGCACATGTTAATTATTCTCTTCATTGATGGATTATTAGACCCACTTCGTGGTTGGGTTAAGGGTTTTGACTCTATTACACTCCAAGAGGCCATGAAAAAAGGCCTGAGACATGAAGTCTTTAGTGTGGAGGAGTAAATTCTAGTCCAAGGGGTTTCCACACAGGAGGGACAAGGAGAAGGAGAAGAAACCCTTTCATAGAGATGTTGAGCAGCACAAGGACTGGTCAAACATGTTGACTGATGATCAGCTCGAGTATCAGAGAAAGAAACTTTGCTTTCACTGCAAAGAACCATGGGATCCCTCACATAAGTGTCCACATAAGGCTAAGGCCAAATTGATTGAGTATTATTTAGGTGAGGAGACCCAATTTGATGCATCTAATTCAGATTCTGATTAGCCTTCCAATTATGGAGATAGTGGAGATGAGAGAGCTTCACAGCACAGTACTAGCAGTGGTGGTATTATTGCTTAGCTATCTAGTTTTCAGAAGGTTGGTTCTTTCGGAGTGCATGGTGTACTTGGTGGACAGGGCATTATTACCCTCATTGACACATGAGCTACTCATAATTTTATTGACAAGGGGTTGGTAGCTCGCAGGGGGTTAAAAATAGAGGAATTTGAAGGTTTCAAGGTGATAGTAGCCGACGGTTTCAAAATGTTGTGCAGCTGAAAGATATCAGGATTGAAGATCATCATGGGTGACTATGAGTTGGTTGATGACTTCTATGTGGTTGGCATTGGGGATACTGATGTGGTACTTGTCATGCATTGGATGAGCCAGTTAGAGGAGTTCACCATGAATGTTAAGATGGAAATGAGGTTTCAATACAATAGGAGTAAAATATGCCTTAGAGGTATATCAAATGGTGGACCTCGAGTAGTATCACTGAAGAGAATGGAGAGGCTGTTGAGACATGATCAGGTAGAATGGGCAGCAGAGTGCCTTATTATGCCAGAGTCCCCACCTCAGCAGAAGGACAACTATCATCCTGATATTCAGAAGTTACTATCCAAGGATAGTAAGGTGTTTGGGGATATACCACCTGGAGTGCCTCCTGATAGAGGCATAGAGCATGTTATTGAGCTAGAGGATGGGACCAAGCCCATCATGATCACTCCATACCGTCGTCCTAAAAGGCTTAAGGATGAAATTGAAAAAACTATTAAGGAACTACTGGAGATGGGACATATTCGGCCCAATAAGAGCCCATTTGCTTCTGCAGTTGTACTTGTAAAAAAGAAGGATGGGACAATCAGGATGTGTATAGATTACAAAACCTTGAACAAGAAAACTATTAAGAATAGGTACCCCATTCCGAGGACAGATGAGTTATATGGTGCTTGTTACTTCTCTAAAATTGACTTGAGATCCGGGTATCATCAAATCCACATGAGGGCTGAGGACATAGAAAAAATGGCTTTTAGATGTCATTATGGTCACTTCGAGTTCCTAGTGATGCCCTTTGGTTTGACCAATACACTTGCGACTTTCTAGAGTTGTATGAACCAGATTTTTAGACAGCAGCCCAAGAAGTTTGTTATGATTTTCTTTGATGACATATTGATTTTCAGCAAGACTTGGGAGGACCACATGAGACACCTTGAGGAGGTGTTGAGCATTTTGGATAGTAACTCACTTTACACCAAGGAGTCAAAATGTGATTTTGGTATGACAGAATTACTCTACCTTGGCCATATTATCAGTGTTGGTGGGGTTGGAGTGGATCTAGAGAAGATAAAGGTGATTGTTGATTGGCCTCCACCCACAAACCTCACATAGCTTAAGGGTTTTTATTGGCTTTGTGGGTTCTACAGGCGGTTCATGAAAGGTTTCTCTCAGATAGCTACACCATTGATAAATTTAACAAAGAAGGGAGCCTTTGAATGGAATGACAAGACTCAGAAGTGCTTGGATCACTTCAAGCACTTGATGTCTACATGCCCAATGCTTGCTATCCCAGATTTCACAAAACTACTTGAGTTACAGTGTGATGCTTCTGGAGAGGGGATAGGAGCAGTTCTCATGTAGGAGAAGCACTCCATAGCTTTTGAGAGTAGAAAGATTCAAGGTGTGGAGAGGAGTTACTCAGTTTATGACGGAGAGATGTTGTCCATTATACATGCATTGGCCAAATTTAGGCCATATCTGGTTGGGGGTAAGTTCATAATCAGGACTGATTATAACAACATTAAATATTTCATGAACTAGAAGGACCTGAATGATAGAAAGCAAAAGTGGGTTAGCAGATTACATGCATATGATTTCGACATTGAGTATGTCAAGGGTAAGAGGAACATAGTTATAGATGCCTTGTCACGACGACCGCACTTGTGTTTAGTTGGGGAGATTTCTGCTAATTGGAGAGAGATGATTATAGCAGAGTATGTTAAGGACTCTTGGGTAGAAGAAGTCATTGAGGGCACAATCAGAGATGAGAGATATTCTATGGTGAGTGATTTGATCATGTACAAAGATAAGATATTTTTGGTGCCCAACTCACAATTAAAGCATAAGGTAATCAAAACTTTCCATGGTACACCAATGGCCGACCATCGTGGATTCTTTAAGACATACAAATAGATTCAGGAGAGGTTCACATGGAAAGGACTGAAGGATGAAGTGCATAAGTATGTTCGTGAATGTCCCATTTGCCAACAAAACAAGCATGAGCATACCTTTCCTGCATGTTTACTACAGCCATTTGTATACACCTAAAAATGACATGACTCTGTCCAAATAAATATTCTTAATATTTATTTAAGTCTGATTCCTCTATCAATAAATGAATAAACAAATTTATTTATTTGATTCATATTCTTCCAACAATTAAAGAAAATCATTTATTTAATTAAAATTCTTAAATTCTTCTAAACCCTCCAACAAATTAAATAATACCAATTATTTAATTGTTTCTTCCAATAATATCTTCTCTAAATTTAAATAAATCAAATATTTATTTAAGTTGTCTATTTCTTCTAAATTGAGTTATCTCTAAATATAATTCAATCCTTGTGCACATGCAATTGAATATTCTAAATATTTAATTGAGAAAAATATCTTCTCATCCTCATGCAATTTCTATTCTCTAGTTCTATTCTCTTAACTGATTAATTTATTCTTTTAATTGATTAATCTCTTCAGTTAACTCATTCTTCTATTTTATTAATTCCTCTCATGCAAAATAGAGAAAGACACATGTCCTCTTTCGATCCGTGCACATTCCTCAATCGTTCTCTACAGTTGATCTTCTCATTTTTTCTATACCGTTGATCTTCTCTCTCTCAAGTCTATAAATTGAACCCTATTCCTCCATTTCATTCATCCAAGCTTTTAGTAAACTTACTCTGCAGGAATTACAGCGCGCCTTTGGCACCATTCTTTCATTGCTTGCGATAAACTTGTTACCATATTGTTACCATTATTGTGAAGCTCATCTTCATTACAATTAAACTATCACAGCCGTTCTCCGTTGACAATATTGGAAAATAGCAAGGAAGTGCACCTTCTGAGGGCCATATTCATACACAAGATCGATTGAGATAGGCAATCAATGGAAGCTATGAAGTATTGAGATTTGCAAAGGTTTTGTTTTTTGTTTGTTTGATCTTGATTATTTCCCTTTTCATTGAGTTTTGGGTATTGTTGATATATTATATTGATTATTCATTTGAATCCAATCTTCCCTTAACATTTTTGGCACCCACCCTGGGGCCTTGCCCCAATCTAACCCAAAAACTGAGTTTTTGTGAGTTTAGGTTTCGTACACAGGGAGATTCTGCGCATTTGACCAATCCTAATGCACATCTGAGGTCTGATTCCATGCATCTGATAGTCTGGCATATACAATCTCTGTTTCGGTGCATATGATTATTTTACGCATACATTCAATCTTCCTGCACTTTTGACCTCTGTCTTAGCGCATCTGTACTCTTGTGCTTGTGAGCTCTAAGTTTGTGCATCTAGGCTCTGAAACTGCGCATCTATTCTGAACAGTGTTTTTAAGGTTTTCTTGTGGTTTTCGCTAACGCTAACACCTTTTTGCAGGAATACTCTTGAATCTACTTGTAGGCTACGCATTGGTTTAGTCATATAGCTGCATTTGTTAACTCACCTCTCGATTTCTAAAAGGAAAGTAATAGATGTTGATGCAAATCTCACATAGTTCTAACTAGGAGGGTGGTAATTCAATCATTGCTATCTTGCTATCATTGGATCATTATTGCTATCTTTCAAAATTAAGCACATTGCTATCTTGCTAAAATTGAGCCATCGCTATCTTGTTATCACTTCAAAGTAAACAAATTTTTGTGGGTGCCCAAGTAGATAGCTCATATAGTCTTTTTTCTTTTTAACTAGGGGAAAAGAACCATTGTCTTTCATGTTTTTGGGAATGATATCAGGCCTATGCTCTCCCCTATCTTGGGTGACCAAAATGCTAGACATATCATTTTTGCATGTGTTTTTCCTTTAGAGAGGCCTTCCCTTGGATACCCGTTCATCCTTGGGGAACGACCTTAAGTGGTAACAAGCTAAAACCAAGCTCTTCCAAGCCACTATAAATAAATTATGTTTGGAGTGAAAGCTTCATATAACGAGTGACGTGTTATACCGACAGCCAACCTCCCCTAAAACCCTCCAAGGCACAACCCTTGCAGGCTGGGAGACTCCATAACGGAGAGTAGTGTTGCTGCATGTATAATCACTCGAACGGTTGCACTTATTAATCATCCTTTGTTTTTAGTAGCCAAAAACCCCTATAAGCTGGTGCAGGGAAGGGCGATTATTACCTCCTAAAGATGCCTCACCTAGAAATAGGGAGAATTCAGTTTATATTGTCACAACCAGCCTAGGATTTGTACTTGCTTTCTTGTCAAAAAGAGTAAAAAAATTACAAAAAAATCTAAAAAACCATGAAATCATTCTTTGTGTTTGTTGTGTCTTCTTGCCGTAATTGATCAAATCAGACCAAAAAGACCATCTTGCAACCAAGAATCCAAAAAACTTCAAAAACATGTCAAACTTTGCTTAAACATTGAAAAAAGCAGAGCTATGCATTTGTCACCTTACGCTGCGCATCTGTTCTGATTTTTGGCGCATTTGCACTAACCTGATGTGCTTTTATCACCTATTACTGCGCATTCACTTTTTACCAGTCCTGCTCATCTATAGCAACTTGTGGCGCGTTCATCCTATTTTGCTGCACATCGATTCCTGTGCATGCGTGACAGTGAGCACTTCCACATACTTTGAGAGAAATTTTGCCCTTTCTGGAATACCCATTTCAACCTTGTTCAGGTTTTTGAGATCAGATTTTTCCTTGCAGTCACTTTTGCCATCCGTTCCATAGTGTACCCTCTCTTTCGTCGGTCGTCTCATCCACCTTCTACCAAGGTCTTCCCAAAACAAAGTCAAAGTATCCCATATCGGATTAGCACAAGGCCTTTTCAGACCACTTTGGATTCAAGTAACCCTAGTAAGTCACAGAACTTTGCTAGTGGTCTTGGTGCACAACTAGTCCCTACACAGTAAATGGGTATCAAGTACCCTTACTAGTGGCTATTGTCTTGTATCGACCGCCTTACTTGGAATCATTGGTCACAAAAGTCCTTTGTTCAAATCTCATCAAAACAAATATCCCCTTCTCACCAACTTACACAAGCACCTTTCCAAAGTCTCTAGCCCCACTTCTTCCCATGTCACCTTGCATGGTTATAACTAGATCCCAATACCAAAAACAAATGGCCGGAACATCCGAACACATTGTATCCCCTCATGACATCAATAACAAAATCTCTCATGAGGAATACCAAGATGCTCTCCAAAATAGGAAATTCCAATGCATGATGGACAAAATACTCAATGAGGACCCTCAAAAGTACTTTTTACATCTTGTGAACCAAGGACTTAAACTCCCCTCTAACTTTGATATTGATGCATTAAAAGAACCGAGAGAGGAAATAATTCCTGAAAAGAGCACAATGAGGACAACTCCATTGACAAAAGCAAAAACAAACAAACAACAGACCAAAACATGCCTATGGACACGATAATGAAACAAATTCAAGCCTTACAGTAGCAGTACACAGAACTCAAAACAGGGACATCGACAAAAACTTATTCATTGGAGGATATCTCACTGTACCCCTTTGACAAAAGTTTGAAAATGGTACCCTTCCCCTTTCGATTTGAAGTTCCCAAGTTTGACAAATACAAAGGGAAAGGGGACCCAAGAGATCACATTAGGGAGTTTAGCGCAGCATGCTTAGAAGTGGCTCATATTGACACTTTTCTAATGAGACTATTCCTTAGATCTCTCGGTGGTCAAGCCATGGAATGGTTCTCATGGCTTCTCCCAGGCATTAAAACTTTTGATGAGTTAGTGAACCTATTTGTCACACATTTCTCATACAACATTGAGCACGAAGTCTCCATACTAGACCTATGCAACACTAAACAAAAGAGCGGTGAACCCTTCACTGCCTTCTTACAAAGGTGGAGACATTTCGCAAGAAAGTGCTCATATCACGTGCCAGAGAAACAAATGACATAAATGTTCATCCACAACCTCAACCCTGATCTTAATTACCATATACAAATTCAATGCCCTACCTCATTCATGAAAGTCATTGAGATGGGCTTGTTTATCGAAAAAGCTATGATCGCCAAGGGCAAATCAAGATATACAAGGACACATCTAACTCAAACTACACAACGGACAAGTCAAAGTTTTGGACAAAACACAAGAATGTAGTCAATGATGGAGTGGTAGATGCCAAGGTAGCGGCTCCTAAGAAACAACAATCTATCTTCACTCTCAAAGGAGAGGCAAGCAACACTACACCCAACAAAATATTCTCTCGCAAGCCAAAGCCATGGTTCACCTCAAATCCTAGACGAAAATTCACACCCCTAGGGGAGTCCCAAGAATCGGCACTAAGAAAGTTGTTAGCCAACAATGAGATCACTCTTCCACCCACTAGTGACTATGAACCCCAAGTGAAACCTCACTATTGGAAAGACACTGATTTCTGTGAGTATCATAGAGGAAGAGGCCACACGACCAACAACTGTATCCATCTTAAACATATCATTCAAGACATCCTAGACCAAAATTAGATAGACACTCAACACCATACCTCCAATGAGACACACGTGGCATACAAGGATCCACTCCTAAAGCACGACAGGCCATATAACAACAATAACAACAACAACAACACCAACAACGGCAATAACAACCGCAAGAGGCAAAATCAGAACAATGGGAAAAATAATGCCAACTATGCAAATGTGTCGTTCGACTACACCGTCAACTGCATATCAGAGCACATACCACAAATCAACGTGATCATGTCTAACCAATAGTCAAGACCTAAAAAGAATGATTTTAGCATCATCACCCACAGCGGTAAGGTTACTTTGAACACAATACCTCCAAGGTCGTCACATTCTCCGTCTAACTCCCACACATACAGTGTCATAGACCAACTCCAAAAAACTCTGGCCTACATATCTATCCTAGAGTTGTTGCGTCTGTCTCCCTCACACAAAGAAATTCTTGACAAAGCCCTAGTGGAAACAATTGTGCCCACAAACCTAGCCCAAGAGAAGTTTCAAGCGATGGTAGGGAATCTAACCTCCTCAAGCACCCTATCGTTTACTGATCAGGATGATCTATCCGTATCCCAACCTCATAACACACCCTTGCATTTCATCACCTTCATTCAAAAACACTGCATCAAAAGGATTCTCATTGATGGAGGCGCAGGTTTAAGTATTTGCACACTTAAGCTAGTCCTTACATTGGGGTACTCTGAGTCTGCAGTGGATCCTAGGAAGAAGATCACTATCAAAGCCTATGATGAAGAAGAAAGGACTACAAAGGGAATAGTGGTGTTACCCATACAGATTGGACCAGTAATTAAGGACGTTGTTTGCCAAGTCCTTGACAAGGAGCTAGCCTACAATATCCTCCTAGGTAGACTATGGATTCATGCCATGAAAGTTGTGCCCTCTACCTATCACCAATGCATAAAATTCCCTCATAAAGGCAAATAGATTGCCATTCAAGGTGACCTCGATCCCTTCCAACATTGCAATACTATCCGCTCTAAGCCTGATTACATCATTCCTAACAACAGAGCCTATACATCCCCTATCTCACAGCATGACTATACCTCTGAAGCTTCCTCATCCAAGCCCAAAGAGAAGAAAATTAACATTAAAGAAATCGGGGTAGGGGAATACTCCATCAAGCACAGCCTCAATCTAGCCAAAATGCCTTTATCTCCATGATCCTTTGGGTGACCTAAGCATTTTCCAAAGCCATATGCTCCTCTTGCACCTCCCATAGCTCCCTTTGTAAAATGGGGGACCTTATCAGATGAAACTAAGGAGAGAGATGTCTTACAATGGCTCTACACAGAAGAGGATGACTCACCCCAAGAACCACCTAAACTCCCAAATGAACTCTATGGGCGTGGTGAGTCTATCTTGCATAGAATGGGCTATGAAGGACAAGGCCTTATCGGTCTAAGAAAAGAAGGCATAATAGAACCCATTCAACCCTCCTCTTCCTCATTAGCAAGAAATACAAGAGTGCTAGGCTACCAAGACAAAGGCAAGGCTAAAACAAATGCTTGCTTTGTGGAACAGATTCATACACTCCAAGATGACAATGACACAAATTCCAATGAGTATGAGTGGGAGGAACTCATAGAGCACTCCTATGAGGACAAAGGAGTTGATACCATTCAAACTGACATGGACCAGGAGAAGTCTCAGATTATTGTGGAACCTACAGAACCTGTCAACATTGAAACAAAGGAACAACCTAAGATCATTCAATTTGCAAAGTCTCTAACTCCACCAGAAAAGACCAAGTTTGTACCATTCTTCAAGAAAAAGAGAGGCAACTTTGCTTGGTCATACGCAGATATGCCCAGTTTGGATCTAGATTTGATCCTACATCATCTTCCACTAGATCTAGGAGTCAAACCAGTCAAACAAAAGCTTAGAAAGATGCATCCGCACATAGCATTACTAGTGAAAGAGGAACTCAAGAAACTGCTGGATGTAGGGTTCACTAGAGCAATAGACTATCTAGAGTGGGTATCCAACATAGTGCCAGTATCCAAACCTGATGGCAGAGTTAGATTATGCAATGATTTCTGAGATCTAAACAAAGCTTGCCACAAGGATGACTTTCCATTGCCCAATATAGATATCATAGTCGACTTGACAACAGGTTATACGATGTTATCTCTCATGGATGGCTTCTCCGGATACAATCAAATCATGATAGCACTAGAAGACGAACATAAGACAACTTTCACTTGCCCATGGGGCACTTTCTACTGGAATGTCATGCCATTTGGGTTAAAGAATGCCGGGGCAACATATCAACGAACTATGAGCACTATCTTCTATGATATGATGCATGTCACGATGGAGGACTATGTAGATGATATCCTTGCAGAGTCACTCACAAGAGAATCACACCTGGATGTGCTAGAGAAGGTCTTTCAAAGACTAGAACACTTCAAAGTCAGATTGAACCTGAAGAAATGTGTGTTCGGAGTCACCTTGGGCAAGTTATTAGGCTTCATAGTATCAGCAAATGGAATAGAAGTAGATCCCGCTAAAGTCAAGGCTATCATGGAAATGCCACCACCAAAGAACATCACTCAACTGTGATCCCTACAAGGCAAGCTACAGTCTATTAGGCGGTTCATCTCACAACTAGCAGACAAGTGCCAACCTTTCAGTCATTCCTACATAAGAATATTCCATTTAAATGGGATGAGAAATGCAAAGAAGCATTTGGCAAACTGAAGGAGTATCTTATGAATCCACCTATCCTGATGCCTCCTATACAAGGCAAGCCGCTATTACTCTACATATCTTCTACGCCAACAACTCTTGGAGCCCCACTAGCACAACATGATTATGAAGGCAAAGAAAGGGCCATCTACTATATCAGTCGCACATTGGTGGGCTATGAACTGTAATACACCCAGATAGAAAGATCATGCCTTGATGTGGTTTTTACTTCCCAAAAACTATGACATTACATGCTGGCACATTCAGCCAAGCTTATTGCAAAGATAGATCCACTCAAATACCTATTAAGCAAAGTAGCTCTAATAGGTCACCTAGCTAAGTGGGTAATGTTGTTAAGTGAGTATGACATCGAGTATGTAGAAAGAAAAGGCATCAAAGGTCAAATCATAGTAGATCAACTAGCAGAGGCTCCATTGTAGGACAAACCACCAATGACATTTGAGTTCCCAGATGAGTCCATTTTTAGTGTCGCAACATACTCATGGAAACTCTACTTTGATGGACCCTACACAAACCATGGATTGGGGGTAGGAATCTCATTGGTTACTCCTCATGGCGACACCATACCTAAGTCTTATCGTCTATTATTCCCATGCACAAACAATATAGCAGAGTATGAAGCCTTGGTCATTGGTCTCAAAATGGTAGTAGAATGGAAAATAAAAGAGCTACATGTCTATGGCGATTCCCAACTAGTAATCAATCAAGTCAACGATGACTACTAGACCAAAGATGAGAAGCTTATCCCATACAAGCAGATGGTTGATGACTTTAAAGAGTACTTTGTGATCATCTCCTTTGAGCAGATACCTCGCATTGAAAACAAAGCAACAGATGCCATGGCAACCATTGCCTCGCTTCTCAAGATCCCAGAGAATGAGTCACGGTATGAGTTCTTGGTGGAGTCAATTCAACAACCAGCTTATGATCTTCCTGAAACACACTCCATATGCCTATTAGTCGGATTTGATTCACCCTTGTACGGTACGATTTACACTTACCTCAAGAATAACACTCTCCCACCTGACTTGTGTTCAAACCAATGTCGAACCTTCATTTGCCAAACCTCTCGATATACCATTATCGTTGATACCCTATACCGCTGAGGCCTGGATGGTACTTTACTTTGATGTTTAGAATGAGAAGAATCTCAAACTTCCTTACGTGATGTACACGAAGGGATTTGCGGAACACACTCTTGCGGTCCTTCTTTAGCTAAGAAACTCATGCGTTTGGGCTATTATTGGTCGAACATGGAAATAGATTCATATCAGTTTGTGAAGAATTGCAAACAGTGCCAGATACATGGAAATCTCATCCATGCACCAGCTCAAGAGCTATGACCTTTAACGACACCTTGGCCCTTTTGTCAATGGGGACTCGACCTTGTGGGCAAAATTTATCCTCCTTCATCCAACGACCAAAAGTTCATAATAACCGCCACTGAATATTTTACCAAGTGGATTGAAGTCGTTCCCCTCACCACCGTCACAGGTAAATAGATCTCCTCATTCATCCTCAATTACCTCATCTGCAGCTATGGAATTCCCTCATCCATTATCACGGATAACGGAAGACCTTTTAAGAACCAGGATGTACAAGAGCTTTGTGACAAATTCAAAATCCATCACCGTTTCTCTACTCCCTACTATCCACAAGGCAACGACCAAGCAGAAGCATCCAACAAAACTATTCTGAAGATCCTCAAGAAAATAGTCAACGATGTTGGTCGTGATTGGCACATACAACTGAATCCCACTCTGTGGGCCTATCAAACCAGTATACGCACTCCCACAGGTGCTACCCCTTACGTCCTCGTCTATGGATCCGAAGCTATTTTGCCCATCGAGGTTGAGTTACCATCCCTAAGGGTGTCGTTAAAAGGTCTTATCACAGATGAAGACTACAAAGTTTCTAGACTTCAAGAGCTAGAGCTGTTAGAAGAGCGAAGGCAACAGGCCTTTAACCATCTCAAAGCCTATCAACAGAGAATGTCCAGAAGCTACAACCACAGGGTTCGCCCAAGGGTCTTCAATGTTGGTGATCTAGTCCTCAAGAAAAATCCCCGCAATCAGCAAGATCGGGAAAAGAAAGCTAAGTTTGAACCCAACTGGCTTGGTCCTTATGTCATCATCGCAGCCTATGGGTCAGGAGCATATCAGTTAGCAACGTTAGAGGGTGAGTTGTTTGATGACCTAATCAACAGTATGCATCTTCACCGATTCTATACCTAAGAGAACCCTAATGTAAGGAGGGCAATTTATCAAAAAAATGGAAAAAAACAAAAAAATCATCCTTTGGTGAAAACCTGGCAAATAGGCGCTTTGGATAGGTACCATGGTGAAAACCTGGAAAATAGGTGTCATATGTACTTTCTAGCTTCCGTGCAAATAAAAGCAAGTGGTAAAAACCTGATAAACAGGTACTACTTGTGATAAACCCCTTTCTCCATCTTTGGGAAACCAATCACCTTGTGTCTTTCCTCCTACCATCGTGTCTCATCCAATCCATATCTAGTTCATAATAAAAACCTAATTATAACTTATCATGGTTTGATACTCTATCTCTTTTGTCGCCTTGTCAACCAAGGCTTTATCCAGTGTCCTATCCACAGTGTCAACCTGGCATAGCGTCTATCGTCAGTATCATAGGGTCCATCTCGAACTACGTTGCCTTTACATTGTCATGTAGGCAAGGCCATTTTCAATGCGCCCCCGAGGCTTCCCCATCCATCCTGTATCTTGTCATCTTTCCTCTAGTCCATCCATGATCCAAATCCCAAACTACGTTGCCTCTGCGTCATCGCGTAGGCAAGGCCATTAATCAAATGCGCCCCTGAGGCACTAGGTTAGTCCCTTAGAATCCATTTCCCCAATAAGGATTGTGGAACCTTTCACCAGACGCAAGCATGCACAAGTAAAGCCCGTTTCCAAGCAAAAAGTTTTGATGCAAGACATCAACCTATCCAAAGCAAAGCAAAAAGAAAGAACAAACCAATCCAAATGATTCTATCTAAATTATGGCAAGAAAGATACATCTAATACAAGAATGTTTTGTTTCAAATTATAGTTGTCTTAAAGTCTTCACTTTTTGTTATCATGTTTTCTATGCTACTCAAGGATGCCAAAAGCTAGAGATGCTATGATGGAGGCACAATTCTTTTCTTTGTTTGTTGCTTGTGGGTTTATCTTTAGTAATGTGAAGCCTTGTCTAAGGACATGATCTACTCAATGATCATCGAGGACATCAGAGGACTAACATGAAACATGTATAATCCTTGTCTGTTGATACACAAGAAGTACTCAGGTCATCTCGGTTCAATTATACCTAGATGCTTGTATTAACTTGCTAAATCAAAATCCATGTAAGTGATGCTCAGGTCATCTCAGTTCAATTATACCTAGATGCTTCTATTAACTTGCTAAATCAAAATCCATGTAAGCGATGCTCAGGTCATCTTGGTTCAATTATACCTAGATGCTTGCATTTTCTTACAACATTTCAAAAACACAAAAAAACAAAAAAAACCCAATGATGAAATAAGCACTTCACAAATACTTGCAATGTCAAGATGAAAAAAACCACTCACATCCATTTGCATCTACAAAAGCATCCATACCATATCCCATGCAATAAAGATCCAAACCATAGAGTATCAAATAAACGCTGGTGATTCCTTATGTCGAGTCGTTCTTCTATCAGTCGTTGTATCTCTCGTCAACAGTTCTAGATGTCAAGTCCGAGCAATGATCCAAATACGAGTCTATCCTTAATCCATACCAATCACGTCAAGTCAATCTTGCCAAATGATCCAATCACAATCAATGGTCTTGATCCTTGTCTGGTCATAAACCAAATCAATCAATTATAATCAAACATTTGTCTTATACAAGATGTAACATTGTCGAAATCAGACCAATACACGCGTCTTACACGACATGTTCCATTTCTTGAAATCAAACACTATCCTTCATGTTGCTCTAGGGATCTATCGTTCCCCGCCATGACAATATGCCTGCTATGTTGATATAGGGATATATCATTCCTCCCCATGACAACACTGTCATATATCGTTATCAGTATATCGTTGGTTTATTGCTTGATAGGGGCGATACCTTGTTTGTTCTTATATCATTTGTGCATACTTGCTTAGTTGCTTGTGTGTGTTATCATTCTATTTTGCATAACATATCATTTAGCCCATCTTTTCCTAACATGTTATTCATTCTTCTTCTTCATGAGATTGTCCGTCTCATGCCGTCTCCTTTCTTCCCGTCCAATCTCTCGAGGGGGCATCCTACCATCGTTAAACCTATACCAGGGGCAAACTGGGGCACGTATCATTATCAGAAAAACTTATTCTTTGAAGCAATGTGATAAAACACATTGCATCAAAGAGGGGCCAAATGTATACACCTAAAAATGACACGACTCTGTCCAAATAAATATTCTTAATATTTATTTAAGTCTAATTCCTCTATCAATAAATAAATAAACAAATTTATTTATTTGATTCATATTCTTCCAACAATTAAATAAAATCATTTATTTAATTAAAATTCCTAAATTCTTCTAAAGCCTCCAACGAATTAAATAATACCAATTATTTAATTGTTTCTTCCAATAATATCTTCTCTAAATTTAAATAAATCAAATATTTATTTAAGTTGTCTATTTCTTCTAAATTGAGTTATCTCTAAATATAATTCAATCCTTGTGCACATGCAATTGAATATTCTAAATATTTAATTGAGCAAAATATCTTCTCATCCTCATGCAATTTCTATTCTCTAGTTCTATTCCCTTAACTGATTAATTTATTCTTTTAATTGATTAATCTCTTCAGTTAACTCATTCTTCTATTTTATTAATTTCTCTCATGAAAAATAGAGAAAGACACATGTCCTCTTTCTATTCGTGCACATTCCTCAACCATTCTCTACCGTTGATCTTCTCATTCTTTCTATATCGTTGATCTTCTCTCTCTCAAGTCTATAAATTGAACCCTATTCCTCCATTTCATTCATCCAAGCTTTTAGTAAATTTACTCTACAGGAATTATAGCGCACCTTTGGCACCAATTCCTTCATTGCTTGTGATCAACTTGTTACCATATCGTTACCATTGTTGTGAAGCTCATCTTCATTGCAATTAAACTATCACAACCGTTCTCCATTGACAATCTTGGAAAATAGCAAGGAAGTGCACCTTCTTAGGGCCATATTCATACACAAGATCGATTGAGATAGGTAATCAATGGAAGCTATGAAGTATTGAGGTTTGCAAAGGTTTTGTTCTTTGTTTGTTTGATCTTGATTATTGGTGGACAAGAGGTTTGTGAGAGGCTGTCATTGTATGGGAATGGATAAATAAGTATGCTTTATTATTTGGTGCCATATCTATGATGCCTTTTTCATGCATAGCTCATATTTCAATGATTTCAATTTGTTGTTTCCTACTAGAAATATTGGAATATGTTACCCACTGTATTGGCACCAATCTTGGAAGCTCACGGTCAATCATAATCCTTAAAAAAAAAACATGATCATTCATCTATAGATTAGGAGTAGGAGTAGTATTAGTTTAGGTTCTACCTACACCCACAAACCAGTTTCATTACCTTTGTTGTATCAAAAGAGAGTTGTTGTCAAATACATATTCACAGGTTTGTGCTTGTAGGAATTCATCCCATTATTGTAGTCCATTGTTGCAAATGAATAAATTAGGTGAGCTCATGTTAGATAAATACCTAGAGGGCTATAATAACGTGGATTCAAGATATGAGTGTATTTAATGTGAAGGGGATTTATCTTCGGTGATTTAAACTGATTGTATCTTTTGGTGCACTTATATGCTTGATAATTGTTTGTTGTTAGTGAGGTCTCATTGGCTTGTTCCTGACTTCCATGAGGGCATGATATTAAAAGACATTTTAAAATTGTTCATATACTCAAACCTTAAGGGAATACCCCTAGGTTTTGTAGAGCCTGAAGAAGAAGAGGAACTGCCCTATCCTATGCATTGGGCTAGAACCACCATTTTTTTATTGATATATCACTCTCTATGTTGGTGATATTTATTTCATTTTGTTTCACTCTTGGCGATGATGTTAGAGGAAAGGGCCTACGTTTTCGGGACCCAACATTTGGCAACTCTACTGGGGTACTAATTTCATAATTTTGTTTTATCTTAGGCATGAAGAAAATGGTGGCTCTGCTCGCTGGACAACCCAGAAAAGTTTCAGCCTTGGTGGTTCTATTTGTTCCAAGAATTTCCTCTTTAAAAGAGGTGGTGACTCTGTTATTACAAAAACAAGTGTGTTTGCTATTATTTGTTGGAAATATTGTTGCCATTGATGTCAAAGGAAAGAAGGAATTCATATTATTGTTATTAATATCCTCTATGATGATCTTGTGGAAGACAAGGAAGAATAAAAGGCATTTGATATGTATGGTGATGTGCTGGCCGACTTGCAAATTATGATGCCTCACATTGAAGAAATAAACTAAAGTTATATATGACTGACCTACACTGCCTTAGCGCCACCTTTTGGGAATGAGAAATAAATAAATTACATGCATTTATTTTAAACATGGCCAACCTAAAATTTTTGGAGCACCTTCTTTGGAAATAGATTTAATTATTTATTGATGAGGCCGACCCTATTGGGTGAAAAGACATAATGAGTATATAAATAGAAGATTGAAGTGTGGTAAAACTAAGCAAATTCTCCATTGCAACTATTGGGAAATAGGTGTTATACACCTTGCTCAATATTGTATTATTTATTTGGGTACCACTTGTATAAGTTGTATGTAACATTGGGTTAATTATTTTATGTGTAGGACACATAGAGTAGTTAATAGTTTATTTGTATTATTTAATTGTTGGAAAAAATAATGTAGTACCAATAATTAAATGAGGGGTCAATGGTTTTATGTTACCCATGGTTTTGGGGTAGATGGTTTTCTAATTGTATTTGTGTGAGCTTGAATTATAAAAGCAAGCACAATGTTATTATTTGAGGTTGGCTAATTTATTATTGGTGGACGAGAGGTTTGTGAGAGGCTGTCATTGTATTGAGCTCTCTCCTGCAAGTGCATATTATGAAGCATGGCATGGGATGTGTGGATTCATGCTTGGACACATGGAGGATGCATTTGAGGTGCTTTATAGTTTAGAGGTATTCATGGAGACTCAAGGAATGTATTGTAATATCTTTTGCTAAATAATACATATGGGTGTGGATGCTTTTGGAGGATGATTTTTTTCCCTCTTGAGGATTTTCCCCGGGTATATCTTGTGTTTGTCATTTGATCTTTGCATTATGGTTATTTATTGCATCATTTTCTCCTTATGGGTTATGTGGATTTAGTTTTATTGGACTTACAAATTCCTAACAACAACGTCACATGTATTCGAGCAGTCATTAAGAGCAGAAATATAATGATAAATTAGATCATTGAATGCAGTCCTAGATCATAAAATATGAAGGGCGTTGAAGATTTATATTGAAGGAAGTTGGAGCAAATTTATCATGGAAGATGCAATGGTATTCATGTGAATTTGGAGTAGATCTATGGCAGATTTGTAGCAGAACTTCAAAATGATTTATGGAAGATTTGGAGCAAGCCTAAGAATTGATTTAGAGGAGACCTAAGAGCAGATTTGGAGCAAACTTAAGAGAAGATTTGAAGCAGACCTAAGAGTAGATTTGAAGTAGACCTAAGAGTTTATTTGGAGTAGACCTAAGAGCAGATTTGGAGCATACCTAAGAGCCAATTTGGAGCAGACCTTGAGTAGAAATATTTAAGAAAAATTGTGTGAAAATGTTACATCAAATACATGCAGATTTGTGAGGGAAGTATATGCAGGTTTATGAACGAAATACACACAAATTTGTGAAAGAAAGTATATCTACAAATAAATCTTTGTGAAGAAAATATCATCCATTGAAGAATTTGAAGGTTGGTGCCTCACACTAAAGAGATTGGCGCCTCTTGCTGAGTTGGTGCTCAGTTGATGAAAGGGGTAAATCATAAAACACACAACAACAAAAATTGCACACAGAAAATAAAACTTTCTTTATTGATTTGGACAGCTTATTACATTATAGAAGCTCAAATACAGTCAGAGGAATCAACCCTCCACAGGCTGCAACACATTACAGCTTCCTATTCCCAGACTCTAGAATCATCTGCCTTCTATAACCCCAAATTAGCTAGGGTTTCTATTTTTCCCACCTATTATTGACTCTACACTTCCCCCCTTAACTCTACTACTACCCAAGGTTCCCAAAAATGGTTATTAATAGCCTTTTTGGTGGCCAACAACCTAATTTCAAAATTTGCATCTCCCTCCAAAAATAGGTCAACTTCCGGGAGCCATAACTTTTGATCCGGGAGTCCGATTGACAAACTGTTTTATGCGTCGGAAAGCTCGCGGAGTGCTCTACACACTAAGAACCTGCTCTGCTGATTTTGGCCATTTTTGGGCCCGTACGGGACTGTTTAGTGCCTCAAACCTGAGTTTGAATAATTTTCAGGCATTTTTCAGGAAACAAAAACTTTAATATCTTTCAGCTCGTAAATGATCTTTGCATGATTCCTTCGCCAAAGTTCTTATATTTCTGTTATGTAACTTCTTGTAAATTTTCGCTTCAATCTGTGCCCAAATGCAAACTTTCTAAAAATAGCAGGTTACTATTTTTAGCAGTTTAGAAAAACTGAAAGTTCTACATTATTATTCAAGCGATTATGGAACCAAAACCACAAATTTTGAAAAGAAATGGAAAGAACATCAACAATTTTGAAACACAACTTTTTTTGGGTGACGCAAGATCACACTTACACCACTGGATGCTCCTGCATCAGACACCCAGGGTAATTTGAGAAGTGACCCTGTCACGTCTCAGGTGTTTGTGTGAGGAAAACCCAAACGGTCAACCTCTACCTTAGATAATCAAGAAGAATCTTCAATAAGTCTTCCTTTCCATTTCACCAGATATTCTTCATATTGCCTGTTCTGAGTACTTCTTCCCACACGGCTATCCAAGATCTCTTCTATCTCCTCCGTTGAAGTAGATGTCAGAATACTCCACTATTCTTCTGTTGTTCCATCGTCTGTTCCAGCTTCATGATATTCTGATAAATCAGCAATGTTGAAAATAGGGGAAATGTTGATCCCACTCAGCAGCTCTACCTCATATGCATTTCCTGAATCATGATTCTTCAAAATTTTGCATGGTCCAAATTTCTTCATTTTCATCTTATTATATGTTCCAATTGGGAACCTTTCTTTTCTCAAGTGAACCATGACTTCATCTCCTACTTGGGATTCCTTATATCTCCTCTTCTGATTTGCTTTAGCCTTGTACTGAATATTCATCTTATTAATGTGCTTTTTTACCTCTTCATGCAAATTCTTCATGTGTTCTGCAAAGTCTTCAGCCTCGGCACTTGTCTCTTCTCCTTTGTCCAGGTTCCTTAACTCTAAAGCATTTCTTGGACTATTCCCATATACAATCTGGAATGGTGATTTACCAATACTCCTATTGACAAAATTGTTGTAAGCAAATTCTGCCCATGGTAAAATCAAATCCCATCCCTTGGGCTTATCTCCTACTAAGCATCGTAGCAGGTTACCCAAACTCCTATTCACCACTTCAGTCTGTCCATCAGTCTGTGGATGGTGTGCAGAACTAAACTTCAAATCTGTCTTCAACTTCTTCCACAATGTCCTCCACAAATAACCAACAAACTTGGTATCTCGATCTGAAACTATGCTCTTTGGTAGACCATGTAGTCTCACCACTTCCCTAAAAAATAACTCTGCAATATGAACATCATTAGTCTTCTTACGAGGAATAAAATGTGCCATCTTTGAGAATCTGTCCACCACCACAAAAATAGAATCATGCCCTCTCTGTGTCCTTGGTAAACCAAGAACAAAATCCAGACTAATATCATCCCATGGCTTCTCTGGTACAGGTAATGGTTGATACAACCCTGTATTCTGATTTTTTCCTTTTGCCATCTGAAATACTCTGCAACTCTGCACAAACTTCCTCACATCCTACTGCAACTGTGGCCAATAATAATTTTCACCAACAATAGAAATGGTCTTATCTCGACCAAAGTGTCCAGCCAATCCTCCACTATGCTTCTCCTTAATCAGGTTCTCTCTCATGGAACTCCTCGGAATGCACAACTGGCTTCCTCTAAACAACATGCCATCTTGGATTATGAAATCCAACCATTTTGTCCTGTCTAAAGTAACAGGCTCCAGACAAGCTTTCCAAGCCTCTACAAAATCTGGATCTTCAGGATACAAACTTTTGAGCTCATCGAACTTAACAACCTCTATCTTCATTTCTGTCAACAAATTTTGCCTTCTACTCAAAGCATCTATAACTCTGTTGGATTTCCCACTCCTGTGATTCAAAACAAAGGTATAACTCTGCAAAAACTTAACCCATTTTAAGTGCCTTTGGTTCAACTTCCCTTGACTATTAAGATACTGCAAAGCCTGATGATCAGTATATAAAACAAACTCTTTTGGCAACAAATAATGTCTCCATTTCTTCAAAGCCTGAACTATTGTATAAAATTCCTAAGCATAAACAAAATATTTTTTCTTGGCATCATTAAGCTTCTCACTAAAATAGGCAATGAGCTTACCTTCTTGGCTCAAAACAACACCTATACCACTACCACTAGCATCACAATCTACTTGAAATACCTTATTGAAATTTAGAAGTGCCAAAATAGGTTGTTCTATGACTTTCTGCTTCAATGTATCAAAGCTCTTGTCTGCTCCTTTAGTCCATCTAAACTCTTTTCTATCCCCTCTCATTGTCTCAGTTAGGGGTGCACAAATGCTACTAAAATTCCTGATAAAATTTCTATAAAAACTTGCCAAACCATGAAAAGATCTTACCTCCGTTGCACTCCTTGGCATAGGCCATTCAATGATAGCCCTTACTTTTTCTAGGTCCATCTTAAGACCTTCCTCTGAGACAACAAATCCCAGGTATACCAACTCCTTTGCAAAACTACATTTCTTTAGATTAATCAGCAACTTCTCCTCCCTTAGCTTCTCTAGAACTTTTTTGATATGCATCAGATGCTCATCCCAAGTCTTACTGAAAACCAAAATATCATCCAAATAAATAATAACAAAACTTCCCAAAAATTCTTTCAGTACCTCGTTCATGAGTCGCATGAATGTGCTTGGTGCATTGGTTAGCCCAAATGGCATGACTAACCACTCATACAAACCTTCCTTTGTCTTGAAGGCTGTCTTCCATTCATCTCCTTCTCTGATATGGATCTGGTGATACCCACTCTTCAGGTCAATTTTCGTGAAGTACTTGGCTCCACTCAAACAATCCATGATGTCATCCATTCTTGGCAATGGAAATCTATACTTGATCGTTATCTTATTGATGGCTCAAGAGTCTGTACACATCCTCCATTCTCCATCCTTCTTTGGTGCTAGTACTGCAGGTACCGCACATGGACTTAGGCTCTCCCTTATCAGTCCCTTCCTCAACAACTCCCGAACTTGTCTGTTCAGCTCTTCATTCTCTGTAGGGGTCATTCTGTGAGCTACCTTGTTTGGAAAACTAGCTTCTGGTATCAAATCCATTTGATGGCTTATCTTCCTTACTGGTGGTAAACCTTCTGGTACATTATCAGAGATAATGTCCTGGAACTCTTCCAACATATCTGAAACTTTTGCTGGTACATCTTCGTAGTTCTCTTGACTAATCTTAGGCTAATCTTAGGAATCAATGCAAAGCAATGACGCTCATGCTTCATACCCTCCAAAAATTTCCTACCATCTACCAAGCAAATTTTGGCAGTACTACATACCTTTTCTTCTACCTCCTTCAAGGGCTTCAACTTATGACGAACTCCATTCTTTGTTAGGGAATGTGTTTGCACAACCATCATGGACAACGCTCCTATCATACTGCCATGGCCTCCCCAACAGCATATGACATGCATCCATCAGTATGATATCACACAACACCTCATGATGGTAGTCACCAATCTTGAACTTCACTAAACACTGCTCATTGACCAAAGCTCTATGGTCTTTTTGCAACCATGTAATCTGATATGGATGCGGATGCTTTCTTCTTGTCAACTTCAACTTGTCAACCATATCCTCTGAAACAAGATTATCAGTGCTTCCACTGTCAATAATAATATCACAACACTTACCTTCACATTTGCACCTTGTGCGGAATAAACTCTTCCTTTGATTGGGTTCTTTCTCCTCATTCAATAAGGTTCTTTAAAAACTAGGGTTTCTCCCCTTTCAGCATCTTCAGAATGCTCAGAATGTGCATCTTCATCTACTTGTGCAACTCATGCATTGCCTTCAAGTCTTCTATTTGTCCTTCCTTCAAGTTGCAGACACTCGTATGCTCGATGCCCTTCTTCTCCACATTGAAAACAAGTTCCTCTGAAACCTCCTCTTCCTGGTCCTTGCCCAGGTCGGCCTCTTCCTCTTCCTCTTTGCTCACCATTGTTCTGGTCACAAGGGCGGTAGGTATTATCTCCTCTCTGATTTCGACTGGTGCTGATTTCTTCACTTTTCTTTGAATCTTCATTTCGCCCCCCATAGGGTCTTCCACTAGTCCTTCTGCCTTGACCTCTTCCACCAGTTATTGATATTCATGCACATTTTCCCTTAACAGTAATAATAGGGATTCTATATTTAAATGGGGTTCTTATGTATGCATGTGTATTAAAAAGATTGTTGTTTGCAATGAGATTTCTTCCATCTATTTCTATCTTTGGTCGTAAACAGAAGGTTCTTTTGGTTCTCTGTGTGGTTGTAATCATGAGGGTTATGTCTTTAAATGGGGTTCTTGTTTATCCATGGCTAATAAAATATTTTCGTATTGTTTGCAATAGGATTTCTTCCATCTATTGCTATCTATGGTTGTAAATGGAAGGTTCTTTTAGTTTTTTGTGTGGTTATAATCATGAGGGTTTTGTATTTAAATGGGGTTCTTTTTTATCTATGGGTATTAAAATATTTTCTATTGTTTGCAATGGGATTTATTCCATTTATTGTTGTCTTTGGTGAAGGTTCTTTTGGTTTTTTGTATGGTTGTAATCATGAGGGTTCAATATTTAAATGGGGTTCTTGTTTATCTATGTGTATTAAAATATTTCTTATTGTTTGCAATGGGATTTCTTCCATCTATTATTGTCTCTGATGAAGGTTCTTTTAGTTTTTTTATGTGGTTGTAATCATGAGGGTTCTATATTTAAATGGGGTTCTTGTTTATCCATGCGTATTAAAATATTTCTTACTATTTGCAATGAGATTTCTTCCATCTATTGTTGTCTATGGTGAAGGTTCTTTTGGTTTTTTGTGTGGTTGTAATCATAAGGATTTTGTATTTAAATGGGGTTCTTGTTTATCCATGGGTATTTAAAAAATTTACCGTTTGTAATGAGATTTCTTCCATCTATTGTCTATGGTTGTAAATGGAAGGTTGTTTTGGTTTTCTACACGTGGTTGTAATCATGAGGGTTATGTATTTAAATAGGGTTCTTTTGTGGTGGAATGTGTGGTTCAATGCTTAAGGCTTCTTGTTTCTTTAACTTTGTACTGCAGAGATTCAAAAGATTCCAAATATCAAAACTAGTGTTCAAGGGTGTTTGTTGGAACACTTTACGTTTATTTTGAGTAGTGTTTATCAACACAGCTTAATGGTCATCTTCTGTGTTTTGTAACACATTTCTTGGTTGTGGAAAATAAAATATTCTATTCGAACATCAATGTGACCTCTCAAATTTAAGTTACAAAATTTAGTTTACAGTTTGTAATTGTAGAAATGGGTTGACAAATGTTTTATTGGTTGCAAAAGGTTTTCTTAGAAATACATTTACTCATGCTTTTATATTAATTTCATATTTACTGAATTAGATGTATAACTCTATTTGTAATGTTCATATTGATCTACCAATTGAAATTTAAGCCTAATTACATGATTTGAAAGAAAAATTGTAAGCCAGTAAGGCATAACTTAATTCATGTGACAATAAGTTTTTCATAGCAATCCCTTTCTAAACTATTTCATATTTACTCATGATTTTATATTAATTTCATATTTACTAAATTAGATGTATAACTCTGTTTGTAATGCTTATATTGATTTGCCAATTGAAATTTAAGCCTATTTACATGATATAAAAGAAAAATTGTAAGTCAATAAGGCATAACTTAATTCATGTGACAATAAGTTTTTCATAGCAATCCGTTTCTAAACTATTTCTTCATGTCGCAATTGGTTTGAAAGAATTCCCAAGGCAACTAATTTTTCATATATCATATTGAATTCCTTGTAAAAGCATGTTAACATCTTAATTCACCTTCAAATAGGGCCTAACATTTCTATCTCATAATGAATGACAGATCCTTCTAGATCAATTTATTGGTCCAAGGTCTTCTATAGCACAAACCAAAAACAAAGAACTTGAATGATTTTCTCTTTCATGTTTAAACAACTTTATCATAACCTTTATGTCCTCTTTTGATACATATTCATATGTAAATATCCTTTGAAGACTTCTTTCAATTGCCATGCTCACCAAGTAAGATTTTGTGATAATATAAAATATCCACCAGATAGATCAATATCCTAACAAAATAATCGGGCCTATTGACCATCTTTACTGGAATAAGTTGTATGTCCTCTTTTCATACATATTCATATGTAAATGTCATTTTAAGTGTTCTCTTCATTTCCATGGTCACCAAATAAGATTTTCTTAGGTTATACTTGTCATAATCCTCATGTAACATGCTTCTATTACTCTTCCTTATGTTGGCAAGAGACATTGTGTGGCTTCATAAGTGTTTTCATTGATGGCAACAAAGTCTATCCCACACATCTGCGGTACATAATATGCCTATACCAGAAGTCAGATTGAAGATTGTTTTGGTCTGGTGAACAAGAACAGAGTATGTAACATGGTCCGACAATCAAGTCTGGACCTCTCAAATGGTGTAACTCAGTAAGTTGCGGACTTAGACAAGTCAAGAGGGGTATCATGACTATTGTATTCCAGAGATTTAGCCTCCGGTGATAAAGCATGGAAAAGATATGAGCATCTGAGTGTTGGGTTCCAATCAGGCAGAACAGACAGAGGAAGAACTAACCAATAGAGTATCAGATTTCATTCTGGATGTGGAAAAGGTGTTGATCAAGTAATTTGTGGCATTATACATTATTGGCTGACATGATTAATGACTTTTATGCCTAATTTTTTGATGTGCATCATTAATCAAGCATGGATTTAGCTGACAGATCAATAACTTGCAAATATCTCAAATGTTCTTGTTGCCGACTAACAAGTTGAAGGAAATTCTTAATGCGGATATATATATCCGATAGATTCAAGCTTGTGTATGTGTGGGTGATATGGTTCAAGAAGTAAGGTGCGAAGAAAAGTAGAGATAAGTGTGTGGATAGCAATTCAAGTCTAGAATGTGACAGAATAACAACACTGAGCAGAGGAAGAATGAAATGCGCTAGATCAGTATATTGTGCCTAACCGGAACTGAACTCTTGCATATGTAGATGCTTTTCATCAATTCAAATACTTGGATATCTTCTGTAAGTTCTATAGACAGTGTGTCTCTTATAGGCAGTAAGCCCTAACTGGCAAGTGCCATTTGTACTCCTTTATTCTTTTAACAGAGAATGTAATCTTGGGTTAGTCACCCCGTGGTTTTTCCCTTAACAAGGTTTCCATGTTAAAATCCTTGTGTTATGTGTGTCAATCTCATTTCTGTTCTTATGTTTGGTTATGCTCTCATGTTTTGGTATTGCACTAATAGCTAAGATAAGAAAATAAAATAAAAAGAAGAAAAGTTTTAAGATAATTGATTCACCCCCCCCTCTCAGTTATCTACATTGTTTCCAACAATTGGTATCAGAGCTAAGTACCTCATAAAAAGTCTAACAGCTTGAGGAAGATCCAGGAATCTCAATGGATGAATATGGTATGAAAGAACAACTACAGTCTGCCTTGGATGATCTTGAACAATCTCAATCTAAAGTCAATAGTTTGAGGGAGCGACTTAAGGAGGCTGATGAATTCATCAATGAGCTAAAAAAAACTTAGTATTTCCATGAAAAAGAGAAAGGAACTACTCTAGAGGTTAGCATATCAAAATGAAGCCAATAATGCTGATGAGGACATGAATGAGAAAACAAAACTATGTGAAAAACTATCAAAAGAAGTTGTTATGCTTAGACGTGAAATGGAATCAGGGGTTATGAAATTTACCCAAGAAATTGAAGAAAAAAGAAAGACTGAAGAAAACTTAAATCAATCCCTCAAGGAGAAATCAGAAGATTGCTACAAAATGGAAAGAATAATTAGACATCTTGAGTCTAATCTTGAAGAAGCCAGATACAATGAAGAACAACTTGAGAGCTAGATTGACACTCTTAAACAAGATCTTCAATCTACAAATGAATACAAAGAAAAATTCAAGATAAGCTCAGCCCAACTTGAAGTTCTTCTTGAAAGTCAAAAGAGGGTAGATGATAAACGTGGCTTGGGATATGAGAAAGGAGAAAGCTCTGGATCTGGTCAAAAGAACTTTGGATTAGGAGTCAAAGAAACACGCATAGAAGACCTCCGGTAAGGCAACAAAATGCCCAAAGATATCCATCTTTCAATGGATACTGCTTCAATTGCAACAATTTCAGTCATAAAGCAACTCAGTGCAGGAACAGAATGAATCAGAACAATCCATCCTTCTCCAGTCAATGTCTTAGTTGCAAAAGGTATGGCCACAAATCTCATGAATGTAGAAATATGCAAATGAACAATTCTTTCAATGGTAGATGCTTTACATGCAATAGAATGGGGCATATGGCTTATCAATGTAGATCAAGAGGATATCAATCAAATAAGCAAGGAAATGTTGTGTGTTACAATTGTAAAAAATCTGGTCATATAGCTAGATTTTGTAGAAGCAGAAATCATGATGGAAAAGGTCTGGTGAAACATGATCAAAAACAAGATAAAGGCAAAAGTAAAGTGAATGCGGATGAGATTCAAAAAGAAATGAGCAAGACTTGGGTAAAGAATAATGTGATGAACATTTGTGATGGGTCCGCATCGGAATCCGGTGCTGATAATCCCTCCAAAAATTAAAAAGTGAGCTCTGGGTCAAGGGGAGCTACAGAGAAGATCAAATTCCCCCAGCGAGTTAGGAAGTGCCTGAATTCGACACATTGAGTAAACATCTGATGTTGCGGATTAAAGGGTTCTTAGAGAATCTTCCAAAGAGCCTTCAATCAGAATGTGAAAGGTCCGCATGAAGATTCAAAAGGTTATGACCACTTAAGTAGATCTGGTTCTCACTACCATCCAGTGTTAACAAAGCAATACAAATTGATCTGGTATGATCTGCAATTGCAAAATTTTGATCTATGGATCCAGAGGAAAGTCTTTAAGACATATGTGTGTTGGCAACACACTAAGGCACTAGTTTGAAGATCCGCAAGATGATTCATGAAAAGCCTACTTGAGAAGCAGGGTAACCGGATGACTTAAAAGTTTGTGCATTTATTACAATGGTGAATTAGGTTTTGCGGAAGGATAAAAGGGTCTCCACTTGTCATTTATCAACACTTTGCATTCAAAAACAAAGAAGAAAGTAGAGCTTAGAGAAGAGATCCTGCAGAACATCCAAAAGAAACCAAAGATCAAAATCAATCAAAAGTTTCTCTTCGACAGTTGCAACAAACCCTAAGGCGCGTAAAGGTATTTCTTTTCTATGAAATCTCTTCAAAATTTGTCAATTAGAATGGCTACTTCGATGGTTGTTAATATCTCTGAAAGGCCGAGACCATAATTCAAGAAACACCCTTACAAGTCACTGGAAGTTGATCCCTTGGGTGCGTTTTCCAGCATTCCGTACAGTGTCCTACATGTAGAAGATATTAGGGTTTATATTCATACAAACATCGAAGATTTTGGAGACTCAAAATTGATCGACATCTATCAAAACTAGTTAATAGATGAGAATTTTGACCTCAGACCTGAATTCAAGACCCTAAAGGACAAACACTTTGAACATTGTGTACATTTTTCATCTTTTGCAGAAGATGAATGGGTCCGGTATGTTCTGAGTAGGATGCATGATAACTTTATGTGGCTAATGAGCCCATTCAAGATAACCAAAGAAGCCATCAAGGCTGTGACCGGACTACATTCAATTGGTGGGCTGCCCGCACTCAAATCTGTAAAGAACCAAATGGTAATTGAAGCCACCGGATCAAAATACGACAAGAGAGCAATGACTATAGATGACATCATGGATTCGGGTGTCAAATTTGCATCAATGATAATTGGTTACAAAATCTACCACTCAAGTAGGGAAAACTCTATGTCCAGTACAACAATCTATGCTGCATATCAAATGCTGAAAGAAAATGTAGATTATGACCTATGTGAGCTTCTTTTGAATCAACTGATGGAAATTTTGCAGAAGATCAAGAAAGATAAGAAAAACTCTTTCAAATATGGAAGTCTAATATTGTGTCTATTTTTCTACTATATGAATGAGCTACCTGGAGCAAAGGGTTGGGTCTGGCAAAATGATAAACCTGTTGCAATTCAGATCAGAGATTACATGTATGGACTTGGTGATGCTCAAGCCCAAAATGCAGCTCTCTGGGGTTACTTCAAGAGTTTCCAAAGCATGATGCAAGCCAAAGAAAGAATACCAAAGTCAATAGTTAACAAATACAAAGACACAGTTTGCTCTATGGTTGACATAGATCAATGCCTAATGGTGGCAGTTGAACCAAGAATTGTGTGGATAATGCCCATGGGGTATGAGGTCGATGAAAACTTATTGGAGTTACATGTTCAACACTTGCTGAGCCAACCTAAAGACACTGAAGCAGAAAGGTTTGGAACCTTTGATGAGCTTAACATAAAAATACATATTGAATTAAGACAGCCTGAGACAAAGAGAAAAGTAAGAAAGGAAGTTGAAGAACTTGCCAAAAGGTTTGGCATATCAAAGGAGGCAGTAGATGCCAATAGAGAGAAAATAGAGAAGACAAGAAGCAAAGAAAGAAAGCATTCAGGTGAAAGTCTCCTCTCAGACAAGATCTTCCAAGAGTTCTGCTCCTGTCACTTCTATAAGTTCAAGAACTACCGAACTGGAAATCAAACCTTCCAGCAAAGGAGAAAAGAGAATGAGGACCAAGGCCACAAGAACATATGTGAGCCAAAAGGATGATGAAGAGACATAATCAGATGAAGAAATCAGGAAAATGAAGAAAAAAAGAACTTCCGGGAAGTCCTCTGGCAGTAGAAATGAGGAAGAGAAAACAGAGGAATTTGTTGAAAAACTCACTCTCTCAATTGAAGACATCATCAAAGAAATCACTGTTGATGGAAACCTGCAACTGGTGACAGAATTTTATGATGAATACAATGATGCAGATGAGAATACTTGAGGAGGCAACTGTCAGGTATTTGAACATCTATAACAAAGCCTTCATTGAAATAATTTCATTAATTCCTAAGAGCCTAGAAGAAGTAATGGAGCTGAGAAAAGAGAATGCAAAGGTAAAAGACTTGGATATCTAGGAGCAGATAGTGATACAGCTATGTCCTTCCATCACTCCAAAGCAAATGCACATGGTTTTCAAGGATAGTAAAGATGATTTCTGGAGCAAGTCCAGAATGAACAAACTCATGCTCAGAGAAACTGACCAAATAGCTAATGAAACAAGAGAAATTCTCTGGAAAGCCTTGAAAAGGTTTAATCTTCCCATTGTAGAGGAAACAGATGAAGAACCTTCTAACATAAATATTGAAGGATTTTCTAACATGGATGTCGAAGGATTAAAGAAAACTGATGAAGAATCTTCTGCCATGGATGTTGAAGGATTAAAGAAATTTAATAAAGAGAAATCTGAGGACTTAGGCTCCTCTATTCTGAAAGAGGAACTTCACAAAGCAGAAAACACCGGTAATGTCACTCCTCCGGATCCCACAGTTGTCAAGACAAATCTTCTAGGCACTGAAAAAGAAGAGAAGGAGAATCAAGAGAAAAAGGATAAGGCAAAAGAAGGACATGCAGAAAAGGATGGTGATGACACATCCAAACCAGTCAGTCCTGACATTTCTAAAGGAAAGAAGTCTGAATCTCCAGCAAGAGACACTGCAAAGACAGTACAAAATTTATTGGACAAAGAAATGATGGAGTTGGATGAACCTGAGTTGATTCAAGGGCCACTAAATTTGGACTCTCTTTCTTTGGTTTAGATAATGAAGATAGCATCTTTTGCTCAGGCTAAAGCAAAAGAAAAACTTCTAAAATCTCACATAGAGAACAGTGAACTACTGAAAATTGTATTCCGTGTATTAGAGAAGATCGTGCCAACATACCAAAAGGATGCATCTGCATCTCCATCCGGTAACTTGAAAAATTTGGTTAATTCTGTCAATTATCACTTTGAATCTTTAGAAAAATTGGCAGAAACTAAGGTTCGGAAAAAGTTCTTGGGAAAGAGATTTAGTGAAGTACAAGGACTAATTACTAATGATAGAAGAACCTTAGGCATTGGCATAAAGAGCCTTGAAAACGATCTTAAGGATGGTGGCGACATATACAAATTTTGTTTAACTTGGCCTAAAGTGACAGAGGACATTGAGAAGAAAGTGAAAGAACAAGAAGAAAAACTGTCAAGTTTATCTAAAAATTTTGATCCCTTTACTACCTCTCTTGTGAATCATGAATGCCAAGCTGTTGTTATAATAAATGAAATAAAGAAACTGGTTAAAGAGAAAAAGAACATAATGGATAGAATGGGTGAGCTTAGAGGGATAATTATTCTTAAGTTAGAGGCAATGCATGATGCCTTAACAAATGCGCAAAGTACAGCCCGGACCAGTAATCCAATAGATTTGAAGAGGGCAGAAGCATATGCATTTTTGTTAAGTGGACACATATCCATTTTGGATAGAATGAAGAGGAGTTGGGCCACAGAAATTGTACAGTTGAAGACAACCTTTGCGGATATACTTAAGTATATGTAAGTATAACTTATGGTTTGTATATACATATGCGGCCATGTATACAATAGTTTTTGCACAATTTTGGTATGCGGATTCCACCCTTTTCCATTGATGTCAAAGGGGGAGTGAAGAGTAGTGAAAAATGAGGAATCCAACAAAGGGGGAGCACCGGTAGAACGTAAAGAAATAGAGTACAATCAAAGAGGGAGTTACTTTGATACTTAGTCATTTTTCACTAAGTGTTGCCATCAATGCCAAAGGGGGAGATTGTTGGCAAGAGACACTGTGTGGCTTCATAAGTGGTCATTGATGGCAACAAAGTCTATCCCACACATCCGCAGTACATAATATGCCTATACCGGAAGTCAGATTGAAGATTGTTTTGGTCCGGTGAACAAGAATAGAGTATGTAACATGGTTTGACAATCAAGTCTGGATCTCTCAGATGGCTATCATGACTATTGTATTCCATAGATTTAGCCTTTGGTGATAAAGCATGAAAAAGATATGAGCATCTGAGTGTTGGGTTCCAATCAGGCAGAACAGACAGAGGAAGAACTGACCGATAGAGTATCAAATTTCATTCCGGATGTGTAAAAGGTGTTGATCAAGCAATTTGTGGCATTATAAATTATTGGCTGACATAATTAATGACTTCTATGCCTAAGTTTTTGATGCGCATCATTAATCAAGCATGGATTCAGCCGACAGATCAATAACTTGCAAATATATCAAATGTTCTTGTTGCCGACTATGAAGTTGAAGGAAATTCTTAATGCAGATATATATATCCGATAGATTCAAGCTTGTGTATGTGTGGGTGATATGGTTCAAGAAGTGAGGTGTGAAGAAAAGCAGAGATAAGTGTGTGGACAACAATTCAAGTCTGAAATGTGACATAATAACAACATTGAGCAGAGGAAGAATGAAATGCGTCAGATCAGTATATTGTGCCTGTATACACCTAAAAATGACACGACTTGGTCTAAACAAATATTCTTAATATTTATTTCATTCTAATTCTTTTATCAATAAATAAATAAACAAATTTATTTATTTGATTTATATTCCTCTAAGTTAATTAAATATCAAAATATTTAATTACCTCTTCTAAAGTCAAAATTAAATAAAATATTTTATTTAATTAAATTCTTCCAAACAATTAAATAATTCTTAATTATTTAATTAAATCAAATTATTCTTCCAAATTTAAATAAATCGATCAAATTTATTTAAATCCTCTCAATTTCTAAAAATAAAATATAATAAAATATTTTATTTATTCTTCCAAATCATGCACAAACAATTAAATAAATTTATTTATTTAATTTGCTTTCTTATCTTCTAATTCTTCTAAAATCATTCTAAATTAAATAATACCAATTATTTAATTGTTTCTTCCAATAATATCTTCTCTAAATTTAAATAAATCAAATGTTTATTTAAGTTGTCTATTTCTTCTAAATTGAGTTATCTCTAAATATAATTCAATCCTTGTATACATGCAATTGAATATTCTAAATATTTAATTGAGCAAAATATCTTCTTATCCTCATGCAATTTCCATTCTTCTAGTTCTATTTTCTTAACTGATTAATCTATTCTTTTAATTGATTAATCTCTTTAGTTAACTCATTCTTCTATTTATTAATTCCTGTCATGCAAAATAGAGAAAGACACGTTCTCTTCCTATTCGTGCACATTCCTCAACCATTCTATACCGTTGATCTTCTCATTCTTTCTATACCGTTGATCTTCTCTTTCCCAAGTCTATAAGTATAGCCCTATTCCTCCATTTCAATCATCCAAGCTTTTAGTATTGTTACTCTGTAGGAATCACAGTGCGCCTTTGGCACCAATTCCTTCATTGCTTGCGATCAACCCGTTACCATACAATTATCTTTGTTGTGAAGCTCATCTTCATGGCAAAACTATTATAGCTATTCCTAATTGACAATCTTGAAGGAAAAAAAAAGAAGTGCACTCTCTGAGGGCCTTATTTCATATATGTAAGATCGATTGTGATAGGCGATCAATGGAAGCTGAGAATTAAAGGAGGTTTGCTTTGTATTGTTCATTGTTTGATTTGACCTTCTTTGTTCATTATTTCATTAAGTTTTAGCTATTATTGATATTGATTATATTGATTATTCATTTAGATCCAATTTTTCCTTAACATTTTTGGCGCCCACCGTGGGGCCTTACCCCAATTTAATCCAAAAATTGAATTTTTTTGTGCTGAGGTTTTGTACACAAGAGGATTGAGAGAATATGCGTTGAGCATTCAAATGGTGTAACCTTAGCTCAAAAGGTTTCTAAGTTTTGTCGAAAATATCAAAATCATATCTGGGCATCTCTTACTTTTTGCAGAAAGTGCACAGATTTAAGAAAAACAAATCACAAATCCGTGTCCATATTTTTAGCCTATGCTTTTTTTAATTTTTTTTAGGCCTATTTTTAGCAATTTTATGAAATTAGGCATATCTGTGTAACTTTAGCTCAAAATATTTCTAGGTTTTGTTGAAAACATCAAAATCTTATCTGGGTATCTTTTATTGTTTGCAAAAAGTACATGGATTTTGACAAAAACATATCTCAATCAGTGTCCCTATTTTTAGCCTATGCTTTTTTTTTTTGCCTATTTTTAGCAATTTCACGAAATCGGGCATATCTTTTGCATAAGGAGTAGGATTTTCACGAAACCAGTGGCGTTGGAAATTTGGTTCTCCCAACATTTCTATGGTGAAAGAATTTTGAGGTAATTTTATCAGATTTGTCAGGTACACTTAGTCAAAATCAACCCTTCTTTGCAAAACTTCAAATGGTCATAACTTATGCCAAATTTATTCAATTTTCACGAATTATTTTTTAAAATTGCATAGAATTTCATGTAGAATCTGATCATAATATCCAATCTGGTGTATCTAATCATTATTATTAAATTTTTTAGATTTCTCATTTCTCACCTAGCAAGTTCAATGTTTTTGGTTCAATTGATTTTATGCTAACTATTGAGTTTTTGGTGGAACTAATAAACTTTTTGCAGCCTCTTATTACTCAAACAGAGCAAATGGGTTTTTCTAACATGTTCATGCAGGACAACCGTTGAAGAATTAAAAACCTATCACACTAAAGTTTTAATCCATAAATAGCAGACAAAGAAAATAATCATGGCTTAATACTCTATCTCTTTTGTCGCCTTGCCAACCAAGGTCTTATCCAGTATCATATCCATAGTGTCAGCCTAGCATAGTGTCTGTCATTAGTATCATAGGGTCAATCCTGAACTACGCTGCCTCTGCGTCGTCACGTAGGCAAGGCCATTATCAATGTGCCCCTGAGGCTTCCCCGTCCATCCCATATCTTGTCGTCTATCCTTTACTCCATCAATGGTCCAAGTCCCAAACTATGTTGCCTCTGCATCATCACATAGGCAAGGCCATTATCAATGCACCCTCGAGGCTCCACTTCCCGTCCGTCCCATATCTTGTCGTTTATCCTCTAGTCCATCCGCTTCCGTGGTCCAAGTCCCGAACTACGTTGCCTCTGCATTATCACGTAGGCACTAGGTTAGTCCCTTAGGGTCTGTTTTCCTCAATAAAGATTGTGGAACCTTTTCACCAGACACAAGCAAAACCCGTTTCCAAGCAAAAAGTTTTGATGCAAGACATCAACCTATCTAAAGCAAAGCAAAAGCAAAAACAAACCGATCCAAATGATTCTATCAAATTATGGAAAGACAAATACATCTAAATACAAGAGTGTTTTGTTTCAAGTTACAATTGTGTCTAAACGGTCTTCACTTTTGTTATCATGTTTCCTATGCTACTCTAGGATGCCAAAAGCTAGAGATGCTATGATGGGGGCATGATTCTTTTCTTTGTTTGCTGCTTGTGGGTTTATCTTTAGTAATGTGAAGCCTTGTCTAAAGACATGATCAACACAAATGATCATCGAGGACATCAAAGGACTAACATGAAACATGTATAATCCTTGTCTATTGATATGCAAGAAATACTCAGGTCATTTCGGTTCAATTATACCTAAATGCTTGTATTAACTTGCTAAATCAAAATCCATGTAAGTGATGCTCAGGTCATCTCGGTTTAATTATACTTCGATGCTTGTATTTTCTTACAACATTTCAAAAACATAAAAAAAACAAAAAGCCCAATGATGAAATAAGCACTTCAAAATACTTGCACTATTAAGATGGAAAAACCATTTGCATCCACAAAGAATCCATACCATGTCCCATGCAATAAAAATTCTATGCAGAGTATCAATGTTTACAAATAAAAGCTTGTGATTCCTTTTGTCGAGTCATTCTTCTGTCAAATCAACTTTTCATCTATCATTGTATCTCTTGTCAACAGTTCTAGTTGTCAATCTGAACAATGGTCCAAATGCAAGTCCATCCTTAATCCATATCAATCAAGTCAAGTCAATCTTGTCAAATGATCCATTCACAATCAGTGGTCTTGATCCTTGTCTGGTCGTAAACCAACTCGATCAGTTAATCAATCAATTGTCTTATACAAGATGTAACAAATTGTCAAAATTAGACCAACACATGCGTCTTACACGACATGTTTCATTTCCTGAAACTAGAGACTATCCTTTGTGTTGCTCTAGGGATCTATCATTCCCCACCATGACAACACGCCTGCCGTGTTGGTCTAGGGATATATCGTTCCCCGCCATGACAACACAAATTATATTGTTATCAGTATATCATTGGTTTACCACTCGACAGGGTCAATACCTTGTTTGTTCTTGTATCATTTGTGCATACTTGCTTACTTTCTTGTGTGTGTTATCATTCAGCTCTTTCTTCATCCTTCTTCTTCGTGAGATTGTCCGTCTCACGCCTTCTGCCTTCTTCCCATCCAATCTCCCGAAGGGGCATCCTATTGTCGTTAAACCTGTACCAAGGGAAAACTGGGGCATGTATCATTATTAAAAAATTTATTCTTTGAAACAACATGATAAAACACATTGCATCAAAGAAGGGCAAAATGTATACACCTAAAAATGACACTACTTGGTCTAAATAAATATTCTTAATATTTATTTCATTCTAATTCTTCTATCAATAAATAAATAAACAAATTTATTTATTTGATTCATAATCCTCTAAGTTAATTAAATATCAAAATATTTAATTACCTCTTCTAAAGTCAAAATTAAATAAAATCCTTTATTTAATTAAATTCTTCCAAACAATTAAATATTTCTTCATTATTTAATTAAATCAAATCATTCTTCCAAATTTAAATAAATTGATCAAATTTATTTAAATCCTCTCGATCTCTAAAAATAAAATATAATAAAATATTTTATTTATTCTTCCAAATCATGCACAAACAATTAAATAAATTTATTTATTTAATTTGCTTTCTTATCTTCTAATTCTTCCAAAATCATTCTAAATTAAATAATACCAATTATTTAATTGTTTCTTCCAATAATATCTTCTTTAAATTTAAATAAATCAAATGTTTATTTAAGTTGTCTATTTCTTCTAAATTGAGTTATCTCTAAATATAATTCAATTCTTGTGCACATGCAATTGAATATTCTAAATATTTAATTGATTAAAATATCTTCTTATCCTCATGCAATTTCTATTCTTCTAGTTCTATTCTCTTAACTGATTAATCTATTCTGTTAATTGATTAATCTCTTCAATTAACTCATTCTTCTATTTTATTAATTCCTCTCATGTAAAATAAAGAAAGACACATGTCCTCTTCCTATTCGTGCACATTCCTCAACCGTTCTATATCGTTGATCTTCTCTTTTCCAAGTCTATAAGTACAGCCCTATTCCTCCATTTCAATCATCCAAGCTTTTAGTATTGTTACTGTGCAGGAATCACAACGCACCTTTGGCACCAATTCCTTCATTGCTTGCGATCAACTCGTTACCATACAATTATCTTTGTTGTGAAACTCATCTTCATGGCAAAACTATCATAGCCATTCCTAATTGACAATCTTGAAAGAAAGAAAAGAAGTGCACTCTCTGAGGGCCTTATTTCATATATGCAAGATCGATTGTGATAGGTGATCAATGGAAGCTGAGAATTAAAGGAGGTTTGCTTTGTATTGTTCATTGTTTGATTTGACCTTATTTGTTCATTATTTCATTGAGTTTTGGGTATTATTGATATTGATTATATTGATTATTCATTTAGATTCAATTTTCCCTTAACAGTGCCTAACTGGAACTGAACTCTTGCATATGTAGATACTTTTCATCAGTTCAAATACTTGGATATCTTCTGTAAGTTCTATACACAGTGTGTCTCTTGTAGGCAGTGTGCTCAGGCAGTAAGCCCTAACTAGCAAGTGCCATTTGTACTCCTTTATTCTTTTAACAGAGAATACAATCTTGGGTTAGTCACCCCATGGTTTTTCCTTTAACAGGGTTTCCACGTTAAAATTCTTGTGTTATGTGTGTCAATCTCATTTTTGTTCTTATGTTTGGTTATGCTCTCATGTTTTGATATTGCACTAATTGCTAAGATAAGAAAATAAAATAAAAAGAAGAAAAGTTTTAAGATAACTGATTCACCCCCCCAGTTATCTACATTGTTTCCAACACCTTAAGTGTGAGAAATTGTTCGAACATGGTCTTATTAACAATCAATCAAGACATTCATGTAGCATGTTTTCATACACAAATGTTTCTTCTATCTCAACTCCATGTAGCAATTAGTATTTCTATTGTTCATGCCCTTGCTTTAGCAATCTACACCCTCTAGTCACAATCTTCATTCTCCATGCATAATATTGGACAACAACAAATGTTCTTCATTTTAAATATATTAACATTGATCTAAACATATAATTCCTACTGGTTTATAGTGGATGAGGTTGATCTCCTATATCTATACACACACACACATTTACATGTGTGTAGACACATAAAACCAAAACAACCTTCCATTTATGGCTAGAGACAACAATAGATGGAAGAAATCTCATTGCAAATAGTAAAAAATATTTTAATACTCATGGATAAATAAGAACCCCATTTAAATATAGAACCCTCATGATTACAACCACATAGAAAACCAAAAGAACCTTATGTTTATGACCAGATACACCACTATCATATGTGTGTGTGTGCGCGTGCATGCATGCATGTGTATCTATGTGTGTGTATGTATATATGTGTGTGCGTGTATGTATGTATATGTGTGTGTGTGTGTGTATATATATATAAACATTACATACAAGTTTACAAACATAGATTGGCATATGAAGCATCCACACTCGGAGGTGTAAGGCTCACCAAGCAAACAGACAAAACAAGAGGATGGAAATCAGTCAACTGTCAAATGTATTACCAAATTCTAATTTTTTAACAAGTAGTCAAAAAAGAGGACAAAAATTTAAGACTTCAAACCACACAAGCATTCAACCAAGTCCAAACCTCTCATGATATACCTCTTCATTTTTTCCATGTGACATTAGAAATAGGGGAGAATCCCCCATACTATGTCACCCTAACTTTCAGGGTCCATCTGGAGTGCCACGTGAGTCAAAGAATTAAAAAGATTGATTGTTCTATACATTTCCAATATCTTAAAAAAATATTCATTGTCCTTTTGTTATACATATCCTATGTCATACATTTTTTGAGTTGTTTTACAAACTTAATTGTCCTAGAAAACCATGATGTATTCAACGATGTATGTGTATAAATCATGTCAGTTGGATTTATGTTTTAAAATTATTGTAACTCGTTTCTCTATGCCACCTAATATGAATAAAAAATACTAATGAATAAACAAATATCATCTGTACATTGATTGATGCATATTTCAAAAATATTTTTGAATATTAATTGAAACAATAAAATGCTACAACTGGCCTCACTTTGGTCAACTCCTATACCCATGAATAAGTTGTGAAATAGATGGCTTCAAAAACCAAATTTAAATGCATGAAGGAACCTATCAACTAGGACTACATTCTACTAGAGAACTATTCTACATGAACAAACCATTCAAATACCTATAGTTAAACATGAAGAAACCTAAGCTAGTATGAGGTCGTAGCATTGGGGAGACTTGGTTACCCAAAGGCATTTTAGGTTAAGTTATGTTGTAGTCTACATATCAAACTAATTTGTGGATAACTACAACATAGTTCAACATTAAAAATTCTTTAGCATTATCAAGACTCCCCACTTGAACTATAATATGGGGTCAAAGAAAACTATATGGTAGCATGAATAAGTTGTGAAATAAATGGCTTCAAAAACTAGAGCTAAATGCATGAAGGAACCTATCAACTACAACTACATTCTACTAGAGAAATGGCTACATGAACAAACCATTCAAATACCTAAAGTTAAACATGAAGAAACCTAAGCTAGTATGAGTGGTCGCATTGGGGAGACTTGGTTACCCAAATGCATTTTGGGTTAATCTATGTTGTAGTCTACATATCAAACTGATTTGTGGATAACTTCAACATAGCTTAACATTGAAAATGCTTTAGCATTATCAAGTTTCTAAACAACGTTGAACTTCATATGAGCTATCTCCAAAGCAAAGCCATCTCTAAAGCCTAAGTGACCATCTTTTGGTGTAATTTGTAGAAACCATATGCGAATACAAGCATTGGTACTGGGGTTCCAGTGATTCATCAATGGAATGTATTGGAGCATTGAAGGCTCCATTGCTTTGAAATGATGTGGCACAAAGACTAGGAAAATGAGGACTATAGGGAAGTTGATGTGGCGATGGAAATGGAAAGAGCCATAGCTATAGTGTTTAATGTGAGACTGTAGGACATAAAGGTGGTTCTGTGCTCGCATGCCACATGACATGTTAAGAACTATCCATGATGTTTTGTACTTGGACCAGGGGTCCTCCTGACCAATCGTCAGTCAACATTAAAAAATGCTTGGAATTTTGATCCCTCCAACTTGCCTCGTTGTCCACGTGGCAAAAAACCCAAAACCCCTCCAAAAAAACATTTATACCATCCACCTGATTGCATGCATGTTTGAATATAAATTTATACAACTGAAATGAAGAAATGCCATCTAAAACAGTAAAGAATGTGAAGCCCATGTCAACCTCGAAAGTTAGGTTGCGCCACTATCATGCCCTTGACATATGATTGTACTCAAACAATTTTTATATTGAGCATTGGATATTGAAAAAATGTATATCATTGACATATGCCAAACATAGATCTGAAATCCCTTTTCATTAATATAAGCCAAAATAGAAATCGTGATAGTACAAAATGCAAGAAAATACCTCCCTAGGCTACAATTTCAAAGTTGTTTGTGGACACAATAATTGGTTGCTCCCAATCTCATTGAAACCATGTTGGAAAAGCAAGTGGACTTGATGTGACAGAGCTTTCTATTGCCTGGATTCTTGACAAATTAATCCCACTCATGTTCTCCTCCCTTGGTGGTGGAGTTGGAGTGCTACTCAAATAGGATAGAGTTAGAGTTGGAAATTGAGTATTGCTCACATGGGATGGGGTTAGAGTTGGAAAATGAGTGTTGCTCACATTGGATGTGGTTAGAGTTGGAAGTGGAGTGCTGCTCACATGGGATGGGGTTAGAGTTGGAAGTGGAGTGTTGCTCACATGGGATGGAGTTAGAGTTGTAGGATAGATAGGGACATGAGTCTTCATCATCTCCCTAAACAATGCATGATTTTCTGGGAAAGGGTTTACCGAGTTGCTTAAATGCCCTTGTCTCTCTAGATTCCTCCTTGCCACTTCAAGATCTCTTTCCTTTCTATTTTTCTCCCTTTGAATCCTCTCTTGCTCCTTTTTCTTCTCCTTTTACTACCTTTGTAAACAAATTTGGTGTTCTCTTGCATGCCATGCAACATCTCTATCTAATCTGGCTTGATCCTTTAATTCCCTTGCAACAACATGAGCTACCTTTCTGTCCTCAATTTATTGTCTCTTTCAGAGTTTTATCTCCTCAATTTCTTTACTCCTTTGCTCTTTTTGCATTAAAAGGTTCATGTAGTCGTCTGTTGTTAATAGTTGGGACTATCAATTTAACCAAATTCTACTATCCTATGCAGTCCTGGGTCTTTCCTTCACAACGTGAATGGGCAATTTAAGGAATTTGTTGATATGTGAATCGCATTGGGAACCCAATGATTGGTTGGATTCTCCATGAATGGTATGTTCATCTTCGTTACAAATTGCCTTAGTGTACTGGATTAAATCTGTAATATCTCCACCATCAGCTTGTCCACACTCAGCATAGTAATGTACCATTTCAATACATTCAACATGGGTGGTAGAGAAGGGAAGGAAAACATGATGTCTTCTTACTGGGAATGCAAATTAATTCCTAAATTCATGGCTCCCTCCACCCACCATGATGGATGGCTTGGGTGAGACAAAAGGCTAAGTCCATCTAGGCTTTGTTCTTGTTGACTTTCAGCCATGTCAACAAGCACTTGACCCCACACCACAAGTTCAGGTGAATCATGAAAAGTGCTTTGAGTTAAATCTTGCATAGTTTCCTCTCCCACTGTGTCTGATGTTGTAGGATGTAAATCAACATCTGTAAGGCCTAATAGCAATGTCTTGGCAACTTCCACTTGTGAAACATCAACCCTAGAAAGATTAAGGATGTTCTGTATTGTAGAAGCATCATCGTGCACACTAAACTAAAAAGTGTCGTTGGGGTGCATGTCCTCCATTAGAGCATCTAGATTGAGGGGCCATATACCTATTCTTTTAAATCCAAATATGATGTTTGAAACAGTGAGTTCTTTATGAAATGACTTACTTCCCAATTCTACTCCTTTTATTACTATGTTTAGAAACCTTGCTAGCCATGTTGCTCTTTCTGATTTGAAGTATGATTTAAATGCTAAAAATACACTCACATCCAATGGCTATAATTTGTGTGAGGTGTGTGTTGGTAGTGTTAGCAAATCAATACCCAAAGACCTATGTTCTTGGATTGTTGTCACAGCTACATGGCTTCCATGGACATCAAATATCAACAAGTGTCTATTTATCAATGATACACCACCTATAACTAATCATGGAAAATGATACAAGTAGTTCATAAACAACTCTTTAGTCATCCAAGCCTGGGGTTGGGCAGCCATGCAAGCACCCGGTTCGCAACAAGCAGCGTAATTTTTAAGCTGCTTTTTACCTTTGAAGAGATAAAACCTGGGTATGCCCTGTCCGGTAGCATTAACACCACAAAATGATTATCAATTCTTTGCTCTTTGGTATGATGTATGAAACACTTCTGCTACCTCTTTTGGCCAACACTCACATGACTCCATTTCTCCCTGCCTAAATTTTAGTTTTATCACAATTCCAAATTCTTTGAGGTCCATATGGCTTCATACGCTTTGGATAGTGTCTTGTAGAATGCAACAACAATTGCAGGCCTGAGGTTTAGATCTTTGTCTCTATCAAGGCCTTTCATTGTCCTCAATGTCAATTTAGGATGGCACCTTTTAAATCTAGTCCACGATGACTTACCAGGCAGCTCATCGTTAAATGGGTTTGGTCATGTTTGACAAATTTGCACGACTTCTGCTTTGAGATTAATAATTTCTATCCCATGGCCACTATAGCCATCTCTTTACACCATTTGACTATTAAAGCCTCTTTATCTGTTGTTAAGACTGTGGGAGGACTTTATTTGATGTTGATGTTAAACCACCTAACCGGTTGTTGAGTGTTGTGGTAGGGATTCCCTATTTATTTGCGACACTCCTTGTCGACATCCCATTATCCTCCACATCTTTAAGAGTTGATTCCATATCCTCTTTCATCCACTCCCATTGAACTGAAACCTTCTTGCTTCTAGCAACTACATTGACATGAATAACTACCTCAGCTAGTTGATGAGTGCTCACATTAGCAACTTGAGTGTCTTCATCTGGTGGGAATCTAACTCCTCTTTTTTCTAGAGGCATAGTTGTCTTCAGTCTCTTCGTGCCATGGTGGGTCCACATTTGAGCTTTGTTCTTCATCTGCACATTGGAACAAACACCTTTGAACACCAGTTTTTAAATTTGAAATCTTTTGAATCTTTTTAATATAAAGTTAAAGAAACAAAGAGCCTTAAGCATTGAACTAGGCATTCCACCAACCTGTGTTGATTAGGAGAGAGGCATGCAGGGTGGTGCAGCCTAACTATTAGGTTCCACTTGGCCTTGTACGTGACATGTACAAAAATATTGTTTACTTAGCCACTCATGTAGTGAGGTTGACAGTTTAAACTCTCTAAAGCAAGATAACAATGAAGAGTAACAATCAGGTTTAATAATATTAATAATATATTTCACAAACTATACAACATTTTTTGTCATACCATTTTCTTCATCTTTGTAATTGCAGTTTGTAAATTCAGTTGGAGAGTTCATAGTGATGCTCTAAACAGAAGATTGTGATGTTCCATATTTGATTTTACAGTTTGGCATTTTGATGTTGAAAGATTGGTAATTTGATGTTTACAATTTCACATTTAGATGTTGAAAGTTTTACAATTTGATGTTTACAGAATGTAATTGTTATGGTTACCCTTGTTTGAGTACTGTAGAATGACAACTCTTAACAACCCTATTGGATAACTTGATTTGACTTTTATGCAAATAGATCATCATGCTAAGTAGGTAGATGTTCAAAAAGGCTAATCTATGATCACATCTGAAAGTGAATAGATATATAATATAAGAAGTTGTGTACTCTATAACTATTTTGTTATTGTTATAGGAAAAATATGAACAATAGCATAATCAACTAATATCTAATAACGCAATAGAAAATGAGACAAATGCAAATAAACAAAAAATAATACCTTTGCTACCCTATTTACCTCTGTGCTTCCATTGTTCGCCTATCTGCTCTTGATCTTGATTGAAATGAAGCCCTCAGAAGTATGTACTCCCTTACTTGTTGAAGATAACAAGAATAGAATGGCTGTGATATGGAATGTGCAATGGAGACTAAGCTACTATGTAATTATAATGGAGATGGGTTGATGGAGACATGGTGATGATAATGGATTGATAATGCAATTGCATTTCCAAAGGCACGCTATAACAATTCCTACAGAGTAAGTTTACGAATGTTCAGATGGATCTTGAAATGGGTGTGAGAACCTTGTTTATATAGGCTCAGGGAAAACCAAATCCAAGTGTCAATAGATCCATGACTGGAGGAATTACCTGTGAGGTGTATGGTTGAGAAGACTTGAGAGAATGTGCACAAATCAGGAGAGGACAAGTGTCCAAGCCTTCTTCATGAGTTATGGGAGTTAATAGAATAGATTGAAGAGTTAACTGAGATGATTGATCAGTTAACTGGGTTGATTAGGAGTCAACAGAATAGATTGACCAGTGAACTCAAATGACTAATTAGTTAATAGATTTGATTGATGAGTTAACTAATTTTACTGGAGGGTAAATAGGACATGTGGGCGAGGGAATATTAGCTAATTAAATATTAAAATATTTAATTACATGTGCAACATGGTGAGATGGAAAAGTGAGGTGGATTTATGGAATTTAAGACTTCGGATAGAGGAATTTAGGATTAATTAAATAATTTAGGATTATTTAATTATGTGAGACATTAGAAGAATTAGTGGATTTAATTAAATAAATTGATTTTATTTAATTGTTGGAGGAAAGTGAATCATTTAAATAAATTAGGATATTTATTTATTTGATAGATGAATAAGAATTAAGATAAATAATAAAATATTCACTTAATTCGACATGAGTCAATTTTAAGTGTATACATTTTGCCCTTCTTTGATGCAATGTGTTTTGACGCGTTGCTTCAAAGAATAGATTTTTCTACGATTTGATACATGCCCCAGTTTTTCCCTGGTAAGGTTTATGACGTTAGGATGCCCCCTTGGGAGATTGGACGGGAAGAATTTGATGACAGGATGACGAATAATCTCACGATGAGATAGGTTGGTTGACAGTTTGACCGAACAGATAGGAGGAGAAAATGGATGACAGAGAAGAAATGACTTAGAGAATAGGATAAATGGATCTTTTGACACTTGGGATGAGATCTAGGATGCAATACTTATAATGGAATGATATGCAACTAGATACGTAGGGATATGTGGATTGTCATCTTCATATATGCAAGAATTTGAAGTACTTTGTTTCATCATTGGGCATTTTTTGTTCTTTTCTCTTTAAAATGTTGTAAGAAAAGACAAGCATCTAGGTATAATTAAACCATGATGACCTAAGTATCTCCTACATGGATTTTGATATAGCCAGTTAATACAAGCATCTAGTCAAAATTGAATCTAGATGACCTGAGTATGCCTTGCATGTAAATAGACAAGAATTGCTCCTCTAGTTTAGACCTCTTAAGTCCTCGATGATCTTTTACTGATCATGTCGTTAGACAAAATTCATCACATTACTAAAGATTGATCCACAAACAACAAACCAATAAAATAATTATGCCCCCATCATAGCTCCTCTAGTTTTTGACATCCTTGAGTAGCATAGAAAGACATAATAACAAAAATCAAGACATAAGATTTTAATTGTTTTAACAAACACAAATGTTCTTGCCATAATTATGTTTTCTTGCAATGAAAACAGATACAATCATCATGGTAGTTGAGGTCCACTGTGCCCTGTTTATAGGTCTAGTCCTTGCGTCAAGTATTTTTCTAAAAAAGCATGTTTGCAATGCTGCTTGTTGTTTGGTGATGTATCACGATCCTTATTGTAATCCTCTGACATGCAGGACATTTCAAGAATCTAACTCTTCAACTAGGTCGAGGATTTTGCCCCCTGTCAAGTAGAGGATTGACTTATTGTGGATGAAATGATGATAGACATGAAGAAATGGGCCCTAAAGGACTAACCTAGTGCCTTGGGGGCTCATTGATAATGGCCTTGCCTACGTGATGACGCAGAGGCAATGTAGTTTGGGGTGCAGACTTTGTGGACCTAAGACCTAGGCAATGGGAAAGATGTGGATCAGAAGGACAAAATGATAGGTGAGACGGGATGGAATGGATGGGAAAGGAGCCTCGGGGGCTCATCAATGATGGCCTTGCCTATGTGATAGCTCAGAGGCGGCATAGTTAACCAGAGGTTCAATAGATTGGTTGAGGATGGATGACAAGATGGACGCAAGTTTGGATTGGCAGCCTGATGGAAGAAGGTGATAAGGACAAACGAACAACAAACCATGGTAGGTATCTCAATGTGATTAGGTGAATGCATTTAGGAGGTATGAATGAGGAACAAGGTTGGAAAAGACAGAGAAGGCAATTCATCACAAGTAGCGCCTGTTTACCAGGTTTTTACCACTTGCTTTTATTTGCACAGTAGCTAAAATACACATGATGCATGTTTGCCAAGTTTTCATCATGGTTTCTATCCAAGGCGCCTATTTATCATGTTTTCACTAGAGGATGATTTTTTTATTATTTTTCCACTTTTTTGAATTTTTTTTCTATTTTTGATCTTTCTTGATGTTTTTGATGTTTTTGATTTTTTTATTTTTTTGACTTTTTTTATTTTTTTGACTCCCTTGCATTGGGGTTTAGGGGTAGAATTTTTGGAGATGCATGTTATTGATGGGATCATCAAACAGTTTGCCTTTTGATGTAGCCAATTGATAAGCACCTGACCCATAAGCAATAATGATGGCATAAGGACCCAGCCAGTTGGATTCGAACTTCCCTTTCTTCTCTCTATCTTGTTGATTCCTATGATTCTCTCTGAGGACTAGGTTACCAACCTGAAATACCCAAGGTTTTACTTTGTGGTTGTAACTTATGGACATCCTTTGTTGATAAGCCTTGAGATGGGTATAGGCCTGTTGCCTTCTTTCTTCTGGTAGCTCTAACTCTTGAAGTCTGGATACTCTGTACTCTTCATCAGATATGAGGCCTTTTAATGATACTTGCAATGACGGGATCTCGACTTCAATGGGCAAGATGGCTTTAGAGCCATAGACGAGGGAATATGGAATTGTACCTGTGGGTGTGTGAATGCTTGTGCTGTAGGCCCACATCGCGGGATTCAATTGGATGTGCCAATCACGGGCGGCATCATTGATAGTCTTTTTTAGGATTTTTAAGATGGTTTTATTTGATGCCTCTGTTAGGTCGTTTCCTTGGGGGTAATATGGGGTGGAGAAATGGTGTTGGATGTGGAATTTGTCACACAGTTCTTTGACATCCTAATTTTTGAATGGTCATCCATTATCTGTGATAATGGATAAAGGGACACCATAGTGGCAAATGATGTAGTTCAGGATGAAAGAGACAATCTGTTTGTATGTGACATTGGTGAGGGGTACAACTTCAATCCACTTTGTAAAGTACTCAGTGGCGGTTATGATGAAGTTATGGCCGCTGGATGATGGAGGGTGGATCTTGCCCACTAAGTTGAGTCCCCATTGACATAAAGGCCAAGAAGTCATTAAAGGCTATAGCTCTTGTGCTGGTGCATGTATCAGGTTCCTGTGGATTTGGCATTTTTTGCACCTCTTTACAAAATGATAGGAGTCTTTTTCCATAGTTGGCCAATAGTATCCCATGCATATGAGTTTCTTAGCTAGGGTAGGACCACTAGAGTGGGTCCCGTATATACTGTTGTGTACTTCACTCAGGGCGGTTTGATATTCCTCGCTATCGAGACATCTAAGGAGAGTACCATCGAGACCTCGTCAATACAGGGTGTTGGCGATAATGGCATAATGAGATGCTTGGCAAATGAAGGTTCATTTTTGGTTACTTGAGAGATCAGGTGGTAGGGTATTCTCTTTTATATAGGCAAATACTTTTCTGTATAGGGGAGAATCAGATCCTACAATGTGGCAAATGATTTGGGATTCATGGGTGTCGTATGCAAGATGGGAGACTGGCTCTACCAAGAACTCATAACGTGATTGGTTTTTAGGGATGTCGAGGAGGGATGCAATCATTGCCATGGAGTCTGTTGCTTTGTTCTCTATCCTTGGTATCTGCTCAAAAGAGATCTCAACAAAGTATTCTTTGAAGTCATCTATCATACATTTGTATGGTATTAATTTCTCATCATTTGTTTGGTAGTCATCGTTCACTTGGTTGATGACCAGTTGAGAGTCACCATACACCTGAAGTTCTATGATGTTCCATTCAACTGCCAGCTTGATGCCAATGACTAGGGCTTCATACTCTACCACATTGTTAGTGCAAGGAAAGAGTAGTCTATATGACTTTGGAATGGTGTCACCGTTAGGTGTGATCAACAAGATACCTGCCCTGGACCCATGCTGAGTATATGAGTCGTCGAAGTAGAGTTTCCAGGTTGTTGTGGTTATGTGAAAGATAGACTCGTCTAGAAATTTGAAGCTCAATGGGTTATCATCTATTAAAGGCACATTTGCTAACTGATCTACAATTACTTGCCCCTTTATTGCATGCCTGTCTACATACTCAATGTCAAAGTCATTGAGTAGCATGATCCATTTTGATAATCTACCTATAAGGGTAGCTTTCTTAAGTAAATATTTTAATGGATCGATCTTTTCTACTAGCTTGATGGAATGCGATAGCATGTAATGTCTCCATTTTTGTGAAGCAAAGACCACAGTGAGGCATGCTCTTTCAATTGGCATGTATTGTAGCTCGTAGTCGACCAGTGTTATGCTAATGTAATAAATCGCCTGTTCCTTTCCTTCATGATTTTATTGTGCAAGCAGAGCTCCCAGAGCTGTTGGTGTAGCGGAGATATAAAGTAGTAGAGGCTTTCCCTGGATTGGTGGCATCAATATGGGTGGTTTCATGAGATACTCCTTTAAATGGTGAAACACTTGTTTGCATGAATCATTCCACTTGAAAGGAATGTTCTTTCAGAGGAGGTGCGTGAATGGGTGGCACTTATCTGCCAACTAAGAAATGAAACTTCTAATAGATTGTAGTTTTCCCTATAGAGATTGTAGCTGAGTGAGATTTTTGGGAGGCGGCATTTCCATGATGGCCTTTACCTTAGTTGGGTCTACTTCAATTTCATTGGCGGACACTATGTATCTGAGAAGCTTGCCGGATGTGACTCCAAATATGCACTTCTTTGGGTTGAGGTGCACATTAAACTGCTCCAATATTGTGAAGATCTTGTCTAATACTGCTAGGTCTCCTTCTCTTGTGAGTGATTTCGCTAAGATGTCATCTACATAATCTTCCATTATGGTGTGCATCATGTCGTGGAAGATTGTAGTCATTGCCCGCTGATATGTTGCTCTTGCTTTTTTTAGCCCAAATGGCATGACACACCAACAATAGGTGCCCCATGGACATGTGAATGAGGTCTTGTGTTGATCCTCTAGTGAAATTTTGATCTAGTTGTATCCAGAGAAACCATCCATTAGGGATAACATAGTGTGCCCTGTCGTGAGATTTACAATAATATCAATGTTGGGAAAAGGAAAATCATCTTTTGGACAAGCTTTATTCAGGTCTCTGAAGTCATTACACAGTCAAACTCTTCCATCTGGTTTGGCGACATGCACTATATTTGAAATCCACTTAGGATAGTCTATTGGTCTGATAAACCTGACATCTAGCAGCTTCTTCAGTTCTTCTTTTACCATGAGGGCGATATGCGGGTGCATCTTCCTAATTTTTTGTTTAACCGGCTTAGCTCCTAGAGCTAATGACAAGTGATGCATTATGAGATTTGGATCTAGTCCTGGCATATCCACATATGACCAAGCAAAGTTGATTTGTTTCCTTTCGAAGAATTTAGTGAACTCTGGCTTCTCTTGTGCAGTTAAAGATTGTGCCATATGGAGCACCTTGGATTTTCACCTATGCCGACGTTGATATGTTCTGCTGGTTCCATCAAGATTGAGGATCTCTCCTGATATGTTAGTTTGGGGAGAGGGTCAATCCTTTCATCCTTCGGTGCCTCGGAGAGGTTTCCACCATTGGATACGTCTTTCATATTTTTACTATTTTCATGATCTAACACTGCCGCAGAGTGGTTTTCACCATTAGATCTATCTTTTATTTTTATATTTTTGAGACTGAAAGGATTGTCACTCTCTCCAAAATAAGCCATGTCATTGAGTTCTATGGCATAGTCAGCCCTGTGATCCCCTGCGGGTATATGGTCTCTAAGCTCTAGATAGTCTATGATGGCTTCATCATTTTGGAAGGTATCTAGCTCAGGGGTAGTGTCTTGCAAGTCCCAATCTATGAGTTCTGGATGCAATAGTGGTAACGGGTCATTGGGTTGGTCTAGTTCGAGGGTATTGATGGTCAAGATGGAGGAGTTAAGGTGGTTATTGTAAGCATTAACAATGCCTACGATGGTACTCTCCACAAGTTGATATGTTAAGTGCGGTATTATTCTTTCCTCACGAATCTCACTATCATTATTATGCGGATCGAACTCTAGAGGTCTAGCCCTTGGACTTTGTTCCTCATTAGTTGCATGGGTAGGGTCATACTCATGGACCACATCAATATCTTTTTCATCACAAGACAATTTAGAGAGACTATCCAAATACTTATTGGAGTCAGTCTCACTCCATCCTTGTAGTTGTTGAATTTGATCTACTAGGTTAGTAGCAGATGTTTCTGGTTGTTTGCCTTTATGCTTGTTTGTTCCCTTGGTCTTTGCTTTGCCAATGTAGCCTATCCCTGTAGTGTCTCAGGCTGTTAATGTAAGAGGTTGGATAGGTTCAGTGATACCTTCCTTTCTCAATACTATGGGCCCATGACCTTCATACCCCATTCTTTGTAGTATTGAGAATCCTTGACCATACCGTTTAGTTTGCAATGTGGAGTGATGGTCTTGTTGCTTGGATAGACTGTCTTCATCCTTATATAACCATTGTCTAGGATGTCTTTTTCATCGCTCTCATCTTCAAGGCTTCCCCATTTGACAAACGGGCCTTTAGTAGTTTCTAATGCCTTGGGTTTGCTCATGGAGGGTTTTCCATAGGATCTGGGGGAGAGAAGGAGTTGTGCTAAGTAAAAGGATTGCACGATTGTATATTCACTGAGACCCTTGTCTTTGAGCTTGAGGTCAGTTTGGGGTTCCTTTGATGTGGAAGGGAGTGAATTTGGGTCAACACGGGATGAGGATGAAGCAGAGGCACGGTTATTGGGAATTACAATGTTAGGTTTAGATTGTATGGAGTTGTAATATTGAAATGGATTGGAATCACCTTGGATGGTGATTTAGTGGCCTTCGTGGGAAGAATTTGATACATTGGTGATAGGTTGATGGTACTGCCTTCATAGCATGTATCTAAGGTCTCCCAAGAAGAATGTTATATGCAAGCTCCATGTCAAGCACTTGACACACTACATCCTTTACTACAGGTCCCACTCTGATAGGAAAAACAACAGTTCCCTTTGATGTTCTTTCCTCTTCATCATAAGCTTTGATGGTGATTTTCTTTTTAGGATCGATAGCATTCTCTAAAAACCCCAATGCAAGGATTAGCTTTAAGGTGCAAATATTCAAACTGGCTCCTCCATCGATTAGAACCCTTTTTATTTTGTGCTTGTGGATGAAGGCTTCTATGTGGAGAGATGTATTATGAGGTTGAGTGATTGACATATCATCCTTTTCAGTGAATGATAAGAAATGAGGAGTGGTAATATGACCTACCATGGTCTTAAACTATTATTTGGTGAGGTTTGTTGGGATGGTGGCTTCCCGAAAGAGCTTGGTCAAGTATGGCTCTATGGGATGGGGACAAACATAGAAGTTCCAAGATGGAGATGTGTGTGAGTGTCTTGTGAAGTTGATCTAGGAGGTTATACTGGTTGGACGGAGAGGATGGCTTGGATAGGGCTCCCTTAAGAGTAACTTTGCCACCGCGAGTAGTCACATTACAATTAGGGGTTTTATTTTTAGTGATTACATTGATATGTGAATCACCCTCTGAGATGTGGTTAACAACATAGTCAAATGATACGTTTGTATAATTGGCGTTGTTAGCTCCACTTTTGTTTTGATTTGAAGGCCCTCCCTTCTCATAGTTGGGGAGTGGATTCTTGAATGCTAAGTGATCATCATTAGAGGCATGCCCATCAAGTGATACCCTTTTTTGGTCCAACAAGTCTTGAATGGTGTGTTTGAGCACTTGACAGTCATTAGTTTTGTGTCCCTTGTTTCAGTGATATTCACAGAAGTCACTGTTGTTCCACCAAGGAGGTTTAACTTTTGGTTCATAATCCTGCACCGTTGGGAGCATTATGAGATTATTTGATATTAGCTTCCGTAGGGTGGATTCCAATGTCTCTCCTAGAGGTGTGAATTTTCTCCGAGGAGGATAGTTTGTAGACCGTGATTCAGTGTTTCACAGTTTGTTTTGTGGGGGGTTATTTTGTGGGCTTGATAAGTTGAAAATTGGTTGCTTTGGTGCCACATTTTTGGCATCAACCACCCCATCATTCACGATGTTCTTATTATTAGTCCAAAATCATGGTTTATCTATGTTGACATTTGCACTAGGAGTGTCTTTGTAAAGTTTGATTTGACCTTTTGCTATCAAAGCCTTTTTAATGAGTAAACCCATCTCAATGACCTTACTAAAAGAAGTAGGGCATTGGATTTGAATTTGGTAGCTTAGATCAACATGTAGGTTATGGACAAACATTTCAAGCATTTGTTTTTCTAGTATGTGATATGGACATTTGCTTGCCAATTGTCTCCATCATTATAAGAAAGAGGTGAAGGATTTTCCACCCTTTTGCTTAGTGTTACAAAGATCTAACATTAAGATATCATGCTCAATGTTGTATGAGAAGTGCGTGACAAACTTATCCATTAGTTCGTTGAAAGTTCGAATGCTGAGAGGTAGTTGAGAGAACCACTCCATAGCTTGTCCTCCCAAGCTCCTTGAGAATAGTCGCATGAGATAGGTGTCATTGTGGGCGACTTCAAGACATGCTGCACTAAATTCTCTGATATGGTCTCTTGGATCACCCTTTCCTCGATATTTGTCAAATTTCGGTACATCAAATTTTGAGGGGAAAGGTATCATGATAAAGATCTTGTCAAAGGGATATGGTGAAATATCCTCTAGAGAGTAGTGTTTTGTGATGCTCTTGTTTGAATGTCGGCGAGATGTTGCTACAAGACTTGGATTTGTTGAGTCAATAAGTCCAGAGGGTTTGTGGTATCCTTTGTCTTCTCCGAATTGGTAGCATTAAGATCAATTTTGGGAGTGTCTTTATCTCATTTGGAGCCATCTTTCGATGACTTAGCTTCATTGGATGCATTGTTCTCTCTTAGATCGGAGAGATCAAAGTTAGAGGCCAAATTAGCTCCTCATTGAGCTAGCATGAGAAAGTACTTTTGAGGCTTCATGTTTAGGACCTTGTCCATCATCTCTAGAAATTTTGCATCTTGCGAGGCACCAATTACTTCCTCACATGGGATTTCTTCCTCTTCCTCATTGTGAGGTGGAGATGGTATGTCTTTGTTCAAAGGATCCATATCTTGATTTTCTTTGGATTTTGATCTAGTGGCAACCATACAAACTATTTGGTGGGGGTGAGTGTTGGATGAAAATGCTTGTGAAGGGATGTTTTTGGTGCGGTTAAGATGACAAGATCTTTCCTAAAGTTTGAATTTTGATCTACTGTTTTCTCAAACAAACATGTTCTTGAGAGAAAAGATAGTCAAAATAGGGAGAGTTAATCACCAGTATTGATATGGACTACTTTTATCAAGATAACACTAGTGTAGTTCTGAAATGAAGGATGATATATCCTGGTATGAAACTAACTAGATTTTTGTTTTGAGTTTTGGAAGATTTCAATGACACCTTAGTAGGAAACTTGGTTGCTTTGTTTTGTTGTTTTCACTATAATATGGTAAATGGGAATGGTTTAAAAAATGGACATGAAACTGATTGGTATGGTTTTTCTGAGATAAAAAACAAGGTCTATGAGATAATGGGTATCCAAAATTGGTCAAAATTTTTCCCAAAAGTGTATGGAATAGCTCTTTGTGTTGCATGCGTAGATTCAGGTGTGCAGAAAGAATGGTCAAATGCGCAGCAATGTTGGTTAAATATGTAGGTCTGGTTCAAATGCATTGATTTTCAAAAGCGCAACACTGTGGTTCGGATGCGTAGCACTATGCATCAAATACGCAGGAAAATTAAAAGTGCAACAAAATGTCTCAAATGCGCAGTAAAATGAGTCAATTGCGCAACAGGATTAAATATGTAGCAGAAATTGTCACATGCCCAGCAGGATGTTTCAGATGCGCAGAGCTCCAGGTTGTTTTGTTTTTTTGTTTCAATTTTCTCAATCTTGGTTTGCTTCCACTATGTTTCTTGAAGGTAGTTTGGCTGATGATTTGTATCAATTAGTTGCAAGAAAACACGTCAAACAAGAAAATTCCATGTTTTTTTTTAAACAAATTTTTGACTAAAAATGCAAGCACAATCCTAAGATTGGCAGGGACAATATTTGATGAGTTCCAACTTGGTTTTTACACCAGCCACTTGCATAAAGGCTGATAGCTAATAACTTGGTAGCATCGGCTCCTCTCCACGTCACTCACTTCTCATGCATACCAAGTTATAGTTCCTCCGAAGAGTTGAACTTTTATGTCTCTACACTAAATGAGTGTATGACGTTGGATGACTCTAGAGGATTTTCCTCCTATGTCACCGAATAGGGGATTTTGGCCTTCTACAACAAAAGGATTTTTAATCAAGGGTATTCGTTCAGGTGATTACACATGTGGCCATTCACTCCGATAAGAAGGCTTCCTAGCCTGCAGAGGTTACGCTCCACAAGGTTTTGGGGGAAACATTGGTTGGTGTAATACAATAGCACTCATTGCTTGTAACTTTTGTTACAAGCACAATTTATTTATAGTGACTCGGAAGTGGCTTGGCTTTAGCCTGTTATCACTTAAGGTCGTCCCACTTGGAAGGAAGGAATTATAAGGGCAGGCCTCTCTAAAGGTTAAACATGCAAAATGATAGGTTTGGCATTCTGGTCACTCAAGAAGAGGAGAGCATAGGCCTATTATCATTCTAAAAACATAGAGAACAATGTTTCTTTACCCCCTAGTTAAAAATAAAGAAACTAAATGTGTTAATCTACCAAGCACAATCCATTTGACTAGATAGCAATAACTTTGAAAAAGTGTTTCATTTTATCTCTTAACATATCTATGTGAAGATTGTTTATTGCAGAATAAAAGGAAACAAGTTACTTTCCCCTAAGTTAAGCTAGATGAGAGATTTGTAATTGCAAGATTGACTTGAAAGATTTGTTCAATTTTTAACCACCTAATTGGGACTAAGTGCAAGTTGTATGCAACGAATCAACTTACTTCCTCCTATTAATCTAGATGAAATTTGTATGAAGATGTTAGATTATTATCCCTTAATTAAATCTAGATGGACTAAGAATGTAACTAAATGACTAAACAACGCTCCTAAACCTGCAAGAAGATGTCAGTATGGAAGCCCTGATACAAACATTACAATTTTCTCTAACAAATTTAAATGCACAGATCTACAGGTCATATGTGCAATACTGCAAATCATATGCGCAGATTTACAAAAAGCGTAGCAATAATGATTAAATGTGCTGGACTGCACTTTGGATGCGCCGAAAGATTAGAAGCGCATAAAGAAATATTGGATGCGCAGTTCTGTTCACTGGATGCGCAGGAATATTGGATGCACAATAATATTAGATGCGCAACAGGAAACTGTAGATGGGCAGACTTGGAATGTGAATGTGCAGGATCAACCTGTTACGACAACAGCTTCACAAGAAACTCAAATGGAGGTTAAATCGCGGTAGTGGCCCCACGATGGGCACCAGAAATGTTATAGGAAAAATGTGAATAATATCATAATCAACTAATATCCAATAACACAATAGAAAATGAGACAAATGCAAATAAACAAAAGATAATACCTTTGCTACCTGATTTACCTCTATGCTTCCATTGTTCGCCTATCTGCTCTTGATCTTGATTAAAATGAAGCTCTCAGAAGTATGTACTCCCTTGCTTGTTGAAGATGACAAGAATAGAATGGCTGTGATATGGAATGTGCAATGGAGACTAAGCTACTATGTAATTATAATGGAGATGGGTTGATGGAGACATGGTGATGATAATGGATTGAGAATGCAATTGCAATGATAACTTTGCCAAAGGCACGCTGTAACGATTCCTGTAGAGTAAGTTTATGAATGCTCAGATGGATCTTGAAATGCGTGTGAGAACCTTGTTTATATAGGCTCAGGGAAGACCAAATCCAAGTGTCAATAGATCCATGACTGGAGGAATTACCTGTGAGGTGTACGGTTGAGAAGACTTGAGAGAATGTGTACAAATCAGGAGAGGACAAGTGTCCAAGCCTTCTTCATGAGTTATGGGAGTTAACATAATAGATTGAAGAGTTAACTAAGATGATTGATCAGTTAACCAGGTTGATTGGGAGTCAACAAAATAGATTGACCAGTGAACTCAAATGACTAATTAGTTAATAGATTTGATTGATGAGTTAACTAATTTGACTGGAGGGTAAATAGGACATGTGGGTGAGGGAATATTAGCTAATTAAATATTAAAATATTTAATTACATGTGCAACATGGTGAGGTGGATTTATGGAATTTAAGACTTAGGATAGAGGAATTCAAGATTAATTAAATAATTTAGGATTATTTAATTATGTGAGACATTAGAAGAATTAGTGGATTTAATTAAATAATTTATTTTATTTAATTGTTGGAGGAAAGTGAACCATTTAAATAAATTAGGATATTTATTTATTTAATAGATGAATAAGAATTAAGATAAATAATAAAATATTTACTTAATTAGACATGAGTCAATTTTAGGTGTATAGAATTATGTTATGTCATTGAACTGCAGTGTGAATGTGATTGTATTGTCTACTCTATGGCTAGTCAGTGAACAATATTTTACCTGTTTTGTTATGTCATTGAACTGCAATGTGAATGTCTTGTATTGTCTAGTCTAAAACTCGTTAGTGAACATTATTTTGGTTGTTCTGTTATGTCATTGAATTGCAGTGTAAATATGTCTTGTATTGTCTATTGTGTTGGGTCCCAAAATAGCTTATCCTAATCCCTAGAACATTCTTCAATCTTTGAGGTCAATGATGTCATCAACGAGATAGAAAAAGGTTCATCAATAGGATAAAGATGATTAAGGGCCAATGGTTGGGAATGGGTAATATCCCCTTCGCTTTTGGCTTAGCTAAGCTAAGGAGGGTGTTCCTAGAGGTATCCCTTAACAAGGATTAACAACAATGGAAGATGTTTTTAGGGTCATATCATTGCAACATACCCAACTGTTATTTTAATCCCTAAATACAGTCACTAGATTAAGACAAGCTTGATGCACTAAAATCTCTATTTAAGATGATGAAAAGCACTCTTGCAATAAAGGAAGGTGTTGGTATGCATGTTCGGTTTTTCTAAAATTGACACTTTGAAGATTCACTAACAATATTTCATGGTTACAATGTACAGAGCCACAACAATGCATATAGTAGTAACTATTTACTTCACACTTGATAAACTTGTTTTAATTTTTAAAAGAGGTGTGGGTGATCAGAAATTTTAGACGGATGCCTATTAGGGTGGGCTATAGAGACCACAGTTCAACAGAGGATAAGATAATACAGAAATGGAAACAAGCACTTTCTGGATACCAAGATGTAGAAAAACAACTAGTGAAGAATATGCTTAGTAATCCTTTATCAAAATGCAATCATTCATTTACAACCATGGAAGAGATCATCACATAGCATGTAATGTTTTAAGAATTTGTCATATTCATTTAATCAATGGTCACAATCATACCACAAAGTGTGGCAAGAGGAAACCCTAGCCTAAACTTAGGATTTCCTTGAAAATTTACATGAGAAAAAGGAGTTCATACACTGATTCTTGAAACCAATTTGAATATTTTCATAACCTTGTTATCTTCCCTACTGGAGAATTGAAACTTTTGTTCTTTGAAACCCTAGAGAGCTCTGCACTTTTGTTGCCTAAAAAAACTACCAAAAGACCAAGCTTTGAAAAGAGTTTCAATCTTCAATTTATAGCCTTTACAACTTGGATTGTATGAGAAAATGGGAGGGAAAACCCCACCAACTCCACCTACTGCAAAAAAATCAAATTCAACCACCCACTTTGCATTAATGGTGACCTACAGAGTTGTTGGTACATTTTTGGACATTCTTGGGCCTTCGGCAGGTGGACTTAAGACTTTTGGACCCTTTTGGAAAAAGTCCAAAAGTCCTGGTGGGTCTCGAAATCTTGATGGGACCAAAGTGTCGAAAGTTAAAACTAAAAGTTTGACCTGAATCCACATGAAAAACTTAACCCTTTCCTCAAAAAATTATTTGAAAATTCAAAATTTTGCACTTCCAAATTGGTCTTAAAAATTCAGGGGGTTCAAGAAGATTTTGGACCTTTGGCGGGTCGTGGGGGCGCAAAGAGATTTTGGACCAGAACCAAAAGTCCCATCAGGCCCCAGAGTCCCAAAATGCCCTCAAGTCCCAAAATGCACTCAAGTCCTGAAATGGGCTCAAGTCCTGAAATCCCAACAGGGCAGTATATTCTAAAATAACATTTAAGTATAAGTTTACATTTACCTGTTATCCTTAACCTTTCTTATACTTTAAGTTGTTTTAAAATACACTATCAGGATGTTTGAGAGGGGTTTTGGATCCATAGGAGTTGAAATGCAGAAACTAGAATTTGGAGGATCCATTAGATTTCAGACTTAACCAATTTTTCAAGATTTTAGGATTTCAGACTTAGCCAAAATTAGGGGTTCAACAACATTCATCAGGATAAAGGCACAAGGACCCCTTAGGAAATTTTGATGAATTTGGCATGATTTTGCAATTTTGAGGCATGGAAAATAGGAGTCCCAACATATTGTATGGTTGCTTCTTCAATATTTTCCAAGATGAAGTCCTATTTTGATACTTGATCTTTCTACAACAAGGACAAGCCATTATGGTTGATCAATGGTTTGTTAATACCATAGGCTATGTGGTTGTTTTGTTCTTGGTTGATGACAATGCCTTGGTGATTACATAGATGTTGTTTCCATTTCAACTATTCAGCTTCCAGTCAGAGGATAGTTGTAGGAGTAATTAGTGCTAGCTAAGCAACAATCTAATTTATCCTTTAGAAAAGCTAAGCAAAGAAGGATAGGAGGTTGAGAGGTAGATGATTGAGAGTTGGAAGACTCAATTGAAACCTTTAGTGGTTCATTTTTTAGATGGTATTACATCATACAGGGGCAACATCTAGGGTTGTACAGGATGATTACAAGTGTTAGGAGCAAGTAGTGTTTACATTAGAGCTTCATATGTATGCCCTTAGTGGCATTGTATCACTTATAGTGATTGAAATGTGGCATATGGATTTTCTACTCACTCATCTCGAAGTTTTTCCCATTTAAGGGTTTGCTCCAGGAACAACTTATTTTCTAGTAATGTGTGATTTCATTCTATCTGCTTTGTTATTATTATTTATTACATGTTTAAGGTATAAAATGAACTACAAACATTTCTATGTTTTCTATTATTGGTGGAATAGTCTATGTTTGAAGATGATGAACACGGTAGATGCATGTTAGCTAGAGAAATATACAATGCAAAATGACATAGATCTCCTCCTTGATTGAATAAAATTAGAATACATGCATTATGGGCCCTACTAACAAACAATTCATGCTTCATGCCACTAAAATAGAGTTATTCTAAGACACAATCTTGGGATAAGTTTACAAAATGCATTAGGTCTATAATGCAATACTTTGAAGGTCTAAAGAACTTATGTATATATAATAATTATTATGGTGTAATGCTTCATAGATCTCCTCCTTAATATTTTGTGAGCATAACGTCACCTTTATTTCCCACACTCTCGCATTAAACACTAGATCTCCTTCTTGATTGAATAAAATTAGAATACATCCATTTTGGGCCTTACTAACAAACATTTCATGCTTCATGCCACTAAAATCAAACTAGTGAGAAGGTAAAGATAAAGATATTGTAAATATCGAAGGGTTGAAGATACATTTTAGGCAAAAACATCATACATATTAAACAAAAATAACATACATTCTAACATATAGGGCATTTACTATGAACTTACAATAGTGTTGATACCAGTGTGTAATTCGAACCCTACAGGACTTTTCTATATGGGATGTTGGAAAATTGAACTAGAAAAAATGGGGTTTATGTAGGAATATGTGGAGGGAAATGTTGGTGATCTGCACACTCTTTTTTGATTGGTTCAAATTATTTTGTGTGGATTGAATAATCTAATGGATTTGATGGCTATTTATAAATATGAATTTAGTAATAAGTTTGAGAGGTGATTGATTTGGTCGAATGCTTGTTTGGTCTAAAGTCTTTAATTTCTGTCATGTTTTCTTGACGGCTTGATTGGTGAACCTTAAACCTTCTATTGTGTCTCATTAAGTTTTTGAGTTGATTGATTTAGTTGAATGCTTGTTTGGGCTAGAGTATTTAATTATGTCCTCTTGTTTTGATGGCTTGTTTGGTGAGCCTTACACCTTCGATTGTGTTGTGTTTTTGCAGGTATTATAGTGAAGGGACCAGTAGTTGGTCATATTTGAGTTGATATAATGCACTTCAGGAGGCATTATGGAATGGATGGACTTGTTGGATGTGACACTTGGCCGTGTGTTATTTTTACTTGGGACTCGAAGTTCAAAAAATAAGAAACTATTATGAGATGTAGCAGTATATTTGATGGGACATTTTTTAATGTTTAATGTTTCAAATTGTTTTGGATAAACAAAAAAGGTACTCTGTAGTGGTTGATTGCTACTTGGCAAGTTAGAAGAAAGTACTATTATCTTTATAATATAAACTCTATATTATCTTTTGTCTCATAATGTATTCAGTTGTGTATGTGTACAACCATGTCAGTTGCATTTATATTTTGCAAATCCTTGTAAAGCTTTTCTGTATGCCACCTAATATGAATAAAATAATACTACTAAATAAACAAATATGATATGTACATTGATTGGTGCATATTTGTGCTCTTTTTAGAAATATTTTGAATAGTAAGTGGAAAATACCAAATAAATTGATAAATAAGTTACACAGTTAAATCTATAAGCACTTTTATCCAGCATCATGGACTGTGGAAAACTAATAACTTCTACAGAAAATAACAAACAACCATTGACCCCCCTTTGATCAACTCCTATACCAAATATAGGAGCCAACCCACTAACGAACCCTCTCCCTTATCATACACACATACACACATAATGAATATAATTTTTTTTGTTTGGTGGGGTGGGGAAGAATATGCTTTTCAAATTGATTTCTCTAAATAGTGGAAGGGTAAACTGATTAGTGTGGTTAAAAATAATTTTCTGTATAAGTTTATGTTTGAGTCAAAATCTTATCCAGAAGTTTTTTTTTTTTTTTATGACTGTTGTGTTTGGAGTCGGTGGAACATAACGTCACGTCACTCTAATTGGGTAGATGTAGATTCCATTAAAATGGTTGTGTCGTGTCAGAGTGATAAGGAATTGAAGGAATCGATTGCCATCAACATAAAATTTAGTCGTTCTGTCGCCTTCGTGCCAAAGCATTGATTTGACTTGGATGAAAGATGGCATACATAAAATCAGTTTGCAGCATGATGCATGGACCCCACGTACAGCGAAGTCAAGCACAGGTACCTCGGCTCTTTCCTCGCACTCACTCATTTAAAACTAGCACTTGCACCCAAAGGAGGTTCAAGGAATACGCCGATAGGAACAACCGACGAGGGTAGAAAATTCTCCGGCGCGAATTTTTTAAATGGCGTGAGACAATTTCCAGCACTATAATGTTCAGATATAAAAGTCTATTGTTTAAATATAACGACAAAATAAATTGAATTGTCCACTACTCCGAGGCAGCTTATTAAAGTTATAGTCCTACCAATTGCATTTTAGTGTGCAATGGGTATGTCAAATAGTATGTAGGTAAAGGTAATTAGTGGCTTCTTGAGAAGAGAGCATACAATTTTATTGTTGGTAAATGGTTGTTGTCCATCCATCATTTGAACATTGAAAGATTTATTTGAAAATAGATTTATTTTACATTTTTTATTTTTAAACGTTATACTTAAAACTCCACTAAAATTATTATCATAAACATCAATATTAAATTTTAAATTAACTAATTCTAAACTTAAACATTTAAAATTATATAACATATTTACTAAAGCAGTCATGATATTTCCACAGTCCATATTGATAGAATAGTAGTGCTTCTGGTAAAATTATATTTATTAAAGATAAATAAATTGCCTCTCATTTAAATTTCATCAACCAAATACTTAAATTAATACATAAACATATACATCCACATTAATGCTAATCGAACAACCAAAGATGAAATGATAAAATTATTAAAAGAACTAAAATCTAATATCGAGGAAAAGTGGTGTCACATTGTTAATGTAAAAGAGAACAAGTGGTTGCATAAACTGTCACTAGGGAAAAAAAACACATTCTAGTAAATTGCGATATGACTTTGCACCCTAATGAGTCATGACAAGTGAGAAAAGCCTCTGCATCATTGGGAAAAAAATTGGAATGAAAATATGACAAGAAAAATTGAAGATGGAACGAAAGACAAACAACTCCTCAATCCATTTCAATCATCTTGTACTATCGGTAGATTTATATTTGGAGAAGTAAAATTGTCTATTCAAGATACACATGATCTACATAGATTATAAGTTATTGCAATATTCTTTCTCTATCTCAATCTTATCATCTCTCGTTCTTTCTCTCTCCTTTATCTCTCTTTCTCTTCATCTTCCTCTTTCTATCTCTCTACCTTTTTGCCTCCCTCTCTATCTATTTCATCAATCTTCTTGGTCGGTCCAAATATGATTCAAAGGAGGATGATCTTGGATAGCCTAGGAGAACTATCTTTAAATTCCTTTGTTGGATTCTTGAAGTGAAGGCATGGGAAAGGCATTGGATGCAAAGTGCTAAAGCAAGGAAGCTCGAGGAACAAGAAGATTGCCGAGGACATGTTGAGCTTGGAGCAAGGATGATAGGGACATGTGAGATTTGGGTGAGCATGTCAAAATTTTAAGACAATATTGTGTATTGGAGTCCAAAGTTTGAAAGAGGACCATGTTGAAGATGAAGTTCGACAAGGAGGAGGAAAGTCTTTCAAGGAAAGAACATAGAGCTAGAAATGTACCAAGTGCATGGATGTATTGTGAAGAAGGTGCAAAGTCTATAGTGAGTTGGGAGAACTTGGGGTGAGTACGACAAAGGCATAAGAGGGAGTTGATTGTGGAGCAAAAGTTTTTCATAAGACTGAGTTGCAAGGAAGGCAATGTGTTTTGAGTGGGACAAGTTGTGGCGATACTCATGGTGAAGGTGAAGGTTATGGATCCCTCAACCAATAAAGAGGATCCCATGGCAAAGTATATTCAAGTGATTATTGTAGACAATCACGCTTGTTCTAGTTCATAGGATTTATTAAATACCACAATGATCTTTCAATGCTAGATAATGACATGGGCCATAGGGATACAAGGCAATCATCATTCACTTAAAGACATGGCAATTGAAATTCCACAACTCTTCGGTGTACTCATCCTAAATATTTGAGAAAATTGTAAAACTATAAAATAAAAGGTTTAAGTAATACATCCAACCTCATCATGGATCGGGTTCAAGCCTCACTGAGGATGCTCTCCATGTTACAAGTGACATATGATTGTGATAAAGTATTACAATTGACAAGGCAAAAAGGTTTTAAACTTTTAAACAATGCACATAGGCAATGTCTTAAGGAGATCAAAGTCCATGGAGCATTTTAAAAAATAATTCTTAAATTCCTCCTTAAATGATACTTATAAAACCAAATGTTGTAGCTCTATTATAAGAAATTTAGCATCTTAAATAAAATCTTTTAAAATAAAAAAGCTTGAAAAGGGCTACAAGTTTCTCAAAATATCCCTTAGAGAGGTCTTAAAGGCAACTTATACACCCTAAGTTTGCAAATGTCGCTTTCATGTCATGATTAAATTTGTATCGCTCTAGTTATTTTGTGCCTTTCATATACATGGCATGACTCATGAATACATCCTTCCACATTAATGATATGATAATATAAGCTCAATGTGTGATATGAAAACAGAGAAATAATAGACAAGTGTTCTAGGAATCAAGGTAGATCAATACAAGCACATAAGTCAAGATCACAAGACAAGTGCTCTATGAAGAAAAATAGATGAATGATAATCATAGGGGGTATATGATGCTCCCTAGCGTGGTCCCAATGAATATCATAGTGTAATCTCATAGTCAAAATATGCTAACCTAATATGACAACTTGATAACCTTGTGTAATGACCAATAATATGACTTGTATTGATAGATATAATCATGAAAGTACATGTGAAAAGTGAGATGCTCCTAGATGGGAAAATTAGGTTAATTAAGATCATGAATGAGGATAGGGAAGGCATGGTGCTCCCAATATAATCATAAGGCAATGAAGGCTCAAATACTAAAGCTCTAAAAGCAAAGTATGGTAATGTAAGATCATAAAGTTATAAAACAATAAATGTGTATGGCACATTAATAAATGATGTATAATTAGTGAAAATTGAATCATGTGTTGTCCAAAAATGTGTCATAGTAGTTAGATTTAAGTATGATCATCAATATGTATCTTATGTCAAGAAGTGGCATCACAGGGAAATGGTTATAATGTATCACGTATGAGTCATGTATTAATGTGAATAATGTATATATAACATTGTCTATAAGATTGATTTGGTTTTTCAATGTGTTTTGGTTAACATGTATGTGTGGATGTAAAATGTACCATAAATACCAATGTCACACATGTTATCTATGCTAATCAATGAGCTGTGATAATGTATTGGAACCCTAAAAAGATGTATGAATCAATGGTCCAAAAGGGACTCCATAATCAAGATCACAACAAATAAATGAACGCAAAGCCTCATTAGGATTTGGATAGTAGGTGTAATGTGGGGTTCTTTTCATTCTCATTTTTGCTCTCTTTTATCTATTGGGTAATCTCATCAAGTTGATAGGCTATACCATGTTGTTTCTTAGCTTCTTGAGATTCAACAAAACTTCTATATCTTTATTTATGCTTGCTTAGTCGACTTCCTCTATATCCAAGATTTTTCATTAGATTTTATCCAAGACCATAGATTTGTTGATTAATTGAGGAGGTAATAATGATTTGCTAGATTTGTCACTTTTAGAATCACTTTCACACATGCATGTTTCCTTAGAGTCTAGATATGATTTAGGTGTTTTACCCAAGATAGAAGGATCCATATATAAAGATGGAATACCATATGCTTTCAAATCCACATGATACTTGCCAACACCACAAGGCATAAAATAAGCCATATTAATTGATGGGTCTAAATCAACAGATACTTCACAAGGGAAAACATCTAAATCCATAATTTAATTATATTACATATTATATATAAATTAAATATAATTAAATTATAAATTATAAATAAATATAAATATTAATATATAATGCGTTTAATCTAAATATACAATTTTATAATATTATATTATACTTATAAATATATAAATACAATATATTTGATATTGTATATAATATTATATTTGAAGTTGTTACATTTCATTTTTAAATATACAATATATAAATATATTTGAAATTTTAAAATCTTATAATATAAATAATTATATATTTTTAATTATATAAAATAAATAAATTATTTATCAATTATCCATTATTACCTTGTAAAAGTCAAATATATGTTTTTTATTTCCTAAACTAAAGGCTAATATGTTTGACGGGAGCATTTATTCAATAGGAAATTTAAATATGCCAAGGTTGTTTGAATTAGAAAATATGTTTGAATGAGAAAAGTTGCAGTCTATTAATTGATTTATTGTTCACTGATTTAATGCAAGTCATTAATAATATTATATTTATCAATGAAATTTTATACACTGAAGAGTTGTGGAAGTTCAATTTCCATGTATTTAAGTGAATGATGATTGTCGTGTATCCTTATGGCCCATGTCATTATGCATCATTTGAAGAGAGTATATCAAGTTGTTGAGAGCTTTGATGAGTCAAATATATGACTCAACAATTTCTATACATTTTTTGTTCTAAAAAGACTAATATAACTTTGGATTACATATATATTTAGTCCTTATTTCCTTTTGATGAAATCCCTTGGCTAAATTACTTGAATTATATTTTCAAATGCATATCTTATGAATTTGTGGTATAAGTTGTATATGATTGCATAAGGATTATAGTAGTGAGCCTCCCAATGGTCTCCAGAGCCCCCTTTCTTGTGAAAAGCTTAAACTCCAGATGACTCTAGATACCATTAACCACCAAGAGAGCTATCCTCCTCTTGAGTCGATGGCTACTACAAGCCAATCCTAGGGCTACTTAAGAAGTCCAGTAATGCAAACATAACCCACGCCTCAATAAAAGTAGCTTGTTAAGATCCAAGTCCACACATCACTTTGTTTAACTGACAACTAAAGTAGCTATCAATCGGCGTCTGCGCCAACTGAAGTAATTGCCCATCAACGCCATGCCATTCCAGGAAATCATTCAATCCGCCAATGACTAAGTTGATGTAAATCTCTGATCTGAAGTAACTCGTAGATGAACTGCTGATGTAATAAATGAAGCAACTAGTTTTAATCCCAGTTCACTACAGTTAGGATCACTGATAGTTATTCCTTTCAATAAAGCTCAAGTGTATAAATAGGAGCGAGTTAGTCTCTCTTAGTTAGTTCTAGTTTCATAGTCAAATTGTTAGTCAGATTGTATTTTCAACTTGAGGAAAACTCCTTGTTTTTGCTCATGTATCCATGCCCATTTTGGGATTGTTCTGAATGCAAATGAAGGGGAATTTCTTCTGACGATAGTTTGAGTTCAAGAGGATCGTCTCTGGCTAGGAAAGTAGGGCCCACTTCCCCAACTTGGAGGAGATCTCTCAGTACTCCATTTCCATGCAATTCTATTGCATCTTTCTGTTCATCATTGTTATATATGCATGTTAATCTTATGTTGTGTTTTCCTTTTTGTATGATCGTCTAGATAATTGTCACCTACAGGTATTGTCCTTTAAATTTTGAAAACACTAAAAAAAGAGAGATTTGTTATTCTAACAGCATTGGTGTATTCAGAGTATCCCACTGCTGTAGTTTGACAAGTGATGTAATTACCTTGAGTTTTATTTTCAGCAATTAAAATAGTTTCCTTTAAAAGCATGTGTGAATTTCCAAGCAATTGGAATAGTTTCCTTTGAAGCATGTGTGTTTATTTCCAAGCAAATAGGTAGTTTCTATTATGTGTGTTTATTTCAGCAAGTTAGATAAACTGGACCTTAAACAATACATCCAAAGACCATCCATACACTTGATTTAGATTCAACTCCAAAACCCCCCACACTAAGAGTCTTGTCGCAGATCACTCCAAACACCTCTGGATTGATAGTTAAATGATGATGAATTAACAACCACTACAACAACCTCATCATTTTTGGTGTCATTGCCTGGTAAATAATCTACAAATCATTGTAGGTTAAGGTGTTGATAAGACTTTTTGAATGAGCGCATTCTGAATCCATTAGTTTATGAGTAGGCCTAGCGATGCCTTAGGTCGATTCATCAAATGAACCTTAGTTAGTACACCTCTGGAACCTAGTTTAAAAGATCTTCCAGACCATTTGATCAATCAAGGATCTCATGTACCACCAGAATCTCCCATTTTCTTTGAAACAGTTTTTACAATGGGTGATAATCTCTATGGAGATGGTGATGAACTAGCTAACAATAAAATGTTCTCTTATCCAATCTCCATAACTCCTGAAAGGAATGAACCTCCCATGAAAAACACATCTCCTGCATTCCTGTCAACTTTTCGAGGAAAATTTTTAGAAGACCCAGACAAATTCTTGTTTGAATTTAAGGTCATCTACCAAACCTATGATTATTCCATAGATAATCAGAAATTAAAACTTTTCCCTTCCACTCTCAAGGAGTTAGCTCTGCGATGGTTCATGGGCCTGACAGCAGATTCCATCATTACATGGGATCAAATGGAAACTACCTTCCTTGTCAAATATCAAGATTATTGTAGAGTCAGGGATCAGAAAGATGAACTCTTCTGAATGAAATAGATGGAAGATGAAACTTTGGAGGATTATGTGGATAGATTCTTATTTGTCCATAGGCGATGCGGTAATAATCTAGATGAAGAACTGAGTAAAACCATTTTCCTAAGGGGAATTGATGATGAGATTAGAGAAGCCTTAAACCTAATGGGAAAGGGAGAATTAATAAATAATTTTTTGCAGAAATCGTGGAGGTTAGTAGAAATTATTCCTGTACTCAAGCAGGTAACAAAATATTGAAGAAGGGCAAAAGTGGTGTCAACGATGTCTCGCAAGTAATGGAAGAACTTGCAAATTTAAAAATGGATATCTTACTTCATTTGAATACCACCCTAGATGTGTTGATAACTGAGAGGGGGGGGGTGAATCAGTTATCCTAATTATTTCCCTTTTTGAACTTTCTTATTAATTAATGCAGCATTGAATCAAACACAAAAACATTACCATGAAATAAGAAACACATGACACAGTATTTTTGACGTGGAAACCCTGTTAAGGGAGAAAACCATGGGGTGATTAACCCAAAGATTATTCTCTGTTAGAAGAATAGGGAATTACAAAAATGGCACTTGCCAATTAGGGCTCACTGCCCGAGCACACTGCTCACAAAGAGGCCCACTGCCTACAAGGAGACACACTGTCTACAAAGTGATAAGAATCACAGTCTTGAACTGATTGGAAGCATCTGCATATGCTGGAGTTCAGTTCCGGTTAGGCTCAGTACACTGATCTGCTGCACTTCATCTTTCCTCTGTTCTTTATTCTGTTATCCTTTCACATACGAGATCTTTCTTACTACTTCTGCTCTGTACTGCACTTATTCGCATACACCATCACACAATTCACATCTTCACAACTAAATCCATCCTCTATATATATCCGCACAAGTAATTTCATCACCTTTCTAGTCGGCATCCGGAACAGTCTAGTTTCTTACAAACTCTGTTCTGTCGGCTGAATCCTTGCTCACCAAGCAATGCAGATCAAGCATATACTTGTAGATATCATTAATCATGTCGGCCAAACATGATTCATGCCTTCACAACCTTTACCATCAACAGTAACACATCCGGAAAATAGTCTGATACTCTGTCAATCAGTTCTTCGTCTGTTCTCACTGTCTCTCAGGAATCTGGTACTCAACTATTCATATCTTTTTCTTTGTTCATCACCGGAGGCTAAATCCTTGGAATATACTACTCAAGGTAGTCCTCTTGACTTCCCCAAATCCGCACTGCACCAAGACACTTCCTCTGAGAGATCTGGACCAATCTGTCGGACCTTGCCACATGCTCTGTTCTTGTTCACCGGAACACAACAATCTTCATTCTGACTTCCGGTAGAGACACACCATGACTTGCGGATATGTGGGATGACCTTTGTTGCCATCAATGACAACAACCATGAATCCATATAGTGTCTCTTGCAAACAATCTCCCCCTTTGGCATTGATGGCAACACTTAGTGAAAAATGACTAAGTGTTTACACTATGCTCCCCCTTTGCTGATGCTCTGTCTTTATATACAATTTTCGGAACTCCCCCTTAGTTGGATTCCTCATTTTTCACTGCTCCTCACTCCCCCTTTGACATCAATGGCAAAGGGTAGGGTCCGCACACCAAAATTTTCAAAAATTTTCTATACATAGCCGCATATTTACATACTCACATATACTGAAGAATGTCTGCAAAAGATGTCTTCAGTTGGATCAGTTCTGTAACCCAACTTTGCTTCATTCTATCCAAAATTGAAATGTGACCACTCAACAAAAATGCAAATGCATCTGCCCTTTTTAGATCTTTCGGATCACTTGTCTGGGCTGTGATTTGAGCTTCTGCTATGGCCTCATGCATGGCCTCTAGCTTAGGGACAATTAACCCCCTAAGCTTACTCAACCTGCTTATTCTATTTTTCCTTTCCTTCTCCAGTTTCTTGATTTCACTCAAGACTGCAATAGTCTGACATTCTTGATTTGTTATAGAGGAAGAAAGAGGATCAAAACTTTGAGACAAGCTTAGTAGTGTGTCCTCTTGCGCTTTTATTTTCTTCTCAATGTCCACTGTTACCTTGGACCAGGAGATACAAAATTTGTATATTTCACCGCCATTCTTAAGAGCATTTTCTAAGCTCTTTATCCCAATGTTCATGTTTCTCCTATCATTAATGATCAAACCCTGAACCTCGGAGAACCTTTTATCCAAAAACTCCTTCCGGACCTTTTCTTCAGCTGATTTTTCTAGAGATTCAAAATGTGTACTAACACTGCTGACTAAGGTTTTGAGATTACCGGAAGAGGAGGCTGCCGGATCTATCTGGACCGATGGCATAATCTTCTCAAGCACTCCGGAGGCAGCCTCTATCAACTCACAGTCTTCCATATGAGACTTTAGGAGCTTTTCATTTGCCTTAGCATTTGCAAATGAGGCTATCTTCATTGTCTGCACCGGAGAGAGGGAATCAAAGTTGAATGGGCCTTGTAGTAGCTTCGGTTCATCGATCTCTATTGTTTCTTTGCTCAAAAATTATTGAACAGTTTGTGCAGTGTCTCTTGCTGGAGACAGATGTTTCTTTTCTTCTGCAGTCTTGGAACTGTCCTTTGGGATTTTCTCTCCTTCCACATTCTTACCACTATCAGTCATGGTCTTCTCTGATGGAGTCTTCTCTTTCTCTGCACCCTTGGTACTGTCAACCTCTTTATCTTTCACCACTGCTTCCTTCTCCTGTAATTTCTCTTCTTCTTTGGATCCAGAGACTGTAGGGGAAACCGGAGGAGAGATGCTAGCCTGTTCATAGGCCACTTCTTCTGGAGCAGAGGGTTCCAAGTCCACAGTTGTTTCTGCACCTAAGTCCTCTACAACAGGAAGATTGAACCTTTTGAAGGCCTTCCGGAGGATCTCTTCTGTCTCTTTGGCCACCTTGTCAGTCTCACCAAGCATGAGTTGATTCATCCTGGCTTTACTTCTAAACTCATCTTTGCAGTCTTTGAATATTATGTTCATTGTCTTGGGATCAATTTGAGGATATAGCTGAATAGCTATCTGCTCCCGGATCTCAAGATCTTTTGCATGAGCATTATTCTTTCTTATTTCTAATTCCTTTTCTAGGCTTTTAGGAATTAGAGATATGATCTTAATGAAAGCCTTATTGTATATGTTCAGATACTTGATTGTGGCTTCCTGCAGAATCTTTTGGTTAGCCTCATTGTAGTCATCATAAAATTTAGTCATTGGTTGAAGGTTTCCATCCACCGTAACCGACTTGATTACACTCTCTAGAGACAGAGTGGGCTTTTCAACAAATACCTCTGCCATTTCATCCTTGTCTTGGCCTGTGGAGGGTTTACCAGATCCTTTCTTCTTCTGCTTCTTTATTTCTTTTACTCCCTCATCTGACTCAGTTTCCTCTTCATCCTTTTGGCTTTCATAAGCCCTTGTGGCTTTTGTCTTGGATCTTTTACCGGATGCCTGGACTTCTGGTTTTGAACTTTTGGTTGTGGGAGGTGCAGATCTTTTTGATGATCTGGTCCGGGTGGAAGTTTCAACCGGAACACTTTCTTTACTTTTCTTTTCTTCCTCAGCCTTTCTCCTCTTTTCCCGGCTGGCATCAAGTGCCTCTTTTGAGATGCCTAGGCCTTGAGCAATATGCTCTACTTCTTTTCTCACCTTCCTCTTTATCTCAGGTTCCCTGAGTTCTACATGGATCTTTACACTCAGCTCCTCAAAGGTTCCAAACCTTTCTGCCTTTGGATCTTTGGGCTGACTTAGCATGTGTTGAACATGCAGCTCCACTATCTGTTCATCCACTTCATACCCCATGGGCATGATCCAGATAGTCCTTGGCTCCACTGCCTCCATTAGGCACTGATCAGTGTCCACCATAAAGCACACTGAGTCTTTGTATTTTTCAACAAGAGATTGGGGAATTCTTTCTCTTGCTTGCATCATGCTTTGGAAGTTTTTGAAGTATCCCCATAGGGCTGTATTTCTTACTTTGGCATCCCCAAGCCCATGTAGATAGTCTCTTATTCATACTGCAACAGGTTTGTCATTCTGCCATGCCCATCCACTTGATCCGGGCAGCTCATTCATGAAGTAGAAGAATAGACATAATATAAGAGTACCATACTTAAAGGAATTCTTCTTGTCCTTCTTGATTTTCTGTATATTTTCCATTAATTGGCTTAAGAGCAGTTCGCAGAGATCATATTCTGCATTCTTCCTTAGCATTTCATAGGCAGTATATACTGCAGTTCCGGATACAGAATTCTCCCTGCTGGATTGATAGATCTTGTATCCTATTATTATGGATGCATACTTGATATCCGGATCTGAAATATCTTCAATGGTCATTGCCCTCTTATCAAATTTTGATCCGGTGGCCTCAGTTACAATGTTGTTCTTGACAGATTTGAGGATAGGTATCCCTCCGGAAGAGTATAGACCAGTTACTGCCCTAATTGCCTCTTTTGTGATCTTGTGAGGTCTATCCAGCCATAGGAAGTTGTCATGCATCCTGCTCAGTACATACCGGACCCATTCATCTTCTTCAAAGCAGGGGAAATGAATGAATTGATCAAATTGTTTCTTCTGGATACCCTTATACTCTGGTTTAAGCTCAAAAGCATTGTCTATCAGTTGTTTGTGATAGAGATCTCTCAATTTGAATTCCCCAAATTCCTCAATGCTTGCATGTATGTAAACCCTAATGTCTTCTGTGTGTAAAACTCCGTGAGGAACACTGGAAAATGCTCCTAAGGGATCTACCTCCAATGACTTGTATGGATGTTTCTTAAATTCAGGTCGGGGCCTATCTGAGATTTTTACTATATTTGGAGTAGCCATTTCTTCAAAAGATTTGTAGCAAGATATCGAAAGTGGAAAATACCTTTTGCGTCTTTGGTTGCACGGAGTAGCTCGATTGATTTCTGTATGCAATGACTTCGGCAGGAGATCTTCGGTAAACTTGATGAATTTTGTTGCAGAGCTCCGCTTTTCGCTTCTTCTTAGATGTGGAATGATCAAGTGATTGTTGAGAAATCCCTTATATCATTTCGCAAACCCTAATATCTGTTTGCAATAAATGCTCCACCTTCATTATTCTGGTTTGCCTTATCCGGATAGCTTGGAGTATCCTGAATCAGTCCTGATCTATGAACATCATGCGGATCTTTCAATCATGAATAAATCAAGATAACACATCACAAGGACATCCCAAACACTCTGTCCAATCCGCAGAATAAGACAATGCACTTCCGGATCTCTCCGGACCTTTTTGTAATCCTCTGTCATTCCGGAGCATCTCCCGGAACAGGTTTTACTTGATCGATCACAGCTTCTTCACATCTCCATGCGGACCTCTGAAATCTTATCTGGATCATCTCAAGACTTATATCTTTAAACCCTTTACTCTGCATCTTGTGCCACATCCGGCACCACTTGATTGGCTGGGGGAACAGGATTTTCTTTGAGTCTCCCCCTGAGCCAGAGCTCACTTTTTAATTTCCGGAAGAAATATCAGCACCAGAGTCTGGTGCAGATCCAACCTCTACATTCTCTGAACTTTTCTTCACCTAAATCTTGCTCATCTGATTCCTAACTTCATCCGCATTCATCTTTTGTTTACCCTTGTCTTGATTCTGATTATACACCGGACCTCTTTTGTCCTGATTCTTGCTTCTGCAGACTTTAGCATTATGACCGGACCTATTACAGATTTGGCAAATAACATTTCTTTGCATATTTGACTGATAACCTCTTGATCTGCATTGATTAGCCATATGACCTACTCTATTGCATGTAAAGCATCTACCTTTGAATGATTTGTTTACTTGCATATTTCTGCATTCATGGGATTTGTGTCCATACCTTTTGCAGTTAAAGCACTGATCGGAGAAGGATGAATTAATCTGATTCATTCTCTTTCTGCACTGATTAGCTTTGTGACCAAAGTGGTTGCAGCTGTGGCAATATCCATTGAAAGATGGATATCTTTGAGCATTGGGCTATCTTACAGGAGGTCTTCTGGGCCTATTCCTTGGATTTTCTGATCCAAAATTCTTTTGACCGGATCCGGAGCTTTCTCCTTTCTCATATCCCAAACCATACTTGTCATCTGTCCTCTTTTGACTTCCAAGAAGTACTTCAAGTTGGGCAGAACTTATCTTGAATTTTTCTTATATTCATTTGCTGTTTGAAGATCTCTTTTGAGAGAGGCAATTTGATCCTCAAGTTTTTCTTCATTATCTTTGGCATCTTCAAGATCAGATTCAAGATGTCTGATAATCCTGTCCATCTGGTGGCATTCTTCTGATTTTTCTTTAAGAGATTGTCTTAGATTGTCTTCAGCTTTTCTTTTTTCTTCAATCTCTTGAGTAAACTTTATAGTTCCTGATTCCATTTCATGTCTTAACATAATGACTTCTTTTGATAACTTTTCACATAACTTGGTTTGCTCAGTCAATTCTTCATTTGTATTGCTTTCTTCACTTTGTCTTGCCAATTGTTGGAGCAGCTCCTTTCTCTTTTTCATAGAGAGACTTAATTTGTCCTTTAATTCTCTCATGAATTCATCAGCCTGTTTGAGTCTTTCCTTTAATTCATTGACTTCAGAATTTGACTGTTCAAGATCCTCAAGGGCAGTCTTGAGTTGCTCCCTTAAACCATATGCATCCATTTGAACTCCCAGATCTTCCTCAAGCTGTTAGGCTCTATTAGGAGGAACCTTGCTCTGATACCAATTGTTGATAACTGAGAGGGGGGGGGTGAATCAGTTATCCTAATTATTTCCCTTTTTGAACTTTCTTATTAATTAATGCAGCATTGAATCAAACACAAAAACATTACCATGAAATAAGAAACACATGACACAGTATTTTTGACGTGGAAACCCTGTTAAGGGAGAAAACCACGGAGTGATTAACCCAAAGATTATTCTCTGTTAGAAGAATAGGGAATTACAAAAATGGCACTTACCAATTAGGGCTCACTGCCCGAGCACACTGTTCACAAAGAGGCCCACTGCCTACAAGAAGACACACTGTCTACAAAGTGATAAGAATCACAGTCTTGAACTGATTGGAAGCATCTGCATATGCTGGAGTTCAGTTCCGGTTAGGCTCAGTACACTGATCTGCTGCACTTCATCTTTCCTCTGTTCTTTATTCTGCTATCCTTTCACATACCGGATCTTTCTTACTACTTCTGCTCTATTCTGCACTTATTCGCATACACCATCACACAATTCACATCTTCACAACTAAATCCATCCTCTATATATATCCGCACAAGTAATTTCATCACCTTTCTAGTCGGCATCCGGAACAGTCTAGTTTCTTACAAACTCTGTTCTGTCGGCTGAATCCTTGCTCACCAAGCAATGCGGATCAAGCATATACTTGTAGATATCATTAATCATGCCGGCCAAACATGATTCATGCCTTCACAACCTTTACCATCAACAGTAACACATCCGAAAAATAGTCTGATACTCTGTCAGTCAGTTCTTCCTCTGTTCTCACTGTCTCTCAGGAATCCGGTACTCAACTATTCATATCTTTTTCTTTGTTCATCACCGGAGGCTAAATCCTTGGAATATACTACTCAAGGTAGTCCTCTTGACTTCCCCAAATCCGCACTACACCAAGACACTTCCTCTGAGAGATCCAGACCAGTCTGTCGGACCTTGCCACATGCTCTGTTCTTGTTCACCAGACCACAACAATCTTCATTCTGACTTCCGGTAGAGACACACCATGACTTGCGGATATGTGGGATGACCTTTGTTGCCATCAATGACAACAACCATGAATCCATATAGTGTCTCTTGCCAACAAGATGGTATGCAAGACAGTAAGAAGAACACTGAACTCTTAGCCATCTATTGCCCTCACTATAGAGAAAAGTATCTGCTTAGGGAATGTCCTTTGAATTGTACTGAGTTATGTAAGATTTGTGAGAAAAACTATTCCACAAATGAGTGTAGTCTACTTCTTGAAATCATAAATAGATTGAAAAAGGCACCAGCGGAGGAGGAAGAATTAAATTTTATTGGTCAGAAACAACCAAACTATGGATTTAACAAGTTTCCCAACCAATATGCTCCAAGAGGCCCATTGAGTTGGGGAACATCCTCATGGAATGGACCTTGGGGAGGTCCACTCCCTCCAATGAAAATGTCACCTCAATGGGGACTGGCATGACCTAAGTTAGACTAGATGAATCAATCTTGAGTTACTCCCTAGTGGCCAAATCAACAACAATATCAACAATAGTGGGCACCTCAATATAACCGAGGAATGAGGAGATTTGGGAATCAACCTCAAGCCTTACTTCCTGGACCCTCACAACCTACAAACCCAAACCTGAATGATTAGGTAAAACAACCACATATGCCTTCTCAACCAGTTCCAAATCCCAAAAACAATAGACCACAACAATAAGTGTACAAAACTTATCCTAATACAGCTACCTTGAATGTTGTGAAAATTAATGACATCCAACTTTGATCTTGAAACATTCCTGTTGAGGAAGTCACTAATGAGGAGGAGCTTATACCTAGCATTGAGGAATAGCAAAAGGATAAGAAGACTAAAACAAAAAACTTGGAAGAAATTTTGTAGGAACCCTTTGTTCCATTCCTAGAGCGATTAAAACAAGCTCCTCCAAAATCTAAGGAAAACCAGATTTCTCATGATGACTCTCAGTTAATCAAGGAACTTAGGAAGATACATATTGAAGTTCCTTTGTTACAGGAAATAAAGGATATCCTTAAGATAAATCAGACCATCAAGAGCTTATGTTTGAAACTTCTAGGTAGAAAACAAAAATTGCCCAACACTATTCAAGTAGAGTGGAAACTTGTTGATGTCCTATCAGGTAAGTTGATTCCTCAAAAATATGGGGATCTTGGAAGTCCTATTATTTTGATGGAAATAAAAGAAATATCAGTCTCGAATGTACAGATTGATCTAGGGGTTGCTATCAATGTAATGACATCAGACACTATAGAAGCTCTGGCATTAACACATATTCAGCCAACCTCAGCAGTGTTACAACTAGCTGATCTGTCCATCACCAAACCAGAAGTGATTTTGGAAGATGTTATAGTCATTGTTGATACTTGGGACTATTTAGTCAATTTCCTCATCCTTCAAACAAGGAAGAAACGTTTAGGGTACCCAATAATCTTGGCTAGACCATGGTTGGCTACTGCAGCAGTCCTTATCGATTGCAAGTCAAGAAATATGACTATTTCCAATGGGAAAAGGCTGAAGGAACTCTCCATCTACCCTCCTATTAAACCATTCTTGTTGTATGAGAATAAACCATGGATAGATGATTTAATGGATTTAGACAAGGAAGATGTCTCCTCATTAGCAACGGTAACAATCGCAGAACATTTCAAAAAATGTAATGAAGAGTATAGAGAGTTGGAAGCAAACGATGAAATCTCCCTATATAGTATGGCACAACAAGGAGGTCTCCAAATTGCTCTGGAGAGATCCGAGAGTATCTTTAAGGGAATTTAACTATCCATATTCTGATGAAATTACTTATCACATGAATTACCAGCAAGCAAAAACCTTGCATCAGATTGTGCCTCATGTTGCCCATTAAATACTCTAATCAGTCCCTACAAAGACATTCATTCTGTTCACTGTGGTACAAAACAAATAATTGTTCAAGCCAATAAACAACTTTCCATAAGAAGTTGGTTAACAGAAATGGAGGAAATCAAATCGACAAAACTGCTGCAAAACCATACCCAAGCTTTTGCATGGGAATACAAAGATATGAGAGAAACCCACCCTAGTGTATGCACGCACCATATCTACACTAAAGACATCTGTCATATGAGACAACCACAAAGGAGGATCAATCCAGCTCTAAAAGAAATAGTGAAGGAGAAAATAGAGAAATTATTACAAGTAGGATTCATCTATCCTATTTTTGACACTCAGTGGGTATCGCCATTATTAATAGTACCAAAGAAAAATGGCAAATGGTGAGTCTGTATTGACTATAGAGAATTAAACAAAGCTACCAAGAAAGATTATTTCCCTCTTCCCTTTTTTAACCAGGTGTTGGATAATTTGGCTGGTAGTCACTACTTCTCCTTTCTGGATGGATTCGGTGGCTACAACTAGATCCAGGTAGATCCAGAGGATCAGGACAAGACTACATTCACATACCCATGAGGGACATTTGCCTACAGAGTTTTACCATTTGGATTATGTAATGCACCAAGCACATTTCAAAGAGTTGTGTTGGCAATCTTTGCTGATTTAACCAACACATGTGTGGAAGTCTATATGGATGATTTTAGGTGCATGGAATGACATTTGAGGAAGCTTTGGATAGTCTAAACAAAGTACTGGAAAGATGCAAGGAACGTTAGTTGTCCTTAAATCATGAGAAGTGTCTTCTGATGATGACAGAAGGAATAATCCTAGGTCACCACATATTACAAGAGGGTATGAAAGTAGTGTTACTAAATGTGTTCACACTTAAAATTAGTTTGACCTAACTATAGTTGTTCAAAAAGAATAAAAGAAAGCTTTGAAGTTATGCATTTGTTGAACAGTTGATATCTTGATAGAGCATAGATGGAATTCAGTTGACAAAATTAATATGGGACAACAATCAAAATGAATGATGGATGTCAAAATTTAGATGACAAGGCACAGTAATTTCTTATCAGTTGAATAGCCTTGAAATCAAAATAAAGAGAACAGTCATAGGATATGGAATAATCAAGATGGAACAGTCAACATGAGCAACAGAGGGCAGTCCTAAAGACTATAATAAAGCATATATTTACCATTGTTTATTGTTCATGAAGGTAAAATAACTTGTTGTTGACTGTTTGACCATTGAAATGGATGATATTATGTAACATGACTGTCACCAATTCAAAGAGAGTCAGCCATACCTCAATCAAAAAAAAATTGGTTATGGAAATGAGGTAATAACAACTAAAGGCAGTCATGTTTTTATTGTTTAATGACTGTTATGATAGTTTTGATCCTTGTAATGGTATCATCATCAAGAGTGGACAGTCAACTATGATATAGACAGAGTCACAGTGCTAGTGGAGAGATACATTCTAAAAGTGGAGACAACATACAGTTAAGAATTTGATGAATAAATGTAAGAGGATCAATGTCTGAGAATGAAGGATAACATAAAGAATAGCATGAACATCCTTCAAAAAGCATAAGATTTTCATAATGCAATAATAGCAAGGGCCACAGTTTTTTTATTTCTGTAGTTAGGGTAAAATTGCAAATAGGATAAATGAAGAATCAACAATGATAAAACCCTAGCAATGCACAATGAAGCACAAGACAACATGCAAATCAAAATAAGAAATGTAAATGCAAACTGATCTCCACGCTATGCTTGATTTATCTCCATTGCTCTTCTCCACCTCGCATGAGCATGCAAGATTTTGAAGGATTATTGTTGGAAGAATGTTGGGTGCTCATTTCTGCAGCATAACATTAAGATGAAGATGATATAAGGATGATAGCTGAAGGATGCAAAGGCTCTAATGGTATTTCAACAGCATAATGTTACTTGAAGCTCCATGCATTTTAGAAAATTTGGCAGAATAATGTTACTTGAAGCTCAATGCATTCTAATGGCTTGTGAGGGGTTTGATTTATAGAAAAGGATTGGTTCCAATGGACGGCTGAGATTAAAAAGCTAATTGATTGATGTGGACGGCTAGGATTGATTCGGTTATCCCACTCTTCAAGGGAGTTGTAGTCATTTGACAAGTGTCAAGGAGAATAGGGCTCATGTGTGCTTGTGTACATAAAAAGTACTACATATAAAAGATACTAAATAAAAGGCTGTAGTACCACTTATCTTTTTTAAATGAAAGAGGCACACATGTCGGCTCAATGATAAGATAAATTAATTAAATAAATAAAATTTATTTAATTAATTAGAAAGTCGGCTTATGATGAGAACTTAATTCAAATAAAATATTTGAATTAGTTGGGATATGAGTTGGATATTAATTAAATAAATAAAATTTATTTAATTAATTGGCTAAATGAATAGGATGAGATAAGATATGATGTGGAAATTAATTAAATAAATAAAATTTATTTAATTAATTGGCTTAATGGGTAAATGGGATTTAAGAGTGGGATTTAGGACAAAATGCTACATGATGTCTAGGATAATGTTTTTGACAAGGTGTTGCTAGACATGAACAAAGTTGGGACAAATTTGGGTGTCTACATTTTGCCCCTCTTTGAGATGATGTTCGAGATGATGAGCTTTGTGTCGAGTAACATCATTTCAAAGAAGTTAAGATAATCGATAATTGATAGGGATGATGATGATAGAAAGATATGATAATGATGCCCCCTCGAGAGGATAGGTGGGTTGGACAAACACGGGTATGCTCTCGAAAACAAATGGCTTGGCTACAAAAGAAAGATAAAGGAATGGATAGAAGAAATGGATGATGTGTTATACTGCAATGGAAGGTGAGCAACCATGATGTTTGATATAGCACTAGACGTTATGCACCAAGGTATAAGGAACCAAGGTGATGATATGTCTCGTGCCCCAGTGTAATACAACCTTGTCTAACGTATGAGGAAGAAAACTTAGAGCATTGAAGTCCTAATGCACAAAAGGTATGATATGACCTCAGATGCAAAGGATAGTGCAAAAAGCTATTCCAACATACACAAGATATGAATATTAGCTGGAAATGATATTGATATGATACAAATGCAAGATAAAATGATAACACATACAAGCAAGCAAGCAAGCATGCACAAATGATACAAAAACAAACAAGGTATTGCCCCTGTCAAGCTGTAAACCAATGATTAATTGTTAGTTGTTGATGATAGTGTTGTCATTGCGGGGAAAGCTATATCCCTAGATCAACACAAGGTTGTTTGCTGAGTTGGTTGGCTAGTTGATTGATTGATTTGGCTTACAACAAGGCTGGGATCAAGACCATGGATTGCGTTTGGATAACTTGGCTTGATTGATTAACTTGATTGGTATAGATTAAGGATTGACTTGCATTTTGAGATCATTGCTTTGAATGGTTGGAAGATCAAAATCCAAAGATAAATGTGAAAGAGCAACATAATAATGATTACCTGACAGCGAATCAGGTAAATACAAATGGAATGCCAAATTAAAGCCCCTTGTATACAAGACTATTATTTTACATCTCTTTGTAGAAAAGGGTATATATCATTGTTCAAGGCTACAGAAATGAGATTGTCATCACTCATAGTGTTCAGAAGCCAAAAAGAAATGCTCAGAATGGAGAATGAATGCTTGTTACAGTGGAGCCTCTCAAAATGCAAACACATGGAGAAGTATAAAAGAAGAGTAAAACCCTAACACATTTCATACATATAGTGGAAAGAAAATAGCTACAATGTATTTGTTTGCATGGCCATGACCAGAAGTGAAGTTGAAAGTTACAAAAAGATGTTTTGCATCATGGCCGTGACAAAAAGAGGGTTTTCTGAAGATACCCATGTGTTTTTCTTATGAAACCCTAACATATATTATGCCATTACAGGAAGAGAATGATGATACAATGTGCTTTTGTCAAGGTCGTGCCATAAAATGGCAAGAATTGTATATATTATGGAAGAAACCCTTGTCAGGTTTTGAAGCCTTTCTTCTTTTTCAGATACAGTCAAGCAGAGTATATGCCAAGGTGCCTACAGGTATGGCCGTGGAATAGAGAAGGGTTCCTGTGCAAGATTCAATGGAAATCCTCATGATAAAGTTATAACCCTCAAAAGTTTCATATTAGAGAATCAAGAAAATAGGCTACAGAATGCAAATATGGCCGCGACCATGAAAGAGAAAGATAGTATAAGATGATACCCAGATAGCGAAGCTTGAACCCCTGTTTTGCTTTGCATATATAATGATAAAAAAGAGCCTACAATACAGAGAAAAACTAGTAAGAAATGCTACAGAAAATGATAGTAACCAAGGCCATACAGAAGGAGAAGAACATTAAACCATACCCAGATGAAAAGGTTTGAAACCCTTGTCTTTTTTGTTTGCATTTACAAAATAAGTCAGAAGTCTACAACAAGAAAGCTTACCTTCATTTGTAGAGAGTAGAGAAGCATGGCAGTGGCCCCTCTGATGAGGGTCTTATCTTTTTTCTCGCATTTTGCAAGAAGTTTCAAATAGAGAAAGCAAAAGTAATGTCAAAAAGAGAATACAGAAGGAGAAAATAAGTATGGCTGCGGCCATAGCCACAAGAAGTTGCAGAAAATGAAAGAAATACCAGTAAGAAACCAAAGATACAACACTTACCACTTTTGTCATCTCATTTCACTCAGAAATGCAAAAGAATCAAGCACAAAGGTCTAAAAGATGCAAAGAGAGGTCATGGAGAACAAGATAAAACCTAAGTGCCAAGAGGTTGCAAAGCAAAGCGGCGGCCAGCATAGGAGGACAAAATGAAAAATGATCAAATAATTAGGGTTTCTAACTCTTTTGTCGAAAGTTCTTTTCTTCATTATGTTTTGACTTCTCAAAACAACCCATTATTGCCATATCCAAAAAATCAAATCTGGGTCAAAACATCATAGATGTATTACCTAGTAATCATCATAAGAGATGGGTGACAAATGGTATATATTACACTCCAAAAGGTGGTCGGCAGTCAAAGATAAGTATGATACTTTGCAAGATTCAAACATATGATTATTACCTTATGGTCGACTATCTTTATAGTCCAAAGATGTTACTATCACATGGTAAAAAGATTTTGATAGTATCTGTATAATGTGAGGTGACCCAATATGGTCAAAACATGTTTTCTTATTCCTTGTAAGGTTATAATTAGAGATCAAAGTTAGGATACGAATGAAGACAAGATAGAATTACAAGGTGGCAGAGGCTTGTCATAAGTTTTTCTTTCTTTCTTTGCATGAGGAGGATTCATGAAGTGTATAAGGTATTTTGCATGGTGACAGTACATGTGGAGTGATATGTGTTTTTGTAATGCATTTTATCCTTGATATTGTAAATGGAGTAATAAGGATAATTTTTACCTTAATGCAAGGTGAGGGTGTGAAGTCAAAGGGAGACATAGGGTTTTGACTTATTCTATGAATAGAAAATATATTATAGTTTAAATATAAGTCATATATAGCACACAAGAGGACTTGATGGAATATCCATTTATTAAATATTATTTACTAACCATTGCATTGCATGGATTGGTGAAGATACAAGTTATTTTTTATTTATGCATGAAGCAGTTTGAGGAGCAGATTGAGGAGTTATATGAGTAGTACACCTTGAGTTGATCACTTCATTTCATTGGTGCATGGATCAGAGACAGTTTTAACACCTTCTATCTATTTTTTCTATTAGTTTGGAGGTGTTTTTTGCATGATTTCAGGGCTTGCACGGGAATCAATTATCATTTATACATGTGCTTTTTTGAGATAACTTAGGTTCAAAATCCAATTTTCTAAGGGTCAATCTTTTGACTTATCTTTTCTATATATTGTAAAACTTCATTCATTATGGAGTTAGTTCTTGTCTTTTTGCTCTTATACACTTTGAGAGAAAAAGTTTTGTAGCTCAATTTTTATAGTTTTTTTGAGAGATCAGCAGGTTACAGGTTCCATTTTTGTCTCCTTTGCAATATTTCCTTTGTGCTTTTGAAATCAAATAGTTACCTTTCCATTTAGTGCTAATTGTTTGAAGTGATTTGATGAATTTTTATTGTGTTTAATTATTAAACCTTTAAAATTATTGTCTCACTTTTTGCTTGCAGTATTAAGCATATAATTATTACAAGTCTTAAGTTGTGTTAACCAAAAATAATCTTTTTTGTGTTGTGAAAAATCCATTTCCTTCATAGAAAACCTGTTTTCAAGCCTCCCTTAGAATCATTTTTTGTGATATTTATGCCAAGATTGGATTGTGTGAAAGTTAGATTTCTGAGTTATATTGTGAACCAGATTGCATATTTTTATCCATACTAGGTGCATCACCAAATTTTCACAGTTTCATTTCCTTATAGTTTCATCCTTACTCTTTTCCAAAATAGAAAATATACATTTCAATAGAATATTTTAAGGGAACCTGCCCACAATCTGGAGGTCTAATTTCTGTATAGGGCACCCACAACCTAAAATTAGTCCCATGTTACACAGAATTGCAATGCTTTTTCAACCTTGCATATGGGTGCAATCCCCAGTGATAATAGTTTTTGGCATGCCTGTTGGGACATTGAACTAAATTTTTCAGTTCAAAAGAACTTATTCTTTTTGTTGTTTTTGGTATGAACAACAGAGTTTTCAACCTTTTAGAGGTTCATTTTCAAATACCTGGCGACTCTAACACTTTGGTTTTATAGATCAAATCTTGCAACTTATGAAAAAATATCAAACAATGTCAAGTAAAGATTCTGACAAGAAGTACATTCATTTATCTCCACCAAAAAGGAGAATAAAAGTAGATAGAGTGATCAAAACAGTAGATTTAACAGTTATTTCATAGCTGCCAAATACACATCCAGAGTTTGCTTCTCACGAGAATCCATTATTTGCATGTTCATCATCAGAATTTCAAGGTTCTCCACCATCAAGCCCAAAAGAGTAGATTCCTATTTTCCAAGAGGAACCTCTTCTTCTTGAGTTTGCAGAGGAACCTGTGTTACAAGAAATATTTCAAGTAGTTTCAGTCCAAGCACCAGCTCAAAGTCTACCTACTCCAATGTCTCTACTCGAAGGAGGAGGTGGTGGAGGACCCATTCCATCAGGTGGAGGAGCTAGAGGAGGAGTACCACCTCCCAGAGGAGGGGGAGGTGGAGGAGGTGGAAGAAATCCACCACCACCTCGAAATTAGCCTTTTGTTACATTTAATGGAGGCAGCCCTTTGAATCTAAATCAGCATGATGATATACCGATGGCTGCATTGAAGAGTTTACCAAGTTTCACAAGAGAAGATGGCACCACACCCATTGAACATATCAGAGATGTGGCTTCTTTGTGTTCTGTACATCATATTACCGAGGAGAACATAGCAATCAAGCTATTGGCAGCATCATTAAAAGGTAAAGCTCTTCAATGGTTTAGAGGCTTAAGAGTTAATTCAATTAGAACTTAGGATGAATTAGGTGCTGATTTGAATAGACAATTTCAAGATAAATCTGATCATTTATCATTAGTTGAACAAATGACCACTATTAAAAGAGCTCCACAGGAGCAAATGACATATTTCAATTTCAAATTTTAAAAAACATGGAATAGAATCCCTGAAATAGTGAAACCATCACCAGAACATATTTTTTTGTATTATTTGAGAGCATTAAATTCTGATATTGCTATTATGATACAATCTATGGGGGGGTAACTTTACCAGCTACTTTTGATATTGCAATAAGAGCAGAAAATAGTTTAATACAAGCTGGTAAAATAGCACCTAGGCCACCAATGCCAATTTTTCCAGATATACAACCATCAATTCCAATTTCAGCCCCACCTATTTCATCAATACCATCTTTTGGGTATCAAGTAAATGCAAAACAAAGTACAGATCCCATTCATTCTAAGTTTCAGGAGTTGAAAGAAAATCAGCAAAGTATAGCAAAGATATTGCAGATTGTGAGCAATGATTTAGTGAGTTTGGAAATCCAAACAAATCAAAATAACAGGCCTTACCAAGCTCCATACCAAGCAAATAGACCTTTTTATCAGGCAGATTACCAGGGCCAAAGGAGAAATTACAACAATAGGCCAAATCAGCAATATAACCCAAATGTTGTCAGCACATCAAAAGAAATGGTGCCTATACAGAATAACATGGTACAAGATTATGCATGGTGTTACCCATGTAACCAACCTCATAACTAGGCCACTTTCCTGAATGGGATAGTAAGTCAAGCTTTAATGATACAGAGTAATTATGTTACTGCTAAAAATTTAGCAGGTGATGTAAATAACCAGCTGGATACTCAAACTCAATATGTTAATCCTGATGTAGCTTTGATGAATTGGTAGGCTAATAAATTTTGTGGTGTAAATTAGTTACCAGGTCAAAAGCAATCTTTTACTAATATTGCAGCAAATACAAGATCAAAAAAGAGAGCTGTTAACTTGCAACAACAAGGTGGAACTGCAAATCAGCAAGCTGATGCTAGTAAACAACAATCTGGAAATATACAATAGCAAGCTGATAAAGGTAAAAGTATAGTTTCTACAACTTAGAATGAACAGAATCAAGCTTCTACATCAAAGCATCTGCATATTTTGTCAAGACAGCAAAGTGCAGAAAAAGGACAGCTAGAAAACACTAAACAACCAGCTAAAGATCAACCACAAGTTGCTGTCCCAAAAGTACAACAAAATGTTAGTGGTCATGTATTTAATATTTTGGATCATATGAAAAGGGCAACAGTAAGCATGTCTATTTATGATGCTTTACATATTCCAGGACAAAAAGATTTGTTACAAAATGCATTATCTCAGTTACCTTTGTCAAATGAAGTGCAAAAAACACATCAATCTCAAGTTTTGTTTGCAAATGAGGTAGAGAAAATAATAGAACAGACTAAACTAGTAGGCAAACCTCCACCATTTTATGTCACTCTGATTATGGGTGGTTATTTAGTACATAATTGCATGATAGATTCAGGAGCTAGCAGCTCATTTATGCCAATACAGCTAGCTGATAAGTTAGGTCTAAAATATGAACCTATTGTTAGAGGTGTTGTACAAATGGATGGAACTAAGGTCAATACAGTTGGAATGTTCAGAAATTTGGGCCTTACTTTGCATGCTTGTCCAAACCTTGTTATACATCAAGATATTTATGTCATTGATCTGCCACCTACCTTTGTTATTTGCTTATCCAGAGACTTTACAGCAAGGTTAGGAGGATATTTATCATCTGATTGGACACATTTATTCTTCAGAACTAGATATGAAAACAAGGTTACAATCAAATCTGAACCATTAGCCAAAGATCACCTTGAGCCTTATACACCTAGTTTAGTAAATGCTAATCTATCCATTTTTTATCAAGAGGATCTAATTCTTGTCCAAGACCCAAATACAACTTTAGAGGGAGTTCCTGATATGGTTTTATATCAGTGGGCAACAAAGAACCATGAAACAGATCCATTTGAACAAATGGATGAAATAGGCCTTGGTGTGTATATGATTCAAGAGAATAATACAGTTATTCCAAATCTGATTAAAAAAGAAAAATCGCAAGCTATTGAAGCAAAAAATGATGTTTGGGAACTTTATTTTGATGGTTCTAGAAGCAAGATTGGTGCTGGAGGAGGGGCTATTTTAGTTTCTCCTATAGGTGAGAAATATTATTCATCTTTTAGATTTGTTTTCATCTATTCTAACAACTCAGCTGAATATGAGGCTTTAGTTCATGGACTAGAATGGGAAAGAAAAAGAAAAATCAAGTGTTTAAAAGTTTTTGGAGACAGTGAGTTAGTGGTTAAACAAGTCAGAAATCTTGCTGCTACAAAAAATGACTTGCTAAAATGATATAAGTATAGAGTTTGGGATATGATAGAAGAATTTGACGTATTTAATCTGATATCTGTACCTAGAACCGATAACAAGCAAGTTGACAAATTAGCTACCATAGGAGCTGAATATGATATTCCTGCTGAAATGAAAAATGTTCACTCTCCCTTATATGTCAAAGTTGTTGTTAGACCATCAGTCCCAGATAATAATATCAGCTGGCAAGTGTTTGATAGTGATGAATAGATTATAAATTTCTTAATGGAAGAAGCTAAATTTTCTACAGGTAATCAGTAGAAATTTATGCAGCAATATGATGATCAAATACTTCAGTTAAGATCAAACAAGCTACCTAAAAGCCTAGTGACCTTAGAATCAATCTTCAATACTGATGATCAAGTAAGAAAAGATAAGGCCAGCTTGTTAGTAAAGCAAGAACATTATGAACCCATTGAGATATTTAAAGGAAAGTTACTCAAGCTTGGAAAGATATGTACAAAGGAGGAACAACAAGCATTCATTCAACTTTGTCAAGAGTTTAGTGACATATTTGCATGGGAATATGGAGATATGAAAGGTTTCAACCCAGAGTTGGCTCAGCATACAATAGAACTTGAACCCAAGGCAAAACCTGTCAGACATAAGCAAAGGCCCCTAAATCCTAAGTTGGAAGTACTTGTGAAGACAGAACTCAATAAACTCATTGAAGGTAATATCATTTTTTCCTATCAAACATACTTCATGGGTTTCTAACTTGGTTCCTGTCAGAAAAAAGAATGGAGAAATCAGATTATGTGTTGATTTCTGTGATTTAAATAGAGCATATTTAAAGGATCATTATCCTTTACCATCTATGGAACAGATATTGCAAGTTGTTTCTGGATCAGAAAGATTTTCTTTATTGGATGGTTATTCAGGTTATAACCAGATTCTTGTAAAAGAAGAAAATCAGTATAAGACAACTTTTACTACAAAATGGGGCACACTAGCATACAGAAAGATGCCATTTGGTTTGTCAAATGCAGGTGCAACATTTCAGAGAGCAATGGACATGACCTTTCAAGGTCTGATTAATAAATTTGTGCTTGTATACTTAGATGATGTGACTATTTTTTCTAAAAAAGATGAAGATCATTTTCATCATTTAAGACTAATCTTTGAAAGATGTAAAGAATTTGGGGTATCACTAAACCCAAAGAAGAGTATCTTTTTTGTTCATGAAGGTAAACTATTGGAACAAATTGTGTCTAAAGATGGAATATCATTTGATCCTGAAAGAATCACTACAATATTAGCATTACCTCTTCCTACACACAAGAAAGGCTTATAGAGCTTTCTAGGAAGAATTAACTTTGTAAGAAGGTTTATTCCTAACATAGCAACACTTTTACAACCTCTTACAACAATACTAAAGAAGAATATCCCATTCAGCTGGACCAAAGAATGAAAGTAGAGCTTTGAAGAGATTAAGGAGGCACTTGTTGCTGCTCCAACATTGATAAATCTAAATTTTAATAAAGACTTCATCTTATATGCATTTGACAGTGTGGATACAATATCAACTATGCTTTGTCAGTAGAACAATGAACAAATGGAACAACCTATGGCATTTTTCAGCCAAGTTGTACATGACTATGAGGTAAGATATTCTTTTGTTGAAAAACATGTATTGGATGTTATAAGGAGCTTAAAGAAGTTCAAACATATGCTGTCAAATAATAGAATTCAGTTAATGGTTGCTCACCCTACAGTGAAAGAATTCTTGCTTAGTAAAGATTTGAGTGATAAAAGAGTAGGGTGGATAACAAAAGTTATGGAATATGACATACAAATTAAAGTTACTAAGCTTGTCCATGGCAAAGGACTATGTGAACAGCTTGCAGATCATGAAAAACACAGAAAGGAACTTGAAGGAGAGTCTGAGACAGTGCTTCAAAATTATGAAACGGTTGCTATCCTAGATTCCCCTATAGGTTAGGTGCATGATATGATCCATTATCTACACACTGGTGATTGTCCACAAGGCCTAGATAGATCTAAAAGAAGATATTATAGATTATAGGTAATTCCCTAGACTATAATTGATAGGATTCTATACAAAAGAGACTTTAATAATGTTTTGCTAAGATGTGTACAACCATATCAGATTCAAAAGATCCTAGAAGAATTTCATGATGGACCTTTTGGAGGTCATTTTGCAACTAGAACAATAGCCCTAAAAATAATGTCTATGAATGGGTAAAGAAATATCTAAAATGTTCAATTTTTGCAGGTAAACAAAGACTGGTAGCAATGCCCTTGCATCCAATCCAAGTGGAGCAGCCATTTGGCAAGTGGGGATTGGACTTCATTGGTCCTATTAATCCACCTTTAAGTCAAGGACACAACCAGATTTTGACTGCTACTGATTATTTCACTAAATGGACTGAAGCAGTTGCTTTCTGAAAGGAAGCTAGGTGTGCGGAAATTGCTTCCTACACTAATCTAATAAGGAGATGGCTATGCAAATTTAAATTTATCCTAACTATTACAGCAATGCTAAACCATTAACATGAGATATTGTAGTAAAACATAAGAACCAGAAAGAAGACAGAGAGGAAGAGAGACAAAGATTTACGGTGGGGAAAACCCCTATCGGGTGAAAAACCCCACACTCAGAAACCTACACAATGTATTAACAAATCTAAAAGTTGCTTACAATACACTTGCAATGCAAGCTTCAATGGTCTTCAACACTCATGTCTGGAGTCAATCCGACAGCATAACAATCTGTAAACCTGTAATACAAACTCCATCTCCAAGCACCTATTTATATAGAATATACAAGGCAATATTGGACCTTTCTTGGGATGGGCGTCCAACATGGCTTCATGGACCAAAACCCATGCCTAAGGACACTTGGTCAACATTGTAGAGTGTGCCCAACACTTGTCCACATCTCCCATTCCAAAGAGGTTGACTATTCCCAAAATGGGCTATGACAGATGCTCTTACGACACTTATGACTGTCATAGAATCTGTCATAGCGGTTACAACTTACAACTGTAAGAGAATCTGTCATACACATGCTATAAATAGCATATTCTCTTACAACATGTCATATTCCACCTTGGGGTGCCCAAATATACCTTATTCAAAGATGCTTCATGACACATGTCATCACCTATCTTACAAACTTCTATTTTTGACTCTTACATGTCATAGATTCATCATAGGAATCTGTCATAACCGTTTCAGTCAAACATTCCCTTACACAACATGGAAAATGCCAACACATGGAAAAAAGCTCCTACCACAAAGTGGGATGCCTATCTCCTCATGTGAGGACAAAAACATAAGTTTTCATATTCCATGTAGGATTAACACCTCACCGTGCCACATCCCACAATATGACAATTGGAATTTTACAATTATTTACAACATAGGCAATTAAATAATAAATGCACACATTACAAATGTAAGGAATTACCAAGGTTGAGAAACCTTAATTCCCAACATTCTCCCACTTGTCGAACACCTTGTAAGAGCCAATAGAAAAACAGGGTTTAACTTATATAGGCAGAGAGGCCCATAGACTCCGAACACCATCTGAACTTCTTTGTGCTCACTGGCTTCATCAATGCATCAGAAACATTCTTCAAAGTATCTACCTTCTCCAAATTTACCTTTCCATCTTCAACCATGTCTCGCACGAAGTGAAATTGAACATCAATGTGCTTGGTTCTAGCATGGAAAGTTAGATTCTTTGCAAGGCAAATTGCACTCTGACTGTCACAACTGATCGTGATCTAACCTGCATCAACACCAATATCTGAACACAATCTCTTAAGCCAAATGGCTTCCTTACAAGAATGAGTTACTACCATATACTCAAATTTCTTCATGGACAAAGCAACAACAGGTTGTCGCTTACTCATCCAACTAATAGCACCACCAAACAGTGTAAACACATAAGCACTAGTGGATCTCCTGCTGTCAATGTCACCTACCCAAACTGAATCCACAAATCCACGAATATCAACAAAATGTAGAGGTCCTGAAACATTACCATGATAGCAAATAGAATACTCAAAAGTACCCCTCAAATATTTGAAGACTCACTTAACTACATCCCAATGAACTCGTCCAGGATTAGCCATAAATCGACTAAGGACTCTCATTGCTTAGGCAATGTCTGGCCTTGTGCAAACCATAGCATACATCAAACTGCCATAGCACTAGCATAAGGTACTCTGCTCATGTCTTCCACCTCACTAGGAGATTTTGGACAATCCTCAATAGACAACTTTATCCCTAAAGAAATGGGAACACACAATGGTCTACAATCTGCCATGCTGAATCTGTCCAACACAGTCTTCACATACTTACTCTGGCTTAACCAAAGTTTTCTATTGGTTCTGTCTCTTCTGATTTCCATTCCTAGAATGTACCGGGCTGCCCCTAAATATTTTATTTCAAACTGTGCTGACAACTGAGATTTAAAATTAGAAATCATATTCTTACCCTTCCCAATGAGCAACATATCATCAACATACAGTGCAATAATGAGAATATGATCACCATCAAATTTGTAATACACACAGTGATCTGATTGTGATCTCACAAATCCAATTGACAACACAAAGACATCAAACTTCAAGTACCATCTCCTAGGGGATTGCTTCAAACCATATAAAGACTTTTTAAGTTTGTAAACCAAATTTTCTTTACCTTTTACCATGTAATGCTCTGGCTGTGAATGTAGATTTTTTCCTCCAAGTCACCATGAAGGAAAGCTATCTTCACATCCATCTGTTCTACCTCCAAGTGATAAGTTGTTGTGAGAGACAATAGGAATCAAATGAATGTCAGCTTTGTAACGGGAGAGAAGATCTCACCATAATCTATACCCTCCACTTGTGAATACTCCTTCGCAACCAATCTGGCCTTATACTTCTCAACACTGCACCAATTTTCTTCTTGAACACCCATTTGCATCCAACGGGTTTCCATCCAGGAGGCAAAGACACCAAGTCCCAAGTTTGATTTTTATCCAAAGAACCCATTTCTTCCTCCTTGGCCTCCTTCCAGGAACCTGCATCTTTTATATCCAAAGCCTCTGACATAGTTCTAGGTTCATCATTGTTAGTGATTAAAGCATAAGCACAACTAGAATCAAGCAATGTAAAACCAAACCTTTCAGGTTGCTTCCTTATCCGTGTAGACCTCCTCAAGGGCTGAGGTTAAGGTTCAACTTCTTCATCTAAGATTTCAGAGCTGCCAGAGCTCTCCTCATCATTAGGTCCAACATTGTCTTTTTGTTCAGTCTTCTCAGGGGTAGCAAGAAACTAAACAACATCCTCTTTCTTTACTTTTTCTTCTGGTTGTAAAATAGTGGAAGGTGTAAGCTCTCTAAAGACAACACTTCTGCTATACAACACTTTTTCAGCCACAGGGTCCCAAAGCTTGTATCCTTTCACACTGACACCATAGCCAATGAAGATACGCTTAACAGCCTTGTTCTCCAACTTTGACCTCTTCTCTCTAGGCAAATGTGCATATGCCTCACAACCAAACACACAAAGATGCCTTATTGAAGGCTTTCTACCAGACCACACCTCCATGGGTGTCTTTCCAACAAGAGCTAATGTAGGAGATTTGTTTACCAGATAGCAAGCAGTGGCAACAACTTTAGCCTAAGACTTTTGTTCTAGGCCAGCTCCACTAAGCATACTCCTAGCCTTCTCCATCAGTGTCCTGTTCATCCTCTCTGCAACTCCATTTTGCTGTGGGGTGTATGGAGTTATCTTATGTCTTTCAATCCCAAGTTCCTTGCAATACTTATTGAATTCTGTAGAACAAAACTCACCACCATTGTCAGTTCTCAAACATTTAATCTTTTTACCAGTCTGATTTTCACAAAAGGCCTTAAACTCCTTAAACTTGCTATAGCCTTTAGATTTGCTTCTGAGAAAATAAATCCATGTCCTTCTACTATAATCATCTATAAAAGATACAAAATATATAGACTTTGATAATGAAAGAACATTAACAGGACCAAACACATCAGAATGAATAAGGTCCAACACACCAGAAGACTTATGAGAACTCGAGTAAAACTAAACACGGTTTTGTTTTCCATAAATGCAATGTTCGCAAAAGTCAAACTCAAGATTACAATCATCTAACCCCTCAATGAGGTTCTTATTTTTTAAGGTACGTAGACCCTTCTCACCAATGTGGCCAAATCTCTTATGCCATAATATTGTCTTTTCAGCAGGAAGTTTAACTTCTAATGCACAATTACAACCATCAAGACTAGAAACAATAGATTTCTTCACTGCTTGTTCAGATGGTGGGGATGAAGTGACTGCTGCCCTCTTCCTTGAGTCAGAAGAACTATTGCATTGTGAAATGCATGCCTCCAGCTGAAACAGAGTACCTCTCCTAGTACCCTTAGCAAGCACCATAGCTCCTCTAGTCATCTTGCATGCTTCTTTCGAAAAGATAACCTGCACACCTGCATCATTCAAGATACTTATAGAAAGCAAGTTCCATGCTAAGCCTAGGATGTGCATAACCCCAGAGATCCCCTTCACTTGACCACAAGGGAATCGGATAGAGATTCTTCCATGACCAACAATCTTCAGATGAGAGTCGTCACCCAGATACACCTTTCCACCATCAAACTCCTCATACTTAGTGAACCAGTCTCAATGCCATGTCATGTGGAATGATGCACCAGAGTCAATTAGCCACACATCATCAGATGCATGGGTTGCCAGGGCTGCGATGAAAGCATCACCGTCATCTTGTGACTTGTCAGAATCTAAATCAGGAGCTTTCTTCTTCTTCTTCTTCTTCTTCTTCTCCTCTTTGCATTCCTTTCAAAAATGCCCAGTTTTGCCACAGTTCCAACAAAGAGCCTTGGACTTTCTAGGAGATTTGGATCTCCCACGGGATTTGGATCTACCCTTCTCAGCTTTCTTGTCCTTCTTCTTCCCTTTCTCCTTGGGTCTTCCACAAACTGCAAGGGCCTCTTTAGCTACCTCAGAAGACTTTCTCTGCATCTCTTCAGACAACAATGAAGAAACCACTTCTTCCATTTTGAATGTGGATGTGGTGCTTCCAATTGCCATGACAAGATGATCCCATGAGTCTGGCAAAGAACAAAGCAGGGTCATACACCGATCCTCCTCCTCCATCTTCACACCAATAGATGTCAATTGTGCAACCAACATGTTAAAGGTATTCATATGTTCAGTGACCGATCCTCCATCCTCCATTCGAAGAGAATACAACTTCTTTCTCAGGAAAAGTTTATTAACCAAGGATTTTGCTTGATACACATCTCCCAACTTCTTCCAAAGTAGTTTTGTAGTAGTCTCCTCATGGACATTTAACAACACAGAATTAGCAAGACTAAGTCTTATGAGCCCCTTAGCCTTTCGATCCTTGAGATCCCACACATCTTGTGACATTGCAGCTAGTTTAGTTCCATTAACACTTTCCCAAAGGTCTCGATCTACAAGCATGTCTTCCATCTTGAGCTTCCACAGCTCAAAATTAGTGCCATTGAATTTCTCTATTTCAAATCTTCTGGATGTGCCTACCATCTCCTTGCTGCAATAAGATACAGAATGATTTGCATAGACTCCCACTCAACCTAAGATTAGCTCAAAAACCCCTACCCAACAACTAGGACCTGATGCAAAGCGCTCAGTGGAAGCGCACAACTGAACAAAATAATTGATCAGTGGGAGTCTGACTTATGTCTCAGTGATCTGCCCTTTGTCTTTTGCTATTGTTCAAACATACCCCGTCGCCCACCTTGTAAATTATCACTGTGACCGTTGTAGTTACACTGACGTGAGGTCCAACAACTTTGACTATCGGCAAGAACAAAATACCATCGGTCAATTTTAAACTTATCACTCTGATCTCACCACTCTCCCCAATGGATGTCTCTACATTACTCACCTATCGGTAAGACTATTCTTATCAGCCATGTTGAGGTTGGTTTCACTGACACGCCGATATCTTCGCCTTCAGTGAGACTTGGATACCCATCTGGCTGATGCCCTGATCCTTTAGTGTCAACTTTGACTTTTGCTCATCGATGGGACTATTATTATTGGCCACAATACGACTTGCTTCACCGATACATCGATGCTAATGTCTTCAGTGTGAATCACCCTATCAGCAAACTCTAGTTTCGCTAGGCCAATACACCGATGGATTTTTCCGTCGGTGTCACTCACCCCTTGTCACCCCGATATAACTCGATTGGCAAGATCAGCACTGTCGGCTCAACATCAGGTTATCTACCCGATGGTTTTGTCACTCCGATATAACTACGCAAACATCAAACAATTTATACATAAACAATAAAAACTCAACAAAACAAAAAATGATCTACTCCTATGGAAGTCATTCCACTGATTTCAAAGAAATCTCAACCAGTAGAATGCTTCCAATCTACATCTCTACAATTAAACCAAACAAAACTTTTTATTCCTTCTCCTCAGAAAATATACATACAACAATCTTCTCTACCTCTGTGTCTCTTCTTCTTCTCTCCCTCTCTGTTTGTTAATGAACACAACCCTACTATATAGACTCATGTCGGCAGTTACATAAGTTGGAAGATGAATCACCCTACAACCACTTCTGCCATTCGGTTACACTCATTCAGTTCGGTTACAATCTTTAATGACACGTATACAGACTCAACGTTATGCTGTTACTCGGCCAACTATGATTCAATATGGCGCTAAGGCCTTACAAACATGACACTCTGGACAGAACATAATATGCATGGAATCCTCCTGATTCTTAGGTCTCGAGGTGCTCCTCCACCATACAACCAACCAACAAAGATTTCCAAGTCCCTTGGAAATGTATCTGCAAAACAAAACAGTTTTCATCTCCATCTGTTTGTCCTGGTCTTTATCTTTCACTCTCTCTCTTCAGCTTCGAGCTTCAAATCTTCACATCAATGGAATAGTGACCAACCAACCAACAATGGCAAACCACCATCAACATCTCAGAGTATCTTCAGGCTCCTTCTACTCTTAGCAATGGAGTACTCTCAGATTGATCAAAACTTCAACGACTACAACACAATGCTCAATCAGATGTCCATCCTACACGCTGCTACATACCCATTCCTCTCATCCAACAGTAGATCCTGGAGATGCACTACGACTCTCTCTCGCAGTGGCCTCACTCTGAACCCTCTTCTAGCCAAAAACTCTATTGGTGAATGGTCTTGACAGACCTCATCATCGTCTACCCACACACTATAGGAATCCTTTTCCTTCTCGCAACTAGATGGCACGAGCATCTGCAACAATCTAGCAACTACTGTCAGCCTTCAAAATACTTTCCATGATCTTTGTTTTCAAAATGGTCACCAACCAAACATTTTGCTTCAACTCTTCACCTGCCTTCTCAGTGACAGAAATTAAATACACAACACCTCCGCCTAGACCTTTCGCTAGCTCTGATACCAATTTGATGCAGAGCGCTATGTGGAAGTGCACAACTAAACAAAATAATTGATCGGTGGGAGTCTGACTTATGTCTTAGCGATCTGCCCTTCGTCTTTTGCTATCGATCAAACATACCCCGTCGGCCACCTTGTAACTTATCACTCTGACCGTTGTAGTTATGCTGACGTGAGGTCCAACAACTCTGACTATCGGCAAGAACAATACCATCGGTCAGTTTTGAACTTATCACTCAGATCTCACCACTCTCCCCGATGGATGTCTCTACATTACTCACCTATTAGCAAGACTATTCTTATCAGCCATGTTGAGGTTGGTTTCACCGACACGCTAATGTCTTCGCCTTCGGTGAGACTTGGATACCCATCCAGTCGATGCCCTGATCCTCTAGCATCATCTTTGACTTTTGCTCATCGGCGGGACTATTGTTATCGGCCACGATACAACTTGCTTCGCTGATACACCGATGCTAATGTCTTCAGTGTGACTCACCCTATCAGCGAACTCTAGTTTTGCTAGGCCGATACACCGATGGATTTTTCCATGTGTCACCCACCCCATGTCACTCCGATATAACTCGATCGGCAAGATCAGCACTGTCGGCTCAACATCACGTTATCTACCCAATGGTTTTGTCACTCTGATATAACTACGCAAACATTGAACAATTTATACAGAAACAATAAAAACTTAACAAAACAAAAAATGATCTACTCCTATGGAAGTCATTCCACTGATTTCGAAGAAATCTCAACCAATGAAATGCTTCCGATCTACATCTCTGTGATTAAACCAAATAGAACTTTTTATTCCTTCTCCTCATAAAATATACATACAACAATCTTCTCTACCTCTGTGTCTCTTCTTCTTCTCTCCCTCTCTGTCTGTTAATGAACACAACCCTACTATATAGACTCATGTCGACAGTTCCATAAGTTGGAAGGTGAATCGCCCTACAACCACTTTTGCCATTCAGTTACACTCATTCAGTTCGGTTACAATCTTTAATGACACGTATACAGACTCAATGTTATGCCATTACTCGGCCAACTATGATTCAATATGGCACTAAGGCCTTACAAACATGACACTCTGGATAGAACAGAATATGCATGGAATCCTCCTGATTCTTAGGTCTCGAGGTGCTCCTGCACCAGGACCAAAGGTGATCAAGCTCTGATACCAACTGAAAGGAAGCTAGGTGTGCGGAAATCGCTTCCGACACTAATCTAATGAGGAGAGGGCTATGCAAATTCAAATTTATCCTAACTATTACAGCAATGTTAAACTATTAACATGAGATATTGTAGCAAAACACAAGAACCAGAAAGAAGACAGAGAGAGACAAAGATTTACGGTGGGGAAAACCCTTATCGGGTGAAAAACCCCACACTCAAAAACCTGCACAATGTATTAACAAATCTGAAAGTTGTTTACAATACACTTGCAATGCAAGCTTCAATGGTCTTTGACACTTGTGTCTGGAGTCAATCCGGCAGCATAACAGTACCTATAAACCTGTAATACAAACTCCATCTCCAAGCACCTGTTTATATAGAATATACAAGGCAATATTGGACCTTTCTTGGGATGGGAATCCAACATGGCTTCATGGACCAAAACCCATGCCTAAGGACAATTGGTCAACATTGTAGAGTGTGCCCGACACTTGTCCATGTTGCAAGTATGAGCTTAACCAGTGTTGTCATTGATGTCAACATACTCATATTGCATTGACAAGAAGGATTGGATGAGCTGTGTGCTGAGCTTATTGAGGAAATCAGTCTCAATCAGGAACAGTGAAGAACAGTGATGAGAAGAAGGCAAAAGTACTCAATCAGTTGAGTATCAGAGGATGCGTATTAAAGGGTTTGTAGATATGAGTCTTGAGATGTTCTAGTCAAGATTTTAGAGGTCCACATGAATATATGAAGTTGTGATCGATCAAGTAGAATCAGTTCCGGGAGCTGCTCCAGAGTGACAAAGTGCTACAAAAAGGTCCGATGAGATCTGGAAGTGCATTGTCCTATTCTGCGGATTGGACAGAGTGTTTGGGATGTCCTTGTGATGTGTCATCTCGATTTGTTCATGGTTTGGAGGTCCGGAAGCACTTGTTTCAGTATGACAGTGGCGGTAGACTATGTTCTTGAAGTTCCGGATGAAGAAGAGAAGAGATTCCAGTAAGTAGAAGAAGTGCGGATGTACCTGGTCATTCAGGCAAGCTTGTGAAGGTTCTTGGATCATGTTGAGGTTGTGTTGTTGGTCCGCATTAGTGTTAGAGCCCAGAATTGGAGATATACTTCCGGATGAAGATGTTCTTGTTCAGGTTAGCCGATCGGATGGGTTATTTATCTTGCGAATGTTCTTGTGGATGATTGTCGACTTGCGGATGTTCTTGTGGATGATTGCTAACTTAGATGATTGTTCCTAAGTTGATGCCTTGTATAAATAAAGGTTTGTGAGTTCATTTCATAGTGTGTTGTGGAGCGAATGTGTGTGGTATAGCAGAAGAGCGAAAGGCAGAGCAGGTGTGTCTCAGGCTTAAATGGAACTGATCTAGACATGGTGAAGATGTCATTCTCCAGTTCAAGTTTGTAATACCTATGATCTTGTAGACAATGTGTCTCTTGTAGGCAGTGTGCCTCTTTGTGAGTAGTGTGCTCGGGCAGTGAGCCCTGACTGGCATGTGCCATCCATTTTTCTTATTCTTCTAACAGAGAATAATCCTTGGGTTAATCACCCCGTGGTTTTTCCCTTAACCAGGTTTTCCACGTCAAAATCTTGGTGTCTAATGTGTTGATGTTTATCTGCTCCTGTGTTCTTGCTTTATGCTTTGATGAATGGTTAATTGACATGTTGTTAATTAACAAAGTAGATTCAAGTGTTTGAAGTAGAAGCAAGTTTTTGCACAACTGATTCACCCCCCCTCTCAGTTGTGTGCCCTAGATCTAACAATTGGTATCAGAGCCAAGTTCCTCTAAAAGGAGCTTAACCGCTTGAGGAGATCCAGGATGTTGTCATACAAGAAGGATAGTCCGAAGTTTGATGGAACCAACTTCTCTCTCTGGAAAGGTCGCATGAAATGTCACTTGGAGTGTATGGGAAAAGCATACTTGTCCATGGTTACAAAACCATATGTACCTCCACAAGGTGGTCTGACAACTCTGAATGAAATCACAGATGCTGAAAATAATCTACGGACCAAAGAAGCTCTTCTTAGCGCATTGACTGACTCAAAACTCTCAAATGTTATTGATCTACCAACTGCATATGAGATCTAGGTTAAACTGGAACTTCTGCATGAAGGAGATGAGTTTGTTAAGAGTGCAAGGTTGCAAAGTCTCAAAGGGAAATTTGAAAGATTGAAGATGAGAGATGATGAAAATATCACTACCTTTATGCCAAGAGTAAATGAGCTAGTGTGTGGAATCAAGAATGCTGGTGGAGTTCTAGATGAAAATGAAATTGTTTGCAAAATTCTCAGATCCCTTCCTACTGCTTACAAAATCAAGGTTGCTGCCATTAATGAATTCAGAGCCCATACAACTGTCACAAGAGAGCAATTGGCTGGCAAACTGGCTACTTTTGAAATGACTGAGTTTGGAGATGATCCCCCCAAGACTGAATCTGCATTCAAAGCCAGTGCTTATGTGAAAGGCAAACAAAGATTTGATCCAGGAGAAAACTCTTCAAGGAAGCTGTCATGGTATGATCAAGCAAGGAAAGACATGGAAGAGGAAGAAGTAGAAACAGCTCATCTTGAAGCCCTCATTGCAAAAAGACTGGCAAGAGGATCTGGTAAGTATGAAGGAAAGTTACCTTTTAAATGCTTCAACTGCAATAAGATTGGTCATTTTGCCTCAAGATGTCGGGAAAGAACTGTAAGGTCAAATTCTAACAGACAAATGTTCCAAAAGAACTGTTATTATGTTCATGAAGAAGATGATAATGAAGGTGTAACAGATGATGAATCAGAGATAGGAAATAGATCCGGAAATGAATGGGTGTTTATTGCCATCAAGGAAGAAGATCCAATATCCTCTGAATCTGTCAATCATAAGGTTGTGGAAAGAGCTTTGGCTGCACAAGTTGAAGAAAAGGATGATTGGGTTATTGACAGTGGATGTTCTCACCATATGACAGGTGACAAGAACAAGTTCTTAGATTTGGAAAGGTATGAAGGAGGAATGGTAAAATTTGGTGATAATTCTGCTGGCAGAATTAGAGGTAGGGGAACTATTTCTTTTGATGGAAAGAGCAAAACCGGTAATGTACTATATGTTGAAGGATTGAAGCACAATCTTCTCAGTGTTGGTCAGTTGGTGGACAAAGGCTATGATCTCCGGTTCAAAAATGGAAGGTGCAGGATCTTTGAAAGCTCTGGAACTGAGATTGCTTCTGGTACTCAAACAAAAGGTAATATCTTCCATCTAGTTGGCTCTAATAAAAGTTGTTTGTTTGTTCAAGTTGATCAGAGTTGGTTATGGCATAGAAGGATGTGTCATGTGAATTTTGATAACATCATCAAGATAAGCAATACTCAGGCTGTAAGAGATCTTCCAAAATTGGTGAAACCTACAAATAGTTTGTGCAAAGAATGTCAGCTAGGTAAACAGAGCAGAGTCTCTTTCAAAAGCAAGGATCAGTCCTCTACTAGATTATTGGAATTAGTTCATACCGATCTCTGTGGTCTGACAAGAATCAAGAGTATGCAAGGTGATAGATATTTTATGTTACTGATTTATGACTATTCCCGGATGATGTGGGTTACCTTTCTAAAAGAGAAATTAGAAGCCTTTGAGAAGTTCAAAATCTTCAAAGCTATGGTAGAGAATCAAACTAGATTAAAACTGAAATGACTAAGGTCTGATAGAGGTGGTGAATTCACATCCGATGAATTCATAGACTTTTGTGAAAAGCATGGTATAAAGAGACAACTATCTGCTCCTAGGACTCCACAACAGAATAGAGTAGTTGAGAGAAAGAACCGGACCATCCAGGAAGGATCCAGGACAATGATGATGGAAACAAATGTTCCTCAGATGTTTTGGAGAGAAGCTGTTAGCACTGCAGTCTACACTCTCAATCGAGTTCAAATCAGAAGCAATACTGGTAAGACTCCTTATGAACTTTGGTTTGGTATAACTCCCACTGTGAGATATTTCAGAGTATTTGGTAGCAAGTGTTACATCAAAAGAGATGAAGATCTAGGAAAGTTTGATGCTAGAAGTGATGAAGAAATTTTCTTGCGTTACTCCACTCAAAGCAAAGCATACCGGTGTTACAATAAGAGATTGAGAAAGATGATAGAAAGTACAAATGTGAAGGTTGATGAAGGAATTGAGAAGCCCTCAAGGTTTTATGAATATGATGCAGATGATCAGAATGATTCTCTGATACAAGGAGCTCAATCCTCTTCTGAAATTTAGATTCAGACTGATCCGGTAAATCAGGAAGAAGAGGTGTGTCTAAATGAGCCTAATCAAGAAACAGTAGTACAAGAAACTTCCAAAGTTCCAAGATATGTAACTCTAAACCATTCTGAAGATCAAATCATAGGTGACAAAAGCAAAGGGGTACAAACAAGGAGGAAAATTGCTCAAGGTTCAAATGAATATTGTCTTATTTCAAAGATTGAACCTAAGACAATAAATGAAGCTTGCAATGATGAAAATTGGACCAAAGCAATGGAGGAAGAATTGATGCAAATTGAGAAAAATCACACTTGGGATCTTGTTCCCAGACCTAGAAACAAGAATGTGATTGGAACCAAATGGGTCTTCCAGAACAAACTAAATGAAGTTGGTGAAGTAATCAGAAATAAAGCCATATTGGTCTGCAAAGGCTACTCTCAAATAGAAGGAATTGATTTTGAAGAAACCTTTGCTCCGGTGGCAAGGATTGAAGCAGTCAGATTATTTCTTGCATTTGCTACTTTCAAAGACTTCAAGGTATATTAGATGGATGTCAAGTCTGCCTTCCTAAATGGTGATTTGGAAGAAGTATACATTGAACAACCAGATGGATTTCAATTGTCTGATCATGATGATATGGTCTACAAGTTGAAGAAAGCACTGTATGGATTGAAGCAAGCCCCTAGAGCATGGTATGAAAGGTTGGATAAACATCTTGTGCAGATTGGTTTCAACAAAGGTACCGCTGATAGTAATCTATATTTCTAAATAGATAATGAAAATATCTTGATTGTTGAAGTATTTGTTGATGATATCATCTTTGGAGGAAGAGACAGTTTGTGTAAAACCTTTGCAAATCAAATGAAAAGTGAGTTTGAAATGTCAATGCTTGGTGAAATGAATTTCTTCTTGGGTCTGCAAATTACTCAGACTAAGAAAGGCATCTTTATCTCTCAGACCAAATATGTGAAAGAATTGTTGAGGAAATTTAGAATGGAAGATTCAAAGCCAATGAATACTCCTATGGCAACCGGATGTAAGTTGAGCAAAGATGATGACTCTCCTAAGACAGATCAAACCAAGTATAGATCAATGATTGGAGGACTATTGTATCTCACTCAGACTAGACCAGACATAATGCAGGCTGTTGATCTTATGGCAAGATTTTAGGCTGATCCTAGAGAATCTCATGTTATGGCAATCAAGAGGATTTTTAGATATCTAAAGGGGACAGTTGAGTACGGTCTATGGTATCCTAGAGATCAGGATTTTTCTCTTCATGCATATACAGATGCAGATTAGGTAGGAGATGTGGATGAACGGAAGAGTACATGTGGAGGAGCATTCTTTTTGGGAAAAAGGTTGGTTTCTTGGCTAAGCAAGAAACAAGAGGCAATATCTCTGTCTACAACTGAAGCAGAATACATTGCAGCAGTAGGTAGTTGCACTCAAATCTTATGGATGAAGCGATGTTAAGAGACATTAAAGTAGAATTTGAGAAGCCTACCACAGTTTTCTGTGATAATTCAAGTGCAATAAATATTTCTAAGAATCCGGTGTTGCATTCTAAGACCAAGCACATATCTATCAAGTTTCACTTTCTGAGAGAGCAAGTGAACAAGGATGAAGTCAGATTGGAGTATGTACCATCCAAGGATCAAATTACAAATATCTTTACTAAACCTCTTCCCAAGGACTCTTTTGAGTACCTCCGGGAGAAGTTAGGGGTCATGGCCCCTCTCGTGATGAACTAGGATGCACTGATGTGCATCAGTCCGGTGGATATCACAGTCATATCTTGTGATCCGGATTGATGATGGGGAGTTGCTACTAAGGGGGAGCAACTGGTATGATTCTGATATGTTAGAATTGCAAGTATGAGCCCTTTTCCATTGATGTCAAAGTTGGAGAGAAGACATGTGAAAAACAAGTGGTTGATGATCAAAGGGGGAGAAATAAAGGAAGAGAAGACATGTGAAGAGTTGTTGCTAATAGGGGGAGCTGTGACAGAAAGGAGAAGTTCTTGTCTTGATGGTTTTTCACATCATATGTTGCCATCAATGACAAAGGGGGAGATTGTTGCAAGTATGAGGTTAACTAGTGTTATCATTGATGTCAACATACTCATATTGCATTGACAAGAAGGATTGGATGAGCTGTGTGCTGAGCTTATTGAGGAAATCAGTCTCAATCAGGAACAATGAAGAACAGTGATGAGAAGAAGGCAAAAGTACTCAATCGGTTGAGTATCAAAGGATACGTATTAAAGGGTTTGTAGATATGAGTCTTAAGATGTTCTAGTCAAGATTTCAGAGGTCCGCATGAATATATGAAGAAGTTGTGATAATAGAGTCAGGAGTACCAAGATTCCCAAAATGGGCTATGACACATGCTCTTACGACACTTACGACTGTCATAGAATCTGTCATAGCGGTCACAACTTACAACTATAAGAGAATCTATCATACACATGCTATAAATAGAATATTCTCTTACAACATGTCATATTCCACCTTGGGGTGCCCAAATATGCCTTATTCAAAGATGCTTCATGACACATGTCATCACCTGTCTTACAGACTTCTATTTTCGACTCTTACATGTCATAGATTCATCATAGGAATCCGTCATAACCGTTTCGGTCAAACATTCCCTTACACAACATGGAAGATGCTGACACATGGAAAAATGCTCCTACCACAAAGTGGGATGCCTATCTCCTCATGTGAGGACAAAAACTAAAGTTGTCATATTCCATGTAGGATTGACACATCACCGTGCCACATCCCACAATATGACAATTGGAATTTTACAATTATTTACAACATAGGCAATTAAGTAATAAATGCAAACATTACAAATGTAAGGAATTACCAAGGTTGAGACACCTTAATTCCAAACACTTTGAAGGATGATAATGAAACATCAGTCCTGAATTTTTATCAAGATCTAGTGTCCAGCTTTGGAACTCCTGACTCTATTATTTTAGATAATGCTTTAGCATTTATTGGATTAAGAGTATTTGATTGGTTTGTCAAAAATAACATATTTCTGAATACTTCATCAAATTATTACCCTCAAGGTAATGGATAGGCCAAATCAACTAACAAGAATCTGATTAAGATCATAAAGAAAATAGTTGATGAAAATCAGAGGTCTTGGCATGAAAAGTTAAAGTTAGCATTATGGGCTGATAGGATTACACCTAAAAGATCAATAGGTAATTCACCCTATGCGCTTACATATGTAAAAAGAAGCCAAGTTAACAATAACAGTGGAATTGCCAACTCTTAGTTACATAAAAGAGTTAGAGTTACTTGAAGAATAGCTAATGGAAATTAGGCTTGCACAGCTGATTAAACTTGAAGAAATCAGAAAAGAGGCCTTGAAAACATTGGAGATACACCAAGCCCAAATGAAGAGGACATTTGATAAAAGGGCAGTACCAAGAATTTATAAAGAAGGAGATCTAGTTTTCAAGTGGAATGAGTTGAAGAGTAGACCAGGTCAACATACAAAGTTTGATGCAATATGGGATGGACCATATATAATAACAGAATGCAAGCAACACAATGCATTCCAGCTTACTAAGTTAGATGGTGAGGTGTTGCCAATCCCAGTCAACGGGATTCACCTCAAGTTATGTTATTAGTGAGGCAGCCTTATGCTGTAAATAAGTGCTTCTGCACATTTAGTTTCAGTTATTGTTTTGGTTTCCAAGAAGTCCTTTTGCACATGTTGCTGATTTTGTTTTAAGCAAATCAGTTTAGTTTCAGGTTTTCAGTTTGTTGCTGTTGTTGTGTTCAGTTAGTGTGAGTTGCAGAAATTCTCTAAGTTTAGGACAGAAAAGACTCTATGCCCAATGGAGTTGCAAAGGCTACTGGTTCTAAGTTGTTTAGCAGGCAAACACCCCTGAGAGGTCGCCAGAAATATTACTAATTTTGTTCACACTTAAAATTAGTTTGACCTAAGTATAGTTGTTTAGAAATAATAAAAAAACCTTCGAAGTTATGCATTTGTTGAATAGTTGATATCTTAACAGAGCAAAGATGGAATTTAGTTGACATGGTAGCCCATTAGTCTAATCAAGACTGATGAGTCATCATGACAAGAGAATAGGATTGCCAAGGTACCAATCATTCAAGAAATACAGTTATTTTTGCATCATGTTATCTTTCAGGAGTTATAAGTTAGATTGATTATTCAGTTAATCAGTTTTGAATAAAAGAAAGAAAGATATTTGTATTGAATTGTTATTTCATGTCACATTTTGAACATACATTCAATATCTGTTACTTTATCTCATGCATTGATTAAAAAGGAAATACACATACATCATATGCATAAGAGAAATTAACTGATCATGTTTAAAAGGAAGTGTTCAAATGTGTCCCACACAAGCTGTGGGAGTAACTAGATTGAGCAATTGCAGACATCCAATCTATACATCTATTTTATAAAAGAAAAGAAATGAACACGTGATAAAATGAAACATCCATCATTGCTTGAGCAAGAAGGTTGTTTGTTGATGCCGACCTTTAGTCTTCAGTCTTTATCTTTAGCTCCCATCATCAGTTGAACCTGAAAAAAATTTGGAATAGTCTTGTTAGAGCTCCAGATGTTTTAAGTTATCACATGCTTTTATCAAATAGATACATAAACTTGTCACATCATGCATTCATATGAAAGATCGAATCAGATATGTGATACAAATTAGGGAAAAACCATGAAGAAGATCAATCAATGCTATCAGGTATACATTTTTATACTAACTTGTTTGTTTACTGTGCAGGTATAGGACAAATATTGTTGTTGGTTTGAAGATAAATAAACATGTGGATTAAATGTGGCTCCCACAAGGGTTTGAGCCCAACATGTTTTCTTCTCATTTGAAAAAGAGTATCAAAAGGATAGGATGCATCATTCCAAGCTACACTATGCATCACCTAATCAACTTACAAAAAAGTTATGTCATCATGACATTCATTGCAGTTGATTGGAACAAATCAGATTAACTTAAGATGCCTGAATCAAGTTGACAAATGCAGAAATTAGAGTTGCATTTCATCTCTTTCATAGCATTATCAGAATACCATTTTCCTATCATATTCGATGTCATATTTTCAAAACTAGACTTAAGAAATGACAAAAGAGTGAATAGAGATAAGTACAGTCATCAAGTTTGGTCATCAAGTGCAGACATGGTCAAATGTATTAGGCAGGTTTCAATTGCATATTAGATAGAAAGAACAGACTACAAGAGCTTTCATTTTTCATACAACAGTTGAAGGCAAATCATAGAGTCACACTGATGTGTTCATGAAGATAAAGTATAGCTGAAAGAAGTGATACATGCCTTGCCTCATGAAGGACAGAAGGTACAATGTACAAGAACAACTATGATAAATGCAATATGATCAAATTAATATGGGACAGCAATCAAAATGCATGATGGATGTCAAAATTCAAACGACAAGGTACAGTAATTTCTTATCAGTTGAATAGCCTTGAAATTAAAATAAAGAGAACAGTCATTGGATATGGAACAATCAACATGAGCAACAGAGGGTAGTCCTAAAGATTATAATAAAGCATATATTTACCATTGTTTATTTTTCATGAAGGTAAACTAACTTGTTGATTGTTTGACCATTGAAATGGATGATATTATGCAAGATGACTGTCACCAATTCAAAAAGAAGCAGCCATACCTCAATCAAAAAAAATCAGTTATGGAAATGAGGTAATAACAACTAAAGGCAATCATGTTTTTATTATTTAATGACTGTTAGGACACTTTTGATCCTTGTAATGGTATCATCATCAAGAGTGGACAGTCAACTATGATATAGACAGAGTCACAGTGCTAGTGCAGAGATACACTCTAAAAGTGGAGACAACATGATGCAGAGGTGCACAAGGGAAGGTATCAACACAAGATAAGTTTGGTTTGTTCTCCTTAGCCCACTCACCCACTTCACTCCTTCAATCCAACACAATCAAAGGCACATTCAAGGAATATGAAGGATTTGATGTCCAGACTATTGTCCAACCCCTAAGGCTTCTCCAACACCTTAAGATAGGTCAACAAACACCTCCTATGAAGTTGGTTTGATTCCCAACTTCCCAAAACTCTCTAACCTATACTTTGACTAGTAAGGCTACTAGCCCTCCAAACTAGGTTTTCTCAACAAAACTTGACAAAATCCCAAAGGACTAGGCAAACAAATGATGGTTTTAGATACCCTCTATGGAACCCTATCAAACTCCCAAGTCTCCTGTTCCAACTCTACTCCAGCAATCCAGAACACTCATTTGGTCTTCTAGGCCTAATTGATCAATTTAGGCTAGGTTACAAAGCAAGTGCTCAACATTGGGTGCATAGGTCAGGGGTAGGAACTTGGAATGACTCTACCATCCCCAAACAACACAAATCCACCATTCATTCACTCACTCTATAAGACTTTTGTCATTTACATCACCAAATTGCATAATTTCAGTCAAATACATAGAGATATTTGACCTAGGGCATCACCTTAAAAATAGAAGACTGCATTTCCCAACAAAAAGATTTTGGAATCAAGTAGTATACACCCCTATCCTACATTTCACTGAGTGGCATGAAATTTCATCAGTGGGAATGCATTATAGGGCCAAATTTGTGGGACAGCCCTAGAAAACAGGGTTTCTAGACCAGTTCGGATTAAAAATGCAATAACTTTTCACTACGACCATTTCAGAACCTCAAACCAATTGCATTCGAACCCTGACTCAGTCTAGTTTCAGAAAAAGTACATTTTCTCACTTGGAAAATCTGTACAGGCCATACACAGCAAGAAAAATAGAGAAAAATAGTCAGTTTTATTGATTTTTGTGCCCAAATTCCATACAAAAACTTTCTCCTCTGTACTTGAGCAAGATGTCCTCCATATAAACCTATCTAGGTCAGTATATAATTTCTACAAATAGTTTTAATAACCAAAATGAAGTTGCAACCGGTCAATGTGTCATTGACACCATTGACAACACTTGACACTATAGCATTTTTGGCCTTAACACAAAGAAACCGATTGGTTTAACTTGTGTAATGGATCTCAAATGACTAACATACTCCCTAAAACATGACAAAACACAAAAACAATCAAAAAAACTCAAAAACCAATCCTTAGACCTTCTAGGCCTGATTGGTACAACAAGGATCCAAGTGGACTAAGCATGATTGAGGTTTATATGATTACCCCAATCATCTTGACCACACAAGAGGACCTTACATCCATGGCTACAGCGTTATTACAGATCACATTAAACAAAAACCACAACCTTTCAAAAAACAAATGCAATCAAAATGATCTTGGAATCAAGGTGCTGCTAGGTGCCCTGCACCACAACATACAGTTAAGAATTTGATGAATAAATGTAAGAGGATCAATGTTTGAGAATGAAGGATAACATAAAGGATAGCATGAACATCCTTCAGAAAGCATAAGATTTTCATAATGCAATAATAGCAAGGGCCACAATTTTTTTATTACATTGTTTCCATTCATTGTGAGAGCAAAGACAAGAATAATTGTAGAAGACTCATGATATGCCATATATATGCTACAGTGATAATGTCGACAGAGGAAAAAGACAAGCATTCATTACTTCATATGCCATTATTCCTGACTGACACAATTATGATAAGCATTTGCCATAATGAAGGAGAGAGAGAAATCGAATACATGAGATACATGCTATAGGAAGATCAAAATGCAAAGATAAATGTCAAAGAGTAGCATAATAATGATTACCTGACAGTGAATCAGCTAAATACAAAATGGAATGCCAAATTAAATCCCCTTGTATACAAGACCGTTATTTTACATCTCTTTGCAGAAAAGGGTATATATCATTGTTCAAGGCTACAGAAATGAGATTGTCATCACTCAAAGTGTTCAGAAGCCAAAAAGAAATGCTCAGAATGGAGAATGAATGCTTGTTACAGTGGAGCCTCTCAAAATGCAAACACATGGAGAAGTATAAAAAAAGAGTAAAACCCTAACACATTTCATACATACAGTGGAAAGAAAATAGCTGCAATGTATTTGTTTGCATGGCCGTGACCAGAAGTGAAGGCGAAAGTTACAGAAAGGTGTTTTGCATCATGGTCGTGACAAAAAGAGGGTTTTCTGAAGATACCCATGTGTTTTTCTTATGAAACCCTAACATATCTTTTGCCATTATAATGTGCTTTTGTCAAGGTCGTGCCATAAAATGGTAAGAATTATATATATTCTAGAAGAAACCCTTGTCAGGTTTTGAAGCCTTTCTTCTTTTTCAGATACAGTTAAGCAGAGTATATGCCAAGGTGCCTACAAGTATGGCCGTGGAATAGAGAAGGGTTAATGTGCAAGATTCAATGGAAACCCTCATGATAAAGTTAAACCCTTACAAGTTTCATATCATAGAATCAAGAAAATAGGCTACAGAATGCAAATATGGCCGTGGCCATGAAAGAGAAAGATAGTATAAGATGATACCCAAATAGTGAAGCTTAAACCCCTATTTTGCTTTGCATATACAATGATAAAAAAGAGATTACAGTACAGAGAAAAACCAGTAAGAAATGTTACAAAAAATGGCAGTAACAAAGGCCATACAGAAGGAGAAGAACATTAAACCATACCCAGATGAAAAGGTTTGAAACCCTTGTCTTTTTTGTTTGCATTTACAAAATAAGTCAGAAGTCTATAACAAGAAAGCTTAACTTCATTTGCAGAGAGTGGAGAAGCATAGCGGCAACCCCCTCTGATGAGGGTCTTATCTTTTTTCTCATATTTTGCAAGAAGTTTCAAACAGAGAAAGCAAAAGTAATGTCAAGAAGAGAATACAGAAGGAGAAAATAAGTATGGTCGCGACCATTGCGACAAGAAGTTGTAGAAAATGAAAGAAATATCAGTAAGAAATCAAATATACAGCACTTACCACTTTTGTCATCTCATTTCACTCAGAAATGCAAAAGAATCAAGCACAGAGGTCTGAAAGATGCACAGAGAGGTCATGGAGAACAAGATAAACCCTAAGTTCCAAGAGGTTGTAGAGCAAAGTGGGGCCATCAGAGGAGGACAAAATGAAAAATGATCAAATAATTAGGGTTTCTAACCCTTTTGTCAAAAGTTCTTTTCTTCATTATGTTTTGACTTCTCAAAATAACCCATTATTGCCATATCCAAAAAATCAAATCAGGGTCAAAACATCAAAGATGTATTACCTAGTAATCATCATAAGAGATAGCTGACAGATGGTATTATTGCAAGTATGAGGTGAGCCAGTGTTGTCATTGATGTCAACATACTCATATTGCATTGACAAGAAGGATTTGATGAGCTGTGTGCTGAGGATATTGAGAAAATTAGCCTCAGTCAGGAATAGTGAAGAACAGTGATGAGAAGAAGGCAAATGTACTGTATAGGATGAGAACCGGAGGATGCGGATTAAAGGGTTAGTAGATATGAGTCTTGAGATGCTTCAGTTAAGATTTCAGAGGTCCGCATGAAGATCTGAAGGAGTTGTGGCTGTCGGTATAGAACCGGTTCCGGCAGGTATCCAGAGGTGACAGAGGATCACAAAAAGGTCCGGTGAGGTCCAGAATTGTATTATCCTAATCTGCAGATTGGAAGGAGTGTTTGGGATGTCCTTGTGATGTGTCATCCTAATTTGTGTATGATTTGGAGGTCCGGAAGTACCTCTTGCATTATGACAGTGGCGACAGACTGTGTTCTTGAAGTTCCGGATGAGGAAGACAAGAGATTCCAGTAAGTAGAGGAAGTGCGGATGTATTCGGTCATTCAGACAGGCTTGTGAAGGTTCTTGGATCATGTTTAGGTTGTGTTGTTGGTCCGCATTGATGGTAGAGCCCGGAATTGAAGTTATTCTTCCGGATGAAGTTCTTGCTCTGTTTAGCCGACCGGATGAGTTGTTCATCCTGCGAATATTCTTGTGGTGGCCGACCGGATGTGTTATTCATCTTGCGGATACTCTTATGGTTATTTGCCGACTTAGATGTTTGTTCCTAAGTCGATGTCTTGTATAAATAACAGTTTGTGAGTTCATTTCAAAGTGTGGTGTGTGGATGGGTGTAGCATAGCGAAGAAACGTGCGAAAGGCAGAGCAGAGATTTTTGGGCTTAATTGGAACTGATCCGGAAATGGTAGAGATGTCATTCTCCAGTTCAAGACTATGATTTTTATCACTTTGTAGACAGTGTGTCTCCTTGTAGGCAGTGGGCCTCTTTGTGAGCAGTGTGCTCGGGCAGTGAGCCCTTATTGGCATGTGCCATTCATTTTTCTTTATTCTTCTAACAGAGAATAATTCTTGGGTTAATCACCCCGTGGTTTTTCCCTTAACCGGGTTTTCCACGTCAAAATCTTGGTGTTCAATGTGTTGATGCTTATCTGCTCTTGTGTTTATGTATTATGCTTTCATGGATGATTATTTGATATGCTGCTAACTAACAACAAAGAATCAAGTGTTTGAAAGAAGAAGAAGTTTTATACAACTGATTCACCCCCCCCCCTCTCAGTTGTATGCCCTAGATCCAACAGGTATATATTACACTCCAAAAGGTGGTTGACAGTCAAAGATAAGCATGATACTTTGTAAGATTCAAACATATGATTATTACCTTATGGTCGACTATCTTTATAGTCCAAAGATGCTACTATCACATGGTAAAAAGATTCTTATAGTATCTGTATAATGTGAGGTGACCCAATATGGTCAAAACATGTTTTCTTATTCCTTGTAAGGTCATAATTAGAATCAAAGTCAGGATACGAATGAAGACAAGATAGAATTACAAGGTGGCAGAGGCTTGTCATAAGTTTTTTTTTCTTTCTTTGCATGAAGAGGATTCATGAAGTGTCTAAGGTATTTTGCATGGTGACAGTACATGTGGAGTGATAGGTGTTTTTGTAATGCATTTTATCCTTGATATTGTAAATGGAGTAATAAGGATAATTTTTGTCTTAATGCATGGCGATGATGTGAAGTCAAAGGGAGACATAAGGTTTTGACTTATGCTATGAATAGCAAATATATTATAGTTTAAATATAAGTCATATATAGTACACAAGAGGACTTGATGGAATATTCATTTATTGAATACTATTTACTAGCCATTGCATTGCATGGATTGGTGAATATACGAGTTATTTTTGACTTATGCATGGAACAGTTTGAGGAGCAGATTGAGGAGTTATATGAGTAGTTCACCTTGAGTCGATCACTTCATTTCATTGGTGCATGGATCAGAGACAATTTTAACACCTTCTATCTATTTTTTCTATCAGTTTGGAGGTGTCTTTTGCATGATTTCAGGGCTTGCACGGGAATCAATTATCATTTATACATGTGCTTTTTTGAGATAACTGAGGTTCAAAATCTAGTTTTCTAAGGGTCAATCTTTTGACTTATCTTTTCTATATATTGTAAAACTTCATTCATTATGGAGTTAGTTCTTGCCTTTTTGCTCTTATACACTTTGAGAGAAGAAGGTTTTGTAGCTCAATTTTTACATTTTTATTGAGAGTTCAGTAGGTTACAGGTTCCATTTTTGTCTCCTTTGCAATATTTCCTTTGTTCTTTTGAAATCAAATAGTTACCTTTCCATTTAGTGCTAATTGTTTGAAGTGATTTGATGAAGTTTTACTGTGTTTAATTATTAAACCTTTAAAATTATTGTCTCACTTTTTGCTTACAGTATTAAGCATATAATTATTACAGGTCTTAGGTTGTGTTAACCGAAAATAATCTTTTTGTGTTGTGAAAAATCCATTTCCTTCATAGAAAACTTGTTTTCAAGCCTCCCTTAGAATCATTTTTTGTGATATTTATGCCAAGATTGGATTGTGTGAAAGTCAGATTTCTGAGTTATATTGTGAACCAGATTGCATATTTTTATCCATACTAGGTGCATCACCAAATTTTCACAGTTTTATTTCCTTATAGTTTCATTCTTACTCTTTTCCAAAATAGAAAATATACATTTCCATAGAATATTTTAAGGGAACCAGCCCACAACCTGGAGGTCTAATTTCATTATAGGGCACCCACAACCTGAAATTAGTCAAATGTTACACGGAATTGCAATGCTTTTTTAGCCTTCCATACGGGCGCAATCCCTAGTGATAACAAGTATATCCCTAAAAGGTTGATATTATAGTACAAATACCCCCTCCTCAAACTTAAATGGAAGTGAGGAGTTTCCTAGGACATGCTGGGTATTATCAAAGGTTCATTGAAAACTTCAGTCAAAAAACTGACCCTTTGTTTGCCCTCCTAAAAAAAGATTTTGAGTTTAATTAGACACGACAATGTCAAGAGTCATTCGAAGCTATCAAAAGCGCCCTCATGACAGCACTAGTCATCAAATGACCAAATTGGAGTGAACCATTCCATATTCAAACAGATGCTTCCAATCAAGCCATCAGAGCAGTCTTAGGCCAGACTAATGAATCTGGAAGTATGCACACTATCTATTATGTTAGCAAAAAATCAAACCCTGTAGATAAAAATTATGCCACCATAGAAAAAAAGTTTTTGGTAATAGTTTACGCAATCAATAAGTTTCGCCACTATAACACGGGTTATACAATCTTTATACACATTGATCATGCATGTATTAGATATTTGATGAATAAATCTATGGTTGGAGGTAGAATTATTAGATGGTTGCTACTATTACAAGAATTTGACATAACCAAATTGTTGATAAGCCTGGTAAAGATAATGTTGTCATTGATTTCCTATCAAGATTGACTGTGCAGGGAAGCAATGAACTAGTAGATGATGCATTTCTAGATGAACGTATTTTTGCCATTTCCATACAATCTCCATGGTTTACTGATTTAGCTAACTATTTGGTCTCAATAAAATGTCCACCACATTTCAACCAGAAAGAAACCAGACGATTGATTCAAGACAACTCTAGATACAAATGGGTAAATGGTATTCTGTTTAAAAATTGCCCTAACCATTAGTTGAGAAGATGTGTCCAGGAAATAGAATTTTATGATATAATCAGAGCATGCCATGGTGAACCTTCTGGAGGACAATTTTCAGCCCTCTAAATTGGACACAAGATTCTGGGAGCTGGATATTTCTGGCCAACAATGACCAAGAATATCTAGCAGTATGTCAAGCAGTGTGATCAATGCTAGCGAAGGGGACGTCCAACTCCTACTACAGAGATGTCGCTCCATCCTCAAGTGGTCTTAGAACCATTTGAGAAATGGGGAGTAGATTTTTTGGGAGTAATTGATCCACCATCTAGAGGAAATCATTACATTCTAGTTTGGACCAATTATGCCACCAAATGGGTTGAAGCAAAAGCTCTGCCAGCAACAAAGGAGGAGAAGGTTTTAGATTTTCTATACAAACACATCTTGCAGAGATTTGGAACCCCAAGGGTCCTTATTTCCAATCAGGGACCATAGTTCACGTCTGCCATGATCAAAGCATTTCTGGAGAGATATCAAATTAGTCACAAGAAGCCTTCTCCATATCACCCTCAGAACAATGGTTAAGTGGAAGTGATGAATAGGAAATTGGAGAACATCCCCACAAAAGTAGTTTTAGGAAAAAGGATAGATTGGGCTGAAAGAATGACAGAAGTTGTTTGGTCCAACAACACCACCTAGAGCACCACTACTAATTTCACACCTAGTTCTCCCTATAAAATATGAGGTGGAAACACTAAGAACAACACTTAAAGTCGGTATTGATTTAACTAAGGCACAACAACACAGAATAATGCAGCTGAATAGGTTAGAGGAAATGTGGATGAAGCACTTCATCACATAGAGTTAATTAAGCAACAGAGTAAAGAATGGCATGATAGACACATCATCAACACAATTCAGAAAGGGAGATTGGGCCCTACTCTATGACTCAAAGTATCAAGATCTCAAAAGAAAATTGCACACCAGATGGTTGGGACCCTATGAAATCAAAGAAATTTCAACAATTGTGTCATTCAGTTATTACCCATTGATGGGTATCGAAGAATTCTTCTGTTAAATGGACACAGACTGAAGTTGTATCACAAACTAGCTTCCAAAGAAGAATTCTCTGCAGAAATCTAGTCTTAGATAGAACATTTCACCATGGAGGATCTCTCTTCCATGGGGCTTATGCTCTAAAAGATGATTGTGGAATGAATAAAACAGTAAAGGTTGAAAACCAGAAATGAAGGCCTTTTCTATCAAAAAAATTGGGCAAAGTTGAAAACTAGAAATGGCGGCTTTGTCTAGAGGGATGATTGAAAACCAGAAATGGTGGTCTTTCCTTTGAAATCCTCGTCTCTTTCAAATAAAATTCCTTTTTGTAGTTTCTGTAGGTCTTTGTATTTAGAAGTATCAAAAAGCTCTAGATAGCTACCGATAGTTCTAGATGGCTATGGACAGATCCAAATGAATACTGATAGACATTGTTATCCAAGTGTTGTTGGGTACGAAGTCATGATGCATCATGAAAATCAATTCGGTAAAAGTTAAGGTGAAATTATCTTAGGGATAAGTACTTTACAAAGGTATATTCTTTCCTTAAAACTTATGTAATTATTTTAATATGTATATATATGCCATGTGTCCCCCCAAATGACCCGCATGCAGTCCTCAATTTTCACATGCACCAAGGTAGTTGCATGAATGATGGTAGTCAGACAGGTGGTAGCATCAAGATTGTCCTCAGATCTTGTGTACGTTTTGATGAAGCACGAGAACCTAGTCATGATGATAATGACATTCATAATAAATGCCATAAAAAGAAATGCGTACTTTGTTGAAAAGTAATCATGACCAATAATCATGATCATAAATGGAAATAAGTTCAAAATGGAGTGGAGCAACAATTGCTATCGTCAACTCCAGATTTGAAAGGAAAGGTAATTAAGGTGGTAGCTGAGAATGGCCACTTCACACGTTGCCACTTGTTGGTCATGATGTTAGTCATTCGCAAACATAGAATAAAAGTTACACAACAACCTTTACTCATCTTGAAAGATACGATGAATTCAAAGAATTCATGATCCCAGGTCTCCGTTGATTAGGTCTTAATCTACTGACGTTACTCAGTGGTTGATGTGTGTTGCTGTTTTCCATTCAGGGGCCTTACGTGTTTCTGCACTGTTCATCATCATCATCTTCAAATATCCTGCTCTGGATGTTCGCTCTGCATAAGTCTTCAACAATTCTACCTCTGCACTGTAAATTTAGTCAAATAATGTGCATACAGGCTGATATTTGCATGATTTCTACCATTATTTATGATTCTTTGCATGATATTTTCAGTACTACATGCATTTAACTCAAATATGCTAAGGATCTTCAGTTACCTGCGGGATTTCAGCATATTTCACTGTTTCTGCTTGTTATTTATCATGATTTGCAGTTATGGTGATGAATTAATGAAATTAAAAAAAAGAAAAGGGTTAGAGAGTGAGATTCCTAAAATTACTGGACTTAGATCACTGATTCACATACAAGCTCCCATACTTGCAATGAAAAGAAGGAAAACTAGAAATCATACTTCACCAGGACATTCCACAAATCCGCATGATCTAGTGCAAAGCTTCAAAGGAAAGTTGACAACAACATGTAATGAAATGAAAGCGCTTCCAGTTGAACACAGCATTCACCAGTACATATCCAGAAATCAACAGAAGATTACGTAAAATTTACAATCAGGATGTAATCTGGAACTTCATATTCATTCAGTATGCTCAAGAACAGGTACATTTACAGTGATCTGAAGAAAGACCCTTGACATTTCAACAATTCTATCCTCATTAGTCTCAGTAATCCGATCTCCTAACTTATTCTATAGTAATTGACTCTTTGCGCCAGATGCGCCTGTGTATTCTAATGTATTCCTCCTCTTTAAAAATGACAAGCTCTGGATGCTATATAGAGCAACTGCCAGAAAATGGTTACAATGATCCAAGGATCAGGATCCTCTCACAACAAACAACGGTCTAGATGAAAAGCACATGCTTCGCCAGTTAGCAAATGTACAGCTGGCACAGAATATTCCAGCATCTTCAACTTGATTCGGCCTCCAGCTGGCGAACAGCATATTTGACAATATCCTCTTCATGTCTGGTCCATGTTGACTCTATGCGCAACTTTGTAATGCTCAGCCTCAGCAGCATCATCATGATCTCCGCGTTCAGCTTCAGCAGCATCATGACTTCAATGTTCAGCTTCAGTAGCATCATGACTTCAATGTTCAGCTTCAGCAGCATCATGATGATTTCCTGCAAGTAAACAGACAAACATTAAGTTCATCATCATCATGATAAACAACAGGAAGTAAACACTTTATTAAACATACCTCCCCATGTGCAGCTACAGGCAATCAGGCTTTACCTGTGAAAAATATGCACTAAATGCATAAACGGCATAAAAACAACCAGGTCAACCCTCGTTGACCAAAATCAGGCAATCAGGCTTTCAAATTTCTATCGCTTCATGTTTTTGCCCATTTTCTTGTATATCGGGTTCGAAATATGATGATGATGATCTCAGATTATACAAAGAAATAATCGCCTTTCAACCATCCTTAGAAAACGGCCCTGCATCATCATCATATTTGCATCGGCGTGACTACATATGATCAGGGTGACAATTTTACCTTAGGCCGACGGCAACAGTTATACCGACGCCAAAAATCATGATGATGACCAACTATATATCTTCAAAGTGGCCGCAGGATATCACAAAATATGATGATCCTCCTTTCCTAATGCTCTGATGAAAAGCACATCAGGATGTTTTGCTCTTGCACATTCTGGAAAGAAAGACATCGTCATCATCATCATGATGAAGACAAACAGGAAGACTCGGAAAATGATCCTGCCACTGGGGAAAATCATGATGACGTCATCGTCATCATCAGGCTTGGTTAAAATGCAAAGGGATGACGTCATCGTCATGTTTCGTGAAGATCAGGAGATAACTGGAATATCGGGTTCCCTCCAAGAAAGATGATCAGGTCATGAAAGCAGTATGACCCTTTTCGGCCAAGGCAATCCTCTCGAAAGATTAGGATGATGAACATCATCATCATATTATACGCACTGGGTGATCAAAAATATGATCCTGCTAAAAGTCCTGATGACGTCATCAGGATATCCGGGGCTTGTGTTAATCTTCGAAGATGACGTCATCGTCATCATCATATTGGCGAAATGGATCACGCCTTGGAAAATATCCTGCCGAAGGACAAAGGTGATGGTGACGTCATCGTCATCATCATATTTGCAAAAGGTTATACTTGTCGGCAGGATGATATTACGAACTGTTGGGAGAGACGAACAAGATCATGATGATCTTGTTCAACATGACTTTAAGAAATGAAAATCATCCTCCGCTTCGAAAGATAAGGTGATCATCATGATCACGCAAAAGGAGGTCAGGAGGATATTAAGAAATGTCGGGTCTCGAAATATCATGATGATGTTGATCACCAAGACTGTCGTGCGCGCACAAATTATGCAGATGGCAGATTTCTCTAAGTAAGGTGATATTATAATATCATCATGATATTATAATATCGGGTGATGTTGGAATATCATGATGATGATGATGTTTCCAGGGTCGCTTGACGGGTAAAACACACCTGCACTTAAGATTGACGTCCGGATGTTTCGGGACTGCATGATTTTTATCAGGTGATAGAGTAAGATCATGATGATGACCCTTTGGCGACACAAAAGACCGCCCGACGGGAAAGGATTAATACGACTTAAACTTGACGTCCGGATGTTTCGACCTCAGGATATTATCGGGGGGCTTTTCAAATATCATGATGATGATGTTCATACAGCAATTATCAGGTTTGACCAAAACTTTGACTGCTCACAACTCCCTCATATGGACGAATTTTCAAGTGATGCAAAAGGCAAACCTGCATGAAATTTCAAGCTCTTTCTAACCATGAAGTCACAGAAACAAAAATATGAACTTTGACAAACTAACCTCATGATGATGACCTACCTCATCCTGACCTTCATGATGATGATGCACCTGACTTAATTTTTACCAAAACCGCCAGAAACAGACAACACAAGCCAAAACAAAAGCTGGGTCCCTGTTTTGCCAAGTCAAAATGGGGCGTGTTGTGTAACCACACAACACCACTATGTGTTGTCGCTCTGAAGTATGCGCCATCAGGGCTAAAAGGATAGATGGGATGGCTACCAACCTATCTACATTGCATGAATTTATTTTCTCAACTAAGTTGCATTAGACAACACAACTTCACATTTCCTTCTGTATAGAAAAATTAGACCTCTATTTGTGGCATTTTCTTGCATTCTACAAAAAAAGCAACCTACAAGTATGTGGAACAAATAGAAAGCTAAACTAGAAAATGCCATCTTCGATGAAGCAAGTGCATAGATTTTTCAACAGGTTGGATGGCTAGATTTTATACAGAAGTTTGAAGGATTTGAAGCAGAATTGGTCGAAAAATCACAAACTTCCACTACACCTTCTCTACTGTCAAAGGGGTAAGAATTTAGATTAACCCTACTATCATTAGACAAATTTATAGAATTCCTGAAGTAGGTGTTCATTTGTTGCAAAGCAAACCATCATATGAAGAATTGGTGCATAATTTCCATGTTGCCCTAGAACCCTTGCCTAGATATGTTGTTAGTAAAGGGGAAACAAAGGGAATTGAGAGGACTAGCCTTCTAGACCCATGGAAGACTGTGATCCTGTGGATAATGAATTTTTTTACTTGTGATGGACAATATGGTGTTGTGTTAGGACCAAGGATGAGATTGATTACCCACCTCAGGCATGGAGCCAATCACCTTGAGTATCTGATAAATCTACCAACTTTCTTGCATTCATGCCTAGTTAATATGATGACCAAAAGGAAGAAAAATGAGGGTCAAATTAGCCACCATGGCTTAATTCACTTGATAATGAAGCACCACTTCTTGCAACAAGAGGATGGGCAGAAAAAATGGGAAGATTTTCTTGAGCTTCAGCCTAGGAAGAAGAATAAGAAGAAGCATTAGGCTTCCATTGTATCTGTCTCAGCTAAGCCAGTTGCAGTCTCCTCCAGATCCCCAGAACTGAGATTCATACGCCTTCAGAGGGTAGTAGAGAGATAAAGTCAAGTAGGGGAAGCAGTAGCCTCTACCCCTGCTAGAATATGCCACCCATGGATGCTTTTCATTTCATCATCTAATGAAGAAGATAGGGAAGTAATAGAACCAGACTCTACAACCATTTCAGGGCAGCATTCTTCCCCTGTTGAACAACAACATGAAGAAACCCCTACTAATAAGGAAATAGAGGAAGCTGAAGAAAAAGAAGAAAAACCTAAGGAAATTGAAAAGGAAACATTGGGAAGTAGTCATCAAGAGGGGAAAGAACCCAAGATGGAGAGCTCTGAGGACACCACTACAGAAGTAACTCAGCATGCTCTCACTTTGTCAAAAGTAGAGTATGAGTAGAAACAATGCAAAGCACAGTTGGAAGCCATGGCTCAGCAATTGAGAGCCAAAGGTGAACAACTTGAAAAACAAATAGAATAGGCTACCCTGGAGAAAGAAGATAGAGAAAAAAATAATTTCTGCTTTACAGAAGGAGATGGATAAACACAAGGCTACCATATCCCAAAAGGATATTCAAATTGCACAAATTTGACAAAAGACTTTTCGGCTAACTCCTGCACCTACATCCTTGAATGCCTATGGGAAGAATTTTAAGCTGACACATGAGAATAGAGAACTCAGAGGAGAGGTCAAAAATCTCTGGAAAGAGCTCGAGACATTCAAGGAAGAGAAGGTGGCGGTGGAGATAAATTTAGCTTTGGCCTATGAAACAGGGGAGAACATGTTGGCCCACTGGCTGGCATCAAGTGTGTATGATCTATTTCTTAGAGAGCAATTTCTACGCTGGAAGTTATTAAGAATTAGTTGCAATCTCCCCTTTGATTTTGAAAATGATAAAGAGTTTGTAGAGTGTTACATGCAAAACCCCAAGGATCAACCAAATATCCTTTGTGAATTATTTCAACACGGCCATTTGATGGGGCATGTTAACACTTCTATGTTGAATTTATATGTGGGAGAGATCCAAATTAGGAGCTATTTGTCTTTACTGAGAAATAATAGATTGTGGGAACACATGGAGGAATACAATGCAACAACATCAACCATAGGGTTACTAATGAGATATGAATGCCCCAAGACCACCTAGTTCGCCAACAATTTCAAAGCATAGGTTTTCAGGCAAGGCGTCACAAACTCATATGTAAGGAATTTGAATTCTTGCATAATAGATTTCTTTGATATAGCATGATATCTTCCAAGTGTAGTTGTCACAAGTTGCCTCTTCAAGTATGAGGACCTGCCTAACAGTTTTAAGAGAAGGGAGCTGATTTCACCCGCAAACATACACTAGTAGAATTTTGGCAAATAAATGACTACATGACTAAAACTTTTAGTCACAACAAATAAAAATGATTAAATTGTACTAATTTTCTGCAACACAGCTATAAATGACTAAATAAATGACTAATTTGATCGCCACACAAATAAATTTAGTCACACAAATAAAAATGACTAAATAATTAGTCACAATATGATATTAAAGTGGGTAAGTTTTGATTTTTGAGGCATTTGTCATGGAGGGAAAATGGACAAAATATAAGGTTTTGATTTCCCTCACATTTTTCATAGAGGGAATATGGGCAAAACCTAAATTCCTATTCTATTATTTTTTGTAGAAAGGAATGTGTGTTTTGCATGTTGGGATACATATGTGGCAAACATTTCTCTTCATGGAGGCATCAAAATAGGGTAAAATAGCTACCGGGACAAAGAAGAGGGTTTAAATAACTTATTTCCAAATGGCATTGACATTCTTTCCTATAGATCCTAGTCTATCCGAGCATCGTGTCACAGATTTGAATAGATAATGGTTTAAAATATTGTTTCATCAGTGTGTGTGCCCTTTATTCGTCACTGTATTTTTCATTGTACATTCTACATTTTGCATGTTCTATTGTTTTCTAGGGCATTCCAATGCATGTAAATAACTAAACATGGTTTGCATTGATAGGTTCCTATGCGGCGATGATTTCTCCAATAGTTTGCTTGTCAATTCATAGAGAAAAGTTATGTTCACACACTCCTGGACCCCTTTAACCCAGAGCATGAAGATAACCAGGAAGATAACCATCCCAAAAAGAAGCAGTATCAAAGGTATACTCCTTAGTAGATTTAGGAGATGGAAGCATATGCCCTTATTGCCCTAAATAATTCAATAGTTTTCATCATCCATTGAGAATTGTTGTTATGTTGTTTCTGATGTTATTTTGATTTTGGGTTTGCTACAAGATTTTCAAAGAGTGCCCTCATCTAGATGAGAAGCAAAGGCAGCTTTTGAATAAGCAATTGGGGCTTGCACCCTAGTAGATTAAGTTCTAGTTCTAGAACTGGCAAACCCAGATGAAAGTATGTGGGGATTACAAAAATGGCTTCATGTCTACCAGAGCATTTCCAACTATAATATCTAAAAAAAATCCCCCTTCCATTATATTTTGATGGATGTCCATACCCTATTCCAAAGCTCCCATTTTGACACAGGTAGGGAGGATGCTGGCAAAGGTTGTGGAATTTGGATTTACACTATCCAATTGCATTTTCTTTAAAATTTCTAAAGCCTTTTCAACAAATCCGTTTTGTGCATATCCTGTAATCATTGCAGTCTATGAGACCACATTTCTTTGAGGCATTATGTCAAATAGTTCACATGCCTTGTCTATGCTTCTACATTTTGCATACACGTCTAATAGGGCAGTTGCAACTACAACATCTGACAAAATTCCTCCATGCTTTATGTTTTGATGGATGTCCATACCCTATTCCAAAGCTCCCATTTTGACACAAGCAGGGAGGATGCTGGCAAAGGTTGTGGAATTTGGCTTTACACCAACCAATTGCATTTTCTTTAAAATTTCTAAAGCCTTTTCAACAAATCCATTTTGTGCATATCTTGCAATCACTGTAGTCCATGAGACCACATTTCTTTGAGGCATTCTGTCAAACAGTTCACGTGCCTTGTCTATGCTTCCACATTTTGCATACATGTCTAACAGGGCGGTTGCAACTACAACATATGACAAAATTCCTTTATCCTTTATGTTTTGATGGATGTCCATACCCTATTCCAAAGCTCCCATTTTAACACAGGCAGGGAGGATGCTGGCAAAGGTTGTGGAATTTGGCTTTACACTAGCCAATTGCATTTGCTTTAAAATTTCTAAAGCCTTTTAAACAAATCCATTTTGTGCATATCCTGCAATCATTACAATCCATGAGACCACATTTCTTTGAGGCATTCTGTCAAATAGTTCACATGTCTTATCTATGCTTCCACATTTTGCATACATGTCTAATAGGGCAATTGCAACTACAACATCTGACAAAATTCCTATATCCTTTATGTTTTGTTGTATGTCCATACCCTATTCCAAAGTTCCCATTTTGACACAGGTAGGGAGGATGCTGGCAAAGGTTGTGGAAATTGGCTTTACACCAGCCAATTGTATTTGCTTTAAAATTTCTAAAGCCTTTTCAACAAATCCATTTTGTGCATATCCTACAATCATTGCATTCCAAGAGATGACATCTCTTTGAGCCATTCCATCAAATAGTTCACGTGCCTTATCTATACTTCCAAATTTTGCATACATGTCTACTAGAGCATTTTCAACTATAATATCTAAAAAAAATCCCCCTTCCATTATGTTATGATGGATGTCCATACCCTGTTCCAAAGCTCCCATTTTGGCACAGGCAGGGAGGATGCTGGCAAAGGTTGTCGAATTTGGATTTACACTTGCTAATTGCATTTGCTTGAAAGTTTCTAAAGCCTTTTCAAAAAATCCATTTTTTGCACATCCTGCAATCATTGCATTCCATGAGATGACATTTATTTGAGGCATTCTACCAAATAGTTCACATGCCTTGTCAATGCTTCCATATTTTACATCACCCGCTCTCCCACAGCTACTTCATGTTGCAAGTATGTGCCTAATCAGTGTTGTCATTGATGTCAACATATCTTTATTGTCATTGGTGTCAACTATATCCTATCTTGCTATTAGTCTAGAAGCTTTACATGTTGAAGATATTGAGAAAATTTTCTCCTCCGGAAGAAATTGAGAGTTGTAGTGAATTACAGTGAAGATAGTGTATTACATACTGAAGAACAATTCATAAGATTGCTCTGCATTTCTTGTACTTAAAGATCCTTTTATGTGGATTGGAAGTTATTTAGAGACATGTCTGAAGATGCTAAATCCTAAGTTTGAGCCTTCGATATGAAGAATAAAGTAAGTTGTGTTCACCAGAGTAAAACCTATTTTTTCTGATTATTCACTAGTGACAGGGAGAAAGTATTTTGCTCTGCACTCCTCCGCATTGAAGTATTTTGCTGTGCAATTCTAGAGGGAAGTCTGGGATGATAATAAATGCCTACAAATCTAATGGTTCGTAATTTGGTGGTCCACAAGCTATCTTTCTTTTATGACCTAAGACAATGAAGTTCATATGCTCCGGTGTGAAGAATCTCATGGATAAGGTGGTTAGATTTTGTGCAGTTGCTCCTGATGATTACAACGTGCTTGTGGATGCCTCCTGATCATGCTCCTACCTTTGCATTGATCTAAAAGAATTATTTTGATCAAAGTTGAAGATTATTCCAAAACAAGGTAGCCTGCAACCAGTCTTAGCCAACTTGGTTAATTCCAGTAATTGCAGAGATACCTTGATGATTGTAAAAGCATGTTGTAGCATGGAAGATTGTGTTTGAGTCCAAGCTAAGGCAAGGCATGATCCACATACATATTTTCTATAGTCCCTTAGCTTAATTTTTGTATTAGGTCAAGACCTATTTTGCAAATGTTTGTAATACCAACCTTGATGTACATTCCAAGGTTGATGAATGATATATATACTTGTAATTGAGTCATGGAAAATGTGACCTTGAGGAAAAAGATGAGAAGATAAGGAAAACAACGAGAAGATAAGGAAGAGTAGAGAAGAGGAACTATTGTACTCAAATGTATTTATCTGAAAAGGATGATGATTTTGGCAGTGAGCCACCAGTAGGGTTTAACAACCCTTATTGTAATCTTGCTAGGTTTAGGGTTGAGGCAATGAGCCTAATAGACCTAGTCGTTCTTCATGGCAATGAGCCAGCATGTTCTAGGCCCATGGAGTGATTTAGCCTAAACATCATTATTTCAAGATTACAATATATATTGAGAGTTAATCCTCTCCGTGGTTTTTCCCCACATTGGGGTTTTCCATGTAAAAATCTGGTGTCTCATGTGTTTATTTTGCAAATGTGTTTGAGCTTCTAATTTATGCTTTCATGATTTAATCATAATAATGATTGGCAAATGGTTGGCAAATAACTGAATGTTTTAAGTGCAAAAATTGTTAAGGTTTTGAGACAACTGATTCACCTCCCCCCTCTCAGTTGTCCGGAGTATTTCAACAATTGGTATCAGAGCCAAGTACCTCGAAAAAAAAGCTTAATCACTTGAGGCTAATCCAAGATGTCATATAAAAAGGAAAGTCCACAGTTCAATGGAACAAACTACTCTGTCTAGAAGATTCGCATGAAAACCCATCTCCTCTGCTTGGGTTACACTGTTTGGAAACTAACCGAAGACAAGTATGAAATTTTGAAGAATGGTCCACAAACTGAAGATGAGATCAAGCAATTCAAGTTAAACATAAAAGCCAAAGATGTCTTGGTAAGCACTCTATCCGACATCGAAGTAACAAGGATTATGGAGCTAGAAATTGCTCATGAAATCTGGGATAAGCTAAAAAATCTATATGAAGGAGATGATTCCATGAAGCTCACCAAGTTACAAAGTTTGAAGGCGAAATATGAAGGCTTGAAGATGAGTGAAGATGACAACATAACATCCTTCATGCAGAAAATTGATGAACTTGTGAGTAGCATTAAGAGTGTGGGAGGAAAAATTGAGGATGTTTAAGTTGTGAACAAAATTCTGAGATCACTGCCTAAAGCATATAGTCATAAGGTGGTCGCAATTGAAGAAATAATGATATTGACACAGATTACAAAAGACCAACTGCTCAAAAAGTTGACAGCCTTTGAAATGAGAGAACTTGGTGATTCCCTTCCAAAGACAGAGACTACTTTCAAGGCCAGCACTTCAGAAAGAAATCTCAGATTTGACAAATATAAGGTGGAACTAGATTATGAGCTTGAAGAACTTGAAGCCAACTTTGTTAATAGTCTGCCCAGAGGTACTGGTAAGTTCAAAGGCAAATTACCATTTAAATGTTTTAGTTGTGGTAAAGTTGGTCATTATGCTTCTAGATTCCCCACAATAATTCCTAAGCCAAGACCTGATAGACCTAGGATTTCAAAGAAATGTTATTATGTTGAAGATCTTGATGATGATGAATGAGTATCAGATGGTGAACTAGATAATGCTAGTACTTCTAGAAATGAATGCTTGTTTATTGCTATTAAAGAAGAACCTGTGTCTACTAATCCTACTAGTTGTGTGAAGGAAGAAAAACCAGTGGAAAGTGCATTGGCTGTTTAGGTTATTGAAGACAAAGATGAATGGGTTATTGATAGTGGATGCTCTCATCACATGACTGGTGACAAAAGTAAGTTTGTAAGTTTGGAAAGATATGATGGAGGACTGGTTAGGTTTGGAGATGACACAGCTAGTAAGATCTATGCAAAAGGATCCATTTCTTTTGATGGCAAGCATAATACTGAAGATGTTTTGTATGTAAAAAGATTAAAGCACCATCTTTTGAGTGTTGGTCAGATGTGTAACAAAGGTTATGATTTGAGGTTCAAGGATAATGGATGCAAGATCATGGAAAGCTTTGGAATAGTGATTGCAACTAGCAAAAAGACTATAGGCAATATCTATCATTTGAAAGGAAATGATAAATATGGAATGTTGGCTCAGATTGATGAAAGCTGGCTATGGCATAGAAAGATGTGTCACATCAATTTTGATAACACTGTGAAGATAAGTTCCTCCTAGGCTATAAGAGATTTGCCCAAACTTGTGAAGCCTACTGATACATTATGCAAGGAGTGCTAATTTGGAAAATAGACAAGAACAAGCTTCAAGAGCAAGGATCAATCTGTTGAAGGTCTACTAGAATTAGTGCATACATATCTATGTGGACCTACCAGAGTAAGAAGTCTACAAGGAGACAAGTGTTTTATGTTGTTAATTGATGATTATTTTAGAATTACTTGGGTTACCTTTTTAAAGGAAAAAGAAGAAGCCTTAGAAAAGTTCAAAGCATTCAAGGCAATGGTTGAAAATGAGATAGATCTGAAGATCAAGTGCTTAAGATCTGACAGAGGTGGAGAGTTTACATCAAATTAGTTCAATTTCTTTTGTGAGGAACAAGGGATAAAGAGACAATTATCTGCACCTAGGACTCCACAACAAAATGGAGTTGTTAAAAGGAAGAATATAATAGTTCAAGAGGTTGCTAGAACAATGATGAAGGAGGCTGACCTACCAGAAATATATTAGAGAGAGGCAATTCACATTGTTGTATACATCCTAAACAAAGTTCAAGTCAAAGGTAACAGTTCCAAGACTCCTTATGAATTGTGGCATGGCAAAGTTCCTATTGTGAAATACTTCAAAGTTTTTGGTAGTAAGTGTTATATCAGAAGAGATGAAGATCTAGGTAAGTTTGATGCAAGATGTTATGAAGGTATCTTCCTTGGATATTCCACCAAAATCAAAGCATACAAGTGCTACAATAACAGGTTGAAGAAGATCATTGAAAGTGCATATGTCAAAGTTGATGAAAGGAAAGAAAAGGCATCAAGCGGATATGAATCAGATGAACCAGATGTTCCAACAACCAAAGAAGTGGTACAACATGAAGTCAGTTCAGATAAAGAAGAACAAGCTCCAAAAATAGTCACCAAGACACTAAGGTATGTAAAACTAAATCATTCTGAAGATCAAATCATAGGTGATAAGAGCAAAGGAATTTTGACCAGAAGAAGAGTTGCAGAAGAACTAGTAAATTTATGTTTAATTTCCAAGATTTAACCTAAAACTGTGAATGAATCTTGCAAGGATGAAAATTGGCTAAAGGATATGAAAGAAGAACTGATGCAGATAGAGAAGAATCAAACTTGGGATCTTGTTCCTAGACCAACAAACAAAAATGTGATTGGCACCAAGTGGGTCTTCAAGAATAAGATGGATGAGAATGGTGAAGTAGTGAGAAACAAAGAAAGGTTGGTATGCAAAGGACACTCACAAGTTGAAGGAATAGACTTTGAGGAAGCATTTGCACCTATGGCAAGGATTGAAGCAATAAGAATGTTTTTAGCTTTCGCAGCCTACAAGGATTTCAAAGTGTATCAAATGGATGTAAAGTCTACATTCTTGAATGGAGAATTAGAGGAAGAAGTCTATATTGAACAATCAGAAGGATTGCAATCATTAGATCAAGCTGATATGGTGTGCAGATTGAACAATCATTGTATGGACTGAAACAAGCCCCCATGGCTTGGTATGCAAGACTAGATAAATATCTGATACAGTTGGGATTTGGTAGAGGTACTACTGACAACAATCTCTATTTCAAGATAAATGATGAACAAATCCTAATTATTGTAGTTGATGAAATTATCTTTGGAGGTAATGAAGGTATGTGCATGATCTTTGCTGAGGAAATGTAAAAAGAATTTGAAATGTCCATGTTTGGTGAGTTGAACTTCTTTCTAGATCTGCAAATCAATCAATTAGATAAAGGTATCTACATTTCTCATTCTAAATATGTGAAAGAGTTGTTAAAGAAGTTTGGAATGGAAGAATCCAAACCACTTGTCTTGTGGAAAGATTTCAAGTTGAACCTAAAGAGTCACATGTGATGGCAGTTAAAAGAATTCTAAGATATCTAAAAGGCACAATTGATCATGGTTTGTGGTACCCAAAAGATAATGATTTCACTCTTACTACATACACTGATGCAGACTGGGCCAGAGATGTGGATGACAGGAAAATTACAAGTGGAGGTGCATTCTTCTTGGGAAAAAGGTTGGTATCCTGGTTAAGCAAGAAACAAGACTTAGTATCTTTGTCCATTGGAGAAGCAGAGTACATTGCAGCAACATGCAATTGCACTCAAGTATTATGGATGAAGTAGACATTGAAGGACATTAGAGATGTGTATGAAGATCCAATTGCAATCTTTTCTGACAATACAATTGCCATAAACATATCAAAGAATCCAGTAATGCACTCAAGGACAAAGCACATATCCATAAGATATCACTTTCTGAGAGAAAAGGTGACAAAGAATGAGGTCAAGTTGGAGTATGTATCTACAAAAGACCAGATTGTAGATATTTGCACCAAGCCTCTTCCTAAGGATACTTTTGCATATCTTAGAGAAAAGTTAGGGGTTATTACCCCTCCTGCTCTAAACTAAGATGCACAAGAGTGCATCAGTCTGGTGATGCTTAGAGTTCCAACTCCAGATCCAGATTGATGCTTGTTCGAGCTACTTCTCAAGGGGAGTAGTCAGATGGAGAGAGTTTTGTTCAGAGCAGCAAAGTGCAAGTTTGTGCCCTTTGCAATTGATGTCAAAGGGGGAGAGAAATCATGTGAAAAACTCAAAGAGAAAGGAATGAAGATGTGTAAGAAGATAGGGGGAGAATCTTGTCTTGATGGTGGTTACAGTTTTTCACATTATATGTTGTCATCGATGACAAAGGGGGAGATTGTTGCAAGTATGTGCCTAATAGGTGTTGTCATTGATGTCAACATATCTTTGTTGTCATTAGTGTCAATTGTATCCTATCTTGCTATTAGTCTAGAATATTTACATGTTGAGGATATTAAGAAAATTTTCTCCTCCGAAAGAAACAGAGAGTTGTAGTGAATTACAGTGAAGACAATGTATTGCATACTGAAGAACAGTCTAGAAGATTGCTCCACATTTCTTGTATCTTGAAGATCCTTATCTGTGGATTGGAAGTTTTTTAGAGGCATGTTTGAAGATGCTAAATCTTGAGTTTGAGCCTCCGGTATGAAGAATAGAGTAAGTTACATTCACCAGAGTAAAACATGTTTTTCTGATTATTCACTGGTGACAAGGAGAAAGTATTTTGCTCTGTACTCCTCTGCATTGAAGTATTTTACTCTATGGTTCTAGAGGGAAGTTTGGGATGATAATAAGTGCCTACAAATCCAATGGTTCATGATTCGGTGGTCCGCAAGCTATCTTTCTTTTATGTAGTGAAGTTCATATGCTCCAGTGTGAAGAATCTCATGGATAAGGTGGTTAGATTTTGTGTGGTTGCTCCTAATGATTACACCATGCTTGTGGATGCCTCATGATCATGTTCCTACCTTTTCATTGATCCACAAGAAGTATTTGGATCAAAGTTGAAGATTATTCCCATACAAGGTAGTGTGCAACTAGTCTTAGACAACTTGGTTAATTCCAGTAATTGTGGAGATCTCCTCATGATTGCAAAAGTGTGTTGTAGCATGGAAGATCATGTTTAAGTCCCAGCTAAGGCATGGCATGATCCACATACGTCTTTTCTATACTTCATTAGCTTAATTTTTGTATTAGGTCAAGACCTATTTTGCAAATGTTTGTAATCTCGACCTTGATGTACATTCCAAGGTTGATGAATGATATATATATACTTGTAATTGACTTGCAGAAAAGGTGAACTTGAGGAAAAAGATGTGAAGATAAGGAAAACAACGAGCAGATAAGGCAGAGCATAGTAGAGCAGAGCAAAGGAACTATTATACTCAAATGTATTTATCTCAGATCTGAAAAGGATGATGATTTTGGCAATGAGCCACTAGTAGGGTTTAACAACCCTTATTGTAATCTTGCTAGGTTTAGGGTTGAGGCAGTGAGTCTGCTAGACCTAGTTGTTCTTCATGGTAGTGAGCCAGCATGTTCTAGGCCCATGGAGTGACCTAGCCTAAACATCATTATTTCAAGATTGCAATATATATTGAGAGTTAATCCTCTCCATGGTGTTTCCCCACATTGGGGTTTTCCACATAAAAATCAAGTATCTCGTGTGTTTATTTTGTAAATGTGTTTGATCTTTTGATTTATGCTTTCATGATTTAATCATAATAATGATTGGAAAATGGTTAGCAAATAACTGAATGTTTTAAGTGCAAAAATTGTTAAGGTTTTTAGACAACTAATTCACCCCCCCTCTCGGTTGTCCGGAGTATTTCAACACTTCAAGTCATGCCTGCGATGATGCGAGGCTTTCCCCGCATCGCCGCAGACATGACTTGAAGTGCCTGTGGGAGAGCAGGTGATGCAAAATATGGAAGCATTGACATTCCAAATCTCCCATTTTGACAAAGGCAGGGAAGATGCTAGCAAAGGTTATGGAATTTGGCTTTACACCAGCCAATTGCATTTGCTTTAAAATTTCTAAAGCCTTTTCAACAAATCCATTTTGTGCATATCTTGCAATCATTGCATTCCAAGAGATGACATCTCTTTGAGATATTCCATCAAATAGTTCACATGCCTTATCTATACTTCCACATTTTGCATACATGTCTACCAGAGCATTTCCAACTGTAATATCTGACAAAAATCCCCCTTCCATTATGTTATGATGGATGTCTATACCCCGTTCTAAAGCCCCCATTTTGGCACAAGCAGGGAGGATGCTGGCAAAGGTTGTCGAATTTGGATTTACACCTGCTAATTGCATTTTCTTGAAAGTTTCTAAAGCCTTTTCAAAAGATCCATTTTGTGCATATCCCGCAATCATTACATTCCATGAGAGGACATCTCTTTGAGTCATTCTGCCAAACAGTTCACATGCCTTGTCAATGCTTCCACATTTTGCATCACCCACTCTCCCGCAAGCACTTCAAGTCATGCTTGTAGTGATGTGGAAAAGCCCGGCGTCATTGCAGGCATGACTTGAAGTGCCTGTAGGAGAGTGGGTGATGCAAAATGTGAAAGCATTGAAATTCCAAAGCTCCCATTTTGACACAGGCAGGGAGGATGCTGGCAAATGTCGCAGAATTTGTCTTTACACTGACCAATTACATTTGTTTTAAAATTTCTAAAGCCTTTTCAACAAATCCATTTTGTGCATATCCTGCAATCATAGCAGTCCATGAGACAACATTTCTTTGAGGCATTCTGTCAAATAGTTCACATGCCTTGTCTATGCTTCCACAGTTTGAAATATTTAACCATTCTTTTTTTTAAACTACAGTTTTTGAATTGTAATGTTCCTTGCCTTTAGGAGAAACTGATGAATTTAGGGGACTCAATTTTTTTTAGGAATGCTACATTATAGTAATCATCTAAACATCAGCCATATATGAAAAGTCAATATTTTGTAAAGTGTCAGATGTTCTAGTTTGTATAAGAGTGTTTAAGGAAAGATATTCTTTTAAATAAAGAAAAATTAACTTCATTTTTGTGTAGTTGAGATCTGTATTCCTGATCTTTGCTTCATTCACTTATTTTGTATATTCTTGTTTTGTGCATGACAATTTTGAAAAAATGTGTATCAATCTAACAAATGAGAAGCTGTAAAACCATTTCAATCAGGTTAGGAAATTGTCATATATGTTTGAGCTCTTTTCATGGCTTTAGCATATTCTCCAACAACTCTACTCTGCACTCTGCAATTAGAATTTTTAGTTCTGATGTTATATTTGGTACTTTGATGCAGCATGTGTTTAAGATGTAGTAGGAAGAATACATTAGAGAAGAAATCAACTGGAGTAGCATAGAATTTGTGGATAATCAAGATGTACTCTATCTCATCAAGAAGGTTATTACTACTCTTTTTTGTGATGTTAATTTAATTTTTGCCTTACCATATCAATTTTATAGATATGGTGAATTGTTAGATATGATGAAGTTTGTATATTTACTGCCAAATGGTGGGGGTTCTATAGGGGGCCCAACCATGAAAGAGAAGTATTACAAGGCTATCCATCATCATAGAAACTACAGACAAAAATAGCTACCGAGAGCTACATACAACTAGGCAAAAATTAACAAGACCATGATAAGCATACTGCCATAGCCATTAACTACCAAAACCCAAAACTGCCCAATAACTATGAAAAAACTTTACAAACATACAACCTAGGAGAAAAAGAAAATGCTAAAACCATAAACCCATAGTACTATACCACACCTGATGCAGGAGCATCCTTGGTTCAAGAGCAATCTTGCATCAATAAAAAATATTTGCATTTCAGTTGGTTTGCATTTCCGTTCTTTTATTTTATGTTTAATTTAGGCAGTTTAGAAGCAGTTCAGCTTGTGGTCTAGTTTTGGCATTTCACATCTTGTGGATTTGGACTTAGCATCTAGACATGTTCATCAACATTACTTTAAGCCCACAGAGTATTTGGATTAGTTACCAGAAAGTTATTGCTATCAGAAGATCCTCTGTTTTCTCAGTGCAAAGCTTTCTGACAGTCATGAGTAATCAGCTGAAGGAGAAGGATTAGGAGCATTAGCCAACTTGCGGATCTTGAAGACTCATTCTTCAATGTTCCTTGGTTCGTAGCCAACCTTTCCTAGAGGTCCGCACATTGTTCCTTTCATTTGAGGAAGTGTTCTATGCATTTAGGTCCGACCTATCTATGAACACGTTACATCTCTTCATTGGAGTTTGTGACCTTCCGTAGCCAACGCAGAAGAATCTATTGGTCTGGAATTGATATATATTGATGTAATAGATCCTTAGGAAGGTAGCTATTCACATAGGAAAGATTTGATTGTTTCGATTGGTACAAAGGAGCTTCAAAGATTTATCTTGCGCATGTGTGTAATCAGGCCTGTGAGCTCTAATTGTAAGCCCACATGTTTCAGGCCAATTTATATTTGAATTCTTTGATAATACTGAATGACTAAATCTACATTTGTTCCATTTCTTGAGTTGTTTCCATTGTGTTTACTCTTGTTGCACGGTCCAGACAGTTCATTCTGTGAACCCTCCTATCATGACTGCACCAAGCGGTATCGGAGTGAAAGTTTGATTCTTTGGAGTGAATTGGTGAAGGGGATTCTGTAAGATCTTGTTGGAAGCAAATCACTGATCTGAGGCAGGTTACTTGTGCACAACTGATCGCTGATTGAGAGGCAGTTGTCACTTGTAGCCCGATCGCCGACCTGAGGTAGTTTACACTTGATCCTAAGAAGATGTTGTTGCGAAGAGTTCCTTCTGTTGGTACAATGGCTAATAGAATGGATGAGATGATGGAATTCATGAGAATGATGTGAATTCATTTGGATGATATTGAGGAAGATCAGCAAAGAGGCCCTAAGACCTAATGTTGAAAGCGATGATGAAGAAGAATTTCAATCTATTGAACAAAGTGGCGAAGCCCTAGAAGGTCATGAAGAAGAGGAATCAGATCAAGTAAAAATGTTGTGAGCTATTTCAAAGATTGGGAAAAGACCTAGAGTTGATGTGTAGAACTATACTGGTAATTTGAATTTAGAAGAATTGATTGATTGGATACATGACATAAAAGAATACTTTGAGTATGAGGAAATCGAATATCTAGAGAAGGTGAATTTTGCAAAGACAAAGTTGAAAGGACATGCTGCTATATGGTGGAAAGAAGTTTAGTTGGAAATAAATAAGAGAGGAAAAGAAAAGATTACAAAGTGGGACCGGATGGTGACAAAGTTGAAGAATTAGTTCATACCTGCTAACTATGAGTTAGAGCTGTTGAAGAGATTGCAAAACCTGAGACAAAAGGAGAAATATGTGAAGGAGTACACTGAAGAATTTCATAAAATGATCATAAGAACAGGACATAGTGAAGCAATCAAGGAGAAAGTGGCTAGATACATCAATGGACTGAGATTAAACATTCAAGAAGAACTAAGCCTTGTAAGGATGACCTCTTTGGAAGAAGCATACCAGTTTGCCCTGAAAGTTGAAGAGAAGCTGAATAAGAAACATGATCAAAGACAGAGAGGTAGAGGAGGTAAATTTCAGAGAGGAAGATCATTTTCTGGATATGACAGATCATTTGTGGAGCAGAACAAGTTTGATAGCCCGTTGAAGAAGGATGACAGAGATAACATTGCTTATCAGAGAGATGACAAAAAATTTTACCAGAGAGGAAACCCTAGTGTATACCAGAATGAAGGATACAAAAGAGAAGGAAGAGGATTTGATAAGAGAACATTTAGAGGTACCTGTTTCAAGTGTGGAGGTGAAGGACATAGAGCATTTGCATGTAATCAAGGTAGTACAAGCAAGAAGACAAAAAATAGTGGAAGAGCAGCCTATGTTGAAGAAGAACCTGTTGAATCACCCTATTCAGTTGGCAATCTAGAGAAAGGAGAATCATTGGTGATGAGAAGAGAACTATTTCAAACAGAGGCAAATGAGGAACCATCACAGAGGAAAAGTTTGTTTAGAACCAAATGCAAATCCGGAGGTAAGTGTTGTAAAGTTGTGATTGATAGTGGTAGTTTAGATAATCTAGTTTCAGAGGAGATGGTGACTAAGTTGAAGTTGGAAAGATTGAAACACCCTAAGCCCTGTCAGATAGCATGGATTCAGGATGATCATAAGGTACTGGTGAGTGAACAATGTTTGGTGAAATTTCATATTGGATCTTATCATGATGAAGTCTTGTGTGATATTATGCCTATGGATGTTTGTCATATCTTGTTGGGTAGACCTTGGCAATATGATAGAAAAGCTATACATGATGGGAGAAAGAATACTTATACTATAACATTAAATGGAAAGAGAATTACCTTGATTCCTTTGGAGGATGATCCTAAGAGTGAAGTATGTGGGAATGCTAGAATCTGTTTGGTAGATGGAAGTAAATTTCTAGATGGTCTGAGACATGAGAATATGTGTTATGCCTTGATCCCTAAGAAGCCTAAAGCATTGAAGAAAGAGACTAAAGAAGAACAGCCGAAGGAGATAAGAGAGTTGCTGACAAAGTATGAAGACATCATATCAAACAATGTACCTGAAGGATTACCACCTATAAGGAGTATCAGTTATCACATGGATCTTATACTAGGAGAAAGTTTGCCTAACAAAGAAACACATCGGATGATACTGGCAGAGAATGAAGAATTAAATAGATAGATACAAGAATTGTTGAGAAAAGGTTTGATTAGAGAAAGTTTGAGTCCTTGTATAGTACCTACAGTTTTGGCACTGAAGAAAGATGGAGAATGGAGAATGTGTACTAATTCTAGAGCAATAAACAAGATCACAGTTAAGTATATATTTCCTTTGCCTAGGATGGACGATATAATGGATTGTTTGAGTGGAGCAAGAGATTTCACAAAGATAGACTTGAAGAGTGGATATCATCAAATCAGAATCAGAGAAGGGGATGAATAGAAGATTGCTTTTAAGACAAATGAACGATTGTATGAGTGGTTAGTGATGCCTTTTGGATTGACAAATGCACCGAGTACTTTTATGAGATTGATGAATGAAGTTTTAAAGAAATTCTTGGGTAAGTTTGTGATTGTGTACTTGGATGATATTCTAATTTTTAGTAAGAGAAAAGAAGAACATTTGTGGATATCAGACAAGTTTTGCAGAGGTTGAGAGAAGAGAAATTGTTGATAAACATCAAGAAGTGTAGTTTCATGAAAGAAGAGTTGGTATATTTGGGATTTGTGATTTATGTGGAAGGATTGAAGATGGACCCTGAGAAAGTGAAAGCAATTGTTGAATGGCCTACACCGGAGAACATTGGAGAGGTTAGATCATTTCATGGTTTGGCTAGTTTCTACCGGAAGTTCATCAAAAATTTTAGTTTAGTTTGTAACCCTATGACAGAGACAATGAGAGGTGACAAAAAATATTTCAAGTGGACATCAGGAGCAGATAAAAGTTTTGAGTTGTTGAAGTAGAAGGTGATAGAGCAACCTATTTTGGCATTACCAGATTTCAATAAAGTAATCCAAGTTGATTATGATGCAAGTGGAATTGCAATTGGAGCAATGTTAAGTCAAGAAGGTAGACCTATAGCATATTTCAATGAGAAATTGAATGATGCAAGGAGAAGATATTCAGTTTATGATCAAGAGTTCTATGCCATAATTCAAGCCTTGAAGAAGTGGAGACATTACTTGTTGCTTAAAGAATTGTGTTGTATACAGATCACCAAGCTTTGCAATACTTGAATAGTCAAGGTAAGTTGAATCAGAGACATATGACATGGGTAGAATTCATATAGAGTTATGCTTTTGTGTTGAAGCATAGGAGTGGAAAATTAAATAAAGTTGCGGATGCATTGAGTAGGAGAAGAAACTTGTTGATAGAAATGAGAGTTGAAGTATTGGGTTTTGATGAATTAAAGAACATGTATGAGAGAGACACTGATTTTGTAGAACCTTGGAAAGCATGTAAGGAACCTATTGTGATAGATAGGAGGAAGTGGTTGGATTATTTCATTCAAGAAGATATGTTGTTCAAAGGAAGTCAGTTGTGCATACCTAGAAGTTCAATGAAGGACAATTTGATCAAGGAGAAGCCTAGTGGTGGATTGGCAGGACATTTTGGCATTGATAAGACAATGGCCTTGGTCAGTGAAATTTACTTTTGGCCTCAGATACATAAGGATATTTAGAGATTTGTGTAGAGTTGTAGAATTTGTCAAGTTGCAAAAGGGAGTAGTCAGAACATTGGATTGTATAAACCTTTGACAATACTGGAGAGACCTTGGGAAGACATAAGCATGGATTTTGTAATGGGATTACACAGAGAGGGCATGATTCAATATTTGTAGTGGTTGATAAATTTTCAAAGATGGCTCATTTCATACCTTGTAAGAAGACAACTGATGCAGTACATGTAGCTGATCTATTTTTCAAGGAGATTGTGAGATTGCATGGATTACCTAGGAGTATAGTTTCAGATAGAGATACAAAGTTTGTTGGATACTTTTGGAGGACACTTCGGAAGAAGATGAAGACAGATTTGAAGTTCAATTCAGCTTTTCATCCACATATAGATTGACAGACAGAGGTAGTGAATAGGAGTTTAGGAAACTTGTTGAGATGTTTGGTTGGAGAGAAGACAAGAAGTTGGGATTTGATTCTTTCACAAGCAGAGTTTGCATACAACAATTCAGTAAATAGGAGTACCAAAAGAACACCTTTTGAAATTGTTACCAGAGTGAATCCTAGAGGAGTTGCAAAATTGAGAGACATTAGCATGGAAGTAAAGAGGAGTACAGAAGCAGAGGAATTTGTAGATCATATGAAGACAGTGCATAATCAAGTGAAGAAGCATTTGCAAGACATGAACAGTAAGTACAAAGAGAAGGCAAATGAGAAGAAAAGACACACAGAATTTGAAGTTGGAGATGCAGTAATAGTATACTTGAGAAAAGAAAGATTTCCAGTTGGGACATATAACAAGTTAAAGATGAAGAAGTTTGGACCTTGTAAGATACTCAGGAAATTTGATTCAGGAAATGCATATGAAGTGGAATTACCGGAGACATTGGGTAGATCACCTATTTTCAACATTGCATACCTACATCAATATCATGAAGCAGAGTTCAGTGACAAGATAGCAGAAGACTTGAAAAAATAGTTACCACAACAAGCACCGGAATAAATTGAAGACATTTTGGATAGCAGAGTTGGCTGCAACACTAGAGGAAGACAATACAAAGAATATCTTGTGAAGTGGAAAGGCAGACCGAAAGAAGATTCATCATGGATTTCTCAGGCTGAGGTGGACCGTCTTGGTTCTCCCCTAGCCCCGACAAAGTGAGGGACTCACTTTTTTTAATAACCCCAGATGTCTGATGCAAGAGCATCCCTAGTTCAAGAGCAATCTTGCATCAACCAAAAATATTTACATTTCAGTTAGTTTGCATTTAAGTTCTCTCATTTTCTATTCAGTTCAGGTAGTTCATCTTGTGGTCCGGTTGATGCAGAGTGGGATGCAACGGAGGCTAACTAACAGGAAGGAGTAGCCAACAATACAAACAGCATGATAAAATTCTCTATCGGCTGAACATCATCATCATATTTCCTAGAGACACCAACAGCATCATCACATTTCAACAGCATCATCATATTTCAGATGATCGCAAATATCCTCCTGTCGACTACTATTTACCTCCTCCGTTTGTCGCCTATCATCATCATCATGATAATCAACGGGCGCAAACATCCTCCGGTTGCACTGTTCATCGGGTGCCAAATACAAGCGGCATCATCATGATATTCAATATCACCTTCGTCAGTAGGATATCCAAATATCCGGTTGCTCCAAATATCCTGATGACGTTGCACTTCAACAACTTGCCTTCGATGCTCCACTGCCCGACGATACAAGCAACAGCATCATGATATTGTTCATCCGGTTCCTCGAAACCTCCTGATGATGCTAATACAACTTCCTGCCTTCGCCGATACTTAACCACTTAGTGACAACAGGATAAACTCGCATTGAGGGATTTCTTAATATCCTGATGACGATGACGTCATATCCTGATGACGATGACGTCACACATCCTCCTGATGAACTCTTCAACACTTAGCCAAAAAAACTTAACTTTCACACCCGCATCCGTTAGCGATATGCGGATGATGAACTTCCCCGAGAGATGATCCTGACTGCGATATATACACTGAGTATATATCCAACTCAAAACATCCTGATGCACTTGCAACATGCAAACTTCAACAACTTCATGACCCGATCCTGATGGTGATGGATCCGCAGATGATGATGCGGCTCGTTCCGACTGGAAACGCACATGCAGACTCCTGTGTATCCTTCCACTGCATGTAAGCACTCCGAACCACTCTATTTCACAAAGATCATGTGACGACCGGGCCGGATCACCTTCAAACCAAAGTCTAACAACTTATCTTCTAGACCTAGCACAAGAGGATGCTAGGCTGATTCACAGCATGCTCCTAACTGATCTCCTGAACAAAGCAAAGCATAAACAGAAAACACAAATGCAAACTAAACTATGATACAGGACCATTCCACCGATTTGCAGGATCAACCGGTGGAAGGGTTGAAAGTGCCCATTAACTTGCAAACAAAAAAGGAAATCAACACAGATACAACTGATACAACCAGATACTACAAAAGATGAGATCTTATTCAATTGAAATACAAAAGTCCTGAATACAGATTCACAATGTCTGAACTGCTCTCCACACAACACAACACCAATACAACTATCAACATCAATCTCAATATCAATATGAACTATATCTAAACCCTAACAGATCGAAGGTATATATAACAAATCCTTCGAGTACTACCAACTCACTTCCCAGCGGCTGGGAGCTTCCAAGCGGCTGGGAGAGAGGACAACTCAGACTATCTTATCCCGATCTCTAACTGCCTACACATACTCCTAGGCTAAACTAATACATAGCATCGGTCCAGTGGACCTTATTACATGAAGAAGTCAAACATACTAAAAATAGACTATCCTGTCATCATGCTGATAACTATCCTATATCCTGATCATGTATGTCATCATGCGGACCTATATCCTGATCATGTGCGGGTGCTCCTGCACCACCGGTTTTGGCATTTCATATCTTAAAGATCTAGACTTAGCATCTAGACATGTTCATCAACATCACTCTAAGCCTGCAGAGTATTTGGATCAGTTACTAGAAAGTTATCACTATCAAAAGATCCTCTGTTTTCTCAGTGCAGAGCTTTCTGACAGTCATGAGTAATCAGCTGAAGGAGAAGGATTGGGAGTATTGGCCGACTTGTGGATCTTGAAGACTCATTCTTCAATGTTCCTTGGTTCATGGCTAACCTTCCCCGGAGGTCCGACATTGTTCCATTCATTTGAGGAAGTGTTCTATGCGTTTAGGTCTGACCTATCTATGAACACATTACAACTCTTCATTGGAGTTTGTGACCTTCCCTAGCCAACGCGGAAGAATCTATTGGTCCAGAATTGATATATATTGATGTAATAGATCCTTAGGAAGGTATCTATTCACAAAGGAAAGATCTGATAGTTTTGATTTATGTGAAGGAGCTTCAAAGCTTTATCTTGGTCATGTGTGTAATCAGGCCTGTGAGCCCTAATTGTAAGCCTACATGTTGCTGGCCAATTTGTATTTGAATTCTTTGATATACTGAATGACTAAATCTGCATTTGTTCCATTTCTTGAGTTGTTTCTATTGTGTTTACTCTTGCTGCATGGTCTGGACAGTTCATTCTGTGAACCCTCCTACCATGATTACACTGACACCGCACCACTCCTTGCCTCCATGTATAGCTTGGCTAGTATCTACCACTTCCTCCACCCAAGGAGCATTATCATTTCTAGCTTGAGCCCTAGCATGGGAAACAAATTTCTTGTCAACACTAAGATCTGTGTACAAAGGAACCACAAAAAAGCAATAGTGTAATCATCACCAACCTTAAAGTGAACATGGAAGTGATTAACGTGCAGCCTCCATAACACTGCCACATCACCACATTAGGCTTGCAAAACCCAAATTTCACTCTACAAACTATCCAACACATTTAGTGAATCTTCCTATTGTAAAGTGGGTAATACTAAGCCAACTCCCTCAACCTTGACAACTTGCACCTCCGACCCACCATCGGATTAATATCTGGCATCATCATCCCCGTGAATTGATCAAAAAGGAAGATTATGAGAAGCCAAAGACAAACTTCAACATTGGGGAGATAGAGCACTAAGTTGGTGATGAAATCCTCTCTTTTAGCCACTTTGGAGTATTGACCATCCCATAGTGCTAGCTTACTGAAGATGGATTTAATAAAGCCTAGCATAGCTGGGTCCATACATGCAAAAACACATTGCAATATATGGTTTGAGATGCCTCCTTATGATAGAACCATCCCATCTCGATGCATTGATGACAAATCTTCCATACCTCAACAATATACCAAACCGAAGCAGCTACCTACATGCTACACCAAAGCCTTGCAAATGCCACCTTTTGCATTTGCAAATAACAACACCACTACCTATTGATAATTGAGAGGGGGGGGCGAATTAGTTATCTTAATTATTTGACTTTCTTTCTCTGTTTAATAATTAGAACAATATCAAATGAAAGCAAAAGTAAACTCAATACACATGACATAGTATTTTGACGTGGAAACCCTGTTAAGGGAAAAAACCACGGGGTGATTAACCCAAGATTGTATTCTCTATTAAAAGAATAAGATAGTACAAAAATGGCACTTGCTAATTAGGGCTCACTGTCCAAGCACACTGCTCACAAGAGGCTCACTGCCTACAATTGTTTATACAAGTAAGCTAGATAAATGAACTGATGAGAAGCATCCACAAGTGCTTGAGTTTAGTTCCGGTTAAGCTCAATACACTAAGTTACTGCACTTCATTCTTCCTCTTCCTTGGTGTTGTTGTCCTGTCACATATCAGACCTATATTATTGCTTCTATCCTGCTCTCTGCCTTTCTTCGTTCCCCATACATACACACAACTGCTATTCCCATCCAGATCTATTTGCTATATATATCCGCACTAATGATTTCAACATCTTTCTAGTCGGCAACCGGAATAGTCAATATCTTTTCAAACTATGTTCTATCAACTGAATCCTTGTTCCCAAGTAATGCGGATCAAAGAGATGCTTATAGAAGTCATCAATTATGTTGGTCAATCATGAATGATACCTTAGGAAACTTAATCACTATCAGTATCACATCCGGATTAAGATTTGATGCTCTGCCAGTTGGGGCTTCCTCTATCTATTCTGCCAATCAAGAACCCAACACTCAAGTGCTCATATCTCTTCACTCTTCTATCACCAGAGGCTAAATCCTTGGAATATATCAGTCAAGGTACTCCTCTTGACTTCCCCAAATCTGCACTTTACTGAGATACTTCCTCTGAGAGATCCAGACCTGACTATCAGACCTTGCTGCTTGCTCTGTTCTTGCTTACCAGACCACAACACTTATTCAATCTGACTTTCGGTAAAGACACACCATGTCTTGCAGATGTGTGGGAAGGACTTTGTTGCCATCAATGACAACACTAATGAAGCCACACAGTGTCTCTTGCCAACAATCTCCCCCTTTGGCATTGATGGTAACACTTAGTGAAAAATGACTAAGTGTCACACTATACTCCCCCTTGGCTGATGCTCTGTTCTTATGTACATTTTTCGGAGCTTCCCCTTAGCTGGATTCCTCATTTTTCACTGCTCCTCACTCCCCCTTTGACATCAATGGCAAAGGGTGGGGTCCGCACACCAAAATTTTGCAAAACTCAATCTATACTTAATCGCGTAAGTATATTATCCGGTTATACTTTACATATACTTTAGTATATCTGCAAAAGTATTTTTCAATTGTACAAATTCTATTGCCCAACTCAACTTCATCCTGTCCAAAATTGAGATGTGACCACTCCACAGGAATGCAAAAGCTTCTGCCTTCTTGAGATCTATCGGATCACTGGTCTGGGCTATGGCCTGAGCATCAGTTAGGGCTTCATGCATGGCCTCTAACTTAGGGATAATGATCCCTCTAAGTTCACTCAATCTGTTTATTCTATTTTTCTTCTCCTTCTCAAGTGTCTTTATTTCATTTATGACTGCAATAGTCTGACACTCTTGATTTACTATGGAGGACGATAGAGGATCAAAACTTTGAGATAGACTTAATAGTTTATCTTCTTGCTCTTTTACTTTCTTCTCAATGTCCTTGGTCACTTTAGACTAGGATAAACAAAATTTATATATGTCTCTGCCATCTTTGAGAGCATATTCTAAGCTCTTTATCCCAGTATCCATATTCCTCCTATCATTAGATATTAGCCCTTGTACCCCTGATAGTCTTTTTACCAAAAACTCCTTCCGAACCTTATCTTCTGCTGACTTCTCTAGGGAATCAAAATGTGTGCTAACACTATTAACTAGAGATTTAAGATTACTGAATGAGGAGGCTGAGGGATCTTTCTGATAAGATGGCATGATCTTTTCTAGCACTCTAGATGCAACTTCTATTAGATTGCAGTCTTCCATGTGAGACTTCAGAAGCTTTTCTTTTGCCTTTCCTGAAGTAAAGGATGCTAGCTTCATGGTTTTAACCAGGGAGAGGGAGTCAAAATTGAACAGTCCTTGAAGAAGTTCCAGTTCATCAAATTTCATCATCTCTTTGGTTAAGAATTCTTCCACTGCCTCTGCTGTGTCTCTTGCTGGAGATAGAGTTTTCTCCCCTTCTACACCCTTACCACTATCATCTGTGGTCTTCTCTATTAGAGTTTTCTCTCCTTCTGTAGCCTTAGTACTGTCATCTTCTTTTTCCTTCACCTCTGCTTCTTGGCTGATTTTCTCTTCTACTCTTTCTTCTTCCTTAGATCTGGAGTCTACAGGGGAAACCGGAGGAGAGATGTCTGTCTGTTCATGAACTTCCTCTTCCGGAGCAGAGGAGTCTAAGTCCTTTGCTTGCTCTTCACTTGTCTCTTTTGCTTCTTTAGCCACTGTCTTAGTGGGTTCTCCTTTGTCATGCATGGCAAAGGGTGTATCACCTAGGTCCTCTACAACAGGAATATTGAATCTTTGAAAAGCATTCCAGAGAATGACTTCTGTTTCTTTTGCTACCTTGTCAGTTTCACCAAGCATAAGCTGATTCATTCTGGCTTTGCTCTGAAACTCATCTTTGGAGTCTTTGAAGATCATGCTCATTTGCATTGGAGTGATGGAAGGATAAAGTTGAATAGCTATTTCTTTTCAGATCTCCAGATCTTTGGCCTTTGCATTCTCCTTTCTCATTTCAAGTTCCTTCTCTAAAATTTTGGGAATTAGAGAGATGATTTCAATAAATCCTTTATTGTATATGTTTAAATACTTAACTGTGGCTTCTTCCAAAATCTTTTTATCTGCATCATTGTATTCATCATAGAATTCTGTTATCAGTTGCAGATTGCCATCCATAGTGACTGCTTTGACTACATCATCAATAGATAAAGTAGGCTTCTCAACAAACTCTTATGTTACTTCTTCAGTAGAGGGTTCATTTGAAGTTTTCCTTTTCTTTTTCATTTTCTTTACTTCCTCATCTGATTCTGTCTCTTCATCATCCTTTTGGCTAGCATAAGATCTTGTGGCCTTTGTCTTAGTTCTCTTCTCTCCTTTACCAGATGATTTTGCTTTCAGTTTTGATGCCTTTGAGCTCTTAGTAGTGGCAGGTGCAGATCTCTTAGAGGATCTAGTCCGGGAGTAGGCTTCTGCCGGAGCACTTTCTTTTTCAGCTTCTTCCTTTTCTTTTTCTACCCTTTCCGTCTTCTCACTATTTGCATCAAGTGCCTCTTTTGATATTCCATGCCTCCTGGCAAATTCTTCTACTTCTTTTCTTACTTTTCTCTTTATCTCCGACTGTCTTAGTTCAACATGAACATTTACACTTAGTTCTTGGTAAGTTCCAAACCTTTCTGCCTTAGGATCTTTGGCCTGGCTCAGTAGATGTTGGATATGTAGTTCTAGAATTTTCTCATCAACCTCATACCCCATTGGCATGATCCATACTATTCTTGGTTCTACTGCCTCCATCAGACATTGATCAGTGTCTACCATGAAGCACACTGTATCCTTGTATTTTTCAACTAAGGATTGATGAATTCTTTCTCTAGCCTGCATCATGTTTTGGAAGTTTTTGAAATAACCCCATAGTGCTATGTTTTGTGCCTTGATATCACCAAGCCCATGTAAGTAATCTTTGATTTGAATTGCAACAGGTCTGCCATTTTGCCATACCGAGCCACTAGATCCAGGTAACTCATTCATAAAGTAGAAGAACAAACACAGTATTAGCCCACCATACTTGAAAGAGTTTTTCTTGTCCTTCTTGATCTTTTGTAGGTTTTCCATCAGTTGGCTCAGAAGGAGTTCACAAAGATCATAATCTGTATTATTTCTTAACATTTCATAAGCAGTGTAGATTACTGTTTCGGATATAGAATTTTCTCTACTGGAGTGGTATATCCTATATCCAATAATCATGGAGGCAAACTTGATGTCCAGATCTGTGATATCCTCAACTGTAATTGCTCTTTTATCAAATTTAGATCTGGTATCCTCAGTCACAGTTTGGTTTTTGACTGATTTGAGAGTAGGTATCCCACCGATTGAGTGTAATTCGGTTATTGTCCTAATGGCATCCTTAGTGATCTTAAACGGCCTATTCAACCACATGAAGTTGTCATGCATTCTGCTCAAGACATACCGGACCCAATCATCTTCAGCAAAGTAGGGGAAATGGATGCACTGACTGAAATGTTTATCCCTGATGGCCTTGTATTAGGGTTTGAGATCAAATGAATCATCTATCAGTTCCTTGTGGTAGATATCCATCAGCTTGGATTCACCAAATTCTTCAATGTTTGCGTGAATGTAAACCCTAACATCTTCTACATGTAGAATTCCATGTGGGATGCTAGAAAATGCACCTAGGGGATCAACTTCTAGGGATTTATAGGGATGTTTTCTGAATTTAAGGCACGGCCTATCAGTGATCTTCACCACATTTAGAGTAGCCATCATTCAAAGATTCACAGATAGGTTTTCAAGAGCGGAGAATACCTTTTACGCTTCTAGGGTTCATTGAGTGAGCCGGATTGATTTGTTGGATGAATTGACTTCAATGATTGATCTTTGAAACAATTTATTGTAGAGCTCCTTTTCTTTTCTTCTTGAATGCAAATGTGCAAATGGTGAGTGAATGAACCCTTTTATTTCTGAGAAAGCCCTAATTCCACACTGCAATAAATGCGTAACTTAAGTCATTCTGGTTGCCTTGTTCTTCTTATTCTGAGACAGATCTTTTCCCGGATCACTGAGATATATTTAGAGTTATTCTCAGTGTAGTGACAATCTATCTTCCTTTCCTTAATCATTTGATCTATCCGCAGATCAAAATTCCATAATTTTGAATCAAGCCGGATCTAACTGTGAGAACCCTATTTTTACCGGATGACTTGTTTAACCGAATCAATCTTAGAAAATTGGATTCTTCAAATCTTCCTGTGGATCTTCTATATCTTTACCAAGATTTCTTTAGATGTTTCTCTGAGAATCCTTTAATCCGTAATTTCCCATGTGCCAATTTCAGGCACCAATTGACTGGCTGGGGGGTTTATTTTTCTTAGTGATTCCCCCTGAGCCAGAGCTCATCTACTCAATTTTTGGAAGGATTATCAGCACCAGATTCTGGTGCAGATCCATTCCCAACATTCTCTGTGCTTTTCTTCACCCAAATCTTATTCATCTCCCTTTGAATTTCATCTGCGTTGACTTTTCCCTTTCCTTTGTCTTGGCTATGATTATACTGTTTCAGACCCCTTTTGTCTTGATTGTTACTTCTACAGAATTTGACAATATGACCAGATCTATTGCAATTGTAGCAAACAATATTTCTTTGCATATTTGACTGATATCCTCTTGATCTACACTGATTAGCCATATGTCCCATTCTATTGCATGCAAAGCATCTACCATTGAATGAATTGTTTATTTGTATGTTTCTGCACTCATGGGATTTGTGACCATACCTTTTGCAATTGAAGCATTGTCCAGAGAAAGATGTATTAGTCTGATTCATTCTTCTTCTGCACTAATTTGCTTTATGACCAAAGTTATTGCAATTGTGGCAATATCCATTGAAGGATGGATATCTTTGAGCATTTGGTTGTCTTACTAGAGGTCTTCTAGGTCTGTTCCTTGGATTTTCTAATCTAGAGTTCTTCTGACCAGATCTGGAGCTTTTACCTTTCTCATACCCCAAGCCTTGCTTGTCATCTACCCTCTTTTGACTTTCAAGAAGAACTTATCTTGAATTTCTCTTTGTATTCATTTACTATCTGAAGATCCCTTTTAAGAGTGTCAATCTGGTTCTCAAGTTGTTCTTTATTATCTCTAGCTTCCTCAAGATCAGATTCTAGATGCCTGATTATTCTGTCCATTTTGTGGCAGTCTTCTGACTTCTCCTTGAGAGATTGTTTTAGATCATCTTCAGTTTTTCTTTTCTCTTCAATTTCTTGGGTGAATTTCATAACTCCTTATTCCATTTCATTTCTCACCATAATGACCTCTTTTGATAGCTTTTCACATAACTTGGTTTTCTCCTTCAGATCTTCATTAGTATTATTTGCTTCACTTTGATTTGCCAATTGAAGAAGAAGTTCCTTTCTCTTTTTCATGGAGATACTTAATTTTCCTTTTAGTTCATCTTTGAACTCATCAGCTTGTTTGATGCTTTCCTTCAACTCATTGACTTCATAGCAGGATTGCTCAAGATCATCTAGGGCAGTTTGAAATTGTTCCCTCATACCATATGTATCCATTGGAATTTCTAGATCTTCCTCAAGCTGTTTGGCTCTATTTGGAGGAACTTGGCTCTGATACCAATTGTTGATAACTGAGAGGGGGGGTGAATCAGTTATCTTAATTATTTGACTTTCTTTCTCTGTTTAACAATTAGAACAATATCAAATGAAAGAAGAAGTAAACTCAATACACATGACACAATATTTTGACGTGGAAACCCTATTAAGGGAAAAAACCATGGGGTGATTAACCCAAGATTGTATTCTCTATTAAAAGAATAAGATAGTACAAAAATGGCACTTGCCAATTAGGGCTCACTGCCTGAGCACACTGCTCACAAGAGGCTCACTGCCTACAATTGTTTATAGAAGTAAGCTCGATACATGAACTAATGAGAAGCATTAGAAGTGCTTGAGTTCAATTCCGGTTAAGCTCAATACACTGAGTTACTACACTTCATTCTTCCTCTTCCTTGGTGTTGTTGTCCTGTCACATATCAGACCTGTATTATTGCTTCTATCCTTCTCTTTGACTTTCTTCATTCTCCATACATACACACAACTGCTATTCCCATCCAGATCCATCTAATATATATATCCACAGTAATGATTTCAACATCTTTCTAGTCGGCAACCAGAATAGTCAATATCTTTTCAAACTCTGTTCTATCAACTGAATCCTTGTTCCCAAGTAATGCGAATCAAAGAGATGCTTATAGAAGTCATCAATTATGTCGGCCAATCATGAATGATACCTTAGGAAACTTAATCACTATCAGTATCACATCTAGATTAAGATCTGATGCTCTGCCAGTTGGGGCTTCCTCTATCTATTCTGCCAATCAGGAACCCAACACTCAAGTGCTCATATCTCTTCACTCTTCTATCACCGGAGGCTAAATCCTTGGAATATATTAGTCAATGTACTCCTCTTGAGTTCCCCAAATCCATACTTTACTAAGATACTTCCTCTGAGAGATCCAAACCTGACTGTCGGACCTTGTTGCTTGCTTTGTTCTTGCTTACCGGACCACAACACTTATTCAATCTGACTTCCGGTAAAGACACACCATGTCCTATGGATGTGTGGGAAGGACTTTGTTGCCATCAATGACAACACTAATGAAGCCACACAGTGTCTCTTGCCAACACTACCAACCTTTATAACCTCGAGCCTGGTTGCTACCTTATTACAAGATATAAAAGGACTATACAAAGAGTAGTCATATCCAAGCTCTCTGAGCACTACTTGAGGCAAGCAGTCATATCCAAGCCCTCTAAGAAATCTTATCCTCTTTTAGAAAAAAACACATCACATTGAAAATATGAAAAGTGAATACATAGTAGTGAACTATCAAACCTGAAACTATTTTCTCATTAAATCTGAAAAGAAATATGTTGCACTAGCTCAAAACTGGAATGAATAAATCACTCACACCCCTGCCTCTGTTTTATAGATGAAGAAGGCTAAGAGTAAAAAGGAACTACTAAATCTACAAAATATAACTTCCAAAAGCAAACAATAGCAAAGTCTAAACTCAGACTTCTCAATATGCAACAGTATTCTAATCTAGAAGAGGATGAGGCTTTCAGTATGCATGTGCCCTTTCCTACATAACTGGGTGTTAACTTGAAGAAGACTATTGTTGTGTCTCTCCTTGCTGCTATCACCGTTGTGCCATCATTGTGAGAATACTAGTTGAGCAACTCAAGGTAAAAACTCGTTAACATTTGGCTTCTTAATTCTAAAGTGTTGCCAACAGAAATTGATGCCCAGTAAACCCCAATCAAAATTGTTTTTATTTACAAAGGATTCATCATTGTTTTTTAATGATAGGACCTTAAAGTATGGTATTAAAAGCCCATTATCAGACAGAAACATGAAACAACGTTGGTAACTATTAAATTATCAATGAAAAATCTATTGCTCAAGTTAAATTCTTTGTGGTGTTTTATAGGTGATTCTCCTAGGACACAGCGAAGACTATACCCAAGACGTTAAAATGCAAATAACAGTTGCATTCAACCACTTTGGAGAAGCACTTTTTCAATGTATGCCCAGGTATGAATACAATCTTATTAGACTCGATATTACTTACTCAAAAGCTAAAGTTTATCCATCTATTCTCTATTGGAAGCTTACAAAATTAATGTTGTAATGCAGGTGCCGACATGGATACTTCCATGTGGTGAACAATGATTACACCCATTGGGATATGTACGCCATCGGGGGGAGTGTAAACCCCACCATTAATAGCCAAGGCAATAGATTACTTGCCCCTGACAATCAATTCAAAAAGGAGGTAAAAGGCCTATACAACTCATCTCTTATTTATCTCTTTGGTTTACAACAGATGTATAATAGTTATGATGAGTATGAGTAATATGCAGGTGAAAAAGCATAAAGATGCATTAGAAAGTATGTGGAGGAATTGGAATTGGCGATCAGAGGGAGATTTGATGTTAAACGGGGCATTCTTCAAAGCATTAGGGGATGGAGCATCCTCAAGCTATGCCAAAGCTTCAAGTATGGTGGCAAGGCCTTCCTTTATTGTGGGCTCTATTACTGCAACTTTAGGTGTTCTCACTTGCAGAAAAGGTTCCCACTGTTAGACCAAAATACATGTATTATGCACAAATTGTTTGGAATCCTTCAACTTTGTCATTTCTATGCATTGTAACTCAAATTTTCAGTCTTGTGACTGAAAATAAACATTGTAATACTCTATTTCTAAGCATTTGTCAGGCAAGATAGATATTTCAGACTTGTGTGAGATGTAAGAACACCTTTGTTTTAATAAAGTTCAGCGATTTTGCCTTCTCAATGGCTTTCTTATTGTGTGCAATTGATGATTGATGTGTATTTCTATGTTTTATGTTTAAATCCTCAAATATCAGACTAAATATACTACCAATTGACAAAAATCAATGAATAAATATGACTAAACATATGCCTAAATATACTATGATAGAAATCAATGAATAAATATACTACCAATTGACATAAATTTGGTCGTGTTATAAATTTGGTCACGTGACAAAATAAATGACCACCAATAAACTACTAATGGTCATGTGACCAAACTTAGTGAATAAATATGATTAAATATATGACTAAATCATTGACTAAATATACTACCAAATCGATCAATCAAAACAACCAATAAATGACTAAAAATGGTTTAGTCATCAATTTGGTTACGTTATAAATGACTACCAATAAACTACTTATGGTCACGAGACCATGTTTGGTCATTTATAACCAGTTTTTAGTAGTTTTTTTAGTAATATATTGCTCTTTTTGTACTAGTGATAAGATGGATGACTGCCAAGGTAAGGAAATTAATAACCTTGATTCAATAAAAATAGCAGCATTGGGTTGGAATGCAATTTAGGCCAACTCTGATTCTCATGCTAGTACATCGCCTCAACCACCCTCCAGGGCAACCTATGAGGGGAGGTAAATTTGACAAATGGTTCAACAAGTTGTTGGAAAATGATGGGTTTGTTGGTTTTTTCCCAGACTGGATGCTTATTCCCAGATTTCCCTACAAGGTAGCCATCAATGATCAACAGGATCTCTGGGCTAGGGGCCAACAGTGTAGGAGATAGACTCTATATTTTATCTCCTCTTCTTCTTCAGGCTCTACAAAACCTAGGGGGGTATTCCCTACTCAACAACCATGAGGATATGCATACAAAGGCTGGGATGCTGACAGAAAGCAGATAAGTCCTCCTGTAAGTAGACCAAAACTGAAAAATAAGAGCAAAGGGGCTAGCTTTGGGCCTATTTGCAGTTGTAGACAGAGGACTGAGGATCCTAAAACTAATTCTAATGTCCTAATGGTTGTTTTAGAGTTTGGTTTTGATTCTAAGTTTGGATGCAAAGCTGGACATGGTTGTAACACAAACACAAAGCAAGATTGGTGCCTATCCAGGGCCTGGAGTCAGTAGACATACACCTGTGAATGATCAGCATGAATAGCTAAAACTGGATTTCAGGGGGATATACATGATATCTGCCTTACAGATATCTCCCAAAACAGAGTGTTAAGCTATCTATACTTATGGCATCCCTACTGCAGTATACCCTTCCCAATGTTCAATCTAAGAACAATTTAATCTACCCCTTGAGCAGAAGTTAAAAGATCAAACATTCAACACGGGAATTCTATGTTCTAGAGTCTCAAACATTCCTCAAATATCCAGACTCAGAAGAAAGATACATGCAATACTGGAGACAGAATTAACAAAACACATGCTAACATAGCATTTCTCATATAAAATTAACCATGAAATCAGTGGATTCATGCAAAAACATACAACTGGAGATACATAAACTCACAGGTATAGCTATACAGAGCAACCAAAATGAACTGTATTGTGTTACAGAGCCAAAATGTTCAACTTTCAACAACCTGAAAAATGGTAACACAGTCTGCCTATATCAGCCAGAAAGTGTACCACAGCAATTAATTACATGGCATTGACAAAAAATCTGCTAGATACAGTCCTCAGAAGGAATGGCGCTCAGAAAATATTAATGCAGCAGACAAAGGGGGGCCTCGAGCCACGCGCCACTATCTGGGGTCTTCATTCAAAAAATTGGGCGACCTGACCATGTGTACCATTGCCCACATCCCTGCACCGTCGCCATTAAGGGTCTCAACCACCCGCGGTCGCTTGAAAACCATCACTGCATTCAAAAAGGAATTCCCGCCAAAACACATTCTATCGCGGGTTCAAACTACACAGGGGAATAATCCCACATGCATGGTGAGGAGACTCCTTCAGCAGTTTAACAGCGTAGCCGCAAACACAATAAGCGTCGAGCGCTTTTACCACGCTCGACATACAAGCCTTCGCCTGAGAGCCCATCGCCAAGACTAACACCGTCGGCCCGACCCAAAAATCTCTCACCGACCTCAGAAGTCTCCCTGACCAACACCTCCCGAAAGCCTCTAACTTCTACATCGGCCAGAGAAGAACCATCGGCCAGCTCCACAAATCTCCTGCTGATGTCAAAGGTTACGCCGATAGCCAACCAAAACACCATCAAGTCGTTCCCTCGGCGAGACATTACCCATCAGAGCAACGAGAAACTCCCTGGCCGACCACACCGCTCACCCCGATACACACATCCTCTGTCGGCGAGACCCTCAACCGTCGGCCAAGCAGAAACATCCTCTGCCGATGATACCATTCACATCGATGACCACTCCATGTTCCCCTATCGTTGTGACCTACACCGATGACACCCTCGTCGGCGAAACACTCTCCATCGGCGAACCCTCCAACGGCTAGCCTGACAGCCAAAGTCTTCCCGATGCTCACCTCCGCATCCCTCCATCAGCGAGACCTACGCCGATGACATCGCATCGGCCAAGCCTCCCACCGTCGGCACAACTCAAAATACTTAGGCCGACAATACAACTCTCGCCGATGAACATTTGAGATACCCCCATCGGCATGACCAACATTGTCGACAGAACCACAATATCCTTCGCCGATAGACCAAGCTCTTGCCGATGGACAGGAACACTTAGGGTTTGAAAGAAGAAACCCTCCAACAACAGTGTTCAATTTCAGACCTAAAATGGGTGCCAACAGGGTTCACACCTAAGGGTAGACAACTCTTTCAGTACAAAGATGAACATTATAATTGTAGTGTCATCATTGAGGAGAACATGACTGATGAAGCAAACATGATACATCTTTAACCATGAGGACATGGAATAGTCTAAGTTGGGGGGGAGATGATAAGTCAAATATATGACTCAACAATTTCTATACATTTTCTGTTCTAAAAAGACTCTGATATAACTTTATGTCATACATACATACATACATACATACATGCATACATATATACATACATACATACATATATATTATGATTATTTTTGTCTTTTGGTTAGATTATATATATGTTTAGTCCTTATTTCCTTTTGATGAAATCTCTTGGCTAAATTACTTGAATTATATTTTTGAATGCATATCTTATGAATTTGTGGTATAAGTTGTGTATGATTGCATAAGGATTACAACGGTGAGCCTCCCAGTGGTCTCCAAATCCCTTTGGAGCCCTCTTTCTTGTGAAAAGATTAAACTCCAGATGGCTCCAAATGCCACTAACCACCAAGATAGCAATCCTCCTCTTGAGTCGATGGATACTACAAGCCAATTCTAGGGCTACTTAAGAAGTCTAGCAACACAAACATAACCTACGCCTCAATAAAAGCAGCTTGTTAAGATCCAAGTCCATGCATCACTTTGTTTAAGTGACAAGTGAAGTAGCTGTCAATCGGCATCTACGCCAACTGAAGTAATTGCCCATCAACATCGCGCCATTCCAAGAAATCATTCAATCTACCAATGACTAAGTTGATGCAAATCTCTGATCTGAAGTAACTCGTAGAGGAACTGCTGATGTAATAAATGAAGTAACTAATTTTAATCCCAGTTCGTTGCAGTTAAGATCACTGATAGTTATTCCTTTCAATAAAGCTCACGTGTATAAATAGGAGCCAGTTAATCTCTCTTAGTTAGTTCTAGTTTCATAGTCAAATTGTATTTACAATTGGAGGAAAACTCCTTATTTTCACTCGTGTATCCATGCCCATCTTGGGACTGTTCTAAATGCAAATGAAGGGGAATTTATTTTGAAGATAGTTTGAGTTCAAGAGGATTGTCTCCAGCTGGGAAAGTAGGACCTGCTTTCCCAACTTGGAGGAGATCTCTCGGTATTCCATTTCAATGCAATTTTATTGTGTCTTTCTGTTCATCATTGTTATATTTGCATGTTAATCTTATGTTGTGTTTTCCTTTTTATATGATCATCTAGATAATTTTCACCTATAGGTTTTGTCCTTTAAATTTTGAAAACACTAAAAAAAGAGAGATTTGTTATTCTAATAGCATTGTTGTATTCAGAGTATCCCACTGCTGTAATTTGACAAGTGATGCAATTACCTTGAGTTTTATTTTTAGAAATTAAAATTGTTTCCTTTAAAAGCATGTGTGTTTATTTCCAAGCAATCAGAATAGTTTCATTTGTGTGTTTATTTCCAAGCAATCGAAATAGTTCCCTTTGAAGCATGTGTGTTTATTTCCAAGCAAACGGGTAGTTTCTATTTCCCGCATGTGTATTTATTTCCAAGCAAATAGGTAGTTTCTCTTTCTTGCATGTGTGTTTATTTGAGCAAGTTAGGTAAATTGGACCTTACCTAATGCATCCAAAGACCATCCATACACATGATTCGGATTCCACTCCAAAACCCCCCACAATAAGAGTCTTGTTGTAGATCACTCCAGACACCTCCAGATTGATAATTAAATGATGATGAATTAACAACCACTACAATGACCTCATCAAGCTTTGTGGTATTGAATAAATCCCATGAACCAAAACTCATCATTCCTCCACTATCATTATTTTAATAAATATTTTGGAGCATCATCTATGTTGGCTAACAGATCCATAGCCTTAACATTTTCCATAGTCTCTACCATTTATAAAAAAATGTGGGCTTTTGCTACTTAATCCTAGCATTTCATTTGATACATGGAGGCAATGAATGCTTTCAAATATGTAGGTGCTATTCATTCTAAGCCGCCAATAGTTGGAAAATATCAATCCACAAGTTCTCCTTACTTTCCACTTGTACAAATGAAGGTACAAGGTAAAATGAATTAGCATGATTATTTGAATCATCTTGCATCACTCTGGTAAAGTTCTTGTCATCTATGGATCATTGGCATGGAATGATTGATTATAATTCACTCTCTTTATTCTTTATCATTGGATCATTGGCATGAGAAGTACCATTTCATGAAGCTCTAGTGGAGCTAAATGACATGGACCAATCCATACAAAGCTCTATTTTTACATTGTAAAAGTACCATACCTTGATCTTTAATGTAGGGTTTTCCATTAGAATGCTTGATCGAAGCCCCAAGTCTATCACACAATAGAACACTTTTTTCCACTATGTTTATGTAGTTAAGCTTAGTTTTGTAATCCCATGATGACTAATGATTTTATGTTTTAGGAAATGTCTCTTTAATTCTCATGGATGGTAAAGGTAGAATTTGGAAATAATTATTCATAGGAAGGTTATGCATGTAGCCATGTTCTCTAGTTGAAACTAAAAGGTACTTTGAATCCACAAATGTTAGTTCAACATCATACAGAAATAAGGATATGGTTTGTCCACCTAGATAAATTTTTAAATTTTGTTACAGTACTGATCTAGAAAAAAATCACTTTGTTGGTTGATAGTGGAATCTTAAAGAGTTTGACAAAGTCCCACCATACTTTTACTTTTACTATGTGTATAGTATACCAAAGGGTGTATACCTAGGTTAATCAAAGATAGGTAAATAAATGTTGCAATTAAAATGAATATTAAAAATTAAATAAGAAGGATTGGGCAATTAGATGTCGAAACTATGTGTTGGCAAGAGACACTGCTCTGATGAAGGTTTGCATGTTGTCATTGATGGCAATAAGGCAAAGGGATTTCACTGGCATGAAAAAGAGACATTACTTCGGAAGACCAACTTGGATTGACAACAAGGCACAAAAGTATTCTAGTTTGGAAGGCTAAAATGACTAAGTATGGACTATATACAAAGTAAGTGACAGAGATTGGGTTAGTATGCCTCCGCAATTGAAGAGCAGTATATGTGGTTCAGGTATGTTGTCTACAATTGTTCAAAGATGCTATGTTCAAGATTGCAAGTCCTGATGACTTCCAGAAGTCAAGTTGTGATTGGTCTAAGTCTGGGTGAACACATTTAAGTCAGGAACAGTGCAGAGTGCATGGGTATTTTGGTCTGCATTTCTCTGCAAGCAACTGTATCAGTGTGCGGTTTTGAGGTAGTATGGATATGTGTCAGAAGCATCCAGTTGAGGAGTTACAGAGTCTAAAGTGATCCAAAAGATCACCTACAAAATTCTATGTTCCAGCACCTAGTTTTCCAGTATTTCACCAAGGCATATGAGATAGTTCTAAGTTTCGCATTTCTCCACATAAGGGCATCATGATCTATGGTTGATAAGATATGATCTGTGAAGCATTAGAAATGAATGATGTGGTTCTTGGAGTCCCATGTGAATTTTAGTGGAAGTGTTGGGCTGATAGAGTCAATGTAAGTTGATAAACTGTTGTGCTTGATAGGCTGACTCAGTTTTGAGATTGAATTCAAAGTTGCGAATATTTATATCGGTTAGATTTTGGTGTTAAGTGATGATATGAGATTGTGATGGGATGAACTAAATGTGTACGTGATTCAAAAGTAGAGTTGTGACTAGAAGAAGATAGTAAGGGCAGTAGAGCAGAGTTTATGTAGAGCAGAGTAGAAAAAGTAGAGTAGACAGTATGAAGTCTTTTGAATCTGTATATTGAACTAATTGGTACTACACCTCAGCATTCTATAGATGCATTTGTAGCAGTCATTCCCTGGTAGTGAGCCAATCCTTCTATCTTCTTTCTCTTGGGAGTGAGCCTTTGTGCAGTGAGCACCTCTTCATATGGCAGTGAGCCCTAAGGCAGTGAGCCTTCTTGTAATTCAGTATTGTGCTATCATAATATATTGTGAGCTAACACTCAATGTGGTTTTTCCCTTTTTTGGGTTATCCACGTAAAAATCCTGTTGTCCATGTGTTATGTATTTATGGTTTCTATTCTTATGCTTATTTTGCTTTCATATGATTAATTTTGGTAATTGGATTAATGAACAAGTTAAGAAGTGGTTTTGCGGAATATTGATTCACCCCCCTCTCAGTATTTCTTACTTTCAACAATTGGTATTGGAGCAAGGTTCCTTGGAAGAAGCCTAACAACTTGAGGAAGATCTGGGAGTGTTCACTCATGGTAGCCAGTAGATTTGGAAACTTCCCAAACAATGTTGAACTAGAAGCAGCTCTTATTGATCTTGAGAAATCTAAAGTAGAAATCAGGGATCTGAAGGATAACATACAAGAAGCTGATAAATGCATTCTAAAGCTAAAAGAACAAGTCAAGAAATTCAAAGAAAAATATAAAGAGGTTAGTGAATAATTGATATTAGAAAATGAAACATGTAACATCAGAAAATGTCCCCTTGGGGGTGTTTAGGGTAAAATTTGGACTGTTTAATGTTTTAGTTGTTAGATGTTTGAATCCTCCTTTCACCCTTTACATTCAAGGACCTAGGGTCAAGTGGCAATGCACTATCACACCCTTGGTCACTTACAAATGTAGGGAAGCTCGGATTAGGGTATTTAATTGCTAATTTTCCTTCTCCTATGCTCAATTAACCATTAAAACCCTAATTTTACAAATACAATAGTAAATTGATGAATTACGAAAAAAGCTCTTGTAGAGGGAAGTAAAATGATAAATCATAGAGTACCTATTTTTGGGGCGGCTCTGAGGCGGAAAAGTCGGGGACACCGAAGTGGGTGCCCAAGTCCCATGCCTATGTTTTTGTCTAGATCTGAGAACTCAGTCTGCAACTCTTTCCTATTGTTCTGGAGATTTTCCCGTCACAGAACTTGGAGGACTAATGAGCAGGCACCCAAGTCCAAGGGGCAAATTTTCCTTCTATTCTGTAATTCTGACACTTCAAGATGTCTTCCTACAACTTCACTTTGTCCAACTCCTCAACCTGTAACCTGCAACCATGAAAACTTTGGGAGGGGGTTGTGGTGTTTAAAGGCTTGCATCATTCAAGCCCTGGAGGACACTTAAGTCTCCAAACACCATTGTCAGATAGAGAGTGCATGACCTTGTGAGGCAGAGGCAAAATCCAAATGAAATAATGATAAAAACACAATATAATGTCACCTTATAGTGAAGATCTTATGGGAGGAAGATGCTCTTCATTCCATGAGGAAATGGATACTCAAATTTGCACACACAAACACATAAACCACACAAATCTGCTCTTACAACACAATGAAAGCCTTGAATCACCTTGAGAACACAATAGATTGTTATTAATCATCTCTAGTTTCTAAATGAATGCCTAAACATGCTTTTATATGCAACTACAAGCATTCCCACCAAGATTTCGTAAATTCAAATTTACCGTGTCGGCCTAGGGACCAAATAACGGTCATAAACTAACACTTCAAATTTGGGCCTGACCCAAAATAGGGCAGGACTAGGGCGCAGGTGCCCAAGTCCTCCCCCCTATTTTGGGTAGGGTTAAGCTCAAGGGGTCCCGCTAGGTCCAATTTGTCATGATACCTAGGGTTCATTCCATCGAGATGCCAAATTATGATGTAAGATGTCCTAAATGCATACTAAAGACCCAGGAGCTAAACCTTATGAGGGAAAAGCCCCCAAGGAGACATTTTCTGATGTTACATTTAGCCCCCACTTTAATGTATGTATAAACTCAAGGCCAATACATGCATTAAAGTACGATCACAAACACGCCAAGCACAGAGAAGACACGCCAATCACATAGAAGACATGCATGATATCTTTTCTTTTCTTTTTCTCATATATATGAAATGCAGATGCAATTACTGGAAAGTAAACAAACCTCCCATAATGCAGGATGTATTCATCACATAGGTCTTTAAACTGCATATATGGGGCAACACACACACAAGACACGCAAAACCTCCCAAACTGTAGGATGTACTCATCGCAAAGGGCTTTAAACTGCATATGGGGCAAAAAAAACACACCAAACACACACACTTTGAAGACACAGAGAAAACAAGATAGACAAGCGATGGAGTGTACCTATTTCTAGGCCCAACACCATCTCAGGCACATTACAACCACACACTGACGATTGGGCTTCACCACAACAATTGCCAAAAACATGCTTAAGGGTTGAGTTAGTCACAGAACCGCCCCCCGCCTCCGTAGAGGACTTTTGAAAATGATAGGATGATGCAATCTACTCTGAGAAATACACCATCCCCACCTCTGCAGAGGGCTTACATGATTGATTGATTGATTGATTGGTTGCAAACAAACTTAGAGTGTAGGATGTACTCATCGCACAAGTCTTTAAACTGCACCTGAGAACAAACACATTGCTAACATCTACAATAAACAACTTACCTTATATATGCCCCCACCTTAAGGTGGTTGATATTAGGTATCGATATCAAGCACGTTAAGGTAGGAAGAAAACACACAAGGGAACACAAGCTCTCGCAAAGCCCATGCCTCCTAGAGGTGACATGTACTTTACGATCATCAACTGCTCCCACAAATACATCCCTGCAAGAAACATGTTAGTGTCTACAACAACATCAATGCGTATGATTAACCACACAAAGAGTCAAGGTTATAGAACAAATTTAGAGTTCGAGGATAACCATGGGGCTATATCACGAAGCTCTCTTAATCGAGTACTGCCAAGGCTAGATTCAAAGACAAACAAAGGTGCACTGAGCAGCAGTATTGCTAAGGTTTGTAAATGAGATAGCATACCATCAAAATCACTACGCAGAAAGTACAAGTGCTTCTACTAGCCAAACATCAGATAATTTATTATTGCCCTTCGTCATATTAGGAACTAAGTCCATTTTTTTATTGCTCTCAAAAGGGACACTAGGTCCGCATCAATGTAAATGTTTTTCGTCATCCGCCCGCTAGATAGAAACATTAGAGGAAGGGAAACAATAAATCAAAGAGGAGAAACAAGTCTCTTAGGGAAATTCATGTAGGTGGGTGCCCCCAAGTCACCAACCGCAACGCTATGTCCGTAAGACACAACACACAACAATGAAATCAGAGAGAGAGGCAATATAGAAGAATGATGATACAAATAGAAGGTCACAATAGAGGTGGTCTCCTGGTATCCCAGACCTTATAGGAGAATCCAAGGTCATCCCAGGAGGCCTAAACAACACATAACACATCACGGGGGAAGCACATCACGAGAAAGATAAAGGGTTAGAGATACTTACCTATAGGGCCCCTGCTAGGCTAGCGGTTATCATGAATCTTGATCTTTATCTTAATGGTTAAGGCCTTATCACTTCTTCTCTCTTCTATATGTTCATGAGTTGGTGAGGGTAACCGTGTAGGAAAGGTTTCTCTTAATGATGGTTGAGAGGGGATGTTGCCATTATCTGTGTAAGCTATAAGAGCATTTGAAATGCCATTTAAATGAGCTTGTGGAGGCATCTGAAAGATACCCATTTCAGTCCTTATATTGTTGGATTTAAGGCATACAACTGAGAGGGGGGGTGAATCAGTTGTATAAAACTTCTAGTTCTTTCAAACACTTGATACTTCGTTGTTAGTTAACAGCATATCAATTAATCATCCATGAAAGCATAATACATAAACACAAGAGAAGATAAACATCAACACATTGAACACCAAGATTTTGACGTGGAAAACCCAGTTAAGGGAAAAACCACGGGGTGATTAACCCAAGTATTATTCTCTGTTAGAAGAATAAGAAAAAGAATGGCACATGCCAATTAGGGCTCACTGCCCGAGCACACTGCTCACAAAGAGGCCCACTGCCTACAAGGAGACACACTGTCTACAAAGTGATGAGAATCACAATCTTGAACTGGAGAATGACATCTCTACCATGTCTAGATCAGTTCCATTTAAGCCCAAAAACCTCTGCTCTGCCTTTCGCACTTCTCTTCGCTATGTCACACTCATCCACACAATCCACACTTCAAAATGAACTCACAAACCGTTATTTATACAAGACATCGACTTAGGAACAAACATCTAAGTCGGCAAACAACCATAAGAGTATCCGCAAGATGAATAACACATCCGGTCGGCCACCACAAGAACATTCGCAGGATGAACAACTCATCCAGTCGGCTAAACAGAGCAAGAACTTCATCCGGAAGAATATCTTCAATTCTGGGATCTACTATCAATGCGGACCAACAACACAACCTCAACATGATCCAAGAACCTTCACAAGCCTGCCTGAATGACCAGGTACGTCCGCATTTCCTTTACTTACTGAAATCTCTTATCCTCCTTATCCGGAACTTCAAGAACACTGTCTGTTGCCACTGTCATAATGCAAGAGGTACTTCTGGACCTCCAAATCATACACAACTCGAGATGGCACATCACAAGGACATCCAAAACACTCTTTCCAATCCGCAGATTAGGATTATACGATTCTGGACCTCACCGGACCTTTCTGTGATCCTCTGTCACCTCTAAGCACTTGCCGGAACCGGTTCTACACAGACAGCCATAACTTCTTCAGGTCTTCATGCGGACCTCTGAAAACTTAACTGAAACATCTCAAGACTCATATCTGCAAACCCTTTAATCCGCATCCTCCGGTTCTCAACCTATACAATACATTTGCCTTCTTCTCATCACTGTTCTTCACTGTTCCTGACTGAGGCTAATTTTCTCAATATCCTCAGCACACAGCTCATCCAATCCTTCTTGTCAATGCAATATGAGTATGTTGACATCAATGACAACACTGGTTCACCTCATACTTGCAACAATCTCCCCCTTTGTCATTGATGGCAACATATGATGTGAAAAACCATCAAGACAAGAACTTCTCCTTTCTGTCACAGCTCCCCCTATCAACAACAACTTTTCACATGTCTTCTCTTCCTTTACTGCTCCCCCTTTGATCATCAACCACTTGTTTTTCACATGTCTTCTCTCCCCCTTTGACATCAATGGCAAAGGGCTCATACTTGCAATTCTCATACATCAGAATCATACCAGCTGCTCCCCCTTAGTTGCAGCTCCCCATCATCAATCCGGATCACAAGATATGACTGTGATATCCACCGGACTGATGCACATCAGTGCATCCTAGTTCATCACCGGAGGGGCCATGACCCCTAACTTCTCCCGGAGATATTCAAAAGAGTCCTTGGGAAGAGGTTTAGTAAAGATATCTGCAATCTGATCCTTTGAGGGAACATACTCCAATCTGACTTCTTCCTTGTTCACTTGTTCTCTCAAAAAGTGAAACTTGATAGATATGTGCTTAGTCTTAGAATGCAATACCGGATTCTTAGAAATATTAATTGCACTTGAATTATCACAGAAAATTGTGATAGGCTCCTCATATTCAACTTTAATGTCTCTTAGCATCTGCTTCATCCATAAGATTTGAGTGCAACTACCTGCTGCTGCAATGTATTCTGCTTCAGTTGTAGACAGAGATATTGAATCTTGTTTCTTGCTTAGCCAAGAAACCAATCTCTTCCCCAAAAAGAATGCTCCACCACTAGTGCTCTTCCGGTCATCCACATCTCCTGCCCAATCTGCATCTGTGTAAGCATGAAGAGAGAAATCCAGATCTCTAGGGTACCATAGACCATACTCAACTGTTCCTTTCAGGTACCTAAAAATTCTTTTGATTGCCATAACATGAGATTCTCTAGGATCAGCCTGGAATCTTGCCACAAGACCAACAACCTGCATTATATCTGGTCTAGTCTGAGTGAGATACAACAATCCACCAATCATTGATCTATACTTTGTCTGATCTGCCTTTGGGGAGTCATCATCTTTGCTCAACTTACATCCGGTTGCCATGGGAGTGTTCATTGGCTTTGCATCTTCCATACCAAATTTCCTCAACAATTCTTTCATATATTTGGTCTGAGAAATGAAGATTCCTTTCTTTGTTTGAGTAATTTGCAGACCCAAGAAGAAATTCATTTCACCAAGCATAGACATTTCAAACTCACTTTTCATCTGATTTGCAAAAGTTTTGCACATACTATCTCTTCCTCCAAAAATGATATCATCCACAAACACTTCAACAATCAAAATATTTTCATGAAAAATTTTGAAATATAAGTTACTGTCAGCAGTACCTTTGTTGAATCCAATCTGCACAAGATGCTTATCCAACCTTTCATACCATGCTCTTGGGGCTTGCTTTAGTCCATACAATGCTTTCTTCAACTTGCAGACCATATCATCATTATCAGACAATTGAAATCCATCCGGTTGTTCAATGTAAACTTCTTCTTCCAGATCACCATTTAGGAAAGCAGACTTGACATCCATCTGATATACCTTGAAGTCTTTGAAGGAAGCAAATGCAAGAAATAATCTGACTGCTTCAATTCTTGCCACCGGAGCAAAGGTCTCTTCAAAATCAATTCCTTCTATTTGAGAGTAGCCTTTGCAGACCAATCTAGCTTTGTTTCTGATAACTTCACCTGCTTCATTCAGTTTGTTCCGGAAGACCCATTTGGTTCCAATCACATTCCTGTCTCTAGGTCTGGGAACAAGATCCCAAGTGTGATTTTTCTCAATTTGCATTAATTCATCTTCCATTGCTTTGGTCCAATTTTCATCATTGCGAGCCTCATTTATTGTTTTAGGTTCAATCTTTGAAATCAGACAACATTCATCCTGATTTTGAGCAACATTCCTTCTAGTTTGCACACCTTTATTTCTGTCACCTATGATCTGATCTTCTGAGTGGTTCTGTCTTACATACCTTGGAATTTTGGGAGTATCCTGCACTGTTGCTTCTTGATCAGGTTCATTCTGACCTATTTCTTCTTCCTGATTTACTGGATCAAGTTGATTCTGACTTACCGGAGGGGATTGAGTCCCTTGAACCTGAACACCATCTTGATCATCTTCATCAAACTCATAAAATCTTGAAGGCTTCTCAATTCCTTCATCAACTTTCACATTGGTGCTTTCTATCATCTTCCTCAATCTCTTATTGTAACACCGGTATGCTTTGCTTTGAGTGGAGTAGCCCAAGAAAATTCCTTCATCACTTCTAGCATCAAACTTTCCTAGATCTTCATCTCTTTTAATATAACACTTGCTACCAAATACTCTGAAATATTTCACAGTAGGAGTGATGCCAAACCAGAGTTCATAGGGGGTCTTACCGGTGTTGTTTCTGATTTGAACTCGATTGAGAGTGTAGACTGCAGTGCTGATAGCTTCTTTCCAAAACATTTGAGGAACATTTGCTTCCAACATCATTGTCCTGGCAGCTTCCTGGATGGTCCGGTTCTTTCTCTCAACTACTCCATTCTGCTGTGGAGTCCTAGGAGCAGACAACTGTCTTCTTATACCTTGCTTCTCACAGAAGTCAATGAACTCACCAGATGTAAATTCACCACCTCTATCAGACCTTAGACATTTAAGTTTCAATCCGGTTTGATTCTCTACCATAGCTTTGAAGATTTTGAACTTTTTAAGGGCTTCTGATTTCTCTTTTAGGAAGGTAACCCACATCATCCGGGAATGGTCATCAATTAACAACATGAAATATCTATCACCTTGCAGACTCTTGATTCTTGTCGGACCACAGAGATCAGTATGTACTAATTCCAACAATCCGGTAGAGGACTGATCTTTGTTTTTGAAAGAGACTCTGCTCTGTTTACCTAGCTGACATTCTTTGCACAAACTATTTGTAGGTTTCACCAATTTTGGAAGGTCTCTTACAGCCTGAATATTGCTTATCTTGATGATGTTATCAAAATTCACATGACACATTCTTCTATGCCATAACCAACTCTGATCAACTTGAGCAAACAGACAACTTTTGTTTGAACCAACCAGATGAAAGATATTACCTTTTGTTTGAGCACCGGATGCAATTTCAGTTCCGGAGCTTGTAAAGATTCTGGATTTTCCATTCTTGAACCGGAGATCATAGCCTTTGTCCACTAACTGACCAACACTGAGAAGATTGTGCTTCAATCCTTCAACATATAGTACATTACTTGTTTTGCTCTTTCCATCAAAGGAAATAGTTCCCCTACCTCTGATTCTGCCAGCAGAATTGTCACCAAACTTTACCATTCCTCCTTCATACCTTTCCAAATCTAAGAACTTATTCTTGTCACCAGTCATATGGTGAGAACATCCACTATCAATAACCCAATCATCCTTTTCTTCCACTTGAGCAGCCAAAGCTCTTTCCACAACCTTGTGATTGACAGATTCAGAGGATATTGAATCTTCTTCCTTGATGGAAATAAACACCCATTCATTTCCGGATTTGCTTCCTAGTTCTGATTCATCATCTGTTACTCCTTCATTGTCATCTTCTTCATGAACATAATAGCAGTTCTTTTGAAACCTTTGTCTGTTAGTATTAGACCTTGCAGATCTTTCTGGACATCTTGAAGCAAAATGACCGATCTTATTGCAGTTGAAACACTTAAAGGGTAGTTTTCCTTCATACTTACCGGATCCTCTTGGCAGTCTCTTTGCAATGAGGGCTTCAAGTTGAGCTGTTTTTGCTTCTTCTTCTTCCATGTCTCTTCTTGCTTGATCATACCATGACATCTTCCTTGATGAGTTTTCTCCCGGATCAAATCTCTGTTTGCCTTTCACATAGGCACTGGCTTTGAAAGCAGATTCAGTCTTGGGAGGATCATCTCCAAACTCGGTCATTTCAAATGCAGCTAGTTTGCCAGCCAGTTGTTCTCTTGTGATAGTTGTGTGGGCTCTGAATTCATCAATGGCAGCAACCTTGATTTTGTAGGCAGCAGGAAGGGATCTTAGGATTTTGCAGACAATCTCATTTTCATCTAGAGTTCCACCAGCATTTCTAATTCCACATACCAGCTCATTCACTCTTGGCATAAAGGTAGTGATGTTTTCATCATCTCTCATCTTCAATCTTTCAAATTTCCCTTTCAGACTTTGCAACCTTGCACTTTTGACAAACTCATCTCCTTCATACAGAAGTTCCAGTTTAGTCAGGATCTCATATGCAGTTGGTAGGTCAATAACATTTGATAGATCTGAATCATTCAATGCGCTTAATAGGGCTTCCTTGGTCCGCAGATTATTTTCAGCATCTGTGATTTCATTCAGAGTTGTCGGACCACCTTGAGGAGGTACATATGGTTTTGAGACCATAGCCAAGTATGCTTTTCCCATACATTCCAAGTGACACTTCATGCGACCTTTCCAGAGAGTGAAGTTGGTTCCATCGAACTTCAGACTATCCTTCTTGTATGACGACATCTTGGATCTCCTCAAGCGGTTAAGCTCCTTTCAGAGGAACTTGGCTCTGATACCAATTGTTGGATTTAAGGCATACAACTGAGAGGGGGGGGTGAATCAGTTGTATAAAACTTCTAGTTCTTTCAAACACTTGATACTTCGTTGTTAGTTAACAGCATATCAATTAATCATCCATGAAAGCATAATACATAAACACAAGAGCAGATAAACATCAACACATTGAACACCAAGATTTTGACGTGGAAAACCCGGTTAAGGGAAAAACCACGGGGTGATTAAACCAAGTATTATTCTCTGTTAGAAGAATAAGAAAAAGAATGGCACATGCCAATTAGGGCTCACTGCCCGAGCACACTGCTCACAAAGAGGCTCACTGCCTACAAGGAGACACACTGTCTACAAAGTGATAAGAATCACAATCTTGAACTGGAGAATGACATCTCTACCATGTCTGGATCAGTTCCATTTAATCCCAAAAACCTCTGCTCTGCCTTTCGCACTTCTCTTTGCTATGTCACACTCATCCACACAATCCACACTTCGAAATGAACTCACAAACCGTTATTTATACAAGACATCGACTTAGGAACAAACATCTAAGTCGGCAAACAACCATAAGAGTATCCGCAAGATGAATAACACATCCGGTCGGCCACCACAAGAACATTCGCAGGATGAACAACTCATCCGGTCGGCTAAACAGAGCAAGAACTTCATCCGGAAGAATATCTTCAATTTCAGGATCTACTATCAATGCGGACCAACAACACAACCTCAACATGATCCAAGAACCTTCACAAGCCTGCCTGAATGACCAGGTACGTTCGCATTTCCTTTACTTACTGAAATCTCTTATCCTCCTTATCCGGAACTTCAAGAACACTGTCTGTTGCCACTGTCATAATGCAAGAGGTACTTCCGGACCTCCAAATCATACACAACTCGAGATGGCACATCACAAGGACATCCAAAACACTCTTTCCAATCTGCAGATTAGGATTATACAATTCCAGACCTCACCGGACCTTTCTGTGATCCTCTATCACCTCTAAGCACTTGCCGGAACCGGTTCCACACAGACAGCCATAACTTCTTCAGGTCTTCATGCGGACCTCTGAAAACTTAACTAAAACATCTCAAGACTCATATCTGCAAACCCTTTAATCCGCATCCTCCGGTTCTCAACCTATACAATACATTTGCCTTCTTCTCATCACTATTCTTCACTGTTCCTGACTGAGGCTAATTTTCTCAATATCCTCAGCACACAGCTCATCCAATCCTTCTTGTCAATGCAATATGAGTATGTTGACATCAATGACAACACTGGTTCACCTCATACTTGCAACATATATAGGGTGTTGGAATGGCTTAGTCAGATGGATATATTGTTCTTCCATAGCATGTAGGATTTCATTGCTTTCCAAAGTATGTGACGGTTCATGGTCTATTTTCTTGTTTAAAATATAATTGAGAAGTTCTTGAACATCAGGTGACAAATTATCATTAGATTTAAGCAACTGGTCACAAAGAGAATCTGCATCATCCAAAGCTTCATCCTAATTAGGGAGAGCGGGAAGGGATGGCAGAGTAGTGTGGAGAAATGTATCAATGATATCCTTTTCTTGTGCCAATATATCCTCACCAAGTGGGGTTATGTTGGGACAAGTCTCTTTGTTTGATAGATCACCCATTGTTATTTCATTGTCATAGGTCTCAAAAAGGATTTGCATTATATCATCATCAAACAAAGGGAGAGGGGGAGTAAATTTGTCACCACTACTTTCCCCATGATTGTTGTCAGCTATAAATCTTTTGAGATTCTCCATGATTGAAGGAAAAACATCCACAGTCTCAAGAAAGTTATTGAAATAGGCTATTGATCAAAGAATATCACATGTAGTACTAATGGTCATGTCAATGCCATAGATGTATGCGATTTGATGCAAGAATTGAGGATATTTTTTATTGAATTGGTAAAATTTATCATAGTTCACAATGTACTCATATAAGTCTTCTAAAGATGTACCTTTAGGAGAATCCATGAATGCAAAATATACGCAAGAATGCTTGGTTTTTTGTACTTTTTCAATGCACATGAATGAAACAAAGGGTGTTGTAAGGATTTTTATCATGGGAAGTAAATTATATGTCTGATATCAGTCCAAAACATCAATAAGATCATTCACAACACACTCTTGATGCGAATCCAAGATAATGCCAAGTCAAAATATAGTGAAAATATGTCAAAATAGGCACTTTTTTCACCAAACCTTGATGCAAAAGAGCATGACAAGGGGTATTGTGAGGAAAATGATGATGGAAAACAAATTATATCAGTAATAACAGCCACTTAATGTCAAAATATCCAACACAACATGCATTTAGTGCCACTTAAGGTAAAACCCTAGTGAAAATATAGCAAAAATAGGCTATTTTTCATGGATTTTCAACTCCAAGACCTAGAAAAAGGGGTGTTGTATTGAATTTTAGGAGGTGAAGAAAATAGAAGTAATGATATCAGTCACCTCAATCCATAAAATTTGTCACAACACGCTTGGAGTGCAAACTAGGCCAAACCCTAGGGCAAAATAGCAAAATGTGTAGTTTTTCACCAAGTTTTCAATGCAAGAGGCCAATCAAAAGGTGTTGTGAATTTTTTTAGGAGAGGAAAAAATTAATTATTGTGATAACAACCAATTAGTGGAAAAATTCCCTTCACAACATGCATATGGTGCAAGTTTAGAGAGTCGATAAGGCCAAATTTAGTGAAAATCAGTGTTTTTCAAGCCCTAGGTTTGAGATTTTGACACAAAATATTATATGAATGCTTTGAGCTCTATTTTATGATGAAAATGAAATAATCCCAGATCTAAAAATGAATTCTAAGCTTTAATATGCAAAATGCCAATGCAAATCTAATGAAAATGCATGAAAATGGCTAGTTTTTGTTGAAATTTTCTATACAAAAATGCAAATATTTTAAATCTAAATGTAAATTTACACTAAAATGAAAGACTACAGCCAAATTATAATTTGAATGAGCCTCTAAAATTAGTAGAAAAATCTGAAAGAATATTTTGCCTACTAACCCTAGATTTTGGAATTACTAGCATATATGAAAATTGTCAAAATTTCTACAAAACCCTAGCAATTATATGATGCAAATGCAATGCAAACTATTGAATTTTTGTATTTTTCTATAGTTTATATCAGATTTGATGCAAAAATCATAAATTAGGGAAAATTAGAAAGAATTGATGCAAATTAGTAAGCCTAACAATGCAATTTTTTTGAATTTTTCAAAATTTTCATTTTTTTTTGTAATTTTCTCAATGCAATAAGATGAATGAATGAAATCAATCCAAATCTAAAGACACACACTCAGAAATTTTCAATTAAGTCCAAAAACACGGGTTCACCAAAATGTTTAGGGTAAAATTTGGATTGTTTAATGTTTTAGTTGTTAGTTGTTTGAATCCTCCTTTCACCCTTTACATTCAAGGACCTAGGGTCAAGTGGCAATGCACTATCATATCCTTGGTCACTTACAAATGTAGGGAAGCTCAGATTAGGGTATTTAATTGCCAATTTTACTTCTCCTATTCTTAATTAACCATTAAAACCCTAATTTCACAAATACAATAGTAAATTGATGAATTACAGAAAAAGCTCTTGTAGAGGGAAGTAAAATGACAAATCACAAAGTACATTTTTTTAGGGCTTCGAGGCAGAAAATTTAGGGACACGGGAGTGGGTGCCCAAGTCCAAGGCCTATGTTTTTGTCCAGCTTTGAAAACTCAGTCTGCAACTCTTTCCTACTGTTCCAAATATTTTCCCATCATGGAACTTGGAGGACTAATGAGCGGGTGCCCAAGTCCAAGGGGTAGATTTTCCTTCTGTTCTATAATTCTGACACTTTAAGATGTCTTCCTACAACTTCACTTTGTCCAGCTCCTCAACCTGTAACCTGCAACCATGAAAACTTTGGGAGGGGGTTGTGGTGTTTAGATGCTTGCCTCAGTCAAGCCCCGGTGGACACTTAAGTCTTTGAACACCGTTGTTAGATAAAGGGTGTGTGCCCTTGTGAGTCAAAGGCAAAATCCAAATGAAATAATGATCAAAACACAATTTAATGTCACCTTGTAGTGAAGATCTCATGGGAGGAAGATGTTCTTCATTCCATGAGGAAATGGATGCTCAAATCTGTAAACACAAACACATAAACCACACAAATCTGCTCTTGCAACATAATGAAAGCCTTGAATCACCTTGAGAACATAATAGCTTGTTAGTAATCATCTCTAGTTTCTAAATGAATGCCTAAACATGCTTTTATATGCAACTACAAGCATTCCCACCAAGATTTCGTAAATTCAAACTTACCGTGTCAACATAGGGACCAAATAACGGTCATAAACTGACACTTCAAATTTGGGGCTTGTTGGTGCTTGCTCAAACATTCAGGTTTTAAGCATTTTACATTCGCAGGCACCTTCCAAAAAATCTAAAAAATTTCTAATTCTTTTGGACTTTGTAGTTGCAAAAATGCAAAAATCAGTTTTTTGCATGTGTCTTTGTATATACAAGGCTGCTTGTATATACATTCAGGTTCAAATGTGCATTGGTGGGTCAGAAATCTCAATTAGCCTTCAAAAAATGGTGAAAATGAGTTATATGCATTTTGGAATGCATATCGGGTTGCATATACATGGGAGAATCTATCGCAGATTCCCAAGAATATTCTGCGGTTGTATGTTGAGTTTTCTTGTATATTGAGTTTGTATGTTCAGACATACAATGGCTAGATACAATGGGAACATGCAAAGCAGAATGTATATCACAAAGGTACAAGGGCGAACGTATGTCTGATATATAATAAAAAAGATGCAAAGGACCGACATGCATTTGCTACAGTGCAGCCAAGATACATGTGGTGGGGCCCGCAGATGTACAAAGGTAAATGTATGTCGAAGATACATGTCAAGGCAAGATACAAACATATGGGCCCACCAATTGCATATGTACGATTGTATGTTTGCAACATACAAGGCACACATACAAAGCCGACATACAAGGAATGTGCAAGGGTCAATGTATATTGGTGGGCACAATGGTGAATGTATATCTGATATACATTTAAAACATGCAAGCGCACAAATGCAAAGGTAAGCATACAAGCCGAATTTCAAAGGGTTCTTCCACTCCAACTCATAAAGACATGGAGTCCACACCTTGTATGTATATCTGCGTTGTATGTTTACATATACAAGCCGATATACAAGGAAAAAATATACAATTTAGACCCGGAGGAGAAATCAAATGCGGCGGATAAGTGTCTAAGGTACGCGCCTTGTATGTATATTGCACTTGTATGTGTAATGCGATATGCAAAATGGAGATACAAGCTGGACCTGAGTAGATTTTCAATTTGTTCTAATCAGGTTTGGGGTCCACCTTGTATATTAAACAGTTGTATGTATATGCTCCTGCATATACAAAGGATTTGAAAAGCAAAAAGCAGGCAGTTGTATATGCATTTGAGCATGCATATACAAGGCGAAAAGGGCAAAATAGAGAAAGGCAAAGTCAGCGATAGAAGCATGAGATGCCTACGTGGCACGTTTTCACTGGTTGGCAACTTTTCAAGGGTGTTTTGAGGCCATAGTTTTCAACGAAGGAATGTAGATCGATGGCTCAGGTTTAAGGCAGCAGCGATGGATTTTTTTGCATCTGAGGCCGTGTTTAGGCGGGAAAAAACTTCAGAGCGTGCAGGCCGCTGCATTCCAAGGGGCCGCGGGTAGGTCGATCATAATGGCAGTTTTACAGAGTGCATGGTGGATGGAGCGATAGGTCAACTACCAGATTTAAGATGCAAATCTTTGAGCGACGGTACATTTCCCAATTACACCTGCCCTTTCCTCTATTTTTCTCGGCTGCATTGATTATTTTGAGTGCCAATCTGAAGATGCATTGTATCTGGCAGAAATTTTGAAATGCCATGAAATTATTGCTAAGTACACAGTCTTGCTATAAAATGCAAACTGTGTTACTCATTTCAGGTTGTTGAAGATTTGGGCAGTTTTTGTGTAATTAACGAAAAATAGAGCATTTCCTGGTTGTTGTATCTGTGTGGAGTTTATGAGTTGCACTTGAATGTACATTGTAGACATTTTTAGTTTCAGTGTTGTTTTATATGAAAATGCTTATTACATGTGTCTAACTATTTCTCTCCATTTGTTGCATGCATTTTGTTGGGACAGTAAAAAATTTAATTTTTTTCTACTGTATTCTCATTTCACCATATCTGAACAAATCATAAAACATCCCAAAACCATGGTAAAAATTTGATACAGCCCACAAGATGTCCATGGCTAAGCAATGCAAAATTACTTAAATTTCAATATATCGGCAAGACTTTGTGTTGCTTATGCCGATACTTAAGAAATCAATGAAAAATGACTATTGGCGTGAGGGTAAAGATCGGAGAGAGATTTGTAGAAGTTGCCGATGGAAGAAGTAATACTGATGGCCTTTTATCGGTAAGAGAATCAAGCAGTCACACCGATCGGTATGACTAATGGTCATCGGGTGGTCCTTTAAAAACTACCCCGATGGTATATATCATATTGATGAAACATTTCGGCAAGAGTCTCACCGAACATCCTATGGGGATAAAGGTAGCGATAGCCATCGGCAAGAAATAAACATCGGGATGAAAAATTAATAAGTCTCTGATACTCTAGTGTCTTGGCAAAACAATAAAAAGCAGTTTCAGTGTGAGTCACACCGATACACATATCCATCAGCATGACTCAACATATCGGAATGAAGTAATTATGTCTTGCTGACTCACAAGTCACAGCGATGAAAGGGTGTCGGTGACACTTTGAAAGGTTCTCTCCGATAAGGAATATAAAGTGGCCATCGGGGAGATAATTGTGATCGGGTGATTTGAAAAGGATTACCCCGATGGTATATCTCACTCCGATGGAAATAAGATCACACCTATTGATAAGAAGTTTAACCATATCGGTGAGACATTAAGATAGTCCTTCCGATCCAGAGTATAGAAGATTATCGGAAAGACGATGAAGCTCAGGGAAACATAAATGTGTTATCCCGATGGTATTGATCACCCCGATAACAAATTGTTGTCACACATATCAGTGAGACTCTCACCGATAGTTATATCGGTAACACTCACTATATCGGAAGGAAATTTAAATCACACGGCGATGAAAGAAGTCATGCCAATGGTTGTGCCCGCTTCGATATGATTCAACATAGTATCGGGAAGACAATTGAGGGGTTACGCCGATTGATTATTCGCGCCATGAGGAGATATTAAAGTTGCCTAGACATTTTAAAAATCATGTCGATGACAGGAGTTATGGCGATGTGACATTTCACAGTGATGAATGACATTAAATTGATCAAACAATTAAATGCAGACGGCGATGAAATCCTCTAGGATCATTGTAATTATAATTGACAGGGCTGTCTGAGAAGAGAATACAGAGGAATTCTTGAAGCGCAAACAGAGGATTTTGATCGCAGCCACAAGACAACAAGTACATACATACGAACCATTGTGTATAGCCTGTGTTTGGATTTTCTGTTAAAATTTGAAAATGGAGACTCTGGGAAAGGGAAAAAGTAGAAAATCACAAGGGGAAACAAGTAAATCTAAGAAACAGAAAACTGATCAAACCCCCGAAGAAAAGATAAAGGACAGAAAACTCAATCAGGATTTAATTGATCAATTGCCAGGGTCAACTCCCAAGGCTAGAAGATCTGCTCAACTTAGGGCAAAAGTGGAAAAATTAGAAGACAAATGTAAATGCCTAGGAGACATTTGGACCCCAATCAGAGGATATGAACTCTTCAAATTTCACTATAACAGAAGAGTCAGGAATGCTCCAGTGTCAAACCCATGGCACTTGAATTTGGGAAAATTAGTTGTGCCTAACGTATTCCTGAATGTTGAACTCCTCCAACTTCTTGCCAAACAATATAACCCAAGCCTGAAAGCTATATGCAACCCACAGGGGGAGCCAATTGTACATTTGTCAAAAAACACCATTTGTGAAGTGTTCAACTTAGATGATTTATGCACTGTACCCATTATTTATGAAGACCTAGAGAAGGAATACTGGAGAATGGACACAACCTACAATGGATGGAGGTTGCCCATTCATAGGCCCAGAGTTAAAGGAGAAGTGATGCCTCTAACTGAGAATGATGGTCCTCCTTTTCATGTAGCAATATTTGAACCATATATACAACACACTTATTATTCTGTGGGCCAAGTCCTAGGTTCAGAGGTCCCTGAGTTCATGACAATCCCTTTTGTTGGTGCTCATTTTGACCTGGAGGCCGAGCTTGCTTGTTGGAGGGTTTTTTTATTCAAACCCTAGGTATTCTTGTTCATCGGCAAGAGCTTGATCTGTCGGCTGGAGTATTTTTGGTTCCACCGATGTGGTGGTGATGTGCCATCGGGATGACTTCTGTCATCGGCGTATCTTCTTTCTGGTTTCCTGATGGGCATGGGTCTAGCCGATGGTGGATGGCTTGAGGCTGGCCATCGGGGTGACTGGTGCTATCGGCCAGGGAGTTTGTTGTTGTTCCGAGGGATGGTGGTCTTGTCGAAGACCTTGGATGTTGTATTTATCGGTGAGACTAGTAGCGTCAGCGAAGGATCTTTTGGATGGGCCGATGGTTCTTCTCTCGCCGATGAGGATATTGGGGGGCTTTCGGGAGTTGGTCATCGGTAGGAGTTGTTATATCGGCAGAGAGGGTTGATGTTGCTCCGATGGCCTTTCTCTGGCCGATGGGGAAGGTGTGTTGGGCCATGGTTCATCGGCGTGAGTTATTTTGTCAGGTGAGCAGTGGAGTGCTAGGCCGACGATGTTGGTCTAGGTGATGGCGAAGGTGGCGTCAGCGAGACTATTGAGGTCGGTGAAGGATTCGTGGGCTGGACTGATGGTTCGTGTCTCGGTGATGGGTTTTTTAACTAAGGCATGTGTGTTGAGCGCGGCAAAAGGTGCTCGACACTTGGTATGTATGCGATTGTGCTTTTAAGGCTCTAAGGTTGTCTCTATGCCGTGCATGTGGGATTATTCCCCTGTATGTTTTGAACCTGCGATAGAACGCATATTGGCAGGAATTTCTTTTTTGACTTCTGCGACTATTTTCTCGGTGGCTGCGGGTGGTTGAGCCATCAGTGGCGACTGTGCTGAGGCGTGGGCGAGTCGTTGAATAGTCATGTACCTATTTTTTTTTTTTTTTTTGGCGTGAAGACTCCCAGATGGCGGCGCGAGGCTCGAGGTCCTTTCTGTCTCTGCAGCAATAAATTTTGAGCGCCATTCCTTTGAGGGATCTGTATCTGGTGGATTTTGTAGTAGTCATGTAATTAATTGCTATGGTACACTTTCTGGCTGATATAAGCAGACTGTGTTACCATTGTTTAGGTTGTTGAAAAGTTGAACATTTGGCTCTGTAATACAATACAGTTGGTTTTGGTTGCTCTATACAACAAAACTTGTGAGTTTATGTATCTCTTGTTGTATGTTTTTGCATGAATCCACTGATTTCATGGTCAATCTTATATGAATAATGCTATGTTTGCATGTGTTATGTTGATTCTGTCTCCAGTTTTGCATGTATCTTTCTTCTGAGTCTAGGTATTCAAGGAATGTCTAAGATTCTAGAACATAGAATTCTTGTGTTGAATGTTTAATCTTTTAACTTCTGCTCAAGGGGTAGATTAAACTATTTTCAGATTGAATATTGGGAAGGGTATACTGCAATAGGGATGCCATAAGCATAGATAGCTTAACACTCTGTATTGGGAGATATCTGTAAGGCAGATATCATGTATATCCCCCTGAAATCCAGTTTTAGTTGTTCATGCTGATCATTCACAGGTGTATGTCTATTGACTCCGGGCCCTGGATAGGCACCGATCTAGCTTTGTGTTTGTGTTACATACCAAGTTTAGCTCTGCATCCAAACACAAAATCAAAATCAAACTCTAAAACAACCTTTAGGACAGTAGAATTAGTTTTAGGATCCTCAGTCCTCTGTCTACAACTGCAAATAGGCCCAAAGCCAGCCCCTTTGCTCTTATCTTTCAGTTTTGGTCTACTTACAAGAGGACTTATCTGCTTTCTGTCAGCATCCCAGCCTTTGTATGCATATCCTCATGGATGTTGAGTAGGGAATACCCCCCTAGGTTTTGCAGAGCCTGAAGAAGAAGAGGAGATAAAATATAGAGTCTATCTCCTACACTGTTGGCCCCTGGCCCAGAGATCCTGTTGATCATTGATGGCTACCTTGTAGGGAAATCTGGGAGTAAGCATCCAGTCTGGGAAAAAACCAACAGAAATTGGTGACTCTACTGGGGAATTTGTGAAAGAACCCTGATTTACAAAAGAAAACAGTTCCTAGTAATAGGTGGCGACTCCGAAGTAATCTCCCAACCGGTCAAAGTAAAATTTATATGCAGGGGAGAAGATCCCAACAAAATCCTTTATTTGAAGAGTTACCAGTAACAAGAAGAATGATGTACAGAAGAAAGGGAGCTGTCTCAGTCAGTCATGAGGGTTCCCCCAAAAAAAGTGATGATATGCAAGATAACCCTAGGCCATCAGGACAGCATGTGCCTTACTTTTCAAATGCAGAAGCTGATATTCAGGGTGCGTATGAGAGGCAACAGGGTGGTAGCGTGAGAATGAGGTCAGAGGTGTTCCAAGAATGCCCATTTCTCGACCCTAGTGAAAGGTTTGAAGAGGCAGAGTCTCTGAGGGATGATGAAGATGAAGATCAGAACATGGTAAAACCATCCTCCTCTAGGCTTAGCGAGGAAGAACTAGCTGATGAAATTAGGAGCTTAAGGGCTGAGTTCGAATATCAGTAGGCAATAACAATTAGAGATGACCTGAGGCGGAAAGTGCAAGCTTTAAGGACTGCCCAAAATAATTCAATTCCTACCCTTGAGAATGCAAATGTGCAGAGACATCATCAGAGAAATGAAGTGCAACATCAACATAATGATGAGAGACAAAATGTGAATGATGCTAGGATACCACTGAACAATGTAAGAAACCAGAATGCAAATAGAAACATTAATGCTAATCAGTTTGACAGACAGCCCATGCAGTTAGAAAGATTCAGGCAGCTGATATTTGATGGTATTCCTGGGTATCCTAACCCCATTGACAAGCATCTGAGGCTGCAAGTGCCTAAATTTTCAGGAAACAACACTGTGTCAGGAGAAGATCATCTAAAATCTTTTCAAAATGTCATGGATAACTTTGAGGTTGAACATGAGGATGTTTTCATGAAGTCATTCATGCAGTCTTTAGTAGATGAGGCAAGAGAATGGTACAAGAATCTGCCTAACCAGAGTATTTCATCATGGGATGATTTTAAAAGGATGTTCAAGGAGCAATACGGTGACAAAACTGACCCTAGCTTTTTTGTAGATGAGTTTACCAGTATCACTAAAGGGTCAAATGAGCAGGTTGCAGATTTTAATGCAAGATTTACTAAAGTATTAAACAAATTGCCACATCACATGAGGCCAAATGAACCAATGTGCATAATATTGTATATCAATGCCTTTGATGCAAAAACTGCATATGGATTAAGAGATAAAAGTCCTGCTACTATCAGGGATGCTTTCAGAATTGCAGTAAATATTGAGAACAACAGGAAAGCATCAGGCAAGACTAGCAGAAGGGATGATGTAAAAATTCTGCAAAACCCAAACAAGCCTCAGAACACTCAAGGTAATACATCTGCCCCTGAAGATAAGATAGACAAATTGGCAAATGTTGTTAAGGACCTAAGCTATAGACTAGCTAGAAGTGAAAAAGGGATAGGTCCTGATAGGCAAGTCTATCAAAGGTAGGAAAAGAGGCCGTCATTGCATGATATGCCTTATAATACCAATTGGCATAATGGTAAGCCTATATTCCCACATAACAACACAAACCAGAGGGCTCAATATGTCAAAGAAACTCCTGATCCTCTAAAGAAAGCTATAAATATTGTTGATGATACTCCATGGTGTATAATTTGTCAGATGCCACATTCACAGTCACAGTGTATGATTGCTCAGTCCTTGTGTGATAATACTACATCTTGTAATGAATGCAATGAGCCACATTATGTGCAAGATGATGATGTTAATATGATGTCCACAAACAATGGATACCCCATTTATGATGCTGATGAGAGTACAGATGATGGAGTTCGGGCCTGTCAACAGGACTTTTATGATGAAGGTAATGAAGAAAGCTATGTGTATGCTCAGAGTTCACACAATTTTCTGAGTAACTTACAACGACCTTCTGATGAGGAAATTAGGGCCTTCACAGCTGCAACAGTTGCTCAAGTCAAAAGCAACTACAATCTCAGAGGTAAAAATCAAGTAAGCAGCCCACATAAGCCAGAAGGTATTTCTGCAGGTTAGTCAGTGCATGGTCATAAGGGGATTGAATCACAAAAAAGGCAATGGGGTAATAATAAACAGAATTTTAGACATAGAACAGGTCATGAATCTCAAGGACCAGAAAACAAAATTTCCCAAGCTGAAGATCAAACCAAAGGTTCCCAAGACAAGAATGATGATCAGGGAGCTATGAAAGTAAAAGCTAAGTCAGTTTAAGATAAAAACAAGATTATGGAGCAAGCTACAACTGTTATACAAAATTATGCTCCATTTGATATAGTTCAAGTCCTCTCCCAAGTAAAAGTCTCTGTTCCACTCATGGAACTCATGAAGGTTGAAGAAATCAAGAATAGGACAGTATCCCTAATTTCAGGGGTGCCTTTTCAAGCTAAACAAAATGTTCAGATCCAGGGTGAGAAACATGTCACATGTAATGAAGAAGATGAGGCTCCTGAAGTCTATTTAGGAGTGACTATGACAAAGTGTCCTTCACAAGTAGAACCATTTTATGTATCCCTGGTTATAAATGGAAAGATAATCAGAAATTGTATGCTTGACTCTGGAGCATCTACAAATGTCATGCCTTTAACCGTGATGCAACAAGCTGGATTGAAAATTGACAAGGCATGTGGAAAATGTTATGCTATGGATGCCAGAGAGGTACCAGTTATTGGAATCATGAAGGATGTAGACTTCAAACTTGCAGCATTTCCTAAGAAAAGATATAAAATGAATGTAACGGTGGTTGACATCAAGCCACAGTATGGCATGTTGCTGTCAAGAAGATGGGCAGCACTAATTGGTGGAAGTATGCAGTTGGACCTGTCATATGCCATGATTCTAATGAATGGCAGGGATGTTAAGCTAATCAGAGAACAGAGATCATCAGAGACAATGGAAAACCAAGAAGCAGAGGAATAGATATGCTTTGTAAACACTGACTGTGATAACTTTAAGGTTGTCTCGGATGATAGGGAAGATAAAGAGAAAAATTCTTGCATTGAAGAGCTGGACCAGCAGGGTCTGTGGACCATGTATTTTGATGGAGCTTGTGCAAAAGAAGGCTCTGGAGCTGGAGTTGTTTTCCTATCTCCAACTGGTAAGCTCCTCAAATTCTCCTTCTTGCTGAGGTTTGTTTGCACAAACAACATTGCAGAATATGAGGCTTTGCTCTTGGGCCTAAATGTAGCTCTCAAACATGGAATTAAGATGCTAAGGGTATTTGGGGATTCCGAGCTGATTGTATCCCAAATTAGAGATAGGTATGCTTCAAAAAATAAAAGATTGAAACAATACAAGCATGCTATTTGGGATACCATTGAACTGTTTGATGCATTTTCAATAGGCTGGGTAGAGAGATCAAAGAATGTTATGGCTGATTTCTTAGCTAATGTTGCAATAAGGCCAGATGACATCACTCTGTCAGATGTTACAAATGTAGAAGTTAAAATCAGGCCTGCAGTACCAGAGAATATATGCAGTTGGCAAGTGTTTAATGATGATAGGGACTTGTTAAAATTTTTGCACTGCATAGATGAATATGAGAATCAAGAAATTGATTTCCAAGCTTTTGTAGAGACTATAGATGGAAAAGAAACTCTTGTGGGAAAAGAGATAATTCAATTGAAGACTAATAAAATCCCTAGAGCGTTAATAGCTTTGGAAAGAGCTTTTGACAGTAGAGACAAATTGGTCATAAAGACATCTCCCACAAACAAGGAGGATTTAGAAGAGATAAATTTGGGAACATCTCAGGCCCCTAAGAAGGTATATATTGGTAAATAGCTCAAACCACACATCAGGAGTATGCTGATTGCATTACTAAAAAGGTATAAACATGTTTTTGCTTGGTCATATGAGGACCTAAAAGCCTATAGAGAAGATCTATTCCAGCATGAGATCCCATTGAAGCCTGGAGCTAAGCCATTTAGACAAAGGCAAAGACCTATTAATCCTACCTTAGCTCCAAAGATGCAGGAAGAACTAGAAAAGCTTAGGGAGGCTGGAATAATTGTGCCAATCAGACATTCAACTTGGGTGTCTAACCTTGTCCCAGTCAGAAAAAAGAACGGTGATATTAGGCTTTGTGTTGATTTCAGGAAATTGAATGTATCCTCTTTAAAGGATAACTATCCACTGCCTAATATGGAAGCTATGTTGCAGAGAGTGACTGGTTGTGAACTCTTGTCCATGATGGATGGATTTTCAGGTTATAATCAGGTGAAGGTAAAGGAATCAGAACAGTATAAGACTGCCTTCACCACTCCATGGGGAACTTATGTACATGTTAGAATGCCATTTGGGCTAACAAATGCAGGTGCTACATTTCAAAGAGCAATGGATGTTGCTTTTGCAGGGTTGATTGATTCAATCCTGGCTGTATATCAGGATGACTTGACTGCTTATTCAAAGAAGGAGGAGCAGCATTGTTTGCATCTAGAGCAGATTTTCGTAAGAGCACAAGAATATGGCATTTCTTTAAATCCAAAGAAGTGTGCTTTTGGGGTAGTTGAAGGAAAACTCCTAGGGCACATTGTTTCCAAGGATGGAGTCAGGATAGATCCAGAGAGAGTGGTTGCTATTGATAGAATTCAAATGCCAAAAACTGTAAAAGGAGTTCAGTCCTTCTTTGGACAGATAAATTTTGTTAGGAGATTTGTTCCCAACTTTGCAGAAACCACAAGGAACATTTCCAAGATGATGAAGAAGGATGCAACTGTCCACTGGGAAAGTGAAACAATAGAATCATTTCAGAGTATCAAAGAGGCAATCAAGATGGCCCCTGTTCTCAAATCTCCTAATTTTTCTAGGCCATTCCAATTGTTTTCATTTGCTTCCTTTCACACTGTTGCTGCATGTTTGCTACAGAAAAATGAAGATGGTTTTGAACAGCCCATTGCTTTCTTCAGTATGTCCTTGCAGGCTTCTGAGTTGAAGTATGATATTATGGAAAAACAGGCATATGCACTAGTCAGAGCCATCAAAAGTTTCAGACCATACCTGGTAGGATCACATGTAATTGCTTATGTACCCCATGCAACAGTCAAAGACATATTCACTCAGCAGGAGGTGACTGGAAGTAGGTGCAGATGGATGAACAAACTGCAAGAGTTCAACATAGACATACAGATTACCAAGTTGGTAAAAGGACAAGGATTAGCCAAGATGAAGGCACAGTCAAACTTGGAAGCATGCCAAGTTAATGCAGTCCAAAATGAGAGTGTAAATGTATCAAGATCTGGATGGTACAAGGATACTATCTACTACTTGCAAAATCTGAATTGTCCTTCCCATTTCAGCGACAGTCAAAAGAGGACTTTAAAGTTACATGCAATCAGGTATGTTATTGTTCAAGGTGAGCTATACTGGAAAAACCCTGATGGTGTGCTGCTGAGATGTGTGGATGAAGATGTGGCTAACAATGTTTTGATTGAAATGCATAAAGGATTGTGTGGTGGACATTATACTGCCCAAACAGCAGCTCATAAGATTCTCAGGGCAGGATATTGGTGGCCCACTCTCTTTTCAGATGCACAAAGGCTAGTAAGGAAGTGTGACCCTTGCCAAAGATTCTCAGGAAAGCTGAGATATGATGGTGCTTTACCCCTCAGAACTGTAACTATGGATGCTCCATTTCAGCAATGGGGAATTGACTTCATAGGGGAAATTGCAGACAAGTCAAGTGCGGGACACAGTTGGATTTTGGTGGCAACTGATTACTTTACCAAATGGATTGAGGCCATTCCAACTAAGAGAGCTACAAGTAGGGTGGTGATGGATTTCATATTGGAAAATGTTATCATCAGGTTTGGAGTACCATTCAAGATAGTCACTGATAATGCTATGTGCTTCAGATCAGGTGAATTTGTTGATTTTTGCAACAGGTATGGGATAAGTCTATCATATGCATCACCATACCACCCACAAGGAAATGGTCAAGCAGAATCAAGCAATAAGAGCATCATGAAAATTATCAAGAGGATGCTGGACAAGAACAAGAGAGCTTGGGACTCAAAATTAAAGTTAGCAATATGGGCTGACAGAGTGACAGTAAAAAAGGCTATTGGAATGTCACCATTTGAGCTAGTATATGGTGCATCAGCCAAATTGCCCATAAACAATCTCTTACCAGTTTACAGATTCATCCAGGAAAATGATGAGGAGATTGAAGACTCCATGACAGAAAGAGTGAACCAGCTGGTTGCACTGGATGAAAACAGAAGGAAAGCACACCAGATCAACCTCAAGAGACAACAAGATGTGAAATATCAGTTTGACAGGAAAGCTACAAAAAGAAAGTTTCAAGTCAATGATCTGGTGCTCATATGGAATGCAAAAGATCAAGATAAGGGTAAACATGGTAAATTCGAACCCTTATGGATGGGCCCGTATCAGATTTGCAGCACTCATGGGGAGGACTCTTATTTCCTCCAGGCCCTAGATGGTGAAGTTCTGGAATTGCCTGTGCATGGCCAATTCCTTAAGTTCTATTTTGCATAGATTACTTGTCGCTATGCACATTTGTAAAAATATGTATATAGTGTGGATGTCTTGTACAGTTTGTGCTTTTTAGTTTTTGCCTGGTATGCCCGGAGATCTGGTTCTCGCTGCAGGTTTTTCACCTACACGTCCCCATTCGGAGCCAGTGTTGGTGCTCATTTTGACTTGGAGGCCGAGCTTGCTTGTTGGAGGGTTTTTTTTAATTCAAACCCTAGGTATTCTTGTTCATCGGCAGGAGCTTGATCTGTCGGCTGGAGTATTTTTGGTTCCACCGATGTAGTGGTGATGTGCCATCGGGATGACTTCTGTCATCGGCGTATCTTCTTTCTGGTTTCCTGATGGGCATGGGTCTAGCCGATGGTGGATGGCTTGAGGCTGGCCATCGGGGTGACTGGTGCTATCGGCCAGGGAGTTTATTGTTGTTCTGAGGGACGGTGGTCTTGTCAAAGACCTTGGATGTTGTATTTATCAGTGAGACTAGTGGCGTCGGTGAAGGATTTTTTGGATGGGCCGATGGTTCTTCTCTCACCGATGAGGATATTGGGGGGCTTTCGGGAGTTGGTCATCGGTAGGAGTTGTTATATCGGCGGAGAGGGTTGATGTTGCTCTGATGGCCTTTCTCTGGCCGATGGGGAAGGTGTGTTGGGCCATGGTTCATCGGCGTGAGTTATTTTGTCGGGTGAGCAGTGGAGTGCTAGGTCGACGGTGTTGGTCTGGGCGATGGCGAAGGTGGCGTCGGCGAGACTATTGAGGTCGGCGAAGGATTCGTGGGCTGGACCGATGGTTCGTGTCTCGGTGATGGGTTTTTTAACGAAGGCATGTGTGTCGAGCGTGGCAAAAGGCGCTTGACACTTGGTATGTATGCGATTGTGCTATTAAAGCTCTAAGGTTGTCTCTATGCCGTGCATGTGGGATTATTCCCTTGTATGTTTTGAACCTGCGATAGAACGCATATTGGCAGGAATTTCTTTTTTGACTTCTGCGACTGTTTTCTCGGTGGCTGCGGGTGGTTGAGCCATCAGTGGCGACTGTGCTGAGGCGTGGGCGAGTCGTTGAACAGTCATGTACCCATTTTTTTTGGGCGTGAAGACTCCCAGATGGCGGCGCGAGGCTCGAGGTCCTTTTTGTCTCTGCAGCAATAAATTTTGAGCGCCATTCCTTTGAGGGATCTGTATCTGGCAGATTTTGTAGTAGTCATGTAATTAATTGCTGTGGTACACTTTTTGGCTGATATAAGTAGACTGTGTTACCATTGTTTAGGTTGTTGAAAAGTTGAACATTTGGCTCTGTAATACAATACAGTTGGTTTTGGTTGCTCTATACAGCAAAACCTGTGAGTTTATGTATCTCTTGTTGTATGTTTTTGCATGAATCCACTGATTTCATGGTCAATCTTATACGAATAATGCTATGTTTGCATGTGTTATGTTGATTCTGTCTCCAATTTTGCATGTATCTTTCTTCTGAGTCTAGGTATTCAAGGAATGTCTAAGATTCTAGAACATAGAATTCCTGTGTTGAATGTTTAATCTTTTAACTTCTGCTCAAGGGGTAGATTAAACTGTTTTCAGATTGAATATTGGTAAGGGTATACTGCAATAGGGATGCCATAAGCATAGATAGCTTAACACTCTGTATTGGGAGATATCTGTAAGGCAGATATCATGTATATCCCCCTGAAATCTAGTTTTAGTTGTTCATGCTGATCATACACAGGTGTATGTCTATTGACTCCAGGCCTTGGATAGGCACCGATCTAGCTTTGTGTTTGTGTTACATACCAGGTTCAGCTCTGCATCCAAACACAAAATTAAAATCAAACTCTAAAACAACCTTTAGGACAGTAGAATTAGTTTTAGGATCCTCAGTCCTCTGTCTACAATTGCAAATAGGCCCAAAGCCAGCCCCTTTGCTCTTATCTTTCAGTTTTGGTCTACTTACAGGAGGACTTATCTGCTTTTTGTCAGCATCCCAGCCTTTGTATGCATATCCTCATGGATGTTGAGTAGGGAATACCCCCCTAGGTTTTGCAGAGCCTGAAGAAGAAGAGGAGATAAAATATAGAGTCTATCTCCTACACTGTTGGCCCCTGGCCCAGAGATCCTGTTGATCATTGATGGCTACCTTGTAGGGAAATCTGGGAGTAAGCATCCAGTCTGGGAAAAAACCAACACCTTTGATGGTTATAGCTACTAACATCCAGTGTCATAATGCAAGGCAGTTTGACTATGCTACCTATATTGTTAATAAAATAGATTCTGGCTTGACTGCAATAAGAAACAATTCCCCAGCATGCTCTTTTGAGCATTACTCATTGCTTATGCACATGGTGTTGTATTTCAGCCAGGAAGTAGGGTTATGGCCAAGTGAACTTAAAGTTGTTGCTGCATATCAGAGGGGGAAAAAGTTACCAATACAAATGTGGACTAGAATATGGGACAGCAGATATGCCCATTCTAGTTATGCCCAATTTGAAGAACACTGTGTAAAAGTACTATACAGATATTTCAGCCGCCCTTGTGAATACTCGATCTCAACTGAGATAAAAAGGTTCCTCAGGCTAAGAGATTTTGGTGGCCCCCCTACTGTCACTCATAATTGGGGAGACTGGTATTGTTTTGAAGATGCTACCATGATTAGAATATATGGTTTTGAAGACACTCCATTCATCTTGCCCAAAACTATCCCTGACAGAATTGCTTATTTAGAGATAATTAGGCAGATGCACTACTCGAATGTAGTGCATCTGAGCTCACATGATAATCAATCTTTTATGCCCAGCACTTTATGTTTTGGAGATTTTACTGTAGTGTCCAAAGAAGGTTACAATCTCATCATGGATAAACTGATGCATTATAATATGAGGTGTGCTGAGGTAAGGAAAGGGTTTGACCCTGAAGGTTTTATCGACTCTGCTTGAAGGAAACAAAATCTCAGTGGATACATGCACATCCCTTACCCACATGATGATGTTATTAGAAACCTAGAAGAAGCTGAAGTAGAATTGGTGATAGAAAAGTATAACAGGGATCTAAATGAGAAGAAAAAGCAGCTAGCAGGGATTGAGGTTGTATCCTCTGGAGTTGAAGAACCAGCAGGGCAAGAAGAGCCACAGGACAAAACAGTGGAAATGTCCAAGAGGAAAATGTTACAATATCAGCCTCCTATTGTAATACATGATGAGGAAGGGTCTACTGATGAAGATCCACGTCAAATAGCTTATAATTCTTTCATTTCTGATGATAAATTTATTCATTCAAAAGAGTTTAAGTTATTTTTGTATAAATGCAAGGGGAAAGAAATTAGGGAATCAGTGGATGATGTCTCTGCTGATAATGAAAGACAATTGTTAGATATGCTAAAAGTAACAGTAGAGAAGGAGATATAGGATATGACCCCTAGCAGGGGTAGACAATTACTTAAAGATGCAGGGGTTATGATTTTTCCTAGTCTTGATTTAAATTCTGCTTTAGTTTTTGACAGTTTTCTAAATAGTGCAGACGATAAATATAAACTCACTCCAGAGGGAGTTAATGAACGAGATACAATGATGATGAAAATTCATTGATGATATGGGCGCTATATCCTCCCCATAAGAAGACAGCCATCATAGATACTGAAAAAACTTTCGGCCATGTCATGACTTTAAAGGCAGGGGAAACTGACCCTCTGATTATAGCAGACATTGGCATCAATGTTGCGAAGTTAAACAAAGCACAAGCTCAAGTGTTGATCAAGGAAAGAGATGCATATAGATTGAGCTGTGAGAGACTAACAAAAGAAAATGATTACTTGAAGGATGCTGTTAAGAGTACTTTTGGGCAATCAACAAGGAGATTAACCCAGGGTGAGAGCTCATAGGGCACTCAAGCATTATCCACTGACCAGGCAGCACAAATTCAAATAGATACACTTGTCACAGTGCTACAAAGCAGACATGCAAACATGATACATTGGTTAAACCTATTTTAGGATAATTACTCTCAGAATTACAAAGTAATTAGAGAACATGAAAGGCTTGAATAGAGAATGCAAGAGAAATTGAATGAAATGCAAAGTAGAGATGCTTTTGACAGTGCAGGTACCTCCAATACAAAAGCATTGATCGAGCAACATCAGAAATATTACGATCAACTCAAAACTGATGCTAAGGAAGGTGCTGAGGCTACGAATGCAGGAGTGCCCGCTTTATTCAAAAGTGATGGAGAACTAAAAAGCAAAGAAGAATTGAGCATTGATTGTCAAGCTATATTACACGAGGCTATGGGAGCTCTTAAAGACAAAAATTCTGCATCTGGAGAAGCTTGCAAACACCTAGAAAAGATGGTCACAATTGATGTGATTACAAGAAATGCCATTGAGCTTACTGATTCCCATCGTGATCAAGAGTATTTGGACCATCTGGCTAAAATTTACTTATGGCTGAATAGAGCCTAATCATGGTTATGTAATGGTTGTTAGTCTTGTTAATTTCCCAAAAGACTTATTGAAGGGTTTTATCTCTTAACAAAAATATCTATATAAGTTCAAAACAATTGGTGCTGAAACATCATCAGTAGTAGAATATATACATATATATAATTTACAATGTTTCAAAAGGACCATGTTGCATATTTTATTTGAAGAAGTAGATTGAAGTTATCTGATTCAGTGGTTCTATCTTGGTATCAGTTGTTTGTTAAAATATTCAATTGTGTGGTTGTCTCCAGTTCTATATTTCCTTGTTATTCAGGTTAATATATCAAGTATATATTTAATTTGTCAATACACATTTGTTGTATCTGTGTGATTGAGTAGGTTGGTGTCCATTTGAGGAATTAAATCCTTCTGATCAGTCACGGTAACCTGGAAGTATTATTTTGGATTACTAAGAAGAACCATATAATTAGGATTGCCATTCTATCTCCAAGATAATATCATTTGTATTCTTGTACATTCATTTCAATTGGTTCCTTCAAGAAAGGATTAAAATACCTTCTGGTTGATTATAAGATATCTAATTATATTGGTTGGATCATCAAGAAGAGTTTGTCAGTCATTTCCTTGCACGTTTATACAAGTTATAAACTAAAATTGTGTTAAACAACTAGAATTATTGTCCATTATAAGCCACTAGTTTTGGTCCTTCATTTGACTCTATTACCCAACAAAGCACTGGTCTCATTCCAATTCATCATCCAAAATCATTTTATTGCTTATACAATCCAAATCATTCATTAGGTATTATATATAAAATCAGATAGCAAGCTTTTCATCTATCCTACATCCTTTGCCATTGTAGATAGATTTAATTAGTTAAAATATTTACAGTTAGTCTGCTTTAATTCCCAAGGTTCACCCACCCAGGTGTAGCAGGACCTGAAGTGCAGGAAATCACTAAACCTTGAAGGTTGATTTCGTCAAGTTAGTTCAAAAATGTTGCTAATCTAAGCATAGAGCCTGGCATCCTCTTAGGATCAGCAACCTGCATTTTTGAGACCTAACACATTTCTCCTTCTAAATTTGGTTGCTAAGGGTTCCTCAAATTCTAGAGTACAGATTTCTGTATTGCATGCTTAATCTTTTAACTTCCATTCAAGGAGTGGATTAAATTCTTTTAGGTTGAGTATGGAGGAGATTGTATGTCAACTGGGATATCTGTAAGTAGAGGCAGTTAAATACCCATTCTTGGGTGATGTTTGTAAGGCAAGCATCAAATCTGACCCCTTGAAACTTGAATCCAAAATGCAATCCATCCTTGTGTATATGTCTAGTTGACTCCTTGCCTTGGGATAGACATCGGTCTGCCCTTGTGAACTAGTTATGATCCAAAACCCCCTGTCTTGCATCCAAAACATAAATTCAAATCCATTCATTTCCAACCTGTTAGTTGTAGGAGTAGGATTAGGAACCCCTTGCATACTCTCATCCATAACCAAACACATATGTCCAAGAATGTTGCTAACCTTGTGATTTGTCACACAAATCTTGGTCCACACATGAGAGTATTCTGCTTGTTATTGTAAAGCCAAATCTTTATGTCATTGGATGAGTCAAGGTCATATCTTTAGCAAATAGGGATACCCCCCTTGGTGCGACAGAACCAGAAGTGAAGGGGAGGCGGCGCATGCAACCTCCTGTATTAGTTGGCCGAATCTACCTGTGCATTGGAACTGGCAAAACCACTGCTAATTCAGAAGAAAACACCAACAGGGCTGACCCAAAATAGGGCTGGACTAGGACGCGGGCACCCAAGTCCTCCCCCCTTATTTTGGGTAGGGTTAATTTCAAGGGGTCCCCCTAGGTCCAATTTGTCATGATACCTAGGGTTCATTCCATTGGGATGTCAAATTATGATGTAAAATGTCCTAAATACATACTAAAGACCCAGGAGCTAAACCTTATGAGGGAAATGCCCCCAAGGGGACATTTTTTGATGTTACAGGGGGCTTTTCCCTCTTAAGGTTTATGTCTCGGGTCTTTAGTGTGCATTTAGGACATCTTGCATCATATTTTGATATCCCGATGAAATGAACCCTGGGTTTCATGATAAATGGGACCTAGGGGGATCCCTTGAAGCTAATCCCTGAACAAAATAGGGGGGGGGACTTGGGCACCCATGCCCTAGTCCTATCTTATTTTGGGTCAGGCCCAACTTTTAAATGTCGACTTGTGACCATTATTTAGGTCCTATGCCGACATGGTAAGTTTGCATTACAAAATTCTTAGTGGGAGTGTTTGTAGTTGCATATTAAAGCATGTTTAGGCATTCATTTGTAACTAGATTACAATGAGATGATTATTGTGATCTTTAGGCATTATGGTGAAAGTGATTCAAAGCATTCATTGTGTGGAAGAGCATATTTATGTTGTTTTATGTGTTTGTGTTTGCAGATTTGAGCATTCATCTTCTCATGGCATGATGAGCTTCTTCCTTCCATGAGATCTTCACTACAAGGTGACATCTATTGTGTTTTTTAGCATTTATCATTTGGATTTTGCCTCTGCCTCACAAGGGCACTCACTCTCTATCTGACAATGGTGTTTGGAAGACTTAAATGTCTCTCCTAGGCTTGACTAAGGCAAGCCTCTAAACACCACAAGCCCCTCCCAAAGTTTTTGTGATTGCAGGTTACAGGTCAAAGATAGGAAAAGTGAAGTTGTAGGAGGGTATCACAAAGTGTCACATTTGTAGATCAGAGCTAAAAATTGCACCCTGGACTTGGGCGCCCACTCATTAGTCCTCTAGTTTCCATGACGGGAAAATCTCTGATACAGTCAAAATAGGTTGCAGATCTAGTTTCCAGATCCTAACAAAAACCTAGGCATTGGACTTGGGCACCCGCTCATTAGTTCTCGACTGTTCTACTTCTTGAACTTTGAAAATAGGTGCACTTTCATTTGTCATTTTACATCTCTCTGTAGCAGCATTCTGAGTAATTTGTCTGTTTACTTCTATATTTGCAAAATTAGGGTTTTGATGTACAATTGCGAATAATTGAGGATAATTGACAATCATACCACCCTAATCCAATCTTCCCTACATTCCTAAGTAACCAAGGACCTGATAGTGCATTGCCACTCAATCTGAAGTCCTTGAATGTAAAAAGGTGAAAGGAGGATAGGCACAAATAAACCAGTTACCTAATCAACCCTATCCTTTAATTTTTATCATTTACATTTTGGTGAACCTATGTTTTTGGAGTTTTTTGCACCTTACTGATTTTTTTTCTTCATATTTGCATTGATTTCAATCATTCATATCATCATTCATCTTATTGCATTGAAAAATTTGATAAATTTGAAAAAAAATGCATCCTAGGGTTTGCATGTTGCATTAGTTAATTTGAATTTCATCAAATTTCTAATTTTTGCATTAGATCTAAGATAAATTACATAAAATTACAAAAATTCAATAGCTTGCATTACATTTTCATCATAAATTGCTAGGGTTTTGTTAGAAATTTTGAATTTTTCATATAACCTAGTAATTCCAAAAACTAGGGCTTGTAGGTAAAATCTTGTTTCAAATTTTTCTACTCATCTTAGACACTCATTAAAATTAGAATTTGGCTGTAGTGTTTCATTTTAGTGTAAATTTGCATTTAGATCTCAAAAATTTGCATTTTTACATAGAAAATTTTAACAAAAACTAGTAATTTTCATTGATTTTTCATTAGATTTGCACTTACATTTTGCATCTTAGGGTTTGAAAATCATTATCAGATATGAGTACATTTAAATTTTATCATAAATCATATTGCAAAACATTCATATAGCATTTTGCATTAACATCTCAAACCTAGGGCTTGAAAAACCTTGATTTTCACTAGATTCGGCCTTATCGACTCCCTAGATTTGCACTATAGGGGTGTTGTGGAGAATATTTTTGAACTAATTTGTTTTTATCAGGGTTATTATCTGCTGCCCCTCCTAAAAATCTTCACAACACCTTTTTACCGACCTCTTGTATTGTAAATTTGCACATTTTTGTTATTTTTGTCCTAGGGTTTGACTTAGATTTGCACTCCAAGCATGTTGTGACGATTTTTATGGCTTGAGGTGAATGATATCATTGCTATTATTTTATGCACCTCCTAAAATTCATTACAACACCTCTTTCATTAGGTCTTGGGATTGAAAAACTATGAAAAATTGCATATTTTAGGGCATTTTCACTAGGTTCTAACTTATCATCATCCTAGATTTGCATCAAAAGTGTGTTGTGAAGTATCTTATTGATTTATTGGACTGAAAATAGACTTATCATTTGATACCCCCAATCAAAATCCTTACAACACCTTTTTTTTCATAAATTTGCATTGAAAAAGTACAAAAAAAAATCAAGCATTTTAGGTCATTTTCATACATAGTTTTGCACTTATCTTTTGTGAACTTTTGGGAAAACTTTTAAAATCTGATGTTACAAAACATTTCATTATGGCATCTTTATCTCATTGTTCTTTGGCATCTTTACATGCATATATCAAAAACTTTGAGAGTTTCTACAAATTTCTTAATATGAATCCTCATGTTCTCACTTACTTACAAGCTATGTATCACAAGGATATATTTAAATGCTCCTCATTTGAAATCCTTGACTATGTATCTAATTTTGACAACTTAACATCTCTCATGAATACATACCCTTTGGTAGTAGAAGATTTAACAAAACATATTAAGAATGATGAGTGTGAAGTTTCTCTTAACACTTTGGAATTCATAGCTAAAACATGTGATAACGACATAAACAATGATTCCTCCTATGAGGATATACTAGCACACGAGGATGAAATCATTGACACATTCCTAAACATTACCCTACCCTCTTTTGAAAGTGAAACATCAATGCATAAAGGGCTTCCTCCCAAGAAGGATTCTTCATGGGTACAAAAAGCATATTCACCTAATGACCATATGGTGCATGAAAACCCACTAGACTTTACACCTTTGATTGAAAACTCGAGAATCTTTGATGAGAAGAATATGGATAGCTCTATTAATGATACAGTACCTTCCTCTCATCCCATTGCTCTCCCTGGCCAAGATGTAGCATAAGTTGATGAGAAAAGGTCTCTCACATTAAATCCTTTAGGGATGGATGTTAGGTGCAATCAAGAGGAACACAATGTTAATTCAATAATCATTAATAGACTTTATAAAAATATTCCTAAGATGATTGTCCGAGGGGGACTTAGAGCACCCTCTTTCTTAAAATTGGTGATTACTATCCAAGGTGCTCAACAACCACCTAGACCTCCCGATCACATCTATGACTATACAAAGCAAATTGCTCAAAGAAATCTGGGTGTTCAAAATGTGTTACAACAACTATACCACAATGTGATTTCTCATACATACAACACCTGTAATAACAGGCAAAGTAAGCAAGCACTGCATGTGCCTATTTCTCTCCCATGTTCTCAACCTATGCTCCCTCCACCACCTCGTCTTACTCATAAAAGTGGTCAAGAGTATGATCTTGTCGAACAACTTCACAATACTCTGGCTAAGATCTCTCTTTGGGATTTAATACAAACATTGCCTACATACCATGGAATGCTCCAAGAAGCTTTACAAAAGGTGATTGTGCCACCTGTTGTTAAGCTAAATGATGTAGCAGCTCTGTTAGATTGTATGCATGAGACAAAAATGGAATTCTCTTTCAACCACATGAATTATCGTCAATTGAAGTTCAAAACCAATATGATCCTCTTATAATCGTTGTCACAATAAACGAAACATTGGTTAAGAGAGTTATGATTGATAATGGATTAGCTCTTAATGTTTGTGGCATTAACTTATTGCATAAGATTAAAGTGGATACATCTGCTATCAAGATGGAAGTGTTAAGTATCTGTGGTTTTGACAATGTTGGATGACAATTTGTGGGCACTATAACTTTACCTATACAAGTGGGACCTATGATTGTGCCTACTCTGATTTATGTCATGCCTTGTTCTCTATCTTACAACATGATTCTTGGTAGACCTTGGATTCATGCATTGGGGGCAATTCCCTCTACTCTACATCGTTTAATTAAATTCATATTCAAAGATAAGCTGCACACTATTCATGTCGATCTTGAACTAGATAACTATTTACATATTGAAATGCAAAAATTAGTTTACAGTTCTATATGAGCTTAAACAATTTGCGAGGTGATCCATCAATGACTAATGTTATACAAGACTCCCAACATTAGAATTCACTTGTTGGTGATGATTGGGGTTCATTAGATTTTAATCCTTGTAGTATAGGGGAATATAAATTTAATAAACCTGACACATCAAAAGTCGCATCGATCTCATCTAAGTAATCTTTTGAAACATCTGAGAAAAACAAAGTCTCCCTGGTTGAAAATAAAGACAATACTCTCAATTATACTACAAATTATGATACCTACGAGGCTTCACCTTCTTCTAAAGAAATGGACTCTCTATATGGTCGTGGATTTCAAATTTTGTACAAACATAATGACTATGTAGGTAATGGTTGTGGTGTAAATCAACAAGGAATTAGAGTACCCTTACAAGTTGCTGGAATTAACTACACATCTAGTATAGGATACCACTCTTTGAAACCCACCAAAGCCTCTTGTCATCCTAAACTTAATGTTAATACAATATCAAAACAGCATGAGAGATATCCTAGATATGTATGTTCTTAATGATGGTGCTACCAGGTAAGTATCTCTAACCCTTTTATCTCTCTCGTAATGTGCTTCCCCCGTGATGTGTTATGTGTTGTTTAGGCCTCCTGGAATGACCCCTGATTCTCTCATAAGGTTCGGGATACCAAGAGACTACCTCTGTTGTGACCTTCTATTTGTATCATCATTCTTCTATATTGCCTCTCTCTCTGATTTCATCATTGTGTGTTGTCTTACAAACATAGCATTGTGATTGGTGACTTGGGGGCACCCTCCTACATGACTGTCCCTAATACACTTGTTTCTCCCCTCTTATTTATTGTTTCCCTTCCTCTAGTGTTTCTATCTAGCGAGTGTATGACGAAAAACATTTATACTGATGCGGACCTAGCGTCCCTTTAACGAGAAATAAAAAATTGGACTTAGTTCCTAATATGATAATGGGGTTGTAATAAATTATCCAACACTTGGCTAGTAGAAGCACTCCATGCTTTCTGCATAGTGATTTTGATGGTGTTCTATCTCATTTACAAACCATAACAATACTGCTGCTCCGTGCACTTTGTCTATCTTGAATCTTGCATTCATCAGATTTCATATGGATTGTTGTTTATCATGATTATGTGGACACTAACATGTTTCTTGCAGGGATGTGTTTGTGGGAACATTTGGAAATCGTAAAGTACATGTCACCTTCAGGGGGCATGGGATTTGGGAGAGTCTATGTTCCCTTGTGTATTTTCTTCCTACCTTAACGTGCTTGATATTGATACTTAATATCAACCACATTAAGGTGGGGGCATATATAAGGTAAGCTGTCTGTTGTAGATATTAGCGATGTGCTTGTCCTCATGTGCAATTTAAAGACTGGTGGCGATGAGTCCCTCCTACACTCTAAATTTTTTTGCAATCAATCAATCATCTTAACCCCTCTACAGAGGAGGGGATGGTGTATTTCTCGGAGCAGATTGCACATCCTGTCATTTTCAAAAGTCCTCTACGGAGGTGGGGAGTGGTTCTATGACTAACTCAACCCTTAAGTGTGTCTTCAATGATTGTTGTGGCAAAGCCCAATTATTGGTGTGTGCCTGTAATGTGCCTGAGATGGTGATGAGCCTAGAAATAGGAACACTCCATCGCTTGTCTGCCGTGTTTTCTCCATGTCTTCAAAGTGTGTGTGTTTGGCGTGTCGTGCATGTGTGTTGCCCCATATATGTAGTTTAAAGACTAGCACGATGAGTGCTTCCTACATTATGGGAGGTGTGTTTACTTTCCTATACTTGCATTTGCATTTCATTATATAAGAAAAAGAAAAGAAAAGAGATCATCTCTATCTTCTATGCATTCAATGTATTCACTGTGTTTTGTGTGTCTTCAATGTTGTCTTCTCTATGTTTTACATGACTGTAACTGTCTTCTCCATGTTTTGTGTGCATGTTACTGACTTCTCTATGATTGGTGTGTCTTCTCCATGCTTGGTGTTTTTGTTGTGTTTGTTGACTATACTTTAATGCATGTATTGGCCTCGCGTTATACATACATTAAAGTGGGGGTTAAATGTAATGTCAGAAAATGTCCCCTTGGGGGCTTTTCCCTCTTAAGGTTTAGTTCGTAGGTCTTTAGTGTGCATTTAGGACATCTTGCTTCATATTTTGACATCTTGATGAAATCAACCCTAGGTTTCATGATAAATGGGACCTAGGGGGATCCCTTGAAGCTAATCCCTAACCAAAACAGGGGGGAGGACTTGGGCGCCCACACCCTAGTCCTATCCTATTTTGGGTTAGGCCGCCCAAATTTAAATGTCGACTTATGACCATTATTTAGGTCCTATGCCGACATGGTAAGTTTGCATTACGAAATTCTTGGCAGGAGTGTTTGTAGTTACATATAAAAGCATGTTTAGGCATTCATTTGTAACTAGATTACAATGAGATGATTATTGTGATCTTTAGGAATTTTGGTGAAGTGATTCAAGGAATTCATTGTGTGGAAGAGCAGATTTGTGTTGTTTTATGTGTTTGTGTTTGCAGATTTGAGCATTCATCTCCTCATGGCATGAAGAGCTTCTTCCTCCCATGAGATCTTCACTACAAAGTGACGTCTATTATGTTTTTGAGCATTTATTATTTGGATTTTGCCTCTGCCTCACAAGCGCATGCACTCTCTATCTGATAATGGTGATTGGAAGACTTAAATGTCTCTCTGGGGCTTGACTAAGGCAAGCCTTTAAACACCACAACCCCCTCCCAAAGTTTTTGTGATTGCAGGTTATAGGTTGAAGACATAGGAAAAGTGAAGTTACAGGAGGATATCACAAAGTGTTAGATTTGTAGATCAAAGCTAAAAATAGCACCCTAGACTCAGGCGCTCGCTCATTAGTCCTCAAGTTTCGATGATGGGAAAATCTCTGATACAGTCAGAACAGGTTGCAAATCTAGTTTCTAGATCTTGACAAAAACCTAGGCATTAGACTTGGGCACTTGCTCATTAGTCCTTGACTGTTCCTCTTCCCAAACTTTGAAAATAGGTGCACTTTCATTTTTCATTTTACATCTATGTATAGCAGCATTCTGAGTAATTTGTTTGTTTACTTCCGTATTTACAAAATTAGGGTTTTGATGTACAATTAAGCATAATTGAGGATAATTAACAATCAAACCACTCTAATCCAATCTTCCCTACATTCCTAAGTGGCCAAGGACCTAATAGTGCATTGCCACTTGATCCAAAGTCCTTGAATGTAAAAGGTGAAAGGAGGATAGGCACAAATAAACCACTTACCTAATCAACCCTATCCTTAAATTTATTCTTTAAAAAACCCTAGATGATTTAAAGTGAAAGTTATAAAAAGAGCTAAAGTAGAAGAAGATCTACATCTGATGGTAAAAAGCAAGTTAGAAGAATGTGCCAAACTTGAAAAAGAAGTTGTGAGCCTGAAATTAGACTTGGAAAAAGCCAAGAGCTATGAAAAAAAGTTCAAGATAAGTTTTGCAAAACTTGATGAGATGATTGCCAGTCAAAAGAGTTCTGATGACAAGCAAGGTTTAGGATTTGAGAAAGAAGAAAGTTCAAAATTAGGTCAATCAAACATTGTGTTAAAGCAAAACAAAGGCAACCAATTCAGGAATCAAAGAAGAAGACCTAGAAGACCTCTAGTCAAACAACCAAATGCTCAAAGGTACCCATCTCTCAATGGCCATTGTTTTAATTGAAATAAGTTTGGTCATAAAGCTACTTAGTGTAGGAGTAGAATAAGTCAGAATGCTACATCATCCTCTGGTCAATGTTACAATTGCAAGAAAATTGGTAATAGATTAAATGAATGCAGAAGTCTGGTAAGGAATGGCTTTTACAATGCAAGGAATACTCAATCATTCAATAGAAAGTGTTTTGCTTGCAATAGATTTGGGCACATGGAAAATCAATGCAGATCAACCTATGAATTCATTCAGAGGAAGGAATCAAGGATAGGGAAGTATTGTGTGCTATAATTGTAACAAACTTGGTCATAAGGCAAAATTTTGGAGAAGCAAGAATGTGAAAATAAACTACTATGCTGAAGAAAGGAAAACAAAGCAGAGGAATGATAAAGGAAAAGAAAAAGTTGATCCAATTGAAACTAAGAAAGAAATGGGCAAGATCTGGATCAAGAAAGATGTGATTGAAGTCAAGGATGGATCCACACCAGCACCTAGTGTTGATATATGCACCAGCACCTGGTGTAGATACTTCCTCAAGGAAGTAAATTGGGAGCTCTGGCTTAGGGGGAGCTGTGTTGAAAATCCAAAACCCCCAGCTAGAAAGTTAGTGCCAGAATCTGGCACTAAGGTATGTTGTGAAGTACTTTATGGAAAATCCTTTGAGAGAAATTCTGGTAGAAAAAGATCTAATACGGAGCATTGCAGAGCAATTTGGATTGACTGTGGTTGACAGAGAAGTGTTTGACAGCTTTTTGAAAGCCTACATTTATGACGATTAGGTTAAGGCTTCAAGGGGTTAAAAGGCTTGGATTTGTAAAAGATTGATCACTTTGCATTCAATCTTTCAAGTGTTTAAGGTGATCTAAAGTGAAATTCCAAGCAGCTCAATGATTTCTAAAGCAAATCAAGACAAGATCAGGAAAAACCCTAATTTGGTGAAAAAGGTATTTACAGCTTGAAAACCCTTCTATGTAGTTTAAAATATTCTAGAAAATTTTTACTCCCCAATTAATCGAGATAACAGAAAAGCCCCACCCCAAGTTTAAGAAACATTTCTTCAAATCACTTGAAAATGATCTTGTAAGGGCATTCTTAATTATTCCTCATGGAATTGTGCACATGGAAGATGTTAGGGCATATATTCATACAAATTTAGAGGAATATGATCACTTGAATCCTGGCAAATTATACTTGGATGAACTGACTACTATTGATGTTGAGTTGAAAAATGAATATAAAATTCTAGGAGAAAAGAAATTGGATACCTGGTTGGACTTTCTTGCAATCCCAAATGATACATGGGTTAAGCTTTTCCTAAACAGAATTCATGATGAGTTTTTGTGGCTTGATGAACCATATATGATAACTAAAGAAGCTATCAAAGCTGTAACTGGTATGAGTTCCTCCGGAAGGATCCCAGATGAAAAGAAAATAAAGAACAATTTAGTAATGCAGCTAACAGGAGCCAAATTTGTTAAGAAAGCTCTCATGGTAAATGATATTAAGGATATGGCTGTCAGATTTGCATCAATAGTTTTTGGATACAAAGTAGACTTTTCCCACTTAGAAAATTATGTGTTTACACCGGCTATATATACAGCATATGACATGGTCAAAAACAATATGGGTTATAACCTATGTGGATTGCTCCAGAGTGAATTAATGGAAAACTTGATAAGAACAAAAGAATTATCCCTTCAAATATGGAACTTTGATCACCTGTCTACTCTTCTACTTCTTGAGAGAACTACCCAGCTTGGGAAACATTGTCTGGCTTGATTGTATACTAGTAGCAACTCAAATAATAAATCACCTACAGAGTTTGGGAAATGCAGATAAACAAAATGAAATCTTATGGGGATACTTTATGAATTTTTAGAAGAAAATGATTTGTAGGGTCTAGATACCTAAACAGATAGTGATGAAATATGAAAAGGACATTGTATTCATGGTAAATAAAGACAAATGCTTCATGGAAGTCATGGAACCAAGAACTGCATGGGTCCTTGCATTAGGGTATGAAGTTGTAGAAGATATCCTAACCGAATTAGCTGATGAACTACTGAGAAAACCAAAAGATCTCAAAGAAGATAGGTTTGGGACATTCAAAGAATTATCTTTGGAATATGAGCATTTAGAGAAAATTTCAGATGAACAATCAAGTGAGGAAAAAACCAAAGCAGAAGGATCAAGACCCTTAATTGCTCTGGTAGAATGGAAATCAAACACTCTAGAAAGAAAAGATGAGAAAGATGAAAAGGAAAAACATGCATCTAGCCCCAACAAAAGAACAAGGACTTCATCCATTATAGAAGCCACTACCCAAGTAGAGAAAGAAAATACAAAAGAAAAGAAAAGAAAGAAAGTCACACTTAGTGAAGAACAGGCAGCAAGAGACACTGTTGCAAACCAAATTTCAATTGACTATGCTAGAAAGTTTTTGGAAAAACAACAAAGAGTGCAGATCCTAGACTCACCCAAGACTCTACAAGGACCAATAAATCTGGCTTCTATGTCTCCGGTGGAGAAACTCAAACTAGCATCAATCTTGCAAGCTAAGGCTGAGGAATAAATGCTGAAAACTTTCATACAGGACAATGAACATGTTGATGAGACATCTAGTATTCTGGAGAAGTTGATGCCCTTATACCAAAAAGATACATCAGTGTCATCAATTGCTCATCTCAAAGGTCTAATAAACTTTGTAAGTACTCATTTTGAATCCTTTGAAAAGTCTACTGACATTAAGGTTAAAAAGGAAAATGAAGACAAAAGATTAGCAATATCAAAAACCAAGTTAGACATTGATAAAATTCTATTAGAAAGCAGTATCAAGAATATGAAAAATGCAATCAAGGAAGCTTGTGATATCTACAAATTTTGTTTGTCATGGCCTGAAACCACTAAGGAAATAAATGAGAAAGTCAAAAGCATGGAGCTTCAACTCACAAATATTTCTAAGACCTTTGATCCAGCAGTTGACTCAATCAGCAATGTAGAAACATAAGTTGAAAATATTTAGAACAACATAAATAGTCTGATCAGCAGACATGAAGAAATTAAAAACAAAATGTGCCTGCTAAGGAGGATATTAAGCTTAAAAAATGAGATCATGACAAATCTTACAATAGAAGCATAGGTAGCTTCACAAATTGATACACCTTTTGATGTGCAAAAGGCAGAAAAATTAGTCTTTTTGATAAATGGTAACATTCAAATTTTGGAAAGAGCTAAGAAATGTTAGGATGAAGAGATTGCACAATTAAAGATTATGTATAAGGATATTCTTTCACCGACAACTAACTGAGTTGAAGATTGTATATGTACATATGCGACAGAGTATGAAATTTTTTTATAGTTTTGACACAATTTTGATCCTTGCACATACACCTTTGTCATTGATCTCAAAGGGGGAGAAGAAGACTAGTGAAAAATGGGCAAACACCTGAGGAGTAGATACACATTTTTCACTAAGTGTTGCCATCAATGTCAAAGGGGGAGATTGTTGGTAAGAGACACTACTCTAATGAAGGTTTGCATGTTGTCATTGATGGAAACAAGGCAAAGGGATTTCAATGGCATCACAAAGAGACATTACTCCAGAAGATCAACTTGGTCTGACAACAAGGCACAAAAGTATTCTGGTCTGAAAGGCTAAAATGACTAAGTATGGACTGTATATAGAGTAAGTGACAGAGATTGGGTCAATATGCCTTCGCAGTTGAAGATTACTAAATGCAGTTCATGTATGTTGTCTACAATTGTTTAAATATGCTATGTTCAAGATTGCATGTCCTGATGACTTCTGGAGTCAAGTTGTGATTGGTGTAAGTCCGAGTGAACACAGTTAAGTTAGGAATAGTGCAGAGTGCATGGGTATTTTTGTCTGCATTTCTCCGCAAGCAATTGTATTAGTGTGCGGTTTTGAGGCAGTATGGATAGGTGTCAGAAGCATCCAGTTGAGGAGTTACAAAGTCTGAAGTGATCCAGAAGATCGCCTACAAAATTCCATGTTCCTATAGCTGGTTTGCCAGTATTTCACCAAGGCAGAGGAGATAGATCTGAGTTCCACATTTCTCCACATAAGGGCATCATGATCTATAAGATATGATCTATGAGGCATTAGAAATGACTGATGTGGTTCTTGGAGTCCCATTTGAATTTGAGTGGAAGTGTTGGGCTGCCAGCGTCAAAGTAAGTTGATAAAGTGTTGCACTTGATAGGCTGACTCAATTTTGAAATTGAATTCAAAGTTGTGGATATTTATATGGGTTAGATTTTGGTGTTGAGTAATGATATGAGATTGCAATGTGGATGAACTAAATGTGTGCGTGATTCAAAAGTAGAGTTGTGACCAAAAGAAGATAGTAAGGGCAATAAAGCAGAGTTTATGTAGAGTGAAGCAAAAAAAGTAGAGCAGATAGTATGAAGTCTTTTGAATCTATATATTGAACTAATTGGTACTGCACCTCAACATTCTGTAGATGCATTTGTAGTAGTCATTTCCTGGTAGTGATCCAATCCTTCTTCTATCTTCTTTCTCTTGGCAGTGAGCCTTTGTGCAATGAGCACATCTTCATAGGGTAGTGAGCCCTGGGCAGTGAGCCTTCTTGTAATTCGATATTGTGCTATCATAATATATTGTGAGCCAACACTCACCGTGGTTTTTCCCTTTTTTGGGTTTTCCATGTAAAAATCCTGATGTCCATGTGTTATGTCTTTATGGTTGCTATTCTTATGCTTATTATGCTTTCATATTATTAATTTTGGAAACTGGATTAATGAACAAGTTAATTAGTGGTTTTGCAGAATATTGATTCACCCCCCTCTCAGTATTCCTTATTTTCAACACTATGATGAATAAATAAACCTAATACCACATACAATTTGATCACCTTGGTATTATAAAATAGATGCTCTTGATCTGAAGAATGTTTTGAGAATGTGAAAATTACTATTAAACTCTTCTTGAATAAAATTTGTGTTATGCAAGATCAATCCTACACTCCACAGTAATGCCCTAATGCACACAAGTGATCTAAAATTCATGAGATGAAACTGGTTTAATTGTTTACCATTGGGATCTATGTCACCTCAAACTTTGATATTTCTTATGTATAAGGACTAACAGTATTGAAAAATAACTTGAAGAGATTGCTAGAATGCAAGGGTTGTGTTCTCCTAGATTGACCCCCTTGATCACGCCAACTTTATAGTAGTATAATAATATAGAAGACAATAACTAGAAATATAGGTGTCTTAAATAAATTTAATACAAATTAAGTTCCTTTTAATATCCTATATGGATAGAAGATTTAGTTAAAAACTTTACTTTACATACTTAAAAGTATAGTAGTTATTTGAGCCTCTTTAATCTTTTATATAAAGAAAATTTTAAAAAATTACTAATTATTATCACATGCATCCTTGCATTTCATGATGCATTTGCTAAATAGGCATTGCCATGTTAAAATAGGGCTGTCAAATTAAAATGAATATTAAATTATAGATTAATTCAAATCATGATAAATATGATACTTAATGCAAGTCAATAAATAGGGTTGGTAATGCAAGCGGCTTTTGAAACAAGGATAGCTGGTGCGCATTGTGGTGATAAATATGATACTTACTTTCCCTTATCATATTTAACAAAAATGGTTGAAATTCAGGGAAATACTTTGAACATATTAAGTTGGCATACTAGTTCAAAGGACACTTACAATATGCTCCTTCAATCAAACACAAAATCAATACTTCTATATTTCTAATTTATAAACGTACACGCATGCTAATAGAATTTGACTGTGTCATCAACTAACAGAAACATTTCTAGTTTCAGCCAAAAAACATGTACGTTTCCAGACATCTTCTAGTACAGTGAGATCCCTACTTTTGCCATCCCATCTAATACCTTAACTCCTTTTCAATCCTTGCATACTTACGAGCCAGATATTCATTAGGTGGTATCACAACTATTATATAGCTTTAAAATGAGAAAGAGAGCCCGACGAGGCCAAAAAAATGCCAAATGAAAATGGAAAAAGGCAACGGTGAAGAAAGAGAGCCCAACAACAACAAAAAAAATTGCAAATGAAAATAGAAAAATGTGACGGCAAAATTAGATGGCGGAAGATGATTCAATCGTCTTGCACGCCTATAGCTTAATGCCAACTATTGATATGCCAGGTCAGGTCTCTCTTTGCCAAAGGGAACGCCTTCAATGTAATAAATTAATAAGGATGAATTAAGGATTGATATGGGCACTTTTCAAAAGGACAAAAGTCCAGCCCTGATGGCTGGATTATTGAATTTTTCATTTTTAATGATTACTATGGTTCTGCCATCCTTTGTATGGTGGAAGAAACTCGTAGGTGGAAAATATTTGGGGTTAGGGGAGAGGACCTAGTAGTTGAGCACCCTAAATTTATGTCTAAGCCACATTAAAAGGATTGCTTCAATGACTTTTGCCCTATCTCTCTTTGTAATTGAATATACAACATTGTTGCTAAAGTCATTGCTATTAGAGTCAAGGAGGTTTTGCCTAACACTGTCTCTAGTGAATAATTTGGTTTTTTAAATGGGAGACATATACATGAGGCAATTGGGGTAGCACACGAAGGTATCCATACTATAAAAACCAAGAAATTGTTAGTGGTGGTTATGAAACCTGATTTGTCTAAGGCATATGATATAGTGAACTAGCTATATATTCAACTCTTCAAATCTCAGAATCTTTATGCTAACAAAAACCTTAGTCATAAACACCCTGCAACATCACCCATAAAAGAAAATTTTGATGAGAGTTCAAAGGATCACCTACTCAAGAAACCCTTTCTTAAATAAATAAGGGCACCAGTGGCTTTATAATATGAGAGCTTTCTAATTATCGCCAAGATTTTCTAACATGGAACCTATATTAACAATGCCTATCAACTAGAAGTAGTTATAAAAAAGTGTTATTAATTTACTTTAATGAAATTACAAATTAAATGTCCTGTAGGATTCTATGGCCTTTAGAGGCATACTCACAATAACTGTAGGTGGCCCCATTCCAATCTACCCAATAAATAAGAAAGGTGGTAATCAAACACTGCAAACTTTATATGTTTAAATGATTTTGCTATTTATTGGTTACAAATTTGTGGATTATATACAATTAATTACACTTTTGATCATATGTATTTTTATTCATTATACCAAAATGGGATGCATTTTAGTGGTGATCCTTGATAAGAACATCTTTTCCCTCTTCACACTCTTCCATATGGAATTACCACTTATTCGTGGGGTAACAATTTAAATGAGTTAATGGATCAAAACCAAAATATTTTGTAGTTTTGCAATAAGTAGACAACTTAGATATAACTATTACGAAATGGTTTTCTGGCACTGATGGGGATGGGGGATTAAGAGCAATGTGTTTGTAACAAGTTACTTAGGATGACAGAGTTTGAGTGCATTTTATGACAAATGACAAGAATTGTGTTGTTTAGTCACTTTCAAAATGTAATGTTTTGAATTCAAAATTTTTTAATTGTTTTGTTTGTAGTTTCAGCATTCAATCAAATTAGATTCCAATTTTGAATCTACTATTGTGGATTTTTGGTTTACATGATGAGATGCAGGGATATAAACCACCATGTTATAGTGTAATGGGAATTGTTATTTTTATCAAATTATCTTTTCTTCTATTGTTTTTTATTTTTCATTATAGAATTTTGAGTTTTTTTATGAGTTGTCAGGAGTCATTCAATTTGATTTGATATAATAAAACTTGTAGCTTTCACTTTATTTATTTAACCTTTTGCAATTCTTTTTATACCTTTTGCAGTTATGTTGTGATATACTAAACCTTAGTTATAGGTTATACTTTTTGGCTTACCATTTATAGGTTATACTTGAATTTAAGCCATCAAATTTAATTCCTTTCTGAGGCTTAATTTTTTGGCACCTTATGATTGTTTATTGTAATGTGGGAAAAGAGGGGTTTTCAATTCAATGTGTGATTAGGTTAGATCCTCCTTTCACTACATACATTCAAGGACATTTAACTGAGTTGAATCTGATGCAGGGGCATCTTGCCCTAAAATTTTGGTTTTTCTTCTTTTTTCTATTTTATTCTTTTGTTAGCTTTTTATTGGTGGTAACTCTCTGACTTATGTCATTATCTCTTAACCCCTATCTTTTGTGAAGTTTAAATTCATTGTGGAGCTCTTGTCGCACATATATTTGCTATGTTGAATCAAAGTTTAGTTGGAAATCTCTTGTCGCCCGAGCGACAGAACCAAAAGAGAAATTTTATATGAGTTTTATCTGTCGTGGGTTATCGTCATAAACTAACAATTGCTCAGTCGTTAAGGAAGTCGAGGGGTCATGGCATTAAATAAATGTAGAAAAATTGTTGAAGATGTTCATGCTCACTATGATCCATTCGGTAGATGAAAAAAAAATCTCTACCAGGTGTTTCTAAAGATAGTTGGCACATGACAACACAGAATCTAAACATGCAGGGGTCGGTTGAAGAAGAGGAATCTACAATAGCTAGAGTTGGAGGTTGTCAATTACTTAAAGAACAGATGCAGGTCGATTATAGAAGAGGCAGGATGGCTAATAAACAAATATAAGGAGGCCAAAGACTAAGGAGAAGATAGTTATGATGATGGGCAGACCGACAGTTGCATAGAGGAGGTTGAATATGCAGAAGGAGGTCGTGTATAAACAAAGAGAGAAGCTGTGAATGAGAGGAGGAAAGGCTGAAAAGAAAAAGGAAGAGGCCACAAGCCCAAAACAACACTGGGGCATTTGAGAGTAGGTTGTATGCGGAAGAGGTCAATGGTGGGAATGTGCAAGGAAGAGAATACAAATCGAAAGAGAGACATTAGGATGGAGTGTAGAAAGTAGTTTAGAAAGTTTTGTTTTCCTGCAGTTAGAGGAGGTTGGTTGTGGAAGGTCATTTGATATGTTTTGTAATGATTGAATATGAAATAGAACACTATGGATTTGGGTTTACTCTGCCTTGTGATTTCAATATTGGTAGAATCTGCATTTGTATTCCTCCTGTCATTTTTATATTTGAACATTGTGAGGAAATACTTTAAATTCTTGTCATTATTTATGAATGTCTCTTGTTTGAATTTCCTATAATGGGGTTTGGAACTGTGACTGGTAAGGAAAACATAGGAAGACGTAGACTATGTGCATGAGTTTTGCTAACTTGTGCCATCATATTGATATTAGATCCCTAAAAGATCTGGGTGATAAAAGTTTGCTATAGGTTTGGTAGTTGATGTTCACAAGAATCTTGGAGTGTTATGTGTGTTTCCAGATTGGTAGGCTGTTGAAGAACCCAGAAGACTGGGTAAATGATAGAGGAAGAAGATCACTAGCATGGTGAAAAGTATACTGAAGAGTGAGGTATGAGAAAGTTGATAGGGTTGTTAAAGAAGTTTTAGTCATAGACATGAGAGAATTTGTTGTTGCAAACATGAGAAAGGGCTTGTAACTGTTATCCTCTAGCAAAGATAAACTGGGTAGAACTTGTATAACTTCCTCCACGAAGAGAGAGTGGGTAGAGGGGGTTTTGAGAGTAACATTTCCAGGGTCATTATTGGGTAGAGGGTAGTTGTGGAAGGTAAGAGATTTTGTTCTAGCAGTGAGAGGATGGGTATTAGTGTAAGGAGACCTGTCATAATCCCATTTTGGGATAGATATTGGGATGAAGTGGAAAGCAAAAAAATTTGTGAGGAATTGGAAGAGATTGTAAGAAGAATGAAAATTTTGGAAAATATTTATTTTCCAGACAAGGTTGTGGTTGCAAAAAAAGGACAAGAAGAGAAGAGGAAAATCCTCATTAAAGACAATACGGAAAAGAGAAAAGAGAAAGTACAGCAAGAAGCACTTGAAGAAGAGGAGAAGAAAGTGTCTATGGAAGAAGCACCTGAAGAGACATTCTGGTCTCTTGATTCATTTTCTATTAATTTATTTGAAAGTGTGGATGCAAGTATGAAGAAGACTAAGAATAAGCCTTTGGAGGCAAAAGAAGAAAGGGTAAGAAGAGAGCTTGTAGATGAAGATGGAGATAAGAGCGAAAGAGGACCAATTGTAGCAATAGATAAGGGAAGATAGTTTTTAGAAACAGTGCAATGCAAGGTACCTAAAGGTGGAAAGAGGGCTAATGAAGAAAAGAAGAAAGCCTGTAAAGAGAAAGAGGTGGAAAGACATGAAGCCAAGGATGTAAGATAATTTGGACCGCAGACCAATGAGGAGATGAAAGTAAGTTTTGGTAGTGATTTTGTTTGTGCAAGTGAAAATAAAAATGTAAACCTACAAGTTAAAAATAAGAAGAATAAAATAGTGGATCATGGGTATATAATACCATATTGGCAAAATAAATCAGTTGTTGATGTGCAGCAAAGAGAAGGAGTGGTTTGTACTAACATGTATGACAGCAAAATAGTGTCAAGGATGGAAGATATGACAAAGAATCAGAGAAGACAAGAGGATAGGCCAAGTGCAGAGGCAACAAGGCATCCATTCAAGAAGGTGAAGAATCAAGTAGTGAAGCATGGAATAGCAATAGGAGAAGATGGTGATAAGAGGCCAATGCGAGATGATAGATGATGGGATGAAGAAGACAAATCCAAAGGACATGAAAATGAGCTAATAGAAGATAGAAAGAGGGATAAGGCTCAGAAGCATATGGCAAGGTCTGGTATAGGCAAGGAAATGAGAAGAGAAAGATACAAAAAGAATATGGATAGCAAAAGAAGTCAGCGTGAAATGTCTAATATTGAGTACAAGAGAGATATGAAGAATGAGTTGGCCAAGGAGAATGGAAACCAAAGGGGAAAGGCAGAAAAAGGCATAAAGAGTGAAGGAGCGGCAGAGAATAAAGAAGGTAAGGGTAAATGCATACATGGAAACAAGGTTGAGGTAGAATTTGAAGAAGGGACAGCAAAATAGAGTGGTGCAGATGATTTGGGAGATCAATCCTCTGAGATCAAACCAGAATTGCAGGAGGATATTGTTGGAAAAGAAATAAATAAAAGTGGGACAACAAAGAAGGATGGAGGAAGAAAGAATTTGGTTAGTGATAAAGAAGTGGGTGCAGTAGTGCAGGCAAAGGTAAATAAGGAAATATTTTATGAGGATGTTATTTAAATTCATTTGGTATGTTGATTAATAAAAAGTTTGAGCAAAAGTCTGAGATGATGCATGATATTAAGGTTTGTGGTACAAGGAAGCATATATAATGATTTGTGGTTGTTTAATTGGGACATGGAAAGGGAAGTCTATGGAATGATGAATGCAAATCTGTGGAAGGCTAAGCATACTTGTACTGGAGTGAACAGACTGATAGAGAGTGTGGAAAAGAGAAAGCTATATGGGAATTTGCAAAAGATCTCAGGTCAAATGGATGCATTGGAAAAGTGTTATTTTCTTAACTCTATGGTGATTGCAGGATATTCAAAGAAAGCCAAGGAAAGAGAGCATGAAGCAGAGTCAAGTCAGTGTTTAGAAATTTCACACTTTGGTTGTCTTAAGGATATGAGAGAAGCTAGTGTTTGAAGTGATGTAGAGTATGAGGATGGAGAAAATAGTGTTCATGTTTTCATTTCTAAAGACGACAACTATAATGGAGAGAAGGAGAAATTTGGGTTTGCAAAGGGGAATATGAAATTAGAGGCAATGTCCAGTTTGAAAGAGTATTTTAAAAGAGAGAGTATAGACCTAGTGAAGGACATTACAATAGAGAAGAAAAATGTCAAAGGTTCAATTGATATTGTGGTAAAAGAACTGGAGGATGTTGAAGAGGAAGACCTACTAGATAACATTGTGGAAGTAAAGACTTCTGAGGTAACTTTCTTTACATGTTATGAGGATGAAGTTTTATTTTCATTTGAGGTTGATGACTGTGAAGATGAGACAGAGTTATGGATATTTATAGTTGATAGAGAAATCAATAGGTGGATATATAAGAAGAAAGTGGAAAGCAAACAACTACAGATGGAGAAACTCAGGAAGAGCAATTGCAAGCATGGGACAAATTTGGAAGAGGCACGACAAGGGATGCAAAATAATTGGAAGAAGTGGAAAAAGAGGTCCAAATATGAGCATTCTATTGCAATGCACATGAGTAGGAGTTCATGAATCTTATTCAGTGGGGGAGTCTAATGCAGGGGCATCTTGCCCTACAATTTTGGTTTTTCTTCTTTTTGTTATTTTGTTCTTTTGTTAGCTTTTTGTTGGTGGTGACTCTCTGACTTCTATCATTATATCTTAACCCCTATCTTTTGTGAAGTTTAAATTCATTGTGAAGAGAAATTTTATATGAGTTTTATCTGTCATGGGTTATTGTCATAAACTGACAGTTGCTCAACCGTTAAGGAAGTCGAGGGGTCGGTGCATTAAAAAAATGTAGAAAAATTGTTGAAGATGTTCATGCTCACTACGATCCATTCGGCAAATGAAAAAAAATCTCTTCCAAGCATTTCTAAAGACAACTAGTGCATGACAACACATAATCTAAACATACAGCAGTCGATTGAAGAAGAGGAATCAACAACATCTAGAGTTGGAGGTCGTCGGTTACTTAAAGAACAGATGCAGGCCGAATATAGAAGAGGTAGGATGGCCGATAAACAAATATAAGGAGGCCAAAGAATAAGGAGAAGATAGTTATGATGATGGGCAGGCCAACGGTTACATAGAGGACGTTGAATATGTTGCAAGTATGGGCCTAACCGGTGTTGTCATTGATGTCAACATACTCCTGTTGCATTGATGTCAAGGATTGGATGAGTTGTGTGCTAAGGATATTGAGAAAATTAGTCCTATTAGAAACAGAGAAGAACAGTGAAGACAGTGAAGGTCTATGAAGTGAAGATCCTAGCTAAGATGAAGATCAGAGGATGTGAATCAAATAGTTTGTAGATATGTGTCTAAAAGTGATCCAGTAAAGATTTGAGAGGTCCATATGAAGATTTGAAGAAGTTATGGCCATATTAGTAAAACTGGTTCTGACAGATATTTAGAAGTAACAGGGCAACACAAATAGGTCCGGTGAGATCTAAAAATGCAATATCTTGTTCTGCGGATTTGGTGGAGTGTTTTGGAAGTCAATGAGAATTGACAACTCAATTGGTTCGTGGTCTGGAGGTCTGCAAGCATCTATTTTAATATGACAGTGGTAACAGACTATGTTCTTGAGGTTCCAAATGAAGAAGAGAATGATTTCAGTAAGCAAAAATAGTATGGATGTTCTTGGTGATTCAGGCAAGCTTGTGGGGGTCTCTGGATTGTGTCCAGTTTGTGTTGGCGGTCCGCATTGCAGATTGAACTCGTATTTGAAGATTTACTTTCAGATGATGATTTTCTTCCTAAGTTTGGCCGACTGGATGATTTACACATCTTGCGGATGGTCTTGAAGATGTTATGAGAAGGATGGCATGTTCCTCAAAGGAGATTTGGGTCCCAGATATATGTGGCCGACAGTGTGGTGATTCGCATGAAGTCTTTTGTAACAAATCAAGTTGTATTTGTGTATTTCCTCTATAAAGTTTGCCGACTTTGATGATTATCCCATAGTTGATGTCTTGTATAAATAAGAATTGTAAAGTCACTTCAAAGGTATCTTGGTGGAGATGAGAGTGTGGTAGAGAGGAGAAGTGCGAAAGGCAGAGCAAAAGTATTGGGCTTAAATGGAACTGACTCACGCATGGTGAAGATGCTATTCTTCAGTTCAAGTATGTAATATTTATTATTCTATAGACAGTGTGTCTCCTGTAGGTAGTGGGCCTCTTGTGAGTAGTGTGCTGAGGCAGTGAGCCCTAATTGGCATGTGCCATTTTGTTCCTTTTATTCTTTTAATAGAGAATACAATCTTGGGTTAGTCACCCCGTGGTTTTTCCCTTAATCGGGTTTTCCACGTTAAAATCTTGGTGTCATATGTGTTAATGAGTTTTTGCTCTTGAACTAGTGCATTGTGTTTTCATGGTTGATTTATTATTATGTTGTTGAATTACAAAAAGGATTTGAGTGGTTAATAAAAGAAAAGTTTTTGACACAACTGATTCACCCCCACCCCTCTTAGTTGTGTATCCTAAAACTAACAGAATATGCAGAAGGAGGCCATGTATAAACGAAGAGAGAAGCCATGAATGAGAGGAGGAAAGCCCAAAAAGAAAAAGGAAGAGGCCGCAAGCCCAAAAACACGCTAGGGCATTTGAGAGTAGGCCATATGCGAAAGAGGTCAATGGTGAGAATGTGCAAGGAAGAGAATACAGATCGAAAAAGAGATAGTAGGATGGAGTGTAGAAATTAGTTTAGAAAGTTTTGTTTTCCTACAGTTAGAGGAGGCCGTTTGTGGATGGCCATTTGATATGTTTTGTAGTGATTGAATATGAAATAGAACACTGTGTATTTGGGTTTACTATGCCTTGTGATTTCAATATTAGTAGAATCTACATTTATATTCCTCCTATCATTTTTTTATTCGAACATTGTGAGGAAATACTTTAAATTCCTATCGTTATTTCTAAATGTCTCTTGTTTGAGTTTCCTATAATGGGGTTTTGAACTATGACTAGTAAGGTAGACATAGGAAAAAGCACAGCATGTGCATGAGTTTTGCTAACTTGTGCCCTCAGAATCACAAGAGTCACCTACAGGTTGGTTGTCACTTGGAATGAAGAGGAAACTTGGAATTTATTGATTAGTGTGCTAACTTAAGCCTGTTTATGCTCAAAACCCAAATTATGCAAAATCGTAAACAAACAGACGAATCACAGCAAATGCTCGCATACAGAGATGTAATATTTAGAGTAGATACATACTAGATTTCAAGATTCTAGATGTGGAAAAGTCAGAGGCTAAAGAGCAGGCACCCAAGCCCAAGGTAGGGTTTTCTGTAGAGATTCCTGAAAGATGTCTGTAACCTGTTCCTACTGTACCAGAGAGTTTTGTGTCAAAGATCCAAAGGGATTTGGTGTAAGTTGTCCATGCCCTTGTAGAGCTTTTTTCTCAAATCTATAATCTACATACTCTGCTACAGACCTCTGCAACTCTACTCCATCAGATACGACACCTATCACCTGCGATCACAAGGAGTGTGGTTGGGGGTTGTGGTTTTAGGAGCTTGCCTCAGTCAAGCCCTGGAAGGACATTCAAGTCTTCCAAGCACTGTTGTCAGATAAATAGTGTGTATCCTTGTAGGATAGAGGCAAAAACAAATTGATAAATGATTGAAAACACAAATAGATATCACTTCAGAGGTGTAGATCTCATAGAGATGAAACTCTTTCATGCCATAAGAAGATGAAGCTAAATCTGCAATAACAAACACAACAAGACAACTCTGCTCTACAACACAATGAATACTTTGAGTGCTCTAAAATCAAAAGTTCACCAAAAGCTCATAATCATCTTCTAGTCATCTTCTAGTTTATAAATGAAACCCTAAACATGCTTATATATGCATTCTTGCTTGAATTTCATAATTCAAACTTGAAATGCCGACAAGGAACACCTCTAATGGTAACATTGTCATCATTGAATTTTAGGATCCCATCAAAATATGGTAGGACTAGGGTGCGAGTGTCCAAGCACTAGGTCCTATTTTGGGTAAGGTTTAAGTTTAACAATGTCCCCTAGGTCCCATTTGACATGGGTTTTCGGGGATTCTTCATCGGGAGTTAAAATGAATATGCATGATTACATCTAATGGACCCAAGAGCTAAACCTTAATAGGTAAAAGTCCTAGGGGACATTTTATGACATAACATTTAGCCCCCACTTTAATGTATGTATAATCTACGACCCATCATGTATTAAAGTATTTTCAACAAACACATCAAACACGCCAAGCACATGAAGGAGATGCATACACCAAGATTGAGAGACTATTTCTAGCCCCCAGCCTTAGGTAAGCATCAGAAGACACATCGTAGACATGCAAAACATGGAGAAGATAGTTACAAGCACGCAAAACATGGAGAAGACACAAGAGCAGTCATGGAGAATACACTTGATTTTTCTTTTTTATTTTTCATATATAAAGATGTAGATTTAGGAAAGTAAAAATGTAGCACACAACCCCAAAATATAGGAGGGGCATTTAGCCATGCTCTTGGGACTACATATGGGGGAGAAGACATTTAATACAAATCTTATAATGTAGGAGGAGCATTTTGCCACGCTTTTGAGATTGCACTTGAGAACAAGCATGCCATACAAATCCCAAAGCATAGGAGGGACTCATCGCCACACTCTTGAGACTATACTTGGGAGCAAACATGCCATACAAAGCCTGGGTGTAGGGAGGGGAATTTCGCCACACAACTTTAGACTACACAAGGGGGAAAACACGTGGAAGACACGAGTATTGTATAGTATGCCAAAGACATACTATACATCTAAAACATGACAAACAAGGCGATGGAAGGAGCTTATTGCTAAATTCCCACCATATCAAACACACTACAGGCACACCTGATGGTTGGGCTTATGCCACAACAACTACCAAAGGCACACTTAAGGGAGGATACACCAACCTTGCCTAATCAATGGACTTTTAAAATAAAAGGATGTGCACTAGCTCAAGAGATACACCATCCTACCTTGTGTAGAGGGCTTTTGAATAAAAGGATATGCACGATATCCCACCTCTGTAGAGGGATTTTTGATTGCAATATAGATAAAGATGTGCACTTGTGTTAGAGATATAACATATCGCCTCTACAGAGGGCTTACAAACACGCTTCAATAGTATCAAAATCATTAGACATCTTACCTTTATTTGCCCCCACCTTAAGGTGGTTGATGTCGTGTACCGATATTAAGCACGTAAAGGTAGAGAGACACAAGGGAACAAGAGCTCTCACAAAGCCCATGCCCCAAAGGTAACATGTGCTCCACGATCATTGAATGTTCCCACAAACACACTTTATGCTAAGATAACTACAATGCATGAAAACAATCACATCAAAAGCCAAGGTTATACTATAGATTTGGAAACTGGGTATAATCGTGGGGCTATACTTTCAAAGTCTCAGAACTGAGTGTACCCAAGGTGAGATTCAAAATAATCAAAGTGCATGGAGTAGCTTTATTGTTATGAACTTGTTAGCAAATATAAGACAACATCAAATATCACATGAAGTGATTCTACTAGTCAAGCATTCAATAATATATGTCAACCCCATTGCCATATATGGACTAGGTCTATTTTTGCTTTACTTAATGAAGGGACACTTGGTTCGTATCAATAGTTATTGTTTTCATCATCTAATGACTAGATAGAACCACTAGAAGAAGGTAAACAATAAATCAAGAGAGGAGAACAAGTTCCTTAGGGTCGTCATGTAGGAAGGTGCCCCCAGGTCACCAACCACAATACTATGCCCCTAAGGCATGACACAAAACAATAAAAATAGAGGAGAAGCAAGATAGAAGAATGATGATACAAATAGAAGAATGGTTAGAACAAAGGCAGTCTCTCGGTATCCTTGACCTTACAAGAGTATCAAGGGTCATCCTAGAAGGCCTAAACAACACACAACACATCACAGGGGGACACAACATGAGAGAGAAAGGGTTAGAAATACTTACCTAATATAGCCCAATGTTAAGAAAATACATATCTAGGAAGAGGCCACCCTTGAGAGCAACTATAATATTTTCTACAATGAGTGTGGCTTAAAGAGGGAGAAATATTTACCTGATTCATAGGGATAGATCCTAGTGGACTATTCTTGTTTATCAACTCAGGATATCTCGAATGTTGATTTGGTCTTATTGATATTGAATTAACATTAAGTTTAGGATGACAAGAGGCTTTGGTGGGTTTCAAAGAGCGGTATCGTATACAGGCTGTGTAATTAATTCTAGCAACTTGTAAAGGTACTCTGATTCCTTGTTGATTTACACCACATCCATTACTAGCATAGTCACAATTTTTGTACAAAATATGAAATCCATGACCATATAGAGAGTCCATTTCTTTAGAGGATGGCGAGGCTTCAAAGGTGTCATAATTTGTAGTATAAGTAAGAGTATTGTCTTTGTTTTCTATCAAGGAAGCTTTGATTTTCTTAGGTGTTTCCAAAGATTGCTTAGATGAGATTGATGCAACTTTTGATGTGATAGAGTTATTAAGTTTATATTCCCCATTAAAGGAAGGAATAAAATCTAATGAGCTCCAATCATCACCAAAAAGTGCATTCGATGGTTTAGAGTCTTGCACAACATTATCTGTGGCAAGAGGCATTAATGAATCCACTCGTAAGTTGTTTAGACTTTGTTGATTTTTAACTTGTTTTTGTATTTCAATATGTAAACAGTTATCAGGTTCAAGATCAACTTCAATGGTGTAGAGCTTGTCTTTATAAATAAACTTTATTGATCTATAAAGGGTAGATGGAACTGCGCCTATGGCATGAATCCACGGTCTACCAAGAATCATATTGTATGAAATTGATCCAGGCATGACATGAAAAAGTGTAGATAAAGTCACAGGGCCAAACCTTACAGGTAAAGTTATGCTGCCTATAGATTGTTTTCCAACATTATCAAAGCTATGAATGCTTAAGCTATCTAGTTTAATCAAAGAGATATCAACCTTAATCCTATTTAACAAATTCATACTACAAACATTTAGAGTTGATCCATTATCAATCATAACTTGTTTTACCAACTTTGTATTTATCATGGTAAATATTATAAGCATATCATATTGGTTTTGAACTTCAATTGAGGGTAATTCATGTGGTTGGAAGAGAATATCTATTTTTGTTGTGTGTATACAATCTAACAGAGATGCTACATCATTTGGCTTAATAGCAAGTGGTACAATCACCTTTTGTAGAGATTCTTAGAGCATTACATGGTATGTAGGCGATGTTTGTATCAAATCCCAAAGAGAAATCATAGCTGGAGTAGCTTGAAGCTTCTCGACTAGATCATATCTTGACCCCTTAGGTTGAGAACATGGAAGAGAGATAGGCACATGAGGTGCTTGCTTACTTTGCTTGTTATTACGAGTGTTGTATGTGTGAGAAATCACATTGTGGTGTGGTTGTTGCAACACATATTGCATACTTTGACTTCTTTGAGTAATTTGTCTTGCATAGTTTAAGATGTAATCGGGGGGTCTAGGTGTTTTTTGATCACCTTGAACTATAATCACTGGTTTTAAGCAACAAGGTGAATTAGGTGCCCCTCACACAATCATCTTAGGAATATTGCTACACTTATCTAGTAACCCCTTGGTGGGTGGAATAAGTATATAAGTAAAGATTTAATTAACATTATTTCCCTCTTGATTATACCCAACATCTATCCCTAAAGGGTTTAATGTGAGAGACCTTTTCTCATCCACTAATGCTTCATCTTGGCCAGGGAGAGCACTGGAATGAAAGAAAGGTAAGGTATTGTTAGGAAGGTTAGGTGTTGTATCATTAGTGATGTCTAAGGGGCTTGAATTTACAACCATAGTAGAGCTATCCATAGTCTTCTTATCTAAGGTTTTTGGACATTCAACTATAGGAGAAGTAGGATAACTTATGGAATCATCAACATCATCATTTTCTTTAGCTATCAATTCCAAGGCATTAACGAAAGAAGCATTTTCATACTTATCTTTCTCATCAGAGTTCTTAGAGATGAATTTGGTTAAATCTTCTAATATCAAAGGATATGATCCTATGAGTGATGTGAAGCTATCAAAATCATGCATATAACAAAGTAATTTAAGCTCATGTGTAAAACATTTAGAAACATCAATATCATGTACGGATGCTATGTGTTCCAGAACGTGAGGATTCTCATTAGTGAAATTAGAGAAATTTTCAAAATCCAAGATATACTCATGCAAATATTTCCATGAAGATGTAATCTTTAAATGTCTTGTAGCATTAATGTCAAATGAAATCTAGTGAGACAACTCATGCAAAGTTTTATGATGATTAAGGTACCCTAGATGTGTGAATATTTTGCTCCTAAACACTTGTTTGAGGGAAAGGGTTGAAGGACACACAAGGTCCACAAAAAACACAATGGATAGGAGGAAAATAGTACAACACAACAAGGCCCAATTTGTGATCTTATATATTTAGATTGAATGCAATATAATAATACCAACTTATGCTTGTTTATGCACCTATCACGTTCACTTTTTCCATAATGTTTCAATGCAAATAACTAAAAGATAAGGTTTTGTAAGGAAATTGATGAGGGGCAGACAATAATAATATTATTATCAGTCCAATAATGCAGTAATATCCTTCACAACACACCTATGATGCAAATCTAGGTGGATGATAAGTCAAAATCTAGGGAACATGCAAGCTTTTTAAACCCTAATAGTGAAATTAAGGCATGAATATGTGCAAACTAATATATGAATAAATTCTAATCAGATTTATGATGTAAAATAACTCAGCTCATATCTAAAAATGATTCTAAAGTCCTACAATGCTCAATGCAATTGCATTTTTAAGGTTAAATTAGTGAAAAATGCTAGTTTTTGTTGAAATTAACTAAGTGTAAATGTAAGTTTTTGAGATATAAATGTAGAAATACACTAGACTGAAAAACTAAAAATAAAATCAGATTTGAATGAGTGCCTAAGATGAGTAGTAAAATCTGAAACAAGATTTTAGCTACAAACCCTAGTTTTTGAAATCACTAGGTTATGAAAAAAATGCAAAATTTCAAACAAACCCTAGCAATTTTAACATGAAGATGCAATGCAAAAGATTGTAAGAAGATGAATTTCTATAATTTATATCAAATCTGATGTAAAAATTAGAGATTAGATGAAATGCAATGAAAATTGATGCAAAGTATACCTTAATGCAAGCCTAGAATGCCAGATTTTTCAAAATTTTCAAATTTTTTTCCAATTTTTTCAAGATATATCAATGCAAAATGAAGTAAAATGAAATATATGAATGCAAATCTAATGTATAATAGTCAGCAAGATGCAATCCTTAGAAAAACACAGGTTCACCAAAATGTAATGTGGGAAAAGAGGGGTTTTCAATTCAATGTGTGATAAGGTTAGATCGTCCTTTCACTACATACATTCAAGGACATTTAACCAAGTTGAATCACAAGAGGATTCACCTACATGTTGGTTGTCAATTGGAATGAAGAGAAATCATGGAATTTTTTGATTAATGTGTTAACTTAAACCTGATTATGCTTAAAACCCTAATTGTGAAAAATCATAAACAAATGGATGAATCACGACAAATGCTTGTAGACAGAGATGTAATATTCAAAGTAGATACATACTAGATTTTGAGATTCCAGATGTAGAAAAGTCAGGAGCTAAAGATCAGACGCCTAAGCCCAAGGTTGGGTTTTCTACAAAGATTTTTAGAAGATGTTTGTAACACGTTCCTGTTGTACCAGAGATTTCTCTATCGAAGATCCGAAGGGCTTTGGTGTAAGGCGCCCAAGCCCTTGCAGTGCTTTTTTTTCTTAGATCTATAATCTACATACTCTTCCATAGACCACTGTAACTCCACTCTGTCAGATATGACACTTGTCACCTGTGATCACAAGGGGTGTGATTGGGAGTTGTGGTGTTTAGGAGCTTACCTTAGTCAATCCCCGGAAGGACATTCAAGTCTTCGAAACACCGTTGTCTAATAAAGAGTGGGTATCTTTGCAGGATAGAGGCAAAAACAAATTGATAAATGATTGAAAACACAAATAGATATCACCTTAGAGGTGTAGATCTCATGGAGATGAAACTCTTTCATGCCATGAGAAGATGAAGCCAAATCTACAATAACAAACACAACAAGACAAGTCTGCTATGCAACACAATGAATACTTTGAATGCTCTAAAATCAAAAGTTTGCCAAAAGCTCATAATCATCTTATAGTCATCTTCTAGTTTACAAATGAAACCTTAAACATGCTTATATATGCATTCCCGCTTTAATTTCATAATTCAAACTTGAAATACAGACAGGGAACACCTCTAACGGTAATATTGTCGTCATTGAATTTTGGGACCCCGCCAAAATAGGACAGAACTAGGGCATGAGTACCCAAGCCCTAGGTCCTATTTTGGGCAAGGTTTAAGTTCAACAATGCCCCCTAGGTCCCATTTGACATGGGTTTTCTGGGATTCTTCATCGGGAGTTAAAATGAATATGCATGATTACATATAAGGGACCCAGGAGCTAAACCTTAAGAGGTAAAAGTCCTAGGGGACATTTTATGATGTAACATTTATAATATTTAGGTATTTAATTAAAATAACTAACTTTTGTATTAAAATATTCAAAGGAAGCTATAATGACTAGAGAATTCATTATTTTATGATAGAGCTCCTAGGATAGAACGCTTATGATCCCTTAGAAATGTTTTTCAGGTAGAAATGGTAGGATACCATCTTTCCATTTTGAATCTTATTTATCCAAAGGATATCAATGTCCTTTCTCTATTCTTTGGAATTAGAGGTGTAGAAGTTGCTTTGCATTGTTTGGGTATACCACTCAATTATGTTGTATTTGTATAAATTTGTAAAGAAGATAGACTTATCTTCAGAAGCTCCAGTGGGGAAAAACACATCAAAAGGGTAAACTAATTGAGGTGGAAGATGTGAAAAATCTAAAAGAAGAAATACTTGATGAAATGATTAATTCGATTAAAGGTTTTGATCTAATAATAAGTGGAAGCCCCTATAATAATCTGATAGACAACAATAATAACTTGATAGAATAATATCATATTATTTTAGTTGTAACACATTCTTTTTATCTTATAATGTCCCTCTTGAGTCACTTATTTCAAATCTGCCAAGAAAATGTTTGGGGATATTCAAAATCTACTTACCTTAAAGTTTTTGTAATGATTTATTCCATTTTCAAGCATTGATTTTAATAAATAATTTATTTATCATTATCATTCATCTTTTTGAATTCTATGTTCAAAATTACCTATCAATAAATCCATTGCACATAAATATTGTGCAACTGCTAGTTAAATAAATATAATTTATCTAATTAATTAGTGCTAGGATGGGACCAAGATGGTGTCGAAAAGTGTTGAAAGGTGTGGAAAGTGATGTGGTCGATTTCAATTGTCTACAATAAGAATCTGATAGTCCTTCCCAGTTAACAAAATATACCTTATATGATCTAGATCATGTAGCCAACAATTTGGTATGTAGCACTTGTTAAAACTACTCTCTTCTTCTTTGGAAAGTGTTTGTTCTAATTGTTATTTTCCTTCTCATTTTGCTCATCTTTCACCATATCATTATTCTTCACTTTATCATCATTAGTCCTAGCTGAGTATGAATAAAGATTAGAGACATTAAAAATAGGATTGATGTCTAAGTATTCGAGAAAATCAATTTGGTAAGTATTCTCATTTATCCTCTTTATGATTTTGTGAGGTTTGATCTTCTTGGGCTTTAACTTGTTGTAGGCACCTCAGGGATATCTTGTGCAAATGTACCATGACCATCTCTCCTTCTTGAAAGACCTTTCTCCTTTGATGTAAATCAACATTCTTATTGTATTGTTCATTCATGAACTATAATTTTTGCCTAACTTGTTGATGTATCTGACAAATATTCTCTACAAAATTTGTTACCTATTGAATGATATGTGAGTTTTTTGGAAAATCAACTAAGTCCATAATTCCTTTAGGATTGTGCCATACACAATTTGAAATGCAAACTTACCCATGGACCTATTTATGCTAGAATTATAAGCAAACTCATCTTGGGGTATTACCAAATCCCATTGTCAAGGATTGCCCCCTACTAAACTACTCACTAGATTTCCTAGGCTTGCATTCACAACCTTGGTTTGACCATTAGTTTAGGGGTGGTATGCTAAACTGAATTGAAACTTGTTGTCCAACTTTCTCCACAAGACTCTCCAAAAGAGGCTTAAAGATTTGGTGTCTCTGTCACTAGTTATAGTTTTTGGAATTCCATGCAACCTCATGACTTCCCTAAAGAACAAATGTGCTACTTGACTTGCATCATTTTTCTTCTTATAGGGTATGAAATAAGTCATTTTAGAGAAGTGGTTCACTAGTACAAACACTGAATCATGACCCCTTTAGGTTTTTGGTAGCCCCAAAACAAAATCCATGGAAATATTAGTCCATGATTCCTTTGGCACTAGCAAGGGCATGTATAGGCCTATACTTTGATGTCGTCCTTTTTCTATTTGGTACACCCTGCAAATAGCAACAAACCCATCCACATTTCTTCTCATATTAGGCCAAAAGAACTTCTAACTCACTAATCCAAAAGTCTTGTCTCTTCCAAAGTGTCGACCCAACCTATTTGAGTGCATCTCTCTCACAATATTTTCTCTCCTTAATCCAAGGGGGATGCAAAACTAAGACCCCTTAAATAAAAATCCATCTAGTAAAAGGTAGACTTCAAATGGATGCATAGTTATATGGTCTTGACTACTTAGAATTGCATAAATGTTGCCAAAATATGAATTATTTTTATATTTACCCTTCATTTCTTCAAATCCATCCAATCCATGACTCATTACAACCAATAACTGATACCACCTATGTAAGGCATCAACCACTACATTGGTTTTGCCTCTCCTATGTTGGACAACAAATGCATAGGCCTACAAGAATGAAGCCCATTTTGCATGTTTGTGGGACAACTTACCTTGTGAATACAATATTGCTATGAGGGTCAACATGATGATGGATCTTATACCTATGGCTAACCTGTCATGATGGCAGTCATCTTTTATTCCAGCATGATAACCTAAAACAATTTTCTAACACATGCTTGGAAGAAACCTCATTTGTTGCAGCTGATGGAAGGATGCAGTTTCAACATGAGAGTATCAAGTTCCTTCAACAAGCTTGTGTTTGATTGAGACAAGTGGCATGCATCAATTTATCCATGGCCCAATGCCATGGATGTCTTCTAAAAGGTGTGACCTACATTTGTTTGTAAATTTTTGCCTCTCTATTTTAAGCTCTTCAATGCAACCTGTTGTGTCATAATCACTACTACAAACAGACTGATGACACACTTCTTCTTCCTGATTCATTTATCTAACATTAACATCTATTTGGGGCCCACTTGAAGCACATTCTGACATAATATCAATTTTCAAATATGTGACCTAATGATGAACTGTCCAAATTTACAATGATAAAATATAAAATAAAATGTGGTTTCAGGGGCACTGCCCCCGAACCCCCACCGGGGTACGTGAGCCCCAGACCCCTCGCAAGGGGGATGATCCCCCTAGACCACTCACAAGGGGGAATGTTAGAAATGAAGGTGCAAACAACACAACAGAAATCTAATTCAAACCTTATTTATGTCCTCTAAACAATGTAGAATCAATGGAGATTGCAACAGAAATAAAACCCACTACACAGAAATGACATGCATTAAGAACTGAACACATAACATAGTATGTAACAAGGAGAAAACCCTTTCGGGTAAAAAACTCCACCAAGAAAAGAGGCTCCAAGTTGTATTATCTTCAAATATGAGATTACAATACATGCACTTCCTCTTCTTCTTCAATCTTCAATCCAGTGGTGTCTGTTACTCTCAATTCTACTAAAATCATAGTACAAATATTCTTATAAAAGGGAGTTTGCCTTCTAGGGTAATAAAATTGACATAATATCGATCGTCAGATCTATGACATAATGACGAATGGTCTAGATTTACAATGATAAAATATAAATAAAATGTGCTTTCAGGGGCGCTATCCCTGAACCCCTGTCGGGGCATACAGCCCCCAGACTCCCACCATGGGGATGTTCTCCCCGGACCTCTAGCATGGGGGAAACCCCCTACGACCCCCGTCATGGATGAATTAGTGTTGGGTACTGGATATAAACATACGGCCGAAACAAGATCGTTGTTGGTGAAACCTTTCATCCCTTATGGGTGATTTACAAACAATAATAGGAATAATAAATTACATGGGATTTACAAAGTTGATGGCACCTTAATCCTAACAAATATGAACTATTTGTATATTTACCTTCATTTCTTCAAACCCAAGCAATCCATGACTCATTACAACCAATAGCTGACACCACCTACTTAAGGCATCAACCACTACATTGGTATTACCTCTCCTATGTTGGACAACAAATGTATAGGCCTACAAGAATGACACCCATTTTGCATGTTTGTGGGACAACTTACCCTGTGAATTTGTGTACTTCAAGACTTGATTAACAGCCATCAAAATGAATTCCCTATGTAGAAGATATTGCCTCCAATATTTTAATGCTTGTACCACAACATATAGTTATTTATCATAAGTGGTATACCTCTTTTTAGCTTCATTTAATTTCTTGTTAAAAAAAGCCACAGGTTTTCCTTTTTGGCTTAACACTCCTCTAATAGCTACCCCTAAAGAATCACCCCCAACTGTAAAACATTTCTCATAGTCTAGTATAGAAAGAATAGGTTCTTCAATAACCTTTCTTTTGAGTTGTTCAAAACTCACATCGGTTGGCTTTATCCAAGGAGAGACCTTCCTTTTCGTGCAATTAGTTAATGGTGCACTTATGCCACTGAAATTTTTAACAAATGTATTATAAAAATTCACTAACACATGAAATCTCTTCACCTCGGTAATACAAGTAGGCCGCTCAAGAATAGAATTAACTTTTTCTATATCCATGCTCAATCCATCTACTGAAATAACACTCCCCAAAAATACTAGCTTATTGTTAAGAATTTGCAGGTTAAATAAAACCAATTCCACATAACCCAATTAGAGAAAAAGATGAAACAAATAACCATTATGCAAAGATCAAATGAAAAACACAAGATAACACAAGATATACCCTGGGAAAACCCTCAAGAGGCAAAAATCCAACCTCCAAAAGCATCCACACTCATATGTATTATTCAGAAAAAGATATTATAATACATGCCATGAGTCTCCATGAATACCTCTGAACCATCAAGCACTTCCAATGCATCCTCCATATGTCCAAGCATGAATCTACACATCACCTACCATGCTTCACAATATGCACTTACAAGAGAGAGCTCAATACAATGACATCCTCTCACAAACATACAATCCACCTACAACGAAATAGCCAACCCACCCAATACTAATGACCATGTGCTTGCTTTTATAGACCAAGCTCACACAAATACAATTTGTGGTATTGGATAAAATCATGTGTTCCAAAACCATGGATACACAAAACCATTGACCCACTTATTTAATGTTGGTACTACTTTTTCCCAACAATTAAATAAAACAAATAATAACTCAATGTTACATACAACATTTACAAGTGGCCTCCAAATGAATATCTAATGTGGTTAAACACATCAATTAAGATGCATCACAAATAAATACTTATTTCACATGAATAAAATAATCAAATGTTATGCAATGTGTACAACACCTATTTCCCAACATTATCCCACTTGTTGTATACATTGCATAAGGATCAATCAATGAAATACATCAACATAGACAAACAAGAAATCACATGAATCTCTAGCATGCTCTCGTACTCAATCAAGATACCTATAATAAAACCAAAGTGACCACCATCTCAAGAAAGAACTCATCTCATCCTCCAACATGCCACCTATGGAAGAAAAGGAACATGCCAAGGTGAAGATGCACCAATCCAAAGAACACAAGCATCAAATCCAATTGATAATAAAAATCTCCAAGCTACTGTCAAAGGTAAAAACCTACAAGAACAATTACAATGATCCACACATGCAAGATAAATCATTGCATACTCTCTCACAACATGTAACCATAACTCTCCCAAAGTCCAACCATATGAACATGATCCTCTAAGAAGTAGCCATAAAACAAAGAGAGAAAACCTATAAATCATAATGTCCTTCTACAAACATCTCAAAGTGCTAAGTTGTGTCAAGTATGATCTCCTCTACAACCCCAAATGAAAAGCCTCAACAACACCCGACCATTCAATGTCATAAGATCAAATAAACATATGTAACATGTAACCAACATGGATGTAAGCCTCTCTAATCAAGGTAGATCAAACTCATAACCATTCCATAACCAGGAACCAATCACATCTTCTAAACTCCTCATAATGAACATCATAAATCAAACCATATGAACAAGGAGATAACCATGATAGCATCCCTCAAATGAACCCTCCAGAAGCAATAACCATAGCTCAAGATCCATTTCTATGAGAAGATAAAGCATAAATCAAAATGCATCTAAAAGGATGGGAAATACCTTATAGATGGTAAACTACTGAGTAGAGCGAGACTGGGGAATGAGAATGCTCCTCCAGGATACACCAAGCCACAATGACTCTCTCTAAAGAACAATCTCCTCTAGGTCCATAATGAACTCACACCCATATGCAAATGTAAGGCTCCTCGATCTATCTGTTGAAACCTCCAATGAGTAACCGTCTCAACAAGTGTCTCTAATCTCAAGAGAACTCTAGCCTCACCTAAGTCTCCAAGTATCCATGAGCACCTCCATGATCAATCCATGCCAAACAACAAATGCAACACCACATTATCATGAATCTCTCAAGTAAATGACCAAAGTACTCAATACCAAGAGAACTAACAAGATCATTGTCAATGATCCTAATGCACATCTGCATAATCAAGAAGCCCATCATGACATCATGATCTAACCATCTCCTCCAAGGAGATCACATGCACTAATGCATACATCCTATCTCAAGAGAACATGTATCATGTCAAAACTCTAATCTACAATCAAGAGTCCATCAAGACACAATATCAACATCTCTAAATCAAGGATAAACATGTCAAACTGACAAATCATAAACTAACACCTCAACCAAAGACTCAAAAAGTCCTCCATGGTAAACCAAGATGTCAACATCTCTACTCACATGAAGATAACCATCTCCTGACAATGGAAATCAAGATGTCAAAGCACTCTCATTAAAACAAGAATCATAATCCAAGAGCCTCTCCAAGACACCCACAACCACTATAGAAGATCATCCATCACAAATGATGAATCCACAAAGCTACCAAAGCTCCCACTGAATTATGATACCGAGCTATCCATGATAACAAAGTAACCATCTCCTAAATGAAGATTATCCATGGCCCCAAACCAATCAAGGAATCCCATTATAACATCAACAACTTCTAAAAGGTCAAGTCAAACCATAATGTCCAAACCAAGAAGATGATACAATCATTGTCAAAAGCTCACATAAAAAACATGCATCCAGGCTATCCATGGCATCATGATAAACATGATATAAGTACCAACAACTGACTATCTAGGCACTCTAATCATCCATCCTCTCATCCAAATGCAACATACCAATGTATAAATGACCACAGATTGAAATGGAGCTAGGTGTGCGGAAATCACTTCCTACACTAATCTAATGAGGGGAGATGTATGCAAATTCTTTTTAACCTCTACAATTACAGTGTTATTAACCCAACAATAGAGATATTGCAGCAATACACATACACAAAGAATGTAGACAGAAGAGAGAGAGAGAGAGAGAGAGAGAGAGAGAGAGAGAGAGAGAGAGAGAGAGAGAGAGATAAGATATAACGTGGGGAAAACCCTTTCAGGAGAAAAACCCCACACTCCAAAACCTGCACAATGTATTATCAAAACAAGGAATGTTTACAACACACTTGCAATGCAAGTCTTTACAGGAGTCTTCAAAACTCGTATCTAGATATATTCTGGTAGCATAACAGTACCTGTCAATCACACTATGCATCTCCCATCCAAGCACTTGTTTATAAAGAAGTTTCAAGGAGAAAATGGAACCTTCTTGAGATGGGTGTCCAACTTGGCCTCATGGCCTAAAACCCATGCCTAAGGACACTTGTCCAACACTGCAGCATGGTTTTGACACTTGTCATATCACCCCATCCCAATGTGGGTGTCTAGTCCCAAGATAGACTATGACAGATGCTCTTATGCACCTTACAACTGTCATAGAATCTGTCATAACTGACAGCACTTACAGTTGTAAGAGAATCTATCATACACTGACTAAAAATAGCATATTCCTCTTACAACATGTCATAACCTCCCTTGGGCGCCCAAAGATGCCTTCTTCAAAGATGCTCTTTGACACATGTCCTCACCTGTCATACGATCTTCTATTTATGACTCTTACGCGTCATAGAATCTATCATAGGAATCTGTCATGAGCTTTATGCATCATAGATCCTTACACACTACCCAAGATGCTGACACATGGCAGAAAACCTCTACCACAATATGGGATGTCTATATCCACATGGAGTGGGTTGACCATCTTAGTCACCTTACAAATGGAGTGACAACTCATCGTGCCACTTCACACTAAATGATAAAATAGGATGTGCAACTTAATTACATCATAGGCAAATAAAATAAATACATTACAAATAATAAATACAAGGAATTACCAAGGTTGAGACACCTTAATTCCCAACATTCTCCCACTTGTCTAACACCTTGTAAGAGCCAACAGAAATAATAGGATTTAACTTCTATAGGCCAATAGGCCCATAGAATCTAAACACCATCTAAATTTCTCTGTGCCCACTGGATTCGTCAATGCATCTACAACATTCTTCAAAGTGTCTACCTTTTCCAATGTCACCCTCCCATCCTCTACCATATCTCAAACAAAATCAAATTGAACATCAATGTGCTTTGTTCTGGCATGAAAGGTAGGATTCTTTGCTAAGCAAATCACACTCTGACTATGACAACAAATAGTAATCTATCATGCATCAACACCAATATCTGAACATAACCTCTTAAGCCAAATGGCTTCCTTACAAGCATGAGTTGCTGCCATGTACTCAGCTTCTATCATGGACAAAGCAACCATAGGTTGTCACTTACTCATCCAACTAATAGCACCACCAAACATGGTAAACACATAAGCACTGGTGGATCTCCTGCTATCAATGTCACCTGCCCAATCAGAATCCACAAATCCTTGAATACTCAAGGAATGTAGAGGTCCTGTAGGATAACCATGATAGCATATGGAATACTCATAATCACCCCTCAAATATCTGAACACTCTTTTCACCGCATCCCATTGTACCCAACCAGGATTAGCCATAAATTGACTAAGGACTCCCACTGCTTAGGCAATGTCTGGTCTTGTGCAGACCATAGCATACATCAAACTGCCAACATCACTAGCATAAGGCACTCTTCTCATGTCCTCCACCTCAGAAGGAGATTTTGGACAATCATTAACACATAACTTTGTCCCCAATGAAACAGGAACACACAATGGTCTACAATTTGCCATGCTAAATCTATCCAACACAGTCTTCACATACTTACTCTAGCTTAACCAAAGTTTTTTGTTTTCTCTATCTCTTCTGATTTCCATTCCCAAAATGTACCTGGCTACCCTTAAATCTTTCATTTCAAATTGTGCTAACAACTAAGACTTCAAATCAGAAATCACATTCTTACCCTTCCCAATCAGAAACATATCATCAACATATAGTGCAATAATGAGAATATGATCATTGTCAAACTTATAATACATACAATGATCTGATTTTGATCTCGTAACGTTAGAAAATGTCTCCTTGGGGGCTTTTCCCTCATAAGGTTTAGCTCCTGAGTCTTTAGCATGCATTCAGGACATTTTAGTTCATATTTTGACACCCCGATGGAATGAGACCTAGATTCCATGGCAAATTGGACCTAGGTGGACCCCTTGAGTTATACCCTACCCAAAATAGGGGGGAAGGACTTGGGTGCCTACACCCTAGTCCTACCCTATTTTGGGGCAGCCCCAATTTTTGGGTGTCAATTAGTGACCGTTATTCGGTCCCTTTGTCGACACGGTAAGTTTGAATTTTAAAAACCTTGGTGGGAGTGTTTTTAGATGCATATATAAACATGCTTAGGCATTCATTAGTAAACTAGAAGATTTCAATTATAAGATTACATGCAAGCTATTGTTCTCAAGGTGATTCAAGGCCTTCTATTGTGTTGCAAGAGCAGACTTGTATGTTTTGTATGTTGATATTTGCAGATTTGAGCATCAATTTCCTCATGGCATGAAAAGCCTCTTCCTCCATGAGAGGTTCACTACAAGGTGACATAATATTGTGTTTTCATCATTGTTTCCTTTGGTTTTTGCCTCTGCCTCACAAGGGCATGCACTCTTTGTCTGACAACGGTGTTCGGAGACCTAAGTGTCCTCCAGGGCTTGACCGAGGCAAGCCTCTAAACACCACAACCCCCAAACCAAGTCTTGTGATTACAAGTTACAGGTGTTGTATTTGGGAAAAGTGGAGTTACAGGGAGGATTGGCAAACATTAGGGATTCAAGATTTGAAGAAAAGTAGGACACAGGAGCACTTCCAGGACTTGGGTGCTCACTTTATTGTCCTACGCATCTGAGTTTCAGGAAATAGAAGTTACAGGGTTGATCAGTGTCGAAAGGAGGTCTAGATTCTACGAAGAAACATGTACCTTAGACTTGGGTACCTGCTCCAGTGTCCCCAACTGTTCTGCTTCATATCCCCAAAAATAGGTATTTTGTGATTTGATATTTTACTCCCGTCTGCAAGAGTTTTTTCTGTCATTCGTCAATTTGTTGTCGTATTTGAATAATTAGGGTTTTAATGGTTAAATGGACATAAGAGAAGGAAAATTAATAATTAAATTCTCTAATCCAAGTTTCCCTACATCTGAAAGTGACCTAGGGTATGATAGTGCTCGCCACTAGACCCTAGATCCTTCAATGTTTAATGGAGAGGCAGATTCAAACACATAAAGACTAAAACATTAACAAATCCAATTTTCCCCTAAACATTTTGGTGAACTCAAGTTTTTGGAGTTAAATTGAAACTTGCTGAGTGTTTGTCTTCAGATTTGGATTGATTTCATTCATTCATTTAGTCATTCATTTTATTGCATTGCGAAAAATAAAAATTTTGGAAAATTCAAAAAAATTGCATTGTTGGGCTTACTAAATTGCATCAATTCTTCCTAAATTTTCCTAATTCATGATTTTTGCATCAGATCTTATATAAACTACAGAAAAATACAAAAATTCAAAATATTGGTTTGCATTTTCATCATTTAAATTGCTAGGGTTTTGTGGAAAATTTGACAATTTTATATAACCTAGTAATTCCAAAATCTAGGGTTAGTAGGAAAAATCTTTTATCAGATTTTTCTACTGATTTTAGAGGATCATTAAAATTTGCATTTGTTTTTAGTCTGGCATTTTAGTGTGAATTTGCATTTAAATTTAAAATATTTGCATTTTTGCATAGAAAATTTCAACAAAAACTAGCAATTTTGATGCATTTTCATTAAATTTGCATGGGCATTTTGCATGTTCAAGATTGAAAATTATTTTCAGATCTGAGAGTATGTAATTTCCATCATAAAATCATACTTCAAAACATTCCATAGCATTTTGACCCAAGAACTCAAACCTAGGGCTTTGAAAACAATGATTTTCACTAATTTTAGCCTTATCGACTTTATAAACTTGCACCATAGGTGTGTTGTGAAAGATATTTTGAAATTATTTTGCTTTTATTAGGGTAATAATTTTCTTCCACTCATAAAAATCTTCACAATACCCTTTTAACGGGCTCTTGTAGTGAAAATTTGGTGAAAAATTACACATTTTGGCTATTTTTTGCCCTAGGGTTTGACCTAGTTTGCACTCCAAGCGTATTGTGATCAATTTTATGGATTATTGTGAATGATATCATTGATATTATTTTCTTTCCCTCTGAAAATTCCTTACAACACCTCTTTTGCTAGGTCTTGGAGTTGAAAAACCGTGAAAAATAGCCTATTTTCGCTATATTTTCACTAGGGTTTGACCTTAAGTGGCACTGAAAGCGTGTTGTGTTGGGTATTTTGGCATCAAGTGGCTATTATTATTGATATTATTTTCTTCTCATGATCATTTTCCTCACAACACCATTTTTTATGCTCTCTTGCATTAAGTTTTGGTGAAAAAAGTGCCTATTTTGACATATTTTCACTATATTTTGACTTGGCATCAACTTAAAATCGCATCAAGAGTGTGTTGAGAGTGATCTTATCACTGTTTTGGACTTTCTTCCCTTAATAAAAATCCTTACAGCACCCTTTGGTTCATTCATTTGCATTGGAAAGAGTACAAAAATCAAACATTTGAGGCTATTTTGGGGTAATTCGCTTTGCACTAATCTTTGCTATACTTTTTGAAAAGATTTCAAATATGATTTGAGAATATAAACATGGCCTCCAATCACAATAACAACAATAGGTTCTCTCCTAGACCTTACATGAAAATAAAAGCACCCGAACCTGAAATTATCTTTACACCTCATGATAGAACAACTGGAGACAAAGAAGGACCTCTTTACATCACTGTGAAAATAATGGGAAACCCTGTGGATGGAACTCTTATTGATCCATTACATGACTAATGTTGCCACGGAGGAGTTCCTCTTTTCACATCAAATGCAAGGTTCTTATGACCTCTCAAGCATGATGATTAAGACACATAAGGGAACCTTTATCAAACCTTTGGGTAAGATATCATTGTTAGTAACATTATCTGGAAAACATGTCGAACAATGGTTTGATGTTGTCCATGTTTCTGACCTCTTTCGCATTAAATTGGGACATCCCTGGCTAAAAGAAATGAAAGCTATCCCTTCAACAATACACCATTGTCTAAAATTCCCTCTAGATGGTCGTACAATCACCATCCCTCGCAACAAGTATAAACCTTTGGTTCAGAAAACACATTACAAGTTGAATTACTTTTGGAATAAAATTGAAATACCTAGTCCTCCTACATAAGAAATGACAAAAGAGAAACAACCCGCATGTGAAGAGAACTTTAGACCGCAAGGACAAGGTCCCTATGCTGAGGTTCCTCCCCCAAAATCCTTACAAGGATCGGGAGATCATTGTCAACAACAAAATATTCCACCACAACAAATGAGGTTTGATCCCGGTGCTTCATCTTCTAATGTACAAAAACCTATGAAAGAGCAAGGCCCTGTCTTACAAGAGATAAGTGGTTGAAGAAAGAGAAATAGAAAAGCAAGAGAAAGAAGAAGAAGAAGACAAGAATATGCCATAAACCTTGCCTCTCAACAAGAAAACATCGATCCTAACATTCAACCAAACAAAGACAATCCTAACAATGAACAACATGATGAACAAGATATGAATTTGGCTATGGTACCATATGTCCCACTATCCTCCAACATTAGGGAGTGGGAAGACGACAACAATGATTTGCTTATAGACAATCTCTAGCCTGACAGGGGCCCTATAGGTAAGTATCTCTAACCCTTTATCTCTCTCGTGATGTGCTTCCCCTGTGATGTGTTATATGTTGTTTAGGCCTCCTAGGATGACCTTGGATTCTCCCGTAAGGTTTGGGATACCAGGAGACTGCCTCTGTTGTGACCTTCTTCTATTTGTATCATCATTCTTCTAAATTGTCTCTCTCTGATTTCATTGTTGTGTGTTGTGTCTTACGGACATAGCATTGTGGTTGGTGACTTGGGGGCACCCTCCTACGTGACTGTCACTAAGATACTTGTTTCTCCTCTCTTATTTATTATTTCCCTTCCTCTAGTGTTTCCATCTAGTAGGCGGATGACGACAGACATTTATACTGATGTGGACCTAGTGTCCCTTTCGAGAGCAATCAAAAAATGGACTTAGTTCCTAATATGACGATGGGGTTGTATATCTTATCTGATGCTTGGCTAGTGGAAGCACTCATGCTTTCTGCGTAGTGAATTTCATGATGTTTCTGTGTCATTTACAAACCTTAACAATACTATTTCTCTATGCACCTTTGTTTGCCTTTGAATCTAGCCTTGGCGGTACTCAATTCAGAGAGCTTCGTGATATATCCCTACGGTTATCCTTGAACTCCATATTCGTTGTATAACCTTGGCTCTTTGTGTGATTAATCATATGCATTGATGTTGATGTTTATCATAATGTTGTAGACACTAACATGTTTCTTGCAGGGATGTGTTTGTGGGAACATTTGGTGATCATAAAGTAAATTTCACCTCCGGGGGGCATGGGCTTTGCAAAAGTTGGTGCTCCCTTGTGTGTTTTCTTCCTACCTTAACGTGCTTGATATCGATAACTGATATCAACCACCTTAAGGTGGGGGCATATATAAGGTAAGTTGTCTGTTATAGACGTTAACAATGTGTTTGACCTCAAATGCAAAGACTTGAGCCCCAGAGTAGTGTATCATGCATCCTGAGTTTGTTTGCAATCAATCAATAAATCACGTAAGCCCTTTGTGGAGGCGGGTATTGAGCATATCCTTTTTCTTAAGCCCTCTATGAAGGCAGGGATGGTGTATTTCTCAGAGTAGATTACATCATCCTGTCATTTTCAAAAGTCCTCTACGGAGGTGGGGAGCGGTTCTGTGACTAACTCAACCCTCAAGTGTGTTTTCGGCGATTGTTGTGGCGAAGCCCAATCATTGGTGTGTGCCTGTAATGTGCTTGAGATGGTGTTGGACCTAGAAATAGGTACACTCCATCGCTTGTCTGTCATGTTTTCTCTGTGTCTTCAAGTGTGTGTGTTTTGGCATGCTTGTTTTGTGTGGCATGTTTATTGCCCCATATGCAGAGACCAGCACCCTCGGGTAGTGCTTCTTGCATTTTGGAAGGTTTTGCATGAATTGTGTGTGTGTTGCCCCATATATACAGAGATCTGCACCCTAGGGTAGTGCATCCTGTATTATGGGAGGTTTGTTTACTTTCCAGTACTTGCATTTGCATTTCATATATATGAGAAAAAGAAAAGAAAAGATATCATTTATGTCTTCCACGCATTAATGTGTCTTCTATGCATTGACTATATTCTCCGTATTCTGCGTGACTGTTATTGTCTTCTCCGCGTTTTGCGTGCTTGTTATTGTTTTCCATGTGATTGGTGTGTCTTCTCTGTGTTTGATGTGTTTGTTGTGTTTGTGACCTTACTTTAATGCATGTATTGGCCTCATGTTTATACATACATTAAAGTGGGGGCTAAATGTAACGTCAGAAAATGTCCCCTTGGGGGCTTTTCCTTCATAAGGTTTAGCTCTCGGGTCTTTAGCATGCATTTAGGACATTTTAGTTCATATTTTGACACCTAGATGGAATGAGACCTAGGTTCCATGGCAAATTGGACCTAGGTGGACCCCTTGAGTTGTACCCTACCCAAAATAGGGGGGAGGACTTGGGCGCCCGCGCCCTAGTCTTGCCCTATTTTAGGGCAGCCCCAATTTTTAGGTGTTGGTTAGTGATCGTTATTAGGTCCCTTTGCCGACACAGTAAGTTTGAATTTCAAAAACCTTGGCGGGAGTGTTTGTAGATGCATATATAAACACACTTAGGCATTCATTTGCAAACTAGAAGATTACAAGCAAGCTATTGTTCTCAAGGTTATTCAAGGCCTTCTATTGTGTTGCAAGAGCAGACTTGTATGTTTTGTGTGTTGATATTTGTAGATTTGAGCATCAATTTCCTCATGGCATGAAGAGCCTATTCCTCCATGAGAGGTTCACTACAAGGTGACATAATATTGTGTTTTCATCATTGATTCCTTTGGTTTTTGCCTCTGCCTCACAAGGGCATGCACTCTTTGTCTAACAACGGTGTTCAGAGACTTAAGTGTCCTCTAGGGCTTGACTAAGGCAAGCCTCTAAACACCACAACCCCCAAACCAAGTCTTGTGATTACAGGTTACAGGGGTCGTATTTGGGAAAATTGGAGTTGCAGGAAGGACTGGCAGACATCAGGGATTCGAGATCTGAAGAAAAGCAGGACACAGGAGCACTTGCAGGACTTGAGCTCTCGCTCTAATGTCTTCCGTATCTGAGTTTCAGGAAACAAAAGTTACAAGGTTGATCAGTGTCGGAAGAAGGTCTAGATTCTATGAAGAAACCTGTACCTTAGACTTGGGCGCCCGCTCCAGTGTCCCCGACTGTTCCACTTCAGATCCCCAAAAATAGGTATTCTGTGATTTGATATTTTACTCTCATCTACAAGAGCTTTTTTCATCATTCGTCAATTTATTGTCATATTTACATAATTAGGGTTTTAATGGTTAAATGGATGTAAGAGAAGGAAAATTAATAATTAAATTCCCTAATCCAAGTTTCCCTACATCTGAAAGTGACCTAGGGTATGATAGTGCTCGCCACTCAACCCTAGATCCTTCAATGTTTAGTGGAGAGGCAGATTTAAACACATAAAGAGTAAAACATTAACAAATCCAATTTTCCCCTAAACAGATCTCAGAAACCCAATGGACAACACAAAGGCATCAAACTTCAAGTACCACATCCTAGAAGATTGCTTTAAACCATACAAAGACTTCTTTAACTTATAGACCAAATTTTCTTTACCTTTCACCACGTAGTGCTCTGGCTGTGACATGTAAATCTCTTCCTCCAAATCACCATGAAGGAATGTTGTCTTCACATCCATCTGCTCCACCTCTAAGTCATAAGTTGTTGCAAGAGATAACAGGAACCGAATAGATGTCAGCTTTGCAACAGGAGAGAAAATTTCACAATAATCAATTCCCTCCACTTGTGAGTACCCCTTCACAACCAATCTGGCCTTATACTTTTCAACACAGTCATCTGCTCCAAATTTCTTCTTGAACACCCATTTGCATCCAACAGGTTTCCATCCACCATGTAAAGGACCCAAGTCCCAAGTTTTATTCTCTTCCAAAGAAGTCGTCTCATCTTCCATGGCCTCCTTCCAGGAACCTGCATCTTTCATGCCCATAGCCTCTATCACAATTCTAGGCTCATCAGTGTTAGTAATCAAGGCATAAGCACAACTAGAATCAAGCAATGAATAACCAAACTTGTCAGGTTGCTTCCTTGTTTGTGTAGACCTCCTCAAAGGCTAAGGTTGAGATTCTACTTCTTCTTCTAAGCTTTTATAACTGCTAGAGCTCTCCTCATCATTAGGTCTCATAGGGTCTATCGGTTTAGTCTTCTCAGGGGTAGAAAGAAATTAAACCACATCCTCTTTCTTTTCTATTTCTTTTGGCTGTAGAACAATAGGAGAAGGTGCTAGCTCTTTGAAGATAACACTTCTTATATACAATACTTTTTCAGCCACAGGATCCCAAAGCTTGTACCCTTTCACACCGACACCATAGCCAATGAAGATACATTTAACTACCTTGTTATCCAATTTTGACCTCTTCTCCTTAGGCACATGTGCATATGCCTCACAACCAAAAACATGAAGATGTCTCAATGAGGGCTTTTTACCAGACCACACCTCCATGGGTGTCTTATCAACGAGCATTGAGGTAGGAGATCCGTTAACCAGATAGCATGAAGTGGCTACAGCTTTAGCCCAAAACTTTTGTTCGAGGCTAGCACCACTAAGCATACTCCTAGCCCTCTCTAACAATTTTATGTTCATCCTCTCTGAAACTCCATTTTGTTGTGGGGTATAAGGAGTTGTCTTATGTCTTTCAATCCCATGTTCTTTACAGAACTTGTCGAACCCTACGAAACAAATCTCACCACCGTTATCAGTTCTCAAACACTTAATCTTTTTACCAGTCTGATTCTCAACAAAAGCTTTAAACTCTTTGAACCAATTAAAGACTTTAGATTTGCTTCTGAGAAAATAAACCCATGTCCTTCTATTGTAGTAATCAATGAATGAAACAAAATATATAGATTAGGGATCGAAGGAACATTTGTAGGACCAAACACATCAGAATGAATAAGATCCAACATACCAGGAAACTTATGAGAACTCGAATAAAACTAAACATGGTTTTTCTTTCCATATATAAAATGTTCACAAAAGTCAAACTCAAGATTACAATCATTTAACCCCTCGATGAGGTTTTTATTTTTCAGGGCTCTAAGACCCTTCTCACCAATGTGGCCAAGTCTTTTATGCCATAACATTGTCTTCTCAGTAGGAAGCTTAACTTCCAAAGCATGAGCACCCTTAGGTACCCAAAATGCACTACGATCAAAATTTGATACAACATATCTTTTCACTGAGGGTTCCAATGGTGGGGATGAAGTTACTGCAGCTCTTTTCTTCGAGTCAGAAGAACTATTGCACTGAGTAGTGCATGCATCCAGCTGAAACAAAGTACCTCTCTGAGTACCCTTAGCAAGCACCATAGCTCCTCTTGTCACCTTGCATCCTCCACCTAAGAAGACAACTTGCACACCTGTATCATTCAATTTGCTTACAAAAAGCAAGTTTCGTGCCAAGCTTGGGATGTGCATAACCCCAAAGATCCCCTTCACTCATCCATCAGGGAATCAGATTGTGACTCTTCTATGGCCAACTATCTTCATATGAGAATCGTCACCCAGGTACACTCTTCCACCATCAAACTCTTCATATTTTGTAAACCAGTCTCAATGCGAGTTCATGTGGAAAGAAGCACCAAAATCAATCAACCACACATCATCTAATGGATGGGTCGCCAAGGTTATGATGAAAGCATCACCATCATCTTGTGACTTGTCAGAATCTGAATCTAAGGGACTCTTCTTTTTCTTTTTCTCTTCTTTGCATTCCTTTTAGAAATGCCCAGTCTTACCACAATTCCTGTTGATATGCGTCGAAAAAATGAGAGGAGGGGTGAATCAGTTGTCCTGAAAACTTAAATACTTCTGCATTAAAACATTAAACACTTATCTGCAATGATTAAGATTTAACCATGAAACCACAAAATTAAACTTTAACCACATGCGCAGCAACAAACACAAGAGACACCAAATTTATGTGGAAAACCCCAAGGTGGGGAAAAACCATGGAGAGGATTAGCTCTCAATATATATTGTAATCTTGAAATAATGATGATCAAGCTTGGTCACTCCACGGGCCTAATCATATTGACTCACTGTCATGAAGAACAACTAGGTCTAGTAGGCTCACTACCTCAACCCTAAACCTAGCAAGATTATAATAAGGGTTGTTAAACCCTAAGGGCTGTTAAACCATACTGGTGGCTCACTTCCAGGCTCACTACCATGATCAACACCTTTTTATGTTTATCATTGAAGTACAATTTCTTCGCTCTGCTCTGCCTCTTCTACTCTACCCCTTCTGCTCTGCCTCTTCCCTGTTCTACCTTTGGACCTTTCTTAGAGTCTTATCATTTCCGCTCAAGGACAACTTTTCCTTGATTCATTTACAAGTATTTATACACTACATCAACCTTGGAATGATCATCAAGGTCGTCATTACAATCATCAACCATTGGAGCAATCTCCAAGGTCAGCACGTCATTACAATCATCAACCATTGGAGCAATCTCCAAGGTCAGCATTACAAACATTTATAAAATAGGTCTTGACCTATTACAACATTATGTAAGGGAGATGAAATAAAATTGCATGCTGATCATGCCATGCCTTAGCTGGGACTTAAACATGATCTTCCATGCTTCAACATGCCTTCACAATCTTCAAGAGATCTCCACAATCACTAGAATCAACCAGGTCGGCCAAGCTGGTTACAAAACACACTATCCGGAAGTAATCTTCAAAACACCTTCACAATTCTTCCACGTGGACCAATGTAATGATGGGAACATGATCAAAAGGTATCCACAAGCACATTATAATCATCAAGAGAAACCGCACAATCCTTAGCCACTTTGTCCATAGGAATCTTCTCACCGGAACACACGAACTTCTCTGTCTTCAACTGTCATAAAAGAAGAATAGCTTGTGGACCACCAAAACATGAACCACTACAATTGTAGGAACTTATGATTATCATAGACTTCACTCTCAAATCACAGAGGAAAATACTTTACCGCGGAGGAATGTAGACCATATTACTTTCTCCCTGTCCCAACTAATCTTCTAGAAAAGGTAGACTTTACTCTAGTGAATGCAACTCTCTCAATTCTTCATACCAGAGGCTCAAACTTAGGATTTAGCAACTTCAGACATCCCTTTGAATAACTTCCAATCTACACAGCAAGATCTTCACCTAGAGGGAAATGTAGAGTAGTCTACTAGGTTATTCTTCAACATGCCACACAATGTCTATTTGGCACTTCATTGTAGCTTACTTGTTTCATCCAGAGAGGCCAATTTTCTCAATATCCTCAACATGCAGAGCTTCCTAACATGTGATAGAATAAGATGTAGTTGACACCAATGACAACAAAGATATGTTGACATCAATGACAACACTGATTAGGCACATACTTGCTACAATCTCCTCCTTTGTCATTGATGGCAACATATGATGTGAAAAACTACAACAGCCATCAAGACAAGATTCTCCCCCTTTCTCTTTACACATCTACACTTTTTGTCTCTGTAATTTTTTCACATACTTTCCCCCTTTGACAATAATGGTAAAGGGCACATACTTGCACTCTTTCGCTTTAATCCAATCTCTCTTCAGAACTCTTTGACTACTCCCTCTCAGAAGTAACCCTGAAAGGCATCAATCTAGATCTCTGAACATCTCCAGACTGATGCACTATTGTGCATCTTAGTTCAGAGCAAGAGGGGTGATAACCCCTAATTTTTCTCTGAGAAACTCAAAAGTGTCCTTGGACAGAGGGTTGGTGAAGATGCCTGCAATTTGATCTTTGGTAGAAACATATTCAAACTTGACTTCATTTTCTGTCACCTTTTCTCTCAGAAAATGATACCTAATAGATATGTGCTTTGTCCTTGAGTGCATAACCGGATTCTTTGATATGTTGATGGCACTTGTATTGTCACAAAAGATTGTAATTGGATCTTCATACACAACTCTAATGTCCTTCAAAGTCTACTTCATCCATAATACTTGAGTGCAAACACATGTTGTTGCAATGTATTCTGCTTCTGTAGGAGATAGAGATATTGAATCTTATTTCTTGCTCAACCAAGATACCAACCTTTTTCGCAAGAAGAATGCACCTCCACTTGTGCTTTTCCTATCATCCATATTTTTGGCCCAATCTGCATCAGTGTATGCTCTAAGGGTAAAATCATTATCCTTAGGGTACCATGAGCCATAATCCATTGTACCTTTTAAGTACCTAAGAACTCTCTTAACTACCATCACATGAGATTCCTTGGCTTCTGCTTGAAACCTTGCTACAAGACATATTGCATGCATTATATCAGGTCTGGTTTGAGTAAGATAAAGCAATCCTCTAATCATAGATCTGTATTTTTTCTGATCTGCCATGGGTGAGTTATCATCTTTGCTCAACTTACAACCAGCAACCATAGGTGTGTAAACTGGTTTAGAGTCTTCCATCCCAAATTTCTTTAATAGCTCTTTCACATACTTAGACTGAGAAATAAAGATACCTTTATCTGATTGGGTTATTTGCAAACCTAAGAAGAATTTCATCTCTCCAAACATAGACATTTCAAACTCATTTTGCATTTCTCCAGAAAAAACGGAGCACATACCTTTGTTTCCCCTAAAAATAATATCATCCACAAAGACTGCAACAATTAGGATTTGTTCACCATTTACCTTGAAATAGAGATTGATGTCTATAGTACCTTTACTGAACCCTATCTATATCAGATACTTGTCCAACCATGCATACCATGCCCTGGGAGCTTGTTTTAATCTATATAAAGCCTTCTTCAATTTGCATACCATGTCACCCTGATCTGATAACTAGAATCCTTCTGGTTGTTCAGTATAGACCTCTTCTTCCAAGTCTCCATTCAAGAAGGCAGACTTCACATCCATTTGGTAAACTTTGAAATCTTTATAGGTAGCAAAAGCCAAAAGCATCCTTATTGCTTTGATTCTTGCCATAGGAGCAAAAGTTTCTTCAAAGTCTATTCCTTCAACTTGAGCGTATCCTTTGCATACCAATCTTGCTTTGTTTATTACAACTTCACCATTCTCATTCAACTTATTTCTGAAAACCCACTTTGTGCCAATTACATTCTTATCTGCTAGTCTGGAAACAAGATTCCAAGTTTGATTCTTCTCTATCTGCATCAATTCCTCTTCCATAGCCTTTACCCAATTTTCATCTCTGTAGGCTTCATCCATAGTTTTAGGATCAATCTTAGAGATCAGACAAAAATTTACTTGTTCCTCTACAGCTTTTCTTGTGGTTAAGATCCCTTTGCTCTTATCTCCTATAATCTAAAATTCAGAATGATTGAGTCTCACATACCTTGGAGTTCTGGTGACACTTTCTGGGGCTTGTTATTCTTCATCTGAGCTATCTTCTTACTGCACCACTTCTAAAACATCTGGTTCATTAGAATCATATCCATTTGATTTTGATGGCCTTTCCTTCCTTTCATCAACTTTGACATTTACACTTTCAATGATATTATTCAACCTCTTATTATAGCACCGATATCCTTTACTCTTAGTGGAGTAACCAAGGAAGATTCCTTCATCACATCTAGCATCAAACTTGCCAAGATCTTCTTCCCTTTTGATATAACATTTGCTACCAAAAACTTTGAAATATTTCACTGTAGGAACTTTTCTATGCCACAATTCATAAGGAGTTTTAGAGTTGTTACCTTCTACTTGGACTCTATTTAGGATGTACACAGTTGTATGAATTGCCTCTCTCCAATATGCTTCCAGTAGATCAGCTTCCTTCATTATGGTTCTAGCAGCTTCTTGAACTGTTCTATTTTTCCTTTCAACAACTCCATTTTGTTGTGGAGTTCTAGGTGCAGATAGTTGTCTTTTTATTCCATGTTCTTCACAAAAGAAATTGAATTCATTTGATGTAAACTCTCTTCCTCTATCAAACCTCAAGCATTTGATCTTCAAGTTCATCTCATTTTCAACCATTGCCTTAAAAGCCTTGAACTTATCTAGGGCTTCAACTTTTTCTTTCAAAAAGGTAACCCAAGTCATTCTAGAATAATCATCAATAAACAACATGAAGTACCTATCTCCTTGCAAACTTCTTACTCTGGTAGGTCTGCACAGATCTGTATGCACTAGCTCAAGTAGTTCTTCAACTGAGTGGTCTTTGCTTTTGAAACTTGTTCTTGTTTGCTTCCCAAATTGACACTCTTTGCAAATTTGATTAGTAGGCTTCACAAGCCTAAGCAGATCTCTAACAGCCTGCGTGCTACTTATCTTCATAATGTTATCAAAATTTATGTGACATAACCTTCTATGCCATAACCAACTTTCATCAGTCTGAGCCAACAAACAATAATATTTAGTTCCTTTCAAGTGATAGATATTACCTTTGGTCCTTTTACCAGTTGCAATGATTATCCTGGAGCTTTCCCTGATCTTGCATCCATTGTCCTTCAAGCTTAAATCATAGCCCTTTTTACACATCTGGCCCACACTCAAAAGATTGTGCTTTAATCCTTTCACATACAAGACATCTTCAGTATTATGCTTGCCATCAAAAGAAATAGATCATTTTCCACAAATCTTACCAGTTGTATCATCTCCAAACCTAACCAGTCCACCATCATATCTTTCCAAACTTACAAACTTACTTTCATCCCCAATCATGTGGTGATAGCATCCACTATCAATAACCCATTCATCTTTGTCCTTAATAACCTGAGCAGCCAAGGCACTTTCCACTAGTTTTTCTCCCTTCACACAACTAGTAGAATTAGTAGACACCAGATCTTCCTTAATAACAATAAACAAGCAGTCATTTCTAGAATTACAGGCATTATCAGGTTCTCAATTATCTGATACTCCTTCATCATCATCAAAATCCTCAACATAATAACACTTCTTTTGGGTCCTAGGTCTGTTCTCATATCTTTTTCTATTTCTTTCAATTCTTTTAGGACATTTGGAGGCAAAATGACCTACTTTACCACAGGAAAAACATTTGAAAGGTGATTTGCCTTTATACTTACTGGATCCTCTTTGCAGTCTGTCCACAAAGTTGGCTTCAACTTCATCAAACTCATCATCGGATGCTACCTTGTATTTTTTTGATCTAGAGGTACTTCCTGGAGTGCTAGCTTTGAATGTTGTTTCAACTTTTGGTAGAGCATCACCAAACTATCTCATTTCAAAGGCAGTAAGCTTACCAACTAGCTGATCCCTGTCAACCGCTTTAACTTGCATGAATTCTTCAATTGCGGCTACTTTGTGACAATTGGCCTTGGGTAGGGATCTAAGAATTTTCATAACTTCCTTTTTGTCGAGAGTTCCACCGTGGCTTTTATCCTTGTAACAAGTTCAACTCTTTGCATATAGGCTGAAATGTTTTCATCATCATTCATCTTCAAACTTTCATATTTCACTTTCATACTTTGCAATTTGGCTTCCTCCACAGAATCATCTCCTTCATACAAATTTTTTAACTTTTCCCATATCTTTTTTGCAGTTTCAAGATCCACAACTTTCATCAATATTGAGTCGGATAAAGAGCTTAGCAGATCATCCTTTGCCTTGACATCTATCTCATATTCTTTGATTTCATCTTCACTTGTCAGACCATTTTGAGGTATGGTGTATTATGTTTCTGCAGCTTTCCATACTTTGTAACCAAGACTAAGAAGATGGCTTTTCATCTGAGCCTTCTAGAGAACATAATTTATTCCATCAAAATGTGGCGCTTCCTTCTTGAAAGACATTTTGGATCTTCCTCAAGCTGTTAAGCTTTTCTCTGAGGAGCTTGGCTCTGATACCAATTGTTGATATGCGTTAGACAACTGAGAAGAGGGGTGAATCAGTTGTCCTAAAAACTTAAATACTTATGCATTAAAACATTAAACACTTATCTGCAATGATTAAGATTTAACCATGAAACCACAAAATTAAACTTTAACCACATGTACAACAACAAACACAAGAGACACCAAATTTATGTGGAAAACCCCAAGGTGGGGAAAAACCACAGAGAGGATTAGCTCTCAATATATATTGTAATCTTGAAATAATGATGATCAAGCTTGGTCACTCCACGGGCCTAATCATACTGACTCAATGTCATGAAGAACAACTAGGTCTAGCAGGCTCACTACCTCAACCCTAAACCTAGCAAGATTACAATAAGGGTTGTTAAACCCTGAGGGCTGTGAAACCCTACTGGCAACTCACTGTTAGGCTCACTATCACGATCAACACCTTTTTATGTTTATCATTTAACAATTTATTCACTCTGCTCTGCCTCTTCCCTGTTATGCCTTTGGACCTCTCTTAGAATCTTATCATTTTTGCTAAAGGACAACTTTTCCTTGATTCATTTACAAGTATTTATACACTACATCAACCTTGGAATGTTCATCAAGGTCGACATTATAATCATCAACCATTGGAGCAATCTCCAAGGTCGACATTACAAACATTTATAAAATAGGTCTTAACCTATTACAACATTATGCAGGGGAAATGAAATAAAATTGCACGCGGATCATGCCACACCTTAGCTAGGACTTAAACATGATCTTCCATGCTTCAACATGCCTTCACAATCTTCAAGAGATCTTCGCAATCACTGGAATCAACCAGGTCAGCCAAACTGGTTACACAATACACTATCTGAAAGTAATCTTCAAAATACCTTCACAATTCTTCCACACGGACCAATGTAATGACAGAAACATGATCAGGAGGTATCCACAAGCACATTATAATCATCAGGAGAAACTGCACAATCCTTAGCCACTTTGTCCATAGGAATCTTCTCATTGGAACACACGAACTTCTCTGTCTTCAACTGTCATAAAAGAAGAATAGCTTGTGGACCACCAAAACATGAACCACTGCAATTGTAGGAACTTATGATCATCACAGACTTCACTCTCGAACCACAGAGGAAAATGCTTTACTATGGAGGAATGCAGAGCATATTACTTTCTCCCTATCCCAACTAATCTTCCAGAAAAGGCAGACTTTACTCTAGTGAATGCAACTCTCTCAATTCTTCATACTAGAGGCTCAAACTCAAGATTCAACAACTTCAGACATCCCTTTGAATAAATTCCAATCTGCACAGCAAGATCTTCACCCAGAGGGAAATGCGAAGCAGTCTACTAGGTTATTCTTCAACATGCCACACACTGTCTATTCAGCACTTCACTGTAGCTTACTTGTTTCTTCCGGAGGGGCCAATTTTCTTAATATCCTCAACATGCAAAGCTTCTTAACATGTGATAGAATAAGATATAGTTGACACCAATGACAACAAAGATATGTTGACATCAATGACAACACCGATTAGGCACATACTTGCAACAATTCCAACAAAGAGCCTTGGACTTTCTAGGAGATTTGGATCTCCCATGGGATTTGGATCTACTGTTTTCATCTTTCTTGTCCTTTTTCTTTTTCTCTTTCTCCTTGGATCTTCCATAAACCGCAAGAGCCTCTTTGGCTGACTCAGATTGCTTTCTCTGCATTTCTTCAGGTAACAACGAAGACACCACATCGTCCATTTTGAAAGTGCATGTCGTACTCTTGATGGCCATAACAAGATGATCCCATGAGTCTAGCAAGGTCATGTAATGATTCTCCTCCATCTTCACACCAACAGATGTCAACTGTGAAACAAGCATATTAAAGGCATTTAGATGATCTGCAATGGATCCTCCATCTTCCATCCTCAGAGAATAAAGCTTCTTCCTCAAGAATAACTTTTTCACCAAGGATTTAGCTTGATAAACATCTATAAGCTTCTTCCATAATTCTTTCGCAGTCTTCTCTTCATGGACATTTAGCAAGACAGAGTCAACCAAACAGAGTCTCACAAGACCCTTAGCCTTCTGATCCTTGAGATCCCAATCAGCTTGTGACATTGCTGTAGGTTTTGTACCAGAAATAGTTTTTCAAAGGTCTCGATCAACAAGCATGTCTTCCATCTTAAGTTTCCACAACTCAAAATTAGTGCCATTAAACTTCTCCACCTCTACTCTTCCGGATGTGCTTGCCATCTCCTTCCTGCAACAAGATTACAGAATACTCTACACAGACTCCCACTCAATCTAAGATCAGCTCAAAAAACCCCTACCCAACAACTAGGACCAAAGGTGATCAACCTCTGATACCAACTGAAAGGAAGCTAGGTGTGTGGAAATTGCTTCCTACACTAATCTAATGAGAGGATATGTATGCAAATTCTTTTTAACCTTTACAATTACAGTGTTATTAACCCAACAACAGAGATATTACATCAATACACATACACACATAATGTAGAGAGAGAGAGAAGATATAACGTGGGGGAAACCCTTTCGGGAGAAAAACCTCACTCTCCAAAACCTGCACAATGTATTATCAAAACAAGGAATGTTTACAACACACTTGCAATGCAAGTCTTTATAGGAGTCTTTGACACTCGTATCTAGAGATATTCTAGTAGCATAATAGTACATGTCAATCACACTATGCATCTCCCATCCAAGCACCTATTTATATAGAAGTTTCAAGGCAAAAATGGAACCTTCTTGAGATGGTTGTCCAACTTGGCCTCATGGCCCAAAACCCACACCTAAGGAAACATGTCCAACACTACAACATGGTTTTGACACTTGTCATATCACCCCATCCCAATGTGGGCGCCTAGTCCCAAGATAGTCTATGATAGATGCTCTTACGCACCTTACAACTATCATAGAATTTGTCATAACTGACAACACTTATGGCTATAAGAGAATATGTCATACACTGACTAAAAATAGCATATTCCTCTTACAGCATGTCATAACCTCCCTTGGGCACCCAAAGATGCCTTCTTCAAAGATGCTCTTCGACACATGTCCTCACCTGTCATAGGATCTTCTATTTATGACTCTTACGTGTCATAGAATCTATCATAGGAATCTGTCATGACCGTTATGCATCATAATTCCTTACACACTACCCAAGATGCTGACACATGGCAGAAAACCTCTACCACAATATGGGATGCCTATATCCACATGGAGTGGGTTGACCATCCTAGTCACCTTACAAGTGGAGTGGCAACTCATTGTGCAACTTCACACTAAATGACAAAATAGGATGTGCAACTTAATTACATCATAGGCAAATAAAATAAAAACATTACAAATAATGAATACAAGGAATTACCAAGGTTGAGACACCTTAATTCCCAACACAGACAAGGCCAACTAACAAAGTCTACATAAACACTGAATCAATCTCGTGGATATAGATAGTCCACATCTGAGTCATCTCATTGTAGTCAAATAGGTGATCAACCCACAAAACTACATAACTCATAGATCCAAAACAAATTTAACATGCAAACTCATCATTACACTAGTAATATGCAAACTGAAAAATCAAAGAAGACAACTTGTAGACTCTAAGACTCAAACACCAAATCAATGCTAGATTTGATCTTCCAAACAACTCCACAAGAATTACCATAGTCAAGGAACAAATCAAGCATCTAGGAGATAAGAACAATCCCCTAAAACAACACCACAACGCCACCTGTAATCATGAATCGAACATCATAGCCTAAACCTATCAATTGCATAAATGATCATGTCGTACCAATACAAAAGTGTACCTGCATATCCATGACACTATAATCATCATCATCATTGTACCTGTTCTCAACTCCCACTAAAATGAGACTCCAAGTCTCACATGCATATCAACCATGTCCTCAAACTAGAAGACAACTTGTGTACCTATCTCCATCAAAGTCCAAACTCTAAAAACACCTGTAAACCTGTACCTAGAAGTACCAAATCTAAAAACCTGTTATACCATACTGATGGTCTCATAACAACATGCACTCTCACAAGTTTGTGCCAAAAAATACATCTGAATGCACTCATAAATGCACTCTGAATTGTAGGCTCCTATAAGTGATCAAACAAGTACCAATCTCTCTCTACACACCAAATTGAAAATCTACATGATCCAAACTATATTACACTATAATAGTTCTCCAACGCCTATCCGAAATCGAAAAACTAATTTCGTATGCAAAATTTATGAGCATAAAACTATCCCAGAGCAATGCTTGGATTCAGGCACCAAATTCTAACACAAATAGAAAAAACTGATGACCAAACCTATACCACTATGTAGTTCTCGGAGATACCTTTCCAATGCCTATAAGAAGTTGAAAAATAGATACAGTGGATGAAAGTTATGCCTCCCGGAAGAAAATGCCCTTCGAGGGCTAAAAGTGGACTCCTGGCGGGACCTATCCATACTACTGATGTCATCACTGACTGGGCAAGTAGTGCTGACGTGGCACTACGCTGGCACGGGTATCATTATCTTTAATGGCAGATTTCAAAATGTTTTCAATTTTCTTCACAAACTTTAAAGGAAGCTTAATATTTTATAAAGTCCAAAATTTAATTTTTCACCACCACTATCAAAAAATATATATTTTAATTGTTGTCAAATATTTTTTAATGTTTTAATGCCCCGAGGGGTACCCAAGGCGGTCGTTGACAGCACCCCCGTTGGACCGACGACTAAAGGCCACGCCGGCCGGCCAAGGGGGCCGGACCGACCTGACCGAGCTACTAGAGCTAGGGGCCGACAGGGTTGACCAGCTCTAAGCCAATAGTACCCACCTGTACCACCCTTTGTCAGTGTAGGTACGAGGTCTGTGGACCCCCTTGCAACACTTTTTTTTAAATTTTGAAAACAATCTTGATTTTCAAAAGTCCATTCTATAGTTTATATTTTTTTTTCACAACTATAGAAATGAATTTCAATGTGCAGGAAAATATTATTTTTTAATTTGAAGAGCATACCTGGTTGTACCCATGAATAGGGAGAGGAGCATTTATTTTCCTTCCAGGCTCTGTGGCCAAAATAGGGCAAATAATATATCAATCTTCGCCTCTTGGGCATCCTGAATCCAACAATGAGGTCCATTTTGTCCCAGGAGATCATATGCAAAAAATCCCTCCACAAAACCCTCATGAAGTCGATCCAAGAAACGCTCTTCACCCATGATTTTTCAATTACTAGATTTGCAAAATATACAGTAAATCTCCACTACCCAAAACCCCAAATCTGCAATACAACTTGTACAAAATCTTTTAATGTCCCCAATCTTTCCATGCATTGCCATGGCTTCCACACACACAAGGGTTATACAAATCTAGGGAGCTCACACCTCCCTCAACCATAGAATGGCTCTAATACCACATGTTAGAAATTTGTAGATCAAATAAAGCCAATTCCACACAACTCAATAGGAGAAAAAAATCAGCAAATAACCATAATGCAATGATCAAATGACAAGCACAAGATAACACAAGATATACCCTGGGAAAACCCTCAAGAGGGAAACATCCATCCTCCAAAAGCATCCACACTCATATGTATTATTCAGCAAAAGATAGTACAATACATGCCATACGTCTCCCTGAATACCTCTGAACCATCAAGCACCTCCAATGCATCCTCCATGTGTCCAAGCATGAATCCACACATCACCTTCCATGCTTCACAATATGCACTTATAGGAGAGAGCTCAATACAATGGCAGCCTCTCACAAACCTCCAATCCACCTACAATGAAATAGCCAACCCACCCAATACTAATGACCATGTGCTTTCTTTTATAGACCAAGCTCACACAAATACAACTTGTGGTATTGGATAAAACCATGTGTTTCAAAACAATGGATACACAAAACCATTGACCCACTTATTTAATATTGGGACTATATTTTCCCAACAATTAAATAATACAAATAATAACCCAATGTTACATACAACATTTATAAGTGACCTCCAAATGAATATCTAATGTGGTTAAACACATCAATTAAGATGCATCACAAATAAATATTTATTTTACATGAATAAATAATCCAATGTTATGCAAGGTGTACAACACTTATTTCCCAACACTTATCTTTGCAAACTTCACTCTTCTCATGGTTGATAAACAACATTTTGGATCTGAGTATGTCAAGAACCACTCTCAAATGTTCTACATGCTCATCCATAGTTTACTAAAATCTAAGATATCATCAAAATAGACTATGATAAATTTACTAATGTGTAATCTAAATAACTGGGTCATGGTGTGAAGAATGTAGTTGGAGCATTAGACAATCCGAATGGAATCACTACCCACTCAAATAATCCATCCTTGGTTTTGAAGGTTGTCTTCTACTCATCACCTTCGTGAATCCTAATATGATTGTATCCACTTTTGAGGTTGATCTTGGAGAATACTTTGGCACCTAACAAGCAATCTAATAAGTCATTCATTCTATGTAGCAAATACCGGTACTTCATAGTGATTTTGTTAATGGTTCTAGAATCCATACATAACCTCCATTTTCCCCCTTCTTAGGAGAGAGTAGGGCAAGTGTAGCACACAGACTCATGCTTTATCTTACAAACCCCTTTTCCATTAATTCAAAAATGTGTCTCCTCATTTTCTAGAGGAGGCAATCTATAAGCAGCCTAGTTTGGAAGTTTGGCACCTAGAATTAGGTCAATTTGATGAGTAATGTCTTTAGAAGGAGGCAAACTAACCGATAGATCAGTTGGTGATAAATTAGAATATTGTTGTAATAAATTTTGCACCTTCAATGGGATTGTTTGCTAATCTGATTTCTCTTTTTCTCAAGGGTACAACAACTAACAAATCCCTCCCCTAAGTTATGTAAAAAAAAATTTCCAACTCACTGTAAATAAATACAAAACTACTATTTCAATCATTTCTTCTCCTTTAAAAGGTTTCAAGTGTTAGAACACACTGATATACAGAGAGGGGGGTGAATCAGTATATGCCACTTTTAGAACAATTCAACTTCAATAATCAAACCTTTACTACATCAACCAAATTATATAAGAGCTATGCAACAATAAACACATCCACACAAAAGATCATAACACCATATTTAACATGAAAACTCAAGAATGGAAAAACCACGGTGAGCAAGTTGCTTGGAGCTACTGTCCAAATCCAGCCTCGCAAATAAAATCAGAATTACATAGAGTTTTATGGGCACCAACCCAAAGGAAGCACCAACTCCCTAATACACTATTTTATGGGCACCAACCCAAAGGAAGCTACAACTCCTTGATACACAGATTTATGGGATCCAACCTAAAGGAAGCTACAACTCCTTGAAGTGCTACAACACTTACAAAAATGAGGCTCCTACCTCTATTATGCAATCTTGGCTAAAGACTCAAATACCTCCGCACAATAATTTTGCAATCACTCCAACATCATTCACATGATTTGATGACTTTGACACCTTCACACTATCTTCTTTGATGCCTTCCTGATTTGAAACACCTCCGCAATACACTACTGACTCTGCATCTAATCATTCACCTTCTTTCGCATATACTCTCACAAATATACTAATCTACACATAAATCATATACTTACTCACTCGCACGAAATCATTCTTTCACAACATAATTTGAATCAATTTTTTTTCCTTCATATATACCCTCTGCAAGTCTTTAAAACATCATCTTTGCCAACCTTCATGTAACATGTAACTGTTTTTCTTGTCGGCTCCCAAATCATCTGCAATAAAGTACGAATGAAATCCCACAAAGCAGTTCATATCACAAGGTCTATTGGACCCATTTTACCTTCTCCCAATCCTTCTTGTTGGTGCACACTTCCACACACACAACACAATCACTCAAACACACCATGTTGGCTCTGCAAACACTTATCCTTTCATGCCTTAACTCCGAACACAATGCGGTACTAGAGAAACAAAATAACAATAAGCGGATCAAGATATGAACATTATATGACTTACAAAAACCTTCCCATGCATTCCTTTCTCTATTTCATGCTTATGTTTTCTGGCGCAAGTGATCAAACATTAAACCTTGTTATTCCAGCACTTGCCTTTCACACAGTCTTACCTTGGAATAATGCTAAACATACTTGAAGTGCTTTCTACATTCTAAAACTTGGATATGTTATGCACAACACCAATATTCACATCTGGTTCAAGCTGCTAGGAAATATCTTCAACTACGAAAAAATGTAGAGCATTTTTCTATTCCCTTGCAACTACAACAACACTGCAATACAACTATCTTCACTCAATCGCTTCCAGAACCATCTGCGGTGATCCAAAACCCTTGAAACATGAACTGAGCATATATACTAACTATATGAAATTGTATTTCACACAGCAAAGCCAAACATCAAAGTGCGGTGGAATGTGGTGGATTTCTATTCTATCTCTGATAACCTTTCACAGGAACATGACTTGTTCACACTCTGTTGACTCTGGAAAACACTGCGATAACTATTATGCTTTGAAACTTGGACCATATATGCCTCATAGTCACCTCTAGCTAACCTCCAAACTACAAGGCCATATCTTCATCTACAAAGGAATGTGGTGCATTCTCTTGAGCATGTGACACCCTTCATAACTGGAAATCAAACTTTATGCAACTTTTTTCATCACGTGCCAATCATCATGACTCCATATCACTAAAAGATAGCATATGCAATCAATATTTCTTAATGACATTTGTTCTCCAATGCACCATAACAAGCACATCAAACACCTCAATCACTTTGACAGCAAGCATACCTTAAGCATCAAAGTATGACATTAATCAAAACACTTTGACAACCTTCACCTATTCATGAACTTCAGAAGACAAGGTACAACTGTGTTCAGATGATGCTGATGTAACATCATGCTCATTTCTTTCATCACAACTCTTTTGATCTCTATTCCTTGACTTCACATCACAACACTTCTTTAACATTACTGACAACATGTGCAACAGTCTCTGATCACCACTCCTTTGGCATTTGCCTTTGACATTACATCAATGACAACTTGTGCTTCTCCTAATCATTACTCCTTTGTGCTTCTTTTGATTATCACTCCTTTGATATTCTCCTTTGACAACAATGTCAACATATGCAATAATCTCCCCCTTTGTCATTGATGGCAACACTAACCTGATATTCAACTTTTCTGCCCCTTTGACATCAAGGGCAAAGGGTCAGTGGTCTTCCTCTATACCTATAAAACATACAAGCTCCCCCTGCCTGTACAATTCTTGTCATCATCTATGGTTTCTTCTATCTGTCTGCTCCCCCTAAGATGTAGCCTCTTTCTTGTACATATCAACCTAGTATAGTGGCATGTCCTTTAAAAAAAGGCACTTCTAGCTTCCATGATGATCTTGTTGTACCAAAAAAGTACTTAACTATTGTTTTGCTTCAAAATTTGAAATAGTAGACTCATGGTCTATCAGGTCCTTGAACAAACTATCACACTTCTCCTGAGAGTGCACAAACACTGAAATTTCACCCTTTCATACTACTCATCAAGGAACTCAAAAAACCGTAAAAAACTCAATCTTGACTAGCTTATATTCAACATTTTCTAGACAAACAACTCCACCAAACTAGGAAATGTGGCAGAGGAAAAACACATTCTACTTATCTAGTTCTAGAAATCTCCCCATGTGAAAGAATATCAAACATTCTAGCCCTGACCTAAATTATGGCTTGTCATCTTAGGACCTCTTAAATGATTCCCAATGTTAGCCTCATGTGATTTAATTATCTGGAAATCAACGGGAATGCATATAAAAGCAAGTTATTATATTCATTTGAACATCTATAAGCTCCCTCTAACTTCTTGGAAGATTATTATTCTCTCCCATGCTCTCTACTCTTCTCTAAAGCTCTCTATTATGGATTATTGTTGTGACACTAACATATTGCAGGTCTTGTGAAAATCCTTCTACTTCTTTGGGCTACACCAACTTCTTGAGTCAAGTTGTGACGCTGCTTCAAGCATGCTAGGGTTGCCATGATCATGGTGACTTCTTTGCTTCATGTTGTGTGTTAGCATTATATTCTACTTCAGATTTGCTTATGCCCTCCTAGGGCACACACTCTTTATCAATCATCATTTCTATTGTGGAGGTGGAAATAACATTCACAAAGCTCAATGACTGAGGCAAGCTCATAAATAGCACCCAACCATTTTCCTTCTTGTGTGTGTGTAGGTTAGAAGAACAGGTTTTAGGAGCTGATCTTCAGGAAGAAGACAAAGTTTAGTGGTACAGACCCGACACAAACTGTAGTTTTTGTAAATCTTAATCTGGGACCAAGGCACCTAAGTGCCCTTGTCCTAGGTAGTTTTACCTTTGAATCTAAGTTCTAACTTCATCCCTGATCTCTATTGTTCATTTGGTTTCTGGGTTTCCACTTCCAACAGTCCATTTTACTCTGATCTTGCTCAACTAGGGTTTCATGTATTTGCCTTAGTTTGATTGATTGGATTTGGTTGATTCTACTCTAATACAACAAAAGGACAGAAACCCTATAGTTTGTCTCTCCTTCTTGGGTAAAATCCAAGCTCAGTTTGTGCCCCAATGTTTTGTAGAAGAGGGCTTGACCTAGTTTGATCTATTGAGCTAGTCTCACTTTTCTACATAACAATTGTATGGTTGCTTCTTTGATATTTTTGAAGATGAAGTCCTATTTTGATGCTTGATCCTTTTGCAACAAGGACAAGCCATTATGATTTCTCAACGGTTTGTTAATGCCATAGGCTATGTGATTGTTTTGTTTCCATTTCAAATGTTTAGCTCCCAGTTAGAGGATAGTTGTAAGAGTAATTAGTGCTAGCTGAGCAACCATCTAATTTATCCTTTAGAAAAGCTAAACAAAGAAGGTTAGGAGGATGAGAGCTAGATGATTGAGAGTTGGAAGACTCAATTGAAACCTTAGTGGTTCATTATTTAGATGAAATTACATCATACAGAGGCAACCTTTAGGGTTGTACATGATGATTACAAGTGTTAGGAGCAAGTAGTGTTTACATTGGAGCTTCATATGTATGCCCTTACTGGCATTGTATCACTTGTAAGTGACTAAAATGTGGCACATGGATTTTGTACTCACTCATCTTAGAGTTTTTTCCCATTTAAGGGTTTGCTCCAACAACAACTTATTTTCTAGTAATGTGTGATTTCATTCTATCTGCTTTGTTATTATTATTTATTACATGTTTAAGGTATAAAATGAACTACAAACATTTCTATGCTTTCTATTATTGGTAGAATAGTTTATGTTTGAAGATGATGAACACGGTAGATGCCTATTAGCTACAGAAATATACAATGCAAAATGACATAGATCTCCTCCTTGATCAAATAAAATTAGAATATATGCATTATGGGCCCTACTAACAAATAGTTCATGCTTCATGCCACTAAAATGGAGTTATTCTAAGAAACAATCTTGCCATAAGCTTACAAAATGCATTAGTTCTATAATGCCATACTTTGAAGGTCTAAAGAACTTATGTGTATATAATAATTATTATGGTGTAATGCTTCATAGATCTCCTCCTTAATATTTTGTGAGCATAGTGCCACCTTTATTTCCCACACTCTTGCATTAAACACTAGACCTCCTTCTTGATTGAATAAAATTAGAATACATCCATTTTGGGCCATACTAACAAACATTTCATGCTTCATGCCACTAAAATCAAACTAGTGAGAAGGTAAAGATAAAGATACTGTAAATATCGAAGGGTTGAAGGTACATTTTAAGCAAAAACAACATACATTCTAACAGATAGGCATTTACTGTGAACTTACAATATTGTTGATACTAGTGTGCAATTCAAACCCTAGAGGACTTTTCTGTATGGCATGTTGGACAATTGAACTAGAAAAAATGGGGTTTATGTAGGAATATGTGGAGGGCAATGTTGGTGATCTGTGCACTCTCATTTGATTGGTTCAAATTGTTTTGTGTGGATTGATTCATTTGATGGATGTTTATAAATTTGAATTTAGTAATAAGTTTGAGAGGTGATTGATTTGGTCGAATGCTTGTTTGGTCTGAAGTCTTTAATTTCTGTCATGTTTTCTTGACGACTTGATTGGTGAGCCTTAAACCTTCAATCGTGTCTCTTTAAGTTTTTGAGTTGATTGATTTGGTTGAATGCTTGTTTGGGCTAGAGTATTTAATTTATGTCCTCTTGTTTTGACGGCTTGTTTGGTGAGCCTTAGACCTTCAACTACGTTGTGTTTTTGTAGGTATTATAGTGAAGGGACTAGTAGTTGGTCATATTTGAGTTGATATAATGCACTTCAGGAGGAGTTATGGAATGGATGGACTTGTTGGATGTGACACTTGGCCATGTGTGTTGTTTTTACTTGGGACTCGAAGTTTGGAAATACGCAACTATTATGGGACGTAGTAGTATATTTGATGGGACACTTTTTAATGTTTAATGTTTCAAATTGTTTTGGATAAACAAAAAAGGTACTCTGTAGTGATTGATAGATGCTTGGCAAGTTGGAAGAAAGTATTGTTATCTTTATAATATAAACTCTATATATTATCCTTTGTCTCATAATGTATTCAGTTGCGTATGTGTACAAACCATGTTAGTTGCATTTATGTTTTGCAAATCCTTGTAAATCTTTTTGTATGCAACCTAATATGAATAAAATAATACTAATGAATAAACAAATATGATATATACATTGATCGGTGCATATTTGTGCTCCTTTTAGAAATATTTTGTAAGTGAAAAATAACAAACCACAATTGGCCCTACTTTGGTCAACTCCTATACCAACTAGCACTTGCACCCATAGGAGGTTCAAGGAATACACCGATAGGAACAACCAACGAGTTTAGAAAATTTTCCAATGTATTCTCCGCATGAAACAATTCTAAGCACTATAATGCTCACATATAAAAACCTATTGACTAAATATAGGAGCCCAACCCACTATGGAGCCCTCTCCCTTATCATGCATGTATAATGAATAACGCTTTTCAAATTGATTTCTCTAAATAGTGGAAGGGTAAACAGATGAGTGCGGTTAAAAACAAGAGACGCATTGCGTCAGGTTCCTGCCGATTAGACATTGTTTGGAATAGGAAGAGAAGAGTGGATGCAGTATGATAACGGTGCAGTTCATTGTTTGTTTTGTTTTCATGAATATACACACAACAATGCCAAAAACTATGATACAAAGTGAATGAAATATTACAATGAGCTCATAGCACATATAGGACAAGAAGGAAAAAGGAATGTGGGAGTTGACAACTAAGTAACGTTGCAAATGGATGACACATGTGGGAAGTCTTGGAATAAGTGCAAGGACATGCATAAGGAGCGGCTTGACTATTGGCAGAACCCAGTGAGGCGGTGAAAGTGTGAACTGTTGAACTGATTGAGCCAATGAATCGGTTCAATGAAGTGGTTCAACGGGCTAGCTGAATGAAGTGGTTCAATGGACGGGTTCAATGAAGCAGCTCAATTGTTGGCAGGACTTAGCGAGGCGGCGGAACTGTGAACTGTTGAACCGATTAAATTTAATTTTCATGGTTTTAGGGTTAAAAATGAACTTTGTGGAAAAGATTTAATTTGTAAAGCATTTAACTTGATTAACATAATTATATAAACTAAACATGTAATTATGGTAATTAATAATTTATGAACTGGTACTTATCTATTATACATGTATTGAATAGGTTGAAAGCTTAAATATTGTTCTAATTTGCCCCTTAGTTTGAAGTATGACTAAAGATAGTAGTAATAACTTCTTGTTTGGCCTTCTGTATAGAAATGTTTGTATGTGTGGTGACAAGATCACATTGCAATAAATGCTAGACTTGTTAAGAGAAGAAAACATGTAGTAAGAGTTATATGCAGCCCGTATATTTACTGTCAAATATTATTTACGTTGAGAGTTTTATGTTTGCTGGTCCACAATGTGCAGAGAAGGAATTAGCACTTCATGTGTATACAAATGTATGCGAGATCAATCGGTGTGTATACGTTAGTCGTATGACAGAATAGTTTGTGTGTATCTATCCTTTTAGACATACAACCGGTTGGGTCAAAGACTGTGGACCCCACAGATTGCATAACAAATTCTAGGTATGCATCGGTGAAAGAATCTAAAGCTGGGCCGACAGTAGGCATGTCTTGCCGAAGGTGACGTTAAATGCAATGCATATCGGCATAAGAATTACGATCGGGGTGAGAACTAAGAAGTCTCGCCGATGGAAGGCTCATCGGTGAGAGATGTGTTGTCGGGGGATGCGGGAAATGTATTGCCGATGGCCCAAGTGTTACCGACAGCTATGTGTTAGACTCATCGGAGTGAAAGAGACGTCAGTGGGAAATGTATGAGGGTTGCCGATAGTTAAGGTCTTGCCGATGGTAAGCCTATCGGCGTAAACTGCGGCGTCGACAGGGGATCCAAGGAACTCGCCGATAGATAGGAGTCTCACTGATGAAGAAAACAATGCATGGTATGACAGCTATTCGGTGGTGGAGAAGAATCCATTGAGGTGTCAAGTAAGGCTATTCTAAACTGTGGAAGAGAATGAAAGAGCAGAAATATTTAATGAAAAAATCAACTGCAGAGATTATGGCCACGGAACAGGAAGAAACCAGCTTTTCTACCCGCAAGTGTGCACACAAAATTGACAATGGTATATATTTTTTTGCATTTCATTTCTACTCACATTTCACTAAGTTGTCTTGCCTTTTATAGACTGTTAAATGCGTGTATAGCTAATATCATATATATGGTTTATGTTGTGTGTTTTCTAGATAGAAATTTTCAATTTTTTTTGTTGGTGTGATGGTTTTTCAGATTCATGGCAAAAAGTGGAGCTCATGTTAGTTACATTTTGGGATATTCAAACCTCATTCTAGTGCCTCTAGGATTGGTCTGGGGAATTACTGGCATGGTTGTTTTAGATGCTTTCTTACTCTATGCCAATTTGCTGCTTGCAGATCTGTATATTATAGATGGCCAATGCTTTATCAGAAACAGAGATTTAGGGTTGTTTTAGATGCTTTCTCACTGTATGCCAATTTGCTAGCTTGCAGATCTGTATATTATAGATGGCAAATGCTTTATCAGATACAAAGATTTGGTTGGTCATGTATTTGGTGAGTACTTAAACACTCACCCTTGTAATATAGATTATATGCAGAGCTATGTGACTTGTTTCCTCTGCAATTGATTGAAAAAATTGAGATAAATTTTATAAATCGTTTGTTTAAGCACAGTCTAACGGGACTTGGTAAATTTATGATTCCAATGTAGTAGAGTATCATGTGAATTATCTATCTTAAATAATCTAAACATTTTTTCCAATAATAATAGATGCTATTTTAATTTCATAAGATGGACTTTATATTTAACCAGCTTCCTTCAATGATTTGGAACACTTACAACTGTATGCTATTTTCTGCAAAACTGGCCGTGGTGGGATTGTATATTATATACCATGCATGGAAGAAAATGTACTATATAACCTGGGCTATATAGTTTGCACATTTCATACTCTACAGTATGGGGTTCCTACCACTTTCTGGGAGAGCTCTTAAGGTACTCCATTTTGGCAGAATGATACATCACGTCATGGTAACTTGAAGTGGATCGAAGGCCTGTTCAATAAATCCTGGAGATTGCTAAATTTTACTATGATTTACTATGATGTTTTTCGCCTTGTCCATGGTTCCACATTTTGCATACATGTCTAGCAGGGTATTTGCAACCACAACATATGACAAAATTGCTCTATCCTTCATGCTTTGATGGATGTCCATACCATGTTCCGAAGCTCCCCTTTTGGCATAGGCAGGGAGGATGTTGGCAAAGGTTGTTGAGTCTCGCTTTACACCTGCCAATTGCATTTGCTTGAAAGTTTCTAAAGTCTTCTCTAAAAGTTCAATTTGTGCATATCCTGCAATCATTGCACTCCATGAGATCACATTTCTTTGAGGAATTTTGTCGAACAATTCGCATGCTTTGTCTAGGTTCTCACATTTTGCATACATGTCTACCAGGGTAGTTGCCATTACAACATCTGACAAAGTTTCTCTATCCTTTATGCCTTGATAGATTTGTATACCCTGTTGCAAAGCTCCTATCATGCTATAAGAACCAATGATAACTATTCTTTTGGAACAGGAAGGTGATGATTATTGCTCTGAAACATAAACAGGGTTTTTGGTATTTACACTAACAAATTTGCAATGAATATGAGAACTTTGTGAGCTTTATATATTGGATGTCTGTTAAATAAATTGATACTGCGATGCAACGATTAACTAAGAAAAAACCTTTAAGTTTACTTTCATGTATGGACAGAAACCTAAGCATCCAGAAAAAAGAGTTCAGTTATAAAGTTGACATCTTCTTTACTTTGTTGATCTCTGCCCTTTGTGTGTCTTCTATTGATTATGCTTTTTGTACCTTGACTTTTGTGCTCTGGTTGCCGTTCATTATTTAATTTTATTTTAGCTTTTGTCCATTTGTGCTCATCAAAAATATGTTCCATCAATTCTTTTTGTTGCTATGTTGGTAAAGGAATATGTAACAGATGTGAAGACCAGACCTTATTGCTGGACGCTCCAGTATCACAACCAAATCCCAAATAAATTGTTTCCCAGATATTTGTTCTGGATAACATATCTTGCAATTTATCTTTTCTACAACATATTGTATCATTGACAGTGATAAAAATTTGAAGTAACAGGATTCTTTTTGGATTTGACTTTGATTTTTGTTTCTATTCAAATGAGTCTTTATATCTATATTTTGATTAGTTAATACTTTAAAAGTTCAAAGATTAGCAAGGATATTGGCATACTGAATGAAAGTTGAGGTTCTTTTTCTGTTGCTAAACAAGTGCCTTGAGTTTTCCTTATTTTCACGATTTCCACCTACAATTTACGGTACAACGATTGAATGGTTAAACCTTTGAGCTTATCAAATTGTCGAAATGTTTAGACACTAAAGATAGATAGTTCGCAGAATACTCAACTGCATTGGAATCATAAATTTCCCAGGGACCATTAGGCCCAGCCTAAACAAACGATTTGCAAATAATTTTGGTAGCCATTAGAATAATTAAAATATCTTTGTATTTGAAAAAGCATTGGCCATCTATAATATACAGATGTAATAGAGTGAATTATGTGCAGATACAGGAAGAGAAGGTTGCAAATTAAAAGTTAGAAATATATTTTATATTACAGAATAAGTGATTGGAATTTGTTCAATTGGCAAGTTGACCCATAATGATCGTTGCGTCCTCAAATTAGAACGGAATTGCATGATAGTATTTGAGCAGATAGTATTGCTTGGCCCCAAAGTTTTAATTGTATCAATACTTTTTGATAGTAAACAGATCATATTATATAGAACAAATTCCTAAAAACTTTCGCTACCCAATTATTGAGCACACATAGTTAAATAGGGCACTATTCCTGTAATGCCCATTGCCGTATGCAATCTACGATTTTGTTAAGCCATTGGGCATTGAAAACTGTATGATCATTATTATATTGAATGAACTATTGCACATGAGGAAGATAAATCTCATCGAATGCAGTGAAATGTGTTTATTGTGCTTTTGGGTTGGATGTTCATTGTTTGGTGATCTTATGTGTTTCAGCATAATACTTAGACAGAGCTAATGTTGTTCTTTTGGGTTGGATGTTAAGATTGCCCTACATTGCTAGAGAATTTTGGCACTTATAGATCAAACGATTTGAATGATTTCTCAAAACTGAAGAACCAGTAAGCTAATTGGAACCTATTCCCCTGTTGAAGTGTCTTCTTACACAAAAGGCTAAAGATTGTGAAAGAAACAACATTGCAGTATCATATTTAGGCTTATTGCAGGACACCCTAGCCAAGAAGCCTCAATTTTATAGGATACACATTCTTGCTAGATATGGACAGAGCTATTGGGGTTTATCGTTCACTTGGATTCCGGTTGCACTTTCCCGGTTAGCAGTGGCTGACCCGATGGTTTTAAGCGATTGGTGAACTTCTTGCTGTGAGGTATTACTGTTCGTTGTGAGGTATGGCGATGAACTGTATCTCTATCATGTAAGACGCTGATGCTGATGCAATACAAAATGCATAAGCACAATTGTGGTGGACAATTTAGAATGGATAGGTATATAGACAACTCCAGAAATTGCCAGCATTGATAGTCGAATACAATGTGGCAGTGTATTGTGTTGTTTAGAAGAAATAGATGATGGAACAAATGTAGTGTTATGTTGGATTGTCAGACAAATACAATCCAATATTTGCTAAGACAAGTTGTAATGACAATGCATGTGTGTCAAATGCAGCCATCGGTTCACTGTGTGCTGTGAGTGCGAAAATTGGACTAAGATATAATTACAGCGAACCAATACAAATATCTAGATCTTGATTTTGTCTGCAATGGCGATTGCAGTTTCTCAGGTGGAGGTGGTCTTATTACATTACCAGTGGCCAGAATGCGATGTGGGTGTGTTTAACTTTGGGTTCATCTGAGGAGCTGTTATTTTCCATCTGGCAAATAGGTAATCCCGATCCTAACGAATCAACTAGCTAAAACGAAAACTGTATGATTATTATTATATTGAATGAACTATTACACATGAGGAAGATAAATCTCATTGAATGCAGTGAAATGTGTTTATTGTCCTTTTGGGTTGGTTGTTCATTGTTTGGTCATCTTATGTGTTTTAGCATAATACTTACACAGAGCTAATGTTGTTCTTTTGGGTTGGATGTTAATTCTTTGTATGTTTATTTACAGTTGTTTGATCTCCATACTCATTTTGCATTTTGGTGAAGTCAATTTACAACAAAACAAAACAAAAATTTATTTACTAGCAAATTAACAATAACTGTATTGTAATAGAAAATGCCATTAATTTGTTCACACACATTCAATATTGCATGTAATTGCAGGACACTGTTCCAATCTGCAAATCGTTAAAATACTAAAGTCTAAGATTAACAGATCAGGCAAAGAGGGTTTAGCTTACACAATTGGGCTTTTGGCAATGGCTGTGAGCAATTTATCTAATAGTTTGGCATAATCCATGGGTCATTAGGACTGTGTAGCTTTGGCAATGAAGATTGCCCTATATTGCTAGAGAATTTTGGCACTTATAGATCAAACAATTTGAATGATTTCTCCAAACTGAAGAACTAGCAAGCTAATTGGAACCTATTTCCCTGTTTAAAAATGTGCATCATGATTGCAAATTAAAGACGAAGTTGAAGTGTCTTTTTACACAAAAGGCTAAAGATTGTGAAAGAAACAGTGTTGCAGTATCATATTTACGCTTATTGCAGGACACCCTAGCCAAGAAGCCTCAATTTGATAGGATACACATTCTTGCTATACATGGATAGAGCTATTGGGGTTTACCATTCACTTGGATTTCGGTTGCACTTTTCTAGTCAGCGGTCGCTGTCCTGATGGTTTTAAGCAATTGGCGAGCTTCTCGCTGCGAGGTATTATTGTTTGCTGTGAGGTATGGCAATGAACTGTATGTCTATCATGTAAGATGCTGATGCCAATGCAATACAAAATGCACAAGCACAATTGTGGTGGACAATTTAGAATGGATAGGTATATAGACAACTCTAGAAATTACCAGCATTGATAGTCGAATACAATGTGGCAGTGTATTGTGTTGTTTAGAAGAAATAGATGATGGAACAAATGTAGTGTTATGTTGGATTGTCAAACAAACACAATTCAATATTTGCTAAAACAAGTTGTAATGACAATGCATGTGTGTTAAATGCAAGCATCGGTTCACTGCGTGCTGTGAGTGCGAAAGCTGGACTCAGATATAATTACAGCCAACCAATACGAATTTCTAGATCTTGATTTTCTCTGCAGTGGCGATTGCAGTTTCTTAGCTGGAGGTGGTCTTATTACATTACTAGTGGCCAGAATGCAATGTGGGTGTGTTTAACTTTGGGTTCATCTGTATATGAAAAATATATGGATCGGGATTACCTATTTGCCAGATTGAAAATAATAGCTCCTCAAATGAATGATCAGATTTCTAACATTGTATACAAATACCTTTAAGCTATCTCAGATGTAATTTTTTTTGTAAGTTGTTAAGGAAACTAGAGCTCAAGGTGATAACAGCATCAATGCTGAATATAAACAGAATACATAAGATTGCACTAAATTTAACAATATTGAAGTCAAATATAGTAATAATGAAAGTAAAATGCAGTCACAAAAGAACTTTACAGGGTGGGATTTTCTGTAGTGAAGAAAAAACTATTGCAGTTAAGTCTTATAAACAACAATGAGTGCGAGATAACTAGAAACCACCAAAATTTACTGAAAATGCAATAGAGATAGTTTTAACGAATCAACTAGCTGAAACGAAAAGGAGCAGAGAAATAGAAAAGAAACATGAAACTAAAAATTGCAAGAGATACAGGGAAACAAAATTTTTTGTTTAATTAAGTTTGATGTTAAGGTGCGTAATATATGTGAAGGACAAATATTGTTTTTAAATTGTTCAAAGTAGTAGTGTATTATAACAAGAAACTATAGCTGTATAGAGTTTGAGATATGGCAAAATCATTATCAAAAATTTTATGTAAGAAGTGTAGGTGATATGTCGTTTGTTCGTAAAAACTGCTGTCTGGTTTTCTTATTTATCTGGTACCTGACATATGGATAGAACAGGAGTGGTTAGTATATTGTTTTTTAGTGATAAGCAAGTCTAAGTAACAATAACATGCAAATAATGTAGAAATAATTTATTAAAAAGTGCTAGAGAATAAATTATTTTTGTTTGATCTAATTATTGTATTGATAACAATAATGAAGTGGAATAGGAGTGTACCTGTGCATGGAGTGTATTGATTATTCTTGAAGGGAAGTTGCATTGATGATGAGGTTGTATCGATTTAACGTGAATTTACCCTTTTTAGAGAAGTCCCGTAAGATGAAGACAATTGCTGTTTTATCTGCAATATACTTGTCATATGTGAGATTGCTGAGCGCTGGAAGAAGAAGTTTGATGATAGAATTGTCACAAAAACACTGAATTGTTTGATTGTTCTCAGTGGTCACAGTAGTTTTTAGGTAAAGGGAGTATATGTATGTGACATCTTCATCACATTTGAAACAATGAGCTGTTTGGTCTTCGAGGGCTCCATAGTTATGAAACTTATAGTTGCATTGTGGGCAAAATGCATGGAAAGGGGCAGAATAAGCATTAGCTATTTTTAATGTTCCGTGGACCTGCAAGAGATGTTCAATTTTCATTGGTTCTGGGATGTATCTTTTACTATATAAATTGATTAATGAAACAAATTCAGGAATTCAGGTCTAGTTACCTCAAATGTTGAATGCAATAAACTATTCAGATGATCCAAGGTTCTTCTATTGGTTAATTTACCAATATATGTTGCTTGGCATGTTCGCAGTGTGTTCTCTTTTACATCCATTCTCTTGACAATATTTTTGAACAGCATTGCTGGGAATTCATTTTGCTTCATCCTGTCTTTGACTGCAAGGAAATTGCTAGTCAAACTTGCATGTAGCTGCAACTGTTTTTTGTATTGGCAAAATTGTTAGTAGTCTTGATCTATCGAAAGAAATATATAGTAAAATTGAAAATGTCAATGATTTGCAATAAAGAGACGATAATAATTATTTACCTGTGCTTTGTCACATTCGGAGTCACCATCCTTGATATCAAAAACATAGTAAACTCATGTCTTTCTCGTGCCAGTGACCAATGCGCCAATGGTGCCAGCAGCATATGCATCTGTACTTGCAAGCAATTGTTTAATAGTGGTGCTTGGTATGAAATTATAGTCTTGACAAAGCTTTGGTATTATATCAACAGTGGATGCATTATTCAGCAGCAAGATGCAATCGCAGTCACCTCGATCATAGTCGGTTTTTGGAGCAAGTTGAAACCCAAATATGGATATTGTTGATCCTGGAATTATTTTGCTTTCATGTTGCATGATAAGATCACCAGTTATATTCAAGGTGATGGTCATTTCAGCTTTAACATCTGTGAGGTCTACGCGGAAAACTTCACGTGTCTTGTTAGCTTTGTCTAATGTAGCTTTGTATGTCACAATGACATCGCCTTCAAAGGTGCTTCCTGCTTTATGAGCATTTAGATCCTCAATAGAAATTGGTTTTGAAGTTCCAATTTTTGACCTGCAAGAGAGAAGATAAAATTAGTTTGAGTTTAAAGATTTGAATCAACAAAATTTATGCAGAAATAAAGAATATTGGTCACCTCTTTGATGTTTGTTCATCAGTGGTTTGCACTTGTTTTTCTGCACTTTTAGTCTTGTCCATTGTATGCTGCATATTAGGAACCATAAATCATTAGCAAAGATGAGTGAATGTATAGTTATTTTATGGTAATTATCAAATGGTTTGATGGTTGAAGTTGAAAAATGAAAAGCAATATAGATTATGAATCAATATGTAAAAATGTAGATACTAGGGAATTTTAGAATCCTCTAACAAATGAGCAGTAGAGATTTGTAAGAAATAGATGGAATTTGATGCTACTGACATCAACAAGGAAGAATTTTTTTTTTGGGTAGTAGAGAATTATTATGTTTCATTATTATATTTTGTTTGGATTTAATTTTTAAAATGTGTATATGAATGTAATTTTGATATGTCTAATGACATATTGAAGTAGGTTCGGGCTTGTTAAAGGGTTCAAATTTTATGAAAGTTGCAAAATGATCGCTCCAATATGCTTCTGATCTGTAAACATAAAATGTTTCTGAATGTACATTGGACCATACATGGTCAATCATTGGTTTGGATAGTGATTGGGATTCATGTAACAAAAATTGCATATTTTGGTTTTGCATATGTTGTAAAAGTTGTTTTCTTTTGTTGCACTGTGTACACATGTCAATGTTGAAATCTCCTACAATGAACATTATCTTTTGTCTATCTACACATGAAAATACTTGGTTGGTGATGGATATGATTTCTGTCAATGGAGCATTTGGTCTTGCATATAGATTACATATGTTTATCTCGTTGTCCATGAAACATATTATTGTTGTCATGGCTTCCACATTTGTTGTTGTATGTTGCATTGTTTTACAGACAATAATGTTTTTCTGAGTTAAGAATGATATTCCATGAATATTGTATGATGAGTAACAATTGAATTGTTCAAATTTGTTGTTGGAATTGTTGAGTAGCATATGTATTTCTTGTAGACATACAATGTCAGATGCCATTATATCAATGTCACTGGTAATGTCTTCTATATGCAGAGATAGATTGCGGGTATTTAATGTACATAATAGTAGTTGTGAACTAGTAATGTGTTTGGTATGTTGATTTTCAAATATCCATTGTGCTGTTGATTTTAGGCGAGACATTTCAAGGTCTATTTTTTTTTTAATTTTGAAGTTTTCTTTTACAAGAGGCTTTAACAAGAACAATGTATGAATTGTTTTTGTTCGAGAGAGTGCTGTATATGTTAATCCATGTTGCCTTATGCCAGTAGGATCAAATGCCAAACTGTGCATTGTGAGTCCTTGAGATCTATGGATGGTTCTAGCACAAGCTAGTTGAATTGGAAATTGTTTCCTAATAGTTATTTTTTTGCTGCTTGATATTTTCTGAATTGGCTTAGCAACGCGAAGTATTGGTGTCCATTGTCTGTCAATACTATTGCCATAGCATTGTGCTAGCCTTGCACGTTGATGGTGGCCAATCTTTGGATCATCAAAATTGATCCAAACAATGTCAAAGTCATTGTATTGGGTGTATGCTTTAAATGTGCCATCTGATCCATTGACGAGGCCGTCTTGTGTATTGTAATTCCCAGCATAGATTTCTACAAGCATATTTGGTTTCAAAAGTATTTGAGATGGTAAAGATGCTATATGATTATAGATACGGACCCCGTTGTAATTTTCATCATGTTCATCAATTGCATTCAATATAGTTAGCTCTCCAGTAACCATTGATAACATTTTTTGATTGTGTGCATTAACATCTTTCCTTTTGTAAAATAGGAAAGGGAATGTCGGGTCCATGGGTGGTGGGTGCAGGCAAGTTTCATTCAAATATTCTATATCATTATTTGTCTGTGAACCTATACGTATTCTATTGAGGATTGCAATAAAGTTTTCATCTTTTTGTCGCATAGTTGATTGCAATTCATAGAATTTTATGTTGTCTTTCCAAAAGTTGTATGGCATTAGTTCAGTTAAGGTTGGTGTGTTTTCAAAAACAACTGAATCGAGCACAGGCTGTGCTTGGTACAAATCACCACAAAAAATTGTGTCAAGATTTCCAAAGTATGTAGTAGGCGTTTGCATTATATCTCTTAATCGTCTGTCAATGTAACACAAAAATGATGCGCCTACCAATGAAACTTCATCTAGTAAGAGCACACGCAGTTGCTGGTAGTGCTTTGACATTGTATCAAGTGTTTCAATGCTCAATGGAACAAATTCTGACTTGTTGAAAGGTATGTGGAATGCTGAATGTAATGTTACTCCACCTATATTGTATGCTGCCTTTCCTGTGTAAGCAACTATTAGACCTTTAGGTTTGTCAGGATCAGTATTAATGGAGTTATTATATATGCGAAGAAGAGATTGAAATATTGCTTTTGCAGTAAATGTTTTCCCAGTTCCTGCTCCACCTGTTAGGAACAAGTGTAGTGGAGTTTTGTTGTTTTTTGTTTTTTTCAATACAATGTCTTTGACAATTGCTTGTTGTTCTTGATTTAGCATTCGTCTAAACTTGAAATATTCGACATTGTCCATGATATATGGGTGTTTTGCAATTTCAATTGCATTAGCAAAATGAGTTTTTGGTTTGTTACGGTTTAGTGTTTCAAAATCCTATTCTATGTTGTATGATTCTTTGTATGGCTTTTCATTTGGAAGGATTGACTGGTTGTGAGTGTGATTATTGAATGTGAAGCTTCTGGAAAACACTGTGTCTGCTTTTTTTTACGTCTCATCGAGAGCTTTGTCAATATCACCCCATTTAGAATTGATCTTGTAATTGTATTTGATACGATTTGCATTAATTGTGTTTTCATGAAATGAGTAAGCATGGTGCCATGTATTGAAACCATGCTTAAGTGTCTTTTCATTTATTGTAAAGGGCACATAAAGTAGCAATTGTTCCCTACAATAATTTTCCAAGTCAAGATGTTTGCTAAAACCGATAAAACGTATGATATTTGGTTTAGCTTTTTGATGCATTGGTTTTCCATCCTTTCTATATTCTGAGACAAATTGAGCAACACAAATATGCATAATTGGTTCTGGTCGTGCTATGTAGTAGTCTATTAAAGACTTACAAGCAATATTTTCTGATTCATCTGGTTCATTGTTCAATTGTTTCACTGACTTCAGGACAAAAGTTCGATCACTATCAGTGCTTGTATCAATGAATATACATTTTCTTGAGCTATAGCTTAGTGGAAGTGATAGAACAATGTAAGCAGCTTGCTGTGAAGACATTTGTTGTAGGTTGAGTAATGCATTTCCAAGTTTACTTATCATTTTAATAGCATCGATACTATTTTGTTGATGGTCCTTACGGATTCTTTTAAATGCGTATGTCATTGTTTTGTCCACTTTTGTCATGTATGAGCTGCAATACATTGCTGCAGCGTATGCATTAAGTACAAACTGTGCATCTGTATTTGCTTTCCATGTATCAGGCATTTTTTTTGAAAAGCTATTATTCCATATCTCTGAAGGGTTTCGTTGCAAGAAAATTGTAGGCCTATGGATTGTTGATTTTATAGCTATGATGTAATCATCTTCATTCATATTCATGTCTTCTAGAAACATTTGGAAGGAGAATGATTGTTCATAATTAGAATGTTCTAACACAGAGAAGATTTTTTTTGCAATTGAAATTGTAACTTCATTGGTTTCATTCAATGGTTCTAGAACCATAGTTTTTTTCATTGGTGGAAATGGGAAGTTGTGTTTACAATAATGCTGCTTTGATTTCCTACATTGCTTTGTATGGTGGTGCTTGTGCACCATAGCCATTTCTGCAGTCAAATTATTAGTATTACAACTGATGTATTTGTCAATAAATTGTTCAATATCCACGGTTTTATTTTTACCATAAATTGGTGCATCTCTAATCCATAAGAGGAAGTGGTCATGTTCATTGCCACGATTCTGAAATTCAGTTACAGAGAAATAATCGACGGCTTGTCCGAAGAAAGAGCTATCTACAAATATCAATTGTTTTAGTGAATTAATTCTATGTCTATAATAACGTACACACGTCACAGGATCTTTTTTGATGAGGTAGAAAATATTGTTCTCATGATTTGTGTCATATTGTTGTTGTGAAGATGCGTGATATGTACTATGCAAGTATTCAAGTGTGTTTGATAAGTGTTTCCAATTTTGTTCAGCACTAGTAAATGTAAGGAAAAATGTAGGTGGTCCAAGTTGTCGTATCATAGCAAAAAGATTTTTTTTCAATTGATGTAAATAATCTGGAGATATTCTTATTCTTTTGAAATCAACATATCCAATGTCTGATTTGAGTATTTGCTCTAGGTTAGGTTTGCATTTGATATCTTTTGCTATTAGCTTTCTGCCTTTTAGTTGTCCTTTACGAATTCTTATCCACATTGTAGATAGTACTTGATGTATCAGTATCTTGATAGTTTTAAAAAATAGATTGGTTGTATGGTATACGAATTGTCTATTTGAATTTCGTAGCTCCCATTGTGCAATTTTTTGATATGAGAAATTCTTGACAATGTTATCATCACGTGGGTTTCCAAAGAACAGTGTAGGGAAATTCATTTCTTTAGCATAAGTATCTTTAAAGATTCCAATAGGGTTATAGTTTTCTGCAGGGGCAACTTCTATAACTTTGTCTTGCATTTCATGTATACATTTAGATTCAGTGAATCCATGTATTAAGGTTTCACAAGGGTTTTGATGATCTATATCAGAGTCTGAGTCAGTTTCATTTGTACAATGTTCATTGGCTATGTCACTTTCATTATTGATTTCAAGAGATTCTTTCCAATTAATATTTAATTGAACTTTTTCCATTTTGTATAGTCTTGTTTTGCTTAATTGGTTCAAAGCTTTTATTATAACAGTTGATCGAACCATTCCTTTTTGAAAAGCATTTTTGTATTCTAGTCGTCTTTTAAGAGCAACTGCAATTGTCGACATTTCATTGGTAGATCGTGGCAATGCATTTTGTATAGTATTCATGTTGACTGGCACATTGATAATAGATCCAGTCAATCCTATTTGAGATCTTTTGTATCCTAATTCCCAGATTTGTGCAAATGCAATCCTCAGTGAAACAAGACGTTCTTCCAATTGTGTAAGTATGTTTACATATTGCAAAGGTTTATTCATCCGAATATGTTGCGGTGTTGCATACCTAGGAAGCTTGCATTGATTCAATGTTTTATGGCATATGCGACAAATAGAATTTGTCAATAAATTGTGATTTTGATTTGTTAGTTTATAATATGTTTGTTTTTCTTTGTCCTTGAAAGCCATAATGTCCTTTTTAAAATGCAAAGTCTGACAGATTGCGCATACATGTCTTGGTGTGTCTTGAATTTTTCTTTGGAATAATTCTATTGGTGATGTTAAGCATTTGTTTTTTTGGCTACATTTTTCTTTTTTTGATTGCTGCGTATTTGTTGTTTGATCTTTCGAAGCGATGTAGTGTTGCTATTGACTATTTTTTGTTTTTTAACAAAGTTACCAACATGAGGTTGTTGATTAGTCCTTAGGTATTGTTTTATTGTCCTAAATGAGATTTTTGATTGGGTATTAATTGCTTGTATTTGATAGGGTATGAGTGGTTCAAAATGTCCATGAAGGGGATTTGTGTCATGAAACAAGATAGAGTATGATTGCCCTTGGGAGAATTGATTGAAATGTAGGTATTTTTTGCCTGATGTGATTGACCAAAGACATATTTGGATTCCTAGCCACTTGGATAGCCAGCGAATACAAAAAATGTCTCCCCATAGACCAACTTCATTGTTATGTGTAGTCGGTGTTGCAGAAATACGCATTCGCCGGAGATACTCTTCAACGTTTCCTACATTGTGTAATTCATTTAATGTGTGACTATCCATTTCATAATTATATGAGGCAATTGCTTCTGCATCATGTTGTGCAAGGCAGGTCAAGAAATAGTCTATTGTTCCATTGCGCAATTGAATTGATGTGTATTTAGAATGAAGTAGAAACTGTAACGAGTCAAATAAGCAATCGCCTACATTATATTTAAATGCATGAACTCTATGCAGCCCTTCATTTTCTAGTGCGAAATCGATATTTGAAATGTGAGGTTGTATTGTTAATTTGTAATTGTCTATATCTATGATTTGTTTTTGTTTTTGGTTTATTGACAGCCTTGCTTTCTTCATTTATTCGCTCAACCGAGGACAATTTTGCCGATATTCAAATACTGTAAACAGGGTGCACCTGTAATATGTTGATAATCATGTGTTAGTGAGGTCTGAACATGCAAAACCACAAAAGGCATATTAAACAATTGAACCAAGAAGTAACTTGTGACCTAAAAGCAATGCCTAGTTACAAACTTAGAATTCACTTTGTTTACATTTTTCTTATTTTAAGTTGGGAGCAGGCATTTAAAAATAGATAAGTTCAACCCTAAAGTACTAAATAGTCAACACAAAGTTTTAAAATTCTGAAAATAACTGTTATGTAAGTCTAAATAGTACCAATCATAATTGAACACTACAAAAGATAATATTCCATAATGTCACAACCTTAGGTCTCAAATAATTTGCAATTTGCATATATGAATAACATATTGAACAGTAAAATTGAAAACAAAAAAAGAAACAAACAAACAAGACAATTAATAACAAATACTACAAACCAAAGAAAGAATCAGTAGTCATATCTGCTAACTTCACTACCACACTCATAAAACTGTTGATCCAACAACCAAATGATTAGCACAAGGATACAAGGTAGAATGAAACTGTGAACTGTTTGAAAATAGAAGAAATAAATTACGAACTATAGTGTATTTGCTTTTTTTTTTTAACTCTGCTCAACAATTGGCTGACTGGGCTGGGAAAATTGCATCTAACCGATGCATAAGTAATCCTGCCAGCGGCAGGAACCAATAATAATGACATTATTACATTGCAAAACACTTTAGAAGAAAAATCTTGTAAGCTCTTTGATGGGACAAACTTCCATGACAATGAATATATACAAGCCAAGTGTGAACTCAATGAATGTGTTTGGAGAAAAAAGCAGTTTGCAATGGGGCCATTATTTGGGTATTCTTGTTTTTAATTTCTCGTACACTTAAATGGGGGATCATTAACGCCAAAATAATTTAAATGAAGCATTATCTTGTTCTACTTTTTATTTCCCATTTAAGTAAGATGCTTCTTGTATTTAGGGCATGTGTACGTTCCCAAGAACATACAAAAAAAATTGTGGTGGGTCACAAAAGAAAACATATTATATTATATTATATTATCTCTTGCATTTATAAAGTTTTTGTTCCCCTAGCCAAATGTGTTTACAAGCACGTCATTCATTTAATACACAATTATTTTGCATTCATGGGCCGGAGAAAATGAGGTCAACTATTTTAAAACTATGTAGCCAACTAACTTTTCCTTTTAAGAGCTAAGTAATAATTATGGCTTTTGTTGAATGGAAAGGGGTATGTGGTAAAAGCACGGAGTGGTAATCAGATTAACTATAAAAATATAAAAATATAGCAATCACACTTTAATGTGTAATGGCTAAGTTGATAATGATATGGGTTTTTATTATTGTATTTTTTTATTGTGTTAGTAGATTGATAGGTCTCATCACTGTCTTTTGAAATGAAAAGTCATCGACCAGACATGCTCCAAAAATATACACCACCTAGATTAACTAACAATCCACAAAACAGACTATCGGTGGCATTAAGCTTAACTGTTAACATCAACTGTATCCATTAACATTAAATTTAACCTTGCACATATTTTGCATGATCTTAGTAGTGGTGGTAGTTGTATATATGATGACACATGATTCAATAAAAAATATTCATTTATCTCTGTAGCTTTTGCGAAACCCAATTCTGTATATGCAAATGTGTAAAGACTATAAAGCGTTGGTTTTATTTAAGTGACAGCTGTTTAGTGGTGGAGAAGAATCCATTGACGTGTCATGTAAGCCTGTTCTAAATTGTGGAAGAGAATGAAAGAGCAGAAATATTTAATGAAAAAAATCAACGCCAGACATTATGGCCACGGAACAGGGAGAAAGCAACTTAAATCAACTCCAGACATTATGGCCACGGAACAGGAAGAAACTAGGTTTACTACCCACAAGTCTGCACAGACAATTAACAATGGTATACAAATTTTTCCATTTCATTTCTGCTCATACAAAATACAATAGTGATCGGTGGAGTTTTGAAGTGTTCCACTGAAGTAGGGTTTCTCGTCGATGAAATTGTCATCGGCATAACCTTCAGGTATCGGCTGAGTTTCAAACGGTTACCCCGAAGCATGTGGTCTCGCCGATGGTATGCCATCGGCATAACTTACACTGTCGGCGGTGTTTTGTTATGTCTTAGCGATAGGCGGGAGTCATGCCGACGAAGTGGCATCAGTATAACGAAGGCCATCGGCGGAGGAGATTTGTGAGTTGCCGATGGGCCATCTCACGCCGATGGCGAACAACGAAGGGGGTTATCGGCGAAACTCTCGCCGATAAAGGTATCGGCCAAGGTAAAGGCATCGGCGGAGGGAAATTATGAGGCGCCGATGGGCGATCTCTCGCCGATGAACATCAACGAAGGAATCGTCGGTAAGAGTCATACCGATAAAGGACATCGGTAAGAAGAGAGTGGTCGGCGAAAAGCATATAGAGTTCGCCGATGGGCGATCTCTCGCCGATGAAGGGAAATACAAGTCGATAGAGGATGAACGAAGCAAAAAGGCCATCGGCCAAACCATAGTGATCGGCGGAGAGGTTTTTTGTCACGCCAATAATGTAAGACATGCCGATGGAAGGAAACAAAGGAATAAACAATAGAAAAAGGCCGTCGGCCAAACAGCGAATATCGGCCAACATGTTTTTTGGTTCGCCGATGGACAGTTTCACGCCGATAGGCGGGAAATGCATAGCGATGGAAATTTTAAACTATCGGTGGCATTAAGCTTAACTGTTAACATCAACTGTATCCATTAACATTAAATTTAACCTTGCACTTATTTTGCATGATCTTAGTAGTGGTGGTAGTTGTATATATGATGACACATGATTCAATAAAAAATATTCATTTATCTCTGTAGCTTTTGCGAAACCCAATTCTGTATATGCAAATGTGTAAAGACTATAAAGCGTTGGTTTTATTTAAGTGACAGCTGTTTAGTGGTGGAGAAGAATCCATTGACGTGTCATGTAAGCCTGTTCTAAATTGTGGAAGAGAATGAAAGAGCAGAAATATTTAATGAAAAAAATCAACGCCAGACATTATGGCCACGGAACAGGGAGAAAGCAACTTAAATCAACTCTAGACATTATGGCCACGGAACAGGAAGAAACTAGGTTTACTACCCACAAGTCTGCACAGACAATTAACAATGGTATACAAATTTTTCCATTTCATTTCTGCTCATACAAAATTAACAATTTTTTTGCTCTGTATACAATGGTATCGATGATTTCAATATTTCTAGGAATTGACCCATTATTGCTTAGTACTTCCTGAGAATTCCTGTCATGGACTATATTAAGTGGGCTTCACAAGGCGAGGATTGCTTGGAGATGCAATAGACGCCAGGCGCATTTCTCAGGACATTAGGGCTCTCTGGACGAAGCAGTATGTCTTATGTTGTAGACATCGAAACACACACAAGCAAGAATAGCAGCAGCGGCAGTTGTGCACTTTGTGCATTTTTAATTTTGTTTTGGGCCATTGTCAATTTTCCACTTAGACACAGTAAATTGTTAGTTGGACAGTGATGGAGAAGCCTGGAAATCATTCCTTCGCATAGAAGTAGCACTGTACTAACTGGACTGGTTGGATGCGAGAATATGAGGATAAGATTTAACAAGGAACTGATTCTTTGGGCATAATCCCTAACGTTTAAGAAGTGAAGAGGAAAATTGGAATGATCCCGTGCTTTGTAAATTATTCATTTTGGCACAGGATGGATGTCCGCTTACAGAAAAAGTCTAGTATACATGTATAGTGCTGATAGACAGAAACAGAGATTTCTGGAGGTCTGCCCACAACATTAGTTCAATGGTATTCAACCGCATCCACCTCACCTATTCCATCCACATGCTCACCAGGCCGCAGTACAAAACTTGCTCCGGGATTCACACATTTGAGTCCTTCAACCTCACAGGACAAGTAGCGGCAATATGGCTTCACATTTTAGGTCTGCTCGGGCTGAGTCATGTTCAAACCTACAAGCCCATGCTATGATGGTCGTGCTGGACAACCACGTGAGCACTGCAGTTATGCTTCTCCACCACAGATGATAATGGCTTCTTTGACAAGTATTTATTTCCATCCCAGTAAATATTTTGTCAACCCTACTTCATCTTGTGAAGATAAAGTTTCGAGTTGTATTGACAACCGAATTTTATTAAGGCTGAGAGCTTTAAAAATACATAACTGTAATTTTCCTGTTTATAGTTTTAACTTTTAATAATGGGGATAGCATTGGTGTGGTCAGAGAGTAGGAGGGTGAAAAATGCGAAACGCTGGAGCGGGGATGTGCTCAGCCTGCGGCGGTGTCGCCTGCGTTGTGGAAGTGCACGCTCAGCGCAGGTTATTTCTCCTCATTCCGCTCTATTCTCGTATATGGCGTGCTATTGTTTGCCCTTCCTGCGGGGCGCTGCTCAAATCCTAAAAGTATACATTTTTTTTATCGCAGCAATAGCTCATGAGGGTTACATTCTGTCCAGCTCTTTTCAGGTTAGATCCATTTTGTGCCAAATTTGTTTGAAAATACAAAACTGTGAAATACTCTCTTTTAGTCTCAATATCTATCTATCAGACATTAATTCAAAAATAGATATTGTTGCTAATGGGAAAAACATATATCTAGTAAACAGGAGGAAATTAGGACATTAGATGATAGTTGCGCAAGTTAACAGGTTACAAACCTTATTTTGCAGGCCCACAAAGAGATTCAGCAACCACCGGCTCAGGGTCCCAGCACCTTTTGCACCGGTTCTCACAGTTTCTCCACTGGTTCTCAGCTTGTCAAGTTGGTTCCGTTCTCAGGTAGTTTCTTCTAAACATCTATAATAGTGCTGTCAACATGGCCTATTAATTTGAAGATTTTGGTGTAAGATTTTGGCAAAGATTTTTTACGAAAACATTCAAGAACATTCAATGTCTCGAATAAATTTCTATCACATCATGTACTTTATACATTTATAAAAATAAATACTTCATTAATGGCAATTCTAATTGTCCTCCACGAAATGATTTTTCTTTTAAATATTTTAAAAAATAATTTCTCTCCTTACTGTTTGAGGATTTGCCCAATAAGAAACAAGATAAATAGCATTTTCCAAGTTTGAAAATAGAAAAAATAAATTACAAACTATAGTGTATTTGCTTTTTTTTTTAATTCTGCTCAACAATTCGCTGACTGGGTTGGGAAAATTGCATCTAACCGATGCATAAGTAACCCTACCAGCGGCAGGGACTAATAATTTTCTATATAAGTTTATGTTTGAGTAAGAAGTTTTTTGTTTTTTATGACTGTTGTGTTTGGAGTTGATGGAACATAACGTCACGTCATTCCAACTAGGTAGATGTGGATTCCATTAAAATGGTTGTGTCGGGTCAGAGTGATACGGAATTGAAGGAATCGATTGCCATCAACATAAACTACAGTAGAAGACAGATGTAATCCACTACAGAATTAGTCGTCCTGTCGCCATAGTGCCAGAGCATTGATTTGATTTGAAATTGGTGAAAGATGGCATACATAATGTCAGTTTCCAGCATGATGCATGGACCCCACGCACAGCAAAGTCAAGCACGTTATGTATGCGTATCGTGCACGGTATCCTGGCCCTTTCCCCGCATTCACTCATTCAAAAATATAACGACAAAATAAATCGAATTGCAGGCGAATCTATCTACATACGAAGGGACCACTACTCCGGGGCAGCTCATTCGAGATTAAAGGAATAAATTAATAAGGATGAATTGAAGATTGTTATGGGCACTTTTGAAAAGGACAAAAGTCCGGGCCTGACGGCTGGACTATTGAATTTTTCCTTAGTTTTTATGATTACCTTGGTTTTGACATCCTTCATTGGTGGAAGAAATTGCCGGCCCTGACGGCTGGACTATTGAATTTTTCCTTAGTTTTATGATTACCTTGGTTTTGACATCCTTCATTGGTGGAAGAAATTGAGGTGGAAAATATCTGGGGCTATGGAAATAGATTTTTAAGTCTAAGATATCAACATAGGAGACTACCTCATACTCTCAATTGTGCTTCTAACATGAGGCATACATACCCTACCCCTAGTAGGTTTGAACTTGTAGAGTCTCTTTCAAGAGGGCAAGTTTTTCACCAACAAGCCAACTCAGGGTACAAACTCAACTTTCATCATCCTCATTCCTTAAAAGGACAACCCAGATTGCTTCAATGACTTTTGCCCTATCTCTCTTTGTAATTGCATATCCAAGATTGTTGCTAAAGTCATTGCTATTAGAGTCAAGGATGTTTTGCCTAACTCTGGCTCTAGTGAATAATTTGGTTTTTTAAATGAGAGACATATACATGAGGCAATTGGGGTAGCACATGAAGGTATCTACACTATAAAAACCAAGAAATTGTCAGTGGTGGTTATGAAACTTGATTTGTTTAAGGCATATGATATAGTGAACTAGCTATATATTCAATTGTTCAAATCTCAGAATCTTTATGCTAACAAAAACCTTAGTCATAAGCACCCTACAACATCACCCGTAAAAGAAAATTTTGATAAGAGCCCATAGGATCACCGACTCAAGAAACCCTTTCTTAAATAAACAAGGGCACCGATGGCTTTATAATATGAGAGCTTTCTAATTACTGCCAAGATTTTCTAACATGAAACCTATATTAACAATGCCTATTGACTAGAAGTAGTTACAAAAAATTGTTATTGATTGAGTTACTTTGATGAAACTACAAATTAAATGGTATGTAGGATTCTACAGGGTTCAGATGTATACTCACAATAACCATAGGTGGCCCCATTCTAATATACCCAATAAATAAGAAAGGTGGTTATCCAACACTGCAAACTTTATACATTTAAATGATATCACTATTTATTGGTTGCAAATTTGTGGATTATATACAATTAATTACACTTTTTGATCATATGTATTTTTATTCATTGTACCAAAATGGGATGCATTTTAGTTGCAATCCTTGACAAGAACGTATTTTCCCTCTTCACACTCTTCCATATGGAATTACCACTTATTCATGGGGTAACAATTTAAGTGAGTTAATGGATCAAAACCAAAATATTTTGTAGTTTTGCAATAAGTAGACAACTTAGATAGAACTATTATGGAATGTTTTTCTGGCACTAATGGGGGTAGGGGATTAAGAGCAATGTGTTTGTAACAAGTTACTTATGATGACAGAATTTGAGTGCACGTTGTGGCAAATGACAAGAATTATTTCATTTAGTCGCTTTCAAAATGTAATGTTTTGAATTCAATTTTTTTTAATTGTGTTGTTTGTAGGTTCAACATTCAATCAAATTAGATTCCAGTTTTGAATCTGTCGTTGTGGATTTTTCACGGATATGATGAGCTGTAGGGATACGAACCACCATGTTACGATGTAACAAGAATTGTTATTTTTATCAAATTATCTCTTTCTTTTGTTTGTTTTTTGTTTTTCATTATAGAATTTTGAGATTTTTTTAATGAGTTGTTGGGAGCCATTCAATTTGATTTGATATAATAAAACTTGTAGCTTTCACTTTATTTTTTTAACCTTTTGCAATTCTTTTTATATCTTTTGCAATTATGTCGTGATATACTAAATCTTAGTTATAGGTTATACTTTTTGGCTTACCATTTAAAGTTTCTCGACTTGATTTTAAGCCATTAAATTTAATTCCATTCTGAGACTTAATTTTTTTGGCACCTTATGATTGTTTATAATATTTAGGTATTTAATTAAAATAATTGAATTTCCTATTAAAACATTCAAACGAGTTATAATGACTAAAGAATTCATTATTTTACGATAGAGCTCTTAGGATAGAACGCTTACAATCTCTTGGAAATGCATTCAGGTAGAAACAGTAGGATACCATCTTTCCATTTTGAAGCTTATTTATCCAAAGGATATCAATGTCCTTTCTCTATTCTTTGGAATTAGGGATGTAGAAGTTGCTTTGCATCGTTTGGGTAAACCACTCAATTATGTTGTATTTGTAGAAATTTGTAATGAAGATAGACTTATCTTCAGAAGCTGGTGGGGCAAAACACATCAAAAGGGTAAATTGATTGAGGTGGAAGATGTGCAAAATCTAATAGAAGAAAGACTTGATGAAATGATTAATTCAATTGAAGGTTTTGATCTAATAATAAGTGGAAGCCCCTGTAATAATCTAATAGGCAACAATAATAACTTGATAGAATAATATCATATTATTAAAGTTGTAACACATTCTTTTATCTTATAATGTTCCTCTTGAATCACTTATTTCAAATCTACCAAGCAAATCTTTGGGGATATTCAAAATCTACTTACCTTAAAGTTTTTGTAATTATTTATTCCATTTTCAAACATTGATTTTAATAAAAACTTCATTTATCATTGTCATTCATCTTTTTGAATTCCATGTTCAAAATTACCTATCACTAAATCCATTGCACATAAATATCATGTAACTTCTAGTTAAATAAATATAATTTATCTAATTAATTAGTGCTAGGATGGACTAGGATGGTGTTGAAAGTGATGTGGTTGATTTCAGGTGTCTACAATAAGAATTTGACAGTCCTTCCCACTTAACAAAATATAGCTTATAGGATCTAGATCATGTAGCCACCAATTTAGTATGTAGCACTTGTTAAAACTAATCTCTTCTTCTTTGGAAAATACTTGGTCCAATTGTTATTTTCCTTCTCATTTTGCTCATCTTTCACCAGATCATTATTCTTGACTTTATTATCATTGTCCTAGCTGAGTATGAATAAAGGTCACTGGAATTAAAGAAAGGATTGGTGTCTAAGTATTCGAGAAAATCAATTTGGTAAGCATTCTCATTTATCCTCTTTATGATTTTGTGAAGCCCAATCTTCTTGGGCTTTAACTTGTTGTAGGCACCTTAGGGATATATTTCCTTGCGCAAATGTACCATGACCACCTCTTCTTGAAAGACATTTCTCCTTTGATGTAAATCAACACTCTTCTTGTATTGCTCATTCATGAACTATAATTTTTGCCTAACTTGTTGATGTATCTCACAAATATTCTCTACAAAATTTGTTGCCTCTTGGATGATATGTGAGTTTGCTAGAAAATCAACTAAGTTCATAATTCCTTTAGGATTTGTACCATACATAATTTGAAATGCAAACTTACTTGTGGTCCTATTTATGCTAGAATTATAAGAAAACTCAGCTTGGGATATTACCAAATCCCATTATCAAGGGGTGTCCCTATTAGATAGAAAAGAGAGACTAGCTCAATAGATCAAACTAGGTCAAACCCTCTTCTATCCAACATTAGGACACAAACCAAGCTTGGCTTCTACCCAAGAAGGAGAGCCAAACTACAGGGGCTTTGTCCCTTTGTTTTATAAAGGAGAATAAACCACATCTAACCAATCAAATTAGGGCAAGACAAGAGACCTAATTGAGCAAGATTGGAGCATAATAGACAATCATAAGGAGAAACCTAGAAACTAAATAGATAGCAGAGATCATGAACCAAATCAGAACCTTGACCTTGATTTGAGAGGCCAAAGGACCAGAGCGCTTGGGTGCCCTAGGCCTTTTCTAGGGTTTTCAAACTGTGATAATTCTAGTGTCTTCGCCTTCCTATGTTCAAGTCTCCTATAGCTTGATTTATGCAAATTCTTTCAGATCTGTCCTACACACACAAGAAGGAAATGGTTGGGTGCTATTTAGAAGCTTTCCTAAGTCAAGCTTCATGAATGGTGTTTCCACCTATACAATAGCAAAGATGATAGAAAAAGAGTGTGTTCCCAAGGAGGGCAAAGGTAAATTTAAAGTAGATTAGAATGCTAGAACAAAGCATGAACGAAAGAAGTCACCATGAGCATGAAGATCCTAGCATGCTTGATGTGGCATCACAACTTGACTCAAGAAGTTGGTGTAGCCCTAAGAAGTAGAAAGATCTTCACAAGACCTGCAATAAGTTAGTATCGCATCAATAATCCACAATAGAGAGCATGAGAGAAAGAGAGAGTGCAAGAATCCTTCAAGAAGTTAGAGATAACTTAGAGATGTTTATATGAATAAACTGACTTGCTTTTATATGCATTTCCGCTCACAAACGATGAATAAAACCAAATAAGGCCGACAAGAGGAACCACTTAAAATGCCTTAAGCTGACATTCCTATAAAATAGGTCAAGGCTATATAGGGGACCAGGGTGCTTGGGTTGAAAGGAAGCAAGGTACGCGAAAAATGCTTCCTACACTAATCTATTAAGGAAAGATTTATGCAAATTTTAACTTTTTACAGTTACAGATTAAGCTACACATTAACAGGAAGGTAATAAATTTTTAGATTTTGGATTCAAGTGTATGTTCAGTATCCCAATTTAAATAACTACTCACATAGGCCATGTTGTTGGTGTTTCATTCAATGGGTGTTGTCCTGAACCTTATTGATTAATAAGTTGTCTTCTCCCAAATCTAAACAAGGTGCCAACATATCCCCTACGATAGAGGGTGCTACCAAGAAAAAATGAAGTGGGAGGAAAGTTGGATGAAGGATATGTGGGGGTTATGTGAAATCTTAGATTAAAGGGGTGCAATTTATGGAGAAATGTTGGGTAATGGATTTGGTTATGAAGAAGGGTTGGATGGAAGTACATGATTATGAAGGCATGAGTAAATGCCATGGGACCTAGGGGGTTAGGACCAATAGTTGCACATACCATATCAGATTCAATAATTAGATTTGCTTTATATCGGTTGAAGAATTTTGAAGCTTTGGATCTTTGACTACAAGATTTTAGGCTTTTGACTTTGGATTGTGGATTTTTGATATATGAGATTTGAGACTTTTGGAGACGCTTGAATTTTTAGATTTTGGATTTTTGGATTTAGGATTGGGATATTTGGACTTGGATTTAGGATTTCTAGATTGGATTTTGGATGCATGATGTAGAGTTTTGGATTGGGAAGTGGGATTTTTGGATTTAGATTTTCTAGATTGATATGATTGAAAGTCCTCTATTCTAGGCTATACAAGGCTTAGTTAGGGGTGTCCTCAATATAGCTTATAGTACAAGATTCCTAAGTCTATAAACCAAGGTGTATGTCTAGTGGCTTGGTGTGAGAGGGTAGGCCACTCTCCTTTACTTTGTAAGTTATAAAGTTTCTTACAAGCTTAGTTGAATGACAAATGTACCTCAATGGTGGAGTCTTTCGAGTCTCTCCCAGATTTCTATACCCCATCAGGACACATGGGTTTAGGTCACCACTTGGTGATAAAATCCAAGCTAGGCTTGATAAAAATGAAAAATAAACTGAGACACAATCGCTTTTGCCTTCTAAGCTCACCAAAAGGTGACAAGAAATAACATACATGATGTTATGCCTCATGTAACACAAGTTTTTAGAGTGTTTTTGATCCCTAATATCACATAAAGGTGCAAGAGGAGAGCATTCACAACTCTATCCACAAACAAAACACAAGTGAATGGTTTGCTTTTGAACCTCAAGATTGAACGAAGTGCATGAGGAGAGCATACACAACACCAATTACATTGTAAGCACACACAAACAAAGCAAAGATTGATTTCAAAGACTAAGATGTGCAATTAAATTGGATTAAAACAAGCTCTTTGACTCATGGACCTACATGCAAGTGTTAATAGTTTGATTGATTTAGGTCTTAGACACATGAAAATGGTTGCAATCAAAGTGTTAGAAATAAAAACTAAAGCCTTGAAAAAATATATTTTCAAATAGAAAATAGATGTGATCAACAAATTCCTTGTGATTTTTTAATCAGTTTTAAAAAATTGTTAAAATTTGATATCATATGCAAAAGTTATGATCATCACAAGGAAACATGCAAAAATGAGATTCAAACTTATAAATATCTACTATTTATGATAGAATCTAGAAAAATTACTTGATCCACAACAAAGAGGACGGAACCAACTTTCCAATGCCTATAAAAATGTAAAACTTTGATACTCCAAGCAAAAGTTATGTTAATTTGAAAAATTAAGCCTCTATATGCAAATAAAACTAACCCTTAGGTCCTATTTGAGTGACAACACAACACCACCAAGCTGAGTGGAGCTTGTGTGGCATGCTAGTGGTAGGAGGTGGTTGAGCTACCAAAGTAGTGTTGGGACTGAGCTAGGGTGGAAAGTGGGTGATACAACTCGAAGCAAGGGTAGAGGGGTCGAGTGTGGGCGGTTAGATAGTGGAGGAAGAGGTGTAGGGGTGGAGTTCCTTGGTGGCACCATTAGGATCATGGAACAGGGTTCTGCATGGCTTAAGCCCATGGTCCTCAACAATCGTAGGGAGATTAGACCTACATGGCCCCCATTATTGAAAATATTAAAATTTATTTATTTTTAATTTTTTTAATAAAATTTAAATTGAAGTCTTTTTTTAATATATTGCAAACTTCTTACCAAAATATTCTATGAAGTGGATGGGTGACCTACAACATATGACTAGTTTGTATTGTATGGATGCATACAATCGTATGGACTAAACTAGTGACAAATTTGTAAAACCCCAAAAATAACCAAAAGAATTTGATGCCAAAACCTATCAAATTTTATATGGATTTATAAGTTTTTGGGCCTTCTAGACTTAATGGTGAGGTTTGTTTTTGCCCAAGATGCACATAACAAAACTCCTTGACCAGGTCTCTCCAAAAAGAGCAATAAACCTACAAAAACAAACTGGCTAAACCTTGCTAAACCAAGATTAACAAGGGACAAGGTCCCACCGAGTGTGCCAAAATGTATATGCATAATTTAGAACAAAATGCAAAGAGATTAGAATAATATTAAACCTTTATTCTAAATCATGCATAACCTTAGATTGAGTGATAAAGAAGGAATCAAACACAACAAATGCTCAATAAAAATTATACCTTGTTTGTTGGAGATGTGCTCTTAGATGTGGTTGCTCATATGTTGTGCAAGATCTCAAGTGATATACACTTATGTTGATGTTGATTTGATAGAGGCTTGATGATGATCTCTTGATATTTTAGTAGCATGTACCTGTGGATTTATCATTCATGGTTTGATTGGGGATGAGATTTGATTTATAGATGTGTGGATGGCAGGATGCAGGGATGAGATTTAATCATTATAGATGACTAAGGTTAAATAAAAGGAATTAGGGCAAGGATAAAAGCTTGTAGGGCAAGTTAAAAGAATGGATGGTTGAGATAAAAAGATGAATGAATGGTTGAGATTGAGTGAGAGGATTTAGGACAAGGTTAGAAGCTTCTAGGGTTGAGATTAATTTATTTTATTAGTGGGGATTAGCCTAATTAATCAAATAATAAAATTGTTTAACTAATTAGTGGGGAAGGGTGTAGGAAATTAGTTAAATTAAATAAATATGATTTATTTAATTAATTTGGTGATGGAGTGAATGTTAAATCACTAATCCTAATCAATTAAATAAATGTAACTTATCTAATTAATTAGTGTTAAGATAAATATGGTTAGGATAGGCTTGGGGTGGAGTCAAAAGTGGTATTAGGATTATGATGTTAGATGTGTTGTTAGGATGTTGTCAATTTTAGGTGTCTACAATACATTTGTTACTTAACAAACTTTTATTGTCTATGTATTAGAATAAATTACATAATTGGAAACTAGAAACCAAAACCTACATTTCATATTTTACACCATATTAATATTTTATCTAGAAGTGCTTTAAATCTTTACCCCAAGTACAATTGACTCTATTTTTTAAGAATATTTTTCCATCTTTTAGCTCATTTTTTGCCCTTACCTTGCACTCACCTTGTTATAGGAGGCTGAATGAAGAGAATTTTTTCCTATTCTTGTAGTGAGTTCTAATATAATGAAGATCTCTCTATCCATACCTAAAGATCATATTTATTTGTGCTCTACTGATAAGGAAGTTAATATTTGATAAAGGTTGTTGTCTTATAGTGTGTTGGATTTGCAACAAGTGTCATCAATAGAAATGATTTGGGCAATGATAGTTCATTATAAATCCATGTTTTTGGGTTTAAAAAGGATTGGTCATTGAGCTCAATTGATCTCTTGGTCAATCTTGGATATTCTGTAAAGGTGTCCTTTGGTGTATATTCTTGAGTATCAAGTGTTGTATGTTTGGTTTATTGCGTCTTTCATTATATTTAATTTTGTAGAAGGTGTAGTCCACTAGAGACCTTTCCATGATCTAAATGTCTCCATATGTAATTGAATATTCTCAGGGAATATGAATGTACTTTTGAAGTCACATTTGTTGGCTTTGTGTTACGAAAGCTTAGTTAGTGTTACACCAATGTTATATTGCTTGAAGATTCTAGCAAGAACTTTACAATAATGACATATGGGATTTGTCTAAGTACATATGTATATTTGAAGTAGATCTAATTATGTGTATGCTTTTGGTTTCATTGATTTGCATACATGTATGCACATTTAGTTCTATATTTCATATTTGCAAGAATGTCAGTGTGCATCTTTAAATCAGGACTTTGTCGCCTAGTAAACCAAGGCTTTGGTCCTATTGGTTAAATGATCAAATCTTATTTAAAAATTGTTTCTCTATCATCCCTTGTAAATTAGAATAGAAGAGGTTTGACAAGCTTATATAATTTAGTAAAATGAACCGTTGCTACACTTCATGAGAACTCATGTTTGTTAAATCCTATAAATGTTAAGGGGATTCTACAAATGTTTCAATATTTGAGGTGAGTGTTGCTAAAAAGCACCTAGGAGATTTCTTGTGTGTAGAGGAAAGACTTAGAGATCCTTGATAACAAGCCACCCTCTTTGCCTATGAACAATGAAAATACATGCTAAGAAAATATGGAAGTGTCTATGATGATGATTCATGCTGGTGCGAGTTTTATGTTAACACTCTGATTTAATGAGAAGATAGACTTATCTAATAATCTAATGAGTTATAATGACCACTAGAATTGTCTTTACAAGATCTTAGATGCTCAATTTAAAATATTTTGATAGGTAAGATGATAAATAATGGTTAATTTTTTAAAAGAATCAATCAAAAAATAAAATAAAAACATAAAATTTGAATTAGAAAGACTAACATGTGAATATAAATCTAATCATGAAATAAAGCTATGTTCACGAATTTTTTTAAAATATATAAATTGTTAAAAAAATCTATAAATAATAAGATCTAAGAGCAACTTAAATATTAAAACACGATAGTTATAACATAAACAAAAAGTAAAGGTAAACAATGTTAGAAGATAAGTAAATGTACTTATATTTAAGTGTGTAGGTTTTTGCTTCAATGTTTAGGATCATACTCCATCTATGACTACCTAAGTAATTACGCCAAAGGCATTCCCTTTGGCATACGAATCCCTGCCTTGGTGGATCGACGGTCGATGATGTCTTAGAACCGTGCAAGATGATTGGAGTTCTGTCAACTGTTCGATTTTGTCAGATTATTTCATTCGCCGTTTATATTTTCTGGTCTTTCCATCTTCTGCATGCCAGTTTTTGTTTATTTATTGCTTAATATAATTTCGTTTTCCCAGCTGTCATGACTCATTAGCCACAAATGTTTAATGTGAAAAGTAGTACACATTTGTGGGTTTTTTGCTCACTTTGTTTTACTGGGTCAACGACCAATAATCTTTGTTTTGACGGTTGGTGTCACTATCATTTATGAGGTTTGGAATTTTAAATTAAAAAAAAATTGTGATTTATGATTAACTCCCACCATGCGTGAGATAACGGCTTTGTTAGTATGAATGAACTTATCATTCCCTGTATGAATCAATGAATTCAATTCATTTATTTTTCCTTCAATTAAATTTATGTACCATTATTACACATTGTTCACATGTCATACAACCTTATGTGCATTCTCCAAATGGCTATGTTTATGAGGAAGCAAGTGACATTAGTGGTGCAGAAATTATTCAAATTATATGGAGGGGGATATTAGAGCGATCCATTTAGCTTTATGTTAGTAATAATTGTGTAGACCACATTGCAAAGAGCAATTTCAAAGAATAAGACTTGGAAAATTTAATTGTTAGAATTTAATTTGAAATTTTATAGTATTTGCCTTTTTTTTGGTGATGAAGAAATATAATTTTGTGTTTTCCATATGCACGACAACCCTTATAAATCTTATTAGCCCAACTTATTTTTCTAATGTCATTTTTGTACATTGTGTGGGAGAAATTCTTCAATTGGATGGTTCAATGATGCTTCTAAGTTTTAAGGTGAATGATGAAGATTGAGTTGTATTAGTAGGCATGAGTTTTCCATAGTCCATGAATTAAGAGAGAGTGCTTCTGGATTAAACTGTGTATGTTTTTGCTTCAACATTTTGGATCATGTTCAATGATCCATCATCAACAAGAGGAGAAAGTGTGGTTTGGATAGTAGACCTGTCCTTATCAAGGAAATAGAGAGGAAGATATGACAAGGAATGCAAAACGAAGGGCAGGAGGGGATGTTGAATTTATTTTTATTTTCATTTTTACACATCCCCTCCTGCCCTTTGTTTTGTGTTCCTTGTCATATCCTCCTCTCTATTTCCTTTATAAGGACAAGTCTACAATCCAAACCACACTTTCTCCTCTTCCTGATGATGGATCATTGAGCATGATCTGAAACGTTGAAGCAAAAACATACACAGTTTAATCTAGAAGCACTCTCTCTTAATTGAGTTGTATTATTTTCTCTAATTATTTATTTATATTTTAGGTGAAAATTTCTCTATTTTTCTTTTCCTTTCATAGTTCACTTACTATATTGTAACTATCAATTTTCTATCTTCCATTTTTTCCTTTTATAATTTTGCTCAATGCTGGTTTTCCCTATTCCAACCTAGCTTTACTCACCAGTCCCATTGATTTTTTTGTCATTTATGGATGTCTATTAATGTACTTATTCTGTTTTCTTATGTTTTGAGGATTTATTTCATATTTTTAATGTCAAGAGTTAGTTGTTCAAGAAATTTAAATGCAAAAAAAAATCAAATTTTATTGGTGTTTAAGTTTGACAATTTAGGGTCATTTGAATTTATTTTTATTTTCATTTTCATTTTTATTTAGGGTCTTTTGAAATTTTACATTCATTGGTTGAACATAGATCAATCTAATTGTAAATGTAAATCCACACCCAAAAAAAAAACTTGGGCGCTTTTTGTGAGGAACTTACAATTTGTTGATTTATTTTAATCTTTCTCAAGTAGAGGCGTTTAAGTTTGCTTGGCATAAAACAAATTGAACATGCCACTTATGGGATTTGAACATGGATCATTTTCTATTTTGTTTGTACAAGCTATCTATTTATTATTTATCAAAGATGCCTAATTATTTCTTGTGTTGGAATTGTTTCTTTAATTCAACCCCTTTTCTATCTTTAACTTTTTTAGAACTTTTGTAGCATTTGTTTGAGAGGTAAGTAGAACTATCAACTCAATGTTGATGGTAGGTTTCTTCTTCAAGGGAATGGCCTATGATTTCAAGGTATAAGGCCTCACTAAGTACTTGAGAAAAATATGAGTTGATTAAGGCTTTGTACAAACTAAGCCATGAAGGAGGCGATTCAAGCATGATCAAGTATTATTCCTTTTCCATAAATGGAAATTGATATTTCTTGTAGTGGAAATTTATTATTGTATTTTCACACATGGCAAAACAATAGAGTTAAAACTTCAATAGAAGTATATGATATTTCATTTGGTTAAAGGCTAATGGTGCTTTTTTGTTACTCTTGAGATTTATATCCTTTTTTAATTAAATTTTGGTTGCACAGTGAGGTATTAGAGGATTTTTGTAGAACCTATAAATCACCTACAAATGTAGATAAGAAGCCCAAGAAACTGATCATTTTTAGGTATGTAGCTACTATTGAAGTACACTTTGTCCTTTATGACTATTTTAAGAGCCCAAACATTGTAACTATCTATCCATTCAATAGATTATAAATTCATTATTTTTCATACTTAAGTTCTTGTCCAAATCACAACTTAGTGTGTAATGGGCACCCCAAGATAGCTTGTAGATAAAAGTAATAAGTAATTTCTTGAGAATAAGGCATACAGTTTTGTTGATGGTGAATGGTTGTTGTCCATCCATCATTAGAATTGAAATAATGTAGTGATATGTGTTATTGAGACATTCTTGAAAACACAAATCATTGGCCATCACATGGTAATACAAAACTAATCTTAACTCTATAAACATAGTAGAAAAAAGTGTTACATTGTGTGATAAACGTTGGGCTATGGTCAACCATTGTCATGGAAAACCCTATATTAAATATTGGGCTATGGTACTTTTACAATGTAAAAAGTGGAGCTTGGTATGAAATGATACTTTTACAAAAATAGAGAGAGAGAGAGAGAGAGAGAGAGAGAGAGAGAGAGAGAGAGAGTGACTTTCCCTTTGTATTTGGTATCTCTATCTTTCTATATCTCTACCTCTCTAGGTCTTTTTGTCTCCCACTATCTCTTTATCTCTTTATACCTCTTTCTATATATGCCAATAATGGTTCTAGATTTTTCATCATCAATGTCTATCAATGGATCTGGAGATGTACGGTAGTTTGAAATTCTTTCCCAGTGGGTTGTAATATCTTGCTCTTATGAACCACTATCTGATGGGGAGCCTCAGTCGGTAAGACTTAGATCATTGGCGAACTCATTGTTTGTTCTCCTGATATGCCGATATGCATTATCTTTGGCGAGACCTTACTCATCGGCAAGCATGCACAACTTTTGGCCGATGTGCTTTGTCACCCTGATCTGAATCTTAGGCCGCGACTTCCATTCAGCAGCTCGAACCTCCCTTTGGCCAGACTATCCTTGTCGCTCTTAGTGAGGAATGTTTTTCTGATGGCCTCTGTCTCATCGATAATAGCTCCAGCTCCTCCAATCCAAACCCTAGCACATGGAGATGTTAGGCGATCTACTGTGCACCTCGCGTTGTCTGGATCCTTTGCACCGTCGAATAATGAAACAACACAGGAAACAAATGAATATGATACAACAAAGCCATTCCACTGATTTCGACAAAAATCTCACCAGTGGAATGCTTCACATCGACATTTTTAAACAACGGAAGTATAGAAAGGAAAAGAAATCTACAACTATGCAATTTTGTATTTACAGAGAACGGAAAACAAATTGATGACATAGAATAGTTCAATTTCTCCTTATCACAATGCACAATTACATTCATCTCTTCTTCGCTTCGATCTGATTACAATGCTTACAATGCTTAATTCTGTTCATTTTCCTGGTTTTTTAAACTCGCCAGAGGAATGCCAACCCTATTCCAAGCGGCTGGGAGAAAACTAACTGATTCCAAGCGGCTGGGAGACCAACCGTCAAAAACTAACAACCTGACAAAAGTGACCTAAGTCACGAGGGACTTACAACAAAAAAGGAAAATGCATTGGTCCAATAGACCTTATTACAAAACCTATTTTAAAACAAAACATGAACTTAAATGCCTCATGGAGGCCACCTGGTGTTAGGTGCTCCTGCACCATACATCCCACCTTGAAAAGAACTCATGTCCCATGAGTTGAGTCTTTGTCTTGCACCACCATTATCCTTTGCTGCGTCATGCCTTCCCCATGAGCTCTGGACTGCAACTGCTTCCATGGAATCAAAAACTCATGCCTAGCATTGTAGGCTCTACTCACACCTTGCCATGAGTGAGTGCTTGCAACCAAATGTGGATGTTGCATGTCATGATTACTTACTGTCATAACTGCTTGAACACCTGCATTCAAAACCTTGTTTGATGTTGCTTGTACTACTGCTATCGTAGAATATGTTTGCCTTTCAACTCGTGTTAGCTCTAGAGGACAAACAATGGTTCCTACTATGATAGCATCTCTTTCGTTCCAACCAACTTGTGACTGCTTGCAGACCTGCTCTTTGACCTTCTTCTGATCCATCTCAGACATCACCATCTGATCTCCACCATTTAAAACTGAAACCACCTTCAAACTTTGACCTTTGGCAACCCCACTCCTTGAGGTATCCTCAACTGTCCTTGTTTCTTCTTCATTGATCTTCACAAACTCTTTCTTACCCACCAAAATGATCTTGGTTGCCTGCTGTGTTGCAGCACCTTCTTGCAATGGTGTCATCACAAAAGTCTTTCCATCCTTCTTGATGGTGTATGTGTTAGCATATACATCATACAATGCTTGCCTATCAAATTGCCATGGCCTACCTAAAAGTAGGTGACAACACTCCATGGGCAAAATGTCACATAAAACCCTATCCTTATATTCTCCAATCTGAAAATCAACATATGCTTGTTCACTTACCAAAAGTGATTGACTGTCACTTACCCAAGATGCCTTGTAAGGAGTTTGATGAGGAATTCTTTCTAGGTTCAATTTATCCACCATTTCCCTAGACACCATATTATCTGTTGAACCAGAATCTATAACTACCTTACATATTTTACCTTTGCTTTTGCAATTGATCCTGAAAAGAGCTCTCCTTTGTGATGGTTCAGTCTTCACTAGTGCTTTGAGCAATGTCCTCTTAATCATCAAATTTTCTCCCACTTCTGATGTCAAATTTACTTCAGGAGATGTCACACTCCTTGCATCCTCTTGAGTCAATGTGGTTCTTCTCTCATTACCATGAGAAGTTGAGGCCTTCTTTGGACACTTATAAGCCGGATGCCCTATCCAATTATAGCATCTCACATTGGAGAACTTAGATTCTCTACCTAATCCATTTGTCTCACCTCTTTTATTTGGCCTTCTCCCTCGGTAGCCTCCTCTGCTACTTGAGTCTCCTACTTGCTCTTCTTGGCTAGACTCACCACTAGGCCTCTGGTTAGGACTTCTTCCTCCAAAACTGCCTCTAAAATTTCTATCACCTCTTCCTCTACTCTGCTGCTCACCTTTCCTCTTCAGCTTCTCTTCAGCTCTTAATGCTACTTGAAAGCATTTTTCCACGGTTTCAGGGGTAAACAAACTTATCTCATCTTGAATATTGATCCTCAGACCATTTAGACACCTTGCTACTTTGGCTTTTTCATCCTCCATGTACCCACAATGAAGAGTGTATTTGTGAAACTCCTCGGTGTAAGTAGCCACATCCATATCTTTTTGCTTAAGGTTTTGCATCTTTCTGTAAATCTACACCTCGTAGTTAGATGGAAGGAACTGGGACTTGATCTTCTCTAGCATTATGCTCCACGAAGATATCATACTCTTCCCATTCTTTACCCTCTCTCCTTGGGTGTAATTCCACCATGTAAGGGTAGCACCTTTGAGTTTAGTTTTTGCAAACTTAACTCTCTTACTTTCAGGAACTTCTTTGTATTCGAAGTAGTTGTTTAGAGCCTCAATCCATTCTATGACTTCATCGGCATTCATCTTTCCACTGAACATGGGGACATCTATCCGAGCCTCTGAAGAGTCCTTGTCAATAGCCTTAATGGCTTCCAAGAATTGTTTTTGTTCAGTTGGTATCTCTGCCTCTTCTTATTCTTCTTCCACTTCCTCTTTCTCTTCTTCTTCATCTGAACCTTCCTCTATCCTTTTTCCTATCTTCATTGCCTTCAATTTAGCCTGGAGTGCTTCCTTGACTCCAATCTTGATCATCTCTTCCATCTCCTTGAATTTCTTGACCACTTCGATGGTCATCCCCTTTGGAGGCATATTGCTAATCTCTCCTTCGCTTTCTCTGTCTGACATAAACATTCACAGACAACACCAACACTTCTGCAAATCCTCAATTCGACTACAACACAATGCTCAATCAACTGTCCATTCTACACGCTGCTTCACAGACCCATTCCTCTCGTCCAACAACAGATCCTGGAGATGCACTACCACTCTCTCTCGCAGTGGCCTCACTCTGCACCCTCTTCCAGCGAAATCTCTATTGGTGAATGGTCATGACAGACCTCATCATCGCCTGCCCACACACTAAAGGAATCCCATTCCTTCTCGCGACTAGATGGCACGAGCATCTGCAACAGTCTACTGTCAGTCTTCAAAATACTTTCTATAATCTCTGTTGTCAAAATGGTCACCAACCAAACATTTTGCTCCAACTCTTCAGTTTTCCTTCAACTCTTCACCTGCCTTCTCAGTGATAGAAATCAAATACACAATTGCCTAGACCTTTCGCTAGCTCTGATACCAATATGATGGGGAGCCTCAGTCGGTAAGACTTAGATCATTGGTGAACTCCTTGTTTGTTCTCCCGATATGCCGATATGCATTATCTTCGGTGAGACCTTACTCGTCGACAAGCACACACAACTTCTGGCCGATGTGCTTTGTCACCCTGATCTAAATCTTAGGCCGCGACTTCCGTTCAGCGGCTCGAACCTCCCTTCGGCCAGACTATCCTCGTCGCTCTGAGCGAGGAATGCTTTTATGATGGCCTCTGTCTCATCGATAACAGCTCCAGCTCCTCCGATCCAAACCCTAGCACATGGAGATGCTAGGCGATCTACTGTGCACCTCGTGTCGTCTGGATCCTCTGCACCGCCAAACAATGAAACAACACAAGAAACAAACGAATATGATACAATGAAGCCATTCCACTGATTTCGACAGAAATCTCACCAGTGGAATGCTTCACATCGACATTTTTAAACAACGGAAGTACAGAAAGGAAAAGAAATCTACAACTATGCAATTTTGTATTTACAAAGAACGGAAAACAAATTAACGACACATAATAGTTCAATTTCTCATCACAATGCACAATTACATTCATCTCTTCTTTGCTTCGATCTGATTATAATGCTTAATTTTGTTCATTTCCCTGGTTTTATAAACTCGCAAGAGGAAAGCCAACCCTATTCCAAGCGGTTGGGAGAACGATTCCAAGCGGCTGGGAGAAAACTAACTGATTCCAAGTGGCTGGGAGACCAACCATCGAAAACTAACAACTTGACAAAAGTGACCTAAGTCATGAGGGACTTACAACAAAAAAGGAAAATGCATTGGTCCAATAGACCTTATTACAACACAAAACCTGTTTTAAAACAAAACATGAACTTAAATGCCTCACGGAGGCCACCTGGTGTTAGGTGCTCCTGCACCACTATCATCGTGAATGTTTATGAATGTCTAGTATAGCAACAATTCACTCCAACAAAATGCTTGAAAACATTGATCATGTACTGTTGGGATGGTGGTGAAAGGAGGGGAGGCTTGAACAGTAGAAGTTGTTAAGTGTTCTTTTCATTTGTTAGACTTCTGAAATGTTGTAAATGTCCATTTTTGAGACATTTCAATGAGAGAGAGAGAGAGAGAGAGAGAGAGAGAGAGAGAGAGAGAGAGAGAGAGTTTTGATCAATAATTTCATGAGAGAGAGAAAATTTTGATCAATAATTTCATGCTAACAATCCAAATATGGCACATTTGGACATGTGGAGATATGCTCAAGGCAACATGTTATTTTCATGGGAGATGGAGATAAAGAGATATATAAAGATAGAGATAAAGATGGAGAGAAAGTGAGGTAGAGATATAAAGAGATAAAGAGGGAAAGAAAGGAAGAGAGAGTGTGAGAGAGATAAATGGGTGCTTATTATTAAACCACTCCCCCCACCTTTTTTAAATATAACATTCTTATACCATTTTTTTTATTTGACAAAATATAAATTTGGGACATTGATCTATTTTCAAAATACATATTTTTCCTTCTCTATAAGTATTTGTCATTTTTCATGAGTGTTGTTCCTTGGATGGTGGACCTCTTTTTGACTAATAATAATGTTTCTTTTAGATAAAGTTCTACCAAAGAGAGATTTAACACAATGCGCTCCAATGACATAAAATGCATGCCATTTTTGAGGTCTCTAGATCATTCCCATATCATCTACAAATTCAAACAAATCAAAAAAATTTCCCTATAAATTTAATATTTTTAGACAATTAGCAATTCTCAATCTAAAATTATAGCATGTCTAAATCTAATTTTAATCCATTTGACCTCCAAATTATGCAAAGTCCTGTGAAATTATAAAAGGAATGAGGGTCACTAAGTTTAATCAATCTTTTTATTGTGTGACATCCCATGAAATGATGCATGATGGTAGGAAAAATCTTATATTTGAAAGAGAATGCATGTTAAATATAGGTACTAAGATGTGAAATATGAGGATTAGGATAGACAAACATGTACATGCTTCAAATAATATGGATAGGTGATGACTAATGTAATGCAAGTGAACCCACGTGCACTCCATGAACAAGAATCTATAAGGGATATGCATGCAAATAGAAACCAAACACCAAACATGAAAGCTCACCGATTCACAGATTTGTAGCTACTAAGAAAAACATGTAGATCTTAAAGTCCATTAAAATTATGCAAATTGATTCATACACTCAAGAAAACAAAAAATGACATAAACCATAAAGATAGAAGAAAATCATCAATCACTTAAAGACATAGCAATTGAACTTCCACAACTCTTCGGCGTTCCCATTGCAGAGTGCGATTGCTAGTTCTATTTTTATCTTAAAGATTGTTTTGTGTATGATGTCTCTAATAATTATGACGACGGAACAAGACTCTACTCTTTTCAAGAAGAAATTCTATGGCTTTAAAGAGTGCTTTCCCATAGTCAAGATTCGTATGTACTCTTTCACGCGCTTTAGTCTTTTATTAAAACATGTAACTTCTACACGTTTACCCAAGTCTTTTCATCTTTTATTGCGCCTTTGGAGCACTCAACATGGACCCCACGCGCTTTTTGTTTTCTTCTTTTTAACATTATACACTACAGTAATCGTACACGACCTTTCACATGGTCTAGCAGGCAAAGTCGGTGAAATAGGCAGAAGATGCTTTTGGACTGACGAGGTTTTTCCTGCATAAATATTATCCACTCCGTTTGCTCTGCGTAACGCCATTACCATTGGCCTTTTGTCTTTCAGGGATATCTGCATTAAGCCAGCTTTAACCGTTTTCTTTGGTTCTGTCCTCCTCAATTTATAGCAAAGCCTCAGCTTTCGCCTGTAAAGCATTTCAAACAACAGGTAGCTTTTATCAGCATCCTTATTTGTTTCAATTTGTATCTAATGGCATCCTCTTCTACCTCTGGTGGGCATGATTTTAATTCAATAATACCATTAGCGTCTGCATCCTCATCTGGAAGGAAACACATGCCCTACGATGTATTCATAAATTATTGTGGACAAGATGTCAAACGTACTCTAGCCAGCAGAATCTATTATTCCCTAGATTCCACGGGACTGCGAGTGTTTTCGGACAAAGAGGAGCTGCAGCTTGGGGATTCATTTCCTAAAGCTTTAGAAGAAGCAATTCGTAGTGCTTCAATTCATATAGCCATTTTTTCTGAGAATTATGCGCAATCTCCCTGGTGTTTGGCCGAGTTGGCCTTTATGCTAGAATCTGGCGCCACAATTATCCCTATTTTCTATCATGTTGAGCCACCTAGTTTAAGATGGGGGGTTGGAGGAAAAGGTATATATGCAGATGCTTTCTCTATGTATGAAAGGAAGGGCAGGTACACCTCAGATATTCTTCCTCCGCTATTTACGTTATCAAATATTCTCAATTATTTTCTATTTTTTACCCTTTTTTGTTTGTCATACATATCAGAGTTGAGTTAAAATTGTTCTGTTGTGCTTGTATGCTGTTCCACCTGGTCAGCAATATTGTGCGTCATGTATTGAAATGGGCACTCCAAAGCGTTTCATTTTGGTTTGGTGACATCACTAATAATATTGTGTACTAACGAAAAAACTCTTCTTTCTTCCAAAATTTAACACTAACGCCTGTTTGCAGTTCTATTTTTTTTTTTCTAGGGGTAAAATGTTTGCCATTTTTAGTTGTCATTTTAGATTTAAGGCCTGCCTCCCTATTTATCTTTCAAATCTTCACTAGCATGCATTTTGACTCTTTTCATTCTTAGTTTGTTCCGTTTTTTAGGTGGTTTAATGGTTTAATATATCTGAGAGAAATATGGGATTTACCTCATATCGACATTTGTTCCTTCATTTCCTTTTCTGTTATATATTTTTTAATGTGCTTTGTTTTCAGATACTCACTAGAACAAGTTGAACGCTGGAAGCAGGCACTCCAGAAAGCTTCCTTTTATGCTGGTCCAATCGTTAGAAATCAGGAGTAAGTATGAAATAAGCATCCTCCTACATTTAGCTTATTAAATCTTCCTTAAGTTTATTTTTGGGGTTTCTTGTCCTTTTGTTTGTTACATATATCAGCATTCAATTAAGTCTGTTCATTTTGCTTGTCAAATAAAACTATTTTGATTCTCAAAAATAGAGAAAACCAGGGAGATGAGGGAAAAAGCTAACGAAACCCAAGTAAAAGATTATCATCTCCAATGAAAAATGATACCTTGCCCCAAACGAATTAGAAAAAACAAGTTTGACTTGATTACTTTGCTTGCCATGCTCAAAGCAAATTATGCTATGGATTCCACACATTTATCATACAGAACATATAAATTTATGAATTGATAGTTACTCGTGACAACAACTTTTTATATCCGAATTAATAAAAAAATGAGTTTTACTTTATTTTGTTTATAATATTGTTATATTTTATTTTTTCCGCTTTGGAAGATATTATAGAAGTCTGCATCTAGGTAATATTTCTAACCGGCCACACAATGACGTTCCACATGTATGACTGTCGTTCACATATCCTGCTTCATGAATAAATAAAGCTTGACTAACTTTTATATATTAAAATAAGTGTAGTGTATACACTGTAAACAGTGTAAAGGTATGTATTCACCATCGAAGAGAAAGATAGTTGTATGAAACGTTTGTAGGTCAGGCGCTTGCTTTTTGAAACATTGTAGTGGTCTCCAAACTGTAGATTTGCCGATATATTACATTTTGTAGTGTTAGTGAATATCTAAATGAGTATTTTTATCTATATTTAGAATGTATTATCTATCTCGATATATATTTGATTGTATTTACTATTATACTTATATTTAAAAAATATATCTAGAGTATGCCAAGAGATATCTTCTGGGGGCAATGTAAATAGAGATGATTATGCATTTTTTGATGTGCCATTCCTTGTAATGTTTCTTTGATCTTAGTGGATAGTGATGGCTTCTTTGAAACTGCCATCCACCTTCCTTTCCATCCCATTTGCATTTTATTATTTTATTTTTTCTTTTATTCCTTTCACATTCTCTTTTTTATATTTTTATTTTTATCAAAAGCTTATAAAATTTCATAGAATCTGAATCTGTTTATGAATCTTTCAGCTCTTGTTCTCCATTCATGCTGTTTAATTGAAATTTAAAATATAATATGATATGATTTTGAATTTCAATTTATTGTCAAATGTGCATCCAGATTGTTGAATGTTATCCAGAATTGCTGTTAGTTTACATGATTAATTTTCAAAGGTACAAAAGTATAGTGGTTATTAGTCTAACATCCTCCTCTGATCTAACTTGGGAAAAGTCTAACATCCTCCTCTGATCTAACTTGGGAAAACTAAACTTAGGTTAAAATTTCTGATACATAATCTTACAAATGTCAATAAATATCCAATTTGACACATTCGCTATACTCAAAATGATAATTAATTTGAAAACTAATTTCTAAAAATATAAGGATTAATTCAACATAAACTCTTTGTGGTATCTGTTTTTAAATGTCATCCACTTCAACAGTTAAAAGTTAATTTTGGCCAATAAAAATAGGACAAATATTTACCACTTCTTGTTGTAAATGAGGTGTAAACTAGTATATTTATATTTATAAATTACTGGCATTTAAAGCCTTTCCCATTAAATATATTTCTTATTATTGGGATTTATAAATTAGGGGAGAGGGCCAGTTGCTGCCCACGCCCCAATAACCGCTATGTTTTTAATCACTTGACCCCCAATTAAATTTTTAAAAAGAACCAATACATGTAAAATACCAACCTAATAAATTAACACAAATGCACTAGTACATGTTCACAACATTTGTACATATTCACAAATGCACCAATACATATTCACAACTCCAATAAATTAACAAATGAAATTAGGACAAGTGCACAAATGTGAACATGTTGAAATGATACTTTTTCGACCCATGTGCACATAACGCGTTCTACAGGGAAATGTATAAGTGCCCAGAAGCTGAAAGAATAGCTTTAAGCTCTTCGGTCGCATACGGAGAACCCCAAAAAAAATTGTCAAAATTTGATGTCTAGCTATGATTGACGTGCACGAAGTTAGGGTGGGCAACTACTGGCCCCAGCTAGAATATTTGCATTTTGGCATTTTGAGAATGAGGTTTAGTGGTTTATTTATTGTGGCTTTTCTCTATCTTAATAATCTCATGCATATAATTTTTTTAGATTGGAATCTTATAAAATTACACGGAATCTTGGAATCTTTCAACTCTTCAACTCCACCCCTGCTGTGATTGTAGAATGCCTCTTGGCGTAATGAAAGTGAGGTTTAGTGGTGTATTTATTGTGGCGTTTCATTATGATCCTCTATCTTAATAATCTCATGCATATAATTTTTTTTTTGTTTTGTTTTTTAGATTGGAATCTTATAAAATTATACGGAATTTTGGAATCTTTCAGCTCTTCAATTCCACCCCTCCTGTGATTGTAGAATGCCTCTAAAATCACTATTGATTGTGGAACGCTTCTCGGTATAATAAAATCTCTATTAATTGTTTGACCATTGAAGTGGATGATATTTAAGTAGATTGCTCTAAACCTGCTCTAACTTTTGCAGAGATCGTTTCCTTTAGGAACATCCATTGTATAGAGCATATTCTTGGTTTAATTCTATATCTTGTGACATATTCTCTCCCGGTGGTGGCATCGTCTCCCTTGGGATTCCTCTACGTTGCCGAAGGAGCAGTCAACGCCATTACTCCTACCCGTCTGCTACTTACTTGTATCTGGCTCGCACAGTCTGGCACCCTTTTTATTCAGATACATCCAACGATGCTATTGATGTGTTTGGTCTTTGTAGTATCCAATTAGCATTCAATAAAGGTGTTCCTCTTACAGAGACGTACTTGGCTCATAGCAGTTCGACTCCCTTATTCAGGGTTGAGGCTTTAGGGCTAAGGGTTAAGGGATTAGGGTTTAGTAATAGGGTGTAGGGTTTAGGGTTGAGGGATTAGGGTTTATGGTTGAGGGAATAGGGTTTAAGGTAAAGTGTTGAGGGTTTAGGGATAGGGTTTAGGATTTAAGGTTTAAGGGTTGAGGGTTGAGACTTCAGGGTTTAGGATTAAGTGAGACCTAGATGGCTAAGGATGGATGGAGAGGTAGACTAGGAGCGACTGAAAGACAGAGAGAGAGGGTAGAGGTAGAGAGGTGAGAGATAGAACATGAGCTAATGGAACTAGAGGTGAGATATTGGTGTGGAATGAATGATGTATATGCTCTCCAAGCTCTCTGGTCTAAATCTTCACCTTACACGATAGAAATTCCTTTGCCACTTTAGGCAAGTCACTTCAATGTTACGTTGTCTCCACATCGTTAGTGGGTAAGTTCGGTGAAAGAGAAAATACTATGATGATTTAATTGGTGAGGGGGAGAGATAAGTGAGATGTAGAGAGGTGAGAGATAGAACAAGAGCTAATGGAACTAGAGGTGAGATATTGGTGTGGAATGAATGATGTATATGCTCTCCAAGCTCTCTGGTCTAAATCTTCACCTTACACGATAGAAATTCCTTTGCCACTTTAGGCAAGTCACTTCAATGTTACGTTGTCTCCACATCGTTAGTGGGTAAGTTCGGTGAAAGAGAAAATACTATGATGTTTTAATTGATGTATTTGATGGTTTATCATGATTTTATTGATGTTTTATTAGGATTTATTTATACAGTTTCGAGTTAAATTTATTGATTTATATTATATAAATAATTGTTATATAAATTTATATTTATGAGCATGAAGTATTGAGATTGGAGGTAACCCATCTTAATATTAGCCTTTAACCATAGAATATCTCTTAAGATTTAGTGCATTTAGCTTGCTATCTTATTTATAAAACTTTCACCTATGTCTTATGAACCATTTATTATAGAACCTTTTCAACTTATGAGTATTTATTACATTTATTATGATAGTTTATCGCAATTTAACTGTGTAATTTTAAATCAAAAATCTACTTCTGCACTCCTTACTTGCACTATTCTCACACAAATATTATTCATTCATTCTTTGCTATGCGGTTTACTTGCTTCTTTCTTCTTTATGAATATGCAATTCAACTCCGTCTTCTTGGGGATTTATTGCTTAGAGCTTAAGAAGAAGCCATGGCTAGAGCTTCAATTCATATAGCCATATTTTCAAAGCATTATGCACAATTCCAATGGTGTTTGACGGAAGTAGCATTTATGGTCAAAACCAGCACCACAATTACCCTTCTATCATGTTGAGCCTTGTGATTTAACATGGGTTGCTGGAGGAAAAATAATATATGCAGATGCCTTCTTTGAGCTGAAAGGAAGGATAGATACAATCTAGAAGTGCTTCAGCGTCGGAAACAGGCACTCCAAGAAGTTTCATGTTTGTATTAGTGACGTTAAAAATATTAAATGTTGTATCGGTGACATTAAAAATATTAAGTGCCATGATAGTCTTCCTCCCGTCATAGTTCTACATTGACGCCCATTTACACGTTTTTTATCGTAAAATACTTGCCATTCAGATGTTTCATTTCAGATGTAAAATATTTTCAAAGCATTATGCACAATTCCAATGGTGTTTGACGGAAGTAGCATTTATGGTCAAAACCAGCACCACAATTACCCTTCTATCATGTTGAGCCTTGTGATTTAACATGGGTTGCTGGAGGAAAAATAATATATGCAGATGCCTTCTTTGAGCTGAAAGGAAGGATAGATACAATCTAGAAGTGCTTCAGCGTCGGAAACAGGCACTCCAAGAAGTTTCATGTTTGTATTAGTGACGTTAAAAATATTAAATGTTGTATCGGTGACATTAAAAATATTAAGTGCCATGATAGTCTTCCTCCCGTCATAGTTCTACATTGACGCCCATTTACACGTTTTTTATCGTAAAATACTTGCCATTCAGATGTTTCATATCCATTCAATTGCAAGATTTAATGTATAACTTTCAATTTTAAATAGATATACATAAACATGTCTCTTTAAAATTGACAGTTATATATTAAATTTTTAAGTGAAATTTAAATTCTTTATATTAATGTTTACAAATAATTAAAATAGAATATTTTATTTTTAGATTTTTAAATTTCTAATATATTTTTGAAATTTGTGATACAAAATTTTGTCTCTTAATATTCTCCATTGTAATTCTTTCTTCAACGTCCACTCTAAAAACACAAAACAAATTTTATAAATTATGATCTCTTTTTCTTATAAATTTTAATTTAATATATTTATCTTACAATTTTATTAATTTATTTTACCTAATATTAATATATAAAATTTAAATTTTAAATTTCATTTGCAAGTTTAATATATAACTTGTCACTTCTAAAAATATTACTATTCAATACTATCTATTTATATTTATTTAAAATTAATAATTATATCTTAAATTTGCATGTGAATAGATAAGGAGCAAGTAAAAATGACAAGTAGGTACGTTTATTTAAAATTGATATCTTTGTTTAAAGGAGACATATTACTATTCAATAGTATCTCTTTATTTATATTTGAAATTGACAGTTAAACCTTGCACGTGAATGGGTAGAGCAAGTGAAAAATGACAAGTATGTATATTTTTTTTTAAATTGACATTTAATATTGTTGTTTTTGTGTTTCTACGAGTATATTCCTAACCATACAATTATATGACGGGCAACAGTTTTTTAAAAAAAAATTGTCACCAAAAGAATGGTTTTGACAAGCATTGGCGATGGTCAATTTAAAAGCATGCCTCGCGCTTTATCTTTTCAAATCTTCCCTCCCATACATTTAAGTTCGTTTTATTTCTTATTTGTTCCATTTATTTAATAGTGTTTTATGTGTTCAGTGACGAGCAGACGGTGGTGAAGAATGTGGTGAATCGTGTAATCAAAGAAATGAGCAAGGTGGTGCAATTAGAGGTTGCCAAGCATCCTGTGGGTTTGGATGAAGCTGTACAAGACTTTGAAACGATTGCACTTCAATCTGCTGGCTCGATACAAATTGTAGGAATTTGGGGCATGGGTGGCTCCGGTAAAACCACCCTTGCGAAGAAAATCTTTAACAAGAGATGCTTGGCCATGGATAGGTCAAGTTTCCTTTTTGATATGCGAGATGCTGCAGGGAAAGGATTGCTGGTTGAGAAACAGAAAAAGCTTCTAGAGGACCTTGATGTCAAAGATGTATCCTTTGACAATGTAGACGCAGGCAAAGAGATTCTTGAAAGCTGTTTGAGATCTCTATCTGTGCTTATCATTTTAGATGATGTTGATCATACAGACCAACTCGATGCTTTATTGCCAGCAAGGGAGACACTTGGCCATGGAAGTTTGATTGTTGTTACCACACGTGAATTGGATGTTCTTAAAGCGTGGGGCATCTCTGCTATTTATCAAATGAGATCTCTCAATGCCACTCATGCCAAGCAGCTCTTTTGTTGGAATGCATTCTTACGACCCTCTCCACTGCCGGGATTTGAGGATCTCGTTGAGAATTTCTTAATTGCATCCAATCATCTGCCTTTGTCACTCAAGGTCATAGGGGCACAGCTCTATGGAAAATCGGAAGATTATTGGCAGTCTCTATTAGATAAATTGTCCAGAATTTTGCCTGACGATATCAAATCGAGGCTGAAAGTCAGCTATGATGCGCTTGATGATGAAGAGAAGGAGATGTTCTTGGATACAGCGTGTTTTTTCATTGGACAGAGAAAAAGTGTGGCCATTGCAGTATGGGGCGCATCGAAGTGGAATGGACTGCTCGGTTGGGAAACACTTTTCAATAAGTGTCTTGTTGAGGTAGACGAAGATGGTTTTATAACAATGCATGATCACTTGAGAAATTTGGGAAGGGAGATTGCAAATCGACAGTCACCATATCGCCTTTGGTCTCCACAGCAGAGTATCCAGATTCATCCTCAACAGGTGAAGTCGGTGCTTTCTTTCATGGCTTTATTAATCGTGGCATGAGAACCAGCTCCTCTCCTAGCCTGCCTTCTAACCAGTTCTATTGCTTTAAAATGCTTTTTTTTTTTTTTTTTTTTTTGACTATTTAGGAAGCAATACGAATCCGAGGAATGGCAAACGCAATTGGTGACAATTGTTACCCTCGGCAAGGGAAGATCATCATACACACAAGTCAAGGAGAGCACAGCCTCGCGCTCCGGTCGCTTGGATTGAAGATTTTTGTTGGTAATGGAGATTTTTTAAGTCAGGAACATAGCGAACTATCAAGAGAACTGGTCTGGCTTCAGTGTAATCAATTTGAGCACAAAAATCTTCCATCGTGGCTTTCATTGAAAAAATTAAGAATTTTAGAACTTTTCAACTCTCGGAGCTTAGAAGATTTGTGGGAACGTGATGCAGATGTAAGTATCTTGCTTTATGGTTCTGTAAAAATGGTTTTCGGAAATATTTTTAAATTTATCCTATGTTTAATTGTCTCAAAAATTGGTTGCAGGCTCCTTTGCAACTAAGAGAGTTGGTTATTGACTCCAGCAATTTGCGAGGATTTCCAAGGTCAATAGGACATCTCAAGAATTTGAAAAAGATACTAATAGGTCAGGATCATGTCAATTCTGATGCATTGAGCAGCCTCCCACAAGAATTTTGTCATCTCCAATCGCTGGAGCACCTGGAGATAAAATGGTGTAGAAATCTGTCATCCTTGCCGAGTGATTTAGGCGAATTGAGAAATCTGCAACACCTAAATTTGAATGGTTGCACCAAGTTGAAAATGTTGCCATATTCTTTTAAAATGCTGACACTCCTGGAATATCTTAATTTAGAGGGCTGCAGTGAGCTCATCATCAAGTCGGAGTTAAACGTTCTGGAAAACATGACAAAGCTCAGGCATTTGAATCTTGATGGATGCAAGAAATTGGAAGAGTTGCGCCTCCCAGAGGTGGCTTCCTTAACAGAGCTCTATTTAAAAGGGTGCAGCTTGAAGGAACTGCCAGCTAACATCTTTCAGCTAACCAGGTTAACCGATTTGGTGATAGGGAGTGAGTTCTTGACAACATTGCCTACTTCTCTTGGGAATCTGTCTTCCTTAACTAGACTTGGAATCCAAGGGTGCAAGGAGTTAGAATGTTTACCGGATTCTCTTGGGCATTTGTCTTCCTTAACTAGACTTGGAATCCAAGGGTGTAAGGAGTTAGAATTTCTACCGGATTCTCTGGAGCATCTTAATTTCTTAAGAGATTTAGATATAAAGCAGTCAGGAGTGAAGTTGTTACCCAAATCATTTATCCATCTTCAAAGTCTGAACATAGACGACACCCCAATCAGCGAGTTGAGTTTTGGGTCAGGCTGCATGCTCAAGAGTATAAATCTACACCACACGAAAGTATCCAAGATTTCAATTAGTGGAGATAGTTGTCCCTTCCTTGAGACTCTTAGTCTTGTATCTAATAAGAATTTATGGTACTTGGAAACCCTGCCAGCAACATTGAAGAGAATAGTTGTTATTGACTGTAATTTCCTGAAGCACATCAAAGGTGTAGGTGGGCTGAAAAACCTTAAGACGCTGGAGATAAAGGACTGTGGAGAGTTAGAGGGGCTTCCATCTTTGGCAGAATTAGTGTCTTTAGAAATTTTCATATTGCAAGGTAGCAGCAGGGTGAAGAAAATAGCAGGTCTACAAAAGTTGAGATCATTGCGGGAGCTGAGAATAGAGTTAATTGAGCTTCCAAGTCTTGCAGAGTTAACTTCTCTAAAAAAAATTGAATTGCAAAACTGCCACAATTTGGAGAAGATAGAAAGTTTGAAACATTTGAAATCACTGGATGAGCTCAAGATAAGTGACTGTCTATTGTTGAAGGCGCTTCCAAGTCTTAAAGAAATTACTTCTCTAAAAGAATTTCAATTGATAACATGCCACAAATTGGAGAAGATAGAAGGTTTAGAAAATCTTAAGTCACTGGAGACGCTCAGGATATATGACTGTCCAGAATTAGATGGGCTTCCCTGTCTTACAGAATTAACTTCTCTTAAAAAGCTTTATTTGCAAATGTACGATAAATTGGAGAAGGTTGAAGGTTTAGAACGACTGAGATCGCTGGAGACCCTCAAGATAAGTAACTGTCCAGAATTAGATGGGCTTCCAAGTCTTGCAGAATTAACTTCTCTTAAAGAATTTGATTTGAGAATGTGCCACAAATTGAAGAAGATAGAAGGCTTAGAACAATTGAGATCATTGGAGAAGTTAGAAGTACATACCCGCTGGAAGGCGCCGTGTATAGTCAGCTTGGAGCAGTGTGAGAGATTGAAGTCGCTGGTAGTAGTAGCAAACGACAGATCAGCTATTGAACCATTCATCAGCAACAGACAGGTAATAGAAAATAGTTGAATTAGAAATATGAAAGTGTATTTATTATTGTGAGTCATCTATAATTTTGTGCTGCCTGTGCAGAAATGGCCAAGGGAAGTGATAACATGCACGAGGGCAGTGTTTGATGTGGGCTCGCTGAAAAACTACTTTGAATTGCCAAATGTCTCTGTTCTCGACTTTGATAGGCTCCAAACGGGATTCTTAGAACTAAGGAGGCCGGAGAGTTCCGCCAATGCCAATGCCATTCTGATATGTTTAATTATAGATTGTAATGATCCCGACTTGGACTTCTATGTAAGGCCGGGAATAGACAATCTTTTTGATCCCGATTATTTTAATACCGAACTGGGTAAAGGAAAATGGGTATGGATGGGCGTCTTCACACAAGGTTCAGAATGGCTTCTGTCAAACCTAGGTATAGGTTTCTTATGCGTCTCCAGCGAGGACAAGGTTAAATTTAAAGTGGAACAGGCATGGTTAGTGATGGGCGAAGAGGGGAGCATAGTAGAGGCTTTCAATCAGCTTTTCCAAAGGTAATGAATACTGAATTAGAAATAATATTTTTGAGCTTATATTTGTGTATCGTTGTATATATTTGTGATGGTGTAATTGGAACTGGAAGAACCGTAGGTTAGGAAGGATAGATGCAATAAGAACACAAGTTAATCTAGAAGTTTTTATACCATCAGCAGTTCGGTCCGTTCTATTCTTAGTTTGTTCTATTTATTTAGTAGTGTTCCACGTGTTCAGCGACAAGCAGAGGGCGGTGAAAGAAATGAACAAGGTGCCGTTAGAGATTGCTAATCATCCGGTGGGTCTCGATGAAGCTTTAGAAGGGTTTGACATCAAACAACGACTGAAAACAAGCTATGATGAGCTGGATGAAGAAGAGAAGCAAATGTTCTTGGATACAGCGTGTTTCTTCATTGGAGAAGAGAACAGTTTGGCCATTGCTGTATGGGACGGATCAGAGTGGAGTGGTCTTCGCGGTTGGGAAAGTCTTTTCAATAAGCACCTTGTCTACCTGGATGAAAACAATCGCATAACAATGCATGATCACTTGAGGGATTTGGGAAGAGAAATTGCAGATCAACAGTCACCATATCGCCTTCGGTCTTCATGGCAGTTGAACCAGATTCAGCCTCAACAGGTGACGTGACTGTTTTCATTCATGGCTTTATTAACCATGGAAGAAGAACATCCTCCCTAAATCTGCGTTCTAACCAGTTTTATAGCTTTAAAAAGTTTGTTATTTTTATTTTTTCTATTCAGGAACATATAAAAATCCGAGGAATGATCAACGCAACTGGTGCCGATTGTTACTCCTTGCAAGGGAAGATCCTTATTGACAGAAATGAAGTATCTCGTAGCCCCATGTCCAGCTCGCTTGGATTAAAACTTCTTGTTGGTAGCGGAGAACTATCAAGAGAACTGCTCTGGCTACGCTCGCGTAGATTAAAACTTCTTGGCTTAAAACTTCTTGTTGGTAGCGGAGAATTTAGATATCAAGAAATTGGCGAACTATCAAGAGAACTGCTCTGGCTTCGCTGGGATGATTTCAATCATACAAACCTTCCGCCATGGCTTTCATTGAAAAATTTGAGAGTCTTAGAGCTTAATGGCGCTTTAAACTTACAAGAATTATGGACGGATGATGCACATGTGAGTACTTGCTTTACTATTCTTGTAAAATCTTCACTTCCAATTATGTTTTCTATTCCCACTCAAATCAAATTTGGCTGCAGGCTCCTTTGCAGTTGAGAGAGCTGATTATTACTGGTACCTGGAGCGCTAGTTTTGAAAGGTTCCCAAGTTCAATATCATATCTGAACCACTTGAGAAAAATAGCATTGTTAGGTGATGTTGGCAAAGAGTTTGGCATTAAAGGTTTGCCAGAAGAGTTTTGTGATCTTCAATCGCTTGAGCACCTGGAGCTACGACATTGTACATTGCTGTCATCACTACCCGCCCGATTTGGGGATTTAAGAAACCTGCGGCGTCTGGATTTGTGCTCTTGCAAGGGGTTGAGAATGTTGCCAGTTTCTTTTCAGCAATTGACACACCTCAAGTATCTAGATTTATCTGGTTGCAAGAGGCTTGTCTTACAGAAAGACATTCTAGAAAACATCACACAGCTTGAGAATCTGTACCTTTCAGGATGCCTCGCATTGCAGGAATTACCTCATCAAATCACAGATCAGGCAAGCATGAAAGAGCTCCGACTTCAACATACTAGTTTACAGGATTTACCAAGTGACATCGGGCAACTGTGCAAATTGCAAGTGCTGACAATTGGGAGTCCGTTATTGAAAAGCTTGCCCGATTCGTTTGGAGATTTATCCAGCTTGAAAAGCCTTTCCATTATTGATTGTTTTGCCTTGGAATCTTTACCCAAGACTCTCGGGCATCTAGAACTTTTAGAACATCTGTGTCTAGAGGCCACAGGAGTGAGGTCTTTACCGGAAGGATTTAGGCAACTGGCTAATCTTCGAACATTGAAGATTTCTGATTGCCCGCTCAGTGAACTGGATTTTGGATCGGTGTCTTCCTTTTCGTTGGAGAAGCTGACGGAGATAAATCTAAGCGAGACACTTGTGACCAGAATTTCAATTTCTCAACACTGTTGTCCTAGACTTCAAACACTACGGCTTACCAAAAATGACTACTTAGAGGAGATTGAAACCCTGCCAGCAACAGTCAACAATATAGAATTGTCAGGATGTGAAACACTGAAGAATATAAAAGGTAGTCATGCTTTCCCAATCCTTCCAAAGTTGGCAATGAGACTGTCCAGAGGAATTAGAAAAGCCTTCAGAATTTTGATTTAAAAATCCATTGCTCCATGGTAGGAGTATGTTGTTCTTTAGATACATGCATTGCAAATGTTTGCCATCCCAAATGATAATGTGTAAATGTTTTCTATCCAAAATGATAATATCTGGTAGGGCAAACTTTTCTTTTGAAATAACAGAGATTTTATGGTTAACTAAACCTTTGCTTTATTCTTCTAAATTTCATGTGGTTATTATTAATGCCCTGTGCTTTTAGCATGGAATTATATATTTTTAGGAAAGAAAACTCACCCTAAAATTAACGTCTGTGCATAATGCAATATTAATTAATTTATGAGTTGAGATTAAAATCTGTTTACTTACACATTGAGTAATTTGAGATTAAAATGTGTTTAAGAGTGATTTGAGACTAAAATAGACTGAATGGTTGATATAGAATTAGGGTTTGCTTGGAATTTGAAATATGAAATTGAGTTCTATGTTAGTTAGATTTTGGGATTAGGCCACACTCATATCTATACTCAGGATGTTTTTCTTTGGCGTGTTTGGCGTGATCTTGTCCGGTACAAATTTTTAGACTGGGTAATTGTAGAACATTTTTGCTATTGTGTATGCATGCATCTAAGAAAGGGTGAGGCCAAAAGGCACCTTTGGGCCTTGCTATGTACAAATGCAATGCAATAACATTTGATGTCTTTGATGACAATAAGTTCTTGAGGTGGATTTGACAATATTCAAATAAAGAAAATCAAAGAATGGTGGATGCTAATTATTCTCTAGAATGCAACTAAGTTGAGGCAATGTTATAATGAAGATTGAGACTAGTGCAAATTGATTCTTTGTGACGTGTGATTGATAGTTGATAATGAAAGTGGCTTAGGATGATGTCCTTAAATCATCAACCCTAGACACTCTACAAGCTAACAAGTAAACAACTACGTTCCAAATTTATTAGCCTTGAAAATGGAGAAATTTAATTTTGAAGCTATTGTACTAGACTATGTGCATGGTTTTTTCTAGGTTACAAAGTAATGAAATAACTTGTACAAGAGAAGAATAAGTTCAATTGAACATGCATAACTCATATTTGATGTGGTCCTTTATATCCCTTAAATAGAGTTAATTTAAAATTTCTTTTGTAACATGCTCTACTCATAAAGACAAGGTTTGGAATTGTTTTTGATATTAGTAAAAATGGGATTAGAGGGCTCAAACCCTTTACAAAAGACAACTAAAAAGGATGACAAGAGTCTCACAAGAAGTGAGACTGAAAACCCTAAAACAAATATAACAACAAAGCCGATAGAATACTAAAGCACCAACACACACACAACAAAGGAACAAACAAAGAAATAAAACACATAGAAAGGCTAGTGGTTTGTAAGCTTTTGTAGACCACTAGCAACTTTCCATTCTCTATTAAAAAACTCTAGTTTATCAATAAAGGTGACTTATTCATAATACTTCTCCATTGCCTTAGCTTTGCCCTTAGCCTCTATGACTTGCTCTGGTCCTCCTAGTTGGTACGTCCAGATTCTCACCCCTGCCATTTTTGAAGCTTGGATTGCAAGACGTGCAAGCTAGTTGTAGAGTTCTTAATTGTCTCCTTGCTAAAAGCAATAACCTCGATCAAGCTTTTCTTGATGTCAACTTGATTGTTCCTTATTTTAGAGATGCTAACTCTTCCCATTTATTGAAAGTATTTGCAAATTTCTTCACTTCTCATACTTCCTCATCTACTTCATCACTCTACCAATGTTTGTTTTGTTTAAAAACCTCCCTTCCAACTCTTGCATCTTCTTTTTTGTGGTGTTTTGTTAGGTTAGCATTCGCTTCATCACATTATTACATAGAAGCAAACTTCCCTAAAGTTTACCCATTATGTCCTTCAAAGAGATACAATTCTAATATTTCCCCTTTTGGGGGTCTTCTTGTGGGCAAGGGGATATGGTATCATTGGTGGAAGTGGGTTTGGGTTTGATAGGTGGGGAGGTAGTAGCTTCTGAAGGGTCCACAGTGGGGTTGGGTTCAACATTTTTTGAGTTCCACTAAGGGGGTGGGATTGGGACAACTTTGATCCTTCCTAGGTCTATATTTAGGATGGATGGACCAAGAAAATTTAATATGGCCAGAAGGTCTATGAGGGGACAATGCTAAGCGGGCCTTTTGGAAGAGCTCCTTTTTGCTTTTCCATGGCTTTGGAAGATTGTGCAGGGGAACTAGTAGGAGGTGAGTACGTCTTTTGGGTAGGAGGCACTATCTGATCTTTACCATTGGGACGGTGGGTTGCTTTTCAATCACTATAAACTTAGGATTTTTTTCGAGGGGCATGAGGAATCAATATGAGGAAAAAGGGAAGGATTGTATATTCTTGGGAGGAGGGGTTGGGGTTTTGGCTAGCTAAAATATGTATAAACAGTACACCAACCCCTGATATTGGGGGAGATCTTTCTTCCCAAGTAAAACTTGTAAAATCGATTCCTCAAGAGATCTATATATCCAAAATGAAAGCTTAATTTTTATTCCATGTCTTAGGTGGTTTAACATTGGAAAAAAATAAGAGTAGAAGTGTTTGTATCTACCTTCCAGGGTAATGTAACGCATGAGGGTTTTGACAACAATCTTCCAACAACCTAGTAATGTTAAGGAGTAAAAAGTATCCTCGTGTTTTTTTACCTCCTTGTTTACCTCCTAGGTCCTTTGATTACATTATATCTTCAAAATATTTCTCTCGATGTAGAATTCCCTGACACCAAGCTGGAGTTGGAATGTGGGCCACTTAATTTAACTTACCCCAGACCTAAATGGGGCTAAAGGACCTAGGTGGTACCACCTAACCACCTAGGTCCCTCCCTTTATGTCGGGTCAAATTCAAGTTTATGTTGGCCTTACACATCTCTAGAGGTTTCTCCTTGTCGACACTTTTGGTTTGAATTGTCGACTGTAAGTGGGAAGGCATATATAAATGTGTTTTTGAGTTCATTATTAACCTAGATGGAAAGATAGCTAGATAAATGAATAGAAGAATAAACACCTTGAAGCAAGAGCATTCATTGTGATCCTAGAGCAATTTGTGTATTTTTATTATGTTGTTGCAAATTTGGAGCTATCATTTATCGAGTTGAAGGATCTTCATCATTCTAAGGATTCATCACATAGGTGATATCATTGTTTGTTTATCATCATTTGAATCATCATATTGTCATTGTTTAGCCTCTGCCCCCACGAGGTCACACACTCTTTATCAATCAAACGATGTTGGGAAGCTTGAATGCTATCTCGGGATTTGACTGAGGCAAATCTCTAAACACCATAACCCCCCAAACCCTCTTTTGTCGTCTTGTGTGTAGGTTACATGAGCAAGATCTGAAAAATACAAAGCTATAGGAAAACTAAGTACAGGGTAGGGTTTCAGGATCTGAAGACAGCTTTGGGATATTCCCTCATCAAGGACTTGGGTGGAACCGCCCTTGTCCTTCTGCCTTTTTTGGGTTTGGATCTAGCATGAAGACAACATTTAGAGCAACTGTCCAGTTGACACCTTGGGTTAATTCCTTCAGTTGGGGCCTGGGCGGTACCACCGAGGTCCTCCGACACCTCTGCTTTTCAGAGACATGTTTTATCATCCCCCTGATCATCACTGTGCAATTATTTTTTAGGTTTCTATCGTATTTTCTCTGCTATAACTAGATCCTTAGAAAAACTAGGGGTTTTATGCATTGTTATCCTAGGATTTGAGAAAAAGACTAAGTTAAATCTTATCCATCTATAACATATAGGATTTCAAGACCTGCAGCTAAGTCCTTCATTTGGAAGTGATTTGGCTCAATCTTATCCTTGAATGTTATATGGAAAAGGATTTGATCTAGTTCATAGGCTAGTTACTGTCATTCTCCTTTTTCATACTAAATATTTTGGTGATCCTGTAGCTTCGAGAATTTGCATCTTGCTGACTGTTCAAATTTGGTCTTGCATTCATTCATTATTCATGTGAAAATCTTGCATAATTTTGGAAAAAATGCATATTTAGATCTTCAAAAAGCTTGCATTTTGGTAAAATTTTGCATTAGGGTTTTTAAAATTCTCTTGCATGAAGATATTAGTTGCATCAAATATTCATCAAATCTGATTTTGCATAGAAATCTTGCATCATTTCACAACCTTGATTTGAAAATTCATACTTTTTGCAATTGCACATTGTGTATTTCAACATAAGAACTTTGACATCTCTTTCACAGATCTTTGTAAGAAATCTTAAAGTTGTCTATATTGTCTTTTTTTGCAACACTTTTAACATCATAATCACTTCGTTTGTACTGACACCAGTGTGTTTTTGATCTTTGAAAAAACTTCAAAAACCTGGTTTCCTCAAACTAGTGTCTTGGTATACAAAAGTATCACATATATGGCATCCAACCACAGCACTGGGTGGGGAGAAAAGGAAGGATCCCAAACCCGTCATATCTTTCACACATGAGGTCACTATTCAAGATCGTGATGGTCCTCTTTATATTACAACGAGAATAAATGGAAACCCTACAAGAGGAGTTCTCATTGATCGCAATTGCATGACAAATGCTATCACAGAAGAATTTGTATACATGCGTGGTCTAGCACAAGATACTTATGATCCAACAAACATAATGATAAAAGCACATAACAATTATTTTCTTCCGGCAATTGGAAAGATAACACTTTTTATTAAGGTGGTTGCAAAAGCTCTAGAAGCACCATTTGTCATCTTTCCCACCTCAAATCTCGTTCGTGTGAAGTTAGGACATCCTTGGCTAAAATCCATGAAAGCAGCTCCCTCTACTATTCATAAGTGCTTAAAGTTCCCTCATAAAGGGCAAGTGCATGTTATTCATCACAGTGGATTTAAATCATTAGCCACTCGTGGAAATTTCAATTTGGATTATTTTTGGCCGCAACCTATTGATACAAATCAACCAAGACAAGATCAATTCTTCTTGGCATATCAAAAGTATAAAGCAAAGAAAATAGCTGAACTATCATATGACAAGAACACTCCTGGACCCTGTCAGTGCTCCGAGGCTACAATTCTTTCTATCCACGAAATAGAGAGTGATTTAAGTACCCTAAGATGAAGGATTCACCTCGACCAAGACGAAAGAAAATTTTCGCCGAGGCTCCTCCTCCGCCATCCTTACAAGGATCAAGAGAAAACCTTCAAGAGCGAAGCTATCCTTCACAAAATCATAAGATCACTTTTGTACCGGCTTTCTCTTCACAAATGCCAAAGAATACATAAAATCATGAGCCCTAGATGGTGGACAAAGAAACTCCCTTGAGAAATATAACTAACAAGACTAGAAGAAATAGAAATGCAAGGGAAAGAAGAAAGCATCGAGCCTTCACTTGAAAAATGTCACTGCAAGAAGAAAAATATCCAACCAAAAGAAATAGAATCAAAAGAACTAAGGGAAGAAGCTTCAAGTTGGGCTACAGTGCCCTATGTGCCACCTATTTCATATGAAGACCAAGATTGGGAAGAAGATGATTTGATCAAGGACGATCGCTAGCGTGGTTGCATCTTTGAGTACCACATCCTCGACAGTAAATCAGATAAGTATTTGTCCCTCATTTGGCCACACTTGATGTAGCACCTCTTTGAGTTGTTCTCAAGGGTAGCCTCTGCTTAAATATATATGTTGTTGTGTTGTGTTCTCCTGTGTCGTGTTAAATGTTTTAGGTCTCTTTGGATGAACCTTGATACACTTGTAAGGTCAAGGATACAAGAGGACTGCCTCCATTGTGACATTCCTTCTATTTGTTTCTCTATTCTTCTTCACTTGTCTTGTTGCAATTATTGTTTGTGGTGCCTTGGGGGCATAATGTTGGAGGGTGATTTAGGGCATCCTTCCACGTTGTGGCCCCAAGTCACTTTTGCCTCCTCTCTAATTTTTTGTGATTTCATTCTTCCTTTGTACTTATGGCTCTACTACTCGACGGATGAGAACAACAAATATACACTTCTAATAGGGACCATGCGTCCCTAAAATAAGAAAGAAGAAATGGACCTAGTCCATATATGAAGACAGGGGTATCTTGTTACTGACATCTGTCTAGGAGAATCACTTTTGTGTCGTGATGTGATCATGTATAGTGTTGTGAAGTTGATGTAACAAACCTTTGCAATACTCTAAATCTGCTCCTTTGTACTTTGAAATGTTTTTGTCTCACCTTGTAACTACACTTGGTTCTAAGATACCTGAAGTATAACCTCATGTCTATACTTGGTTCCAAACCCGTATGTATAGCCTTGGTTTGTTTGAATGATATATTGTCTTATTTATCTATCATTTTTTCATGAGTTGATTTGGTTGTTATCTTAGCTTAGATTTTCTAACCGAAGTTTGTTATGATCTTCGTGATCTTTCATGTACATGCATATTGTTGATCATTGATTGCTAGAAAATGATATTGATGTGTTTCTATTGTGATCATTGGGAACAATTCTACAATTGTAAGCACATGACACTTTGGGGCATGGGCTTTGCGAAAAATCTTGTTCCTCAACATGTTTTTAACCTTACCTTAAATGTGATTCTACTGGAAAGCAGGATCAACCACTTTAAGGTGGGGGCATATATTGTGGTAAATGCTTGGAGATCTTGGATAGTGTGGTAAACTATGTTGCATATACTACCTTTTCATCGTAAGGCAGCTTTGTGATGCAGGTGGCGCTGTATACTTTGAATATTATGTGCGTATGCCTCCTTTTCATTGTAAGGTGTCTCTATGATGCAGGTGGGGTTGTATACTTTTGTTCACTGTAAGGCATTTTCGTGATGTAGGTGGAGTTATGTATATCTCCAAGGAGATTGCATGGCTCATTTTTGAAAGTTGTTCTGTGGAAGGCGGGGTTGTGTATTCCTTTGAGTGGTTGCACATTTTTTTTTTGAAAAAGTCCTCTCGCAGTAGGTGGGGTAAGGTCTTGAGTTACTCACCCTTAAGCATGTTTTTGGCGGTCATTGTAGCGTGGTGATGAGCTCCTCACCGTCAGGTGTGTCTGGCATGTCTTAGACGATGGAGCATAGCGAAGAGCTCATCCCCATCGCTCATGTTTTCTATGTACAAGACATATAGTGGGTTGACGACACACTCTACAACGCTTGTGTATTCCATGTGTTTTCTGTGTGTTTTGTGGTGGTGCTTAGCAATGAGCTCCCCCACGCTGTGTGTTTTGTGGTGGCGTGTAGCGATGAGCTCCTCCCACGCCATGTGTTTTGCATGTTTTGTGGTTTTTCGTAGCGATGAGCTCCCCCACACTGTGTTTTATGTGTTTTGTGGTGGCGCATAGTGATGAGCTTGCCCATAGTGTATGTTTTGATGGTGGTGCATAGCGATGAGCTCCCCCCATTGCATGTTAGTTTTGTGTAATTATTTAATCATGTCTTTTCTTCATGTATGTTGCGACTACATTTGTATGCTTCGTGTATTGCGTGTCTACACTCATGTCTTCTCCATGTATTTTGTGCTTCTTTGTTGTTTTCTTCATGTTTTGTGTGATTGTCAAGTGTCTTCTTATGTTTGCCTAAGCTTGGGGGCTAGAGATGGTCTTCCAAACTTTGGTTGTGTTGTCTCCTCTAGTGTTTGATGTGTTTTGACCGTACTTTGATGCGTGCACTGACCATACAATCATACACACATTAAAGTGGGGGCTAAATGTTAAGGAGTAAAAGGTATCCACGTGCATTTTTACCTCCTTGTTTAGCTCCTAGGTTCCTTGATTACATTATATCTTCAAAATGTTTATCCCAATTCAGAATTGCTTGACACACATTAAAGTGGGAGATAAATGTTAAGGAGTAAAAGGTATCCATGTGTCTTTTTACCTCCTTGTTTAGCTCCTAGGTCCCTTGATTACATTATATCTTCAAAATGTTTATCCCGATGCAGGATTGCTCGAGACCAAGCTGGAATTGGAATGTGGGCAACTTAAATTAACTTACCTTGGACCTAAATGAGGCTAAAGGACCTGGGCAGTACCGCCCAGGTCCCTCCCTTTAGGTTGGGTCAAATTCAAGTTTATGTCAGCCTTACACCTCTCTAGAGGTTTCTCCTTGTCAACTCTTTTGGTTTGAATTATCGATTATATAAGCGAGAAAGAATATAAAAATTTGTTTTTGAGTTCATTATTAACCTAGATGGAAAGATAGCTGGCTAAATGAATAAAAGAATAGATACCATGAAGCAAGAGCATTCATTGTGATCCTAGAGCAGATTTGTGTATTGGTATTCTGTGTTGTTGCAGATCTAGAGCTATCATTTATCCCTCCTTAGGAGTTGAATGATCTTCATCATTCTAAGGATTTATCACATAGATGATATCATTGTTTGTTTATCATCATTTGAATCATCATATTGTCATTGTTTAGCCTCTGCCCCCATGAGGGCACACACTCTTTATCAATCAAACGGTGTTGGCAAGCTTGAATGCTATCTTGGGATTTGGCTGAGGAAAATCCCTAAACACAATAATCCCCCATACCCTCATTTGTCATCTTTTGTGTAGGTTACAGGAGTGATATCTAGAAAATACAAGGCTATAAGAAGACTGAGTACAGGGAAGGGTTTCAGGATATGAAGATAGCTTCGAGATATTCCCTCATCAAGGACCCACATGGAACCGCCCTTGTTGTCATGTCCCGATATTAAGGCATTATTTAAATTAAAGATTTAAACATCATTAGACTAAGAAATCATACATGTGATATTAATATTAAATAATATTATTAAATACACTTATGGTATAAATATAAATAATATTATCAATTTTAATATTATTATAATTATAATAATATATATATCAAACAATATTTATAATAAGTATAACTATACATATTAAAGTAAATATTATTACCATGCATAGTTATTAATATAAATGTGGATATTAATTATTATTAAATATTATTATAAAACTTAGAAATAAGAATGACTTTGAATATAAGTCAAGTCTTAATTTCTAATATTTGATCGGGCCTTTTTGAGGCAATTGCTGCTATTAACAAATGCGACTATGATCATTATAAAGTCAGCAAATAACTTTAAGGATTAAAAGTTATGACCGTTGGTCAAAGTGACCCTCTAAACATATAAATATTAACCGTTATCCTTCCACAAGGGGAGCAGCTAGCATCGGATCATCATTCAATTACAGAAATAGACATTACTACTAACATATTTTATGCTCTTGTCAATGAGAAAAATAACCAGAGACTTATAGAGATCAGACAGATTGATAAGTTCAAATTAAAGATTTGAACAAGCTGCTGTTAAAGTTTCAGAACAATAGCATTCAATGAACAGATACAGAATGTCAGCATACCAATGATGACAGGAAATACATATTATCACTTTGATCAAATACCTCTGTTGTATTCCTGTATGAATACTTTTCAAATGATGATTGAATTTCAACATAAACCTGGAACATGAAGTCGACCACTTTATGCAACTGACACGACCAGTATTTGATCCACGATGCCTTTATTATCAATGATAAATATTAATTCATCCATGTTTATTCAAATACCACTCTGCTAGGAGTCTGGGACCCACGGTGATGTTATATGAAGTTTGAAGTTTGTCTTTTACTGCTGATGTTAAAAAGAGAGTTCGCTGTCTTCACACTACAGATTTCGTAACACCTCGGGCGGGCTTCTTCAAAGATGAAATCGCACCACACCATAGATACAAGTAGCTTCTTGGCCGTTCGCTGAGATCATTCACTTTAGTTCTCCTAAGATGATGCCTTTCATACTCCCCACGAACTGTTCAAAGAATAGATCGCTGCTAATGGTAATTCGCTGTCCCTTCATTTATGCCTCTTGATGTCTATTACAATCAGAGGAGTTCGCTTATGAAAATAACCCTTGAAGCTGGGCACCGGTTCCGTGTAAAGTCCACACACGCTGATTTCCATATTACACAAACTTCCTTTAGACGGACTGGAGATAGGAGACCCACGATTCCAATGTAGGAGCTGTGATTCCTTATGTTTGCTGCGATGGTTGAGTGGGATGAAATGAAAAGAACTAAATTATATTCTAGACTTCTTAAAGTCTTTCCTGTGGCCCGCGATCCATTAGTAGATAATAAGCTGTCAGAAATTGTTTCCTCAGAGACGGCAGACCCAAAACTATGAAATAAACAATAACTTCAGGTCTTCAAAGGTCTCCAAAATTCTTCAATGAAAATCTCAGCAACTACAAAAGATCTCCGACCCAAAACCTATATCAATCTCTAATAATTATATCAGCAACTACTATCTTTAGAAACTGGTTATACCTTTGAGCAACCGATTATAGCATCATAGCCAGCGAATCAATTATTCAAAGTTAAGAAATTTGATTTTCCAAAAAGGGGACATTACACTTGTCCTACCTTTTCTGGGTTTGGATTTGACATCAAGACAATATTTAGAGAAACTTTCCAGTTGGCACCTCTGGTTAATTCCTTCAGTTGAGACCTAGGTGGTACCACTGAGGTCCTCCGACACCTTTGCTTTTCGGAGACAAGTTTTATCATCCCCCTAATCATCACTATGCAATCAATTTCTGGGTTTCTGTCATATTTTCTCTGTTATAAGTAGATCCTTGTAAAAACTAGGGTTTTTAAGCATTATTATCCTAGGGTTTGAGAAAAAGACTAAGTTAAATCTTATCCATCTATAGCATACAAGATTTCAAGCCCTGCAACTGTTATGGAGTAAAAATTGGACGCATGTCTTTTTACCTCCTAGTTTAGCTCCTAAGTCCCTGTGTTAACATTGTACAAGCTAAATATTCATCTCAATGCAAAATTCCTTGAAACCAATGCAAATTGGGAACAAGGGGCCCATATTCTACCTTACCTCAGACCAAAAAGGTGCCTTGGGACTTGGACACCTGCACCCAAGTCCTCCTTGATTGGTCGGGGAAAATTTAAATGAATGTCAACATAAGACCTTTAAAAGGGTTTCTTCTTGTTAGCTCTTTTGGTTAATTTGATGAATGTTAGTGGGAAAACATATATTTTGAATTTATTTTGTGCATAGATGGATAGTGCAAACTTATGATATCGGAGCAAAGAGCATTAACCGACTATGCTAGACAACTTCTAGCTCAACATCAAAATGCTCAGATTTTAGACTCTCCAGAAGTACTGAAGGGCCCAATCAACCTAAACTCAATGTCTCCATTATAGAAATTGAATTTTGGAAAGGTTGTGCAAGCAAAAGCCTAAGAAGAAATGTTGAAGACATTCATACAAGACAAAGAGATCATTGATGCAGCGTCCAATATTTTGGAGAAGTTGGTGGGTTCATATTGTATACGCCTAAAAATGACACGATTCATCCTAAATAAATATTCTAAATATTTATTCCATTCTTCTATTAATTAAATAAATATTCTAAATTTATTTAATCGATTCACTATTCCATAATTAAATAAAATCAATTTATTTAATTAATTTCCCTAAATTTTTCTAATGTCCTACACAATTAATTAATCATAAATTATTTAATTAATCCAAATTCCTCTATACTAAGTTCTAAATTCAAAAATCCACCTCACCTTTTCCATCTCACCTTGTCCACATCATCAAGTTACACATGTAATTAAATATATTTAATATTTAATTACCTATTTTTCTCTCACCCACATGGCCTATTTCTTCTCAAATCAGAAGTTAGTTAACTAATCAATCAAATCTGTTAACTAATTAGTCATTTGAGTTCACTAGTCAATCTATTTTGTTGACTCCTCAATCAACCCAGTTCACTGGTCAATCAATTCAGTCAATCCCATAATCCACTCTTCTAATTGATCAATCAAGTCTGTTAACTGTTTAGTCAATGGAGTTAACTCTCCAATCAATTTTGTCACATCCCCTCTTTCATGATGGAGCTGGGACACTTGGCACATTTCTACTGGTTGCACATTCCTCAACCATCCTCGGCTGTTGATCTTCATATCTCCTCTCAACCGTTGATTCCCATTCTTCCAAGTCTATAAATGAAGCTTCATCCCTCCATTCTATTCATCCAGGCTTTTTGACATCGTTACTCTGCAGAAATATCACCAGCGCGCCTTTGGCACCCTTTTGTCATCCACAAGCTTGAGATCATACACTTGCATTGGAGCTCATCTTCATTGCATATCACCACAGCCATTCACCATCGACTTTCTACGAATACAACTTAAAAGAGTGCACTCTCTGAGGGCCACTTACCAGCAAAAGGACGATTCTGATAGGCGGACAACAAAAGCATCGATTTCAGGGAAGGTTTGCTTTGTGTTATTCATTGCTATTTCGTTTAATCTTCTTTGTTATCTCCTATTCTGTTGATGTTTGGGTCTTATTTAATTCATTTGATTGATCACCATTTTACCCTTACACATATAGTAAGGATGTATCTATATTATCATTTCATCAGCTCAAGAGCTTAATAAGTTTTGTAAGTACTGACTTTGAATCATTTGAAAAGTTCGCTCATAATATATTCAGAAAGGAATTTGAAGTTAGAAGGTTGGTAGAACTAAAAATCAAACTAGGAAATGACAAAGCACTATTAGAAAACAATGTCAAAGAATTAGAGAATGCCTTCAAGAAAGCATGTGATGTGTATAAGTTTTGCCTGTCTTGGCCTGAAGTCACCAAGGAACTTGATGAGAAAGTCAAAGACATGGAGCTCCAATTGACAAAACTCATTAAGACCTATAATCCACTAACCGACCCCATCAAAAACATAGAAAAGCAAATAGCAGTTATGCAGAATGATATAAGTTCAATTCATTGAGCAAAAAGGAAGAAATGAAAAATAGAGTATGTCAATTGAGAAGACCAATAACCCCTAAAATAGAAGGCATGGCAAAACTAATCTCAGAGACCTCAAAAATTTAGAAATTGTCTGACGCTCCCACAAATACACAGATGGCAGAAAATTGGTTACTCCAAATAAATAGCCAAATTCAAATATTAGATAACACAAAGAAAGACTAGGACAAAGTCTTGGATTAGATCAAGGATAGCTTTAGCGACATTCTGTAATCCACTAAAAAGTAGGTCAACGAATGTATCTAGGTGACAAAATTTAGAATTTTTTGCAATTTTGACACAGGTTTTGACTTCGGCACATACACCCTTTGCCATTGATGTCAAAGGGGGAGAAGATGATGAGTGAAAAATGAGTTATCAGTTAAGGGGGAGAGAAAATTTAGAATGTATATAGTAAGGGGGAGCAGACAAACATTTTTCACTAACTGTTGTCATCAATGCCAAAGGGGGAGATTGTTGGCAAGAAACACTGATATATATATTAGACTTGAGTGTTGTCATTGATGGAAATAAGGCAAAGATCATCCATCACAATGACAAAGACACATTACTTTGGTAGACAATCCTAAACCAGTAATAAGGTACAAGAATTTTGGTCTGAAAGCCCTAAAATGGCTAAGTATTGAAAATGTTCAGATATGAGACAAAAAAGTATCAATACTCCTCTGCAAGATAAGATGTGAAGATGAAGTTCAGGTATGATATTCATAGATACCTATTGCTCTTATATTCCAATAATCAAGTCATGGCTTTATTCATAAGTCATCTGGTGAAAAGTCTAAGTCTGGGTGGATAGTGTTAAGACAGAGAGAGTGAACAGTACAGAGTAAAATGGTTTGCATTCCTCCGCATTAGCATATTTTGTTATGTAGTTTTGAAGTAAGATAGAGATAGGTCATGACTATCAAAATCCAATTTTGTAGCTCTGGAAGTGCAGCAGATCTCATTCTACAAGATCTCTAATATCAGCATCCAGTATGATAGTGTTACAATGTGTCAAGGCTATTTAGTGGAAAATTGGATTTGTTAATCTTTTGTTGTTTAGATGTTGAAATCCGCCTCTCCAGTATACATTGAAGGATCTAGAGTTGAGTGGCAAGCACTAACATACCCTAGAGTCACTTTCAGATGTAGGGAAACTTGGATTAGGAAATTAATTATCATTTTTTTCTTCCCTTATGTCCAATTGACCATTAAAACCCTAATTATGCAAATACGACAACAAATTAATGTATTGCAAAAAAAGCTCTTGCAAATGGGAGTAAAATACCAAATTACAGAATACCTTTTTTTAGGGTTCCGAGGCAGAACAGTTGGGAACACTAGAGCGAGCGCCTAAGTCCAAGGTACCAGTTTCTTTGCGGGATCCAGACCTCCTTCCGACACTGATCAGCCCTGTAACTTATGTTTTCTGAAACTCAGCTGCAAAGGACACTAGAGCAAGCGCCCAAGTCCTGGAAATGCTCCTGTGTCCTGCTTTTCTTCAGATCCTGAATATTTGATGTCTTCCCAGCCTTCCTGCAACTCCACTTTCTCTGGATGCAACACTTGTAACCTGCAATCACAAGACTTAGTTTGGGGGTTGTGGTGTTTAGAGGCTTGCCTCAGTCAAACCCAAGAGAACACTTAAGTCTCCAAACACCATTGTCAGATAAAGAGGGCGTGCCCTTGTGAGGCAAAGGCCAAAACCAAAAGAAACAATGATGAAGACAATATAATGTCACCTTGCAGTGAAGCACTCATGGAGGAAGATGCTCTTTATGCCATGAGGAGATTGATGCTCAAATCTGCAAATATCAACACACAAAACACACAAGTCTGCTCTTGCCACACAATAGAAAGCCTTGAATCACCTTGAGAACACAATAAATTGCTAATAATCATCTAATAATGCTCTTCTAGTTACAAATAAATGCCTAAACATGCTTTTATATGCATCTACAAGAACTCCCGCCAAGATTTTGAAAATTAAAACTTACTGTGTCGGCAAAATGACCAAATAACGGTCATAAACCGACACTTAAATTTTGAGCCTGACCCAAAATAGGGTAGGACTACCGCCCTATTTTGGGTAGGGTTAATGTCAAGGGGTCCACTTAGGTCCTATTTGCCAAGGAACCCAAGTCTCATTCCATCGGGGTGTTAAAACATAAACTAAAATGTCATAAATGCATACTAAAGATTCGGGAGCTAAACCTTATGAGGGAAAAGCCCCCAAGGAGACATTTCCCGATGTTACATTTAGCCCCCACTTTAATGTATGTATAAACAGGAGGCCAATACATGTATTAAAGTAAGGTCACAAACACAACAAACACATCAAACACATAGAAGACATGCCGATCACAAAGAAGACAGTAACACGCATGGAAAACATGGAGAAGACAGTTACAGTCACGCAGAACACAGAGCAGACAGTTAATGCATGGAAGACAGAAATGATATCTTTTCTTTTCTTTTTCTCATATATATGAAATGCAAATGCAAGTACTGGAAAGTAAACAAACCTCCCATAATACATGATGCACTTACCTGAAGGCGCAGGTCTCTGTATATATGGGGCAACACACACGCAAAACCTCCCAAAATGCATGAAACACTTACCCAAAGGGGTTGGTCTCTGCATATGGGGCAACAAACACGCCAGAACACACACTTGAAGACACGGAGAAAACACGGCAAACAAGTGATGGTGTACCTATTTCTAGGTCAACACCATCTCAAGCACATTATAGGCACACACCGACGATTGGGCTTCGCCACATCAATCGCCAAAAACATATTTAAGCATTGAGTTAGTCACAAAACTGCTCCCCACCTCCGCAGAGGACTTTTAAAAATGACAAGATGATGCAATCTGCTCTGAGAAATACACCATCCCCACCTCTGCAGAGGGCTTAAGAAAAATGATATGCTCGAGATATCCCGCCTTCGCAGAGGGCTTACATGATTGATTGATTGATTGCAAACAAACTCAAGATGCAAGAAGCACTTACCCAAAGGTGCTAGTCTTTAAACTGCATCTGAAGACAAATTTCACTCTTACATCTTTTTCAAATTGTGTTTAATAGTTGAGTCCTCTTGCAAAAATTGTGATTCAACTCGGTTAAATGTCTTTGAATGTATCTAGTGAAAAGAGGATCTAATTAAACTATCAACCTCATCAACAAACCCTCTTTTTCTACATAACTGGTGTATTAAGCCTCTAAGTTATAAGGTCTAGATCTAGCTTCCTAACTTTTTCCTTTGGGCTAGTAATTATAAACTAACTTGACCAACTTGTCTTTTATGTTAAACCTATTTTCCTATGTAACACTTCTAAATTTTTATTAATATGTTTTCCCATTAATTTAAAAAAATTATAATTTCATTTTCCTTTAAAATTAAAAGAAAAACCTTCAAGTGTATGATTTAAACCTATGACCTCTATTTGCAAGATGAATGACTCACCAACTCATTTACAAATACAGAGTGTTCCAACGTGGTTTCAAGATTACTGTATATTTCCAGCATGGTCTGTCATTGTTTTGAATGATCATTTGTAGTTTGCAGCTCTCTGCTGCCTCCTTTTTGTAACAAAAACAAAAAACAACTCATTTACAAATACACGTGCAAAAGAATTTAACTTCTTTAACACCTTTATTTCGATTAAATCAAAATTAAACTAACCCCGTTAAGCTCTGGCAAAAATTAGAAGTAAATCTGCTAGAAGCTTGAAACCCCATATTACCTAGAGCCCGGCTTTGCCTCCTCTATGTTCACAACTTGTAAAGAAAAGACAAAATACTAAGATGATTTCTTATTTCATTTGATTGTCACGGTGAATAAAAATTTATAATTATTTACCGACAAATTATTAGTGCTGGTATCACTGGAAAAAACAGACAGGTCAATAATTTTAATTATAAGCCACATAAATCATATACCTACAACAATGATGCTTACCATAAAAAATTCTGGTTGCAAGTCCTTGATACAGAAAATGGATAGACGACGATTATGAAACAACAATCTCTTCTATTTCTATAAAAACAATCTTCCTCAACAAAACAAATTTCTTATTTTACTCTCATAGACCCCTCCTGAATACGCTGTTCCAAATGGTTTGGAAGTAACTGGGCCTCCCTGCCGACTCAGTTGATACAGCCGACCTCGTAGCCGCTGTAGCAGGACCTGGATGTAATATCGGACAGCCCTTTATTTCAATAATTTCAAGGTTTAGTAGGCCCGGTATACCGTTTACGGTGTGCAGCTTTGCGCAATCATACAGATTCACCGTCTTGATTGATGATGGGAGGATTTCTAACTCCATTAAACTGCAGTTTAGCTCAAGCTGTAGAGTTTCAAGGTTGGGACAACAATCTTGAGAAATTGATAATCTCTCCACATTGGTTGCTTTTAGATGTATCACCTTGAGTTCACCAAGTGAAGAAGCAGAGCCCGACCCAAAATCCAGCTCGGCAATTGGGCAATCAAAAATCTTCAAAGTTCGAAGATTAGTCAGTTGCTTAAATCCTTTTGGCAAAGACCTCACTCCGGAGGACTTTATACACAAATATTCTAAAAGCTTGAGACGCTCTACAGACTCGGGCAAAGATTCAAGCTTGATGCATCTCGTAATTTTGAGACAAGTCAAGCTGGACAAATTGCCAAGAGACGCTGGAAAGCCTGTCAAGTGCGGACTTCCAATCACCAGCGTTTCCAATTTTCTTTGTTGATCTATATTATTTACATCCTTAAGGTTTGTATTTTTCAGGTGGAGCTCTCTCAGGGACATCTGCTCTGTAATATGCAAGGGCAACTTATCCAATTTAGGGCGTCCGGAGAAGTACAATTTCTCCAGCTTTCTCATGTTTACAAGAATGTCTGGCATAGTGGGAAGCTTTACACAACGTGATAAATCCAGGTATTCCAGGCTTACCAGCTGCTTAAAAGAATCTGGCAACCTCCTTAGCTTCTGGCAAGAGCACAAATCTAGATGGCGCAGTTCTCCTAGTTCACCGAAATCGTTGGGCAGTTCTTCTAGCTCGTTGCAATGGCGTAGCTCCAGGTGCTCAAGCGATCGAAGATCGCAAAGCTCATCTGGCAGTCTTCTAAAGAGAAATTCTTTTCCATGATAAGAAATCAAGGCTATCTTTGTCAAATGTTCCAGACCTGATATTCTACTTGGAAATTTGTGGAAACTGCTGCCTTCGGTAGCAATAATAATCATCTCTCTCAGCTCTTTTGGAGGCTGCAGCCAAATTTCAATTCAATTTAGCTAGGTAGGATAATGACTGGAAGTAAGGTTTTGAAAAAGAATGATAAATCAAAATATGTTACTTACCTGCACGTTTTTTTCCCACAGTTGTTTTAAACTCGAGGCTCCATAAAGCTCTAAAACCCTTAACTTTGTCAATGAAAGCCAGGACGGAAGATTTGTGTGCTCAAACTCAAACCAACGAAGCCACACTAGATCCGCTGATAGTCTGGCAAAGTCTGAGGTGAAATCATTTCCGGCAACAACAAGAAGCTCTAATAGAATCTGTGATCCAAGACCCATGCATCGTTCAAAAGGCGGCGGGTGATAGTCGCAGCATTTAGGGAACTCGTAATGAGCAGAACATTTAACAAATTGAGTTGTAGCCGCCATTATTCCCCGGATCGAGGTTATATGCTGAATAGAAGTTAAAAACACGAATAAAATTGGATCAAAGCAATCAATGGGACAAGCAAATGTGATTTGAGTTCCTTGATTAGTAATAACCCATACAAGTAAAATACCAACCTTACCTGTGTGTATCTCATAATCCGGGTAAAATCCCCGGGAGACCAAAGACGATGTGGCGAGCATTCAATTGCGATTTGCCTTCCCAAATCGCGAAGAATGTTACTCATTCTTATGCGGTTTTGCTTGTCGACCTCAACGAGACACTTGCTCACAAGGTTTTCCAGACCACTCCACTCAGCTGCATCCCACACTGCAATGGCCAATTTTTCCTTTTCTCCAACGAAGAAACAAGCTACATCCAAAAATATACGCTTCTCATCCGGTTCTAGTGCATCATAAATAGGTCTCAGCCTGTCGTTTATCTTCTGGGGATATGATCTAGAGATCTTATTTAAATTTGATCTCCACTCCTTCTCAGGCTTTCCGTAAAGCATTCCCGCAATGACCTCAATAAACAAGGGCAATCCATCACAAGTTTCTAAGAACTTTTGAACGAGATCTTCGAAGACTGCCGGTGGAGAGGTGTCTAAGAAAGCATGCCAACAAAAAAGTTCCTTTGCATGACACGGATTCAGTTTCCTCATTTCGTAAATGGAGATACCCCATGATTCAAGGACGCTCGGATCGCGAGTAGTAACAATAATCAAACTACCCGGTCCAAGGCTTTTGCCCTCCTCTGGTAACAGAGCATTCAACTGATCCAGTTGATCAACGTCATCCAAAACGATGAGCACACGAGAGGATGAGGATCTGAAACGCCCAGCCAATATAGCCTTGAGTTCGCTTACATCTTTCGAGTGTACATCTCTTAAATGTAGCAGGTCCTCCAAGAGTTTTTTCTGCAGGTCATGCAAGGCAGCCTCTCTTACATCAGATAGAAAACTATAGCTATCGAAGGTTGAGCATTTCATGTTACATAACTTTCTGGCAAGTGTGGTTTTACCACAGCCAGCCATGCCGACAATTCCCACAATTTGTACACTTTGATTAACTCCAGCAGCTCTAATTTCATCAAATCCTTTTACGGCATCATCCAGACCAACTGCATAACGAGGTAGCTCGAATGGCATCTTCACTTCCATTATCTCTCGCTGTACGCGATTCACAATTTTTTTTAACAGAACCCCTTCATCCTCACTGGCCATTGCAAAAAAATATCATTTTGACGGTAATGACTGTAAAAAGTAAAATAGAAAAAACAGAAACTAAGTTAGATGCATCTGGTGAGGAGGGGACGAAATACATGATGCATACCTATTACTCTTGACTATACAGCCGTCACGAAAGGCAACTTCGTGGAGTGCGTTTTTCCACTTCTTAAGCGTTTCTAGCTGGTATCTACCTTCCCTTTCATGCTTGGAAAAGGCGTCTGCATACATTCCCCTAGTCCACCGTTTGAGATTAGGAGGCTCGACATCATAGAAAACAGGAATAATCGGGGCCCCGCTTTTTAGCATGCACGACAGCTCTTCCAAACACCAGGGCGATGCCGCATAATCTTTGGAAAATATGGCAATATGAATTAGAGCACTACGGATTGCATTCTGCAGTGCTTGCGGTAGTGAGTCGGCCAACTCAAGCTCTTCTAGGTCGAAAAAGGCTTTCACTTTGAGGAGATCAAGAACATGGTAGATGGGGCTGGCCAGTTTCGATTTAACATCAGGTCCACGATGATTTATAAAAACATCATAGGGCTGCTGCCTCAGTGTTGTCGATGATGACACAAATCCCGTAATTTCATCGAAATCATTCTCTGTTCTTACTCTCGAAGATGAAGCAGCTGCCATGGAGTTGAATGAGAAGGCAGGAAAGGGAAGTTGAGCAAGACTCGAGGAATAAAAAGAGTCGAGATTTGAGAGCTACTGAGATGTATTATATTAAGTGAGCAAGGGAGGAGGGATGGACGTTGGAGCCCGGGGCACGCGGGAGCAAACGAGTGGTGGATACGATTACGCGGGGGAACACTCGCTCCAAAGAGAAAAAAACATTGTCCATTTAATTGCAAAAGCACTTTGTGGTGGCATTGAAACTCGGAAGAGATTGAACAATGGGAGATATTGATATCAGGTTGAAATGCCTAGGTTTTGAGTTAAATTTATTGATCCCATATTTCATTAGTACTTGTTTATATGAACCCATCTCTCATGAGAATGAATGGTCCATTTAGCACTCATTGCATTTAGGTGATGTTCATAGGGGTGAAGCATCGGGAGGAGGTCACCATCCCAATACTACTCTAACTCAACAATGATTAATCATGGAGTTTCCCCCAAGATCATACCCACTTTGCTTGCCACCTCAATGGAAAGTCGTGTTTTCTACATTATCAAAATAAAATTAATTATTGATTAAAAATGTGTGCATGCGCATGAATTGTTAAAAGACTTTGACCTTAATGTAAAGGTTGGGTTCAAAAGCTATGTTATCTTGTCTTTGCAACTACTTATGGTTGTTGTAGTACTATTGTTTTTGATATTGGTAAGCTACAAACAAGGGTGCAGAACCCTATTACGAAAGCCCCACAGGCAGCAAAATAGGTCAGTAGCTACAAACAACAAAAAAATAGCTAACTAACAACAAATTAACATAACAGTATAATAAGAGAACCAATACCAAAAACAACAACAAAACCATAAACTATTTAAGCAGAATATTCTAGTCTTCTTTGAGAAACTCCAGAAGTTCCTCCTTGCTCGCAGTCTTTCATTCCTTGTCAACTTGACCATTATGAGCATCCTACAGAATTGTCAACGTCATTGCAGCACAGTGGATCACCTTCAAGCACACAGTAGCTAGTACCTTTACCTTATTCTCCATAGAGAGAAGTCTCCTCTTGACATCAACCACCTCCTTATTAAGTTGATTACTAGTATCACAGTCCCTAGCACTGTCAACCTCCTTCTCAGGGGTTTCGAGGATCTCCACTTCATCTTGATCAGTATCATAGTAAGAGTTGTTTAAAGACTCAAAGTGATTGGCCCCCTCTTGTTCCTCGGGTTGCTCTGGAGTTGACTTGACCTGTTAAATTTCAACCTCGTCCTCAGGGTCTGAGGCAGAGGAATAATCCACTATTTTCAACACAAGAATTTTCCCCCCAACTAGTCTACTTGACCTGTGAATACTCGGTCTCCTAACAATGCTCCCTTTAATCTCAGCAGCAACATCCACCCCCTATTCTTGGGGCTCATCATTCCCCTCATCCGCTAACAGATCAGTTGTTTTCTCACCACTAGTAGTATTCTTACTTTTCTTTTTTCCAACCTTCCCTAAAGTAGGGTGTTCTTCAAGACTTCCTTTCTATTTTTTTACCACTTGAGTGCGAAGGGTTGTTCTTCAAGCTAGACAAACCCTTAGGAGCAGCCTTTTGGGATTGCCCTAGGGACCCAGCTGCACCCCCCGAAGGAGTAGTCGAGTAAGTCGAGCCCTGCCCAATAGGGTTAACTTTCTGAGAGACCAGAGGGGTTTTGGTGACCTTTTTCTTGTGGAACCGGGATATAAGAATCTCAACAATCTGCATCTTAGGGTTAAGGGAGGACCTGGTTGGGCCTTGAGGATCTTTGCCAATGGGGTTGGAGACCTTGTTTTTACCAGGGCTACCATACCTGACACTTAGAGGGATATTATCCTCCGAGTCATTATCTTTGCTTTCCTCAACTAGATAGGCTTTTATCGGTTTAGCAAGGCAGAGAGCAAGGTGGAAATGGTATAGACGAAGGATTAAGCCTTGATGGAGCGGGACTGTGACCACAATAGGTTACCCTCACGAGTTTTTTGGCCATCTTGACAAAAGACTCTAAGGAGGAAAGCATATAAAAAGAAAAATTCACCAAAATCTTATGCCTGAAATGATTAAGAAGGGCAAAATGATAATGATAGTAGCGCCTAAATCGACCCTCCAAGGTGATGTACTTCATAATGAGGTAGCAGACTCTGTCCCATGGGTTGACAAGGCTTTCACACTCAAAACGTCCCTGCATGCAAACATGCTTCTTCCCTTCATGAAAGAACTTCTTCATTCCTTTAAGGTCCTACACTTTGGTTTGCTTCCTCAACCTATTGTCATCGTAGCTTAGACCCGTGGCTTTGGCAATAGTATCTTCAGTGACTTCAAACTAAACCCCACCCACACAAACTTTACGGTCATCATCCCATGACATTACAAATTGCATAGAGAGATTTTTGTCAAAGCTATTCAAGCATTCCAGAAGCAACATAATCCCCCCTTCATAGCAGATACTCCACACCATGGAGTCAGCCTTGAACTCAGCACAAGAGGAAGGTTTTGTTCGAACCTTGTTGCCATCCATGGTTATGATCTTCGCAATCCAGCAAGGAAAATCACATAACATAAACTTAGGCATCCAAAAGAAATGTAGCTCCTCTCCTAACTATTTAGAAAAAATGATCTGTCGGTCATCATTAATTCTACTCTCGAGGTCACTCAAACCCCCATACTTGTCCTTCATATCACCTTCCCCATTTGAATCATAATTGTCATCATTATGGAACTTGTAAGGGCTTTCAAAAAATAGAAGAGTCGTTGGTTTGTGATATGACCCCTTATGTCAGCTAAGCAACTACTTGAGGGTCTCGCTAAGCTATCTTTTGCTTATGTGGAAGTCCCCGATCCTTATGGGATGGGCATACGTCATCAAAACAGTGATGACAAAAACCTTCTTGTGCCTCCCCTTGTGGCAAAGGCCAATCATGAGAGCATAAGTAAGGATATAGAGAAGTTATGGGCTGACCATTAACTAGTATAAGGTTGGGCCTCCTTTTGGAGATTAATTCTAATATTGGGAGGTAGGTTTATGAGACTCCTCCAACATCTTACAAGGTATAGATTACTCCCTATATTTGCCATGGCATCTACAACTTGGTTTTTGTTGACCCATTTTCCTCTATCCAAAGTCAAATGGTCCACCCTTAAAAACCCTTGTTGAAACTATTGAGGACTCAGTTTTTGCAAAACCCTAAACCCTAAGAGCCCATGTCTTGTATTTCAAATAAGACTTAAGTCTTTCGGGGCCCAAGGGTGCCGCATGGAAGTATTTATGCAATTTATCTTTTAATTTATCGTTGACTTCCTGCAGCGGGTTCCTGATCATTTAAGTTGTAACTTAAAGCCTTTAAAATTGTGAAGTGACCAGCCTCTTTTCCCTAGTGTTACCACTCATTTCCCGCTGCGCCTCAAAGTCTAAAGCCTTAAGTCTTAAGAAGGGCCTAAATGTGCCATGTGGCTGCTTATCGCAGCGTCACAATGCGTAATCAGTGACGTCACCATACCCTTGCACAACTATGATAAAGCGCCAACTATCGAAGACTTTGATGAATCATATGCCACCAAGTGTCATGGTGAGATACGATCTGCAAAAGGATTGAAATACAACGATCACGCGTTGTCGCAAAGGAATCTTTTCGAGGGGAATATTCATCGTGTGGTGGTGACGAAGTGATGTGTGGCAAGACCCAAGTGTCGAGGTACAGTATTTTGGGCCCCGAAGTATCATGTCTAAGGTTTCTAAGTGCAACGAAGTGTGCCATGTGTCACCTTCGTGGGTGATTGAAGGTTGAGAAACAAAAGAAGCTTTTGAAGGCACACCAGTCTGCCATCTGTCCCAGTTTTGAGCCTCTCAGGTGTTGCCACATTTCAGGAATAAGAAGAGTGCAGGAGGGCCAGAATAGAACAGTTGTGCAAGCGCATAGGGGAATCCTGCCAAAGAGGAATATTCGTCATGTGGCTGCGACAAGGCGACACGTGGCCTCATCTTAATAAAGAAATAAAAGGTGTATGAAAGGTGCCACGTGGGGGCTCCTGCTTGATTTTGCGGAACCAAAATGAAAATGACTTGCTCTCTACCACTCGGTCATAGAATGATGATGCGTGTCCGAGAAGTAAAGGAATTTTAAAGTACAATGGCTGGTGATGGAATGCATGGCGACCGTCGATCTAACCCAAAGGGACATGTGGTAACTTTCTAGCTTGCAGAGCTCAAAGGAAGCAAATTTTTGGATGGAGGTCTAGGAATGCACTATTCCTCACCACTTGGAAAGATCAAGAGATGAGGAGGTGAGCTCGCAGTTTTGAAAGATCTAGCGGTGGTGCAGCATCGTAGAGGAATCTTATCTACATAAAAGATTCACTGCGTGGCTATGAGATGATGACACGTGTATGTAAGGTAAAGGAAAATTAAAAGGAAATATAGTGGTCGTCTATCTAAAAGGGCAAATCTATCTACGATTAGGATTTAAAAGAGAACCTCAGGCATCCTGAAGGTGGGAAATTTGTGGACTCGACCAACAAGGAAATGCAGAGCCCAACTATTCAAAGGTTTCAAGTGATGAAAGATGTAGAAATTCAAAGGGTTCGAGGACTTAAATTGTTGTAAAAGCTTTTCTCAGGGGTTTTGTCTCATCTCCCATCAATGCGAATCCAATCTTCTCAGCTGCCCCTTAACAAATATTCACTGCATTAATTATTGCAGGTTGATGAATCAGCTATTTCCATTGAAAATGTAAATATCTCCCATTTGCTCCAGGATCCAGATATTTTCTACATTGAATTCTTGCGGATAGACATCCCTTCAGACGTAGATATTTTCTAACAGAGCCCGTGGGGCAATTTATTGTAACCTAATTAGGTCAAGTGCTCAAATGTTATATATGCATCTTTGAGAGATGTAAAAAGAAGAGGATGGTAATTTTTGTGCTGTTATGCTACCGAATTTCTTGTAGTCAAACCTCTTAGTGTAATTGCTAGATTATTGGAATGTGACTCACTATGCCTGTATCTTGGCCTCTGCTATCTTCTAATTAATCCACCAATGAGTGTAATTAGCTATACTGTGTCTTTATCTACTACTGGTTATTTTGTGTTGTAATGGTTTCTGGCCTTCATGTATATGCATAATATCTTGCCTTTCTTATGCTCTAATTTATGTGTTTTACTTGAAGTTGTAATCTATTCTATGAGTAAAATGACTCCTCTATAGGTTAGGCTTTCATAACGAAGCCTCAATCAGCCTTATAAGTCTGTGTGAACTCCCATTGTGATTGAGATCATTGTTGTGTCTCTTCCAGGATTTCTATCACTCACTAAATCTGGTGTATCACCCCTCTTATTTCAATTTCTTTCTAACTCTTTTTCCCTGCAATTCTAAGCACTAGGTTTAGATAGATTACTCTAAGCATTAGGCTTAGAATGAGGAACCAACCTTCTCTGGAGGTCTGATCTCAGTTTGCAAGGTCCCACACCTTGAGATCACTCCCATTGTGTCATTAGAATTCTTGGACTCTCTCCAAGTAGGGTGCAATTCTATGTGACAACAGTTTTTGGCATGCCCCGTGGGACAAGCTTGACGAGCTTTATCATCCGTTGAAGGATCTAGTGTGTTCTTCAACTCATCTTGCCAATAAGGGCAATCTCTCCAATACCATGGCGACTCTACTAATCAAATATGCTGGTGAAAGTAGCCCAAGCATCTAAAGAACTGTAATAAATCAAAATTTTGGTGGTATTCCTAGTTTAAGATGCTTTTAGAAGCATCTCAATCACCTGGCGACCCCCTAGTACGACCGTATTTCTCTGAAGGGTAGACCTATTTTCTCTTACTTTTCATGATTGTTTGAATGTTTCGTGGTTCTTAATGCTTCAAAATGTCAATTTTTTATGGAGACTATGGCTACTTCCCATCATATAGCCATAATGCAAATTATATGCCTCCATATCAGCCTTTTCAGGCCCAAAACACCTCTGATTTTATGTTATACAATCATGTTTCAACAGAATATTAGCATCCTCATGATGCTTGCCTCCCACCCACCCCTACTCAGTTTTCTTATCAATCTAATGACGCATGTTATCAACCCCAAGAAGACTTTTCTGATCCTAGCCAATATAGCAACCCTTCTAATCAGTTCCAAGATGTTGACTATGTGAATACCGATGTGTTCAAAGAGCTCATGGGCATGTTCCTAGAGCTTAACAGACTTTTGGATGATAAGAAAAGAAAAAGGGGGTATAATCAGCCTCAGCGGGACTATGGTCTTAACATCAGAAACATTAATGATCTAAAGGAGGCGATGATGGACCTGCATAGGGAGTGGGATGAGTTTCAAGAAATGATAGAGTATGATTAACAATAGGAGGCCCAAGAAAGGGCTTCTCAAGAAAACATTGCTAGAAGAATTGTGGCTCAAGAGCAACAGATGAGGCAAGTAGCCCAAGTGGTTCCACCCCCTCTCTTCTTTAGGCAGCCCCTTTCTCCTGCATATGTTTGACCTGTAGAAGAGTAGCCTCGACCCCACAAGTTCCCAGGCTTCAAAGCCTCTCTCCCTCCACAAGACCCTGTTCCTATGCAAGCTCAGATTATCATTCCCCAGGAACAAATTTGCCCAGAACCCTCTCCCCTCCTAGAAATTCAAGAAGACACTCAAGACTCTTTCCCTAATGCTATTTCAATCTTCAAGGGTGAACCTATTGTCTACCCGAATAATTGGGAAGATAATCCAAAGATGGAGGTGGAAGAGGATGAAACTAATGAGGAGTAGTTTGTTGTTCCTACATTCTTAGAAGTAGAATAGTTTGAACCTATTGTACCTATGAGTACTATTAATTCAAATAAAGGGTTGAATCCTCTAGACTTTGGTTCTTTTGAAGCTTTTTCTCATGCATCTGATCAAGCAAACAAGGTTGAAATGCAAAGAGTGCATGGGGAAAACCTTCAGCTATAGAGGCAACTTGAGCACAATCTAGTGAAGTTGCAGTCAAAGGATAGAGGCATATTGGAAACGATTGTTGAGATCATCCCAGAGGTGGATGATACTGCCTTGTTTCATGAGTTGCCTAATTACATTGAAAATTGAGAAGACAGGCAAGTTATAGTGGCCACAAAGTAGCAAGAGAAAAATGAAAATAATGACAAATTGTTATAGGTTGAGACCTGGCATGATAGTGGAATTCTAGCTCATGAGGGGCATATGAATAGTCCTATGTTGAAGAATACAAAAGACTTGGAGAAGGATCAATTTTGGGATGAGCTTGATGATTTTTGCTCTAACTTGGATAGTAAATCAGTGCCTCTAGATGAGGTAAACCCTTAGCCATTTCAACAGATTGAGGAGGCAGTTGCTCCTCTGATTGACATATAAGGATCAGAGCATTCAGACCAGTAGCATCAAGAGATTGAATCAGAGCAGTGGCATGTTACTTCAATGGGATTCCCTATCAGGCATTTGGTTCAGTTGGAGACATATCAGAAGTAGTCACCACTTGTCATGCTTGCCTCTAAGCGTGAAGCTAAGCATCAAAATGAGTGGGATCAACCCATTTATTCACCCCTTGGCAACAACATCAACAATCAGTCCAGGTGGATAGGTGAGTTTATCTCCATTTTGGAGAAGGTGTTTTATCATCTTGTTATATATCCATCCCTCCCCCACCTCTCTTTAACTGCCCACATGCATGAGAAACATTACAAATTGTTGAGAAAGGGAAGTTACATTCAAGAACATGTCAATGGCTTTGTTTGAGGTTGTTTCCTTGTGGTTAGTTTAGGATTAGAGTAGGTTTTATTTCAGTTTTAGGTCTTCCCTTTTCCTAAGTGCCTTGCACAGGCTGCATTATCATTAGGAGAATGCAGGCCCTTTCCCCTTTTTGTGTTTTGGAGGCAGGTTTCAATTGTCTTGACCTATTTTCACTTCTCTTTTGGACTCTTTGCTCAATGGATGCTTAAGACCACTAATCTAATTGTTTAGCAGGCAAACATCCCTGAGAGGTCACCAAAATGCTGACCCATTTTCCTCTATCCAAAGTCAAATGGTCCACCCTTAAAAATCCTTGCTGAAACTATTGAGGACCGAGTTTCTATAAAACCCTAAACCCCAAGAGTCTGTGTCTTGTATTTAAAATAAGCCTTAAGTCTTTTGGGGCCCAAGGGTACCACGTGGAAGTATTTCTAGACTATCTTTTAATCTGTCGTTGACTTCCTACAGCGGGTTCCCAGTCATTTAAGTTGTAACTTAAGGCCTTTAAAATAGTGAAGTGACCAACCTCTTTTCCCTAGTGTTACCACTTATTTCCCATCGTGCCTCAAAGTTTAAAGCCTTAAGTCTTAAGAAGGGCCCGAATGTGCCATGTGACTACTTATCATAGCATCACAACACGTCATCAGTGACATCACCATACCCTTGCATGGCTGCAATAAAGCGCCAACTGTCAAAGACTTCGATGAATCATATACCGCCAGGTGTCAGGGCGAGATGTGATCTACAAAAGGATCAAAATCCAAAGGTCGCATGTCGTCATAGAGGAACCTTTTTGAGGGGAATATTTGTCACGCGACTGCGACGGAGTGACACATTGCAAGATCCAAGTGTCGAGGTATAGTATGGTGGGCCCCGAAGTATCATGTCTAAGGTTTCTAAGTGCAGCAGAGTGTGCCACATGTTGCCTCCATGGGTGATTGAAGGTTGAGAAACAAAAGAAGCTTTGGAAGGCACGCCAGTCTGCCATCTGTCCCAATTTTAAGGCTCTCAGGTGTTGCCACGTTTCAGTAATAATAAGAGTGTAGGAGGACCAGAATCGAACAGTTGTGCAAGCGCACAGGGGAATCCTATCAGAGAGGAATATTCGTCACATAGCTACGACAAGGCGACACGTGGCCTCATCTTAATAAAGAAATAAAAGGTGTATGAAAGGTGGCCATGTGGAGGCTCCTGCTTGATTCCGCAGAGCCAAAAGGAAAATGACTTGCTCTCTACCACTCAGTCATAGAATGATGACGCGTGTCCATGAATTAAAGGAATTTTAAAGTACAATGGATGGCGATGGAATGCATGGCAACCATCAATCTAACCTAAAGGGACACATGGCAGCTTTCCAGCTTGCAGAGCTCAATGGAAGGAAATTTTGGGATGGAGGTCACGGAATGCTATCGTTCCCCACCGCATGGAAAGATCAAGAGATGAGGAGGTGGGCCCATAGTTTTGAAATATCTAATGGTGGCACAACGTCATAGAGGAATCTTGTCTGCACAGAAGATTCACTGCGTGGCTGTGAGATGATGACATGTGTCCGTGAGGTAAAGGAAAATTAAAATGAAATATAGTGGTCATCTATCTAAAAGGGCAAATCTATCTACAGTCAGGATTTAAAGGAGAACCTCAGGCATCCCAAAGGTGGGAAATTTGTGGACTTAGCCAACAAGGAAATGCAGAGCCTGACTATTCAAAGGTTTCAAGTGATGAAAGATGTAGAAGTTCAATGGGTTCGAGGACTTAAAGTGTTGTAAAAGCTTTTCTCAGTGGTCTTATCTCATCTCCCATCAATGTGGATCCAATCTTCTCAGCTACCCCTTAACAAATATTCACTGCATTGATTGTTACAGGTTGATGAATCAGCTATTTGCATTGAAGATGCAAATATCTCCCATCTTCTCCAAGATCCAGATATTTTCTGCATTGAATTCTTGCAGATAGACATCCCTTCAGACGTAGATATTTTCTAACAGAGCCCGTGGGGCAATTTATTGTAACCTAATTAGGTCAAGTGCTCAAATGCTATATATGCATCTTTGAGAGATGTAAAAAGAAGAGGATGGTAATTTTTAGGTTGTTATGCTACTGAATTTCTTGTAGTCAGACCTCTTAGTGTAATTGTAGGATTATTAGAATGTGACTCATTGTGCCTGTATCTTGGCCTCTGCTATCTTCTAATTAATCCACCAATGAGTGTAATTAGCTATACTGTGTCTTTATCTACTACTGTTATTTTGTGTTGTAATGGTTTCTAGCCTTCATGATCAATATATGCATAATATCTTACCTTTCTTATGCTCTGATTTCTATGTTTTACTTGAAGTTGTAATCTATTATGTGAGTAAAATGACTCCTCTATAGGTTAGGCTTTCATAACGAAGCCTCAATCTTTATCTACTACTAGTTATTTTGTGTTGTAATGGTTTCTAGTCTTCATGATCAATATATGGATAATATCTTGCCTTTCTTATGCTTTGATTTCTATGTTTAACTTGAAGTTGTAATCTATTATGTGAGTAAAATGACTCCTCTATAGGTTAGGCTTTCATAACGAAGAGGATGGTAATTTTTAGGCTATTATGCTGCTGAATTTCTTGTAGTCAGACCTCTTAGTGTAATTGCAGGATTATTAGAATGTGACTCATTGTGCCTGTATCTTGGCCTCTGCTATCTTCTGATTAATCCACCAATGAGTGTAATTAGCTGTACTGTGTCTTTATCTACTACTGGTTATTTTTTGTTGTAATGGTTTCTAGCCTTCATGATCAATATATGCATAATATCTTGCCTTTCTTATGCTCTGATTTCTGTGTTTTACTTGAAGTTGTAATCTATTATGTGAGTAAAATGACTCCTCTATAGGTTAGGCTTTCATAAGGAAGCCTCAATCAACCTTATAAGTCTATGTGAACTCCCATGTAATTGAGATCATTGTTGTGTCTCTTCCAGGATTTCTATCACTCACTAAATCTGGTGTATCGCCCTTTTTATTTCAGTTTCCTTCTAACTCTTTTCCCCTACAATCCTTAGTACTAGGTTTAGATAGATTACTCTAAGCATTAGGCTTAGAATGAGGAGCCAACCTTCTCTGGAGATCTGATCTCAGTTTGTAAGGTCCCATACCTTGAGATAATTCCCATTGTGTCTTTAGAATGCTTGGACTCTCTCCAAGAAGGGTGCAATTATATGTGACAACAATATCCTTCCTTGTAAAAATGTTTAACCTCAAATATTTCAAAGTTGAGAAGAAGATTTTAAATATCTTAGGGGTCATCTCACAATAATGGGTTACACTTTTTTGCCAAACTTGTCATTGAAATCAACATTTTGAACTAAATCTTCACTTTCTGACACCTATAGCCGCTAAACTGTTAGGAATTTGAAGATGATGTGAACTAGTGATTTGTGAGATTTTGTTTGTAGATTCTAAATATATATATTTTTTTAAATTTGGAGTTAAATTGTAAATTTTTTTTATATCTCCTTTGATAACTAGTTTTTAATAGAAAATAACATTTTTTTAAAGTGATGTGTATTCTGTAGCACGTAATTTATTTTCTATAAAGGATAAAATTCTGATTCTTTTAAATTTAGATTGGTAACACCGATATATAGGGCATGCATTTGGTTTCATAATGATTTGTTGAATATATATTTTTAATTAAGTTGCATTTGGTTTCATAATGATTTGTTGAATATATATTTTTTAATTGAGTTTTGGAGTTAAACTAATTTTAATTTAGACATAGGCGTATTCTGTAAAACATAACTTTTTCTGTATATATCAAAATTCAATTTTTCTTCCTTTGTTGAAACAAGGACATCAATACCTAGGGCATAGATATTTTTTAGAATTTTTTTCTCTAATTTACTAATTTTCCATGTGTGTAGAACAAAGAACTTAATGTTCGGTGAAAAACCTACATTCACAAGAAATAAAAAATAAATATAATAATCAAATTAAATATATTTAAAATTATACTTTTTGGGAAGCTTATAATAAGGACTACATACTTGCAAAACATAAATTTTAAATGAATTCATTTGATCCCCCAAAACGTAAATCAAAAGTGGTTTTTTATCAGCATTTTGATAGGTCTAGAGGAGACTCCATTATAGATATGGTTTAAAACTAGCAGGGTTCTATCAAAGGGTGTTTGAATCTAAGGGAGTTTGATCAAACCCTCTTTTATTAAAATCCTTTAAATGGAACCTTACAAGGCTTAAATCATTATATTTTCCAAAAATATGTGATTTCAACAAAAATTAGGATGTCCCAAAAAGTATAACCCATTATTGTGGCAGCACCCTTGGATGATATCATCAACCTACCATCCCACCTTGGCTTTACCCTTGAGAGCATCCACAATGAGTTTGGAGTCCCCTTCAACAAGAACGTTTTTGATACTAATAGCAAGGGCAACCTTAAGACCCTAGAGGAGGGCCATAGCTATTCGGCAACATTATTAGTATTTTCACCAAGCTCCCCTGCATAAGCTACAACAAGTTCTCCCTTGGCCGATCTAAGGACTCCCCCTCCACTAGCCAAACTTGGGTTCCTTTTAGCAACACCATCAAAGTTAAGCTTTGTCCAACCAGTAGCAGGGGGCCCACATGGTATTGCCCTGAGATTTCCTTCTAGTATCATCCATCTTGCAAATGTTATCTAAAACACACCATAGGCTTCTAATACTAGCTTCAAACTTATTGGGGGGATGTTCAGTAGCTTTCAGAGTGTTGTTAGAGAGATTTTCCTGCAATAGCTTAGTAATCATGCAAAAAAACCTCCTTATGAGATTTATTCTTTTCCTTGAACAACCTGTTATTCTGTTCTTTCTAGAGACCCCATGCTAGGATGGGGGGAACCTAAGCCCAAATTTCCTTACATATGGGATGGATGAAAGGGGGCTTCCAACACCTTAAGAAAGTAAAGAGATCAAAATTCATTCTCCAAGAGACTCCTAGGTTTTGCATAGCTAGATTCCAGACTTCCCATGACTAATCACAATGCATCAACAGGTGGGGGATAGTTTTCTCATCTTTCATACAAAGAGAATAGTGATTAGGAATTTGAAATCCTCTCAAGAAAAGATTGTCAATAGTTAATATCTTGTTTTTCATAGCAAGCCACAAGAAGTGGTTAATTTTAGGAATAAGGTTATGGTTCCAAACTCTTCTCCAAAAGTTAGGGTCCTCATTAGACTCCATAAATAGGTTATGATCAGATCTGGCTATAAAAATCCCTATCTTATCCTTAGCCCACAACAATTTATCCTTCTAGGGGAATATGGGGATCCTATAATCTCGGAGGGAGAGCTGCACTTCTTCAGCAATCTGTCTAAGGTCATTCTGATCTTGACAACAGTCTAACAGCTGTTTCCATCCACTATTGCTAGGAAGGAGATAATCAGCTACTGAATTCCTAAAGAAAGCAACATCCTTGTTAGCCTATCTTTGGATATTATGGTTCCTACCTAGAGGGGGCCCTTTGAGCTAGTTGTCTTCCCAAAACTTGATAGTTCTGCCATCTCCCAGCCTCCACTTGATGCCCTATAGCAGTAAAGTCCTACTTTTTGACACATTGTTCCAAATTAAAGAACCATAGGGTATACCAATGGTATGTAGGAAGTCATCAGTGTTCAAATTGGACAAGTACTTGGCCCTCATAATATTATCCCATTCCTTGCTCCCACACAAGAAATTCCACCCAATTTTAGCCAAGAGAGCTTTATTGATCAGGTTGATTTTTCTAATTCCAAGGCCTCCTTATAGTTTGGGTCTATAAACTTTATCCCAACTAACCAAAGCCATCCTTTTTTTCTCCTCCATCCTAGTCCAAAGGAAGTTTCTCTGAATTCTCTCAAAATTCCCTTTAATATATTTGGGGATTTTAAAAAGGGAGAGGAAGTAGACAGAGATTCCTTGAAGGGAAGCCTTAAAAGTTGATATTTTCCATCTTGACTCAATAACTTGCCTTTCCACCCCGCCAGTTTCTTTTGAATCCTTTCCAAGATGGAATTCTAGTAAGTAGGAGGGACATCTTTAATAGCTAAGGGAAGACCAAGGTAGGTTCCTGGGAGCTCACCACTAGAACAACCCAGTATCCCCATAATTTTCTGTTGGAGGGGCAAATGAGTGTTGAAGAAATAAACCAAACTTTTGTCATAGTTTATACACTGACTTGAAGACTCCGCATAATCCTTTAGCATTTTCTTCCATTTCCAAGCCTCAACCACTGAGGCAGCCCGAAAAAGGATTGTATTATCCACAAACTGTTGTATGGTAGCTGGATCAACTATTGAAGCAGGTTTAATACCTTTGATCTCCTGAGTATTAAGCAATTTCAAAAACTTCTTCTAAGAACCTCATCCATGAGAATGAAAAGATAAGGAGATAATGGGTCACCTTGTCTTAGGCCCCTCCTAGCACTAAAGAAGCCCTTGGGGACCCCATTGACAAGAACAAAATACTTAACAGAAGTGACACAAGTTTTGATCAGCTGCAAAGTTCTCTCTTGAAATCTCATTTGCTCCAAGACCTTGAAAAGGAAGTCCCAGGCCACCCTGTTGTAGGCTTTAGATATGTCAAGTTTAAAGACCATTCCTAGCAACTTATTTCTGTCCATAGGATGAATGAATTCATGTGTGGATATGGCAGCATCAAGAATTTGCCTGCCCGGAACAAACCCCTTTTGGCTATTATTGATCAATTAGTCTAGGATAGGCTGCAATCTGAAAACTAAGATCTTGGAGAATATCATATAAACCATGTTATATAGGCTAATGGGCCTAAAATCCCCTGTACTCATAGGGTCTAGTATCTTGGGCACAAGTGCTATGAAGGTGTGGTTAAGTTGTTTAAGAAGCTTCCCCATCCTAAAGAAGTCCATAGCATCTTCAATAACATCCTTCCCCACAATGTCACAGTATTCTTGAAAAAGGGCTGGGGGAAAACCATCAGGTCCTGGGGCCTTAAAGGCTCCCATAGAGAAGAGACTAGTACAAACTTCCTCCTCAGTCACTAGTTTAATAAGTTGAGCATTGTCCTAAGCATTAAGATGGGTGGGCATGATGTCAATTAACTCTTGTTTATCCCTATAGTCTTGGGCAACAAGAAACTTCTAGAAATAGGTGGCAGCTACATGTCCCACTTGAATCTCTGACTCAATCATTGTACCATTTTCATCCATAAGTCTGACAATGCTCTTCCTTTTTCTATGCCACATGAAAAATTGATGGAAAAGGTAGTGTTCCTGTCCCCCTCCCGAAGTCACTGCACCCTTGATTTCTATTTCCAATAAATCTCCTCTTTCTTAAGAATTTCCTTCCATTTGCTCCTCAAAGATTCCTCTAGTAGTGCATTATCATCAGATAGGTCCCCATTAGCCATCTATAGCTAAATATCAACAAGATTAGTTGAGATCCTTCTCTTTCTATCAAAGATATTACCAAAAGTGTACTTGCTCCACCCTTTAACTTTGTTTTTCACCATGTTTAGCTTATGGGCCAACCTAAACATTGGAGTCCCCTAAACAGTGCTATTCCACCAAATAGCCGACTGATTTCTGAAGCCAAAATGCTGGGTCCACATGATCTCAAATCTGAAGGGGAAGGGGCCCTTTACATCCCTATCTCTCTAGGATAACAGGAGAGGGTTATGGTCCGAGGTCCTCCTGGGGAGGGATTCCAGAATGTAGGCACTGATATAGTCTCAATTGGAGGTAACCAAGACTCTATCCAATCTCACTTGTATCAGGTTCCCACCTTTTATTTCATTGGACCAAGTAAAATGCTGCCCTTGGATGACCAGATCCATGAGACCCTCTTTATTGAGAAAGTCCAAGATACCACCAATCTTTTTTCGATGGATAGAGAGGGGTATTAAAATCCCCTACAAACATCCAACAATAATTCCTATTTCTCTCCATAAGAGTGGAGAGGGTATCCTACAACTCCCTTCTAGAGTTTCTCTGATTAGGGGCATAAATATTGACTAAATTCCAAGAATTGTGTCATGAATGTGGTCATGACAAATTGTTATGAGACTCCATTCTAACACTTAGGTTGTTCTTACATTTAGCAATGAGACTCCCTTTATGTTGTTTCAATTATTTTTGGAGCTTCATTTCTGCATTATTCTATTTTTAATGTATTTTTAGCTTTATTCAATATAAAGAAAAAAAAGGTTGGGTTCAAACCTTAACTTTTTAGGTTTTTTTTAATTAGTATAGTTATCTTAAATATATTTATTTAAAATATGTGAGAGATGTATTGCAAATATGTGCCTAATTAGTGTTGCCATTGATGTCAACATATTCTTATTGCCATTGGTGTCAACTATATCCTAATCTATTGTCTGTTTAGAAGACTGGAATGTTGAGGATATTGAGAAAATTAGCCTCTCCGGAAGGAACAAGTGAGTCATATATCTCTTTGTCAGAAATAGTGAAGACAATGCAATTCAGTGAAGTAGATTGCTCTGCATTCCCAATAAGATGAAGATCAGAGTCTACGAATTAAAGGGTTTGTAGAGGATGGTCTATAGTTGCTCCAGTCAAGATTTGAGAGGTCCACATGAAGTATTGGTGAAGTTATGGCCTTCTAAGTAGAACCAGGTTTTTCAGTTGTTCAGAGGAAACAAAGTGACAGTTAGTTGGTCTGAATTGCTCTGCATTTAAATATTACAGTTTGTGGTTCTAGAACCATGTTTGGGATGTTGATGTGTATCCTTAACTCAAGTGGTTCGTGGTTTGGAGGTCCGCAAGCAACCTTTCTAGTGTGAAAGTCATGGCAGTCAGTATTCTTGAGTTCCAGTATGAAGATGCAAGTGATTCTGGTGATCTGAAGTGGTGCAGTTGTTCCTGATAATTTCATTGTGCTTGTGGTGGTCTCTAGATCGTGTGCCTACTATTTTGGTGGTCCACATTGAGAATTGAGCTCGTGGTTGAATATTTCCTCTTGAGTGTTACTATTCATTCTAGTTTTGGCCAATCGGATGCTTTGTGCATGTTGTGGATGATCTAAGAGTTCTATGAAGCGTGGTGTGTTGTTTGAGGAAGATTCAAGTCCCAGCTATGTTTGGCCGATAGTATAGTGATCAGCATTAAGTCAAGCTAACCTTGATATTCATTCCAAGGTTGATAAAGCATATAAATAATTATGGATGAGTTGTGGGAAGTTATCCGTGTGTGAAAATGATAAAATCCTAAGAAAGGTACAGAGGCAGAGCAAAAAAGAGGAGGTGCAAAAGAACAAGAGCAGTAAAGGATGAAGAGATAGTGAAGAAGTGTTTGGGGGCATAGCAGAAGTTTTGTGAGCTTTCAATGGGACTGAACCAGGCATGAAGAAGATGCTAGTTCTCAGTTCATTTTTTTGTATTAAACATAAAATCTTGTAGGCAGTGAGCCTCTTTGAGCAGTGAGCTTTGGGCAGTGCACCCGAAGGTAAGTGCCTTCGCATTTCTTTTAAGTACTTTTAACAGGGTACAAATTTTATGGGTTAACCCCCACCGTGGTTTTCCCTTAACCGGGTTTCCACATAAAAATTCTGGTGTTATGTGTGTTCATTTTGTTTTTGGTCATGTGTTGTGTTGTTTACATCATTAATCTATTTGTAAGTTGTGAAAGAAGATCAAAATCAGAAAGGTTAAAATTGTGGGACAACTGATTCAACCCCCCCTCTTAGTTGTCCGAGCTAATTCAACAATTGGTATCAGAGCCTATTCCTCTAAAAGAAGCTTGACCGCTTGAGGCGATCCAGGATGACGACATACAAAAAGGACAGTTTGAGATTTGATGGAACAAATTACTCCCTTTGGAAAAGTTAGATGGAGTGTCACTTGTAATGCATGGGTGATCAATATTGGTCGATAACAAACAATGAGTATAAGCCTCCGCAGAATGGTCCTACAACTGTAGATAAAATCAGAGATGCTGGAAACAATATTCGGGCTAAAGAAGCTTTGTTGAGTGCCCTGACTGATACAAAAATGACAAATGTCTTGGAACTGAAAACTGCTCATGAAATATGGAAGAAATTGGAAAATCTGTATGAAGGTGATGAATATGTCAAATGTGCTAAGTTACAAAGTCTGAGAGGTAGATATGAAATTTTATGGATGAGTAAAGATGAAAACATCACTTCCTACATGTAGAAGGTAAATGAACTTGTGTGTGGTATTAGGTGTGCTGGTGGAAAATTGGAAGAATTAGAGATGGTTGCAAAAGTGTTCAGATCCTTACCTGATTTCATACAAACGTAAAGTTGCTGCTATTGAGGAGATCAGGACTGTCACAAAAGTTACAAGAGATTAGTTGGTTGGCAAGATTTTAGCATTTGAAATGAGTGAGTTTGGTGATTCACTTCCTAAATCAAAATCTACATTCAAGGCCAGTGTTTTTGGAAAACAAAGATTTGATCCAGGTGAAAGCTCTTCAAGAAGATCAACCAGATATGAAAAGGCAAGAAAGGAACTTGAAGAAGATGAATTTGGGCTTGAACAACTTGAAGCTTTTATTGCCAAAAGATTACCAAGAGGATCCAATAAGTTGAAGGAATGTTGCCTTTCAAATGTTTGTCTTGCAATAAGATTGGTCATTTTGCTTCAAGATGTCTGGAGAGGGTTTCAAAACCAAACCCTAACAAACCTAGGGGTTAGAAGAAATGCTACTATGTCCAAGAAGCTGAAGGAGTCACATATGATGAATTTGATAAAGGAAGTGCCTCTAAAAATGATTAGGTGTTCATTACTATTAAGGAAGAAGATCTGGTGCCTACTAAATCTGCTAGATGTATAAGTGTGGAAAGGGCCTTGGCTGCTCATGTTGAAGAAAAGGGTGAATGGGTGATTCACAGTGGATGTTCTCATCATATGACCGGTGATAAAAGTAAGTTTGTAAGTTTATAAAGATATGAAGGTGGAATTGTGAAGTTTGGAGAGAACTCAGCTGGTAGAATTCATGGGAAAGGATCCATCTCTTTTGATGGTAAGAATAACACTAATGATGTTTTATATGTGGAAGGGTTGAAGCATAATCTTCTCAGTGTTGGACAGTTGGTTGACAAGGGTTATGATCTCCGATTCAAGGATGGAAAATGTAGAATCTTGGAAAGCTTCAGAACTGAAATTATATCTAGTACTTAGACTAGAGGTAACATCTTTTATTTAAGTAGTTCTGGTAAGAGTTGCTTGATTGCTCAGATTGATCAGAGTTGATTATGGCATAGGAGAATGTGTCATGCATGAATTTTGATAACATTGTCAAGATAAGTTCTACTCAGGCTGTGAGAGATCTTCCAAAACTTGTGAAACCTGCTAATAGCATGTGTAGAGAATGTCAGTTGGGTAAACAGAGCAGAACTACATTCAAGAGCAAAGAACAAAATTCAAGTGGATTGTTGGAACTTCTACACACTGATTTGTGTGGTCCTGCCAGAGTTAGGAGTTTGCAAGGAGACAAATATTTTATGTTGTTGATTGATGATTACTCCTGGATGATGTGGATCACTTTCTTAAGAGAGAAATCAGAGGCTCTTGACAAATTCAAGGTGTTCAAGGCTATGCTGGAGACTGAATTTGGAATGAAGATAAAATGTCTGAGATCTGACAGAGGTGGATAATTCACCTCCGGTGAGTTTAATGCATTATGTGAAAAGCATAGAATAATAAGACAGTTATCTACTCCTAGGACTCCTTAGCAGAATGGAGTTGTGGAAAGGAACAGACATTCAAGAGGTTGCTCGAACAATGATGATGGAGGAAAATGTTCCATATGCCTATTGGAGAGAGGCTGTGAGTACTATTGTCTACACTCTTAACCAAGTACACATCAAAGGTAATACTGGTAAAACACCTTATGAACTATGGTTTGGTCATGCTCCTATAGTAAAATATTTCAACATTTTTTGTAGTAAATGCTATATCAAGAGAGATGAAGATCTAGGCAAGTTTGATCCAAGATGCGATGAAGGAATATTTCTGGGTTATTCTAATCAAAGCAAGGCCTACCAATTTCTTCATTCTGCAAATCTTTCAAAAATTCTTTACCACTTACCATCATTACCTGACTGTTGATACTATTGTCCTCTTCTTTCTCCTTTATGGGTAGCAAGGTATGCTTCTCTCCATCCTTCATAATGGTATATGTATTCTCCTTTCCATCACGGACTGAATTTCTGTCAAATTGCCACGGTCTTCCAAGCAAAACATGACACACATCCATGGGCATTATATCACACAAAACATAATATTTATAACTACCAATCTGAAAGTCCACATAGGCCTACTCACTTACCAGTATTTGATGGCCTTTTCTAACCAAGTTACCTTATATGAAGTTGGGTGTTTCATCCTTTTAAGATTCAACTTCTCTACCATTTCAGTGGCAACAATATTGTCGGTACTACCACCATCTATAATGAGCTTACAAAATTTACCATGAGACTTACACTTTGTTCTGAACAATGCTCTCCTTTGAATTGGCTCTTGACTTTCCTTTTGTGGCTTTAACAGTGCTCTTTTAAGCATCAAAGACTCACCCGATTTTTCTTCATCCTTGTGATGCACCGGAGATCCCACACTTTCTTGATCAGCATGAACAACTTTATTGCTTCTCTCAAACTTAGGATATCCTCCTTGTGATGATTTAAAGCACTCCCAGCTCTTATGTCCATATTGATTGCACATGTAACATTTTCTGGCAAATCCTCTTCCTCTACCTGGTGAACCACCTCTTCCATAAGATCTTTCACCTCTGTTTTTGAAACCACCTCTCTCATTATTGGCTGTCCCACTAGAACTTCCAGCCTCTTCACTTTGATGAGGCTGCTGTCCAGTACTTGTTTGTTGTTCTCTTTCTCTAAAACATCTTCCTCTCTTCTTCTCTTGCTGACTTTGCTTCCTTTGCAACTTCTCTTTTGCCTTCAAAGCGAGTTGGTAAGCCTCTTCTAGGCTTCTAGGAGACAAAAGACTAATCTCATCTTGTAGACTGTATCTTAGACCATTCACATAATGGGCTATCTTCTCCACATCTTCTTCAACATGTCACAATATGATTATAAGCTTGTAAAACTCCTCGGTATAATCTTTTACAGACATCTTTTTGCTTCAAATTTTGCAATCTCTTAAAGAGATTAGCCTGATAGTCACTAGGCAAAAATTTAGCCTTCAACTTAGCCACCATCATATCCCATGAGTTAATCTTTTCCTTGTTCCTCTTTCATCTTTCAGTCTGGACAAAGTCCCACCACATGGCCGCATGACCTTTCAATTTTGTGTATGCAAATTTTACTCTTTTCTCCTCTGCTACATTCTCATGTTCAAGATATTTGTCCAAGTCGTTTATCCAGTCGATTAATTCTTCTCCATTAAGACTTCCAGCATATGTTGGTACATCAATCTTGGGTTTGGAACCCAAACTCATGACTGACCTTATCAGCCTTTCACCAAATTCATCTCCTGGGTCTACCTGTCCTTCCACATTTTCTTCTATATGTGGCTCTTCTTCCTCATCATTTAAATTCTCAATATTAGGGTTTCCTCTCCTCTGTGCCCTCTCAAGAGCATCAAACCTTTCAATCACAGTCTGCATAAAATTAGGGTCACCATGGTCCCTTTGGCCTTTGCCTCGGTCTCTACCCATGCCCATCCTTCTCCGAGCCAAATTGACCACCTTCAATGACCAGTTTTAACCTAACCTAGCTCTGATACCAATCTGATGGCACAGCCTAGCCAGACACCTCACAATTCCAATTTCAGAAAACAATCAAACAAACTCAAAGCAGGAAAATAATAGGAGACTCAAACCAAGAGCGACAAGAAGTAATGTAAGCTTTCTGTATTATTAAATATCAGTGTTCATTATAAAGATCAATTAATGGCCCTTCACCATCGGCCTATATGCAGAAATCAAACAAAAATTAGAAATGCCAAAATTCTATTGCATTCTCCTATGTCGGTCTTTCTCAGTATCAATCTTTCTCCCTTAAACCAACTTGCACTTTAATATCATATCAACCTCTATCTCACAGACTGTCGGCCTCCTTCAAATCAGTCTTTTCTTCTATCTCGTTCTCTCTCCTCACTAAGTCATCGACCAATATATCCCCAACCAAAGGAACTGTCGATGGTTATGAATTCTACCTAGTGTACATGTTGCCACCGTCACTGTGTTGTCATATTTTGCCTGGCCCCAAAATATTTTGTTTCCCTCTTTCTATCAAAGAAATCCGATCAGAGAAAGCCTAAATAGAAAGAGAAAAGGCTCAAATCCTTAAAAAACTCATGCTCTGCCTTGCCAAAGATCCCAAAATCTTGCCTGAAGAATCTTTGCCAAAAATCCAAAAAAACCTAGAAAGCTTATGTCTTCAAGTGCTTTCCATCGCAGATATTTCTCAGTTTCATGCTTAGTATTTGTGTATGCATTTTCCAATGTATATTCACATATACATTTGCCATTGTATGTTTGCACATACAAAGGACAAAGATGCAAAGGCGGGATACAAAAGGAAATGTGCATCGCCAAGATGCAAAGGTAGAATGTATATCGGCAAGATACAAAGGCGATATACAAGAGGCCATATACAAAGGGGCATTGGCGTGACTTTGTATATCAGTAGCTCAATTAATAGTCCCTCCGATGGCCGATAATGCAAAGGGCGGGATACAAAAGAGAATGTACATCGGGTGACCTTGTATATGCAATCCAAATATATAAGGGCGGACACAAAGGTGAATGTATATGCGATATACAAGGCAGACATACAAAGGGAAGATACAAGGAAATATACAACGGTAACATACAAAGGTCAGATGCATGTTTGCAATGTACAAGTGATTGTATACAGTTCTGCTTGTATTTTCGCATTGTATATGCGATCTACAAAGCCGATATACAAAAGGAAAGGATATAAGTCGGACCTGTTCTGAAGAATCAAATGTGGCCGATAAACCTTTGAGTTCCGCATTGTATGTATATGCAATTGTATCTCATATACAATTGCGATATACAAGACAGACATACAAAGGATTTCAGTGAGACTTAGTGCATCGGCGGCTTATTTTAAGATCCTTCCGATGGCCGATATGGGATGCAGTTTTTAGCGATGGGTCCCAACTTCAATTCAACGACCAATCAGGTGGTGCCACATGTCGGGGGCGATTCAAAAGTTGTTTCAAAAGGAAAAAGCCTGCGTTTGCATGTTGGCACATGCAAAGCGAATAGAGTGTGCAAAAGGCAAAAGGCGAAGGAGACTTTGTATGTGGCATCAAGTGAACCTAAAGGCGCAGTTGCAATTGTATATACAATGGAATGTACAAAAGCATATACAAGCGCACAGATGCAAAGGGATATACATACATAGTTTGACCACAACTTTGACTACCCATATCTCCTCCATTCTATCGAATTTCAACATGCTTCAAAAGGCAAAAGTGCTTATTTTTGGCCTCCTCTTTCATCTGGTGGGCTTTTGAGGAGGATATCATCACTTTCAAATTTGGATCTGGATTTGCATGCTCAATCGACTAGACGTTTTAGCGACCATTTTTGCATATGCAAATGCAGATATTTGTTACATTTATGAGTGCAAGTCGATGCTTCAACAACTCACATTGAAGATTCAAAATATCTTCCATCTGCCCCTATTCCAGATATTTTATGCCATGAATTCTTACAGGTGGATGTCCCTTCAGAGGCAGATATTTCCTGACAGAGCCCATGGGGCGATTTCCTTGTAATCGACGGAGGTCAAAAATGTAAAATGATATATATACATGTAGAATAGATGTATTTGTTGTTGGTGGTTCTTTTGGGCTATTTTGTAATGGCTACTTGGCCTCTATAATCAATATAAACTGGTATTTTGCCTCTCTTTTATTATTTTAGCACTGTCTGCTCTTTAGATTGGTGTAGGCTGTGTATTATGGACAAAGCGGTCCCTTTCATTCCTCCATTTTTTTGTCTTGACCTCTGTTAGAATGAATATGAGTCTGTGTAAGTCTTTCCAGCTGTGAGATTATTACTGTGTCGATTCAGTTGCATCCAAACACATTTAAATCTGGTGTATCACTTATTTCATTTCAGTTTCCTTCTAACCCTTTTCCCAGCAAGCATTAGCACTAGGTTTAGATGCATTTCTCTAAGCATTAGGATTAGAAAGAGGAAGCTGGCCTTCTTCAGATGTCTGGTCTCAATTCGCAAGGTCCCACACTTCAAGATTATTCCCATGTTTCTCTAGATTGCTAAAGTTTCACAACAACAGCAAGGGTGCAAATCTGGGTGATAAAAGTTTTTGGCACGCCCGGTGGGACTAGTTCGATGAACTTCTCGTCAAAATACTAAGAGATTTGGTGTTTCTCCTAGTATTACTAGCCTTCAGGGCAATTCCTTCAACACCATGGCGACTCTACTGAATGAATCAGCTAGTTTCAGCAGCCCAAGCACCTAAATTTTTATCAAAGAACATGATTTTGGTGGTTTTCCTAGTCTAGTTCAGCTTCTAGAAGCATCTCAATCACCTGGCGACTCCCTCTCTGGTATGTATCCAATTTCTCTTTGGTTGTAGACCTTTTTGCTCTAATTCTGACATTTTTATGATTATCCAGCATTTAGATGCTATAAAATGTCAGAATTTTATGGGAATCACGGCTATTCCCCTACTCCTAATCCAAATACAGGCTATTGGCCCCAATATCAGCAATACTAGGCCCCAAATGCCTCTGATTTTATGCCATACAGCCTTGCCGCTGCAGAATGTCAGCATACTCATGATGCTTACCTCCCTCCCACCCGTATTCAATCTTTTTGGCAGCCTAATAATGCTTATTATCAACCCCAAGAAGACTACTTTGATCCTAACTAGCGCAACTACCCTCCTAATCTGACTCAAGATATTACCCCTGAGAATATTGATGCTTTCAATGAGCTCATGAGTAGTTTCATGAAGTTGGACAGACTTTTGGACAATGAAAAAAGAGAAGTAGGGTATAGTCGGCCTCATCAGTTTTATGACCTCAACATCATAATCTTATATGGTCTCAAGAAGTTGTACCTAAATCTAAAGGAGGAGGTTGATGAATTTATAGAAATGCTAAAATGTGACCAGCAGTGAGAGGCACAAGAGGGGGTTTTTCAGGAAAACTTGCTATAAGAATGACACCTGCTCAGCTTGTTGCAGAAGAAGCCCCAAATTTTAAGGTTCCAAGCTTCAAGCAAGATAATCCATCTATACCTCCAAAATCGCTTCCCAGTTTTAAAATCCCAAGTTGTAGAGGCCCTCAGCCTTCACAAGAGCCTATTCCTAGCTTTAAACAAGTCCATCCTTCAAACCAAAGTGAATCTATGAAAGTGGCTCAAACTTCTCTACCATGGTAGCTTGCTTGGACCAAGCATCCTGGTTACAAAATGCCAAACCTTGTAAAGGCCAATCGTCTCATACCAATCCAAAATCAAGAAGAGGAAAAAGTTGTAGAATCCAAGCCTATCATAATTCCAAGTTTTAGGAGTGCTTCTTCAACCCAACAACCAATTCATAGCCAAGAGCAACCTAGACTCCACAAGTTTCCAGGCTTCAAAGCCTATATCCCTCCACAAGTCTATGTTCCTGTGCAAACTCGAATTATCACTCCCTAGGAACAAATTTATACAGAACCCTCTCCCATCCAAGGAATTCAAGAAGATATCCAGGCTTCTTTCCCTAATGCTATATCAATCCTCAAGGGTGGACCTGTTGTCTACTAAGATAATAGGAAAGATGAGCCAAAAGAGGAGGTGGAAGAAGATAAAACTAATGAGGAGCAGTTTGTTCCTACACTCACAAAGATAGAATTGTTTGAACCTATTGCACCTGTGAGTAATGTTAACCCAAATAAGGGATTGAGTCCTCTAGACTTTAATTCTTTTGAAGCCTTTTCTCATGCATCCGAACAAGCAAATAAGTTTGAAATGCAAAGAGTGTATGGGGAAAGCCTTCAGCTGCAAAGGCAACTTAACCAAAGCTCGGTGGAGCTGCAGTCAAGGGATGGAGGCATAGGGGAAAAGTGTGTTAAGGTCACTTCAGAAGTGGATGATGCTACCCTACTTCATGAGCTACCTGATTATGTTGAAGATGAAGAGTATGAGCAGTTGGTTGTGGATATGCAGCAACAAGAAAACACTGAAAATAATGACAAATTGTTGTAGGTTGAGGCTGAGCATGATAGTGAGGTTTCAAACCATAAGGAAGGGCAAGCATGTTGCCCTATGCTAGATAATGCTGAGGTTGATGATTCAGACCTATTTGAGGAGCTTCCATGCTTTATTGAAAACAATGAGGAGTCCTTTCTCTCAAGACAAGAAACCTTTCATGAGGCTGATTTGCAAGATCTCAGTTGATTGGAGGAGCTTCCTTTCTGTGGTACAGAAGAGTTTAAGGCTGATATAACAAATGAAAGTTTGTTGGAGGAGACTGCCATGAAACAGGACAGCCATGAACAAAGGGTAGAAAGGTTTGAAGGATGCAACCATGATGACATTATATCAACCTTCTTGGGTTCTTTGAAGGAAGAAGGAGAAAACCATGAAGTCCCAAGTCAACTTTTTCATACACACGAGCAACATGAGAGTCAAATGGAAGGCACCATCATGCCAAATGAGGAGCAAGATGAGAAAGAATCAGAGCAGAGACATGAGATCAAACATGATGATTTACATGTCACTTCAAGGGGATGCCCAATCAGACATCTAGCCCAGTTGGAGACACATCAAGAAGAGTCACCACTTGTCATGCTTACCTCTAAGCATGAAGTTGAGCATCAAAATGAGTGGGATCAGCCCATTCATTCACCACAAGTTAGCAACATCAGCAATCAGTCCAGGTGGATAGGTGAGTTTATCTCCATTTTGTGGGGGGTGTTCTATCAAATTGTCATATGCCCATCCCCCCCTCACCTTTTTTTAACTGCCCACATGAATGAGAAACATTGTAAATTGTTAAGGAAGGGCAGTTACTTTCAAGAACCAGTTAATGGCTTTGTTTAAGGTCACCTCTGACTAGTTAGTTTAGGATTAGAGTAGGTTTTATTTCAGTTTTAGGTTTCCTTTCAATAAGTGCCCTTGCACTTTGTTGTATTCTCATTAGGAGATACATGCTTGCTTGTTGTTTTTTGTCTTGGCTTGGTGGCTTGCTCAATGTTCCAGCTCCTCTGTTCTTGTTGCAGTCTCTTTTGACTCCATGCCCAATGGATACATAAGGCCACTAATCAATTTGTTTAGTAGGCAAACACCACTAAGAGGTCGCCAAAGTTGTCATATTTTGCCTAGCCCCAAAATATTTTGTTTCCCTCTTTCTATCAAAGAAATCTGATAAGAGAAAACCTAAATAGAAGGAGAAAAGGCTCAAATCCTTAAAAAACTCATGCTCTGCCTTGTCAAAGATCCCAAAATCTTGCCTGAAGAATCTTTGCCAAAAATCCAGAAAAACCCAGAAAGCTTTTGTCTTCAAGTGCTTTCCATCGCAGATATTTCTCAGTTTCATGCTTAGTATTTGTGTATGCATTTTCCAATGTATATTCGCATATACATTTGCCATTGTATGTTTGCACATACAAAGGACAAAGATGCAAAGGTGGGATACAAAAGGAAATGTGCATTGTCAAGATGCAAAGGAAGAATGTATATCGACAAGATACAAAGGTGATATACAAGAGGCCATATACAAAGGGGCATCGGCGTGACTTTGCATATCGGCAGCTCAACTAATAGTCCCTCCGATGGCTGATAATGCAAAGGGCGGGATACAAAAGAGAATGTACATCGGGTCGACTTTGTATATGCAATCCAAATATACAAGGGCGAACACAAAGGTGAATGTATATGCGATATACAAGGCAGACATACAAAGGGCAGATACAAGGAAATATACAACGGTAACATACAAAGGTCAGATGCATGTTTGCAATGTACAAGTGATTGTATACAGTTCTGCTTATATTTTCGCATTGTATATGTGATATATAAGGTTGATATACAAAAGGAAATGATACAAGCCAGACTTGTTCTAAAGAATCAAATGTGGCTGATAAACCTTTGAGTTCTGCATTGTATGTATATGCGATTGTATCTCATATACAATTGCGATATACAAGACAGACATACAAAGGGTTTCGGCGAGACTTAGTGCATCGGTGGCTTATTTTAAGATCCTTCCGATGGCTGATAGGGGATGTAGTTTTTAGCGATGGGTCCCAGCTTCAATTCAATGACCAATCAGGTGGTACCACGTGTCAAGGGCGATTTGAAAGCCATTTCAAAAGGAAAAAGCCCACATTTGCATGTTGGCACATGCAAAGCGAATAGAGTGTGCAAAAGGCAAAAGGTGAAGGAGACTTTGTATGTGGCATCAAGTGAACCTAAAGGCGCAGTTGCAATTGTATATACAATGGAACATACAAAAGCATATACAAGCGCACAGATGCAAAGCGATATACAGACACAGTTTGACCGCAACTTTAACTGCCCATATCTCCTCCATTCTAGCGAATTTCAACACGCTTCAAAAGACAAAATTGCTTATTTTTGCCTCCTCTTTCATCTGGCGGGCTTTTGAGGAGGATATCTTCACTTTCAAATTTGGATTTGGATTTGCATGCTTAATCGACTAGACGTTTCAACGACCATTTTTGCATATGCAAATGCAGATATTTGTTGCATTTATGAATGCAGGTCGATGCTTCAATGGCTCACATTGAAGATTCAAAATATCTTCCATTTGCCCCTGTTCTAGATATTTTATGCCATGAATTCTTGTAGGTGGACTTCCCTTCAGAGGTAGATATTTCCTGATAGAACCCATGGGGCGATTTCCTTGTAACCAATGGAGGTCAAAAATGTAAAATGATATATATACATGTAGAACATATGTATTTGTTGTTGGTGGTTCTTCTGGGCTATTTTGTAATGGCTACTTGGCCTTTATAATCAATATAAACTGGTATTTTGCCTCTCTTTTATTATTTTAGCACTGTGTCTGCTCTTTGGATTGGTGTAGGCTGTGTATTGTGGACAAAGTGGTCCCTTTCATTCCTCCATTTTTTTGTCTTGACCTCTGTTAGATTGAATATGAATCTGTGTAAGTCTTTCCAGTTGTGAGATTATTATTGTGTTGATTCAGTTGCAGCCAAACACATTTAAATCTGGTGTATCACTTATTTCATTTCAGTTTCCTTCTAACCCTTTTCCCAGCAAGCATTAGCACTAGGTTTAGATGCATTTCTCTAAGCATTAGGCTTAGAAAGAGGAAGCGGCCTTCTTTGGAGGTCTAATCTCAATTTGCAAGGTCCCACACTTCGAGATCATTCCCATGTTTCTCTAGATTGCTAAAGTTTCACAACAGCAGCAAGGGTGCAAATCTGGGTGATAACATACTAAAAATAGAAAGTCGTCATCCACAAAGAGAAATGGAATACACCCCATGATTTCCACCACCATCATAATGAAGTTTGTAGAAAATAACAAACATGACCATCATTGCCAAGAAGAAATGGATTCACCAGAGGATAAAGTAGTCTCCCAGAAAATGCAGAGAGGGAAAGTGAATGGAAGAAGCACGAACACCATCTCCAGTAAAGGTATTAAATGCAGATGCTTTTTTCTAATATAGTCGATCAAATCAGCCAGCTAGTATTATTTTTTATGTTGCACGATATGAGGCTCTTGCTTTCTACAACTGGAGATAAAGGATAATCACAACCTTAGATAAAATAGAAATTAAAGGCTCATCAAAGGTTGAATAAAATATAGTAGCCAAACAATCTTTGGTCAAAAGAGTGATAGGAGGTCCAAGGGCAAAGCGACAGGAGCTTCAGACACACACCAAAATTTGCAGAGAGAGAAACTTGCTTTATTCATGAACAAACCAAAATATTAAAAACTAAATGAAACCAAAATTGATAGAGGCGGGATGCCTCTGCATCAAAGGACCTTCTAGGTTCAGTGGATATGAATCAGATGATGAAAGTCCAAATAATGGAAAACAAGTTTAGACTCAAACTCAGACTCATATTGCTATGAAAAATCTAGAAATTCAAGAAGCTAGTGCAGATGATGAGGAACAAGTTCAAGAATCAGAAATTCAAGAAAATCCCAAAACCCCCAGGTATGTAAGGTTGAATCATTCTGAAGATCAGATAATAGGAAACAAAAATAAAGGTGTTCAAACTAGAAGAAAAATTGTAGAACAAATTGAGTATTGTTTGATTTCAAAAGTTGAACCAAAATTAGTAAATGAAGCTTGTAATGATGAAAATTGGGTAAAAGCAATGGAAGAAGAGTTAATGCAAATTGAAAAGAATCATACTTGGGATCTTGTTCCTAGACTTGAAGATAAGAATGTAATTGGAACTAAATGGGTCTTCTGGAACAAATTGAATGAAGATGGTGAAGTTGTGAGAAACAAAGCAAGATTGGTGTGCAAAGGATATTATCAGGTTGAGGGAATTGACTTTGAAGAAACTTTTACTCTGGTGGCAGGAATAGAAGTAGTCAGATTATTTCTTGCCTTTGCTACTTACAAAGATTTCAAAGTTTACCATATGGATGTCAAGTCAACATTTCTGAATGGAGAGTTGGAACAAGAAGTCTACATTGAGCAACCAGAAGGATTCCAGTTGTCTAGCAAGGGAGATATGGTCTGCAGATTGAGGAAAGCATTGTATGGACTTAAACAAGCTCCAAGAGCCTGGTATGCAAGATTAGATAAGTATTTGATAAAGCTAGGTTTTAGCAAAGGCACAACTGACAATAATCTTTATTTCAAAAATGATCATGAACACATTTTGATTGTTGAGGTATTTGTTGATGATATCATCTTTGGTGGGAATGAGAGCATGTGTAAAAATTTTGTTAATCAAATGCAAAGTAAATTTAAGATGTCTATGTTTGGTGAAATGAATTTCTTCTTAGGTCTACAAATCATTCAGTCTGATAAAGACATTTTTATATCTTAGTCTAAGGATGTGAAGGAGTTGTTGAAAAAATTCAGAATGGAGGATTCAAAACCAGTAAGTACTCCTATGGTAATCGGATGCAAGTTGACTAAAGATGATGATTCCCCTAAGGTGGATTAGAAAAAGGTATAGATCAATGATTGGAGGACTGCTTTATCTGACCCAAATCAAACCTGATATCATGAATGTAGTTGGACTTATTGCCATATTTCAAGTTGATTCTAGAGAATCCCATGTTGTAGTTGTCAAAATAATCTTCAGATATCTAAAAGGGACATATGATTATGGCTTATGGTATCCTAAGGATGGTGATTTCACTCTTCATGCATACATAGATGCTGATTGGGTAGGAGATGTGGACGAGAGGAAAAGTACTAGTGGTGGTGCATTCTTCTTGGGAAAGAGATTGGTTTCTTGGTTGAGCAAAAAGTAGGAGGCAATATCTCTGTCCACTGCAGAGGCAGAGTATATAGCAACAGCAAGTAATTGTACTAAGTCTTGTGGATGAAGAAAATGTTGAAGGATATCAGAATTATGTTTGAAGAGCCTGTTATAATCTTCTACGATAATTCAAGTGCAATAAACATCTCAAAGAATCTGGTGTTGCATTCAAAGACAAAGCACATATCCATCAAGTTTCACTTCTTGAGAGAGAAGGTAAATGAGAATGAAGTGAAATTGGAGTTTGTTTCTTCAAAGGATCAGATTGCAGATATTTTCACTAAGCCTCTTCCTAAGGATACTTTTGAGTATCTCAGAGAGAAGTTAGTGGTTATTACCCCTCCTTATCAGAACTAAGATGCACTAGGGTGCATTAGTCTAGTGGAATTCACAGTCATCTTGTGATCCGGACTGATGTTAAGAGGCTACTAATCAGGGGGATTAGTCAAAATACTAATTCTGCAATTCAGTCTGATTTGATCCAAGGAACAAGAAGAGAGAGAGATGATTGCAAATATGTGCCTTTTACCATTGATGTTAAAGGGGGAGAGAAGTCATGTGAAAAACTTGGAAGTAAATAGTTGCTGGTGAAAGGGTGAGCTGTAAAGAAAAATGGTTGCAGGTGTGATAAGAGAAAAGGGAAGTTCTTGTCTTGATGGTTGAATCAATTTTTCAGATCATATGTTACCATCAATGACAAAGGGGGAGATTGTTGCAAATATGTGCTTAATCAGTGTTGTCATTAATGTCAACATATTCTTGTTGCCATTGGTGTCAACTGTATCCTAATCTATTGCCTATTTAGAAGATTGGAATGTTGAGGATATTAAGAAAATTAGCCTCTGGAAGGAACAAGTGAGTCATATATCTCTTTGTTAGAAACAGTGAAGATAGTGCAGTTCAATGAAGTAGATTGCTCCGCATTCCCAGTAAGATGAAGATCAGAGTCTCCGAATTAAAGGGTTTGTAGAGGATGGTTTGTAGTTGCTCCAGTCAAGATTTGAGAGGTCCACATGAAGTATTGGTGAAGTTATGGCCTTCTGAGTGAACCAGGTTTTTTAGTTGTTCAGAGGAAATAGAGTGATAGTTAGTTGGTCCGGATTGCTCTGCATTGAAATATTATGGTCTGCGGTTCGAGAAGCATGTTTGGGATATTTATGTGTATCTTCAACTCAAGTGGTTCATGGTTTGGAGGTTTGCAAGTAACCTTTCTAGTGTGATAGTCATGGCAATCAGTATTCTTGAGTTCTAGTATGAAGATGCAAGTGATTCTGGTGATCTGAAGTGGTGCAGTGGTTCTTGATAATTTCATTGTGCTTGTGGTGGTCTCTGGATTGTGTGCCTACTGTGTTGGTGGTTCGCATTAGAATTGAGCTTGTGGTTGAAGATTTCTTCTTGAGTGTTGTTGTTCATTCCAGTTTTGGCCAATCAGATGCTTTGTGCATGTTGTGGATGATTTAAGAGAAGTTCTATGAAGCGTGGCCTATTGTTTGAGGAAGATTCAAGTCCCAGCTATGCTTGGCCAACAGTATAGTGATCAACATTAAGTCAAGCTGACCTTGATGTTCATTCCAAGGTTGATGAAGTATATAAATAATTGTGGATGAGTTGTGGGAAGTTATCTGTGTGCGAAAATGATAAAATCCTAATAAAGGTACAAAGGCAGAGTAGAAAAGAGGAGGAGCAGAAGAACAAGAGCAGTAAAGGATGAAGAGATAGTGAAGAAGTGTTTGGGGGTAGAGCAGAAGTTTTGTGAGCTTTCAATGGGATTGAACTAGGCATGAAGACGATGCTAGTTCTCAGTTTATTCTTTCTGTATTAAACATAAAATCTTGTAGGTAGTGAGCCTCTTTGAGCAATGAGCTCTGGGCAGTGCGCCCGAAGGCAAGCACCTTCCCATTTCTTTTAAGTACATCTAATAGGGTACAAATTTTTTGGGTTAACCCCCACCGTGGTTTTCCCTTAACTGGGTTTCCACGTAAAAATTATAGTGTTATGTGTGCTCATTTTGTTTCTACTCATGTGTTGTTGATTCATGCTTTAATCTTTTCATAATTAATCTGTTTGTAAGTTGTGAAAGAAGATCAAAATCAAACAAGGTTAAAATTGTGGGACAACTGATTCACCCCCCCTCTCAATTGTCTGACCTAATTCAATAAGATGTAATTTAGAGTTATTTTATTTATTACATGTGTATATAGAGATATAATTTTAAGAATTGTATTATTTTAATTACTTTATTTTTATTTGAAGAACTATTTTTTCGTATATAATTTTTAATTTTACTTTTAAAAAATTCACTATTTATTATTTTGGTAATTCTTATGTTTTATTTTTACTTTGAGAAGTGTTGTAAATATTATATGCCTATACGTTACTTTTCAAAAGTTTCATTTATAGGCATTAATATAATATATGTTTTATAGTTTTATCTTTTAATATGTGTTGGTTGTATCTTGGTTTTATGTACACAATCACAACATGAAGTTAAGCTTTGTGCCTTGTTGCCATTATAGAATACCTCCCAACATAACTAGACATATCTTCATATTTATTTGCAAGTTAAACACATATTTTCTGTTTGTCATTATGATATTATCTTACTGTTTATTTCTCTCATTTTGTCTATAAGTTGACAAAGAACCTACTTCTATCATTTTATATATCAATATTTATTAAGTTTTAAAATTCCAATTTTATTTGTCCCAAAGATAAAAATTATAGAAATTGCTTAGTGTACATTGGCCTACATGCCATATAAATTGAATTGATCACCTAGGATCTTGTATTTAAGTAAAGGACCCTAGGTCATTAGTGATTATAGATCAAGACTCTGTCAAACACATAATCAAGTAGATACATCAAGCTTGCATGAGCATCAACAAATACTACATCATCGTAAGCATTTTGTATCTTTGTATTATGTCTTTTGTTAGAAGTTAAATATCGCTTAACATAAGTTATTAGATAATAAATAATAAATTAACATAATACTATTAATTTATTATTATGTGTTATATTAACATAATAATAAATTAACATAGGTTTGTGATAAAGTTTGAAACTAGTGTTTGAGTTTTATACATTTTATCTTATTTTATGATTCATGATTTTATTGCATACATTTTGGTGAAATCGACGTGAAGACATTATTGTTTCAATGCTTGTGCATTTTTGGTTTCTTAAGCTTGTAGGTTTCTTTCTAATCAGAGGTAGTTTTGAAAATTAAGTTTTTATAGGAGCATCCTGGTGCAAAACGTACCTCACATGTGCATCTGGAAGGGTTGAGATGCGAAGAAAAATATATCATTCGATATATTTTGGGTAAAATTTTATATTTTTTGGGTACCTTTGGATTTTATCATAGTACAAATTTGTACATCTGTACAAAATCAATATCATACAGAGTGTACTTTACTTTTTTGTGTGATCTTCATTATTCTTTCTACTGGGTAAAAGCTTTATCTTCTAGTTATTAGTGTTACCCATATGTTTTTGATTTTTTGTTAAAAAGAGAAAAATCTTCTAAAAAAATCGTGGAAACTTTTTTTTTAAAGAAATTCACTATGTTTAACTTTTGAAAATTTGCACTTAGTTAGTTTGTTAAAATTGCATCCAGTAAAAAATGCACCTTTTTAGTCTTTGATTTTTGTGTCTAGTTAGTCTATAATAAATTGCACATGTTTAGTCTTCAATCTCTGCACTTGGTTAGTTTGCAAAAAAATCCTATTTAGTCCTCAACTTTTGCACCTAGTTAGTCTGTAAAAAACTGCACTTATTTAGTCTTCAACTTTTGCACTTAGTCTATAAAAACCGTGCCTGTTTAGTCTTAACCTTTTACACCTATTTAGTCTACACTATAATAGGTAGTTTTCTTTTTAAAAGTGTTATAACTTTTGTGTTGAACACAATGAGGTGTTGAGAGGGGGGTGAATCAACACACACTAAAACTTAAACAAATATTTGCACATAAAACTGAATAACTTAGAGAATAGAAAAGAAATTGTAGACACCTAAAAATGTCTTCTACCATCAAACCAACTCCTGACATCCCTAATCATGTCAATTTCCCTCCTAACCAATTAATAAAATTTTTATTTAATTAATTATCCCTTCATTACCCTAGTTTCCATCATTTTATCCCAACAATTGAATTAATTTCATTAATTCAATAGTCCCCACCTTAGCCAATTGATTTAATAAATATGCAATATTTATTAAATCAATTTCTCCCTTTTCACTAAATCCAATTAATTAGTTAAAAACCATGTTAACTAATTAATCCAGCCTACTAATTGACCTATCCCTACCCTAGACAATTAAATAGCTATTATTTAATCGCCTACCCTAGCCTACCTCATCCTAGCCCTAGGATTAATTAAATAAAACCTATGTTTAATTAATCCTAACCTCTCATTTGGGTGGTCAAACCTAGTTTAACACCCTTCCCCACATCCTCCAAATAAAAAATTGAAATAATCCCACCTAAGTCAATTTTTTATTTTTAAGACATCCCACATCACATTTAATTTTCCTTACAACCCCTTACCTCACCTATACTCATTTATTTCCACTTATTCCCAAATAAATTTTTAATTCATTTACATTCCCCCATATGAATTTTTAATTCAAAAATAATCCTTCACCACCCATGTTCATTTAATACCCCTTTTCCCAAAATGAATAAAAGATTCACTTTTATTCCTAACCCTCCATTCATTCAAGATTGAATTTAGGCCCTCCACATCACCTTCATCCTCCACCATTGATCTTCCAAATCAATCTCCAACCTTGGATCAAAATCCCTCCAAAAAAGTCTATAAATACAACATCTCTCAACCTATTCAAGGATCTAAGTTTTATGCAAAGTTACCATGCCTAAATGTCAATTGAGCTAGTCTTTTAGTGAGTTGCAATTTGAGTAGCATTTCACATTTGAATCCTTGTCTAGGGAATATCATGTCTTAGGAGCTCTTGGGTGCAAGCTTTTTCCTCTCTTGATGAGATTGGGTCTTCATGTGAGGTATAGCTTTTTGTGTTTCATTGCATTTAGTTTTGTGTTTTTAACCTCATTTGTTTACCTAATCTACAGAAATCATGCAACACATGTAACACTAGTATTTTTATGTGGAAAACCTTAAAACAGGGAAAACCACAGTGAGGATTAACTCATAATATATTATGCTCACTACAAAAAATATTACAACTTTGTTTTAGGGCTACAACCCAAAGGAAGCTAATACTCCCTAATTTAGTGCTTACATAAATTACAACTTTGATTTAGAGCTACAACCAAAGGAAGCTACTACTCCCTAAGTATTCTACTCACTGCAATAAGATTTACAAAGATAGTAAATACATGGACTCCTGTAAAAGAGAACATCTAATTTATGCTGAAAATGTAGTCTTCTACTTCTGCTCAAACATGGCTTCAAACTAATTTTGCACACTTCATTTCTTACATTATGCTTTTCTCATGATCACATCTCAATCCACACATCACAAATGAATTTTATCTTCTATAAATATCCTCTGTAACACTTCAAAACATTACTTAGGTTCGCATCAAAAGCATCATTGGATGAAACATGTAACTCTTCACAAGTCGGCCTCAATACATACAATATAATGGAAAAATTTGTTGCGGACCTTAGGATGTCATAAAAGTGATCAAGGCAAATCTCTCCATACCTTCAAAGTTAAGGAAACTAATCAGGATCCTCCACATATATCAGATACTTAACCAGTTGGCTCAAACTGCTCAAGACTACTAACTCTTCATCTTCATACTATTGGGGAGAGGCCAAAATCTTCAAGCAGACCAAGAATTCAATCATACATGATCTCAACATCATTCATACACCTTAATTCTAAACTATCATATTAATCCATACAATTGTGAAACAAGAAACATGACTGACTATAGGGAACAAAGCATTCTGGACCACATGTGATACTTGATAACTCAAGATATATCATTGTAGTGCAATACAAGCCCTGAAACCTTTTAGGAATGATCTTAAACATCATTATATATTCCTTACTAGATCCACACATCATTATCTAATGGTTCCAGAGGAATACAAGGGCTTGCCAAAGGTAACCAAGAGTTCGGAGAACAATTATACTTAAATTTTCCCTTACATACTTAACTACTTAATGTGGTACTAGAAAATGGAACTTATCTGCATGCAGATCATACTTGATATACTTTGGAACATTTAATACCTCCACACAAATGTTTATGGCTGATCTATATATTTTTCATCCTCTGCAAAAGCTCAAACATGTGTATTCAGGCTCTCGAATAGTTTGTACTGCCTCTGTCACTTGATTGCTGACTTTATGGACCACTAGACCACTTGATAATCCATCATAACATGCCTTATACATTTCTTAGCATTTCCTCAGAATTGTATGACAAAATAATGTTTTTCGGAGGAATGCACAACATTCCATTAGGTCTCCATCATTGCTTTGCCCTGACTAAGTGATAGTCGATACTCTATCCCTTGTAACTTTTTTGCTGATAATGTGAGGAATTGAAAACTTGGATTTATAATTTCAATACCTAAATAAGGTTGTTTTCAAAACCACAAGATCAAATCTTGCTTTGTAGAGAAATGTGGACTAAAACAAGGTGACTCTACCTTAGGATGTGCATTGTGAATGCCTTAGATTTCTACTTCTTATCATTAAGTGTGGAACTCCCAACTGATGAGATATACATGTGGGGATACTAGAAACATGCAAGGTCATGAGTATTTACCTCCGCATCATGCTTAAACACAAAGTTGATCACATAACCATACTTAGATTATTTTCTCTTCTCCTAGACTGGTTTGCCTTGACCATGCTAAATCTTCCTCTATATAAGTCTTTCTATACATTTCCATATATTATGTTGACATCAATGACAACACATATTGCAAATATTTTGTATATCATATCAGAATTTTAAGTTTTTACAAGCATTGGAATGCTCAACAACACCCTCATTGACACACTCATCCAACTGATCTTTTCTTCCACAATTTATCTCTTATGTTTACTACTTATTTCTCCTTCTTTCTCCATCCTTCTATGATAGCTTTCATGGCATTCTTAGGTCTATTTTTGTCTCTCCTCTCTGCTCATCTCTATTTCGGTTAGTATAATTTCACTGATCCCCCTTAATCTTTTGTTATCCCCTTTTGCCCTGGGTATTTTTGATTTGGTATGATATTAATCCTTATGTGTCCCATGGTTGGCTCATCTTGAAGAGTTACAACTTTTCAAGGATCTTTTTAGATCCTAGACCCCTTTTCCATTAGTCATGCCCTTAATTGTCTGCCCCCTCTCATAAGGGTAGGAACCTAAGAGAATTCAAAATCTTCTCCAGATCATAAAAAATTTCTTGTCACTTTGGCTTTCTTACTTTGCACTACTCCGCACTTTTCCTTTTGTTGTTTATCCTCTCTCTTCTTCACTGTCCTCTTCTAGGGTCCCAACAATGGAGCCAAATGTTGGCAAAAAATGAGAAGGAAACCAGTCCAGAGATTTGGTCCTCAGTCAAGTATCTAAAGTCAGTTTATACCCCAATCATACAGTGAGAGAATCAGGGATAAACATTAAAGAAATAAGTTTTACAGTAATATCTAATTTAAGTAAAGCATTCATTAGACACATATACACATATCAGAATAATTATATCTCCTATATATATATTCATAATTAATGGTTATATATACATTCATACCGACAAGTCTGAGTCTCTGCCTTATACATATTTATCTCCTTCCTATTCACTCTTATCTTACATATTATATTGTTTACGTACATGTATATCCTATATATCCATGTAGAGGTGTCTCTTTTCCCAAAATACCTCTTTATGTGTCAGTTCTATCATTTTCTTGATCCTTGGGGTAACCTGTAGTAGGCTTTGTTGGCTCCCTTGTATTCTACCAATAGGGCTAACCATAGGTTGTGACATTGTATGATTTATTTTTTTGAAAGTGATACTAGGCTTAGTTTGATTTGATGTAGGCGAGGTGACACTAGGTGTGGTATTTGGATAATTAAATGTAATGGTACTATAATGATGAACATGATTCCTAGTAGATAATCGAACACATGTGGTAGCACTATTACTTGGTTGTGTAGTTTTAGTGAGAATAGTAGAAGTGTATGTAGGAATAGGGAGTGTTGGTATGGGTGCCAACACTTGAGTCCCTAATTGATTAGAAGAAGTCACACTAGTGATGATTTTGATGCAACTAGAAGTAGTCAAAATGTTGTTGTGCACTATGTGAGCTAGGCCACACAAGACTTCTAATCCCTCTTATCCTTTGAGCAATAAACTTCTTAGACTCTCAACAATAGGGACAATCTTCTCGGATATATGTTATGAACTTACAAATTGCTAAAAATTAGCCAACTCAATGTCTAATCTTTGAATTTGAGCTTCAGGAACATGAGCCATGAGGTCCTCTATGTCGATGATCTCATGAAAAGTTGATGCTTCTAGGATATGTGAAGTAGGGATATCAGGAAGAAGTGATGGGCCTTCTTGTGTGATAGGAATTACAATTGAGGTTCTGATGTGTTGATATCAGAGCTATTCAAAGCATTAGAACTCATAATTCAAATAATTGTTCACACAAGAGTGTTTTAATTAGGCCATCGGGTCACAAAACTCATAAATTGTTTACAAGCCTTAAAGACACACAAGATGCACACAAAGAAGAGATGCATGATGTGATGAAAGAAGAGTTTGACTTTTTGTTTGAATGAATCAATGTTTTGCACTTTTAATCAAATGGAAACACATATAATGCAATAATAAATCCTTTACTCAATTTCAACTCTAATCAAAGCCAATTAGATATCATCAATGCTCATCTTCAAATCAAACTCTAAATTTAATGCTTTTTTTCAAAATGTACCAATCCAAAAATTGTTCTTCCTTTCAAATTTTGATACAAGATGGAATTTATAATGTATTAGAGCAAAGTAAAATCAGATTTGGAATGCACATGTCATCAACAAAATCTGAAACAAGATATCAATCACAAACCCTTGGTTTCAAAATTAACTAGGTTTTGCAACAACTTTGTTTTTTTGAAAAACCCTAACAATGAAGAGGTTCAAATGCAAAAAAATAGTACTATGAAATGATTAATTTCTACAATACAAATCAGATCTGATGCAAAAATCAGAAAATATCTTGCTATGATGATTTAAACTTATGAAATGTAAACAAGGTAATAAAAATGCTCTTTCCTAAGCCTAAAAATGCTTGATTTTCTACTTTTCATTGCAAATATGCAAGAATGTCTTTTTCTTAAACACAAGGTGATATGATAAATAAAATGAAATCAATTTAACCATGCTACAAAGATCTGAAACCACTCACTAATCTACAAACCATAAGTTCAAGACTAGCTAGGTTTTCTAGGAATGCAAGGTTTTTATAAACCCTAATGTTGAAACAATGTAAAAACAAGCTATGTTGGTATACAAAATGATCATTGAATTCAATACTAATCTTATCTAGGGTAGAAATCAACTCAGATCTCAAGCAAGAAGGATACAAGAGTGCAATATAGGTCGGGTTCACCAAACTTTTAGATGGAAAAGAGAGACTTAGACTAAGATTAAACTAGGTCAAACCCTCTTCCATTCAATATTGGAACACAAATCGATCTTGGCTTCTACCCATGAAGCAGAGCCAAACTATAGGGGTTTTGTCCCTTTTTTGTATAGAGGAGTGTCATCTAAATTCAATCAAAACTATCCAACCAAACTAGGGCAAAAGATGAAACCCTAATTGACCATGATCTGCAAATAGATGACTGTCAGAAACTGACACAGATTCTAAAAGTACAGTAGAGATCAGGAGATAGAGACGAAATTGGATCTGAGTTTAGGTGCATAGAAGAACCAAGGTACTAGGCACCCTAAACACTTATTAGGGTTTTGCAGAATGTCAAATTTTGGATGTCTTAGCCTGTTAGTCTTCTTCAGTCCTGCAACTTCTTGTAGTCTGATTCTTTCAGATATGACCTGTACACAAGCAAAGAGGGAAAGGTAGTGTTATTTTTAGGGGCTTGCCTTATTCAAACCCTATGTTGGTGTTTCCACCTCCACTACAATGATAATTAGTGATCCAAGAGTGCGTTTCCTAGGAGGGTAGAAAGTATGAATGAAAATGATAACAATTACCACAAGATGTGAAACCTTAGTTGGTGTAGATAACTCAAGATCATGCACCAACAAGGAGATAGGTAAAGATAGCTTGAACTTCCTTCAAAACTTGCAAATGAGCATCATAACACCCATAAGCATATAGCAATTCCAAGCATGAAGAGAACTTGAGCATACGAGATCAATCATGTAAGCAATTATTAATCTTACATTGTCCATATAGGTGTAAAATGAATAACAATAATCCTTTATATATGCATTCCCACTCACCAACAATGAATAAAATCAAACGGGGCCAACATGTAAAAGTTAAGGAGGTGTTCTAAGTTGACACCACAAAAAGAGGGATAAAGTCATCATCCAGGACTAGGGCACTAGGTTCCCTAGTCCTTTAGCCCCACAAACTCTAAGGAGTGTTAAATGTGGTGGGCTTAAGCTATTCCTATGTTTACATTGTTTGGTTTATTCATTAGGATCGATATTTAATCGCTTAATGTTCAAAAAGGTGTTAAAATAGGTCTTGATTAACAAGGGTAAACATTTTACTCCATAACAAAAAATCCTAATAGCGATAGATTCATGAAACTTAGTTATCATGGGCCCTCTCATTGTTCTCTTTGTAAATCTAATGAAGAAACTTCAAATCACCTCTTACTGGGTTGTCAATTTGCTCAAGAATGTTGGCAATGATTATGTGCCAAGTTGTCTTGGAATGGGGCTCTCCCTAAAGATATTCTCAGTTTGTTTAAAGCTTGGCCTATCTTATGAGACATGCCATCTTCTCTTGCTTCTGGATAATAAGTCCTTCCATTTTAATTTGGGAATTTAAAAAACTTACTTTTTCACTAATTGCTTTGATACCATGTTAGAATCTGTAAGAACATAACCCAAAAATTAGTGTAATGAATAAAATTGCAAAATTGTAAATGCAGATGATATTGAAATCAAAATAGCAAAATAGAGATAGTCTCCAACAAGAGAAATATAAATGCTTAGAGAGAAAAACAACATTAGGAGAGCACAAAATAAAATGGTTACATTAATGAAAATACATGCTAGGAGAGTGAGTATAGATAGATTATGTGAGAGGGAGGAGGTGGCAAATACAAGCAATAGAGAGAGTACATCAAAAGTATCCAAGAATAGTAAAGTGTAACTTCCTTAAAGATGTTGATACTCACTCCACTCACACTAATACTCACTTTACTAACCTAAGCAAGCTTAAATAAAAGTGTAGGAAAAACCTAGATAATAGGAAAATAAAAATCCAGTAGGAAAATTAAAAAACTTACACTAACACATATATCTATGGCAAACATTCACATAGCATCATCATAGGAAATAATTAATGTCAGAAATATAACATCATATAATAAAACTATCACATAATATAAAGTGTCATGTAATCTCATGCATATAAAGTGCCATCACAATGTATCAAAATAACATCATAATAATATATCATGATACAATGGTGTAGTAAAGGTAAGACTGAGGTGGGTCTTATAACTTATGTTATTAGACGAATAAGTGTTTTGGGTGTGATGAATGGTGGATTGTGGAAATGATACTTGTGTTTACCCTTAAGAGAACCATTGGTTGGTTCTTTGTGTTTCTTCCCATCCTTGAATATTAGAACTATATTTTATGTTGCCAGGTGTTGATATTTTTGGGTGTTATTTGTGAGCATTGGATCCTTGGATAATCATCCTAAGGAGGGAGTTATTGGTTGAGGTCACCTAATGGTCAGTAAATGGCTATCTCCTATTGGCCTCATCATATTTGAGGAGAATGGAGCTCATCCTTTAGTCACTTATAAGATCTTCTACTTGAAGTCTTAATTTGAGGCATCACATTTTTTATATGATTCATGATGTGATTTGAGATGTTCTTAATTGGAAAAAGATGAAGGTTTCAATTTCCTTAATGTAGCCTTAGAAAGGCATGGAAATTTGGTGAATGTGTATGTATAAAAAATGGTTAATTTCAAAGGCATGCAATGGGTTTGGTTTATTTGTACATTATGAGTTTTGTTAGAACATATAAATGGATTTGTTTAAATCATATTTTGTTGATAAATTTGGAAAGGAACAAACTCAAAGTTAGAATCATGCACTTTTTATACCTTGCATGAATTAAACTTATGAAAAGGAAAAGTATTAATTTAAGTAAAAATCTAAATGTGAGGGTTTTCTAGAAAACAATATGGTCTATTATTCTTGTAGACTACTAGAATTTATAAAAACCATATTCTATTAGTTTGGAAGACCATGGGTTTCCCTAGAAACCCCCTATTAGACCACTAATTGAATAATTCTGGCAATCCATACTCACATCAAAAGACTGAAAATGCATGGTTTGATCTAGTATAGTGGATTGTGGGTTGCACATAATTATGTTGTGGGTTGCACTTGAGTTGAATCAATCTTCCATGATTCCTTCTTGTTCTTTTAGTTGTGTGTTTGAAATATCTAGATGTATTTACATGTAGAAGAAAAGGTTTTGGTATTACTCGAGTTGAATGCTAACGTGTGAGGGAATAGTTCTAGGTGTGTTCATGGATTCCCTAAGAAACATCTTTGCCTTTCTCTCTCTATCTCCTCATCTCTCTTATCTTATCTCCTCCTCAAGATCTCTGTAAATTAGCCAATGATAGGAAACACCTACATGTTCAATAACGAGGATCAAATGTAAACATTCCTTCTTATTGAATCTACTTAACTAGAATGGATAAATGTTTCTGGAAAAATGTAGTTCCTCCTTACATGCTTGAATCATCCCTCTTGTCTTATACTCTCATTTAAAAAGGCTAATTAGACAATGATTATATGCTATGTACGGTGTTGGATAGAATGGTGAAAGTTAGTTAAACTACTTGCTTATTCACCCTTTCTCATGCTCTTATTTGGAATTGTTAGATCTAGCAAATGAACACATGTTATTGATCAAATGGCCAGATATAAGATGATTAAATTCCTCTTCCCTATTCCATTCTTTCCTTTAAAAGTATTGATGTAGATGAATGAACTTAATGTTAATTTTTGAGTTGGTTAAAATAGAGAAAATTTAGATACAACCATGTATGTACATCTTATGTTATGATGTAATTTTTTGTCTTTGCTTGACCTTCATCTCTCCATCTAGTATTCTTGTCAAGTGGGTCACCCTTGGATATGATGCTCCTTTAGGTTCCATGCACATTGGTGTCCTCACCTTCTGCTTAGTAGTCTTATGTAGTATAGGGTGTGTCACATGGAGATGTGTGCCACCTATTGTTCTTCTTAAATCATATTATCCTATTCACTTCTTGTGCACTCATAAGCTCATTCTTCTACACATTGTTAATATCAAGTGGAGCTACATGCAACAACAACACCTATCATGCATGTGTTGCACTACTATTACATGATGATGTTATATTTTTTAAAAATAAGTTGATTGTGTTTCATCATTTTATGTCCATGGTATTTTTTTGGGCATTACAATAATTATATAAAGCATGCTCATTACAATAATCATTGAAAGCATGGTAACCCTTTGGATGGGTCTAATGGATGAATAGAGGGAAGAGTAATCAAAATAGCATTCAATAGAATTTGGAGCACATGATCTATAGTTCCACTCAAATTTATAAATATCCTAGTGGTTTGAGGCTTAAAGAAAAATGCAATAGAAATAGTAGACATATGATTAGCATGAGGATAAAATGGAGAAAAGTTAGATTCAATCATGTATGTACATCTTATGTTATGATGTAATTTGTCTTTGCTTGACCTTCATCTCTCCATCTAGTACTCTTGTCAAGTGGGTCACCCTTAGAGGTGATGCTCCTTTAGGTTCCATGCACATTGGTGTCCTCACCTTCTACTTAGTAGTCTTATGCAGCATAGGGTGTGTGGCACCTATTCTTCTTAAATCATATTATCTTATTCACTTCTTGTGCACTCATAAGCTCATTCTTCTACACATTGTTAATATCAATTGAAGCTACATGGGGGCAACAACACCTATCATGCATGTGTTGCATTAAAATTATGATGATGTTATATTTTTTAAAATAAGTTGTGTTTCAACGTGTTTTGTCAATGGTAATTTTTTGGGCATTACAATAATTATAGAAAGCATGTTCATTACACTAATTATTGAAAGCATGGTAACCCTTTGGATGGGTCTAATGGATGAATAGAGGGAAGAGTAATCAAAATAGAATTCAATAGAATTTGGAGCACATGATCTAGAGTTCCACTTAAATTTATAAATTTCCTAGTGGTTTGAGGCTTAGAGAAAAGTGCAATAGAAATAGTAGACATATGATTAGCATTAGGTTTAGATTCTTCCATTTCATTACTGTTGTCCTATTTTGCCTTCAGGCCAAATAGCCCAGGGATCCTAGAAATTTCTAAGTCTTTTCACTTTTGAAATACAAGGAAGAGACCAACAAAATGGCTAAGTCCAAAAATCCTAAGTGTTTTCCTTGTCTTTTCAACCTTTTCAGGGTTTTGGAGTTTGAGGTTCCCTTCTTCGTCATGCCTTTCTAGTCAGCTCTAAAAGCTCCATCTTGATAATTTGTTAATTCATGTAAGTGTTGTAGGCGTTGGAGATCATGAGTTTCCTCTTCCTTCTTCTTCTTTTCGAAGGCTGAAGGTGAAAGGCCCGATGACTGAGGTCCACCAGTTTCAAAAGCTTCTAAGTGTTGTAGATCTCAGAGGCCGAAGTTATGGTCTTTTTCTTCCCATTTGGCAAGCGATAGATAGAAGGCCCACTCGTGGAATTCTACCAAACCTCTAAAATGACTAAGTCTTTCAGACTTCAGCAAGCAAGGGTTTTCTTCTTCCTCTTTTCTTTTGGAAGGAAAAAGGTAAAAGGTCTGAGGCCCAATCCCTGACAAGCTTCATAACTTCTTCTGAGTATTTCGGAGTTGGGGATAGAGTGTTTCTTCTTTTTAAAAGCACAATGCATGGTGAAGGTCCAATCTCCAAAGCCCGATGATTTCCCTGTTGTACTTTTTGGACCTTGGAGATTGCCCGCTTTCCTTCTTCACCTTTCAAAGACTTGATCGGTAGAGGCCGAATCAGAGGAAGCCCGATTTGTTGGGGCCTGACCTGTTTAGCCTTCTTAGCTCTTTCCACTATTCAGAATGTGATGGGACTGCTCAGCGACCTTCCTAGCCACCATTAATGCTTCTTCAAAGCCTGATTGTTTATGGAAATGGATTTCTCACCTCCTATGCCACTGTAGCTCCTTTTGCATTGAATTCTTGTACTAGGAGCATGGACAGACACTCTTGTTCAATGGATTTCCAGGGTAGAGTCGTATGGGTGCGCTCCAAGGACACAAAGATAGATCTATTGCAACATGGGTGACTGGTTTTCCTTGTTGACCACTCTTTCCCACGTTCATAGCTACTGTAGTGATTTTAAAAGTTATTTATATGCATAGTTTTGAGATGTATTTCTATTGTTGGTTAGTTGTTTGTTGGGTCATTACATGGGAAAAGGAATTTGTTGTAGTTTTAGACCTTATATGCTTTACAAGAACCAAATGGATTTGATGCATTGTGCTTGATTCTGATCCTTTGATGTCTCCAGTTGTTGTTCCACATGAATGCAAATTGTTATTTTATGTCTTTTTTTTGCAATGAATTCTTTCTTCTTTTGTACAATTATTTAGCCTTTATGATCAATATAAACTGATACTTTTGCCTCTCTCATTGTTCTTACACTGTTTTTTTGATAGATGCAAGCTGTGTATTGTGGATAAAGCGATTGCTTTCATAGTTTTATCTTTCTGCCTTAACCTTTGTTTGAACCTGTATAAGTATATGCTAACTTCTTTGAGCGTCTGAGATCATTATTGTGCTACGCCGGCTTTAGCTAAACACCCTAAATCTTGGTGCATCATCTCCCTTTTAATTTTAGTCTCTTCTTCCCCCTTTTCTTGGTGATCAGTAGCATAGGTTTAGTAATTTTCTCCGAACCTTAACTTCAGAAAGAGGAATTAGCCTTCTCTAGAGATCTGATCTCATTTGCAAAGTCTCACACCTTGAGAGCAGTCCCATTGTTTCATTGGAATGCTTGAACAAGCTTCATGATATTTAGACACCATGAGGGGATTTACCTCAAGGTGAGAGGATGAAGGGTTAGTGAAAGAGGAAGAGTGGTTGGGTAGGGGGGAGATGCACCATGGCAAAGAAGTAGAAGATGCAATCATAGTACCAATCCTATATACCAAAGGGTGCTCTCAGCAACAAATTATGAAGAGCTGCAAATAATTATGTAGGAAAAGTAGGATTAACAAACTCTTGAAAAAATATTTGTCTAATAAGAAAAAGAATGTGCTTATATACATGTGTATCATGATCAAAATTAGATGGCTTATTATGATTAGTCTTAATAAATATCTTCTAATCACTAAAATGAGAAGCCATTTGAAGATTTGATTGAGCACTTCTCCTTAAAGATAAAATAGTATTTCATTTAGATCTTGAAATAAACAACCTTTTAAAAATAAAGAATTATAAAACAAAGATAAAATGAATATAAATCTTAAAAATAAAATCACTCTTAAATTTAATAATCAAAAAATAAAAACCAAAAATAAAAATTTACATAAAGTATAAGAGTAGATTCATCAAAATAAAAATAAAAATAAAACCAACCTACTTTTCAAATACCTTGAACATAAAATAATTAAAAACTATACTGAATATAAAACCAATCCTTAAAAATAATTACAAATAGAAAGCTCACAATATAACCAATGAATATGAAATGGAAAACCAATGAAAATTAGGGAATGTTTGTTTTTTGGGTATTGAATTAGGGGAGAGGACCCAGTAGTGGTGCACCCTAACTTTACGCCTCTCAAAATCATACATGGCAATTTGGAATCACTCCAAAATTTTTACAGTAGCTTACTTGGCAAAGGGCACATTTCATTCAATTATTAGTACTTATAATAACACTAACAACCTTAAACTTACAACTACTAGTACTAAACTTTAAAAATATTGGGCCTTAAATGTACATATACTAGTACTAAACTTAAAAAATATTGGGCCTTAAATGTACATATACTAGTACTAAACTTAAAAAATATGAACTATCCCACCTATTGTGTCTTTTTCCCTAAGCAAACATACAAATAAAATCTGCACTGAGAAGAAAAGGAAAATTAGGGATTGTTCGTTCTCCCTATCCAGTTTCCATAACATGGAGTCCGTCACTTTTTGAGGTTAAAAAGTCTTTTTACTCGCCATTAGTTAGTTATCCCTTCGTGCGTAAATAGATTCGCAAGACAATCCGATTTATTTTGTCATTATATTGTGGAACGAGTAAATAGGCGGGAAAAGGGCCTGGGTGCCGTGCACGATACGCTGCTTACAAACGCAAAACGCGCCTGCCTTCGCTGTGTGTCGGAGTGGGGTCCACCGTTCATGATGGTGGTGTGGACATTGGATAGGTATGGCATCTTTGACCAAAGCCAAGTAAAATCAATGCCCTGGCATGAAAGAGATAAAGATGCCAAATCCCTACTGTATGAAGTGGATTACATCTGTCTCTCACCGTATTTTATGTCGATTGAAATCGATTCCTTGAATTTCTTATCACTGTGACACGGACACAACCATTTTAATACTGGACTGACTTTATGTTACATCTTGTATAGAAAACTTGTGACTCCAAACACTAGGTAATAATCATAAAAGACAAAATCATCTGAGATACCAAATATAAGGCTGTCATGTGATGGGTGACCAGCATGCTCAGATGGACTTTATTATGTACGCGCTGAGTTTTAACAGCTTGTTGTTTGGTAGTTATGTTTATTTAAATTTGTAAGAGTGAAATTGACTCAACATAAACCTGCACGAAGCAGACAAAACTGCCAATTCCCACCATCTTTCACTGTATTCAATATTTTTTTGATATTGATGGATATCGATTTCTTGGATTCCCTCCGACAAAACTGCCAATTCCCACCATCTTTCAGTGTATTCAATATTTTTTTGAGATTGATGGAGATCGGTTTCTTCGATTCCCTCTCACCGTCACACGGTAGAAACTAAAATCATCTAAACTGAATCCGTATTTATATTGGTGCAAAATTATGGAGTACGTCAGTGTGAACTTCGAGCCTGACTTGACATTAGTTGCCTCTCTATAGATCGATTTACTCCACGCATTGATTTATTTTGTGGTTTTGTGGAGAGGAGTAGATAGACGGAAGGGGCATGCCACACCATGTACGATACAGTTGTTGTAAGGCATTTGTCTCTGCTGTCTGTAGCGTCCATTTACCATGTACGTATGGTGCTGGAGTCCAATATTAGTGGTACTCGCTATGGCAGAATATTAGTGTGTTCAAAATACAAAGTTTTTAAAATTAATTTGTCAAAATCAATTAATTGTTTCTTTAATTTATTTATTAACATGGTGTGTAATGTTCAAAATAGATTTAATTGGCTTTCTAATTTACCTTTTTATTTTAGTCTTCAATTGATGCATATATTAAATACTATAATTGATATATATTAAGGGATGGTGCCCAAAAAAAGTGTTCACTAAAGGAGTTCAATAGTATTGTCTAAAATGACACAAATTTCTAAATATGTAAGGTGTATATTCATATCAAAGAACTTGGGGTGCATGTACTTACACCAATCCATATAAAAAAAATAGTTACAATTGATTTTTAATTTCACCTATTCCAAATTTGCAACCATTCCACATGATATATATTAGAGGGTGGTGCCCAAAAAAAGTTCACTAAAGGAGTTCAATAGTATTGTTTAAAACGACACAAATTTCTAAATATGTAAGGTGCATATTCATATCAAAGAGCTTGGGGTGCATGTACACCAATCCATATTAAAAAAATTAGTGCAAATATATTGTAAATCTGCACTTTATAGGTAACATCAAATGTTGACAAAACACTTACAATTGATTTTTAATTCCACCTATTCCAAATTTGCAACCATTCCACATGAATAAACCTTTCTTTTCCATACATTTTAATAATCTTATAATTGTTTTCCTCTCGAAATTTTAAGTTTTAATAACTTTTTAATTTGTCATATATATGTGTTTTTGATTAGTTAAAAACTTACAGAAGACGAATTTTGAGTTGGGAGAACAAGCAATCCAACCTCACATTAAATACCTCAAAATTGAGTCTCACCATTTTGTTCATTACCAAAAATTCACACATTTTTAGAGTGCCCAGTTACAATACCAAAAAAATAATCAAAGGTGATCAATTCAAAGAGAACTTGCTCACTAGTAATTGTCATCCTCTTCAAAATTTAAAAAAATAATGTAGGTACTCACAACTACATGGCACATGTTTATTTATTGTACAAGAATAAATCACACTAGGTAAATTATGTAAATATAATTATATAAGCATAAATTAATTTAGATATAAGGAATTGGAGGAGAGGAAAAAGGATGCATGATAATGATTAAAAGAAATAATGTAATTGAATCCAATATAAGCATGTAAGCACATAGATCATGTAATAGTTGTCATATTAAATATAGAATAATGAAATATAGAATAATAATGCAAGCATTGTGTGACAAGTAATTAGGAAATATAGAATAATGATCATGTGAGCATATTGAATGAGGAGATGAGAAGATGCCCCCAATGTTGTCGTAAGTGGTGAGGCAACAATCATGTCCACTAATAAATGTTTTAGGTAGAAAATGACACATGGCATACAAATCAATCTTAAGATGAATGCCACATATGTAATTAATGACCATCAATAAATACTTATCTATGAATCTGCATAATCATCAAGATTAGTAGCCACATAGTATCATAATTTATTCAATGGAATCTCAATATGTCTCATGCAAAAATGTGTTAATTGCTCTTAGATATGTGTCTCATAAATGTTTTCATGGTAGAATAATTGTTGTAAGAAATGCATAGAAAGGGAAATACCTTAGAAGATATAACCATGCCACATGTCCAATCCAAAAATATATATGATCATATGTACAAATAGTGTCTTTTAGGGCAACAAATCTAGGGAAAATAGTAATAAAAGGGGTAAAAAAGGTTTTCAATATTAGAGTACAACCAACACTGAGAGCCGGGGGGTGAATCAGTGTTGGAGACAAACATGGATAAATTTTCACTTATTTTCACCTCCTTTTAAACTTGAAATGATAAATTACAATGCTGATTTGAATGTTTTACAAGACAGAAAATGAAACACTGAACAATGAATGTAATGGAACGTTTAGACATAAGACATCAATGGATCACACACAGAGAGACCATAACATAGAGAATTGCATGAGTGGAAAACCCTCTTGGGGAATAAAAACCCCTCGGGAAAGATGCCTCACTGGCTTAATATCAAAATCCTAATTATACAGTCTTACTGACTTCTTTTGTTTCACTGACAATTTTTCTTGCCTCACTGGCTTTATACAACTTTGCCTCATTGGCTCTTTACAACTTTACCTCACTAGCTCTTTATCCTGCCTCACTGGCTTTTTATCCTGCCTCACTGGCACATCTTAAATACAACAATACAATGAATGATTTGAGTCAATACAGAGGATTGCTCTATTTCTCTTAAAGCTCTATTCTTGAATATCTCATTGAATATTTGAGATTCCAAGAAATACAATAACTTGTGCACACATACAACTGATTACAGTGTGATATTCTATTATAATCTATTGCTTTTGTTTGATTTTACAATGACTGCTCAGATCAATCAAACCCAATAGAGTATGATCTATTTATCCTTTCTTAGAAATGTCTCTCATTCTTTCACAGAACAGTTTGAACATGTAACTGTAGTTATGCAACTGTCACACGAGCCTGGTTGAATGACCCAAAAATGGCTAATATACTATGCCTTTTAAGTGCAGATTTAACCATAAAAACTTTATTTCAAACTGTATGCTGAGTTAAAGTGAGCTTTAATAAACAATATCAATATCTCCTTCAAACCCTAATCAGGGTTAAACCTCTTTTACAAAAACTTTGCAAAAAACTACTTCATGAATCAAAAAGCCATTTGTCACCCGAGAGATCTTATATGACAGTTATAACTGAGCATGATAAGTTACAACAGAGTACTGCAAACCCATAAGAAAATTTTTAGATACCTTGCCTCTACATTAGGCATTTGTGAAACCCTTAACCAGAAATGAAAAATGTTTTGTTTTGAAACCCTAACTTTCTTTGTTATGGGTATAACAAAAAATGGTCTGTCGTAATAATTCCTTCAAAGAATCAAAAACAAAATCATAACTGAATGCTTTCCTTTTTAACTGCCATTTACAAAAACTTAAAACTCTTTTTAAACTGTCATCATATAACTAGTTTTGATGCAATCGACTGTGTTTACAAAATGAAGACAAACAAACAACTATTCCATATCTTAATCACAGGGTAAAGTAACTGCAAATGATTGCTTCACAAAATTTACCAACCTTTGAGAAAGAATGGAAAACAAAGAACAAAATCACCTGAAACATCAGTCGAATGAGTATCATAACTGTCAAACCTTTCAGCTTCAACATTGTCACCTCATGAAGTAGTCAACACACAAAATAATCATGAATCACTATAGCATCAAATCTTCATACCCTAGCTTAGCTGAGAGCTTATTTCTGAAGATCAAACCTTGCAAAATGAAATATTATGAAATCCTTTTTGTTCACTTAAATCCTCGTTACCTGCATTCTCAGTGTGCCCTAAAAGGGATCAGTAATCAATAATAGAACTTAACCCCTTTACCTACTATTCAAGCTAGAGACCTGTTCAATAGGTTAAGATCACTTACATGGCATGAAGTGGCATTTTATAATAAAGTTTATGAATTTAAATTGATATGTTTAAATGAGCATGGTGTGTCTTGAGCAACTTTTAGTCATCCTATACCAGTGCATCAAATGAATATCCTTTTGAAATAAACAAATGACATTATGAAGCCCTTATAACCCTTTATGCATGTAATGTCACTTAGCCACATGGGCTTCTCATCAAATCTCACTGTCTTGCATTATCACATTAGCCTTGATGTATCAAACTGCTCATACCAACTGTTTCAAGGTTCATTAGCATAAAAAAAGTATAGCATGGAAATGTGACATGATGTCATATGAATCATCATTGAAACTGTTATGCAACTGTATCAAGAAACCATATGCCATAAGCCATAACCATACAAGATTATGAATCATATCAAATACCAAATGCATAGTCAAATGTATAGCAACTGAGAGAGCAGTATGTCAACTATATGCCAACATTGTTTGACATCATTGCCAACAAATGCCAACTGGGCTCAACAAACTCCCCCTTTGGCATTGATGTCAAACCAAAACTAACAATAGACTGCAACAATGAGTGATTTACTGAAATATGTAACATATGCTAGCATAGCTAGAGATATGTGACACATGCCAGTAATCATATCATGCAACAGTCTAAATAACCAATAGCATGAGATAATCAAATGAGCTACAAAAGGATATCCATGATCTCAATCTATCAAAAAAATCTGTATACCTGAATTTCTCTCCCTTTTGACAACAATGCCAAAGAAAAAATGCTGAGAGAGAAAAGAATATCACCAGGTAAAGCAAGAAAACACTATTCATACCAACAACAAATGTCAGTTGTTGAGATAAACTGATCAGCTAACAAAGAAATGTACATTAACCATAGAACCTGTACATATATAAATGATCATCATAAAACAACCAAGAGAAATATCAACATTAACATCTGTCCATAAGAACTATATAATGCCATGTCAACTATCAAATGCCAACTGAATAACCATTAGGGATAAGAAAAATGTGTCAAGTAGCTCCCCCTGAAACCAGTATCATAAATATGAATCATTACAAAGAACTAAGGGAGAGAACTCCAAGTCTATCCCTCAGACCTTCAAAAACCTCTTTTGGAAGTGGTTTAGTGAAAATGTCAGCCACTTGATCATTAGAAGACACAAATTCCAGAGTAACTTCATTGTACAATACTTTTTCCCTGAGAAAATGATAATGGATATCAATGTGTTTTGTTCTTGAATGCATGACTGGATTTTTAGAAATGTTTATAGTGCTTGTATTGTCACACAGTATTGTAACAGGTTGAGAAACTTCTACTTTTATATCTTTCAGAGTTTGTACCATCCAAAGCACTTGAATGCAACAAGTGGCAGCAACTATATACTCAGCTTCTATAGTTGAAAGAGATACACAATCCTACTTTTACTATGCTACGCTACCAGTCTACCACCTAAGAAAAATGCACCTCCTGATGTACTTTTTCTATCATCAATGCGACCTGCCCAATCAACATCTGTATAAGCCAATAGAGAGAAATCATTGTGCCTTAGGTACCAAAGTCCATAGTCAAGTGTACCTTGAAAATATCTCAGAATTGTTTTTACAACATTTAAGTGAGATTGCTTAGGTACATATTGAAATCTAGCAACTAAGCACACTGCCTGCATTATATCAGGTCTTGTAGCAATTAAATACAGCAAACTGCCAATCATTGACCTATACAAAGTGTGATCTACATCACGCTGATCAACATCATGACTCAACTTACAACTAGTCTCCATAGGAGTACCAACAGGCTTACATTCATCCATCTGAAAATGTTTAAGCATCTCTTTAGCATACTTTGTCTGTGAAATAAAGATGTCCTTTGGAAGTTGTGAAACTTGTAAGCCAAGAAAGAAGGAGAGTTCACCCAACATTGACATTTCAAATTTAGATTTCATAATGTTTGGAAAGGAGGAACATAACTCATCATCATTGCTACCAAAGATTATGTCATCAACATAAACAACAACTAAGATACTGTCACCTTTAGTCATGAAATACAGATTGTTGTCCACTCCACCTTTGGTAAAGCCTTGTGATTGCAAATGTTTATCTAACTTAGCATACCAAGCTCTAGGAGCTTGTTTAAGGCCATACAAAGCCTTTTTCAACCTGTATACATAATCTGGTTTGTCAGTACATACAAAACCTTCAGGCTGTTCCATGTAAACTTCTTCTAAATCACCATTTAGAAATGTAGTTTTTCACATCCATTTGAAAGACTTTAAAGTTCTTATACATAGAAAATGCAAGAAATATTCTAATTGCCTCAATTCTTGCAACTAGGGAAAAAGTTTCTTCAAAGTCTATACCCTTAATTTAAGAGTACCCCTTGCACACTAACCTTGCTTTATTTCTCACCACATTCCCTTTATCATCTAATTTATTCTGGAAAACCCACTTGGCACCAATTATGTTCTTATCTTTTGGTCTAGGGACTAGTTCCCAAGTTTTATTCTTTTCAATTTGTTCCAATTCTTCTTTCATAGCACTTATCCATGATTCATCTTTACAAGCTTCATTGTATGTTTTTGGTTTAAATTGAAAAAGTAAACATAAATTTATCTGATTTTGAGCATTTGCTCTACTTCTTGTCTGTACTCCAACAGATTTGTTTCCTATGATCTGCTTCTCAGGATGATTTTTCTGAACAGATTTTGATGGAGTTTTGTGAACTAACTCCTTTGGTTCAACAAATTCCTCCTCTTCTTCAGATTTCTCCTCATGTTCTGGAAGATTTGATTGTACATTTTCTTCATTCCCCTGTACACTAGGTTGAAACACTTCATTAACTTTAACATTAGTGCTTTCTAAAATTCTTTTCAGCCTATTATTGAAACATTTGTAGGCCTTACTATGAGTAGAATAGCCTAGAAAAATACTTGTGTACACCTAAAAATGACATGATTCTACATAAATAAATATTTTAAATATTTATTTCATCTTAATATTCCTCTATCAATAAATAAATAAAACAATTTATTTATTTGATTCATTTTCTCCCATTAATTGAATAAATTACATTTATTTAATTAATTCCATCAATATCAACTTTATTCTTCTAAATAATTAAATAATTTTAATTATTTAATTAATTCATTTATTCTTCCAAATTTAAATAAAATGCAAATTTATTTAAATTAAAATCTTAATCTCCAAAAATAAAATATAATTAAATATTTTATTTATTCTTCCAAATCATGTGCAAGTAATTAAATAAATTTATTTATTTAATTACACTTTCTTATCTTCTAAAAAATCTTCAAAATCTTCTAAAAATAAATTCTTCTTGTCATACAAAAGCAAAAGCTGAGTTAACTGATTTAAAGCAACTTTGTTTTATCAACAAAAACTCTTAAATTAGAAAAATATATTCTAATTTAAGAAATAAAAGCTCATCCTCATCAAGAAAGTAGTTAACTCAACAAAGCATCCTTTTGAATGACACATGTCCTTCTATTCGCGCACGTTCTCTCGAACATCCTCTACCATTGATCTCTTTATTTCTTCTACACCGTTGATCCTCTCTCTCATGAATCTATAAGTATAACCCTCTTCTTCCATTTCTATAATCATGCTTTCAAGTAAACTTATGCTGCAGAATCCATAGCGTGCCATTGGCACCCCCATTTTCATACCATTTATCATCCATTTCACATTGTGTTGAAGCTCACCTTCTACACAATAAGTATCCAAACCATTTCTCTTTTGCCATCTTGAGGAATTGAAGCAAGGAAGCAATCTTCCTGAGGGCTACATTCATCACCAAAGATCAAATGGGAATAGGCGAACAATAGAAATTGCGAGGCAAAAAGGTTGTGAGTATCACTTTCTTTTTTTAAATCCTTTTTGCTTGCACATTCCATTGATGTTTTTAGGTTTTTGTAATTCATTTATTTATCCCATTTTACCCATTACATTTCTGGCGCCCACTGTGGGGCCTTTGCCCCAAATCTAACCAAAAAACTAAGTTTTTGAGTGACAGGTTCCATACAGATTCCATACAAGCTTCAAACAGGTTCAGTCGGCACATCTAATCGATCCTGAGGCACATCTAACCACTATTCCGATGCATATATCCTCTAAACCGGTGCATCTGATCCCTGTTCTGGTGCATAGTCTTCTGGTGCATACATCTTCCAAGCCAGTGCATTTGAGCACTGTTTCAACGCTTGCATTACTCTAGCGTATATACCCCCAGACATGGCGCTTACATCCTTTTTAACTACGCATCTGTAGAAACAACGCATTTGCCTCTTATTCCTACGCTTTTGACACCTGTCTTAGTGCATCTGTAATGCGGCGCTTATAGTCTCTGTTTCTGCACATATAGACTATGAAGTGGCGCATCTGTTCTGCATTGTGATTTTAGGATTTCTCATGATTTTCGGGTTAACGCTAACGTTTGTCTTGCAGGATTAGGAGTTGGATAGTCATTTAGCTGCACTAATTAACTCATCATAGATTAATTAGGGGAAAAAGTAAAAAAAATGCATGCATGCAAATCTCACATAGTCCTTAACTAGGAGGATAGTAACCAACATCACTGCTATCTTTGCATCATTGCTATCTTTCTTAGTGTTGTCACCCAGATTTGCACCCTCTGCTGTAGTTGTGAAACTTCAGCAATCTAGAGTAACATGGGAATGATCTCGAAGTGTGGGCCTTGCGAAATGAGATCAAACCTCTAGAGAAGGCCGACTTCCTTGACTGGATATCACCTAAAACTACTAAATCCTCAGGGGAAAAGGGAGAAGGAATGCTTTTAATGAAAAATGAAAATAGGAAAACTGAAAGTAAGGGTGATGCACCAGACTGATTAAAAGAAACTTTCATAGAACTGAAGAAATGCACAACATAACCAGATAATGCAAGTAGACATACACAGATTGAAATGATTTTTAGCAGAGGTGAGAAACAAAAAGGTTGAGAGGAACAGAATGTTCAAAGACAACCATATGCAAGTTCACACTAAACTAGAAAATCAGTAAAAGAGGTAAAATGACTAGCATGTATTCAATGAGAAGGCACAATTACAGTAGTAGAAAGCTCTGTTTGAAAATAGAAAACTTGAAAGCCAAAAAGAATTCAACCTTATTTACATCTCTCAAATGTATATATATAGTATATCAATCCGACCTAAGTCGGTTACAAAATTCGCTCAAGGAGCTGTATCAGAAAAAATATCTACCTTCGAATGACTGCCCACCTACAGAAGTTATGGTGTGGAAATATCGGGAATAGGGGTAGGTGGAAGATATTCCGTGCCTTGAATGCAAGCAACTCCCTTGTGTCTATCCTCAACCATGAATATCTGAAGTATCTAAAATAAGGTAGTGGAGAGATATTTTCTGATCATTGAATGCGAGCTGCTTCCTCTTTGTGCAGCAATGAATGCAAGAAATATCTGCATCTGCCCAAAATGGTCACTGAAAAGTCCCTTCACCCAAAACATGCAAATCTAGATCCAAAAATGAAAAGTGAGAATATTCCCCTGAAAAGCCTGCCAAATGAAAGAGGAGGAAAAAACATGCATTTTTGCTTTTTGAATCATGTCGAAATTTGCCAAGACGTGGAAGATACAGCGGTCAAACCTCACTTGTATATCGCCATATACAAACTGCTTTGTATGTGCTTTTATTCGACATCTGAATCGGCCTCTGAAATGTCTTTGTATGTCCCTTTGCATCTCTAACATACAATCACAAATATACATTCAACTACGGACTCAAACACTGAATATGCCAAAATTTGATCTTTGGGTCGGGTCTGCCTTGTATCTTTTCGGATGTATCTGAACTTTGTATATCGTAATATACCATTGGAGGATATCCTTTTCATTGCTCTCATCTTCGAGGCTTCCCCATTTGATAAACAGACCTTTGGTAGTTTTGATTGCTTTGGATTTTCTTAGGGTAGGTCTTCCATATGATCTGGGAGATAGGGGGAGTTGTGCCAAACAGAGGGATTGGGAGATTGTGTACTCACCCAAGCCCTTATCTTTGAGTCTGAGGTCAGGTTGGGATGCCTTTGAAGTGGAAGCAAGTGAAGCTGGGTCAACATGAGATGAAGATGAAGCAGAGGCACGGTTATTAGGAATCACAACTTCAGGTTTAGATTGAATGGAGTTGCAATACTAAAATGGATTGGGGTCACCTTGGATGGTGATCTCTTGACCTTCATAGGGGAATTTGATACACTGGGGGTATGTTGATGGTACTACTTTCAAGGCATGTATCCAAGGTCTCCCAAGAAGAATGTTATATGCCAACTCCCTATCGAGGACTTGACAAGCCACATCTTTTACTATAGGCCCAACTTTGATTGGTAAAATAACAGTTCCCTTGGTAGTTCTCTCCTCCTCATCATAGGCTTTTATAGTGATTTTCTTTTTTGGATCTATAGCTTTCTCCGCAAACCCCAATGCAAGGATTAGCTTCAAGGTGCAAATATTCAAACTAGCTCCTCCATTGATTAGAACCCTTTTTATTTTGTGTTTGTGGATGAAGGCTTCGATACGAAGAGAGGCGTTATGAGGTTGGGTAATTGACATATCATCCTTTTTAGTGAATGATAGGGAGTGAGGCGAGGTAATGTGACCTACCATGGTTTGAAACTGTTCTTCGACTAGGTTCGTTGGAATGGAGGCTTCTAATAAAGCTTTCTCAAGTATGGCCCTATGGGACGGAAATAGATGTAGAAGTTCCAGAATGGAGATATGTGCTGGTGTCTTATGGAGTTGATCCAGGATACGGTACTGATTATCCAGAGAGGCGGGGGCTCCTCTAAGAGTGACTCTGTTACTGCAGGTGGTAACATTACAATCTGAATCTTTGTTTATAGTGATCACATTGATGTGTGAATCACTTTCCAAGATGTGGTTAACAACATAGTCAAAGGACACGTTTGTGTAATTGGCATTGTTAGTTCCACTGTTGTTTTGGTTGGAAGACCCTCCCTGCTCATAGTTGGGAAGAGGATCCTTGAAAGCCTAGTGATCATTATTAGAGGTATGTCTGTCAAGTGACACTTTATTTTGCTTGATCAAATCTTGGATGGTGTGCTTGAGTGCAATGCAGTTGTTGGTTTTGTGCCCCTTGTTTCGGTGGTACTCACATAAATCGTTGTCGTTCCACCAAGGAGGTTTGACTTTTGGTTCATATTCCCATGCTATTGGAAGTGTTATGATCTTACTTGTGATTAATTTTTGTAGGGCGGTTTCCAATGATTCTCCCAAAGGTGTAAATTTTCTCCTAGGTTGAAAATTTGTAAACCGTGATTCCGTGTTTCTTGGTTTGTTTTGTGGGGGGTTGTTTTGAGGATTCGATAAGTTGAAGATTGGTTGTTTTGGTGCCACATTCTTGGCATCTACCACCCCATCATTCACAATGTTTTTGTTCTTTGTCCAGAATCTTAGTTTATCTACATTGGTATTGGTACTAGGAGTGTCTTTATAAAGCTTTATTTGACCCTTTGCGATTAAAGCCTTTTCGATGATTAGACCCATCTCAATGACCTTGCTAAAGGAAGTAGGAAATTAGATTTGTATCTGATAGCTAAGGTTAGTTTGTAGGTTATGGAAAAAACATTTCCAGCATTTGTTTTTCAGGCATTTGATGTGGGCACTTACTTGCCAACTGTCTCCATCTTTGTAGGAAGGCGGCAAAAGATTCTCCACCTTTTTGCTTGGTGTTACAAAGGTCTAAGATTGAGGTGTCATGCTCAATATTGTAGGATAAATGTGTGACAATTTTGTCCACAAGTTCGTTAAAGGTTCTAATGCCGGGTGGTAGTCTAGAAAACCACTCCATGGCTTGTCCTCCTGAGCTTCTTGGAAACAATCACATAAGATAAGTATCATTGTGGGTGACTTCAAGACATGCAACATTAAATTCTCTAATGTGGTCCCTTGGATGACCCTTTCCTTGATATTTATCAAATTTTGGCACCTCAAATTTAGAGGGGAAAGGTATCATGATCAAGGTCCTATCAAAAGGATATGGTGAAATATCCTGTAGGGAGTAATGCTTAGTTGATGCTCCTATTTGCATGTCTATGAATTGTTGTTGTAAAACTTGAATCTGTTGGGTCATTAATTAATATCATAAATTAATATCAATCCCCAAAAACACAATAGAACATGCAGATAACAAAAGCTTTAAAATAAGAATGAAACATACAACATCTATTACCTCGCGGCTTCCATTGTTCGCCTAGTCTCGATCGATCTTTTTGTGATGAAAGTTGCCCTCAGGAAGTGCATTTCCTTGCTCCATTCTTCAAGATGGCGATTGAGAAATGGCTGTGATACTTTTATTCCATTGAAGATGAGCTTCAAAGCAATGAGGATGATCTCAAACAAATGGAAGGATATAGAATGATATGGAATGATATGAATTCTACAGAGTAACGATCTTGAAAGCTTGGATCTGTTGGGTCATTAAGCTTAAGGCATCCATAGAATCAATGGTTGCTTTGCTTTTGTCTGTAGGTATTTCCTCATGTGTGCTTCCCTCAAGGTTTCTTTCTTCCTCAGGTTCTTTTAGAGCTTCTACGTCAAAATCTTTAGGGAGCTTGACTCCTTGTTGCGCTAAGTGGAGAAAGAATTTAGTAGGGTCTTGGGCAAGTACCTTATCCATTATGCGTTGAAACCTTCGGTCTTGCTGTGTTTGGAGGACCTCTTCCATAGAAATTTCCTCATCACTGTAGTGAGAGGTCAAAATAGTTTTCTCAACCATTTCAATCTATTTTTGTTTTTGTAACCTCGTGAAGACCATGCAAGGTGACGTGAGATGGGATGGAGCGAGTTTGAAAGCTTTGAACAAGAGGTGATAGAATGTGTCAAGGTTTGAGCAAGGTTCTCCTTAGATCTAATTGGTGTCAAACAAGTTGGGTGTACAAAAATGATAGTCGAAGTAAGGATGATAGAAATTCATTTACTTGATGTAGACTAGTTTTGCACAAGCCACTAGTGGAGTTCCGAGAGAAAAGGATAAGTTATCCTTGATAGTGGAGACTCACTAGGTTTGTTTAAGGTTTGATGCGATCAAGAATAGCTTGGTTATAACCTTGTTGGATTTTGGAAGAATTTTTGTGAAGTTTTGGATGATGTAATGTGGAAAAGCAAAGGGAAATGGTTGACTTGCACAATTTGAATTAGATCTTGGAACAATTGAGAGAAGTTTGAAATGGTTTCTTGAAAAGTTTGACAATTTTTTTCCTAGGAAGTACGGAATAGCTCTCTGGATTGTATGCGTAGCAGTAAATGCGCTGGAACAGGAGGTAAAAGCACCGCAGGTCGAAGTAAATGTGCAAATCTGACAGTTTTTATATGCACCACAACAGTGATCAAATGCGTAGCAAGTCTAAGTGTATGCACAGCAGGTCGCAACAGATGCACCGTTCTGATTTTCAGTTTGGTTTTGTAGAGTTTTTTTGGTACGTTTTTCAAGAATTTCTATTTTTGGTTGAAAACTTGGTCTTTTTGAATTCTAATTTTCAATTATGGGAAATGAAGACACAACAAGTGCATAGAAGTTTTCATGATTTTTATCTTTTAGTATTTTTTGTATTTTGTGGACTTTTTGACACAAGAACAATTACAACCTAGGCTGGAAAGGACAGTATTTGTTGAGTCCCCTAGTTGTGCATATTCAAAGTGTGTAGCTCCAGGATCTGGTAGCACCGGCTCCTCTCCATGACACTCACTTCTCATGCATACTAGATCTGGGTTTCCTTAGGCTCATATCCCCACCGAACCATAGGATTGTCCCTGCTACCTCTACTAAGAATCACATGAATTGGGGCCGCTTCAAAGGTTCCACCTTTTGCACCAACAAATAGAGAATTTTGGTATACTAAACAATGGATAAGTAGTCGAGGCAACATTTCAAGTGGTTACACGTGCAGTAGTGCTACTCTCCATTATGGAGTCTCCCAGCCTCCAAGGGTTATGCCTTGGAGGGTTTTGGGGGAGGTTAGCTGTTGGTGTAACACAGCAGCACTCGTTGCAGGAAGCTTTTGCCTTAAGCACAATTTATTTAAAGTGGATCAGTAGGGCTTGACTTTAGCTTGTTTCCACTCAGGGTCGTTCGCACTTGGATAGGCGAGCATCCAAGGGAAGGCCCCTCTAAAGGTTATACACAAAGAATAACAAGTCTGGTGTTCTGGTCACCTAGTAAAGGGGAGAGCATAAGCCTATTGTCATTCAACAGACATGGAAAACAATAGTTTATCCAATCCTATTAAAATGAAAAAAACTATATGCGTTATCTACTTGGGCACTCACACATTTGTTAACTTTGAAGTGGTTAAAGATAGCAATGTTCTTTCCTTTTGTAAGATAGAAATGTTCTAAACTAAGTGTTGACCTATTTCCCTCTGTCCAGAGTTAAATAGTTCACCTTGTATTTTCCTTGAAAATCCTTTGGAAAATGTCCATAAAAAGCTTAAATCTTCCAAATAATTATGCTATGATTTGCTAAAAGTCCCAAAATCTTGCTTGAAAAAATCCTTGCAAAAAACCCAGAAAAACCCAGAAATCTTTTAGCTTCAAGTATTTTCTATCGCTGAGATTTCTCATATTTTATAACTTGTATTTGTATGCATTCTTGAATGTACATTCAATATACATTCACCTTTGTACATACAAAGGAACATACAAGGTTGATGTACAAGTGCTGATATACATTGGTGGGCCAAAAGGAGTTAAATTGGCTTTCAAAAAAGTGAAAGAATTGATTGTATGCATCTTAGAATGCATATCGGGTTTGTATATACATTTGGGGAATCTATCACAGATTCCCAAAATATTCTGCACTTGTATATCAGGATAGAATGTATATCAGGTTTGTATGTTTGCACATACAACGGGCCACATACAATGAAAAAGATACAAGGCCGACATACATGCATTGGCTACAGTGGAATGTATATCACCAACATACATTCGCAATATACAAAAGGGAAAGAACATACAAGCAGGAGATACAAGGCGGACCCGACGGCTAAATTAGGCATAGCAGATAATCATTTGGAGTCCGTGGCTTGTATCTCGGCATTGTATATGCCGATATGCAAGGGCATATACAAAGAACAAGATGCAAAGGTGAATGTATGTCCGACATGCATTCGCTACAGTGAAAGGGATGCAAGGCAACATACATTGGCAATTTGCAAGCGTAGGTACAAAGTTTTGCTTTTATGTCTTTCTTGTATATTTGATATACAAAGCTCATATAAAAGAAAGTATACAAAGATGAAAACATACAAGGCAGACCCGACTGGAAATCAAATACAGTTGATGGTCATTTGAGGTCCGCGACTTGTATGTATGAATGCATTGTATATGCCGCAGATACAAAGAGAGTGATACAAGCCGGACCGGTTGGAAAATTATAAAACAGTTAATGATCTTTTGAGGTCCGCGCATTTGTATGTACATTTGCGATTGTATGTTTTTACATACAATCGGATATACAAGGGTTTTTGCAAATGCTGAAGTAAGTGTTTGTAATGTATGAAGTGGGTCTACAGTTTCCTTTGTATATTTTTACATTGTATATTACGATATACAAAGTTCAGATACATCCGAAAAGATACAAGGCGGACCCGACCCAGAGATCAAATTTTGGCATATTCAGCGTTTGAGTCCGCAGTTGCATGTATATTTGTGATTGTATGTTAGAGATGCAAAGGGACATACAAAGACATTTTAGAGGCCGATTCAGATGTCGAATAAAAGCACATACAAAGCAGTTTGTATATGGTGATATACAAGTGAGGTTTGATTGCAACTTTGACCGCCTGTATCTTCCACGTCCTGGCGAAATTTGACATGATTCAAAAGGCAAAAATGCATGTTTTTGCCTCCTCTTTCATTTGGTGGGCTTTTCAGGGGAATATTCTCACTTTTCATTTTTGGATCTGGATTTGTATGTTTTGGGCGAAGGGACTTTTCAGCGACCATTTTGGGCAGATGCAGATATTTCTTGCATTCATTACTGCACAAAGAAAAAGCAGCTCACATTCAATGATCAGAAAATATCTCTCCACCGCCTTGTTTCAGATACTTTAGATATTCATGGTTGAGGATAGACACGAGGGAGCTGCTCGCATTCAAGGCATGGAATATCTTCCACCTACCCCTGTTCCTGATATTTCCACACCATAACTTCTGCAAGTGGGTAGTCATTTGAAGGCAGATATTTTTTCTGATACAGCTCCTTGAGGGAATTTTGTAACTGACTTAGGTCGGATTGATATACTATATATATGCATTCGAGAGATGTAAATAAGGTTGAAAATGTTTTAGCTTTCAAGCTTTCTATTTTCAAACAGAGCTTTCTACTACTGTAACTATGTCTTCTCATTGAATACATGATAGTCATTCTACCTCTTTTACTAATTTTCTAGTTTAATGTGAACTTGCATATGGTTGTCTTTGAACATTATGTTCCTCTCAACCTTCTTGTTTCTCACGTCTGCTAAAAATCATTTCAATCCGTGTATGTCTACTTGCTGTATCTAGTTATGTTGTGCATTTCTTTAGTTCTATGAAAGTTTCTTTTAATCAGTCTGGTGCATCACCCTTACTTTCAGTTTTCCTATTTTCATTTTTCATTAAAAGCATTCCATCTCCCTTTTCCCCTGAGGATTTAGTAGTTTTAGGTGATATCTAGTCAAGGAAGCCAGCCTTCTCCGGAGGTTTGATCTCATTTCGCAATGTCCCACACTTCAAGATCATTCCCATGTTTCTCTAGATTGCTGAAGTTTCACAACTGTAGTAGAGGGTGCAAATCTGGGTGATAACAATGCCAATTGGGTTAATTTCGTTAAGTCAACTGACTATCCTAGTGCAAATGCACCGAACTAGGTGGCAGATGCGCCAATCCATATCAGATGCGCCACTTCACTGTGAGTTCGCCAATCCTTGACGTGTATGTGCCATTCGGGTACATGCGCCACTTTTTGTGTCATATGCGCAATTCCACAGTGGATGCGCCAATTCTGGGCTTATATGCGCACATCTATCATATGCTCCGCAAGATCACTCAGATGCCCAACTTCGCAGCATATGCGCCATTTCGGGATGCATATACGCTGAATTGCAGTTCAACATATCTATCCTAGTTATTTTTCCTAAGCATTTATTGGCCTAATAAATGACTTTTAGTGAGTTTTATTGAACTACATTCCGGTGGTCCTGCCTCGGCTAGCCGATCGAACCATCGAACTCGCTCAAACTAGTGCTCCTCGCGCGGAATATCCATATCTCTATCGACTGCTCTAGCTCCTCTACTCTCCTAAGCTCTCAAAGACCAATCAACTAAGGACAAGTGTGCAAATGAATAGAACTTGTGGACCCAGCCCCTATATATAGCAAGTGAACCATAACTGACTGTGTGACAACTATGACTACTTCCCATATCTATTCCTCCAAACCATGTCCTATTTTTCTCCATCCTAACCTATTTTTCACCTTCTTCTTCGTGAGATTGTCCGTCTCACACCTTCTGCCTTCTTCCCGTCTAATCTCCCGAGGGGGCATCCTGTCGTTAAATTTGTACCAGGGGCAAAAACTAGGTCATGTATCATTGTTGAAAATTCTTATTCTTGGAAACAACGTGATAAAACACATTGCATCAAAAAGAGGCAAAATGTATACACCTAAAAATGACATGACTCTACATAAATAATTATTTTAAATATTTATTTCATCCTAATATTCCTCTATCAATAAATAAATAAAACAATTTATTTATTTGATTCATTTTCTCCCATTAATTGAATAAATTACATTTATTTAATTAATTCCATCAATATCAACTTTATTCTTCTAAATAATTAAATATTTTTAATTATTTAATTAAATCATTTATTCTTCCAAATTTAAATAAAATGCAAATTTATTTAAATTAAAATCTTAATCTCCAAAAAGAAAATATAATTAAATATTTTATTTATTCTTCCAAATCATGTGCAAGTAATTAAATAAATTTATTTATTTAATTACGCTTTCTTATCTTCTAAAAAATCTTCTAAATCTTCTAAAAATGAATTCTTCTTGTCATACAAAAGCAAAAGCTGAGTTAACTGATTTAAAGCAACTTTGTTTTATCAACAAAAACTCTTAAATTAGAAAAATATATTCTAATTTAAGAAATAAAAGCTCATCCTCATCAAGAAAGCAGTTAACTCAACAAAGCATCCTTTTGAATGACACATGTCCTTCTTCTATTCGCGCACGTTCTCTCAAACATCCTCTACCATTGATCTCCTTATTTCTTCTACACCATTGATCCTCTCTCTCATGAATCTATAAATACAACCCTCTTCTTCCATTTCTATAATCATGCTTTTAAGTAAACTTATGCTGCAGAATCCATAACGCGCCATTGGCACCCCCATTTTCATACCATTTATCATCCATTTCACATTGTGTTGAAGCTCACCTTCTACACAATAAATATCCAAGCCATTTCTCTTTTGCCATCTTGAGGAATTGAAGCAAGGAAGCAAGCTTCTTGAGGGCTACATTCATCACCGAAGATCAAACGAGAATAGGCGAACAATGGAAATCGCGAGGTAGAAAGGTTGTGAGTATCACTTTCTTCTTTTAAATCCTTTTTGCTTGCACACTCCATTGATGTTTTTGGGTTTTTGTAATTCATTTATTTATCCCATTTTACCCATTACAATACCATTATCACATCTTGACTCAAAGCTACCTAGATTTTCATCATCTCTTTTAATAAAGCATTTGCTGCCAAATATTCTAAAATATTCAACATTGGCTGGTCTGCCATACCACAGCTCATAGGGGGTGTAATTGGTTTTAGTCCTTAATTGTACCCTATTTAAAATATATACAACTATATGAACAACTTCTTTCCAATAGGTATTTGGCAAGTTTGCATCCTGCAACATAGTTCTGGCCATTTCCTTTACTGTTCTATTCTTTCTTTCAGCAACACCATTTTGCTAACATGTTCTAGAGGCTGAATACTGCATCTTGACCCCATGTTTTTAACAGTAGTCAATAAAATCTTGTGAGGTGTATTCCCCACCTATGTTAGATCTAAGGCATTTCAATTTCAGATCTGATTCTTTTTCTATCTTTTTCTTAAAATTTTTGAATCTGTTAAATGCTTCAGACTTATGTTTTAGGAAAGTAACCCATGTCATTCTTGTGTAGTCATCTATAAACAACATGAAATAACACTCACCATTAAGAGACTTGGTCCTTGTAGGACCACAAAGATCAATATGAACCAATTGTAGGGGTGTAGTAGAGAAATGTTCTTTAGATTTGAAACTTACTCTTGTCTGTTTTCCTTGTTGACATTCTTGACAAGTAATATTACTAGGTTTTATAATAACAGACATATTTCTGACTTTCTAATTTTTACTTATTTTAACTAGTGTGTCATAATTTATGTGACCTAGCCTTCTGTGTCACAATTTACTTTCCTCTATTTGGCTCATAAAACATACATGGGTATTTTTATAATTACTAGTGGTCTCATACAAATTATAGATGTTACCTTTTGTTCTAAGCCCAACTGCCACTATCTTTACAGACTTTTTACTGATTTCACAGCCCTGTGATGTGAAGGTTACTTTGAATCCATTGTCATAAACCTGGCTCACACTAAGCAGATTGTGAGTCAGTCCTTCAACATAATAAACATCATGCAATGGTGTATCATTATCAAGTAAGATTGTGCCTTTTCCTTTAATTGATATACACAAGTTATTTCTGAACTTGACTGATCCTCCATCATGATCCTCATAGTCGACAAACTTGCTTCTATCACTAGTCATATGGTGAGAGCAACCACTATCCACTACCCACAAGTCTCTCTTTTGAACATGCAAGGCTATTTGCACAAACATAACATCAGCCTTTTTATCAGTTTGTTTCAGTTTCCAGACCAATTTGGCTTTCTCAATTTTGTGAGATGCCTTAGGCTGAGAATTAGCCTTGTCTGGTTGTCTTGTATTGGAAGATCTACAGAACCTTGTTAAATGGCCAAGATTACCACATATATGGCATTTCAAATTATTCAAAAACTTAAATAAGTTACCATCTACAAAACTAGGTTGTCTTCTAGATGTAACTCTGCATTCTTGTGCTTTATGTCCATATCTATTGCAGGGTAAGTGCAAGAAGATGGGGGGGCAAAAAGAAGTCTTAAGTGGCCACTTTTTTTTGAAATAAGGAAATGCTAGCCTTGGATGAGAAATTGAGCATAGTTACACTCAAAATTTGGAGATGCAACCAAAACAATGTTCGTAGTGCTCCGAGTCTACTTTCTAAACTACTAATTTTTCTTGAAAATGGTATAGATTAAGGGTTTCAAAAGAGGGATTCATAGAAATTGGTGTTGTTTCTGTAAAAAAAACATAACATAGCATGTTTTGTGGTTCCCTCAAAACGTTAACTTATTTTTGGTATTTTTAAAATTGCTTCAATGAGAAATTAGCTAACAATATGTAGTTTATGCCTAATTTTTCTGATAAATTTTTGATGAATATTTGATTTTTTTACTAATTTTCAAAGTGGATACATCCTAAAAAATAGAATTTTGGCCGTGCTACACGTATAAATTTTGAAAACTGATTGAAAATAATTTTTTTAAACATGTGTAGAATGGAGTCTAGTTTCTAAATATGTAATTTTTTTTGAAATTTGAATGAATGGTTAATTTACAAATAAAAAAGACCAAACAATGGTTTTTGCCTAAAAACAGACACACAAACAAAAGAAATTAAAGATGAAAGGCTTAACATTGTCAAAATGTGAAAAAAATTACATTGTTAAATAGCTAAGAGAAAGCCTAACATTACCTAGGTGTTTGATTTGTTTGACCTTGAAACATGTGCAAATTTGAGGGTTAGCACAAACAAAATTATGTGAAATCTTGTAGAATTTGCAAAAACGCGTCTGTGGATGTTGAGAAGGCACTCCAAGCAGTTGGAAATCCAAAGCAAATCCCAAGACTAAGGCTTGGGATTTCCAAAGCACAATATAACGCGAGTGCGTTATTATGCACTCGCGTTAAATTGTATTTTTTTCCTTTTTTGCATGTTTTCTGATGTTTTCCCAGTTTGACATAACGCGAGTGCATTATAACATGCTCGCGTTATGTCTTCCTTTGAATGGTTTATGTTCAAGTTTCATAAGCATGTTTCATGGATGTATATATGTATGCTTGTAGGTATGTATGCATGTACATGTATGCATGCTTGTATGTATGTACATGTATGTATGTATGTATGTTTGTGATGTAGCCAACAACATACACTCAATAAAATTGTGCCATTAATCATGTGTGAGAGCCAAAGATTTGGAAAACTGGAAAAAAAAACTTCTATTCACCTACTCTGCTTCTATAATGAGAGAAAACTCTCTTATATCCAAGAAAACAAAAAAAAAAAAAACCTTTTTTGGCAGATTTCGACAATTGTCAGGTTTTGCCATTTTAGGTAATTTTACATTCAAATCTTGAGAATCCATTTTTTTCCCAAAAACTTCCTAAAACTAAGGTAGGACGAAAAGCCAACTAACATCCTAAATTTGAAACATGAGTTTTGAGTTATTAAAAAAAGCAACTCTTTAAAAACTAGGAAAAAACACTAAATTACCAGTTTGAGGGCCAAGATGAAAGTTTCAAGTCCTGAAAAAGTGCCAAGATGAGGTCCAATTGACTAAGGTGGGTTGGAAAACCACATGCCACCTTATAACACATCCACCTGTAAAATTTCATAGAAAACTCAATCCGAATCAAAAGTTATGACCTCTGGAAGTCCTTGCATCAATTTGTATGTATGTATGTATGTGTTTTGGGTTTAGGGTATATAAGGACCTAAGCCTATATAGTTTTGAGGGTTGAGGGTTGAGGGATTAGGGCTTAAGTAATAGGTAGAGGGTAGAGGGTATAGATTAGAGGGTTGAGGGTTATAGTTGAGGGTTAATATTCAAGTTGTTGAGTGTATAAGATTAAGTGTGTAAGGCATGGGGATTAGGGTTTAGGATATTGGGTTTAGGGTTTATGATATGGATTGAGGGTATATAAGGCATTGGGTGACTTGGGTTGAGAGCATGTATAGTTTAGGTTTAATTTAAGTATAGGGTTGGGGCACAATATTCAGGGTTTAGGATATAAGGGTGAGGTTTTATGGTATAGGGATGAGGGTATAGGGTTGAGAGTTTAGGGATAGGTTTTAGGGTTTAAGGTTTAAGGGTTAAGGGTTGAGGGATAGGGTTTAAGGTTTAGGGGTAAGGGATTAGGGTTTAAGGTATAGTATCTTGGGTTGAGGGTTTAGGAATAGGGATAGCATTTAGGGTTTAGGGATGAGGGATTAAGGTTTAAGGTATAGTGCTGAGGGTTGAGTGTTTAGGGATAGGGTTTAGGGTTTAGGGTTTAGAGTTGAGGGATTAGGGTTTAAGGAGTAGTGTTGAGGGTTTAGGGATAGGGTTTAGGGTTGAGGGATTAGGGTTTAGGGTTGATGGATTAGGGTTAAGGAATAGTGTTGAGAGTTGAGGGTTTATGAATATGGTTTAGGTTTGAGGGATTAGGGTTTAAGGTTGAAAGATTAGGGTTTAATGTTGAGAGTTGAGGGTTGAGGGATAGGGTTGATGGTCAAGGGATTAGGGTTAAATTAGAGTGTCAAGGGTAGAGGGATTAGGGATAGGGTTTAGGGTTGAAGGTTTTATGATTGAGGGTTGAGGCTTTAGGGCTAAGGGGTAAGGGATTGGGGTTTAAGATATAGTGTTGAGCGTTGAGGGTTGAGGGTTTAGGGATGAGGGTTGAGGGATTAGGGTTGAGGGTTTAGGGATTAAGGTTTAAGGTATAGTGTTGAGGGTTAAGGGTTTAGTGATAGGGTTTAGGGTTGAGGGTTTAGGAATAGGGTTTAGGGTTGAGGGATTAGGGTTTAGGGTTGACGGATTAGGGTTAATGTTGAGAGTTGAGGGTTTAGGGATAGGGTTGATGGTCAAGGGATTAGGGTTAAAGTAGAGTGTTGAGGGTAGAGGGATTAGGGATAGGGTTTAGGGTTGAAGGTTTAATGATTGAGGGTTGAGGCTTTAGGGTTGAGGGTTAAGGGATTGGGGTTTAAGATATAGTGTTGAGCATTGAGGGTTTACAGATAGGTTTTAGGGTTTAAGTTTTAAGGGTCAAGGGTTGAGGGATAGGGTTTAGGGTTTAGGGTTTAGGGATAAGGGATTAGGGTTTAAGGTATAGTGTCGAGAGTTGAGGGTTTAGGAATAGGGATAGCATTTAGGGTTGAGGGTTGAGGGATTAGGGTTGAGGGTTAAGGGATTAGGTTTTAGGGTTGAGGGATTATGGTTTAAGGAATAGTGTTGAGGGTTGAGGGTTTATTAATATGGTTTAGGCTTGAGGGATTAGGGTTTAGGGTTGACAGATTAGAGTTTAATGTTGAGGGTTGAGGGTTGAGGGTTGAGGGTTGAGGGATAGGGTTGATGGTCAAGGGATTAGGGTTAAAGTAGAGTGTCGAGGGTAGAGGGATTATAGATAGGGTTTAGGGTTGAAGGTTTAACGATTGAGGGTTGAGGCTTTAGGGTTGAGGGTTAAGGGATTGGGGTTTAATATATAGTGTTGAGCGTCGAGGGTTTAGGGATAGGTTTTAGGGTTTAAGTTTTAAGGGTTAAGGGTTGAGGGATGGGGATTAGGGTTTAGGGATAAGGGATTAGGGTTTAAGGTATAGTGTCAAGGGTTGAGGATTTAGGAATAGGGATAGCATTTAGGGTAGAGGCATTAGGGATAGGGTTTAGGGTTGAAGGTTTAAGGATTGAGGGTTGAGGCTTTAGGGAAGAGGGTTAAGGGATTAGCGTTTAATGTATAGTGTCCAGGGTAGAGGGTTCATGGATATGGTTTAGGGTTTATGGATAGATAGAGAGGTGAGGGGAAACAAAGGTGAGAGATAGAGAGGTGAGTGGAAAGATATAATAAAATGAGAGAGTGAAGTTGACAACTTGAGGGAAACATGGGTAAGGAGGAGGGAGAGAGATGGAGAGGAAGGGAAATATGTAGAGAGCCATGAGAGATATACAAGTGAGACCTATAACCTAGGGAGAGAGGGGTGAAAGAGATAGGGGAGAGATGGGGGTGAGGCAGATAGGGGAGGAGAGGGGTGGATAAGGGTTGAGGGTTTAAGGCTTTAGGGTTTAAGGGTTGAGGTATTAAGGGTTTAGGGTTGAGGGATTAGGGTTTAAGGTAGACAAGGAGTGACTGAGATACGTAGAGAGGGGAGAGGTAGAAAGGTGAGGGGGAGACAAAGGTGAGAGATAGAGAGGTGAGGGGAGAGATATAATAAAATAAGAGAGTGAAGTTGACAACTTGAGGGAAAGATGGGTAAGGAGGGAGAGAGTTGGAGAGGAAGGGAAATATGTAGAGTCATGAGAGATATACAAGTGAGAGACCTATAACCTAGGGAGAGAGGGATGTACAAGATAGGGGAGAGATGGCGGTGAGGCAGATAGGGGAGGAGAGGGGTGGATAAGGGTTGAGGGTTTAAGAGTTAAGGCATAGGGTGACTTGGGTTGAGAGTGTATGGTTTAGGTTTTAAGTATAGAGTTGAGGCACAATATTCAAGGTGTAGGGTATAAGGGTAAGCTTATAGGGTATAGGGATGCGGGTTTGTGGGTGTAGGTTTCAAGGTTTAAAGTATAGGGTTGAGGATTGAGGGATTAAGGTTTAAGTATATGGTTGAGGGTATAAGGTAAAGGGTTGAGATTTTACAACTGGGGGATAATGTTTAAGGTTGAGTCTCTAAGATATAGGGTTTAAGGTTTAAGGTTGAGGGTATAAGGCATATGGATGAGGGTTGATGGTTTAGGGCATAAGTATAGGGTTGAGGGTATAGGGTATAAGGTAGAGGTTTGAAGGTTGCGGGATAATGTTCAAGGTTGAGTGTCCAATGTTAAGTGTATAGGGTATAGGTTTAAGGGTTTAAGGTTTAGGTTTTTTAGGGTATCTATGGGTTGAGAGTTTAGGGTTGAGAGATAGAACATGAGCTAATGGAACTAGAGGTGAGATATTGCAAAGTTGCTATGAAAGGTGAGATAGACACAAATATTTATGGATCAATCTATAGAAGGACAAAACATGAGCACGTTATAATGCGCTCGTGTTTTGTCCTACTATAGAAATGGTATAAAAGCCTGGACCCCCGTGATCCAGGCGCACATGCTCTGTTTTCATGCTGTTTATGCGCATGTTCTGACAAAAAAAAGTGTTTTCATGCTATTGGGAAGTTCACATGCACATTTTGCACATTCTACCACCTTTGCATGATCTTTCCACCACCATTTCTACTTTGCCAACTTGAGGAGGAAATAACATAGTTTTTCACATCAAATTTGATATATATCTATTCAAGTTTCAATTTTTGTAGTGTTGAAATGTTAATTGTGATTGAATTTTACTAATTCAACATTATAGATTGGTTAATAGTATTGTTGTTACTAATTCTATTTGAGTGTTATTCAATTTAACATTGAAAAGGAAGCAAGTGGTGAAAAACTCAAATTGTTGAAGAGTTTGATGCAAGAAGAAAAAAATATTACATAATTGGGTACTCTCTCCATTCGAATCTCTATTTTTTAGGTATGTCAATTCTTTACATGCATGTTCTTTACATTTTCCTTAATTCTATTTGAATTTCTTTATCATGCTTTATCATACATGTTTATATCACTTGTATCTAGTATGCATAATAAAAGACTATGTATACATATAGATTGTGTTTATATAATAGACTATGTTTTAAATTAGTTCATGGTATGCATAATAAAAGATATCTCAAAGGTCAACATTAATTAAAATAGACACAATCACAATCAAGAAAGCAGCCTACAATCTCACATGAGGCCATGTATATTTTCTACACTTGGGCTCTTTAATAATTATGTGTAATAAATAGACCTTAACATACCATGATGTCAAACTATACAAGAATAAATCCTTACAACATATAAATATACAATCCCACTATTATCTTGTCATATTAACAAGTTAAAATACAAATGAATAGGTGCCAATATCATACAAGTATGCACATGACATGATGATTTGTATGCACATATCTTGGGCTAGGACATTCCTTATGCACCTATTCATGATGATTTGTATGCACATGACACAACAATACTTCATAAGGTTTCCTCTCAAGCAATCTCCCTCTACAAAGGCACAAATAGGGTCTTCAATAATTCAAAACCTAACAAGATTACTAGAGGTCTTCTTACCCCTTAGGAACTCAGACACAACCATTCTAAACCCTTACTCAAGTCTGCACTCTTCAATTGCTGTCTATTCCTTCATAAGCCACCCAAATCCTAGTAGGCCTAGTACCAACAAAACACCTGCTCAATTCCAAATTTCAACTTCTTGATCTCAACCAAGTCTCAAATAGCTAGAATAAAAAAAAATTATCCTCTAGATTACTTCCCTATTCACCAAACATTAAACCCTCATTTAGGCCATTCTAGGCATGCTCAAGGTGGGTTTATTGGAACTCAATACCTTAGGCTCTGTTTCACCTTACCAATGCTTCCAACACATCATAATATGTTTGCCTATGCTTCCTAAACCGTCATCCACACTTTAACAATGCTCTTTCATCAAAACCCTACTTGAAAACATCACTTTTCACCAAAACAAGTCATGTGATTTAACAATTATAGATTGTAGTGTTGCAATGTTAATTGTGATTGAATTTTAGGAATTTAACATTTAACAATTCTGAGCATTATATTCATCATAAATAAGTCACTTTTAGTCAACATGAAGTCCCATAATTGTCTCTTGAAATCCCTTCTTCACCCTCTACACTAATCCAAACCATGCCCTAGTGTGATGTCTCCCACGATCTCAATCACATATCCTTTCATGACTAGATGGTTGTCAACAAGTAGTCAACATGAAGTCCCATGTACTCTTCACTTGTAGCCTCAATATGTGACTCTCCTTTGACCTTATCCTCATCTAGGACTAAAGTGAACTTTGTACCATAATGCTTTGTATGGATGCAATAACATTGTGCAATAATACTTTGTATGGATGCAATAATGCTTTGTATGCTTTGTACCTATTTTGGTTGAGTGACATTTACTCTTCTACATGATGATTGTATGTACATTTACTATGAAGGGTTGAATGACATATATTTTAGTTACTTGTATGGATTCATTTCTTACGAACTAATATTCATCTCTTTATCATGCTACAGATAAATTCTCCATCATGCTGAGTAAACGATTAAGAATTAAACCAACACATGAAGAGATAGAAGCTAAGAATGCAAAGAAAATAGTGGCTATGAGGGAACTTCGTGAGAAGAGGAAATTGAACACGATAAATGAAGACATGCCAATTGAAGAGGAACCACAACCATCACAAAGAGATATGGTATTGGTGGCACAAAGAGAATGAATACAAAAACTTCGTGCTATTAGATATTTGAATATCGTAGTTAGAGACACATCCTCTACCGCAAGTCAACATGTAGGAACATCATCTACTACATCTCAAGTTGAGAGTACATCATCACTCACATGTGATGAAGGAGGTACACCATCATTCCCACATCAACCTCAAGGTATATCATCTATTCCATCTTCGATTGAAGGTATGCCATCTAGCCCATCTCATTTAAATATTGATGAAATTCTTAATGTTGAGATGAATTTACCTAACTTAACACCACCTAGAATTTTGCATAGAAAGCCAAAGAATTTGATTGATATTGTGAGAATATTTTGCAACCAATGGAACGTAAGATTCCAAAATACACTTGTAAAAGATATGCTCATAAGATTTGGAGATTGTTCTTTGAAAAGTTAAATGAGACCGCAAGATGTCAACTATTCATTGAAATGATGTAAAGTATAAAGTATAGGTCCATCATGAAGATTCTTGGGTTGAGAACATTAGAGGCTTCAAGTGAAAAATCTATTGTCAAGAATCTAATGAGTGTGTATGAGAGTGTGGGTAACACCTCATGCACAAAAGATAGTAATGCAACATGACGTGTGATTACATCAACTATAGTAAGTAGTCAAACGAGGAAAGTTCGTCTCATTAGAAAGATGAGTCAAGCATTGAGAATTAATAGGAAAACTTTATCAAGAGCTGTTGGAAGACGCCAAAGAATTGAGGACACTAATGCCAATGAATTATGGGCATTCTCGGGGAGACTACCACGAAAAGATAAACCAATTGTTGAAGCATTGAGATCACTAATTGAAGACTTTTGGAATAATTACACAAGTATATCTCCGAATCAAAGGGATGTGGTAAGAAGGAGAATCAGTAGTTGGAACCGTGAGCCACATCCAAAGTATTTTTTGAGTATCCTCAAATTAAAATTTGTCAAAGATATTTTGAAATGCTAAAACCTTTCTATATCAAGATAAATCACACACGCACTACTTGTTGTTGTAGATTACATATTGAATTTTCTAACCATTTTGATATTTATCGGTCTATATGTTTAGATTTGCATACTAACAATGTTTTGCAGGGTTGTGGCATACATGCCTCACCAACATCTTCAAGAGAATTCATATCAATAATTTTATGTGAAAGAGAGGAAGGTCAAATATTCTACATGAAATTATGCTTGGATGGCACATGTCAGCATTGCGGTGTCTTGCAACGTATGCCAATATGTGAACATATGGAAAGAACACATGCGGTTGGAAACGAACTAGTAGAGTTCGACAAGTATAAAATAGTGGCATACAATACAAAAGATGGTAAAGAAGCAAAGAGGTGTGAATTGGTTATTGAAAAGATTCTAGTGTATCAGTTTATGCCTATATTTCATGATAGCATAGTGTATGAGTATGCGAGACATGCCCATAGAGCTTGATGGTTGGACTTGCAATTCAAGTTATGCAATGACACATTTTCAGTTGGTAGCATTGTTTCAGTCGTTGACTTTGTAGAGAACTACAGTATACATCCACAACGTGAGGTGCAGTCACAATATTACAACTCAACACAGGTTTCTATATTTGTACACATTGCATTAATTCATGTGAATGATAGTACAGAGGATGACAGAAAGATCATAAGGGAGTATCATTTCTATATCAGTGATGATCGCACGCATTCTACAAAGTTTTTGCAAGGTTGCTTTCAGGTGTTCTACAATGATTTGGCTAGAAGGGGCATATCACTCAGTCAGCATATCATATGGTCAGATCACTGTGCGTCACAATTCAAGAACGCACAAAATTTCTATTGGCTGAGCATGAGTCATAATTTTATAGGCATTCAACATATGTGGAACTTTTGTGAGGCCGGACATGGACAGGGGGAGCATGATGGTGCAGGAGAACGTATCAAAAGAGCCATAACACAAGAAGAGTTAAAGTATAAAGACAATGCAAAGTTGACAGATGCAAAATCGATCATCGAGTGGTGTAATGCTTCCATGGGTGTAGGTAATGAAGGTAAGTCTTCAGTTCGTAGATTTTTTTGATTGATAGATGATACTAACATTGCACCATATGAGGACTATTTTACATTAATATGATCAAGTGAGATGCACTCTTTTAGAAGCTCAATTGCAGGTTCATGGAGTATCCATACGTGAAAGATGTCATGCTTTTGTTCTTCCTGTACAATTCAAGCCTGGGATGAGTGTGAGTCAAAGGAGTGGGTTGACGAATGGTAGTTAAGTTATCTTAGCCCACTTGACATGTATCGAGCCCCAATGGCATTGGAACTAACATAGATGGAATCATCAGTTGACTTTGACCACATATTAGATCTAGTTCAACTAGGTAATATATCTATTTGCATAGTTTTTGAAATTCCTAATGTTATCTTACTTGGTAGTGTTTTTGTAATGTTGACTAATTTCATCTAATTTGCTACACATATCAATGTAGGGCATGTATATGCTGTTATTGTAGATGAAGATAACGACGAGGGAACATATTATTACTTGTGTCATTGTGTTGAGGCTAAAAAGAAATTGAAGGCCCTAGTTACAGATGGAGAAAACATCGAATACCTACAGGCTCAATGGTTGTTACTGGATCATGACTTAGAAGGTACCCACATAATAGTGTTAATGTTTGGCTATTTCAGGACTTTGACACACATCGAAAGATTCTTCATTACTTGAACCTTGTCATGGCATCCAATGTTCATTTGATACAATATCGGGGTAGACCTTTGAACAAGACCTTGTGGAAGGTGCGTGAGTTTGACCGTGAGGCAATACTTAACACAATAAAGAGTAGAGAAGACCCAAATGGTTCATTGGATTAATTTGTAAGTATTCACATTGATTTTGTAAAGTTATGTTACATTGAGCTATACGTATGCACATTAATTTGTAAGTTTACATAGGTTTGTCTTTTTTATTTGCTGTTGCATTTTTACACATATACACATTTTTATATCATCATGTTATGCTTCATGGGGTTAGACCTAAGTGATGGATGAAGTTAATTCTGAGAGTAATGTATAAAATCTAGGTAATGTATAAAATATAGGTGTCTCTAGGTGTCTTGGTTTCTAACTAGATAATAGGTGTCTCTACTTGTGTCTTAGGTATATACGATATATCAACTAGGTAGATAGAGACTAGAAAAAAGGTATTTAATCTAATCTAGGTGTCTTAGGTAAATACTATATATCAACGATCTGTCTAGAGACTAGAATAAGGTATAATCTAGAATGATCTAGGTGTTTTAAGTAGGTACTATATGTCAACTAGGTCTACCATAATAGGTGTCTTAGGTGGAACTATAATCTAGGTGTTTAGTTGACTTAGGTCTAGACTATGATAAGGTATAAAGACCAGGTGTCTTAGGTTTACTATGTCTATAAAATCTAGATACATATTATACAATAGGTGTCTTAGGTGTCCTATGTCTACTAGAATACATGTGTCTTAGGTCTTAGGTGAGGCCACATGATCTTCCACCTTCACATGGTTGGCCTTGTTAGTATAGAATATTTATATTTCTTGAAGCTAAGGGAAGCTCTTTTTCTTAATAGGAAAACTTTATCAACTTCAGTGTCCTCATGGTGTAGGGGCACCCAGGTTGTCATGCCTCCAAGAGGGGTCAAAAAGTGAAATTTTGTTTTGATTGAGTCAATTGTATGTAATAAGGTCTTCTAAGACCATTTCATATGTTTTTGAGTCAGTTTGAGTCATTTGGGCTCAGTTTGAGTCTTTGAGTCTTGTTGCAAAAAAGTGTCAATGTTGTCAAGTTGCACAAAACAACTTTTACATTTTTGGTGTCTTGCTCCTAATGCAACCAAACTGACAGTACCAACACACCTGGATGGGTACGTTTAGGCTAGGCATGGTCCTGTTTTTCACCCAAACATGCCGAAACAGTCCGAACTACATTGTACCGATAATATTCCTGAAGAGTCTAAAGTGTAAAAAGGCACCAATTTTTGATGAGCTATTACTCAGAAACCGTGTCACTTAAAAATATCCTGTCTAAGAAAATGCGATCATGTAGGGTTCCTCTACAATGACCTCTCTCAGTTTTTAATATCTCTAAGGTGTTTTCCCATGGTGAAAGGTTTTCTACTGCCCCAAAAATTATCAGAAGGAGGTAGTATAAAGTTGCAAAGGGGTGTAACTTTCATCCTGCTCCTGATGTGACCAAAATGACTATTCCAACACATCTAGATGGGTATGTTTAGGCTAGGCATGGTCTTTTTTTTCACCCAAACATGCCGAAACAGTCTGAGCTACATTGTACCAATGATATGCCTGAAAAGTCCAAAGTGCAAAAAGGCAACAATCTTTGATGAGATGTTACTTAGAAACCGTGTCACTTAGAGACATTTTATCTGAGGAAACATGATCATGTAGGGCCCCTATAAAATAACCTTTCTCAGTTTTTTATATCTTTGAGGCATTTACCCATGGTGAAAGGTTTTCTGCTGCCCCAAAAATTGTCAGAAGAAGGCAGTGTAAAGTTGCAAAGGGGTGTAACTTTCATCCTGCTCCTAATGCGACCAAACTGACTATTCCAACGCATCTGAATGGGTACATTTAAGCTAGGCATGGTCCTATTTTTCACCCAAACATGCTGAAACAGTCTGAGCTACATTGTACCGGTGATATCCCTGAAGAGTCCAAAGTGCAAAAAGGCAGCAACCTTTGATGAGATGTTACTCAGAAATTGTGTCACTTAGAAACATTCTGTCTGAGGCAATGCCATCATGTAGGGTCCCTCTACAATAACCTCTAAGTTTTTTATATCTCTAAGGCATTTGCCCATGGTGAAAGGTTTTCTGCTGCCCCAAAAATTGTCAAAAGGAGGCAGTGTAAAGTTGCAAAGGTATGGAACTTTTGTTTTTCTCCTTGTGTGGCCAAACTGCAGTTCCAACACGTCTGGATGGCTATGTTTAGGCTAAGCATGGTCCTGTTTTGCACCCAAACATGCCAAAACAGTTCGAGCTACATTGTACTGATGATATCCCTGAAGAGTCCAAAGTGCAAAAAAGTAGCAATCTTTGACGAGATATTACTCAAAAACCATGTCACTTAGAAAAATTCTGTCTAAGGAAACAGGATCATGTAGGGTTCCTCTATAATAATCTCTCTCAGTTTTTTATATCTCTAATGTATTTTCCCATGGTGAAAGGTTTTCTGCTACCCCAAAAATCGTCAGAATAAGGTAGTGTAAAGTTACAAAGGGGTGTAACTTTTGTTCTTCTCCTGGTGTGGCCAAACTGATAGTTCCAACGCATCTGGATGGATATGTTTAGGCTAGCAATGGTCCTATTTTGCACCCAAATATGCTGAAACAGTCTGAGCTACATTGTACTGATGATATCCCTGAAGAGTCCAAAGTGCAAAAAGGCATCAATAAAAAAGATTTGTATTAACCAAATATCCATATAGGCATACATCAATATCTGTCAATATAAGTATAACATATATACAAAATAGCCATATAGGCATACAATGTCTCTTAGATGCAATACAAAATATATATCCACAAATTCCATATAGGCATACAACAAAGAACCCCAACAAGCATTCATTCCCCTCTGTTCGGTGAAGGGAATAGATCATGAGTGGCCTTTGATCTTCAGGAGGACGGAGACGTGTATGAGGGTAGTCTACTACGAATCCGAAATATATAATCACTTACCGCTACCATATAATATATAGAAATTACATGTTATAAAAAATGAAACATTTAACAAAATAATCACTTACCGCTACCATATAATCTGCCTCCTCATTTGCCTTAGTAGCAGGATTAGGCTGTGGTGATGTCATGTCCTATAGAAAGCATCTAGATGGAAATTAAATTTCAAATCAATAATTATTTAATTTTTCAAAAATAAACAAATATAACAATAAATGTAAATTAAAATTTACTAATCTACCTCATACCCCTGTCAATGGCATGGAGCTATGAATCACAGTGGACACACCATGCTCCATTGCCCTATGAACTTTGGGAGGTGTCTCCACAACCTGCATCATCTAAAAATAAAATAACATTATTCAATTATAAAACTAGAATAGTGATGCAAGTCATGGTTCCTAACATACACACATGTTCACCTAAACATGGAAGTACACACAATAAAGCACACTATGATATTCATTATCAACAATGCATCACTATGATACAACTAGACATATAATACACATAATCACAATGAAGATTTTGCTCTCTTGGTGATATACTATAGCTCTTTCTTATAGCTGTAGGGATGGAAGAAATTGAGCCAATAGGATTGACATAAGTTTGTAGGGGAAAGGGTTAGTGTAGATTTGAAGATTTTGGTTAGGGGTGACTTGTTGCCCCCATAATTAATACTTAAAACCTAGATGATGTTTGAGTCAATCATATGCTATATAAGATGTCATAGGCTGAAGCCCCTCTCTGGTGTCATGTCTTGGGGTCTAATTGGTGGTAATTGGATGAGATTATTAGAGAGAATTTGTTGAAGAATAGTGTGGAAGGGATCAACAAGCTTTGGTAGACATGTATGGAAAATGTGGTAGCATAGACAAGGCAGTGAGCTATTTGAAAAGATGCCTCAAAGAAAAGTGGTCTCATGGTGATGTCCTTGTCTATGCATCTGCTTCTCATGGCATTCCATGAGAGCACATTTCTTTGAGGCAATTTTTTCAAATTTAACTATATTGTAATTTCAATTTTGTCATCTATCAACATCTAGCTATTAGTTATGTAATGTCTAATAATGCTTTGAGTTTGAAAGATGTGCAATGCAATGTAATCAACGATATGAATATAAAATACAAAAATCTAATAAATATAATTCATTAGTTAAACTGTTTATTTTATTACCTCAGTGAAGCTTTGAACTACACCACTGGCAGGTGTTGCTGTGAAATCTCCTGATGCAGGAGCATCCAGAGATGTAAGGGCAATCTTGCATCACCCAAAAAGAAGTTAATTCAAAACTATTGTAGTTGTTCTCATTTCTTCCCATAATTAGTGTTTTTGGTTCCATAATATCCAGAATAATAATGTAGGACTTTCAATTTTTTCTAAAACTGCTAAAAATAGCGACCTGCCTATTTAGGAAAGTGTACCTGCTATTTTTAGAAAGATTGCATTTGGGCACGTAATGAAGCAAAAACTTTCAGAAAGTTACATAACAGAAATGGAAGACCTTTGGCAAAGGAATCAGACAAAGATCATTTGTGAGCTGAAAGATATTAAAGTTTTTGTTTTCTGAAAAGCCCCTGAAAATTTACGGAACGAGATATGAGGCACTAAAACTTCTCATAACATCTCAAAAAGTTGACAAAAATCTATTTACAGATTTCTAGCATGATAGTTCACATCGGGAGCTTTCCGGCACTTAAAACAGTTTGTCAATCAGACACACAGATCAAAAGTTATGCTTCCCGGAAGTTGACCTACTTTTGGAGGGAGTTGCAAATTTCAAAATTTAGCTGGAGGCCGCTAAAAAGTGCTATTTATGACTATTTTGGGAACCCTGGGCAGTAATAGAGTTAAGGGGGGCTAGTGTAGAGTCCAGAATAGGGGGAAAAATAGAAACCCTAGCTGATTTGGGGTTACAGAAGGCTGAAGATTCTAGAGTCTTGAGGTTGGGAAAGCTGTAATGTGTTGCAGCCTGTAGAGGATTCATCCTCTGATTGTAATTGAGCTTCTGTAATGTAATGAGTTGCCTAGTTCAATAAAAGAAAGTTCTATTTTCTATGTTTAATATTTGTTATTATGTGTTTTGTGATTTACCCCTTCATCAAGTGGTATCAGAGCAAGGGTTCCTGAGTGTGTAGACAGATCACCGACCGTGAGGCAGTTTGCATCAGGACCTAAGGTTGTGGATTTGCTGCAGAGACCAAGATGCCTCCACGAAGAAATCGTGTTGGGAGGAATGCTTTGATGGAAGAGGGTTTTAGAGCCCTACAAAGGCAAATCGATGCATTGCAAGAGGAGCTGCGAAGAGGGTTTGATCCGAGAACAAGAGAAGAAAGCGATGATGAAGCCGAAGAGGAGCTATCTGAAGAAGAACAAGAAGCTACAGGAGATCTTGCAGAGGTTAGGTTGTTGAGGGCCATTTCAAAGATTGGAAAGAGGCCCATAATTGAAGTTTCTACATATTCTAGAGATTTTAATCCAGAACAGCTCATTGATTAGATCAATGACATGGAGGAGTATTTCGAGTATGAAGATGTGGAGGACCCAGATCGGGTCAAGTTTGCAAAAACAAAGTTGAAGGGCCATGCCAGTATTTGGTGGAAGGAGGTCTAATTAGAGAGGAACAGAAGAGGAAAAGGAAAGATCACCAGATGGGATCAGATGGTGGAGAAACTGAAGAAGCAGTTCATTCTTGTGGACTATGAGATGGAGTTGTTGAAGAAGCTGCAAGGACTAAAGCAAGGTAAAAAGTCTATTAAGGAGTATACAGAAGAGTTTTATAAGATTACTATCAGGATAGGCCATGCAGAGCCCAACAAGGAAAAGGTAGCCCGTTACATTAATGGGTTGAGGTTGAGTATTCAGGAGGAGCTGAGCCTAGTCAGAATGACCACCATAGAAGATGCATACCAATTTTCCTTGAAGGTGGAAGAGAAGCTAAATAAAAGATTTGACAGCAAGCAAAGGGGAAGAGGTCAAGGCAGAAGGACTGGTGGAAGACCCTATGGGGGCTGACATGAAGATGCAAAGAAAAGTGAAGAAGCTGGCACCAGTCGAAATCAGAGAGGAGATAACACCTACCGTCCTTGTGACCAGAACAATGGTGAGCAAAGAGGAAGAGGAAGAGGTAGACCTGGGCAAGGACCTGGAAGAGGAGGTTTCAGAGGAACTTGTTTCCAATGTGGAGAAGAAGGGCATCGAGCATATGAGTGTCTGCAACATCAAGGAAGGACGAATAGGAGACCTGAAGGTAATGCATGAGTTGCACATGTAGATGAAGATGCACAGTCTGAGCATTCTAAAGATGCTGAAAGGGGAGAAACCCTAGTCAGAAGAACCTTGTTGAATGAGGAGAAAGAACCAAATCAGAGGAAGAGTTTATTCCACACAAGGTGCAAATGTGAAGGGAAGTGTTGTGATATTATTATTGATAGTGGAAGCACTGATAATCTGGTTTTAGAAGAGATGGTTGACAAGTTGAAGTTGACAAGAAGAAAGCATCTGCATCCATATCAGATTGCATGGTTGCAGAAAGACCATAGAGCTTTGGTCAATGAGCAGTGTTTAGTGAAGTTCAAGATTGGGGACTACCATGATGAGGTACTGTGTGATATCATACCGATGGATGCATGTCATATGCTGTTGGGAAGGCCGTGGCAGTATGATAGGAGCGCTGTCCATGATGGCCGTGCAAACACATATTCCCTAACAAAAGATGGAGTTTGTCATAAATTGAAGCTCTTGAAGGAGGTGGAAGGAAAGGTATGTAGTACTGCCAAAAATTGTTTGGTAGATGGTAGGAAATTTTTGGAGGGTATGAAGCATGAGCGTCATTGCTTTGCATTGATTCCTAAGATTAGTCAAGAGAACTGTGAAGATGTACCAACAGAAGTTTTAGATATGTTGGAAGAGTTCCAGGACATTATCTCTGATAATGTACCAGAAGGCTTACCACCAGTAAGGAAGATAAGTCATCAAATGGATTTGAAAGCAGGAGCCAGTTTGCCAAACAAGGCAGCCCATAGAATGACCCTTGCAGAAAATGAAGAGCTGAACAGACAAATTCAAGAGTTGTTGAGGAAGGGACTGATAAGGGAGAGCCTAAGCCCATGTGCGGTACCTGCAGTACTAGCACCAAAGAAGGATGGAGAATGGAGGATGTGTACATACTCTCGAGCCATCAATAAGATAATGATCAAGTATAGATTTCTATTGCCAAGAATGGATGACATCATGGATTGTTTGAGTGGAGCCAAGTACTTCACAAAAATTGACCTAAAGAGTGGATATCACCAGATTCGTATCAGAGAAGGAGATGAATGGAAGACAGCCTTCAAGACAAAGGAAGGTTTGTATGAGTGGCTAGTCATGCCATTTGGGCTAACCAATGCACTGAGCACATTCATACGGCTCATGAACGAGGTACTGAAATTTTTTTTGGGAAGTTTTGTTTTGTTTATTTGGATGATATTTTGATTTTCAGTAAGACTTGGGATGAGCATCTGATGCATATTAGAATAGTTCTAGAGAAGCTGAGGGAGGAGAAGTTGTTGATTAATCTGAAGAAATGTAGTTTTGCAAAGAAGGAGTTGGTGTACCTTGGATTTGTTGTCTTAGAAGTAGGTCTTAAGATGGACCCAGAAAAAGTAAGGGCTATCATTGAATGGCCTACGCCAAGGAGTGTCACAGAGGTAAGATCTTTTCATGATTTGGCAAGTTTTTATAGAAAGTTTATCAGGAGTTTCAGTAGCATTTGTGCACCCCTAACTGAGACAATGAGAGGGGATAGAAAAGAGTTTAGATGGACTAAAGGAGTAGACAAGAGCTTTGATACATTGAAATAGAAAGTGGTAGAACAATCTGTTTTGGTACTTCTAGATTTTAAGAAGGTATTTTAGGTAGATTGTGATGCTAATGGTAGTGGTATAGGAGCTATTTTGAGCCAAGAAGGTAAGCCCATTGCCTATTTTAGTGAGAAGCTTAATGATGCCAAGAAAAAGTATTCTGTTTATGATTAGGAGTTTTATGCAATAGTTCAGGGTTTGAAGAAATGGAGACATTATTTGTTGCCAAAGGAGTTTGTTTTATATACTGATCATCAGGCTTTGCAGTATCTTAATAGTCAAGGAAAGTTAAATCAAAGGCACTTAAAATGGGTTGAGTTTTTGCAGAGCTATACTTTTGTTTTGAAGCACAGGAGTGGGAAGTCCAACAGAGTTGCAGATGCCTTGAGTAGAAGGCAAAATTTGTTGACAAAAATGAAGATAGAGGTTGTTGGGTTCGATGAGGTCAAAAGTTTGTATCCTAAAGATCCAGATTTTGCAGAGGCCTGGAAAGCATGTTTGGAGCCTGTTACTTTAGACATGACAAAATGGTTGGATTTCATTATCCAAGATGGCATGTTGTTTAGAGGAAGCCAGTTGTGCATTCCAAGGAGTTCCATGAGAGAGAATCTGATTAAGGAGAAGCATAGTGGGGGATTGGCTGGACACTTTGGTTGAGATAAGACCATTGCTATTATTGGTGAAAATTATTAGTGGCCATAGTTGCAACAGGATGTGAGGAAATTTGTGTAGAGTTGCAGAGTGTGTCAGATGGCAAAAGGAACAAGTCAGAATATAGGGTTGTATCAACCATTATCTATACCGAAGAAGCCATGGGATGATATTAGCATGGATTTTGTTCTTGGTTTACCAAGGACACATAGAGGACATGATTCTATTTTTGTGGTGGTAGACAGATTCTCAAAAATGACACATTTTATTCCTTGTAAGAAGACTAATGATGCTATTCATATTGCAGAGTTATTTTTCAGGGAAGTGGTGAGACTACATGGTCTACCAAAAAGCATAGTTTCAGACTGAGATACCAAGTTTGTTGGTTATTTCTGGAGGACATTGTGGAAGAAGTTGAAGACAAACTTGAAGTTCAGTTCTGCACACCATCCACAGACTGATGGACAAACTGAAGTGGTGAATAGGAGTTTGGGTAACCTACTACAATGCTTGGTAGGAGATAAGCCCAAGGGATGGGATTTGATTTTACCACAGGTAGAATTTGCTTACAACAATTCTGTCAATAGGAGTACTGGTAAATCACCATTTCAGATTGTATATGGCAATAGCCCAAGAAATGCTTCTGAGTTAAGGAAGCTGGACAATGGAGAAAAGACAAGTGCCAAAGCTGAAGACTTTGCAGAACATCTGAAGAATTTGCATGAAGAGGTGAGAAAGCACATTAATAAAATGAATATTCAGTACAAGGCTAAGGCAGATCAGAAGAGGAGATATAAGGAATTCTAGGCAGGCGATGAAGTCATGGTTCACCTGAGAAAAGAAAGGTTCCTAATTGGAACATACAATAAGTTGAAAATGAAGAAATTTGGACCATGCAGAATCATGAAGAAGCATGATTTAGGAAATGCATATGAGGTAGAGCTGCCGAGTGGGATCAATATTTCCCCTATTTTCAACATTGTTGGTTTATTAGAATATCATGAAGGTGGAACAGAGGATGGACCAACAGAAGTGCAGTGGAGTATTCCAGCATCTACTTCAATAGAGGAGATAGAAGAGATTTTGGATAGTCATGTGGGAAGGAGCACTCGAAACAGGCAATATGAAGAATATCTAGTGAAATGGAAAGGAAGGCCTGTTGAAGATTCTTCTTGGTTGTCTAAGGCAGAGGTTGACCATTTGGGTTTTCCTCACACAAACACATGAGACGTGACAGGGTCACTTCTCAAATTACCCTGGGTGTCTGATGCAGGAGCATCCAAAGGCGTAAGGGTAATCTTGCATCACCCAAAAATAAGTTAATTCAAAACCATTGTAGTTGTTCTTATTTCTTCCCATAATTAGTCTTTTTGGTTCCATAATATCCAGAATAATAATGTAGGACTTTCAATTTTTTCCAAAACTGCTAAAAATAGTGACCTACCTATTTAGGAAAGTGTACTTGCTATTTTTAGAAAGTTTGCATTTGGAAATATAAGAACTTTGGCGAAGGAATCAGGCAAAGATCATTTGTGAGCGGAAAGATATTAAAGTTTTTGTTTTCTGAAAAGGCCCTGAAAATTTACGAAACGAGATATGAGGCACTAAAACTTCTCATAACATCTCAAAAAGTTTATGGAAATCCATTTACAAATCTCCAGCATGATAGTTCACATCGCGAGCTTTCCGGCACTTAAAACAGTTCGTCAATCGGACACCCGGATCAAAAGTTATGCTTCCCGAAAGTTGACCTACTTTTGGAGGGAGTTGCAAATTTTAAAATTTAGCTGGAGGCCGCCAAAAAGTGCTATTTATGACTATTTTGGGAACCTTGGGCAGTAGTATAGTTAAGGGGGGCCAGTGTAGAGTCCAGAATAGGGGGGAAAATAGAAACCCTAGCTGATTTGGGGTTACAGAAGGCTGAAGATTCTAGAGTCTTGAGGTTGGGAAAGCTGTAATGTGTTGCAGCCAGTAGAGGATTCATCCTCTGTTTGTAATTGAGCTTCTGTAATGTAATGAGTTGCCCAGTTCAATAAAAGAAAGTTCTATTTGCTGTGTTTAATATTTGTTATTATGTGTTTTGTGATTTAGCCCTTCATCATCTCCAATATTAACCTATTCAACATCCAAAATCAAATATTAGAATAGAATTCATATAACAATGCTATTCACATGTAATATTTATAATTGTTTACTAGTTACATACCCCAACAGTAGATGTCGTAGTGTAAAATGCAGGTGGAGTATTGCTGAGAACTGCATCAATGCTATGACCCTGAAATTTCATCAAAACCATGAAACTAAATTAGTTAATCTTGCATTTCAAAAATGAAATTTAATAAATTAAATTCAATGAACTTGCTAATATTTACTTGAGTATCGAAACCGAAAGTCTCACTCAGGAGGGTATTTGTCATCATCATCTGCTCAGCTACAGATGTAGCCTGCGCACCTGTGTCCTGACTATCCATGGGGTCATAACCACAGGCTGATCCACAAGTCTAACGAGTATGGGGTAGAACCCTACTCCTCGCACTATCTCCCAACCCACACTGTGTTGTAGGACTGGCATGCTCTATGATGCTCTAGGTCAAGGCACTAATGGACTGAAGTGTCTTGACCTCAACACTCTCCTTCACAATGGAAGGGAAAGATACATGCTCATGGGCTGGTCTACTGATTACTCATCACACTGGCCACTATGGGTCAACACGTGCCCTTGGTCTATCTTGTGCTGAACCCCCACCTCTACCCTGAAACTCTCGCATATCAAAATAGTTTGGTACTTTATTGAGGACTAACTCACAATAGAGTTTCCTCAAAAAGTATTGTGGGACCGCATTATTGTTGCATGGAGGATGGTCAAAAACCATCCACCACCTCTACCCAAAATTGTCCCTTATCGGTTGGTTGTTGTACCAATGGATAGGGAACCTCTTGCATGTAATGGGTGGAGGTTGATTTGTTCGTGGGTTTGTGAAAATGGAACACAAGTCCAATTTTGTAATTTGTAACTTTTTTACTTCTTCATATGATAACTTGTCTGCATAATACTCTCTAAACTCTCTCCTCTTTTTTGACCAACTAGATATTAGCTTGCTAATTAAATCTACATTTGATAACATACATTCAAGAGATTGAGCAAGCGTGGATCTATGCAAGGTTGAAGTTGAAGGATCTTTCAACCTTGCAATTATGTCTTCAATTTCTTTTTTATTGTTTTCAATTTGCCCTAGTAGATTTTCTTGTGTTCTAGGGGCATGTCGAGGAATAGATGGAGGAGTTTGTTGTTCGGGTTGTTCTTCGACGGGTATTTCCTATTCAGGTGATTCAAGATTTTGTGGATTTTTAGGAGGAGGAAGTGAATTAGCATTTTCTAACAATTAAGGAAAATTACATCAAAAATCAACTCAAACCTATTTAGAAACAAATTCAGACAAAAAATAAATAAAACTCACTCCTTTGGCTTGCTCGACGTCGTGGTAGCATTTTGGCGATGAATCGACGAGATTTTGGTGTCGAATTGGGTCTTAAAAAATGCGAGCGTGCTCCTTAGGGTTTGTAGGCCACGGGTGTAGAGAGAATAAAAGAAATGAATGAGCAGAAATGCTCTTTTTTATATAGTTAAAAATAACGCGCTCGCATTAAAATGCGAGCATGTTATGGATTGGTTTTGCCAAGCCTTAGGCTCGTCATCACTAAACCATAACATGAGCGCGTTATAATGCACTCGCGTTATGTCTTAATTTTTTTTGAAAAAATGTTGGCCACTTTTTGGCCCCCCAACTTTTTGCACTTACCCTGCAAGAAAAACAATAGCCATAAAAATGCAAGTTAAACCTTAGAGAATTACCTCTTTTTGTAGCTACATTGTTTGAGTTTGAACATTCTCCCTTTAGCAGTTCAGGACCTCCTTTCCCTTTGTAGGAATCATGATCAATCAGTTTGTTGTTGTTCTCATGCTTAACAACCTTTTTCCTCAGATTTACAACTTCTGCCTCAAGAGTGCATCATTCTTTTTCTTTTACAGATACCTCCTTTTGAGTGTCATCAATGATCTTCTTGTTTTCTTCATTTTGAAGTTTTAGAACAAAAATTTGATTTTCATAATCAGTGATCTTATTGACTAAAGAATCAATTTCTTGTTGAGCTTTGTTTTTATGTATCAAAGCTTCTTTCTTAAGCCTCTTGATTTCACTGAGGGCACATTTTAATTCACCCTCTAGATCAATTTCTAACTTAGATTCATCTAATCTAATTTCTTCTATCTTTTCATTTTCACAAACAACAGCCATGAACAAATGTTCATCAACTTCTTCACTAGACTCTTCAGTACAACTATCAATTACATCAGTAATCAATCTTTTCTTCTTTTTGAAGTTGTTTTTCTTCTTGAAGTTATACTTTTTCTTTGCATATTTTTTATTATCTTCCTCTTCACTCTCTTGTTCCTTGTTAGGACACCTAGCAACATAATGTCTTATTTTACCACAGTTAAAACATTTGAAGGGCAGTTTTCCTTTATACCTACTAGCAGAGCCTCTTCTTAATCTAATTATAAGAATTGATTCATCATCATCTAATTTTTATGATTCAAATTTAACTTCATTATCCTTTTTGACAGACTTGAAAGCAATCTCTTTATTAGAAGTATCATCAATCTTTCTCATTTCATATGTAGTGAATATACCATGTAAAGCATCTACAGTTAATGTTTTCATGTCTCTTTCTTCTATAGCAGAAATTTTAGAATCATACTTAGGAGATAAGGTTCTTAAGACCTTTTTGACAACAATAATTTCTTCTATTTTTTCTCCTAGACCTCGCATTGCATTTACAATTTCTTGGACTCTTTGAAGGTATTCTTCCACCTTCTCATCATCTATCATTCTCAATCCTTCAAACTTATTTCTCAAAGTTTGAAGTTTTGCTTCTTTGAAATCTTCATCTCCCTCATATATATTTGATAACTTTTCCCATATAGACTTGGCAGTTTTACATTCCATGATCTTGACAAGGACATCATTGGAAAGACCACAACAAATGGCATTTGAAGCCTTTGCATCACACTCATAGGCTCTTTTTTCATCAGCTATAGATGGGGTTCCAGTACCAGAATAACCAGAAGCAATAGCATTCTAGACATCAAATCCTAAAGACTTTATATGATACGCCACTCTAAATTTCCAAAATGCATAATCAAAACCATCAAACAAAGGTGCCTTATAGGTAGAAAGACCTTCTTGGAATGACATTGTGTGTACTCTACCAGAAAACCCTTAGGTTGATTAAACCTTTACTCAAGGGTCTAGCTCTGATACCACTTATTAGAGTACAACCAACACTGAGAGGGGGGTGAATCAGTGGAGACAAACACAGATAAATTTTCATTTCTTTTCACCTCCTTTTAAACTTGAAATGATAAATTGCAATGCTGATTTGAATGTTTTGGAAGATAGAAAATGAAACACTGCACAATGAATGTAATGGAAAGTTTAGACATAAGACATCAATGGATCAAACACAGAGAGACCATAACATAGAGAATTGCATGAGTGGAAAACCCTCTTGGGGAATAAAAACCACTTGGGAAAGATGCCTCACTGGCTTAATATCAAAATCCCAATTATACAGTCTCACTGACTTCTTTCGTCTCATTGACAATTTTTCTTGCCTCACTGGCTTTATACAACTTTGCCTCACTAGCTTTTTATCTTGCCTCACTGGCACATCTTAAATACAACAATACAATGAAGGATTTGAGTCAACATAGAGGATTTCTCTGTTTCTCTTAAAGCCCTGTTCTTGAATATCTCATTGAATATTTGAGATTCCAAGAAATACAATAACTTGTGCACACATACAACTAAGTACAATGTGATATTCTATTATAATCTATTGCTTTTGTTTGATTTTGCAATGACTGCTCTGATCAATCAAACCAAATAGAGTATAATCTATTTATCCTTTCTCAGAAATGTCTCTCATTCTTTCACATAACAGTTTAAACAGGTAACTGTAGTTATGCAACTGTCTCAAGTAGTTTACAACTCCATTAGTTACTGTCATAGGAGCCTGGTCGAATGACCAAAAGATGGCTAATATACTATGCCTTTTAAGTGTAGACTTAACCATAAAAAACTTTATTTCAAATTATATGTTGAGTTAAAGTGAGCTTTAATAAACAATATCAACATCTCCTTCAAACCCTAATCAGGGTTAAACCTCTTTTACAAAAACTTTGCAAAAAATTGCTTCATGAATCAAAAAGCCATTTGTCACCTAAGAGATCTTATATATCAGTTATAACCGAGCATGATAAGTTACAATAGAGTATTGCAAACCCATAAGAAAGTTTTTAGATACCTTGCCTCTACCTTAGGCATTTGTGAAACCCTTAACCAGAAATGAAAAATGTTTTATTTTGAAACCCTAACTTCCTTTGTTATGGGTATAACAAAAGATGGACTATCATAATAATTCCTTCAAAGAATCAAAAACAAAATCATAACTAAATGCTTTCCTTTTTAACTCCCATTTACAAAAACTTAAAACTCTTTTTAAACTGCCATCATATAACCAGTTTTGATGCAATCAACTGTGTTTACAAAATGAAGACAATCAAACAACTCTTCTATATCTTAATCATAGGGTAATGTAACTGTAAATGACTGCTTCACAAAATTTACCAACCTTTGAGAAAGAACAGAAAACAAAGAACAAAATCACCTGAAATATCAGTCGAATGAGTATCATAACTGTCAAACCCTTCAGCTTCAGCATTGTCACCTCATGAAGCAATTAACACACAAAATAATCATGAATCACCGTAGCATCAAATCTTCATACCCTAGCTCAGCTGAGAGCTTATTTTTGAAGATCAAACCTTGCAAAATGAAATATTATGAAATCCTTTTTGTTCATTAAATCCTTGTTACCTACATTCCTGATGTGCCCTAAAAGGGACCGATAATCAACAATAGAACTTAACCCCTTTACCTGCTATTCAAGCTAGAGACCTGTTCAATAGGTTAAGATCACTTACATGGCCTGAAGTGGCATTTTATAATAAAGTTTATGAATTTACCACAAAAACAATTTAAATTAGCATGGTGTGTCTTGAGCGACTTTTAGTCACCCTATACCAGTGCATCAAATGAATATCCTTTTGAAATAAACAAATGACATTATGAAGGCCTTATAACCCTTTATGCATGTAATGTCACTTAGCCACATGGGCTTCTCATCAAATCTCACTGTCTTGCATTATCACATCAGCCTTGATGTATCAAACTGCTCATGCCAACTGTTTCAAGGTTCATTAGCATAAAAAAATTATAGCATGGAAATGTGACATGATGTCATATGAATCATCATTGAAACAATTATACAAATGTATCAAGAAACCATATGCCATAAGACATAACCATAGAAGATTATGAGCATATCAAATACCAAATGCATAGTCAAATGCATAGCAACTGAGAGAGCAGTATGTCAATTGCATGCCAACATCATTTGACATCATTGCTAACAAATGCCAATTAGGGTCAACACTCAAGCTATATATAAGAAAGTGAAAGGTGAAAGTGACATTTCATTTTTACTATCAAATCCTTGAGTGTTTTGAGAGAAATCATCATATAGTGTAGTATAGAAGACGTATCCTAACTTGAGTTGATAGGGTATATTGGCACCACTCATAAAATTTTGTAAAAAATGCTAAGTTGTGTGCTACATTGATGTCTTGGCCATATGTTAATACCAAAAAATCCAAAAAAATCTAAGTCTAGCTGTCCCTTGGCCATTTTTGGGCCTTTTAGGTTTTTGGGTTTTGCAGGGACAAAGGGATTTTTTGGGATTGAGAATTTCCCTGGACCTGACCTATTGGCATTTTGGTCCCCAGTTCCTTCAAAATCTTGATCCTCAATCACACTGATGCAACCATACTTCACAACAAAATATTCATGTCACTATTATTATTGCCAACAAATTCAGAAACTCAGGAATATTTTAAATTCTACTTCTCATTCCATTCCATTCTGCTACAATTGAAAAAAAATACCAAATATATACAAAAACAAAAATTACCCTTTTTGGTAGTTTTTAGTAACTTTCTAAATGTTGCAAGTATGTGCCTAACCAATGTTGTCATTGATGTTAGTATATCATTATTGTCATTGGTGTCAACTGTGCTCTTATTTTGTTGCTTTCTTGTAATGAGTTAGATGATTTGTATTTGCCTATGTAAGTGTTGGAGATAATGAGTAAGTGATCATGATACTGAGGATATTGAGAAAATTAACTCCTCCGCTGGAAACAGTGAGTTGCAGTTGAAACAGTGTGTTGCAGAGTATCTTTGTCCACAGAAGAATAGTCCAATAGTTTGCTCTACATTTCCTATAGAATGAATATCATTGTTTGCGAATTGGAAGTTATTTAGAGGCATGTCTGAAGATGCTATGTTCCAAGTTTGAGCCTTTGGTATGAAGATTTGAGTGAGTTATGTTCACTAGAGTAAAGGCTACTTTTTTTGGGTATTCACTGGTGACAGGGAGAATGTATTCTACTCCGCATTCCTCTGCATTGAAGTTTCACATTCTAGAATTCTGGAATTAAGTTGGTAATGATGATAAGTGCCTTCAACTCCAATGGTTCATGATTTGATGGTCTGCAAGTGATCTTTCCTTTATGACAATGGCTGACATTGTTGGTTAAGTGTTCTAGTTTGAAGAATCTTCTTGACAGAGTGGTTAAAGGTTCTATGGATGTTCTTGGCAATTACAATGTTCTTGTGGATGTCTCTTGATCATGTTCCTACCTTTGGATTGGTCTGTGAAGAGAAATTAAATTATGGATGAAGACTGTTCTTGGAAGTCTTAGCGTTAACACCTGTCTTAGCCTACCTGGTTGTTTTCACTAATTGTGGAGATGCATTGAAGATTGTAGACACATGTCATGGTGTGGAAGATTGCATTTGAGTCCTAGCTAAGGCATGGCATGATCCGCATACATCTTTACATCTTTTCCTTAGCTAATTTTGTATTAGGTCTAGACCTAATTTATGTATGTTTGTAATGCTGACCTTGGAGATTATTCCAATGGTTGGTGAATGTAATGCCGACCTTGATGTACATTCCAAGGTTGATGAATTATATAAAAACATGTAATGAAGTCATGAAAAAGATGTCCTAGTGTGAATATGCGAAGATAAGTGAAAGAAAGAAAGAGGAGCAGAGCAGAGGAGTTATACTATACTTCAAAGGAATTGAACTCAGGCATGGAGTAGATGCTATCATATCAGTTCACCAATCTCTGGCAGTGAGCCACCCTTTGGTAGTCAGCCACCTCTTGGTAGTGAGCCTTAACTTTTGTAGTGACCATTTGGCAGTGAGCCTCTATTTTTTAATATTGTTATAACATATTTATCCTATGGGCTAACACCCTGTTGAAAATAAGGTAGATAACTAAGAGGGGGGGTGAATCAGTTATCTCAAACTTTCCTTAATTTCTTTTCTTTTGTTATCTCAATATTCAATGTTATATCAAAACATGAAAGCATATGTAGTCATGAGAGTAGAAATAAAATTAACACACATAACACAAGGATTTTTACGTAGAAACCCTATTAAGGGAAAAACCACGAGGTGACTAACCCAAGATTGTATTCTTTGTTAAAAGAATAAAGGAGTACAAAATGGCACTTGCCAATTAGGGCTCACTGCCTGAGCACACTGCTCACAAGAGGCACACTGCCTACAAGAGACTCACTGCCTGAGCACACTGCTCACAAGAGGCACACTGCCTACAAGAGACTCACTGTCTACAAAACTTACAGAAGATAATCAAGTGTTTGAACTGATGAGAAGCATCTACAAATGCAAGAGTTCAGTTTCGGTTAGGCATAATATACTGATATGATGCACTTCATTCTTCCTCTGTTCAATGTGGTTGTTTAGTCACATACCGGACTTGAATTGCTGTTCTCACACTTATCTCTGCTTTTCTTTGCACCTTATCACTTTACACCTTCACCACACACACTTACATACTGGAATCCATCTGGTATATATATCCGCATCAAGGATTTCATCAACTTTCTAGTCGGAAACAAGAACACTCAAGATATTTGCAAGTTATTGATCTATCGGCTGAATCCATACTTGATTTGTGATGCGCATCAAAAGCTTAAGCATAGAAGTTCTTAATCATGTCGGCCAACAATGTATAATCCCACAAATTGCTTGATCAAGACCTTTTACACATCCAGATTGAAGTTTGATACTCTGCCGGTCTGTTCTTCCTGTCTACTCTACCTGATTGGAACCCAACACTCAGATGCTCATATATTTTTCTTGCTTTATCACCAGAGGCTAAATCTTTGGAATATAGTAGTCATGATACCCCTCGTGACTTCTCCAAGTCCGCAACTTACTGAGTTACACCATTTGAGAGATCTGGACTTGATTGTCGGACCTTGTTACATACTCTATTCTTGTTCACCAGACCAAAACAATCTTCAATTTGACTTCCAGTATAGGCATACTATGTACTACGGATGTGTGTGATAGACTTTGTTGCCATCAATGTCAACACTTATGAGGCCACACAATATCTCTTGCCAACAATCTCTCCCTTTGGCATTGATGGTAACACTTAGTGAAAAATGGCTAAGTGTAGCAGTAACTCCCCCTTGACTGATGCTCTATCTTTTGCACTATTATACTGGAACTCCCCCTTAGCTGGATTCCACATTTTTCACTACTCTTCACTCCCCCTTTGACATCAATGGCAAAGGGAAGAATCTGCATACCAAAATTTTTGCAAAAATTATTCTATATGTGGCCGCATAAGTATATACAAAACATATGTTATACTTACATATACTTAAGTATATCCACAAAAGTAGTCTTCAGCTGTACAAACTCTGTGGCCTAGCTCTGCTTCATCTTATCCAAAATAGAGATGTGGCCACTTAAAAAAAATGCATATGCTTCTGCCCTTCTTAAATTTGCTGGATCACTGGTCTGGGTTGTGGTTTGAGCATCTGTCAATGCCTCATGCATTGCCTCTAGCTTAGGGATAATTATCCCTTTGAGTTCACCCATTCTGTTCTTTATGTTTTTCTTTTCTTTGCCCAACCTCTTTATTTCATTTATTATAATAATAGCCTGGCATTCTTGATTCATTAAAGAGGAGGAAAGAGGGTCAAAATTCTGAACTAGGCTTGACAGTTTTGCTTCTTGTTCTTTTACTTTCTCCTCAATATCTTTTGTCACTTTAGGCCAAGTCAGACAAAATTTGAATAGGTCCCCACCATCTTTGAGAGCATTTTTGAGGCTCTTTATTCCAATATCTAGAGTCCTCCTATCATTTGCAATAAGTCCTTGCACCTCAGTGAATCTTTTCGCCAAAAACTCCTTTCGGACCTTTGCTTCTGCTGATTTCTCTAGAGATTCAAAATGAGTGTTAACAAAATTTACTATGTTTTTCAAGTTACAGGATGATAAGGCTGAAGGATCCTTTTGCTAGGATCGCATGATCTTCTCCAGCATCCTAGATGCAATCCCCAACAGTTCACAGTCCTCCATGTGAGATTTTAAGAGTTTTTCTTTTGCTTTGGCTTGAGCAAAAGATGCTATTTTCATTGTCTAAACCAGGGAGAGAGAGTCAAAATTCAGTGGTCCTTGAAATAGCTTAGGTTCATCCAGCTCCATCATTTCTCTATCTAAGAAGTTCTTCACTATCTCTGCAGTGTCTCTTGCTAGAGATTGAGACTTCTTTGAAATATCAGAAGAGTCATCATTAGTCTTTTCTTCTTGTTCTTCTTTCCCTTAACCTCTTCTTCTTGAATCTTCTTCTCCTCTCTTCTAGCTTCTCCTTCAGCTTCAGATTCTAGAATATTTGTCATAGCTGCAGTGGGATCTGGAGGAGAGATGTCACCTATGTTTACTTCTTCATGAACTTCCTCTTGCGGAACAGAGGAATCTAAGTCTTCAGACTTCTCTTCATCTATTTTCTTTGATCCTTCTACATCCTTGTTAGAAGATTCTTCATTGATTACATTTAATCCTTCAACATCCATGGTAGAAGGTTCTTCATCTGTTTCCTCTACAATAGGAAGATTGAATCTCTTCAAAGCATTCCAGATGATATCTTTTGTTTCACTTGCTACTTGGTCAGTTTCTCCAAGCATGAGTTTATTCATTCTCACCTTACTCCGGAACTCATCCTTACAATCCTTGAAGATCATGTCCATTTATTTTGGAGTGATGGATGGGTAAAGCTGTATCATTATTTGTTCTTGGATTTCTAAGTCTTTAACCTTTGCATTCACCTTTCTTTGTTCCAATACTTCTTCTAGGCTTTTTGGAATTAATGAAATTATTTCAATGAATGCTTTGTTATAGATATTCAAATACCTTACAGTAGCTTCCTCCAGAATTCTCTTGTCAGCATCATTGTATTCATCATAGAGCTCTATCATTGGCTATAGGTTCCCATCCATAGTGACTGCCTTGATGATATCGTCAATGGAAAGAGTGGGATTTTCAACAAATTCCTTTGCCTTCTCTACCTCATCTCTGCTAGCAGAGAACTTTCTAGATGTTCTCTTCTTCTTCATTTTCTTGATTTCTTCATCTGATTCAGTTTCTTCATCATCCTTGTGGCTTGTATATGTTCTTGAGGCCTTGGTCTTCATTCTCTTTTCACTTCTGTCAGATGGCTTGACTTCCAGTTTGGTAGCCTTTGAGCTTTTAGGAGTGACAGGTGCTGAGCTTTTAGGAGTGACAGCTGCAGAGCTCTTGGAAAATCTAGTCCAGGAGGAGGCTTGCACCGGAATGTTTCCTTTCTTTGCTTCTTGTCTTTCTTTCTCTGTCTTCTCCATTTTCTCTCTATTTGCATCTACTACCTCTTTTGATAAGCCAAATCTTTTGGCAACTTCTTCAACTTCATTTCTTACCTTTCTCTTCATCTTAGGCTGCCTTAACCCAACATGTATTTTTATGCTTAGCTCTTCAAAGGTGCCAAACCTTTCTGCTTCAGTATCTTTAGGTTGGTTCAACAAGTGTTGGACATGTAACTCTAAAATGTTTTCATCAACCTCATATCCCATGGGCATTATCCACATAGTTCTTTGCTCAACTGCCTCCATTAGACATTGATCAGTGTCCACCATAAAGCAAACTGTGTCCTTGTATTTCTCAACTATGGACTATTGTATTCTCTCTCTGGCTTACATCATGCTATGGAAGTTCTTGAAGTAGCCCCAAAGAGCAGAGTTTTGGGCTTGTACATCACCAAGTCCATACATGTAATCTTTGATTTAAATTGCAACTGGTTTATCATTTTGCCACACCCAACCCTTTGATCTAGGCAACTCATTCATATAGTAAAAAAATAGACACAATATTAGACCGCCATATTTAAAAGAGTTTTTCTTATCCTTTTTGATCTTTTGTCAATTTTCCATCAGTTGACTCAATAGAAGCTCACACAGGTCATAATCTGCATCTTCCTTCAACATCTAATATGTAGCATAGATTGTTGTACCAGACACAGAGTTTTCCCTACTTGAATGGTAGATTTTGTAACCAATTATCATTGAGGCAAACTTGACATCCGGATCTGTGATGTCATCTATAGTCATTGCTCTTTTGTCAAATTTGGATCTAGTAGCCTCAGTTACCGTTTGGTTCTTTATAGATTTGAGTGTGGGTAACTCACCAGTTGAATGCAGTCTGGTCACAACCTTGATGGCATCTTTGGTTATCTTGAATGGCCTCATTAGCCACATAAAATTGTCATGCATCCTACTTAGAACATACTGGACCCATTCGTCCTCTGCAAAAGACGGAAAATGTATGCAATGTTCGAAGTGTTTGTCTCTTAGGGTCTTGAATTTAGGTCTGAGTTCAAAATTTTCATCCATTAACTGATTTTGATAGATGTTAATCAATTTTGAGTCTCCAAAATCTTCGATGTTTGCATGGATATAAAACCTAACATCTTCTACATGCAGGACACCATGAGGAATGCTAGAGAATGCACCTAAGGGATCAACTTCTAGTGACTTGTAAGGGTGTTTCTTGAATTTTGGTCTCGGTCTTTCAGAGATTTTAACAACCATTGGAGTAGCCATTTTGCAAGAGATTCGGAGAGAGGTTTTCAAAATGGAAGTACCTTTTGATGCTTTAGGGTTTGAAGCAGGAGCCGGAATGAATCGTTGGTTGAATTCGATTTTTAATTGATCCTGAGTGAATTGCAGAATCTTCTTTGCAGAGCTCTTCTTTTCTTCTTCGTGAGTGCAAGTGTGTAAATAATGAGTGAAAGAACCCTTTTATCTTTGCGCAAACCCTAATTTTCTTTTGTAATAAATGCACAACTTAAGTTATCCGGTTGCCCTATTTTGAGAGAGATCTTCTTGAATCACTGTGCCGAACTTAGAATCATTGTTAGTGAGGATTAACAACATATCTTCTTTTCTTCAATCATGCCATGGGTCCACAGATCAAAGCATTTCAATTCTGAATCATACCGGATTTGTCTGTGAAATTTTGCTTTATCAGATAGCTGTTAGAACCGGATTAACTTGAGAGGTTATAAATCTTGCAAAACTCCATGTAGATCTTTCACATTTTGACTGAAGGTTATTTGGAGGTTTTTCTGAGAATGCTTTAATCCACAACATTAGAAGTTTACTCAATGTGCTGAATTTAGGCACTAGTTGACTGGCCGGGGGAAATTGTTTTTCTCTGTGGCTCCCCCTGAGCCAGAGCTCACCTTTTTAGTTTTTAGAAGGAATATCAGCTCCAGATTCTGGTGTGGTTCCATTCCCAATACTTTCTATACTCTTCTTTACCCAAATCTTTCTCATCTCCTTTTGAACTTCATCCGCATTCACTTTACCTTTACCCTTATCTTGTTTCTGATCATGTTCCACCGGACCTTTTCTATCTTGATTTCTACTTCTGCAAAATTTGGCAATATGACCAGATCTATTGTAATTGTAACATATAACATTTATTTGCTTATTTGATTAATATCCTCTTGATCTGCATTGATTAGCCATGTGTCCCATTCTATTGCATGCAAAGCATCTACCATTGAATGAATTGTTTATTTGCATATTTCTGCATTCATGAGATTTATGACCATACCTTTTGCAATTAAAACATTGTGAGGAGAAGGATGGATTATTCTGATTCATTCTCCTCCTACACTGAGTTGCTTTATGATCGAAATTGTTGCAATTGAAGCAATATCCATTGAAGGATGGATATCTTTGGGCATTTGGTTGCCTTATCGGAGGTCTTCTAGGCCTGTTTCTTTGATTTCCTGATCCAAAGTTCTTCTGACTGGATCCAGAGCTTTCACCTTTCTCATATCCCAAGCCACTCTTATCATCTACCCTCTTTTGGATTTCAAGAAGAACTTCAAGTTGGGCTGAGCTTATCTTGAATTTTTCTTTGTATTCATTTACAGTTTGAAGATCTTTTTTAAGAGTGTCTATCTGATTCTCAAGTTGTTATTCATTGTCTCTAGCTTCTTCAAGATTAGATTCAAGATGCCTGATTATTCTGTCCATTTTGTAGCAGTCCTCTATTTTCTCCTTGAGGGATTGTTTTAGATTATCTTCAATCTTTCTTTTTTCTTCAATCTCTTTGGTGAATTTCATAACTCCTGATTCCATTTCATGTCTCATCATAATGACTTCTTTTGAAAGTTTTTCACATAGCTTGGTTTTTTCATTCAGATCCTCATCAAGTATTATTGGCTTCATTCTAATTTGCTAGTTTCTAAAGTAATTCCTTTCTCTTTTTCACAGAAATACTGAGTTTCATTTTCAGCTCATTGATGAACTCATCAGCTTTCCTGAGTTGCTCTCTCAAATTATTAATCTCAGAGTGAGATTGCTCAAGATCATCTCGGGCAGACTGTAGTTGTTCTTTCATACCATATTCATCCATTGAGATTCCTGGATCTTCCTCAAGCTATTAGACTTTTCAGAGGAACTTGGCTCTGATACCAATTGTTGAAAACAAGGTAGATAACTGAGAGGGGGGGTGAATCAGTTATCTCAAACTTTCCTTAATTTTATTTTCTTTAGTTATCTCAATATTCAGTGTTATATCAAAACATGAAAGTATATGTAGTCATGAGAGCAGAAATAAAATTAACACACATAACACAAGGATTTTTACGTGGAAACCCTATTAAGGGAAAAACCATGGGGCGACTAACCCAAGATTGTATTCTCTGTTAAAAGAATAAAGGAGTACAAAACGGCACTTGCCAATTAGGGCTCATTGCCTGAGCACACTGCTCATAAGAGGCACACTGCCTACAAGAGACTCACTGTCTATAGAACCTACAGAAGATAATCAAGTGTTTGAACTGATGAAAAGCATCTACAAATGCAAGAGTTCAGTTTTGGTTAGGCACAATATACTGATCTGATGCACTTCATTCTTCCTCTATTCAATGTGGTTGTTTAATCACATACCGGACTTGAATTGTTGTTCTCACACTTATCCCTATTTTTCTTCGCACCTTATTACTTTACACCTTCACCACACACACTTACATACTGGAGTCCATCTAGTATATATATCTGCATCAAGGATTTCATCAACTTTCTAGTCGGCAATAAGAACACTCAAGATATTTGCAAGTTATTGATCTGTCGGCTGAATCCATGCTTGATTTGTTATGCGCATCAAAAGCTTAAGCATATAAGTTATTAATCATGTCGGCCAACAATGTATAATCCCACAAATTGCTTGATCAAGACCTTTTACACATCTGGATTGAAGTCTGATACTCTGTCAGTCTGTTCTTCCTCTGTCTGCTCTGCTTGAACACTCAGATGCTCATATCTTTTTCTTTCTTTATCACCAGAGGGTAAATCTTTGGAATACAATAGTCATGATACCCCTCGTGACTTGTCCAAGTCTGCAACTTACTGAGTTACACCATCTGAGAGATCTGGACCTTATTGTCAGACCTTGTTACATACTCTGTTCTTGTTCACCAGACCAAAATATTCTTCAATTTGACTTCCAGTATAGGCATACTATGTACTGCGGATGTGTGTGATAGACTTTGTTTCCATCAATGAAAACACTTATGAAGCCACACAGTATCTCTTGCCAACACACCCATCATGGTTTTTCCCTTTTAGGGTTTTCCACGTAAAAAATCTGGTGTCTCTTGTGTTTATTGATGATTGAGTTTCTAATTTCATGCTTTCATGGTTAAATCTTAATAACAACAAATGAGTGATTGATGTATTAAGGTGCATAAGAAGTTAAAGTTTTGTGACAACTGATTCACCCCCCCTCTTAGTTGTTTTGTGCATTTCAACAATTAGTATCAAAGCCCAGTTCCTCAGATGTAAGCCTAACATCTTGACGTAGATCCAAGATGGCACGCAAGGATGAACTGTTTTTGATTTGTTGCATATGCAGTGAAATTGGTCACTATCCATCCAGATGTCCAAAAAGAAAACTAAGGAACAATGATGAAAAAGGTAAGACCAAACTGTCCAAAAGATCATTTTATGTTGTCGAAGAAGATGAAGATGATGACTGTTTATCAAAGGATATCAAATGCAATATTGAAAATTTTTTGAATCCAAAGGTGAGTACAAATAGTAAAGATATGTCTCAAGATAAAAACTATTGGGTTATTGATAGTAGCTATTCAAATCATATGACTGGTGATAATGAAGGATTAGTTAGATTTGGAGATGACTACATTGCCAAGATATGTGGAAGAGGATCAATCAGTCTTGATGGAAAACTACATACTAATAATGTTCTTTATGTTGAAAATATAAAGCAAAACCTATTGAGTGTTGTATAGTTATGCAGGGAAGGTTATAGTCTTATATTTCGAGATGATACTTTTGAAATTAGAGAGAAATTTGGAACTGTGAGAGCTAGTGGAAAAAGGACAGAAGGAAATCTTTACAATCTCAAAGAAGGTGATATTATCTACTCCATGACTCAGAATGGTGAAAGTTGGCTCTGGCATAAGAGATTGTGTCATATCAATCTTGAGGATCTAACAAGATTTAGCTCAACTCAAGTTGTGAAAGATCTGCCAGAAACTATATACTCTAACAATATCATTTGTAAGATGTCTCAAGTTGAATAGCATACCAAAGGAAACTTACAGGATGAAAAATCCTCAACTGAATTGTTGGAACTAATTCATACAAATCTTTGTGATCCCACAAAAGTGAAAAGTCTCCACGATGACAGGTACTTTATGTTGTTTATTGATGATTATTCTAATATGATTTGGGTAATTTTCCTCAAAGAAAAATTAGAAGCTCTAGATGCATTTAAAGCTTTCAAAACAATGGTTGAAGATGAGTTGAATATGAAAATCAAATGTTTGAAGATTAACAAAGGAGAAGAGTTCACCTCTGATAAATTCAATATATTCTATGAGACTCATGGGATAAAAAGACAAATATATAAGGAAAATAGAGTGATGGAAACAATGAGCAAAACTGTTCAAGAAATTGCTAAGACAATGATTAAGGAAGTAGACCTACCAGAAGATTATTGGAAATAAGCCATGCATACTATTGTCTACACTCTAAATATAATTCAAGTCAAAGGTAATGATACAAAAACTCCTTATGAATTGTGGTATGGAAGAATTCCTACAGTAAAATATTTCAAAGTTTTTGGAAGAAAATGTTATATCAAAAGAGAAGAAGTGCTAGGCAAATGTGATGCTAAATATGATGAAGGGATTTTCCTTAGATACTCTACTAAGAGTAAGGCCTATTAGTGTTACAATAAGAAATTGAAAAAGATCAATGAAAGTGCAAATGTTAAGGTTGAAGAAGAGGAGACTGAACAAAAGGGAATGTAGAAAAAAGGACACAAGTATGCTAAGAAACAAATCAATTGGTGCTTAATTGCCAATATTGAATCCAAATCAGTAACTGAAGCCTACAACACTGTGAAAACTCTTGAAGATAAATGTTTGTCCACTAAAAGTGAAGGATCCAAGAATATTCTTGAGAGATCTAAAGAAGAAGATATGGACTTGAAAGAAAACCTAACAGAAGCAAACAAATACATCAAAGAATTAAGAAAGAAAATCAAGGAGCTCAAGCAAAAACTTAAAGAGAATAATGAATAATTAAGGTGAGCAAATGAAGAGAAAGCAAAAGATGAGGAATGTCTGAAAAGTAAAACTAAAGATTGCATAAAGCTTGAAGAAGAAGTTGTGGACCTGAAAATTGATTTGAAAAATTCATGGGTTGAACAAGACAAACTCAGTGAGAGTGCTTCCAGATGGAATAGGCAAATGGCTAAGGCAAGTCAGGGAAAGTAGGATGTGATATCTGAAGTAAGTGAAAGTTCCAAAGAAAGTCAAGAAGAGAATCTTGAAGCAAAGAAGGACAAAGGCAAACATATTCAAAGGAATAGATCAAGAAGACCACCAGTCAGGCAACCAAATGCACAAAGGTATCCACCTTTCAATGGCTATTGTTTCAAATGTAATAAGTCTGGTCATAGGGCTACTCATTGTAGGAGTAGAATGAATCAAACTATTTTATCATTCTCTAGCCAATGTTTCAACTACAAAAGAATTGGTCACATAGCAAGTGAATGCAAGAGAGTGACAAGAAATGGTTTCAACAATATAAGGAACACTCAATCTCTCAATGAAAAGTGCTTTGCATGCAAAAAGTTTGGTCATAGAACTAATGAGTGCAGGAACAAAATGGTAAACTCCTTCGATGGGTACTGTCATACATGTAATGGATTTGGGCGCAGAGCTAACCAATGTAGATCCAGAATAAATGAAATGAATAATGAACATAGGAATGTTGTGTAGTTCAATTGCAATAGACCTAGACATGTTGCTAAATTTTGCAGAAGCAAGAACGTGAAGAAGGAGAATCAAGTAGAGTTAAAGAAGCTAGTAGAAAAGATTGATCTAGAAGATATTAGAAAAGAGATGGATAAGATTTGGGTAAAGGACATACCTCCACAAGTACTTGGTGCAGATGTTCCCTCTGGGAACTGAGACTAAAGCTTTGGCTTAGGAGGAGTATCATTGAAAATATTTTTTCTTGCCAAAGGATTGGTGCTGATACCTTAGCATGAAAAGACAAGGTCAAGGATTTGCAACAAATGTCTAAGTCAAGGATAAAAGAAGAGTTGTACAAAAGCAAGAAGTCTGCTATACAAAAGAACTAATCAGGGTTACCGAGACTCCTAGGGTTTGAGTAGAAGCATCACCCTAAGGACCAGGCCATTTATGATAAGAGCAAGGTGCATTAACAAGAAGAGTTACAGAAAGAACAAATTGAGGGAAATCAGACTTGAGAACTTGTTCCTAGAAGAATGTGTCTGAAACAAAGTGAGTTTTTAGAAATGAGAAGTGATTGAAGAAGAAGACATTATTTTATTCAGTCCAATGATGGATATTTCTCAGGGGGAGTAGTCAGATGTAGTTAAAGAAAGTGTTGAGTGTAGAGAAATTTTAGGTTGATCAGAGCAACAGAGTGCAAGTATGTGCCCTTTGCCATTGATGGCAAAGGGGGAGAGAAATCATGTGAAAAACTTAGGGGGAGAAAGAATGCATATGTATAAAGAGAAAAGGGAAGAATCTTGTCTTGATGGTCTTTATAGTTTTTCACATCATATGTTGCCATCAATGACAAAGGGGGAGATTGTTGTAAGTATGTGCCTAACCGGTGTTGTCATTGATGTCAACATATCATTGTTGTCATTGGTGTTTGTTAGTGCCTGAATTGACTGGCAGTTTTTGAGCAATTTTCATGCAGGCACTTTCCCTAAGTATCCAAAAAAATGTTCTAAGTGTTGGACCTCCTCAGCATTTTTCAGCTGCATCATCATATTTCCCTGAGGAGGAGGTCATCATCATCATGTTTGCTTCGATGGTGGTCAGCATCATCATGTTTTCTGTCGACTTGTTTTTCATCAGGATCATCATATTTCAATATCGGGTGATGTTTGGATATCATCCTGATCCTGTTGATGAGCTACAGTGTGCCCTGATTTACTTGCGGGGGTAATTTTTCAAGTATCCGGTGATCTTTCAATTATAACCCTGCCCTTTTATGATGATGATGTCACCCCGATCTCCCGAGGGGGTCATTTTCTAAGTTGTTCAATCCGGCCTATTTTTTTTTTTTTTCTTAAGGGTCGTCATCATCATGATCATATTTCGAGTTATCACCGTGTTGCTTGCGAGGGTCATCATATTTTCTGCTTGCATGATAATTCGCCGGGGTGATTTTCAATATCGGGTGATCTTGGTTATGATCATCCTGATGATGTTGTTGAAGAGTTCTAAGTATGACCCGATATTCACTGGGGTCATCATATTTTGAACGTCAGGATGATCTTAGTCAATATCATCCTGATGTTGTTGTATCACTTCATGTTCGTTGTTTTATCATCCTGATGATGCTGACGTCATTCTTATGTCAGGGTGATATCTATTTCTCTGCCTATCTGCATCATGATATTTCCGAAGGAGGGGGTGATATTTTCATTTTTGAATATCACCCGGATGTATGTTTGTTCCAGCGTCATGATGATGCTGATATCAAGGAGATATCCGCCTGCCGGCTTCGTGCATTATCTAGTGGGGGGTGATCTTTTCAAGCATCATCATATTCATCTATCGCCCTGATCTTATAGTGGAGCTACGGTGCAACCTGATATTTGTGCATCAGGATGATATTTCCAAATATCCGGTTATCTTCCGAATATCATCCTGATGTCGATATGATGATGATGTCATCAAGGTCCGGGGGGGTCATATTTCTAACACTGATCATCTTGTGGAGATCCCCTGATATTTGCAAATATGATGATGACGTCATCCGGATATGAGGAGGTGCGCAGTAGGCAGATATGATGATGACGTCAGCAGGATATGACGGTGATGTCATCAGGATGTTCATCGGCCAGACTTTTGGTATAGGCTCAGCAGGAGGATGTTCCTCCGATGGATCAGGTTGTGCCGATGAAGGCGATTATCATGCAGGTTATATTGCGATATGATGCTGACGTCAGGGTGATATTTCAAGCGACAGGATATCATGCTGTTGGAGGATGATGATGAGGTCTTATACTAGTGTCGTTAGGAGCAAAAGCACCGACATTATATATGCTCATGGCCTAGTATATAAAGTGTTGAAAAGGTCACCGCGGGGTGCATGTGGGATAATTGATATCCTGCATATTTTCAAATATCATGATGATGAATCTTGGCGGGGAATGGTTGCGATGCAGAATTGACGTTTTCCTGAGGCCGCGGGTTGGTGCGCCATTAATGGCGAAGGTTGCAGAGGTATGGGCGGATCTGGTACCCGATTGAAGGTGTACATCAGCGGACAGTGGCGCAGGGCTCGAGGTTTCTTCCTGTCTCCTCCCCTACCTGCTGCATTCATGTTTGGGCACCAATCTGGTAATGCGTTGAGCGCCATTTTGCTGATACTGTGTATCTGGCGGGATTTTTGGTCAACCATGTAATTAATTGCTGTGGTACACTACCTGGCTGTTATAAGCAGGAAGTGTTACTCATTTTTGGTTGTTGAAAGTTGAAGATTTTTGGCTCTGTAATTCAAAACAAGCTGATCTGGTTGCTCTGTACAGCTTAACCTGTGAGTTTATGTATCTCTTGTTGTATGTTTTTGGCATGAACCCACTGATTTCATGATTAATCTTATATGAGAAATGCTATCTAAGCATGTGTTGTGTTAATTTTGTCTCCAGTATTGCATGTATTCTTCTTCTGAATCTGGATATTTGGGTAATGTTTAGATTCTAGAGCATAGAATTCCTATGTTAAATGTCTGATCTTTTAACTTCTGCTCAAGGGGTAGATTAAACTATTTTCAGGTTGAACACTGGGAAGGGTATACTGCAGTAGGGATGCCATAAGTAGAGATAACTTAACACTCTGTATTGGGAGATATCTGTAAGGCAGATATCACATATATCCCCCTGAAATCTAGTTTTAGCTGTTCATGCTGATCATTCACAGGTGTATGTCTACCGACTCCAGGCCCTGGATAGGCACCAATCTAGCTCTGTGTTGAGGTTATACACCATGTCCAGCTTTGCATCCAAAATTCAAACTAAACCATTTCATACTTCCACCTGTTAGTTGCAGGAGTAGGATTAGGAACCCCCTGCATGCTCTCATACCCAACCAGACATCATGTCCAAGAATGTTGCCAACCTTGTGATCTATCATACAGATCTTGGTCCATACATGAGAGTATTTTGCCTGTTGTTGTCAAGTTAAATCTTTCTATCTTTGAGCTAGTCAAAGTTACATCTTGAGTTATAGGGATTCCCCCCTTGGTGCGGCAGAACCAGAAGTGAAGGGGAGGCAGCTCACGCAACCTCCTGTATTTAGTTGGCTGAATCTGCCTGTGCATTAGAAGTGGCAAACCCTAATGCTGATTCAGAAGAAAAACCAACAAATTGGCGACTCTGCTGGGGAATCTTTCATGTGAAAAATGATGCTCTGCTGGTGGAATGAACCTGGAAAAAAATAGCTTTCAGCTGCTGTAAATTTTGTCCTCTCTGGAGAGGTGGCGACTCTGCAAAAAAGATCTAAATGCACATGAAAGATAGATGTATGTTATTGGTTGAAAGATGTACATATTTCTGCATCTGTATGAGAAAAGGTACCTTGTTACTTCCCCTTTATTTGCTGTTTTACTGCATAGGTTGGATGCCAGGGGAAGCCTTGGGTCTTAGGCAGACAGAAGATGTCTAAGAGTAAGATTTTTATGAATCCAAGTATGAATTATCCCATACTCAGTGGTGAAATGTTGAATAAAGGAATAGAAGAGATAAGAAATAGGTTGATATTCTTAGAGGCTGAGCAGGCCCAGTTAAAAAGCAGTAACCCTGTTGTGTCTGCCAGTCAGAAGGCTAAACCTCTTCTCAGCCCTTTTGATCCTTTGTATGACCAACTAGATTTGTCATGGGTGGATTATAAAGTAGAAACTATGCCTGCTAGGATATACTGTCAGATGCCTAGATTTAGTGGTCACAATGCATGTGATGGGAATGCACATATCCAAAATTTTCATAGTTTTATGGGAAAACATTCATTCAGAGATGAGGATATGTGGATGAGGTTTTTTGTTAGGTCCTTTGATGCAAAAGCAAAAGACTGGTATTTGAGCTTTCCAAAGAAATCCTTTGCCTATTGGGATGAGCTTGCTGACTGTTTCAAGGAAGAATTTGCAAAAGAACCGGCTGATCTTGTTGCAGAATTGATGAGAATCAGAAAACAAGATGAAGAGCCATGTGTTGATTTCAGTCATAGGTTTGCAATAGCCCTTTCACAGATCCCAGAAGTCTTCAAACCTGATATTTCAGCCTGTGTTGGCATATTCTTTGAAGCTTTTGAGGAGGGCTTTAGTGCAATACTGAGGGATTTCAAGGTGACAAGTATGCAGATGGCATACAGGTTCATAGAAAAGATAGAAAAAATCAGAAATGTGTACCTGCTGAAACCCCTATCCCCAGGGTTTGGTGTGAGAAATGGTTATGAAGCTGCAAATGACCAAATGATTATGGCATCATGTGCAGATAAAAATGAAAATAAAAGCATAGAGGTTGAGACCGCTGTGTTTGAACATAATGCTAACAATACTGCTCAACTGGATTGTTCACCAGTTGAAGATGCCAGTGAAAGGACTAATGAGGTTTCCCATTGCAATGATGAGGCAGCTGACCATGAAAACAATAACGAGGTTGTGGACAGCAATGAGCAATTTTTGGAATGGACCTGTGGAGACAATTGTGAGTATTGTACTCAAGACAGAGAAGATATAAGCAAACAGAGAAGCAGTCCTATGTGTGACCCATTGCCTACCTTTCAAACACATGGAGATCATGAAGAGCAGTCAGAAATTGAAATAAGTGCTAGTTCAGAGCATGATTGTTTTTCATTTGATGGCTGTTTTGCTTATGACACACAGGCTGATACTCCTCCACAGAGTGAATCCATTGGTGATGAAGATGTGTGCTCTGTTGCCCATGAACAAATGGCATACTATGATGAAACTGATGCACCTGGGTCACCCATTTATGACACATATGGCGATGAGGATCTGTCTGAGTATGGTGAAGATCTAGACATTATTTTTGGCTTGGATTCTATTTCTCATCCTGATGAAAGAGGAAACAACATACATCAGGTAAGTGACTGTGAAAATGTGCCTGATTTGAAAGAGATGCCAGAGCCTGATCTTTTCCAGCCTGGTGCTGCTGATTGTTGTGTACCTGATGTGCACAATTGTGATTTTGAAAGCTTTTCTTTTGATGTGCCAGCATATAATACAATGAGCCCTGATCTTCTTAGTTGTGTGGTGGACTCTGAGTGTTTCCTATTTGCAGTCCAGCTAGGAGATCATGTTGCAATGCATGATGATGATATAGATGATAAGTGCTATATGCCATATGAGTATGCATTGCCTGATACATTATGCACCCACATGTCACATGATGCTGAAGGTTATCTGCATAGGTTTGACAATGACAAGCTAAATCAGAGGGTTGAGTGTGCAGATGACAAGGTTTATTTGTGGGTGAATCCTGACAGTATCTCCAGGTTTGACCCAGTGCATGCAGATGAAAACAAGATATTTGACAAAGGGAGATACATGTTTTTCTTTTCTTAGTGGCCTTAGGCCATCAAGTGTGTTTGGTGATGCAGGTCAGTGCAGTATTTGACTCTGTGCCCAATGGATAAGGGACTGGTCTGCATCCCAGAGATCTAGGGTTCTCGCTGCAGTCTTGCACCTGCACGTCCCCAGACAGAGCCAGTGTTAGTGCCTGAATTGATTGGCAGTTTTTGAGCAATTTTCATGCAGGCACTTTCCCTAAGTATCCAAAAAAATGTTCTAAGTGTTGGACCTCCTCAGCATTTTTCAGCTGCATCATCATATTTCCCTGAGGAGGAGGTCATCATCATCATGTTTGCTTCGATGGTGGTCAGCATCATCATGTTTTCTGTCGACTTGTTTTTCATCAGGATCATCATATTTCAATATCGGGTGATGTTTGGATATCATCCTGATCCTGCTGATGAGCTACAGTGTGCCCTGATTTACTTGCGGGGGTAATTTTTCAAGTATCTGGTGATCTTTCAATTATCACCCTGCCCTTTTATGATGATGATGTCACCCCGATCTCCCGAGGGGGTCATTTTCTAAGTTGTTCAATCCGGCCTATTTTTTTTTTTTTTTTCTTAAGGGTCGTCATCATCATGATCATATTTCGAGTTATCGTCGTGTTGCTTGCGAGGGTCATCATATTTTCTGCTTGCATGATAATTCGCCGGGGTGATTTTCAATATCAGGTGATCTTGGTTATGATCATCCTGATGATGTTGTTGAAGAGTTCTAAGTATGACCCGATATTCACTGGGGTCATCATATTTTGAACGTCAGGATGATCTTAGTCAATATCATCCTGATGTTGTTGTATCACTTCATGTTCGTTGTTTTATCATCCTGATGATGCTGACGTCATTCTTATGTCAGGGTGATATCTATTTCTCTGCCTATCTGCATCATGATATTTCTGAAGGAGGGGGTGATATTTTCATTTTTGAATATCACCCGGATGTATGTTTGTTCCAGCGTCATGATGATGCTAATATCAAGGAGATATCCGCCTGCCGGCTTCGTGCATTATCTAGTGGGGGGTGATCTTTTCAAGCATCATCATATTCATCTATCGCCCTGATCTTATAGTGGAGCTACGGTGCAACCTGATATTTGTGCATCAGGATGATATTTCCAAATATCTGGTTATCTTCCGAATATCATCCTGATGTCGATATGATGATGACGTCATCAAGGTCGGGGGGGTCATATTTCTAACACTGATCATCTTGTGGAGATCCCTCGATATTTGCAAATATGATGATGACGTCATCCGGATATGAGGAGGTGCGCAGTAGGCAGATATGATGATGACATCAGCAGGGTATGATGGTGACATCATCAGGATGTTCATCGGCCAGACTTTTGGTATAGGCTCAGTAGGAGGATTTCCTCCGATGGATCAGGTTGTGCCGATGAAGGCGATTATCATGCAGGTTATATTGCGATATGATGCTGACGTCAGGGTGATATTTCAAGCGACAGGATATCATGCTGTTGGAGGATGATGATGAGGTCTTATACTAGTGTCGTCAGGAGCAAAAGCACCGACATTATATATGCTCATGGCCTAGTATATAAAGTGTTGAAAAGGTCACCGCGGGGTGCATGTGGGATAATTGATATCCTGCATATTTTCAAATATCATGATGATGAATCTTGGCAGGGAATGGTTGCGATGCAGAATTGATGTTTTCCCGAGGCCGCGGGTTGGTGCGCCATTAATGGCGAAGGTTGCAGAGGTATGGGCGGATCTGGTACCTGATTGAAGGTGTACATCAGCGGACAGTGGCGCAGGGCTCAAGGTTTCTTCCTGTCTCCTCCCCTACCTGCTGCATTCATGTTTGGGCGCCAATCTGGTAATGCGTTGAGCGCCATTTTGCTGATACTGTGTATCTGGCAGGATTTTTGGTCAACCATGTAATTAATTGCTGTGGTACACTACCTGGCTGTTATAAGCAGGAAGTGTTACTCATTTTTGGTTGTTGAAAGTTGAAGATTTTTGGCTCTGTAATTCAAAACAAGCTGATCTGGTTGCTCTGTACAGCTTAACCTGTGAGTTTATGTATCTCTTGTTGTATGTTTTTGGCATGAACCCACTGATTTCATGATTAATCTTATATGAGAAATGCTATCTGAGCATGTGTTGTGTTAATTCTGTCTCCAGTATTGCATGTATTCTTCTTCTGAATCTGGATATTTGGGTAATGTTTAGATTCTACAGCATAGAATTCCTATGTTAAATGTCTGATCTTTTAACTTCTGCTCAAGGGGTAGATTAAACTGTTTTCAGGTTGAACATTGGGAAGGGTATACTGCAGTAGGGATGCCATAAGTAGAGATAACTTAACACTCTGTATTGGGAGATATCTGTAAGGCAGATATCACATATATCCCCCTGAAATCTAGTTTTAGCTGTTCATGCTGATCATTCACAGGTGTATGTCTACCGACTCCAGGCCCTGGATAGGTACCAATCTAGCTCTGTGTTGAGGTTATACACCATGTCCAGCTTTGCATCCAAAATTCAAACTAAACCATTTCATACTTCCACCTGTTAGTTGTAGGAGTAGGATTAGGAACCCCCTGCATGCTCTCATACCCAACCAGACATCATGTCCAAGAATGTTGCCAACCTTGTGATCTATCATACAGATCTTGGTCCATACATGAGAGTATTCTACCTGTTGTTGTCAAGTTAAATCTTTCTATCTTTGAGCTAGTCAAAGTTACATCTTGAGTTATAGGGATTCCCCCCTTGGTGCGGCAGAACCAGAAGTGAAGGGGAGGCAGCTCACGCAACCTCCTGTATTTAGTTGGCTGAATCTGCCTGTGCATTAGAAGTGGCAAACCCTAATGCTGATTCAGAAGAAAAACCAACAGTGTCAACAGTGCTCTTATTTTATTGATTGCTTGTAATAAGTTAGATGATTTGTATTTGCCTATGTAAGTGTTGTAGATAATGAGTAAGTGATCCTGATATTGAGGATATTGAGAAAATTAGTTCCTCCACTGGAAACAATGAGTTGCAATGGAAATAGTGTGTTGTAGAGTATCTTTATCTACAGAAGAACAATCCAACAATCTACGTCATATTTCTTGTAGAATGAATATATTTGTCTCTGGATTGGATGTTATTTAGAGGCATGTCTGAAGATGTAATGTTCCAAGTTTGAGCCTCCGGTATGAAGATTTGAGTGAGTTATGTTCACCAGAGTAAAGGCTATTTTTTTTCTGGGTATTCACTGGTGACAGAGAGAATGTATTTTTCTCTGCATTCCTCCGCATTGAAGTTTCATAGTTTGTGCTTTTGGAATTAATTTGGTAATGATGATAAGTTCCTTCAACTCCAGTGGTTCATGATTTGGTGGTCCGCAAGCGATCTTTTTTTATGATTGGCTGGCAGTGTTGGTTAAGTGCCCCGGTTTGAAGAATCTTCTTGACAGAGTGGTTAAAGGTTGTGTGGATGTTCTTGGTGATTACAATGTGCTTGTGGATCTCTCTTGATCATGTTCCTACCTTTGGATTGGTCCATGAAGAGAAATTGTATCATGGATTAAGACTATTCTTGGAAGTCTTAGCGTTAACACCTATCATAGCCGACCTTGTTGTTTTCACTAATTGCGGAGATGCATTGAAGATTATAGAAGCGTGTCATTGTGTGAGAGATTGCATTTGAGTCCTAGCTAAGGCATGGTATGATCTGTATACATCTTTACATCTTTTCCTTAGCTAATTTTGTATTAGGTCCAAACCTATTTTATGCATGTTTGTAATGCCGACCTTGGAGATTGTTCCAATGGTTGATGAATATAATGCCGATCTTAATGTACATTCCAAGGTTGATGAATTGTATAAAAACATGTAATGAAGTCATGAAAAAGATGTCCTTGTGTGAATATGCGAAGATAAGTGAAAGAAAGAAAGAGGAGCAAAGCAGAGGAGTTATATTGTACTTCAATGGAACTAAACTTAGGCATGAGTAGATGCCATCATATTAGTTCACCAATCTCTAGCAGTGAGCCACCTCTTGGTAGTGAGCCTTAACTTTTGTAGTGAGCATTTGGGCAATGAGCCCTAAGGCAATGAGCCTCTATTTTTTTGTATTGTTATAACATATTTATCTTGTGGGCTAACACCCATCGTGGTTTTTCCCTTTTAGGATTTTCCACAAAAAATATGGTATCTCTTGTGTTGATTGTGTAATTGTAATTGAGTTTTTGATTTCATGCTTTCATGGTTAAATCTTAATAACAGTAAATGAGTGACTGATGAGCAGAAGAAGTTAAAGTTTTGTGACAATTGATTCACCCTCCATTCTCAGTTGTCTTGTGCATTTCAACACTAAAATTGTCAGTTTTGGTAATTTCACATCCTTATCCGTATGGCTACGAAAATTACCAATTATTTGAAACTAACTAAAATAGGACTAATTGTCAACTTTCTAATCTAATTGCATGTAAAATTCAAAAACTAATTAGGAAAAACCAAATTGGAAAATCTTGAAAAACCATTAAGACCTTAATTTGAGGCCCTAGATGATTGAAAAAGGTCTCAAAAAAATATCAAAATGGCGACCTAAAGAACTTGCCAATTTGGTCAGTATTTCAATCAACTCCTCAAGACGCATCTTCACACCAAATTTCAGCTCAAACGGACCCCCAAGTCAAAAGTTATGACCTCTAGAAGTTTCTACATCACATGTGCTCCTTCAGGTTTCTGTGGTGGTTGGTGACATTAGCATGTGTGTCAGGAAAATTTCTAAGTATCAGGCTTTTCTTTTTCCCTTTGCATGTTTATAGGTTCCCATGGATCCTTAGGACCTTGGAACCTTGCCTATGTGTCCTTTGGTTCCTCGATTCCCTAAAACCCCAATGTTGGTGTACCCCACCTCTTCCTTTATTTTCAAGTTTTCAGGAGCTCGGGGGTTCTTGGAACCTTTGCACGTGGTTCCAAGATCCCTAATTTCCCTAGGTCCCTGAGTTCCTTGGTTCTGTAAGCACTAAAAATATGCATGGGCTTGCACGAGGACCCTATGATGAGCTGCAATCCTAATCACGTACATGGAAGTGTGAATAAAATGCCCTCTCAGTAGTTCTCTTCATGGCAAAATGTGGTTGTCAATTTAATGCTTCAGGGTAATCCCACAATAATGGGTCCCAAACTTAGGAATAAAAAAATTGGGAGGGAGGGGGAAAAATTTTAACAGGTACCTTTGTTTGAAGGTTTTTCTTTGAACAAAGGTACCTATGAATGAAGATTATTGTGTAGTAATCTTCAAACAAAGGTTCTCGTCGATTGAAAAAAATATTAAAATAGTACCTTCAAACGAAGAGAATCTTTGTTCGAAGGTATTATTTTAATATTTTTTTAAATCTTTATATGAGCTGACAAAATAAAGGTGTCGACTCATTTTTAGTGAAAGCAAAAACTTGAGCTATGGAGACAGGGCATAGGCAAAGGGCACCTAGGGTGGACCCAGTGGACAACATAGATATGGGTATTTGAATGAAGGAGTGTAGATACTTGGTAAGCTTGTAGTCCACCACCATGAAAATGGTGGCAAACTATTGTTTTGTGTTTTTTCCCTAAGAAAACTATGGCTAATATGAAACCCTAATTCTGTTAAACTATGTTTGTTTGTTCTATAGAGTTATATAGGTTATGAACTGTTATTTTTCCAAAGTAATACATCACTGTAGCAGCATTTTGGAGACAATGGTGGTAGACTATTGTTCTGTGTTTTTTCCCTAAGAAAACTATGGCTAATACGAAACCCTAATTCTGTTAAACTCTTTTTATTTGTTCTATAGAGTTATATAAGTTAGAATTCTCCAAAATGTTGCTACAACATTGTATTACTCCATGATATATATTAGTAATACAACATTGTAGCAGCGCTATCTGATTATGAAATCACTATGTGTATATATCAATTTACACAGACTTCAAATGACTCACTCTTAATATACTATGAATATATATATATATATATATATCTATATATGTATACATATATATATGTATACATTTATAGATGTATACATATATAGATGTATACATATATATATGTATACATCTATATATGTATACATATATAGATGTATACATATGTATACATATACATATGTATACATATGCATATGTATACATATGCATATGTATACATATGTATATGTATACATATGTATACATATATATATATATACATATGTATACATACATACATATATATATATGTGTGTGTGTGTGTGTGTGTGTGTGTGTGTGTGTGTGTGTGTTGGCAAGAGACACTATATGGATTCATGATTGTTGTCATTGATGGCAACAAAGTTCATCCCACACATCCGCAGGACATGGTATGTCTCTATTGGAAGTCAGAATGAAGAATGTTGTGGTTCGGTAAACAAGAACAGAGCATGTGGCGAGGTCCGACAGACAGGTTCGGATCTCTCAGATGAAGTATCTTGGTGAAGTGTGGATTTGGGGAAGTCAAGAGGACTCCCTTGAGTGATAGATTCCAAGGATTTAGCCTCCGGTGATAGATGAAGAAAAAGATATGATCACTTGAGTATCAGGTTCCTGATTGGCAGTGTGACAGAGGAAGAACTAACTGACAGAACATCAGACATTATTCTGGATGTGTTACTAATGATGGAAGAGGTTCTTAAGGCATAAGTTTTGTTTGGCTGACATGATTGATAACTTCTACAAGTATATGCTTGATCCGCATTACTTGGTATGCAAGGATTCAGCGAACAGATCAGAGTTTATGAAAAGATTGACTATTTCAGATGCCGACTTGAAAAGTGATGAAATCACTTGTGCGGATATATATACAAGATGGATTTAGTTGTGAGAGATGTCGTGGTTGTTGATGATATGCGAATAAAAGCAGTAGAGCAGAGCAAAAGCAGTAAAGAAGGTCCGGTATGTGAAAGGAAAGCATCATAAGAGAAGAGGAAAGATGAAGTGCAGCAGATCAGTATACTGAGCTTAATCAAAACTAAACTCCAGCATATGTAGATGCTTTCAATCAGTTCAAGTATTGTATAACACTCTTTTGTAGACAGTGTGTCTTGTAGGCAGTGTGCCTCCTTGTGAGCAGTGTGCTCGGGCAGTGAGCCCTAATTGGCAAGTACCATTTTGTATTTCCATTCTTCTAATAGAGAATACAATCTTGGGTTAATCACCCCATGGTTTTCTCCCTTAACAGGGTTTCCACGTCAAAAATATTGTGTCATGTGTATTTCCATTTCATAAGTTATGTTTTCTTATTTGAATTAATGCTGCATTGATCATTAAGAAAGTTAAGAAAGAAGAAAATAGTAGGATAACTGATTCACCCCCCTCTCAGTTATCAACAATTGGTATCAAAGCCAAGTTCCTCCTAACAGAGTCTAACAGCTTGAGGAAGATCTGGGAATCCAAATGGATGCATATGGTTTAAAGGAGCAACTCAAGACTGCCCTTGATAATCTTGAACAGACAAACTCTGAAGTCAATGAATTAAAGGAAAGACTCAAGCAGGCTGATGATTTCATGAGAGAACTAAAAGACAAATTAAGTCTCTCTATGAAAAAGAGAAAGGAGCTGCTTCAGCAATTGGCAAGACAAGGTGAAGCAAATGATGCAAATGAAGAGCTGAATGAGAAAACCAAGTTATGTGAAAAGTTATCAAAAGAAATCATTATGGTAAGACATGAAATGGAATCGGGAGTTATGAAGTTTACCCAAGAAGTTGAAGAGAAAAGAAAAATTGAAGATAATCTAAGACAATATCTCAAGGAGAAATCAGAAGATTGCTACCAGATGGATAGAATTATCAGACATCTTGAATCTGATCTTGAAGATGCTAAAGATAAGGAAGAAAAACTTGAGGATCAAATTGTCTCTCTCAAAAGAGATCTTCAAACAACAAATGAATATAAAGAGAAATTCAAGATAAGTTCTGCTCAACTTTAAGTTCTTCTTGGAAGTCAAAAGAAGGTAGATGATAAGTGTGGTTTGGGATATGAGAAAGGAGAAAGCTCCAGATCCGGTCAGAAGAATTTTGGATCAGAAAATCCAAGGAACAGGCCTAGAAGACCTCCGGTAAGACAGCCTAATGCTCAAAGATATCCATCCTTCAATGGATACTGCCACAACTGTAATACCTTTGGTCATAAAGCTAATCAGTGCAGAAAGAGAATGAATCAGACTAATTCATCCTTCTCCGGACAGTGTTTTAACTACAAAAGGTATGGTCACAAATCTCATGAATGCAGAAATATGCAAATGAACAAATCATTCAATGGTAGATGCTTTACATGCAATAGAATAGGTCATATGGCTAATCAATGCAAATCAAGAGGATATCAATCAAATATGCAAAGAAATGTTGTTTGCCAAATCTGCAATAGATCTGGTCATATTGCAAAATTCTATAGAAGCAAGAATCAGGATAAACGAGGTCTGGTATATCATAATCAGAATCAAGATAAGGGTAAACAAAAAGTGAATGCGGATGAAGATAAAAGTGAGATGAACAAGATTTGGGTGAAGAAAAGTACAAAGAATGTAGAGGTTGGATCCGCACCAGACTCTGGTGCTAATATTCCTTCTAGAAATTAAAAGGTGAGCTCTAGCTTAGGGGGAGACTCAAAGAAAACCTTGTTCCCCCAGCCAGTCAATTGGTGCCTGAAATTGGCACATGAGAAGCTGCAGATCAAAGGGTTTCTAGAGAAACATCTAAAGAAGGTCAGGGAAATATTTGAGAGATCCGCAAGAAAATTTAAAAAGCTTAATTCCTTTAGAATTGGTTCGGTTAAACAAGTCTTCCGATAAAACAGGTTTCTCATAAGATTGGCCCGGTATGAATCCAAATTGAAACAGTTTGATCTACGGATACATGAGATGATCAGAAGGAGAAGTGGACATTATGATTCATCACTAACATCAGTCACAAGGGCATCATAATGATCCAGATGAGTTTCTTCCTCCTTGAACAAGGAAAACAAGGCAAACTAGAATGAATTAGGTTGCGCATTTATTGCAGGGTGAAAATTAGGGCTTTTTGGGAATAAAAGAGTTCATTCATTTGTCATTTACACATTTGCACATCAGGAAGAAAAGGAAAAGGAGCTCTGCAACAAGATTTCTCAAGAAACCATAGCAGAAATCAATTCATCCAGAAATTGATTCGACTAACTCCGTGAAACCGAAAGGTGCAAACGGTATTCTCCGTTATCAAATATCTCTTTATAAATCCTTGAATGATGGGTACTCCAAATATAGTAAAGATCTCTAATAGGCCCCGCCCTGTATTTAAGAAACATCCATACAAATCATTGGAGGTAGATCCCCTAGGAGCATTCTCTAGTGTTCCGCATGGTGTTTTGCACACAAAAGATATTAGGGTTTACATACACACAAATATTGAAGAGTTTGGGGAATTCAAACTAAGAGATTTCTATCACAAACAACTGATAGACGATGCTTTTGAGCTTAAACTAGAATATAAGGGCATCCAGGAGAAACATTTTGATCAGTTCATTCATTTCCCTTGCTTTGAAGAAGATGAATGGGTCCGGTATGTGTTGAGTAGGGTACATGACAACTTTCTATGGCTAAACAGACCTTGCAAAATTACCAAGGAGGCAATTAGGGCAGTAACTGGTTTACACTCCTCTAGAGGAATCCCTGTCCTCAAATTTGTCAAAAACAACATTGTAACTGAGGCCACCAGATCAAAATTTGATAAAAGGGCTATGACCATTGAAGATATTACTGACCCGGATATCAAGTTTGCATCCATGATAATAGGATACAAGATATATCACTCCTGTAGGGAGAATTTAGTTTCTGGAACTGCAATATATACTGCCTATGAGATGCTGAGAAAGAATGCAGAATATGATCTCTGTGAACTTCTCTTGAGCCAATTAATGGAAAACCTACAGAAGATCAAAAGGGACAAGAAGAACTCCTTTAAATATGGTGGACTGATATTATGTTTATTTTTCTACTTCATGAATGAGCTACCCGGATCAAGTGGATGGGTATGGCAAAATGACAAACTGGTAGCAATTTAGATCAGAGATTACTTGCATGAACTTGGGGATGCTAAGGCAAGGAATACTACTCTGTGGGGTTACTTCAAGCAATTTCAAAATACAATGCAAATCAGAGAAAGGATCCCCAAATCAGTAGTTGAGAAATACAAGGATACAGTGTGCTTCATGGTAGACATTGATCAATGCCTAATGGAGGTAGTAGAGCCAAGGACAGTCTGGATCATGCCCATGGGGTATGAAGTTGATGAACAAATTGTGGAGCTGCATGTTAAACACATGCTAAGTCAGCCAAAGGATCCAAAGGCAGAAAGGTTTGGAACCTTTGAGGAGCTGAGTGTAAAGATTCATGTGGAACTCAGAGAACCAGAGATCAAGAGGAAGGTGAGAAAAGAAGTAGAAAATGTTGCCAAAGGCCTTGGCATCTCAAAGGAGGCACTTGATGCCAACAGGGAAAAGAGGCAAAAGGCCGAGGAAGAGAAGAAAGAGGTAGAAAAGGAAAGCAAGGAAAGTGCTCTGGTAGAAACCTCAACCCAGACTAGATCATCAAAGAGATCTACACCTGTCACAACCAAAAGCCCAAGGACATCAAAATTGGAAGTCCTGGCATCCGGCAAAGGAGAGAAAAGATCAAAGACAAAAGCCACAAGGGCTTATGCTAGTCAAAGAGATGAAGAGGAAACCGAATCAGATGAGGAGATAAAGAAACTGAAGAAGAAGAAGAAATCATCTGGTGAACACTCTACCGGTCAAGGAGAAGAAGAGAAGGAAGAGGAATTTACTGAAAAACCCACTCTATCCTTAGATGTTGTAGTGAAAGCAGTCACTGTGGATGGGAACCTGCAACCTTTAACAAAATTCTATGATGAATATAATAAAGCAGATAAAAAGATTCTGGAGGAAGCCACAGTTAAGTTTTTGAACATTTACAATAAAGCTTTTATTGAAATTATCTCTCTAATTCCCAAAAGCTTAGAGAAAAGGCTTGAAATGAGGAAGAACAATGCTTGAGCAAAAGATCTAGAACTCGGTGAACAGATAGCAATTCAGCTATATCCTTCAATCGATCCCAAGACAATGAATATGATATTCAAAGATTGTAAGGATGAGTTCAGAAGCAAAGCAAGGATGAATGCACTTATGCTCGGAGAGACTGACAAAGTTGCAAAAGAGACAGAAGAGATCCTCCGGAATGCATTCAAAAGGTTCAACATTCCAATTATAGAGAACTTGGGTATTGATCCCTTGACTACAAGTGTTGCAGAAGAATCCATTGAGAAAATGACAGAAGAGGTGGGCCTTGAACAGACTAATATTTCTCCTCTGGTTTCCCCCACAGTCTCCGGATCTAAAGAAGAAAGAATACAGGAGAAAGAAGCAGAGGTGAAGGAAAAAGAAGATGACAGTACCAAGGTTGCAGAAGGAGAGAAGTCTTCAACAGAGAAGACCACAACTGCTAGTGGTAAGAATGTGGAAGGAGAGAAAGCTCCAAAAAATAGTTCTGTGACCGCAGAAGAAAAGAAAAATCTATCTTCGGCAAGAGAAACTGCAAAATCAGTCAAGAACTTTTTGACAAAAGCAACTATGGAGATTGATGAACCGAAACTATTGAAAGGGCCATTTGATTTTGATTCTCTTTCTCTGGTGCAAACAATGAAGATAGCTTCATTTGCAAATGCAAAGGCCAAAGAGAAACTACTGAAATCTCACATGGAAGACTGTGAGCTTATAGCAGCTGCATCCAGAGTGCTTGAAAAGATTATGCCATCCTTTCAGAAGGACTTCTCAGCTTCTTCATCTGGAAATCTCAAGTCTCTTATTAATTTTGTCAGCACTCATTTTGAGTCTTTAGAGAAGTCAGCTGAGGTAAAGGTCCAGAAAGAGTTCTCGGTTAAGAGATTTTCAGAGGTTCAAGGGTTGATAATTAATGACAGGAGAAAGATGAATACGAGAATAAAGAGCTTAGAAAATGCTCTTAAAGATGGAGGAGAAATGTATAAATTTTGTTTATCATGGTCTAAAGTAACATTGGACATTGAGAAGAAAATAGAAGAACAGGAGGATAAATTGTTACAACTTTCTCAAAATTTTGATCCACTTTCTACATCAATAATAAAACAAGAATGCCAAACGGTTGTAGTTTTGAATGAGATTAAGAAGCTTGAAAAAGATAAGAAAAATAGAATAAGCAGGTTGAGTGATCTCAGAGGGATAATTGTCCCTAAGTTAGAGGCCATGCATGAGGCCATAAAAGAAGCTCAAATCACAGCCCAGACAAATGATCCAACAGATCTAAAAAGGGCAGATGCGTTTGCATTTCTATTGAGCGGTCATATATCAATTTTTGACAGAATGAAGCAAAGTTGGGCTACATAACTCATTCAACTGAAAACAACTTTTGCAGACATAATACAGTATATGTAAGTATTCCATATGTATATACTTATGCGGCTAAGTATAGTAAAATTTTTGAAAATTTTGGTATTCGGACCCTACCCTTTGCCATTGATGTCAAAGGGGGAGTGAGGAGCAGTGAAAAATGAGGAATCCAACTAAGGGGGAGCTCCAAAAAATGTATATAAAAATAGAGCATCAGCCAAGGGGGAGCATAGTGTAAACACTTAGTCATTTTTCACTAAGTGTTGCCATCAATGCCAAAGGGGGAGATTGTTGGCAAGAGACACTATATGGATTCATGATTGTTGTCATTGATGGCAACAAAGTCCATCCCACACATCCGCAGGACATGGTATGTCTCTACCAGAAGTCAGAATGAAGAATGTTGTGGTTCGGTAAACAAGAACAGAGCATGTGGCGAGGTCCGACAGACAGGTCTGGATCTCTCAGATGAAGTATCTTGGTGAAGTGCAGATTTGGGGAAGTCAAGAGGACTACCTTGAGTGATAGATTCCAAGGATTTAGCCTCCGGTGATAGATGAAGAAAAAGATATGATCACTTGAGTATTGGGTTCCTGATTGGCAGTGTGACAGAGGAAGAACTGAATGACAGAACATCAGACATTATTCCGGATGTGTTACTGATGATGGAAGAGGTTCTTAAGGCATAAGTTTTGTTTGGCCGACATGATTGATGACTTCTACAAGTATATGCTTGATTCGCATTACTTGGTATGCAAGGATTCAGCCGACAGATCAAAGTTTATGAAAAGATTGACTATTTCGGATGCCGACTTGAAAAGTGATGAAATCACTTGTACGGATATATATACAAGATGGATTTAGTTGTGAGAGATGTCGTGGTTGTTGATTATATGTGAATAAAATCAGTAGAGCATAGCAGAAGCAGTAAAGAAGGTCCGGTATGTGAAAGGGAAGCAGCATAAGATAAGAGGAAAGATGAAGTGCAGCAGATCAATATACTGAGCTTAACTGGAACTGAACTCTAGCATATGTAGATGCTTCCAATCAGTTCAAGTATTGTATAACACTCTTTTGTAGATAGTGTGTCTCTTGTAGGCAGTGTGCCTCCTTGTGAGTAGTGTGCTTGGGCAGTGAGCCCTAATTGGCAAGTGCCATTTTGTATTTCCATTCTTCTAACAGAGAATACAATCTTGGGTTAATCACCCCGTGGGTTTCTCCCTTAACAGGGTTTCCACATCAAAAATACTATGTCATGTGTATTTCCATTTCATAAGTTATGTTTGCTTATTTGAATTAATGCTACATTGATCATTAAGAATGTTAAGAAAGAAGAAAATAGTAGGATAACTGATTCACCCACCCTCTCAGTTATCAACAATATATATATGCATATATATATATCACATGATATATACATTCAATGATATATTCATGATATATACATCATATGATATATATCATCATGTATATATATCATGTGATATATATATACACATTTTTATAGAAGCACTAGATAGTTATTTAAAATAATGGGTGTACATGTTTAATTTTATGTCAAACTCATATCAATGATATACATACATTCAATGATATACATGATGATATATCATAATATATATATATATATATATATATAGAAGCACTATAGTTATTTAAAAACAATGGGAACATTAATTTTTATGTCAAACTCATATCAATGATATACACACATTTGAATATATACATGATGATCTATATATCATCATGTGTATATATATATCATGATATATATACATCTTTATAGAAGCACTATATAGTTATTTAAAAATAATGGGTACATTAATGTTTATGTCAAACTCATATCAATTCAATAAACATACATTCAATGATATATATACACATGATGATATATATATCATCATGTGTATATATATCATTGAATGTATGTTTATTGAATTGATATGAGTTTGACATAAACATTAATGTACCCATTATTTTTAAATAACTATATAGTGCTTCTATAAAGATGTATATATATCATGATATATATATACACATGATGATATATAGATCATCATGTATATATTCAAATGTGTGTATATCATGATATATATATATAGAAGCACTATATGTTAATTTAAGGACAAACAACTGAGAGGGGGGGGGGGTGAATCAGTTGTCACCAAAATTTTGTTCCTTATTTACTTAATCCCTTCTTATATTTCAACATCATATCAATGATTCAATCATGGAAGCATAATGCAATAATTCAAGAGCAGAAACTACATGCGCATCACTACACTATTGGCCACACATAGTTCGGACTTCAATCTTCTTCGAGGAACACGCTATGCTTCGTAAAGCATCTTCAAGATCATCCGCAACATGCACAAATCATCTGGTCAGCCAAAACTAAGAGGAACACCATCACCCAAAGGTAAAACTTCAATTACAAGCTCAATCTTTAGTGTGGACCACCAACACGAATTGGACACAATCTAGAGACCCCCACAAGCTTGCTTGAATCACCAAGAACACCTGCACCACTTCTGCTTACTGTAATCATTCGCATCTTCATCCAGAACTTCAAGAACATAGCTGATCATCACTGTCATATTAGAAGAATTGCTTGCGGACCTCCAAACCATGAACCAATCAAGTTGTCAATGTGTATTAACCTTTCAAACATGCCACCCAATCTGCAGAACATGATATTGCATTTCTGGATCTTACCGGACCTATTTGTACCACTCTGTCACCACTGAATAGCTGCCAGAACGAGTTTTACTCATATGGCCATAACTTCTTCAAATCTTCATGTGGACCTCTGAAATCTTGATTGGAGCACCTTCAGACACATATCTATAAACCCTTTGATGCGTATACTCTGATCTTCAACTATCTGGGATCTTTGCTTCATAGAACTTCACTATCTTCACTATTCTTATCTATTTTTGATGGGGCTAAATTTCTCAATATCCTCAGCACATAACTCATCCAATTCTTGACATCAATGCAACAGGGGTATGTTGACATCAATGACAACACTGTTTAGGGCCATACTTGCAACACTATATAGTTATTTTAAAAAAAGGGTACATTAATTTTTATGTCAAGCTCATATCAATTCAATATACGTACATTCAATGATATACATGATAATATATATCATCATGTACATATACATACATACATACATACATACATACATACATACATACATACATAGAAGCACTATAACTTTATTTAAAAATAATGGGTACATTAATTTTTATGTCAAACTCATGTATTCAAATTTTGAATGTTGTATGCCAAAAGGTGTACATGGGCAAACATATCCTAATTTTTGTATGATATTGAATCAGAATTTGTGGATTTAAATTACTTTTTTAGTTTCAAGTAGAAAATGTGGCTATGTGCATAACCTTCCTATCGATTTAACTGTTTTCAAATTTTACCTTTACCGGGTCCATGACAATTGAAGAGGCATTTCCTGAAACACAAAAGTACTGGCCATCATGGGATAACAGAACTAAGATTAACTACATAAACACAGTGGCATCAAGTGTTCCATTAAATTTAATGCGTTCTAATGGAAACCTCCCCAAGGAAGATCAAGATATCTAGTAATTTTACAATGTAGAAAGTGGAACTTGGTATGGGTTGGTCTAGATCAGATGGCTTCACTGGAGCCTCATGAAATGGAGCTTGTGTTAGGATTTGATGTGGGCCACACATGTGGTGCTTTGACTAGGATAGAGCGCATATGATCCCTTAGAAATGCTTTTCAAGTAGAAACGATAGGATACCATCTTTTTGTTTTGAAGCCTATTTATCCAAAGGGTCCATCAATTTCCTTTCTCTAAATTCTTTGTCCAATTGGGGGTGTAGAAGTTTCTTTGCATCGAACTTGGGTATATCGCTCAATTATGTTGTATTTGTAGAAATTTGTAAAAACATTTGCAAAAAAAATTTCTACAAAGCTGATAAAATGATTTGGTAATATGTGTTTCCAACAGAGCATTGTATAGAGTTGGCTTTGAGAAAGTTATTGTACAATCTAAATGTAATACTTCTATGTATTCCTTCATTTGAAAATAAATATAAGACTAAAATCCATTTATATGTTCAAATTATCTATATTATTTAATTGCCTACTTCAAGAAAACTTTGGTTTCTAGATACACATTAAATATTTGCTAATGTTGTATATTAATATGCTACTGTTGTTGATTACTATGCATTTAGTTGAATGCTTGTAAAACATATCAATATAACACAATAATAATATGAAATTATTAATTTTTTAAATTAAAAATGAAAATGTACATCAATGATAGAAAAAAAAATGTCATCAACAATATTTTGGGGTTTAGAACATGAAAAATAGTATAAATAGCTAGTAATTGCTAAATCCCTTCAAATTGCCATATCATCTCCCAATTCTCCTCCCTCTGACCATAATATCTTGTGTCATCCTGATCATGTTCTTCATTTTCTTCTATCTCCATATCTCCACTTAAGAGCCTCTCATCAACACCACTACCACTACATGTGTTATTCATTGTGACACTGTCATATGTACTATTATTGTTTGAAGTGTTGCACAACCCTCTTCTTTCACATAAGGACCTCTAGATTGCGAGTGCCCTTTCAAAAGGAAAACTCTCAATATCATGTCTAGTTGTATACATTCTCAAGCAATTTTCAAAATTCTTGTCAAGTTTGTTTCTTATCTTTGATTTCAAGAACCCCAATGCACTAAAAACTCTCTCATCCTCCATCGACCCCAATATCATGCTTTGACATAAATCAACAAGTTTGAAATATTCTGATAATGAATCATGCAATATTTCACTTTGACTTAAGGTTGCCCAAAGCTTTGTTATCAATCCATCTTGGTAGGGAGCCTCCATGAATTTAAATTGTTCCTTTATTGATGTTGCAAATGAGTTGATTGCTATGTAAGCTTAAATTTATTTATAATTTCTTCTACTTGTTCATCAAGTTCTATACTTTTGCAAAAATGATTCATTAAGGTCTTTATCTTGTGAAAATCACTTGGCTGACAGTTGACCCAATATTGAGGATACACTATAGACATGGGTTCAAGTAGTTCACCATGAGGGAATCGATATCTAATCTCTAAGGAAAGAGATTTCACAATATTCTTTAAAGTAGTACTTATAGAATTAACAATCCTGTCAAAAGATTCCCTTGTAACAAGTTCTTCTCTGATTGTGTGCCTGACCTTGTTAAAATAATGCATTGGTATCTCATATCCCTTTACAGAGATACATAACTCCCCACTTTCTTTAAACTGTAACAAATTAGCAGGATTGGTCACATTTGTTATCAAGTGTCAGCTACTAAATTTTGGACTTATGAAAGACTAGTCTTATAGATATAGATTATCAAGGGTCATGCATATCATTCTACGTAGTCTAGTATATTCTAAAATATAGATAGTTCTTTCTATTAGAGCATCTAAGATCAACAAGCACAAATTGAATAACCTTCCACAAGTGAAAAGTGGAACTGATGCAGGAGCATCCCTAGTTCAAGAGCAATCTTGCATCAACCAAAAACATTTGCATTTCAATTTGTTTACAGTTCAGTTTGTTTCTTTTCATTTTCCAGTTTAGTTCAGGCCGTTTAGTCAGAAGCAATTTCTGTATTCTGGTCCACATTACATTTTAAACCTTGCAGAGCTGGACATAGCATCTACATTCATTCATCTACATCATATCAAAAAGCTAGAGATCCACTCTTCGTTACCAAAAAGATATCACTATCAGAAGATCAACTGTTTTCTCAGAACAAAGCATCCTGACAGTCTTAGACAATCAACTGAGGAGAAGGCTTGTAGAGCATTCCTTGACTTGCAGAACCTAATGACACATCATTCAATGATATTTGGTTCATGGCCAACCTTCCTTGAAGATCTGCACTTCATTTCATTCATTTTCAGAGGAGTTATATGCATTTAGGTCCGACCTATCTGTGTACAGGTTACAACTCTTCATTGGAGTTTGCAATCTTCCTTGGCTGACGCAGAGGAATCTTATGATCTGAATATGATATATATTGATGTAATAGATCCTTAGGAAAGTAGTTCATAAGTTCTAAGTGCTGGATAGTTTAGATTTTGTACAAAGGAGATTCAACCTATATATGGTGTATATTATGTAATCAAGCCTATGAGCCCAATTTATAATCCCGCATGTTGCCAACTGATCTATATTTGAATTCTATGATATACTGAATGATTGAATTTACATTTGTTCCATTTCTTTGAGTTGTTTCCATTGTGTTTACTCTTGCTGCACGGTCCAGATAGTTCATTCTGTGAACCCTCCTACCATGACTGCACCGAGTGGTATCAGAGTGAAAGTTTGAATCTTTGGGAGTGAACTGAGCGAAGTTGGCAAGGGAATTCCATAAGATCTTGTTGTAGACAGATCGCTGAATTGAGGCAGGTTACCTGTGTTGCAACCGATCGCCGATTGTGAGGAAATTGTCACCTTGTAGTCTGATCATCGAACCTAAGGCAATTTGCACTTGATCCTAGGAAGAATGCCACCAAGGAGATTTGCTGCTATTAGAACAATGGCTGGTAGAATGGATGAGATGATGGAAATGATGAAAACAATTTGAATTCGATTTGATGCTGTTGAGGAAGATAGACGGAAAGGATTGACACCGAGACCTAATGTTGAAAATGATGATAAAGAAGAATTTCAATCTATGGAACAAATTGGCGAAACCCTAGGAGGTGATGAAGATGAAGAGTCAGACCAAGTGAAGATGTTGTGAGTTATTTCAAAGATTGAAAAAAGACCTAGAGTGGATGTACCAAATTACACTAGCAATTTGAATCCTGAAGAATTGATTGACTGGATAAATGACATGGAAGAATACTTTGAATATGAGGAGATTGAAGATCTAGAGAAGGTGAAATTTGCAAAAACAAAGTTGAAAGGACATGCTGCTATATGGTGGAAAGAAGTTCAGTTGGAAAGAAACAAAAGAGGGAAAGAAAAGATTACATAGTGGGATAGGTTGGTGACAAAATTGAAGAATCAGTTCATACCTACTGACTATGAGTTGGAATTATTGAAGAGATTGCAAAACTTGAGGTAGAAGGATAAATCTGTGAAGGAGTATGCTGAAGAATTTCACAAGATGATTATAAGAACAAGACATAGTGAAGCAAGCAAAGATAAAGTGACTAGATACATCAATGGACTGAGATTGAACATTCAAGAAGAATTGAGCTTGGTAAGGATGACATCTTTGGAGGAAGCATATCAGTTTCCCCTGAAAGTTGAAGAGAAGCTGAACAAGAGGTATGATTAGAGATAGAGAGGCAGAGGAGGAAAATTTTAGAGAGGTAGAACATTTTCTAGAGGAGACATATCATATCCGGAGCAGAACAAGTTTGACAGACCATTTAAGAAGGATGACAGAGATAACAATGCTTACCGAAGAGATGACAAAATTTTTTACCGGAGAGGAAACCCTAGTGCATACCGAAATGAAGGATACAGAAGAGAAGGAAGAGGATTGGATAAGAGAACATTCAGTGGTACTTGTTTCAAGTGTGGAGGTGAAGGACATAGAGCATTTAAATGTAATCAGGGTAGTACAAGCAAGAAGACAGAGAACAATGGAAGAGCATCCTATGTGGAAGAAGAACCTGTTGGATCACCCAGTTCTGTTGGTAAACTAGAGAAAGGAGAATCACTTGTGATGAGGAGAACACTATTTCAAATAGAGACAAATGAGGAACCATCACAGAGAAAGAGTTTGTTCAGAACCAGATGTAAATTAGGAGGCAAGTGTTGTAAAGTTGTAATTGATAGTGGTAGTTCTGATAACCTAGTTTTAGAGGAGATGGTGACTAAGATGAAGTTGGAAAGATTGAAACACCCTAAGCCATATTAGATAGCATGGATTCAGGATTATCATAAGGTACTGGTGAGTGAACAATGTTTGTGAAATTTCATATTGGATCTTATCATGATGAAGTGCTGTGTGATATTATGCCTATGGATGTTTGTCATATCTTGTTGGGTAGACCTTGGCAATATGATAGAAAAGCTATACATGATGGTGTTGGCAAGAGACATTGCTTTGCATTGATAGGCATTGTCATTGATGGCAACTAAGATCATCCTAATCATCTGCATAACACAATTTGTTCATACCAGAAGTCATATTCAGAATTTGTCTAAGTCTGGGTAGTTAGGAACAGAGCAATAATAGGGTCTGGTATTTTGGTCGGGATCTCTCCGGTGGAAAGTCATGATTAGCTGTGGATCTAGGGGAGTCATATGCATTGTCAAGATAGTCTAAATCTAGATTTTTGTCCTCCAGTGATGAAGGATTCAAAAGATATTAGCCTCTGAGTACTGGGTTCCAGTTTGTCAGAGCAGACAGAAGAAGAACAGGTCGACCTTGCAGAAGTTCTTGATTCCGGATGTATGGAAGTTGTTTGTTGGACAAATGATGATTATCAGTGATAGTGTTTGACATGAGTGATGATTTTTAAGAGCAATTTTTGGTCCGCACCTTAAGTTATGCATAGATCTAGCCGACAGAGCAAAGCATTCATAAAAGTTCTAAGTGTTGTTGAAGCCGACTGATAGAATGATTGTAGATCATATTGCAAATATATATAGCCAATGAAATTGGATGATTTAGTAAGTGTGGTGTATGTGAGAAGAGAAAAAATTCAAAGTGTGAATGAAGGCAGAACAGTAAGAAGAATAGAGAAAAGATGAAACATGTAAGATCAGTTTTTGTACTTAACCGGAACTGAAATTCTTGCATGGGTAGATGCTATTAATTAGTTCAAATCTTTGTCATTTTCTTGTAATATTTCCATAAGCAGTGAGCCTCCATTTGACTAGTGAGCTCTGGGCACTAAGCCTGAATGCATGTGCATTCCCATTTTAAAAAATACTTTTAACAGGGTATTAATATTTGTGGGTTAACCCCCACCATGGTTTTTCCCTTAACCAGGTTTCCACATCAAAATCTTGGTATTGAATGTGTTATTTATGTTTTCTGTTCATATGTTATTGATTGATACTGAAATGCTTGTATCATTAAATTGATTATAAGTGGTAAAGGAAGATTAAAAGGAAAAAGGATTGAAAATGTGTGATAACTGATCCACCCCCCCTCTCAGTTGTCCAGACCTAAACCAACAATTGGTATCAGAGAGAGGTTCCTTTGAAAAGCCTAACAAGCTTGAGGAAAAGATCTTGGAAGAAGTTTCAAATGGGTTCAATCAAAAATCAACTTCAGATGGCCCTAGAAGAAATTAGCAATCTGAGAGGTGAACTCAAAGATGCTGATAATACCATTGAATTGTTAAAAGATAAATTAAAGGAATCTCTACAAAAGAAAAAGAAGCTACTTCTACAGCTATCTAGTTTACCTGAAGAAAATGGCATGAATGAAGCTTTGGAAGAAAAGACAAAGGAATTGAGAAGCTGTCAAAAGAAGTTGTTCTAAAAATTGAAATGGAATCTGGAATAATGAGGCAAACCAAAGAAAGTGAGATAGGAAGAAAATTGAAGAAGATCTGAATCAAAAACTAAGAGAAAGAATTGAAGAATATTGCAAATTGGATAGAATAGCTGGACATCTAGAATCTAATCTACAAGAAAGTAGAGACAATGAGAGAGAACTTGAAAGGCAAATTGTCATTCTTAGACATGACCTAGAAGTTGTAAATGAATATAGGGAGAAGTTCAAGATAAGCTCAACAAAACTAGAAGCACTGCTCGAAGGACAAAAAGAGACTGATGACAAGCATGGTCTTGGATATGAGAAAGGTGAAAGCTCTGGATCTAGACAGATAAATTTTCAACCTAGGAATGGGAGAAACAAAACTAGAAAACGTCTGGTAAGACAGCCTAATGCTCAAAGATATCCATCATTTAATGGAAATTGTTTCAATTGTAATAAATTTGGTCATAGATCTATTCAGTGCAGAAGCAGAGTAAATCAAAATGGTCCATCCTTCTCCAATCAATGCTTCAAGTGTAAAAGGTACGGTCATAAATCAAATGAATGCAAAGGTATGATAATGAATAATGCTAACAATAGAAGAATTAGCAACTCCTTTAATGGTTACTGCTTTGTTTGCAATGGGTTTGGACACATGGCTAATTAATGCAGATCAAGAGAAAATCAGAAAAGAAATGTTGCGTGCTTTAACTACAATAAATCTGGTCATATTGCAAGATTTTGTAGAAGTAGGAACAATGGAAGAAATGGTCCAGTATATGGAAAACCGGATGAGCAGAGACAAGACAAAGGCAGAGAAAAAATTGATTCGAATGAGACTCAAAATGAAACAAATAAGATATGGGTCAAGAAAACAATTATGAATGACAGTAATGGATCCGCACCAGAATTCGGCGCTGAAAATTCCTCTTGAAATTAATTTGGGAGCCTTGGCTCAGGGGGAGTAGCATTACAAATTAAATTCCTCCAGCTAGTAGTTGAGTGCCTGGTTCTAGCACAATAAGAAAAGGTATTGACTCAAAACATTTGGAAGGATTTCTGGAAGAAAGGAAGTGATTATGGCAAATTGCAAAGTGATACATCAAAGACTACCATTTTGGGCTACTTCAAAAACTTCCAGAGTTTAATGCAAGCAAGGGAAAGAATCCCTAAAACAATTATGGAGAAGTATGAAAATGACATATGTTTCATGGTTGACATAGATCAGTGCTTGATGGAAGTTGTAGAACCAAGGACAATTTGGATAATGCCTATGTATTATGAGGTGGGTGCAAGAATTTTGGATATGTATGCTCAACATCTTTTGAGCACACCTAAAGATACCTCTGTTGATAACTGAGAGGGGGGGTGAATAAGTTATCCTAATTATTTCTACTTTCTAAGCTTTCTTATTAATCAATATAGCATTAATTCGAATAAGCAAACATAACCATGAAATGGAAATACACATGACACAATATTTTTGACGTGGAAACCCTATTAAGGGAGAAAACCACAGGGTGATTAACCCAAGAATGTATTCTCTGTTAGAAGAATAGAAATACAAAATGACACTTGTCAATTAGGGCTCACTGCCTGAGCACACTGCTCACAAGAGGCACACTGCCTACAAGAGACTCACTATCTACAATTTATAAAGAGTGTAATACAATACTTGAACTGATAGGGAGCATCTACATATGCTGGAGTTCAGTTCTGGTTAGGCTCAGTACACTGATCTGCTACACTTCATCTTTCCTCTTCTTTTGTGCTGCTTTCCTTTCACATACTAGACCTTCCTTACTGCTTTCGCTCTACTCTTCTGCTTTTCTTCCCACCTCTCAAAAACCACGACACTTCTCAAAACTTAATCCATCTTGTATATATATCCACACAAGTGATTTCATCACCTTTCTAGTCGGCACCCGGAATAGTCAATATTTTCCACAAACTCTGATCTGTCGACTGAATCCTTGCTTACCAAGTAATGCGGATCAAGGATATACTTGTAGAAGTCATCAATCATGTCGGCCAGTCATAACTTATGCCTTAAGAATCTTTACCATCATCAGTAATGCATCCAGAATAATGTCTGATGTTCTACCAGTCAGTTCTTCCTCTGTCCACACTGCCAATCAGGAACCTGATACTCAAGTATTCATATCTTTTTCTTCATCTATCACTGGAGGATAAATCCTTGGAATCTATCAGTCAAGGTAGTCCTCTTGACTTCCCCAAATCCGCACTTCACCAAGATACTTCCTCTGAGAGATCTGGAGTTGACTGTCAGACCTTGCCACATGCTCTGTTCTTGCTTACCAGATCACAATACTCTGCAATTTGCCTTCCGGTAGAGACTCATCATGTCCTGCAGATGTGTGGGTTAACCTTGGTTGCCATCAATGACAACAATCATGAATCTCCAATGTGTCTCTTGCCAACAACCTCTGTGGAAAGGTTTGGAACATACAAGGAACTAAGTCTAAAATTGCATGTGGAGCTCAGACAACCTAAGACCAAGAGGAAAGTGCAGAGACAAGTTGAAAGATATGCTGATAGCATTGGTCTAACCAAGGAGGTAGTATAGCAGAATAGAGAAAGAATTGAAAAGATGAAGAAAAGCACTGAGAAGATTACAAAAGAAAAAGAAGAAAGTGAGTCGGTAGTCACTCTGGAAATCCCACCAAACTCCTCAAGGAAGACAAGGAGTTTTGCAACTCTTGCTGAGCAACTCAAGTCCACTTCCACTAAGAAGCCTAAAACCAGTCCATCCAATGATGGAGGGAAAGAAAGAAAACCAAGGCCACAAGAACCCACAAGAACACAAAAGATGATGAAGAGACAGAGATAGATGAAGAAGTGAAAGAAATAAGATCCAAGAAAGCTAGAACTTCAAAGACTTCTGAAGACCAGCCTTCCGAAAGCAATAAGGCCAGTAAAAAGCTAGTCACTGGTAAGGTCGCTATGACTATTGATGAAATTGTAAAAACAATCACTATTCATGGAAATTTAAAGCTTGTCAGAGTTTACTATGATAATTTTGATCAAGAAAATAAGAAAATTTGGGAAGATGCCATTATCATATATTTGAATAAATTCAATAGAGCCCTATTGGAAATGTTACAAGAACTTGCTAAAAGTTTAAGTAGAGTACTGGAAATGAGAAAAGAAGCAGCTAAGGCTAAAGATCTAGAACTCAGAGAGTATGTCCTCTCCACACTATGTCCTATAATGACCAATAAAGAAGTAGATAAAATTCTCAAAGTCAAAAAAATTTAGAAGCAAAGTCCGGATGAACAAGCTAATGCTTGGTGAGACTGAGGAAATTGCAAAGGAAATAGAGGAAATTCTGAGAAAGGCTTTAGACAAAGATAAATACTATATTGTTTCAGAAAAACAAGTTGAAGAAGACAATCCTCCTACTCCGGAACAAGAAGCTCCTGAAGAAGAAACTAACAAGAGAATTAATGACCAAAGTACTACTCTAGATCCTATGGAATTAATCTATGAGGAGACCAATGATGGACTTGATTCATCAAATCTAATTATTGGAGAAGTTCAAGAAGAGGAATAAGTCAATCAGGGGGACATAGAAATGGTAAACAGAATAGTTGATGGAGGGGTAACTCCTCTACTTGATCACTCTAGAAAGGAAGAGGATATTGTTGCCACACAGAGCCCTCTGGATCAGGTAGAAAGTGGTAAGCAAACAAGAAAGAGTCCCTCTAGAGAAAATATAGAGAAGAGTAAAACAAAGAAAGAGGAAGAAAAAGGAAAGAAGGACAAGGCAGAAGAAGATGGTGCAAATGTTGAAACACCTAAAGCAGATACTGAGAAATCATGAGAACATAAGGATGGTTCTGAAATGGTTGCAAGAGACACTGCAGATGCAGTAAAAAGTCTTCTTAAAAAAGAAATGATTGAACTTGATGAGCCTGAGCTACTCCAAGGTCTAGCCAATCTAGATGCTCTCTCTCCAATACAATTGATGAAAATAGAATCATTCACCCAAGTAAAAGCTAGAGAAAAGATGTTAAAGTCCCACATGGAGGACAATGAGCTACTAGGGCTTGCAACCAGAATTTTGGAGAAATTAATGCGAACCTATTAGAAGAATCAAAATGATTCCCCCTCCGAACATCTAAAAAATCTTTCAAGTTCAGTAAACTCACATTTTGAGTCTTTTGAAAAGTCTGTAGAGGCAAAAGTTCAGAAAGAGTTCCTGAATAAGAAATTTAGTCAAGTTAAGAATCTGATAAGGAGTGATATGTTTATACTAGGAATTAGCATAAAGAGCATTCAAAATGTCCTAAGTGATGGAGGAGATATATATAAGTTTTACCTCTCATGGTCTAAAGTCAATGAGGATATTGAGAAGAAGATAAAGGAACAAGAACAAAAAATATCAGTTCTATCTCAAAATTTTGATCCTCTAACTGCCTCTCCTATAAGCTAGGAATGTCAAGTTATTAGTTTGACAAATGAAATAAAGGGACTTGAAAAAGAGAAAGGCAATACTATGAAAAGGATGTGTGAACTCCGGGGATTGATTGCCCCCAAGTTGGAATCCATGCATAATGCCTTATCCGAAGCCCAGAATGCATCTCAGACAAGTGATTATCAGGATCTGGCAAAGGTAGAAGCATATGCATTTTTGTTGAGTGGGCACATCTCTATTTTGGATGGAATGAAGAGTACTTGGGCCTCTGAACTTGTACAAATAAAAATCAGCTTTTCAGACATTCTCAAGTTCATGTAAATAAGACTTAATGATTAATTGTACATATGCGATAGTATATACAGAATTTTTGGAGAGTTTTCGCTTACGAACCCCACCCTTTGCCATTAATGTCAAAGGAGGAGTGAAGGGCAGTGAAAAATGAGGTATTCAGCAAAGGGGGAGCACTGGAATACGTGAAGTACACGAGTGTACAAACAAAGGGGGAGTTGCACTAGACACTTAGTCATTTTTCACTAAGTGTTGCCATCAATGCCAAAGGGGGAGATTGTTGGCAAGAGACACTACTTTGCATTGATAGGTGTTATCATTGATGGCAACTAAGATCATCCCAATCATCCGCATAACACAATTTATTCATATCGGAAGTCATATTCAGAATTTGTCTAAGTCTAGGCAGTTAGGAACAGAGCAGTAACAGGGTCTGATATTTTGGTCTGGATCTCTCCGGTGGAAAGTCATGATTACCTACAGATCTAGGGGAGTCATATGCATTGTCAAGATAGTCTAAATCTAGATTTTTGTTCTCCAGTGATGAAGGATTCAAAAGATATTAGCCTTTGAGTACCGGGTTCCAGTTTGTCAGAGCAGACAGAAGAAGAACAGGCTGACCTTGCAGAAGGTCTTGATTCTGGATATATGGAAGTTGTTTGTTTGATAAATGATGATCAGTGATAATGGCCGCCATGAGTGATGATTTTCAAGAGCAAGTTTTGGTCTGCACCTTAAGTTATGCATAGATCTAGCCAACAGAGCAAAGCATTCATAAAAGTTCTAAGTGTTGTTGAAGCCGATTGATAGAATGATTGTAGATCATATTGCAGATATATATAATTGATGAAATTAGATGATTCAGTAAACATGGTGTATGTGAATAAGGCGTATGTGAGAAGAGCAGAAATCCAAAGTGCGAATGAAGGCAGAACAGTAAGAAGAGCAGACCAAAGATGAAATGTGTAAGATCAGTTTTTATACTTAACCGAAATTGAAATTCTTGCATGGGTAGATGCTATTAATCAGTTCAAATCTCTGTCATTCTCTTGTAATATTTCCATAGGCAGTGAGCCCAAATGCATGTGCATTCCCATTTGTAAAAATACTTTTAACAGGGTATTAATATTTGTGGGTTAACCCCCACCGTGATTTTTCCCTTAACTGGGTTTCCACGTCAAAAATCTTGGTGGCGAATGTGTTATTTATGTTTTCTGTTCATATGTTATTGATTGATGTTGAAATGTTTATATCATTAAATTGATTATAAGTGGTAAAGAAAGATTAAAAGTAAAAAGGATTGGAAATGTGTGACAACCAATTCACCCCCTCCCCTCAGTTGTCTGGACCTAAACCAACAGATGGGAGAAAGAATACATATACTATAACAACAAATGGAAAGAGAATTAACTTGATTCCTTAGGAAGATGATCCTAAAGATGTTGTATGTGGTAATGCTAGAATCTGTTTGGTAGATGGAAGAAAATTTCTTGATGGTTTGAGACATGAGAATGTGTGTTATGCCTTGATTCCTAAGAAGCCTGAAACATTGAAGAAGGAAACTAAAGAATCACAACTGGAGGAGATAAGAGAGTTGCTGATAGAGTATGAAGACATCATATCAGATAATGTACCTGAAGGATTGCCACCTATAAGGAGTATCAGTCATCACGTGGATCTTATACTAGAAGCAAGTTTGCCTAACAAAGTAGCACATAGAATGACACTGACAGAGAATGAATAATTGAATAGGCAGATACATGAATTGTTGAGAAAGGTTTGATCAGAGAAAGTTTAAGTCCTTGCGTAGTACCTATAGTGCTAGCACTGAAGAAACATAGAGAATGGAGAATGTGTACTGATTCTAGAGAAATAAACAACATCATAGTTAAGTATAGATTTCCTTTACCTAGGATGGATGATATCATGGATTGTTTGAGTGGAGCAAGATATTTCACAAAGATAGATTTGAAAAGTGGATACCATCAGATCAGAATCAAAGAAGGTGATGAATGGAAGATTGCTTTTAAGACAAATGAAGGACTATATGAGTGGTTAGTGATGCTTTTTGGATTGACATATGCACTGAGTACTTTCATGAGATTGATGAATAAAGTCTTGAAGAAATTCTTGGGTAAGTTTGTTTTTGATTATGTATGTTTGTTATTGTGTACTTGGATGACATTTTGATTTTTAGTAAGACAAAAGAGGAACATTTGTGGCACATTAGACAAGTTTTGCAGAGACTAAGAGAAGAGAAATTGTTGATAAACATCAAGAAGTGTAGTTTCATGAAAGAAGAATTGGTATACTTGGGATTTGTGATTTCTGCGGAAGGATTGAAGATGGACCCTAAGAAAGTGAGAGAAATTGTTGAAAGGCCTACACCGGAGAGCATTGGAGAGGTTAGATCATTTCATGGATTGGCTAGTTTCTACCATGATAGAAAGGATTTTAAGTGGACATCAGGAGCATATAAACATTTTGAGTTGTTGAGGCAAAAGGTGACAGAGCAACCTATTTTGGTATTACCAGATTTCAACAAGGTATTTCATGTTGATTGTGAAGCAAGTGGGAATGCAATTGGAGCGGTATTAAGCCAAGAAGGTAGACCAGTAGCATATTTCAGTGAGAAGTTGAATGATGCAAGGAGAAGATATTTAGTTTATGATCAAGATTTCTATGCCATAATTCAAGCCTTGAAGAAGTGGAGACATTACTTGTTGCCTAAGGACTTTGTGTTGTATACAGATCATCAAGTTTTGTAATATTTGAATAGTCAAGGTAAGTTGAATTAGAGACATATGAGATTGGTAGAGTTCATGCAAAGTTATACTTTTGTGTTGAAGCATATGAGTGGTAAATCAAGCAAAGTTGTTGATGCATTGAGTAGAAGAAGAAACTTGTTGACAAAGATGAGAATTGAAGTGCTGGGTTTTGATGAATTGTAGAACATGTATGAGGGAGACATTGATTTTGTAGAACCTTAGAAATCATGTAAGGAACCTGTTGTGATAGATAGGAGCAAGTGGTTGGACTATTTCATTTAAGAAGATATGTTGTTCAAGGGAAGGCAGTTGTGTATACCTAAAAGTTCAATGAGAGACAGTTTGATCAAGGAGAAACATAGTGGCGGATTAGCAAGACATTTTGGCATGGACAAGACAGTGGATTTGATATGTGAAAACTACTTTTGGCCTCAGATACACAAGGATGTTCAGAGATTTGTGCAGAGCTGTAGAGTTTGTCAAGTTGCAAAAGGAAGTAGTTAGAACACTAGATTGTATAAACCTTTGACAGTACCGGAGAGATGGAAGCCATCATGCTCGTTGGAAGCCTACCAAGTGCTAGGAAGCCTACCCCAGGGTACAAAGCCTTCCAACTAGTAGGAAGCCTACCCCGGGGGACTAGGCCGGCTGTAATAATTCCCCCCCACTCGAGTGGGAAACGACTAGTTCTGGGTGGCATGTTACGCCCTCCCACCCAATTCTAGTTTGTTCCTTCCCACAAAAAAAAGAGGCAGAGAAGGAAGACATAAGTATGGATTTGGTGATGGGATTGCCGAAGACACAGAGAGGACATGATTCAATACTTGTACTGGTGGATAGATTTTCAAAGATGTCTCATTTCATACCTTGTAAGAAGACAACTGATGCAGTGCATGTAGTTGACTTATTTTTCAAGGAGATTGTGAGATTGCATGGATTACCTAAGAGTATAGTTTTAGACAAAGATACAAAGTTTGTCGGATACTTTTGGAGGACACTTTGGAAGAAGATGAATATAGATTTGAAGTTTAGTTCATCTTTTCATCCACAAATAGATGGATAGACAGAGGTAGTGAATCAGAGTTTGGGAAACTTGTTGAGATGTTTGGTTGGAGAGAAGACCGGAAGTTGGGATTTGATTCTTTCACAACCAAAGTTTGCATATAATAATTTAGTGAATAGGAGTATCGAAAGAACACCTCTTGAGATTATTACGAGAGTACACCATAAAGGAGTTAAAGAATTGAGAGATGTCATTACAGAGGAAAAGAGAAGTACCGAAGCTGAAGAATTTGCAAATCACATGAAGACAGTGCATGATCAGGTTAAGAAGCATTTGGAGGATATGAACAGTAATTATAAGGATAGAGCAGATGAGAAGAGAAGACATAAGGAATTTGTAGTTGGAGATGAAGTGATGGTATATCTGAGAAAAGAAAGATTTCCAGTTGGGACATATAACAAATTGAAGATGAAGAAGTTTGGACCTTCTAGGGTACTTAGGAAATTTGATTCAGGGAATGCATATGAAGTGGAGCTACCGGAGGCATTGGGTATTTTACCTATTTTCAACATTGCAGACCTTTATCAGTATCATGAAGCAGAGTTCAGTGACAGCATGGAAGAAGACTTGAAGAAGTAGTTACCATAATAAGAACCATATTAGATTGAAGACATTCTAAACAACATAATTGGACGCAGTACCAGAGGAAGACAATACAAAGAATACCTAGTGAAGTAGAAAGGCAGACTAGAAGAAGATGCATCATGGATTTCTCAATTGAGGTGGACCGTCTTGGTTCTCCCCTAGCCCCAGAAAAGCGAGGGACTCACTTTTTCAATAACCCTGGATGTCTGATGCAGGAGAATCCCTAGTTCAAGAGCAATCTTGCATCATCCAAAAACATTTGCATTTCAATTTGTTTGCAGTTCAGTTTGTTTCTTTTCATTTTCTAGTTTAGTTCAAGCAGTTCAGTCAGAAGCAGTTTCTGTATTTTAGTCCACATTGCAATTCAGACCTTGTAGAGATGGACATAACATCTACATTCATTCATCTACATCATATCAAGAATTAAGAGATCCACTCTTCGTTACCAGAAAGATATCGCTATCAGAAGATCAACTATTTTCTTAAAGTAGAGCATCCTGACAGTCTTAGACAATCAGCTGAGGAGAAGGCTTGCGGAGCATTCCTTAACTTGTGAATCCTAATGACACATCATTCAATGATATTTGGTTTATTACTAACCTTCCTTGAAGATCCGCACTTCATTTCATTCATTTTCCAAAGGAGTTCTATGCATTTAGGTCTGACCTATCCATGTACACATTACAACTCTTCATTGGAGTTTGCAATCTTCCTTTGCCAATGCAGAGGAATCTTATGATTCAGATATGATATATATTTATGTAATAGATCTTTAGGAAAGTTGTTCATAAGTTCTAAGTGCTGGATAGTTTAGATTTTGCACGAAGGAGCTTCAAAGCTATATATGGTGTATATTTTATAATGAGGCATGTGAGCCCAATTTGTAAGCCCGCATGTTGCTGGCTGATCTATATTTGAATTCTATGATACTGAATGACTGAATCTGCATTTGTTCCATTTATTTGAGTTGTTTCCATTGTGTTTACTTTTTCTACATGGTTCAGACAGTTAATTTTGTGAACCCTCCTAACATGACTGCACCAGGAGCATAATAACATATCTATCATATGATGAGAGTGTGCAAAATACAATGAGAAGCCTTGCATGAGTAGGCAAGGAGAAGGACATAGGAAGGCATGACTGAACTATTGACTACCCCTACATGCATGCAACACTTGTCAAACTCACATGACATGTGTGAGGGCAAGTGGAAAGCCAAAATGAAATAGGCATCTAACATGTGTGAGTACACATGTTGAAATGAGACAAACTCCTAAAAAACTAAGTAAACTTAAGCCTATGTGTGAATAGGTCAAACCTTCAAAAGCTGATATCTAAAGTAGTTAGATAATGACACTATTTACACTAAAACCCCCCCTTAAGTGCAACTTAGGGAGAATACAAAGATGATGATGGGTCCTAGCTACTAGGCCATGTTAGGTGCTCATGTACAAAGGAATTTCTCATAAATTGGAGAAAGAAAGAAAACTCTGTGAGAAAAAACTTTCCTCCAAAAGAGAAATGATACAAATAGAATTGTACAAGTGAAGAAGAAAGAAAAGAAGGATGACTATACATGACCCCCCAAGGACTACTTCTAGTTCACTAATGTACAATAGATATCCCCTCCATAGGAGAGAAAAGATGAGAAGGTCTATGGAACCCCCCTCAGAAAATGTGAAGTAAAAACTCCATGCAAAGAGATGGATTCTCTTAAAACTAAGATGAGAAGACTAACCATGCAAGCGCCTCTCAAAATACCTCTTGTAGTGCCAGTAGATGCTCAAGACTAGATGTTGAAGATGATCCACAAACGCTGAACAACATTTCTCCCCTTAGGAAGAAATCAAACCACAGAAGTGTGTAAGTGATCTTCCCATTCCAAATAGGAATATACATGAAGAAGTATGAAGGTCTCTGAATTCTACACATGAGTCAGAGGTGTTGATGATGTCCATGATGTCTTTGAAGGATTCTAAAGGATCTCCAAGACAATGTTGACATGTGACAATTGTTGAGATTCAGGTACATGGACCATAGATGATGGAGTAGAATATGTGAACTCATAAATATCTACAGAATCTGTCATGATAGAAGTTGATGTAGGCAAAGTAAGAGCAATCATAACTGAAGAAGACAAGGCTGATGCGACTTCATCAAAGCTGTCATCGAATAGAAGACAAATGTCGTCAATGATGTCTCCCAAATCTATGATGCAGAATTCTATGAAAAGACATGAACTGTTAGGTAGATATGCATCCCAATGTGGTGGATTTGGAAAGATGATAACCATATCCTAGTGCAGTGAATCACTGGAAGCCATGGAGATATCAACTTTGGATTTAGATGCAGCAACAAGTGATGATGGTGTAGATGGGATCTCAGTGTAAGTAATCTAACTACAATGTACATACCCAACTGATGTTGTCTCATGATGCAGAGGTAGGAGGACCAAAACTATCCTCAATAACATTAACAAATAAAAAGAAATAATCTAATTGCTTTGGTCAGATTGAAGAGAATATTAATACAGACTTTTCATCCAATTTTCATGAAGATCCAATGGTAGGAGAGAAAGTTATAACTCTTTTCCCAAAACTACAAACCCTAGGCAGCGTTCAGACCTGCCCTCACCAAAATTGCCATAACTTATTCAAATCTTAATGAAATTTGATGCAATAAAAAAAAAATAGAAAGTAGACTCAATAATATTTCCAACCATATATGGCTTACTCCTGTATATGTCCGTACAAAACCGTACCAAACGCTGCAATGGGACTGTTGCAGGAAAAATCAGAAAATTACAGTCCATAAAACACTCATATCTTTCACAAAACTAAATAAAAATGCATGGGACAAGAAGAAAATGGAAGGTGGTTGAAGGATATAACATTTGTAATATATTATACATCTATTCAATTCCATATAGGGCTGTACAATAGCAAAAGACAGCAAATTTCTGAAGGAAAATACAAGAAAACATTGTTTTTTCTCATTCCATGCTCAAATCTTCAACCACCCACGAATTCTTCATGGTTACAAGGCCTTTTAAAGGCATTAAAACATGTCTCTTCAGTTCATAACTGATTTGGAGCAAACCAAGAGCCAAATGACTCTTCACCTTCCAAGTTTACATCTTTTTTCCAATTTTACATTGACAACCTTTACATGGTTTGCAATATTTTGCATTTTTGAAACTCCTAATGACCTAAACACATAAAAATGACTTGATAAACCTTATTACAATGTGGAAGCATACAAATTTAATCAAACTCAAAGATTTGTCCAGGGCAATATTAATTTGCCAAGGTGCTCCTGCACCATACAACCAACCAACAAAATTTCCAAGTCCCTTGGAAATGTATCTGCAACAAAAGTTTCTTTCCTCTGTCTTTATCTTCAATCTTCTCAGCAACAATCTTCCAATCTATAGAAATGGTGACCAGCCAACCAAGAAAACAAACTACCATCTTCACAGAGCATCCTCAAGCTCCTTCTACTCCCATCAGTGGAGTACTCTTCAGGCTGCAACATCAAGTGCTTCTTTAGGTATCCATCTCTCTCACTGCTTCACAACAAACCAACTCACCAAACCATTCATCTCACCCAACAGTAGATCCTGGTGATGCACCTACCACTCTCTCCTTAGTGGTTTCTCTATGCATCCTTCTCCAGCCAAATCTCTATTGGAGAATGGTCATGACAGACCTCATCTTGTCTGCCAACACACACGACCTCAAAAAACATCCTTCTTGCAGCTAGATGGAACAAGCACCTACAACCAAATAACTGAGCAACACAAAATCTAAAAGATGTAGATTGCCTCCCTCGGTGATCTATCTACACAATCAAGATCTAATTAATTTGCCAAGGTGCTCCTGCACCATCTCACAAGGTGGCTTAGTGAGACAAGATTTTTCTATAAGTACTTTATTAAGATCAATAGAAACTTGATATGCATGAAGAATTTATTGTTGTAATTCATCAATTTTGCGATGATGACATTTTTCTGTTGTATGTCATTTTAGCCCACAATATCCACATTTGATATTCCACTTGTTACAAGGTTTATTGAGAATACTCAAATGGAAGGGGTTGTGGGTGAGAGACATGATCAAATTTTAAGTACTTATAAAAGAAGAAATAAAATCCCCCCTCCAAAAGGATTATGACTAGGTTAGAAGTCTCCCCAGAAAGATATGCAAGAAAAATTACAACTTGCATTAAGATTGGATGCCAAATCGACCATTTATAATGCACAATGATTTTTGCAAAATGGGCAATTCGAATCTTAAATTTGATTACATAGTTGAATTCCTTGCAAAATTCTAAGCAACTACAATTTTTTTTTTTGTGAAATTTTGATGTCGTGGGCAAAAGTTATGCCCTGTCAAAATTTGTGATTACAAAGGACTTCGACTATTAAAAACCTGGTCAAAAAGGAAATCTTTTTTTTTGTTTTGACTTTGTTGAAGTGAAGTGGATGGAAAGACCTTTCCATCGACTACAAATTTGTAAAACAATGATAAACGGTTTGAAAGTTGTAGCAATTTGAAAAAAAATGCCTCTCTTGACAAGTAAGGAGCCCCTAGCGATCTCTGTGGGAAAAAAATATTATCTCCTTGATGGTTACAACAAATACTGGAATAAACCACTAGTGGTTTTATCAATTTTCACGATTAAAATATATAACATTAAATGTTAATGTCAATGTTGAATGATTGACAATTATTGTAATTGATGCAGGAGCATCCCAGGTTGTAGAGTAATCTTGCATCAACCAAAAATATTTGCTTTTATTTTATTTCAGTTGCAGTTTAGTCATTTGTAGTTTCAGCATTTTGTATCGTATTTTGTTGCATTTTCATATTAGATCTCACGGAGTGGGATTTAGCATCTATACCATGTTAACTACATCATATTCAGATTTCAAGTGATTTGAATTTGTTTCCTGAGAGTTATCGCTATCAAAAGATCATCATCTTTCTTAGAGTAGAGAATTTAGATAGACAGTTGAAGGAGAAGGTTTGCAGAGCACTTCCATGACTTGCAAAGCCTAATGGAACATCATACATGGCACATAAGGATCAAATAGACCTTCCTTAAGGACCGCACCAAGTTTCATCCATTTGCAGAGCAATACCCTATGTTGTAGGACGACCTAGACATGTTTCTACACGTTACATCTTTCATTGGAGTTTGTAACCTCTTGTGGCTGACGCAGAGGATTCTATGAGCTTGTAGATGATATATATAGATCTCTTAGATGTATTAGGAAGTCAGTTAGTTGATTTCATAAGATAGATAGTTAGATTCTTTTCGAGAAGGCACTTCAATGCCATATCTTGCATATCTGTTGTAACCCAGAAAGCAAGTCTACAAGCCCTTTGATTGTAGCCTGCATGTTGCTAGCATATAAGCATTTTGATTAGCTGATACATTGAGTATATGAAACTTCCATTGCATTCTATGATTGTGTTGATTCCATTGTGTTTACTCTAGTTGCATGGCTTGGACAGTTTATTCTTTGGACCCTCCTACCATGACTGCACTAGTAATGTTGACATTAAATGTTTAATAGAACATATAGTTTGTTACATAAACTATTTACAAACATTGTAAATTAAATACAAATAGATTTCTTGAACTGTGAACACACATTAACAAAAAGATAGTTTGTATGTTGAATAAACCATAATCGTTGGCGGTCAAGAAGGAGCTTTGATCATGAGAGATGCCTATGCTAGGGATGGAAGACTTTGTCAAACCATGATCTCCAAAACCATTGCAAAGGCTGCTTTGGAATGTTGTAGTGTCTGAATAGGACTCTTGATGACTGGCCAAGATGAATAAAGCCAAAAAAGCCTAAGGAAGGCCAACATAGTGAATGTGGCAGAGTGGAGGGTGTTCAATCCTGATAGAGGTTGAGTCCCAAATGTGGAAGAACACCTTAGATGAAATGGTGACCCACAGATGAATGGTGACCAAGAGCTTGATGGAGAAGTCGATCTATGAGAGAAACCACTAAAAATAATAGCTACCTGTTGGCTGGCAACATGGTTGAGAAAGGCGTGAGTAAGGAGACTACCACGACGTGAGAGTAGTCTATTGAACAAAGCCAATGAGGTCTGTAACAAGCTATTTACATTAGTGTTGAGAGCATCAATTGATGAGAAAATAAGGCCTTTGAAGAAAAACTTTCAGACTATGCATCAAGGATATGCACAACAAACTTTAGAAAGATTTCTCAAATCTCGTGAAGGAAATGTTGCTAAAGCAAACAAAATGTTACTAGATTGCCTAGATTGGAGAGTTCAAAATAGCATTGATAACATCTTCGCAAAACCTATTCAACCAAGTGAAGATTATAATTTTGTTCAACAATCTCAACTCACTTGAATGACAAGATATTGCAAAAAGGGCTGCCCTATTTTTGCTATTGGTGTGGGACTCAACAGATATGATAAAACATATGCACATCTTAGGATTCAAAGACTGATGCAAATGGTAAACTGACTTGGCATTAAACCTTGACCTCTGTGGCTTGTATGCCCAAATTGAGCCAAGAATCACAACTTTTGATGGGGACTATTGACTCAATGACTTGAAACCTATGAATTGGTGGTCAAAATGTGGCTAGAGAAGCTTACTCAAGGTTGAATTGGGCTTGGAGATTGGAAAATAAAGCTAATGCAAGAAGAGTAGAGGAGGCCAACGGTGCCTGAGTGGCCCGAATGAGGCCAAGGAGGCTCAAACCAGGCTAATGAAGGGCCTGAAAAGAATTTGCAGATGCTGAGAGGCCACAATCCTACAAAAGTAAACATGCATACACTTTTAAAAATTGACAATGGTGACCACGCAGGGGGCCAAAGCGTCCTCTGCTAAAATTTTTTTTAAATTTTTTTACAAAATTTCAACCAACAGGTAGGGGTAGATTTGCCCTCTACTAAATTTTTTTTCAATTTTTTTACAAAAATCCCTACAAGTACGGAAATGAGGTTGTACAGTACCTTACAAGGTTAAAAAATTTAAAAAAATTGATTTTATGAAAAAATATCATTTGAAGGGTCACCTTGACTGTCTCGAGCCTTCTAAACTTAATGGTGTGGTCCATTTGGCTTCATGATGCTCTAATGATAGATCTATGTACTGGAGTCACTGATTTGGGAAGGAATGTGCAAGCATGGTTCTGATACAATGTTGGAGCAGCCAAGATCAGCAAGCACAAATTGAATAACCTTGCACAAGTGAAAAATGGAGCACAATAACATGTCTATCATATAATGAGAGTGTGTAAAATACAATGAGAAGCCTTGCATAAAGAGGCAAGAAGGAGATAGGAAGGTAGGACTGAACTACTGACTACCCATACATGCATGCAACACTTGTCTAACTCACATGACATGTGTGAGGGAAAGTGGAAAGCCGAAATGAAATAGGGTATATGCACAAAGATGAGGGACCAAAAAGTCACCACATGACTTTTTGGTCCCATACAAGTCATAATGCGAGCGTGTTATAATGCGCTCGCGTTATGGCTCAGTATTACAGGGCCTAAAACCTGAGCTTGTTTTACAAAAGCAATTCTCTCTGTCTCATTCTCCTTCTCCCTCTCCCTTATTCACATAATGCAAGTGCGTTATAACGCGACTCACATTATAGTACGAGTGCAATATAACACACTCGCGTTATGCTTAGGTTTGTTAATTACTAAGCCTAAGGCTTAGATTTGCCTTGAGATTCCAACCCAAAGGCTTGGACTGTGTTTAGGTTGTCCAAGGACATGTTTTTCCAAACTCTAACAAAATTAAAATAATCTGGAGCGTGCTCCCCATCAGGATGGCACTTTTTTCAATGAAAAATAAAAAAAAATACCACCATAATCTTAAGCTTTCTATTATCTATCTAACCATATAAGTTTTTTCACATTTTGAGTATGTTAAGGGTTTTGTCTTTAATTTCTTTTGTTAGTGTGTCCATTTTTTTGTCAAAAACTATTGTCTAGTATTTTTTGACTTTTCTTTTTAACCATTCATCGAAATTTGAAATAAGTTACATTTTTAGAAACTAGACTCCATTCTACATGTATTAAAAAAAATTGATTTTCGATTAGTTTTCAGAAATTTCAGGGAGGAGCACACTCAATTTTCTATTTTTCAGGACGTGTCCACTTTGAAAATTACTTAAAAATCAATTATTCATGAAAAAATTATCAGAAAAATTAGGGATAAACTACATGGTGTTAGCTAATTTCTCACCAGAGTGATTATTGAAATACTAAAAAAAAGTAACATTTTAGGGGGAGCACACCAGACGTTATGTTATGTTTTCTTGAGAAAAATAGGACCAATTTGTGTGCTTCCCCTTTTTGAACCCCTTAATCTCAACCTTTTTTGGAAAAAAATAGTATTTTAGAAACTAGATTCAGAGGACTATGAATCTTGTTTTTGTTCCATCTTCAAATTTTGAGTGTAGCTATCTTCAATTTCTCATCCAACATCAATGTTTCCTAATTTCAGAAAAAAGTGGCTTCTTAAGACCCCCTTTTGGTCCCTCATTTTTGTGCACTTACCCAATAGATTTCTCACATGTGTGAGTACACATGTCGAAATGACACAAACTCCTAAAAGACTAAGTAAACTTAAGCCTATGTGTGAATAGGTCAAACCTTCAAAAATTGATATCTAAACTAGTTAGATAATGACACTATTTACACTAACACTTTCTTGGGATTTTTTCACAAGCATGTTCATTTCCTCCAACATGGGAAGAATATTAGCTAAAATGAGGCGTGTCTCTATGTTACTTAACATATGTAAGAGGTCAGGAGCCCTGTCAACTGTGAAGTGATGTTCGTACATTACTCCAATCAAGGATTGATATTCTGTTAAAACTCTTTTTGTTGGTTCATGCAAGGAGATCCATCTGATATCAACATCCTTAAGAAGCTTGATTCCTATAGTTTCAGAATTTTTTTGAAAATGAGTAGAGCTTGCAAACTAGATCTTCAACTTTTGATACTATAGAAAATGTGCTCACCATCTTAAATGCTAAATTCATTTTGTAGGCCATGCAGTGAATATCAATCATGTATTGGTGAAATAGAAGTTTGTAGATTTACATATGGACCCTTCCCATGACCTTGCATTACTAAATCTCCATCCGCTCATACACACACCAACTTTCTGGCAATTGTGCAGTCATCCATACCTCCAATTTCATTCAAAGATTTCTTAACTAGCTCAAATAGATTTTGTGATGTATTCTCCTTGATTTTATAAACAGAGAGTAGATGAGGTTGGTGGACATGATTTTCCATAGTATATACATGCATACATATCCAAGAAGTATTATCTATTGTTGTAACTGTTATGCTAGAAAATGTCCCCTTGGGGGCTTTTTCCTCTTAAGGATTAGCTCTCGGGTCCTTAGAATGCATTTAGAGCATCTTGCATGTTAATTCTGACTCCTGATGAGAAAACCCCGAAGTCTTGTGGCAAATAGGACCTAGGGGGTGCTATTTTTATGATCCCTAAACAAAAATGGGAGGGTGGACTTGGGTGCTTGTGCCCTAGTCCTACCCTATTTTGGGTCTGCCTTAAATTTTAATGTCAGTTTTATGACTGTTACTTAGGTCCTATGCCGACATCTCAAGTTTGAATTATGAAATTCTTAGTGGAAATCTTTGTAGTTACATATATAAGCATGTTTAGTGTTTCATTTGTAAACTAGAAGATGATTGCGAACTTTATGCATGTGTGTGTGATTTTCATGATATCCATTGTGTTGCAGAGCAATATTTTGTTGTTATTATGTTTGTGATTACAGATTTGACATCTTCTCCTCATGGCATGCAAGAGATTCTTCCATCCATGAGAGCTATATCATCAAGGTGACATCTATTGTGTTTTCTATCATTTATCATTTGGATTTTGCCTCTATCCTGCAGGGATACACACTCTTATCTGACAACGATGTTCGAAAGAATTGAATGTCTCTCTGGGACTTGACCAAGGCAAGCCTCTATTGTAGGCTATATGTTTCACATCTAGATGAAGTGGAGTTGTAGAGGAAGGTTGCAGACGACAAGGATTTAGGATCCAAAAGAAAGCAGGACAAAGGAGAACTTTCGGGACACGGGCGCTAGTGGCAGTGTCCTCCAGAATTGCAGACATGGAAATAGAAGTTATAATGGAGATGAGTGTTAGGAGAAGTTTCAGATTACCTAGAGAAAATAGTACCTTGGACTAGGGCACTAGTGGAGGTGTCCCCAATTTTTTTTCTTTCCAAACTTTCAAAAATAGTGAGTTAATATTCTCTGTCCTTCACCTTGTCTTGAAAGGATTTGTCATAATTCGTCGAGTTCCTTGTTTTGCTTAATTAAGATTTTAAGAGCATTTGAGCATTAGATAGAGATATTGTTTGATAACATCTGAGTTTCCACATTCATTCTAAGTGGTAGACTAACCTGTTAGGTGAATGCTCTCTAGTAGAGATTCAACTCGGTTGATATGGCCTTGAATGTTTGTAGTGAAAGGAGGATTCCACATAAACCCTTGAAATTGAAAACCCACCACTTTTTACTATAAAACATTTTGGTGAACCCATGTTTTTGAATTTTTTGCACCTTTCTGTGTGTTGTGTGAAATATTTGCATTCATTCATCTTATTGGATTTGAAAAATTACAAAAAAATTGAAAATTTTGAAAAATTTGAAAAAATTGGCATCTTAGACTTGTATTTTGGCATAACTTGAATTACCTAGAATAAAATTTCATATAATTTCTGATATTTTCAGTAGATCTGATTTAATTAACATAAATTCATCATTTAAAATTCACTTGCATTGCATTTTCATGCTTAAATTGTTAAAAATTGCTTGAAATTGTGCATTTTTTATAAAAACCTAGTTTTGCATTAGCTAGGGTTTGTAGTTAAAATCTTGTTTCAGATTTTACTACCCTTTTAAAAAACTCATTAGGACTGATTTCTAATTGTAGTTTTGCATCATAGTGGCCTTCTTGCAAAATTTCATGTCTAGGGTTTGAAAAACTTACATTTTCACTAGATTTGGTCTTATCATCTCTCTAGATTTGCACTATAAGCGTGTTGTGAGGGATTTTTCTATATTATTTGATTGATATCAGGTTTATTATTTGTTTCCCCTCCTCAAATTTCTTACAACACCCTTTCTACTAAGCTTTTGCATTGAAATTTTGTGAAAATTGCATATTTTATGTGTATTTTCACTAGGTTTTGACTTGTCATTACTCTAGAATTGCATCAAAGGCATGTTGTGAAAGATATTATTGTATCATTGGACTGTTATTAGGCATATTATTTTCTATCCCTCTTGAAATTTTTAACAGGGTGATCCCACAATAGTGGGTTACATTTTTTTTGACGACACAAAATTGCTCATGCCTCTAAAAAAAAGAAAGACTAGGTTCGATTGAACAAGCTTGTTCGATTGAATCCTAAAAAGGATTCGATCGAACCACCAAGTTTGATTGAACCCTACGTCAGTATGGGGTCATTGGGGTGTTCGATCGAACCCTCGAATGACCTAATTTTTTATTAATAAAATAGTGGGTTCGATCGAACCTAGTTGTTTAGTTTTTTTTTTAATAAGAGTTTTAACTGTCATTTTTGACAGTTACTGTTGCCGAACCCAGATGAGAGTGACCTGAACCCCAGGAGCTCCCCACCAGCCGAGTTCATCACCACCCTCTCCAGGTATGTAAAATTTTCTCCCTTTCTCGAGCATTTATTTTGTATATGCATTGTTTGTGCTTCCACATTTTGCTATGTATTCATATCTACTAGAGCATTTCCAACTATATTATCTTAAAAAAAAACCCCTTCAATTATGCTACATGATGGATGTCCATACCCATTTCAAAGCTCCCATTTTGTCATAGAGAGGGATGATGCTGGTGAAGGGTGTTTGGTTTTACACCTTTGAATTGCATTTGCTTGAAAGTTTCTAAAGCCTTTTCAACAAATCCATTTTATGCATACCTTGCAATCATTGTCATCCACGAGACCATATTTCTTTGAGACATTCTGTCAACAATTGACATGTCATGTCTACGCTTCCACATTTTGCATATATACATGTCTACCAGAGCATTTCCAACTATAATATCTGCCAAAAAAACCCCTTCTGTTATGCTCAGATGGATGTCCATATCCGTTCCAAAGCTCCCATTTTGTTACAGGCCTGCACAGGAGGATGCTAGTGAAGGTTGTGGTTTTTGGCTTTACACCTTCTAATTGCATTTTCTTGAAACTTTCTAAAGACTTTTCAACAAATCCATTTTGTGCATACCTTGTGATCATTGCCATCCATGAGATGACATCTCTTTGAGTCATTCTGTCAAACAATTCATGTGACTTGTGCAGGCTTCCACGTTTTGCATACATATCGACCACAATATTTCCAAATATAATATCTGACAAAAAACCCCCTTCCGTTATGCTCAGATGGGTGTACATACCCTATTCCAAAGCTTCCATTTTGTCATAGGCAGGGATGATGCTGGCAAAGGTTGTTGTGTTATGATTTTGACAGTCAACCTTGCTTGTCAAGCAATTTTTTTATAATAGTTATCTATTCAAAAGTGCCTTTCAAATACAATGACATGCCTTAGTATAAGTAAATCATATAAAAATCAATATATATCATCATAATCCTATATAAATTTTAACAATTTGTCCAAAATCTCTTCTTTCATATGATACAGTCTTTCTAAAATTTTGATTGTATTTTACAACTAAAATGCCTAAATATAGATATACAACTATCAAATTTAAGCCGTAGTCTAGGATCAACTTTAGGATGCCTATCATGCAAGGTAAAGAACTTTGTGATTTCTCATTGTTGTCATGTTTAATACATATGCATGTTCTTTCATTTAAACTACCGTGATCAAAATAATAAACATGATAAAATGTAGGCAGGGAAATTAAACATCCTATTTTTGTGTGATAGTAACAACCAAAGGTATTTGTTCACATTCCATCACCATGCTCAAATCAACAAACAATCCTCCAAATACACTCCCTTAAGATCCTTAGATATGTGAAACACACCCACATGATCATGAGTCAAAATTTCTTTTGTATCAATACTATTAACATGATCATGCAAATCAACACTACTAGAAACAAGAAAATTGTTAACATGTGTATTAGATGTAGCATAGTGTAGGGATGCATCAACCTATTTGCATGAATTTTTAAATTCTAGCCCTATAGAATCATCATTTATCTCCATGGGTACATGTTAATAATCATCTTTGTCACAATGTCAAGGGCTAGTAGAAATTTTAGAAAACTAACCTCACCATGCTAAGCAATAAGATGAATCCTACAATGGGTAGGTAATGCAAGATCTATTAAATTAATAGAGGACTCTAAAATTAAAATCTCATTGCGTAAATTTGATACCATGTCCAACATGTTTTCAATTTTAGAATTTGGCATGGGTGACAACTTGGTTTTTGATGTACAATAGGGAATATCATAGCATGCATCTACTTCCTCTTTTTGGGTGTCCACATGTGTCTTTTCTTCAAGTTGAATGCTACAATTTTCTACATGTTCACTCATGCTTGATTTATTATTAAGTGGACTTTTGGGGGATTTCTAACATGCATCCATGAACACAAATTCATTAGATTTATCATTTTCATTAGTAAGACTTGATTTATCTTAGCAAGTATTTCTCATTAACCTCAACAGTATAAAGTGTTTCTTCAAAAGATATAACACTGCTATTTTGTTCATCCAAGTCACCACATGAGGGGCAATAGTCTTGATATTATTAGGTGTACTTGGCATGACTTCACATCCATCTAAGCAATTAGGATTTTGAGCATATTCACCCCCATTTACATAATATTTTCCTACATGTATTGTTTGTGTCAAATTTACATGTAATATCTACTTGATCTTTGTTTTGTGTCAAACTTTAAATTTGTATCTCCTTTCACAAATGCCCATGGATCTCCATGATTGATTTGGCTACTATATGCATAATATATTACATTACATTAGACAAGGCTCCAAAACAAAATATTAAGAAAATTATGGACCACATAAATTCTTAGTATCTATAAATTAAAAATGTGTTACATTTTTCATGCATTCTGATGCAGGAGAATCCCTGGTTCAAGAGTAATCTTGCATCAACCAAAAATATCTACATTTCAGTTTGTTTGCATTTCAGTTCTTTCATTTTTCCAGTTCAGTCAGAAGTAGTTCAGCTTGTGGTCTGGTTTTGGCATTTCATATCTTGTGGATCTAGACTTAGCATCTACATTCATTCATCTACATCATATCAAGAATTCAGAGCATTTGGATAAGCTACCAGAAAGATATCACTATCAAAAGATCATCTGTTTTCCCAGAGTAGAGAATTCTAACAGTTCCTGATAACCAACTGAAGAAGAAGGCTTGTAGATCATTCCTTGACTTACAGATCCTAATGACACATTATTCAATGACCCTTGGTTCATGGTTGACCTTCCCCAGAGGTCTGCATGTTGTTCCATTCATTTGAGGAAGTGTTCTATACATTTAGGTCTGACCTATCTGTGAACATGTTACATCTCTTCATTGGAGTTTGTGACCTTCCTTGGCTGATGCACAGGAATCTATTGGTCCAGAAATGATATATATTGATGTAATAGATCCTTAGGAAAGTAGTTCTCATGATTTAGAAGATTGATAGTTTAGATTCGTGCGAATGAGATTTAAAGCTTTATCTTGCACATGTATGTAATCAGGCCTGCGAGCCCTAATTGTAAGGCCACATGTTGCTAGTTGATTGTATTTGAATTCCTTGATATACTGAATGACTGAATCTGTGTTTGTTCCATTTCTTGAGTTATTTCCGTTGTGTTTACTCTTGATGCACGGTCCGGATAGTTCATTCTGTGAACCCTCCTACCGTGACTGCGCCAAGTGGTATTAGAGTGAAGTTTCATTCTTTTGAGTGAATTGGTGAAGGGGATTCCGTAAGATCTTGTTGTGAACAGATTGCTGATCTGAGGTAGGTTATTGGTGCATAACTAATCATCGATTGAGAGGCAGTTGTCACTTGTAGCTTGATCGCTGAACCTGAGGCAATTTGCACTTGATCCTAGGAAGATACCACTGCGGAGAGTTCCTCCTGTTGGTACAATGGCTAATAGAATGGATGAGATGATGGAATTGATGATAAAAATGCGAATCCGATTGGATGTTGTTGAAGAAAATAGGCGAAGAGGATTGACACTAAGACCTAATGTTGAAAGTGATGATGAAGAATTTCAATCTGCTAAACAAACTAGTGAAACCCTAGAAGGTAATGAAGAAGAAGAATCAGATCAGGTAAAGATGTTGACAGCTATTTCAAAGATTAGAAAGAGACCTAGGGTAGATGTGCTGACTTATACTAGTAATTTGAATCTGAAAGAGTTGATTGACTAGATAAATGACATAGAAGAATATTTTGAATATGAAGAAATGGAAGATCCAGAAAGAGTGAAATTTGCAAAGATAAAATTGAAAGGACATGCTGCTATATGGTGGAAAGAAGTTTAGTTGGAAAGAAATAGAAGAGGAAAAGAAAAGATTACAAAGTGGGACCGGATGGTGACAAAGTTGAAGCATCAGTTTATACCTGCTGACTATGAGTTGGAACTGTTGAAGAGATTGCAAAACCTAAGACAAAAGGAGAAATCTGTGAAGGAGTACACTGAAGAATTTCATAAGATGATCATAGGGACAAGACATAGTGAAGCAAGAAAGGAGAAAGTGGCTAGATACATCAATGGAATGAGATTGAACATTCAAGAGGAACTAAGTTTGGTAAGGATGACATCTTTGGAGGAAGCATACCAGTTTGCCTTGAAAGTTGAAGACAAGCTGAATAAAAGACATGACCAGAGACAAAGAGGTAGAGGAGGTAAATTTCAGATAAGTAGAACATTTTCTAGAGGAGACAGATCATTTGTGGAGTAGAATAAGTTTGACAACTTGTTGAAGAAGGATGACAGAGGTGACAATGCTTACCAGAGAGATGACATAAATTTTTACCAAAGAGGAAACCCTAGTGCATACTGAAATGAAGGATATAGAAGGGAAAGAAGAGGATTTGATAGGAGAACATTCAGAGGTACTTGTTTCAACTGTGGAGGTGAAGGACATAGAGCATTTGAATGCAATCAGGGTAGTACAAGCAAGAAGATAGAAAATAGTGGGAGAGTAGCCTATGTTGAGGAAGAACCTCTTGAACCACCTAGTTCAGTTGGCAATCCAGAGAAAGGAGAATCATTGGTGATGGGGAGAGCACTATTTCAAGTAGAGACATATGAGGAACTATCACAGAGGAAAAGTCTATTCAGAACTAGATGCAAATCCAGAGGTAAGTGTTTATAAAATTGTGATTGAGAGTGGTAGTTCAGATAACCTAGTTTCAGAGGAGTTGATGACTAAGTTGAAGTTGGAAAGATTGAAACACCCTAAGCCTTATCAAATAGCATGGATTCAGGATGATCATAAGGTGCTGGTGAGTGAACAATGTTTGGTAATATTTCATATCAGATCTTATCATGATGAAGTCTTGTGTGATATTATGCATATGGATGTTTGTCATATCTTGTTGGGTAGACCTTGGCAGCATGATAGAAAAGATATGCATGATGGGAGAAAGAATACATATACTATAACAGCAAATGGAAAGAGAATCACCTTGATTCCTTTGGAGGATGATGCTAAGAGTAAAGTATGTGGGAATGCTAGAATCTGTTTGGTAGATGGAAGGAAATTTTTGGATGGTTTGAGACATGAGAACATGTGTTATGCCTTGATTCCTAAGAAGCCTGAAACATTGAAGAAGGGGCTTGAAGAATCACAATTGGAAGAAATAAGAGAGTTCCTGACAGAGTATGAAGACATCATATTAGATAATGTGCCTGAAGGATTACCACCTATAAGGAGTATCAGTATTACATGGATCTTATACCAGGAGCAAGTTTGCCTAACAAAGCAGCACATAGAATGACACCGACAGAGAATGAGGAATGAAATAGATGGCTACAAGAATTCTTGAGGAAAGGTTTGATCAGAGAAAGTTTAAGTCCTTGTGCAGTACCTGTAGTTTTGACACCTAAGAAAGATGGAGAATGGAGAATGTGTACTAATTCTAGAGCAATAAACAAGATCACAGTTAAGTATAGATTTCATTTACCGAGGATGGATGATATCATGGATTGTTTGAGTGGAGCAAGATATTTCACAAAGATGGATTTGAAGAGTGGATACCATCATATCAGAATTAGAGAAGGTGATGAATGGAAGACTACTTTTAAAACAAATGAAGGATTGTATGAGTGGTTACTGATTCCTTTTGGATTGACAAATGCACCGAGTACTTTCATGAGATTGATTAATGAAGTCCTGAAGAGATTCTTGGGTAAGTTTGTGATTGTATACCTAGATGATATTCTAATTTTTAGTAAGACAAAAGAAGAACATTTGTGGCATATCAGACAAGTTTTGCAGAGACCGAGAGAAGTGAAATTGCTGATAAACATCAAGAAGTGTAGTTTCATGAAGGAAGAGCTGGTATATTTGGGATTTGTGATTTCTACGGATGGATTGAGGATGGACCCTAAGAAAGTGAGAGAAATTGTTGAGTGGCCTACACTGGAGAGCATTGGAGAGGTTAGATCATTTATGGATTGACTAGTTTCCACTAGAAGGTCATTAGGAATTTTAGTTCAGTTTGTAACCCTATGATAGAGACAATGAGAGGTGACAGACAAGATTTCAAGTGGACATCAGGAGTAGATAAAAGTTTTGAGTTGTTGAAGCAAAAAGTGACAGAGCAACTTGTTTTGGCATTGCCAGATTTCAATAAGGTATCGCAATTTGATTGTGATGCAAGTGGAAATGCAATTGGAGCAGTGTTAAGTCAAGAAGGTAGACATGTAGCTTATTTCAGTGAGAAGTTGAATAATGCAAGGAGAAGATATTCAGTTTATCACTAGGAGTTCTATGCCATAATACAAGCCTTGAAGAAGTGAAGACATTACCTGTTGCCTAAGGATTTTGTGTTGTATACAGATCATCAAGCTTTGCAGTATTTGAACAGTCAAGGTAAGTTAAATCAGACATATGAGATGGGTAGAGTCCATGCAGAGTTATACTTTTGTGTTGAAGCATAGGAGTGGTAAATCAAACAAAGTTGTAGATGCCTTGAGTAGAAGAAGAAACTTGTTGACAGAAATGAGAGTTGAAGTGTCGGGATTTGACGAATTAAAGAACATGTATGAGGGAGACACTAATTTGGCAGAACCTTGGAAATCGTGTAAAGAACCTGTTGTAGTAGATAGAAGTAAGTGGTTGGATTATTTCATTCAAGAGGATATGTTGTTCAAAGGAAGTCAATTGTGCATACCTAGAAGTTCCATGAGGGATAGTTTAATCAAGGAGAAACATAGTGGAGGATTGGCAGGACATTTTGGCATTGATAAGACAATGGCTTTGGTGAGTGAAAACTACTTTTGGCCTTAGATACATAAGGACATTCAAAGATTTGTGCAGAGTTGTAGAGTTTGTCAAGTTGTAAAAGGGAGTAGTCAGAACATTGGATTGTATAACCTTTGACAGTACCAGAGAGACCTTGGGAAGACATAAGTATGGATTTTGTAATGGGATTACCGAAAACACAGAGGGGATATGATTCAATATTTGTAGTGGTTGACATATTTTCAAAGATGGCTCATTTCATACCTTGCAAGAAGACAATTGATGCAGTGCATGTAGCTAACCTATTTTTCAAGGAGATTGTGAGATTGCATGGATTACCGAAGAGTATAGTTTCAGATAGAGACACAAAGTTTGTTGGATACTTTTGGAAGACACTTTGGAAGAAGATGAAGATAGATTTGAAGTTTGGTTCTACTTTTCATCCATAGATAGATGGAAAAACAAAGTTAGTGAATAGGAGTTTGGGAAACTTGTTGAGATGTTTGGCTGGAGAAAAAAATAGAAATTGGGAATTGATTCTTTCACAAGCAGAGTTTGCATACAATAATTCAATAAACAGGAGTACCAGAAGAACACCTTTTGAGATTATTATTGGAGTGAATCCTAGAGGAGCTGTAGAATTGAGAGATATCAGCAGGGAAGAAAAGAGAAGTACAGAAGCAGAAGAATTTGTAGATCACATGAAGACAGTGCATAATCAGGTGAAGAAGCATTTGGAAGATATGAACAGCAAGTATAAAGATAAGGCAGATGAGAAGAGAAGACATGATGAAGGAGGTAAATCACAAAACACATAATAACAAATATTCAACACAACAAATAGAACTTTCTTTTATTGAACTGGGCAACTCATTACATTATAGAAGCTCAATTACAATCAGAGGATGAATCCTCTACTGGCTGCAACACATTACAACTTTCCCAACCTCAAGACTCTAGAATCTTCAGCCTTCTGTAACCCCAAATCAGCTAGGGTTTCTATTTCCCCCCCTATTCTAGACTCTACACTGGCCCCCCTTAACTCTACCACTGCCCAGGGTTCCCAAAATAGTCATAAATAGCACTTTTTGGTGGCCTCCAGCTAAATTTCAAAACTTGCAACTCCCTCCAAAAGTAGGTCAACTTCTGGGAAGCATAACTTTTGATCCGGGTGTCCGATTGACAAACTGTTTTAAGCTCTAGAAAGCTCACGATGTGAAATATCATGCCAAAAATTTGTAAATAGATTTCCATCAACATTTTGAGACGTTATGAGAAGTTTTAGTGCCTCATATCTCATTCCATAAATTTTCAGGGGCTTTTCAGAAAATAAAAACTTTAATATCTTTCAGCTCACAAATGATCTTTGCCTGATTCCTTCGCCAAAGGTCTTATATTTCCATTATGTAACTTTCTGGAAGTTTATGCTTCATTACATGCCCAAATGCAAACTTTCTAAAAATAGCAGGTACACTTTCCTAAATAGGCAGGTCACTATTTTTAGTAGTTTTGGAAAAACTAAAAGTCCTACAGTATTATTCTGGATATTATGGAACCAGAAACACTAATTATGGGAAGAAATGAGAATAACTACAATGGTTTTTAATTAACTTCTTTTTGGGTGATGCAAGATTGTCCTTACGCCTCTGGATGCTCCTGCATCAGACATCCAGGGTAATTTGAGAAGTGAACCTGTCACGTCTCATGTGTTTGTGTGAGGAAAACCTAAACGGTCAACCTCTGCCTTAGACAACCAAGAAGAATATTCAACAGGCCTTCCTTTCCATTTCACTAGATATTCTTCATATTGCTTGTTTCAAGTGCTCCTTCCCACATGGCTATCCAAGATCTCTTCTATCTCCTCTATTGAAGTAGATGTCGGAATACTCCACTGCACTTCTATTGGTCCATCCTCTGTTCCACCTTCATAATATTTTGATAAATCAGCAATGTTGAAAACAGGGGAAATATTGATCCCACTCGGCAGCTCTACCTCATATGCATTTCCTGAATCATGCTTCTTCATGATTCTGCATGGTCCAAATTTCTTCATTTTCAACTTATTGTATGTTCCAATTGGGAACCTTTCTTTTCTCAGGTGAACCATGACTTCATCTCCTACCTAGAATTCCTTATATCTCCTCTCCTAATCTGCCTTAGCCTTGTACTGAATATTCATTTTATTAATGTGCTTTCTCACCTCTTCATGCAAATTCTTCAGATTTTCTGCAAAGTCTTCAGCTTCGGTACTTGTCTTTTCTCCGTTGTCCAGCTTCCTTAACTCAAAAGCATTTCTTGGGCTATTGCCATATACAATCTGGAATGGTGATTTACCAGTAGTCCTATTGATAGAATTGTTGTAAGCAAACTCTGCCTGTGGTAAAATCAAATCCCATCCCTTGGGCTTATCTCCTACCAAGCATCGTAGTAGGTTACCCAAACTCCTATTCACCACTTCAGTTTGTCCATCAGTCTGTGGATGGTGTGCAGAACTAAACTTCAAGTCTGTCTTCAACTTCTTCCACAATGTCCTCCAGAAATAACCAACAAACTTGGTAGCTCGATCTGAAACTATGCTTTTTGGTAGACCATGTAGTCTTACCACTTCCCTGAAAAATAACTCTGCAATATGAACAGCATCATTAGTCTTCTTACAAGGAATAAAATGTGCCATTTTTGAGAATCTGTCCACCACCACAAAAATAGAATCATGTTCTCTCTGTGTCCTTGGTAAACCTAGAACAAAATCTATGCTAATATCATCCCATGGCTTCTCCGGTACAGGTAATGGTTGATACAACGCTGTATTCTGACTTGTTCCTTTTGCCATCTGACACACTCTGCAACTCTGCACAAATTTCCTCACATCCTGTTGCAACTGTGGCTAATAATAATTTTCAACAATAATAGCAATGGTCTTATCTTGACCAAAGTGTCCAGCCAATCCCCCACTATGCTTCTCCTTAATCAGGTTCTCTCTCATGGAACTCCTTGGAATGCACAACTGGCTTCCTCTAAACAACATGCCATCTTGGATAATGAAATCCAACCATTTTGTCCTGTCTAAAGTCACAGGTTACAAACAAGCTTTCCAGGCCTCTACAAAATCTGGATCTTTAGGATACAAACATTTGAGCTCATCGAACCCAACAACCTCTATCTTCATTTCTGTCAACAAATTTTGCCTTCTGCTCAAGGCATCTGCAACTCTGTTGGACTTCCCACTCCTGTGCTTCAAAACAAAAGTATAGCTCTGCAAAAACTCAACTCATTTTAAGTGCCTTTGATTTAACTTTCCTTGACTATTAAGATACTACAAAGCCTGATGATCAGTATATAAAACAAACTCCTTTGGCAACAAATAATGTCTCCATTTCTTTAAAGCCTGAACTATTGCATAAAACTCTTGATCATAAACAGAATACTTTTTCTTGGCATCATTAAGCTTCTCACTAAAATAGGCAATGGGCTTACCTTCTTGGCTCAAAACAGCTCCTATACCCCTACCACTAGCATCACAATCTACCTGAAATACCTTATTAAAATCTAGAAGTGCCCAAACAAGTTGTTCTACCACTTTCTATTTCAATGCATCAAAGCTCTTGTTTGCTCCTTTAGTCCATCTAAACTCTTTTCTATCCCCTCTCATTGTCTCAGTTAGGGGTGCACAAATGCTACTGAAACTCCTGATAAACTTGCCAAACCATGAAAAGATCTTACCTCTGTGACACTCCTTGGTGTAGGCCATTCAATGATAGCCCTTACTTTTTTCGGGTCCATCTTAAGACCTTCTGAGACAACAAATCCCAGGTACACCAACTCCTTCTTTGCAAAACTACATTTCTTCAGATTAATCAACTTCTCCTCCCTCAGCTTCTCTAGAACTCTTCTGATATGTATCAGATGCTCATCCCAAGTCTTACTAAAAATCAAAATATCATCCAAATAAACAATAACAAAACTTCCCAAAAATTCCTTCAGTACCTCGTTCATGAGCCGCATGAATGTGCTCGGTGCATTGGTTAGCCCAAATGGCATGACTAACCACTCATACAAACCTTCCTTTATCTTGAAGGCTGTCTTCCATTCATCTCCTTCTCTGATATGGATCTGGTGATATCCACTCTTTAGGTCAATTTTTGTGAAGTACTTGGCTCCACTCAAACAATCCATGATGTCATCCATTCTTGGCAATGGAAATCTATACTTGATCGTTATCTTATTGATGGCTTGAGAGTCTGTACACATCCTCCATTCTCCATCCTTCTTTGGTGCTAGTACTGTAGGTACCGTACATGGGCTTAGGCTCTCCCTTATCAGTCCCTTCCTCAACAACTCCTGAACTTATCTGTTTAGCTCTTCATTCTCTGCAGGGGTCATTCTATGGGTTGTCTTGTTTGGCAAACTGGCTCCTGGTATCAAATCCATTTGATGACTTATCTTCCTTACTGGTGGTAAACCTTCTGGTACATTATCAGAGATAATGTCTTGGAACTCTTCCAACATATCTGAAACTTCTACTGGTACATCTTCACAGTTCTCTTGACTAATCTTAGGAATCAATGCAAAGCAATGACGCTCATGCTTCATACCCTCCAAAAATTTCCTACCAGCTACCAAGCAATTCTGGCAGTACTACATACCTTTTCTTCCACCTCCTTCAAGGGCTTCAATTTATGACAAACTCCATCTTTTGTTAGGGAATATGTGTTTGCATGGCCATCATGGACATCGCTCCTATCATACTGCCACAACCTTCCCAACAGCATATGACATGCATCCATCGGTATGATATCACACAGTACCTCATCATGGTAGTCCCCAATCTTGAACTTCACTAAACACTGCTCATTGACCAAAGCTCTATGGTCTTTCTGTAACCATGCAATCCGATATGGATGTGGATGCTTTCTTCTTGTCAACTTCAACTTGTCAACCATCTCTTCTGAAACCAGAATATCAGTGCTTCCACTATCAATAATAATATCACAACACTTACCTTCACATTTGCACCTTGTACGGAATAAACTCTTCCTCTGATTTGGTTCTTTCTCCTCATTCAACAGGGTTCTTCTGACAACTAGGGTTTCTCCCCTTTCAACATCTTTAGAATGCTCAGACTATGCATCTTCATCTACATGTGCAACTCATGCATTACCTTCAGGTCTCCTATTTGTCCTTGCTTGATGTTGCGGACACTCATATGCTCGATGCTCTTCTTCTCCACATTGGAAACAGGTTCCTCTAAAACATCCTCTTCTAGGTCCTTGCCCAGGTCTACCTCTTCCTCTTCCTCTTTGCTCACCATTGTTCTGGTCACGAGGACGGTAGGTGTTATCTCCTCTCTGATTTCGACTGGTGCCAGCTTCTTCACTTTTCTTTGCATCTTCATTTCGGCCCCCATAGGGTCTTCCACCAGTCCTTTCGCCTTGACCTCTTCCCCTTTGCTTACTGTCAAATCTTTTATTCAGCTTCTCTTCCACCTTCAAGGAAAACTAGTATGCATCTTCTATGGTGGTCATTCTGACCAGGCTTAGCTCCTCCTGAATGCTCAGCCTCAACCCATTAATGTAACGGGCTACCTTTTCCTTGTTGGGCTCTACATGGCTTGTCCTGATAGTAATCTTATAAAACTCTTCTGTATACTCCTTAACAGACTTGTTACCTTGCTTTAGTCCTTGCAGCTTCTTCTGGATATTATGGAACCAAAAACACTAATTATGGGAAGAAATGAGAACAACTACAATGGTTTTGAATTAACTTCTTTTTGGGTGATGCAAGATTGCCCTTACACCTCTACATGCTCCTGCATCAAGACATAAGGAATTTGAAGTTGGAGATGAAGTGATGGTGTACTCGAGTAAAGAAAGATTTTCAGTTGGGACATATAACAAGTTGAAGATGAAGAAGTTTGGACCTTGTAAGATACTTAAGAGGAAATGCATATGAAGTGGAGTTACCGGAGACATTGGGTATTTCACTAATTTTCAACATTGCAGATCTTTATTAGTATCATGAAGCAGAGTTCAGTGACAACATGGAAGAAAAGTTGAAGAAGCAGTTACCACAACAAGCACCGGAGTAATACAAGACATTTTGGATAGTAGAATTGTATGCAACACTAGAGGAAGACAATACAAAGAATACCTTGTGAAGTGGAAAGGCAGACTAGAAGAAGACTCATCTTGGATTTCTTAGGCTGAGGTGGACTGTCTTGGTTCTCCCCTAGCCCCAGCAAAGTGAGGGACTCATTTTTTGAATAACCCCTGATGTCTAATGCAGGAGCATCCCTGGTCCAAGAGCAATCTTGTATCAACCAAAAACATCAGCATATCAGTTTGTTTGCATTTCAATTCTTTCATTTTCCAGTTCAGTCAGAAGCAGTTCAACTTGTGGTCTAGTTTTGGCATTTCACATCTTATGGATCTAGACTTAGCATCTACATTCGTTCATCTACATCATATCAAGAATTTAGAGCATTTGGATAAGCTACTAGAAAGATATCGCTATCAGAAGATCATCTATTTTCCCAGAGTAGAGCATTCTAACAGTTCCTGATAACCAGCTGAAGGAGAAGGCTTGTGGATCATTCCTTGACTTGCGGATCCTAATGACACATCATTCAATGACCCTTGGTTCATGGCCGACCTTCCTTGGAGGTCTGCATGTTGTTCCATTCATTTGAGGAAGTGTTCTATGCATTTAGGTCCGACCTATCTGTGAACACGTTACATCTCTTCATTGGAGTTTGTGACCTTCCTTGGCCGACACTCTATTGGTCTAGAAATGATATATATTGATGTAATAGATCCTTAGGAAAGTAGTTCTCATGATTTAGAAGATTGATAGTTTAGATTTGTGCGAAGGAGCTTCAAATCTTTATCTTGCGCATGTATGTAATCAGGCCTGTGAGACCTAATTGTAAGCCCGCATGTTACCGGTTGATTGTATTTGAATTCCTTGATATAGTGAATGACTAAATCTGCATTTGTTCCATTTCTTTAGTTGTTTCCGTTGTGTTTACTCTTGTTGCATGGTCCAGATAGTTCATTCTGTGAACCCTGCTGTCGTGACTACACCACATTCTAACTTGGGATCATACTAAAATACACAAACTAATTTTCAAATATATTGTAATAGTTCATTGACTAACTATTAGTAACACATTATTATTTCTATTTCCAAACATTTTGCAATTTGACAAGGACTAGCCACTATGCAACACTTGTTTCTTTTTACATTTACATTCTTATGATCATGTTACTTTAAAATAGACTAAAGTTGTGCAAATTTCCTATCAAAAACATTGTTTTATGAAATTGTAGTAATGTTGGTGGGAATCCTTGGCCATTTATGTCTTTTGATATGGAAAAGAACTTTATGTAAATTGCATTTAATTTAATTTTTTAAAATAATTTTTATTTAAATCAATAAATTATATACTTAGAGATTGGGAGAAAAATCACTTCATACTCAACTCTTAAGAAGTCCACGATCTAGAATGATATTGATTACAAATGTGACACAATATTTGGATTTAGGAAAATTATGCAACAAGCAAGCTAGAAAAGCTAAATCTTTAGACTTATCACAAAATCATTACATCATTAAATAGAGCAAATGCACTATATTTTGAGGTATTTTTGGAATACTTAGAAATTCCTAAATGCACTCAATCCAGTCCATGCTAAGTCTCAAAGACCACATTGTCATTATAGTGCCATAGAAAAATAAAATTTCTTAGAGAAAACATAAGATACATATACCATTAAATAAAAAATATTATATATCAACAATGGCTATAAACAAGTCCAACATAACTATACAAAAATAACATATAAAATTCTCAACGTTCATCCTTAGGTTTATTAATATATTTAAGGAGCATATCTTATCTTGTATCTTTGAGATAATAAGGGTAATATAAAAACCATTTTTCCTTTATAATCAAAATGTTTATGTTCTTCATCTAGGACATGATAATTCCCTTCTCAATTTATTCCTTATCTTTAACCAAGATGCATATTGAGTCAGTTGAAACTGTCTTAACTATTGTAGTGTCATAAATCAATTAGGGTTATTTTAAAATGTTTACTTAGCCAACTATTTAAGCTATGACACATCAAAATGGGTTTCAAACATTAATTTTATTGGTAGTATTTCAGATTGTAATCTACCATCGAGGTGGTGATAAATTTATCAATTAATGTTATATTCCTAACATGAAACTAGGATGTGTATGGTTGTTGTAATGATTTTTCAATGATGGTTTTATTCAAAAAATATAGTTAGTAGGTATGAATTATTTCTCATGGTATAAGATTGCAATTAGTTTGTTTAGAAATCATTCCTTGGTGTATGTTTTTATGTTGCAATGAAGTTGTTAACATGCACTTTCTTGAGTGATTGAATCTCCTTTAAATGCCTTGTAACTTCCAAGTAGCATGAGTAGACCCATCTAGGTGTGGGAAGTGTGTCTTGGGGTTTATGTACCTTTTGATGTTCTTAGTTTTCCTCATTTGATCAATGAAGGGCACATGTGTGCCTAAGCACTTAGACTAGACTATTTTTGTACAATAGGTTAAATGAGAAAACCATCATGAAATGTTTGTGAAATCAAAAGTTTTTATCACAAACTTACATGTTATGAGTAGAGACCTGAAAATCAGACCCCAAAGTTTAAAATGCAAGCCTATTGGTGTTTGAAGTATTAGTTAAATTTAAATGTTTGTTAGATACTAATTAGAATATGAACTTTGAAATGCATGATGGAAATTGGCCTCCAAACGTTGAAGTGAGAGCATGTTAGAGCTTGAACTTGGCTAGAGCTAAAATTTTTGTTTAATACAAAATGCAATTTAGATGCCTGAAAGAGCCAAAATGTAAAATGCAAATTAAACCTTGAAGTACAAAATGTAGGATTTATTGAGTGTAATGAAATTTTACAAAAAATGCTTAGGGTAAGTAAATGTAAATATGTAAAAATAATAAATTCTTTTAGTTATAGATAAATGTTAATAAATAATAATTTATAAGAGTTGAGTAGAAACATGTATTTAATTAGATTTAAAACCTTAATCGTTGACTTAAATAAGCTTTCATATATAAATTAAAACCTTAATCATTGAAATTGATCTATAAGCTTTTATGATTCTCCAATGCCTTCTACTATCACTGGATCTCTTTTTCTTTATAAAGTTTCAAAATCTTACAAGAATTCTTGTTGATAAAAAATGAGATTTATGGCTTTGAATGACACAGTCTAGTGCACGTAAAATTAAATTGTTTGAAATAGACAATTATATGTGTTTCAAATTATACTTACAAAACCTTATTTATACCAAGCTATAGTTGCACTAGGATGGCCATGTTTAACCAATTCTCTACAAGATGACTGATATGTCTCACCAACACCAATGATAACTAGTGTCTACTTTGGAAGTCATGGAGCAATATCAACATACACACCTACATCGGAGAAGAAATTTTATGTTGATATAGGCAAGTGCAACACAACATCCCTATCTACGCTGATGTAGGACGTGTATGTTGATACATTTGTTCCACAATCCAAAGTAGACACTATCATGTTATGATGTTTGTGAGACATATCACTCATCAAGTGTAGATAATTGGTTCAACATGGCCATCCTAATGCAACTAGATATAGCTCAGTATAATATTAAGGTTTTGTAAGTACATATTTTCAAAAAAAAAATAGTAGATGACAGTCTACACGTAAAATTAAATTGTTTGAAATAGACAATTACGTATTGAATTATACTTACAAAACCTTATTTATACCAAGCTATAGTTACATTCAGATGGCCTTGTTGAACCAATTCTAGATACAAGAGGATAAGCAAGCTCAACAAGTCAGAAGCAATATTTATTGTATGTTGATAGGTTCAACATGGCCATCCTAAGGCAACTATAGAGGTTTATACAAGGTTAAATTGTAAGTATAATTTAATAGATGATGTATCTAGATATTTTGAAAATAATTTAATTTTATGTGTAGACTGTACGTATCATCTACTAAATTAAGTCACTTTTGATTCATAGATTTAAGTTAATTGATCCAAAGCATCCTTCACTATATTTGAGTCACTAACACATGTAGAATCACATTATTAATTAAATTATATAATATCTAAAAGAAAACTTTACCATATATCCATGTTACCTCCCACTCAAGCTAATAAGTATTTTCCTTTCTTTTCTTAAGGTGTATAAAATTTATAAAATGTTATTGTATTTAAAATGTTCTTGTATTGTGTATTGTGTATTGTGTGTATTTTGTACTACTTATTCTCTTTCTTGTTTTCTTATTTATATATAATATATTTATACACATGAGAACTATGAATTTCTACATGTGCACATGATACATATCTCTAGATGTCTAATTTTCCACATGTTTTATCCAGTTCTAGAGATCTTTAACTACATCACACATGGCAAATTATGCACCAGTTCCACCTCAGGAACTATTTGCATGAACTAATAATGAGATCGATAGATTGAGAGTTTCCATAAATGACGGAACAAACACGGGAATAAGTAAAGACAGTTGTAAGTCCATAATGGAAAGCTTAGAAAAAAATAGAGATAAAATTTGAGACATAAGTGCTTATTCCCCTGATGCTATAGTTGCTATTCTTTCCCACATGCGAGAAGAAGTTTGTGGTGATGTTCCCCTCTCTCATGTTCAGAGTGTGGTGACAAAAGAAACCATTAAATCCCAATGCTTTCCATACTATCAGAATAAGGTAAAGGTCAAGGGATACTAGGTAATGAGATGTGTCAATGATGATATGGCCAGATTGATATACCCTCAATTTCTTGCTATTTGTTATCCAAATAACGACCAAATTCCCTTATATTTTGCACAGCAGTTGTATGCTGAGTTTCATTTGGGCCTCAAAGTCAACTACTGTGACATTCCACCATATTGTGGTCAAGGTTGTGGCAGGCTTGCTGATAGGGATGCTTATCGTCGACCTGATCGGGTGGCCCCAACGTATAGAGCATTAGTTGGTGAGAGGAATCCTGCTATCTCCCCAGTCATATCCCCTTCAGTAGATCATGTTGTCGTTGCTTCTCAAAGGGAAGTAATTGATAGTGTTGGCAATATTGCAGTTGCCACCACTACGATAGCTACTAATCATGTGGGTTAGTTTTTGATGGCATGACGTCCACGACCTAGAGATTCATTTATAGCACAGTGTACTAGCAATCACTGTGATCCTTATGCTATGACAAGCATCCCTACACCTGCACAGTTGGATGGTCTCACAGGGGCAATGGCGCATAGCACATTGTATTGTTTCACAGAGGATCTCTTGGAGGCATATGCATTCGTTGCATTAGAGCTAGGGATCTCCATAGACCAGGTTAGAGATCATCTGGCTATGTCTATTCATTCACATTCAAAATCTTGTCATTCTGACCACCCTTCTAGGCTTGGTAGCACTAGTGCACATGACGATCCACCTACAGATCATTCAGTTGCTACATAGGCTAGTGATCTAGGTTTAGATCATCACCTTGAGAGGATGCATACTTCTACATGATTTATGGATATGTTGATGCACTTTGATTCTATATCGATGCCATCTCAATTGGTCAGTCCCCTTCACTTGTCATTACTACGACATGAGAGGGCTCAGACAGATAGATCAGATCATTTGGATGATTTAGTGGAGGTAGACATTGCAGAGGGCTCAGATCCTGTGGTACCAAGTGATATGCAGGTATTTATATGTGTAGATCTAGATAAGATATATATTTATGTGTGCATGTGCATACATTCAATTCAAATTTTTTTAAATTTTTTTCAGATTTTAGTTTTAACTAAATGATATATATATATATTGTAGATGGAGACACCTCATGTTACTCCTAGCCTAAGGTCAGATCGGGTACGTCGATGTGATTCTGTTGATGATATTGTTGCCAATGGACATGTGAATTTTGTATATACATGGAGATATATCTATCTATTTATAATAAATTACAATATATACATTTTTAAATAGTTCTATATATCTAGATAAAATATATTTAACTATGCATTGTACTTGATTTTATCTCTAGGACTCGGCACATGCATCAGAACAGGATTCTCATTTAGAGGGTCACTCGATTAGGAGTTGACATGACGATTAGGCTGCAGTCACCTAGAGAGGTCTCCATTTGATGTTGCTTCTAGCTCAACATTTCCATTTATTTATGTTTGATATGTTGACATTTCCACCTGACTTGATTACATACATGTGTTTGATGGTTTATGTGGACATTTGTGTTTATGTTTATGTTTATGTTTATGCACAACTGATCAAATTTTACTTCTGGAGTCTTTGGTGAGAGTCCTTCTTCTGTCTCAGCGATCTATCCTTCATCTTTTATGTTGCAGAGCCTCAGTCGGTAAGACTTATTCCGTCAGCCACCTTGCAACTTATCACTCTGACTGTTGTAGTCATGCCGATGTGAGATCCAACAACTTTGACTATCAACAAGAACAATACCATCGGTCATCTTTGACCTTATCTCTTTGATCTCACAACTCTCCCCGATGGATGACTCTACGTTACTCACCTATCAGCAAGACTTAGATCATCGGCGGGATCTTTTACTGTCCTTCCAATATGCCGATACAACCTGTCATCGGCGAGACTCTTCACTATCGGCGGATTCCTTGTTTGTTCTCCTGATATGCTGATATAGCAACTTTGTATATGCTTGGCATGACTTGCTATTACCGGTGAACTAAAGTTTCTTTACCCTGATTTCACCATTACGACCGGTCACCGTTTGTATCTGACGAAAGGTACATTCTCAACATGCATTCGCGATATACATTCAGTGAAATGATACAAAACTTACGCTGATGCATCGATGGACCAACTACTCATCAGTGTGATGAATGTCTTCGGCCAAACCCTAAGATCTCTTGCTGCCAACCGATTCCTCTCAATGGATCTTTGTCAATATCACTTGTTTCTTATCACCCCGATAAGAATCTTTAGACCGTGACTTGCTTTCAATGGCTTGAACCTCTCTTCGGCCAGATCATCCTTATTTCTCTGAGAGAGAAATATTTTGCCGATGGCCTTGGTCTCACCAATAATGACTTCAATCGCCCAGCAACCCTACAATTCGTCTACTCTTCAACCCAACCCTAGCACATGGAGATGCTAGGTTAATCTACTGTGTGACATGCATTGTCTAGATCCTCTGCACCATAGAACACCAAAAATAGAACATAGAACAAAAAAAACAAATACTGTACAACGAAGCCATTCCACTGATTTTGACAGAAATCGCACAAGTGGAATGCTTCACATCGACATGCTGTAACAATGGAATGCACAGAAAGAACTACACTTCGAACATAATTCTATAGTTACACAATACACAGTTATAGAGAACAGAAAATCCAAATTGATGGAACAGAACAATTTTTATTTCTCAGATGATTTCCAAATCACAATCCTCAAATCTACTTCAAATCTACTGAAATCTACTAAACCCTTCTCGGTTGCTCCTTTGTGCTTTTATTAAGCCAGAGTTGGAAAATCAACAGTTGCTCAACGGTTAGGGAAGGCCAACTACCCTGAATCCTAATCGACTCTTGTTGACCTTGTTGGATTCTACAAAATGTGTCCATTATTTACCAAATGGAAAACAAAAACTCCTAGGTTTTTAGAAAACAAGACATGAACAAAATGACATGGCAAAATAGGCCTTATTTCAACATAGTATATTTTACTATGGTGCCCCTGCACCAGTTTGAGATATGGACATGGACATTTGTGTAACTTATGATTATGTTTGAGATATGGACATTTATATGTTTATGTTTATATTCAAATGACATGTATGGATGTTTATGTTTATATATTTGACATGTATGGACATTTATGCATTTATGTATGGACATGATTATGTTTATATTTTCAAACATGTATGAACATTTATGTTTATATATTTTCTTGAACATATATGAACATTTATGTTTATATATTTTCAACATGTTTGGACATTTATGCATCTATACATATAGACATGTTTATTCTTCAGATGGACACAAATATGTTTATATTTGACATGGACAAATTTACATTTGAGATATATTAATAATGTTTTCATATAAATGCTTCTTGATATTTTCAGTGGATCTATTTGATATTTACATGTGTATTAAGACATGTAATACAAGTTTTAAAATAATAAAATATTAATTAAAAAAAATATTATGCTTATCTCAATCACGTGATGTAAATTTCAATAGGTTCACATGCTAGATACATAATATATATAGATTCTATAAGTTATACATATCTCAAATTTTAAGTTTATAATAAACTCTATAGCTCTGTAATGATATACCATTAAAATATCTAGATAAAGGACAAGAATGCTAACTATATGATGAAATAACATAAGTTAGGCCCACAAAAGTAGTATATGAATACAATATATATATATATAACAAATGTAAATAAAACTTGGAAGATTTTTTATTAAAAAATAAAATTAGACTTCTAGATAATCTGACTTTCACTACTACTAGAACAAATAAGTATTACACTCAAGTCATGAATTAGACTATAAGCCAAATATCTAATCAAGTAACATTAACCACTTAGCACACCATGAACATAATACAACTACATTGAAATACCATTAAAGATTGGCTTTGCAACATCCATTTAAATGACAATGAATTGTAAACAAAGAATTCATTTGAATAACCTTAACTCAAACTTGTTAAAATGCATATAAACAACTAGAATCCATTCCATGCCCATTATCATTCAATTCCTATAAGAGGCCTGATGTAGCACACAACATACACTCAACAGAATTGTGCCATTAAACATGAGAGACAAAAATTTGGAAGCTGAAACATAACAAAATTTCTATTCCTCAACTCTGCTGCTACAATGAGAGAAAACTCTCTTATATCTAAGAAAAAAAAAAAAAAAAATTACCTTTTTTGGCAGATTTCGACAATTGTCAGATTTTGCCATTTTAGGTAATTTTACAATCATATCTTGAGAATCCAGTTTTTTCCCAAAAAGCTCATAAAGCTAAGGTAGGACGAAAAACCAACTAACATCCTAAATTCGAAACATGAGTTTCGAGTTATTAAAAAAAGCAACTTTTAAAAAACTAGAAAAAAACACTAATTTGCCATTTTGAGGGCCAAGATGAAAGTTTGAAGCCCCGAAAAAGTGCCAAGACGAGGTCCAACCTGCTAGAGCAGGTTGGGAAACCACTGGCCACCTCATAACGCATCCACTTGTAAAATTTCGTAGAAAACCCACATCCGAGTCAAAAGTTATGACCTCCGGAAGTCCCTACATCAAGGCCCTAATTCAAGAACATAGATTATTTAATGAAATTATTTCAATTCAATCAAGGCTATATCCTTATCTACACATCATAGTAGTCCATAAAATTTTAAGGAATTGTTCCTTAGGACAACCTTCATATCTCCTAGAATTGGAATAAGAATTTTAAGATCATTCTTCTCAAGTCAAGATATCTTGTTCACTTATGTTGTACAAATTTGATGGTACCTATAGGATTAAAGAATATATCTCCGTTATTTAATGCATAGAAATAATTAATTTGAAGATCATCCTTCTCAATTCAAGAGGTCTTGTTGACTTACGTTGAACAACTTTGATGGTACCTATAGGATTAAAGACTGTATCTCCCTTCAGCTATAGCTATAGTGAGTAGGAATGCAATTCTAGGTAATTTAACATAATTATAGTTAAAGCCATGAACTCATGTAAATATTCACCCATATTAGTCAAAACTAGAATAATTTTCTACTCCTAGACAATGTGAAGAGGTATTAGAACCAATGTTGATTTTGTAATATACCATGAAGATTGAATCTATAAAAGTTTATCTTATTTGAATGTAAATGAACTAGATAGAAGAGGCTTGTTAAGTTTGAGACTAGAATGATAATTAAACTCACATACAACTTTCTAAATATAGTGAACTAAAAAGTTGGGTTTTATAAATTTCTAATGATAACAAACTCAAATGGGCACCATGGAACTTTACTTTCATAACTTCAAGATACAAAAAAAGAGATTCCCTTAGATTTTATACCTTATTCTAGTCTAGACCTAAGAATATCTAATCTACACCTAGATTTTATAGCTTATTCTAGTCTAGACCTAAGACATATCTAAGACATAATTACATTTTTTAGTAGATGTAAAGTTTAGACATAAGACATATCTAAGACACCTAGATTTTATACCTTATTCTAGAGTCTAGACCTAAGACATATCATTTAGACATATTTAGATTTCCTAGTAGATGTAACTTAGACCTAAGGCATATCTAATCTACACCTAGAGATTTCATGTACCTTATTCTAGTCTAGACCTAAGACATACCTATGACATATCTAAGACATAAAAGAGTAAAATATCATGAACAAAAAGTTAAATTCATGGGAAGAAGATAATTAATGTTATTATGAATGGATATTGTGGAATGTCAATATGAAGCTTGACATTAAGAGGCTATATAAAGAAGGAAAAATTGGGAGATAAGAGCATGAATTGATTATGTGTGTTAGAATAAGGAAGATGATAAGTGAGAATAAATCATGAGGAATGAATTATAAGACATGTATATAATCCATAGAGGTATATTAATATATGATCTTTTGTGTGTGTGTGTGTATGTATATAATTTCTGATTTGTACTTATTGCATATCTAAGTTCTCTTTTTTATTACATCACATTGAGGTTTACTACATATAACAAATATTAAAAACTTGGACTCCAATCTAGCTGACTCAATACTACATGAAAAACATTTAAATGTTTGGTTACAAAGTCTCCTCCATGCATCTTTAAAGAATAAAATTTTCTTTTCAAAAATAATGTATTTACAAGATACATAGTTATCAAAATCCCTTATCTTATTTTAATTATTTCATGTTATATGACAATAAAAAATAATTTAAAGATATTTATAAATCTATTTCCAAAAACTCTAATGCTACATTATTCAATGTCTTATGATTTTACTTTGGCTAGGAATATTTCAATTGACATATCAATTACCTAGATAGGGTTAACCACTAGAACCTAGTGAACCATACATACAAACATATGGTCAAATCATCTCATGATGAAACACATGCCTGTTGAGTGATTAGCATCTATATGTTGTAACTTAAAAGGTTGCAATGATAAAACAACATGGAAATGAGTCTTTAGGAATTTGTAAATGTTTGAGAATTAGATCAATCCTCATGATCGGGAAAGAGTACTTTAAGTGTGCAACATCGTTATGATTGCAATGAAATGTTAACCTCAACTCAATCATGTACTAATTGTCTCATAGTGCACTAAGGGCGACCAATGTGAATTCAATCAATTTTATATTTAATAATTATAAACTAAGTTATGTAGTGATGATTTGTGCATTGATGTTGAAAGCTTTGATTTTAATTTAATTTATATTGTGACATCTCTAGTGCATATGTACATGTATTGTAGCATGTTCAAAGAGCATATATAGCATTAAATAAAAGCATTCAAAATTTATCATATCGTGCATGCTTGAATAAGAATCTAGGGCATTCTCTATATGACTTCTAATAGAGAGATCATTTGTACATTAAGAACTACATGTTGAAATTTAAAATTTGTTAATGAAATAATTATTAATTTAACTTGCATAAATTGAAAAATAATTAATACATGAACATAGATCTAGATAGTGAATTTAGGTCTTCAAGACATTAAAAATTGTAAGTTCTTCATCCATATTTTTTAGGTCACATCAAGTGGTTCAGCTCACTCTTCAATGACATCTAATATTCTCTAATGATAATCATTATCTAGTCTCCACTTACGACGTCCACGTGTGTTTGAAACCGCGTGAAGAGATAGGCCGGTAGCAATTACTAGGTGACCATACTGATTTACCTTGTTCTTAGGTTGATAATCAACAAAGTGAATCCCATGGTGAACAATCCTGACTTATTTGAGATATGTCCCTTGCACTACAATTAAACTTGTGGGAAACAATATTCCATGGTAAGACAACATTTATATAACATTTTCTTGAGGTAAATGTAACCTACATCTATGAACATGTATAGCATTATCATTGCTTGGTAATACATAACATAAATTATAATATAAATTGAATGTTTAAATCACTCTTGAGGTACTTGACATGTACATATGTAACAAACTCAAAATGATTTCAAAATATATTAAATAAAGTTAAACCTATGGGAAACATCATTCCATCACTTGTTTCTGGATTTATTAGCTTTTGCCTCTCTTCTATGCAATGCAATAAATAATAACTAACTTCTATATTTCCAGCCTTTGCTATGACTGCAAAAACATCTACACCAAATTTTTAATCAATCTTAAAATATGGTTATAATCAGTTGAAATCAAAGGAATGTCTTCAAATCTTTGATCCTCATCTTTATTGTATGTATTGGTAACAACTAGTGGCACATTTTCCCATTCACTGACATATCCACATTGTTGGTTCTTACAATTCTCAAAATCTCCCAACATGCACTCATAACAAAAACAAGAGTAATCCCTAGTGCATAACGTCCATGTATGGCTATATGTACTCATGACGCAATGCAAAGATCTTGTTTTCTCTACCCTCTTGCATCCATGCATTGATCTTCTATCCACACCTACAAATTTATTATATTGTACATTATGAATATAATATATCTAAATAATTAAATTCAAACTAAAATAAACAAACTCATGTACACATATATCATATACATGAATATATATTTAAAGTACACATTAAATAAATTCAAACAATACATACCTGATATCTCCCAAAACACCCTATGTGGAATGTATCTATTTGTTCTTGAAGATGTGCCAGCCTCATTTGGTGCAAAGTGTGACTTAAACCATTCAACAACATCATATGCATCATTTATACAATCTCCATCATAATTCATTTGATGTTTTCTTAGAGCACATTTGATGCAAGCTCCTGCGCCATCATGTTCACCCTTTCCATGCCCACTCTTAAAGAAACTCCAAACATGTGGTATATTGTCATTTCGACGATATCTACATAGTACATAAAATGGCCTTGATCATTTGAATTGTGATGCACATCTATCTGACCATACAAAATACTTTTCAAAATTTACACCCCTCCTTGCCAAATATCCAAAAAAATTCTTAAAGAAATGTTGTACAAAATGTGTGTCACACTCTTTATCATCAGTAATATAAAAATGATATTCTTTCTTGATGACTTGTGCTTCATTAAATGTACTTTCAACACCATCCAAATCCAATTGTGCATGCAGATAACACACATGCACCACAATAGTGATATGCTTTGAAAAGTTTAATATTGTTATTGAATCTCTTTTTGATATACAAAAGAGTAATTTTCTGCAAAGTCGACTACTGATAAAACTGTTCCAGGTGGGAAAGTATCTCTTAATGTTTGAAACTGTTGTGCTTTCCACTTAGTAAAAAAACCATGATGTATGTATGGTTGTATCAATTTATTAAAATTTTCCATAAATGTTCCAATAGGTATCTCCTCTTCTACATAATCTAACCTTGTGGATTCTTTCCCATTTTTTCTTTGAAATTTTATGTACTTGTAACTCTTGCAATTTACAAACTTCATGTTGATTGTCAGGAACACTGAGAGGGGGGTGAATTAGTGTTCTAAAAATCTTTTCATGCACTTTAAATTTCAGCCATTTCCCAAATCTATTTAAACAAAAACACAATATGCATATGAACGACAACCATGAAAACATGTCACATGAACATCAAGATATTACGTGGAAAACCCAAGAAGGCGAAAACCACAGAGAGGATTAGCTCTCAAATATATATTGTAATATTTACAAAAATAATTTTTAGGCTTGGTCACTCCACGAGCCTAGAACATCCAGGCTCACTGCCATGAAGTACAACTAGGTCTAGCAGGGTCACTGAATCAACCCTAAACCTAAAAAGATTACAATAAGGGCTGTTAAACCCTGAGGGTTGTTAAACCCTGATGAAGTTTCACTACCGGCCCACTGCCTTGATGACAAAAATCTTGCTTCAAATCAGATTGCACATGATAACTAGATAGCACTTAAGCATCTGCCACTATGCCAAGTGTAGTCATTTAATAACTAAATTCTGAATCCAAAGTCTTCGTCACTACTGATCTTCTAACTCTGCTTTATTATTTCATGCCCGCATCCTCTTTCACAACCCACATATATTCACACAACTAAAATTCATTGCCTTTATATATTTGCATTATGATTTGATCCATTATCAGGTCAGCATCCAAGAAGTAAAATGTGTACATAGAAAGATGTACCTTGTCAGCTCAATCCAATGCACTATGTGATGCGTGGACCAAAATCTTTTCCCAAACGTGTTCATATATGTAGGCTCTAATCATTTAAATACTTGAATAGATCTTTCACACACTATCCTTTCTCCACTTCATGATTTATCTCACTAGTCGGCCTGTTCCTCAAGAGCATGCTTAATAGGTTCATCTGCTGACTTCCAACTTCTACTGCGGATCATAGAATGCTTCCAAAATCATATCATGAACTCTTTACACATACCCAATCTTACCCTAAGAATTGCAAGGCATGATATCATCTTGTGGAGAAATGCGGATCATCAGAACTCAAACTCTATCAAACACTATGCCGATACTTAGCATCTTGTAGCTAACTTTCCAATGGACTTTAGATCTAGCTCTGGAATAGGACACTTCATATAAGTGTTTACAACACCTTAAAATCACATAACAAAATACTTATCTGTGGAGGAATACGGACCACTGCACTAGACACTGTTCATTGTTCCTGCTATACCTTTGCTTACCCAGACTTAGACATTTCTTCAAGGTGACTTCCAGAGGAAGTCATGACTTAATCATTGAAGCATAATGCTATCAAACAACTAACATCATCATATCTGAACCATATTATCAAATCATCATCTACGGAGGCATACTATCTAACTTACTATCCTCAACTTAGAATACTTTCCATACTTGGCCATTTCTATCAACCAAACCTAGAATCCAACATATTCTTCCAGAGATATCTCTTCCTATCATGGTGATAAGATCTTTGAGCCATGTTGCCATCAATGACAACATACAAGTCCATATCAGAGCAGTGTCTCTTGCCAACACTTCATTGGGTTGATTATCTTCATTTCTCAAAGGTATTTTAACTAGATTTCCACATGTTTCACAAAGACATTTTACGCAGTTTATTTAACCAGATCCATTATCATCATCTGATTTATCACATAAGATGGATGCTATGAACTGACTTACCCATGTAGGAGGTGCATTTACAAAACCATCGTTGTCTTCACAAATCTTTTGAAACACCTGATAGTAGAGATCAAATTCAATATGATAACGACAACAAAAAGTTTCAAAAACCTTATTTATCTTCACATAATATGGCCTTAACATTTCAAACATTGTTTGCCCAATCTTTATATTTGGATTTGAATTACAAAAGTTCACATACATCTCATGTTGTGTTATGTCTAGCCAATGTTTTGTATGTAGTTCATAACTATTGGGCCCAATTCTGTGTTGGATAACATCTCTACTATTTGATGAAGCACGAGTATTATCATTCTAAAAGCTTGTGATCAAGTTCCTAACAACATCTTGAATCCTATCAGATAAAGGTGCTCTACACATAATTGCCCAATTACTTTCTGAGGTACTATCATCCAATAATTTTCTCCTTTTCACATAGTTTGTTACTGTCTTTCTACTGAAACCAATCTTAGTTGAAATTGAAGACAATTTTTTTTTTGGATATTTTTTCACTTAAAATACATGTCAACATCACTCTTCTTGAAATGGACTTATCCACAGATCAAGATTGTTTCTCGATGGAAGCCAAACCTTCTTTAACATTTTCAACAATATATTTTTCTAGGTGTGAACCTTTCCCCCTTTTCAATGAGAAATCTACACCCAACAATTGTAATGGCTCATTTAGCTCCTTACTAAGAAGTACAATTGATAACAATTGGGTTCTGCCAAGTGTATCAAGATTATCGAAATGAACAATTATTTCCTTTGTAGTTTTATTCATTGACCTCCTATCAGTACGTTTAGGTTGTCCAGCATAATGTTTCAATTTCTTAATATCCATTTTAAGTAAATGATCTAAATTTCTATAAGAAATTTTTCCCTTCATCTCTTTAGCTAGATTAATACGCTGATCCATACCAGTCAAAGGAAGCGATCCTAACCCCTCTCCAACATCCATTGTTTGCACTTGGGCCTCCACTAGGCTAACATCAACTATGTGTTCTTCAGCAAAGTTTGCTCCAGTTTCTATATTACACATTAAGGAAATACATATTAAAGCAAACTTATTTAATTTAGTGAACCAAGTCTTGATATATTTTTAAGAGCCTGCATATGAACAAATTACCATAAAAATTAATATACACATGTACATGTAATAACTAATATATTTGACCACAAGTGATCTATTTATGGACTCCTGCACACAAGTGACAAATATGAGTACAAGATACATCTAGGTAGTTATACCATTTAGGATATAAGTGTGTAAGCATGCACAAATATTCTTGGTAAGATGTATAATTTGATATATATGAAGTCTCCTATACATAATATGGTAAGATAGCTCTTAGAGCCTTGAATGATTTAAAAAATATGCAATCCTTTGTTGGAATTTATATTTAAGATCAAAATGAAATTAGAATACTTGTAAAGAAAAGATAGGCCTTATATCAGTAGCAACATAGCATGTAGCAAAATAAGCCTAAGATTAAAGCGAAGAGAAACCCCACCATGGATTGAAGGTAATGAAGTTCATTTTAAGCTCAATTTGAATTCATAGAAAATTAAATGTGATAAAAGAAATAGATCTCTCCAAGTTAGTGCAACAAGTACTATCAAAAGAAGGATGAGACTAGAATTTTGAAGGACTAACCTTTATCTCTAAATAGAGTTTTATCTTACAAGATAATTAATCTAGTAGCTACTTGTTAAAGAGGTTCAACTATAACTTATATGGTGACAAAATTGAAGCTACTAAAGAGAAGGCCTATCTAGAGAAGTCCTAGTAAAGAGAGAAAGAAGGATCTTTAAAAAGACTTAAGTCAAGAGAGAGAGAGATAGAGATTTCAAAATCTACTTGTACTTGTCAAGAGAGAGAGAAAGGACCTTAGAGAGAGAGAGATATTTAAAAAGACTTACTCAAGTCAAGGGAGAGAGAGAGAGATAGAGAGAGAGACACTTATCTAGATTTAAGGAGATCTCTAGAGAGATATAAAGAAAAAACTTTAAAAAGATCTACCCAAGAGAGAGAGAGAGAGGAACTTATGATTAAATAATACAAGTATAATTTACTTCTAGTGTGCGAACCTATGAAAAACACTAATACACATTTAATTGAAAAAAATGTAAATTCACTTAGTATATTTATGTTTAAAAAGTTACAAATAACATCCTATTACATGCTAACAACTCATCAATTAAATAGGAAAGAAAATATGCATACATACCTTGTTTCTTTCTATGGTATCTTGCCAAAATTGTTTCGTGCATCTATTGTTCTCTTTCCTTTGAATACTTTCTTTGAGTCTTATTTTGTTTCTTTTTTTGTCTCCCATTTTCTTCTTCAAATTTTCTTCTCTCAAATCCTCTACCAAAAGTTTTCTTCTCCAAAATCTAGCTTCTTGAATGATAATCCGAATTAATCTTGCAATGATATATGAAAAAATAAAAAAAATGACTTCATATTTATATGGATATAACATTATTTAAAAACATAATAATAGTTTGTTTAGCCTGGGATCCGATCGAACATCAATCGTTATATGATTTTTTTTTATTTTTCATAAGATGGGTTCAATTGAATGGTTGTTCTATCAAACCCCCATTCGATTGAATGGGTCAGGGGGGGTTCGATCGAACCTCCTTATTTTGCCCTTATCCCTATCCAGCTGCATATTTATGCAGATTTTTGGGTTTCGAAGCCCTGATTGAAGATCAAAATGGAAGCAACTTGACAAACCCATCTAGAGGATTATAGTAATCGAAATGAGCTTTCTATCAAGAATAATTTTAATATATTGTGGTTTTATTATGATCATTTTTTAGTTTAATTAAACATAGGTTTTTCACCAAAAATCAAGCTCTTTGTTCTACACATGTTGAAAAATAGTATATTACCAAAAAAAATTATTAAAAATATCTATCCTCTTCGTATTCATGTCCTTGATCCAACAAAAGAAAAGAATTCTGATACATACAAAAAAATGTTATGCTTTACATAGTACACCTATGTCTAAATTGTAAATGGTTTGACTTCAAAAGTTAATTAAAAGAAAATATTCAATAAAACATTATGAAACCATATGCATCCTCTAGATATCGTAGTTAAAAATCTAAATTCAAAAAAATTAGAATTTTATTCTTCATAGAAAAAAAGTTATGTTTTACATAGTACACATCACTCTTTAATAATGGTGTTTACTATTAAAAACTAGTTATTGAAGGAGATGGAAAAGAAATGCAATTCGATTCCAAAAAAAAAAAAATATACTTAGAATCTACACACAAAATGTGACAAATTAGTGGTTTACATCATCTCCAAATTCCTCATGGTTTAGCAACTATAGGTGTCTAAAAGTGAAGATTTTTTTCAAAATGTTTATTTCAATGTCAACTTTGGCCAAAAAGTGTAACCCACTATTGTAGGATCACACAACAACACCTTTTCTTCTGTTCATTTGGATTGGAAAAAGTTGAAAAATCAAGCATTTTGGATCTTAAACATATCTTGCACTTGGGATTTGTTCTATTAGTTTGTGCATTGAGTGTTGCATGCTTTTGTATGAGTATTATAACCCATTACCCTAATAGAAATATCCCTTTAAGAAGAAGTAGAAGACTCATGGGATCTAGTGCTCCTGAAGAGAACGGTATTCCTACCTCTGAAAATCCTTTGAACACCTTCTTTACAAAAGGAGAGACAAATTTTGCAAGACACTATACCTATCACAACTACAATGGAAGAGAAAATATTTCATGATGTTGAGGAACCTATTGAGGTGGTAACACATGTACCTGATGAGCAAATAGACAAACTTGATAAAGAGCTAGCTAATTTTCAAGCATTTGTGGAAAATGAGAGGATAGCAGAAAAAGCTATACCTACGATTCACAACATAAGAGAATTGATAAAAGAAGGACAAGATGGTGTTAATGTAATTTGAGGTTTAACACATATTGTACCAACTAATGTTATGTCTGTGACTGAATGTGTAAAAGTTATAAACAACATGTCATCACCGACTCATACGCAAGTATCTACACCTATACTGACTATGGGAATATCTACATTTACATCAACAATCTTAAATACTAATGAAAATTCTTGTAGTAATTCTACCACTGGTATTGGAGTATCTAATGACACTAATTCACAAAACTATAAAGCTGTGGGATTCAACTATCAAAACCTAGCCCCTAGGGTGACTTCATATCACTCTCAACCACCCCTTCAATCCACTTATTATCAACCATCTTCCACCTATCAATATGTCCAACCACCATTCACTTACTCACAACCTCCACTCGTCACTACCCATGCTCAATCACCTCCACATTTTGATTCCAATTTCTCACAACAAACCGCATCTCCTAATGATGCCCTCTTAAACCAACTCTTGCAAGGCATGACTTCTTTATAAAAAAAAGTGACAAGCTTGAAAATTTCTTCACAACCTAATATACTGACTTACCATGCTCGTAATCCTTTATCTTATGTAATCTTGAGAACTCCTATGCCTGAGAAGTTTGAAACTCCTTTCTTTGAAAAGTGTGGTGGAAAAGGTGATCCTAATACTCATGTGGTAGCATTCACGGCTATGTGTAGTGATTTTTACTTTGAAGAGGACTTGTTAGCAAAAACTTTCTCGTGATCTCTTAAGGATACGACTTTAGAATAGTTTTTCTCTTTACCACCGAATTCAATACACTCTTTTTCATAGTTAATTGATCAATTTCTACAACACTTTCAAGAAAATATCGGACCTCAAGTCTCTCTGATTGATTTGGTTCATTGTAAGCAAGGTCCTAAAGAAACATTGATTGAGTTTATTAGTAGGTATCAAGGCCTTTATGCACAAATTCAATATTAGATGAAAGATGATGATGTTCAGAAGATATTTATTACGAATCTACAATGTAACATCTGTGATAAGATTCTCTTGATGAAGTATAACTCCTTTCAACATTTATGTACTGCCCTTTGTGATTATCAGCTTTCGTCTAGTCAGTATGAAAATCAAAACTCAATAGCTCAAGTTGGTCAATCTATGGGTGGACCTTCACAAAACAACTTAAAGAGGAATAATAAGAGTTTCATCAAGGTTAATGGGCTGAATTCAAACAAATTTTCACAAGTATCTGCTATCACTAATCCGAAAAAGACACAGTTTCAGCAAAGAAAGTTCACTTCGATATCTAAATCCTATCATTCTATCATGAATCAAGCTATGAGTAATAATATCTTGAAGCTTCCTCTGATAAAACTGTTGGATCCTAGTAGAACACAAGGATCTTATTTCAATGGTAATGCTTTTTGTCTTTACCATCGGCAACAAGGACATGATACTGAATGATGTGTGCATCTTAAACATGAAATACAAGACCTTGTCGACTTGAATGTTATACAAGTATCTGGTGTGGATGATAGTGGAAATAAGTTGGTTGCTCTGCCAAATTAGAATTTATAGATCTTCACTAATCCCTTTCCTAAGCATACGAATAATAACATTATGGAACAAAATACATTAGAGGTAGAAGATGACTATCTGGACTACGATGAGATGATTTCTATCGTAGAAGTGGATAAGGAAAATACTGAAGTATTACCTCATCCATGAGGAAATGGTATTTATGCTGAGGTCCCTCCTCCTTTATCCCTTCAAGGATCAGGAGATAATCAAAATGCATTGGAAAGACAAATTGAACAACTAAAGAAGGATATTCAGACAAAAGAAAAGGTTGAAATAGTACAAGACAGTCCTTGTCGCTACGATAGACAGAATCAACAAAATAGGAGAAATAAAACTTGGAAACGTGCAAGATGGTTATCATCAATTGGGAATAACACTGGTTCTCCTCCTCATAAGCAACAAAATATTTCATATAAACAAAGAAATGATGAGCAAGTACTGCATGGACTCTCGGACAACAAACAACCTAATAAGAACCACTCAAGATTCACATACAACTTGATGGAGCATCTCTCCAAGATGCTCGCAAGTTCCAAATTTTAGTATGATTGTACTGGCAGGTAAGAATTTCTAACCCTTTACCTCTGTGTTGTGATTCCCCCATGATATGTTATGTGTTGTTTAGGCCTCCTAGGATGACCCTTGATTCTCTTGTAAGGTCAAGGATACTAGGAGACCTCTTCTATTTTGACCTTCTTCTATTTGTAACATCATTCTTCTATATTGTCTCTCCTCTATTCTCATTGTTGTGTGTTGTGTCTTATGGACATAACGTTGTGGTTGGTGACTTGGGGGCACCCTCCTACGTGATCATCCTTAAGGAACTTGTTCTCCTCTCTTGAATTATTCTTTACCTTCTTCTAGTGGTTCTATCTAGTTGGCAGATGATGAAAAACAAATAATACTGATATGGACCTAGTGACCCTTAAGTGAGAAATCAAAAAATGGACCTAGTCCATACATGACGACAGGGTTGATATATATTATGCGATGCTTGGCTAGTAGAATCACTCCATGTGATATCTTGATGTTGTCTAATTGCACTTACAAAACATAACAATATTGCTGCTCCATGCACTTTGTCTATCTTGGATCTCGCCTTGCTTAGCTCTTTATGTGAATGATTATATGCATTGTTGTTTATCATGATTATATGGATGCTAACACCTTTTCTTGCAAGAAATTATGTGTTATTGGGAACATTTGGAAATCGTAAAGTACATGTCACCTTTGGGGGGCATGGGCTTTGTGAGATCTTGTGTTCCCTTGTGTGTTTTCTTCCTACCTTAACATGCTTGATATTGGTACACGATATCAACCACCTTAAGGTGGGGGCATATATAAGGTAAGTTGTCTGATTCAGATGCTAGTAAAGTGTGTTTGAAAAACTTGAAATCTATTGCAATCATTAAGCCCTCTATAGAGGTAGGATATCATGCATATCCTTTTATTTTAAGCCCTTCTACAGAAGGTGGGGATGGTGTATTTCTCTGAGAGATTGCACATCCTATCATTTTCAAAAGTCCTTTGAGTAGATGGGGAGTGGATATGAGACTATCCTAACCCTTAAGAGTGTCTTTGGTGATTGTTGTGGCAAAGCCCAATCATTGGTGTGTGCCTATAATGTGCTTGAGATGGCTATGAACCTAGTAATAGGTTTCTTTCATTACTTGTTTGTTGTGTTTTCTCCATGTCTTCCATGTGTGTGTGTGGTGTGTTTTTTCTAAAGCATAGTTTCAAGACTAGTGGCAATGAGCTCCTCCTATGCTTTGGGATTTGTTTGATAGTAAAATTTTGAGGTTGGGTGGATTGTTTGTTTTGTTTGGTTAGGGTTTGGTGTATGAATCCTACTCAATTTTCACCATAAACATTCAAGGGAGGTTCAACTAAGTTGAATCCTTCCTATAGCCAAGGATTCACCTTTCAGACTGGGTTACCACTTGCCACACTCAGATTCAATCAATTATCCAAAGCAAATTCAAGATCTAATGCATAAAGAGGTAAAAACCCTAATTTCATGTATTCGACAGTAATTTCATAGATAATGACAAATACTTGAAAAAAGATTATGGAAGTTCATGGAAAGATGAAACTGACCTATTTTGTTGGATTGTCTGCGAACACTTTCGGGACATTGGCGCTAGCGCCCTTGTCCACCATGCCCTTATCTTTTGGAATCTACTTCCCAATCACCAACCACCTCTGCTAGTCATCACACTCCTCTGAAAACTAAACTTGTAACCTACAAATCACTAAGGAGTATGGAGGGGGTTGTGGTGTTTAGGAGTTTGGCTCAGTCAAGCCCTAGAATGGCATTCAATCCTTCCAAACACTTTTGTTAGATAGAGAGTGTGTGTCCAAGGGAAAGAGGCAAAACTAAATGGAAATCAAATGAATCAAATCACAAAGATATCACCTTAGAAGTGTCAATCTCACATTCATGAAGTATCTTCAATCATATGAGAAGATGAAGCTCAAATCTACAAAAACACAACAATAACAATACTTTGCTTTGCAATACAATTATCATCAATGTCTCTAACTCTCAAGTATGCTAAAGTATGTCACAATGAAATCTCTTATTCTTCCTTAATTGCAAATGATACCCTAAACATGCATTTATATGCTTCTAACTAACATTCCCACTAAATTTTTGAAATTCAAATCAAAGGGTATTGGACCTAGGTCCTATTAAAGGACAAAAAGCTAACCTAAAAAGATGGGACCCACCCTAGATAGGGTAGGACTTAGGCACTAGCGCTGAAGTCCACCCCCTAGATTTCCTTTGGGAAATATTAGGGTGGGCCCCCATGAGGTCCCATTTTCACAGGGACTCCAGGGGAAACTCAACAGAAAGCATAATTCAAAGCTCAAGTGCATCAAATACACCATGAGGACTCGGGAGCTAAACCTTAGGAGGGAAAATCTCCCAAGGGGACATTTTCTGATGTTACATTTAGCCCCCACTTTAATGTATGTATGAAACACAAGGCCCATACATGCATTAAAGTATGGTCAAAACAAAGAAAACATGCCAAGAACAGAGAAGACATGTTCCACACAAATCTAAGCTATAACAAGCATGTAAAACATAGAGAAGATAAGAATACAGGCACGTAAAATACAGAGCAGACAACATTGTAGACATGCAAAACACGGAGGAGACAGTGTATGCAATGATTAAATCTCTATTCAATTATCCTTATGAAATGTAAGATGCAGTACATGAAAAGTAAACACACCACCCAAAGTGCAGAGGAGACTACTCATCTTGGCAATTGCATGATGGGGAAACAAACATGCCAAACAAATCCCATGATGTAGAGGAGATTTGTCATCTCAGCAACTACACCATGAGAACAAGTATGCCAAGCAAATCCCATGATGTAGAGGAGACTGCTCAACTTGGCAACAACACCATGAGAACACACACGCCAAACAAGGTCCTACACATGGAGGAGACTGCTCATCTCAACAACCATGCTTGAGACCACACACACGCTGTTCAAACACAGAGAAACCACGATAGACAAGTGATGGAGTGTCCCTATTGCTAGGTTCAACACCATCTCAAGCACATTACAGGAATACACTGACGATTGGGCTTTGCCACAACAATCACCGAAGACACGCTTAAGGGTTAGGTTAGTCTTAGAACTGCTCCCCGCCTTCGCAAAGGACTTTGAATAAAAAGGATATACGGATATCTTGCCTCTGTAGAGGGCTTGTAAGATAAGATAGAAGAGAGATAGGTACCTCGAGAGAGGACTTCAAGCATGCTATGCTAGTAAAAATCGTAGGCTTCTTACCTATATATGCCCCCACCTTAACGTGGTTGATATCGTGTACCAATATCAAGCATATTAAGGTGGAGAGAAAACACACAAGGGAACAAGAGCTTTTTCAAAGCCCATGCCCCCCAGAGGTGACATGCACTTTATGATCACAAGTGTTCCCACAAACACACATGATGCATGAAATGAAAACACACAAGAGCTAAGGTTACACTATGAATTTGGATCCGAGTGTAATCGTAGGGCTAGGCTATCAGAAATCTCAGAATCGAGTGTAATCGAGGTGAGATACATTTAAGATAATCATAGAGAAAGAGAAAATATATTGTTACTATTTGTTAGAGTAAAAATAAGCATCAATGACACAAAGCACAGATTGATTCTAGTAGCCAAGCGTCAAATAGTATATAACCCCCATTTGTCATACATGGACTAGAGTCCATTTCTATGATTTCTCGCTGAAGGGACACATCGTCCATATTAGTATCGTATGTTTTTCGTCATCTGCCGGCTAGGTTGAATCACTAGAAGAAGGTAAATGATAAAATAGAGAGAGGAGAAACAAGTGCCTTAGACCTTTCACGTAGGAGGGTGCCCCCAAGTCACTAACCACAACGTTATGCCCCCAAGACACAACACTCAACAATAAAATTAGAAAGAGGAGCAATTAGAAGAATGATGATACAAATAGAAGAAGGTAAAACAAAGGTGGCCTCCTAGTATCCTTGACCTTACAAGAGTCTCAAGGGTCATCGTAGGAAGCCTAACAACACTAAACACATCACGGGAGAAGCACATCACGAAGGTAAAGGGTTAGAAATACTTACCCGCGGGTGCTAAGTGTGGCTAGGGCTTGAGAGCATCTTTGAGAAGTGCTCTATCAAGCGATGAATGAATTTTGACTGTTCTTTATTTTCATATTGTTGTTGTAAGGTTTGTTTCTCAAGTGTGTTTGAAATCTTTAGTTGTTTATGAGGTGGAGAACCACTGTCCATTCCCACAGATGATAACCTTCTAAGTCTTTTATGATTTTTCATTCTCTGGTTATGGCTATGTCTTTTGTTAGAAGGGGATGGAGTATGATCTACTACATCATCTTGTTTATGTGTCGTGATTCTTGCTTGGGTGATTCAAGTTGTTTTTCAGATGTCTGTAAGCTAACTCCCGATCCCTGTAAGGATAATGGAGGAGCAACCACAAAGTAGATATCCTTTCCACGTGGGCAAGGTAAGACATCGTTCTTTTCCTTATCCACATGTATTGTAGCAACTATATCATCATAGTCTAAGTATTCGTCACTTTCTGGTGTGAGAGGAATGGGTTCCATTATGTTGTTATCATTATGTTTAGGGAAAGGATTAGTAAAAAATTGTAAGTTCTGATTCAGAAGAGAAACTGACTTGTTTCCATTATCATTCACACTTGATGCTTGTATATGATTCAAGTTAATGAGGTCCTGTATTTCATGCTTAAGACACATACATCGCTTAGTATCATGTCATTATTGTCTATGGTAATGATAAAAAGGCATTAGAATCAAAGAAAAGTCCTTGCGTTCTATTAGGGTCCAAAGGTTTAATAGGAGGAAGCTTTAAGAGATTGTTACTCACAGCCTGATTCATGATAGAATGTAAAGATTTACATATCGGAGTGAAATTTCTTTCCTTATTCTGATAGGGTGCCCTCCTTTGATTACTAATAGCAGAGACATGTGAATAGTTGTTCTAATTTGGTCCGTTGATTTTAATAAAGTTTTTGTTGTTCTTTCGATAGTTGTTTTGTGAAGATCCACCCGCAGATTGTCCAACTTGAGTCAGTGAGTTTTGACTCTCATACTGACTAGATGAAAGTTGGTAATCTCAAAGGGCTGTACATAAATGTTGAAAAGAATTGAACTTCAATAAAAGAATCTTATCATGGATGTTAGGTTCTAAATTTGTAATAAACACCTTTTGAACATCCTCGTCTTTCATTTGATATTGAATTTGTGAATAGAGAGCTTGATATCAACTAATAAATTCTATTAGCTTTTCTTTAGGCCCTTGTTTGTGTAGACACCTAAAAATGTCTTTTACCATCAAACCAACTCCTGACATCCCTAAACATACCAATTTCCCTTCTAATCAATTAATTAAATTTTTATTTAATTAATTATCCGTTCATCACCCAATTTTTCATCATTCTATCCCCAACAATTGAATTAATTTCATTAATTCAATAGTCCAAACCTTAGCCATTTGATTTAATAAATATGCAATATTTATTTGGTCAATTTCCCTCTCCTCACTAAATCTAATTAATTAGCTAAATTATGTTTAACTAATTAATTCAGCCTACTAATTGACCTATCCCTACCCTAGGCAATTAAATAACTATTATTTAATTGCCTACCTGGCCTACCTTATCCTCGCCCTAGGATTAATTAAATAAAACCTATATTTAATTAATTCTAACCTCTCATTTGGGTGGTCAAACCTAGCTTAACACCCTTCCCCACATCCTCCAAATAAAAAATTGAAATATATCCACATAAGTCAATTTTTTATTTAAATATATCCCACATCACAATTAATTCCTCTTACAACCCCTTACCACCCCCATACCTCATTTATCTCCACTTATCCCCAAATGAATTTTTAATTCATTTTACATTCCCCATATGAATCTTTAATTAATAAATATTCCATCTCACCCATACTCATTTCCCCAAAATGAATAAAAGATTTACTTTTATTCCTAGCCCTCCATTCCTCCAAGATCTAATCTAGGCCCTCCACATCACTTTTATCCTCCACCATTGATCTCCCAAATCAATCTCCACCCTTGGATCAAAATCCTTCCAAAATCTCTATAAATACATCTTTCAACCCATTTTGGGATCCAATTTTCAAATAGAGTAATCATGCCAAAATATCTAATGAGCTAGTCTTTAGTGAGTTGTAAATTGAGATAGCATTTCACATTTGAATCAATATATAGGGTTTATCATGTCTTAGGAGCTCTTGGGTGTAAAGTTCCTCTCCCTTTTGATGAGATTGGATTTTCATGTCTAGGTATAAACTCTTTGTTTCAATTTGCATTTAGTTTATGTTTAACCTTTGGTTTGATTTTCCTAATCTTCATTTGGCACACCCAGTGGGATCCACAAGGTCCAAATCTAATATGTTTTTGTGAGTTTTTGTTTGTCTAGACATGATTTTGCAGGACCAACGCTATCTACCCTGTGCAGTGGCGCCATCCTTAGCGCATTTTGACACTATCTACTATTTTAGCGCTATTTTGCAGAAGCAATTTCTCTATTGACCTTCACTCACAAAATCTATGCAATCTTCTTCATCTTCCTGCTATTTTCTAGTTCGTCTTTATTCTATTTTTGTAGGAATATTGTACGAATAGGAGGAAGTTATGCCAAAATTTTCCTAAAAGAACAAACACATGTTTTGGCATTTATTTGTCCTGCTTTTGCATGCTATTAGGCTAACCAGACTAACAAGCTCTTTGTCTTTGTAGTTTAACCTGTTATTCTGGTTAGAAACACCTATGTTTTGCAGGGCAGACACGTATTGGCGCTATCGACACCCAGCGCAGCGCCATCTTCAAACTGTGACCAGATTGCGTGACAGCATGCACAATGGTGCCTTCTTATAGTTGTATTAGCGCTATTTTCTATTGTCGCACCTTATATACCCCATTGTAGCACTATATTCTATATCAGTGCTTTCTAAGTCTTATTGTAATGCTATTCTATATATTGGCACAGTCTGTATCATATATTAGCGCTATGTTTTAGATTGGCACTATCTGTAAGTAAGCGGTGCTATCTGTATAGGGTGTCAGGTTTTCTATTTGGTTCTATCAGTGTCGCCATTACTATCCGCAGTGGCGCCATTAGGTCTCTGTATTAGCACTATTTTCTAAGACTAACTTTACGTTCTGTGCAGGGACTGACAAGTGGTTTGCAGGTTATCACCATCATTTTGCGGGCACTAACAAGTGTTTGAAGGGTTTTTTAATCTTTAGTTTAGCAAACACTTCAATTGGAAATTAAAACGAACCCTTGCATGTTAGCTCAGACAAACATTTTGATTTGGTGCAATAAAATTTGATCAACAACCATCAAACAAATCTTTGTGTGTGTGTGTGCCTTAGTTTAGAACAAACATTTAAATTTGGTGTTCTAAAATTCACAAGTGCTTGCCAATAACTATCAAAACATTTCAAATTTGGGCTTTAAAAAGAACCACAAAGTGCATCAATAAACTCATTGGATTAAAAAGAACAACAATCTGCATTCTTCACTTATATAAACAAGAAAATCAATCTAATTTGTGTGAAGTGTTTTCGTGATTTTTTTTGTTGTGTGAAAAGTGTATGCTTTTCCCTCACACCATTGGTGACCTTGGGAATCAAAAGCTTCTCACAACACTTGCATAAATCACCCCCAACATAATCCAAAGAAATAAAAGGAACCATGTTTAGTGTGATGCAAGCATAAAGAATACGTATGCTCTCCCCTCGCATCTTTGTATGAACTTGGGGATCAAAAGTATTTTTGTGGTTGTGTCACTTTTGTTAATCCTTAGAGGGCCTGCCACCCTGCTTCGAAAGGTGGGAACGACCCAAGTGGCAACAAGCTAAAGCCAAGCTCTTTCAAGCCGCTATATAAACTAATGTGTTTGTGATGAAAGTCATAAGCAACAGGTGTTGTTGTGTCATACCGACAGCCAACCTCCCCCAAAACCCTCCAAAGCGTAACCCTTAGAGGCTGGGAGACTCCATAACGGAGAGTAGCGTTGTCGCACGTATGGCCACCTCAATGAATGCACTTACTACGAACCTTTGTTTAGCAAGCCAAAATCCTTCTATTTGTTAACGCAGAAGGGAAACCTTTGAAGTGGCCCTGATTCATGCGGTTCTTAGTCGAGGTAGCAGGAATAATCCAAAGGTTTGGTGAGGGACAAGCCTTACAGGAAACCTGGATCTTGGTATGCATGAGAAGTGTGTGCAATTGTAAGGAGGAGCCGGTGCTACCAAGATGATGGAGCTACCCGCTTTGAATAGGCGCAGCTAGGGGATTCAACAAATACTGTCATATCTCCACCTTAGGTTGTGTAAAGTGCTTGTTTAACAAAATCACACATCTTTTCAAGAAACAAAAATCTTGGTTATTGTGTGTTTTTGTGCTTAAATTATTTTCAAGAAACTTGCCAAGATACAATAAAAAAATTATTTGATCAAGCTTCAATCAAAACAAATCAAAAATTGCCAACAAAATCTGTCTTTTTCAGAGCCTCAACCAACACTGCCCTATTTTAGCACCATCTCTGTCTGCTTTTGGTGCTATTTCACCTGTGGATTGGTGCTATTTGCAGATTGACTTGCCTAAAACTAAAAACCAATTTCATTGTGATCTTTAGGACTTGCTTTTCCATAATCCATATTCACCTTCCAAAAATCTAACAGCATCCCGTCCATTTTTTTCTCAAAAATTTTCTAAATCATACCTTCATTTTGGCCTTAGAGAATCAATCATTATTGTTGTTGGACCCTTTGCTATATCAAATCCACTCAAATTTATATCCACTCATCCTCATTGATCTTTGCATACCTTTTTGGACCAAAACAAAAAAATCCTTGTCACAAGAAATCATTCCAAAATCCAAAAACATATCCAAAATCTTTCAAAATCAAAACACCCATCAACCAAAAACTTGTCATCCCTTTGAGCTAAAACTAGATCTAGATTCCATCATTCACATCATATTTTGCTTGGAGAGTCATTAGTCTACCTTTCAAGTAAAATAAATCATCCTTCTTTGTGTAAGGTCATTAGTCTACCCCAAACAAAGGGAAACATCCATTTGTAATGGCACAAACCTAGTTCTTACCTAAGCTCAATTTGTTGACCATCAAAATCCTTTCAAAAATCATCAACCTAATCTCTCATATCGAACATTAAAATCAAAACATCAAAATCTCTTCCATCAAACCATCCTCAAGCAAATATCATCCATCCTTTGGTCCAAATTTGTACAAAGTCAAATACCATCCATTCTTATCATCCCTAGATTGACACCTTTTTGAAGACTTATTAATCCCCCATCATACTACCACATCCATCTTTGGGTTCAACAATTTAATCCAAATTCTCTAAGGTCTCCATCCCCATTTCACTCCATCTCCAAACTCAAATCCATACACTTGCATGCCCATAACTAGATCACAACACAAGAAGAATCAAGCAATGGCAGAACAATATAAGGGCATAGGAATGCCTAATACCAATGACATCAACATACCAATCAACCAAACATACAACATACCCGCGGTCTTTCAAATCCCAAGATATAATGCTAATGAAAATCCCTTCCATTTCTTACAACAACCACCACCACCACCACAAAATGTCCCTACCATGTCCCAAGATGATCAAGATGTCTTGAACTTTACACAAAACGCTGATAGCATGGACCTACTTGACAAATCTGAAGGTTAGATCCAAATAGATATCTTGATTATCTCCTCAAAATTGGTGCTCAACCACCCCACAACATGACATCATCTCAACCATCCACCTCTAACGTCACTCCTACCACATCCTTCCAACCATCTACATCAAATACCCAACCTATCATCCCACAAACATCAACTCCCATCGTATCTACCACCAACACAACCTCTAATGCAATCACACCTACAATCCCTGCAAGTGTCTCCAATCCTATCACCTCCCAACCCATCATCACATCCACTACCACAACTACCATAAACCCTTCTGTTCCATAAATCACCTTGGGCATACAAGGGAACATCACGCATGCAAGTACCTCCATGAATGTGCCTCCACCCAACCCTCAAACCATAGCATACCTAAGACAATTATTCTCACAACCACCTTACAATGCGTCCAACCCATCGAACATCCACCTATCCAACTTCAATCCATCCAATGTTTCTTATCCACATAACCCCAATCCCCAAATACCCCCACATATTCTCCAACAACTCTATGCTCATCAACAACAGCTTGCACAACTTAACCAAAACACCACATCACAATACCAAAACACGACCTCTCAAAACCTCCAACATCAAACCCCACCTAATCTCCAACACCTCATCCATCAGCAAACCTACACACCCCAACCACAATCAACACCAGATCTCACAACCATTGTATAGGCCTTGATCTAAAAGGTAGACGACATATAGACTAGGGGCAAACACAAACATTACTCTTTTGAGGATATTTGTCCCTATCCATTTGACTGGACATTGTACATGCCCCCCTTTCCCCAAGAATTTTGAAACACCTAAATTTGACAAATACAAGGGAAAGGGAGACCCTAGGGATCACCTTAGGGAGTTCGACATCACTTGCTTAGAAGTCTCAAACAATGATACCTATCTAATGAGACTATTCCCAAGAAGCCTCAGTGGTCAAGCCGTTGAGTGGTTCGCACATCTTCCTCCGGGCATTAGATCTTTCCCTGAGCTCGTGAAAAAATTTGTGAATCATTTCTCCTACAACTTCAAGCAAGAAATATCTATGACTAACCTTTGCAACACCAAATAAAAAAGCGGAGAATCCTTCTCTTCCTTCTTGCAGAGGTGGAGAAGCTTAGCAAGCAAACTCCCTTGGCCAATTCCTGAAAAACAACTTGTCACCATGTTTGTGACCAGCCTCAATCAGGAAATAGGGTTCAATTTACAAATCCTTTGTGTGTCTAGCTTTGAAGAAGTCATCAACAAAGGTACTCCCATTGAATGGGCCCTCATCGCCAAGGGCTCCATCAAATTGTATGACTACAAATCCAACAACAACAACAACAACAAACTCAACATCAACGTCCCCAATGCAAATAACAACAACAACGCGCAATCAAACGAAAAGCCACGCTATTGGGGAAAGAACAATAACACATTGAACGATGACATCATGGATGTGAAATCCATCCAACATATACAGAATCAACCATCCTCCAATACATACACCACCAACACAAATAACCAAAGGGGACAATTCAAACAAAACAAACCTCGACGACAATTCACACCTTTAGGAGAACCAATTGCAGATATCCTCAACAGGTGTCTAAAGAAAGGTTTGATTACTCTCCCACCTATCACACCCCGCCAAGAGAGTGAGCTCAAAGCGGCATGGTACAATGAGAATGACTACTGTGACTACCACTGCATAGTGGGACATAAGACCGCTGATTGCATGAAGTTAAAGCACTGTGTGCAATACCTCATCTATCAGAACAAAGTCAATCTTGAGCAAAACACCCAACCATCACCAAAAACCAATCTCGGAGCTTACAAGGATCCGTTGCCCAACCATAATAAAGCCTCCTCATCCTATCAAGCATACAATGTTACCCCACCACCCGCATCCTATGACTCTATCATAGGGCGGATAGAGCCATCATCTCACCATGTCAACACAATCACCATTCAGACACAAGCACCTGATTGTGCTGTCACAACCCATCATGGCCATGTATCCATCTGCACAGCCCCTACCACTAAACAAATGCTTGCATCCACATCAGATTCCCTACCCCCTCATCCAACCACACGTCCATTACCTACCAATCAATACAACCTCCTAGAGCATCTAGGAAAGACCCCTGCACAAATAACCATACTTGAGGTTCTCCGCACATCACCCCTTCACAAAGACATCCTTGACAAAGCACTCTTGGAAACTCAAGTTCGCACCAACTTGAATGTAACCCAATTCCAAGCCATGGTAGGACATATCACCGCACCTCACCATCTCACATTTTTAGAAAAGGATCTTCCCTCTTCTGACCACTTACACAATGACACCCTACACATCGAAGTCTGTATCCACAAGCACATCATCAAAAGGATCTTAATAGATGGTGGCTCCGGCCTAAACATATGCACTCTTAAACTGCTAAAACACTTGGGGTACTCAGATGTGGTTGTAGACTCCAGTGAGTGCATCACAATCAAAGGGTATGATGACACCGAACGGCTATCTGAAGGTACCATCGAGCTCCCTATTCAAGTGGGACAGAAATACTGGAAACAAAATGTCAGGTCCTTGATCTTGACCTCCCCTACAACATTCTTCTCGATCGACCATGGATCCATGCCATGCAAATGGTCCCATCTACATTCCATCAATGCCTCAAGTTCCCTCACAATGGCATGGAGGTAACCATCTATGCCGACCCCCGCCAATGTCCCCTCATAACTCATCTCCCTCCCATCTATTGATAAAACAATATGATCCTCGCCAAATACTTTGATCAGGGCCCTCCATCCCCTCCTCATGTCATATCTCACCCGCCGGCCACAAATAGGTAGCTTGAGGATGAGATAAACATCCTCAAGCATGATAGTGATCTCACCAGTCAGTAACAAAAATGTGTAGGTCTCTGAATGGTACCGCTCCACTACTGTTGTCATCAGAGCTCTATGGGCTCGTAGTACCAGCATTGACACCACTGTCAAGAGCCCCAACCTAGCCAGTCGGGCCCAAGCGGCATCATCAAACTGATCGAATAATGCCATCACCGATGGCACGCGTCGCTCCCGTGAGTACACTATAAATGACTTCAGATCTTGCATCCACAACATTCTGGTAAAAAATCTACCTATCTTTCTTCCAAACCCTTCCCTTTCTTCTAATGTTGAACGCCAAAATCATTTGGCGCCAAAACACACCATGCTTTGCACTGTTTTACAAATAGTGCTATTACAGACAATAGCGCCACTGCACAAGACACATTGCGCCACTACCATAAATAGCGCTATTGCACAATATAATTAGCGCCATTTCTAAAAATGGCACCACTCTGCCACTTGGTGCTAATCTAATGAATAGCGCCAATTCTCCCAAAAGCGCATATATCATATATTGCGCTGATCCCCTACTTAGCGCTAAAACACAATATAGCGCTACTGCTAAAAATAGCGCTATTTTAGAATATAGCGCTACTATATTGTGTATTTAGCGCCAAAAAACTAAAACCTTATTCTTCCACACATTGTGCTAATTCAGAAGATAGCACTAAAACATTCAAAACATGGCGACAAACTTCCTCTATGCTACCCTAGCAGATAGCGCCAATCTAGAGGATGGTGCTAATCCGCGTTCTTTTGGCACTGTGCGACCTTGCAATAGCGCCGCAATTCCTAAACCCATTTCTCGAACCCCAAAAAAGTGACAAAATTAAAAAATCACAAAGCCAGGGTTAGACCCTACCTAGGGTCCAGCCTCCGATGCCCGGCCAAATGATTGAAACCGCTTAGAAATGTGTCGAAGATGTGGGAATTGGGGGTTGTGCTCAACCATCTCTCCTCTGCTCCTTCTTCTCACCAAGTCAATGTGTGCAAATGTGGCATTCTTAGGGCCCACTTCTCCTAATATAGCATGCCATATCATCCCCCTGCCCACTCTTTTTCCCCTCCAGGGTGTAGATCCCAACCTTTTTCCTCCATTTTTCTTCTTGTCATCGTCTTTTCCCATCTTCTATCCAACTTTCACTTTCGTCACATCCTTTCGAGATATCGACCTAAAAAAAAATTTCTGCCGACCTCTCGAGGGGGCATCCCTCACCCATCTTATTCATTCCTGGTAGCTGTGGCATATTTTTCTTCGACCTGACACCACGTCAAAGAGGGGCAAATGTAGACACCTAAAAATATCTTTTACTATCAAACCGACTCCCGACATCCCTAAACATACCAAATTCCCTTCTAATCAATTAATTAAATTTTTATTTAATTAATTATCCCTTCATACCTAATTTTCCATCATTATATCCCCAACAATTGAATTAATTTCATTAATTCAATAGTCCAAACCTTAGCCATTTGATTTAATAAATATGCAATATTTATTTGGTTAATTTCCCTCTCCTCACTAAATCTAATTAATTAGCTAAATTATGTTTAACTAATTAATTCAGCCTACTAATTGACCTATCCCTACCCTAGGCAATTAAATAACTATTATTTAATTGCCTACCCTGGCCTACCTCATCCTAGCCCTAGGATTAATTAAATAAAACCTATATTTAATTAATCATAACCTCTCATTTAGGTGGTCAAACCTAGCTTAACACCCTTCCCCACATCCTCCAAATAAAAAATTGAAATATATCCACATAAGTCAATTTTTTGTTTAAATATATCCCACATCACAATTAATTCCTCTTACAACCCCTTACCACCCCCATACCTCATTTATCTCCACTTATCCCCAAATGAATTTTTACATTCCCCATATAAATCTTTAATTCATAAATATTCCATCTCACCCATACTCATTTAATTCCTCCTTTCCCCAAAATGCATAAAAGATTTATTTTTATTCCTAGCCCTCCATTCCTCCAAGATCTAATCTAGGCCCTCCACATCACTTTTATCCTCCACCATTGATCTCCCAAATCAATCTCCACCCTTGGATCAAAATCCCTCCAAAATCTCTATAAATACAACATCTTTCAACCCATTTTGGGATCCAATTTTCAAGTAGAGTTATCATGCCAAAATATCTAATGAGCTAGTCTTTACTGAGTTGCAAATTGAGATAGCATTTCACATTTGAATCAATATATAGGGTTTATCATATCTTAGGAGCTCTTGGGTGCAAAGTTCCTCTCCCTTTTGATGAGATTGGGTTTTCATGTCTAGGTATAAACTCTTTGTTTCAATTTGCATTTAGTTTATGTTTAACCTTTGATTTGATTTTCCTAATCTTTAGTTTGCATTAGACTAAATCAATCAATTTAACTTGAGGTCCAATGTTTACTTGAAAGTATTGTATAAATTCGTCAACTAGTTGTGAAAAAGAATGTATCAAATTCAGAGGTAAAGAGAAAAACCATTCCAAAGTAGTATCTTTGACAGATCGTGGAAAACATTTTGCTAACAAGTCCTCTTGAAAGTAGAAGTCACTACACATAGCCATGAATTTTGCGAAATGAGTATTGGGATCCCCTTTACCATTATACTTTTCAAAGCGGGGAGTTTCAAACTTATCAGGCATTTGAGCTCATAAGATTGCGACGAATAAGGGGCTATGGGCTTGATAGGTAGGTATGTTGGGCTGAGATGAGTTTGTTAAACTTGTCACCTTTTGTTGAAGGGCATCCATACCTTGGAGAAACCTATTCAATAGGGCATCATTAGGAGATGTTAGTTGTTGCGAGGAATTAGAGCAAAGATGTTGAGGTGAATGAGTGACGAGTGGAGGTTGAGAATAAGTATGTGGTGGTACATTATGATAGGTAGGAATTGGATGAGAAATGGTGGAATGAACAGGTGGCTAAAAATGATTACTCAAATGAGAAGTCACCCTGGGTTGTAAATCTTGATAATTGAATCCCACAGCTCTGTAATCTTGTGTTCCATTAGATACTCCAATACTAGTGTGAGCATTATTCCAAGTTTGTACATTTGTAGTCAAAATAGATGATGTAAAAGTTTCCATTCCAATACTAGGTATAAGAGTAGATACTTGTGTATGAGATGGAAGCGATATGTTATTAAGGGCATTCGTACATTCACTTACCATCATGACATTAGCATGTACTATGTGTGCTATACTCTGAAGTGTATTTAAACCATCTTTTCCTTCCTTCAAGAGTTCTCAAACATTATGAATTGTAGGTAGAGCCTCGTTGGCTATCCTTTCATGTTGCATAAACTCTTGAAAAGAAGCTAAATCTTTATCAAGTCTTTCTATATTTTCATCGGGTACTTGCTCTATCCCTTCAATGTTATCTTCTACAACATGATATGTTTGTTCATACATTGAAAGTTGCATTGTGTCTTGTAAAATTTGTGTTTCAGGTTTTGTAAAATAGTGATTTAGTGAACTACCCGATGTTGCTTCAATTGTAATTTCAGGAGCACTAGAACCCATGAGTCTAATACTTCTTCTTAAAGGAATGTTTCTATTAGGACAGAGAGTTATAAGACTCATACAAATACAAGCAACACTCACTATATCAAGTAGTAAAGCAAGCCAAAGACTGCAACTTGTTTATCCAAATTTATATCATAAAACACACTTTTTTCATCAAATTTCAATGTAAATAAGTGAGTGGAAAGGTGTTGTGTCAAATTTTATGAAGTGCAGCAGTAAATAACAGAAATATATGTCCTTTAAAATAGATATATGCTTCACAACACACTTTTTAATGCAATCCTAAATAATTTTAAGGCCGAAAACAAGTGAAATTATGCAAAAACATGCAATTTTTTCACAAGATATGAATGCAAATGTCCAAAATAAAGAGTGTTGTAATGAAATTTATGATGTATAGCAGAGTATATCAGAGATATCAGTCAATTATATCAATAATATCCTTCACAACATGCATGTCATGCAAGTTTAACAAGTTTGTAAGTCAAACCCTATTAAAAATCAAGCAAAATATGCAAATTTTTCACAATAAAAGCATGCAAAAGAATGATAGAAAGGGTGTTGTGTGAAGTTTTATGATGGATATCAGATAATAACCATGTTATCATTCACCTTGTGAGGAAAAATCAGACACAACAGGTTTTTAGGGTGTCTCTAGAGAGTTGACTAGTCAAACCTAGTGAAAAAGCCTAAAAACATGCAATTTTCACTCAAATTTCAATGCAAAAATGCCAAAAAATAGGTGTCATAAAGAATTTGACTGAGGGAAGAAGTAAATAGGTCTGATATAAGTCTAATAAAGTAACAAATTCTGTTACAATACGCTTGTAGGGTAGTGTTCTAAAGATAAGCAATGAAAAGCTAGTGAAAAACCCTTAAATCATGCAATTTTCATCAAATTTTCAATCCAAACATGAGATGAAATGGTGTTGTAATGAATTTGTCAGAGGTCAGAAAGGAATATCTCTGATAACAATCCACTAAGGCCACTAAATCCACTACAACACGCCTAGGATGCAACCCTAGAGAGAAATCTAGTGCAAAACCTAGTGAAAATACTAGTTTCAAACCCTAGGTATGAGATCTAAATGAAATTATGCAATGAAATAAAATGGTACAGGTCAAAATCAGACTTTAAAATGTGTAAAAGACAGTAGTAAAATCTGAAACCAAATTTTAGCTACAAACCCTAGCTCATGCACAAACTAGGTCTCATAAAAACACACAATTTCAAGCATTTTTTACCAAATTGACAATGAAAATGCAATGCAAGCTATTAAGTGATAATGAATTTTTGAATTTTATATCAGATCTGACCTAAATATTAGTGAATTGCATGAAATTTAAATCATTTGTATGCAAATGCAACCCTAAGGGTTTCAAATTTTTAAAATTTTCAATTTGTTTGTATTTTTCAAATGCAAATAGATGAAAAGTAAATGAGATGAATGCAAAATTTTTTAACAACACACAACAAGGTGAAAAATTCAACAAAAGTACAGGTTCACCAAAATTTTTGATAGTAAAATTTTGAGGTTGTTTGGATTGTTTGTTTTGTTTGGTTAGGGTTTGGTGTATGAATCCTACTCAATTTTCACCGTAAACATTCAAGGGCGATTTAGCCGAGTTGAATCCTTCCTACAGCCAAGGATTCACCTTTCAGACTAGGTTGCCACTTGTCACACTCAGATTCAGTCAATTATCCAAAGCAAATTCAAGATCTAATGCATAAAAGAGGTAAAAACCCTAATTTCATGTATTCGACAACAATTTTGTAGAAAATGACAAATACCCAACAGATTATGGAAGCTCATGGAAATATGGAACTGACCTATTTTGTTGGATTATCTACACACACTTTCAAGACACTGGTGCTAGCACCCTTTTCCACCATGCCCTGCTCTTCCAGAATCTGCTTCCCGATCATCAACAACCTCTACTAGTCATCACACTCCTCTAGAAATTGAACCTATAACCTGCAAATCACGGAGGAGTATGGAGGAGGTTCTTGTGTTTAGGAGCTTGCCTTAGTCAAGCCCCGGAATGGCATTCAAGCCTTCCAAACACCTTTGTTAGATAGAGAGTGTGTGTCCAAGGGATAGAGGTAATACCAAATGAAAATCAAATGAATCAAATCACAAAGATATCACCTTAGAAGTGTGAATCTAACATTCATGAAGTCTCTTCAATCATATGAGAATGTGAAGCTCAAATCTGCAAAAAATACAACAATAACAATGCTCTGCTCTGCAATACAATTATCATCAATGTCTCTAAATCACAAGTATGCTAAAGGATGTCACAATGAAATATCTTATTCTTCCTTAATTGAAAATGATACCCTAACACATCCATTTATATGCTTCTAACTAACATTCCCGCTAATGTTTCAAAATTCAAATCAAAGGGTGTCAGACCCAAGTCCTATTAATGGACAAAAAGCTGACCTAAAAAGATGGGACCCACCCCAGATAGGGCAGGACTTGGGTGCTAGCGCCCAACTCCACCCCCTAGATTTCCTTTGGGAAGTATCAGGGTGGGGCCCCCTGAGGTCCCATTTGTACAGGGACTCCAAGGGAAACTCAACAGAAAGCATAATTCTAAGCTCATGTGCATCAAATACATCATGAGGACCCAGGAGCTAAACCTTAGGAGGGAAAAGCCCCCAAGGGGACATTTTTTCAATGTTATAGGATTTGTATGGCATGTTTGTTCTCAAGTGTAGTTTCAAGACTGGTGGCAATGAGCTCCTCCTACACTCTAAAATTTGTATGGTGTGTCTATTGCCCCTTAATCAGTTTCAAGACTGGTAGAGATGAGCTCCTCCTGTATTTGGGTTGTGTGTTTACTTTCCTTGTACTTGCATTTGCATTCATATATGGGAAAAATAAAAAAGAAAATAATCACTATATTTACTGTATTCTCTGTGTTTTGTGTGTCTTCAATGTTGCCTTCTCCATGTGTTTGCGTGACTGTAACTGTCTTCTTTGTGTTTTGTGTTCTTGATACGATCTATAATGTGTTTGGCTTGTCTTCACTATGCTTGGCATGTTTGTTGTGTTTGTTGACCTTACTTTAATGCATGTATTGGCCTAGTATTTATACATACATTAAAGTGGGGGCTAAATATTATGTCAGAAAATGTCCCATTAGGGGCTTTTCCCTCTTAAGGTTTAACTCATGGGTCCTTAGAATGCATTTAGAGCATCCTGCATGTTAATTCTAACTTGTGATGAGAAAACCTCGAAGTCTTGTGGTAAATAGGACCTAGTGGGTGCTATTTTGATGATCCCTCAACAAAAATGGGAGGGTGGACTTGGGCACTAGCACGCTAGTCCTACCCTATTTTGGGTCTGCCCTAAATTTTAATATAGGTTTTATGACCATTACTTAGGTCCTATGCCGACATCTCAAGTTTGAATTATTAAATTCTTAGCAGGAATTTTTGTAGTTGCATATATAAGCATGTTTAGTGTTTCATTTGTAAACTAGAAGATGATTGCGAACTTTATGCATATGTGTGTTATTTTCATGATATTCATTGTGTTAAAGAGTAGTATTTTATTGTTATTGTATTTGTGATTGCAGATTTGACATCTTCTCCTCATGGCATGCAGGAGCTTCTTCCATCCATGAGAGCTATATCATCAAGGTGACATCTATTATGTTTTCTATCATTTATCATTTGGATTTTAGCTCTATCCCACAGGGACACACACTCTTATCTGACAACGCTGTTTGGAAGACTTGAATGTCTCTCCGGGGATTGACCGAGGCAAGCCTCTAAACACCACAACCCTCTCCCACACTCCTTGTGATTACAGGTTTCACATCTGGATGGAGTGGATTTGTAGAGGAAGGTTGCATATGACAAGGATTCAGGATCTGAAAGAAAGTAGGACAAAGGAGAACTTTTGGGACACGGGCGCTAGTGGCAGTGTCCTCTAGAATTACAAACACGGAAACATAAGTTATAGTGGAGATCAGTGTCAAGAGAAGTTTCAGATTTTGTAGAGAAAATAGTACCTTGGACTAGGGTGCTAGTGGAGGTGTCCCTGACTTTTCCACTTTCTGAAATTTGAAAAACAGTGAGTTAATATTTTCTATCTGTCACCTTGTCTTGAAAGGATTTGTCATAATTCGTCAAGTTGCTTGTTGTTTTTCTTAATAATGGTTTTAAGAGCATTTGAGCATTAGATAGAGATATTGTTTGATAACATCTAAGTTTCTGCATTCATTCCAAGTGGTAGACTAACCTGTTAGGTGAATGATCTCTAGTAGAGATTCAACTCAGTTGATATGCCCTTGAATGTTTGTAGTGAAAGGAGGATTCCACATAAACCCTTGAAATTGAAAACCCACCTCTTTTTACTATAAAATAGTAACTTCATCTAGAGGTAATGCAATAAAAGTTGACTCTTTTATTTTTTCTTGTAAATCATGTTTTTCCACCTCAACAAGACAACTTGCCCATTCCCATCCACTATTTATTAACCAATGTGTGTTAGGAAAGTTAGGAACGCCCATAAAAGATAATAAACTATTATATTCTAGGTAGTTTGTCATAGGATGCCCTTTGGTCAAAATATGAAAAACAACACCCAACTGAACAATTTTTGCCATTTGTAATTCTCTCATCATCTTTTCAAATTGAGCTTCAATTGAACCTCCATATGCATGAATCTTTGACTTTCTTTGCATATGCACATCATATTTGAGGGCATTCTCTACATGAAGACATTATTCCTTTCCATCTTATCACTGATTTTTCCTATCCATAAATGATTTGTTTTTCTCAAACTTTACCAATATGTTTTTCTATAGTGTCAAGTTTTAGCTGCAACCTCTTGTCCCTACAATATTTCCAATTGCAAATATTACACTTGCATTCTATGAGAGGTTCATCTTTGTTTGCATTCTCCACTAGTTCAATAAATGGGTTCTTTGACACCTAATCAATCTAAAACTTCCTTGACATATCCCACTCATGCCTTGTTTTTGATTTGGCTTTTCTTTTCCCCTTGCATGCACTTGCAACATCTTCATCTTCATTAATTTCTATAACTTCATTATCATTTGTTGAGTTTGATTTATTCATATTATCATTTGCACTACCTCAGGTATTCCCAGGAACATCATATGTGGCATGGTCATCATTCCTGCTACCTTGGGTGTTCCCAAGAACATCATTTGTGGCATTTTCATCATTCCTGCTACCTTGGGTATTCCTTGGAACATCATCTGTGGCATTGCCACCATTCTTGTAACCTTGGGTATTCCCTAGAACATCATCTGTGGCATTGTGATCCAAGTCAATGGATGGTAGAGGTTCTGATGTTGTAGCTTCATCTAATGGACCACTAACATTACCAAAGTATGACATTACATTTTGTTTTAAATAATATAGATAACTGAGAGGGGGGGTGAATAAGTTATCTTAAAACTTTTCTTACTTTTATTTTCTTTTCTATCTTAACAATTAGTGCTATCTCAAAACATGAAAGCATAAACAATCATAAGAACTGAAATGAGATTAACACACATAACACAAGGGTTTTTACGTGGAAACCCTATTAAGGGAAAAACCATGGGGTGACTAACCCAAGATTGTATTCTCTGTTAAAAGAATAAAGGAGTACATATGGCACTTACCAATTAGGGCTCACTGCTCGAGCACACTGCTCACAAGAGGCATACTACCTACAAGAGACACACTATCTACAAAACTTATAGAAGATATCCAAGTATTTGAACTAATGAAAAGCATCTACATATGCAAGAGTTTAGTTCCAGTTAGGCACAATATACTAATCTGGGGCATTTCATTCTTCCTCTGCTTAGTGTTGCTATTCTGTCACATTCCAGACATGAATTATTGTCCACATACTTATCTCTGCTTTTCTTCATACCTTACTACTTGAACCATATAACCTACACATCCACAAGCTTGAATCTATTGGATATATATATCCGCATTAAGAATTTCCTTCAACTTCTTAGTCGGCAACAAGAACATTTGAGATAATACAAGTTATTGATATGTCGGCTGAATCCATGCTTGATTAATGATGTGCATCAAAAACTTAAGCATAGAAGTCATTAATCATGTCAGCCAATAATGTATAATGCCACAAATTGCTTGATCAATGTTGGTATACATATTTGGACTATAACATATGACTGATTATATTGACTCTTTGCCCAACAAAACACATAGCGAGAATAAGTACCAACAGTTGGTAAAGTTGTAGTTTTTCTATCAACTTACCTCTGCGTGTAGAGGGGCAGCTCCCTCGTTTGATAAAGTATAGATTTTTGAGAATAAAATACAATTAGAGAAAGGTTTGGAAAATGAAGACAATGGGCTTACAAACATTGACTCATCCCATATAAAGTTCAATAATCTCAACAAAACAAATATAAGAATACTTCTTAAACTATTTACAATGAGTGTGGCATTTGAAAGAAGAAATGATTCAGGAGATATTCAACATACATTGAAACATTATCTAAAAACCAATTCCTTCAAGACTAGTTGTTACTCCACATTACAGATGCAAATTTATGTAAAGAAAACCATCATCCATCAACATAAGAGGAATGAATAATGTTAAGAAGATATTTGAGATCACACAATCCAAAATGCTTCTTATTTCTCCACATTGAATTATACAACTCTGTTCATTATAACATCCTTATAAATGTGAAAGCCAAAAAGTCCTTATTACAAACAGCAAGCCTTGTATATATAGACTTGTCTTAGTAACCAACTTTATAACTACCTTATAACTACTTCTTGTAACTACCCAAAATACGTTATGCAAATAAAAGTGCATTTTAGGTAACCTTTATATAATGTTTCAAAAAGTCCCTGAAAGAATAAAATGCACTTTTCACCTTAATTACAAAAGAGTGACATAAAGTCACTTTCATAGAAAGAGAACTAAAACTTTCATTTGTAAACTTTGAAAAGTAGATCAATAAGATTGATCTCATGAGAGACTATCAAGTTTTGTCCTCGCCATGGTTGACACCATCTAAAGATGTTTCTACTACTCCAAATTGTTGTGAAGGGAAGGTAGACTTTGTTTTGTATACTTTGAACATCCTCATTGCTGCGGCTATCAGCTTATTTTTGGGAACAATTACTCCTATTATGCGAAGCTTCCATTCTGATTGATCTTTATGGACATCATTCAAATTATGTCGATAAATTGATATGTGATCAATACCAAAATTGACAGCCATGAAGATGAGGTTCAATTTATCCATAAGTCCTTCATTGAAAACCTGTTTATTGAACAACCTTGTGTTAATCATGTCTTCAAAACTTCTTTTGATAGTTTGGGCTTCTAAAGCTGAAAATTTATCTATCTCAATTATATCAGGATTGATTGCCAATAAATCAGTCTGAATATTCTTCTTCATCTGCTCACAAACTTCCAAGAACTTTTCTTGGGCTGCCAACACTTGTCTTATATTAGACAATTTCCATTCAACTGAAAATAGCCAAGAACTAGATTGATTTTCTTCAATGTTTTGAAAGACTTTTTCAGCAAGTAATATCTCATTATCAGTTTTGATCATTTCACTGAGGTCTTTGGATATTCCCTGCCATAACAATTCTTCTTTTTGGATATCTCTCATTTCATTCTCAATCTCTTCCCTCTTTGTTTCTGCTTCATCAAATAGACCCCTTGCCTGCTCAAAGAAACTGAAAGCCTTTGATTTCATGCATGCAATGGCATAAAATAAGTAAGACGACATATAGAAATGTTCATTCAACTCAAAATTGGTCAACTGATAATGCAAATTGCCACTGATAATGCTGCCCCAATCAATAAACTGATTTCCTGCACAAATAACATTCACAAAGAGAAACATCCACATTTCAAAATTTGCTGCTTTTTCATCTCCCATCAGTCTATGAAGTAGAACAATCATATTTGAAATATCCTCTATGAAACATGATCTGTGAAGAACTTTAGGCAACTGTGATTTTCCCCCTTTCGGTGTATGCAACCAATGTTTTGCAATGGTGTTGAGACACTGATGTTGTCTTTCATTGAAATATTGATGAGCAAGCTTCTTGTCTATGTTCACAAACTGATCCCTGAGAGGTAACCTGAAAGCTATACCAATTGAAACACTGTCTAACCTGACAATAAGTTTCTCATCGATGGTTCTGATCTCTTTGGTTTCCAGTTTGTATTGTTTCATACATTCTAGAACCAAGTCTGTGCATTGGACTGCCACGGGAAATCCAGCTGCTTGGGCCAATCCACTGTCAAACAACTTCTGAGTCATTGGTGATTTCTTCTCTTATTTCATTGTCTCCGAAAAATCTGTCAAACTGATATGCCCCAGAGAGGTATCTGATATTTCTGGAAGAGTGGATTCAAGTACTGAGAGAAATTCAAACACTTGGTATTTGAATTTCATGATGAAATGTTTGCAATAAGATGTGAAAACTTTATGTGTTTATTCCTTTTCAAAGTTTTACTGGACTGTTTTAGGAGGTTTTTGTTTTGGCAATGTGTAAATTGTTGCAATGAATTTCAAATTTGGAAAGACACATCATTCAACTAGAAGACAGAAGAAGTGTTCATACCCGGCATCTTCATTGACTAGACATGACTGCACTGCAAGAGGAGTGTATTTGTCGGTGTCCATACTTCTGTATTTCTTCACAGATCTACACCTTTGTATGACAGTTAAACCAAACTGTGGGATAATTCACATGTAAATGGCTTGTGATTTCACATCCTACACCCACAATCGGCTAGGATTTGTGCTCAGAAGAGATTTGATAAGCAGACAATGAGCATAACATGCAACTAATTTTCTGAGCAAACAATCCCTTCGCAGAGATAAGGTTCTGTCGATGGAAAATTTGGAGGCATTCTTTCAAACATTTCGCAACCCTCAACTATGTATTATTACCAACTATATGAACGGGGATAGAGTAGTGTTTCAACAATGTTCAATGAATATCCAAATTATAACCAAAGCAGTATAACACAACCAATGATTCTACCATCTGTGCTTTGATGATTTCTGGCTGTCTATTCAACATGCATTGTCGTGATTTGCTTTTACTATCCATGAATGATAACCTTTGCTTCTGTCAGATCTTTCTTAACGTTGGTGATAGAATGATGACAACGAGCATGTTTGCTTAGAGCAAAAATTCCCTTCACATCATATTTTAAACAACCCTGCATATTCTGCGATGGTGAGAAGATGCTTTCACAATCATAAAGTTTGGCTTTTAAGTGGGCGAGTCACATGTTCTTCAAGGAGTGTTGAGCACATTGTTTCTGTAGAGTCGTTTATATTAAGACAGTGTGAAAAAAAAACTACATTTCTTCGCAGATTTCAACAGTGCTCTTGGTGGTCTGTCAAGGTGGTCAACAGTGAGAAACTCAAACCCCTATTTCACGTCTATTTTCAACAATGACATTTCCCCCTGTTGTTTGCAGTAGACAAATTTTCATCTTTGGCGGTGCAGTCTTGAGGAGTGTCTCCTCCATGTTTACATTTGTACTAGCCTCGAGGGTTTCAAAAACCAATTCACCAATTCCATTTCATATTAAATGATGATAGGAGCACCAAACTCAAACAGATGTTCTAACTCCATAATGTTTTAGAACTGCTCACTAACTAGAGCCAAGATGTGGATCCTCAAATTGAAATTCCTCACCTGAGTGCCAGCGGCAAGATACTCATGGCTTCATTCTTTTACGGAGGAAATTGGATTTTGCAGCAGATTTGATGACATGTGTTTATGCATTGCAATATCATTTCTTCCACTTGTAAATCCATTCTTTTTTCATCAGAATATGTTGAAGTGGCCTTGTAGTTACTTTAACTATTTGGGTTTCTTTATTTATTGTTATGTCTGCCATTTGCTTATTCTTGTGGGGTTCTATAATGGGGAAGAAGCTTCGCATAAATCATTTTATTTGTATTAAATGATAAGGGGATTCCCTCTACACCTTTCATTTTACTTTACATAATAGTGAGTGCCGATCCCTTTGCACTGTCCATCCAAACGAGGAATATATTGCCATATATAAATTTCTTGAGGCATTTCTTTTAGGAAGCACTGTAAATGTTGAAACCTTCTTTTTATTGGCTCTCTCACGTTTATTAGCATGCATGGAGATGTGGAGGTTGGCGCAGTTCTTTTACGTGGAGTTCACCGTTACATCAGTTGTTTGAGCTTTCTTTCCACCAGGATAACGGGAGCAAAGTGCCACTTTACCACCTCTACACCAAAAATTTGCCATAGTAACGTTTTGTTTTCACCTCTCTCACGTGTATTAACTGGGATAACTGTTGATAATGTTCCACTTCAACCATATCTGCCGGCATGTGTCTTTCACATTGCATTAATCATGGAAGAAATGCCGTGACATACACAAGGTGACAAGCCATCATTTTGGTATAAGTTTAATAAAGTATAATGACCCTACTCAGCATGAATCAATCGTATAGTATATTTGGCAAGACTACACTTGAACACATTTTGTTTATTTACCTCCATGAATACCCATGATAGTTGCCGGCAATGAGTATGAAGTATGTAGTATGTAGCCACCAAAGGTTTGTTTCATTATAACTCAAAAAGGTAAAAGAAAACCTTTGTTGCACTTTGTTTGGGAGGAGAAAAATGTGCAAGTTGGTGATTTGAGAAATAAAAACCAATGTTAAATTCACGACTGCATGTAAAAATGTGAAAGCGTGAATGTAGCCATAAGTGAGTGTAAAGCTCTCTTTTTTTTTATCCCCCCGAACCCATGCTATCAGTGAAAATGAAAGTGTACAACTTAGGAAAACTCACAAGTTTCGTATAGTTAGCGAAAAGTGGATATTGGCACGAGTGTAGTGTAGATCAAAAATATATGCAAATGGACTTGGTGGGAAGTAAAAATTAACGCGGACTTAGTCAAAATGGAAAATATACGCAAAATAAAATATGACTAAGTGGGCAGTTTGGCCTTGGGATAAACATTGGTTTTGACATTTAAACTGAAGAGAAAAATAAGACGAGGGAAGACGTTATGACAACAAATTATGATTTAAATGTATGCAACACAAACCCAAATGACTTCACACAGAGGATTAAATTTTTGCAAGAAGATTTTATATTTTGGATCAAAGGATCGGGGCAAACAGCTGGCTCTACTTGGGGACAAGAACTACAAGGACGTAGATGAACCCCAGTGTCTTTGACAAGACTAGTTATCTTATCTCAGGGCAAATAGAGTCAGACTAGAAAAGAGATGTACAACACGAAAAAAATAGGACAAACAAGGAAACTCACTAACACAACAAAACTGTTCTATGTACAAAGAGTTGGGAGTAACTCCCACATTACTGATTATAAATCTTCAGGTGCTGCCCATTGTAGTGCAAGGGTAGATGAGTGCCATCAAGATACGCTAAGTAGAATGAATGATGACCACACACTTCTCTAACTCGGAAAGGTCCTTTCCAGAGAGAATCAAACTTTCCATGCATCCCTTTAGGTTCTTTCCTCTTATCCCAGAGTAGAACGAGATCTCCTACAACAAACTGCCTTTGTTTGGTCTTCTTATCAAATAGTTTCTTGACCTTTTCTTGATGTTCTGCTATTCTGTCAACTACTTGACTCCTTTGTTCTTCAAGTTTTGTTAGATGCATGATTCTTTTCTCCAGAGAATCTTTAAATTCATTACCTTCTATTATTGTCTGAAGAGAAAGAGCAGTAAGTTCCAGAGGTATTGGCAGGCGAGCATCAACTCCATAAACAAGTTGGAAGGGGGACATGCCGATGATTCTTTTGTATGTAGTCCTGTCAGCCCACAACGCATCAAATAACTTTTTATGCCAATTCTTTTGTTTCTCCTCTAGTAGCTTCCGTATGATAGAGATGAGGTTTTTGTTGGTGGACTCGGCCAATCCGTTCCCTTGCGGATAATAATTAGAAGAATGTGCAAGTATGATATCATGTCGATAACAGAAATTAGAGATTTCATGAGAGGAAAAATTTGAAGCATTATCTGTGACAATTTTCTGAGGTACATTGAATCTCACAAGAATATTCTGCTTTAGAAAATCACACACCACCTGGGAGGAAGTTTGACGAACTGGAATGGCTTCAACCCATTTAGTAAAATAATCTATAGCCACCAAGATGTGTGTATGCCCGGTGCTAGATGTTGGATGAAGTGGACCAATAAAATCTAGCCCCCATTGACAGAAAGGTTCTTCAACAATAACAGGTTTCAATGGCTATGTGGCTAGCTTGACCTTGCCTTTAAATTGTTGACAAGATTCACACTTTTTCACCCATTGGTCTGCATCTTTGAATAAGCCAGGCCAGTAATAATTATGTCTTAGAATCTTATAGGCTGTGACACTGGAAGAGAAATGACCACCACAAGCTTCGTTATGAAAGAATTGAAGCAATTTTTCTTGTTGTTCTTTATCCATGCATTTTAGAAAAGTTCCATCAATCCCCTTCTTGTATAAACTACCTTCCCAAATAATATATTTTGCAGCTTTCAACTTGATTGCTCTTTTATGCTTCAGAGTTAAGTGTGAAGGACACTCACCATATGTCAAGAAATAAGCAATATCTGAAAACCATTCATCAATCAATCCTACAAATAATGCTTGAGGTAATTCGGCATTCTCTTCTGGAAACTCTTCAATCATGCGGTTGTCAGCTATGAGTTTACATAAGCCTCTTCCTCGTACCAATTTGGTTGGCTTAACATCAATATCATATTCTTGAACTTTCGCAATCCAAGAGGCTCTTTTGTTGACACCTATTTCTTGTTGTGTAAGTATGGTTTTGATCGAAGTGTCTGACACAAAGACCTTAGAATGTGAATTGAGAATATAGAATCTAAAATGTTTTACTATCTTGACAACTGCATAAGCATGTTTCTCTGCTAAGGAATAATTCAACTCATGCTTTTTTAGAGGGACACTCATAAATGCAATAGGTGCTTCTATATGGTCATCATTTTGCTGAGTTAAAATAGCAGATAAAGTATGTTCCGAAGAATAACAATATATAATGAAATCTTTGGAAAAATCTGGATGAATTAAAATTGGAGCATCTGTAATTGCTGTTTTAATATCTTGAAATGCATGTTTCCCTTTTTCAGTCCACTTGAAGACCACCTTATCCCTCATCATGTCTACAATGTGGTGAGTCAGTTCAGAGAAATCTAGTACGAATCTCCTCAAGAAATTGATCTGACCAAAGAAAGACCTTACTCCAGGTTTGCTTGATGGTAATGGCAATTTTTGGATGGCCTCAACACGTTCAGGATCAATCTGAATCCCATCTTTAGACACAATGTGCCCTAGTAGTTTTCCTTCAGTAACCCCAAAAATGGACTTCTTGGGGTTAAGATATATCCCCTGCTTGCGACAATGCTGTAGGACTATCTCCAGATGTTTGATATGGTCTTCTCTTTTCCTCGAAAAGATAGTAAGGTCATCCAAATACACCACAATAATCTTGTTTTTCAAATCTCCAAAGGAGAGATCCATGGCACGTTGAAAAGTTGCACCGGCATTGATCAACCCGAATGGCATTCGATTGTAAGCCAGGGTTCCCCAAGGCGTTGTAAAAGTAGTTTTATGTTGATCTTCTCGAGCAACCTCTATCTGATTATACCTAGAAAACCCATCAAGTAATGACATCATTTCAGATCCAACCACGGTTTGCAAAACGTGATCCATCACAGGCAAAGGGTAGTTATCTTTTAGAGATACCTGATTGAGATTGCAGAAATCAACACAAATCCTTATTTCGCCATTCTTTTTCCTTACAGGAACTATATTTGCTACCCAAGTTGAATGACAAATAGGATATATAATTCTGGCCTTTAACATCTTATCAATCTCTGCAAAGATGGCTCCACCAACTTTAGGATTGAATTGCCTTTGTTTTTGCCTAAAAGGAGTAGCTCTGGGTTTAAGGGTGATATAATGTTGAAATTTTCCTCCCCTAAAACTCTTTAAATCATCATAGCACCATGCGAACACATCTTTGTATTTGACCAACAGGGTGATGAGCTTCTTTCTTTCTTCTGGCGAACAAGCTTTACCGATGCAAACAATTTTAGGATCATCTTTAGTGCCTATATCAACTTTATCATACTGAGAAGAATTAGGATTTTTCACTTGATCCTTATTCTTCACATAGCAATCGTGCTTATCAAACAGCTTCTCTAGAGTAATCAAACCCTTTGGAATGGTGTTCCCCTTTAATTGTAGCACTTCATCTTCTATAGGAGTCTCACTTCCTTCAAATAATAGATTGACAAAAGTACCGACCCTCTCCAAAAAGGACACAATTTGTCTGTCATCATCAAAAACTTGCCAATATTTATCATTATCAGGCACGCTTGGTCGGTATACTAATTCAATCTTGTATTGATCTTTATTGAACTTTGGATGTGGAAGCAAGAGAGCCGCAAAAACTGCAAGGCAATCGGCTTTAGAATTAAGAGTTCGAGGAATAACATCTATAGAGAAAGCATCAAAAAATTCTATTTGATCCCATATTACGTTTCGGTATCTTCTCAACTTGGTGTTCTTTGTTTGAAACTGATTTCTTACTTGCTTGACAACTAATTCTGCATCTCCGAGAACTCTCAACATTTTGATACCTTTCTCTTTAGCAACCTCAAGGCCTAAAATGAGCGCCTCATATTCTGTTGTATTATTAGTGTTGTCGAAAACCAACTTGAAAGCCACAGGAAACTTCTCCCCTATAGGTGAAATAAGAACAATTCCAGCCCCTGAGCCGGAAGAAGAACAACTACCATCAAATTCCATCATCCAAAGGCCAGAAGACATGTCAGGAGAGATAACTTCAGGGGTTACCTCTTTCTCTGGCATAAGCATATATGTACCTGGTCTAGTTTCTTCATATAGTATCTCTGCTCTTGGATCATCAGATTTTAGGACTGTATACTTCGCTTTGGGTTCTGGATTCAGTCTGACTTTCTTTCCATGGATGGGGACTAATTCATGAGACCAATCTAGTTGTATTTCTCCACCTAGGTCTTTACAGAAACTTCTGCTAAGTAGCATGCCATAGCTTGCGGGAATGTCAGCAACTAAGATGGTGAGCTTTAGTTTCTTTTCTGGGAAAACGGCTAAAGCAACTTGTGTGTCTTTGAGTTGACCTACTAATGGGAATAACTTGGACTCCATCGAGTAGACTTTACTTGAAGGTTTATTTAATGACAAGCCAAGGGCATGAGCAACCTTAGCGGGCATGACGTTATCAGAAGTGCCAGAATCTATTATGCAATTGCTAAGTTTACAGCCAACTATATACAAGGAAACATAAAATGGGTCAGGCTTATCTGGGAGAATAACATTTACCAGTGGAGTACCTTTCTGAGGAGATTCACCAAGGAAATCATCATGTGAAGGTTTTTCAGGTTGAGAGTCATTTGACTGTTGGTGTACTAAAGAAGTAGGATCAGGTTTTCCTTTGACAACATGCATCAGTCTCTCCAGCTGTTGAGGATTTGACTTCAAGTAATCAAGTTGAGAAATTTGTACTTTTGTTTTCTTGCAATGCTCTATGAAACCGAATGCATCATCAGGCAGGAGAGATGAATCTCTGAGAGCGGAACCTTGTGTGCCTTTATCCTTTGTGGCAGTAAAAGGTTGATTCTCCAGAGGTTGTTTTCTTGTTAGAATCTTCGGGGTATTTTCTGGAATTTTGTGTACAGGTTCAACTTTGGCTTTTCCTTCATTCTTCTGGTATTGATTTCTTGTGAAGATATTACAAGAATGATTGTTAATATCATGAACTTCTTTTTCCTCATCAGATTTGTACTCAGGAAAGTTGATTATTGGTTGACCATAGGCCTCATTTGTCTCGTCTTCTTGAGAGACATACTCTTCTATCTTTTCACTCGATAGATTCATCTGCATGAACCTTGCCATTTCAGGACAAGTGTTGCCATCATGGTCAGTAGTTAGATGAAATTCACATGTAGTTGTACTCTATTTATGACTGAAAGAAGGATGTTCAATAGTTAGCCTTTGCACTGGAGGAGGAAGCCTAGGAGGCTTGTTCTGCTGGTAAGGTACATAATTTCTCCTTGGTATATCTTGATATAGCTGAGGTGGATTATGCAGAAGTTATTTCTTGAGCAGGAGTAAATCATTAGCTAGCTTCTGTATCATCGGGTTTGTAGTAGATGGATTAGAAGACTGAGCCTTTCCCTTCTGCAAGTCTTTGTTCCATTTCCTGGTAGTCAACAAATCATCCTCAATCTCAATGGCCATAGTTTGTGCCACTTGTAAATCAGCCACTTGAGCTCTTCTCAAATGGAAACTTATATATGAAGGTTACGCATTTAGAAAGAAACATTTTTGATTCTCCGTAGTTGGCCTTTTAGTGGTTTCAATTCTATTCACCAACTTGTTAAATCGTGCCACAAACTCCCGCATCGGCTCATGAATCTCTTTCTTCATTTGAGTAAGTTGTGCTAATAATGCATGTTCATCTTCAGCACTTTTGAAACAGTCTTCAAATCTTTGGCGCATAATCGCCCATGATTTTATAGTTTCGGTAGGCAAATGGTGAAACCATTCTGCTGCTCCTTCAGTTAGAGATTCAATGAACAATCAGACAGAAACATCTTCATGCATGATGCCTAGAATGCCGCATGCGGAAAAGAAGGCATTAAAATGTTCGTCTGTGGAAACTTTTCCATCTCTATTGAACTTGGGCAAAACTTTTCTGGATCCATGAGGTAAGTCATGCAACTGATTACCTAAGGTGAGGGGGCCAATAGCTGCTCCCCAAGGCACAGGTTGAGCCATTTGCAGTGGTGGGATTGGTTGAATATTTATAACAATAGGAACTGCAGTCCCGTGTAAAGTTAATGCTTGTTAAGTGGAAGAGGAGGCAGAGGTTCTGGTAGGACTTCTTGCGGGTGAAGGGGGCCTACTAAAAGATTTAATATTCCTTCTTGAGGGAAGAAAAGATTGAGAAAAATCAAGACTTGCTAGCTTTTCAAAATTGGGATCCAGGATGCCCTTTTCACGGTCTCCTCTGGTGTACCTCTTGGCGGCCAGGTTGATTTTGAGGAGGATTGACAGGGCGATATTCATGAATAGGTCAGATAGGAGGACCAACTTCTCTATCTCTTCTTAGAGCTACTTGAAAAGGAAAATGCCTGTTAGCTCTTTCCAAATCTTCTTTTGCAATGCCTTGAGCTATTAACCGATCACGAACATGAATTTCTATTCCTAGGTCTTCTTCTTCATCGAGCACTGCATCTATTTCTTGATATTGGCCATTTGACCTCCTATATCTCCAAGCCAGTACTCGCAAATCAGTAATTATATCTTCTTGTTCAAGGTCCAACCAATTGACATTAGGTTGTAAAACAGGTCCAGCTCTACGTTACAGCACCATATTTAGTAATAAAAAAGATTTGCTTTGAACACATTAAGGCAACTTTTTCCAAACAAAAGAGGTATGCTTGAATCCAGTCCCCAGTAGAGTCACCAAAAATCTGTTGGTATATAGATTTGCACTATAACATATGACTAATTATATTGACTCTTTGCCCAACAAAACACATAGCGAAAATAAGTACCAATAGTTGGTAAAGTTGTAGTTTTTCTATCAACGTACCTCTGCGTGTAGAGGGGCAGCTCCCTCGTTTGATAAAGTATAGATTTTTGAGAATAAAATACAATTAGAGAAAGGTTTGGAAAATGAAGACAATGGGCTTACAAACATTGACTCATCTCGTATAAAGTTCAATAATCTCAACAAAACAAATATAAGAATACTTCTTAAACTATTTACAATGAGTGTGGCATTTGAAAGAAGAAATGATTTAGGAGATATTCAACATACGTTGAAACATTATCTAATAACCAATTCCTTCAAGACTAGTTGTTACTCCACATTACAGATGCAAATTTATGTAAAGAAAACTATCATCCATCAACATAAGAGGAATGAATAATGTTAAGAAGATATTTGAGATCACACAATCCAAAATGCTTCTTATTTCTCCATAGTGAGTTGTACAACTTTGTTCATTATAACATCCTTATAAATGTGAAAGCCAAAAAGTCCTTATTACAAACACCAAGCCTTGTATATATAGACTTGTCTTAGTAACCAACTTTATAACTACCTTATAACTACTTCTTGTAACTACCCAAAATACGTTATGCAAATAAAAGTGCATTTTAGGTAACCTTTATATAATGTTTCAAAAAGTCCCTGAAAGAATAAAATGCACTTTTCACCTTAATTACAAAAGAGTGACATAAAGTCACTTTCATAGAAAGAGAACTAAAACTTTCATTTGTAAACTTTGAAAAGTAGATCAATAAGATTGATCTCATGAGAGACTATCAAGTTTTGTCCTCACCATGGTTGACACCATCTGAAGATGTTTCTACTGCTCCAAATTGTTGTGAAGGGAAGGTAGACTTTGTTTTGTATACTTTAAACATCCTCATTGCTGCAGCTATTAGCTTATTTTTGGGAACAATTACTCCTGTCATGTGAAGCTTCCATTCTGATTGATCTTTATGGACATCATTGAAATTATGTCGATAAATTGATATGTGATCAATACCAGAATTGACAGCCATGAAGATGAGGTTCAATTTATCCATAAGTCCTTCATTGAAAACCTATTTATTGAACAACCTTGTGTTAATCATGTCTTCAAAACTTCTTTTGATAGTTTGGGCTTCTAAAGTTGAAAATTTATCTATCTCAATTATATCAGGATTGATTGCCAATAAATCAGCCTAAATATTCTTCTTCATCTGCTCACAAACTTCCAAGAACTTTTCTTGGGCTGCCAACACTTGTCTTATACTAGACAATTTCCATTCAACTGAAAATAGCCAAGAACTAGATTGATTTTCTTCAATGTTTTGAAAGACTTCTTCAGCAAGTAATATCTCATTATCAATTTTGATCATTTCACCGAGGTCTTTGGATATTCCCTGCCATGACAATTCTTCTTTTTGGATACCTCTCATTTCGTTCTCAATCTCTTCCCTCTTTGTTTCTGCTTCATCAAATAGACCCCTTGCCTGCTCAAAGAAACTGAAAGCCTTTGATTTCATGCATGCAATGGCATAAAATAAGGAAGAGGACATATAGAAATGTTCATTCAACTCAAAATTGGTCAACTGATAATGCAAATTGTCACTGATAATGCTGTCCCAATCAATAAACTGATTTCCTACACAAATAACATTCGCAAAGAGAAACATCCACATTTCAAAATTTGCTGCTTTTTCATCTCCCATCAGTCTATGAAGTAGAACAATCATATTTGAAATATCCTCTATGAAACATGATCTGTGAAGAACTTTAGGCAACTGTGATTTTCCCCCTTTCAGTGTATGTAACCAATGTTTTGCAATGGTGTTGAGACACTGATGTTGTCTTTCATTGAAATACTGATGAGCAAGCTTCTTGTCTATGTTCACAAACTGATCCCTGATAGGTAACCTGAAAGCTCTACCAATTGAAACACTGTCTAACCTGACAATAATTTTCTCATCGATGGTTCTGATCTCTCTGGTTTCCAGTTTGTAATGTTTCATACATTCTAGAACCAAGTTGGTGCATTAGACTGCCACAGGAAATCCAGCTGCTTGGGCCAATCCACTGTCAAACAACTTCTGAGTCATCGGTGATTTCTTCTCTTGTTTCATTGTCTCCCAGAAATCTGTCAAACTGATATGCCCCAGAGAGGTATCTGATATTTCTGGAAGAGTGGATTCAAGTACTGAGAGAAATTCAAACCCCTAGTATCTGAATTTCATGATGAAATGTTTGTAATAAGATGTGAAGACTTTCTATGTTTATTCCTTTTCAAAGTTTTACTAGACTGTTTTAGGAGGTTTTTGTTTTGGCAATGTGCAAATTGTTGCAATGAATTTCAAATTTGGAAAGACACATCATTCAACTAGAAGGCAGAAGAAGTGTTCATACCTGGCATCTTCATTGACTAGACATGACTGCACTGCAAGAGGAGTGTATTTGTCAGTGTGCATACTTCTGTATTTCTTCGCAGATCTGCACCTTTGTATGACAGTTAAACCAAACTGTGGGATAATTCACATGTAAATGGCTTGTGATTTCACATCCTCCACCCACAATCAGCTGGGATTTGCGCTTAGAAGAGATTTGATAAGCAGACAATGAGCATAACATGCAACTAATTTTCTGAGCAAACAATCCCTTTGCAGAGATAAGGTTCTGTCAATGGAAAATTTGGAGGCATTCTTTCAAACATTTCGCAACCCTCAACTATGTATTATTACCAACTATATGAACGGGGATAGAGTAGTGTTTCAACAATGTTCAATGAATATCCGCAGTATAACACAACCAATCATTCTGCCATCTATGCTTTGATGATTTCTAGCTGTCTATTCAACATGCATTGTCGTGATTTGCTTTTACTATCCATGGATGATAACCTTTGCTTCTGTCAGATCTTTCTTATTGTTGGTGATAGAATGATGAAAACGAGCATGTTTGCTTAGAGCAAAAATTCCCTTCACATCATATTTTAAACAACCCTGCATATTCTGCGATGGTGAGAAGATGCTTTCACAATCATAAAGTTTGGCTTTTAAGTGGGTGAGTTGCATGTCCTTCAAGGAGTGTCAAGCACATTGTTTGTGTAGAGTCGTTTATATTAAGACAGTGTGAAAAAAAAACTACATTTCTTTGCAGATTTCAACAGTGCTCTTTGTGGTCTATCAAGGTGGTCGACAGTGAGAAACTTAAACCCCTATTTCACGTTTGTTTTCAACAATGACGTTTCCCCCTATTGTTTGCAGTAGACAAATTTTCATCTCTGGCGGTGCAGTCTTGAGGAGTGTCTCCTCCATGTTTACATTCGTACTAGCCTCGAGGGTTTCAAAAACCAATTCACCAATTCCATTTCATATTAAATGATGACAGGAGCACCAAACTCAAACAGATGTTCTAACTCCATAACGTTTTAGAATTGCTCGCTAACTAGAGCCAAGATGTGGATCCTCAAATTGAAATTCCTCACCCGAGTGCTGGTGGCAAGATACTGATGGCTTCATTCTTTTACAGAGGAAATTGGAGTTTGCAGCAGATTTGATGACATGTGTTTATGCATTGCAATATCATTTCTTCCACTTGTAAATCCATTCTTTTTTCATCAGAATATGCTGAAGTGGCCTTGTAGTTACTTTAACTATTTGGGTTTCTTTATTTATTCTTATGTCTGCCATATGCTTACTCTTGTGGGGTTCTGTAATGGGGAAGAAGCTTGGCATAAATCATTTTATTCATATTAAACGATAAGGGGATTCCCTCTACACCTTTCATTTTACTTTACATAATAGTGAGTGCGGATCCCTTTGCACTATCCATCCAAACGAGGAATATATTGCCATATATAAATTGCTTGAGGCATTGCTTTTAGGAAGCACTATAAATGTTGAAACCTTCTTTTTATTGGCTCTCTCACGTTTATCAGCATGCATGGAGATGTGGAAGTTGGCGCAGTTCTTTTACATGGAGTTTGCCATTACATCAGTTGTTTGAGCTTTCCTTTTGCCAGGATAACGGGAGCAAAGTGCGACTTTACCACCTCTACACCAAAAATTTCCGATAGTAACATTTCATTTTCACCTCTCTCACATGTATTAACTAGGATAACTGTTGATAACGTTCCACTTCGACCATATCTGCCGGCATGTGTGAAACCACTTCGACCATATCTGTCGGCATGTGTCTTTCACACTGCATTAATCTTGGGAGAAATGCCGCGACATACACAAGGTGACAAGCCATCATTTTGGTATAAGTTTAATAAAGTATAATGACCCTACTCGGCATGAATCAATCGTATAGTATATTTGGCAAGACTACACTTGAACACATTTTGTTTATTTACCTCCATGAATACCCATGATAGCTGCCGGCAATGAGTATGAAGTATGTAGTATGTAGCCACCAAAGGTTTGTTTCGTTATAACTCAAAAAGGTAAAAGAAAACCTTTGTTGCACTTTGTTTGGGAGGAGAAAAACGTGCAAGTTGGTGATTTGAGAAATAAAAACCAATGTTAAATTCACGACTACATGTAAAAATGTGAAAGTGTGAATGTAGCCATAAGTGAGTGTAAAGCTCTCTTTTTTTTTTATCCCCCCGAACCCATGCTATCAGTGAAAATGAAAGTGTACAACTTAGGAAAACTCACAAGTTGCGTATAGTTAGCGAAAAGTGGAAATTGGCGCGAGTTTGGTGCAGATCAAAAGTAGATGCAAATGGACTTGGTGGGAAGCAAAAATTAACGTAGACTTAGTCAAAACGAAAAATAGACGCAAAATAAAATATGACTAAGTGGGGAGTTTGGCCTTGGGATAAACATTGGTTTTGATGTTTAAATTGAAGAGAAAAATGAGACGAGGGAAGACGTTATGACAACAAATTATGATTTAAAAGTATGCAATACAAACCCAAATGACTTCACACAGAGGATTAAATTTTTGCAAGAAGATTTTATATTTTGGATCGAAGGATCGGGGCAAGCAATCAACACCTTTTACACATCCGGAATGAAATCTAATACTTTGTCTGTCAGTTCTTCCTTTGTCTGCTCTGTCTAATTGGAACCCAACACTCAGATGCTCATATCTTTTTCATGCTTTATCATCGGAGGCCAAATCTCTGGAATACAATAGTCATGATACCCTTCTTGACTTGTCCAAGTCCACAGCTTACTAAGTTACACCATCTGAGAGATTCAGACCTAATTGTCAGACCATGTTGCATACTCTGTTCTTATCCACCGAACCAAAACAATCTTCACTCTGATTTTTGGTATAGGCATATTATGTACTGTGGATGTGTGGAATATACTTTGTTGCCATCAATGATAGCACTTATGAAGCCACACAGTGTCTCTTGCCAACAATCTCCCCCTTTGGCATTGATGGCAACACTTAGTGAAAAATGACTAAGTGTCGTAGTAACTCCGCCTTTGCTTGTTTTCTGTTTCTTTACATTGTTTTATCGGAGCCCCCTTTGCTGGATTCCTAATTTTTCACTACTCTTCACTCCCCTTTTGACATCAATGGTAAAGGGTGGAATCCACATACAAAATTGTGCAAAAACTATTATATACATGGCTGCATATGTATATACAAATCATATGTTATACTTACATATACTTAAGTATATCCCAAAGGTTGTCTTCAACTGTATAGTTTCTGTGGCCCAACTCCTCTTCATTCTATCCAAAATGGAGATGTGTCCACTTAACAAAAATGCATATGCTTCTGCCCTCTTTAAGTCTGTTGGATCACTCGTTCGGGCTGTACTTTGTGCATCTATCAAGGCATCATGCATTGCCTCTAACTTAGGGATGATTATCCCTCTAAGATCACCCATTCTATCCATTATGTTCTTTTTCTCTTTAGCTAGTTCTTTTATTTCATTTATTATAGCAATAGCTTGACATTCATGATTCACCAGAGAGGTAGAAAGGGGATCAAAATTCAAAGATAAACTTGACAGTTTTCCTTTTTGTTCTTTCACTTTCTTCTCAATGTCCTCTGTCACTTTTGGGCCAAGTTAAACAGAATTTGTATATGTCCCCACCATCCTTAAGAGAATTTTCAAGGCTCTTTATGCCAATGGCTAAGGTTCTTCTATCATTAGCAATTAGTCCTTGTACTTCACTAAATCTCTTTTCGAAGAACTCCTTTTAGACCTTAGTTTCTACCGATTTTTGTAAAGATTCAAAGTGAGAATTGACAGAATTAAGTAAGTTTTTCAAGTTACCATATGGAGAGGCAGATGCATTCTTTTGAAATGTGGGCATGATCTTTTCTAGTACACCGGATGCAATATTCAGCAGTTCACTGTCCTCCATGTGGGATTTTAGAAGTTTTTCTTTTGCTTTGGCCTGAGCAAAAGATGCTATCTTCATTATCTAAACTGGAGAGAGAGTCCAAGTTCAGTGGACCTTGAATCAATTCAGGTTCATCCAACTCCATCATTTCTTTGTCCAGGAAATTCTGTATTGTCTCTATAGTGTCTCTTGCCAGTGATTCAGATTTCTTTCCTTTAGGACTAACTGGTTGGGATATGTCATCACCAACCTTTTCTCCTTGCTCTTCTTCTTTTACCTTAGCCTCTTTCTCTTGATTCTCCTTCTCTTCTCTTCTTCCTTTCCCTTCTTCTTTAGTGCCTGAAAGATGTGTCTTGGCAACTGTGGGATCCGAAGGAGTGACATTACCAGAGCTTACTACTTTGTGAGCTTCCTCTTCCAGAACAGAAGAGTCTAAGTCCTCAGATCTCTCTCCATCTATTTTCTTTAATCCTTTGACATCCTTGTCAGAGAATTATTCATTGATTACTTTTAATCCTTCAACATCCATGGTAGAAGGCTCTTCATTTGTTTCCTCTACAATAGGAAGATTAAATCTCTTCAAGGCATTCCAGAGAATTTCTTTTGTTTCATTTGCTATCTGGTTAGTTTCTCCAAGCATGAGCTTATTCATTCTTGCCTTGCTCCGGAATTCATCTTTACTGTCCTTGAAAATCATGTTCATTTTCTTTGGAGTGATAGGACATAACTGAACCACTATCTGCTCTTGGATCTCCAAATCTTTTGCCTTGGCATTCTCTTTTCTCAGCTCTAGTACTTCTTCTAGGCTCTTAGGTATTTATGAAATTATTTCAATGAATGCTTTGTTGTAAATGTTTAAATACCCGACAGTAGCTTCTTCAAGTATTCTCTTATCAGCATCATTATATTCATCATAAAATTCTATCACCGGCTACAGGTTTCCATCTACAATGATGGCTTTGATGATGTCTTCAATTGATAGAGTGGGTTTTTCAACAAATTCCTCTATTTCACTTCCTCATTTCTGCTACCAGAGGACTTTCCAAGTGTTCTTTTCTTCTTCATTTTCTTGATTTCATCATCTGATTCTGTCTCTTCATCACCTTTTTGGCTTATATATGTCCTTGTGGCTTTGGTCTTCATTCTCTTTTCTCCTTTCCTGAATGGCTTGACTTCCGGTTTGGTAGTCTTTGAGCTTTTAGGAGTGACAGGAACAGAACTCTTGGAAGATCTAGTCCGGGAGGAGGCTCGCACCAGAACACTTTCTTTCATTGCTTCTTGTCTTTATTTTTCTATCTTCTCTATTTTCTCTCTATTGGCATCTAATGTCTCCTTTGACAAGCCAAATCTTTTGGCAAATTCTTCAACTTCCTTTCTTACTTTTCACTTTATCTCAGGCTACCTTAATTCAATATGTATTTTTATGCTTAGCTCTTCAAAGGTGCCAAACCTTTCTACTTCAGTGTCTTTAGGCTAGCTAAGCAAATGTTGAACATGTACCTCCAAAATGTTTTCATTGACCTCATATCCCATGGGCATTATCCACACAATTCTTGGCTCAACTGCCTCCATTAGGCATTGATCAGTGTCAACCATGAAGCAAATTGTGTCTTTATATTTCTCAACTATTGACTGTGGTATTCTCTCTCTGGGTTGCATCATGCTCTGGAAAATCTTGAAGTAACCCCAGAGAGTTGAGTTTTGGGCTTGAGCATCACGAAGTCCATACATGAAATCTCTAATTTGAATTGCAACAGGTTTATCATTTTGTCAGACCCAACCCTTTGATCTGAGTAGCTCATTCATAAAGTAGAAAAAGAGACATAATATTAGGCTGCCATATTTGAAAGAGTTTTTTTATCTTTTTTGATCTTCTGTAAGTTTTCCATCAGTTGACTCAATAGAATCTCACACATATCATAATCTGCATTTTCCTTCAACATCTGATATGCAGCATAGATTACAGTACCAGACACAAAATTTTCCCTGCTTGAGTGGTAGATTTTGTAACCAATTATCATTGAAGCAAACTTGACATCTGGATCTGCAATCTCATCTATAGTCTTCTCTTGTCAAATTTTGACCCGGTGGCTTTAGTTACCATTTGGTTCTTTACAGATTTGAGTGCAGGTAACCCACCAATTGAGTGCAGTTCGGTCACGACATTGATGGTATATTTGGTTGTCTTGAATGGCCTCATTAGCCACATAAAATTATCATGCATCCTACTTAGAACATACCAGACCCATTCTTCTTTTGTAAAAGACAGAAAATGTATGCAATGTTCTAAGTGTTTGTCCCTTAGGGTCTTGAATTCAGGTCCGAGTTCAAAATTCTCATCAATTAACTATTTTTGATAGATGTCGATCAATTTTGAGTCTCTAAAATCTTTGATGTTTGCATGGATATAAACCCTAATATCTTCTACATGTAAGACACTGTGCGGAATACTGGAAAATGCACCCAAGGGATCAACTTCTAGTGACTTGTAAGGGTGTTTCTTGAATTTTGGTCTCAGCCTTTCAGAGATATTAACAACCATTGGAGTAGCCATTTTAGAAAAGAAATCTGGAGAGAATTTGTAGAAGGGAAGTACCTTTTCACGCTTTAGGGTTTGAAGCAGATGTCGGAGCGATTTTCTGTTTGAATTCGATCTTCAGCTTGAACTTGAGTAAATTGTAGGATCTCTTCTCAGAGCTCTTCTTTCTTCTCCATGAGTGCAAGTGTGTAAATGATGAGTGAAAAAGCCCTTTTATCCTTGCACAAAATCTAATTCCCTTTTGTAATAAATGCACAAACTTTTAAGTCATCCGATTACCCTGCTTCTTAAGTGAGCTTTTCATGAATTGCCTTGCAGATCTTCAAACTAGTACCTTAGTGTGTTGATAACACCCATGTGTCTTAAATAATTTCCTTTGGATCCACAAATTAGAATATTGTATTTGCAGATCATACCAGATCAATTTGTATTGCTCTGTTAATACTGGATGGTTGCTAGAACCAGATCTACTCAAGTGATCATAAACCTTGTGAAACTTCATGCGGACCTCTCACATTCTGATTGAAGGTTCTTTGGAGGAGTTTCTAAGAACCCTTTAGTCTGCAACATCAGATGTTTACTCAATGTGCTGAATTTAGGCACTTATAGACTGGCTGGGGGAAAATGATTTTCTCTGTAGCTCCCCCTGAGCCATAACTCACTTTTTAATTTTCAGAGGGATTATCAGCACCGGATTCCAGTGCAGATCCATCACCAATGTTCATCACATTCTTATTTACCCAAGTCTTGCTCATCTCCTTTTGAATCTCATCTGCATTTACTTTGCCTTTTCCTTTGTCTTGTTTTTGATCATGTTTCACTGGACCTTTACCATCATGATTTCTACTTCTGTAGAATCTAGCTATATGACCAGATTTATTGCAATTGTAACACGCAACATTTCCTTGCTTATTTGGTTGATAACCTCTTGATCTGCATTGATTAGCCATATGCCCCATTCTATTGCATGTAAAGCATCTACCATTGAAAGAATTGTTAATTTGCATATTTCTACATTCATGAGATTTGAGGCCATACCTTTTGCAACTAAAGCATTGATCGGAGAGGGATGAATTGTTCTGATTCATTCTGTTCCTGTACTAAGTTGCTTTATGACCAAAATTGTTGCAATTGAAACAGTATCCATTGAAAGATGGATATCTTTGGGCATTTGGTTGCCTTACTGGAGGTCTTCTAGGCTTGTTTCTTTGACTTTTTGATCCAAAGTTCTTTTGACCAGATCCAGATTTTTCACCTTTCTCATATCCCAAGCCACACTTATCATCTACCCTCTTTTGACTTTCAAGAAGAACTTCAAGTTGGGTTGAGCTTATCTTGAATTTTTCTTTGTATTCATTTGCAGATTGAAGATCTTGTTTAAGAGTGTCAATCTGGCTCTCAAGTTGTTCTTTATTGTATCTGTCTTCTTCAAGATCAGACTCAAGATGTCTAATTATTCTGTTCATTTTGTAGCAATCTTCTGATTTCTCCTTGAGGGATTGATTTAAGTTTTCTTCAATCTTTCTTTTTTTTTTTTCAATTTCTTTGGTAAATTTCATAACCCTTGATTCCATTTCATGTCTAAGCATAACAACTTCTTTTGACAGCTTTTCACATAGTTTTGTTTTCTCATTCATGTCCTCATCAACATTATTGGCTTCATTTTGATCTGCTAACCTCTGAAGTAGTTCCTTTCTCTTTTTCATGGAAATACTGAGTTTTTCTTTTAGCTCATTGGTGAAGTCATTAGCCTCCTTAAGTCGCTCTCTCCAATTATTGACTTTAGACTAGGATTGTTCAAGATCATCCAAGGCAGCCTGTAGTTGTTCTTTCATACCATATTCATCCATTGAGATTCCCTGATCTTCCTTAAGCTGTTAGACTTTTTCTGAGGTAGTTAGCTCTGATACCAATTGTTGGAAACAATGTAGGTAACTAAGAGGTGGGGGTGAATCAGTTATCTTAAAACCTTTCTTACTTTTATTTTCTTTTCTATCTTAACAATTAGTGCTATCTCAAAACATGAAAGCATCAACAATCATAAGAACTAAAATGAAATTAACACACATAGCACAAGGGTTTTTACGTGGAAACCCTGTTAAGGGGAAAACCACGGGGTACTAACCCAAGATTGTATTCTCTGCTAAAAGAATAAAGGAGTACAAATGGCACTTGCCAGTTAGGGCTCACTGCCCGAGCACACTGCTCACAAGAGGCACACTGCCTACAAGAGACACATTGTCTACATAACTTATAGAAGATATCCAAGTATTTGAACTGATGAAAAGCATCTACATATGCAAGAGTTTAGTTCCGATTAGGCACAATATACTGATCTGGTGCATTTCATTCTTCCTCTGCTTAGTGTTGCTATTCTGTCACATTCCAGACTTGAATTATTGTCCACACACTTATCTCTACTTTTCTTTGCACCTTACTACTTGAACCATATAACCTACACATCCACAAGCTTGAATCTATCAGATATATATAGCCGCATTAAGAATTTCCTTCAACTTCTTAGTCAGCAACAAGAACATTTGAGATATTACAAGTTATTGATATGTCGGTTGAATCCATACTTGATTAATGATGCACATCAAAAACTTAGGCATATAAGTCATTAATCATGTCAGCCAATAATGTATAATGCCACAAATTACTTGATCAACACCTTTTACACATCCGGAATGAAATCTGATACTCTGTCGGTCAGTTCTTCCTCTGTCTGCTCTACCTGACTGGAACCCAACACTCAGATGCTCATATCTTTTTCATGTTTTATCACCGGAGGCTAAATCTTTGGAATACAATAGTCATGATACCCTTCTTGACTTGTCCAAGTCCGCAGCTTATTGAGTTACACCATCTGAGAGATCTGGACCTGATTGTCAGACCATGTTGCATACTCTGTTCTTGTCCACCAGACCAAAACAATCTTCACTCTGACTTCTGGTATAAGCATATTATGTACTGCAGATGTGTGGAATATACTTTGTTTCCATCAATGACAACACTTATGAAGCCACATAGTGTCTCTTGCCAACACGTTTCTATGTTTTGATGACCTCCCTTCACTACCCTCAACAAACTTCTTCTTGCTCGACATCTCTCACGAATTAAAAGCTACAAAAAAAATGTCATTTTGTTCAAGAAGGAATCATAGATGATAGAATATAGATCCTAGGGTCCTAGATTAAGATATCTCCCTAGTCCTAACTCCTACTCAATATCATCTGTAACAATGAAACCAAACAAAGACATAAATAATCAACATAAATCTTATATTATCATAAAGTAAAGAAATGATCACTTACCTTTTAGTGACTCGCCAATACTTGTAGTTGTAACTTCTCTATGATCAGAAATGAATCAAGTATTTGAGAACTCAGAGCTAAACAAAATATGTAAAGGATTAATTAGAGTTTCAAATGCATTTATATCAATCCATATTTGGCGAATACCACAAGATTTTCAAAGTAGGGTAATAATTTGGTGAATCATGCATACTATTAATAGGTCACCTATAATTGTTGGGTGAAACATACCTCGATCAAACACATATGTTGTAATTTTCTAGGTTAATATGGCCCTGGAATTAGAATGGAGTTATATTGGTATTGGCAAAATTGGTCCTCATACATGGTGAACCATTTAATACTATTGGCGAATATGTGGGTGAATTAAAACATGCCTCTGAAATTCTAAGTGAATCACCATTAGAACCGCATAGTATATCGTGACAAAAATACTAATTATAAATGACTCAAATAAATTGTTGGTGAATTGAAACACATTTGACCAAAAATTAAAAAAATCCAAGTGAATTGGCCCCTAACTGGTTGCAATGTATTCGCCAATTTGCAATTGGAAGATATGAACTATTTGCCAATTGGTGAAGATTTGCCACTAAAAAAATATCTGATAGAATTAACGGATTAATTAATTGTTTTAGATGAGGTGAATTTTAGGTATCTACACTTTGACCAAAATGCCTCAAGTACTTGTAATCTTGCAAGAATGCAACTAGAATGTTGTATTGTTACCTTCCTAACAATCTATATATGTTTAAATACTTTATGAATGTTCTATATGCATAGTACTTTCAATTTGATAGAGCATACTAACCAATTCAAAATTTTGAGTTTTATTAAATTTTATAAAATTACAATTTTTCCAAGACATTTTTTGCATCCTCTACTCAACAAAACAACACCGTTCTTTGCATTGCAAGTATGAATACTGATAAGATGTAAGCAACATTGGATATGACCAGGAAAATTGGCCCTATTGGGCTATCAAAAGATTCAATGCACCAAAGTACTAATGGTTCAAAGTTAAATATACTTTAACTACCAACCATTATCATGTTTTCTCTATTGATAAATCACTAGGTAAACTGCAAATGTAATTCATTTTTCGGCACAACTTACATTAAATGTTGCAACTACTATCACATGTTCTAAAAACTAAAACTAAATTTTAATCATTAGCAACCATTAGTTGCATTGCTAATAGAAATTTACCTATTATGTTGTAAACATTGAGAGCACTATTTATTTATTTATCTATTTTTAGAAAAGACCTTACTACTAGAACTCATAGTATCATAAATTGCATTAAAGTTACAAGAAAAGTTCTTGGACCTTGCTCTAATGGTATAAATGGTTATTATATTATAATAAACAAAGTCACTTCTAACAAGCCATGGACATCATTATTTTTCTTTCAATGACCATTATAAGAAAGAGCTTTTGAGACTTGAACTAAAGAAAAAAGAATTTGCAAACTACAACAAAACAAAGGAAGAAAAAGAGAAGCGTGACTTATTGTGCAACACACCTTGCTTTCAATACGTTAAATAGTGTTATATGCTCTCAAGACTAAGCTTAGATCATTGGTAATATATTGGACTTCAATAATTTAAATATACCTATGCTCATATCACTAAAACAAATAGAATAAAGTTCTAAGTAACTATTTAAACTCATGATATCAAAAAATTGCATTGGCATTGCTATAATAGTTCTTGTTCAAATATTCAATTGCAAACATATCTAATGTCTATGGCCCAAATTCCAATTCGACTCTTGACGTTGCTATAATAGTTATAGGTGTCCAAATACTCAATTGTAAACATATCTATCTCTACGGCCCTGCAAATCCCACCTTAATCTTACAGCCCTACACAAGATTGTAGCTACCTTATAACCTTTGTTTATTTTATACATCAATTACAATGAAGACTAAAACAAAAAGATTAATTGAACAACTAATTAAATTTATTTTAAACATTATAGATCATGAAGCAAAGGAACACAGTTTAATCCAAAAGCATTTCTATTTTATACTCTATAGACTGGAAAATTGATGCCTACTATTACAAATCATGTTAATTAAGAAAATTTGATTAATTTTGACAAATCAACTTTAAAGAGACTGTATTTTGAATAGAATAATATTGTGCCATAACAAGTACTAATAATATTGGACTCCAACCCTTACATCCTTTATGGACTCTACAGATAACAAAGACAAATACCTTACAACCACTATATCGTACATGTGTGACATGCCCCTTCCATCTACCCCACTCCTTTCCATTAAATAAATCAACGCGTTTAGTAAAATATATGTATAGAGGGCCAACTAATGTCAAGTCGGGCTTGAAGTTCACACTGACAGCACCCCATAATTCTGAATCTAATATAAATAAGGATTCCATTAAAATGATTCTCATTTCTACCGTGCCATAGTGGGCGGCAATTCAAGGAATCTATCTCCATCAATCTTAAAAAAATAGAATACAAGGAAAGAAGCAGGAATAGGCAGTTTTGTCTGCTTTGTGCAGATTTAGATTGATCAATTTCACCCTTACAGATTTTTCGGTTGTCAAAATCATATTGAAATGATTTTGTGTCTTTTATGATTATACCTAGTGTTTGGAGTCATAGGTTCTCTATGTAAGATGTGACATATAATCACTTTAACCCCATGTCCCCATGCTACTGCTTAAGTCAATTTTCTGCTTAAAATTTAAGCAGTTTAAAGCAGTTGGAGTGGCCCCATGCAAATTTATAATTGTGAGAAAAAGATAATATAGAATCTTTCCTATTTTTGTGGAGCAGTTACTGCTTAGGAATTTCAAATAAGCCTACAAAAAAAAGGGGGGTTGGAAATAAGCAGCGACTACATAATAAAAATATGCCATGTGGCTGCATATAATTCCTTCCCTCTTTTTTTTTTTAGTTTTCTTCTATTATTTTTTAGTTTTTATATAATAAAAAACTCGAAATTAAGATAACTGCTTAAAATAAGCAGAAAAACAAAGTTTCATGGGGTCACTGGGTCCACAAATATCTGCTAAAAAAATTAAGCAGTGGCTACTAGCCAAAATAAGCTAAGCAGCAGCATGGGGACATGCCCTAATTGGGCTTGGATTCCATTAAAATGGTTGTGTCATGTCACAGTGATAAGAAATTGAAGGAATCGATCGCCATCAACATAAAATACAGTGAAAGACAGATGTAATCCACTGCATAAATCAGGGAACACATCAAAGATGGCATAAATAATGTCACACATAATCATATGCATGGACCCCAGTCTGACACACAGTGAAAGCAAGTAGGTTTAGTATTAATAAGCACCGTATTATTCATAGAACCCTGACCTTTGCCACCATACAAATTTTCTTGTTGTCAAGATCTTATCGAGAAGATTTTGTCTTTTATGTTTATTGTGTTTGGAGTCGGACATAAAGGAATGGATTCCATTAAAATGGTTCAAATGCAAGAGCAGTTTTGTCTCTTTCGTGGAAGAGCATTGATTTATTTTAAGGATTGGTTTTATATTTAGTTTATTTTTTAATTATTTTATTTTAAATTTTATGGGAAAAAGAGGTTGGTTAATTTTTAATTTTAATTTTTGTGATTTTTTTGAATCTTTTGATTTTGTATTTTCTAATTTTTAAAATTAAGTTCCATTATATTTTAAAGATTTATATATTCATTTAACCTTTGTTTTATAATTTTTTATCTTTTTAAAGTTTGTTTGTTTTAAGATTTAATTGAAATATTAATTTATTTTTAAGGAGTGCTTATTTAAACTTTCTAAACAGTTTCTATAATCAATTTAATTTTAATCATGATACACATGTAAATAAGCATGATCTTTTTTTGTATTGGACAATTACTTTTCCAAAAACTTGTTAATACTACTTCTCCAAGAATAATTATCTACATCTCTTCATAATTTGTTGCTCAAAGCTATGATATTTTAGATATACTCACCACAAAAGTGAATGAGGTGGACCTAGAATAAGGAATGTGTTGCATCCTTGTTGATGTCATGGATCAAATTACTCCTGCTCTTCCAAGAAAAGCCAGCTAAACAAAAGAGAATTTGATTAATTACTGACTTCATATGGAAGGAGAATCTCATGGATGACAACAATATGATTATATAGAGCAAGGGTTGCACCAATTTGCTTGCTCACTTTGCAAGGAAGGAGTGCCTAATGGTGAAATATGATGTTGATTGTAGGAGTTGGATGCCAGATGGTTGAAGTTTGAATTGTTAAGATGTTTGAATATTCCCTTAGCAATGATATTGTTATGAGTTTGGTGTTAATAAGTTTGATGAGCTCATCTAAGAGAACAAGCTCTCTTAAACAAGACTCTTCTCTGGCACACCTTCTATCATTTTTCTCATGAATATCTCATAGAATTTTTGTTTGTTTTTCGATTTCTTCCATTGATGGGATTTCTTGTACTGGTATACTTGTTCTAATTTCATCCAAAATTGTCTCAATCCAATTTTTTTTATCACTGGACATATTTGGCATGAAAGACAAGTGAGAGATAGGAAGCTTAAGAGAGAAGGTAATTTTGGTGCATTTGCTTGCTTCTTTTAAGTTGACGGGCTTGCTTTGATAATAGTTGGTTTGATGTTCATTGAATGCTTCGTGATGATATTGAGAAATTTTTCCTTCTTGTTTTATGCTCTTGAAAGATGAAAGATTTTAACTAAATGTACTAATCTAAATGCATGCAGAAAAGAACCTATTCTATCTATTTTTTTTATATTTTCTAAAATAAATTATGAATTAATTAAGTACATGCAACTAATCATTTCTAGTTAACTTTGTGTATATGCAAAATTTAGAACAAACACCAAAGAGATTAAAACAATATTAATTTCCCTTTATTCTAAACCAATTATAACCTTCGATTGAGCTAAAGAGAGTTTAAACAAAACAAATACTTGATACTCTCTTACCAATATAAACCCTCTTTATTGAAGTTGATTGCTCAAGATGTGATTGATGTGGTTTCTCAAGGAGTTATGCAAGATTTCTACAACATGTACCTATCAATCCTTTGATTGAGATGATGTGTTGATCTTGATGATATTTTGATATGTGTAGCTATCAAGCTTAAGAGGGCAATCTTATTTGATGAAGAACTAGTTTGGATTTATAGACTTTTTATTAAGGACGCGAATGATCGAGTTTTGTATGTATTTATAATTTTTTGGGCTTCTAGGCTCAACAGTGAGGTTTGTTTTGCTCTAAAATGTACCCAAAAAACTTCTTTGCAAGATCCTTCCAAAATTAAAAAATGAAAACCCTTCAAAATTAAGCTCAAAAGATCCTACAAAACTAAAATTTGTCAAGGATCATGGCGTCCAACTAGGCATGTTAGAATGCATGATGCTAGATCTAGAACAAGCAAAATACCTAATGGGATGTTAGAATGATGATAGAAGATCTAACTACCAGTCATTATCATGTTTGCTCTATTGATAAATCGCTAGGTAAAATACAAATGTAATTCATTGTTCAACACAACTTACTTCAAATGTAGCAACTACTATCACATGTTCTAAAACCTAAATCTAAATTTTAATGATTAGCAACCATTAGTTGCATTGCTAATAGAAATTGCAATTTACCTTTTATGTTGTAAATATTGAGAGCTAATAATGCTTTTTATGTATCTATTTTTAGAAAAGACCTTACTACTAGAACTCATAATATCATAAATTGCATTAAAGTTATAGGAACTATAATGGTATAGATGATTATTATATTATAATAAACAAAGTCACCACTAACAAGCCATGGACATTGATATTTTTCTTTTATTGACCATTATAAGAAAGAGCTTTTGAGACCTAAACTAAAGAAAAAAGAATTTGCAAACTACAAAAAAAAGAGAAGCATAACTTATTATGTGATGCACCTTGCTTTCAACACATTAAATACTATTATGTGCTCTAAAGACTAAACTTAGATCATTGGTAATAGATAGGCCCTCACAAAATTTGAATAACCTCTGCTCATATCTCTATATCTCCAAAATAATGAAAATAAATTTCTAAGTAACTATTCTAACTCATGATATCAAAAAATTGCATTGGCATCACTATAATAGTTCTAGTTGTCCAAATATTCAATTGCAAACATATCTAATGTCTATAGCCCTATGCAAATTCCACCTTGACCCTTGACATTGCTATAATAGTTATGAGTGTCTAAATATTCAATTGTAAACATATTTAATCTCTACGGCCCTGCGAATCCCACCTCAACCTTGCAGCCCTACACAAGACTGTAGCTACATTAGAACCTTTGTTTAATATATACATCAATTACAATGAAGACTAAAACAAAAAGATAAAATGAACAGCCAATTAAATTAATTTTAAACATTACAAATCAGGTTAATTAAAAAAAACATTGATTTATTTTAACATATTAGCTCTAAAAACTTTGTATTTTGAACAGAATAATATTGTGCCATAACAAATACTAATAAAATTGGACTCTAGTACCATACATCTTTTATGGACCCTACAGACAGCAAAGACAAATACCTTCCTTACAACCACTATATCGTACATGTGTGGCATGCCCCTTCCATGTATCCACTCCTTTCAATAAAATAAATCAACGTGTTTAGTAAAATCTTTCTCTAGAGGGGCAACTAATGTCAAGTCAGGCTTGAAGTTTACACTAACAGCACCCCATAATGTTGAATCTAATATAAATACGGATTCCATTAAAATTATTCTCATTTCTACCTTGTCATAGTGGGAGGCAATTCAAGGAATCAATCTCCATCAATCTTAAAAAAATTGAAGACAAGGAAAGAGAACGAGAATAGGCAGTTTTGTCTGCTTTGTGCAGATTTATGTTGAGTCAATTTCACCCTTACAAATTTTTTGGTTGTCAAAATCATATCGAAATGAATTTGTGTCTTTTATGATTATACCTAGTGTTTGGAGTCACAGTTTCTCTATGTAAGATGTGACATATAATCACTCTAATTGGGTATGGATTCCATTAAAATGGTTCTGTCGTGTAACGGTGATAAGAATTTCAAGGATTCAATCGCCATCAACATAAAATACAGTGAAAGATAGATGTAATCCACTGCATAAAGCATGGAAATGGTGAAAGATGGCATAAATAATGTGACACTCCACCATCATGCATGGACCCCACACATAGCGTATCGTGCCCTTTCTCTGCCTATTTACTCGTTCAACAATATAACGACAAAATAAATCAGATTGTCTTGCGAATCTATTTACGCACCCACGAAGGGATAGCTAATGGTGAATAAAAGGACTTCAACTTCCAACTGACGTGCTCCATGTTGAAAATGAACAATCCTAAAATGCATCGGTTTTCCCTTTCATTTTAGCTCACTTAGTTCTGGGTTATAATCTGAGCTTTTTTTTTAAGGACTTGTTTTATATTCACTTTGTTAGTTTTTATGATCAGATTTAAAGCAATCAGAAAATGCAACACAATGAACAATGAACACAACAAGATAACCTAGGAAAACCCTCCAACTTGAGGGGAAAAACCTAGCAACAATATATCTCTTATATATTGAATGATAAGAACAACAATTTGCTTTACAATGGCCAAATCCAAGGCCTACATGTATGGCTTCACTTCTTGAAGCACAATGAATAAGTCCACACTTGATAAATCTGATTTGATCTTGAAATAACTTGATCTGCTCCTTAAAAGTCTACTTTGCCTTGTGAATTTAGCTTGTAATTGAATGTGTATAAATGAAAGGTGTAATGACCTTGTATATATACATGAGGGACGCACCCTTTCACAAGAGGTCGGCCTCATTACAATATAAATGTAAATAACATGTTAAATTATGCAAAGTCATTTTATACTACTTGCATAATTAGGTCGGCCTATAGAAGGATCCGACTGAAGCTATAACATCAACACTCCCTCTTAGCTAGGGAGGATACTTCCAGCTGCATAAGACATATCACCTCATCGTGATGTCAACCACAATGGCTACACTCATATGTGAAAAGAAAGATACCACCACATTATGATATCATATATTACCTCAATATGATATCAACCATAATGGCTACAACAATGTATAGTATGTACAAGTGTTAATCACTTACATGACATCCACCAGGCTTTCCCAGAGGGTGGAATCAAGAGATTTCACCTCAAACTTCTCTCACAGAGAAGAACTCGTTATCAAGGGATTTCACCTCAAACTTCTCTCACAGAGAAGAACTCGTTATCAGGGGATTTCACCTTGAACTTCTCTCACAGAGAAGAACTCATTATCAAGGGATTTCACCTCGAACTTCTCTCACAGAGAAGAACTCGTTATCAAGGGATTTCACCTCGAACTTCTCTCACAGAGAAGAACTCATTATCAAGGGATTTCACCTCAAACTTCTCTCACAGAGAAGAACTCATTATCAAGGGATCACTGATACTGAGGCTCTTTCTCAGTTAAGGCTGTATTCTCCACTATACCAAGCTTATCTCGAAAGTACACAAACTTTAACTTAGAGAGAGGCTTGGTGAGAATGTCTGTCGTCTGCTCATCAGTGCTGATATACCTCAACTCTATAGCTTTCCTCAATACCATATCTCTGATATAATGGTATTTGATCTCAACATGCTTGGTTCTGTCATGAAACACTGGATTGACAGAAAGCTTCACACAGCTCTGGTTATGACAATGAATGATAGTAGGCTGCATTGATTGTCCAAACAATCCTGCAAGGAGCTTACGAAGCCATACTGCTTCTCAAGTTGCCATACAAGCTGCAATATACTCTACCTCTGTTGTACTCAATACTACAGATGACTGCTTCCTGCTGCACCGAGAAATCATAGTAGATCCCAAACTAAAGCAACATCCAAAGGTGCTCTTCTGAACAGTGACACACCCTGCCCAATCAGAATTAGTATATCCATGCAGCTTCAAGTCTACACTAGAAGAATATCTCAAGCCATACCTAACTGTGCCACACAAGTATCTTAGGATATGCTTCACTGCAACTAGATGTATTTGCCTTGGTTCACACATGAACTGACTAAGTGCACTCATTGCATAGCAAATATCTGGTCTAGTATTAACTAGATACATCAATGATCCAATCATTTATCTATACATGCTAGGATCCACTAGATCTGAACTAGTTGTAGCCTCTTTTAACTTCAACAAATTTGTCTCCATCGATGTAGACATCCGTTTGCAATCCATCATACCAAATCTCTTCAAGATGTCAATAGTATACTTCCCTTGACTTAGAAAGATCTCATCTGGTTTCTGCCATACTTCTAAACCAAGGAAGTAATGTAAGAGACCAAGATCCTTCATTTCAAATTTTGAAGCTAATTCCTCCTTACATTTGAAAATGAGGTGATCTTCTCCAGTAATAAATAGATCATCAACATAGAGAACCAAGATTAATGCTTCACCATCAATTACCTTGAAGTATAGGTTTGTATTAGCATCATTCTTGGAGAAACCCAAGCTCATCATGTATCGATCAATTATTTCGTACCAAGCACAAGGAGCCTGCTTAAGGATGTACAAAGCCTTCTTCAGCTTGCAAACATGAGACTCCTTCCCATGAACCTCAAAGCCATTAGGTTGCTCAATATATACCTCTTCCTCAATTACACCATTTAGAAATGCTATCTCACGTCCATTTGATGTATCTTCCATCCTTTAGATACTATAATAGCAATGATGGTCTAGACAGATGTGCAACGAGCAACTAGAGCAAAGGTTTCCTCATAGTCTACTCCCTCTTTCTGAGAGAATCCTCTAGCCATGAACCTAGCCTTGTACTTCTTGATGCTCCCATCAGCTGCATGCTTGATCTTAAAGAGCCACTTAGAAGAAATAACAGATTTCCATTCAGGTCTAGGTATGATGTCCCATACATCATTCTTGAGGATGGATTGATACTCTTCAGCCATAGCATCTTTCCATACTTGCTGACTAGTAGTTTCATCAACACTGGAAGGTTCAGACTCAATGATGTGATTCATCAATGCCACATAGTCTCAAAACTTTTGTGGTCTCTTTCTTTCTCTTAATGTGCGTCTAGGAGCTGCATACTTCTTAGCTTCTTGCATAGTTTGTCTAGCCCATACAGGTCTCTTTTGACTAATGACAATGTCTGTAGGCCCATCAATAGGTTCCAAGGTCTCAACTGGATCATCATCTTCTTTAGGATCAATAGCCTCCCTCTAAATCTCAGGAGTATGGTCAACTTCCATATCCTGAAGAGACTCTTGGTCTTCATTATCTATCTCCATATGAATGCCCTTTGATCTTTTGAATGCAACATTCTCTTCAAATGAACATCCCTACTGATCTCAATCAACTTCTGACCTGGAATGAGTGATAGTAATCCTTCACAATGCTAGTCGCTAGCATTGAGCAATGGACTTGAATGTTGCTGTGCGTATCTATAGACAAGTGATCTCCAATGATGATCTCAAACTCCAACAAAGTCCCACTTTAGCCAACTCCTCTATTCTTCAGTCAGCAGTAGATGTGCAATCTTCATTACATGTTCATCGATAACCTTTTGATACTTTTATCTTGGCTCAAACAATGAAATATGGAACTTAGATGATTAGAACACTGCCTCTGTGTTATTTCAGAATGATGTCACTCCATGAACTCCTTTCCCTTCCACTATTGATGTTATTACTAGGAGCTGCGATCTTATTAATGAATCCACATAGTCTAGTGATTTTTCCTTATAATTGATGATGACCAATTATCAGATGGCGATTGATGTTGATTAAAGATGTGAAGAAAGACTTGTATTATAGCTAACTCTATAAGTGGCACTAGAACCCACAATATGCCTCTGAGTTCATTCTCCAAATCATCAATAAATATATCTTTGACAAGCGGTTCCTTTAGCCACAATCCCTTTTGCTAATTTTGTGGCCTTTGAAAGTCTCCAGTAAATACTTTAAAATTATATCTGTAACTACATATGTTCAAGGCACTTCCAACAAGCCCATTTTGTGTATATCCAACACTGATTGTAGTTCATGAGATAATATTCTGTTGAAACATATTATAAAACAAATCACGCACATTCTGCGTGTTACCCTATTTCGCATACATGCCCATCAGGGTATTCGCCACAGTAACTTCAGATTGAAACCCACATCTAATTATCTTTCCATGGATCTACAAACCATGTTTTACAAATGCTACGTCAGAACACATAGAAAGAAGAGTGGAGAAAGTGAACTTATTTGGTTTAACCACTGTTGGTTGCATTTGACGAAATAGTGAAAATGCCTCCCGAGGAAATCCTAGATAAGAAGAAGACTTTGCTGATTAAACAAATTTGATCAGATCTTTTCTTAGACCTGCTCTGATACCATGTTAGTTTTTATGATTAGATTTAAAGCAATCAAAAAATGCAACACAATGAACAATGAACACAACAAGATAACCTAGGAAAACCCTCCAACTTGAGGGGAAAAACCCAGCAACAATATATCTCTTATATATTGAATGATAAGAACATCAATCTACTTTACAATGGCCAAATTCAAGGCCTACAGGTATGGCTTCACTTCTTGAAGCACAATGAATAAGTCCACACTTGATAAATCTAATTTGATCTTGAAATAACTTGATCTGCTCCTTAGAAGTCTGCTCTACCTTTCGAATTTAGCTTGTAATTGAATGTGTATAAATGAGAGGTGTAATGACCTTGTATATATATATGAGGGACACACCCTTTCACAAGAGGTCGGCCTCATTACAATATAAATGTAAATAACATGTTAAATTATGCAAAGTCATTTTATACTACTTGCATAATTAGGTCGGCCTCTAGAAGGATCCGACTGAAGCTATAACATCAACACAATTTACTTTTTAATTATTTTATTTTAAAGTTTATGGGAAAAGAGGTTGGTTAATTTTTAATTTTTATTTTGGTATTTTTTTAATCTTTTAATTTTGTAATTTCTAATTTTTAAAATTAAGTTTGATTATATTTTAAAGATTTATATATTCATTTTACCTTTGTTTTATATTTTTTATCTTTTTAAAGTTTTTTTTTGTTTTAAGATTTAATTAAAATATTAATTTATTTTTAAGGAGTGTTCACTTAAACTTTGTAAATGGATCTTATTTTATTAATTAGGAGATCATTATCAAGGTTAATTCTAATGACCAATCTAATTTTGATCACAATATATATGTAGATAACCTGGATCTTTTTTATATTGGACAATTAATTTTCCAAAAGATTGTTAATACTACTTCTCCAAGAATAATTATCTAGGGGAAAGGAGCCAGTTGCCACCCACGCCCCAATAACCGCTATGCTATTGTGCACTTGATCCCCAAATTAAATTTTTAAAAAGAACCAATACATGTAAAATACCAACCTAATAAATTAACACAAATGCACCAATACATGTTCACAACTCCATGTATGGGGTGACATGTTGAAATGACACTTTTTCGACCCATGTGCACATAACACATCCTAGAGTGAAATGTATAAGTGCCCACAAGTTGAAAGAATAGCTTTAAGCTCTTTGGTCGCATACAGAGAAACCCAAAAAAAGTTCATCGAAATCTAATATGTCTAGCTATGAGCTTGGCATGCGCGAAGTTAGGGTGGGCGGCTACTGGCCCCTTTCCCCTACATCTCTTCATAATTTGTTTCTCAAAGCTATGAGATTTTGGATCTACTCACCACAAAAGTGAATGAGGTGGACCTAGAATAAGACATGTGTCGCATCCTTGTTGATGGCATGGATCAAATTACACTTACTCGTCCAAGAAAAGCCAGCTAAACAAAAGAGAATCTGATTAATTACTCACTTCATGTGGAAGAAGAATCTCATGGATGACAACAATATGATTGTATAGAGTAGGGGTTGCACCTATTTGCTTTCTCACTTTGCAAGGAAGGAGTGCCTAATGGTGAAATATGACGTTGATTCAAGGAGTTGGATGCCAAATGGTTGAAGTTTAAATTGTTGAGATGTTTGAATATTCCCTTTACAATGATATTGTTGTGACTTTGGTGTTAATAAGTTCAATGAGCTCATATAAGAGAATGAGCTCATATAAGAGAACAAGCTCTTTTAAACAAGACTCTTCTCTGACACGCCTTCTTTCATTTTTCTCATGAATCTGTCATAGGATTTTTGTTTGTTTTTTGATTTCTTCCATTGCTGGGATTTCTTGTATTGGTATACTTGTTCTAATTTCATCCAAAATTGTCTCAATCCAATTTCTTGATCACTAGACATATTTGGTTTGAAAGGCCAAGTGAGAGATAGGAAGCTTAAGAGAGAAGGTAATTTTGGTGCATTTGCTTGCTTCGTTTAAGTTGATGTGCTTGCTTCGATAATAGTTGGTTTGATGTTCATTGAATGATTCGTGATGATATCAAGGGCTTTTGCCTTCTTGTTTTAAGCTCTTGAAAGATGAACGATTTTAACTAAATGTACTTATCTAAATGCATGCAGAAAAGAACCTATCCTATCTATTCTTTTATATTTTCTAAAATAAAGTATGAATTAATTAAGTACATGCAACTAATAATTTCTATATGACTTTGTGTATATGCAAAATTTAGAACAAACACCAAAGAGATTAAAACAATATTAAACCCTTTATTCTAAATCAAGTATAACCTTCGATTGAGCTAAAGAGAGTTCAAACAAAATAAATACCTGATACTCTCTTACCAATATAAACCCTCTTTATTGAAGTTGATAGATGTGATTGACGTGGTTGCTCAAGGAGTTATGCAATATTTCTACAACATGTACATATCAAGCCTTTGGTTGAGATGTGTTAGTGTAAAATATTATAATTACTTACTTAGCCTAAGTAATTATAATTTTGCACATGGCTTTAAGCCACCTTAGGTAGGTTATGTGGTGCCTTGGAGAGTTGGTCAAACTCATCCAAGATACATGTCGCCACTCCTTCGCCACTTGGTGGAAACATTCTTTCCAACACTAGTGGAGTGTTGGAGTTGATGCCTAATTTGACCCAACCTCCTCACTTATATGTATACACTCTTTATTCATTATCAATTCACTCTGATTTTATGTTAACATTCTCTTAGGTGATCCTTCGTTCTAATATGGTATCAGAGCTTGTCTAAGCTTGGTTGCTAGTTTTTCTAAAGAGAATCCCCTACTTGGCATGATGGAGGCACGTTGAAGCTCATGAGCACATTGAGAATCATGCTCAATTTTGGGCACTAAGGCAGGACATTTAAAGGCTTGAAGGGTGATTTAAAGGGCATCAATTTGCAGGGTGAAACCCCATGCTACTTGATCTACATATTTGGTTTTTGAGGTGGTGGGAGTTTGGACGTGAGGTTGAAGGTCCAACCTAGGCATGAAATCCTTGCCTAATCTAGGTACTTTGACCTATAAGCACTAAAAAGATGCATGGGCCTACATGGTAATCCTATGGTGAGCTGTGATCCTAAACATGTGCATGTAAGTGTAAGCACAAAAATCACGCGTGACTGCCTCCACAAGGACCCCTATGATGATTCAAATCCTTGTCATGTACATGTAAGCATGAAAAAAAATCCTTAGGGCAGTAGGCCTCTTGATGACGTGTCCTCTTTTCTTATCTTGTGTCATTTCATCTTTGTCAATTCCCCTCCTTCCCCGTTTGTGACGCTTTTTGACACTTTTTTGTGACACTTGTTGACTTGCGTTTTCTAGCTTTCAACTTTGATCCTAAGCCTTGTGAATGTCTTATAGGTGAGTTTTCACCTCTCCCCTTTGTATTTTGTCTAGTGCACCTCATAGAAGCCTTCTAGAGGTCCCCCAATCGATCTCTTGTTGTCTGTTTTTGATTTCGACCAACCAATCCAAATCTCCCCCTATTATTTCTAGATCCCCACTGGGGATCCAAAAGATGCAAGTGGAGATTTGGATTCTTCCACATGACTGACATGTTTCTTGATGCAGAAATCATCCTTTTCCTCCCTTATACCTTTTGCCGGCCTGAATTTCTGCATTTTGCACTTTTGATCCCAGATGTCCCCGGGCGATCCATGATCTCCAGTGGTGACCCTATCTGATGAAGGTGGCAACCCTACCATCTTTTGACCCACGGTAAAACTCAAGTTTCTCTCTCGTTTTTGCTCCGTTTTCATCCATTTTTCTTTTTGTTTGCATGATTTTTGATCCTTGATATAGAGTTAACTATTTCATGCACCCACACATGCATAATTAGCTCTATTTGATCTCAAACTAATTCTCTAATCAATCTAATGCATTCTTCTAACTCCTTTTCATCTTCAGTGATAAGCTATCATTGCTTCATCACTCCCTAATTAGCCAAGTTCATTGAGCAATCAACCTTGTTAACTCCCCAATCTATTCTTGTTAACCCATCAATCAAATGAGTTAACTCTCCAATCAATCCTTTCCTCAAACCCATAAATACCCCCCTCCCTCGAGCACAGAGGGAAGCAAATTCATTGTGCACACAACTCTTGCCAATTTTTCTCTCCAATCTAGCATTCATATGCTCTTACAGGATGAAAGTGCCTTTTTCTTTTATTGTTCAATCAAGCAATGCTACGCTGCTTCTTACTATGCCATTGTGCTCATTCCAAGCTCTCATCAAGCTCATACAAGCTTCACAAAAGCTTCTTTCCACTTCTTTGGGTCACTTTGTCTTCAAGAGGATCACCTGCTATCACAAAAGGATTCAAGGTTACCTAGAAAAGGATTACTGAGGGTAGTGGAATCAACAAATCTTCATCTCTTTCAGGTTCTTTCATTGTTTTCATAGTAATTAGATAATCACATTTGCTCTTGGGAATAGTAACACTTTGCTTTTTCCTTGATAGATTAGATCTTGCATGCTAGATTAATCATTTTTACATTTCTAGATCTACTTTGTTAGAAAAAGCATCTTCCCTTTCAATTAGATTAGATTGCATTGAAAACACCAAATACCCACAAAAACATAGATTAAACTTTGCATTTAAGAAGTCATATAGGATTGCACACATATTGTTTTCATAGATTAGAAGCATTTTCCTTTCCAAAAATACTCTAAAAATACATGTTATCAATGAGACTTGCACCCTGTTAAACGTAAAGTTTAACAACCTATTGAAACATGGGAAGACCTCTAAAGTTGTGGGTATCTTTAAAAGCAGAGGTCAACCTCTAGAGAAGGCTGACTTCCTAGCTGGTTATCACCTAAACTAATGATTTTTGTAGAGAAAAGGGAAGGAGGAAACTCATAAAACTAAACTGAAAACTTAAAGTAAAAAGGGTGATACATCGAGCTGACAAAGACGATGAAATTTAGGCTTGTTTACACTTAGCTCAAACTGAAAGAAACTAATTTTTGCACAATCTATTATGGATGCTTTTGCATAAATGTTTCACTAAAAGGTTAAGGACACATTAACTTGCAAAAGGAAAAGAACTTCACAATTAACAAGTTATATGCATTTTAACAACACAATTAGTAACCTGCATTGGCTTACTACTTGCAGCAAAGGTATAATATATGAGACAAAGTTACAAGGAGACTAAGATAATTTCACAAATAACTTGATCAATCATTCAACACACACAAGACTACAATAACAAGAGAAAGGCAAGAGTTTTCATCACCATAAATAACTAAGCTATCCACTGTATTCCATGTCCAAAGATGAATGAATTACAAACTGTAAAAAATTTGAGCAAGAACTGTAAAAAATCACAAGTCTCTGAAGTCTGCATGTAAGAATTGAATACAAAAGAGTCACAAAAGTGACTATATCCACCACTATCCAAGTGGTTCCACAATACAAGGAGTCTCAAATTGATTGGGATCGGATGCCCCCAAAAAGCCTAAAATCTAAGAGCTATATCCTCTCCCAAAGTGCCCATAATGCAAGAAAACATGCATTTAGACTTAGTCAAACACAATGTCTCATGAAAACAAGTCTAAAAAGGGCTCTAAGAGCAATAAAATCACTCCTAGATACCCTCTCCAACTGTCAAGTCAATCCATAACCATCTAACTGCCTTTGTGACTTAGTCAATCTTTCTTGCTTCAAGGCAAAAACATAGGGCTATATATTTGGCATGTGTCTGCCAACTCTTCCACAATCCAAGCACATATTCTCCAAGCCAATAAAGTCCTCCATCACTCTTCTTTACTCTCCTTTGCATTAAAAAGGTAACAATAACTCTTCAAATGATTTATATGGTCATCATTTTGAGGTTATTGTTTTACATTAAATAGAGCATGCAAATACAAAAATGAAAAATTGCACTGAAGTGCTTACCCTAGTACAAAGGGATGAAAGACTTAACAAAAGTCTCATAATATCTGGCCACCACATACTAGGTATTACATTTTACAAGTTTTTGACCACGAGCAATTTCAAGGTATGCAAAATAAGTTACAAAAGGAAAAGAAAGCCCATCGGGCTTCTAGGGTTATGAAACCCTAAAGACACAAAAAGCACTTTTCAAACTTCATTTTACACTTTGCAATATTGAAATCTTGCTCTCTGCTATTTCCTTTCTGCCATAAGGGTTTCATGTATGAGGTCTTCTGTAGATGAATTCTACTATTTTCTCCAGGCATTTTCATTGTTTTCCTCCATGAAAGGCTCCTGTAGCTTCTGGCGAGTTCAATAATCTCCTTCTTTATTGCATTTGTCCCCAGAACTCTGCAATTTTATGATATTACTGCTGCCTTTCATTACTATATCTAGTGGATATTTCTGTATTTTGCATGGCTATGATAAAGAACTATTTTTTTGTGCATATATGACTATTTTTTGCCACAAAAATCTATAGAAAATAATGAGATCTGTCATTTCTGTATATGCATTCTTACTTTTCTAGAAAACATTTCTTTGTATTTTAGCAAGACATCATTATATCTGGCTCTTTAAGACATTAGGGTTTTATCAAAACAAAAAACCCTCATTCTGAACGGCCATGGAGAGATACAGGTTTTTTTTGACTTTTTCTACATATATAAGGCATTTTAAATGAAGAAAAAGGGTTTTTACCTTACTAGGGTTTCTACAAAAATAGAACCCTAAGTCTATTTTGAACAACCATGCTTCTGTATACATGAAGTTTCTGTAGCAGCTTCACAACATTCTTGACAAAACATCATTGTATTTGCCTTTTGAATCTTAGGGTTTCAAAACCCTAATGGACAACCATACAAATAACTACAGTTGTTGAGGCTCTTACTGTCTTTGATCTGTATGAGATTTTTTGGTTTTATGTAAATATTTTCAGACCTCCTGTCTTTGGCTATCTAGCTTTTGATGGACTAATCTGTTCTTCAAAAACTGAAGATGACTGTCATTGATAAAGATGCATACCTATTTGACAGGGATAGTGATGTCTCTTGCATGTATTGTATCTTATGTTGCTATAAATAACATATTGTCAGAATGTGGAGATATCGCTCTGTTTTGATACATTCACTGAGTATTAAATCCTCACTGAGCCTGTCGACATTTGACATGCCTCCTATATTGTAGTTGAATTGCAACTTCATGTAGGTCTTGCTCTAATTATTCTTGGTACTACAAACTTATGACTGCCTTTTGGAGTTATTTTTTCGATGACAGTCATTCTAGTATGCTTCTCTAATACCTTCATTACTATGTTCTTGACTTTTTAAATGACCTTGTGACAATCATTAGAACTGTGTTGATAGTCTTAAACTGTTCCTTAACAATCTTCACAAGTTTAGTGGCATCTGCTTCATTAAATTTTATAAACTCTTTACCAACTGTCCTATCCTCTAGATGCAAATGAGTATTTAAAGATGACAAATCTTTCTTATACTATTTTCTCACATAATCCAACTGTTATCTCTGATCTTGTGACAATCATTGTGGACTATTAATCTGCCTTGTGAACAATCATTTTGTATGACTTTTCTATAACTGTCATTAGTCATTACAGTCATTGAAATGACTTTCTTGATGATCTTTCCTGATAGTTATTCATGCATATGATAATTTTCTTATCTGTTAGCTACTCCTTGTTATCATACCTGTATATTCTTTGACATGTGACTGCTCCCCTTCCTGTTCACAGTACCATGACTACTGGTATGTCTTATATGTTGTCATTTATCTCTCCTTGATAGGCTTTAACTGTTCTTTCAAAACAAAATTGATGGCCATCTATAACTTTGGCTCCTCATGACATTTTATGGTCTCCAAAAGATTATTGCTTGTTTGAGACTAATACATATTGTCATGAATACCAAAATTATAGATGAAATAAACCCTTCAAAACTAAGCAATGGACTCCAATATGGCATTCCATCTTTGATGTATTTAGTGGCTATCTTCATACCTTGTATACAGTCATTTAAGATTGCTTTTTAACTGCTCTGTCCTTGTTCAGCTTGTATTCAATGCCTTGACTGCTACTTTCTATTTATGAGGATCTCCCTGGATGTTATGGCATAAAATGCACAATGTTATCTCATATCTTTGCTATCTCTGGATTGTTACATCTGCAACTTATGTTTCTTAACATAAAGACTATCTAAAAAAAATCATCTCTGTCTTCAGTTACAAGATCCTCTTGACTTCTGTGACCAAACTATCTTGGACTTAACTATCTTCTTTATCATCTCAGAAACTGCTACTGATTGTCATCTTTGAATGATGACTATATAATGTGATAACCTATGATAAACTATCTCTTATACTAATCCTTTCTTAATGTCAAGTTAAGACTCACAAAATCTATATACCATCATTTGAATATGAATGTGAATACTGTAGAGCAAAGAAAACTTTACTTGGCATTACCTTTGACAGTTCTTTTCACATTCCTCTATCTTAAACAGGCTGTTCATTATTTTCATTCTAGCTATTCTTTGCTAACTATTATCTGCCTCTTTGAATGTTCTGACAGTTATCAACAAGTGTATCTTCTCTTGACTTCTGTGATAGTCCTTAAAGGCTATTCTCATGTCAGCCTCTGTCCTCAAAGCAATTAACTGTGTTTATGCATAAAATGACTGCTCCTACAGATGTTTATGAAAGATGTTGTTCCTTTCACATGTGATAGTCATTAATGACTGTCTTCTAGGTCATGAGCTGACTGTCCTTAATATTTTTGTATGCTTTGACTGATGGTGCCTATGCACTGTCTTTCAACTAACTTTTCTGCTTATGAAATGACTTTCCTCACTCCTTGACAGTCCCTTGTATGGACCTCATTACATGATGCTTTCTTCTCTTTTCACACAGTCTATACTCTGCATTTGATGAATACATATGTAATGCTTCTGTAAGAACTATGAGCTGGGCTCAACCCTTATGGGAGCCACATTTTCTCCACTCATAATATAAACTAATGAATCACTCAGAAACACAATTTCACCTATCTCTGCACATGAAGCAAACTTGTTAGAAAATAAATGCATACTCTGGTTGTGTTTGATGACTTGCTTGTTTTCTAGGACATCCAAAGTATGCATTTCTTGTTTAATGCATTTAAGGATCTGTTTATACATGCATAGGTACTTGTTCATGTTAGGTTAGGGACCATTCATTGCTTAGAGGATTACTCTAACATCACTCTTTTGCTAGATGCAGGAACTAGAGTCGACATGAACTAGGAAGGACAAATACAACTCGTGGCAACAAGAAAACACACCTGAACTAGAACCAGTCATTCTTAGGCAATGACTGCCCTCTATCCTTACATGTACTTTTACTTTCATTTACTTATTCATGTATAAATTGTTTCTTCAATTTCATTGAATAAGAAAGTTAATCTCATAGTTTGTGTGAGATAATGTACATTTTACATTCAATAAAGACTATTTATTTTTCAGAAAGGATTTGTATAAATCTTTCTTATGTTACATGCACTTGGATAAATGTAGTATTTTGATAATTTTCATTTATGCACTTGAATGTAATGTAATAAGGATTAGATAAAAATGTACCTTTTAAACTTTGAATCAAAACTCTACTTGAATGAGCTATAGTGAAATTTAGGTAATATTTCTAGCGACATCTGCTATATGTTTGCCTGCTAAACATTAGACCAGTTGCCTGAAGCTTATCCATTGGGCATGGGGTCACTTAGAGACTTCTAAAACACTTGGACAATAGATTTCTAACCTCTGCAACTCAACAAAACAAAGTGAAAGACTCCTACTCACCTAAGCAAAAATAAAAACTGCAGAAAGGAAACTAACTAACTATGCTAGACAACACTTAGGGAATAAAACCTACTCAGCTACTAACCCTACCCTACATTAACCAAGAAAGACATCACCTCAAATGAAACCATTCACTGGTTGGGTGAAGTAGCTACCATCTCTACATAGTTTACAATGTTTGTCGTGCTTGAGGACAGCTAGAAAGAGAGGAAATATGAACATAAATTCAACAAAGAGCTGCAATACCTCATGAAGAACATACACAAGTTCACTAACCTTTTCATATGGAATGAAAAAATTCCTATCCTGAGGTAGAAAAGTAACTTGAAACTACTCTTTCCTAGCTGTATCTTCATGCTTGGGTGCAAGCAAAATATCAATATTCCTATTGGCCTCCATTCTGACTAGATGCCTAATTGGGCATCCTCTAGAAAGAGTGAATTCAGAACTCTCCATGCTGGTTCCTGTTGATGATGATGTTACTCACAACCAAACATTAAACAAAAGTTACACAACAACCTTTATTTACCTTGAAAGATATGATGAATTCAAAGAATTCATGATCCCAAGTCTCTGTTGATTAGTTCATAATCTACTGATGTTACTCAGTGGTTGATGTGTGTTGTTGTTTTCCATTTCAAGGGGCCTTATGTTGATCAGTAGATTCTGTTTCCTGTAAGTATGCTACACAGAGAGTTTATTCTACACAGTTATTTACTCAAATAATGAGTATGTACTCAGATCTTTGCATGATATTTATCAATTTAACATGCTTTAACTCCAAATATGCTATGTATCTCCAATTATTTACAAGATGCTAGCATATTTCATGTTTATTTTCTTTTAATTCTCTATTATTTGCAATTGTGATGATGAATCGTTATGAAATTGAAAGAAATTTAATAGAATACTTCAAATTTTGGTGAATCTTTAGCTACTGAACCACATACATACAAGATACGTTCATGAGGAGAAGAAATCAAACCATATTTTCACCAGGATGTTCCACAGCTAGATATAGATGATGCTAACTTCAAAGGAAAAGGGATGAAAACAACACATGCAGACTGATGAGCACTCCAAGGGACGCAGCTAATCAAAGCATGTATCAAGAATTCAAACACCAATTACTCAAGATTTATGATAGTTTGTAATCAAATTGTCTTCTCTTTCATTAGGTATGCAAAACATGTATGTTTACAACAACTTTAAAATCAGTCCTGATATTTTAGCAATCCAATTTCAATTAAGCTTCTGAATGTTTAAAATATGGCACCACTGCACCGTTTATATAATAAGGTGAGGGAGCAGTTACAAATGACCTACGATCAAGATTTGTCACTTAAGATCAATGGTAGATATTCCTTCTTTGACTTAGTCAATCATCCTTCATGGCACAGGTTGCCAGCTGGCAACCATCTGGGTGACTCATTATCTTATGAGTACATGATGCGTATGTCTTCTTTGCGCTGCATCTTCTTTCATTCCTCGGGTTCCTCTTCTTTACCTTCTTCTTCCTCATCATGATCATCATTTTTGTTGCTTTCTATATCACTATCACCTTGATGAACATCATCTTGGATGTGGACCTTCATTGTTGTCCTGATATTTTCATAAGCTTGTACTATTTTGTCTACCTCCCCGCCATCTTGAGTTTTGGCTTTAGTGACGGCATGCTTGTGGGCCTGAAATTTATCTTTGGCTGCATCCAGCTTAGCTTTTCTGCTATTCAATGTCTCATTGTAATTCTCCACCCTAACCTTGATCCTCATAATTTTATTCATCACCTCCTTTGTCAGGTGGGTAAGGGGGTCATCAGTCACCGGCTAGAAATTATCATGTAGTGCCTTGATGGCAAAATCTGCATCTTGGTTTTCTATTTTCCCTTCTACTTTTCCTTCTAATGCTTCCAGTATCTCTGCTTCATACGCCATCATACTGTGCAGCTTGATACTGATATCTCTAAGCTTGCCATTGCACTTCTTTAGGATATCACATTCGAACCTGATGTCCTCATACCATACTTCTACTAGCAGGGCAGTGTTATTGTTTAATACCTGATTATTTATCAAGACCTGAGGATCAATCCTCTTTATTTCACTTAGAGCACTTAAGGCTTTTTCCAATTGGAATGATCTCTTTCCCATTTCATTCTGTATTTTATCCACTTTCCTCTTCAAAGTGCTCAAGGAATTCCACCTCTGTAATGAGGTTCTCAATACATCTTCTGCTTCTGTAAGGGCTATCAGCATCTGTTTATCCATGATCATGGCTTGATGTTTCATGAGGTCCAGCTTATTAACTTCCTCTTGTGATATAACAGTCAATGGGACTGCAGGATCTGCTGGTGTACTATCAGGGTTAATTAACCCCTTTATGTATGCATGCAGCTGAGCAATGTGCTCTTTATGCTATTTATTTTTCTCTTTCTCTTTCTCTTTCTTTACCCTTTGGGTTAAAGAATCAATGATATCCTTCCCTTCTTGACCTTCTTGGTCTTCATTAGCAAAACCCAAATCAACTGTGGTTATCTAGAATTCCTCCAGGGTGATTTTGCCCTTCTCCTTTTCTACTGTGGGAAGTGCTACTTAGGCTATTCTTCTGCCTATAGCAGGATCTCTTCTGATAGCCAAGGTCAGCCTGGTTTTCCTCTTAGGTTTCATGATGGTCTCTGCAAACAAGGTAGAAACATCAAATTCTTAAATTTCAAAACCTTGTTCCATACCTATTTCCTTCTCAAGCCACTGAGGTACTTCATCTCCTGATCCTTGTGGTCTTTTGTCATCATCATGTTCACCCTGATCTCCAGTATCTGTTCCTATTCTATGTGGAGAAGGTGATTTCTTGATTTCTTCCTCATGATGTTCCTCATGAGGGGGATCTTGTTCCATCTCTTCTTCTTGAGGGGCTTCTTTTTGTTGGGGAGGATCCTGTGGAATATCCACCTGATGATCCTGAGCCTGATCCTGCACTTGATCCTATATTCCCTCTTTCTGTGTCTCATCCACCTTGGTATTTTCCTCATCCTAAGGCATATTGGTATCTGTGGATGTATGTGTGCTTAATCCTGGTGCATCACCCTGATCTTGGGCTATATTTTGTTCCGCACCTAAGGTACCCACATCTTGTGTTTTGAGGTCCTCCTGACCTGATGTATCTTTATCTCCTATGGCTTCTTGAGTCCAGGTGGCATCATCACCTGATGTACTCTTATCACCCTCACCCTTTTGCTGGACTTCTACTATCTTAGGCTTAGCAGGTATATCATGTTGTTGCTAGCCCATGTCTAGAGCATGGCTCTCTATTTCTACCTGCTTGGCTCTTTCAATGTTTTCCATTCTATCAGGTGCACCTACTTTGTCTTTAGGGGTTGTATCCTCCCTATATGTCAAATCAATCATTGCAGGGCTAGTTATCTAATCTACCAACTTATCTAGCCTGATTTGTTGGGCTGCCCTCTTTGGGCTACTTTCTTTTTCTTCTTGAGCTGCCTACTTCAACTCTTCCAATACCACCATTTGTGCTGATGGGGTCCCATGTGGGGTCATGCGAGTATTGGAGGCAAGGGTCTCCATCTTCTCAGAGGCTACACTTTGTACAATTTCATCATCTGAGAGGTCCACGGTGTCTTCCAATGAGAAAGGACCACCATGACCTACTTTGGAAGTCTCTTTTACTTGCTCCTTTGCTTTCTCAGTCTTAAATTGAATAATGGTGGAAAGTGGCATCTCATGCTGTATTTATTTTCTAAACACTTCACTACCAGCTCCCCTCAATACTATGGGATCAGTCCTAATCTCACCCCGCATAGATGTTCTTTGCTTCTTGGGTGGAGACATCAGGGGCGCCGCCCTCCTCTTCCTGCTGACCATCATCGGTTCATCACCTATAGGCTCTTCCTCAAGAGGGATATCCTCTTCTATGTTCTGTTGTGAGGCTTGGCCTCCATCTTGTACTTCTGCCATACCTTCAGCTGGCCTCAGGATCCTTTTGGTCTTTGGTTTATCCATTAGAGGTAGTGTAGATGAGGCTGATGCCTATCTGGATGTTGATGCATCTATAGCTGTTATGGAAATTCTTTCAATTATCACCCCCTTAGGCTCATCATCAGTCTTCTTTCCTTTGGGGGGTCCTTTCCTTTGTTTCTGTGCAGGCAGCCTTTCTCCATTAGATTTTCTTTTCTCACCAAGAAAGTCATCATATTCCTCATCAGGGATCTCCTGCCTTTTCTTCTTGGTGTCTACTGTGATGGCTACACCTCTTTTCTTCAATCTACTTATTTGTTTATCCACCCGTGCCTGGGTTAACTGCAGCACCCCACCTGTAAACTGGTCCAAGTAGATATCCTCCTATTGTGTTAGATTAGGGGCTGAGATGGTGTCATTGTACACCTTCTTATCTTCATATTCATTTGACATGGTCCTGCCATCATCCTTCTTCAGCTGTGCTGGCATTGGGATGCAGTCAAATGTCCTTATCTAATTTAAGGTGAGCCTTTGATACTTTCTTCTTCTTACTTCAGCCTCATCCTCACAATCAGTCCAGAAATCCTCTAGGTGCTTCTGATGTATAGGCTTCCCCATTATTTTCTACATTCTACCATAGGGGTCATATGATCTAGCTAATGGAAATGGCTGTAGGTACATTAGGTTCAAACTTCCTATGACATTCTTTATGCTCTATGAATCAAGGCACATGTACCAACCCATAGATACTAGAAATAGTATTGGGGGTATCTTCTTCTGTGCTTTGTATGCATCCAATATGGTAGATATTTGTCTCAAAAAGTCCATTAGGACTACCCCATCAGTAGGGTACCTGGGTAGCATAAAGGGCTGCTCTTCAAATCCCTCTAACCTTATATATGAAAAAGTGGCATATTGGATAAACCAGGCTCCATGCTTGTATATAACTTCTTGAGCTTCCATGCTCAATCTCTTGGTTCTATCCTCTTCCATAGTTCTAACCAGATGCATAGAGAATGCATCATTCACCAGCTTGTAATCAAAAAGGTAGTTCCTTCTCTGTAATTGAGGATAATGATCCCATATATGGGCATCATCTACACCACTTCCAATCTTTCCAACTGTAGTCAGTGCATCAAATGTTCCTTTGTAGGCACATGAATAAACAACATATGAGGTCAGGTGGAATGAGCATTCTAGACCTCCCAGGTTCTTTATCTATTCATCTAAGGCATCACTAATGACCTTGGCCCATAATGGCTTGCTATCTGTATAGAGGGCCATCTGGATGATTCCAAACATCCAATTCTTGAAATTCCCAGTATGAGGTTGACCTGTCATCCTGTTGAGCAGGGTAATCATGTATTGATATTCATCATCAAAATCAAATTTGTATAGGTGCACTGGGAACTTGGCAGAGGCAGTATAGGTGCTGTTCTTAGACCTCCACTAGTATATCCTCTTCCTAGCATTCTTCTTATTATTTTCATACTTTGTCTCCAGTTTATGCAGCTCTACACTAACCACCTTCTTTCCAACTGGTAGGTTAAATGTAGATGTGATTCCCTTAACTGAGAAGTCTGCATAAACCCTTCCATGCTTTTCAACCCACCTCGTCTGAGGGTTAAAATTTCTGACGCATTCTATTACCAGTTCATGGGTTTCCATGACATAGGGAAATCCAATTGCATGCCACATTCCTGACACATATATGGCATCCAGTAGGGTATTGTCTTTATCATCATGCATCTGGGATGACCATGCTACTAGATCTATCTCGCCTTGGTGAGTGTCACCAATGACACCATATTTGAATTGTATCCCTTCAGGTTGAACATACACGGGCTTAAGAAATTCTGCTCCAAACCTGTTCTTCCTAATGTCCACCATGGATTCCTACAATAAACATGATTGGTTTTACCATAATATTCATATTTATTCATACACACTATATATCTACGGCATCATGCATACTATATTTATTAATCTCTATTTCATCATGATATGCACATTTACAGATTCAAACCACTGGAAAAGTCATACTACCTAGACATGCAGAAAATAACAATAGGAGGGTTTTTAATTACTTACCTGATAACGCTTTTCTCCTGGGTTAGGTTGATGATTATGACAAAGGGTAGGAAATCCTGATGATCACCCGTTCCGTTATGCTGCAAGCTGTAGTTTGTTCACAGGTAGCTCGTATGAGGGTTTGACTCTTTGCTCTATAAATTCTTATTTTTTTGCAAGGTAAATGAGAATAACCTTGGAAACCTACCTTTAAACGTATCCTTAGGGAAGGATTAGGGTAAAATCATGTTAAATCGATCCAATCCGTTGATCCTCTGCAATGAATCCATGGATGTTCCCAAGTGTTTGAATTATATTCGCAGTCGGAGAGAATCCATCTACCAAATTTATATCCATTTAATGCTTGGAAATAGAGAGGAGGGGGGTGATCTTCAGAAGATTAGGTGATATTCAAAATATGACCCCCTCAATATGAAATGACCTTCTGCCTTTGAGCGGCAAAACTAATGCAAGACACTCGGGTGATGTGGTCAGAGGTTGACCATATGTATATCGGGTCATGATTTTAAGATCAGGGGATGTTTAAAATGTGACCCCTGTGAATAAAATGACCTCCTTTTAGAAAGATTTGGATGACATCACCATGTCAATGACTTTGTTTAAGAGTTGTGTTGTAATGATGTCACCTTCATATTATCGAATAGGGTGATTATTAGATACATACCTCCTCGAGGTAAAAAGAATGATGACATCACCATTAGGGTGATTTCCTTTGTTCATCGGGCTTAGATGATGTCATCATCATATTGGCATTGGGGTGATATTTTGTGATAGGGTGATATTTGTAAGATCGGGTGATATTTAAAATATGACCCCTACAAAAGATATGAAGCTACTTGACTAGCTGATATAGTTATCACGTAAAATTAACATCTAGAGTTTGTAGACCAAGTGATTATCAGGTGATAAACCTATGTTGGGGTGATCTTACATAATGTGACTGATGTTTGAAATATGACCCCCCCTCAGAATATCTGGTTTGACCAAAACTTTGACCTATCATAACTTTCTCCCCTTAAAGAATTTCGAGGTGATCCAAAAGGCAAACCTGCATGGAATTTTATCCTCTTTCCAACTATGAGTTTAATGATATGAAATATTGACCTTGACAACCTAACCTCATCATAGTGACTTATCCACCCCTTACAAGGCTATCTGCATGACTTACTTTTACCAGACCACCAAAAGTGGGAAAACAACAAGCCGAAGCAGCAAAAAAGTTGGGTCCCTATTTTTTCAAGTCAAAATGGGGCGTGTTGTGTAACCACACAATAGTTCCCTATTGTTCCAAATCATGTTTCTATTCCTCTTTTTGTTTTTTATCTTCTGCCCCAAATGGTGCTTGCTCAATATCCAAAGCTAGGCAAAAAGAAGCTTCTTCTTGAGTCAAAATAGACTTTAGATCATCCCAAAATGAAAATACCTCATGAGCCAAAGCTTCATTCTCATATTGACTTTCATGAACTAGCAACTCATTACACTGTTCAACATCTTGTAGTTGTCCCAAGTCTTGTGTTATCACAGTCATATCTTCCTCATTTTGTTCAATAAATGAAGGTAGCCCATCATGCCAAAACATATTAGCCTCTTTTTCCATCAAATTCCTCCTATTCATTTATCTCCTCTACAGGTTGTTCCTGCTCTTGTTCAAACTTGTGAACTTGTCCCGATTTAGCATGATTTGTAACTTCTTCTAGCAAGTTTAATCTTTTGTCATCTAGTTTAGACACAAAAACCTCAAGGTCATCCAAAAATGAATCCTCCTCACACTCTTCATGAGATTCTGATGAAGGAGGACTATTTTCTACTTCATAACAACTCTCAGCCAGCTGTGTAGGTTCCAAGAAAGACTTTCTTTCACATTCTTTTACTTGATCTGAGACCCCATTATCAGACTGCTTAGTTTTAATTAGCAACCTCTCATATTGTTGAGCATCTTCTTGCTAGTCTGAAATTACTGGTAAGTTGGATACCTGAATGGTTTCCTCATCTTGTTCAACAAAAGCAGGTAATTGATTAAACAAAAAGACCAATTCTTCCTCTTCATGTGGTGCCTTGTCCAATGACCCTTGGGCATCTTGTCTTTGCAACTAAAGACTTTTCCCTTGCAACCTCTATATGCCAGTGTCATTCATTTTATAAACAACATTAGAAAATTCTTCAAATGAATCAAAATGTAAGGGATTCAGAGACAATCATGATCCTACATCCTCTTCACATGTATTATGTTGATATTTCGCTGGGGAAATGGTACAAACAACAACAACCAACTGCTCCTCTTGTTTTTGATCTTCATATTTAGACTTACCTTCTGATAAGAAATTTGATTCTTCATCTTCCTGATCTTGGATAGGTATGGAAGGGATAGCCTTAGCAAGATTTGGCATTTTATAACCAGGATACCTAGTCCAAGATGGTTGCTGTGTTTTTTTAGTATTTTGATGGCTTGGTTCAAGATTTTGATATGACTGAAATTCAGGATTAAGGAACTAGTTTGACTAATTTTCTTTATTCATGGGCTCCTGTTGTAAAGAATATTATTGCTTTCTCTTTATGTCATTTAGTTGCTTGCTCCAGTCAAACCATATATTCTCAGTATTTGCAATCTCCAGTCTCTCATTATTGTGAAACTGATTGGAAAAGTAGTATTGCTGGCTTGGCATAAAATGAGATTCTTGAGGCTAGTCATAGGCATACACTGGCTGCCATGGAGCTTGTGCATGGGTGGGAGGGTGTTAAGCATGATAGACTTGTTGGTTTGGACTAACACTAGTTACTTGACCACTATGATATGGCTCATAAAATGGTGTATGAGTGAATTTTCATGAAATGGTGGAAAGTAGGACATATTTCTTTGAAAAGAAGACATACTGCAACATTTATATGCACTAAAAACTCATTGAAATCTTTCACAATAAAAATCAAGTCTAATTTTTTAGTAAAATAAGTACATACCAACACTTGTCTTCTTGAAACCAGTAGATATTTCTTTCCAGAGTCGCTAGGTGTGTGTTTTCCTTACCCCCCAAGGTAGGTTTTGCTGACAAACACACCAATATCAGTAATGCATGAATTGTTTTGCACTGGTTTTCACTAAACCAAAGCTTCGGAGTCGCCAGGTATGTATTTAAAGCACCTCAAAAGGTAGAAATCAACTGCTGTACACACCAAACAACAGTGAAAAGTATAAAATTGCCTGAGAATTAGTTCACAGTCCCACCAGGAGTGCCAAAAATTGTTATCAATGAGATTTGCACCCTGTTAAACGTAAAGTTTAACAATCTATTGAAACATGGGAAGACCTCTAAAGCTGTGGGTATCTTTAAAAGCAGAGGTCAACCTCCGGAGAAGGCCAGCTTCCTAGCTGGTTATCACCTAAACTAATGATTTTTGCAGAGAAAAGGGAAGGAGGAAACTCATAAAACTAAATTGAAAACTTAAAGTAAAAAGGGTGATACACCACGCTGACAAAGACGATGAAATTCAGGCTTGTTTACACTTACCTCAAACTGATAGAAACTAATTTTTACACAATCTGTTATGGATGCTTTTGCATAAGTGTTTCACTAAAAGGTTCAGGACAAAGTAACTTGCAAAAGGAAAAGAACTTCACAATTAACAAGTTATATGCATTTTATCAACACAATTAGTAACCTGCATTAGCTTACTACTTGCAGCAAAGGTATAATATATGAGACAAAGTTACAAGGAGACTAAGATAATTTCACAAATAACTTGATCAATCATTCACCACACACAAGACTACAATAACAAGAGAAACGCAAGAGTTTTCATTACCATAAATAACTAAGTTATCCATTGTATTCCATGTCCAAAGATGAATGAATTACAAACTGTCAAAAATCTGAGCAAGGATTGTAAAAAAATCACAAGTCTCTGAAGTCTACATGTAAGAACTGATTACAAAAGAGTCACAAAAGTGACTATATCCACCACTATCCAAGTGGTTCCACAATACAAGGAGTCTCAAACTGATTGGGGTCGGATGCCCCCCAAAAACTTAAAATCTATGACCTATATCCTCTCCAAAAGTGCCCATAATGCAAGAAAAATCCCATTAAGACTTAGTCAAACATGATGGCTCATGAAAAGAAGTCTAAAAAGGGCTCTAAGAGCAATAAAATCACTCCTAGATACCCTCTCCAACTGTCAAGTCAATCCATAACCATCTAACTGCCTTTGTGACTTAGTCAATCTTAACTCCTTCAAGGCAAAAACAAAGGGCTATATATTTGGCATGTATCTGCCAACTCTTCCACAATCCAAGCACATATTCTCCAAGCCAATAAAGTCCTTCATCACTCTTCTTTGCTCTCCTTTGCATTAAAAAGGTAACAATAACTCTTCAAATGATTTATATGGCCATCATTTTGAGGTTATTATTTTACATTAAATAGAGCATGCAAATACAAAAATGAAAAATTGCTCCGAAGTGCTTACCCTAGTACAAAGGGATGAAAGACTTAACAAAAGTCTCATAATGTTTAGCCACCCCATACTAGGTATTACATTTAACAAGGTTTTGACCACAAGCAATTTCAAGGTATGCAAAATAAAATACAAAAGGAAAAGAAAGGCCATTGGGCTTCTAGGATTATGAAACCTAAAGACACAAAAAGCACTTTTTGAACTTCATTTTACACTTTGCAATATTGAAATCTTGTTCTCTACTATTTCCTCGCCACATAAGGGCTTCATGTATGAGGTCTTCTGTAGATGAATTCTGCTATTTTCTCCAGGCATTTTCACTGTTTTCCTCCATGAAAGGCTCTTGTAGCTTCTGGTGAGTTCAATAATCTCATTCTTTACTGCATTTATCCTTAGAACTCTACAATTTTCTGATAGTACTACTGCCCTTCATTACTGTGTCCAATGGATATTTCTGTATTTTGCATGGCTATGATAAAGAACTATTTTTTCATGCATATATGACTATTTTTTGCTAGGAAAATCTATAGAAAATAATGAGATCTGTCATTTCTGTATATGTATTCTTACTTTTCTAGAAAATATTTCTCTGTATTTCAGCAAAACATCATTATATCTGGCTCTTTAACACATTAGGGTTTTATAAAAATGAAAAACCCTCATTCTGAACGGCCATGGAGAGATATAGGTCTTTCTGACTTTTTCTACAAATATAAGGCATTTTAAATGAAGAACAAGGGTTTTTACCTTACTAGGGTTTCTACAAAAATAGAACCCTAAGTCTATTTTGAACAACCATGCTTCTATATACATGAAGTTTCTGAAGCAGCTGCATGACATTCTTAACAAAACATCATTGTATTTACCTTTTGAATCTTAGGGTTTCAAAACCCTAATTGTGCTTTTGGACATCCATAAAATAACTACAGTTGTTGAGGCTCTTACTGGTTTCTTTGATCTGTATGAGATTTTTTTGCTTTATGTAAATATTTTCAGACCTCCTGTGTCTGGCTATCTAGCTTTTGATGGACTGATTTGTTCTTCAAAAACTAAAGATGATTGCCATTGATAAAGATGAATACCTGTTTGATAGGGACAATGATGTCTCTTGCATGTATTGTATCTTATGTTGCTATAACTGACATATTGTCAGAAGGTGGAGATATCCTGTTGTTTTGATACATTCACTATGAGTATTAAATCTTCACTTAGCCTCTGGACATTTGACATGCCTCCTACATTGTAGTTGAACTGCAACGTCATGTAGGTCTTGCTCTGACTATTCTTGGTACTGCAAACTTATGACTACCTTTTGGAGTTATTCTTTTGATGACAGTCATTCTAGTATGCTTCTCTAATACCTTCATTAGTATGTTCTTGACTTTTTAAATGACCTTGTGACAATCATTAGAACTGTGTCAATAGTCTTAGACTATTCCTTAACAATCTTCACAAGTTTAGTGGCATCTGCTTCATTAACTTTTACAAACTCTTTATCAACTGTCCTATCCTCTAGATGCAAATGAGTATTTAAAGATGATAAATCTTTCTTATACTGTCTTCTCACATAATCTAACTATTATCTTTGATCTTGTGATAGTCATTGTGGACTGTTAATCTGCCTTGTGAACAATCATTTTGTATGACTTTTCTATAGTTGTCATTAGTCATTACAGTCATTGAAATGACTTTCTTGATGATCTTTCCTGATAGTCATTCATTCATATGACTATTTTCTTATCTATTAGCTACTCCTTGTTATCAAACCTATATGTTATTTGACATGTGACTGCTCCTCTTCCTGATCACAGTACCATGACTACTGGTATGTCTTATATGTTGTCCTTTATCTCTCCTTCACAGGTTTTAACTGTTCTTTCAAAAAAAAAATGATGACCATCTATAACTTTGGCTCCTCATGACATTTTATGGTCTCCAAAAGATTACTGCTTGTCTGAGACTCATGCATATTGTCATGAATACTAAAATTATAGATGAAATAAACCCTTCAAAACTGAGCAATGGACTCCAATATGGCATTCCATCTTTGATGTCTTTAGTGGCTATCTTCATACCTTGTATATAGTCATGTAAGATTGCTTTTTAACTGCTCTATCCCTGTTCAGCTTGTATTTAATGCCTTGACTGCTACTTTCTATTTATGAGGATCTCCCTAGATGTTATTGCATAAAATGCACAACGTTATCTCATATCTTTACTATCTCTGGATTGTTACATCTGTAACTTATGTTTCTTAACATAAAGACTATCTAAAAAAAATCATCTCTCTGTCTTCAGTTACAAGGTCCTCTTGATTTATGTGACAGGACTGTCTTGGACTTAACTGTCTTCTTTATCATCTCAGAAACTGCTACTGATTGTCATCTTTGTATGATGACTGTATAATGTACTAACCTATGATAAACTGTCTCTTATGCTGTTCCTTTCTTAATGTCAAGTTAAGACTCATAGAATCTGTATACCATAATTTGAATATGAATGCAAATATTGTAGAGCAGAGAAGACTTTACTTGGCATTACCTTTGACAGTTCCTTTCACATTCCTCTGTCCTATACAGGTTGTGCATTATTTTCATTCTAGTTGTTCTTTGCTAACTATTACCTACCTCTTTGAAGGTTCTAATAGTTATCAACAAGTGTATCTGTTCTTGATTTCTGTGACAGTCATTAAAGGTTGTTCTCATTTCAGCCTTTATCATCAAAGCAGTTGACTATCTTTATGCATTAAATGACGGCTCCTATGGATGTTTATGAAAGGTGTTGTTCCTTTCTCATGTGAAAGTCATTAATGACTGTCTTCTAGGTCATGAGATGACTGTCCATAATATTTCTATATGCTTTGACTGATGATGCCTACACACTATCTTTCAACTGAACCTTTCTGCATATGAAATGATTGTCCTCACTCTTTGGCAATCCCTTGTATGGACATCATTACATGATGCTTTATTCTCTTTTCATACAGTTTGTACTCTGCATCTGATGAATACATATGTAATGCTTCTGTAATAATTATGAGCTAGGCTCAACCCTTGTGGGAGCCACATTTTCTCCACTCATAATATAAACTGATGAATCACTCAAAAACACAATTTCACCTATCTCTACACATGAAGCAAACTTGTTAGAAAATAAATGCATACTCTGGATGTGTTTGATGACTTGCTCATTTTCTAGGACATCCAAAGTATACATTTCTTGTTTAATGCATTTGAGGATCCATTTATACATGCATAGGTACTTGTTCATGTTAGGTTAGGGACCATTCATTTCTTAGAGTATTACTCTAACATCACTCTTTTGCCAGATGCAGGAACTAGAGATGACATGAACTAGGAAGGAAAATACAACTCGGGGCAACAGGACAGCACACGTGAACTAGAACCAATCATTCTTAGGGAATGAGTGGCCTCTATCCTTACATACACTTTTACTTTCATTTACTTATTCATGTATAAATTGTTTCTTCAATTTCATTGAATAAGAAAGTTGATCTCATAGGTTGTGTGAGATAATGTACATTTTACATTCAATAAAGACTATTTATTTTTCAGAAAGGATTTGTATAAATCTTTCTTATGTTACATGCACATGGATAAATGTAATATTTTAATAATTTTCATTTATGCACTTGAATGTAATGTAATAAGGATCAGACAAAAATGTACCTTTTACACTTTGAATCAAAACTCTACTCGAATGAGTTGTAGTGAAATTTAGGTAACAATACCAAAAAGACATTTTGCATATTATCATTTAGCTTGCATTCATATAGATCTGTTAAAATAGACAACATTACAAACCCTCAATTCCATTACGAGGTAACCACAGTCAAACAAGGACAAACCCTAGGTCAAAACCCTAGATTTGGTTAAAGTTAGCAATTACACAACTTCCTCTATCCTGATTCATGAATGTGCTTAGGAGTAAGGGGAGAGTGGGTAAGGGCTATCCATGACGAGATCAAGGAGATCCATCTGTAACCACAGTAACAAACATTCATTCTACCACAAGGAGACCCATTTGTTCTCTTGTTGTTAGAAGAAACTAGGCAATTATAACTACACAAAGCATTTTTTAGAGACATAGAAATAGTAGAAGCCATCAACGAAAACAACCGCTTGCCCACACAAAGGTGGAATTCAAGGAATCCAAATAGAAGAAGAGAAACTAGTGACCCTTCGGGTCATAGGGTTATCTTGAGTACCACAACCACTAAGAAAAACATACAACAAAAGGCACAACAACAAAGGCCACAAAACTTACCAACCCCCCTTTGTGAAGTCCAGCTCTCTAACGAGCCAGACCCCCATCGTGTCTCACATCCTTTTGACTGGCTACTTCCACATGAGTGAGAGTGACGTGGTGGATCACCCCATGGCAAGGAGGGAAAGGGTCCGTGTGTGTGCTGAAATCTGACCTGACAGCCCCAGGCAACTAGAGTCACGATTCTGAGCGTACATATTTTGGTGAGCCTGACGTGAATTACACAATCTTCTGATCTTGTAGTTTGCATTCCTATTACAAAAACATTCAAACATTCTTTCATTGCTTTTCATAACCACTTTGACTTCCATCATTTGTGCCACCATCCATTCCATTTGTTCTGCGATGTCTATAGCACCCCCAAATATGACAGAATTGGACTTGAACCAGGGAAACATTCCCTTAAACAAACCTGAAACCCCTTCTTTTGATAGGTATGTTCCGCCTCATCCTGATGCACCTGTTACCAATTGCTATGACTATGAAGACTCTAATTACCAATAGGATCCAAAAGAGTCTAGGCATTCCCTATCCTTCAATAACCCAGCTTGGGAAAATGACTCAGCCATACCAAATGCACCGCATAAGACTAGAAGGATAATATCGGAAGTACATCAACTAGAACACCCTTCCACAAGTACATCGAATACTCACCTTGATGAAGAGGTTAGAAGGTTGGGAAGGCATCTACAAGAAACTAAAGATGCTCAAGAAGCATTGAGGATTTCCTTTGAAGAAGAACAAAAAAGAAGGTCGCACGAGAGGAAGCCCGTCACTATGAAAGTAGTCGAAGAGAACATCTTAGAAATGAAGAAACCCCTAGAGCTACAACTCCTGTAGATGTAATCACAACTCTAGTGCAAAGAATCAAGATCTTGGAAGTAGAACAAGTTGCTCTAGAGAAAAGAACAGAGTCTCACGAACAGGACCAAGGGGCATCTCAAAATCCCCCTACCTTAATTATTATTCACGACATGCTAGTAATGAAACTTGTCTAAATGGGAATCCTCCTATTCAGAACAATCCAACGAATCTGACAATGGGCTATCAAAACCCACCTACAGGGTTATTACTAACAACCCCACAATCTCAGAGTGCTTTCTTAGGAACATATCTTGAATATCTAAAAGAGCCTCTAGACCAAAATATAAGGAGTGTGCAACTACCCCAGCCATTACCAGATCTCCCAAAGATCAAAGGCGAGGGAGATCCAAACTCCCACATCAAAGTCTATACTACAGCCATAAGAGAATTCCTTCCTTGGGATGGAGTTGTCGCAAATTTTTTCCTAAAAATGCTTGAAGGCATCACCTTGGATTGGTATTATCATCTTCTAGAGGCTTTGATCCATTTGTTTAGACAACTAATCAGAGAGTTTATCATGGCATTTGACATGAACAAACTCGTGAAAATAGGGATCAGAGAATTCCTCACAATGAAATAAGAACTAAATGAATCCGGAGCACATTTTGTCACCTGATGGAGGCAAGTGCTCTATTCTTCAACTAGTGCTTCGAACATGGACCACCGAGAACTTCATGACCTCTTCTTGCATGCCCTTAACAAAGACATGAGAGAAGATGTTTAGAAACTACCATACAAGTCCTATGAAGAAGCATTGGAAGCCGTTTTAAGAATTAATCAAGCTGCTATCGACAGTGGATGAAAAGTTTATAGTTCAAATGGAAAGTTAACAAAGGAAGACATGGGAAACAATGCCCCTATTGTTAAAATCCTCAAAAATAATAGGAACGCAACCACAGACGGGGTGATAGATCAACCCCCAGTCAAAAAGGTAAGAGATGATTACAATGGGAGAGATTACTATCCTCCTAATGTAAATGCCATAGATTGACCTAGAAACAATGGGTACTATCCTCAGGACAACTATCAAAGCTGGAACGGTGACAGAAATGGGAAAGGAAATGATGGGAGATATGAGAGACCCTCTTATGAATACAACCAGCATTATTCTTGTAACATTGAAAAATGTCCCCTTGGGGGCTTTTCCCTCATAAAGTTTAGCTCTTGGGTCTTTTAAGTGCATTTAGGACATTTTAGTTCATATTTTGGCACCCCGATGGAATGAGACCTGGGTAACATGACAAATCGGACCTAAGAGGACCCCTTGAGTTGAACCCTATCCAAAATAGGGGGGAGGACTTAGACGCCCGTGCCCTAGTCCTGCCCTATTTTGGGGTAACCCCAATTTCCAGGGGTTAGTTAATGACCGTTATTTGGTTATTTTGCTGACACAGTAAAGTTTGAATTTTAATTTCTTGGCGGGAGTGCTTGTAGATGCATGTATAAGCATGTGTAGGCATTCATTTGTAAACTAGATTTTAATTAGATAGCAATTGTGATGTTCAAGTGTTCTCAAGGTGATTCAAGGGTTTCTATTGTGTTGCAAGAGCAGGCTTGTATGTTTTGTGTGTTGATATTTGTAGATTTGAGCATCAATCTCCTCATGGCATGAAGAGCATCTTCCTCCATGAGAGCTTAACTACAAGGTGACATATCATTGTGTTTTCATTTTTGATTTCTTTGGTTTTTGGCCTCTGCCTCACAAGGGCACACCCTCTTTATCTGAAAACGGTGTTCAGAGACTTAAGTGTCCTCCGGGGTTTGACTAAGGCAAACCTCTAAACACCACAACCCCCAAACCAAGTCGTTTGATTGCAAGTTACAGGTGTTGCATTCGGAGAAAGTGGAGTTGCAGGAAGACTGGGAGGACATCAGAGATTCAGGATCTAAAGGAAACATGGATAGAAGAGCATTTTCAGGACTAGTGCACTTGCTCTAATGTCCGTAGACAAGTTTCTGGAAATAAAAGTTACAGGGCATATTAGTGTATGAAGGAGGTTCAGATTCCCTGAAAAAGTAGGTACCTTGTGTTGCAAGTATGGGCCTAACCGGTGTTGTCATTGATGTCAACATCCTCTTGTTGCATTGATGTCAAGGATTAGATGAGCTGTATGCTGAGGTTATTGAGAAAATTAGTCCTATCAGAAACATAGAAGAACAGTGAAGACAATGAAGCTCTATGAAGTGAAGATCCTAGCTAAGATGAAGATCAGAGCATGCACATCAAAGGGTTTGTAGACATATGTCTAAAGGCGATCCAGTAAAGATTTGAGAGGTCCACATGAAGCTTTGAAGAAGTTATGGCCATATGAGTAAAACTGGCTCTGGCAGATGTTCAGAGGTGACAGAGTGACACAAATAGGTCCGGTGAGATCTGGAAATGCAATATCTTGTTCGATGGATTTGGTGAAGTGTTTAAGAAGTTAATGTGAATTGACAACTCAATTGGTTCATGGTCTAGAGGTCCACAAGCATCTATTCCAATACGACAGTGATGACAAACTTTGTTCTTGAGGTTCCGGATGAAGAAGAGAATGATTTTAGTAAGCAGAAGCAGTGTGGATGTTCTTGGTGATTTAGGCAAGTTTGTGTTAGTGGTCTGCATTAAAGATTGAGCTTGAAATTGAAGAATTACTTCTGGATGATGATGTTCTTCCTAACTTGGCCAACCAGATGATTTACACATCTTGTGGATGATCTTGAAGATGTTTTGCGAAGCATGGCATGTTCCTCAAAGAAGATTTAAGTCCCAGATCTGTGTGGCCGACAGTGTGGTGATTCGAATGAAGTCTTTTGTAATAAATCAATTTGTATTTGTGTATTTGCTCTGTAAAGTATGCCAACTTTGATGATTATCCCAAAGTCGATGTCTTGTATAAATAAGAGTTGTGAAGTCATTTTAAAGGCATCAAGGAGAAGATGAGAGTGTGGTAGAAAGGAGAAAAGTGAAAGGCAGAGCAGAAGTATTGAGTTTAAATGGAACTGACTCAAGCATGGTGAAGATGCTATTCTTCAGTTCAAGTATGTAATATTTATTATTCTGTAGACAATGTGTCTCCTGTAGGTAGTGGGCCTCTTGTGAGCAGTGTGCTCAAGCAGTGAGCCCTAATTGGCATGTGCCATTTTGTTCTTCTTATTCTTTTAACAGAGAATACAATCTTGGGTTAGTCACCCCGTGGTTTTTCCCTTAACCGGGTTTTCCATGTTAAAATCTTGGTGTCATACGTGTTAGTATGTTTTTGCTCTTGTTGCATTGTGTTTCCATGATTGATTTATTATTATTATGTTGCTGAATAACAAGAAGGATTTAAGTGGTAATAAAAGGAAAGTTTTGGGACAACTGATTCACCCCCCCTCTCAGTTGTCTATCTTGAAACTAACACCTTGGACTTGGGCACCCGCTCTAGTGTCCCCGACTGTTCCGCTTTGGAACCCTAAAAATAGGTATTTGATAATTTGGTATTTTACTCTCGTCTGCAAGAGGATTTTTCGTAATTCATTAATTTGTTGTCGTATTTGCATAATTAGGGTTTTAATGGTCGATTGGGCATAAGAGAAGAAAAAATTGATAATTAATTCCCTAATCCAAGTTTCCCAACATCTGAAAGTGATCTAGGGTATGATAATACTTGCCATTCGACCCTAGATCCTTCAATGTTTAGTGGAGAGGCAGATTTTAACATCTAAACAACAAAAGATTAATAAATCCAATTTTACCCTAAACAGTTCTTTTCATAGAACAAAGAGGCATAGCACATAATCTTGTAGGGAATAGAATAGATTTAGAGAAAAGCTTCCAGAGGATCAACAATGTTTGTTCAAAGAAACGTTCTTGAACCCACAAAAGATCACTCCAAATATCAAAGATACAAGGCAAAATCAAGCTCCCATAGCACCTTAAACACAAATATGAGGATCTATCAGGACCTGTTCCCTACGCACAAGAACACGGAAGTAACAAATCAAGATAAAGCAACTCAAAATAGTAACCCCAAAGCAACAAAAATGAGAAACTAAGTTGATGGGATTGGTTGAGATCATGCATAATGAAGAAAAAGAGGAGGATCATGAGGAATACAATGAGCAAGTCGAAGCATGTGAAGGCACCATTTCAGTAGTTGAACCAACACCAACTCCAATAGGACCTTATGAACTCATAGAAGACCTAAAGAAAACATATGCACACATCTCATTTATTGATTTTCTTAGAAACTTCCCTTCACATCACTCAGCTTTGTTTTAAAGCCATAGGCTTGAGATATCTTGACCAAATCACGCCACTACTTAGTGAACAAATCAATCATGTGGACTACGATCTTACCCCACCAAACTCAGAACTTAAAGATCCAGGGTTCTTCTTTGATTTACAATAGATGCCCTTCAAGACAGAATTAACTAAAAAAGGGGACCCCACACTATATCTTCAAGTATGGGTCTACAACACATGTATCAAACGAACGTTGATCGATAATGGAGCTGTAGTGAATATAGTTCCTTTTTCCCTTTTGGAGAGAATGGGCTATGGACACACCAACATCACTGCTTCAAGGGATACTTTAAGTGGATATGACAATTTGAAGGTAGCCACCATAGGAAAAATCACCCTCCCAGTGACCTTGGGTCCCATAACCATTCCAACCACCTTCTATGTCATAAACAAGGACATGAGATATAACTTGATTCTCGAAAGGCCATGGATACACAGGATGAAAGCTATGCCATCCACCCTATTTCAAGAAGTTTAGTTCCTGCACCTAGGAAAGGTATATGTTACGCAGGGAGATCCATAACCTCTCAGCATGTTAAAGTCTAATACCCTGAAAAAATGCATAGGAATTCCAATAGACTACAAATTCCCTACCAACAAGTTAACCATCCCAAGTCCAACACCACAATCGATATGTGTCAAAAGGATGGGAACCCTAGAAAAAAATGTAAATACATCAGACATCAAAACTTTGGAGAATCAGCCATCACTAAAGCAAAAAGAAGTGATCCCTAAGGACAAAATAATTGAGATCATGGAGTTGATCAAAAGGGATGGACCACTCCAATTCCCCCTAGAGATACTCACCATTGACATCCAAGAGGTCTATAAACTCTTCCCATGCATAGGGAAAAAATCTCATAAAACTGAAGGGCTAGTATTTTAGACCACCACGTTAGATCTAAGAGATGCGGACCCACACGCTTTCTTAGATGTAGAGGAAGACATAACAGATGGTTATATCCCACTACATCACCACTAAATAAGTCACATCTCCCTGATATACCTAAAGAAAAAGAATCATATGAGCCCCTCACACCAATAGAGGACTCGCATCAATTGATATTACCCATAGAAGAGGCATATTTCATGGATAACGAATCAACCAATGCTATAGGGGTGTTATCTAGGATGTTTGTAGTCTCCAAACCACAAGAGAAACCAACCACTTCTGCCTCGGTTCAATGAAACGAAATCAGTGAATGGGAAGCACCTCGGGTACAAATAGAAATGGTGGAGAGATTTCTTGATGAAGATGATGAAAGTGAAGGAATCTTTCATAGGGAGTGGAAGATGAGAGTGACAGTTGGTATCGACGACCCTGTCATCTTTGAACTACCAAAAGTTATATTGGGCATGCCATGGACTTGAGACTAGAACCCAATGGGAGGACAAGTATAAGATTTGTCCCTCCTAACGAACAAAGGGAGCCACAAACTCCTCTTGAACTATTCCAATTCTTAAAAAGGATCGAAGAAAGACCAGAAATAAAAATCTACATGCAAGAACAATTTGATCTGTTGACAGAATTACTCAATTGCCAAGGAGTCTTGTATTGGACCCCCTCCCACCAACATGTCTTTCAGGATTTACTGCATCTCACAATGCCGAGAGAAATCACTGAATTGGAAATAATAGTCTCGAGTGATAAACCAACCAAATAGGAGAACTTGTCCTAAGAAGAGGTAGCATGAAAAAATAAGAAAAAGAGACATAAGAGAGTCTTTTCGGAAGACTAGAAAGGCCCCTACATGGTTAAAGAAGACATCGAAAATGGTGCCTATCTCTTGTCCACAATGGAGTGAGAGGCATTTGGTGAAATAGTCAATGCCTTTCACCTCAAGAAATATTATGTCTAAAAAACAAAAAAAAAATACAAAACATAAAAATACAAAACAAATTATAAAATTCAAAAATGTCAAAAAAAATTTGTTTCTTGCATTTCAGTTTCATTCTATTCATCTTGCATTATAGTTCATGAATTGCTCTTATACTATTTTCCTTATAGTAAGGAGTCTAATGTTGCCTAGATATACGTCATCCTTTCAGGACCTAGAGATTCCCAATTTTTCACAAATTGCCATTATCCCCCTTCATTCCCAGTGATTCTAAATCAAAGCCTAGCTCTTAGCTTTACACTGGTCCCAGTCCTAATGAGTCTAGATATTAGGTCTAAACAAAGTTAGTATTCAAACCTACAGTGTTCAAAGGAAGCTTGCAAGTAGACCTTCCCAATTCTTCCCTAGTAGAAGAGAAGTCCAACCAGATTACAAAAACTTTAGGTGGCACTCAGCCCCTTATCTTTCTTAGCCAAAAATGTCAAGAGGATCAAAACTCTGAAGGAAGCAATCTAAGATACGAGTGAATAAAAGAAAATGAGTGATCAAAATAAGAGTGTAGAAAAGTGAGAATTGAGAGATCAAAGCATCATATGTCAAATTTCCAGAAGCATTCATTTCTTGAAAAGTCAAAATCCAAAAAAAGTGAGAAAAGAAAAGTGAGGAAAATACAAAAAAAGGAAAAAAAAATAGAGATACAAAAAAAAAGGAAAGAAGATTGCTGAATGTCCGTACTCTTGGGTGGAGATCAGTCGAAGCTCAAAGCCTCAAGAGTGACATTCTAATAGAGAATGAAAGGTACAAAGCACACACACACACACTAGCTGAGCAAAGCCAAAGAGTCTAGTTGTCTCTAGGATCATCTTCTATCTAGGGACCCTTGTTCTTTTCCATTTTATCCTTTACCCCGGGTCTATTTTTCTTGCCATCTATGATCTAAGTCTAGCAAACACTATAAAACTTGATACTCATCTAAGTTGAAAGCTTATCAAATTATCTTATCTAGATAAGGATTAGTGTTTACCAAGCACTGCATCATTCATTTCACTCCCCACTTGAGTTTTTCCTAAAATCATATCTCACAACCCTGAATAGGTCGCTTATATCAGGACAACATGCAATCCCTTGAATTGAAAAGCGTATTTAAGAGTAGTCATTTTGTTTGTTCAACATTGCATCCATATCAAAATCAGAAAAAAGAGTCTCAAAGCAATAAAGTTAAGTGTCATGTCTCATGACATTCAGTAAAGTGCTATAGTTTCATTTACATCATTTCTTGTGTTCTTGCATTGTCATATCATAAATTGCATATCATATATGTGTTCTACAAAATTACAAAAACATGTCATTGTTGTCATACTTGCATTTGTTAAAAGAGTTGAAAAGGTCAAACATAATAAAAAAAATTCCTAAAAACTTCCAAACATGCACAAGATGAGTACATAATTTGACAAAGAGAAAAACCATAGAAAAGGATAAACTTTCATAGATACATCCGAAGTTTACATATACAAAGGTATCAAAGAGCTAAGACAAAATGCTCTCGAGAGAAGTAGAGGCTCCCCATGCAAGGGGGCACAAAGTTTGAGAAAAACAAGTCAAGGTTGGTTCCCTCTAATAGAACCCTCGGGGCTTTGGCTCCTCCATCTACAAGTACCGTTCGTCACTCCATGGGACCTATGAGAATGATGTGCTCTGCTGTGAGCATGCGATTGTAAAGGCCCTGCCATAGTAGTGTAGAATGCCCAACATTAAGGCAAGCCATCTCCTAAAGTACTTTGTTCTCACCCTGAAGCGTGTTAACTTGGGTCCTCAACACTGTGATCATCTCACACCCATGGCAAACAGGGGAAAAAATGTTTGTGTGTCATCCCGTAGTAGGGGGCACACCAGGATCATCCAAGAGACAATCACAAGTCATCCTAGTAAAGGGAAAGGTTAATCCAACATTAACCTCGCGAACCAAATCCCTCCACTCTTTGACATTGCCTGAAATGCCAAAATCAAAGACAAGACCAAGTCAGTGCCACATGAAAAGAGAAGAGACAAAGCCAAAGTAAGAGCAAGTAAACATAACTTACATGGATCTCCAGGCTACTAGTCAGGGTCAAGCTAACGCATCACCTCATTTGAATGAGGAGGTCGAGGAACAATAGGAGGACCCTCAGGGATGTAAGGAATCTCATTTGGGACATCAATGTCATCAAAATCCTCATCTTTGAGAGGGGCCTCATCTGATGAAACATCTCTATCAGGAACATACTCCTCATCAGTAGACTTTGAATCAACTACCATAGTCACAGATCGAGGAGTCCCTCTCTCTCCCCTCTGTCCTCCTCTAGAAGCTCCAGTGATGAAGACACCTAGAGTCAAAGGTGTCCAAACAACGTTCCTCTGTCCAATCTCCTCCATCTCCTGAATGGTCCTGTAACAAGTAGACACAGGGGGCAAGTCCTCCGAGACATCCTCATCAAACTGCTGCAAGACTCGGTCCACCTGATGAGCCTCAACCTGACCATTGCGATCTGTGATCTCTTGAACCTCACGAGAGTACACTCTCATCTTGTCATCTCAGGCCCAAGCCCCCTCCATGTCATGGTAGGGATCATAGATCATGTCATCATCTGTAAGGGTAGCAATAATGGGAAGAGTAGCATCAAAATGACTAATGTGTGCCCACCTCACTGCTCTTGATAGTCACCTGTCCAGAATGGGAATAAGCTTCTGGTAGGGTTTCATATGCTCAAAGATCCATGTCATAATAAGAGAAGAGTGGCTGAAAGCTAGAGCCCCTCGCTGAGAAATCTGATAAAAATCTCTATAGACCATAGCTAGGATATTAGGTCCCCATGCATAAACTGTACCCTCCTCTAATCCACGAATGATGGGTGCCCAACACCATCTCATATGAGATGAGGTCTTTTCTCCTGACAGTGTCAAAGCAATCAAGCCTATCAGAAACCTCCTCAGAAGTGGGATGCAGAGTTGTGGCACAAAAGAAAGTAGAACTCCTATCTGGTCCCCAAGGTGATTAACCCCCATAAAAGTAGCCCAAGAAGCCTTGTTCTCAAAGGACTCACTGGCAAGAAGAAATAGAGGTTGTCCCCTCACAAGAAACCCAAGAATGTGATACACATCATAAAGAGTGATAGTCCACTCTCCTGAAATCTACGGGAACCTGAATGTGTTCCTATCTGCATCCCAGTAAATCAGGATATCGCAGCATATACGAGATACAAGATGGATCACGGGAACATGACAAACTCTGCCAAGACTTGTCCTCTTGAGTATGGCATGATCCTCTGCACTTAGTGAAACAAACATCCCTGAGAGCCACCCTTGGTCTCAGCCAGCATTCCATCGAATGTGCATCTCCTGCAAAATCAAAAGAGAAGTTTAGATTAGATCTTGTAAACTCGTAAAAACACAAAAAAATCATATAAACCATAAAAAATTATAATAAACAGGTAGATTAAGTGACCAAATCATGTTAGTTCAGAGTGAAAGAAATGTTAAATAACATTAAATGCAGCCAAAAACTAGTCCAACAGGGTCACCCCCCGGGCGATCCAGATGTCAGTCAGGATCCCCCTGGGTGATCCTGTTGTCAAGCAGGATCTCCCTGGGTGACCCTGCCTGCCAAAAGGGGCAACCCTAAAAGTGAGCCCCTTGAGCAAAAATTAGTCTAAAAACCCTATTTCTTAGTCAATTTTGGAAAACGAAAGATCAATCTTTCTCTAAACAACGAGATGAGCATAATGCAATAGGAAAAATCACCAAAAATAGAAAATTTTAAGAGATTTTTTGGAAAATACAACCTAGGGTTTAGAGGAGAGTCTTTCACTGATTACTTACCCGATTCTCTGCGACTGAGGAAGAGGTGGCCATCTCTGTGATCCCCTCGACGATACCTCTCTATCAACTTCTCACACGAATGATTCCATCACCTTTTTGCTCTGGTCTCACAATTTGGCTCTCTTTGTTTGCACTTAGCTTAGTTTCATTTTATACATTTGTTTCGTGCATCATTTTACATGCTCTCATACCTACATGTCCAAACTAACAAAAGCAAACGATTAGTCAAACTCAAACAATCCATGGTAAGTTCATTTCAGTTTTCATTATTCATTTTGATATATTTAAATGCTGGACTAATACTACTTATTGTAGGTACAACTTGTGCGAAAATTGACAATAGGTAAAGCCTAGTTCGGGAACGATATCTACCTTTCATGTAGACTATCGTCCCCATAGGGGCAAAATATGTAAGCACAAAAATCACGGACTGCCTCCATGAGGACCCCTATGATGATTCAAATCCTTGTCACATACATGTAAGCATGAAAATAAATCCTTTGGGCAGCATGCCTCTTGATGACGTGTCCTCGTTTCTTGTCTTGTGTCATTTTTGCTTTGTTGATTCCCCTCCTTCCCCATTTGTGATGCTTTTCAACACTTATTGCAACACTTGTCGACTTGCGTTTTCTGGCTTTCGACCTTGATCCTAAGCCTTGTGAGTGTCTTATAGGTGATTTTTCACCTCTCCCCTTTGTATTTCATCTAGTGCACCTCATAGAAGCCTTCTAGAGGTCCCCCGATCCATCTCCCACTGTCCATTTTTGATTTCCACCAACCAATCCAAATCTACCCCTATTATTTCCAGATCCCCATTGGGGATCTTGAAGATGCAAGTGGAGATTTGGATTCTTCCACATGACTGACCTATTTCTTGATGCAGAAATAATCCTTTTCCTCCTTTATACCTTCTGCCGGCCTGAATTTCTACATTTTGCACTTTTGATCTCGGATCTCCCCGGGTGACCCAAGGTCGCCCCAGGGGTGACCCATGATCTCCAATGGTGACCCTACCGTCTTTTGACCTGTGGAAAAACTCAAGTTTCTCTCACATTTTAACTCTGTTTTTGTCTGTTTTTCTTTTTGTTTGCATGATTTTTGATCCTTGATATAGAGTTAACTATTTCATGCACCCACACATGCATAATCAGCTCTATTTGATCTCAAATTAACTCTCTAATCAATCTCATGCATTTTTCTAACTCCTTTTCCTCTTCAGTGATAAGCTATCATTGCTTCATCGCTCCCTAATTAGCTGAGTTCATTGGGCAATCAACCTTGTTAACTCCCCAATCTAGTCTTGTTAACTCATCAATCAAATGAGTTAACTTTCCAATCAATCCCTTCCTCAAACCTATAAATACCCCCTCCCCCAAGCACAAAGGGAAGCAAATTCATTGTGCACATAGCTCTTGCCAATTTTGCTCTCCAATCTAGCATTCATATGCTCTTATAGGATGAAAGTGCCTTTTTCTTTTATTGTTCAATCAAGCAACTCTACGTTGCTTCTTTCTATGCCATTTTGCTCATTCCAAGCTCTCATTGAGCTCATACAAGCTTCACAAAAGCTTCTTTTTGCTTCTTTGGGTCGTTTTGTCATCAAGAGGATCACCTGCTGTCAAAAGGATTTGAGGTTGCCTAGACAAGGATTACTGAGGGTAGTGGAGTCAACAAATCTTCATCTCTTTCAGGTTCTTTCATTTTTTTCATAGTAATTAGATAATTACATTTGTTCTTGGGAATAGTAACACGTTGCTCTTTCCTTGATAGATTAGATCTTGAATGCTAGATTAATCATTTTTACATTTCTAGATCTACTTTGTTAGAAAAAGCATCTTCCCTTCCCATTAGATTAGATTGCATTAAAAACACTAAAAACCCACAAAAACATAGATTAAACTTTGCATTTAAGAAGTCATATAGGATTGCACACATATTTATTTCATTGATTAGAAGCATTTTCCTTTCCAAAAATACTCTAAAAATACCAAAAAGATGTTTTGCATACTATCATTTAGCTTGCATTCATATAGATCTGTTAAAATAGACAACATTGCAAACCCTCAATTCCATCACAAGGTAACCACAGTCAAACAGAGACAAACCCTAAGTCAAAACCCTAGATTTCGTTAAAGTTAGCAATTACACAACTTCCTCTATCTTGATTCACGAATGTGCTTAGGAGTAAAAGGAGATTGGGTAAGGGCTATCTGTGATGAGATCGAGGAGATCCATCCATGACCACAACAACAAACATTCATTCTACCACAAGGAGACCCATTTGTTCTCTTGTTGTTAGAAGAAGCTAGGTAATTACAACTACACAAACCATTTCTTAGAGACATAGAAATAGTTGAAGCCATCAACAAAAACAACTGCTTGCCCACACAAAGGTGGAATTCAAGGAATCTAAATAGAAGAAGAGAAACTAGTGACCCTTCGGGTCATAGGGTTATCTAAAGTACCACAACCACTGAGCAAAACATACAACAAAATGCACAACAACAGAGGCCATAGAACTTGCCGACCCCCCTTCACGAAGTCTAGCTCTCCAACGAGCTAGACCCCCACCATGTCTTGCCTCCTCTCGATTGGCTACTTCCATGTGAGTGAGAGTGACATGGCGGATCGCCCTGTGGCAAGGAGGGAAAGGATCCGTGTGCATGCTAAAATTTGACCCGACAACCCCAGGCAATTGGAGTCACGATTCTGAGCATACAGTAAGCATTTAAATATGACCTCTCAGCATGCGTTCTTGGTGACACATGGATTGGACTCCCTTTTTTCTTTCCTCCATTTTTCCCTTGCTAACTTGTCAAATCTTGGTCATTCTTCTTTCGACCTTTGTTAATTCTTTGTTTTCTCCATCTTCTAGGCTTGTCACATGACCTATGAGTGTCTTTTCCTAAGAAACCTATGTCTTGTTGACCTTTTTCATCATTTTCAAGACTTTAGAGACCTCAAACTGACTTTCTGATCTCATCTCCAACCCTAGTTTCTGTTAGCTTTTCTTCTAACCACAGTCGTCCCTTGGGTGACCACCCTACTAAACTAGGTGACGATGCCTTTTGGTACCTTTTTGGAAAAACAAAGTTTCCAGGTGTGCTCCTCTACCCTCCAAGACAACTCTCTAGTTTTTTATTTTCACCCACACACCCATTTGACCCTAGTCACCCCCAAGTGACCACCCTGTGAATGTGGGTGACCCTATCACATTTTCTTCTGTGATTTTAATTCAAGTTTCAACTCGAAAAAATACCATTTTTGTTCCAATTTGCATGAGATTTTCACCATAACTGAGAATCATCTATTCTTAACCTTTCAATCAATTTTAATTATGCAAATTTATCTCAGTTGATCCATAATTAAATCATCCCTTTCTCATGTAAACTTCATTTTCTCTTCTGTGATAATCTTTCAAGCTCACTTCACTGCCCAATCAAACCAGTTCGTTGAGGAATCAATCCAGTTAACTCTCTAATCAAAGGAGTTAACTCTCCAACCAATTCCACCTCTCATTCCTCATTCAAACCTACAAATACCCCTACTCTAAGCAATAGAGGAGGCAAATTCATTGTTGCAACTTGGTTTTACTTAGTTTTTGTTGTCTCTTAGCATGCTATGCTCTTTGCAAGACTTGTGCCTTTTACTTTTTTAATGCCCAAGATTTTCAAAAAGTTTCATACAATGTTGTCATGCTAGCTAAATCCCAAGCCCAAGTGCTTCATCAAAGCTCTCATAGCTTCATCCAAGCTTTATCAAGATTTTATTTAATTTGTTTTCCATCTAAAGATTGTTGCCAAGAGGAGTACCCTATTGTTGCAGAGGAAGGGAAGGCATTGCAAGGATCTCTGAGGATACACCAGGCTCACACGCTTTCAATTTTAGGTTCCTTCATGCTTTATTATTAATTAGAAAATCAATCTTGCTCTTGGAATAGTAATCTTGTTATTGCAAATTCCTTGATAGGTTAATTTAGATTGCTAGATTAGCTTGATTTATTGCAATTTAGATTAGATTCATTTCAAAGCATTTCTCAATCCAAGGAACCTATCTCCATCAATCTTAAAAAAATTGAACACAAGGAAAGAGAGTGGGAATAGGTAGTTTTGTCTGCTTTGTGCAGATTTATATTGAGTCAATTTCACCCTTAAAAAATTTTCAGTTGTCAAAATCATATTGAAATGATTTTGTGTCTTTTATGATTATATTGTTTGGAGTGGTAGGTAAGATGTAACATATAATCACTCTAATTGGGTATGGATTCCATTAAAATGGTTCTATCATGTCATAGTGATAAGAAATTGAAGGAATTGATCGCCATCAATATAAAATATAGTGAAAGACAGATGTAATCCAGTACATAAAGTAGGGAAGTGGTGAAAGATGGCATAATAATGTCACATTCCACCATCATGCATGGACCCCACTTTGACACACAACGAAGCAACGCATCTTTTGTGTTTCTAAGTAGCATATCGTGCACGACACCTCAGCCCTTTTTCGGCCTATTTACTCGTTCAACAATATAACAACAAAATAAATCAAATTATCTTGAAAATCTATTTACGCATGAAGGGATCACTAATGGATAGTAAAAAGACTTGACCTCAAAGTGACACACTCCATGTTGTTGAAAAGGGAAATGAACAATCCCTATAATGCATTGGTTTTCCCTTTCATTTTGGCTCACTGTGATCTGGGTTATAAGGGAGAGGGATTGGTGGTGGGTAGGGTGATGTTGAGAAAGGGGTCCACGTCAGCAGCGTCTGAGTCAGGAAATTTTTTTTCCATTTCCCTTGCTAATCGAGTTGGCACCCCCCTTTTATTTCTTGGCAAAAATTAAGCATGTTTATCAATGTTTTCGAACTGTTTTTCAAAAACCACCAAAAATGTTGTAAAATGTGTCATCGAGCAATCTTGGACATGTGTATTACCCTTCATGGGTTGCCTCCACACCAGTACTAGCTCTGTTTACCACTGATTAATGCGCATTAACTACCTAGCATTCTACCGCCAATAGTCTTAATGCCTACCACCTCGGCATGCACACCATTTGCTTGGTCTTTCTTTAGCTAGTTCATGAAAATTCCATTCATGAGAACAATTTGCTCTTTGAGTAGTTGCATTGATGACCAGTCCTATATTGGATGGACGCTGATGGTGGTGAGGCCATGTACGAATACTGGTGATACATTTTTTGATCTTTCTATGTTTATCAACACCACATTTGGCATAAGGAAATCATTTACATTCTGGTTATGTAGGTGAGATTGTGTTCCAACCTCACACAGGCAGTAACTACGCATTGCGAGATTTTTTTTCATATTTTCATGCAATCATTTTTTGGGTAAATAGCTTCAATGTACAAGTAATTATATGCTCATTTAATAAAGCTTTATTGCAACTTTATCATGGCCACTTCTATGTATATGTATATATATATATATATGTATATATATATATATGTATATATAAATGTATATATGTATATATATATGTATATATACAAATATATTTATATGTATACATATATATACACATAGAAATGTTGAACAAATGTTATTTTGTAGCAATATTGCACCTATATTTTGGCTGACTATGTGTATAAATGAGTATACAGATATATATATATACAAAACCCTACATATATATGTGTGTGTGTCTATATTTATGTGTGTGTATGTATACACACACAGTCTGTCAAAATAATAACACTTTTTCTATACTGCATTGTCTGCTAAGGGTTTCATGCACCTATCCTTTGGCCGACTGTGTGTATCGTATACATACCATTAAAGGGTTTCAACAACTCAACTATTAAGGGTTTCATGTACCTATACTTTTGCCAACTGTTTCCACCGCTATCATGAACCCCTTGCTCAACAATTCCCTCCCCCATCGTCTTCTCAGCCGGAATGGTCCAATTTTTGTCAATATTTCATATGCATTTATAGGATTTTTATTGTCAATTTGGTAATCATTTTAAGAAGGATATTTAACAAATTATTTCTTTAAATTTCGTCAATTTTGTAATCATTTTAGTTGTGTAACTGACATAACATTTTTATATTATTAATAACTATAACATCAAAAAAATCCCCTTGGGGGCTTTTCCCTCTTAAGGTTTAGCTCTTGGGTCTTTAGTGTGCATTTAGGACATCTTGCATCATATTTTGACATCCCGATGAAATGAACCCTGGGTTTTATGACAAATAGGACCTAGGGGGATCCCTTGAAGCTAATCCCTTACCAAAATAGGGGGAGGACTTGGGCGCTTGCACCCTAGTCCTGCCCTATTTTGAGTCAGGCCCAAATTTTAAATGTTGGTTTGTGACTATTGTTTAGGTCCTATGCCGACATGGTAAGTTTGCATTACAAAATTCTTGGCGGGAATGTTTGTAGTTGCATATAAAAGCATGTTTAGGCATTCATTTGTAACTAGATGATGATATATGGCAATTTTGATTTTTAGGCATTCTTGTGAAAGTGATTCAAGACATTCATTGTGTGGAAGAGAAGATTTGTGTTGTTTTATGTGTTTGTGTTTGCAGATTTGAGTATCCATCTCCTCATGGCATGAAGAGCTTCTTCCTTCCATGAGATCTTCACTACAAGGTGACATCTATTGTGTTTTTGAGCATTTATCATTTAGATTTTCAATGTGCCTCACAAGGGCATGCACTCTCTATCTGACAATGGTGTTTGGAAGAATTAAATGTCTCTTCGGGGCTTGACTGAGGAAAGACTCTAAACACCACAACCCCCTCCCAAAGTTTTTGTGATTGCAGGTTACAGGTTAGAGATACAGAAAAAGTGAAGTTATAGGAGGGTATCACAGAGTGTCAGATTTACAGATTAGAGCAAAAAATAGCACCCTAGACTAGGGCGCCCGCTCATCAGTCCTCCAATTTCTGTGGTGGGAAAATATCCGGTACAACAGGCATAGGTTGCAGATCTTGAAATCCTGACACAAACCAGGGCCTTGGACTTGGTCGCTTGCTCATTAGTCCCTAATAGCTTCGCTTCCTAAACTTCAAAAATATGTGCACTTTCATTTGTCATTTTACATCTCTCTGTAGTAGCATTCTAAATAATTTGTCCATTTACTATTGTATTTGCATAATTAGAATTTTGATGTACAATTGAGCATAAGTGAGGATAATTAACAATCAAATCACCCTAATCTAATCTTCCCTATATTCCTAAGTGACTAAGGACCTGATAGAGCATTCCTACTCGATCCAAGGTCCTTGAATGTAAAAAGGTGAAAGGAGGATAGACATCAAACTAATCAAAAATCAAAACTATCCTTTAAATATTTACACTTATTACATTTTGGTGAACTTGTGCTTTTAGAATTGTTTGCTCCTTGCTGATTTTTTTACTTCAGATTTGGATTGATTTCATTTATTCATATCATCATTCATCTTATTGCATTGAGAAAATTACAAAAAAATTGAAAAATTTGCAAGCTAGGGTATTACATGTTGCATTAATTAATTTGAATTTCATCAAATTTCTGATTTTTGCATTAGATCTGAGATAAATTGTAGAAAATTACAAAAATTCAATAGTTTGCATTTCATTTTCATCATAACATTGCTAGGGTTTTGTAGAAATTTTGAACTTTTTCATATAACCTAGTAATTCCAAAAAACTAGGGTTTGTAGGTAAAATCTTGTTTCAGATTTTTATACTGATCTTAGGCACTCATTCAAATTTTCATTTGGCTGTAGTGTTGTATTTTAGTGTAAATTTGCATTTAGATCTCAAGAATTTGCATTTTTACATAGAGAATTTCAACAAAAACTAGCAATTTTCATTGATTTTTCATTAGATTTGCACTTGCATTTTGCATCTTAGGGTTTGGAAATCATTTTCAGATCTAAGTAGACTTAAGTTTCATCATAAATCAGATTGCAAAACATTCATATAGCATTTTGCACTAAAATCTCACACCTAGGGCTTGAAAAACCTTGACTTTCACTAGATTTGGCCTTATCGACTCCCTAGATTTGCGCCAGAGGCATGTTGTGAAGAATATTTTTGCATTAATTTTTTGTTATCAGGGTTATTGTCTTCTGACCATCCTAAAAATATTCACAACACATTTTGATCGAGCTCTTGTATTGAAAATTTCGTGAAAAATTGCACATTTTTGCTAATTGTGCCCTAGGGTTTGGCCTAGATTTGCACTCCAAGCGTGTTATGAATTTTATGGCTTGAGGTGACTGATATCATTGTTATTATTTTCTATACCTCCTAAAATTCATTACAACACCTCTTTCATTAGGTCTTGGGATTGAAAAACTATAAAAAAATTACATATTTTAGGGTATTTTCACTAGGTTTTGACTAGTCATCATTCTAGGTTTCATAAAAAGAGTGTTGTAAAGGATCTTATTGTTGTGTTGGACTGAAAATAGATTTATCATTTGCTTCCCCTAATCAAAATCCTTACAACACCTTTTCTCTCATTCATTTGCATTGAAAAAGTTCAAAAAAAATCAAGCATTTTTTTTAATCTCAAATACATCCTTATCTTCGGGTTTGTACTCTTAGTTTGTGCATTGTGTGTTGTGTACTTTTGTATAAGCTTTATGACCCACTTTCCTAAAACAAATATCCCTTTAAGATGAAGTAGAAGGTTAATGGGATCTAGTGCTCTTGAAGAAAATGACATCCCTACCTCTGACAATCCATTGAATACCTTCTTTACAAAAGGAGAAACACAAATTGTATAAGATATTATACCTCCTACAACAACTATGGAAGATCAAATATTTCATGATGTTGAGGATGTGATTGAGGTAGTAGGGCTTGTAAGTATGGAGCAAGTAAATAAACTTGATAAAGACCTAGCTAAATTTCAAGAATATGTGCAAACTGAGAGGATAGCTGAAGAAGCTATACCTGTGATTCACCATGTAAGAGAATTGATAAAAAGGACAAGATGGAATTAACATTATTCAAGGTTTAACACATATTGTGCAAACTAATGTAATGCCAGTGATTGAATATGCAAAATTTATCAATAACATGGCGTCACTGTCGCATACACAAGTTTTGGCACCTATACCGACTATAGGAATATCCGCCTTTACATCAACAATTTTAGTAACTAATGCGAATGCTTGTAGTAATGCTACCACTAGTATTGGAGTATCTAATGGAACCAATTACAAAGTTGTAGGATTTGATTATTAGAATTTGGTCCATAATGTGACCATTCTTATGATTAATTTCTGTCAACCACCTCCTCATCCCACCTATTCTCAACCTCCCATCACATATAATTATTCCCAACCATCTTCCACCTATCATTATGTCAAACCACCATTGACCTATTCCAAGCCTCTGCCTGTTACATCTCAAGCTCAATCACCTCCTCACTTTGGTTCCAATTCCTCACAACAAACTGCATCTCCCAATGATGCCATCCTAAACCAACTTTTGTAGGGCATGACTACTTTACATCAAAAGGTAACAAATTTGTCAGACTCTTCACAACCTAATCTACCAACATATCATGCACGTAATCCCTTATCCTATGCAATCTTGAGAACTCCCATGCTTGAGAGGTTTGAGACTCCTTGCTTTGAAAAATATGGTGGAAAAGGTGATCCTAATACTCATGTGACATCATTTATAGCTATGTGTAGTGATTTCTATTTTGAAGAGGACTTGTTGACAAAACTTTTCCTGCGATCTCTCAAAGATATTGCTTTAGAATGGTTTTGCTCTTTGCCTCCAAATTCAATGCACTCCTTTTCGTAGTTGATTGATCAATTTTTACAACATTTGAAGCAAACATCGGACCCCAAGTCTCTCTAATTGATTTGGTTCAATACAAACAAGATCAGAAAGAGAAGTTGATTGAGTTTATTAGTCGGTATTGAGGTCTTTATGCACAAATTCAGTATCAGATGAAAGATGACTGTTTAGAAGATATTTATTACAAATCTACAACCTAATATTTGTGACAAGATCCTCTTGATGAAGTATAACTCCTTTCAACATTTGTACACCGCCCTTCGTGATTATCAACTTTCGTCTAGCTAGTATGAAAACCAAAACTCATCGGCTCAAGTTTGTCAATCCATGGGTGGATCATGACAAAATAATTTTAAGAGGAATAATAATAACAAGAGTTTCATCAAGGTTAATGGATTGAATATGAACAACTTTTCTAATGTGTCTGCTATCACTAATCCAAAGAAGGCATCATATCAACCAAGAAAGTTTACCCTGATATCTAATTCTTATCATTCTATCATGAATCAAGCTATGAGTAATAACCTTCTGAAGCTTCCCTTGATTAAGCCTATCAATCCTAGTAAAGCACAAGGACCTTACTTCGATGCTAATGCCTTTTGTCATTATCATTAGACACAAGGACATGACACTGAACATTGTATGCATCTAAAGCATAGAATACAAGACCTCATTGATTTGAATGTCATCCAGGTATCAGGTATGAATGATAATGGAAATAACTCAGTTTCTCCACCAAATCAAAACTTACAAATCTTCACTAATCCTTTCCCTAAGCATACTAATAATAATATGTTGGAACAGGGTTTAGTGGAAGTAGCCGATGATGATTACTTGGAATATGATAACATCATAGGTATAATTGAAGTGGATAAGGAACAATTGGATAACCCACCTCATCCACAAAGAAATGGAATTTATGCCAAGGTTCATCCTCTGTTATCCTTTTATGGATCGAGAGATAACCAAAATACATCAGAAAAATAAGTAGAACAACCGATACAGATGAGTGAGATGGTACATGATGATTCCTATTATTGTGTTAGATGGCTTCAACAATGAAAACTTGCTAAAAATCAGTAAAGAGTAAGACGACTATCAACAGTTGGAGAAAATAGTGGTTCCCCTTCTCATAAGCAACAAAAAGTCTCACTTATAGAAGGAATTACAAAACAAGTGTCATATGATATTCAACAAGACTTTCATAACAAACACTCAAATTTTTCACTTAACATGATCAAGTACCTCTCCAAGAGGTTCGCAAGTTCAAAAATCTGATACAAAGATCATACAGGTAAGTATTTCTAACCCTTTACCTCTCTCATGATGTGCTTCCCCCGTGATGTGTTATGTGTTGTTTAGGCCTACTGGGGTGACCCCTGATTCTCTCATAAGGTCTAGGATACCAAGAGACCACCTCTGTTGTGACCTTCTTCTATTTGTATCATCATTCTTCTATATTGCCTCTCTCTCTAATTTCATCATTGTGTGTTGTGTCTTATGGACATAGTGTTGCAGTTGGTGACTTGGGAGTACCCTCCTACATGATTGTCCGTAAGACACTTGCTTCTCCTCTCTTATTTATTGTTTCCCTTCCTCTAGTGTTTTTATCTAGTGGGCGGATGACAAAAAATATTTATACTGATGCGGACCTAGCGTCCCTTTAGCAAGAAATAAAAAATTAGACTTAGTTCCTAATATGACAATGGGGTTGTAATAAATTATCTGATGCTTGGCTAGTAGAAGCACTATGTACTTTCTGCGTAGTGATTTTGATGATGTTCTATCTTATTTACAAACCATAACAATACTGCTACTCCATGCACTTTGTCTATCTTGAATCATGCATTCCTCATATTTCATATGCATTATCATGATTATGTGGACACTAACATGTTTCTTGTAGGGATGTGTTTGTGGGAACATTTGGTGATCATAAAGTACATGTCACCTCTAGGGTGTATGGGCTTTACAAGAGTCTATGTTCCCTTGTGTGTTTTCTTCCTACCTTAACGTGCTTGATATCAACCACCTTAAGGTGGGGGCATAAATAAGGTAAGCTGTCTATTGTAGATGTTAGCAATGTGCTTGTCCTTAGGTGTAGTTTAAAGAATAGGAGCGATGAGTCCCTCCTGCACTCTAAATTTTTTTGCAATCAATCAATCATCTTAAACCCTCTATGGAGGCGGGGATGGTGTACTTCTCAGAGCAAATTACACATCCTATCATTTTCAAAAGTCCTCATCGGGAGGCGGGGAGCAGTTCTGTGACTAACTCAACCCTTAAGCATGTCTTCGATGACTGTTGTGGTGAAGCCCAATCGTTGGTGTATGCCTGTAAAGTGCCTGAGATGGTGATGAGCCTAGAAATAGGAACACTCCATCACTTGTCTACCGTGCTTTCTCTGTGTCTTCAAAGTGCGTGTGTTTGGCGTGCTTGATTTATGTGGTGTATCGGTTGCCCCATATGTAGTCTAAAGACCAGCGTGATGAGTGCTTCCTACATTTTGGGAGGTTTGGCGTGTCTTGCCTATGTGTTGCCCCATATATGTAGTCTAAAGACCAACGCGATGAGTGCTTCCTGCATTATGGGAGGTGTGTTTACTTTCCTATACTTGCATCCGCATTTCATATATACGAGAAAAAGAAAAAAAGAATCATCTCTATCTTCCATGCATTCAGTGTATTCATTATGTTTTGCATGTCTTCAATGTTGTCTTCTCCATGTTTTATGTGACTGTAATTATCTTCTTCATGTTTTGCGTGCCTGTTACTATCTTCTCCGTGCTTGGTGTGTTTGGTGTGTTTGTTGACCATACTTTAATGCATGTATTGGCCTCATGTTTATACATACATTAAAGTGGGGGCTAAATGTAATCTCAAAAAATGTCCCCTTGGGGACTTTTCCCTCTTAAGGTTTAGCTCTCGGGTCTTTAGTGTGCATTTAGGACATCTTGAATCATATTTTGACATCCTGATGAAATGAACCCTAGGTTTTATGACAAATAGGACCTAGGGAGATCCCTTGAAGCTAATCCCTAATCAAAATAGGGGGGAAGACTTGGACACCCGTGCCCTAGTCCTGTCCTATTTTGGGTTAGGCCCAAATTTTAAATGTTAGCTTGTGACTGTTGTTTAGGTTCTATGTCGACATGGTAAGTTTGCATTACAAAATTCTTGGTAGGAATGTTTGTAGTTGCCTATAAAAGCATGTTTAGGCATTCATTTGTAACTAGATGATGATTAGATGGCAATTGTGATCTTTAGGCATTCTTATGAAAGTGATTCAAGACATTCATTGTGTGGAAGAGCAGATTTGTGTTGTTTTATGTGTTTGTGTTTGCAGATTTGAGCATCCATCTCCTCATGGCATGAAGAGATTCTTACTTCCATGAGATCTTCACTACAAGGTGACATCTATTATGTTTTTTAGCATTTATCATTTGGATTTTACCTCTACCTCACAAGGGCATGCACTATTTATCTAACAATGGTGTTTGGAAGACTTAAATGTCTCTCTGGGGCTTGACTGAGGCAAGCCTCTAAACACCACAACCCCCTCCTAAAGTTTTTGTGATTATAGGTTACAGGTCAAAGACAAAAAAAGTGAAGTTACAGGAGGGTATCACAAAGTGTCAGATTTGTAGATCAAAGCAGAAAATAACACCCTAGACTAGGGCACCCACTCATTAGTCCTCCAATTTCTATGGTGGGAAAATCTCTAGTACAACAGGCACAGGTTAGAGATCTTGTTTCCAGATCTTGACACAAACCAGGGCCTTGGACTTGGGCGTCTGCTCATTAGTCCCTGACTATTCTACTTCCTAAACTTAAAAAATAGGTGTGCTTTCATTTGTCATTTTACATCTCTTTGTAGCAGCATTCTGAATAATTTGTCTGTTTATTGCCGTATTTGCATAATTAAGGTTTTGATGTACAATCGAGCATAAGTGAGGATAATTGACAATCAAATCACCCTAATCCAATCTTCCCTACATTTCTAAGTGACCAAGGACCTGATAGTGCATTGCCACTTGATCCAAGGTCCTTGAATGTAAAAGGTGAAAGGAGGATAGACATCAAACTAATCAAAAATCAAAACTATCCTTTAAATATTTACACTTATTACAATAACATATTAATATAATATTTTAGAAATTAATATTATAATAAACATTATTATATTATGTATGTCTCGTATACACACATACATACATACATACATATGGCAGTTCATATGTATGTATGTAGGTCATGCAGGTACCCAGACATATGGCATTCATATGTAACATACATACATTATTTTACTATGATGTATGTATGCATGTATGGAAACCAATCATACATACATACATACTCGGCCAAAAGATAGTTGCATGGCCCCCTGAACTATGGAGTGTATGATAATGTTTCATATGGCAGAGATATAGAAATTGATGTTTCATATGGTAGAGATATAGAAATTGATGTTTCATGTAACCTTGTTCATTTACTCTCAATCTTACATGTATGAATTTGTTGTTTTAGTTTGTATCATTCTTTGATTTGTAAGAGTTAGAATTGGAGATGTGATAGTATAACATGCATTTTTGGTTTCATTGCACACACACCCTTGATCATTTGTAAACAACTCAATAAGATACATGGTTAGTTTGTTCTTCAATTGCAATTACTCTTACATGTATGAATTTTATGTTTCAATTTGTATCATTCTTTTAATTGTAAGAGTTAGAATTGGGGATGTGATAGTATACCATGCATTTTTTGTTTCATTGCACACACACCCTTGATCATTTGCAATCAACTCAATTAGATGCATGGTTAGTGTAGACACCTAAAATTGACTTACTCCGCAAACCAATTTCCTGCACCTCTACACCAATTTATCCCTCTTGTTAATTAAATAAATTCATTTTATCCCTAACCATCTATCATCTATCCTTTGTGATCAATTAATTCACTTAATTTATCACTATACCTTACAATACTATCCTCATCAATTAAATAAATATTTCTAATATTTATTTAGCTAAGTTGTCCATCTCCCTAATTCCTATTAATTAGATAAATCATTCTTATCTAATTAATCTACCCTACTAATCAACCTAAACCTAGCCTAGTTGATTAAATAGCAATTATTTAATCAATCTACCCTAGCCTACCTATCCCCTAGACCTAAGTTAATTAAGCTAAACACTTAATCAACTTTGCTTAGCCCATCCTTTCACACTCCTTTGAATAAAAATCATTTTTTATTCAAAGGGTCAAATCTCCCTTACACATCATTTATCACCCTCTTACACATGTAACTGTACATGTGTCCTTCAAACTTCACATCTCCACATAAAAGTGAATTTTTAATTCACACTCCCCCATGAGTTGAATTTTTAATTCACTTGTCATATCTACTCATCCCAAAAATGAATCTTTAATTCATTTTTGTCCTCCACACCTTTCCCCATGTGAATTTAAAATTCACAAATAATGAGAGTCCTCCAAATCCATTGACTTAATCTCAACCCTTGATCTCTCTCATCAACTCCCCTTGTGACACTTGTCACAAGGCTATGACTTCAATCCAAACCCTAACTCCCAATCATTCCTAGCCCTTGATCTCATCTTTTAATCCTCACCCTCCATCCATTTTCCAAAAATCTATAAATGAGACCCTTCTCTAAGCCATTTGGTAACAACTTCTTCTTGTATCCTCATAATGCCAAAATCTCTCCAAAATCTTCTCATCCCAACATCATAATGCCAAAATCACTCTAATCATTATCCATCTAATTTATCAATCTATCATCCAATCCATCTACATTGTGTTGAATGCATTTGAGCAATCCACATTTCATCAATTTGGGTAAAATCTAAGGAGTTTGGGTGCAACTCCTTCCACCCTATCAAGGAAAGGGATCACATTTGAAGGTTTAACTTTGTGTATTTATGCATTTGGTTTGTATTTAAAACTTCATTTTGTTTTCCTAATCTACATTGGCACGCCTGGTTTCTCGAATCTAATCAATCATTTTTCTAGGGTTTTTGTTGTCAAAAATCTTCATTTTCTAACCCTAGTTTCATATGAAGTTTTGCAAGTTTTGGGGGTGAGTTGTTGCAGGTTGCATCCTGGGCAAAAATAGATTGCACCATTGTGATCAAGATGCTATTTCTAAGTTTTTTTACAGTAAATTTGACTATGTTCAGTGACTGAATTTTTTTGAAAAATTTTGAATTTTTTTTAGGGCCACAGGTTGTACTGTACGGATCCGTACCATACGGATTTATGAACCCCCTGCCGTACTGATCTATGCATTATCTATATTATGTGATTACTGGTTTTCTCATGTTGCAGGTTTGTTCTTACTTGGGTATTGTAGGTTTTTCCGTGAGTGGGTGTATATTTTGTTCAAAGGTTTAAGGTGATTAAACTCTAGGTCGAAGCTGTGTGCATTTCACTCTTGACGCCACCATCCGTTGGCCCTGTCACTAGTTTCCATGCACCAATCAACTTCCCCTCCACTCGCCAAACTGCTAACCATCCGCTATCCCTGTCATTGTTTTCAAAACTGTAACGCCCTTGAACCCAATCCGTCGCCACCGGAGACCCTAGATTCGCTATGGCTTTTTTCGTCGACCCTACAAAACTCTAAGCGTCAGCCAAAATCTTACTCTGCTGCTACTCATTCCTCCACCTCATATTCCTGTTGACCACCCATTTAGGGTTTGGGCTGTTCCGCCACCATCAGAATCCTTGGTCGCCACTAGTGGTGGTGACCTATCTTAACCCTGCCATAAGGTTGCCTTCATCTCTCACCTAGATTGTAGCTCTATCTTCGACCACTACTCCAAGCACTCCCGTCACCTTCGCTGGTTTAGTTGCCACCCCTCTATTGATTCTTGTCAATCAAAAACCATTTCCCTAATATTCTCTGGTCGCAGTCTTTTGTTTTTGTCAAGGTTTACTATTGTAGGAACCCTCGCTGTTGTCGGCCATTGGCTTTGGCCTTGACTGTGAGTTTGATCTTAGCTGTTAGCATTGAGTTTTTGGTCTAAATCACTAGTTATTGTTTCTAACATCCATTGATCTGTAGGGTGGTATAAGGGGCTAGAGGGTTATTAACTTTCTTTTATTTCTTTTTTTATGTTTTATTTGTATTCGGCCCCTGGTCATATTGATGTCCAGGGGGCTTAAGCACTTAACTCCCCAAGAAAACTGCCAGGATAAAGCCATTAACTTCTAGGCCTTAACTGCAACAAGTGACCAGAAAATTGCAAACTGTTAGTGGCTAATAAACTGCCAAGCTAACCTCTTGTGCCTCCTACATGCCTAAATAGGGCATTTTTTTCTTTTCATCATAACTGGAACATATGACATCGCAATCACGCAAATGAATAGTGGTTGGAAAGAGGACTCTGAGCACTTTGTACATGTGAAGGAATTTTTAGGTGACTGTCAAAGTCAAACTTGCATAAAAACTTCAAATGCACATAACTTGAGCAAAACTCAGCCTTTTTCAGTGAATTTTTTTTTCAAATTACATAGAATTTCCTAAAGAATCTGTTCATGCACTTAATTTTTTTGTATCAGTTCATTCTTCATCAAATTTTATCACATCCTTGATTTTCACATAATAATCTCCTATGCTAGTCTACTTGCTTCATTTTTTATTTTGTGACTTGCAAGTGATCATTCGGGGCTGAAACAACATCAAGATCATCAAATACAGAAATTTGGATAGCAACTTAATTAGGTGCACTCATTCTATTTCTCATTTCATCATAATCTTGTTTGCAAACACACTTCAATTTGGGACATAAAATGAATCATTGTTTGCATACACATTTTGATTTGGGCTTCTAAAATGAACATTGCTTGATCACACATCATTGAAATGGGGCATAAAATCAACTAGTGTCTTCCATTCACATCTTGATTTGGGCATAAAAAGAACCACTTCTTGAAGTGTCTTCTTCACACGTTCAATTTCTAAGGGTTAATTTACAAATGTGAGCGTGACTCAAGTGTGCATGTGTATGCTCTCTCCTCGCACTGCAAGGTGATCTTGGAGATCAAAAACACCTCACTTGATTCACTTTTGTTTACCCTTTCCTAGGAGGCCTGCTAGGGGATTTCATCACCCCTAGGGACAACCTCATTCGAGGCTGAATCAAAAGACACCCTCATTGAGATTTGGAATCTTGTCACTCTTGGCTAAGCCCCAAAGAACTTTATACCTTTGGGAAGTGAAGGTGAAGGGTGGGTTACCCCTTTCTTCGGGTTGTGTGGTAGGATTTCACTTTCAAATTCCTAGTCAACCTCATGTAAACATAGCCCAAAACCTAATTGGCCATACCCTATTTCAAACTAGACATTAGGGCTTGTTAATGTGTCTTCCACGTGTGCTTCTCTAATCATCATCATATTATTCAAATTCAAAATTCAAAATTGCTTATGTGTCTTGCGTGAGTGAATCATGTTTGTACATGTGTGATCATTTGATTGAACATTGCCAAATCAAGCTAAACACCAAACACATAAGACAAGTCATTCAACTCATTCAAATCCAATCACATTCATCCTAATCACTCATTTTTAGCCACTTCATTCCTAATCACATCCAAGTCATCCTAAATAAATCCTAATCATATCCTTGTCACTCTACATCATCAAATCATCATCATTCTATCTAAATCATTATCCAAAAAACATCATTCTAATCATTACACATCATCATTATCTCCATTCTTGTCAAATCAACCTCAATCCCAATCATCCCTAAGCACATCCTAGTAACATCTTCATCATTCATCCTCATCTCATCAACATCATCCGAGTCAACATCCTAGTCATTACATATCGTCCAATCATTCCAAGCCAAATAACATCCTAACTACTTTCATCCCAATCCAAAATCCAAATCAACCCAACCAAAAAATCAAGACCTTAATTGATCATCCAATCAAATCAACCAAATCAATTCTATTATTTAAATGTCATTTGTCTACCTTAAGTATAGAGAATCATCCATCCTTTGAAGAAAATCAAATCATCCTAATGTCTTGAAATTTGATTCCCAACATCACAATCATCCATTATCCTCCATTTCATCTCATATCTCTCCCACAAAATGGATCCTTATGAAGCAATGCAACAATTACAAAGACTTAGAAAATTCTATGAGAACATGGATCCTAATGCTAAGGAAAAATGCAAAAATGACATTAAGGATATACCCTTAGCACACCTCATCATTGGAGAATCCCAAACCCCTACCCAACCTTCATCATATCAACAAACACCCTACACATCATCCCCATCCACATCATATCAATCTTCATTCTTTCAACCTTCATCATACCTACCTTCATCCTATATACCCACACCATCAACCTCATATCAACCTTCACCCTCACATCAATCTCCATCCCCTTACACATCCATGCCATCATACCAATCCAACCAATCAATACCTCCAACTTATCCATCCCCCAACCTTTGTCATGCTTACTTTGATCAAGGGAACACCAATCTATCACATCTTATCTCCGAAATCCAAACCTTATATCAACAACCCTTTCCCCAAACGAATCCCCCATCCTCTAATCCCCATCCTATCAACCTTAATCCATCACCCTACCTACCTTACAATCCATCGATCCCAACCCCCCCAACACAATGTTCCTCCAACCTTATCAACCTTAATCCATCACCCTATTTATCTCCCAATCCACTTGTTAGGGTAAAATGCGGTTTAATCAAATAAACAATAATAAACCCAAACATCAACAGAATAATAAAATCAAGAAAGATTAAATGGAATGAAGCAATGAATAACACAATGCAAACCTTCCTTGAATAAAAGCTTCTATTTTTCACCTATTAAAACCGTCCTTGTTGATATGAAGTAGGCCCTCAATGAGTGCACTCTTTTAGCTGTGTTGTAGGATGTCGGTAGTAAACGGCTATGTTGATAGATATTGTTGTGAAGTAGAGCTTCAAAGAAAATGGTGATCTCAAGTAGATTGTATTGGGGATGCCAAAGGACGCTGGTGGATTTCTGCAGAGTAACAATACGAATAGCCTGGATGATTAGAATGGGAGGATGAGGTTTCTTTTATAGACTCAGAAGAATGAGAATCAATGGTTGAGAAGAAGTGTGATGATCAATGGCTGAGAATGGTTGAGGAATGTGCAACCAGTAGAAATATGACAAGTGTCTCACCTCCATCATGAAAGAGGGGATTTGACAACATTGATTGGAGAGTTAACTCCATTGACTAATCAGTTAACAAACTTGATTAGTCAGTTAGAAAAATGGATTATGGAATTGACTGAATTGATTGAGGAATTAACTCAATTGACCAGTTAGTTAACACTTTTGATTGATTAGTTAACTAAATTTGATTAGAGAAGAAATAGGACATGTGGGTGAGGGAAAATAAGGTAATTAAATATTTAATATATTTAATTACATGTGCAATAGGGTGAGGTGGACAAGGTGAGGTGGAAAGGTGAGGTGGATTTTTGAAATTAGAACTTAGGATAGAGGGATTTATGAACAATTAAATAATTTAGGATTATTTAATTATGTGAGGCATTTAGGGAATTTTAATTAAATAAATTGATTTTATTTAATTATGGAATAGTGAACCGATTAAATAAATTTAGAATATTTATCTAATTGATAGAAGAATGGAATAAATATTTAGAATATTTATTGAATTGATTCATGTCATTTTTAGGCATATACATTTTGCCCCTCTTTGATGCAATGCAGTTTACAGCGTTGCTTCAAAGAATCGATTGTTGAATAATGATACATGCCCCAGTTTGCCCCTAATATAGGTTATGATGATAGGATGCCCCCTTGGGAGATTGGACGGGAAAAGGGTGAAAGATTCTGAGACGGACAACCTCACGAAGATGAAGGGGTTAGGTTAGAATGAAGAAATCGGTTGAAGAAAGAGTCAAATGATACGCGATGCAAGATGGAATGATGACACACACAAGCAAGCAAGCAAGTACGCACAAATGACATAAGAACAAACAAGGTATTGCCCCTGTCAAGCGGTAAACCACTGATATACTGATAATGATATACGACAATGTTGTCATGGTGGGGAATGATATATCCCTAGACCAACATGACAGGCGTGTTGTCATGGTGGGGAATGATAGATCCCTAGAGCAACATGAAGGATAGTGTTTGGTTTCAGGAAATGAAGCATGTTGTGTAAGACACATGTATTGGTCTGATTTTGACAATGCAACATCCTGTATAAGACAATTGATTGATTAACTGATCGAGTTGGTTTACGACTAGACAAAGATCAAGACCCCTGATTGTGATTGGATCATTTGTGCAAGATTGACATGACTTGATTGGTATGGATTAAGGATGGACCTTGCATTTGGATCATTGCTTAGACTGACTGGACAAGGATGAAAGATATGATGATAGATAGAAATCTGATTGATAGAAGAAAGACTCGATAGAAGGACTCACAATCTTTTATTTGTATTGATACTCTGCATTGTTGGATCTTTATTGCATGGGGTATGGTATGGATGTATAAATGGATATAGGATGGATGCTTTCCTATTGGAGTGCTTTATTTCATCATTGGGCGATTTATTTTTTTGGTACTTTTTCTGAAATGTTGTAAGTTAATACAAGCATCTATGTATAATTGAACCGAGATGACCTGAGTACTGCTTACATGGATTTTGATTTAGCAATTTGATACAAGCATCTAGTCAAAATTGAATCTAGATGACCTGAGTGTTCCTTGCATTTCAACAAACAAGGATTGCCCTCGTTCATGTTAGACCTTTGATGTCCTCGATGATCTTTTGCCGATCATGTCCTTAGACAAGGTGTCACATTACTAAAGTGGAATCCATAGATAGCAAACAAAGAAAATGATCATGCCCCCATCATAGCATCTCTAGCTTTTGGCATCCTTGAGTAGCATAGAAAGACATGATAAGAAAGATCAAGACCCTGTAATTTAACCATTATTTCAATCCACAAAACATTCTTGCATTAGATGTGTATTTCTTGCCGTAATTTAGATAGAATCAGTTGGAAGACCTTGGGTATTTGCTTTTCCTTAGATAGGTTAAGATGTTCATAGTCAAGATTTCTGCTTGAAGCACAGGTTTTGCTTGCATTTTCTTGTTTGGTGAGAAGATTGCATAATCCTTATTGGGGAGACGAACTCTAAGGGACTGACCTAGTGCCTCAGGGGTGCATTGCTAAATGGCCTTGCCTACGTGATGACGCAGAGGCAACGTAGTTCGGGGTAAACCCTAATGGACCATGGATGGACTAGAAGAAAGACGACAAGAAAGATGACAAGAAAGGGGATGAATGGGACCATGGGAGCCTTGGGGGCGCATTAGAATAATGGCCTTGCCTACGTGACAGTGCAGAGGCAACGTAGTTCACGGACTTGGACCATGGACATTGACAAGGGACACTATGCCAGGCTCACACTGAGGAGACGGTATGGGACAAAACCTTGGTTGACAAGGCCACAAGGAGAGTATCAAGCCATGATAGGTAACTATCAAGTGTTTATTGTGGGACAGATATAGGTCGAATGGGAAATGAGTGAAGGAAGAATGGACTCAAGGTGATTGGATTCCCAAAGATGGAGAAGGCGGTTTATCACAAGTAACACCTATTTACCAGGTTTTCATCACTTGCTTTTATTTGCATGAGAAGCTAGAAAGTAAACATGAGGCCTGTTTGCCAGGATTTTATCATGATACCTATCCAAGGTGCCTGTTTGCCAGGTTTTCACCGAAGGACGATTTTTTTTGTATGCTTTCTATTTTTTCTAATTTTTTTGTATTTTCTCTTTTCAACTTTTTTGATTTTTTTGTATTTTTGGTTTTTTTTAAATTTTTGTGCCCCCTTGCATTGGGGTTCTCCTAGGTATAGAACCGATGAAGGTGCATGTTGTTGATTGGATCATCGAACAACTCACCCTTTGATGTTGCCAACTGATATGCCCCTGATCCGTAAGCTGCTACAATCACATAGGGCACAAGCTAGTTTAGTTCGAACTTGCCCTTCTTTTCTCTGTCTTGTTGATTGCAAGGATTTTCTTTGAGAACAAGGTCCCCAACCTTAAAGACTCTTGGATGAACTTTATGGTTATAGCTTCTTGACATCATCTGTTGATATGCTTTGAGATGATCAAAGGCTTTCTATCGTCTTTCTTCTAGTAGCTCTAGATCCTGTAACCTAGAGACTCTATATTCTTCGTCTGATATGAGACCTTTCAACGACACCCTAAGAGATGGTAGTTTGACCTCAATGGGGAGGATGGCTTCTGAACCATAGACAAGGGCGTAGGGTGTAGCACCTGTGGGAGTGTGCATACCGGTTCTATAGGCCCACAGAGTGGGATTGAGTTGGACATGCCAATCATGGCCAGCATCATTGACAGTCTTCTTTAGGATTTTTAGAATGGTTTTGTTCGATGCCTCAGCTTGGCCATTACCTTGGGGGTAGTATGGAGAGGAGAAACGATGTTGGATTTTGAAACGCTCATAGAGTTCTTGGACATCCTAATTTTTGAACGGTCTTCCGTTATCCATAATGATGGATGAAGGAATGGCATATTTGCAGATAATGTAATTCAGGATGAATGAGGAAATTTGTTTACCTGTGATGGTGGTGAGGGGAACGGCTTCAATCCACTTTGTGAAGTACTCAGTGGCAGTTATGATGAATTTGTGGCCATTGGATGAGGGTGGATGAATCTTTCCCACAAGGTCAAGTCCCCACTGGCAAAAGGGCCAGGGTGTCGTTAAAGGTCTCAACTCTTGAGCAGGTGCATGGATCAGGTTCCCATGTATTTGGCACTGTTTGCACTTTTTGACGAACTGATATGAATCCATTTCCATGTTTGGCCAGTAATAACCCAAACACATGAGTTTCTTGGCTAAGGAAGGACCGCTGGAGTGTGTTCTACAGATCCCTTCGTGTACATCTCGCAAGGCAGTTATGGATTCTTCTTGTTCTAAACAACGGAGCAAAGTACCATCCAGACCATGTCGGTAAAGGGTATCAGCTATGATGGTGTAGCGAGAGGTTTTTCGCATAAAAGTTCACTTTTGGTTAGAAGAGAGGTCAGGTGGGAGAATGTTGTCCTTGAGGTAAGTGTAGGTCTTACCATACCAAGGTGAATCAGATCTGACTAGAAGACAGATGGAATGGGTCTCAAGAAGATGATAAGTTGGTTGCCGAATAGTTTCTACTAAGAACTCATACCGTGACTCATGTTCAGGTATTTCTAGGAGAGAGGCAATGGTAGCCATTGCATCTGCTACTTTGTTCTCAATCCTGGGTATTTGCTCAAAGGAGATGGTCCTGAAGTGTACTTTGAAGTCATCAACCATTCATTTGTATGAGATGAGCTTTTCATCTTTGGTTTGATACTCATCATTGACCTAGTTGACTATAAGCTGAGAATCACCGTAGACATGTAGTTCTTGGACTTTCCACTTAGTTGCCATCTTAAGACCAATTACTAAGGCTTCATACTCCGCTATGTTATTGGTGCATGGAAATAACAAATGGTAAGACTTTGGAATTGTGTCACCTTGGGGAGTTATAAATAGGATGCCTACCCCCGATCCATGGTTTGTGTAAGACCCGTCGAACTAGAGTTTCCAAGAAGATGTTGATATAGTGAATAAGGACTTGTCGGGAAACTCAAACTGCATGGGCTTGATGTCTTGTAACGGTGCATCTGCTAGTTGGTCAACTATGATTTGTCCCTTGATGGCTTTTCTGTCCACATATTCGATGTCATACTCATTGAGAAGCATTACCCATTTTGCTAGGCGACCTGTGAGAGCAGCTTTGCTAAGAAGATACTTCAATGGGTCTATTTTTGCAATGAGCTTAATTGGATGTGCAAGCATGTAATGTCAGAGTTTTTGTGAAGCAAAAACTACCGCAAGGCATGATCTTTTGATCTACGAGTATTGCAAATCATAGCCCACTAAGGTTTGGCTGATGTAGTAGATGGCCCTTTCTTTGTTCTCATAATCTTGTTGAGCTAGCAGCGCCCCCAGAGCAGTGGGTGTAGCAGATATGTAAAGAATTAGCAGATTCCCTTGGATCAGAGGCATGAGAATGGGTGGATTCATAAGGTACTCCTTTAGCTTGTTGAATGCCTCTTCACACCGCTCATCCCACCTAAATGCAATGTTCTTATGTAGGAGATGGCTAAAAGGTTGGCACTTGTCTGCCAGTTGTGATATGAATCTGTGGATGGCCTGTAGTTTTCCCTGTAGGGATCTCAACTGAGTTAGAGTCTTGGGCGGTGGCATGTCCATTATAGCTTTGACCTTGGCAGGGTCTACCTCTATTCCATTTGCCGAGATGACGAAGCCTAGCAGCTTGCCTGAAGTTACCCCAAACACACATTTCTTTGGGTTTAGCTTGACTTGGAATTGGTCCAATCTTCAAAAAAAAATTTCTAATACATCTAGGTGTGAATCCCTTGTGAGAGACTTTTCTAGGATATCGTCGACATAGTCTTCCATAGTTACATGCATCATGTCATGACATATAGTAGTCATAGCTCTTTGATAAGTAGCAGCTATGTTTTTCAGTCCAAATGGCATGACATTCTAGCAAAAGGTACCCCATGGGCAAGTAAAAGCTATCTTGTGTTGGTCCTCTAGTGCTATTTTGATTTGATTATACCCTGAGAATTTGTCCATGAGTGATAGCATTGTATGTCCTGCAGTTAGGTCGACTATGATATCGATGTTTGGTAATGGAAAATCATCCTTGCGGCATGCTTTGTTTAAGTCTTGAAAATCATTGCATAGTCAAACTTGGCTAGCTGGTTTAGACACTGGCACAATGTTGGATATCCATTCTGGGTAATCTATGGCTCTAATGAACCCCACATCCAGCAATTTCTTGAGTTCTTCTTTGACCAAAAGGGCTATGTGAGGATGCATCTTTCTCAGCTTCTACTTTACTGGTTTCACTCCTGGATCCAATGGCAGATGATGTAGAATTAAGTTTGGGTCTAGACCTAGCATGTCTACATACGACCAAGCAAAGCTGCCTCTCTTCTTCTTAAAGAATAGTACAAACCTAGTTTTCTCTAGTGGTGTGAGAGATTTGGCAAAGTGGATAATCTTGGGCTATTCTTCTGTTCCAATATTCACGGGCTCTGTCGGTTCCACAACAATCTATGACCTTTCCTGGTACATATCACTAGGGAGAGTGTCAAGCATTCCATTGTCAGGTGCCACAGTTGGGTTTTCACCTTCGGATGCATCCTTTCTTTTTACTGTTTTGTGATCTGACACTACCGCAAGGCGGTTTTCACTGTCAGATCCATTTTTTATCTTGATATTTTTGTGACTGGAAGGCTTGGCACCCTCCCCGAAGTAAGCTATGGTATTCAGTTTGATAGCCAAACCAGCTTTATGATCTCCCTTGGGTAAGCAGTCCCTAAGTTCCATATAATCAATGTAAGCATCGTCGTTTTGGAACATATCTAGTTGGGGAGTTCCTTGCAGATCCCAGTCAATAAGCTCAGGGTGCAAGAGGGGAAGGGAGTCAGATGATAGACTTGATTCATTGATGGTGTGAATGGAAATGTTGGGAGCATTGGTGGGGATTGTGGTCGGGATGGTACTTTCTTCGAAATTGTTTATAGCAATGGAATTTAAACTTTCCTCGAAAGCCATAATCTTAGGGGTGGGCAAATCAGACTCCAGTGGTCTGTCCCGTTGTGTTTGTCCCTCATGGTAGGGGCTAAGAGTTTGGATGGTGTCAACCTCTTTGTCGTCGTAGGAGTGCTCTGTTAGCTCGTCCCACTCATACTTATTTGAATCATCTGAATCAGTGTCGTTGTCCACTTGGAGTGTTTGGATTGTTTCTACAAGGCAAGCATTTTCCTTGGCTTTACCCTTGCCTTTGTATCCTAGGCCACTTGTGTTTCTAGCTGATGAGGATGAAGAAGGTTGTATAGGTTCAATGATTCCTTCTGTTCTGAGGCTGATGGGGCCTTGTCCTTCGTACCCCATCCTGTGTAAAATAGTCTCACCTTGCCCATAAAGTTCTATTGGGAGTCTAGGCGGTTCTTGGGGTGTGTTTTCTTCTTTAGCATAAAGCCATTGCAAGAGATCTCATTCCTTTGTTTCATCAGATAAGGTCCCCCATTTTACAAAGGGAGTTGTGGGAGCTATAGGAGGAGCAGATGGCTTTGGAAAATGTTTGGGTTGGGCAAAAGATCTAGGAGACAAGGGCAATTTGGCAAGATTGATGCTGTGCTCAATGGAGCATTCCCCCACTCCACTTTCCTTTATGGTAATTTTCTGTGCTTTGGGTCTTGAGGAGGAAGCTTCAACAGTCTGGCCCTGTTGCGGGGTAGGGGAAATGTATGCTCTGTTGTTGGGTATGATACACTTGGGTTTTGCATGGAAAGAATTGCAGTGTTGGTAGGGGTCCGGGTCACCTTGAATGGTGACTTGCTTGCCATTGTGCGGGAATTTAATGCATTGATGATAGGTTGAGGGGACAACCTTCATGGTGTGAATCCACAGTCTCCTGAGTAGGATATTATAAGCAAGCTCCCAATCAAGGACTTGACACACCACATCTTTAATTACGGGTCCCACTTGAATGGGTAGGACAACTGTTCCCTTTGTGGTTCTTTCTTCCTCGTCATATGCTTTGATGGTAATTTCCCTCCTTGGATCAATTACCTATTCGGAGAACCCCAGTGCAAGGAATAGCTTTAATGTGCAAATATTTAAACTAGCACCTCCATCAATGAGAACCCTCTTGATGCGGTGTTTGTGTATGAAGGCAACAATGTGCAGAGGGGTATTATGAGGTTGGGATACAGAGAGGTCATCTTGCTCAATAAGTGATATGGAGTTGGAGGATGTCAAATTACCTACCATGGTCTGGAACTTCTCTTGGGCCAGGTTAGTGGGGACAGTGGTTTCCACTAAGGCTTTCTCAAGAATCTCCTTATGAGAAGGAGATAGACGCAATAGCTCCAATATAGAAATGTGAGCCGGAGTTTTCTGTAACTGGTCGATGACATTATACTGACAAAAATTGGATGGAGATGGTGATGACCTTGGAGGGGCGGTATTGAGCATGACTTTACCACTGCAGATAATTATACTACAACCAGTTCTATTAGGTCCTGGTTGTTGGTTGGGCGAGATGACATTGACCTGTGGGATTTGCTTGAAAATGTAGTTTATGGTGTAGTCAAATGGCACACTTGCATAGTTGGCATTACTAGTCCCGCTATTCTAATTTGGCCAGTTGTGATTATTGTTGTTGTCGTTACTATTGTTGCCGTTGTTGTTGTGGCCATTGGTGTTGTTGTTGTTGTTGTTATATGGCCTGTTGTGATTCAGAAGTGGATCCTTGTAGGCCACATGAGTTTCATTGGAGGTATGCTATTGTGTCCCTCCCTGATTCTGATCTAGTATATCTTGGATGACATTTTTGAGGTGGATGCAGTTGTTAGTTGTATGCCCCCTTCCTCGATGATATTCACAATAGTTTGTGTCCTTCTAGTAGGGAGGTTTAACTATAGGCTCGTAATCACTTGTTGGCGATAGAGAAATTTCATTGTTAGCCAACAGCTTCCTTAGTGCAGACTCTTGAGACTCACCCAATGGTGTGAATTTTCTCCTTGGATTTGAACTGAACCAAGGTTTGGGCTCCCGAGAAGATGGTTTGTTGAGTGTACCATTATTTGTTTCTCCCTTAAGAGTGAATATGGGTTGTTGCTTGGGAGCTGCTACCTTGGGATCCACTACCACATTGTTGACCACATTCTTATTCTTGGTCCAAAACTTTGATTTATCCATTGTGTAATTGGAAGTAGGTGTGTCCTTGTAGATCTTGATAGCTCCTTTAGTGATCATAGCCTTTTCGATGAATAAGCCCATTTCAATGACTTTTGAGAATGATGTAGGGCATTGAATCTGTATTTGATAGCTAAGATCAGTGTTTAGGTTGTGGACAAACATCTCCAATAGCTGCTTCTCAGGCATATTATAAGAACATTTACTAGCTAGTTGTCTCCATCATTGTAAGAAGGTGGCGAATGACTCACCACTCTTTTGTTTGGTGTTGCATAGATCTAGCATAGATACCTCATGTTCGATGTTGTAAGAGAAGTGCGTTATAAATTTATTGACAAGTTCATCAAAAGTTCTAATTCCTGGTGGGAGATGCGAGAACCACTCCATAGCTTGACCACATAAAGATCTTGGGAATAGTCTCATCAAGTAGGTCTCGCCGTGAGCTACTTCTAAACATGCTGCATTGAATTCTCGGATATGATCTCTAGGGTCCCCCTTCCCTTTATATTTGTCAAATTTTAGAACCTCGAATCTGTAGGGGAATGGTCTCATGTCTAGACTTTTGTCAAAGGGGTAGGGTGCTATATCTTCCAAGGAGTAGTTCTTGGCACTTGTGCCCATCTTAAGGTCTGATATTTGTTGTGTGAGGCTCTCGAGTTGTTTTCTCATTTCCTCCATAGGGGCATTGTGATCGATGGGTCTCTTCCCTCTATCATTTGCATTTCGGTCTATAGTATTCCTTTCTCTTTCATTTGCATGTGGGTTTGTGTCATCCTTACCCCTTTCATGATCATTGTCTATATGTTCCATGATTGAGCTTATGTCAAAGTCTGCGGGGAGTTTGATCCCGAGACTAGCAAGATGATAGAAGTAATTATGAGGGTCGGCATGGAGCACCTTCTCTACTAAACGTTGGAATTTTTGATCTTGAATGCTCCCTTCATAATCTTCGCGAGAGATCTCTTTGTCACTATCATGAGGTGTGACGATATGATTGGATGAGCCAGCCATTTCAAGTTGCTTGTTGTACTGGCATCGAGTAATAACCATGCAAGGTGATGTGGGATGAAGTGGACTAGGTTTAGAAATTTTGGCGAGGTGTTGACTGAGACTGTTGTGAATAGGATACCTAGGACAAGACTTGGACAAAGGATTCTCTCACTCAATGACTTCAAGTAAGATGGTTGACACAAGACGGTAGCCACTAGTAAGGGTAGTTGATACCCGTCTTAATGTGTAGTGACTAGTCGTTCAACAAGACTACTAGCAAAGGTACTGTGACCTACTAGGCTTACGTGAGTTCACTAAGGATACGAAAAAGGGACCTATGTCGAATTGATATGGAATAACTGACTTTGCTTTAACAGGAGAGGTTTGGACAGAAAGTGAATGGGATGATTGATGAAAGAGGGAGATTTGGGTGAGATGGATGAAGACTGACGGCAAGGTTGAATATGATCTCAGAAAGTGAAGCTAGGCTGAAATGGGTGCTCCAAACAGGTAAAAATATTTTCTCAAAAATAGTGCATGTGCTCACTATCGTGTATGCGTAGAAACAAATGCGCAGCAGAAATGAACATATGCGCCGTAAGTCACAATATATGCACAACACTGGTGAAGTATAAATGCACTGCAATAGTATGTATATGCGCAGCAAATCTATACGTATGCGCAGCAAGTCAATACAAATGCGCAACAGAAATGGGTATATGTGCAGCTCTAATTTTTTGGCAAAATTTTGATATTTTCTGTTGTTTTTGGTATTTTTTTGGCTGGAAAAAGGCCTTCTTGGTCTAATTTTATGAATTAACAGCAAGAAAACATAGCAAGCACAAAGAATATTTTATAGTTTTTCATTATTTTTGTGGTTTTTTTGACTCTATTTTGGACTAAACTAAACAAAAGCAAGCACAAAGATCCTAGGTGAGAAATGGATTACAAGGGTTTGGGTCACTAGAACAAGAGGTATTTAATGCGGGCAACTGTTCAAGTGGTTACACATGTGGTGGCACTACTCTCTGTTGTGGAGTCTCCTAGCCTCAAAGGGTTGCACCTTAGAGGGTTTTAGGGGAGGTTGGCCATCGGTGTAACATAGCAGCACTTGTTGCAGGAAGTTTTCACCTCAAGCACAATTTATTTTAAGTGGCTTGGTAGGGCTTGGCTTTAGCCTGTTACCACTCAGGGTTGTTCCCACTTGGACAAGCGTGCATCCAAGGGCAGGCTCCTCTTAAAGGTTAAACAAATGGAATAACAAGTCTGGCACTCTGATCACCCAGTAAAGGGGAGAGCATAAGCCTATTGTCATTCGTCAAGCACAGAAGACACTGATTAATCCAACCTATTTAAAAGTAGAAAAACTAAATGGGATAATCTACTCGGGTAAGCACAGAACTTTGAAGTGATTTTAGCAAGATAGCATTGGTTCAGTTTTAACCCTAGAAATCAATGGTGAATTCAATTTTAATCCTCGTAGCATGAAATAGTTAACTTTAAAGTTTTGGTCCAATGAGATAGCAGTAGTTCAATTTTAACCCCAAAATCAATGGTGAATTTAGTTTTAATCCTCGTAGCATGAAATAGTTAACTTTGAAGTTTTGGTCCAATGAGATAGCAATAGTTCAATTTTAACTCCAAAATCAATGGTGAGTTCAGTTTTAATCTCAGATAGCAATAACTTGGAAAGTGTTGCAATGCAAGAAATAAATGATCCAGTTACTTCTTCCCTAATTAGAGCTAGGTGAGGATTTGAATGAACATCAGTGTTACTATCCCTTAGAAAGTGAAGTGTGAACTATTTAAATGCAACTATATGGAACTAAACCTGAACCTATCCTGCAAAATAGCTCCAAAAAACACCTGCGAAAAGGTTAGTGTTAGCAAACATTCCTAGAGAAGCACTAAAACCATTGCTTATTACAAATGTGAATCTTCAGTGACTAAATGCATAGAGATAGTCAACAAAGCGCAGCAATAATGAATGCACCGCAACAGTGCGTAAAAGCACTGCAGGAATACACAGAAGCACAGAAGGGACAAATGCGCAGTAATTGTGATCATATGTGCCGTAAAAATGAATAGATGCGTAGAAATTATGAATGCATGGTAACAGTGTATATATGCACCGTAAAAATGAACATATGTACAATAATGGTAAAAGCGCCATAATAGTGTGCAAAAGCACAACAAGAATACACAGATGCGCAGAAATAATAGAAGCACCATAACAGTGGGTATATGTGCCGCAGAAATGTTCAAATGCGCCGAAGTAGCCTGTGCATGACCTTGCGTGACCTGTACGGAACCTACCTTCAAAAAAGCTCAGATTTTGATGAGAGAAAGGAGCAAACGCCCCATGGTGGGTGCCAAAAATGTTAGGGTAAAATACAGTTTAATCAAATGAACAATAATAAAACCAAACATCAACAGAATAATAAAATCAAGAAAGATTAAATGGAATGAAGCAATGAATAACACAATGCAAACCTTCCTTGAATAAAAGCTTCTGTTGTTCACCTATTAAAACTGTCCTTGCTGATATGAAGTAGGCCCTCAGTGAGTGCACTCTTTTAGCTGCGTTGTAGGATGTCGGTAGTAAACGATTATGTTGATAGATATTGCTGTGAAGTAGAGCTTCAAAGCAAATGGTGATCTCAAGTAGATTGTATTGGGGATGCCAAAGGCGCGCTGGTGGATTTTTACAGAGTAACAATATGAATAGCCTAGATGATTAGAATGGGAGGATGAGGTTTCTTTTATAGACTCAGAAGAATGAGAATCAACGGTTGAGAAGAAGTGTGATGATCAATGGCTGAGAATGGTTGAGGAATGTGCAACCAGTAGAAATATGACAAGTGTCTCACCTCCATCATGAAAGAAGGGATTTGACAACATTGATTGGAGAGTTAACTCCATTGACTGATTAGTTAACAAACTTGATTAGTCAGTTAGAAGAATGGATTATGGAATTGACTGAACTGATTGAGGAATTAACTCAATTGACCAGTTAGTTAACACTTTTGATTTATTAGTTAACTAACTTTGATTAGAGAAGAAATATGACATGTGGGTGAGGGAAAATAAGGTAATTAAATATTTAATATATTTAATTACATGTGCAACAGGGTGAGGTGGAAAGGTGAGGTGGAATTTTGAAATTAGAACTTAGGATAGAGGGATTTATGAACAATTAAATAATTTAGGATTATTTAATTATGTGAGGCATTTAGAAGAATTTAGGGAATTTTAATTAAATAAATTGATTTTATTTAATTATGGAATAGTGAACTGATTAAATAAATTTAGAATATTTATTTAATTGATAGAAGAACGGAATAAATATTTAGAATATTTATTGAATTGATTCATGTCATTTTTAGGCGTATACACCACCAATCCCTATCACCCATCCACCATCTAATCCACCATCAAATCTTCCAAATCCTAACACTATGACATCCAAAGAATACTTGTGGGATTTCCTCCAAAGAACATCACCAAGCAAAGCAATGGAATCCCCCAAATCCTCTGCCCCTCCAACACTACCATCTAGTCCAACACCTATCCTTGAACCCACCCAAGAGCCATCACTACCTAATCCCACCACCCACCTATCAAATCCCAATCCTAATTCTGCACCATCCACCATCACTATCCATCCATTATATTGTTCTTCAACCCATACACTCATGAAGGATGCTATCCATTGGCTATTAACAAGGAATCAAACACCCTCATACAATCCAACATCCACCAAATCTCTTGAACAACCCCCTATCATAAGTCAAGAACCATCATGTAGCCATGTTCAAGAACACATAAGTCAAGCACCTATCGCATCCATCCAAACAACTACCACATCCATCCAAGCACCCATCACATATATCCAAGTCACTCCCACTTCTATCCAAGCACATGAGCTATGTCAAGAATCAAATCCAAAGCATGTTGAAACATCAACCCCTTCTCCTAATCAAGATCTAACCATCCTATCTAATCCCATCCTCAATCCTCTCCCATATATTGATCAAATTATTGATCCTACACCATCTTCTACCACCCCTTCACCATCCCCCATTAATCCTTTACCTCCATTAACCAATCCCATCCCAAATTCATCCCCTTATCTACTTGGAAAAAGCACCTTCATCCGTGGTAAACCCCTTGTAGGAGGTGAACAACTTCCATCCACCACCTATCCTTCTCCAACAAATAATGGACTCACATCTTGTTTCCAAAGAACCAAACATTCCATCGCATGTCGTATACTCCAACATATGAACTATCGAGGCAAAGGCTTAGGCCTTCATGAACAAGGCATCTTGGAGCCCATCCACACCACATTCCATCCATCCTCGCATGGCCTCGGCTATACATCCCAAGACAAACAAAATGAACATGTTGGTACCACCCACGCATCCTCCAAAATCCATTCACACAATCCCAAATCCATTGTATCACATTGCATTCCTAAATCATATGTTGCCATCCCTCCTCCATCTTCATATTATTTGCAAAAGCATGTGACCATCCATTTTCCTCCATCAAATTTACCTCCACTACTTCCAACTCCAAATATTCCTATTAAATCCACTTTACCTCCTATCCTACCAACCCCAAACATCCCTATCCTCAAATCCCCTCATTCATTTATCCATAAATTCACTTTTTACCCCTCCACCCATAAACTCCCTAAATTTCCCAATCAAGACCAACAAAAGTACACATCTTTCAAACATGAAGCTCCCCCCAAATCCATGGGATTCAAAAATTTGAATGCCTTGACTCATAAAGCAAAAAAGCCTAAAGATGTTATCCCTTCCAAGAAAAATAAAAAATCCAAAAGGCTATCAAAGCCCACACCATCACAAGAAAAAGAAAAAACAAAAATGGTGTGGGTCCCTAAGCAAAGATAAATCAAAACAAATGAGGCATCCACCTCCCAATCCACTCCACAATCCCAAACATCATGCTCCCCATCTAAAAATCCCATAATTCCTAAGTCCAGTTGGGTACCTAAACCCCCAAATCGACCATCCAAAAATCCCCTATCCCGATCCCCATTACTCCCAACTCCACACCCAAAGTACAAGCTTCCAAATACATCACGGTGTGTGCAACCGTTGGTCTTGGTTCCCTTCCACCACTTGACATTCCCACATACCCCCATTTCTCCATCTTTCATTCACCATCCTACATATCTTCCCCATCACATTCCTATGGTCCATGCTTTCGCATAATCCACATTATAATCCACATAATCCACATCATAATCCGCATAATCCATATCATAATCCACATCATAATCCACTATCCACCATCCATGCCATCTTCTCCTATCTACCAACATCCATGCAATCATCAACCATAATGCTATCCAACATGGGACCATCTTCTCCGTGCTATGGAAACAGACGCTAGAGTCCCCATTCCATCAAAAAAGCAAAAAATCAAAAAAATCAAGAGAATAGTAAAAAGAGAAATCCATCCAATGGTGAAAACCACTCCTCGTGGCACCTTGGGCAAGTACCATGTTGAAAACCCCTTGTGGGCATTATGCATCATCCCTTCTCCATTCATTTTGTATCCCTACACTTGGGGGCAAAACCATATCCTTCATCCACATCCATAATATCCTTTGCACATCTTATCCACTATCTTATCCTTATCCTATCATATTCCTATCCACTATCCCCTATTTATCCTATCATATTCCTATCTACCATCCCCTATTTATCCTATCATTCCCCATCCATTCTATCCAATATATCCCCCTCCTTAGATCTTGATAAAGACAAGGGGCAAAATATCAAAAAACATGCTTTGGACACCTTTCAGCACACTCCCTATGCAAGCATATCCTCCATTCAAACATGAACCCATCATGCAAAAATCTTTAAGCATTGGGGCATATGATTCCTTGCAACCTAGCCCTTGGAGAAAATCCTTATCCCCATCTCCCATCCATCTATCTTGCATCCCTATCTCTATCTTCCAATCCATCTATCGTGAATCTCCTCTCTATCACCTTCCACTGCCAAACCCCCCATCCATCTATCATGTATCCCTACACAATCCTTAATCCCCCATCCTATCCTTACCTGCATGTATTTATATATCTACCAAAAATCTCCTATCCATTATCCTTTCACCGCCAATCCCCCTATCCAACCCCATCACCTTCACCTCTAGACTTGGTGTTCCCTTGTCATTGGTATTTAGTTCAAAGGCCATCCAAACGAAATCCAATGCAACCATCATAATAAATCATGCCCTTTCTAAAAAACTCAAAAATCCAAAAAAATCCAAAAATAATATATCCATCACAAAATCAACATCATTCCATCAACATCTCATCAATTTCCAATATCCTCAAAATGACCCAAATCATTCATCTCATCATCTTCCAACATCATCACATCTATCCTCAATCATCCCACATCATCATCACAAATTAGAACTACATATCATCACCACCAGCATCTTAATGTGCCTTGATCCCGTGGATACAGGGTATGTAGGCAGTCTGGAATACGAAGGAAGTTTTCAGTACTCAGGTACATAACATGCACCCATCCAACCCGCTGAGTTTACACTAGATCCAAGCATCGTATTACCTATCGAAGCATCGTCCCTTAATCAAAGTCATCAACTATCAAGCCAACATCAACCACAACTTGTCACCATCATATCTTGAGCCAATCTTACAACATCAACTAAGCATGATCCAATCATCCATCGATTCCTGCCTTAGGATATATCATTCCTACAATAGGCAAAATCTATCAAATCATCATCCATCTTGGCAAGAGATACAATGGCTACTTGTTTGGTTCATTGGTCTTTTCATTTTTGATTTTTATCTTTTGTCCTATTCGAAGATCACATCAAAGCTACCTTGATCTCACTATATCATGGTATGTGGCGAAAACATCTAGAATGGGGCATAGTCTTGCTTTTGTATGCTGTGCTTGTGGGTTGGTTTCATTACTCCAAGCTAGCATTCATATCTTGTTGATCATAGGGTTGCTTCTAGCATATTGATCTCCTTATGCATCTAAGGTTCATCATGCCTTTTGTGTACTACAGACTTATGCTATGAGTCCCCTTCCTTCGTCTAGACAAGGTTGTACTATCTTGGGTATGCATGGGATTACCCTCTTGTTTGTGTGTCTAGTCCATGCAAATGTTGGATAAACATCATCACCCTGGTCTTCTATACCTTGGTGAACATATCCACTTTGCTATATCAAACCTAGGATTACTCTAAATCATTTTTAGCACAATGATCATCCACCAATCAATCTCCCAACATCATCATTCTTTCATCTCACACCTTATCCTCTAACCAATTCAACCAATCTATTTCATCCATTTCAAGAGCACACCTGTGTTCTTGTAACCCACATGTCCTCTCGAGGGGGCATCCCCCTTACCAATCATCCCTAAACCTTACCCTCTTCTTCTAAGCCAAAACCTCTTTCTATCCAATCTAACTCTATGTTTTAACTTCTTTGAAATAATGTTACTTAGCCACAACACCATTTCAAAGAGGGGCAAATGTAGACACCTAAAATTGACTTTCTCCGCAAACCAATTTCTCGCACCTCTACACCAATTTATCCCTCCTATTAATTAAATAAATTTATTTTATCCCTAACCATCTATCATCTATCCTTTGTGATCAATTAATTCACTTAATTTATCACTATACCTTACAACACTATCCTCATCAATTAAATAAATATTTCTAATATATATTTAGCTAAGTTGTCCATCTCCCTAATCCCTATTAATTAGATAAATCATTCTTATCTAATTAATCTACCCTACTAATCAACTTAAACCTAGCCTAGTTGATTAAATAGCAATTATTTAATCAATCTACCCTAGCCTACCTATCCCCTAGACCTAAGTTAATTAAGCTAAACACTTAATCAACCTTGCTTAGCCCATCCTTCCACACACCTTTGAATAAAAATCATTTTTTTATTGAAAGGGTCAAATCTCCCTTACACATCATTTATCACCCTCTTACACATGTAAGTGTACATGTGTCCTTCAAACTTCACATCTCCACATAAAAGTGAATTTTTAATTCACAATCCCCAATGAGTTGAATTTTTAATTCACTTGTCATATCTACTCTTCTAAAAAATGAACCTTTAATTCATTTTTGTCCTCCACACCTTTCCCCATGTGAATTTAAAATTCACAAATAATGAGAGTCCTCCAAATCCATTGACTTAATCTCAACCCTTGATCTCTCTCATCCACTCCCCTTGTGACACTTGTCACAAGGCTATGACTTCAATCCAAACCCTAACTCCCAATCATTCCTAGCCCTTGATCTCATCTTTTAATCCTCACCCTCCATCCATTTTCCAAAAATCTATAAATGAGACCCTTCTCTAAGCCATTTGGTAACAACTTCTTCTTGTATCCTCATAATGCCAAAATCTCTACAAAATCTTCTCATCCCAACATCATAATGCCAAAATCACTCTAATAATTATCCATCTAATCTATCAATCTATCATCCAATCCTTTATCTACATTGTGTTGAATGCATTTGAGCAATCCACATTTCATCAATTTGGGTAAAATCTAAGGAGTTTGGGTGCAACTCCTTCCACCCTATCAAGGAAAGGGATCACATTTGAAGGTATAACTTTGTGTATTTATGCATTTGGTTTGCATTTAAAACTTCATTTTGTTTTCCTAATCTATAGTTAGTTTGTTCTTCAATTACTCACACTCTTAGATGTATGAATTTGTTGTTTTAGTTTGTATCATTCTTTTTTTTTTGTAAGAGTTAGAATTAGGGATGTGATAGTATACCATGCATTTTTTGTTTCAATGCACACACACCCTTGATCATTTGCAAACAACTCAATTACATGTATGAATTTGTCGTTTCAGTTTGTATCATTATTTTTTTTGTAAGAGTTAGATTTGGGGATATGATAGTTGCACATGCAATTTTTGTTTCATTGCACACACACCCTTGATTATTTGCAATCAACTCAATTAGATGCATGGTTAGTATGTTCTTTAATTACTCTCACTCTTATTACAAAAGAAGGGCTCATTCCTATTAACTTAAGACTCCTTTCAATGTATATCAATGGTTTTCATATATATATATATATATATATATATATATATATATATATATATATATATATATATAATGCATTATATATATGCATATATGCAATATGCATATGCATTATATATATGCCTATGTATATACATAATTCAAAATTCTCCACTTGCTACCAATTCAAAGTCTATCAACCTAATTATTTATACAAGCAATTCTCAATTGTGTGATGCAAGCTACCTATTCACAAATTCAAATTTCTGACTTTGTGCTGGATAAACCTGATCGACAATGAGCTCCTCCAAAGTGATGCAGTCTCCTCCTTCAGCTTCTACGATAAGTCTCAAACCTACCTTCAGTATTTCTTTTGCATTCATGTATGATTTTGTTACTTTCAAATGCCTTGTCCATTTACATTTAAATGAATCAAATTTGTTGTTTCATAGCCCATGTTTATGCTGTCACATGCTATGCCTTTGAAACAATCCCAACCCAATATCGACCACTCTCCCTTAAAGCTAACTATGTTATGTTTATATACCTTCAAACTGTAGTATGGTACAAATATTTCTAACCCTTTTCAATACAACATTATGATACATACATACATACATACATATATATTGCAGAGATACATAGATATGTATGTTTCCTATAGCCTTGTTCATTTTCATTAAACTTACGCATTTATCTATCTCTGCAATATAGATATTTGTATATATATATTATATTGCAATATGATACATACATACAAACATATGAACTTCCATATGTATGTATGTCAATTCATATGTATGTATGTATCCATAATATGTATGACAGTTCATATGTGGTGGGTAGGGCGATGTTGAGCAAGGGGTCCACGTCAGCAGCGTCTAAGTCAGGATTTCTTTTTGCCACGTCCCTTGATGGTTGAGCTGGCACCCCCCATTTTTTCATGGTGAAAATTAAGCATGTTTATCAATGTTTTCAGTCCATTTTTCAAAAACTACCAAAAAGGTAGTAAAATGTATCATCAATCAATATTGGACATGTGTATTACCCTTCATGGGTTGGTGCCACGCCAGTACTAGCTTTGTTTACTATCGGTTAATACACATTAACTTCCCAACATTCTACTATCATTGGTCTTAGTGCCTACCACCTCGGCATGCACACCATTCGCTTAGTCTTCCTTTAGCTTTATGAAAACTCCATTCATGAGAATAATTTGTAATTTGCAATTGATCATTTACAATCAACTCAATTATATGCAAGGTTACTTTGTTCTTTGATTACTCTCACTCTTATTACAAAAGAAGGGATCATTTCTATTAACTTAAGACTCCTTTCAATGCATATATATTGCAGAGATAGATTGATACATAAGTTTCCTATACCCTTCTTCATTTTCGTTCAACTTAATTAGATGTATGCTTTGTTTGTTCATCAAATAAAGTGACTGTAAATATTGGCCCCTCTCCCTTAAAGTCAACTATGATAATGGGTGACTCCTACTTATGTTATAACCAATTTTTAAACTGCATATATAATTTTCCTATACTAGGCTATCACATACTATACCCACCATATGGTGGGTATAGTAATGAAAGAGCCCCAATCTTGGTATAGTATTTACATTCAACTTAATTAGATGCATGCTTTGTTTGTTCTTCAATTATAGTGATTGTAAATATCAGCCTCTCTCCCTTACAACCAACTGTGACTGTGGCTAACTCCTACTTATGTTATAACCATTTTTTAAACAACATATATAACTTGAAATAGTATTTTATATATATATAGAAGGGTATAAGAAACTTATGTATCTATCTATCTCTGCAATATATATTTACATTCAACTTAATTGGATGTATGCTTTGTTTGTTCTTCAATTACTATAACATGTATGGTAACCATTTTTGAAATAACATTATGAAATATTTACATAACTTGAAATAGGAGTATGATAGAAATATTTCAAACCCTTTCCTGTATCATACTACTCTTTCAAGTTATTTCATATTGTTGTTTTAAGATTTTTCTATATCATACTGCTCTTTCAAGATATACATATTTGTATCAAACTGTTGTATCAAGTTTATATATGTTTGTATGATTATGTTGCTTGAGGAAGGGTTTAACATGATCATCACCCAAGTGTTTATAAGATGTAGAATTGGGGATATGATAGTATACCATGCATTTCTTGTTTCATTGCACAAAAATCAGATCTGATCATTTGCAATCAACTCAATTAGATCCATTGTTAGTTTGTTCTTCAATTGCACTCTCTTACATGTATGAATTTGTTGTTTCAATTTATATCATTCTTTTAATTGTAAGAATTAGAATTGTATGATGTTTACTAATCACTGAGTTGGTTTAATGCACAGGAAGAATTTGAAATGATATTAAAAAAATTGTATTCCTAATCAATTTTAATATTTTGTTTTTATTATTTTAATTTTATATTTATTTGGAAATAATACTATAATAATTAAGTGTTTTATTGAAAATTTGCAATGCATAGTGAGCCTGGGAGTTGGTTTTTTTATTTTTGTACGTAAATTCACAAAAAGATTGGTGATTATGGACATGGTGGAACTAGTAGTTTGTAAAAAAAAGATGAGAAATGGAACAGTTTTAATGTGTTTTTTAAAAATATATTTACAACTTATTCACTTGACAATAGCTTCTGTACATGTCAACTCACTTTTAATGCAATAAGACATATATTTTGGATAAAAAATAATCATTTGCAATAACTTTTTATTGGGAAGGTGGCAAAGATTATTTATATTGTGGAAATAAGTTTATCAACTTGTATTCACTTAATAATGGGATGGGGGCAAATAAATGTCAAGTTGCATTCACCTAATATTGAGAAGGTGGTAAAAAATAGTCTACCTATGATAGGACATATTGTGAATTTTATATGAACCTATCCTATCATACTAAAAATGACATTTGAAATTTTTGCTGGCAGTTTTATTGCTCAAAAATGGGCCCCAGGCTGTCACATGCTATACCCACCATATGTCCTATGCCCATGATCGGCTCCTCTCCCTTAATCTAAGCTTTGGTTTAATTTTTTAAGGATTGGTTTTATATTCAGTTTACTTTTTAATTATTTTATTTAAAAGTTTATGGGAAAAAAGGTTGGTTAATTTTTATTTTTTATTTTGGTGATTTTTTTAATCTATTGATTTTGTAATTTCTAATATTTAAAATTAAGTTTGATTATATTTTAAAGATATATATTCATTTTACCTTTGTTTTATAGTTTTGTATCTTTTTAAAGTTTGTTTGTTTTAAGATTTAATTGAAATATTTATTTATTTTCAAGGAGTGCTCACTTAAATTTTGTAAACGGTTTTTTATTTTATTAATTAGGAGATCTTTATTAAAGTTAATTATAATGAGCAATCTAATTTTGATCATGATACACATGTATATAAGCACGATCTTTCTTGTATTGGACAATTACTTTTTCAAAGCTTGTTAATACTACTCCTAAAATAATTATCTACATCACTTCATAATTTATTGCTCAAAGTTGTGATATTTTTGATCTACCCACCACAAAAGTGAATGAGGTGGACCTAAAATAAGATGTGTGTTGCATCCTTGTTGATGACATGGATCGAATTACTCCTACTCTTCCAAGAAAAGCCAACTAAACCAAAGAGAATCCGATTATTTACTCACTTCACTTGGAAGGATAATCTCATGGATGACAGAAATATGATTGTATAGAGCAAGGGTTGCACCAATTTGCTTGCTCAGTTTGCAAGGAAGGAGTGCCTAATGGTGAAATATGATGTTGATTCAAGGAGTTGGATGCCATATGGTTGAAGTTTTAATTGTTGAGATGTTTGAATATTCCCTTTGCAATGATATTGTTGTGAGTTTGGTGTTAATAAGTTCAATGAGCTCATCTAAGAGAACGAGCTCTCTTAAACAAGACTTTTCTCTTACGTACCTTCTCTCATTTTTCTCTTGAATCTGTCATAGGATTTTTTTTTGTTTTTCTATTTCTTCCATTGCTTCCCAATTTCTTGTATTGGTATACTTGTTCTAACTTCATCCAAAATTTTCCCAATCCAATTTCTTGATCACTGGACATATTTGGCTTGAAAGGCCAAGTGAGAGGTATGAAGCTTAAGAGAGAAGGTAATTTTGGTGCATTTGCTTGCTTTGTTTAAGTTGATGTGCCTGCTTTGATAATAGTTGGTATGATGTTCATCGAATGCTTCGTGATGGTATTGAGGGGTTCTGCCTTCTTGATTTATGCTCTTGAAAGATGAATGATTTTAACTAAATGTACTAATCTAAATGCATGTAGAAAAGAACCTATTCTATCTATTCTTTTATATTTTCTAAAACAAAGTATGAATTAATTCATTACATGTGACTAATCATTTCTATATGACTTTGTGTATTTGCAAAATTTAGAACAAACACCAAAGAGATTAAAACAATATTAAACCCTTTTATTCTAAATCAAGTATAACCTTTGATTGAGTTAAAGAGAGTTCAAACAAAACAAATACTTGATACTCTTTTACCAACATAAACCCTCTTTATTGAAGTTGATTGCTTAAGATGTGATTGATGTGGTTGCTCAAGGAGTTATGCAAGATTTATACAACATGTACCTATCAAGCCTTTGGTTGAGATGTGTTAGAATAAAATATTATAATTACTTACTTAGCCTAAGTAATTATACATTATATTTTGTACATGGCTTTAAGCCACCTTAGGTAGGTTATGTGGTGACTTGGAGAGTTGGTCAAACACATCCAAGATACATTTCACCTTTCATTTGCCACTTGGTGGAAACATTCTTGCCACTACTAGTGGAGTGTTGGAGTTAACTCCTAATTTGACCCAACCTCCTCACCTATATGTACACACTCTTTATTCATTATCAATTTTCTCTAGTTTGATGCCAGCATTCTCTTAGGCAATCCTTCATTCTAATATGGTATTAGGGCTTGTCTAAGCTTGGTTGTTGCTTTGTTTGGAAATCGAGTCCCCTGCTTAGAGTGTTGGAGGTACATTGAATCTCATGAGCACATTGAGAATCATGCCCGATTTGGGTGCTAAGGCAAGATGTTCAAAGGCTTGAAGGGTGATTCAAAGGACATCAATTTGTAGGGTAAAACCCAATGCTACCTGATCTACATATCTAGTTTTTGAGGTAGTGGGAGTTTAGATGTGAGGTTGAAGGTCCAACCTAGACATAAAACCCCTACTTGATCTGGGTACTTAGACTTGTAAGCACTAAAAAGATGCATGGGCCTACATGGTAATCCTATGATGAGTTGTGATCCTAAACACATACATGTAAGCGTGTAAATATGACCTCTCAGTATGTGTTCCTCTATTGGTATGTGGCGACTAATCATGCAAATAATGTACACTCGTAACATATCCTTGAAAAAAAAATTCCCCTTTTTTTTGCACATTTGGGGGCAGTTGTTAATTTTTGTTAACCAACAAATAAAAAATGACATTGTAAACCCCTAATTCTAGAAGCTTCCAAAAAGCTTGTTATAAGCAGCTAGGATGTATGTTGTGGGATTGGATTTTGTGAGATTATAATTTGTTTTGCACTGGATAATAAAATCATTGGATGGTTGAGTTTCTATGGACGTAGCCCGTATTGGGTGAACCACATTAAACTCTGTGTTGATCTCTTTTGTGTTGTTCTTCATTGTTATATTTGGGTTATTTAATATGCATATAATTGTTAATGTTTATTGTTCTGATCTGCCTGAATCCTAACATCTTCTTGGCGACACATGGATTGGACTCTCTTTTCACTTTCCTCCTTTATTTTTCCCTTGCTAGCTTGTGCAATCTTGGTTGTTCTTCTTCTGGTCTTTGTCAATTCTTTGTTTTCTCTTCCTTCTAGCCTTGTTGCATGATCTATGAATGTCTTTTCCTAAGAAACCTACATCTTGTTGACCTTTTTCATCATTTTCAAGACTTTAGGAGACCTCAAACTGACTTTATGATCTCATCTCCAACCCTAGTTTGTGTTATCTTTTCTTCTAACCCTGGTCACTCCCCGAGCAACTACCTTGCTAAACTAGGTGACCATGCCTTCTGGTACCTTTTTAGCAAAATAAAGTTTCCAGGTGTGTTCTTCTACCCTCCAGGACCACTCTCTAGTCTTCTGTTTTCGTCCAAACACCCATTTGACCTTGGTCACCCCCTTTTTGACCCTAGTCATCCTTGGGTGACCACCCTATGAATGTAGGTGACCTTGTCATGTTTTCTTCCACGGTTTTACTTCAAGTTTGAAATCAAAAAATACCATTTTTGCTCCAATTTGCATGAGAGTTTCACCCTAATTGAGAGTCATCTATTTTTAACATTTCAATCAATTTTAATCATGCAAATTTATCTCATTTGATCTATAATTAGCTCATCACTTTCTCATTCAAACTCCATTTTCTCTCCTGTGATAAGCTATCAAGCTCACTTCACTACCCAATCAAACCAGTTCACTAAGCAATCAATCAAGTTAACTCTCTAATCAAAGTAGTTAAATTGCCAATGAATTCTGCCTCTCATTCCTCATTCCAACCTACAAATACCCCCTCCTCTAAGCAATAGAGGAGGCAAATTCATTGTTGCAACTTGATTTTTCTTAGTTTTTGTTGTCCCTTAGCATTCTTATTCTCTTTGTAGCACTCTCATGCCTATTGCTTTTATTATTTATGCCCAAGATTTTCAAAAAGCTTCATACTATTGCATAGGGTTGTCATTGATGTCAAAAGTGGTATGAAGTGATGTGATGTGGAAGGTTAGAAGTGATGTCACTAGAGATGTCAAAGGGTGATTGTAGCAGTATGCTAATTAGTGAAGATAGCAAAATAAGTAATCAGAAGTATTGTCAGGCAGAAAGCAAAGTAATGTGCATATGCTATGATGATCAAAGAAGTAGATAGAGGAAGTTGATTAGAAGAGTAAAGGAGATGGATCAGTATCATCTGTACATAGTCATACCATATCTTCTAAAGTTCATGTGTAAGTTCAAATTCTTGCTATGTTGTGGAAATGGTTATGTTTGAAGTCTATGATGAGTAGAGTTAGAGTCTTGTTGTATGAACTCATCATGATTGACTTAATGGGTAAAGATACAAAAATTTGTAGAAGAATTGTTTAAGTATAGTGCAAGATAGGAAAGGTGTTATAGGCTCAAAAGAATGTATGCATTCTATCGCATTTGAAGATATGGACCTACAGATTGGATAGATGGCTAGATATTACAATCTGTTTCAAGTTTGAGATCATAAATCTTACCGCAAGGTGTTTTAGAGACAGAAGAATGAAGATAGTAATGGAGTAGAGTAAGCATAGTTACAAAGAGAAAGGAGAATGCTCCGCACTTCTCCACAGATGAAGATGCGATGTTATGGTTTGGAGGATGGGTAGATATGGGTATCAGGTATACATGTTTCAATATTCAAGTGATACTATGTGTGTGAGCAGGAAAATTCAAGTTAGGATGATCAAACAATGCAAATCAAACCTAATCCTATCACCTTCAAAGAATCCATCTAAATGACACAAAATGCAAACAAATTGAAAGCAAATCACCTAGATTATTGATTCCTTGGTTGGATTTGTGGATTGCTTCTCAATTGTAGACAATCATGAATGCAAAAGTTGCCATGATGATGGATGGAGTTGCTCAAAATGCTCAATGGATGCTAATGGGAGTGCTATGCTTGAGATGATAATTTGGACGCTATATGGTGAGATATGAAAAATGAGAATGAGTGGGTGTATATATAACACTCAATAAGAGTTGATCAATGGTGGAGATTTGGTGGCTATGTGAACAGTTGAGATTAATTCATGATCATAGGTGAATGTACATAGGACAAGTGTAAGGAAGAGGATAAAGCACGTGTAATTGTGTACACAAATACTTTTATTTAATAAAGCTAGGTGTGATAGTGTACATAAAAAGTACTACATATGTGAATGTGTACATAAAAAAGTAGTACCACACATGTTTTCAAATGGGAGATGGACAAATGTCGGGATGTGATGGAAGGTGAGGACCTAATTCAAATATTTTATTTGAATTATTTAGGATATGAGTTGGAAAATTAATTAAATAAATAAGATTTATTTAATTAATTCATAGGATGATGAGGATAGGATTTGAATATGATGTGGAAATTAATTAAATAAATAGAATTTATTTAATTAATTAGAACGTGGGATAAGGATAGGATTAAAATAGAGAGAAATAGGAAAAAAAAATTAAATAATTATAGATTATTTAATTATAGATAGATAGAAGAAATAGATAATGAATTAATTAAATAAATATAAATTTATTTAATTACTAGAAGAAATAGGTAATTTAGAAGAAAATACAAAAAATATTCAAATGTGTTAGACAAATGCAGATGATGGATAATGCACTATTTTGATAACAATGACTAAGTCAATTTTGGGTGTATACATTTTGCGCCTCTTTGAGATGATGTTCATTAGAACATTGTTTCAAAGAAGATTTGATACAATATTTTGTTTCTGAAAAATAGATTTTTTCCCCAGTGAAGCTGGCAGGTGATGCCCCCTCGAGAGGAAACACTTGGCTGATGGACAAAGACAGGGTTGACTCTCGAATGGATAACATAAGTTGACACAAAGAAATTGGGGATCGGGAGGGACTAAAGGGATGGAATAGAAGAAATTAGGGTTTTGGCATAGAAGAAAAGGATTAGGGTTTCTAGGTATATAAACAAGGCAAGAAGGGCAATCCATATCATTTGCTTCATTTGTACTTTTGTGTTTTTGAGTTTTGAGAGCTCTAAGTTTTGAGTGTTGTGAAAGCTTTCGGAGCTTCCAGGATCGTTATCCCATGCATAGAGCACCAGGACAGGCATGTAGAAAAAACTTGACCAATAGTGTGTGTTTTTTAGCTTGAAAGCATCATAAATGCGTGCATGTGACCAATTGCGCATGGCTTCAAGTGCATGCGCAATTGAATGACAGAGCATCACAATTGGTGAAACTTGTCATAATTGCATACATGCTCACCACAATTTGCAGGTTGTATTACCACCACTGATGTCATGGGAGGTGCATCCTTCAGACTTACGGCTGATTCAAGAGATTGATGTAGATGGAATCATGTTTCTAGATATCATAGGGTTGCATCATGTTGCAGAGCTCACACCAATATAGGCTCATTGTGCATTGATGACATCTATGGTAGAGAGATGGTATAGTGAGCATAGCTCCTTTCTATTTCCTACTGGCAAGGGTACCATTACCTTGAGGATGTGCATAGGATACTATAGATTCCTATTGATGGAGATCGAGTGGATTATGACATAGCTTGCGATCCTACTGCATTTTGGCACTTGCTTGGGGTTGATGATATTCGGGATGATGAGAATGAGATTCTGATGAGGAGGATCAGAGATGAGTTGTACGATAGATTATAGAGACTGGTGATAGCTATCATTAGATTCCTGCTTCTTGATCGGAGGGCCAGAGGATTTTTGACAGGATGGGGGACAATTATGGAGGGTCTACTTATGTATGGTATCAGGTATGCTTGGGGGCCATGTGTTCTAGGGCAGTTATACCATATTTTGCATGATTGTACTTACTTGGGAGGCTCTAACATGTCTGCGGGAGTCACTTTGTTACATGTGTTGATAATTGAGAGGGTGGGTGAATCAGTTATCCTAATTATTTTTTCTTTCTGAACTTTCTTAATAATCAATGCAGCATTAATTCAATTAAGCAAACATAGCTATGAAATGGAAATACACATGACACAATATTTTTGATGTGGAAACCCTGTTAAGGGAAAAAACCATGGGGTGATTAACCCAAGATTGTATTCTCTGTTAGAAGAATGGAAATACAAAATGGCACTTGCCAATTAGGGCTCACTGCCTCAGCACACTGCTCACAAGAGGCACATTGCCTACAAGAGACTCACTGTCTACAAAAAGAGTGTTATATAATACTTGAACTGATTGGCAGCATCTAAATATGTTGGAATTCAGTTCCGGTTAGGCTCAGTACACTGATCTACTGCACTTCATCTTTCTTCTTCTTTTATGTTGCTTTCCTTTCACATACCGAACATTCCTTACTGCTTTCACTCTGTTCTTCTACTTTTATTCGCACATCACCAAAAACAACAACGACACCTCTCACAACTAAATCCATCTTGTATATATATCCACACAAGTGATTTCATCACCTTTCAAGTCAGCATCCAGAATAGTCAATCTTTTCACAAACTTTGATTTGTCACTTGAATCCTTGCATATCAAGTAATGTGGATCAAGCATATACTTGTAGAAGTCATCAATCAAGTCAGCCAAACATAACTTATGCCTTGATAACCTTTTCCATCATCAGTAACACATCCGGAATAAAGTTTGATGTTCTGCCAGTCAGTTCTTCCTCTGTTCACACTGTCACTTGGGAACCTGACACTCAAGCATTCATATCTCTTTGTCCTTTCCACACCAGAGGCTCAAACCCTGGAATCTATTAGTCAAGATACTCCTCTTGACTTCCCCAAATCTACACTTTACCAAGATACTTCCTCTGAGAGATTCGGACCTGACTGTCAGCCCTCACCACATGATCTATTCTTGTTTATCGGACCACAACATTCTTCACTCTGACTTCAGATAGAGACACACCATGTCCTATGGATGTGTGGGATGAATTTTGTTGCCATCAATGACAACAATCATGAATCCATATAGTGTCTCTTGCCAACAACATGTATGAGCATATGAGCACATTACTATGACGAGACCTTTTGGTGTTGGATAGAGGGCACCTAGATAGCCTTATGCACATATCTATGGTGGCTCTACTATTTATTTGGAGTTGAACTCCATGGTGTATTGGCAGAGACAGTTTGATGAGATGGATATATTTATATGGTGACCATGGTTGGGTTGCGACGCATGGGAGGAGGATCAAAGAGAGTTGGCATTTGCTTAGCAGCCTTGGTATTTGTTTGGGCTTGGTGTGTATATCATTGATTCATACCTTTCTGGTCATGTGCTGAGACAATTTGGATTTCCACAGACTACACCTATTGGGGAGGCCATATATGGTCAGACTAGATAGGAGGTACCAGAGATTGTGGTGGAGACAACATTAGCAGCAGTAGAGGCACTACAACTAGTGGCTTGGGATTGGGTATGAGGTCTTGTTGATCCAGGGACTACAACAGATTATGATGCTCACTGGGTGACATCTAGACCCACTAGGTTGACTATGCCTGGAGAGATGGGAGAGGTTTGGGCATTTAGACTGGGGAGACGAAGGGTTAGAGGACATAGGAGACCACCTTGAGTATAGGTGGTTTCTCCAGGGCGAGGGGCACAGGATGGATAGGTACCGAGACAGGTTGCTATACCTATAAAGTAGCAGATTGCAGGAGGAGGTGATGGGGCTAGAGGAGAGAGAGGGTCTACGACAACATCTTCGACATGAGATGGGTCAGAGGATTAGGACAGAGGCTAGACTCTGGAGGGTGATGAGGGATAGAGATGGAGCTCTTATGGCTATGAGACATGCTAGGGTTCAGGTGGAGGCTTACAGGGTAGCACAAGCAACTCAACCAGCATAGATGGCACAACCAGCTCCAATACAGGTAGTGGTTGATGATGGGACTATGGATAGACTCACATCTCAGAGGGATGGTTCATTATATCAGAGAGATGAGGTAGTTGTATCTTTGGGCATAGATCAGGCTAGTTTGCTATTGATTTGTGAGCTCACTCGAGCACAGGGTGAGGCTAGGACTTCACAGGCTGAGGCTAAGTATTACAGAGGTTTGTATTAAGGTGTAGTACCTATGGATCAGAGACAACCTAGTTTCCATAGCAGGTCAGCTTAGTCTAGGAAGACAGGAGGGTCATGGTTAGTAGCTTCAGTGATGGGACCTTTGAGGCATGGGGGTGTAGGTAGAGATGGAGCCAACAGAGGTCAGGGTGAGGCTTCTTTAGGGAGTTCTGCCAGATCTGGGACATAGTCTATTTTTATATATATGTATTGTATCATTTTGAGGCTTGCGATCCTGATGTATCATTTTTTATGAGATCTTTTGTATATCCATGAGACACACATTGTATATTGACCTTTTATGCATATATATATGAGATTGATGTTCCTATTATGTTATGTGTTTATGATTTTTCATGTTATGGATATGGATGCATATATGATTTATGGATGCACATGTTTAATGGTTATGTAATGTATGTAATGGATAATTATGTTAATGCATATAATGGTAACTAGATGGTAATGTATGCAATGGAAATATGTCATGATATTTGTTATACAAATATAATGGAAATGATAGTGATACTAAATGTAAATGGTATATGTTTAACACATTTGTTTTGATAGGACGAAGAAAATGGAGACAAGAAGGGGATGGAGAAGAAAGACCGATGATCAACTCTCATGAGTGTTATTGTGTTATTGCAAGATGAATGGATGGATGGATGGATAAAGGCAACTTTAATTGATTGCTACAAAAGTATGAGATTTGAAATCCTTATGTTTGATATTGCATATAGATAATGTGCACCAAGGTATAGAAGACCAGGGTGTCAAGTATCCAATGCTTATAGCATAATACAATCTTGTCTAACGTATGAGGTCAAGATGTTGGTCCAACATACACAAGATATGAATATTAGCTACTGTTCCGAGATGGACTTTTGACTCTACAAGAAAAGGTCTGAACTCACCTCCACTAGACATAATGAAACATTGTGGGTTATATGTATGAGAAATAGTCTTAGCATAAAATAGTCTTAATGCATAGGAGACTATTTAGCTTCTCAAATGCAAAAGATCTTACTATGCAAGATGATAATCCTAACATGTACAAGATACCATTAGACATAGTAGGAGAATAAGATCATCCCACAAACATAGCATTTGAAAGCCAATGACCATGCCTTAGTCTATACTTCATCTCAACATACTAAGATATGATAAATAAAGGCAGTCTTGAATGGGTATAAAAGGGACAAAAGATAAATAAAAGATACAACCATCATGTTTTCTTGCCAAATTTAGATGCTCTTGGAGAGATTGATAGTGCCTTGTTATGAGGAAAGATGTATCCTGTTGAAGGCTAAAGGTGATTTTCTTAGAATGGATTCAACAGATATTGGCTTAAGGCATGGTGGATGAATAACTTTTAGCTTAGCCCTTGATTTTAGTACACTCTTGAGCTATCGAGTTATGCATGGCTTGCTTTCTGCTTGAGTTAGTCAAAAGAGAAGAAGATAGGATGAGAAGGGGATGGAAGAATGAATCATTGGTGCTTGCATACTAGATACGTCCTTCGTATTCTAGACTGCCTACATACCTTGTATCTATGGGATCAAAGAACAACATGATAATAATGAGACATGATGAATATGTAGTTTTGGGTTTATTGATGACATGGGAGGTATGATGGGAGAAGAAAAGGTGAAATAAAAGACAAGAAGAATGTCTTAGAAGAAAATGGATGATGAAAGAAGAAGAAAAGGGTACCGTCTTTGCCTGAAACTGGGTATGTCCTTCATATCCCAAATAGCCTACATACCTCATATCCACATGATCAAGGCATTAACGATAGAAATAATATGTACTTCTTGTTTACTATGAATGATGAAAAGGTGGGATGGATAAGTCAGGTTATGGGTTTTATCACTTGGATTGTTTTATTCGATGTGTGATTTTTTTGGTATTTTTTGGTATTTTTGGATATTTTGATTTTTTTGGATTTTTGGGATGTTTTGATGTTACAAGTGTATTTACAACATATACATAGTGTATTTACAAGGTATTTACAAATGTCTAATAATAACACTCTAAAGATCCATGCCAAAATGAGGTACAAGCAAATGCCCCTAGTGTAAGAAGGACTTATAACAAGGTGATCATGGGATAGGTAATAAAGCGGATAGCATAGCATAAGGTGAATAACATATCGACTTCAGCGGTTTCGAACCATAGTAATAAGTGACATTATTACGGGAAGGGAATGTGGATCAGGATGTGGATTATGGTGTGGATTATGATGTGGATTATGATATGGATTAGCGAATACAAAATAGATGATAGGAGCTAGCCCTCTACACATAGCACCTATTTACCAGGTTTTCACTATGGTACTTATCCAGAGCACTTGTTTACCAGGTTTTCACCATTAGACAAAGGATTTTTCTTGATTTTGATCTTTTTTTTAGATATATTTTGAGGATTAAGCATAAAAATTCTTAAGATGAACATTGTTAATAGGTTCATCCAAGGGAATGCCTTCTGGTGTTGATAGTTTATATGTGCCAGAACCATAGGCTACTATGATGATGAATTGGCCAAGCTAGTTTGGTTCAAATTTGCCTTTTCTATCATGATCCTATTGATTCTTTTGATTTTCCTTTAGGACAAGGTCACCTAGTTGAAACCTTCTTTCTCTGATTTTCTTGTTATAACTGCAACAAAGGTGATTCTGATATACTTGGAGGTGATTTAGAGCTTCTAGACGCCTTTCATAAAGTAATTCAAGGCCACTCAATCTAGATTTTATGTATTCTTCATCAGAGATGATATGTTACAAGGAGACTCTCAATTATGGGATCTCAACCTCAATGGGTAGAGCGACTTCAGTTCCATAAACTAGGGAGTAAGGTGTAGCACTAGTTAGAGTTCTGACACTGGTTCGATAAGCCCATAGCACTGGATTGAGCTGTAAGTGCCAGTCATGACCAACTTCATTGACTATTTTCTTAAGGATCTTGATGATAGTCTTGTTTGAAGCCTCGTCTTGGCCATTACTCTGAGGGTAATATGGTGTAGCAAATCAGTGTTGGATATGGAAATTTTGACATAAGTCACGGACTTCTTGGTTCTTGAAAGGCAGTCATTATCAGTAATTATGGCTTGAGGAACACTGTATCGGCAGATGATATAATGAAGGATAAATTTGGATATTTGCTATTTAGGGTAAAAGTTTGGATTGTTCAGTTTAGTGTTTGAATCCTCCTTTCACCCTTTACATTCAAGGAACTAGGGTCGAGTGGCAATGCACTATCATACCCTAGGTCATTGTGAGATGTAGGGAAACTTGGATTAGGATGTTTAATTATCAATTTTCCTTCTCTTAATTGATCATTAAAACCCTAATTATGTGAAAATGATAGTAAACGGATAAATAACAGAAAATGCTCTTGCAGAGGGATGTAAACTGACGAATCAGAGTACTTATTTTTGGGGTTTTGAGGCAGAAAAGTCAAGGACACGGGAGCGGGCGCCCAAGTCCAAAGCCTACGTTTTTGTCTGGATCTGGGAACTCATTCTACAACTCTTTCCTACTATTCTAGAGATTTTCCCATTGCAAAACTTTGAGGACTAGGGAGTGGGTGCCCTAGTCCAGGGGGTAGATTTTCCTTCTATTCTACAATTCTAACACTTCAAGATGCCTTCCTACAACTTCACTTTTTTTAGGTCCTCAACCTGTAACCTGGAACCATGAAAACTTTGGGAGGGGGTTGTGGTGTTTAGAGGCTTACCTCAGTCAAGCCCTAGAGGACACTTAAGTCTCTGAACACCGTTGTCAGATAGAGAGTGCGTGCCCTTGTGAGGTAGAGGCAAAATCCAAAGGAAATAATGATGAAAACACAATATAATGTCACCTTGTAGTGAAGATCTCATGGGAGGAAGATGCTTTTCATTCCATGAGGAAAATGGATGCTCAAATCTGCAAACACAAACACATAGACAAAACAAATTTGCTCTTGCAACACAATAAAAGCCTTGAATCACCCTTAGGATGCCAAAATCACATGAACATAATCTAGTTTCTAAATGAATGCCTAAACATGCTTTTATATGCAACTACAAGCACTCCCGCCAAGATTTCATAAATTCAAACTTATCGTGTCAGCATAAGGACCAAATAACGATCATAAACCAACACTTAAAATTTGGGCTTGACCCAAAATAAGGTAGGACTAGGGCACGGGCACCCAAATCCCCCTTATTTTGGGTAGGGTTAAGCTCAAGGGGTCTTCCTAGGTCCAATTTGCCATGATACCTAGGGTTCATTCCATCTGGATGCCAAATTATGATGCAAGATGTCCTAAATGCACACAAAAGACTTGGGAGCTAAACCTTATGAGGGAAAAGCCCCCAAGGGGACATTTTTTGACGTTACATCTGCTTACCGGTGATGTAAGTCATGGGTATTGCTTCCACCCACTTCGTGAAATACTCAGTGGTGGTAATGATAAAATTGTGACCATTAGAAGATGGTGGATGGATTTTCCCTATGAGGTTGAGTCCCCATTGTGAGAATGGCCATGGAGTTACCAGAGGTTGTAGTTCATGTGCTAGAGCGTGTATAAGATCACCATGTTGTTGACACTGTAGACATCTTTTGATGAATTGCTATGCATCTTTCTCGATTCTTGGCTAATAGTACCCTGCTCTCAAGAGTTTCTTAGTAAGATTAGGGCTAGCGGAGTGCGATCCACAAACACCTTCATGTACCTCATGCAAGGTAGTTTCAGCTTCCTCTGAGTCAAGACATCTAAGTAGGATACCATCAATACTCTTTTGATATAGGGTATCGCCAATGATAGTCTAGCGAGAGGATCGGCATATGAATGTTTTATGTTGGGAGTTCAAAAAATGGAGAGGAAAAGCTTGATTGTGAAGGTATTCATATATGTCCTCATACCACAAAAAATTGGGACCAACAATTTCACATACAAGCTCAAATTGGGGTAGTTCAAATACTAGGATCAAAAGTTGTTCTACTAGAAACTCATACTTGTGTGCATTACTAGGCATGTCAAGAAGAGAACCAATCATTGCCATAGCATCTACTGCTTTGTTATTGATCCTTGGATTTTGCTCAAATGTGATCTCAAAAAAATACTTCTTGAAATCATCAACCATTAGCTTATAGGGAAGAATCTTTTCATACTTTGTTTGATACTCATCCAAGACTTGTTTAATCATGAGCTATTAATCTCCAAAGACTTGTAGTTGTTTGATGCTCCATTGTACTACCATGTGCAATCATGTGATCAGTGCTTCATACTCTGCAATGTTGTTTGTACAAGGAAATGCTATCCTGTATGCTTTAGGTATATAATCTCCTTATTGTGTGATAAACAATATGTCTGCTCTAGATCCGTGCTATGTTAATGAACCATCAAAGTATAGTTTCCAAACTTTTGAAGGTTGTAAGTTGAATAATTCTTCATCAGGAAATTCTACACGAATTGGGTGAACATCTGTTATGGGTGTTTCTTCTCATTGATTGGCTATGGCTTGTCCTTTTATTGCCTTTCAATCAACAAACTCTATGTTGAATTCATTGAGAATCATTACCCATTTGGCTAGTCTTCTTGTGAGTATTGCTTTTGACAACAAATATTTGAGTGGATCAAAGTTGGATATGAGCTTAGTTCTTTGATTTAGCATATAATGCCACAATTTTTGGGAAGCAAACACTATTGTCAAACATGCCTTTTCCATTAGTGAACAGTTTAACTCATAGCCTACAAAGGTTTTGCTGATGTAATAGATAGCTTGTTCCTTTCCTTGATTATCATGTTGAGCTAGTAAAGTACCTAGAGTTGCTATTGTTGTGGAGATGTATAGTAATAAGGGTCTATCAATTATAGGAGGTACCAACACTGGTGGAGTTGCAAGATACTTCTTGATCTGGTCAAAAGCTTGCTGGAACTTATCATCCCATTTGAATGTTTCCCCTTTACAGAGTAGATGTTGAAAAGGATGACACTTGTCTACCAATTGTGCGATGAATCTTCAGATAGACTGCAACTTGCCCTATAGACTGTAGAGTTGTTTTAGATTGGTTGGAGGAGGCATGTCCATTATAGCTTTCACCTTTTTAGGATCTACCTTGATACCTCTTCTTGATACTATGTAGCCTAGTAGCTTACTTGATGTTACTCCAAACACACATTTCTTTGGGTTGAACTGAACTTGATATTTCTCCAATTTGTCAAAGATTTGTTCCAATACTTTCAGATGATCTACTTGAGCTTTAGACTTTCCCAAGATATCATCCACATAATCTTCCATTATGGTATGGAAAAGGTCATGGAAGATTACTGTCATAGCCCATTGATATGTTGCTCTGGCATTCTTAAGACCAAATGGCATTACTCTCCAACAATAAGTACCCCATGGGCAAATGAAAGTTGTTTTGTGCTGATCTTTAGCAGCGATTAAAATCTGATTGTATCCTGAAAACCCGTCCATTAATGATAACATTTCACGACTAGCTATGAGATCTATAATGATGTCAATATTTGGTAATGAGAAATCATCTTTTGGACATGCTTTATTCAAATCCCTGAAATCTATACATGGACGGATGCCTCCATCTAGTTTTGACACTAGTATGGATGGATGCCTCCATCTAGTTTTGACACTGGGACAAGGTTCAATATCCACTCGAGATAGTCAATGGGTCTTATGAATTTGGCATCCAGGAGTTTCTAAATTTCCACCTTGACTAACAAAGCTACTTGAGGATGCATCTTTCAGAGCTTTTGCTTCATTGGTTTGGCATTTGGATATACTACTAAGTGATGTACCACAAGTGATAGATCCAATCCTGGCATATCTGCATAGGGCCATGTAAAGTTGATTATGCGTTTCATGAAGAATGCCGTGAAATTTTTTTTCTCTTGTTCTAATAATGATGCAGCCATATGTATGATCTTAGGATTTTGTTCAGTGCTAAGGTTTACTTCTTGAGATTTCTCAATTAGCAATGGTGATTGTTCATGATATTCCCTCAAAGAAAGGTCAAGTCCTCCATCCTCAAGCACCTTAGAGAGGTTTTCACCATCAAATACATCCTTTATTTTTACCTTTTCTTGGTCAAAAGGTGCCTTGCGATTTTCACCTAGAGACCTTTTATTTACTTTTTTGTTTATTTCACTTTTGTGACTAGAGGCATTGACATTTCCCCCGAAGTATGCTAATTGGGGTAAATCCATTTTGTATCCCATCTTATGATCTCCAAGTGGCAAACCTATTCTTAGTCCCAAGAATTTTTCTAGAGCTTCATCATTTTCAAATGTATCTAATACAGGTGGTGCCCCCTGTTGGTCCCAATCAATGAGGTCAGGATATATGAGAGGTAAGTTGGATGATGAAAGTTGGGAAGTGGAGGCTGTGAATGAGATCATGAAAATGGATAAGTCATGAAAGAGTTTGGTGAGGTTAAGGGAAGAGTCATCGATGGTATCTGTATCAGAAGTCTCTTCTATAGGGAAAGCTTTAGCTACTGTTTCAAGAATACATTCGATGTCTTTGGAAGGCGGGTCCACTTGTCCATAGCCTAAACCTTTCCTATTAAACTTCTTGGTCATAGTGATTGGTTCTATAGGTCCTTGATCATGTAGTCCTAGGCCACCTTGTCCTTTATATCCCATGTTTTTGATAATATGGAAACCATTGTTGTAGCGCTCCACTTCAAGTGTTTTTTGATCATTTTTATCAAAGAAAATCCATGAATTACTATCATCCATGTCTTTGTCATCTAGCAGCCCTGCTTTTATGAACACAGTAGGAGGAGTTGTGATAATCATTGGAGATGATGATGCTTGAGATGTTGATGGTTTCTCATATGTTTTTGGAGATAAAGGTAGTGTGTCCACACAACAAGATTCTTGCAATTTGTACTCGCCAAGTCCTTTGTCCTTGTACTTGATTTCTATGTTGGGTACGATTTTGCTTGAGGAAGCTTTGTTAAGGTCGGTAGGGTCAACATAGGAAGTGGATGGATATGCTTAAGTATTGATTGGTATACGGTTAGGGGTTTGATATTTATCTTGATAGGCTCAACAAAACTTGAAAGGGTTTGGATCTGCAGGAATGGTGATCTCGGCTCCATTATGAGGAAACTTGAGGCATTGATAGTAAGTGGTCGACATAACTTTCATGGAATGAATCCAAGGATGACCAAGGATAATATTATATGGCAATTCAATATCAAGGACTTGGCAATGAGTATCTATAGTGATGGGACCCACTATGATAGACAAAGTTATTATCCCTTCTTATTCTCTTTCAGTATCATCATAGGCTTTTATTATTATGCTTTTTGATGTGTCAATTTTATCCTCACAATATCACAATTATTTTATTAATCTTAAGGAATAAATGTTTAGACTAGCTTCACCATCTATTAAGATTCGTTTGACATGGCATTTGTTAACAAAGACTTTGATATGTAGGGCTTCATTATAGGATGAACCAAGTGGTGATAAGTCTTTATCAGAAAAGGTTAAGCAATATGGAGATGCGATGCTTGCTACCATGGCTTGAAACTGTGTAGTATCTATGTTTTTAGGGACTGATGATTCTTGCAATGCTTGGTCAAGGATAGCTTTATGTGTGGGCGATATGCGTAAAAATTCAAGAATAGAGATATGTGTAGGATTTTTGCCTAAGTGATCAAGAATACTATATCCTGTTGTTGGTCTTGGAATGGATGGTGCAGCTTGGATTGACACATGACCGCAATGAGTGGTGATGGGACAATCAGGTTCTCTTGTAGCTTGAATACAGATAGGTTGGATAGGTTCTTTTTCTTTTATGGTAATGGTCGATATGCGAGCATGGTCAATGCGGCCAATGCTAGATGACTCATATGTATAGTGGACATTTTTCCCCAAAGAGGAGGTACTTGATTTATCATGAGTAGGAAGTGGATCTTTAAAAGCATCAAGATCATAGTTTGATGTTTTCTTAGGTTCCTCTAGATTGATTAAACCCTGATCAATAAGGTTTTGAATAAGATGTTTCAACTTCATGGATCCAACAGTGTTATGTCCTTTCACCCTATGGTATTCACAATATTCGTTATCCTTGTACCAATTGGGTTTGTATTGGGGTTCTTCATATGGTTTGGCCTCAGGTAAAATAATAGCTCTAGATTGGATACATTTCTTCAAAACAACCTCAATAGGTTCGCCCAAAGGAGTGAACTTGCATCTTTGTGGTGTGTTTGCTTGCATTTGATCCCTTGGAAGGAATGCTGTGTTTCTGTTGGGAGTGCTCTTGGTTACAACTTGAATACTAATGGGAGCTTTCAATGTTTGAACATGCTTTGCATCTACAATGCCATTGTTGAAAATATTTATATTCTTGTTCCAAAAATGGGATTTGTCATTAGAGGATTGTGGATTATCCTTATTGTCTTTAAGGATTTTGATCGTACCTTTGGTAATGACTTCTTCAAAAGAAGTGGCACTTTACAATTGTAATTGAAATGATAGTTCTGGATTAAGATTTTGCACAAAGATGTCCACTTATTATTTCTCAGGCATTTGCCAAGGGAGTTTGCTAGCCATATTGTGCCATCGTTGTAAAAAGGATGCGAATGTCTCACCATTGTGTTGTTCTTTTGTGACAAGGTCATTCATAGAGATCTCATTTTCAATGTTAAAGGAAAAGTGTGACAAGAACTTTTCAGCTAACTCACCAAAAGTTTTGGTCCCTAGAGGAAGATGATCAAACTATTCAATAGCTTGTCCTACTAGATTGCGAGGAAATAGATGCAAAAGATATGTATCATCGTAAGCAACGTCTAGACAAGCTACATAGAAATCTCTTAAATGGTCATGAGGATCTCCTTTTCCTTTGTATTTGTCAAATTGAGGTATTTAAAAATGTGGAGGAAAAGGTGTCATTTGCAATGATCTGTCAAATGGCTATGGACACACTTCCTCAAACGAACATGTTTTCTTGGTCTGACCTAATCACATATCTTGCATTTCTTGTCTATATGTTTGCATGTCATCTTGGGTAAGCACTCATGATTGCTACGGTACGTGACTTTGATGGCTTGGAGGTGGTATAAGGTATTGCAGATTTGGGTTTGGTTGGGAGTTATAGGATTGAATGTGGGTATTGTGTCCTTGGCTACCAGATGTCAGAGGAACAAATGTATGCGCGGAAGTATTGAGATTGGATGCAACGGTTGCATGTGAACCATAGTGGGGATGGACATAGGTTACATGTGGAGTGGTATTGTGTGGAACTTGAGAGACGATCAATGGGTTTTGGATCACCAAATTTGGATTAACATAAGATAAGTATGAAGCTTGAGATGTAAGGTGCGGACTTTGGACAATAGTGGATGGATTAATGTAGGATACATGTGTACCAATGGAGGGAGTAACTTGAGATGGAACAGATACATTAGGCAATGGAGGTTGAGATACAAAGGATGGATTGGTAGATGGATTAGTTTAGAATTGTGCTTGTGACACAATGGGTGACGCAAGGTAGTTTGTTTGAGTATTGGAAAAATGTGATTTAAAGAAAAGTTGGTCAATTGTTAGAGAACTAGTGATGGGGGGATTAAGGTCAATGAGAGGAGCATCTGGATTGGTTTGAGACATGTTTATGGTGTTTATAGAGGAAGATGCATGGGATGGTTGGGATGGTTTGACATGTGACTCATTTGGAGTGGATGTTTGCAATGTTTGAGGTGTTTGGACTATGGTTGTAGTGCTTTGCATGGTATGGGGTGCACTAGCAATAGGCACACTTGGAGTAGAGCTTACAAGTGCTTGCGAAATGGGCATTTGATGTGCATTTTGTGAAGCTAAGGACTCATGCATTTGGGCAATATCAGTTGGTTGTATGAGTAGTTGTTTGGTGATGGGAGTATGAAATGGAGGGAATTGAGCCAAGGATGGTGACACAATATTGGATGGTGTGGTTGTAGGCTTAGTGGACATGGTAGCAATAACAATGGGAATGGCATTTGAAGGTGTTTCTTTTTGGATAAGGGATAAGTCAAAGTCACTTGGTAGCATAGTTCCACTTTTAAGCAAGTTCACAAGCATGTTTTGTCGATTGGCTTCTATGATCTTGTTGGCATAGTGTACGGCTTTTGGATCTTAGAGATCATCTTCCTGGGAATCCTCATAGACATTTATGTCTTCTTGTGTCCTTGGAGTAGAGGATAAAGCTCCTATAGTGTAACCCTAGGGTAAAAATTGTCTTAGGTCCATTCTGGTTGTAAATTGTGAAGCATCCTTAAGAGGGGTGTTTTGAAATTGGTGCAAGTTTCTCTCCATGGCTTCCGTATGTTGTCTCCTTGTTTGAGTCATTGGATGGTGTTGGCCTAGGTTTATGGACTTGTTTCACAAAAGTTTTGAGACTCCAAAGATAATGATTTGATAGTTTGATGTTTTGGTTGATAGGTTGTGTTAGCATTCAACCGACTGCCACTACACCAAAAGCTCAAACTGTTAGTGAGGGCGCCATCGAAGAAGCTAGCCAGAGACCGTGCAGGCCTGAGAAGGGAGGGGTTGAGGATCCCACATGAATTATCACCAACATACCCCCTGAGCCTTGGGTCCACCCTTGGCCGACCACGAGGTGAGTAGAAGGCATTGGCGGGAATCGAACCCCTCCCCAATAGAGTCACCAATTTGTTAGCATTCAACCAGCTGCCACTACACCTAAAGCTCAAACTGTTAGTGAGGGCACCACCAGAGAAGCTAGCCAGAGACCACATGGGCCTGAGAAGGGAGGGGTTGAGGGTCTCGCATGAATTTTCACCAACATACCCCCCGAGCCTTGGGTCTGCCCTTGGCGGACCACGAGGCGAGTAGAAGGCGTCGGTGGGAATCAAACCCCTCCCCAGTAGAGTCATTAATTTGTTAGCATTCAACCGGCTACCAATACACTAAAAGATCAAACTATTAGTGAGGGCGCCACTGGAGAAGCTAGCCAGAGACTGCATGGGCCCGAGAAGGGAGGGGTTGAGGGTCCCGCACGAATTATCACCAACATACCCCCTCGAGCCTTGGGTCCGCCCTTGGGGTATGTTGGTGATAATTCATGCGGAACCCTCAACCCCTCCCTTCTCGGGCCCGCGCGGTCTCTAGCTAGCTTCTCTGGTGGCGCCCTCACTAACAGTTTGAGCTTTTGGTGTAGTGGCAGCCAGTTGAATGCTAACAAATTGGCGACTCTACTAGGGAGGGGTTTGATTCCCGCTGATGCCTTCTACTCGCCTCGTGGTCTGCCAAGGGCAGACCCAAGGCTCAGGGGGTATGTTGGTGATAATTCATGCGGGACCCTCAACCCCTCCCTTCTTGGGCTTGCACGGTCTCTAGCTAGCTTCTCCGGTGGCATCCTCCCTAACAGTTTGAGCTTTTGGTGTAGTGGCAGCCAGTTGAATGCTAACAGGTTGCTTGGATGTTTTGATTTGCTAGGTTGATTTCTTGGATTGGGTTGCTATTTTGGATAGCTTTGGATATGGTCTGATATGATTGAAAGACTGGTTGGATTGCTAATTGGATGTCTTAGCTGATTTGATTGTTGTTTTGGTTTTGGATAAGGTACCCCTAGAGATAGACTCTTGAACTCAGGGGATAAGCTTGTTGTTTGGATAGGATGCTAAAAGAAGATGATAATCAGACCTAAGTGATGGTTTCAACTACAGAAAACTAGGGACTTGTTTTGGATGATTGGTTTAGGTTGTTGTTTTGGGAGTCTCAATGGGTGCAAAGGCTCTAAAGTCCAAAAGATATGATAGTTTTAGGCTCAACAAGGTAATTGCTGTGAAGACTGGTTTGGGAAATGCTCAGGATAAAACCTACAGACAAGAAATGATGCTCAAATAGCAAGGAAAATGGTGATTTTAGCAGAAATTCTAGGCACTGTTTATAGATAGCTAATTGCAAGGCAGGATAAGCCAATTGCGACATCTGATAATTCAATTGTGGTCAAAGGATAAGCCAATTGTGAGGAACTATTTTTCAATTGTGGTCTAAATTTGGACAATTGTAAGGATCTATTGTTCAATTGCGTATGAAAAACTGCAAACGCGGCTGACAGAGATTTTAATAGCAGGGTATGACAGAGACCAATTGCACATGTATTTGGACCAATTGTGAGTTTATGAGGCTCAATTGCATATAGGTTTCTGACATATGCAAGGGTTTATAGCTCAATTGCAAGCTTTTGTTGATCAATTACGGTTTCAGGCTTGTTTTGATAGAAAAATGATGACTATAAGTAAACAATCACTCCAACATTCACAATCATGTACACCCTAGGATAGGAAAGGATTGTATCTGTTGAGTTCCCACTTGGTTTTACCCAACTGCATCTACTTATGGTGTATAGCTCTAGGAACTTGGGGCACGGGCTCCCCCTTATAGTGCACTCACTTCTCAAGCACACCAAGTTCCAATTCCACAAGGCTCACAAACCTTATGATACTTTACTATCTCTACCATAAGCTACAAAAATGTGGGACAACAATGGAAGGCCTAATCTTCTGTCCTCTTGTATCAACAGATAGAGGGTTTTTGGCTACTACACAAAGATTGCTAGTATGGGCATCCGTTTGGGTGGTTACACGTGTGGTGATTCACTCCATTAATGGAGGCTTCCTAGCCCAAAGAGGTTGTGCTCAATGGGGTTTTGGGGGAAACATTCTTGGTGCAACACAATAGCACCCATTATTTGTGGCTTTTGACACAAACACTTTTTTATATAGCGGCTTAGAAGAGCTTGGCTTTAGCTTGTTACTGCTTGGGTTGTACCCCTTCTCACACCAGGAAGGTAGGCCCTCTAAAGATAATAACAAGTTCTCATGCACCCAAGATCCATTTGATAGGAAAGGGGAGAGCATAATTTTGTTATTAAATTTGGGTTACACACATACACAACAAGAAATCAAAAAAGATAAAATGAGCACAGAGCAAACAATGGTTCCTTTTAAGCACCAAATCCAAATGTTCCTAAATTAGTGATAAAAATGATATATCTTGGACCAATCAATGCTGCAAGAAATGGATTATTAGTTTCAAAGCCTCCTTTCTTTGACAAATGGATAAGATGTTGCACAAAGAGATTATTAGATCCAAAAATTCAATAGAAATAAAATTCAGCCAAATGCGTATGAAAAGAGTCAACTGCAATGGTCTGAATTGCAATTGCATATGAAAAATGACCAGATGCGACAATTTACTGACCAAATGCACACAGATTTATGCCAATTGTAATGTTCTATGCTTCAATTGCACTCGGCTATGATCAATTGCAGTGATCTACAAAACAAAAAAAACCCTAATACCAATTGCGGCCATAAAAACCAAAGGCAATGCTCTGCAGTGCAATTGCATATGAATTTTGACCAATTGTAATTTCCTATTGATCAATTGCACTTTCTTTCCTACCAATTGTGATGATCTAGGCTACAATTGCAATTTTTTGCAGACCAATTGCGTTCGGAACTTACAAAATCTGACTTCACAAAAAAAACAACTTGCAAAAAGATGTCAAATCAAGGACGTGAGTCACATCGGGCGTGCCAAAATGTGTGAGTAGGAAAATTCAAGTTAGGATGATCAAACAATGCAATTCAAACCTAATCCTACCACCTTCAAAGAATCCATCTAAATGACACAAAATGCAAACAAATTGAAAGCAAATCACCTAGATTATTAATTCCTTGGTTGGATTTGTGGATTGCTTCTCAATTGTAAACAATCAAGAATGTAAAAGCTGCCATGATGATGGATAGAATTGTTCAAAATGCTCAATGGATGCTAATGGGAGTGCTATGCTTGAGATGATAATCTAGACGCTATATGGTGAGATACGAAAAATGAGAATGAGCGGGTGTATATATAACACTCAATAAGAGTTGATCAATAGTGGAGGTTTGGTGGCTATATGAACGATTGAGATTCATTCATGATCATAGGTGAATGTACATAGGACAAGTGTAAGGAAGAGGATAAAGCACATGTGTAATTGTGTACACAAATACTTTTATTTAATAAAGTTAGGTGTGATAGTGTACATAAAAGGTACTACATATGTGAATGTGTACATAAAAAAGTAGTACCACACATGTTTCAAATGGGAGATGGACAAATGTCGACATGTGATGGAAGGTGAGGACCTAATTGAAATATTTTATTTGAATTAGTTAGAATATGAGTTGGAAAATTAATTAAATAAATAAGATTTATTTAATTAATTGGGAGGATGATGAGGATAGGATTGGAATATGATGTGGAAATTAATTAATTAAATAAAATTTATTTAATTAAAATAGAAAGAAATAGAAAATTTTTAAAAATAATTAAAGATTATTTAATTATAGATAGATAGAAGAAATAGATAATGAATTAATTAAATAAATATAAATTTATTTAATTCATAGAAGAAATAGGTAATTTAGAAGAAAATAGAAAAAATATTCAAATGTGTTAGTCAAATGTAGATGATGGATAATGCACTATTTTGATAACAATGACTAAATTCAATTTTGGGTGTCTACACTATGTTCCATAGTTGCTTCTTTGGAGTCAGCTGTGTGAAGACATGTCTTGGTACTAATTGAAGTAAGCATCTAGGAAGATAGTTGAGGCCACCGCAGTTCACCGCACACTGATATTTGGTCCTGCTGATTGAATGATAAGCTCACATGGATGGTTGGTATGCATTGTTCAAGTTTCAAATAATTATGTTCACTGCATGTATGTTTTTCATTGTTTTACCTTAAGATTGTGTAAGCAGAGTTTGTTAAGGACACCAGCATCAGAGTTCAATTGTTTGCACCAGCATGAAATATCCAAAAATGATAAAAGAAGTATATAGGAATGTTTTGTAAGTCATATAATGTTCATTGTATGGTCTGCATGATGTAATTTTGTCTCCTAATCGTCTAGTACCACTTTAGGTCTAGAGCTAAATGCAAGGAAGGAAAAGTGTTTTCAGTGCCAACTTTGTATATGTTATTGATTATGCCATGTGTTCGGAGTGTGTGTCGCTTGGAAGTGGGTGCTAAGGTAAAATAGGACCTGTTATGGCCATTGCAGTTTCATGTTACACATTTTATCTTGCCCGACCAAGGAGAAAGATTTTGAAGCTTATGGATGATATAAATGTAAGATCAAAGTTGTTGAGTGATTGTTGACTTGTATATTGTGTGAAACCATTGATAATGTGTGAATAAACTTACCGTAGAAGTAGCTATAATGATGAAGTGTGGAAAGGATCAGTTCTTGTGATATAATACTATTACGGATATGATTGTAGAAGTTGTAATGACTGAAAAGAGTTTTTGAAGTTGTTTTTATATTGTAGAGGTTGGTATTATAGTCGTGAAGAGGTGAGGTAGTTATGCAGAGGTTGTTGAGGTCATTAGAAGGTTGAAGCAGTTAGTGTTTGTGAAAGGAACAGTTGAGTCAGATAAGTATTATGTTGTAAAAGTTGAAGATTCTTTGTAAAAGTTGAAAGTGTTGTATCTATTTAGGGAGTTGCAGATTCCTTTGGGTTGTAACACCCATAAATGATAATGTAATCTTTTTTTATTTGTGAGGTTGGATTTGGATTGTAGATCCAAGCAGCTTTCTCACCGTGGTTTTTCCCTTCTAGGGTTTTCCACATAAAACTAGTGTTATGGTTGTGTGCTTCTGTGTTCATGTGTCTCTCATGCTTTGAATTCTTACATTAGTTTGAATACTGTTGGATGAAAAAGAATTTGATTAAGTACTTATTACCCCCCTCTCAATACTTCTATGTGTTCAACACATACAATGTTGTCATGCTAGCCGATTCTCAAGCCCAAGTACTTCATCCAAGCTTTCTCAACCTTTGATTTGATTTTTTGCCATCCAATCCATGTTACCAAGAGGAGTACCCTATTGTTGCAAAGGAAGGGAATGCTACTACAAGGATCTCTGAGGATACGCCAAGCTCATGTGCCTTCAATTTCAAGCTCCTTCATTCTTTTTGTAGTAATTATAAAATCAATCTTGCTCTTGGAATAGTAATCTTGTTATTGCAAATTACTTGATAGGTTAATTTAGATTATTATATTAGATTGTATTATTTCAATTTAGATTAGTTTCATTTCAAATAATTTCTCAATTCTTAGAGTAGCTCAGAACTAATCTCAAAAAATACAAAAATATAGAGTAATTGCATTAGGTATTTTCATCATAGTTTAACTTAGTTCATTTTATTTCAAAAATCACCGAAAAAGAATAAAAAGTTGTTTTCATACATTGTAGCTTGCATTTCATGCTAAAAACCCATAAAATACAAAAACATTAGAAAATACTGAAAATAAATCAAAACAAGTTCACAAACCCTCAATTTCATCACGAGGTCAACTCAAATCAATCAACTCGAACAAAGGTAAAGCAAAAATTAGGTCATCACCCTAAGTCAAACATAAATTGACTTGTGGTTAACTCAAACCAACTCTCTCTATTTAGGGCAACGAATTTTCCCTAGACTTAGAGGTGATTGGGTGAGGGTGATCCTAGAGGAGATCGAAGAGTTACACCCTAGGCCTTAACACGCATAATTGACCATCCAAGAACAAGAACTTAGGCTTAGGTTGATTGAACAAAGACATCAAATCCAACAACTCGTTCGAGTAGGAGAGGAAAGATTCTAATGTCGAAGACTCGTAAATGAATATAACAAACAACTGAATACGCATTGGTGTCTAGCTAAGCCAAACATGAGATCAGTGACTAGTGACCTTTAGGGTCATATTATTATTTCAACATCCATGGTCATTGAGTAGAACTTAACAAAGAATAATTAGGAAAGGCCTCAAAACCTATAGGTTGTTCTCTGTGATGTCTAACTCTCGAGCGAGCAGGACTGCCTTGTATCAAACCTCCTCTCGACCGGCTTCTACGACAAGAGCGAGAGTGATGTGGAGGTTCACCCATGGCAAGGAGAAGGGTTGGTGTGCTCCGTCAAAGTTGACTCAATTGCCCCATGCTATTGAGTCACATTTTTGAGTGTACATATTTTGTTGAACCTGACGTGAAGAGAAAAACCATTCGGTTGAGCTTTTTACATGTCCTTGAAAATAATATTGCAATCAAAGACTTAGAAGTGCAAGAGAAGCAGGGTCTTCCAAAAATGTGATATTATTGGTAGCCACAACAACTAAGTCTTGTAGGATGTGAGGTATGTGCAAACTAAGTGCCTAAATGATTTTTCCACTTAAATGCAACAAAGATTTAGAGAACTTTGCTTTGATGAAAGTGTACTAAATGCAAGACTAGCTAGGGTTTACTATCAAAACCATAGATTTTGAATGTTTACTCTCAAAACCACAATTTTTTGATGCAAGAACACTTTTTGAAATCAAATGATATTTATGAGATGCTACAACAAAGAAAGATCAGACCTGACATGTAAATAATAGTAGCAAAATCTGAAACAAGATCTTAATTACAAACCCTAGGCTTTGAATTTTGATTAGGTTTTCAAAAATGCAACTTTTTTCAACAAAACCCTAGCAAATGAGAGTTTTAAATGCAAGATGCAACACCATGAAGTGATAAACTTCTATAGTACCACTTAGATTTGATGCAAAATCATAAATTTAATTCATTCTATGATGATCTACAGCAGATGCAAAAACAATGTAATAAATATTCCTTTTTGCAAGCCTAAAATGCATGATTTTTCACTTTTTTCAATGCAAACAAATGCAAGAATGTCCTAGAGAAGAAAGGATGATGATGTAAAAAAAATTAAATCCCTTTAATCAAATCAATAATTCCACAAGATCTGAAACAACACACTAATCTACAAACCCTAGGTTGAAGATTAGCTAAATTTCCCATGAATGCAAGGTTTTTGCAAAACCTAGTTTTGAAATTATGCAAAATTAAGCTATGAAACTATGCCAAATGATGAATTAATGTAATATAATCAGATATAGGAAAGAAAATAGCTCAGATCTAATGCAAGAATGATGCTAGAGTGCAAGAAACAACAGGTTCATCAAAATGTTATGTAGAAAAGAGAGACTAGCTCAATAGATCAAACTAGGTAAAACCTTCTACATAACAATAGGACACAAGTTGAGCTTGGATTCTACCCAAGAAGGAGAGACAAAATATAGGGGCCTTATCTTTTTTTTTTGCATTAGAGAAGAATAAACCCAAATCTAATCAATCAAACTAGGGCTAAACAAGAGACCCTAATTGATGAAGATCGGAGCATAACAGACAATCAAAAATAGATATGGACAATCCGAAAGCACCACAGAGACTAGTAAATAAAGGAGAATCTAGATCCAGAGTCAGGAGGTCAAGGACTAGCATGGTTGGGTGCCCTAGACACTAATTAGGTTTTATAGAAACTGATGCCTTCACCGGGTCTGTACTTGCAAGCTCTATCTTCTTCTTGGACATCACCTTTAGAAACATGTTTCTCTGACCTACACACAAGGAAATAGGAAAAGGGTTGGGTACTATTTAGGAGATTTCTTAAGTCAAGCTCCATGAATGGTGTTTCCACCTCCACAATAGCAAAGATGATAAATAAAGAGCATGTGCCCTAGGAGGACATAGATAAATTTGAAGTAGAATGGAATGCTAGAACAAATCATAAAGGAAAGAAGTCACCATGAGCATGGAAACCCTTGCATGCTTGATGTGGCATGACAACTTGACTCAAGAAGTTTGTGTAGCATCCAAGAAGTAGAGAAATCTTCACAAGACCTGCAATAAATTAGTGCTGCAACAATAAGCCACAATAGAGAGCTTGAGAGAAAAGTAGAGAGCATGAAAGAGATAGTGCAAGTGTGCCTAGATTGCATATGTAGGTTATATGTTCAAATAAATGACTTAACTTGATTTTATTTGCATTCCTGTTGATTTCTGGAGATTTAAACCAAACAAGGCTGACGTTAGGAATTATTTAAGAGGTCCCAAGCCGACAAGCCACAATTTAGGGAAGGACTAAAGGAGGTGATGGTGATTGATTGTCATTGATGTCAAAAAGGTGTTGAGTCTTCATATGGCAGGATGTGTTCTTGTGTTCTTGTATTTGGTATTCATATGACAAGATGTCATGTTTCAGGTGTTCATCATGATCTTCATATGGTTGAGGTGAATTCAAATGTGGTATTCAATTAGGATCATTATGTTATATCATAGTTCATATGCTCTTGTAGGGTTGTTTATGATGGTGTCAGATTGTCATTGATGTCAAAAAGGTCTTGTAGGATCTTGGGTTGATCTTGTAAACATCTGAAGGTCACTAATCAAGAGGTTATACTTCAAAAGATAAGGACTTGCTTCATATGTGTGTTCAGATTTGTGTTCAAAAGATCTTGGGTTGATGTTGTTGCTCATGTTATGGATGTCAAATTTGTGGAGTTAGTTTGTAAATACATGATCGTATGGATTGGTATGATTAGTTTGGTAAAGAAAAGAATGTTGCTTTAAGGATATCAATTGTGTTTGTGCAAAGTCTTCTTGAATAGATCCTCAAGATTGAGTTACATCAGGATGTCAGTGATGTGTTGAGGATAGTCATGTGCTTCAGATGTTGATCATACAGGAGTTCAAATGGTTTACATGCATGTTCATATTCAAGCATGTTGACATAGGTTGATCATGTTCTTGCCTTACTTGTTGTTAAATTAGGTTGTTTATCATTGGTGTTACAATGTATGTTTCAATCGATCTTGGTTTGACAAAGTTCACATGCTTCAGCAATACAGATCAGGTATTTATAAGAAGGTTTGATACAATATGGTATGATGATACAAGGTGATTTTAGATGATGTCTTTAGTCAGAATTCGTGTCTTGACATTGATGCTAATGTGGCTTGAGGTTGATTGGTTTGATATTGAAAGACTCTTATTTGTGAGGTTATTTGGTAAAGTTTACTTCTCTGCAATAGTTTTTTTAACTAAGTGAAATCACAATGAGGGTATTGTCAAAGTGTTTGTTGAAGTATTGAAGTGCTTCAAAGAATATTAAAAATCCTAAATTGGTGTATTTCTTGCTTTGTAACATTTTTATGTTATATTTGCTCATTGACTTGTTGAGCAGGTAAAATCCACTTAAGTGGCAATGTTAAGGATTTAAGGATCATGGGCAACCGGCCCCATTGACCTCACTCATCATTAGTTCCGGTTACCTTTTTTAAAAAGCAAGCTTGAGCGGGAAATTTCTTTCGAAAGATAAAGGCATCAATTTGTTTGGAGAGCATAGAATATATTTCATAAAGGGAGAGTTTATTCGAATGAGCACTATGAATTTGAAGGGGAATTCTTTATTACAAAGAACAATGGTTGCTCGAATAAGAAAGTTAATGTTTTTGGAGCCTGATTTTCATAAATATGTTTTATGCTTTAAAAGAAAAAGCATCGGTATTTTTGGCATTAAATATGCTTTATAAAAATTGGAGAACTAGTTTTTTTTATAGAAACTTTTCTTCACCTAGTTTATAGATTTGTTTTGGGAGATTTTTTCTCTTTCCAAGTCTAATGGGTCTCCTTTCTAATAGGACTAGGAGCTTTAAAAAGAATTTTTTTTTTAAGAGAGATTTTTATAGAATTGGAGATTAAAAAGAAGATAAAGAGTTTGATTGCAGGAATATGCAGAGAAGAATTTGAGGAGATTTTTTAAGGTAAATGTTTTGGCACAAATTTTTTTTTTTGAAATGAAGAATTTAGTAAAGATTTTTGTGAAAAATTGCAGAGAGAAGAATTTCAAAAAGAACAAGATAACAATGACGCAGAGGAGAAAATATATTTGCATGTCTTTTATTCTTGCAGGTTGAAGAATAATTTATGGTGGGAATTGAAATGAAGTTTATTCAAAGGAATATGAAGAAATTGGAGTAGATTGAAGGAATTTGAAAAGATGAGAATATGAAAAGATTTATTTGAAGACATTGAAGAAAATAGGAAGTTGGATTTTGAATCTGATGGGTCATTTGTAGACAAAATGAAATATTGTAATTTTTGTTATGTGAAGTTTTTGAAAAGAATTTCCAAGTGCTTCAACAAGACTGAGGAAGATGGAATAATATGTTTTTGTTTCAAATGCAAAGTCAAATTAACTTTGTTACAGGGGATTGATTTTCTTTTGAAGAATATGAAAGGTCATATGAAAATGATTTTGCAGAATGTTGAGAGGTATCTCAAATTAATTGGCTTCACATTGACAGAGGTAGTGTGTGGAACTGTATATAGAAATGAAGATTTTTTCTATGACATCCTCTTGAATGATATAGATTGATTTGAATCAAGCAAAAAGATAATATGAAATTGAACATGCAGGAATGAATTGTTTGAGCATCAGATGTAGGATTGGAGATATACACATGGAGAAATCACAAATGGAGTTTGTATTATGCAGAGATGAAATATTGAATTGAATGGAAATAGAGTGTCCCTCTAATCTTGTTTATTATTTCAAGTGAAGATTTGGTTTGCCAGTGAGGCTTGTTGGTCAGTGAGACCTATTTGTTTACCAGTGAGGTATATCAGTGTTGGAAGTGGGTGCTTCTGTTTGGAGTTGGTGCTCCTAGATACATATTGTAGCCAGTGAGGTAGTTCTGGAGTGGTTTTTCTACCCCTGGAGGGTTTTCCACTCGTGCAATTCTTGTGTTTTGATTCATATTGATCTTCTCTCTGTGGTTGTATGTTTTACTCATGAGTTTTTGTTTTTCATTCTCAGTTATGTGCATATGTGTTTGACAAATCAATGATAGCTTTCTCTCCTTGTGCTCTACAAGTTAAAGTTTGTAAAAAGATTTAAAAATTCACACAACACTGATTCACCCCCCCCTCTCAGTGTTGTCCTTGACTCCTACAGTTTATAGTTGGTGTTACAGGATGTGGTCATCATCGTACATTATGCTTTCAAGATATGCCTCAAGACAAGATTGTTGTTGATGTGCCTCAAGATTGACAAAGGTTGATAAGGATTTCAAGTTGTCTTGGTATTGGTTCTCATCATGTTGATATTCTTCATACCTCACTTAAGGAAGCTCATGTGCTAGGAGATTGTTCATAATGTACAAATTATCTCAGTTGATCATCATCAGATTATCAAGGTCATATAGTGATGACAAGAAGGGTGCCTTATTGCTTAGAAGCTTCATTGATCATTGATTACATTGATGTTTGGTAATGGTATAGATGTTCTTGATGTTCATGCTTATAATATATACACTACATTGATTTCATTGATTACTCTCAGTTGTACTATCTCAGTCGGTATGATGACTTACTTGGCACAAGGTTGGTTGGTGTTACATTTGACACAGTCACGATTATTTATACGTAGTTGCTTGCTCAGTGGGTTCACTTGCTCTTCACAGTTTAGATGTTCAGTGGTTTCACCTTCATATTGTTTCCCTCAGTTCAATGAATTCACTTGGTTTAGTTGATTGTTGGGTGTTGGCATATGTCTTTGTTTTAATATTAGAAATCTTGTATTTATTGATCCCTATATGTCATATCTTTATGACATTAAAAAAAAAGAGGTAAATTTCATATACAAAGTCAATATTAAAAAAAAAGGAGACATTATTTATGACTTTAGGGGGGCATCAAATATTAATTATTTCTAATTGAAAAAGGGCATCGAATTGCCTTATTTAATGGGAGCATATTCAAAGGGTATTCGAAGGGGAGCATGTGCTCGATGCATATTCGAAGGAGAATGAAAATCATTAAAAAGCTATGTTTAAATATGAATTGAGTAAGGTTTTTAAGGAGTGTGAATTGTGCCATATTTATGGCTTCGGTCTTAAATTTAAAAAAAACTTTGTGTATCTCCTTATTTGATGTTTAAAGAATAAGTACCAAAAATCATAAAAAGTCAGCACGAATATGTGTGGGGTACAGATTTTGAAAAGGAGTTCATATTTTAAAAAGAAGATCATTAGATTCTTTTTAGAAGGAGACTTTTATGGAGATTTTTGTGGAGCATGATTTGAATTTAGGAAAATTTTTACAAACTCCTATGTTGAAGGACGTGAGCTATTTGTAAGGGGTTTTTGATTTTTTAAAAAGGCAGATTTTAGTGAGAAGTTTTATTTCTAAATCTTCATTACCTTTCCCATGGAGTTTGGAGAGGCAATATATGATTATTTTTAATTAGATTTGTGAAGTTTTAATTCGAGAGTTTTTTTTTTAATGAAGAATTCTTTTTGGAAGAACTTTTTTGAAGGTAGAGAATATGAAAAGAGTTTGAATTGGTTTGATAATTGAAGGTTTATTTTTATGTGATCTTATTTTGTTTGGAGATGGTTTTTGTAGATTGAAGGAGAAGAAGTTGAAGGGATTTTACAGAGAGGAGAAGAAGAAAATAAATGATATATTGAAGATTTTTTTATTATGCAAATGAATTTTTATGTTGCAGGTGATTGAATTTCTTTTGCAGAATATGAAAGGTTTTATGCACATTGAAATTGATTTGTAGGACAGAGAATTTGAAGAGACCATTTTTGCAGATGCAAGAATATCAAGGAATGAAATAATTGTGGAGAGAAGACAAAATATGAAAAGTCATCTTGTATATAATGGTTTTGCAGGAACATTGAAGTCGTTGTTGTGTGGATCAGCATACATGGTTGAATATATTTTGAATATCCTCTTGAAGAGAAAATTTAGATGATAAGTTTTGTATGTGATTTGAGTTGATGAGAAGTATGGTGATATGACATACACATGTGAAAGACGAAGTGATTTGTATTGAAATAGAGAAACCCTCTAAATTCTTTGTTTTAATCTGAGTTTGTATGTATTAGGGGTTGGTGCTCCTTGAAGTTGGTGCTTCTAAACATTGTAGCTAGTGAGGCTTGCCTAGTCAGTGAGACCTATATGTAGCAAGTGAGGTAGTTCATGAGTGGTTTTTCTACCCCAGAGGGTTTTCCACTAGGTAAAAAGCTTGTGTCATGCTTCTCATTGATTTCCTATGTGTGTGTGCATATTAATCATTTGATCATGATTTTTTGTTTACATATTTTATTATAAGTCTTGTGCATATAAACTCAACAAATCATTAATGTCCTCTCTATTTGTCTTGTAAGATAAAGTTTGCAGAAAGTTAAAATTTATACAACACTGATTCACCCCCTCTCAGTGTTGTCCTAGACTCCTATAGGAGGGTCTAGGGTGGTTGGATGCCCTAGTCCTTTAGCCACATAACTCCTAGAAAAGGGCACTTTAAGTATGCTTAGCCCCACCTTATATTTACTTTCTAGATTTTGTGCATAGGGATCAAGAATTACATGCTTAATGCTCAAAAAGGTGTTTAAAATATGTTCTAATTGACAAGTGTAAACATTTTAAGTCCACCCAGATGCTAAACTAGGTGTAAAATGGTAGTGTACACATTTTACTCTATAACACTTCTACCCTCATTTTGGTCAACAAGTTTTGTCTTCTACTCAATGCATCTATGACTTTGTTTGATTTACCACTCCCATACAAATGTGTAACTTTGCATGAACTCTACCCATCTCATGTGTTTCTGATTCAACTTTCCTTGACTACTCAAATACTACAAAGCTTTATAATTAGTGTACAACACAAATTCCTTAAGCAATAGATAATGTCTCCAATTGTTCAAGGCTTGAAATATGGCATAGAACTCTTGATCATAAATTGAATATCTCTTCTTTGCATCATTCAAATTTTTATTGAAATAAGTTATTGGTCTTCCTTCTTGGCTTAACACTACTACTATATTTCCACTAACATCATAATCAACCTAAAATACTTTGTCAAAATTAGGCAATGTCAACACTAGTTGTTTTGTCACCTTTTATTTTAGCAATTCAAAACTTCTTTGTCCTCCTGATGTCCACTTGAATTCCTTTCTGTCTCCCCTCATTGTCTATGTCAGTGGTGTGTAAATGACACTAAAATTCTTGATGAACTTCCTATAGAAACTTGCCAATCCATGAAAATATCTTACCTCTCCAATATTTAGTGGTATTCACCATTCAATAATTGCTTTTACCTTCTCTAGGTCCATCTTCAATCCTTCCGCAAAAATGACAAATCCCAAATATACCAACTCTATTTTCATGAAAATATACTTCTTGATGTTTATCAACAACTTCTCTTCTCTCCACCTCTGAAATACTTGTATAATGTGCCACAAATGTTCTTTGGTTCTATTAAAAATAAAAATACGTTCAAGTAGACAATAACAAACTTACCCAAAAATTTCTTCAATACCCCATTCATCAATCTCATGAATGTACTTGGTGTGTTAGTTAGTCCAAAAGGCATCCACTCATATAGTTCCTCATTTGTCTTAAATGCAGTCTTCCATTCATCTCATTCTATGATCTTGATATGATGATATCCACTTTTTAGGTCAATCTTTGTGAAATACATTGCTCTTCTCAAACAATCCATAATGTCATCCATCCTTGGCAATGGAAACCTATACTTAATTGTGATCTTATTGATAGCTCTTGAATTTGTGCATGTCCTCCATTCTCCATCTTTCTTTGGTGCTAATACTACTGGTATCACACATGGGCTTAAACTTTCCCTTATCAATTCTTTTCTCAATAACTCTTGTATTTGTCTATTTAACTCTACATTTTCTACTGGTGTCATCCTATATGCCACTTTATTTGGTAAACTAGCTGTAGGTATTAGATCCATTGGTGCAGTCATGGTATGAGGGTTCACAAAATGAACTATCCAGACCTTGCAACAAGAGTAAACATAATAGAAACAACTCAAAGATAATGAAACAAATGTAGTTTCAGTCATTTAGTATATCTTATAAATCATATACAGATCAACTAATAATATGTAGGCTTACAATTGGGCTCACGGGCCTGATTACAAAATATCAGAATGTACACAAGATATAGCTTTGAAGCCTCTTTGGACAAAAATCTAAACTAAGAACTATGAATCAATCACTAACTAACTGCTTTCTTAGGGATCTATTACATTAATATATATCATATTCGGAACATGAGATTCCTCTGCGTCGGCCAAGAAAGATCACAACCCCAATGAAGAGCTATAACGTGTGTACATGGATAGGTCAGACCTAAACATGAAGAATTCCTTCGCAAATGAATGGAATGATGTGCAGATCTCAGGGAAGGTCAACCATGAACAAATATTATTGAATGATGTGTCATTAGCCTCCACAAGTCGAGAAATGCTCTACAAGTCTTCTCCTTTACCTGATTGTCTGAGACTATCAGAATGCTCTACTTTGAGAAAATAGTTGATCTTCTAATAGAAATATCTTTTTGGTACTTGATCCAAATGCTCTGAGATTTGGATATGATGTAGATGAGCCTGTCTAGATGCTAAGTCTAGCTCCGCAAGGTCTAAAATGCAACTATGGTAGAATGTAGACCACAATACAGAAACTTACTGACTGAACTGCCTAACTAAACTAGAAACTAAAATGAAAACAAACTGAACTACAAACAAACTAAAATGCAAATGTTTTTGGCTAATGCAAGATTGCTCTTGAACTAGGGATGCTCCTACATCAGACATCCACGGTTATTGAAAAAGTGAGTCCCTCACTTTGCTGGGGCTAGAGGAAAGCCAAGATGGTCCACCTCAACCTGAGAAATCCATGATGAATCTTCTTTTGGTCCGCCTTTCCACTTCAAAAAGTATTCTTTGTATTGTCTTCCTCTAGTGTTGCGGCCAACTTTGCTATAAAAAATGTCTTCAATATGCTCTGGTGCTTGTTGTGGTAACCGCTTCTTCAAGTCTTCTTCAATGCTATCACTAAGTTCTACTTCATGATACTAATATAGATCTACAATGTTGAAAATAGGTGATATACCCAATGTATCTAGTAATTCAACTTCATATGCATTTCTTGAATCAAATTTTCTGAGTATCTTACAAGGTCCAAATTTCTTCATCCTCAGCCTATTATATGTCCAATTGGAAATCTTTCTTTTCTCAAATACACCATCACTTCATCTCCAACTGCAAATTCCTTATGTATTCTCTTCTCATCTACCTTTTCCTTATACTTACTGTTCATTTCCTCGAAATGCTTCTTAACCTGACCATGCACTACCTTCATGTGATCTGCAAATTCTTCTGCTTATGCACTTCTCTTTTCTTCCAAAATGATATCTCCCAATTCTGCCACTCCTCTAGTGTTTACTCTGATAACAATCTCAAAAGGTGTTCTTTCGGTACTCCTATTCACTAAATTATTGTATGCAAACTCTTCTTGTGAAAGAACCAAATCCCAACTTCACGCCTTTTCCCCAACCAAACATCTCAATAAGTTTCCCAAACTCCTATTCACTACCTCGGTCTGTCCATCAGTCTGTGGATGAAATGCTGAACTGAACTTCAAGTCTATCTTCATCTTCTTCAAAAGTGTCTTCCAAAAGTATCCAACAAATTTTGTATCTCTATCTAAAATTATGCTCTTAGGTAATCCATGCAATCTCACAATCTCCTTGAAAAATAGGTCTGCTACAAGCACTGCATCAATTGTCTTCTTACAAGGTATGAAATGTGCCATCTTTGAAAATTTATTAACCACTACAAATATTGAATCATGTCCTCTCTATATCTTCAGCAATCCCATCACAAAATCAATGCTAATATCTTGCCAAGGTCTCTCTGGTACTGTCAAAGGTTTGTACAATCTAGTGTTCTGACTACTCCCTTTTGCAACTTGACAAACTCTGCAACTTTGCACAAATTTCCTAACATCCTTATGTATCTGAGGCCAAAAGTAGTTTTTACTCACCAAGGCCATTGTCTTATAAATGCCAAAATGTTCTGCTAATCCACCACTATGTTTCTCTTCGATCAAATTTTCTCTCATTGAACTTCTAGGTATACACAACTGATTTCCCTTGAACAACATATCTTCCTGAATGAAATAATCCAACCACTTACTCCTATCTGTCACAACAGGGCTTTCCAAGGTTCTACAAAATTAGTGTCTCCCTCATACAGGTTCTTCAATTCATCAAATCCCATCACTTCTGTACTCTCATTTTTATCAACAAGTTTCTTCTCCTACTCATGGCATCAACAACTTTGTTTGAGTTACCACTCCTATGTTTCAACACAAAAGTATAACTCTGCATGAACTCTACCCATCTCATATGTCTTTGATTCAATTTACCTTGACTATTCAAATATTGCAAACCTTGATGATCTATATCAAACTCCTTAGGAAACAAGTAATGTATCCACTTCTTCGAGGCTTGAATTATGGCATAGAACTCTTGATCATAAACTGAATATCTTCTCCTTGCATCATTCAACTTCTCACTGAAATATGCTATAAGTCTACCTTCTTGACTTAACACTACTCCAATTACATTCCCACTTGCATCACAATCAACTTGAAATACCTTATTGAAATCTGATAATGCCAAAAGAGGTTGCTTCACTTTCTGCTTCAACAACTCAAATCTTTTTTCTGCCCCTGATGTCCACTTGAAATCTTTTGTCACCTATCATTGTCTCTGTCATAGGGTTACAAACTAAACTAAAATTTTTGATGAACTTTTGGTAGAAACTAGCTAATCCATGGAATGATATGACTTCTCCAATGCTCTCTGGTGTAGGCCATTCAACAATTGTTCTTACTTTCTCAGGGTCCATCTTCAATCCTTCCGTAGAAATCACAAATCCCAAGTATACTAGTTCTTCCTTCATGAAACTACACTTCTTGATGTTTATCAACAATTTCTCCTCTCTCAGTCTATGCAAAACTTGTCTAAGGTGCTACTATAGTTCTTCCTTTGTCTTACTGAAAATTAGAATTTCATCCAAGTACATAATAACAAACTTACCCAAGAATTTCTTCAAGGCTTCATTCATCAACCTCATAAAAGTACTAGGTGCATTTGTCAATCCAAAGGGCATCACTAACCACTCATACAATCCTTCATTTGTCTTAAAAGCAGTCTTCCATTCATCATCTTCTTTGATTTTGATCTAATGGTATCCACATTTCAAATCTATCTTGGTGAAATACTTTGCTCCACTCAAACAATCCATGATATCATCCATCCTAGGTAAAGGAAATCTATACTTAATTATGATCTTGTTTATTGCTCTGGAATTAGTACACATTCTCCATTCTCTATCTTTCTTTGGTGCTAATACTGCAGGCACTACACAAGGACTCAAATTTTCTTTGATCAAACCTTTCCTTAACAACTCTTGTATCTATCTATTCAATTCTTCATTTTCTGCTGGTGTCATTCTGTGTGTTGCTTTATTAGGCAAGCTTACTCCCGGTATAAGATCCATGTGATGACTGATACTCCTGATTGGTGGCAATCCTTTAGGTACATTATCTGATATGATGTCTTCATACTCTGTCAACAACTCTTTTATCTCCTCCAGTTGTGATTCTCCAGTCTCCTTTAATGCTTCAGGCTTCTTAGGAATCAAGGCATAACACATATTTTCATGTCTCAAACCATCCAAAAATTTCCTTCCATCTACCAAACAGATTCTAGCATTCTCACATACTTCACTCTTAGGATCATCTTCCAAAGGAATCAAAGTAATTATCTTTCCATTTTCTATTATAGTGTATGTGTTGTTTCTCCCATCATGTATAGCTTTTCTATCATTTTGCCAAGGTCTACCCAACAAGATATGACAAACATCCATAGGCATAATATCATACAATACTTCATCATGATATGATCCAATATGAAATTTCACCAAACATTGTTCACTCACCAGTACCTTATGATCATCTTGAATCCATACTATCTAGTAGGGCTTAGGGTGTTTCAATCTTTTCAACTTTAGTTTAGTCACCATCTCCTCTAAAACTAGATTATCAAAACTACCACTATCAATAACAATTTTGCAACATTTACCTCCTAATTTGCATCTAGCTTCCTCTACAGTGGTTCCTCATTTGTCTCTATTTGAAAAAGTGCTCTCCTCATCACAAGTGATTCTCCTTTCTTAGGTTTACCAACTAAACTTAGTGATCCAATAGGTTCCTCTTCCACATAGCCTTCTCTTCCACTGTTCTCTGTCTTCTTTCTTGTACTCCCTTGATTACATTCAAATGCTCTATGTCCTTCACTCCCACACTTGAAACAAGTGACTCTGAATGTTCTCCTATCAAATCCTATTCCTTCTCTTTTGTATCCTTCATTCTGGTATGAATTATAATTACCTTTATGTTGAAATTTTTTGTCATTGCTCTGGTAGACATTGCTATCTCTGTCCTCCTTCTTAAATGGGCTGTCAGGCTTATTCTAATCTAGATGTGATCTGTATCCTCCAGAAAATGTTTTACCTCTCTGAAATTTACCTCCTCTACCTCTTTGTTTCTAATCATGCCTCTTGTTCAACTTTTCTTCAACCTTCAGGGCAAAATGATATGCTTCCTCCAAAGATGTCATCCTTACCAAGCTTATTTCTTCCTGAATGTTCAATCTCAGTCCATTGTGTTGATAACTGAGAGGGGGGTGAATCAGTTATCCTAATTATTTCTGCTTTCTAAACTTTCTTATTAATCAATGTAGCATTAATTCAAACAAGCAAACATAACCATAAAATGGAAATACACATGACATAATATTTTAGATGTGAAAATCCTGTTAAGGGAGAAAACCATGAGGTGATTAACCAAAGATTGTATTCTCTGTTAGAAGTATGGAAAAACAAAAATGGCACTTGCCAATTAGGGCTCACTGCCTGAGCACACTGCTCACAAGAGGCACACTGCCTATAAGAGACTCACTATCTACAAAAAGAGTGTTATACAATACTTGAACTGATTGGGAGCATCTACAAATGTTGGGGTTCAGTTCTGGTTAAGCTCAGTACACTGATCTGCTGCACTTCATCTTTCCTCTTTTCTTATGCTGCTTTCCTTTCACATACCAGACCTTCCTTACTGCTTCTACTCTACTTTTTTGCTTTTATTCACACATCACTAACAACAACAACACATCTCACAACTAAATCCATCATGTATATATATCCGCACAAGTAATTTCATCACCTTTCTAGTCGGCACCTAGAATAGTCAAACTTTTCACTAATTCTGATCTGTCGGCTGAATCCTTGCACATCAAGTAATGTGGATCAAGTATATACTTGTAGAAATCATTAATCATGTCGGCCAAACATGATTCATGTCTTCATAACCTTTACCACCATCAGTAACACATCCAGAAAGTAGTCTGATGCTCTGTCAGTCAGTTCTTCCTCTGTTCACATTGTCACTCAGGAATCCGGTACTCAACTATTCATATCTCTTTCCTCATCTATCACCAGAGGCTAAATCCTTGGAATATAATAGTCAAGGTAGTCCTCTTGACTTCCCCAAATTTGTACTTCACCAAGATACTTTCTCTGAGAGATCCAGACTTGTCTGTCAGACCTCGCCACATGCTCTGTTCTTGTTTACCGGACCACAACAATCTTCATTCTGACTTCCGGTAGAGACACACCATGTCCTGCGGATGTGTGGGATGAACTTTGTTGCCATCAATGACAACAATCATGAATTCATATAGTGTCTCTTGCCAACAATCTCTCCCTTTGGCATTGATGGCAACACTTAGTGAAAAATGACTAAGTGTTTACACTATGCTCCCCCTTGATTGATGCTCTATTTTTATATACATTTTTCGGAGCTCCCCCTTAGTTGGATTCCTCATTTTTCACTACTCCACACTCCCCCTTTGACATCAATGGCAAAGGGTAGGGTCCGCATACCAAATTTTTCAAAAATTTTACTATACTTAGCCACATAATTATATACATATGGAGTACTTACATATACTACAGTATGTCTACAAAAGTTGTTTTCAGTTGGATGAGTTCTGCAGCCCAACTTTGCTTCATTCTATCCAAAATTGAGATGTGACCATTCAGCAAAAATGCAAAAGCTTCTGCCCTCTTAAGATCTATCGGATCATTGGTTTGGGCGGTAGTCTGAGCATCACTTATGGCCTCATGCATGGCCTCTAACTTAGGGATAATAATCCTTCTAAGCTCACCCATCTTGCTAATTATGTTCTTCTTTTCCTTCTCAAAATTCTTTATTGCATTTGTGGTTGCAATAGTCTGACACTCTTGATTGACTATGGATGAAGAGAGAGGATCAAAACTTTGAGACAAACTTAGTAGTTTATCCTCTTGCTCTTTTATTTTCTTCTCAATTTCTACTGTTGCTTTGGACCAAGAAATACAAAATTTGTATACTTCACCGCCATCCTTAAGAGCATTTTCTAAGCTCTTTATCCCAATATTCATGTTTCTCCTATCATTAATGATCAAACCTATACCTCGGAGAACCTTTTATCCAAAAACTCCTTCCAGACCTTTTCTTCAGCTGACTTCTCTAGAGAATCAAAATGTGTATTAACACTGCTGACTAGAGTTTTGAGATTACCAGATGAGGAGGCTGTGGGATCTTTTTGAAATGATGGCATAATCTTTTCTAGCACTCCAGAAGCAGCTTCTATCAACTCATAGTCTTCCATATGAGACTTTAGGAGTTTTTCTTTAGCCTTAGCATTAGCAAATGAAGATATCTTCATTGTCTATATCGGAGAAAGAGAATTAAAATTGAATGGACCTTGTAGAAGCTCTGGTTCATCAATCTCCATTGTTTCTTTGTTTAGGAATTCTTAGATAGTTTGTGCAGTGTCTCTTGCCGGAGATAGATGTTTCTTCTCTTCTGCAATCTTGGAGCTGTCCTTTAGAGCTTTCTCTCCTTCTACATTCTCACTACTAGTAGTTGTGGTCTTCTCTGTTGAAGTCTTCTCTCCTTCTGCAACCTTAGCACTGTCATCTTCTTTTTCCTTCACCTCTGCTTCTTTCTCCTGTAATTTTTCTTCTCCTTTAGATCCAGATACTGTAGGGGAAATCAGAGGAGAAATGTTAGTCTGTTCAGGGCCCACCTCTTCTGTCATTTTCTTAGTAGTTTCTTCTGCAACACTTGTGGCTGAGGGATCAATACCCAAGTCCTCTATAATAGGAAGATTAAATCTTTTGAGGGCTTTCTAGAGAATCTCTTCTGTGTCCTTGGCTACCTTGTTGGTCTCACCAAGCATAAGCTGATTCATCCTTGCTTTGCTCCTGAATTCATCCTTGCAGTCTTTGAATACCATGTTCATTGTCTTGGGATCAATTGAAGGATATAGTTGAATAGCTATCTGTTCCCAGATCTCAAGGTCTTTTGCCATGGCATTTGTCTTTCTCATTTCTAACTCCTTTTCTAGGCTCTTGGGAATAAGAGATATAATTTCAATGAAAGCCTTATTATATATGTTCAGGTACTTGACTGTAGCTTCCTGCAGGATCTTTTGGTCAGCCTCATTGTAATCATCATAAAATTCAGCCATTGGTTGAAGGTTTCCATCCACAATGACTGATTTTATCACACTTTCTAAAGATAGGGTGGGTTTTTCAACAAATTCTTTTGCCATTTCTTCCTTGTCTTGTCCTGTGGAAGGTTACAGGATCCTTTCTTCTTCTGCTTCTTTATTTCCTTTACCCCCTCGTCTGATTTGGTTTCCTCTTCATCTATTTGACTTGCATAAGCCCTTGTGGCTTTTGTCTTTGATCTTTTCTCTCCTTTGCCAGATGCCTGGACTTCCAGTTTTGATGTTTTTCAGCTTTTGGCTATGACAGGTGCAAATCTATTTGATGATCTGGTCTAGGTTGAGGTTTCTACTGGAGCACCTTCCTTGCTTTCCTTTTCTGCTTCTTTCTTCTCTTCCTTAGCCTTTTGCCTCTTTTCCCTGTTGGCATCAAGTGCCTCCTTTGAGATGCCTAGGCCTTTTGCAATTTCTTCAACTTCTTTTCTAACTTTCCTCTTCATTTTCGGTAGCCTGAGTTCCACATGAACCTTTATACTTAGCTCTTCAAAGGTTCCAAACCTCTCTGCCTTTGGATCCTTTGGCTAACTTAGCATGTGTTGAACATGCAACTCCACAATTTGTTCGTCAACTTCATACCCCATAGGCATGATCCACACAGTTCTTGGTTCTACTGCCTCCATTAGGCACTGATCTGTCTCTACCATAAAGCATATTGTGTCTTTGTATTTCTCAACAAGAGACTAGGGAATTCTTTCTCTTGCTTGCATCATGCTCTGAAAGTTTTTGAAATATCCCCACAGGGCTATATTTCTTACTTTAGCATCCCCAAGCCCATGCGAATAGTCTCTGATTTGAACTACTACCGGTTTGTCATTCTGCCATACCCATCCATTTGATCCAGGTAACTCATTCATGAAATAGAAAAATAAGCATAATATTAGTGCACCATATTTGAAAGAGTTTTTCTTGTCCTTTTTGATCTTTTGTATGTTTTCCATTAATTGGCTCAAAAGAAGTTCACAGAGATCATATTCTACATTTTTTCTTAGCATCTCATAGGCAGTATATATTACAGTTCCAGATACTGAATTCTCCCTACTGGAGTGATATATCTTGTATCCTATTATCATAGATGCAAACTTAATGTTCGAGTCAGTAATATCTTGAATAGTCATTGCCCTCTTATCAAATTTTGATCCAGTGGCCTCAGTTACAATGTTGTTTTTGACAGATTTGAGGACAAGTATCCCTCTGGAGGAGTATAAACCAGTTACTACCCTAATTGCCTCCTTTGTGATGTTGCAAGGTTTGTTCAACCATAGGAAGTTATCATGCACCCTACTCAACACATACCGGACCCATTCATCTTCCTCAAAGTAGGGGAAATGAATGAATTGATCAAAATGTTTCTCTTGGATACCCTTATATTTTGGTTTAAGCTCAAAGGCATCGTCTATCAGTTGTTTGTGATAGATATCTCTTAGTTTGAATTCCCCAAACTCTTCAATATTTGCATGTATATAAACCCTAATGTCTTCGGTGTGCAAAACACCATGTGGAACACTAGAGAAGGCTCCTAGGGGATCTACCTCCAAGGATTTGTATGGATGCTTCTTAAAAATGGGGTGAGGTCTATCAGAAATCTTTACTATATTCAGAGTAGCCATCATCAAGGATTTTTACTGAAAGATATCAAGAACGAAGAATACCTATTACGCTGATTAGGGCAAACATGATGAAATCTGGATTGAGCTGTATGAAGAATCATCTTGATCTTTGGGGGAAGTAGTTGCAGAGCTCCTTTTCTTTCTTCTTCGCATGTGCAAATGTGTAAATAACAAATGAATGAGCTCTTTTATTCCAAAAAGCCCTAATTTACACCCTGCAATAAATGTGTAACCTAATTCATTCCGGTTGGCCTTGTTTTCCTTGTTCAGGGGGGAAGAAACTCATCCAGATCATTATGATGCCTTTGTGATCGATGTTAATGATGAGTCATAATGTCCACTTCTCCTTCTGATCATCCTATGTATCTGCAGATCAAGCTATTTTAATTTGGATCCATACCAGGCCAATCTTGTGAGAAACCTGTTCTACCAGAAGACTTGTTTAACCAGACCAATTCTAAAGGAATTAAACTTTTTAAATTTTCTTGCTGATCTCTCAAATCTTAACCTGACCTTCTTTAGATGTTTCTCTAGAAACCCTTTGGTTCGCAGCTTCTCATGTGCCAATTTCAGGCACCAATTTACTGGCTGGGGAAATAAGGTTTTCTTTATGTCTCCCCCTGAGCCAGAGCTCACTTTTTAATTTTTGGAAGGAATATCAGCACCAGAGTCTGGTGCAAATCCAACCTCTACATTCTCTATAGTTTTCTTCACCCAAATCTTGCTCATCTCACTTTTAACTTCATCCGCATTCACTTTTTGTTTACTCTTATCTTGAGTTTGATTATGATATACCGAACCTCTTTTGTCCTGATTCTTGCTTCTACAGAATTTTGCACTATGACCGGACCTATTGCAGATTTGGCAAACAACATTTCTTTGCATATTTGACTGATATCCTCTTAATCTGCATTGATTAGCCATATGACCTATTCTATTGCATGCAAAGCATCTACCATTGAATGTTTTGTTCATTTGCATATTTCTGCATTCATGAGATTTGTGACCATAGCTTTTGTAGTTGAAACACTGTCCACAGAAGGATGAATTAGTCTGATTCATTCTCTTTCTGCACTGATTAGCTTTGTGACCAAAGTGATTGCAGTTGTGGCAGTAACCATTGAAGGATGAATATATTTGAGCATTAGGTTGTCTTACCGGAGGTCTTGTAGGCCTGTTCCTTAGATTTTCTAATCCAAAATTCTTCTGACCGGATCCAGAGCTTTCTCCTTTCTCATATCCCAAGCCACACTTGTCAACTACCTTCTTTTGACTTCCAAGAAGAACTTCAAGTTGAGCAGAACTTATCTTGAATTTCTCTTTATATTCATTTGATGTTTGAAGATCCCTTTTGAGAGAGACAATTTTATCCTCAAGTTTTTCTTTATTATCTTTAGCATCTTCAAGATCAGATTCAAGATGTCTGATAATTCTATCCATCTGGTGGCAATCTTCTGATTTCTCCTTGAGAGATTGTCTTAGATTATCTTCATTTTTTCTTTTCTCTTCAACTTCTTGGGTAAACTTCATAACTCCTGATTTCATTTCATGTCTTACCATAATGATTTCTTTTGATAACTTTTCACATAGCTTGGTTTTCTCATTCAGCTCTTCATTTGCATCATTTGCTTCACCTTGTCTTGCCAATTACTAAAGCAGCTCTTTTCTCTTTTTCATAGAGAGACTTAATTTGTCTTTTAATTCTCTCATGAAATCATCAGCCTGTTTGAGTATTTCCTTTAATTCATTGACTTCAAAGTTTGACTGTTCGAGATCCTCAAGGGTAGTCTTGAGTTGCTACCTTAAACCATATGCATCCATTTGGATTCCCAGATCTTCCTCGAGCTATTAGACTCTGTTAGGAGGAACTTAGCTCTGATACCAATTGTTGATAACTGAGAGGGGGGGTGAATCAGTTATCCTAATTATTTCTGCTTTCTGAACTTTCTTATTAATCAATGCAGCATTAATTCAAACAAGCAAACATAACCATGAAATGGAAATAGACATGACATAATATTTTTGACGTGGAAACCCTGTTAAGGGAGAAAACCACGAGGTGATTAACCCAAGATTGTATTCTCTTTTAGAAGAATGGAAAAACAAAAATGGCACTTGCCAATTAGGGCTCACTATCCGAGCACACTGCTCACAAGAGGCACACTGCCTACAAGAGACTCACTGTCTACAAAAAGAGTGTTATACAATACTTGAACTGATTGGGAGCATCTACAAATGCTGGGGTTCAGTTCTGGTTAAGCTCAGTACACTGATCTGCTGCACTTCATCTTTCCTCTTTTCTTATGCTGCTTTCCTTTCACATAATGGACCTTCCTTACTGCTTCTGCTCTGCTTTTCTACTTTTATTCGCACATCACTAACAACAACAACACATCTCACAACTAAATCCATCGTGTATATATATCCGCACAAGTAATTTCATCACCTTTCTAGTCGGCACTTGGAATAGTCAAACTTTTCACTAATTCTGATCTGTTGGCTAAATCCTTGCACATCAAGTAATGTGGATCAAGTATATACTTGTAGAAATCATTAATCATGTTAGCCAAACATGATTCATGCCTTCATAACCTTTACCACCATCAGTAACACATCCGGAAAGTAGTTTGATGCTCTGTCAGTTAGTTCTTCCTCTATTCACACTGTCACTCAGGAATCCGGTACTCAACTATTCATATCTCTTTCCTCATCTATCACCGGAGGCTAAATCCTTGGAATATAACAGTCAAGGTAGTCCTCTTGACTTCCCCAAATCCACACTTCACCAAGATACTTTCTCTGAGAGATCCGGACCTGTCTGTCAAACCTCGCCACATGCTCTGTTCTTGTTTACCGGACCACAACAATCTTCATTCTGACTTCTGGTAGAGACACACCATGTCCTGCGGATGTGTGGGATGAACTTTGTTGCCATCAACGACAACAATCATGAATTCATATAGTGTCTCTTGCCAACACATTGATGTATCTAGCCGCTTTCTCTTTGCTTGCTTCACTATGTCTAGTTCTTATGATCATCTTATGAAATTCTTTAGTATACTCCAAAGATTTCTCCTTTTGCCTTAGGTTTTGCAATCTTTTCTTTAGCTCTAACTCATAGTTAGTAGGTATAAACTGATTTTTCAATTTTGTCACCATTCTATCCCACTTTGTAATCTTTTCTTTTCCTCTTCTATTTCTATCCAACTAAACTTCTTTCCACTATATAGTAGCATGTCCTTTCAACTTTGTCTTGGCAAATTTTACCTTCTCTGGATCTTCAACTTCTTCATATTCAAAGTATTCTTCCATGTCATTTATCCAATCAATCAACTCTTCCAGATTCAAATTACCAGTATAGTTCGGCACATCAACTCTAGGCCTCTTTCCCATCTTTGAAATAGATCACAACATCTTTACTTGATTTGATTATTCTTCTTCATCACCTCCTAGGGTTTCATCAATTTGTTCAATAGATTAAAATTCTTCATCATCATCACTTTCAACATTAGGTATAGGTGTCAATCCCCTTCGCCTATCTTCCTCAATAGCATGCAATCGAATTCTGATTGTTTTCATCATCTCATCAATTCTACTAGCCATTGTTCCAACAATAGCAACTCTCCTCGGTGACATCTTCCTAGGATCAAGTGTAAACTGCCTCAAGTTCAGCGATCGGGATACAAGGTGACAACTGCCTCACAATAGGTGATCAGTTGCAACACAAGTAACCTACCTCAATTTAGTGATTTGTCCACAACAAGATCTTATAGAATTTCTTCACCAACTTCTCTCAATTTGCCCCCAGAGATTCAAACTTTCACTTTGATACCACTTGGTGTAGTCATGGTAGGAGGGTTCACAGAATGAATTGTCTAGACCATGTAGCAAGAGTAAACACAACAAAAACAACTCAAATATATGAAATAAATGTAGATTCAGTCATTTAGTATATCTTAGAAATCAAATATAGGTTGACCGACAACATGCGGGCTTACAATTGGGCTCACAAGTCTGATTACAGAATATCAGAATGTACACAAGATTTAGCTTTGAAGCCCCTTCGCACAAAAATCTAAATTAAGAACTATGAATCAATTGCTAACTAACTGCTTTCCTAGGGATCTATTACATCAATATATATCATATCTAGAACATAAGATTCCTTTGCGTCGGCCAGGAAAGATCACAACTCCAATGAAGAGCTATAATGTGTGTACATGGATAGGTCAGACCTAAACATGAAGAATTCCTTTGCAAATGAATGGAATGATGTGCAGATCTCGGGGAAGGTTGGCCATGAACCAAACATTATTGAATGATGTGTCATTAGGCTCCACAAGTCAAGAAATGCTCCACAGGTCTTCTCCTTTAGCTGATTGTCTAAGACTGTCAGGATGCTCCACTCTAAGAAAATAATTGATGTTTTGATAGCGATATCTTTCTGGTACTTGATCCAAATGGTCTGAGATTTGGATATGATTTAGATGAGCCTGTCTAGATGATAAGTCTAGCTCCATAAGGTCTGAAATGCAACTGTGGTAGAATGCAAACCAAAATATAGAAACTTACTGACTGAACTGCCTGACTGAACTAGAAACTGAAAGGAAAACAAACTAAACTACAAACAAATTGAAATGCAAATATTTTTGGTTGATGCAAGATTGCTCTTGAAATAGGGATGCTCTTGCATCATCCATCTGATGACTAATGCTTTGGATTAGTAGTAATCCTTCTGGTATATTATCTGATACAATGTCTTGGTATTCCATCAATAATTTTGATATTTCCTTCTACAGTGGTTCTTCTTTTGCAGTGGCATTTTTATCACTTTGGGTACCACACTTCCTTGGAATCAATACAATACACATGTTCTCATGTCTCAATCCATCCAAAAATTTCCTTCCATCTACCAAAAGAAATTCTAGCATTGCCACATACTTCACTTCTTTTCTCTTCTTCCAAAGGTATCAAGATATGTCTTTTGCCATTTGAGGTCACCGTGTAGGTATTCTTTCATCCATTATGAATTTCCTTTCTATCATACTGCCATGGTCTTCCCAACAATATATGGCATACATCCATTGGCATAATATCACACAACACTTCATCATTGTACATGATCCTATATGAAATTTTACCAAACATTGCTCACTTCCAATATCTTGTGTTCATCTTGAATCCATGCGATCTTGTAGGGTTTTGGATGTTCCAAATTTTTCAATTTCAACTTATTCACCATCTCCTCTGAAACCAAAATGTCTATACTACCACTATCAATGATAACTTTACAACACTTAACTCCTGACTTTCATACTATTCTAAATAAACTTTTCCTTTGCAGTGGCTCATTAGATGTTTTTGCCTATAACAAAGCTCTCCTCATTACCGATGATTCACCCTTTTTCAATTTCCCTATTGAACTTGGTGATCCAATATGTTCTTCCTCTACATATGCTTCTCTTGATTTATTCTCTATATTCTTACTAGCACTCCCTTGGTAACATTCAAATGATCGATGTCCTCCTCCACACTTAAAACAAGTTCCTCTAAATGGTCTCTTGTCAAGTCCCCTTTCATTCCTTTGGTATCCTTCGTTGTAGTAGGTATTATGGCTTCTCTTGTCATTTTGATAGAAGCTTCTATCATTCATTCCTTGGTGATGGAAATTACTGCCACTTTCTTCATGCGGTGTGAGCTTTCTTCCTTGTTATGGTCCACATTGGCTTTACTTTGTGACCCTGTGATCTTCCTTTCTTGAATTTACCTCCTCTACAGGTTCTCTATCTATGTTCAAATTGTTTGCTCAATTTCTCCTCAACTTTCAGTACAAATTGATATGCTTCTTCAATTGTTGTCATCCTTACCAAACTCAATTATTCTCGGACTCTTGTTCTCAGTCCATTTATGTATTGCACAACTTTCTATTTGATAGCTTCACTATGCCTAGTTCTAATGATCATCCTATGAAATTATTCATTGTGCTCCACTATATTTTCCTTTTGCCTTAGGTTTTGCAGTCTCTTTAGCAATTCCAACTCATAATTAGTAGGTATGAATTGATTCTTCAGTTTTGTCACCATTCTATCCCACGTTATGATCTCCTTTCCTCTTCTATTTCTATCTAACTAAATTTCCTTCAACCAAATAGTAACATGTCCCTTCAAATTAGTTTTTGCAAATCTCACTCTTTCCAGATCTTTAATTTCTTCATACTTAAAGTGTTCTTCCATGTCATTTATCCAGTCAATCAATTCCTCAGGGTTCAAATTACCTACATAGTTTGAAATCTAAACTCTAGGTCTCTTACTAATGTTTGAAATAGCTTTCAACATCTTCACTTGATCTAACTCTTCCTCTTCAAGGGTTTCTTCATTTTGACTACAATTTGAGCTCTTAATTCATCATCATCACTCTCATCCTCTCGTCTAGGGTTTAGACCTCACCTCCTATCTTCCTCAACAACATCCAATTACACTCTCATTACTCTCATCATGTCTAAAATTTATTCCATTCTTCCAGCAATATTGGCCATACCAGGTTCTCTTCTTGGTGGCATCTTTCCATCGATATGGTGCAACTACCTCAATTTAGTGATCTGACTACATGCTTGCAACTGCCTCACAATAGGTACTCTATTGACAAAGACTTGTAGGCTTCCTCTATTCGATAATCTATTCACCCTAGGATCTATCGGAATGCCTTCTCTCCTAAAAGATTCAAAAACTCACTTTGATACTATTAGGTCAAAAAATTTACCCTCGGGGACTTTTCCCTCTTAAGGTTTAGCTCTTGGGTCTTCTTTATGCATTTAGGACATCTTGAATGATTTTGATGACTCCCAATGAGAAAACCTTAATGTTTCATGGTAAATTGGTCTCAGAGGATGCACTTGACATGATCCCTTCCTAAAATATGGGGTGAGGACTTGGGCACCCGTGCCCTAGTCTTGCTCTATTTTAGGTTAGGCCTAAATTTTACGTGTCAGTTTATGACTGTTAATTAGGTCCTGTGTCGACATGGTAAGTTTGAATTACAAAATTCTTAGAGGGAATGTTTATAGTTGCATATATAAGCATGATTAGGCTATCATTTGTAGACTAGGAGATGATCATAAGATGGGCATTTTGATTGACAAGCTTATGTTAAGGTGATTCAAGGCATTCATTGTGTTGCAGAGCAAAATTTGTGTTGTTATTGTGTTTGTGTTTGCAAATTTGGCTTCATCTCCTCATGGCATGAAGAGCATCTTCCTGCCATGAGATCTACACTTCAAGGTGATATCAATTATGTTTTCTATCATTTATCATTTGGATTTTGCCTCTATCCCATAGGGATACACACTCTTTACCTGACAACGGTGTTTAGAAGACTTGAATGTCTCTCTATGGCTTGACTGAGGCAAGCCTCTAACACTGTGATAGGTAAAAATTAGGTTAATAAGATCAAACAGACAAATGAAAACCTAATCCTACCACCATCAAAGAATTGAATCTAAGTGAAACTAAAAGCAGGCAATTCAAGAACAAGATCACCTAAATTATATGATTCCTTGTTTGTGATGTGGATTGCTTCTCAACAATGAACAATTATGAAGATCAAAGCTGCCATGATGGATGGATGATAATGATAATATGCTAGATGGATGTTAAAATGCTCAATATGCTTAGGATGATAATGTAGACATTATATGAAAAATGATGGATAGGTGAAGTATGAAATGAGAGGGTGTTTATATAGACCTCAACCAAAATCAATCAATGGTGGAGATTTGGTGGCTATGTGGATGGTTAAGATGAATTGATAATCATAGGTGAATGTGTAGATGACAAGTGGAAGGAAGATAAGGCTCATGTGTGATTGTGGACATAAAAAGTACTACATGTGAAAAATATTAAATAAAAGATGTAGTACCACACATGTTTTTAAATGAAAGAGGCACACGTGCCGTCTTGTGATGAGATGAAGATAAGTGATAAGAGAAATTAATTAAATAAATAAAATGTATATAATTAATTAGAAAGTGGGGTTATAATGGAATTTTAATTTAATTAAATAAATAAGATTTATTTAATTAAAATAGATAGGAATAGAGATAGTTAAACAATTAAAGATTATTTAATTATAGATTAGAGGAAATAGATAATGAATTAATTAAATAAATAGAGATTTATTTAATTAATAGAAGAAATAGGTGCTTTTGATGAATAGATAAATTTCTCAAGTGTGTTAGACAAATACAAATGATAGATAATGCAATATTTGATACTACTGATAATTAGGTCAATTTTGGGTGTCTACATTTTGCCCCTCTTTGATATAATATTCATTAGAATATTGTGTCAAAGAAGATACGATAATTCACTCGATAAACAAGGTGATGCCCCCTTGAGAGGTAAGCCAGGCTAACCAGGAAGGGCTAGGTTGGCTCGCGATAAGATGAAAGGCTAGAAACAAGGTTGACACAAAGAAAACAAGGGTTGGGTGGGATAAACTAGGAGGGTTTGGAAGAAAAGAGGCTTTGGTATAGAAGAATTATGGTTTGGAAATGGGGCTATAAGTAGGTCCTTTAAGGGAAAATAGGTTCATTTGTGCTTATTTGTGTTCAGTGCTTATAGAGATCTAGAGCTCCCTAGAGGTTTGGTGCTTCAAGTATTGGAGAGCTATCAGGATGGTGATTCCATGCAGTGATCATCGTACTGAGCGAGTGAGGACACATGGGCGACCAGTAGGAGCAGGCTTAGCAGTATGTACCAAAATTTTTGCTAAAAGCATAATTTTTTAATGTTAAAAGCGTAATAAATGCACACACATCACCAAAAGTGAGCAGTTATAGGATAGGAAATGTAGGTCGCTTATAGATGAAAAGGGGTCACTTATGGTAAACTAGGTCACTTATAGGCGCAGACTGATCGCTTAGGGTAAAAGGTCGCTTCTAGTCAGCTAAGTCAAGTAGAGAAGTGAAATGCGCATAGGGTAAATTCAGGTCACTTATAAATAAAAAGTAATCACTTAGAGTAAATCAGATCACTTGCAAGCAACAATTGCTCACTTATAGTAGATAAATCGCTTAGTTGCAAAAATTGTTTGCTTGGAGAAAAATGGCTGGCTTATGAGGAAAAGACTAGTGCATGTAGAAAAATGGGTCACTTTTAGGAAAGAAGACAGATTTATAGCAGTCAAAAGTCAAAGTTTAGCACAAGAGACTGATACTACCACTGTTCTCGTGAGAGCCACATCCTAGAGACTTGCGATTGGTCAGACTGTTGGATGCAAAGGAGCAACTGTTCTTAGATATCATTGGTTTAGAGCATGTGTCATGATTAGAGCCAGTGTAGGCACATCAAGGACTAAAGACATCAATGGTTGAGCAATGGAGGAGTGAGCATAGTTCATTCTTCTTGCCAATGAGAAAGGCAACATATACACTAGAGGATGTGTTACAGATTCTACACACCTTGATTGATGGAGATAGAGTAGATTATGATCCTGACTTGGGTCCAACTGCATTCAGATGACTGTTCGAGACTCCAGACATTGGGACTGAGGGATCAGAGATTCTGATGGATAGGATGGAAGAGCTTTGTGATAGGTTATAGTGGGTAGTGGTAGCTATTATTAGATGGCTGGTTGGAGACAGACGGGCGAGAGGATTTCCAGTCGGATGAGGGACAATTATGGAGGGGATGTTCTCATATTGGAATAGATATGCATGGGCTGAGTGTGTACTTGGGCAACTATATCATTATCTGAATGATTGTGCATATATGTTCGAAGATAGTATGTCTACAAGAGTCACAGTGTTGCATGTATGGGCATATGAGCACATTCTGGTGATGAGGCCAAATGGATGGGTGGCTAGGGTAGCAGGAGAGATGTATGTGAGGATGTATAGGGGAGCTCTTACCTATCAATAATGCATGGGGTATAGTGTACTAGAGATGAATATTGCATGAGGTGGATAGATTTGTATGGAGATCATGGCTAGGTTGTAAGAGATGGGAGGAGGAAGATATGGAGCTTGTCTATGCTAGGTAGGCTAGGTACATTTTTGGTCATAGGATATATATCATAGAGCGCTATTTGCTCGAGAGGGTATTGAGGTAGTTCAGGATACCACAGGTAGTACCAGTAGGTGATGCCATTTTTCGGAGGACTCGGTAGGAGGTGTTTGATTGGGGGCTAGAGATAGTGGTGGATATTGCTTTGGCGGAGAGAGAGGGATTACAGCCAGTTATGTGGTAGTGGAGATAGGGTCCTGTAGATTTAGGGACTTTACCAGATTATGATGCATACTGGGCCGCAGCTAGGCTGACTTGGTTGACGAGGCTTGGGGAGATAGGAGAGATTGGGATGGAGAGGCCAGTTAGGAGGAGGCAGTGATGAGCTCCACCAGTATAGGTAGTAGTACCAGTAGTGCCAGGGATTCAGGGACAGAGGCAGGCTCAGCCATAGATTCTTACTTAGCCACATGCATAGGTGCTAGGAGATGATGATGTTGGGATTCAACAGATTAGGTGGAGGATTAGAGAGGAGAGGAGATGGAGGCAGTGGGCTTAGTTCAGGTTAAGGAGGGTAGAGATAGATAGACATCAGGTGGTCTTAGGGTTGAGGCATGCTAGAGCACAGGCTCAGGCATAATTGCAGGCTGGAGTATAGGGAGGTGATGGATAGGATGATGGTACTCTTGTGAGGGTGATAGGAGAGAGAGATGTAGCTAGACAAAGTGAGCAGGTTATGTAGATGGAGAGAGATAATACATTGCAGTGAGTTCAGGCTATTATAGTGGAGAGAGATTCCCTGAGGACTAAGAGGGATTCAACAGTACAGCAGGTACAAGTTGTGACAGCTTAGAGGGATGCAGCTGTGTAATAGGTGTAGGCTATGACAGTTGAGAGGGATAGGGCAATAGCTACACTGGGGATAGATGGATCCACCATGTATCTAGCTACACAGTTGACACAGACACATGGAGAGATGAGGAGAGCACAAAGTGAGGCTGAGTATTATAGAGGCTTCTATTATGGGACAGTGCCAGTGGAGCAGAGGTGGCCTAGCTACAGGAGTAGGTCAGGGGCTTCAAGTTCACAGAGGACAGGAGGATCAAGGTCTATAGCTTTAGTTATGGGGCCTCCTAGAGATGGTAGACCAAGGACATGACCCAGTGGTGGTGGACAGGGTGAGGGAGTTGCCAGTAGTCACTAGGGCTTTCCATGTTTATGTATCATTTGTATCATGATGAGGCCTATGAGCCGATTGTACATATAGTTTTGATGGCTCATGGATAGCCTATTTTGTACATGTAGACACTTGTATATTGACTTGTGCGATGATATATATATGATGGTGATTTTGGATATCTATGTGATGTTGTAATGATGATGGATGCACTTATGTTATGATGTTAGGCATTTTTGTATTTTCATAGTCTGTATGGATGTTTATGCAAATGCTAATAATGTAAATATCTTATGCTAATGGTATTATGATGATAGCAATGCATAGAATGGTAATGATAATGGAACATATCTAGATGACAATGATAATGATAGGTACCTATATATACCTAACACACTTGTTTTGAAGGATAAGGATGAGGAAAATGAAGAAAGGGAAACAAGGACTGAAGAGGGAGGGACATATTGATCTTGGTTGAGGACTATATAGGAATATGATGGGATGGATAGATGATATGACAACTTTTAAGGTAATTTCTCAAAAGCAAAGAAAATGCAATCCTTATGTTTGATATAGCATATGGATGTTATGCACCAGGGTATAAAAGACCAAGGTGTCGAAATATCCAATGCATAACTAGCATACTAAAATCTTGTCTAAACGTATGAGGACAAAATGTTGATCCAACATACACAAGATATGAATAGCAGCTAGTGTTCCAAGATGGACTTTGATGCTACAAGCAAAGGTTTGAGCTTATCTCTGCTACACATAATGACACCTTGTTGGTTATATGTATGGAAATAGTCTTAGCATAGAATAGTCTCAATGCATAAGAGACTATTTATCTTCTTAGATGCAAAAGATATTGATATGCAAGATGCTAATCCCAACATGTACAAGATACCAATATTTCTAGGAAGAGAATAAGATCATCCCATAGACACAACATACAAAAGCAATATGACCATGCCCCATTCCGTACTTCATCACAACATACCAAGATATGGTAGATCAAGGCAGTCTTGATTATGTATAAGAAAGGGACAAAAGATAAATCAAAAAATAAAATAAAAGATATTGTCATCATGTTCTCTTGCCAAATTTTAAATGCTCTTGGACAAATTTAAGCTAGTAACTTGTTGAGAGGAAAGCTGCATCCTGTTGAAGGCTAAAGATGTTGGTAAAATGCTATAGCAAATGTTGGCTTAAGGCATGCGAACAAATAGCTTTTGGCTTATCCCTGATTTGTTAAAATACTTGAGCTTTCTTTGATATGCATAGTCTACTTCTTGCTTGAGCTGGTCAAAGAGAAGAAGATGGAAGATGAAAGAAGATGAAGGATGGGGTGGATCATTTGTGTTTGTGTACTGGATACTTCTTTCGTATTCCAGACTACCTACATACCTTGTATCCACGAGATCAAAGCACATTACGATAGTGATGAGACATGATGAATATGTAGTTCTGGGTTTATGGATGATGTAAGTGATGAAAGATAGAAGAAAGGTGAGATAATAGATTGGAGGATAATTAGAAGAAAGATTAAAGATAGATGATGAAAAAGGGGCTATAGTCTATGCCTAAATCAGAGTGCTTCCTTCGCATCTCAGATTGCCTACATACCCTGTATCCATGGGATCAAGGCTTTGAATGATAGAGATGTGATGTAATTCTTGTTTATTGCATTGATGGTTGATGTCAAAAGTTCAACTTCATTGCTTAGATTTTTGTGATGTTTTGATTTTTGTTTGTATTTTTGGGAACATTTGATTTTTTTGGATTTTTGTTGTATTTTGGTTGTGTTTTGGATGTTTGCTATGATATGAGCTAGAGCTGTAGATATCCACTTTCAAATAAGGCTCAACAAGTGCCCCCAGTGTGGGATGAGGTTTATTAGGAAGATGCTACGATGGATGTGTTTATACAGATAATATGCTATGGTGTCAAATGATATCTCAAGCCCAACAAAGTCCAAACTATGAAAGCTAGCATGGCAGAGGCAAGGGCTAAAAAAGCTTTTATTATAGATGGATAAGGGATAATGGGTTACAATGTTTATATAGGGACAATAGTGGATTATGATGTGGATTATGTAGGTAAGTGTTGTGATGTTCACAACACGCCCCATTTTACTCCTTAGCAAAATGAGGACCCCTGTTGTGGCTTTTGCTTTTGCTTGTGTGTGTTGTTTTGCTTGGTGGTAAAGGGAAAAAAGAGTGAATAATACAAACCTTATTGACAATAGAGAAAAAATTGCATTAAATGCCAGAGCAGAGTACAGGTAAATTCCTTGTCAAAAATGAATAGGGGTTGATTTTTGAACCATCTTAAAATTCCCTATATTTTGCAAGATATGAGTGTTTTGGTAAAATGTACATTCGGGTTTGTATGTTGCATATGCAATGTCTTTTGTATATCAGGTTGCATATACAAGGTCCTTTGTATACAAGTTCTCTTGTATACCAAGTCCTTTGTATATCCCTTTCCATATACAAAGTCATTTGTATATGCAAAGTCATTTTTTATACAAGTCTGCTTCTACGTCGGGTTTGTATACATTGGGTCTTGTATGCATTCTCTATTATTTTATTTTTACATGCAAAGTAGACCCGACACAGTTGAAAGTTGAAATGGATATTTTGTTAAGTCCGTCGAATGTATTTTTTGGTTTGTATGTTTGAAAGTGCGAAATATACAAAGTGGAGATGTAATGCCCACATACATTTTGTGGACCCGAAATGCTTATAAATCACAGTTAAATCATTGTATGTTTGCGCAATGTATGTATCTTACATACATTCACGATATACAACGCTTTATACATTGCGTGGACCCAAAAAAATTATTAAAGGTAGTAAAATTCTTGTATGTTTTCAGCTTGTATGTAATTTACATACATTGCGATATACAAGACCACATGCAGGTGCCAAACCCGAAATGTTTATGAAAAAGAGTTAAGTCGTTGTATGTTCGTGCTTTGTATGTTCCACATACAAAGCCGATATACATTATGCCACATGCAAGTGTTGGAACCCAAATACTATGAAGTGAAGTTAAATGCTTGTATATTTGATGCTTTGCATGTATATTTTGAAACATACATTACATTTTATACATACAGGCCAGAACTCGAAAGGGGATTAAAATACAGTATAAGGCATGCATCACATCCAATTTGTATATCGAAGGATGCATTATGTTATGTACATGGCGGATCTGGCAGGTAAGTAAACTGCAGTTTATAAGGAGCGATAGGTCCGAAGCACATACAAAGGAGTTTGTATGTATCTTGGTCTTCGGTGTAACTTTTGGTATCGACGGAGTTTGGTTTGGTCTCAGCGATAGGTGGTGTCTTGCTGATGGATGGTCTTTGGGGTAAGTTGAGCTATCAGTGGAGCTTTAAGGTGTTACTTCGACAGTTGTGTATTATGCTAATGAAGGCTGACATACAAAGGAGCTTGTATGTATCAGCTTGTATAATTTCAAATGCATGATTCTGAGATACAAGCGATACATACAAGCAATAGATGCAAAAGGGAAGATGCAAGGAAAAAAGGTGCGAAAACAAAACGAAAGAGATTTTGAAGCTGATTTGAGGCCCGATGCATGTTTTTGGTCAACGATGGTTGACCCGACCATTTTTTAAACATTGTATATGCATTTGGGCACGCGGATGTTTACAGATGTTGGAATTTCATGGACCGATATCTATGCTTACATATTTTGAACCTGATATAAGTGTTTAAATTTCCTGATTGATTTATGAAATAATGATACTTAATCCCTGCTTATTTATTGCAGATTGATGGAGCTGTTTGGAGTAGTTGGAAATTATAGTCACTGACACACAGTGGTAGCATGCAGGTGAACATAAAGACAAAACTTAAAGGCAGATCAGATCACTAAGGAGGTGAAAGAGATAAGGATGGCAACGAGAAGTGACATGTAGGTGAAATTTAATGGTGATCAGATCACAACAAACCTGGAGGAGTCAAGGCCTTCAATGCAAAGGACAAAATGTAGAAGGAGAAACATTATTAAAAGGAGCAACAATTATTTTTGAGTTGTTGGGGTTTCCAAAGCAGGATTTTTACGCTCAGTAAAGATCATGCTGCTCAGAGTTTTTTGGGCAAGATTTTTCCACCGCCATTTGACTAGGGTTTTTGGGCATCATATTGGGGAAAAATTAGGACCATATATTAACCCCTTTTTATTTAGTATAGGAGGGAAGTCAATCATACCAAAAATCAGACCTGAAACAATTTAGTATAGGAGATCAGATTACTGAGATTAATGGGGAGTGAACTGTTGAAATGTCAAGGTTCTTTCCTCAGATCATTGTAAATATACTTATTCTAAAGCATACTAAATGGAGATGAAGCTTTAGATTACTTCCTGATTGTATTTTATGTAATCTTCGAGTTGATTTCTAGATGTGTACTGGTGAATGTTATGTTCAATAGAAGCGCTTTCATTTTATTGCATGTTGTTGTCAACTTTTCCTTTGAAGATTTGCATTGAATCATGCAGATTTGTGGACTGTCCTGGTGAAGTATGATTCTAGTTTTCTTCTCTTCATTGTTGTATCGGAATATGTATGTGAATCAGTGATCTCAGTCAAGTAATTTTGGGAATCTAATTCTTTAAACCCTATCTCTGTTATTTTCCTTTTTTTAATTTCATTGAAATCACTTCCATAACTGTAATACACAAATAAATGAAAATTAGAACAGAGAAATATGCTGACATCCCGTAGATAAATGAATATCATTAGCATATTTGAGCTAAATGCATGTAGTATTGAAAATATCATGCAAATATCAAACTGTAGACACATTATTTGAGTAAGTTCATAGTAAACTTTGTAGAAATTACCGAGGAACGTAAGGCCCTTGAATAATTAATAGCAACACATATCAACCACTGAGTAACGTCAGTAGATTATGAACTAATCAACAATGACTTGGGATCATGAATTCTTTGAATGCATCGTATCTTTCAAGATAAATAAAGGTTGTTGTGTAGCTTTTATTTTGTGTTTGTGTGTGACTAACTTCACCATCAATAGAAACTGGCACTAGAAGGAGGGGTTGAATAAAGAATCTATGTTTTTCTGCAAATGTTGTATAAACATTTTCTAAACTTTCAAGTTTTATTCTGAGATATGATAGATCTCATTAAAATTTTAAAAATACTAAAAATAGAAAACAAAGTCTCATTTTGATGGATGCATATGAGGATAATTATCAAGTTAATATTCCTTTATTTCAGGAAACTTTGAATAAGCAGATTTATCCTCAAAGTTTGTATAACTTTGGTTTATCTAGTTGTTGTAGGATACACTAGACTATAGAGCAGAGTGAATTTAACTGTTTAACTTTTCTCACAAGGTTGGATTTATATCTGAAGGGACTAATATTATTTATAAATTCATTTAGGGCTAAAGTCTGGTAGGAAAATGAAAAAATTCTGTAACAGCAAGAAGAGACAACACCTGTGATCACGAGTTGGTCAGAAAATTAAATAGCTGAATCAGTTCCAAAAGGTAAGGATAGTGAAGCATCTTTCCTTGAGCCATTTTATGGTGACGTTGATAGGAGTTCTTCAAATGGGGAGTGTCGGTATAAATCTATCAAAATTTGTAGAGAAGAAACCACTTGTCAGGATGAAATCTTTGATTATGATCCTAATACTTTTGATAAGGATAGTGAAGCATCTTTCCTTAAGTCATTTTATGGTGAGAATTGGTGTTCTCTACTTAATAATAAGGATGAGACAGAGTGCAGGTATGAGTCTTTTGAAAATCCTAGAGAAGAAAGTGCTTCTTGTTTCATGTCATCAGACAATCAACAAGAAAGATTTGGTGAGGGGGAAGACAAATGTGAAATTGATCTTGATACACTAGACAAATATATTGAAATATTAAATGCTTGTTAGGATAATGTTTCTGGAATTGAATTTAGCAATTTTGATAGAGATGAGTTGATAAAGAAGTGTAAACAGGTAATAGAATAATTTAAACACACTATTGTTGATGAAGTTCCTATTATAGCAACTAATAGAGTCATAGAAAAGGAAATAAATGCTGATTTACTACATGACTTCTTTCAATTAAATGATCAAATGCAAGAATGTTGCAGGTCAGTGGAACCAGATACCTTACTAGATGGCAGAAGTGAAATACTTGATGAACAATCCATGAAAGTTGAAAATGCAGAAAACTTTGGAGTTGTTGTGCATGATTAGATGCCAATCCAATGTCATTTTGAAAATGAAACAGGGGAGTATTCTTATCAATCGAAAGTTGTTTCACCTTTACAGTCAAATGATTTAGAAATGATAAATTTCTGTATATCAGGTTATGATGATGAAGATACTCATTTAGATGCTGATGTGCAGGGAATTGAAGAAAATGTTGAGGTGTTTCCTGAAGTCAAAAGTCATATAAGTTTGCAAAATGAAGAGATGAAATTGGATAATGATGAGGAAGATCGCTTCAAGAATTTTTAATTGTACTTGTCTAGAAATATACAGTGTAGCCAAATATTAGGTTTACCCACTGATGATATCTTGATTGAAAGTTGGTGCAAATTGCATGAAGAAGCACATTTAGAAAGGCATTGTGATGCCTGCTTAGACATGATGGAATTAAAATTAAATGAAAATCTTGAGGTGCTTCCTGAAGTCAAGAATCAGATGAACATGCAGAATGAAGAAATCAAGCTGGATAAAGATGAAGAAATAATCCATCAAGAGCCATACATCCTTCAATTCGAAGTGAGACCAGACAGTGAGCCAAGCAATAAAAGTGCAGAATCAAATGGAAGACAAGCATGTCCAACGGAGCTAGAGATGCACCAGGTTGTATCTTTCCTTTCCATAGTAAATGTTGTTGATTATTATTTTGATTATGGAAATTCAGGAAATAGGACATGCATATGGATTAATCATGAGCATGATGAGCTTCCTCAGTTGCTAATTACCAGAGATTATTTCGTTAAGCACAGTGACGGTAGAATACAAGAGCATTTTTCAGAATTCAAAGATAAATTTGCTAAGTTGAGACCCATAACTAATATCCTAATGCTACTACACAATCTAAGGAAATATGCAAATACGGGTGTATTTGGGTCTTATCCTAGGTTTTATTTGCCTTGTAGTGTTTTGTATATAGTTTCATAGAGTAGTTGTTTTGTTTCTTTTCTTTGCTTTCTTGTTTTGCTTTCTGTTGTTTCCTTTCGTGGGTTAGTTGTTTGTACAGTCTGTTTGTTTTGGTTGCTTTTTTGTTTCCTCAACAGGGATCTTTATTTTGATTTAGAGTAAGAAGGAGCAGACTAACAACCATTGAAAACAATAGAAAATTCAGAACATTCAGGTTAATTGTTTAAAATTTATGCATAACTTCTTGTAACTGTCATGAATGTAGAAAGTTGTTTAACTTTGTGAAATTTTGTATTCAATAACTATGGGTTGAGAATTCAAGGAAGTTTCTCACAATGACACACCTAAAATCCTTGGGTTTGTTGAACTTACCAGTGTAGATATTAGGTGAAAAATCCGAGGTAACCCTTGCTAACATTACAATTCTCAGCTTAATTTCAGCAAGTGACCACTCCTTGCATCATGAAGTTACAAATGCAATATCTCATGAAATCTCTATCAAATACAAAAAATAGAAGTAATAAATAAATAAAATGGATTATATTGAAAATCCAGATTAAGCCATCTAAGTAACTCTACTGGGGCTATAGACGCTCGCTGGCAGTGGGGCTCTACTTAGGAGAATTGTAACAATAACCTTGCCGGGGCTATGGATGCCTGCTGGCAACAAGACTCTATCTAGTTGGCTGAGGGAATGACATCAACTATGTAGTCTAATGTTAGTCAGTGGTTTGTTCAACTGATCTTCAAGATGAGGATAATTAATCATGTGCACCCACTTAAACTGAAAGTGAAAATTCATGCACCTTATTGAATACATTGAGTCTCAAGTTGGATAATGATTTGCAAAAAAGATAGTTGGAAGTTATGAATTTATTTCATTTAGTTTTCTTTAATGGTTTGAATTTAATTATTTTTTTTGGTGGCTAGTTGTTGTGATGTTCACAACATGCCCCATTTTACTCCTTAGCAAAATGAGGACCCCTGCTGTAGCTTTTGCTTTTTTCTTGTGTGTGTTGTTTTGCTTGGTGGTAAACGGAAAAGAGAGTGAGTAATACAAACCTTATTGAGAATAGAGAAAAAATTGCATTAAGTGCCAAAGTAGAGTACAGGTGAATTCCTTGTCAAAAATGAATAGGGGTTACTTTTTGAACCATCTTAAAATTTCCTGTATTTTGCAAGATATGAGTGTTTTGGTAAAATGTACATTCAGGTTTGTATGTTGCATATACAATGTCTTTTGTATATTGGGTTGCATATACAATGTCTTTTGTATATCGGGTTTGTATATGCAAAGTCATTTTTTATACAAGTCTACTTGTATGTCGGGTTTGTATACATACAAAGTGGACCTGACGCAGTTCAAAGTTGAAATGGATATTTTGTTAAGTTCGTTGAATGTATTTTTTGGTTTGTATGTTTGAAAGTGCGAAATATACAAAGTGGAGATGCAATGCCCACATACATTCCGCAGACCCGAAATGCTTATAAATCATGGTTAAATCGTTGTATGTTTGCGCAATGTATGTATCTTACATACATACACGATATACAACGCTTTATACATTGCCTGGACCTGAAAAAATTATTAAAGGCAGTAAAATTGTTGTATGTTTCCGGCTTGTATGTAATTTACATACATTACGATATACAAGATCACATGCAGGTGCCGGACCTGAAATGTTTATGAAACAGAGTTAAGTCATTGTATGTTTGTGCTTTGTATGTTTTGACATACAAAGCTGAAATACATTAAGCCACATGCAAGTGCCAGAACCCAAATACTATGAAATGAAGTTAAATGCTTGTATATTTGATGCCTCGCATGTATATTTCGAAACATACATTACATTTTATACATACAGGCTGGAACTCAAAAGGGGATTAAAATACAGTATAAGGCATGCATCACGTCTGATTTGTATATCAAAGGATGCATTATGTTATGTACATGGCAGATCTGGTAGGTAAGTAAACTGTCGTTTATAAGGAGCGATAGGTCTGAAGCACATACAAAGGAGTTTGTATGTATCTCGGTCTTCGGTGTAACTTTTGGTATCGACGGAGTTTGGTTTGGTCTCGGCGATAGGTGGTGTCTTGCCGATGGATGGTCTTCAGGGTAAGTTGAGCTATCGGTGGAGCTTTAAGGTGTTACTCCGACAGTTGTGTGTTATGTCGATGAAGGCTGAATACAAAGGAGCTTGTATGTATCGGCTTGTATAATTTCAAATGCATGATTCTAAGATACAAGTGATACATACAAGCGATAGATGCAAAAGGGAAGATGCAAGGAAAAAAGGTGGGAAAACAAAATGAAAGAGATTTTGAAGCCGATTTGAGGCCTGATGCATGTTTTTGGTCAACGATGGTTGACCCGACCATTTTTTAAACATTGTATATGCCTTTGGGCATGCAGATGTTTACAGATGCTGGAATTTCATGGCCTGATATTTGTGCTTGCATATTCTGAACCTGATATAAGTGTTTAAATTTCTTGATTGATTTATTAAATAATGATACTTAATCCCTGCTTGCTTATTGCAGATTGATGGAGCTGTTTGGAATAGCTGGAAATTATAGTCGCTGACACACAGTGGCGGCATGCAGGTGAACATAAAGATGGAACTTGAAGGCAGATCAGATCACTAAGGAGGCAAAAGAGATAAGGATGGCGGCGAGAAGTGACATGCACGTGAAATTTAATGGCAATCAGATCACAACGAACCTGGAGGAGTCAAGGCCTTCAATGCAGAGGACAAAATGTAGAAGGAGAAACATTATTAAAAGGAGCAACAATTATTTTTGAGCTGTTGGGGTTTCCAAAGCAGGATCTTTACGCTCAATAAAGATCATGTTGCTCAAAGTTTTTCGGGCAAGATTTTTCCATCGCCATTTCACTAGGGTTTTTGGGCGACATATTGGGGAAAAATCAGGGCCATCTATTAACCCCTTTTTATTTTGTACAAGAGAGAGGTCAATCATACCAAAAATCAGACCTAAAACAATTTAGTATAGGAGATCAAATTACTGAGATTAATGGGGACTGAACTGTTGAAATGTCAAGGCTCTTTCCTTAGATCATTGTAAATATACTTATTCTAAAGCATACTGAATGGAGGTGAAGCTTCAGATTACTTCCTGATTGTAAATTTTATGTAATCTTTGAGTTGGTTTCTGGATGTGTATTGGTGAATGTTGTGTTCAATAGAAGCACTTTCATTTTATTGCATGTTGTTGTCAACTTTTCCTTTGAAGATTTGCACTGAATCATGGGGATTTGTGGACTGTCTTGGTGAAGTATGATTCTAGTTTTCTTCTCTTCATTGCTGTATCGGAATATGTATGTGAATCAGTGATCTCAGTCAGGTAATTTTGGGAATCTAATTCTTTAAACCCTATCTCTGTTATTTTCCTTTTTTTTAATTTCATTGAAATGACTTCCATAACTGTAATACACGGATAAACGAAAAGAAAAATAGAGAAATATGCTGATATCCTGTAGATAAATGAATATCATTAGCATATTTGAGCTAAATGCATGTAGTATTAAAAATATCATGCAAAAACTTGCAAATAATGGTAGAAATCATGCAAATATCAACCTGTAGACACATTATTTGAGTAAGTTCATAGTAAACTTTGCAGAAATTACTAAGGAACGTAAGGCCCCTGAGTGATTAATAGCAGCACACATCAACCATTGAGTAATGTCAGTAGATTATGAACTAATCAACAGAGACTTGGGATCATGAATTCTGAATTCATCATATCTTTCAAGATAAATAAAGGTTGTTGTGTAACTTTTATTTTGTGTTTGTGTGTGACTAACTTCACCATCAACAGTAAGATAATGGATGATGCTATGGAAAGCTGTGATCAAACAAACTAAGTAAATTGTGGAGGTTGGTCTCTACACATAGCGCCTATTTGCCAGGTTTTCACTACGGTACTTACCCAAGGTGCCTATTTACCAGGTTTTCACCAGAGGATGAATTATTTATCTTGTACTATTTTTGTCATGGTTTTCACTATAGGATGGATTTTTTTTTAATCAATATGCTAAGGCTCATGGGTAGAACTTTTTTAGATGAATGTTGTTGACTGGTTCATCCAAGGGAAAACCTTCAAGTGTTGAGAGAGTGTATGCGCCTAATCCGTAGACTGATGTGATGACAAAAGGACCAAGCCAATTAGGTTCAAACTTGCCCTATTTCTCATGATGTTGTTGATTCCTTTGATTCTCTTTAAGGACAAGATCTCCAACTTGAAACCTTCGTTCTCTAATATTACTGTTATAGCCGCGGCGTAGCCGATTTTGATAAACTTGGAAATGGTTGAGTGCTATAAGACGTTGTTCATCTAATAGCTCAAGATCATGGAGTCTGGATACTCTATATTCTTTATCTAAGATAATATGCTGTAGAGATACTCACAGTGAGGGGATCACAACCTCAATAGGTAGAATAGATTTAGTGCCATACACAAGGGCATAAGGTGTAGCACCAGTTGGAGCTCTGACACTTGTTCTATAAGCCCATAGTGTAGGATTAAGTTGTAAGTGACAATCACAACCAGCTTCATTAACTATCTTTTTAAGGATTTTAATGATGGTTTTGTTAGAAGCCTCAGCTTGGCTGTTACTTTGAGGATAGTAAGGTGTAGAGAACCTATGTTGGATATGGAACTTGTTGCAAAGATCTCTATCCTCTTGATTTTTGAAGGGATGACCATTATCAGTGGCAATGGCTTGAGGGACTCCATATCAGCAAATGATATAGTGTAGGATAAACTTGGATATTTGCTTTCCAATGATGTAGCTCATTGGTATTGCTTCCACCCACTTTGTAAAATACTCAGTGGTGGTGATAATGAACTTATGACCATTTGATGAGTTAGGATGGATTTTACCTATGAGATCAAGTCCCCACTGCGAGAATGGCGGAGTAATGATAGGCTAAAGTTCATGTGTTGGTGCATGTAACATATCCCCATGTTTTTGACATTGTAGACATCTCTTTACAAATTGATGTGCATCTTTCTCCATAGTTGGCCAAAAGAATCTAGCTCATAGAATTTTCTTAACAAGACCAGGGCTAGTGGAATGTGATCCACAGACACTTCATGTACCTCATGTAAGGCAACCTTTGCTTCCTCGGAATCAAGACATCTAATAACGATACCATCAAGACTCTGACGATACAGGGTGTCTTCTAGGATAGTGTAGCGAGAGGCTCGATGGATAAATGATTTTCGTTGGGTATTAGATAGCTAAAATGGTAAGGTTTGATTGCAGCGATACTCGTTTAAGTCATCATACCAAGGTGAATTGGGACCAACAATCTCACATATAACCTCGGACTGGGGTACTTCAAATGCTGGGATCAGAAGTTGTTCAACTAGAAACTCACACTTATGTGCATTGGAAGGAATGTATAGAAGAGATCCAATCATAGCCACGGCATCTGCTACTTTATTTTGTATCCTTGGGATCTGCTCAAAGGTGATATTGTCAAAGTATTTCTTGAAATCGTCAACCATTATCTTATATGGAAGAAGCTTCTCATCTTTTGTTTAATACTCATCTAAGACCTATTTGATGACTAATTGGGAATCACCAAAGACCTATAGCTGTTTGATAGCCCATTGCACTGCCATGTGTAATCCTGTGATTAAAGCTTCATATTCTGCTATGTTGTTGGTACACGGAAATGCAATCCTATATGACTTTGGGATACAATCTCCTTTAGGGGTGACAAACAATATCCCTGCTCCTAATCCATGCTATGTGTAAGATACATCAAAGTATAGTTCCCACAATGTTGGAGAAGTTAGATTAAATAATTCTTCATCAGGGAACTCTGGATGTATTGGATAAATATCTGTGATGGGTGCTGCGGCTAACTGATCAGCAATAACTTGTCCTTTTATGGCCTTTCGATCCACATATTGGATGTTAAATTTACTTAGGATCATAACCCATTTTGCTACTCTTCCCATAGGTATTGCTTTGGAGAGAAGATACTTAAGTGGATCAAAGTTAGATATTAGCTTTGTTGTTTAGTTCAAAATGTAATGTCGCAACTTTTGAGTAGCAAACACCAATGCTAAATGTGATGGGTAAAATGTGGGAATAATCGATAACAATAACAAACGCAAACACCAATGAAATATGAAGATAAAGGATTAATAATAAAGAAGAATGATACTTACAACCTTTACCTTACACCTTCCATTATTCGCCTTTTCTTTCTTGATCTTCATGAGATGAATATTGGCCCTCAGGAAGCTTGCTTCCTCACTTCGAATCCTCAAGATGACAAGGAGAAGTTGGCTCTGATACTTGGTGTGATTGAAGATGAGCTTCAACACACTATGAAATGGATGATATGAGTGGTGTGATAATGGTGGTAGGGGTGCCAATGGTGTGCAATTGTTCCTACAACATAAGTTTACTTGAATGATGGTTATGAAATGAAGAGATAAAAGGTTGTATTTATAGAGTTGGGTGAGAGAAGATCATGTTGCAATTATGAGGTTAACCAGTGTTGTCATTGATGTCAACATACTCATATTGCATTGATGAGAAGGATTGGATGAGCTGTGTGCTGAGGATATTGAGAAAATTAGTCTCAATCAGGAACAGTGATGAGAAGAAGGCCAAAGTACTCAATAGGTAGAGGATCAGAGGATGCAGATTAAAGGGTTTGTAGATATGAGTCTTGAGATGTTCCAGTTAAGATTTTAGAGGTCTGCATGAAGATATGAAGAAGTTGTCATCAATCAATTAGAACTAGTTCTTGGAGATGCTCTGGAGTGACAAAGTGTCACAAAAAGGTCCAGTGAGATTTGGAAGTGCATTGTCCTATTCTGCGGATTGGAAGGAGTGTTTGGGATGTCCTTGTGATGTGTCATCTTGATTTGTTCATGGTTTGGAGGTCCGGAAGCACCTTTGTGAGTGTGACAGTCACGACAGACTGTGTTCTTGAAGTTTCAAATGAAGAAGAGAAGAATTCCAGTAAGCTGATAAAGTGCGGATGTTCTTGGTGACTCAGGAAAGGTTTTTGGTGATCCTTGGATCATGCACAAGTCTTATTGGCGGTCCGCATTAAAGATAGAGTTTAGATTTGATGTAAAGACCATCAGTTGTTGGTGTTCTTCCTGAGTCTAGCCGACCGGATGTATTACACGTCTTGCGGATGATCTTGTAGATGATTGCTGACTTAGATGATTGTTCCTAAGTTGATGCCTTGTATAAATAAGGATTGTGAATTCATTTTTGAAATGTAGTGTGGAGCGGATGAGTGTGGAATAGTGAAAGAGTGAAAGGCAGAGCAGGAGTGTTTCGGGCTTAAATGGAACTAATCCAGTCATGGTAAAGATGTCAATCTCCAGTTCAAGTTTGTAATACTTATGATCTTGTAGATAGTGTGTCTCTTGTAGGCAGTGTGCCTCCTTGTGAGCAGTGTGCTCAGGCGGTGAGCCCTAATTGGCAAGTGCCATCCATTTTTCTTATTCTTCTAACAAAGAATAATCCTTGGGTTAATCACCCCGTGGTTTTTCCCTTAACTAGGTTTTCCACGTCAAAATCTCGGTGTCTAATGTGTTGATGTTTATCTGTTCCAGTGTTAATGCTTTATGCTTTCACGAATGGTTAATTGATATGCTATTAACTAACAAAGAAGAATCAAGTGTTTGAAGTAGAAGCAAGTTTTTGTAAAACTGATTGACTCCCCTCTCAATTGTGTGCCCTAGATCTAACAATTGGTATCAGAGCCAAGTTCCTCTAAAAAGAGCTTAACCGCTTGAGGAGATCCAGGATGTCGTCATACAAGAAGGATAGTCTGAAGTTTGATGGAACCAACTTCTCTCTCTGGAAAGGTCGCATGAAATGTCACTTGGAGTGTATGGGAAAAGCATACTTGTCCATGGCCACAAAACCATATGTACCTCCACAGGGTGGTTCGACAACTCTTAATGAAATCACAGATGCTGAAAATAATCTGCGAACCAAAGAAGTTCTTCTAAGCGCATTGAATGACTCAGAACTCTCAAATGTTATTGACCTACAAACTGCCTATGAGATCTGGGTTAAATTAGAACTTCTACATGAAGGAGATGAGTTTGTTAAGAGTGTAAGATTGCAAAGTCTCAAAGGGAAATTTGAAAGATTGAAGATGAGAGATGATGAAAATATCACTACCTTTATGCTAAGAGTAAATGAGCTGGTGTGTGGAATTAGGAATGCTGGTGGAATTCTGGATGAAAATGAGATTGTTTGCAAAATTCTCAGATCCTTTCCTGCTGCCTACAAAATCAAGGTTGCTACCATTGATGAATTTAGAGCCCATACAACTGTCACAAGAGAGCAATTGGCTGGCAAACTAGCTGCATTTGAAATGACCACGTTTGGAGATGATCCCCCCAAGACTGAATCTGCATTCAAAGCTAGTGCATATGTAAAAGGCAAACAAAGATTTGATCCGGGAGAAAACTCTTCAAGGAAGCTATCATGGTATGATTAAGCAAGGAAAGACATGGAAGAGGAAGAAGCAGAAATAGCTCATCTTGAAGCCCTGATTGCAAAGAGACTGCCAAGAGGATCCGGTAAGTATGAAGGAAAATTATCCTTTAAGTGCTTCAACTGCAATAAGATTGGTCATTTTGCTTCAAGATGTCCGGAAAGATTTGCAAGGTCAAATTCTAACAGACAAAGGTTCCAAAAGAACTGTTATTATGTTCATGAAGAAGATGATAATGAAGGAGTAACAGATGATGAATCAAAAATAGGAAACAAATCCGGAAATGAATGGGTGTTTATTGCCATCAAGGAAGAAGATCCAATATCCTCTGAATCTGTCAATCATAAGGTTGTAGAAAGAGCTTTGGCTTCCCAAGTTGAAGAAAAGGATGATTGGGTTATTGATAGTGGATGCTCTCACCATATGACAAGTGACAAGAACAAGTTCTTAGATTTGGAAAGGTATGAAGGAGGAATGGTAAAGTTTGGTGATAATTCTGCTGGTAGAATCAGAGGTAGGGGAACTATTTCTTTTGATGGAAAGAGAAAAATTGGTAATGTACTGTATGTTGAAGGATTGAAGCACAATCTTCTCAGTGTTGGACAGTTGGTGGACAAAGGTTATGATCTCCAGTTCAAAAATGGAAGATGCAGGATCTTTGAAAGCTCCAGAACTGAGATTGCATCTGGTACTCAAACAAAAGGTAATATCTTCCATCTGGTTGGTTCTAATAAAAGTTGTTTGTTTGTTCAAGTTGATCAGAGTTGGTTATGGCATAGAAGGATGTGTCATGTAAATTTTGATAACATCATCAAGATAAGCAATACTCAGGCTGTAAGAGATCTTCCAAAATTGGTGAAACCTACAAATAGTTTGTGCAAAGAATGTCAGCTAAGTAAACAGAGCAGAGTTTCTTTCAAAAGCAAGGATTAGTCCTCTACTAGATTATTAGAATTAGTTCATACTGATCTATGTGGTCCTACAAAAATCAAGAGTATGCAAGGTGATAGATACTTCATGTTACTAATTGATCACCATTCCTGGATGATGTGGGTTACCTTTCTAAAAGAGAAATCAGAAGCCTTTGAGAAGTTCAAAATCTTCAAAGCTATGGTAGAGAACCAAACTGGATTGAAACTGAAATGTCTGAGGTCTGATAGAGGTGGTGAATTCACATCCGGTGAATTCATAGAATTTTGTGAGAAGCATGGTATAAAGAGACAGTTGTCTGCTCCTAGGACTCCACGACAGAATGGAGTAGTTGAAAGAAAGAACCAGACCATCCAGGAAGCATCCAGGACAATGATGATGGAAGCAAATGTTCCTCAGATGTTTTGGAGAGAGGCTGTCAGCACTGTAGTCTACACTCTCAATCGAGTTCAAATCAGAAGCAATACCGGTAAGACTCCTTATGAACTTTGGTTTGGTATAACTCCTACTATGAGATATTTCAGAGTATTTGGTAGCAAATGTTACATTAAAAGAGATGAAGATCTAGGAAAGTTTGATGCTAGAAGTGATGAAGGAATCTTCTTGGGTTACTCCACTCAAAGCAAATCATATCGGTGTCACAATAAAAGACTAAGAAAGATGATAGAAAGTACAAATGTGAAGTTTGATGAAGGAGTTGAGAAGCCCTCAAGGTTTTATGAATATGATGAAGATGATCAGAATGATTCCTTCATTCAAGGAGCTCAATCCTCCTCTGAAAGTCAGATTCAGACTGATCTGGTAAATCAGGAAGAAGAGGTTTGTCTGAATGAGCCTGATCAAGAAATAGTAGTACAAGAAACTCCCAAAGTTTCAAAGTATGTAACTCTAAACCACTCTGAAGATCAGATCATAGGTGACAAAAGCAAAGGTGTACAAACAAGGAGGAAAATTGCAAAAAATTTAGATGAATGTTGTCTGATCTCAAAGATTGAACCCAAGACAATAAATGAAGCTTGCAATGATGAAAATTGGACCAAAGCAATGGAGGAAGAGTTGATGTAAATTGAGAAAAATCACACTTGGGATCTTGTTCCTAGACCTAGAGACAAGAATGTGATTGGAACCAAATGGGTCTTCCGAAACAAACTAAATGAAGTTGGTGAAGTAATTAGACATAAAGCCAGATTAGTCTACAAAGGCTACTCTCAAATAGAAGGGATTGATTTTGAGGAAACCTTTGCTCCGGTGGCAAGAATTGAAGCAGTCAGACTATTTCTTGCATTTGCCGCCTTCAAAGATTTCAAAGTGTATCAGATGGATGTCAAATCTACTTTCCTGAATGGTGACTTAGAAGAAGAGGTGTACATTGAACAACCAGATGGATTTCAATTATCAGAGCATGGTGATATGTCTGCAAATTAAAGAAGGCACTGTATGGTCTAAAACAAGCCCCAAGAGCATGGTATGAGAGGCTGGACAAACATCTTTTGAAGATTGGTTTTAACAAAGGTACTGCTGATAGTAATCTATATTTCCAAATAGATAATGAAAACATTTTGATTGTTGAAGTGTTTGTGGATGATATCATTTTTGGAGGAAGAGATAGTATGTGTAAAACTTTTGCAAATTAGATGAAAAGTGAATTTGAGATGTCTATGCTTGGTGAAATGAATTTCTTCTTGGGTCTGCAAATCACTCAAACAAAGAAAGGGATCTTCATTTCTCAGACCAAATATGTGAAAGAATTGTTGAGGAAATTTGGGATGGAAGATTCAAAGCCAATGAATACTCCCATGGCAACTAAATGCAAGTTGAGAAAAGATGATGTCTCTCCTAAGGCAAACCAGACAAAGTACAGATCAATGATTGGTGGATTATTGTATCTCACTCATACTAGACCAGATATAATGCAGGCTATTGGTCTTGTGGCAAGATTCTAGGTGGATCCCAGAGAATCTCATGTCATGGCAATCAAAAGAATTTTTAGGTACTTGAAAGGAATAGTTGAGTATGGTCTATGGTATCCTAGAGATTAGGACTTTTCTCTTCATGCATATACAGATGCAGATTGGGCAGGAGATGTGGATGATACGAAGAGTACAAGTGGAGGAGCATTCTTTTTGGGAAAAAGGTTGGTTTCTTGGCTAAGCAAGAAACAAGAGGCAATATCTATGTCTACAACTGAAGCAGAATACATTGTTGTAGCAGGCAGTTGCACTCAAATCTTATGGATGAAGCAGATGTTAAGAGACATTAAAGTAGAATATGAGGAGCCTATCACAATTTTCTGTGATAATTCAAGTGCAATAAACATTTCTAAGAATCTGGTGTTGCATTCTAAGACCAAGCACATATCCATCAAGTTTCACTTTCTGAGAGAACAAGTGAACAAGGATGAAGTCAGATTGGAGTATGTACCCTCCAATGATCAGATTGCAGATATCTTTATTAAACCTCTTCCCAAGGACTATTTTGAGTATCTCAGGGAGAAGTTAGGGGTCATGGCCCCTCCGGTGATGAACTAGGGTGCACTGATGTGCATCAGTCCGGTGGATATCACAGTCATATCTTGTGATCCAGATTGGTGATGGGGAGTTGCTACTTAGGGGGAGTAGCTAGTATGATTATGATGTGTTGAAATTGCAAGTATGAGCCCTTTGCCATTGATGTCAAAGGGGGAGAGAAGACATGTGAAAAACAAGTGGTTGTTGATCAAAGGGGGAGCAGTAAAGAAAGAGAAGACATGTGAAGAGTTGTTGCTGATAGGGGGAGCTATGACAGAAAGGAGTAGTTCTTATCTTGATGGTTTTTCACATCATATGTTGCCATCAATGACAAAGGGGGAGATTGTTGCAAGTACGAGGTTAACCAGTGTTTTCATTGATGTCAACATACTCATATTGCATTGATGAGAAGGATTGGATGAGCTGTGTGTTGAGGATATTCAGAAAATTAGTCTCAATCAAGAACAGTGAAGAACAATGATGAGAAGAAGGCCAAAGTACTCAATAGGTAGAGGATCAGAGGATGCAGATTAAAGGGTTTGTAGATATGAGTCTTGAGATGCTCCAGTTAAGATTTCAGAGGTCCACATGAAGATATGAAGAAGTTGTGATCGATCAAGTAGAAGCAGTTCTGGGAGATGCTCCGGAGTGACAGAGTGTCACAAAAAGGTTCAGTGAGATCCAGAAGTGCATTATCCTATTCTGCGGATTGGAAGGAGTGTTTGGGATGTCCTTGTGATGTGTCATCTTGATTTGTTCATGGTTTGGAGGTCCGGAAGCACCTTTGTGAGTGTGACAGTGGCGACAGACTGTGTTCTTAAAGTTTTAGATGAAGAAGAGAAGAATTTCAGTAAGCTGATAAAGTGCGGATGTTCTTGGTGACTCAGGAAAGGTTTTTGGTGATCCTTGGATTGTGCACAAGTCTTATTGGTGGTCTGCATTAAAGTTAGAGTTTGGATTTGATGTAAAGACCACCAGTTGTTGGTGTTCTTCCTGAGTCTGGCCGACTGGATGTATTACACGTCTTGCGGATGATCTTGTAGATGATTGCCGACTTATATGATTGTTCCTAAGTCGATGCCTTGTATAAATAAGGATTGTGAATTCATTTTTGAATTGTGGTGTGGAGCGGATGAGTGTGGAATAGTGAACGAGCGAAAAGCAGAGCAGGAGTGTTTTGGGCTTAAATGGAACTGATCCAGACATGGTAAAGATGTCAATCTCCAGTTCAAGTTTGTAATACTTATGATCTTGTAGCCAGTGTGTCTCTTGTAGGTAGTGTGCTCAGGAAGTGAACCCTAATTGGCAAGTGCCATCCATTTTTCTTATTCTTCTAATAGAGAATAATCCTTGGGTTAATCACCCCGTGGTTTTTCCCTTAACCAGGTTTTCCACGTCAAAATCTTTGTGTCTAATGTGTTGATGTTTATCTGTTCCGGTGTTAATGCTTTATGCTTTCATGAATGGCTAATTGATATGCTATTAACTAACAAAGAAGAATCAAGTGTTTGAAGTAGAAGCAAGTTTTTGTACAACTAATTCACCCCCCCTCTCAGTTGTGTGCCCTAGATCTAACAAATCAATGGTTGAGAAGAAATAAGAAGATCAATGGAGGAGAATTTAATAGAAGAAGGACATGTGTCATTCAAAAAGAAGCTTTGTTGAGTTAAATGCTTTCTTGATGAGGATGAGTTTTATTTTCTTTAAATTAGAATATATTTTTCTAATTTAAGAGCAAAGTTGCTTTAACTCAGCTTTTGCTTTTGTATGACAAGAAGAATTTGTTTTTAGAAGATATTGAAGATTTTTTATAAGATAAGAAAGCATAATTAAATAAATAAATTTCCTTAATTACTTGTAGATAATTTGGAAGATTAAATAAAATATTTAAATATATTTTATTTTTGGAGATTTAGTTTAAATAAATTTGCATTTTATTTAAATTTGGAAGAATGAAAGATTTAATTAAATAATTAAAATTATTTAATTATTTAGAAGAATAAAGTTGATATAGATGGAATTAATTAAATAAATATAATTTATTTAATTAAATGGGAGAAAATGAATCAAATAAATAAAATCATTTATTTATTTATTGATAGAGGAATGTTAAGATGAAATAAATATTTAAAATATTTATTTATGTAGAGTCATGTCATTTTTAGGTGTATACATTTTGCCCCTCTTTAATGCAATGTGTTTTATCACGTTGTTTCAAAGAATAAGAATTTTTGACAATGATACATGCCCCAGTTTGCCCCTGGTACAAGTTTAACGACAGGATGCCCCCTTGAGAGATTGGACGGGAAGATGACAGAGAGTGTGAGATGGACAATCTCACAAAGAAGAAGGTGGAAAAATAGGTTAGGATGGAGAAGAATGGGACATGGTTCGAAGGAACAGATATGGGAAGTCGTCACAGTTATTAGACAGTCAGTTATTGGTCACTTGCTATATATAGGAGCTAGGTCCACAAGTTCTATTCATTTGCACACTTGTCCTTAGTTGATTGGTCTTGGAGAGCTTAGGAGAGGATGGAAGCTAGAGCAGCCGATAAAGAGATGGATATTCTACGCGAAGAACACCGGTTTGAGCGAGTCTGATGTTTCAATCGGCCAGCCGAGGCAGGACCACCGGTATGTAGTTCATCAAAACTCACTAAAAGTCATTTATTAGGCCAATAAATGTGTAGGCAAAAAAGCTAGGCTAGATGCGCCGAATTGTAGTTCGGTGCATATACGCTTCGAAATGGCGCATATGATGCAAAGTGGCACATGTGAGATATCTTATGGTGCATTTGACAGGGTTGTGCATATAGGCTGGGAATTGGCGCATCCATTGTGGAATGGTGCATGTGACACTAGAAGCGACGCATATGCCAGAACAATGCATACACGTCAAGGATTGGTGCATTCACAGTGAAGCGGTGCATATGATATGGATTGGTGCATTTGCCACCTAGATCAGCGCATTTACACTAGGATAATCAGTTGACCTAACAAAATTAACCCAATTGGCACCTTGATTGATGCGTCAATTGATAAGCGATCTCTGAGATTGCCAAGAATCTAGTCAAAAGATGATATGCTATTTTGATTATTTTGATATGTTAAGTCAATGTTAGGATAGTTTGATTGCTTTGAGTAGGTTTTCTTAGATATGGGTTTCTTTGATGCTATGGTTTGCCTAATTGCAGGAGGATATCTGAGATACCCTGATGTCATGAGAGCAGTTCCCTTTGCCGTTGTTGCAACGATATATGCTGACAAAGATGGACCGTGAGGCGCTTGGTGCTATGGGTCTTCATTATATTTTCTTCATGCCTGAGGTTCACGTGAACCACAGGTTGTTGACTGCAGCAGTGGAGCAATTCCATAGCGAGGACGGGACATTCCATCTACCAACTAGGGAGATGGTGATCACTCTGGAGGACATGTACAGGATTCTGCACCTCCTGATTTAAGGAGAGTTGGTAAAGTATGAGTCACAGTGCGACGCTGGATTGGTTGAGTGTAGACGGGTGGTTGATGACCCAGAGTTGGTGGGGCAGTTGGTTTCATGGAAGGACATTCATGACTACTTCCCCAGGATAGTGGCGAGATTGATCGGTGGCATAGTATGCCCCGATTAGAGGTCGCACAGGTTTCTGATTGGCTAGGGGAGCATGCTAGAGAGCATGGTCACCGATGGGACTCAGTATGCATGGGGCGTGCACGCTAGCACATTTATATAGGGATATGCGCCAGGTCGTGTATCATAGAGGGGACAGCTTGTCAACAGGTGTATCTTTGTTGCAGTTTTGGTTATGGGAGCATATAGCTATCACACAGCTGATATGTCTTTTCCATAAGCAGAGGGGTGAGCCCTAGAGTTACAGATATGCAGGTGTGATTTCCCAGCACAAGTTGGGAAAGCTTGAGTATTAGAGACATGTGCTGGATAACGTGGATCTAGTTATCTGGCGCCCATACCTAGACTGCGAGGTATGGGAGGATGAGGCCGATGAGTTGCCCTATTGCTTCCAGACTCAATGGCTTATTGGCAGGACCAGGTACATATTAGAGAGTCAAATTATGAGTAGAGTTCAGAGACAGTTTGGTAGAGTGCAGGGTCAACCACAAGGATATGTAGGATTCATGAGGACCCATGCAGAGAGATTCAGGTGGGGTCCGATGGCATCATACGAGGAGGCTTTGGAAAACTTTCATCAGATCCCTTATGTAGCTTGGCCCATGAGTAGGGAGATAGTGGATGCTGGCATGATGCCAGATTATGAGGAGTGGTTTGCGGCTCATCTATTCCCCAGATATTTAGGGCCTGGAGAGTTGGCTCCTCGTATAGACAAGGAGGATTCAGATGATAGAGGAGGGGGAGAGATGATGGTGGAGATGGAGGAGGAGGAGGAGATGGAGTAGGAGGTGGAGGAGGTGGTAGACTGAGATAGAGGAGGAGGTCTGGGGAGGGACCTTCAGGTCAGTAGGTGATTGCATAGCCGTAGGTTGTAGGGCAGGTACAGGTTCCAGCACAGTAGGTAGTACCGTAGAGATAGATGTCACCACCACAATAGGTGGCACAACAGTAGGTGTAGGGGCAGGTGCCAACATAGCAGGTGGCACAGGGACAGGGACAGGCAGGGCAGACTCCACAGCCTGACTTACAGTAGTAGGCCATTGTGTCATTATAGGGTCAGATTAGGCAGTTGAGATCCCCCCTGAGACCAGCAGAGTCTCAAAGAGAGGTAGATGCAGGATGGATATCTGAGATATCTAGAGAGAGAGACGTAGCCTTGGCTAGCATGCGAGCGATGAGAGCAGAGAGAGATGTAGCAGTGGCAGCCATGGGTACAGATGGTACTTCTAGATTTTTGGTTTCACAGGTGCAACAGGCACAGACACAATTGGCCCAGGTATAGAGTGAGCTTGCCAGAGCACAGGCTCAAGCTCAGTATTATAGAGGTTTATATCATGAGGTAGTGTCAGTAGATCAGCGTGTGACTATCTACAGGAGTCAGTCAGTGGTGTCATAGAGGGCAGGTGGATCCTGATCTATGGCATTAGTGAGAGGCCCCCAGCAGTTAGGGGGAGAGAGAGGAGAGGGTAGCGCAGGGAGCAGTGCTTTATGGCAGCAGGGTTAGCCAGACTTGGACACTTGTACCAATTTTTGATTTGATGTACACATTTTTTTATGGCTGAGATAGCCAGCGATGTACTATTTTTGCCCTGAGACATGTATCACTATCTTGTTGTACTTTGTATACATTTTATGATATGACTCTGAGAGATGGACAGATACTTTGATATATTGCACATTTGGACACATTTTTATGCTATATATGATGATGCTGTTATTGATGTTTTACATGCATATGTTCTATGTTTGGATGTTTATGGATGCAATCTATCTTATGATTCTTTGTATATGTGATGCATGCTAGATGGATTTTAGGATGATATGAGATGCTAATGCAAATGTGAAATGTTATTGATATGATTATGCAGCTCTATATGTATTTGTCTATGTTTTTTATTTTGATGTGATATATGGATGCAAATGTATGTGGATGACCTAATGCACTTATTATGTATGCAAATGATTTCATCATGTGAATGACTATCTCATGTGATATGATATGTTACCTATGCTATGTTATTGATATGTCCAGATGTACTCAATCGACACAAAGATGGTATAGACGAGTGGAAGAAAAGAGATGAAGAAATATCAGCTTTCATTTGATATACTGCAGGATTTTCTTATTGCATGGTTGATATGGATTTCTAGATATGGAATGGATGTGGATTATCATCTTGATATTGCAAGTATTTTTATTTCATCATTAGGCACTTTTTGGTTCTTTTCTCTTTTTACAATGTTGTAAGAAAATACAATCATCTAGGAATAATTAGACCGAGATGACCTGAGTATTCCTTACATGGATTTTCATATAGCAAGTTGATACAAACATCTAGTCAAACTTGAATCTAGATGAACTAAGTACTTCTTGCTTTTCAACAGACAAGGATTGCCCCTTTTCATGTTCAGACCTCTGAAGTCCTTGATGATCTTTTGCTGATCATGTCGTTAGACAAAAGTCATCACATTACTAAAGTTTGATTCACAAACAACAGACAAAGAAAAAGATTATGCCCCCATCATAGCATCTCTAGCTTTTGGCATCCTTGAGTAGCATAGGAAGACATAATGACAAAAAGCCAAGACTTTGTAAGTTAACCTGATTCACAAAACATTCTTGCATTAGATGTGTCTTTTTGCCATAATTGATATAGAATTAGTTTGAGTGTTTTGGTATGGTGTTCTGCTTTGCTTTGGACAGGTTGATGTCTTGTGTCAAGATTTTTGTTTTTGAGAAGCTTGCTTTTGCTACGCGTGCTTGTCTAGTGAAAGGTATCACAATCCTTTATTGGTATCCTCTTAGAGAAGGTGGCATTCAAGAATCCAAATCCATAACCAGGTCGAGGAGTTGTCCCTAGTTTAGACAAAGGATCATCTTATTATGGGTGATAGGACAAACAGACACGGAGAGACGGACCCTAAGGGATTGACCTAGTGTCTCAGTGGCTCATTGCTAAATGGCCTTGCCTACGTGACAATGCAGAGGCAACGTAGTTCGGGGTGAACCTGATGGACCTAAGACCTAGTTGATGGTGAGGACACATAAATGATATGGATAGTAGGACAAATGACACTCGAAGGATATGGAGAGGAGAGAAATGGAGTGGAGCCTCGGGGGCACATTGATAATGGCCTTGCCTATGTGATGATGCAGAGGCAACGTAGTTTGGGGGTGAACCCTATGATACTGAGATATGGACCGGATGAGACAGATATGGAGCAGATGTCGATCAAGTATGGAACAGATATGGATTGGATGATACTGATGATAAGGAAACACCACGGATAAGTAGATGCATGGGTGATAAACAATGGAATAGGTAGGTATGGGGATGGGCAATAGTGGATAGAAGGAATCAAGGATGTGATCTCCAAGGACTCTATCACATAGGAATAACATGCCCCATTATAGGTAGAGTACTTAGGATTTTTCATGATAGTACTTATGACGACAGGAGGATGAGACGATAATGAAGGATTTGCATGGTTTGTAGGGATAAGGTATGTTAAGAGACATCTAAAACATTTGTCAACATTGTGCCCCCAATCTTTATCAAGATAAAAAATAGAGGAAATGAAGATTTAGGATGGATGGACCGGACATTATAGGTATGTAATGGATAGAGGAATAGGATAGGAAATGGTATGAAAGGAAATTGGTAGGAGAAAAGTGATATGTTGATGAGACAAGGTGCCCCCAAGTGTAGGTGACGTAGAAGATCAACTTACACACGACACCTGTTTGCCAGGTTTTCATCATGGTACTTATCCAAGGCACCTGTTTGCCAAATTTTCACCATTGGACGAAAGAATTTTTTTTTGAGATAGGAGACGGTGGAATATGGATGTTGTCGCATAGACTATGTCAAGTGTTCTCATAGACGTTGGTAGGAGATTGCATGACAGTGAGATGGAGAGGGTAGATAGCGGATTATGGAAGGTGCGATAGTGGATGACGATGCAAAATACATAGGGAAGGCTTATGCAAGGATGGAAGGAAGGTTTATGTAGAAGCATGGACCATAGGATGAGGAAGATATGTAGGATAGTAGTGGGAGGGAGGGGAGATGGATTTATACGGAAGTGTCATGGAATGGAAGGGAAACATGACCAACGGTTGTACATATCGTGATAAACATTGAAGCTAATGATAAGAGTGTGGTGTAGGAAGCAATGGAGTTTTCTTTCTCATAGATGAATGATATAGGCCTTTAGGGACCCACAAAGACTTAGTATTTTTCTTATTTTTGTTTGTCCTATGGAATGGAAGGATTTGATACTTTTGGATGGAAAAGGAGAAATGGGATGGTTGGGACTCTTGATGGCTTTCTGCTTGGGTACCCAAACCATTTTGCTTTTAGACTTCTCTTGTGAAGGTATGGGATTGGGTATTTGTAGCCTTTGTGTAGCTTCTAAGGTAATTGCTTGATGCTTGGGGACCCACACCTTTTTTAGTTTGGCATTAAGGTGTATGGGTGTATGCAACTTTTGATATGGATAATTCTTTGATTCTTGGATTTTGTATCCTAGGTCATGAGGAGGCTTATGATTTTTGACTTGGGAGGTAGAGGCATCCAAATTTTTGTTGTTGAATTCTCTTGGGATGGTGGAAGTGGGGTAGGTGGAAGCTCTTTCTTTAGACAACATGTGCATTTGTTGGCCATGATTGGGATTGTTAGAGGATTTATAGATGGATGAATAAGGTGTTGGAATTAGTGGTGGTAAAATGCATGGAGGGGTGTTAGGAGTCGGAAGTAGTGGAGGTAGATTGGATGGTGGAAGGTGTATGGTCACATGCTTTTGACAATTGTAGGAAGATGGAGGTGGAATGGCAACATATGTTTTCGGGATATGATAGGATTTGTGATGGAAAGTGGTTTTCTTAGGAGGAGTGGAGGAAGTACCAACATCTTGAGATTGTTCTTCTTGGGGTATGTATTGAAGGCCATATGAAGGTGAAGGAACTTTGACATGGATAGGTTCCAAAATACCTTGTTCATGAAGGCCTAAGCCTTTACCTTGATAGTTCATATTCTGGAGTATGTGATGGACAGTGGGATTATGTATAGGCAGAACACTAGACACGAGTTCCTTATTGGATGGAGAAGGTGAGATAGAGGATAATGGTTGTTGTTCTCCTAAGGAAGAATATTCATGCATGAAGGTAGTGAGACTAAGGATATACAGTGATGGATTTGTAGCTTGGTCTATAATGGATGGTGAATGATCACTAGAATCCTGATCATCATTATGCTCTTTAGGATCTAAGTTATTGGGTTGATCCTTCATGTGCACTTGGGAGGCAATTGTCTCATCAGAGGAAGCGGAAGTTGTTGGCTCATGGACAGGATTAGATGGAAGATGGATAGAAGTAATGGAGGTTTCTTGCTCACGTATAGGTATGGGATCAAGTTGTTCATGAACATCTTCTTCGTAAAAGGTAGTATCTTGATCATAGAGAAGGTATGGATTATGAACGGGTTGGAATTGGATCTCTTTCCTATGTATAGGATCAAGTTGCTCATGGATAGCTTCTTCATCAAAGATAGTATCTTGATCATAGAAAAGATAAAGGTTATGCATGGGATGGAATTGGATCTCTTGCTCATGTATAGTTGTTGGGAGATGGATAGGATCAAGTGCCTCATGGATGGGTTCATTATTATGGATATCATCTTGATCATGGAAAAGATACATGTTATGGATAGGTTGCATGAAAGTGATTTGATCTTTACTTAGACTAGGGCTTAATGTTTCCACATCCTCTAAGGTGTGCTCTTGACATAACTCTTGGGTTGTTTGAATGAAAGTGGATAGATTTTGACTTGGGTTCATGGTAGGAGACTCTTCGATAAGCTCAAGGGATTGAGGATCACATGAAGGGGTTGTAGGATTTGACATGTTATTGGAAGAATCTTTTGTAAGGTTAAGGACCAGATTTTGGGGACATGGTTGACTCTCTACTGGTAGTCCTTGGATCACATCCTTTGTAGGTGTATGGGGTAATGGATGAGTGGATTTGGCTTTCTCCATAGCTTTTCTTTTGCTGTATAAATTTGGAAAATATTTCCCCCAAAACTCATCTAATTCTTTTTTGGTTGTCCATTTAGAGTTTGAGGAATTAGATGGCGGTGTTGGTGTAGGACTGGTATGTTTTGGGATAGGCATCTTACCAGGTGGCGAAGGAGGACTAGTAGATGGAGTGGTATACGATTTCTAACTTGAGGTGGTGCTTTCCTTGTCATGAGTATGGGAAAAGGATATACGATTTTGGGGCGAGGAGTAGCTAGTACTGGCACGTTTAGCTTGCAAGATTGCCATTTCTTGTTGTAAGACTTGGATTTGTTGAGCAATTGCTATACAATCTTGGGGCGAGGAACCTAAGTTTATTTACAATTGCAGATATTAGAGTGTTTGAGCAATATATTCTAATTGGTTTGCCATCTCTACAGAAATTGACACAAGATTGGAAAAGCTTACTGTGATAGATGTGCAGCTACAAATGCGCAGTTTCAGAAGGTAAAACGCAGCAGGTTGAAGCACATGCATAGATCTAGAAAAGTTCAAATGCACAGCAATAGATTTTATAGGCACTGTAAGTCTAATCAAATGTGCCATAGGTTGTGACAAATACGCAACTCTAGTTTTTGGTTTGAATTTTGCAAAAAATTTGCACGTTTTTCAAGGTTTTTTGTTTTTTGGTTTGAAAACTTGGTCTTTTTGAATTCTAATTTTCAATTATGGCAAAAGACATAGCAAACACATAGAAGCTTTCATTATTTTTATCTTTTGTTATTTTTTTGTGTTTTTTGACTTTTTGACAAAATAGCAATTACACCCTAGGTTGGAAAGGACAGTATTTGTTGAGTCCACTAGTTGTGCATATTCAAAGCATGTAGCTCTAGGATTTGGTAGCACCAGCTCCCCTCCACGGCACTCACTTCTCACACATACCAGATCTGGGTTTCCTTAGGCTCGTACCCCCACCAAACCATAAGATTGTCCCTGCTACCTCTACTATGAATCAGGGCCACTTCAAAGACTCTGTCTTTTGTGTCAACAAATAGGGGTTTTTGGTATACTAAACAAGTGGTTTGTAGTCAAGGCAACCGTTCGAGTGGTTACACATGTGGAGGCACTACTCTCCCTAATGGAGTCTCCCAGCCTCCAAGGGTTACGCCTTAGAGGGTTTTGGGGGAGGTTGGCATCGGTGTAACACAGCAACACTCATTGCAGGAAGCTTTCGCTTCAAGCACAATTTATTTAAAGTGGATTGGTAGGGCTTGGCTTTAGCCTATTTCCACTCAGGGTCGTTCCCACTTGGACATGCATGCATCCAAGGGTAGGCCCCTCTAAAGGTTAAATAGATGGAATAACAAGTCTGGCATTCTGGTCACCCAGTAAAGGGGAGAGCATAAGCCTATTGTCATTCGACAATCACAAAGAACACTGATTAATCCAACCCTAGTTAAAAGGAAAAAAACTAAATGTGCTATCTACTTTAGGTACTCACGCGTTTGTTAACTTTGAAGTGTTTAAAAGATAGCAATGTTCATTCAAGTTTGTAAGATAGCAATGATCTAAACTAGGAAAGAAAGCAACAATACAAAGATAGCAGTGGTTCAGTTACTCTCTTCCTAGTTAAGGACTACGTGAAATTTTGCATGCATGTATTTTTTTTAAAACTTTTTCCCTTAATAAATCTAAGTGAACTAATTAATGCAGCTAAATGATCTAATCCAACCTCTAATCCCACAAGACAAACATTAGCTTAATCAGAAAAATCACAAGAAATCCTAAAAACCATAGTGACAGATTAGGTGTGCCGCAATACAGTCTGAATGCGTAGAAACAGAGTTTGTATGCATCATTGTACAGATGTTGATGCAGGAGCATCCAGAGGTGTAAGGGCAATCTTGCATCACCCAAAAAGAAGTTAGTTCAAAATCATTGTAGTTGTTTTCATTTCTTTCCATAATTAGTGTTTTTGGTTCCATAATCGCCTGAATAATAATGTAGAACTTTCAGTTTTCCCAAACTGCTAAAAATAGTAAACTGCTATTTTTAGAAAGTTTGCATTTGGGCATAGAATGAAGTCAAAATTTACAGGAAGTTACATAACAGAAATATAAGACCTTTGGCGAAGAAATCATACGAAGATCATTTGCGAGCTGAAAGATATTAAAGTTTTCGTTTCCCAAAAAATGCCTGAAAATTATTCAAACTCAGGTTTGAGGCACTAAACGGCCCCGTACGGGCCCAAAAATGGCCGGAACCGGCAGAGCTGGTTCTTAGCACGTAGAGCACTCTGTGAGCTTTCTGACGCATAAAACGGTTTGTCAATCGAAGTCCTGGATCAAAAGTTATGGCTCCCGGAAGTTGACCTATTTTTGGAGGGAGATGCAAAATTTGAAATTAGGTTGTTGGCCGCCAAAAAGGCTATTAATAACCATTTTTGGGAACCCTGGGTAGCAGGGGAGTTAAGGGGGCCAGTGTAGAGTCAAGAATAGGTGGGAAAAATAGAAACCCTAGCTGATTTGGGGATACAGAAGGCTAAAGATTCTAGAATCTTGAGGTTGGGAAAGCTGTAATGTGTTGCAGCCTATAGAGGATTCATCCTCTGATTGTAATTGAGCTTCTGTAATGTAATGAGTTACCCAGTTCAATAAAAGAAAGTTTTATTTGCTGTGTTCAATATCTATTATTATGTGTTTTGTGATTTGCCCCCCTTCATCAAGTGGTATCAGAGCAAGGGTTCCTGAGTGTGTAGACAGATCATCGACCATGAGGCAGTTTGCACCAGGACTTGAGGTTGTGGGTTTGCTGCAGAGACCAAGATGCCTCCACGAAGAAATCATGTTGGGAGGAATACTTTGACAGAAGAGGGTTTTAGAGCCCTACAAAGGCAAATTGATGCATTGCAAGAGGAGCTACGAAGAGGGTTTGAGCCGAGGACAAGAGAAGAAAGTGAAGATGAAGTTAAAGAAGAGCTATTTGAGGAAGAACAAGAAGTTGCCGAAGATGCTGTAGAAGTAAGGTTGTTGAGGGTCATTTCAAAGATTGGAAAGAGGCCCAGGATCGAAGTTTCTACATATTCTAGAGATTTGAATCCAGAACAGCTTATTGATTGGATCAATGACATGGAGGAGTATTTTGAGTATAAAGATGTGGAGGACCCAGATCGGGTTAAGTTTGCAAAAACAAAGCTGAAGGGCCACGCCAATATTTGGTGGAAGGAGGTCCAATTAGAGAGGAATAGAAGAGGAAAATTAAAGATCACCAGATGGGATCGGATGGTGGAGAAACTGAAGAAGCAGTTCATTCCTGTGGACTATGAGATGGAGTTGCTGAAGAAATTGCAAGGACTGAAGCAAGGTAACAAGTCTGTTAAGGAGTATACAGAAGAGTTTTATAAAATCACTATCAGAACAGGCCATGCAGAGCCCAATAAGGAGAAGGTAGCCTGTTACATTAATGGGTTGAGGCCAAGTATTCAAGAGGAGTTGAGCCTGGTCAGAATGACCACCATAGAAGATGCGTACCAGTTTTCCTTGAAGGTGGAAGAGAAGCTGAATAAAAGATTTGATAGCAAGCAAAGGGGAAGAGGTCAAGGTGGAAGGAGTGGTGGAAGACCCTATGGGGGCCGAAATGAAGATGCAAAGAAAAGTGAAGAAGCTGGTACCAGTTGAAATCAGAGAGGTGATAATACCTACCACCCTCGTGACCAGAACAATGGTGAGAAAAGAGGAAGAGGAAGAGGCAGACTTGGGCAAGGACCTGGAAGAGGAGGTTTCAGAGGAACTTGTTTCCAATGTGGAGAAGAAGGGCATCGAGCATACGAGTGTCCGCAACATCAAGGAAGGATGAATAGAAGACCTGAAGGTAATGTACGAGTTGCACATGTGGATGAAGATGCACAGTCTGAGCACTCTGAAGATGCAGAAAGGGGAGAAACCCTAGTTGTCAGAAGAACTTTGTTGAATAAGGAGAAAGAACCCAATCAAAGGAAGAGTTTATTCCGCACAAGGTGCAAATGTGAAGGTAAGTATTGTGATATTATTATTGACAGTGGAAGCACTGATAATCTTGTTTCAGAGGAGATGGTTGACAAGTTGAAGTTGATAAGAAGAAAGCATCCACATCCATACCGGATTGCATGGTTGCAGAAGGACCATAGAGCTTTGGTCAATGAACAGTGTTTAGTGAAGTTCAAGATTGGTGACTACCATGATGAGGTGCTGTGTGACATCATACCGATGGATGCATGTCATATGTTATTGGGGAGGCCGTGGCAGTACAATCAGAGTGCTGTCCATGATGGTCGTGCAAATACATACTCCCTAACAAAGGATGGAGTTTGTCATAAGTTGAAGCCCTTGAAGGAGGTGGAAGAAAAGGTATGCAGTACTGCCAAAATTTGCTTGGTAGATGGTAGAAAATTTTTGGAGGGTATGAAGCATGAGCGTCATTGCTTTGCATTGATTCTTAAGATTAGTCAAGAGAAATGTGAAGATGTACCAGCAGAAGTTTCAGATATGTTGGAAGAGTTCCAGGACATTATCTCTGATAATGTACCAGAAGGTTTACCACCAGTAAGGAAGATAAGTCATCAAATGGATTTGATACCAGGAGCTAGTTTGCCAAACAAGGCAGCCAACAGAATGACCCCTGCAGAGAATGAAGAGCTAAACAGACAAGTTCAGGAGTTGTTGAGGAAGGGACTGATAAGGGAGAGCCTAAGTCCATGTGCAGTACCTGCAGTACTAGCACCAAAGAAAGATGGAGAATGGAGGATGTGTACAAACTCTCGAGCCATCAATAAGATAACGATCAAGTATAGATTTCCATTGCCAAGAATGGATGACATCATGGACTATTTGAGTGGAGCAAAGTACTTCACGAAAATTGACCTAAAGAGTGGGTATCACCAGATCCATATCAGAGAAGGGGATGAATGGAAGACAGCCTTCAAGACAAAGGAAGGTTTGTATGAGTGGTTAGTCATGCCATTTAGGCTAACTAATGCACCGAGCACATTCATGCGGCTCATGAATGAGGTACTAAAAGAATTTTTGGGAAGTTTTGTTATTATTTATTTGGATGATATTTTGATCTTCAGTAAGACTTGGGATGAGCATCTGATGCATATCAGAAGAGTGTTGGCAAGAGACACTATATGGATTCATGGTTGTTGTCATTGATGGCAACAAAGGTCATTCCACATATCCGCAAGTCATGATATATCTCTACCGGAAGTCAGATTGAAGATTGTTGTGGTCCGGTGAACAAGAACAGAGCATGTGGCAAGGTCCGACAGATTGGTCCGGATCTCTCAGAGGAAGTGTCTTGGCACAGTGCGGATCTGGGGAAGTCAAGAGGACTATCTTGAGTAGTATATTCCAAGGATTTAGCCTCCGGAGATGGACAAGGAAAAAGATATGAATAGTTGAGTACCGGATTCCTGAGAGACAGTGAAAACAGAGGAAGAACTGACTGACTGAGTATCAAACTACCTTCCGGATGTGTTACAGATGATGATAAAGGTTGCGGAGGCATGAATCATGTTTGGCCGACATAATTGATGATATCTACAAGTATATGCTTGATCCGCATTGCTTGGTGAGCAAGGATTCAGCCGACAGAACTAAGTTTGTAAGAAACTAGACTGTTCCGGATGCCGACTAGAAAGATGATGAAATTACTTGTGCGGATATATATAGAGGATGGATTTAGTGGTAAAGTGCGCGAATGTGTGTGTGGATATGCGAACAAGTCCAGAGTAGAGCAGAAGTAACAAGAAAGATCCGGTATGTGAAAGGACAGCAGACTAAAGAACAGAGGAAAGATGAAGTGCAGCAGATCAGTATACTGAACCTAACCGGAACTGAACTCCAGCATATGCAGATGCCTCCAATCAGTTCAAGACTGTGATTCTAATCACTTTGTAAGACAGTGTGTCTTCTTGTAGGCAGTGAGCCTCTTGTGAGCAGTGTGCTCGGGCAGTGAGCCCTAATTGGCAAGTGCCATTTTTGTAATTTCCTATTCTTCTAACAGAGAATAATTCTTGGGTTAATCACCCCGTGGTTTTCTCCCTTAACAGGGTTTCCACGTCAAAAACACTGTGTCATGTGTTTCTTACTTCATGGTTTATGTTTTGTGTTTGATTTTATGCTGCTTCAATTAAAAGGAAAGTTTAATAAGGAAAATAATTAGGATAACTGATTCACCCCCCCCCTCTCAGTTATCAACAATTGGTATCAGAGCCAAGTTCCTCCTAATAGAGCCTAACAGCTTGAGGAAGATCTGGGATTTCAAATGGATGCATATGGTTTAAGGGAGCAACTCAAGACTGCCCTTGAGGATCTTGAACAGTCAAATTCTGAAGTCAGTGAATTAAAGGAAAGACTCAAACAGGCTGATGAATTCATGAGAGAATTAAAAGACAAATTAAGTCTCTCTATGAAAAAGAGAAAGGAGCTGCTTCAACAGTTGGCAAGACAAAGTGAAGAAAGCAATACAAGTGAGGAATTGACTGAGCAAACCAAGTTATGTGAAAAGTTATCAAAAGAAGTCATTATGTTAAGACATGAAATGGAATCAGGAACTATAAAGTTTACTCAAGAGATTGAAGAAAAAAGAAAGGCTGAAGACAATCTAAGACAATCTCTTAAAGAAAAATCAGAAGAATGCCACCAGATGGACAGGATTATCAGACACCTTGAATCTGATCTTGAAGATTCCAAAGATAATGAAGGAAAACTTGAGGATCAAATTGCCTCTCTCAAAAGAGACCTTCAAACAGCAAATGAATATAAAGAGAAATTCAAGATAAGTTCTGCTCAACTTGAAGTTCTTCTTGGAAGTCAAAAGAGGACAGATGACAAGTATGGCTTGGGATATGAGAAAGGAGAAAGCTCCAGATCCGGTCAGAAGAATCTTGGATCAGAAAATCCAAGGAGCAGGCCTAGAAGACCTCCGGTAAGACAGCCAAATGCTCAAAAATATCCATCCTTCAATGGATACTGCCACAACTGCAACCATTTTGGTCACAAAGCTAATCAGTGCAGAATGAGAATGAATCAGATTAATTCATCCTTCTCCGGACAGTGCTTCAGCTGCAAAAGGTATGGACACAAATCCCATGAATGCAGAATTATGCAAGTAAACAAATCATTCAAAGGTAGATGCTTTACATGCAATAGAGTAGGTCATATGGCTAATCAATGCAGATCAAGGGGATATCAGTTAAATATGCAAAGAAATGTTATTTGTCAAATCTGCAATAGGTCCGGTCATAATGCTAAAGTCTGCAGAAACAAGAATCAGGACAAAAGAGGTCCGGTGTATAATCAGAATCAAGACAAGGGTAAACAAAAGATGAATGCGGATGAAGTTAGGAATCAGATGAGCAAGATTTGGGTGAAGAAAAGCTCAGAGAATGTAGAGGTTGGATCCGCACCAGATTCTGGTGCTGATATTTCTTCCGGAAATTAAAAAGTGAGCTCAGGCTCAGGGGGAGACTCAAAGAAGATTCTGTTCCCCCAGCCAAACAAGTTGTGGCGGATGTGGCACAAGATGCGGATTAAAGGGTTTGTAGATATAAGTCCTGAGATGCTTCAGTCAAGTTTTCAGAGGTCCGCATGGAGTTATGAAGAAGCTGTGTTCGATTAAGTTAGACCTGTTCAGGGAGGTGCTCCGGTATGATAAAGGATTACAAAAAGGTCCGGAGAGATCCGGAAGTGCACGATCTTGTCTTGCGGATTGGACAGAGTGTTTGGGATGTTCTTGTAATATGTTACCTAGATTTATTCATGATTTAAAGATCCGGATGATATTCAGTGATCAGGACTAATCCGGGATACTCCAAGCTGTCCAGACATGGTAAACCGGAATAATGCAGGTGAAGCATTTATTGCAGACAGATATTAGGGTTTGCGGAGCAATATAAGGGATTTCTCAAAAGTTATCTGCTCATTCTACACTTGAGAAGAAGCGAATAGTGGAGCTCTGCAACAAGGTTCATCAAGCACACCAAGGATCTCCTGCCGAAGCTATTGCATAAAGAAATCAATCCAACCACTCCGTGCAAACCGAAGGCGCATAAGGTATTCTTCGTTTTTCATTGCCTCACTGCAAATCTTTGAAGAATGGCTACTCCAAACATAGTTAATATCTCTGATAGACCTCGCCCCTCATTCAAGAAACATCCCTACAAATCGTTGGAGGTAGATCCACTAGGAGCCTTCTCTAGTGTTCCCCACGGAGTCTTACATACTGAAGATATTAGGGTTTACATACACGCAAACATTGAGGAATTTGGGGAATTCAAATTAAGAGACCTCTATCACAAGCAACTGATAGACAATGCTTTTGAGCTCAAACCAGAGTATAAGGGTATCCAGAAGAAACAATTTGAGCAATTCATTCATTTCCCTAGCTTTGAAGAAGATGAATGGGTCCGGTATGTACTGAGCAGGATGCATGACAACTTCCTTTGGCTAGATAGACCCTGCAAGATCACAAAAGAAGCAATTAGAGCAGTAACTGGTCTATACTCTTCCGGGGGGGTACCTATCCTCAAATCTGTCAAGAACAACGTTGTAACTGAGGCCACCGGATCAAAATATGATAAGAGAGCAATGACCATTGAAGATATTTCGGATCCGGATATCAAATATGCATCAATGATAATAGGATACAAGATCTATCACTCCAGCAGGGAGAATTCTGTATCCGGAACTGCAATATACACAGCATATGAAATGCTAAGAAAGAATGCAGATTATGATCTTTGTGAACTACTACTAAGCCAATTGATGGAAAATGTACAGAAAATCAAGAAAGACAAGAAGAACTCCTTTAAGTATGGTACTCTCATTGTATGTCTCTTCTTTTACTTCATGAATGAGCTACCCGGAACAAGTGGATGGGTATGGCAGAATGACAAACCTGTTGCAGTCCAGATAAGAGACTATTTGCATGGACTTGGGGATGCAAAAGCGAGAAATACAGCTCTATGGGGATACTTCAAAAACTTTCAGAGCATGATGCAAGCAAGAGAGAGAATTCCCCAGTCACTCATTGAGAAATACAAGGACTCAGTATGTTTTATGGTTGACACTGATCAGTGCCTAATGGAGGCAGTGGAGCCAAGGACTGTCTGGATCATGCCCATGGGGTATGAAGTTGATGAACAGATAGTAGAACTGCATGTTCAACACATGCTAAGTCAGCCCAAAGATCCTAAGGCAGAAAGGTTTGGAACCTTTGAGGAGCTGAGCGTGAAATTACATGTAGAACTCAGGGAACCTGAGATTAAAAGAAAAGTGAGAAAAGAAGTAGAGCACATTGCTCAAGGCCTAGGCATCTCAAAAGAGGCACTTGATGCCAGCCGGGAAAAGAGGAGAAAGGCTGAGGAAGAAGAGAAAAGCAAAGAAAGTGCTCCGGTTGAAACCCCCACCCGGACCAGATCATCAAAGAGATCTGCACCTTCCACAACCAAAAGCTCAAAACCGGAAGTCCAGGCATCCGGTAAAAGATCCAAGACAAAAGCATCAAGGGCTTATGAAAGCCAAAAGGATGAAGAGGAGACAGAATCAGATGAAGGAGTAAGAGAAGTAAAGAAACAGAAAAAGAAAGGATCCGGTAAGCCCTCCACAGGCCAAGACAAGGAGGAAATGGCAGAGGTAACTGTTGAAAAGCCCACTCTGTCACTAGAGAGCATAATCAAGTCGGTCACGGTGGATGGAAACCTTCAACCAATGACTGAATCCTATGATGACTTCAGTGAGGCAGACCAAAAGACTCTGCAGGAAGCCACAGTTAAATATCTGAACACATACAATAAGGCTTTCATTGAGATCATATCTCTCATTCCTAAAAGCCTAGAGAAGGAAATGGAAGTAAGAAAGAATAATGCGCATGCCAAAGATCTTGAGATCCGGGAGCAGATAGCTATTCAGCTATATCCTCAAATTGATCCCAAGACAATGAACATGATCTTCAAGGACTGCAGAGATGAGTTCAGAAGTAAAGCCAGGATGAATCAGCTCATGCTTGGTGAGACTGACAAAGTGGCACAAGAGACAGAAGAGATCCTCCGGAAGGCCTTCAAAAGGTTCAATCTTCCTGTTGTAGAGGACTTAGGTGCAGAAACAGCTGCTGACTTGGAATCTTCTGTTCCGGAAGAAGTGAGCCCTGAACAGACAAGTGAGGACTTGGGACCCTCTGCTCCAGAAGAAGTGACCCATGAACAAGCAAGCATCTCTCCTCCGGTTTCCCCTACAGTCTCCGGATCCAAAGAAGAAGAGAAATTGCAGGAGAAGGAAGCAGTGGTGACAGACAAAGAGGTTGACAGTTCTAAGACTGCAGAAGAAAAGAAACATCTGTCTCCGGCAAGAGACACTGCACAAACTGTTCAACAATTTTTGAGCAAAGAAACTCTAGAGATTGATGAACCGGAGCTTCTAAAAGGTCCATTTGATTTTGACTCTCTCTCTCCGGTACAAACAATGAAGATAGCTTCATTTGCAAATGCCAAGGCAAATGAAAAGCTCCTAAAGTCTCATATGGAGGACTGTGAGTTGATAGAGGCTGCTTCCGGAGTACTTGTAAAGATCATGCCATCAATCCAAATAGATCCGACTGCCTCCACTTCCGGTAATCTAAAAACCTTAGTCAGCAGTATTGATACACATTTTAATTCTCTAGAAAAATCAGCTGAAGACAAGGTCCGGAAGGAATTTTTGGATAAGAGATTTTCTGAAATATTAGAATTAATCTCTAAGGATAGGAAGATTGTAAGCATTGGAATAAAGAGCTTAGAAAATGCTCTTAAGGATGGCGGTGACATCTACAAATTTTGTATATCTTGGTCAAAGGCAACAGCTGCAATTGACAAGAAAATAAAAGAGGAACAGGACAAGCTTCAAAGCTTATCTCAAAGTTTTGATCCTCTCTCTTCCTCTATAATAAATCAAGAATGTCAGACTATTGCAGTCTTGAATGAAATAAAGAATCTTGAGAAGGAGAGGAAGAACATTACCAACCGGATGGGAGAACTTAGAAGGATTATAGTCCCTAAGTTGGAAACGATGCATGAGGCCATCAGTGATGCCCAGACCACCGCCCATACAAAAGATCCGACAGATCTCAGGCGGGCAGAAGCTTTTGCATTTTTGCTGAGTGGTCACATTTCAATCCTGGACAGAATGAAGCTTAGTTGGGCTACTGAAATGGTTCAACTGCAGACATCCTTTGCAGACATTCTGCAGTATATGTGAGTATGTAAATATGCGGCTATATATAGAAAATTTTTGAAAATTTTGGTGTGCGGACCCTACCCTTTGCCATTGATGTCAAAGGGGGAGTGAGGAGCAGTGAAAAATGAGGAATCCAACTCAGGGGGAGTTCCGGAAATTGTATATAAAGACAGAGAAGACAGAGCATCAGCAAAGGGGGAGCATAGTGTAAACACTTAGTCATTTTTCACTAAGTGTTGCCATCAATGCCAAAGGGGGAGATTGTTGGCAAGAGACACTATATGGATTCATGGTTGTTGTCATTGATGGCAACAAAGGTCATTCCACATATCCGCAAGTCATGATATATCTCTACCGGAAGTCAGATTGAAGATTGTTGTGGTCCGGTGAACAAGAACAGAGCATGTGGCAAGGTCCGACAGATTGGTCCGGATCTCTCAGAGGAAGTGTCTTGGCACAGTGCGGATCTGGGGAAGTCAAGAGGACTATCTTGAGTAGTATATTCCAAGGATTTAGCCTCCGGAGATGGACAAGGAAAAAGATATGAATAGTTGAGTACCGGATTCCTGAGAGACAGTGAAAACAGAGGAAGAACTGACTGACTGAGTATCAAACTACCTTCCGGATGTGTTACAGATGATGATAAAGGTTGCGGAGGCATGAATCATGTTTGGCCGACATAATTGATGATATCTACAAGTATATGCTTGATCCGCATTGCTTGGTGAGCAAGGATTCAGCCGACAGAACTAAGTTTGTAAGAAACTAGACTGTTCCGGATGCCGACTAGAAAGATGATGAAATTACTTGTGCGGATATATATAGAGGATGGATTTAGTGGTAAAGTGCGCGAATGTGTGTGTGGATATGCGAACAAGTCCAGAGTAGAGCAGAAGTAACAAGAAAGATCCGGTATGTGAAAGGACAGCAGACTAAAGAACAGAGGAAAGATGAAGTGCAGCAGATCAGTATACTGAACCTAACCGGAACTGAACTCCAGCATATGCAGATGCCTCCAATCAGTTCAAGACTGTGATTCTAATCACTTTGTAAGACAGTGTGTCTTCTTGTAGGCAGTGAGCCTCTTGTGAGCAGTGTGCTCGGGCAGTGAGCCCTAATTGGCAAGTGCCATTTTTGTAATTTCCTATTCTTCTAACAGAGAATAATTCTTGGGTTAATCACCCCGTAGTTTTCTCCCTTAACAGGGTTTCCACGTCAAAAACATTGTGTCATGTGTTTCTTACTTCATGGTTTATGTTTTGTGTTTGATTTTATGCTGCTTCAATTAAAAGGAAAGTTTAATAAGGAAAATAATTAGGATAACTGATTCACCCCCCCCCTCTCAGTTATCAACAAAGAGTTCTAGAGAAGCTGAGGGAGGAGAAGTTGCTGATTAATCTGAAGAAATGTAGTTTTGCAAAGAAAGAGTTGGTATACCTGGGATTTGTTGTCTCAGAGGAAGGTCTTAAGATGGACCCAGAAAAAGTAAGGGCTATCATTGAGTGGCCTATGCCAAGGAGTGCAATGGAGGTAAGATCTTTTCATGGTTTGGCAAGTTTTTACAGAAAGTTTATCAAAAATTTCAGTAGCATTTGTGCACCTCTAACTGAGACAATGAGAGGGGATAGAAAAGAGTTTAGATGGACTAAAGGAGCAGACAAGAGCTTTGATACATTGAAGCAAAAAGTTGTAGAACAACCTGTTTTGGCACTTCCAGATTTCAATAAGGTATTTCAGGTAGATTGTGATGCTAGTGGTAGTGGTATAGTAGCTGTTTTGAGCCAAGAAGGTAAGCCCATTGCCTATTTTAGTGAGAAGCTTAATTATGCCAAGAAAAAGTATTCTGTTTATGATCATGAATTTTATGCAATAGTTCAGGCTTTGAAGAAATGGAGACATTATTTGTTGCCAAAAGAGTTTGTTTTGTATACTGATCATCAAGCTTTGCAGTATATTAATAGTCAAGGGAAGTTGAACCAAAGGCACTTAAAATGGGTTGAGTTTTTACAGAGTTATACCTTTGTTTCGAAGCACAGGAGTGGGAAGTCCAATAGAGTTGCAGATGCCTTGAGCAAAAGGCAAAATTTGTTGACAGAAATGAGGATAGAGGTTGTTGGGTTCGATGAGCTCAAAAGTTTGTATCCTAAAGATCCAGATTTTGCAGAGGCTTGGAAAGCTTGTCTGGAGCCTATTACTTTGGACAGGATAAAATGGTTGTATTTCATAATCCAAGATGGCATGTTGTTTAGAGGAAGCTAGTTGTGCATTCCGAGGAGTTCCATGAGAGAGAACCTGATTAAGGAGAAGCATAGTGGAGGATTGGCTAGACACTTTGGTCGAGATAAGACCATTTCTATTGTTGGTAAAAATTATTATTGGCCACAGCTGCAGCAAGATGTGAGGAAGTTTGTGCAGAGTTGCAGAGTATGTCAGATGGCAAAAGGAACAAGTCAAAATACAGGATTGTATCAACCATTACCTATACCAGAGAAGCCATGGGATGATATTAGTATGGATTTTGTTCTTGGTTTACCAAGGACACAAAGAGGGCATGATTCTATTTTTGTGGTGGTGGACAAATTCTCAAAGATGGCACATTTTATTCCTTGTAAGAAGACTAATGATGCTGTTCATATTGCAGAGTTATTTTTTAGGGAAGTGGTGAGACTACATGGTCTACCAAGAAGCATAGTTTCATATCGAGATACCAAGTTTGTTGGTTATTTTTGGAGGACATTGTGGAAGAAGTTGAAGACAGATTTAAAGTTTAGTTCTGCACACCATCCACAGACTGATGGACAAACTGAAGTGGTGAATAGGAGTTTGGGTAACCTGTTACGATGCTTAATAGGAGATAAGCCCAAGGGATGGGATTTGATTTTACCACAGGCAGAATTTGCTTACAACAATTATGTCAATAGGAGTACTGGTAAATCACCATTCCAGATTGTATATGGCAATAGCCCAAGAAATGCTTCTGAGTTAAGGAAGCTAGACCACGGAGAAAAGAATAGTGCTGAAGCTGAAGACTTTGCAGAACATCTAAAGAATTTGCATGAAGAGGTGAGAACGCACATTAATAAAATGAATATTCAGTACAAGGCTAAGGTAGATCAGAAGAGGAGATATAAGGAATTCCAGGTAGGTGATGAAGTCATGGTTCACTTGAGAAAAGAAAGGTTCCCAATTGGAACATACAATAAGTTGAAAATGAAGAAATTTGGACCATGCAAAATTTTGAAGAAACATGATTCAGGAAATGCATATGAGGTAGAGCTGCCGAGTGGGATCAATATTTCCCCTCTTTTCAACATTGCCGATTTATCAGAGTATCATGAAGGTGGAACAGAGGATGGACCAATAGAAGAACAGTGGAGTATTCCGGCATCTACTTCAACAGAGGAGATAGAAGAGATCTTGGATAGCCGTGTGGGAAGAAGTACTCGGAACAAGCAATATGAAGAATATCTGGTAAAATGGAAAGGAAGGCCTGTTGAAGATTCTTCTTGGTTGTCTAAGGCAGAGGTTGACCGTTTGGGTTTTCCTCACACAAACACATGAGACGTGACAGGATCACTTCTCAAATTATCCTGGGTGTCTGATGCAGGAGCATCCAGAGGCGTAAGGGCAATCTTGCATCACCCAAAAAGAAGTTAGTTCAAAATCATTGTGGTTGTTTTCATTTCTTTCCATAATTATTGTTTTTGGTTCCATAATCGCCTGAATAATAATGTAGAACTTTCAGTTTTCCCAAACTGCTAAAAATAGTAAACTGCTATTTTTAGAAAGTTTGCATTTGGGCACAGAATGAAGTCAAAATTTATAGGAAGTTACATAACAGAAATATAAGACCTTTGGCGAAGGAATCATACGAAGATCATTTGCGAGCTGAAAGATATTAAAGTTTCTGTTTCCTGAAAAATGCCTAAAAATTATTCAAACTCAGGTTTGAGGCACTAAATGGCCCTGTACGGGCCTGAAAATGGCTGGAACCAACCTAGTTGGTTCTTAGCACGTAGAGCACTCCGTGAGCTTTTCGACGCATAAAACGGTTCATCAATCGGAGTCCCGGATCAAAAGTTATGGCTCCCGGAAGTTGACCTATTTTTGGAGGGAGATGCAAAATTTGAAATTCAGTTGTTAGCCGCCAAAAAGGTTATTAATAACCATTTCTGGGAACCCTGGGTAGCAGGGGAGTTAAGGGGGCCAGTGTAGAGTCAAGAATAGGTGGGAAAAATAGAAACCCTAGCTGATTTGGGGATACAGAAGGCTGAAGATTCTAGAATCTTGAGGTTGGGAAAGCTGTAATGTGTTGCAGCCTGTAGAGGATTCATCCTCTGATTGTAATTGAGCTTCTGTAATGTAATGAATTACCCAGTTCAATAAAAGAAAGTTCTATTTGCTATGTTCAATATCTTTTATTGTGTGTTTTGTGATTTTCCCCCTTCATCAGATGTGCTAAGACAGGTGTCAAAAGTATAGGAATAAGGTGTAAATGCATTAAATTAACAAATGCACTGTTAAACAGTATAAAAGTGTCGTGATGGAAAGTATATGCGCCAGGTTTATGCAGGCGTCAGAATATGAGGCAAAGGTGTCGATTCAGAAGATGTATGCGCCGTAACTTCAAAAGCGCCAGAATAGTGAGCAGATGCGCCAGCTTGGGAGGTATATGCGCTAGAAGACTATATGCACCATGACAGGAGGTAAACACACCGATTCAAAGGGTGTATGCACCGGATGATCCTATCATAAAACTTGTACGAAACCTGTACGGAACCTGCGTCTCAAAAACTTAGATTTTGATTAGTATTAGGGGCAAGGGCCCCACGGTAGGCGTCAAAAATGTGATGGGTAAAATGTGGGAATAATCAATAACAATAACAAACCCAAACACCAATGAAATATGAAGATAACGGATTAATAATAAAGAAGAATGATACTTACAACCTTTACCTTACGCCTTCCATTGTTCGCCTTTTCTTTCTTGATCTTGATGAGATGAATATTGGCCCTCAGGAAGCTTTCTCCCTCACTTCAAATCCTCAAGATGACAAGGAGAAGTTGGCTCTGATACTTGGTGTGATTGAAGATGAGCTTCAACACACTATGAAATGGATGATATGAGTGGTGTGATAATGGTGGTAGGGGTGCCAATGGCATGCTATAGTTCCTGTAGCATAAGTTTACTTGAATGATGGATATGAAATAAAAAGATAGAGGGTTGTATTTATAGAGTTGGGTGAGAGAAAATCAATGGTTGAGAAGAAATAAGAAGATCAACGAAGGAGAATTTTTGTGTGAACATGCGTGAATAGAAGGACATGTGTCATTCAAAAAGAAGCTTTGTTGAGTTAAATGCTTTCTTGATGAGGATGAGTTTTATTTTCTTTAAATAGAATATATTTTTATAATTTAAGAGCAAAGTTGCTTTAACTCAACTTTTGCTTTTGTATGACAAGAAGAATTTGTTTTTAGAAGATATTGAAGATTTTTTATAAGATAAGAAACCATAATTAAATAAATAAATTTATTTAATTACTTGTAGATAATTTGGAAGAATAAATAAAATATTTAAATATATTTTATTTTTGGAGATTTAATTTAAATAATTTGCATTTTATTTAAATTTGGAAGAATGAAAGATTTAATTAAATAATTAAAATTATTTAATTATTTAGAAGAATAAAGTTGATATAGATGGAATTAATTAAATAAATGTAATTTATTTAATTAAATGGGAGAAAATGAATCAAATAAATAAAATCATTTATTTATTTATTGATAGAGGAATGTTAAGATGAAATAAATATTTAAAATATTCATTTATGTAGAGTCATGTCATTTTTAGGTGTATACACTAAACATGCTTTTTCCATAGATGAATAGTTAAGTTCATATCCCACAAGAGTTCTGCTAATGTAGTAAATGGCTTGTTCTTTTATTGAATCATTATGCTGAGCTAAAAGAGCACCCAATGCTACTGTTGTTGAAGATATGTAGAGTAATAGTGGTCGATCAAGTACATGAGGTGTTGCCAGATATTCCTTGATTTTGTGAAAGGCCTATTGACATTTTTCATCCCACTTAAAAGGTTTACCCTTGTGAAGGAGATGTGGAAAAGGATGACACTTGTCTGCTAGTTGTGAGATAAACCTACGAGTGCATTGTAACCTTCCTTGTAAACTATGAAGCTGGTTCAAATTTGATGGTAGAGGCATTTCCATGATGGCTTTTACTTTATCAGGATCCACTTCTATTCCTCATCAAGACACAATGTATCCCAACAATTTTCCAGATGTTACACAAAAATACACATTTCTTTGGGTTTAGCCTGACTTGATACTTCTCTAATCGATCAAAGATTTGTGCTAGTACTTGTTTATGCCCTTCTCTTGTTTTGGATTTCCCTAGAATATCGTCAACATAGTCTTCCATGATAGTGTGGAGAAGGTTATGGAAAATAACTGTCATGGCTCGTTGATAAGTAGCTCCAACGTTCTTAAGACCAAAAGACATTACGAACCAGCAGTATGTACCCCATGGACAAATGAATGATGTCTTGTCTTAGTCTTCCTCTGCTATTTTGATCTAGTTATATCCTAAGAATCTGTCCATCAAGGATAGCATTTCATGTCCAACTATAAGATCTACAATGTTATTTATGCTTGGTAGTGGGAAGTCATCTTTAGGGCATGCTTTGTTGAGATCTCTGAAATCTGTACAACAACGAACTCATCCATCAGGTTTTTCCATAGGTACCAAGTTTAAAACCCATTTTGGATAATCAATAGGCTTTATGAACTTTGCTTCTAACAACTTCTATATTTCTGCTTTAACCAAAAGAGCTATTTGCGGGTGCATTTTACGCAATTTTTGTTTTATAGATTTTACATTAGGAGATACTGTTAGGTGATGTACTACAAGTGATGGATCTAGACCTAGCATGTCGGCATAATTCCATGCAAAATTGATAGCTCTTTTTATGAAAAATGCTATGAAATTTCTTCTTTCCTGCTCTGATAGTGATGCTGCTAAAAATGTGATCTTCGGATTCTGCTCTGTGCCTAAGTTCATTTCTGGAGATTTTTCAACTAGCACTGTTGATTTTTCATGATAATCAGTGGTGACAAAAAGATCAAATCCCCCATCCTCGGGCACCTCAAAGAGGTTTTCACCCTCGTATACGTCCTTTATTTTTACTTTTGCACGGTCAAGAGGTGCCTTTCAGTTTTTACCTAGTGACCTATCTTTTTTTATTTTATTTATTTCACTTTTACAACTGAAGGATTTGATGCTTCCACCAAAATATGCCAGTTTAGGCAGGTCCATCATAAAACCTACTTTGTGATCACCTAATGGAATGCCTTGTTGTAAACCCATGAATTCAGTAATAGCTTCATCATTTTCAAATGTGTCCATTATTGGTGGCCCATGTTGGTCCCAATAGACGAGGTCAGGATATACAAGTGAAAGGGTAATGGTTGAATAGTTTCAGCTAGATGAGGTAGTAGAAATCATGAACATAGAGATTTCTTGAAAAAGGCCAATGATATGAAGGGAGGAGTCGTCAATGGTATCCGAATTAGAAGTCTCTCCTACCAAAGAAGGTCCAGCTTCCATATCAGAAATACACTTAATGTCTTTGGAAGGTGATACCTCCAGCTGATAGCCAAGGCCTTGCTTATTAAACTTCTTAGATACAACAATGGGTTCAATAAGTCCTTGTTCCTACGATCCCAATCCGTCATGTCCTTTGTAACCCATGTTCTTAATAATGCGAAAGCCATTGTTATATCTCTCCACTTCAAGTTGCACTTGGTCATTCTCATCATAGAATATCCAAGAGTTAATGTCAGCAATGTCTTCATCATCAAGGAATCCTCCTTTGATGAATACTATTAGTGGATATTTTATGATGGTTGGGGATGAAGATGCCTTGGATGTTGAAGGTTTGCCATGAGATTTGGGAGATAAGGGAAGAGTTCCAACACAACAAGTTTCTTGCAATGTGTACTTACCCGAACCGTGTTTAGTGTACTTTATATGGAGATTTGAAGTGGCTTCGCTAGTTGATGGCTTAAGTAAGGTGGATGAGTCAACATAGGATGACGATGGATAAGCTTCAATGTTGATAGGAATATGGTTAGGACTTTGATATTTAGCCTAAAAAGTGTGACAAAACTCGAATGGATTGGGATCGGCATGGATAGTAATTTCAACACCATTATGTGGAAACTTGAGACATTGATGGTATGTGGAAGGAACAGATTTGAGGGCATGAATCCATGTGTTGGTTTTTTTTTTTAGACTGGATGCTTATTCCCAGATTTCCCTACAAGGTAGCCATCAGTGATCAACAGGATCTCTGGGCCAGGGGCCAACAGTGTAGGAGATAGACTCTATATTTTATCTCCTCTTCTTCTTCAGGCTCTGCAAGACCTAGGGGGGTATTCCCTACTCAACATCCATGAGGATATGCATACAAGGCTGGGATGCTGACAGAAAGCAGATAAGTCCTCCTGTAAGTAGACCAAAACTGAAAGATAAGAGCAAAGGGGCTAGCTTTGGGCCTATTTGCAGTTGTAGACAGAGGACTGAGGATCCTAAAACTAACTCTAATGTCCTAATGGTTGTTTTAGATTTTGATTTGGATTTTAAGTTTGGATGCAAAGCTGGACATGGTTGTAACACAAACACAAAGCAAGATTGGTGCCTATCCAGGGCCTGGAGTCAGTAGACATACACCTGTGAATGATCAGCATGAACAGCTAAAACTGGATTTCAAGGGGATATATGTGATACCTACCTTACAGATATCTCCCAATATAGAGTGTTAAGTTATCTCTACTTATGGCATCCCTACTGCAGTATACCCTTCCCAATGTTCAACCTGAAAACAGTTTAATCTACCCCTTGAGCAGAAGTTAAAAGATCAGACATTCAACATAGGAATTCTATGCTCTAGAATCTAAACATTACCCAAATATCCAGATTCAGAAGAAGAATACATGCAATACTGGAGACAGAATTAACACAACACATGCTAAGATAGCATTTCTCATATAAGATTAATCATGAAATCAGTGGGTTCATGCCAAAAACATACAACAAGAGATACATAAACTCACAGGTTAAGCTGTATAGAGCAACCAGATCAGCTTGTTATGAATTACAGAGCCAAAAATCTTCAACTTTCAACAACCACAAATGAGTAACACTTCCTGCTTATAACAGCCAGGTAGTGTACCATAGCAATTAATTACAGGGTTGACCAAAAATCCTGCCAGATATACAGTATCAGGAAAATGGCGCTCAAACACTACCAGATTGGCGCCCAAACATGAATGCAGCAGGTAGGGGAGGAGACAGGAAGATATCTCGAGCCCTGCGCCACTGTCCGCTGATGTACACCTTCAATCAGGTACCAGATCCGCCCATACCTCTGCAACCTTCGCCATTAATGGCGCACCAACCCGCGGCCTTGGGAAAAACATCTAACAGTCGATCACAACCATTTCCCGCCGAGATTCATCATCATGATATTCGAAAATGCAGGCTATCAATTATCCCACATGCACCCCGCAGCAACCTCTTTAACATTTTATATACTAGGTCATGAGCATATATGATGTCGGTGCTTTTGCTCCTGACGACACTAGTATAAGACTTCATCATCATCATCCTCCAGCAGCATGATATCCTGTTGCTTGAAATATCACCCTGACGTCAGCATCATATTGCAATATAACCTGCATGATAATCAGCACAACCTGATCCATCGGAGGAACATCCTCCTGCTGAGCCTATACCAAAAGTCTGGCCGATGAACATCCTGATGACGTCATCATCATATCCTGCTGATGTCATCATCATATCCGCCCATTGCGCACCTCCTCATATCCGGATGACGTCATCATCATGTTTGCAAATATCGGGGGATCTCCACAAGATGATCAGTGTTAGAAACGTGACCCCCCCGGACCTTGATGACATCATCATCATATCGACATCAGGATGATATTCGGAAGACAACCGGATATTTGGAAATATCATCCTGATGCACAAATATCAGGTTGCACTGTAGCTCCACTATAAGATCGGGGTGATAGATGAATATGATGATGCTTGAAAAGATCACCCCCACTAGATAATGCACGAAGCCAGCAGGCGGATATCTCCTTGATATCAGCATCATCATGATGCTGGAACAAACATACACCCGGGTGATATGAAAATATCACCCTCTCCTTCGGAAAAAGCGTGATGTAGATAGGCAGAGAAATAGATATCACCCTGACATAAGAATGACGTCAGCATCATCAGGATGATAAAACAACGAACATGAAGTGATACAACATCATCAGGATGATATTGACTAAGATCATCCTGACGTTTAAAATATGATGACCCCAGTGAATATCGGGTCACACTTAGAACTCTTCAACAACATCATCAGGATGATCATAACCAAGATCACCCGATGATAAAATATCACCCCGGCGAAATATCATGAAGGCAGAAAATATGATGACCCCCGCAAGCAACACGGTGATAACTGGAAATATGATGATGATGACGACGACCCTTAAGAAAGAACAAGTCAGGTCGAACAACTTAGAGAATAACCCCTTCAGAAAATCGGGGCAACATCATCATCATGTTTGGGCAAGGTGATAATTGGAAGATCACCGGATACTTGAAAAATCACCCCCGCAAGCAAATCAGGGTGCACTGTAGCTCATCAGCAGGATCAGGATGACATCCAGACATCACCCGATATTGAAATATGATGATCCTGATGAAAAACAAGTCGACAGAAAACATGATAATGCAGACCATCATCGAAGACAAGATGATGATGATGACCTCCTCCTCAGGAAAATATGATGCTACATCTGAACAATGCTGAGGAGGTCCAACACTTAGAAAAATGGGCAAGAAGATAAAGGGTTCAAATGAAGAAACCCCCTGATCATGAAAAATCAACCCCAGGTCAAAATGAGTGCTAACAGTGGCTCCGAATGGGGACGTGCAGGTGAAAACCTGCAGCGAGAACCAGAGCTCCGGGCAGACCAGACAAAAAGCCAAAAAGCACGAGTTGTACAAGGCATTTACACTACATACATATTTTTTACAAATGTGCACAGCAACACGTCATTTATGCAAAATAGAACTTAAGGAATTGGCCATGCACAGGCAATTCCAGAACTTCACCATCTAGGGCCTGGAGGAAATAAGAATCCTCCCCATGAGTATTGCAAACCTGATATGGACCCATCCATAAGGGTTCAAATTTACCATGTTTACCCTTTTCCTGACCTTTAGCATTCCAAATGAGCACCAGATCATTGACTTGAAACTTCCTTTTTGTAGTTCTCCTGTCAAACTGATATTTCACATCTTGTTGTCTTTTGAGATTGATCTGGTGGGCTTTCCTTCTGTTTTCATCCAATGCAACCAGCTGATTCACTCTTTCTGTCATGGAATCCTCAATCTCCTCATCATTTTCCTGAATGAATTTGTAAACTGGTAGGAGATTGTTTATGGGCAATCTAGCTGATGCACCATATACTAGCTCAAAAGGTGACTTCCCAATAGCCCTCTTCACTGTCACTCTGTCAGCCCATATTGCTAAGTTCAACTTTGAGTCCCAAGCTCTCTTGTTCCTGTCCAGTATCCTCATGATAATTTTCATGATGCTCTTATTGCTTGATTCTGCTTGACCATTTCCTTGTGAGTGATATGGTGATGTATATGATAGATTTATCCCATACCTGTTGCAAAAATCAACAAATTCACCTGATCTGAAGCACATAGCATTATCAGTGACTATCTTAAATGGTACTCCAAACCTGATGATGATGTTTTCTAGTATGAAATCTGTCACCACCTTACTTGTAGCTCTCTTAGTTGGAATGGCCTCAATCCATTTGGTAAAGTAATCAGTTGCCACCAAAATCCAACTGTGTCCCCCACTTGATTTGTCTGCAATTTCCCCTATGAAGTCAATTCCCCATTGCTGGAATGGAGCATCCACAGTTACAGTTCTGAGGGGTAAAGCACCATCATATTTCGGCTTTCCTGAAAATCTTTGGCAAGGGTCACACTTCCTCATTAACCTTTGTGCATCTGAAAAGAGAGTGGGCCACCAATATCCTGCTCTGAGAATTTTATGAGCTGTTGTTTGGGCAGTATAATGTCCACCACATAATCCTTTATGCATATCAATCAAAATATTGTTAGCCACATCCTCATCCACACATTTCAGCAGCACACCATCAGGGTTTTTCCAGTACAGCTCACCTTGAACAATAACATACCTGATTGCATGTAACTTTAAAGTCCTCTTTTGACTGTCACTGAAATGGGAAGGACAATTTAGATTTTGCAAGTAGTAGATAATATCCTTGTACCATTCAGAACCTGATACATTTACACTCTCATCTTGGACTGCATTAACTTGGCATGCTTCCACGTTTGACTGTGCCATCATCTTGGCTAATCCTTGTCCTCTTATCAACTTCGTAACTTGTATGTCTATGTTGAACTCTTGCAGTTTGTTTATCCATCTGCACCTTCTTCCAGTCACCTCCTGCTGAGTGAATATGTCTTTGACTGCTGCATGAGGTACATATGCAATTATATATGATCCTACCAAGTATGGTCTGAAACTTTTGATGGCCCTGACAAGTGCATATGCCTGTTTTTCCATAATATCATACTTCAACTCAGAGGACTGCAAGGACATACTGAAAAAAGCGATGGGCTGTTCAAAACCATCTTCGTTTTTTTGTAACAAACATGCAGCAACAGTATGAAAGGAAGCAAATGAAAATACTTGGAATGGCTTAGAAAAATCAGGAGATTTAAGAACAGGGGCCATCTTGATTGCCTCTTTGATACTCTGAAATGATTCTATTGCTTCCCTTTCCCAGTTGACAGTTGCATCCTTCTTCATCATCTTGGAAATGTTCCTTGTGGTTTCTGCAAAGTTGGGAACAAATCTCCTAACAAAATTTATCTGCCCAAAGAAGGACTGAACTCCTTTTACAGTTTTTGGCATTTGAATCCTGTCAATAGCAGCCACTCTCTCTGGATCTATCCTGACTCCATCCTTGGAAACAATATGTCCCAGAAGCTTTCCTTCAACTACTCCAAAGGCACACTTCTTTGGATTTAAAGAAATACCATACTCTAGTGCTCTTATGAAAATCTGCTCCAGATGCAAACAATGCTACTCTTCTTTCTTTGAGTAAGCAGTCAAGTCATCCTGATATACAGCCAAGATTGAATCAATCAGCCCTGCAAAAGCAACATCCATTGCTCTTTGAAATGTAGCACCTGCATTTGTTAGTCCAAATGGCATTCTAACATACACATAAGTTCCCCATGGAGTGGTAAAGGCGGTTTTATACTGTTCTGATTCCTTTACCTTCACCTGATTATATCCTGAAAATCCATCCATCATGGATAGGAGTTCACAACCAGTCACTCTCTGCAACATAGCTTCCATATTAGGCAGTGGATAGTTATCCTTTAAAGAGGATACATTCAAGTTCCTGAAATCAACACAAAGCCTAATATCACCATTCTTTTTTCTGACTGGGACAAGGTTAGACACCCAAGTTGAATGTCTGATTGGCACAATTATTCCAGCTTCCCTGAGCCTTTTGAGTTCTTCTTGCATCTTGGGAGCTAAGGTAGGATTAATAGGTCTTTGCTTTTGTCTAAATGGCTTAGCTCCAGGCTTCAATGGGATCTCATGCTGGAATAAATCTTCCCTATAGGCTTTTAGGTCCTCATATGACCAAGCAAAAACATGTTTATACTTTTTCAGTAATGCAATCAGCATACTCCTAATGTGTGGTTTTAGCTGTTTACCAATGTATACCTTCTGAGGGGCCTGAGATGTCCCCAAATTTATCTCCTCTAAATCTTCCTTATTTGTGGGAGATGTCCTTGTGACCATTTTATCTCTACTGTCAAAAGCTCTTTCCAAAGCTACCAACCCTCTAGGGATTTTATTAGTCTTCAATTGAATGATCTCTTTTCCCACAAGAGTTTCTTTTCCATCTACAGTCTCTACAAAAGCTTGGAAATCAATTTGTTGATTCTCATATTCATCTATGCAGTGCAAAAATTTCAACAAATCCCTATCATCATTAAACACTTGCCAACTGCATATATTTTCTGGTACTGCAGGCCTAATTTTAATTTCTACATTTGTAACACCTGACAGAGTGATGTCATCTGGCCTTATTGCAACATTAGCTAAGAAATCAGCCATAACATTTTTTGACCTCTCTACCCAGCCTATTGAAAATGCATCAAATAATTCAATGGTATCCCAAACAGCATGCTTATATTGTTTCAATCTTTTATTTTTTGCAGCATACTTATTTCTAATTTGGGATACAATCAGCTCAGAATCCCCAAATACTCTTAACATCTTAATTCCATGTTTGAGAGCAATGTTTAGGCCTAAGAGTAAAGCCTCATATTCTGCAATGTTGTTTGTGCAATCAAACCTCAGCAAGAAAGAGAATTTGAGGAGCTTACCAGTTGGAGACAGGAAAACAACTCCAGCTCCAGAGCCTTCTTTTGCACAAGCTCCATCAAAAAACATGGTCCATAAGCCTTGCTGATCCAGCTCTTCAATGTAGACATTTTTCTTTTTATCTTCTGTATCATCTGAGACAACCTGAAGTTATCACAGTCAGTGTCTACAAAGCATACCTGTTCATTTGCTTCTTGGTCTTCCACTGTCTCTGGTGATCTTTGTTCTCTGATTAGCTTAACATCCCTGCCATTCATTGGAATCATGGCATATGACAGGTCCAGCTGCATACTTCCACCAATTAGTGCTGCCCATCTTCTTGACAACAACATACCGTACTGTGGCTTGATGTCAACCACTGTTATATTCATTTTATATCTTTTTTTAGGAAATGCTGCCAGTTTGAAATCTACATCCTTCATGATTCCAATAACTGGTACCTCTCTGGCATCCATGGCATAACATTTTCCACATGCCTTGTCAATTTTCAATCCAGTTTGTTGCATGATGGCCAAAGGCATGACATTTGTAGATGCTCCAGAGTCAAGCATACAATTTCTAATTATTTTTCCATTTATAACCAGGGAAACATAAAATGGTTCCACCTGTGAAGGACACTTTGTCATAGTCACTCCTAAATAGACTTCAGGAGTCTCATCTTCTTCATTACACATGACATGTTTCTCACCCTGGGTTTGAACATTTTGTTCAGCTTGAAAAGGTACCCCTGAGATTAGGGATACTGTCCTATTCTTGATCTCTTCCACTTTCATGAGTTCCATAAGTGGAACAGAGACTTTTACCTGAGAGAGGACCTGAGCTATATCAAAAGGAGCACAATTTTGTATAACAGTTGTAGCTTGCTCCACAATCTTGCTTTTATCCTGAGCTGATTTAGCTTTTACTTTCATAGTTCCCTGATCATCATTCTTGTCTTGGGAACCTTTACTTTGATCTTCAGCCTGAGGGATTTTGTTTTCTGGTCCTTGAAATTCATGACCTGTTCTGTGTCTAAAGTTCTGTTTATTATTTACCCACTGCCTTTTTTGTGGTTCAGTTCCTTTATGACCATGCACTAGCTGACTTGCAGAAATATCTTCTGGCTGATGTGGGCTGCCTACTTGATTTTTACCTCTGAGATTGTAGTTGCTTTTGACTTGAGCAACTGCTGTAGCTGTGAAGGCTCTAATTTCCTCATCAGAAGGCCGTTGTAAGTTACTCAGAAAATTGTGTGAGTTCTGAGCATACACATAGTTATCTTCATTATCTTCATCATATGGGAACTGTTGGCAGGCCTGAATTTGATGATCTGTATTCTCATCAGCATCATAAAGAGTGTATCCATTGCCTATGGACATCATATTAACATCATCATCCTGCACATGATGTGGCTCATTGCATTCATTACAAGATGTAGCATTATCATACAAGGATTGAGCAATCATACACTGTGATTGTGAATGTGGCATCTGACAAATTATACACCATGGAGCATCATCAACATTATTTATAGCTTTCTTTAGAGGATCAGGAGTTTCTTTGACATGTTGAGCCCTCTGATTTGTGTTGTTACGTGGGAATACAGGCTTACCATCATGCCAATTGGTGTTATAAGGCATATCATGTAATGATGGCCTCTTTTCCTACCTTTGATAGACTTGCCTATCAGGACCCATCCCTTTTTCACTTCTAGCTAATCTATAGCTTAGGTCCTTAACAACATTTGCCAATTTGTCTATCTTATCTTCAGGAGCAGATGTACTACCTTGAGTGTTCTGAGGCTTGTTTGGATTGTGCAGAATTTTTACATCATCCCTTCTATTTGTCTTGCCCGATGCTTTCCTATTGTTTTCAATATTTACTGCAATTCTGAAAGCATCCCTGAGAGTGGCAGGACCTTTATCTCTTAGTCCATATGCAGTCTTTGCATCAAAGGCATTGATATACAAAATTATGCACATTGGTTCATTTGGCCTCATGTGATGTGGCAATTTGTTCAACACTTTAGTAAATCTTACATTAAAGTCTGCAACCTGCTCATTTGACCCTTTAGTGATACTGGTGAACTCATTTACAAAAAAGCTAGGGTCAGTTTTATCACCATATTGCTCCTTGAACATCCTTTTAAAATCATCCCATGATGAAATACTCCGGTCAGGCAGATTCCTGTACCATTCTCTTGCCTCATCTATTAAGGATTGCATGAATGACTTCATGAAAACATCCTCATGTTCAACCTCAAAGTTATCCATGACATTTTGAAAGGCCTTTAGATGATCTTCTCCTGACACTGTGTTATTTCCTGAAAATTTAGGCACTTGCAGCCTCAGATGCTTATCAATGGGGTTAGGATACCCAGGAATACCATCAAACACCAGCTGCCTAAATCTATCTAACTGCATGGGCTGTCTGTTTAGCTGATTAACATTAACATTTCTGTTTGCATTCTGGTTTCCTGCATTGTTCAGTGGTATCCTAGCATCATTCACATTTTGTCTCTCATCATGATGCTGATGTTGCACTTCATATCTTTGCTGATGTCTCTGCACATTTGCATTCTCTAGGGTAGGAACTGAATCATTTTGGGCAGTTCTTAAGGCTTGCACTTTCTGCTTCATATCATCTCTGATTTTCATGGCTTGTAGATATTCTAGTTCTGCTCTTAGACTTCTGATTTCTTCAGCTAACTGTTCATCCTTAGGTCTGGAGGTAGATGGTCTCATACCATTCTGGTCATCATCTTCATCATCCCTCAGAGACTCTGCCTCTTCAAACCTTTCACTTGGGTCTAGAAATGGGCGTTCTTGGAACACCTCTGACCTCATTCTCATGCTACCACCCTATTGCCTCTCATATGCACCTTGAATATCAGCTTCTGCAGTTGAAAAGTAAGGCACATGCTGTCCTGATGGCCTAGGGTTATCTTGTATATCATCACCTTTTCTGGGGGAACTCTCATGACTAACTGAGACAGTTCCCTTTCTTCTGTACATCATTCTTTTTGTTACTGGTAACTCTTCAAATAAAGGATTTTGTTGGGATCTTCTCCCCTGCATATAAATTTTACTTTGACTGGTTGGGAGATTACTTCGGAGTCGCCACCTATTACTAGGAACTGTTTTCTTCTGAAAACCAGGGTTCTTTCACAAGGTTCCCCAGCAGAGTCGCCAATTTCTGTTGGTTTTTTTTTTAGACTGGATGCTTATTCCCAGATTTCCCTACAAGGTAGCCATCAGTGATCAACAGGATCTCTGGGCCAGGGGCCAACAGTGTAGGAGATAGACTCTATATTTTATCTCCTCTTCTTCTTCAGGCTCTGCAAGACCTAGGGGGGTATTCCCTACTCAACATCCATGAGGATATGCATACAAGGCTGGGATGCTGACAGAAAGCAAATAAGTCCTCCTGTAAGTAGACCAAAACTGAAAGATAAGAGCAAAGGGGCTAGCTTTGGGCCTATTTGCAGTTGTAGACAGAGGACTGAGGATCCTAAAACTAACTCTAATGTCCTAATGGTTGTTTTAGATTTTGATTTGGATTTTAAGTTTGGATGCAAAGCTGGACATGGTTGTAACACAAACACAAAGCAAGATTGGTGCCTATCCAGGGCCTGGAGTCAGTAGACATACACCTGTGAATGATCAGCATGAACAGCTAAAACTGGATTTCAAGGGGATATATGTGATACCTGCCTTACAGATATCTCCCAATATAGAGTGTTAAGTTATCTCTACTTATGGCATCCCTACTGCAGTATACCCTTCCCAATGTTCAACCTGAAAACAGTTTAATCTACCCCTTGAGCAGAAGTTAAAAGATCAGACATTCAACATAGGAATTCTATGCTCTAGAATCTAAACATTACCCAAATATCCAGATTCAGAAGAAGAATACATGCAATACTGGAGACAGAATTAACACAACACATGCTAAGATAGCATTTCTCATATAAGATTAATCATGAAATCAGTGGGTTCATGCCAAAAACATACAACAAGAGATACATAAACTCACAGGTTAAGCTGTATAGAGCAACCAGATCAGCTTGTTATGAATTACAGAGCCAAAAATCTTTAACTTTCAACAACCACAAATGAGTAACACTTCCTGCTTATAACAGCCAGGTAGTGTACCATAGCAATTAATTACAGGGTTGACCAAAAATCCCGCCAGATATACAGTATCAGGAAAATGGCGCTCAAACACTACCAGATTGGTGCCCAAACATGAATGCAGCAGGTAGGGGAGGAGACAGGAAGATATCTCGAGCCCTGCGCCACTGTCCGCTGATGTACACCTTCAATCGGGTACCAGATCCGCCCATACCTCTGCAACCTTCGCCATTAATGGCGCACCAACCCGCGGCCTTGGGAAAAACATCTAACAGTCGATCGCAACCATTTCCCGCCGAGATTCATCATCATGATATTCGAAAATGCAGGATATCAATTATCCCACATGCACCCCGCAGCAACCTCTTTAACATTTTATATACTAGGTCATGAGCATATATGATGTCGGTGCTTTTGCTCCTGACGACACTAGTATAAGATTTCATCATCATCATCCTCCAGCAGCATGATATCCTGTTGCTTGAAATATCACCCTGACGTCAGCATCATATTGCAATATAACCTGCATGATAATCGGCACAACCTGATCCATCAGAGGAACATCCTCCTGCTGAGCCTATACCAAAAGTCTGGCTGATGAACATCCTGATGACGTCATCATCATATCCGCCCACTGCGCACCTCCTCATATCCGGATGACGTCATCATCATGTTTGCAAATATCGGGGGATCTCCACAAGATGATCAGTGTTAGAAACGTGACCCCCCCGGACCTTGATGACGTCATCATCATATCGACATCAGGATGATATTCGGAAGACAACCGGATATTTGGAAATATCATCCTGATGCACAAATATCAGGTTGCACTGTAGCTCCACTATAAGATCGGGGCGATAGATGAATATGATGATGCTTGAAAAGATCACCCCCACTAGATAATGCACGAAGCCGGCAGGCAGATATCTCCTTGATATCAGCATCATCATGACGCTGGAACAAACATACACCCGGGTGATATGAAAATATCACCCTCTCCTTCGGAAAAATCATGATGCAGATAGGCAGAGAAATAGATATCACCCTGACATAAGAATGACGTCAGCATCATCAGGATGATACAACAACGAACATGAAGTGATACAACATCATCAAGATGATATTGACTAAGATCATCCTGACGTTCAAAATATGATGACCCCAGTGAATATCGGGTCACACTTAGAACTCTTCAACAACATCATCAGGATGATCATAACCAAGATCACCCGATGATAAAATATCACCCCGGCGAAATATCATGAAGGCAGAAAATATGATGACCCCCGCAAGCAACATGGTGATAACTGGAAATATGATGATGATGACGACGACCCTTAAGAAAGAACAAGTCAGGTCGAACAACTTAGAGAATAACCCCTTCAGAAAATCGGGGCAACATCATCATCATGTTTGGGCAAGGTGATAATTGGAAGATCACCGGATACTTGAAAAATCACCCCCGCAAGCAAATCAGGGCGCACTGTAGCTCATCAGCAGGATCAGGATGATATCCAGACATCACCCGATATTGAAATATGATGATCCTGATGAAAAACAAGTCGACAGAAAACATGATAATGCAGACCATCATCGAAGACAAGATGATGATGATGACCTCCTCCTCAGGAAAATATGATGCTGCATCTGAACAATGCTGAGGAGGTCCAACACTTAGAAAAATGGGCAAGAAGATAAAGGGTTCAAATGAAGAAACCCCCTGATCATGAAAAATCAACCCCAGGTCAAAATGAGTGCTAACACCATGGATGGCCAAGGATAATGTTATAGGGAAGCTCAATATCAAGGACTTGGCAACGGGTGTCAGTGGTAACAGGACCAACTTGGATAGGCAAATGGATTATTCCTTTAGTATCTCTCTCAGTATCATCATATGATTTGATAGTAATGACCTTGGAAGTGTCAAAGTCTTTCTCAGAATATCCCATTTGTTCTATTAGTTTTAGAGAATATATATTGAGACCAACTCCACCATCCACTAGTATTTGTTTGATATGGCATTGGTTTACAAATACTTCTATGTGGAGGGCTTCATTATGTGATGGGTTGATGGATGGTTGAAGATCTTTGTCAGAGAAGGTGAGATGGCAAGGGGTTGCAATGCTAGCTACCATAAATTGAAATTGTGTGGTATCAATATCGTTAGGCACCGAAGACTCTTACAGTGCTTTATCAAGGATATCTTTATAGGCAGGGGATATGCGAAGCAATTGTAGGATGGAGATGTGTGCGGGAGTTTTGCCAAGGTGATCAAGAATATTGTAACTAGAATTTGGTGGAGGAGGATTGATAGGAGCTCCTTGAATGGTAACACGGCCTCTTCTAGTAGTTACAATGCAATCGGGTGCTTTGCCTTGAATAGTGATGGTAGAGATGCGAGCTTGGTCGATGCGGCTAATCATGGATGACTCATAGTTGTAATGGATAGCATTTCCAATATGGGAATTACTTGTCTTGTCATGAGATGGAAGTGGATTCTTGAAAGCATCTATATCATAGTTTGAAGTTGGTTGATTTTCCATTTGTGTTGTTGGTGGTGTGATTTTAGCTAGACCTTGATCAATGCAATCTTGAATGACATGTTTTAAATGCATGAAACCATTTGTTTTATGTTCTTTGACTCTATGGTATTCATAATATTCATTCTCTTTGTACCAAGGAGCTTTGAAGACAGGTTCATCATTGGTTGGAGCTTTAAGTAATGTGATATCTCCTGCTTGGAGAAGTTTACGAAAGATTACCTCCATGAGTTCCCCTAAAGGAGTAAATTGTCGTCGAGGTGTGGAATTTGCCCTTGGTCAATTTCGTTGGAAAGGTTGATTAGTTGTAGATGTGGCTTGACTGTTAATGGGATCTTTCATTATTTGTATGTTTTTTGCATCCACGATACCATCATTAATGACATTTTTATTTTTATTCCAAAAGTAGGTTTTGTCATTTGAAGCTTGAGGATTATCTTTGTTGTCTCTGAAAACCTTGATAGTACCCTTAGCAATCAAAGCTCACTCAATGGTGGTTCCTTTGGAAATGAGTTCATCAAAGGTCCTAGCACTTTGAAATTGCAATTGGAATGAGAGCTCAGGATGAAGGTTTTGGACAAAGCTGTCAAGCTGCTGTCTCTCAGGTATTTGCCATGATAATTTACTAGCCATGTTACGCCATAGTTGGGTAAATGAAGATAAATTTTCACCATTACATTGTTTGTTATTGACAAGATCATTCATATTCACCTCATGTTCAATGTTGAAAGAGAAATGGGATCGAAATTTGTGTACCAATTCCCCGAAAGTCTTGATTCCTAGAGGTAAATGAGAGAACCATTCAAGAGCTTGTCCCGCTAAGCTTCAAAGGAATAGTCTTAAGAAATATATGTCATCGTAAGAAACATCAAGACATGCAACATAGAATGCTCTAAGATGGTCATCCAGATTACCTTTCCCTTTATATTTCTCAAATTGTGGGATTTCAAAATGTGGCAGAAAAGGTGTCATGTGAAGTTACTTGTCAAATGGATAAGGGCATATGTCTCCCAAGGAAAATGTCTTCTTGTTTTATCCTACTACCTTGTTAACCATTTATTCAACATTCGCTTGTGATAGTTGCTTTTGTTGCAAAGGGGGTTGTTGGTTTGGAGGTGGAGTGTAGTATGGTGTGTATTGTGGCTGCTGTGAAATGTATGATGGTATGATGGTTTGTTGAGGTTGCGTACTCACATTATATGTCAAAGGATTGGTATGTGACACATATGTATTTGAGGATTGCTGTCCTTGAGACACAAGTGGTGGTTGGGTATAGTGCGATGGATTGACTCCAAGGTTTTGCATCACATGGGAAGAAGAAGATGGATTGACGTTGGGCAATGGTTGTGGATTGAAGGTTGGATTTGTATTATGGTAAGCAATGGAAGGATTGGTAGGTGAAGACGGATGGACATTTGGGTTTGGATTTTGGAAAATATGAGTGCTTTGAGATGGATTCATATATGAGGAAGAATGGATATTTGGATTTGGATTTTGGACAACATAAGTGCCTTGAGATGGATTGGTCTATGTCATATGTTGGGTGACAATGGGTACATTTTGATTTACGTAAGATGGATTGACATTTTGTGAAGGATTATGTGGAGGTGTAGTGAGTGATGTAAGTTGATCAACATAAGAGACAACGATGCTAGGATGGGCTTGTGATACAATAAATGGGTCACTCATGTCAATGAGACTAAGATTGGGATTATATGGTGTGTTGGATGGATTGGTGGAAATCATGGAGACCATATTAGTTTGGGATGTGGTTTCCACATGTGATACAATAGCAGTAGAGAGTTGTAATGGCTATGAGATTTGTGATAATGGAATGGCTTGTGATACTTGTGGCGTTTGTGAAGTTGGGATAGCTTGTGAAATTGCAGAGTTTGCACTTGTGAAACATCAACAGCTTGTGATACTTGAGGCACAGATACGGTCATGGTAGAGGTGGGGGTATGTTGTGAAACATGGAAAGGTGGAAAGCTCAAATTTTGTGAAAGGTACATAAGTACCTTAGTTGGAGTTATTAAATGTTCTACAATGTACTCCTTACATGGTGGGCTTGATGGTGTAGCAATAGGCAATCAGGGAGATGGATTGGAAGGGATGTGCGATTGCATGGACATGTCATGAAATGGTACGACTATAGTGAATGGTCCCTTTGCAACATCAGCGGGAGTATTTGAATCTTGTTTGTGAATGGAAGATATGTCAAAGTCACCTGGTAGTTTGGCTCCCATATGGGCTAATTGCAAGAAATGACGATCCAAATCAGATAAGATAAGTTTCTCAGCTTGGTCCCATATGTGTGTGTATCTAAATTTAGATAAGTCCTCTTGGGATGACTCTTCAGAGGTCATTGTAAATGGGTGATGTTGCACTTGTTGTGAGGATGATGGTTTAGCAGTGTATCCTTCAGGCATAAACATGTAAGAGGGCATACCAGTCGTGTATTGGGTTGCATCTTTAAGAGGATTTGACCAGGATTGTTGCATTTTGGCTTCCATTTCGGCTCGCAATTTTGCTTCCATTTCAGCTCTATATTAGCTCCTAGTTTGAGGCATGATGGTTGATGTTGAAGATTGGACTAGCTTTGTCAAGGTTGAGACCCAAAAGTTGATGGTTTGTTGTTTGGTTGTTGATAGTTTGTTTTGCTAGTTTGTTGGTTTGCTAATGGGTTGTTGTTGGGTAAACTTTCCTAGAGGATAGCTCAGAAACTCAAGGGAAAGGGTGGTTGATGACGTTGTTTGCTGGTGTTGCTAGGGCTGGATAAAATCCAAAGGGATGATATATATTGTTGTTGGTTTGATTTTTTGATGGTTGATTTTTGGTTTGGGGTCTCAAGAGGATGAAAAGCTAAAAAAGGCCAATAGTTTAGTATGCTTAAGATAGGAGATAATGCTTAGGTAGTTGTAGATGATCAGAGGACTATCTGAAAGCCAATGACAAAGATAAGAAGTTTGAAAATGCAACTAATTTGGCTAGGTTGATACTAATTATTGATATTTGACCAGGAGCGACAAGTAATAGCTCAGAAGTGACTCAGAGAGGGCCAAAGGCGAGTGATAATAGCTCAGAAGCAATCTAGTTTTGTGTCAGGTGACAGACTATAGTGTTGACCAAAGGTGACTCAATTTACTAGAAGTGACAAGTTTCAGTGCAAAGGTAGGTTACTGCTATGTAAAAGTGATATAGTTTTGTCAGAGGTGAGCAGCTATTGGTTAAAAGTGATCTAATTTTTGTAAAAGGCGAGCAGCTATTGTTTAAAAGTGATCTAGTTTGCTGAAAGCAAGTAGTTATTGTTCAGAGGTCATCTGTGTCTGACAAAGGGTGTGGTTGAATAATGTTTTTGACAAGAAAATAGTGATTTCAATCACTCACACTCACAACAAGCATAAACTTGTACAACCGAGGCTAGAAAAGGACTATATTTGTTGAGTCCCCTTGCCGTGCCTATTCAAAGCGGATAGCTTCAAGATCTTGGTAGCACTGGCTCCCCTCCATGGTACTCACTTCTCACACATACCAAGATCCAGGTTTTCCAAGGCTTGTCCCCCCACCAAACCTTAGGATTGTCCCTACTATCTCTACTAAGAACCATGAGAATTATGGCAACTTCAAAGGTCCCACCTTTTGCGTCAATAAATAGAGGATTTTTGGCTACTACACAAGGTTTCTAGTAAGGGCATCCATTTGGGTGGTGACACATGCGGTGATTCACTCTATTAATGGAGGCTTCCCAACCCAAAGAGGTTACACTCTAAGGGGTTTTGGGGGAAACATTTGTTGGTGTAACACAATGTCATGCATTGTTTGTGGCTTTCGACACAAACACTTTTCTTATATAGCGGTTTGGAAGGACTTGGCTTTAAGCCGTTACCGCTTGGGTCATACCCCTTCTCACACTAGGAAGGAAGGCCCTCTAAAGATAATAACAAGTTCTTATGCACCCAAGATCCATTTGATAGGCAAGGGGAGAAGATACTTTTTCTATTAAATTTGGGTTACACATGCACAACAAGCAATCAAAAAAGATAAAGCAAGCACAGAGCAAACAATGATTCTTTTTAAGCAGCAAGCCCAAATGTTCATAGATTAGTGATAAAAATGATATGTCTTAGACCAATCGGAGCTGCAACAGATATGTTAGTAGTTTCAAAACCTCCTTTTCTTGGACAATCGATAAGATGCTGCACAAATAGATGATTAGTAGCCAAGAAAACTGAACTGTAAATAACAAAACTGAAAGCGACGCACAGTTACCAGAGGTGATCAACTGTTGATTATAAGTGATCTGTATTCTGCTAGATTACTTAGAAGTAATGTACAAACCCTATATGTGAACTGTTAATGCTCAAAAGTGACCTATTTCTACAAAAAAATAGATGTTAACAAAAACCCTAAATTGTAGAAAGTGATCTAGATAGTTGGAAGTGATCAGTTTCAGGTTAAAAAAGATGCAGATACTACCAGATGCAACCACTATTTGATTAAAAGTGATCCAAAAAATATGAAAAGTGATGGCCTATGGCTTAAAAGTGATGTGAAAGTTTTGTAGGTGACTGATTCTCGCTTAAAAGTGACTGCGATTTGTTGTAAGCACTTTGAAAAATCTAAACTTCACAATAAACAACTTAAAACAACAAAGTTAATCAAGGACGCGAGTCCCACTGTGCGTGCCAAAATGTGATAGGTAAAAATTAGGTTAATAAGATCAAACATACAAATGAAAACCTAATCCTACCACCATCAAAGAATTGAATCCAAATGAAACCAAAAACATGCAATTCAAGAACAAGATCACCTAAATTATATGATTCCTTGTTTGTGATGTGGATTGCTTCTCAACACTGAACAATTATGAAGATCAAAGCTTCCATGATGGATGGATGATAATGATAATATGCTAGATGGATGTTAAAATGCCCAATATGCTCAGGATGATATTGTAGACACTATATGAAAAATGATGGATAGGTCAAGTATGAAATGAGAGGGTGTTTATATAGACCTCAACCAAAATCAATCAACGGTAGAGATTTGGTGGCTATGTGGATGGCTAAGATGAATTGCTAATCATAGGTGAATATGTAGATGACAAGTTGAAGGAAGATAAGGCTCATGTGTGATTGTGTACATAAAAAGTACTACATGTGAAAAATATTAAATAAAAGATGTAGTACCACACATGTTTTTAAATAAAAGAGGCACACATGTCTGCTTGTGATGAGATGAAGATAAGTGATAAGAGAAATTAATTAAATAAATAAAATTTGTTTAATTAATTAGAAAGTGGGGTTATAAAGGAATTTTAATTTAATTAAATAAATAAGATTTATTTAATTAAAATAGATAGGAATAGAGATAATTAAACAATTAAAGATTATTTAATTATAGATTAGAGGAAATAGATAATGAATTAATTAAATAAATAGATATTTATTTAATTAATAGAAGAAATAGGTGCTTTTGATGAATAGAGAAATTGCTCAAGTGTGTTATACAAATGCAGATGATAGCTAATGCAATATTTGATACTACTGATAATTAGGTCAATTTTGGGTGTCTACAAACACCACAACCTCCAAACCATTTTTCTGTGATTGCAGGTTATAGGTTGTAGGAGCAGAAAAGTGGAGTTGTAGGAGAGTAGTGCAGACTACTAGAATTGCAGATCAAAGAAGAAAATAGGGACCTAGACTTGGGTGCCTGCTCATTAGTCCTCCGGATCTCATAATTGAAGAATCTTCGGAACAATAGGAACAGGTTGTAGACAAGACTCCCAGATCCCAGTAGAGATGGTGGCACTGGACTAGGGCACCTGCTCATTAGTCCCTAACTTTTCCATTTTCTAAACTTCAAAATCTAGTATGCATTTGATTGCCATTTAATATCTCTGTGTGGGAGCATTTTCTACAATTTTTTTGTTTGCTTATGAATTTCCATAATTAGGGTTTTGAGCATAATTAGGTTTAATTAAACAACTAAATCATACAATTCCAATTTTCCACTATTCCAAGTGACTAAAAACCTGATAGTAGATTTCCTATTCGGTTGAAGTCCTTGAATGTTTGAGGTGAAAGGAGGATCAAAACAAATCAACCCTAAACATAGATCCCTTTCTTTTTTCACCTTAAACATTTTGGTGAACTTGTGTTTCTAATGAATGTTGCACCTTTTTGAGTGTTGTGCTTCATATTTACATTCATTTCATTCATATCATTGTTCATCTTATTACATTTGAAAAACTACAAAACAATTGAAAACATTGAAAATTTAAAAAACAATTGGCATTTTTAGCTTGCATTTTCAAGTAATTTAGATTAATTGGCATTTAATTTCAATAAATTTATGTCATTATCATTAGATCTGATTGGAAATACATAAGTTTTTCATTCATCATTGTGTATGAGGAAAATTGACTAAAATTAATCTAAACAAATCAAAAACCTAATAACATAAAGAGAACCGATCTAAATAAAATCCATTAATAATAACCAATGAAACATGAAAGCTTTTACCGAGATTTGTATTGTTCCCTTTGGATGAATGTGGATTGCTCAATAGTATTGCAAAACCATAGTTGCAACAAGCAAGTAGTGTGCTCAAAAGATCAATGTCAAGAGATTGGTGAAGTTGCTCAATCGATGCGATGTATGCTCAAAGTGCTGTTAAGTATGCCTGAGAATAAGTGATCAAAGAGAGATTGTGAAGGAGATGAGGGGGGTTTATATAGGTTTCAACAAAGATCAGTCAATGGTCCAGATAATTCAGAAGAATCAACAGAGGAGAATAGTTGAGGAATATGCAACGAATAAGAAGAAGACAAGTGTCACACAAAAGTTGTTTTATTTGAGTTAATCACTTTCTTTTCTAAAGATAAAACTTGCTTTTCATAAATTAGAAAGTTTTTTTCTAATTTAAGAGAAATTGATAAAAACAAGGTTGAGTGAATAGATAACTCAACTTAAGATTTACTTTTGCATGATTTGAGAGAAATTAAATAATAAATTATTTAATTTTGTGTGCATGGAGAAGAAGACTTATTTTAGAAGATTTGAAAGATATTTGAAGATAAGAAAGCAAATTAAATAAATAAATTTATTTAATTGTTGTGCATGATTTGGAAGAATAAATAAAATATTTGATTTATTTTATTTTTGGAGATTGAGAGGATTTAAATAAATTTGATTTGATTTATTCAAATTTGGAAGAATGAATTAATTTAATTAAATAATTGGGAATTATTTAATTGTTTGGATAAGAGGGAATTTGTGATGAATTAATTAAATAAATGGATTTATTTAATTAATGTGGATTTGAATTTCGAAAAGAGGATAATGATCTAATTAAATAATTAAAATTATTTAATTGTAGAAGAATAATAGAGGAATTTGATTTAATTAATTAAATAAATACAATTTATTCAATTAATGTCGAAAGTATGTGATATAGAAGAATTTGGTGAAATTGATTAAATAATTAGATTATTTAATTAATGCTGAAATGCAGGTGATTAGAAAGAAATGATGAAATGCAAGTCATGCGACGCCTTGGTCATTTTAGGGTGTCTACATTTTGCCCCTCTTTGGTGCAATGCGGTTTATAGCGTTGCGCCAAAGAAGTTGATTATTGAAGACATGATACAATTTTTGATGCCCCAATGTAGCTAGTTGCCCCAGCGTATGCCCCCTCGAGCGGGAGGACAGGGAAGTGGTAGAAGGACTAGGTTGACGGTCGACTAGAATAGTGTGTGAGCAGGTTTAGAAGGAAAAGCAGCAGGGGTGGGGAAGACAGAGGAAAGAGGGAGGGATGTTATAAATAGGTCCCATGGGGACCACAATCCCCATTTACACACTAGGAGCTTCTAAATTTAGAGAGTAGAGCCTCCAAACTTAGGTTCAGTGGAAGGAGCAGACAGTGTGGAGAGATGTCGATTCCAGCGCACAGGCATCAAGCGAAGTTAGTGCAGACATACGGGAGGCCAGCAAGAGCTCCAGCAGCGGTAAGTGTTTGAAAACTTCACTTGAATTTGTCATTTTTGGTCGGGTATGAGGGCTAGGGTTTAGTCAGCCAAAAGTGCTTTAGGCTAGGTTAGCGCTATAGGTAGTCGGTTAAGGCGCTTTTGGCGCGTCGCCATGCGTCTGGTAGGTAGGTTCAGCGCTATTGGTAAAATCAAAGCGTTGTTGGTGTTGGGGCTCTGCGCCACAGCACGATTAGTATAAAGCAGCAGTACGTCTGGTAGTGCAGTACGGCACGGTTGGCAGGGAAGTAAGGCGTGGTTGGAAGGGTTAGCAAGAAATCAGGTCGTGGCTGGTAGCGCAGTGAGGCGTGCTTGGCTGCAAAGTGAGGTGCACTAGTAAATCAAGTCACGGTTGGTATAGACAGTTCAGCGCTACTGCATAAGTAGTAATGTGCTTTTGGTAGAATAGGACAGCGCCTTTGTGTGAAACAAAGTGCTTTTGGTTAGCTAAGAAGAGAAACCTAGTTAAGGTTGATCGAAGGGTTGACTACCCTAGTTTAGGAAAGGGGTTGGATAGAATAGAAGTAGATAGGAGTTAGGGGATATGATATAGAAGAACTGACAAGTGGTTTGTTTATGGATGCAGAGGATTATGCCACCGTTGATGTCGAGAGAGCGACACCACCCAATAGCACATGATGGAGTACAACTGACATGGTAGGAGGACGTGTTCCTAGAGCACGCGGGATTATGGCACGTTACACACTTGACACACATTAGGGTGAATCTCACCCTAGTGACAGCAGTGGTGGAGAGGTTTTGTAGTGAGACAGGCTCATTTCACTTTCCGACAGGGGAGGCGACAGTGACCTTGGAGGATGTATATCACATCTTGAGGATTCGGATTGATGGGGAGAGAGTGGACTTTGACCCGGCACCGGGAGAGGCAGGCATGGTAGAGGTATTTTGCACCGATGATTTGTGGATAGATGATGGAGAGATTCGGTGGGTAGACATCCCGAGACTCTATGACAGGATCAGGTGGATAGTATCTTCATTGATTGGCGGCTTTCTCTGCCCAGACAGGAGATCTAGAGGATTATCGGTTGGCTAGGGTACTATACTATCTAGGATGTTCACACATGGCATTCAATATGCATGGGGCCCATGTGTATTGGGACAGTTGTACCATGATATGCACCACTGCGTGTACAGGAGAGGCAAGAGTCTCTCAACAGGGGTGACTCTTCTATAGGTGTGGGCGTGGGTGCATATACAAGTGATCCGACCCATGACACAGCACCATCAGGATAGGGAGAGCTATACGCATTCCTATATGAGGGAGTGATTACACATCGGAGGCTAGGATCTATCAGCCACTGGAGGCGGCAAATCGATGAGATGGACCTATTTATTTGGAGGCCATGGTTACTATGCGAGGAGTGGGAGAACGAGCATGAGCAACTAATGTATTACAGACAGGCTCAGTATTTGTTTAGGAGATAGACAGACACGATAGAGAGATACCTGCCAGAGCGGGTACTTAGGCAGTTTGGGTTGCCACAGGGGCTACCAGTGGGGGAGGTGACACATGCCAGGACATGGAGAGAGGTTAGAGACTGGGATGCAGAGATTCCAATGGCTACAGTATTAGTAGAGGTACGGGGGCTTGTCCCCGTGAGATGGGATTGGGACACATGACTGGCAGACCTAGGTACCTTGCCAGAGTATGACAGGTACTGGCAGACACATAGGTCAGTGAGATTGACTACACCAGGTGTGGCAGGGATAGTGGGGGAGGTACTAGTCCTAGGTGTAGAGGCCAAGATTAGACGACAAGCTAGAGCGGCCAGACAACAGGCAGTTGGAGAGGCCAGCAGCCAGCAGGCTGATGTGGAGATGGCGGAGGAGGGGGAGCCAGCCATAGAGATCGATTTGGAGAGGGCTGAGTGGCTGCTACAGGAGGAGACAGCCCGGAGGACTCGACTAGAGCTTTAGATGGTACGATTGAGGAGGGATAGGGATGCGGCGAGGGTTGAGGTGAGATAGGCTGAGGCTTTAGCCTAGTGCAGACACAAGTAGCAGTAGCACAGACAACCTTGGCACACGCATAGGCACAACTATAGGTCCAGGCATAGGCACAGGCCCAGGTACCAATACAGCCGCTAGCTGCACCAGCAGCAGATGACGGGAAGCTAGCCTAGGTGACAAGGGAGAGAGACGCAGAGGTACATCTACGGGTGACGGCAGAGGCCACACTCTATAGAGTGAGGCGAGAGAGAGATGAGGAACATCATGCACTGGGTGTAGATTAGAGGACCCTATACAGTGAGCTCGTCTGGGTTCAGGGAGAGCTAGTATCAGTCGACAGAGAGGCAGAGTACTAGAGGGTACTCTATGCGGGTGTGGTGCCAGCAGCGCAGAGAGAGCCGAGCTACAAAGACAGGAGTAGATCCGGAGCATCAGGGTCTCGTAGGACAGGGCAGTCATTGTCCTCAATGAGAGGACCATTTGTGCCACCAGGGGGAGGAGGAGGAGGACTAGCAGGGGGACCATCCGGGGGACTTGCACTGAGTACAAGTGGAGGATAGGGGCCACAACAAGAGGGCAACTCTACCCATTAGAGCATGTATATTTGTATATTGTATCATTTTGTATCATTTTGGATAGATGTCTGCGTGCATCCTGATGTATATTTTGTGGGCTCTTGATAGCCTTGATGTACTATATTGATGTATAGAGATGGCCTATTTATATAGACACATACATTTTGTATTTTATGATGACCTTTACATGAAATATATGATGATCTATTTCGCTCATTGATGTTCATGCGTGTATATATGCACTTCTTGATGTCATGGATGTGATGATATGTATGTATGATTATGGATTTATGTGTTGATGTTTATGGATGTATGATGATATAGATGTTATGACTAGTGATATCTAACATGTGGGTTTTACAGATAACACCAGAGGGAAGAAAAGGAGGAGACGGAAGATAGAGACTGTTGATCGATCATTGTTTTGAAAATGATATAAGACCATGGGCGAATGAATGGGTGAATGAGCTTGTTGCAATGGTTTCACATTTGTATATAAAGAGCAATCCTTTTTTTTGATATAGCACGTGGATAGTTCGCCACCAAGGTATAAAAGACCAAGGTGCAGTAATATCTGAGTGCATGGACGTTGACTCTGCAAGCAAGAGGTTGTATCTTAGATCCCTTAGACATAATATAACCTTGTTGGAACATGTGAATGAGCCATAGTCTTGAACATAAAATAAACTTCAATACATTTAAATGCAAGAAGAATATTAAATATCTAAGATGCTAGGTTGTAGCACACACAAGATAAATATAATGCTAAGAAAGATGCTAAAGATCATTCCTCAAACATGGCACACAAAAGCAATGACTATGCCCCCAATCCGTACTGCATTGCAACATACCAAGATTATAGATAAACCAAGGTAGCCTTGAGTAGGTAATGGATAAAGGAACAATAGATAAACCATAAAACAAATTTACTGACTTACAAAGTAAACATACAACCAACATATTCTCTTGCCAAAGAGGGTGCTCAGGATAGATTGGATAGGAAAGATAGCAGCCTTATCGTAGGAACTCTGTGTCCATTAAAGGGTGCCATCTACCTAAAAAGATAATGTGTTAGGTCTCAAAAATGTAGGTTGCTAATCCTAAGAGGATGCCAGGCTCTATGTTTAGATTAGTAACATTTTTTGAACTAACTTAACGAAATCAGCCTTTAGGGTTTCATAATTTCCTACACTTTAGGTCCTGCTACACCTAGGTGGGTGAACCTTGGGAATTAAGGCAGACTAAATGTAAATGTATTGATTAACTGAATCTATCTACAATGGCATATGGTGCAGAATAGATGAAAGTTTGCTAACTAATTCTTATATCTAACTAATGGTTGGTATAAATTGTATAAGTAATATCAAGGTAAAAAGGATTTAAATAATGAATGGAAATAAGACTAGTGCCTTGTTGGGTAACAAAGTCAAATGAAGGACTAAGACTAGTGGCTTACAGTGGGCAATAATTCTAACTGTTTGGCACAATTTTAGTTTATAACTTGTATAAACGTGTAGGGAGATGACTAAAAAACACTTTTTATTGATCCAACCAATATAATCAAATATCTTATAATTCACCAGAAGGTATTTTAATCCTTTCTTGAAGGAACCAATTGAGTGGAATATGTTAGAATAACAGATAATATTAACTTGGAGACAAAATGGCAATCCTAATTATATGGCTCTTCTTAGTGATCCAAACTAACACTTCCACGTTACTGTGACTAATCAGGAGGATTTTAATTCCTATTATGGAAACCAATTAATCAAACCACACAACTGCAGCAAATGTGTATTGACAAATTAAATATATACTTGATATATTAATCTAAATAACAAGGAAATACAGAACTAGAGACAACTACACAATTGAGTAAGTTTAACAAACAATTGATGCCAGAATAAAAACACAAGATCAAAAAAACTTCAATTTACTTCTTCAATAGTAATCTTGCTACATGGTCTTTTGAGAACATTGTGAACTGTATATATTATATTCTACTGCTGATGTCTTTCAACACCAATTGTTTGAACTTATATAGATATTTTATGAAGAGACATAACTCTTCAATAAGTCTTTTGGGAAATTAACAAGATTAAACATCATTACCTAACCACAATTAGGCTCTATTCAACCATAAGTAAATTTTAGCCATATAGTCTACGTACTCTTGATCACAATGGAAATTAGTAAGCTCAATAGCATTTCTTGTAATCACATCAATTGCGACCATCTTTTCCAGGTGTTTGCAAGCTTTTCTAGATTCAAAATTTTTGTCTTTAATAGCTCCCATAGCCTCGTGTAATATATCTTGACAATCAATGCTCCACTCTTCTTTGCTTTTTAGTTCTCCATTACTTTTAAATAACGTGGGTACTCCTACATTCGAAGCTTCAACACCTTCTTTAGCATCACTTTTAAGTTGATCATAGTATTTCTGATGTTGCTCGATCAATTCTTTGGCATTGGAATCACCTGCAATGTCAGAAACACCCTTACTTTGTATTTCATTCAATTTCTCTTGCACTCTCTGTTTGAGCCTTTCATGTTCTTGAATTGCTTTATAATTCTGAGAGTAATTATCCCAAAATAGGTTTAACCAATGTACCATGTTGGCATGCCTGCTCTATAACATTGTGACAAGTGTATCCATCTAAATTTGTGCTACCTGATCTATGGATAGTGCTTGAGTGCCCTGTGAACTTTCACCCTAAGTTAATCTCAGTGTTGACCCCCCAAAGGTACTCTTAACAGCATCCTTTAAATAATCATTTTCTTTTGTCAGTCTCTTACAGTTCAATTTGTATGTATCTCTTTCCTTAATTAACATTTGAGCTTGTGCTTTATTTAGTTTTGCAACATTAATACCAATATTTGCAATAATCAGAGGATCAGTTTCCCCTGCCTTTAAAGTCATGACATGACCAAAAGTTTTTTGTGTCTATGATAGTTGTCTTCTTATGGTGAGGATATAGGGCCCAGATCATCAATGAATTTTCATCATTATTGTATTTTGTACCCATATATACTTCACTAACACCTTCTGGAGTGAGTTTATACTTATCATCTGTATTATTTAAAAAACTGTCAAAAACTAAAGCATAATTCAAATCAAGACCAAGAAAAATCATAACCCCTGCATCTTTAAGTAATTGTCTCCCCTTGCTAGGGGTCATATCCTGCATCACCTTATCCACTGTTATTTTTAGCATATCTATTAATTGTCTTTCATTGTCAACAGAAACATCATCCACTAATTCTCTAACTTCTTTCCCTTTGCATTTATACAAAAATGACTTAAACTCTTTTGAATGAATAAATTTATCATCAGAAATGAAAGAATCATAAGCTATCTGACGTGGATCCTCATCAGCAGATCCCTCCTCATCATGTGTTATGACAGGAGGCTGATATTGTAGCATTTTTCTTTTGGACATCTCTACTATTTTGTCCTATGGCTCTTCTTGCCCTACTAGTTCTTCATCCTCAAAGGATACAACCTCAACCTCTGCCAGCTATTTTCTTTTCTCACTTAGATCCCTGTTATATTTTTCTACCACCAATTCTACCTCAACCTCTTCTAGGTTTCTAAGAACATCATCATGTGGATAAGGGATGTGTATGTATCCACTGATGTTGTGTTTCCTTCAAGCAGAGTCAATAAAGCCTTCAGGGTCAAATCCCTTCCTCACCTCATCACACTTCATATTGTAATGCATCAATTTATCTATGATGAGATTGTAACCCTCTTTGGACACCACAGTAAAATCCCCAAAACACAAAGTGCTGGGCATAAAAGATTGTTTATCATGTGAGCTCAGATGCATTACATTTGAGCAGTGCATTTGCCTGACTATTTCCAAATAAGCAATTCTGTCAGAGACAGTTTTGGGTAAGATAAATGGACTGTCTTCAAAACCATACACTCTAACCATGGTGGCATCCTCAAAGCAATACCAATCTCCCCAATTATGAATAACAGTGGGAGGGCCACTAAAATCTTTCGATCTGAGGAATCTCTTTATCTCAGTGGAGACTGAATACTCACAAGGGTGATTGAAATACGTATACAGTACTTTTACATAATATTCTTCAAATTGCACGTAACTAGAAAAAGCATATCTACTGTCCCAAACCCTGGTCCATATCTGTATTGGTAACCTCTGCCTCTTCTGATCTATTGGAACCACCTTAAATTCAGTTGGCCATAACCTCATTTCTTGGCCATAATATAGCACTGTGTGCATAAGAAGGGAATAATGCTCAAAAGAAATAGTTGGGGCATTATTTTTTATTATAGTTAGGCCAGAGTCAATTCTAGTAACAACATAAGCAGCATAGTCAAATTGCCTTGCATTATGGCATTGGATGTTCGTGGCTATGACCATCAAAGGGATTGTCATGAATTTAGGGACCTCTGATTCCAGGACTTGGCCCACAGTATAATAAGTGTGTTGGATATATGGTTCAAATATTGCTACATGAAAAGGAGGACCATCATTCTCAGTTAGAGGCATCAATTCTTCTTCAACTCTGGGCCTATGAATGGGCAACCTCCATCCATTGTAGGTTGTGCCCATTCTCTAGTATTCTTTCTCTAGGTCCTCATAAATAATGGGGACAATGCATAAATCATCTAAATTGAACACTTCACAAATGGTGCTTTTTGATTAATTTACAATTGGCTCCCCTTGTGGGTTGCATATAGCTTTCAAACTTGGATTATATTGTTTGGCAAGAAGTTGGAGGAGTTCAACATTCAGGAATACATCAGGGACAACTAGTTTTCCCAAATTCAAGTGCCATGGGTTTGACACTGGAGCATTCCTGAATCTTCTGTTATAGTGGAATCTGAAGAGTTCATATCCTCTAATCGAGGTCCAAATATTTCCTAAGCATTTACATTTGTCTTCTAATTTTTCCATTTCTGCCCTAAGTTGAGCAGATCTCCTAGCCTTGGGAGTTGACCCTGGCAACTGATCAATTAAATCCTAATTTAGCTTTCTGTCTTTTATCTTTTCCTCAGGGGTTTTATCAGTTTTTTGTTTCTTAGATTTACTTATTTCCCCTTGTGATTTTCTACTTTTTCCCTTTCCCGAAGTCTCCATTTTCAAATTTTGATAGGAAATCCAAACATAGGCTATAACACAATGGTTCATATGTATGTACCTGTCGTTTTGTGGATGCAATCAAAATCCTTTGTTTGCGCTTCGAAATTCTTCTATCCCTCTTCTCAAACAACCCTGTCAATTGTAATTACAATGATCTTAGAGGATTTCATCACTATCTGCATTTAATCATTTGAGTAATTTCAAAGTCATTCATCGCTGTGAAATGTCACATCGTCATAACTCCTGTCATCGGCATGATTTTCAAAATGTCTGGGCGACCTTAATATATCTTCATGGCGCAAATAATCAATCGGTGTAACCCCTCAATTGTCTTTCTGATACTATGTTGAATCATATTGAAGTGAGCACAACCATCGGCATGACTTCTTTCATCACCGTGTGATTTAAATTTCCTTTCGATATAGTGAGTGTTACCGATATAACTATCGGTAAGAGTCTCACCGATATGTGTGGCAACAATTTGTTATCGGGATGATCAATACCATCAGGATAACATATTTATGTTTCCTCGAGCTTCATCGTCTTCCCGATAATCTTCTATACTCTGGATTGGAAGGACTATCTTAATGTCTCACCGATATGGTTATTGGTTAAACTTCTTATCAATGGGTATAATCTTATTTCCATCAGAGTGAGATATACCATCGGGGTAATCTTTTTCAAATCACCTGATCACAGTTATCTCCCAGATGGCCATTTTATATTCCTTATTGGAGAGAACCTTTCAAAGTGTCACTGACACCTTTTATCACTATGACTTGTGAGTCGACAAGATATAAGTACTTCATTCCGATATGTTGAGTTATGCCGATGGATAGGTGTATCGGTGTGACTCACACTGAAAGCACTTTTTATTGTTTCGCCAAGACACTGGAGTATCAGAGACTCATTAATTTTTTATCCCGATGTTCATTTCTTACTGATGGCTATCATTTCCTTCATCCCCATAGGATGTTCGGTGAGACTTTTGCCAAAATGCTTCATCGGTATGATATATGCCGTCGGGGTAACTTTCAAAGCACCACCCGATGACAATTAGTCATACCGATCAGTGTGACTACTTGATTCTCTTATCGATAAAAGGCCATCGGTATTACTTCTTCCATCGGCAACTTCTACAAATCTCTCTCCGATCTTTACTCTCACACCGATAGTCATTTTCATTGATCTCTTATGTATCGGCATAAGCAACACAAAGTCTTGCCAATAGATTGAAATTTAGGTAATTTTGCATTGCTTAGCCATGGACATCTTGTAGGATGTATCAATTTTTTACTATGGTTTTGGGATGTTTTATGATTTGCTCAGATATAGTGAACTGAGAATACAGTAAAAATTTTAAATTTTTACTGTCCCAACAATGGCTCTGTCTGGGATGTATAGTCCCTGTGAGTATAACAAGGATCCAGATCTCTTGGGGAAGTAGACCACATGTTTTATTTATTTGGGATGATGATTTTATGAAAATGGAAAAGGAGAGTGACAAATTATGGGGAATGGGTATGATTCCTAAACAACTGTGCATGGAATAAAATATTTTGAGAATTGCTTGAGGGTTGTCCATGCACTGGCAATGCTCAATCCTCCTTGTACATGTTTATGAAAAGAACAGCTTTAAATATTGCCAATGCATAGGCAATTCTTGCTCTTCTCTAGACATATTTTTCAAGTAATAAGAGTCATCACCTCCTTTTCTAGTGATAACAAAAGGACCTAACCATAGGGCTTCAAATTTTCCATGCTTTCCTTTGTCCTGACACCTCGCATTCCACATTAGTACCAGATCATTTATTTCAAACTTCCTATCTTTGGCTTTTTTATCAAAGAGGTATTTGACTTGTGATTGTAGCTTAATATTCTGCCTTTGAGCTAGTCTCCTTGTTTCATCAAGCTCTACAAGATGTTCCAACCTTTCCTCCATTGGTTTAGGAATGTTCAAATCTTCTTGAAGGATGAACTTGTAAACTGGCATGAGATTTTCTAATGGTATTCTTGCTTGTGTTCCATACACTAGTTCAAAAGGAGATCTCCCAACTACTCCTTTTATAGTGATCCTGTCAGCCCATACTGCCATTCTTAATTTTGAATCCCACACCTTTTTGTTTCTATCCAACATTCTTTTTATGATTTTCAGGAGACTTTTGCTACTTGATTCTTCTTGTCCATTTGCTTGTGGGTGATAGGGGGTAGCATAGGACACAGTGATGCCATGTGTATTATAGAAGTTTTTAAATTCCTTAGATCTGAAACACATTCCATTATCTGTAATTAACCTTATTGGAGTGTCGAATCTGAACATAATATTTTCTATCAAAAAGTTAATCACCACCTTATTGGTTCCTTGTTTGGTTGGAATTGCTTCCACCCATTTTGTGAAATAATTGGTTGCTACTAAAATCCATTTATGTCCACTTGATTTCTCCGCAATTTCACCTATGAAATCAATATCCCAGTGATAGAATGGAGCCTCGACTTGCATGGGTTTCAAAGGCAATGCTCCCTGATACTTCAATCTCCCTGAAAACTTTTGACATGCTTCACATTTCCTAGTGTAATGATATGAATCATTAAAAACTTTAGGTCAATAATATCCAACCCTTAAAATCTTGTGGGCTGTAGTCTTAGCTGAAAAATGTCCTCCGCACATGCCTTCATGCAATTCCTTCATAATATGTTTTGACTGATGCTCATCTAAGTATAGCAGTAAAACTCCATCTCTATTTTTTTTGTAAAGATCCCCATCAACAAATACATATTTTGAGGCTTGTAATTTAAGTGTCCTCCTTTTATTATCATCATACCCCTCAGGAAACTTCATATGTTTTAGATAACATATAATGTCAGAATACCATGGAGTATGCTCAATACTGGAACTTGCATTATCAACATCATTAGCACCACATATCTGGGAAGCCTCGAGATTACTTTCATCCATCAACCTAGCAAGGCCTTGTCCTCTCACTAGTTTAGTGATATGGATTTCAATATTGAATTCCTAAATTCTATTGATCCACCTGCATCTTCTACCAGTGACTTCGGTCTGGACCAATACATCCTTGACTGCAGCATTAGGTACATATGCTATGATTTTGGCTCCCACCAAGTATGGTCTAAAGGTTTTTACTGCTTTTACCAATGCATATGCCTGTTTTTCAACAATGTCATACTTTAACTCTACATTCTAAAGGGATTTGCTAAAAAATGAGATGGGTTGTTCATATCCATCATTGTTTTTCTGCAATAGCACTGCTGCAACTGTATGGTAAGAGGCAAATGAAAACAATTGGAATGGTTTATTGAAATCTAGGGATATCAAGACAGGAGCTTCTTTGATTGCTCTCTTAATAGTAGCAAATGCTTCTATTGTTTCTGTTGTCCATTTTACTTGTGAGTTTTTCTTTAGCATCCTTGATATAGGGCAAACAATTTCAGCAAAATTAGATATAGACCTCCTAACAAAATTAATTTGTCCAAAAAATGACTATATGGCTTTCACATTCTTAGGAATAGGGACTTGGTCAATTGCTTTTACCCTCTCCAGATCTATTTTCACTCCATCCTTAGAAACTATGTGGCCAAGTAATTTTCCCTCTGTCACTGCAAAATGGCACTTTTTAGGATTCAATGAGATGCCATATTCTAGGGCTCTGATAAATATTTGCTCCAAGTGTGTGCAATGATCCTCTGCCCTTTTAGAATATGCTGTCAAGTCATCTTGATATACTATCATGATTTTATTTATCAACTCAGAAAAAGCCACATCCATTGCTCTTTGGAAGGTTGCTCCAGCATTAGTGAGCCCAAATGGCATTCTCAAATATACATATGTTCCCCATGGAGTGGTGAATGCAGTCTTAAATTGCTCTGATTCTTTGACTTTCACCTGATTGTAACCTGAGAAGCCATCCATCATTGACAACAATTCACATCCAGTAACCCTTTGTAATACTGCTTCCATACTGGGGAGGGGATAGTTATCTTTAAGAGAAGACATGTTTAAATTCCTGAAATCCACACATAATCTGATATCATTCTTCTTTTTTCTGATAGGAACTAAATTAGATACCTAGGAGGAATGTCTGATAGGTTTAATGATAGCGCCATCCCTTAATTTTGTAATTTCTTCTAACATTTTAGGAGCTAAGGTAGAATTGATTGGCCTCTGTTTTTGCCTGAATGGTTTAGCATCTGGTTTTAGTGGTATTTCATGTTGAAATAGATCCTCTCTATATGCTTTTAAATCATCATATGACCAAGCAAATACATGCCTGAACTTCCTGAGTAAATTGATGATTTGGCTCCTAATTTTTGGGTTAAGATTTCTTCCAATATACACATTCTTTGGGGCTGCTTGTGTCCCCAAATTGATCTCTTCAAGGCCATTCGGTGCCACTGGTGTATCTTTTATTTTAGATCTGTCATGTCAATCGAATGCCTTTTCCAATGCTATAAGTCCCTTGGGTATCTTATTTGTTTTTAACTGAACTATTTCTTGACCAAAAAGGGTTTCCTTCCCATCATGTTCTTCTACAAATGCATTGAAATCAATCTCTTGATTTTCATAATAATCAGCACAATGTAAGAAATTGATTATATCAGCATCATTATCAAACACTTGCCAGTTACGTATATTGTTTGGGATGGTGGGTCTGGTTTTGAATTCAACCTTTGTAATTCCTCCCAATGTGGCATCATCCCTTTTCAATGCAATGTTTGCTAAAAAATCTCTCATAATGTTTTTAGACCTATCAATCCAGTTGATTGAAAAGGCATAAAATAATTCAATACTATCCCAGACTGCATTTCTGTATTGTTTCAACCTCTTATTTTTTGATAGGTACTTTTCTCTTACTTGGGAAGTGACCAATTCAGAATCACCATATACGGCTAATTTTTTTATTTTGTACTTAGTGGCTATGTTCAAACCAATGAACAAGGCTTCATACTCTGCCACATTGTTTGTGCATTCAAATGTTAAGCGAAAAGAATATTTGAAAGTTTTACCTCTTGGTGAAATAAAAACTATTCCAGCTCCATTTCCTATTTTGCTGCATGCACCATCAAAATACATCTTCCATACATCATTTTTTTCTTTCATAGATTTAGTATGTATTGGATCAGTATTATGCACCTCTGGCATACTTTCTCCAACTTTGAAAGCTCCCAAATCTGTATCACAGAAGAAATTTATTTGATGCTGATTCAATCTTTCTATAATATTCTCATACCTTGGCTCTCTGTACAGCTTGATTTCTTTGCCTCCCACTCGTATGGTGGCATATGATAAGTCCAATTGGACATTCCCTCCTGCCATTGCAGCCCATTGCCTTGATAGAAGCATTCCATAATACAGTGGGATGTCAACCACAATAATATCAATGTTATAAGTTGCTTGAGGGTGTGAGGCAAGTTTTATCTCCACATCTCTCATAATACCAACTACTGGGATAGATCTATTATCCATTGCATAACACTGGTTGAATGTAGTATCAACCCACATTCCTAATTCTTTCATAACTGCTATAGGCATGATGTTCATAGCAGCACCTGAATCAATCATGCAATTCCTCACTATCTTATTTTTGATCAATAATGTAGTATAGAAAGGGTCTACCTGTGAGGGATTCTTTGTCAATGTATCACCAAGGTATACCTCAGGCATTTGGAATGTTTCTTGATGAACATTATTGGTTCTATTTTCATGTCCTTTATGTTTTTGACTTGGTGTATCAGAAATCAGCTTAACGACTGTATTCCTGTATTTATCAATCTTCATCATTTCTAAAAGTGGAACTAATATTTTTACCTGAGATACTGCATGAGCAATATCAAAAGAGTGAGCTACAGCCTAATCACTCTTTTCTGTCTTTATATTTTCTTTTTCTTGATTTTGTAATTTTTCTTTTGTTTTATCCTTACCACCCTTTTTTGGTTCTTTAAATGATGACTTTGCATTATTCTTCTTGTTATTTTGATCTTTTATGAATACACTCCCTGGTGTCCCTTGTTCAATGTTTATTGTCCTATTCCTCGAGTTATAAGAATTTTTAGCTTGAGCTATTGCAGCTATAGTAAGAGCTTCTCTTTCATCATCAGTAGGTTTCCTCCATTGTTCATATGGCTGATTGGCATAGTAAATAGGTTCATCATAACCACCTTCATGATCTGAGAACACTTCTTGTTCTCCCATGTTGACATGATGCCTCTAGTTTCCTACATCGTATTCATATCCCTCATCCTCTGTAGAAGAGTAATCTTCAGTTACCACACATGGTGTATCCTGCATCATATTTATGGTGTGGTTAAGTCTATTATAATTGTATAACATCTCTTCTTGTTGTACTAATTTAGCTACCTCACAATATTCAAGTAAATGTGGTAGATTGCACACCAAACACCAAGGTTTATTTTCCACCATATGTGCCATGTTTCTTTTCAGGGGATCAGGGGTATCCTTGCCATGATGTGGCTTTCTGTTATTATTAATGGGTCTTCCATCTTTCCAATTTGTATTGTATGGCATATCATGCAACCTGGGCCTTTCATGCTTATGTTGACCTTCCTTGTTTAGTCTATTGAACATTTTGGTTTTGAGGACTTCTACAGTTATCTCTCTTGCTAAACATACCTGCAGCTTTACTATTGTTCTCAATAGTTAAAGCCACTTTCTGAGCTTCAGCCAGGGTTGCAGGACACCGATTTCTAAGCTCGTACCCTGTCTTGGGGTCAAATGCTTTCATATAAATACTCAGTGCTGCTGGATCAGATAACTTGGATCCATGTGGTACTTTGTTATGTAATTTGGAAAATTTTAGATTGAAATCATATACTGATTCATTTTGGTACTTCTATATACTTATCAATTCATGTAATGCAAACTCAGGGGCATATTGGTTGCCATACTGCTCCTTAAACTGATTATGGAAATCAGTTATTGAACTGATTGAGCCATCAAGTAAACTATTGAACTAGTCTCTCGCATCATCAGTGAGAGACATCATGAATAACCTCATTCTAATATCTTCCCAGTCCATACCAATTTCTTGCACGAAAGCATTGAAACTTTTGATATGACCTTTAGCTGATATTGCATTATTCCCAGTAAACTTGGGAACCATATTTCTCCAAGTACTATCCATAGGATATGGATACAACTAATATCCAGTAAAATTAAATTGGCTACATATGTTTGCAAGGTTTTGAGTTGGAAAGTTCATGGGTGGTGGATTAGGATAGTAATTATATCCACCTAGTGGCTGATGATAGGCATATTGTTGTTGTTGGTTCATGTGAGGATTCATGTAAGGATTTTGCGGTCTATAATATTGTTGGCAAGGGAGTGGGTAAGTATTTGCCATATGTTGAGATGCATTATGTATGGGAGGTGGTCTAGGGTTTCAGGGTATGGTATTTTGATGATTTCTAGATGCATGTGAATTTGAAATTCCACCCATGTTTTGCTGTGGAATTCTGGAATTGTTTCCTCTATATGGAGGTACCTATTTTGGGGGGGTTGTTTCAGCTTTATTTCTCATCTGTTGAGTCTCTTGCTGCAACAACCTTTTATTTTCATGTATCTTGAACCTTTCGAGTTCTTCTCGGAGCCTGAGCACCTCCTGTTGCTCTTCACTCATACTTCCTAGATTCTCTGAATTGTTATTTATTTCCTAATTTTCTAGATTGTCATTCATTCCTTTATTTGAGAATCCATATCCTATCCCTTCTCGCTGATGTAATGACATTTTGAAATCATATTCAGCTTGGTTTCGATCAATATCCCTCATGACCTGTGCTTCATACTCAAGCTGTTCTTGAGGATCCAGTTTGTATCTTGCCAAAATATCATCAGTTACTCCATTGAGATTCTCATTTGAATTATGCAGAGGTGTGAACTTGTTGTGAATTGAAATAGTTTTCTCTACATTATTCTCTTGGGTATCCTGGTTATTATCTTGGTGAGAATAATTTGCAGTTCCATTTCTTTTAGAAATATTTCTAAGCGGTGGGGATGACTGTAATTTCTTGCCTTCCATCTTGGATCTCCTACCATCCATATGGTATTAAATTCTTGTGTTATAACTATAACTAGAGTCGCCACCTATTTTGTAAATAGGAAAAGTTTGTAATTTTATCTTTGTGGGTTTTTGTTACTAGTAGAGTTACCAAATGAAAGTTTCTGAAATAACTCTATGAAAGGAATAATTTATTTTTAAGGTCTTTTATTTGGGGTCCCCAGTAGAGTCGCCAATTTGTTAGGTCTCAAAAATGCAGGTTCCTAATCCTAAGAGGATGCTAGGCTCTATGTTTAGATTAGCAACGTTTTTTGAACTAACTTAATGAAATCAACCTTTGGGGTTTGATGATTTCGTACACTTTAGGTCCTGTTACACCTAGGTGGGTGAACCTTGGGAATTAAGGCAGACTAAATGTAAATGTATTGATTAACTGAATCTATCTACAATGGCATATGGTGCAGAATAGATGAAAGTTTGCTAACTAATTCTTATATCTAACTAATGGTTGGTATAAATTGTATAAGTAATATCAAGGTAAAAAGGCTTTAAATAATGAATGGAAATAAGACCAGTGCCTTGTTGGGTAATAGAGTCAAATGAAGGACTAATACTAGTGGCTTATAGTGGGTAATAATTCTAACTGTTTGGCACAATTTTAGTTTATAACTTGTATAAACGTGCAGGGAGATGACTGAAAAACTCTTCTTATTGATCCAACCAATATAATCAAATATCTTATAATTCCCCAGAAGGTATTTTAATCCTTTCTTGAAGGAACCAATTGAGTGGAATATGTAAGAACAATAGATAATATTAACTTGGAGACAAAATAGCAATCCTAATTATATGGCTCTTCTTAGTGATCCAAACTAACACTTCCAGGTTACTGTGACTGATCAGGAGGATTTTAATTCCTATTATGGAAACCAATTAATCAAACCACACAACTGTAACAAATGTGTATTGACAAATTAAATATATACTTGATATATTAATCTGAATAACAAGGAAATACAGAAATGGAGACAACCACACAATTGAGTAAGTTTAACAAACAATTGATGCCAAAATAAAACCACAAGATCAAAAGAACTTCAATTTACTTCTTCAATAGTAATCTTGCTACATGGTCTTTTGAGAACATTGTGAACTGTATATATTATATTCTACTGTTGATGTCTTTCAGCACCAATTGTTTGAACTTATATAGATATTTTATGAAGAGACATAACTCTTCAATAAGTCTTTTGGGAAATTAACAAGATTAACAATCATTACCTAACCACAATTAGGCTCTATTCAACCATAAGTAATTTTTATCCATATGGTCTAAGTACTCTTGATCATGATGGAAATCAGTAAGCTCAATAACATTTCTTATAATCACATCAATTTCAACCATCTTTTCCAGGTGTTTGCAAGCTTCTCTAGATTCAGAATTTTTGTCTTTAATAGCTCCCATAGCCTCGTGTAATATAGCTTGACAATCAACGCTCCACTCTTCTTTGCTTTTTAGCTCTCCATTACTTTTAAATAACATGGGCACTCCTGCATTTGAAGCTTCAGCACCTTCTTTAGCATCAGTTTTAAGTTGATCGTAGTATTTCTGATGTTGCTCGATCAATTCTTTGGCATTGGAATCACCTGCAATGTCAGAAGCACCCTTACTTTGTATCTCATTCAATTTCTCCTGCACTCTCTGTTCGAGCCTTTCATGTTCTTGAATTGCTTTATAATTCTGAGAGTAATTATCCCAAAATAGGTTTAACCAATGTACCATGTTGGCATGCCTACTCTGTAACACTATGACAAGTGTATCCATCTGAATTTGCGCTACCTGATCTGTGGATAGTGCTTGAATGCCCTGTGAACTTTCACCCTGAGTTAATCTCCGTGTTGACCCCCCAAAGGTACTCTTAACAGCATCCTTTAAATAATCATTTTCTTTTGTCAGTCTCTCATAGCTCAATTGTATGTATCTTTTTCCTTAATTAACATTTGAGCTTGTGCATTATTTATTTTTCAATATTAATACCAATATCTGCAGTAATCAGAGGATCAATTTCCCCTACCTTTAAAGTCATGACATGACCAAAAGTTTTTTCAGTGTCTATGATAACTGTCTTCTTATGGGGAGGATATAGGGCCTAGATCATCAATGAATTTTCATCATTATTGTATTTTGTACCCATATATACTTCACTAACACCTTCTAGAGTGAGTTTATACTTATCATCTGTATTATTTAAAAAACTGTCAAAAACTAAAGCAAAATTCAAATCAAGACTAGGAAAAATCATAACCCCTATATCTTTAAGCAATTGTCTCCCCTTGCTAGGGGTCATATCCTGCATCTCCTTATCCACTGTTATTTTTAGCATATCTATTAATTGTCTTTCATTGTCAGCAAAAACATCATCCACTGATTCTCTAACTTCTTTCCCTTTGCATTTATACAAAAATGGCTTAAACTCTTTTGAATGAATAAATTTATCATCAGAAATGAAAGAATCATAAGCTATCTGATGTGGATCCTCATCAGGAGATCCCTCCTCATCATGTGTTATGATAGGAGGCTGATATTGTAGCATTTTTATTTTGGACATCTCTACTATTTTATTCTGTGGCTCTTCTTGCCCTGCCAGTTCTTCATCCTCAAAGGATACAAACTCAACCTCTACCAACTGTTTTCTTTTCTCACTTAGATCCTTGTTATATTTTTCTACCACCAATTCTACCTTGGCCTCTTCTAGGTTTCTAATAACATCATCATGTGGATAAGGGATGCGTATGTATCCACTGAGGTTTTGTTTCCTTCGAGTAGAGTCAACAAAGCCTTCAGGGTCAAATCCCTTCCTCACCTCAGCACACTTCATATTGTAATGCATCAATTTATCTATGATGAGATTGTAACCCTCTTTGGACACCATAGTAAAATCTCTAAAACATAAAGTGCTAGGCATAAAAGACTGTTTATCATGTGAGCTCAGATGCATTACATTTGAGCAGTGCATTTGCCTGACTATTTCCAAATAAACAATTCTGTTAGGGATAGTTTTGGGTAAGATAAATGGAGTGTCTTCAAAACCGTACACTCTAACCATGGTGGCATCCTCAAAGCAATACCAATCTCCCCAATTATGAATAACAGTGGGAGGGCTACTAAAATCTTTCAGTCTGAGGAATCTCTTTATCTTAGTGGAGACCGAATACTCACAAGGGTGATTGAAATACGTATACAGTACTTTTACATAATATGCTTCAAATTGCACGTAACTAGAAAAAGCATATCTGCTGTCCCAAACCCTGGTCCATATCTGTATTGGTAACCTCTGCCTCTTCTGGTCTGTTGGAACAACCTTAAATTTAATTGGCCATAACCTCATTTCTTGGCCATAATATAGCACTATGTGCATAAGAAGGGAATAATGCTCAAAGGAAACAGTTGGGGCATTGTTTTTTATTGCAGTTAGGCCAGAGTCAATTCTAGTAACAACATAAGCAGCATAGTCAAATTGCCTTGCATTATGGCATTGGATGTCCGTGGCTATGACCATCAAAGGGATTGTCATGAATTCAGGGACCTTTGATCCCAGGACTTGGCCCACATTATAATAAGTGTGTTGGATATATGGTTCAAATATTGCTACATGAAAAGGAGGACCATCATTCTCAGTTAGAGGCATCAATTCTCCTTCAACTCTGGGCCTATGAATGGGCAACCTCCATCCATTGTAGGTTGTGTCCATTCTCCAATATTCCTTCTCTAGGTCCTCATAAATAATGGGGATAGTGCATAAATCATCTAAATTGAACACTTCACAAATGGCGCTTTTTGACAAATGTACAATTGGCTCCCCTTGTGGGTTGCATATAGCTTTTAGACTTGGATTATATTTTTTGGCAAGAAGTTGGAGGAGTTCAACATTTAGGAATACATTAGGGACAACTAGTTTTCCCAAATTCAAGTGCCATGGGTTTGACACTGGAGCATTCCTGAATCTTCTGTTATAGTGGAATCTGAAGAGTTCATATCCTTTGATCAGGGTCCAAATATTTCCTAAGCGTTTACATTTGTCTTCTAATTTTTCCATTTCTACCCTAAGTTGAGCAGATCTCCTGGCCTTGGGAGTTGACCCCAGCAACTGATCAATTAAATCCTGATTTAGCTTTCTATCTTTTATCTTTTCCTCAGGGGTTTTATCTTTTTTCGTTTCTTAGATTTACTTGTTTCCCCTTTTAATTTTCTACTTTTTCCCTTTCCCGGAGTCTCCATTTTCAAATTTTGACAGGAAATCCAAACACAGGCTATAACACAATGGTTTGTATGTATGTCCCTATTGTTTTGTGGCTGCAATCGAAATCCTCTGTTTGCTCTTCAAAATTCTTCTATCCCTCTTCTTAAACAACCTTGTCAATTGTAATTACTATGATCTTAGAGGATTTCATCGCTGGAAATGTCACATTGTCGTAACTCCTGTCATCGGCATGATTTTCAAAATGTCTGGGCGACCTTAATATATCTTCATGGTGCGAGTAATCAATCGGCGTAACCCCTCAATTGTCTTTCTGATACTATGTTGAATCATATTGAAGTGAGTGCAACCATCGGCATGACTTCTTTCATCACCGTGTGATTTAAATTTCCTTCTGATATAGTGAGTGTTACTGATATAACTATCGGTGAGAGTCTCATCGATATGTGTGACAACAATTTGTTATCAGGATGATCAATACCATCAGGATAACATATTTATGTTTCCCCGAGCTTCATCGTCTTCCCGGTAATCTTCTATACTCTGTATCAAAAGGACTATCTTAATGTATCACCGATATGGTTATTGGTTAAACTTCTTATCAATGGGTATAATCTTATTTCCATCGGAGTAAGATATACCATCGGGGTAATCTTTTTCAAATCACCCGATCACAGTTATCTCCCCGATGGCCATTTTATATTCCTTATCGGAGAGAACCTTTCAAAGTATCATTGACACCTTTTATCGTTGTGACTTGTGAGTCGGCAAGATATAAGTACTTCATTCCGATATGTTGAGTTATGCCAATGGATAGGTTTATCAGTGTGACTCACACTGAAAGCACTTTTTATTGTTTCGCCAAGACACTAGAGTATCGAAGACTCATTAATTTTTATCCCGATGTTCATTTCTTACCGATGGCTATCATTTCCTTCATCCCCATAGGATGTTCGGTGAGACTTTTGCCGAAATGTTTCATCGGTATGATATATGCCGTCAGGGTAACTTTCAAAGCACCACCCGATGACAATTAGTCATACCGATCGGTGTGACTTTTTGATTCTCTTACCGATAAAAGGCCATCGGTATTACTTCTTCCATCGGCAACTTCTACAAATCTCTCTCCAATCTTTACTCTCACGCCGATAGTCATTTTCATTGATCTCTTATGTATCGGCATAAGCAACACAAAGTCTTGCCGATAGATTGAAATTTAGGTAATTTTGCATTGCTTAGCCATGGACATCTTGTAGGATGTATCAATTTTTTACTATGGTTTTGGGATGTTTTATGATTTTTTGAGATATAGTGAACTGAGAATACAGTAAAAATTTTAAATTTTTACTGTCCCAACACAATGCCTCACTACAGGAAATGCCACATGTCACAGGAGACGCGTGTTTTGGTCTTGACAATGGAACACTTCACAGAAGACAAGCTTGTTGATCTAGGGCTTTGGTTAAGCAGTACTTAGCTGATGTTTGCAATCGGTATGTAGGACAGTAGATGACTCTGGAAAAAAGTTGCTTTGCTTCAGGTTTTTTAAGGACTTTTGCTTTGGAAGGATGCACTAGCTTGTTGCTTGAGTTAGTCAAGTCGAGGCGAATGGATTTTGAAAAATGGAAGACCAAAAAGGTGACAGGCTAATGGATTGGGGTGGGTGGAGAATGAAGGATCGTGTGTGCCTGAGTACTGGATACATCCTTCGTATTCCAGACTGCCTACATACCCTGTATCCACGGGATCAAGGCACATTATGATGAAAGATGAAAATGATAATATGTAGTTCTGGATAGAGTGATGAGATGGGCCAAGGTGGTGATGGGGAGATCTTATGTACCTGAGTACTGGAAACTTCCTTCGTATTCTAGATTGCCTACATACCCATATCCATGGGATCAAGGTACTTTAAGATTGAGAAGATGATAATATGTAGTTTTGGTGGTGTGATGATGTAGGAAAAGCGTTGGGAAGATAACAGCCTTATCGTAGGAGCGATGTGTCCGTTAAAGGATGCTATCTACGGAAAGGAGGAAGATTGAAGAGCATGTTGTGAACCACGAACAAGGAACCAATCCTAGACCTAAGTTAAGGAAAGAGCTACCCCCATTCCGGTAGAGGAATTTGCATGGGCGACTGATGGAGAAGACATAGACAGTCATGACCTAGGACAAGATAGTGCAAACTGTTGACACAGATCAAGATGTGGGATGACGACAAGGGACACTGACAAATTTCCAAGCTATACTAGATAGGGAGATAGAAATGCAAACAAAGTCAATGGTTTTATTATGGATGGATGGCTGAAGTGCATTGTGAATTGGACATGGAGTGGATAGGACTTGATAGACGATGGGTGCTGACTCTACACATAGTGCCTATTTTCTAGGTTTTCACTATGGTACCTATCCAAGGCGCCTGTTTACCAGGTTTTTACCAGAGGACGGATTTTTTGGATTTTTTGTGTTTGTTGTTTTTTTTTTTTTTGGGAATACTCTAAGGATCAGGCATAGAACTTCTTGAGATGGACACTGTTAAGTGCCTCATCCAAAGGAATGCCATCAGGTGTAGCTAAAGTATAAGCTCCTGATCCATATGTTGCTGTGACAATAAAGGGACCTAACCAGTTAGGCTCAAACTTGCCCTTCTTTTCTCGATCTGCTTGATTTCTCTGATTCTCTTTAAGTACAAGATCACCAACTTGAAACCGTCTTTCTTTGATCTTTTTGTTGTAATTACGCCGGAGGTGGTTTTGATAGACATGGAGATGATTAAGCGCGGCAAGGCGCCTCTCATCTAGGAGTTCAAGCTCAGCTAATCTAGAAGTGTGATACTCCTCTTCGCCGATCAGGTCCTGCATGGATACTCTGAGGGATGGGATCTCGACCTCTATAGGTAGGATGGCTTCAGAGCCATAGACCAAGGTATAGGGTGTGGAACCAGTCGGTGTTTTGGTACTAGTGTGGTAGGCCCGTAGGGCGGGATTGAGTTGCAAGTGCCAATCACGACTAGCTTCATTGACTATTTTCTTGAGGATCTTGAAAATGGTTTTATTGGAAGCCTCAGCTTGGCCGTTACTCTGCGGATAGTAGGGAGTTAAAAAGTGATGTTGGATATTGTATTGTGTGCACAAGGCACAGACATCTTGATTCTTGAATGGTCTCCCATTATCAGTGACAATGGCTAGGGGGATACCATACCAGCATATGAGATAGTTAAGGATAAACTTGGCTATTTTCTTACCGGTGATATAGGTCATGGGAATGGCTTCAACCCACTTCGTAAAATACTCAGTGGTAGTAATGATGAACTTATGGCCATTGGATGAGGATGGGTTAATTTGTGCTACGAGGTCGAGACCCTATTGAGAAAAAGGCCATGGAATTGTCACAGGTTGTAATTCATGAGCTGGTGCATGAATCAAATCTCCATGCTGCTGGCATTGTAGACACTTCTTGGCAAACTGTACAGCATCGTGCTCTATTGTAGGCTAGTAATAACCTATTCTGAGTATCTTCTTAGCGAGATTAGGACCGGTAGAATGTGCACCACAGACACCTTCGTGTATGTCTCGTAAGGTAGCTTCAGCTTCTTTCGCATTAAGACATCGTAAGAGGATACCATCGAGACTCCGGCGATATAGTGTATCACCCATAATGGTGTAACGGGAGGATTGATGGATAAAGGTTTTGCATTGGGTGGATGAAAGGTCAGAGGGAAAGGTACTGTGCTTAAGGTATTCATAGATATCTTCATACCGTGGGGAATTGGGACCAACAAGTTCGCAAATGATTTCAGTAACGGGAACATCGACGACTGGTATCAACAATTGCTCGATCAAGAATTCACATTTCTGTGTATTAGCAGGCATGTCAATTAGTGACCCTACAGAAGCCATAGAATCTATAGCTTTGTTATGCTCTCTTGGAATTTGCTCAAACGTGATGCTAGAAAAGTGTGGTTTGTAGGCATCCACTAGTTGCTTGTAGGGGACCAATTTTTCATCTTTTGTTTGGTACTCATCTGTGACTTGGCGAATGACTAGTTGTGAGTCTCCATATACTTGTAATTCTGTGATGTCCCATTGAACTGCTATATTGAGACCTATGAGGAGTGCTTCATACTTGGCAATGTTGTTGGTGCAAGGGAATGCAAGCCGATATGACTTTGGAATATAGTCATTCTAGGGTGTGACGAATAAGATGCTGGCCCCTGATCCATGCTATGTGTAGGAACCATCAAAGTATAACTTCCATATTATTGAGTTAGAAAGAGTGAATAGATTCTCATCTGAAAAGTCTGCTACCATAGGGTGTGTATCTATCATGGGTGCTTCTGCTAGAGCTTGTCCTTTGATTGCTTTACGATCCACATACTCAATGTTGAACTCACTAAGGATCATGACCCATTTAGCAAGTCTGCCTGTAAGAGCTACTTTTTCTAGTAGATACTTCAAGTGATCAATTTTGGCTATAAGATTTGTGTGTTGGTTCAACATGTAATGCCGCAGCTTTTGGGAAGTGAACACTACTACTAAATAAGCCCTTCCATTGGTGAATAATTGAGTTCGTATCCCACCAAGGTTCTCCTGATATAATAGATTGCATGCTCTTATCCTGTTTCATCATGTTGTGCTAGCAAGGCCACTAGGGCCGAAGTTGTAGTTGAGATGTATAATATCAAAGGTTTATCCGCAACTGGTGGTATCAATACAGGAGGTGTAGCTAGATACTCTTTAAGCTGATCAAATACAGCTTGACACTTATCGTCCCATCGAAATGAGACATCCTTTCAGAGTAAGTGTTGAAATGGTTGACATTTATCTACTAGTTGTGAGATCAAACATCTAATGGATTGCAACCCTCCCTGAAGGCTCCTTAATGCTTTGAGGTTCTTTGGTGGAGGCATCTCCACTATATTCTTTACTTTTGCAGGGTCTACTTTGATGCCTCTACGAGATACAATGTATCCCAATAGCTTCCTAGATGTTACACCAAAGACACATTTCTTTGGATTAAGTCTTACTTGGTATTTCTCAAGCCTATCAAAGATCTATCCTAGAATTTGTATGTGATCTGCCCTAGAAGATTTAGCTAGTATGTCATCAACATAGTCCTCCATGATATGATGAAATAGATCATGGAATATCACTGTCATTGCTCTCTGATAGGTTTCTCCTGCATTCTTTAGACCAAAGGGCATGACACACCAACAATAATTACCCCAAGGACAAGTAAAGGTTGTTTTATGTTGATCTTCTTCTGCTATCCTTATCTGATTGTAGCCTGAGAATCCATCCATGAGAGAAAGCATTTCATGACCTGTTGTCAAGTCTACTATGATATCAATGTTCGGTAATGGAAAGTCATCCTTGGGACATGTTTTGTTAAGATCTCTGAAGTCATTACACATGCAGATGTGCCCATTAGGTTTAGACACAGGTACAATGTTTGAGACCCAATCTGAATAGTCAATAGGTTGTATGAACTTTGCATCTAACAACTTCTGTATTTCCACCTTTACCAAGAGAGCTATCTATGGGTGCATCTTCCTCAACTTTTACTTTACCGGTTTAACTTTTGGATCAACAGTGAGATAGTGAACCACTAGCTTAGGGTCTAACCCTGGCATATCAGCGTAGGTCCATGCAAAGTTGATGGTTCTCTGTAAGAAGAATGTATTAAGATTCCTATGCTTTGTTTCTGATAATGATGCCGCTAGGAATGTGGTCTTTGGATTTTGCTATGTGCCAAGGTTTATCTCTGTAGAATCTTCCACTAGGAGAGTTGACTTCTCTTGATACTTAGATGGTAGGGGAAGGTCAAATCCTCCATCCTTAGGTGCCACCATTGGGTTTTCACCTTTGGATACGTCCTTTGTTTTTACTATTTTGTGATCAGGAGGTGCCACAGTGTGGTTTTCACCTAGAGATCTTTCTTTATTTTCACTTTTGCGACTGGAGGATTTGGCATTCTCACCAAAATAAGTTGTTGGCTCTAGTTCCATTACAAAACCTGCTTTATGATCACCAAGAGGGATACTTTCCCGAAGTCCCATGAACTCAGCTAAAGATTCATCATTCTAAAATACATCTATAATAGGGGACACTTGTTGGTCCCAATCGATAAGTTCAGGGTAGACAAGTGTTACATTCTAGGTGTTAGTGGTGGAGGTGAAGGATATGGAGGATAGTGTAAAAATGGAGGATTCTACAAATAGGTTGGTCATATGGAGGGAAGAGTCATCGATGATATCCTCATTAGACGTTGAATCAGTGGGAAAAGTTTCAGCCACCTCGTCGAGAATATACTTGATGTCCAAGGCGCGCGGTACTTTCTTACCAAATCCTAAACCCTTCTTGTCTAGTTTCTTTGTCACAATAATGGGTTCCATAGTTCCTTGATTCTGTTTCCCAAGGCCACCTTTGCCTTTATAGCCCATGTTTTTTACTATCCTTAAGCCGTTGCCATATTGCTTGACTAGTATTGTGACTGGTTCTTTTTCTTTATAGAGCCAAGAAGAAACATCCTCAATAGTTTCCTCCTCTAATAACCATCCCTATTGGAATTGGGTTAGGAATGTTGGGGGAGGAATAGCTACTTTTTTAGTTACTTTGGCAATGGGTGGTTGGCCGTAAGATTTTGGAGATAAAGGCATCCGCCCTACACAACAAGATTTGGAGATATCATAAGTGCCAAAGCCTATATCATGGATGTTCGCTTTGATTGCAGGGATAGGATTAGGTTCACTTGCAGAGGCTGGTATTAGAGTTTCAGAATCAACATATAACGGGGATTCAAGGGCTTTTGTATTGTTAGGCACTTGGTTGCAATTCTTATAACTGACTTGCAAGACACGGCAGAATTCAAAAGGATTGGGGTCTCCTAGGATAGTTATCTCTGTACCATTGAAGGGGAACTTTAGAGACTGATGGTACGTGGAGGGAACAACTTTCATTGCATGGATCCATGGGTGGCCTAGGATAATGTTGTAAGGTAGCTCAATATCAAGGACTTGACATCTCGTTTCAAGCATGATAGGGCCCAGTTGTATAGGCAAGTGGATTATACCTTTTGAACGGCATTCAACATCATCATATCCCTTGATTGTAATACTTTGATCAGTGTTGACATGATCCTCAGAGTATCCCAATTGCTTAAGTAACTTTAAAGAATAGATGTTGAGACCAGCACCACCATCTATGAGTATACGTTTGATTTTGTGCTTATGGATGAGAACCTCAATATGAAGGGCATCATTGTGACAAGGATCATGGGATGGGAGATCTTTCTCAGAGAAGACCACATTATAGGGTGAAGCAATGTTACCTACTATAGCTTGGAAATCTGCAACTTCTATGTCGTTAGGCACTGAAGACTCTTGGAGGGCTTTTTCTAGCACTACTCTATGTGCAGGTGATGACTGTAGAAGGTCCAAGATAGAGATATGTGCTGGTGTTTTCCCTAGATGTTCGACAAGATTATATTCAGATTGAGCCAGAAGACTGGGTGTAGGACCACGAATGGTGACATGACCACGACGAGTTATAACAATGCAATCCGTAGATTTTCCTTTGATTGTGAGGGTAGACACGCGACTCTCTTCAAAACGACCTACAATGGAATCAAACGAAGTGGAAGCATGATTGATACCTTTACCTCTATCCTGAGGAGGAGGTGGACCATGATGAGGGAATGGTTCCTTGTACATGTCGAGATCTTTGTTCGTGTGTTGAGATGGTGGATCTTCCTGTAGAGATATTTGATTGCCTTCGATGAGATTTTGGATTAGGTGCTTGAGTTTCATGCACAATGCGGTTCTATGCCCTTTGCTCCGGAATTCATAGTATTCATTTTCTCTATACCGTGCAGTTTTGTAAACAGGTTCACCATATGAGCGAGCATCAGGTAGGGTGATGAGTCCTTTCTGTAAAATCTTTTGTAAGACTATCTCTATGGGCTCTCCCAAGGAGTGAATTGACGCCGCGGAGGGTAATCTTGTTGAGGCCACTCTTGTTGTCATTGTTGTTGGTTTTGATAAGGTTGCCTTTGTTGTTGTTGTTGTTGCGGTGGAGCTTGACTTGGTTTGGAAAGTTGCAGTGGCGTTTGCAACATTTGGACATGTTTAGTATCAACCACACCATCATTGACCACATTTTTATTTTTGTTCCAATATTTGGTTTTATCACTCGATTGTTGATGAGGAGTACGGTCTTTCATTTCCTTGAAGATTTTGACCACACCTTTAGCAATGAGGGCCTTCTCAATGTTGATTCCCTTGTATGTGATTTCATCGAAGGTTATAGCACTAAGGATTTGCAAATGAAAACCTAACTCTTGGTTGAGGTTCTATACAAATATGCTAACAAGCTGTTTCTCCAAAATCTTGAAAGGGAATTTGCTAGCCATGTTTCTCCATCATTGAAGGAAAGAAATGAAAGTTTCACCATTTTTCTATTTATTGTTGCATAGATCAGTCATGGAAATCTGATGCTCTGCGTTGTAAGAAAAATGGGTGGCAAATTTTTCTGCTAGCTCGTTAAAAGACTTGATACCCATAGGGAGATGTGAGAACCATTCTATAGCTTGACCTCCAAGACTGCGAGGAAAGAGACGCATAAGATATGTGTCATTATGTGAGACCTCGAAGCAAGCAAGATAGAATTCCCTAAGATGGTCTTTTGGGTCACCATTTCCTTTGTATTTATCAAATTTAGGAATAGTGAAATTATGAGGAAAAGGGATCATAGGTAATGACCGATCAAAAGGATAAGGACATACTTCCTCTAATGAGAAGGTCTTCTTGGTGTGGCCAAACGTAAGATCAGATAGCTATTGTTGAACTTCTGTGATTTTTAGCTCCATCACTGTGGGAGGGGTTGGAAACATCTCCTATTTTCCTAGAAGTGGTTGGTGCTGCCCATATGGAAGATTGTAGTGTGAGCCATGAGCATTGGTATTATAAGGGTCGTAAGATTGGTTGGGGTCATACGTGTTGTACGTTGGGTTCAGATTGGGTTGGAATTGGATGTTTTGATTTGGAAGAGGTGGAGGCGGCACTAAGTAAGAATATTGGCTTTGTGATGGTTGAAGAAAAGAATTAGGTGGAGGAAAGGTAAAGTGCATTTGATTAGGTTGAGATGGCGGCACATAGCTTTGGGAAACTTGATGTTGGGAATGTTGAGGGTGGCTAGGCAATGTGTGAAAGAAATTTAGCGAGGATGAATGTAGCGGAGGAGGGACATAGGTAGAAATGATTTGCGATGGTTGATTGGGGATAAGCGTAGAAGAATTTTGTGGGGGGGACTGCATGACTCTAATTGGTTGAGAGACATGGAGGTTTGATGATATGGGAGGTGGTATGTGTTGAGACCCTTGTTGCATGGCTACATAGTTGTTCCCCAGATTGTAATTTGGTGGGAAACCTATTCGTGAAGGAGTAACCAGAATTCCACTTGTGATTAGTGTGGACACTTTAGGAGTTTGTTGTATATTTGCTTGAGCTAAGGTGGCTTGCTTAGCTAGCTCCACTTGACGTTGTAGAGTCTCCTGTTGATTTTTGTAGATTTCCATAGGAGTCAGAAGTGGTGATACGGCCCTCTTTCCTATTGGGTTTTGAAAAAGGGGATTCTTATATTGTACCATTGTTTTCCCTTGCGAGCCTTATTCAGGTAAAGGCGTGGTCACTGTTGACATGGTTTGCACCACTTGTATGGCATCTAGGGTATTGTTTGTCTCCTTGAGATTGGAAAGATCAAAATTCTGAGGTAGTTTGGCTCCTTGCTCTGCTAGCAAGTGAAAGAAATGATCTTGGTTCTCACTAAGGATTTTGTCAAAGGCGGCTACAGCTCTAGGATCTTGTATGAATTCATCAAGATCTTGCCCATCTTCTTGAGAGGATTGACCCATTTCAAAGTTTCGCTCTTCTTGAGATGGGGCTAGCTCGGCAGTATAACCTTGTGGGACAAAATCAAGAGGCAAGCCAGTGGTGTAATGAGGTGTACTTACCAAAGGAACTCTTTCCTTGTGAGACGGGACCAGATTGGCAATATAACCTTGTTGGACAATTTCTAGAGGCAAGCCGGTGGTATAGTGGGGTGTATTTACCAAAGGGACCCTACCTTTTTGAGAATTGCTTGGTTGGTCAATGTGCGGCATGTTCAAAGAGCTAGTTGATTTTACCATGGGTGTCCTATGAGTAACCTTGGGAGTAATGTTGAGACAGCCCGATTGCAGTGTGTGAGGAGGTGATTTGTGCTTCTTAGGGATAACTTGCTTGGACTTCATAGTTTGCTAGAGCCTAGTGGTTACCATGGAATACACTAGGACAAAAAGGTAATGTTGAGATTCTGCTTGTGTTTTGAGAAAGACAAACTCTGATGCACAAGTGACTGGACCAAAGGTGCTATACTGTTTGACCAGAGGTGCAGGACTGTGCAACCAAAAGCATGCTACTGTAATACCAAAGGCGATGGACTGAGCTACCAAAGGTGAGGTACTACTATACCAAAGGCGAGCTACGGTGACCAAAAGTGAGCTACTGTACCACCAAGGGTGAGCTGCTGTAATACCAGAGGTGCTGAAGTAGTGTCTGATGTTTTTAAAGTCAATTTTGACAGATTTGGTTATGGTTCTAATTGGATTTGTCTTTGGCAAGAGAAAACACAGCAAACAAGTGGTCAAAAAAGGACTGACATAACAGATAGTGTATGTTCGAGGCTCACCAAAAAAAAAGCCCAATGTTTCCATAAGTATAAGACAATTGCAATCAATAACAAGCACTTTTATCCCTAGAGACACGGTTTCATTGCAGTAGATCAACTCACAGCTTAATACTCCGTCGATAAAAATATCATTCCATAAACGTGTCGGATATTTTGCATCTTTGCGAGAGACGATAGGTAGGGATATCTCACCCTCCCCTTGGAAAGCTCAAGTAGGTCACAAGAGCTTTATGGCCAAGGGAATACTATCTCTTCTCAAGGGAGCCAATGGTGAGTATCTTAAGGGCTTAAATCGATTCCCCTTGCACTGATGATTACCACAATGTTCAGAAGTAGATCAGGTAGTCTCTATCTCGAATGGTTTTTTAGTAACTTTGAGGGACTAAGGCCTTACGAGCAATGTGAAAATCTACTAAAAGCTTTAACCAATCCTACTAAGAGTATCAAACACTTCGCTTAATGTGAAAATTATTTCCACAAAGAGATAGTACACCTCTTTTCAGTTTGGCACCACAAGGTAAGGCTGACGTCGGTTAGGACTTGGCTTTCACCTTATCCCTCTTATATAGCAGTTTAAAGGAAAACTCTGCTTAGGGTCATCCCTTTTGGATGAAATGCAATCCAAAAGTAGGCCCTTCTAAAGGAAATACTAAAATGTAAGAGCAAGCACGTCAATCAAAGGTTCAATTGTCCCGTTATAAGAAAAATAAGGTGCAACTAAATTAGGCACACACACGTTTGTAGTTGTCAATTGTCCCATATGAAATTGAAGTGTTTGGCATTCGTATCCATTATCCCTTAGAAAATTGAGGTGTTTTCGCATACATGTCCATTGTCCCTTAAGAAAAGCAGTATGTTCCTAAGACTTAGATTGCCAAAAAAATGATTTGTTCAATTATCCCTTAAGAAGGCAATATGTTTTCTAAGACTTAGTGAGATAAATCAAGATTTTTTCAATGCTCATCCTGCATGAACATGTTAAAAAAAAACCTTTTTGCTCTGTGTGAGTGATAAGAAGCTGCAACAAGTCGATTAGTTTCCACAAAAACTCACAAGTTAGCAAAAATAAATCAATTTGACCATACCAAACGTGACTTACTGTGATACCAATAGCACCGCACTGTGTTTCCAAAAGCATGGTGATGCAGACTAGAAGCGCTTTACTATATTACCCGAAGCGCTGTCCTGTCTCAAATAAAAAACAGTTATGCTTTGTCAAAAATAACTAGGTTCAGATAGGATTTCATGATTGATATAATGTTCTAAGAAGTAATATCTGCTAGATCTGTATCCTACAATCAATCAAACTCAAAAAAGGTGTCACGAATAGATAGGTTAACTCAAATATCAAAAAATACCCCTAAATAAGTCAGCTTAGGAAGTATCAAAAGACAGTTGAATGACAAATACAACAGCTTGCCAGACAAATCAAAGATATGTATATGAGTAAAACCCTGCAAAAACACCAAACAATGTCAGAAAACCTATTTTGCCGAAAGCGCTGAATGATATTACCAAAAGCGTCATTCTGTGTTGCCAAAAGTGCCACTCTGTGCTACCAGAAGCACCGCAGTATCGCCTGAGGGCGCTGTACTATGCCTCCAGGAGCGCTTAAGAATACTGCCAAAAGCATTTTTCTGTGTCTTTTGCGTTGTTCTATACTGTAACTTCAAAAAAAAAAAATCTCAAAGAAAAAGAGGGATTAGTGGGTCCCACCAGGCATGCTAGAATGTGTATGAGGAAAATTGACTAAAATTAATCTAAACAAATCAAAAACACAATAATATAAAGAGAACCGATCTAAATAAAAGCCATTAATAATAACCAATGAAACATGAAAGCTTTTACCGAGACTTGTATTGTTCCCTTTGGATGAATGTGGATTGCTCAATAGTATTGCAAAACTATGGTTGCAACAAGCAAGTAGTGTGCTCAAAAGATCAATGTCAAGAGATCGTGAAGTTGCTCAATCGATGCGATGTATGCTCAAAGCGCTGTTAAGTATGCTTGAGTATAAGTGATCGAAGAGAGATTGTGAAGGAGATGAGGGGGGTTTATATAGGTTTCAACAAAGATCGATCAATGGTCCAGATAATTCAGAAGAATCAACGAAGGAGAACAGTTGAGGAACGTGCAATGAATAAGAAGAAGACAAGTGTTACACAAAAGCTATTTTATTTGAGTTAATCACTTTCTTTTCTAAAGATAAGACATGCTTTTCATAAATTAGAAAACTTTTTTCTAATTTAAGAGAAATTGATAAAAACAAGGTTGAGTGAATAGATAACTCAACTTAAGATTTGCTTTTGCATGATTTGAGAGAAATTAAATAATAAATTATTTAATTTTGTGTGCATGGAGAAGAAGACTTATTTTAGAAGATTTGAAAGATATTTGAAGATAAGAAAGCAAATTAAATAAATAAATTTATTTAATTGTTGTGCATGATTTGGAAGAATAAATAAAATATTTGATTTATTTTATTTTTGGAGATTGAGAGGATTTAAATAAATTTGATTTGATTTATTCAAATTTGGAAGAATGAATTGATTTAATTAAATAATTGGGAATTATTTAATTGTTTGGATAAGAGGGAATTTGTGATGAATTAATTAAATAAATGGATTTATTTAATTAATGTGGATTTGAATTTCGAAAATAGGATAATGATCTAATTAAATAATTAAAATTATTTAATTGTGGAAGAATAATAGAGGAATTTGATTTAATTAATTAAATAAATACAATTTATTCAATTAATGTCGAAAGTATGTGATTTAGAAGAATTTGGTAAAATTGATTAAATAATTAGATTATTTAATTAATGTTGAAATGTAGGTGATTAGGAAGAAATGACGAAATGCAAGTCATGCAACACCTTGGTCATTTTAGGGTGTCTACAATGATTCATTTAGATTGCATTTTCATGCTTGAATTGATGAAAATTGCTTGAAATTGTGCATTTTTCCATATAACCTAGTTTTGCATTAGCTAGGGTTTGTAGTCAAAATCTTGCTTCATATTTTACTACCCTTTTAAAACATTCATTAGGATTGGTTTCTAACTGTAGTGTTGCATCATAGTGGTTTGCTTGCAAAATTTCATGCCCAGGGTTTGAAAACCTTAATTTTTCACTAGATTTTGGTCTTATCGTCTCTCTAGATTTGCACCATAGAAATGTTGTAAAGGATTTTTCTGCACTAATTGGCTATTATTAGGGTTATTATCTTCTTCCACTCCTAAAATTCTTTACAGCACCTTTTTATTGGGCTCTTATAGTGAAAATTTGGTGGAAAATTGCATATTTGACTATATTTGCCCTAGGGTTTGACCTAGATTTCCACTCCAAGCGTGTTGTGATGGATTTTATGGTTTTATGTGACTAATATTACTACTATAATCTTTTACACCTCCTAAAATTCTTTCAACACTCCTTTTGTTGGGTCTTTGAATAAAAAATTTGTGAAAAATTGCATATTTTAGAGCATTTTCACTAGGTTTTGACTTGTCATCATCTTAGATTTGCATCAAAAGTGTGTTGTGAAGGATATTATTACTTTATTGGACTAGTATAAGACATATTATTTTCTGCCCCTGATAAAATTCCTTACAACACCTTTTCTTTCACTTATTTGCATTAAAAAAGTTGGAAAAATCAAGCATTTTAGGCCATTTGTACACATAGTTTTGCATTCATGGATTCTCCTAAGAGCTCATCTTTGGAAGATTTATGAGTAGATTATGAATTATGATAATTTTTGTAAATTCACTTATAAACATCCTCAAGTCTTGCATCAAATAGCATACATCTATGGCATTGACATGAATGTGAGCACCACCTGTGATATCCTTCGAACAATAGCTTATTTTGACAACTTTCTTGCTATTGTGGATGTTTTCTCTTCAATTGTGGAACATCTGACTAAGTTCATTGCTAAAAATAATCATAGGGAAAGTAGTAGTGAAAACCTTATTCCTGTTGAGTAATAGTGACTCAGATTACATGTAAACTGATATGTGATGACTATCGGCATGAGGTTGGTCATCGGAGAGAGTTCGGAGTGTTACACTGATGAAGGGAAGTTGTCGGACTGACATTCTCTATCAGGCTTGTCTAAATTTGTTACTTCGATCTCTTTGGTCTCACTGATGGTAATGAGCTATCGGCATGAGGCTTTCCGTCGGCTTAGCGATGAAATGTTAATCTGATGAAGCTTGTCACCTCGATGGATGTATCCTATCGATAGTACCAGTGTGAGATCGTCTATCGGCAGAGCTTTGTGGAGTTGCTCTGATAGTGGTTGTCACCCCGATGGAAGACTCTGAAGCTTTAGCGTCGGTGTGACATTGGTCTTCGGCGTAGGTATTGTTTGCTTCACCGATGGTTGTGGTCACTCCGATGAGGGCTTTCTGTAGGCGTCGGTGAGACAAGGGTTGTCGGTGTAAGTATGGATCGCTTCGCTAATGGTGAAAGTCACTCTGATGGAGTTGGGCATCAGTGGGAGGACTTCTATTAGCATAGATTAAAGGTTTTAGGCTGATGCACAGTGGTCACGCCAACGAAGGGTGAAGACTTGGTATCGGTGAGAGAAGGAACTGTCGGAGTTCATGGTTGAATGTTGGCCGATGGTTTGGGTTGTGCCAATGGGGATAGACAGGGGTCGTTAGTGGCAAAAGTACTGACAATAGTCTTACCGAGTCATCAGACATATAAACTAGAAATCCTCCAATGCCAGATGCATGTGGGACTAACTGTCCTCATGAATATGCGAATGGTTTGGTAGTTTTGTAACAGTTGAAAAAGAGCAATGCTAGTTGGAACAAACGGTGAGGTGCATGTGTCGATTGGATTGCTAAAGCAATGAGGAAATTGATAGACTATAACTAAGTGAGTTCATTTTTGATGAACAGGGTGAAGGGGTTTTACCTCTTCTGTGAAGTCTTATACAGTTGCTGCACACAGCATGTTAACTGTATGTAAAAGGACTGAGGAGAGATGAAACGATCAGAGTCAAGAGACTGAAGTTCTATATTGGATGTGATTTGAGGCATGCTAACAATATGAAGGACTAGTCTATGTGTAGAAGAAAACTGAGCACGGTTGTGCTGTCAATTATTCTTTAGATGAAGCAAGATGTAAATCTTCATGAAAGGCTTATTGCCAGTTTTGTATTGTAACTATTTTTTTGTTGCTAAATAATACAATGGTGATCTAGGCTTTTGGAGTGTGGGGTTTTTTACCCGTAAGGGTTTTCCCCACGTAAATCTATGTTCTTGTTCTATCTTTCATGTTTAATGTCTCTACTGTTGAAACTGGATATTGTTCGCTTGTGCTTTCCTCTAAGGGTCAATGTAGGAAATGTTCTATGTCTGTTTTCGCTTTAAAGGCATAGTTGTGCGTGTTTTGAAGCATTTGGAAAGAATTTAAATCTGTCAAAGACACCACTGTTCTTAGAAATACGTTCTAAGATGCCCTCATTTCCTTACAATTCCCTCTCTCCCTTTGTTTCATGATGACATAATGCAAATCCTTTCCAAAACCTGTGAGAATAATATAACAATGGGTGATTCATCAAACAAAGAGAAAAAAACTTGCACACCGTTTAATCCTAAAATATTGAACTACAAGCATTATGGACTATGGAAATTTGATGTCTATCAATGGGTGATTCATCAAACAAAGAGATTTGTCCCAATATAAACCTACTTAGTGAGGATATTTTGGCACAAGACGATATAATTGATACATTTGTCCATACTTGAATGTAGTAAAATTTGGATAGTGGGTGTTTGATTAGTTTGATGTCTATCCTCCTTTCACCAATTACATTCAAGGACTTTGGGTCGAGTGGCCATGCACCATCAGACCATTGGTCACTTAGGAATGTAGGGAAGATTAGAATAGGGTGATTTAATTGTCAGTTATGTTTAATTATGCTCACTTATACCTGAAAACCCTAATTATGTAATTACAAAAGCAAACAGACAAATTACTCCAAATGCTTCTACAGAAAGATGAAAAATGATAGATAAATGTGCACCTATTTTCAAAATTTAGGAAGCGAAACAGTCAGGGACTAATGAACCGGTGCCCTAATCCAATGCCTAGGTTTTTGTCAAGATTTGGGAACTTGATCTACAACATGTTCCTGTTGTCACAAAGATTTCTCCATTGTGGAATCCAAAGGACTAATGAGTGGGTGCCTGAGTCTAGGGCCCTATTTTCAACTCTAATATACAAATCTAACACTCTGCAACACTCTCCTGCAACTCCACTTTTCCTGCATCTTCAACCTTTAACCTACAATCACAGAAAAATGGGAAGGAGGTTGTGGTGTTTAGAGGCTTGCCTCAGTCAAGCCCCAGAGAGACATTCTAGACTTTCGAACACCATTGTAGGATAGAGAGTGTGTGCCCTTGGGAGGCAAAGGCAAAAACCAAATGATAAATGATTGAAAACACAAATGATGTCACCTTGTAGTGAAGATCTCATGGAAGCAAGAATCTCTTCATGCCATGAGGAGATGATTGCTCAAATCTGCAAATACAAACACATAGACAACACAAATATGTTGTTGCTACACAATAAATGCCTTGAATCACCTTTAGAGTGCCAATGCTCATCTAGTTGTAATCTAATGATCATTTAGTTTACAAATGAATGCCTAAACATGCTTATATATGCAACGACAAACACTCCCGCCAATAATTTCGTAATTTGAACTTACCATGTCGGCATAGGACCTAAATAATGGTCACAAGTTGACACGTAAAATTTGGGACTGTCTGAAAATAGGGCAAGACTAGGGTGTGGGCACCCAAGTCATCCCTCCCTATTTTGGTTAGGGATTAGTTCAAGGGATCCCCCTAGGTCCCATTTGTCATGAAACTTAGGGTTCATTTCGTCGAGATGTCAAAATATGATGCAAGACGTCCTAAGTGCACACAAAATCCCCCAAGGGGACATTTTCTGACGTTACAATACTACTCTGCCATCTCTTCCCACTCTCCCTAGCCAGGATGATGCTTTGGATGATGTAGATTCTCTTTGTGTCCATTTGCTTCAACCTGATGAAACTAAAAATTTACCACCTAATGTTCAAGAACTTGTCAATTACATTTTAAACAAAGAAATAGATCATGCATCTTTACTTGAACCTTCACATACCTTGGAAAATAATGAAATTTCACATGACATTGAAGAACAAGCTATCCCTCAAACCCAAGACCTGTATTCCAACACCCTATAAATGAACTGAAAGGGTCACTTGTCGGGTTCCTCAACAACCTCATTCAAATGGAATTACAAGAGCTTCTATAACTGACACATAAAATGGCAACATCCCCTCTCTACCATCATTAATGAATACCTTTCCTATAAGGTTACTCTCGCAAACTCATGAACATATGGAAGAGAGAAGAAGTGATAAAGCCTTAACCATTAAAGTAAAGATCAAGATCCATGACAACCGCTAGCCCGGTTGTCCCTACAGGTAAGTATTTCTAACCCTTTATCTCTCATGATGTGTTTCCCCATGATGTGTTATATATTGTCTAGGCCTCCTGGGATGACCCTTGATTCTCTTGTAAGGTCTAGGATACTAGGAGACTGCCTCTGTTGTGACCCTTCTTCTATTTGTATCATCATTCTTCTATATTGCTTTTCTATTTTCATTGTTGTGTGTTGTGTCTTATGGACATAGTGTTGCGGTTGGTGACTTGGGGGCACCCTCCTATGTGACTGTCCTTAAGGCACTTGTTTCTCCTCTCTCAATTTATTGTTTCCCTTCGATAATATAGTACAACCCCATCATCATATAGGAACTAAGTCCAATTTTTGATTTCTTGCTAAAGGGGCGCTAGGTCCGCATCAGTATAAATGTTTTTCATCATCCGTCTGCTAGATAGAAACACTCCATGTGTTCTAGATGGTGTCTTATTGCACTTACAAAACATAACAATACTACTACTCCATGCACTTTGTCTATCTTGAATCTTGCATCATGCATTGTTGTTTATCATAATTATATGGATACTAACACTTTTCTTGCAGGAATGTGTTAGTGGGAACATTTGGCGATCGTAAAGTACATGTCACCTCCGGAAGGCATAGGCTTTGTGAGAGCTCGTGTTCCCTTGTGTGTTTTCTTCCTACCTTAATGTGCTTGATATCGATACCTGATATCAACTACCTTAAGGTGGGGGCATATATAAGGTAAACTGTCTGTTCTAGATGTTAGCAATGTGCTTGTTCTCAGGTGCAGTCTTAAAGATTGGTGGCGAGGAGTCCCTCCTACACTTTGAGATTTCTTTGAAATATTTTGCAATCATTTAAGCCCTCATTGTGAGCTGGGGATGGTGTATTTCTCATGGAGAGTGCACATCCTGTCATTTTCAAAAGTCCTCATCGCGAGGTGAGGAGCGGTTTTGTGACTAGCTCAACCCTTAAGTGTGTCTTTGGAAATTGTTGTGGCAAAGCCCAATTGTCAATGTGTGCCTATAATGTGCCTGAGATGGTGATGAGCCTAGAAATAGGAACACTCCATCGCTTGTCTGTCATGTTTTATCTGTCTTCCAAGTATGTGTGTATCGTGTGTTTGTTCTCAAGCATAGTTTAAAGACTGGTGGCAATGAGTCCCTCCTATGCTTTGGGATTTGTATGGTGTGCTTTCTTTGTATGGCATGTTTTGCATGTGTGTTGCCCCATATGCAGTCTTAAAGACTCGTGGCAATGAGTCCCTCCTACATTATGGGTGGTGTGTTTACTTTCCTTATACTTGCATTTGTATTTCATATATATATAAAAGAAAAAGAAAATAAAATCATTACGGTCTTCTCTGCATTCACTGTATTCACTATGATTTGCATGTCTTCAATGCTTTCTTCTCCATGTTTTGCATGACAGTAACTGTCTTCTGCATGTTTTGTGTGCCTGTTACTATCTTCTTTATTATTGGCATGTCTTCTTCGTGCTTGGCGTGTTTGTTGTGTTTCTTGACCGTACTTTAATGCATGTATTGGCCCTACATTTATACATACATTAAAGTGGGGGCTAAATGTTACATCAAAAAATGTCCCCTTGGGGGCTTTTCCCTCTTAAGGTTTAGCTCCCGGGTCTTGTTTATGCATTTAGAATATCTTGCATGATTTTGATGACTCTCGATGAGAAAACCCTTATCTTTCATGGTAAATAGGATGCAGGGGATAGACTTGATATGATCCCTGTCTAAAATAGGAAGGGAGGACTTGGGCACCCGCGCCCTAGTCCTACCCTATTTTAGGTCAGGCCTAAATTTTAAGTCTGATTTTATGACCGTTAATTAGGTCCTATGCCGACATGGTAAGTTTGAATTACAAAATTTTTAGCGGGAATGTTTGTAGTTACATATATAAGCATGATTAAGTTATCATTTGTAGACTAGGAGATGATCATTAGATGGGCATTTTGATTGACAAGCTTATGTTAAGGTGATTCAAGGCATTCATTGTGTTGCAGAGTAGAATTTGTGTTGTTATTGTGTTTGTGTTTGCAAATTTGGCTCCATCTCCTCATGGCATGAAGAGCATCTTCTTTCCATGAGATCTACACTCCAAGGTGATATCAATTGTGTTTTCTATCATTTATCTTTTGGATTTTGCCTCTCTCCCATAGGGATACGCCCTCTTTATCTAACAACGATGTTTGGAAGACTTGAATGTCTCTTTGGGGCTTGACTGAGGCAAGCCTCTAAACAACACAACCCCCAACCCATTTTTTCATGATTACAGGTTACAAGTTGCAAGAGCAGAAAAAGTGGAGTTGTAGGAGAGTAGTGTAGACTGTCAGAATTGTAGATTAAAGAAGAAAATAGGGACCTAGCCTGCTCATTAGTCCTCCATATCCCACAACTAAAGAATCTCCAGAACAACAAGAATAGGTTGCAGAGAAGATTCCCAGATCCTGACAGAAATGGTGGCATTGGACTAGGGTACCCTCTCATTAGTCCCTGACTTCTCTCTTTTCTAAACTTCAAAATCTGGTATGCATTTGATTTCCATTTAATATCTCTGTGTGCGAGCATTTTCTATAATTTGTCCATTTTCTTCTAAATTTGTATAATTAGGGTTTTGAGCATAATTGGGCTTAATTAAACAACTAAATCATACAATTCCAATTTTCCACTATTCCAAGTGACTGAAAACCTGATAGTATATTTCCTACTCGATTGAAGTCCTTGAATGTTTGAGGTGAAAGGAGGATCAAAACAAATCAACCCTAAACAAAAATCCCTTGCTTTTTTCACCTTAAACAGATACCACTTGATGCTGTCACGGATGAAGATCCTAGGGAATGGATTGTCCTACCATGCAGCTTAGAGTCAACACATCAAAATAAGCATATAGAATAAATGAATAGATTGGAATTTCATTGACTTAGTATCACAAATGATTACAATATGACTCACTAACCTGTCATATATACACATTACAAGGCCTCATATGCAAAGATATAATGATTGAGCACATCAAACTATCTTCCTTTCTTCCTAACACTACTTGATTAGATATACATTCTTAACTTTCTAACTAATCGACTTCCAACTTTTCTGACTTCCAATGAATCTAAGAGATGTTTATATAGTAGTTCAAGCTTAAGAAATGATCTGTGTCGACAGCAAGAGGTTCCATATATCGATGCCCTATGAAATGTGTTGATCAGCCTAAATTTGATAGTGAAGCTCCAAGTGTTGAAGAAACATGTTGTGGTTCTAATTGAAGATGCCTTTGGTCCCATACTACTTCCTGAGATGATTATTTGGGTGTTGCAAGTTATGGGAAGGTGCCGTAAACTTAGTATGTTGATTTGAGTGTTGAATTCTCTGACTGTGAATCACAATGGTGTTTCTGATGGTGATAACTTTATGTAGGCAAATGAAAAGCTCCTAAAATATGGATATGATATAGATGAGTTATTATAGAGTTATGATCTTGTGCCACAAACTGTGAAGTGACCATGCGGTGAGATGCGATGCAATATACTGAGACTAAACTAACTAAAATGGAAGAAAATAAAATAAACATATATTTTTGGTTGATGCAAGATTTCCTTTCAATCTGGGATACTCCTACATCACTTTAGCATATTGTCTTAGTATATCGAGCAAGTTGATACCTCTGTTATCAAGCATTACAATTCATAATCATGAATGACATATATAGAGTGGGGGCATGTTATTCCTATGTGACAGTCTTTGGAGATCACCTCTTCAACTCCTCCATCAATCCATCACACATCCATCCCACCCCAATCCTTTAACCATTCCATCCACTATGTACTATCAATCGATCCTCTTATCTAATCCTCCCTTCATCTTTGCGTCTAGACTTGATTTTCCCTTGTCATTGGTTATGTCATTAAGACAAAAATCCCATGTAGAAAAACAAGAAAAAGACTACCCAAAATCCATCCCTCTAAAATGCAATCCATCCAAATTCATACATAGTTAGATCACACAAGCATATGTACTCAAAGAAAAATAAAAATTGATTTCTTACTTAAGATTTAGATGTGAATTATATTTAAAATCAAATCTTTTATCTACAAAATAAAAGTGTTAGTATTTTGAGATTCCTTGTGTTGATGGGATTTATTTGCAACCAAGATTCCTCCTATTTGCACCTAGGATTCCTCCTAAATACAAACAAACCACAACAGATGGGAGATTGTATGAATGTGGGACTCTTTTTGTGAATCATAGGATAACCTCTAGGGTTTTAGAAGCTGGCTTTTTGTAAGAATCTCATTATTTATTTTTGCGAAGGGACGAGAAAAGAGAAGAGAAACTTTAAAGGAAACTACTTTTTGGGAATTAAGGTGTCTCAACCTTGGTAATTCCTTGTATTAATTAATTGTGTGTATTTATTTATTGCCTATTAATGTATTTTGGATGCAAGTCCTATGTCGTCATCTTGTGGGAGTTGGCACGGTGATGTGTCATCCCACATGGAAGGTGACCACATGTAATTTTGTCATCAAATGAGGAGATAGGTGTCCCACTTAGTGGTAGAGGTATTTTTCCAAGTGTTGGCACTTTGACTAATATGTAAGGGAATTTTGACTGATATAGTTATGTTAGATTCCTATGACAAAATCTATGATGCGTAAGAGTTGTAAATAGAAGGTTCTATAACAGGTGAAGACATGTGTCGCAAGGCATCTTTGGGCACCCCAAGGAGGGCTATGGCATGTTGTAAAAGGAATATGTTATTTTTAGGTAGTTATGTAAGAGCTGTCAGTTATGACAGATTCTATGATAGTCGTAAGATGTATAAGAGCATCTATCATTGCCCAACTTGGGAATAGGCAACCTCATTTGGATGGGGTGATATGTCCAGTATCATGACCATGCTGTAGTGTTGGACAAGTGTCTCTAGGCATGGGTTTTGGGCCATGAGGCAAAGTTGGATGCCCATCTCAATGAAAGTACATTTTTGCCTTATAAACTTCTATTTAAGTAGGTGCTTGGAGAGGAGATGTATTATGTGATATACAGGTACTGTTATGTTGTCAGAATATGCCTAGATACAAGTGTTGAAGACTCATGAGAGCTTACATTGCAAGTGTATTGTAAACCATTTTGATGCAGAGCTGCCACAAGGAATCCTTCAATCCAATAGTGAAATGCTCATAAATCGCATTCACCATTTACATACAATACTTGACTTACTATCACTAGTTTGCTACAATGCTTTGCATACCGGCTTACCACCACAACCCATCACAAAATGCATTGGTTGCTTGTATGTCCCAATGTACATTTGAAATGTACATTCTCCTTATGCATTCCAACTATACATTTGAAATGTACAATTGGTGGGACCCTCGATCTCTGCTTCACCGTTGTATGTTTCAACCACATACAATCTTAATATACAATGTCACTATACATGTGGTGGGGACCACTTACCTTCGGCAGACTTGTTTGTATGTTTCTCCGCTATGCAGATATAGTCAACTTCGAATACAAACTTGACCTCCCTTACTGGTGGGTTAAAGTATCCTTGTTATCGCCGATCATCTGCAGTACAAATCCCTTCCAACATGCATTCATGTTACCACTCTGATGGGTCATCACTTGTATCCAATTCCTTGCATCTTTCAAACATACATTCACAACATGCAAATCAAATATACATTTGATGGTTTGACCAACCTGTTGACTTCCTTGTATGTCAATTGAAAATTGCGACTTCCTCTCTCCTTTGTATGTTGATTTCCTTGTACATTTAAAATGTACATCTGCCACATACAACCCCGACAGATAATTGTGAGATACGCACAAACATGTGATGGCGATATACATAGGAAACGGACCTTCATACACTTGCGATATACACAGGGAATGTATATCCACAGTGTATGTTTCTCACTTACAACTGCAATGGATAAATGCAATATATCCAGGCACATGTGATAGTGATATATTCATGGAATGTATATCCCACATACAAAAGTGATATACTCACAACTTGTATATCTGATTAAACAATGCAAAATTTCACCGTTCTGATCTGTTGAAACCCTTACGATTTCACCGACTGTTTCTCCTACAAACATACGAACTTTTGCCCTTTACCAACCTAGAACATGAGGATTCTAGGGTTCAACGAAGCATGCTACAACTGATCCTGTAAACTTGGAATGAATAAACAGAAAATGCAAAACAAAAACTCAAACTAATATACATAGCCATTCCACCGATTACAAAGTAATCCAACCAGTGGAATGGGCTAAGAATCCATCTCGATTCCAACACAGAAGATCAACTGAATATTGAATTTGAAAACCAGAAAGATAACACAAACAGGATCTTCTTATTGCTTTCAGAAATGGATATAGATCTTTGATTTCATAGTTTCACAACTCAACTTCATAACTACGGCTCTATCTAACATCATCTAGCTCTCTATCTCTATATATTTATGCAAATTGACCTGGTCTAGGGTATTTATCACTTCACTAACAATAGTATTGACTTGATTCCCAGCGGCTGGGAGATAGTTCCAAGCAGCTAGGAGATAACAACTTATTAACAACCAGTACTAACTAATAGCCTTGTCATAACAGATTGATAAGTGTCCTAGAGACTAGTACATAAAACTAGATGCAAATGTTAACAACATTTATTGGTCAAACAGACCTTATTACATCAAAATGAATTGTAAATAGCTAAATGTTAGGTGCCCCTACACCATACTCCCCAAGAGAAGAAATCTCAAGTCCACTTGAGATGAGAGTTTGAAGATCTGTCTCATGTTTTCTGATCTATTCTTCAGTCATCCAAACGGCCTTTGAATCTAGTTGCCCTTGCCAAGCTACCAAATACTCCATGTACTCTTTGTTCCTTGTCTTCTTGGTCACTCTTGAGTCTAAAATCTATTTAAATATGGTGGATCATGCTTAGGAATATCATCATCTGCTGTACTCTATAATGGTTCCTGGTCTATATCTAGATTATGTTTGTATGGAGTTAAATCACATACATTGAAGATAGAGGATAATCCAAGATCAGAAGGAAGTTGGATCTCATAAGCATTCTATCCACATTTCTTCAAAATCTAACATGGTCCAATCTTCCTCTGCATTAGCTTAGTATGTTTTCCTTTTAGGATCCTTTCTTTCTTCAAATGAACCCACACCAATTCTCCAACATCAAATTGTACATTTCTCTTCTTGTCAGCATAGGCTTTATACTTCAATGTAGTTTGTTGGAGTTGGGTCTTGATTTGATCATGCACCTCCTTGATGGTTGATGCAAAAGCTTCTCCATCTGCACTAATAGATTCTCCTACAGGCAAATCTCTTAACTCCAAAATACCTCTTGGATGAATACCATACACCACCTGGAAAGGTGATTTCCCTATACTTCTCTTGACAGTGTCATTATAGGAAAATTTTGCCTGTGATAGGATGTTATCCCACTTCTCTCCATGCTGCCTTGTCAAACACCTTAGAAAATTTCCCAATGAATGGTCAACCACTTTAGTCTATCCATCTGTTTGAGGATGATAAGCTGATGAGAAGGACAAATTGGTACCAAACTTCTTCCAAAGAGTCCTCCAAAAATGGCCAATGAATTTCACATCTCTATCTAACACTATGCTCAATGGTAATCCATGTATCCTCACTATTTCCTTGAAAAATAGGTCTGCAACATATGAAGCATCACAAGTGGTTTTGCATGGAAAAAAATGTGCCATTTTACTGAATCTATCTACTACAACAAAAACACTATCATATCCCTTCCTTGTTCTAGGTAAACCCAACACAAAATCCATGCTTATGCTCTCCCATGGCCTAGAAGGAATGGGTAGTGGCTGATATAAACCTGCATTAGTGGATCTCCCTTTTGCTTTCTAACATATCACACATGCTTCCACAAATTTCCTCACATCTGACTGTAACTTAGGCCAATAATAATGTCTCTTTACAAGATCAAGAGTCTTATCCAGACCAAAATGTCCTGCCATGGCCCCACAATGCTTCTCCCTAATAATACTCAACCTCATAGAACACCGTGGAATGCATAACTGTCCACCTTTGAAAAGTAATCCATCCTGTATCAAAAATTCAGAGTACTCAAAATGATATTTGTCTCCAAAGGAAGTACATACTTTGTAGATCTCTCCAAAGTCTTCATCAACATCATACATAGTTTTTAAGGAATCAATACCAACACTCTCCAACTGTATCTGATTTATTATTAGAGTCCTCCTACTCAAAGCATCTGCTACCTTGTTCTTGACCCCTTTCTTGTGCTTGAGTGTGAAGGTGAAATATTGTAAAGTCTCCACCCACTTCATGTGCCAATGGTTCAGCTTCTCTTGACTGCTTATGAAACTAAGGGCCTAATTATCTGTAAACACTCTGAACTCTTTTGGCATCAAGTAATGCCTCCATTTTTTGAGTGACTGGACTAGAGCATACATCTCCAAATCATAGGATGAGTATCTCTTCTTAGCATCATTGAGTTTCTCACTGAAAAATGTAATAGGCCTACCTTCTTGACTAAGTACTGCACCAATTGCCATGTGGCTTGCATCACATTCCACTTGAAAAATCTTGTTGAAATCAAGAAGTGCAAGGACTGGCTGTTGTGCCACCTTCTTCTTCAATGTCTCAAATGAATCATCTGCTTCCTTTGTCCAAGTGAATCTGCACTTCTGTCCTCCTTTTATGGTGTCAAGCATGGGTGCACAGACATGACTAAACTCTTTTATTAACTTCCTATAGAAGGTTACGAAACCCATGGAAACTTTTGACATCATTCATGGTTCTAGGAGTTGGCCAAGACAGTATGGCATTTACCTTCTCTTGATCCATTTTTAGTTTGCCGTGTGAGATGACAAAACCCAAGTAGATGATCTCCTCCTGCATGAATAAACACTTCTCCAAGTTAATCATTAACTTCTCTTCATGTAACCTTTTAAGAACCAGGTCTATATGTTTGAGGTGTTCTTCCCTTGTATTACTGAAAATCAGGATGTCATCTAGATATACTATGACAAATTTACCTATAAATTCTCTCAAGACCTCATTCATCAACCTCATAAAAGTACTACGGGTGTTGGACAAACCAGAAGGCATGACCTTCCACTCATATAACCCCTCATTAGTTTTAAATGTAGTCTTCCATTCATCTCCTGGTCTAATCCTGATCTGATGATAGCCACTTTTTAAATCTATCTTTGTGAAATATTTGCACCTCCCAAGCAATCAAGCAAATCTTCTATCCTAGGGATTGGGAACCTATACCTAATTGTTATCTTGTTGATAGCTCTTGAATCAGTGCAAAGTCTCCAAGTGCCTTCCTTCTTTGGTGCTAGTACAGCTGGTACTGCACATGGGCTTAAACTTTTGCCAATTAGGCCTGTCTCTAACAATTCCTCAATCTGTCTTGCTACATTTCCATTCTAATCTGGTGTAAACTTGTATGCTGCCTTGTTTGGAAGTGTAGATCTAGGGATTAGATCTATGTAATGACTGATGTCCCTTATAGGTGGTAGGGACCTTGGCATTCCATCAGAGATGATGCCTTTGTACTTGTCTAATAGTTCTTGGACAACAGGTTCTATGAACCTTTGCTTCTTCTTTCCCTTGACTTCTTGTTGCTGCTCCTTGTTCACCTTTAGGCATGGAATTAGGGCATATGCAACTGCACCTTCATCTACTATCTCCTTCATGAATTGTTTACCTTCTACCATCATTACCTTGACTTCTTTTCCTTTTGGTTCCACCTCCTTCTCCATCCATGGTAGTAACTCTATCACCTGACCATCCTTGGTAATTGAATATGTATTTCTAACTCCATCATGTTGTGCTCTCAAGTCATATTGCCATGGTCTTCCAAATAGGAGATTGCAAGCATCCATCTAAGCTATGTCAAACAATAATTTGTCCTTGTATGGTCCAATTTGAAACTCCACCTAAGCCTATTCTTCCACAACTGTTGGCCGACCTTGAGTGAGACATGAAATCTTGTATGGGCAAGGATGTGGCAGTCTTCTAAGCTTAAGCTTTTCTACCATTTCAACAGACACAAAATTTTCAATAGATCCAGAGTCAATCAGTCAATCGAAACTCTACATACCTTTCCTCCTACCTTGCAAGTAGTTTTGAAAAGAGACTTTCTTTGCGGGGGTTCTTTGTCAGGCACCTTCATGGTGGTCATTGCTCTCCTAATCATCAAAAATTCTCCTTTCTTAGGATACCCATAGGCATTAGGAGCATTCACACTTTGATAAGTGTTTGAGCTTGTGGCACTTTGACAATTAGATTCTTGGATCAGGTTTGTCCTCCTTTCTCCCATTAAACTTGTTGCTTTTTCTAGACATCTACTGGCTATATGGCCTTCCTGATTGCAATTGTAACATCTGATAGGTCCTCTGCTCTGAGATCTCCCTCTAAATGGTGGTCTTCTGCCCCTAAAGTTTCCTTTTTGATTGTAACTCCCCCCTTGAGTTTGACTATTGTCTCCTTTGCTGTTCTCTTGATTGGATTCACCTTGGTGTCCAAATCCATTTCCTTTGCCTCTAAAAGGACTCCTTCCTCCTCTTTGCTATCTTCCTCTTCCTCTACTATTCTGCTCTTGTTTTCTCTTTAATTTCTCTTCCACTTTGAGTGCCAATTGGTAACACTTCTGAACTGTATCTAGATTATGCAGATTTAAATCTTCTTGGATGGCAAATCTCAACCCATTGAGATACCTTGCTACTTTTTCTTCCTCATTCTCCTTCACCTTTGTCTTGACACAGTTTCATGAACTCTTCAGTGTATGCACTGATAGCTAACTCCTTCTGCTTCAAATTTTGTCTCCTCTTATGCAATTGGATGTTGTAATCCAATGGGACATAGGCTTCCTTCACTAAAGCCAACATCTTCTTCCACGTAGCAACTCTGTTCTTTCCTTCTTTCACCCTGTCATCTTGGATGAAATTCCACCAGGTTACTACAGCCTCTTTCATTTTGGATTGAGCCATCTTCACTCTTTGATGGTCTGGTATTTCCTCTATTTCAAAGAAATTATCCAAGGAGTCTATCCACTCCATCACTGAATCAGGATCCATTTTTCCTGTAAACACTGGCAGGTCCAGTTTTATATCCATGGTCCTTCGCTCCATGGCTTTGAGGGTGTTGAACAAGGGTCTCTGGTCTATAGGAACATCTATCGTTTCCTGCCTAGGGATTTCCTCTTCATCCATGTCTTCCTCACCAGAATCTTCTTTTCCCTTTCCTACTTTGTCCCTCAACTTCTCCAGCTCATCTTTCAAAGCCTGATTCTGAGTGCTAATTGCTTTGCTCTCTACAATTTGCTTCCTTACCAGGACAACCAACTCAGCATTTGTCATCCTTGTTGGGTATTCTTCTAAACCCTCTCCTTCAGACATCTTGTCTTCTTCTCTTTCCCAAAAGATACAACCTTCGCTCTGATACCACTATGATGCAGAGCTGCCACGAGGAAGCCTTCAATCCAACAGTGATATGCTCATAAATCACATTCACAATTTACATACAATACTTGACTTAATATCACCGGTTTGCTATAGTGCTTTGCGTACCAGCTCACCACCACAACCCGTCACAAAATACATCTATTGCTTGTATGTCCCAATGTACATTTGAAATGTACATTCTCCTTATGCATTCCAACTATACATTTGAAATGTACAATTGGTGGGACCCTCGATCTCCGCTTCACCATTGTATGTTTCAACCACATACAATCTTAATATACAATGTCACTATACATGTGGTGGGGACCACTTACCTTTAGCAGACTTGTTTGTATGTTTCTCCACTATGTAGATACAATCAACTTTGAATACAAACTTGACCTCCCTTACTGGTGGATTAAAGTATCCTTACCTGTTACCGCCGATCATCTGCAGTACAAATCCCTTCCAACATACATTCAGGTTACCACTCTGACAGGTCATCACTTGTATCCAATTCCTTGCATCGTTCGAACATACATTCACAACATGCAAATCAAATATACATTTGATGGGTTGACCAACCTGTTGACTTCCTTGTATGTGGATTGAAAACTGCAACTTTCTCTCTCCTTTGTATGCCGATTTCCTTGTACATTTAAAATGTACATCCACCACATACAACCCCGACAGACAATTGTGAGATATGCACAAACATGCGATGACGATATACATAGGAAACGGACCTTCATACACTTGCGATATACACAAGGAATGTATATCCACAATGTATGTTTCTCACTTACAATTGCTAAAGCTAAAGGCCATTAAATTACAGTTGAAGCAATGTGGGATTGAAAAGAAAGACCCACAATTGATCTTAAGTATTCTTTCTAAGCTTGGTCCTAACTACTCAGTGTTTGTTTCTACATTTTATGCCACCAAAAGTGCTCTTGGGACTACCTACAAAATGCCTTCTTTAGATGAATTTGCTGCTGAACTCACTAAAGAATAGGATAAATTAGTTCACATGGGCACTATTAATCCTTTTAAGTCTCATGTCTTGGCTGCAAATCAGGGCACTAAAGATCAGAAAGGCAATGGAAAACAAAATAAGAAACAAAAGGATCAAGGAGAGAAGAAACAAGGTCCAAAACAAGTTGCAAACAATGCAACTCTTGAGTCTTCCTCTAAAGACAACATGTCTAAAAAGGAGAAGACAAAGTGTGCCTTTTGTAAGAAATCTGGTCACGATGAGCATAAGTGTTTGAACAAGCAAATAGCTCATCTCACTTATCTTCTTGAGAAGAATAATATCAAAGTGCTAGATTCAGCTAAGGAAGATTCTTGACAATCTTCAAAGGACACAAAAAATAGTAAGGGGAAGGGCAAGGCCCTTGTTGCAGTTGCTACACTACCAAATAGTTGGGTAATTGACTTAAGTGCTTGTCACCACATGGCCAATACAAAGGAAAGTTTCTCATCCTTGGAGTCATGTTGTGTGCCTGATATTCTTATGGGTAATGATACACCAGAGGAAGTTCTTGGGAGAGGGTCTTTTGACATTGGTGATGGGACATTCCATGATGTTCTTTGTGTCCCTTCCTTGTCAACTAATCTCCTATATGTCTACTGGATCACCCTTACAGGTTCCAGCAAGAGAGTTGAATTTACACCTGACTCAGTGGTTATCAGTGATCTGCATAGTGGGTCTACAATTGCTATAGGAAAAGTTGATAACCATTCTTGGCTCTATCACTTTTCTCATTTTGTTCCTGATTCTCCTTCACTTGCATTGCTCACTCACTCAAATGAGGTGAGCCGTTCGTGGCATCAGCAGTTTGGCCACTTGAACTATCGCTACTTGCAGCAGCTCAGTCAGCATGACATGGTTACAGGGTTGCCTTCTATTCGATTCTTTGATGGAGTTTGTCAAGGTTGCATTCTTGACAAGCATCCTGAAGAAAAATTTGACAAAGGCAAAGCACGGAGAGCCACACAGCTCTTGGAGTTAGTACACAGTGATTTGGCTGGTCCATTTCAACATCCTTCATTCAACAAAGCTAGATATGTATTGACCTTCATTGATGATCTCTCCCGATACACCTTTGTATACTTTCTCAAACAAAAGTATGAAGTTTTTGAGTCTTTTCAGGACTTTAAAGCTTTTGTAGAGAAACAATCTGGGAAGGTTGTCAAGATTCTATGCACCGATAATGGCGGGGAATATGTCAACCAAAGGTTTGAGCAGTTTTGTGCCTCAAAGGGCATTAATCTTAAGCACATAGTTCCCTACAGTCCACAGCAAAATAGAGTTGCAGAAGGAAAGAATCGGTCATTGAAGGAAATGGTCAATTGCATGATTCACTCCAAATCATTGGCACCTCAGTATTGGGTAGAGGCCATCAACTGTGCGTGTTATATCTAGAACTGGGTTCCTCACCGAGCTATGAAGGGGGTAACTCCTTTTCAAGCTTGGACTGGTCGAAAACCCACAGTCAAGCACTTCTGAGTATTTGGGTCTCCTACATGGGCCCACATTCCAATAGAGAAATGCAAGGCTATGGATTCACAGAGTAGGCCTTGCATATTTGTTGGCTATCTAGATGGTGTCAAAGGCTATAGGCTACTCCACCCTACCACACATGATCTCTTTATTGAGAGGAGTGTTTAGTTTGAGGAGGATACTGTAGGAGTCAAGGACAATACTGAGAGGGGGGTGAATTAGTGTTGTATGAATTTTAACTTTTTGCAAACTTTATCTTACAAGACAAATACAAAGGACATTAATGATTTGTTGAGTTTATATGCACAAGACTTATGATAATAGATATAAACAAAACATGATCAAACCATTAATATGCACACACAGAAGAAAATAATGAGAAGCATGACACAAGCTTTTTGCCGAGTGGAAAACCCTCAGGGGTAGAAAAACCACTCATGAAGTGCCTCACTGGCTTAACCTTAAAAACTTCTTACAAAGCCTCACTGGCTGAATATTTTGTCTCACTGACAAATACAGAGGTCTTCACTGACCACAAGCCTCACTGGCATACTGTGCCTCACTGGAAAACCATCACCAATAGAAGTAATAAACAAATCAAATGGATACTCTGTTTCCATTCAAAACAAAACATTTCTTCTCTCACATATGTCTGTCAAATAGCCATTCTATTCAAAATCAATCCTACATCTGGATATGCTCAACAACACAACAACTCTACTATGTTTCATTAATGTCTGTTTATATATTTGCATCAATGCACCTGAAAAACCATTGTATACAAATTTGATGTCCTTTCACCTTCAAAACATATTTTCATTATCCTCTTATCAAAACCTTTCATCTTCTCTGAAAGAAAATAATATCTAATTGCATCAAATAAATCTCCATTCTGTATTCTTTATAAACTGCAAAAACAATTCATCATAATATATTTTGAATCTGCCCCTATAATAAAATCTATGTCCTCATTTTCATCTTCCATCAAAAAACCTTCATGTATGATCCTTCATATTCCTGCAAAAAAACAATCTCTAATTGCAAATAAAACAATAAATAAATCTTCGATATGTCATTTATTTTCTTCTTCTCTCTGATCCATATTTTCTCATAAGACAAATCTTCTCCATTCAATTTTTCAATCTTCCTCACAAAAATCATCTTCATGAAAACCTTTCACCTTCTCTGATAAAAATCTTCATTAAAAAAATCTTGTCATCAAAAAATAATCTTCAATTAGAATGAAAAAACCCATAAAAAAAACTTTCCAACTTGGATCTCATATCTTTTAAAATAGAAATTAAAAGTAATTTCTAAACTTTTAATTACATAGCCTTTTATGGCTAATCTACATACTTAAAAGGAACTTTTGAAAGTTTTATAAATCTTATATGCCCACTCGTAAGAAATAGAAAGGATGCCCTTTTTAAAACATAAAGTCTCCTCCAACGTAATCGGGCTCCACCTTATGCTTTCTAAAAACAATTTGATGCTCTTTTTTTAAAAAAATGAACCCCATTGATAATGCCTACTCACCTCAAGATTTGAAAGTTTTTTATTTTAAATCGTGCTTTCTCCAAAATAAATAAAACCTTTTGTAGTTTTGTCAACCCATTCACAAGCGGTAAGGACTGATTCCATCGGTGGTGAGGAGAGGAGGGGCCAGTGTGCTATGTTTGAAGACCCCTTCAAGCGGTAAACTTGAAGTTATGAACTTGCTATCCCAAGTCACCATTCGGTTAGAACATAAAGTGCAATTCACACTTAGACAGGCAGAGAAGGTAAAGTTTGCATTATCTTTTAAGACTTCAAACATGACTTTCAACCATACCTCCTTAATAAGGAGCACCAATAGGCAATGGGCATGGAGCACAGTAGGCATGAAATGCCAATCAGTAATATGATATGCATAACAGTATTATCTTCAAGATATTATCAAAATCAATGATCTCTTACCAACAACAACATACCTTTGATTTCATGAGAATATCATTAAGATGCAAATCTCCTAATAGAACCTTGTTATGTTATCAATGAAGACATAAAACAAAATAGCTGGCAAGCACCTTATATGAAGAATTAAGACTTGTCGATAACTCAACACATATCTTGAACATCTTCCCTAAGAATCAACTCCAAGATTGATCATAGGACATCATAATTAACTCAAGGAAGATATGGCTTCTTAATACATACCTCTGCCATATAACATTCTCCCGATACAAGATAAACTCAACAAGTAAGATCCTGAGGATACCAACATGAAGACTACTCATCACTTGCAAACATAAGCATACCATCATGGGAATAAAGATTGCAAACATGAATATACTATCATGGAACAAACACTGTGAAGTAAACAGTGATTGCATGAAGATCAACTCACAACTACAACTAAGATCAAATGAAGACTATGCTACTGAATAGTGAGATCACACCATATCAAATGTAGATCAATTGCATACGAAACCACTCATGAAACCAACAACCTTGATATAGAGTATGCCAGTAATATCTGCATCTATAAACTTCAAACAAAGATCATTTCATTGTTCTGTCTTGATATTTTGTAATCAACTCATCCTTGTTCCAACCTTGATGACCAAGCATTCACACTGACCAAACTCCTGATCAACCCAAGATCCTGCAAGACCTTTATTTTGACATCAATGACAATCTGACACCATCAATCTCCCCCTTTGTCATTGATGGCAAAACCACCTAATGCAATTTTTCTTCCTCCCCCTTTTTGACATCTTGATGACAAAGACAATTATCTCCCCCAAATTGAACAAGCTATGATATACAAGATGAAATAAACATTGATCCTATTAACAACTTCACACAACTCTTGATGAACACACATATCTCTGCATCAACCTTTTGCACTTACCTCCCGAAAGGTGACCTTTGAAGATATGAACCAATATACACCTAAACATGAGAATCCATCCTGAGAACATGTTAAAACCAACATATTGCAAACCTGCAGTATACCATCCAATTACTGACGTCCAACAGTTCTCAACACAAGATGCCAAGATGACCATTTTTGATATGACCTTTACTTGCCTTTCATCAATGTCAAAAGAAACTCTAGATTGTCATAACTTGAAGCTCATACCTGAAACCACAATTTGCACATACCTTCTTTTTGACATGAAAAGAATGAAGACCATCCTGTTGTTCCTACACATCTTTTTTCAACACACTGTCAAATCTGACATAACCATTATCAATACCTTTGCAAAAACAAATCAATTGACTTCTTTCATTTGCAACTTCCTCAACCAACACATGCTAACATCTCAAGAGAACTTCTTGAGAATACTCAAGATCCATAATACAAATCAGCTTATCAAGATTGCACAACTTTCACCATCAAGCTCTTCCTGTAACAACACTTTGCAACAATGTCAATTCTGGTATATATTACAATCAACATGAATTAATTTAACCATCAAGTACTTCCTGTAACACCAAATGCAGATGAGAGTTCCTTGATAACACCTTAACTGAAGCATATGTCAACTTAATCATGTAAATATCAAATATGATCCAGTAAACACCTGACATACACCTGCCACTCAAAAAGATCAGAAACTTCATTTCAAACATTATCAGACAAGCATGACAAACAAAACAAGATCAACTGATCTCCTCCTGTAACTTATTGGGGATAAAAGATAGAACAAGAACAACTCCCCCTCACATCATGCTATCTATTATTCAACTGATGATGTAACTTGTGCAGGATGCACAAGTTTAAGATTTGCCTTCTCATGACTCTGTTTTTGCTTCCACACTTTTACAGGTTCTTTCTTTCTCCAAACTTTTTCTGCCTCTTTCCATTTCCAACCTATCAAATTAGATAATGCTTTTCTGCAACTATGAGCTTTATGACCAAAATAATTGCAATTATAACAAACTATGTTATAATCATAACCAAATGACTAATAATACCTTTGAGCACTCATGCTAGACTTCCATGCAGAATCATATCTTTTACAATTTCTTTGTATATGTCCAACATTATTGCACTTGTAACAAATAATGTCAGTATTCCTTTTGCAAACAATTGCTTTGTGTCCAAATTGATTACAAGCATAACAATAACCATTAAAAGAATAATTATACCTGTACATGTATGCTTGTCTAACAGGAGCATTTTTCCTTCTTCTTTGATTATGCTTTTCATCTTTGACATTTATTTCAGTTTATGTCTTCTCTTTATCTTCAAGAGCACTAGCATGAAGATCAATTTTCTTTCTGGGAGTTTGCCTGGCTTTTGAACATTCCCCTTCTTCAATATTCTTTTCAAACAACAGATTCTTATGTAATTTAGAGGAAGCCTTTTCTAACTCCTTTCTTAAAAAAACTATTTCAGATTCATACTTTTCACAATCAACTTCTTTGAACTTTAGTTGATTATTGACATCTTCTTTTATTTTCTTAACTTCTGCAATTTGAGCCTTCAAATCTATTATCTGTTTTTCTACATCTTGAAGATTTAAAAAAAAATTTATCTTGGATTCCTTTTCCTCTTGAAGTTGCAACTTTAACCTTTTGTTCTCCATTATGAGTTCTTTGATCTCACCAAGGGCACAAATGAGCTCACCTTCCATATCAATCTCATAATCATCGTCATTATCAATCTCACAATCCTGATCATCATCACTTGTGATGCTAGCTTCTTCTAAATGAGATTGAGTTTGAACATTAACTTCTTCATTTGAAATTCTCCTTTCACTGCCACTTTCTTTACACACCAGAGTATCATTATCTTGATAAATTCTTTTCAATCTCCTCCACATATCTTGAGTTGTAACACAGTCCATAATTTTACAAGAAACATCATTAGACAGAGTAGACAATATGGCTGTCTTTGCAATCTGATTACATTCAAGGGCTTCTTTGTCATTTCCATTCTCAACTGACATTAAAACATCATATCCTAAAGAGGATAAATAAATCTACATTCTAACATACCAAACTAAAAAATTTGAACCATCAAACTGAGGAACTCCTAAAACATTTTCTTTTAATACAATATCAGATTCAACTTGAGGAACATTTATATCAACAAGTTCTATATCAACATCTGGATTTGATATGGATGAAGAGTTTTGACAACTCTGAAACTTGACAATTTTCTTACTCTTATTTCTTCTACACTTACCCATTGAACTCCACACACAGGACCTACCCAAGCTGATTAAGCTGCAAAAGGGAACCTGGCTCTAATACAAATTGTAGGAGTCAAGGACAACACTAAGAGGGGGGGTGAATCAGTGTTGTATGAATTTTAACTTTTTGCAAACTTTATCTTACAAGACAAATACAAAGAAGGACATTAATGATTTGTTGAGTTTATATGCACAAGACTTATGATAACAGATATAAACAAAACATGATCAAACCATTAATATGCACACACAGAAGAAAATAATGAGAAGCATGACACAAGTTTTTTGTGAAGTGGAAAACCCTCAGGGGTAGAAAAACCACTCATGAAGTGCCTCATTGGCTTAACCTTAAAAACTTCTTACAAAGCCTCATTGGCTAAATATTTTGTCTCACTGACAAATACAGAGGTCTTCACTGACCACAAGCCTCACTGGCATACTGTGCCTCACTAGAAAACCATCACCAATAGAAGTAATAAACAAATCAGAGGGATACTCTGTTTCCATTCAAAACAAAACATTTCTTCTCTCACATATGTCTGTCAAATGGCCATTCTATTCAAAATCAATCCTACATCTGGATATGCTCAACAACACAACAACTCTACTATGTTTCATCAATGTCCGTTTATATATTTGCATCAATGCACCTAAAAAACCATTGTATACAAATTTGATGTCCTTTCACCTTCAAAACATATTTTCATTATCCTCTTATCAAAACCTTTCATCTTCTCTAAAAGAAAATAATATTTGATTGCATCAAATAGATCTCCATTCTATATTCTTTATAAACTGCAAAAACAATTCATCATAATATATTTTGAATCTGCCCCTGTAATAAAATCTCTGTCCTCATTTTCATCTTCCATCAAAAAACCTTCATGTATGATCCTTCATATTCCTACAAAAAAACAATCTCTGATTGCAAATAAAACAATAAATAAATCTTTGATATGTCATTTATTTTCTTCTTCTCTCTGATCCATATTTTCTCATAAGACAAATCTTCTCCATTCAATTTTTCAATCTTCCTCACAAAAATCATCTTCATGAAAACCTTTCACCTTCTCTGATAAAAATCTTCATTAAAAAAAAATCTTGTCATCAAAAAATAATCTTCAATTAGAATGAAAAAACCCATAAAAAAAACTTTCCAACTTGGATCTCATATCTTTTAAAATAGAAATTAAAAATAATTCCTAAACTTTTAATTACATAGCCTTTTATGGCTAATCCACATACTTAAAAGGAACTTTTGAAAGTTTTATAAATCTTATATGCCCACTCATAAGAAATAGAAAGGATGCCCTTTTAAAACATAAAGTCTCCTCCAAGGTAATCAGGCTCCACCTTCTACTTTCTAAAAACAATTCGATGCGCTTTTTTTAAAAAAATGAACCCCATTGATAATGCCCACTCACCTCAAGGTTTGAAAGTCTTTTATTTTAAATCGTGCTTTCTACAAAATAAATAAAACCTTTTGTAGTTTTGTCGACCCATTCACAAGCGGTATGGACCGATTCCATCGGTGGTGAGGAGAGGAGGGGCCAGTGTGCTATGTTTGAAGACCCCTTCAAGAGGTAAACTTTAAGTTATGAACTTGCTATCCCAAGTCACCATTCGGTTAGAACATAAAGTGCAATTCACACTTAGATGGGTAGAGAAGGTATAGTTTGCATTATCTTTTAAGACTTCAAACATGACTTTCAACCATACCTCCTTAACAAGGAGCACCAATAGGCAATGGGCATGGAGCACAGTAGGCATGAAATGCCAATCAGTAATATGATATGCATAATAGTATTATCTTCAAGATATTATCAAAATCAATGATCTCTTACCAACAATACCATACCTTTGATTTCATGAGAATATCATTAAGATGCAAATCTCCTGATAGAACATTGTTATGTTAGCAATGAAGACATAAAACAAAATAGCTGGCAAGCACCTTATATGAAGAATTAAGAATTGTCGATAACTCAACACATATCTTGAACATCTTCCCTAAGAATCAACTCCAAGATTGATCACAAGACATCATAATTAACTCAAGGAAGCTATAGCTTCTTAATACATACCTCTGCCATATAACATTCTCCTGATACAAGATAAACTCAACAAGTAAGATCCTGAGGATACCAACATGAAGACTACTCATCACTTGCAAACATAAGCATACCATCATGGGAATAAAGATTGCAAACATGAATATACTATCATGGAACAAACACTGTGAAGTAAATAGTGATTGCATGAAGATCAACTCACAACTACAACTGAGATCAAATGAAGACTATGCTACTGAATAGTGAGATCACACCATATCAAATGTAGATCAATTGCATACGAAACCACTCATGAAACCAACAACCTTGATATAGAGTATGCCAGCAATATCTGCATCTATAAACTTCAAACAAAGATCATTTCATTGTTCTGTCTTGATATTTTGTAATCAACTCATCCTTGTTCCAACCTTGATGACCAAGCATTCACACTGACCAAACTCCTGATCAACCCAAGATCCTGCAAGACCTTTATTTTGACATCAATGACAATCTGACACCATCAGATACTTCTTCTACTACTTCTCCATCTTTCATTCCCATGGAGACACTCCGACTTCATGATGATAGTTCTTTTGAGGACCTTAATCCTCCTGAGGAGTCTTCTTCCTCCACTTCAGATGGCGATGATGAGAGTTCATCTTCCTCCTCTCTTAGTCATCATTCAGAGGATTGATTCTCCTCCAAATTTTCCTGCTACTGGGCCTCTTTGGGCTCGTCAAACTTTGGAGTCAATAGGTGATTGGGTTGGTGATCCTTCAGATGCGAGAAGAACAAGGTCACAGTTCGAGCAGGCTCATCATCTCTTCTTTGCTTTAGCTTATGATCCACGGTCCTTCAAGGAAGCTTCTGGTGTCCTCGAGTGGGATGCTTCTATGTAGGAAGAGTTCAGTTCCTTGGAAAGGAACCATACATGGGATTTAGTCCCACTTCCTAAGGGAAGAAAACTTGTTCAATGCAAGTGGGTCTATTGAACAAAATTTTCTACAGATGGGTCGGTCGATAAACATAAGGCTCGCTTGGTCACAAAAGGATTCTCCCAAGTTCCTGGGATTGACTACTCTGAGACTTTTGCACTGGTTGCCAAGATGAATTCAATCTGACTTGTCCTTGCCATTGCTGCAGCCCATCGCTGGGAAGTTCATCAGATGGATGTGAAGAGTGCTTTTCTTCACGGTGACCTTCAGGAGAAGATATATATGGAGCAGCCACAAGGGTTCGTCCAAGATCCTTCACTTGTCTGCCGACTTTGGAAGTCTCTCTATGGCCTTAAACAAGCCCCTCGAGCCTGGTATGGCAAGATGGACTCCTTTCTTCTATCAGTTGGGTTCGCTTGGTGCCATTCTTATCCAAACGTCTACATTTTACAGTAGGATGATACTCTCACTTTCCTTGTTCTCTATGTTGATGACTTGCTGATTACAAAGAGTTCCTCATCCACCATCAAGGCAGTGAAAACTGCCCTTCATGATCATTTTCTGATGTTTGACTTGGGTCTTCTTCACTATTTCTTGGGCATTAAGATTACACAGTCTTTGACTGGTATCTTTCTTTCTTAGCCCAAGTATGCTCTTGATATGATCTCCAGATTTCGCATGGCTGACTGTAAGCCTGCACCGACTCCCTTTCTGTCAAGAGTCAAACTTGAGGCTTCTTGTTCTTTACCTTTGGTAGATGCTACCTTGTATTGCCAATTGGTTGGGAGTCTCATATACTTGACTCACACGAGGCTTGATATTTCATATGCCGTGGGCCTGGTCTCCAGGTTCATGCAGGAGCCACATGAGCTGCATTGGAAAGCAGCTAAGCAAATTCTTCACTATGTACAAGGCACTCACAGTTATGGGATTCATTATGCAGTAAGCGTGGATATTGACTTGGTGGGATACACATATTTAGATTGGGCAGGTGATTCTCAGGATCGCAAGTCTACTTCAGGGTATTGCTTCTCTCTTTGTTCTAGTCTGATTTCTTGGTCGAGCAAGAAGCAGTCTGCTATTGCTCTTTCATCTACATAGGCTGAGTATCAAGGAGCAGTTAATGCTACTATTGAAGCCATTTGGCTTCAACACATTCTCACTGAGTTTGGTATTTCCTTCAGGAAGCCTATGGTCATCTTTTGTGACAACCAAAGTGCTATTCAGATCTCTCGCAATCCGGTCCATCTTCAGCAGACCAAACACATTGAGATTCACATGCACTACATTCAAGAGCTGATTCATGAGCAAGTTCTTGATCTTCAGTATTTTTTGACATCAGATTAGATAGCTGACATCTTCACCAAACCCTTCATTGAGAGCAAGTTCATTCATTTGCGAGATTTGCTTGGGGTGCAGTAGGTGTCCTCCTTTTAGGGGGCTTCTTAGCTTCTTCTTTCTCTCTCAATTCAGGGGGGTGTACTCTCTTTTGTGGGGGGGGGGGGCTACTTCTCTTTTGGGGGGGAATTCATTGTACATGGGTACCTCATCAGGCTTGATTTGTCAGGACCCATCTCTTTACCCACCTAAGCTATGCTTAAGGGGGGTGTTAGTGTAGGTTTTTTATTCCTTATTATAAAGTTTTTCCTACACATTTATTTAAGTTTTCTTAGGTTAATAAAGCATGCCTTATTATGTGAGTGGTTGCGAGGTGTCACCTTCCTACATGTGAGCATCCATTAGCTATCTTGGGAAGATACTTTGCTATCTTTAGTTTGATAGATGGTTGCTCCTCATTGGTCGGTGTTGCCACCTCCTCCCTCTCTCTAGTCTATATAAGCATGCTACCTAGCTTGTATTTTCATTCGATATTGGAGATAGTTATCTGATGCTATTTTGCCATTCAAGCATTTCACATCAATCTCATGGTATCATTGTTATTGTTTTTTTGCATCTACAATTTATGTTTCTAACTCTTTCAATTGATTCTAGGTTATAATCTGTTTTATGGATTTTAACATTTTGGGTACCTAAGGGTGCTCATGCTTTGGAAGTTAAGCTTCCTATTGAGAAGACAATGGTATGGCATAAGAGACTTGGCCACATTGGTGAGAAGGCCTTAGAGCCCTAAAAAATAAAAACCTCGTCGAGGGGTTAAATGATTGTAATCTTGAGTTTGACTTTTGTAAACATTGTATATATGGAAAACAAAACCATGTTTAATTTTACTCGAGTTCTCATAAGTCTTCTAGAGTTCTGGATCTTATTCATTCTGATGTGTTTAGTCCTGTGAATGTTCCTTTGATCTCTAAATCTATATATTTTGTATCATTCATTAATGACTACAGTAGAAGGATATGGGTTTATTTTCTCATAAGCAAATTTGAAGTCTTTAGTTGGTTCAAAGAGTTTAAATCTTTTGTTGAGAATTAGACTAGTAAAAAGTTAAGTGTTTGAGAACTGATAACAGTGCTGAGTTTTGTTCTAAAGAGTTTGACAAGTTCTATAAAGAACATGGGATTGAAAGACATAAGACAACTCCTTATACCCCGCAGCAAAATGGAGTTGCAGAGAGGATGAACAAAACATTGATGGAGAGGGCTAGGAGTATGCTTAGTGGTGCTAGCCTCAAACAAAAGTTTTGGACTTAAGTTGTAGCCACTACTTGCTATCTGGTTAACAGATCTCCTACATCAGGGCTCGTTGATAAGACACCCATGGAGGTGTGGTTTGGTAAAAATCCCTTATTGAAACATCTTCATGTTTTTGGTTGTGAGGCATATGCACATGTGCCTAGGGAGAAGAGGTCAAAATTGGAGAACAACGAAGTTAAATGTATCTTCATTGGCTATGGTGTTAGTGTGAAAGGGTACAAGCTTTGGGATCCTGTGGCTGAAAAAGTGTTGTATAGAAGAAGTGTTACCTTGAGAGAGCTAACACCTTCTCATGTTCTTCTATAGCCAGAAGAAACAGAAAAGAAAGAGGATGTGGTTCAGTTTCCTTCTACCCCTGAGAAGACTAAACCGACAGGCCCTATGAGACCTAATGATGAGGAGAGCTCTAGGAACTTGGAAAGCTCAGAAGAAGAACTAGAACCTCAACCTCAGCCTTTGAGGAGGTCTACATGAATAAGGAAGCAACCTAATAGGTTTGGTTTTTCATTGCTTGATTCTAGTTGTGCTTATGCCTTGATTACTAACATTGATGAGCCTAGAACTGTAACAGAGGCTAAGGGCATGAAAGATGCAGGTTCCTGGAAGGAGGCCATGGAAGATGAAATGGATTCTTTGGAAAAGAATAAAACTTGGGACTTGGTGCCTTTGCTTGATGGATGGAAACCTGTCGGATGCAAATGGGTGTTCAAGAATAAATTTGGAGCAGATGGTAGTGTTGAAAAGTGTAAGGCCAGATTGGTTGTGAAGGGGTATTCACAAGTGGAGGGAATTGATTATGGTGAAATTTTCTCTCTTGTTGCAAAGTTGACATCTATTTCATTCCTGTTATCTCTTGCAGTAGCTTATGACTTAGAAGTGGAACAAATGGATGTGAAGACAACTTTCCTTCATGGTGACTTGGAGAAAGAAATCTATATGTCACAGCCTAAGAACTACATGGTGAAAGGTAAACAAAATTTGGTTTGTAAGTTAAAGAAGTCTTTGTATGGTTTGAAGAAATCTCCTAGGATGTGGAACTTGAAGTTTAATGCCTTTGTGTTGTCCATTGGATTTCTAAGATCGAAATCAGATCATTATGTGTAGTATAAGTTTGACAGTGATTGTATTCTCATTATTGCACTATATGTTTTTGATATGTTACTGATTGGGAAGGGTAAAAATATGATTTCTGATTTGAAGTCTCAGTTGTCAACACAGTTTGAAATGAAAGACTTAGTGGGAGCTAGGTACATTCTGGGGATGGAAATCAAAAGAGATAGATATAAAAGCATGTTTAGGGATTCATTTAGAAACTAGATGATGACTAGCAAGCTATTGTGTTCTAAAGGTGATTTAATGCTTTCATTGTGTGGTAAGAGCAAATTTGTGTTGTCTATGTGTTTGTGTTTGTAGATTTGAGCATCCATTTCCTCATGGAATGAAGAGCATCTTCCTCCCGTGAGAACTTCACTACAAGGTGATATCATATTATGTTTTCAATCATTATTCCATTTAGATTTTGCCTCTGCCTCACAAGGGCACACACTCTCTATCTAGGAAAGGTGTTTAGAAGACTTAAGTGTCCTTCCAGAGCTTGACTGATGCAAGCTCCTAAACACCACAACCCCCTCCCAAAGTTTTCATGGTTACAGGTTATAGGTTGATGATGCAGATAAAGTGAAGTTACAAGAGGGCATCTTGGAGTGTCAGAATTGTAGAACAAAAGGGAAAAGAGCACCTTGGACTAGGGCACTCGCTCCCTAGTCCCTGAAGTTTCACAATAGGAAAATCTCCAGGACAACAAATATAGGTTATAGATTTTGTTTCCGGATGTTGACAAAAAGCAGGGCATTAGACTTGGCCACCCGCTCCTTTGTCCCCATCTTTTCTACCTTAGAACCCCAAAAATAAGTACTCTGTTATTTTTCATTTTACATCTTTCTACAAGAGCATTTTTCGTAATTCATCTGTTTACTGTCGTATTTGCATAATTAGCATTTTGATGTGTAATTGGACATAACAGAAGAAAAATTGATAATCAGACACCCTAATCCAAGCTTCCCTACATTCGTAAGTGACCAAGGACCTGATAGTGCTCTGCCACTCGATCCAAGGGTCCTTGAATGTAATTGGTGAAGGAGGATTCAAACACAAAACCAAAACAAATCCAAAATTTAACCATTACATTTTTGGTGACCCCGTGTTTTTGGACTTGATTGCAACTTGCTGATTTTTTTACTTTAGATTTGGGTTGATTTCATTCATTCATATAGTCATTCATCATATTGCATTGAGAAAATTTGAAAAAATTGCATTGTTAAGATTTCTAATTTGCATCAATTCATTCTAATTTTTCCTAATTTATGATTTTTTCATTAGATCTGATATAAAATATAGGAAATTACAAAAATTCAATAATTTGCATTGCCTTTTCATCATACAATTGCTAGGGTTTTGTAGAAGTTTTGACAATTTTCATATCACCTGGTAATTCCAAAATCTAGGGTTTGTAGCTAAAATTTTTTATTTTCAAATTTTTATACTGATTTTAGAGACACATCCATTTGGTTTTAGTCTTGCATTTTGGTGTAAATTTGCATTTAGATTTCAAATATTTGCATTTTTGCATACAAAATTTCAACAAAAAACTAGCAATTTTCATGCATTTTCATTAAATTTGCACTTGGATTTTGCACCTTAGAGCTTGGAATTCATTTTCAGATATGAATATATTTCATTTTCATTATAAATTATATTTCAAAACATTCATATAGCATTTTGTGTCAATATCTCAAACCTAGGGCTTCAAAAACCTCGATTTTCACTAGATTTAGCCTTATCGACTCTCTAAACTTGCACCATAGGCATGTTGTGAAGGTTATTTTTGCACTAATTGGTTGTTATCAGGGTAATTATCTGATTCCCCTCCTAAAAATCTTCACAACACCTTTTGATTGGGCTCTTGTATTGAAAATTTGGTGAAAAACTACACATTTTTGCTATTTTTGCCCTGGGGTTTGGCCTAGTTTGTACTCCAAGCGTGTTGTAACAAATTTTATGGATTGAGGTTACTGATATAATTGATATTATTTGTTTCACCTCCTAAAATTATTTACAACATCCCTTTTTCTAGGTCTTGGAGTTGAAAAATCGTGAAAAATTGCTTATTTTTGTTATTTTTTCACTAGGGTTTGACCTTAAGTGGCACTAAAAGTGTGTTGTGATGGATATTTTGACATTACGTGGTTGTTATTACTGATATAATTTGTTTTCCATCATCATTTTTCTCACAACACCCTTTGTTATGCTCTTTTTCATCGAGATTTGGTGAAAAAATTGCATATTTTGACATATTTTCACTATATTTTGACTTGTTGTCATCTTAGATTTGCATAAATAGTGTGTTGTAAAGGATCCTATTGCTGTATTGAACTGATATCAGACATATAATTTTCTACCCCTGATCAAAATCCCTACAACACCTCTGATTTCATTCATTTGCATTGAAAAAAGTACAAAAAAAATCAATCATTTAGGTCATTTTTGCATATAGTATTGCACTTGTCTTTGACATAGTTTTGGAGAAACTTTTAAATATGATTTTACATTTATTTGAGCATATAAACATGGCCTCTACTCAGAACAACAACAATAGGTTCCCTCCTAGGCCTTACATGAAAAGAAAGGCCCCTGAACCTGAAATTGTGTTTACACCTCATGATAGAACAATTGGAGACAATGAAGGACCTCTTTACATCACTATGAAAATAATGGGAAACCTTGTGGATGGAACTATTATTGATCCTAATTGCATGAATAATGTTTCCACTGAAGAGTTCCTCTTTGTACATCAATTAATGCAAGGTTCTTATGACCCTTTGAACATGATGATTAAGACACATATGGGAACCTTTGAAAAACCTTTGGGTAAGATATCATTGTTGGTAACACTATTTGAAAAACATGTGGAACAATGGTTTTATGTTGTCCTTGTTTCTAACCTCTTCCATATTAAATTGGGACATCCTTGGTTAAAAGAAATAAAAGATATCTCTTCAACAATTCATCATTGCCTAAAATTCCCTTTTGATGGACGTGTGATTATTGTCCCTCGCAATAAATATAAACCTTTGGTTGAGAAAAAATGTTGCATATTGGATTACTTTTGGAATAAAACTAAAAAATAACTAGAGCTATGAACAAACTTTAACTTCTTGAGCTATAGAAATTACAAATCAAAACTTTTACACCCTGTACCTAGTCCTTCTATACAAGAAATGACAAAAGATAGACAACCCGCATGTGAAGAGAACCTTAGACCGAAAGGACAAGGTCCCTATACTAAGGTTCCTCCCCCAAAATCCCTACAAGGATGGGGAGGTCACTGTCGACAATAAAATATTCCACCGCGACAAATGAGGTTTGATCCTAGTGCTTCATCTTCTAAATTGCACAAATCTATGAAAGAGGAAAGCCCTATCTTACAAGAGATAAGTGATAAAAGAAAATGAAATAGAAAAGCAAGAGAAAGAAGAAGAATAAGACAAGCTTATCCCATAAACCTTGCATCTCACCAAGAAAACATTGATCCTAACATTTAACCAAACAAAGATGATCCTAACAAAGAACAACATGATGATCAAGACATGAATTGGGCTATGGTACCTTATGTCCCACTTTCCTCTAACATTAGGGAGTGGGAGGATGATGATGATTTTCTTGATGATACCCGCTAGCCCGGAGGTTCCTACAGGTAAGTATTTCTAACCCTTTATCTCTCTCATGATGTGCTTCCCCCTGTTGTTAAATGCAGCCTAATCAAACTCAGCAGTTAAATTTACCCCACTTTTATCGGCGCGGTTCCCCCCCAAATTCCTATGGGGTCAAGGGGCAGCGCACCTTGCAGGGGTTTGGGGGCAGTACCCTCAAGACAGGGTCAAGGGGCAGTGCCCCTTGCAGGGTCCAGGAGTGGCATCCCCATTAGGGCTCAGGGGCAACACCCCCGAAACCTCACACAGTTTTTTATTATTTTATTAAGGCGTCGGGAGTTATTTTTCATTGGCTAACATAAAAAAAAAACCCTATTTTGTAACTGACAAAAGTGATGATAAAAATGGCTAAGGGTTAGGGTTTCTGTTGATATTGTATTATAGAATTTTGCAACAGTATTGAGTTGCAAGGATTGTTGGTTGTAATCGGTTTGATTAACTGGACAATAATATTGGACTCTCTATTGGTGGATGTAGCCTGAGTTTGGGTGAACCATGTTAAAACCTGTCTCTCGCTATTATTATTTCTATGTATTTCCATTCCTCTGTTTAATCTTTATTTGCATTTAATTGATATCTTCTGTCGGCTAACCCTAACACCCCCGTGATTGGTTATGTGTTTTTTAGGCCTCTTGGGATAACCTCAGATTCTCCCATAATGTTTGAGATACCAAGAGACCGCCTTTGTTGTGACCTTCTTCTATGTGTATCATCATTCTTCTATAATTGCCTCTCTCTGATTTCATTGTTGTGTGTTGTGTCTTACGGACATAGCATTGCGGTTGGTGACTTGAGGGAACCCTCCTACATGACTTTCCCTAAGACACTTGTTTCTCCTCTCTTGTTTATTGTTTCCCTTCCTCTAGTGTTTCTATCTAGTGGGCAGATGATGAAAAACATTTATACTGATGCAGATCTAGTGTCCCTTTCGAGAGCAATCAAAAAATGGACTTTGTTCCTAATATGATGATGGCGTTGTAATAAATTATCCAATGCTTGGTTAGTAGAAGCACTCATGCTTTCTGTGTAGTGATTTTGATGGTATGCTATCTACTTTACAAACCTTAACAATATTGTTGCTCTGTGCACCTTTGTTTGTCTTTGAATCTAGCCTTGGTGGTACTCGATTCGAAGAGCTTCGCGATATAGCCCCACGATTATCCTCAAACTCTGAATTTGTTGTATAACCTTGGCTCTTTGTATGGTTAATCATATGCATTGATGTTGTTGTTTATCATGATGTTGTATACACTAACATGTTTCTTGAAGGGATTTTTTGTGGGAACATTTGGCGATCGTAAAGTACAAGTCACCTCTGGATGACATGGGCTTTGCAAGAGCTTGTGTTCCCTTGTGTGTTTTCTTCCTACCTTAATGTGATTGATATTAATACCTAACATCAACCACCTTAAGGTGGGGGCATATATAAGGTAAGTTGTTTGTTGTATATGTTAGCAATGTGCTTGTTCTCAGATGCAGTTTAAAGACCAATGTGATGAGTGCTTCCTGCATCCTAAGTTTGTTTGCAATCACTCACTCAATCATGTAAGCCCTATGCGGAGGCAAGATATCGAGCATATCCTTTTTCTTAAGCCCTCTGTGAAGGTGGGGATGGTGTATTTCTTGAAGCAAATTGCATCATCCTGTAATTTTCAAAAGTTCTTTGCGGAGGCGGGGAGTGGTTCTGTGACTAACTCAACCCTTAAGTGTGTCTTTGACGATTGTTGTGGCAAAGCCCCATCGTCGGTGTGTGCCTGTAATGTGCCTATAATGTGTGGGGAGGTGTGTCTGCCATGTTTTCTCTGTGTCTTCAAGTGTGTGTGTTTGGCGTGCTTGCTTTGTTTGGCATGTCTATTGCCCCATATGCAGTCTAAAGACTAGCACGATGAGTGCTTCCTGCATTTTAGGAGGTTTTGCGTGTCTTGCGTGTGTGTTGTCCCATATATGCAGTCTAAAGACCAGCGTAATGAGTGCTTCCTATATTATGGGAGGTTTGTTTACTTTCTAGTACTTGCATCTGCATTTCATATATATGAGAAAAACAAAAGAAAAGAAATCATACCTGTATTCTATGCATTAATGTGTCATCTTTACATTTATTGTATTCTCCATGTTCTACGTGACTATACCTGTCTTCTCCATGTTTTGCATCCCTGTTACTGTCTTCCATGTGATTGGCGTGTCTTCTTCGTGCTTTGCATGGTTGTTGTGTTTGTGACCGTACTTTAATGTATGTATTGGCCTCGTGTTTATACATACATTGAAGTGGGGGCTAAATGTAACGTCAAAAAATGCCCCCTTGGGGGATTTTCCCTCATAAGGTTTAGCTCCCTAGTCTTTAGTGTGCATTTAGGAAATTTTACATCATAATTTGGCATCCAGATGGAATGAACCATAGGAATCATGACAAATTGGACCTAGGGGGGACCTGTTGAGCTTAACCCTGCCCAAAATAGGGGGGAAGGACTTGGACGCCCGCACTCTAGTTCTACCCTATTTTGGGTCAAGCCCAAATTTTAAGTGTCAGTTTATGACCGTTATTTGGTCCCTAGGCCAACACGGTAAGTTTGAATTTATGAATCTTGATGGGAGTGCTTGTAGTTGCATATAAAAGCATGTTTAGGAATTCATTTAGAAACTAGATGATGACTAGCAAGCTATTGTGTTCTAAAGGTGATTCAAGGATTTTATTATGTGGCAAGAACAGATTTGTGTTGTCTATGTGTTTGTGTTTGCAGATTTGAGCATCCATTTCCTCATGGAATGAAGAGCATCTTCCTCCCGTGAGAACTTCACTATAATGTGATATCATATTGTGTTTTTAATCATTATTTCATTTGGATTTTACCTCTACCTTACAAGGGCATGCACTCTCTATCTGACAAAGGTGTCTGGAAGACTTAAGTGTCCTTCTGGGGCTTGACTGAGGCAAGCTCCTAAACAACACAACCCCCTCTCAAAGTTTTCATGGTTACAGGTTATAGGTTGATGATGCAGACAAAGTGAAGTTGTAGGAGGGCATCTTGGAGTGTCAGAATTGTAGAACAGAAGGGAAAAGCGGACCTTGGACTAGGGCACTCGCTCCCTAGTCCCTAAAGTTCCGCAATAGGAAAATATCTAAGACAACAGATATAGGTTGCAAATCTTGTTTCCAGATCTCGATAAAAAGTAGGGCCTTAGACTTGGGCACCCACTCCTTTGTCCCTGACTTTTCTACCTCAGAACCCTGAAAATAGATACTCTATTATTTGTCATTTTACATCTTTCTGCAAGAGCATTTTTTATAATTCATCTATTTACTACTATATTTGCATAATTAGGGTTTTGATGTGTAATTGGACATAAGAGAAGAAAAATTGATAATCAGACACCTTAATCTAGGCTTCCCTACATTTGTAAGTGACCAAGGACCTGATAGTGCTCTACCACTCGATCCAAGGGTCCTTGAATGTAATTGGTGAAAGGAGGATTCAAACACAAAACCAAAACAAATCCAAAATTTAACCATTATAGTATGGATAGAGGAAAATGGATGATGATGATATAGATAGGATGATGATAGAAAGATAGGATGAGGATACCCCCTCGAGAGGATAGGCGGGTTGGACAAACACGGATAGGCTCTCTAAATGAATTGGATTGGTCAAGGAAGAAAGATAAGGAAATGAATAGAAGAAATGAATGATGCGTTATGCAGCAATGAAAGTTGAGCAACCATGATGTTTGATTTAGCACTAAACATTATGCACCAAGGTATAAGGACTAGGGTGACGATGTGTCTTGCGACCCAGCATAATACAACCTTTTCTAACATATGAGGAAGTAAACTTAGAGCATTAAATTCCTAATGCACAAAAGGTATGATATGACCTTAGATGCAAAGGATAATGCCAAAAGCTATTCCAACATACACAAGATATGAATATTAGCTGGAATGATTACCAATTTGATACAAATGCAAGATAAAAAGATAACACACACAATCAAGAAAGCATGCATGCACAAATGATACAAAAACAAACAAGGTATTGCCCATGTCAAGCTGTAAACCAATGATTGATTGTTTGATTTATAGTTTTTTCATTTCAGGGAATGATATATCCGTAGATCAACACAAGGATGATTGTTTAATTGATTGATTGATTGATTGATTAATTGATTTAGTTTACAACAAGGTTAGAATCAAGACCATTGATTGTGATTGGATAATTTGACAAGATTGATTGACTTGATGGGTATGGATTAAGGATGGCTTGCATTTGGATCATTGGATTGGATTGATTTGATGAGGATGACTTGACTAGATTATGTAGGAGATAGATTATAGAAGAAATGAGAGATGGATGAAGATGATGATTGGTGAAGATTAGAAGAATGATGGAAGATGGAAATGGTCTATCGCTTGTGCCTAAGGTACTTCCTCCGTATCTTAGATTTCCTATATACCCTATATCCACAAGATCAATGCATTTAATGATAGAGATGAGATGTAGTTTTGATTTGTTTTATTGATGGGATGATGAAGGTGGATAGATTGATCGGGTTATGGATTGATTGGGATTGATTGATTTGTTTGATAATATATGATGTTATTGATGAGATGATATGGATTGGATTGATGTGATTTTGATTGATTGATAGATTGGCTTGATTTGATGATTTGATTAGATTTGTTTTGATGGATTGACTTGATAGATTTGATGGATTTGATGAATGATTTGATGATTGGATTGATTGCTTGATGTGATGGGATTTTATTGCTTTGATTTTTTTGTTGGATATTTGATTTTTTTTATTTTTGAAATGTTTTTATTTTTTTGGATTTTTTGGGCATATTTGATTTATTTGGATTTTTTGGGATATTTGATTTTTTTGTATTTTTTGTGTTTTTGTGAAATGTTTTGGGATGGCATTGGATTTACAATTTAGGTAGCCTTTGTGCTAGATACTAATGACAAGGGAAAAACCAAGTCTATATGCATGGAGGTAGATGGGTTTGGACAAAAGGATGGACGATAGTAAATGGGATGGAATGCTCATGATATATGGATGGGAGGCAAGACTCATGATAGATGGATAGATACAAGGATAGGCTATAGCAAATTGATGAATGCCTCATAAGGGAGCTACAATGTGATCTCCAAAGACTATGTCGCATAGGAATAACATACCCCATTCTAGGTGGAGATACTTAGGATTTTTCATGACAAAGCTCATGACGATAGGATGACATGATGGATTGGATTTGGATGACAAGGCTTATGACAAAAGGATGACATGATGGATTTTACATGACAAATCTTATATGACAACAGGATAATATGATGGATTATACATGACAAGGCTTATGATAGGTGGATAATGATAGGATTGTTTGGAAAGGGTGAGCTATACCAAGAGATATCCAAAGCATATTTCAACATTTTGTCCTCAATCTTTATCAAGATCAAAAGAAGGGAGGATAAATGGACTCAATATGATAGGTATGTGGGTGTAATGGATAAGGATGGTAGGATAGGATATTGCAAGATAGGACATGATAGAAAGTGATAGGATAGGATAGATAGTTCGGATGAGACAATGTGTGCCCAAGTGTAAGTGACATAGAAGATCAACTACACATGACGCATTTTTGCCAATTTTTCATCATGGTACTTATCTAAGGCACTTGTTTACTAGGTTTTCACCGTTGGATGAATGGATTTCTCTTTACTTTTTTTATTTTTCTTCTCTTTTTTTCTTTTTATTTTTATTTTTTATTCTTTGATTTTTTTTTACTTTTTTGATGGGATGACAATTACAGATGGTGCCTGCATGCAGGTTTTCACCATGGTAATGGATAGGAGGGACTCAAGTGTCTAGTTCCATGAAAAGTGAAAGCATCCCATTAGATGAATGTTATCACATGGACCATGTCAAGTATGGTCATAGATGTTGGTAATACGGATTGCATGGGAAGGAGATGGATTAGGTGGATAGTGGATTATGATGTGGATTATGGAGGGAAGATAGTGGATTATGATGGGGATTATGTATGGACTTAGGATGAAAGGCTTATGCAAAAGCATGGACCATGTCATTATGCTCATAGATATTAATAAGGGTTTTCATGAAAGGGAGATGGAATAGGTAGATAGTGGATTATGATGTGGTTTATGGAGGGTTTATGCAAGGATAGGTGGTGGATTATGTAGGGATTATGCAAGAGGGATGGATGAAAGGTTTATCCAAAAGCATGGACCATAGGAAGGTGATTGGCAGGATATGTAGGATAGTGGTTGAATGATGGGGTGATGGAGGTATGTGGAATTGTTGTGGAATGGAAGGGAATCATGACTAACGGTTGCACACACCATGTTAAACATTGAAACTTTTGATGGGAAGGTGGTGTAGGAAGAAATGGTGATGTTTTCTTGGTGGATGGTTGATTGAGGGATTTAGGGACCCACATAGACTTAGGATTTTTACAATTTTTGTTTTGCTTGTGGGATGGAGGAATATCAGACTTTTGAATGGAATGAAAATTTTGGATGGAAGGGAATGGTTGGGATTTTTGAGATGTGAATGAGGATGCCTCATTTGAATTGCTTGTATTTTGCTTAGGTACCCAAACCATTTTGCTTTTGGACTTTTCTTTTGAAGGTATGGGCTTAGGTAGTCTTTGGAATGTACTTTTCTTTGACTTTTCATGTTTGTGCCCTAAGGCATGAGGATTTTTAGGATATTTAGTTGTATAAGTAGAGGCATACAAATGTTTATTTTTGAATCCCATAGGGTATGTGGAATGACTAGAAGCTTTATGTTTAGACAATGTGTGCATTTGTTGGTCATGATTAGGATTTTTAGGGGACTTATAGATAAGTGGATAATTAGGCATTGGTAGAAGTGGAGGCAAAGTGGATGGAGGGATATTTGGAGTTGGAAGGAGTGGAGGTAAATTATATGGTGGAAGGTGTATGGTCACATTCTTTTGACATTTGTAGGACAATGGAGGTGGAATGGCCACATATGTTTTGGGTATATGATAGGATTTATGATGGAAAGTGGACTTAGGATGCATGGAGGAATTACCAATATCTTTAGAGTGCTTACCTTGGGGTGTGTATCCAAGGCCATATGAGTGTGGAGGAGCTTTGACATGAATAGGCTCTAAAAAACCTTTTTCATAAAGGCCTAAGTATTTACTATGATAGTTCATGTTTTGGAGTATGCGATTGACAATGGGACTAGATGTGGTTTGAACACTAGACTTGATCTCATTATTGGATGGAGAAGGTGAAGTGGAGGACAAAGGTTGTTGTTGTCCTATGGATGAACATTCATGGATAAAGGTAGATAGACCAATAGGGTATGATGGTGGACTTGAGATGGGGTCGACGATGGATGTGGAAGGAGGATCATTAGGATCTTGATCATGTTTATGTAGATCCATGTTATTGGTTTGATCTTCTATGCTTATGTGTTCTTGGGAGGCAATTGTCTCATCATGACAAGTGGATGTTTGCTCATTATTGCTAGATGGAGGGGAAGTGTCTTTGCTTCGAAGGAAGGCCATGAAATGGGGTGAATGATTAAGTAGGTAAACAAGACTTTCATTAGATGGAGCATGTAGGTCTTGGGTGTCTTTTCATGGATGGTTGTGGGGGTATGAATAGGATCAAATGGCTCATAGATAAGTTCATCATGAATAATATCTTGATCATAGAAAAGATATATGTTATGGATAGGGTGAATGGAAGGGATTTGACCTTGATTAGAATAAGGGCTTGATGTTTCGACATGCTTTAGATTAGACTCTTGACATACCTCTTGGGTTTCTTGAATGGAAGGGGATGACTCTTGGATAGGCTTTTGGTCAACAACATGAAGGCATGATGACTCTTGGCTTGGGATCATGATAGGAGGTTCACAAATAGGCTTGATGGATTGTGGACCACATGATGGGCTAAAAGGGCTAGGCATGTTAATGGAGGGCTCTTGGAGAAGCTCAAGGATATGACTTTGATGACAAGGAAATACTTTATTCCTTGCTAATAGCAAATGGATCACAACCTTCATTACAGTATGTGTGAATGGACAATAGAGTGGGTGGATGATAAGGGTAGATGGTGTTGTAGGCTTAGGATTAGAATTAGGTGGAGGGATAATGGGATTGGATGGATTGGGACTTGGGCTAGATGGAAGGATAATGGGATTAGATAGATTGGTTTGATCTAACACAATCTTACCACAATCTTCTAGGTTCTTGACCAATCTTTTAAATTGTATACAAGTGGATAGGGCATGGCCCTTACACCTATGATATGCACAATATTCATCATCTTTATACCAATGGGTTTAAAGTACATTTTTCCAAGGGGTGTTATCGATGGCATCTCAATCAAATTTTCTTGGACCAATCTTTCCAAAAGTATCTCCATGGAATCTTTTAATAAAGGATTAATGGAACACGGGGATGAAGGTGATGAAGGTTGATAGACCAATGGACTAGGATTGGGATCACATGAAGGTGTTAAGATAGCACTAGTAAGCTCATGTGTTGGCATATGATTGGATGATGGAGGTGACTCATAGGATGCATTGGCTAGATTGGTATATCCCTTATCAAAGGTAATTAGGTCTTGCATTGGATAACTTGGGCTTGCTTGATTTATGTACAAGGGGCCACTTGGACTTGGATATGCTTCTTGTTACAAAGGTGGAATTAGGTCAATCAATGATGCTTGATGGTCTTGTGAGGACACTTGGTTGCCTTGTGGATGGGTTTGGTAATTATTTGGAATGTTGTAATAAGAAATTGGATAATCTTTGGGTGGATATTGATAGGTTGATATGGCATTGACTTGTTAGGTGTATGGATTAGGTTGATATGAAGTTAAGGGGGATGACACATAGGATTGTGGTTGAATGTGTTAGAAGTTATGATGGTGTTGTGATGGAGGAATTATATAGGATAATGGTTGTTGTGATATGGATTGGTATGGATTAGGGTTAACGTTAGAAGAAGTATGATAGGTTGATGAAGGATTGATGTGACATGTGGATGGATTTGGTTGATATGAAGTGGGAGGTGACACATGGGATTGAGATGGAGTTTTTTTATAGTGAATAAATAGAGGATGATGTGCTTTTTGGATTTGACAAGTGGCGATGAGGTGTTAGGCTTGGGCTATGAGTTGTCACATGTGAGGTGATTAACTTGCTTGAGGTTGAAGTTGTTGGATGACGCCTTGTAGTTCTTGAATGATTCCTTGGTTTAGGGGTTGTGGCTCTTGGTAAAGTTTTTGGAGGAGGTTTTGGAACTTAGATGCTAGGTCTTCTAATGTTAGCATGTTGTCATACAATCGTTTAGGTCTTAAGGCCTTTTTGACAAGTGCTCGGTTATGATTTGATAATGATGTGGATTGTTTGGATAATAATTTGATGATTAGGATGAAGGTGATTAGGATGAAATTTATTTGGGTGTGTTTAGGATGCAATTGATTTGGGTATGATGTGTAGTATGACGTGTTTATGTGTTTGGTGTTTAGAACAATGTTCAAACAAATGATTATGCATATACACACACGAATCACTCATGCAAGACACATAATCAAGTTTAAATTTAAAAATGAAATGTGATGATTAAGCAAGCACACATGGAAGACACATCAACAAGCCTATGACTAGTCAAGTGGGTATAGCCAATTAGGTCTTAGGCTAGATTGCACAAGGTTGACTAAGGAATTGAAAGCAAAATCCTACCACATAGCCAGGAGAAAGGGGTAACCCACCGTTCACCTTCACTTCCCAAAGGTATAAATTTTTTTGGGGCTTATCCAAGAGTGACAAGATTTACAACTTCCAATGAGGGTGTCTTTCAATTCAGCCTCAATTGAGGTCATCCCTTGGAGTGGTATGTCTCTAAGTAGGCCTCCTAAGAAAGGTATGACAAAATAAAACTAAGTGAGTTGTCACTTGATTCACACTCGTACTTGTTAATTGACCCTTTAGAAATGATATGTGTGGAAGACAATTCAAGCACTTGTTCTTTTTAATCCCAAATCCAAATGTGTAGGAAGACACTTGTTCGTTTTAACCCAATTTCAATGATGTGATTGCAAGCAAGTTGTTCATTTTAAGCCTAAATCTAAATGTGTTTGCAAACAATGATTAAGAGATGAAAGATTAGAATGAGTTCACTTGATAAAATTGTTTTCCAATTTGCTATTATCATTGATCCAAATGTTGCTCCAACTCCTTTGATGTCACTACAAGCCACCAAATCAAAAAAGAAACAAGTAAACTTGCAAAGAAGATGATTATGTGAAAAAGATGAAATCTAATAAATTCTGATGAAAATGATCTGATACAAAAAAATGGATTGCATAAACATATTCTTCAAGAAATTCTATGCACTTTTTGAAAAAATTTGTTGAAATCTGATAAAAAAAAATGCTCAAGATATGCTCGATTGAAGTTGAAAAACAAGTTAGACTTTGACTGATTAAAAAGTTGGTAAATTGATATATTCACTTGATAATTTATTCTCCACTACATAGTTCATCAAATTATCTTTCAAATGAGTGTTTGTTTGCATGATTTCGATATCATATGCAAAAGTTATGGCAAAAAGAAAAAATAATACCCCCTGTTGTGCCAAATGCGACTTATTGTGCTTCAATTGCGTATGAAATAAAGCCAAATGTGAGGATCTATGCTTCAATTGCATATGCGTTTGATCAAATGTGAGATTCTATGCTTCAATTACGTATGCATTTGAGCAAATGCGAGGATCTATGCTTCAATTACGGCTAAGGATGACCAAATGCACATACAAGGGTTTTAGCAGGAGATTTTTTTAGGGAAGACCAATTACGAGCTAGAATAAGCCAATTGTGACGACGGATAGCTCAATTGTGACCAAGGACAAGCCAATTGTGACATAATTTTGTTCAATTGCAGCTACTAGGATTTTAACAAATGCGACGGGCTGTTGTTCAATTGCTCTTGGATCTGGACAATTACACACAACCTGCAAAAATAGAAACCCTAACAAACCAAATGCAGCTGGAAAAGACCAAATACGATGCTTTGTTATCCAAAGACCAAATACGATGCTTTCTTATCCAAAAAGATGTTAAATCAAGGACGTGAGTCCCACCAAGCGTGCCAGAATGTGTACATGAAAAGATTGGATAAAATGAAAATGATAAAACAATACAATGCATTACCTATACCCAAATCTTCAATACCTCAAATAGATAGAATGATAGATGCATGCAAGATGAATTATTTGAATGATTTGATATGTTGGTTGCTCAATTCTACAGCATAACAATAAGATGAAGATGATAGAACAATGGACGATAGATGAGAAGATGGAATATTGAAAGATGATAATAGATGAGAAGATTGAAGAATAATTTTGGTAGCATAAGGATGCAAGAGAGGTGGATCCCCAAAATGGCTTATAGATGGCTTGATTTATAGGAAAGGGCTAATTCAAATGGATGGTTGAGATTGAAAGGCTAAATGATTGATGTGGATGGCTAGGATTGATTAGTTGTTCCCACTCTTCAAGGGAGTTGTAGTCATGTGACAAGTGTACAAAGAAGGATAAATCTCATGTGTGACTATGTACACACAAATAATTTTATTTAATAAAATTAAGTCTTATTAGTTGTACATGTGAAAGATTTTAAATAAAAGTTGTACTACCACCCATGAGTCAATTGAGAGATGAATAAGTGTCAAAATGTGGTGAAAGGTGAGGATAAATGATGGGATATGTGAGGGAAATTAATTAAATAAATAAAATTTATTTAATTAATTGGGAAGATGATTAGGATAGGATTGCGATATGATGTGGAAATTATTTAAATAAATAAAATTTATTTAATTAATTGGTTAATGGAATAAGGATAGGCTAAATGGGATTTTGAATGGGAAATTAATTAATTAAATAAAATTTATTTAATTAATTGGCTAAGTGGGATAAGTGGGATAAGTGGGATTAAGAGGGATATTAATTAAATAAATAAAATTTATTTAATTAATTGGCTAATGAATAAGTGGGATTAGGATAAAATTCTATATGATGTCTAATAATTTTTTAACTAGGTGTTACAAGACATGGACAAATTTGGGTGTCTACAGTAATAAAATTATCTATTAATGATTGTCCAAAATCTCCTTCTGAGGTGGACGACATGAGAAAAGTACCTTATGCTAGTGTTGTTGGCAGTTTGATGTATTGTATGGTCTACACGAGACTAGACATTGCCCAAGCAGTGGGAGTCCTTAGTCGATTCATTGCTAATCCTGGATGGGTACATTGGGATGCGGTGAAAAGAGTGTTTAGATATTTAAGGGGTAATTCTGAGTATTCCATATGTTATCAAGGTTATCCTACAGGACCTCTGCATTCCATGAGTATTCGAGGATTTGTGGATTCTGATTGGGTAGGTGACATTGATAGAAGGAGATCCACCAGTGCTTGTGTTTACCATGTTTGGTGGTGCTATTAGTTGGATGAGTAAGCGACAACCTGTGGTTTCTCTGTCCATGATAGAAGCTGAGTACATGGCGTAAACTCTCCAAAAAGATGTTAAATCAAGGACGTGAGTCCCACCAAGCGTGCCAGAATGTGTACATGAAAAGATTGGATAAAATGAAAATGATAAAACAATACAATGCATTACCTATACCCAAATCTTCAATACCTCAAATAGATAGAATGATAGATGCATGCAAGATGAATTATTTGAATGATTTGATATGTTGGTTGCTCAATTCTGCAGCATAACAATAAGATGAAGATGATAGAACAATGGACGATAGATGAGAAGATGGAATATTGAAAGATGATAATAGATGAGAAGATTGAAGAATAATTTTGGCAGCATAAGGATGCAAGAGAGGTGGATCCCCAAAATGGCTTATAGATGGCTTGATTTATAGGAAAGGGCTAATTCAAATGGATGGTTGAGATTGAAAGGCTAAATGATTGATGTGGATGGCTAGGATTGATTAGTTGTTCCCACTCTTCAAGGGAGTTGTAGTCATGTGACAAGTGTACAAAGAAGGATAAAGCTCATGTGTGACTGTGTACACACAAATAATTTTATTTAATAAAATTAAGTCTTATTAGTTGTACATGTGAAAGATTTTAAATAAAAGTTGTACTACCACCCATGAGTCAATTGAGAGATGGATAAGTGTCAAAATGTGGTGAAAGGTGAGGATAAATGATGGGATATGTGAGGGAAATTAATTAAATAAATAAAATTTATTTAATTAATTGGGAAGATGATTAGGATAGGATTGGGATATGATGTGGAAATTATTTAAATAAATAAAATTTATTTAATTAATTGGTTAATGGAATAAGGATAGGCTAAATAGGATTTTGAATGGGAAATTAATTAATTAAATAAAATTTATTTAATTAATTGGCTAAGTAGGATAAGTGGGATAAGTGGGATTAAGAGGGATATTAATTAAATAAATAAAATTTATTTAATTAATTGGCTAATGAATAAGTGGGATTAGGATAAAATTCTATATGATGTCTAATAATGTTTTAACTAGGTGTTGCAAGACATGGACAAATTTGGGTGTCTACAGTAATAAAATTATCTATTAATGATTGTCCAAAATCTCCTTCTAAGGTAGAGGACATGAGCAAAGTACCTTATGCTAGTGTTGTTGGCAGTTTGATGTATGATATGGTCTACACGAGACCAGACATTGCCCAAGCAGTGGGAGTCCTTAGTCGATTCATTGCTAATCCTGGATGGGTACATTGGGATGCGGTGAAAAGAGTGTTTAGATATTTAAGGGGTAATTCTGAGTATTCCATATGTTATCAAGGTTATCCTACAGGACCTTTGCATTCCATGAGTATTCAAGGATTTGTGGATTCTGATTGGGTAGGTGACATTGATAGAAGGAGATCCACCAGTGCTTATGTGTTTACCATGTTTGGTGGTGCTATTAGTTGGATGAGTAAGCGACAACCTGTGGTTTCTTTGTCCATGATAGAAGCTGAGTACATGGCATAAACTCATGTTTGCAAGAAAGCCATTTAGCTTAAGAGATTGTGTTCATATATTGGTGTTGAAGCAGGACAAATTACAATCTATTGTGACAGTCAGAGTGCGATTTACCCAGCAAAAAATCCAACTTTCTATGCCAGAACAAAGCATATTGATTTACAGTTTCACTTTATGCGAGACATGGTAGAGGATGGGAAGGTGAATTTGGAAAAGGTAGAAACTTTAAAGAATGTTGCAAATGCATTGACGAAACCAATGGGCATAGACAAGTTCAGATGGTGTTTGGAGTCTATGGGCATCTTGGTCTATAGTAGTTAAATCCTATTATTTCCATTGGCTCTTACAGTTTTTTTGACAAGTGGGAGAATGTTGGGAATTAAGGTGTCTCAAACTTGGTAATTCCTTGTATTAATTAATTGTATGTATTTATTTATTGCCTATTAATGTATTTTGGATGCAAGTGCTATTTCATCATCTTATGGGAGTTGGCATGGTGATGTGTCATCCCACGTGGAAGGTGACCACATGTAATTTTGTCCTCACATGAGGAGATAGGCATCCCACTTAGTGGTAGAGGTATTTTTCCAAGTGTCGGTACTTTGACTAGTGTGTAAGGGAATTTTGACCAAAACGGTTATGATAGATTCCTATGACAGAATCTATGATGCGTAAGAGTCATAAATGGAAGGTTCTATGATAGGTGAAGACATGTGTTGCAAGGTATCTTGGAAGAAGACATCTTTGGGCACCCCAATGAGGGTTATGACATGTTGTAAGAGGAATATGCTATTTTTAGGAAGTTATGATAGATTCACTTACAGCTATAAGAGCTGTCAGTTATGACGGATTCTCTGACAGTCATAAGATGCGTAAGAGCATCTGTCATTGCCCAACTTGGGAATAGGAGACGTCATTGGGATGGTGTGGTGTGACAAGTGTCATGATCATGCTACAGTGTTGGACAAGTGTCTCTAGGTGTGGGTTTTGGGCCATGAGGCCAAGTTGGATGCCCATTTCAAGGAAAGTACATTTTTGCCTTGTAAACTTCTATTTAAGCAAGTGCTTAGAGAGGAGATGTATTATGTGATTGACATGTACTATTATGCCAAATATGAGTGTCAAAGACTTCTAAGAGATTGCATTGCAAGTGTATTGTAAACCATTTCAGTTTTGATAATACATTGTGTAGGTTTTGGAGTGGGGTTTTTCACCTGAAAGGGTTTTCCCCATGATATATCTTGTCTCTATTTCTTCTTCTACATTATGTGTGTATGTGTATTTCTGCAATATCTCTATTGTTGGGTTAATAACACTACAACTATAAAGGTTATAAAGAATTTGCACTCTACTTCCCTCATTAGATTAGTGTAGGAAGCGATTTCCGCACACCTAGCTTACTTTCACTACTCTAAGGTGATACACTACAAGATAGTACTTAAACTGATGCAGGGATGACACAGTGTTCTCCTAATAACTAATAATATTAACTAGTGGCTTCAAAGAGCAAACAAGGAATGATTTTAGACCATTCATTAATATCATTCATTGAAATGAAAACAAAGGCACAACATCAATACATGATACCTGAAAGAAGACTCAATAGACAAGGAATAAGCACATGGTGTCACTCTTTTTCATCATTAAGAAAAAATTACAAAAGGCACAAACTACAATTACAAAGCATTCAATTATCTCTAAAGAGCACCCACAAAGGCTAGAATGTCTATCGACTCAAGTCTCCAAATCTCAAAATTGGATCAACGATTAAACACTACCCAACCCTTATTACATCAGTTTTGCCACTATATATAGCAATTCTAACTTCAAAAGATGCACCTGAGAGGGAAAAATCTACCCCATCTACCTTTGTTACCTCAGCATTGAATCAAAATCACCCTGTCATTCTCTCCCTACATCATACTTTGAATTCTTACTACTGGCACAACAAGAACAAGATTAAGGCATTCAAAAGTCACCAAGAATCTATAGGAGGCTCAATCACCTCTTTGATGCATTACTGGATTTCCATGTGTTACCTAGGGAATACTTGGGGGGCATTTGTGAAAATGGTACATGAATGCGCCAAGTGTCTCCTTCTGTTTGTTTCTCCTCTTGAAGACGTTGGGCTCATAGTTGGGAGAATCACGACACTTGACACCTCAACACAACTCCTTGAAGTGTCAGGATTATTTTCATTAGGGAGGAGCATGGATGTACCAAGTGGTAGTAGCAGAAGTTTTCTTCATGTTTCTATTCAAAAATAGAGGGACCTGCCACAGTTTAGCTCTATACGCTCAAAATTGTGACTCTGATTGCCTAGGGTTGTCAGGTCGGATTTCAGCATGCACACGCACCCTTCCCTCCTTGCCATAGGGAAATCTGCTATGTCACTCTCACTCATGTGGAAGTGGCTAGTCGAGAGGAGGTGAGACATGGTGGAGGTCTGACTCGTTGGAGAGTTGGACTTCATGGAGAGGGGTCAGTAAGTTCTATGGCCTTTGTTGTTGTGTATTTAGTTGTATGTCTCTTTCAATTGTTGTTGTAGTTGAGATAACCCTATGACCCTAAGGGTCACTGGTTTCTCTCCTATTTGGATTCCTTTGATTCCACCTCTATGTGGGTAAATGATTATTTTCGTTGATGGATTCTGCTATTTCAATGTCTCAAAGAAATTCTATTTGCAATTGTAATTGTCTAGTTTCTTCTAACAACAAGAGGACCGCTAGGTCTCCTTGTTGTAGAATGAATGTTTGTTGTTGTGTTCGTGGATGGATCTCCTCTATCTCATCACGGACAACCCTTACCCAGTCTCCTCTCACTCCTAAGCACATTTGTGAATCAGGATAGAGGAAGTTGTGAAATTGCTAACGTTAACCAGATCTAGGGTTTTGACCTAGGGTTTAGTTGACCTAGGGTTTGACTTTTGTTGTGACAAAATCAAGGGTTTGATTGGATCATTTAATTGTAGTAACCTTGTGATGGAATCGAGGATTTGCAATTTCATCTATTCTAGGGTTCCTATATTCATGCAAGCTAAATGATATGCAAAACATCTTTTTGGTATTTTTTTGAGTATTTTGGAAATAAAAGTAATTCTAATCTATGAAAGGGAAATATGTATGCAATCCTATATGACTTTTCTAATGCAAAGTTAACCTATGTTTTTTGGGTTTTTGATGATTTTAATGTAATCTAATCTAAAGAAAAGGGAAAATGCTTCTTCTAACAATCTAGATCTAGAAATATGCAAGCAATGAATCTAACATGTAAGATCTAACTATCAAGGAAAAAAGAAATGTTTTACTGTTCCCAAAAGCAAATTTGATTCTCTAATCACTATGAATTGAATAAAAACAATGAAGGAACTTGGATTAAATGAAGATTTGTTGACTCCACTACCCTCAATAATCCTTGTAATTGGCAACCTCGAATCCTTTTGTGGCAGCGGGTGATCCTCTTGACAACAAAATGACATAAAAAAGCAAAAAAAATCTTTGATGAATCTTGTATGAGCTCAATGAGAGCTTAGATTGAGCACAATGGTATAGAATGAAGCAGCGTAGCATTGCTTGGTTGAAAAAATAAGCAAAAGGCACCTTCATCCTGTTAGAGCATTTGAATGCTAAGTTGGAGAGCAAAAACTAGCAAGTGTTGTGTGCACAATGAATTTGCCTCCCTTTGTGATTAAGGGAGGGGGATATTTATAGGTTTATAAGAAGGGATTGATTGAAGAGTTAACTCATTTGATTGATGAGTTAACAAGGTTGATTGGGGAGTTAACAAGGTTGATTACCCAATGAACTCAGCTAATTAGAGAGTGATGAAGCAATGATAGCTTATCATTGGAGAGGAAATGGAGGTGAGGGAATGCATGAGATTAATTGAAGAGTTAATTTGAGATCAAATAGAGCTAATTATGCATGTGTGGGAGCATGAAATAGTTAACTCTATATTAGGGATCAAAAATCATGCAAATAGAGAGAAAAATAGGCAAAAACAAAGCAAAAATGAGTGAGAAACTTGAGTTTTTTTGTGGCTGTAAAAATGGCAGGGTTGCCCCTTTTGCTAGTATGGTTGCCCCTAGGTGACCATGGGTCACCCGAGGGGTGACCCTAGGTCAAGTAGGGGAGATCTGGGCTAGACAGGGTCAAATGTAGAAAAATAGGCTGGGAGATGCAAGAAGAGAAGAAAAGGAGGGATTCTGCAACAAGAAATAGGTCAGTCATGTGGAAGAATCCAAATCTCTACTTGCATTTGTAGGATCTCCTGGGGGAGATCTAGAAATAATAGGGGGAGATTTGGATTGGTTGAGTGGAACTGAAAGCTGACAGTGGGAGATGGATCGAGAGACCTCTAGAAGGCTTCTAGGAGGTACGCAAGCCAAAAAATAAAGGGAAAAGGTGAAAACTCACCTACAAGACACTAACAACATTTGGGAGCAAAGTCGAAAGCTTAGAAAATGCAAGTCAACAAGTGTCGCAACAGGTGTCAAAAAGTATCACAAACAGGGAGAGAGAAATTGACAAAGGGGAATCAACACAAGACAAGAAAGAGGAGATGTCATCAAGAGGTTCGCTGCTTAAAGGACATTATTTCATGCTTACATGTACGTGACAAGGATTTGAATTATCATAGGGATCCTCGTGGAGGCTATGCATGATTTTTGTGCTTACATATTTGCCCCCTTGGGTATGGTAATCTATATCAAAGATAGGTATCATTCTCGAACTAGGCCTTACTTGTCAATTTTCCTGCAATTTTTACTTGCAATAGCTAGTATTAGTCTGGCATTTAAATATATCAAAATGAATAATGAAAATAGAAATGACAAACTTACCATGGATCATTCAAGCTCAACTAGTTGTTTGCCTTTGTCAGTTTGGACCTATAGGGATGAGAGCACGCAAAACAATGCACGAAATAGATGCATAAAAACAAAGAACTAATCTAAAATGCATAAATGAAACTAAGCTAAGGCCAAACAAAGCAAGCCAAATTATGAGATAGGAGCAAAACGGTGATGGAATCATTCATGTGAGTAGTTATTACAAAGGTATCGTTGAGGAGATCACAGAGATGGCCACCTCTTCTTCAGCCCTAGAGAATCAAGTATGCAATCAGTGAAAAACTTTTCTCTAAACCCTAGTTTGAATTTTGTGAAAATTCTCTTAAAATTGTCTATTTTTGATTTTTTTTGTTGCATTGCATTTGTCTCATCGTTTAGATTAAGATTACTCTTTCATTTTCTGAAATAGGTCAAAAAATGAGGTTTTTAGAGTGTTTTTTTGGTTGAGGGATTCACTCCTAGGGTCGCCCTTTTGTCAGGCAAGGTCACCTGGGAGAGATCCTGAAAAATAGCAAGGTCGACTAGGGGAGATCCTAAAAAAAACCTGGGTCACCCGGGGGTGACCCTGTTGGACTCATTTTTTACTGCATTTGATGTTGTTTAACACTCATTTTGCTATGATCTAACACGATTTGGTTGCTGTATTTACATGTTTATTGCAATTTTAAAGGTTTATGTGATTTTTTGTGTAAGGTTTTCTGTAGTTTCTACGATTTTTAGGGATTTCTACAAATTCATGAGATCTAATCTAAAGTTCTCTCTCAATTTTGTAGGACATGCATATCTGATGGAATGCCTGCCGATAGTAGGGATGGCTCTCAGGGATGTTTGCTTCATTGAGTACTGAGGATCGTGCTATACTAAAGAGGGTAGGTCTTGTTAGATTTTGTCATGTACCTATGATTCATCCTGTATCCTGCATATGTTGTGACATCTTAACTTACTGGGATGCAGACAAAAACACATTCATGTTCCCACAGATTTTTGGAGAGTGGACTATCACTCTATATGATGTGTATCATATACTTAGAGTTCCTATGAGGGGACATCCTTTATCTCTTTGGGTTAACAAGTCCTGTGAGGACAAGGCTTCTTGGGCTGCATTCATGGGGGTTAATCACCCTGGGGACCAAACATGAGTTCAGCTTACCTCTGTGCCACAACTTCGAATCCTGCTCTTGAGAAGGTTCCTGATTGGTTTGATTTCTTTGAGGTTGTTATGAGACAAGGCCTCGGCTTGTCTGAGATGGTGTTGGGCACCCATCATTTGTGAGATCGAGGAGGGTACTATTTTTGCTTGGGGACCGGATATCTTGGCTATGGTTTACAGAGACTTCTATTAGATTTCACGACAAGGGGCTCTAGCCTTTCGCCACTCTTCTTTGATCATGACCTGGATATTTGAGCACATGAAGCCTTACCAGAAGCTCAATCCTATTTCAGAGAAACGGTTATCGAGAGCAACGAGGTGGATGCATGTTGGTCACTTTGATGCTACTTTATTCACTGTTGCTACTCTTATTGATGATGACATGATTTTTTATCCTTATCATGACATGGAGGGGGCTTGGGCCTGAGATGGTGAGATTAGAGAGTATTGTGGTGAGGTCCTAGAGATTATAGACTGTAATGGAGATTATAGATTGTAATGGTCTGGTTGAGGCTCATCGAGTTGACTGTGTCTTACAATAGTTTGGCGAGGATGTCCCTAAGGACTTGCACCCTGTGTCTACTTGTTACATAACCATTCAGGAGATGGGGGAGATTGGACAGAGAAACGTCATTTGGACACCTTTTGACTTCAGGCATCATCATTACTAGGGTCTCTAGAGGAGGATGGAGGGGAGGGAGAGGGACTCCTTCCTGATCTTTGATTGTGATTATTGACTTAGAGTCCACTGACGAGGACTATGTTCTAGATAGTAATGATTTGTCAGATGAGGCCCTTCCTGAGGTTGAGGATTTTGATGACATTGATGATTTAGATGATGTTCCTGACACCCTTGAGGGTCCTCCTATTGTTCCTCAACCTCCTCATTCAGATGAGGTGATGCATCAGTTTGATCTTGATTGGCAGCCTGGCAATCCATGTAAGTTTTTGTCTATTTTCTTTTGTTTAACTTTGTCTTTTCTCTTTTAATGTGGAACTAACTTGGTCTTCTTTTGATTTACCATTTTAGGCAATGTCAAAGAGTGGAGGGACTTTGTCCATGAGGTCAATGTTGGATTAGCTTCGCCCTTCACTAGGATGACTCGTGATCATCTTTTAGATGATCTTGGTCTGCCCTCTGCTACGGGATGGCACACTAACATTTTTTCTCCTATCTACCATGGGTGCTAGATAACTACAGAGTTGAAGACCCAGGTTGACATGCTTAAGGGTGAGAACCAAGTACTTTGAGAGATGGCTCACCTTAAGTTTGGATGACATGATGCTAGCATGACAGGGCCCTCACAGTCACATGCTCACAGTAGAGCACCTCATTCTCATAGGTCTCATGGAGTGACTAGTGTTACTCGTAGATGGAGGAGCCAAAGTCCTAAGGGTTCCGTTGGAGGGAATTTCCCTTGACTTGTTTTTTCTTGAAATTATGCCCCCTTGCATGGGGAGCCTCTACGTCTTTCTAGAGCATTATGTCTTAGCTCTTTTATACCCTTGTATATGTAAACTTTGGATGTATCTATGGAAGTTAATCCTTTTATGGTTTTCTCCCATCGAATTCTGTACTCATCTCTTGTGCATGTTTGGAAGTTTTTGGAAACTTTTTTATTATGTTTGACCTTTTCAAATCTTTTAACAAATGCAAGTATGATAACAATGACATATCTTGTAGTGTTTTTATGACATATATATGATAATGCAAGAACACAAGAAATGTTGTAAATGAGACTTTTACACTTACTGAATGTCATGAGATATGACATTTGACTTTATTTCTTTGAGAGTCTTTTTCTGATTTTTGGCATGAATGCAATGTGGAACGAACAATGTGATTGCTCTTAAATATGATTTTCAATTTAGGGGATTGCGAGTTGTCCTTATATAAGAGACCTATTCTAGGCTATGAGATGGGTTTTTAGAAAAACTCAGGTGGGGAGTGAAATGAATATGGAGTTCTTATGATTTCTAGACTTTGCTAAAGGCTAAACACTGATCCTTATCTAGATAAAACAAATTGATAAGCTTTCAACTTTAGACAAGTAGCAATTTTTATAGGTGTTCGCTAGACTTAGATCATAGATGGAAAGCAAAGTAGACTCAGGGTAAAGGATAAATGGGAAAGAACCAGGGGCCCTAGATAGAAGATGATCCTAGAGACTACTAGACTCTTTGGTTTTTCTTAGCTAGTGCATGTGTGTGCTTTGTACCTCTCTTTCTCTGTTAGAATGTCACCCTTGAGGCTTCGAGCTTAGACTGATCTCCACCCAAGAGTATGGACATTCAACAATCTTCTCTCTTTCACTCTTTTTTTGTATCTCTCTCTTTTTTTTTGCTTTTTTACTTTTTTTTTTGTATTTTTCCTCACTTGATTTTTCTCATTTTTTTTGGATTTTGATTTTTCACGAAATGAATGCTTTTTGGAACTTTGACATACAATGCTTTGATTTCTCAATTCTCACTTTTCAACACTCTTATTTTGATCACTCATTTTTTTTATTCACTTAGATTTTAGATTACTTCCTTCAGAGTTTTGATCTTCCTGACGTTTTTGGCCAAGAAAGATAAGGGGCTGAGCACCACCTAAAGTTTTTGTAGTCTGGTTGGACTTCTCTACTACTAGGGAAGATTTGGGAAGGTCTACTTGCGAGCTTCCTTTGAACACTATAGGTTTGAATACTGACTTTGTTTAGACCTAACATCTTGACTCATTAAGACTAGGATCAGTGTAAAGCTAAGAGCTAGGTTTTGATTAGAACCACTAGGAATGAAGGGGATAATGGTGATTATGAAAGATGGGGAATCTCTAGGTCCTAAAAGGATGATGTATATCTAGGCAAAATTAGACTCCTTACTAAAGGAAAAATAGTACAAGAGCAAGTCACTAACTGTAATGCAAGATGAATAGAATGATGCAGAAATGTAATAAACAAATTGTTTTTTGACATTCTTTATTTTTATAATTTTTTTTGTTTTTATGTTTTACGATTTTTTTGGTTTTTTAGACATAATGTTCTTGAGGTGAAAGGCATTGACTATTTCACCAAATTCCTCTCCCTCCATTGTGCACAAGAGATAAGAACCATTTATGGTGTCTTCTTTAACCATATAGGGACCTTTCCAGTCTTCTAAAAAGGCTCTTTTTGTCATCTTTGCTTATTTTTTGTTCTTCCTCTTCTTAGGAGAAGTTCTCCTATTCTATATGGTTTACCATTCGAATCTATTGCTACCAACTCTGTGGCTTCTCTTGGCATTGTGAGATGTTGTGTGGTTACACAACACGCCCCATTTTAACTTGGCAAAACAGGGACCCAACTTTTGTTTTGGCTTGTGTTGTCTGTTTCTGGCGGTTTGGTAAAAATAGGTCAGGTGCATCATCATCATGAAGGTCAGGATGAGGTAGGTCATCATCATGAGGTTAGTTTTGTTGGATCTAGGGCATACAACTGAGAGGGGGGGGGTGAATCAGTTGTATAGAACTTGTTCTCTTTCAAACACTTAATTCTCTGTTGTTAGTTAGCAGCATATCAAATAATCATTCATGGAAGCACAATACATAAACACAAGAGCAGATAAGCATCAACACATTGAACACCAAGATTTTGACGTGGAAAACCCGGTTAAGGGAAAAACCACGGGGTGATTAACCCAAGAATTATTCTCTGTTAGAAGAATAAGGAAAAATGAATGGCACATGCCAATAAGGGCTCACTGCCCGAGCACACTGCTCACAAAGAGGCCCACTGCCTACAAGGAGACACACTGTCTACAGAGTGATAAAAATCACAGTCTTGAACTGGAGAATGACATCTCTACCATGTCCGGATCAGTTCCAATTAAGCCCAACAATCTCTGCTCTGCCTTTCGCACCTTTCTTCGCTACACCTTACTCATCCACATACTACTTTCCTGAAATGAATTCACAAATCATTATTTATACAAGACATCGACTTAGGAACAAGCATCTAAGTCGGCAAACAACCATAGGAGTATCCGCAAGATGAATAACACATCCGGTCGGCTGAACAGAGCAATAACTTCATCCGGAAGAATAACTTCAATTCCGGGCTCTACCATCAATGCGGACCAACAACACAACCTAAACATGATTCAAGAACCTTCACAAGTCTGTCTGAATGTCCGGATACATCCGCACTTTCTCTGCTTACTGGGATCTCTTGTCTTCCTCATCCGGAACTTCAAGAACACAGTCTGTCGCCACTGTCATAATGCAGGAGGTACATCCGGACCTCCAAATTACACACAAATCAGGATGAAACATCACAAGGACATATAAAACACTCCTTCCAATCCGCAGATTATGATAATACAATTCCGGACCTCACCGGACCTTTTTGTGATCTTCTGTCACCTCCGGATACTTGCCGGACCCGGTTCTATACCGGCAGCCATAACTCCTTCAGATCTTCATGCGGACCTCTGAAATCTTAACTGTAGCATCTTAAGACTCATATCTACTAACCCTTTAATCCGCATCCTCCGGTTCTCATCCTATACAGTATATTTACCTTCTTCTCATCACTGTTCTTCACTGTTCCTGACTGAGGCTAATTTTCTCAATATCCTCAGCACAAAGCTCATCAAATCCTTCTTGTCAATGCAGTGTGAGTGTGTTGACATCAATGACAACAATGGCTCACCTCATACTTGCAACAATCTCCCCCTTTGTCATTGATGGCAACATATGATGTGAAAAACCATCAAGACAAGAACTTCTCTTTTCTGTCACAGCTCCCCCTATCAACAACAACTCCTCACATGTCTTCCTTTGCTGCTCCCCCTTTGATCATCAACCACTTGTTTTTCACATGTCTTCTCTCCCCCTTTGACATCAATGGCAAAGGGCTCATACTTGCAACTCTCATGCATCAGAATAATACCAGCTGCTCCCCCTTAGTTGCAGCTCCCCATTAGTCCGGATCACAAGATATGACTGTGATAGCCACCGGACTGATGCACATCAGTGCATCTTAGTTCATCACCGGAGGGGCCATGACCCCTAACTTCTCCCGGAGATATTCAAAAGAGTCCTTGGGAAGAGGTTTTGTAAAGATATCTGCAATCTGATCCTTGGAGGGAACATACTCCAATCTGACTTCTTCCTTGTTTACTTGTTCTCTCAAAAAGTGAAATTTGATAGATATGTGCTTAGTCTTAGAATGCAATACCGGATTCTTGGAAATATTAATTGCACTTGAATTATCACAGAAAATTGTGATAGGCTCCTCATATTCAACTTTGATGTCTCTTAGCATCTGCTTCATCCACAAGATTTGAGTGCAACTACCTGCTGCTGCAATGTATTCTGCTTCAGTTGTAGACAGAGATATTGCATCTTGTTTCTTGCTTAGCCAAGAAACCAATCTCTTCCCCAAAAAGAATGCTCCACCACTAGTGCTCTTCCGGTCATCCACATCTCCTGCCCAATCTGCATCTGTGTAAGCATGAAGAGAAAAATCCGGATCTCTAGGATACCATAGACCATACTCAACTGTCCCTTTCAAGTATCTAAAAATTCTTTTGATTGCCATAACATGAGATTCTCTAGGATCAGCCTGGAATCTTGCCACAAGACCAACAGCTTGCATTATATCTGGTCTAGTTTGAGTGAGATACAACAATCCACCAATCATTGATCTATACTTTGTCTGATCTGCCTTTGGAGAATCATCATCTTTGCTTAACTTACATCCGGTTGCCATAGGAGTGTTCATAGGCTTTGAGTCTTCCATACCAAATTTCTTTAACAATTCTTTCACATATTTGGTCTGAGAAATGAAGATCCCTTCTTTTGTTTGAGTAATTTGCAGACCCAAGAAGAAATTCATTTCACCAAGCATAGACATTTCAAACTCACTTTTCATCTGATTTGCAAAAGTTTTACACATACTATCTCTTCCTCCAAAAATGATATCATCCACAAACACTTCAACAATCAGAATGTTTTCATGATCAATTTTGAAATATAAGTTGCTGTCAGCAGTACCTTTGTTGAATCCAATCTGCACAAGATGCTTATCCAACCTTTCATACCATGCTCTTGGGGCTTGCTTCAATCCATACAAAGCTTTCTTCAACTTGCAGACCATATCATTATTATCAGACAATTGAAATCCATCCGGTTGTTCAATGTAGACTTCTTCTTCCAGATCACCATTTAAGAAGGCAGACTTGACATCCATCTGATATACCTTGAAATCTTTGAAGGCAGCAAATGCAAGAAGTAATCTGACTGCTTCAATTCTTGCTACCGGAGCAAAAGTCTCTTCAAAGTCAATTCCTTCTATTTGAGAGTAGCCTTTGCAGACCAATCTAGCTTTGTTTCTGATTACTTCACCAGCTTCATTTAGTTTGTTCCGGAAGACCCACTTGGTTCCAATTACATTCCTGTCTCTAGGTCTGGGAACAAGATCCCAAGTATGATTTTTCTCAATTTGCATCAGTTCATCTTCCATTGCTTTGGTCCAATTTTCATCATTGCAGGCTTCATTTATTGTTTTAGGTTCAATCCTTGAAATCAGACAACATTCATTCTGATCTTGAGCAATATTCCTTCTAGTTTGTACACCTTTGCTTCTGTCACCTATGATCTGATCTTCAGAGTGATTCAGTTTTACATACCTTGGAATTTTGGGAGTATCCAGTACTGCTGTTTCTTGATCAGGCTCATTTAAACCTAACTCTTCTTCCTGATTTACCGGATCAGGCTGACTCTGTTTCACCGGAGAGGATTGAGTTCCTTGAACACTATCTTGGTCATCTTCATCAAATTCATAAAATCTTGAAGGCTTCTCAATTCCTTCATCAACCTTTACATTGGTACTTTCTATCATCTTCCTCAATCTCTTATTGTAACACCGATATGCTTTGCTTTGAGTGGAGTAGCCCAAGAAAATTCCTTCATCACTTCTAGCATCAAACTTTCCTAGATCTTCATCTCTTTTAATATAACACTTGCTACCAAATACCCTGAAATATTTCACAGTAGGAGTGATGCCAAACCAAAGTTCATAGGGGGTCTTACCGGTGTTGTTTCTGATTTGAACTCGATTGAGAGTGTAGACTGCAGTGCTGATAGCTTCTTTCCAAAACATTTGAGGAACATTTGCTTCCAACATCATTGTCCTAGCAGCTTCCTGGATGGTCCGGTTCTTTCTCTCAACTACTCCATTCTGCTGTGGAGTCCTAGGAGCAGACAACTGTCTCCTTATACCCTGTTTCTCACAAAAGTCAATGAATTCACCAGATGTAAATTCACCACCTCTATCAGACCTTAGACACTTTAGTTTCAATCCGGTTTGATTCTCCACCATAGCTTTGAAGATTTTGAACTTCTCAAAAGCTTCTGATTTTTCTTTCAGAAAGGTAACCCACATCATCCGGGAATGATCATCAATTAACAACATGAAATATCTATCACCTTGCAGACTCTTGATTCTTGTCGGACCACATAGATCAGTATGTACTAATTCCAACAATCCGGTAGAAGACTGATCTTTGCTTTTAAAAGAGACTCTGCTTTGTTTGCCTAACTGACATTCTTTACACACACTGTTTGTAGGTTTTATCAACTTTGGAAGATCTCTCACAGCCTGAGTATTGCTTATTTTGATGATGTTATCAAAATTTACATGACACATTCTTCTATGCCATAACCAACTCTGATCAATTTGAACAAACAAACAACTTTTATTTGAACCAACCAGATGAAAGATGTTACCTCTTGTCTGAGTACCGGATGCAATTTCAGTTCCGGAGCTTGTAAAGATTCTGCATTTTCCATTCTTGAACCGGAGATCATAGCCTTTGTCCACTAACTGACCAACACTTAGAAGATTGTGCTTCAATCCTTCAACATATAGTACATTACCTGTTTTGCTCTTACCATCAAAGGAAATAGTTCCCCTACCTCTGATTCTGCCAGCAGAATTGTCACCAAACTTTACCATTCCTCCTTCATATCTTTCCAAATCTAAGAACTTATTCTTGTCACCAGTCATATGGTGAGAGCATCCACTGTCAATAACCCAATCATCCTTTTCTTCCACTTGAGCAGCCAAGGCTTTTTCAACAACTTTGTGATTGACAGATTCAGAGAGCAAGGAATCTTCTTCCTTGATGGCTATAAACACCCACTCATTTCCGGATTTGCTTCCTGGATCTGATTCATCATCTGTTATTCCTTCATTGTCATCTTCTTCATGAACATAATAGCAATTCTTTTGAAACCTTTGTCTGTGAGTATTAGATCTTGCAGATCTCTCCGGACATCTTGAGGCAAAATGACCAATCTTATTGCAGTTAAAACACTTAAAGGGTAGTTTTCCTTCATACTTACCGGATCCTCTTGGCAGTCTCTTTGCAATGAGGGCTTCAAGTTGAGCTGTTTCTGCTTCTTCTTCTTCCATGTCTCTTCTTGCTTGATCATACCATGACATTTTCCTTGATGAGTTTTCACCCGGATCAAATCTCTGTTTGCCTTTCACATAGGTACTGGCTTTAAAAGCAGACTCAGTCTTGGGTGGATCATCTCCAAACTCGGTCATTTCAAATGCAGCTAGTTTGCCAGCCAATTGTTCTCTTGTGACAGTTGTGTGGGCTCTGAATTCATCAATGGCAGCAACTTTGATTTTGTAGGCAGCAGGAAGGGATCTTAGAATTTTGCAGACAATCTCATTTTCATCTAGAGTTCCACCAGCATTTCTGATTCCACATACCAGCTCATTTACTCTTGGCATAAAGGTAGTAATGTTTTCATCATCTCTCATTTTCAATCTTTCAAATTTCCCTTTCAGACTTTGCAACCTTGCACTTTTGACAAACTCATCTCCTTCATACAGAAGTTCCAGTTTAGTTAGGATCTCATATGCAGTTGGTAGGTCAATGACATTCGAGAGATCTGAGTCATTCAATGCGCTTAGAAGAGCTTCCTTGGTCCGCAGATTGTTTTCAGCTTCTGTGGTTTCATCAGGAGTTGTCGGACCACCTTGTGGGGGTATATATGGTTTTGAAATCATAGCCAAGTATGCTTTTCCCATACATTCCAAATGACACTTCATGCGACCTTTCCAGAGAGTGAAGTTGGTTCCATCGAACTTCGGACTATCCTTCTTGTATGACGACATCCTGGATCACCTCAAGCGGTTAAGCTCCTATCAGAGGAACTCAGCTCTGATACCAATTGTTGGATCTAGGGCATACAACTGAGAGGGGGGGGGTGAATCAGTTGTATAGAACTTGTTCTCTTTCAAACACTTAATTCTCTGTTGTTAGTTAGCAGCATATCAAATAATCATTCATGGAAGCACAATACATAAACACAAGAGCAGATAAGCATCAACACATTGAACACCAAGATTTTGACGTGGAAAACCCGGTTAAGGGAAAAACCACGGGGTGATTAACCCAAGAATTATTCTCTGTTAGAAGAATAAGGAAAAATGAATGGCACATGCCAATAAGGGCTCACTGCCCGAGCACACTGCTCACAAAGAGGCCCACTGCCTACAAGGAGACACACTGTCTACAGAGTGATAAAAATCACAGTCTTGAACTGGAGAATGACATCTCTACCATGTCCGGATCAGTTCCAATTAAGCCCAACAATCTCTGCTCTGCCTTTCGCACCTTTCTTCGCTACACCTTACTCATCCACATACTACTTTCCTGAAATGAATTCACAAATCATTATTTATACAAGACATCGACTTAGGAACAAGCATCTAAGTCGGCAAACAACCATAGGAGTATCCGCAAGATGAATAACACATCCGGTCGGATGAACAGAGCAATAACTTCATCCGGAAGAATAACTTCAATTCCGGGCTCTACCATCAATGCGGACCAACAACACAACCTAAACATGATTCAAGAACCTTCACAAGTCTGTCTGAATGTCCGGATACATCCGCACTTTCTCTGCTTACTGGGATCTCTTGTCTTCCTCATCCGGAACTTCAAGAACACAGTCTGTCGCCACTGTCATAATGCAGGAGGTACATCCGGACCTCCAAATTACACACAAATCAGGATGAAACATCACAAGGACATATAAAACACTCCTTCCAATCCGCAGATTATGATAATACAATTCCGGACCTCACCGGACCTTTTTGTGATCTTCTGTCACCTCCGGATACTTGCCGGACCCGGTTCTATACCAGCAGCCATAACTCCTTCAGATCTTCATGCGGACCTCTGAAATCTTAACTGTAGCATCTTAAGACTCATATCTACTAACCCTTTAATCCGCATCCTCCGGTTCTCATCCTATACAGTATATTTACCTTCTTCTCATCACTGTTCTTCACTGTTCCTGACTGAGGCTAATTTTCTCAATATCCTCAGCACAAAGCTCATCAAATCCTTCTTGTCAATGCAGTGTGAGTGTGTTGACATCAATGACAACAATGGCTCACCTCATACTTGCAACAAGTTTGTCAAAGTTCGTATTTTGTTTCTATGACTTCATGGTTAGAAAGAGCTTGAAATTCCATGCAGGTTTGCCTTTTACATCACTTGAAAATTCATCCATATGAAGGAGTTGTGAGCAGTCAAAGTTTTGGTCAAACCTGATAATTGCTGTATGAACATCATCATCATGATATTTGAAAAGCCCCCCGATAATATCCTGAGGTTGAAACATCCGGACGTCAAGTTTAAGTCGTAATAATCTTTTCCCGTCGAGCGGTCTTTTGTATCGCCAAAGGTCATCATCATGATCTTAATCTATCACCTAATAAAAATCATGCAGTCCCGAAACATCCGGACGTCAATCTTAAGTGATAGTGTGTTTTCCCGTCAAGCAACCTTGGGCACATCGCGAGCATCATGATATTCTAACATCACCCGATGTTGTAATATCATGCTGATGAATCATCATCACCTTGCTTAGGAAACCCGCCATCTGCATAATTTGCGCGCGCACGACCAAGTCCTGGTGATCATCATCATCAGGATCTTTCAAGGCAGGATCGCATTTAGTAATATCCTCCTGATCTCCTTTTGCGTGATCATGATGATCACCTTATCTTTCGAAGCGGAGGGTAATATTTCATTCCTTAGTCTTGTTGACATCATCATCATGATCTTTCTCTACCCGACATTTCGCAATATCCTCCTGCCGAGAAGTATAAACTTTTGCAGATATGATGATGACGATGACGTCACCATCACCTTTATCCTTCGGCAGGATATTTTCCAGGGTATGATCCTGTTCGCCAATGTGATGATGACGATGACGTCATGGTTTAAGATTAACAAAGGCCGCGGATATCCTGATGACGTCATCAGGACTTTCAGCGGGATCATATTTTAAATCGCCCAGTGCGGATATGATGATGATCATCATCATCATCCTGATCTTTTAAGAGGATCACCTTCTCCGAAAAGGGGGTCATACTGCATTCGTCCACCTGATCATCTTCCTTGGAGGTGACCCGATATTCCATTTATCTCCTGCTCTTAACGAAACATGACGGTGACGTCATCCCTTTGCATTTTAACGAAGCCTGATGATGACGATGACGTCATCATGATATTCCTCAGCGGCAGGATCAATTTCCTAAACCTCCTGTTTGTCTTCATCATGATGATGACGACGATGTCTTTCTTTCCCAGTATGCAGAAGTGAAACATCCTGGTGTGCTTTTCATCAGAGCATTAGGAAAGGAGGATCATCATATTTCGTGATATCCTGCGGCCATACAGAGGGCATATAGTTGGTCATCCTCATGATGTTTGGCGTCGGTATAACTGTTGCCGTCGGCCTAAGGTAAAATTGTCAACCTGATCATATGTAGTCACGCCGATGCAAATATGATGATGATGCAAAGCCGGATTCGGAGGATGGTTGAAGGGCGATTATTTCCTTGATTATTTTGTGATCATCATCATCATATTTTGAACCCGATATACAAGAAAATGGGCAAAAACATGAAGCGATGGAAATTTGGAGACCGATTGCCTGTAGCTGCACATTTTTGGGGGCTTGTTTAATAAAATGTTTAATTCCTGTTGTTATCATGATGACGATGAACTTAATGTTTGTCTGTTTACTTGCAGGAAGACATGATGATGCTGCTGAAGCTGAGCATTGAAATCATGATGCTGTTGATGCTGCTGAAGCCGAACATTGAAGTCATGATGCTGTTGATGCTGCTGCTGAGGTTGAGCATTACAAAGTTGCACATAGAGGCAACATGAACCAGACATGAGGAGGATATTGTCAAATATGCTGTTCGCCAGCTGGAGACCGAATCAAGTTGAAGATGCTGGAATATTATGTGCCAGCTGTACATTTGCTAACTGGCGAAGCATGTGCTTTTCATCTGGACCGTTGTTTGTTATGAGAGGATCCTGATCCTTGGATCATTGTAACCGTTTCTGGCAGTCGTTCTATATAAGAGCCAAGGCTTGTCATAAAAAGAGGGAGGAATACATTAGAATACACAGACGCATCTGGCGCAAAAAGTCAATTACTGTAGGATTAATTAAGAGATCGGATTACTGAGACTAATGAGGATAGAATTGTTGAAATGTCAAGGTTCTTTCTTCAGATCACTGTAAATGTACCTGTTCTTGAGCATACTGAATGAATATGAAGTTCCAGTTTACATCCTGATTGTAAATTTTGCGTAATCTTTCTATTGATTTCTGGATATGTACTGGTGAATGCTGTGTTCAACTGGAAGCGCTTTCATTTCATTACATGTTGTTGTCAACTTTTCCTTTGAAGATTTGCACTAGATCATGCGGATTTGTGGAATGTCCTGGTGAAGTATGATTTCTAGTTTTCCTTCTTTTCATTGCAAGTATGGGAGCTTGTATGTGAATCAGTGATCTAAGTCCAGTAGTTTTGGGAATCTCATTCTTTAACCCTTTTCCTTTTTCAATTTCATTAATTCATTACCATAACTGCAAATCATGATAAATAACAAGCAGAAACAGTGAAATATGCTGAAATCCCGTAGGTAACTGAAGATCATTAGCATATTTGAGTTAAATGCATGTAGTATTGGAAATATCATGCAAGGAATCATAAATAATGGTAGAAATCATGCAAATATCAGCCTGTAGGCACGTTATTTGACTAAATTTACAGTGCAGAGGAAGAATTGTTGCAGACTTATGCAGATCAAACATCCAGAGCAGGATATTTGAAGATAGTGATGATGAACAGTGCAGAAACACGTAAGGCCCCTGAATGGAAAACAGCAACACACATCAACCACTGAGTAACGTCAGTAGATTAAGACCTAATCAACGGAGACTTGGGATCATGAATTCTTTGAATTCATCGTATCTTTCAAGATGAGTAAAGGTTGTTGTGTAACTTTTATTCTATGTTTGCGAATGACTAACATCATGACCAACATGAGACGAAGTAAGTCTCGAAAGGTATGTTAGTGAGAGGGAGTCCAATATAGGACTCCATCGCAATTTAGTAGTTCTGCCAATAGGTCAAATTGTTCTTGCATGTAGATCTTTACTTCTAGTCTCTCTTGGATTCTTTGCAAGAATTGGAACAATTCAAGAGGAGTTTGTTGCTCCCTTTGCTCATCGGGGGGCAGGACAAAGCTTATACTTGTCCTCCCATTGGGTTCTAGTCTCAAGTCCATGGCATATCCAATATAACTTTTTGGTAGTTTAAAAATGATAGGATCATCGACACTAACTGTCACTCTCATCTTCCACTCTCTATGAAAGATACCTTCGATTTCTTCGTCTTCGTTAGGCAATCTCTCAACCATTTCTATTTGTACATGAGGTGCTTCCCATTCACCGAGTTCATTTGATTGAACCAAGTCAGAGGTGGTTGGTTTTTCTTGTGGTTTGGATACCATAAACATCCTATGTAGCATTCCTAAGACATTAGTTGATTCATTGTCAATTGAATGTTCCTCTTCTGTGGGTGCCTCTGGTTGATGTGAACCCTCTATTGGCATGAGAGACTCATAAGATTATGTTTCCTCTAGTGTCTCAGGGACACATGATTCACTTAGTGGTGACAGTGGTGTGTAACCTTCCATTATGTCTTCCTCAGCATCTGGGAAAGCGTGTGGGTCCGCATTTCTTAGATCTAATGTAGTGGTTTGAAACACCGGTCCTTCGATTCTATGAGGCTTCTCCCCTGTACAAGGGAAGAGTTTGTAGGCCTCTTCGATGTTGATCATGAGTATCTCTAGGGGGAATTGGAGTGGTCCATCCCCCTCAATCAATTCCATGATCTCAATTGTCTTATCTTTAGGGACTGTTTCCTTTTGTTTTGGTAGTGGCTCATTCTCTAAAGTTTTTATCTCTGCAGCATTTATGGTCTTTTCTAGGATTTCCATTTATTTGATGCATATCGACTGAGGCATAGGATTTAGGATGGTTAACTTGTTGGTAGGGAGTTCATAGTTTGTGGGAATACCTATGCATTTGTTTGACGTATTTGACTTTAACATGTTGAAAGGTTCTAGATCTTCCTGTGTGACATATACTTTCCCTAAGTGTAAAAACCAAACCTCTTGGAACAAAGTGGATGACACAACCTTCATTCTATGTATCCATGGCCTTCCAAGAATCAAGTTATATCATGTGTCCTTATCTATGACATAGAAAGTGATTGGAATGGTTTTGGGTACCAAAGTCACTGGAAGGATAATTTTGCCTATGTTGGCAGCGTTTAGATTATCATATCCACTTAGAGTATCTCATGAGGTAGTGATATTGGTGTGTCCATAGCCCATCCTCTCTGAAATGGAGAAGGGAACTATATTCATTACAACCCCATTATCAATTAATGTTCATTTGATGCATGTGTCATAGATCAACACTTGAAGATATACTTCAAGATCTCCTTTTTTAGTTAACTTTGCCTCAAAGGGCATCTGTTGTAAGTTGAAGAAAAACCCTGGATCTTTAAGTTCTAAGTTTGGTCGACTGAGATCGTAGTCCACGTGATTGATTTTCTCACTAGGTGGTGGCATAATTTGTTTGAGACATTTTAGACCTATTGCTTTTAGTAATGTTGAGCAATGTGAAGGGAGTTCCTAAGTAAATCAATGAATGAAATGTAAGCATACATTTTCTTTAGATCTTCTGTGAGCTCATAAGGTCTAATTGGAGCTGGTATCAGCTCTACTACCGAAATGATACCTTCATATGCTTCTATTTGCTCATTTTCTTCATCATGATCTTCCTCTTTTTCTTCATTGTGCATAATCTCGACCAATCCCATCAACCTAGTTTCTCCTTTTTGTCCTAGTTGTGGTGGGATTTTGGGGTTACTACTCCATGTTGTTTTGTTTTGGTTTGTCATTTCTATATCTTTGTGTGAGGGGAATGGGTCTTGATAAATTCTCATATTTGCATTTTGTGGTGCTATTGGAGCTTGATTTTGTCTTGTATCTTTGTAATTCGGTGTGACCTCCTGTGGGTTTAAGAACATTTCTATGAATAGGCGTTGTTGGTCTTCTGGAATTCTTGCTATGAATCTATTATATTCCCTACAAGATTCTGTCCTATGGCCCCTTGTTCTATGAAAAGAACAAAACTGGTTAAACTCATATGGGGGTTTCTCATATCTTCCATCATTTTCGTTCTCGTTCCCATTGCAATTCCAACTTTGGTAGTTATCTCAAGGATAGTATCTGTTGTTTCTAGGTCGATCTATGGCATTTACGTTAGGAGGGTAGTAATCCCTCCCATTGTAATCATATTTTATCTTCTTGATTGGGGGTTGATCCGTGACCCCGTCTATGGTTGCACTCCTATTCTTTTTGAGGATTTTAATGACAGAGGTATTGTTTCCTATGTGTTCCTTTATTATCTTTCCATTTGAACCGTAGACTTTTCTACCACTGTTAATGGTGGCTTGGTCAATTCTCAAAGCACATTCCAATGCTTCTTCATAGGATTTGTATGGCAATTTCTGAACGTCTTCTCTCATGTCTTTGTTAAGGGCATGCAAGAAGAGATCGTACAATTCTTGATGATCCATGTTTGGAGCACTAGTTGAAGAATAGAGAACTTGCCTCCATTGGGTGACAAAGTGTGCTACAGATTCATTTGGTTCTTGTTTCATTGTGAGGAATTCTCTGTTCCCTATTTTAATGAGTTTGTTCATGTCGAATGCCATGACAAAATCTGTGATTAATTGTCTGAATGAATGGATTAAAGCCTCTGGGAGATGATCATACCAATCTAAAGCAATGCCTTCAAGAGTTTTCAGGAAGGTTTTTGCCACAACCCCATCCCAAGGGAGTTCTCTTATGGTCGTAGTGTAGGCTTTAATGCGTGAATTTGGATGTCCTTCTCCTTTGAACTTTAGGAGATCTGGCAATGGCCAAGGTAGTTGGACACTTCTTATGTTTTGGTCTAAAGTTTCTTTCAAATATTCAAGATACATTCCTAAAAAGGCACTTTGAGATTGCGGAGTTGTTAGTAATAACCCTATAGGTGGGTTTTGATAATCCATTGTCAGATTTGTTGGATTGTTCTGAATAAGAGGATTCCCATTCAGACAAGTGTCATTACTAGCATGTTGCGAATAATAATTGAGGTAGGGGGAATTTTGTGATGCCCCCTAGTCCCATTCATAAGACTTAAGTCTTCTTTTTGGAGTAGCTTGCTCTACTTCCAGGATTCTGATTCTTTGCACTAGAGTTGCAATTAAATCTACAGGAGTGGCAACTCTAGGGGTTTCCTCACTTCTAGGATGTTCTCTTTGAATATTTTCATAGTGATGTGCTTCCTCACATGTAGCATTTTCTTTTTGTTCTTCTTGTAAGGCAATTCTCAATGCCTCTTGAGCGTCTTTGGTTTCTTGTAGACATTTTTCCAACCTTTTGACCTCTTCATCAAGGTGAGTATTCGATGTGCTTGTGGAAGGTTGTTTGGGTCAATGTATTTCTAACCTTATCCTTCTAGCTTTATGTGGCATATTTGGTATGGCCGGGTTGTTTTCCCAAGTTGGGTTATTGAAAGATAGAGAATGCCTAGATTCTCTTTGATCATGTTCATAGTTAGAATCTTTGAAGTCATAACAATTGGTGATTGGCACATCAAGATGCGGTAGCACATACCTATCAAAGGAAGGAGTTCCTGGTTCTATTGAGGGAATGTTCCCTTGGTTTAAGTCAGGTTTCGTCATATTCGAAGGTGCCATAGACACCACAAAATAAATGGAATGGATGATGGCATAAGGGATGGAAGTTGAAGCAGCTATGAGGAGCAATGAAAGAATGTTTTGAAGTTTTTAAGTGTTTTTGAAATGTTTGAGATGGGAATGCGAAATCACTTTTTTAGAAGGATTTGCAAGTTCACATCAAGTTCACCAAAATATGTACGCTCAAAATCGTGACTCCAGTTGCCTGGGGCTGTCGGGTCATATTTTAGCATGCACACAGACCCTTCCCTCCTTGCCATGGGGTGATCCACCATGTCACTCTCGCTCACGTGGAAGTAGCCAGTCGAGAGGACGTGAGACACGGCAGGGGTCTGGCTTGTTGGAGAGTTAGACTTCGTAGAGAGGGGTCGACAAGTTTTATGGCCTTTGTTGCTGTGTGTTTAGTTGTATGTCTCTTTCAATTGTTGTTGTAGTTGAGATAACCCTATGACCCGAAGGGTCACTAGCTTCTCTCCTTCTATTTGGATTCCTTTGATTCCACCTCTGTGTGGGTAAACGATTGTTTTCATTGATGGCTTAAGCTATTTCAATGTCTCAAAGGAATTCTCTTTGCAGTTGTAATTGTCTAGTTTCTTATAACAAGAAGAGGACAAATGGATCTCCTTGTGGTAGAACAAACGACTGTTGTTGTGGTTATGGATGGATCTCTTCGATCTCGTCATGGACAACCCTCACCCACTCTCCTCTCACTCCTAAGCACATTCATGAATCAGGATATAGGAAGTCATGTAATTGCTAATGTTAACCAGATCTAGGGTTTTGACCTAGGGTTTAGTTGACTTGGGGTTTGACTTATGTTTTTACCTTGTGATGAAATCAAGTGTTTGATTGGATTTTTTAACTGTAGTTACCTTGTGATGGAATTGAGGGTTTGCAATTTCGTCTATTCTAGGGTCTCTATATGCATGCAAGCTAAATGATATGCAAAACATCTTTTTGGTATTTTTTAGAGTATTTTGGAAATAAAAGTGCTTCTAATCTATGAAAGAGAAATATGTATGCAATCCTATATGACTTTTCTAATGCAAAGTTAACCTATGTTTTTTGGGTTTTCGATGATTTTAATGTAATCTAATCTAAAGAAAAGGGAAAATGCTTCTTCTAACAATCTAGATCTAGAAATATGCAAGCAATTAATCTAACATGCAAGATATAATTCTCAAGGAAAAAAGCAATGTTTTACAATTCCCAAGAGCAAATTTGATTCTCTAATTACTATGAATTGAACAAAAACAATGAAGGAACCTGGAAGAAATGAAGATTTGTTAACTCCACTACCCTAAGTAATCCTTGTAATTGGCAACCTTGAATCCTTTTGTGGCAGTGGGTGATCCTCTTGACAACAAAATGACACAAAGAAGCAAAAAGAAACTTTGATGAAGCTTGTATGAGCTCAATGAGAGCTTGGATTGAACACAATGGCATAGAATGAAGCAACCTAGTGTTTCTTGGTTGAACAAATAAAGCAAAATGCACCTTCGTCCTGTGAGAGCATTTCAATGCTAAGTTAGAGAGCAAAAACTAGCAAGAGTTGTGTGCACAATGAATTTGCCTCCCTTTGTGCTTCAGGGAGGGGGGTATTTATAGGTTTAGAAGAAGGGATTGATTGAAGAGTTAACTCATTTCATTGATGAGTTAACAAGGTTGATTGGGGAGTTAACAAGGTTGATTACCCAGTGAACTCAACTAATTAGTGTATACACCTAAAAATGACATGACTCTACTTAAATAAATATTTTAAATATTTATTTCATCTCAATATTCCTCTATCAGTAAATAAATTAATTTATTTATTTATTCGATTCATTCTCTCCCATTTAATTAAATAAATTACATTTATTTAATTAATTTCATCAACCTTATTCTTCTAAAAATAATTTAATTATTTTAATTATTTAATTAAATCTTTCATTCTTCTAAATTTAAATAAAATGCAAATTTATTTAAATTAAATCTCTAAAAATAAAATATATTAAATATTTTATTTATTCGTCCAACTTATCTACAAGTAATTAAATAAATTTATTTATTTATTTATGCTTTCTTATCTTCTAAAAAATCTTCAATATCTTCTAAAAATAAATTCTTCTTGTCATACAAAAGCAAAAGTTGATTTAAAGCAACTTTGTTTTATCAACATAACTCTTAAATTAGAAAAATATATTCTAATTTAAGAAATAAAAGCTCATCCTCATCAAGAAAGCAGTTAACTCAACAAAGCATCCTTTTGAATGACACATGTCCTTCTTCTACTCGCGCACGTTCCCTCAAACATCCTCTACCATTGATCTCCTTATTTCTTCTATACCGTTGATCCTCTCTCTCATGAGTCTATAAATACAACCCTCTTCTTCTATTTCATATCCATCATTTGAGTAAACTTATGCTGCAGGAACTATAGCGTGTCATTGGCACCCCTACCACCATTATCACTTCATATCACCATACATCCATTTCATAGTGTGTTGAAGCTCATCTTCAATCACACCAATTATCAGAGCCAACTTCTCCTTGTCATCTTGAGGATTCAAGTGAGGAAGAAAGCTTCCTAAGGGCTAATATTCATCTCATCAAGATCAAGGAAGAAAAGGTGAACAATGGAAGTTGAAAGGTAAAGGTTGTAAGTATCATTCTTCTTTATTATTAAAACCTTTTATCTTCATATTTCATTGGTGTTTGGGTTTGTTATTGTTATTGATTATTCCCACATTTCACCCATCACATTTTGGCACCCACCATGGGGCCCTTGCCCCTAATCTAATCAAAATTTGAGTTTCTTAGTGACAGGTTTCATACAGGAGTCGTACAGGCTTCTGACAGGTTCATCTGGCGCATACATCCTCTGAGTCGGCGCATTTATCTCCTATCATGGCACATACAGTCTTCTGACGCATATACCTCCCAAGCTGGGGCATCTGCTCACTGTTCCGGTGCTTTTATGGTTACGGCGCATACATTCCCTGATCCGGCACTTCTACTTCCTATTCTGGTGCCTGCGTAACTCCGGCACATACACCCTACCTTACGGCGCTTTCATACTATCTCATGGCGCATTTGTTAAAACAACACTTCTGTCTCATCTTCTTGTGCTTTTGACATCTATCTTAGCGCATCTGTAAAAATGATGCTTGCATGCTCTGTTTCTGCGCATACAGACTGCATAGCGGTGCATCTGATTTCTCATTAGGGTTTTTAGATTTTCTAGTGATTTTTTAGGTTGATTCTAACGTTTGTCTTGCAGGATTAGAGGCTGGAATAGATCATTTAGCTGCATTGGTTAATTCACTTAGATTAATTAGGGAAAAAAGTAAAAAAGAAAAAAAAATGCATTCATGCAAATTTCACGTAGTCTTTAACTAGGAGGATAGTAACTAAACCACTGCTATCTCTACATATTGCTATCTTCTTTAGTTAGATCATTGCTATCTTACAAACGGGAATGAACATTGCTATCTTTTAAACACTTCAAAGTTAACAAATGCATGAGTGCCTAAATAGATAGCCCATTTAGTTTTCTTCTCTTTTAACTAGGTTTGGATTAATCATTGTCTACTGTGACTGTTGAATGACAATAGGCTTATGCTCTCCCCTTCACTGGGTGGCCAAAACGTCAAACTTGTTATTCCATCTGTATAACCTTTAGAGGGGCCTTCCCTTGGATGCCCGCCTATCCAAGTGGGAATGACCCTGAGTGGAAATAGGCTAAAGCCAAGCCCTACCAATCCACTTTAAATAAACTGTGCTTGAAGCGAAATCTTCCTGCAACAAGTGTTGCTGTGTTACACCGACAACCAACCTCCCCCAAAACCCTTCAAGGCATAACCCTTAGAGGCTGGGAGACTCCATAACGGAGAGTAGTGCCACCGCACGTGTAACCACTCGAACGGTTGCCTTGACTACTTAGCCACTTGTTTAGTATACCAAAAACCCCTATTTGTTTACACAAAGGGCAGAGCCTTTGAAGCGGCCTCGATTCATGTGATTCTTAGTAGAGATAGCAGGGACAACCCTATTGTTCGGTGGGGGTACGAGCCTAAGGAAACCCAGATCTGGTATACGTGAGAAGTGAGTGTCATGGAGGGGAGCCGGTGCTACTAGATCTTAGAGCTACATGCTTTGAATATGCATACCTAGAGGATTCAACAAATATTGTCCTATCCAACCTAGGTTGTACTCATTTTTGTGTCAAAAAGTCCAAATTACAAAAAAAAAATAAAAGATAAAAATCATGAAAACTTCTATGTGTTTGCTGTCTTTTGCCATAAATTGAAGAAACAAAATTCAAGAAAAGACCAAAGTTTTCTACCAAAAATAGAATTTTTTTGAAAAATATGCAAAAAACTCTACAAAATCCAAACCAAAAACCAGAACGGTGCATTTGTTGTGACCTACAGCGCATTTGATCAGACTTGCAATGCATTTAAACTTTGTTGCGGCACATTTGAAAATTACTAGAGTTGCGCATTTAATTCGACCTGTGGCGCTTTTGTACTCTGTTCCGGTGCATTTGTTGATGCGCATCTAAACTAGTAAGCTTTTCTGGTCTTGTGTCAATGGAAAACCAATTAGAATATATTGCTCAAACACTCCAATATCTACAATTTCAAATAAACTCAGGTCCCTCGCCCCAAGATTGTATAGCAATTGCCCAACAAATCCAAGTCTTACAATAAGAAATGGTAATCTTGCAAGCTGAACATGCTAATACCAGCTACGCCTTGTTGGCAAGAGACACATTGGAGCTTCATGAATGTTGTCATTGATGGCAACAAAGTTCATCCCACACATCCGCAGGACATGATGTGCCTATACCGGAAGTTAGATTGAAGAGTGTTGTGGTCCGGTAAGCAAGAACAGAGCATGTGGCAAGGTCTGACAGTCAGGTCCGGATCTCTCAGAGGAAGCATCTTTGGAAAGTGTGGACTTGGGGAAGTCAAGAGGAGTACCTTGACTGATAGATTCCAAGAATTGAGCCTCCGGTGATGAAGGATTGAAGAGATATGAGCATTCAAGTATTGGGGTCCTGTTTGGTAGAACAGACAGAGGAAGAACTGACCAGAAGAGCATCAGACATTATTCCAGATAAGATATTGATGTTGATCAAGGTTCCTAAGGTATCATTCATGATTGGCCGACATGTTAGATGACTTCTATAAGTATCTTTTTGATCCACATCACTTGGGAGCAAGGATTCAGCCGACAGACTAGAGTTTGGGAAATACTGACTATTCTGGATGCCGACTAGAAAAAGGATGAAATTCTTTGTGCGGATATATATACCAAATGGATTTCGATGAAAATGTGTGTGGTGTTGTTGTGTATGCGAAGAAAAGTAGCAGAGCAGAAGGAAAGCAGTAAGGAAGGTCCGGTATGTGAAAGGACAGCAGCATAAAAGAAGAGAAAGGATGAAGTGCAGTAAATCAGTATACTAAGCCTAACCAGAACTGAACTCCAGCATGTGTGGATGCATCTCATCAGTTCAAGGATCTAGTTATTCTTCTTACAACTTGTAGATAGTGAGTCTCTTGTAGGCAGTGAGCCTCCTGTGAGCAGTGTGCTCGAGTAGTGAGCCCTAATTGGCAAGTGCCATTTTGTAATCCTATTCTTCTAACAGAGAATACAATCTTGGGTTAATCACCCCGTGGTTTTCTCCCTTAACAGGGTTTCCACATCAAAATATTGTGTCATGTGTATTTCCATTTCATGGTTATGTTTGCTTATTTGAATTGACGTTGCGTTAATTATTAAGAAAGTTGAGAAAGCTGAAAGAATTAAGATAACTGATTCACCCCCCCTCTCAGTTATCAACAATTGGTATCAGAGCCAAGTTCCTCCAAATAGAGCCTAACAGCTCGAGGAAGATCTGGGAATTAAAATGGATGTGTATGGTATGAGGGAGCAACTTCAGTCTACCCTAGATGATCTTGAGCATTCTAATTCTGAAGTCAATGAATTGAAGGAAAGACTCAAACAGGCTGATGATTTCATAAATGAACTAAAAGGGAAACTAAGTCTCTCTATGAAAAAAAGAAAGGATCTACTTCAGCAATTGGCAAGTCAAAGTGAAGCAAATGATACAAATGGAGATCTGAAGGAGAAAACCAAGTTATGTGAAAAGTTATCAAAAGAGATCATTATGGTAAGAGATGAAATGGAATCAGGAGTTATGAAATTTACTCAAGAGATTAAAGAGAAAAGAAAAATTGAAGATGATCTAAGACAATCTCTCAAGGAGAAATCAGAAGACTGCCACAAGATGGATAGAATAATCAGACATCTTGAATTTGATCTTAAAGATGCTAAAGATAATGAAGAAAAACTTGAAGATCAAATTATCTCTCTTAAAAGGGATCTTCAAACAACAAATGAATATAAAGAGAAATTCAAGATAAGTTCTGCTCAACTTGAAGTTCTTCTTGAAAGCCAAAAGAGGGTAGATGACAAGTGTGGTTTGGGATATGAGAAAGGTGAAAGCTCTGAATCTGGTCAGAGGAAGTTTGGATCAGAAAATTCAAGGAATAGGCCTAGAAGACCTCCGATAAGGCAACCTAATGCTCAAAGATATCCATCCTTCAATGGATACTGCCACAACTGCAATAACTTTGGTCACAAAGCTAATCAGTGTAGAAGGAGAATGAATCAGACTAACACATCCTTCTCCGAACAGTGTTTTAACTACAAAAGGTATGGTCACAAATCTCATGAATGTAGAAATATACAAATGAACAATTCATTCAATGGTAGATGCTTTGCATGCAATAGAATGGGTCATATGGCTAATCAATGTAGATCAAGAGGACATCAATCAAATATGCAAAGAAATGTTGTTTGCAATAATTGCAATAAATCCGGTCATATTGCCAAATTCTGTAGAAGCAAAAATCAAGACAAAAGAGGTCCGGTACATCATAATCAGAATCAAGACAAGGTAAAGGGAAAAGGAAAAGTGAATGTGGATGAAGTCAAAAGTGAGATGAACAAGATTTGGGTGAAGAGAAGTACAGAAAAATGTAGGGGATGGATCCGCACCAAAATCTGGTGCTGATATTCCTTTCAGAAATTAAAAGGTGAGCTCTGGCTCAGGGGGAGACACAAAGAAAAATATTTTCCCCTAGCCAATTAATTGGTGCCAGAACTGGCACAAGGAGAGTTGTGGATTAAAGGGTTCACAAAGAGACATCCAAATAAGGTTTGGTTAAGAGATGAAAGATCCGCAATAAGTTTGGAATAGGTTGAAGACTAATCCGGTTCATCAGTCATCCGGTGAGTAGCAGGTTTTTCACAGTCAAATCTGACATGATTCAAACTATGGAATCTTGATCTGTGGATAGATTAAATGATTAAGGAAAGGAAGATAGATTATCACTATTCTCCAAGAATAACTCTAAGTGTACCTCAATGATCCAGAAAAGATCTATCTCCAGATAAGGAAAACAAGGCAAACTGGAATGACTTAAGTTGAGCATTTATTGCAACTTGGTATTAGGGTTTACAGAACAATATAAGGGTCTTTCTTAATAAGCATTTGTTCATTCTACATTCAAGAAGAAGCAAAAAGGAGCTCTGCAACAAATTTCCTCAAGCCCATGAAAGATCATCTGCAGAAGTCGATTTATCCAGCAATCGATCTGGATCACTTCGTAAAATCGAGAAGCGTAAAAGGTATTTTCCATTCTTAAATATCTCTCTGCAAATCTTTGAAAGATGGCTACTCCAAATGTGGTGAAGATTTCTGATAGGCCATGCCCTAAATTTAAGAAGCATCCACATAAATCCCTAGAAGTTGATCCCCTAGGCGCCTTTTCAAGCATTCCCCATGGGGTTCTTCATGTAAAAGATGTTAGGGCATATATTCATGCGAGTATTGAAGAATTTGGGGAATCTAAGTTGGTCGATATCTATCACAAGCAATTGATAGATGTCTCATTCGAACTCAAAACCCAGTATAAAGCTATCTGGGACAAACATTTTGCACAATGCATTCATTTCCCCTGTTTTCTAGAAGACGAATAGGTCCAGTATATTTTGAGCTGAATGCATGACAACTTCATGTGGTTGAATAGGCTGTTTAAGATCACCAAGGATGCCATTAAGGTTGTAACTGGATTACACTCAACCGGTGAGATGCCTATTCTCAAATCTGTCAAAAACCAAATTGTAAGTGAGGCTACTGGATCAAAGTTTGATAAAAGAGCAATGACTATTGAGGATATCACAGATCCGGATATCAAGTTTGCATCAATGATAATTGGATATAAGATATATCACTCCAGCAGGGAGAATTCAATAGATCTAAAACTGCTATATATATTGCTTATGAAATGTTGAGGAAGAATGCAGACTATGATCTTTGTGAGCTCCTTCTGAACAAACTCTTGGAGAATCTGTAGAAGATAAAGAAGGATAAGAATAACTCTTTCAAATATGGTGGTTTGATACTTTGCCTATTCTTTTATTACATGAATGAGCTTCCTAGATCCAGTGGCTAGGTATGGCAGAATGATAGACCAGTAGCCATTCAAATCAAAGATTATATACATGGGCTTGGTGATGCCAAGGCACAGAATACAGCTCTCTGGGGCTATTTCAAGAATTTTCAGAGCATGATGCAAGCAAGAGAGAGAATCCCCCAATCTTTAGTTGAAAAATACAAAGATACAATATGCTTTATGGTAGAAACTGATCAGTGCCTAATGGAGGCAGTGGAACCAAGAACAACATGGGTCATGCCTATGGGGTATGAAGTGGATGAGAAAATTGTGGAGCTGCATGTTCAGCACATGCTAAGTTAGCCCAAGGATCCCAAGGTAGAAAGGTTTGGAACCTTTGAAGAATTAAGTGTGAAGATCCATGTGGAGTTAAGACAACCAGAAATAAAAAGAAAAGTGAGGAAGGAAGTAGAAGAGTTTGCCAAGAGGCATGGAATTTCAAAAGAAGCACTTGATGCAAATAGAGAGAAGACAGAAAGGGTAGAGAAAGAAAAAGAAAAGGCAGAAAAAGAAGGTACTCCGGTGGAAGTCCCCTCCCAGACTAGATCCTCTAAGACCTCTGCACCCACCACTGCAAAGAGCTCAAAGGCATCAAAACCAGAACCAAAATCATCCGGTAAAGAAGAGAAAAGAACTAAGACAAAGGCCACAAGGTCTTATATCAGTCAGAACGATGAAGAAGAGACAAAATCAGATGAGGAGGTAAGGAAAATGAGGAAAAAGAAGAAAGTATCTGGTGAACCCTCTACCAGTGAAGACAAGGAAAAGATGGCAGAAGAGTTTGTTGAAAGGCCCACTCTATCCATTGATAATGTAGTCAAATCAGTCACTGTGGATGGGAACTTGAAACCAATGACTGAATTTTATGACTACTATAGTGAGGCTGATCAGAAAATCCTGCAAGAAGCCACAGTCAGGTACCTTAACATTTATAATAAAGCATTCATTAAGATTATATCTTTAATTCCAAAGAGCCTAGAGAAAGAACTAGAAATCAAAAAGAATAATGCCAAGGCCAAGGACCTTGAGATCAGGGAACAAATAGCTATTCAACTCTATCCCTCAATCATGCAGAAACAAATGAATATGATTTTCAAAGATTGCAAGGATGAGTTCCAGAGCAAAGCTATAATGAATCAGCTTATGCTTGGAGAAACTGACAAAATAGCTAAAGAAACTGAAGAAATCCTCCGGAATGCCTACAAAGGGTTCAACATTCCTATCATAGAGGACATAAGTGATGAGCCCTCTACCATGGACGACAAGGAAGAAACTACTAAGACAGTAGTAGAAGAGGTAAAGGAGACAGGTGAAGAAAAAGGTTAGGACTTAGATTCCTCTGCTCTGGAAGATCAAGTCCAAGGAGAAGTAAATCCAGACTCTCCAGCAGAAAGTATAAAAGAAAAATCCAGTCAAGAAGAACAAGGAAAGGGAAGAGAAGAAGAGTCAAGGATAGAAAAAGCTACAAGTGACAGTGGTAAGGCTGTAGAAGGGGAGAAAATTCTATCTCCGGCAAGAGACACAGCAGAAGCAGTCAAGGATTTCTTGACCAAAGAGATGATGGAATTTGATGAACCAGAGTTACTTCAAGGCCCATTCAATTTTGATTCCCTCTCTCCGGTGAAAACCATGAAGCTAGCTTCCTTCACTCAAGCAAAGGCAAAAGAAAAAATGTTGAAGTCTCACATGGAAGACTATGAACTCATAGAAACTACATCTGGTGTACTGGAAAAGATCATGCCATCCTTCCAAAAGGATCCTACAGCATCTACATCCAGTAATCTAAAGTCTCTTGTAAATTTTGTTAGTACACATTTTGATTCTTTAGAGAAAGCAGCAGAAGAGAAAGTTCGGAAAGAATTTTTGGATAAGAGATTCTCGGAGTTACAAGGATTTATAACCAATGATAGGAGAAATATGGATATTGGGATAAAAAGATTAGAAAATGCTCTTACATATGGTGGAGATATCTACAAATTTTGTTTATCCTGGCCTAAAGTGACCAAGGATATTGAGAAGAAATTAAAAGAGCAAGAGGATAAACTGACAAGTTTATCTCAAAGTTTTGATCCTCTCTCCGCTTCTATAATAAATCAAGAATGTTAGACTATTGCAGTCACAGATGAAATAAAGAAGCTTGAGAAGGAGAAGAAAAATAGAACAAACAGGTTAAGTGAAATCAGAGGGATCATTATCCCTAAGTTAGAGGCCATGCATGAGGCTCTAACTGATGCTTAGACCACAGCCCGGACCAGTGATCCGATAGATCTCAAGAGGGCAGAAGCCTTTGCATTCGTGTTGAGTGGTCACATCTCAATTTTGGACAGGATGAAGCAGAGTTGGGCGGCAGAAGTTCTACAGTTGAAGAATACTTTTGCAGACATACTTAAGTATATGTAAGTACAACTTATACGGCTAAGTATTTATTGTTTTTAGGCAATTTTGGTGTACGAACCCTACCCTTTGCTATTGATGTCAAAGGGGGAGTGAGGAACAGTGAAAAATGTGGAATCTAGCTAAGGGGGAGCTCCAGTAAAGTGTACATTAGAAGAGAGCATCAACCAAGGGGGAGTATAGTATAACACTTAGTCATTTTTCACTAAGTGTTGCCATCAATGCCAAAGGGGGAGATTGTTGGCAAGAGACACATTGGAGCTTCATGAATGTTGTCATTGATGGCAACAAAGTTCATCCCACACATCCGCAGGACATGATGTGCCTATACCGTAAGTCAGATTGAAGAGTGTTGTGGTCCGATAAGCAAGAACAGAGCATGTGGCAAGGTACGACAATCAGGTCCAGATCTCTCAGAGGAAGCATCTTTGGAAAGTGCAGACTTGGGGAAGTCAAGAGGAGTACCTTTATTGATAGATTCCAGGAATTGAGCCTCCGGTGATGGAGTGAAGATATATGAGCATTCAAGTATTGGGGTCCCGTTTAGCAGAACAGACAGAGGAAGAACTGACCGACAGAGCATCAGACATTATTTCGGATAAGATATTGATGTTGATCAAGGTTCCTAAGGTATCATTCATGATTGACCGACATGTTAGATGACTTCTATAAGTATCTTTTTGATCTGCATCACTTGGGAAGCAAGGATTCAGCCAACAAACTAGAGTTTGGGAAATACTGACTATTCCAGATGCTGACTAGAAAAAGGATGAAATTCTTTGTGCGGATATATATACCAAATGGATTTTGATGAAAATGTGTGTGGTGTTGTTGTGTATGCGAAGAAAAGCAGCAGAGCAGAAGGAAAGCAGTAAGGAAGGTCTGGTATGTGAAAGGATAGCAGCATAAAAGAAGAGACAGGATGAAGTGCAGTAGATCAGTATACCGAGCCTAACCGAAACTAAACTCCAACATGTGTGGATGCATCTCATCAATTCAAGGATCTAGTTATTCTTCTTACAACTTGTAGACAATGAGTCTCTTGTAGGCAGTGAGCCTCTTGTGAGCAGTGTGCTGAGGCAGTGAGCCCTAATTGGCAAGTGCCATTTTGTAATCCTATTCTTCTAATAGAGAATACAATCTTGGGTTAATCACCCTGTGGTTTTCTCCCTTAACAGGGTTTCCACATCAAAATATTGTGTCATGTGTATTTCCATTTCATGGTTATGTTTGCTTATTTGAATTGATGCTGCATTAATTATTAAGAAAGTTGAGAAAGCTGAAATAATTAAGATAACTGATTTACCCCCCCTCTCAGTTATCAACACGCCTCACCCCAAAATCGTATATCCTTTTCCCATACTTGTGACAAGGCAAGCACCACGCCAAGTTGGAACTCGTATACCACTCCGTCTACTAGTCCTCCTTCACCACCTGCTAAGACACCTATCCCAAAACATACCAGTCCTACACCAACACTGCCATCTAGTTCCTCAAACTCTAAATGGACAACCAAAAAAGAATCAGATGAGTGGTGGGAAAAATGTTTTCCAAATTTATATAGTAAAAGAAAAGCTATGGAGAAAGCTAAATCCCCTCATTCACCTACCCATACACCTACCTATGATGTGATCCAAGGGCTACTAGCAGAGAGTCAACCATGTCCCCAAATTCTGATCCTTGACCTTACCAAAAATCCTTCATGTAATCCGCAACCCCTTGAGCTTAGCAAAGAGCCTCCTACCATGAACCGAAGTCAAGGTCCGTCGCACCTTCATGTGGTTGACCAAGATCCTATCCAAGAGTCTTCTACCTCCACTCCAATTCAAGCACCTCAAGCATTATGTCAAGAGCACACTTTAGAGCATGTGGAAGCATCAACCCCTTGTCTAAATCAAGATCAAAGCACTCCCATCCGACCCCTACATAACCTCTATATTTTTGATGATCCTATACCTATACATGAGCAAGAGATCCAATTTCCAACCATGCATAACCTATATCTTTTCCATGATCAAGATACTACCTTTGATGAAGAAGCTATCCATGAGCAACTTGATCCTATACATGAACAAGGGATCCAATTCCAACCTCTCCATGACCTATATATTTTCTATGATCAAGATCTTATCGTTGATAAAGAACCTATACACAAGCACATTGATACCATCATGCTAAATCCTATCTATGATGAAGATCCCATCTATGATGAAGAGCCTATCTATGATCAAGCAAACCATGATGATCCTCTTAGCCCACTTTATGCATTCCATGGTCCTAAGCCTATAACCCCATCTATTCCTATCCAAGATCCAACAACTTCCACTTCCCTTGATGAGACACTTGCCTCCCAAGCAAGTGTAGAAGATCAAACTAGTAATACTCCTCTGCCATCCATTATCGACCATGCTGCAAATCCCCCACCATATATCCTTGGTCTTACTACCTTCATTCATGAGTGTTCCTCCTTAGAACACCAGCAACCATTATCCTCTATCTCATCTTCTCCATCCAAAAAAGAACTTGTGTCTAGTGTTCCACCTACACATAATCCCGCTGTCTGCCGCATACTCCAACATATGAACTATCAAGGTAAAGGCTTAGGCCTTCATGAACAAGGTATTTTGGAGCCCGTCCATGTCAATGTTCCTCCTCCTTCATATGGCCTTGGATACACACCCCAAGGTGAGCAAACTCAAGATGTTGATACTTCTTCCACTCCTTCAAAATCCTCCACTTTTCATCACAAACCCTATGATATCCCTAAAACATATATCGCCATTCCACCTCCATCATCCTACAATTGTCAAAAGCATGTGACTATACACCTTCCTCCATCCAATCTACCTCCGCTACTTCCAACTCCTAATATCCCTCCATACATTTTACCACCACTTCTTCCAACACCTTACTCACCCATCTATGAATCCTCTAACAATCCCAATCATGGCCAACAAATGTGTATATGGTCTAAACAAAGAGATTCCACCCACTCCACTTCCACCATCTCAAGAGAATTCACTAGCAAAAATTTGGATACCTCTACCCCTAAAGTCAAAAATCCTAAGAGTCCTCACGACCTAGGATACAAAAGCCAAGAGTCAAAGAAGCATCCTTCTCAAGAGGGGCATACACCCACACACCTATACGCCAAACTGAAAAAGGTGTGGGTCCGCATCCAACAAATGATTACTCCAAAAGTTGCACAAACGCCGCATATACCCAAGCCCATACCTTCACAAGTAAAATCTAAAAGCAAAATGGTTTGGGTACCCAAGCAAAAAGTCCTCAAGTTACATGAGGCATCTACCTCTCAAGAATCTCAACCATCCACTTTCTCCCATTCCATCCAAAAGTCTCAAATTCTTCCATCCCATATGGCAAGCTAAAATCAGAAAAATACTCAGTCTATGTGGATCCCCACATGCCTAAGTCATTCATCCACAAGCAAAAGTCTTTGTTGCTTCCTAAACTACTTTCCCATCACCAACTTCCATGTTTATCATGTTATGTGCAACCGTTGGTCATGATTCCCTTCCATCCCACAAACATTTTGATATACCTCCATCTCCCCTTCCTTCCACTATTATCCTACATGTCTTCCTCATCCTATTCCTATGGTCCATGCTTTTGCATAAGCCTTCCCTCCGTATTCTGCATCATCATCCACTATTGGACCTTTCGCAATCTGCTATCAACCCTCTCCATCTCACTATCATACAATCTCCTACCAACATCTATGAGCACACTTGACATGGTCCATTCGACAGCATCTATCTAGTAGGACTATCACCCTTTAGGGAGCTAGATGCTTGAGTTTCTTCTTTCCATATCCACCTTCTTCTATCCAAATATTCAAAAAAAAAAAAAGTAAAGAAAAATCCTTTCGTCCAATGGTGAAAACTTGGCAAACAAGCACCTTGGATAAGTACCATAATGAAAACCTGGCAAACAGGCGTCGTGTGTAAGTTGATCTCCTACATCACCTACACTTGGGGGCACCTTGTCTCATCGGCATATCACTTTTCTCCTATCAGTTTCCTTTCGTACCATTTCCTATCATATCCTTCTATCCATTACATACCTATCCTGTTGTGTCCATCCATCCTGTTGACATTCTTTGAATCAGCATTAGGATTTGCCACTTCTAATGCACAGGCAGATTCAGCCAACTGAATACAGGAGGTTGCGTGAGCTCCTCCCCTTCACTTCTGGTTCTGCCGCACCAAGGGGGGTATCCCTATAACTCAAGATGTAACCTTGACTAGCTCAAAGATAGAAAGATCTAACTTGACAACAATAGGCAGAATACTCTCATGTATGGACCAAGATCTGCATGATAGATCACAAGGCTGGCAACATTCTTGGACATGATGTCTGGTTGGGTATGAGAGCATGCAGGGGGTTCCTAATCCTACTCCTACAACTAACAGGTGGAAGTATGAAATGTTTTGATATGAATTTGGATGCAAAGCTGGACATGGTGTATAACACAAGAACACAGCATGACTGGTGCCTATCCAGGGCTTGGAGTCAGTAGACATACACCTGTGAATGATCAGCATGAATAGCTAAAACTGGATTTCAGGGGGATACACATGATATCTGCCTTACAGATACCTCCCAATGAAGAGTGTTAAGTTATCTCTACTTATGGCATCCCTACTGCAGTATACCCTTCCCAATGTTCAACCTGAAAACAGTTTAATCTGCCCCTTGAGCAGAGGTTAAAAGATCAGACATTCAACATAGGAATTCTATGCTCTAGAATCCAAACATTACGCAAATATCCAGATCCAGAAGAAGAATACATGCAATACTGGAGACAGAATTAACACAACACATGCTAAGATAGCATTACTCATATAAGATCAACCATGAAATCAGTGGATTCATGCCAAGTCGTACAACAGGAGATACATAAACTCACAAGATAAACTGTACAGAGCAACCAGATCAGCTGGTTTTGGATTACAGAGCCAAAGATCCACAACTTTCAACAACATTGAATGAATAACACCGTCTGCATTATATAGCAGGAGTGTGTATTCAGCATTAACTACCAGGTTGACCAAAAAGCCCGCCAGATATACAGTATCATAAAAATGGCGCTTCAAACATTAATGCAGCAGGTAGGGGAGGAGACAGGAAGATTTCTCGAGCCTTGCGCCGCCGCCTAGGGATTCAGATCTTCAATCAGGTACTACATCCGTCCACGCCATCGCCCATACCTCTGCAACAATCGCCATTGATGGCGCACCAACCCGCGGCCTCGGGAAGAACATCTAACAGTCGGTCGCAACCACTTCCCGCCGAGATTCATCATCATGATATTTCGAATATGCAGGATAACATTATCCCACATGCACCCCGCGATGACCTCTTTAACACTTTATATACTAGGTCATGAGCAAATATCATGTCGGTGCTTTTGCTCCTGACGACACTAGTATAAGACTTCATCATCATCATCCTCCAGCAGCATGATATCCTGTTGCCCGAAAAATCACCCTGACATCATCATCATATCGCAATACAAACTGCATGATATTCGCCTTCATCGGCACAACCGGATCCATCGGAGGAACATCCTCCTGCTGAGCTTATACCAAAAGTCTGGCCGATGAACATCCTGATGACATCATCATCATATCCTGCTGACGTCATCATCATATCTGCCTACTGCGCACCTCCTCATATCCGGATGACGTCATCATCATGTTTGCGAATATCGGGGGATCTCCACAAGATGATCAGTGTTAGAAATATGACCCCCCTGGACCTTGATGACGTCATCATCATATCGACATCAGGATGATATTCGGAAGACAACCGGATATTTAGAAATATCATCCTGATGCACGAAAATCATGTTGCACTGTAGCTCCTCTGTAAGATCGGGGCGATAGATGAATATGATGATGCTCGAAAAGATCACCCCCACTAGATAGCGCACGAAGCCGGCAGGCGGATATCTCCTTGATATCAGCATCATCATGATGCTGGAACAAACACACACTCGAGTGATATGAAAATATCACCCCCTCCTTCGGAAATATCATGATGCAGATAGGCAGAAAGAAAGATATCACCCTGATATAAGGATGACGTCAGCATCATCAGGATGACAAAACAATCGATCAAGAAGTGATACAACATCATCAGGATGATATTGACTAAGATCATCCTGACGTTTCAAAATATGATGACCCCAGTGAATATCGGGTCGCACTAAGAACTCTTCAACAACGTCATCAGGATGATCCTAACCAAGATCACCCGATGATAGAAATATCACCCCGGCGAGATATCATGATGCAGATAAATATGATGACCCTCGCAAGCAACACGGTGATAACTGGAAATATGATGATGATGACAACGACCCTTAAGGAAAAGCAAGTTAGGTCGAGCAACTCAAAGAATAACCCCTTCAGAACATCGGGGCAACAACATCATCATCATGTCTGGGCAAGGTGATAAATGGAAGATCACCGGATACTTTGAAAACTCACCCTCGCAAGCAGATCAGGGCGCACTGTAGCTCGTCAGCATCATCAGGATAAAACCAAACATCACCCGATACTTCAATATGATGATGACGACGAGAAACCGGTCGACGGAGAACATGATGATGCCGTCCACCATCAAAGGAAATATGATGATGATGACCTCCTCAGGAAAATATGATGATGCAGCTGAAAACTGCTGAGGAGGTCCAACACTTGGAGCATTTTTTGGATACTTAGGGAGAGTGCCTGAATGAAAATTGCTCAAAAAACTACCAGTCAATTCAGGCACTAACACATCCTAAATCTTCCTTTCCTCTATTTTTGATCTTGATAAAGATTGGGGGCACAATGTTGACAAATGTTTTAGATGTCTCTTGACATACCTTATCCCTCCAAAACCACACAAATCCTTCATTATCCTCTCATCGTCCTTCGTCGTAAGCTTTGATTTATTCCTATGCGACATAGTCCTTGGAGATCACATCCTTGATTCCTTCTATCCACTATTGCCCATCCCCATACATACCCATTCCATTCTTTATCACCCATACATCTGCCTATCTGTGGTGTTTCCCTTGTCATCAATATCTAGCATTAAGGCTACCAAAATTATTATCCAGTATCCTATCCACAGTGTCAGCCTAGCATAGCCTCTCTCATCAGTGTTATCTGTTCCATATCTGATCCATAGTTGTTCCATTTCTGATCCATATTTTTTCCATATCTGATCCATATATGTTCCATATCGTGTCTCATTCGATCCATAGCTTAGGTCTAGGGTCCACGTCCCGAACTACGTTGCCTCTACGTTGTCATGTAGGCAAGGCCATTATCAATGCACCCCCGAGGCTCTGCTACCCATCCATTCCCTACCTTATCACCTATCCTCCACATCCGTACCTTTCACCAAACGCAAGCACGCGCAACAAAGCAAGCTTCCCAAAACAAAAATCTTGACGTAGAATGTCAACCTATCTAAAGCAAAGTGAAATGCATACCGAAACACTCAAACTAATTCTATATCAATTATGGCAAAAAAACACATCTAATGCAAGAATGTTTGGTGAACAGGTTAACTTACAAGGTCTTGGATGTTTGTCATTATGTCTTTCTATGCTACTCAAGGATGCCAAAAGCTAGAGATGCTATGATGGGGGCATAATCTTTTTCTTTGTCTGTTGTTTGTGGATTAAACTTTAGTAATGAGATGACTTTTGTCTAACGACATGATCAGCAAAAGATCATCGAGGACTTCAGAGGTCTGAACATGAAAAGGAGCAATCCTTGTCTGTTGCAATGCAAGAGATACTTAGGTCATCTAGATTCAAGTTTGACTAGATGCTTGTATTAACTTGCTATATCAAAATCCATGTAAGTAATACTCAGGTCATCTTGGTTTAATTATACCTAGATGCTTGTATTTTCATACAACATAATAAATGCTCGATGATGAAATAAGCATTTTAAAATACTTGCAATATCAAGATGACAAACATCCATATCCCTATCCATAACGTATCCAGTTGCATTCCATATCCCTATCCATAATGTATCCAGTTGCATTCCATATCCCTATCCATAACGTATACATATCCATATCCATATCCATATCCCATGCAATAAAATTCTATGCAGAGAATCAATGTTTACAAATAAAAGCTTGTGATTTCTTCTATCAAGTCATTCTTCTATCGATCAAATTTCTATCTGTCTTCATATCTCTCGTCAACAGTTCTAGCTGTCAATCCGAGTAGTGGTCAAAATGCAAGTCTATCCTTAAATCCATATCAATCGAGTCAAGCCAATCTTGTCAAATTATCTAATTGCAATCAGTGGTCTTGATCCTAATCTTGTTGTAAACCATATCAATCAGTCATAACTATCCTTCGTGTTGCTCTAGGGATATATCATTCCCCACCATGACAACACTGTCATATATTGTTATCATATCAAATGTCTTAGACAGGATGTTGCATTGTCGAAACCAGACACTATCCTATCGTGTTGCTCTAGGGATCTATCGTTCCCTGCCATGACAACACTGTTGTATATTGTTATCAGTATATCATTGGTTTATCGCTTAATAGGGGCAATACCTTGTCTGTTCTTGTATCATTTGTGCATACTTGCTTCTTGCTTGTGTGTGTTATCATTTTATCTTGCATCGCGTATCATTCGGGTCTTTCTTCAATCTGTTTTTCTTCATCCTAACCTGTTTTTCACCTTCTTCATCGTGAGATTGTTTGTCTCACGCTTTCTGCCATCTTCCCGTCCAATCTCCCGAGGGGGCATCATGTCGTTAAACTTGTACCAGGCGCAAACTAGGGCATGTATCATTTTCAGACAATCTTATTCTTTGAAACAACGTGATAAAACACATTGCATCAAAGAGGGGCAAAATGTATACACCTAAAAATGACATAACTCTACTTAAATAAATATTTTAAATATTTATTTCATCTCAATATTCCTCTATCAGTAAATAAATAAATTTATTTATTTATTCGATTCATTCTCTCCCATTTAATTAAATAAATTACATTTATTTAATTAATTTCATCAACCTTATTCTTCTAAAAATAATTTAATTATTTTAATTATTTAATTAAATATTTCATTCTTCTAAATTTAAATAAAATGCAAATTTATTTAAATTAAATCTCTAAAAATCAAATATATTAAATATTTTATCTATTCCTCCAACTTATCTACGAGTAATTTAATTATGCTTTCTTATCTTCTAAAAAATCTTCAATATCTTCTAAAAATAAATTCTTCTTGTCATACAAAAGCAAAAGCTGATTTAAAGCAACTTTGTTTTATCAACAAAACTCTTAAATTAGAAAAATATATTCTAATTTAAGAAATAAAAGCTCATCCTCATCAAGAAAGCAGTTAACTCAATAAAGCATCCTTTTGAATGACACATGTCCTTCTTCTATTCGTGCACGTTCCCTCGAACATCCTCTACCATTGATCTTATTTCTTCTACACTGTTGATCCTCTCTCTCATGAGTCTATAAATACAACTCTCTTCGTCTATTTCATATCCATCATTCGAGTAAACTTATGATGCAGGAACTATAGTGTGCCATTGGAACCCCTACCACCATTATCACACCATTCATCATCCATCCATTATTGTGTTGAAACTCATCTTCAAACACAACAAGTATCATAGCCATTTCTCCTTGTCATCTTGAGGAATTGAAGCAAGGAAGCAAGCTTCTTGAGGGCCATCTTCATCACCGAAAGATCAAGAAAGAATAGGCGAACAATGGAAGTCGCAAGGTAAAAGGTTGTGAGTATCTCTCTTCTTTATTTTAAATCCTTTTTATCTTCACATTTCATTGATGTTTTGGGTTTATTAATTAATTTTATTCATCCCATTTTACCCATCACAATTAGAGAGTGATGAAGCAATGATAGCTTATCACTGGAGAGAAAATGGAGGTGACGGAATGCATGAGATTGATTGAAGGTTAATTTGAGATCAAATAGAGCTAATTATGCATGTGTGGGTGCATGAAATAGTTAACTCTATATTAAGGATCAAAAATCATGCAAACAGAGAGAAAAATAGGAAAAAACAGAGCAAAAACTAGTGAGAAACTCAAGTTTTTCTGTGGCTGCAAAAATGGTAGGGTCGCTAGTAGGGTCGCCCGGGGGAGATCCAAGCTAGACAGGGTCATATGTAGAAAAATAGGTTGGGAGATGTAAGAAGAGAAGAAAAGGAGGGGTTCTACATCAAGAAATAGGTCAATCATGTGGAAGAATTCAAATCTCCACTTGTGTTTGCAGGATCTCCTGGGGAAATCTGGAAATAATAGGGGGAGATTTGGATTGGTTGAGTGGAATTGAAAACTGACAGTGGGAGATGGATCGGGAGACCTCTAGAAGGCTTCTAGGAGGTGCACAAGATGAAAAACAAAGGGGAAAGGTGAAAAATCACCTACAGGACACTCACAAGGCTTAGGAGCAAGGTTGAAAGCTCAAAAAATGCAAGTCGACAAGTGTCGCAGCAAGTGTCGAAAAGCATCGCAAATAGGGAGAGAGAGAAATTGACAAAGAGGAATCAACACAAGACAAGAAAGAGGACACATCGTCAAGAGGTTTGCTACTTAAAGGACATTATTTCACGCTTACATGTACGTGACAAGGATTTGAATCATCAAAGGGGTCCTCGTGGAGGCTGTGCATGATTTTTGTGCTTACAGGCTCAGTGACACTTGGTGGCCTAATGCAACGCAAAGGGGCTCTCAGAATTTTTAAGCTTTTGGGCTTGTACCATGGCACCAAGTGGCAACATTCGTGACCCTCTTCCTTCACTCAAAACCTTTCAAGACTCGGGCTCGCCATTGACAACTCAGGACACTTGGCACTGAGGCACAATGTGGGTATGTTGTTAGACCTGCTAGGTCTCAGAGATGCGAGATGGTGCCATGTGTTTCTCTTTTATAGCCTCCTTCTATTGAAAACATCGAGCCCACCATTGGGTGAAACACGACACTTGGCACCTCAGCACTTTGTGAAGACGTTGTCAAACCTAACGATTCCTTTGGCTTGCAAAAACCTTCCATGTGGAAAATGATGGATCCAATTTTGATGTCTTGCCATAGCTAGGTTCTAACCCGATAAAGACTTAGAAGTGTTGATGATTGCAATATACAGCGTTCTAGCCCTCCTAGCGCCAGAAAACTGTTGGTGATTGTTTTGATGCAATCATAACAATAAGTTAAAATTCACATATAATGAACTGAAACTATACTTGAAAGATAAGAAGGAATCATTTAAGATTCAACTAATCCCAAGTCTACAATGGTTCGGTTGGTCAAGTTCAGTTGGTCAATGTGAAGCTGTAATGTTCAAGGAGTCTTACGTAGTTTAGAGTTTCTTTGTGGTTTACTGGACTAAGATTATGCAAAAGATCATGAGATATGTCAATACTTTTCATTCCTTTGCATAAAAGTGTTACTATGCTGCAAGTTTTAGATGGTTTTCTTGAATTATTGCAGCTTTCTCCTTTATATATCTATGAAAACTGTCTACCTTAAACTCTGTTATGCATGCTTCTTCAAATTTGAGACAATTTCCTTTAGATTTCTACGTTTTCAGCTAAATATTCAGGTGGGTTGGGAAAAGTTAGAAAGATCTATTCTATACCTCATTTACTCTATTGAAGGATCTAATTGTTCTGTTATGCACTATGTAAATACCACAGTAATTTGATCAAATCCACAGTAAAAACCTTAAATGTAAGTTCTGAGCATTTTCACAAACATACATTTAAAATTGCAAGCTCTCAAAGATAATATTTCAAAACACAAAGAAGAGCAGGAGAACACTCAGAAGATAGATGCAGAACTCCAGATTCTATTGTATTAGAAACAAACAGTCATACATGATTTACAATGTAGGAATGACTCTTAGTTTCATTGATCAAACTACAGAGAACTTACAAGCTTTACAGATACAGTAAGGAAGCCAGACATTCCACGCGCACCTTACTGCAGACAACAGGTGACCTCCTCTAAACTAAACTATGCCCAGAAAGACTCTACAATTCTGGCAAAATACTAAAATCCCTGTGTAGCCCCTGTGTAAAGTATTACAGTGCAGAGAGGCACAATATATAGACTTTCTGATTGTCCTCACTACAGCAAAAAAAACCTAACTAAACCTCTGGTTCAAACCCCTGGTTACAGCAATAAATACAGATGAACCAGTCCTCAAAAATATCTCTGAGTAGTGTCAAATCTGGGTGAAATATTGCCCCTTCTGAGAAGCTTTGGCAGCTCAGAAATAACTTCCGTTTGTCTGTTGTAGTAATACTCTTAGCTGCAACCTTGTCCTTTATTTGAATGGCCTTGACTTCTTCGCACTTCATCTTTATCTTCCTGCTCCTGAGATTAGATTTCCTTCCTCCATGATGTCACTGTGTTGAATTTCCAGCTGCTTCCTCAACTGCAAGCCTGCAAAACAAGACAAGCAATAAGTATCAAATTTACCAAATGAACAGTAGGAAATCAAAATACCTGTTTAAATCAAGGTGACTGCAAAAAAAATGTGGAAATCTGGCTCAAAAAACCCTCAAAACGCGTTCAAAATGTATACAGATTGCCCAAAACCAAATGGGTCAACCATCGCTGACTAGAAAAATACAACGGGCACCAAAAAAAATGGTTTAAAATTCCCACCGCTCCATTTCCCGCCCATCGGCGTGATAATCGCCATCGGCGTGTCCAAAAATTGATTGACCGATGTTCGTTATTTGGCTGATGGCCTTTCTCGCTATTTCCTCCTTATTTCTTTCCATCGGCGTAAGTCTATACTATCGGCGAGCCTCAAAATTCCTTCGCCGATCACTATTGTTTGGCCGACGGCCCTTCGGTTTGTATTTCTTTTTTATCGGCATGAGAATCGCCATCGGTGAACTCACAAATTTCTTCCGCCGATCATTCTCTTCTCACCGATGCCTTATTGGCTTGTGTTTCCTTCTTATCGGTGAGAAATTCGCCATCGGCGAACTCTAAATCTTCTTCGCCGATTTTCATTGTTTCATCAATGTCATTCGTCGGTGAGACTCTTACCGACAACCCTTCATATCTTCACCCTTCCTTTCATCGGCAAAGGTTTGAAGTGTTGGGCCGATCGCTTTGTTCTGGCCGAAATGACCTTAACACTTACGTCTTTCTTTCATGTTATCGGCGTGAGTCCATACTTCGCCTAGACATTCCCAAACTCCACCGATAATGTAAACTAGGCCGATGGCCTCTATCGGCGAGACCATACCGCTCGGGGTGACCTATTGAAACTTGGCCGACGTTGTAAGTTATGCCGATGACAATATCATCGGCGAGAGATACCCCCTCGGGGTGACAATTTCAAACACTGCCGATTGCATTTGTTACACCGATGGCAAAAGGCCATCGGTATGCCTTCGTTTATCGGTGAAAGCCTAAAGCATTGCCCCGATAGTAAATGTTATACCGATACCTCACATCGGCCACAGTCTTACCGAAGCTTTTCGAACCATTTGAACCATTGAACCAAAAAAGAGGTTCAATACGGTGGTTCAACGATACACAGCGACTGTTAAAAGAAAATGAACCCCACGAACTTTGAACCAATGAACCAAAAAAGAAGGTTCAAAACCAAAGTTCAAAGCGGCGGTTCAAAGATGTAATACAAAATAACAGCCCGCCCCTTTAAGACATTTTTGAACATCCCAAACCCTTTTGAACCCTGAAACATTGAACCTTGAAAAAAGGTTCAATGCGCAGGTTCAACGCGCAGGTTCAAACCTGCGAAAAAACACTTCTAATGAATAAATAATGGCGAGTAAAGTGCCCGATGCACTTTCTGCAAAACAATCAAATGTAACATATAGAGTGGAACCCAGACAAAATTGCCCACGACCCGGAACTACTAAGTATGATTTTTTTCGAAATTTAAAACGAATACCAAAAAAAAGGCAAACAACTGACTGTTTATCATGCAAAACCTGATAGTACATTCTACTAAATTGATCATAACTTGCAAAATATGATGAATTTTAAGATGGTTCAAAAAGCAACCCTGGCTCATTTTTCACAAGGAATCCAACCATATTATGCAATGGTATTGCAAATGCAATTTTCTATATTTTTTAACAAGGTTTACAAATTTGACTCTCTTTTTCCCTTACCACCAAGCAGAGCAAAACAAGCAGAAGCAAAAAGGCAAAGCAACAGCAGGGGTCCTCATTTTGCTAAGGGGCAAAATGGGGTGTGTTGTGAACATCACAACAAGAAGATGATGTTGTATACCTAGACTTGAAGACCGACTCTACAGATGCATCCAATAGCTGGCACTAACCTGTCTCTGACCCAAAATAAAATGTAGAGAAGGGGCTCTATACCTTGACCTTGGAATTGTGAATATTACACTCAAAGATAATTAGCAATGCAACATAATTCCTATAAAAAAAACCTTGTCAAACATCAAAATGGAAAGTACCTATACATTCCTTGCAATTTTTTGATAAATTTAAAAAAAATTGCCAAAATTTGACTCCACATGTAAATGTTATGCCTATCACAAGAAAATATGTAAACATAAGCTTTAAAATAAAATATTTGATACATGGAGTAAAATTTTGGAACTAACTTTCCAACGCTTATAACAACGTAAAAATATGATATCATAGCAAAAAGTTATTGCTCTTGAAAAAGTAGGTCCTTTATGCAATTCAAATTGACCTCAACACTATGTTGGTGGCTAGCTAGGTGGCACTGCCAAATGGGCTAAGTGGTGATGGCGAGAGAGGTGGCACTTAGGCAGATTTATCCATGGTGGAGTGGAGGCAGTGAGTATGAGAGGTATTGCCGATTGAGTGGCCCTGGAGCGGTGATGAAGCGACCTCAACTTAAGCCCTCAAAGGCTCAAAAGAACTAGGGGCCATGATAAACCCCAAAACATTCGAATCTTATGCATGTTGATTTTGATGTCACTACCTTGTGACCACTATACCTATGCTAATGCTTGTTAACACAAACTTAAGATAAAATATAATAAAAAAACATACTTTCTGATGACACAAGTGATGATGCAAGTGAGAGAATATATTGTAGAATATTATGCAAGATGTAGATTTGGTTGGATACTATGACTGTGTGGACTATACAATGACTATATAGATTTGTATAGATGTACAGGCTGTTGACCATGAAAAATCTGCAAACCTTAAAAATCTCCAAATTTTTTTTGCACCAAAACCTATAGAGTTTTGTATGGATTTATAAGTTTTTGGACCTTGCTATAATGGTATAGATGATTATTATATTCTAATAAACAAAGTCACTACTCACAAGCCATGGACATTGTTATTTTTTTTCAATGACCATTATAAGAAAGAGCTTTTGAGACCTGAACTAAAGAAATAAGAATTTGTAAACTACAAAAAAAAAGAAAAAGAAAAAGAAAAAGAGAAGCATGACTTATTATGTGATGCACCTTGCTTTCACCACATTAAATATTGTTATGTGCTCTAAAGACTAAGCTTAGATCATTGGTATCAGATAGGACCTCACTTATCAAGGTTTAATGTTGTAACTATTTAGATTTGCTACTTTGTTTGGGATTGGGACCCTTTTCCCAGCTAAACTTAATCAAAAACATATAGGACCTCACAAAATTTGAATATACCTATGCTCATATCATTGAAACAACTAAGATAAATTTCTAAGAAACTGTTTGAACTCATGATATCAAAAAATTGCATTGACATTACTATAATAGTTCTAATTGTCCAAATATTTAATTGCAAACATATGTAATGTCTATAGCCTTGCAAATTGCACCTCAACCCTTGACATTGCTATAATAGTTGTGGGTGTCCAAATATTCAATTGTAAACATATCTAATCTCTACGGCCCTACAAATCCCACCTCAACCTTGCAGCCCTACACAAGATTGTAGCTACCTTAGAACCTTTGTTTAATGTATACATCAATTACAATGACAACTAAAACAAAAAGATAAATTGAACAACCAAATACATTAATTTTAAACATTACAAATCATATTAATTAAAAAATATTAATTTTAACAAATCAAATCAACTTTAAAAACTTTGTATTTTGGACAGAATAATATAGTGCCATAACAAGTACTAATAATATTAGACACCAATACCATACATCCTTTATGGACACTACAGACAATAAAGACAAATACCTTCCTTACAACCACTGTATTGTACATGTGTGGTGTGCCCCTTCCATCTATCCACTCCTTTCCATAAAATAAATCAATGCATTTAGTAAAATCTTTCTATAGAGGGGCAACTAATATCAAGTCAGGCTTGAAGTTCACACTAACAGCACCCCATAATTCTGAATCCAATATAAATACGATTCCAATAAAATATTCTCATTTCTACCATTTCATAGTGGGAGGCAATTCAAGGAATCTATCTCCATCAATCTTTTAAAAAATTGAATACAACGAAAGAGAGCGGGAATCGATAGTTTTGTCTGCTTTGTGCAGATTTATATTGAGTCAATTTCACCCTTAAAAATATTTCGGTTGTCAAAATCATACCGAAATGATTTTGTCTTTTATGATTATAATGTGTGAAGTCATAGGTAAGATGTAACATATAATTACTCTAACTGGGTATGGATTCCATTAAAATGGTTCTGTTGTGTCGCATTGATAAGAAATTGAAGGAATCGATCACCATCAACATAAAATACAGTGAAAGACAGATGGAATCCACTACATAAAGCAGGGAAGTGGTGAAAGATGGCATAAATAATGTCACACTCCACCAGGCCTGGAATTTGATGGTCTATTTGGCCATTTTTGCCATTTTGGACGGTATTTTACAACTTCAAAATTTATTAGACCATATAGCTTGACTTGCTAAATTTTTACATAACCATATATATGACACTCTAAATTATTCATAAAGGGTAATATAATATAATATTCATATTTATAATATATATTATTTTATAATAATTTGTTATTGAAATATAAATGATGTTTTCTGTTACAATGAACATTTTTAAAAATTGATATAGAAATATATATTAAATTAGAATATTTTCAAAGATAATTGTAAATGATATTTTAGAATGTTTATATTCAATAAATTTTAAAAATCAATTTACAAACAAATCTTTGCTTTGTCTATAATTGTTATTTATTACTTTTTATTTTTTAAAATCAATTTAGAAACAAATTTTTGCTTTGTCTATACTTTTTTTTTTTTAAAGGGGAAAAAATTTTATTCAATCCAAAGTGAGAAACAAGACAAGAGCCACAGGCTCAACAGAAAGGATAACAGCCAACAAACTAACAACAACACTACTTATTCCTGTCTTCCAATAAAAATCTCTCCACAATCCCCAGATAATCAGAAGATAACTCATTCCTACCACTGATATCCCAACCATCTCCTTTCTCCAAGGCCCACTTCGCCAAGCAGTCAGCCACGCTGTTCCATTCTCTAGGGATGTGACAAAAAGAGACAGATTCTAAGGAACTACAAACACTCAAAATCTGTCTGACCATCGAAGCTAAATGCCAACTAACACCATCCAATCTCTGGTTGTTCAACATATCCACAACAATCTGAGAGTCTGACTCACATATAATCCTCCTCCAGCCAAGAGAGCAACCCCGCTCAACAACAATCTTAATAGCAAGGGCCTCCATTAGGTTATTAGAGTAATGCCCTTTGTAGACAGAGAAGCAAAAAACAACATCCCCATCCTTACTTCTACCAATACCCCCAATATCAGCATGCCTAGGATTCCCACGAGAAGATCCATCAGTATTAATCTTCAGGACTCCATCTAGAGGGGGTGCCCACTTCCCATCATGACAGACCGGTTTCTTAACACGGCGGGGCATAAGACCAGTACGGCACCCCCTACTATTAACACCCAAGCTCAGATCCCACACAACCGCAACATCCCCAGGATCAATACTTTCAGATAGATCACATTTAGCAGAAATAGTCTCCTGGAGCCTACTGATAATCTTCATCCACAGTTGACCAGTATCCAATCTGGAATCACAAAAAACTCTACGGTTCCTTTCCAGCCAAAGGTTCCAAAGAATGAAAATGGGCCCAATGAACCAGGCCACCTGAAGAAAAGGCGTCTTCGTAGGAGGCCTGCCCAGGCTCTCCCAAAACTCGATAAGAGAGGAAACATGAATGCACCCATGATGCCAAGCCTCCCACCATCTGTGCCAAATCTCACGAGAAAAGGGGCAATGAAAGAACAAGTGGGAAGAACATTCTTCACTGCACAAATAGAGAAAACAAATGGAAGGTCCCTGAAACCCCCGTTTACGAAGATTCTCCCAAGTGAGACATTTCCTCTGGGCAACCAACCATAAAAAGAAGTTACACTTGGGCCAAGAAAAGTTGTTCCAAACCTTCCTCCACCAGGGCACCTCGGTAGGTCCATATAAATTCCTATCAAGCACAGCATAACCTTGAGCAATAGTATAATCCCCTTTTGGGCTAGGGCTCCAAGCCAACTTGTCCCTCTCCTTCAGAGTGCTGCAAAACCTGCCCTCCAAGACCTTACACAAAGCAGCACGATCCTCATCAGAGCCACCCACAGGCCACTCTTGCGGATCCTTCCAGCAAGACACCTCCAGATGACCGATACGCTTAACTGTTTTAAAATGCTCCACCTTAGTCCAACCAACATCAGAGAACATCTGGCACAGAGGCATAAGCTGAGGGAAACTAGACAGAATGGCAGGGTGGCCATCCCAAGAGTCCAGCCAAAAAAGAGCATCAGAACCATTATTACAGATCCAGAAAAGACCATTTTGAACAAGCTGAGCTCCCTTCTTAAGAGTATCCCAAATGCAAGAGCCTTTGCCCAACAAAGCAATCCGTGGCACATCCCGGCTCTTAACCCCAGGAACATACTTGCAAGCAAGAATCTTGGCCCAATCTTGATCCTGGTTGTTGCACCATCTCTAGTACAGCTTAGCCGCCAAAGCCGTAACCACAAGAGTCATAGACCTAAGGCCAAGGCCCCCAGCATGCTTCGGCCGACAGACAGACTCCCACTTGACTAAACTCCATTTCGAGGAAAGAAGGTTACCTGACCAAAGGAATTGCCGGGAGAGAGCATCAAAATCCCTCACAAAGGATGCAGGAGGAATCTGCACACAACACATGTAAATAGGGAGAGACTGCACCACAGCTTTTAGGAGAAGCACTCTACTAGCAGAAGAGAGCCATCTGTAAGTCCAATGGCTAACCTTACTCTGGAACTTATCCAAAATCCCCTGCCAAAAGTCACGACGCTGAGATCCCAGAGCCAAAGGGGTCCCCAGGTACATCATAGGAAGAGAACCAATTTGGAATCTAAGAATCCTGGCGATCCTAGTCTGAATGAGACGAGGAGTATTAAAGAAATAGATGGAAGATTTATCATCATTGATCCGCTGACCAGAAGCTCTCAAATAGATGTCTAAAGTTCTCCTGAAGTTCACTGCCTCACTGATTCTAGCCAAGCCCATCAGTCCAGTATCATCCACAAACTGAAGGTGAGAACAGGGAGGGAGATCATTGGTCTAGCTCCAACCGTGAAGAAGACCCAGCCACACCTGAGATTTAATAAATCTACCAAGACCCTCCGCCATGATAATGAAAAGATACGGGGACAGAGGGTCCCCTTGCCGAAGACCCCGAGAAGCACTAAACCAATCTAAAGAATCCCCATTAAGAAGAATAGAGAAGGAGGATGAGATTACACAACTGAGAACCCAGCTCACCCATTCCTCGTTGAAGCTAAAAGCCAAGAGGATATTCTGAAGAAACTCCCAGCTCACCTGATCATAAGTGTTGGCCATGTCAAGCTTAATGAACATCGCCTTCTCCTTAGAGGAAGCCATAGAGTGAATAACCTCCGTAGTAATCACGACACCATCCAAAATCTGTCTCCCTTCCACAAAACCTCCCTGCTCAACAGAAATCAAAGCACCAAGGATAGGTTTGAGTCTCTTAGCAATCAACTTGGTAATGATCTTGTAGGTGACATTGCATAAGGTGATAGGCCTAAACTGATCCATCCGAATAGCCCCCTCCTTCTTAGGTATGAGAGCCAGAAAAGTAGAATTCAAAGACTTAAGCATTTGTTTGTTCCTAAGAGATTCCTGAACCACCTCAAGGAGATCAGACTTTATTATTTCCCAAAATTCCTGGAAGAACTCAATCGGAAACCCATCTGGGCCAGGAGCTTTGCCTTTTTTCATACTAAACACAACTTTCTCCAACTCAGGTAACAAGATTGGGCTCAGAAGAGCCCTATTCATCTCATCCGAGACCAAGCAAGGAATACAATCCAAGATAGCCCTCTCTTCAGATCTGGCAGCAATATCCTCCCTGGAAAAAAGATTAGAAAAATAGTTGACAGCTTCCCTAGAGATTTCACCATAGGACGAGAGTTGAGTCCCATCACTTGAGACAAGAGTGGAGATAGAGTTCCCCTGCCTACGGGCCTTAACCGAGTTATGAAAAAAAGCCGTGTTCCTGTCCCCCTCCTGAAGCCAATCAATCCGAGCTTTTTGCTTCCAGAAAATCTCCTCCCAAAGCTCCCACTCTTCTAAGCCCTTGAGGGCCAGGGACTCAGCATTCAGAAGGTCAGAGGATAGCCCATAGTCTCGAATCTGACGAGTGACACTATCCAGCTTGGACTGAGCAGCAAGCTTCTGAGCATGCAAGTTCCCAAAACATTGATAATTCCACCTCTTAAGCCGATACTTCACATATTGAAGCCATTTACTAAAAGTGTACATGGCCCTCTCATGGGCAGGAAGCCCTTCGTACCACCAATCCAGCACAAGATCCCGAAGAGATTGATCTCGTAACCACATCAATTGAAATTTAAAAGAAGGATTTTTCGTGACCCCATAAGAGGAGGCACAGAGTTTGATCGGCCAGTGATCGGATCCCCTCCAATCCAGGATTTCAGAACTGGTAGTCCACCTGCTGCTCATCCAATAATAGGAAACCAGAAATCTATCTAGCCATTCTGAGATAACCTCATCCCCACACCTCCTGTTGTTCCAAGTAAACACTCCATTGATTGGCTTTACGTCAACAAGGTTAAGGAAACCAATATTATTTCTGAGCAAAAGAGAAGAAGGATCAAGCCTGGCTAACCCTCCTTGTTTTTCCTCCATACTAATAACAGTATTAAAGTCACCTACCAACATCCATGGGAGAAACGGTTCCAGAGAACGGACAAAATAGATATGATCCCAAAGATGAGTCTTACCTAGAAGATCAATAGGAGCATAAATATTAGAGAAGAGACATCTTTCGCCAGTTTCAAAAATGGAGGCCACCATAGAGATGGAAGACCGACTAGAAACCCACCATAAGGGGGAAACTTTCCTCGGGTTCTAGAAGCAAGCCACCCCCCCCGAACTGCCCAACGCCCCCACCCCCTGCCAGTAGCCTTGGGGCCAGATACGCAGAGCACAATTATTCAAACCATCCACTGTAAGCTTGGTTTCCTGTATAAAGACCACATCCAGAGCCTAAGACTCAATTAATCTACGAACAGCCTTTTGTCTAGGGATGCTGTTCAACCCCCTTACATTCCAAGATAAAACTATCATTTAGGGGGGTGGGAGAAGTGGGAATCAATGGGTTTCACAGACTTAGACTCAACCAAAGTATCACCCATAATCTTAACCTTCTCTTGATCAGTTTTCCTTCCACTCCTTGTCTGTTTATCTAGAGGCCCCTTTTTAAAAGATTTTTGATGCAAACCTAAGGCTGGAGGAGCCTTAGCACCCTTCACAGGATCCGCGGACCCCTTCGTAACTTGGGGACAAGGAGCTGAACCAGCAGTACCCACCGGAAACTGTGACTCCTGGAGGCCACCAATATTCTGAACTTGAGGAGGCAAGTCCAAAGCCGGCTGGCCAGCCTGATGAATCCCTGACGGAAGAATCCGCTCTTCCTCCTTCACCTCCACCACCTGAATCTCTTCCTGACCTTGAACCCCAGAAGAGAGCTCTACCGGATTACCATCTTCTTGGACTACACTGTCAAGAACCTCAAACTGATTAAATGTGCCATCATTCTGTCTATCCATCCAGGATCTCTTCTTGCCTTTGCCTTTATTCCGAGAAATAACCGGGGTAAATCCCTCCTTATCAACAGGCCCATCCAACATTGGAGCTTTGCCCTTGTCCATCCTAGGAGGTCCAGAGGTAGACATGGGGGAAGATTTCAATCTAGGACATCTGCGGTGTAGATGCCCATACTCATGGCAAATTCGGCATCTGAATGGTAGGGTTTCGTAATCTAGCTGTTGGATCTAGGAGGAAGAACCCATGCAAATCTCCATAGAGTCTGGTAATGGATTATTCAAATCAACTTCGACACAAATACGAGCAAAAGAAATTACCTTACGGTCTTGAGTCTGTGAAGCCGATCCAACAGGTTTTCCAAGAAGCAAAGAGATTGAATGTAGGATGTCTTCCCTCCAGAATTCCAACGGAAGCCTCGCCAAGCGAACCCACACAGGCACCCGTGAAGGGATCTCTTCAGTAGAGTTGAAGCCCATATGCCAGGGCTTGATGAAGAGCCCAACCTGGTTAAAGAAATAAGGGCCACCTTCAAAAGCCCTATTCCTGTCTGACATGCTTGAAAAAATAACCAGAAAATAGTTATTAGCCGCTAAAAGGATCTCCATATCTCCTTCAGGGTTCCAAACCCGACGTGCCCAGGATTCCAATATGGGAAGAGAGAGACGAAGGCCCAAAAATTTGCAAATAAGAGCATGCTTGCCCCAGTACTCAACATCCTCTGAAACTTGCTCAGGTTGAATAACCAAAACCGGTCTATCTTCCGATCTCTCCAAACATCCATTTACTTTTTTAATTCGAAGCGACCCTTTTGAAGAGGAGGTACCCTCTCCAGAAAGAGGAAACTCAGTCCGATCCTTGACACTGGCATGCATCAGAGAGGATGGATCTCCCATCTCCAAGTCTAGGGAAGAAGCAAAACCCTGATTCTCCATGGCAAAGAGAGCCCACACGCCAGGCAGAAGAGGGAAGGAGGCAAGGTAGACGGCTCAAAAGCCCCAGCCGCCGCGCACCCCCCGTCCAGGCAACCCACGCACTAGACAATGACCCGACCAGCGTCCAGCCACGAAGGGGAGGAGCTCACACCCCTGCCCACGCCCCTCCAGACCCCTGCGCACTCAGAAAAACCCCCCCGCGAGCAGGAAATGCCCACCAAACACACTCAGACGCTGAAAATGGAAGCGGCTAGGGCACGCGTGCCCTAACACGCACCAGAGCTCCGCACAGCGCCATCCTTTTCCGCTTTGTCTATACTTGTTAATATGCTATTTATTGTTTATTATATATGGAATATGTACAATTAACTTTGCAAATGACAATTATAGAGATTAAGAAGAGTTGTAATTAAGAGCTGATTTACAATTAGAGGGATTAAAAAGAATTGCTGCTACTTCCTCCATTGTTATTCAATTCACCAAGGTCATCTTTCTATCGACTCTTTGTTTCCAACTTTATGGCATGTTTTTGTCTTGATTTGGTGAGATGGCCTATTTCTGGCAGTCCATTGACTATTATTTATTTTATCATGACAATGCCAAATTTCAATGATCATTGTTAAGAATCCTCTGGAGTCAGATTAGTACAGTTGTGAATGTCAAGGTGAACCACTTGAAACAATTGATCACCGTGAAGTTTCTCCAAAGGAAGAGGTCTTGTTGTTTGTAGTTTTGTTTGTGATTCTATGACTATGTTGTTGATTGTTGTTATTTTTCATAGTCTTTAGACTACTTTTTAGTAACTGCATTCTTTCAATATAAAAAAAATCACTGAACATTTTTTGACAAGTTATAGTTTTCTTAAAACATCAATTGAAAAGTAGTTAAATGACCAAACCGTCATAAAAAATTTATATGACAGGCAGAGGTGACCGTCAAATTCCAGGCCTGCACTCCACCGTCATGCATGGACCCCACACACAGCGTATCATGCACGACCCTTTCCCTGCCTATTGACTTGTTCAACAATATAACGACAAAATAAATCAGATTCTCTTGCAAATCTATTTACGCACGAAGGGATAACTAATGGCGAATAAAAATACTTTTAACTTCAAAGTGATGTGCTCCATGTTGAAACGAACAATCCCTAAAATGCATCAGTTTTCCTTTCATTTTGGTTCCCTTTGATCTGGCTTATAATCTGAGCCTTTATTTTTAAGGATTAGTTTTATATTAAGTTTACTTTTTAATTATTTTATTTTAAAGTTTATGGGAAAAAGAGGTTAGATAATTTTTACTTATTTTGGTGATTTTTTTTAATCTTTTGATTTTGTAATTTCTAATTTTTAAAATAAGTTTGATTATATTTTAAATATTTATATATTCATTTTACCTTTATTTTATAGTTTTTTATCTTTTTAAAGTTTGTTTGTTTTAAGATTTAATTAAAATATTAATTTATTTTGAAGGAGTGCTCATTTAAACTTTGTAAATGGTTTTTTATTTTATTTTATCAATTAGGATATCCTTATTAAGATTAATTATAATGAGCAATCTAATTTTGATCATGATACACATGTAGATAAGTACGATCTTTGTTGTATTGGACAATTACTTTTTCAAAAGCTTGTTAATACTACTTCTACTAAAATAATTATCTACATCTCTTCATAATTTGTTGCTCAAAACTATGATATTTTGGATCTACTCACCACAAAAGTGAATGAGGTGGACCGAGAATAAGACATGTGTTTGTATCCTTGTTGATGGCATGGATCGAATTACTCCTACCTTCTAAGAAAAGCTAGCTAAACAAAAGATAATCCGATTAATTACTCACTTCACGTGGAAGGAGAATCTCATGGATGACAACAATATGATTGTATAGAGCAGGGGTCACACTAATTTGCTTGCTCACTTTGCAAGGAAGGAGTGCCTAATGGTGAAATATGATGTTGATTCAAGGAGTTGGATGCCAGCTGGTTGAAGTTTGAATTATTGAGATGTTTGAATATTCCCTTTGCAATGATATTGTTGTGAGTTTTGTGTTAATAAGTTCGATGAGCTCATCTAAGAGAACGAGCTCTCTTAAACAAGACTCTTCTCTGACACACCTTATCTCATTTTTCTTATGAATCTGTCATAGGATTTTTGTTTGTTTTTTGATTTCTTCCATTGCTGGGATTTCTTGTATTGGTATATACTTGTTCTAATTTCATCCAAAATTGTCTCAATCCAATTTTTTTTATCACTGGACATATTTGGCGTGAAAGACCAAGTGAGAGATAGGAAGCTTAAGAGAGAAGGTAATTTTGGTGCATTTGCTTGCTTCTTTTAAGTTGATGTGCTTGCTTTGATAATAGTTGGTTTGATGTTCATTGAATATTTCATGATGATATTGAGAAGATTTTCCTTCTTGTTTTATGCTCTTGAAAGATGAAAGATTTTAACTAAATGTACTAATCTAAATGCATGCAGAAAATAATGTATTCTATCTATTTTTTATATTATCTAAAATAAAGTATGAATTAATTAAGTAATGCAACTAATCATTTCTATATGACTTTGTGTATATGCAAAATTTAGAACAAACACCAAAGAGATTAAAACAATATTAAACCCTTTATTCTAAATCAATTATAGCCTTCGATTGAGGTAAACGGAGTTCAAACAAAACAAATACTTGATACTATCTTACCAATATAAACCCTCTTTATTGAAGTTGATTGCTCAAGATGTGATTGATGTGGTTGCTCAAGGAGTTATGCAATATTTCTACATGTACCTATCAAGCCTTTGATTGAGATGATGTGTTGGTCTTGATGATATTTTGATATATGTAGCTATCAAGCTTAAGAGGGCAATCTTATTTGATGAAGAATTAGTTTGGATTTATAGATTTTTTATTGAGGACATGAATGATCTAGATTTGAAAATTTAGTATTGAATTGGATGGTTGAGATACATTATCATTATTCACCATGTTCTTCAATTCGGCTAACCTTTTCTCATTATAATCTTTTCTAACCTTTATTTCTGCAGACTTTTCAAATGACTCAAAATGAGAACTTACAGATTTGATTAGGCCTCTGCGCTGATCCATTGGTGGCAGTGATGTGTGTTTTTGGTATGAAGGCATCAACTTTTCTAGGATTCTAGATGCTTCACCAATAAGTTCATTGTCCTGCATGTGTGACCTTAGCATCTATTCATGTGCTTTTGCTTGAATGATTGACACTAGTTTAAATTTTTGTACATGAGATAATGAGGCCAAATTTATTGGTCCTTGTAAGAGCTCAGACTCATCCAAATCTTGTTCTCTCTCCAAAGGTTCCCTAATAGAATCACCTAGGGCAGCAGTAGTGTCTTGTCATTCCTTTAGACACTTCTTCTTGATTTTGTTTCAGAGGTTCCATGTCCATGTTCTCTTGTTCACCAATATTTTGCTCTAGTGTAGACCTCTCCTCAGATTGATTAAGTTCTTGATCATCAACTTTGTTTTATTCTGTAGTTTCCTCCTTGTTTTCTTGATCAATTTGTTGTTCTGGAGGAGGACTTGTTTCAACTTGATCATTAGCAGTAGAGGCTTGAACATATTCTTCTTTTTCTAAGGCCTCTTCTTCAAGGTCTTCCTCAGTTTTCTCAGGACTTTTCTCTTTTTCTTGCTCTTCCATTGCTTTGTCTCTTACCAGAGGATTTGTATCAGTTTGTTCTAAACCTTGATCCATGCTGACTTCCAGAATAGATGTATCTCCAACTCTTGTTTCTTTATTATCATATATGGTTGGGAGATGGAACTCCTCTAACACTCTTAAGGTAATTTCTTCAATTTCTTTGACAACCTTTTCTATGTCATCTGCCATTAGAGTATTCATCCTTCTTTTTGTTATGAATTCTTTATGGAGCATTTTGGTGACTTTTGTCTTATCTTCTGAGGTGATTTTCAGGCATAGCTTTATTAGTGTGTGCTCTCTAAGCTCAATGTCCTTGGCCATAGCAGCTTCTTTTCTTGCAGACATTATACTTGCCAAGCTATCTGGAAGATCAGAAATTATCTCAATCAGAGTTTTGATGTATATGTCCAGGTATTTGACAATGGTAGTTTTAATGATATATCTGTCTACATCATCATAGTCATCATAGAGTTGGGTAATAGGTTTTAAATCGCCATCAATAGTAATGGTCTTCAATACATCTTTTAGTGTGATTGTAGCCTATACTTTCACATACTCTATCTTCTTTTCCTTCTTTCCTCCTTTCTCTTGCCAGAGGACTTTTCTTGACCAGTATCAAAGATTTTTGCTACTTTAAGCTTCATCTTTTTAATCTCTTCATCAGACTCTGTTTCCTCCTCATCATCTCTAATGCTTACATGCATTCTTTTTGCTTTTTTCTTCTATCTTTCATGACTTGTTGCAGGGGCTTCCACACTAGGATAGGGTGTGAGACCAGACGATACATATGTGGTTTCTATAGAGGTAGATCCTCTAGTTCTTCTATGTGTTATTGTTAGGTTCTTTGGTTGCCTCTTAGGCTCTTCTGGATCCTTAACCGGTTCACTTTCCTTCTTTTCTTTTGTTTCCCTATCTACTTGAGCTTTTGCTCTTGCTTCTGCGATTTGTTCTTTTGTAAATCCATGTCTTTGGGCATATTCTTCAACTATTTTTCTTGTCTTTTTCTAAATTTCTGGCATTCTATGTTCTACATGGATTTTTGTTGACAACTCCTCATAGGTCCCAAATGTTTCTTCTTTGGGATCCCTAGGTTTGCTTAACACATGTTGGGCATAGTTGTCCAATATTTTTCCATCTACTTCATATCCCATTGGCATAATCCACACTATTCTAGGCTCAACAACCTCCATCATGCATTGGTCTTTAGTTACAATAAAGAAAATGTCATTTTTGTATTTGTCAACAATTCCCTTAGGAATCCTTTCCCTATACTGCATAATTCTTTGAAAATTCTTGAAATAGCCCCATAGGGTTGTGGTTTGTTCCTCATAGCTTCCTATGTTGTTTAAATGATCTCTAATTTGAACTGCCACTAGTTGATTGTTTAACCATAACAAGTTTTTCATCCCAGGTAATTCTTGCTTTAAGTAGAAGAATAGGCAGATGATCAACTTACCAAATTTGAAGGGATATTTTCTCTCCTTTGTTTTCTTCAGGTTTTCCAATAGCTGTTGTCGTAGTAATTCATAGAGTTCATAGTTTGCATTCTCCCTAATCATCTGATAGGCAGTGTAAATAGCAGTACCAGAGATAGAGTTCTCCCAGTTGGAGAAATAGACCTTGTATCCAATCACCATTGAGGCAAACCTCACTGCATGATCTATAATATCATTCATTGTTAATGCCCTCTTGTCAAATTGGGCTCTGATTGCTTCTATCATAGTGTTATTCTTCACATCTTTCAATAGGGACAAACTACTAATAAAGTTTAATCATGTCACGACCCTAATCGCATCTTTGGTGATCTTGAAGGGATTTTCCAACCACATGAACTCATCATGGATCCTTCTCAACACATATTAGACCCATTCATCTTCTGTAAAAGTAGTGTAATCTTGTGAATTTATTGTCACCATGTTCTTCTAGGGTAACATGAATGTAATCCCTAACATCCTTCGCACGCATCACACCATGTGGTATATTAAAAAATGCACCCATTGGATTGACTTCCTTTGATTTGTAAGTGTGTTTCTTGAATTTTGGCCGAGCTCTCTCTGTAATATCAACAATTTGTGGGGTTGCCATTTTTTTTACAAAGATTTAAATGAATTTACAATAGGGTTTCAACTGGAAATACTGTTTTCTACCAAGCAAGGGTTTTCTATGCTTGAATCACTCTAAGTCACTTAGAAATCTCTGGAGATCATAGAAATTGCTTGAAATTCACCTTTAATTCTCTTGGACACTCAATAACTTGAATGCAAAGTGAATTGTATATCAAATAACCTTCTTTTTATCCTTTGTTATGAAGACCTAAGTCATCATAAATTCTTTTTCACAAAAAGTTGTCAAACTCTTTACTGTAGAATACAATCAGTTAGGATTACTCTGCAATGTTCTTTATTAGAACCTTTTCCATAATTTCTTTCAAAAGATTTTTCATGTAAGTCTTTTCATCATATCATCGTGCTGGATTCCAGCACTAACTTCCTAGCTAGGGGATTAGGATTTTCAATATAGCTCCTCTTGAGCCAGAGTTCCCAATTTACTTCCCAGAGGAAGTATTTGCACCAAAGACTGGTGCAGAACCATCCCTAATCTCATTGACATCCTTCTTAATCTAGACCTTGCTCATTACCTTCTTGATTTCCATTGGATCAATCTTGTTCTTACCTTTTTCTTCTCTCTGCTCTGTTTTCCTCTTCTCTGTAGGATAGTCTCTTTTCTCATTTTTGCTTCTACAGAATCATGCAATATGTCCAAACTTATTGCAACTGTAGCATACCACATTCCTCTATCCCTGATTCCTTCTATTGATTGGATTCATTCTTGTTATGCATAGGTTAACCATATGCCCAAATCTATTGCATGCAAAACATTGTTCATTGAAGGATTGAGTGTTCCTTACATTGTTGAAACCATTCCTTATTACACTCCTATATTCACTTGCCACGTGACCAATTCTTTTGCAATTGAAACATTGACTAGAGAAAGATGGATTATTTTGATTCATTCTACTTCTACATTGAGTAGCCCTATGACCAAACTTATTGCATTTAAAATAATTGCCATTGAAAGATGGATACCTTTGAGCATTTGGCTGTCTGATAGGAGGCCTTCTGGGTCTACTTTTCTGATTACGGAATTGATTGCTTTTGTTTTTCCTCATCTCAATGTTTTCATGACCTAATTTAGAACTTTCTCCTTTTTCAAATCCCAAGCCTTGCTTGTCATTTGGACTCTTTTGGCTTTCAATCAACTCCTCAAGCTTTGCAGAGATTATTTTGAATTTTTCTTTATAACTGTTAGCTTCTTCTAGATCATTTTTTAGAAGTACCACATCTTTTGCCAATTTTTCACATTCCTCAGACTTATTCTTTACAACTTGATTCAGATGCTTTTCAATGTCCTCTTTTTCTTCAATTTCTAGTGTTAAATTGTTTAAAGTTTCATTTGCTTCATTCAACTTTTCACTTAGCTCCTTGCTCTTTTCTTTGAACTTCTTGACTTGTTCCCTTAGCTTCAAAATGCACTCATCAGCTTCTTGGACATTCACCTTCAGATCCCTGATATCTGCTTCAGACTTTTCAAGATCTTCAAGAGTAGCTTCCAATTCATTTTTGATTTTATATGTGCAGTCTCCAGTTTTGATACTGCCTGAATGAATAGCTTTCGAAGAGGTAGGATACCTTCTGGCTGTCATGAGTTCACTTCCCAAGATCTTCCTTAAGCAGTTAAACTTTCTCCAAGGAACCTTGCTCTGATACTAATTATTGAATGCAAAGAATATTGAGAGGGGGGGTGAATTAGTATTCTGTAAAACTTTTCTTTCACACATTCATTAATCCGTTTACCAAATTTAATGATATGAAAGTAAAGTAAGCATAAGAACAATAACCACAATGTCATAACACATTAACATCAATATTTTTTCATGGAAAACCCAAAAAGGGGAAAACACGGTGAGTGTTAGCTCACAATATATTATGATATCAAAACTAAATTACATGAAGGCTCACTGCCTTAGGGCTCATTGCCCAAGGACTCACTGTCCAAAGAAGTGCTCATTGCAATTGGCTCATTGCCAAAAGAGAATAGAGGATAGAGAGAGAGGGTGGCTCACTGCCAAGAGATGACTACTATAGATACATCTACAATATGCTAGAATGCAGTTACATTGATTGTTTAATATACAGACTGAAAAGTCTTCATCATATCTACCCTGCTTTTCTGCTCTACTACATATATTTTGTTCTTCTATCCTTATTGTTCCTTTCTAATCACAAGAGTTGAATTCACACTATAGTCGCATACATCTCTCCAAATACCAAAATCCATTAAGTATATATATCCACAATCATATCTAACTCAAAATCTAGTCAGCTTGCCAGTGATGAAACATGTACATAAAAACCTCATATTCTGTCCGCTTGGATTCTTTACACAAGGTTATGCGGACCAATGTAAACCTTCAAGGATCTTCATATAGGTCTAGACTAATCATTGAACCACTTAGAATAATGATCTAAGAAATATATCTTTACCACACAAGGATCTAACTGAGTGTCAGCCTTATCCCACAATACAGACTTAATCCTTATTGTCTGTCATAACATAACTTCTAATGTAGATCATATGAAACATCAAAATTCACATCAAACATTCATTAGACATCATGAACAATACCTTCAGAACTATAGGTCATAATATTCTTATGTGACAAATTGTGGACCTCTAAACTACTAACTTTGTCACTATAGAACACTGTTAAATTGAATACTAATACTTAGTAACTTGTAGATGATCTTCTGGTGAACTTCAAACTCCACAAATCTGCAATTAGATACTCCTCATATGTGTTTACAACACCTCCAAACATCAAATCGAGATACTTAGTAGTGGAGGAATGCAGACTGATTTATTCAAGTGTTCTACTATGTTCCTGACTGCACTCTGTTTGTCGTACTTAAGCAATTCATGACACAACTTCTAGAGATTGTCAAGATATGAGATTTAGGATATAACATTGCATAACATCTAAGTATAGCATACTAGAACCGCATAGCAATATATTTTTCTGCGGAGGAGTACCAACTGGATTTCTGTCCCTAGCTCAATATGCTACCAATACTTCGTCAATTTGGCTAAGTCAATCTTACCGGACCAAAATACTATACACATCTTTGTCTCAGGAGTTATCTTCAAGCATGTCAGGTTGTTGCCATCAATGACAACATCAATTCTTCACCATATTAGCAGTGTCTCTTGACTATGTTTCCAACATGTATATCCTAGATTAAGGATTAAATTCTAAGTCAGATAGACTAGAATTTGAGTTTAGTCAAGACAATGAACATGCCTAGAGTTTCTAGTCAAACAAACCAAACTCTAGGATGAGATAGTTTTCAAGTCGAGTTAGAGGTGTGTGAACACAACTATGTTTATTGCAAACATCTATTTATATAGAAACTTTGGCCAAAGTGATGCATTTGTCTTTGCATGCATTAGTCGCTCCACCATGTCTAGATTTCGTAACCTTTTGGAATGATCATACCTAGCTAGAAGATTGTCTAGAGTTGTGTGGTCGATTGAGTTACGTAGGAAACATCACTAGAAGCCAGATGACAACCTGTTGGTTCTTAATGTCTACTCTTCGTGAAGGGTATGGCCACTTCCAAGAAGAAGGTGAGTGGGGGACTATCAGTCTGTGGTTGGAGATAAACCACTCAAATGATGTTCTCCCTCTATAGTAGAAGACTCACTGAGACTTGAGTAATAGATATCAAAATTCCAGAGACAATATTCTTTATGTTATACTTCAAGTTATGACTTATGATTGTCAAACTTATGTAAGCTTATTTATAATGCCAAGAGCAAATTATTAGAAAATGTAAAGTGAAGTGTTTTCACTATGTTTTTATCTTTGAATATAATGTATTTTCAAGGTTGAAAAATATTCAGAAAAGATATGCATTTTAATGTGATTATGTAAATGTTAAAAAAAATTCTTTCATGTTTATCATGTTTATTTACTTTCTTAGTAAATTGTTTGTGTAATTTTGAGTAATATGAGATAGCATGTTACAAAACATTCAAATACATTCAAGAAGTATACATGTTTGTATCAATCTTGAATATCTTTGGAAATGATCATCAATGTTAATAAATATAATTTACCTTTCAAGTTACTTATTTCTTATAAAATCATAATGAATCTTTTAAATTATCATGCTCATAATATTCTTAAAAACTAATAAGAACACTTACAAATGCTATCAAATAATCAAGACAAAATTCACTAATCACAATCGAGAGACTTTCTAGACCGTTATTGATGCCATTCAACCCCAGTTGATTCAGAAAATTGGGGTTAGATCTTTCAAGCCTTAGTCGAAGGATTGGAGATGTTATCTAGATATATTGTTTCATAATTACATGCCTCATAAAGGTTATTAATGGCTTTCACCTCACCTTCCTCTAGTTGATCAGCTGAACCATTGTTGGCAGCTTCAGTCTTCTCTTGGTACTTGGCACTGCCAGTTTTAGTCCATCTGTTCGGCCATTCTTTAGCCTAACTTGGTCATTTTTCTTGGTGCATTCTTTATCAAGACCTTCGTCTTGGTTGTCATATAGCTCATTTGGGAGTTCTCAATCCTTGTTGTCCATTTTGTGGATAGATCGAGACTCTCAAGCATCTCTTCTAGTTTTGCACTAGAACTCAGGAAGCTTGGAATTGGATTCATGGTTTCTTTAGGCCCTTTTGGTTTGCTCCTTTTTCTTGGCATGTGGTTTTGTTGAGAGACTGACCTTGTCTCCCATTCAAATATACCTAGATTTGGCATGCTTTCAGGGTGAAAATTCTCTTTAGCATTTAGAATGATAAAAATTCAGTTCTTTTTTCAGGTTGCTTAATTGATGTTCATTTCTCTTTATATACTAAAGAAATGATTTGCTCTAATGTGCTCATGCAGATTCGAGTGCAAAAGCTAGCAAAGTTGCACTTGAAGTGGCTCTTCTTCAAGAGCTCTTGGACCACTACGGAAATGCTCCTTGCACTATTCTCAGAGTTTCGTCTATCCACTTTTCTCCTCCTCGAGGGTGTCGGCGAGGTCATAGCCAGTCTGCCAGAAGAGATTGAGGTTCCTAGTCCCATGGATCTCAAGCCCTAGAAAATAGAGATAGTGTTGCCCATGGATGGTCTCAACCTTCAAGGCCACCTTCCACATCTTCTCATGGGCATGGTGCTCTAATTTATCCTCAACCACCCTTAGATGATACTCCTAATGAGGAGGGAACTCTCACTGGTTGGGAGATAATTGATGATAAGTTATCCCCAATGATGTTTAAGGAAACCCTGATGATAAAGATCCTCTCTCTATTGATGTTACAATAGTTGCTTAGTTGATATGTCCAGACTTGGCCATTTGTTATGTTATCGTCTTTGTTTTGGACTTGGTCCCACTTAGAGTTTGTGAGTGTGTCTCTCTACTACCCAACTTTTTTTATGAATATTGTATTATTCTCTTTTTAGATAATAAAAAATAAAAAGACTTATTCATTAAAAAAAACAAATATACAAAATATTACAAAAAAATATAAATATATAAATTCTTTACCATAAACTAAAAATATTTTTGTCTTCTCAATAACATTTATAAGATGCATGTGCTTCTGGATTACACTGTGTATGTTTTTGAATCAACGTTTCGGATCATACTCAATGATCCATCATCAGGAAGAGGAGTCTGATCATTGATGATGGATCATTGAGTATGATCCGAAACGTTGATTCAAAAACATACACAGTGTAATCCAGAAGCACATGCATCTTATTATCATGGACTGTGGAAAACTCATGCCTTCTAATAACATTTATATAACTCTTATTGATATTAACCCAAAAACATTAAAAATTATTCTTAAACATCATCCACTTTAATAATAAAAAATTACTCTTAAAATTATGAAATTTGTTTTTTTTCATTTCCACTATTCAATAGTGGTCCCTTGGTGCGTAGATACGTAGATTCGCCTGGCAACTGGATTTATTTTGTCTTTATACTTTTAAATGAGTGAATGCGGGGAAAGGGCCGGGTACAAAACGTGCTTGACTTCGCTGTGGAAAACTGACATTATGTATGCCATCTTTCACCAATTTCAAATCAATGCTCTGGCACGAACGCGATAGAATGACTAATTCCCTACTTTATGTAGTGGATTACATCTGTCTTCCATTGTATTTTATCACCTTGACACGACAAAACCATTTTTATTGGAATCCACACGTAATTGGAGCGACTTTATGCTCCCTTGACTCCAAACACAATAGTCATAGAAAAACAAAAATCTTCTCGGTAAGATTTTGACTCAAAACATAAAACTTATACAGAAAACTGTTTACGCTTGCAGCAGTCTTTCTTCAGGACAGCAGGCCATTGGGAGATGGTTTTTGGTACTGCTGTTCTGTGTAGTGTTTCTGTATTGTTCTTTCTCTGCAGTCTTTGACTCCTTTTTTCCTTTGTAATTTGCATTTTTTTTTCAATAAAAAAAATAATACAGAAAATTATTTTTATCGGCACTCATCTGTTTACCCTTCCGCTATTCAGAGAAATCAACTTGAAAAAACATGGTCTCAAACCCTGCAAAAAAAACTAAATATCCTAATTATACATGCATGATATCCATATTAATACCTTGCAAAAAAACTAAATATCCTAATTATACATGCATGATATCCGTATTAATACCTTGCAAAAAAACTAAATATCCTAATTATACATGCATGATATCCGTATTAATACCTGTTGGATTGTGGTTTATAATAAATGTGAAATATATGTCTTTTAAGGTTTATACCATGTGAAGCATGGTGTTGTTGAAGTTTATATTATTGTATTGTAATAAATTACATTATAAAGATAATTTAGGTAAATTGAAAATATGTAACTATATAAATATAAATTAATTTCAATTAAAATTTGTAATAGATAATTGTAATAAAAAATATTAAATATAATGTTTATAGGTTTTTAGTTGTAGAACTCTTTATGGTAGAATAATATTGAACCTATGTTCAATCGATTTGTCACTATCAATACCCTACTCTCTTTGTTATAGTGCCTCGAAAACCAATATGGTATTGTTGTTGCTCATAGTGTGATACGGTCTAGACCTCAACTTGCAGAGGCACAAGACTCCAAGAAAGAGAGTTAGTTTTTTAGACCAGAATCACAATCCCAAGAGGAGTGAGAATTGGAGAAAAAGGAGTAACATTGCCAATAATAAAAGGCTTCCCCTGCCTTCGCAGGAAAGTGAATTCTGGGACTCTCGCAATACCTTGAGGAAGGACCCTAGACATAACCAGCATGTAAAGGGTGATTGGAATACTACCTATAACCAAAAAAGTTAAAGTTGACAAGGAGGCTCTAGGAGAAGAAAGAGTAGGGCCTGGCAGTGAAAGAAGGGACGGAGACCTCCAAGAACTCCTGAAAAGAAAAAGGAATGGGTGTACAAACAATGTAACACAAGTAACTCGCAGAAAAGCTTTGACAGTGCGTGTCTAGCTGCCAAAGGAGGCTATAAGGGAGTGACTTCTTGACTTGAGCAAACAGACACTAATAGATAAGGTCCTTTCCTCACATTATTCTTCAATAGATCTACAATAATGGGTAGAAAAAAACTGGGGCCAAATGGCAGAGCTAGAATATTTGGGAGAAGGTTTCTTTGCTTTTAAGTGCTTATCACAGGAAGATAAAGATAAAATCTTAAAGAAGAATTTGTAGAAGTTTGGAGAGACGTTTATTTGCTGTCAACCTTGGAAAGCCAACTTTTCTATGCACAAAGAGAGAATCCCGTTCCTTTCTTTGTGGGTCCAAATATCAAATCTTCCCATTGAGTAGAGGGACCCAGAGATATTGGAAAGAATTGGGATCTCTTTGGGAGAATGCCAAGAAATTGAATCCAGTAAGGGGCTGGTGTGGCTCTCAACAGTTAGATTGTGCATTGTTTTGAAGATTAATGAGGTGTTACCAAAAAAGATTCAAATTGAGACACCTAAGGGAGTGTGGGAACATGAGATTTTTATAGAAGAAGCTTTGGAGTAGGTCTTTCCTATTTATGATATGGAGGGTAGAAGTAAGGAGTTGGAGAAGGCCGAGAGCTAAAAAAGGATGGATGAAGGTTAGCCCTCTGAAGGGCGAAAACGAAGGTATTTGCCACTCCTACAGGTTTGGAGAATGATGAAGGCTCTGAAGATCTACCAAAGGGGGAAAATCAAGTCAGTTTACAAGTAGTCTTCTCTCCTCTGCCGGGCAGTAATAGAGGAGTCAAAGATCACACTTGTGATGAAAATACAGAAAAAGGGAAGCTTTTCTCGATAGAGGAAGAGATGGATAAGGTAGATGACACCTAGGAGGAGGAAGAGAGTGAAGGAATGCAAGCCGTATCTCAGAAGGAAAAAGAGAAATGGAAAGTAGGGAGAACTCTGATATTAGACTTCAAATCTTCTTGGAGGAAGCCCTGGCTAAAGTTGCAAGCAATATATGTGATGATTGTTAGCAAGACGATTCTCATTGCACCAAAAGATCGACCTGTTAATGCCCGATACAATCGCCAGAGTTAATGAATCCATGGGAGGCGGTTAAACCTTGTCACGAACCCAAACCTTGCATTGTACAACACAAGGAGACCAAGGGCACACACCTTGCAACAATCCCCCCAACACAAGCAAGGGGTTTAAACCCGTGACCTGGGCTTTGATACCAATTGTTGAAATGCACAAGACAATTGAGAGGGGGGAGCGTGAATTAGTTGTAACCAAAACTTAACTTCTTATAAACATCAACAAATCAACCACTTAATCACTGTTATTATGATTTAACCATGAAAGCATGAAATTAGAAACTTAAGCACATTCACACATGAGACACCAGATTTTTACGTGGAAAACCCAATGAGGGAAAAACCACAGTGAGGGTTAACTCACAATATAAATGATATATCAAAATTACAACAAGGCTCACTACCGAAGGCTCACAACCTTAGGGCTCACTACCCAAAATGCTCACTGCAAAAAGAAGGGGCTCACTGCTAAAGGGTTACAAGGTGACAACTGCCTCACATTCGATGATCGGGCTCCAAGGTGACAACTACCTCACAATCAGCGATCAGTTGACAACATAGGTAGTCTGCCTCTGTTTTGGTGATCTGTTCACAACAAGATCTTATAGAATTCCTTCACAAATTTCTTTCCCAAAGGATTCTAACTTCACTCTAATACCACTTGGTGTAGTCACGATTAGGAGGGTCCACAAGTGAACAATCTAGACTGTGCAGCAAGAGTAAACACAACGGAATCAACTCAATTATAGAATGCAAATGTAGATTCATGTGTTTAGTATATCATAGTGTAGACACCTAAAAATGTCTTTTACCATCAAACCGACTCCCGACATCCCTAAACATACTAATTTCCCTCCTAACCAATTAATTAAATTTTTATTTAATTAATTATCCCTCCATTTCCCTAATTCACATCATTTTATCTCCAAAATTGAATTAATTTCATTAATTCAATAGTCCAAACCTTAGCCAATTGATTTAATAAATATGCAATATTTATTAAATCAATTTCCCCCTTTTCACTAAATCCAATTAATTAGCTAAACCATGTTTAACTAATTAATTCAGCTTATTAATTGACCTATCCCTACCCTAGACAATTAAATAGCTATTATTTAATTGCCTACCCTAGCCTACCTCATCCTAGCCCAAGGATTAATTAAATAAAACCTACATTTAATTAAACCTAATCTCTCATTTGGGTGGTCAAACCTAATTTAACATCCTTCCCCACATCCTCCAAATAAAAAATTGAAATAAATCCACATAAGTCAATTTTTTATTTAAAAACATCCCACATCACAATTAATTCTCCTTACACCCCCTTACCTCACCCATACTCATTTATTTCCACTTATCCCCAAATGAATTTTTAATTCATTTTACATTCCCCCATATGAATCTTTAATTAAAAAATAATCCTTCACACCCATGCTTATTTAATTCCTCCTTTCCCCAAAATGAATAAAAGATTTACTTTTATTCCTAGCCCTCCATTCCTCCAAGATCAAATCTAGGCCCTCCACATCACTTTTATCCTCCACCATTGATCTTCCAAATCAATTTCCACCATTGGATCAAAATCCCTCTAAAATCTCTATAAATACAACATCTCTCAACCCATTTTAGAATCCAAGTTTTTGAGTAATGTTACCATGTCCAAATGTCTCTTGAGCTAGAATTGTGAGTTGCATAATTAGGATAGCATTTCACATTTGAATCAATTATCTAGGGATTATCATGTCTTAGGAGCTCTTGGGTGTAAGCTTCCTCCTCCTTTGATGAGATTGGGTTTTCATGTGAAGGTATAACTTTGTGTGTTTATGCATTTAGTTAGTATTTCAACTTCAATCTGATTTCCTAATCTACACATAGATTCAAAATGCAAACATGCCAGGAACATGCGGGCTTACAAATTAGGGCTCACAAGCATGATTCTCCTATTACAATATATGTGCAAGATATGGTTTTGAAGCACCTTGGAGAGAAAATCTATCTCACGAACTATGCTATCTATTCTAACTGACTTCCTATCCATCTATTACATGAATATATATCATCTCTGGATCACAAGAATCCTCCGCGTCAGCCAAGAGGGATTACAAACTCCAATGAAAGAGATGTAACATGTGTACACGGATAGGTTGGCCCAATGGAAATCCTCTACAAATGAATGAATCAATGTGCGGACCTCATGGAAGGTCGGCTAGGTTCCAAACTATCTTGAATGATGTGTCATTTAGCTCCACACGTCTTCTCCTTTAGCTAGTTGTCTGAGACTGTCTGAATGCTCTATTATGAGAAAACAATCGATCTTCTGAGAGTGATAACTTTATGGTATTTGAGCCAAATGTAGAGATATCTATAAATTTAGAGTAGGACTAATATTATGTTGTTACTTTTGGTATCATGTTGCTTCTTGTTTCTCTTCATGTAGAGGCATCCCAATCAAAACTTGAAGATTGTCCATTTTGTTTTAAAAAATATTCAATTTTGGAATCCCTCCACAGTGATATTATTATGTGTGAAACAATCCACAAAGGAGAGGGAAAGGGAGAGCAAGAGCACTTTTTGTTGATTCATGGACTTGGACATTGTTGGTAAATAGATTTGTCACTGCGAAATAACCTTTGAAAATGACCCGTTGCCCTTAGAGCGGTGACTAAATTGTCCTAATAGTTGGAGAGATCGCGACAGAGAAATGATCTTCCTCTATGTTTGAGAGGGATAGCTCCCTCATATGATGGGGGTATTTGTGGTTTTTGTGTACTTTTAACCTGAAAGTATAGAAAGGAGGAAAAGAAAAACTAACAAGACAAATGATTTATTGAAACCCTAATAGTAGACATACGAATACTGGTTTGGATTTCACAAACTCAAGACAAATTATGAGGGGAGTTCACCATAGAAGTTAGAAACTACGTTCTTGAACCTATACAATGAATTGCACAACAATAAATTCTAATATGCAATGATGATGAAAAGAAGATGGCGAATCTCAACATATGAAGAGATAGATTTCTCCAACACATTTAAATCTAGATACCAAGAAATGTTTGTGTTTCATTACGTCAATTGCATAGTTAAATATTTTAAAGTATGACCTATGATTTACATAGTGATACAGAAGTATTACCAATCTAACATATGAGAAATCAGTAATAATAACTTAGAAGTATCATTGGAACATACGAACCAAATGTACTCTTTATTATCCTTGTGAATTTATACAAGTTCAAAAGTCTTCCTGTACAATGTGTTAGACCAAAGGTCTCTGAAAATATTCTCCATAAGTTCCCCTCTAAAAGTCTCTTGAAAAAGTTCTCCTGAAAAAGTCCCCTTTACATTTGAAATAGCCTTGTATTTATAGGCTTTTCCTCGGTAACTAACTTGTAACCACCTGATAACTACCTAGTAACTACCTTTTTGAAATACAATAGAATAATGAACTTTATTTTTGGTTATGTTTTATATCACTTTCCCGAAATAAAGTTCATTTTCTAAATTTTAGTTACAATAAGTGACAAAAGTCACTTTTATAAAAAGGTAACTAGAACTTGTGACTTTCAAGTTGTGGATTTCGCTAAGTGACTTCCCATCTTTATCTGCTCCATTTTGATGGTCAACCTCACCAAATATTGATGACTCCTCTAAAACAACAACAACATGATGTGTTTATTTTGACTCCATTGTAGACACAATTGTAAATATGACGACTATCCCTGTGATTACTTGAATTTCTTTTGCCTGCAACTATCTTGAGAAGACCATCTCCCTCCATCCCAAGATCAAATACCTGAATCTTAGACTCCTGTGTTTGCGTATACAAAATATGAACTATGAAAATATCATGTCTTTCACTGACAACACCAGCACAATAGACGTAGACTGAATAATGCTGCACATTTTCCTGCTCTGATATAGTCACAAAATGCTACTATCATCATCTCTCAAGCCACCTACTCTAGATCTATGTTCTCCATAAAAATCATGTACTATTTCCTGGCTTTCACTTCAACAAATTCCAAGTTTCTTTTTAATTCTTCTTTCTTTTAACAATTTCCTTGCTACTTGAACTAAATCCCTCCTACCCACTTTCGGAAGTGTGCATTCACATGTGATCTATACGCACAAAGAAAACACATCCATGCAAGCACCAAAGGTTTTATTGGCATCTTAATGATGAAGATTAAGGTGTCTTCACGGTAGTCCACAAGGGCAAGAAGATCAATCTTCTATTACAATATTTTTGTGACTTACTTTGCCTCCCCTTGATGCCTCTCTGCCTTTATTTATGTCACTCAAACTTGCATTGCAGGATCCACACAAGAAAGAATTTAAGCAAGGGAAGTGTTTATATAAGGATATATAACCCATTCATACGTGATATCTATTGTCACCAAGAAAACATATCCATCATAGTTGTCTTTTCCATGTTCAAGATATTCGATGGAATCCTAAAAAGATTGCCTCCACATATTTGATAATCGGCAAGGTTGCACCATTTTCATGTATATTTGACTTTGTATACAAGTCTACCATGGGGTTTGTAATGGTAACATATCTGACAAAGGCCACTTTCTATTAATTTTATGGATTCCCATACCATATCTTCTTGAACAAATCCATTTTGTGTATGTCTAGCAAGTATTGTAGAGAGGAGACCACATCTCATTTGGCCATTTTCTTGAAGAAGTCAAAGGTTTATATAGGCTGCAATTATTACATTCCATGAGATGACATCTAGTTTATCCATTCAGTTAAATACTTTGGGAACATTCAACAACTTCTCACTCGCCATATATTTTGATAAACGTGTCACATAGAAGCGTGTTTGGAGGCAATGAGTGCCCATGCTATTTTAAGGCTCCCATCTTGACACCAGCCGTGAGGATGGCAAAGGTTGATGAGTTTCTAAAACTATTTCCAACGAATTCATTCCATCATTGTATTGGATGAGACCACATTTCTTTGAGGCATTTTGTTTAAATGGTTCACGTTCCTTATGTATGCCTGCAGTTATTGAATTCCATGAGACCGAATTCATTGAGGCATTATGTTAGACATCTCATGTTTTTTTTTTGTTTATCCTCCCACATCTTGCATACCGGTCTGCTTGGGCAGTTCCAACTATAATATTAGACAGAATCTCCATTTTCATTATTCTTTGATGGATGTCAATACTCAGTTGCAAATCTCCCATTTTGGCGTTGGTCAGGATGATGTTGACACAGGCTGTGGAACTTAGCTTTATACCTGCGAATTGCATTTGAAGGAAAGTTTCTAAAGTCTTTTCAACACACCCATTTTGTGGATTCTTTGTAATCATTGTAGTCCATAAGACCATATTACTTTCAGGCATTCTGTCAAACAATTTGCGTGTGTTGTCTTCCACATTTTACATGCATTATCGCCATGGCAGCTGAAACTCTAATATCTGACAAAAATCCATTTCTTATTATCATTTCATGGACGTCCATACACCATTCTGGAGTTCCTATTTTGGTGTGAACCGGGAGGATATTAGCAAAGGTTGGATGTGGTATATGGAATTTAGCCTTGCATTTGCTAACTGTGTCTGCTTGAAAGTTTCAATGTCTTTGCAACATGTCAATTTTGTATAAAACTGCAATCATTGCATTCCATGAAACCACATTTCTTTGTAGCATTTGCAATTGCCAAATCTAACAAAAATCCACTTTCTATTACGCTTTTGCGGATGTCTATACCCTGTTCTATAACTCTCATTCATCCACAGATAAAGAGGATGCTGATAAAGTTAGAAATCTTGGCTTTTCACCTGCCATTTGCAATTGCTTGAAAGTTTCTAAAGCCTTTCTCAATAAATCCTCTTTTTCTAAACCTAACACCGTCACAGCCACCAGCATGTAAAACCAGCTCATGTGCCCTGTGAATGCATCCAAATGACATCCATACCCTTCATCTGGTTTGTATCTTGATACAAGTTGCATGAAGAAATTTGCAAAGATTGTGGAATTTGGATCTAAACTTGCCAAAATGCATTTGTTTGAAACTTTGTAGCATCTTTTGACAAATACATTTCATGCTTTTTCTTGCATGCTCTATCAAATAGTTTGTGCATATATACTTCCATATTATGCATGCTATAAGGATAAAAACTGAGATGTTTGAGTCTTGATGAGTATCCATATCTACTCAGATCCCAAAACTCACCTTTAATCCTAGTAAGTTGGTTGCAAACAAAGGCTATTTGAGGTAAATAGAGGTGATTTCTTAGAGTTGTGCAAATTAGATATAGTTGGTGTTTCAATACACATTGATATCTTCACATTTGATAACGAACTCTCATGCAGATAAACACCTTTATCAGCCTTTTGAAGATGTTTGATGCCCTTCTTTAATGCATGGCGTTGCTTGTGGGAAAGAAATCCACTTTCTCACCAATGAGAATGGACTCTTCAACTGCTAGTCATCATGTTCTATAGTGCATGCGGGAAAAAGAAAGTGATTTGAAATTGTTTCCTTGATTCAGGGAGAATTCAGTGGATGTGGAAGAGTGGGCTTCTATTTTGCTGCAAATAGAAGTGGAATATTATTCCTTTGCCAAAAGTGCAAGTGAAATCTTTCTCTATTTAAAACTTGTAAAATCGTACCTTTTGTTTTGGTTAGCGAAAAGTAAAAGTGCACGTGAACTTAGCCAAATTTGAAAGTTAACGCAAACTTAGCAAAAAGCAAAAGTTGACACGAGGTTTGCGAAAAGCAAAAGTTGACGCAAAGTTAGCGAAAAGTAAAAGTTGACGTGAGGTTTGCGAAAAGTAAAAGTTGACCCAAAGTTACTTTTGAATAAACTTTCACTTGACTTTAAGAAGAATAATCTTGGCATCTTCTAAGTCGCTTCAATTTAGGTTTTGACTTGAATTAATTTCTTCTTTTCTGTGGCTTGTCTGAATTTGTGGCAATTTAGAAACTCAGATCCACGCATGTGAAAAATACATCTTCTTCAGAATGATTTCACGGACTGCTTCCAAGACTTCGGCTCAAACATGTGAAAATTCCCTCCTTCAAATTGGCAAATGACTTAACACTTCAAGAGAATCTGTGAAAAAGTTTAAAAATTGACAAGTTGAAAATGAGGCCAACAGACAAGGAGCATGTGCTTTTTTAATTTTCAACTCTATATCACTACAATATAGTGAAATTATATATATTCAAGGTTTCATTATTTATATATAATGAAACTTGTATATATAGGGTTATTAAAACTTGTATATTTAGAGCTCTCTGTCTGTAAGGCCATGTAATTGTGTTCATGTTGCCACATTATAGATTTGTGTTGGCATGGACCGCACTCCTATAATTAGTATCCACTTTATAGCATTTCAAATCAAAATATATATTGCCTTTTCTGCCCATTGACAAACCTATATTTTCACCCTAATCATTTTTTTAGCATGCTTCCCTCATGGTGGCCACACTCCATCATTCTAGAAGCTCATCGAATCTTCTCCACTCAACTAAAGGCATTGACTTTGGTGAACTTCTATAGTTCTATACATAGTTTATATACACAAATATCTATATATCTATCTATGTATTTATACAACTTCAATCAATGTGTCTATTTAAGTATTATCAAATGCATACATATCATATTTCTATACTCTCCTACATAGGTATTTTTTTCATCTTATCTTATCATCTTCTCAACTTTTGTTAATTTGTGATGTGAATAACAACAAAGATGTTAAATAAATTTACACTTACATGCTTAAATTTATACACAATTGTGATGGTAGTTTACATACTTATGCTTTTTAACATGTTGTGGTATATAGGTGTTCACACACACACACATGTGTATATATATATATATACATATATATATATACATATGTATATATATGTATACATATATACATGTGTATATACATATGTATATATATATATACATATATATATATATACATATATATACATATATATATATATATATGTATATATATATATATATATATATACATATATATACATATATATATATATATGTATATATATATATATATATATATATATATATATATATATATATATATATATATATATATATATATATATATATATATATATATATATATATATATATATATATATAGTTGATATATGTGAACACACACACACATATATAATAGTTATAATAGATAGATATGTGCATATATAACACTATATATGTATATAGTTGATATATGTGAACAATTGTATTCATATGTGCACATTGTAACCCAAGCATATTACATAGACTTTTTGCTGCAATGATCTACTTCCATTCTGGTTTATTTATAATAATATATGTCAAAGTTTTATACTGATGGTTACAAGCTCCTATTTGTTACAACTTTGAAGACAAATGTATAATTTGAAACTTGTCTAGTTTGTTGTGTTTCTTAACACAAGTGCATAATACTTAGACCACTGAATGTGGAATTGTACTATGAATTTGTGTTTGTTAACACACTACCACTATTGAGATATTTGTCTCTAATGGCCAGTACTTGGATTATTTACAGTGTCACTATGTAATTGTATGTATTTTTTCAATTATGTAAATGTCTTTTGATAGATGTATACAATTTTTCAGTTACACATGTAGTATAGAAATTTGTTGGATTCTCAAACCTACATTGTTGGGATATTTTGATGTATGTTTGTTACTACCCGGATTATATAATTTATATTTGCAGGATTGAGAGGATGGGGAAAGGTTTGTTAAGCATCTCGTATTGTGAGCACTCAATGTAGGTAAAGTTTTAGAAGAATTTACTTTGATTGTGATCCTCAAATTTATCTATTTTTTTGTGTTTCTTAACACAAATGCATAATACTTAAGCCACTGAATGTGGGATTGTACTATGAATTTGTGTTTGTTAACACACTACCACTATTGGGATATTTTTCTCTAATGGCTACTACTTGGATTATTTAAAGTGTAACTATGCAATTGTATGTGTTTTTCTGTTATATAAATATGTTTTGATAGATGTGTACAAATTTTTAGTTATACATGTAGTATAGAAATTTGTTGGATCCTCAAACTTCAATTGTTGGGATATTTTGATGTATGTTCATTACTACCTAGATTATATAATTTATGTTTACAGGCATGTGAGAATGGTGAAAGATTTGTAGAGCATCTCATATTGCGAGCACTCAATGTAGGTAAAGTCTTAGAAGACTTTACTTTGACAATGATCCACTAGGCTGTAGATTGCATTTTGTCTTGTTAGTTATTGTTCTTTCCATTCTTAAAACTATTCATTGTTGTTTTTTCAAATTTGCTCATTGTTGTATATATAATGATAAATTATGATATATCCAATTGCAAGTTACCTATTTAGTTCATTTAAAAATTTCATTTATTCAACTAGTTTGTTATTGAGTTAAACATTGTATTACTAATCAAAGTCCAATTGCACAATAAAAAATGACTAACAAAATTGATTTTAGTTAACATGAATAGACTCCTCCATGGTAAATCATGGTAACAAAATAGTTTATTGCTATGGATATCAACAACAAACCATTTTGTAACCTTGGTTTATCAGTAGCAATATTTTTCTACTGATGATAGGTAGAGAACTTGAAATCAAATATTGATCTAATTTACATGCAATATTTTATTTTGAAGCCATACATTTTAATCTAAAGGACTAATGTCCATGCCAACACAAAGCCCTAACGTGGCGTTTGAAACCTTTAATGCCTTAATTTGATTTAATTAGGTGACACAATAATTTTTTTATTTTTGTCCTTATATATATATGCACAATTAGTAATATTAATTTGAGTTGTGCAACATTTTTGGTGGTTGTAGCGCATGTTCCATGCCAACATCCATCATACAGTGAAACAATTACATTAATAATGGGGCTATAGACACAATCAACATGCATTTATACGAAGCCATCAACGTATCCTCCAATGCAACACATCTATATCATTTTGATATATCATAAATTTCAAGATATGGAATGGACAGTCACATTATCAAGAAAGCATGAGGACTAAGAAGTGTGTGGTTGAATGACTAGTGAATCTAGTCACATAAATATTAATATTCACAAATATGAGTAATTGGTCTTGGATAAATTGAAAGAATGGAATGGCTTATTGAATACATCCTTTGACGGGAGGATTTGGTGCGTATAGGCTTTGACCTTCTCACCCTCATGACTCTGACATTGTCATGCCTTTTATCACTATTAATGATGTTTGTTTTGACAAGCTACCCATCCATCATTCAGTAATGGGGTAACATTAATAATGGGGCTACGAACACAATGAACATGCATTTATATGAAGCCATCAATGCAACCTCTAATGATGTACGATGGATGGGTAGCTTGTCAAAATAAACAAAATTAATATCGATAAAAGGCATGATAGCATTAGAGTCAAGAGGGTGAATCAGAGTCATGATAGATTCTGGAATGATGTAGAGTTTGGTCTCTATGAAGGAAGCATGCTGAAAATAATTAGGGTGAAAAGATAGGTTTGTCAATGGGTGCAAAAGGCATTAGTATTTGGACTTGAAATGTTATAAAGTGTGGTCCATGCCAACAGAAATCCCTAACATGGCAACATGAACACAATAACATGCCATTACACACACAAAGCTCTAAAATAGAGATTATTGCAGTAATATATAAAAATAAAACCTTGAATATACGATGTACGATGGATGGGTAGCTTGTCAAAATAAAAAAAATTAATATCAATAAAAGGCATGATAGCATTAGAGTCAAGAGGGTGAATCAGAGTCATGATAGATTCTGGAATGATGTAGAGTTTGGTCTCTATGAAGGAAGCATGCTGAAAATAATTAGGGTGAAAAGATAGGTTTGTCAATGGGTGCAAAAGGCATTATGTATTTGGACTTGAAATGTTATAAAGTGCAGTTCATGCCAACAGAAATCCCTAACATGGCAACATGAACACAATAACATGCCATTACACACACAAAGCTCTAAAATAGAGATTATTGTAGTAATATATAAAAATAAAACCTTGAATATATAATGAAACCCATATATATACAAAAAAATTAAACCCTATATATACGAGTTTCATTTTATATATATATATATATATATATATATATATATATATATATATATATATATAATTGATTTGGTTGAAAAGCCACCCAAGAATGCAAATGAATGAAGGAAAGCAAATACATAAATCAAATATGAGCCAAATAAAGTGTATTCAACTCAATAGAATGCAAAGCATACAATGAATAAGAGATGCTCATTTGAGAGCGATGGGTGAGTTTATATATGATTTACCACCCAAGAGACTAAAAACACTACCAATGTGGGATAAATGTAAAAAGCCTAGTGTAAAGAGAGCTAAGTGGAGAACTAGCTAGGAAATGAACTAGTTAGAAAATATACCCTATTCAAACTAACATCCCCCATAAGTGCAACTTAGGTGGGAGTGTAAACAAAGACTCAAAGATGGGTCCCAAGATCTAAGCCTGATGAGGTACCCATGTAAACAAAATCTCACAAACAGAGAAAAGGAGAAAACCTAGTGGGAAAAAACTCCTCCCCAAAAGAGAGAAAGAATCAAGAAGGGCTAACTGACCCCCCCAGAAGAGATGTCCCACACCCCCAAGAGAGACCGAAGATGACTATACTTGCTCTTAGTGAAGGGATTGGTGAAAATATCTACAACCTGCTCTACTGTAGGACAATACTGCAAATTGATGACCTACTCTTGAATCAACTCCCTAAGAAAATGCATGTGAATCTCGATGTGCTTGGTCTGCTGATGATGAACTGGGTTCTTTGAGATCTGGATGGATCTCGAGTTGTCATAATAGATGATTGATGGCTTCTGAAAAGTGATGCCAAGTTTAGTGAGGATGTTCTGAAGCTAAATAGCCTCAGTGGTGACATTAATAGCCCCTTGATACTCAGCCTCAATCAAAGAAAGAGTGATAGCATGTTGCTTCTTACTCTGCCAACTAATGGGACTGGAAGCAAGGTGAAAATTGTAGCTAGACATGGACTTGCAATCATCAAGATCACCAGCCCAATCAGAATCTATATATCCAGACAAATCTGAAATTGTTCTTGCTACATAGTGAATCCCATCTCTATGAGTGCCCTGAATATACTGTAAAATGTGTTTGTCAACTTTCCAATGAAGCTCATGTGGCTCCTACATGAAGCACGAACAAATGCCAAGTGCAAAGGAAATGTTAGGGCGGGTATGAGTCAGGTAGATGAGGCTACCTACCATATGACGATACAAAGTGGCATCAACCAATGGTGTGGAACACTTCGCCTCAAGCTTGAATCTAGATAGAAAGGGAGTCGGTGCAGGCTTATAATTAGTCATGTGAAAATGAGCCAAAAGATCAAGAGCATACTTGGGCTACATAAGAGAGATCTCAGAAGAGTTCTGAGTGATCTCAATCTCGAGAAAAATAGAGCAAGAGACTCAAGTCAGTCTTGGAAAACTTGTCATGTAAGGCAGACTAGACATCAACAATGATGGATGAAGTACTCCTAGTGACAATCAAGTCTTCAACATATAAATCTAGAAAATAAGAGCATCCTCTTGTCTCAATATGTAGACATTTAGATCTGAATGGCATAAAGAAAACCAAAACTAAGAGAAGAAAGGAGTCCATCTTGGCATACCAAACCTGAGGGACCTGTTTGAGGCTATAGAGAGACTTTCGCAATCTGTAAACCAATAAAGAATCCTAAACAAATCCCTGTGGCTTCTCCATGTAAATCTCCTCCTATAGATCCTTGTGAATAAATGCGCTCTTCACATCCATCTGATGGATAGCCCAACCACGAGCTGCAACAATAGCAAGTAGCAGGTGAATGGAGGTCATTTTTGTGACGGGGGCAAAGGTTTCAGTGTAGTCAACACCAGGAACCTGAGAGAAACCTTTAGCACTGTGCTTTGAACTTATCAATTGAGCCATCCGCTGCAAATTTGGTTTGATAGATCCACTTACACTGAACCAATTTTCTTCCCTTAGGAAGTGGAACAAGATCCCAAGTGTTGTTTCAAATCAAAGAGTTGTACGTTTCCTCCATTGTTGAATCCCACTTAGCAATACCAGATGCTTCATGAAAAGATTATGGATCTGAAGTTATCGTAATGAATAAATGTGAAATATCCTGGTGTTGTGACCGAGTCCTTCGAGCATCTGAAGTATCCCCAACAAGAGTTCTTGTAGACTCAAGTGTTTGCTAAGCCCAACGAGGCATGTGTGGGGAAAGTGTTGGAGAATCCTCATGATCAACTCTTTGAGTAGCGGTAGCTGGTGGAAAATCTTCTAAGTCACTATCATCAGTATCTGCTATGGAGGAAGGAAGATGAGAGGATGAGCTAGGAGAGCTTTCCTCAAATTGCACACTACGCTCAAAGGAGAGCTCATGTGTCTCAGGATCCAAAAGTTGATATCCTTTGACACCATCAGGGTAACCAACAAAGATGCAGGGGCAACTCTAAGGTTCTAGAGCCTTGCACTTCTCTGAAGGAATGTGAACCCATGCTGAGGAGCCAAAAACTCTAAAGTACCACACAAGAGGTTTCCTACCACACCAAGCTTCAAAGGGAGTGATAGCCTTCAATGCCTTATGAAGAACCCTATTTTGGATGTGAGCAGCACAGTTGATAGCTTCTACCTAATATTGAGGTGCAAGAGAGAGAGCGTGGATCATATAGCCAACCATCTCTTTTAGGGACCTATTTTTCCTCTCAATCACACCATTCTACTGGGGCATACAAGTGATAGTATGCTGAAGATCTATCCCTTCAAAAGTGCAAAATTGTTCAAAGCGGCGGTTCACATATTCTTTGCCATTATTAGTGTGGAGAATCTTGACAACCTTCCCAACCTGTTTCTCGACGCAAGCCTTGAATTCCTAAAATATATCAAAATCTTCTCCCTTCTACCAAAGAAAGTAGACCCAGGTGTATCTGGAATAGTCATCAATGAAGGTGAGCAAGTAGCGAGCCTTGTTGAAAGACAAGGATGGAAATGGCCCACCACATCACTGTGAACCAGCTCAAGGACTTCAGAAGCCCTCCAAGCCTTCCCTTTGTCAAACTTGTCCTTAGGATGTTTTCCCAAGGCACAACCTGAACAAACTCCATCTGAGAAACTGATCTTAGGAAGACCTGTGACCATATCCTACTTGTTGACCTACTGGAGATAGTGAAAGTTGAGATGGCCAAATTGCTCATGCCATAACTTGCTCATAGAATCTGAATGAGTGAACAAAGCTGTAGAATGTGAATCAAGTACAAAATGAGAGAAAGCATATAGTTGAGACACATGATTAGCCTTACCAACTACAAGAAGGCACTATCTTCAAGACTCCTGATGGTGACATAATCTGAAGTGAACTCAACCTTTCTACCATTCTAGGCAATTTGATAGACTAAGAGAAGGTTAGCCGATATATCAGGCACATAGAGGACATCCTCAAAAGTACTAGTGCCTGTATCAACAAAACCTTCCCGATGACATCGATAGGAGAGTCATCCCCAATGAGAATGTGGGGCACCGAACAAGGCTCCAACAAAGAAAACTATTCTCTGATAGAACCCATGTGATGTGATGCACCCGAGTCAAGAATCCATTGCTAAGAAGAATATGTAGAAGCAACTACTGCAGTTGCTTTCCCTTTGCCTAGTTTGGAAGGAGTAGAGGATTGTTGTGAAGAAGGTAAATTAATGTTGTACCTATGTAGAAGATGCATCAATTCATCGATCTGCTTCTTGTGACAATAGTGTTCCTCATGACCAGCTTTCTTAAAGTAACAGCAATTTGGTCTTTCCTTCTTTTGGGATTTCCCCTTAGAAGAAGAGGAATTGGAGTCTACTTTTGGAGTAGATGATGATTGTGCTTGATCTTTTTGTGACTTCTTCTAAACCTTTGTTGTTTCTTGTTAGGTTTCTAGACTCTTTCTGACCCTTTGACTGACTAGACAACAAAGCCTAAGACTAAGATGACTTCAAGAGACCCATGGAAACAAGCTTGCCTTGTTCTTGCATCAATAATTTAGAAAATGAAGCAAAAGAAGGCATTATATAAGAAGATCCCATAGTCAATCTATAAGTATGAAAACTAGAAACAAAAGCTATATATTCAGGTCCAAGTTTGTTAAGAGCACTCAAGACAAGTTGAATGTCCTTTTTGTCTATGCCACATGCTTTACATTGTGCTCTTAAGTCATTTACTATTGTTACAAAGTCCTGGATGTTGTCAAAAGACTTAGGATCAAGTGCCATTAATTGATTATCAATTTGATATCACCTGATTTCATCAGTTGTCCCATAGAGAGTTTTAAGTTTGTCCCATGCATCATGTGAATTGTTACATCCATCAAGTTGAAACATAATATCAAGAGAAACTAAAATCCTAAGACAACCTAGAGCTTTTGTTTGTTCAATCATCCAGAATATTTTATCCTTAGCATATGTGGGTTCAGTTATCTTTTTTTCAACATAGGGTGTATAACCTTGTTGCATTAAGAAGTTCCATGCATTTTGTTTCCATGCGTTGTAGTTGTATGGTGTTAGCAATGGAAAATTAACATTACCCATTTGTGAAAGAAAGGGAGAGCACAAGAAAGAGATGCACGAGCAAATAGACACTAGGAGGCCCCCCCAAAATCATTCAAGTAAAGAACCCTCCCAAAACAATGTTGTGGCACTTTATATGTAGTGCAGGTACAATGACCACCAGCAAGAAAAAATTGAGTGGACTTGACTTCAATGCTTTTTACAAATTCTCAAAGAATGAGTGTATGCTGAAACTATAATGTTTGTACAATATCAGATAAAATGGATAACACCACTGCAAATTACACAAAAAACATGCACTTTTAAAAAAGAATCACTTCGATCCGATATCATATGCAAAAGTTATGCAGCTTTGAAGTTCTCAAAATCAAAACTGTGTAGAGTCACCTGTAAGAATCTACAAATTTTGGAAAATATGGGCATCAAAATCAAAAATTATATGTACTTGTGTGGAGAGCACAAAAAAATAGACCAGATCAAAAAAAATCACTGAGAAAGGATGTCCTGAGCCCAAGTTATGAGCCTGCAAAGTTGGCCTTCAAAATACAACTTGCCAACGGAGAGGGGCCAGAGAGCAAAAAGGCTTCTACTGCTAGATTTAGCAAAAATGCTGCCAAACTTAGTAGAGTCTCCAACTGTAGAACCTACTATCTAAATGTAGATCTTTGCCAAAAAAAGTAGCATGCAGATAAATATAGTTACTGCTAAAATAACAGATCTAACAAATATAATGGAATAAATTTTTTATATGCCAAAATTGGTAGATCTGGGCATGCAGGTCGAGGAGGTTTTAATTTTTTTAATGGAAAAATTAAATTTTTGCATGTTTAAATTTTTTTCAGTGCTTAAGAAAAAAAAACACATGTATAAAATATATATAAAGGAAGCCTTTAAAAGGCTTAAAAAAGAGGCATTTAATTGGGGGGCTTAGCCTCACCCCCAAACCCCACGTGAAGAGGTCTTTTCATATTAAGGGGGCAACACCTATTAAGGGGCACAGGGCCCTATGGGTACCCATGCACCCTGATATGACGTGTACCAGGGCATAGGTGCCAATACCTACGTACCTAGTACCCTCCTCTTTTAAAACAAATTTCTATTTTTTTTTGTTTTTTCTAGGGGAAAGGGGCTAGTAGCTGCCCACCCTAACTTCATGCACATCAAGCTCATAGCTAGACATATCAGATTTCAACAATTTTTTTTGGGTTTCTCCGTATGCAACTGAAGAGCTTAAAGTTATTCTTTCAGCTTCTAGGCACTTATACATTTCACTGTATGATGCGTTATGTGCACATGGGTCGAAAAAGTGTCATTTCAAAATGTTGCCCCATACATGCACAACGATGTGCCAGTAACCGCTCGCCATCACCCCCCAAAAAAATCACCCCTCCACTAAATAGGTTACACACTTGATCCATTTTGTAGTTAGAATAGGTTTAAAATAAGTAATTAAGACCCCACCTTAAATCAAGTTGGTGGGGCCTTAAAACAAACCCGCCCCAAGTTTCCTAAACCTAATCACACCCCTTTTATGCGTTTAATTACACCTTCTAAGGTGAATGTGACACATTTTTATTTTGAATGGGTACCTTAAGGTGAATGCGGTGGTGCGGAGGGCAAACACTACGTGTTCCATTTAACAATTCTTCACATCTGAATACATATTCAACTACACACCGAAAACCTAATCATTTTTTAGAATGTTCTTGATGCTGTGATGGCTATTTAAGGGTTTCTCTAGGTCTGTTGGCTGTCGCCCTCCTTCGCGGTCGCTCTTCATGCAGGTAATGACCACCATCATTTCTCCTTGTGATTTCAACACTACTTTCATTCCATTCTTTTAGTTTCATACGGTGTTGTTTATACAATTATTATACAGTCATTTACCTTCGTGTTTGTCTCATACAACCCGTGATTTGAGTATTGGTATTTAATATTGTTATTCATGTCTAAATACATATTCAACTACACACCGAATACCTAATCATTTTAGAGAAGGTTATTGACAGTTTGATGGCGGACGTTTGAGGGTTCCTCCATTTTGGTCCACCGACTGTCACCCTCCTCCATGGTCGTTGTCCATGAAGATAGAGAACACCTTCATCATTTTTCCTTGTGATTTCTGTATTGTTGTCATTCCAATCTTTTGGTTTCATACGGGTTTGTCTATGCAATCATTATATAGTCGTTTACCTTCGTGTTTGTCTCATACAACCCATGATTTGAGTACTCGTATCACAGCATTTTGTCCGCAATCATTTTACTTTCAGATTTTTGCCTGTTTTATCTTATAATACGCTTGTGCTGTGATTATTTCATTGTACAGAAGAATATATTGTTATATAATGAGGATTTTATTTTATACATACAAATGGGTTTGCATATTTTTAAGCATATATATTTTTGAGGGTTCATTGCCAACGGTTAAGGGTTTCATCATAGTAGGATTTCATCGTATCATTGTCAATAGTTAAGGGTTTCATTATATCAGGGCTTTGAATGTTTTGAATCCCACGCCATTATCTTCATAATAATTTTATTGTCGGATTCTTCCCAATTTTGACCGAACACTATTTTTTAATTATAGTTACATTAAATATTTACAATTATTTTCCTACATTTTAATATAATATATTGAGGGTTTCATTTTATATAATCTATTCAGGGTTTATATAAAAAGCTTATAAATACAAATGGGTTTGTATATTTTGAAGGGTATATATTTTACAGTGGGATTCTTACCTATTCTGTCTAAGACAACCGTTTCAAGTTGGCACTTAACATATAATGGGCAACTTCATTCAATAGATTAAATCATGTATGTTAATGTACTGTACAAATATGTGTGTGTGTGTGTGTGTGTGTGTGTGTGTGTGTGTGATGTAGGAGCATCTCTGGTTCAAAGCAATCTTACATCAACCAAAAATATTTGCATTCATTCTTTGTTTCTTTCATTTTACATTTAGTTCAGTCAATAGCAATTTTAGGAGATTGGTCCACATTCTGCCACAGTTTCATTTCAGATCTTGCGGAGCTGGACTTAACATCTAGATATCATCAAGCACAACATATCCAAAATTTAGATCATTTGGATTAGATACTGGAAAGATATCTCTATCAGAAGATCGACTATTTTTACGAAACAGAGCATCCTGACAATATCAGATAATTAACTAAAGGAGAAGACTTATGGAGCATTTCATGACTTGCAAAGCTAAATGACACATCATTCAATGTTATTTGGGTCATGGTCAACCTTCCCTGAGATCCACATGTTATCACATTCACTTGTGGAGGATTTCTTCATGTTTTGGGCTGACCTACCCATGTACACATGTTACAACTCTTCATTGGAGTTTGTGATCTTTCTTGGCCGACGTGGAGGAATCTTATGTTTGAGAGATGATATATATTGATGTAATAGATGCCTAGGAAAGTAGTCATTGATAATTCTAAGTTCAATAGTTTGAATTTATTGCAAAGGAGCTTCAAAGCTATATCTTGTACATATTCTGTAATTTTGAAATCAAGCCTGTGAGCCCTAATTGTAAGCCTGCATGTTGCCAGCCAGTTTATATTTTGGATCTCTGATATATTGAATGATTGAATCTACATTTGTTTTATATCTTTGAGTTGTTTCTATTGTGTTTACTCTTGTTGTATAGACTGGATTGTTCATTATGTGAACCCTCCTACCATGACTGCACCAAGTGGTATCAGAGCGAAAGTTCAAATCTTTGGGAGCAAATTGTGCGAAATTGGTGAGGGAATTTGTAATGTGCCATACCTGTTTGTATTTTTTAAAGATCTTTTATGTGTTTTATTTTTATTTTTTATGTGATCTTTCAGAACTAGACAGAAGAATGCAGAAGGCGTTTTTAGTTTTCCTACAGATGTGTTGCTGGAGCATACAATATAGAGCATAGAATGCAAACCCAGAAAAAGTACAATAGATATGTAGAAACTAACAGATACCTAGATAGTAAAATAGAAAATAAACAATTACTATCACATACCCATGTTGAGATTCGCAACTTCATACAACTGTTGTAGCTGGACCAGCAAATGGGTATGGCTGAAAATGCTTAAAATCTCCATAAGACTGAAAGTATTGGTTATTACAATGGATTACAATGATATTAAAGTTCTAAACACCTCCAATAGAGAAGAAATGAAGCTACAATAAATAACAAATGAGTCACCAAAGACCCACGTCTTCCAAGGGCATTGTACGACTGGCTACAAGTAAGATATCCAATAAAAACCACTGGAATCTCTTTGAATCTGGTCTGAGAATGATCAGCAATAGTTCCCACAATAGGGTGACCAATATAGAGGAAGATATATGTCAAAACTCACACCAAATAGCTACTAGAAATGGTACGGCCATGCATAAGGAGGTAGGGCCAGCAATGCAACAAATATCAGCTCCAAACCCTCAACAAAATATGCTCTAAACAGCCATGAAATCAGTCATTCAAATCTGTATAGATAATCTTCTCAAAATCTGCAAATGATATGAATAATGAATCCACAAATCTCATTACATAAACTCCATTCCAGTACAAATGTGAATGCTGAATACATCCACCAACATAGGCACCATTGGGTGGTATTGCACCCCTGTAGAATGTCGTTACTAGAGGGAGTTTTTGTTCCCAATAGCCTCTGGTTCGAATTCTCTTCAAACCCTCTCAGGGAAAACGCTAGCAGAGCAAATAGCCAACAAAATCATATATTCAAGCATATCTCAAATGAGGCACTTTTCCCTCTTTTATAACTCTCCAAGAGGGATGTTTTACTTTAGAGGGAAATATTTCTTTTAATTTCACTTTTAATATTTCCCAATGTGAGCGCTCCAAAAAATGACATAAGTGACTTTTAAATATTTCAATTTTTCATCACTTAACCAATTAAACCCCAAAGTCTAATATTAATTATTAATATTAATTTACAGACTTTAAAACAAAGGCCCAAACAATGTCGGAATGCCATAATTTATAGCTCACTGGAAAGCTCTCGACGAGACAAATCCTACCCCACACTGAAAATCCCAATCCAACACCAAACCTGAACACCCTGGTGACATCAAAATACTCCTCTGGTTATGCTGTCACCAACCCAGAAAGTCAGCTCCAACAGTGCCGCAATAGGACTCGAAAATGGGGACATTATAGTTTGCCCTTCCCAAAGATTGCTTGCCCTCAAGCAATCTGCACCTGCATGCCAAAGCTGAACACCGGGATCCCAAATCAATCTGAAGAATGCACAGTAGCATCTCCACTACATCTGTTGAGTAGAGGTAAAACCATGCTCAGCATCAATGTAAGTAGATACCCCAATGTTGAACAATCTGCTAGACATAGGAGCCCCTGGGTCCCAAAGCCAATATGGAAGTCTGCCATACACATCACTTATTGACTTCCACTGCGCTACTCTGATATAATCTTCACCATGCAGAGAGTGGTGAAGCAACACAACGGAATCCAACTGAACTGACATGCCAAACCTGTCACCACCTGGATCCCAACACATCAGAACCTCACATCCAACAATCATGAAGGGGTAATTAAATCTCGAAGTGAATGAACTGCAACATCCCCTTTTATCCTTTGCAAAACTCCTATGGATGTGCTGACTATCTAACATAGGTGCTGGAAGATATGAAGCTGCCCCTCTCGAATCAAGGGAATGACAAAACTCTCCTCCACCACTACTGTAAAAACTAAACATGCCATCATGCCTACTAACACTGCAGCCTCTCTGAAGCCATTTCTCCAATTGAAATTTTTGAGACCATGAAGTTGCAAACTCTGGCTGGTACATATCACCATGATGGTACTCTGTTCTCGGCCCCTACAAGTGATCCTCTGAATGTGTCTGATTCGGCCACCCGTAATCTCTAGTTCCATCTTCTGTAGATGGCAACCCTTCATCCCACAATGGATGATATAAATCCTGAGCCAATCCACACTTACACATCATTAGGTCATCTGTGTGTGGACTAAAGGAGAAATGATGAGCACTTCTCACTATGCAGTCAAAATAAAAAGCACCTGCCTGTGTTAATGGTTGACTGTCATAGTCATGGGGAACACACTCCTCATCACTCGAATCAGAAGATGGCTCATGTCTCTGATCTTGAATAGCTAATTGGGTAGATACTCTGCAAGTCCTCTCTGCATACCCAACAACAAAGTCCTGATCTAAAAGCAATTGGAGGTATTCTAATTTATTCCACTCCAAGGCATGCTAGATAGTTCACAAATCAGATGTAGATGTACCTGCTACTACTCCTATATGTCTTTCCTCCAATTGTGCTGTCCACAAGGGACCCTCCACAAACTTGTGGGTACTGTCAATATGAGTTAAGGTTTGAACAACCTTATCCTCGGTAACCTTTAGCCGATCTCTCCATTGCTGCAACTCAATAAGTTGTCTATCCCAATCAGCTACATAGGATGTAGACTCTGATTTGCTTCCAACAGAGGGAAACAAATCAACATGAGAATCGATCACACCACTGGATGATACCCTGCATATATCCCATGAAAAGGACAGAGTAGTGTGATGATCTATCACACAACTCTCTGGAAAACTCACTACTGCACCACAAGAGCCATCAATAGCCTGCTCTGCATCACCTGACATGGAACTAACCTTAGGAACACCTAGTGCAAGATATTGTTCCCTGCTACACTCATCCAACACAATCATCCCATCTGTGTCACCTGCACTAGTAAATGAAATGGATGTAGTCACATCCTCCACATACTCATTACCAACATCCGTGAATGTATGCTCATCACCACACGTTGCCATAGATATCTGAGTTGTATTTGTACGTGATGAAGACTGTGCCAAGCTCAACTCCACGGTAAGCTCATCTATCCATAACTTTGACTCTTGAAGGGCTATTTGAGCACTCTTCAAAGAGTCTGTGGTAACCTCAAGCTCATAGGTGAGCTCATCAACCTCCTCTTCCTTTCCCCTTAGAGCATCATGATAAATACCGTCAATCCTGAGAAGATGATCTCTACCTGATAACAGCTGTAGGTAATTATTCTTCATGATCCCAACTGCATCTCTAAGTGCCTGAAATATAGCAAGGGAAAGTCCTCTATCATCATGTTCCTCCATCTCAGGAGTACTCCAACCATAGGTTGCCAACATCTGTCTGGCAACATCAAAATGTTCCAAAGCTATAGCAATCATATTGTCATTAACCTTCAATTGCCCAGTCAAATGATGATGCCCCTGTGACAAACCATCTCCACACCAATCTTTTGATTTGCAATCTACACTATGGAAAGAGGTTGAATCATCATCACTCACCGATTGGTAAGCATCCTTATGTGTGCTATCAGCCCTGCACACTTCCTCAACAAAGGTACTGATGTTATGTACCTCATGGGATGGCTTCGATGACATGATAGAAGCTGTAGATTGGACATAACCATCGCACATTGCTGCCTCTAATGTATATGCATGCACAACCAAAGAGCTATCCTGGGACCCATCATCAACAAGTAAATCTTCTGATTTGTTCTCCTCTTTGAAGGTCTGATTTGCAAAATCAGACTTGCTGCAGCTTGAATATGCATCACAACCAAGCTGAGTGTCACGCTCTGTCTCAAATTCTGAATCTTCTCTCGGATCCCATACCTGGTTATTTTTCCCAAGTGCAATGCTACAACTGGAAACAACTCTATTATCCAACTCCAAAGGTGGATTGTCATTTGTCATGTCAACACCCATCTCAAGTAATGGGTTAACAGTAATCACCACAAATTTATTCTTGCAATCATAATCATGCAAAGGAAATGAATTGTTGTTATACGAATACTAAAATCAGAACCTTCATACCTATTATCAATGACTCCAATGCTGTCCCAAATCACCTGTACCTCTTCCTTATCATCCTCATCAGTGAACTATGAATCTAAATCAACAAGGATACAAGGTCTCTATTCAGGATCAGCTACATGCAATGTGAAATCAGATTTGTTCTCAAAATCAAGAACACCACCTATATCATCAAGCCCTGTTTGATAAGCATCCTCATGGGTGCTATCAACTAACCCTTTTGAAAGGTCACTTGGTTCTTCAAGTTGCAAGGGAAATGAATCATTTTCATCATTACTCTGGCCAAAGGTTATGGCAACATCAAACTTGTCACCCATGGCTAATTTAAAATCTTTATCCGCATACCTTTCACCTATGTCCTTTGAGGACTTAAAACTTTCAACATCAATGCCCTCAGGCTCGCTTGCAAAGTCACCTTCTAGCAAGATATCAAACATTTTTAATTCCTTCTTAGAAGTAGTAACTTCAAGATCTTTATCAAAGCGAGGCCCATCTTCACAAATTTCTGTTGTAGTCTTCCCTAAATCAACAAGTTCCTCTTTGCATGTCTCTTGATTAATGATCTTGTTTTCACCATACAAAGGCTTAGACTCATTCTTTCTAGCTATCAGGTCTTATTTGCTCTTATCAAGACTTGGCTGCAATAAACAGGTGGTAGGAGTTTCTATTTCACATTCCTTATTGTTCCCATCTCCATGGTTCCTGTCTCCATTATTGTTCCTTTTTCTGTCATTGTTGTTGTTGCTATCAATATCAGCTTTCCTGTGGTGAAAATTGGTTATCACCTGATTCAATTGATTAGAATGTTGTCGTATCATTCTCAGATCCTCTCTGATTCCTTCCCAATCTTCATTATCCATTTCCTCCAAAATGTTGCGTAGAACCCTCATTGACTGCGGAAGGTGTTCAAGTTTCCTACTAGTACTGAACCTGTCCATGTCTCTGAATACTCATGCCAGTGCTGATCACCCACATGCAAAGCTAAGCTGTATGTCTTATATTTTCATCTGCATATCTAAATCTAACCTCACAGGATGGCAAGATCTTTAGCTCTGATACCACTGTAATGTGCCATACCTATTTGTACTTTTTAAAGATCTTTTATGTGTTTTATTTTTATTTTTTTATGTGATCTTTCAGAACTAGACAGAGGAATGCAGAAGGGGTTTTCAATTTTCCTGCAGATGTGTTGTTGGAGCATACAATATAGAGCATAGAATGCAAACCCAAAAAAAGTACAATAGATATGTAGAAACTAATAGATACCCAGATAGTAAAATAGCTAATAAACAATTACTATCACATACCCATGTTGAGATTCGCAACTTCATACAACTGTTGTAGCCGGACCAGCAAATGGGTATGGGTGAAAATGCTTAAAATCTTCATAAGACTGAAAGTATTGGTTATTATAATGGATTACAATGATATTAGAGTTCTAAATGCCTCCAATAGAGAAGAAACGAAGTTGCAACAAATAACAAATGAGTCACCAAAGACCCACGTCCTCCAAGGGCATTGTACGACTGGCTACAAGTAAGATATGCAATAAAAACCACTGGAATCTCTTTGAATCTAGTCTGAGAATGATCAGCAATAGTTCCCACAACAGGGCAACCAATATAGAGGAAGATATATGTCAAAACTCACACCAAATAGCTGCTAGAAATGGTACGGCCATGCATAAGGAGGTACGGCCAGTAATGCAACAAATATTAGCTCCAAACCCTCAACAAAATATGCTCTAAACAACCATGAAATCAGTCATTCAAATCTGCATAGACAATCTTCTCAAAATCTGCAAATGATATGAACAATGAATCCACAAATCTCATTACATGAACTCCATTCTAGCACAAATGTGAATGCTGGATACATCCACCAACATAGGCACCGTTGGGTGGTATTGCACACCTGTAGAATGCCGTTACTAGAGGGAGTTTTTGTTCCTAATAGCCTCTGGTTTGAATTCTCTTCAAACCCTCTCAGGGAAAACCCTAGTAGAGAAAATAGCCAACAAAATCATATATTCAAGCATATTCAAATGAGGCACTTTTCCCTCTTTTATAACTCTCCAAGAGGGATGTTTTACTTTGGAGGGAAATATTTCTTTTAATTTCACTTTTAATATTTCCCAATGTGAGCGCTCCAAAAAATGACATAAGTGACTTTTAAATATTTTATTTTTTCATCACTTAACCAATTAAACCCCAAATTCCAATATTAATTATTAATATTAATTTACAGACCTTAAAACAGAGGCCCAAACGATGTCAGAATGCCATAATTTATATCTCGTCAAAAAGCCCTCGACGAGACGAATCCTACCCCACACTGAAAATCCTAATCTGACACCGAACTCGAACACCCTGGTTACATCAAAATACTCCTCTGGTTATGTTGTCACCAACCCAGAAAGTTAGCTCCAACAGTGCCACAATAGGACTCGAAAACGGGGACATTACAGCCATAAGATCTTGTTATGGATAGATCACCGAATCCAAGGCAGGTTACTTGTGTTGTCGACAAATCACTGATTGTGAGGCAGTTGTCACCTTGTAGCCCAATTGTCAAATTTGAGGCAGTTACAATTGATCCTAGGAAAAATGTCGCTGAGGATGATCTGATGAAATACACCGGATAACTGAGAGGGGGGGGTGAATCAGTTGTCTCAAAAACTTCACTTCATATGCAGATCAAAACCATCAACTACTTAATTATTCATAAACAGATTTAATCATCAAAGCATGAAACCATTAACTTAATCACAATCACACATTCAACACAGTAGACACAAGATTTTTATGTGGAAAACCCTAAAAGGGAAAAACTACAATGGGTGTTAGCCCACAAAATTATATAAGTTATAGCAATACCGAAAAACTGAGGCTCACTGCCTAAGGATGTCTCACTACCAAAGGGTGGCTCACTACCAAGATGGTGAACTAATTGAATAGCATCTACTTCCTGCCAGGGTTCAGTTCCATTGAAGCACAAAATGACTCCTCTGCTCTACTCCTTCACTCTTTCACACTTATCTCTTCATATTCGCAATACACACATACTTTTGCAACTTCATTACATACTTTTATACAATTCATCAACCTTGGAATGTACATCAAGGTCGACATTACATTCATCAACCGTTGGATCAATCTCCAAGGTCAGCATTACAAATATACATAAAATAGGTCAGATCTAATACAAATTTGGCTAAGGAAAAGATGTAAGAATGTATGCAGATCACGCTATGCCTTAGCTGGGACTCAAACACAATCATCCATGCCATGAAATGCTTCTACAATCTTCAATGCATCTCCGCAAATGATGAATTCAACCAGGTCGGCCAAGACTGATGATATCACCAGGTCTACAAGAACATTCTCCATTCACGATCCAATTTTCTCTTTGCGGACTAATCCAATGTTAGGAACATGATCAGGAGACATCCATAAGCACATTGTAATCACTAGGAACAACCACAAAATCTCTAATCACTCTGTCAACCACTGTCATAAGTAAAAGATAGCTTGCAGACCACCAAATCATGAACCATTGCATTTGAAGGAACTTAACATCATCACAGACTTAATTTTTGAATTGCAAACCAAAATACTTCAATGCTGAGGAATGTAGAGCAAAACACTTTCTCCCTATCACCACCAAACATACAGAAAAAGCAGTTTTCACACTGGTGAACACAACTTACTCAAATCTTCATCTGGAGGCTCAACCTTGGAATATAACATCTTCAGATGGGCTTCTAAATAACTTCCAATCCGGAGGCAAAGATATTTATTCTACAGGAAATGCGAAGTATTCTTCTGGACTGTTCTTCTAAATGTAATGCACTGTTTCTACTGCAATTCACTATTTTTATCAGATGAGCTAATTTTCTCAATATCCTCAACATCTCTAAGAAAGTAACAAAATGAGGGCATAGTTGACACCAATGACAACACGGATATGTTGACATCAATGACAACACCGATTAGGCACATACTTGCAATAGAATCCCTGATGTTGGTACAATGGCTAGAAGAATGGATGAGATGATGGAGATGATGAAAACCATGCGAATTCGCTTGGATGTTGTTGAAGAAGATCGGAGAAGAGGACTAACACCTCAACCTAATGTTGAAAGTGACGATGATGAAGAATTTCAATTTGCTAATCAAAATGAAGTAACCCTAGGAGATGATGAAGAAGAAGAATCAGACCAAGTCAAGATGTTGTGAGCTATTTCAAAGATTGGGAAAAGACCTAGAGTTGATGTACCAAACTACACTGGCAATTTGAATCTTGAGGAGTTGATTGATTGGATAAATGGCCTAGAAGAATACTTTGAATATGAAGAAATTGAAGATCCGGAGAAGGTGAAATTTGCAAAGACAAAGTTGAAAGGACATGTTGCTATATGGTGGAAAGAAGTCCAGTTGGATAGAAATAGAAGAGGGAAAGAGAAGATTACAAAGTGGGACAGAATGGTGACACAATTGAAGAATCAATTTATACCTGTTGACTATGAGTTGGAACTGCTGAAGAGATTGCAAAACCTAAGACAAAAGTAGAAATCTGTGAAGGAATACACTAAAGAATTTCATAAGATGATCATAAGGACATGACATAGTGAAGCAAGCAAGGAGAAAGTGGCTAGATACATAAATGGATTGAGATTGAAGATTAAAGAAGAACGAAATTTGGTGAGGATGACAACATTGGAGTAAGCATATCAGTTTACCCTAGAAGTCAAAGAAAAGTTTAACAAGAGGCATGATAAAAGATAGAAAGACAAAGGAGGTAAATTTTAGAGAGGTGGAACATATTTTGGAGGATAAAGATCTTATACAGAGCAGAAAAAGCATGATAGCCCATTCAAGGAGGAATATAGAGATAACAATGCATACCAATGAAATGACAAATTTTCATCACAGAGGTAATCATAATTCATACCAAAGTGAAGGATATAGAAGAGAAGAAAGGAGTTTGGATAGGAGAACATTTAGAGGTACCTATTTTAAGTGTATAGGTCAAGGACATAGAGCATTCAAATGTAATCAGGGTAGTACAAATAAGAAGACAATGTATAGTGGAAGAATGACCTATGTGTAAGAAGAATCTATTGAAGTTGGTGATCATAATTCAGTTGGTAAACCTCAAGAAATATAGTATCATGAAGGAATAATTAGTATACTTGGGATTTGTGATTTCTATGGAAGGATTAAAGATGGATCCTGAGAAAGTAAGAGCAATTGTTGAGTGGCCTACACCTGAGAGCATTGGAGACGTCATATCATTTCATAGATTAGCTAGTTTCTATCAGAAGTTCATTAGAAATTTTAGTTCAGTGTGTAACTCTATGATAGAGACAATGAGAGGTGACAGAAAAGACTTTAAGTGGACATCAGGAGAAGATAAAAGTTTTGAATTGTTGAAGCAGAAAGTGACAGAGCAACCTGTGTTGGCATTACCATATGTCAATAAGGTATTTCAAGTAGATTGTGATGCAAGTAGAAATACAATTGGAGCAGTGTTAAGTCAAGAAGGTAGACCTATAGCATATTCAAGTGATAAGTTGAATGATGCAAGGAGAATATACTCAATGTATGATCAGGAGTTCTATGCCATAATTCAAGCTTTGAAGAAGTGGAGACATTACTTGTTGCCTAAGGAGTTTGTGTTGTATACATATCATCAAACTTTGCCATATTTGAACAGTCAAGGAAAGTTGAATCAGAGACATATGAGGTGGGTAGAGTTCATGCAGAGTTATACTTTTGTGTTAAATCATAGGAGTGGAAAATCAATTAGAGTTGCTGATGCATTGAGTAAGAGAAGGAATTTGTTGATAGAGATGAGAGTTGAAGTGTTATGATTTGAAGAACTGAAGCATATGTATGAGGGAGAAACTAATTTTACAGAACCTTGGAAAGCATGTAAGGAACCTGTTGTAAAAGATAGAAGAAAGTGGTTGGACTATTTCATTTGGGTGGAAATGTTGTTCAAAGGAAGTTAGTTATGTATACCTAGGACTTCAATGAGAGACAATTTGATCAAGGAGAAGCACAGTGGTGGATTGGCAAGACATTTTGGCATTAATAAGACAGTAGCTTTGGTAAGTGAAAATTACTTTTGGCCTCAGATATATAAGGATGTTAGGAAGTTTGTGCGATATTGTAGAGTTTGTCAAGTTGTAAAAGGGAGTAGTCAGAATACCAAATTGTATAAACCTTTGTCAGTACAGGAGAGATCTTGGGAAGATATAAGCATGGATTTCATAATGGGATTGCCGAAGACATAGAGAGGACATGATTCTATATTTGTAGTGGTGGACAGATTTTCAAAGATGGCACATTTCATACCTTGTAAGAAGACAACTGATGCAGTGCATGTTGCTGACCTATTTTGTAAGGAGATTGTGAGATTGCATGGATTACCTAAGAGCATAGTTTCAAATAGAGATACAAAATTCATTGGTTACTTTTGGAAGACACTTTGGAAGAAGATGTAGATAGATTTGAAGTTTAGTTTAGCATTTCATACACAACTGATGGACAAACAGAAGTAGTGAATAGGAGTTTGGGAAAATTGTTGAGATGTTTGGTTGGAGAGAAGGCATGAAATTAGGATTTGATTCTATCACAAGCAGAATTTGCATATAATAATTTAGTAAATAGTAGTACCAAAAGAACACAATTTGAGATTGTTACCAGAGTAAACCCTAGAGGAGTAGCAGAAGTAGAAGAATTTACTGGAGACATGGAGATAGTGCATAATCAAGTGAAGAGGCATTTGGAGGAGATGAACAATAAGTACAAGGAACATGCAAATGAGAAGAGAAGACACAAAGAGTTTGAAGTTGGAGATGAAGTGATGTTATATTTGAGAAAAGAAAGATTTCCAGTTGGGACTTATAACAAGCTAAAGATGAAGAAGTTTGGACCATGTAGAATACTCAGAAAGTTTGATTTAGGAAATGCATATGAAGTGGAGCTACTAGAGACATTGAGTATATCACCTATTTTCAATATTGAAAACCTATACCAGTATCATGTAGTAGAGTTCAATGACAACATTGTAGAAGACTTGAAGAAGCAGTTACCACAACAAGCATCGGAGAAGATAGAGAGCATCTTTGACATCAGAGATGGACGTAATACCAGAGGAAAGTAATACAAAGAATATTTGGTAAAGTGGACAGGCAGACCAGAAGAAGACTCATCTTGGATTTCTCAGGTTGAGGTGAACCATTTTGGTTTTCCCTTAGCCCCAACAAAGTGAGGGACTCACTTTCTTAACAACCACGGGTGTCTGATGTAGGAGCATCCCTGGTTCAAAGTAATCTTGTATCAACCAAAAATATTTGCATTCATTCTTTGTTTCTTTCATTTTACAGTCAGTTAAGTCAATAGCAGTTTTAGGAGATTGGTCCATAGTTTCATTTCAAACCTTGCGGAGTTGGACTTAACATATAGACATCATCAAGCACAACATATCCAAAATTCAGATAATTTGGATTAGATACCAGAAAGATATCGCTATTAGAAGATCGACTATTTTCTCAGAACAGAGCATCCTAACAGTCTCAGATAATCAACTAAAGGAGAAGACTTGCTGAGCATTTCACAACCTACGGAGCTAAATGACACACCATTCAATGTTGTTTGGGCTGTGGTTGACCTTCTCTGAGATCTGCACATTAGCACATTCACTTGTGGAGGATTCTTCATGTTTTGGGTTGACCTACCCATGTACACATGTTACAGCTCTTCATTGGAGTTTGTGATCTTCCTTAGCTGACGTGGAGGAATATTATGTTCCAGAGATGATATATATTGATGTAATAGATGCCTAGGAAAGTAGTCATTGATAATTCTAAGTTTGATAGTTTGAATTTCTTGCGAAGGAGCTTCAAAGCTATATCTTGTGCATAGTCTATAATTTTGAAATCAAGCCTATGAGCCATAATTGTAAGCCCGCATGTTGCTGACCAGTTTGTATTTTGGATCTATGATATATTGAATGACTGAATCTGCATTTGCTTTATATCTTTGAGTTGTTTCCATTGTGTTTACTCTTGCTGCACATACTAGATTGTTCATTCTATGAACCCTCCTACTGTGACTACACCAATATGTATATCTATAGACATATGTAGCCTAGACAGTGTTAACATTTTAGGATAGTACATAACATTTCAACATTCAAACTCAACAACCAAATTCAATTTTGCATATCATATCATTGAATACAATAGTTTCTAGGCATTTGTCCAAATTCAAGCTCAACAACCAAATTCAATGCATTCCTTTTTCAAAATTTGATCAAACATTATGCAGTGTATACAATGTTAACATTCCAGGCTAGTAGTTAATATTTCTAAATTTTACAATTGCATACATCTATATTCAATTTTAGTCCAATTTGTTTGAACTAAACTTTGCAGCTTCATTCAATTGATTAAATCATGTATGTCAATGTACTGTATATATATATAGACGTATGTTTATGTACATATCTATCTATACATATCTGTATATTTATGTATATATACATATGTATATCTATGTATATATACATATGTATATCTATGTATATATACATATGTATATCTATAGACATCTATAGTGTAGACAATTTAAAAATTTCAGGTTGGTACTTCATATTTTAGCATTTTACAATAATATACATCTCCAATTCAAAGTTTGTAGGGAATTTTAATCCAATTTCTTTGTTGAACTTTGCTACATCTTTTCGAGTTGTTTTCTACAAAATGATGAAACCCTCAAACGTTTATAATGCACCCTTGAAAATGGATACATATGCCATAATATATATATATATACACACACAAATATATGAATACATGTATTTCTATATGTGTGTGCATTAATCATATAAATTGGAGCACGTTATGTTTTCCATCCATGCCATCTTATTCACCTTACCATGGATGAACAAAATAAAAAGATGTCAAAATGATCGAAGGCCCAACCAACTTCATTTAAGGTTGGGTGTTAATTTAACTTTTTTCAGGCACCCTAAGTGCGACATGGACCAATTGTATAACTTATTTAGTGGAGGAGTGGATATGATTTAAGTCCCCATTGTTTATATTATAGATTATATATACATCTATATGGATACATGTATATTTTTAATATGTATACATATATGTATATGTATAACTATATATGTGTGCAATATATAGTTGTATCATTGCACCTAGATTCTATTACATTTTTTTTCTATTATGTGAATGTCTTGAGATGGATTTACATGTAGTGCTTGAATTTATTTGGATAATTTGATGTTTATTCATTACTACCTAGACTACTACCCAGCATATGATTTCTATGTTTGCAGGCATGTGAGAGGTTTGTAGAGCAACTTGCATTGAGAGCACTCACTAAAGGTAAATTCTTACAAGATTTTACTTACACCACTGGTTGTTGAATTGTATTATACATTTGTGTTTGTTAACACACTACTTCATGGGATATTTTGCTCTAATGGCCCCTACTTGGATTATATACAATCTTCTTTTGCAATTGCATATGTGACTATTTAATCTCCTCTGTTAAGTGAGAAAATTTATACATATGTGAACAGGTAATATAAATTGCACATTGCAGTTATCTTTTCCTATGAATCTAAAGTTTAAATGCCTCGATATCATTTAATGAATTCATGTATATGTGTATGTATATCTATATGTATACATGTATATGTATATCTATATCTATACATGTAAATATACGTGTATATCTATATGTATATGTCTATCTATATACATATATATAGACATATACATAACATATGTGTATATGTAATATATGTATATGTATGTCAATCTATAATATAAATTGAACAATACATTTTTATCATTCTAATTTAATTGGGTGTGGTACTGATTTCTACCAAGTGTTAATGTATTAATGAAACAACTATTAATGGACTAAATGGATCTATGAATGGACAAATGAATATATGCTTACATTAATAAACATTAGGATATGACATGATTTAAAAGAAAAAGGATAATGATGGACAAATGAATATATGCTCATATTAATAAACATATGTTATTAATGGATTTAAATGCAAGACGATAATATGAATATGTAAAGGAACAATGCATTTTCCTTTTGGTGTGAGATTAAAATTAAAATGTCTGAATGCAGTGTATATTTACAATCTTATCTTATCTATTTACAATAATCTGTATGTTTGTATGTATGTATGTATGTATGTATGTATGTCTCTATGTGTGTGTGTGTATCTGTGTGTGTGTGTAAAATTTAAATGCCTCAATTGGATTTATAAAGTAGTTTATAGATTATGTTTACAATAAAGATGACAGTTTATATAATCTTATTTATGTTGTGTTTCTCAACACAATTGCATATAAGATGGCAATTTAATGAATTTGTGTTTGTCAACACACCACCACTATTGGGATATTTTTGTCTTATAGTCATTACTTGAGTTATTTATATTGTTACTAAATGTGTTTAGATAGATGCACTTGCAGTTCAATTTAATTTATTCGGTTATGATGTATGTTTGTTACTGCCTAGATTATGATTTCTATGTTTGTAGGCATACGACCATGCTCAATGCTTTCTAGAGCACCTTCGATCAGGAGCAATCAATTCAGGAAATTCTTATAAGATGTTACTCGGGTAATGACCCACTAAGCTTTAGGTTTTTCTTCCTAGTTGTTTTAGGTTCTTTTCAATCAATTTCCTTTACTTTACTTTCAATCAATCAATCAATTTACTTTACTTTACTTTAGGTTCTTTTCAATCAGTTTACTTTACTTTACTTTCAATGAATCAATCAATTTATTTTACTTTACTTTAGGTTCTTTTCAATCAATTTACTTTACTTTACTTTCAATGAATCAATCAATTTACTTTACTTTACTTTAGGTTCTTTTCAATCAATTTAATTTACTTTACTTTCAACCAATCAATCAATTTACTTTAATTTACTTTACTTTAGGTTCCTTTCAATCAATTTACTTTCCTTGTTGCTTAAATCAAACTACATTTACATGGATGCTTAAATCAATTCAATTAAGGTATATTAACTTGTTGCTTTAAACAAACAATATTACATAAACAAAATGCTAAATCAACAATGCTACTACAAGCAAATTATGTAGAGAACTTATAGTACCATGCTGATTTAACCATTCAAGTCTTTCTTTTTTTTCCAAAACAGTTACAGTCATACAAACATACAAACATACAAACATGAGATCAATGCATAGATATTTTAGAAATAACATGAGATCTATGCATAGAAACACTTAAAAAATGTTATTACAAAATATTATGACAAAATGAGATGTACGCATAGCTATTTCAGAAATAACAAGTACTCCATCAAAAATAAAACCATATTGACTCACATCTTCAATTCTCCATAAATCCAAGAAAAGGAGTATGTTGTTTAGCTTCTGTAGTAGTACATTCATTTGCAGTCTGAGTTAAACCAATTGGTTTAGTTATAGTTTGTAGCGATGTAGCAATCTGGGCAAGCAAAGCCTGATTAGATTTTGCATTTAGAACCAACTCATTTGAACTTCCAGGGCTAGACCCTGCCTGCAGATTGCTTAGAGCTGCAAAGGCTGGGCTCAATATGTTGAATATCTCCATTAAAATGGGATGTTGCACCAGTAGAGGAGAATTTGGGGTACTCAATCATCTCTCATTTACAGATTGGTCCACTTTCTTTTTTTCTATCTTCAACTACCGAGCAATCCTTGTCTACTCACGCTGAATTTCCTTCTCCCATTTTTCCTCCACCAATTTCTTTTTTTTTTCAATTTTTCCAATTTTATTCTCTCTTGTAGCATGGCTTCTTTTTCAGCTTTCCTCTCCTTCATCTGCTCCCTTTTCCTCAACTGTAATTCTTCTATCCGAACCTTCTCTCTCTCTCCTATTTGTTGATCATTTCCATATATGCATCAGATGTTAAGATCTGGGATTGCCTACTTAGACATAGTACCCCAGTCCTATTCTTACCACCCATTTCCTGCACCCTTCAAACTGGGAGCTTGAGAAATTGATTGGTTGATGTCGGTGGCTGCAACTGAGTATCTTGGGTGCATGGTACATAATCTACTTCCACATCACCTATACATTCTTCTTCTTCTGTATTGTCCTCATTTAGTCGATCCCAATTTGATGCACTGGTGAAGTAGTGTACAATGTCAGTTGGATCATGATCTGGTGGTGAAGGCATTGAAAGGCTAACATTCACCTGACTAAAATTTGTTTCCATCCCCATGTTTCTAGCAACTTCAGCCAGCCATTCTGGTTAGCTAACTTGAGTTGGCAAACTAAGACCATGCAAATTAGAATCTGTTCCAGTACCATTACAAACAGTTTCAACATCATTGGGAATTGGCTGGCTATGTTCAGCTGAACTACAAACTGTATCATCTAAATTACAAACTATATGAGCAACATTACAAAATATATCAATTGCATTACAAACTATATCAACAACATTACAAACAGTTTCAGCAACATTAGGAACTGGATGTAGAATTTTAGCAGCATTAGAAACTATTTGACCAATAGGCGTTTTAGTGCATTCTTCTTGTATTGCAGTTGGATTCTATTCTCTTCCAGTTCTATTGCATGTGCGGACAAATTCTAAACATTGTTCCTTTGTAAATCCAATGAATTGCAAGAAGGTTTCAAGTCCAATAACCTCGGGGTCTTCTTCCACTGTGAATGTTTGATTCTCTGCTGCATTAACCATAGGTTCTTGACTACCTACTGTAACAAAGTCTCCTTCATGTGATACTTGGAATCCCTCAATTGGCCTCATGTCATTTTCAAGCACATACCTATTCAATGGTCAAATGACTATCCTTCGGAACCCACTGATAATATTGCATGGGGTCATGGCTTGCTTGAATGCCTTGCTAGCAAGAGTGGCCAACTCTTCTCTTCCAATTTCAATTTGTGGGTGGCTTTCCATCCATGCAGACCTTTTCTATTTGAAATAAGTTTTGAATGGTGAAAAAATACTCACATCTAGTGGCTACAATTTGTGGCTTGTATTAGCTAGGAGGGTGATGAGGTCAATCCCTAAATGTCACACTTTCTCTATGGTCTTGAAGGCAACATGGATGCCATGACCATCAAATATTAGAAGAGCTCTGTTGTTTGGTGAAACCCCTCCAAGGATAGATGTAGCAAAATGTTGCAGCCAATTCAGAAATAGTTCTTTCGTCATCCACCCATGTTCTTGAGCTACCATGCATGCACCCAACTCACAATTTGCAATGTAATTTTTGATATGCCTTTTGGATTTAAATAGATAAAAACCAGGTATACTCAGCCCGATGCACTAATGCATGCCAAAATAGTAATCCACTCCCTACTTTTTGAGATTAGGTGGGGCATACAGTGGGATCCCAATTTTGCAATTACCCACATTCCATAGTTCCTACCAGCCTATACCCCAATTTTGTCACAGTTCCATATTCTGTTGGACCCATACTCATGTATCTTGTAAAGATTTTCTAGATTGTTGTAGAATGAATCCACTATGCTTAGCCTTAGCATAATGGCTCTATTGGTGTCCACCCCCTCTGTAGTGTGAATAGTTAGATCTGGATGTCTTCTCCTAAATCCTTCCCACCATGACCTCCCTCGCACCCCATCTATGAAAGGGTTTGGCATAGACTGAGTGACATGTGGCATAGTCAATTTTAGCTATGCAATTTCAATCCCATGGCCTCTATCAGCCATGTCCTTGCACCACTGAACTATTTCTTCCTCCTCCTCATCAGTCAAGATAGTCCGTGGCCCCCTCCGTTTAGTGTTCATGATACCTAGCAACTAGGCCCTCAAACTGCTAGCAGGTAATCCCCACTTCTTTGTAGTTGCTCTGATGGACATATTCTTATCATTGACATTAGCCATAACACTCTGGATGTCATTGTTTGTCTAAATACTTTTGTTCAACCTTGAAGAAACAATTTGCACAACAGTAGTTTGAACACAATCTGTATTCATTTCCATATCCTTCATATGTGTGGAGGGAAATATACATTCCATAGCAGCCTGTTCTAGTTCTGTGGTATGTGTATCTTCGTCCCTAGATACCACAATGGGAAACTTGGCCCCTCGGGGGACTCTAACTATCCTCCTCCCCTTTTTACCTCTAGCCATAAGTATCTATACACCTACAAGAAATACAAACATAATCAATTCCAAAAGTAATTTGTAGAAATGATGACATCCTTAATGCAATGACTGAAAATAGATTGAGGCATCTATATTTCATAATGGCATCAAAAGGTGAATGCAGTGGCACAGATGACAAACATAACATGTTCCATTTTATAATGTTCCAATGTGTTGTTCCATTTTGGACTGTACATTATCAACGTTTGAGGGTTTCATCATTCTGTGGTTCCAATATATATTCAGTACAGTAACACATGATTTAATCAATTGAATGAAGCTGCCCATATAGCAAACAACTGGAAAAGATGTAGCAAAGTTCAGCAAACAAATTAGACTAAAATTCCCTATAGACTTTGAATATAGATGTATATAATTGTAAAATGTTTAAATATTAAGTACCAGCATGAAATGTTAACGTTGTCTACATTGCATATGTCTATAGATATGCATATTGTTTAGTGGAAAATTGGATTCTTTAATCTTTCATGGTTTAGATGTTAAAATCTGCCTCTCCACTATACATTGAAGGATCTAGGGTTGAATGGCAAGCATTATCATACCCTAGAGTCACTTTTAGATGTAGGGAAACTTGGATTAGGGAATTAATTATCAATTTTTCCTTCTCCTATGCTCAACTGACCATTAAAATCATAAATATGCAAATACAACAACAAATTAATGAATTATGGAAAAAGCTCTTGCAAACGAGAGTAAAATGCCAAATTACAGAATACCTATTTTTAGGATTCCGAAGTGGAACAGTCGGGGACACTAGAGCAGGCGCCTAAGTCTAAGGCACCTGCTTTTTCAAGGAATCTGGACCTCCTTCAGACACTGATCAACCCTGTAACTTCTATTTCTAGAATCAATCTGTGGAGGACACTAGAGTGAGTGCCCTAGTCCCAAAAGTGCTCCTTTGTTTGCCTTTTCTTCAGATGCTGAATCCTTGATGGCTTCCTAGCCTTCCTACAACTCCACTTTTTCTAGATGCGACACTTGTAACCTACAATCACAAGACTTGGTTTGGGGGTTGTGGTGTTTAGAGGTTTGCCTCAGCCAAACCCTGGAGGACACTTAAGTCTTCAAACACCATTGTCAGATAAAGAGGGCATGCCCTTGTGAGGTAGAGGCCAAAAACTAAAGGAAACAATAATAAAAACACAATATTACGTCACCTTGTAGTGAAACTTTCATGGAGGAAGATGCTCTTCATGCAATGAAGGAATTGATGCTCAAATCTACAAATATCAACACACAAAACATACAAGTTTTCTCTTGCAACACAATGAAAGCCTTGAATCACCTTGAGAATGCCTAGAGTTCACAATCACCATCTTGTTGAAATCTAGTTTACAAATGAATGCCTACACATGCTTATATATGCATCTACAAGCACTCCCGCTAAGATATTTGAAATTCAAACTTACCGTGTCGGCAAAGGGACCTAATAACGGTCACTAACCAACACCCAAAAATTGGGGCTACCCTAAAATAGGGTAGGACTAGGGCGCAGGCGCCCAAGTCCTCCCCCTTATTTTAGGCAGGGTATAGCTCAAGGGGTCCTCCTAGGTCCCATTTGCCATGAAACCCAGGCCTCATTCCATCGGGATGCTAAAATATGAACTAAAATGTCCTAAATGCACTCTAAAGACTCGGGAGCTAAACCTTATGAGGGAAAAGACCCCAAGGGGACATTTTTTGACGTTACATTTAGCCCCCACTTTAATGTATGTATGAACACGAGGCCCATACATGCATTAAAGTAAGGTCACAAACACAGCAACACACCAAGCACGGAGAAGACACGCCAATCGCATAGAAAACGGTAACAGGCATGCAAAACACGGAGAAGACAGTTCAGCCATGCAGAACATGGAGCAGATAGTTAATGCATAGAAGACACATTAATGCATGGAAGACAGAAATGATATCTTTTCTTTTCTTTTTCTCATATATATGAAATGCAAATGCAAGTACTGGAAAGTAAACAAACCTCCCAAAATGCAGGAAGCATTACTCGAAGGCACTGGTCTCTGCATATGGGGAAACACACATGCAATACACACAAAACCTCCCAAAATGCATGCCACATATGGGGCAACAAACATGCCAAACAAAACAAGCACACCAAAACACACACTTGAAAACACGGAGAAAACACAACAGACAAGCGATGGTGTGTTCCCTATTTCTAGGCTCATCACCATCTCAGGCACATTATAGGAACACACCGACAATTGGGCTTCGCCACAACAATCACCAAAAACATGCTTAAGGGTTGAGTTAGTCATAGAACTACTCCCTGCCTCCATAGAGGACTTTTAAAATGCAACCCCACCCGCGTCATGGAGACGCCTTACAATGAAAAGAAAGCATGGCATACCACCCCACCCACATTATGGAGATGCTTTACAGTGAAAAGGAGGTGTGAGCTCAAAAGTATACAACCCCACCCGCATCATGGAGACGCCTTACGGTGAAAAGGAGGTATACGCAATAAATAGATTGATTGCAAACAAACTTAGGATGCAGGAAGTACTCATCGTACTAGCCTACACCTAAGGACAAGCACATTGCTAACATCTACAACAGATAGCTTACCTTATATATGCCCCCACCTTAAGGTGGTTGATATCAGTTATCGATATCAAGCACATTAAGGTAGGAAGAAAACACACAAGGGAACACTGACCTTCACAAAGTCCATGCCCCCCGGAGGTGACATGTACTTCACGATCGCCAAATGTTCCCACAAATACATCCCTGCAAGAAACATGTTAGTGTCTACAAGATCATGATAATCAACAACATCAATGCATATGATTAACCACACAAAGAGCCAAGGTTATACAATGAATTCAGAGTTCAAGGATAACCAGGGGCTATATCATGAAGCTCTCCGAATCGAGTACCGCCAAGGCTAGATTCAAAGGAAAACAAAGGTGCATAAAGCAGCATTATTGTTAAGGTTTGTAAATGCAATAGAAACATCATAAAATTCACTACGTGAAAAGCACGAGTGCTTCCACTAGCCAAGTGTCAGATAAGATATACAAACCCATCATCATATTAGGAACTATAGTCCATTTTTTGATTACTCTCGAAAGGGATACTAGGTCCGCATCAGTATAAATGTTTGTCGTCATCCACCCGCTAGATGGAAACACTAGAGGAAGGGAAACAATAAATAAGAGAGGGGAAACAAGTGTCTTAGGGATAGTCATGTAGGAGGGTTCCCCCAAGTCACCAACCACAATGCTATGTCCGTAAGACACAACACACAACCATGAAATCAGAGAGAGAGGCAATATAGAAGAATGATGATACAAATAGAAGAAGCTCACAACAGAGGCAATCTCCTGGTATCTTGAACCTTATGGGAGAATTCGAGGTCATCCCAGGAGGCCTAAACAACATATAACACATCACGGGGGAAGCACATCATGAGAGAGATAAAGGGTTAGAGATACTTACCTATAGGGTCTTCGTATTATATTTTGGAGCTTTCAAACCTCTTGGAGAGGTATTCAATCATATTTGTTGTAAAATTTGAGTGGTTCTTGTGGAAGTCTTGTTTGTTATCATATGATGATTGTTCTTTAAATATTTGTTTAAATAAAGCTTTTTGTTGCTTATGAGGGGGAGAACCACTATTATTTCTGACTATTGATTGTTGTCTTGCTCTTTTCCAATTTTTGGTGAGTTTTCATTGGTAAATATTGATGGTGATAGGTTGTCATTGATGTCAAAAGTGCGTTCAGTTGTTGATGATGCAGATTTGTTCAGGATGTGTTCTCATACTCAAGGATGTGTTTCTTGTTATGACAAGACATAGTATTGATCTTCATTATAGTTGGCAAGTGCATATCATGTTTTATGTAGTAAGGATTAGGAGGAGCAAGAGTTTACATCATGATGTGTAGAGTTTATATCATCTTATATGTTGTTGATTACATCATCTTGTGTGTTGTTTTTGCCATGATCTTTACAGATGACTTGTAGTGGTAATGACTTAGTCATTTGATCTCAGTAGCCTTCATCATGTTGTCTGACTTTCTCTACAATAAGGATTGGATTGGTTTCATTTTGTGTGGCATACTCTATATCAAGGATTGATAGAAGTAATTACAGGAGTTATATATTAGTTCATAGGTATTGTCACCCATGGTCAAAGTAAGGTTGGTTCATAATATTCAGTTGGTAAAGCATTGTTAATCTTTTGGATATCATTCTTATGAAGTGGAATTTTATACACTATGCAAGGAGGTATAGTTGAAGTTGGAGGTTTAGAAGATATTTATCTTGTATCTAAAGCATACTCTTTGTTTACCTTCTCTGCCCATCTAGTGCCTATTTCACTTTTCTTATGTTTGAAAGGTGACTTATAATTGAAGGTTTGCAACTTAAGTACCACCGTTTGGAGGGGTCCCTAGTCATGGCGGTGACCGGCCCACCTCATACTTCTAACCGACTCCATCGGTCTCTTCCAAAAGTGCTCGGGCGGGAAATCATTTTTAAATGTCTCTCTTTAAAAGATTTTGGAGCGCGATTTCCTTACAGTTTTTTATGAGTTTAAAAACTATTGAAAATCTTTGTGAAGGGCCCGCGACATTCTAAAAGGGGAGTTTCTTGTTTTAAGTTAAAACTTTAATATCATCGGTGTTGTTTGAAATTGCATGAGCGCCAAAAGAAATGGATAAGATAGTTGGAGCCCGATTAATATGTGAAAAGAAAATTGCATAAAAGAAAGTTTGTATTGGATGGTTTTTATTAAAAAGGAAAATTACTAATTTTTAGAGCCCGATATCTCTAAAGGTAATTTATGTTTTAGAAAGGGCATCGGTTTTTTTAAAAGTTTAAGAAAAAAACATTAAAAATATATTTTTTAATATGGAGGAGTTAGGTCCTTATAGGGAATAAGATATTAAGTGGATGATAATGAAATTAGAAACTTTGTATTTCCTATTTTTTGGAAGGATCTTGATATTATAGTGCTTTTAAAAAAAAGGCAATTTTCTTGTGGAGATTTTTATGACAAAAAGGCTATTATTAGAAGATTTTTCAGGGAAGATTGACATTATTGAAGATGATTTTATTTTTTCCTTGTCTTCATACAAAGGAAATCCAAAGAGAGATTGAAGATACTCTTGCAGATTGAGAAGAAGAAGAAGCTCAATGGTTTTGAATGTAAAAGCTTGGAAGTTTTTAAGGAAATTTTTTTTCAGATGATTTGTTTTGAGATGTGGAATATGAAGATTTATTCAAGATGAAAATTGAAAAGAAAATGATTTTATTTTGAAGAAATGTAATTTGTTGCAGGACAAAAAGAGGATACAAGAAGAGTCTTTATTTTACAGGGCACTGATTAACATTATTTAAGATTTCATAATATTGTAAATTAGATTTTTCTTCTTGCAGATGGATTTTTTATTGTACAGATATTATTTTACAGAGAAGAGAAAATGAAAAGATTTTTTTTGAGACATTGAAGAAAATATGAAGAGGATTTTTGCAGAGGAAAGGAATACGAAAAGATATTCAGAATTTGTATATAATGGTTTTAAAAGTACATTGACAGTGTGAGTGTGAGTGGTGATGCAGATCAAAAAAAGTGTTGTTGAGTGTATGCGGATATAGAGGATTGATTTTGAATATCTGAGTTGGTACATGATTTGGGTTGATGAAATAGAATGGCCATTTGACAGACACATGAGAGAATAAATGTTCTGTATTGAAACAGAGAAACCCTCTGAATTTGTGTTTTCAGTTTGTTCTGTAATAGGGGTTGGTGCTCCTTAAAGCTGGTGCTTCTAAACAGTATGCCAGTGAGGCTTGTAGGTCAGTGACACCTCAATAGTCAATGAGACATAATATTCAGCCAGTGAGGCTTTGTAAGATGTTTTCAAAGTTAAGCCAATGAGGCACTTCATGAGTGTTTTTTCTACCCAGAGAGGGTTTTCCACTCCAACAACTCTTGTGTTAATGATATGCTTCTATGTGTGTTTTTGCTTCTATGTTAAGATTTATCTCTATGTGGTCTTGCACATAATTTTCACTATCAAACTTGTACATAGTTTATTGATGACTTTCTATTTCTGAGTCTTGTAAATCAAAAGTTATAATAAGTTGCAAAAATCTACACAACACTGATTCACCCCCCCTCTCAGTGTTGTCCAAACTCCAACAAATATTCCTAGAACAGTAGAAGGATTCATCCTGTATCCTCTTGCTCATCTATATCTACTGTTGTTCTTTCTTTTCAAAGGTATTTTAATTATCTCCTGATCCATATAAGGATAACGGAGGAGGAACCTCAACGTAAATTCCATTTCTTCATGGACAAGGTGGGTTATCTAGTTGTTTCTTATCTACTTCAATCATTCCCACGATACTGTCATAGTCCAAGTAATCATCCTCATCTACTTCCACTAAATATTGTTCCACCATATTATTTTCAGTTTGCTTGGGAAAAGGATTAGTGAAGATTTGTAAGTTCTGATTCAGCGGAGCAACTGACTTATTTCCATTATCATTCACACTCGATACTTGGATGACATTTGAATCAATAAGGTCCTGTATCTCATGTTTAAGGCGCATACATCATTCAGTGTCATGTCCTTACGTCCGATGATAATGACAAAAGGCATTAACATCAAAGTAAGGTCCTTGTTTGCTAGGATCAATAGGCTTAATCAGGGGAAGCTTCAGAATGTTATTACTCACAGCTTGATTCATGATAGAATGATAGGTCTCAGATATCAGAGTAAACTTCCTCGGTTGATACGATTGTTTCTTTGGATTGTTTATAGCAGACACATTCGTATTTGGTCCATTGATCTTGATGAAACCCCTATTATTATTCCTTTTAATGTTATTTTGTGATGATCCACCCATGGATTGTCCAACTTGAGCCGATGAGTTTTGGTTTTCATACTAACTAGACGAAAGTTGATAATCATGAAGGGCGATGCATAAATGTTGAAAGGAGTTGTACTTCATCAAGAATCTTATCATGAATATTAGGTTGTAGATTTGTAATGAATATATTTTGAACATCTTCATCTTTCATCTGATATTGAATCTAAGCATAAAGGCCTTGATACCAACTAATGAATTTGGTCAACTTCTCTTTCGGACCTTGTTTGCATTGAACCAAGTCAATAAGAGTGATTTGGGGTCTGATGTTTTCTTGAAAATGTTGTAAGAATTGATCAATCAACTATGAAAAGGAGTGAATTGAATTTGGAGGCAAAGAGCAAAACCATTCTAAAGCAGTATCTTTGAGAGATCACAGGAAAAGTTTTGCTAACAAGTCCTCTTCAAAATAGAAATCACTACACATAGTTGTGAATGCTACCACATGGATATTAGGATCTCCTTTTCCACCATATTTTTCAAAGTGAGGAGTCTCAAACCTCTCAGGCATAGGGGTTCTCAAGATTGCATAAGATAATAGATTACGGGCATGATATGTTGGTAGGCTAGGTTGCGAAGAATTTGTCAAGTTTGTTGCCTTTTGTTGCAAAGTAGTCATGCCTTGTAAAAGTTGGTTTAGGATGGCATCATTTGGAGATGCAGTTTGTTGTGAGGAATTGGAAGAAAAGTGAGGAGGTGAATGAGCTTGAGACATAATATGTGGAGGTTGAGAATATGTTAACAGTAGTTGGCCATATTGATTTGTGGAGTTAGGTAGCTGGAAATGAGTGGAATAGATAGTGGCTTGAGAATAATTATTCATAGAAGATGTCCCTTTAGGAATCAAATTTTGATAATTAAATCCCACAATTTTGTAATTAGTGTCATTAGATACTCCAATACCAGTGGTAGCATTACTACAAGCATTTGCATTAGTTGTTAAAATCGTTGATGTAAAAGTGAATACTCCTGTATTTGGTATAGGTATAGAAACTTGAGTATGAGATGGCGATAAAGTGTTATTTATCATTTGTGCACATTTGGTTATCGGCATGATATTGGTTTGCACGATATGTGTTAGACCACGAAGTGCATTAACACAATCTTATCCTTTTATCAATTCTCTTATATTATGAATTGTAGGAACAACTTCTTCAGCTATTCGTTCATTTTCCATAAATGATTGAAATTCTGCTAAGTCGTTATCCAATTTTTCTATTTTCTCATTAGATACATATCATGTTGCCTCAATAGTGTTATCAACATCATGAAAAGTTTGTTCTTCCATTGAGGTTGGAGGATGTATAATACCTCGCTCAATTTGATTTTCTCCCTTTGTAAAGAAGGTGTCCAAAGTACCAACTTCTTCAAGAGCACTAGATCCCATTAATCTTTTACTTCTTCTCAAAGGGATATTGTTTTTAGGATGACATGTCACAAGTCTTGTACAAAGGCATACAACACACAATGAATAAACCAAGAGAACAAATCCTAGAAGAAGGATATGACTTAATGCCAATGAATGGAACAAAGGATGCTATGAGGATTTCAGTCAAGGGCAGCAAGTTATATGAATTATATCAGTCCAAAACAGAAGTATAATCACTCTTAACACATGCTTGATGCAAATTTAATATAATGTCAAGTCGATTATAGTGAAAATATGTCAAAATAGGTACTTTTTCACCAAAATTCAATGCAAAAGAGCATAACAAAGGGTGTTGTGAGGTAAATTATGATGGAAAGAAAATAATATCAGAAATAACAGCCACTTGGTGCAAAAATACCCAACACAACATGATTTTAGTGTAATTTAAGGTCAAACCCTAGTGACAATATAGCAAAAATAGGCCATTTTTCACGGTTTTTCAACTCCAAGACCTAGCAAAAGAGGTGTTGTAAGAAATTTTATGAGGTAAAGTGAATAATATCATTAATATTAGTCACCTCAATCCATAAAACTGATCACAACACACTTGGAGTGCAAACTAGGTCAAACCCTAGGGCAAAAATTGTCAAAATGTGTAGTTTTTTGCAAAATTTTCACTACAAGAGCCCGTTAAAAGGGTGTTGTGAAGTTTTTTATGAGGGGAAGAAAATTATTACCCTAACACCAGAAAAATAATGATAAAATATATTTCACAACACACCTATGGTGCAAATTTATGAAGTCGATAAGGCCAAAATTAGTCAAATTGTCATTTTCGAAGCCCTAGGTTTGAAATTTTGGAGCAAATGCTATGTGAATGGTTTAATATCTGATTTATGATAGAAATTAAATAATCTCAGATCTGAAAATGTTTTTTTTAAGTTTAATCATGCAAAATTCCCATGCAAATTTAATGAAATTGCACCAAAATTGCTAGTTTTTGTTGAAATTTTCAATGCAAAAATGCAAATATTTTAAATTTAAATGCAAATTCACACTAAAATGCAAGACTACAGACAAATGAAAATTTGAATGAGCCTCTAAAATTAGTAGAAAAATATGATAAAAGATTTTGCCTACAAACCCTAGATTTTGGAATTACTAGGTTATAAAATTGACAAAATTTCCACAAAACCCTAGCAATTAAATGATGAAAATGCAAAGAAATTTTTTGAATTTTTGTATTTTTCTATAGTTTATATCAGATCTAATGCAAAAATCATGAATTAGGAAAATTTAGGAAGAATTGACACAATTTAGTAAGCCCAACAATGTAATTTTTTTGTATTTTTCTAATTTTTCATTTTTTTTGGAATTTTCTCAATGCAATGAATTAAATGACCAACTGAATGAATGAAATCACACCAAATCTGTAGACAAACACTCAAAAAGTTGTAATTTAAGTCCAAAAACATGGGTTCACCAAAATGTTTAGTGGAAAATTGGATTCTTTAATCTTTCATGGTTTAGATGTTAAAATCTGCCTCTCCACTATACATTAAAGGATCTAGGGTTGAATGGAAAGCATTATCATACCATAGAGTCACTTTTAGATGTAGGGAAACTTGGATTAGAGAATTAATTATCAATTTTTCCTTCTCCTATGCTCAATTGACCATTAAAACCCTAATTATGTAAATACGATAACAAATTAATGAATTACGGAAAAAGCTCTTGCAGACAGGAATAAAATGCCAAATTACATAATACCTATTTTTAGGATTCCGAAGTAGAATAGTCAGGGACAGTGGAGCGGGTAGCCAAGTCCAAGGTACCTACTTTTTGGGGGAATCTGGACCTCCTTCTGACACTGATCAGCCCTATAACTTCTATTTTATGGAATTAGTTTGTGGACACTAGAGCAAGTGCCCTAGTCCCGGAAGTGCTCCTTTGTCTACCTTTTCTTCAGATCCTAAATCCCCGATGTCTTCCTAGCCTTCCTGCAACTCCACTTTTTTCAGATGCGACACATGTAACCTGCAATCACAAGACTTGGTTTGGGGGTTGTGGTGTTTAGAGGTTTGCCTCAGTCAAACCCCAGAGGACACTTAAGTCTCTGAACACCGTTGTCAGATAAAGAGGGTGTGCCCTTGTGAGGCAGAGGCCAAAAACTAATGGAAACAATAATAAAAACACAATATTATGTCACCTTGTAGTGAAGCTTTCATGGAGGAAGATACTCTTCATGCCATGAAGAAATTGATGCTCAAATCTGCAAATATCAACACACAAAGCATATAAGTTTTCTCTTGCAACACAATGAAAATCTTGAATCACCTTGAGAATGCCTAGAGTTCACAATCACCATCTAGTTGAAATCTAGTTTACAAATGAATGCCTACACATGCTTATATATGCATCTACAAGCACTCCCGCCAAGATATTTAAAATTCAAGCTTACTGTGTCAGCAAAGGGACCTAATAATGGTCACTAACTGACACCCAGAAATTAGGGCTGCCCTAAAATAGGGCAGGACTAGGGCGTGAGTGCCCAAGTCCTCCCCCCTTATTTTAGGTAGGGTACAGCTCAAGGGGTCCTCCTAGGTCCCATTTGCCATGAAACCCAGGCCTCATTCCATCGAGATGCTAAAATATGAACTAAAATGTCCTAAATGCACTCTAAAGACCCAGGAGCTAAACCTTATGAGTGAAAGGCCCCCAAGGGGACATTTTCCAATGTTACACATATGTATATAGATATACATATGTCTATAAATCTACATATGTCTATAGATATATAGATATGTCTATAGATATACATATATGTATACAGATATACATATGTCTACATATATACATATGTATACATATATACATGTCTATAGATATACATGTATATATATACAATACATTAATAGTCTATCCCATTTGTATGTAGAATCTTTTTATATAAACCCTGGATAGATTATATAAAATGAAACCCTCAATATATTATATTAAAACATAAGAAAACAATTGTAAATATTTAATGTAACAATAATTAAAAAATAGTATTCGGTCAAAACTGGGAAGAATCCGACTGTAAAATTATTACGGAGACAAAGTTGTAGGATTCAAAACATTTGAAACCCTGATATAATGAAACCCTTAACCATTGACAATGATATGATGAAACCGTTAACAGTTGACAATGAACCTTCAAAAATATATACCCTTAAAAATATACGAATCCATTTGTATGTATAAAATAAAACCCTCATTATATAATAGAATAATATTCTGTTCAATGAACTAATCATAGCACTAGGGTATTATAAGACAAAACAGGGAAATATTTGAATGTAAAATGGTTATATAGATATACATATGTATATAGATAGACATGCATGTTGATAACTGAGAGGTGGGGGGTGAATCAGTTATCCTAATTATTTCTGCTTTCTGAACTTTATTAATAATCAATGTAACATTAATCCAAATGAGCAAACATAATCATGAAATGGAAATACACATGACACAATATTTTTGATGTGGAAACCCTGTTAAGGGAGAAAACCACGGGGTGATTAACCCAAGATTGTATTCTCTGTTAGAAGAATGGAAACACAAAATGGCACTTGCCAATTAGGGCTCACTACCCGAGCACACTACTCACAAGAAGGTACACTGCCTACAAGAGACACACTGTCTACAAAAAGAGTGTTATACAATACTTGAACTAATTGGAAGCATCTACATATGCTAGAGTTTAGTTCCGGTTAGGCTCAATACACTGATCTGCTGCACTTCATCTTTCCTCTTCTCTTATGCTGCTTTCCTTTCACATACCGGACCTTCCTTATTGCTTCTGTTCTACTCTTCTACTTTTATTCGCACATCATCAACAACCACGACACCTCTCACAACTAAATCCATCTTGTATATATATCCGCACAAGTGATTTCATCACCTTCCAAGTCGGCATCTGGAATAGTCAATCTTTTCACAAACTCTGATCTGTCGGCTGAATCCTTGCTTACCAAGTATTGCGGATCAAGGATTTACTTGTGGAAATCATTAATCATGTTGGCCAAACATAATTCATGCCTTCATAACCTTTACCAACATCAGTAACACATCCGGAATAATGTTTGATGTTCTGCCAGTCAGTTCTTCCTCTGTCACACTGCCAATCAGGAACCCGATACTCAAGTATTCATATCTTTTTCCTCATCTATCACCGGAGGCTAAATCCTTGGAATATATTACTCAAGGTAGTCCTCTTGACTTCCCCAAATCCACACTTCACCAAAAGACTTCCTCTGAGAGATCTGGACCTGTCTGTCGGACCTTGCCACATGCTCTATTCTTGTTTACCGGACCACAACACTCTTCACTCTGACTTCTGGTAGAGACATATCATGTCCTACGGATGTGTGGGATGAACTTTGTTGCCATCAATGACAACAATTATGAGTCCATATAGTGTCTCTTGCCAACAATCTCCCCCTTTGGCATTGATGGCAACACTTAGTAAAAAATGGCTAAGTGTTTACACTATGCTCCCCCTTGGCTGATGCTCTATTTTTATATATATTTTCCGGAGCTCCCCCTTAGTTGGATTCCTCATTTTTCACTGCTCCTCACTCCCCCTTTAACATCAATGGCAAAGGGTAGGGTTCGTACACCAAAACTTTCAAGAATTCAACTGTACTTAACCGCATAAGTATATACATATGGCATACTTACATATACTGAAGTATGTCTGCAAAAGTTGTTTTCAATTGAATGAATTATGTAGCCCAACTTTGCTTCATTCTGTCCAAAATTGATATATGACCACTCAATAGAAATGCAAACACATCTGCCCTTTTTAGATCTGTTGGATCATTTGTCTGGGCTGTGATTTGAGCTTCTTTTATGGCCTCATGCATGGCGTCTAACTTTGGGATGATTATCCCTCTGAGTTCACCCAACCTATTTATTATATTTTTCTTTTCCTTCTCAAGTTTCTTGATCTCATTCAAGATTGCAATAGTCTGACATTCTTGATTTATTATAGAGGAAGAGAGAGGATCAAAATTCTTTGATAGGTTTGACAGTTTATCCTCCTATTCTTTTATTTTCTTCTCAATGTCCAGTGTTACTTTGGACCATGATAAACAAAATTTATACATTTCTCCTCCATCTTTAAGAGCGTTTTCTAAGCTCTTTATTCCCGTATTCATATTTCTCCTGTCATTAATTATCAACCCTTGAACCTCTGAAAATCTCTTATTAGAGAACTCTTTCCAGACCATCACCTTAGCTGACTTCTCTAAAGACTCAAAATGAGTACTGACAGAATTAATAAGAGACTTGAGATTACCGGATGAAGAAGCTGAGAAGTCCTTCTGAAAGGATGGCATAATCTTTTCTAGCACTCCGGATGCAGCTGCTATAAGCTCACAGTCTTCCATGTGAGATTTCAATAGTTTCTCTTTGGCCTTTGCATTTGCAAATGCAGCTATCTTCATTGTTTGTACCGGAGAAAGAGAACCAAAATCAAATGGCCCTTTTAGCAGTTCCAGTTCATCAATCTCCATGCTCTCTTTTGTCAAGAAGTCCTTGACAGATTCTGCAGTGTCTCTTGCCGGAGACAGATTTTTCTTTTCTTCTGCAGTCACAGAACTATCTTTTGGAGCTTTCTCCCCTTCCACAACCTTTGTACTGATATCTTCTTTTCCCTTTACCTCTGCTTCTTTCTCCTTTACTCTTTCTTCTCCTTTGGATCCGGAGGCAGCAGTGGAAACTGGAGGAGTGATGTTAGTCTGTTCATTGGCCACCTCTTCCAGAGCAGAGGATTCCAAGTCCTTAGCTGTTTCTGCACCGGTATTCATAACCTCTTCTGTTACTTTCTTAGAAGACTCTTCTGCAACACTTGTGGTTGAGGGGTTAGTACCCAAGTCCTCTATGATAGGAAGATTAAATCTTTTGAAGGCTTTCCAGAGAATCTCTTCTGTGTTCTTGGCTACCTTGTCAGTCTCACCAAGCATAAGTTGATTCATCCTTGCCTTGCTCCTGAACTCATCCTTACAATCTTTGAACACCATATTCATTGTCTTGGGATCGATTGAAGGATATAGCTGAATTGCTATCTATTCCTGGATTTCTAGGTCTTTGGCTTGGGCATTGTTCTTTCTTGTTTCTAGTTCCTTCTCCAAGCTTTTAGGAATCAGAGATATAATTTTAATAAATGCTTTGTTGTAGATATTTAGGTACTTGACTATGGCATCTTGCAATATTTACTGATCTGCTTCACCATAATCATCATAGAACTCAACCATTGGCTAAAGATTTTCATCCATTGTGACTGATTTGATTATGTCATCAATGTGAAGAGTGGGTTTTTCAACATATTCTTCTGTCTTTTCTTCTTCCTTCTGTCCGGTAGAGGGTTGACCGGATGTTTTCTTCTTTTTCTTCATTTTTCTGATTTCCTCATCAGATTCAGTCTCCTCTTCATCCCTTTGACTAGCATAAGCTCTTGTGGCTTTTGTCTTTGTTCTTTTCTCTCCTTTGCCGGATGCCTAGACTTCCGGTTTTGAGCTTTTAGTACTGACAAGTGCTGATCTCTTTGATGATCTGGTCTGGGTGGAGGATTTTACCAGAACACTTTCCTCACTTTTCTTTTCTGCCTTTTTCTTCTCTTCCTCAGCCCTTTCCATCTTTTCCCTGTTGGCATCAAGGGCCTCCTTTGAGATGCCTAAGCCTTTGGCAATTTCTTCAAATTCTTTTCTCACTTTCCTCTTTATTTCCGGTTGTCTGAGTTCCACATGAACTTTTACACTTAGCTCTTCAAAGGTTCCAAACCTTTCTGCCTTTAGATCCTTTGGCTGACTTAGCATGTGTTGAACATGCAGCTCCACAATTTGTTCATCGACTTCATACCCCATGGGCATGATCCATATAGTTCTTGGTTCTACTGCCTCCATTAGGCACTGATCAGTCTCTACCATAAAACATACTGTGTCTTTGTATTTCTCAACAAGAGACTGGGGAATCCTTTCCCTTTCTTGCATCATGTTCTGAAAATTCTTGAAATATCCCCACAGGGCTGTATTTCTTGCTTTAGCATCCCCAAGCCCATGCAAATAGTCTCTGATTTGGATGGCAACCGGTCTGTCATTCTGCCAAACCCATCCATTGGATCCAGGAAGCTCATTCATGTAATAGAAGAATAGGCAGAGTATCAAGCCACCATACTTGAAGGAGTTCTTCTTATCCTTCTTAATCTTTTGCAGATTTTCTAAAAGTTGGCTTAGAAGAAGGTCACACAAATCATAGTCTGCATTTTCTTTTAGCATTTGATAGGCTGTGTAAACTATAGTTCCTGGTACAGAATTTTCCCTACTGGAGTGATAAATCTTGTAACCAATTATCATGGATGCAAATTTGACATCCGGTTCAGTGATGTCTTCAATTGTCATAGCTCTCTTGTCAAATTTTGATCCGGTTGCATCACTTACTGTCTGATTCTTGACAGACTTGAGAACAGGTATTCCACCGGATGAGTGCAGACCGGTTACTGCCCTAATTGCATCTTTGGTGATCTTAAATGGTTTATTCAACCATAGGAAATTGTCATGCACTCTACTCAACACATACCGGACCCATTCATCTTCCTCAAAATAGGGGAAATGAATGCACTGTGCAAAATGCTTATCCTGGATGGCTTTATACTGAGGTTTAATCTCAAAAGAGTCATCTATCAACTATTTGTGATAGATATCTACTAACTTTGATTCCCCAAATTCTTCAATATTCGCATGTATGTAAACCCTAATGTCTTCTGTATGCAATATGCCATGTGGAACACTGGAAAATGCTCCTAGGGGATCTACTTCCAAAGATTTGTATGGATGTTTCTTGAATATGTGGTGAGGCCTATCAGAGATTTTTACAATATTTGGAGTACCCATCATTCAAGGATTTAGAGAGAGATATTTGATAACGAAGAGTACCTTTTGCGCCTTTTGGTTTCATGGAGTTGGCCGGATCGATTTCTGGATGAATTGACTCCTGCAAATGATCTTCGATGAACTTGAGGAATTTTGTTGCAGAGCTTCACTTTTCGTTTCTTCTTTGAATGCAAAATGAACGAGTGATTAATGAGAAAACCCTTATATTGCTCTGCAGACCCTAATGTCAGGTTGCAATAAATGCTCGACCTAAGTTATTCCGGTTTGCCTTATTCAGATGACTTGAAGAACCAGATCAATCCTAATCTTTAAACATCTTGCAGATCTGCCAAATCTTAACCATAGTTTGTTTGTATGTATCCCTTATAACCCTTCAATCTGCAACTCTTCTTGTGCTAGTTTTGGCACCAATTGACTGGCTGGGGGAACAAGGTTTTCTTTGTGTCTCCCCCTGAGCCAAAGCTCACCTTTTAATTTCTAGAAGGAATATCAGCACCAGAGTCTGGTGCGGATCCATCCTCTACATTCTCTGTACTTTTCTTCACCCAAATCTTGTTCATCTCACTTTTGACTTCATCCGCATTCACTTTTTGTTTACCCTTATCTTGATTCTGATTATGATATACCAGACCTTTTTTGTCCTAATTCTCGCTTCTACAAAATTTTGCACTATGACTAGATCTATTGCAGATTTGGAAAACAACATTTATTTGCATATTTGACTGATATCCTCTTGATCTGCATTGATTAGCCATATGACCTATTCTATTGCATGCAAAGCATCTACCATTGAATGATTTGTTCATTTGCATATTTCTGCATTCATGAGATTTGTGACCATACCTTTTGCAGTTAAAACACTGTCCGGAGAAGGATGAATTAGTCTGATTTATTCTCTTTCTGCACTGATTAGCTTTATGACCAAAGTTATTGCAGTTGTGGTAGTATCCATTGAAGGATGGATATCTTTGAGCATTAGGCTATCTTACCAGAGGTCTTCTAGGCCTGTTCCTTAGATTTTCTGATCCAAAATTCTTTTGACCAGATCTGAATCTTTCTCCTTTCTCATATCCCAAACCACACTTGTCATCTACCTTCTTTTAACTTCCAAGAAGAACTTCAAGTTGAGCAGAACTTATCTTGAATTTCTCTTTATATTCATTTGCTATTTGAAGATCCCTTTTGAGAGAGACAATTTGATCCTCAAGTTTTTCTTCATTATCTTTAGCATCTTCAAGATCATATTCAAGATGTCTGATAATTCTATCCATCTGGTGGCAATCTTCTGATTTCTCCTTGAGAGATTGTCTTAGATTATCTTCATTTTTTCTTTTCTCTTCAACTTCTTGGGTAAATTTCATAACTCCTGATTCCATTTCATGTCTTACCATAATGATTTATTTTGATAACTTTTCACATAACTTGGTTTCCTCATTTAGCTCTTCATTTGCATCATTTGCTTCACCTTGTCTTGCCAATTGCTGAAGCAGCTCCTTTCTCTTTTTCATAGAGAGACTTAATTTGTCTTTTAGTTCTCTCATGAAATCATCAGCCTGCTTGAGTCTTTCCTTTAATTCATTGACTTCGGAGTTTGACTATTCAAGATCATCAAGGGCAGTCTTGAGTTGCTCCCTCAAACTATATGCATCCATTTGGATTCCCAGATCTTCCTCAAGCTGTTAGACTCTGATAGGAGGAACTTAGCTCTAATACCAATTGTTGATAATTGAGAGGGGGGGTGAATTAGTTATCCTAATTATTTTTGCTTTCTAAACTTTATTAATAATCAATGTAACATTAATCCAAATGAGGAAACATAATCATGAAATGGAAATACACATGACACAATATTTTTGACGTGGAAACCCTGTTAAGGGAGAAAACTACGAGGTGATTAACCCAAGATTGTATTCTCTGTTAGAAGAATGGAAACACAAAATGGCACTTGCCAATTAGGGCTCACTGCCCAAGCACATTGCTCACAAGAAGGCACACTGCCTACAAGAGACACACTGTCTACAAAAAGAGTGTTATACAATACTTGAACCGATTGGAAGCATCTACATATGCTGAAGTTCAGTTCTGGTTAGGCTCAATACATTGATCTGCTGCACTTCATCTTTCCTCTTCTCTTATGCTGCTTTCCTTTCACATACCGGACCTTCCTTGCTGCTTCTGTTCTGCTCTTCTACTTTTATTCGCACATTATCAACAACCACGACACCTCTCACAACTGAATCCATCTTGTATATATATCCACACAAGTGATTTCATCACCTTTCAAGTCAGCATCCGGAATAGTCAATCTTTTCACAAACTCTGATCTGTCGGCTGAATCCTTGCATACCAAGTATTGCGGATCAAGGATTTACTTGTGGAAATCATTAATCATGTCGGCCAAACATAATTCATGCCTTCATAACCTTTACCAACATCAGTAACACATCTGGAATAATGTCTAATGTTTTGCCAGTCAGTTCTTCCTCTGTCACACTGCCAATCAGGAACCCGATACTCAAGTATTCATATCTTTTTCCTCATCTATCACCGGAGGCTAAATCCTTGGAATATATTACTCAAGGTAGTCCTCTTGACTTCCCCAAATCTGCACTTCACCAAGAGACTTCCTCTGAGAGATCTGGACCTGTCTGTCAGACCTTGCCACATGCTCTGTTCTTGTTTATCGGACCACAACATTCTTCACTCTGACTTCCGGTAGAGACATATCATGTCCTACGGATGTGTGGGATGAACTTTGTTGCCATCAATGATAACAATCATGAGTCCATATAGTGTCTCTTGCCAACAATGCATACATAGATTTATATGTACATTACATTAATAGACATGAGTTAATCAAATTGAATGAAGCTACCCAATATATGTTAAGTGCCAACCTGAAATGGTTGTCTTAGACAAAATATGTAAAAATCCCACTGTAAAATATATAGCCTTAAAAATATACGAACCCATTTGTATGTATAAAATAAAACCCTCATTATATAATAGTATATTATTCTGTATAGCGAGATAATCATAGCACAAGGGTTGTCTCAGACAAAATAGGCAAAAATTTGAATGTAAAATGGTTGCAGACAAAATGCTGTAGGGATGATCGTACCATCGAGAACATTCTCTAAAATGATTAGGTTTTTGGTGTGTAGTTGAATATGTATTCAGACGTGAATAAAAAAATTAGATACCAGTACTTAAATCACGGGTTGTACGAGACAAACACGAAAGTAAATGACTGTATAATGACTACATAGACAACATTGTATAATACCAAAAGATTGATGAAAGCAGTACTGAAATCACAAGGAGAAATGATATCTGTTTCAAATAGAAATTTTTTAAATCATCTCCGTTAATGTAGGAGATACATACTGTATATAGATATATGTTTGTATGTAGCAACATTTGCATAAAATAAAAGCCTTTATATATAGTTTTTCTAGCATATTACAACATTACTAGTCAAATAATACAAAAATGCAATGATGAAGATTGAGCACCCCAGACTTTCACTATGGCTTCCAGTGGATCAATACCCAAAGGCCTTGAGCCACTTCACTTGCTCTCTTAATGTGTGCAGGAGAGAGCAAGTCACCATAATTACTCAAATAAAATTGAAATGTTTCTAGATTGTTTCTAAGTATTCCTTCTTGGAATAGTTGCAGAGCTGTTGTTGTCACATTATTTTGTTTGACAACCTCAACTTCAAACACACCTCCAATCATACCTTCATCTAGAAACTCGTCAAAAATAGAGATTACCCTAGTCACAATGTCTTTCAATTCCTCCTTCACAAACTCGTTGGCCAAGTTATTTCTGTGACTTTTGTTGCCTAGGATTTGAACATCCATGGAGAAGAATTCTTCATAGATCATGTAGTCGTATATATGGCCTCCCTGAAAGTGTTGCATTCCTACAACTTGTTGGATTGTAGTGACTAGTTGGTCTGAACCAGCATTGAACAATCGCTTGATTTGGTTCTTGTGATCTTCTTGCAGGCAACCTCCATTGCTTTGTGTGTTTGGAGAGTTCAACTTGTCCAAGGGATTTTATAGGAGGGATAGGTAGTTTGTTCATGGGCTCCAATTCAATTGGCATGAGATTATAAGAAAATCTCTGAGGACAGTGTTTATAGGATGATTTTCTTCGGTTAGAATATCTAAAAAATCTGGTGCAATCAGATTTTGTGTACTTAGAATATCTGAAATTCTTAAGACACATTTTCTAATGCAAGTAGGCTTAGTAAGGAAGGACCTTCATTTTTTCAAGAATCCTAATATCAAAGAAGACAATGAAATGTCAAGTCCATATTTTGGAGGGTGTGAGAATATATATTCTAGATATCAAATCTTTATCTTGGGCAATGTAGTCTTTGAGAATCTTAGTACACTGAACCTTATTAGACATTTACACTAAAATTTAAACCTATATAGACATCTCCACTAAGGCTTTCAGTCACAATAACTGAGAAAAAATATATATATAATGCAGTATATACACCTACACTAAATAATATATATTGTAGTTTTTAAAATATATATAATATAGTTGTAACATTAGAAAATGTCCCCTTGGAGGATTTTCCCTGATAAGGTTTAGCTCTTGGGTCTTTTGCATGCATTTAGGACATTTTAGTTCATATTTTGGCATCCCGATGGAATGAGACCTGGGTTTCATGGGAAGTTGGACCTAGGTGGACCCCTTGAGCTGTACCCTGCCCAAAATAGGGGGGAGGACTTGGGCGCCCACACCCTAGTCTTGCCCTATTTTGGGGTAGCCCCAATTTTTGGGTGTCAATTTGTGACCATTATTAGGTCCCTTTGCCGACACAATAAGTTTAAATTTTAAATATCTTGGCGGGAGTGCTTGCAGTTGCATATATAAGCATGTGTAGGCATTCATTTGTAAAACTAGATGATTACTAGCAAGCTATTATGTTCTCAAGGTGATTCAAGGTTTCTATTGTGTTGCAAGAGCAAACTTGTATGTTTGGTGTGTTGATATTTGCATATTTGAGCATCAATTTCCTCATGGCATGAAGAACATCTTCTTCCATGAGAGCTTCACTAAAAGGTGACATATCATTGTGTTTTTATCATTGATTCCTTTGATTTTTGGCCTCTGCCTCACAAGGGCATGCCCTCTTTATCTGACAACAGTGTTCAGAGACTTAAGTGTCCTCCGGGGTTTGACTGAGGCAAGCCTCTAAACACCACAACCCCCAAACCAAGTCTTGTGATTACAGGTTATAGGTGTCGCATTTGAAAAAATTAGAGTTACAGGAAGGCTTGGCAGGCATCAGGGATTTAGGATATGAAGAAAAGTAAGACAAAAGAGCACTTCTAGGACTTGGGTGCTCGCTCTAGTGTCCTCCACAAACAAATCTTAGAAAATAGAAGTTACAGGGCTTATCAGTGTCGAAAGGAGGTCTAGATTCCCCAAAAAAGTAGGTACCTTGGACTTGGGCGCCTACTCCAGTGTCCTCGACTGTTCCGCTTTAGAACCCTAAAAATAGGTATTCTGTGATTTAGTATTTTACTCCCATCTATAAGAGTTTTTTCCATAATTCATTAATTTGTTGTCGTATTTGCATAATTAGGGTTTTAATGGTTAATTGGACATAGGAGAAAGAAAATTTGATAATTAATTCCCTAATCCAAATTTCCCTACATCTGAAAGTGACCTAGGGTATGATAGTGCTCGCCACTCGACCCTAGATCCTTCAATGTTTAGTGGAAAGGCAGATTTTAACATCTAAACAACAAAAGATTAATGAAATCCAATTTTACCCTAAACATTTTGGTGAACTTGTGTTTTTGGACTTAAATTGCAACTTGCTAAGTGTTTGTCTTCATATTTGGATTGATTTCATTCATTCATTTAGTCATTCAATTTATTGCATTGAGCAAAATTCTTTTTTTTTTTTTGAAAAATACAAAAAAATTGCATTGTTTGGCTTACTAAATTGCATCAATTCTTCCTAAATTTTCCTAATTCATGATCTTTGCATTAGATCTGATATAAACTACATAAAAATACAAAAATTCAAAATCTTGCTTTGCATTTTCATCATTTAATTGCTAGGGTTTTGTGGAAATTTTGACAATTTTATATAACCTAGTAATTCCAAAATCTAGGGTTAGTACGCAAAATCTTTTATCATATTTTTCTACTGATTTTAGAGGCTCATTCAAATTACCATTTGACTGTATTTTTGCATTTTAGTGTGAATTTGCATTTACATTTAAAATATTTGCAATTTTGCATAGAAAATTTAAACAAAAAACTAGTAATTTTGATGCATTTTCATTAAATTTGCATGGGCATTTTACATGTTTAAGTTTGAAAATAATTTTTAGATCTACGATTATGTAAGTTCCATAAAAAATTAGACTTCAAAACATTCGCATAGTATTTTGTACCAACATCTCAAACCTAGGGCTTCGAAAACAATGATTTTCATTAATTTTGGCCTTATCAACTTTATATACTTGCACCATAGGTGTGTTGTGAAAGATATTTTGGAATTATTTTTCTGTTATTAGGGTAATAATTTTCTTCCCCTCATAAAAATCTTCACAACACCCTTTTAACGGGCTCTTGTAGTGAAAATTTGGTGAAAAACTACACTTTTTGACTATTTTTGCCCTAGGGTTTGACCTAGTTTGCACTCCAAGTGTGTTGTGATCAGTTTTATGGATTTATGTGACTAATATCATGGATATTATTTGTTTTCCCTCCTAAAATTCCTTACAACACCTCTTTTTTAGGTCTTGGAGTTGAAAAACTATGAAAAATAGCCTATTTTTGCTATATTTTCACTAGGGTTTAACCTTAAGTGGCACAAAAAACATGTTGTGTTGGGTATTTTGGCACTAAGTGGATGTTATTACTGATATATTTTTTTTCCATCAACATTTTCATCACAACATCCTTCATTATGCTCTCTTGCATTAAATTTTGGTGAAAAAAGTGCCTATTTTGACATATTTTCACTATAAATCAACTTGGCATCAACTAAAAATTGCATCAAGAGTGTGTTGAGAGTGATCTTATTGATGTTTTGGACTGATATCAAGCATATAAATTTCTACCCTTGACTGAAATCCTTATAACACCCTTCAGTTCATTCATTTGCATTGAAAAAGTATCAAAAAATCAAGCATTCTGGGCTATTTTTGCTCTTATCTTTTGCGCCTATTTTGCAAATCTTTCAAAATTTGATTTGGCATTAATTTGAACATATAAGCATGGCCTCTAATCACAATAACAATAATAGGTTCCCTCCTAGACCTTACATGAAAAGAAAAGCACATGAGACTGAAATTGTCTTTACACCTCATGATAGAACAATTAGTGATTCTGAATGACCTCTTTACATCACCATGAAAATAATGGGAAACAATGTAGATGGAACTCTTATCGATCCTAATTTCATAACCAACATTGCCACTGAAAAATTCCTCTTCTCAAATCAATTAATACAAGGTCCTTATAACCCTTCGAACTTGATGATTAAGACACATACGAGAACCTTAAAGAAACCATTGGGTAAGTTTTCATTGTTAGTAATTGTATTTGAGAAACATGTTGAACAATGGTTTGATATTACCCCCAATTCTGATACCTTTGACATAAAACTTGGAATCCCTTAGTTAAAGGTTATGAAAGCGGTCCCTTCAACTATTTAAAAATGTGTTAAATTTCCTTTGAATGGACAAGTGCATGTCATTCATTGAAATACATACAAACCTCCAACTACACAAAAACACTTCATATTGGATTATTTTTGCAACAAAAATAATGACAAATTAGAGCTACGAACAGACTTTACATTTTTGAGCTATAGAAATTACAAAGCGAAACTATTACATCCACCACCTAGTCCTCCTACACAAGAAATGACAAAAGAGAAACAACCCGCATGTGAAGATCACTTTAGACTGCCTCTATTGTGACTTTCTTCTATTTGTATCATCATTCTTCTATATTGCCTCTCTCTAATTTTATTATTGTGTGTTGTGTCTTACAGACAAAGCGTCACGGTTGGTGACTTGGGGGCACCCTCCTACGTGAATGTCCCTAAGACACTTGTTTCTCCTCTCTTATTTATTGTTTCCCTTCCTCTAGTGTTTCCATTTAGCAAGTGGATGACGACAAACATTTATACTGATGTGGACCTAGTGTCCCTTTCAAGAGCAATAAAAAAATAGACTTAGTTCCTAATATGACGATGGGGTTGTATATCTTATATGACGCTTGGCTAGTGTAAGCACTTGTTCTTTTTGCGTAGTGAATTTGATGATTTTTCTATCGCATTTACAAACCTTAACAATACTACTGCTCTATGCACCTTTGTTTGTCTTTGAATTTGGCCTTGGCGGTACTTGATTTGGAGAGCTTCGTGATATAGCCTCACGGTTATCCTCGAACTCTGAATTCATTGTATAACCTTGGCTCTTAGTGTGGTTAATCATATGCATTGATGTTATTTATCATGATGTTGTAGACACTAACATGTTTCTTACAAGGATGTGTTTGTGGGAATATTTGGCGATCGTAAAGTACATGTCACCTCCGGGGGGCATGGGCTTTGCGAAATTCGGTGTTCCCTTGTGTGTTTTCTTCCTACGTTAACATGCTTGATATCAATAACTGATATCAACCACCTTAAAGTGGGGGCATATAAGGTAAGCTATCTATTATAGATGTTAGTAATGTGTTTGACCTCAGATGCAGAGACTTGTGCCCCAGGGTAGTGCATCGTGCATCTTGGGTTTGTCTGCAATCAATCAATCAATCATGTAAGCCCTTTGTGGAGGTGAGATATCGAGCATATCCTTTTTCTTAAGCCCTCTACGGAGGCAGGGATGGTGTATTTATCAGAGCAGATTGCATCATCCTGTCATTTTCAAAAGTCCTCTACGGAGGCGGGGAGCGGTTCTGTGACTAACTCAACCCTTAAGCGTATTTTTGGCGATTGTTGTGGCGAAGCCCAATCGTTGGTGTGTGCCTGTAATGTGCCTGAGATGGTGTTTGACCTAGAAATAGGTACACTGCATCACTTGTCTACCATGTTTTCTCTATATCTTCAAGTGTGTGTGTTTTGGCGTGCTTGTTTTGTGTGGCATGTTTGTTGCTCCATATGCAAAGACTAGCACCCTCGAGTAGTGCTTCCTACATTTTGGGAGGTTTTGTGTGTCTTGCTGTAATGTCCCCCACTTAGCTCACTCCAGAGGATCAGGATTAGCCTATAATTGACTTCCGTAGGCTAATGGATGTGTGTAGGAAGTCACCTCAGTGACTTACTATTTTTAGTAAGTCGGGTGCCAGGGTTTCCATTTTTAGCAGGGTAGACATGACTGGACAGGGCACGAGAATTCAAGGTCTCGATACTACTAGAAAACTTCATGTGGTGCGAAATGAATTAAACTAAAGATTTAATTATAGTTATTTATGAGACCGACATGATATGAAGTCATGTTATAAAGTCACTTTATTTAAGTTATAACTTAAAGTGACCTTCCTAGGGGGACGCCTTCATGGTGGTACAAGGTGATGTTTTAAATAAAAATAAATTAAAAAATTCCCTCTCTTGGGCGTTGGAAAAGGAAGGCAAATAAAAGACCAAAAGTGACTTCATTGGGGGGGGCTTGCCTTATGATATTTTTGCTCTCATGTTGAGTTTTGCCCATGCTAGGGTTGGAGCTTGGTTCTTGAGTTTGACATATCGATTTGCAGAGATGGAAACCTTTGCAGATTCGCTGTTCCTTGTGTATGAAAGAGTGCATCAGGAAGGGTTATTGGAATCTTCATTCAGAGGATTCATTTGTGCATTCACTGGGACCATTTTGATGGAGATTTGAGCATAGACTGAATATTTGAAGGGTATAGTTGTCTGTAAGTGTTTGGGAGGTAGATTGGATGAGATTCATTGGAGATTTGAAGCTGTTTCAGACTTCTTTATGCAAGCCCTCCACTTCCATTTGCTGGCCGTACCCTTCCAGGAGGCCGTACTACTGTGTATGATCATTTTTGGCAGGCTTGCAGCTGTTTTGTACTTCATCATTGGTCATTTGGAGTAGGGAACCATCACAGATCAGAGAGGAACATTTTTTGGGGAGGATATCTGTATGTTGCTGCTGTCCTTTGCTTTATGGTGGCCGTACAACTCCAAGGAGGACATGGGTGCTTGAAAGTACCAAATCTTCCTTGATTTATTTCATTTATGTACTCATAATTCATATTTTGGTCAAATACGATCTAGGTTGGTGTTATTTTGTTAATATCTATCTTAGTTTTTTCTGGGTTTTCTTTATATGCCGTATTTTCTATGATATTGTTGCAAAAATTTCCTACCTGCAAATCATACAATTAAACCCTAAACTGCAAACCAGCAAAAACACAAAAATCAGTCAGTGCAAAAACATATACAGTGGGGTGTATGTTAAAGTGGTATCAGAGTAGAAAATCTTGCCATCCTGTGGGAGACAATACGACATGCAATTGAAAAATGAGACATGCGACCGTCGGACAGATATCCTTTTAGACATACCAGGGCAAGGCAAGGAATTCAAGAAAGTGAAATACCAGAGCTAATAGAACCTGAGCAACCAGTACCTATAGTTGATCCATTTGGGGAAGAGATAGTGGTTGCAGCTACTGATGAAGATTTCTTAGTTTCGCTCACAGATCCATTTTCAGGAGAGTCACCACCAGATACAGGACACACAGAAGAAATGGGTGATCAGGAGGTTGAGGAGCCTAGTTTACGAGAGATCCTGAATGTGCTCACCAGGAGCTCAGTGGCATTAGAGAGAGAGCTGAGGGATTCTAGATGGGAGATGATGGAGACACAAGCTGAGATAGGACACTCCCTTGCAGAGTTGCTTGATGGGTTGAATAACAGAGAAAATCACCGTGACAGGAACAGGTATAATGGTGACAGGAACAGGAACAATGACGGTGATAGACAGAGAAATAACCAGGGTGACAGGAACTGAAACAATGAGGGAGACAGGAACAGGCATAATGTGGGTGATAGACATAATGGTGACAGGATCATAGGGGACAGGAATAATGGAGATCGAAACCATAATGGTGACAGACACAGGGTCAGAGATGATGAGGATGAGGCCTCAGTCACTCATCGGAGGGCTTCACAGTTTACAGCAGGAGATAGACCTGGCATCCCTACATTCATTCCCAGGAACCATGCCCCTGAACAGGATCCCACACAGGCCGAGTTTCAGGATGAGATTCTGAGGGATTGGAGAGCCTCTAGTGCAGAGTTCAGAGCTGAGATGACTTTTGCAGAATACTCTGACATTAGGTTAAGGAATGGACCTCGCAGAGGAGGTAGACCTCAGAACCAGGAACTACAGAAGAAAGTGAGTAAGATGACACTTCCCTATTTCGATGGATCAGGAAAAACCACTGCTAGAGCTTGGGTGCAGAAGCTAGATAGTTATTTGCAGATTAGTCCTATGCCGGAGGAGGATGCCATCACTTATGCTGCATTGCACTTGGAGGGAGTAGCACACAAGTGGTGGAGTAATGGGAAGCTCACACTTGGGCATGAACAGATTACTTCATATGTAGAGTTCACAGCCCGTTTGATTGATAGATTTGATAAAAAAGACCCGGAACTGCAGTTTAAGGAGTTAGCACAGTTGAGGCAAACTGGATCATTAGACTCCTACATTTCTGAGTTTCAGGACCTATCTGTCATGGTTCCAGATTTATCTGAGCGCAGGTTAGTGATTCTCTTCATTGATGGACTATCAGACCCACTCCGTGGTTGGGTTGAGGGATTTGACCCTGCTACACTCCAGGGGGCCATGAAAAAGGCCCGAGATATGGAGTCATCAGTGTGGAGGAGTAAATTTCAGTCTAAGGGATCTTTTCATAGGAGGGATAAGGAGAAGGAGAAAAAACCAGTCCACAGGGATGTGGATCAGCACAGGGATAGATCTAATAGATTGACAGATGAATAGTTGAATGAGTACCGCAGGAAGAAATTGTGTTTTCATTGCAAAGAACCATGGGATCCTTCACATAAGTGCTCACAGAAAGCTAAGGCAAAATTGATTGAGTACTACTCAGCTGAAGAATCACATTCAGAGGGATTAGATACAGAGTCAGATCAGCATTCAGAGTATCATGACAGTGGGGATGAGAGAGCTTCACATCACAGCACTGATAGTGGTGGTTGTATTGCCCAGCTGTCAAGTTTTCAGAAGGTTGGTTCATTTAGGGTGCGTGGAGTACTAGGTGGGTAGCGTATTATCACCCTTATTGATACGGGATCCACTCACAATTTTATTGATGAGGGGTTAGTTGCTCACAGAGGACTAAAAGTGGAAGAATTTGAAGGCTTTAAGGTGATGGTTGCCGATGCATTCAAAATACACTGTACCAGGAAGATTTCAGGGCTGAAACTCATCATGGGGGACTATGAGTTAGTGGATGACTTCTACGTGGTTGGCATAGGGGAAACAGATGTAGTGCTTGGCATGCATTGGATGAACCAGTTGGAGGAGTTCATGATGAATCTTAAGAAGATGGAAATGAGGTTTGAATATAAGGGGAGGAAAATATGCCTTAGGGGAATTTCAGATGGTGGACCTAGAGTTGTATCACTACGAAGGATGGAGAGACTCTTGAGACATGAACAGGTTGAGTGGGCAGCAGAGTGTCTTATTATGCCCGAGTCCCCACCACAACAGAAGGACAGTTACCACCCTGATATTCAGAAGCTGTTAACCAAGCACAGTAAGGTATTTGGGGATATACCACCTGGAGTACCTCCTGATAGAGGAACAGAGCATGTCATCGAGCTAGAGGATGGGACTAAGCCCATCATGATTACGCCATACCGTCATCCCAAGAGGCTTAAGAATGAGATTGAGAAAACCATCAAAGAACTTCTGGAGATGGGACATATTAGGCCTAGCAAGAGCCCATTTGCTTCTGCGGTTGTATTGGTTAAGAAGAAGGATGGGACAATCAAAATGTGTATTGACTACAGGGCCTTGAATAAGAAAACTATAAAAAACAGGTATCCCATTCCCATGATAGATGAATTGATAGACGAGCTACATGGTGCCTGCTATTTTTCTAAGATTGACTTGAGATCTAGATACCATCAGATCAGGATGAGGGCAGAGGATGTTGAGAAGACTGCTTTCAGATGTCACTATGGTCATTTTGAGTTTTTAGTCATGCCCTTCGGGTTGACTAATGCACCTGCGACCTTTCAGAGTTGTATGAATCAGTTTTTCAGACAGCAGCTTAGGAAATTTGTTTTGATCTTCTTTGATGATATTCTAATATTCAGCAGGACTTGGGAAGACCATTTGAGACACCTAGAGGAGGTTTTGAGTATCTTGGAGAGTAATTCACTCTATGCCAAGGAATCTAAATGTGATTTTGGAATGACAGAATTACTTTACCTTGGCCACATCATTAGTGCAGATGGAGTTAGAGTGGATCCAGAGAAAATAAAGGCAATAATTGATTGGCCTCCACCCACAAACCTCACACAGCTTAAGGGGTTTTTTGGACTTTGTGGGTTCTACAGACGATTTGTTAAGGGGTTCTCTCAGATAGTCGCACCATTGACTGATCTAACGAAGAAGGGAGCCTTTGGATGGAGTGACACAGCCCAGCAGTGCTTTGACAGGTTCAAACACTTGATGTTTACATGCCCGGTCTTAGCAACCCCTGACTTTGCTAAACCTTTTGAGTTACAGTGTGATGCTTCTAGAGAGGGGATTGGGGCTGTGCTAATGCAGGAAAAGCACCCGATAGCTTTGGAGAGCAGAAAACTTCAGGGTGTGGAGAGGAGCTACTCGGTGTATGACTAAGAGATGTTGGCCATTATGCATGCATTGGCCAAATTCAGGTAGTACCTGGTTGGGGGTAGATTCATAATCAGGACAGATCATAATAGCATCAAATATTTCATGAACCAGAAAGACCTGAATGACAGACAACAAAAGTGGGTCAGCAGACTGCAGGCTTATGACTTTGACATTGAGTATGTCAAAGGGAAGAAAAATGTAGTTGCAGATGCGTTGTCCAGACGACCTCACTTGTGTTTAGTTGGTGAGATCTCTGCTGATTGGAAGGATGAGATCATGGCAGAGTATGTTAAAGACTCTTGGGCAGCGGGAGTCGTTGAGGGAACCATCAGAGATGAAAAATATTCTGTAGTGGGTGACCTGATTATGTACAAGGATAGAATATTTTTGGTGCCCAATTCACAGTTCAAACAGAAGATTATTAAAACTTTCCATGACACACCAATGGCTGGTCATCCTGGATTCTTTAAGACATACAAACAAATTCGGGAGAGGTTTACGTGGAAAGGATTAAAGGACGAGATACAGAAGTATGTTCGTGAGTGCCCCATTTGCTAATAGAATAAGCATGAGCACACCTTTCCAGTGGGATTACTACAGCCATTACCCATTCCCGATCAGAAATGGGAATGCATCTCCATGGATTTCATTACTGGGTTGCCGAAGGTACAGGGTAAGGATTGCATCTATGTGGTGGTTGATAGACTAACCAAATTTGCACATTTTTTTGCTATTTCAGCAACCTACACAGCTGCTCAAGTTGCTGATCTATTTCTCAGGGAGATATTCAGGTTACACGGGGTACCCAGGAGCATAGTCAGTGACAGGGATAGCAGGTTCTTGAGCATTTTTTGGCAGGAGTTGTTCAGGTTGTGTGGCACAGAGTTGACTCCTAGCACTAGCTACCACCCGCAGACTGATGAACAAATAGAGGTGGTAAATAAATGGATCGAGGGGTACCTACGTAATTATGTTTCGGGGCAGCAGAAGGCTTGGATCAGATGGTTGCACCTAGGGGAGTACTGTTACAATACTACACACTATATGTCCATTCAGATGACTCCTTTCAGGGCACTCTACGGTTATGATGCCCCTTGCTTTACAGATCTCTTGCTTGGTGACAGTCGGGTGCCTAAGGCTAAGGATCTTCTACAGGACAGCCACAATATTCTTAGGGAGCTTAAGGAGAACATACAGCAGGCACAAAATTAGCAGAAGTTGTATGCTGATCAGCACCGGGTGGAGAGGAGTTTTGAAGTTGGAGACATGGTGTACTTGAGACTCCAACCCTATAGGCAGTCCACTCTCAAGAAGAGTGGAGCAGAGAAGTTAAAACCCAGATTTTATGGTCCTTTCAGGATTATCAGACGAGTGGGTGAGGTGGCTTATGAGCTTGAGCTTCCATCAGATAGCAGGGTGCATAATGTGTTCCATGTTTCCAGGCTGAAGAAAGCTCTTGGCCACAATATCATTCCTTCTGCAGAGCTTCCACCCTTGGATGAAGAGGGTAAGTTGATCCTAGTACCAGAGGCTATCATAGACACTCGGGTGAGACACCTGAGGAAGCGGGTTATCAAAGAATACTTGGTCAAGTGGAAGAATCTGCCAGTAGAAGACGCCACCTGGGAGAGTGAGCAGATACTGCAGCATCCAGAGTTGAGGTTGCTTGAGGACAAGCAATCTTGGGAAGGGCGGACTGTAATGTCCCCCACTTAGCTCACTCCAGAGGATCAGGATTAGCCTATAATTGACTTCCGTAGGCTAATGGATGTGTGTAGGAAGTCATCTCAGTGACTTACTATTTTTAGTAAGTCAGGTGCCAGGGTTTCCATTTTTAGCAGGGTAGACATGACTGGACAGGGCACAAGAATTCAAGGTCTCGATACGACTAGAAAACTTCATGTGGTGCGAAATGAATTAAACTAAAGATTTAATTATAGTTATTTATGAGATCGACATGATATGAAGTCATGTTATAAAGTCACTTTATTTAAGTTATAACTTAAAGTGACCTTCCTAGGGGGACGCCTTCATGGTGGTACAAGGTGATGTTTTAAATAAAAATAAATTAAAAAATTCCCTCTCTTGGGCGTTGGAAAAGGAAGGCAAATAAAAGACCAAAAGTGACTTCATTGGGGGGGGGGCTTGCCTTATGATATTTTTGCTCTCATGTTGAGTTTTGCGCGTGCTAGGGTTGGAGCTTGGTTCTTGAGTTTGACATATCGATTTGCAGAGACGGAAACCTTTGCAGATTCGCCGTTCCTCGTGTATGAAAGAGTGCATCAGGAAGGGGTTATTGGAATCTTCATTCAGAGGATTCATTTGTGCATTCACCGAGACCATTTTGATGGAGATTTGAGCATAGACTGAATATTTGAAGGGTATAGTTGTCCGTAAGTGTTTGGGAGGCAGATTGGATGAGATTCATTAGAGATTTGAAGCTGTTTCAGACTTCTTTATGCAAGCCGTCCACTTCCATTTGCTGGCCGTACCCTTCCAGGAGGCCGTACTACTGTGTATGATCATTTTTGGCAGGCTTACGGCTGTTTTGTACTTCATCATTAGTCGTTTGGAGTAGGGAACCATCACAGATCAGAGAGGAACATTTTTTGGGGAGGATATCTGTATGTTGCTGCTGTCCTTTGCTCTATGGTGGCCGTACAACTCCAAGGAGGACATGGGTGCTTGAAAGTACCAAATCTTCCTTGATTTATTTCATTTATGTACTCATAATTCATATTTTGGTCAAATACGATCTGGGTTGGTGTTATTTTGTTAATATCTATCTTAGTTTTTTCTGAGTTTTCTTTATATGCCGTATTTTCTATGATATTGTTGCAAAAATTTCCTACTTGCAAATCATACAATTAAACCCTAAACTGCAAACCAGCAAAAACACAAAAATTAGTCAGTGCAAAAACATATGCAGTGGGGTGTATGTTAAATGTTTGCCCATATATACAGAGACCTGTGCTCTATGGTAGTGCATCGTGTATTATGGGAGGTTTGTTTAATTTCATGTACTTGCATTTGCATTTCATATATATAAGAAAAAGAAAAGAAAATATATCATTTCTATCTTCCATGCATTAATGTGTCTTCCATGCATTGATTGTCTACTCTGTGTTCTACATGATTGTAACTGTCTTCTCCATGTTTTGTGTGCCTGTTACTATTTTCTATGTGATTGGTGTGTCTTCTCCGTGCTTGGTGTGTTTGCTATGTTTGTGACCTTACTGTAATGCATGTATGGGCCTTGCGTTTATACATACATTAAAGTGGGGGCTAAATGTAACGTCAAAAAATGTCCCCTTGGGGGCTTTTCCCTCATAAGGTTTAGCTCCCAGGTCTTTTGCATGCATTTAGGACATTTTAGTTCATATTTTGGCATCCCGATGGAATGAGACCTGGGTTTCATGGAAAGTTGGACCTAGGTGGACCCCTTGAGCTGTACCCTACCCAAAATAGGGGGGAGGACTTGGGCGCCTGTGCCCTAGTCCTGCCCTATTTTGGGGTAGCCCCAATTTCCAGGTGTCAGTTTGTGACCATTATTAGGTCCCTTTGCTGACATGGTAAGTTTGAATTTCAAATATCTTGGTGGGAGTGCTTGTAGTTACATATATAAGCATGTGTAGGCATTCATTTGTAAAAATAGATGATTACTAGCAAGCTATTGTGTTCTCAAGGTGATTCAAGGCTTCTATTGTGTTGCAAGAGCAGACTTGTATGTTTGGTGTGTTGATATTTGTAGATTTGAGCATCAATTTCCTCATGGCATGAAGAGCATCTTCCTCCATGAGATCTTCACTACAAGGTGACATATCATTGTGTTTTTATCATTGATTCCTTTAGTTTTTGGCCTCTGCTTCACAAGGGCACACCCTCTTTATCTAACAAAGGTGTTTGGAGACTTAAGTGTCCTCCGGGGTTTGACTGAGGCAAGCCTCTAAACACCACAACCCCCAAACCAAGTCTTGTGATTACAGGTTACAAGTGTCGCACCCAGAAAAAGTGGAGTTACAGGAAGGCATGGCAGGCATCAGGGATTCAGGATCTGAAGAAAAGTCAGATAAAAGAGCACTTTCAAGACTTGGGCGCTCGCTCTAGTGTCCTCCGTAGACAGATCTCAGAAAACAAAAGTTACAGGGCTGATCAGTGTCGGAAGGAGGTCTAGATTCCCTGAAAAAGCAGGTACCTTGGACTTGGGCACCCACTCCAGTGTCCTCGACTATTTTTCTTTAGAACCCCGAAAATAGGTATTCTGTGATTCAGTAATTTACTCCCGTTTGTAAGAGCGTTTTCTGTAATTCATTAATTTGTTGTCGTATTTGCATAATTAGGGTTTTAATGGTTAATTGGACATAGGAGAAGGAAAAATTGATAATTAATTCCCTAATCCAAATTTTCCTACATCTGAAAGTGACCTAGGCTATGATAGTGCTCGCCATTCTACCCTAGATCCTTCAATGTTTAGTGGATAGGCAGATTTTAACATCTAAACAACAAAGATTAACAAAATCCAATTTTACCCTAAACAACATTATATGCACCTACACTAAAATATAAACCTATATATTTTTGGTTTCACTAAATTAACCAATAGTAATATTAATATATTTCTGTATGGGGTTAAAAATATATAGAGGGGTTGAAGCTATATATATACTCAAACACTTAATATATCTTTAAACACATAGAGAAATGTATACTCTATATTAATATTACTCTTGATTAATATGCTGAAAATTATAATATATAGGTTTAATTTTACTGTAGATGTGTATAGTGTAGTAAGTATATATTCAAGGTTCATAAAATATAAATATATATCTGGAAACCCTTGGTTTATATTTAAAAAATATATATGTGTGTGTGTATATATGTATGTGTGTGTGTGTGTGTGTGTGTGTGTGTGTGTGTGTGTGTGTGTGTGTGTGTGTGTGTGTGTAGAAAAATGGCATATGAATAGATTTAACATTAATATTAACAGATACATTTATTTCATATTGATAGATACAAGTTATAGATTTAACATTAATATTAATAGATACAAGTTATAGATGGCATATGAACATATATTACATTAATATAGATGACACATGCATAAAGAGGAAGTAAAAGACAGAAAATAAACATGAACACAAACATATGCATAAACATTAATATAGATTTAACATGAACATAAACATATGTATAAAGAGGAAGTAAAAGACACAAAAATAAAGGAAACATAGCTCACAAAGGAAACATAGCATAAAGAGGAAGGACTATAAGAATGTGATGTACCAATCTGAACCTAATTCTAGAAGTCTACAAAATTCCTCTTGGCAACAAACAGGGTTTCTAGCGCTCCTTCAAGAAATTTATGTTAAAAACATTCTCTACACTGCATAATGTTTGTCTTATAATGGATTCAATTTTGAAAAAGGAATGCATTGAATTTGGTTGTTGAGTTTAAATTTGAATAAATGTGTAGAAGCTATTGTATTCGATGATATGATACACAGAATTGAATTTGGTTGTTGAGTTTGAATTTGATTAAATGCGTAAAAGCTATTGTATTCGATGATATGATTTTTAAATCTCACAGTTTTTCTAATGATTATGTAATAAAATTGGTTTAATTTTGTTTTTTCATTTAATTTGTGTCTGGTTGGGGAGCCTGACACCATTTTGTGTTTGTGTAGGTACTTAATGTAAATGGATAGGTACTTATTCTAAATGGAGTTGGTGCAAGTGGATGTGATAGCAAGTATGGGAGAATGTGACAAGTGGGGGGATGTGATAGCAAGTATGGGAGAATGTGTGATTGACAACCATTTGGATTGAAGTGTTTTGTCTTTATGGTAGCTTAGGTACCAATAAGTGTGCACCAAAGTATGTTAGTGTGACCAGTTTGACTTTATTTAATGTCCAAATGGGTGGTTTTTATAAACATTACCCATTGTAATAAAATCAATAAAGTGTATATTTAATTTGGAATTTCTCTAATTTTCATCAACTTGCCTTGTAAATGCAAGTGGAAGAGCATGTGTGTTGTTTTTTTTTCTATGGTAAACTATGCATGGAGTTGTGAACATGTATTGGTGCATTTGTGTTAATTTATTAGGTTAGTATTTTACATGTATTGGTTCTTTTTAAAAATTTAATTAGGGGGTCAAGTGCACAATAACATAGCGGTTATTGGGGCATGGGCGGCAATTGGCCCCTGTCCCCTAATGCCCCCCGAAAAATGTGAATTTTATGAGTATTTTTTTTACAATAGAAAAATTTCGCTGAATATATAATTTTTTTTGAAAAAATGGTACCTTCCATGTCAATTTGCGTAGGAGCCGTACGACCCCTGTAGCAAATTCTTTTTGCCTTTCTAGACAATTGCTCCAAAATCAATGATTTGACAATTGATCTTAAGGTTTTTGGGCCTTTTGGACACAATGACAGGGTCTGTTTGGCCTCAAAATGCTTTGAAAGATTAGGTACCCACCGGATCTGGCATGCACCTTCAAACTTCAAACCCTTGCAGATCTGACTCTTGATGTCCAAATTGAGCAAAATGAAAGGCCAATCTGATTATCTCAGTGGCTCTAGACATAATGGTGAGCCCAAAATATCTCCAGAAAGCTTTGAATAAACCTGCAACTGGCAAGTCAAGAAAAGAACCCCTTAGAAACTGGTGTTTTTTCCACACTTTTCTGATTCTCCAGATCATCTAAGGATGCAAGAGAAGAGCACACTCATGTGCTTTGAAGAACAAACAGCTCTACATTCCCAGATCTAAAATATTGCTAACCTACAACTCATAATGACTCTGATACCATGTAAGGTTTGGCTAAAAAGCCACCCAAGAATGCAAATGAATGAAGGAAAGCAAATACAGAAATAAAATATGAGCCAAATAAACTGTATTCAACTCAATAGAATGCAAAGCATACAATGAACAAGAGATGCTCATATGAGAGCAATGGGTGAGTTTATATATGATTTACCACCCAAGAGACTAAAAACACTACCAATGTGGGATAAATATAAAAAACCCCTAAGTAAACTTAACCTAGTGTGAAGAGAGCTATATTTGCTAACTAGTTCATTTCCTAGCTAGTTCTCCACTTAGCTCTCTTCACACTAGGTTAAGTTTACTTAGGGGTTTTTTATATTTATCCCACATTGGTAGTGTTTTTAGTCTCTTGGGTGGTAAATCATATATAAACTCACCCATTGCTCTCATATGAGCATCTATATATATATAACCCTGAATATATACCTATGTATGATAGTATAAAAATATGATATGTATGCATTTGATAAATGCCAAAATATAAACTACCAACCTCAAGAGTTCTAGAAAAGTTTGGAACTTGTAGAGGAAATTGGTGAAGCTCGGGAATTTGCAGAGGATGTTTGCTGCGCTCCCAGAGGAAATTGATACTTTACTTTACTACCTTAAGAATATGACGTTGCATAATTTCCCTCTTATAATTGATTCAATTTTGAAAAAGAAATGTATTCAATTTGGTTGTTGAGTTTAAATTTGAATTAATACCTACAACTTGTATTCCATCATTTGAATTTTGCCCCAGTTATTTTTGTAAGTAATTTTGTTTTTGCATGTACCTACAGTAAATGGACTTGAGTCATGGATGTGAGAGAAAGTATCGGAGAATGTGCCTTTGATAGCCATCTAGTTGAGAGGGGCTTATATTTATGGTAGCTTAGGCACCAATAAGTGAGCACTGAGTTGTGTAAATATAAATTGTTTGAATTTTGAACCCTCTCCAAGTGGGTGGTTATTGTAAACATTAAATTTTGTAATAATATAAAAAGTATGTATTTTAATTGGAAGCACCCCCTATGTGGAGCAACTTGTCCTATATTGCAAGTATTTTGTCCACCTTCAATGGTAAACTACACATGCACAAGTGAACATGTATTAGTGCATTTGTAATACTTTAATATGCTTTTAATTTTCATATATTAGTTATTGTAAAGCATTTAATTAGGGGGTTAGGTGCCCCACACTATAGCAGTTATTGGTACATGGGTGGCTACGGGCTCCTTTCCCCTAGTGCACATGCACCCCAAGCTCTTTCATATTAATATGCACCCTACACATTTGGAAATTTGTACAACTTTAAACAATACTATTGAATTCCTTTAGTGAACACTATTTTTTTACACCAACTTCTAACATAAATTAATTGTGGCATTTAATATATACATTAATTCAAGTGAAAACTAGAATAAGAAAATAAATTAGAGGGCCCATTAAACTTATTTTAAACATTACAAACCATATTAATAAAAAATAAAAATAATTAATTGATTTTAACAAATTAACTTGAAAAAACTTGTATTTTGAAGGCAATAATATTCTGCCATAGTAAGTATAATAATATTGGACTCCAGCTCCATACATCATAAATGGCCCTGCAGACACTAAAGACAAATACCCCACGACCATTGTATCCTATATGGTGTGGCTGGCTTATCATAAATATCATCCACTTCAATAGTCAATGGTGAATTTTAGACAATAAAAATATGACAAATATTTAGCATTTTTATTGTGAATGAAGTGTAAAATTGCTATTGACCGTTTGACCATTAATGTAGATGATATTTAAGTAGAAGTAGAAGTGGGTGTGACTGCCCCTTCCGTCTATCCACTCCTTTCTATAAAACCACAAAATAATCAATGCGTGTCGTCAATCTATCCATTGACAGGCAACTAACGTGAAGCTTGGAGTTCACACTGACGAGTCCCATAAAATTGAATCTAATATAAATACGGATTCAATTATAGGTAATTATTCTCATTTCTACCTTGTGACGGTGGGAGGAATCGATCTCCATCAATCTCAAAAATATTGGATACGGTGAAAGATGGTGGGAATTGGCAGTTTTGTCTGGCTATTTGCAGATTTATGCGGAGTCAATTTCACCCTTACAAATTTTTGTGGTGTCAAAATCTTATCGAGATGATTTTGTGTCTCTTATGATTATTACCTACTGTGTTTGGAGTCGGAGGTTTTTTATGCAAAGATGTAACATAAAGTCAGTCCACAATTAAAATGGTTCCGTGGTGTCACAACGGTAAGAAATTCAAAAAATCAATCTCCATCGATCTCAAAAAAAAATGAATAAAGTGAAAGATGGTGGGAATTGGCAGTTTTGTCTGCTGTGTGCAGATTTATGTGGAGTCAATTTTCACCCTTACAAATTTTTGTGGTGTCAAAATCTTATCGATGATTTTGTGTCTTTTATGATTATTATGTAACATAAAGTCAGTCCACTATCAAAATGGTTTTGTCGTCTCACAGTGGTAAGAAATCGAATGAATCGATTTCTATCAACATAAAATACGGTGAGAGACAGATGTAATCCACTGTATAAAGCAGGTATTTGACAGTTTTTTTTTGTCTCTCTCGTGCAACATCATTGATTTTACCTGGTTTTGGTCAAAGATGCCATACCTATATAATGTCACACAACTATCATGAATGGACGGTGGACCCCACACACAGCGAAGCCAGGCACGTTTTGCGTTTATAACGACAAAATATATCAGATTGTATGTCCGCAGGGAACACTCATAGCGAGTAAAAGACTTCTTAACTTCAAAGTGACGGATTCCGTGTTTTGGAAAAGGATACGAACAATCCCTAAATCGCATTGGTTTTCCCTTTTATTTCGGTTCATTTTGGTTCACTTTGATCTGGGTTATTTCTGAGCTTCCTACTTCTATTTATTTATTTTTAAGGATTGGTTTTATATTTTTAAGGATTGGTTTTATATTCAGTTTATTTTTAATTAGCCCATAGGCTTTTATCTCTTATGGGGCAAGTGATAGTTATTTTATTTCAAAGTTTATTTGGAAAGGAAGTTGGTTTATCTTTTCATTTTGGCGAATTCTTTTTTTTTATATTCTTTTATATTTTATCTTTTCATTTTTTAATTTAAGACTTTTTAGGTTAAGATTGATTATATTTCTAAGATTTATACTCAATTTACGTTTGTTTTACAATTCTTTATTTTTTAAAGTTTGTTTATTTTAAGATTTAATTGAAATGCTAATTTATCTTGGAGGAGTGCTCACTTAAATTTTCAAATGGTTTCTCATTTTATTGATTAGGAGATCTTAATCAAGGATAATCATAATGAGTGATTTAATTTTGATCATGATACACATGTAGATAAACACAATATTTCTCTTAATAGATAGTTATTTATTCAAGAGCTTGTTAATACTACTAGACCTAGTTAATTATTTTCAGCGCTTCATAATTAGTTGCAAGGAACACCCTTTGTTATTTAGATTCTTCATGGCATTGGTACTATGATTGTCTCTTCTACTTCTTGGCATGGTGCAACTTCCCCCCTACTCACCCACTCTTCCTCTTTCACTAACCCTTCATCCTCTCATCCTAAGGTAAATCCCCTCATGGTGCCTAAATCTTATGTTGTCACTTCTAATATGATGCCTTCCTCTCATGTTCCTTCCTCTAGTGTCATTTCCACCTCTTCTTCTGCTAGTGTACCACTTATTTCTCATCCCACTAGTGTCATTCCCTCTCTTATGCATACTAATATTAAACTATTAGTGTTATCCCCACATCTCATTGTGTTATGCAGAAGTTAGATAGCATTAAGAAGAAAGTTGATCCTATGCTTAGTACCCAAGATGCTAGTACTTATAGTTCAACACATAACACACCTCTAATGTTTGAAGTTGTTACATATCCATATCCTGTTGGTTTTGTGGCACATCGCTTTGAATTGTATTGTGGAAAAAATGACACAAATATTCACTTACAAGCCTTTAATACACATGTAGATAAACACAATATTTCTCTTAATAGATAGTTATTTATTCAAGAGCTTGTTAATACTACTAGACCTAGTTAATTATTTTCAGCTCTTCATAATTAGTTGCAAGGAACACCCTTTGTTATTTAGATTCTTCATGGCATTGGTACTATGATTGTCTCTTCTACTTCTTGGCATGGTGCACCTTCCCCCCTACTCACCTACTCTTCCTCTTTCACTAACCCTTCATCCTCTCATCCTAAGGTAAATCCCCTCATGGTGCCTAAATCTTATGTTGTCACTTCTAATATGATACCTTCCTTTCATGTTCCTTCCTCTAGTGTCATTTCCACCTCTTCTTCTACTAGTGTACCACTTATTTCTCATCCCACTAGTGTCATTCCCTCTCCTATGCCTACTAATATTAAACTATTAGTGTTATCCCCTCATCTCATTGTGTTATGCAGAAGTTAGATAGCATTAAGAAGAAAGTTGATCCTATGCTTAGTACCCAAGATGCTATTACTTATAGTTCAACACATAACACACCTCTTATGTTTGAAGTTGTTACATATCCATATCCTGTTGGTTTTGTGGCACATTGCTTTGAATTGTAGTGTGGAAAAAATGACACAAATATTCACTTACAAGCCTTTAATACACATGTAGATAAACACAATATTTCTCTTAATAGATAGTTATTTATTCAAGAGCTTGTTAATACTACTAGACCTAGTTAATTATTTTCAGCTCTTCATAATTAGTTGCAAGGAACACCCTTTGTTATTTAGATTCTTCATGGCATTGGTACTATGATTTTCTCTTCTACTTCTTGGCATGGTGCACCTTCCCCCCTACTCACCCACTCTTCCTCTTTCACTAACCCTTCATCCTCTCATCCTAAGGTAAATCCCCTCATGGTGCCTAAATCTTATGTTATCACTTCTAATATGATACCTTCCTCTCATGTTCCTTCCTCTAGTGTCATTTCCACCTCTTCTTCTGCTAGTGTACCACTTATTTCTCATCCCACTAATGTCATTCCCTCTCCTATGCCTACTAATATTAAACTATTAGTGTTATCCCCTCATCTCATTGTGTTATGCAGAAGTTAGATAGCATTAAGAAGAAAGTTGATCCTATGCTTAGTACCCAAGATGCTATTACTTATAGTTCAACACATAACACACCTCTTATGTTTAAAGTTATTACATATCCATATCCTGTTGGTTTTGTGGCACATCGCTTTGAATTGTATTGTGGAAAAAATGACACAAATATTCACTTACAAGCCTTTAATACACATGTAGATAAACAAAATATTTCTCTTAATAGATAGTTATTTATTCAAGAGCTTGTTAATACTACTAGACCTAGTTAATTATTTTCAGCTCTTCATAATTAGTTGCAAGGAACACCCTTTGTTATTTAGATTCTTCATGGCATTGGTACTATGATTGTCTCTTCTACTTCTTGGCATGGTGCACCTTCCCCCCTACTCACCCACTCTTCCTCTTTCACTAACCCTTCATCCTCTCATCCTAAGGTAAATCCCCTCATGGTGCCTAAATCTTATGTTGTCACTTCTAATATGATACCTTCCTCTCATGTTCCTTCCTCTAGTGTCATTTCCACTCTTCTTCTACTAGTGTACCACTTATTTCTCATCCCTCTAGTGTCATTCCCTCTCCTATGCCTACTAATATTAAACTATTAGTGTTATCCCCTCATCTCATTGTGTTATGCAGAAGTTAGATAGCATTAAGAAGAAAGTTGATCCTATGCTTAGTTGTTGGCAAGAGACACTGTGTAGCTTCATTGGTGTTGTCACTGATGGCAACAAAGATCATCCCACACATCCGCAGGATATGGTGTGTCTCTACCGGAAGTCAGATTGAAGAGCTTTCAGGTCCAGTAAGCAAGAACAGAGCATGCAGAAGGTCCGACAGTCAGGTCCAGATCTGTTAAAAGAAGTATCCCTATAAAGTGCAGACTTGGGGAAGTCAAGAGGTGTTCCTTGAACTGATAGATTCCAGGGTTTGAGCCTCCGGTGTTGAAAGAGTGAAGAGATATAAGCTTCTAAGTACTGGGGTCCGGTTTGGTAGAACAGATAGAGGAAGAACTGACTGGCAGAACATCAGAAGTTATTCCGAATGAGATGTTGATGGTGATAAAGATTCCTAAGGTATCATTCATGATTGGCTGACTTGTTAGATGACTTGTATAAGTTTCTTTTTGATCCGCATCACTTGGGAAGCAAGGATTCAGCCGACAGACTAAAGTTTGGGAAATATTGACTATTCCAGATGCCAACTAGAAAGAGGATAAAATCCCTAGTACGGATATATATACCAAATGGATTTTGGATGATTAGGTGTGTGTTGTGTGTTGTCAGTGCAAAGAAAAGTAGAAGCACAGAAAGAAAGCAGTAAGGAAGGTCTGGTATGTGAAAAGACAACAGAACAAAGGAAGAGAAAGGATGAAGAGCAGCAGATTAGTATACTGATCCTAACCGAAACTAAACTCTAGCATTTGTGGATGCATCTCATATTGTGTTACTCTCTTTATTGTAGACAGTGAGTCTCTTGTAGATAGTGAGCCTCTTGTGAGCAGTGTACTCGGGCAGTGAGCCCTAATTGGCAAGTGCCATTTTGTATTTCTATTCTTCTAACAGAGAATATAATCTTGGGTTAATCACCCCATGGTTTTCTCCCTTAATAGAGTTTCCACGTCAAAAATATTGTGTCATGTGTATTTCTATTTGTGGTTATGTTTGCTTATTTGAATTGATGCTACATTAATTAACAAGAAAGTTTAGAAAGCTGAAATAATTAAGATAACTGATTCACCCCCCCTCTCAGTTATCAACAATTGGTATCAGAGCCAAGTTCCTCCCAACAGAGCCTAATAGCTAGAGGAAGATCTGGGAATTCAAATGGATGTGTATGGTATGAGGGAGCAACTTAAGTCTGCCCTAGATGATCTTGAGCAGTCAAATTCTGAAGTCAATGAATTGAAGGAAAGACTCAAACAGGCTGATGATTTCATAAAAGAACTTAAAGAGAAACTGAGTCTCTCTATGAACAAGAGAAAAGAGCTACTTCAGCAACTAGCAAGTCAAGGTGAAACAAATGATACAAATGGAGATCTGAAGGAGAAAACTAAGTTATGTGAAAAATTATCAAAAGAGGTCATCATGGTAAGACATGAAATGGAATTAGGAGTTATGAAGTTTACCCAAGAAATTGAAGAAAAAAGAAAAACTGAAGATGATCTAAGACAATCTCTTAAGGAGAAATCAGAAGACTACCACAAGATGGATAGAATAATCAGACATCTTGAATCTGATCTTGAAGATGCTAAAGATAATGAAGAAAAGCTTGAGGATCAAATTGTCTCTCTTAAAAGGGATCTTCAAACAACAAATGAATACAAAGAGAAATTCAAGATAAGTTCTGCTCAACTTGAAGTTTTTGAAAGCCAAAAGAGGGTAGATGACAAGTGTGGCTTGGGATATGAGAAAGGTGAAAGCTCCAGATCCAGTCAGAAGAATTTTGGATTAGAAAATCCAAGGAACAGACCTAGAAGACCTCCGGTAAGGCAGCCTAATGCTCAAAGATATCCATCCTTCAATGGATACTACCACAACTATAATAACTTTGGTCATAAAGCTAATCAGTGCAGAAAGAGAATGAATCAGACTAATATATCCTTCTCCGGAAAATGTTTCAACTGCAAAAGGTATGGTCACAAATCTCATGAATGCAGAAATATGCAAATGAACAATTCATTCAATGGTAGATGCTTCACATGCAATAGAATGGGTCATATGGCTAATCAATGTAGATCAAGAGGACATCAATCAAATATGCAAAGAAATGTTGTTTTCTACAATTGCAATAGATCCGGTCATATTGCCAAATTCTGTAGAAGCAAGAATCAAGACAAAAGAGGTCTAGTACACCAAAATCAGAATCAAGACAAGGGAAAAGGAAAAGTGAATACAGATGAAGTTAAAAGTGAGATGAACAAGATTTAGGTGAAGAGAAGTACAGAAAATGTAGGGGATGGATCAGCACCAGAATCTGGTGCTGATATTCCTTCCAAAAATTAAAAGGTGAGCTCTGGCTCAGGGGGAGACACAAGGAAAAACCTCTTCCCCCAGCCAGCTAATTGGTGCCAGAACTGGCACAAGGAGAGTTGTGGATCAAAGGGTTCGTAAGAGAAACATCTAAATAAACTATGGTTAAAATATGGAAGATCCGCAAGATGTTTAGAACAAGATCGATCCGGTTCATCAAATAAGGAAAACAAGGAAAACCGGAATGACTTAAGTTGAGCATTTATTGCAACTTGGTATTAGGGTTTGCAGAATAATATAAGGGTTCTCCCATCAAACACTTGTTCATTCTGCATTCAAGAAGAAGTGAAAAAAGGAGCTCTGCATCAAATCTCCTAAAGCCCATCAAAGGTCATCTACAGAAGTCGATTCATCCAGCGAATCAATCTAGATCTTTTCACGAGCCCTAGACACGCAAAAGGTACTTTCTGTTATTGAATACTTCTCTATAAATCTTTCTGAAGATGAATACACCAAATGTTGTAAAGATCATTGAGAGGCCGTGCCCTAAATTCAAGAAACATCCATATAAATCCCTAGAAGTTGATCCCCTAGGCGCCTTTTCAAGTATTCCGCATGGAGTTCTGCATGTAGAAGATATTAGGGCATATATTCATGCGAATATTAAAGAATTTGGAGAATCTAAGCTGGTTGATATCTATCACAATCATTTGATAGATGACTCATTTGAACTCAAAACTTAGTTTAAAGCTATCTGGGACAAACATTTTGCACAGTGCATTCATTTCCCCTATTTTCTGGAAGATGAATGGGGTCCGGTATATCTTGAGCAGAATGCATGACAACTTCATGTGGTTGAACAGACCATTTAAGATCACTAAGGATGCCATTAGGGCAGTAACCGGATTACACTCAACCGGTGAAATGCCTACACTCAAATCTATCAAGAACCAAATTGTCAGTGAGGCTACCGGATCAAAGTTTGATAAAAGAGCGATGACTATTGAGGATATCACAGATCCGGATATCAAGTTTGCATCAATTATAATTGGATATAAGATATATCACTCCAGCAGGGAGAATTCAGTTTCTGGAACTTCTATATAACTGCTTATGAAATGTTGAGGAAGAATGTAGACTATGATCTTTGTGAGCTCCTTCTGAACCAACTCTTGGAGAATCTATAGAAGATAAAGAAGGACAAGAAGAACTCCTTCAAATACGGTGGTTTGATACTCTGTCTTTTCTTTTATTACATGAATGAGCTTCCCGGATCCAGTGGCTGGGTATGACAAAATGATATACCAGTAGCCATTCAGATCAAAGATTATATACATGGGATTGGTGATGCCAAGGCACAGAATACAGCTCTGTGGGGATATTTCAAAAATTTTCAGAGCATGATGCAAGCAAGAGAGAGAATCCCCCAATCTATAGTTGAAAAATATAAAGATACAATATGCTTTATGGTAGAAATAGATCAGTGCCTAATGGAGGCAGTGGAACCAAGAACAGTATGGATCATGCCCATGGGGTATGAAGTGGATGAGAAAATTGTGGAGCTGCATGTTCAGCACATGCTAAGTCAACCCAAGGATCCCAAAGCTGAAAGGTTTGGAACCTTTGAAGAATTAAGAGTGAAGATCCATGTGGAGTTAAGACAACTGGAGATAAAGAGAAAAATAAGAAAAGAAGTAGATAATGTTGCCAAAAGATTTGCAATATCAAAAGAAGCACTTGATGCTAATAGGGAGAAGAGGGAAAGAGTAGAGAAAGAGAAGGAAGGTGCTGAAAAGGAAAGTGATCCGGTAGAAGCCCCCACCCAGACAAGATCCTCCAAGAGGTCTGCTCCTACCACTGACAAGAGCTCAAAGACATCAAAACCGGAAGCAAAATCATCTGGTAAAGCAAAGAAAAGAACTAAGACAAAGGCCACAAGGTCTTACACCAGTCAGAAAGATGAAGAAGAGACAGAATCTGATGAAGAGATCAAGAAGATGATGAAGAAGAAGAAAGTATTCGGTAAAGATAAGGAGGCAGAGGCAGAAGAGTTTGTTGAAAGGCCCACTTTGTCCCTAGATGATGTAGTCAAAGCTGTGACTATGGATGGGAATCTGCAACCAATAACTGAATTCTATGATGCATATAATGATGTAGACAAAAGGATTCTGGAGGAAGCCACAGTTAAGTATTTGAACGTATATAATAAGGCTTTTATTGAAATCATATCTCTCATTCCCAAAAGCTTAGAGAAGGAATTAGAGATAAGAAAGAATAATGCTAAGGCAAAGGATCTTGAAATCTGGGAACAAAAAGCCATTCAGCTATATGCTTTAATTGATTCAAAGAAAACGAATATGATCTTCAAAGACTGCAAGGATGAGTTCCAAAGAAAAGCAAGAATGAATGAACTTGTTAGTGCCTGAATTGACTGGCAGTTTTTTGAGCAATTTTCATGCAGGCACTCTCCCTAAGTATCCAAAAAAATGTTCTAAGTGTTGGACCTCCTCAGCATTTTTCAGCTGCAGCATCATATTTTCCTGAGGAGGAGGTCATCATCATCATATTTTCTTCGATGGTGGTTAGCATCATCATGTTCTCCGTCGACCGGTTTCTCATCGTCATCATCATATTTCACTATTGGGTGATGTTTGGTTATCATCCTGATCCTGCTGATGAGCTACAGTGCGCCCTGATTTGCTTGCGGGGGTGATTTTTCAAGTATCCGGTGATTTTCCAATTATCACCTTGCCCAAACATGATGATGATGTTGCCCCGATATTCTGAAGAGGTTATTCTTTGAGTTGTTCGACCTGGCTAGTTCTTTCTTAAGGGTCGTCATCATCATCATCATATTTCCAGTTATCACCGTGTTGGTTGCGAGGGTCCTCATATTTTTCTGCCTTCATGATATTTCGCCGGGGTGATATTTTTATCATCGGGTGATCTTGGTTATGATCATCCTGATGATGTTGTTGAAGAGTTCTAAGTGTGACCCGATATTCACTAGGGTCATCATATTTTGAACGTCAGGATGATCTTAGTCAATATCATCCTGATGATGTTGTATCACTTCATGTTCGTTGTTTTGTCATCCTGATGATGCTGACGTCATTCTTATGTCAGGGTGATATCTTTTTCTCTGCCTATCTGCATCATGATATTTCCGAAGGAGGGGGTGATATTTTCATATCACCCGGGTGTATGTTTGTTCCAGCGTCATGATGATGCTGATATCAAGGAGATATCCGCCTGCCGGCTTCGTGCGTTATCTAGTGGGGGTGATCTTTTCGAGCATCATCATATTCATCTATCGCCCCGATCTTATAGAGGAGCTACAGTGCAACATGATATTTGTACATCAGGATGATATTTCCAAATATCCGGTTGTCTTCCGAATATCATCCTGATGTTAATATGATGATGACGTCATCAAGGTCCGGGGGGGTCATATTTCTAACACTGATCATCTTGAGGAGATCTCCCGATATTTGCAAACATGATGATGACGTCATCCGGATATGAGGAGGTGCGCAGTAGGCAGATATGATGATGACGTCATCAGGATGTTCATCGGCCAGACTTTTGGTATAGGCTCAGCAGGAGGATGTTCCTCCGATGGATCAGGTTGTGCCGATGAAGGCGTTTATCATGCAGGTTATATTGCGAGATGATGCTGACGTCAGGGTGATATTTCAAGCGACAGGATATCATGCTGCTGGAGGATGATGATGATGAAGTCTTATACTAGTGTCGTCAGGAGCAAAAGCACCGACATCATATATGCTCATGACCTAGTATATAAAGTGTTAAAGAGGTTGCTGCGGGGTGCATGTGGGATAATTGTATCCTGCATTTTCGAAATATCATGATGATGAATCTCGGCGGGAAATGGTTGCGACCGACTGTTAGATGTTCTTCCCAAGGCCGCGGGTTGGTGCGCCATTAATGGCGAAGGTTGCAGAGGTATGGGCGGATCTGGTACCCGATTGAAGGTGTACATCAGCGGACAGTGGCGCAGGGCTCGAGATATCTTCCTGTCTCCTCCCCTACCTGCTGCATTCATGTTTGGGCGCCAATTTGGTAATGTGTTTGAGCGCCATTTTTATGATACTGTGTATCTGGCGGGATTTTTGGTCAACCTAGTAGTTAATGCTGAATACATCCTCCTGCTATATAATGCAGACGGTGTTATTCATTCAAGGTTGTTGAAAGTTGAGGATTTTTGGCTCTGTAATCCAAAACCAGCTGATCTGGTTGCTCTGTACAGTCTAACTTGTGAGTTTATGTATCTCCTGTTGTACGATTTGGCATGAATCCACTGATTTCATGGTTGATCTTATATGAGTAATGCTATCTTAGCATGTGTTATGTTAATTCTGTCTCCAGTATTGCATGTATTCTTCTTCTGAATCTGGATATTTGGGTAATGTTTAGATTCTAAAGCATAGAATTCCTATGTTGAATGTCTGATCTTTTAACTTCTGCTCAAGGGGTAGATTAAACTATTTTCAGGTTGAACATTGGGAAGGGTATACTGCAGTAGGGATGCCATAAGTAGAGATAACTTAACACTCTTCATTGGGAGATATCTGTAAGGCAGATATCATGTGTATCCCCCTGAAATCCGGTTTTAGCTATTCATGCTGATCATTCACAGGTGTATGTCTACCGACTCCAAGCCCTGGATAGGCACCAATCTAGCTCTGTGTTGAGGTTATACACCATGTCCAGCTTTGCATCCAAAATTCATATCAAACCATTTCATACTTCCACCTGTTAGTTGTAGGAGTAGGATTATGAACCCCCTGCATGCTCTCATACCCAACCAGACATCATGTCCAAGAATGTTGCCAGCCTTGTGATCTATCATGCAGATCTTGGTCCATACATGAGAGTATTCTGCCTGTTGTTGTCAAGTTAGATCCTTCTATCTTTGAGCTAGTCAAGGTTACATCTTGAGTTATAGGGATACCCCCCTTGGTGCGGCAGAACCAGAAGTGAAGGGGAGGCAGCTCACGCAACCTCCTGTATTTAGTTGGCTGAATCTGCCTGTGCATTAGAAGTGGCAAACCCTAATGCTGATTCAGAAGAAAAAACCAACAAAGTGGCGACTCCGCTGGGGAAGTTGATGTAAAGTGATATCCTGCAGTCTCTGGTGAAGTTTTGCTCTGCTGGTGGAATGAACTCAGAAACATATTTAAGTAGCTTTCTGCTATTGAAAATTTTGTCCTCTCTGGAGAGGTGGCGACTCTGCAAAAAAGATCCAAATGCACATGAAAGATGGATGTATGTGATGTGACAGAAATGTGTTGTTCATTTTTCTGCATCTGTATGAGAAAAGGTACCTTGTTCCTTCCCCTTTATTTGCTGTTTTACTGCATAGGTTAGATGCCAGGGGAAGCCTTAGGTCTTAGACAGACAAACAATGTCTAAGAGTAAGATTTTTATGAATCCAAGTATGAATTATCCCATACTCAGTGGTGAAATGTTGGATAAAGGAATAGAAGAGATAAGAAATAGGTTGATATTCTTGGAGGCTGAGCAGGCCCAGTTAAGAAGCAGTAACCCTGTTGTGTCTGCCTGTCAGAAAGCTAAACCTCCTGTCAGCCCTTTTGATCCTTTGTATGACCAACTGGATTTGTCATGGGTGGATTATAAAGTAGAAACTATGCCTGCTAGGATATACTGTCAGATGCCTAGATTTAGTGGTCACAATGTATGTGATGGGAATGCACATATCCAAAATTTTCAAAGTTTTATGGGAAAATATTCATTCAGAGATGAGGATATGTGGATGAGGTTTTTTGTTAGGTCCTTTGATGCAAAAGCAAAAGACTGGTATTTGAGCTTTTCAAAGAAATCCTTTGCCTGTTGGGATGAGCTTGCTGACTGTTTCAAGGAAGAATTTGCAAAAGAACCGGCTGATATTGTTGCAGGATTGATGAGAATCAGAAAACAAGATGAAGAGCCATGTGTTGTTTTCAGTCATAGGTTTGCAATAGCCCTTTCACAGATCCCAGAAGTCTTCAGACCTGATATTTCAGCCTGTGTTGGCATATTCTTTGAAGCTTTTGAGGAGGGCTTTAGTGCAATACTGAGGGATTTCAAGGTGACAAGTATGCAGATGGCATACAGGTTCATAGAAAAGATAGAAAAAATCAGAAATGTGTACCTGCTGAAACCCCTCTCCCCAGGCCTTGGTGTGAGAAATGGTTATGAAGCTGCAAATGACCAAATGATTATGGCATCATGTGCAGATAAAAATGAAAATAAAAGCATAGAGGTTGAGACTGCTGTATTTGAACATAATGCTAACAATACTGCTCAACTGGATTGTTCACCAGTTGAGGATGCCAGTGAAAGGACTAATGAGGATTCCCATTGCAATGATGAGGCAACTGACCATGAAAACAATAACGAGGTTGTGGACAGCAATGAGCAATTTTTGGAATGGACCTGTGGAGACAATTGTGAGTATTGTACTCAAGACAGAGAAGATATAAGCAAACAGAGAAGCAGTCCTATGTGTGACCCATTGCCTACCTTTCAAACACATGGAGATCATGAAGAGCAGTCAGAAATTGAAATAAGTGCTAGTTCAGAGCATGATTGTTTTTCATTTGATGGTTGTTTTGCTTATGACACACAGGCTGATACTCCTCCACAGAGTGAATCCATTGGTGATGAAGAGGTGTGCTCTGCTGCCCATGAACAAATGGCATACTATGATGAAACTGATGCACCTGGGTCACCCATTTATGACACATATGGTGATGAGGATCTGTCAGAGTATGGTGAGGATCTAGACACTATTTTTGGCTTGGATTCTGTTTCTCATCCTGATGAAAGAGGAAACAACATACATCAGGTAAGTGACTGTGAAGATGTGCCTGATTTGAAAGAGATGCCAGAGCCTGATCTTTTCCAGCCTGGTGCTGCTGATTGTTGTGTACATGATGTGCACAATTGTGATTTTGAAAGCTTTTCTTTTGATGTGCCAGCATATAATACAATGAGCCCTGATCTTCCTAGCTGTGTGGTGGACTTTGAGTGTTTCCTATTTTCAGTCCAGCTAGGAGATCATGTTGCAATGCATGATGATGATATAGATGATAAGTGCTATATGCCATATGAATATGCATTGCTTGATACATTCAACACCCACATGTCACATGATACTGAGGGTTATCTGCACAAGGGTGATAATGACAAGCCAAATCAAAGAGTTGAATATGCAGATGACAAGATTTGTTTGTGGGTGGATCTTTGTAGTATCTCCAAGCTTGACCCAGTGCATGCAGATGAAAACAAGATATTTGACAAAGGGAGATACATGTTTTTCTTTTCTTGGTGGCCTTAGGCCATCAAGTGTGTTTGGTGATGCAGGTCGGTGCAGTATTTGACTCTGTGCCCAATGGATAAAGGACTGGTCTGCATCCCAGAGATCAGGGGTTCTCGCTGCAGTCTTGCACCTGCACGTCCCTAGACAGAGCCACTGTTAGTGCCTGAATTGACTGGCAGTTTTTTGAGCAATTTTCATGCAGGCACTCTCCCTAAGTATCCAAAAAAATGTTCTAAGTGTTGGACCTCCTCAGCATTTTTCAGCTGCAGCATCATATTTTCCTGAGGAGGACGTCATCATCATCATATTTTCTTCGATGGTGGTCAGCATCATCATGTTCTCCGTCGACCGGTTTCTCATCGTCATCATCATATTTCACTATCGGGTGATGTTTGGTTATCATCCTGATCCTGTTGATGAGCTACAGTGCGCCCTGATTTGCTTGCGGGGGTGATTTTTCAAGTATCCGGTGATTTTCCAATTATCACCTTGCCCAAACATGATGATGATGTTGCCCCGATATTCTGAAGAGGTTATTCTTTGAGTTGTTCGACCTGGCTAGTTCTTTCTTAAGGGTCGTCATCATCATCATCATATTTCCAGTTATCACCGTGTTGGTTGCGAGGGTCCTCATATTTTTCTGCCTTCATGATATTTCGCCGGGTGATATTTTTATCATCGGGTGATCTTGGTTATGATCATCCTGATGATGTTGTTGAAGAGTTCTAAGTGTGACCCGATATTCACTAGGGTCATCATATTTTGAACGTCAGGATGATCTTAGTCAATATCATCCTGATGATGTTGTATCACTTCATGTTCGTTGTTTTGTCATCCTGATGATGCTGACGTCATTCTTATGTCAGGGTGATATCTTTTTCTCTGCCTATCTGCATCATGATATTTCCGAAGGAGGGGGTGATATTTTCATATCACCCGGGTGTATGTTTGTTCCAGCGTCATGATGATGCTGATATCAAGGAGATATCCGCCTGCCGGCTTCGTGCGTTATCTAGTGGGGGTGATCTTTTCGAGCATCATCATATTCATCTATCGCCCCGATCTTATAGAGGAGCTACAGTGCAACATGATATTTGTACATCAGGATGATATTTCCAAATATCCGGTTGTCTTCCGAACATCATCCTGATGTTAATATGATGATGACGTCATCAAGGTCCGGGGGGGTCATATTTCTAACACTGATCATCTTGAGGAGATCTCCCGATATTTGCAAACATGATGATGACGTCATCCGGATATGAGGAGGTACGCAGTAGGCAGATATGATGATGACGTCAGCAGGATATGATGATGATGTCATCAGGATGTTCATCGGCCAGACTTTTGGTATAGGCTCAGCAGGAGGATGTTCCTCCGATGGATCAGGTTGTGCCGATGAAGGCGTTTATCATGCAGGTTATATTGCGAGATGATGCTGACGTCAGGGTGATATTTCAAGCGACAGGATATCATGCTGCTGGAGGATGATGATGATGAAGTCTTATACTAGTGTCGTCAGGAGCAAAAGCACCGACATCATATATGCTCATGACCTAGTATATAAAGTGTTAAAGAGGTTGCTGCGGGGTGCATGTGGGATAATTGTATCCTGCATTTTCAAAATATCATGATGATGAATCTCGGCGGGAAATGGTTGCGACCGACTGTTAGATGTTCTTCCCAAGGCCGCGGGTTGGTGCGCCATTAATGGCGAAGGTTGCAGAGGTATGGGCGGATCTGGTACCCGATTGAAGGTGTACATCAGCGGACAGTGGCGCAGGGCTCGAGATATCTTCCTGTCTCCTCCCCTACCTGCTGCATTCATGTTTGGGCACCAATCTGGTAATGTGTTTGAGCGCCATTTTTATGATACTGTGTATCTGGCGGGATTTTTGGTCAACCTGGTAGTTAATGCTGAATACATCCTCCTGCTATATAATGCAGACGATGTTATTCATTCAAGGTTGTTGAAAGTTGAGGATTTTTGGCTCTGTAATCCAAAACCAGCTGATCTGGTTGCTCTGTACAGTCTAACTTGTGAGTTTATGTATCTCCTGTTGTATGATTTGGCATGAATCCACTGATTTCATGGTTGATCTTATATGAGTAATGCTATCTTAGCATGTGTTATGTTAATTCTGTCTCCAGTATTGCATGTATTCTTCTTCTGAATCTGGATATTTGGGTAATGTTTAGATTCTAGAGCATAGAATTCCTATGTTGAATGTCTGATCTTTTAACTTCTGCTCAAGGGGTAGATTAAACTATTTTCAGGTTGAACATTGGGAAGGGTATACTGCAGTAGGGATGCCATAAGTAGAGATAACTTAACACTCTTCATTGGGAGATATCTGTAAGGCAGATATCATGTGTATCCCTCTGAAATCCGGTTTTAGCTATTCATGCTGATCATTCACAGGTGTATGTCTACCGACTCCAAGCCCTGGATAGGCACCAATCTAGCTCTGTGTTGAGGTTATACACCATGTCCAGCTTTGCATCCAAAATTCATATCAAACCATTTCATACTTCCACCTGTTAGTTGTAGGAGTAGGATTAGGAACCCCCTGCATGCTCTCATACCCAACCAGACATCATGTCCAAGAATGTTGCCAGCCTTGTGATCTATCATGCAGATCTTGGTCCATACATGAGAGTATTCTGCCTGTTGTTGTCAAGTTAGATCCTTCTATCTTTGAGCTAGTCAAGGTTACATCTTGAGTTATAGGGATACCCCCCTTGGTGCGGCAGAACCAGAAGTGAAGGGGAGGCAGCTCACGCAACCTCCTGTATTTAGTTGGCTGAATCTGCCTGTGCATTAGAAGTGGCAAACCCTAATGCTGATTCAGAAGAAAAAACCAACAGAACTTATGCTTGGAGAAACTGACAAAATAGCAAAAGAAACAAAAGAGATCCTCCGGAAGGCATACTCAAGATTCAACATTCCTATTATAGAGGACTTGGGTGTTGATCCCTCGGCTACAAGTGTTGAAAAAGAATCTACTGAGGCAATGACAGAAGAAGTAATGGACACTGGTAAAGAAAAAGATAAGGACTTGGAATCCTCTGCTCTAGAAGAGGTGGCCCATGAACAAACAAATATCACTCCTCCAGTTTCCCCTGTTGACTCTGTATCCAAAGGAGAAGAAAGAATAGAGGATAAAGAAAAAGGAGTGAAGGAAAAAGAAGATGGCAGTACTAAAGTTACAGAAGGAAAGAAGACTTCAACAGAGAAGACCACAGCTGTTAGTGGTAAGAGTGTAGAAGGAGAGAAAGCTCCGAGAGACAGTCCTAAGATTGCAGAAGAGAAAAAGAATCTGTCTCCGGTAAGAGACACTGCAGAAACCATCAAAGAATTCTTAAACAAAGAGATAATGGAGATTGATGAACCGGAACTTCTACAAGGGCCATTTGATTTTGACTCTCTTTCTCTAGTACAAACAATGAAGATAGCTTCATTTGCTAATGCAAAGGCTAGAGAAAAACTCCTGAAGTCTCACATGGAAGACTATGAACTAATAGAAGTTGCATCCGGAGTATTAGAAAAGATCATGCCATCTTTTCAGAAGGATCCCTCAGCCTCCTCATCCGGTAATCTCAAAACTCTAGTCAATAGTGTTAGCACACATTTTGATTCTCTAGAGAAGTCAGCAGAAGATAAGGTCTGGAAGGAATTTTTGGCAAAAAGATTATCAGAGGTACAAGGGTTAATAACTAATGATAGGAGGAATATGAATATTGGGATAAAGAGCTTAGAAAATGCTCTCAAAGATGGCGGGGAAATGTACAAATTTTATTTATCATGGTCCAAAGTAACATTGGATATTGAGAAGAAAGTAAAAGAACAGGAGGATAAACTGGCACAACTCTCTAAGAATTTTGATCCTCTCTCCTCTTCCATAATAAATCAAGAATGTCAGACTATTGCAGTCTTGAATGAAATCAAGAAGCTTGAGAAGGAAAAGAAAAATAGAATAAGCAGGTTGGGTGAACTTAGAGGGATAATTATCCCTAAGTTAGAGGCCATGCATGAGGTCATTAAAGAAGCTCAGATCACAGCCTAGACCAGTGATCCGACAGATCTAAAAAGGGCAGACGCGTTTGCATTCCTGTTGAGTGGTCACATCTCAATTTTGGACAGGATGAAGCATAGATGGGCAACATAATTCATCCAATTGAAGACATCTTTTTCCGACATACTACAGTATATGTAAGTATAGTATGTCTATATACTTATGCAGCTAAGTATAATTGAATTTTTGGGCAATTTTGGTGTGCGGACCCTACCCTTTGCCATTGATGTCAAAGGGGGAGTGAGAAATAGTGAAAAATGTGGAATCCGGCTAAGGGGGAGCTCTGGTAAAGTGTACAGTAGAACAGAGCATCAGCCAAGGGGGAGTACAGTATGACACTTAGTCATTTTTCACTAAGTGTTGCCATCAATGCCAAAGGGGAAGATTGTTGGCAAGAGACACTGTGTAGCTTCATTGGTGTTGTCATTGATGGCAACAAAGATCATCCCACACATCCGCAGGATATGGTGTGTCTCTACTGGAAGTCAAATTAAAGAGCTTCCAGGTCCAGTAAGCAAGAACAGAGCATGCAGAAGGTCCAACAGTCAGGTCCGGATCTGTTAAAAGAAGTATCCCTGTAAAGTGCGGACTTGGGGAAGTCAAGAGGTGTTCCTTGAACTGATAGATTCCAGGGTTTGAGCCTCCGGTGTTGAAAGAGTGAAGAGATATAAGCTTCTAAGTATTGGGGTCCGATTTGGTAGAACAGACAGAGGAAGAACTGACTGGCAGAGCATCAGAAGTTATTCCGGATGAGATGTTGATAGTGACAAAGATTCCTAAGGTATCATTCATGATTGGCCGACTTGTTAGATGACTTATATAAGTTTCTTTTTGATCCGCATCACTTGGGAAGCAAGGATTCAGCCGACAGACTAAAGTTTGGGAAATATTGACTATTCTAGATGTCGACTAGAAAGAGGATGAAATCCCTGGTGCGGATATATATACCAAATGGATTTTGGATGAGAAGGTGTGTGTTGTGTGTTTTAAGTGCGAAGAAAAGCAGAAGCACAGAAAGAAAGCAGTAAGGAAGATCCGGTATGTGAAAAGACAGCAGAACAAAGGAAGAGAAAGGATGAAGTGCAGTAGATCAGTATACTGAGCCTAACCGGAACTGAACTCCAGCATTTGTGGATGCATCTCATCAGTTCAAGTATTGTGTTACTCTCTTTATTGTAGACAGTGAGTCTCTTGTAGGCAGTGAGCTTCTTGTGAGTAGTGTGCTCGGGCAGTGAGCCCTAATTGGTAAGTGCCATTTTGTATTTCTATTCTTCTAACAGAGAATATAATCTTGGGTTAATCACCCCATGGTTTTCTCCCTTAACAGGCTTTCCACCTCAAAAATATTGTGTCATGTGTATTTCCATTTGTGGTTATGTTTGCTTATTTGAATTGATGCTGCATTAATTAACAAGAAAGTTCAGAAAGCTAAAATAATTAAGATAACTGATTCACCCCCCCTCTCAGTTATCAACATTAGTACCCAAGATGCTAGTACTTATAGTTCAACACATAACACACCTCTTATGTTTGAAGTTGTTACATATGCATATCTTGTTGGTTTTGTGGCACATCGCTTTGAATTGTATTGTGGAAAAAATGACACAAATATTCACTTACAAGCCTTTAATACACATGTAGATAAACACAATATTTCTCTTAATAGATAGTTATTTATTCAAGAGCTTGTTAATACTACTAGACCTAGTTAATTATTTTTAGCTCTTCATAATTAGTTGCAAGGAACACCCTTTGTTATTTAGATTCTTCATGGCATTGGTACTATGATTGTCTCTTCTACTTCTTGGCATGGTGCACCTTCCCCCCTACTCACCCACTCTTCCTCTTTCACTAACCTTCATCCTCTCATCCTAAGGTAAATCCCCTCATGGTGCCTAAATCTTATGTTGTCACTTCTAATATGATACCTTCCTCTCATGTTCCTTTATCTAGTGTCATTTCCACCTCTTCTTCTACTAGTGTACCACTTATTTCTCATCCCACTAGTGTCATTCCCTTTCCTATGCCTACTAATATTAAACTATTAGTGTTATCCCCTCATCTCATTGTGGTATGCAGAAGTTAGATAGCATTAAGAAGAAAGTTGATCCTATGCTTAGTACCCAAGATGCTATTACTTATAGTTCAACACATAACACACCTCTTATGTTTGAAGTTGTTACATATCCATATCCTGTTGGTTTTGTGGCACATCGCTTTGAATTATATTGTGGAAAAAATGACACAAATATTCACTTACAAGCCTTTAATACACATGTAGATAAACACAATATTTCTCTTAATAGATAGTTATTTATTCAAGAGCTTGTTAATACTACTAGACCTAGTTAATTATTTTCAGCTCTTCATAATTAGTTGCAAGGAACACCCTTTGTTATTTAGATTCTTCATGGCATTGGCACTATGATTATCTCTTCTACTTCTTGGCATGGTGCACCTTCCCCCCTACTCACCCACTCTTCCTCTTTCACTAACCCTTCATCCTCTTATCCTAAGGTGAATCCCCTCATGGTGCCTAAATCTTATGTTGTCACTTCTAATATGATACCTTCCTCTCATGTTCCTTCCTCTAGTGTCATTTCCACCTCTTCTTCTGCTAGTGTACCACTTATTTCTCATCCCACTAATGTCATTCCCTCTCCTATGCCTACTAATATTAAACTATTAGTGTTATCCGCTCATCTCATTGTGTTATGCAGAAGTTAGATAGCATTAAGAAGAAAGTTGATCCTATGCTTAGTACCCAAGATGCTATTACTTATAGTTCAACACATAACACACCTCTTATGTTTGAAGTTGTTACATATCCATATCCTGTTGGTTTTGTGGTACATCGCTTTGAATTGTATTGTGGAAAAAATGACACAAATATTCACTTACAAGCCTTTAATACAACATGCTTAGACTATGCTTATGATGACAAAGACTTGGTTGTTATTTCCTTGCACTCCCCATGTCTATGTTATTCAATGGTTCTACTCATTGCATTTTTGCTCCATTCACTCTTTTGATCAATTAGCTAAAACATTCCTCAGTCACTTCCACATGAATACTGTTATGGAGTAAAAAGTGGACACGTGCCCTTTTACCTCCTAGTTTAACTCCTAGATCCTATTTATCTCACTATGCATTTGTAATGTTAGAAAATGTCCCCTTGGGGGCTTTTCCCTCATAAGGTTTAGCTCCTAGGTCTTTAGAGTGCATTTAGGACATTTTAGTTCATATTTTAGCATCCTGATGGAATGAGACCTAGGTTCCATGACAAATAGGACCTAGGTGGACCCCTTGACCTGTACCCTGCCTAAAATAGATGGAGGGGGGGACTTGGGCACCCACGCCCTAGTCCTACCCTATTTTAGGGAAACCCCAATTTCTGGGTGTCGGTTAGTGACCATTATTAGGTCCCTTTGCCGACACGGTAAGTCTGAATTTCAAATATCTTGGTGGGAGTGCTTGTAGATGCATATATAAACATATGTAGGCATTTATTTGTAAACTAGATTTCAATGAGATTGTTATTGTGAACTCTAGGCATTATCAAGGTGATTCAATGCTTTCTATTGTGTTGCAAGAGCAGACTTATGTATTTTAGGTGTTGATATTTGTAGATTTGAGCATCAATTCCTTCATGGCATGAAGAACATCTTCCTCCATGAAAGCTTCACTACAAGGTAACATATCATTGTATTTTTATCATTGATTCCTTTGGTTTTGGCCCCTGCCTCACAAGGGCACACCCTCTTTATCTGACAACGGTGTTTAGAGACTTAAGTGTCCTCCAGGGTTTGACTGAGGCAAACCTATAAACACCACAACCCCCAAACCAAGTCTCGTGATTGCAGGTTACAGGTGTCGCATCCGAGAAAAGTGGAGTTGCAGAAAGGTTGGAAGGACATCAAGTATTCAGGATCTGAAGGAAAGATAGACAAAGGAGCACTTCTAGGACTAGGGCGCTCGCTCCAGTGTCCTTCGCAGATAGATTCTAGAAAATAGAAGTTACAGGGTTGATTAGTGTCCGAAGGAGGTCCAGATTCCCCAAAAAATTAGGTACCTTGGAATTGGGTGCCCGCTCCAGTGTCCCCAACTATTCTGCTTTGGAACCTTGAAAACATGTATTCTATAATTTGGCAGTTTACTCCCGTCTGCGAGAGCTTTTTCCATAATTCATTAATTTGTTGTCGTATTTGCGTAATTAGGGTTTTAATAGTCAATTGAGCATAGGAGAAGGAAAATTTGATAATTAATTCCCTAATCCAAGCTTCCCCTCATTTGCAAGTGACTCTAGGGTATGATAGTGCTCACCACTCGACCCTAGATCCTTCAATGTTAGGGTGAAAGGAGGATTTTAACATCTAAGCCACAAAAGATTAACAAATCCATTTTTACCCTAAACATTTTGGTGAACCCATGTATTTGAACTTAAATTGCAACTTGTTGAGTGTTTGTCTACATATTTTGTGTGGTTTCATTCACTCATTTGGTCATTTAATTTATTGTATTGAGAAAATTTCAAAAAAATTGAAAAATTTGGAAAAATATAAAAAATTGCATTGTTGGGCTTACTAAATTGTGTCAATTCTTTCTATTTTTTCCTAATTTAGGATTTTTGCATCAGATCTGATATAAACTATAGAAAAATATAAAAATTCAAAATCTTGCTTTGCATTTTCATCATTTAATTGCTAGAATTTTATGGAAATTTTGACAATTTTTAGATAACCTAGTAATTTCAAAATCTAGGGTTTGTAGGCAAAATATTTTATCAAATTTTTCTACTGATTTTAGAGGCTCATTCAAATTTTCATTTGTCTATAGTCTTGTATTTTAGCATAAATTTGCAATTAAATTTAAATTATTTGCATTTTTGCATTGAAAATTCTAACAAAAACTAGGAATTTTGGTGTATTTTCATTAAATTTGCATGGGAATTTTGCCTGATTAAGCTTGAAAGTCATTTTCAGATCTGAGAGTATGTAATTTTCATCATAAATCAGACTTCAAACCATTCTCATAGCATTTTGTTCCAAAATTTCAAACCTAGGGCTTTAAAAATAACAATTTTCACTAAAATCGGCCTTATCGACTCTTTAAATTTGCACCATAGGTATGTTGTGAAAGATATTTTTGCATTAATTTTATTTTATTAGGGTAATAATTTTCTTCCCCTCATAAAAATATTCACAACACGCTTTTAACGGGCTCTTCTAGTGAAAATTTGGCGAAAAACTACACATTTTTGGCTAATTTTGGCCTAGGGTTTGACCTAGTTTGCACTCCAAGCATGTTGTGATCAATTTTATGGATTGAGGTGACTGATATTATTGATAATATTTTCTTTCCCTCCTAAAATTCCTTACAACACCTCCTTTGCTAGGTCTTTGAGTTGAAAAACCGTGAAAAAATTGCATATTTTGTTATATCTTCACTAGGGTTTTGCCTTAAGTGGCGTTAAAATCATGTTGTGTTGGATATTGTAACAACAAGTGGCTTTTATTTCTGATATTATTTTCTGTCCATCATCATTTTCCTCACAACACCCTTTTTTATGCTCTTTTGCATTGAATTTTGGTGAAAAAGTGCATAATTTGACATATTTTCACTATAATCGACTTGGCATTATCTTGGATTTGCATAAAGAGTGTGTTGAGAAGGATACTTTTGCTGTTTTGGACTGATATCAAACATATAACTTTCTACCCTTGACTAAAATCCTTACAACACCCTTGGTTTCATTCATTTACATTGAAAAAGTACCAAAAATCAAGCATTTTAAGATCATTTTTGCATACAGTTTTGTACTTGAATTTTGCATAATTTTGAAAAGCTTTTCAAAATCTGATCTTACACTAAAATGGCACCTTCATGTCAATTTTCAATGGTATCTTTGCATACATTTATCAAAAACCTTGATTTTGAACAATTTTTAACCCTCACGAGTGAATATCCTATGATTTTAGAAAGCTTAACTGAGTTCTTCTCCATGAGTAGCAAGGAAAAAGTTGATGATCCCATAAGTTATCCTACTTCCCCTATAACTGCATACTTAAATGAGAAGACTAGGGATAGCTTCAGTAATTCCACTGCTCTCCTTGGCCAAGATGAAGCATTAGTGAATGAAGAGCTCCCTTTAACAAATAAAATTCCATGGGTAGAAAATAAGCATTTATTTAACAATAATCAAATTCCTACCTCTAACCTTCTTCATTTAGTTGGTTGTTCACACACCTTGGATTTCACTAAAGAAGAGAAGACCTTTAATGTCCCTCCTTTGTTTGAATATTCAAGTCATTTGGACACCACTAAGAGGATAGAAAATAAGTACGATAGTAAGCTTCAACAAGAAAACATTCCACCTAGACAAACGACCTTTGATCTTGGTGCTTCTTCCTCCACAACACAAAAATCCATAACAAATCAAAGCCCTATGTTACAAAAACTAAGTCGTAAAATATACCAACGTAAACTTGCAAAAGGGAGAAAGAGAAGGCGACGAGCTTACCTAGCATCTCAATAAGAAAAAATTGATCCCAACATTCAACTAAATAAACATGATCCTAACAATAAACAACATGATGAGCAAGACAAGAATTGGGCTATGATACCTTATATCCAACCTTCCTCTAACATTAGGGAGTGGGAGGATGACGATGATTTACTTGATGATAAGACTTAGCATGAAGACCCTGCAGGTAAGTATCTCTAACCCTTTATCTCTCTTGTGATGTGCTTCCCCCGTGATGTGTGATGTGTTTTTTAGGCCTCCTGGGATGACCTCAAATTCTCCCGTAAGGTTCAAGATACTAGGAGACCGCCTCTGTTGTGACCTTCTTCTATTTGTATCATCATTCTTCCAAATTGCCTCTCTCTAATTTCATTGTTGTGTGTTGTGTCTTACGGACAAAGCGTGGTGGTTGGGGACTTGGGGGCACCCTCCTACGTGACTGTCCCTAAGACAATTGTTTTCTCCTCTCTTATTTATTGTTTCCCTTCCTCTAGTGTTTCCATCTAGCGGGCAGACGACGACAAACATTTATACTGATGCAGACCTAGTGTCCCTTTCGAGAGCAATCAAAAAATGGACTTAGTTCCTAATATGATGATGGGGTTGTATATTTTATCCGACGCTTGGCTAGTGGAAGCACTCATGCTTTCCGCATAGTGAATTTTATGATGTTTCTATCACATTTACAAACCTTAACAATACTGCTACTCTGTGCACCTTTGTTTGCCTTTGAATCTAGCCTTGGCGGTACTCGATTCGGAGAGCTTCGTGATATAGCCCCTGGTTATCCTCAAACTTTGAATTTGTTGTATAACCTTGGCTCTTTGTGTAGTTAATCATATGCATTGATGTTGTTGTTTATCCTGATGTTGTAGACACTAACATGTTTCTTGCAGGGATGTGTTTGTGGGAACATTTGACGATTGTAAAGTACATGTCACCTCCGGGGGGCATGGGGTTTGCAAAAGTCAGTGTTCCCTTGTGTGTTTTCTCCCTACCTTAACGTGCTTGATATTGATAACTGATATCAACCACCTTAAGGTGGGGGCATATAAGGTAAGCTGTCTGTTATAGATGTTAGCAATGTGCTTGTCCTCAGGTGCAGACTAGTGTGATGAGTACTTCCTACATCCAGAGTTTGTTTGCAATCAATCAATCTATCTATTACGTATACCTCCTTTTCACCATAAGGCATCTCCGTGATGCGGGTGGGGTTGTATACTTTTGAGCTCATACCTCCTTTTCACTATAAGGGGTCTTTGTGACGCGGGTGGGGTGGTATGCCATGCTTCCTTTTCACTGTAAGGCATCTCTATGATGCGGGTGTGGTTGCATTTTCAAAAGTCCTCTGTAGAGGCGGGGAGTGATTCTGTGACTAACTCAATCCTTAAGCGTGTCTTCGGCCATTGTTGTGGCGAAGCGCAATCCTCGGTGTGTGCCTGTAATGTGCCTGAGATGGTGTTGGACCTAGAAATAGGTACACTCCATTGCTTGTCTACCGTGTTTTCTCTGTGTCTTCAAGTGTGTGTGTTTTGGCGTGCTTGCTTTGTTTGGTGTGTCTGTTGCCCCATATGTGGTATGCATTTTGGGAGGTTTTGTGTGTCTTACATGGGTGTTGCCCCATATGCAGAGACCAGCGCCGTCGAGTAGTCCTTCCTACATTTTGGGAGGTTTTGCGTGTCTTGCATGTGTGTTGCCCCATATGCAGAGACTAGCACCGTCGAGTAGTGCTTCTTGCATTTTGGGAGGTTTGTTTACTTTCCAGTACTTGCATTTGCATTTCATATATATGAGAAAAAGAAAAGAAAAGATAGCATTTCTATCTTCCATGCATTAATGTGTCTTCTATGCATTGACTGTCTGCTCCATGTTCTGCATGACTGTAATTATCTTCTCCATGTTTAGCGTGCCTATTACTGTCTTTTATGTGATTGGTGTGTCTTCTTCATGCTTGGTGTGTTTACTGTGTTTGTGACCTTACTTTAATGCATGTCTTGGCCTTGCGTTTATACATACATTAAAGTGGGGGCTAAATGTAACGTCAGAAAATGTCCCTTTGGGGGCTTTTCCCTCATAAGATTTAGCTCCCGGGTCTTTAGAGTGCATTTAGGACATTTTAGTTCATATTTTAGCATCCAGATGGAATGAGACCTAGGTTCCATGACAAATAGGACCCAGGTGGACCCCTTGACCCGTACCTTGCCTAAAATAGGGGGAGGACTTGGGCACCCGTGCCCTAGTCCTGCTCTATTTTAGGGCAGCCCCAATTTCTGGGTGTCGGTTAGTGACCGTTATTAGGTCCCTTTGCCGACACGGTAAGTTTGAATTTCAAATATATTGGTGGGAGTGCTTGTAGATACATATATAAACATATGTAGGCATTCATTTGTAAACTAGATTTCAATGAGATTGTTATTTTGAACTCTAGGCATTCTCAAGGTGATCCAAGGCTTTCTATTGTGTTGCAAGAGCAAACTTGTGTGTTTTATGTGTTGATATTTGTAGATTTGAGCATCAATTCCTTCATGGCATGAAGAGAATCTTCCTCCATGGAAGCTTCACTACAAGGTAACATATCATTGTGTTTTTATCATTGATTCCTTTGGTTTTGGCCTCTGCCTCACAAGGGCACACCCTCTTTATATGACAACAGTGTTCAGAGACTTAAGTGTCCTCTGGGGTTTAACTAAGGCAAACCTATAAACACCACAACCCCCAAACCAAGTCTTGTGATTGCAGGTTACAGGTGTCGCATCCAGGAAAAGTGGAGTTGTAGGAAAGCTGGAAGGACATCAAAGATTTGGGATCTGAAGGAAAGATGGACAAAGGAGGACTTCTAAGACTAGGGCATTCACTCCAGTGTCCTCCGTAGATAGATTCCAAAAAATAGAAGTTACAGGGCTGATCAGTGTCCGAAGGAGGTCCAAATTCCCTGAAAAAGTAGGTACCTTGGACTTGGGCACCCGCTCCAGTGTCCCCGACTATTCCACTTCAGAACCTCGAAAATAGGTAATCTGTAATTTGGCATTTTACTCTTGTCTGCAAAAGCTTTTTCTATAATTCATTAATTTGTTGTCGTATTTATGTAATTAGGGTTTTAATGGTCAATTGAGCATAGGAGAAGGAAAAATTGATAATTAATTCCCTAATCCAAGCTTCCCCTCATTTGCAAGTGACTCTAGGGTATGATAGTGCTCGCCATTCGACCCTAGATCCTTCAATGTTAGGGTGAAAGGAGGATTTTAACATCTAAGCCACAAAAGATTACAAATCCATTTTTACCCTAAACAACATTATAATTGAGCATCTCGAAGAAAAGAACCTAACACCCATGTGAATTTGGGACTTTGAGCCCTTGATTTAACTTACCCTTGACCTAAATTGGGCCTCTGGACTTGGGCGCCAACCTCCCAAGTCCTCCCTGATTGTTCGATGTGAATTAATGGTATGTCAACTTGGGTACTTCCAAAATGTTTCTCCTTGTCAGCTTTTGTGATTTAAATTTGTAAATGTTAGCGAGAAAGCATATATAAGTGAGTTTATGACTTCATTTTACACCTAGATGGATAACACAAACTTATGATATTAGAACAAAGAACATTCAAGACATTCATTGTGTTATTGTTGCATATTTGTGTTTGGTTTGTGTGTTTGTTACAGATTTGGCATCATCATCCATCTCCTTGTGAATTGAAGAGCTTTCATCCTCCCAAGGGCTTCACCTCTGAGGTGACATCATTGCTATTTGAATCATTTCATCATTTGGATTATCTTTAGCCTCTACCCTACAAGGGCACACTCTCTCATTAACAACGATGTTGGGAAAGCTTGAATGCTAACTCAGGATTTGACCGAGGCAAATCCCTAAACACCACAACCACCAAACCCCTCTCTTGTCATCTTGTGTGCAGGTTACAAGTATAGGTTTCGAGAAAAGTGGAGCTACAGAGAAGTGTTATGTGGTTACACAACATGCCCCATTTTGACTTGACAAAATAGGGACCCAACTTTTTGCTGCTTTGGCTTGTGTTGTTTTTCTACTCTTCGGCGGTCTGGTAAAAGTAAGTCTTGCAGGTGACCCTGCATAAGGGAAGTGGGTAAGTCATCATGATGAGGTCAGTTAGTCAAAGTTAGTATTTCATATCATTAACCTCATTGTTAGAAAGATCATAAAATTCCATGCAGGTTTGCCTTTTGGATCACCCTGAAATTCCTTAGGGGATGAAAGTTATGTCCAGTCAAAGTTCTAGTCAAACCTGATATTCGAGAGGGGGGGTCATATTCCAAACATCGATCACCTTGTGGAATATCACCCCGATCTTTCAAATATCACCCTGATATTATAAGATCACCCGATCTTACTAAGATCACCCCGATGCCAATTTATCACCCGATAATCATTTGGTCTGAAACTTCAGACGTCAATCTTACGTGATAGTGCTATTTACCCATCAGATAGCTTCATATATTTTGCAGGGGTCATATTTTGAATATCACCTGATATTTCGAATATCACCTGATCTTGTGAATATCACCCTGCCGCAGAATATCACCCCAATGCCGATATGCCGATGACATCATCCAACCCCGATGAACAAAGAAAATCACCCTAACGGTGACGTCATCATCCTTTTTACCTCGCGGAGGTATTTTTTTTCAACAATCACCCTTTTAAACAATATGATGATGATGTTAGCTTATCCCATTCCACAAAGGATCCAATATGATGGTGACATCATCAATCAGCTTGAACTCCGAAGGTCATCTAATTTCTAATATCTGTCATCTTTTCTAATATGACTGATCTTTCCTAACATGACGGTGATGTCATTCTGACTTGATATATAAAAAGCTTGACATGACTGTGACGTCATCTTATTCGGAGGGTGATATTCCTCAATATCAGGGTCATATTTCTTAACATCCCGATTTCCTTCAGTATGACCATGACGTCAGCCTTTCACATTTTAACGAAGCCCGTCCATGATGATGACATCATCATCATATCCCGATCTATGAAGAGAGTCATATTAGTTAATATTCCTCATATTAACTAATGTGCACACCCGGACCCGATAGTTTTATTCAATGGAATTTAGTGAACAAAAAGCGCATGTATTGCATATGCATGATCTTATGCATGCGATAACTGAAAATGTAAGGCTTGCATATCATATGAAGGGTCACATTACCCTTGGAATACAAAAAGAGCTACTGCAAGGTGAAACTATTTGAAAAATTCAAAGAAACTCAAAAAATTAGGAAATTTTTGATATTCCCCTTGGCAGGGTCATAACTCCTAGCTATGTTATCGGAATTTAAACTTTTTGGACTCATTGGAAAGATAAACTAGTTATCTAGTTTGAGTTTCTCGGTTATTAAGGCTTAACACCTAGTAACCGACAAAGTCTCGAGCCCTAATTCTGTTCCTAAGGCCTCTGAAAATTCAATTTACTAAGATGTAGAAATATCGAAGATCATATTTTCGATAGTTTTATCAAAAAATCACTCAAATGACCCTGGACCTGATAAGATATTGAAACTATTTTGGGGACCCGATTGCATGATTTTGGTCAACGATGGTTGACCAGACCATTCTTAACATCATATATGCATTTGGACATGTGGATTTTGATAGATTCATGACCCGATATCTATGTTTGCACAGTCAGCCTAATTTAATGTAATTTTATCTTCCTGCTGGTTATTTAAATGATGATGCTTAATTCTTGTCTATCTATTGTAGGATAGTGGAGCTATTTGAGGCTAAGATCAAAGTAACTGGGTAGTGCAGAGTTACGCGCAGAAGCCACATGAACGAGAGCTGAGGAGGATATTGTCAAACGAGTTGTTTGCCAGCTGGAGGATGGATCAAGTCGAAGATGCTAGAATATTCTATGCCAGCTGTGTGATTGCCAACTGGCAAGCACGTGCTATTCATCTGGACCGTTGAATGTTATGAGAGGATCTTGACCATAGGTCATCTATAACCGTTCCCTCACCTTATTCTATAAAAGATGCAGGGATGTCATAATTTGACTATTCAGAAGCTTAATTGAAATTTGTTTGCTGAAATATCAGGGCCTATTTCAAAGTTGTTGTAAGCATACATGTCATTGCATACTTAATGAAAGAGAAGACCATTTGATTACAAATCATCATAAATCCTAAGTAATCAGTGTTTGAATTCTTGATACATGCTTTGATTTGCTGTGTCCCTTGGAGTGCTTATCAGTCTGTATGTGTTGTCTTCATTTTTTTTCCTTTGAAGTTAGCATCATCTGTATCTAGCTGTGGAACATCCTGGTGAAAATATGGTTTGATTTCTTCTCCTCATGACTGTATTTGGTATGTATGTGGTTCAATAGCTAAGATTCACCAAATTTGAAGTATTCTTTTCAATTTCTCTTAATTTTAGAATAATTCACCATCATAATTGCAAATAACAGATAATCAGAAGCAAGTAACATGAAATATGCTGACATCTCATAGATAATTGAATATTATTAGCATATTTGAGCTAAATGCATGTAATGTTGAAAATATCATGCAAAGAACTGCAAGTAATGGTAGAAATCATGCAAATATCAACCTGTAGGCACATTATTTGAGTGAATTCATAGTGCAGAGGTAGAATTGTTGGAGATTTATGCAGAACAGATATAAAGGATAGGATATTTGGAGAAATTATTGATGAACTTTGCAGAAATTATTGAAGAGCGTAAGGCCCCTGAATGATTAACAGCAACACACATCAACCATTGAGTAACGTCAGTAGATTATGAACTAATCAACAAAGACTTGGGATCATGAATTCTCTGAATTCATCGTATCTTTCAAGATGAATAAGGGTTGTTGTGTAACTTTTATTCTATGTTTGTGTATGACTAACATCATCACCAACAAGAAGTAGTGCAGGAAATAGAGTTTTGGGATCTAAAAATAGTTCTAGAAAATCTCCTCGAACAGACTTGGGCAGTTGCCGCCCTAGTCTACAGGGCCTTAAGCATCTGGATCTAAGTTTTGAGAATCATTAGCAATATTTCATCAGTTCTGACCTCTGACAGAATCCAACATCTGGACTTGGGTGGTTGCCAAATTTGTCCTCTGACACCTCTATTTTCGGGAGACAGGTTCCAACATCTTACTGATCCTCTTTGTACTTTTGGTTTCCAAATTTCTATTGTTTTTCATTTGTTTCAAGTTGATTATCTTAGAACTAGGGTTTCCTTCATACTTAGCCTAGGGTTTGATAAAACGCTTGGTTGAACCTTATCTTTCCTTGACAAACAAGAGCACTAAGATCAGTAGTTGAGCCCTCTTCCATCTTATAGTGGCTTGGATCAGTCTTTGTCCTTGAGTGTTAGAGTGAAAGGAGGGTTTGATCTAGTGTACTCACACATTCCATCTTCTCCTCTTTTTACCTCTTAACATTTTGGTGAACCCATGTTTTTACCAAACTTGCATCTTGCTGAGTGTTGTAATCAATCCTTGCATTCATTCATATCATATTTGTCATCCTACATTGAAAACTCTTGCATACATTTGAAAAAAATTTAAAAAAAAATAAGCATTCTAGGCTTGCATAATAGCATAGTTTTGCATCATTTTCCTTATATATCATAGGAAACATTTAATTTTCTGATTTTTACATCAGATCTAAGATAAATTATAGAAATTAATCATTTCATGATCTCCCACCTTGCATTTGCTTATCTCATTTGTTAGGGTTTTGTTGAAAATTTGCATTCTTCATATAACCTAGTTTTTGCAAGAAGCTAGGGTTAGTGGTCAAAATCTTATTTCAGATTTTGTTGCTTCTTTGAAAACTCATTAAAGTATGATTTTGAGTTGTAGTGTTGCTTCATTGTGTGTCCTTGCATCCAAATTTCAAATTTTGCAATTACACAATGTGTATTTCAACATAAGCAAATAAGCATCTTTTTCACATATTTTGCAATAAATAAAAAATTACTAATATCACCTTTTGTGTAGCACTTTTAATATTAAATTCACTTTGTTTGTAGTGACACTAGTGTGTTTTTGTTCTTTGCAAAAAGCTTCAAAAACATGATTTCCTTAAACAAGTGTTGTGGTGTACAAAAGTCTCTCATATTGGTGGCATTCGATCAATGAAAGACACTTCATTATGGCACCTTCTAATTGTTCCTCTTTGGTATCTTTGCATGCATATATCAAATATTTTGAAACTTTTAACAAATTCATTAATATGCATCCTTTTGTTTTAACTCATATACATTCCATGTATGATAAGGATATATTTAAATGCTCTTCATTTGAAATCCTTAAATATGTATCTGATTTTAATAACTTCATAACTCTTACAAATGAATATCCTTAGATATTAAAGGACTTTAAACTAATTTTATCTCCATGAATTTTCATGAGAAAGATGATGGTGATAAGTCTCCTTTTACTTCTACTACAAGTCATAATGGTAACCTAGCTTCACCTATTTCACCTTATGATATCTCTCCCAAAGTTGTTCCCACTTGTGAGGACATTTTGGCACAAGAAGATGGAATCATTGATACACTACTTAATATCACCCTACCCTCTCTTCACTCCAATGCTCTCGCTTCAAAAGATGAAGCATTGGTAGATGAAGAAAGGTCTCTCACATTAAATCCTTTAGGGATGGATGTTGAGCTTAATCAAAGTGAAAATAATGTTAATTCAATCATTGAACTAATAGGATTATTCTACCCACTAAGGGGATAGTGGATAAGTGCATTAATTTTCCTAAACTCATTGTGCATGGGGAACCTAATGTGCCTCCTTGCTTCAAACCGATGATTATGGTTCAAGGTGCTTCAATGCCACCTAGACCCCTGGGTTACATTTTCAATATTGCAAAACAAATTACTTAAGGAAATCAAGTGTATCAAAATATGTTGCAACAAACCTACCACAATGTGGTTTCTCACACAGACAATACGTGAAATAATAAACAAAGTAAACAACAATCAAACACTCTAATCACTTTACCTACTTCTCAACCTATGCTTCCTCAACCACCTCGTCTTACTCATAAAGGTGGTCAAGATTATGATCTTGTTGAGCATCTTCACACTACTCCTGCTAAGATCTCTCTTTGGAAACTCATACAAACATTGCCTACATACCACGGAATGCTCCAAGAAGCTTTACAAAAGGTGATTGTACCACTGGTTGTTAAGCCTAATGATGTAGCAGCCCTATTAGATTCTATGCATGCGACAAAAATAGACATCCTGTTTCAACAACATGAGTTACCCTCTATGGAAATTCAGAAACAATATGATCCTCTTATAATCTGTCACTATTAACAAAAAGTTGGTAAAGCGAGTTATGATTGACAATGGATCGGCTCTTAATGTTTGTGGCATTGATTTGCTACATAAAATCGATATTGATAAATCTTCAATTAAACCGGATAAACTTAACATCAGTGGCTTTGATAATGTTGGCAGACAATCCCTGGGTACCATAACTTTACCTATAAAGGTTGGACCCATGACATTATCTACTTCAGAGCCAAAAAGCTGTTTACACATTGAAACACAAAAACAATTCATCAGTCATACAACTTTGAATAACTTAAAAGTCGATTCATCAATACCTCTTGTTGTAGATAATGTTGTGCAAGATTCAACATCGAATGCACTTTTTGGTGACGATTGGGGTTCATTAGATTTTACTCCTACCTTTATGGGGGAATATAAACTCAATAATGTTGAAACATCAAAAGTTGCATTGATATCATATAAACAATCTATGGAAACTGTGATCAGCGAAAATCAAAATGAGATGAAAAATACAAAATAAAAGCATAAACAAGCCTTATACCTCACTATGATTCACCAATCCAAGATAGGGTGTAGAAGCATGCACCCAAGACCTCCTAGATTTACCCTAGATAACGAATTCAATGTGAAATACTCAATCTAATGCAACTCACAAGATAGCTCAAGAGATTTTTTGGCATGATAACTCTACTTAGAAATTGGATTATTAAATGGTTTGGAGGATGTTGTATTTATAGGCATTTTAGAGAGATTTTTATCCAACGATTGAGATTGATTTGAGAGATCAATGGTGGAGGATGAAGATGATGTGGAGGGCCTAGATTTAATCTTAAAAAATGAAGGGATGAGAATAAAGATGAATTTTTAATTCATCTCGGGAAGAGGGGTCCATAAATGAGGTTGGGTGAGATGGATTATTTGTGAATTAAAAATTCACATGGGGAAGAGTAAAATGAATTTAAAATTTATTTGGGGAAGACTGGATATTAATGAGTTATGACATGTGTAAGGGGTGTAAGAGGTATTTAATGAAGATTATGACAAATGTGTCTTAAAAATTGATTTATTTGGCATGCAAATCAATTTTTTATTCATGGGATGTGGGGAGAAGTGTTAATGAGGGTTTGACCAAATTAATTGAGGTGATTAACCTAATTAATATGGCTGGAATAAATTAGCAAATGGATTAGTTGGAAGATAAGATTAATTAAATGAGGATTTACTTAATTAATCCTAAGGCTAGGATGATGTAGGTTAGGGTAGGTAATTAAATAATGACTATTTAATCACCTAGGGTAGGGATAGGTTAATTAATAGGCTAAATTAATTAGATAAACATGATTTACCTAATTAATTAGATTTAGTGAAAAAATGGGGAATCAATCAAATAAATATTACATATTTATTTAATTAATTAGCTAAGGTTGAACTATTGAATTAATTAAATTAATCCAACTGTGGGGGATAGAATGATGAAAAATTAGGTGATGAAGGGATAATTAATTAAGTAAAAATTTAATTAATTGATTAGAAGGGAAATTGGTATGTTTAGGGCTGTCGGGAGTCAATTTTGATGGTGAAGACATTTTTAGGTGTCCACATTTGCTCCTCTTTGATGTGGCGTCAGGACCTAGCAGGGAAGTGACGTCAGGTCAAAGAAAAATATGCCCTAGCTGCCGGGAAGGAATGGAATGAGTGAGGGATGCCCCCTCAGAGGTTAGGCGAAAAAAATAATTTTTTTCAGATGAGCTCTTGAAAGGATGAAACAGAGGTGAAAGTTGGATAGGGGGATGAAAAACATGATGATAGGAAGAAAAACAAAGGAAAACAGTTATGATCTGCACCCTAGGGAGGAAAAACTGCATGGAGGGATGACATGGCTTACTATAATTAGAAGAGTGGGCCCTAAGAGTGCCACATTTGCATACCTATAGCCACTTAGAAGAAGGAGAGAAGAGGAGATGGCAGAGCGTAATCCGATGTTCCCGCAATACAGGCACATTTTTTAGCACTTTCGACCGTATGGGAGATCACTGCAGGCTAGACCGCAGGTAAGGCCTAACCCTTTCTTTGTCATTTTTTATTTTTATCACATTTTTTATGTCAGGAAATAGGTTTTTAGGGTTTTAGCGCTATCAGGCTGTTGCCTAGCGCAAAAAGGGGCGCGGATTAGCGCCATCTTCTAGATTGGCGCCATCTTCTGGATTGGCACCATCTTCTGGATTGTCGCCATCTTCTGGATTGGCGCTATCCACTTGGGATAGGAAAGGGTCAAATTGGCACCAAAACATCACGTTTTGGTGCTATCTTCTATTTTAGCACCATATCGCACAAGGTTGGGTTTTGGCAGATTAGCGCCAAAAGAGGGTCAAGGTAGTGCTATCTTCTAGATTAGTGCAAAGTTCTGGATTAACGTTGTTTTGTAAATTAGGGCTAAATTGGGAATTGGCACGATTATCTGAATCAGTGCAATCGGGGAAAGTGGCGCAATCCCTTGGATTGGCGCTAAAAGGAAATGTGGTGTGAAAGTTGAAAATGGTGCAAAAGCTCCATGCAATAGTGCTATACTATGTTTTAGCGCCATACGGGGGGTTTGGTAGCACCATCTCTAAAGTTGGCGTGAAAGAGAAGAATATTGGTGCCAAATTTGATTTTGGCTGCCAACAGAAGAAATGTGATGGGAAAGATTTAGTTTTAGAAGAAAAGATAGGTTTCTGACAAGCATTTGTAGATGCACCTGATATGAGATCTTTTATCCTGTACTCGCGAGAATGCCGTGTTCCTACAGTTATGGAGTTGTTTGATGCTTTTGATGATGTTGTCTATGGTCAACTAGCGGAGCTAGGGCTTCTGACACCTGCATCGGTGCTAGTGCTACAAGCTCATAGAGCTTTGATGACGACTCTCTTGGAGCACTATCGCCTTGAGACCTGCTCTTTTCTGCTTCCTACGGGAGAGATCACTATCACACTTGAGGATGTTTATCACATCCTTAATATACTGATTCATGGGTGGTGAGTGATAAATGATACTATGAGGGGACGGAGGGCTCTACTTAGAGTATTTACCCAAGATCGAATAATGTTGGTGTCAGATAGTCGAGAGATGAGCTATGAGGGGACACTTGAGGCGGGTATAGACCATTTCATGTTATTCCTGTGTGCATTGATTGGTGGTGTCGTGATGCCAGATTAGTGGGGGAGAGGCTTTCCAGTTCGATGGGGAGAGGTTATTGAGGGGATTGTTCGGCATGGGACTATATACGTCTGGGGGCCCTATATGCTGGCATAGCTATACCATGAGATGCATACAGTCATTTATCATTGCGATTCAACATTATCAGCAGGAGTCACTTTGCTTCATGTGTGGGCTTGGGAGTATATTGCGGTGACTAGGCCTAGATGCAGATATTATCGCTGTCCTTTCGAGGCTTTTATTTTTTTGTATTGGGATGCAGAGTACACATATACAGGATAAGTTTGGTACTGGCGGTGGGTTTTGGATGATGTGATTCAGGTTACCTGGCGACCCTATATCAAAGTGGAGCCATGGCTAGATGAGGATGTTCATATGCCATACACATTTCAGCAGCAATATTGGATGGGTCGTGATGACCGTACTATAGACATGTATCTGCCGTCGTGGGTCAAACGACAGTTTGGACTACGACAGGATGTTCTACAGCCTATGGTAATTTTTGTACGGACTCCTCAAAATGCACATTTGTGGCCCCTAGCTGTATGACCACAGGTTGCTATAGGAGATTTTATGTTCTTGGTGCCATTGGTGTGGGATTGGAGGAGTACAGTCATAGATGCAGGTACCACCCCTGCCTACAAGACTTGGTGGTAGATGTGGTGGCCTACGTGGTTTACTGATCTGATAGAGAATGTGGTCATGGCAAATGAGGCTGGAGCTAAGGGAGATGAGGAGAGTGGGTCAGAGGGGGATGAGGAGTATTTATCGAAGGGAGATGAGATTATTGAGGATTATATTATAGAGGTCAGGGATGATAAGGATCTGATTGGTGTCTTAGCAGCAGCAGCAGCTAGGCAGGCAGGGTTGGAGGAGGGGGACAGGTAGGTGGTGGTCAGTAGTTGCCCCAGCAACAGGTACCTGTATAGCAGGTACTTGTAAAGCAGATTCAAATAGGAGAGGTGCTGAGGCAAAGGGCACCTCGAGAGAATGGGGGGAAGTAGAGGATAGATAGGGAGCTTATGCCCCCACCATAGGTACCACAGCAGTAGTAGGGGCAGGTAGTTGTAGCAGCACAACAAGTGCCTGGATCAGAGGCAGGGAGTTCAAGGACAGGTGGGGGTTCAGGGTCATGAGAGCATTCATCCCATCGGTGGCCTCAGAGTGTAGATGAGGATGAGACAAAGACTCTATGGGGACAGGTCACCAGTCTAGAGGAGACCCTACAGAGCCAGGATGCTGAGCTAGTGCAGCTACGGGGCATGGCTGCATTACTGGATGGATCAGATGGATAGATGAGTGCACTGCAGGCACAGTTGAGACATGCAGAGGGTGAGATAGTGATCCTAACGGGTGAGAGGGATGAAGAGAGGGCTCAGAGGCAGGTGACAGAGGCCAGAGATCAGTAGGTAGAGGTGAGCGCTCAGCAGGCAGAGGTGAGGGCTCAGCAGGTAGAGGGGCTGGTAGCCAGCCTATAGGGGGTTGTGGTTGGGATAGGCATGGGCGCTATGTTGACCATGATGTAGACACAGATTACTCAGTTACAGCATAGGTTTTGGATCAGAGTCAATGGGCTGATTATTATCATGCTGCTTATTGTTCAGCTATTCCAGAGGGTCAGAGGATCCTAAGTTTTAGCCAGCAGAGTGGGTCTCATAGGTCTGGGTCCCATAGATCTTGATCTATCCAGTCAATGTAGCAATTGATGGGCCCTTCGTCACAGGTACCATAGTAGCAGCAGGTACAACCATAGCCACAGCCATGGCTAGGATCCCCTACCAAGTCCGGCAGAGGCTCATCTATCTAAGGTTGACATATATGTGTTGCACTTTTTGAGCCCTTTGAGGCCTTATTGTATCATGACTTTGTATGATTTTTGAGTGATGTACATTATGATTATGATGATGTATTATGACACTTGATGATCTATGATGCTGATGATTTATGTATTTATGATGTGTTATGTATGGATGTATGTACTGTTTCGTGATGATAATCATGTTTATGGATGCATTATGTTTATGTTTATGGATGCCATGCAGTTATGAATTATATGTATATATGATGATGTGATGATGATTTTATGAGATGCTATGGATGTACTATTGATGTTATGTGATGGATTTATGATTTGCTTATGGTATTGTTATTGATGGATGTTCATAGTTAGATTTCCACATGCATGTAATAACAATAGTATTTATGCTAGTGATAGATTATGGATGATATGTATTTTATCTATGTGATGTATGATGGATGTCTAGTTAGATTGGATGGATGCAGAATGTGAATTATAATTACATCGATATATTTTGCATTTATGTATTTTGTCAAAATGATGGTAGGATTTCAAGTTTAATTACTAGATGGACTCAAATAATGTGTTGTATGCATGTTTTTGACTATGGATTATGATGTCAGTGTGTAATGCAAATAAATGCTCAAATTAATAAACATTTATTATAGATACAAAATGTAATGGAAATGGATATAAATGCTTATCTTAGTAAACATATATGATGGATGCAACTAAAAATGTGCAATGGAATGAACATGAAATCATCATCATTAACTCTTGTAGGCTTTTCATATGCTTGTAATTCAAAGCAACAACTACCCTACACTCAGTGCTTTACTTGTTTTGTTTTTTTTCAGAAAAGTTGTATCCTCTGCATGATAAGGGTGAAATGGTGGATGCAATGATTAGTGATTTGATGCAGTGATCAAGTCATGACACAGGTGATGTTTTTGTATAACCCTGGACGACGAGGCTTGGTGGTAGGGGGGATAAGTAGGGAGGGGGAATGGTTTATGGATTGGGTAAGGGTAGGATTGGTTATGGTTAGATTAGGGAGGGGAATGAGGGGATGAGGGAATTGTTAGGTCATGGTACACCACATCATTGAGGGGGGATTTGTTTTTGGTTCAAGATGTGTTAGGTGGGAATAAGCGGGATAGGTGGGGTTAGTTAGAAGATTGGGGGAGGGGAGTAGATGGGGGGGAGGATGGGGGGGTTAGAAATCTAGGCCCAGATGGGATGGTTGGATGAGTGATAGGAAGATGATTTGAGCTAGTAATAGTAGTTGCATAAAGTTAATTGAGAACATTTCTTAGTTTATTGTAGCAATAAGGATACACTTCACAAAGGTATGAAATGACCTAGATGATGATGTATATATCCTACAATTACATGGACTAGACCCAAAAACAATAGGATGATGTCATGCATGCCCAAGGTAGTATAACCTTGCCTAGCCGAGGAAGGGGACTCATAGCTATGAGTGCTCATAGTACATATAAGGTGTTAATGCCTGTATATGCAAATGAGGCACATCATGCTAGAACCGACCCATGCTTCAAAATATGAATTCTAGCCTTGGAGTAATGAAATCCACCCACAAGCACATCATACAGAAACAAGCAGGAGAGCGAAATGATTGACTATACTTAGTAATTATTTCACCCCTACAAACAGAAGTGAATTGCATGTTATTTGCCAACCACTATGATAATAGTGCAACCTGTCTAGTTAATGTTGTATACCATGATACTAGTTGAAAGAAAGTTGCTTTCCTACATTCAAAAGATAAAAATCAAGAATAAAAAAAACAACAAAAAGAAACAAAAAAACATTGTGTTCTCTTACCAAGATAAGTGTTGATAAGATGACAAATCTTTGTCCATTGTAGGAACGATATATATCCTAGGACGCGAATCAATTGGATGTTGTTAGATAATTTTTGAAAGATGGGCAAAAGGACAATCAAGCCATCTGTTGGATTATAGTTGGTATGTTGATTGATGATTTTTGCGTGAAGCATAATGTTTCAAGTGTATTATTAGCGTGTGTATCACTTGTTGGATTCTAGAAAGCTTAGTAAATAGGGACCATCCAAATGGGTTGGATGAGTGCATCTTATGTACCTGAGTACTAGATACTTCCTTCATATTCTAGACTGCCTACATACCCTGTGTCCACAGGATCAAGGCAATTTCAAGATGCGGGTGAGATCAATATGTAGTTCTGGCAAGACTTGATCATGTGGGAATGGTTTTAGGATGGATGTTGAGGATGAGATGATGATTTTGTGTGATGGTGAAGATTTTGGACATTGTGATGATGTTGTGGGAGTTCTTTTTTTTTTGGATTTTTGTAATTTTTTTTTTTGGTATTTTGAGATTTTATATTGTTTTTTAGATTTTGTGAGATTTTCTAATGTTTTAGGATATTTTGAGTTTTCTTATGTTTTTGGATTTTTTGAGTTTTATGATGTTTTTGGATTTTTTGAGTTTTTTGATGTTTTTGGATTTTTTGAGTTTAGCTATATAGAAGGAAGCTTACAAGGATCTTTATATCATGGACTAGCCTTGGGTGGGATGATGTAGGGTGGGTGATTGATGTGTTAGAATTCCAAGCCATGGGAGTTGTTTTTTGGTATGGAGTATCATGATAGAAAGATGACTTATTAGATGGTAGAACCGGCTGCTACGCATGGCACCTGAAACAAGTTTTCACCATGGTACCAATCGAAGGCATCACCAAGGTGATTTTCACCATTGAAAGTCTTTATTGCACTTGGGTTTTGATTTTTTTTTTTTGATTTTTTTGCTTGGGATGCTTGATGGGTTATGCATAGAACTTTTTCACATGCAGAATGTTCATAGGCTCACCTAGAGGTTGCCCCTTAGGTGTTGCAAGCTGATATGCTCCTGATCCATAGCTAGCAGTGATGACATAGAGCCCTAACTAGTTAGGCTCAAACTTTCCTTTCTTAGGGCGCTCCTGCAAATTTTTCTAATTTTCCATAAGGACAAGGTCACCTACTTCAAATTTTTGGTTCTTGATTTTCTTGTGATAGCTTCTTCTGAGGCAATTTTGGTAGGCCTGCAGATGGTTCAATGCATCCAAACGTTTCTCATCTAGTAATTTTGGATCATGCAACCTTACGAGTTGATATTCCTCATCAGTAATTATGTTTTGTAGAGATACCCTTAAGGATGAGAGCTTGACCTCAATAGGTGGGATGGATTCAAATCCAAATACAAGGGAATATGGAGTGCCTCTTGTGGGTGTGTGGATGCTTGTGCGATAGGCCCATAGGGTGGGATTGAGCTAAAGGTGCCAGTCATGGCCAGCTTCATTAACTGTCTTCTTCAGAATATGGAGGATGGTTTCATTTGAAGCTTCAGCTTGACCATTACCTTGAGGGTAGTATGGAGTGGAGAAGTGGTGTTGGATTTGGAATTTCTCACATAGGGTGCAGACTTCCTGGTTCTTGAATCGTTTTCCATTATCTGTGATAATGGAATGGGGGATACCATAATGACATATAATGTAATGGAGGATGAACTTGGATATTTGCGTTCTAGTGGTGAAGGTGAGTGGTATTGCTTCCACCCACTTAGTGAAGTATTCGGTAGTAGTGATATTGAATTTATGGCCATTGGATGAAGGTGAATGGATTTTCCCTATGATGTCGAGCCCCCACTGTGAGAAGGTCCATAACATTGTAATTGGCTACAATTCTTGTGCTGGTGCATGGATGAGATCTCCATGCTGTTGACATGGCAAGCACTTCTTTACAAACTGGTAAGCGTCTCGCTCCATGGTTGGCCAATAATACCCGGTTCTCAAGATCTTCTTAGCTAAAGTTGGTCCACTTGAATGTGCCCCACAAGTGGCTTCATGTACCTCTTGCAAGGCCACTTTGGCTTCCCTAGAGTCTAAAAATCATAAATGCGTGCCATCAAGACTCCTTTTGTATAAGGTGTCTCCTACGAGGAGGAAGCGGGAGGCTCGGTGGATGAAGCTTTTTCATTGTGAGGCAGATAAGTTGTGGGGAATGATGTTATCATGGAGGTACAGATAAGTTTCTTGATACCACAAGGATAAGGGACCAATGATTTCACACACTAGCTCTGATTGGGGAACATCATTTGCTAGAACAGGGAGTTCTTCGATCAAGAACTCACACTTTTTTCTATATTTCTTCATATCAACCAGAGATCCGATTGTTGCCATGGCATCTGCAACTTTGTTGTTTAGTCTTAGGATTTGTTCAAAGTGGATATCATCAAAATAGTCTTTGAAGTCATCGACCATCTTTTTGTAAGGCAGGAGTTTATCATCCTTAGTTTTGTACCTGTTGTTTACTTGTCAGATGACCAATTGGGAATCACCATACACTGTCAGCTTCTTGATTTTCCACTTGATTGCCATTCAGAGACCTGTGATGAGGGCCTCATACTTTGCCACGTTGTTGGTACATGGAAATGTAATTTTGAATGATTTAGGGATGGTGTCACCTTGAGGGTTAACAAACAAGATGCCTGCCCCTGAGCCTCTGTGTGTATATGACCCATCAAAGTACATTTTCCATGTTTCTGCTACTGGTGCTATTGTCAATATGGCTTCATTAGGGAACTCTGCAAGTGTGGGATGTTCTGCGGGAATAGGTGCTTCAGCCAATTGATCAGCAATGACCTGTCCTTTGATAGCCAGTTTCTCTCTGTGTATTCAATGTCAAATTCGCTGAGGATCATGACCCATTTTTCCATTCTTCCAGTAAGAGCAACTTTGTTTAGCAGATATTTTAGTGGATCAATCTTAGCGATGAGCTTAGTTTTGTGTTTGAGCATGTAGTGTCTTAACTTTTGTGAATTAAAAACCATGGCTAGACATGCTCATTCAATGGATGTATAATTTAGCTCATAGGTTACCAAGGTGCGGCTGATATAATATATAGCTCCTTCCTTCCCTTGTTCATCGTGTTGTACTAATAAGGCCCCTATAGTTGTTTCTATTGTTGAGATGTATAACACGAGGGGCTCTCCTTGCCTTGGCAGAGTCAGAATAGGGGGATTAGCCAAGTATTCTTTTAACTGGTCAAAGGCAGCCTGACATTGATTTTCCCAGACAAAATCTATATTCTTTCGGAGCAGGTGCTGAAAAGGTTGACACTTATCGGAAAGCTGAACAATAAACCAATGGATGGAATGGAGTTTCCCTTGCAGACTTCGTAGTTATTTTAGTGTCTTTGGGGGAGGCATGTTTGTGATGGCTTTGACTTTTGCAAGATCTACCTCAATTCCCCTTCTAGAGACTATGTATCCCAAAAGCTTTCCGGAGGTAACCCCAAAGACACATTTCTTGGATTTAGCCACACATTATATTGCTCTAGCCTATCGAAGATCTTTGCTAGAATGTCCAAGTGTTCCTCTCTTGTCTTTGATTTCTCTAGCAAGTCATCCATAGAATCTTCCATGATGTGGTGGAAAAGGTCATGGAAGATGACAATCATGGCACGTTGATAAGTAGCTCCTATGTTTTTAGGCTAAATGGCATCACCACCCAGTAGTATGTCTCCCATGGGCATATAAAGGCAGTCTTATGTTGATCCTCTTCTGTGATTCTGATTTGATTATACCCTGAAAAGCCATCCATCAGGGATAACATCTCATGTCCTGCCCTAAGATTCACTATCATGTCAATGTTTGGTAGAGGGAAGTCATCCTTCGGGTAGGCTTTGTTAAGGTCTCGGAAGTCAGTGTAGCAACTGATTCGACCATCAGGTTTTGCTACTAGCACTAGGTTGGAAACCCACTCAGGATAGTCAACGGGTCTAATGAATCCCACATCTAGAAGTTTCTTTAGTTCTGCCTTAATAAGGAGGGCTACCTAAGGATTCATCTTTCTTAGCTTCTGTTTTACTGGTTTTGCATCAGGCTGCACTGCGAGGTGATGAATGACCAAGGCAAGATCTAGCCTTGACATATCTACATAGGTCCATGCAAAGTTACAGTTTTTGCGTTTGAAGAATGCTAAGAACTTTTCCTGTTATGTTGTGGTGAGGGACTCCATTCTGAAGGTGATCTTTGGCTCTTCTCCTGTCCCAAGGTTCATTTCTTGTGCTGGCTCCACAAGGATGGGTGATCTGTTAGGATATACCTTCTCTATCTCGAGAAGGCCCATGCTTCCATCTCCTAGTGCCTCGTGGAGGTTTTCACTAGGAGATATGTCCTTTATTTTTACTTTTTTATCGCCTGAAAGTGCCATTGAATGGTTTTTACTAGGGGGTGTTGTTTTTATTCTTATGTTTTTGTGACTAGAAGCATGGGTGATCTCGCTGAAATAGGTAGATGTGTCAAGCTCCATGATGTATCCAACTCTATGATCTCCCAGGGGGAAGTGATCTCTGACCCCCATCATCTCTGCTATGGCTTCATCATTTTGTGCTACGTCTAAGATCGGTGGTCCTTGTTGGTTCCAATCAATGAGGTCAGGGTATACAAGGGGTAGGTCATTGGATGTAGAGGCTAAGGTGGTTACAATGTATATAGTGCATATGGATGATTCGAAGAATTCAGTAAAGTAACTAAGGAGTCTTCATGATTCATTTCGTTGATGTTATCGACTTCGGGGGAGACCGTAGTAACCTCGGCTAAGATACACTCACCACTAGTGAGTATACGTTGTCATTGACCATACCCTAACCCTTGAGTATAGGGATTCCTTGTTGCTTGAATCAGCTCTATGATCCCTTGTTCATGAAGGCCAATGCCACCTTGTCCTCTATAGTCCATGTTCTTGAAGATTCCTGACTCTTTGCCATAGATTTCTACTGGTATGGTAGGAGTTTTTTGTTCCGCCTCTTCTTCTTTGTATAACCAGGAGTATATATCTTCAAGCACATCTTGGTCGAGGAGATGCTTCTTTTCAAAGATGGGTGATGGTTTACATTTGATGACAATTGTATTGACGTCTTCTTCTTTAGGAGTGTCGAATGTTTTAGGATTGGGTAGATTTCCTACAGAAAAGGTACCGTGCAGGTCATATTCCCCACATCCCATGTCACTAAGCTTGATCTTGACCTTGAGTGGTGGAGGTGCTTGGGATGAAGTGGTAGAAATGTTGGCAGGGTCAACATATGAGGTGGATGTTGTAGGGTCAATTTGGGAGATGGTCTTTGTGATAGCCTTATTTTATGGACAAAAAGTATGGTCGTGTCCTTCCAAGAAACTGTAATATTGGAAGGGGCAGGGATCGACATAGATAGTTACTTCTGTGTCGTTATGCGAGAATTTGAGACATTAGTGGAATGCGGAGGGGACGGCTTGCATGGCATGGATCCATGGTCAGCCGAGAAGAATGTTGTAGGGGAGGTCTAGATCAAGAACCTGACATTTTGTTTCCAATATCTTTTTCCCTACTTGAATAGGGAGTTTGATAGTACCCTCAGATAGTCATTCAGTGTCATCATACCCTTTGGTGGTTATACATTCACTTGCATCCACAACCACATCCGAGTATCCCAAGTGTTTTAACAATTTTAGAGTGCATAGGTTTAGGCCAGAGCCACCATCTATTAAGACTCTTTTGATGATATGCTTGTGGATACGGACTTCAATATGTAAGGCATCATTATGTAGATTGTCAGAGGCGAGGAGATCCTTTTCTGAGAAAGTGAGATGATGGGGTGCGGCGATATGGCCCACCATGGCTTGGAATTGGTCCACATTTAGGTTTGTGGGGACTTGGGTTTCCATTAGAGCCTTGTCGAGGACTTCTTTGTGGAGAGGTGACATACGAAGGAGCTCGAGGATGGAGATATGTGCGAGGGTATTTCTTAGATGATCTAGGAGGTTGTACTTATTGGTTGATGATGGGCAAAAGGATGGATAATTTGGTTGAGAATTTGATGTGGATGGAGGTGTTTGATCGGGGGTAGGGGTTGTGCGAATAGACACATGACCTCGACGGGTTGTGATGACACAATCAGGTGCTTGAGCTTGAATGGTGATTGTGTTGATATAGTTGGATGATGGTTCTATCTGACCTATGATGTAATCATAGGAAGTCGGAGGTGGGGTGATGTTGTAGGTTTGATTGGAGGATGAGGCTTTTCCTTTGTTGTGATTACGTAGGGGATCCTTGTAAGCTCCCAAGTTGGCATTGGGCGATGGTTGGGGGACTTGGTTGAGTTGGACTTTGGTGTGATCTATGAGGTCTTGTATACAATGTTTCAACTTCATGCAATCAGATGTTTTATAGCCCACAATGCATGGTAGTCACAATAGTCATTTTCATTGTACCACGTAGCTTTGAGTTCACTTTCTTGGTGGGGCTTAATAGGTGGGAGAGTTATTAAACCATTTTTTAGATATCTATCGAGGATATCTTCGATTGGTTCCCCTAAGGGTGCAAATTGTCTCTGAGGTTTATTTTTCTTAGGTTGTCCTTTCAAAATATTTACATTGGCAGTGTATGTGCTTGGGGGTGCTTGGCTTTGCACATTTATACGGCCTTCACATCAGTGACACCGTCATTGAGGGTGTTTTTGTTATTTCCCCAAAAGCATGGTTTCTCATTTGATTGTGTGTTGTTGTTACTTGTATTGGGGATGTTTATGTTGACCTTATTGTTGTTGTTGTTATAGGGTTTGTTGTCATATAATTTGATCAAACCCTTGGCAATAAGGGCTTTCTTGATGGTAGTACCCTTGTGAATGACTTCTTCAAAAGTAGACACGCAAAGGATTTGTAGATGGAACCCCATTTCTTGGTTAAGATTAGCCACGAACATGGTGACTAATTGTTTCTTGGGGATCGTCCAAGGGAGTTTGCTTGCTAAGCCTCTCCACCTTTGCAAGAACGAAGCAAAGGATTCTCCACTTTTTTGTTCAGTGTTGCAAAGGTCTGTCATGGATATTTGATGTTCAAAATTATAGGAGAAGTGGTTGACAAATTTCTCTACAAGCTCAAGAAAAGACCTAATGCCCAGAGGAAGGTGTGCGAACCATTTAGCGGCTTGACCGCCAAGGCTTCTAGGAAAAAGTCTCATTAGGTATGTGTCATTGTTTGAGAATTTGAGGCAAGCAAGGTAGAACTTCCTAAGGTGATCCCTAGGGTCTCCCTTTCCATTATACTTGTCGAATTTGGGTGTTTCAAAGTTTTTGGGAAAATGAGGCATGTATAGTGTTCGATCAAATGGGTAGGGACAAATATCCTTGAAAGAGTAATGTTTGCGCTTGCCCCCAGTTTGCAAATCGTCTACCTTTTGGATCAATGTTTGTACCACACTTGTTAGGTCTGGGGTTGGTAGTGTTTGTGGGAGGTAGGTTTGTTGGTTGATGAGATGTTGGAGGTTTGGCAGGATTTGGTGTTGGTTTGTCTAGTTTTGGTGGGTGAGGTTTTGATTTTGAGGTATGATGTTTTGATTTTACGGGATGATGTTTTGGTTAAGTTGTGCAAGATATTGTTGGTAAGCATGGATTTGTTGGAGTATGTGGGGTGGCAATTGGGAATTGGGATTATGTTGTGTTGATGATATTACGGGATTTTTTATATATGTGGGATTGGATGGGTTGACATTGGATGGATTGATCATGTTGTGAGGTGGTTGTGAAAAGAATTGGCTTGTGTATGCTATGGTGTGGGGGTTGAATGGAGACACACTTGTGGAGGAACTCGTGTGTGTAGGATTGCATCAGATGCCCAAGGTGATTTGGGGAATTGAAGGGTTTACATTTGTTATAGTGGTGGAGGTGACAATGGGATGGGAGATGGTAGGATTGGAGACATTAGATGTGGTTGATGTGTTAATGGGAGTTGTAGATGTGGTAACGTTAGAATTTGTGGGAGTAGCAACATTGGAACTTGTGGGAGTGGTAGATACGGCAGGGGTAGAAGTTTGAGAGACGGTAGGTTGGGTGTTTGATGTAGATGGTTGAGAGGATGTCGTAGGATTGTTGTTAGATGTAGATGGTTGGGCACCAATTTTGAGGAGGTAATCAAGATATCTATTTGGATCTGACCTTAAGACTTTGTCAAGCATGTCCATGTTGTCAGGGTCTTGTGTAAAGTTCAAGATGTCTTGATCTTCTTGGCTAATGGTGGTGGTGTTTTGGATGGGTGGTTGTGGTTGCAAGAAATGGAAGGGATTCTCATTGGGATTACATGACGGGATTTGGAAGAGAAAAGGTATGTTGTATGTTTGTTGGGCGATTGGTATGTTGTTTTGGTTGGTTGGAGGCATCCCTATGCCCTTGTATTGTCCAAAATTAGCCATCTCTTGGTTTTTCTTATGTTGGGATCTAGTTATGGGCATGCAAGTGTATGGATTTTGATTTTTAGGTGGATGAAAGGTGGAGACCTTAGAGAATGTGGTTTAATTTGTTCGACCCAAAGAGGATATGGTGATGAAAAGTGTAAGATTTAGAGGTAAGAGAGTGTGCTCCTTACAATCTCAATCTAAAGGTGAAAGAAGATTAGGGTGTGGTTTAGATAGATTTTCAATTTTAAGAGATGAGTCTCAAAAAGGTGTCAACCTAAGGATGGTAAGAGTGGATGATGTTGATTTTCAAAAAAAATTGGACCAAAATGATGGAGGGTAGATGGGATTTGTTTGAGGATGATTTGATGGTAGAGATTTGATGTTGATCTTGGGGGATGAAACCTTAGGTGAACTAGATGTTTGATATGAGAGATTTGGATGATGCTTTTTTGAAAAGGGATTTGGAAGTCAACAAATGAGCTCAAGTAAGATCTAGATTTTAGGTGTTGCACAATGGATGTTGTCTCCTTGTTTGCGGTAGACTTATGGCCTTACACAAAGAGGGATGATTATTCTACTTGAAAGGTAGACTAATGACCAATCAAGCAAAATGGGATGCAAAGGATGAAACCTAGTTTCAACTTTAGCTCAAGATTGATTTTTTGGATGTTGGTTGATGGTTTTGATTGATTTTTGGTTTAAAGGATTCTGGATGTGTTTTTGATGGAAGAAACAAATGGATTTGGGAATGGATTTGTAGAAGGATGCTAGTTGGTCCAAAGAGTTATGCAAAAATCAAGGAGGATGAGAAGCTATGGAAATGAATGGATTCTAATTGGGCTTAAAGGTATGATATAGGGTCCAATGGGGGTAATGATTAATTCTCTAAGGTCAAAATGGAGGTATGTTTGGGAAATTTTGGATTGAAATGGATGTGGTTTTGACAATTTTTGGAAATGTGGTTATGGATTATGGGTGAGCAGGCCCCTAAAGATCTCAAAATGACTTTCCAAAGTTTTAGGCAAATCAGTCTGTAAATAGCACCAAAACTCAAGCAAATGGCGCCAAAACAGACAGAGATAGCGCTAAAACAGACCAGTGTTGTTCGATGCTTTGTAAAAAGGCTCATTTTGATAGCAAGGTTGTTCAAATGTTGAAATGAGGTCTCAAATGTTGAAATGAGGTCTCAAATGTTGTTTCTTGGCAAGTTTTTTACAAACACTTCAAGCACAATAGAACACAATAGCCAAAGATTTTGTTTGTGAAAAGATGTAAATATTTTAACAAGCACTTTGCATAACATAAGGCAAGGATTGGACAATATTTGTTGGATCCCCTAGCCCTGCCTATTCAAAGTGGATAGCTCTAGGATCTTGGTAGCACCGGCTCCCCTCCACAGCACTCACTTCTCACGCATACCAAGTTCCAAGTTTCCCAAGGTTCGTCCCCCCACCAAACCTTAGGATTGTCCCTGCTATCTCTACTAAGAACCATGAGAATCAGGGCGGCTTCAAATGTCCCACCTTCTATGCCAACAAATAGAGGGATTTGGGCTACTAAAACAATGGTTCGTAGTGGGGGAACATCTGGGGGATCAGCACGTTATGAGCACCCGATAAACCACTTAAGGTTTTGACTAGCTCTACTAGGAGTCTCATATACCCAAAGGTACTACTTCCTTTCAAGCTAGCATCGAATGGTGCTTATACTGATTAGACTTGGCTTTTGCCTTATCCTCAACTTACATATAGCGTACCAGATGAAAGTACCACTTGGGGTCGCCAATGAGTTCTCCATATGGATGTGTCTCAAGGGCAGGCCCACTTTCTAGAAAAATGAGGATAGAACCATTTCTCTTCTCCCAAGATCCTTTTGAAGGAGAGGGGAGAGGATACTTTGATTCTAACTTGTGGGTAAGAAAAATGTGCAAGTGCACCAAGCACGTCAAACACTTTATAATGTTCTTTTTAATCCCAAATTGAAATGTTCCTAAGATTGTTTGCAAGCAATGATTGATTTTAGTGCACCAATTGAAATGTTTGCTACACTAACATACAAGGGTTCTTTTTAGGTACACCAAATGAAGTGTTTTTCTAATCTATGAAAAACCCTACAAAAGTTGTTAGTGATTTCAGAATAATGGTCTTGGATAGACGGTGATGACCTGCAAAATAGATAGAAGAACCTGCACAGAACCCAATGTTAGTAGACAAAATAGCGATAAAATAGAGCACAAATGGTGTTGCTTTGACCCGAAATGGCATTGTTGTCAGAAACCTAGACAAAACCTAACTACCCTAGCAAATAGCACTACAATACATACAAATTGTGCCGATTACAAATATAGCGCTATAAAAAGTTATAGATTGCGCTTAATACAAAGATTACACTATTACAGACAACTATAGTGCTAATACTAAGGATAGTGCTATTACAGACTAATATAGTGATAATACTAAGGATAGTGCTAAAATAACCCTAAAAAGTGCTACTATGAATTATCTGACTAACTGTGGATGATGGCGTTGTCCTGGACGTCGATGGCGCTAATACGAGCTTGAAGTGGTCGAAAACACAAGTTTTCTCAGCCAAACAAGGGGTTAGATTGCATCAAAGGGGTCTTGTTAGTCTCGTTAGGTGTCCAAAAGATGAAATATAACAATGAAACAACCTATTGAATGAAAACCAAAACAAGATGGAAACAAGGGCATATAAGTTTGATTTTAAAGAAATTTTGACATAGTCTCCCTTTCTCTCTACATAAACCCTGCAAGCACCAAGAGAAAACAACCCCAAAATGTGATAAAAGACCAAAAACCAACAAGATGTGAGTCAAATTTGACAAGCAATGGCATGTCCAGAAGGTGCCACTACAGCCAGAAATGGCGCCAATGCACAGACAAATGGCGCCACTACGCAAGGAGATAGCGCTAAACCTACAAAACACGTCTCAAACAACAAAAACTCACACAAGATGGTCAGATTGAGACCTTTTGGGTCCCATCAGGCGTGCCAATGTGATTAGTGAAAATCAAAATGAGATGAAAAATACAAAATAAAAGCATAAACAAGCCTTATACCTCACTATGATTCACCAATCCAAGATAGGGTGTAGAAGCATGCACCCAAGAGCTCCTAGATTTACCCTATATAATGAATTCAATGTGAAATGCTCAATCTAGTGCAACCCACAAGCTAGCTCAAGAGATTTTTTGGCATGATAACTCTACTTAGAAATTAGATTATTAAATAGCTTGGAGGATGTTGTATTTATAGGCATTTTGGAGAGATTTTAATCCAACGGTTGAGATTGATTTGAGAGATCAATGGTGGAGGATGAAGATGATGTGGAGGGCCTAGATTTAATCTTAAAAAATGAAGGGATGAGAGTAAAGATGAATTTTTAATTCATCTTGGGAAGAGGGGTCCATAAATGAGGTTGGGTGAGATGGATTATTTGTGAATTAAAAATTCACATGGGGAAGAGTAAAATAATTCTAAAATTCATTTGGGGAAGAGTGAATATTAATGAGTTATGACATGTGTAAGGGGTGTAAGAGGTATTTAATGAAGATTATGACAAATGTGTATTAAAAATTGATTTATTTGGCATGGAAATCAATTTTTTGTTCATGGGATGTGGGGAGAAGTGTTAATGAGGGTTTGACCAAATTAATTGAGGTGATTAACCTAATTAATATGGCTGGAATAAATTAGCAAATAGATTAGTGGGAAGATAAGATTAATTAAATAAGGATTTACTTAATTAATCCTAAGGCTAGGATGATGTAGGTTAGGGTAGGTAATTAGATAATGACTATTTAATCACCTAGGGTAGGGATAGGTTAATTACTGGGTTGAATTAATAAGATAAACATGATTTACCTAATTAATTGGATTTAGTGAAAAAAATGAGGAATTAATCAAATAAATATTGCATATTTATTTAATTAATTGGCTAAGGTTGAATTATTGAATTAATTAAATTAATCCAATTGTGGGGGATAGAATGATGAAAAATTAGGTGATGAAGGGATAATTAATTAAATAAAAATTTAATTAATTGATTAGAAGGGAAATTGGTATGTTTAGGGGTATCAGGAGTCAGTTTTGATGGTGAAGACATTTTTAGGTGTCTACAGAAACACCTAAAGAATCTCAAGCTTTTTTAGTCAATAAATAAGACAACACTCTTACTTATACTAGCGATTATGAGACCTACAAGGCCACACCATCTTCTAAAGAGATGACCTCCCTCTATGGTCGAGGATTTAAAATCCTTTATAAAAACTACGACTATGTAGGTAATGTTTGTGGTGTAAATCAACAAGGAATCAGGGTACCTTTACAATTTGCTGAAATTAACTACACGGTCGATATTAGATACCGTTCTTTGAAGCCCACCCAAGCCTACCATTGTCCTACTCTTAATGTTAATACAATATCATCAAATATGATATATCCTGAGATGATGGACATAGACTGTCCACCAGGAAATATCCCATTGAATCAGGTAAGTATTTCTCCCTCTTTTAGCCACACTTGATGTAGCACCTACTCCAACTGCTCTCAAGGGTGGCCTCCTCCTAGATATATACGTTGTTAGCATTGTTTTGTGTTCCCCTGTATTGTGTTAAATGTTGTTTAGGTCTCTTTGGATGAACCTTGATACTCTTGTAAGGTCAAGGATACAAGGAGACTGCCTCTATTGTGACCATTCTTCTATTTGTTTCTCTATTCTTCTATTCCTCTCCTTTATTTTATTATTGTGTGTTGTGCTTTGGGGGCATAAAATTGTGGAGGATATCTTGGGGGCATATTCCCATGTTGTAAACCCAAGTCACTCAAGTGTCTCCTCTCTCATTTTATTGTTTACATTCTTTAGTGACTCTACCTAATCGACGGATGATGAAAACAAACAAATACTAATAAGGATTGTGCGTCCCTTCAGCAAGAAATAAAAAATGGATCCAGTCCATATATGAAGATGGGGTTGATATATATATCTGATGCTTGATTAGTAGAATCACTCCGTGTTGTGATATTTGTTGTAACAAATTTTTGTAATACTCTAAATCTGCTTCCATGCACTTTGGATTTCTTTACATGTCTCACCTTGTTGTTACACTTAGTTCTGAGATACCCGCAATATAGCCCAACAGCTATACTCGGATCTGAACCCACAAGTATAGCCTTGGTCTTTGATGTGATCTAATACATGATTTCTGCATAGCTTCTATTTTCTTGTTATCTTAGAGTAAGATTTTCTAACCAAAGTTTATATCATATCTTAGCAAATCATAATGATGTGTTTGTGGGAACATTCAACGATCATGGCACATGTCACCTTTGGGGGCATGGGATTTGCGAAAGCTCTTGTTCCCTTGCATGTTTTCACTCTACCTTAACGTGCTTGATACCAGTAAGTGGGATCAACCACCTTAAGGTGGGGGAATATATAATGGTATCTGCTTGATCATCTTTTGACATTGACAAAGCATTTTTGAAAGCCCTCACCATGAGGTGGGATGGTGTATCTCTTGAGCTAGTGCACATCCTTTTAAAAGCAGGAAAGCCCTCATCATGAGGTAGGATGATGTATCTCTTGAGCTAGTGCATATCCTTTTATACAAAGCCCTCATCGCGAGGCAAGATGGTGTATCTATTGAGCTAGTGCACATCCTTTTAAACAAAGTCCTCATCATGAGGTGGGGTTAGATCTTGAGTCATTCACCCTTAAGCGTGTCTTTGGCAGTTATGGTAGCATAGCTCAACCGTCAGGTGTGTTTGGCATGTATTAGATAGTGGAGTGCAACAATGAGTTCCTTCATATCACCTATATTTTTTGTGTATAAGACGTATAGTCTGTTGATGACATACTATACGTTGCTCATGTATTCCATGTATTTTTGTGTGTTTTATGTGTCTTCCTTACGCGTCTTGTGTGTTTGTGGCATGGTTTAAAGACATGTGGCAATGAGCCCTCCCACGCTGTATGTGTTTTGTGTGTTTTCACGTGGTTTATTTACTTTAGTTAGCATTATATGTGTTTGTGTAATTACTTAATCATGTATTCTCTTCATGTATATTTTGTGTATTGCATGACTGTGTTCATGTCTTCTTTGTGTATTGAGTGCTTTCACTATCTTCTCCATGTATTGCATGCTTCCTTACTATATTCATTGTGTCTTATGTGACTGATAAGTGTTTTTTTGTTGCAAGTATGTGCTATTGGTGTTGTCATTGATGTCAACAAGCGTGTGTTGTCATTGGTGTCAACTGGTTGAGAAGAGATGAGGTTGTTGCAATGGTATGAGATGCTTTGTTGATGATGATTTGGTTGCTTTGTAGATGTGTTGAAGATGTTGAGAATATGTTTCTGTTGGTTGGTTTCCAAGTTCTTTTGAGAAAATTTGATTAATAAAGGAAATAATGTGATGAAGTGGCATTTTGGTTTATAGAGTAGTGTTTTGGTTTTGCTCCGCATTTCCTTTATGTTGAAGAACTGTCTTTGCAGTTTCGATATGTTGTTCAGAGATGTTCATAGATGTTATAAATATGGTGCTCCGGTTTGTTGTGCAGAGGAAGTTGTGTTCACCAGTGTGTGGTCTGTGTTTCTGAGTCTTATAGAGGTGTCTGGGAGAAACTATTTTTCTCCGCATTTCTCTACAAATTTGTTTCTAGCCTTGCGGTTCTGGAAGTGTGCTTATAAGGTTCATATATTTCTTCTGTTGAAGTTGTTCATGGTTTGGTGCTCCAGAAGTTGATTTCTAAAGATACAGTGCATGACAAAGATAGTTAAGTATACTAGACAAACATGATAAGACTGTATGACAGTTGAAAGTTATTGCAAAGGAATTTCCTAGATTTTAGGATGATTTAGGATGCTCATGGAATATTCTAGATTGTATTGAAGCCTTGCATGTGGTTCGGAAGTCACCTTTGGGTTTGAGGAAGCATGTACTTAAAAGTTTATTATGTTAACATAGGTTTGGCCGACCTTGGGTGTTTACACTAATTATGGAGCTGCTTTTGTGATTGTAGTATATTGTGTAATGTGTTATATTTTTAATAAAATGAGCACATTATATTTTATTTCACCTCAAAAACTTTTTTTGGCCACTATCTTTTTGCACACACCCACCTGTTGATGATTGTTTTTACACATTTATAACAATAGTTAAAATTCACAAAATGAACCTAACTGTCTTGAAAGATATGAATAAATCAATTAAGATTTGCTTAATCCCAAGTTTCTGTATGGTCAGGTCTTGACCTGTTGGACAATTCAGTAGGTAAATGTGAAGCTGTAATATGCAAGGGGCCTTAAGTGATTTAGGGTTTCTTGATGGTTTACTGGATTCAAGCTATGCAAAACATCATAAATATCATCATTTTATTCATTCTTTTTGCATAGACTTGTTACTGTATCTCAAAGCTTTAACTGATTTATATTATTGCAATCTTTTCTCTTAAATGTTATGAAAACTATCTACTATCAACTCAGTTGTTCATGTTTCTTCCAAATATGAGACAATCTCCTTTAAATTTTTGCGTTTTAAGCTAAGTATTTCAGATGGGTTGGGAAAAGTTAGAGAAATCTAAACTAAACTTCATTCTACTACAAGATCTAAATGATCTGTTATGCACTTTGTAAATAATACAGCAAATTGATTAAATCCACAGATTAAACCTTAAATGTAAGCCCTGAGTATTTTCACAGACATACAGTCAAGATTGCAAGCTTTAAGAGATATTTATTTCAAATACAAAGAAGAGCCAGAAGACACTCAGAAAATAGATGCAGAATTCCAGATTCATTTGCATTCAAAACACACAGTCATATATGATTTACAATGTATGAACGACTCTTAGCTTCATTAATCAACTTCACAAAAACTTACAAAGCTTTACATATATAGTAAGGAAGCAAGATGTTCCACACGTTCCTTATTGCAGACACAGGTGACCTCCTTCTATTTCTAAATTAAAAGGTCCCTCTATTCTAAATACTTCCAAACAAATTACAATTGCTAGCTATCTTCTAAAAATCCTTGTGTAACCTATTATAGAGTAAAGGGGCTCAATATATAGATTTGATTATCCCCCATACAGTTTCAAAACCCTAGTTAATCAACAGTCCACACCTCAAGTGCAGCAGCATCGGTCGAAAACAAAATCTCGCCAAAGATCTCTGAGCAGCATACCCATACTGAGTGTAAGGATGCCCTTTGGAAACCCTAACAACTGTCAAAATATCCTCTGTTGCTCATATAATAATGTTTCCATCCACCTGTGTTTCTCCTCGCATTGAAAGCCTTCACTCCTTTCACTTCCCTTTGCAATCCGATCCTCTTTTATGATGTCATCGCCATTAAGTTTCACCTCCTATTACTTCTCATCACCATCCTTATCTCCTTTTGCTTCTTTGGTGATCTGATCCACCCTTTGAGATGTCATCGTCATTAAGTTTCACCTCCTATACATCTACCTACATACCTGCAAAATAGACGTAAAAAATAGATTTAAAATTCATGCTGCTGTCATTAATTTATACCTGGTCAGAATGTTCACTGGGCATTAATCATAGTCATTAATGCACCACCAACTTCCCTTTTACAGTCGGTTCAATTCTGCATATATACCCCTTCATTTGTATTCCTTCTGTTTTGTTATCGCCATAACCTTCTATAGTCGGAGTGAGCCAAAAATTTCACTCCGGCCACTTTTATCTGGCCGATGCCCTTATCGGCATGTATTTCTCTTTCCATCGGCATAACTTACTTCGGTCGGGGTGAGTTTGCAATTTTATTCCGATCACCCCACTCTGGTTGATGTCTTTATTTTCCTTGTATATTGGCAATGTATGTTATAAAACATACAAGCATTCTAATCATACAAAGACCTTTTCTATTTTGACTTTCTATTCGCATCCGAGCTACACCTTTAACTTGTATCTTTTCTTTTGCATCTATCACTCGTATGTATCGCTTGTATCTGGAGATATACATTCCAATTTATACAAGCCAATATATATACCAACTCCTTTGTATGTCCCTGTTGGACTGCAATTTCTTATAAACCACAACTTAACTCACTGCTGGTTCCACCTTGTATACAATGCAATGTATATCAAATATACATTAAGTTAAGATACATTGCATTATGCCGATTTTATTCTGTTTTGAGTTCCAGCGCTTGTATGTATCCAGAAATGTATGTTTCAAAACATATATACAAGGTGCGGAACTATACAAGCATTACTTCTTATTTAATAACTTTTCAATTCTGGCGCTTGTATACTTCGTAATGCATATTGGCTTGTATCTTTCTTTCAATACAAGGCTTGATACACACAAATACATTTGTATGCCATTTTCAGACTTAACGCTTTTTATAGACTACAGTCTATTTTCCCTTCGGCTCCGCAATGTATAAAATGCAATGTATCCTTTTGATATACATTCAGGTTTTGAAACATTGCATCTATCGGATTTAAATTTCATTTGAGTTCTGGCTGGTATGCATCTTGCAATGTATGTTTCACAACACACATACAACGCACGAATATACAAGGACTTAACTTCTTATCATAACCCTTTCGGTTCCACACAATGTATAAGTTCATTGTATCTCAGCTTGTATGCAGGATACATACAACGCACAAAGCATACAACTTAACATTGTTTCATAACTTTTTAAGTCCACTGCATGTATATGTGGAATGCATATCACCTTTGTATCTTTCTTAACATATGTATTGAAACATACAACAATTTAACGCTACCTGATAAACTTTCGAGTTTGCGGCCTGCACATTGGCAATGTATATAACAAATGTATGTAAGATACATACAAACATCTTTGTATGTCCCTTTCGGACTTCAAGCTTTATAAACCAAATCATATCTACCTTTTGGTTCCAACTTGTATAAAGTGCAATGTATGTTTCGTTTGTATGTCCCCTTTGTATGTTTTACTTGTATATTCTGAAACATACAAAGACTGAAACATACAACCAAAAAACCTCATTTCATAACTTTTGGGCTCCGCGCAATGTATAAAGCCTTTGTATATTCGCCTTGTATGCTTCGCCCTGCCAAACATACAAACATAAGATACATGTAATGGACATAACCGTTTATCCATTTCAACTCTTAACTATTTTGGGTCCACCTTGTATGTATACATAGAACCTTTATCAAAATGCATACAAGTATAAGGATATACAAACAACTTTGCATAGTGAGACCCGATATACAAAAGACATTGTATGCAACACGTAAACGACCTGACATACAAATAGCCTTGTATATGAGACCCGATATACAAACAACTTTGTATATGAGCGACATGCAAACCCAATGACCCATGCGACTATGTATAAAAATGACTTTGCATATACAAACGACTTTGTATATGGAAAGCGATATACAAAGGACTTTGTATACAAGCAAACTTGTATACAAAGGGCCTTGTAAATGCAACCTGATATACAAAAGACATTGTATATGCAACAACAAACCCTCCCCTTGTGCATTTTACCAAAATACTCATAACTTGCAAAATACTTGGAATTTTAACATGGTTCAAAAAGCAACCCTAGCTCATTTTTAACAAGGAATTCACCCATATTATGCCCTGGTACTGAAATGCAATTTTTATCCAATTTTAACAAGGTTTGCAACTTTCACCCTCTTTTCCCTTTACCACCAAACAGACCCATAAAAACAAAACAAAAGCAAAAGCCACAGCAAGGGTCCTCATTTTGCTAAGGAGTAAAATGGGGCGTGTTGTGAACATCACAACACCACCCTTTGAAAAAGTACTAGACTTTTGGAGTTCAGACTTGGGTAAGAAGATGTGAAAAACCATGAAAACATGAGCCATACTTAAGTGTGTTTGGATGCAAGCAATTTTAATTCAAGACATTAATACGAGGACACATGACCATAAAAAGAAGGAAAGCTACTCAAGTACACACTATTTTTGGTGAGAGGAAGGGGTATGTCAAGACATATGGTTTGTAAATCATAATATTTAATTGGTGTTAAATTTACCAGATAAAGACTAGAAGAGAGTAACATTATCATTGATAGGCTCATTTCTTCTTAGGGTGTGTATTTAGTTGAATTGGTCTCAATTATTTGTAAACCCATATTAGTTCATGAAATCTCATTAGAAATATGTGGTTAATTGATTAAAGGAATGGATAGAACTAAGAGCTAAAGACTAGGGCCATTGAATAATGTAGTCCCTTAAGGTTCTTGGAAATAACTTAGCTAATACATATATGAAATTGTGAAGTATAAAAATTGCTTCTAATTAATCCACACATAATTAGATTAATCTTCTACTTAAAATTAGGATGCGAATCATTGAAGATGTCCACCTTGTTGTTGTCCCAAAAGGAAGAGGAAGGTTGTCTAGATTCTATCCCTTTGTCATTATTAAAATGGAAAAAGATAACTAAACTAACTAATTTGAGAAAATATGGAAACTAAAGAATTATTTTACAAAATAGAGTACAGAAGTGAAAAAGTGGGTCAGAGAGGAACCTGGCACCGAAGTACAGAGGTTGCCATCTAGGATGCCATCTCCAAGCATAGATGTTTGCGCGTAGCACCTATCATTTGTACGGTGTAGTATGATAGAAAATTTTTTTCTCAATCTTCGTGTCAACTTGTTCAGTCTTCCTCAGATCATCAGACTTCGGGAAGTGACCTGTAAATGCACAAAATAGGGGAAAGGGGTTGGGCTATATAGGAGTTTGCCTTAGTCAAACCTTGTTTTCGATGTTTCCACCTCAACAACAACTAGATTGATAAATGATAAAAAGTGTGCGCTCTTGTATTCTATGTGTATCTAGAACAACGACGAGCAGTGACAAGTAACAAATGAAATATATAAATATACTAAATCTTACACAATGACTTAGAGAAGATTTATGCAATATCCCTATATGCAAGAGATAAAATGGGAGATGTGTGTGTTCAACCCATGAGAGATGTACAATAATATTCAATATGATTGCAAATAATCAAAGCACAAACAACAAGAACTATTGAGACTTTATCACCTTGCAGTGAGGAGGTGAAAGCCGCTCAGCCAACAGTTCCGATGGGAATCCTTGAGAGTATGTTGAGCTTCGACGACAAGAGATTAGATTTTAATAGTAAATCTCAATATTTGCAGAGCTTTATTCTTGGAAGTAAAATCAATCTCTATTTTAGCAAAGCTTTGCTACAAAAAAGAATTGATCCTTTGCCATGACAAATCTACTTGCTTTTATAGAGATAGGAAGGGTGAAAATCAAAGCAAAGAGTCATTTGGGCATGGATAAGAATGATGAAAATCATGACGAATCACACAAGTAAAAATGTAAGTTCTAAAAACTATCTGAAGACTGGCAAAGGCTATTAGGATGGTTGTGCATGGCACAGACATATGCGCTTAGCATTGGAGTCTTAGAAAATATAGTTCTAAAAAGGCCTGATCAACTCAGGACAACACTAGGATTTAGGCATTTTTATCATTTCTTGACATGGCAAGTAAAAAGGGTCAAAGTAGTGCAAAGGTACCTCTCATGGGTTGAGGGTAAGGCTAAGGCTGGAAATGGTCCTAAAACACAATAGAGGCATGGACACTAAAGCATTACCAAACATAGCATGAAATTGTGGGCGAGCACAATTCACGACATTACAAAAAGCTAACTATACAACATTGGAATCTTGTAAATACACATTAGGACCCCCTTTTCCATAAAATGATTCAAATGTAAGCACCCAAAATCTAACATGCAATAAATAAGATTTGATAGCGGGTATATCATCCACTTTCTTCTTAAGTTAAGCTAATTCTTGAAATAGTGTATCGAAGTTAGAGATAGGAATAGTAATTGTATGAGGAGCATGGGAAACAACAAATTAAATATAAAGATTATGATAATGTCATGGATGGCAAGTGAGGGGGGGCCACATTTAGAGGAAAAGTGGTTATAGGGCAAGAAAAAGGAGTGATATGAGGAAAATAAATGTGGGATATATTGTACTAGTAGGTTTAGAAGTGGAAGAATGAGAGGTGATTGAAATGATAATGGATGGAAAAGTGGTGGTGATACTAGAGGTGGGAATAGAAGATGAAGGAGTCACACTAAGGGTGATGACATGGGTAACTTAGAAGTCATGTAAGTGATAACTATGGAGTTAAAGGAAGATAGATCACCAAAAGAAGATGAAGGTTGATGGATGGATTAGAGGATACACCATTGGAAGAATCTATGAGAGTGCCCATGTTATTAATAATGTTTGTACCATAAGGGACACTATCTAATTAATGATGTAAAAAACTAACTAATTATTGATGAGATTCAATGTAAGTGCAATAATAAATAATTGTCCCATAAGTGAGATCTTTCTTAGCCAAATATGTGTCATGAACATAATCTTCAACTTCACTTTTAACAATAGGTGTGGTAACAATACTTATGAGAACATCATTAAGAATATTATTTTCAACAAATTAAGCCATGTGAGAATTCAAACAAGGGCTTTCTTTTAGGGGAAAATGAGGATGCTGATGAGATATTGGCATACAATTATCACACATAAACCTAAATTCCAACTGATATAAAAATGACATATCTTATCTAATATAAAAATAAAAAAGTTAATAAATGTTGCAAGTATGTGCTAACAGGTCTTGTCATTGATGTCAACATGTTTTTGTTGTCATTGGTGCCAACTGTATCTTCTGATATTGTAGTTTGTTGAGAGATTGAGTTATGTTAAGGACACTGTCTGAGGTTTTGCTCTGCATTTCATCTATGTTGAAGACTAGAGTATGAGATTTGGATATGTTTTAGAGAAGTGTTTAAAGATGCTAAATCTAGAATTCAGTGGTCTGGATTGCTGTGCAACAAAAGTTCTATTCACCAATTTGAAGACTGTGCCTAGTAGTGTGACAGGGAGAAAGTATTTTGTTCTGCATTTCTTTGTAATTTGGTTTTTGGTATTATGGTATTGGATGTTAGGGTTAGTCAAAAGAAGATATCAATTAAATGCAAATAAAGATTAAACGGAGGAATGAAAAATACATAGAAATAATAACAGCAAGAGACAAATTTAACGTGGTTCAACTTGGGCTACATCCACCAATAGAGAGTCCAATATTATTATTCAATAAATCAAACTGATTACAACCAGCAATCCTTGCAACTCAATATCACTACAAAATGCTACAACACATCAACGGAAACCCTAACCCTTAGCCAATTTTATCAAGCCTTATGTCAGTTACAAAATAGGGGTTTTTTTATGTCAGCCAATAGAAAAAATAACTCTTGATGCCTTTATCAAATAATAAAAAACTATTTGAGGTTTTGGGGGTGTTGCCCCCAATCCCCCACAGGGGTGTTGCCCCTCGACCCTGCACTATATCACGAAAGGGATTGCACCAGGGGCGCTGCCCCTTGACCCCGTTAAATAATTTGGGGGGAAACTGCACCGATAAAAGTAGGGAAAATTTAACCTCTGAGCCTGATTACGATCCATATAACAACAATCTCGCACTTGGAGACTGATCAGACTCCACACCATATCATCTCCCACTTGGAGACTGATCATAATACTGCTAACCCTATAGATCCCACTGGAAATAAGTAGCCTGGACTCTGCTGTTCTATTTTTGTTGTTTTTAGTCTTGAAGACCAACCAAAGATGAAGAGGAGCTCAGCTTCTCCCTTGTCACTACCTTTGTAAACATATCCACTGGATTTTCATCTGTATGTATCTTTTCTAGCCGTAACTATCCATCATCCAACATCGATCGAATGAAGTGATACCTCAACTGTATGTGTTTGGTCTTTGAATGCAATGCAGAATTCTTTGCAAGATGTATGGCACTCTAGCTATCTGTAAACAAATAACTGTTAGCTTATTGTTTGCCCAATTCTTCCATGAAAGATTGCAGCCATATCATCTCATTGCTTGCCTCTATTGTAGCTACATACTCTGACTCTGTGGTGGATAAAGCAACCACCTTTTGCAACCTAGAGATCCAACTCACCGCTATCCCACCTACAATAAAGACATAACATGTAGTACTCCACCTAGTATTAATATCCCCTGCCAAATATGAGTCTACATAACATGCTAAATTAGTATTAGAGCCCCCCAAAAATAAATGTTAATTGGATGTACCTCTCAAATATCTGAGAATCTATTTTACAGCATTCCAATGCTCCAATCGAGGATTACTCATATACCTGCTTATGACTCCTACAACATGTGCAATATCCAGTCTTGTGCATACCATGGCGTACATTAAACTTCCTACAGCTAAAGCATATGGTACCTTGGACATTTTTTCTTCCTCCTCTTGTATCTTTGGACACATCTGCTTAGTCAATTTTAAATGACTGGGCAAAGGTGTGCTGACAGCTTTTGCATTCTTCATATGGAATCTCTGCAACACCTTTCCAATATAATTATCCTGAGATAGAATCAATTTTCTATTCTTCCTATCTCTGCAAATTTTCATACCAAGGATTTGTTTTGTTGCCCCCAAATCCTTCATAGCAAATGACTGTGCTAACTACTATTTTAACTCTCTTATGTGATTCATGTTAGACCTCGCTACAAGCATGTCATCAACATATAAACATAAAATGATGTATTTGTCATTATCCAACCTCTTAAAATAAACACAATGGTTAGAATTACACCGATTGTAGCCTTGCTCAACCATAAAACTATCAAATTTCAAATACCATTGCCGAGGTGCTTGTTTCAAGACATACAAACTCTTCTTCAATCTGCACACTAATTTCTCCTTACATGTGACCTCAAATCCTTGGGGTTGTTCCATATATATCTCCTCCACCAATTCACCATGGAGAAAGGTAGTTTTCACATCTAGCTGTTCCAAATGTAAATCTTCAGCAACCACAGTACTTAAAATAGTACGAATAGAAGCCATCTTAACAATCGGTGAAAAAATCTCATCAAAATCAATGCCCTTTTTCTGTGCAAATCCTATTACAACTAACCTGGCTTAAAATCTATTCTTACCTCCAGCTTCCTCTTTCAGCCTATAAACCTATTTGTTTGGTAAAGCCTTTTTACCTGTAAGAAACTTACATAATTCCCATGTTTGATTTTTTAGAAAGGAGTTCATTTCTTCTTTCATTGCAAGCTCCCACTAAACCTTTGTATCCACATGCATAGCTTCATCATACCCTTCCGGTTCACTAGCATCTGTTAACAAAATAGAATACAAAGAGGGAGAAAACCTTTCAGGAGGTCTACTTAGCCTTGTTGACCGTCTAACATTCACTGGAGTTTGTGGTATTTCTTGTTGCTATTGTGGAGCATGAGGAACCACTGGAATATCACTATTTGAAGTATCATCCAGCACCACATAATCCTTTTCTTTCTTTTCATGCTGCTGCAACTGATCTTTGTACAACACCTTCTCATTGAATACAACATCCCTGCTTCTCACAATTTTTTGATTTTCAAAATCCCAAAGCCTATAACCAAATTCATCAATGCCATATCCAATGAAGGTACACCTTTTTGATTTTGCATCCAGCTTGGTTCTATTTTTAGAATCTACATGTGCAAATGCTTCACATCTGAAGATTTTGAGAAAAGAGTAACTCGCCTTCTTACCTATCCATGCTTCCTCTAGAATACCACAGCCCAAAGGAACTGAAGGACCTCTGTTAATTAAATATACAACAGTGTTGATAGCCTCTACCCACATGTTTAAAGGTAGCCCAGCATGCAATCTCATGGTCCTTGCACGCTCCATTATTGTCCTATTCATTTGTTCAGCCACTCCATTTTCTTGTGGAGTCCCTAGAACCATTTTCTGCCTACGAATTCCATTAAAGGAACAATAATCCTCAAATTCTTTACTACAATACTCACCACCATTATCAGATCTGAGACATTTTAATCTTTTACTCGTCTCATTCTCAACCAAGCTTCTCCATTTCTTAAATGTTTCAAATACATCAGATTTGTGCCTGAGGAAATAAATCCAAACCTTCCTAGTTGCATCATCTATGAATGTAACATAATACTGAGAGCCACTGAGAGAAGATACCTAAGCTGGTCCCCATACATCTGTATGCACAAGCTCCAACTTTTCATCTTTCTTTTACTTCCCATCCTTGAGAAAACTGGCTCTATTTTGTTTTCCATACACACAACTTTCATAGAAATCCATATTAATATATTTTAGACTTGGTAAAATTTTCTTAGAATGAAGTACCTTCATACCTTTTTCAATCATATGCCCAAGTCTGTTATGCCACAGGGTTGTCTCATAACCTACAACAATTGTTTCAGTCTCTTCCTACGAGCCTGCATCAACTGTTCCTGAACCTTTTTTTTTTTACAACAGCTAAAGTAGAAGGAACAATATGACCTGTACAAAGATATAAGGTGTCTACTTTTACACCTTTTGCTACTATTAAGGCACCTCTTGAAACCTTCCAATTTTTATCAGTAAATGTAACAATGCAACCTTCATCAGCTAGATGCCTTGCTGAAATTAAATTCCTACTCAGCCTTGGAACGTGCCTTACCTCTTGTAGTAGCCAATGATTCCCATTCTGCAACTTAATCTTGATTCTTTCCTTTCTAACAATCTGACAGGGTTCGTTATCTCCCAAATAAACCAGCCCAAAATCCCCTTGGACATAATCAAGAAAATAACTTCTATAGGGCGTACCAAGAAATGAGGCCCTTGAATCTAAAACCTATGAATCATCAACATTATCTAAGGAAAGAATCAAAGCATCATCTTCAGATTTATTACTTTATTTTCCTCCTTATTACCTTCTTGTTTGTCTCCTTCTTTGTTCTTCCAAGACCAGTAATCTTTCTTTAGATGACCCGGTTTCCCATAGTACCAACAATCCTTCTGTCCTCTAGATTGGGATCTCTTATCCTTTGATTTTCCTCATGACTTCCCATGATCTCTAGAACCTTTTCCTCTCTCCTTTGATCTGCCCCTGCTTTCTACATTCAAAATACTACCTAATGTGGACCCTCTTGAGCTTTTCCGTCACATTTCCTCGCTAAGGATAACACCAACAACATCATCAAATTTCAAAGTGTTTGAACCAGAGGCAGAGTTACTTAGAACCATTACCAAACTATTCCATCTTTCTGGCAAAGAATATAAAACCAAGAGAACCCTCACCTCTTCATCAAATTTCACTTTTACAGAAGTTAATTGACTGGTAATCGTATTAAACTCATTTAAATGATCTGTCACAGATCCACCTTTAATCATTTTTAGATTAAATAAATGCTTCATGAGAAATACCTTATTTGAGGCTGAGGATTTTTCATACAATTTAGCCAAAGCTTTCATCAATTCACTTGTTGTCTTCGCTAGTGTTATATTGAATGCCACAGATGGTGCTAGGCACAACCGAATGGTTCCCATTGCCTTTCTGTCTAGAAGTTCCCAATCCTCATCAGTCATTGTTGCCGGTTTATTGGCTATTCCTTCCAATGGCCTCCATAAATCCTTCTGATAGAGATAATCCTCCATCTGCATCTTCCATAATTGATAGTTCTGCCCATTGAATTTATCTACTTTCAATTTACCCTCGTCCGCCATTGCTCCCACTTAACCGTGAGACTCCCACTCAACCATGAGACCTTCCTGCAGACGATAATCAAACACAACCCACTCTGATACCACTTATTAGGGTTAGCCACATAAGATATCAATTAAATGCAAATAAAGATTAAATAGAGGAATGAAAAATACACAGAAATAATAACAGTGAGAGATACATTTAACGTGGTTCACCCAAACTCGGGCTACATCCACCAACAGAGAGTCCAATATTATTATTCAGTAAATCCAATTGATTACAACCAACAATCCTTGCAACTCAATACCGCTGCAAAATGCTACAATACATCAACGGAAACCCTAACCCTTAGCTGCTTTTATCAAGCCTTATGTCGGTTACAAAATAGAGGTTTTTTTATGTTGGCCAATAGAAAAAATAACTCCTGACGCCTTTATAAAATAATAAAAAAACATTTGAGGTTTCAGGGGCGTTGCCCCCAAGCCCCCACGGGGGTGCTGCCCCTCGACCCCGCACTGTATTGTGAAAGGGAGCACGCTAGGGGTGCTGCCCCTGGACCCCGCAAGGGGCGCTGCCCCTTGACCCTGTTAAATAATTTAGGGGCAAACTGCATTGATAAAAGTAGGGAAAATTTAACCTCCAAGTCTAATTAGGCTCCATATAACAACATTGGACATATGCTTATAAGGTCCTTAGCTATCTTCACTCTAAAGCATTTGTGATTTGGTGCTCCGGAAAGCAAGTTTTTGATTAGTAGAGTTCGACAGTGGTTGTTGAGAGCAATTTGTGATGCATCTTCAAGTGATATTTGTTGTCCTCAAGTGAGATCAGTTGCGGTTTGATTTGTTGGCTTCCAAATGATTCCATGTTGTTTGTGGATGTCTCTAGAATGTATTGAAGGCATGTGCTTGATCCGCAAGCTGTGATGAAGCTCTTGGAAGTGTGTGTCTAAGTATTCTTGGTGGTTGCACCAGTTTGTCCGACTTGGGTGTTAACATTCTTTGCGGATGTATTTCCTAGATTGTAGAAGCATGTTGTAGCGTGTGAAGATGTATTCAAGTCTGATCTTAGACATGAAGTGTTCCTCTTTCATTCATATCCTTCGCAAGTTTGTTTAGGTCCAGACCTAATTTGATTTATGTATGTATGCCGACCTTGAAGATAGTTCCAATGGTTGTAGATCTTGTAATGTCAACCTTGATGTACATTCCAAGGTTGATGACTGGTATAAATGTATGTAATGAATTCGTGAGTGATGTGTGATAGTGTGAAGATTCGAAGATAGAGTGTGTGTGTGTTGTAAAGACAGCGAAGGAGAGATATATTGTGCTTCAATGGATCTAAACTTAGGCATGTTGTAGATGCTACTATATCAGTTCATGGCAATAAGCCACCCATCCTGGTAGTGAACCAACCCTCGATAGTGAGCCATCCCTTGCAGTGAGTATTCATTTAGGTAGTGAGCCCTAAGGTAGTGAGCCTCTTTGTTATTTGTTATTATTACTACATTATATTTTGAGCTAATGTTCACTCACCATGGTTTTTCCCTTTTAGGGTTTTCCACGTAACAATCTGGTGTTTATGTGTGTATGGTGTTGATGTGTTTATGTTTTGACTCTACAATTTGGGTTTAATCTTCATAACAGTTTAAGGAGTTAAGCAAGTGAATGTGAATGTGACTTTGTTTAAAGAGGTTAAGGTTTTTGATACAATTGATTCACCCCCTCTCTCAGTTGTCTTGTGCCTCTCAACAATTGGTATCATGTTGGCTTTGGCATGATGTTTGTCATTGATGTCAAAAGGTCTCTCAGGTCCATGATGTGTTGGTGTTTAGTTGATGATGATCATGTGAGTTTGTTTTTCCATCACAAGAGCTTACTTGATGTCAAAAGGAGAAAAGGTGCTTGGTGTTTGCTTGTTTATGATGATGTCATCTTGACAAAGTACATCATTAAGGAAGTCAGGGGCATTGGAGCAAGAAGAAGATCTTGCTTCATGGTGATGATCCTCAGTGGTGCACAACATGATCTTGCAGGTGTTTGATGCTATCCCATTGTTGATCCTCAGTGGTATATTGGTTTTATAGTAAGAGCCCTTGTGAAATGGCGATCTTCAATTCAAGTCCTTATTTGTTAGTAGTCAATGAAACTTTTATGCCTTCTTTTTGCCATTCAAATTCTTTAGTTTAATTGACTATATTCACCTTGTACTTCTCATTTACCAGAACACCCTGCATATCTTAATGTCTCTATAATATGAAAAAAATTAGCAATTTGTGTTCTAGGTCTTCTTTTTCTTGGTTAGGGTTTATTGTTTTATGCTCTTTAGGAAATAAAACCCTAAATCAAAAGTGCCTAGTGTATTACACTATAACCTAAATGTATGCACTTTATTTGTATTTTGAAGGTGACCTTTTATCATAGGTCATGTCACTTAAGATGACCGTCTAAAGGGTTTCAAGTCATGAATTTCAATCGGTCCTCTTTTGAGGTCACCGGCTTGATAGGTTATATGGGCACTCGAAAGTAGATCAAAGGCTCTAGTTTAATGTATCGAAGGTGTGAAAAGGGCATCGAACGGTGCTCATTTGAATGAGTTCAAATCTCCAACGAACATTCTACTCCAGCTAATTTGATAGGTAGATTTAATAACTGCTCTACAAACGACCTTGTTTCAGCTATGCACTGAACCTGCAAGGCCAGGAAAATTTGTCAGAAGGATCTAGAGATGTTTCTTAAGGGATGGATTGGTTTCTTGTGTTCTATGAAGATATACCTACATGTACATATAAATAATGTGAGATTTGGAGGTTGAAAAATGATGCTTTTGGAAGCTATAAAGTTGAAGCTAAGTGAGATTAAAGCTTGAATATGCATAATAGTTGGGATGATGCAAATATTGTAATACAAGAATGAATACAGGGTATGGTAAGGGTTCTGTAAATCTTTTTAATGTTTTATCATCTCTTTGATTATCTTGTTTTGATGGCAAAAGTACAATGAGGATGTTCATTAGGGTCAGATGATATAGTATGATTCAAATTTGAAGTATGAATTCAGTACAAGGAAATAGCAGAGAAATGTTGAAGGACATTTATCAGTCAAGGCTTGTGATGTGATATAAAGATATGTACTCTTTTCATAGGTCAGAATGGGTTTTTCATTATTAGTTTTCACATGTGCATTGTAAATGGATCAGGATGATATGGTTGTTTCTATTTGACTGCATCAGTTTGGTGATGTAAGTACATATGTATGAAGTGAGTATTTGTGAGGACAATTGTACCATGCAAAGATGATCTTCTGTGATCTGTGATGTTCTTATGATATCATGCATTTGGAATTTGAGAGAGTTGTCAGGGGATATTGAAGAAGTGATATTGTATGTATGTTAAAGAAGGTTAAGTCATTTGATGTATTGTAGTGAATCAGGGTAACCCCCTAAATTGAATTTTTCATGTTCACAATTTGCCAGTGAGGCATATTTGTAACCAGTGAGGTTCGTTTGCTAGTGAGGCATTTTGTGTAGCTAGTGAGGTAGAAAAAGTAGCCAATGAGGCTTTGTAATCAGTGGGTTTTTATTAATCCAGTGAGGTAATTTTCTTGAGTGGTTTTTTATCCCTATGAAGGTTTTCCACTCATCAAAAAACATGTGTTATGGTTCATGGTGTTTATCTTCATGTGTATGCCCTAATGTTTTGTCTTTGAGGTCTTGATCATACTGATTATCATCATACTTATGCATATGTACTTGATAAATCTTTAAAGTCTCTCTCATATTCTATCTAGTAGATTAAAGCTGCAAAACATTTTAAAGTTTATAGACCACTTATTCACCTCCCCTCTTAGTGGTCCTGTACTCCAACATATCAGAGCGAGGTTCCTTGGAAGAAAGCCTAACAACTTAAGGTAGATTCGGGATGGCACATAAGAAAGACATTCCTTAGTTTGATGGATCTGACTATGCGTACTAGAAGGTATGAATGCAAAGTTATCTTATTTCTATTAGTTACAATGTCTGGTTGATGGATAAAGATAAATACACAATACCAAAAGGTGGTCCTAAGACTGATGAAGAGATTAAGGCTTATGAGACTAATCACAAAGCTAAAAATGCTCTGTTAAATGCTTTGTCTAACACTGAAATGATGAAAGTTGTGGATCTAGAAACTGCTCATGAGGTCTAGGTCAAATTGAAAAATATTTATGAAGGTGATGATTCTGTCAAGAAGGCCAAATTGCAAAAATTGAAGACCACATATGAAACCATGTGAATGGGTGAGGATGAGAACATAACAAGTTAGATACACAAGATTGATGAAGTTGTTAGTAGCATCAAGGGTCTTGGTGGAAAGTTAGAGGATACGGATGTTGTAGATAAGATACTCAAAACTCTTCTAAAATATTAGTCACAAGGTATCTGCCATTGTAGAATTGTTTGATATGGGCAAGCTTATAAAAGATCAATTGCTTGGTAAACTAACTTCTTTTGAGATGAGAGAGTTTGGTACTACTGATGGCCATATGAAAACTGAGACTGCTTTTAAGGCCAAGGAAGAAAAGATTGCTAGATCAGATAAATATGCTGTGGAATCAGATGAAGAAGATTTTGAAGAGCTTGAGGCAAAATTTGTAAGTAGAATAAAAAGAGGCAGCAGAGGAAAGTTCAAATGTAAGTTACCTTTCAAATGTTTCAATTGTGGTAAAATTGGTCGCTATGCTTCAAGATGTCCTGACAGAGCTTTGATGTTCAAAAACAATGAAAGTAAAGGAAAGATGGTAAGAAAGAGTTACTATGTTAGAGATGATGATGGTGTAACTGATGATGGTAACGATAGTGAATGCTTGTTTATTGCACTTAGAGAAGAACCTGTTTTTGCTAACCTTGCTAGCTATGTGAAGGAAGGAAGTCCAAGAGAGTTATCTGCATTTCATGCTGAAAAGGAAGATGAATGGATCATTGACAATGGATGTTCAAATCACATGACATGAGACAAGAGTAAGTTTGTTAAGATTGAAAAGTATGATGGACGACTTGTTAGGTTTGGTGATGATGCAGCTAGTAAGATTTGTGGAAAATGATCTATTACTTTTTATGGGAAGAATAATATAGATGATGTTCTTTATGTCAAGGGCTTAAAGCATAATCTTCTAAGTGTTGGACAAATGTGTGACAAAGGTTATAATCTTGTGTTCAAGGACAATAGGTGTGAGATAAGGAAAAGCTCTAGAACTCAAATTGTTACTGGTAAGAAGACTCATGGTAATGTCTATCATTTGAAAGGTGGTGACACCTTCATATTTTACAAATTTGATGTGTCAATATTCTTTCTAGGTGTCGACAAAGGCTTGGTCGATAGGCTGCTTAATCTACCCCGGAGGCCATCTTCGGCGATTAAAATTTTTCAGCTCAGGCATCATCTTGCAAATCTGGTTGGTGGGATATTTTTTGGCACATATGGTAACATGCATGCTTAGTTTTGTGCTCCCGAGATGAGTTTTGATGGGGTATTTAATTGTTTTCTGACTGTGACCAGGGTAAAATTAGTTTTCCAAAATGTTTCAAATCTTGCAATTCTGAGGGTGACCTAGTTCTCAATTTGGTCTCAAACATCTCCAATTCCAGTTTCATCAAAATCAGAGACCATTTGATGCATTATTTTAATGCATTCCAGTTGTGGCAAACTCACCTAGCGGGTCAGTTTACAAAGCAGGTGCCTGAATTTGGTCGGCAAAACAGATTCTGAGTAAATGGATTTGCTTGAAATAATTAATAATGCTCCTACACAAATTTTCGTGACCATTCGACATCTTGTTTGCCTGCAGTGGAAATGTGCCAAATGCCCAAAGGAGGAAATTAAAATTTGCTTGTTTAAAAATCAAAATGCAAATAATAAAATGAAATATAAAAAAAGGGCATTTTTAAGGGAGGTTTGAACATGGTATGAAAAGTCAAATGTTATAAGGAGAGATTTATTAAGCTTAGTAAAAGTTTATGAAGGAAAAAAGGGGAGTACGATGGGCATTTTGCACCATCGCACGCCTCCCTGCCGTGTACCTTCACACCCCTGCAATGGTGTGAAATGCCCATTGCAGGGCATCCTCTACCTTTCCCTCCATTTTGCAAACAACAAATGTGCATTTCCTTCATTTCTCTAGCAGTTTCGATGAATTTTTGGCTACTTCAGGCAGATTTTTGTGCAGGTTCAGAACTGTAATCACATTTTTGTGCTTTAGGCCATTTTTTGAGGGTATTCTTGGGCCAAAAAATGTAGTTTAATGCTTGAAAATCTTCCTAAAACCATTCCTCATGCATTGGAGAATGGTTTTAGGTTGTTTGCAAGGATTTTAGAGTGCCAAAAGAGTGAAAAATGCCCAATATTGATTGAAAATGACTCAGAATGTTTGATTGGGCAAGAAATCAAATTTGGAATGCTACTGCAATGTCTCTCTCAGAGGTTGAATGCAATAGTACAGTTGAAGAAAGAGGTCTCGAGGTCCATATTGCATCAGTGTAGAGGAATTTAGAATTTTTAGCTGCTACCGTGCAAAATTGGGAAAAATTGAAAAATCTAAAATTAAAAGGGGAATATTAAAATAGATTTTATTCATTTATTCCTCTCCTCTTTTAATGTAAATTATTTTATTCCCAATATCATTTTAGAGGCAAAATGTATTACAAAATATCTTACCTACCTCCATATGGCAGTAAATTTTAGGGCAACATGTTTGAACCTATAAGAAAACTGCTGGGCTCTCATTTTAAGTGGGTTGTAAGATTTGGAAGTTTTAAGAAGTGAATAAAATACAAGTTCTTCTGGTCTACTTCATCTCTTGTCTTGTAAGTCTATGTGTTGTGTGTTGAATGTATTTCTACATAAATATTATTCAGTTCCATGTTGATGTAAATGAAAAATGTTGTATGCATGTGTGCTGTTAATTGTCTCCTTGGTTGTATGTGTTCTTTTGAATTTAATAACTAAGGGTTATCTGAGATTCTAGAATATAGGTTTTCTATATTGCATACCCAATCTTCTACTTCTATTCAAGGAATAGATTAAATGTTCTGGGTTAAGTATGGAGAAGAATGTATTGCAACAAGGATATGTGTAAGTAGAGTTAACATAATACTCTTTTCTGGGTGGTGTTTGCAAGGCAAATACTAACAAAACCCCTTGAAACTTGATTGTTGGTTTAGGTTTATGCAAATCATTCACACATACGTCTATTTGACTCCATTGCTCTAAGATAAGCACTGGTCTGAGTTAGTATTAAGTTTATATGTCAAAACCCAAATCTTTCATCCAACCATAAAAAAAAAATCAGAACATCATTAATAATCTTTTAGGTTTTGAGAGTAGGATTGTAGATGCATGCTCTCAGATTTAACCAATGTGATATTCCAAGAACATTGCCAGTCTAGGGTTTATCCAACAAATCTTGGTGCATACCTGAAAGCATTCTGCCTAAAGTAGTTACAAATAAATCTTTTGGTTTTAAATAAGGGAATACCCTCCAAAGTGCGGTAGAACCTAAAGTGCAGGGGAGACAGGTGCAAACAATCTCCCATCTTTGTTGGCCAAATCTTCCATTAAACTTGAGCATAAGAAGTGGCAAATCTTTAGAGTTTGATGTCTGTTGATTTGGGAACCAACAAAACTGGTGACTCTGTTGGGGATGATTGTCAAATTTTACTGTGGAGTCTTTGAATACCAGTGCTGGCCTGTGTCGTGGGTGTGTAGAGTTAGCACATGAATGTTGTTTTATTATTTCCCTTTGAAGGGTGGTGACTCTGCTTACTGTCATTGTAGCGTGATCAAAGAGAGACTGTATGGTGCTCTGCTAGTCTGCAAATCCAGAATGAAATTGCCTTCTTAATAATTTGTCATCTTTGGAGGTGGCAACTCTATTGACTGAACCTGTTCAAGGGTACAACATACTCCCAGGTACTCCATCTTTTCATTCAAAATGATTAAAATAGAACAACAATCCTAGTCATGCTCTCAGAAAAGGGAATTCTTTATTGAAAGATACAAAGCCGTAAATTTCAATGGTATTAGTGGTTACCCAAATGTTATCCCCAGTAAAATTAGAAAGTGTTTGCCAAAATATAGTGGAGCAAATTCTAAATCTGCAAACAAATATCTGCAAAATTTCTGTGATTTGATAGAAGACTATGAAATTGAGGCTGAAGATGTTGTAATGAAACTCTGTGTTCAGTCAATAAAGGATGATGCTAGGGTCTGGTTTTGAGACTTGCCTGTGTGTTCAATTTCTTCATGAGTAGATCTAAAGAATGCATTCTTAGAATAGTTTGGTGATAGGACTGATGTGGCCTCATTGATTATACAATTCATGAACATTCAAAAGGAAAGTGATGAACTAGTTCCAGCCTTTAATTTAAGGTTTACAAAAATGCTCAAGCACATTCCTGAACATATGAGACCTAATGATGCATTATGTTTGGCAATTTATCTTGCTACATTTGATGAGGAAATGAGTTATTTGCTGAGAGATAAGGAACCTACCATGTTACATCAGACCTATAAATTTTCCATGGACATTGAAATAATCAGAAGTATGGAATGCCAATAGGATACATGATTGCAAGTTTTCAAAATAATTTGCAAGATGAATATGTTTCTACTGCTCCAGTAGATCATGAGGAGTTTCAAGTCATTAGTGAACAGGTTGCAAGCACTACTGATCCTATATTCTTTGTTCAACCATTGTTTGACTTGAGGAGATGAGAAGGAGAATCACCCTATGCCTTGTATGCATGATTCATCAAGACCTGGCTGCCAAAAATCCCAGAATGTTGCAGGCCTAATGATTCTTTGTGTGTTGATTTATTTTGTGAAGTATATGAATCAGGTCTGAGAACTTTGCCTTATGAATTAAAGCTTAAAAATCTTGATCAGATATTTAATTGGATTGGGATTATGGAAAGAGCCAGAGGTGATTATGCAGGACCAGTTATGTCTCATAGTATTGATGGCAGCCATGTCATTGAGCAAGGTCATGGCATAAAGTATAAAATGGAAGAACTCATGACACAACATGAAGAACAAGATGATATTCAGCCCATACAAGAGATATATGCAGATGTAGATTACATACATGAAATAAAAGATATATATGAAGATGTGTCCTGCAACAATGTTGTTGTTGAAGGATCAAGAGAATACATGGGTGCCAGGTATGATGCATTCACAAGTAGGTATGTCCCAGCTATTCATGATGATTTGTATGAAGCATATATGGAGATTTCACTCAAAACGTGGAGGATATTGACTCAATGAATGGAAAGGAATGTGCTAATGTTTGTCAACATTTAGACCTATGTGTTAGCCTTTCAGATGATGAAATATATATGAATGTTGTATATGAATGTTTCTTTGAGGATGATGATCATTTCCACAATGTAGAAGTTGAGATGTTCACTTTTGATTATTAGTGCATTGGTGAAGAGGAAAGCCTGGGTCACTATTCAGATGTGAATGGACAAGTTGCAGATGTTCAGGTTCATACCACGAAGGATAGTATTGATTGTGATGATAGGGGTGACTGTGAAGTTTCTGATAAGGGGCAATATTATGATTTCTTCATGCATTCTTTTGAAGTATTTCAGGTAGAGTTTAATGATGAAAGTGTTAAGCACAATAATGATGGGTATGAGGATGTTTTTAACAGTTTGAAAGGTTTGTATGAATATGAAAGCCAGTGTTCAATGGAGCAAGTAAAGATGCTGCCCGTGTATGAGTGTTTCATGATTAGTGAAGAAGATGACTCTAAGGTTTTACATGAGCCTTCCACACTGTCTAATTTTCTAGACTCAGAGCTACAATTTGGATTCAATGAGTCAGGGCATATACTTCTTGATGAGACTATTGAACAAATTCTTTATATAAATTTTATGTTTTATATGCAAGATGAATGTGATTTCAAGATTAATGATGCCAACTGTCAGAGGGATTATGAATGTTTTCAATTTTCAGTTCAGTTGGGTGAGCATTTAGTGAAACATGACAATGAGCTGGATAAAGTGGAATGCCAAAATGATTATAGATTTCAATTAGTGTACAACTTTCAGATTGACAGAGGTTGCATTGACAGTGGCAAGCTCAAAAAAATGGTAAAGCATGGTAGTGCCAGGGTCAGTTTGTGGGCAAACCATGTCAGTGTTTTCATTTGTGGTCTAGTGCAGTCAGATGAAAATTAGGTATTTGACATAGGAGGGTTCTGGTTCTTTATTTTTTGGGGCCCAAGGCCACCAAATAAAATTGAGGATATGAATTTTGATGCAAGATGGAGTATTGACTCTGCAACCCAATGGAGTGGGCACCTGGTCTACATCCCGGAGTTAATTGGAATCTCACCATACTTGCAAGAGGAATGCATCCTCAAGAAAGAGCCACTGGTGACACCTTCAAATTTTGTAAATTTGATGTGCCAATATTCTTTCGAGGTGTCGACAAAGGCTTGGTTGACAGGCTGCTTAATCTACCCTGGAGGGCATCTTCGGTGATTAAAATTTTTCAGCTCAAGCATCATCTTACAAATCTGGTTGATGGGATATTTTTTGGCACATATGGTAACATGCTTGCTCAGTTTCGTGCTCTCAGGACGAGTTTTGATGGGGTATTTAATTGTTGTCTGACTGTGACCGGGCTAAAATTGGTTTTATGAAAAGTTTTAAATCTCACAATTTTAAGGGTGACCCAGTTCTTTGGTCTCAAACGTCTCTAGTTCCACTTTCATCAAAATCAGAGACCATTTGATGCATTATTTTAATGCATTCCAATTGCGGTGAACTCACCCGGTGGGTTAGTTTACAAAGCAGGTGCCTGAATTTGGTCGGCGAAACAGATTCTGAGCAAATGGGTTTGCTTAAAATAATTAATAATATTTCTACACAAATTTTTGCGATCATTCGACATACCATTTTCCCGCAGTGGAAATGCATCAAATGCCTGGAGGGGGAAATTAAAATTTGCCTAAGTTTAAAAATCAAAATGCAAATAATAAAATGAAATATAAAAAAAGGGCATTTTAAGGGAGATTTGAACATGGTATGAAAAGTCAAATGTTATAAGAAGAGATTTATTAATCTTTATTAAGCTTAGTAAACATTTATGAAGGGAAAAAGGAGGGTGCCATGGGCATTTCGCACCATCGCATGCTTCCCTGCCGTGCACCTTCACACCCCTGCAATGGTGTGAAATGCCCATCGTAGGGCATCCTCTACCTTTCCCTCCATTCTACAAACAACAAATGGGCATTTCCTTTGTTTCTCTGGTGGTTTCGATGAATTTTTGGCTGCTCCAGGCAGATTTTTGTGGAGGTTCAGAACTGTAATCACGTTTTTCTACTTCAGGCCATTTTTTTAGGGCATTCTTGGGCCAAAAAATGCATTAAATGCTCAGAAATCTTCCTCAGACTATTCCTCATGCATTGACGAAGGTTTTTAGGTTGTTTGCAAGGATTTCAGAGTGTCGGAAGAGTTAAAAACGCCCAATATTGATTGAAAATGAGGTCCAGAAAGTTTAATTGGGTGAGAAATCAAATTTGGAATGCTGTTGCAATGTCTCTTAGAGGTTGAATGGAATAGTAGAGTTGAAGAAGGAGGTCTCAAGGTCCACATTGCATCAGTGTAGATGAATTTGGAATTTTCAGTTGCTACCGTGCAAAATTGGGAAAAATTGAAAAATATAAAATTAAAAGGGGAATATTAAAATATATTTTATTCATTTATTCCTCTCCTCTTTTAATGGAAATTATTTTATTCCCAATGTCATTTTGAAGGCAAAATGTATTAAAAAATATCTTACCTACCTCCATATGGTAGTAAATTTTAGGGCAACATGTTTGATCCTATAAGAAAACTGTTGGGCTCTCATTTTGAGTGGGTTGGAAGATTTTGGAAGTTTTGAGGAGTGAATAAAATACAAGTTCTTCTGGTCTACTTCATCTCTTGTCTTGTAATTCTATGTGTTGTGTGTTGAATGCATTTTTGCATAAATATTATTCAGTTCCATGTTGATGTAAATGAAAAATGTTGTATGCATGTGTGCTGTTAATTGTCTCCATGGCTGTATGTGTTCTTCTTTTGAATCTAATAACTAAGGGTTATCTGAGATTCTAGAATATAAATTTTCTATATTGCATACTCAATCTTCTACTTCTATTCAAGGTGTGAATGGGTGAAATAGATTGATCAATTAAGATAATTAAACCCAAACATCAATGAAATATGCAAATAACAAGCTTGACTAAAGAAATTACAAACTTACAACACCTGTTACCCTGCGGCTTCCATTGTTTGCCTATCTTTCTTTGATCTTGATTGTGAAGCCCTCAGAAGCTTTCTTTTCTTGCTTGCTTGTTGAAGATGACAAAGGAAGAATGGCTTTGATACCTGTTTGTGTTGAATGTGAGCTTCCAACACATGATAATTGAGGATACTAGAAATAGAGAGAAGAAGAGAATCGAGAAGAAGAAGATTCCCTAGAGGAATTTGGGCATTATGAGGATGCAAGAATGAAGTCCCCTTAATTGGTTAGAGAGGGGTCTTATTTATAGAGTTTCTGAAAAGAGAATGGAGGGTGAGGATCAACTGATGAGATCAATGGCTAGGAATAAAAGTGAATCTTTTATTCATAGTGGATGAATTAAAAATTCAGAGTAGAGGATAGTGGATGAGTTAAAAATTTAGAGTGGAGGCTAGTGGATGAGTTAAAAATTCAGAGTGGAGGATAATTGAATTTTCAATTCAATGGTGGAGGATAATTGAATTTTCAATTCAATGGTGGAGGACAATTGAACTTTCAATTCAACTTAGTGGAGGACAAATTGAATTTTCAATTCAATGAGTAGAGAATAGTGGGAGACAATTGAATTAAGAATTCAATTTTGGATAATAGAGGATATTAGCTAATTAAATATTAAAAATATTTAATTATATGTGCAACATGGTGAGGTGGAGGAGATGAGGTGGAAAGATGAGGTGGATTGATGAGGTGGATTGATGAAGTGGATTTTGTGAGGTGGATTTAGGATTTGAGACATTAGAATAATTTAGGGATTTTAATTAAATAAAATGATTTTATTTAATTGTAAGATAATGAACCAATCAAATAAACTTATAATATTTATTTAATTGACAGAAGAAAATAAGAATTAAGATAAATATCAAAATATTTACTTAATTCAACCTGAGCCAATTTTAGGTGTATACATTTTGCCCCTCTTTGAAGCAATGTGTTTTATCACGTTGTTTCAAAGAATAAGAATACTCTGATAATGATACATGCTCCAGTTTGCCCCTGGTATAGGTTATGATGATAGGATGCCCCCTCGGGAGATTGGACGGGGAGAAGGCGGCAGGCGTGAGACAGACAATCTCACGATAAGATATGTTGACAGGAAATGAAATGGTTGAATGCAGAAGAAAGGGATGAATGATATGGAATGCAAGATAAAATGATGACACCCACAAGCAAGTAGCCAGTATGCACAAATGACACAAGCACAAACAAGGTATTGCCCCTGTCGAGTGGTAAACCAATGATATGGATCGATGATGTCTGGTTTCAGGAATGAAATATGTCGTATAAGACTCCGGGTCTGGTTTCGACAATACAACATCCTGTGTAAGACATTTGATATGATAACGATATATGACAGTGTTGTCATGGCGGGGAATGATGGATCCCTAGAGAAACATGAAGGATAGTGTCGGGTTTCAAGAAATGAAGCATGTCATATAAGACTCGCGTGTTGGTCTGGTTTCGACAATGCAACATCCTATCTAAGATAATTGATTGATTGATTGCTTGAGTTGGTTTACGACCGGACAAGGATCAAGACCACTGATTGTGATTGGATCATTTGACAAGATTGACTTGACTTGATTGACATGGATTAAGGATAGACTGGCAATTGGATACGGTATGGATATGGATATGGATATGAGATGCAATTGGATATGGTATAGATATGGAAATAGATATGAACTGTAGTTGGATACGGTATGGATATGGATATGGATATGGATATGAGACACAATTGGATATGGTATAGATATGGAAATGGATATGAACTGTAGTTGGATATGGTATGGACATGGATATGGATATTTGTCACCTTGATATAGCAAGTATTTTGAAGCACTTTATCATTGGGCTTTATTATGTTGTAAGAAAATACAAGCATCTAGGTATAATTAAACCGAGATGACCTGAGTATTACTTACATGGATTTTGATATAGCAAGTTAATACAAGCATCTAGTCAAAATTGAATCTAGACAACCTGAGTATTTCTTGCATTTTTCAACAGCCAAGGATTGCCCCTTTTCATGTTTAGATCTCGGAGTCCTCGATGATCTTTTACCGATCATGTCGTTAGACAGAAATCGTCACATTACTAAAGTTTAATCCACAAGCAGCAGACAAAGAAAATAATCATGCCCCCATCATAGCATCTCTAGCTTTTGGCATCCTCGAGTAGCATAGAAAGGCATGATAGCATAAATCAAGACTTTGTAAGTTAATCTAACCAATCACAAAACGTTCTTGCATTAGATGTGTCTTTTTGCCATAACTGGTATAAAATTAGCTTGAGTGTTTTGGCATGGTGCTTTGTTTTGCCTTGGACAGGTTGATGTTTTGCGTCATGATTTTTGTTATTTTTGGAAGTGTGCTTTGTTGCTCTTGTTTGTCTAGCAGAAGGTATCACAATCCTTATTGGTGGGACGGACCCTAAGGGACTGACCTAGTGCCTTGAGGGCTCATTGCTAAATGGCCTTGCCTACGTGATGGCGTAGAGGCAGCGTAGTTCGGGGTAAACCCTACCGGACCTAAGACCTAGGTGAGAGAAAGTGGAGATTGACTCAGCTGGATAGAAGGACAACATACGGAATGGATGAGACAAGGGAAAGTGGAGCCTCGAGGGCGCATTGATAATGACCTTGCCTACGTGACAACGTAGAGGCGACGTAGTTCGACTAGAACCCTAATGGACCTAAGATATGGAACGGATGAGACATGATATGGAACAGATAATACTACTGACAAGGAAACACCACAGATATGTAGATGTATGGAAGATAGTAGATACGGATGGTTATAAGGATGGGCAATAGTGGACAGAAGGAAACAAGGATGTGATCTCCAAGGACTATGTCACATAAGTGTAAAGTGCCCCGTTGTAGGTAGAATACGTAGGATTTTTCATGACCGTGCATAAGACGAAGGAAGAATGAGAGGATAATGAATGATCTGCATGGAATGGAGGGATAAGGTATGTCAAGAGCCATTCAAAACATTTGTCAACATTGTGCCCCCAATCTTTATCAAGACCCAAGAATAGAGGAAAGGAAGTTTGGATGGATGGATGAGACAGGATAGGTATGTAATGGATAGAGGATAGGATAGGAAATGGTATGAAAGGAAACTGGTAGGAGAAGAGTGATATGCCGATGAGACAAGGTGCCTCCAAGTGTAGGTGACATAGAAGATCAACTTTACACATGACACCTGTTTGCTAGGTTTTCATCATAGTACTTATCCAAGGCGCCTGTTTGCCAAGTTTTCACCATTGGATGAAGGGATTTTTCTTTACTGTTTTCTTTTTCTCTTTTTTTTTGTTTTGAATGTTTAGATTGGAGAAGGTGGATATGGAAATACTCAAGTATATGGTTCCTTGAAAGGTGATAGTCCCGCTAGATAGATATTGTCGAATGGACCATGTTCAGTGTTCTCACAGATGTTGGTAGGGGATTGCATGAAAGTGATATGGCGTAGGTAGATAGTGGATTATGATGCAGAATATGGAGGGAAGGCTTATGCAAAAGCATGGACCATAGGCATAGGATGAGGAAGATATGTAGGATAATAGTAGAAGGAAGGGGAGATGGAGGTATATGAAAATATTGTGGAATGGAAGGGAATCATGACCAATGATTGCACATACCATGGTAAACATTGAAGCTGGTGATGGGAAAATAGTGTAGGAAGCAACAAAGACTTTTGCTTGTGGATCAATGATGTAGGCATGCAGGGATCCCCATAGACTGAGTATTGTCCTGATTTTTGTTCGTCATATGGGATGGAAGGGTTTGAGACTTTGGGATGGAATGGGAGAAAGTAGATGGTTGGAATTCTTGAGAGGTGGATGCCTCATGTAACTTTAGGGCTTTTTGCTTGGGTACCCAAACCATTTTGCTTTTAGATAGTACCTGTGAAGGTAGGGGTTTGGGTGTATGCAGCTTTTGTGCAGCTGTTGGAATAATCATTTGTTGCTTGGGGACCCAAACCTTTTACAATTTAGCATTGAGGTGTATGGGTGTATGTAGCTTTTGATGTGGATAATGCTTTGATTCTTGGCTTTTATATCCTAGGTCATGAGGACTCTTAGGATTTTTGACTTTATAGGTAGAGGCATCCACATATTTGTCATTGAATCCCCGTGGGATGGTAGAAGTGAGGTTGGTGAAAGCTCCTTGTTTAGATCATATGTGCGTTTGTCGACCATGATTGGGATATTTAGAGGATTTATAGAGGTATGGATAGGGTGTTGGAAGAAGTGGTGGTAAAAAGCATGGAGGGGTGTTAGGAGTTGGAATTAGTGGAGGTAGATTGGATGGTGGGATATTAGGAGATGGAAGTAGTGGAGGGAGATTGGATGGTGAGATATTAGGAGTTGGAAGTAGTGGAGGTAGATTGGATGGTGGAAGGTGTATAGTCACATGCTTTTGGGATGTATATGATAAGGGAGGTGGGATGGCGACATATGTTTTGGGGATATGATAGGGTTTGCGATGGAAAGTGGTAGACTTAGGAGGAGTGGAGGAAGTACCAACATCTTGAGTTTGCTCACCTTGGGGTATGTATCCAAGGCCGTATGAAGGTGCAGGGACATTGACATGGATGGGCTCCAAAATACCTTGTTCATGAAGGCCTAAGCCTTTACCTTGATAGTTCATATTCTGGAGTATACGGTGGACAACATGATTATGTGTAGGTGGAACACTAGACACAAGTTTTTGATTGGATGGAGAAGGTGAGATAGCGGATAAGGGTGGTTGGTGTTCTAAGAGAGAACATTCACGCATGAAGGTAGTAAGACCAAGGATATATGGTGGAGGATTTGCCGCTTGGTCCATAACAGATGGCAGAGGAGTATTACTGGTTTGATCTTCTATGCTTGCTTGGGAGGCAAGTGTCTCATCAAGGGAAGTGGAAGTTGTTGGATTTTGGGTAGGACTAGATGGGGTGATAGGCTCAGGACCATGGGACACATAAAGTGGGCTTAGAGGATCATCATGGTCTGCTTGATTGTAGATAGGCACGTCATCATAGATGGGATCTTGATCATAGATAGGATTTAGCATGATGGGATTAATGTTCTCTTGTATAGATTCTGCATCAGTGATAATATCTTGATCATAGGAGAGATATAGGTTATGTATATGGTCTTGCTCCTATATAGGATCAAGTTGCTCATGGATAGCTTCTTCATCAACTGTAGTATCTTGATCATGGAAAATATATAGGTTAGGCCTAGTGGGAAATTGGATCTCTTGCTCATGTATAGGTATAGGATCATTGAAGAGATAAAGGTTATGCAGGGGTCGGATGGGAATGTTTTGATCTTGGTTTAGATAAGGGGTTAATGTTTCCACATGCTCTAAAGTGTGCTCTTGACATAACTCTTGGGTTGTTAGAATGGAAGTGGATAGATCTTGGATAGCTTCTTGGTGGACAATATGGATGTTTGATGGCCTTGACTTTGGTTCATGGTAGGAGGTTCTTCGATAAGCTCAAGGGGTTGCAGATGACCTAAAGGGGTTGTAGGATTTGCCATGTTATTGGAAGCATCTTTGGTAAGGTCAAGGACTGGAGTTTGGGGACATGGTTGACGCTTAGCTAGTAGTCCTTGGATCACATCCTTCGTAGGTGTATGGGTAGATGAATGAGGTAATGGAGGAGTAATAATAGCGGATGATGTTGTAGGCTTAGGACTAGGATTAGGTTGGGGGCTAATTGGATTGGGTGGATTAGGATTTGGATTGGATGAAGGGATAATCTTACCACAATTTATGAGGTTTTTGATCAATCTCTTAAGTTTGACACAATTGGTTGTTGTATGGCCCTTATATCTATGGTATGCACAATAATGGTTTTCATTATATCGAGGGGGTTTAAGGATTGGTTCAAAAGGGTCTATCAGTGGCAGCTCAATCAAATTTATTTGAACTAATTGTTGTACGATTATGTCCAAGGGATCTTGTGGTGGAAGATTGGTAGAACATGAGGATGAAGGTGATGAAGGTTGGTGGACCAATGGACTAGGGGTAGGATCATATAGTGGTGTTATGATAGGACTTGTTGGCTCATGTGTTGGCATGGGATTGGATGGTGGAGGCCACTCTAGATTGGTAGCTCCCTTGTCAAAGGTTATTAGATCTTGCCTAGGATAACTTGGACTCATTTGATTTATGTACAAGGGACCACTTGGACTTGCATGTGCTTCTTGTTGCAAGGGTGGACTGAGGCTCACTTGTGCTTGTTGTGGAGGCAATTGATAGTTTTGGTGGTTGGGTAAAATGGTAGGATATGTAGACAAAAGATCTTGGGGATGGTATGAAGTTGAGGGCATTTGATCTTGTTGCCACGGTGGATTTGGGCTTACATGTTCTTGTTGTGAAGACACTTGGTTGCCTCGTGGATGGGCTTGGTGGTATGTTGGAGGTGAAGGTTGATTAGGGGCCAAAGTGGTATATGATTTCCAACTTGAAGTGGTGCTTGCCTTGTCATAAGTATGGGAAAAAGACATAGGAGTTTGGGGCGAGGCATAGCTAGTACTGGCACGTTTAGCTTGCAAGCTTGTCAATTCTTGTTTTAAGACTTGGATTTGTTGACAAATTGCTATACAGTCTTGGGGCAAGGGATCTAAGTTGATTTGCAATCGTAGATATTGGAGTTTTTGATCAAGATATTCTAAGTGGTTTGCCATTAACACAAGACTGGAAAAGATGACTAGTTTGGATGTGTAGCAGTAAATGCATCGTAACAAAATGCAAATGTGCCTAGAAGAATTAGTTGAATAACTTGTCTTATGTGTTTGGTGTTTAACTTGATTTGGTAATGATCACACATGTATAATCATGAGTCACTCACACAAGACACATAAGCAATTTTGAATGTTGAATTTGAAGAATATGATGATGCTTAAACAAGCACATGTGGAAGACACATCAACATGTCCTAGTGTCTAGTTTGATGTAGGGTATGGCCAATTAGGTTTTAGACTAGATTGCACAAGGTTGACTAGGAATTTGAAAGTGAAATCTTGTCACACAACCGGGAGAAGGGGGTAACCCACCCTTCACCTTCACTTCCCAAAGGTAGAAAGTTCTTTGGGGCTTAGCCGAGAGTGACAAGATTCTGATTTCAATGAGGGTGTCTTTTGATTCAGCCTCGGATGAGGTCATTCCTAGGGGTGATGAAATCCCCTAGCAGGCCTCCTAGGAAAGGGTAAACAAAAGTGAATCAAGTGAAGTGTTTTTGATCCCCAAGGTCACCTTGCGGTGCGAGGAGAGAGCATACACATGCACATTTGATTCACACTCGCACTTGTAAATTATCCCTTAGAAATTGAAATGTGAGGAAGGCACTTCAAACACAGATTCTTTTTAAAGCCCAAATCTAGATGTGAATGAAAGACAGTGGTTTATTTTAAGCTCAATATCAATGATGTGTGATCAAGCAATGTTTGTTTTATGAGCCCAAATCGACGTGTGGGATGAAAACAAGATTATGAAGAAATGAGAGATAGAATGAGTGCACTCGGATTCTTTTCGCTATCCAAATTGTTGTATTTACTGCTTCTGATGTTGTTCCAGCCCCGAATGATCACCTACAAATCACTAGAACAAAAATGGAGCAAAAAGACTAGCCAAGATGATTGTTATGCAAATATTGGTAATCTGAGAAAAATCTAATGAAGAATGAACTAATATAGACAAAATGATTGCATAAACAGATTCTTCAGGAAATTCTGTGGTTTCAAAAAAATATTTGTGAAAATTTGATCAAAAACGCAAAAGATATGGGCATTTGAAGTTTATGTGCATGTTTGACCTTTGACTACAAAAAAATGTTGTAAAACGGTACCATCACTAGAAAATTTCTTCACAATGGCAAAGGTCGTCTTGTCAGCTTTCTGGAAAGTCCAAATTTGCAAATTTTTGGCTCCGTATGCAAAAGTTGTGTGAGTTTGAAAAAAAAAGCCTATTTTGCTATGCGGAAAGTCAGAAAAGAAAAAAAATAAATGCCCCCCTTTGTTTTTTTGTTTTTATTGTATTTGATTTTATATATATATATATTTTTTTTTTTTTTTTTGATTTTTTTTTTAATTTTTTGCTGTTGATTTGTTTTTTTTTTGAATTTTTATGTTGATATATATATATATATATATTTTTTTTTATGTTTATGTGTGTGTTGAGTGGGTGTGTGCAGGGTGGAGGAGCGGAGTTGTGGAGGTGGTGGCTAGCGACGAGAGGCGGCGGCGGAGGTGGAGCGAGGGCGGCGCGCGGGGAAGGGGAGGCGTAGGAGGAGGGGCGGCAGAAGGAAAGGCGCAGGGGGAAGGGGAGGCGCAGGAGGGAGCGGGAGAAGGGGAGGCATAGGGAGAGGTGCGGGTGGCGGGCGCGCTGGAGAGCGGCGGGCGGCGGAGCGCGGGCAAAGGGGGCCGCAGGAGGAGGGGCGGCGGAGGGAAAGGCACGGGTGGCGTGGCACAGGGGGCGGGGAGGGTTTTCGGGGGGGTCGGGGGGTGGGGGATGGGCGGCGCGGGGGGAAGCAGGGAGGCAGGGACGGGGGGGTCACAGGGGGGAGGGAGGGTAGGGTCGCAGGGGGTGGGGGGGTTGTTGCGGGGGGGGGGGGGGGGGTTTGTTTTGGTTTTTTTTTTGTGTTTTTATATTATTTGTTTTTTTTTTTTGGTTGTAATTGTAAAGTTTATTGATTTTTTTGATTTGGATTTTTATTTGTGTTTTTTTTTTTAAATTTTTTATTTTTTTTGGAAATTAAAATGTGAAAAAAAATGAATAAATACAACCTAAGTCTATTTTTTTTCTTTTTTCAATTTTTTTTTTGATTATTATTATTTTTTTTTGTAAAAAAAATACTTGGAAAAGTAAAAAAAAATTTCAAAAATTTTCAAATAACAAAACTTAGGGAAATGATAGGGGATTTCTTACCTCCGAAGCCTCCTGGACTCAACGGTGAGCTCGATTTGTATGTAGGAGACCATTTGTAAGAGTTGATGCCTGAATGGTCTTTGAAACACCTGAATCTGCAACAAAAACTCTAAGACAAACACTCACAAACAATGTGGATTAGATCACGGTGGGCGCCAAAATGTGAATGGGTGAAATGGATTGATCAATTAAGATAATTAAACCCAAACATCAATGAAATATGCAAATAACAAGCTTGAATAAAGAAATTACAAACTTACAACACCTGTTACCCTGCGGCTTCCATTGTTTACCTATCTTTCTTTGATCATGATTATGAAGCCCTCAGAAGCTTTCCTTGCTTTCTTGCTTGTTGAAGATGACAAAGGAAGAATGGCTTTGATACCTGTTTGTGTTGAATGTGAGCTTCCAACACATGATAATTGAGGATACTAGAAATAGAGAGAAGAAGAGAATCGAGAAGAAGAAGATTCCCTAGAGGAATTTGGGCATTATGAGGATGCAAGAATGAAGTCCCCTTAATTGGTTAGAGAGGGGTCTTATTTATAGAGTTTCTGAAAAGAGAATGGAGGGTGAGGATCAACTGATGAGATCAATGGCTAGGAATAAAAGTGAATCTTTTATTCATAGTGGATGAATTAAAAATTCAGCGTGGAGGATAGTGGATGAGTTAAAAATTCAGAGTGGAGGCTAGTGGATGAGTTAAAAATTCAAAGTGGAGGATAATTGAATTTTTAATTCAATGGTGGAGGACAATTGAAATTTCAATTCGATGGTGGAGGACAATTGAATTTTCAATTCAACTTAGTGGAGGACAAATTGAATTTTCAATTCAATAGTGGAGGACAATTGAATTTTCAATTCAATGAGTGGAGAATAGTGGGAGACAATTGAATTAAGAATTTAATTTTGGATAATAGAGGATATTAGCTAATTAAATATTAAGAATATTTAATTATATGTGCAACATGGTGAGGTGGAGGAGATGAGGTGGAAAGATGAGGTGGATTGATGAGGTGGATTGATGAAGTGGATTTTGTGAGGTGGATTTAGGATTTGAGACATTAGAAGAATTTAGGGATTTTAATTAAATAAAATAATTTTATTTAATTGTAAGATAATGAACCAATCAAATAAACTTATAATATTTATTTAATTGATAGAAGAAAATAAGAATTAAGATAAATATCAAAATATTTACTTAATTCAACCTGAGCCAATTTTAGGTGTATACACAAGGAATAGATTAAATGTTCTAGGTTAAGTATGGAGAAGAATGTATTGCAGCAAGGATATGTGTAAGTAGAGTTAACATAATACTCTTTTCTGGGTGGTGTTTGCAAGGCAAATTCTAACAAAACCCCTTGAAACTTGATTGTTGGTTTAGGTTTATGCAAATCATTCACACATATACGTCTGTTTGACTCCATTGCCCTAAGATAAGCACTGGTCTGAGTTAGTATTAAGTTTATAAGTCAAAACCCAAATCTTTCATCCAACCATAAAAACAATATCAAAACATCATTAGTAATCTTTTAGGTTTTAGGAGTAGGATTGTAGTTGCATGCTCTCAAATTTAACCAATGTGATAGTCCAAGAACATTGCTAGTCTAGGGTTTATCCAACAAATCTTAGTGCATACCTGAGAGCATTCTGCCTGAAGTAGTTATAGATAAATCTTTTGGTTTTAAATAAGGGAATACCCTCCCAGGTGCAGCAAAACCTAAAGTGCAGGGGAGACAGGTGCAAGCAATCTCCCATCTTTGTTGGCTAAATCTTCCATTAAACTAGAGCATAAGAAGTGGCAAATCTTTAGAGTTTGATGTCTGCTGATTTGGGAACCAACAAAAGGTACTAAAAATTGTTGCTTGTTGGCTAAGATAGATGAAAGTTGGCTATGGCATAGGAGAATGTGTTACATTAACTTTAATAATCTGGTGAGAATAAGCATTGTTCAAGCTGTAAGAGACTTGCCTAAGATTGTGAAGCCTGCCAATGTTATGTGCAAAGAATGTCAGTTTGGGAAGATGAGAAAGACTACTTTCAAGAGCAAACAACAATCCTTTACTGGTTTTCTGGAATTGGTACATACAGAGCTATGTGCTCCTACAAGAATAAGAAGTTTGCAAGGTGAAAGGTATTTCATGCTTCTTATTGATGATTTTTCAAGAATGACTTGGGTTACTTTTCTTAGAGAAAAAGTAGAAGCACTAGATAAGTTCAAGTCATTCAAGGCTATGGTTGAAAATTAGTTGGATTTGAGAATCATGTGCTTAAGGTCTGACAAAGGTGGTGAGTTTACTTCAAGTGAGTTCAATGCTCTTTATGAAGAACATGGAACAAAGAGACATTTATCTACCCCCCAGACTCTAACAAAATGGAGTGGTTGAAAGGAAGAATAGAATTGTTCAAGAAGCTATTGGGAACTTGGCAAACATCATTAAGAAAGAGACACTATTGGTATGATGATGATTGATTGTGCATGATGTTTGAAGGTGTTGTGATTGATGGCAACAAGAAAAGGAATAAGGTTGAGCCAATTTTTTTGTCCGGTGAAGAAAACTTAGTCATTTTGACTAAGTGTTGGCAATATATAGGAGACAATGACAGTGCAATGGATGAAATTGGTCCGCAATTGAAGATCAAATCATACAGTTCTAGTATATTGTTTGTAGTCCTTAAGTGACCTTATATCCAATATTTTAGCCCTTGATGAGTACTGGAAGCATATCTTCAAACAATATCAGTTTGGTAGAGCATGGTATAGTGAAATTCAGAACAGAACACTCAATTGATTTGGTCCACATTCCTCTGGTGATGCATATCTTGTTATGTGGTTTTTGTTGGAATTAGCCCCAACAACTGAGAGGGGGGGTGAATCAGTTGTCCCCAAAATTAATCTTTTCTTTTCTTTTAATCTTCTTTCACAATTGGCAAATTGATTAATGATGCAAGCATTAAAGCATATAACATCAACACATAAGTAGAAACATAATCAACACATTTGACACCAAGTTTTTTGACATGGTAACCTGGTTAAGGGAAAAACCATGGTGGGTGTTAGCCCACAAGATTCATACCCTGTTAAAAGTACTTAAAAGAATGGGAAGACACTTTCCTTTGAGCTCACTGCCCAGAGCTCACTGCTCAAAAGAGAGGCTCACTGCCTATAAGAAATTTATGTTTAACATAGAAAGAACTAACTGATAATTAGCATCTTTTCATGCCTGGTTCAGTTTCATTGAATGCTCACAAAAACCTTTGCTTCTATCTCCAAATTCTTCTTCACTGACTCTTCACTCTATATTGCTCTCACTCCTTCTCTACTCTGCTTCAGATCTTTTCTTCAGATTTAATTCATTTTGCACAAGGATAATTTTCAACAACTCTTCAACAAGTATTTGTACGCTTCATCAACTTTGGAATGATCAACAAGGTTGGCTAAACCTAACGCAGATCATTACACTATCAGCCAAACATAACTGAGACTTGAATCTTCCTCTACAAACATGCCATGCTTCATAAAATTCTCTTAGATCATCCGCAACATGCTAGGATCATCTGGTTGGCCAAGACTGGGAAGAACATCAACACTGAAAAGGAAAATCTTCAAAAATGAGCTCAAACTTTGATGCACACCTCCAACACAATAGCTACATGATTCAAAGATCTCCACAAACACATTGATTCAACAGAAACATCTGCACTCCTCCAACTCATCAGAATCACTTGCATCTTTATTCGGAACCTCAAGAATACTATCTACCATGACTGTCAAACTAGAAAGATTGCTTGCGAACCTCCAAACCACAAACCACTTGTATTGATGATACACACTAACTTTCCAAACATGCCTCTAGATCTGCAAATGATTGTTTTACATTACCAGAGCAATCCAGACCTCTTTCATGTCACTCTATCTCTCCTGAGTATTGTAGTAACCGGTTCTACTCAGATGGCCATAACTTCTTCAGATCTTAATGTGAACCTCTCAAATCTTAATTGGAGCTTCTTCAGACAAACCTCAACATAGTCATATGGTCCGCATACATTGATCTTCATTAATTTTCTTAATATCCTCAACAATTCGGTCTTCTATACAGGTAGCAAAATAAGACACAATTGACATCAATAGCAACAAGAATATGTTGACATCAATGACAACACCGCTTAGACACATATTTGCAACAATCTCCCCCTTTGTCATTGATGGCAACATATGATGAGAAAAATTGAATTCAACCATCAAGACAAGAATTTCTCCCCCTTTCACTTCTCACTTCTGCAACTGCTTTCTTCACTGCTCCCCCTTTCATCAGCAACTAGTTTTTCACATGACTTCTCTCCCCCTTTGACATCAATGGCAAAGGGCACATATTTCCAATATTTTCTCCCTTTTTGATCCAGAATGATCCCAAAATTTGCATACTGACTACTCCCCCTGAGTAGTATCTCCTTAACATCAATGCGGATCACAAGATTTGACTGTGAATTCCACCAGATTGATGCACTTTAGTGCATCTTAGTTCTGATCAGGAGGGGTAATAACCCCTAACTTCTCTCTGAGATACTCAAAAGTATCCTTAGGAAGAGGCATGGTGAAGATATCCGCAATCTGATCTTCGAAAGACAAAAACTCCAACTTGACTTCATTCTCATTTACCTTCTCTCTCAAGAAATGAAACTTGATGGATATATGCTTTGTCTTTGAATGCAACACCAGGTTCTTTGAAATGCTTATAGCACTTGAATTATCATAGAAGATTCTGACTAGCTCCTCAAACACAATTCTCATGTCCTTCAACATTTTCTTCATCCACAGAACTTGAGTATGATTATTTGCTGGTTCTATATACTCTGCTTCTGTAGTAGACAAAGATATTGCCTCTTGCTTTTTGCTCATCCAAGAGACCAATCTTCTCCCAAGAAGAATGCACCACCACTAGTACTTTTTCTGTCATCCACATCTCCTGCCCAATCAACATCTGTATATGCATGAAGAGTGAAGTCATTGTCCTTTGGATACCACAGTCCCTAATCAATTATCCCCTTGAGATATCTAAAAATTCTTTTGACTACCACAACATGGGATTCTTTTGGATCAGCTTGAAATCTGGCAACAAGTCCAACTGCATTCATGATGTTAGGTCTGGTCTGAGTCAGATAGAGCAATCCTCCAATCATTGATCTATACCTTTTCTGATTTGCCTTGGGGGAGTCATCATCTTTGCTTAGCTTGCATCCGGTTACCATAGGTGTACCTACTGGATTTGAATATTCCATTCCAAACTTCTTCAACAATTCTTTCACATACTTGGACAAAGATATGAAGATACCTTTATCTGACTGAACAATTTGTAGACCTAGGAAGAAATTCATCTCACCAAACATTGACATCTCAAACTCACTTTTCATTTGATCAACAAATGCTTTGCACATACATTCATTTCCACCAAAAATGATATCATCAACTAAGACTTCAACAATTAGAATGTCCTCATGATTAATCTTAAAGTACAGATTACTATCAGTGGTACCTTTGTTAAATTCTAGCTTAAGCAAATGCTTATCCAATCTTGCATACTAGGCTCTTGGAGCTTACTTGATTCCATAAAAGGCTTTTCTCAATCTACAAACCATATCTCTCTGATCATACAATTGAAATCCTTTTGGTTGCTTAATGTAGACTTCTTCCTCCAATTCTCCATTCAAGAATGTTGATTTGACATCCATCTGATACACTTTAAAATCTCTGAAAGCAACAAAAACAAGAAATAATTTGACTGCCTCTATCCTTGCCACCGGAGCAAAAGTTTCTTCAAAATCAATTCCTTCCACTTGAGAATAGCCTTTACATACCAACCTTGCCTTGTTTCTTACAACCCCACCATCTTCATTTAGTTTATTCCAGAAGACCCATTTGGTTCCAATCACATTTTTGTCCTCAGGTCGAGGAACAAGATCCCAAGTGTGATTCCTTTCAATTTGCATGAATTCTTCTTCCATTGCTTTAACCTAGTTTTCATCATTGTGGGCTTCACTTACTGATTTAGGTTAAATCTTTGAAATCAAACAAATCTCCTCTTGATCTTCAAAAAAATTTCTCCTAGTTCGAACACCTTTACTCTTATCTCCTATGATCTGATCTTCAGGATGACTCAGCTTTACATACCTGGGAGTTTTGGGAATTGTTTGAACTTCTATTTCTTGAGCTTGTTCCTCATCATTTGCACTAACATCTTGAGTCACTAGAGTTACCAGATCAATCTAGATCTGAGTCTGAGTTTGGACTTGCCTTCCTTGACTTTGACTTTCATCTTGATCATCTGAATCATATCCGCAATACTTGGAGTGTCCTTTGCTTTCATCAACTTTAACATTAGCACTTTCAACAATCTTTTTAAACCTCTTGTTAAAGCACTGGTAAGCCTTGCTTTGAGTAGAGTATACCAAAAATATTCCTTCATCACTTCTTGCATAAAACTTGCCTAAATCCTCATCTCTTTTGATATAGCATTTACTACCAAAAACTCTGAAATATTTCACAGTAGGAGGATGACCAAACCATAGTTCATAGGGAGTCTTACCAGAATTTCCTTTGATCTGCACCCGGTTAAGAGTGTAGACAACAATACTCATGGCTTCTCTCCAATAAACTTGAGGAACATTTGTTTCCATCATCATGGTCCTGGTAGCTTCTTGAATGGTCCGGTTCTTCCTTTCCACAACTCCATTTTGTTGAGGAGTCCTAGGAGCAGATAACTGTCTTTTTATTCCATGCTTTTCATAGAAAGCATCAAACTCACTAGAAGTAAATTCTCCACCTCTATCAGATCTCAAACACTTAAATTTCTCACCAATCTCATTTTCAATCATCATCTTGAACACCTTAAACTTGTCAAGAGCTTCTGATTTTTCTTTTAGGAAAGTTACCCACATCATCTGGGAGTAATCATCAATCAGCAACATGAAATATATATCTCCTTGTACACTTTTAATTCTAGCAGGACCACAGAGATCAGTATGTACCAGATCCAATCATCAACTTGAAGCTTGTTCCTTACTTTTGAATGAAATTTTGTTTTGTTTACCCAATTGACATTCTCTACATATGCTATCAGGTTTCACAAGTCTTGGAAGATCTCTTACAGCTTGGGTGGAACTTATTTTGACAAAGTTATCAAAACTCACATGACACATCCTCCTATGCCATAACCAACTTTGATCTATCTGAGCAATCAAACAACTTTTGCCAGAACTACTTAAATGAAAGATGTTACCTCTAGTTTGAGTACCAGATGCAATTTTAGTTTCAGAGCTCTCCAAGATTCTGCATTTTCCATCCTTGAATCGAAGATCATAACCCTTGTCGACCAACTGTCCAACACTGAGAAGATTATGTTTCATTCCTTCCATATATAGAACATCATTGGTGCTATTCTTACCATCAAAAGAGATGGATCCTTTGCCACAGATTCTACCAGTTGAGTTGTCTCCAAATTTCACAAGCCCACCTTCATATTTTTCAAAACTCACAAACTTACTCTTGTCACTAGTCATATGATGAGAACATCCACTATCAATCACCCATTCATCCTTTTCAACAACCTAAGCAGCCAAGGCACTTTCCACATTTACATAACTAGCAGATTCAATTGACATTAGATCTTCTTCTTTGATAGCAATGAACACCTAGTCATCTTCTCCATGATCAGATTCATCATCTGTGACTCCTTCTCTAGCTTCTTGGACATAGTAGCAATTCTTAGGACTTTTGTATCTGTTAGGGTTTGGTTTTGAAAACCTCTCTGGACATCTTGAGGCAAAATGACCAATCTTATTGCAAGCAAAACATTTTAATGGCAACTTCCCTTCATACTTACCAGTTCCTCTTGGCATTCTTCTGGCAATAAGAGCTTCAAGTTCTGCAGACTCAATTTCAACATCTTCAAGATCCTTCCTTGTCTTAGCAAATCTGTTTGATCTTCCTGAAGAGCTTTCACCTGGATCATATCTTTGTTTCCCATGAACACTTGCCTTGAAAGTAGATTTAAACTTAGGAAGAGAATCACCAAACTCACTCAATTCAAAAGCTAAAATTTTGCCAACCAACTGATCTCTTGTAACTTTTGAGAAAGTCCTAATTTCTTCTATAGCAACCACCTTATGTTTGTATGAATCAGGTAAAGATCTAAGCACTTTTTCCACAATTTATGATTCTTCCAAAGTTCCACCAGCACACCTGATACCACACACAAGTTCATTTATCTTTTACATGTAGATGGTGATATTTTCATTTTCACTCATTCTTAGATTTTCAAATTTTCCTCTTAGACTTTGTAGCTTGGCACATTTGACATATTCATCTCCTTCATAAATATTCTCCAAATTCTTCTAGATTTCATGAGCAGTTTTTAGTCCAAAAACATTTGTCATTTCTGAATCAGTCAAAGCACTTAGCAAGGCTTCTTTGGCTCGAAGATTATTTTTAGCATTATTGACTTCATCTGGAGTTGAAGGTTTCTCTGGAGGTTTATACTCATTTTCAGTTATCGCCCAAAAAGCATCACCCATGCATTGCAAATAGCATTCAATGCGACTCTTCCAAATAGAATAATTTGTACCATCGAATCTCAGACTCTCCTTCTTGTAAGTCGACATCATGGATCTCCTCGGTGGTTAAGTTTATTCTAGAGGAACCTTGCTCTAATACCAATTGTTGGAATTAGCCTGGACAATTGAGAGGGGGGGTGAATCAGTTGTCCCAAAATTAATTTTTTCTTTTCTTTTAATCTTCTTTCACAATTGGCAAATTGATTAATGATGCAAAAATTAAAGCATATAACATCAACACATTTGACAACAAGATTTTTGACGTGGAAACCTGGTTAAGGGAAAACCCATGGTTGGTGTTAGCCCACAAGATTTGTACCTTATTAAAAGTACTTAAAAGAATGGGAAGGCACTTGCCTTCGGGCTCACTACCCAAAGCTCACTGCTCAAAAGAGAGGTTCACTGCCTACAATAAATTTATGTTTAACATAGAAAGAACTAACTAATAATTAGCATCTTTTCATGCCTGGTTTAGTTTCATTGAAATCTCACAAAAACCTTTGCTTCTATCTCCAAATTCTTCTTCATTGACTCTTCACTCTATACTTCTCTCACTCCTTCTCTGCTCTACTTTAGATCCTTTCTTTGGATTTAATTCATTTTGCACAAGGATAATTTTCAACAACTCTTCAACAAGTATTTGTACGCTTCATCAACCTTGGAATGATCAACAAGGTCGGCTAAACTTGGCGCGGATCATTACACTGTCGGCCAAACATAACTGAGACTTGAATCTTCCTCTACAAACATGCCACGCTTCATAAAATGCTCTTAGATCACCTGCAACATGCTAGGATCATCTGGTCGGCCAAGACTGGGAAGAACATCAACACCGAAAAGGAAAATCTTCAAAAATGATCTCAAACTTCAATGTAGACCTCCAACACAGTAGCTACATGATCCAGAGATCTCCACAAGCACATTGAATTCAACAGAAACATCCACACTCCTCCAACTCATTAGAATCACTTGCTTCTTTATCCAAAACCTCAAGAACACTATCTGCCATGACTGTCAAACTAGAAAGATTGCTTGTGAACCTCCAAACCACAAACCACTTGTATTGATGATACACACTGACTTCCCAAACATGCCTCTAGATCTGCAGATCATCATTTTACATTACCGGAGCAATCCGGACCTCTTTCCTGTCACTTTGTCTCTCCTGAGTATTGCAGGAGCCGGTTCTACTCAGATGGCCATAACTTCTTCAGATCTTAATGCGAACCTCTCAAATCTTAACTGGAGCTTCTTCATACAAACGTCAACATAGCCATATGGTCCGTATACATTGATCTCCGTTAATTTTCTCAATATCCTCAACAATCCGGTCTTCTATACAGGCAACAAAATTGGACACAGTTGACATCAATAGCAACAAGAATATGTTGACATCAATGACAACACCGCTTAGGCACATATTTGCAGCAATTTTAAGGTGTTGTAAACACTTATGAGAAGTTATTAAATCCATAGTTTCAGATTTTGAGATCCACCGGTAGGATAATCATGAGTGTCTAAGTATCACTACTTGGTGTGGTGTAGCTTGACTATGATAGGGCATGTGTTCTTAAGGTCTGAATTTTACTGCAAGAGAATATTTTCCTCTGCGGTTCTAAAGGTATGATCTATGATGTCTAAAGATTATTTAATATGATTTTCGACAAGTTTTGTGGTCCACAGTAAAAGTTCTAGTTTGACAGATAGATTGAGTCAGTAACAATTGATGTTTCAGGCCAACATGATAGTGTGATATATGTGCAGTGAGTTCTATTGTTTGGAATCTTTTTCTAAGTGGTCTTATAGTTGGAGCCAATATGTGTGAATGAGATTCAAGTGGTGTTTGCATCCATGGTTACATGTTATTCAACTATATGCTTTTTCTGAGCATGTCGACCTAATATGAAGACTTCAAGTAATGCGGATATATATATATATATATATATATATATATATATGAGATTAGATTTAGTGTTTGGATGATAATGTGCGAGTGTGTAAGTGTGTGTGTGCGAAAAGTGAGGTTGGATGAGTTTATGATGGCAACAAAAGTAGAAGAAGAGAGATCTTATTCTCAAGTAGAAGCAAATTAGTGAAATAGAATAGTCAAAGATGAAGAGTTTTGAGATAGTATTTCAATGCTTCATTGAAGCTACAATCATGTGCATTCCTAGATGCAATCAGAGTAGTTCATTTTGGCAGTGAGCCATTTCCTTTCTTCTTTCTTCCTCTAGGTAGTGAGCCTTCTTGTAGTGAGCACTTATTTGGGTAGCGAGCCCTAGGCAGTGAGCCCTAGGGAGTGAGCCCTAAGGTAGTGAGCCTCCATTGTAATTTAGTATTGTTCCAACATAATATATTGTGAGCTAACACTTACCATGGTTTTTCCTAGTTTTAGGTTTTCTACGTAAAAATCCTGGTGTTCATGTGTGATGCACTGTTGTTGCTTCTTCTATGTTTAATTTGATTTATCATTGCATGTGGTAAATGGATTATTAGTTCAATAATTAAAAGGTTTAATAAACTACTAATTCACCCCCCTATCAGTAGTTTGGGTGTTCAACAATTGGTATCAGAGCCTGGTTCCTTGGAAGAAGTTTAACAACTTGAGGAAGATCTTGGAGATTGAAAACATGGTAGGAAAGAAGTATTCTACTCCTCCTGATGAAATTGATTCAACTAAAACTATACAATAAGATTGCATGCTGGTTAGTGAAGAACTTAAGGCTACCTTAGAAGATCTTGAGAAGATTGAAATGGAAAACAAGGATCTAAAAGAGAATGTCAAGGAAGCAGATGAGTGCATCAGAAAATTAAGGGAGCAAGTCAAGAGATTCAAAGAAAAACATAAGGAGGTTAGTGAATGATTGAAATTAGCAAATGAAACCTTGAATGATCTAAAGGTAGAATTTGTAGAAAGAGCAAAAGTAGAAGATGACCTAAACAAGTTGGTGAAAAACAAATCTAAAGAATATACAAATCTTGAACAAGAAGTTGTGACTTTGAAGGTAGACTTGAATAAAGAAAAAAGTTATGAAGAGAAGTTTAAGATAAGCTCAGCAAAACTTGATGAGATGATTGCAAGTCAAAAGAGTCCTGATGACAAAGAAGGCTTGGGATTTGAGAAAGGAGAAATCTCTAAGACCGATGAAGAAAGGAATATTGAGATCAAGAAGAACAAAGTCAAACAAAGTCAAAATCAAAAGAAAAGACCTAGAAGACCATCGTTCATGCAACCAAATGCTCAAAGGTATCCCTCTTTCAATGGTTATTGTAATGCATGTAATAAGTTTGGTCATAAGGCTACTTAGTGTAGGAGTAGAGTGATTCAAAACACTCCATTTTTTGGCTAGTGTTTTACTTGCAATAAAGTAGGTCATAAAGCTATTAAATGCAAAAGTCAGATAAGCTAGAATGGTTACAACAATGGTAAGAATGCTCAAACTTTCAAAGGTAACTGCTTTACATGCAAGAGATTTGGTCATAGAGCTAGTGAATGCATAAGTCAGTTAAGGAACAATTACAATAATGGAAGGAATGTTAAATCTTTCAATGGAAATTGATTTACTTGTAATAAATTTGGGCATAAGGCTAACCAATCCAGATCTAGAGTGAATGAAAGAAATAATGGACAGAGGAATGTTGTGTGCTTCAATTGCAACAGGCCTGGTCATATTGCAAGGTTTTGTAGAAGTAAGAACATGAAGAAGGATAACCAGGCAGAGTTGAAGAAATTAGTTGAAAGGATTGATCCGACAAAGTTCAAGGAGATGAATCAGATGTGGGTTAAGAAGGAATTACAAGAAGTCAAGGATGGGTCCACACCAACTTTTGGTGACGATACTTCCTCCAGGAAGTGAATTGGGAGCTCTGGCTTAGGAGGAGCTTCAATGAATATCCTATTCCCTCAGCTAGAAAAGTAGTGCTAACATTTAGCATAGAAATATGGGTTAGAGAACATCTTGACAAACCTTTTGAAGAAGATTCTGACAAAAAAGAACCTAATGTGGTGAATTGTGGAGCAATCTTGATCGATTGTGAGTAACAGAGAAAGGGTTTGACAACTTTTTGAAACAAGCATTTATGACGATTAAGTCTTGATGAAAAGAGGATATAAGGGATCCATTTGAAAGAAAAATCACTTTGCACTCAAACTTTCAAGCAACTCAAGAGATCTGAGAAGTGAGCAAAAGTGAATTCAAGCATCCACTGAAGAAACCCTAATGGAAGCAAAAGGTATTTACCATTCTCTCTTTTGAATAAATTTCTGTGTTGAGTCTACAAAAATGTCTATTCCTCAAGTAGTTGAGATAACAGAGAGACCCTACCCTAAGTTCAAGAAGCATCCCTTTAAATCATTAATGACTGATCCAAAAGGTGCATTTTCTGAGGTTCCACATGGTGTTATGCATACGGAAGATGTTAGGGCATACATACATGCAAACCTAGAAGAATATGATCACATAAAATTAGGGACATTATACTTGGATGAGCTGACTACTGACAATATTGTGTTGAAAGAAGAATACAATGTTCTGCATGAGAAGAACTTGGCTACCTGGTTAGATTTTCTAGTATTCTGAGATGATGCTTGGGTTAGATATGTGTTGAGCAGGATTCATGATGAGTTCTTTTGGCTTGACATACCTCACATGATAATAGATGATGCCATCAAAGTAGTAACTAGCATGTGCTCCATTGGAAAGGTCCCAGTCTTGAAGAATATGAAGAATAATACAATAATGCAATTGACTGGTGCAAAATTTGATAAGAGGGCACTAATTGTGAGTGATATTGTGGATCTGACAGTTAGATTTGCATCAATGGTTATTAGATACAAGGTTTACTTCTCCAACAGGGAGAATTTGGTGTCTACAATAGCCATATAAACATCATATGACATGGTTAAGAATAATACAGACTATGACCTGTGTGAGTTGCTCTGGGAACAACTGATGGAGAATCTAAGACACCAAATATCCCTTCACGAATGAAACTCTAATCATCTGTTTATTCTTCTATTTTCTAAGAGAGTTACCAAGTATGGATAATACTGGTTGGCTTGGTCATTCACCAGTAGCTGCACAAATTAAAAATAGTCTGCAGAGTTTAGGAAATGTTGATAAGCAGAATGTAGCATTATGGGGTTATTTAAAGAATTTCCAAAAGAAAATGTAGGCTACAACCAGAATCCTTGAAAAAGTAGTGAACAAATATGAGAAGGATATTGTGTTCATGGTGGACAAGGACAAATGCCTCATGGAGGCTATAGAACCAATAATTGTATGGGTCCTAGTGATGGGATATGAAGTCATAGAGGAAGTTTTAACTGGGTTGGCAGACCTAATTTTGAGAAAACCAAAGGACCTTAAGGAGGAAAGGTTTGACACATTTGAGGAACTATCGCTCAAAGTCCATTTGGAGAAAACACAATTGGAAATAAAGAAGAATGCAAGGAAAATGGTAGATGAGTTATTTAAAATCCATGGATTCACAGTGTTGTCCTCAAAATCAACTGCGCTCATTTTGTAGAATGACCCCTATGAAACTTGTCTGTTCCATAGCCTACACTCTAAGTATGCATTTCGAGGCAAGTCTCTTTGACCTTGTGCGTAGTCCTTTGACACCTGAGAATAGCTTGTAATATTCTCCTAAGATGGTTCCTCAAAATTCATGAAAATTGACTAGGTTACAAGCTTGTCAAAATATTAATTTTGACCTTTTTGGGACTTAGAAAATTTTCATTATTCACATGCTAGGGTGGTCAAAATCACCTCTTACGCATGTGTTTAAATTTTTCCTTTTTTCATGCAAGGGCGGAGAATTTTGCCACCATAGCATGTTTTTTCCTCTTTAATATGCATCAGCAGTAAAATTTACTGCTATTGCATTTTATCTCCTTTTATGTGTTTTAGCGATAAAAATGGCTGCCGATACACCTAATTAATGTCACACTGAGTTAACTCGTGTGACATTAATAACGTTCTTTTAGTTTTTGTTTTAGGTTTTTAAGGGTCTTTTAAATCATTTTTATTATGTTTTTCTTTCTATCTTGCCTTTGTTTCTTGCTGCGGGTGTGTCAAGCCATTGATTCGATTCGTTGAAAGCGGATTGTGGAGGCATTCTTCATCCAAGTTTGACTATATTATTTCCATTCATTCTTATCAGGTTAGTTTCTTTTTCTTTCTTTTCTAGTTGTTTCATGCTTAGGGTTTTTATAAATGGATAAAGCGTGATTAAATTCATCATTTCTGTTGTTTATCTTTCTATGTTTTCATGTTTCAAAAAACCTAGACATTCTAGTTTTTTGGATTGATTGTCTAGGTTTTTATCTTCATTTTAGGTTTTCTTTTTTATGTTTTTATTTTTCTTGCATCATGAGTTCTGAGTTTTCATTTGCTTCTTTAGATTTAACATTTTTATTTTTGTTTTAAAGTCCTTTGTGATAGCGGTAAATTTTACCAATCTTGCCATGAAAACTTTGAACTTCCTAATCACATACAGTAGCAGTAAATATTATTGCTTAAACATGAAAACTTCAAACTTCCATCATATGTTGAGTCGGCAATATTTACCACTCAAACATGTGATCCTGATGGTCCCTTTATGTAAAAGTGACAAATATTACTGTCGATACATAGATATTTGTAAAGGTTTTATCAAGTCTTATGCCAGTGAAAATCGTCGTTAGTGCATGAATTCCTGATTTGTACACTTATTACAATATCATAGATGCACAGGCGGTCAATTTTTCCACTTGTGCACTTTTGAAATTTCCATCCCAAGGTGTATAGGTGGTGAAATACACCCCCCTTACACAAAGCAAACTAATGAAATTTTATATGCAATGTCGGTAGATTTCACCACTCAAGTGCTTACTAGCAAAAATTTCTTCTTGTGTAGAGTCGGTGAAATTTGCCGCTCTTACATAAACCTTGCAAATTTTCCCAATGTGCTAAGTCAAAAAATTTTGCCCCTTGGACATAAAACCCTATGTTTCCCTCATTTGATGTAAAGGCGGTAAAAAAAGTCGTTGTTACACTACCAAAATCATCCTACATGTAGAAGCGGAAAATTTTGTTGCCTATGCACTATACCATTTAAATTACCGCCCTGCCATTTACAACTCCCCTTAACATGCAAGGGCAGCGAATTTTGCTCCCCGTGCATTCATTCTCCTGAATTTTTCTAACTCTGGAGAACTTTCTAAATTGCTATCTTGAGTCCAATTTCCTCCATTTTTTCAACCCACGTTCTCTTTAGACCTTTCAAGCTCACTCCTTAGTCATGATCGCTAATATACAACTTCCCTAAATTACCAGTATTTCTCCTAACTGCAAGATCATGACTTCTTGTTCCAGTTTCTCTTGCAAGTTGCCAAGGTGTTCAATTCATCTGAAGGAGTCTTCTTTCTAGATGACTGATTTGTTTCCAAAGAAAGACAATGCCATGAAATACAAATATCAAAGTGTATTTCCCATAACTTCAGTGACATCAAATGTTGATGAGATATGGGATACAGAGATCGGCCATGTGGACATGGCTGAATTTGTGGAGAGAACAAAGTCAGATAAACTGAGTCCCTATATGTAGAAGATTGTTAAGAGCAACATTCATTTGGTAGCTTCATTCTCTGTTGCTGCACACAATACAGAGTTTGTTCTCCAAGTTGCTCATTTCTACAACAGAGATACCAGGGAAGCAGTAGATGCTCACGACAATGTCATCATGAGGCTTGATCCAAAATTCATAGATAAGGTGTTCATGTGTCTAAGAGATGATAATGTTGTAGAACTAGATTTTGGTATTGCTCATCGTGAATATGATAAAGATGTAAAAAAGGAAAAAAGGGTGATAAACACTAAGTGGATCAAGACTACTAGACCAAATTTGTCTAGATGGCCTAGGAGTTTTCCTAGGAGCGACTTTGTGGAGGAAGTGATCTAATAACTCTTCTCAATAGAGTTAGAGGTCTATCTACATCTTCAACTTTCCATGAATGAATGTATCCATACATCAAAGTCATACTTCAGGGTAAGCAGACTATCTTTTGGGGAGACCAAGTTAGTAATGCTCTTCATGAGCAATTAACTAAATTGTCAACTACCTCAAAGTTCTACATGACTTCTTATCTAGTGTATATAGCAGCTTCTATGAGAAGCTTCCCAGGCTTAACATCTGATGGAGATAGGAGAGTTGTACTTGTTTATCAGTACTATCCTCAGCTCACTTTGAAAGTCTCAATTCATCATTTCAGAAGGGTGAATGATGCCTTTATTGCCGTTTTCTTGTGCCTTTTTGATCCTCGGTTGGAATAGAGAAGATTTTCAGATGATGCCCGGTTAGTGGTAAATGGTTATGGTTGTTTATTTCTTCAATTTTCAACTTTCACATATCTCAGAGTTGTCTTTTATCAAGGTTATCCCTATATTCTTCCAACATTTCCCTCTGATAAACTTGTTCTAATGGAGTTGTGTCAACAAATGATTGTTGTCCATAACGAATAGATGGAATTGAAAAAGCTCGGATTTAGGTTTCCTATTGAGATTGGTAGATATTTTGTGGCAAGTGCTGCTAAGGCCAAGGCAATAGAAATAGAAATGTAGATGGTCACAATGAAGATGTTCAAGAAGAGACTCCATTTTGATTACAGGGGAGTGAAAGATAGAATAAAGAGAAAGACCTAGTTTCATGAGCCAATGGTTGAAGATATCTGGGTTGATTTGAGGATAGAGGAGGAAATTAGAAAGTTGGATTATAGCAGGTTGACTCTAAATCAATTTGAATATTTGGGTCTAGCTGATATCCCAGAAGATATGGTGGATGATGAAGAAGTTGTTAGTTCAAGCTATGTCAATCAAAATGTTGCTAACTCTCCCTTGCCTGCTATACAATGGCCAAAAAAGGAGTTAACTTCCTTGACAAAAAGGTTTGAGCCAATTTTGGCTAATACGAATCTGTGGCTTCAGAGCAAAGGTATTCCTTTGAAGGATTTCATACCTAGATTTGAGGAAGAAGTCTTAGAGTAAATAGGTAAGAAGGTTGAGTTGAGAACAAAGAATAAAAGTGATACTCCAAGCACATCCAAGGTGTCCAAACCTAGGATTAAATTTGTGTCCAAAGGAAAAAAGGGCAAAGTTGCAAAAGAAGAGTTTGATGCTAAGGACATGGAAGTTGAAGAACATGGTGTTGAGGAACAAACTGCTGAAGAAATAGATAAGGAAGATAAGTCTTTAGGAGAGAAAATAGATGAATAGGAGAAAGAAGAAGGAGATAGTCAGGAAGGTCTATAGGATACAACCATGTCTCCACAAAGGGATGATCCATAAGGAACTGAAAACCCTTCTCCCTTACCTAATGTATCTATTTCAACTCTTGTGTCTATTCTTCCTACTACCCCAGTTTCACCCATCAATATTCCATCTTCTGAGTCACCATCATCTTCAAGAATAATTTTTGATAATCCACAAGTTGCCTTTGATAAAGTTCTTCATTCTTCTAGATCAATTCCTAGTTTGTCTTCGCCCTCTTATGACATTGGTGATTCTTCAATCTTTGAACATTTTGTTTTGGGTACTGAGCAAGTTTCAAATGTGGATATGTCAGGTACAGTGTTCACCAATACTCCTCCTATCATAACTACTTCAAGTGTCGGTACAGTTTATTCTACACCAACAATGGGGTATGATCCAAATGTTAGTACATCGATGCTTCCTCCCTAGCTTTCACTGTATACACCTAAGACGAAGAAACAAGCCATCTCTCTAGATGACTTTGATTTTGGCAAGTTGGTACCAGTGAAGGATAAAACTCGAATGAAGCCTAAAACTCTTTCTCGGCTACTGGAAGATAAAGGCCACAAATATGTAGAGATTGCTCGACTACCACAGGATGTAATAGTTGAAAATTTTAGTATGAAGGACTACACCATTTCTAGAATTGAACTTGGAAAGATCACGCATGAAAGTGTGAAAGTTGATATGTAATTTGCAATGGATTCTTTAATTTAGAAGTTTGATACAGAAAAAGAAATGAAGGACCACTACAAGGCAATGCCAGAATAGTTGGCTGCGGTGTTAAGGAAAATTACTCTGGCATCTGAGCCAATAACTCCTGAAGCTGTTTCATACAAGATCCTATCATTTAGAAAGTTGAGAAAACTCACCTAAAAGGAAAAGTGGTTGAAGAGTATTTGGAAAAGATGCAGGCACAAAGAGTGTCTCTTCTCATAGAGACAGCTGAAAAGACAAGCAAGTTGGAGAAGATTAGAACAAAACTTGATGACCTGGTTGATACTATTTCTCAGGATATTGAATATCTAGAGGGAATCTATGAGAAGTGGATCGAAATGAAGAAGCTTAAGGTAAATACTCTAATATCAATTGGTGTTATTCCAAATCATGATTCATATGTGGAAACTAAAGAAGCATTTGTTTATCAGAGTAATGTTTTGAAAGACTTGATCAAAGATTTGGAAAACACCAAGGAGCTAAGTGAACAAAGTGATGTTAGTCTCTTTCATAAATTGGAGGAGCTTCCATGTAATTTGATATCAGAGGATCATCACTTCCTCCCTGTAGACAAGATGATTCAAGAATTCAAAAATATGTTCCAAAAAGAGTTTGAAGATAAAGCTTTCTCAATTTCTTCTTTGGACAACATTCTGGATAATTAGTTAACATTAGATAACCTAAAGTCTAAGTTAACTAGTCATGGAAAGGCGACCACAATAGTAAAGGATGCAGTGATCAGGGCTCAGATGATCTTTAGGAACATTGTTAGTCCAGATAGTTTGGGAATACAAGTGGCATTTACCATGTATGATGCTCATTGGAAGAAAGATGGCAATACAAGTTGTTGCAACATTTCATAAGTTAGTTTATTTTATGTTTTCATATGTCTTTTGTTTGTAATTATGGCATATTTACATGTACTTTTCTCATATGTAATTACATGTAAAAATATAGGAAGTCCCAAGTCAATAAGGACTCCTATTTTTGAATAAGTCAAGGTAGTTAGGTTTTTCCTAAATTTTCTCAAGGCCTCTCCCTATAAATAAAGAGGGCCTCTATTGTAATATTTATCTTTTGACTATTGAAGTGAAGTGCTGCCATTTTGAAGAGCAATTTGAGACTTTGAGCTTATTTTGTAAATCAATTTTCAAGCAATATAAAGAAGCAAGTTGGCATCCAATCTTTGTCTTGGAGCAAGTTTGTGAATGTTATAGAATTGTTCTTATGTGTTTTCTATCACATGATCTTATATGGATGTTTGAATTGTGAGCGTGAATATCAAGTGTTTGGGAGGTGATTCAAATCGGAATTTGTAGACTTTGTGTTGCTATTTCTTATTTGAGATTAATGTTTAAGTTTGTGAATGAAAAGTAATTTGAAGACTTTGGTCTACAAATTATTGTTTGTGATTGTGTCATTTTACCTCAGCATATAGTGAAGACTTTGAGCTGCACTCTATTATGAAATCTTTCATTTTCAATCGGCATAAGAATCAATGAGAAACTTTATGTTTTCATGGGTTTCTTGGTTATCAACACAAGTGGGTACTTTTCAGCTAGTAAATTGTTTTGAGTTTTGTATTGAACATTGTAAACATCATTTCTAAAAAAAAGGGAGAAATGGATGATATGAAATCACCCCAAAGTTAGTTTTATTGTAAATAAGTTCAAAATAGTTAGAAAAGGGAATCTCCCCTTGCTAAGAGGAGAGAAATTTCTCATCATAGCTATGGCGATATAACTATTTTGCCATTAGTTAGTTAATGACAAAATATTCACCCAACAATTTTTTGGCGACTCTACTAGGGAAGAACGCACAACTTGGAGCCTCACAGTTTGAGTTGAAGCATTTCGTCCTCGTCCATTGTTTTAAGTTGCTTCCAAATCTTTGTTAAGTACATTGCATTCTGGCAGACTCAAGGTATACAAGAAGTAAGAGACCTCAAGGAATTATTGATCCTGTGTTTGAGTTAATGCAGCAAAATAATTTTGGTCTTTTGACTCTGAAACCTCGGCTTCAGTGAACAAGGAGTTTTCCTCCTGCCAGTGCCAGGTCCCCTATACCAAGTGAAGCTTCCAACTCAAATACTAACAGAGTTTTATTTGTTCAAGTTCAACAAAGGTTTGTCATCCCACGTTTCAATCAGCACATAATGGCAGCTCAAGGCCCGTGGGGTAATACTTTTGGACCTCTAAATTTGACACCACCATTGCATGAACTACCCTATAGTTCAAGAAAGAATTTCCCAAAATTCTATGGAGATGGGAAAGTCCATCCTGATGAACACATTGCATCTTTTTGTATAGCTTGTGGTGTGCTAGGGGTGGAACATGAAGATGTAGCTAAGAGACATTTTGTAGAAACACTTCAAGGTGCTACTGCAGACTGGTTTTATCATCTTCAAGCCCAAACCATAACCAATTGGAATACTCTTAAAACCAAGTTTGAAGCTAGGTTTAAGCCTACAGAATATACACATGCTTTGTTAGCCTAGCTAACATAGATGAAGAAAGAACCACATGAGCCCATATGAGATTTCATTGCCAAGTTCAATAAATTGACAAATAGGATTCCAACAACTGCTCAACCAATGGTGGAGAATCTTAAATGTTTATTCATCAACACCCAGCTTCCTGAGGTAAGTTTTCTATTAAGATGGGCTAATCCTGTTGATCTTCCTTTAGCTCAAAGATTGGCTATGAAGGTTGAAGATGATTTTATCCTTACAGGTAAGATAAGAAGGGATTCAAATAGAAATAGAGGTCAACCCTCTACTGATAATCCTTCCACAAGCACCACAGATCCTATGGTGCAGAAGTTAGCAAATGAGTTGCTAGCTTTGAAAAAGAAAATGTCCTAGGGTATGTCCGCTCCTTCTTATAGGGACATACCAAGAAGGACATTCCCTAACAATTCATATCAAGGAAATGTTGTGATAAACCAAGGGAAGAATAGGCTTCCGCCAACACATGGGAAGCTTGCCATTGAAGCACTCTTGGTCAACTCAGTAGTTGGCTACTGTGAAGCGGAATAGGATAATTCTTTCCAACCTGATTTGGATCAGGAAAATAATGCTAATCTTTTTACAGAAGGAGAGCAAGAATTAGCTGGCAACTCTACTATTGGGTTCCTGAACTATCAAATGAAGCAGAAAGAGAAGAAGATATATATGGTGGAGCTTATGTTGTTTTCACCAGGTCCCAAAATCAATCAAATCAACAAGTGGCTGATAAAGGAAAGTCAAGAGAAGAGCCTCAACCTGTGATTTCAATTGCCAAATGAGGAACTCCATTGCCTTTTCAATCAAGGGACCCGACTGTTAATAAACAAGTAAGTTCTTCTAACAATCCTACTTCTTCTACTTCTATTGCTCAGACTAGTACTATCCCAATTAAACCCTAGGATGAAGGATTTCCTACCTTTGTGTCTAATTTATTTCAACTCTTTGACATAATTGACCATGCTAGGAAAACCAAAATCCAAATGTCTGAGGTAGAATATTTGCAGGCTAACCTCGACCAATTTGAGAGGTTAGCTAAGCATGTTAAAAATAAGGCTGCCCTATAGGGAAAGATTCTTCCAAGACTATTCATGACTCCTCAAAGAATAGGTCCACCCAAAATAACTTAGTTACTACTCCCCTTGTTGCTCTAGGGAAAATAGAACCCTTCTATGTTTCTCTGTTAGTCAATGGCCACAAGTTAAGTAATTGTATCATAGACTCGGGAGCTTCTGACAATGTCATGCCTACCAAGATGGTAGATGCTCTTGGTCTCACTTTGACCAAGACCTTCGAGAGATGTTTTTCAATGGAAAATAAGCAAGTGCCTTTGTTAGGCCAAATTAAGGATGCACAATTTGCATTCACAGCTTTTTCGGAGAAGAGAATAAAGATGACTATCCTGGTTTCTAATGTTCCAGCTTCTTATGGTATTTTGCTTTGACGCAATTTTTGTAATGATGTGGGGGGAGAAATAAATATGTATTTGTCTAAGGTAAGGATACCTATCAAAGGTATCATGCAAAAATTGCTTCCTGAAAGGGAGGCAAAATATATTGTTACTCAAACTGAAGATCCAAAAGCTCAAATTTTATTTGAGTCCTCAGGAATGGGTAATTATTTCTTGACCACTAAAAACACTTCTTGTTCATCAGATGAAAATTTAGATAATTCAGATGAAGACTCAAAAGAAAATTTAGATGAAAGTTCAGACGAGAGTATAGTGATACCGGATTCTTCTTTCTCAAACGAGGAGTCTACTGGTCATAGAAATATCAAAATGGTAAATTCAAATAATATTTGAATTTCAGAATTTGATGGTAGCTGTTCTTCCACTCAATCTGGGGCTAGAATCGTTCTAATATCTCCACAAGGTGATATTTTTCATTTCTCCTATAAGCTACAGTTTGACAATACTAACAACACTGTCAAGTACAAATCATTGTTGCTCGGAATGGAGGCTGCTTGAGTTAAGGGTATTAAAAATCTTCATGCACAAGGTGATGTAGATCTTGGTGTTTGTCAGGTAAGAAATCTTTACCAAACCAAGAATGAAAGGCCGAGACATTACTGCAATCATGTTTGGGATTGCATTGAAGGTTTTGATGCTTTCGACATCTCCATGGTACCAAGAGAGTTTAATGATCGTACTGATTCATTGGTTGTCTCCACCAACCTTATGGTCCCTCACACGGATTTTAAAGGTGATAAGTACACAATTGAGTTGGTTTTTTGACCAAGTGTACCGGATAATGCTGACCATTGGCAAGTCTTCAATGGTGATAATCAGATCATAGCTTTCTTAGAGAAGACAAATAGCTTTGATGAACTCTACTTTGAAGGTAGTGATTCTCCACCTCAGGAATATGTTTCTAAAGAAGATTTATAGATTGGTGAGGAGATTCTTCAATTAAAAGGGAATAAAATTTTGAAAGGTTTGGTTTTGCTGGAAAAATTATTTGAGAAGGATGATAGATATATGAAACAATAAAAACTTGATTCAAATTCATCAATGGAATTTGAACAAGTAAACTTGAGTTCTGAAGAAGATCCCAAGATAATTAACATCGAGAAATGTTGCACTGCTAATGAGAAATTCAAGTTCATTATACTTCTTTGCTACTACATTGATGTGTTGGTTTATTCATATGATGATCTGAAGTCCTTCAGACCCAAGGAGATCCAACACGAGATTCCTCTCAAGGTAGGATCATTGCCTCACAAGCAAAAGTAGAGGCAGTATAATCCCAAGATATCAGGTACTATTCTTTTTGAAATCCAAAAAATGTTAAATGCTAGGATAATCTTTCCTATCCATCATTCCACTTGGATTGCGAATATTGTTCTTGTGAGAAAGAAGAACCGAGAAATCCGTATTTGTGTTGATTTCAGAAATTTGAATCAATCTTCTTTAAAAGATAACTACCCTCTGCCTATTATGGATCAAGTGTTACAAACTATAACTAGTTCAGAGATGCTATCTATGTTAGATGGTTTTTCAGGCTACAATCAAGTAGAAGTCAATGAAGCAGATCAATACAAGACTGCTTTCACAACACCTTGGGGCACATTTGCATACCGCAGAATGTCGTTTGGTTTGATTAACGCTGGCACTACTTTCCAAAGAGCAATGGACCTCACTTTCAGAGATGAAATGGGTACATTCAATGTGGTGTACCTTGATGACTTGACCGTTTTCTCAAAAAAGCGTCAAGATCATGCCTATTACTTGCGACAAGTTCTGGAACTGTGTCGACAAAATGGTATTTCTCTTAATCCTAAGAAGTCAATTTTTGGGGTTACAAAAGGTAAGATTCTTGGTCACATTGTGTCCAAAGAAGGTACCAAAATTGACTCTGAGAGAGTTAAATCTATCCAAAGCCTTACTTTTCCTACTAGTAAGACTACAGTTCATTCTTTCTTTGGGAAGGTGAATTTTCTACGGAGGTTCATTCCAGAGTTCACAAAGAAAACTCATCATATTGTCAATATGATGAAGGGTAAGACCACTTTCCATTGGATCATGAAAGGTAAAGAAGCTTTCGAGGACATTAAAAGGGTCATAGCCCATGCTCCAGTTCTAGTTTGTCCTGACTACACTAAAGATTTCATAATGTATAGTTATGCTTCATAGCATACACTTTCAGCGATTCTTGTTCAGCAGAATGAGGAGGATGTAGAATCTCTGATTTCATTTATGAGTTGCCCACTGAAGGCTCATGAACTTAAGTACTCAAATATGGAGAGACATGGTTACGTTGTAGTCAAAGCGGTGAAGCATTTCAGGTTTTACATTCTGAATTCACATATTATTATTTTGGTGCTAGATACAAAAGTGAAATCTATCCTGACACAACAAGAATTTAGAACTAAAATGGGCAATTGGATTGCCAAAATTCAAGAATTTGATCTTGATATCAAACCAACTAAACTTGTACGTGGGAGAGGTTTGTGTTAGCTAATTGCTGATAATGTCCCAAAAGAAATAGGTGATGAAGAGGTAGAGGTCGAAGATGTTCCAATTGTTCTCTTTGTTACTACAACAAATGAGTGGTATTCCAATATGACTTATTTTCTCACATATGGTGAGTGCCATTCTCATTTATCTTATAAAGAGAAGCGAACTATCAAGCTAAAGGCTGCAAACTATGTCTTATGGGATAACGGTTTGTATAAAAGAAGTCTTGATGGAGTTTTTCTCTGTTGTGTGGATAAAGCACAAAGCAAACTTTTAAAGTCTTTTCACAATTTGGCATGTGGAGGACATTTTTCTACACCTGTAAAGGCTCATAAAATTTTGTGGGCTAGGTACTATTGGCCTACATTATTTCAAGATGCATACAACTGGGTACGTAGATTTGAACTCTGCCAGCAATTTGTGGGGAAGCCTAAGTTAGCTGCACTACCACTAAAACTAGTTGTGATTGAAGAACCTTTTCAACAATGGGGCATTGACTTCATTGGTGTTGTGAACCCATTGTCGAGTGCAGGACACAATTTTGTTCTCACTATAATAGATTACTTCAGCAAGTGGGTGGAGGCAATTCTAGTTAAGCATGCTACTTCTAAGGTAGTGTGTAAATTCCTCAAGGAGAATATCATTTCCCAGTTTGGAGTTCCAAACAATATTGTAGCAGATAATGCTACATGTTTTTCTTCAAATGAGATCACTAGTTTTTTCTTTGAATATGGGATTATTCTTTCTCATTCATCTGACTATTATCCGCAAGGGAATGGTCAAGTAGAATCTAGAAATAAGAATTTGGTTACAATTATTAGGAAACAGGTAGAAGAAAATCAGAGAACATGGCATAAGGCTTTGTTTGATGCTTTATGGGCTGATAGAATTACCCCTAAGAGGGCAATTGGTATGTCACCATTCTAACTTCTATATGGTTTGAATGCAGAGATACCTATTACTTTATCTAATTGCTGGCTTTGAAGTTGGCAAAAGTAGTGGAAGATAGAACTTTTGAAAGTTCTATTGACAAAAGAATAATGTACCTTTCTGAACTTGAAGAGTAGTGGGTTATGGTAGTAGACCGTATTGTTGAGCATCAAAGTCAGGACAAGAAAATTTTTGACAAGAAGGCGAAGGCTAGAGATTTTCAAATTGGGGATCAGGTCTTGTTATGGGACAAGAGGAGAAAGCCAAAAGGGATGCATGGGAAATTTGATTCCCTATGGAGAGGCCCGTTCGTCATTCACCAACTTTGTGGTGAGAATAGTTTCTTGCTGGAGTACCAAGATGGGACACTACTCTTATTGCCCCATAGTGGACAACATCTAAAGCATTTCAATCCCTGAAGTATCAGATAAGTTCATTTGTATATTTGTAAAGTTTTGTGTTTTTCTTTTAGTCTTTTTGTGTCTTTTTCTTTTGGTAGCTTGACTCTATGGCCTAATGGCATGGATGAAGGCACTTAGAGACTAGATTCTTCTCCATTTGATCATTTCAAAGAATGATCAAAGGAAGTTCGCTAGTTAGAGCCAGCTGTTGTCCTCAAAATTAGCTACGCTCATTTTGTAGGATGACCCCTACGAAACTTGTCTGTTTCGTAGCCTACACTCTAAGTATGAATTTTGAGGCAAGTCTCTTTGACCTTGTGTGTAGTCCTATGACACCTGAGAATAGCTTGTAATGTTCTCCTAAGATGGTTCCTTAAAATTTGTGAAAATCAACTAGGTTACAAGCTTGTCAAAATATTAATTTTGACCTTTTTGGGACTTAGAAAATTTTCATTATTCACATGCTAGGGTGGTCAAAATCACTGCTTATGCATATGTTTAAAGTTTTCCTTTTTGTATGCAAGGGCAGTGAATTTCATCGCCCTAGCATGTTGTTTCCTCTTTAATATGCATTAGCAGTAAAATTTACCGCTATTGCATTTTATCTCCTTTTATGTGTTTTAGCGGTAAAAATGGCCGCCGATACACCTAGTTAATGTCACACTAAGTTAACTCATGTGACATTAATAACATTCTTTTAGTTTTTGTTTTACATTTTTAAGGGTCTTTTAAATCATTTTTATTATGTTTTTCTTTCTATCTTGCCTTCATTTCTTGCTCCGGGTGTGTCAAGCCATCGGTTCGATTCGTTGAAAGCAGATTATGGAGGCATTCTTCATTGGAGTTTGACTGTATTATTTCCATTCATTCTTATCAGGTTAGTTTATTTTTCTTTCTTTTTTAGTCTTTTCATGCTTAGGGTTTTTATAAATGGATAAAGCGTTATTAAATTCATCATTTCTGTTGTTTATCTTTCTATGTTTTCATGTTTCAAAAACCATCGACGTTCTGGTTTTTTGGATTGATTGTCTAGGTTTTTATCTTCATTTTAGGTTTTCTTTCTTATGTTTTTATTTTTCTTGTATCATGAGTTATGAGTTTTCATTTGCTTGTTTAGATTTAGCATTTTTGTTTTCGTTTTAAAGTCCTTTGTGATAGCGGTAAATTTTATAGATCTTGCCATGAAAACTTCAAACTTCCATCACATGTTGAGTCGGCAATATTTACCGCTCAAACATGTGATCCTAATGATCCCTTTATGTAAAAGCGACAAATATTACCGTTGATACACAGATATTTGTAAAGGTTTTATCAAGTGTTATGTCGGTGAAAATCACTGTTAGTGCATGAATTCTTGATTTGTACATTTATTACAATATCATAGATGCATAGGCGGTCAATTTCGCCACTTGTGTACTTTTGAAATTTCCATCCCAAGGTGTATGGGCGGTGAAATTCGCCGCCTTACACAAAGAAAACTAATGAACTTTTATATGCAATGTCGGCATATTTCACCACTCAAGTGCTTACTAGCAAAAATTTCTTCTTGTGTAGAGTTGGCGAAATTTGCCATTCTTACATAAACCTTGCAAATTTTCCCGATGTGCTAGGTTAGCAAATTTTGCCGCTTGGACATAAAACCCTATGTTTTCCTCATTTGATGTAAAGGCGGTAAAATTCACCACTGTTACACTACCAAAATCATCCTACATGTAGAAGAGGCAAATTTTGTCACCTATGCACTATACCTTTTAAATTGTCGCCCTGACATTTGCAACTCCCCTTAACATGCAAGGGCGGTGAATTTTGCCGCCCGTGCATTCACTCTCTTGAATTTTTCTAACTCTGGAGAACTTTCTGAATTGCTATCTTGAGCCCGCTTTCCTCCATTTTATCAACCTGCTTGCTCTTTAGCCCTTTCAAGCTCACTCCTTTGGTCATGATTGCCAATATGCAGTTTCACTAAATTACCAATATTTCCCCTAACTGAAAGATCATGACTTCTTGTTACAGTTTCTCTTTCAAGCTGTCGAGGTCTTTAATTCATCCGAAGGAGTCTTCTTTCCAAATGACTGATCCGTCTTCAAAGAAATCCAAAGCCATGAAATACACTGATCAAGGTGTCTTTCTCGTAACTTTAGTGACATCAAATGTTGATGAGATATGGGATACAGAGATCGGCCACGTGGACATGACTGAATTTGTGGAGAGAACAAAGTCGGATAAACCCAATCCCTATATGTAGAAGATTGTTAAGAGCAACATTCATCTGGTGGCTTCATTCCCTCTTGCTGCACACAATACAGAGTTTGTTCTCCAAGTTGCTTATTTCTAGAACAGAGATACCAGGGTAGTAGTAGATGCTCATGTCAATATCATCATGAGGCTTGATCCAGATTTCATAGACAAGGTGTTCATGTGTCTGGGATCTAAAAATGTCACAGAATTGGATTTTGGTATTGCTCAGCGTGAATATGATAAAGATTTAGAAAAGGCAAAAAGGGTGATAAACACTAAGTGGCTCAAGACTGCTAGACCAAATTTGTCTAGATGGCCTAGAAGTTTTCCTAGGAGTGACTTTTTGGAGGAAGTAAGTGATCCAATAACTCTTCTCAGTAGAGTTAGAGGTCTATCTACATCTTCAACTTTCCATGAATGGATGGATCCATACATCAAGGTCATACTTCAGGGTAAGCAGACTATCTTCTGGGGAGAACAAGTTAGTAATGCTCTTCATGAGCAGTTAACTAAACTATCAACTACTTCAAAGTTCTACATGACTTCTTATCTGGTGTATATAACAGCTTCTATCAAAAGCTTCCTAGGCTTAACATCTGATGGAGACAGGAGAGTTGTACCTATTTATCAGTACTATCCTTAGCTCACTTTGAAAGGATCAATTTATCATTTCAAAAGGGTGAATGATGCCTTCTTTGTTGTTTTCTTGTGCCTTTTTTTATCCTCAATTGGAATAGAGAAGAATTTTAGATGAGGCTTGGTCAGTGGTAAATGGTTATGGTTGCGTATTTCTTCAATTTTCAACTTTCACATATCTCAGAGTTGGCTTTTATCAAGGTAATCCCTATATGCTTCCAATATTTCCCTCTGATAAACTTGTTCTAATGGAGTTGTGTCGATAAATGATTGTTGTCCATAACAAACAGATGGAATTGAAAAAGCTTGGATTTAGGTTTCCTATTGAGATTGGTATATATTCTGTGGCAGCTGCTACTAAGGCAAAGGCAATGGAAATAGAGATGGTCACAATGAAAATGTTCAAGAAGAGACTTCATTTTGATTATAGGGGGGTGAAAGACAGAATAAAGAGAAAGAGCCAGTTTCATGAGCCATGGTTGAAGATATCTAGGTTGATTTGAGGATAGAGGAGGAAATTAGAAAGTTGGATTATAGCAGGTTGACTCTAAATCAAATTGAATATTTGGGTCTAGATGATATCCCAAAAGATATGGTGGATGATGAAGAAGTTGTTAGTTCAAGCTATGTCAATCAAAATTTTGCTAACTCTCCCTTACCTATTGTACAATGGTCAAAAAAGGAGTTAACTTCCTTGAGGAAGAGGTTGGAGCCAATTCTGGCTAATATGAATTTGTGGCTTCAGAGCAAAGGTATTCCTTTGAAGGATTTCATAATTGGATCTAAGAAAGAAGTCTTAGAGAAATTAGGTATGAAGGTTGAGTTGAGAACAAATAATAAAAGTGATCCTCCAAGCACATCCAAGGTGTCCAAACCTAGGATTAAATTTGTGTCCAAAGGAAAAAAGGGCAAAGTTGTAGAAGAAGAGTCTGATGCTAAGGACATGGAAGTTGAAGAACAGGGTGTTGAGGAACAAACTGCTGAAGAAATGGATATGGAAGATAAGTCTTCCGAGGAGAAAAGAGATGAACAGGAGAAAGAAGAAGGAGATAGTCAGGAAGGTCTTCAGGATACAACCATGTCTCCACAAAGGGATGATCCACAAGGAACGGAAAACCCTTCTCCCTTACCTAATGTATCTATTTCAACTCCCATGTCTATTCTTCTTACTACCCCAGTTTCACCCATCAATATTCCATCTTCTAAGTCACCATCATCTTCAAGAACAATTTTTGATAATCCACAAGTTGCCTTTGATAATGTTCTTCTTTCTTCTGGATCAATTCCTAGTTTGTCTTCGCCCTCTTATGACATTGGTGATTTTTCAATCTTTGAACATTTTGTTTTGGGTACTGAGCAAGTTTCAAATGTGGATATGTTAGGTGCAGTGTTCACCAATACTCCTCCTATCATTACTACTTCAAGTGTGGGTACAGTTCCTTCTACACCAACAATGGGTTCTGATCCAAATGTTAGTACATCTATGCTTTCTCCCTGGCTTTTAGCGTATACACCTAAGAGGAAGAAACAAGCCATCTCTCTAGATGACTTTAATTTTGGCAAGTTGGTACCAGTGAAGGCTAAAACTCAAAAGAAGCCCAAAACTCTTTCTCAGCTGCTGGAAGATAAAGGCCACAAATATGTAGAGATTGCTTGACCACCACAGGATGTAACAGTTGAAATTTTTAGTATGAAGGACTAAACCATTTCTAGAATTGAACTTAGAAAGATCACGCATGAAAGTACAAAAGCTGATATGCAATCTATAATGGATTCTTTAATTCAAAAGTTTGATCAGGAAAAAGAAATGACGGACCACTACAAGGCAATGGCAGAACAACTAGTTGCAATGGTAAGGAAAATTACTCTGGCATTTGAGCCAATAACTCTTGAACCTATTTCTGTAGAAGATCCTGTCAATCAGAAAGCTGGGAAGACTCACTTAAAAGGAAAAGTGGTTGAAGAGTATTTGGAAAAGATGCAAGTGCAAATCATGTCTCTTCTCACAGAGACAACTGAAAAGACAAGCAAGATGACCTGGTTAATACTATTTCTCAAGATATTGAATATCTGGAGGGAAGCTATGAAAAGTAGATCAAAATGAAGAAGTTGAAGGTAAATACTCTAATATCAATTGTTGTTATTCCAAATCGTGATTCATATGTGGAAACTAAAGAAGTGTTGGTCTATCGGAGTAATGTTTTGAAAGACTTGATCAAAGGTTTGGAAAGCACCAAGGAGCTAAGTGAACAAAGTGATGTTAGTCTCTTTCATAAATTGGAGGAGATTCCATGTAATTTGGTATCAGAGGATCATCACTTCCTCCCTGCAAACAAGATGATTCAAGAATTCAAAAATATGTTCCAAAAAGAGTTTGAAGATAAAGCTTTCTCAATTTCATCTTTGGACAACATTCTGGATAATCAGTTAACATTAGATAACCTAAAGTATAAGTTAACTAGTCATGCAAAGGAAACCACAATAGTAAAGGATGCAGTGATTAGGGGTTAGATGATCTTTAGGAACACCGTTAGTCCAGATAGTTTGGGAATACAAGCGACATTTACCATGTATGATGCTCATTTGAAGAAAGATGGCAATACAAGTTGATTCAACTTTTCATAACTTAGTTTATTTTATGTTTTCATATGTCTTTTGTTTGTAATTATGGACATATTTACATGTACTTTTCTCATATGTAATTACATGTAAAAATATAGGAAGTCCCAAGTCAATAAGGACTCCTATTTTTGAATAAGTCAAGGTAGTTAGGTTTTCCCTAAATTTTCTCAAGGCCTCTCCCTATAAATAAAGAGGGCCTCTATTGTAATAGTTATCTTTTGAATATTGAAGCGAAGTGCTGCCATTTTGAAGAGCAATTTGAGACTTTGAGGTTATTTTGTAAATCAATTATCAAGCAATATAAAGAAGCAAGTTGGCATCCAATCTTTGTCTTGGAGCAAGTTTTTGAATGTTATAGAATTTGTCTTATGTTTTTTCTATCACATGATCTTATATGAATGTTTAAATTGTGAGTGTGAATATCAAGTGTTTGGGAGGTGATTCAAATTGAAATTTGTAGACTTTGTGCTGCTATTTCTTATTTGAGATTAGTGTTTAATTTTGTGAATGAAAAGTAATTTGAAGACTTTGGGCTACAAATTATTGTTCATGATCATGTCATTTTACCTCAGCATATAGTGAAGACTTTGAGTTGCACTCTATTATGAAATCTTTCATTTTCAATCGGCATAAGAAGCAACGAGAAACTTTGTGATTTCGTGGGTTCCTTGGTTATCAACACAAGTAGGTACATTTTAGATAGTAAATTGTTTTGAGTTTTGTATTGAACATTGTAAACATCATTTCTGAAAAAAAAGAGAAATGGATGATATGAAATCACCCCAAAGTTAGTTTTATTGTAAATAAGTTTGAAATAGTTAGAAAATGGAACCTCCCCTTGCTAAGAGGAGAGAAACTTCTCATCATAGCTGTGGCGATATAACCATTTTGCCATTACTTAGTTAATGACAAAATATTCACCCAACACACAGATGAACAAATAAGTGAAGCAAGAGCAAAGCAAAGGCATCCAAGGCTACAAGTGCTTCAGAAGGGCAGGCATCAAAAGCTCTGGAGAAGAAGAAAGAGGAGAAAACTAAGAAAGAAAAGTCTATATCTAGCCCTGTAAGAAGAACAAAACCTCCACCTCTGCAACTATTTCCAAAAGTTCTGGACCTTCTGTTGAAGCTGAGAAACTGAAAATAGGGGCTCCAAGTGCAAAGAAAGAGATACCTAAGAATAAGATTGAGAAAGAAAAGACAAAGCTTGCAAAGGCTAAAAAGCAAATGCCTATGAAGAAGACTATAGAGAAAAAGAAAAGAAAGAAAACAAAGGCCACAAAGAGAGTATATGTAAGCCTTGGTGAAGGAGAAGAAGAAGAAGACACAAAAACTGATGTAGAAATCAAGGCCAAGAAGGCTAAAATTGATGAAACAACTGAAAGCAAAAAGGAGAAGCCCTTCAGAAAGACCAAAAATAAGAAGGAAGATGAGAAGACTGAAAGAGAAGCAATGTTATCCTTGGAAACCTTAGTTAATGCATTTGCTCATGGAAATTTGAAACCTATTGTTCAAATGTATGATGAAAGATTAGATGCAAACAAGGTAATAATTGAAACAACAGTGGTTAGATACTTGGAAATGTTTAATAAATCTTTGATTGAGATCATAGATGAATTACCAGATAGCCTAGGGAGCATTATGATAATAAGGAAAGAAGGGGCTATGACCAAAGATGTTGAGATAAAAGAATATGTCTTGTTGAATTTTTGCCCAAGCATGATAAATGAAGAAATAGCCAAAGTCACAAAGATACTCAATGAAAGGTTTAGAACAAAGAAAAGAGTTAATACTCTTATGTATGGTGACACTAAGAGTTTGGTCAAGGAGACCAAGGAGATAACACTAAAGGTGTTACATGAGTTGCAAATTCCAACTGTGGTTGACATTGATGAAGAGGAACAAAATATTGGTGGTGATAATACTGTTCTAGAAGTGAGTACTGAGTAGAGCATGAACCAAAGTGCAATTACTTCTCTAGAAAGCTCTGGAAAGGATGAAGAAAGGAAAAATTCTAAGAAAGAGAAGAGCTCTGAAGAAGCAAAGGTAGCTCCAGAAGAGAAGACATTTGGGAGACAAGAAGAGCAGAGATAAGAGATAGATGAACAAATGATGGATAATTCTACTTTGGAAATGGAAGGAGGTGAACAAGAGAAAAGTCAAGAACCTTTGGAGAGAAAAGATATTGAGGAATCCTAGAGAGACACTGCTGACTCTTTAAGAGAGTTTTTGGAGAAGCTATAAGGAAGCTCAGTTTTTTATTGTACTTGAGCTATTACAGGGTCCAATTAACCCTACCACTATGTCCCCACTACAGAAGTTAAGACTTGGGGCAATTTTCCAAACCATTGCACATGAGGAGATATTAAAATCTCACATGGAGGAAAGTGAGATGTTAGAAGATGCAACAACAATTTTTGAAAAGTTAATGCTTGGAATAAAGAGAGACACATCCTTGATCCCTACTGCACAAATGAAAAGTTGATGGAATCAATCAATTCTCATTTTGAGTCCCTAGAGAAAGCTGGATAAAAGAAAGTAAGGGCAGAGATTGATGATAAAAGGTTAGTAGCTCTGCTAATTGATAAACTCTCTCAAGATAAAGTTTTATTAGAGAAGAGTATAGAGTATGCACAAACTATTATAAAAGAAGCAAGTGAAATATATCAAATCTATCTTACTTGGCCTGAGAGAACAAAGGACCTAAAGGAGAAGATAAGTGGATTAGAAGCCAAAATAATGGACATCTCCAAAACATATGATCTAGTGAAAGATATTGTTACCAACAAAGGGAAAAAGTAGAAACTATCCACTCCAATATACATAAGGTGCAGATGCAGAGAGAGGTTATAAAGCATAGAATAAGCCAACATCAAGAGATTGTGAGCTTCAAAATTGCATCAATGGCCAGATTAGTAGCAAATACAAAGAAGACAAAGCAAATCATTGAGGTCCCTGCTACTATGAAGAAGGCAGAAGATATGGTGTCCCAGATCAATGGACACATATTAATTTTGAGTGATGTCAAAGTTAGATGGGATCAAGATGTAGATCAACTAAGGCAACTTTATTTAGACATCCTCCTAGCAAAAGAATAAGACATTTTTTACTATACTTGTATATATATGCAGATAGTAGAAAAATAATTTTGAAGTTTTGGCAGCTTGTACATATCTTTGTATTATACACCTTTGCCATTGATGTCAAAGGGGGAGAATGAAACATGTGAAAAATATTTGAAAAGTAAGAAGAGAACCATGGAGTTAAGGGGAGCAGTGTGTAAAGAGAAAGGGGGAGTAGTGAAATAGTTTTTCACGTCAAGTGTTGCCATCAATCCCAAAGGGGGAGGTTGTTGGCAACTTGGAAAACATCATTAAGAAAGAGACACTATTGGTATGATGATGATTGATTATGCATGATGTTTGAAGGTGTTTTCATTGATGGAAACAAGAAAAGGAACAAGGTTGAGAAAAAGTTTTTCGTTTGGTGAAGAAAACTTAGTCATTTTGACTAAGTGTTGGTAGTATGCAGGCGAAAGCGCGATAGAGTGGCAGTGCAATGGATGAAATTGGTCTACAGTTGAAAATCAAATCATGCGGTTCTGGTATGTTATTTTCTATACTTAAGTGACCTTATATGCAAGATTTTATCCCTTGACGAGTACCAGAAGCATATCTTCAAGCAGTCTAAGTCTGACAGAGCAAAGTACAGTGAAATTTAGAACATAACACTCAATTGATTTGGTCTACATTCCTCTGGTGATGGATATCTTGTTATGTGGTTTTGAGGTGTTGTAAACACTTATGTGAAGTGTTTAAATCTAGAGTTTTAGATTCTTAGATCCACTGGTAGGATAGTTATGAGTGTCTAAGTATCACTACTTGGTGTGGTGTAGCTTGACTATGACAGGGCATGTGTTCTTAAGGTCCGTATTTTACCGCAAGAGAATATTTTCCTCTATGGTTATGAAGGTATGATCTGTGATGTCTAAAGAATATTTGATATGATTTTGGGAAAGTTTTGTGGTCCGCAGTGAAAGTTCTAGTCTGACAGATAGACTGAGTCAGTAATAGTTGATGTTTCAGGTCGACATGATAGTGTGATATATGTGTGGTGAGTTCTATTGTTTGGAATCCTTTTCTAAGTGGTCTTATAGTTGGAGCCAACATGTGTGAATAAGATTCAAGTGGTGTTTGGGTTCGTGGTGTATTTTGATGAATATTTTTAGCTGACAAGTTACATGTTATTTAACTATATGCTTTTTCTGAGCATGCCGACCTAATATGAAGACTTATATATATATATATGAGATCCAACTCGGTGTTTGGATGATGATGTGCGAGTGTGTAAATGTGTGTGTGCGACAAGTGAGGTTGGACGAGTTTGTGAGGGCAACAAAAGTAGAATAAGAGAGATCTTATTCTCATGTAGAAGTAGAGTAGTGAAATAGAGAAGTCAAAGATGAAGAGTTTTGAGATAGTATTTCAATGCTTCATTGGAGTTGCAATCATGCACTCGTAGATGCAATCAGACTAGTTCATTTTGGCAGTGAACCATTTCATTTCTTCTTTCTTTCTCTAGGCAGTGAGCCTTCTTGTAATGAGCACTTCTTTGGGCAGTGAGCCTTCATTACAATTTGGTATTGTTCCTACATAACATATTATCAGCTAACACTCACTGTGGTTTTTCCCAATTTTGGGTTTTCCACGTAAAAATCCTAGTGTTCATGTGTGATGCATTGTTGTTGCTTCTTCTATGTTTAATTTGCTTTATCATTGCATGTGGTAAATGGATTATTAGTTCAATAAGTAAAATGTTTAATAAACTACTAATTCACCCCCCTCTCAGTAGTTTGGATGTTCAACAGAGGCTGCTAGAACAATGATCAATGAAGCAGACCTACCAGAAGTATATTGGAAAGAAACAATACACACTGATGTCTACATTCAGAATAAAGTGCAAATCAGAGCAAAAGAAACAAAGACACCTTATGAGCTGTGTTATGGTAGAACTCCTACTGTCAAATACTTCAAAGTTTTTGAAAGCAAATGCTACACCAGAAGAGATGCAGAATTAGGAAAGTTTGATGCTAGATGTGATGAAGGCATATTCCTTGGGTACTCTACTAAGAGCAAGGCTTACCAATGATATAACAAAAGACTAAGAAAGATCATTGAAAGTGCAAATGTGAAGGTAGATGAAGATATTCAACCAGATGGATATGAGTCAAATGGATTTGTTGATACATAAAAGGTTACAAAAGAAAAAGAAAAGGAAGTTCATACTAAAGTGCAAGCTACTCTGGAAGAAGAAGAAGTTCTATCTAAAGCTCCAGAAAGAATTTCTTAAACTCCCAGGTATGTGCAAAGAGATCATTTTGAAGATCAGATTATTGGTGACAAAAGGAAAGGTGTGTTGACAAGAAGTAGGACTACAGAAGAACAAGTAAATCTTTGTCTACTTTCAAAGGTGGAACCTAAAACAGTAAATTAAGCATGCAATGATGAACATTGGGTTAAGGCAATAGAAGAAGAATTAATGAAGATTGAGAAGAACAAGACTTGGGAACTTGTCCCTAGACCCGCAAACAAGAATGTAATTGGAACAAAGTGGGTTTTCTGGAACAAATTGAATGATGTTGGAGAAGTTGTGAGAAATAAGGCAAGACTTATGTGTAAAGGCTACTCACAAGTGGAAGGAATTGACTATGAAGAGACCTATGCTCTGGTAGAAAGAATGGAAGCTATCAGACTATTTTTGGCATTTGCAGCACATAAAAATTTCAAGGTATATTAGATGGATGTGAAATCTGCTTTCCTAAATGGCGAGCTAGAAGAAGATGTCTACATAGAGCAACCAGATGGGTTCCAGCTATTAGACAAACTAGACATGGTATGCAAGTTGAAGAAGGCTTCCTATGGATTAAAGAAAGCTTCCAGAGCTCCAGTATACAAGACTAGACAAGTATCTATTACAACAGGGTTTTTATAAAGGGTTCGTAGATAGTAATTTGTATATCATGTCAAGCAAAGATCAAATCCTGATTATTGAGGTCTACGTGGATGATATCATATTTGGTGAAAATGAAGAGATGTGCAAGAATTTTGTAGATGAAATGCAAATTTGAGATGTCTATGTGTGGTGAGATGAACTTCTTTCTTGGACTACAAATCAATTAGACTAATAAAGGCATTTTCATTTCTTAATCAAAGTATGTCAGAGAATTGTTAAAGAAGTTTAGAATGGAGGACTCTAAACCAGTATGCACTCCTATGGTTACTGGCTATAAATTTAGCAAGAATGATGAATCTCCTAAGGCTGATCAGAGCAAGTACATGTCAATGATTAGAGGATTGCTTTACCTGACTGCTACTAGACCAGATATCATGCACGCAGTCTGTCTTGTGGCTAGATTTTAATCAGATCCCAGAGAATCACATGTGATGGCAGTAAAAAGGATATTCATGTACTTAAAGGGCACTCTGGATCATGGTTTGTGGTATCCTGAGAACAATGACTTTTCCCTAAGTGCCTATATAGATGCAGATTGGGCCGGATGTGTTGATGATAGGAAAAGCACAAGTGGAGGTGCATTCTTCCTTAGAGATAGGGCAGTGTCCTGGCATAGCAAGAAACAAGAATCAGTCTCTTTGTCTACTACAAAGGTAGAATATATTGCTGCACTCAGGTGCTATGGATGAAACAGACCTTGAAGGATATCAAAGTTAAGTATGATGAGCAAAATTCCTATTCTTTGTGATAACACAATTGCCATAAATATTTCAAAGAATTTAGTGATGCATTCACAGACAAAGCACATTTCAATTAAGTATCAGTTTTTGAGAGAGAAAGTTGCAGAGAATGAGGTGAAGCTTGAGTATGTGCCTACAAAAGATCAAGTTGCTAATATATTCACTAAGGCTCTTCCAAAATCTTATAATTGAGTATCTCTGAGAAAAATTAGGGGTTATTGCCCCTCCTTCCTTGAACTAGATGCATAAGGAGATGCAACAATCTAGTGTGCCTCAAAGTACATCTCTATTTGGATTGATGTTGGCCCTTCAGGGGGAGCAAGAAGTGATTTGAGATGATTGTTGTAGTCAGGGGGAGTAAAGAATGATTCCAAATTGTTAAAAGCAGTAGCGTGCAAGTATGTGTAGTAGAAGAGATGTGATGCCCATTGCCATTTATGTCAAAGGGGGAGAGAGATCCTGTGAAAAACTCAGGGGAGAAAGAGTTCAGATGTGTGAAGAGAAAGGGAGAGAAGGTGATTAATGTAGAATCTTATCTTGATGGTTTTTCACATCAATATTGCAATCAATGACAAAGAGGGATATTGTTGCAAGTATGTGCTAACAGGTGTTGTCATTGGTGCCAACTGTATCTTCTAATATTGCTGTTGAGATTGAGTTGTCATGTTAAGGACACTATCTGAGGTTTTGCTCCGCATTTTCTCTGTGTTGAAGACTAGAGTATGAGATTTGGATACGTTTTAAAGAAATGTTTGAAGATGCTAAATCTAGAATTTGGTGGTCCGAATCGCTATGCAGCAAAAGTTCTATTCACCAGTTTGAAGACTGTGCCTGACAATGTTTGCAGTGTGACAGTGAGAAAGTATTTTGCTCCGCATTTCTTCGCAGTTTGGTTTTTGGTCTTGTGGTCTTGGACATATGTTTATAAGGTCCTTAGCTATTTTCATTCCAAAGCATTTGTGATTTGGTGCTCCGAAAATCAAGTTTTTGATTAGCAGAGTTCAATAGTGTTTGTTGAGAGCAGTCTACATGATGTATCTTCAAGTGATATTTGTTGTCCTCAAGTGAGATCTGTTGCGGTTGGATTTGTTGGCTTCCAAATGATTCCATGTTGTTTATGGATGTCTCTAGAATGTATTGAAGGCATGTGCTTGATCCGCAAGCTGTGATGAAGCTCTTGGAAGTGTGTGTCTAAGTATTCTTGATGATTGCACCAGTTTGATCGACTTGGGTGTTAACATTCTTTGAGGATGTGTTTCCTAGATTGTAGAAGCATGTTGTAGCATGTGAAGATGTATTTGGGTCCGAACTTAGACATGAAGTGTTCTTATTTCATTCATATCCTCCACAAGTTTGTTTAGGTCTAGTCCTAATTTGATTTATGTATGTATGCCAACCTTGGAGATAGTTCCAATGGTTGTAGATTGTAATGCCGACCTTGATGTACATTCTAAGGTTGATGATTGGTATAAATGTATGTGATGAATTCATGAGTGAGGTGTGATAGTATGAAGATAGAGTGTGTGTGTTGTAGAGGTAGCGAAGGAGAGATATATTTCACTTCAATGGAATTGAACTCATGCATGTTGTAGATGCTACTATATCAGTTCATGGCAGTGAGCCAACCCTCGATAGTGAGCCACCCCTTGCAACGAGCATTCATTTGGTCAGTGAGCCCTGGGCAGTGAGCCTCTTTGTTATTCGGTATTATTACTACATTATATTGTGAGCTAATACTCACCATGGTTTTTCCCTTTTTAGGGTTTTCCACATAAAAATATGGTGTTCGTGTGTGTATGGTGTTTGTGTGTGTATGGTGTTGATATGTTTATGTTTTGATTTTGCAATTCATATTTAATCTTCATAATAGTTTAAGGAGTTAAATCAAGTGAATGTGAATGGGATTTTGTTTAAAGAGGTTAATGTTTTTTATACAACTGATTCACCCCCCTCTCAGTTGTCTTGTATCTCTCAACAATTAGATCTGAAAATAAATTAGCACATGAGAGATTAGAGGCAAAAACAAGGGTGGGTGAAAATAAAACCACACATCAAAGCACAAAACCCTAAATCAAGATATGGCTATGAATCATAAGTAAGAGGGAGTTGTAATTTTAGTAAAATTTCAAATAAGATGACGCAATCAAAGAATCAAATTTCAGAACCTTAATTGAAAATAGGGGAAATAGGTTGTGCAAGAATCTTGATTTTAACAAAATGTAGAGGGAAAAATGCCTCCATATTAATATCTAGTATACTTAAATAATTCGCGCAAATCAAGCAATAATTAACCTATATAAATACACTAAATGTAGAAATGAAACAAATTAAGTATGATACTTAGCTCAAAATATGATGATAGAAATATGTCGTGACAAATGTTAGAAAATGATATGCTACTTGTTATTAGAGTTTTAGGACTTACATAGATGAATATATTAGATTATTCAAACTAAGTATCTTTTGCTTAGGTTCAACTATGCAAGTGTGGATTTGAGTTGATGCATAGACTTTAACTATAACTTACTGATTTGAACTAATAGGATGTGGACAATTGGAGTTCACTTGCCTCAATCTATGATATCTAAATTGTTGTAAGGACTAGCAATGTTAATGAACACCTTTTTAAAATTTGTTGAATTTTGAAGATTAGGTTTTTCTTAGTTAAAGCCTTAAGTTGGATCAATCCACTGATAATGAACCAAGATCTAGGACAAGCAAACATGCAACAAATCTAAAATGATGTGTGTTGATATAATGCTTTCATAATGCTGCTACAAAGTTCCCATAAATGCTTTAGGATGTCCTTAATTATTCTCCACACAGTCCTTAACATTTTTAAATGAGTGAATGAATATCTTTAAATATAACAACATGATGCTCAAATAACACAAACATGTGCCAGATTGGCTCACAATAATTAGTGAAGTGGTTACCAATGATTAAATTTAAAATTTGAATTTTAAAAGTTTAGAGTTTAGAACCACGAGTGTGGAAGTGGCCTAGGTAAAGTCCACACCCACACACTTGATCTAGGGTGATGAATATAAAACCTAAAGACCAAGAATAAAATAACTGTAGTATGATAATGTCGTGAGCCAATTTCACACAAGAATATGCTACTTTACAAATTAATTATTATCCTTAAAACAACAATAATAATAATAATAAAATAAATAAATAAATAAATAAAAATAAAAATAATAATAATAATAGATATGCAATTTTCAGTCTTACAGATACCTAGACTTCACAATTTTTATCCCAACTTAATAATCTTATTGGAGACTTCCGGGAATAGTTTTAGAAAGTGTGAATGGACGGGACGACGAGATTTTCCGCTCCTGAGCTCACATGATTTTTCGAGGAAACTTCTCGCTCAAGAAGTCTTGAGAAATTTGTTCTTTTCAAAAGATTCCATGTGTTTATAATTGTCGTTGTCACGTCCTCCACTGAGACGCTTCCTTACGCAAAGTTGTACACACGATTTTGAATCTTCCAACCCGTGACTTCTCCAATCTCCACCGGATCCACTGTTTCTTTACTTATCTGTAAAAGTATATATAATTTATTTTTGCCTTGAACTCTTCATTTGTCCGAAATCAAGACGCCCCTCTTACTTTCTTTTCTCTTTGTTCAGTTGAGTTTGATTCAGTGGAAATGGCTTCCTCTTCCACAGCCAGGCAAAATCAAACTCAAGCAGAAGACCAGCTTGTACTTTACCCTGCATCTACCTCAACAGAACCATATGATATATTTATTAATCATCATCAAGGTGATGTAAAACACACATTAGCCACTACCATCCACCAAAAACTTCATTCCATGGGATTCCGTGTTTTTCTTGATGTGGAAGCCCTTGACCCTGATGATTCTATTCCAGCAGAATTACAGCACGCCATAAGGAGTGCTGACTTTCATATTGCCATTTTTTCTCCCAACTATGCCCAATCGCCATGGTGTTTGGCTGAGCTATCATTCATACTCAAAATTGGTGCAAAGATCATTCCCATTTTCCATCATGTTGAGCCCTTTGATCTCAGATGGATTGAGCAAAGAATAGGCATTTATGCAGATGCATTTGCAGAACATGAAAAGATGAGAAGATACACACCCGCAAAGCTTGATGAGTGGAAAAGGGCACTCTACAACATTTCATCCCATTCCGGCTACCAGGTTAACAATTATGAGTACGTATTATTTCTCTACTTCTTCGACAGTCAAGCCTTACATCTCATCCATTGGTTCTATTTGATTGGCATAAGTATTTTATGCAGTAAGTTTGTTCTATTTTGATCTTTATTTTTTGTTCAAAATGTTTAGGGATGAGGCCAGAGTTTTGAAGAATATTGTGGATTGGGCATTCAAAGTCATGAAAAAAGTTCCATTAGCGGTAGCCGAACGTGCACATGGATTGGATGGGCTTGTTCCCTTACCGGTAGCCGAATATCCACAAGGAGTGGATGATCTCGTGAAAGCCTTATTATTTGCAAGTAATGAGAAAGTAAGAACCTGGGGACTCGTGGGCATGGGAGGTAGTGGGAAAACCACATTGGCCAAGGAGCTGTTCGACAGGATTTCTTCCTCCTTTGAGAGATGCAGTTTTGTTTTCGACGTGCGAGATGCAGCATCCAGAAATTCTCTGCCTGACAAGCAGAAAAAGCTTCTAAAAGACCTCGGTGTCCATCATTCGCCATTCGACAATGTGAATGAAGGTAAGGCCATTATTGCAAATTGTTTGAGGTCTGTTCGGGCGCTCATCGTTTTGGATGACGTGGATCACGTAGACCAACTGATTGCTTTATTGCCGAACATAGACAATCTTGGATCCCAAAGTATGGTCATTATCACTACCAGGGAATTGGAGGTCCTTAGAGCATGGGGTATCTCCTGCATTTATAAGACGAAAGCACTTTACGTGTCAGATGCCAAGCAGCTATTCTGCTCGAATGCTTTCTTGCAACCCTCTCCACTAGTTGGATATGAAGAACTGGTTGAAAATTTCATCACTGTTTGCCAGGGTTTGCCTCTGTCACTGAAGGTACTAGGGAGGCAATTATATGGCAATGATTCCAGAGAGTATTGGGAATCCCAATTACATAAAATAGCAAGAATACTGCCTAGCGGCATCAAGGATAGGCTAAAAGTTAGCTACGATGCGCTCGATGAAGAAGAGAAAGAGATGTTCTTGGATGCAGCTTGCTTTTTCATTGGAGAAAAGAAAAGCAGGGCTATAACAGTGTGGGATGGATCGGGTTGGAGTGGTCTGCAGGGTTTTGAAAGTCTTGTGAATAAAAGTCTTGTGGAGCTTGCCGATGACGCAGACGACGGGGAAAAAAAAATAAAGATGCATGATCACCTTAGGGATTTAGGAAGAGAAATTGCAAGCGAACAATCACCATATCGTATTTGGGCTCCTGAGCAGATTTCTCACAGGAATGAACTTTCCATGGTGAGATTAATATTGGCACCCCCATTCTGCGTTTTTGGTAGATGCAAATAATTGGCTGATTTGTTATATTGCCTGTATTCGTTGATAAGTGATGGCGTTAAAAACTACTTTGTCTTTCTGTCTGCCTCTGCTTTCAGCGAGTTTGACTAAAATGCTCTGTATGTCTGTTTGTTTAATTCAGAATAAAGGGCTGATTCGAGGGGTACGACCTGCGGAAGCTTTTGTGGAGCTCAAAAAGTACATGCAACAGTCAAAGGGAGAGTCCAGCAAACGATCTCAACACCTTAGATTCTTGACTGGACTACAGATTCTTTTTGTAGAAGGAAATGAGTTTACGGAAGAATTTGCATCATTATCAGAAGACCTTGTGTGGCTCCGCTGGGAAGGTTTTCCCCTAAGAAATCTTCCATCATGGCTTACATTAAGAAATTTACGAGTTTTAGAGCTTCATGGTGCTAATGAGTTGGAAGAATTGTGGGAGGACAAAGAAGAGCATGTAAATATCTTGCTTTACTGTTCGTTTTAAATCTTTACTTTCAATTATGTTTTCTTTTTCACTCTACTTAAATTTGGCTGCAGGCTCCTTTGCAGTTGAGAGAGCTGATTATTACTGGTACCTGGAGCGCTAGTTTTGAAAGGTTCCCAAGTTCAATATCACATCTGAAACACTTGAAAAAGATATCATTGTTAGGGCATGATCGTGAGGAGTTTAGCATTAAAGGATTGCCAGAAGAGTTTTGTGATCTGTCATCGCTTGAGCACCTGGAGCTACAATATTGTAGATTGCTGTCATCACTGCCCGCCCGATTCGGAGATTTAAGAAATCTACAGCATCTGAATATGTGCTTTTGCAAGGCGTTGAGGATATTGCCAGCTTCTTTTAAGCAGCTGACACAACTGCAATATCTCGATTTATCTTGTTGCAAGAGACTTGCCTTAAAGATAGACATTCTAGAAAACATCACAAAGCTTAAGAATCTGTACCTTTCAGGATGCCTCAAATTGAGGCAATTACCTTATCAAATCACAGACCAGGTGTGCTTGAGAGAGCTTCATCTTCAAGATACCAGATTAGAAGATGTACCAAATAACATCGGCCAAGTGACCAGATTGGAATCGCTGACAATTGGGAGTCCATTCTTGACACGCTTGCCAGATTCGCTTGGAGATTTGTCCAGCCTGAAAAGTCTGTCAATTATTGATTGCATTGACTTGAAATCTTTACCCAAGACTCTTGGGCGCCTGACTCTTTTAGAACATTTATGTATAGAGTCCTCGGGAGTGAGGTCTTTACCAGAAGGATTTACGGAACTGGCTAATCTTCGAACATTGAAGATTTCTGGTTGCCCGCTCAGCGAACTGGATTTTGGTTCAGGGTCTTCCTCTTCGTTGTGGAATCTCAGGGTTGTAGAGATAACCGAGACACTCGTGGCCCGCATTTCAATTACTAAAGATTGTTGTCCCAGACTTGAAAAACTCGACCAAAGTCGAAATAACCATTTAAAGGAGATTGAAAAGCTGCCGCCAACAGTCAAGAACATAAAATTGTCAGAATGTGAGAGGTTGAAGTCTGGAGAATATAAAGGCAAATTGGCAATATCAGTGTCTGGAGGAGTTGAATAAGCCCTAAATTCTTTTATTTAAAGTCCTTGTTCCATGCAGGAAGTTTGCTCCTCTTTAGATACATCCATTGAAAAGATTTGCCATCCAAAATGATATTATGTTGCCGGCTCAATATTTTTCCATTCAAATGGCCATCCTTATTGTTGACAACCTTGGTTTATACTTAAAAACAATTTATTTTATTGTGGTTCTGCTGTATTTCTAATTTATTCGTTTTTTGGGGTCTGATCTAACTTTACGATTGCTTATTAAAAAATAGATAGTTTATGATCAGCAATTATATCATTTGGATTGACGTGTTTAGCATTTTCCTCGCTTTTATGCCAATATTGTGTTTATTATCGCTATGATGTTTATCACTCTATAAATTACTCTAAAATAACTTAAAATCAATATATCCTTTTTACTATTAATAAAAGTGGACAAATATGGTTCATATGTGCAGCTGAAACACAAATCTTAATAAAGGATAGCTCCCAAATAACAACATTTGAACAAAAACAACTCATAGAGAGCATGAGAAACAAGCTTTTATGTAAATATATATAAATAATTGTAATATTTTATACTACGTTTTGGTATTTTTATATTTTTATAAACAATCATTTGATTTTTTTATTTAGGCAAATTGTTATGAGTGATTATTTTGATCACTGATATTATATGTTAAGGAGTTGAGCATTGATCATATTGTAAGGAAGTTAGTAGCGGAAACAACTTCTTATGCTAATCATGAGGAGAAATATTATGCAAACCTTTTTTAAAAACTGATTTAACAGTTATAGAAATTCCAAAAACACATTTAAAACATGAAATAAACAATGAACACAAAACACCAAATATACGTGGGGAAAACCCTTACGAGTGAAAAATTCCACACTTCAAAAGCTTACTCAATGTATTTCAAATCCAACAACAAGATTACATACACTTGCAAAGCAAGTTTATTACAGCGGTATCACCAGTAAACAATTTTAGAAGAATTTCGGAAGCATTCCGACAGCATAACAATACCTACAAACTCACACACACAAACTTACTCCTCAAGCCTTCAATTTATAAACTTCTGGCTACTCAAGAAACCATCCATGGTTTACAAAACCATGTGCTTAACTTCTCAACACAGATTCCAGTCTAAAAATAAGCTAGATCACGTCCAAATTGATATCCCTTATTTTAGACCCTTACAATTGTCATAGAATCTGTCATAATACCTCTAAAAATCGTCCTTCCAAGATATACTATCATGTGGGCATCTTTTGAGAACTAATATTTTAGTTTTCAATGCATCGACAATATGTAGCAGCTATAAGAAAATATTAAATGAAAAATAAATACTATGGGAAATATGCAAGGTTGAGACACCAAATTTCCCAACATTCTCCCACTTGTCGAATACCTTGCAAGAGCTAGGGGAAACATGGCATCATGGATAAACTACTAAGGGCCAAAAGGCCCATAAATTCATAACACCACTTGAATTTCATTGTGCTCATGGGCTTAGTTAATGCATCTACAACATTTGCCATTGTCTCTACCTTTTTCAACTTCACCCTGCCATCCTCGACCATATATCTCACGAAGTGATACTAAACATCAATGTGTTTGGTCCTAACATGAAAAGTTGGGTTCCTCGTAAGGCAAATTGCACTCTGACTGTCACAATAAATGGTAACTACACTCTGCTTCAATCCAATATCTGAACACAAATGCTTCAGCCAAATGGCTTCTTTATAGGCATGAGTAGCTGCCATATACTCTGCCTCTGTAGTGGACAAAGCGACCACAACTTGTCACTTGCTCATCCAATTGGTTTCACCACAATTAAAAGTAAACACATGCACTGGTGGACCTTCTGCTATCGACATCACCAGCTCAGTTTGAATCCACAAAACCATGAATACTCAGGGAATGTTTTTCTACTGTACCATGAAAACATATAGAGTACTCTATTGTACCCCGCAAATATATGAAGACCCTCTTAACTACATCCCAATGCACTCTTTCAGGATTAGACATATGAGAAAGAACTCCCACTGCTTGGGCAATGTCTGGTCTTGTACAAACCATAGCATACATTAAGCTTCCAACTGTACTCTGGTAAGACACTCTGCTTATGTCTTCCATCTTTGATGGGGATGTAGGACATTGTAAAATATGTTGGGAATTAAGGTGTCTCAACCTTTGCAAGTTTCTAGCATTTATTATTTAATTGTATTTATTTTTTGCCTATTATTGTAATTTGGATGCAAATCCTATTTTGTCACTTTGTGGGAGTTGGCATGGTGATGTGTCATCCTACATGGAAGGTGACCACATGTAATTTTTGTCCTCATATGAGGAGATAGGCATTCTACCTTGTGGTAGAAGAGTTTTGCCATGTGTCGGCATCTTTCGGGTGTTGTAAGAGGTTTATGACGCGTAAGAGTTATGACAGATTCCTATGACAGGATCTATGACATGTAAGGGCCAGAAATGGAAGATTATATGACAGGTGAAGACAAGTGTCCGAAAGCATCTTGCATGGGGAAGTATGCACCCAAGTTTGACTATGACAAGGTTGTAAGAGAATCTGCTATTAATAGACAGTTATGACAGATTCTCTTACAGTTGTAAGAGTTGTCATATATGACAGATTTTATAACATTGTAAGAGCATCTGTCACACCTTAATTGGGTAAATTTGGGGTGCCCAAGTTGGGGGGTTGTAAGGGATGAAAGAGAATCACTTACAAGTGTCATACGCATGTTTTATGGCCTTGGAAATTGGGCCACATGGATTTGGACGAATTCCTTGTGTGACTTGCTCTAGAAGCTACCTCCATTGTACTACTTCTCTATATATACAGGTGTTTGGAGATGGAGTTTGTATCACAAGTTTACAGGTACTGTTATGTTATCGGATTGACTCCAGACACGAGTGTCGAAGACCATCGAAGCTTGCATTGCAAGTGTATTGTAAACATTCTTTCAGATTTGTTAATACATTGTGCAGGTTTCTGAGTGTGGGGTTTTTCACCCGATAAGGGTTTTCCCCACCGTAAATCTTTGTCTCTTCTTCTATCTTCTTTCTGGCTCTTGTGTTTTGCTGCAATATCTCATGTTAATGCTTTAACATTGCTGTAATAGTTAGGATAGTTTTGAATTTGCATAGCCCTCTCCTCATTAGATTAGTGTAGGAAGTGTTTTACGCACACCTAGCTTCCTTTCAGTTGGTATCAGAGCTTGATCACCTTTGGTCCTAGTTGTTGGGTAGGGTTTTTTTGAGCTAATCTTAGGTTGAGTGGGAGTTTGTGCAGAGTATTCTATATCTTATTGCAGCAAGGAGATGGCAGGCACATCAGGAAGGTTTGAAGTAGAGAAGTTCAACGGCAGTAATTTTGAGCTGTGGAAGCTCAAGATGGAAGACTTGTTAGTTGACCGAGACCTTTGGGATAGTGTGAACGGAACTAAACCAGCTGCAATGTCACAAGCTGACTGGGATCAAAAGGAGTATCAAGCCAAATCCCTTGTCAATAAACTTTTCCTGAGAAAGAAGTTGTATTCTCTTCGAATGGAGGATGAAGGATCCGTGACTGAACATATGAATGCCTTTAACATGCTGGTTGCACAATTGACATCTATTGGTGTAAAGATGGAGGAGGATCGATGTATGACCCTGCTTTGTTCTCTACCGGACTCATGGGATCATCTTGTCATGGCAATCGGAAGCACCACATCTACATTCAAAATGGAAGAGGTGGTTTCTTCACTGTTATCTGAAGAGATGCAGAGAAAGTCTTCTGAGGCAGCCAAAGAAGCCCTTGTAGTTCGTGGAAGATCCAAGGAGAAAGGGAAGAAGAAGGACAAGAAAGCTAAAAAGGGTAGATCCAAATCCCGTGGGAGATCCAAATCTTCTGGAAAGTCCAAGGCTCTTTGTTGGAACTATGGAAAGATTGGGCATTTCCGAAAGGAATGCAAAGAGGAGAAGAAGAAAAAGAAGAAAGCTCCTGATTTAGATTATGACAAATCACAAGATGATGGTGATGCCTTCATCGCAGCCCTGGCAACCCATGCATCTAATGATGTGTGGCTAATCGACTCTAGTGCATCATTCCACATGACCTCGCATCGAGACTGGTTCACTAAGTATGAGGAGTTCGATGGTGGAAAGGTGTATCTGGGTGACGACTCTCATCTGAAGATCGTTGGTCGTGGAAGAGTCTCTATCCGATTCCCTGATGGTCGAGTGAAGGGGATCTCTGGGGTTATGCACATCCCAGGCTTAGCACAGAACTTGCTTTCTGTAAGTAGGTTGAATGATGCAGGTGTGCAGGTTGTCTTTTCGAAAGGATGCAAGATGACTAGAGGATCTATGGTGCTTGCTAAGGGTACTCGGAGAGGTACTCTATTTCAGCTGGAAGCATGCATTGCACAATACAATAGTTCTTTTGACTCAAGGAAGAGGGCAACAGTCACTTCATCCCCACCATCTGAACGAGCAGTGAAGAAATCTGTTGTTTCTAGTCTTGATGGTTGTAATCATGCATTGGAAGTTAAACTTCCTACAGAAAAGACAATGTTATGGCATAATAGATTTGGCCACATTGGTGAGAAGGGTCTGCGTACCCTGAAAAATAAGAACCTCGTTGAGGGGTTAGATGATTGTAATCTTGAGTTTGACTTTTGCAAACATTGCATTTATGGAAAACAAAACTGTGTTCAGTTTTACTCGAGTTCTCATAAGTCTTCTAGTGTGTTGGACCTCATTCATTCTGATGTGTTTGGTCCTGTTAATGTTCCTTCGTTATCAAAATTTGTATACTTTGTATCTTTTATAGATGATTATAGTAGAAGGACATGGATTTATTTTCTCAGAAGCAAATCTGAAGTCTATAGAAAGTTTAAGGAGTTTAAATCCTTTGCTAAAAATTAGACTGGTAAAAAGATTAAATGTTTGAGAACTGACAACAGTGGTGAGTTCTGTTCTATAGAATTCGATAAGTATTGCAAGGAACTTGGGATTGAAAGACATAAGACAACTCCATACACACCGCAGCAAAATGAAGTTGCAGAGAGGATGAATAGGACACTGATGGAGAAGGCTAGGAGTATGCTTAGTGGAGCTGGTCTAGAACAAAAGTTTTGGACTGAAGCTGTTGCCACTGCTTGCTATCTGGTAAACAGATCTCCAACATCAGCTCTTGTTGGAAAGACACCCATGGAGGTGTGGTTTGGTAGAAAGCATTCAGTAAGGCATCTTCATATTTTTGGTTGTGAGGCATATGCACATGTGCCTAGGGAGAAGCGGTCAAAGTTGGAGAACAAAGTTGTTAAGTGTATCTTCATCAGCTATGGTGTTGGTGTGAAAGGATACAAGCTTTGGGATCTCGTGGCTGAAAAAGTGTTGTATAGCAGAAGTGTCATCTTCAGAGAGCTTACACCTTCTTCCACTATTTTGCAACTAGGAGAAAAAGAAAAGAAAGAGGATGTTGTTCAGTTTCCTCTCACCCCTGAGAAGACTGAACAAAAAGACAATGTTGGACCTGATGATGAGGAGAGATCTAGCAGCTCTGAAAGCTCAGAAGAAGAAGAAGCTGAACCTCAACCTCAACTCTTGAGGAGGTCTACACGGATAAGGAAGCAACCTGAAAGGTTTGGTTTTACATTGCTTGATTCTAGTTGTGCTTATGCTTTAATCACTAACAGTGATGAACCTAGAACTGTATCAGAGGCTTTGGATATGAAGGATGCAGGTTCCTGGAAGGAGGCCATGGAGGAAGAAATGGCTTCTTTGGAAAAGAATCAAACTTGGGACTTGGTGCCTTTGCCTCCTGGACAGAAACCCGTTGGATGCAAATGGGTGTTCAAGAAGAAGATTGGTACAGATGGCAGTGTTGAGAAGTATAAGGCCAAATTGGTTGTGAAGGGGTATTCACAAGTGGAGGGTATAGATTATGGTGAGATCTTCTCTCCTATTGCAAAGCTGACATCCATTTGATTCCTATTGTCACTCGCAACAGCTTATGACTTAGAGGTAGAACAGATGGATGTGAAGACAGCTTTCCTTCACGGTGACTTGGAGGAGGAAATCTACATGTCACAACCAGAGCATTACATGGTAAAAGGTAAAGAAAATTTGGTTTGCAAACTTAAGAAGTCTTTGTATGGTTTGAAGCAATCCCCTAGGAGATGGTACATGAAGTTTGATGTCTTTGTATTGTCAATTGGATTTGTGAGATCAAAATCAAATCACTGTGTTTATTATAAGTTTGACGGTGATCGTATTCTCATTGTTGCACTGTATGTTGATGATATGTTGCTCATTGGGAAGGGTAAGAATATGATTTCTGATTTTAAATCTTAGTTGTCAGCTCAGTTTGAAATGAAAGATTTAGGGGCAGCTAGGTACATTCTAGGAATGGAAATTAGAAGAGACAGCCAACAGAAAACTTTGGTTAAGTTAGAGTAAGTATGTTAAGACCGTGTTGGACAGATTCAACATGGGAGATTGTAGACCATTGTGTGTTCCCATTTCCTTAGGGACAAAGTTGTCTGTTGAGGATTGTCCAAAATCTCCTACTAAGGTGGAGGACATGAGCAGAGTACCTTATGCTAGTGCTGTTGGTAGTTTGATGTATGCAATGGACTATACAAGACCAGACATTGCCTAAGCAGTGGGAGTCCTTAGTCGATTTATGGCTAATCCTGGACGGGTTCATTGGGATGCAGTTAAGCGAGTGTTCAGATATCTGAGGGGTACTTTCGAGTATTCCATTTGTTATCATGGTAATGTTTCAGGACCTCTGCATTCTGTTGATATTCATGGATTTGTGGATTCGGATTGGGCAGGTGACATTAACAGTAGGAGATCCACTAGTGCTTATGTTTTTACATTGTTTGGTGGTGCTATTAGTTGGATGAGTAAGCGACAACCTGTTGTTGCTTTGTCCATGATAGAAGCTGAGTATATGGCAGAAACTCATGCTTGTAAGGAAGCCATTTGGCTTAAGAGATTGTGTTCAGATATTGGTGTTGATGCAGGTCAGATCACGATTAGTTGTGACAGTCAGAGTGCAATTTGCCTTGCAAAGAATCCAACTTTCCATGCTAGAACCAAGCACATTGATGTTCAGTTTCACTTCGTGAGGGACATGGTTGAGGATGGAAAGGTAAATTTGGAGAAAGTAGATACTTTGAAGAATGTTGCAGATGCATTAACGAAACCAGTGAGCACAGAGAAGTTCAGATGGTGTTCGGAGTTTATGGGCCTCTCAACCTATAGCAGTTAAACCCTGTTATTTCCATTGGCTCTTGAAAGGTGTTCGACAAGTGGGAGAATGTTGGGAATTAAGGTGTCTCAACCTTTGCAAGTTTCTAGCATTTATTATTTAATTGTATTTATTTTTTGCCTATTATTGTAATTTAGATGCAAATCCTATTTCGTCACTTTGTGGGAGTTGGCACGGTGATGTGTCATCCTACATGGAAGGTGATCACATGTAATTTTTGTCCTCATATGAGGAGATAGTCACTCTACCTTGTGGTAGAAGAGTTTTGCCATGTGTTGGCATCTTTCGGGTGTTGTAAGAGGTTTATGACGCGTAAGAGTTATGACAGATTCCTATGATAGGATCTATGACATGTAAGGGCCAGAAATGGAAGATTATATGACAGGTGAAGACAAGTGTCCGAAAGCATCTTGCATGGGGAAGTATGCACCCAAGTTTGACTATGACAAGGTTGTAAGAGAATCTACTATTAATAGATAGTTTTGATAGATTCTCTTACAGCTGTAAGAGTTGTCATATATGATGGATTTTATGACATTTTAAGAGCATCTGTCATACCTTAATTAGATAAATTTGGGGTGCCCAAGTTGGGGGGTTGTAAGGGATGAAAAAGAATCACTTACAAGTGTCATACGCATGTTTTATGGCCTTGGAAATTGGGCCACATGGATTTGGACGAATTCCTTGTGTGACTTGCTCTAGAAGCTACCTCCATTGTACTACTTCTCTATATATACAGGTGTTTGGAGATGGAGTTTGTATCACAGGTTTACAGGTACTGTTATGCTGTCGGATTGACTCCAGACACGAGTGTCGAAGACCATTGAAGCTTGCATTGCAAGTGTATTGTAAACATTCTTTCAGATTTGTTAATACATTGTGCAGGTTTCTGAGTGTGGGGTTTTTCACCTGATAAGGGTTTTCCCCATCATAAATCTTTGTCTCTCTTCTTCTATCTTCTTTCTAGCTCTTGTGTTTTTCTGCAATATCTCATGTTAATGCTTTAACATTGTTGTAATAGTTAGGATAGTTTTAAATTTGCATAGCCCTCTCCTCATTAGATTAGTGTAGGAAGCGGTTTCCGCACACCTAGCTTCCTTTCAAAATAGAGAGCTTCATTCCCAAAGTAATAGGAACACAAAGTGGTTTACAATCCTACATGTTAAACCTTTGAAAAACTGAACAAACATACTTACTCTAGCCAAGCCATAGATTTTTGTTCTCACGATCTCTTGTGATCTCCATCTGAAGTATGTGTTTTGTTGCACCAAGATCTTTCATTTCAAATTTCATAAAGAGCTAAGATTTCAATTTTGCAATCAAACATTTGCCTTTCCCAATAAACATGTCATCAACATATAAAGCAATTACCAGGAAACAATCACCATCAGATTTAAAATATACACAGTGATTAGATTTAGACCGTACAAATCCCAAACTCAACACATATGTATCAAACTTCTGGTACCACATCCTAGGACTTTATTCAAGGCCATACAGAGATTTCTTTAACGTACAAACCAACTTATTTTTACCTTTCACCATGTAGTGCTCTAGCTGTGTCATATAGATTTCTTCCTCCAAATCACCATGAAGGAAGGCAGGTTTCATATCCGTTTATTCGACCTCTAGGTCATAAGCTGCTGCAATAGATAATAAAAAATGAATGGATATCATTTTAACAATAGGAGAAAAGATCTAACTGTAATCAATACTGATGCAGAGTGGCACAAGGGAAGCAACACAGAAAGGTTTACTCTATTGTCCTTTGCCCACTCACCCACTTCAACTAGCCTTCAACCAACCAACCAACCAAAGGCACATACAAGGCATATGAAGGATTTGATGTCCAGGCTATTGTCCAACCCCTAAGGCTTCTCCAACACCTTAAGACAGATCAACAAACACCTTCTATGCAGTTGGTTTGATCTCCAACTTCCCAAAACTCTTCAACCTATACCTTGACTAGTAAGGCTACTAGCCCTCCAAACTAGGTTTTCTCAACAAAACTTGACAAAATCCCAAAGGTCTAGGCAAACAAATGATGGAATTGAACACCCTTCAGGGGACCCTAACAAACCTCCAAATCTCCTGCTCCAACTCTACTCCAGCAATCCAGAACGCCTACTAGGTCTCTAGGCCTAATTGATCAATTTAGGCTAGGTTACAAAGCAAGTGCTCAAAATTGGGTGCATAGGTCAGGGGAAAAAATTTGGAATGCTTCTACCATGTCCCTACAACACAAATCCATCATTTATTTGCTCACCCTAACAGGATTCTATCATCTACAACCTCAAATAGCATGAAATTGGCCAAATACAATGAAATACTTGACCTAGAGCATCACCTTAAAAATAGAAGACTGCATTTTCTGACAAAAATGTTTTGGAATCTTATAGTACATACCCCTAGCCTGCATTTCACCAGTTTTTGCAAATTTTCAACAGTGGGAATGCATTCTAGGGCCGGATTTCTATGGCTGCCCTAGAAAACAGGGTTTCTAGACCTGTTTTGAAAGAAAAATCTATAACTTTTGATCCTGACCACTTCAGGACCTCAAACTAGTTGCATTGGAACCCTGACTCCAAGAAATTTCATAAAAAGTACATTTGCACCCCTATAAAATCCATACAGTCCATACAGCAACACATTTTCTTCAGAAAAATAGTCAAATTCTTGATTTTTGTGCCCAAATTACGTACAAAAAACTTCCTCCTCTGTATTGGAGTTAGATATCCACCATATTAACCCATCCAAGTTGGTTTCCAACTTCTACAACAGCATTTAACTACCCAAAGTGGTTTTTGAACCGACCCAACACATAACACCTTTGACAACTATGGTGTTTTGCATTAACACAAGGAGGTTGATTTGTTTGGCTTGTCCAATGGAGTCCAAATGATCAACACACTCCTTCCAACATACTAAAACATTAAAACAACAAAAAAAAAACTCGAAAACCAATCCTTAGACCTTCTAGGCCTAATTAGCACAACAAGGGTCCAAATGGACTAAGAAGGATTTAAGGTTTATATAGTCACCCCAAACCTCTTGACCATACAAAATGGACCAAACAACAATGGCTAAAAGCCTTATTACAAAACACATTGAACAAAAAAACATAACTTCTCAAAATGCATCAAAATGCCTTTAGGAACCAAGGTGCTCCTAGGTGCCCTACACCATACACCCACTGTCAAAGAGAACTCAAGTCTCTTGAGTTGGAATGCTGTCAAATGTGAAACCTGCCTTCTCAATGTCTGCCCTGCTCATCCAAGTGGCATCCTCCTGAGGTTTGTTTAGCCACTTCACCAAATAGTCATGATAGGTGTGCCTTCTAGTTTGTTTTGCAATCCTCTTGTCCAAAATGCACTCAATCTGATTTGCAGATGAAGGAATGAGTTCCTGGAGTGTGTGATCAGTTTGATCTTCTTCAACAACAATCTGAGGATCAGATCCTTTATAGGGATAAAGGTCTGAAACATTAAAAATTGGAGACAAAGCAATGCCATCCGGAAGTCTGATTTTGTAGGCATTTTCTCCACATTTCTTGAGCACTTCACAAGGCCCAATCTTCTTCATGAGTAGCTTAGTGTGTTTACCTACAGGGAGCCTCTCCTTCTTCAGATGAACCATTACTAAATCACCTTCCTTGAACTACAAATCCCTTCTTTTTCTGTCAGCAAATTGTTTATATTTTTGAGAAGTCGACAGTAATTTCTATTGTACTTGTTCATGGACATCTTTCATGACTTGAACAAAGTCTTTAGCCAAGGCACTGTTGTTTTCCAATCCTTTAACCTCCCTTAGTTCCAAAATACCCCTTGGGTGAGTGCCATAAACAATTTGGAAAGGAGACAGGCCGGTGCTTCTATTGATAGTGTCATTGTATGAGAACTCTGCCTGAGCCAAAATTGAATCCCAACTAGCACCCTGCTCCTTGGTTAGGCATCTTAGGAGGTTGCCAAGTGACCTATTAATCACCTCTGTTTGTCCATCAGACTGAGGGTGATAGGCAGATGATAAGGACAAATTTGTACCTAGTCTCTTCCATAGTGTCCTCCAGAAGTGTCCTATGAACTTGGGGTCTCTGTCTGAGATTATGGACAAAGGTAAACCATGTAACCTGACTATTTCCTTGAAGAAAAGACCTGCTATGTGTGAGGCATCATGTGTGGTTCTACATGGGATGAAGTGAGCCATTTTTGAGAACCTATCTACAACCACAAAAATGCTGTCATGTCCATTCCTTGTCCTAGGCAAACCAAGTACAAAGTCCATGCTGATGGAATCCCAAGGCTTTGAAGGAATAGGTAGAGGACTGTATAAACTTGCATTTGATGTATGCCCCTTTGCTCTTTGGCAAATTTGACAAGTTTCAACAAACTTCCTTACATCGGTTGGCAATTTTGGCCAAAAATAGTACCTCCTAACCAATTCTAGGGTCTTATCAATACCAAAGTGACTTGACATGCTGCCACAATGCTTTTCCCTAATTATATTCTCTCTAACAGATCCTCTTGGGATACACAACATGCTACCCTTGCAAAGATATCCATTTTGCAACAAAAAATCAGAAAAATCAGTATTATACCTTCCTGTCATGGCCTTGCAAGATAGGTATGGCTCTTTGAAGTCTTCATCTGCTGTATATTGATCTTTAATGGCATGAATACCTGTACTTTCCAACTGAATAGTTTGCACAACAAGATTTCTCCTGCTTAAGGCATCGGCTACCTTATTGGCCACTCCTTTCTTATGTTTTATAGAGAAGGTGTATGCTTGGATGTACTCCATCCACTTGACATGTCTGTGATTCAACTTTTGCTGCCTGTTCAAGAAGCTTAATGCATGGTTGTCAGTAAAAACTATAAATTCCTTTGGCAATAAGTAGTGTCTCCATTTCCTTAATGACTGAACCATGGCATATAACTCTAGATCATAGGTGGAGTAGTTTTGTTTTGCCTCATTTAACTTCTCACTAAAGAATGCTACAGGCCTCCCATCTTGACTTAGGACTCCCCCAACAGCCCTCTTACTTGCATCACATTCTACCACAAAGACCTTGTCAAAATTAGGTAGCACTAGGACTGGTTTTTCTGAAATTTTTTTCTTTAACAGTTCAAAGGCTTGAGTGGCCTCATTTGTCCATACAAACACACATTTCTTGCCCCCTTTTATGGTGTCAACAAGTGGAGCACAAATGCCACTAAACCCTCTAATGAACTTTCTATAAAAGCTGCATAAACCATGGAAACTCCTTACCTCCGAGGCTGTTGTAGGTGTTGGCCAATTAAGAATGGCTGCAACCTTACTTGGATCCATTTTTAGGCTGCCCTTGGAGATGACAAACCCCAAAAATATCAACTCTTCTTGTAGGAAGACACATTTGTCAAGATTGATTCTCAACTTCTCCTCTTGAAGCCTCCTGAGCACTTGATGGATATACCTTATGTGGTCTTCCTTGCTGTCACTAAAAATTAGTATATCATCCAAATATACAACAATAAACTTGTTAAGGAAAGGTTTTAGCACTTCATTCATCAATCTCATGAAGGTGCTTGGTGCATTTGACAAGCCAAAAGGCATGACAACCCATTCAAATAGTCCTTCATTGGTTTTGAAGGCAGTTTTCCACTCATCCCCTTCCCTTATCCTGATTTGGTGATAACCACTTTTTAGATCTATCTTGGTAAAATACGTAGCCCTACCCAAGCAATCCATTAAATCTTCTATTCTAGGCATTGGAAATCTATACCTGATAGTAATCTTGTTGATGGCCCTGGAATCAGTGCATAGTCTCCATGTTCCTTCCTTCTTGGGTGCAAGCACTGCAGGTACTGCACATGGACTAATACTCCTCCTGATAAGTCCTCTATCCAACAAGTCTTGGATTTGTCTTGCCACTTCAGCATTTTGCTCTGGAGTCAACTTGTAGGATGCTTGGTTTGGTAGGGTGGATCCAGGGATGAGATCAATGCAATGACTAATCTCCCTCTTTGGTGGAAGGGCATCCTTGCCTTCATCGGCTATCACATCCTGAAACTTCTCCAATAGTTCTTCCACTTCCTTTGGTCCAATCCTCCTAAGAGGTTTCTGCACTTTGACCTTCTTGGGATTCACATCCTTGGGCTTGATGACTACTGCAAAACATGGCACTTTCTCTTCCTTGAGGTTAGCCAAAAACTCTTTTTCACCTACCAACATAACTGAACTAGAAATGACTTTCTCTTTGCAATCATCAATCAAAGGAGTCATTGTAAACTTTTCACCATTCTTGGACAAATGAATCACATTGTTCTTAACATCATGTTGGGCACTTGTGTCATGTTGCCAAGGCCTTCCAAGAAGAAGGTGGCATGCATCCATATCCACTATCTCACAAAGAACCTTATCATGATATTCACCTATCTTGAATTCAACCCAACATTGCTCTTTCACCACAATTTGTTGTTCCTTGGTTAGCCAAAAGACTCTATAGGGGTTAGGATGAGGCATTCTTTCCAATCCTAACTTAGTCACCATTTCATTAGAAGCCAAATTTTCAGAAGAACCTGAATCTACTATTACCTTGCAAACTTTTCCTTTCACCTTGCAAGTGGTTCTGAACAAGTTGTTTCTTTGGGGCTGCTCCTTGGTGGCTGGCATGATGAGTGACCTGTTAAACATGATGCATTCTCCACTCTCAAGTGCTGCAGACTTGGAAGAGGCTATTTGGTAACTTGTGGTGCTTTGACAGTCCTCTTCTTGAAGGAGTTGTACTCTTCTTTCTTTCTGATTTGCAGCAGTGTTTCCCATCTTCTCCGGGCACCTAAAGGACTGATGTCCAATCTGATTGCAAGAGAAACACCTTCTAGTAAACACATTGGGACCTCTGCCCCCACTTCTTCCTCTGCCATTACCTCTGCCCCTAAACTGACCCTTATCAGCACTATTTTTATCAGCCTGCCCTTGGCTGCCTTCTTGTGATCCGCCACCTTGGAATCTAGAGAAATTATCTCTGTTTTGAAATCTACCCTTGCCCCTAAAGTTCTGATTTCCTCTGCCTCTGCTGCTGCTGTATGAATCACCTTTTCTTCTTTGTTTATCCTCAATTCTCAATGCCATTTGAAAACACTTATGGACTGTCTCCGGGTTAAAGAGAGTTAATTCATCTTGAATGGAGAACTTGAGGCCATTAAGATACCTTGCAAGCTTCTGTTTTTCATTCTCAGGCATCTTGGCTTTCAATGTCATCTTGTGAAACTCCTCTGTGTAGGTGCTCACGTCCATGTCCTTTTGTCTCAAGTTGTGCAACTTCTTGTTCAAGTTGACCTCATAATCCTCAGGGACAAATTGCTTCTTGATTTCAAGTACCATCTTCCTCCATGTAGAGATAGGATTCCTATCATCTTCTATCCTTTCATTTTGAATAAAATTCCACCAACTCAAGGCTGGCCCTTTCATTCTTGATTTGGCAATCCTTACTTTCTGATTTTCTGCCACTTCTTCACATTCAAAATAGTTCTCCATTGCCTCAATCCAATCAAGGCACTCCTTTGGATTCATCTTACCAAGAAACATAGGTAAGTCTGCCTTAGTGTCCTTCCTACTCAACTTTCCAAGTGCATCTAGGAATTGTCTCTCTGACATGCCTCCTTGTGGCTCTTCCATAGGTACTTCTTCTTCCTCATCTTGATCCTCTTCATCTGAATCTAAGATGACTTCTGACTTCTTCTTGTCTTTGTCTTTCTTCAACTTTTCTATCTCAGCCTCCATCCTTTTGTTCTTGGCTGCTTGCTCTCTCACTATCTTTGCCAATTCGGCATTAGTCACCTTTGAAGGAATTTCCTCCTCTTCTTCTCTATCTCCCATCTCTTTGATGGCTCTGATACCACCTGATGCAGAGTGGCACAAGGGAAGCAACACACAAAGGTTTACTCTATTGTCCTTTGCCCACTCACCCACTTCAACTAGCCTTCAACCAACCAACCAACCAAAGGCACATACAAGGCATATGAAGGATTTGATGTCCAGACTATTGTCCAACCCCTAAGGCTTCTCCAACACCTTAAGACAGATCAACAAACACCTTCTATGCAGTTGGTTTGATCTCCAACTTCCCAAAACTCTTCAACCTATACCTTGACTAGTAAGGCTACTAGCCCTCCAAACTAGGTTTTCTCAACAAAACTTGACAAAATCCCAAAGGTCTAGGCAAACAAATGATAGAATTAAACACCCTTCAGGGGACCCTAACAAACCTCCAAATCTCTTGCTCTAACTCTACTCCATTAATCCAGAACGCCTACTAGGTCTCTAGGCCTAATTGATCAATTTAGGCTAGGTTACAAAGCAAGTGCTCAAAATTGGGTGCATAGGTCAGGGGCAAGAATTTGGAATGCTTCTACCATGTCCCTACAACACAAATCCATCATTTATTTGCTCACCCTAACAGGATTCTATCATCTACAACCTCAAATAGCATGAAATTGGCCAAATACAATGAAATACTTGACCTAGGGCATCACCTTAAAAATAGAAGACTGCATTTTCCGACAAAAATCTTTTGGAATCTTATAGTACATACCCCTAGCCTGCATTTCACCAGTTTTTGCAAATTTTCAACGGTGGGAGTGCATTCTAGGGCCGGATTTCTATGGCTGCCCTAGAAAACAGGGTTTCTAGACCTGTTTTGAAAGAAAAATCTATAACTTTTGATCCTGACCACTTCAGGACCTCAAACTAGTTTCATTGGAACCCTGACTCCAAGAGCTTTCATAAAAAGTACATTTGCACCCCTATAAAATCCTTACAGTCCATACAACAACATGTTTTCTTCAGAAAAATAGTCAAATTCTTGATTTTTGTGCCCAAATTACGTACAAAAAACTTCCTCCTCCGTACTGGAGTCAGATATCCACCATATTAACCCATCCAAGTTGGTTTCCAACTTCTACAATAGCATTTAATTGCCCAAAGTGGTTTTTGAACTGACCCAACACATAACACCTTTGACAACTATGGTGTTTTGCATTAACACAAGGAGGTTGATTTGTTTGGCTTGTCCAATGGAGTCCAAATGATCAACACACTCCTTCCAACATACTAAAACATTAAAACAACCAAAAAGAACTCGAAAACCAATCCTTAGACCTTCTAGGCCTAATTGGCACAACAAGGGTCCAAATGGACTAAGAAGGATTTAAGGTTTATATAGTCACCCCAAACCTCTTGACCATACAAAATGGACCAAACAACAATGGCTAAAAGCCTTATTACAAAACACATTGAACAAAAAAACATAACTTCTCAAAATGCATCAAAATGCCTTTAGGAACCAAGGTGCTCCTAGGTGCCCTGCACCAAATACCCTTAAATTAAGAGTATCCCTTCACAACCAACAGTGCCTTATACTTTTCAACATTTCCATCTGAACCAATCTTTTTCTTAAACACCTATTTACATCCAACAAGTTTTCATCCTTCAGGCAATGGTACTAAGTCCCATGTATCATTTCTTTCAAGGGCTTTCGTTTCTTCATCCATGGCAAGTTTCCAAGACTCTGCATCATTCATACCCAAAGCCTCTTGCACAGATTTTGGTTTTCATCAATGTTAGTACTTAAAGAAAATATACACTTCCAATCATCAGGTGAATACCCATACCTTTCTAGTGGTTTCTTATGCCTTGTAGATCTTTGAACAAGATGAGGTGGAGGTTCTTCCACTTCTTCCTCCTCTTCTTCCTCTTTCGAGGATTTAGATCTTGATGAGCTCTACTCAACTTCTTGTCTATCTTGGGGCCTCGATTAAACTTTCTTAGGTATAGAAGGAAATTGAATCACATCCTTTTTCTGTTCAATTTCTTTATGTTGTTTTGACTCAAAAGTATCAAGAGAAGATTTAGTCTCTCTAAAAAAACACTTCTGGAATAAATTACCTTTTGTGCAACAGGGTCCCAAAGATTGTATCCTTTCACACCATAGCTGTAGCCAATGAAGCTACATTTGACAACCTTAGAATCCAACTTTGTTCTCTTCTCCTTAGGCACATGTGAATATGCCTCACAACAGAAAACTCTCAGATGTCTAAGTGAAGGATTTTTCCTCGACCATGTCGCCATTGGCGTTTTATCAACAAGCGCTGATGTAGGAGATCTATTGATCAAATAACAAGTAGTGGCAATAGCTTCAGCCTAAAATTTTTGTTCTAGACCAACTACACTCAACATGCTCCTAGCCTTCTCCATCAACATTCTATTCATTCTTTCTGCTACTCCATTCTGTTGAGGAGAATACAGAGTTGTCTTTTATCTTTTAATCCTGCAATCTATACAGAATATGTCAAAATCTGTAGAACAGTTCTCATCACCATTGTCAGTCCTCAGACATTTGATTTTCTTTCCAGTCTAAGTTTCTACCATAGCCTTGAACTCCTTAAAACAATTGAAAACTTCATATTTACTCTTTAAAATATATACCCATGTGCTCCTACTAAAATCATCAATGAAAGTAACATAATAAACTGATTTACGAACAGAAGCAACATCAAGAGGAGAAAATACATCCAAATGGATTAGATCCAAAATACATGAAGACTTATGAGAAGACGAGTAAAATTGAATGTGGTTCTATTTTTCATAAATACAATGTTCACAGAAATCAAACTCTAGATTGCAATCATTTAACCCCTTAACGATGTTCTTATTTTTTAGGAATTTTAAACCCTTATCTCCAATAAGGCCAAGCCTTTGGTGCCATAACATGGTCTTCTCTGCATGCAACTTTGATTTGGTAGACAAAGCACCCTTAGCTACCCAAAAACCACGACCATTCATAGAAGAGGAAACCATCTCTTTTTTCAATGAAGTAGTTTCTGGATTAATTTTATCAAAAATGCTATTGCACTCAACCGTGAATGCATTGAGTTAGTATAATGTACCCAATCTTCTTCCTCTTGCTATCACCATGGCACCTCTCACCATTTTCACACCTACTTCAAAAAATTGTACATGCACACCCACATCTATTAGCTTGCTAACAAATAATAAATTTCTTGTTAGCCCTGGGATATGCAAGACACCATCAAATCATCTAACTCTACCATCAAAAAATTTCACATGAATATTACCACAACCAACAATGTCAAGAAAATAATTATCACCCAAATACACCTTACCACCATCATAGTTTTCATACTTACTAAACCAATTTCTGTTAGAAGTCATGTGGAAAGATGCACCTGAGTCTATCAACCATGCATTATCACTTGCACAAGTAGCCAAGCCTGCAATAAAGACGTCTCCATCTTCCTTTTCAGACTTAGAATCAGAATCTTGCTTCTTCTTCTTCTTTTTCTTCTCTTCTTTAAAGTCCTTTCAGAAGTGTCCAAGTTTGCCATAGATCCAGCATATTGCCTTGGACTTACTAGGAGATTTTGATCTCCTCTTATTCTTGGACTTGGAATGGCCACGCTACTTCTCATCTTTGCCCCATTCTTTTGGTCTTCCTTGAACACTCAAAGCCTCTTTGGAATTTAGAGAGACCTTCCTTCTCATCTCTTCAAAGACTAGAGAACCAACAACATTCTCCATCTTCAAGATGACTGAAGTGCTCCCAATGACCATGACTAGGTTGTCCCATGAGTCTAGTAGCGAACACAACAAAGTTTGAGACCTTTCTTCTTCATCCATCTTAACCCCAACTGAGGTCAACTAAGTCACCAACATATTGAATGTTTCCAGATGCTCAAAAATTCATCCACCTTCTTCCATTCTCAAGGAATACAACTTCTTCCTCAAGAAAATCTTATTTACTAGAGATTTGGATTGGTATATCTCACTCAACTTCTTCTATAGCTTCTTTGAAGTGGGTTCTTTGTGGACATTTATTAGAATCGAGTCTGCATGACATAGTCTAGTGATACCTTCAGCTTTTTTATCCATTACATCATATTGTGCAGCCAATGTTGGATCTATAGGCCTTTGGACTTTTTCATCCACTGCATCTTATAGATCTTGATCAATCAACAGATCTTCTATCTTCAGCGTCCACATTTCAAAGTTTGTGCTAGAAAACATCTCTACCTCAATCCTCCCAGATGTGCTTTCCATCTGAGAAATGCCTACAACAAGATCACAAAGTATCCTCTACACAAACTCCCACTCAAACCTTCATTAGCACAAAAAACCCAACAACCCACAACTAAAACCAAAGGTGATCAGACTCTGATACCACTTGTAAGGAAGTTAGAGTAGGGGAAACAACTTCCTACGCCAATCTTGAGGAGAGATATTATGTAAACCTCTTTAAAAAACTAGTCTAATAGTTACAGAAATCCCAGATCATCTTCATGTCTATAAAAATCACCTTCGTCATAACTATAAAAAAAAGATCAAAGAAAGACAGTTTCAAATAGGTGATCTTGTCCTTAAAGAAAATCAATGAAACCAACAAGATAGAGACAAGAAGGGCAATTTTGAGCCTAACTGGTTGGGACCATTTGTTGTCACCATAGTCTATAGATCAAGAGCTTACACTTTGTCAACATCTGAAGGCATTCCTCTAGATGAACCCATCAACAGTGTTCATCTCAAGAATTTCTATGATTGATCCTCAGAGTATCCTAAAAAAAAAATCAAATAAATTTTTTTAAAAAAAAATCTATCCTTTAGTGAAAACCTGGTAAACAGGTGCCTTGGATAAGTACCATAGTGAAAACCTAGCAAACATGCACTATGTGTAGAGTCAGCATCCACCATCTATTAAGTCTTTCATTCCATCTCAATTCCATAATAAATCTTCATCCTTCCATAATAAAATCATTGACCTTTGTGTTTCCATATGCCCATCTATCATGGCTTGGAAATTGTCAGTGTCAGTCAACATCCATTAGCATCATCCATCATCGGTTCATCCACAGTTAATATCATCCATAGTCAGTTCATCCATTGTTCTCCATAATAAAACCTCTACCTAAATGGGGGCACATTTTTCTTAACCTAGGTCTAGGAATGGATCCTTGTTCCAGGTACAATAACACTTGACACCTCATCTCATCCTATATTATCAAATCTCCTAGAACTACATATCATATCTCATCATCACCATCTTAATGTACCTTGATCCCGTGGATACAGAGTATGTAGGCAGTTTGGAATATGAAGGAAGTATCCAATACTTAGGTACATAAGATGCCATTATTCTCCATCCCAATCCATCAAACACCTCCATCCCTCTCTTCTTCCATCTATCACTTTCCATCCTATTCACCCTGACTTGATTAACTCAAGTAGAAAATGAACTATGCATCCTTTTGAAAGCTCAATTACTTAGCAAACCAGAAGTAAAAAGACTACTCTCGAAGTAGCACATTGTTCTGCATACCACTTGCCACATCTCCTACAACAATCCATCTATTCGAGATCAACAACCTTTAATGGATATATTGTTCCTACAATAAGGCCCAATCTACCCTGAGCACCCTCTTTGGCAAGAGATTATGTCAGTTGTGTTTATTTTAATAGTCAGTCAATTTCTTTTTGGTTTATCTTTTGTTCCTTTCTAATACCTATTCAAGACTACCTTGATTTTTCTATATCTTGGTATGCGGCGATGCAGTATGGATTGGGACATGGTCATTGCTTTCATATGCTATGTTTGTGGGATGAGCTTATTAAATCCTACTACGGCTAATATTTATCTTGTTTGTGTTAAACTCAGTATCTTGCATATCAATATTCTTTTGCATCTAAGGTTTTGTAAAGGCCTTATGCGTATTAAGTTTATTCTATGCTAAGACTATTGTTCATTCACATATCCCACAAGGTTATATTATGTCTAGTAGATATAAGTTTAAATTGTTTGTTTGCAGAGTCAACGTCCTCACATTGGATACATCAACAATGTGGTCCTCAATACCAATGGTGCATAAGTTATCCATGTGCTATATCAAAAATAAGAATTTCTCTTTATAAATATTAAGCATAACCATTGCAAATTCCTATCCATACACTCATCCATATATCCTAATAAATGATAGCTTTCATACAAAGATCAATCACTTTATCATCCTTCTTTCCACTCTCAATAATTTCTTCTATCCATGCTAAACAACGTCAATATACCTACAAAAACATACATGTTAGGCATCACGATCATAAACATCATAGTATATCATCACATAAATCCATGATCCTAATATCTATCATCTCGTCCATATATCTATAAGCATCCATGTATCATCATGCAATAACCATAGCATATATCATAGTAAAAACATATCATCACATGAATCCATGATCATAGTATATGTCATCACATCTATAACATCATCATAACATGTCATCAAATATAAGCATCTATAGGAATACATCATCATCATAAGCATATACACATCCACAACATCATCATGAATCCTAGAACATCACATATATATCAGATATATCTCATCTAGGTCATCAAAAAATTGTGTCACATATACACATCAAAAATGAATGATATAGTACAAAAAGGCTATCACGAGCCATCAAAATATACATCAAAGCCCGTAGGCATCATAGTCTCAATAAATACATCACTGATACAAACATGATACATCATACATATACAACATGCTCTAGCCATTGCTGTGAGTAGAGCTCCCTGCAGGATGATGTCCTTGTGATCCACTTGTGCCAGGTGGCAGTCCCCCTAATAGTGACCTCCTAAGAGGACCCATAACAAATGATCCTGATTGGTGCGAGGCTGATGCTCCCGATCTACTCCTCTCCCTAAAAATTAGTTATCGCTGCTCAACTAACACAACCTCATAGTATAACCCTTGATAATACTCTACCTCCCTACCTACTATCACCAACTCTCACTGTGCTCGAGTCAACTCACCTAGGTGAACACGAGTCAACTCTCTAACCATTGTCAATGTAGCCTGATCTGTGCCCAAGGCAGCTTGGGCTATATCTCTCTCCGTCAATACCCACTACAGGGATGCCTTGACACTCTATCTCGCCTATATGGCAGCACCCCCCTCTACAATAAGTCTGGCCACTGTGTCGTTGTCCATTGCCTACACTTGTACTTGTGCCTATGCTTGTTGCACCTCTACCCCTGGCTATGTCTTGCTCCTGGCATACTCTAATATACCTCATCTCAATGCGTGAGTAGCACATAGTCTCCTCCCGTAAGAGCCTCTATAAGCGCTATATCTCTGTCTTTGCCTAAGGGGCAGCCTACTGTGGTGCCCCCACATCTTGCATCACCAGATTGGGTTGATCCTGCCCACCCTGTCCTCTAATATCTTGTACTAGGGCATGTATCTATGCTAGCACTAGTACCCGTGCCTGTCCCTATCTCTGTCACCTTGCTCAGTGAGCTCTAGCCTCCTATCCTTAGCTAGCCACCTCTACCACTGCCCCCACAACCCCTGGTATTGTAAATTATACGGGCTTGTGCTGTAGCTAGTACACATCATACTTTGGTGTAGTGTTAGGGTCCGCCTCTCCCAAAATCCAGTGCCATGCCACTGGGGCAAGTCCTCTAAGATCGGCTAATGTTGTGGATGCACTATCTTAGGTCCCTAATCAGGCAACTCCCTCCATGTTCATGCATAGATAGCATCCCCTACTAGCTCAAGCTAGGGCAATCCAAACTGGCATAGTACTGTTGGTCATGATGTTAGTCATTCGCAAACATAGAATAAAAGTTACACAACAACCTTTACTCATCTTGAAAGATACGATGAATTCAAAGAATTCATGATCCCAAGTCTCCGTTGATTAGGTCTTAATCTACTGACGTTACTCAGTGGTTGATGTGTGTTGCTGTTTTCCATTCAGGGGCCTTACGTGTTTCTGCACTGTTCATCATCATCATCTTCAAATATTCTACTTTGGATGTTTGCTCTGCATAAGTCTCCAACAATTCTACCTCTGCACTGTAAATTTAGTCAAATAATGTGCATACAGGCTGATATTTGCATGATTTCTACCCTTATTTATGATTCCTTGCATGATATTTTCAATACTTCATGCATTTAACTCAAATATGCTAAGGATTTTCAGTTACCTACGGGATTTCAGCATATTTCACTGTTTCTGCTTGTTATTTATCATGATTTGCAGTTATGATGATGAATTAATGAAATTGAAAAAAAGAAAAAGGTTAAAGAATGAGATTCCCAAAACTACTGGACTTAGATCACTGATCCACATACAAGCTCCCATACTTGCAATGAAAAGAAGGAAAACTAGAAATCATACTTCACCAGGACATTCCACAAATCCGCATGATCTAGTGCAAATCTTCAAAGGAAAAGTTGACAACAACATGTAATGAAATGAAAGAGCTTCCAGTTGAACACAGCATTCACCAGTACATATCCAGAAATCAACAGAAAGATTACGTAAAATTTACAATCAGGATGTAATCTGGAACTTCATATTCATTCAGTATGCTCAAGAACAGGTACATTTACAGTGATCTAAAGAAAGAACCTTGACATTTCAACAATTCTATCCTCATTAGTCTCAGTAATCCGATCTCCTAATTTATTCTACAGTAATTGACTTTTTGCGCCAGATGCGTCTGTGTATTCTAATGTATTCCCCCACCTTTTAAAATGACAAGCTCTGTTTCTTATATAGAACAACCGCCAAAAAAACGGTTACAACGATCCAAGGATCAGGATCCTCTCATAACAAACAACGGTCCAGATGAAAAGCACATGCTTCGCCAGTTAGCAAATGTACAGCTGGCACAGAATATTCTAGCATCTTCAACTTGATTCGGTCTCCAGCTGGCGAACAGCATATTTGACAATATCCTCCTCACTTCTGGCTCATGTTGCCTCCATGCGCAACTTTGTAATGCTCAGCTTCAGCAGCATCATGACTTCAATGTTCAGCTTCAGCAGCATCATGACCTCCTGCAAATAAACAGACAAATATTAAGTTCGTCATCATGTGGATAAACAACAGGAAGTGAACATTTTATTAAACATACCTCCCAATGTGCAGCTACAGGCAATCAGGCTTTACCTGTGGAAAATATGCACTAAATGCATAAACAGCATAAAACAACCAGGTCAACCCTTGTTGACCAAAATCAGGCAGTCGGGCTTTTAAATTTCTATCGTTTCAAATTTTCCCGCCCATTTCCATGTGTATCGGGTTCGAATATGATCAGGTATGTCATCATATACCAGGAAATAACTGCCCTTAACAGATTACTTCATACCTGGCCTTGCATGCCCTGTTTGAATGTTTCGGGTCATCATCATCATGTTCGCATCAGTGCGACCATATGTGATCAGGTTGACAATATTAGACTTGGCCGACGGCAACAGTTATACCTACGCCGAAAATCATGATAATGACCAACCCTATGTCTTGTATCTAGCCGCAGGATATTGTGAAATATGATGCTCCTCCCCTCCGAATACTCTGAGGAAAAGCACATCAGGATGTTTTGTTTTTGCATATTCGGGGAAAAAAGACATCATCATCATCATCATGATGAAGACAAACAGGAGGATTTGGAATATGATCCTGCTGCTGAGGGAAGGAAAATCATGGTGACGTCATCGTGATATTCGGGCTTCAATAAAATGCAAAGGGATGACGTCACTGTCATGTTTCGTTAAAATCAGGAGATAAATGGAATATCGGGTTACCTCTAAGGAAGATGATCGGGTGGACGAATGCAGTATGACCCATTTGCGAAGAAGGTGATCCTCTCAAAAGATCAGGATGATGAACATCATCATCATCATATCCACATTGGGTGATCTAGAATATGATCCTGCTGAAAGTCCTGATGACGTCATCAGGATATCCGGGGCTTGTGTTAATCTTCGAACATGACGTCATCGTCATCATCATATTGGCGAAATGGATTCACGCCTTGGAAAATATCCTGCCGAAAGAGAAAGGTGATGGTGACATCATCGTCATCATCATATTTGCAAAAGGTTATACTCGTTGGCAGGACGATTTTACGAACTGTTGGGAGAGACGAACAAGATCATGATGATCTTGTTCAACATGACTTAGGAAAAGGAAAATCACCCTCCGTTTTGAAAGATAAGGTGATCATCATGATCACGCAAAAGAAAAACAGGAGGATATTACGAAATGCGATCCTGTCATGAAAGATCATGATGATGATGTCAACAAGACTTGGGAGTGCGCGCGTAAATTATGCAGATGGCGGGTTTCTTAAGCAAGGTGATGATGATTCATCAGCATGATATTACAATATGCTCGTGATGTTGGAATATCATGATGCTCGCGATGTTAGAATATCATGATGCTCGCTATGTTTCCAGGATGCTTGACGGGTAAAACACACTCACTTAAGATTGACGTCCGGATGTTTCGGGACTGCATGATTTTTACATTGGGCGATAGAGTAAGATCATGATGATGACCTTTGGCGATACAAAAGACCGCCCGACGGGAAAAGTTTACTACGACTTAAACTTGACGTCCGGATATTTCGACCTCAGGATATTATCGGGGTTTGTCAAATATCATGATGATGATGCTCATCATATAGCAATTATCAGGTTTGACCAAAACTTTGACTGCTCACAACTCCCTCATATGGACGAATTTTCAAGTGATGTAAAAGGCAAACCTGCATGGAATTTCAAGCTCTTTCTAACCATGAAGTCATAGAAACAAAATATGAACTTTGACAAACTAACCTCATGATGATGACATATCTCATCCTGACCTTCATGGTGATGATGCACCTGACTTATTTTTACCAAACCGCCAGAAACAGACAACACAAGCCAAAACAAAAGCTGGGTCCCTGTTTTGCCAAGTCAAAATGGGGCATGTTGTGTAACCACACAACAACTTGCCACCAAAGAAAATAACAAAATTCAAATGATTCAAGTTATCTGATCACATTTATCTATAGTGTTCTAATTCTGTCTAAGTAAAATCATCATGATCTTTGAATGATAAAATTTCACTATGGTGATAAAGCTAACAAAGGATCAGGTGTGTGCAGATGATTAATTATCCTCATCTTGAAAGTAAGTTGAAAACATAAGTAACTGGTGTTAAACTACATAGTTGGAGATCATCCCTCATAGCCAACCTGGATAGAGCCTTGCTGCCAGCAGGCGTCTATAGCCCCGGCAAGGTTATCTATACAATCTCCCTAAGTAGGGCTCCACTGCCAGCAGGCGTCCATAGCCCCGGTAGAGTTACTTAGATGGCCTAATTTTATTTCGTTTCTGATTTTCCTTTAAAAATTTAAATTTGATATCATCATGTCAGCTCATTTGTACAAGGTGTAGTCACTTGCAGCTTTAGGTTGGAGATTGTATTGGTAGCAAGGGAGTCCCTTTAGATTTTTCACTTAACACCTATACTCATATCTTCAACAAACCCAAGGCTGTTAGGTGTTTCATTGTGTTTGATTCACTTTGGACAAGAAAAAGTACCCTGATGAAAAGACATCATAAACCTGATCATGAGTATTTATCAGACTGAATTACAATCTATATCTAAATCTGATCTCATCACTTGAATCCTAACAATTTAGTTATTTTCTTAGGTGATGAAGTGCATCATCCTGACTTACCAGAACAAGGTCCCAACCAACAAAACAACAACAACAACAAGCAAACACTGTACAAACAACTAACCTACAAAAAGGAAACAACAGGAACAGAAAAAGAAAGCAAAAACAAACAAGCAGACTGTACAAACAACTATACAAATATACAATATGATACACGAGACCGCCATGAAGTCACTCAGGCCTGGAAATAATGTTTGAGGAATTGTCCATTGACTGGCAACGGGACATCCTCACCTGTCAGGTTCTTAAGCCTATAAGTGCTGTCTCCTAAAATCTCAGAAATCTGAAAGGGACCTATCCATAGTCTATCGAACTTACCATGATCACCTTTCCTTTCATGGGCTTTATCCCACATCAGGACTAAATCTGATATCCTGAAAGCTTTAATTCTGGCTCTCTTGTCAAACCAGCGTTTGACAACAGCCTGATGTTTTGCAAATTGGTCAATCGCTTGACTTCGTTTTTCCTCCAGATGCATCAACTGAAGCAACCTGACTTCCTGTTTATTATCTATGCCTAGATAGTCTTGGGCAAACTGCAGAGTAGGAATTTTCAAGTTTACAGGGAGGATAGGATCTACCCCATATACTAGCTGGAAGGGTGAGTTTCCTAATGCAATTTTCATTCTAGTTCTGTCTACCCATAAGGCATATTTCAGAAATGAATTCCATTCCCTGGGATTTTTCTCTATCAATTTTCTTATGATACTCAGTAAATTCTTATTGGTGGATTCTGCTAATCCATTTCCCTGGGGATAGTAATTGGATGAGAACTTAAGTATAATCCCATGATCAAAAGCCCAACTTGACAATTTAGTGGAAATGAAGGCAGAACCATTATCACTTACCAATGCATAAGGAATTCCATACCTGGTGACAATGTTGCTTTCCAGAAATTTAATGACATCATCAGCAGTACAAGTTTTGCTGCTGATAGCCTCAGTCCATCTGGTACAATAATCAGTAATTGTTAGGACATACCTCTGGCCTGAAGAAGACGGAGGATTGATTGGTCCTATGAAATCCATGCCCCATTGTGCAAATGGGCGCTCTTCCATCACTGGCTGCAATGGTTGTGCAGCATATTTTTCTCTGTTGGCAGCAACCTGGCAAACATGACAACATTTAACATGATCAGCTGTGTCTTTAAAAATTGTAGGCCAGTAATATCCTGCTCTGAGGATTGCATGTGTTGTGGCCAACGCTGATCCGTGGGCAGTTCCAAACTTGTCATGTAACTCTGTCAAAACTTTATTGGCTTCTGGTTTCTCTAAGCATCTCAGGTATATCCCTTCATAATTCTTTTTAAACAGGGCTCCTCCCTTCATCATATATTTCTGGGATCTCATCTTTAAGGCTCTTCTCTGTGAAGCCTGCATCCTCGAAGGACATCTTCCAGTGATCAGGATGTGCCTGATGTCTGAATACCATTCTTTATTGTCTTTCTCATCTATCACATACTGTTGACTGATGATGTTTGGATCAGTTTCAGATATCATCTGGCTCAGAGCCTGTCCTCTTACTAGCTTCATGGGTGTGATCTCCATGTCATATTCTTGTAGTACCGTAATCCATTTGGCTCTTTTTTCACCAGGTTCACTCTGCATCAGCAGCATCTTTACTGCTGCATCTGGCACCACAGCAATCACTTTGCTTCTCAGTATATAATGTCTGAACTTTTTTACTGCTCTGACTAATGCAAGTGCCTGTCTTTCAACATCTACATATCTCAACTCAGCATCCCTGAAAGGACAGCTCATGAAGGCAATTGGTTTCTCTTCTTTATCTTCATTTCTTTGAGTTAACACTGCTGCAGAAGTATGTTCTGAAGCAAATGAGTAGATGTAGAAATCATTTGTATAATCTGGACTAATGAGGACAGGAGCATCTGAAATGGCCTTCTTTATATCTTCAAAAGCAGCTCTGGCTTCTGGTGTCCAGTCAATTTGTGCATCTTTTTTCAACATGGCATTCAGTGGTCTGACAATCTCAGCAAAGCCAGTGATGAACTTCCTCACAAAATTTATCTTACCAAAATAAGATTTAAGCTCCTTTTTGCTTCCTGGAAGTGGTAATTTCATAATAGATTCCACCCTGTCAGGATCAATGATAATCCCATCCTCTGTGATCAGGTGGCCTAGTAACTTTCATGTTGTGACCCCGAATATGCACTTCTTGGGATTCAAAGATATTCCATATTCTTCACACTTCTTCAGCACACTTCTGAGATCAGCAACATGATTTCCCCTTTCTTTGGAGAACACTGTCAGGTCATCCATGTAGATGACTATACATTTTCCTATTAAGCCTCTGAAGGCTATGTCCATTGCTCGCTGGAATGTAGCTCCAGCATTTATCAGTCCAAATGGCATACGTCTATATGCAAATATCCCCCATTTTGTGGTGAAGGCAGTTTTTAATCTGTCAATTTTGTCCACCATCACTTGGTTGTACCCTGAAAAACCATCCAAGAAGGACATCATCTTGGCTCCATTTACCATCTGCAGAACTTCATCCAAAGAGGGCAAAGGATAATTATCCTTTTCTGATGCTCTGTTCAGGTTCCTGAAATCCACACACAATCTGATGTCCCCATTCTTCTTTCTGACTGGCACCAGATTTGCCACCCAAGTGGAGTGCCTTACAGGAAAAATTATCCGGGCATTCAACAATTTCTTGACCTCTTCAAGGATGATGGGCTCAAGCAGAGCATTGACTGGCCTCTGCTTCTGTCTGAAAGGTTTTGCATCTGGCTTGAGGGGTATAGTATGAGTTATGACAGAAGTGTCATACGTCTTCAGCTCGTCATAAGTCCATGCAATTACATGTATATAATCCTTAAGGGCCTGAGTTATTCCTTCTAACTCTTCAGGTGTACAAACCTTACCCAACAAGACATTTCTCTTGTCATCAGCTTGTCCAATATTCACCTGTGAATATTGACCTCCATCTGCCTTAGGCAGATCCTTATGTTTGAGCATATTATCCAGATCAAAGGCTCTTTCTAATTCAATCATACCTTTGGGAATTGTGTTGCTAGGCAACTCTAATATCTCACCTTCTTCCCAGACATGATCTTCCATACCATTTTCATCTATGATCTGAGCTTCAAATACATCTCTGTTTGATATGAAGTCCAGGATGTGCTGATCATCATCAAACATTTGGAGATTAGTCACATTGTCAGGTACCGAAGGTACTGACACCAATTCTACTGAAAATCTCTTCAGACCAGATATAGACAGTGGTTCCAGTGTACTGGCGGCCTGAGCAAGTGCATCTGCCCTTTGGTTCTGTTCTCTTGGCACGTGAACGATGTTGAAGGCATCAAAGTCTTCAATCAGGTCCCACACACGATGTCTGTAATTTGACAGCTTTCTGTAGTTACAAGAGTAAATTCCTCTTACTTGTCTCACAACTAGTTCTGAATCTCCAAAGACATGCAGGATCTTCACCTTCTTCTTATGGGCAAACAACAGTCCATGAATCAGAGCTTCATACTCTGTGACATTATTAGTGCAGGGGAACTGTAATCTGTAAGCTGCTAAATAGGATTTCCCTGATGGATCAACAAGGTCAATTCCTACCCCAGAACCCTGCTTAGATCTGGATCCATCAAACCTCAGGATCCAAGGCTTATCTCCGGCAGGACATTTGCTTGAGCTTTCTTTTTTCTTTGCAGCTCTGGCTGCTGCTCCGCCTGATATCCATTTTAACCTAGGTGTGTCATCTTCAAGCTTCTTCTTTCCTTTATCTGATGAGCCTGACGGCTTTTCTGTTTTCTCTTCCATCCTAGCAGGAGGATGATGTTCAGCACATACAGCTGCATGCTTCTTCAAAATGTGTAAGCACAGTGAGCAAGTGGTTTCTGAGTGAGGCGCCTCATGCAGCCTACACCAACCTTTGATTAAAACCTCCTGGGGAGATCTACACTGTTGTGTCTTTTTTTTCATTTCTTTGACCAGAAATTCTTCGAACTTCGTCAGGTCACTGCCTTTATCCTCATCAGACAACTCGTAATCCGGTTCCATGAAGCAATCACTACCAGGAGTGATCTTTTCCTTTCTCGCATCATTCATCTGATTGGACACCAGGATCTCTTCTATTTTTCGGATATGATCCTCATCAGGATCCGTCGACTCTTCTGTTCCTGCAGAAGACAAATAAAAATTAGTATCATCATCATCATCAGATGTAGCACTCACCTCGGAATATGATGATGATGCCTCACTATACGTCTGCTCCAGTATTATCATGTCTAAGCATGGTTCACAAGTCTTTTCCGAGTGTGCTTCGCCATGCAATCTGCACCATCCGTCAATCAAAATATCATTAGCAGGTATATTTAATAATTGACAACATTTTATCTGAGTAGATAAATGCATCTAAAAATCCCTGAAGCGATCTATTTCGTTGTCATTATCAGGATCATTATTAAGTTCTACAACTGGCAAATCCTCATGATAATCATCATCATGATGATGATGAACATCAAGCATCAGGACCTCTTCTATTTGGACAGTTTGCGGCTTGATGTGATAAACTCCAGGTTCTACGTTTACATACATGATCTCATTTGTTCTGTTATATTCCGTGATCATATGTTTCATCCTAGGCTCAGCATCAATCCTAATCTGATTAGGTATACCTTTCCATGGCAACCACATGTGACTGAAGTCTGTGGACATGTATCCGTTAAGCGTTTTAGACCAGTCCCAGCTAAGCAACATCCCGTATGTATCAGGTATGTCAACTACCTGAATGTCAATGTAATACTGGATCCTAGGATCAGACGCTAGCTGCATGTGAATGTGAGTGAGTTCTCCTACGACACTTACTTCTGTCTTATCCAGTTGAGTGACCTTCTTTAAGGATTTAGCAGGATGCAGTCCTAATGCGTTGCATACTGACAAAGGCATAACATTAGTTGAGGCTCCTGAATCAACTAAACAGTTGTGCAAATTCTTACTGAACATTCTTATGGTGAGGAGAAACGGAGGTGATTCAGTTTTATCTCTGTACAAGGTCATGTGAGAGGTTTCAGCAGCTTGGAATGTGGCTGACACTTTGGGCTTGACAGTATTACCTTTAGCAGTATGGTCTCTGCTATTGGATTGACTCGAAAGGTGATTATCCTCTTTAGAAGCAGGATCATCCAGCGACTTCATGAATGCCCTTTTGATGGCAGGAGTTTTCAGTAACTCAGATAGGGACAGGCTGATCTTGATTTTCTTCATTTCATCAGCCAAATAGCTGACTAACCTGTCAGACTCATGAGGTGCATTTGCGACTTTTGTTACTGTGTTTTGAGGAGACAAGTATTGAGCATTCACCTTAGGGAACCCAGGGTTATTGCTAGCCTTAGGGTCAGGAGGTGTGTTGAAGTTGTTTGGAGGTAGAGATGATGTCAATGGACCGGCAGGTCTGTTGGCATTACTCCTCAGGTTATAATTGTGCTTACCAGGGTATTGCTGCTGGTATGCATGTACTTCCTCATGCTCTCTTGTAGGTTCATTTTCATCCTCAAAAGGGAAGACATAGTTTGCTTCAAAGGTTAAGGCAGATTCTTCACAGGTCTGATTATAATCCTGATGAGGCTGATTAGTGTATGTTTCCAGCACAAAAGCTGAGTCATATCCACAAGGAACTATTTCATTTCCTTCTGCCTGAGGTGGATTTCCAGAAGTATTAGACACTTCAGTCTGAAAGATGCTGGCAGCAATCCTAAATTGTGGACAATCTAATTCTGCATGTGCATTGGTGTTGTGAATCCTGCACCAATTGGTAAGGGCTGCCTCAGCAAGATTGACTCTAGTAGTCTGTTTGGTTTCACTAGGAGGCTGATTGTCTAGGGGTGATGGTAATGAACCATTATTTGGCCTGGAGTTCCACACTCTGGGCTGCCTAGGAGGATTATTGTTATTTGCACCACTACTGTTGAAGTTATTGTTGTATCCTCTGTCAGGGTAATTTGGTCTGTCATTGGAATAACTCCTATTCTGACCTGACTGTGAATAAAACCCTTGATTTCTCAAGTGTGTTACTTCTGTGGTGAGTTTTCTCAACTGAGCAGCAATTTCTTTGATTTCCTCTTTCTCCTCTTGAGCTTTGGCCACTACATTTTCAGGCTGAGGCTGGAAAAAGGAAGATCCATGGTTATTGTGAGATAGATATGTACCCTGAGGTGTCTGAGTATGTGCAGGATATTGTGGCAATTGGCCATTTCCATTAGGAGGAGGCATGATACTCAATGGAGGTACTTGCAAAGGTGCAGGCATGATTGCTGGGGGCATCGCTGATCCATTTGGATATTGTGCAGGATATTGTGAAGGATAAGCTGCAGGATACTGTGCTGGATATTGCGAGTGCATGCCAGGCAAAGCAGGGAATGCTATATTTGGAGTAGGAGCAGGTATCAGCTGTTGATTTACCTTGATAGCTTCTTGAAAAGCTCCTGTCAATGTGGTGATCTCAGGATGTGTTCTCCTGATGAACATGGCGGTTAATGGATCCAGGGCTGAATAATAAATACTCCTAGCAGCATCATCAGCCACCACATATGGGGTAACTAGCTTGGACGACATTTTCTGGAACCTAGCATTGAAATGTGCAATAGGTTCATGCTCAAATCTCTTAATTGTGGCAAACAAGTGGTAATTCATGGATGGATCAATAGGGACCTTGAATCTGTCAAGAAAGGCCTTCTCTAAGACAGCCCACGAACCTACAGAAGATTGACCAAGACTGATGAACCAATTATAAGCCTCTTCCCCTAAGGAAAAAGGGAATAATCTGCACACCACGTCCTGATGCTCTATTCTGGCTCTGCAGCAAGCTTCTTTAAACGTCCTGATATGATCATCCGCATCCTGATAAGGATGGTATTTTGGACAGAGCTTGTCCGGATACTTTGGTAACTCATGATACGCAGTAAAGGTCAGTGGCGATTCTGCTGCAAAGAAAGACATTGCAACCTGAGGGGGCTGAACTGGTGGTGCAGTTGGCTGAGGTTGGACTAAAGGTATACCCTGAGGTTGAACAGGAGGTGTCACTGGTATACCGGAAGGTATTTGCAAACCAACAGGGGTTACAGGGGGAGGTCCTGGTGAAGCTCTGGACGCACTAGACTCTGGAGTATGGTGAACGTCTACAGTCCTAGGTCTAAAACCTCTAACAGGCAATTCTTCAAAAATTTCACTATGTCTAGACCTGGTATTTATCCTGTGAGCCAGGATTTCTCGATTTGGAGGCCAATTAGCTGAAACTTTGCAAATATTGGCTGGATTCCATCGGACGAGGTGATATTTGCGGTCAACTTGCAAATCAGACTGAATATTTACGTGATATTTGCGAAGATACTGCAAATATGACAAGATATTGGGATATTTCGACCGGTAGCACCAGATCTCACGGGTTTAAGGCTCAAATTCTCAAAGCTTGAACAAACTTATGCATCTTTGGCCAATATTTAGTGAATTTAAAGAAATCTACTGTAAAGCTTGCAATATTTATGTGAGATTTGGAAATCTTTACACAGAATGTGCAATTACAAACTTGTCGCAGCAAATATTTACGCAATATGATGAAATTCACAAACGATCTGAAGTTACCTTACTCTGAGCGTCATCAAACCTGAAAGTACTGATGATGAAAGTGATTTTCTGGATTTTTTCCTTGGCCCTCCTTCTAGCGCCAATTTATGTTGGTCATGATGTTAGTCATTCGCAAACATAGAATAAAAGTTACACAACAACCTTTACTCATCTTGAAAGATACGATGAATTCAAAGAATTCATGATCCCAAGTCTCCGTTGATTAGGTCTTAATCTACTGACGTTACTCAGTGGTTGATGTGTGTTGCTGTTTTCCATTCAGGGGCCTTACGTGTTTCTGCACTGTTCATCATCATCATCTTCAAATATTCTGCTTTGGATGTTTGCTGTGCATAAGTCTCCAACAATTCTACCTCTGCACTATAAATTTAGTCAAATAATGTGCATACAGGCTGATATTTGCATGATTTCTACCCTTATTTATGATTCCTTGCATGATATTTTCAATACTTCATGCATTTAACTCAAATATGCTAAGGATTTTCAGTTACCTACGGGATTTCAGCATATTTCATTATTTCTGCTTGTTATTTATCATGATTTGCAGTTATGATGATGAATTAATGAAATTGAAAAAAAGAAAAAGGTTAAAGAATGAGATTCCCAAAACTACTAGACTTAGATCACTGATCCACATACAAGCTCCCATACTTGCAATGAAAAGAAGGAAAACTAGAAATCATACTTCACCAGGACATTCCACAAATCCGCATGATCTAGTGCAAATCTTCAAAGGAAAAGTTGACAACAACATGTAATGAAATGAAAGAGCTTCCAGTTGAACACAGCATTCACCAGTACATATCCAGAAATCAACAGAAAGATTACGTAAAATTTACAATCAGGATGTAATCTAGAACTTCATATTCATTCAGTATGCTCAAGAACAGGTACATTTACAGTGATCTGAAGAAAGAACCTTGACATTTCAACAATTCTATCCTCATTAGTCTCAGTAATCCGATCTCCTAATTTATTCTACAGTAATTGACTTTTTGCGCCAGATGCGTCTGTGTATTCTAATGTATTCCCCCACCTTTTAAAATGACAAGCTCTGTTTCTTATATAGAACAACCGCCAAAAAAACGGTTACAACGATCCAAGGATTAGGATCCTCTCATAACAAACAACGGTCCAGATGAAAAGCACATGCTTCGCCAGTTAGCAAATGTACAGCTGGCACAGAATATTCCAGCATCTTCAACTTGATTCGGTCTCCAGCTGGCGAACAGCATATTTGACAATATCCTCCTCACTTCTGGCTCATGTTGCCTCCATGCGCAACTTTGTAATGCTCAGCTTCAGCAGCATCATGACTTCAATGTTCATCTTCAGCAGCATCATGACCTCCTGCAAATAAACAGACAAATATTAAGTTCGTCATCATGTGGATAAACAACAGGAAGTAAACATTTTATTAAACATACCTCCCAATGTGCAGCTACAGGCAATCAGGCTTTACCTGTGGAAAATATACACTAAATGCATAAACAGCATAAAACAACCAGGTCAACCCTTGTTGACCAAAATCAGGCAGTCGGGCTTTTAAATTTCTATCGTTTCAAATTTTCCCGCCCATTTCCATGTGTATCGGGTTCGAATATGATCAGGTATGTCATCATATACCAGGAAATAACTGCCCTTAACAGATTACTTCATACCTGGCCTTGCATGCCCTGTTTGAATGTTTCGGGTCATCATCATCATGTTCGCATCAGTGCGACCATATGTGATCAGGTTGACAATATTAGACTTGGCCGACGGCAACAGTTATACCTACGCCGAAAATCATGATGATGACCAACCCTATGTCTTGTATCTAGCCGCAGGATATTGTGAAATATGATGCTCCTCCCCTCCGAATACTCTGAGGAAAAGCACATCAGGATGTTTTGTTTTTGCATATTCGGGGAAAAAAGACATCATCATCATCATCATGATGAAGACAAACAAGAGGATTTGGAATATGATCCTGCTGCTGAGGGAAGGAAAATCATGGTGATGTCATCGTGATATTCGGGCTTCAATAAAATGCAAAGGGATGACGTCACCGTCATGTTTCGTTAAAATCAGGAGATAAATGGAATATCGGGTTACCTCTAAGGAAGATGATCGGGTGGACGAATGCAGTATGACCCATTTGCGAAGAAGGTGATCCTCTCAAAAGATCAGGATGATGAACATCATCATCATCATATCCGCATTGGGTGATCTAGAATATGATCCTGCTGAAAGTCCTGATGACGTCATCAGGATATCCGGGGCTTGTGTTAATCTTCGAACATGACGTCATCGTCATCATCATATTGGCGAAATGGATTCACGCCTTGGAAAATATCCTGCCGAAAGAGAAAGGTGATGGTGACGTCATCGTCATCATCATATTTGCAAAAGGTTATACTCGTTGGCAGGACGATTTTACGAACTGTTGGGAGAGATGCACAAGATCATGATGATCTTGTTCAACATGACTTAGGAAAAGGAAAATCACCCTCCGTTTTGAAAGATAAGGTGATCATCATGATCACGCAAAAGAAAAACAGGAGGATATTACGAAATGCGATCCTGTCATGAAAGATCATGATGATGATGTCAACAAGACTTGGGAGTGCGCGCGCAAATTATGCAGACGGCGGGTTTCTTAAGCAAGGTGATGATGATTCATCAGCATGATATTACAATATGCTTGCGATGTTGGAATATCATGATGCTCGTGATGTTAGAATATCATGATGCTCGCTATGTTTCCAGGATGCTTGACGGGTAAAACACACTCACTTAAGATTGACGTCCGGATGTTTCAGGATTGCATGATTTTTACATTGGGCGATAGAGTAAGATCATGATGATGACCTTTGGCGATACAAAAGACCGCCCGACGGGAAAAGTTTACTACGACTTAAACTTGACGTCCGGATATTTCGACCTCAGGATATTATCGGGGTTTGTCAAATATCATGATGATGATGCTCATCATACAGCAATTATCAGGTTTGACCAAAACTTTGACTGCTCACAACTCCCTCATATGGACGAATTTTCAAGTGATGTAAAAGGCAAACCTGCTTGGAATTTCAAGCTCTTTCTAACCATGAAGTCATAGAAACAAAATATGAACTTTGACAAACTAACCTCATGATGATGACATACCTCATCCTGACCTTCATGATGATGATGCACCTGACTTATTTTTACCAAACCGCCAGAAACAGACAACACAAGCCAAAACAAAAGTTGGGTCCCTGTTTTGCCAAGTCAAAATGGGGCGTGTTGTGTAACCACACAACAAGTACCCACTTGGGCAGGTATCTCTCGATAGTGTACACACTCCGCATAAATAAATATCTAGCCTGTCGACAATGAAAGGAAGCAAGGTATGCAGAAACACTTCCTACACTGATCTAATGTGGAAAGATTTATGCAAAATTTTACTTTTACAGTTACAGATTAAGATGCACATTAACACAAAGATAATAACAACTTCCAAATGCAAACACAAAACTCACAACACAAGATATACATGGGAAAACCCTTTCAAGTAAAAAACCCCACAATCCAAAGCCGCCCAATATAATATTCAGGAATCAAGAAGATTACAATATACATGTAGAAAAATATTTTACAGGAGTATAACCTACCAGAGATCCAAGAGGTAACTTGAGATCTATAAGATTCTTACACACAACCTCCATCTCTAGCTCCTGATATATAGGAGATATAATACAGTAAACCGTTATCGGTAATTACAAAACCATGAGCCAAAACCACCCAAAAGTGGTGCCTAAATTATCTCCAATCAAAGATGCCTTGTGATGTGCCAAAACACACACCAACATGCGTAACTCTCCCTTTTACAACTCTTTTAAGTGTCCAACATGTTTTTACATTTCCCAAAAATAGGAGGTCCAACTTCCGAAGGTCATAACTTTTGATCCAAGTGTCCGATTGACGAACCATTTGATGCTTTGGAAAGCTTGTGAAGAGATCTATCACCCTGTAACCCACATAATTGGTTACGACAATTTTCAAAGCATTTAGGGACCTCTAAGTGCCTCAAAATTGAGTTCAAAAATTTTCAGTAGTTTTCAAAAAATAGAAACTTTAATATCTCGTGATCCAATTATGATCTTGAGTCAAAACTCACTTGAGATGTTTACTTAGTTGTTCCACACCTTCTAGGAAAATTTCAGGTCAATCTGAGGTCAAATGTAAAGTTACTAAAAATAGTAAGTCCCACCATTTTTAGCCCTTTTGGAAACTTTGAAAGTTCTAGATCATTCTTCAAGATAAAGGGTATTCAAAAAGACCAAAACTGGGAAGAATAGTAACCTTTTGAAGTTGCAAGGTTGAGACACTTTTCTTAACATTCTCCCACTTGTCAAACACCTTGCAAGAGAAAAAGGTAGTATCAACACTATGATTTAATTGCTAGTGGCCGAGAGGCCCATAGACTCTGAACACCATCTAAACTTCTCTATGCTCATAGGTTTTGTGAAGGAATCTGCAACATGCATCAAAGTGTCAACTTTCTGCAAGTTTACCTTCCCATCGTCTACCATGTCATGAACAAAATGGTACCGGACATCAATATGCTTAGTCCTCGCATGGAAAATAGGATTCTTCGCCAAACATATGGCACTCTGACTATCACAACAAATAGTAATCTTCCCTGCATCAAACCCAACATCAGAACACAATCTCTTAAGCCAAATGACTTCTTTACAAGCATGAGTTGTTTCCATGTACTTAGCTTCAATAGTGGACAAAGAGACCACAGGTTACTGCTTACTCATCCAACTAATAGCACCACCAAACATAGTGAACACATAAGCACTGGTAGATCTCCTGTTGTCAATGTCACCTGCTCAATCTGAATCCACAAATCCATGAATACAAAGTGAATGCCGAGGTCCTGTAGGATAACCATGATAGCATAAGGAATACTCGAAAGTAACCTACAAATATCTGAACACTCTCTTCACTGCATCCCAATGTACCTGTCTAGGATTAGCCATAAATTGACTAAGGACTCCCATTGCTTGGGTAATGTCTGGTCTTATATAGACCATCGCATACATCAAACTACCAACCGCACTAGCATAAGGATATCTGCTCATATCCTCTATCTTCGAAGAGGACTTTGGACAATCTACAATAGATAACTTTGTTCCCATCACAACAGGAACAATCAAAGGTCTGCAATCTACCATGCCGAATCTCTCCAACACAGTGTTAACATACTTACTTTGGCCTAACCAATGTTTTCTATTTTCTCTATCTCTTCTGATCTCCATCCCCAGAATGTACCAAGCTGCCCCTAGATTTTTCATCTCAAATTGTGTTGACAACTGAGACTTCAAATCAGAAATAAAACTTTTACCATTCCCAATGAGTAACATATAATTGACATACAATGCAATAATGAGAATGTGATCATTGTCAAACTTGTAATAAACACAATGATCTGATTTCAATTTCTAAAATCCAATACTCAACACAAAGGTGTCAAACTTATAGTACCACATCCTAGGAGACTATTTCAAACCATACAAAGACTTTTTCAACTTGCAAACTAAAATTTCTTTACCTTTTATCCTATAGTGTTCTAGCTGTGACATATAGATTTCCTCCTCCAAGTCACCATGAAGGAATGTTGTCTTCACATCCATCTGTTCCACTTCTAGATCATACGTTGCTGTAAGAGATAACATGAACTGAATAGATGTCAGATTTGAAATGGGAGAGAAAATCTCACCATAGCCAATTCCCTCTACTTGAGAATACCCCTTCACAACCAATCTAGCCTTATATTTCTCAACACTGCCATCTACACCAAATTTATTTTTGAACACCCATTTGCATCTAGCAGGTTTTCATCCTTCAGACAAAGGCACCAAGTCCCAAGTATTATTCTTTTCCAAAGAAGACATCTCCTCTTCCATGGCCTCCTTCCAGGAACCTGTATCTTTCATACCCATAACCTCTTTCATAGTTCTAAGCTCATCAATGTTAGAAATCAAAGCAAAAATACAACTGGAATCATGTAATGAATAACCAAACCTATCAGGTTGTCACCTCATCCACGTGGACCTCCTCAAAGATTAAGGTTAAGTTTTTTCATCTTCTTTTGAACTTTCAGAGCTACTAGAGCTCTCCTCATTATCAAGTCCAATAGATGTTTTTGGTTCAACTTTCTCAAGGGTGGAAGGAAGTTAAACCACATCCTCTTTCTTCTCTTCTTTATCTGGCTGCAAGACAACAAAAGAAGAATTCAACTCTCTGAAGATCACACTTCTGCTATAAAGAACTCTCTCAGCTGTTGGATCCCAAAGCTTGTACCCTTTCACACCGATACCATAACCGATGAAGATACACTTCACAGACTTGTTCTTCAATTTAGACCTCTTTTCCTTAGGCACATGTACATATGCCTCATAACCAAATACTTGAATGTGTCTCAATGAAGGCTTTTTACCAGACCATCCTCCATAGGCGTCTTATTAATGAGCACTGATGTAGGAGACCTGTTAACCAAGTAACAAGTGGTAGCAATAGCTTTAGCCCAAAACTTTTGTTCAAGGCCAGCTCCAATTAGCATACTCCTTGCCCTCTCCTTCAATGTTCTATTCATCCTCTCTACAATTCAATTTTGTTGAGGGGTATACGGAGTTGTCTTGTGCCTCTCAATCCATTGTTCTTTACAAAACTTGTTGAAATCTGCTGAACAAAACACACCATCATTGTCAGTCCTCAAACACTTAATCTTTCTATCCTTTTGATTCACTATAAGAGCTTTGAACTCTTTGGATCTATTAAAGACTTTAGATTTACTTCTAAGGAAATAAACCCATGTCCTTCTACTATAGTCATTAATGAATGAAACAAAGTAAACAGATTTTGAAATTGAAGGAACATTAACAGGACCAAACACATCAGAATGAATCAAGTCCAACACCTCAGAAGATTTGTGAGAACTAGAATAAAACTGAACACGGTTTTGTTTTCCATAAATGCAATGTTCATAGAAATCAAACTCAAGATTATAGTCATTCATACCTTCGACAAGATTTTTATTTTTCAGGGCCCTTAAACCCTTTTCACCAATGTGACCAAGCCTTTGGTGCCATTGTTATCACCCAGATTTGCACCCTGGCTGCAGTTGTAAAACTTTAGCAATCTGGAGAAACATGGGAATGATCTCGAAGTGTGGGACCTTGCAAACTGAGATCAAAGCTCTAGAGAAGGCTGGCTTCGTTAACTGGTTATCACCTAAAATCTACTGAATTTGCAGAGGAAAAGGGAGAAGGAATGCTTTTAAAATGAAAGATGGAACAAGAAAACTTGAAAATAAAGGGTGATTCACCAATTTGATTAAAAGAATCTTCACAGAACTGAGAAAATGCACAACACAACCAGATATAGCAAGTAGATATACACAGATTTAGATGATTCTAGTAGAGGTAAGAAACAAAATGATTGAGAGGAACAAAGATGTTCATAGACAATCACATGCAGATTCACACTAAACTAAAAATTAGTAAAAGAGGTAAAAATAACTTGCATATATTCAATAAGAAGGCATAGTTACAGTAGAGGAAAGTTCTGTTTGGAAACAGAAAAGACAGAATGCCAAAAATTTCCAACCTTTTTACATCTTTTTCCAAAGCATATATAGCATTTACAATTTGACCTAAGTCAGTTACAATAAATTCGCCCCATGGGCTGTATCAGGAAAAATATCTGCATCTGAAGGGACGTCCACCTGCAAGAATTCATGGTATAAAATATCTGGAACAGGGGCAGATGGAAGATATTTTGAATCTTCAATGTAAGCTGTTGAATCATCGATTTGTAGCAATGAATGCCACAGATATTTGCATTTGCATATGCAAAAATGGTCGCTGAAATGTCCAGTTGATCAAGCATGCAAATCCAGATTCAAAATTTAAAAGTGAGAATATTCCCCTCAAAAGCCCACCAGATGAAAGAGGAGGCAAAAATAAGCACTTTTACCTTTTGAAGTATGTCAAAATTCGTCAGGATGCTGAAGATATTCAGGGTCAAAGTTATGGTCAAACTGCACTTGTATATCGCCTTCATATGCAAACTGCTTTGTATGTATCGGGCTGACGGCGAGAAAATGAGTTGAGCCACCAATACACTGTGGTCTCACCGATGCCCCCACATGTGCTTTTTATATATGCCTGTATGTGCAAATGTATACACATAGCATCGCCAACATTCAAAACCGATCCTGACCTTTGCATCACCCTTTGTATGTATGCTTTGTATGTGCAAATGCATGTGTGAAGATACAATTACAACATACAATCGCGGGCCTTTACTTTTGTATCACTTTTTGCATGTATGCCTCTACCATGTGTCATCACCTAATTGGTTGTTGAGTTGACCCTGAGACCCATCTCTGAGCAATTGTGTCCTCCTTATAAGCCATTAGAGAAACTTTGAGCTGAGCTACTGATGGTCATTGTCACGTCAAAAATCCCCTTGATTGCGCCTTTGTATATGCTTGTATCTGAGATACAATTGACCATGCATACAATGCGGAACTCAAAGGAGACTATCAACTATATTGGAATTTTTCAAGAGGTCCGGCTTGTATCTCTTCTTCTTTGTATCTTAGCATATACAATGTACTTAACATACAAACTACGGACCCCACCGCTGAATTTGCCAAATTTGACTTCCCAGTAGGGTCTGGCTTGTATGTTTTCCCTTTGTATATTGGCCTTGTATATCGCATATACAATGCGAATATACAAGTAAAAAAAAAATACATATGAACACACTTGTACATTGCAAACATGTGTCTGACCTTTGTATGTTACCTTTATATATTCCCTTGTATGTGCAAACATACAATGTGAACATACAAGCAAAGATGCAAACAACCATATGCCTTTATAAGCCAAACTGTATGTTCCTTTCGGGTCCGGGCTTGTATATCGCATATGCATACATTTGGTGAGCCCCAACCATTGTATCTTGCCTTACATGTGCACTTTGTATATGAGATACAATCTCCTTTGTATGAAAGCGGACCCCACTTTCCCTTGTATATTCCGCTTTGTATATTGTCCCTTGCATGTTTCCTTTGTATCTTCATTGGTCGATCGGAGAAACCTTGGACTTATCTGCCGATGAGGCTTGTCTCGGCGATGACCCTTTGTATGTTTGCCTTTTGTATATTTTCTTTGCATCTTCCCCTTGTATCTTTTCCTTTGTATGTGTGATTGTACATTTGAACATACAATGCGAACATACATACAAAGAAACATACAATTGCATATGCATATAAAATGACTAAGTATAAAACTGAGAAAAATCTGCAATGGAAGGCACTTAAAGCTAAAAGATTTCTGGGTTTTTCTGGGTTTTCTGCAGGAATTCTTCAAACAAGATTTTGGGATTTTTTGGCAAGGTACAACATGAATAACTAAAGGATTTAAGCTTTGTAGGGCTACTTCTAAAGGATACTCAAGGAATATACAAGGTGAACTATTTAGGTCTAGACAGAGGAAAATAGATCAACAACCATAACATTGTCTTCTCAGCTAGAAGTTTCATCTTCATAGAATGAGTACCCTTAGGTACCCAGAAAGCACGACCATCAGAAGTAGATGAAATAGTCCTCTTCACTGCTGGTTCCAATGGCGAGGATGAAGACTCTGAAGCTCTCTTCTTCAAAACAGAGGCACTATTGCACTTAACCATACATGCATCAAGCCAAAATAGAGTGCCAATCTAAACACCGTTAGCCAACACCATAGATCCTCTAGTCATCTTGCATTCTCTATTCGAGAAAACAACCTGCACACCCACATCATTCAACTTACTTATAGAAAGAATGTTCTATGTCAAACTAGGGATATGCATAATACCATTGATTCCCTTCACTCGTCCATCAGGGAATTGAATCAAGACTCTTCCACGGCCAACAATCTTTAGGTGAGAATCATCACCCAAGTACACCTTTCCACCATCATATTCTTCATACTTCGAAAACTAACCCCAATGCGAGGTCATGTGAAAAGATGCACTAGAGTCAATAAGCCACACATCCTCAGATGCATGTGTTGCCAAGGTAGCGACAAACGCTTCTCCTTCATCCTGAGAGGACTTGTCAGAATCAAAATCATAGTTCTTCTTTTTCCTTTTCTCCTCCATGCACTCCTTGCAAAAGTGACCAGGTTTGTCGCAGTTCCAACATACAACCTTGGACTTTCTGGGAGACTTAGATCTCCCATGGGATTTGGATCTTCCTTTTTCTTCCATCTTCTTATCCTTTTTCTTTCCCTTCTCTTTAGATCTACCACGAACCACAAGAGCCTCCTTAGCTGATTCGAAAGATTTTCTCCGCATCTCTTTAGACAACAACGAAGAAACCACTTCATCTATCTTGAAGGTGGTAGTGGTACTCCCAATGGTCATAACAAGGTGGTCCCATGAATCTAGTAAGGAACATAGTAATGTCATACATCAATCCTCCTCCTCCATCTTCACACCAATGGAAGTCAACTGGGCAACAAGCATATTGAATGTATTTAGGTGCAGATCCTCCATCTTCCATCTTTAGAGAATACAATTTCTTTTACACGAATAACTTGTTCACTAGGCATTTAGCCTAATAAACATCCCCAAGCTTCTTCCAAAGATCCTTTGTAGTCTTCTCTTCATGGATATTCAGGAGCACTAAATCTGCCAAACAGAGTCTTATCAAACCCCTAGCTTTTTGATCTTTGAGATCCTAGTCTTCTTAAGACATTACTATTGGTTTTATACCAGATATAGCATCCCATAAATCATGATCTACAAGCATGTCCTCCATTTTGAGTTTCCACAACTCAAAATTACTGCCATTAAACTTCTCTATCTTAAACCTCCTAGATGTGCTTTCCATCTCTTACCTGCAACAAAGATTTCAAAATCCTTTGCACAAGCTCCTACTCAAATGAAGATTAGCTCAAAAACCCCTCTACTCAACAACTAGAACCAAAGGTGATCAAGCTCTGATACCAACTGAAAGGAAGCAAGGTATGTGGAAATGCTTCCTACACTGATCTACTGAGGAAATATTTATGCAAATTTATACTTTCATAGTTATAGATTAAGATGCACATTAATAGAAAGATAATAACAACTTCCAAATGCAAACACAAAACTCACAACACAAGATATACGTGGGGAAAACCCTTTCAGGTAAAAAACCCCACACTCCAAAGCCACCCAATATATTATTCAGGAATCAAGAAGATTACAATATACTTGTAGAACAAGCTTTCACAGGAGTATATCCTACTAGAGATCCAGGAGGTAACTCGACATCTATAAGATTCTTACACACAACCTCCATCTCCAGCTCCTGATATATAGGAGATATAATATAGTAAACTATTACTGATAATTACAAAACCATGAGCCAAAACCACCCAAAGTGGCGCCCAAATTATCCCTAGTAAAAGATGCCTTGTTGGTGCAGGAGCTTCAATTTACAACTATTTTTCAAATATTATATTTTAATGACCTTGTTAAATTTTTTTTTGGTTTTATCTAAGGGCTTAGAAGCCATTTTTGATGTGATGTAATAAGGACTTAGTCTACTTGTTTTGACTAGTCCACTAGAAGATTTAAAAGACCTATTTTATAGGATTTACTCTTTTAGAAACTTATTGTTTTTATTAAAACTGCCTTTTCCATTTGATTTTCTGCCTTCCAAGGCAGTTGTACGGACAAATAGGAAGTGGAAGAGTTTTGGAAACTTCCTATAAATCTGAATCTATAAAATCATGCCAAGAATAATATAGAAGGGGAGGAGTTTCATAAAGAAAAAGCTGTTTTTTTATGTTTTTTTGTGAGAACAGCAATTGGTACGGCTGGTACGGCCTGTAGAGGAGCTATGTTCTGAGATTTATTTGAGTTGATCAAATTGCCTTTCATTTGCAGTGGTTTTCAGCTTTTAAAACATTTATATTGTGTTGTTTGATTCCATTATCTGCAGATAGGTTTCTAACCCTCCATTGCTAGGGTTTGTTGATAAAATGCTTAGTTCTTCCTCTACCCTCTGATGTTGGACGCCCATTTTTAGGTGGGATGGAGGAAGACAAGGTAGATTTAGTGTTTTCTTTTGATTTGCAGTCTAACTCCTTCTCTGCAGAGTATGAGGCATGAATCTAACTAGTATCATTGGTTACTAGTTGAGGAATCAAAGGTGGCTGTGTTATGACAGCAAAAACAGCGATTTGTTTTGACAGATGCAAGTTGGAATTGGTGTTTGCTGGTGAAGATTGACCAGTATAAGTCTTGGTATAGCTGGTGCAGTCATTTTAGATGCATTTACTTATCTATTACTAGCCATTTAGACCTTGGTTTTAAGAAAAAAATAGTTTGCTGTCTTCTTACACCTACAGTACGGTACAGTACGGCAGACATGGATGAAAGTACTTTTTCTTGAAGAGCATTTGAATATGAGTCAAGTGGTGTAGGACTTGTGCAAGTATAAACACATAAGGTGGTTTTAATTGTCTCTTTTGTCTATGGAGTCAACCTTCTTGAATTGCTGTCTTTTCATGACAGTCATAGACAGTCAAAGCTTTTTGTCATAACAAATGCAGGGGTATGGTATTGGTCAGTAATTTCATGACCTTGTGAAGGTGTATGTTCTATTGTGAGGAGACCCTTGATGCTAAGGAGTTGGCTTTGGCTTTGTTATCCATCAAGTCTAAAACTGTCATATTGAAACTGTCATAGGACAGTCACCTATCAATTTGCTGTCCTCTACCTTTAAATACAGTGGGGGCCTGCAAACAATTAAAAGATTGTTTTGTTTCACACCTAATGGAGAATATGTATTCAATGTTAGTGGTTATCTAAGGTCTCTGGAAGAGTGTTGAAGGTTTGAACCCTTGTGTATAGGAAACACTCTTGACTGCTGTCATAAAATAGTCCAAAAAATAATTTGCTGTCCTTCAAGTTGGATGTATAGTTGTTGTTGTGTGAGAACCTAGGTATGCAATTGGAGTTGAGGTCCATTGGAGACCTTGAGATGTTATTAAACAAGACTTAAGCCTACTCTTAAATACTGTCTTAGAACCTTGTTGATGACAGTCATACTTAATTTGCTGTCCACTGTTGTGTTTGGAGGTAAAACATAGTTTATTGGTCAGTGACCTTGTACCATGCATATCAAAGATAAGTGTATAATAAATGGATGTTGTTACCTATGTTGGTAGGGGTATTGGTAGTAGATGTTGGGCTCTTAAGGGTGTGTTGTGCTTCTAAGTTGGATGAGCTGTGACTCCCCAAAGTGAGTGGTGAATAGTCTGAAGGATGACACCAGAGGGTGATCTTAGGCTAAGTTGACTCCGGTAGCAGCCTTGTGAGTCTTGTAAACACAAACACCTGGTATATCTTTGGAGAAAGTTATTAGAGCTAGTACAAACTTACCTAGACCTCTGCATCACTTGTGATGTGCCAAAACACACACTAAGATGTGTAACTCTCCTCTTTATAGCTCTTTTAAGTGTCCAACGCGTTTTTACATTTCCAAAAAATAGGAGGTCCAACTTTCAGAGGTCATGACTTTTTGATCTGGGTGTCCGATTGACAAACCATTTGATGCGTTGGAAAGCTCGTGAAGAGAGCTATCACCCTATATCAGACATCATCAGTTACAACAATTTTCTAAGTGTTTAGGGACCTCTAAGTGCCTCAAAATTGAGTTCAAATTTTTTTGGCAGTTTTCAAAAAATAGAAACTTTAATATCCCGTGATCCAGGTATGATCTTGAGTCAAAAGTCACCCGAGATGTTTACTTAGTTGTTCCACACCTTCTAGGAAAATTTCAGGTCAATCTAAGGTAAAATGTAAAGTTACTAAAAATAGTAAGTCCCACCACTTTTAGCCCTTTTGGAAACTTTGAAAGTTCTAGATCATTCTTCAAGATAAAGGGTATTCGAAAAGACCAAAACTGGGAAGAATAGTAACCTTTCAAAGTTTCAAGGTTGAGACACTTTTCTTAATAGACAATATACAAGCTACTCTGCGTTATCTACTCGTGACTCACAATCTCGCCATGGTCTCCAAAAAAAAGTGTCTAACTCATCAATATTGCGCCTCTAGTAAGCTAAGACGCCCAGTCATCGCTGTGTCAATGCTCCATCATACAAATGAACAAAAGGCTCACCAGCTTGTCACTGGTGAAGTGAAATAGGCCTGGTGATAGGAATGTACTCCCACACCCAAACATGCAACAAAGTGACCCTGACAGATAAATTGGTACCATATCTATAGGTGCAATCATGTAGATCATGATATAACTTCCCCAAAACACAAGGCCCCCATGCATACTAGATGCCCTATGTGAACATGCCCATCTAATTGAAAGTCCTCGAGAGTGTCTGTCAGGAATTAAGAATCCACCAATCAGTGCAACCACAATCCACTGTATCTTATCGCATAGTTTGTGAACCCATCCCAATCAGATCTCATGCTCCTCCACACTGAGATCAGGAGTCATGAATACCTCCCTCAGTGCCACCTCACCCTAGTCTATGTCATAGTCAACTCATGTACCATAAATGGGGATCCTAAGTATGCGCCATACATCTTCTAGTGTAATGATTGCCTCTCTAGTTAGAAATAGGAATGAGCTATGCTCATTGTGCCATCGCTCTACTAGTGTGGTCATTAGGGATAGATGGGCTCAAACTGGTGTCATATGAGCCACATGCCATAAACCCATCACCTGAAGGAAAATCTCCTCCTCCCACTCCAAGTTGGCCACCATGGCCAAATCAATAGGATGGCGCTCTCTCAACACCAAAGGTGGTAGAATGACCTACATCCACACAAGTCCAACTTGTTATCCTTTACAAACAACTTAGTCAAAACAACTTGCAAAATCTAGTATACCTTGGTTAAACCAATTCAAACCAAGTCAAACACTAGGCCAAACACTGTCAAAAACCTTAGTTAAACCCTAGTCAAGCCAAGTCAAGCTAAGTCAACCCTATTCAACATGGTCAAACAGGTAAAAAATCCCATTTGTGCCAAAGGCCCTTCGTTTTGCCAAAGGCGCATACCTACGCACCATAAGCGCATTTCTACCCCACTAAAGGTGCATTTCTATCTGCTATAGGTGCATGCCTGTGCGCCAAAGGTGGGTTGCTACTGCCCATAAGTGCTTCAACTACAATAAACCCTATTCTAGATAGCCAAAGGCGCTTCACTAATGCCAAAGGAACAATTGCACCCTTCAAAAGTGTTTCATATTTCCAAAGGCGCGATTGCGCCCTTCAAAAGTGCTTCATTTTTCCAAAGGCACATGAGAGCAGACCAAATGCACATTTTTAGCACATGAAGCACGTTTGGCTAAATTGATTTCCTACCTCAATAATGCACCTAATAAATGCACTTAAGACAAGTTTTACACTACATACCGCTATTGGCACTCCTGCTGGTTGACCATAGGTCCTGACATGCTCGCCTCAGTGCTCGTGGAGTAGAATAGGTGCCATCTCTACTGTCAAAGTCTCCTCTAAGGCTCTGAGCTCTATCTGGCACAAGAAGACAAAAGGATCTAAAAATTCTAAACTCTGAAGGTGCAAATGACTTGAAAGTGACCCCTTGGGCCCTACTTATAGAGTCCCAACCCTAACTCTTCCCTCTCATTATCCATTTTTTCTTCGAGTCAGCTTTATTTTTCCATCGTGTCAGCTTCCATAATTCAATATAGTCCTTCTTAGCCTATTTATGTCTCGTTGCTATCCTATTCTTCTAGTCGTGAGTCAACTCAGTCCTTCTATCACTTCCCTATCTTTCCTCTCGAGGGGGCATCCTACGCTAGTTACACTAGGGCATTGTTGTAAAATCACATTTTCATCACTGAAACAATGTTGTAAAATGCATTGTACCAAAGAGGGGCAAAATGTAGACACCTAAAAAGTGACCTTTGCATTACTCACCCTGCATACATCAAATTTGTCTAAATCACTTGCATCCAACATTAATTGAATAATCTAATTATTTAATTAATTTAATCAATTTCTTCTAATTCCCCTAATTTGGACAACATTAATTCTTTTAAATTCACATTAATTAAATAAATCTAATTATTTAATTAATTCATCACTCAAATTCCTCTTATCCATAATTAAATAATTTTAATTATTTAATTAGCTAATTATTCCTCTAAATTTAAATAAATTATTCAAATTTATTTAAGTTGACTTTTATCTTCTAAAAGTAAATAAAATTAATATTTTATTTATATCTTATCTTTTCTTCCATCATGCACAATAAATTAAATAAATTTATTTATCTAATTCTTAATTATCTTTCAATTCTTCTAAAAATAATCTTATTCCTCCATGCACACAAATTAAATAATTTATTATTTAATTTTATTCAAATCATACAAAAAACAAATCTAAAGCTGAGTTAATTTGTCTTTAAATCTTATTTTTATCAAATCAACTCATAAATTAGAAAAAAATTCTAATTTATGAAATCAAATCCTATCTTTAGCCAAAAAACAATTACCTTAATAAAAGCACCTTTTTGCATGGATACATGTTGTGTGCACAATCATCATGATTTCTTGATTTATCTCAACCATTGATATCATTGAATTATCTCAACCATTGATCGATTTTCCCTTGAAACCTATAAATACGTCCACTCACCTCTTCATAAATCATCTTCGGTCATTAAGCTTTGGGAATTCATACAATGCTTTGAGTATACTACGCATCGTTGAGCACATTAAACCTTTGAGTACATCACCATATGACCGCTTTTTGCAACCATGGTTATGCAATTTGAAGAGCAATCCACATAGAACCAAGGAATAAATATAGTCATGGGTGGTAATGTTCTTAATTTTGTTTATCTTTGAATCTTTGTTATCGTCCTTGATATAATATTTGAAGGTTGTATGATTGGGTTTAATATTCATTGATTGATCTTTGTTAATTTAATTTTTACCTATACACAGTAATTTACTATATCTAGAGAATCTTAAGAAAAGTTAGTCTCAATATATACATAAATCTCTCCAAAGGTAGGTTATTTGTGCTATTTTTAATGAGATATAACTTGCTTTTCCTACAAGTAATTGATTTCTAATTTTTGAATTTTATTAGTGTTGATTAAATGCGAGTGATGGGCCTTATAAATTCTTGTCATGGTTAAGCTTAGGAAAACCTAATGGTTATAAGATTAATTCTTTGGAATATTGTTGTGCCATGTGGGATTGTGATGCAGGAGCATCCGGGTTCACGTGCAATCCTCATCAACCAAAAGACTTGTTTTTACTTTCTTATTGTCTATTTTGCTACAAGAGTTGTTGCAAGAGTTGATTGATCAATTTTAGAGAATTTTCCTAAGGAAGTTGGCCAAGTGATGGATAGAGCTTGAAGAAGGCCCAAATGGGTATCTATATCTCAAGTTTGGTGAAGATCTGATAAAAATGGCGAAGTTATGCTCCAGCAGAGTTTTAGGCTATCATTGCACTTTGCGCTAAAATCCAGTGACACTAGATATCCACGCCGACATTCAAAAAGGAAGTTTGCACTAAAAACCTAAGGCACTAGACTTGCGCTAAAAAATGGTTCAACTACACATATTCACTAGACACCAAAACTTGTGCAAACCGGTAGGACCATAAATCGCCACTTTGCGCTAAAATGCTTGCTTCTCGACTTGTGCTGAAATCCATTCCTACTGCATACATCTGATACACCCTGATTTCCCCACTATTCGGTTAACCTGAAAAGCTCGCCATTCCAGTGATGTCAGCAAACCCCATCGGAGGTGTTATCGTGGCCCAGCGCTGAAATGAAGCCTCACTGCATATGTCTGGTTGGTGGCCAAATCCCTGCTTTGTCCGGTAGAGGCCGAATTTCCCGCTTTTCCTGCAGCGCTAGATATCCATGCATCCAGTAAGGCATGAAATCCCTGCTGACCACCCAGAAAGTGCCGAAAATCAATTTTAATCACGTGTACGGCCATTCCAAGGGCAAATCAGGATCTGCCACATGTCATGAGCATTAATGAAGGTCGGTGGCCACCTAAGAGGTCTATAAATTCATGGAATTTGTGTTTTGTCGAGAGATTGTCTTGGGTCAAAACTTGTAATACATTTTTGGAGCTCTCTAGAAGATTTCTCCAGATTGTTTGATCTGATATGAAATGTTGTAAGGCTGAGGCTAGCGCATTTGTAATGCAAATTATACTCCTATTGTAAATATCTCTTGCAGATGATTAAAGAGTTGTTGTTTTGTTGTGGTTTGTTATTTGTTGCTTGGTTTAGCCACTTGATAAGGCTCCTAAACCTTGACCTGCATTAAGTGGTATCAAAGCAAGTTTTTGAATTCCTTGAGGCCATGGGATTACTGTAGAGGATCTGTAGGCATGGCACATTGAGATAGGAGAAGGAGAGGATCTCCAAGGATTGGAGATGCAGTGTTGGCAAAAATGCTAAGAGGCATCACGACTAGGCTAGATGCAATGGAGAGAATACAACATAGAGTACCCATAGTAGATGGGAGTGATAATGAGGAGGAAGTCAGTGAAGAGGAAGTAGAAGAAGGAGAAGATGGATATGAGAGGAGGTTTCCTAATGTAATTACTAAGATTGCCAGTAAACCCCATGTTGAGTTACCTAGCTACAATGGTAGTCTGAAACCAGATGAGTTGATAGACTGGATTTCAAAGATGGAAAAGTTTTTCAAGTTGGAATCTATTGAAGACCCTAAGAGGGTAAAACATGCAGCTTCAAAGTTGAAAGGAGATGCATCTCTGTGGTGGGATCATGTGCAAGTTGAGAGACAAAGGAAAGGAAAGGAAAAGATTAAGACCTGGGAGAGGATGTTAATCTAGTTGAAGGCAAAATTTCTGCCTTCTGATCATCAGATCACCATGTTCAAGATGTTGCAGAACCTCAAGCAGAGGGAGAAAAGTGTGCAAGACTATATTGAAGAGTTTTACAAATTGAATATTAGGGCTGGTCACATTGAAGATGATGCCAAGAAGATCTCCAGGTATGTAAATAAGTTGCATTATTCAATCCAAGATGAAATTCGCATGATCAAAATTACCAGCATAGAGGAAGCCTATCAATTTGCATTGAAGGTAGAAGAAAAGATCTCTAGAAGGCAGAATAGCTCTAGAGGAAGAGGGTAGACAAATCTTGGACATGGGTCTCATGATAAGCAAGGAGAAACAAGTTCTCATGTCAATACACAAGGAGGTAGAGGAAGGGGTGATTACCCTCAAGGTAGAGGAAATTTTGGAAGAGGAAGAGGGTTCAGTGGAACATGTTTCTAGTGTGGACAGGCTGGACATAGGGCATTTGAATGTCCTCAAGTACAACAAAGTAGTAGCAAGGGAAAAGAGACTAGAGTCCATATAGCACAAGTTGAGGAGAAGAGTGTGGCTAGTATAGCCTCATTGAAGCGTGGAGAAGAAGCTGAGGTGGAGAATCCTTGATGATGATGAAAGTTCTTCTAACACCAGAGAAGGTACGAGAGGAACCAGAACAACGAAGAAGTCTATTTAGAACTAGATGTAAGTCTGGAGGGAAATGCTATAAGGTCATTGTGGATAGCAGTAGTACTGACAATTTAGTGTCAGAAGAAATGGTGGAGGAGTTAAATCTGAAATGGTTGAAACACCCCACCCCATACAAGGTCTCTTGGCTGCAAAAGAGACATCAATTATTGGTAAGTGAACAATGCCTTGTCAAATTTCAGATTGGCAATTACAAAGATGAGATAATGTGTGATGTTATGCCAATGGATGCATGCCACCTTCTATTGGACAGACCTTGGCAATATGACAGGCAGGCCATTCATGATGGCAAGAGTAATTGCATTACACTCAAGAAGGATGGGGTTGAGTATATGTTGAACCCTTTGAAGGATAAGGATGAGGGTGTTGAGAAAGGCAATAGGGTTTGCCTAGTAAGTGGAAAATAGTTCCTAAGGGAAATCAGAAAGGAGGAGGTTTGTTATGCCTTCCTACCTCAAGTTGCAGAAATTATGATAGCTGAGAAAAGGATAGAAGTTCCCACAGAGGTCCAAGAAATTATGAGTGAGTTCGATGACATACTATTGAAGGATTTACCTGAAGGATTACCTCCAACGAGAAGCATAAGTCACTGCATGGATTTGATACTGGGAACATGCCTACCAAACAAGACACCATATAGGATGACACCCATGGAAAATGAAGAGGTGAATAGGCAAGTGCAAGAGTTATTGGATAAAGGGCTGATTAGGAAAAGTCTCAGTACGTGTGTTGTACCTACAGTACTGGCACCTAAGAAAGATGGGAAATAGTGGATGTGCACAGATTCAAGAGCTATAAATAATATATCCATTAAGTATAGGTTTCCATTGCCTCATATGGATGACTTGATGGATTGCTTCAATGGGGCAAAGTACTTCAACAAGACTGATTTGAAGACGGAATACCACCAAATCAAAATTAGAGAAGGGGATGAATGGAAGACAACATTCAAAACCAAGGATGTACTGTATGAGTGGTTAGTGATGCCATTTGGGTTGACAAATGCACCCAACACTTTTATGAGATTGATGAATGAGGTAATGAAGCCATTCCTTGGAAAATTTGTCATAGTTTATTTGGATGACATTTTGGTTTTTAGCAAAACAAAGGAGGAGCACCTACTGCATCTAAGGGTAGTCTTGCAGAGATTAAAAGAAGAGAAGTTGCTGGTGAACATGGAAAAGTGCAATTTTATGCAGAAGGAACTAGTATATTTGGGTTTCATAGTGTCTGAAAAGGGGTTGAAGATGGACCCTGAGAAGGTTAAGGCAATATTGGATTGGCCTTCACCTAGAAACATGTTTGAGGCCATAAGTTTTCATGGCTTAGCGAGCTTCTATAGGAAGTTCATTAGAAAGTTTAGTGGAGTATGTGTACCAATCACCGACAATAAAGGGTGTTAGGAAAGAGTTCCAATGGACAGCTACAACAGAAAAGAGTTTTTAGATGTTGAAGAAGAAGGTGATAGAACAGCCAGTGTTGGCATTGCCAGACTTTGGCAAAGTTTTTCATGTAGATTATGATGCTAGTGGTAGTGCAATTGGGAGAGTGGTAAGTCAAGAAGGTAGACCCATTGCCTACTTTAGTAAGAAACTCAATGAAGTAAAGAGGAAATACTCAATTTATGACCAAGAATTCTATGCTATAGTGCAGGCCTTAAAGAAGTGGCGACATTATCTGCTGCCAAATGAGTTTGTGTTGTATACCAACCATCATGCCTTGCAGTACATCAACAATCAAGGTAAGCTAAACCAGAGACATATGAGATGGGTGGAGTTCTTACAAAACTATTCTTTTGTCTTGAAACATTGAAGTGGTAAGTCAAACCGGGTAGCAGATGCACTTAGTAGAAGATGTTTGTTAATGAATGAGTTAAGGGTCAATGTTGTTGGCTTTGATGCAATGAAAGATTTGTATCCTAATGATCCTAATTTTAAGGAAGCATGGGCTATTAGTAAAAGTCTAGTGGTAGGAGATAGGACACCATCATTGGATCATTTTATCCAAGATGGTTTGATGTTCAAAGGACAGAAATTGTGTATACCAAGAGGTTCAATGAGAGAGAATCTAATCAAAGAAAAACATAGTGGAGGCTTGAGTGGACATTTTGGAGTAGATAAGATAGTGGCATGGCTAAATGAAAGTTATTTTTGGCCTGGAATGAGTGCAGAGTGAAGAAACTGATACAAGGCTGTAGGTTTTGCCAACATGCTAAAGGAGCACAACAAAATACAGGACTGTATCAGCCATTGCCTATACCTGATAGACCATGGGAGCATATAAATAAGTATGGATTTTGTTTTAGGATTGCCTCGGACACAAAGAGGTCATGATTCCATTTTTGTTGTTGTGGATAGATTTTCAAAAATGGTTCATTTCATACCATGTTAGAAGACTAGTGATGAATCCCACATAGCTACATTGTTTTTCAAAGACATAGTCAGGTTGCATGGATTGTCTAAGAGTATAGTTGCAGATAGGGACATGAAGTTTGTTGGCCATTTTTGGCATACATTATGGAAGAGAATGGGCACTGAATTAGGATTTAGTTTAGCTTATCATCCACAGACTGATGGACAAACTAAGGTTGTGAACAAAAGTTTAGGAAATTTATTGAGGTGTTTGGTGGGAGATAAACCACATCAGTGGGATCTTATCTTGGCACAAGTAGAATTTGCTTATAATAATTCAGTGAATAGAAGTGCAGGAAGGAGTCCATTTCAATAGTTTATGGGTACAACCCAAGAGGTGTTGAATGTTGGAATACAATGGATCACTGAGAGGGGGGGTGAATCAGTGATCTGATAAAAATAATTCATCAACCAAGATCATCACATAATAAAACAATCTAACATGATCATGAAACATGAGATAATTGCATCAAGACATGAAATTATTAACAAAGTACAACAGATAGATAGAATCAACACATAACATAGGTGATTGAGTGGAAAACCCCAAAAGGGTAAAAACCACTATGAACTTTAATCTCTATTAAGCCTCACTAGCAAACCTCACTGGTTACATGCAAGCCTCACTGGCTAACATCTCTTTGACCACAAATAGACCTCACTGGCCATAAACCTCATTGATTACATGCAAGCTTCACTGGCTAGGATCTCACTGATCACAAACAGGCCTCATTGGCCATAAACCTCACTGGTTACAATGTGTCTCATTGGAAAAACATACAATCTCATAAAAACATAAAGAGTATAGAGGGTTTCTCTGTTTCCCTACAATTCTCATAACAACATATCATTCTTCCTCAATCTAGAAATCATTTGCTCTGCATATCTGCTCCCTAAAGTCCTCTCACTATGCTTGGATCACCTGCAATATCATCTCATACACCTCTCAATTTTCAAACAAAACATTCACCCCCACAATCACCTGATTCATTTTCATCATCTCATCTTGATTCATGCTCTGCATAATTAGATGTATATTGTCTTCATACTGGACATCATTCACCTACAAAAATATATCACACTTCACAATACTCAGACAAACATTCTCTCTACCATTCTCCTAATTCCCCTCTCTTTTTCATACATGGAAACCTTATACAATATGCATTCAAAATCATATTCATAATACTCTGTCTAGAAAATAAATCCATTGTCATATGCAGTCCATTTCCACAATAAATTTCTGCACCAAGTCCAATCACCAGAAAGAAAAACCATCACCCATTAAACCCTCTGCATAACCCACATTCATGCACTATAATGTCTTCATAAAACCAATTCTATAATTGGTTCCCATAATCAAAAATGTCTTAAAAAAGACACTATTCTCTACTCATAATCTTCTCGGTCAAAACAATATTCCACCTGTCCATTCTCTCTTCCAACATCTACATAAATGTATCTTCTCAAAAAAACCACTCCCATAACAATAAAAAGCTCTCCTTTGAAAGCAATAAATTTTTGCATATATTTCCTTAGAATAGAAAAAGAATCTATTTAATCCATTTCCTTACCTGCACGAGAGAGATAGCCTATAAAGGGAATAAAGCAACTTAAGGCTTTATGCTTTTAAAACATCCCAAAACTACCAATGAAAAGGCTAAAAATAGCCTTAAAAACAAACTCTTTGCTGTCATATACCTTTTGATGGTTGTAGACACATCAAAGTTTGGGTTCGAGAGAGGGGTTTCTAACTTTAAACTTTAGCCATTGATTTTAATGTGCACGCCCATCAAACATTTAAATTGAAGTCATAGATTTTGATTTACCACCTGATGGAGACTAAGTTAATCGGTGGAAGCAGTGGCGCTAGGTGGAGGGGTTAGTTAGGCCACAATGTTGATACCCTCAGGTTTCCACTTAAGTGGCCTGCAACTTGCAATCGGAGGTCAACACTCAAATATAACATAAAGTGCATGTCATGGGGATGGGTAGGAAATAGGACTTTGCATTAGGTTTAGGATATACAATGAAGGCACATTAGGGTTTTAGGATATAGGTTTTAGGTCACAATAAAAAAGAAAACCCCTAAAAATATCACATACTGTTGAGAAAGATATTCAAGGATCTTATTCTCTGATTTGTAGAGAACACAACAGTATATTCTTTACTCATAAGGGGAGTTTGTTTGAAGGACATTTAGGACACAAGAATGATGAAGTGTGACAAGCATTAACAATAAGGCATCATGAGATGATCACAACTTAAGTCAACTTCTCCTAAAGCATGAACATGAAACTAGCATCAGGAAACATATTCATGAAACATGAATCAATCACCAACTCATGAATCATCATAATGGCACCATGTTCAATAACAAACCCTTCAAATCGAGAATCATGAGCATCACAATATGAAGCATGGTGATCCTAAACATCACAACATGAATCATGATGATCCTTAAGCACTAAACTGAAGCATGGCATGAAGCAACATCACATCCTCTGAATGGAAGATCAACCATTACTTTGGCAAAGCAATCTGACTGAGAGCATGTAGAATTCAACTCTTCTCCTAATGATGTGCTCTCTAGCTGATTTGCAAGTGCCTTGTCATGAGAGTCATGAGAACAAGTATAGAACAAGTGTCTTTTACATCCTTTTAGAACACTGAACTCTAGTGAACATCAATGACAAATCCAACCTTCTGATTAATGACAAACATCATTCCAACAAACTCCAACACAATGTGCCTCTTTGCCATTTGCCAACAATCATAGAACATAATGTGACATCACAAACTCCTGTGTAAACACAAGATCAAACAACTTAAACACCTGAACAAGTCGACATCAATGCTAGCACACAATATGCCAGTCAAGCCAACAATCTCCCCCTTTTGCATTGATGGCAACACAACAACTAGCTCCACTTCATTCTCCCCCTTCGACATCAATGGAAAAGGGCAGCAAATAAGCTCCCCATGAAGAAAAGTACAAGTAGAATCATCAGGTGTATCTGAAATTTCTATTATATCCATCTTTTCAAAAAGTTCAAGTTCATTTGCATCATTCATTTCACTTACAACCTCCTACTAACTTGATGATTTGATTATGCCACTGTTGATCATATCATGACAGTCCATTAGACCACATTTCTTGAAAACATTTTGCCATAAAGCTCGTGTACCTTGTCTACCTCAGCTCTTGCAATTACAAGACATGACAACTTCTCACACTTAGAAACATAGACATCTTATAGAACAAGATCATTTCATGCAATAACAATACCAGATAAACATGTGATTTCTCTAAACATCACTGTACTTAATCAAATAGAGATATCCCATTGACTGATCTATTGACAAAGTTGTCCAACTTGCAACACATTTGAATGAAGTAGATCATACCTCAATATCTTAAGAAGTTTACTCACTATGATGATATATTTCCACTTACTCCTTGACTGCTACAACCTTCTGATTTTCTCCCTAGGGGTAAATGATAAGACATTGAACAACTCCCCCTGACCTCAGGCTGCACCTTATGCAACAAATGATGTATCTTGTGCATTATGCACAAGTTTAGGATCCTCCATGTTTTGCTCAAGTTTTCTTCTCCAAACTTTTATAGGTTCTTTCTTTTGTTCAGATTTCTTCTTCCAAACCTTTTCAGGCTCTTTTCTTTTCCAACCTTTCAAACCATGTGATGCTTTTCTGCAACTCTGAGCTTTGTGACCAAGAGAGTTGCACATATAATAAACTATATTGTAATCAAGATCAAATGAATGATAGTTCCTTTTTGACAACCTATGACCACTTATGTTGTGATTCCATGCATGATCATGCCTTCCATGCATTCTATAGTTTCTTTGTAGGTGACCAACATTGTTGCACTTGTAACACACTAGATCAACATTCCTTATTGAAGCAGATCGAATTCTTCTTCTACAATCAGTTGCTTTGTGTCCAAAAAGATTACAGGGATAACAATAACCAAAAAATGAGTAATTGTTCCTGTACATATATGCTTGCCTTGCTAGAGTAGCTCTTTTGAGATTTCTCCTTTGGTTGTGCATTTTGATAAACTCATCTTTGATTTTCACCTCAACTTCAATCTTCTTTTTGCCTTTAGTCTTAGGAGCAACAGAATGATAGTCCAAACCTATCTTCTTTCTTGGAGTTTCTCTAACTTTAGAAGACTGCCCCTTTTCATAGCCTAATCTAGTAGTGTCCTTATGTTATTTTTGCTTACACAACATTTCATAAAACTTGCTGGTGCTATCCTCAAACTTCTGATTTTTCTTTGCTTGAATCTTGAGATTTTCAATTTCTTTTCTCAAGGTAACTATCTCAGCCTCTAGTTTTAGGCATTGAATAGATTTGATTTCACATTCAAACCTGTTATCCTCTTGACCTCTTCAATCTCAGTCTTTAGGTTGATAATCAATTTATCTGATTCTTCAACTTGTGTCCTTAGATTCACAATCTAATTTCTTGCCTCTACAAGATTTGAAGATACTCTTTCAAGCTATGAAAGTGCTTTGTCCGTGGAGTCATTTTCTTGTTGTAGCTGCAACTCTAATCTCTGTTTCTCTTTTTTAAATTTCTTGATCTCACCTAGGGCACACATGAACTTTAATCTCCATTAAGCCTCACTGGAAAACCTCACTAGTTACATGCAAGCCTCACTGGATAAGATCTCACTAGCCATAAACCTCACTGATTACATGCAAGCCTCACTGGATAAGATCTCACTAGCCATAAACCTCACTGATTACATGCAAGCCTCACTTGCTAGGATCTCACTGATCACAAACAGGCCTCACTAGCCATAAACCCCACTGGTTACAATGTGCCTCACTGGAAAAACATACAATCTTAGAAAAACATAAAGAGTACAGAGGGTTTCTCTATTTCACTACAATTCTCATAACAACATATCATTCTTCCTCAGTCTGGAAATCAATTGCTCTACATATCTGCTCCCTAAAGTCCTCTCACTGTGCTTGGATCACCTGCAATATCATCTCATACACCTCTCAATTTTCAAACAAAACATTCACCCCCACAATCACCTGATTCATTTTCATCATCTCATCTCGGTTCATGCTCTACATAATCAACTATATATTGTCTTCATACTAGACATCATGCACCTGCAAAAAGATATCACACACTTCACAATACTCAGACAAACATTCTCTCTACCACTCTCCTAATTTCCCTTTCTTTTTCATAGATGGAAACCTTATACAATACACATTCAAAATCATATTCATAATACTCTGTCAAGAAAATAAATCTATTATGTAGTCCATTTCCAAAATAAATTTCTGCACCAAGTCTAATTACCAAAAAGCAAAACCATCACCCATTAAACCCTTTGCATAACCCACATTCATGCGCTATAATGTCTTCATAAAACCAATTCTATAATTGGTTCCCATAATAAAAAAATGTCTTAAAAAAGACACTATTCTCTGCTCATAATCTTCTCGGTCAAAAAAATATTCCACCTATCCATTCTCTCTTCCAAAATCTGCATAAATGTATCTTCTCAAAAAAACCACTCCCATAACAATAAAAAGCTCTCCTTTGAAAGCAATAAATTTTTGCATATATTTCCTTAGAATAGAAAAAGAATCTATTTAATCCATTTCCTTACCTGCATGAAAGAGAGAGAGCCTATAAAGGGAATAAAGCAACTTAAGGCTTTATGCTTTTAAAACATCCCAAAAACTACCAATGAAAAGGCTAAAAATAGCCTTAAAAAAATAAACTCTTTGTTGTCATACACCTTTTGACGGCTGCAGACATGTCAAAGTTTGGGCTCGAGAGAGGCGTTTCTAACTTTAAACTTTGGCCATTGATTTTAATCTGCACGCCAATCGAACATTTAAATTGAAGTCATAGATTTTGATTTACCGATCGATGGAGACTGAGTTAACTAGTGGAAGAGGTGGCGCTAGGTGGAGGAGCCAGTTAGGCCATGATGTTGATACCCTCAGGTTGCCACTTAAGTGGCCTGCAACCTGCAATCGGAGGTTAACACTCAAATATAACATAAAGTGCATGTCATGGGGACGGGTAGGAAATAGGACTTTGCATTAGGTTTAGGATATACAATGAAGGCACATTAGGGTTTTAGGATGTAGGTTTTAGGTCACAATAAAAAAACAAAACCCCTAAAAATATATCACATACTGTTGAGAAAGCTATTCAAGGATCTTATTCTCTGATTTGTAGAGAACACAACAATATTATAAATAAATTCTTTACTCATAAGGGGAGCTGCTTTGAAGGGCATTCAGGGCACAAGAATGATGAAGTATGACAAGCATCAACAATAAGGCATCATGACATGATCACAACTTAAGTCAACTCCTCCTAAAGCATGAACATGAAACTAACATCATGAAACATATGAAACATGAATCAATCACCAACTCATGAATCATCATAATGGCACCATGTTCAATAACAAACCCTTCAAATCGAGAATCATGAGCATCACAACATGAGGCATGGTGATCCTGAACATCACAACATGAATCATGATGATCCTTAAGCACTAAACTGAAGCATGGTGAGTGAACTGAAGCATGGCATGAAGCAATATCACATCCTCTGAATGGAAGATCAACCATTACTTTGGCAAACCAATCTGATTGAGAGCATGTAGAATTCAACTCTTCTCCTCATGATGTACCCTCTGGCTATTTGCAAGTGCCTTGTTATGAGAGTCATGAGGGCAAGTATAGAACAAGTGTCCTTTACATCCTTTTAGAACATTGAACTCTGGTGAACATTAATGACAAATCCAACCTTCTGATTAATGACAAACATCATTCCAACAAAATCCAACACAATGTGCCTCTTTGCCATTTGCCAACAATCACAGAACATAATGTGACATCACAAACTCCTATGTAAACACAAGATCAAACAACTTAAACACTTGAACAAGTTGACATCAATGCCAACACATAATATGCCAGTCAAGCCAACATTGATGAACTCTGAGATAGTGTAGATTTGAACATGAAGAGTGCTGTTGTAGAGAATTTTGCAGAATATCTTCATGAGGTTCACAAGGAGGTGAAGGGACAGTTGGAGAAAAGTGCCAGCAAGTACAAGAGTATGCTAATGTGCATAGGAGGGAACAAGAGTTTCAGGTAGGAGACTTAGTTTTGGCACACTTGAGGAAAGAAAGGTTTCCATAGGGAACATATAATATGTTGAAATTCAAGAAGATAGGTCCATGTAACGTGTTGAGGAAGTTTTCATCCAATGCCTATGAGATTGAGTTCCCAACAGGGATAGGCATGTCACCTATTTTCAATGTTGATGATCTATATAAGTTTTATGAAGGAGAGTCAAGTTTGTACAAGGAGGTACACATTCACATTCACCTGATGCACAAGGGTGGATAGATCCGTTGCCTGAAAAGAAAATGGAAGAAGTGGATAAGGTGATTGACTCCCAAGTGGCTAAGAAGACCAGAGGAAAGCAGTACATGGAGTATCTAGTCAGATGGAAGAACAAAGCTACAGATGAAGCTTCTTGGCTGAGTGTTGTAGAACTTGTCAAGTTTGGGATTCTGGTTCCAGACTTGCCAAAATGTTAATAAGTTTTTAACTCATGGAACATTTGAGTTACCCGGTGTGTCTGATGCAGAAGCATCTGGGTTCACGTGCAATCCTCATCAACCAAAAAGACTTGTTTTTACTTTCTTGTTGTCTATTTTGCTGTACAGGAGTTGATTGATCAATTTTGGAGAATTTTCCTAAAGAAGTTGGCCAAGTGATGGATTGATCTTGAAGAAGGCCCAAATGGGTATCTGTATCTCAAGTTTGGTGAAGATATGATAAAAAATAGCGAAGTTATGCTCCAACAGAATTTTAGGCTGTCATTGCACTTTGCACTGAAATCTAGTGACACCGGATATAAGCGCTAGCATTCAAAAAGGAAGTCTATGCTAAAAACCTAAGGCATCAAACTTGTGCTAAAAAATGGTTCAACTGCACATATTCACTAGACGCCAAAACCCACGCAAACCAATAGGACCATAAATCGCCACTTTTCACTAAAATGCTCACTTCCTGACTTGCGCTAAAATCCATTCCTACTGCATACATCTGGTACACCTCGATTTCCCCATTATCAGGTTGAACCTGAAAAGCCCACCATTTTGGTGACGTCAGCAAACCCTGCTAGAGGTGTTTTCATGGCCCAGTGCTGAAATAAAACCTCACTGCATATGTCTGATTGGTGGCCAAATCCTCGCTTTGTCTAGTAGATACTAAATTTCTCACTTTTCCTGCAACGCTTGATATCCTCGCATCTGGTAAGGCATGAAATCCCCGCTGACCATGTATAAAGCATCAAAAATCAATTTTAATCACTCGTACAACCATTCCAAGGGCAAATCAAGATCTGCCACGTGTCATGAGCATCAATGAAGGTTGGCGGCCACCTCAAAGGTCTATAAATTCATGGAATTTATGTTTTGTCAAGAGATTCTCCTGGGTCAAAACTTGTAATATGTTTTTGGATCTCTCTAGAAGATTTCTCCAAATTGTTTGATCTGATCTGATATGTTGCAAGGCTGAGGCTAGTGCATTTGTAATGCAAATTGTACTCCTATTGTAAATCTCTCTTACAGATGAATAAAGAATTGTTGTTTTGTTGTGGTTTGTTATTTGCTGCTTGGTTTAGCCACTTAATAAGGCTCCTAAACCTTGACCTACATTAGATTGTAAAGAAAAGAAGATTATTGGTTATAAAGTTCACTCTTGATTATTCCATGCCATGTTAGATGAGAGAGAATGTTAAGGGAAAATTGGTGTAAATGAATAATTAATATAATATATCAATAATACCCAAAACTCAATGAAATAAGAAACAAAGAAATCAATCAAACAAAGAACTTCAAACCTTTGCAAACCTCTTCACTTCATGGCTTCCATCGATTGCCTATCTCAAATGATCTTGTATATGAATATGGCCCTCATAAGGTACACTTCCTTGCTATTTCCAAGATGTCAAGTGGGAATGGCTATGATAGTTTATTGCAATGAAGAAGAGCTTCACAACAATTGTAATGATAAAAGGGTGATCACAAGCTATGGAATGACTTGGGTGCCAAAGGCGTACTGTAATTCCTGTAGAGTAAGTTTACTAAAAGCTTGGATGAATGAAATGGAGGAATATGGTTGTACTTATAGACTTGAGAGAGAGAAGATCAACGGTATAGAAAGAATGAGAAGATCAACGGTATAGAACAGTTGAGGAATGTGCACGAATAGGAAGAGGACATGTGTCCTGCTCTATTTTGCATGAGAGGAATTAATAAAATAGAAGAATGAGTTAATTGAAGAGATTAATCAATTAAGAGAATAGATTAATCAATTAAGAGAAGAATGGAAATTGCATGAGGATGAGAAGATGTTTTAACTCAGTTAAATATTTAGAATATTCAATTGCATGTGCACAAGGATTGAATTATATTTAGGGATAAATCAATTTAGAAGAAATAGATAACTTAAATAAATATTTGATTTATTTAAATTTAGAGAAGATATTATTGGAAGAGACAATTAAATAATTGGTATTATTTAATTTAAAATGATTTTGGAAGAACTAATTAAATAATTTGTATTATTTAATTTGTTGAAGGAATTTAGAGGAATTTAAGAATTTAATTAAATAAATGATTTTATTTAATTGTTGGAAGAATATGAATCAAATAAATAAATTTGTTTGTTTATTTATTGATAGAGGAATTAGACTTAAATAAATATTAAGAATATTTATTTGGACAGAGTCATGTCATTTTTAGGTGTATACATTTTGCTCCTCTTTGATACAATGTGTTTTATCACGTTGTTTCAAAGAATAAGATTTCTGATACTAATACATGCCCCAGTTTACACCTAGTATAGGTTCAACAACGGTAGGATACCCCCTCAGGAGATTGGATGGGAAGGAAGGTTCGAGGGTGTGAGATGGACAATCTCACAAAGAAGATGGTAAAAACAAATAGGTTAGGTTTGAAGAAAATGGGTTATGGTTCAGAGAAACAGGAAGTAACGGGCTTGGGAAGCAGTCACGATCACCACACAGCCAGTTAGAGTTCACTTGCTATAAATAGGAGCTGGGTCCACAATCTTAGTCATTTGTACACTTGGCTTTTGTTGATAGGTCTTTTAGAGCTTTGGAGAGCACAAAAGCATAGAGCAGTCGGCATTGATATGGATATTCCACTCGAGGAGCACCACTTTGAGTGAGTTCGATGGTTTAATCAACCAGCTGAGGCAGGACCACCGGTATGTAGCTTGAAAAAGCCCATCTAGAGTCATTTATTAGTGCAATAAATACTAGGGAAAGTGTAGGGAAATGTATGCGCAGTTTTGCAGTTTGGTGCATATGCTATGCAAAACTGTGCTTCTGTTTAGTTTTAGCGCATTTAGGATATGAAACAGCGCATGCATGTTAACTGCGCATACATGATATGAGTCGGCGCATCTGTTAAGAACATGCGCATACGGTATAAAATGGCACATGTACTTTGTCTTCTTGCGCATGTGTTAAGGTTGTGCATATACTAGGTAAAGCTACACTTTTGATATGAATCTACGCATTTATGAAATGCCATGGCACATCTACCAAAAGTGGTGCATTTACTGTGAAATGGCACATGTACCTTCTGGTTTGGTGCATGTGTTTTAGATAGTCATTTAACTTAACAAAATTAACTCGATTGGCATCTTGCTCGATGTGTCAATCGATAAGCTATCTTCGAGATTGTAGGAATCTAGTCAAGAGATGTATGCTATTTTGACCAATTTGATATGTTAAGTAAGTGATATGATGCTTTAGATATGTTGAGCAATTTTACAAGTTTGGTTGACGCATTATTTTGCTTGTTTGCAGGAGGACATTCGAGATGTACTTATGTCACGAGAATAGTTTCCCTTGCTGATGTTGTAGCAGTACATGCTCATTGAGATAGATTGAGAGGCTCTGGGTGCTATGGGTCTAGACTATGTGTGCTTCATGCTTGAGGTTTGTGCGAACCTTAGTTTGTTGACTATAGCAGTGGAGCAATTCCACAGCAAGGATAGGACATTTCACTTGCTGACTGGGGAGATGGTGATCACTCTAGAGGATGTCTATAGGATTCTACATTTGTCGATACATGGAGAGCTTGTAGAGTATGATCCTCAGTGCGATGCCAGATTGGTGGAGTGCAGGCGAGTGTTTGATGACCCAAAGTTAGAGGGTTAGGTTATCTCTTAGCAGGATATTCATGTCTATTATGACTACTTCCCAGGGATAGTGGCAGGGCTGATCGGAACCGTTGTATGCCCCGATAGGAGATCACATGGGTTCCCTATTGGTTGGGGTTGGATTATGGAGAGGATGATTATAGAGGGCACCCGCTTTGCATGGGGTGTCTATGTCTTGGCTCACCTATACCATGATATGCATTAGGTGGTATACCACAGGGGTGCTAGTTTGTCGGCAGGTGTCTCACTTCTTCAGTTTTGGCTATGGGAGCATATTTCTATCACTCGGTCGATGTGCATCTTTTCTAGGCAGAGGGGTGAGCCGTATAGCTATGCATACACAGGTGTGATTTCCCAGCATAAACTGGGAAAGCTTGAGTATTAGAGACATGCGCTGGACAATGTAGATAGCGTTGTCTGGCGGCCCTATCTAGATTATGAGCCATGGGATGATGAGGGTGACAAGCTTTCATATTGCTTTCAGACTCGGTGGCTTATTGGGAGGACATGACACATATTGGAGAGGCAGATAGTGAGCTGGGTGTTGAGACTATTCGGGGGGATACGGGGTTGACCACTGGGGCAAGCCTAGTTTGCTAAGACACACACGAAGCGGTTTAGATGGGGCCCGATTGCATCCTATGAGGAGGCACTAGTAGAGTTTTAGCAGATTCCTTACATGGCTTGGCTGATGAAGAGGGAGGTGATAGATGTAGGGATGATTCTTGATTATGAGGAGTGGTTTACTGCTCATCCATTCCTGAGATATTCAAGACCTAGAGAGTTGGTTCCTTACCTAGATGAGGATGGGGCAAGCAGGAGGAGGAGGAGACAGAGGATGGGGAGATGGAGCTAACAGAGGTGGTGGAGGCAGAGGAGGGGATGGTGGAGATGGTGGAGATGGAGGCAGACAGAGGTAGAGGAGGAGAGCTAGGGAGGGACCCTCCCAGTAGTAGCAGGTAGTGCAGCAGCAGGTTGCACAGTAGATTTAGATGCTGGCACCACAGCAGGTGCCCCAGCAAGTAGTGCAATAGCCAGCTGCACCACAGCAGGTACAGGGACAGTAAGTGCCTAGCAGCAGGTGCCATAGGTTTAGGTTCTACAGCCTGATGTATAGCAGCGGGCTATTACTATGCTGCAGGGTCAAGTGAGACATCTTAGGGCACATCTTAGAGTGGTAGAGCCTCAGAGAGAGGCGGATGTAGGTGTTTTATCGGGGCTCACTACAGAGCGGGATACAACATTGGCGAGGGTGCGGGCCCTTAGACTAGAGAGAGACTTGTCTTTAGCAGCCTTGGGGACAGACAATGCCACTACATATTTGGTTACACAGGTACAATAGGGACAGGCCCAGGTACATCAGTTGCAGACACAGCTGGCATAGGTATAGGGTGAGCTTGCTAGAGCGCAGGCTCAGACGCAGTACTACAGAGGACTATATCATGGGGTGGTGTCAGTAGACCAGCATACACCTAGCTACAGTATCTAGTCGGTGGTTTCTCAAAGGGCATGGGGTTCACGGTTAGGAGCATCGATGAGGGGCCCATAGCAGTCAGGGGCTGACAGAGGAGGAGGTGGAGAGGATAGTGTAGGGAGTAGTGTCCCATGACAGCAGGGCTAGCTGTTTCACTTGTACTAATTTTGGCTGATGTATACACACATTTTTGATGGCTCAAATATCCTGATATGTATATATTTTGTATCATTTTTGCACCGAGACATGTATCATTATATTTGTGATGTATACACTTGATATGAACTTGACTTATGGATAATAAACACTTTGACATATTGTACATTTGGACACGTTTTATGTTTATTTATATGATTATGCAACTATATGATCTCTATATGCAGTTGTTTATGCTATATGTCATGGATGCATTCTATCTTTATGATGTTTCATATGTGATGCAGACTTAGATGTTTATATGATGCTATGTGATGTTTATGTTGACCTAGTGCGAAGATGATCTAATGCAGACTTAGATGTTTACTTGATGTTTCTAATATGCAAAATGTGAGATGCTAGCTATATGATGATGCAGTTTATGTGATGATCTACATGTCTTTGCCTATGTTTTTGATTTTTTTGTGGATACTATGTTATGTATAATGCAAATGGATATGGATGATCTAATACACCTATTATGTATGCAAATGATTTAATCACGTTAATGACTATCTCATGTGATATGATATGCAACTTATGGTATGTTTTTTTTTATGTCCAAATGTACTCAGTCAACACAGAAATGATACAATGATAGGTAGAAGACTGACTAATGGAAGAATCACAAGCTTTTATTTGTAAACATTGGTACTCTGCATAGGATTTTTATTGCATGGGATATGGTATGGATGCGTTGTGGATGCTTTTGGATGGGAATGGTTCTATCATCTTGATATTGCAAGTATTTTGAAGTGCTTATTTCATCATTGAGCTTTTTTGTTTTTTTGTGTTTTTGAAATGTTGTAAGAAAATACAAGCATCTAGGTATAATTAAACCGAGATGACCTAAGCATTGCTTACATGGATTTTGATTTAGCAAGTTAATACAGGCATCTAGGTATAATTGAACCGAGATGACCTGAGTATTTCTTGTGTATCAACAGACAAGGATTATACCTATTTCATGTTAGTCCTCTGATGTCCTCGATGATCATTGTGTTGATCATGTCCTTAGACAAGGCTTCACATTACTAAAGATAAAGCCACAAGTAGAAAACAAAGAAAAGAATCGTGCCTCCATCATAGCATCTCTAGCTTTTGGCATCCTTGAGTAGCATAGGAAACATGGTAACAAAAGTGAAGACTTTAAGACACAACTAATTTGACACAAAACATTCTTGCATTAGATGTATCTTTCTTGCCATAATTTAGATAGAATCATTTGGATTGCTTTGCTCTTGTTTTGCTTTGCTTTGGATAGGCTGATGTCTTGCATCAAACTTCTGTTTGGAAACGGGCCTTTATTGCATGCGCTTGCATCTGGTGAAAGGTTCCACGATCCTTATTAGGGAAAACAGACCCTAAGGGACTAACCTAGTGCCTTGGGGGTGCATTGACAATGGCCTTGCCTACATGACGACGCAGAGGCAACGTAGTTTGGGACTTTGGACCATGGGCGCAGATGGATTAGAGGATAGATGACAAGATATGGGATGGATGGGAATCCTTGGGGGTGTACTGATAATGGCCTTGCCTACGTGACGACGCAGAGGAAACGTAGTTCAGGGTGGACCCTATGATACTGATGACAAACGCTATGCTAGGCTGACACTGAGGATAGGATACTAGATGAGACCTTAGTTGATAAGGTGACAAAAGAGATAGAGTATCAAGCCATGATAGGTTATCGTTAGGTTTTTATTATGGAATAGATATCGATTGGATGAGACACGATGGTAGGAGGAAATGACACAAGGTGATTGGCTTCCCAAAGATGGAGGAAGCAGTTTATCAAAAGTAGCGCCTATTTACCAGGTTTTCACCACTTGCTTTTATTTGCACGAAAGCTAGAAAAGTACACATGATGCCTGTTTCCCAGGTTTTCATAATGGTACCTATCCAAAGCACCTATTTGCCAGGTTTTCACCAAAGGACAATTTTTTTTGTTGTTTTTCTATTTTTTGATTTTTTCTAATTTTTTGATTTTTTGTGGCTTTTTTGATATTTTGCCCCCCATACATTGGGGTTCTCTTAGGTATAGAATCGACAAAGATGCATACTATTGATTGGGTCATTGAACAACTCACCCTTTGATGTTGCTAACTGATATGCTCCTAACCCATAGGTGGTAATGATGACATAAGGACCAAGCCAGTTGGGTTCAAACTTACCTTTCTTTTCCCGATCCTGTTGATTGCGGGGATTTTCCTTGAGTACTAGATCACCAACGTTGAAGACCCTTGGATGGACCTTGTGATTGTAGCTCCTTGACATTCTCTATTGATAGGCTTTGAGATGATTGAAAGCATTCTATCTCTTTTCCTCCAACAGCTCTAACTCTTGCAGTCTGGAAACTCTGTAGTCTTCATCAATGATAAGACCTTTTAATGACACCCTTAAAATGGTAACTCAACCTCGATGGGAAAAATAGCTTCTAAACCATAGACAAGGGCATAAGGGGTAGCACCTATGGGAGTGTGTATACTGGTTCGATAGGCCCATAGAGTGGGATTCAGCTGTATGTGCCAATCATGGCTAGCATCATCGACTATTTTCTTGAGGATCTTCAAGATTATTTTGTTGGATGCTTCTTCTTGTCCATTGCCTTGTGGATAGTAGGGGGTGGAGAAACGGTGTTGGATTTTGAATTTGTCACAAAGCTCTTGTACATCCTGGTTCTTGAAAGGTCTTCCATTATCTGTGATAATGGATGAGGGAATTCCATATCTGCAGATGAGGTAATTAAGAATGAATAAGGAGATTTGTTTGCCTGTGACGGAGGTGAGGGGAATGGCTTCAATCCACTTGGTAAAATATTTAGTGGCAGTAATAATGAATTTGTTGGCGTTAGATGATGGAGGGTGAATTTTGCCCACAAGGTCGAGTCCCCATTAACAAAATGGCCAAGGTGTCGTTAAAGGTCGTAGCTCTTGAGCTGATGCATGGATGAGGTTACCATGTATTTGGCACTGCTTGCATTTCTTCATAAACTGATATGAATTCGTTTTCATGTTTGGCCAATAGTAACCTAAACACATGAGATTTCTAGCTAAAGAAGGACCCCTAGAGTGTGTTCTGCAAATCCCTTCATGCATGTCACGTAAGGTGGTTTGAGATTCTTCCCATTCTAAACATCAAAGTAAAGTACCATCCAAACCTCGTCGGTATAGGGTGTCAGCGATAATGTTGTAACGAGAGGTTTGGTGAATGAAGGTTCAACGTTGGTTAGAAGATAAGTCAGGTGGTAGGGTGTTATCCTTGAGGTAAGTGTAAATCTTACCGTACAAGGGTGAATCAAATCCGACTAATAGGCATATGGATTGTGTTTTGGGAAGATCATAAGCTAGTTGCCTAACTAACTCCACTAAGAACTCATACCGTGACTCATTCTCTGGGATCTCAAGGAGCGAGGCAATGGTTTCCATGGCATATGCTACTTTGTTTTCAATGCGAGGTATCTTCTCAAAGGAGATGATCACAAAGTACTGTTACCTAAATTTCACTACTAGCTCAATCAAGTTACATTATGAGTGGAGGGAAATGTGGCTCCCACAAGGGTTGAGCCCAGCTCATAGACCTTATAGAACTTTTCAGACCACAGCTGTCTAGAGCAATAACAGTCAGCAGGAAGGCAACCACAGAGACCTTGCATAATGAAGACAACAGGACATCAGTCACGTGTGTTCACTATATCTACAAAAGTACAATTTGGGTTCTTGAGATTTTTGGATAGAAATTAGGAAACAAGAAGGAGAAAAAACCTAATAAATTTCTCACAAACCCAGTTTATAGATTTTGAGAACTTTTCACCAATCCTAAGGCAATATTTTCATTTTCAGATTTAAATCTCTATTAAGAGAAGGGACAACCAGCAAAGCTAGAGGTGGCAGCGATACACAGTAAGGATAAAAATCAGTCATAAGAGTAGTTAACAGTCCTTGAATGCCTGAAAGTAGTCATATTGTCCCTGTCCAAATCAATCCCAAAAAATCAGTCATAAGAGTAGTTAACAGTCCTTGAATGCCTAAAAGTAGTCATATTGTCACTGTCCAAATCAATCCCAAAAAATTAGTCTAAGAGTGATCGTTCCTAGCATCAAAAGTTCAAACAGTAGAAAAAGTTTGAACCTTCGAACCTTTGAACCTTTGAAAGTTCAAAGGTTCAAAATTTCGAACAATAAAGGTTCAAAGGAACTTAGAAAAAGTTTGAACCTTTGAACCTTCGAAAGTTCAAAGGTTCAAAGGTTCAACGGTTCAAAGGTTCAAAGATCTATTCGCCGAACTTAGAAAAAGTTTAAAAGGTTCAACGGTTCAAGAGTTCAAAGAGTTCAAAGGACCAAAAAATCTGCCAAGTTTCGAACAGCAAAAGGTTCAAAGGTTCAAAAGGTTTAAAGGTTCAAAGGTTCAAAGGTTCAAGGTTCAAAAGTTCAATTTTTGATCTATTGTCCATTTCCACTGTGCGCTCCTCATCAGAATTAAATGTTATGTCATAAATGGTTTTATTTTTTGCATGAGTTTGTATAAATTTTAGAATTGTAAAACATTAACTAAGGTGATGTAATTATAAATCACTTAGTCAATGATAAATGAATGCAAAAATTGTGTATTTATGTCATTTATTGTGAAAATATCAAATATTTATGATGCTGCAGGGGAGTTATTGCACAGATTTGACTTATTTTCATGGCCTTAAAGATCATTTAAAGGCATTCAAAGATATTTTCAAGTGCCTTTATGATAGTTGATGGCATGCCTTGACCTTTTCTGCATTAGGAACCCATTTTGGAGGACTTTGGACAGATATTTTGGGGATATTTATGACACCCATGAAAATGGAGATGGCTGATGTTTATTTGTTTACCGCTATTTGGGAAGTATATAGTCTTCTTCCTTGTTCATTATTCAGGAGTTCTTGCTATTCACTACTCTGTATATTGTAATTTTCTGAGTTCTTTTACAGAAGTGAACAGTCTTGTAACCCATTTTCAGAAATATACAGCATTGTAACATCTTTTTTAGCAGTAATAAGCAGTTCATACCTTCCTATTTCTTCTGATATTGTGTGTCCTCAGTGTTAGTGTAGATCTTTGTGATGTTCTTTGTCCTTGGAGCTTTATTTCATGTTGGTGCCTTTATGAAAGGATTATGATTTGCTGGGTTGTGTAAGGGAGCCTTATTATTACTGGTTCTATAGTGTGTCAGTTTTGTGTAGTCTTTGATGATCTTTTTGGTGCATCACCTTAGACAGTAGGTTTCATTTTCATACAATCCTTCTTACCCTTTTCTCTGCAAAGACTTTAGTATAAGCAGTATAGGTGGAGTACCAATAGGAAGCTGGCCTTCTCCAGAGGTTCTTTCCATCACAGGTGACCCACAAACCTTGGAAAGATCCCATGTTTCTCCAGATTGCTGAAGTTTTATAGCTGCAGCAAGGGTGCAAATCTGAGAGACAACAAGTACTCTTTAAAGTCATCGACCATATGCTTGTATGGGATTAACTTGTCATCTTTGTTCTGATAGTTGTCGTTGACTTGATTGATTACTAGTTGGGAGTCGCCATAGACATGTAGCTCTTTTATTTTCCATTCTGCTACCATTTTGAGACCAATGACCAAGGCCTCATACTTTGCTATATTGTTTGTGCATGGGAATAGCAAACAATAAGACTTAGGTATGGTGTCTCCTTGAGGAGTGACCAACAAGATTCCTACCCCCGATCTGTGGTTTGTGTAGGAGCCATCAAAGTAGAGTTTCCATGAGTGTGTTGTGATACTAAAAATGGACTTATCTAGGAACTCAAATGTCATTGGTGTGTTGTCTTGCAATGGTGTTTCTGCTAACTGATCGGCAATGATTTGACCTTTGATAGCCTTCCTTTCTACATACTCGATGTCATGTTCACTTAACAACATTACCCACTTGGCTAGGCGACCTATTAGAGCTACTTTGCTTAATAGGTATTTTAGTGGATCTATCTTTGCAATAAGCTTGACTGAATGTGCTAGCATGTAATGTCATAGTTTTTGGGAAGTAAAAACCACAGCAAGACATGATCTTTCTATTTGGGAGTATTGCAGTTCATAGCCCAGCAATGTGTGACTGATGTAGTAGATAGCCCTTTCTTTGCCTTCATAATCATGTTGTGCTAATAGGGCTTCGAGAGCTGTTGGCATAGCAGATATACATAGATATAGTGGCTTACCTTAGATAGGTGGCATAAGAATAGGTGGGTTCATGAGGCATTCCCTTAGCTTGCAAAATCCTTCCTCACACTTTTCATCCCACCGAAATGGTATCTTTTTGTGCAATAGGTGAGTAAAAGGTTGGCACTTGTCTGCTAGCTATGATATGAATTGGCAGATTGCTCATAACTTGCCTTGTAGAGACTGCAATTGAGTGATGTTCTTTGGTGGTGGCATTTCCATAATAGCCTTGACTTTGGCAGGATCCACTTCTATCCCGTTTACTGATACAATGAAGCCTAAGAGCTTGCCCGAGGTGACTCCAAACACACATTTCTTTGGGTTCAACCTAACTTTGAAGTGTTCTAGTCTCTGAAAGACCTTCTCTAGTACATCTAGGTGTCATTCTCTTGTTAGTAATTTTGTAAGGATGTCATCTACATAGTCCTCCATTGTGACGTGCATCATATCATGGAAGATAGTGGTCATAGCTCGTTGATATGTTGCCCCTGCATTCTTTAACCCAAATGGCATGACATTCTAGCAGAAAGTGCCCCATGGACAAGTAAAAGACATTTTATGTTGGTCTTCTGGTGCTATCCTGATTTGATTATACCCAGAGAAGCCATCAATGAGAGATAACATGGTATGTCCTGCTGTCAAGTCAACTATGATATCAATATTATGTAACAAAAAGTCATTCTTGCGACAAGCCTTGTTTAGATCTCAGAAATCGTTGCACAATCTAACTTTGCCATCAGGTTTGGATATTGGCACTATGTTGGATACTCACTCCAGATAGTCTATTGCCCTGATGAACCCTACATCCAACAGTTTCTTGAGTTCCTCTTTTACTAGTAATGCAATGTGTGGATGCATCTTTCTGAGCTTCTGTTTGACTGGTTTGACTCCTGGGTCTAGTGGAAGATGATGTAGAATCAAATCTAGATCTAAACCGGGCATATCTGCATATGACCAAGCAAAGTTGACTTGCTTTTTCTTGAAGAATGGTACAAATTTGGTCTTTTTTGGTGGAGTTAGAGACTTTGCAAAGTGAATGATCTTAGGTTGTTCCTCTATTCCAATGTTGATAGGTTCTGTAGGTTCCACAAGAATCTGAGACTTCTCTTGGTACATGTCATTAGGGAGAGTGTCAAGCCTTCCATTGTCTGGCACCTCAAAGAGGTTTTCACCATCTGATGTGTCCTTTCTTTTTACTATTTTGCGATCTGACACTGCCGCAGAGCAGTTTTCACCATCAAATCCAGTTTTTATTTTGATTTTTTATGACCAGAAGGCTTGGTACCCTCTCCAAAATAAGCCACGATGTTGAGTTCAATGGCAAAGCCAGCTTTATGATCTCCTTTGGGTAGGTGGTCCCTAAGTTCCATGTAGTCAGTATAGGCATCATCATTTTGGAACATGTCTAGTTGTGGGGTTCCTCATAAATCCCAGTCGATAAGTTGAGGATGTACAAGGGGGAGGGTATCAGAAGATAGATCTGATTCGTTGGGTGCGATAGTTTGAATAGATATGTGAGGAGTATTTAGATTGATAGGGATAGGATCTGGGATGGTACTTTCCTCCAAATTGTTTATTGTGATGGAACTTCGACCTTCCTCGAAAGTCGTACTCTCAGGAATTAGCAAATCACACTCTAATGGTCTATGCCTTAGCGTTTGTCCCTCACAGTAGGGGCTATAGGTTTGAAGTGTCAACTCCTTTGTCCTCATAGGAGTGCTCTATGAGTTCTTCCCACTCATATTCGTTGGAATCTGTGTCACTGTCTTCTTGTAGGGCATGGATCTGCTCCACAAAACAAGCATTGCTTTTAGCCTTGCCTTTGTCCTTGTATCCTAGCCCTCTTGTATTTCTTGCCAATGAGGATGAGGAGGGTTGGATGGGTTCTATAATTCCTTCTTTTCTTAGGCCAATGGGGCCTTGTCCGTTGGGAGCTTGGGTGGTTCTTATTGTATATCATCTTCCTCTGTGTAGAGCCATTGTAAGACATCTCTTTCCTTAGTTTCATCTAATAAGGTCCCCCATTTGACAAAGGGAGCTGCGGGACATTCAAGAGGAGTAGATGGCTTTAGAAAAGATTTAGGTCACCCAAAGGATCTTGGAGATAGAGGCATTTTGGCTAAGTTGAGACTGTGCTCGATGGAGTATTCCCCTACTCCTGTTTCTTTGATTGTGATATTTTGCTTTGGGCTTGGACAAGGAAGCTTCGGAGGTAAAATCATGCTGTGAGATGGGGGATGTATAGGCTCTATTGTTGGGAATGATGCAATCAGGCTTTGAGCGGATAGAGTTGCAGTGCTAAAAAGGATCTGGATCACCTTGGATGGTGATCTATTTGCCGTTATGCAGAAATTTGATGCATTGGTGGTAGGTAGAAGGCACAACTTTCATGACATGAATCCAAGGTCTACCTAAGAGGATGTTATAGGCTAGCTCCATGTCTAGGACTTGGCAAATAATGTCTTTTAGCACTGGTCCAATTTGTATGGTTAACACCACTATTCCTTTTGTAGTTCTTTCTTCTTCATCATAGGCTTTAATAGTGATCTTTTTCCTAGGATCCACTGCAGCTTCTGAGAACTCCAATGTAAGGACTAGCTTGAGCGTGCAAATATTTAAACCTACTCCTCCATCAATGAGAACTCTTTTGATACAATATTTATGAATGAAGGCGACGATATGCAAGGGTGTGTTATGAGGCTGGGATACTGATAGGTCATCTTTTTCGGTAAATGATAGGGTGCTGGAGGAGGTTAGATTTCCTACCATGGCTTGAAACTTCTCTTGGGCCAGGTACATGGGCAGAGTTGTTTCCACTAGGGCTTTATCAAGAATTTTCTTGTGTGAGGGAGACATACACAACAAATCTAAGATAGATATGTGGGCAGGAGTTTTCCAGAGTTGGTCTATGACACTGTATGTATTGGAGTTAGATGGAGAAGGTGATGACCTTGGAGAAAGCATGTTCAATGTGACCTTCCCACTGTGGGTGATGATGCTACAATCATTTTTTATGGGTCCTGACTATTGGTTGGATGTGATCACATTGACTTGTGGGATGTGCTTCGATATGCAGTTGACAATATAATCGAATGACACATTCACATAGCTGGCATTGTTGTGTCTATTATTTTGATTCTGCCTATTGGTATTGTTGTTGTTGTTGTATGGCCTATTATGGTTGAGGAGTGGATCCTTGTATGCCACATGAGTCTCATTGGAGGTATATTGTTTAGTGCCTATTTGATTTTGGTCAAGTATGTCTTGAATGACATGTTTCAGACAGATACAATTGTTGGTCGTGTGGCCTCTTCCTCTATGATACTCATAGAAATCAGTGTCTTTCCAATAGTGAGGTTTTACTTGAGGTTCATAGTCGCTAGTGGGGGGAAGAGTGATCTCATTGTTGGCTAATAGATTTCTTAACGTAGACTCTTGGGACTCCCCTAATGGTGTGAATTTTCATCTAGGAGTGGAGGTGAACCAAGGTTTTGGCTCGTGAGAAGAGGTTTTGTTTGGTGTAGCATTGCTTGCCTCTCCTTTGAGAGTGAATATTGGTTGTTGTTTGGGAGCTGCTACTTTGGCATCAACTACTCCATCATTGACGATATTCTTGTTCTTTGTCCAAAACTTTGACTTGTCCGTGGTGTAGTTAGAGATAGGGGTGTCCTTGTACAACTTTATTTGCCCCTTGGCTATCATAGCTTTCTCGATAAATAATCCCATCTCAATGACTTTCGTGAATAAGCTAGGGCATTAAATTTAAATTTGGTAACTTAGATCGAGGTTAAGGTTGTGGACAAACATCTCTGTCATTTGCTTCTCAGGCACATGATATGAGCATTTGCTTGCGAGTTGTCTACACCTTTGTGAGAAGGTGGTGAAGGATTCGCCACTCTTTTGCTTTGTATTGCATAGGTCTAGCATGGAAACTTCATGCTCAATGTTATATGAGAAGTGTGTGACAAACAAGTTTACTAACTCATCAAAAGTTTTGATACTTGGGGGAAGTCGTGAGAACCATTCCATGGCTTGCCCACCTAGAGATCTAGGAAATAGGCTCATTAGGAAAGTTTCATTGTGAGCTACTTCTAGGCATGCGGTGCTAAATTCCCTAATGTGATCTCTTGGGTCCCCTTTTCCTTTGTATTTGTCAAACTTAGGAACTTCAAACCGAAAGGGGAAGGGTACCATGTTCAAGCTTTTGTCAAAGGGATACGGTGCGATGTCTCCCAAGGAATAAGTTTTAGTGGGTGGCCTTATTTTGAGTTCCACGTATTGCTGTTGTAATCCTTCAACTTGTTTCTGCAATGCTTCCATAGGTATGTTGGGGTATGTTGTTTGCTTACTTTTGCCTTTGTCAAGGGAGCTTTCCTCATTTGTGCTCTTTTTGGGAATTCTTTCCTCTCTTGGTTATTTTAATGCATTGATGTAAAAGTCGATGGGTAGTTTAAGTCCTAAGTTTGCAAGATGAAGAAAGTACTTTTGAGGGTCTTCGTTGAGCACTTTGTCTAGCATGTGTTGAAATTTCTAATTTTGGAGGGTTCCTTGGAATTTTTCATGAGAGATTTCCTCATCACTGTCGTGAGGGGATACCATTCTATTAGATGTTCCGACCATTTCAAGTTGTTTTTGGTATTGGGATCTAGTTAGGACCATGCAAGGTGACGTGGGAAGAAGTGGGGTGAAACTAGAGACTTTGGTAAGGTGCTTCTGTAGGTTGGTGAGAAGGGGATACTTGTGTTGATGAGATTTGAACAAGGGACTCTTTTGATCAATGATTCCAAGTAAGATGGTCGATACAAGACGATAGCCACAAGTAAGGGTAGTCGATACCCATTTACTGTGTAGAGACTAGTCGTACATCAAGACCACTAGTGAAGTTTTGTGACCTACTAAGGTTACTTGAATCTGAAATGATCTGAAAAAGGTCTTGCACTAATCTGATATAGGTACTTTGACTTGTTTATGGGAAGACTTGGTAGAAGGTGGATGAGATGACTAACAAAAGAGAGGGTTTGCTATGGAAACAGATGGGAGAAGCAACTGCATGGTAAAATCTGATCTCAAAAATTGGAACAAGGCTAAAATGGGTACCCAAAAATGGTGAAAATTTTCTCTCAAAAGATGTGGAAATGCTCACTGTCATGGATGCACAGCAACAGATGTGCTAAAATAAAGGATAAAAGCACAGCAAGTCGAGGTAAAAGTGCAACACTGGTAAATGATAAATGTGCAGTAACATGTGATGAATGCGCAAGAAGTCACAGTAAATGTACAATAGGTTGACACAGATGCACAGCTTCAGAGGGTAAATGCACAGCTCTAGTTTTCTTACTATTTTTGCAAAGTTTTTGATACATTTTTTGGTGTTTTTGGTTTCTTGGTTGTAAGTTGGTCTTTTTGATCTGATTTTGTCAATTATGGCAAGAAGACATAGCAAACACAAAGAATATTTTCATGGTTTTTTAGATTTTTTTGTAATTTTTTGGACTCTTTTTGACTAGAAAGTAAGTACAAATCCTAGGCTGGCTAAGACAATATAAACCGAATTCTCACTATTTCTAGTTGAGGCATCTTCGGGAGGTAATAATCGCCCTTCCCTACACTGGCTTATAGGGGTTTTTGGCTACTAAAAATAAAGGATGATTAGTAAGTGCAACCATTTGAGTGGTTATACATGTGGCAGCGCTACTCTCTGTTATGGAGTCTCCCAGCCTGCAAGGGTTACGCCTTGGAGGGTTTTGGGGGAGGTTGGCTATCGGTATAACACAACATCACTCATTGTTTGAAGCTTTCGCTCCAAACATAATTTATTTATAGTGGCTTGACAGAGCTTGGCTTTAACTTGTTACCACTTAAGGTTGTTCCCACTTGGACCAAAGGATATCCAAGGGCAGGCCTCTCTAAAGGAAAAACATGTGAAATGATATGTCTAGCATTTTGGTCACCCAAGATAGGGGAGAGCATAGGCCTGATATCATTCCAAAAATATGAAAGACAGCGGTTCTTTTCCCCTAGTTAAAATGAAAATGACTGAATGAGCTAACTACTTGGGCACACACACGATTTGTTAACTTTGAGAGAAAGATAGCAATGGTTCAATTTGATCCTCCTAGCATTGGGACTATATTCAATTTGTTGATGCAACAAGATCGAATTACAATCCTCCCTAGTTAGAACTAAATGAGATTTGCATGAACATCCATTTACTTTCCTTTAAGATCAAGAGATGAGTTAACAAATGCAGCTATATGACTAGACCAGCCCCTAACCTACAAGTAGATCAAAAAATATTCCTGCAAAAAAGTGTTAGCATTAGCGAAATCACAAGAAAAACTCAAAAAGTCACTGTCATAATCACATGCGCAACTACAGAGATCATATGCACAGAAACAGAGAATATATGCGCAAGATTACAAATGCTCTAAGACAAAGGTCAAAAGTGCAAGAATATAGAATATATGCGTAGAATCAGTAGATGCGTCGTATTAGAGGTCAGATGCGTTGAAACAGAGCCTATATGTGCTAAACTATCAGATGCATGGAAACAAAGCTCAGATGCATGTTAGAAATGATCAGATGTGCAGAATCCTCCTGTGTACGAAACCTTAGTACAAAAAACTTAGTTTTTGGGTTAAATCGGGGCAAGGCCCCACGGTGGGTGCCAAAAATGTTAAGGGAAAATTGGTGTAAATGAATAATCAGTATAATATATCAATAATACCCAAAACTCAATGAAATAAGAAACAAAGAAATCAATCAAACAAAGAACTTCAAACCTTTGCAAACCTCTTCATTTCATGGCTTCCATTGATTGCCTATCTCAAATGATCTTGTATATGAATATGGCCCTCAGAAGGTGCACTTCCTTGCTATTTCCAAGATGTCAAGTGGGAATGGCTATGATAGCTTATTGCAATGAAGAAGAGCTTCACAACAATTGTAATGATAAAAGGGTGATCGCAAGCTATGGAATGACTTGGGTGCCAAAGGCGCGCTGTAATTCCTGCAAAGTAAGTTTACTAAAAACTTGGATGAATGAAATGGAGGAATAGGGCTGGGTAAGTGCAAAAAGTTGGGGAGCCAAAAAGTGGCCAAAAGTTTTTCAAAAAAAAATAATACATAACGCGAGAGTGTTATAACGCGCTTGCATTATGGTTTGGTAGTGACGAGCCTAAGGCTTGGCAAAACCAAACCATAATGTGCTTGCATGAGTGCGTTATAATGTGAGCACGTTATGACTGATTATATATAAAAAAAAAGAGTATTTGTGCTCATTTCATTTCTTTATTTTCCTCTACACCCGCAGCCTGCAAACCCTAAGAAGCGCGCTCATATTTTTGAAGACTCAATTCAACACCAAAATCTTACCGATTCATCGCCAAAATGCTGCCACAACATCGAGCAAGCCAAAGGAGTGAGTTTTATTTTTTTTTTGTTTGAATTTGTTTCTAAATAGGTAGGTTTGAGTTGATTTTTGATGTAAATTTTCTTAATTGTCAGGAAATGTTAATGCACCTCCTCCTCCTCCTCCTCAAAATCCACAAAATCCTGAAGAGGAAATACTTGCGGAAGAACAACCTAAACAACAAACTCCTCCATCCATTCCTCGACATGCCCCTGGAACACAAGAAAATCTAACGGGGCAAATTGAAAATAATAAAAAAGAAATTGAAGACATAATTGCAAGGTTGAAAGATCCTTCAACTTCAACCTTGCCTAGGTCCATGCTTGCTGAATCTCTTGAATCTATGTTATCAAATGTAGATTCAATTAGCAAGCAAATATCTAGTTGGTCGGATAAGAGGAGAGAGTTTAGAGAGTATTATGCAAACAAGCTATCATATGAAGATGTGAAAAGTTACAAATTACAAAATTAGACTTATGTTCCATTTTCACAAACCCACAAACAAATCAACCTCCACCTGTTAGGGTAAAATACAGTTTAATCAAATGAACAATAACAAACCCAAACATCAATAGAATAATGAAAATAAGAAAGATTGAATGAAATGAGGCAATGAACAATACAGTGCAAACCTTCCCTTTTCTAAAGCTTCTGTTGTTTGCCTATTACAACCGTCCTTTGCTGATGAAGTAGGGCCTCAGCGAGTGCACTCTTTTAGCTGTGTTGATAGATAATGCTGTGAAGTAGATCTTCAAAGCAAATGGTGATCTCAAGTAGATTGTATTGGGGGTGCCAAAGGCGCACGGGTAGAATTCTACAGAGTAACAATACAAATAACCTGGATGAATAGAATGGGAGGATGAAGCTTCTTTTATAGACTTGGAAGAATGAGGATCAACAGTTGAGAGAAGATATGAAGATCAATGGCTGAGAATGGTTGAGGAATGTGCAACCAGTAGAAATATGACAAGTGTCCCAGCTCCATCATGAAAGAGGGGATGTGACAACATTGATTGGAGAGTTAACTCTTTTAACTGAACAGTTAACAAACTTGATTGATTAGTTGGAAGAATGAATTATGGAACTGACTGAATTGATTGAGGGATTAACTCAATTGACTGGTTAGTTAACACTTTTGATTGATTAGTTAACTAAATTTTGATTTGAGAAGAAATAGGACATGTGGGTGAGGGGGAAAATAGGTAATTAAATATTTAATATATTTAATTACATGTGCAACCTAATGAGGTGGACAAGGTGAGGTGGAAAAGTGAGGTGTAAGTGTGAGGTGGATTTTTGGAATTTAGAACTTAGGATAGAGGAATTTGGATAAATTAAATAATTTAAGATTATTTAATTGTGTAGGACATTAGAAGAATTTAGGGATTTTAATTAAATAAATTGAATTTATTTAATTATGGAATAGTGAACCGCTTAAATAAATTTAGAATATTTATTTAATTGGTAGAAGAATGAAATAAATATTTAGAATATTTATTTAGTTGAATTGTGTCATTTTTAGGCGTATACACCACCCATTACATGCAAGAGGTTCCCTATCCATTGGTGCAACAACCAAGTGATAAGGGACAATTTTGGGCAGAGGTGGTGGATGGTTTTTGACCATCCTCCATGCAATAATAATGAGGTCCCACAATACTTTTTAAGGAAACTCTACTGCGAGTTTGTCCTCAATAAAGTGCCAAACTATTTTGATATGCGAGACTTTCAGGGTAGAGGTGGGGGGTCAACACAAGATAGACCAAGGGCACGTGTTGACCCACAGCGGCTAGTGAGATGAGTAATCAACAGACCAACCCATGAGCATGTTTCTATCCCTTCCATTGTGAAGGAGAGTGTTGAGGTCGATACACTTCAGTCTATTAGTGCCTTGACCCAGAGCATCATAGAGCATGCCAGTCCTGTAGCACAGCGTGGGTTGGGAGATAGTGCGAGGAGTAGGGTCCCACCCCATGCTTGTCAGACTTGTGGGTTAGCCTGTGGTTATGACCCCATGGATAGTCAGGATGCAGGTGCACAGGCTACATCTGCAGTTGAGCAGATGGTGATGACAGATACCCTCCTGAGTGAGACTTTCAGCCTTGATACTCAGGTAAATATTAGCAAGTTTATTGAATTTAATTTATTAAATTTCATTTTTGAAATGCAAGATTAACTAATTTAGTTTGATGATTTTAATGAAATTTCAGGGTCATAGTGTTGATGCAATTTTCAGTGGTTCTCCACCTGCATATTACACTACATCATCTACTGTCGAGGTATGTAACTAGTAAACAATTATAAATATTACATGTGAATAGCATCGTTATATGAATGGTATTCTAATATCTAATTTTGTATGTTGAATAGGTTAATATTGGAGATTTCACGGCAACACTTGCCAGTGGTGGTGGACTTCAAAGCTTCATGGATGTAATAAAATAAATAGTTTAATGAATGAATTGTACTTACTAGATTTTTGTATGTGACTTGTGTGCTTTATTGTGCGTACTTCCATGTTTAGATGAACGTATGTGTATGTTAGAAGCCATGATTTGCATCACTATTATAGGTTTTGTAATTGAATAATGTTGTTTTATTTCTAGATGATGTAGGTTGCGGAGACACCTCCCGATGTTCATAGGGCAATGGAGTATGGTGTGACCTCTACAATTCATAGCTCCATGCCATTGACAGGGGTATGAGGTAGATTAGTAAATTTTAATTTACATTCATTGTTATAGTTGCTTATTTTTGAAAAATCAAAAGATTATTGATTTGAAGTTTAATTTCTATCTGGATGGTTTCTATAGGATATGACATCACCACTACCTATTCTTGCTACTAAGGCAAGTGAGGAGATATATTATATGGTAGCGGTAAGTGATTATTTTGTTAAATGTTTCATTTTTTATAACATGTAATTTCTATATATTAATGTCTATACTTTTTATTGTAACAACTAAAGATGCAAGAAGAACTAAATAAGAGGAGCAGCCCTCAAGTTCATAGTAGACCACCCACATATCCGTCTCCATCCCCTAGAAGATCAAAGGCTACCCGTGATCTATTCTCTTCACCAGCCAGAGGGGAATGACTTTTTATTGTGTTCCTTTGTTGTATGCCTATATGGCATTTGTGGACATATATTTTGTATTGCATATAGTTGACATTGTATGCCTATATGGCATTCTTGTAAGCCTATATGGCTATTTTGTATATATGTTATACTTATATCGATAGATATTGATGTATGCCTATATGGATATTTGGTTAATACAAATTATTTTTATTGATGGCATCTATACTTGCATTATAAATCCACGTTTGAATGGATATTTGTAGATGGCTACTTCAAATATTTAAAGTCCAATTGTATTACATAGGATGTTTGTTGATCCAATAAGCTAGCTATTGTTATTCAAGTATCACCTAAACCTCGTTTTGGAACTAAAAGATAAAAATTGTATTTAAAATAAAAATGAATCATCTTGTTGAACAAAAAATATTAATATTCTTTATGAGTTGCTCAATTGAAAATATTCAAATGAGTATGTTGATCCATATTCTTTATGAGTTGGTCAATTGAAAATATTTCTTAATTTCTTGTTATTATACCATATTGGGATGCAAAGAGTATGTTGTTTTGAATAAGATAGTCAAAATTATATGCTTATGAGCACCCGATGACCATTGTGGTTATTAAATGTAATTCCTCTTGCATATAAGGCGAGGTTATGAGATTACATTGAGTCTTACCTAATTTTAGTATGCAACATAACATTGGGGCTATAGGCTTCCATAAGTCATCAACAATCAAGGTTCAAGGTTGTCATTGAAGTCAAAGGGTCAAGGTTGTTTGTCATTGATGTCAAGGTTGATGCCATGATGTTGATAAGGTGATACAGTGATTCAAGGTAGGTGATGGTCATGAGGTGCATGATGTTGTGAATATGGTTTGCATGATAAGGTCTCTCAATTCATGTTGATGTTGTATAAGACAAACATGGTTCATATGATGCAAGGTTCATATTCATGGTGGATGTGGTTTTGTTTATGCAAGGTTTTATTATGAATATGGTTTTCATGATAAGGTCTATCTTGAAATGTTGATATGATGCAAGGTTCATATTCATGGTGGATGTGGTTTTGTTCTTGCAATAAGAAGTTAGAGAAGACACAAGCTTTCATAATCATAATCTTATTGATAGTTAGGGTTTGCATATTGAGCATTAAACCCTAAAAAGAATCTACTTTTCTTAAGACTTTAAAACCCTCAATTGCTTGTCATGTGTAAAGTGCACTTTTATTTTAATTTAATATTGACTTATAATCAGAAGTTACTATCACTTAAATCAACCTACTAAAGGGTCTTTAAGTCATTAGTTCACTGGCCCTTCAACCTAACTCAACCAGCATCTCTGGTAAACTCTCATAAGCTCGAGCGCCATATCATAATCGAAGGTCATATTTAATTGATATGAGGGCGGGAAAAAAGATTGGAAGGTCAGTATTTAAAAGGAATTTGGAATACAAAAAATTATCTCTATGCAGTTGAATTTGATGGGCATGCCTTTATAAATGGCTAAAAGACAACTTTATGCAGGATATCATGGTATTTGTAGTGTTTGAAGATTGAAGACTAGTTAGTGTTTGTAGCTCGGACTGTTTCGGCATGTTTGGGTGCAAAATAGGACCATGCCTAGCCTAAATGTACCCATCTAGATGTGTTGGAATTGTCGGTTTGGCTGCATGAGAAGAAGAACAAAAGTTACACCCCTTTGCAACTTTACACTGCCTCCTTTTCATAATTTTTGGGGCAGCAGAAAAACTTTCACCATGGGTAGACGCCTTAGAGATATAAAAAACTAAGAGAGGTTATTGTAGAGGGACCCTACATGATCGCGTTGCCTCAGATGGAATGTATCTAAGTGACATGGTTTTTGAGTAAGAACTTGTCAAAGATTTCTGCCTTTTTGCACTTTGGACTCTTCAGGGATATCACCAGTACAATGTAGCTCAGACTGTTTCGACATGTTTGGGTGCAAAATAGGACCATGGCTAGCCTAAAGGTACCCATCTAGATGTGTTAGAACTATCAGTTGGGCCACACAAGGAGAAGAACACAAGTTACACCCCTTTGTAACTTTTGCACTGCCTCCTTCTGACGATTTTTGGGGCAGCAGAAAACCTTTCACCATGGGCAAACACCTTAGAGATATAAAAAATTGAGAGGGTTTATGGTAGAGGGACCCTACGTGATCACTTTGCCTTAGAAAAAATGTATCTAAGTGACATGGTTTCTGAATAATAGCTCATCAAAGATTGCTGCCTTTTTGCACTTTGGACTCTTCAGGGATATCATCGGTACAATGTAGCTCGGACTGTTTCGGCATGTTTGGGTGAAAAATAGGACCATGCCTAGCATAAATGTACCCATCCAGACACATTGGAATAGTCAGTTTGGTCGCATCAGGAGCATGACGAAAGTTACACCCCTTTGCAACTTTACACTACCTCCTTCTGACAATTTTTGGGGCAGCAGAAAACCTTTCACCATGGGCAAATGCCTTAGAGATATAAAAAACTAAGAGAGGTCATTGTAAAGGAACCCTACATGATCGCGTTGCCTCAGATGGAATGTTTGTAAGTGACATGGTTTTCGAGTAACATTTCATCAAAAATTGTTGCCTTTTTGCACTTCGGACTCTTCAGGGATATCATCGGTACAATGTAGCTCAGACTGTTTCGACATGTTTGGGTGAAAAATAAGATCATGTCTAGTGTAAATGTACCCATCCGGACGTGTTGGAATAGTCAGTTTGGTCACATCAGGAGCAGGATGAAAGTTACACCCCTTTGTAACTTTACACTGCCTCCTTCTGACAATTTTTGGGGCAGCCATAAACCTTTCACCACAGGCAAATGCCTCAGAGATATAAAAACTGAGAGAATTTATTGTAGAGGCACTCTACATGATCATGTTTCCTCAGAAGGAATGTTTCTAAGTGACACAATTTTTTAGTAACATCTCATCAAAGATTGCTGCCTTTTTGCACTTTGGACTCTTTAGGGATATCGTCGGTACAATGTAGCTCGGACTGTTTCGATATGTTTGGGTGAAAAATAGGACCATGCCTAGTGTAAATGTACCCATCCAGACGCGTTGGAATAGTCATTTTGGTCGCATCAGGAGAAGAACTAAAGTTACACCCCTTTACAACTTTACACTGCCTCCTTCTGATGATTTTTGGGGCAGCAGAAAACCTTTCACCGCAAATGCCTCAAAGATATAAAAAATAGAGAGAGGTTATTGTAGAGGCACTCTACGTGATCGTATTGCTTAGATAGAATGTTTCTAAGTGACATGGTTTTTGAGTAACATCTCGTCAAAGATTGCTGCCTTTTTGCAATTTGGACTCTTCAAGGATATCGTCGGTACAATGTAGCTAGGACTGTTTCGACATGTTTGGGTGAAAAACAAGACCATGCCTAGTGTAAATGTAACCATTCAGATGCGTTGGAACAGTCAGTTTGGTCTCATCAGGAGCAGGATGAAAGTTACACCCCTTTGCAACTTTACACTACCTCCTTCTGACAATTTTTGGGGCAGCAGAAAACCTTTCACCATGGGCAAATGCCTCAAAGATATAAAAAACTAAGAGAGGTTATTGTAGAGGTACTCTACATGATTGCATTGCCTTAGATGGAATGTTTTTAAGTGACACAGTTTTTGAGTAACATCTCGTCAAAGATTTCTACCTTTTTACACTTTGGACTCTTCAGGGATATCATCGGTACAATGTAGCTCGGATTGTTTCGACATGTTTGGGTGAAAAATAGAACCATGCCTAGCCTAAATGTACCCATCCGGATGTGTTAGAACTATCAGCTTGGTCGCATCAGGAGCAAGACACGAAAAATGCAAAAGTTGCTTTGTGTAATTTGACAACATTGACACTTTTTTGCAACAAGACTCAGACTCAAACTGACCCCAAATGACTCAAAGTGACTTAAAAACAAATGAAATGGTCTTAGAAGACATTATTACATACAATTGACTCAATCAAAACAAAATTTCATTTTTTGACCCCTCTTGGAGGCATGACAACCTAGGTGCCCCTACACTATTAGTGCAACTGAAGTCGATAAAGTTTTCCTAAGACGCAAAACACCTAAGACACCTATTTTCTAGTCTCTATCTACCTAGTTGACATATCATATATACCTAAGACACAATTAGAGACACCTATTATCTAGTTAGAAACTAAGACACCTAGAGACACCTATATTTTATACATTAGCTAGATTTTATACATTATTCTTAGGATCAACTTCATCCATCTCTTAGGTCTAACCCCATGAAGCATAACATGATGATGTAAAAATGTGTATATGTGTAAAAATGCAGCAGAAAATAAAAAAAGACAAACCTTACAAATTAATGTGCATACTTACAACTCAATGTAACATGACTTTACAAAATCAATGTGAATACTTACAAATTAATCCAATGAACCATCCGAGTCTGCTCTACTCTTTATTGTGTCAAGTATTGCTTCATGGTCAGACTCACGCACCTTCCACAAGCTTTTGTTCAAAGGTCTACTCTGATACTGTATCAAATGAACATTGGATGCCACGACAAGGTTTGAGTAATGAAGAATCTTCTGTTGCGTGTCAAAGTCCTGAAATAGCCAAACATTAACACTCTTATGTGGGTACCTTCTAAGCTATGTTCCAGTAATAACCACTGAGCCTGTAGGGTATTCGATATTTTCTTCATCTGTAACTGGGGCCTCCAATTTATATTTGGCCTCAACACAACATAAGTAATAATCTGTTTCCTTTTCATTATCTTCATCTGCAATAATTGCATATACGTGCCCTGCATTAATATGTGTAGCAAATTAGATGAAATTAGTCAACATTACAAAAACACTACAAAGTAAGATGACATTAGGAATTTCAAAAACTATGCAAATAGATATATTCCCTGGTTGAACTAGATCTGATATGTGGTCAAAGTCAACTGATGATTCCATCTATGTTAGTTCCAGTGTCGTCGGGGGTTGATACGTGTTAAGTGAGCTAAGATAACTTAACTGCCATTCGTCAACCCACTCCTTTGACTCGCACTCATCCCAGGCTTGAATTGTACAGGAAGAACAAAAGCATGACATCTTTTGCATATGGATACTCCATGAACCTGCAATTGAGCTTCTGAAAGAGTGCATCTCACTTGATCCTGTTAGTGTAGAGTAGTCTGATGGTGTCAGTTTGTCATAGATGTCAAAAAGGTATTGCAGGATCTTGGGTTGATCTTAGTAAACATCTAGAGGTCACTAATCAGGAGCTTGGTAAATGTGAATGCTTGGTTATCAAGGTTGGAACAATGATGATCTTTGTTTGAAGTGATCTATCAGTTGAACAGAATAAGTGTTGTCAGTTGAGTTGGCTTGATTAGTATATATCTTTCATATATATGTGGCAGGAATCAAGTTGTTAGATGGTAAGTTGCAGTGCATTTATGTTATTATGCTTCTTGTTCTTCTTGGTCATTTCTTCACACAAGATGTTGAGTTGATGCAAGATTGTTGGACTCAGTTGATAATGATCATCATCCATGATTGAGGAGAATTTGGATGAGTTAAATTTATCTCATTAGTTTGACACATAAGGAAATAGGTAGAGGACATGTATATTCACTATATTGCTTCTTCAAATCAAATTAGGAGTATAATGCTTCCATAATTATCTTGTGCTCACAAAGTTGATTATGATCAAAGTTTTCATAATTCATATCAAAACATATGTTTGTTGTTTTGATGACAAGATGGTATTGCTTCATGGTTGAGTCAAGGGATGCAAATGGTTTATGAAAGCATGAGGTGTTTATATAACCATGATCATTGAGCAAATGGATGTCAAAGGAGGTAAATTACATACTCTACTAGATTTTTGTATCATGTGCAGAAAGATCATCAGTAAAAGAAGATATAATCTTGGAGGAACAAATTTCCTAAAATCCTAAGTATCATTGTAGTGCCCTAAATCCTAAGTTCATTTTTTACACCCATCATAAACCAAGGTTACTTTTGTTTTAATTTATTGTTGACCTGTGAGAGCAGGTTATTCCATTTAAGTCACCTGCTAGAGGGGTCATATGTCATAGTATATGACCGGCCCTCTCCTTGTTTGACCAATACCCTCGGTATCTCCCATGGGCGGTAAACACATTTCAAATGTCTTCGATGTATGCAATGTTGTGAAAGCCTGAATTCGTTGGAGGAGATAGAGCAATGTTTACATTGCAATGTTTATGAAAAGCCGATTTCCTTGAAGTTTATAAAGTATTTTTTGTTAAGCATTGAATTATTTGTGGAGAGCATTGTTTGAAACAAAACATTGAAAATGCTTTTAATATATGAAGAGCCCGATATGAAGGCATAAACTGCAGCCCGAATTTCTTTATTTAATGGAATTTCTTTATTTATAAAATGCATTGAATTTCTTTTGGAGTTTGAAAAGGAAATTGTGTTAGATTTTAAGGAGTTTTTTTTTGTGGAATTTCTTTCTAATTTTTCACTTGTGGATTGGACTTAAAGGAGGAGATTTTCAAGGAGTTGGTGGATTTTTTAAAAAAGGCAATTTTTTTAAAAATCCATTCTAGTTTCTTTCTCATACAAATTGAAGAATTTAGTGAAATTTTTTTATGAAGATTTTTATCAGAGAAAAGAAGGTGAAAGGCTTTCATTGACAAAATTGAATTTTTGTCTAGTAAGAAAATCAAGGATTTTATTTTTTATGAAAAATTGCAGAGAGATTTTTATAGAATTGGAGATTAAAAAGAAGATAAAGAGTTTGATTGCAAGGAGAAGAATTTGAGGAGATTTTTTTAAAAGCAACTATTTTGGCACAAAAAGTTTTTTTATGAAGAAGATTTGTCTTATGAAAATATGGATCAGAGATTGAAGATTTATTTATTGTTTTATTTGCAATCAGAGATTATTTTTTTGCAGATGGATTATTGTGGGAAGCTTCAAATTGGAGAGTCATTTTTATTTTTTGTTTCATGCAAGAATATCAAAGAGAAGACAAAATATGAAAAGTCTTTTGATGCAGGTGAATGGATTACAAGATTGGTTTATTGCAGAGCAAGAGGAAGATGAATGGTCATCTAATATTTATTGAGCTTACAGGTGCTTTGAGAAGAGCGTTGAAGTGCAGAGAAATATATGATTATGAAGATAAATTCATGAAAATATTTTTAAAAAGAAAACACAGAAGAATGTGTGGGCATGAGCTAATTTACAGTGAGATATGTTTTCCTGATCAGGTGAATTAGATAATTCAAGGATAGAATATCAGAGGATTGGAATGATGGAATGTATGTTGTAGATGAGTTAATTTGAATGGTGCAAATCAGATTGAGCAGCAATCATTTCTTGCACATGATTTAGAGTTCTGATTGATTGAGAAATGCCAGTGAGGTACAACAGTATGCCAGTGAGGCTTGTATGTCGGTAAGACCATTTGTCAGTGAGACACAGCCAGTGAGGCTTGTAAAGATATTTTTCAAGGTTAAGCCAGTGAGGCAGTTTTGGAGTGGTTTTTATACCCCAGGAGGGTTTTCCACTCGTGCATATCTTGTGTTATGATTCATATTGATCTTCCTTGTGTGTGTTTAATTTACTTATGAAGTTTTATTCTCTTTCTACATTCACAGTCATGTGCATATGTATTTGACAAATCAAAGGTATCATTCATTCCTTGTGCTCAGAAAGTTAAAGTTTGAAAAAGATTAAAAATTCACACAACACTGATTCACCCCCCCTCTCAGTGTTGTCCTTAACTCCTACATAGTCCTCATATGGTGCAATGTTAGTATCATCTATCAACCAAAAAAATCTACGAACTGAAGACTTACCTTCATTACCTGGACCCATGGAAGCATTACACCACTTGATAATTGATTTTGCATCTGTCAACTTTGCATTGTCTTTATACTTTAACTCTTCTCGTGCTATGGCTCTTTTGATACATGCTCTTGCACCATCATGCTCCCCCTTTCCATGCTTGGCCTCAGAAAAGTTCCACATATGCTGAATACCTGTAAAATTATGCCTCCTACTCAGCCAATAGAAATTCTGTGAGTTCTTGAATTGTGACGCACAGTTATTTGACCATATGATATGATGACTAAATGATATGCCCCTTCTAGCCAAATCATTGTAGAACACCTAAAAGCAACCTTGCACGAACATCGTAGAATGCATGCGATCATCACTAATATAGAAATTATACTCCTTATGATCTTTATGTCATCCTCTATACTATCATTCACATGAATGAACGTGATGTGCACAAATATAGAAACCTGTGTGGAGTTGTAATATTATGATTGCACCTCACGCTATGGCTGTAGACTGTAGTTCTTTGCAAAGTCGACGACTGAGACAATACTACCAACCAGAAATGTGTCCTTACATAGCTTGAATTGCAAGTCCAACCATCAAGCTTTATGGGCATGTCTTGCATACTCATACACTATGATGTCATGAAATACAGGCATAAACTAATACACTAGAATCTTTTCAATAACCAATTCACACCTCTTTGCTTCTTTACCATCTTTTGTATAGTATGCCACTATTTTATACTTGCCAAACTCTACTAGTTCATATTCAACTGCATGTGTTCTTTCCATATGTTCACATATTGGCAAATGTTGCAAGCCACCGCAACGATGACATGTGCCATCCAAGCATAATTTCTTGTAGAATATTTGACCTTCCTCTCTTTCACATAAAATTCTTGATATGAAGTCTCTTGAAGATGTTGGTGGGGCACGTATGGCACAACCCTGCAAAACATTGTTAGTATGCATATCTAAACATATAAACCTATAAACATCAAAATGGTTAGAAAATTTAATATGTAATCTACAACAACAAGTAGTGCATGTGTGATTTATCTTGACATAGAAAGGTTTTAGCATTTCAAAATGTCTTTGACAAATTGTAATTTGAGGATACTTCTCTAGAAATTTACCATAAAACTATGTTTGAGTCTCATCTAAAAAATACTTTGGATGTGGCTCATAGTTCCAAATACCAATTCTCCTTCTTACCACATCCCTTTGATTCAGAGATACCCTTGTGTAATTATTCCAAAAGTCTTCAATTAGTGATTTCAATGCTTCAACAATTGGTTTATCTTTTTGTGGTAGTCTCCCCGAGAATGCCCATAATTCATTGGCATTAGTGTCATCAATTCTTTGGCATCTTCCAACGGCTCTTGATAAAGTTTTCCTATTAATTCTCAATTCTTGACTCATCTTTCTAATGAGACGATCTTTCATCATTTGACTACTTACTATAGTCTATGTAATCACACGCCATGTTGCATTACTATCTTTTGTGTGTGAGGTGTTACCCACACTCTCATACACACTCATTAGATTCTTGACAATAGATTTTTCACTTGAAGCCTCTGATGTTCTCAACCCAAGAATCTTCATGATGGACCTATACTTTATAATTTTTATCATTTCAACGAATAGTTGACATCTTGTAGTCTCATTTAACTTTTCAAAGAACAATCTCCAAATCTTATGAGCATATCTTCCACAAGTGCATTTTGGAATCTTACCTTCCATTGGCTGCAAAATATTCTCATCAATATCAATCAAATACTTTGGCTTTCTATGCAAAATTCTAGGTGGTGTTAAGTTAGGTAAATTCATCTCAACATTAGGAATTTCATCAATATTTAAATGAGATGGGCTAGACGGCATACCTTCAATCAAAGATGGAATAGATGACACACCTAGAGGTTGAGGTGGAAACAATGGCATACCACCTTCATCACATGTGAGTGATGATGTACTCTCAACTTTAGATGTGGTAGATGGTGTCCCTACATGTTGACTTGCACAAAGTTTTTGCATTTGTTCTCTTTGTGCCACCAATACCATATCTCTTTGTGATAGTTGTGGTTCCTCTTCAATTGGCATGTCTTCATTTATTGTGTCCAATTTCCTCTTCTCACGAAGTTCCCTCAAAGCCACTACTTTCTTTGCATTCTTAGCTTCTATCTCTTCCTGTGTTGGTTTAATTCTTGATCGTTTCCTCGGCATGACGGAGAATTTGTCTGTAGCATGATAAAGAGACCAATATTAGTTCCTAAGAAATGAATCCATACAAATAACTAAAATATATGTCATTCAACCCTTCATAGTAAATGTACATACAATCATCATGTAAAAGAGTAAATGTCACTCAACCAAAATAGGTACAAAGCATACAAAGCAAATTATTGCAGCCATGAAAAGAGTACATGGGACTTCATGCTTGAAAAGGTTGAGGCAGACCAAATTTGACATGTTTGTTGTTACTAGGGCTACTAGGATTTGGAATTGAGAAGGTGTTTTGTTGGTACTAGGGATACTAGGATTTGGGTGGCTTGTGAAGGAATAGACAACAATTGTTGTGTCATGTGCATGTACAAATCATCAGAAATAGGTGCATAAGGAATGTCCTAGCCCAAGATATGTGCATACAAATCATCATGTCATGTGCATACTTGTATGATCTTGGCACCTATTCATTTATATTTTTAACTTGTTAATATGACAAGATAATAGTGGGATTGTATTTTTATTATGTTGTAAGGATTTATTTTTGTATAGTTTGACATCATAGTATGTTAAGGTCTGTTTATTACACATAATTATTAAAGAGCGTAAGTGTAGAAAATATACATGGCATCATGTGAGAGTGTAGGCTGTTTTCTTGATTGGGAATGTGTCTATTTTAAACATGTATGATAAAGTAATTCGAATAGAATTAAGGAAAATGTAAAGAACATGCATGTAAAGACTTGACATACCTAAAAAATGAAGATTTGAATGGAGAGAGTACCCAATTATGTAGTGTTTTTTTCTTCTTGCATCAAACTCCTCAACAATTTGAGTTTTTCACCACTTCCTTCCTTTTCAATGTTAAATTGAATAACACTCAAATATAATTACTAACAACAATACTATTAACCAATCTATAATGTTAAATTCCTAAAATTGAATCACAATTAACATTGCAACACTACAAAAATTGAAACTTGAATAGATATATATCAAACTCGGTGTGAAAACTATGTTATTTCCTCGTTCTCAAGTTGGCAAAGCAGAAAAGGTGGTGGAAAGATCATGCAAAGGTGGTAGAATGTGTAAAATGTGCATGTGAACTTCACAACAACATGAAAGCACTTCTTTTTTGTCTGAGCACATGCATAATCAGCATGAAAATAGAGCATGTGGGCCTGGATCATAGGGGTGAACACTTTTTTACCATTTCTATAGCAGGACAAAACATGAGCGTGTTATAACGCGCTCGCATTTTGTTTTGCTATAGATTGATCAATAAATATTTGTGCCTATCTCACCTTTGATAGAACCTTTACAATATCTCACCTCTAGTTCCATTAGCTCATGTTCTATATCTCACTTATCTCTCCCCCTCTCCTCTCTACCTCTCCCCTCTCTATGTCTCTTAGTCGCTCCTTGTCTACCTCAACCCTAAACCCTAAACCTTATCCCTAATCCCTCAACCCTCAACCCTAATCCCTCAACCCTCAACTCTAATCCCTCATCCCTAAACCCTAAACGCTATCCCTATTCCTAAACCCTCAACCCTATCCTGAAACCCTCAACCCTTGAACCTCAATGTACTCAACCCTCAACGTCAAACCCTAATCCCTCAACCCTTAACTCTGATCCCTCGACCCTCAACCCTATCCCTAAACCCTCAACCCTAAAACCTCAACACTCAATGTCAAACCCTAATCCCTCAACCCTTAACTCTAATCCCTCAACCCTAAACCCTATCCCTAAACCCTAAACACTATCCCTATTCCTAAACCCTCAATGGGCTTGATACTATACCTTAAACCCTAATCCCTTAGCCCTAAACCCTCCAACCCTATCCCTAATCCTTATACTCTCAACACTCTACTTTAACCCTAATCTCTCGACCCTCAACCCTATCCCTAAACCCTCGGCCCTCGAACCTCAACCCTCAACCCTCAACATCAAACCCTAATCCCTCAACCCTTAACTCTAATCCCTCAACCCTTAACTCTAATCCCTCGACCCTCAATCCTATCCCTAAACCCTAAACCCTAAAGCCTCAACCCTTAACCCTCAACATCAAATCCTAATACCTCAACCCTTCACTCTAATCCCTCAACCCTAAACCCTATCCCTAAACCCTCAACACTATACCTTAAACCCTAATCCCTCAACCCTCAACCCTAAACCCTAATCCATCAACCCTCAACCCTAATCCCTCAACCCTCAACTCTAATCCCTCATCCCTAAACCCTAAACGCTATCCCTATTCCTAAACCCTCAATGGGCTTGATACTATATCTTAAACCCTAATCCCTTATCCCTAAACCCTCCAACCCTATCCCTAATCCTTATACCCTCAACACTCTACTTTAACCCTAATCCCTCGACCCTCAACCCTATCTCGAAACCCTCAACCCTTGAACCTTAATGTACTCAACCCTCAATGTCAAACCCTAATCCCTCAACCCTTAACTCTGATCCCTCAACCCTCAACCCTATCCCTAAACCCTTAACCCTAAAACCTCAACCCTCAACACTCAATATCAAACCCTAATCCCTCAACCCTTAACTCTAATCCCTTAACCCTAAACCCTATCCCTAAACCCTCAACACTATACCTTAAAACCTAATCCCTCAACCCTAAACCCTATCCCTAAGCCCTAATCCATCAACCCTCAACCCTAATCCCTCATCCCTAAACCCTAAACACTATCCCTATTCCTAAACCCTAATCCCTTATCCATAAACCCTCCAACCCTATCCCTAATCCTTATACCCTCGACACTCTACTTTAAACCTAATCCCTCGAACCTCAACCCTATCCCAAAACCCTCAACCCTCGAACCTCAATGTACTCAACCCTCAACGTCAAACCCTAATCCCTGAACCCTTAACTTTGATCCCTTGACCCTCAACCCTATCCCTAAACCCTCAACCCTCAACACTCAATGTCAAACCCTAATCCCTCAACCCTTAACTCTAATCCCTCAACCCTAAACCCTATCCCTAAACCCTAAACACTATCCCTATTCCTAAACCCTCAACAAGCTTAATCCTATACCTTAAACCCTAATCCCTTATCCCTAAACCCTCCAACCCTATCCCTAATCCTTATACCCTTGACACTCTACTTTAACCCTAATCCCTTGACCCTCAACCCTATCCCTAAACCCTCAACCCTTGAACCTCAACCCTCAACCTTCAATGTCAAACCCTAATCCCTCAACCCTTAACTCTAATCCCTCGACCCTCAACCATGTCCTTAAACCCTAAACCCTAAAGCCTCAACCCTCAACCCTTAATGTTAAATCCTAATCCCTCAACCCTTCACTCTAATCTATCAACTCTAAACCCTATCCCTAAACCCTCAACATTATACCTTAAACCCTAATCCCTCAACCCTCAACCCTAAACCTTATCCCTAAACCCTAATCCCTCAACCCTCAACCCTAATCCCTCAACCCTCAACTCTAATCCCTCATCCCTAAACCCTAAACACTATCCCTATTCCTAAACCCTCAATGGGCTCAATACTATACCTTAAACCCTAATCCCTTATCCCTAAACCCTCCAACCCTATCCCTAATCCTTATACCCTCAACACTCTACTTTAACCCTAATCCCTCGACCCTCAACCCTATCCTGAAACCCTCAACCCTCGAACCTCAATGTACTCAACCGTCAACGTGAAACCCTAATCCCTCAACCCTTAACTTTGATCACTCAACCCTCAACCCTATCCCTAAACCCTTAACCCTAAAACCTCAAGCCTCAACACTCAACATCAAACCCTAATCCCTCAACCCTTAACTCTAATCCCTCAACCCTCAACCCTATCCCTAAACCCTTAACACTATACCTTAAACCCTAATCCCTCAACCCTAAACCCTATCCCTAAGCCCTAATCCGTCAACCCTCAACCCTAATCCATGAACCCTCAACCCTAATCCCTCATCCATAAACCCTAAACACTGTCCCTATTCCTAAACCCTCAACGGGCTCGATACTATCCCTCAACCCTTAACCCTTAAAACTTAAAACTTGAACCCTAAAACCTATCCCTACACCCTCGACACTCGACACTATATCTTAAACCCTAATCCCTAAAGCCTCAACCGTAAATCCTTAAACCTTCAACCCTAAACCCTATCCCTAATCCCTCTACCCTTGACACTCTACTTTAACCCTAATCCCTTGACCATCAACCCTATCCGTCAACCCTCAACCCTCAACTCTCAACATTAAACCCTAATTCATCAACCCTAAACCCTAATCCCTCAAACCTAAACCCTATCCCTAAACCATCAACCCTCAACACTATACCTTGAACCCTAATCCCTATCCCTCAACCCTCAACCCTTAAAACTTAAACCCTATCCCTACACCCTCAGCACTCGACACTATATCTTAAGCCTTAAACCCTCATCCCTAAAGCCTCAACCCTCAATCCTTAAACCTTCAACCCTAAACCCTATCCCTAATCTCTATACCCTCGACACTCTAACCCTAACCTCAACATTAAATGCTAATCTGTCAACCCTAAACCCTAATTTATCAACCCTAAACCCTATCCCTAAACCCTCAACCCTCAACACTATACCTTAAACCCTAATCCATCAACCCTATAACCTAATCCCTCAACCCTCAACCCTAAACACTATGAATAAACCCTCAACCCTCGACACTATACCTTAAACCCTAATCCCTCAACCCTCAACCCCAATCCCTCAACCCTCAACTCTAATCCCTCATCCGTAAACCCTAAACGTTATCCCTATTCCTAAACCCTCAACCCTTGACACTATACCTTAAACCCTAATCCCTTATCCCTAAACCCTAAACCCTATCCCTCAACCCTTAACCCTTAAAACTTAAACCCTAAAACCTATCCATAAACCCTCGATGCTCAACACTATATTTTAAACCCCAATCCCTTAACCCTTAGCCCTAAAGCCTCAACCCTCAATCGTTAAACCTTCAACCCTAAACCCTATCCCTAATCCATCTATCCTCAACACTCTACTTTAACCCTAATCCATTGACCATCAACCCTATCCCTAAACCCTCAACCCTCAACTCTCAACATTAAACCCTAATCTGTCAACCCTAAACCCTAATCCGTCAACCCTAAACCTTAATCCCTCAACCCTAAACCTTATTCCTAAACCCTCAACCCTCAACAATATTCCTTAAACCCTAATCCATCAACCCTAAACCATAATCACTCAACCCTAAACCCTATGCCTAAACCCTCAACCCTCAACACTATTCCTTAAACCCTAATCCCTGAACTCTAAACCCTAATCCCTCAACCCTAAACCCTATCCTTAAACACTCAACCCTCAGCAAGTTATACCTTAAATCTTAATCCCTCAACCCTCAACCGTCAACCCTAATCCCTCGTCCCTAAACCCTAAATGCTATCCCTATTCCTAAACCCTCAACCCAAGACACTATACCTTAAACCCTAATCCCTTATCTTTAAACCTTAAACCCTATCCCTCAACCCTTAACCCTTAAACCTTAAACCCTAAAACCTATCCTTAAACCCTCGACCCTATACCCTCAACAATATACTTAAGCCCTAATACCTCAATCATCAACCCTATACATTAAACCTGAAGCCTACACCCTCAAACCCTCATCCCTAGACCATATAACCTCACCCTTATATCCTAAACCTCAAATATTGTGCCTCAACCTTATACTTAAATTAAACCTAAACCATACGTGCTCTCAACCCAAGTCACCCTATGCCTTATATACCCTCAATCCATATCGTAAACCCTAAACCATAATCCCCGTGCCTTACACAATTAATCTTATACACTCAACAACTTGAATATTAACGCTCAACTGTAACCCTCAACCCTCTACCCTCTACCTATTACTTAAGCCCTAATCCCTCAACCCTAAACCCTCAAAACTATACAGGCTCAGGTCCTTATATACACTAAACCCAAAACACTTACATACATACATGCATACATACAAACATACATACATACAAAGATGCATACATACAAGCATGCATACATGTACATGCATACATACCTACAAGAATAGATATAAACATCCATGAAACATACTTATGAAATTTGAACATATCTCATTCAAAGGAAGACATAACTCAAGCGTGTTATATCGTGCTGGCGCTATGTCAAACTAGGAAAACATTGGCAAACATGCAAAAAGGCAAGAAACACAACATAACGCGCTCGCGTTATGTTGTGCTTTGGGAATCCCAAGCCTTGGGCTTGGGATTTGCTTTGGATTTCCAACCCAAAGGCTTGGAGTGCCTTTTCAACATCCACATACGTGTTTTTGTAGATTCTTCAAGATTTCACATAATTTTGTTCGTGCTAACCCTCAGATTTGCACGTGTTTCAAGGTCAAACAAATCGAACACCTGGGTAATGTTAGGCTTTCTCTTAGCTATTTAACAACGTAATTTTTTTCACATTTTGACAATGTTAAGCCTTTCATCTTTAATTTCTTTTGTTTGTGTGTCTGGTTTTGGGCAAAAACCACTATTTGGTTTTTTTCATTGTAAATTAACCATTCGTTGAAATTTCAAAAAAAAAACATATTTAGAAACTAGACTCCATTCTACACATATTAAAAAAAAAAGAAAAAATGATTTTCAATTAGTTTTCAAAATTTATAGGGGTAGCATGGCCAAAATTCTATTTTTTAGGATGTGTCCACTTTGAAAATTAGTAAAAAATTAAATATTCATCAAAAAATTATCAAAAAAATCAGGCATAAACTACATGTTGTTAGCTAATTTCTCACCGAAGCGATTTTAAAAATACCAAAAAAAGTTAACCTTTTGAGGGAGCCACAAAACATGTTATGTTATGTTTTTTTGATAGAAACAACACCAATTTCTGTGGCTCCCTCTTTTGAACCCCTTAATCTATACCATTTCCAAAAAAAATTAGTAGTTTAGAAAGTAGACTCGGAGCACTACAAACATTTTTTTGGTTGCATCTCCAAATTTTGAGTGTAACTATGCTCAATTTCTCATCCAAGGCCAGTATTTCCTGATTTTAGAAAAAAAGTGGCCACTTAAGACCCCTTTTTGGCCCCCCATCTTCTTGCACTTACCCAGCTGTACATATAGACTTGAGAGAGAAGATCAACGGTATAGAACTGTTGAGGAATGTGTGTGAATAGGAAGATGACATGTGTCCTGCTCTATTTTGCATGAGAGGAATTAATAAACAAGAAGAATGAGTTAGCTGAAGAGATTAATCAATTAAGAGAATAGATTAATCAGTTAAGAGAGGGATGGAAATTGCATGAGGATGAGAAGATATTTTAAGTCAGTTAAATATTTAGAATATTCAATTGCATGTGCACAAGGATTGAATTATATTTAGAGATAACCCAATTTAGAAGAAATAGACAACTTAAATAAATATTTGATTTATTTAAATTTAGAGAAGATATTATTGGAAGAAACAATTAAATAATTGGTATTATTTAATTTAGAATGATTTTGGAAGAACTAATTAAATAATTTGTTGGAGGAATTTAAAGGAATTTAGGAATTTAATTAAATAAATGATTTTATTTAATTGTTGGAAGAATATGAATCAAATAAATAAATTTGTTTGTTTATTTATTGATAGAGGAATTAGACTTAAATAAACATTAAAAATATTTATTTGGATAGAGTCGTGTCATTTTTAGGTGTATACAGAGAGACAAAGGACATTGCATTGAAGAGAAAGTAACCAAAGGTTGGCCTATGAGGGGAGGTTATAGAAGAGCATATATGTCTTGTAATTTGTAAGTAAGTTTGACTATATGAATTTTAACTTATAATGAAGGGTTAACTTATTGTGAAGTGAGATTTAACAATGCATGTGTAATAAATTACATGTTTCGGTTCTTATATATATTAAAGCATTCCTATAATTGGTCATTGCACCTCTTAAAGGTCACACAAATAGAAATTTTATACCTCATCTTTACTAGTAAGTGGTAAATAGTTAGCTTCTATTTCTTGCTGAATTTTTTAGTTTTGGCCATTGGTTCTTCGTGAGTTTGTTTTCAATATAATGTTGTTGTTTTGTATTGGTTCCTTTTTCATTGTCATATGTGTATGTTGTTACATAAATTAAGTAAAATATATTGCAATTAGATCATAATTTAAGTTGTAATAACATTTTTTACATTATACTTGTACAACCTTTTGTTTTGATGAATAGGCAGTATCTATATTAATAAGAAAATATCGTGCACATATTCATAAAAAAAGATGGGTGGTCAAAAAGCACACCCCCAAGTCACATGGGCAGAGCCCAGAAAGTTATAATGTCACATGGCCTAAGCCCATAACTAGAAAAACATGACATAAACAATATAAAAAAGAAGGCCATTAAGTGACGAGAGCAATGCCAGCAGATGGAGGATCCTTATCATCTGGGTTGCCCCATATAGCAGCGGGGTCTAGGATGACGTTAGGAGGAGCCCAACCATTATCGTTCTTTTCTTTTTCTATATCATTGTCTTCACGACGACAACCTATTCATTTTAGAATAAAGAGAGAATTAAATTATGTATCTATTATTATTACAAATAATATCATAATTGCATTATAATTATGGATTGAATGACTTATAATATGTATTCTATCATATTAATAAAAATGGATGCATTATCTTGTGAGGATAATAAAAATGAATTTGGCTTAGTGAACAACCTTCAAATGTATTTAGAGTGAACAAATTGCGTGTATGCCCAAGTAGTTAGCTCATTCAGTCTTTTTCATTTTAACTAGGGGAAAAGAACCACTGTCTTTGACCATCCATAAATCCCAGGGACTTACACTTGATAGGGTCATGATAGACATAGGGCCTACTGAATGCAAGGGGTTGCTCTTCATTGTTGTTTCACGTGTCCGTCATTTTCTAGATGCTTAGATCTGTTGGCAAGAGACACTATATGGATTCATGGTTGTTGTCATTGATGGCAACAAAGGTCATCCCACATATCCGCAAGACATGATATGTCTCTACCGGAAGTCAGAATAAAGAATGTTGTGGTCCGGTGAAGAAGAACAGAGCATGTGGCAAGGTCCGACAGATTGGTCCGGACCTCTCAGAGGAAGTGTCTTGGTGCAGTGCGGATTTGGGGAAGTCAAGAGGACTACCTTGAGTGGTATATTCCAAGGATTTAGCCTCCGGTGATGGACAAGGAAAAAGATATGAATGGTTGAGTACCGGATTCCTGAGAGACAGTGAAAACAGAGGAAGAACTGACTGGCAGAGTATCAGACTACTTTCCGGATGGGTTACTGTTGATGACAGAGGTTGTGAAGGCATGAATCATGTTTGGCCGACATGATTAATGATATCTACAAGTATATGCTTGATCCGCATTGCTTGGTGAGGAAGGATTCAGCCGACAGAATGAGAGTTTGTAAGAAACTAGACTGTTCCGGATGCCGACTAGAAAGGTGATGAAATTACTTGTGCGGATATATATAGAGGATGGATTTAGTTGTGAAATGTGTGTTAGTGTGGAGAGATATGCGAATAAGTCCAGAGAAAGAGCAGAGGTAGCAAAAAGGATCCGGTATGTGGAAGATAGCAGAATAAAGAACAGAAGAAAGATGAAGTGCAGCAGATCAGTGTACTGAGCCTAACCGGAACTGAACTCCAGCATATGCAGATGCTTCCAATCAGTTCAAGACTGTGATTCTCATCACTTTGTAGACAGTGTGTCTTCTTGTAGGCAGTGGGCCTCTTGTGAGCAGTGTGCTCGGGCAGTGAGCCCTAATTGGCAAGTGCCATCTTTGTAATTTCCTATTCTTCTAACAGAGAATAATCTTGGGTTAATCACCCCGTGGTTTTCTCCCTTAACAGGGTTTCCACGTCAAAAATACTGTGTCATGTGTTTCTTGTTTCATGGTTAATGTTTTATGTTTGATTTTATGCTGCTTCAATTAAAGGAAAGTTCAATAAAGGAAATAATTAGGATAACTGATTCACCCCCCCCCTCTCAGTTATCAACAATTGGTATCAGAGCTAAGTTCCTCCTAATAGAGCCTAACAGCTTGAGGAAGATCTGGGATTTCAAATGGATGCATATGGTTTAAGGGAGCAACTCAAGACTGCCATTGAGGATCTTGAACAGTCAAATTCTGAAGTCAGTGAATTAAAGGAAAGACTCAAACAGGCTGATGAATTCATGAGAGAATTAAAAGACAAATTAAGTCTCTCTATGAAAAAGAGAAAGGAGCTGCTTCAACAGTTGGCAAGACAAAGTGAAGAAAGCAATACAAATGAGGAATTGACTGAGCAAACCAAGTTATGTGAAAAGTTATCAAAAGAAGTCATTATGTTAAGACATGAAATGGAATCAGGAACTATAAAGTTTACTCAAGAGATTGAAGAAAAAAGAAAGGCTGAAGACAATCTAAGACAATCTCTTAAAGAAAAATCAGAAGAATGCCACCAGATGGACAGGATTATCAGACACCTTGAATCTGATCTTGAAGATGCCAAAGATAATGAAGGAAAACTTGAGGATCAAATTGCCTCTCTCAAAAGAGACCTTCAAACAGCAAATGAATATAAAGAGAAATTCAAGATAAGTTCTGCTCAACTTGAAGTTCTTCTTGGAAGTCAAAAGAGGACAGATGACAAGTATGGCTTGGGATATGAGAAAGGAGAAAGCTCCGGATCCGGTCAGAAGAATCTTGGATCAGAAAATCCAAGGAGCAGGCCTAGAAGACCTCCGGTAAGACATCCAAATGCTCAAAGATATCCATCCTTCAATGGATACTGCCACAACTGCAACCACTTTGGTCACAAAGCTAATCAGTGCAGAATGAGAATGAATCAGAATAATTCATCCTTCTCCGGACAGTGCTTCAACTGCAAAAGGTATGGACACAAATCCCATGAATGCAGAATTATGCAAGTAAACAAATCATTCAAAGGTAGATGCTTCACATGCAATAGAATAGGTCATATGGCAAATCAATGCAGATCAAGAGGATATCAGTCAAATATGCAAAGAAATGTTATTTGCCAAATCTGCAATAGGTCCGGTCATAATGCTAAAATCTGCAGAAACAAGAATCAGGACAAAAGAGGTCCGGTGTATAATCAGAATCAAGACAAGGGTAAACAAAAGATGAATGCGGATGAGGTTAGGAATCAGATGAGCAAGATTTGGGTGAAGAAAAGTTCAGAGAATGTAGAGGTTGGATCCGCACCAGACTCTGGTGCTGATACTTCTTCCAGAAATTAAAAGTGAGCTCTGGCTCAGGGGGAGACTCAAAGAAAATCTTGTTCCCCCAGCCAAACAAGTGGTGCCGGATGTGGCACAAGATGCGGATCAAAGGGTTTGTAGATATGAATCTTGAGATACTTCAGTCAAGTTTTCAGAGGTCCGCATGAAGTTATGAAGAAGCTGTGATCGATCAAATAAGACCTGTTCAGGGAGATGCTCCGGTATGATAAAGGATTACAAAAAGGTCCGGAAAGATCCGGAAATGCACTATCTTGTTCTGCGGATTGGACAAAATGTTTGAGATGATCTTGTAATATGCTACCTCGATTTATTCATGATTAAAAGATCCGGATGATATCCACAGATCAGGACTAATCCGGATACTCCAAGCTATCCAGACAAGGCAAACCGGAATGATGTAGGTGAAGCATTTATTGCAGACAGGTATTAGGGTTCGCGGAGCAATTTAAGGGATTTCTCAAAGGTCATTTGCTCATTCTGCACTCGAGAAGAAGCGAAAAGTGGAGCTCTGCAACAAGGTTCTTCAAGCACACCAAGGATCTCCTGCCGAAGCTATTGGATAAAGAAATCAATCCAACCACTCCGTGCAAACCGAAGGCGCATAAGGTATTCTCCGTTTTTCATTACCTCACTGCAAATCTTTGAAGAATGGCTACTCCAAACATAGTTAAGATCTCCGATAGACCTCGCCCCTCATTCAAGAAACATCCCTACAAATCATTGGAGGTTGACCCACTAGGAGCCTTCTCTAGTGTTCCTCACGGAGTTTTACACACCGAAGACATTAGGGTTTACATACATGCAAACATTGAGGAATTTGGGGAATTCAAATTAAGAGACCTCTATCACAAGCAGCTGATTGACAATGCTTTTGAGCTCAAACCAGAGTATAAGGATATTCAGAAGAAACAATTTGAGCAATTTATTCATTTCCCCTGTTTTGAAGAGGATGAATGGGTCCGGTATGTACTGAGCAGGATGCATGACAACTTTCTATGGCTAGATAGACCCTGCAAGATCACAAAAGAGGCAATTAGAGCAGTAACTGGCCTATACTCCTCCGGAGGAGTACCTATCCTCAAATCTGTCAAGAACAACATTGTAACTGAGGCCACCGGATCAAAATTTGACAAAAGGGCAATGACCATTGAAGACATCTCCGATCCGGATATCAAATATGCATCAATGATAATAGGATACAAGATCTACCACTCCAGCAGGGAGAATTCTGTATCCGGAACTGCAATATACACTGCTTATGAAATGTTAAGAAAGAATGCAGAATATGATCTCTGCGAACTACTACTAAGCCAATTAATGGAAAACATACAGAAAATCAAGAAGGATAAGAAGAATTCCTTTAAATATGGTACTCTTATTGTATGTCTATTCTTCTATTTCATGAATGAGCTACCCGGAACAAGTGGATGGGTATGGCAGAATGACAAACCTGTTGCAGTCCAGATAAGAACTACTTGCATGGACTTGGGGATGCAAAAGCGAGAAATTCAGCTCTATGGGGATACTTCAAAAATTTTCAGAGCATGATGCAAGCAAGAGAGAGAATTCCTCAATCTCTCATTGAGAAATACAAGGACTCAGTGTGCTTTATGGTTGACACTGATCAGTGCCTAATGGAGGCAGTGGAGCCAAGGACTGTCTGGATCATGCCCATGGGGTATGAAGTTGATGAACAGATAGTGGAGCTGCATGTTCAACACATGCTAAGTCAGCCCAAAGATCCTAAGGCAGAAAGGTTTGGAACCTTTGAGGAGCTGAGTGTAAAAATACATGTAGAACTCAGGGAACCTGAGATTAAAAGAAAGGTAAGAAAAGAAGTAGAGCACATTGCTCAAGGCCTAGGTATCTCAAAGGAGGCACTTGATGCCAGCCGGGAAAAGAGGAGGAAGGCCGAGGAAGAAGAGAAAAGCAAAGAAAGTACTCCGGTTGGAGCTCCCACCCGGACCAGATCAACAAAGAGATCTGCACCTCCCTCAACCAAAAGTTCAAAACCAGAAGTCCAGGCATCCGGTAAGAGATCAAAGGCAAAAGCCACAAGGGCTTATGGAAGCCAAAAGGATGAAGAGGAAACAGAATCAGATGAGGGAGTAAGAGAAGTAAAGAAACAGAAAAAGAAAGGATCCGGCAAGCCCTCCACAGGCCAAGACAAGGAGGAAATGGCAGAGGTAACTGTTGAAAAGCCCACTCTGTCACTAGAGAGCATAATCAAGTCGGTCACGGTGGATGGAAACCTTCAACCAATGACTGAATCCTATGATGACTTCAGTGAGGCAGACCAAAAGACTCTGCAGGAAGCCACAGTTAAATATCTGAACATATACAATAAGGCTTTCATTGAGATCATATCTCTCATTCCTAAAAGCCTAGAGAAGGAAATGGAAGTAAGAAAGAATAATGCTCATGCCAAAGATCTTGAGATCCGGGAGCAGATAGCTATTCAGCTATATCCTCAAATTGATCCCAAGACAATGAACATTATCTTCAAGGACTGCAAAGATGAGTTCAGAAGCAAAGCCAGGATGAATCAACTCATGCTTGGTGAGACTGACAAAGTGGCCCAAGAAACAGAAGAGATCCTCCGGAAGGCCTTCAAAAGGTTCAATCTTCCTGTTGTAGAGGATTTAGGTGCAGAAACAGCTGCTGATTTGGAATCTTCTGTTCCGGAAGAAGTGAGCCCTGAACAGACAAGTGAGGACTTGGGACCCTCTGCTCAAGAAGAAGTGGCCCATGAACAAGTTAGCATCTCTCCTCCGGTTTCCCCTACAGTCTCTGGATCCAAAGAAGAAGAGCAACTACAGGAGAAGGAAGCAGTGGTGAAAGACAAAGAGGTTGACAGTTCTAAGACTGCAGAAGAAAAGAAACATCTGTCTCCGGCAAGAGACACTGCACAAACTGTTCAACAATTTTTGAGTAAAGAAACTCTAGAGATTGATGAACCGGAGCTTCTCAAAGGTCCATTTGATTTTGACTCTCTCTCTCCGGTACAAACAATGAAGATAGCTTCATTTGCAAATGCCAAGGCAAATGAAAAGCTCCTGAAGTCTCATATGGAAGACTGTGAGTTGATAGAGGCTGCTTCCGGAATACTTGTAAAGATCATGCCATCAATCCAGATAGATCCGACAGCCTCCACTTCCGGTAATCTAAAAACCTTAGTCAGCAGTGTTGATACACATTTTGATTCTTTAGAAAAATCAGCTGAAGAAAAGGTCCGGAAGGAATTTTTGGATAAGAGATTTTCAGAAATATTAGAATTAATCTCTAAGGATAGGAAGATTGTAAGCATTGGAATAAGGAGCTTAGAGAATGCTCTTAAGGATGGCGGTGATATCTATAAATTTTGTATATCCTGGTCAAAGGCAACAGCAGCATTTGACAAGAAAATAAAAGAGGAACAGGATAAGCTACAAAGCTTATCTCAAAGTTTTGATCCTCTCTCTTCCTCTATAATAAATCAAGAATGTCAGACTATTGCAGTCTTGAACGAAATAAAGAATCTTGAGAAGGAAAGGAAGAACATCACCAACCGGATGGGAGAACTTAGAAGGATTATAATCCCTAAGTTGGAAACCATGCATGAGGCCATCAGTGATGCTAGGACCACCGCCCAAACAAAAGATCCGACAGATCTCAAGCGGGCAGAAGCGTTTGCATTTTTGTTAAGTGGTCACATTTCAATTTTGGACAGAATGAAGCAAAGTTGGGCTACCGAAATGATTCAATTACAGACATCCTTTGCAGACATTCTTCAATATATGTGAGTATGTAAATATGCAGCTAAGTATAAGAAATTTTTGAAAATTTTGGTATGCGGACCCCACCCTTTGCCATTGATGTCAAAGGGGGAGAGAGGAGCAGTGAAAAATGAGGGATCCAACTAAGGGGGAGTTCCGGAAACTGTATATAAAGACAGAGCATCAGCAAAGGGGGAGCATAGTGAAAACACTTAGTCATTTTTCACTAAGTGTTGCCATCAATGCCAAAGGGGGAGATTGTTGGCAAGAGACACTATATGGATTCATGGTTGTTGTCATTGATGGCAACAAAGGTCATCCCACATATCCGCAAGACATGATATGTCTCTACCGGAAGTCAGAATAAAGAATGTTGTGGTCCGGTGAAGAAGAACAGAGCATGTGGCAAGGTCCGACAGATTGGTCCGGACCTCTCAGAGGAAGTGTCTTGGTGCAGTGCGGATTTGGGGAAGTCAAGAGGACTACCTTGAGTGGTATATTCCAAGGATTTAGCCTCCGGTGATGGACAAGGAAAAAGATATGAATGGTTGAGTACCGGATTCCTGAGAGACAGTGAAAACAGAGGAAGAACTGACTGGCAGAGTATCAGACTACTTTCCGGATGGGTTACTGTTGATGACAGAGGTTGTGAAGGCATGAATCATGTTTGGCCGACATGATTAATGATATCTACAAGTATATGCTTGATCCGCATTGCTTGGTGAGGAAGGATTCAGCCGACAGAATGAGAGTTTGTAAGAAACTAGACTGTTCCGGATGCCGACTAGAAAGGTGATGAAATTACTTGTGCGGATATATATAGAGGATGGATTTAGTTGTGAAATGTGTGTTAGTGTGGAGAGATATGCGAATAAGTCCAGAGAAAGAGCAGAGGTAGCAAAAAGGATCCGGTATGTGGAAGATAGCAGAATAAAGAACAGAAGAAAGATGAAGTGCAGCAGATCAGTGTACTGAGCCTAACCGGAACTGAACTCCAGCATATGCAGATGCTTCCAATCAGTTCAAGACTGTGATTCTCATCACTTTGTAGACAGTGTGTCTTCTTGTAGGCAGTGGGCCTCTTGTGAGCAGTGTGCTCGGGCAGTGAGCCCTAATTGGCAAGTGCCATCTTTGTAATTTCCTATTCTTCTAACAGAGAATAATCTTGGGTTAATCACCCCGTGGTTTTCTCCCTTAACAGGGTTTCCACGTCAAAAATACTGTGTCATGTGTTTCTTGTTTCATGGTTAATGTTTTATGTTTGATTTTATGCTGCTTCAATTAAAGGAAAGTTCAATAAAGGAAATAATTAGGATAACTGATTCACCCCCCCCCTCTCAGTTATCAACAAGATCTCGCTCGTCTTTACCTTCCAATTATATGCTCACATGTATGACAATGCATACGTAAGTCTCAAAAAAAAGGAGGAGACTCATCTCATGGCTCTTGAAGCCCTGGTTCCATAGCACTACCATCAATTTGCTCTGATAGGCTTTGACCATAGGCTTTGCCAGTTGCTCCGATAGGCTTTGACCATCCATAAATCCCAGGGACTTACACTTGATAGGGTCATGATAGACATAGGGCCTACTAAATGCAAGGGGTTGCTCTTCATTGTTGTTTCACGTGTCCGTCGTTTTCTAGATGCTTGGATCTCGCTCGTCTTTACCTTCTAATTATATGCTCAAATGTATGACAATGCATACGTAAGTCTCAAAAAAAAGGAGGAGACTCATCTCATGGCTCTTGAAGCCCTGGTTCCATAGCACTACCATCAATTTGTGCTCTCTCAATCATCACATTGAAGTTGTGTACATTACATTGACTTTTCTTGCCCAAATACAATATTCCTTTTCTACTATTGCCCTTCTCCATCTTATCATCTAACACTTCTTATAGTCTTGCAAATACCATTGGCGTGCCCATTGCACATTTCATGCAATTGCTAGGATTACCTAATGATGCATATATAAAGAAGGTAGTGAGTAATAGTCGATCTGTGAATTTGGTTCTTGTTGAAGACTTGTGGAGGTATGACCCCTCAAAGTGGCTTATCATTAACAGTGATTTGTAGCATATTTCCTATCATATTATTCTCTTGTGCAAGTTAGGGGAGAGGACCTAATTGCTGAGCATGATCCAATAGCTGTGATAGTATTTGTGGATGTAAGGCCCAATATTTTTAAAAGTTTAGCACTAGTAGTTGTGACTTTAAGGTTGTTAGTGTTGACTCTAAGTACCTATAATTGAATGAAATGTGCCCTTTAGATCTAAAAAATAACCAATTATGTGATTGCACATCAGCACACCAACAAAACATGACTTAATGCACAACTATGGGTCCATCCTTTTTTTTGGGAACTATTGGACACCTCAACCAAAAGCATGCTAATATGGCATTATATTTGATGATGTGGACCTAAAACCTTAGTTGTAAGTAAGGGCCTTACCAAGTAAGTTGCTATAAATTTTTTGGAGTGATTTGAAATTGCCATGTATGATTTTGAGAGGCGTGAAGTTAGGGTGCTCAACTACTAGGTCCTCTCCCCTATTTCATTATAGAGAATCAAGGGCAACAACCAACTAGAATTTGAATTCAAATTTTGAAAAGCTAAGGGTCAAGTCTGTGACCACAAGAATGATCTTGAGTAGGTGAATGTTCAAATCCCAATCAATATCAGATATATTGAAACATGTGTATGAAAATACGAAATGAATACATGATCTAGATAAATATATGAAAATTTATTCATATAAAAATAAAATAGAAACAAAATGATTTTTTTTTTTTTAATGAAAATGCAACTATATACATAAGAAATGAATAATTACACATATATGAATGAATATATACATATGAATAAATAAGGACTCCATAAATGAACCCCAACTTTACATAAAATTGTACAAATTCCCTCATAATAGACACAAAATACTAATGGACATTTTGAAACGATGAGCAATATAAGTTCACAGTTTGGACCCAACCTTTACATTTGAGGCCGAAGTCTTTAACAATCACGGGCAGGCAATAGCACACCTTTCAATGATTTTGACTAATAGTTTGTTTTTTATTTCACCTGGGTGCTACTGCAATTAAAGAGGACAAACTTTTTGTCGTGTCTTTGAAGTGAGGGTCACCACACGTAATTAGCCGTTAGGCTTTTATATGTGAGCATTATAGTGCTCAGAATTATCTCATTCCGTAAAAAAAATAACGCTGGAAATTTTTCTCGACTTGTCGATTGTTCTAATCGGCGTATTCCTTGAACCTCCTATAGGTGCAAGTGCTAATTCGTATCCAGTCGTTTGCTCCCACCTACCCAACTCTCCAACGTGTAACTGGTTTACTGCCTTGCTACATCTCATTACTTTCAACGCTCATCTCTTTTGACTCCCCGAGTCTCATTCAATTTCCATTTGTTGTCTTCCAGTTGACTCCATGACAGTTGCTTCGTCTTCAACAGGAAGCTGTGAGAATGTATCTATATTAATAAGAAAATAATAGGCAGTATCTATATTAATAAGAAAATAACATACACATATTAATGAATAGGCAGTATCTATATTAATAAGAAAATAATAGGCAGTATCTGTATTAATAAGAAAATAACATACACATATTCGCTCCAAACATAATTTATTTATAGTGGCTTGACAGAGCTTGGCTTTAGCTTGTTACAACTTAAGGTCGTTCCCACTTGGATGGAAAGATATCCAAGGGCAGGCCTTTTTAAAGGAAAAACATGTGAAATGATATGTCTGGCATTTTGGTCACCCAAGATAGGGGAGAGCATAGGCCTGGTATCATTCCAAAAACATGAAAGACAGTGGTTCTTTTCCCCTAGTTAAAATGAAAAAGACTGAATGAGCTAACTACTTGGGCACACACGTGATTTGTTAACTTTGAAAAAGATAGCAATGGTTCAATTTTATCCTCCTAGCATTGGGACTATATTCAATTTGTTGATGCAACAAGATCGAATTACAATCCTCCCTAGTTAGAACTAAATGAGATTTGCATGAACATCCATTTACTTTCCTTTAAGATCAAGAGATGAGTTAACAAATGCAACTATATGACTAAACCAGCCCCTAACCTACAAGTAGATCAAAGAATATTCCTACGAAAAAGTGTTAGCATTAGAGAAATCACAATAAAAACTCAAAAAGTCACTGTCAGAATCACATGCATAGCTACAGAGATCATATGCACAGAAACAGACAACATATGCGCAAGATTACAAATGTGCTGAGACAGAGGTCAAAGTGCAAGAATATAGAATATATGTAGAGAATCAGTAGATGCACCGTATCAAAGGTCAGATGCGCTGAAATAGAGCCTGTATGCGTCGAACTATCAGATGCGTGGAAACAAAGCTCAGATGCATGTTAGAATTGATCAAATGCGCATAATCCTCCTGTGTACAAAACCTTAGCACAAAAAACTCAGTTTTTGGGTTAAATCGGGGCAAGGCCCCATGGTGGGCGCTAAAAATGTTAAGAAAAAATTGGTGTAAATGAACAATCAATATAATATATCAATAATACCCAAAACTCAATGAAATAAGAAACAACGGAATCAATCAAGCAAAGAACTTCAAACCTTAGCAAACCTCTTCACTTCATGGCTTCCATTGAATGCCTATCTCAAATGATCTTGTATATGAATATGGCCCTCAGAAGGTGCACTTCCTTGCTATTTCCAAGATGTCAAGTGGGAATGGCTATGATAGTTTATTGCAATGAAGAAGAGCTTCACAACAATTGTAATGATAAAAGGGTGATCACAAGCTATGGAATGACTTGGGTGCCAAAGGCACATTGTAATTCCTACAAAGTAAGTTTACTAAAAGCTTGGATGAATGAAATGGAGAAATAGGACTGTACTTATAGATTTGAGAGAGAGAGAAGATCAACGGTATAGAAAGAATGAGAAGATCAACGGTATAGAACGGTTGAGGAATGTGCGCGAATAGGAAGAGGACATGTGTCCTGCTCTATTTTGCATGAGAGGAATTAATAAAATAGAAGAATGAGTTAACTGAAGAGATTAATCAATTAAGAGAATAGATTAATCAGTTAAGAGAAGGATGGAAATTGCATGAGGATGAGAAGATATTTTAACTCAGTTAAATATTTAGAATATTCAATTGCACGTGCACAAGGATTGAATTATATTTAGAGATAACCCAATTTAGAAGAAATAGACAACTTAAATAAATATTTGATTTATTTAAATTTAGAGAAGATATTATTGGAAGAAACAATTCAATAATTGGTATTATTTAATTTAGAATGATTTTGGAAGAACTAATTAAATAATTTGTATTATTTAATTTGTTGGAGGAATTTAGGAATTTAATTAAATAAATAATTTTATTTAATTGTTGGAAGAATTTGAATCAAATAAATAAATTTGTTTGTTTATTTATTGATAGATGAATTAGACTTAAATAAATATTAAGAAGATTTATTTGGACAGAGTCGTGTCATTTTTAGGTGTATACAGAGAGCCAAAGGGCATTGCATTGAAGAGTAAGTAACCAAAGGCTGGCCTATGAGGGGAGGTTATAGAAGAGCATATATGTCTTGTAATTTGTAAGTTTGACTATATGAATTTTAACTTATAATGAAGGGTTAACTTATTGTGAAGTGAGATTTAAGGATGCATGTGTAATAAATTACATGTTTCAGTTCTTATATATATATATATTGAAGCATTCCTATAATTGGTCATTACACCTCTTAAAGGTCACACAAATATACCTCATCTTTACTAGTAAGTGGTAAATTGTTAGCTTCTATTTCTTGCTAAATTTTTTAGTTTTGGCCATTGGTTCTTCGTGAGTTTGTTTTCAATATAATGTTGTTGTTTTGTATTGGTTCCTTTTTCATTGTCATATGTGTGTGTTGTTAATAAATTAAGTAAAATATATTACGGTTAGACCATAATTTAAGTTGCAATAACATTTTTTACATTATACTTGTACAACCATTTTTTTAATGAATAGGTAGTATCTATATTAATAAGAAAATAACATACACATATTCACAAAAAAAGATGGGTGGTAAAAAAACACACCCCCAAGTCACATGGGCAGAGCCCAGAAAGTTATAATGTCACATGGCCTAAGCCCATAACTAGAAAAACATGATAGAAATAGTATAAAAAAGAAGGCCATTAAGTGACGAGAGCAATGCCAGCAAATGGACTCGGATCCTTATCATCTGGGTTGCCCCATATAGCAACAGGGTCCGGAATGACGTTAAGAGGAGCCCAACCATTATCGTTCTTTTCTTTTTCTGTATCATTGTCTTCACGATGACAACCTATTCATTTTAGAATAAATAGAGAATTAAATTATGTATCTATTATTATTACAAATAATATTATAATTGCATTATAATTATGGATTGAATGACTTATAATATGTATTCTATCATATTAATAAAAATGGATGCATTATCTTGTGAGGATAATAAAAATGAATTTGGCTTAGTGAACAACCTTCAAATGTATTTAGAGTGAAACATTTTGGGTTTTTAGAATAATTAAAAAACAAAAGAATTAAGGAGCCACATTAATAGTGCATTCCTACCTCAGTTAGATTTAGGTTGCTCTATTGATTTATATTATTAATATTGTTGGCATGATGAATTCAGTGTAATAATTTATTTGTCAATTCTTGAGCTAGGATTATTTTGAGTTGCAAAGGCTTAGGTCTATAATAATAACCTAGATTTATTAGTGTACTGAGTTAAAAACTTTGTGTTGAGAATCGTTGACTTTGGAGGTTTGTAATGGTTAAGTGCTACAACATTTGTGAGGCCTTGATTTTTACTGTTATTGAGACTAATTATAATTTAATGTTTAGAGATAGAATTTGATCTATTGTTAAAGCATCAAAATTGGATAAATCACAACATCAAATAAATAATCGCATAATAAGCTCCCAAATCAAAAGAAAAAATACATTTATTTAAGAATACATGGCCCACCCAGTAACTTTGGAATCAATCACTTTGATTAAGGCTGCAAAGAATCAGAAGTTCATAGCTTTACACACAAACAATCAATGGATGAGGCACCCTATCCTTGCAATTGTACAAGTGAAGCCCTGCTGTAATGAAACAACTTGCACAATATCTGAATATAATAGAAAATATTCTACAAATACTTGATAATAATATGCCACTTTGAGGGGGCAACCTCCTAATCCACTTCGAGGGGGATACCTCCAATATTCTTCAATGAGAACACAATACACAATATGATGATCTAATAAGACTCACTACCCCTATATATACCTATTTATGCCTAGGATATCACCCAGGCCGACTTAGATAGCCCTATAGAAGCCTTAGGCTGACCTAAACAACTAAATAACAATATAATAATGATAATATGACTTAATTAAGAGTTAAGATAGCCACAAGCTGACTATTCATAACCATATACACTATAGAAGTAAGGGCATAACATGCCCCCCACCTTTACAAAAGCGTTGTCCTCAACGCTGATCAATTGTGGTAGTTTCTTCATATAATCTTCATCATCCCATGTGGCAACTTCAACTAGAAGATATTTCCTTGATGTCCTTAGCTTATTCAGGTGTGTTTGGAAAATTAACTTCAGCTCCAAGATGTGTCTTCCCTTTGCATCTAGCTCTTGATGGTGATGAATGTGTTCTTCCTTTACTTGAACCTTTTGATGTGCCATAGAGGAAAAGGTGAGGAATAGTACATGGTACCCTTGCATTGGTTGAATAGCTTGAATAGGAAGTTCTTCTTCTTCTTTCACTTCTTCCTCTTCATTGCCTTTTTCTTCTTCTTCTTCTTCTTCTTCTTCTTCTTCTTCTTCTTCCACTTCTTCTTTTTGTTCTTCTTCTTCTTCTTCTGGTTCTTCTTCTTTTTCTTCTTCTTCTGCTTCTTCTGGTTCTTCTTCTTTTTCTTCTTCTTCTGGTTCTTCTTCTTCTTTGTCTACTGCTTCTTCTTCTTCTTCTTCTTCTTCTTCTTCTTCTTCTTCTTCTTCTTCTTCTGTTTCTTCTTCTTCTTCTTCTTCTTCTGGTTCTTCTTCTTTTTCTTCTTCTTCTACTTCTTCTTCTTCTGGTTCTTCTTCTTCTTTGTCTGCTTCTTCTTCTTCTTCTTCTTCTTCTTCTTCTTCTATTTCTTCTTCTTCTTCTTCTTCTTCTGGTTCTTCTTCTTTTTCTTCTTCTTCTTCTTCTGGTTCTTCTTCTTCTTTGTCTGCTTCTTCTTCTTCTTCTTCTTCTTCTTCTTCTTCTTCTTCTTCTATTTCTTCTGGTTCTTCTTCTTCTTCTGGTTCTTGGTTGCTTGAGACCTCCTTTCTTGTTTCATTCATTAAGGCGCTTAACATGCTTCGTATGTCTGATATATCTCCTCTTAGGCCACACATCACCAACTTGAACTTACTTATTTCCTCATCCTTATCAAAGGATTTCCCCAGTGTGACAGCATTCTTTTTGCCTCTTGTTGCAGGCCCCGTCATGATGGAAACCAATATTTTTGAAATAAATCACACAAATGAAATGCAAATTCTCTAAAATTTTTATTGTAACTTACTAATGCCAAGATACCACTTACCCAGAAAAAAATCCAAGAAATTAGCAAATTTACTGCCTTGAGAGCGAATTTGTTGGAAACCCTAATTTTGCAATAACTTGCTTATTTTTGCTTCAATTCCTCTGAAATCTGGACTGTATCTTCTTTAATATTGTCTTCAAAAACCCTTTAAAAATATTTAAAAAATTCACTAAAATAAGAAAGTTATGCTCTTCCCAAAATCGCCTCCAATGATGAGAAAAAAATTTGCCTCTACGGTGCCAAGATCATGCTCTGATACCACTTGTAATGAAACAACTTGCACAATATCTGAATATAATAGAAAATATTCTACAAATACTTGATAATAATATGCCACTTCGAGGGGGCAACCTCCTAATCCACTTCGAGGGGGATACCTCCAATATTCTTCAATGAGAACACAATACACAATATGATGATCTAATAAGACTCACTACCCCTATATATACCTATTTATGCCTAGGATATCACCCAGGCCGACTTAGATAGCCCTATAGAAGCCTTAGGCCGACCTAAACAACTAAATAACAATATAATAATGATAATATGACTTAATTAAGAGTTAAGATAGCCACAAGCCGATTATTCATAACCATATACACTATAGAAGTAAGGGCATAACACCTGCTCCACAAACATTCCTCCTTGGGGATTTGAAGCTTTTGTTTCCTTCTTTTGGAGTGAACTTCTTTTGTATAAAGAATTTTAGTCCATCATAGATGACATTGGCTCATCCACAGATGAGATTATGGAGAGGTGGCAGTGATTAGAAGGGACTTACAATGCATGGCATGTTTCACATAGACATTTCGATGGTTCATCGAGTTCTGATGATGAGGCCCCCTGGTGAAACATATACATTGAATGCTACCACAATTGAATAACTTGGTAGCTTCTTTCTTCCCTATACTCGAGCATTGGTATTGGCTTTGATGACCTTGACTTTCTTGGTAGGTGTGACTTTGATAATGCCCATAATTGGAATAGTTGTACAATCCCCTAGAGCTTACAATTTGTGCTTGATATAATTAATGCCAGTCGAGCAACCTACCATCCTGCATATAATAGAGATAATATGGACCTTGCTCTAAGTAGCTTGTCTATGGGCTAGCATGTTGTGCTTGACATTGTTATGTCACATTTGCAAAAGACAGGAGTTAAGTCCCTGCTTAGAATGATTATATAAGGCATTGTTGCCTTCCATAGTTCCTTTATGTGTTGGCCAAAAGGTGATGCTCACTTCAAATCTATGGGTTGCTGCTAAACTTGTCAATGTAGCCTTGGGGACTGTTGTGTCTATTGTCTATGCAAATAGTATCAGCCCTCTTGGGCTTCCGAGCTTCGTCATGGTTAGGTTTGATAATTATGTAGGATTGCCTTGGGATTCACATGACCTGTGCCTAGTGCCAGTTGCTCCTATGACTCATGGTTCTTGCTGATAGCTTCCACTCGAAGTGGCATGGGCTTTGACCATCCATAAATCCCAGGGACTTACACTTGATAGGGTCATGATAGACATAGGGCCTACTGAATGCAAGGGGTTGCTCTTCATTGTTGTTTCACGTGTCCGTCGTTTTCTAGATGCTTGGATCTCGCTCGTCTTTACCTTCCAATTATATGCTCACATGTATGACAATGCATACGTAAGTCTCAAAAAAAAGGAGGAGACTCATCTCATGGCTCTTGAAGCCCTGGTTCCATAGCACTACCATCAATTTGTGCTTTCTCAATCATTCACATTGAAGTTGTGTACATTGCATTGACTTTTCTTGCCCAAATATAATATTCCTTTTCTACTATTGCCCTTCTCCATCTTATCATCTAACACTTCTTGTAGTCTTGCAAATACCATTGGCGTGCCCATTGCACATTTCATGCAATTGCTAGGATTACCTAATGATGCATATATAAAGAAGGTAGTGAGTAATAGTTGATCATATTGTGAATTTGGTTCTTGTTGAAGACTTGTGGAGGTATGCCCCCCCTCAAAGTAGCTTATCATTAACAGTGATTTGTAGCATATTTCCTATCATATTATTCTCTTGTGCAAGTGAGGGGAGAGGACCTAATTGCTGAGCATGATCCAATAGCTGTGATAGTATTTGTGGATGTAAGGCCCAATATTTTTAAAAGTTTAGCACTAGTAGTTGTGACTTTAAGGTTGTTAGTGTTGACTCTAAGCACCTATAATTGAATGAAATGCACCCTTTAGATCTAAAAAATAACCAATCATGTGATTGCACATCAGCACACCAACAAAACATGACTTAATGCACAACTATGGGTCCATCCTTTTTTTTGGGAACTATTGGACACCTCAACCAAAAGCATGCTGATGTGGCATTATATTTGATGATGTGGACCTAAAACCTTAGTTGTAAGTAGGGGCCTTACCAAGTAAGTTGCTGTAAATTTTTTGGAGTGATTCGAAATTGCCATGTATGATTTTGGGAGGCGTGAAGTTAGGGTGCTCAACTACTGGGTCCTCTCCCCTATTTCATTATAGAGAATCAAGGGCAACAGCGAACTAGAATTTGAATTCAAATTTTGAAAAGTTAAAGGTCAAGTCTGCGACCACAAGAATGATCTTGAGTAGGTGAATGTTCAAATCCCAATCAATATCAGATATATTAAAACATGTGTATGAAAACACGAAATGAATACATGATCTAGATAAATATATAAAAATTTATTCATATAAAAATAAAATGGAAGCTAAATGAATAATTTTTATTTTTTTTTGATGAAAGTGCAACTATATACATATGAAATGAATAATTACATATGTATATACATATGAATAAATAAAGACTCCATAAATGAACCCAACTTTACATAAAATTGTACAAATTCCCTCATAATAGACACAAAATACTAATGGACAATTTGAAACGATGGGCAATATAAGTTCACAGTTTGAACCCAACCTTTACATTTGAGGCCGAAGTCTTTAACAATCACGGGCAGGCAATTGCACACCTTTCAATGATTTTGACTAATAGTGTTTTTTTTATTTCGCCTGGGTGCTACTGCAATTACAGAGGACAAACTTTTTGTCATGTCTTTGAAGCGAGGGTCACCACGCGTAATTAGCCGATGGGCTTTTATATTTGAGCATTATAGTGCTCGGAATTATCTCACGCCGTAAAAAAAAATAACGCCGGAAAATTTTCTCGAGTCGTCGATTGTTCCAATCGGCGTATTCCTTGAACCTCCTATAATGTGCAAGTGCCAGTTCGTATCCACTCGTTTGCTCCCGCCTACCCAACTCTCCAACGTGTAACTGGTTTACTGCCTTGCTACATCTCATTACTTTCAACGCTCATCTCTTTTGACGCCCCGAGTCTCGTTCAATTTCCATTTGTTGCCTTCCAGTCGACTCCATGACAGCTGCTTCGTCTTCAACAGGAAGCCGTGAGAATGTATTCCATGAAATTACACAAGTTGCTTCATCATCAACAACACAGAAAGGGCCCTATGAAGTTTTTATTAATCATCGTGGAACTGATGTAAAATTGAAACTTGCCAGGCCCATCTACGATGTCCTTGATCTGCTCGGAGTGAAAGCCTTTTTCGACCGAGAAGAGCTTCATTTGGGCGACTTCCTAACACAAGCAATCGAAGATGCAATGCGTAGTGCTCTAATTCATATTGCCATATTTTCCAAAGATTATGCAGGATCGATCTGGTGTTTGACCGAGCTGTCGTTTATGCTAGAAACCGGGGTCCCAATTATTCCTGTTTTCTATGATGTTCAGCCTGCTGAACTCAGATGGTTACCTCCTGAGGGAATGTATGCACAGGCCTTTCGAGAGTATGAAGCAAAACCTAGATACAAGTCAGAAACCCTTGAGAAGTGGAAACAGGCACTCCACAAAGTTTCATTTTATACCGGCTATGAATTCAAGAGTAATAGGTATGCATCATATATTCAGTACCCTAGTGATCAGATGCACCTTACTTATCTTGTCATTTTTATATTTTACCTTTTACGATTCTTACCGTCATACTGATATTTGGTCGTAATGGCCAGTGATGATGAATGGATTCTTTTTAAAAGAATTGTGAATCGCGTACAGCAGGAGATAAAGAGTGTGAAGGTGCCATTCGACGTAGCTACATATCCAGTTGGACTGGATAGTGCTGTACGAGATTTTGAAGGTGCCATTCCATCTGCACTGAATCATCAAAATGTGCAAATTGTGGGAATTATCGGCATGAGCGGCTGCGGTAAAACCACACTTGCCAGAGAGTTATATAACCGAAAACACAAAGCCTTTGATAACTGTAGCTTTCTATCTGAAGTAAAAGAGGCCGCGTTGCAGGACTTGCAGAAGGAACTCTTGGAGGACTTGTTACATCGTGGAGATATATCATTCAAGGATGCAAGCCAAGGTAAGTCTATTTTGGCAGGGCGTTTAAAATTCTTATCCCTGCGTCGCGTGCTCATCGTTTTGGATGACGTTGATAAGGTGGATCAATTGAACGCTCTGTTGCCAGGGAGAGGCACAAGCCTTGGATCGGGTAGTTTGATTATTGTGACTACATGCAATCGGGGCGTCCTTAGATCGTGGAATATCTCCTCGGTTTACGAAATGACAAGGCTGGATACGCGACATGCAAAGGAACTTTTTTGTTGGCATGCTTTCTTAAAACCCTCTCCACCTGAGGACTTTGAGGATCTCGTTCAAAAGTTCATAAACTTCTGTGATGGATTGCCCTTGTCTCTTAAGGTCATTGCAGAAATGCTTTCCGGAAGGCCTGTGGAGGAGTGGAAATCTAATTTAGACAAGATCTCTAGAGTACTGCCGACCGATTTAAGACACAAGCTGAAACTTAGTTATGATGCACTAGACGAGGAAGAGCAAGCTATATTTTTGGATGTAGCCTGTTTCTTCATTGGAGAGAAGAAAAATTTGGTCACTGCAGTGTGTGAAGCAGCTAAGTGGAGTGGTCTGGAAAACCTTGTGAACAAGTGTCTCGTTGAGGTCGACAAGCAGGACCGCATAAGAATGCATAATCATCTTCGCGATATGGGGAGAAAAATCGCAACTGAATGCCGGCTGCATCGTCTTTGGTCCCACGAGCAGATCTCCAATATCAGATCCACACAGGTAGGGTTGATATTTTATTTATATGGGCTATTACTAATCAAGGAACTCAAAACACGTTTGCTTGTCTCACTGATTGCTTTGATCCAATTTTATTCCTCTTTTTCCCTTTTGTATTCAGCAAAGAACGTCGATCCGGGGAATAATGGCTGCTAAAACTCAATTTATTCCATGTCCTACTTATGATGAGTTCCCTGAATGTTGCGATCCTTACCAGCCGCCTTCTGAAGAATGCATGGACCTTAAATCCCTACAACTTCTCGTCATTAACGGAAAGTATTTCACCTCATCAGACTTTGCCGGAAAATCAATGGATCTAGCGTGGCTTCGTTTCTTTGATTTTCAGTACATAGATCTTCCTTCCTGGCTTTCAGTGACAAATTTAAGGGTTTTAGAGCTTTATGGAGCCTCAGGATTACAACTGTTGGAAAATAACGCGCATGTAAGTAAAATATTTTGCTTTAACATTCCTTTTCAAAACCTTACTTCCAGTCATTCTCCTATTAGCTAATTTAAATTTAAAATTGGCTGTAGCCCCCAGAAAAGTTGAGAGAGATGATTATTACTGCTACTAAAGGCAACATTTTCAATAAATTTCCGAGTAAAGTATCAGGTCTGGAACATTTGAGAAAGATAGCATTGATTTCTCGTCATGGAGAAGAATTTTGCTTTGCGACACTGCCGGATGAGTTTTGTTATCTCAAATCTCTGGAGCACCTAGAGCTACGACATTGCAAATTGCTGTCATCACTACCCAACCGTTTTGGGGAGTTAAAAGCGCTGCTTCATTTAGATTTGTGCTATTGTCAAATGCTGTATGAGTTGCCGGAATCTTTTAAGGAGCTCGTAAAGCTGGAATATCTTGATTTATCAGGTTGCGAAAAGCTCCTCCCTATGCCAGACATTCTTGAAAACATAAGAAACCTGAAGAATTTGTACTTCTCAGGATGCCTTAGATTGCAAGAGTTGCCCCAGCATACTACAGATCAGCAGTCACTGAGAGAGCTCCATCTCCAAAACACCAATCTAAGAAACGTGCCAAGTAACATCAGTCAACTGAGCAAATTGGAAACACTGAGAATTGGGAGTCCCCACTTAAGAGACTTGACAACGTCTCTTGGAGATCTGTCCAGCTTGACTAATCTGAAAATTAAGGGATGCGCCAAACTGGAATTTTTGCCCGAGTCTGTAGAGAGACTAAAACTTTTAGAAAGTTTATCTCTTGAGGACTCCGAAGTGAAGTTTCTGCCCGAAGGATTTAGGCGACTGACTAACCTTCAAAGTTTGCAGATTTTTGATTGTCCAATTGATGAACTGGATTTTGGGTCGGCGTCTTCTTCGTCCTTGGGGAGGCTTAAGGTGATATATCTAAAAGGAACCAATGTGAGGAGGGTATCAATTTCTCAATATTGTTGTCCTGCCCTTGAAACTCTCCAGCTTGAGCAAAATGACGAGTTAACGGAGATGGAAATCCTCTCCATCTCAGTCAAGATGGTAAAAGTGTATGAATGTACAATGCTTCATAGCATAAAGGGTATTCCCGATCCTGTAAACCCTGAAACATTGGAAATAAAGGGATGTCCGGCATTAGATCAAGATACTGTTGCAGCGGATAGGAGGGCGGATGTTTCAATTCAGTCCATAGTCAGATCCGAAATTTCAACGGTATCCACAGTCGGATCCGAAATTTCAACTGTGGACTCGGAAATTTACACCGTGTCCACAGTCAGAGACAACCCTGTGTCCCCAGTCAGATGGTGGTTGTCTCTGTTGGATAAGTGTTTACCTTGCATATTTAATAGTTAGGGTGATAAAAAGTTTGTTGATCAATTTTTTGATAACATATTTTTTTGGAAAAATAAATTTGGTTGCCATTTTGGTTTTTTCTATTTTTCCATGTTTTAAAGCACTCTTGTTCATCTTCTGTATGGTTTCATGCATTTGGAGGGGGAAAAAATCTCTGATAGACTTGTAAAATACAAATAGTACATATAAAATTTGAAACTAGTAACAAAATGATGGAAAACAAAGATAACATACAATCACCTGAAAAAGCAAAAGACAATACACAACAAGTTCACTTGAAAAAATCCTTTCAAGTAAAAAAATGCAACATAGTAAAAAATTTTACTATTACAAAAATTCAACCATTCTTTAATACAATAATGAATCTCTCTTACTTCACTCTTAAATATGTGTGGATCTAAACAGGGACATTGAAGTGTTTCTATATATTGCATGAAATTATGCAAAAGAATGCTTTAATGCATAGAAAACCCAAAATAACACCCAAACTTTTTTTCAAAAAATGTTATCTTGAAAGGAAAAAATGCTTCCAATCAACTTGCAAGGTTGATCCCATCTAGACTTAAACATGAAAAGCATACAACACTTATCCAACATCCTCCCACTTGTTGGATACTTTACATAAGGGTCACTCTTAAAATGTCAGTTGAAGATGGCAACCATGTCCATTGATTTTCTACACTAAGCAAATTTCTTAATATGTAATGAAACAACTTGCACAATAGCTAATTAAAATAGTAGTATGTTGAAAATACTTGATAATAATATGCCACTTCGAGGGGGCAACCTCCTTATCCACTTCGAGGGGGATACTATTGAACTGCACCAAACAACTAAGAGAGGGGGGGGGGGGGGGGGGGGGTGGTGAATCAGTTATTCTAAAACTTTAATCAATTATGAACATCAAATTACCAATTACTTAAAACCATGAAAGCATGAAATAAGAAGCTCCACACATTAACATGATCAACACAGGAGACACCAGATTTTTACATGGAAAACTGTAAAAGGGAAAAATCACGGTGGGTGTTAGCCCACAAAATATATATGTTATAGCACAATACCAAAAAATTGAGGCTCACTGCCCAAAATGCTCATTGCAAAAATGGATCACTGCCTAGGATTGGCTCACTACCGAAGATTGGCTCACTACCGAAATTGTGAACTAATTAAATAGCATCTAATTCATGCCAGAGTTTAGTTCCATTGAAGCACAAATAACTCCTCTGCTCTGCTCCTTTGCACCTTCGCCCTTATCTCTTCATTTTCGTAGCTCATACTTAATTTTGCAACTTGGTTGCATGCTTTTATACAATTCATCAACCTTGGAATGTACATCAAGGTCAGCATTACATTCATCAACCATTGGAACAATCTCCAAGGTTGGCATTACAAACATTTATAAAATAGGTCTAGACCTAATACAAATTTAGCTAAGAAAAAGATGTAAGAATGTATGCGGATCACACCATGCCTTAACTGGGACTCAAACACAATCCTCCATGCCATGACATGCTTCTACAATCCTCAATGCTTCTCTGCAAATAATGAATTTAACCAGGTCGGTCAAGACTAGTAAGAGCACTGGGTCCAAGAACATTCTACATTCACGATCCAATTTTCTCTTTGAGGACCAATCCAAATGTAGGAACATGATTAGGAGACATCCACAAGCACATTCTAATCACTAGGAACAACCGCACAATCTCTAACAACTTTGTCAAGAAGATTCTTCAAACCGGAGCACGAGAACAACACTAACAACCACTATCATAAGCAAAAGATAGCTTGCGGACCACCAAATCATGAACCATTGCAGTTGAACACACTTGACATCATCATAGACTTGATTCTAGAACCGCAAACCAAAATACTTCAATGCGGAGGAATGCGAAGCAAAATACTTCCTTTATGTCTCAACTGGATACACAAAAAAAATAGATTTTATCTTGGTGAACATGTCATGCCCACATTTCCCATGTGGTCATAACACACAACACACGTGTCATGTCCACATTTGCCATGTGGTCATGACATGAAATACCAAAAAAATTTCCACGCATCCCTAGAAACCCCCTCACACACATCAGCGTGCTCGGTGGCATGCGCACAAAGGCACAAACAAGTCAATCGATCGATGAGTTATTGCGAACACCTTTCACAACCCCTACGAGATGTAAGCTGACTAGGGGGTTATGCGACGCGAGGAGCGTCACCAATAGGGTTAGGTTCGAATTTGAAACTAACCCTAAGATTCCTAAGTGAAGTGAAGGGATTTCGACATGCGTCAAAATCCAAACCCTAATACTATAGCTAATATGATAATATAAAATTCACCTAAAACATAATTACATTGAATAAACAATTAAAATATTATTAAATGTGTAACCAAAAAAACTTAATTAATCAACCCTAAATTCTGAAAAAATCTAGCAGCATAACTCCTTATTAGCATTTATAGAAAATAATTTTAAAAATTTTCTTAACTAAACTATTTATGAAAATTAAATTAAATTAACTTAAAAACACACTCCTAAGCATCAATTATCCCAAACACCCCTTTTTGATCAAAACGACAATCTAATTAATTAACTAGGTACCTGTTGATGATGATGTTACTCATAAACAAATATGAAATGAAAGATACGATGAATTCATGATCCCAAGTCTCCGTTGATTAGTTCATAATCTACTGACGTTACTCAGTGGTTGATGTGTGTTGTTAATCATTCAGGGGCCTTACACACTCCAGCAATTTCTATAAAGTTCCTCAATATTCCTCCAAATATCCTATCCTTTATGTCTGCACTACATAAATCTACAACAATTCTACCTCTGCACTATGAATTTACTCAAATAATGTGCCTACAAGTTGATATTTGCATGATTTCTACCATTATTTGTAATTCTTTGCATGATATTTTCAACACTACATGCATTCAGCTCAAATATGCTAATAATTTTCAGTTATCTACATGATGTCAGCATATTTATCTGTTCTGCTTATTATTTATCATGATTTGCAATTATGGAAGTGATTTCAATGAAATTAAGAAAAAGAAATGACAAAGATAGGGTTTAAAGGATGAGATTCCTAAAATTACTTGACTGAGATCACTAATCCACATACATGTTCCGATACAGCAATGAAGAGAAGGAAACTAGAATCATACTTGAACTAATCAACGGAGACTAATCAACGGAGACTCAATAGATTATGAACTAATCAACGGAGACTTGGGATCATGAATTCTTTGAATTCATCGTATCTTTCAAGATAAATAAAGGTTGTTGTGTAATTTTTATTTCATGTTTGTTTATGAGTAACATCATCATCAACAGTACCCCAATTTTATTATTAACCATACAATTAAGTTTTGTCCAACAAAATTATTTACTAGCCTAAAAAATGTCAAAAGGCTTAAATTTAAAATTTAAAACTTCATTAAACTAATTTCCCACTACGTTACATTAACATATTAAGAGGGGCCTAGATTAAAATCTATCCACTAAAATAATTTAAAAGTCCAAGTCTAACAAAGAATTAAACCCACCACATAATAAAATCAAGCCTTAAATAAAAGCCCAAATAAACTTATAAACAAAAGTCAAACCATTAATGTTATATTCAACCACATGAAAAAGTGTAAGTGAGGAAAGAGGGAAAAGAAAATATTAAAAGAATTTCACATGCCCCCAAGGAATTAAAAAAATACAATTTTTTTTTCCTTTTAAAACCCTAAAAGTTCCCTCTAGAATAAAATATCATTTCCTTATGAGAAAACCCTAATCATTCCTTCTCTTTTCTATTGTTTACACTCTCACCCTAATTTCTTCTCCTCCTCTCCTCTCTTCTTTCTCCTCTCTCTATTTTGTTTTGCAGGTTTGAAGAAATGGTAGTCATGGAGAAAAGAAAACCACGAGGTATACACAGAGCTTAACAAGTATACCCCTGTTATATATATATACTTGTTGGAACTGAAGGAGAAAAACCAGAGACGGTTTGTTTTTATTTTAAGGGTAAACTGGATATATTTCAAATATATATAATTTTATTAACATTATTGAAAATAGGTGGAAAGAATTCCACGGCAGCTTAATGGAAAGAGAAATATGCAGGTGCCGGAAGAGAGGGGATGGCAACTTCAAAGGCGGACCGCATGCAGAGGCGGTGTGCGTCGTTTAGAGGAGGCCTGAATTGTGAAGTGGGGTGGATCTTCCCCCCCCCACCATTTTCCTTTACAAAGCAATGTGGGGGCGGCAACCATGGCTGCCACCTCCCTGATATTCTTGTTTTTCTATAACAAAAAAAATACAGTCAATAAAATTGGTAGCCCATTAGGGTTTTGCCACATCAACTCCTAAATATATATTTTTTTATATAAATTCCTTTGATGCCTTTTACAAGGCAATCAATGACTTAAACAAAAATAATAATAAAAGTTCCCAGCAATATATATAAATACACACACACACACACACTTTTCACAACTAGTGTACCATACTGTATTTTTTTTCTGTTACATGTTCAGTTAAGTATATCAAAAATATATATGAATATGTATGTGCATAAGTACATATACACATGAATATATACTTATGCCCATACTGTAACAAAATACTTTTCTGGTAAACATAAATGGACAATAAAATCTAAAATATAAATTTAAACAGAGTAGTGGATTTTAAATACATTTCCGCATACACTTCCTAGTATTTTCTGTATACATAGTGACTATAGCAATTCATTGGAAACCCATAGCAAGAACAACACAACCATTAAGGTAAAGTAGTAACATGTCTTTTCTTGGAGAACAATATCATAATCATGACAGTTTACATTAATACATTATGTCATAGTAACTATAATGCACTAACTATATTATTTATTTGAAGATTAAAACAACAGCTCTAATAGGACTATTTTTTTTTTCTTTTTTTAAAATACAGAAGTAATTTCTCTCACAACAACTTTTATATTTAAAAAAAAAGTAAGGAAATGATACCATAATCTCTTCTTTTTCTTGAACAACAATACTAGACAATGAAAACAACAACACTATTTCATTGCAATAAACATGATTACATATAAGATCTTAGTTTACAAATAACACAAGAGCACTCACTCTCACAATAATTTTACAAGTTACAATTAGGCCTTTATGGCCCTGGCTTCAAACAACCAAATAACACAACACTAAAATGGCTAAATCTCCATCCAAGCTCCAAATGTCTCCAAATAAAACCTGGAATAAACACTAAGGGGAAATTTCAAGCCACCAAAATGCTCTCCACCCTACCATAGACCCACAAGAGGGTCACCCCCGAGATTGGAGATCGATCCACACATGGGTGCACACCACAAACACAACATAATGCAAACACTCAAACATGAAGAACAACACCCACCAAGGTTTAACAACACAAAACCCATGAAAATGGATTTGAGAGGGTAGGAGAGTGGACTCTCTCTACTCGAGAGGTTCACTCCTACAAAACCAAATCTCATGATACTCCAAAACAAGGCCTCAAACCCAAAACACCTCAATGAAAATATATCTCTCCAAGGCACTCATGCCATAAAAATAATCACCATACTTCTTCAAATTGCCCTCAAGGCCACAATATGCCAATACAAAGAGGGTGACCTCGAGGAGGTTCACTCCTCTCCCACCCGTCACATGAATGGACACACCAAGAATGGTAGTCTCATTTAAACACCATAAAAAAAATTCCCAACAATACCAAACAAAAGAAAACACACAAGAAACTTCAACCACCTATAGAAAATTAAATACATAGGAAAAACTGTTGAAAATAAGCACATACATCTAAGGGGGGGTGAATCAGCTATCTCAAAACTTTGACTTTTGCTACTTTTAAACTTTTTTATCGCTTATTATTAGATTAATGATTTAACCATGAAAGCATGAATCAATAACACATGAGCAAAAACATAATCAACACACATAACACCAAGATTTTTATGTGGAAAACCGGTTAAGGGAAAACCATGGTGGGGGTTAACCCACAAGATTTATTCTCTATTAAAAGAATAGAAAATGGGAAGGCACTTGCCTTCAGGCGCACTAGCCAAAGCTCACTACTCAAGAGAGGTTCATTGCCTACAGAAACATTCACAAGATTAACACAAATGAATTGAACTAAGAAACATCATCTTCTTCATGCCAAAGTTTAGTTCCATTGAAGCTCACAACACCTCTGCTCTGCTCCCAAACACTTCCTTGCTAAATCCACATCTTTGCTCACATTTTCCCACATTTCCATGACTTCACAACACTTATTTATACATGACATCGACTTTGGAATGAACATCAAAGTCAGCTTTACATTCATCAACCATTGGAACAATCTCCAAGGTCAGCATTACAAACATTTACAAAAAGACTTGACTTAATACAAAATACTATATGCTGATCACTACACTATTAGCCAGACATAACTGGGACTCAAATCTTCCTCAAACAACATGCCATGCTTCATAGAACTTCTCTTTGATCATCTGCAACACACATGAAATATCCGATCGGCCAAGACTGGAAAGAACAACAACATCCAAGGGGAAATCTTCAAATACGAGTTTGATCTTCAATGCGGACCACCAACACAATAGGCACACGATCTAGAGACCTCCACAAGCACAATGAAATCAACAAGAACAACTGCACCACCTCAAATCACCAGAATGACTTGAATCTTTATATCGGAACTTAAGAACACCAACTATCATGACTGTCACACTAGAAAGATTGCTTGCGGACCTCCAAACCACGAACTACTTGAGTTGAGGATACACACCAACATCCCAATCATACATGCAGAATTGCAGACCATAATATTTCAATGCGGAGCAATCCAGACCAAGTTCCTATCACCCTGTTACCTCTGAACAATAGCAAAAACCCGGTTCTACTCAAATGGCCATAACTTCACCAATACTTCATGCAGACCTCTCAAATCTTGACTAGAGCAACTTCAGACAATCCTCTACTAACCCTTTACTCTGCAGACTCTGATCTTCATTTCACTAGAAATGTGAAGCAATCTACTTTATTGCTCTGCACTATCTTCACTATCTCTAACAAGGAGATATGTTGACATCAATGACAACACATCATAGGCACACATTTGCAACAATGTCCCCCTTTTTCATTGATGGCAACATATGATGTAAAAAATTGATTCAACCATCAAGACAAGAACTTCTCCCCCTTTCTCTTACACACCTGCAACAACTTTCATCACTACTCCCCCTTTCACCAGCAACTACTCACTTCCATCCAAGTTTTTCACATGAATTCTCTCCCCCTTTGACATCAATGGAAAAGGGCACACATTTGCAATCATATCTTAGCCTTTTGTTTTTTAGACAAGACCAAATTGAACTCAGAACATACTAACTACTCCCCCTAAGTAGCATCCCCTTAACATCAATCAGGATCACTGGATATGACTGTGTGTTCCACCGGACTGATGCACACTAGTGCACCTTAGTTCTGAATAGGAGGGGTAATAACCCCTAGCATCTCTCTAAGATACTCAAAAGTGTCCTTAGGTAGAGGCTTAGTGAAGATATCCACAATCTAATCCTTTGAAGAAACAAACTCCAATCTGACTTCATTCTCATTTACCTTCTCTCTCAAAAAGTGGAACTTAATGGATATGTGCTTTGTCTTTGAATGCAACATCAGATTCTTTGAAATGTTTATTGCACTTGAATTATCACAAAAGATTGTAGCAGGTTCTTCAAACATAATTCTGATATTCTTCAACATCTGCTTCATCCACAAGACTTGAGTACAATTACTTGCTAATGCTATCTACTTTGTCTCAGCAATAGATAGAGATATTGCCTCCTGCTTTTTGCTCAACCAAGAAACCAATCTCTTTCCTTAGAAAAATGCACCACCACTAGTACTCTTTCTATCATCAATGTCTCCTACCCAATCAGCATCTGTATATGTATAAAGAGTGAAATCATCATCTTTAGGATACCATAGGCCATAATCAGATGTTCCCTTCAGATATCTAAAAATTCTTGACTTCTACAACATGAGATTCTTTAGGATTAGCTTGAAATCTAGCAACAAGGCCAACTGCATTCATAATATCAGGTCTGGTATGAGTCAGATAAAGCAGTCCTACAATCATTGCTCTATACCTTTTATGATCTGCGTTAGGGGAGTCATCATCTTTACTCAACTTACATCCAGTTATCATAGGAGTACTCACAGGTTTGAATCCTCCATTCCAAAAAATTTCAACGACTCTTTCACATACTTAGACTGAGATATGAATATGCCCTTATCTGACTGAATGATTTGCAGACCCAAGAAGAAGTTCATTTCACCAAGCATGTGTTGTGATGCTCACAACACACCCCATTTTACTCCTTAGCAAAATGAGGACCCTTGTTGTGGCTTTGCTTTTTGCTTTTGTGTGTGGGTCTGTTGGGTGGTAAAAGGGAAAAGAGAGTGAAAGTTACAAACCTTGTTGAAAATAAAGAAAAAATTGCATTGAGTACCAGAGCTGAATATGGGTGAATTCTTTGTCAAAAATGAGTGAGGGTTGTATTTTGAACCATGTGAAAATTCCCTGTATTTTGCAAGTTATGAGTGTTTTGGTAAAATGTACAATGGGAGGGTTTATATGTTGCATATACAAAGTTCTTTGTATATCGGGTTTGCATGTCACTCATATATAAAGTCCTTTGTATATCGGGTCGTTGCATATACAAGTCGCCAAGTGGGTTGTCGGGTTTTTTTTAAAGTCATTTTACTTATATGCATTTTGTTAAACATTCTATCTATACATACAAGTCGGGCCTAAAACATTTCAAAGTTTGAATGAATAAATGGTTAAGTCTGATGAATACATAAACTGTTTGTATGTTAGGCAAAGGGTGGATATACAAAGCTATATACATAGCGTGGAACTGAAAAGTTATGAAGTAAAGTTTTATGGTTGTATGTTTCGGGACATACAAAGCAAAATATGCAATGATATATGCATGCCGCAGACCCGATAGAGTTCAAAGTTTAAATGAATAAACAGTTAAGTCCGTTGTTTGCATATCGGGGTTTGTATGTTTGAATGAAAGGAAATATGCAAGGAAATATACAACACTTTATATATATGTCGCGGAGCCAAAAAGTGAGTGTACTATGGTTTATAAAAGTTGGAGTCCGAAAGCACATACAAGAGAGTTTGTATGCGTCTATGCTTGTATATAAGGGTTTTGTACAAGTATTATATCGCAGAGATACAAAGGAAAAGTAAGGTGGACCCCACTGATTGCACATTGGGCTTGTATAATTATAATGTATATCTCAGATATACAAGCTGATGTATGTTAAAAGATGCAAAGCAGAGTTACAAACCGATAAAGAGTTGCATCGGCGTGAGTAGGGTGATTGGAGTGAAATTGTTAGCTCGCCCCGACTGAGGAGAGTCACGACGATGGTAGAGATAACCAAACTAATAAGGAGTTACATCAACATGAGTAGTGCGATCGGTGGAAAGTTTTTAGATCGCTCCGATCGAAGGGGTTACACCGATGAACAAAAGGATATACAAACTGAATAGATTGTATCGGTGTGAGTAGTGCGATCGGAGTGTAACTTTTCGATCAACTCGACGAAGAAGCTCATGCCAATAAGGAAGATATGCAAAATGATGAAAAGATTACATCAGCCAGAATAGAGCGATCATTGGAAGTTTATTAGATCACTCCGACTGAGGAGAGTCAGATCGATGGCAGAGATAACCAAATTGATAAGGAGTTACATTGGCATGAGTAGTGCGATTGGTGGAAAGTTTTCAGATCGCTTTGACCAAAGGGGGTGTTGGAACTGGAAATTTCAACATATTTTTTCAAAACTTTTACGGTCCCATGATGATTAACTTGAGTGTAGTACCCAGAAATTTCATTAATCTAGTGCTCTGAAACTTTTGTTGGACTAAAATATGCAGTAGTCATTTTGCTGGTACAATGGAAGTAATGGCAACACTAGTGAGAAAAGAATGTAGGCTTCTGGTGCTTATGTCTTTCATCCTAACAGTTCAAGCTGCTTTCATCTTGGGAATACAGGTGAACAAGCTATCCAGTCAGTTATGCAAGGCGATATTGTGAGCAAAGTATATTAATAGTTTGCCCCTTGGGTTTCACAAGTAGTTCGCTTGTACAAAAATGCAGATGATTGTTGAAATTGATTTCCTCATTGGGCCAATTCCAATTGATGACAATCTAGTGCAGGAGATAGTAGCATGGTTCATAACAAACATATCATCAAGCCATGAATTTTATACAGATTCCAATGGCCAATATTTTCTAAAAAGAATAAGAAATTATAGGAAGGAATGGGAAGCTTTGAGTGATTGCTTCTGGCTTAAACATGGTTAGATCTTCTTCTAGCAATCTTAGTAGATGACAGGAACCCTCATCTGTTTTGTGAGTATTGTCCACTTCAGGATTGTGCATAGTGCTGAAAGTGATTATTTGTCTTTTCCAGGTTTTCTACAACTCATTACTTCTGGTGCAATTGGAATTTCCACTTAAGGGTTGCTAGTTGAGACCATCTCTAGAGTTAAATATTTCAGTTTGGTAGTGACAGGCTTTGAGTTTGAGTTGCAATTCATATCATTGGTGGTTTGCTGGTGCTAGACACACAGTGCTGGCTCTGTCGAGTAGAAGATAAGTGCAGGTATTATATGCTTTAATTCTAGTGACAGTAAGCAAATTTCAACTAAGACAAACCTTTAATTCTAGTGACAATAAGCAGTCGGTACGTTCTGTTGTCCCATGTTGTTAATATAGGCTTTGTTTTGAAAAGAGCTTAAACAGTGACTACCTTTTGTTGTTAGAATAGGCCTTCTTTTAAGAAGATAAATAGTCGGTACTTTCTATTACTATTTCTTTGGAGAAGAGCTTCAACAGCTCACATGTTTTTAAGAAAGGCTTGCTGAAAGAAGAGCTTAAACTATCGGCAGGTCTGTTCCGCCCAGTCCTTAAGATGCCTTTTTAATTGTGTTGTTACCCCTTGTTGTTAGGGTGCCCTTGTTTCCAGAAGAGCTTAAAACGTTGTATCTAGACACTTGATATTATACGATTTACATGTTTTGAAGAAATAAATAGTTCTATACAAACATATCAGTGAAGATCTCAAATCTTTTAAGAGCTTGGAAAGTCTTGCAGCCTTTTGTTAGGATAACTCTTAGTTTTAAAAACCGCTTAAAGAGGTTGCTGCTTGTTTTGCAAACAAAAGGGCTGACTCACGGAGATAGACTTATTACCACACCCAATTGCAAGAAGAATAATAACAAGAGGGTTTTCCCTGTCCAACAAGAACCCCAGAGATGGAGGGGAAATCTGACATCACAGCTATGGAAGAAGGGCAGAAAACAACTGGTTCCTCTTCAATCCGGACAACAACTGAGAAGGTATCTACCTATTCTGTGCGATCTACACTATCTAATCTTTCAAAGCTTTTGCCCACTGGAGTTCTCTTTGTATTTTAGGCACTTTCCAATCTCATAGCCAGCGATAAAACCTGTTGAAAGTGGAACAAGATTTTGGTGGCATCTTTCTTGGGCATTCTGGCAATTACTTCCTTCATTTTGTCATTGACGGACACATTCAAACATGAATCCAGTGGCAAAGTTCAAGTTCGTTATGGAATTGCCACCAAAACTGGTTTAAAACCTATACCCAGCAGCAAGACTAAAATTAAGCCTTCGAATGACCATGAATATAAGCTTCAATTTATGGATTTAGTGCATTCAAGTCTGGCAGTTGTGGTTTTTGTTGTTTTTGCTCTTACAAAAAAAAATGTGGTCAAGTGTTTGTATCCCTCGGCTGAAAGCAGCATAACAAGTTACTGCAAGCTCGGCCTCTTATTGTGAGTGTTGTAACCTCTGTGGTATTCGCTTTATATCCTTCCAAAAGGCAAGGAATCAGTCAACCAGTTACATTAAAGTGATCATCTCAAAGTTGTGTTTTAATTATATTGTTGTTTCCTTGCAAAATTGCAATATATTCATTCGGCTCAAACTCTTGATATTACAAGTTTGCTATATGAATGTTTCCAATTTTTCCGTGAGAAGATATTTTTTTTGGTTCGTTAAAATACTCTAATATGGATCTAAGATTTACTGTATGTAAAAATAAACAACTGCGTGAGATGTTTTACTTCTAATTATGTGTTTATTTATCTAAGGTGTGATGTAAAATAGTAAATAAAATAATAAATATGATTTTAGTTTAGATAAACAAACACTAAAAGTTGAGATTGTATTAGCACTAGAAAGCAAAATAGACGAGAATTGGAGAAACTTGTCTAGTTTGATGGTCGCAAAAATTGTAGAAGGTTGAAAAGATGATAGAACCATATATCACGCCTCGTCATTAAAAGCAATATGCAAGGCCTCTTCACATATTTTATCCACAATTGACATGAAGACAATAATGGGATTCAAGCCCAAGCACTTGAAGCTGCAAATGAGCATCAAAAAATTGTGCTTGCGGATACCTGAAATAATAGAGTGGAAAGCACTACATTAACTGTTGCACACCATAAATAATGAAGGCATCAGCAAAGATGACCTTATTGCGACTTAGGAGCTATACAACCATAAATACAAATGCTTGCTTGAGAAACAAAGCCATTCAAGGGAATAAACACAAAAACTAAAGAAAACTTAAGAATCTCGCTCAATCATGGGCAGTTAACCACCTAGAAAGAAATGAACAAAGAAAGAATGAAAGTATACTAATGTCTTCAAATGACCAAATAGGTCGGTGAGGCTGTAAAAGTAAAAGACAGCTTGGAATAGACTAAAGGAGGATTAAACACATCTCCACTTACCTCTAAAAGAAAAAGGAAGTTAAAATTTATTCACCTATAATATGGGAGAACATAGAAAAATACCTAACTAAAAGATAACAACTCAATGTTGATCATTTACTAGTAGAATGAGAAACATCAGGCACGCTACAAGACAGAGGAAATGCAGGGAAACAAAACAGTTACAAAACTTTAAAAACAATATAGTATCTTTGAAAATGTTTGCACTTCAGCAAATCAAATTTATGATGATCAATGAAAATTTAATTGAGATGCTGTACCTAATTCTCTTCAGAGTCACAAAGATGAAAGAGACATTTTAATAACTACTCTCACAATCCAGTTCAGATAGATTGCAAATTACAATTAAAACCCATGTCACAAAAGATTAGAATCTAAATGGTTTATCACTTCCTCTGCACATTTCGAGAAAGATGTGAAATGTTCCATATTATCACAATCAGAATCCAGAATTTCTACCAATGTTTCTGTACAATCACAATTAACAGAAGCATTTATTTCACCATCAGAGGCAAAATATAAAGGATTTTTTGATCTACTGGCATGCTCACTCAGACGGGATAGTAACAAAGTCCCACATCATCATCACACTCGGAGTTCAAAGCCTTTATCAAGCTTTCATAAGGATTTCTATCCATTCCACTAGAAGGAATTGTTGCAATGAAGCTATGCCTATGCCAATTCAGAATAAGCTTAAACAACAGTGGTTATGAATACCATGAGTAACAGAATGAAGTGCGGTCTGCAAACAGAGAGGAAAATGAGCATTCAATGAATGAAGGAGAAATTCTGGTTGGAGGTAAATGCCTTGCAATAAAATATTTGAATGATGCTTCAGCTAATACTTCAAAATTTATTAAGTTGAATGTCACTTGTGGAATTTGTGACATTGTTTCAAATGATGAAGTTAAAGATGCTGTATACTTCAGAACTGGTGACTTTGCAAAAAAGCTTAATGATGGCAATTATGTTTTTATTGGAAGAAAAGACCGCATGATGAAAGTCAATGGGCAGAGGATTGCTTTGGAAGAAATAGAATACAATATGAGAAAACATCCTCATGTAGTAGATGCTGCTGCTTCTTTTCATTACCGTAAACATGATAATAATTATATTGCAGCCTACATCATCTTGAAAGCAATTGATCAATCATTTTTGTATAGTGGTAACCAAAATCAGAATTTGCATGATCCTTGGAATGTGGATGATAGAAAATGTATGCATGATTCATTGAGAACCTGGCTGGAGCAGAGGCTACCAGCTGCAATGATCCCTTGTAGGTTTCATTTCATTGGAGCATTACCACTGTTGCCTTCTGGAAAAATAAATTATGAAGCATTGCCTCAAACTGAATCCATCTTTCAGGAAACAAGAAAAGAGTCTTCTGGAAAATATTTGGATGACAAAGATATCCAAATTATAAAACAGGTTTTTAGAAGAGTTCTTATGGTTGAGGAGATTTCTGACTTTGATGATTTGTTTTGACTTGGTGGGACTTCAATATCTGCAGCACATGTTGCCCATACATTGGGAGTTGATATGCGCTTTATTTACAAGCATCCTATTCTCGTTGCTGATATTGTGTCTCATCAAGTTAATGTTCATTAGCATCCCTCTCAGCACCAGCAACAGAACACACAAATAGAAATGATTGTAAATTACTATCGGTGAAAGAAAGAGTAAATTAAATCTACTAAGGATGAATGAATATGATAAAGAATGATACAATGTGTTCACCAGGATATGATCAAATTACCAAATGAAGATTTTATAATCAAATTTATTTTCGCTTAGAGGTAAAATATTTTCCAGAATAAAATTAACCAAATGGCTAATTTTTTTTTTTTAGTGCATATAAAGGCCGGTACAATATTTTGCCGAGGAAGAATAACTGTTTTTGCTCGGATGATTTAATTTTGCCAAATGAAAGAGAAAAAGTGTGCGGGTGTATGTAAGTGAGAAATTAAGTAAATATCAATAAAGTATTAGATTAAAATGTTTTATCATCAAAAATGACGAAGATTAATAAAAGCAACCAATTAAATGTTTTATTTTTCCCATAACCAATTGAATAGTCATTTCAAAGTCCTTTTTTGAAAGTATTGCAGCCCTAAAAGGATGTTGAAAAAATTTATTATTAAAACATTTGGGTATAATAAAGTGATAATCGGCGGCAGAAAACCCTAAATACTCGTCAATGATAAAATATACAACAATACCTCACGACACAGGTCCTAAGGTCCACATCAATGCAAATTATATGTTTATATATTATTTATCTGACGATTAATTTGTGTTCTTTGCAAGATTAGGGTTGTATGGAATGCAAATCAAGCGGCTCTCAATAGGGAAAATTATATATTTTATTCCAGCCTCCGAGGATTTGTTGAATGTTTCAAAATCAAGTTATTTAAATTTATGTAATGAATGATGTCGGTTCTCATGGTTAGGTTTAATCAGTTATCAACCATCATGAATTTTGTAACAGATTTGAGGCTTGTTGCATCTCTTTAAATAGAGATCCCAGGACCCGAAATAGGGAGTTAGAAATTGAGTTAGAATTAGGTTAGAAATTAGGTTAAGAACAGATATTTTTACAAAAAGACAATGGAAGCATTTTAGGATTAGAATCTGATGCAAATTTGATCCTTCTGTGCAATGTCATTCTGAGAAAGGCTATGGTGCATGATACATTCTGAGGCAGCGTTGTTGAAGATTCAAATTCGAAATATATTGTGACGGTATCATCTGTTTGTCGTTTTAATTCAGTCAATTTAATTATCTCCATTTCATTCATTTTCTGATTATTCAATTTGAATATGTTAAGGATATGTTCAAATTGTCTGATTACATTTGCTAATTCAGTATAGTTGATTTGATTGGTTTCTCAAGTAGAATTAAATCCTTTCTCATCAATTATAGTAATCTTAGAATGTTGAATGGATTATTAAGTACGATTAATTGATTAGGGTTATTAATTTGTCTCCAGAGTTGATCTAATTTGTTAATTTGCAAATTTAAATTGGTTCTTTCTGGAAAGATTAAAATCCTTTTTAAATATTTTGCATTTAATTCAATTATGTCCTTTGGATTATTAAGAATGAATTAATAAGTTCTTCCTTGCACGTTTGTACAAGTTGCAAACAGTTATATGTGCCAATCAGATCGAGTTATTACCTAATACAAGTTGTTTGTTTTTGATATCCTGACTCCGTTGCCCGAATGGACAAAGCACCAGTCTAACCATTGATTCATCTTATAATTAAAATATTTACATTGTTTTATTGTTATAGTTTAGATTCACTTTATGTTATTTGTTATTTATTTCTGTTAGAATTTAGATTAAATCATTTGCTTTCTTTAGAATTTAGTTTACAATATTTCATCTAATTTACAAGTATGCCATTGTAATTGGATAAACTAGCATCAAACCAACCTAGATTTGATCATACAACCTGCTTTGATAATCAAAGGTTCACCCGCCTAGGTTGTAGCAGGACCTAAAGCGCAGGGAGAAGTTGATCGTTAAGGTCAAACTCCAGTCATTGGCTCAAAAACGTTGTAGATTTGACCATAGGGCTTGGCATCCCCTTAGAATCCACAACTTGCATTTTTGAGACCCAACAGGGGGTTACACCAATGAATAAAAGGATACATAACTGATAAAAAGGAAAGTTTGAAAGTGCATGAACACTGCAACTGAAGATCGAGTTGATGGCACATTAATTGCTGCAATTAAGGCCAATCTAACATTCTGACGAGGTGTAAATTGATGACAGCAACATTAATTTTAAATCTATTTTTATGTCTATTTCACAGGTATATAGATAGATATAAAGGCGGAGCTTTAATGGTGATGACATCATAGAGTGGTAGTGGATCACAGAGGAAGCGAAAGGAGTAAAGGCCTTCAATGAGAAGATATTTTGAGGTGGTTATGATTTCGAAGGGGCAAAACAACAGAAGATATTTTGAGGTGTTAGGGTTTCCAAAGGGCATCTTTATGCTCAGTATGGGTATGCTGCTCAGAGTATTTTGGCAGGATTTGTTTTCCACCGATTGATGCTGCACTTGAGATACAGATCGTTGATTGACTAGGGTTTTGGAACCATATTGGGGATAATTAGAGCTATATATTGAGCCCCTTTATTTTGTAATAAGTTACACAGGGATTCGTAGGAAGCACAAGGATCTGTAGAATAGAGCTAGAAGTTGTAATTAGTCTTAACATTTTGAGTAGAAGAGCATTTTTTAGTTTAGAGTAGAAGGAGGTCGCCTGTGTCTGCAATAAGGAATGCGTGGAACATCTAGCTTCCTTACTGTATCTGTAAAGCGTTGTAAGTTTTCTGTAAGTTGATTAATGAAGCTAAGAGTCATTCATACATTGTAAATCATATATGACTGTGTGTTTTGAATACAAATGAATCTCAAATTTTGCGTCTATATTCAGAGTGTCTTCTGGCTCTTCTTTGTATTTGAAATAATATCTCTTAAAGCTTGCAATCTTGAATGTGTGTTCGTGAAAATACTCAAGGCATTCGCATTTAATGATTTGGTCTGTGGATTTAATCAAGTTTGTTGTACTGCTTACAACATGAATAATAGAGCATTTAGATCCTGTAGCAGAATGAAGTTTAGTTTAGATTTCTCTAACTTTTCCCAAAACATTTGAAATACTTAGCTTAAACGCAGAAATTTAAAGGAAATTGTCTAATATTTGAAGGAAACATGAACAATTGAGTTGATATTTGATAGTTTTCATAATATTGAAAAGGAAATCTTGTGTTAATATAAATCATATAAAGCTTTGTGATACAGTAATAGATTTATGCAAAAAGAATGAATAAAATGTTGATATTTGTGATATTTTGCATAATCAGAGTCCAGTGAATCATAAAAACACCTTAAATCAAGTAAGACCCCTTGCATATTACAGCTTCACATCAACCTACTGAATTGTCCAACAGGTCAAGACCTGACCATACAAAAACTTGGGATTAAGTAATCTTAATTGATTTCGTCATATCTTTCAAGATAGTTAGGTTCATTTTGTGAATTTTAACTTTTGTTATGACTATGTAAAAAAAATCATCAACAGTTTTCTGGCACTAGGAGGGCCTGATTGGAGTTAGGGTTTGTTTTAAGTAAGGCTGGCTCATAATAGTAAGAGAGTGACTAGGTCTAGATCCAGTTTAGAAGATATATTTGTGCAATTACCTGATAAAAGGCAAAGTAGGAGTCCTTTGATTTGGAATCCTAGAATATCACATGCAGGAGGTTCATCTGGAACACCTCCTGGATCACCTTTTAGTATCCATAACATTGTCAGTCCTGATAGTTCTTCATTTAGATCTTTAAATCTTGGTTCAGCTCCTCCCAGAGGTCCTAGTCCTCCCAAAGTTCCCAGTCCTCCAAGAGCTCCTAATCCTCCCAGAAATCCTAATCCTCCAAGAAATCTAGATATTGCTACAGGTCTAGGTCAAGCACAGGTACCTACAATGGCTTACTTTAATGTTAATTCCCCCATACAGTTCACTGATTATCATGAGATGCCAAAAAATCCTGAAAAGATATGCCCTAAATACCAGTTGCATCAGGATCCAGAAGATCACATTAGGATATTTAAAGAAGCATGCTTTAGGGCCAGGTTAGTGTATGAGGATGTTGTGTGTAGGTTGTTTCCTTACACCTTCAATGAGCAGGCTTCTAACTGGTTTGTTAACTTGCCCAACGGTTACATTTCTTCTTGGGCACTTATGGAAGAAACATTTTTGTCTAGATTTAGAGGACCAATTGATCCTTCCACCTTATATCACAAATTGGCTACAATTAAGAGAGGTGAAGGAGAACTGATTGATAATTTTAATGATAGATTTCAAAAGGCTTATTCTAGGATAGTAGATCCTTACACAGTAAATGCATATACATTGTTAGCCATGTATTATGTTGCCTTAGATCAACTAACTACTATGTTTGTCAAAAGAAAAGTTAACATAGATACAATATCTAAAGCCTATAAGGAGGCAGCCTTAGTAAACCAAGAGATGAGGCAAACAACTTATAATCCATTTCCTAATGGAGGAAATCTTGGGATACAAAAATCAAACACAACCATGGAATGGAGTCCCTACACATATCACTCCATTATTGAATCCAATTCCTACATACACACATGTGTTTAATCCTGCCCCAATCTAGGCCATAGCCATTTATACTAGTAACACTGCCAATAATAATCAGAGTAATGGTCAATCTTTCTTCCAACCTCCTCAAGATACATTTGTGGCAAAGGCACAAGAGGAAAGAGAAGACATCAAAGAAATTACTGCACACTTGAGAAGATTGACTACTGAAATGACACAACTGAGAAATGAAAATTTCTATGGTAGAAACAACCAAGGATACGGTCAAAACCATAACTAAGGCTATAGTCAGAACTACAACCCAAACTATAACCAGAATCATAATAAGAATTATAACCAGGGTCAAAGTTCAAATCAAAACCATAATTACAATCAGAATCAAAATCATAATCCAGGACAACCAATGCAAAATAGAGGACCTATGGTAGATAACAGGGCCTAGGGTAATAAAAATAGGAACCAAAATTAGCCAAGGCGACCTAAGACATGGAACACTGGGCCAAATAATGACACTCTAGCTTCTCCATTTGAGAATTTAGACAATCAGGATACAAAACAAACAGCTGGAATTCAAATGGCTAATACAACATTGAAGAATTGGTGCAGATTTCATAATACCAGTGCCCATGCTAAACTAGATTGTCCTTAGTTCCATTTAGCAGCCAGTATTTCAATGTAGATGTACAGGCTCCCACTTCTGATTTTCTCATTCCCAAAGGTAATGAAGTAGTGCCCTCAAGATATGAGATTGCTTTAGTCTTAGAGACTTTTACCTTTGCAACTAGAGAAGAAGAGGATCAATTGTTAGAGGATGAACCTTATTTTTGTGAAAACCTATATCCTGAATTAGCCTTTGTACTAAATGCATTTCAGTTTCCCTTTGAAAGTGAAAATGAATTGTTATATGAAACAGAAGAGGTACAAGCTTTTCAGCAGTCAAATAAAAATCACACCTACAATTTCAGAAATAACACTAGGCGAGGAGGTCCTTTCACTACTTCCACTCCTCCTAACAATTTCAATACTCCCCCAAATCAGAATGCTAGTAATAACCCTGCTATACTGAAGGCTAATCATCATGCAAATAATGGAACAGTAGCACAAAAAGTCCAAACAGGTAAAACAAAGACAATAGAAACAATGAGGTTAATGAGTTATTTATCTGAAGAGATAAAGAAAATTGAGGTCAGTATACCTTTGTGTGAATTATTGAAAAGTCCAGGGGTCAAAAATGCTGTCATAAAATTCTTGGATACATCTGTCATAGGTGAGGTTTCTGCTGATGTGAGTGTTCCTAGTAGAGATTCACAACCCAAAGAAAAGAATAAGAAAATTGAGCAGGCTTCCAACACGAATGTGGTAATGTATGTAGATAAGAAAGAAGCCCCTCCTTTCTTGTTAACCATTAGAATGTTTGGAAAGAAAATACATAATTGCATGGTAGATTCTGGTGCATCAGCTAATGTAATGCCTTTAGGAATATGCAAAACTTTAGTGCTGACTCCTACCAAATCTGCCAAGGTTGTTACACAATTGGATAAAACTGAGGTTAATGTGATAGGAGAACTGATGCATATTCAAATGCAATTAGCCTCATATCCTAGGGTAAGTCAATTTATTGACATTCAGATAGTAGATATACCTATGAATTATGGGATTCTGTTGAGTAGAGGCTGGTCTAAAACATTGAATGGATATATGGCCACTGATTTTTCACATATGTGGTTACCTTGGAGAGGTGTTCCAAATCAGATCAGGATAGAAGCTAAACCTAGAATGAAACACATGATTATAGAATACAATAGGACTAATGAGATACTGTATGCTTCTGTTGAACCTGGTGTTTATAGAATCACTAACAAGGGAGCACAAATTGAAGAAATCCTGATGTTAAATTTTAGAGAAAAACATGTCAGTAAGGAAACAGTATTGTTCATTGAGTCTAATGGAAATTCTTCTGATGAAGAAAATAATGCAATGAATAATTTTGGTCAAACCATTAGACAAGAAATGGAAAGGTGCATTAAACAAAATCTGCCAGTTCAATGCAAATTGTATAAAAACATGTGTAGAGTCCATAATAAGCCACATTTTGAAGAGAATTGTGGAATGTGCAGAGATATTATAGAGTATTAATACATAAAATGCACAAAGGGAGTAGGAATGCAAGAAGGAAAGGTTAATCCTAATCAACCAGAGAAATACTTTCAGAATAACATAGATGTGTTGATCCCAAATTTAAAAGAAGAAACAAAGGACAAGAGTATTTGTCTTTCTGATCTACAAACTGAAAATATAATTATGCAAGTAGGTCAAAACGAATTGCCCATGAATGAACCAGATAGCACCTCACATGTGATAGAAAAAGCAAAACATGCCAAAGTAAAGGGTCAAAAGAATAAAGATGGCATGTGGACACTGAAATGTGATGGATCTAAATCAAAATAGGGTGCAGGTGTAGGTGTAGAACTTATAGATCCTCATGGTAAGTCATATGTGGCAGCATATAGGCTACAATTTTCTATACTAACAATGTTGCATAATATGAAGCTTTAATTTATGGACTTGTTTTGGCTATCAAGAAAAAGGTAAAAATGATCAGGGTATTTTCAGATTCTGAGTTAGTGGTCAGGCAAGTAAGGAAATTGTATTCATGCAACTACAAAAAGATGGTTTGTTATAGGCATAGGGTGTGGGATTTGATAGATTCATTTGATGCTTTCAACATAGAACATATCCCTAGAGAATTGAACAATAGACCAGATGCATTAGCAGTTGTTGCTAGCTCATTAGAACCCTTAACATTGTCAGGTTTAAAAATATTTGTTGTTGAGTCAGTAAATGTTCCTATCATACCAGATAATGTTACTCATTTTCAGGTATTTGAAGGGGATCAGCAAATTGTAGATTTTCTAAGTTGTAATGAGGTCTTTGAAGCTCAAATTATTGATGAATAGGAAAGGCCTGATGTATCCTGGGATGAAAAAGATATAATCAACCTAAAAAGCAATTTCTTACCTAAGGGGGTAATTGAGTTAGAACAAATTTTTGACTTTGATGGGGTAGTAAGACAGAAGGATTTGCCCAAAACTGAGGGAGGTGAGTGTGATCCATATAACCTTGGAACAAAGCAGAATCCACAAAATATACTTATTGGAAAGGCTTGCTCTGAAGAGTTGAGAAAATAAATTGTGGATGTTCTGAAAGAGTACAAACATATCATAGCATGGATGTATGAAGATTTGAAAACATATGATATGTCCATCATAACTCATGTGATACCCTTGAAACCTGATGTTAAACCATTTAGGCAGAGACAAAGGACTGTAAATGCCATTTTAGAGCCTTTAATCTTTAAAGAAGTGAAAAAATTGTTGTCTGCCAAAATAATTTTTCCAGTCAGACATTCAACCTGGGTAGCTAATTTAGTACCTTTGAGAAAGAAAAGTGGGGACATTAGGTTGTGTGTAGATTTTAGAAATTTGAATAAGGTATCTGAAAAAGATAATTATCCCTTGCCTCCAATAGATGAAGTGTTGCAAGCAGTGAATGGGGCTAATATGATGTCTTTCTTGGATGGATTCTCAGGATATAACCAGGTCTTAATAGATAAAGAGGATAGATTAAAGACCACTTTTACTTGTAAATGGGGAAATTATGAATACAGAAGAATGCCTTTTGGTCTAATCAATGCAGGTGCCACTTTTCAGCGAGCCATGGACATTGCATTCCGTGGATTGTCAGGTAGGTGCATTGTTGTTTATATGGATGATCTAACTGTTTACTCTAAAGATGCATCCACTCATGCTGAAGATCTCAGAAGAGTACTTAAAAGATGTGAAAGGTATGAAATTTCTCTCAACCCTAAGAAATGCTCATTTGGCGTAACTGAAGGAAAATTATTAGGACATGTCATTTCTAAAAATTGGATATCTATTGATCCTGATAGAATAGAAGGAATAAAGAAATTGCAATTACCAAATAGTAAGAAAGAACTAAAGTCATTTTTTGGCAAGATTAATTTTGTTAGGAAGTTTATTATAGGGTTTGTAGAAATTGTGCAACCATTGAATGCCATGCTGAAGAAGGATGCAAAAATAGAATGGACACCAATAGCTAAAGCTATGTTTGAAGATATTAAGGAGACCATTTCTAATGCTTTTGTGTTGACAAGTCTAGATTATACAAAGCCATTTTACATTTATTCTTTTGCATCTTCACATTTAGTTGTAGCTGCTTTGACACAAAAGGGAGAAGACAACGAAGAAAGACCCATAGCTTTCATGAGTGCCCCTCTGAAGGATGCACAACTGAAATATCTTGATACAGAAAGGTAGGCATTTGCATTAGTAAGAGTAGTGAAAAAGTTTAGACATTATATCTTACGCAGTCAGATTAAAGCCATAGTACCAGATGCAGCCGTGAAGATGTTGTTGATGCAAAATGAGCCTAGAGAAAAAAGAGCTAAATGGATTACAACATTGCAAGAGTTTGATATGGAAATTATCCCAATGAAGTTGGTCAGAGGACAAGCATTAGAGAAGACCATAGCAAACACAGATCCAAATTTGGTGAAACAACAGTATGTGTTGAATACTAATGATGCATCAAGGTGGTATGATGATTTGAACACTTTTCTAATATCAGGCAAATATCCAAATAAGATGGAATCTTCTCAGAAGAGAGCTTAAAGATTAAAGCACAGAAGTACATGGTACAAGGAGGTCTTCTATTCAAGAAGAACTATGAAGGAATATATTTATGATGTTTAAACAGAGTTGAAGCAGATAAGGTGTTGTCAGAGCTACATGATAAGTATGGAACTGCTCATGGTTCTCATTTAGTTACAACGCATAAGATATTAAGAGCAGGATACTATTGGCCTACAATGTTTAAAGATACAGAGAGTCACATTAGAAGTTGCCACACCTGTCAAACTATAGCAGATAAGGGAAGGAATTAGGTTAATCCATTACAGCCAGTGATTGAGTCTAGACCATTTGCACAATGGGGCTTAGATTTCATTGGGGTCATAAATCCTTCATCATCTACAGGACATAAGTTTATACTGACAGTAACTGACTACTGTACGAGGTGGATTGAAGCCACATGTTGCAATTTCTCTACTACTGAGGTCGTTATCAAGTTCCTTGAAGAAAACATCATCACCAGGTTTGGAACTCCATATTCGTTGGTATGTGATAATGGCCCTGTTTTTTCTTCTCTAAAATTTTCTAAATGGGCATTTGAGTATGGGATAGTTTTAAAGTTTTCTTCAAATTATTATCCTCAGGGGAATGGGTTGGCTAAGTCTACAAACAAAATTTTATTGGATATAATCAATAAGCTAACGGAAAAGAATCCTAGAGAGTGGAACACATTGTTGAAATATGCACTGTTGGTAGATAGGACTAAGGTTAAGTCAGCCTTGGGCAATGCACCTTATCACTTAGTTTATGGGACTGATCCCATACTTCCAGTGAATTTAAGAATACCAGTCTGGAAGTTTGCTAATGAATATTTAGGCTTTGATGATCATAGAGAGGCCAGAATAATACAAATGTTGCAACTAGATGAGAAAAGAGATCAAGCCATTGAGAAATTTGTCAAACATCAAGCAGTAGTCAAAAGATGGTTTGATAAAAGAGCAAGAGTCAAAATGTTTAGGATATCAGACTTAGTGCTATGTTGGGATAAAGCACATGAAAAGAAAGGGAATCATGGAAAATTTGACAAATTATGGTTAGGTCCATTACAGGTCGCATAAATAATTGGAGATAATACTTTCAGGCTCAAAACCTTGACTGGGGAAGATGTGCCATTACCAGTTAATGGCCAACACTTGAAACATTACTTTCAGGTTTGAGGTGAGGGAAGTTAGTTTCTGTGTATCATAATGTAAATAATGTACAGTTTTGGGTTGTTTTTGTTTTTGTTTTTTATTTTGTTTGTTTCTTTGTTTTGTTGGTCGTTTGTATAGTCCGTTTGTTTTGTTTGCTTTGTTGTTTTCCTGTGTGCTGGGGTCTTTATTTTGTTTTGAAGTATGCAGGAGCAGACTTACAACCACTGAAAACAATGGAAAATTTAGAACATTTGAGTTAATTATTTGAAATTTATGCATAACTTATTGTGACTGTCATGAATGTAGAAAGTTGTTTGACATGTGAAATTTTGTATTCAATAACTGTGGGTTGAGTATTCAAGGGAAGTTTCTCACAATGACACACCTAAAATCCTTGGGTTTGTTCAACCTACTAGTGTAGATATTAGGTGAAAAATCAGAGGTCACCCTTGCTACCATTACAATTCTCAGCTTAATTTTAGCAAGTGATCATTCCTTGCATCATGAAGTTACAACTGTATTATCTTATGAAATCTCTATCAAATACATATATATATATATATATATATATAAATAATAAAATAGATTTTATTGAAAATCCAAATTAAGCCATCTAAGTAACTCTACTAGGGCTATAGACGCTTGCTAGCAGTGGGGCTCTACTTAGGAGAATTGTAACGATAACCTTGTCGGAGCTATGGATGCCTGCTGGTAGCAAGGCTCTATCCGGTTGGCTATGAGAGAATGACATCAACTACGTAGTCTAATATCAATCACTGGTTTGTTCAACTAATTTTCAAGATGATGATTATTAATCATATGCACCCACTTAAACTGAAACGAAGATTCATGCACATTATTAAATACATTAAGTCTCAAGTTGGATAATGATTTGCAGAAAAGATAGTTGGAAGTTATGAATTTATTCCATTTAGTTTTCTTTAATGGTTTTAATTTGATTGTTTTGTTTGGTTGCTAGTTGTTGTGATGCTCACAACACACCCCATTTTACTCCTTAGCAAAATGAGGACCCCTACTGTGGCTTTGCTTTTTGCTTTTGTGTTTGGGTCTATTGGGTGATAAAAGGGAAAAGAGAGTGAAAGTTACAAACCTTGTTGAAAATAAAGAAAAAATTGCATTGAGTACTAGAGATGGATATGGGTGAATTGCTTGTCATAAATGAGTGAGGGTTGCTTTTTGAACCATGTGAAAATTCCCTGTATTTTGCAAGTTATGAGTGTTTTGGTAAAATGTACAATGTGAGGGTTTATATGTTGCATATACAAAGTTATTTGTATATCGGGATTGCATGTCGCTCATATACAAAGTCCTTTGTATATCGAGTCTTGCATATACAAGTCGCCAAGTGGGTTGTCAGGGTTTTTTTTAAGTCATTTTACTTATATGCATTTTGTTAAACGTTCTATCTATACATACAAGTCGGGCCTGAAACATTTCAAAGTTTGAATGAATAAATGGTTAAGTCCGATGAATGCATAAACTGTTTGTATGTTAGGCAAAGGGTGGATATACAAAGCTATATACATAGTGCAGAACCAAAAAGTTATGAAGTAAAGTTTTATGGTTGTATGTTTCGGGCTTTGTATGTTTCGGGACATACAAAGCAAAATATGCAATGATATATGCATGCCACGGACCTGACAGAGTTCAAAGTTTAAATGAATAAATAGTTAAGTCTGCCATTTGCATATCAGGGTTTGTATGTTTGAATGAATAGAAATATACAAGGAAATGTACAACACTTTATATACATGTCGCGGAACCGAAAAAGTGAGTGTACTGTGGTATATAAAACTTGGAGTCCGAAAGCACATACAAGAGAGTTTGTATGCATCTATGCTTGTATATAAGGGTTTTGTACAAATATTATATGCATTGCAGAGATACAAAGGAAAAGTAAGGTGGACCCCACTGATTGCACATTGGGCTTGTATAATTATAATGTATATCTCAGATATACAAGTTGATGTATGTTAAAAGATGCAAAGCAGAGTTACAAGCCGATAAAGAGTTGCATCAGCATGAGTAGGGTGATCAGAGTGAAATTGTTAGCTCACCCCGACTGAGGAGAGTCACGCCGATGGCAGAGATAACCAAACTGATAAGGAGTTACATCGCCATGAGTAGTGCGATCGGTGGAAAGTTTTCAGATCGCTCTGACCGAAGGGGGTTATGCCGATGAACAAAAGGATATACAAACCAAATAAATTGTATCGGCGTGAGTAGTGCGATCGGAGTGTAACTTTTTGATCAACTCGACGAAGAAGCTCACGCCGATAAGGAAGATATGCAAAACGATGAAAAGATTACATCGGCCAGAATAGAGCAATCAGTAGAAGTTTTTTAGATCGCTACGACTAAGGATAGTTATGCCAATGGTGAAGGAAATACTAGCCAATAAAGTTACATCGGCTAGAAGGGTGCGATCGGCGGGAAACTTTTGGATCGATCCGACTGAGTGGGTCATGCCGATGATGAAGATATACATAACTGATAAAAAGGAAAGTTTGAAAGCGCATGAACACTGCAACTAAAGACCGAGTTGATGGTGCATTAATTGCTGCAATTAAGGCCAATCTAACATTCTGATGAGGTGTAAATTGATGACAGCAAAATAAATTTTAAATCTATTTTTATGTCTGTTTCACAGGTATGCAAGTAGATATAAAGGTGGAGCTTTAATGGTGATGACATCATAGAGTGGCGGTGGATCACAGAGGAAGCAAAAGGAGTAAAGGCCTTCAATGAGAAGATATTTTGAGGTGGTTATGATTTTGAAGGGGCAAAACAACAAAAGATATTTTGAGGTGTTAGGGTTTCCAAAGGGCATCTTTACGCTCAGTATGTGTATGCTGCTCAGAGTATTTTGGTAGGATTTGTTTTCCACCGATTGATGCTGCACTTGAGATACAGACTGTTGATTGACTAGGGTTTTGGAACCATATTGGGGATAATTAGAGCTATATATTGAGCCCCTTTACTCTGTAACAGGTTACACAGGGATTCGTAGGAAGCACAGGGATTTTTAGAACAAAGCTGGAAGTTGTAATTAGTCTTAACATTTTGAGTAGAAGAACATTTTTTAGTTTAGAGTAGAAGGTCGCCTGTGTCTGCAATAAGGAATGCGTGGAACATCTAGCTTCCTTACTGTATCTATAAAGCATTGTAAGTTTTCTATAAGTTGATTAATGAAGCTAAGAGTCATTCATACATTGTAAATCATATATGACTGTGTGTTTTGAATACAAATGAATCTTAAATTCTGCGTCTATATTCAGAGTGTCTTCTAGCTCTTCTTTGTATTTGAAATAATATATCTTAAAGCTTGCAATCTTGAATGTGTGTTCGTGAAAATACTCAGGGCATTCACATTTAATGATTTGGTCTGTGGATTTAATCAAGTTTGTTGTACTGCTTACAACATGAATAATAGAGCATTTAGATCCTATAGCAGAATGAAGTTTAGTTAGATTTCTCTAACTTTTCCCAAAACATTTGAAATACTTAGCTTAAACGTAGAAATTTAAAGGAAATTGTCTGATATTTGAAGGAAACATGAACAACTGAGTTGATATTTGATAGTTTTCATAATATTTGAAAAGGAAAGCTTGTGTTAATATAAATCATATAAAACTTTGTGATACAGTAACAGATTTATGCAAAAGAATGAATAAAATGTTGATATTTGTGATATTTTGCATAATCAGAGTCCAGTGAATCATAAAAACACCTTAAATCAAGTAAGGCCCCTTGCATATTACAGCTTCACATCAACCTACTGAATTGTCCAATAGGTCAAGACCTGACCATACAGAAACTTGGGATTAAGTAATCTTAATTGATTTCTTCATGTCTTTCAAGATAGTTAGGTTCATTTTGTGAATTTTAACTTTTGTTATGACTATGTAAAAATAATCATCAACAGCATGGACATCTCAAATTTACTTTGCATCTGATCAGAATTTTTTTTACACATGCTCTCATTTCCACCAAAAATGATATCATCAACAAATACCTCAACAATCAAGATGTGTTCATGATCAATTTTGAAGTAAAGATTATTGTCAGTTGTGCCTTTGCTAAAACCTAACTTTAGCAAATACTTATCTAATCTTGCATACCAGGCTCTTGGTGCTTGTTTAAGACCATACAATGTTTTCCTCAATCTATAGACCATATCTCCTTGATCAAACAACTGGAATCCTTCTGGTTGCTCAATGTAGACTTCTTCTTCCAAATCTCCATTCAGAAATGTTGACTTGACATCCATCTGATAAACTTTGAAATCTTTGTAAGCAACAAAGGCAAGAAATAGTCTGACTACTTCTATTCTTGCCACCAAAGAAAAAGTTTCTTCAAAGTCAATTCCCTCTACCTGAGAGTATCCTTTGCATACCAATCTTGCTTTGTTTCTCACAACTTCACCATCTTCATTCAATTTATTCCAGAAGACCCATTTAGTTCCAATTACATTTTTGTTTTCAGGTCTAGGAACAAGATCCCAAGTATTATTCTTTTCAATTTGCATTAATTCTTCTTCCATTGCTTTTACCCAACTTTCATTATTACAAGCTTCATTCACTGACTTTGGTTCAATCTTTGAAATCAAATAATACTCCACTTGTCCTTCAACAATTTTTCTTCTAGTTTTAACACCTTTATTTCTATCTCCTATGATCTGATCTTCAGAATGATTCAACCTTACATACCTGGGTGTTTTGGAATTTTTCTGAACTTCTGATTCTTAAACTTGCTCCTCAACATTTGCACTAACTTCTTAAGTTACTGGTTTCTCCAGAGCACTCTGAATCTAAGTTTGAGTTTGAGCTTACTTTCCTTCATTTGGATCTTCATTTTGATCATCTGAATCATATCCATATGTCCTGGAAGGTCTTTCCTTGCTTTCATCAACCTTGACATTAGCACTTTCAATAATTCTTTTCAATCTTTTGTTGAAGCACCGGTATGCCTTGCTTTGGTTAGAATAACCCAGAAATATTCCTTCATCACATCTAGCATCAAACTTGCCTAATTCTTCATCTCTTTTGATATAGCATTTACTACCAAAAACTTTAAAGTATTTGATAGTAGGAGCATTACCAAACCACAGTTCATAAGGTGTTTTACCAGTATTACCTTTGATATGTACCTTATTAAGAGTGTAGACAAAGTACTCACCACTTCTCTCCAATAAGCATATGGAACATTTGCCTCCATCATCATGGTTCTAGCAGCCTCTTGAATGGTCTGATTCTTCCTTTCCACAACTCCATTCTACTAAGGAGTCCTAGGAGTAGATAAGTATCTTCTTATTCCATGCTTTTCACAAAATTCATTGAACTCACCAGAGATAAACTCTCCACCTCTGTCAGATCTCAGACATTCAATCTTCACACCAATCTCATTCTCCACCTTAGCCTTGAACACCTTGAATCTATCAAGAGCCTTTGATTTCTCTTTCAAGAAAGTGACCCACATCATCCGGAAGTAATCATCAATCAATAACATAAAGTATACATCTCCTTGCAAACTCCTAACTCTGGCAAGACCACACAAATCAGTGTGCACAAGTTCCAATAACCCACTTGAAAATTGTTCTTTACTTTTGAATGTAGCTCTACTTTGTTTGCCCAACTGACATTCCTTACACATGATATTAGTAGGTTTTACAAGCTTTGGAAGATCTCTCACAATATGAGTAGTGCTTATCTTGACAATTTTGTCAAAGTTTACATGACACATTCTCCTATGCCATAACCAACTCTGATCAATCTCAGCAATCAAACAACTTTTACCAACACTAGTTAAATGAAAGATATTACCTCTACTCTGTGTGCCAGATGCAATCTCAGTTCCAAAGCTTTCCAAAATTTTGCATTTTCCATCCTTGAATCGAAGATCATACCCTTTGTCAATCAATTGTCCAACACTGAAAAGATTATGCTTTAATCCTTCTACATACAGAACATCATTAGTATTATTTTTACCATCAAGAGAGATGGATCCTCTGCCATGGATTCTATCAGCTGGATTGTCTCCAAACTTCACAATTTCACCTTCATATTTTTCAAAACTTATAAACTTACTTTTATCACTAGTCATATGATGAGAACATCCACTGTCAATCACCCACTCATCCTTTTCTTCAACCGTAGCATCCAAGGCACTTTCCACATTCACACAGCTAGTATATCCAGTAGGCACCGGATCTTCTTCTTGGATAGAAATGAACACCCAATCATTTCCAAAGGCACTTCCCATATCAAACTCATCATCTGTGACCCCTTCATCAATAGCTTCTTGGACATAGTAGCATTTCTTCTGACCTCTAGATCTGTTAGGGTTTGTCTTTGAAACCCTCTCTAGACATCTTGAAGCAAAATGACCAATTTTATTGCAAGCAAAACATTTGAAAGGCAACTTTCCTTCATACTTACCGGATCCTCTTGGTAATCTTTTGGCAATAAGGGCTTCAAGTTGTTCAAGCTCAGATTCATCTTCTTCAAGTTCCTTCCTTGCCTTTTCATATCTGGTTGATCTTCTTGAAGAGATTTCACCTAGATCAAATCTTTTCTTTTTGAAAATACTGGCCTTAAATGTAGATTCTGATTTAGGAAGAGAATCACCAGACTCACTCATTTCAAACACTGAAATCTTGCCAACCAATTGATCTCTTGTAACTATTGTGACAGTCCTGATCTCCTCAATAGAATCAACTTTATGCTTGTATGTAGCAAGTAAGGATCTGAGTACCTTAGCAACAATCTTTGATTCTTCCAATACTTCTCCAACACTCCTGATACTGCTCACAAGTTCATTCACCTTCTGCATTTAGGAAGTGATGTTTTCATCTTCACTCATCCTTAAACTTTCATATCTGCCCTTCAGGCTCTATAGCTTAGCACATTTGACATATGTATCACCTTCATACAGATTTTCCAACTTCCAAATTTCATGAGTGGTTTTCAATTCTAGGACATTTGTCATTTCTATATTAGTCAGGGCACTCAACAATGCTTCTTTAGCTCAAATGTTGTGTTCAACTTCTTTGAGTTCATCTAGAGTTGAAGGGCCTTTTTTCTGGAGGCTTATACTAATCCTTAGTTATCAACCAATAAGAATCACTTATGCATTGCAAATGACATTCCATCCATTTCTTCCAATTTGTTCCATCAAATCTCAGACTATCCTTGTATGTTGACATCCTAGATCTCCTCAAGCGGTCAAGCTTCTTTTAGAGGAATCGGCTTTGATACCAATTGTTGAAAATAAGCACAGACAACTGAGAGGGGGGTGAATTAGTTGTCTCAAAACTTTGACTTTTGCTACTTTTAAACTTCTTTATCACTTATTATCAGATTATTGATTTAACCATGAAAGCATGAATCAATAACACATGAGCAGAAACATAATCAACACACATAACACCAAGATTTTTACGTGGAAACCCAGTTAAGGGAAACCCACAGTGGGGGTTAAGCCACAAGATTTATTCTCTCTTAAAAGAATAGAAAATGGGAAGGCACTTGCCTTCAGGCAAACTGCCCAGAGCTCACTGCTCAAGAGAGGCTCACCACCTACAGAAACATTCACAAGATTAACACAAATGAATTGAATTGAGAAACAATATCTTCTTCATGCCAATGTTCAGTTCCATTGAAGCTCACAACACCTCTGCTCTGCTCCCAAACACATCCTTGCTAAATCTACATCTTCGCTCACATTTTCCCACATTTCCATGACTTCACAACACTTATTTATACATGACATCAACTTTGGAATGAACATCAAAGTCAGCCTTACATTCATCAACCATTGGAACAATCTCCAAGGTCGGCATTACAAAAATTTACAAAAAGACTTGACTCAATACAAAATACTACATGTGGATCACTACATTGTTGGTCCAACATAACTGGGACTCAAATCTTCCTCGAACAACATGCCAAGCTTCATAGAACTTCTCTTTGATCATCCCCAACACACATGAAACATCCGGTCGACCAAGACTGGAAAGAACAACAACACCCAAGGGGAAATCTTCAACTATGAGCTCGATCTTCAATGCGGACCACCAACACAATAGGCACATGATCTAGAGACCTCCACAAGCACAATGAAATCAACAAGAACAACTGCACCACCTCAAATCATGAGAATCACTTGCATCTTCATATCAGAACTTAAGAACACCAACTGTCATGACTGTCACACTAGAAAGATTGCTTGCGGACCTCCAAACCATGAACCACTTGAGTTGAGAATACACACCAACATCCCAATCATACCTACAAAACTGCAGACCATAATAATTCAATGCAGAGAAATCTGGACCAAGTTCCTGTCACCCTGTTACCATTGTGTTGTTCTCAAAATCAGCTACGCTCGTTTTTGTAGACAACCCCCACGAAACTTGCCCGTTTCATGATCTACACTCTAAGTTCGCAAATCAAGACAAGATTCCCTTGATCTCGCGTAAAGTTTTTTGACATTCTAGACTGGTTTATGACATTCCTTTGAATCGGTTTCTCGATATTTGTGAATATCGTTTAAGTTGTAAACTGATTAGAATGTTAATTTTGCCCACTTTTCAAGAGTTAGTAAAAATTTTAGTTTTCATATGCAGTAGCGGCATTTTTTGCCGCTCCTGCATATCTTTTTTGACTTGTTTTATTACATGTGTAATAGCGGCAAAATATGCCGCTCTTACATGTGCTTTTCATTTAACATGTAAAGGCGGCGAATTTTGCCGCCGTTACATGTTACTCCAACTTTGTGCACTATCAGCGAATTTCGCCGCCTTGGCATGTTTTTTTAATACAAGTGTGGGGTCGGCCGATTTTGCCACCCAAACAAGATCTTCAGAGTCTTGAACACCAAGTGCCATTAATGGCCACTCATGCCACTCGTTTAACACTTGTTTTTTAGTTATTTAATATGTTTTGATTGTTTATTTCACCATTTCATTTCTTTCTCCCGAGCTATTCGTTTGACTCCTCCAGCATCGTTTGATCGGGCCAAGCTGTGATTTAATCGCACTCTTCATCGTTGAACTTAGGGTTTCAGACGTTTGGACAAGTAAATCCTCTAGCCATTTCTTTTTCAAACTTAGGGTTTCGTCCGTTTTGGATGGCTTTCTTTTGTCTTAATTTTGTTATAGTTTTCGTTGAAAGATTGTTCTCTTAAAACTGTTATGGTTGTTTTGCTCAATCTCTGGTCGGTTCTTCATTTTGAATATGTTTTAGACGATCGATGTTGGTGCCCTAAGTTTTATCGTTTGAGGGACGGCGGATTTACCGCTCGAACCTTTGAATACTTCCCAAATACCAAAGGGTATGGGCGGCAAATTTCGCTGCCCATACATGACAATCTCTTACCCTTCCATTGTGCAGTGTCAACCACTTTCGCCGATCAAACATTGCGAAGATTAATTCATACCAATGTGCATTGATGGTGAATTTTACCGCCGATGTATAACACTTGCAATTTTCTATCAAACGTAGCGTCGGCAGTTTTTGCCGCTCCAACATATAACTTTTGATTCTTGGAACATGCAGTAGCGGTGAATTTTGCCGCTCTGTCATGATTTTGTTTTTCCCAATCCATGCATGGGTGGCAAATTTCGCCGCCAATGTAAATAATAAAAAACCCTCATATGTAAGGGTGGCAAATTTTGCCGCCCATGCAAAAACTATCTCAAATTTTTCTAACTCCGAAAAATTTCCAGTTTTGATTTTCTGAGCCCGCTTCTCCTCTGATTTTTGGCCAGCTCACACTATAGCTCTTTTTCAAGCGCATTCCCATAGTTGTGATCATCAACATGCAATTTTCCCAGATTGCCAGTATTTTCCCTAATTGCATGATCATGATTTTTTGTTGTAGTTTCTTCTGTGGAGCTTCGTCCTACATCAAACTTCTTCTCGTTGAAAGCTCATCCAAATGACTGAGTTGTCCCCGAAGAAAACAAAAGCGATGAAGTACAAATATCAAGGTGTTTTCCCAATCACCTCAGTCCATTCTAATGTTGATGACATTAGAGATACGGAAATCAGCCATGTTGATATGGCTGAGTTTGTAGAGAGGACAAAGTCTAACAACACCAGTGCTATGATGAAGAGGATAGTGGAAAGTAATATTCATTTGGTCTCATCCTTCCAAGTGGCAGCTCACAACACAAAATTTGTTCTTCAATGTGCTCATTTCTATAACAAAGACACTAGGTCTGTGGTGGACGCCAGTGGTAATGTGATAATTAGGTTGGATCCTGAGTTCATTGATAAGGTGTTCATGTGTCCTCCTGCGACAGAGGTATTGAAGCTTGACTTTGTTGAAGCTCAAAAGGTATATGACAAGAATCCAGAGAAAGCAAAGAAAGTAATCAACAACAAATGGTTGAAGACTGCAAGATCAAATTTGTCGAGGTGGCCACGTAGTTTCCCTCGAAGTGATTTTGTAGAGGAAGTTGGTGACCTGATTACTCTCCTCAGCAGGATAAGGGGTTTGCCTTCCTCTTCACAGTTTCATGAATGGATGTATCCTTTCATTAAGGTCATACTCCAGGGTAAGCAAACTATTTTCTGGGGAGAACAAATCAGTAACGCTTTGCATGAGTAGCTGACGAAGGTATCCACTACCTCCAAGTTCTACATGAATTCCTATCTGGTATACATTTCAGCCTCCATGAGGATTTTTCTAGGATTATCATCGGAAGGGGATAGTAGAGTAGTTCCAGTATACCAATATTATTCCCAGCTGACATTGAAAGGTTCAATTCATCATTTCAGGAGGGTGAATGATGCATTCTTTGCTGTATTCTTGTGTCTTTTTGATCCCCAACTGGAGCAGAGAAGAATTTCATATGAGGCATGGACAGTGGTAAATGACTTCGGGTGTATGTTTTTACAACTTCCATCTTTTTCATACTTGAGGGTTGGCTTTTTCCAAGGTTACCCTTATATGCTTCTGAGATTCCCTTCAGATAAACTGGTCTTGATGGAGTTGTGCAGACAAATGATTGTTGTGCATAACAAACAGATGGAACTCAAGAAGCCTGGTTTCAGATTCCCAGTAGAAATCGACAGATATTCTGTATTGACTGCCGCAAAGGCAAGGGCCATGGAGACAGAGATGTAGTTGGTCACCATGAAACAATTCAAGAGGACACCAAAGTTTGACTACAGGGGTGTAAAGGATAAAATTAGACAGAAAACTCAATTTCATGAACCCATGCTGGAAGATGTCTAGGTAGACTTGAGGACAGAGGAAGATATCAGGAAATTGGACTATAGTAGATTGTCCCTGGAACAAATTGAATATCTGGGACTTGCTGATATTCCAGAAGATCTTGTGGATGATGGGGAATTGGTTGATGCCAGATATGATGCAGAACAGATTGCTAGTACTCCTCTTCCTCCAATCCAATGGTCCCAAAAGGAGTTGACCTCACTGAGGAAGAGATTTGAGCCCATATTGGCTAACACCAATAACTGGCTGGTGGATAAAGGAATTACTCTAAAAGAATTCCTCACTAGGTCATAAACTAAAGTTCAAGAGCAAACTGGTAAAAAGGTGGAAAACAGAATGAAGAATAACAGTGATGTTCCCTCATCCTCTAAAACACACAAGCCTAAGATCAAATTTGTGACAAAGAAATCAAAAGCTGTGGAGGAAGAACCTGAGATAAAAGATATGGAAGTTGAGGAGCTAGCTACTGAAGAGCCAGCCATAGAAGAGATGGATGTTGAAGATAGGACTACAGATCAACAAGACGAGGAGGCTTTGTCTCCACAGGAAAATACACAACAAGAAATGAGAGTATCATCCCCATTGCTTAATACACCTGTTGCAGCTCCTGTGTCTATTTCCCCTATTGATATTACTTCTTCTGAGTCTCCCTCTCCTCCTAAAATAATTTTTGATAATCCCCAAAACACTTTTGAAGATGTTCTTCGTTCTTCTGAGTTAATTCCTAGTTTGTCTTCTTCATCTTTTGATATTGGAGATACATCCATTTTTTATCATTTTGTCATGAATACTGAGCAAGTTTCTAGTGCCAATGTAACAGGTGCAGTTTTTACTAACACCCCACCTATTGTTTCTACTATCAGTGCAAGCATAGTTCTGGGAACACCAGCAGTACGAATGGATCCCAATGTGAGTACATCTCTGCTTCCACCTTGGTTATCAGCTTACACACCAAAAAGGAAAAAGCAAGCCATCTCCCCAGATGACTTTGATTTCACTAAGCTGGTACCTGCAAAGCCTAAGGCCCTGAAGAAACTGAAGATTCTTTCCAGGTTATTTGAAGACAAGGGACACAAATTTTTGGAGATAGCAAAACCTCCACAGGATGCAACTGTTGAAAATTTTGATATGAATGACTACTCTATTTCTAGAGTTGAATTGGGCAAAATAACCCATGAAAGCGCTAAAAATGATATGCAATCAACCATGGACATCCTAATCCAGAAGTTTGACAGGGAAAAGGAAATGAAGGATTACTACAAGGCAATGGTAGAACAGCTAATTACGGTGGTAAGGAAGATCACTTTGAATTCAGAAGCAGTTACTCCAGAGGCCGTATCTGTAGAAGACCCCATCGTTCTGAAAGCAAAATAGACCCACCTCAAAGGAAAAGTACTTGAAGAGTAGTTAGAAAGGATGCGTGCACAAGGAATCTCTTTGCTCACAGACGTATCTGAGAAGACAGATAAAATGAGAAAAGTAAAAGCAGAGCTTGATGATCTCATTGATGCTATCTCTCAAGATATTGAATGCATAGAGAAGAATCATGATAAATGGGTAGAAATGAGGAAGCTCAAAATAAGTACCCTAATATCAATTGGTGCTATTTCTAACAGGGATTCATATACAGAAACAAAGGAAGCATTGATGTACAGGAGCCTGTGCTTAGGGAGTTGATTAATGATCTTGAAGCTGCAAAGGAAATCAGTGAACAAAATGATATTAGTCTTTTGCATAAGTTGGAGGAGTTGCCATGCAAGCTGGTATCACAGGACAACCAATTTCTTCCTACAGAAGAAATGGTTCGAGTATTCAAAGATATGTTCCAGAAAGAGTTCGAAGATAAAACATTTTTAATGACTTCTGTGGACAATCTTTTGGACAACCAATTAACTTTGGATAATTTGAAAACTAAGTTAACTAATCATGTTAAATCTGTCACTACAGTGAAGGATGCCATAGTCCAAGCTAAGATGATCTTGAGGAACACAGTCAGCCCAGATAGCATTGGGATGCAAGATACCTTCACAACATATGATGCTCATATGAGGAAAGATGGCAACACAAATTGAAGCAGTCATTTTTCCTTAGTTTATTTTAGGTTTTTCACATGTACTTTCAAAACAATTTTAGACATTTTTACATGTACATTTTTCATATGTAATTACATGTAAAAATATAGGAAGTCCCAAGTCAATAAGGACTCCTATTTTTGAATAAGTCAAAGTAGTTAAGTTTTTCCTAAATTTTCTCAAGGCCTTTCCCTATAAATAAAGGGGGCCTCTTTTGTAAATATTATCTTTTGTCTATTGCAAGAATACTCTGGCTAATTGAAAAGCAAATCAAGACTTTGTGCTTTTTGTGAAAATCAATTATCAAATATTTATCAATACAAGAAAGCAAGTTCAATTCCAATCTTTGTCTTGGGATTATTTGTGTTGTGATAGTATTGTTCTTACGTCTTGCTATCAGAATCTTCTTTGGTAATAATTGAAGTGTGGAGTTTGTTTCAAGTGATTGAAGAGCGCTCTTAATTTGATTTTGATAGACTTTGTGTTATCAAATCATTTGTGAGGATTATGTTCATGTTGGTGAGAATACAATAGTTTGGAGACTTTGTGCTGCAAGTTGTTATATTCGATTTACTTTTATCATCTTGAAGAGGATTGAAGACTTTGGCTGCATTCTACTCCAAACAGTTCTATTTACAATTAGTAAGTGAGGTAATAGAAAACTTTGTGTTTCTGTGATTTTGTGATAATTTATAAGTCTTTTATCAAGAGTTTGAAGTATAAACATCTATTCTAAAAAAAGAGAATGAGATGAGATGGAACCACCACAAACATAGTTTTTAGTGTACATAAATTTCATAAGTTGTTTTGTTTGCAAAAGTCAAGTAACTAGAGGGAACCTCCCCTTGCTGAGAGGAGAGACTTTGTCTCATCACAGCTGTGGCTGATATACCCATTTTGCCGTTAGCGAGTTAACGACAAAATATTCACCCAACAGTTTTTTGGCGACTCTACTGGGGAAGGAACATGCAACTTGAAGCGTTACGCTCTGAGTTGAAGTATTTTTAGTTCTTTTCCATTTTGTTGCAAAATTGTGTTTAGCATACTACATTCTGGCAGATTCCCAGTACACCAGAAGCAAGAGGGCTTAGGGTATTACTGATCCTGCATTTGAATTGATGCAGCAAAATAATTTTGGATTCTTAACTCCACGACCTCGTCTTCAGCGCACCAGGAGTTTTCCTCCTACAAACGCTAGGTCTCCAATACCAGGTGAAGTTTCTAGTGCTAGTGCTAACAGAGTTTTGTCTATTCATACGACACCAAGGTTTGTTATCCCGCCTTTCAATTAGCACGTCATGGTAGCCCAAGGCCCTTGGGGTAATACCTTTGGTCCTCTAAATTTGACTCCACCCTTGCACGAACTACCTCGTAGTTCAAGAAAGAATTTCCCCAAATTCTACGGTGATGGGAAGGTTCATCCTGATGAGCACATTACGGCTTTCTGTATAGTCTGTGGTGTGATAGGTGTCGAGCACGAAGATGTAGTTGTACGACTCTTTGTAGAAACATTGCAAGGTGCTGCTGCAGACTGGTTTTACCACCTTCGAGCTCAGAGCATAACGAACTGGAATACTCTCAAAACCAAGTTCGAAGCCAGGTTTAAACCTGCGAAAGATGCACATGCATTGTTGGCACAGTTGACACAAATGAAAAAGGAACCTCATGAACCTATGCGAGATTTCATCGCTAAGTTCAATAAGTTGAGAAACAGGATTCCCACCATTGCTAAGCCAACAGTGGAGAACCTTAAATGTTTCTTTATCAATACACAACTTCTCTAGGTGAGTTTTCTATTAAGGCGAGCTGCTCCTACCGATCTTGCTGCAGCTCAAATTCTGGCAACTAAAGTGGAAGATGATCTTATCCTTGCGGGTAAGATAAGAAGGGATTCTAATAGAAATAAAAGCTCCTCTTCTACTGAGAATTCTTCCACAAGCACCACGGATCCCATGGTGCAAAAGCTAACAAATGAATTGCTAGCCCTGAAGAGACAAATGTCCCAAGGTATGTCTGCTCCTTCTTCTTATCAGGATATACCAAGGAGGACATTTCCAAATAATTCATATCAAGGCAATGCTGCTAGAAATCAAGGACAACACAATCATCTTCCACCTACACAAGGGAAGCTTGCCATTGAAGCAGTGCCGGTCAACTCAGCTGTTGGCTATTATGAAGCTGAAAATGAACTTTCTTTCCAACCTGAGTTGGATTATGAAAATGGTGCTAATCTCTTCACAAAAGGAGAAGAAGAGTTAGCTGGCGACTCTACCATCAGCTTTTTAAATTATCAAGACGAAGCTGAAAAAGGATAAGTGTGTGAAGGAGCTTATGTTGTTTTCACTAGGTCTCAAAATCAGTCAACTCTTCAAGCTGATAAAGGGAAGGCGAGAGAAGAATCTCAACTGGTGATTTCAATCGCTAAATGGGGGACTCCTCTACCTTTCCAATCAAAAGACCCGGTGTTCAATAAACAAGTAAGTGCCTCTAACGAATTTGTACCTTCCACTTCTACTCCTCAAACTAGTGCTATCTCTACCAAAAATCAGAATGATGGATTTTCTTCCTCCGTTTCTAATTCTTTTCAGTAGTTTGATATAATAAATCATGCTAGGAGAACTAAGATCCAAATGTCTGAAGTTGAGTATTTACAAGCTAATCCTGAACAATTTGATAGATTAGCCAAATACGTCAAAAATAAGACCGTCCCTATAGGACAAGAGTTTCCAAAAGCTACTCATGACTCCTCCAAAAGCAAGCCTACCCAAAATAATCTTGTTACTACTCCCCTTGAAGCCTTTGGAAAAATTGAACCTTTCTATGTTTCCCTATTAGTGAATGGTCATAAATTGAGCAATTGCATAATAGATTCCGGAGCCTCTGACAATGTTATGCTTGCTAAGGTAGCAGACGCCCTTGGCCTCACCTTAACCAAAACTTTTGGGAGGTGTTTCTCTATGGAGAATAAGCAAGTTCCACTTTTGGGTCAAATCAAAGATGCCCAATTTGCATTTGCGGCTTTTCCAAATAAGAGAATCAAGATGACAGTCCTGGTAACTGATGTTCCAGCTTCATACAACATTCTTCTTGAGCATAATTTCTGCAAGGATGTAGGTGGGGAGTTGAGCATAGATCTGTCTGAAGCAAGGATACCTATTAAAGGTGTCATGCAGAAGTTGCTTCCTGAGAAGGAGGCAAAATACATTGTTACCCAAACATCAAATCCCAAAGCTCAAATTTTGTGAGTCCTCGAGAATGGGTAATTATTTTCTGTCCACTGAAGATGGTTCCAGTTCATCAGATGAGAGTACATCGGGTGATAGCTCAAATATGTCAGATGGAGACTCAGAAGAGTTTTCAGATGAAAATTCAGGTGAGGGTATAGTAATGCCAGATTCTTCCCTCACTGACGAAGAAGAATCTTCTGACCAAAGAAATTCCAAGAAATCAAACTCTGATGAAGTTTGGATTTTAGAGTTTGATGGTAGTTGTTCTTCTACTGGTTCTGGAGCCGGAGTGGTCTTGATATCACCACAAGGTGATATCTTACCTTTTTCATACAAGTTACAATTTGACAATACCAATAACACCGCCGAATACGAGTCCTTGTTGCTCCGATTGGAAGCTGCTCGTGCTAGAGGTGTTAAAATCCTTCATGCTCAAGGGGATGCTGAATTGGTGGTTTGTCAAGTGAGGAATTTGTACCACACTAAAAATGAAAGACTAAGACACTATCGCAATCACGTATGGGATTGCATTGAAGGTTTTGATGCTTTCAACATTTCTGCAGTGCCAAGAGAGTTCAATGATCGTGCAGATTCATTGGTTGTTTCCGCTACTCTCATGGTTCCTCACAAGGATTTCAAAGGAAACAAGTACACTATTGAGCTGGTCTTTCGACCAAGTGTACCTAATAACGCTAACCATTGGCAGGTGTTCAATGGTGATAACCAAATCATCACTTTCCTTGAAAAGATGGATAGCTTTGATGAGCTTTACTTTGAAGGAAGTGAATCACCACCGTGGGAATATGTTTCAGAGGTAGATTCACAAACCGATGAAGAATTTCTACAATTGAAAGGAAATAAAATCCCAAAAGATTTGGTTTCCCTTGAAAAATTGTTTGATAAGCATGACAGGTATATCAAGCAGCGGCAACAACAAGATTCAAGTCCCTCTATGGAATTTGAGCAGGTCAATTTGGGTTCAGAAGTAGATCCTAAGATGGTCAACATTGGAAGATGTTGTACTACTGATGAAAGATTCAAATTCATTACCCTCCTTCACCATTACATTGATGTTTTGGCTTACTCCTATGATGATCTGATGTCTTTCAGGCCTAAGGAGGTTCAACATGAGATTCCCCTTAAAGCTGGATTGTTGCCTCACAAGCAAAAGCAGAGGCAATACAACCCCAAAATATCAGGTATGATCCTTTCTGAGATTCAGAAGATGTTGAATGCAAGGATAATTTTTCTAATTCATCATTCCATATGGATCGCAAACATAGTACCTATAAGGAAGAAGAACGGAGAAATCCGTATCTGTGTTGATTTCAGGAATCTCAACCAGTCTTCCTTAAAAGATAACTACCCTTTGCCCATCATGGATCAAGTATTGCAAACAGTAACTGGTTCAGAAATGTTGTCTATGTTAGATGGTTTTTCAGGGTATAACCAAGTGGAGGTCAATGAAGCCGATCAGTTCAAAACTACCTTCACCACACCATGGGGCACATTTGCATATCACAGAATGCCTTTTGGTCTGATCAATGCTGGCGCCACGTTTCAGAGAGCCATGGACCTTGCTTTCAGAGATGAGATGGGGAAGTTCATCGTGGTGTATCTTGATGACTTGACTATTTTCTCCAAAAACTGTCATGATCATGTGCATCATTTATGACAAGTGTTGGAGCGCTGTCGGCAAAATGGTATTTCCCTCAATCCCAAGAAGTCATTTTTTGGGGTTACAGAAGGTAAGCTTCTCAGACACATTGTATCCCGGGAAGGTACTAAGATTGACTCAGAAAGAGTTAAATCCATTCAAAGTCTTACTCTGCCTGCTAGTAAGACTGCTGTTCATTCTTTCTTTGGAAAGGTGAATTTTCTACGAAGGTTCATTCCTGAGTTTGTAGAAAAAACCCATCACATTGTCAATATGATGAAGGGTAAGGCCACTTTCCATTGGACTGTGGAAGGCAAAGAAGCATTTGAGGATATCAAGAGGGCTATTGCTCTTGCTCCAGTTCTTGTTTGTCCCAACTACACTAAAGATTTCGTAGTTTATAGCTACGCTTCAGAACACACACTTTCAGCTATTCTGGTTCAGTAGAATGAAGAAGGCGTGGAATCCCCCATATCGTTTATGAGTTGTCCTCTCAAAGCTCATGAATTGAAGTATTCAAGTATGGAGAAGCATGCCTATGTCGTGGTCAGAGCGGTGAAGCATTTCAGGTTCTATATTCTAAACTCACACACTGTTGTTATGGTGCCTGATACAACAGTCAAATCTATCCTAACTCAACAGGAGTTCGAAACAAAGAGAGGTAATTGGATTGCTAAGATCCAAGAATTTGATTTGGATATCAAGCCTACCAAGCTTGTGCGGGGTAAAGGTTTGTGTCAATTGATCACAGATAACGTTCCAAAAGAGACAGGGGACAAAGAAGAAGAAGTTGTGGACACGCCAACTATTCTTTTTGTTACTACAACTGACGAGTGGTATTCCAATATTGCTCATTTCCTTACCTATGGTGAGTGTCCTTCTCACTTGTCTTATAAGGAAAAAAGAATTGTCAAGTTAAAAGCTGCTAACTACGTCCTTTGGGACAATGGTTTGTACAAGAGAAGTCTTGATGGTGTATTTCTCTGTTGCGTGGATAAAGCGCAACAAAGTAGACTTTTGGAGTCTTTCCACAATTTGGCTTGTGGAGGACATTTTTCTGCACCTGTAATGGCTCACAAGATTCTGCGAGCTCGATACTATTGGCCCACATTATTCCAAGATGCGTACAATTGGGTACGCAGGTGTGAGTTGTGCCAACAGTTTGTTGGGAAACCAAAATTGGCAGCATTACCTCTCAAACCAGTGGTGATTGAGGAGCCTTTTTAGCAATGGGGTATTGACTTCATTGGCGCTGTGAATCCATCATCAAGTGCAGGACATAACTATGTTCTCACCGCAACGGACTATTTTACCAAATGGGTGGAAGCTATTCCAGTCAAGCATGCTACTTCTGAAGTGGTATGTAGTTTTCTTAAGGAGAACATTATTTCCAGGTTTGGAGTTCCAAACAAGATTGTAGCAGACAATACTACTTGTTTTTCCTCTCATGAGATTACTAAATTTTGTTACGAGCATGGGATCATTCTTTCCCATTCTTCAGACTATTATCCGCAAGGGAATGGTCAAGCAGAATCAAGCAATAAGAATCTGGTCACTATCATCAGGAAACTGGTAGATGAGAATCAAAGAACTTGGCATAAGGCATTGTTTGATGCTTTATGGGCAGATAGAATTACACCCAAAAGGGCGATAGGCATATCGCCATTTCAGCTTCTTTATGGTTTGAATGCAGAGATACCAATTACCTTAGAATTGCCAGCATTGAAGTTGGTAAAGGCATTGGAAGATAGAACTTTTGATAGTTCTATTGATAAAAGGATCATGTATTTAACTAAACTTGAGGAGCAGCACACTATAGTGGTGGACCGTATTGCTAAGCACCAAAATCAAGTAAAGAAACTCTTCGACAAGAAGGCAAAGGCTCGTGAGTTTCAGATTGGAGATCAAGTCTTGTTGTGGGACAAGAGGAGAGAACCAAAAGGAATGCACGGAAAATTTGATTCCTTGTAGAGAGGTCCATTCACCATTCATCAATTCTATGGTGAAAATAGTTTCTTGCTAGAGTATCAGGATGGAACACCATTCTTGTTGCCTCACAGTGGACAACATCTAAAGCACTTCAATCCCTGAAGTATCAGTAAGTTAAATTGTACATTTGTATAGTTTTGTGTTTTTATTTTTGTGTTTTTGTTTAGTCTTTTGTGTCTTTTTCTTTTTAGCTTGACTCTATAGCCCAATGGCATGCATGAAGGCACTTAGAGACTGGATTCTACTCCCTTCAATAGTTTCAAAGTTTGATTGAAGGAAGTTCCCCAGTTAGAGCCAACTGTTGTTCTCAAAATCAACTACGCTCGTTTTTGTAGACAACCCCCACGAAACTTGTTCGTTTCATGATCTACACTCTAAGTTCACAAATCGAGACAAGATTCCCTTGATCTTGCGCGAAGTCATTTGACATTCTAGACTACTTTATGACATTCCTTTGAATTGGTTTCTCGATTTTTGCGAATATCGTTTAAGTCGTAAACTGATTAGAATGTTAATTTTGCCCACTTTTCAAGAGTTAGTAAAATTTTTAGTTTTCATATGCAGTAGCGGTGTTTTTTGCCGCTCCTGCATATCTTTTTTGACTTGTTTTATTACATGTGTAATGGCGGCAAAATTTGCTGCTCTTACATGTGTTTTTCATTTAACATGTAAAGGCGGCGAATTTTGCCGCCGTTACATGTTACTCCAAGTTTGTGCACTGTCAGCGAATTTCACCGCCTTGGCATGTTTGTTAATACAAGTGCGGGGTCAGCCGATTTTGCTGCCTGAACAAGATCTTCAGAATCTTGAACACTGAGTGCCATTAATGGCCACTCGTGCCACTCGTTTAACACTTGTTTTTGAGTTATTTAATATGTTTTGATTGCTTATTTTGCCATTTCATTTCTTTCTCCCGAGCTATTCGTTTGACTCCTCCAGCATCGTTTGATCGAGCCAAGCTATGATTTAATCACACTCTTCATCGTCGAACTTAGGGTTTCAGACGTTTGGACAAGTAAATCCTCTAGCCGTTTCTTTTTCAAACTTAGGGTTTTCATCCGTTTTGGATGGCTTTCTTTTGTCTTAATTTTGTTATACGTTTTCGTTGAAAGATTGTTCTCTTAAAACTGTTATGGTCGTTTTGCTCAATCTCTGGTCGGTTCTTCATTTTGAATATGTTTTAGACAATCGATGTTGGTGCCCTAAGTTTTATCATTTGAGGGACGGCGGATTTACCGCTCGAACCTTTGAATACTCCCCAAATACCAAAGGGTATGGGTGGCGAATTTTGCCGCCCATACATGACAATTTCTTATCCTTCCATTGTGCAGTGTCGGCCACTTTCGCCGATCAAACACTACGAAGATCAATTCATACCAATGTGCATTGATGGCAAATTTTACCGCCGATGTATAACACTTGCAATTTTCTATCAAATGTAGCGTCAACAGTTTTCGCCGCTCCAACATATAACTTTTGATTCTTGGAACATGTCGTAGCGGTGAATTTTTCCACTCTGTCATGATTTTGTTTTTCCCAATACATGCATGGGCAGCAAATTTCGCCACCAATGCAAATAATAAAAAACCCTCATATGTAAGGGCGGCAAATTTTGCCGCCCATGCAAAAACTGTCTCAAATTTTTCTAACTCTGGAAAATTGCCAGTTTTGATTTTCTGAGCCCGCTTCTCCTCTAATTTTTGGCCAGCTCGCACTATAGCCCTTTTTCAAGTGCGTTCCCATAGTCATGATCATCAACATGCAATTTTCCCAGATTGCCAGTATTTTCCCTAATTGCATGATCATGACTTTTTGCTGCAGTTTCTTCTGTGGAGCTTTGTCCTACATCAAACTTCTTCTTGGTGAAAGCTCATCCAAATGACTGAGTTGTCCCAGAAGAAAGCAAAAGTGATGAAGTACAAATATCAAGGTGTTTTCCCAATCACCTTAGTCCATTCTAATGTTGATGACATTAGAGATATGGAGATCGACCATGTTGATATCGCTGAGTTTGTAGAGAGGACCAAGTCTAACAACCCCAATGCTATGATGAAGAGGATAATGGAAAGTAATATTCATCTGGTCTCATCCTTCCGAGTGGCAGCTCACAACACAGAATTTGTTCTTCAATGTGCTCATTTCTATAACAAAGACACTAGGTCTGTGGTGGACGCCAGTGGTACTGTGATAATCAGGTTAGATCTTGAGTTCATTGATAAGGTGTTCATGTGTCGTCCTGCGATAGAGGTATTGAAGCTTGACTTTGTTGAAGCTCAGAAGGTATATGACAAGAATCCAGAGAAAGCAAAGAAAGTAATCAACAACAAATGGTTGAAGACTGCAAGATCAAATTTGTCGAGGTGGCCGCGTAGTTTCCCTCGAAGTGATTTTGTAGAGGAAGTTGGTGACCTGATTACTCTCCTCAGCAGGATAAGGGGTTTGCCTTCCTCTTCACAGTTTCATGAATGGATGTATCCTTTCATTAAGGTCATACTCCAGGGTAAGCAAACTATTTTCTGGGGAGAACAAATCAGTAATGCTTTGCATGAGCAGCTGATGAAGGTATCCACTACCTCCAAGTTCTACATGACTTCCTATCTAGTATACATTGTAGCCTCCATGAGGATTTTTCCAGGATTATCATCGGAAGGGGATAGGAGAGTAGTTCCAGTATACCAATATTATTCCCAGCTGACATTGAAAAGTTCATTTCATCATTTCAGGAGGGTGAATGATGCATTCTTTGTTGTATTCTTGTGTCTTTTTGATCCCCAATTGGAGCAAAGAAGAATTTTAGATGAGGCATGGACAGTGGTAGATGACTTCAGGTGTATGTTTTTGCAATTTCCATCTTTTTCATACTTGAGGGTTGGCGTTTTCCAAGGTTACCCTTATATGCTTCCGAGATTCCCTTCAGATAAACTGGTCTTGATGGAGTTGTGCAGACAAATGATTGTTGTGCATAACAAACAGATGGAACTCAAGAAGCCTGGTTTCAAGATCCCAGTAGAAATCAACAGATATTCAGTATTGACTACCGCAAAGGCAAGGGCCATGGAGACAGAGACGCAGTTGGTCACCATGAAGCAATTCAAGAGGAGACCAAAGTTTGACTACAGGGATGTAAAGGATAAAATCAAACAGAAAACTCAATTGCATGAACCCATGGTGGAAGATGTCTGGGTAGACTTGAGGATAGGGAAAGATATCATGAAACTGGACTATAGCAGATTGTCCCTGGAACAGATTGAATATCTGGGACTTGCTGATATTCCAGAAGATCTTGTGGATGATGGGTAATTGGTTGACGCCAGATATGATGTAGAACAGATTGCTAGTACTCCTCTTCCTCCAATCCAATGGTCCTAAAAGGAGTTAACCTCACTGAGGAAGAGATTTGAGCCCATAATGGCTAACACCAATAACTAGCTAGCGGATAAAGGAATTACTCTGAAAGAATTCCTCACTGGGTCAGAAACTGAAGTTCAAGAGCAAACTGGTAAAAAGGTGGAAAATAGAACGAAGAACAAGAGTGATGTTCCCTCATCCTCTAAAACACACAAGCCTAAGATCAGATTTGTGACAAAGAAATCAAAAGCTGTGGAGGAAGAACCTGAGATAAAAGATATGGAAGTTGAGGAGCCAGCTACTGAAGAGCCAGCCATAGAAGAGATGGATGTTGAAGATAGGACTACAGATCAACAAGACGAGGAGGCTTTGTCTCCACAGGAAAATACACAACAAGAAATGGGAGTATCATCCCCATTGCTTAATACACCTGTTGCAGCTCCTGTGTCTATTTCCCCTATTGATATTACTTCTTCTGAGTCTCCCTCTCCTCCTAAAATAATTTTTGATAATCCCCAAAACACTTTTGAAGATGTTCTCCATTCTTCTGAGTCAATTCCTAGTTTGTCTTCTTCATCTTTTGATATTGGAGATACATCCATTTTTTATCATTTTGTGATGAATACTGAGCAAGTTTCTAGTGCCAATGTAACAGGTGCAGTTTTTACTAACACCCCACCTATTGTTTCTACTATCAGTGCAAGCACAGTTCCAGGAACACCAGCAGTAGGAATGGATCCCAATGTGAGTACTTCTCTGCTACCACCTTGGTTATCAGCTTACACGCCAAAAAGGAAAAAGCAAGCCATCTCCCCAGCTAACTTTGATTTCACTAAGCTGGTACCTGCAAAGCCTAAGGCCCCGAAGAAACCGAAGATTCTTTCCAGGGTACTTGAAGACAAGGGACACAAATTTCTGGAGATAGCAAAACCTCCACAGGATGCAACTATTGAAAATTTTGATATGAATGACTACTCTATTTCTAGAGTTAAATTGGGCAAAATAACCCATGAAAGTGCTAAAAATAATATGCAGTCAGCCATGGACATCCTAATCCAGAAGTTTGATAGGGAAAAGGAAATGAAGGATCACTACAAGGCAATGGTAGAACAGCTAACTGCAGTGGTAAGGAAGATCACTTTGAATTTAGAAGCAGTTACTCCAGAGGCCGTATCTGTAGAAGACCTCGTCGTTCTGAAAGAAGAAAAGACCCACCTCAATGGAAAAGTACTTGAAGAGTAGTTAGAAAGGATGCGTGCACAAGGAATCTCTTTGCTCACAGACGTATCTGAGAAGATAGATAAAATGAGAAAAGTAAAAGCAGAGCTTGATGATCTCATTGATGCTATCTCTCAAGATATTGAACGCATAGAGAAGAATCATGATAAATGGGTAGAAATGAGGAAGCTCAAAATAAGTACCCTAATATCAATTGGTGCTATTTCTAACAGGGATTCATATACAGAAACAAAGGAAGCATTGATGTACAGGAGCCGTGTGCTTAGGGAGTTGATCAACGATCTTGAAGCTGTAAAGGAAATCAGTGAACAAAACGATATTAGTCTTTTGCATAAGTTGGAGGAGTTGCCATGCAAGCTGGTATCACAGGACAACCAATTTCTTCCTGCAGAAGAAATGGTTTGAGTTTTCGAAGATATGTTCCAGAAAGAGTTCGAAGATAAAACATTTTCAATGACTTCTGTGGACAATCTTTTGGACAGCCAGTTAACTTTGGATAATTTGAAAACCAAGTTAACTAATCATGTTAAATCTGTCACTACAGTGAAGGATGCCATAGTCCAAGCTAAGATGATCTTCAGGAACACAGTAAGCCCAGATAGCATTGGGATGCAAGCTACCTTCACAATGTATGATGCTCATATGAGGAAAGATGGCAACACAAATTGAAGCAGTCATTTTTCCTTAGTTTATTTTAGGTTTTTCACATGTACTTTCAAAACAATTTTAGACATTTTTACATGTACATTTTTCATATGTAATTACATGTAAAAATATAGGAAGTTCCAAGTCAATAAGGACTCCTATTTTTGAATAAGTCAAAGTAGTTAGGTTTTTCCTAAATTTTCTCAAGGCCTTTCCTTATAAATAAAGGGGGCCTCTTTTGTAAATATTATCTTTTGTCTATTGCAAGAATACTCTGGCGAATTGAAAAGAAAATCAAGACTTTGTGCTTTTTGTGAAAATCAATTATCAAATATTTATCAATACAAGACAGCAAGTTCAATTCAAATCTTTGTCTTAGGATTATTTGTGTTGTGATAGTATTGTTCTTACGTCTTGCTATCATAATCTTCTTTGGTAATAATTAAAGTGTGGAGTTTGTTTCAAGTGATTGAAGAGCGCTCTTAATTTGATTCTGATAGAATTTGTGTTATCAAATCATTTGTGAGGATTATGTTCATGTTGGTGAGAATACAATAGTTTGGAGACTTTGTGCTGCAAGTTGTTATATTTGATTTACTTTTATCATCTTGAAGAGGATTGAAGACTTTGGGCTGCATTCTACTTCAAACAGTTCTATTTACAATTAGTAAGTGACGTAACAGAAAACTTTATGTTTCTGTGATTTTGTGATAATTTATAAGTCTTTTATCAAGAGTTTGATGTATAAACATCTATTCTAAAAAAAGAGAATGAGATGAGATGGAACCACCACAAACATAGTTTTTAGTGTACATAAATTTCATAAGTTGTTTTGTTTGCAAAAGTCAAGTAACTAGAGGGAACCTCCCCTTGCTGAGAGGAGAGACTTTGTCTCATCATAGCTGTGGCTGATATACCCATTTTGCCGTTAGCGAGTTAACAACAAAATATTCACCCAACACATTGAACAATAGCAAAAACCCAGTTTTACTCAAATGGCCATAACTTCACCAATACTTCATACAGACCTCTCAAATCTTGACTGGAGCAACTTCAGACAATCCTCTACAAACCCTTTAGTTCATAAACTCTGATCTTCATTTCACTAGAAATGTTAATCAATCTACTTTACTGATCTACACTGTTTTCACTATCTCTGACAAGGAGATATGTTGACATCAATGACTACACATCATAGGCACACATTTGCAACAAAAGCTTCATGCCTTGAAGCTTACCTATGATAGCCCAATAATGGAAGAAAGTTGTAGAAGAGATCTCCAACCTCCTCCTTCAAGCTTTCCTTCCAAGATCTCCAAACTTACTCACTCTCCAAAAACACCTCCAAAATAGCAAAAAATAAGTAAAGTGAAAGAACCCCCTTCCTCTCTCAAAGAGGAAGTAATATAGGCTTCATTCAAAAGCCTTGAGGAATGAGAAGGTGACACCTTCTCCTTCCTCCTCCCAATCCACTTGCAAGGATTATGGAATGTGGAGGTGACATGTGTCACTCTCCCATCCATTGAAGCCTCACTCTCTCCACATGTGCTCTCACACATGTGTGAAAGCAAAGGTGGAGATGTGGAATATCTCAAGATGGACTCCAAGAGGATAAGAAATGACATGTCATTACCCTATTCTCTAAATGAAGCCCATTCACTCCAAGATGCTCTCACACATGTGTGAGAGAATTGGAGGTGGGTTCTCACACTTGGGAGTCTTGAAGACTCCCCAAGTCTTCAAGGTGATGGAAATCCATGCCTTGGAAAGAGGAGTGGGTCATGTTTGAATGCATGACTCATCCACCACTCCATTTCAAATATGAATTTCGTCACTTTACTTCAGGCTGAAGTTAAAGTGACTAGATAGAGGTTACCCTAGGGTTTAGCATGCTCAAATGGGCCCTAGACCTTATGGGTATAACCTACAATCAATTTTAACCCATAATAAATACTTTAGGAACTAGAAAATCGCATAAAATGGCCATCAAAATAAAAGACACCAAGTGGTGTATATTAAATCACATATTTTTACAACACTTCAAGTAAATAATACAAAAGAGGTGGAACCTAAACCAAATAATTAAAATGTAGACATTTACGAAAGCATCATACAATTCACACATGACCTTGGTCCCTCCTGGGACTAGATTGGTTTAACACATGATTCAAATTAGGTGTGGGATGATCTCTGATTTTTTGTGGCATGGAAAATCACCTACGCACTTGAACAAACAGATTAATCCAACATGTTCATCATAGCCAAAGCAATGAAATGTAAACACTCACGATATTGCATAATCATTTAAAACATTATTAAAATCACATAGCATCATTAATAAGATTTATAATTTTACTGCATTTCTAAGCACAACTCAAGATCAAAATCGCATAATAATTACATTTAAAAATTTCACAAATAAAAACTCTAATAGCATCAAAATGAATGTCACATGTGAAACAATCATCAGTGAAATCTAAAATTAGGATATAGTCACACCACATCATACTAAATATAACCAATCAAAATAAGAGGGTAGAGTCCAGAAAATCTGCATATCAGGATCAACAGTCCCAAATGTCCAAATGTCATCAAACTGTAAATGCGATATAAGCAAAATAAGGGAGTGAAATAAATAGGCCTCACATCCTCCCCCCCTAAGACTAAACTTCCTCCTAGAAGGCGTCAAAGAGGTGAGGATAAAATGTCCTCAATCTAGCTGCATCCTCCCAAGTAGCTGTTACCTTGTCATATTTGTCCCACTGAACTCTAACCTAGTCCAACTCTTGACCTCGAAGGCCCAGCATTCGACGAGCTAATATGTGAATTGGCTCCAAAGCCAACTATCTTTCAGCCTCTACTTGTAGAGCACTCTAGTCTAATACATGAGATAAATCAGATATATATCGTCACAAAACAGACACATGGAACACATTGTGAATGCGCTACAGCTAGGTGCTAAGGCTAGACAGTAAGCTATGGGTCCTATCCACTCCACGATCTCAAAAGGCCCAATGAACCATGGTGCAATCTTAGATCCCTTTCCATAACAGATTGGACTCTTATGCGGCCGCACTCTAAAGAAAACTCTATCACCGACTGAGAAGCTTCGATCTAGTCTCTTAGGATCGGCATACTTCTTCTGTCGATCTTGTGCCTCCTGAAGTCTCTATCTAATCAAGGTCACCTACTACTCTATATCCTACACCAGCTCTGGCCCAATAGCAACCCTATCCTCTATGTGGTCCCAACTCAGCGGTATCCTACAAGGTCTGTCGTACAAGGCCTGATAGGGAGGCATACCCAACAAGTTGTGATGCCCATTATTGTAGGTAGACTCAACCAAATACAGATACTCCTCCCATCTAGACTAGTGGTCCATCACGTACATGCGGAGCATATCCTTTAACACCTGTTCACCCTCTCTGTCTGACCATCTGTCTTGGGGTGATAATCAGAACTGAAGTTGAGCTCTATGGCCAATGCCTACTGCAATGCCCTCCAAAAGGCTGATATGAAAATTGAGTCCTTGTTAGAAGTAATGTGGCAAGGTACCCCATGTAATCTCACAATGTCATCCAAGAAGACCCTCGCCACCGTAGGTGCATTGTACATCATGCGTACAGGTGATAAGTGCACCACCTTGGTCAACTTGTCAACCATCACCATGATGGCATCATGGCGATGAGATGACATAGGAAGACCCACTATAAAATCCATGGAAATGGTGTCCCATTTCCACTCTGGTATCTCCTAAGGGTATAAAAGCCCTGCTAGATGCTGATGCTCGGCCTTCACCCTTTGGCACTCAAGGCATCGAGCAACAAACTCTACAATATCTCATCTCATACCGGCCCAATGATATAGCTATCGCAAATTGGCATGTATATTCTTCACCCCCGGGTGTGATGCATAAGGTGCTCTGTGAGCCTCTGATAACACTACTGTACGTAGGTTGCCTGCATGGGGTACATAGATGCACTGTCTATGACTAAGGAACCCATCTACCTCTAGAGAATAACCTGCAAACTTGCCCACAAGGGCCCTCTATGACTAGATCTCCTGCTGCACCTCAAGAAACCACTCATCCTCTGGCAGATGCTGCAATATGCGTCCTCTCAAGTCTACACTTAGTGTCAAGGTCAAGATCTCATGGCATCTTTGACTCAATGTATCGGCAACCACGTTCTCCTTCCCTTTGATGTAGTGGACATCAAAGTTGTACTCACACAGGAACTCCATCCAACACCATTAGCAAGCATTTAGATTCGGCTACGTGAAGATATACTATAGACTGTGATGGTCTGAATGTAACTTGAAACAACGTTCCAATAGAAATTGTCTCTAATGAACAAGAGCATGAACTGCCGCTATGAGCTCCAAGTCATGTGTGGGGTAGTTCAGCTCATGGGTCTTGAGCTTTCATGACTCATACATGATTGCTCGACCATCCTACATGAGTATAACTCCTAATCCCTCTAATGAAGCATCTGTGCAAACCATGAAATCAGCTACTAGATCAGGAACTGCTAAGATAGGAGCACTAGCGAGACGCTCCTTGAGGACACCAAAGGCCCTGTCGCACTGCTCAGTCCATGTGAAACTCTTCCCTTTCCCTTGAAGGGAAGTGATGGGGTGTGCTATCATGTAGAAGCCCTCAGAAAATCTACGATAATAACCAGCTAACCCCATGAAGCTATTGTCCTCTATCACACTGGTGGGTGCTGGCCAATCATTGATAACCCTAATCTTTGATGGATCTATAGAGATACCATCGTCAGATAGGATGTGCCCCAAATATTGTACCTCTGATCTGAAGAAGGCACACTTCGCCAAGTTGCCATATAGATGTTGCTCTTTCAAGCACTGCAAAACCTAACGTAAGTGCTCCTCGTGCTCCTCCTGGGTTTGCAAATAGATCAACATATCATCTAAGAATATAATCATGAACTGCTCCAAGTAGGTGTGAAAAACCCTATTCATGAGACTCATGAACACTACAGGGGCGTTCGTCAAGCCGAAGGGTACCACAGTGAACTCATAGTGGTTGTATCAAGTTCAGAAGGTGGTCTAATGGATATCCAACTCTGTGATGTGTAACTAGTGATATCCAGACTTCAAGTCAATCTTAGAGAACACCCTAGCCCCCTACATCTAGTCAAAAAGATCATCTATCTGAGGTAGAGGATAACAGTTCTTCACTGTCACCTTATTAAGCTGCCTATAGTCCATGCATAGATGAAGAGACCCATCCTTCTTCTTCATGAAAATGACTGGTGTGCCCCAAGGTGAGATGCTAGGTTAGATGTGCCCCTTCTTAAGCAACTCCTCCAACTGTAACTTGAGCTACATGAGCTTATGGGTAGTCATCCTTTAGGGTGCACGAGTCACTGGCTTAGCACCCGATACAAGGTCAATGTGAAAGTCTACCTCTCTGCGAGGTGGCATCCCTGGCAACTCAGATGGAAATTCATCAGCAAACTCTCTCAAAATGAGATGATCATCTAATGATGCCTCTAGCTCATCCTCTGACCTATCACTGACAGTAATGACAAACATCTAACAACCCTTCCGCATACAACGCTTAAGTTGTTGAGCAAAGATCATGTGAATTACTGTGGGCTTCTGAATGCCCAACATCTCTACTACTATGCCATGGTCGTCTAAGCAACCAATTGCCTTCCGGTGACAATCTAGCTTGGCTCTATGAGCCAAAAGCCATTTCATGCCTAACACCACACTATAAGATCCTAAGGGCATAACCCTAAGGTCTACTAATGTAGTGAAGGCTCCCAATGATATCTCACAATCATGAACCAATGCATCCACTGCCATCTTGGCCCTTGTGGCCAACTCAACCTCCCACCATCGTCCTGCCTAGAGGCCATCAACCTGCAACACTCCACTAACGATGGAGAGATAAAAGAATCAATCGTACCAGAGTCAAATAAAATAGCAATGGGAACATCCCCAATCATACCTATGGTCTCAATTACATAGGCCTGAAAGTCATCCTAGTGGTTATGAACCACTGCAAACATGCGGTGGGACCTACCCACATCCCCAACTATCTGCTCAGATCCCCCGGCACGAGGTTGTCCCCCTACTATATATCCCTGTGGTCACTCTTTGGCTAAATGAACCACTCCACCACATACATAACATGGTCCCTGAGTCTACACCTATCCTGACTGTGTCCTACTCAACTACTGCTGCCCAAGTCAACCCATGGAACCCTGTGAACCTCTGAATGACTGATGTGATCTAGCAGGCCCCGTAGATGGTGCTTGTTGTCATTGGTCTCTACATGGACCCTGCTACTACCATCTGTGATTACGTCCCCCATGTGCCCTCTGTTGTGGCCTGGGCCTCTGCTGATGCTACTGTGGAGGTCTAGGAGGTAGCGGTGCAGAACTGAAACCTCCCCTATGAAATGGTTGGGGCCTACAGAATCCCTGATCCTGGTGATGGCTACGATCTTGGAATTGAGGTTACGACCCATGACTCCGTCCATAAACCTCCTCTGCAATGAGCGCCTTCTCAACAGCCTCACTCATCGTCTATGGGTCTGACATGTGAACAGGTCTGATAATACTAGTATTAAGCCCTCTGATAAAACAATTAACTAGGAGCTTCTCATCCTGTAAGTACTCAGCATATCGTGATAGCTCCATGAACTTGCACTCATACTGTGCAACGATAGAGCCCCTTTGCTGCAGATCATGAAACTCATCCATCCTGCACTATCTAAAATTCTCTTAGAGATATCGAGTCCTATAGCACTCTAGAAATGTGTCCCAAGTGAGCGTGTTTAAGGAGAGATAGTGCTTGCACTCCTTAGTGTGCCACCATGTCACTATTGCATCACATAACAAGTGCACTACGACTTGTGCCTTCGTGTTGCTCCCATAGGGATGCAATGCGAAACACCTATCCAAGCTAATGAGCTAGGCCTCTGCCTCAGCTCCCTCTGTAGTCCTGGCAAATGTGGGTGGATTAAGTCTAAGTAGATCCTTGATAGGGTCTTCATGGTCTCTATGCCCTCTAAATGGTACATCCACCTCATCTTGCCATCCGTAATCAAAAGGCCCATGGTAGATCTGCTCTATCCTCACTCCCTCCTCGTGTCTCGCATGACGCAGAGGACTCCTACTGCAAGCTCTATGCACTGAAGCAACCTCCTTTGTTGTAGTGTTAGGTATCTCTACATGCGGCTTGACACGTGGCTCCACACATGGCTCTACATGTGATTTAGCACGCAACTCCACACGTGGCTCAACACGTGGCTCTGCTATGGCTCTACACGTGGCTTTGTTGTGGCTAGTGGTAATCTCTTTAAGACTACTTGTAGTGCCTAAAGAATCTATGGCCCTAAATTAGGTGCCTGTGGTGCCTACGGTCCCTGTGATGCTAGCGGTGTTTGACCCTCGGCTAATGACTTGTTACGTATCTCAACGAACGCATTGGTGCGTGAGTGCACTCATCTCACTCTAGGAGTCATCCTACACGAAAAAGGTATTTACAAATTAATCAAAATTGCAGAATAAATAATGTGCCCAAACAAGCCCAGTGTTTAAACTTAGGCTCTGATACCAAATGTCATGCCCACATTTCCCATGTGGTCACAACACACAACACACGTGTCATGTCCACATTTTCCATGTGGTCATGAAACGAAATACCAAAAACTTTTCCATGCATCAACATGCTCGGTGGCATGTGCACAAAACCGCAAACAAGTCAATCGATCGATAGGGTATTGCAAACACCTTTCGCAACCCCTGTGAGATGTAAGCCGACTAGGGGGTTATACAACACGAGAAGCATCAGCAATAGGGTCAGGTTCAAATTTGAAACTAACCCTAAGATTCCTAAGTGAAGTGGAAGGATTTTGACATGCATTGAAATCCAAACCCTAATACTATAGCTAATCTGATAATATAAAATTCACCTAAAACATAATTACATTGCATAAATAATTAAAATATTATTAAAATGCGTAAACAAAAACACTTAATTAATCAACCCTAAATTCTCAAAAAATTCGGCAGCATAACGCCTTATTAATGTTCATAGAAAATAATTTAAAATGATTTCTTAACTAAACTATTTATGAAAATAAAATTAAATTAACTTGAAAATACACTCCTAAACATCAATTATCCCAAACACCCCTTTTGATCAAAACGACAATCTAATTAATTAACTAGGTACCCCAATTTTATTATTAACCATACAATTAAGTTTTGTCCAACAAAATTAATTACTAGCCTAGAAAATGTCAAAAGGATTAAATTTAAAATTTAAAACTTCATTAACCTAATTTTGCACTAGGTTACATTAACATATTAAGAGGGGCCTAGATTAAAATCTATCCACTAAAATAATTTAAAAGTCCAAGTCTAACAAAGAATTTAACCCACCACATAATAAAATCAACCCTTAAATAAAGCCCAAATAAACTTATAAATAAAAGTCAAACCATTAATGTTATATTCAACCACATGAAAAAGTGTAAGTGAGGGAAGAGGGAAAAGAAAATTTTAAAAGAATTTCATGTGCCCCCCCAAGGAATAAAAAAATACAAAAAAAAAAAATCATTTCCTTATGAGAAAACCCTAATCATTCCTTCTCTTTGCTATTGTTTACACTCTCACCCTAATTTATTCTTCTCCTCTCCTCTCTTCTTTCTCCTCTCTCTGTTTTGTTTTGCAGGTTTGAAGAAATGGCAGTCATGGAGAAAAGAAAACCCTAAGGTATACACAGAACTTAACAAGTATACCCCTTTTTTTTGTTTTTTTTTTAAATTTGTATTTGTGCATGCGTGTGTGTGTGTGTATATATATAATTTTATTAACATTGTTGAAAACAGGTGGAAAGAATTCCACAGCGGTCGAATGGAAAGAGAAATCTATAGGTGTCGGAAGAGAGGGGATGGCAGCTTGAATGGCAAGCCGCGTGCAGAGGCGTTGTGCACCATTTAGAGGAGGCCCAAATTGTTGGGTGGGGTGGATCTTCCCCTCCCCCCCCCCATTTTCCTTTACAAAGCAATACCTCCCTGATATTCTTGTTTTTTTATAACAAAAAAAAAGTCAATAAAATTCGTAGCCCATTAGGGTTTCGCCACATCAACTCCTAAATACATTTTTTTAATATAAATTCCTCTGATGCCTTTTACAAGGCAGTCAATGACTTAAATAAAAATAATAAAAGTTTCCAGTAGTATATATATATATATACTTCACAACTACACCATACTGTATTTTTTTTTTCTGTTACATGTTCAGTTAAGTATATCAAAAATATATATGAATCTGTATGTGCATAAGTATATATACACATGAATATATACTTATGCCCATACTATAACAAAATACTTTTCTGGTAATCAGAAATGGACAATAAAATCTAAAATACAAATTTAAACAGAGTAGTGGATTTTAAATACATTTCCACATACACTTGCTAGTATTTTTTGTATACATAGTGATTATAGCAATTCGTTGGAAACCCATAGCAAGAACAACACAACCATTTTATCCCCCCCCCCCTTTTTTTTGTAACAACCATTAAGGTAAAGCAATAACATGTCTTTTCTTGGAGAACAATATCATAGTCATGATAGTTTACATTAATACATTATGTCATAGTAACTATAATGCACTAACTATTTTTCTTTTTTTTTGAAGAAATGACATGGTAACCTTTTTAAAATAGTAGCTCTAATAGGACTAAATTTTTTTCTTTTTTTAAAAATATAGAAGTAATTTCTCTCACAGCAACTTTTATATTTACAAAACAGTAAGGAAATGATACCATAATCTCTTCTTTTTCTTGAACATCAATACTAGACAATGAAAACAACAACACTATTTCATTGCAATAAACACGATTACATATAAGATCTCAGTTTACAAATAACATGAGAGCTCACTCTCACAATAATTTTACAACAAGTTACAACTAGGCCTTTATGGTCGTGGCTTCAAACAACCAAATAACACAACACTAAAATGGCTAAATCTCCATCCAAGATCCAAATGTCTCCAAATCAAACCTGCAATAAACACTAAGGGGAAACTCCAAGCCACCAAAATGCTCTCCATGCTACCATAGACCTGCAAGAGGGTCACCCCCGATCTTGGAGATAGATCCACACACAGGTGCACACCACAAACACAACATACTGCAAACACTCAAACATGAAGAACAACACCCACCAAGGTTTAACAACACAAAAACGCATGAAAATAGATTTGAGGGGGTAGGAGAGTGGACTCTCTCTACTCAAGAGGTTCACTCCTACAAAACCAAAACTCATGATACTCCAAAACAAGGCCTCAAGCCTAAAACACCTCAATGAAAATATATCTCTCCAAGGCAATCATGTCATAAAAATAATCACCATACTTCTCTAAATTGCCCTCAAGGCCACAATATGCCAATACAAAGAGGGTGACCTTGAGGAGGTTCACTCCTCTCCCACCCCTCACATGAATGGACACACCAAGAATGGTAGTCTCATTCAAACATCCATAAAAAAATCCCCAACAACACCAAACAAAAGCAAACACACAAAGAAACTTCAATCACACATAGAAAATTAAATACATGGGAAAGACTTCATGCCTTGAAGCTTACCTATGATAGCCCAATAATGGAAAAAAGTTGTAGAAGAGCTCTCCAACCTTCACCTTCAAGCCTTCCTTCCAAGATCTCCAAACTTACCCACTCTCAAAAAACACCTCCAAAATAGCAAAAAAACAAGTGAAAGAACCCCCTTCCTCTCTCAAAGAAGAAGTAATATAGGCTTCATTCCAAAGCCTTGAGGAATGAGAAGGTAACACCTACTCCTTCCTCCTCCCAATCCACTTGCAAGGGCATGGAATGTGGAGGTGACATGTGTCACTCTCCCATTCATCCAAGCCTCACTCTCTCCACATGTGCTCTCACACATGTGTGAGAACAAAGGTTGAGAGGTGGAATCTCTCAAGATAGACTCCAAGAGGATAAGGAATGACATGTGTCATTACCCTATTCTCTAAAGGAAGCCCATTCACTCCAAGATACTCTCACACATTTGTGAGAGCATTTGAGGTGGGTTCTCACACTTGGGAGTCTTGAAGACTCCCCAAGTCTTCAAGGTGATGGGAATCCATACCTTGGAAAGAGGAGTGGGCCATGTTTGAATGCATGACTAATCCACCACTCCATTTCAAATTTGAATTTCGTCACTTTACTTCAGGCTAAAGTTAAAGTGACTAGATAGAGGTTACCCTAGGGTTTAGCATGCTCAAATGGGCCCTAGACCCTAGGGGTACAACCTAGGATCAATTTTAACCCATAATAAACACTTTAGGAAGTAGAAAATTACATAAAATGGTCATCAAAATAAAAGACACCAAGTGGTGTATATTAAATCACATATTTTTACAACACTTCAAGTAAATAATTCAAAAGAGGTGGAACCTAAACCAAATAATTAAAATCCAGACATTTATGAAAGCATCATACAATTCACACATGACCTTGGTCCCTCCTAGGACTAGATCGGTATAACACGGGATTCACATTAGGTGTGGGATGATCTTTGATTTTTTGTGGCATGGAAAATCATCTACGCACTTGAACAAATAGATTAATCCAACATGTTCATCATAGCCAAAGCAAGGAAATGCATACACTCAGGATATCGCATAATCATTTAAAACATTATTAAAATCACATAGCATCATTAATAAGATTTATAATTTTACTGCATTTCTAAGCACAACTCAAGATCAAAATCATATAATAATTCCATTTAAAAATTTCACAAATAATAACTCTAATAGCATCAAAATGAATGTCACATGTCAAATAATCATCAGTGAAATCTAAAATCAGGATATAGTCACACCACATCATACTAAATATAACCAATCAAGATAAGAGGGTAGAGTCCAGAAAATCTACATATCGGGATCAACAGTCCCAAATGTTCAAATGTCATCAAACTATAAATGTGATATAAGCAAAATAAGGGAGTGAAATAAATAGGCCTCACAGAACACAACTCACTCAAATCTTCATGCCAGAGGCTCAAACATAGAATATAACATCTTTAGACATGCTTCTAAATAACTTCCAATCCTTAGGCAAAGTTCTTCATCCTATAGGAAATGTAGAGCATTCTTCTGGATTATTCTTCTGCACTGTTTTAACTACAATTCACTATTTTTACTGGATGATCTAATTTTCTCAATATCCTCAACATCTATAGGCAAGTAACAAAATAAAGGCACGGTTGACACCAATGGCAACATAGATATGTTGACATCAATGACAACACCGATTAGGCACATGCTTGCAACAATCTCCCCCTTTGTCATTAATGGCAACATATGATGTGAAAAATTGAAAAGACCATCAAGACAAGATTCTCCTCCTTTCTCTTTACACATCTGCATTCTCACATCTACATTCTTTCTCCCCTGAGTTTTTCACATGATTTCTCTCCCCCTTTGACATCAATGGAAAATGGCACATACTTGCATGCTGCTGCTCTAATCTACTGAATTTTCTCTATCATCAATAACTTGCTTTAACATCTAGCTACTCCCCCTGAGAAGTAGCCCTCAAGACATCAATCTAGACTAAAGAATGACACTTTGAGCTCCATTGGATTGATGCATTCCTATGCATCTTAGTTCAAAGTAGGAGGGGTAATGACCCCTAACTTTTCTTTGAGATACTCAAAGGTATCTTTCAGTAAAGGCTTAGTGAAAATGTCTGCAATCTGATCCTTTGTGGACACATATTCTAATTTTACTTCATTCTTTATCACCTTCTCTTTCAAAAAGTGATACCTTATTGATATGTGCTTGTTTCTTGAATGCATCACTGGATTCTTTGAAATGTTTATGGCACTTGTATTGTCACAAAAGATTGCAATTAGATCTTCATACACAACTCTTATATCCTTCAAATTCTGCTTCATCCATAGCACTTGAGTGCAACAACATGCTACTGTTGTGTACTCTACTTCTGCAGTCGACAAAGAGATTGAATCTTGTTTCTTGCTCAGCCATGAAACTAATCTGTTACCCAAGAAGAAAGCACCTCCACTTGTACTTTTTTTGTCATCAACAACTCTGGCCCAATCTGCATTTGTACAAGCACTGAGAGTGAAATCATTATCCTTTGGATACCATAAGCCATGATCTAGAGTACCTTTCAAATACCTCAGGATTCTCTTAACTACCATCACATGTGAATCTCTTGGATCAGCTTGAAACCTTGCAACAAGACAAACTGCATGCATAATATCAGGTCTGGTTTGAGTTAGATAAAGCAATCCTCCAATCATGGATCTATATTTTGTTTGGTCAACTTTAGGAGATTCATCTGAATTGCTCAACTTGCAACTAGTCACCATGGGAGTACACACCGGTTTGGAGTCTTTCATACCAAATTTCTTCAACAACTCTTTTACATACTTAGACTGAGATATGAAGATTCCTTTACTTGATTGATTAATTTGCAAACCTAAGAATAAATTCATTTCACCAAACATGAACATCTCAAACTCATTTTGTATTTCATCAACAAATTTCATACACATACCTTCATTGCCTCCAAAGATGATGTCATCAACAAAGACTTCAACAATCAAAATTTAATCTCCATTGATTTTGAAGTAGAGATTAATGTTAGCAGTACCTTTATTGAACCCTAACTAAAATAGGTACTTATCCAACCTTGCATACCAGGCTCTAGGAGGTTGCTTGGTTCCATACAATGCTTTCTTCAACCTACACACAACATCTCCTTGCTCTGACAGTTTAAATCCTTCTGGTTGCTCAATGTAAACTTCCTCTTCCAACTCACTATTCAGAAATACAGACTTTACATCCATCTGATACACCTTAAAGTCTTTGTGGGTTGCAAATACCAGGAATATTCTTTTTGCTTCAATCTGAGCCACTAGAGCAAAAGTCTCTTCAAAGTCTATTCCTTCAATCTAAGCATATCCCTTGCACACAAGCCTTGCCTTATTCCTTACAACCTCTCCATTCTCATTCAGCTTATTCCTAAAAACTCATTTGGTACCAATAACATTTTTATCAGCAGGTCTAGGAACTAATTCCCAAGTATCATTCTTTTCTATCTACATTAACTCTTCCTTCATGGCTTTTACCTAGATTTCATCATTGCATGCTTCATTTATAGTCTTTGGTTCAACCTTTGAAAGCAAATAGTAATTCACTTGTTCTTCTGCAGCTCTTCTTCTTATCAGCATACCTTTTTTTTGTCACCTATAATCTGATCTTCAGAATGATTAATCCTTACATACTTGGGAGTCTTGACAACATCTTCTGAATCCTCTTCTTCATCTTTACTGTCTTCTTGCTCATTTTTCTCTTCATTTACTATAGTCACAGGTTCATCTGGTTCATAGTAACTCGGGTCTAACATTCTTTCCTTGCTTTCATCCACCTTTACGTTTGCACTTTCAACAATCTTCTTGAGCCTTTTGTTGTAGCACAGGTAAGACTTGCTCTTGGTTGAGTATCCAAGGAAGATTCCTTCATCACACCTTGCATCAAACTTCCCTAGATCTTCATCTCTTCTGATATAACGTTTGTTTCCAAAGCTATTCAAATATTTTACAGTAGGAACTTTTCAATACCACAATTCATAAGGAGTTTGAGTACCATTACCTTTCACTTGAACTCTGATTTGGATGTAAACATCAGTATGAATAGCTTCTTTCCAAAAGACTTCCGACAGATCTCCTTCCTTCATCATTGTCCTAGCAGCCTCCTGAACTGTTCTATTTTTCCTTTGCACAACTCCATTCTACTGAGGATTCCAAGGTGCAAACACCTATCTTTTTATCCCATGCTCCTCACAGAAAATGTTAAACTCATTTGATGTGAACTCACCTCCTCTATCAGACCTCAAGCATTTGATCTTCAACTCTATTTCATTATCAACCATTGCCTTAAAAGATTTGAACTTCTCTAGGGCTTTTGATTTTTCACTTAGAAAAGTAACCCAAGTCATTCTAGAATAATCATCAATAAGCAACATGAAATACATGTCACCTTGTAGACTTCTCACCCTTGTAGGACCACAGAGATCTGTATGCACTAGATCTAGCAAACTGACAAAAAATTGTTCTTTGCTCTTGAAACTTGTCCTTGTCTACTTTCCCAACTGACACTCCTTGCAAATTGTATTAGAGGATTTTACAAGCTTTTGTAAATCTCTCACAGTCTGTCCTAAACTTATCTTTACCATATTATCATAGTTTATGTGACACATCCTTCTATGCCACAACCAACTTTCATTTGCCTAGGCTAGTAAAAAGTGATCATTGGTTCCTTTTAATTGATAAATTTTACCTTTTGTCTTCTTACCGATGGCAATCACAGTTCCGGAGCTTTCCATGATCTTGCACCCATTGTCTTTGAATCTTAGGTCATATCCTTTGTCACACATCTAACCAACACTCAAAAGATTATGCTTCAAACCCTTCACATATAAGACATTGTTAGTATTATGTTTTGCTTCAAATGAAATAGATCTTTTCCACAAATCTTACCAGCTGCATTATCTCCAAAGCTAACCAGTCTGCCATCATATTTTTCCAAACTTACAAACTTACTTTTGTCACCAGTCATGTGATGTGAGAATCCACTATCAATAATCCATTCATCTTTATCTCTCTCAACCTGAACAACCAAAGCACTTTCTTCCACTAGTTTTTCTTCCTTGACACAGCTAGCAAGATTAGTAGACACATGATCTTCTTTAATAGCAATAAATAGACATTCATTTGCACTGGTATTAGCATCATCAAACTCATCATCAGTCACACCATCATCATCAAAATTGGTAACATAGTAACATTTCTTTAGAACTCTGGGTCTACTCTCATATTTCTTCCTATTTATTTCAATTCTTTCAAGACATCTGGAAGCATAATGACCTACTTTACTACAAGAGAAACATTTGAAAGGCAATTTACCTTTGAACCTGTCGGAGCCTCTTTGCAACATGTCAACAAAGTTAGATTCAGTTTCATCAAAGTCATCATCATCATCCACCTTGTATTTCTCAGATTTGGAAATCCTTTCTAAAGAACTGGCTTTAAAAGCTAATTCAACTTTTGGCAAGGTATCACCAAATTCTCTCATCTCAAAGGCTATAAGTTTTCCAAGTAGCTGATCTCTGTCAATAGTTTTCGCAGACATAAACTCAATAACAGCTACCTTATGACTATAAGACTTTGGTAGTGATCAAAGAATTTTCATCACAACTTCCTTATCACTAAGAGTTCCTCCCATACCTTTTATTCTAGTAACAAGTTCATCAACTCTTTGCATAAATGTTGTTATGTTCTCATCTTCATTCATCTTCAAACCCTCATATTTCACTTTTAGGCTTTGTAGCTTCTCTTTTCTTACAGAATCATCTCCTTCGTGTAGATTTTTTAGCTTCTCCCATACCTCATTTGCAGATTCAAGGTCCACAACTTTTGTCAACATTGAGACACTTAAGGAACTTAACAGAGCATCCTTTACTTTGATATCCAACTCATATTCTTTGATATCATCTTCAGTTTCCAAACCACCTTTAGGCATTTTAAATTGTGACTGTGTAGCTAGCCATACTTTATAACCAAGACATAGGAGATGGCTTTTCATCTATACCTTCGAAAGCGCATAATTTGTCCCATCAAAATGTGGAGCTTCCTTCTTATACGACATCCTAGATCTTCCTCAAGCTATTAGACTTTCTTCTAAGGAACTGACTCTGATACCAATTATTGAATTGCACCAGACCACTGAGAGGGGGGTGAATCAGTTGTCCTAAAACTTTAATTAATTATGAACATCAAATTACCAATTACTTAAAAACCATGAAAGCATGAAATAAGAAGCTCAACACATTAACATGATCGACATAAGAGACAGGTCAGATTTTTACTTAGAAAACCCTAAAAGGGAAAAACCATAGTGGGTGTTAGCCCACAAAATATATATGTTATAGCACTGTTGGTTTTTTCCCAGACTGGATGCTTATTCCCAGATTTCCCTACAAGGTAGCCATCAATGATCAACAGGATCTCTGGGCCAGGGGCCAACAGTGTAGGAGATAGATTCTATATTTTATCTCCTCTTCTTCTTCAGGCTCTGCAAAACCTAGGGGGGTATTACCTACTCAACATCCATGAGGATATACATACAAGGCTGGGATGCTGACAGAAAGCAGATAAGTCCTCCTGTAAGTAGACCAAAACTGTAAGATAAGAGCAAAGGGGCTAGCTTTGGGCCTATTTGCAGTTGTAGACAGAGGACTTGGATCCTAAAACTAATTCTACTGTCCTAATGGTTGTTTTAGAGTTTGATTTTGATTTTAAGTTTGGATGCAAAGCTAGACATGGTTATAACACAAACACACAGCAAGATTGGTGCCTATCCAGGGCTTGGAGTCAGTAGACATACACCTGTGAATGATCGGCATGAACAACTAAAACTGGATTTCAGGGGGATATACATGATATCTACCTTACAGATATCTCCCAATACAGAGTGTTAAGCTATCTATACTTATGGCATCCCTATTGCAGTATACCCTTCCCAATATTCAATCTGAAAATAGTTTAATCTACCCCTTGAGCAGAAGTTAAAAGATTAAACATTCAACACAGGAATTCTATGTTCTAGAATCTTAGACATTCCTTGAATACCTAGACTCAGAAGAAAGATACATGCAAAATTGGAGACAGAATTAGCATAACACATGCAAACATAGCATTATTCATATAAAATTGACCATGAAATCAGTGGATTCATGCAAAAACATACAATAGGAGATACATAAACTCACAAGTTTTTGCTGTACAGAACAACCAAATCAGCTGTATTGTATTACGGAGCCAAATGTTCCACTTTCAACAACCAAAAAAATGGTAACACAGTCTACCTATATCGGCCAGAAAGTGTACCCACAGAAATTAATTACATGGCTTTTACAAAAATCTGCCAGATACATCCATTAGAGGGAATGGCGCTCAGAAGCTATTACTGCAACAGACAGGGGAGACCTCGAGCCCTACGCCACCATCTAGGAGTCTTCATTCACAATCAGGCAGTTTAATCACTTGTACCATCGCCCATACCCCTGCATTGTCGCCATTGATGGCTCAACTACCCGCAGCCACCAAGAAAACCATCGTAGCAATCAAAAAAGGATTTCCCGCCAAAACGCGCATCACTGCAGGTTCAAATTATACAGGGGAATAATCCCACATGCATGCCATGGGGCCACTTCATTAGTTTAAAAGCATGGCCGCATACATATCAAATGTCGAGCACTTTTGCCGCGCTCGACGCATGCTTCTCCTCCAAAGCCCATTGCCCAGACCTAAGCCATCGGCTTGCCCCAAAAACCTCCTGCCGACCTCAATTGTCTTGCCGACCGCTACATTACAATCCCCTCCATTGGCCAGAGATGCACCATCAGGCCAACTCTTCAGATCTCCACCGATAGTATGAGTCTCTCCAATGACCAGCTTGCACCCCATTAGCAGTTACCACCCTACCACCATCGGCCAGACCAATATCGTCGGCCAAGCAAAAAACCCCTCGGCCGACACAGCCAATCACGCCAATGAACAACTCCTGAAAGCCTCCAACATCCCCATCGGCTAGAGAAGAACCATCGGTCAAGTATTCTGCAGCTCACCCGATATCCCCTATCACGCCGATGAACAACTTCATCGGCTAGACTACATATATCGGCGGCCCCTAAAAAACCTTCGCCGATGACAATCACTATGCCGATGACACCATCGGTGAGACCATACACACGGTTCACCCGATGGCCACCCTCCATGCTCCCATCGGCCAGACCAAAACTATTGGCCAAACCAAAAACTTCCCAGCTGATGAAGAATGTTACGTCGATGCCTTCGAATAACCCTGCATCCAGCATTCGGCGAGACCTAAGTCATCAGAGCAAGAAAAAGATCCCTCGCCGATAGACCATACTCTCACCGATAGATATCCATTGGCCAAACAAATGCCATCGGCCCAACACCTGCCCACTCACCTGATAGACTATGTCGTGCCGATGGCACATCAATCCAAACTCCATCAGGAACACCCAATGCATCAATGAATCACCTATCTGCCTAGCCAATGTGCAAACTCTCACCGATGAACACCTAAAAAACCCTCATCGGCCTGACCATCCCCTTCGGTAGAACGAAAATTACCTCCGCCGATAGCACAAAGTCCCAGCGACATACAAAGAACACACCATAATCCCCATCAGTGAGATCAAAACTGTCAGAATAACAATAAGCTTCCCTCCCGATAGGCAAAGTCTCAGCGATGACACCATCCCTGCCATCAACCTGATCGCCAAAACACCTGTGAGGTCATGCCGATGGGCGAGAAAATATAGGGTTTAAATGAAGAAACCCTCCAACATGAAAAATCAACCTCTAGGTCAAAAATAAGTACCAACAAGCACAATACTGAAAAACTGATGCTCACTACCTACAGGGCTCACTGCCCAAAATGCTCACTGCTAAGGATTGGTTCACTGCCAAAATTGTGAACTGATTAAATAGCATCTAATTCATGCCAGAGTTTAGTTCTATTGAAGCACAATAACTCCTATGCTCTGCTCCTTCACACCTTTGCCCTTATCTCTTCATTTTTGCATCCTATATTCGCAACTTGGTTACATGCTTTTATACAATTCATCAACCTTGGAATGTACATCAAGGTCGGCATTACATTCATCAACCATTGGAACAATCTCCAAGGTTGGCAATACAAACATTTATAAAATAGGTCTGGACCTAATACAAATTTAGCTAAGGAAAAGATGTAAGAATGTATGCGGATCATGCCACACCTTAACTGGGACTCAAACACAATCCTCCATGCCACGACACACTTCTACTGTAATCTTTGATGCTTCTCTGCAAATAATGAATTTAACCAGGTTGGCCAAGACTAGTAAGAGCACTGGGTCTGCCAAGAACATTCTTCATTCACGATCCAATTTTCTCTTTACAAACCAATCCAAATGGAGGAACATGATCAAGAGACATCCACAAGCACATTGTAATCACTAGAAACATCCGCACAATCTCTAACAACTTTGTCAAGAAGATTCTTCAAACCGGAGCACAAGAACAACACTAACAACCACTTTCATAAGTAAAAGATAGCTTGCAAACCACCAAATCATGAACCATTGTATTTGAATGCACTTGACATCATCACAGAATTGTTTCTAGAACCGCACACCAAAATACTTCAATGTGGAGGAATGTGGAGCAAAATACTTCCTTCCTGTCTCAACTGGATACACATAAAAATGAGGTTTTACTCTGGTGAACACAACTCACTCAAATCTTCATGCCAAAGGCTCAAACTCAAAATATAACATCTTCAGATAGGCTTCTAAATAACTTCCAATATGCAGGCAAAGTTCTTTATCCTACAGGAAATGCAGAGAATTCTTTTGGACTGTTCTTCTGCACTGTTTTAACTACAATTCACTATTTTTACTAGATGATCTAATTTTCTCAATATCCTCAACATCTATAGGGAAGTAACAAAATAAAGGCACAGTTGACACCAATGGCAACACAAATATGTTGACATCAATGACAACACTAATTAGGCACATACTTGCAACAGATACCTCCAATAGTCTTCAATGAGGACACAATACACAATATGATGATCCAATAAGACTTACTACCTCCTATATATACCTATTTATGCCTAGGATATCACCCAAGCTGACCTAGATAGCCCTATATAAGTCTTAGGCTGACCTAAACAACTAAATAACAATATAATAATGATAACATGACTTAACTAAGAGTTAAGATAGCCACAAGACAACTATTCATAACCTGATGTGAATTAATATTAAGGGCGTAGCATGCCCTCCCTCTTCAAAGAAGCATTGTCCCCAATGCTAATCAAGTATGGATTCTTCTGAATGAACTCCTCATCCTCCCATATAGAATCTTCAATTGGTAGATTCTTCCATTAGATGAGATAATTTGGAATTGTCAATGTCCTTAGCTTCTTCATGCATGTCAGGAAAATTAATTTCAGCTCCAAGATGTGTCTTCCCTTTGCATCTAGCTCTTGATGGTGATGAATGTGTTCTTTCTTTACTTGAACCTTTTGATGTGCCCTAGAGGAAGAGGTGAGGAATAGTACATGGTACCCTTGCATTGGTTGAATAGCTTGACTAGGAAGTTCTTCTTCTTTCACTTCTTCTTCATTATCTTTTTATTTTTCTTTTGTTTCTTCTTCTTCTTCATTTGTAACAAGTTTTGAGATCTCCTCTTTAGCAAGGAATACATGTTCTTGGATAATTCCTCGATTGTTGAGTTCACTAATGAAATACCCTCCTCCACCTCAATAATTTTCCCATGTAGATCCTTAATATAATTCTGCCCACTTTCTGTATCTTCCTTGTCTGGGGTACGTGCACAAAGATGAGGAACCAAAAGGGGGTCTTAAGATGCCACTTTTTTCTGAAATCAGGAAAGACTGATGTTGGATGAGAAATTGAAGATAGTTACACTCAAATTTTGAAGATACAATAAAAACAAGAGTCGTAGTGCTCCGAATCTAGTTTCCAAACTACTAAGTTTTTTCAATAAAGGTTGAAAATAAGGGGTTCAAAAATGGGGAGCACACAAATTGGTCCTATTTTTTCTCAAAAACACATAACATAGCGTCTGGTGTGCTCCCCCTAAAATGTTCACTTTTTTTAGCATTTCAAAAATCTCTTTGGTGAGAAATTAGATAACACCGTGAAGTTTATCCCTAATTTTTCTCATAATTTTTTCATAGATAATTGATTTTTTACTAATTTTCAAAGTGGATACAACTTGAAAAATAGAAAATTGAGTGCACTCGCCCCTAAAATTTTGGAAAACTAATCAAAAATTAATTTTTTTGAATATGTGTAGAATGGAGTCTAGTTTCTAAAATGTAACTTATTTGAAATTTCGATGAATGGTTAAAAAAAAGTCAAAAATACCAGACACTGGTTTTTAACAAAAAATGGATACACTAACAAAAGAAATTAAATATGAAACCCTTAACATACTTAAAACATGAAAAAGATTGTATGGTTAGATAGCTAACAAAGAGCTTAAGGTTATGGTGGTATTTTATTTACTTTTCATTGAAAAACATGCAATCTTGATGGGGAGCATGCTCTAGGTTATGTGAATTTTGGTAGAATCTAGAAAAACACATCATTGGATGACCTAAAAACAGTCCAAGCCTTTGGGTTGGAAGCCTAAGGAAAATCCAAGCCTTAGGCTTGGTAATTTCCAAACCTAAGCATAATGCGCTAGAGTTATGGTGAACTAAAACATCTCTAGAAGCTCTCTCTCTCTCTCTCCCTCTCCCTCTCTCCCTCTTGCTCTCATGCTCTCCCTCACACTCTCCCTCTCTCTCTCTCTTGTTGCAAGTATGTGCTAACCAGTGTTGTTATTGATGTTAACATATATATGTTGCCATTGGTGTCAACTGTGCTCTTGTTTTGATGCTTGCTTGTATTGAGTTAGTTGCTTTGTATTAGCCTATATAAGTACTGAAGATAATGAGAGAGTGATCCTGATATTGAGTTTCCAAGTGCTTTTGAGAAAATTTGCTCTCCTAGTGGAAACAGTGAGTTATAGAGTATCTTTGTTTACAGAAGAACAATCCAGTAGTTTGCTCTGGATTCCTTGTAGATTGAATATCTTTGTTTATAGATTGGAAGTTATTTAGAGGGATGCCTGAAGATGCTATGTTTCAAGTTTAAGCCTCCAGTATGAAGATTTGAATCAGTTCTGTTCACCAAAGTAAAAACTATTTCATCTGTACATTTAGTGGTGATAGGGAGAATGTAGTCTGCTCTGCACTTCTTCCATTTAAGGACCTTACTATCTATAGTTCTAGAATTAGGTCTAGGATGATATTAGGTGCCTTCAGTTCAAATGGTTCATGATTTGGTAGTCTGCAAGTGATCTTTTCTTTATGACGGTGGCTAACAGTATTGTTTAAGTGCTCTGGTTTGAAGAATCTTCTCGATAGAGTGTTTGGATGTTGTGCGGAAGTTCCTAATGATTATAATGTGCTTGTGGATGTTTCCTGACCATGTTTCTACCTTTTGATTGGTCCACAAAGAGTAATTTGGATCGTGGATGAAGATTGTTCCTAAAAGTCTTAGTGTTAGCTCCAGCCTTGGATGACCTGGTTATTCTCACTACTTGTAGAGATGCATTGAAGATTGTGGAAGCATGTTGTTGTGTGGAAGATTGCATTTGAGTCCCATCTAAGGCATGGTGTGATCCACATACATCTTTTCCTTAGCAAACATTTTTTAGGTCCAGAATTATTTTAATGTATCTTTGTAATGCCAACCTTAGAGATTGTTCCAATGGTTGATAAATGTGATGCTGACCTTGATGTACATTCCAAGGTTTATGAATTGTATAAGTACACATAATGAAGTCATGAAAATTGTGTCCTTGTGTGAAGATGTGAAGATAATGCAAAGTGCAAGAAGAGTAGAGCAGAGGAGATATATTGTGCTTCAATGGAACTGGACCCTGGCATGGAGTAGATGCTACTAAATCAGTTCACCAACCTTTGGAAGTGAGCCACCCCTTGGCTGTGAGCTGATCTTGGCAGTGAGCCCTAACTTTTGCAATGAGCATTTTGGGTAGTGAGCCCTAAGGCAGTGAACCTCTAATTTTTGGTATTGCTATTACATATTATTTTGTGAGCTAACACTCACCATGTTTTTTTCCCCTATAGGGTTTTCCACGTAAAAAATCTGGTGTTGAATGTGTTATTGTGTTGAGTTTTTGGTCTCATGCTTTCATGGTTGAATCATAACAATGGTGATTAAGTAATTGATGTGCTGATATTCATAAGAAGTTAAGTGTTTGGTGACAACTGATTCACCCCCCTCTTAGTTGTCTTGTGCATTTAAATATATCTCTCTCCATCTCTCCCTCTCTCTCCCTATCCCTCTCTCTCTCACACTCTCCCTCACTCTCTCCCTCTCTCCCTCACTCTCTTAGAGAGAGAGAAAGAGAGAGTTTTGGTTTTGCAAAATGTGTTAGCATTATAACATGCTAGCATTGTTTCAAAAATATTGGACCCAAGAATGAGGATGAAAATGGAACAAAGGTTTAGCCTTTAGAGAATAAAATCTTAAAATTATAAACCTAAGGGTGAATAATGGTGGATATGTTTGATATGATGAGAAGGAACAAAGGTTTAGCCTTTAGAGAATAAATCTCCAAATTTTAAACCTAAGGATGAGTAATGATGGATATGATATGAAGAGGTTTGGTATAGGTTCTAGCTTTAGAGAATACATGTCAAAAAATTTCAACCTAAGGATGGTATAAGGGGTGAAGGTATGAGGATGGATGAGGAACCTAATGGGTGAATTGTTTTTCAAAAAAAATTGGACCTAAAGGATGAATTGAAAATGTGGGATAATGGATGGAGTGGGTAATGACCTTAGGAATTTGGAAATGATTTTAGGATAAAAGTATAAGATAACCTTTAGAGATTAAATCTCAAGAAAGATTTCTTAAACTAAGGTGGAAGGGTATGTATGGTGGATAATGATTTTGAGGATGAGCTTAGGATGAATTTGAAAGGGATCATGATTTAGAAGTGGATGACTAAGGTATATTTAGGAAGGTTTAGATGATAATCAAGGGAGCCTTGGAAGATTTGGATAGATGGGATTGGATGACCAAAGATGTTGGATAATTTTGATAATGTTTAAAAAGGATTTTCAAATCAAAGGAGAGCTTGAATAAATCTAGATCTTTGGATTATAAAAGGATATTCCCTCTTGCATAAGGTAGACTAATGACCTTAGGCAAAAAGGGAAGGGATTATTTCACTTGAGGGTAGACTAATGACCTCCAAGCAAAATGGGATACCTTAGAATATATCAACTTAGGAGTTGTCTAGGCTCCTAAATCAAATATTCCAAAAGGTTAACAAAGGCTAATTTATAAAAGCACTTAAGGTAGACAAAGTCTTAAGTACCCTACAAACTAGAGGATGATAAGATCTAGATTGGATTCATGCACAAAATTGATTTGAGGTATGGCTTTGGATGTTGCTTAATTTTTTTTGTATTTTGGATGTTTTTGATTTCTGGATGTGGATGTTGGATTTTTGGATAATGTGGATAGAATTTGGGCAAATTTGGAATAATGTTGGAGAATGGGGATGATTGAATTTGGACAAAGGTTGGGATGGCTTGGATTCAAAATGGATTTTGGAATTTTAAGTTCAAATGGATGATGGAGGATAATGACTTTTGATGAAAGGATTAATGGGGATAAGGTGTGACCAAAGATTAAATATCAGAAATGATGTTTTTCTAAGGTCAAAGGGTATGGGATAAATGGAATTGGATGAAAGGTTGGATTAAATTTGGAGATGGAAATATGGACTATGGTTAGACTTGGTAATAGACTTTGGATGAGATTATGGTCAAAAAGGTCCAATAAATCAGAATGATTTTCTCTAAGGTCCAAATGAAGAGGGGATGAATGTATTTGGACAAAGAAGGTTATGGATTATGATGAAAGGTGGATTTGGATTTTGATGAATTTTGACAAGGTAACCATAGATTTTGACTGGGTAAGATTCAAGGACTCCAAAATAGGTCAGCAAACACATGTGAGGTTTGATCTATAGATGGAGCTAATATTTTTGGGAATAAGGCATCAAAACAGAGACAAATGGTGCTAGAATAGAGACAGATGGCACTAAAATAGTGGTTTAAGGCACCATAGAAATTGGTGCCTAAAGGAAATTTTAAGGCACCAAACAGAGGAGTTATAGTACCAAAATGAGATAGTGTTTAGGATTTTGACTAGGGTTTTGGCAAATTTTGGCAAATTTTGAACTTTTGACTCAAGATTTTGGATTTTTCAAAGGTAACTGCTTTGATCTGAGGTTCAATGTTTTGATTTTTCAAAGGGGATCAAATGTTCAATGGTTTAATTTTCCAAGATTCAAGTGGTTTTGGATGATGTTGACAAGATTTCTTAGCAAGTAGACAAACAAATCAAACAAGAGAACACAATGGCATTTGACTCAATGGTGGACTTTGGATAAATTGGCTTATACAGACCTTTCAACAAGAAGACACTCCAAGCACATGAAAAATCCTATCATTAGTCAAGTAGGAGTACTATACTTTGTAGATCTCACGAACTGGCTGTGGGTCAATCCCAACTCAAAGTGAACTAAGATCCCCACCCCCACTAATACCTTAGGTGCTATAGTTTGGATAGATAGGGAAAGCAAGGTCATGGACCACCTTACCCCCCTTACCAAGGAGACTTTCATCTTGCCCAAGGTAGTGCCTATCTCAAATATAGCGGTACGGTGAACATCTTCTTCTCCTCTGTAGTGGTGCACAATAAAGTATGGCGACTGAATGGTCTTAAACTAGGATCATTAGAAGCTTCTAGGGGAGTCCTCTAACATACTCAAGGTACTTGAGGCCCAAAACCGTGAACACTAGTCCATTGAAGGGATATCACACCAAGTGGTTAAGCAAGCACCACTTCACCTTGTGTCTGGAATCACCCAGGGCCCCAAGTGATGCAGAGAAAAAGGATATACTCAACTTCTTACTAGAATATTCCACAACAATGGGTTTCAATCCATTTGATACTTCAAGTCCACAAGAGAACTTCACCATACAATGACCTTACTCAAGCATAATTTTGGATTTCTAACTTTTCTAACCCAAGAGAGGTCTCTAATATCCTTCAATCTCCTCAAGAACTCCTCCTCAACCAAAATAAACACTCACTAAAATCTGTCCCACCATACAAGCAACCATTCCTTCATTGACTGTCTAGACTCCTAGTAGCCTTCCTAAAAGGACTGTCAAAACTTATCTCTTGATGCAGATCTCTTCTTAAGACTGTGATGGGCTTTTTGAGTACCCATTAAGGCATTTTAGAACATATCTAGAAATCACTATTGGTTATTTTGAAAAGAATGTCTCAAATCAGGACTGTCATCGTGCTAACTAGGCCTATTAGGCTTCCAAACTGTCACTCTTGTGTCATTCTTGGTGTTCTTCCAATACATGGATCCTGCAACCTTTACCATGGATTAAAAACATTAAAAACATCTTATTTAACCCCCTCCTAGGGTTTCCAAATATCATTAAGACACACTATTGTCTCATACTCAGTCATGACAATGACTATTACACTCAGTCCTGACAGGACAGACTTCTCTAAGGGTGTAAACGTCAATCCATTTGCCAAATTCAATGTATGGAATATGGAATTATCTCACTTACTTCATTTATCAAACCAAAACCATTATAAAAAATGTTCAACCATACTAAAATCATCAAAACCATAAGTTTTCGCCCTTCTACCAGTCTGAAACAGAGCAGGACAGCACTAGGTTATTCCCACATCCTTTGTAAACCTTGTTCCCTTGGTCTAAGCTCTTGTCATATGGAAAGATAGGTATTTAGATAACATTTAACTCATGTATGGACTCTTCAATATATGAAATAGCAAAGAAACATCATTTACATTACTCACAATTTACCTTAGATCAGGGTTTAACCACTTTCAGAAAAATTACAACTAACTCAAAACAAAACCACAATGCATGAGAGAAATGTCAAATGGAAGGTGATTGATTAGACTAACATTTACAATCAGCTTAGCATGCATCCTTGCCCATACAGGGCCGTACAGTATCAGAAAACAACAAATTTATGTAGAAATACATAAAAAATAGTGTTCTTTTATTGATCAAAGCCTTCTAATCAACCACCCACGCCTTCACAAATGGATACAAGGCCTTTTAAAGGCATTACATCATGACTCTTCAATTTATAACTAACTTGGAATGACCTAAGAGCCAAATGACCCTTCATCTTCCATACATTTTTACATTTTTGAAAGACAACTTTTCCCATTTTGCAAATGAAGATAAAACTTGAACACTTAACACTCCTAATGACCTAAACACATAACAGTGACTTGATTAACCTCATTACAATGTTGAATCAATAAAAATTTAATCAAACTCCAAAGATTGGTCTAGGAAAACATTAATTTGTCAAGGTGCTCCTGCACCACCAAGGTTGTCCCAATGGTAATGCAACTAGATTAGGGTACAAGTTTCCTTCTCCCCCCTTTGATATACCCCGCTGGTAGACATGGTTGAGGTTGTCCCTTGGGGTGATGAAATCCCCAAGTAGACCTCCTAAGAAGAAACTACCCTCTTATTTTTGATCACCAAGATCACACTAGGCATGAGGGGAGAGCATACACAAGAAAAAGTAGCCCCTTCAGGTAAAGACTTAAAAACATGAAAAGTGTTCACAAGTATACTTTTGATCCCCAAGATCACCCTAAGGTGCGAGGCGAGAGCATACATCTACAAGTGAGCCAAGAAAAGCAAATAAGTTAATTATCCCCCTAACTAATTTAGTTCGACTAAGCTAATGAGAAAACAAAAAAGCCCTCTACTAACGAAACCTGCAACAAATTAGTTAGTAGTTTCAAATTTTATCTTTGCCTTGTGTTCTTTTACCTGCACAAATGTGTTAGTACCCTACACAAATCCCAATAAATAGTTAACTAGATGGCACCAAAACAGAGACCAATGGCGCTAAAAACAGTTAGATAGTGCTAAAAAATAGTCAGATGGTGCTCAAAATCAAGAAAAAATGCACTAAAACAATAAAAGAAAGCACTAAAATTTTCTAATTCTAGGATCAAACAAATAATAGAGAACAAAATAAAAATGGCGCTGAAAATAAGACAGATGGCACCAATTTCTAACATGGTGTTAAAATTTCATGAAATGGTGCTAAAATTTTAGAGGATGGTGTCAAAGTAATTGTTACCTGCCTTACCTTATTGACTGGTCAGATGGCATTGTTCTATGTGAATATGGCACCAATCCGCAGATTGTTCCCAAAACCTGAGCTCAAAAAAGAGAGTTAGCTTGAAATAAATAGGTCAAATGGTGTTAGATGGTTTCCTACCCTGTCAAGCAGCACTAAAAAACCTGATTAGAGGTAAAAAGATAGTTATTGCAAAGTGAAATAGACTAGGGTTAGGAAAGAAAATATTTTCAAGTATTTCTAGTGAAATTTTAGCATTAGGACCCCCTATATCTGTGTGTTTATGATAAAAATAGAGAACCTAAAATCCTAAAACTTGCTAAATCTTTCAAAAACACCTTAAAAATCTCTTTCTAAGCCTAAAGTGTTAGAAAATAGTGTGGACAAATGGCACCAAAATAGAGCCAAATGACGCTATTCCACGGATAGATGGTGTTAAACCAAGACCTTTTGGTGTTGAAACTTCTATTTGTTTAGCTCCTTGCAAGAAACTCAAACAAAATGGTTAGATCAGGACCACGGGGTCCCACCAGGCATGTCAAATGAAGGTAAGGAAATCAAGATTGCATAATAATATGAAATTGAAGCAAAGAAATACAAATTTATACCTTCCTATGCAATCCTAGCTCCTCACTCCTTGATAAGGTAGAGGACTTTGTACCCTTAAGCCCTAGCTTCACTCATAACTAGATATTATACTATGAAATTCTTCTAATTGTCAATGCAAACTCACAATAACCTAGCTAAGATGGAGATGATGGAGATAAATTTTGACATAATAAGATTACTCTAAACTTGGATGCCAAAATGGCTTGTGGAGGTTTGTATTTATAGGCAATTTGGAGGAGATTTTGATCCAATGGTGGAGATTGATTGTTGAGATCAAGGGATGGGATTGATTGCAAGATGGAGGGCTAGGATTTGATCAACAAGATTGGATGGTGGAGATAAAAATGAATCTTTTATTCATTTTGAGGAGGACTTAGCATTAAATGTGATTTAGATGTGTGAGAAAATTAAAAATTAATTTCCTTGGGAGGAGGTGGAATTAAACATTCCATTTTATGTGGAAGTGTGAGGGTCATAAGACACATGTACATTTTTAGGCTCTTCCTTTTGTAAGCTAAAAAATAGGAAGATGTTTTATCATGGAAATGGCAAAAATAGGTTGGAGGGGTTATGTATTTTTTGTAATTTTTAATTTGTGGGTGTGGGAGAAGGTGTTAAGCATGGTTTGACCAAGTTAATCAGGGTGATTAACTTAATTAACGTAGCTGGAAAAAATGAGTGAGGGGGATAATCAGGGTTTAGGATTAATTAAATAATGATTTATTTAATTAATCCAGGTCTAGGGGTCATGTAGGCTAGGGTAGCTAATTAAATAATTTCTATTTAATCAACTAGGTTAGGGGTAGGCTAAATTTGTAGGGTTGATTAATTAGATAAACATGATTTACCTAATTAATAAGGTTTTAGGGACGTGGACAAATTAACTAGATAAATATTTGATATATTTATTTTATTAATTGGGATGATGTTACAATGTGGGACTTTTGAATTTAATTAAATTAATTCAATTTTAGGGGTTGATTGATGAAGGATGGATGAATAATTCAAGGGTTGGATGGGTTAAGTAATTAATTAAAAATTTAATTAATTAATTAGATGAGGAATTAGTGATATGGATGATGTCGGAGGACAGTTAGTCGATGGTTAAGACATTTTTAGGTGTCTACAACTACGTTGCTACTATTGTTGATGATTATGCAGATTCATAAATAGGTATTTATATATGGTCATTAATTATATGTGATATTCATCCTATGCTTGATTTCTATACCATCTATCATTTTCTACCTATGACATTAATTAGAGGACATGATGATTGCCTTACCACTTATAACAAGAATGGGGGCATCTTCTCACCTCTTCATTCAATATGCTCACAAGATTATTATTCTATATTTCCTAATTACTTGTCACACGATGCATATTTATGATAACTATCGCATGATCAATGTGCTTACATGCTTATATTAGATTCAATTACTTTTATCATTATCATGTATCTTTTTTCCTCTCCTGAAATTCCTTATATCTAAATAAATTTATGCTTATATTTTTATCATTTTTTTTGTTCTTTTTTTTGCTAAATAAGTGCTACCATAGGGGGTAGCTCCCTTTATATTATATAAAAATTTCTTACAAAAACTTGCCTATATGGCAATATGAGCTTAAAAATATTTAGAAAAGGCTAGCTTCTAGGCCTTGTCATGCCAAAGCACATGCAGGCCTTCAGCCAACTCAGCAGCCCGCTCCACTTGGGCTGGTGATAAGAGATCACCGTAATTGCTCACAAAATAGGAGAAAGTCTCCATGTTGTTGCATTGGATGCCTTCCCAGAACATGGCCAAGGCTTGGGCTGAGACTGTCAGGGTTTTTGCTTTCTTGTTGACTACTGCAGCATCAAAGACTCCTCCAATCAGACCCTGGGTTGGATGCTTGTTGAAGAAGAGATAGAAGCCATGACAACCTCCCTCATATCCTCATTCACATAGGCGTTCGCCATTATCTTCCCCCAGGCCTTCCTGCCCATGAAAAGGACACAAGTTGCCAAGAATTCTTCATAAATGGTGTTGTCATGGATATGTCCTTCTAGTAGGCTGCCTTCACTGATCACCTTGAGGATGGCTTATGCTATGTGGTTTGCAGATGCCACAAACATGCGTTTAACTTGCTTGATCCTGGTTTCCTCTGGCAGCCTAGCCGGGTTGCCTTCATCCCCTAGCCATCTTCCGCTGGCACATCCTTATTGAGTTCTCTGAGCTCGGTTCCTCCCTCTGCTAGCAGATGCAGTCGCAATCGATCTCCATGGTGTCCAATGGTGAGAGATTTCTCCTTCAGTCTTCATATATAAAAGTAGAGCAAGGATCCTTTAGGTACGCTGCCACTGCCAGTTTTAGATCGCCCAAATCTCTACTATTCTGGGCATTTGAGCAATGGTTATTTCATTAGTCATTCCAATGGCAAGTCCAACCAAGGCTCACATGACTTGGCTACAACTATCTCCTCCTGTTGTACACATGCCCAGTTTGCTAGGTAATCGGCTGCCTTATTCCCTTCTCAGTAGGTGTGGGCTATGGAAGTATTCCCTAATGTGTCTAAACATTCCCAAATAGCTTCTGCTAGGTATTTTAGTTTCTAGTTCAAGATGCTCCTAGTTATTAAGGCATTAAAACATATCAAGGAGTCGCACTCTATATCCAAATCAACTAGGTGGTGTTCTTTGCAGAGTCTCGGTCCATATAGAAGTGTGGAAAATTCAGCTTCATTGTTGGTACTAGGTGGCAATTTCTTCGAGAGTGCCTAAATTATATCTCCTTGAGAATTTTGAATGATGACCCCAGCTCTAGATGTGCCTGGGTTACCCTTTTCTATGCTGTCGAAATTCAATTTCAGTCTACCTGAAGGCGGGGCAACCCATTTGGTGAGGGCACACTTTTTCTTTCTCTCTTCGGCTTTGATTGGTTTGTAACAATGGCTTGGTATTATCAAGTCTGGCCAACTTTTCCTCATTTCCTCGTCCCATCCGGTGAATGGTGTCAGGGAAAAAAGATAGACCAGGGATGTACCCCCTAGGCGACATGCAAATGCCCCACTCTACATGTCGCGGGTAAGTCAAGATACAAAATCATGGGGGCCTCGGGAAATTTTACACCAGCCCGAGCTGATGGGGGGCATCTCATAGAGGACATGGGGGTGGGCTTGCTTCCTTAATATGGTTACACTCGACCTTACCTCAAGGTGCCCCCATGGTGAAACATGGGGGTGAGCATTGGTCCATGCATTGCCGTAAGTGTGACCCCTACCTCCAGGTGTCCCCATGACCACTACAAGGGAACCCCTGCCCAGTGGGATTTGAACTTGGGTCTATGGTGTGAAACTCCTTGCTCCCCACCACTAGACCCAAACCCGTTGGGCGCTTATATTTTTATCATTATTATTTATGTGAACTCTTAATTTAAATTAATTTATGTGTATATAATTACATTTACTTAATTTATCTGGTGTGATTTATTCTTGTACAATAAATAAACAAGTGCCAAGTAGTGATGAGTACATGCCTTGGTTTTCTATTGTGAAGAGGAGGAGAGTTACTAATAAGCAAGTTCTCTTTGAATTGATTGCCTTTGATTATTTTTTAGTATTGTAATTGAGTACTCTAAAAATGTGTGAAATATTTGGTAAGGAACAAAATGGTGAGATTGGATTTTGTGAGATTTAATGTGAGATTGAATTGCTTGCTCGTCTTACTCAAAATTCATGTTATGTAAGATGTTAACCTATATACCTAAAAAACCATTAAAATTTAAAATTTTCTATTGGGATTTTGTATTGTAATCTAGCTAGAATCATGACACTTTAATTTTATATAAAAAATTAATATCTATCTATAGAAATACATGTAAATACACAAAGGAAGAGATTTCTATAGAAATACATGTAAATATTCTTAAGCATTTACACAAAGGAAGAGATTTCCATAGGAAAACAATATTGAGATTATGAAAATGTATGGAAAAAGAAGGGCTTATTCATGTGGAATGGTTGCAAATTTGGAATAGATGGGGTTAAAAATCAATTGTAAGTGGTCGCCATTTGATGTTACCTAAAAGGTGTAGATTTACAATATATTTGCACTATTTTTTTTTATAGGGAATGGTGTACATGCACCCCAAACTCTTTCATATGAATAAGCACCTTACATATTTGGAAATTTGTATTGCTTTAGACAATACTATTGAACTCCTTCAGTGAACACTTTTTTTGGGGCACCATCTTCCAATATACATTAATTGTGGTATTTAATATATGATCAATTGAAGTGAAGACTAAAATATAAAGTAAATAAGAAAGCCAATTAAATTTATTGCGAATTTTACAAACCTTATTAATAAAAAAAATTAGAGAAATAATTAATTGATTTTGACAAATTAATTTTAAAATTTTTCTATTTTGGACACAATAATTTTTTGCGATAACAAGTACTAATAATATTGGACACTAGCACCCTAGGTACATCATAATGGACGCTACAGATAGCAAAGACAAATGCCTTACAACCTCTGTATCGTACATGGTGTGGCATGCCCCTTCCGGCTATTTACTCCTTTCCATTAAACCACAAAATGAATCAATGCGTGGAGTAAATTTATCTAGGGGAGAGGACCCAGTAGTGGTGCACCCTAACTTCACGCCTCTCAAAATCATATGTGGTAATTTCAAATCACTCCAAAATTTTTACAGTAGCTTACTTGGCAATGCCCCTGCTTATAACTAAGGTTTCAAGGCCACGTCATAAAATATGATGCCACATCAGCATGCTTTTTGTTGAGGTGTCAAATAGTTCCCCAAAAAAAGGTTGGACCAATAGGTGTGCATTAAGTCATGTTTTATTGATGGGCGGATGTGACATCACATGATTGATTACTTTTAAATTCAAAGGGCAGATTTCATTCAATTATTAGTACTTATAGTAACACTAACAACCTTAAAATAACAACTACTAGTACTAAACTTTAAAAATAATGAGCCTTAAATGTATATATACTAGTACTAAACTTAAAAAATATTAGGCCTTAAATGCACATATATTGTCTCAGCCATTGGAACTATCTGACCTATTGGGTCTTTTCCCTTATAGAGGGGCAACTAATGTCAAGTCAAGCTGGAAGTTCACAGTTACGCACTCCATAATTTTGAATCTAATATAAATAGGGATTCAATTAAAATGATTCTCATTTCTACCGTGACAGTGGGAGGGAATCCAAGGAATCGATCTCCATCAATCTCAAAAATATTGGATACAGTGAAAGATGGTGGGAATTGGCAGTTTTGTCTGCTTTGTGCAGATTTATGTTGAGTCAATTTCACCCTTAATTTTTGTGTTGTCAAAATCTTATCAGTGTGAGTAAAATAAACATGACTACCAAACAGCAACCTGTTAAAACTCATAGCGTACATAATAAAGTCATCTGAGCGTGCTGGTCGCCCATCACATGACAGCCTTACATTATCTCAGATGATTGTCTTTTATGATTGTTACCAACCTCTGTGTTTGGAGTCACAAGTTTTGTATGCAAGATGTAACATAAAGTCAGTCCACTATTAAAATGGTTGTGTCGTGTCACAGTGATAAGACATGCCAGAGCATTGATTTTACTTGGCTTTGGTCAAAGATGCCATACCACCATCATGAATGACGGTGGACCCCACACAGAGCGAAGCCAGGCGTGTTATGCGTTTAAGCAGTGGATCGTGGCCCTTTCCCCGCCTATTGATTCGTTCAACAATTCGACGACTTAAAAGACTTTTAGACCTCAGAGTCACTGAATTTGACGGTCGACCCTGCCCGTCAAGCAATTTTTTTTAAATGACGTTCATCTATTTGGAAGTGTCTTTCAAATATCAAAACCTATTTATTTTAAGAGATATAAACTAAAAATATATAAGAATAATTATATAGAAATTTTGACAATTAATCTGAAATCTTCCCTTTCAAATGATACACTTTTCTTATAATTTTAATTGTATTTTAAAACTAAAATGATTAAATAGGACCACACATCCATCAAATTTAAACCTCATCAAAAAGGAGAGGGAACAATCCCTAATTTGCATTGGTTTTCCCTTTCATTTTAATTCGTTATAGTGAGCTTTCTATTTGAAATTATTTTAAGGATTGGTTCTATATTAGTTTAGTTTTTTATTATTTTATGTTCAAGTTTATTTGAGGAGGTTGGTTTATTTTTTATTTATTTTGGTCTTTTAATTTTTTACTCTTTGATTTTTAATTTAATAGTGATTGTATTTCTAAGATGTATATTCATTTTATCTTTGTTTTATAATTCTTTATCTTTTAACGGGTTGTTTATTTCAAGATCTAATTGAAATATTATTTTATCTTTAAGGAGGAGTGCTCAATCAAACCTTCAAATGGCTTCTCATTTTAGTGATTAGAAGATATTTATTAAGGCTAATCATAATAAGTGATCTAATTTTTATACACATGTAGATAAGCACAATCTTTCTCTTATTGGACAATTACTTTTTCAAGAGTTTGTTAATACTACTACTCCTACATAATTATTTGCAACTCTTCATAATTGTTGCTCACAACACCCTTTGGTATATAGGATTGGTAATATGATTGTCTCTTCTACTTCTTTGCATGGTGCATCTTCCCCCTACCTAACCACTCTTCCTCTTTCACTAACCCTTAATTCTCTCATCATGAGGTAAATCCCCTCATGGTGCCTAAATCTCATGTTGTCACTTCTAATGTGACCCCTTCCTCCAATGTTCCTTCCTCTAGTGCCATTTCCACCTCTTCTTTTGTTAGTGTATCGCTTATCTCTCATCCCACTAGTGGCATTCCCTCTTATATGCCTACTAATGTTATGCTACTAGTGTTATCCCCTCATCTCATCGTGTTAGTGCAAAAGTTAGATAGTGTTGAGAAGAAAGTTGATTTTATGCCTAGTACCTAAGACATTATTACTTATAGTTCAAAAAATAACACACTTCTTATGTTTGTATTTGTTACATCCATTACCTATTGGTTTTGTGACACCTCTCTTTGAGTTGTATCATGGTAAAAATGACAAAAATATTCACTTACAAGCCTTTAATACAACATGCTTAGACCATGCTTATGATGGGAAAAAATTGGTTGTTCTTTCATCGCACTCCCCATGTCTATGTCATTCAATGGCTCTACTCATTGCCTTCTAGCTCCATTCACTCTTTTGATCAATTAGCTACAACATTCCTCAACCACTTCCACATGAATATAGACTTCAAAAGTATTGTTTCAAATTTATTTAAGCATGCCCAAGGCTCTAATAAACATATTTATGATTATGACATTTGATTTCAATCACTTTGTGCTAGAATGAAACATCAAATTCATAATGATGAGATGCAAAGGACTTTTGTTAAGAGTTTTCTTATCTTCTATCCATGATAGTGTTTTTTAATTGAAAAATGTGCTTCTTTCATGGACCTTTGTGCTCATGTCAAGGATGTTGAAGAACTCAAATTACTTGTTTCCAATGGTTTGAAATATGAGTCCTCCCATACATCTTATACACCTTCTTGCCCTTCCAAGTTGAACACAAGACAAATACTTAAATCCAAAAGGGTAATGATAAGAACGAATCTAAACCTAATGCTAATCATATGTCTATTATTTCTATCGCACTTTTCTTTAAGCCTCAAACAACGAGGAAATTTATAAATTTGAGTGAAACTCTAGATCATGTGCTCCAAATTCTATAGAATGCTATTTTGATTACTCTTCCCTCTATTCATCCATTAGACCCATCTAGAGGGTTACCATGCTTTCTATAATTATTGTAATGCCCAAAAAATTACCATGGACAAAACATGATAAAACACAATCAACTTATTTTTTAAATTATAACATCACCATAATAGTAGTGCAACACATGCATGATAGGTGTTGTTGTTGCATGTAGCTCCACTTGATATTAACAATGTGTATAATAATGAACCTATGAGTGCACAAGAAGTGAACGTGATAATATAATAAGAAGAAGAATAGGTGGCACATATCTCCATGTGGCACACCCTATGCTACATAAGACTACTAAGCACAAGGCGAGGACACCAATGTGCATGGAACGTAAAGGAGCATCACCTCCAAGGGTGACCCACTTGACAAGAGTACTAGATGAAGATATGAAGGTCAAGCAAAGACAAATTACATCATAACATAAGATGTACATATATGATTAAATCTATCTTTTCTCTATTTTAACAAACTCAAAACTTAACAAATTAAGTTCATTCATCCACATCAATACTTTTAAAGGAAAGAATGGAATGGGGAAAGGGCATTTAATCATTTTATATTGACACTGGCCATTTGACCAATAACATGTGTTCATTTTCTAGATCTAACAATTCTAAATAAGAACATGAGAAAGGGTGAATAAGCAAGTTGTTTAACTTTCACCACTCTATTCATCACCATACATAGAATATAATCATTTTCTAATTAACCTTTTTAAATGAGAGTATAGGACAAGAGGCATGTTTCAAGCATGTAAGGAGGAATTACATTTTGCCAAAAACACTTATCCATTCTAATTAAGTAGATTCAATAAGAAGGAATGTTTACATTTGATCCTCATTATTGGACATATAGGTGTTTCCTATCATTGGCTAATACACACATGGAACTAAGATAAGATAAGGGAGACTAGGAGATAGAGTACCTACCTTGTTTTTTTATTGTGAAGAGTAGGAGAGTTGCTGATAAGCAATATCTCCTTGAATTGATTACCTTTGATTATTTTTTGTTATTGTAATTGAGTACTCTAAAAATGTGTGAAATATTTGGTAAGGAACAAAATGGTGAGAATGGATTTTGTAGTATTTAATGTGAGGTCAGATTGCTTGCTCTCCCTACTCAAAATTCATGTTATGTAAGATGTTAACCTCTTGTAACATTGAAAATTGTCCCCTTGGGGGCTTTTCCTTCATAAGGTTTAGCTCACAGGTCTTTAATCTGTATTTAGGACATCTTGCATCATATTTTGACATCTCGATGAAATGAACCCTAAGTTTCATGACAAATGGGACCTAGGGGGATCCCTTGAGCTTAGTCCTACCCAAAATAGGGAGGGAGGACTTGGGCGCCCGCACCCTAGTTTTGCCTTAATTTGAGTCAGGCCCAAATTTAAAATCTTAATTTGTGACCGTTATTTAGGTCTTATGCCGACACAGTAAGTTTGAATTATAAAATTCTTGGTAGGAATGTTTGTAGTTGCATCTATAAGCATATTTAGGAATTCATTTGTAAACTAGATTACAACTAGATGATTATTGTGATATTTATGCATTCTAAAGGTGATTCAAGGCTTTCATTGTGTCGCAAGAGCAGATTTGTGTTGTCTATGTGTTTGTATATGTGGATTTGAGAAATCATCTCCTCATGGCATGAAGAGCTTCTTCCTTCCATGAGATCTTCACTACAAGGTGACATCATTTGTGTTTTCAAGCATTTATCATTTGGTTTTTGCCTCTGTCTCCCAATGGCGTGCACTCTCTATCTGACAACGGTGTTCAGAATACTTGAATGTCTCTCCGGGGCTTGACTGAGGCAAGCCTCTAAACACCACAACCCCCTCACCATTTTTATGTGATTGTAGGTTACAGGTTGAAGAAGCAGGAAAAGTGGAGTTGCAGGAAAGTGTGGCAGTGTCAGATTTGTAGATCAGAGTTGAAAATAGAGCCTTGGACTTAGGTGCCTGCTCATTAGTCCTCCAGATTCTACAACAGAGAAATCTCTGAGACAACAGGAACATGTTACAGATCAAGTTCCTAGATCCCGACAAAAATCAGGGCACTAGACTAGGGCGCCCACTCATTAGTCCCTAACTTTTCTACTTCTCGAACTTCAAAAATAGGTGCACATTTATCTATCATTTTACATCTTCCTGTAACAGCATTTTTAGTAATTTGTCTGTTTGCTTCTGTATTTGCATAATTAGGGTTTTGATGTATAATTGAGCATAATTGGCAATCAAATCACACAAATCTAATCTTCCCACCATTCTATAGTGATCAGAGGCCTGATAATGCATTTCCACTCGACTGAAGGTCTTTGAATGTTAATGGTGAAAGGAGGATAGACACAAACAAACCAACAAACCATCTAATCAACCCTATCCAAAATTTTTACCTTTTACATTTTGGTGAACCCGTGTTTTTGGACTTGTTTGCACCTTGCTGATTGTTTTGTTTTAGATTTACATTGATTTCATTCATTCAAATATCATCATTCATCTTATTGCATTGGAAAATTTACAAAAAAATTGAAAATTTTGAAAATTTTGAAAAAATTTGCATTCTAGGGTTTCTATCTTGCATCAATTAATTTGAATTTCATCAAATTTCTAATTTTTGCATTAGATATAAGATAAATTGTAGAAAATTACAAAACAATAGCTTGCATTGCATTTTCATCATAAAATTGCTAGGGTTTTGTTAGAAATTTTGAATTTTTCATATAACCTAGTAATTTCAAAAACTAGGATTTGTAGGTAAAACCCTATTTCATATTTTTCTATTGATCTTAGGCACTCATTCAAATTTACATTTGGCTGTAGTTCTGCATTTTAGTGTAAATTTGCATTTAGATCTCAATATTTTACATTTCTACATAGAAAATTTCAACAAAAACTAGCATTTTTCATTGATTTTTCATTAGATTTGCACTTGCATTTTGCATCTTAGGACTTGGAAATAATTTTCAGATTGCCAGACATTCATATAGCATTTTGCATTAAGATCTAAAACCTAGGGCTTGAAAACCCTTGATTTTCACTAGATTTGGCCTTATCGACTCTCTAGATTTGTACTATAGGCATGTTGTAAAGAATATTTTTTCACTAATTAGCTGTTATCAGTGTTATTATCTTCTTCCCCTCCTAAAATTCTTTACAACACCTCTTTATTGGGCTCTTGTATTGAAAACTTGGCAAAAAATTACACATTTTTGCTATATTTGCCCTAGGGTTTGACCTAGATTGCACTCCAAGCATGTTGTAAAATATTTTATGATTGTAGGTGACTAATATCATTGCTATTATTTTCTACACCTCCTAAAATTCCTTACAACACCTCTTTTATTGGGATTGAAAAATTGTGAAAAATTGCATATTTTAGGGTATTTTCACTAGGTTTTAACCTGTCGTCATCTTAGATTTGCATCAAAAGTGTGTTGTAAAGGGTTTTATTGCTTTATTGGACTGAAAATAGACATATTACTTGCTTCTCCTAATCAAAATCTTTACAACACCTTTTCTTTCATATATTTGCATTGAAAAAGTGCAAAAAATCAAGCATTTAAACATATGTTGCGTCTAAGGTTTGTGCATATTGCTGCATGAGTCTCATAACTCACTGCCCTAAGAGAAATATTCATTTAAGAAGAAGCATAAAACACATGGGATCTAGTGCTCTTGAAGAAGTTGGTACATTAAACACCTTCTTTATAAAAGGAGAGACACAAATGTTACAAGATATTACACCTATCACAAGTACAATGGAAGAGCAAACTTTTCATTGTGTTGATGATACTATTGAGGCAACATGACATGTATCTGATGAGAAAATAGATAAACTTGATAAAGACCTAGCTAAATTCCAAGACTATGTACAAACTGAGAGGATAGCTAAAGAAGCTATACCTGTGATTCACCATGTAAGAGAATTGATAAAAGAGAGACAAGATAGTGTTAATGCAATCCGTGGATTAGCACATATTGTACAAACCAATATTATGCCAGTGACGGAATGTGTAAAAGTGATAAATAACACTTTGTCACCATCTCATACACAAGTATCAGCACCTATACTGACTATGAGAATATCTATCTTTACATCAACGATCTTAACAATTGATGTGAATGCTTACATAATAATGCTACCACTGGTATTGGAGTATCTAATGGAACTAATTACAAAGCTGTGGGATTTAATTATCAGAATTTGGTTTCTAAGGGGACCTCTTCTATGAATAATTGCTCTCAACCACCTCTTCATCCCACTTATTCTCAACCTTCCATTACATATAGCTATTCTCAACCACCATCCACCTACCATTATGTCCAACCACCGTTGACCTATTCATAGCCTCTGCCTATGACATCTCAGGCTCAATCAGCTCCTCACTTCAGTTCCAATTCCTTGTAGTAAACCACATCTCCGAATGATGCTATCCTAAACCAACTTTTGCAGGATATGACTACTTTACAATAAAAGGTAACAAATTTGACAAATTCTTCGTAGCCTAATATACCAACATATCATGCCCGTAATCCCCTTTCCTATGAAATCTTGAGAACTCCTATGCCTAAGAGGTTTGGGACTCCTCGCTTTGAAAAATATGGTGGAAAAGGTGATCCTAATACTCATGTGGCAACGTTCACAACTATGTGTAATGATTTCTATTTTGAAGACTTGTTGGCAAAACTTTTCCCGCAATCTCTCAAAGATACTTCTTTAGAATGGTTTTGCTCTTTGACTCCGAATTCAATACACTCCTTTTCACAGTTGGTTGATCAATTTTTACAACATTTTCAAGTAAACATTGGACCTCAAGTCTCTTTGATTGATTTAGTTCATTGCAAGCAAGGTCTGAAAGAGAAGTTAACTGAGTTTATTAGTCGGTATCAAGCTTTATATGTGCAAATTCAATATTAGATGAAAGACGAGGATGTTCAAAAGTTGTTTATCTCTAATCTACAACCTAATATTCATGATAAGATCCTCTTGATGAAGTATAACTCCTTTCAACATTTTTGCACCGCCCTTCGTGATTATCAACTTTCGTCTAGTCAGTATGAAAACCAAAACTCATCAGTTCAAGTTGGTCAATCCATGGGTAGATCATCGCAAAATAACTTTAAGAGGAATAATAATAATAATAATAATAGGAGCTTCATCAAGGTTAATGGACCTAATATGAACAACTTTTCTAATGTGTCTACTATCAGTAATCTGAAGAAGGCATCATATCAACCAACAAAGTTTACTCCGATATCTGAGTCTTATCATTCTATCATGAATCAAGCTGTGAGTAATAACATTCTGAAGCTTCCCTCGGTTAAGCCTGTTGATCCTAGTAGAGCACAAGGACCTTACTTCGATGCTAATGCCTTTTATCATTATCATCGGACACAAGGACATGATACTAAACTATGTATACGTATTAAACATGAAATACAAGACCTCATTGATTTGAATGTCATACATGTATCAGGTGTGAATGATAATGGAAATAAGTCGGTTGCTCCACCGAATTAGAATTTACAAATCTTCACTAATCCTTTCCCTAAGCATACTGATAACAATATGTTGGAACAAGGTCAAGTGGAAGTAGCTGATGATGATTACTTGGAATATGACAACATCGGGGGTATGATTGAAGTGGATAAGGAAAAGTTGGATAACCCACCTCATCCACGAAGAAATGGGATTTATGCTGAGGTTCCTCCTTCGTTATCCTTATTAGGATTGGGAGATAACCAAAATGCATTAGAAAAACAAGTAGAACAACCGATACAGATGAGTGAGATGGTACATGATGATTCTTGTTACTATGTTAGATGGCTTCAACAATGAAAACTCGCTAAAAATTGAAAAAAAGTAAGATGACTATCAGTAGTTGGAGATAATAGTGGTTCTCCTCATAAGTAACAAAAAGTCTCATTTACACAAGGATTTAAGAAACAAATATCATACAATAACAAACAAGACTTTCATAAGAACCACTCAAACTTTGCACTTAACATGATTGAATACCTCTCCAAGAGGTTCACAAGTTCAAAAATCTGATACAAAGACCCTATAGGTAAGTATTTCTAACCCTTTATCTCTCTCATGATGTGCTTCCCCCGTGATGTGTTATGTGTTGTTTAGGCCTCCTAGGATGACCCTAGATTCTCTTGTAAGGTTTGGGATACTAGGAGACCACCTCTATTGTGACCTTCTTCTATTTGTATCACCATTCTTCTATATTACCTCTCTCTCTGCTTTCATTGTTGTGTGTTGTGTCTTACGGACATAGCATTGCGGTTGGTGAATTGGGGGCACCCTCCTACATGACTGTCCTTAAGACACTTGTTTCTCCTCTCTTATTTATTGTTTCCCTTCCTCTAGTGTTTCTATCTAGCAGGAAGATGACGAAAAACATCTATACTAATGTAGACCTAGCATCCCTTTAGCGAGAAATCAAAAATTGAACTTAGTTCCTAATATGACGATGGGGTTAGAATATATTATCTGACGCTTGGCTAGTAGAAGCAATCCGGGCTTTCTATGTAGTGATTTTGATGATGTTCTATCTCACTTACAAAACATAACAATACTTCTACTCCGTGCACTTTGTTTGTCTTTGAATCTTGCCTTGGTGATGAAAGGAAGCTAGGTGTGCAGAAATCGCTTCCTACACTAATCTAATGAGGAGAGGGCTATGCAAATTCAAATTAACCTTTACAACTACAGCAATATGAAACACATAAATGAGATATTGTAGCAATACATATGAACCAGAAAGAAGACAGAAGAAGAGAGACAAAGATTTACGGTGGGAAAAACCCTTATCAGGTGAAAAACCCCACACTCAAAAACCTACACAATGTATTAACAAATCTAAAATATGTTTACAATACACTTGCAATGCAAGCTTCAATGGTCTTCGACACTCGTGTCTAGAGTCAAACCAATAGCATAACAGTTCCTGTAAAACGTGTAATACATCTACTCCTCCAAGCACCTGTTTATATAGAAAATACAAGGCAATATTGGACCTTTCTTGGAATGGGCATCCAACTTGGCCTCATGGCCCAAAACCCACACCTAAGGACACTTGGTCAACATTATAGAATGTGCCTGACACTTGTCCATAGCTCCCATCCCAAAGGGGTTGCCTATTTCCAAAATGGGCTATGACAGATGCTCTTACAACTCGTACGACCATCATAGAATCTGTCATAGCAGTTATAACTTACAGTTGTAAGAGAATCTGTCATACACATGCTATAACTAGCATATTCTCTTACAACATTTCATAGTCCACCTTCGGGAGCCCAAATATGCCTTTTTCAAATATGCTTCATGACACATGTCCTCACATGTCTTACAACCTTCTATTTCTGACTCTTACATGTCATAGATTCTGTCATAACTGTTTCAGTCAAGATTCACTTACACACTAGTCAAGATGCTGACACATGGCAGAAAACCTCTACCACACAAAAGGGATGCCTATCTCCACATGGAGTGAGTTGACCATCCTAGTCACCTTACAAGTGGAGTGACAACTCATTGTGCCACTTCACACTAGATGACAAAATAGGATGTGCAACAAAATTACAACATAGGCAATGTAAATAAATTGCATTACAATAATAAATGCAAGGAATTTACAAGGTTGAGACACCTTAATTCCCAACATTCTCCCACTTGTCAAACATCTTGTAAGAGCTAATAGAATAACATGATTTTAACTGCTATAGGCCGACAGGACCATAGATTCCAAACACCATCTGAACTTCTCTGTGCTGACTGGCTTTGTCAATGCATCTGCAATTTTCCTCAAAGTATCTACCTTCTCCAAATTTACCTTCCCATCCTCTACCATGTCTCGCACGAAGTGAAATTGAACATCAATATGCTTTGTTCTGGCATGGAAAGTTGGATTCTTTGCAAGGTAAATCGCACTCTGACTGTCACAACTGATCGTTATCTGACTTGCATCAACACCAATGTCTGAACACAATCTCTTAAGCCAAATGGCTTCCTTACAAGCATAAGTTGCTGCCATATACTCAGCTTCTGTCATTGACAAAGCAACCACAGGTTGTCGCTTACTCATCCAACTAATAGCACCACCAAACAGTGTAAACACATAAGCACTGGTGGATCTCCTGCTATCAATGTCACCTGCCCAATCAGAATCCACAAATCCATGAATATCAACAAAATGCAGAGGTCATGTAACATTACCATGGTAACATATGGAATACTCAGAAGTACCCCTCAGATATCTGAACACTTGCTTGATTACATCCCAATGAACCCATCCAGGATTAGCCATAAATTGACTAAGGACTCCCACTGCTTGGGCAATGTCTGGCCTTGTGCAAACCATAGCATACATCAAACTGCCAACAGCACTAGCATAAGGTACTTTGCTCATGTCCTCCACCTCACTAGGAGATTTTGGACAATCCTCAATAGACAACTTTGTCCCCCAAGAAATAGGAACACACAATGGTCTACAATCTGCCATGCTGAACCTATCCAACATGGTCTTCACATACTTACTCTGGCTTAACCAAAGTTTTCTATTGGCTCTGTATCTTCTGATTTCCATTCCTAGAATGTACCTAGCTACCCCTAAATCTTTCATTTCAAACTGTGCTGACAACTGAGATTTGAAATCAGAAATCATATTCTTACCCTTCCCAATGTCATCAACATACAATGCAACAATGAGAATACGATCACCATCAAACTTAAAGTACACACAATGATCTGATTTTAATCTCACAAATCCAATTGACAACACAAAGGCATCAAACTTCAAGTACCATCTCCTAGGAGACTGCTTCAAACCATACAAAGATTTCTTCCTCCAAATCACCATGAAGGAAAGCTCTCTTCACATCCATCTGTTCTACCTCCAAGTCATAAGTTGTTGCGAGAGACAACAGGAATCAAACGGATGTCAGCTTTACAATGAGAGAGAAGATCTCACCATAATCTATACCCTCCACTTGTGAATACCCCTTCGCAACCAATCTGGCCTTATACTTCTCAACATTGCCATCTGCACCAATTTTCTTCTTGAACACCCATTTGCATCCAACAGGTTTCCGTCCAGGAGGGAAAGGCACCAAGTCCCAAGTTTGATTCTTTTCCAACGAAGCCATCTCTTCCTCCATGGCCTCCTTCTAGGAACCTGCATCTTTCATGTCCAAAGCATCTGACACAATTCTAGGTTCATCACTGTTAGTGATTAAAGCATAAGTACAACTAGAATCAAGCAATGTAAAACCAAACCTTTCAGGTTGCTTTCTTATCCGTGTAGACCTCCTCAAGGGCTGAGGTTGAGGTTCATCTTCTTCATCTGAGCTTTCAGAGCTGCCAGAGCTCTCCTCATCATTGGGTCCAACATTGTCTTTTTGTTCAGTCTTCTCAGGGGTAGCAGGAAACTGAACAACATCCTCTTTCTTTTCTTTTTATTTTGGCTGTAAAACAGTGGAAGAAGGTGTAATCTCTCTGAAGATGACACTTCTGCTATACAACACATTTTCAGCCATAGGGTCCCAAAGCTTGTATCCTTTCACACCAACACCATAGCCAATGAAGATACACTTAACAGCCTTGTTCTCTAACTTTGATCGCTTCTCCCTAGGCACATGTGCATATGCCTCACAACTAAAAACACGAAGATGCCTTATTGAAGGTGTGTATGAGGAAAAATCGATTAAATCTAAACTAAATAAAACCAAAGAACCCAATAACATTAAGGAAACGAATCTAAGTAAAAGCCATTATCACAAATCAAAGACAAAATGAAAGCTCTTACCAAAACCTGTATTGTTCCCTTTTGGAGATATGTGGATTGCTCAATGTAGTTGCAAAGCCATGGCTGCAACAAGCAAGTATGTGCTCAAGAGATCAATGTCAAAAGATCGTTATAGTGCTCAATCGACGCATTTTGTATGCTCGAAGCTCTGTTAAGTATGCCTGAGAATACGATCGAAGAGAGAGGCCCAATGAAGGAGATGAGGGGAGTTTATATAGATTTCAAACATGATCAATCAATGGTCCAGATAATTCAGAAGAATCAATGGAGGAGATAAGTTGAGGAATGTGCAACGAATGAGGAGAAGACACGTGTCTTGCTTGCTTTTGCATGAGAGGAGCTATCAAGAATAGAAGAATGAGTTAACTGAAGAGATAAATCAATTAAAAGAATAAAGCAATCAGTTAAGTGATTTAAAACAAGAAGAAGGGATTTGCATGAGAAAAGAAGATATTTTGTTTTATTAAATATAGAAATATTTAATTGATGAGCAAGAAAGCTTGAGTTATATTAGAGATAACTCAAATTAGAAGAAAAAACAATTTAAATAAATAATTGATTTATTTAAATTTAGAGAAGATATTTTGGAAGAAATAATTAAATAATTAGAATTATTTAATTTAGAAGATTTTAAAGCAAATTAAATAAATAAATTTATTTAATTGTTGTGCATGATTTTGGAAGAATGATTTTGATTTAATTAAATAATTTAAGAATTATTTAATTTTAGATAAGAGGGAATTTGTTGAATTAATTAAATAATGGGATATATTTAATTAATGTGGATGTGAATTTTGGAAAGAGGATAATTAAATAATTAAATAATTAAAATTATTTAATTGTGGAAGAATAACAGAGGAATTTGATTTAATTAATTAAATAATGAGGATTTATTTAATTAATGTTGCAATTTTGTGATTTAGAAAAATTTGATGATAATTAATTAAATAATTAGATTATTTAGTTAACGTTGTAATGCAGGTGATTAGACAGATAACGGAATGCAAGTGATTTGACAACTTGGTCATTTTAGAGTGTCTACATTTTGCCCCTCTTTGATGTAATGCAGCATGTAGCGTTGCGTCAAAGAAAATGATTGTTGAAGATGTAATACAATATTTTGATGCCCCAATGTAGGTAGTTGCCCCAGTGTATGCCCCCTCGAGCGGGAAGACAGGGAAGCGACAGAGGAAAGGTGTTGACGCTCGACCAGAAGAGAATGCAACCAGGAAGAAGAAAAAGCAGAAGAAGGGCTGGGAAAGAAAAACTAAGGGGGGGGACACTATAAATAGGTCCCACGGGGACCACAATCCTCATTTGCACCCTTGGATAATCTAAATTTAGAGAGAAGAGAAATTCCAACCTAGGAGTAGTGAGTTGAGCAGCCAGCGAGGAGAGATGCCGATTCCAGCGCACAGTCATCGGGCGGAGTTGGTGCGGACCTACAGGAGGCCAGTAGGAGCTTCGGCAGTGGTAAGTGATCGAAAACCCCCTGTTCAGTTGTCGGTTAGGGTCGTTTAGGGCTAGGTCTAGGCAGGGTCAGTCATGTCAAGCAAAAGCACTTTAAGAAGCTGCAGCGTGTTTGGTATAGAATTTTAGCACTTTTGGCGCGCTGTAGCGCGGCTGGTAGTCGCCTGCAGCGCACTTGGTAAAACCGCGTCGCTTTTGGTATTAAGAGCTCGCGTCGCAGCGCACTTGGGAAATCCCGCAGCGCGCTTGGCTAGGCAGTGCAGCGCACTTGGCCAAGTAGGTTAGTGCAAGTGGCAAGAAGGGGAAAAAAATGCGTCGCGTCTAGTATGACAGAGTGGCGCGGTTGGTAGGACAGAATTGCGCAGTTGGAAAAACAAGGCGCATTTGGTTCAAAAATCACAGTGCGGCTGGTTGAACAATATGGCGCGGTTGGTGGGGAGGGACAGCGCGTTTGTATAAAACAAAGCGCTTTTGGCTTGAATAGAAGAAAAGTTAGGGGGCAAGTAGAAGAGTGAGGCTGCCAAAGAGGAAAGGGCAAGTGGGGGGTTGTAGGGACTGATGGTAGATAGGGTTTTGAGGAATTTGGAAATGAAACTGACAAGTGATTTGTTATGGATGCAGAGGATTTTGCCACCACTGATGTCGCGAGAGCAACATCACGCGATAGCACACGAGGTGGTTCAGCTGACATGGGAGGAGGACGCATTCTTGGAGCATGCAGGACTATGGCACGTGGCACACTTGACACACATTAGGGCAAATCTCGCCCTAGTGATAGTAGTCGTGGAGAGGTATCACAGTGAGACCTCGTCATTCCACTTTCCGACAGGGGAGGCGACAGTGACTTTGGAGGATGTGTACCGCATCCTGAGGATCCGGATAGATGAGGAGATTGTTGACTTTGACCCGGCGCGGGGCGAGGTAGGCTTGGAGGAGGTCTTTTGCACAGATGACCTGTGGATAGAGGATGGGGAGATACGATGGGCAGACGTCCCGAGACTCTGTGATAGGATCAGATGGATCATTGCTTCGTTGATTGGCGGCTTCCTGTGCCCGGACCAGAGATCGAGAGGACTATCAGTTGGCTGGGGGACAGTTCTATCAGGGACCTATATGTGGGTGCGGTGCTGGCAGCTCAGCAGGCACCGAGCTATAGAGACAGGAGTAGGTCAGGGGCCTCAGGATCTCAGAGGACAGGGCAGTCAGTGTCCTCAGTTAGAGGGCCACTTTTGCCGCCAGGGGGAGGAGGAGGACCATCAAGGGGACCTCCACCGAGCACAGGGGGAGGCCAGGGGCCACAGCAGGAGGGCAGCTCCACCCATTAGGGCACCTATGTTTGTATTGTATCATATTGTATCATGTTGGACAGATGCCTGCGTGCATTCTGATGTATATTTTGAGGGCTCTTGATAGCCTTGATGTACGATATTGGTGTATATTTGGATGTATACATATTTTTGTATTATTGATGTAGACACAGACACTTTGTATTATGACGGCCGTTACATGATATATATATATGATGATCTGTTCAACTCACTGCTGTTCATGCTTTTGTGTATGCATTCCTTGATGTCATGGATGTGATGATATGTATGTATGATTATGGATTCATGTGATGACATATGTGGCTTATATGATGCTTATAGATGTATGATGATAGAGATATATGATGATATAGATGTGATGACTAGTGATATCTGACATGTGGGTTTTGCAGATATGCACCAGAGAGGAGAACAGGAGGAGATGGAGACTGTTGATCGATTACTGCAATGAAAGCGATATAAAGGATGTGGAAATGGATGAATGAGCTTATTGCAATGGCTTCGCATTTGTATATAAAGAGCAATCCTTAGTTTGATATAGCATGTGGATAGTTCGCCACCAAGGTATAAAAGACCAAGGTGCAGCAATATCCGAGTGCGTGGACGTTGACTCTGCAAACAAATGGTTTGAACCTAGATCCCTTAGACATAATATAACCTTGTTGGAACATGCGAATAAGCCATAGTCTTGAACATAAAATAAACTTCAATACATGTAAATGCAAGAAGAATTATTAATATGTAAGATGCTAGGACGTAACACACACAAGATAAATAGAATGCTAAGAAAGATACTAGAGATCATTCCTCAAACACGGCACGTAGAAAAGCAATGACTATGCCCCCAATCCGTACTGCATCGCAACATACTAAGATTATAGATAAATCAAGGTAGTCTTGAATAGGTATGGGAATAGGGAACAAAAGATAAACCATAACACAAATTGACTGACTTACAAAGTAAACATACAGCCAACATATTCTCTTGCCAAAGAGGTTGCTCAGGATAGATTGGATAGGAAAGATAACAGCCTTATCGTAGGAACTCTGTGTCCGTTAAAGGGGGCTATCTACCTAAAAAGATAATGTCTCACTTGCAGGAAATGCCACATGTTGCAGGAGACACGTGTGTTGGTCTCGACAATGGAACATTTCGAAGAAGACAAGCTCGTTGATCTAGGGCTTGGTTAAGCGGTACTTAGCTGATGTTGGCAATCGATATGCAGGACAGTAGATGACTCTGGAAGGAAGCTTCTTTGCTTCAGGTTTGCGAAGGACTATTGCTTTGAAAGGATGCACTAGCTTGCTGCTTGAGTTAGTCAAGTCGAGGCGAATGGATTTGGAAAAACGGAAGACTAGAAGGATGGAATGCTAATGGATTGGGACGGGTGGAGAATGATGGATCGTGTGTGCCTGAGTACTAGATACATCCTTCGTATTCCAGACTGCCTACATACCCTGTATCCACGGGATCAAGGCACACTTACGATGGAAGATGAACGTGATAAATATGTAGTTCTGGATAGAGTGATGAATGGGTCAAGGTGAAAGGAGGGGATCTTATGTACCTAAGTACTGGATACTTCCTTCGTATTCCAGACTGCCTACATACCCATATCCATGGGATCAAGGTACCTTAAGATTGAGAAAAGATGATATGTAGTTCTGGTGGAGTGTGATGATGTAGAAAAAGTGTTGAGAAGATAACAGCCTTATCGTAGGAAATCTGTGTCCGTTAAAGGGTGTTACCTGTGGAAATGAGACAAGATCGAAGTATACGCTGCGAACCACGAACAAGGAACCAATCCTAGACCGAGGCTAAGGAAAGAGTTGCCCCCATTCTGGTAGAGGAAACTGTAGGGGTGACTGCCGAAGAAGACACAGAAAGACTTGACATAGGACAAGACAGTGTTAACTGTAGACACAGATCAAGACATGGGAAGACGACGATGGACACTGACAAATTTCCAAGCTATACTAGATAGGGAGATGGAAATGCAAACAAAGTCAATGGTTTTATTATGGATGGATGGATGAAGCATGTTGCGAACTGGACAAGGAGTGGACATGACTCAATAGACGATGGATGCTGACTATACACATAGCGCCTGTTTGCCAGGTTTTCACTATGGTACTTATCCAAGGCGCCTGTTTGCCAGGTTTTCACCAGAGGATGAATTTTTTTTTATTTTTTTTTTTTGTGGAATACTCTGAGGATCAGACATAGAACCTTTTGAGATGGACACTGTTAAGTGGCTCATCTAGAGGAATGCCGTCAGGTGTAGCTAAAGTATAAGCTCCCGATCCATATGCTGCTGTCACAATGAAGGGACCTAACCAGTTAGGCTCAAACTTACCCTTTTTCTCTCGATCTGCTTGATTTCTCTGATTCTCTTTAAGTACAAGATCACCCACTTGAAACCGTCTTTCTTTGATCTTTTTGTTGTAATTACGCCGGAGGCAGTTTTGATAGACATGGAGATGATTAAGTGCGGCAAGGCACCTCTCATCTAGTAGTTCAAGCTCAGCTAATCTGGAAGTGTGATACTCATCTCCGCCGATCAGGTCCTACATGGATACTCTGAGGGATGGGATCTCAACCTCTATAGGTAGGATGGCTTCAGAGCCAAAGACCAAGGCATATGGTGTGGCACCAGTTGGTGTTCTGATACTAGTGCGGTAGGCCCATAGGGCGGGATTGAGTTGCAAGTGCCAATCACGACCAACTTCATTGACCGTTTTCTTTAAGATCTTGAGAATGGTTTTATTGGAAGCCTCAGCTTGGCCGTTGCTCTGCGGATAGTAGGAGTGGAAAAGCGATGTTGGATATTGTATTGTATGCATAAGGCACGGACATCTTGGTTCTTGAATGGTCTCCCATTATCAGTGACAATGGCTTGGGGAATACCATACTGGCATATGAGGTAGTTTAGGATAAACTTGGCTATTTGTTTACCGGTGATATAGGTCATAGGAATGGCTTCCACCCACTTCGTGAAATACTCAGTGGCGGTAATGATAAACTTGTGGCCATTTGAGGAGGAAGGGTGGATTTGTCCTACGAGGTCAAGACCCCATTGAGAAAAAGGCCATGGAGTTGTCACAGGTTGTAATTCATGAGCTGGTGCATGAATCAAATCTCCATGTTGCTGACATTGTAGATACTTCTTAGCAAACTGTGCAGCATCTTGCTCTATTGTAGGCCAGTAATAACCTGTTCTGAGTATCTTCTTAGCAAGATTAGGACCGGTAGAATGCGCACCACAGACACCTTCGTGTATGTCTCGTAAGGTAGCTTCGGCTTCTTCCATGTTAAGACATCGTAAGAGGATACCATCGAGACTCCAGTGATATAGTGTATCACCCAGAATGATGTAACAAGAGGATCGACGGATAAAGGTTTTGCATTGGGTGGATGATAGGTTAGGGGGAAAGGTTTGGTGTTTGAGGTATTCATAGATATCTTCGTACCATGGGGAATTGGGACCAACAAGTTCGCAGATGATTTCAGTAACAGGAACATCGACGGCTGGTATCAACAATTGCTCGATCAAGAATTCACACTTCTGTGTATTAGCAGGCATGTCAATCAGTGACCCTACAGAAGCCATAGAATCTGCAGCTTTGTTATGCTCTCTTGGAATTTGCTCAAATGTGATGCTAGAAAAGTGTGGTTTGTAGGCATCCACTAGTTGCTTGTAGGGGACCAACTTTTCATCCTTTGTTTGGTATTCATCTGTGACTTGGTGAATGACTAGCTGTGAGTCTCCATATACTTGTAATTCTGTAATGTCCCATTGAACTGCTGTATTGAGACCTATAAGGAGTGCTTCATACTCGGCTAGGTTGTTGGTGCAAGGGAATGCAAGCCAATATGACTTTGGAATGTAGTCATTCTGAGGTGTAACAAATAAGATGCTAGCTCCTGATCCATGCTGTGTGTAAGAACCATCAAAGTATAACTTCCACATTATGGAGGTAGCAAGAGTGAATAGATTCTCATCAGGAAAGTCTGCTACCATAGGATGTGTATCTTTCATAGGTGCATCTGCTAGTTGATCCGCGAGGGCTTGTCCTTTGATTGCTTTACGATCGGTGTACTCAATGTCGAACTCACTAAGGATCATAACCCATTTAGCTAGTCTGCTTGTGAGAGCTGCTTTTGCTAGTAGATACTTCAAGGGATCAATCTTGGCTATCAGATTTGTATGTTGGTTCAACATATAATGCCACAATTTTTGGGAGGCGAACACTACTGCTAAACAAGCCCTTTCCATTGGTGAATAATTGAGCTTGTATCCCACCAAGGTTCTACTGATGTAATAAATTGCATGCTCCTTTCCTGTGTCATCATTCTGTGCTAGCAGAGCCCCTAGGGCTGACTTTGTAGTGGAGATGTATAAGATCAAAGGTTTGTCCGCAACTGGTGGAACCAATACAGGAGGTGTGGCTAGATACTCTTTAAGTTGATCAAATGCTGCTTGACACTTATTGTCCCATCGAAATGAAACATCCTTTCGGAGCAAGTGTTGAAAGGGTTGACATTTATCTGCTAGCTGTGAGATAAAACGCCTGATGGACTGCAACCGTCCTTGGAGGCTCCTTAATGCTTTTAGGTTCTTTGGTGGAGGCATATCCACTATAGCCTTTACTTTCGTTGGATCTACTTTGATGCCTCTACGAGATACAATGTATCCCAACAACTTTCCTGATGTTACACCGAATACACATTTCTTTGGATTGAGTCGTACTTGGTATTTTTCAAGCCTGTCAAAGATCTGTCCTAAGACCTGTATGTGATCCACCCGAGAAGATTTAGCCAATATATCATCAACATAGTCTTCCATGATGTGATGAAAGAGGTCATGAAATATCACTGTCGCTGATAGGTTGCTCCTGCATTCTTCAGACCAAACGGCATGACACACCAACAATAATTGCCCCACAGACAAGTAAAGGTTGTTTTATGTTGGTCTTCTTCAGCTATCCTTATCTGATTATAACCCGAGAATCCATCCATGAGAGAAAGCATCTCGTGACTTGCTGTCAAGTCCACTATAATGTCAATGTTGGGTAGTGGAAAGTCATCTTTAGGACATGCCTTATTGAGATCTCTGAAATCATTACACATGCGGATGTGCCCATTAGGTTTAGACACAGGTACAATGTTTGAGACCCAATCTGAATAGTCAATAGGTCGTATAAACTTTGCATCTAACAACTTTTGTACTTCCACCTTCACCAAGAGAGCTATCTGTGGATGCATTTTTCTCAACTTCTGCTTGACTGGTTTCACCTTGGGATCAATTGTGAGATAATGAATGACCAGCTTAGGGTCTAGCCCTGGCATATCTGCATAGGTCCATGCAAAGTTGATGGTTCGTTGCAAGAAGAAGCTGTTAAGATTTCTGTGCTCTGTGTCAGATAATGATGCCGCTAGGAATGTTGTCTTTGGATTCTGTTCTGTACCCAGGTTGATCTCTGTAGAATCTTCCACTAGTAGAGCTGATTTCTCCTGGTACTTAGATGGTAAGGGAAGGTCAAATCCTCCATCCTCAGGTACCATAGTTGGGTTTTCACCTTTGGATACGTCCTTTATTTTTACTATTTTATGATCAGGAGGTGCCACAGTGTGGTTTTCACCTAGAGATCTTTCTTTATTTGCACTTTTGCGACTGGAGGATTTGGCATTCTCACCAAAATAAGCCGTGGGGTCTAGTTCCATTACAAAACCTGCCTTGTGATCACCAAGAGGGATACCTTCCCGAAGTCCCATGAACTTAGCTAGAGCTTCGTCATTCTGAAATACATCTATAACGGGGGCCCCTTGTTGGTCCCAATCGATAAGTTCAGGGTAGACAAGCGTGACATTCTGGGTGCTGGTGGTGGAAGTTAAGGAGACGGAGGATAGTGTAAAAATGGAGGTTTCTGTGAATAGATTGGTCATGTGGAGGGAAGAGTCATCGATGATATCCTCTATAGATGTCGAATCGGCGGGAAAAGTGTCAGCTACCTCGTCGAGGATATACTCGATGTCCGAGGCGCGTGGTACCTTCTTACCAAATCCTAATCCTTTCTTGTCTAGCTTCTTTGTTACCACAATGGGCTCCATAGTGCCTTGATTCTGTTTCCCAAGGCCACCTTTGCCTTTATAGCCCATGTTTTTCACTATCCTTAAGCCATTGCCATATTGCTTGACTGGTATCGTGACTGGTTCTTTCTCCTTGTAGAGCCAAGAAGAGATGTCCTCAATAGTTTCCTCTTCCAATAACCGTCCATGTTGGAATTGGGTTAGGCATGTTGGGGGAGGAATAGCTGCTTTTTTGATAACTTTGGTAATGGGTGGTTGGCCGTAAGTCTTTGAAGATAGAGGCATCCTCCCTACACAACAAGATTCCGAGATATCATAAGTGCTAAAGCCTATGTCTCGGATGCGAGCTGTGATTTTGGGGAGGGGTGTAGGTTCACTTGTAGAGGCTTGTGTGAGAGTTTCAGGGTCAACATAGAGAGGGGATTCAAGGGCTTTGTCATTTTTAGGCACTTGGTTGCAATTCTTATAGCTTCCTTGCAAGACACGGCAAAATTCAAAAGGATTAGGATCTCCTGGGATGGTGATCTCCGTACCATTGTATGGGAACTTTAGGGACTGATGGTACGTGGAGGGAACAGCTTTCATTGCATGGATCCATGGGCGGCCTAGGATAATGTTGTAAGGCAGCTCAATATCAAGAACTTGGCACCTAGTTTCAAGCATGATAGGGCCCAGTTGTATAGGCAAGTGAATAACACCTTCTGAACGGCGTTCTGCATCATCATATCCCTTGATTGTAATACTATGATCAGTGTTGACGTGATCCTCAGAGTATCCCAATTGCTTTAGTAACTTTAAAGAACAGATGTTGAGACCAGCACCACCATCTATGAGGATGCGTTTGATTTTGCGCTTATGGATGAGAACTTCAATATGCAAGGCATCATTGTGACAAGGATCATGGGAGGGGAGGTCTTTCTCAGAGAAGACCATGTTGTAAGGAGAAGCAATATTACCCACTATAGCTTGGAAATCTATGACTGCTATGTTTTTAGGAACAGAAGACTCTTGGAGGGCCTTTTCGAGCACCACTCTATGTGCAGGTGATGACCGTAGAAGGTCCAAAATAGAGATCTGTGCTAGTGTTCTCCCTAGATGTTCGACAAGATTATAATCAGACTGAACCAGAAGTCTAGGTGTAGGTGCACGGATGGTGACATGACCTCGACGAGTAGTAACAGCACAATCCGTAGATTTGCCTTTGATGGTGAGGGTAGACACTCGACGACCTACAATGGAATCGAAAGACGTGGAAGCGTGATTGATACCTTTACCTCTATCCTAAGGAGGAGGTGGACCATGATGAGGGAATGGTTCCTTGTACATTTCGAGATCCTTGTTCGTGTGTTGCGTTGGTGATTCATCCTCAAAAGTAATTTGATTACCGTCGATGAGGTTTTGGATGAGGTGCTTAAGCTTCATGCAAGACGCAGTTCGATGACCTTTGCTCCTATGGAACTCACAATACTCATTGTCTCTGTAACGTGCAGTTTTGTAGACAGGTTCTCCATATGGGGGAGCATCAGGTAAGGTGATGAGCCCTTTCTGCAAAGCTTGCTGTAAGACCGATTCGATGGGCACTCCCAAGGGTGTGAATTGATGTCGCGGAGGGTAATCTTGTTGGTGCCGCTCTTGTTTTCGTTGCTGTTGGTTGGGATAAGGTTGCCTTTGTTGCTTCTGTTGTTGAGGTGGAGCTTTACTTGGTTTGGAGAGCTGCAGCGGTGTTTGTAACGTTTGGACATGCTTAGTATCAACCACCCCATCATTGACCACGTTTTTGTTCTTGTTCCAATATTTGGGTTTATCGTTCGATTGTTGATGAGAAGTGCTATCTTTCATTTCCTTAAAGATTTTGACCACACCCTTAGCAATGAGGGCCTTCTCAATGTTGATACCCTTGTATGTGATTTCATCGAAGGTTGTAGCACTAAGAATTTGTAAATGGAAACCTAACTCTTGGTTGAGGTTCTGCACAAATATGCTAACAAGCTGTTTCTTCAGAATCTTGAAAGGGAATTTACTAGCCATTTGTCTCCATCGTTGAAGGAAAGAAATGAAAGTTTCCCCATTTTTCTATTTATTGTTGCATAGATCCATCATGGAAATCTCGTGCTCTGCGTTGTAAGAAAAATGGGTGGCAAACTTCTCTGCTAGTTCGTTGAAAGACTTGATACCCGTAGGTAAGTGTGAGAACCATTCTATTGCTTGACCTCCAAGACTGCGAGGAAAGAGACGCATAAGATATGTGTCGTTATGAGAGACCTCGAAGCAAGCGAGATAGAATTCCCTAAGATGGTCTTTTGGGTCACCTTTTCCTTTGTACTTATCAAACTTGGGAATAGTGAAATTTTGAGGAAAAGGGATCATTGGTAATGATCGATCAAAAGGATAAGGACACACTTCCTCTAAAGAGAAGGTCTTTTTGGTGTGGCCAAACGTAAGATCAGATAGCTGTTGTTGCACCTCCGCAATCTTTAGTTCCATAGTCGTGGGAGGGGTTGGTAACATCTCCTGTTGTCCAAAAAGCGGTTGGTGTTGCCCATATGGAAGATTATAATGTGAGCCATGCATACTGGTGTTATAAGGGTCATAAGATTGATTGGAATTGTATGAATTGTACGATTGGTTCAGATTAGGTTGGAATTGGAGGCCTTGATTAGGCAGAGGTGGAGGTGGCGCTAGGTAAGAATGTTGGCTTTGCGATGGTTGAAGAAAAGTATTGGGGGGAGGAAAGCTAAAGTGCATTTGATTAGGTTGTGATGGTGGCACATAGCTTTGGGAAACCTGATGTTGGGAATGTTGAGAGTGGCTAGGCAATGTATGAAAGAAGTTGAGCGAGGATGAACGTTGTGGAGGAGGAACATAGTTAGAAGTGATTTGCAACGGTTGGGGTTGATTGAAGATGAGAGTAGAAGAATGTTGTGGTGGAGGAACATAGGTAGAAGTGATTTGCGACGGTTGAGGTTGCTTGAGGATGAGAGTAGAAGAATGTTGTGGTTGGGGCTGCATGACTCCAATTGGTTGAGAGACATGCAGGTGTGATGATATAGAAGGTGGCATTTGTTGAGACCCTTGTTGCATGGCTACATAAGTGTTTCCTGAATTGTAATTGGGTGGGAAACCTATGCGTGATGGGGTAACCAAGATTCCGCTTGCGCTTGGGGTGGACACTTTAGGAGGTGGTTGCACATTCGATCGAGCTAAGGTGGCTTGCTTAGCTAAGTCTGCTTGACGTTGGAGAGTTTCTTGTTGGTTTTGATAGATCTCCATAGGAGTCAAAAGCGGTGATATAGGCCTCTCCTCTGTTGGATTTTGAAAAAGAGGATTCCTATATTGCGAGCCTTGAGTAGGTAAGGGCGTAGTCACCGTGGACATGGTTTGCACCACTTGTATGGTTTCTTGGGTGTTGTTGCTCTTCTTGAGAGTGGACACATCAAAATCTTGAGGTAACTTGGCGCCTTGCTTTGCAAGCAAGCGAAAGAAATGATCCTGGTTCTCACTAAGGATTTTATCAAAGGCAGCTATAGCTCTAGGATCTTGTATAAATTCATCAAGATCTTGCCCATCTTCTTGAGAGGATTGACCTATTTCAAAGTGTCGCTCTTCTTGAGATGGGGTTTGATCTATGATATAACCTTGTGGGACAAAATCCGGAGGCAAGCCTGTGGTATACTGAGGTGCATTTAGCAAAGGGGTTCTCTCCTCATGAGGATTGCTTGGTTCATCTATGTGCGGCATGTTTGGAGAGCTGATTGCTTTTACCGCAGGTGTACTAGGAGTCACCTTGGGAGTAATGTTGAGACGACCTGATTGTGGTGTGCGAGGGGGTGACTTGTGCTTCTTAGGGACAACTTGCCTAGATTTCATGGTTTGCTGTAGCCTAGTGGTGACCATGGGATACACTTAGGCACAATGTAATGCTGGGAATCTGTGAGATGCTTTGAAGAAATGGACAAACTCTGATGCACAAAGTACTGGACCAAAAGCGCTATACTGTTTGACCAGAGGCGCAGGACTGTGCTACCAAAAGCGTGCTACTGTGGGCCAGAGGCAACAGACTGAGCTGCCAATAGCGAGTTACTGCTATGCCAATGGCGAGCTACAGTGACCAAAAGCGAGCTACTGTTATACCAAGGGCGCTGAAGTAGAGTTTTGCCAGAGGCGGGTTACTACTGACCAAAGGCAATCTACTGTGTTACCAAAGGTGAGCTGCTGTAATACCAGGGGCGCCGAAGTAGTGTCTGATGTTTTTCAAAGGCAAGATTTTTCTATTTCTGAGTGGATTGGTTTGGCAAGAGAAAACACAGCAAACAAGTGGTCAAAAAAGGCACAAGGACTGACACAACAGATAGTGTATGTTCAAGGCTCCAAACAAGCCCAATGTTTCCACAGGTCTAATACAGTTGCAATCAATAACAAGCACTTTTTATCCCTAGAGACAAGGTTTCATTGCAGTAGATCAGCTCATAGCTTAATACTCCGTCGATAAAAATATCATTCCATAAAGGTGTTGGATATTTAGTATCTTTGCGAGAGACGATAGGTAGGGATATCTCACCCTCCCCTTGGAAAGCTCAAGTAGGTCACAAGAGCTTTATGTCCAAGGGAATACTATCTCTTCTCAAGGGAGCCAATGGTGAGTATCTTAAGGGTTTAAATCAATTTCCCTTGCACTGATGATTACCACAATGTTCAGAGGTAGGTCGGGTAGTCTCTATCTAAATTGGTTCTTAGTGACTTTGAGGGACCAACGCCTTACGAGCAATGCAACAAGGTACTAAAAGCTTTAACCAATCCTACTAAGAGTTTCAAACACTTCGCTCAATGTGAAAATCGTTTCCACAAAGAGCTAGTACACCTCTTTTTAGTTTGGCACCACAAGGTAAGGCTGACGTCGGTTAGGACTTGGCTTTCGCCTTATCCCTCTTATATAGCAGTTCAAAGGAAAACTCTGCTTAGGGTCGTCCCTTTTGGATGAATCGCAATCCAAAAGCAGGCCCTTCTAAAGGAACTACAAAAAAAAGTAAAAGCAAGCACGTCAAACAAAGGTTCCATTGTCCCGTTATAAGAAAAATAAGGTGCCACTAAGCTATGCACACACACGATTGTAGTTGTAAATTGTCCCTTATGAAATGAAGTGTTTGGCATTCATGTCCATTGTCTTTTAGAAAATTGAGGTGTTTGTTCATACATGTCCATTGTCCCTTAGAAAATCAGTATGTTCCTAAGACTTTAGATTGCAAGAAAAGATTTGTTCAATTACCCTTTTAAGCATGCAATGTGTTTCTAAGACTTAGTGAGATAAATCAAAAGAGGCCTTCAACGCTCGTCCTACATGAACATATTAGGAAAATTCCTTTTGGCTCTGTGTGAGTAATAAGAAGCTGCAACAAGTGAGTTAGTTCCACCAAAATTTCACAAGTTAGCAAAAAACAAATCAATTTTAACCAAAAGCGCTGCACAACTTTACCAGAAGTGACTTACTGTATTCCAAGAGCGCTGTATTGTAGACCCGGAGTGCTGTACAATATTACCAGAGGCGCAGCAAATTAACCAGAAGCGCTTTACTGTGTTTTCGGAGGCGCTGTGATGCAAACCAGAAGCACAATATAATAATAACAGAAGCGCTGAATAATAGCCGTAAACGTGACACTGTGTTACCAAAAGCATGAGACGATATAACCAGAAGCGTCGTGCTGTCTCAGATCACAAAGAGGGGAACTTTTTCAAAATAATCAGATCTAAAGTAAAATTCCATGATTGATTGACTATTCTGAGGAGTGGTAGCTGAGAGATCTGTGTTCTGCAATCGTTAAAAAACTCAAAAAGCTGTAACAACACCAAGGATTAACACAAAAGTCGAAGGTACTCCTAAATAAATCAGCTTAGGATGTCCAACAAGACAAGTTTGTCTGACAAATACAACAGCTTGTCATACAAAGTAATAAGATAGATGGCGTGAAAATCCTGTAAAACAGTGAAAAAAACCCTAATTTAGCCAAAAGCGCTGTAGAATACTGCCGGAAGTGCTGTTCTGTAATGCCAAAAGTGCCGCAAAACCCCTAGAAGTGCCTAACTATGCCTCCAAAAGTGCTCAAAGGTTTTCCAAAAGCACTGTAGGGTGTCGTTTGCGCTGTGCCATACTGTGACTTCAAAAAACAAATTTCTCAAAGAAACAAAGGGATTAGTGGGTCCCACCGGGCGTGCCAGAATGTGTATGAGGAAAAATCGATTAAATCTAAACTAAATAAAACCAAAGAACCCAATAACATAAAGGAAACGAATCTAAGTAAAAGCCATTATCACAAATCAAAGACAAAATGAAAGCTCTTACCAAAACCTGTATTGTTCCCTTTTGGAGATATGTGGATTGCTCAATGTAGTTGCAAAGCCATGGCTGCAACAAGCAAGTATGTGCTCAAGAGATCAATGTCAAAAGATCGTTATAGTGCTCAATCGACGCGTTTTGTATGCTCGAAGCTCTGTTAAGTATGCTTGAGAATACGATCGAAGAGAGAGGCCCAATGAAGGAGATGAGGGGGGTTTATATAGATTTCAAACATGATCAATCAACGGTCCAGATAATTTAGAAGAATCAATGGAGGAGATAAGTTGAGGAATGTGCAACGAATGAGGAGAAGACACGTGTCTTGCTTGCTTTTGCATGAGAGGAGCTATCAAGAATAGAAGAATGAGTTAACTGAAGAGATAAATCAATTAAAAGAATAAAGCAATCAGTTAAGTGATTTAAAACAAGAAGAAGGGATTTGCATGAGAAAAGAAGATATTTTGTTTTATTAAATATAGAAATATTTAATTGATGAGCAAGAAAGCTTGAGTTATATTAGAGATAACTCAAATTAGAAGAAAAAGCATTTTAAATAAATAATTTATTTATTTAAATTTAGAGAAGATATTTTGGAAGAAATAATTAAATAATTAGAATTATTTAATTTAGAAGATTTTAAAGCAAATTAAATAAATAAATTTATTTAATTGTTGTGCATGATTTTGGAAGAATGATTTTGATTTAATTAAATAATTTAAGAATTATTTAATTTTAGATAAGAGGGAATTTGTTGAATTAATTAAATAATGGGATATATTTAATTAATGTGGATGTGAATTTTGGAAAGAGGATAATTAAATAATTAAATAATTAAAATTATTTAATTATGGAAGAATAACAGAGGAATTTGATTTAATTAATTAAATAATGAGGATTTATTTAATTAATGTTGCAATTTTGTGATTTAGAAGAATTTGATGATAATTAATTAAATAATTAGATTATTTAATTAACGTTGTAATGCAGGTGATTAGACAGATAACGGAATGCAAGTGATTTGACAACTTGGTCATTTTAGAGTGTCTACAGAAGGCTTTCTACCAGACCACACCTTAATGGGTGTCTTTCCAACAAGAGTTGATGTAGGAGATTTGTTTACCAGATAGCAAGCAGTGGCAACAGCTTCAGCCCAAAACTTTTGTTCTAGGCCAGCTCCACTAAGCATACTCCTAGCCTTCTCCATTAGTGTCCTGTTCATCCTCTCTGCAACTCCATTTTTCTGTGGGGTGTATGGAGTTGTCTTATATCTTTCAATCCCAAGTTCCTTGAAATATTTATCAAATTCTATAGAATAGAACTCACCACCATTGTCAGTTCTCAAACATTTAATCTTTTTACTAGTCTGATTTTTAGCAAAGGCCTTAAACTCCTTAAACTTTCTATAGACTTCTGATTTGCTTCTGAGAAAATAAATCCATGTCCTTCTACTGTAATCATCTATAAAAGATACAAAATATACAAACTTTGATAATGAAGGAACATTAACAGGACCAAACACATCAGAATGAATACGGTCCAACACACCAGAAGACTTATGAGAACTCAAGTAAAACTGAACATGGTTTTGTTTTCCATATATGTAATGTTCGTAAAAGTCAAACTCAAGATTACAATCATCTAACCCCTTAATGAGGTTCTTATTTTTTAGGTTACGCAGACCCTTCTTACCAATGTGGCCAAATCTCTTGTGCCATAACATTGTCTTTTCAGCAGAAAGTTTAACTTCCAATGCATAATTACAACCATCGGGACTAGATACAACATATTTCTTTACTACTTGTTCAAATGGTGAGGATGAAGTGATTGCTGCCCTCTTTCTTGAGTCAGAAGAACTATTGCATTGTGCAATGCATGCCTCTAGCTGAAACAGAGTACCTCTCCTAGTACCCTTAGCAAGCATCATAGCTCCTCTAGTCATCTTGCATCCTTCTTTCGAAAAGACAACCTACACACTTGCATCATTCAACATACTTATAGAAAGCAAGTTCCATGCTAATCCTGGGATGTGCATAACCCTAGAGATCCCCTTCACTCAACCATCAGGGAATTAGATAGAGACTCTTCCACAACCAACAATCTTTAGATGAGAGTCATCACCCAGATACACCTTTCCACCATCGAACTCCTCATACTTGGTAAACCAATCTCGATGCGAGGTCTTGTGGAATGATGCACTAGATTCAATCGACCACACATCATCAGATGCATGGGTTGCCAGGGCTGCAATGAAAGCATCACCATCTTCTTGTGACTTGTCAGAATCTAAATTAGGAGCTTTCTTCTTCTTTTTCTTCTCCTCCTTGCATTCCTTTCAGAAATACCTGGTTTTCCCATAGTTCCAACAAAGAGCCTTGGACTTTCCAGGAGATTTGGATCTACCCTTCTCATCTTTCTTGTCCTTCTTCCCTTCCTCCTTGGGCCTTCCATGAACCGCAAGAGCCTCTTTGGTTGCCTCAGAAGAGTTTCTCCACATCTCTTCAGACAACAGCAAAGAAACCACTTCATCCATTTTGAATGTGGATGTGGTGCTTCCAATAGCCATTACAAGATGATCCCACGAGTCTGACAAAGAACAAAGCAAGGTCATGCAATGATCCTCCTCCTCCATCTTCACACCAACAGATGTCAATTATGTAACCAGCATGTTAAAGGAATTCATATGCTCAGCAACGGATCCTTTGTCCTCCATTTGAAGAGAATACAACTTCTTTCTCAGGAAAAGTTTGTTCACCAGGGATTTGGCCTGATAAACACTACCCAACTTCTTCCAAAGGCCTTTTGTGCTCTTCTCCTCATGGACATTTAACAGGACAGAATTAGCTAAACAGAGTCTTATGAGACCCTTAGCCTTTCGATCCTTTAGATCCCAATCATCTTGTGACATTGTGGTTGGTTTTACACTGGATACAGTTTCCCATAGGTCTCGGTCTACAAGCATGTCTTCCATCTTGAGCTTCCATAGCTCAAAATTAGTGCCATTGAATTTCTCCACCTCTATCCTTCTGGATGTGCTTACCATCTCTCTGTTGCAATAAGATTTAGAATACTCTACATAGACTCCCACTCAACTTAAGATCAACTCAAAAAACTCCTACCCAACAACTAGGACCAAAAGGTGATCAAGCTCTGATACCAACTGAAAGGAAGCTAGGTGTGCGAAAATCGCTTCCTACACTAATCTAATGAGGAGAGGGCTATGCAAATTCAAATTAACCTTTACAACTATAGCAAAATGAAACACATAAATGAGATATTGTAGCAATACACATGAACCAGAAAGAAGACAGAAGAAGAGAGACAAAGATTTACGGTGGGGAAAATCCTTATCGAGTGAAAAACCCCACACTTAGAAACCTGCACAATGTATTAACAAATCTGAAATATATTTACAAGACACTTGCAATGCAAGCTTCAATGGTCTTCGACACTCGTGTCTGGAGTCAAATCGGTAGCATAACAGTACCTATAAAACTTGTAATACATCTACTCCTCCAAGCACCTGTTTATATAGAAAATACAAGGCAATATTGGACCTTTCTTGGAATGGGCGTCCAACTTGGCCTCATGGCCCAAAACCCATGCCTAAGGACACTTGGTCAACATTGTAGAATGTGCCTAACACTTGTTCACAGCTCCCATCCCAAAGGGGTCACCTATTTCCAAAATGGGCTATGATAGATGCTCTTACGACTCTTATGACCGTCATAGAATCTGTCATAGCAGTTACAACTTACAGCTGTAAGAGAATCTGTCATACACATGCTATAAATAGCATATTATCTTACATGCCATAGTCCACCTTGGGGTGCCCAAATATGCTTTTTTCAAAGGTGCTTCATGACACATGTCCTCACCTGTCTTACAACCTTCTATTTCTGACTCTTACATGTCATAGATTCTGTCATAACCGTTTCAGTCAAGTTTCACTTACACACTAGTCAAGATGCCGATACATGGCAGAAAACCTCTGCCACACAAAAGGGATGCCTATCTCCACATGGAGTGAGTTGACCATCCTAGTCACCTTACAAGTGGAGTGACAACTCATCGTGCCACTTCACACTAGATGACAAAATAGGATGTGCAACAAAATTACAACATAGGCAAAGTAAATAAATTACATTACAATAATAAATGCAAGGAATTTACAAGGTTGAGACACCTTAATTTCCAACAGGTGACACTTGGTTTTGAGATTTTCGTAGTATATCCTCATGGTTATACTCAAAATCCTAATTCATAGTATAACCTTGGCTCTTTGTGTGATTAATCATATGCATTGATGTTGTTGTTTATCATGATTTTGTGGACACTAACATATTTCTTGCAGGGATGTGTTTGTAGGAACATTTGGTGATATTAAAGTACATGTCACCTTCGGGGGGCATGGGCTTTGCGAAATTTTGTGTTCCCTTGCGTATTTTCTTCCTACCTTAAAGTGCTTGATATCGATGCATGATATCAACCACCTTAAGGTGGGGTCATATATAAGGTAAGATGTCTGTTGTAGATGTTAGCAATTTGCTTGTCCTCAGGTGCAGTTTAAAGATTAGTGTGATGAGTACTTCCTACACTCTGAGTTTGTTTGCAATCAATCAATCAATCAATCAATCAATCAATCATCTTAAGCCCTCTACGGAGGCAGGGGTGGTGTATCTCTTGCGGAGAGTGCCCATCTTGTCATTTTCAAAAAGTCCTCATCAGGAGGTGAGGAGCGGTTTTGTGACCAACTCAACCCTTAAGCATGTCTTCGGCGATTGTTGTGGCGAAGCCTAATCGTTGGTGTGTGCCTATAATGTGCCTGAGATGGTGATGAACCTAAAAATAGGGATACTCCATCACTTTTCTGCCATGTTTTCTCCATATTTTCAAAGTGTGTGTGTTTTGCATGCTTGATTTGTTTGGCATGTCTGTTGCCCCATATGCAGTCTAAAGACTAGCACGATGAGTGCTTCCTACATTTTGGGAGGTTTGGTGTGTCTTGTGTGTGTGTTGCCCCATATGCAATTTAAAGACTAGCGCAATGAGTGCTTCCCGCATTATGGGAGGTGTGTTTACTTTCCTGTACTTGCATCTGCATTTCATATATATGAGGAAAAGAAAAGGAAAAAAAATCATTCTTGTCTTCTATGCATTTACTATCTTCTCCATGTTTTGTGTGATTGTAACTATCTTCTCTATGTTTTGTGTGCATGTAACAGTTTTCAATATGATTGGTGTGTCTTCCCTATGCTTGGCATGTTTGCTATGTTTGTTGACCATACTTTAATGCATGTATTGGCCTTGAGTTTATACATACATTAAAGTGGGGCTAAATGTAAGGTTGAAATAAATCCCCTTGGGGCCTTTTCCCTCATAAGGTTAGCTCCCGGGTCTTTAATATGCATTTAGGACATCTTGCATCATATTTTGACATCTCGATAAAATGAACCCTAAGTTTCATGACAAATGGGACCTAGGGGGATCCCTTGAGCTTAGTCCTACCCAAAATAGGGAGGGAGGACTTGGGTGCCCATGCCCTAGTCCTGCCCTATTTTGGGTTAGGCCCAAATTCAAAATGTCTATTTGTGACTGTTATTTAGGTCCTATGCCAACACGGTAAGTTTGAGTTACACAATTCTTGGCGGGAATGTTTGTAGTTGCATATATAAGCATGTTTAGGCATTCATTTGTAAACTAGATTACAACTAGATGATTATTGTGATCTATATGCATTCTAAAGGTAATTCAAGGCTTTCATTGTGTGGCAAGAGCATATTTGTGTTGTCTATGTGTTTGTATTTGCATATTTGAGAAATCATCTCCTCATGGCATGAAGAGCTTCTTCCTTCCATCAGATCTTCACTACAAGGTGACATCATTTGCGTTTTCAAGTATTTATCATTTGGTTTTTGCCTCTGCCTCCTAAGGGCATGTACTCTCTATGTGACAACAGTGTTTGGAAGACTTGAATGTTTCTCTGGGGCTTGACTAAGGAAAACCTCTAAACACCACAACCCCCTCCCCATTTTTTTGTGATTGCAGGTTATAGGTTGAAGAAGCAAGAAAAGTGGAGCTGCAAGAGAGTGTGCCAGAGTGTTGGATTTGTAGATTAGAGTAGAAAATAGGGCTCTAGACATAGGCACCCACTCATAAGTCCTTCAGATTCCGCAATGGAGAAATCTCTAAGACAACAAGAACAAGTTGCAGATCAAGTTCCTAGATCCTGACAAAAATCAGGGCACTAGACTAGGGCACCTACTCATTAGTCCCTGACTTTTCTGCTTCTCAAACTTCAAAAACAAGTGAACATTTATCTGTCATTTTACATCTTCCTGTAGCAACATTTTCAATAATTTGTCTGTTTGCTTCCGTATTTGCATAATTAAGGTTTTGATGTATAATTAAGCATAATTGAAAATAATTGAGCATAACTGGCAATCAAATCACACAAATCCAATCTTCCCAACATTCTACAGTGATCAAGGGCCTGATAGTACATTGCCATTTGACCTAAGGTCTTTGAATGTTAATGGTGAAAGGAGGATAGGCATAAACAAACCAACAAACCATCTAATCAACCCTATCCATATTTTCACATTACACCTTGTTGGTAAACAAATTTATTGCTTTTAAATAACCTTCGTGAATAACTCCGCTTTGCCCTTGGATCAGTAACACCCCGCTCACAACAGTTGAAGAATCGTAGGACTATGTTGATTCCTCTCTGCGTTTGAGAGGGGCAACTCCCTCATATGATAGGGGTATATGCATTTTCTGGGATTTTTAAGAACAAATTGAATAATGAAAACTAATAAAGAAATGAGAAATAATCTTATAGATTCAAGTTCCACATGTTCAAGTTGAGATACCAAAACTTAACATGATAATATTTTCCACATGCAACGTTTAAAGGAAAGCAAATGGTTACCACTGATTAAACATACGAATATCAACAATGACACGTGAAATCAAATTGAACACACATCCAAAATGTTTATTTATTGCTTTCTTGCTTGAATAATACTATTTGAGTCCTTTACACAATGCCTTGCGAAAAAGTGGAACCCCTTTACACAATGCCTTGCGAAAAAGTGGAACCCCTTTTGATTGAATTACAATGTTGTTTTTATAAGTGAGGTTAGTAACCACTTAAGGTAACTACCTTAGCCACTTTTTGTAACTACTTAGAATAACTACCTGGCTAATCCATTTAGCATAACTACCCAAGCCAATGCTTAGAATAACTACCTTTTTGAAGATAAGTTAGGATTTACCTAACTTTTACAAAGTTAAAGTCAAAAGGCTAAAATTAAACTTGGAGCTTTCGAGTTGTAAATTTTGCTAAGTTACCCTTTTCCTTCGTTTGCTCCATTTCGGTAGTCACACTTCGTTAGATGCTGATGACTCCTCTGAAACAGTAGTGCAACAAGATGTGTTCATTTTGACTCCATTGTAGGCACAATTGCAAGTAAGACAAAAGATGTCTTAGGTAACCTAAATGTTGCCCTACTCCTCATTGGTTGATCACCTGCATGATAGATATAATCATTCATTGTCATACCACGAGACCAAATTCACAAATTGAGGGCTCAATGCTATACTGGCCTTGGCATCAAAGATACTTGACCTCTCATCCCCAAAAAAATCATTTGAGACCACGCCAACTTCAGTATATCCAAGGATACCTTTCAGAGATCCTTCAGATGCAATCTTCAGTGTTGCTTTCACTTCATCATAAGATACTAGTTTATCTAGCCTACATGCGAGATCTACCACAGAAATGTTAGGTGTTGGGACATGGAAAGCCATTCCAGTTAGCTTCCTATTCAATTCTAGAAGAACCTTTCCAACTACCTTTGCAGCACCAGTTGAACTTGGAATGTTATTTTGTCTAGCACACCGACCTTGTGCTTTACAATGCATGTTACACATTTTGCATCCAATCGAACTATCATCCACACCCCATCTGTACATCTCCCGCCCACTATATCAAGAAGAGATGTAGATAGATGATTTAATAGGTATGACTTACCACTACTTTGTTTCCCCATTGGCGATATCACCTTGATCTTACCATCCTACTGATTCAAGACTGCATCATATAAGCCAAAATGCATCAAATTAGCCACAGATATACTATCTGTGTAAGTAAGGTGTGGTGGTATCTAAAGGCCATTAAGCAATGGCCTTAGTCCATTGTTTTCAGCTCGAGTAACTTGGATAGGTATAAGGCAAATGGGCTATCGGATCTAGTTTCCTGCAGTGTTCTTTTGAAAATAAGACAACCCGACATTTATAAAATTAGAATCCCAGCCATCAGACTTGTCAACATGAAACTGAATACTCAATTTAGAAAAATCTTTTCCTTTTTCTTGCTCCAACTTCCCAATAAGAAGCTTCAAGTATTCTTCACATTTTCTTTGACCAAGATCTTCTTTCGTTGTATCTTTTGATTTAAGCAAAACATTAAAGTTAAGATGCCTGATAAGTCCTCTAAACAGAGCAGGGCTAACTAAAAACTTATCAAAAATATGGTAAAAATAGTCTAATGCAGCACAACTCTTTGGATAGTCCTGGTACAAAGCATCCTTTTTACGTGTTTCTGAATTTTGCTTCCCTTTCAATAATTCTCGAAACTCTAAAACTTCTATGGCTGAAACTAGGGTTAATAAATTAGAAGAAATAAAGCTAGGCACAACATCAGAGTACACAACAAGGTAAGTTTGACAACCAAAATGCACTATCATTTTCTGAATATTCCCTGAGTCTCTAACATTTATATCCAAGTAAATGCTCTTCAAGTAAGACATGGTGTCACCTAGGATATAAACTTTAACCTCAGTCTCAAATGGAGGTTGAGTTTCTTGAGCAGTTAGTTGTTCTAAGGATAAAGAGCAATCCTTAGAGACTTTTGCAGATCTCTGAAATACAAGAAGAAAGGAACCATCCCTTGAAACACATGCATTTCTAAAATCTTACATAAGAGACAAATGCTTGAGCTTCATGAGTGGATGTTGATGGAGTTCAACCACCCTGGCTCTGTTTGGGTCATCAATTAAAAACAATTCAACTTTCCCTGGAATAAATTGCATCCATACTGTGCATATCTTATTTTGGCAAGGGCTGGAAGGATGCTTGCAAAGGTCGTGGAATCTGGTTATAAACCTGCCAGTTGTAATTGCTTCAAAGTTTCTCTAGCCTTTTCAACAAAACCATTTTGCGAATATCCAACAACCATTACAATCTTCGAAAGCATATTTCTTTGAGTTTTCCTATCAAGCAGCGTGTGTACTTTGTCTATGCACCCACATTTTTGCATACGATCCATTATGCTTTGATGGACATCCATACTCTGTTGTGAATGCTCCCATTCAGGTGCCAGGTGGAGGATGCTAGCAAAGGTTGAGACTTTAACGCCTATTAGTCGCATTTGCTTGAAAGCTTCAGAAGTATTTTCAACAAATCCATTTTATTCATATCCTACAATTTTTGGATGCCATGAGATGACATTTCTCTAAGGTACGCTGCCAAACTATTCATGTGCTGCATCTATCTACAGGCTTTATATATGTCTGCCAAGGCCGTTTGAAAGTATTGAAAATGTTTGAAACTTCATGCCATAAAGTTGGCGACACAAGTAGTTATAATAACTACCTTATTAACTGCCAATCAGCTTCTTTAAAAGTTAATTTAATTAGTTTTAAATCCAATGCAACTTAGGAAATGGGATATATATCTAAAATAGCCTCATCATCGGCACTCCAAGTAACTCTCACAAGCCTTATCGGTAGAAAGCGAAACTTTTGAAAATTATTGAATGAGCTGTTGATAATAAAACTCCCTTCTTCGGCGGTAAAGACTAGTTTTGAAACTTGATATGTTGATGGATGGTTACGAGCTTGTCCTCCTTTTTAGATGCCTTTGTAGTGCTAAAAACACTTTACAACAGTTGGCTCTTACTAGGGACAAGGACCTTGAGGACGCATAATGAACTTAGAATCTCTGGAAATGACTAGTGCATTATCCATTGGGCTATAGAGTTAGGAGATATCACATTGTGCAAGGAGAGCAAGGAGAGTCAAACGAGATGAAAATAAGAGAAACAACAGAGACAAGACAGATGAAAAAAACTAAACAACAACTGAAACAAGATAGACACAACAAAAACTCTTAATTAACCTATGCACACGGTAGATAACTCCTACCTCAAAACTACTTCAGGATGGTCATACAAAACCATTAACAGGTTGAGAGAAATAGGCACCTTTGTGGAAAAGTGATATGCATCCATGTAACATCTGAAAGCTCAGTAGGTTGGCAACATTGGCAAATGTGAGATGTGGAAGAATTTTGAACAAGTTGACCAAACATATCTCATCATAAAATTGTGATTCCTCTTGAATCAAATTGGTACCACATTGAACATTATGGGCAACTTTTGGAATTCTTTCAAGCATACCAATATCCTCTATTTGAAGATCTTTCTGATAGTCTGGTTTGCAACAACTTATCCCATGAATTAGACAACCTTCATACAATTTACGATGTGAAGAAATCCGTGTAGACAGACCCATTGAATCATGCTTTTGAATATCAACTTGAGAAACATTTGTGGAAATGCACTTGTTCACAAATAAAGAATTAAGGTAGACACCTTGGCTATAGAGGGAATAATTATCTAAGTCTTTCAAGCACCAACTTGGGACATAGACATCATGAGAGTTAACTTTATTGAACTCCTCCATTAGATCATCCATTACCTCATTTCTTGCTTCATTGTTGGCACAATTCCCACAACTATCCTCTAAAATAGGGATGTCTTCTTGATCCAAAGATTTGAAAAGAGGATTGCTTTGAACCTTAAATACTCCATAAGACAAAGATTGCACTTCCAACGAGACATGGACATTTGTTAATGTAACTACATAGCTTTGAATTTTAACCTGCTCAATATTCTCTGGACTCAGTGATTCTTCTCCATGGAACTCTTCATGAAATCTGAAAACTTCATACTCCAATTGCATGTATGATAAAGAGTGAATGCTTGATGATTCATCTTCATTTTGAAGTTGATCTTTGACTTTTGTATTAACTGTACCACTAATTGAAACTCTATCAATATCTTCAAAAGTAAAGGTCTCCGTTTCTGAAGCTAAGGAAGATATTTGCAAGGATTCACTTATGGTTGCCTCTGCATTGGTTATAGTAGTACAAATTTGTCCAATACACGTTATACCTCTAATTTCATCAACAGATCTTTCCACCTCAACAATTGGCGATGTAGGAATATCTTTTCCATATAGAAAATCATCATCAGAAGTATTGAGACACTAGTTTGGGACAAACACTATATGAGATTCATCTTTATTCTTCTCTTCTTTATCATTTTCTTGAATCTTGGGCTGCATGGAAGTCTTGAAATTATTTTCTTCTCCTTTAAGATCCTTGTTTTTAGGTTCATGGAAGACTTCTTCTTTAGCAGGTGATAAAGGAGAGAGGATGACATCTTCTTCACAAAGAAAATCATCTTCAGGAGTCTTAAGACACCAGTTTGTGATGGAAACTTTATGAGACAGATCTTGTGGTACTATTTCATGATCATTCTCCTCTTGGTCAGATTGCATGCACTTTAGTGAAACATTTTGTGACTCATCTTCTTTCTCTTTGTTCACATATTGGTTGAGAATTTCTTCTTCATTATTGTATGTTTCCATACAATCTTCTTCTTCCATCTCCATCACTTCTTCTTTCTTGTCTTCCTTAAGTGGACATGCATGTTCCAATGAGTTTCTTTTAGGCCCTTGATTAGAAGACATTTCTTTCAATACTGGTTCATTTGTAGGAAAAATCTTTGCCTCTTCATTGTTGTCCTCATCACGCAAATGATATCTCTCAACATATTTTCTTTTATCTTTTGGTGCATGAATCTCCCCCGGTAGATGATTATGACCATGAGCAATGAAATGAGTCTCCTTCCCATTTATTTGTTCAATCTTCTGTAATGTTTGAAGCAAAGAAGGATGAACCTTGTTAGAAGCGAGTTACATGCCACCATAGAAACTCTTCAAAAACTCCACTTTCTTAGGATCATCAAGAACTTGATTTTGCTGAGCAGAGGATGCAGGAGAAGGATAATCTTCATCATCACTGTCACTATCTGATTTAGGAAGTTGCATGTTACGTATCTAGGTTCTTTGATACCAAACCACCTTTTAGTATTCTTCTTTCAGATAGAGTCACCAACTTCTTTTTTGGGGAGATAATTGTAGATTTTGAGGAATGAAAGGCACCACAAATTCAATCTCCCCAGTGGAGTCGCCAAAAATCTGTTGGTAAATAGATTTGTTGCTTTTAAATAACCTTCGTGAATAACTTCGCTTTGCCCTTGGATCAGCAACAACCTACTCACAACAGTTGAAGAATCACAAGACTGTGTCGATTCCTCTCTGTGTTTGAGTGGGGCAGCTCCCTCGTATGATAGGGGTATATGGATTTTTTGGGGTTTTCAAGAACAAATTGAATAACAAAAACTAATAAAGAAATGAGAAATAATCTTATAGATTCAAGTTCCACATATTCAAGTTGAGATACCGAAACTTAACATGATAATGTTTTCCACATGCAACATTTAAAGGAAAGCAAATGGTTATCATTCATTAAACATACGAATATCAACAACAACATGTGAAATTGAATTGAACACACATCCAAAAAGTTTATTTATTGCCTTCTTTTGATAATAAGCCAACTTGACATTTATAAAATTAGAATCCCAGCCATCGGACTTATCAACATGGAACTGAATACTCAATTTAGGAAAATCTTTTCCTTTTTCTTGCTCCAATTGTCTGATAAGAAGCTTCAAGTATTCTTCACATTTTCTTTGACCAAGATCTTCTTTAGTTATATCTTTTGATTTAAGCAAAACATTAAAGTTAAGATGCCTGATAAGTCCTCTAAACAAAGCAGGGCTAACTGAAAACTTATTAAAAATATGGTAAAAATAGTCTAATGCAGCACATTTCTTTGGATAGTCCTGGTACAAAGCATCCTTTATACGTGTTTTGAAAATTTGCTTCCATTTTGATAACTCTTGAAACTCTAAAACTTCTGTGGCTGAAACTAGGGTTAATAAATTAGAAGAAATAAAGCTAGGCACAACATTAGAGTACACAGCAAGGTGAGTTTGACAACCAAAATGCACTATCTTTGCTTGAATATTCCCTGAGTCTCCAACATTTATATCCAAGTAAATGCTCTTCACGTAAGACATGGTGTCACCTAGGATATAAACTTTAACCTCAGTCTCAAATGGAGGTTGAGTTTCTTGAGCAGTTAGTTGTTCTGAGGATAAAGAGCAATCCTTAGAGACTTTTGCAAATCTCTGAAATACAAGAAGAAAGGAGCCATCCCCTGAAACACATGCATTTCTAAAATCTGACATAAGAGACAAATGCTTGATCTTCATGAGTGGATGTTGATGGAGCTCAACCACCCTTGGCTCTGTTTGGGTCATCAATTAAAAGCAATTCAGCTTTCCCTGGAATAAACTGCATCCATACTGTGCATATCTTATTTTGGAAAGGGCCAGGAGGATGCTCGCAAAGGTCGTGGAATCTGGTTATAAACCTGCTAGTTGTAATTGCTTAAAAGTTTCTCTAGCCTTTTCAACAAAACCATTTTGTGAATATCTGGCAACCATTACAATCTTCAAAAGCATATTTCTTTAAGTTTGCCTATCAAGCAGTGCGCGCACTTTGTCTATGCACACACATTTTTGCATACGAGCCATTACGCTTTTATGGACGTCTGTACTCTATTGAAAATGCTCCCATTCAAGTGCTGGGTGGGGGATGCTGGCAAAGGTTGAGACTTTAATGCCTATCAATCTCATTTTCTTGAAATCTTTACAAGTATTTTCAACAAATCCATTTTGTTCATATCCTACAATTTTTGCCTGCCATGAGATGACATTTCTATGAGGAACGCTGCCAAACTATTCATGTGCTACGTCTATGCTTCTATAGGCTTTTTATATGTCTGCTAAGGCCGTTTGAAAGTATTGAAAATGTTTGAAACTTCATGACATAAAGCCGGTGACACAAGTAGTTATAATAACTACCTTATTAACTGCCAATCAGCTTCTTTAAAAGTTCATTTAACTAGTTCAAATCTGATGCAGCTTATGAAAATGGGATATATATCCAAAATAGCCTCATCATCGACACTCCAAGTAACTCTTAGAAGCCTTATCAGTAGAAAGAAAAACTTTTCAAACTTATTGAATGAGCTTTTGATAATAAAACTCCCTTCTTTAGTGGTAAAGACTAGTTTCGAAACTTGATATGTTGATGGATGGTTACGAGCTTGTCCTCCTTTTTAGATGCCTTCCTAGTGCTACAAACACTTTACAATAGCTAGCTCTTACTAGGGACAAGGACCTTGAGGACGCAGAATGAACTTAGAATCTCTGGAAATGACTACTGCTTTATCCATTGGGCTATAGAGTCAGGAGATAACATATTGTGCAAGGAGACAAAAGGAGATTCAAGCGAGACGAAAACAAGAGAAACAACAGAGACAAGACAAATGACAAAAACTAAACAACAATTGAAACAAGATAGACACAACAAAAACTCTTAATTAACCTATGCACACGGTAGGTAACTCCTACCTCAAAACTACTTCAGGATGGTCATGCAAAACCATTAACAGGTTGAGAAAAATAGGTACCTTTGTGGAAAAGTGATATGCATCCATGTAACATTTGAAATCTTGGTAGGTTGGCAACATTGACAAATGTGAGATGTGGAAGAATTTTGAACAACAAGCCGACCAACCATATCTCATCATAAAATTGTGATTCCTCTTGAATCAAATTGGTACCTATTGCATCATGTTGGAACATGTACAGATACGAGATCTGTCTTAGCATGGGTAAAAAATCTCCCTCCACATGCTGGACTTCAAAATTTACATGGGGCACATGGTCTAACTTGGGTTATCCATGTAGGTCCTAAATCCTAGCCCCTAAGTGACGACTCATGTCAGCACATAGTTTCTAGTTGGGTTGTCCATGCAGGTCCTAGACCCCGGCCCCCAACTGACAACTCATGTGGCATATCATACCTTTCATGAAGACAAGGTAAATGATCATCCAAGAAATACCATCCAGATGCTTAGAAACTATGGGGATTAGGCTAACACATATGGATCAAGTACCCTAATCCATCATAAGGTGAAGTAGTGAGTACGTTTACTCAGGTTCGGTTGAGCGAGGGACTGCTCTGCGCCATCATAAGCATACGCTCCACATTCGCCCCAGAGAATCTATGAATCTAACTTTTGGTTACTCTTATATATATATATATTTTTTTTTTTTTTTTCAACCACACAAGGGTTGGCCCTCAATCGGGTAACAAACATACAAACACACGTAATGGTATGTCTAATCCCACACCAAAATACACACATTCCCCAAGGATGGGTACCCAATATCACCATTCCATGGGCACACAAAGTATGTACGGGGTATTCACAACACTCAACCAATACACAGTTACTGGTTTTCCACGTTTACAGGGGAAGATTATATTTTCATTCACAATTTCATTACTACCATAAGTACATTTATTTCCATAACCAATGTGATTCCCTTTGCAAAATCATAACATTACTTGCTATCCCTTTCCCTTTTCCAGTTTTCTTCCACTCTACTTTTCTACGATGTTGAATCTCAATATCATGATCATCTAACCAATACATCAATCTAGGTGTTTGGATTAAATCATGCTATCCAACACAAGAGTTCCTTTGACATGCATAAAAAGAATTACTATAACTGAACATGGGCGACAACATTAACCAAAGATCCTAGTGCTGCAACCTGGCTCTGATACCAAATGTAATGCCCTGCCATGCAATCCTAGAGATAAGTCAACCAAAGCAATAAAAAGGCGAAATCCTTTTTTTAAAATAGAAATAATGATAAAAAAATATAACATAGTCAGATACAACTAGTTAACTAACATCTCTAGGGATAACATGACTGCATTATTGAAGATAAATAGTATTCAACAACACACAAAAGTTATTCAAAACATGATCTAACTAACACCCATGGTTTTTTCTAAATCCAAATGCACCAAATGAATACACATGCACACCATTTGTAATGCCTACCTAAGGAAATAACAATAATAAACTAAGCCAGATGTTAGAATAACAATTTACAAAATTTATCTTAGTAAACCTCAAGTCAAAGATCAGAGTATATTCATTGTAATTAAAATGTAAAGTACAAATGTTACAATAAATTTGTACACCTTTACCAAAACTTCCAGTTTGCCATCTTTTCGCCAAGTGGAAAGGTACCTCCTTAGCTCCAGAGTCCTACATGGTGATAAATCTCAACTGCACATCTAATGAAATATTAGTCCTTATTAATTACACAATTGAAAAGTCAATTACATCAAGTGACAAACCTAAGGCCCTAAGGGGCCGACCTAATGTCTTGGGGGCTCATCTATAATGGCCTTGCCTACGTACACATAGTGCAGAGACGTAGTTCAGGACTTGAACATGAAACCACATGATCATATCATACAAATTCACAACTTAATCCATACTTAAGGGCAATAGAGGATCGGTTTACCTTAAAATAACATGACCTAAATTAGAAAATCTATTTCACACCATTTATCCATATAAATTAATCCAATGAGTAAAAGATATTATTTCTTGTTTATAGTAATTTCATGCACTATACATCAAACACTCGCATACAAGGTAACTCATTGACCTTAATACTTAGGTACCATAACTTCATAATACATTTTTACACCAATAGAAATCTTCATAATTTCATTCTAAGATCTAAAGACACTTGCATTTATTGATTTAGTCTAAGGGACCATATGATAACACCAAGGAGCATGAAGACATTAAAAAGAGTATTTTCAAAAGAACCTTAAGGAGATATCATCTATTGATATAAACTTTGGCTAAACAACTAACCATGAAGTTATAACTTAGGGTCTATCAAGATGCATTAAAAGTAATCATATGTTGATATAATATCAAGATGAGAACACAAATAAGCCAAGGTGATATACAAAAACATCAAAAATATATAAAATTTAGAATAGATTATACTCCTCTTGACAATATATCACAACAAAGGTTATTCTAGGTCTTTAATTCTACAAGAAGTTTAAGTCCTCTCCATGATGGCCTCAAACACACAAGAGGTTCAATAGACTAAACTATTCCCAAATTACACTTAGTCAATCAATCTTATCAAAAGTGATTAATCAATGAAAATTAACCATTATTTGGAGATTACAAGTTTTAAGCTAAAAGAGGGTTTTGTACATTCATTCTAGTCACATCACGAATACCAAAATACTCAGTGCCACCTAGGGTATCACATAAGACCCCTCTAACTAGAGTGAGTTTGGACCACATAGCTCAAGCTAAAGACTTATAAAACTAAGCATTGCCTCCATAGTTCATTACTAATGCATTCCCACTTCAGATTACACATAGATGAAACATAATAAAATACTGAAGTATTTCCTCATCAATTCATAAATAATAAATAATGTAACCCACAAGACATTTCCTGCTCATGTTATGAGCAATCAAATCCATACAAAGTACTTTATAAAATAAAACATATTGAGTCATTCCCTCATTAAAATCATAACGTAATATATATATGACAATGAAGCCGTATAAAGACTAAACATATACTAATTTTGATTTAGTTAGACATACTTTCCATCCAGCTATATTTCTCTAAACACATGATATGCAATAGAAATGTCCATAATTAATAAAACATTTGCTAGATTTCAAGAGAGACTACCATTAAGATAGTGATTATTATTGGTGCAGAACCAAAGGAATCTACTTTGATAAAAATAAAAATTGATTTAGACAATATAACCTAATGCTCTATGAGAATAGATTATGACACATATAAGGAAAGGTATTATTGTTTTAAGCTACAATGAATGGGACGGCCTGAACTATGGCAGCCTTGGCCATCATAGCCAGCCATCAGGGACATTCAAGCATGACTGTAACTTATTAACAATGATAGTTATATTGAGACACACAAGGGGTTTAAACTCTTCCATTAGTAATGGTAGAAAGATGGATAATACACTAGATTTATATCCAATCATTGACGTGTCTAATAAACTAAAATTTCTATTATCGAAACATCTAAAATATTGTAGTAATGCTTCTAGATTTGACTGTGTGATTTTTTGGTTCTCATGCTCTCTTTTTCTCCTGATGATGGTTCACTGAGTGTGACCCGAAACGTTGAGGAAAAACAATCACACAGTCAAATCCAGAAGCATTACTACAACATCATGGACTGTGGAAAATTAATGAACACCATCTAAAATATTATCAAAATCTTAATATATTGCAGAGGTGACTATACTACATTTTGGTTATACAGAAATACATGATATTTTAAATCTTACACGGCATTTACTTTTCTTATGCATCAGTGCCTAGAAGATAAAGATCAACCATTATTAATAACTTAATGCCTTAAGAGAAAATCAAAACATACATTTGAAAATATGCAAGCAATTATTTAGAAGCACAACAAAGCTGTTAAAATGTAATAATTACTGGATATGCACAAAATGGGTTTGCTACTAAGATTTTAGAGACTTTCAAGAAAATGCAATTGGCAGATGTAACGCTAGAGTCTACAACTCTTGCCAGCATCGCCTATAATCAAAAAGAAATATCTGGAATACATGTAAAATGTGGAAAGATATGCAGATCGTTTGGCAGAATGCCCCGAAGGGACGGTGGTCTCATGATATGCAAAGATTACAGGTTAAGTGTGCGGATTACATTGATGCGGGTTGATCTTACTTCAATCCTATAAGTAACCTTTATTGCATTACAGCTACACTAGATTATTATGTGTGCAAGGTTGACTCCTCGACAGTGTTCATGGCTATCTTGAGGTCATTCTAAACTTTATCATCAAGCTGCCAAACACTCCAATTGGTGGTTGTGTGGATCCCATTGTTAATACACAAGAATATAGGCTTCAGGGTATAACAATTTTCTTTATTTAATTTGGATCCTACATATGCATGAGCCCCTATTTGGTTGGCCGCTAAATTTAATGCACAAATCATAACCAAAAGGGTATGGGCCTAGACCCTTAGATGGACTCCAAACGCTACTTCTAATGGATTCCTAGTGTTTCTTCTACCACAGGCATGCATAAAATCTATGGATTATAATTTGAACTGTTAAAAATCTACATAGAGAATCATAATGGCAATGGTATGAATACCACTACTAGAACACTAGGTACTGTGAAAAAACCCAAAGCTTTGGAGCACATGGATAAAACATCTCATCATATGAACTGAGTCCGCACATCCTCCATATGATGCAAGGAAGAGTTAGATAAGAGGAGTCTTCACAACAATGGAAAGAGGACTTGCCGGATATGCACAACATGGATTGTAATGATCGTAGAAAGTAATAAAAAAATTAGAGAAAGCAAATACCATATATAGTGCATATACCATATATACAACATTTACTAAATGCAAGATGAACTAATGACTACAAGTGGTTATCATGATGATGAACAAATAATTTGAATATGCACTTCGTGACCATAGGTGAAAAGTCAGGACAAATCATACCATTTGTAAATATTTTACCACACTTTGAAGAACGACTCTGCATGATAGATACAAGATCATAACGCTCATCTACATATAAATTTAGGTAGATACAATCAAGCTATAATAAAGCAAATACAATAAACCTATATCAAAATGAAAAAAAATCAAACTACAAAGCCAATGGAAACATAGATTGCAAGGACAATATTATTGGAAAAGTAAATCTTGCATAAATATAGATAAATGATAACTCAGGTTAAAGGATGAAAGATTTAGTAACATACCAATTGTAAAATTGCTATCAAACTTGCAGAGCTTCTACCTTACCAACATCCATTATGGTCTCTTGACTCCCTTTTTGACTGGTCATGCTCCCTGAGTCAACTCAATCAACGATCATTAAACTGCACCTCCACGGTGAGAATGGAGAGGCACTACAAATAAACAAATAAGAAATAGTCTTATAGGTTCAAGTTCCACATGTTCAAGTTGAGATACCAAAACTTAACATGATAATCTTTTCCACATGCAACGTTTAAAGGAAAGCAAATGGTTATCATTGATTAAACATACGAATATCAACAACACATGAAATTGAATTGAACACACATCCAAAACGTTTATTTATTGCTTTCTTGCTTGAATAATACTATTTGAGTCCTTTACACAATGCCTTGCGAAAAAGTGAAACCCCTTTACACAATGCCTTGTGAAAAAGTGGAACCCCTTTTGATTGAATTACAATATTATTTTTATAGGTGAGGTTACTAACCACTTAAGGTAACTACCTCAACCACTTTTTGTAACTACTTAGAATAACTACCTGGCTAATCGATTTAGGATAACTACCCAAGCCAACGCTTAGAATAACTACCTTTTTGAAGCTAACTTAGGATTTACCTAACTTTTACAAAGTTAAAGTCAAAAGGCTAACATTAAACTTGGAGCTTTCGAGCTGTAAATTTCGCTAAGTTACCCTTTTCCTTCGTTTGCCCCATTTTGGTAGTCACACTTCGTTAGATGCTGATGACTCCTTTGAAACAACAATGCAACAAGATGTGTTCATTTTGACTCCATTGTAGACACAGTTGCAAGTAATACAAAAGATGTCTTAGGTAACTTAGATGCTGCCCTACTCCTCATTGCTGATCACCTCCATGGCAGATATCCTAATTCATTGTCATACCACAAGACCAACTTCACAAATTGAGGGCTCAATGCTATACTGGCCTTGGCATCAAAGATACTTGACCTCTCATCCCCAACAAAATCATTTGAGACCACGTCAAATTTATTATATCCAAGGATACCTTTCATAGGTCCTTCAGATGCACTCTTTAGTGCTGCTTTCACTTCATCATAAGATATTGGTTTCTTTAGCCTACAGGTGAGATCCACCATAGAAACATTAGGTGTTGGGACACAAAAAGCCATTCCAGTTAGCTTCCTGTTCAATTCTAGAAGAACCTTACCAACTGCCTTTGCAACACTAGTTGAACTTGGAATGTTATTTTTTCCAGCACCTCGACCTTGTGCTTTACAATGCATGTTACACATTCTACATCCAATCAAACTGCAATCCACACCCTATCTGTACATCTCCCAACTACTACATCAAGAAGAGATGTAGATAGATGATTTTAATAGGTATGACTTACCACTGCTTTGTTTCCCCATTGACGATATCACCTTGATCTTACCATCCCACTGATTCAAGACTGCATCATATAAGCCAAAATGCATCAAATTAGCCAAAGATATACTATCTATGTAAGTAAGGTGTGGTGGTATCTGAAGGCCATTAAGCAATGGCCTTAGTCCATTGTTTTCAGCTCGAGTAACTTGGATAGGTATAAGGCAAATGAGCTGTCGGATCCAGTTTCCTACAACCTTCTTTTGACAATAAGCCAACCTGACATTTATAAAATTAGAATCCCAGCGATCAGACTTGTAAACATGAAACTGAATACTCAATTTAGAAAACTCTTTTCCTTTTTCTTTCTCCAATTGCCCAATAAGAAGCTTCAAGTATTCTTCACATTTTCTTTGACCAAGATCTTCTTTAGTTGTATATTTTGATTTAAGAAAAACATTAAAGTTAAGATGCCTGATAAGTCCTCTAAACAGAGTAGGGCTAACTGAAAAATTATCAAAAATATGGTAAAAATAGTCTAATGTAACACAACTCTTTGGACAGTCCTGGTACAAAGCATCCTTTTTACGTGTTTCTGAATTTTTCTTCCCTTTTGATAATTCTTGAAACTCTAAAACTTCTGTGGTTGAAACTAGGGTTAATAAATTAGAAGAAATAAAGCTAGGCACAACATCAGAGTACACAACAAGGTGAGTTTGACAACCAAAATGCACTATTGTTGCCTAAATATTCGCTGAGTCTCCAACATTTATATCCAAGTAAATTCTCTTCAAGTAAGACATTATGTCACCTAGTATATAAACTTTAACCTCAATCTCAAATGGAGGTTAAGTTTCTTGAGCAGTTAGTTGTTTTGAGGATAAAGAGCAATCCTCAGAGACTTTTGCAGATCTCTGAAATACAAGAAGAAAGGAGCCATCCCCTGAAACACATGCATTTCTAAAATCTGACATAAGAGACAAATGCTTGAGCTTCATGAGTGGATGTTGATGGAGTTCAACCACCCTGGCTCTATTTGAGTCATCAATTAAAAGCAATTCAGCTTTCCCTGGAATAAACTGCATCCATACTGTGCATATCTTATTTTGGCAAGGGCCGGGAGGATGCTCGCAAAGTTCGTGGAATCTGGTTATAAACCTGCCAGTTGTAATTGCTTCAAAGTTTCTCTAACCTTTTCAACAAAACCATTTTGTGAATATCCGGCAACCATTACAATCTTCGAAAGCATATTTGTTTGAGTTTGCCTATCAAGCAACGCATGCACTTTGTCTATGCACCCACATTTTTGCATACGAGCCATTATGCTTTGATGGACGTTCATACTCTGTTGTGAATGCTCCCATTCAGGCACTGGGTGGGGGATGCTGGCAAAGGTTGAGACTTTAATACCTATCAATCACATTTGCTCGAAAGCTTCAAAAGTATTTTTAATAAATCCATTTTGTTCATATCCTACAATTTTTGCATGCCATGAGATGACATTTCTCTGAGGTACGCTGCCAAACTATTCATGTGTTGCATCTATGCTTCTACAGGCTGTATATATGTCTACTAGGGCTGTTTGAAAGTATTGAAAATGTTTGAAACTTCATGCCATAAAGCCGGCGACACAGGTAGTTAGAATAACTACCTTATTAACTGTCAATCAGCTTCTTTAAAAGTTCATTTAACTAGTTTTAAATCTGACGCAGCTTAGGAAAATGGGATATATATCTGAAATAGCCTCATCATCGGCACTCCAATTAACTCTCACAAGCCTTATCGGTAGAAAGCGAAACTTTTGAAACTTATTGAATGAGCTGTTGATAATAAAACTCCCTTCTTCGGCGATAAAGACTAGTTTCAAAACTTGATATGTTGATGGATGGCTACGAGCTTGTCCTCCTTTTTAGATGGCTTCGTAGTGCTAAAAACACTTTACAACACACCTATATACCTAAAAACCCATTAAAACTTAAAGATTTTTAATGGGATTTTGTATTGTGATCTAGCTAGAATCATGACACTTTAGTTTTATATAAAAATTTAACATCTATCTATAGAAATACATGTAAATACTCTTAAGCATTTGTAGAAAGGAAGAGATTTCCATAGGAAAACAAGATTGAGATTATGAAAATGCATGGAAAAAGAAGGGCTTATTCATGTGGAATGGTTGCAAATTTGGAATAGACGCCCGGTTAAAAATCAATTGTAAGTGGTCGCCATTTGATGTTACCTAAAAGGTGCAAATTTACAATATATTTGCACTATTTTTTTATAGGGAATGGTGTACATGCACCCCAAACTCTTTCATATGAATACGCACCTTACATATTTGGAAATTTGTATTGCTTTAGACAATACTATTGAACTCCTTTAGTAAACACTTTTTTTGGCACCATCTTCCAATATACATTAATTGTGGTATTTAATATATGATCAATTGAAGTGAAGACTAAAATAAGAAAGCCAATTAAACTTATTTTGAACATTACAAACCATATTAATAAAAAAAATAAAGAAATAATCAATTGATTTTGAAAAATTAATTTTAAAAACTTTGTATTTTGGACACAATAATTTTCTACCATAACAAGTACTAATAATATTAGACTCTAGCACCCTAGGTACATCTTAAATGGACACTACAGAAGCAAAACAAATGCCTTACGACCCCTGTATCGTACATGGTGTGCCATGCCCCTTCCATCTATCTACTCCTTTCCATAAAACCATAAAATAAATCAATGCATGGAGTAAATTGATCTATAGAGGGGCAACTAGGGGAGAGGTCCCCATAGTGGGTCACCCTAACTTCACCCCTCCACCTGGTGTGCCACATCATCCGAATGAATTTTTTTTGCAATTTCCACGTAGACGATGATATGGACAACCTAAATATTTCATTTTAACATGCTAGACATCGATTTGCCACGTGGACGACACGTATCTTTGGCGGGGTCAATTTTCTAACCATTTTTAGCCGTACACTAACGACCGGACACACCATACATTGGTGGCAGGAAGTGACATCATCAGTTGTGCTCGCGATGTCTGTGGCAACCAAACAACTCACCACCTTTTCATCACACACTCTCGCATTAATGAGGCGAGCCAGATGGATTTACACCAACTCAGACACATGTACTTCACTTCTCTCCTTGTTTCGCTAGTTATCGTGCCTTGCCTTTTCGCAACTATGGAGCATTCAATACTTCCATCCTTCACACTCAACAAACCCTTTGACACCATTACCAACTCTGCTTTCCGCATTTGGTCATTGTAGATGGCACCCATACTGGTTCACCTTGGTACTGTTAAGAAAACTTCATCCGCTAGCTTCGCTCATTTTTCCTTCGACCCTGGTAAGGATTTCTTATCCTGCTAAGGAAATGATCTTTATAGCTCGAAAACAAAGAGGATTTATTTAGTTTTTTTCTATTTGCAATGCTTTTTGTGCTTGTAAATTTAATGTTCTTCTGGTTTTCTGGATGCTTGTCTATTTTGAAGCTTCGGTTTTGAAATGGGTTTTCAGTTGTTTAATTTTCTGTCTGCTTTCGCTCGTGGCTTCACTCGTTTATCCTTTGACCCTGGTAAGGATATCTTATCCTACTAAGGCAATGATCTTTCTAGCTCGAAAAAAAGAGGATTTATTTAGTTTTTTTTTGTTTCTATGTCCTATGGTTTATGCATGTAATATATATTGTTGTGAGTGGTTGTAAATGGAAGGCTCTTTTTAGTTTCGGTCTACATGAAATCATTAGGCTTCAGTATTCAAATGGGTATTCAATTTTTTTAATTTTTTTTATTTGCAATGCCATTTTTTCCATCTATTGCTCTCTGTAATCATATTTGGAAGCTTCTTATGGTTTTCTCACTGTTTGCAATCATGAGAGTTTGGTATTCAAATGGGGTTAGTGTTTATCCATGGGTTTTAAAATATTTTTTGTTTTTCTTGTTTGTAGTGGCTTCTCTCGTTTATCCTTCGACACTGCTGAGGATATTTTTAATTATTTGTATCATGGGTATTCAATTATTTTATCTTTTTTTGTTTGCAATGGGGTTTTTTCCATCTATTGCTGTCTGTAATCATAAATGGAATCTTCTTATGATTTTATCACTATTTGTAATCATGAGGGTTCGATATTAAAAAGAGGTTTTTATTTATCCATGGGTATTCAATTATTTTATATATATTTTGTTTCCAGTGGGATTTTCTCCATCTATTGTTGTCTGCAATCATACATGGAAGCTTCTTATGGTTTTCTCATTGTTTGAAATAATGAGGGTTCGGTATTAAAATGGGGTCATTATTTATCCATGGGTATTCAATTATTTTATATATTTTTTGTTTGTAATGAGATTTTTCTCTAGCTATTGCTGTCTATAATCATAAATGGAAACTTCTTATGGTTTTCTCACTGTTTGAATTCATGAGGGGTTGGGTATTAAAATGGGGTTATTATTTATCCATGGGTATTCAGTTATTTTAAAACTTTTTTGTTTGTAATGGGATTTTCTCTATCTATTGTTGTCTGTAATCATAAATAGAAGCTTCTTATGGTTTTCTCACTGTTTGAAATTATGAGGGTTTGGTATTAAAATGGGGTTATTATTTATCCATAGGTATTCAATTAGTTTATATTTTTTTTGGTTGCAATGGGATTTTCTCTATCTATTGTTGTCTGTAATCATAAATGGAAGCTTCTTATGGTTTTCTCACTGTTTGAAATCATGACCATTTGGTATTAAAAAGGGGTTATTATTTATCTATGGGTATTCAATTATTTTATATTTTTTTGTTTGCAATGGAATTTTTTCTGTCTATTGTTGTTTGTAATCATAAATGGAAGCTTCTTATGGTTTTCTCACTGTTTGTAATCATGACAATTTGGTATTAAAATGGGGTTATTATTTTATCTATAGGTATTTAATTTTTTTTAATTTTTTTTGTTTGCAATGGGATTATTCTTTATCCATGTCTATTGATTATTATTTTTTGGCTTGCAATGTTTTTCTTCCATCTTTTGTTGTATGTGGTCATTAATTGAAGGTTGTTTTGTTTCTTTGTGGTGGAATGTCTAGTTAAGGCTCTTTGTTTCTTTAACTTTGTACTACAGAGATTCAAAAGATTCCAACTGGAAAAACTGGTGTTCAATGGTGTTTGTTGCAACACTTTATCTACTTTATGAGTAGTGTTTATTAACACAGCTTAATGGTCATTTTCTGTGTTTTGTAACACATTTATTGCTTTTGAAAATTGCAAAATTCTGTTCGAGCATCACTGTGACTCTCTAATTTAAGTTACAAATTCAAGTTATAAATTTTAGTGTACAATTTCTAATTGTAGAAAATGTAATGACAAATGTTTTAATGTGCTGCAAATTTTTTTACAAGTGCATTTTAAGTTTATAATTGATATCATATTTAATACCTTTTAAAGTATGTTTACTTCAAAATTCAATATGCAAGATGTCCTATTTTCATAGTGGGTCACCCTAACTTGACCCCTCTAATTGGTGCACCACGTTATCCAAAATTAATAAAATTTGCATCTGCTTCTTGGGACCTTAATTTTTATCCATGCGTATTCAATTATTTTATATTCAATGATGTGGACACCCTAAATATTTCATTATGTTGTTCACGAGTTTTATCTATTTTATCTATACATAGGCAAACACACACACACACAGATATATATATATATATATATATATATATATATATATATATATATATATATATATATATATATATATATATATATATATATATATATTTGTCATCCACACATATGAAATAATTCATTAATTAGTGAAAGATATTCTTTAATTACTGAAAAATATTGCATGCATAAACCATAGGACAAACATACAGAAATATATTCCCATTGCAAACAACAAAAACCAAACCGAGATATGTGTTCTACCCCTTCATTCTCCTACTTCCACCCCTTGATTTTCCTACTTTGAGCTAACTACACATTTTGCAAAAATTGACGCTTTGTCAGGTAGTAGTCAAAGATCTTCAATCTATCATCCACACACAAGAGGACAACAATTTATTAAAATCTAGCACAAACAACCCAAACAAGCATTCAACCAAATCAATTAACTCTCCATTAATTTCACACCATCGAATGTTTAAGGCTCACCAATCAAGCAGTCAAAAAACATTAAAGGAAATCAACCAATTCAGAGCAAATAAGCATTCGACCAAATCAATCACTTCCAATAGTTAATACCAAATTCAATTTTATAGACATCCATCAAATCATTCAAATGAAGTGCAATAAAAACTATAGTCTAAACTTAGAGGACAAGTCTATAGTCATTGATTCAATTTATGATGTTCTATGTTTGATAAATGATAGTTTCATATTTTGATGTTCTATTCTATGTTGTATGTTGAATTTACGGTTTGGTTGTAGTTATGATTTCCTATGTTGTATGTTTCTTTTTTATGGTTTCACATTTGAGAATGCTACAAAAATTTGTCTATATCAGATATCAGATAGTCATTAATTTGAAAGTTGTAATCATCATTCCACTGTTCAAATATTTTCCAATCAGATATGACTTGCTGGGTAGATAGTACATATGCATCTAATCTTTTTATCTCTTTCTTTGTCAATCAATACAACCTTACAAGTGTTTTAACAAGCATTCTCTTTTTCAAAGTTTCCATTTATTCTTCAATCCACTGTGCTTCCTTCTTCAACTTCACCCCACCTAACATTTTCTTGAATGTACATAATCACAATTTACTAGATAAAACTAAACCAAATCAAAAAAATTCTTCCAATTGATGAATGAGCACTTATATGTGCTCTCTATTGGATCTGTCTCATTAAATTGGTCTACACCAAAAGGTTGTAAAGAGAGTCTTTGACCTCCAATAAAGAAAAACTGCTATATAGGCTTGGTGCAGGATAATGATGTGTTGTCACAGGGTAGGCTAATAAATGTCAAAGCAAGTGAAAGAGTTAAAGAGATCAACTGAAGTTTGAGTTGACAATATGTAATAGCACAAGACATGAGAAAAGTTTAAAATTTTTAGGTTCAAACTTGCTGACAACAATACTAGTGCTGGGCCTAAACAATATAAAAAGCAAAATTAGGGCCTAACCAATTTCACAATACAATTGAATTTCCAATCCTAAGGGTGTTTTGAACCCAAGGAAATAAAATTATCAATTATAAAAGCATCCTAAACTTTATGATGTGCATGCCTAATAGGACAAAAACCTACATTGTTAAATACTTCTCTTGAAACCTACCAAATGAAACCTAGATTGTTAAATACTGCTCATGAAACCTAGATTGTTAAATATCAGTGTAGTTTGGTTATATTTCGATGGTTGTTTTGAATACTATTACCTTTTGAGTCGCCCTTATTTATTTATTTATTGGTAATATTTCTTGAGCAAGAGCCGGTTTACCGTGTTATATTTTTGGTCATACCTTTGTTTTGTAAATCGACTCTTGGTCCTTCATTTTTTACCCATTTGTCGTCTTTGTAGACAAGGTTACTTAAGGTTTGAACCTTTGAACCCGAACCATTCTCAAAGTTCAAAGTTCAAATGGTTCAATATGTCTAAAGTGTATCATAAAGCAAGCTGTTGTCTTGTATGTCTTAAACATCTTTGAACTTTCGGGTTGAACTTGAACCTTTTTGTTCAAGGTTCAATGGTTCAACGGTCTAAAGTTCAACACTCACTGCCTTCTTATAAGTCGGGTCACGCAGTTACCTTGTGTAATTAATGTATCGTTGAACCTTCCGCTCGTACTCTATAGCGGGGTTCAATGGTTCAAGGTTCAACAGTTCACTGTATCATAATTAGAAGCCTTTTACCAAAGCCGCGTAACTGTTTGTTGCTCTACATAACCCTTGCATCTTTGAACCTTCATATTGAACCATATCTTTACAAGTTCAACGGTTCATGAGTTTAAGTCCCTATCTCCATAAGTGAATCCTTTGCTCATCTATATGGTCCAATTGGTATGGTTGAACCACCGCATTGAACCACGTCCTAAAGGTTCAATGGTTCAATAGTTCAAAGATTTGATGATTTTGGTCCCATTTGTTCCCATGACTTTCTAAGTCAAATTTAGCGGGAAAGTTGGAGGAAAATATGTCAGAAACACATCATGAAACTGAGAGCTCTAATTTAGCAGAGGCTACGGATAATCATTATACTTCGTGATGGCGTGTGAATAATACTTGTTATTAATGAAGAAATCAAAGTTTATGTCTTTTCAAATATTTTTGGCACGTATTGTTCCGAGCGATAATTATTCAATCTGGTTAGTGCCATTATTAACTAAGAACAAGCCAAGTTTAGCAAGTAAACATACTGTGCAACGCAGAAGAGGATAGCGCCAGAAGTGTAAGGCTCTTGTTATTCAAGTTTTCACAGTGAATTCAGATATCTTGAAGGTGAGTTATGTTTCCCATGTGCTATTCCTAGTTCTTATGCTGGAAAGAAGAATCTCTGGAATTTCTATTGTTTTCAAAATTTGAAGTGTTTTATTGTAATCCTCCAAGTATGTCTTTGAAATCTACGTGTTTGGGGAATGAACATGGTCCTGGTCTTACTTATTCTCACTCAGAATTTGGAGATACTGCACCGGTTCAATATGATTTAGAGGAATTTAAAGAAAGAACTAGAAACCCTGTTCAAACCCCTACGATGAAGAAAATTGTAGACAGCGGTTTAGTTGAAGCTGTAGCTTTTCCTCAGGCTATACTGTGCCCAGAATTGGTTCAAGAGTGTATGAATAGGTATGACCCCCAAGACAGATGTATCAGAAATGCAAGCGGTGATGTGTTATTTCATGTCAACCGACAAACCCTCATGTCTGTGATGAAGATACCGCCTAAAGAGGTGTATTCCAGCCTTGATATTACTTCCTCCTATGGGTATTTCTCAGAGAAGAAATTGACTTATAAAAGTGTAATAGTGAGAAACTGGCTGCTGAAATTTCAGAAGGGTGGTTCAAGGTTGCCTAGGCCACTTACTAGAGATCATTTGATAAAAGAAGTAAGGGATATTGTGGTATTGTTACACAGACTGAAGGGCAGTCAGCATGCCTATTATTGGGAGGATTGGATGTACTTTTTCATACAAGTCATCCTTCAAGGGGAACAATATTTGGATTGGGCTGAAATAGTGGCTGACTGTCTACATCAGGGTTTAAGTAATTGTCTGAGTGACAGAGATTTCTACATGTCTTCGTACCTGTTCTATTGTCTGGCATCTACAAGAGAGTGGTTTGACCACCTCATGCACCCTTAACTGAGAATAGTAAGATCTATGAATATTATTCACAGTTGTAGAGAAGGAATTGCTATGAAAATTATAAAAGGGTTAATGATGTCTTCACTGGGAAAATGACCTATGAACTGGCAGGCAATCTGGGTAAGAGGATGTCCAGTGAGGCAATGCAACTAATCAGCATCTATGGTAGCTTCTTCATTCAATTTTCTGAGTTCACTTACATCAGAGTTGGAGGATTTGATGGTGAACCTGTGAAGTTACCTAGATATGTGTTTGACCGTTTCGTGCTGATGGAGGTATGTAGACAATTAGCACATGTAGATAAGAAATTCTCATCAAAAAAGGGTTTTGGTATTTCTTTTCCCATTGAACTTGGGCATTATTCATGCCAATCAAAATTTGATGCTTTGAATTTGGAGGTGAACCTTAAAAGGTTCAATTTTTAGTTCTTCACTGCCAGGTCTCAATTCGACAGTAAAGGATTTGTCAGAGATAACCTAGATCCTGGAACAGGGCATGCACACCTTCCTAAGCTGGAGGATTACTGGGAAGACTGTCCAGATGAATTTGAGGTCAGAAGAAGGATGTGGTGTAGGTTTTCTTTGGGGCAGATAATTACACTCAATTTAAACATGGATATTTCTAGAATTTCTGATGATGAGGAACAGTTGGTTGACCCACAGTTCGAAAGAGTAGAACGGTTACCTATTCCAGAAGTCGACTGGAGTAAAAAGGAGGAAGATAGAATTGAAATTAAAACCCTTCCAGTGATAAGGAGAATTGAGAAATGGTTGAGAGAAAAGAGACAGGAAGGGCTTCAGGATAAAAATGCCCAACAATTCTCTTCAATGGTTGGATCATCGCTTCCCATAGACTCTTCTAATCAACCTATTGCTATCTGTGGTGCAGGTGCTTCCAAGCCATCAACTGAAAGAAGCCCTGCCACTAAGAGATCCAGAAGAGTCCTCACAGATATTCTGCCATCTCGTGTTACCAGGTTGAGGACCAAAGGTAAAAGAAAGAAACAGGTTTCTGAAACAATAGTTGTTGATTTGAATTCAGAGGAAGATTCAGAAGAACCTATGGGTGACAAGGAGCTAAGTCCACACAGAACAGAGGAAGTTGACACTGGGCCACAGCCAGGGGTCATTCTGGAGACCCCTAAATTATTAATGATTTCAAATGAATCCTCTAATGGAGTGAACCCCGAGAAGACAACCTCAGCCCCTACACCAAAGTGGCTAGAGAGTTCCATCTCTGACAAGAAAAAAGTGATTCCTTTTGTTGTCCCTTTAGAGGACATGGTAAGCAAATGTTTGGGGAAAACCCCCAAGTCCAAGAAACTCAAGACGACATCCACAATAAACATTGATCCAAACACTGGTAACTGGAGTGCTCAAATTGCTAAGCCAATGACTGAGGAAGAAGTGCAGGATCCAACAGTGCATGATTTCACTGTGGAGAGAGTGGATCTCGGTGTTGCTTCTAGAGCTGCAAATGTCCACCACCTTGAAGCATCTACTAAGAGGATGGTCAGTCGAACATGGAAAGATGAAAAGGACAAGAGGGAGTTGAAACAAACTCTGCATTCAATGGCAGAGTACATTGAGGCTATTAACAACCCTAATCCGCAGCCGATCTCACAACTCCCCCTGTCTTTTGACCCGAAATCACCTGTCAATCAAAAGATGTTAGATCAGGTTCATAGAAGCAAAATGGTGACAAAAACATTTGACAGTTGGTTGGATAACATTGAGCAGAAAGGAACCAAATACATCCGTGAACTTGAGGGCATAAATGATTTGACTGCTGCCACCATTGAAGATCTTAAAGCACAGGTTGCTGTTTGGGCGAAAGATGAGGGCAAGTGGGTGAATGTAATAAACCAAATAGATGAAGTTCAGAAATATGGGCTGGTGAAGTTTTTGATAGAAAAGAACCTGACTGGTTTGGATGAAGATTTATTATATGTGAACAAGAAAAATATTGAATGGAGGAATTCCATATCTCGGCAAGGACGCTTTGAACTCACAAAGCTAATTAAGGAGATAACAGAATTCACTCAATCGCTGCAACGTGACTTGCAATGTATTGATGTTCAATACATAAAAGATGATGGAAAACCAGTGGAAGATGTCGACGCAGTGGTACAATCATTCAAAGATAAAATCGGCTTTGTCAGAGAAAATGACAATATTTTAATTGAGGATTTCTCCCGGATTTCTAAAGTCGAGTCATTACTTTCTCTGTATAGACGGACTTCCAGAACATAAAGAAAAATTTGGGAAAATGCGAAGGGAAAAAGAAGTTTGGAGGTCAAGAATGAAGCATATAAGTATTCCCAACTTCCTGAAGATTCAGGAGTTCGTTGTTGCTTTTCAGGAGTGGAAGACCCAACGTGCTTCCCAGGCCACCGATAACAAATCCGAAGATACAAACCCATTGTCCCAGTCATGACCTCATTGGCTCATTTTCTTTATTTCAGTTCCTCTATTATGTTATTTTCAGTAATCTTGATCTTTAAAATCAGTTGTTACAAACTAAATCCCGTACGGGTCAAAGTTATGTTAACTCTGGGTTTGATTTACTCAAAGACATGATTAAGACATTCATATATATAGGTTTTTAAAATCTTTGAAAGGATATAGAAGTTTAGGAAAAGAAAAGAAGAAGGAATTTTAGCAAAACTGTTCATAGTTTTACATTATGTGATGATTGTCTGAGTAATTTTCATCTGTGAATGAGAAGAAGAAACAATTACTGCTTTTTTGGATCTATGCGTCTGAGTGTGTGGAATTAGATTTTCTGTGTGAAATCTCTTTTCATCTGGTAATTGCTCTTTATTTGGACAACTCATCATATGTGTTCTATTATTTATTGGTTCAGTGAGTTTGTATGAATGTATTCATGTATTTGAATGTACCAAAAATAGAATCTGTGCATTCTGTTGCTCACTGTTACTATATAAATTTATCGCATTCATAACATAGTTATGTATGAATGTTAGTCTGCCTTAAGCATTTTCTGGTTAAAAGTGCATTTGGATAATTGAATAGATTAAATTCATTGAAAATCTTAAAGGGAGCTATACCTAAATTTAGAGGGGAACTAATTTAAAAGGTTCACCCATTTGTTGTTTAACTCATTTGTTCTTCAAAAGAGGGGTATAGAGTCAGAATAAATTATTTTCAGAATAAGGACAAATCTGTTAGCCAACAGTTTTTTGGCGACCCTACTGGGGATCAAAAATCATTAATTAAAGATTGGTTGCCTTAATATGAAGCAACAATGGTGCTTCCACACGAAAACATAATTCCTATTCTGCAACCTAATCTTGGATTTCAAGACGAGCAGGAAGATATTATTGGCCAGTTGAATACCCTTGCTTGGCGTACTCGTCGGAATAGTGAAGATTACAGAAGAGCAAGCAGAGTATTAGAACAAGAAGAGGAATTGGCCGATAACCTGAGATTGCTGTTACTCAGGCAGAGAAGAAGGCAGGCACGAAACGCAGCAAGAAACCAAGTCCTTGAAGCGCAAAGAAATCAAGAACAGCACAGAAATCAATAACTGCCTATCCAGCTTCAATATTTTATGCTGGATTCCAGACCGTATACTAGGTCTTCGAGAAGAGAGGGAGTTGAGGACCCTACCTTTCAAGCACTACAAAATCTTAATTTTCCTTATATCCCTACTCGTGCAAGAAGAGCTAGAAGTAGACTCCCTAGTCCCCCTAAATCTTCTACTTCCCCCGTCTGTCAAGCTTTAACTCTTTCAGGCACCGTTATCCCCTTAGCTATAAATTTTCTACCCATGGCTCAACCTTGGGGAGCAGCCATAGGGCCTTTGAACCTATGGGCTAACCTAAATCCTTTACCTAAAAATGCAAGAGAAAATTTGCCCAAGTTCAATGGAGACGGTAAACAATCACCAGAAGAACATTTGTGTGCTTTTGCAGCAGCATGTAGTGTGTTAGGTGTACAACACCAAGATGTTGCCATAAGGCTCTTTGTGTAGACTTTGACTGACACTGCGGCACAATGGTTCTACCACCTAACTAATTCCTTAATTTCAAATTGGAATGATATGAAGACTGCTTTTGAAAATAGGTTCAAAAGTGCAGAGGATGGACATTACCTCCTTGCACAGCTGACTCAGCTTAAGAAAGAGATCCATGAACCTACGAGGGAGTTCATGGCTAAATTTAATAGAATCATGAACAAAATCCCTGCTACTAAAAGACCGTCTGGCAAAAATAAAAAATGTTTCTTTATTAATTCTATGCCTCCTGATATTAGCTTCCATCTCAGGAGAGGTGTAATTGCTGATTTACTAGCTACACAAGCCTTAGCGGTCGGATTAGAGGATGATCTCATTATGGCCGGTAAATGGAAGAGAGAGGTCCAGATGCCAAATGCCCAGCCTTCATCATCTATGGATCCTGTAGTGCAAAGGTTCGTGAATGATATGATTTCCTTAAAGAGGCAACTACCTAAAACTGGTGCCCCCTTTCAACAACCGTATCAAGATATAAGCAGAAGGAATTTGAATCATCAAGTAAATACTGGTAGAGCTTTACCCCTGACATCAGCACAGCCAAGACTGGCTATTGAAGCTCCTTCTGGGAGGGGAAATATGTGTATTTTTCATTTGACTACCGACCATGATGGAAATTCTTGCCCAGAAATGCTTAGGTACACTCAGATGACTGCTACTCAAGATATGCTAGGGGAATCCACAGAAGAAGAAAGGAACTTTGAGGAACCTGGCGGCTCTGAAATACACTTCCTAGAATATGAGTCTGATTCAGAAAGGGGAGGTGAAATATTGGTAACCCTTGAAGATCCTTCATGCGCCGTGCTCACTAGGAGTCAGAGGAATATGAGACCGTCTAATACTCAAGAAGTACCTGGCAAAGGTAAGGAGCCTTTAACTAGAACTCATGATGCTAATTTGAAGGCTCAGGAAAATAGATTGCTACATAGAAATGATCTAGATGCTTCTTTTCATATTGTAGATTTCTGTAAGTCTGCAAAAATTCAAATTTCTCCTATTGAGTATCTCAAGTTGAAACCTATTGAACTTGACAAATTAGTTAAACATGTTAAGGGTAGTCCTGCACAAACTGAATTTGAGAATCAATTGGAGGCTGATACTGAATCCCCCATTACTAGACTATTTGCTTCCTCATCTGAGTCATCCTTGTCTGCCCCTAAAACAACTCCCAATTCATCATCCAATGCTCCTTATACTGATTTGAAACCCAATCCTTTCTATGTGTCTTTGTTTATCAATGGTCATAAACTTAGTAACTGCATTATAGATTCAGGAGCCTTTGATAACATTATGCCTTCCTCTGTGGCTAAAGCCCTAGGGTTATCACTCACAAAAACATTTGGTAGATGTTATTCTATGGATGGAAAACAGGTTTCCTTGCTTGGGCAGATTAAAGATGCACGAGTCGCTCTTGCAGCTTACCCTGACAAAAGGGTGAAATTGACTATTTTGGTAGCAGATATTCCTGCTAGTTATGGAATGCTTTTGAGCAGGACATTTTGCAAGGATTTGGGTGGACAAATCAAACTGGATTGGTCAGAGGCCACAATCCTAGTGGGGAAGCAGAAAGTGAAGCTAGAACCTGAGCCCAAGTGCAAGTTCACTGTCTACCCCTCTGATGATCCCAAGGCCCAAATTTTATTTGAGGAATGTGAATTTGGCAACTATTTTCTCTCCTCTGAACAGATCTCTGAGGTAGATCCCAAAGAAGAATTAATGCAAAGATCTGTACATTCTGATGATCTATGGGTTATGGAATTTGATGGCAGTTGTGCTACTACTGGTTCAGGGGTTGGGGTTGTGTTGATCTCACCTGAAGGTGAAATTTTTTCTTATTCTTTTAAGCTAGAGTTCAAAAACACCAACAATACTGCAAAATATGAAGCCTTACTGCTTGGACTATTTGAGGCCAAAGGAAGGGGTGTGAAGGTACTTAAGGTGAAGGGTGATGCTGAATTAATTGTGAAATAGGTAAGGGGGATCTTTTCTGTTAAGAATGAGAGACTAAGGCATTACAGAAATAGGGTATGGGATGAGATTGAATATTTTGATGCTTTGTCTATCGAAACAATTCCCAGAGATCAAAATTCCCGAGCAGATTCTTTAGCAGTATTAGCTTCTCTCCTTTTGCCATATCTGGATTTCAAAAAAGATTCTTATAGAATAGAAATGATATATCGTCCTAATGTCCCCGATAATGCTGAGAGCTGGCAAGTTTTTGAAAGTGATAATCAGATCAGAAAGTTTTTAGAAAATGCTGAAATGTTCCTGGGGACCTATTTTGAAGGTTCCGAAATAGAGTGTAAAGAATTCAGTCCTGACCCTGGGATTAATCCAAGAGATGACATGATTCAGTTAAAGGGAAACAAAATCCCTAAAGGGCTGGTCTCTTTAGAACATCTGTTTTCTCGAAGAGATGAATATGTTAAAGGCAAACCTCCCTGTATTCCTGATAAAGCAAAGGATTATGAGAAGATAAATATTGGGGATGAAGCTAATCCTAAATGGGTATCCATTGGTAGGTGCTGCTCTTCGGAGGAGAAAAACAAATTGATTAAATTGCTAATCAAATATAAGGATGTTTTCGCCTGGTGCTATAATGATCTCAAAATTTTTAGACATGGACAGTTTCAACACCATATTCCTTTGAAAGCAAATGCATCTCCATTCAGACAAAAGCTGAGGAATTATAACCCGAAAGTTGCTGAAGCCATTTTTAAGGAGATTGATAAGATGTTGAAAGCTAGAATTATTTATCCAATCCATCATTCCACTTGGGTGGCAAATATCGTTCTGGTACGCAAGAAGAATGGAGAAATAAGAATCTGTGTTGATTTTAGGAACTTGAACTAGGCCAGCCTGAAAGATAACTATCCCTTACCTGTGATGGACCACATCTTGCAAACAGTTGCTGGGTCTGAAATGATGTCTATGCTGGATGGTTTCTCAGGTTACAATTAGATAGGTGTGGCTGCAGAGGATCAACATAAGACTGCTTTCACCACACCTCGAGGAACTTTTGCCTATAATCGAATGCCCTTTGGCTTAATTAATGCGGGAGCAACTTTTCAGCGGGCAATGGATTCATCTTTTAGAGACCTGAAGAACAAGATTATTGTTATTTACCTTGATGATTTGACTATTTTTTCCAAGAATAGAGAAGATCACTTGAAAGATCTAGAGTCTGTCTTGCAAAGGTGTCGAAGCCATGGCATCTCACTCAATCCCAAGAAGTCAATTTTCTGTGTGACTAAGGGAAAATTGTTGGGACACCTAGTCTCAAAAGACGGAATTAGAATTGATCCGGAGAGGGTCAGGGTGATTCAACAGCTTAGTCTCCCTTCAAATAGAACTGGAGTCAAGTCCTTCTTTGGTCAGATCAATTTTCTCAGAAGGTTCATTCCTGACTTTGCTGAGATTACAAAACACATTGTTGCAATGATGAGCGAGAAACAACCATTCAAGTGGAATGAAGTTGCTAAGAAGGCATTTGAGGACATCAAGGAAGGGATTGCAAACACTCCCACTTTGGTAAATCCTAATTTTCAAAGGGATTTCATTATTTACTGTTATGCTTCGGAACACACCATGTCAGGTATTTTGTTGCAGAAAAATGAATTGGATGAAGAAGTTCCCATAGCTTTTATGAGCGTTCCCCTTAAAAAGCATGAGCTGAAATATTCTTTGGTTGAAAAACAAGCTTTCACAATGGTTAAAGCTGTTAAACAATTTAGATATTATATACTTCATTCCCATTCAGTTGTATTTGTTCCAAATTTAGCTGTGAAAAGTATTTTGACTCAGCAAGAAGTGGTATTAAACAATAGAGCAACGTGGGTTGCTAAAATTCAGGAATATGATCTGGAAGTTAAGCCTACTAAACTGATCAGGGGTCAAGGCTTATGTAAGTTGATTGCTGAGAACAAAGAACAAGAAGGAGAAGGACTCCCCACAGTCTTATTGGTAAGCTTGCAGGACCCATGGTTTCTGGATGTGGCACATTATCTTACATATGGGGATTGTCCTAATCACTTAACTCCTAAAGAAAAAAGAAACCTGAAACTAAAAGTGGTGAAATATGTTATTTGGGGGGATGTCCTTTACAAGAAAGGATTAGATGGAACTTTCCTAAGGTGTGTAGATAAAGAGCAGCAAGATAAACTCTTGGAAGTTTTCCATAATGAAGCTTGTGGTGGACATTTTTCTTCTTCAGTTACAGTTTTCAAAATCCTCAGAAATTGTTACTACTGGCCAGGGATGTTTAAGGATGCATATAGATGGGTGGCCAACTGTGAAAAATGTAAAATGTTCTCAGGAAGGGCACAACTTGCAGCTCTACCTTTGAGGCCTGTTGTTGTTGAAGAACCCTTTAAACAATGGGGATTGGATTTTATTGGGCCTATCTCACCCCCCTCCAGTGCAGGGCATACCCAAATCTTAACAGCAACAGATTATTTCACAAAATGGGTTGAGGCAGCCCTTGTAAAAAGAACAACTTCGAAGGTGGTTTGTAATTTTCTCAAAGAAAATATTTTGGTACGTTTTGGTGTTCCCCAGAAGATTGTAGCAGATAATGCTACCAGTTTCTCTTCAGTTGAAATGACTTCTTTCTGTTATGAACATAGTATATCTCTCTCCCATTCATCAGACTACTATCCCCAAGGGAATGGACAAGCTGAGTCCAGTAACAAGAATCTGATTGCTATCATGAAGAAATTGGTGAATGACAACCCCAGAGATTGGCATAAGAGGTTGTATGAAGCACTCTGGGCTGACAGAATAACTCTAAAAAGAGCAATTGGGATGGCACCTTTTGAATTAGTTTATGGGATAGGTGCCCAATTATCTTTACCTCTGGAGCTATCTACAGCCAAGCTGCAAAGTGTAATTGAGGATCAATATTTCCAAGATTCCCTGGAGAAAAGGATTATGTATTTAACTAAGATTGAAGAAGAGAGAAATGAGTTGGTTGACTGAATTACTGTACATCAGGCCAGAGTTAAAGAAATTTTTGACAGGAAAACAAGACCCAGGAAGTTTATGGAAGGGGATGAAGTATTACTGTGGGATAGAAGAAGAGAACCAAAGGGTGCACATAGCAAATTTGACTCGCTTTGGAAAGGACCTTTCAAGATTCACCAGGTATTGGGTCCAAATTCTTTTAAATTGGAATATCCTGATAGAACTGTTTTACCCCTGTCCTATAATGGATAGGATCTCAAGCTGTATCGTCTATAAACAGGGTCCCCTATTTTGTACATAGTCTTCCCTTTTGTTTGGTTTTATGTTTTCCTTTCCCATTTTTGTTTTGTCCCATTCTGTTTCCTTTCTTCTCTATTTTCCTGGTCTGCGAAACCAGAGCTTCTGAGTTCTCTGCATTTTGCTATAAAATGCAGTCCCCAGTAAGAGCCAATGTTACCTTTTGAGTCGCCCTTATTTATTTATTTATTGGTTTAATATTTCTTGAGCAAGAGCCGGTTTACCGTGTTATATTTTTTGTCATACCTTTGTTTCGTAAATCGACTCTTGGTCCTTCATTTTTTACCCGTTTGTCGTCTTTGTAGACAAGGTTACTTAAGGTTTGAACCTTTGAACCTAAACCATTCTCAAAGTTCAAAGTTCAAATGGTTCAATATGTCTAAAGTGTTTCATAAAGCAAGCTATCGTCTTGTATGTCTTAAACGTCTTTGAACTTTTGGGTTGAACTTGAACCTTTTTGTTCAAGGGTCAATGGTTCAACGGTCTAAAGTTCAACACTCACTGCCTTCTTATAAGTCGGGTCACGTAGTTACCTTGTGTAATTAATGTATTGTTGAACCTTCCGCTCGTACTCTATAGCGGGGTTCAATGGTTCAAGGTTCAATAGTTCATTGTTTCATAATTAGAAGCCTTTTACCAAAGCCACGTAACTGTTTGTTGGTCTACATAACCCTTGCATCTTTGAACCTTCGTATTGAACCATATCTTTACAAGTTCAACGGTTCATGAGTTTAAGTCCCTATCTCCGTAAGTGAATCCTTAGCTCATCTATATGGTCCAATTGGTACGATTGAACCACCGCATTGAACCACGTCCTAAAGGTTCAATGGTTCAATAGTTCAAAGATTTGATGATTTTGGTCCCGTTTGTTCCCACGACTTTCTAAGTCAAATTTAGCGGGAAAGTTGGAGGAAAATATGTTAGAAACTCATCATGAAACCGACAGCTCTAATTTAGTGGAGGCTACGGATAATCATTATAATTTGTGATGGCACGTGGATAATACTTGCTATTAATGAAGAAATCAAAGTTCATGTCTTTTCAAATATTTTTGGCACGTATTGTTCCGAGTGATAATTATTCAATCTGGTTAGTGCCATTATTAACTAAGAACAAGCCAAGTTTAGCAAGTAAACATACTGTGCAACGTGGAAGAGGATAGCGCCAGAAGTGTAAGGCTCTTGTTATTCAAGTTTTCGCAGTGAATTCAGATATCTTGAAGGTGAGTTCTGTTTCCCATGTGCTATTCCTAGTTCTTATGCTGGAAAGAAGAATCTCTGGAATTTCTGTTGTTTTCAAAATTCAAAGTGTTTTATTGTAATCCTCCAAGTATGTCTTTGAAATCTATGTGTTTGGGGAATGAACATGGTCCTGGTCTTACTTATTCGCACTCAAAATTTGGAGATACTGCACTGGTTCAATATGATTTAGAGGAATTTAAAGAAAGAACTAGAAACCCTGTTCAAACCCCTACGATGAAGAAAATTGTAGACAGCGGTTTAGTTGAAGCTGCAGCTTTTCCTCAGGCTATACTGTGCCCAGAATTGGTTCAAGAGTGTATGAATAGGTACGACCCCCAGGACAGATGTATCAGAAATGCAAGCGGTGATGTGTTATTTCATGTCAACTGACAAACCCTTATGTCTGTGATGAAGATACCGCCTAAAGAGGCGTATTCCAGCCTTGATATTACTTCCTCCTATGGGTATTTCTCAGAGAAGAAATCAACTTATAAAAGTGTAATAGCGAGAAACTGGCTGCTAAAATTTTAGAAGGGTGGTTCAAGGTTGCCCAGGCCAGTTACTAGAGATCATTTGATAAAAGAAGTAAGGGATATTGTGGTATTGTTACACAGACTGAAGGGCAGTCAGCATGCCTATTATTGGGAGGATTGGATGTACTTTTTCATACAAGTCATCCTTCAAGGGAAACAATATTTGGATTGGGCCGAAATAGTGGCTGACTGTCTACATCAGGGTTTAAGTAATTGTCTGGGTGACAGAGATTTCTACATGTCTTCGTACCTGTTCTATTGTCTGGCATCTACAAGAGAGTGGTTTGACCTACCTCATGCACCCTTAACTGAGAATAGTAAGATCTATGAATATTATTCACAGTTGTAGAGAAGGAATTGCTATGAAAATTATAAAAGGGTTAATGATGTCTTCACTAGGAAAATGACCTATGAACTGGCAGGCAATCTAGGTAAGAGGATGTCCAGTGAGGCAATGCAACTGATCAGCATCTATGGTAGCTTCTTCATTCAATTTTTTGAGTTCACTTACATTAGAGTTGGAGGATTTGATGGTGAACTTGTGAAGTTACCTAGATATGTGTTTGACCGTTTCATGCTAATGGAGGTATGTAGACAATTAGCACATGTAGATAAAAAATTCTCATCAAAAAAGGGTTTTGGTATTTCTTTTCCCATTGAACTTGGGCACTATTCATGCCAATCAAAATCTGATGCTTTGAATTTGGAGGTGAACCTTAAAAGGTTCAATTTTTAGTTCTTCACTATCAGGTCTCAATTCGACAGTAAAGGATTTGTCAGAGATAACCTAGATCCTGGAACAGGGCATGCACACCTTCCTAATTTAGAGGATTACTGGGAAGACTGTCCAGATGAATTTGAGGTCAGAAGAAGGCTGTGGTGTAGGTTTTCTTTGGGGTAGATAATTACACTCAATTTAAACATGGATATTTCTAGAATTTTTGATGATGAGAAACAGTTGGTTGACCCACAGTTTGAAAGAGTAGAACAGTTACCTATTCCAAAAGTCGACTGGAGTAAAAAGGAGGAAGATAGAATTGAAATTAAAACCCTTCCAGTGATAAGGAGAACTGAGAAATGGTTGAGAGAAAAGAGATAGGAAGGGCTTCAGGATAAAAATGCCCAACAATTCTCTTCAATGGTTGGATCATCGCTTCCCATAGACTCTTCTAATCAACCTATTGCTATCTATGGTGCAGGTGCTTCCAAGCCATCAACTGAAAGAAGCCCTGCCACTAAGAGATCCAGAAGAGTCCTCACAAATATTCTGCCATCTCGTGTTACCAGGTTGAGGACCAAAGGTAAAAGAAAGAAACAGGTTTCTGAAACAATAGTTGTTGATTTGAATTCAGAGGAAGATTCAGAAGAACCTATGGGTGACAAGGAGCTAAGTCCACACAGAACAGAGGAAGTTGACACTAGGCCACAGCCAGGGGTCATTCTGGAGACCCCTGAAATATTAATGATTTCAAATGAATCCTCTGATGGAGTGAACCCTGAGAAGACAACCTCAGCCCCTACACCAAAGTGGCTAGAGAGTTCCATCTTCGACAAGAAAAAAGTGATTCCTTTTTTTGTCCCTTTAGAGGACATGGTAAGCAAATGTTTGGGGTAAACCCCCAAGTCCAAGAAACTCAAGACGACATCCACAATAAACATTGATCCAAACACTGGTAACTGGAGTGCTGAAATTGCTAAGCCAGTGACTGAGGAAGAAGTGCAGGATCCAACAGTGCATGATTTCACTGTGGAGAGAGTGGATCTCGGTGTTGCTTCTAGAGCTGCAGATGTCCACCACCTTGACTTGCATCTACTAAGAGGATGGTCAGTCGAACATGGAAAGATGAAAAGGACAAGAGGGAGTTGAAACAAACTCTGCGTTCAATGGCAGAGTACATTGAGGCTATTAACAACCCTAATCCGCAGCCGATCTCACAGCTCCCCCTGTCTTTTGACCCGAAATCACCTGTTAATCAAAAGATGTTAGATCAGGTTCATAGAAGCAAAATGGTGACAAAAACATTTGACAGTTGGTTGGATAACATTGAGTAGAAAGGAACCAAATACATCTGTGAACTTAAGGGCATATATGATCTGACTGTTGCCACCATTGAAGATCTTAAAGCATAGGTTGTTGTTTGGGTGAAAGATGAGGGCAAGTGGGTGAATGTAATAAACCAAATAGATGAAGTTCAGAAATATGGGCTGGCGAAGTTTTTGACAGAAAAGAACCTGACTGGTTTGGATGAAGATTTATTATATGTGAACAAGAAAAATATTGAATGGAGGAATTCCATATCCCGGCAAGGACGCTTTGAACTCACAAAGCTAATTAAGGAGATAACAGAATTCACTCAATCCCTGCAACGTGACTTGCAATGTATTGATGTTCAATACATAAAAGATGATGGAAAACCAGTGGAAGATGTCGACGCAGTGGTACAATCATTCAAAGATAAAATCGGCTTTGTCAGAGAAAATGACAATATTTTAATTGAGGATTTCTCCTGGATTTCTAAAGTCGAGTCATTACTTTATCTCTGTATAGATGGACTTCCAGAACATAGAGAAAAATTTGGGAAAATGCGAAGGGAAAAAGAAGTTTGGAGGTCAAGAATGAAGCATATAGGTATTCCCAACTTCCTGAAGATTCAGGAGTTCATTGCTGCTTTTCAGGAGTGGAAGACCCAACGTGCTTCCCAGGCCACCGATAACAAATCCGGAGATACAAACCCGTCGTCCCAGTCATGACCTCATTGACTCATTTTCTTTATTTCAATTCCTCTATTATGTTATTTTCAGCAATCTTGATCTTTAAAATCAGTTGTTACAAACTAAATCCTGTACGGGTTAGAGTTATGTTAACTCTGGGTTTTATTTACTCAAAGACATGATTAAGACATTCATATATATAGGTTTTTAAAATCTTTGAAAGGATATAGAAGTTTAGGAAAAGAAAAGAAGAAGGAATTATAGAAAAACTGTTCATAGTTTTACATTATGTGATGATTGTCTGAGTAATTTTCATCTGTGAATGAGAAGAAGAAACAATTACTGCTTATTTGGATCTGTTCGTCTGAGTGTGTGGAATTAGATTTTCTGTGTGAAATCTCCTTTCATCTGGTAATTGCTCTTTATTTAGACAACTCATCACATGTGTTCTATTATTTATTGGTTCAGCAAGTTCGTATGAATGTATTCATGTATTTGAATGTACCAAAAATAGAATCTATGCATTCTATTGCTCACTGTTACTGTATAAATTTATCGCGTTCATAACATAGTTATGTATGAATGTTAGTCTGCCTTAAGCATTTTCTGGTTAAAAGTGCATTTGGATAATTGAATAGATTAAGTTCATTGAAAATCTTAAAGGGAGCTGTACCTAAATTCAGAGAGGAACTAATTTAAAAGGTTCACCCATTTGTTGCTTAACTCATTTGTTCTTCAAAGGAGGGGTATAGAGTCAGAATAAATTATTTTCAGAATAAGGACAAATATGTTAGCCAACAAATACATTCTAGACAAATAAGGCAAATACATATTAATCCATTGAAATTTATAGGCCATTTGATACTTACCTAGTTAGGTACCTTAGATGAATATAGATACCTCTACAGGCCATTTGAAATTTACATATGAATATGTAAATATCTTAAATTTGAATGAATGTTAAATGTGTTAGATGAATACATGTAAATTTTGATGGTTGTTTTGAATACATTCTAAACAAATAAGGCAATACAGATTAATCCATAACAACATTATTTCTGAGCAACTCGCCACCTTTTTTTTCACACACTCTCACATTAAAAGATATTTGTGTTTTAACTGTATTGTTGTTTGGTTTAAAATCTATGTTGTTTGGTTTAAAATTGAAGCTAAACGTCTGTAATGGAAAATAGTAAGAGTTTAAACTTAAACAACAAACATTTGAAATGGAAACAAACATTGCAATGACGTTGGAATTTTGAACTTACCTAAATGTTGATAGAACTTTGCAATTCCAAGCCTCCAAGAGTCTTGTGTATGGGATGTTGGAAACTTGCACTAGGAAATCTAGGGTTTATGTAGGAAAACTTAGGAATTTGTTGTTTGTGATCTGTGCACTCTTGTGTGATTTGTTCAAATTGTTTTTATTGCACTTCATTTGCATGATTTGATGGATGTCTATAAATTTAAATTTGGTATTAAATATGGGAGGTGATTGATTTGGTCGAATGCTTGTTTGCTCTGAATTGGTTGATTTCCTTTAATGTGTTTTGACTGCTTGATTGGTGAGCCTTAAACCTTCAACGGTGTGGAATTAATGGAGAGTTGATTGATTTGGTTGAATGCTTGTTTGGGTTGTTTGTGCTAGATTTTAATAAATTGTTGTCCTCTTGTTTTGACGGCTATTTTGGTGAGTCTTACACAGTTATATGTGGCCTTTTTTGCAGGTATTAAGAAAAAAGAACCAGTAGATGGGCATTTATCACTGTTTTGAGTGCACTTGGGCACTATTACATTTTACTTGGGACTCCAATTTTTTATTATATGCACTTTTTTGGGATAGATCTCCATGTTGGATGGGATATGTTGTAATGAAAAAATGTTTAAAACTATTTATTATAATGCAACTTGGAACTTAAATTAGGTTGATGGTTGGTCATATACTTAGAAGATATGGATATTTACTTATTAATATAAATGTTTTAATGTGACATTTTGGGTTATGTTGCATCCACTTATGTACAAGTTCAAAATAATGTTAGTTCCATTTATGTTTTAAAATCCTTGTTAATCATTTGTGTATGCCACTTAATATTAATATAAAAATACTAAAAAGTAAACAAATGTGATGGGAACATTGATTGGTCCCTATATGTCTTATTATAATTTTTTTAAAAGATCTCTTGTTAAAAAGTAATGGGCCTAATTTAGTAAACTCCTATACCCACTATAGGAGACCGACCCACTATGAGACCCTCTCCCCTAATGTCAAGTCAAGCCGAAAGTTCACACTTACGCACTGCATAATTTTGAATCTAATATAAATAGGGATTCAATTAAAATGATTCTCATTTCTACCGTGACAGTGGGAGGGAATCCAAGCAATCGATTTCCATCAATCTCAAAAATATTGGATACAGTGAAAGTTGGTGGGAATTGGCAGTTTTATCTGCGTCGTGCAGATTTATGTTGAGTCAATTTCACCTGTAACAAATTTTTGTGTTGGTCAAAATCTTTATCAGTTTGAGTAAAATAAACATGCAGACATAATAGAGTCATCTGAGCATGCTAGTCACCCATCACATGACAACCTTACATTATCTTAGATGATTTTGTCTTTTAGGATTATTACCTACTGTGTTGTGTCCACTATTAAAATGGTTGTGTCGTGTCACAGTGATAAGAAATTCAAGGAATCGATTTCTATCGACATAAAATATGGTGAGAGACAGATGTAATCCACCTCATAAAACAGGGATTTGGCATATTTTTCTCTTTCATGCCAGAGCATTGATTTTACTTGGCTTTGGTCAAAGATGCCATACCACCATCATGCATGACGGTGGACCCCACACACAGAGATGCCAGGCGTGTTTTGCGTTTAAGCAGCGTATCGTGGCCCTTTCCCCGCCTATTTATTCGTTCAACAATACGACGACTTAAAAGACTTTTTAACATCAAAATCACTGAATTTGACGGTTGACCCTGCCCGTCAAGCAATTTTTTTTAAATGACGTTCATCTATTTGAAAGTGTCTTTCAAATATCAAAGCTTATCTATTTTAAGAGATATAGACTAAAAATATATATAAGAATAATTATATAAATTTTTTGATAATTTATCTAAATCTTCCCTTTCAAATGATACAATCTTCTTATAATTTTAATTGTATTTTAAAACTAAAATGATTAAATAGGACCCCATATCCATCAAATTTAAACCTAATGGGAAAGGAGAAGGAAGAATCTCTAATTTTCATTGGTTTTCCCTTTCATTTTAATTGGCTATAGTGAGCTTTCTATTTGTAATTATTTTAAGGATTGGTTCTATATTCAGTTTAGTTTTTAATTATTTTATGTTCAAGTTTATTTGAAAAGGAGGTTGGTTTATTTTTTTATTTATTTTGGTGAATTGTTCTTATACTCTTTTTAAATTTTTACTTTTATTTTTTTACTCTTTGATTTTTTAATTTAAGAGTGATTCTATTTCTAAGATGTATATTCATTTTATCTTTGTTTTATAATTCTTTATCTTTTAAAGGGTTGTTTATTTGAAGATCTAATTGAAACATTAATTTATCTTTAAAGAGCAGTGATCAATCAAACCTTCAAATGGTTTCTCATTAAATTACTGATTAGAAGATATTTATTAAGGCTAATCATAATAAGTGATCTAATTTTGATACACATGTAGAAACTTAATCTCTCTCTTATTGGACAATTACTTTTTAAAGAGTTAATACTACTAGTCCTACATAATTATTTGCAACTCTTCATAATTTGTTGCTCACAGCACCCTTTGGTATATAGGATTGGTACTGTGATTGTCTCTTCTACTTCTTTGCAAGGTGCATCTTCCCCCTACCCAACCACTCTTCCTCTTTCACTAACCCTTCATCCTCTTATCCGAAGGTAAATCCCCTCATCGTGCCTAAATCTCATGTTGTCACTTCTAATGTGACCCCCTCCTCTCATGTTCCTCTATTGCCATTTCTACCTCTTCTTTTGTTAGTGTATCGCTTATCTCTCATCCCACTAGTGTCATTCCCTCTTATATGCCTACTATTGTTATACTACTAGTGTTATCCCCTCATCTCATCGTGTTAGTGCAAAAATTAGATAGTGTTGAGAAGAAAGTTGATTTTATGCCTAGTACCTAAGACATTATTACTTATAGTTCAAAAAATAACACACTTCTTATGTTTGAATTTGTTAAATCCATTACCTATTGGTTTTGTGGTACCTCTCTTTGAGTTGTATCATAGTAAAAATGACAAAAATATTCACTTACAAGCCTTTAATACAACATGCTTAGACTATGCTTATGATGAGAAAAAATTGGTTGTTCTTTCCTCGCACTCCCCATGTCTATGTCATTCAATGGTTCTACTCATTGCCTTCTAGCTCCATTCACTCTTTTGATCAATTAGCTACAACATTCCTCAACCACTTCCACATGAATATAGACTTCAAAAGTATTGTTTCAAATTTATTTAAGCATGCCCAAGGCTCTAATAAACATATTGATGATTATGACATTTGATTTCAATCACTTTGTGCTAAAATGAAACATCAAATTCATAATGATGAGATGCAAAGGATTTTTGTTAAGGGTTTTTTATCTCCTATCCATGATAGTGTTTTTTTGAAAAATTGTGCTTCTTTCATGGACCTTTGTGCTCATGTGAAGGATGTTGAAGAACTCAAATTACTTGTTTCCAATGGTTTGAAATATGAGTCCTCTCATACAACTTCTATACCTTCTTGCCCTTCCAAGTTGAACACAAGACAATTTATACTTAAATCCAAAAGGGTAATGATAAGAACAAATCTAAACCTAATGCTAATCATATGGCTATTATTTCTATTGCACTTTTCTTTAAGCCTCAAACCACAAGGAAATTTATAAATTTGAGTGGAACTCTAGATCATGTGCTCCAAATTCTATCAAATGTTATTTTGATTACTCTTCTCTCTATTCATCTATTAGACCCATCTTGAGGGTTACCATGCTTTCTATAATTATTGTAATGCCCAAAAAATTACCATGGACAAAACATGATAAAACACAATCAACTTATTTTTTAAATTATAACATCACCATAATAGTAGTGCAACACATGCATGATAGGTGGTGTTGTTGCATGTAGCTCCACTTGATATTAACAATGTGTAGAATAATGAGCCTATGAGTGCACAAGAAGTGAACAGGATAATATAGAAGAAGAAGAATAGGTGGGACACATCTCCATGTGGCATACCCTATATGCTACATAAGACTGCTAAGCACAAGGCGAGTACACCAATGTGCATGGAACATAAAGGAGCATCACCTCCAAGGGTGACCCACTTGACAAGAGTACTAGATGGAGATATGAAGGTTAAGCAAAGATAAATTACATCATAACATAAGATGTACATACATGATTAAATCTAACTTTTCTCTATTTTAACGAACTCAAAAAATAACAAATTAAGTTCATTCATCTACATCAATACTTTTAAAGGAAAGAATATAATGGGGAAGGGGAAGGGGCATTTAATCATTTTATATTGACACTAGCCATTTGATCAATAACATGTGTTCATTTTCTAGATCTAACAATTCTAAATAAAGAGCATGAGAAAGGGTGAATAAGCAAGCGGTTTAACTTTCACCACTCTATTCATCACCATACATAGAATATAATCATTGTCTAATTAACCCTTTTAAATGAGAGTATAGGACAAGAGGCATGTTTCAAGCATGTAAGGAGGAACTACATTTTGCTAAAAAACATTTATCCATTCTAATTAAGTAGATTCAACAAGGAGTGTTTACATTTGATCCTCATTAATGAACACATAGGTGTTTCCTATCATTGGCTAATACACACATGGAACTAAGATAAGATAAGGGAGACTAGGAGATAGAGAGAGGAAGACAAAATGTTTCTTAGAGAAATCATGAACACACATGGAACTATTCCCTCACACATTAGCATTCAACTCAAGTAATATCAAAACCTTTTCTTCTACATGTAAATACATCTAGATATTTCAGACACACAACTAGAAGAACAAGAAGGAATCATGGAAGATCAATTCAATTCAAGTGCAACCCACACCATAAATTTACGCATAACCTACAATCTACTACACTAGATCAAACCATTTATTTTCAATCTTTTGAAATTGTGGGCTTCTAGTAGTAGTCATGGTGTGCATACGGATTTCCAAAATTAGTTAATTAGTGATCTAATAGTGGGTTTCTAGGGAGACCCATGGTCTTCCAAACTAACAAACTATGGATTTTCTAAATTCTAGTAGTCTTCAAGAATAGTAGACTATTTTTTATAGAAAACCCTCACATTTAGATTTTTATTTAAATTAATAGTTTTCCTTTTTATAAGGTTAATTAAAAAGTGCATGAGTCTAACTTGAGCTCATTTCTTTCCAAATTTGTCAACAATAAACAAATAAACCAAACACATTGCATGCCTTCCAAATTAACCATTTTTCATACATACACATTCACCACATTTTCATGTCCTTCGAAGGTTACATTAAAGAAACTAAAATCCTCACTTTATCTTTTTCCAATTAAGAACGTCTCAAATTGCATCATGAATCAAATAAATAACTTAATGCCTTGAATTAAGACTTCAAGTAGAAGATCTTCTAAGTGACTAAAAGATGAGCTCTAGTATCCTCAAATGTGATGAGGCCAATAGGAGATAGCCACTTACTGACCATTAGTTGATTTCAACCACTAACTCCCTAGCTAGGATGATTATCCAAGGATCCAATGCTCACAAAGAACACCCAAAAATATCAACACCTAGCCACATATAATATAGAATATTCAAGGATAGGAAGAAACACAAAGAACCAACCAATGGTTCTCTCAAGGGTTAAACATAAGTATCATTTCCACAATCCGCCATCCATTACACCTAAAACACTTATTTGTCTAAACAAATAAGTTGTAAGACCCACCTTAGTTTTACCTTTACTACACCATTGTATCATGATATATTATTACATGATGTTATTTTGATACATTATGATGGCACTTTATATGCATGAGATTACATGACACTTTATATTATGTGATAGTCTTATTATATGATGTTATATTTATCACATTTATTGTTTCCATATAATGCTATGCGAATGTTTGCCATAAATTAATGTGTTAGTGTAGGTTTTTATTTTCTTATTATCTAGGTTTTTCCTGTACTTTTATTTAAGCTTGCTTAGGTTAATAAAGTGAGTATTAGTGTGAGTGAATTAAAGTGTCAACATCTTCCATGGGAGTTGCACTTTACTATTCTTGGATACTTTTGGTGTGCTCTCTATTGGTTGTATTTGCTACCTCCTCCCTCTCACATAGTCTATATACTCACTCTCCTAGCTTGCATTTTCATTCATGCAACTATTTGCTTTTGTGCTCTCCTAATGCTATTTTCTCTTTGAGCATTTATATTTCTCTTGTTGGAGACTATCTCTATTATTTCAATATCATTTGTATTTACAATTTTTTAATTCTATTTGTTACACTTATTTATGGGTTATCCATTTGCTTACAGATTCTAACATGGTATCAAAGTAGTTAGTGCAAGAGTAAGTTTTTAGTTTCATTATTTGAAAGATTCAAGGGACTAATCATCTTGCAAGTACAAGTTTCCTAAAATCCTAGTATGCCCTTCTCTTACATCTTCAAATGATTTGGAGAATTAAAAAAGTTTGACAATGTTTTTAACCTTTGTTGTTTACATGCTTTATTTTTCTAAAATTTAGGTGTTTACAACATTTTGGTAATCTTGGTAGTGTTTTTAACTATTCCATAGCATCTAGAAGGCTGATAAAGTTAAATTAAGCTTTCATTTCACTAAAATCAAATATTAGAAACTCAACTTGCAAATAGGGGTTTTGTTCATGGATAGAGTGAAAAAATTATTTAGTGTGTTTTTAGGCCAAAATGAACTCACTATTGCATCCAAAAGGTCCATAAACCCCCATTTTCATATACAATTTGTCAAGTTTCATCACTAAGAGTTTTTTATGCAAAAGTTTTTTGCCAAGTAGGTCATACAATGTCCCCAACACATAATTTGAGGTTGAAAAATTAAAATAATAATAATATTTTGAGGCATGGACTATCTCGAACTAAACAGGTTGAGGTAGCTTGAAATTTATGATGGTGTTAGGTTGTCATTGATGTCAAAAGTGTTCATGAGCATGAGAAATCATCTTACAGATATAGAGAATGGTTTTATACTTCACAGGTTTGATCTTGCATCATCAGGAGTACATCATCTTGTTTGTTGTTGTTAGGAGCAGGAGCATGAGACATCATCTTGTGTGATCTTCATTCATGGTTTACTTGGTTCATACAATCAGTTGGAGAGATGTGTTCTTCACAATGTCATGATTTATCAGTGAACATGACATATTCTTGGTAGGCATGGTGTTCATTATTCATCAAGTTCTTGATAAGGTTGATGATATCAGTTGATTGGTATTCAAAGGTTTGCAATGTGTTGCATAGAATGTCAAAAGGTTGATAAGTGAGTTCATATGAAAGGATCAGAATAGAGATACTCAGGAGTATCAAAGATGTCATATTTGGTTTGTTATGTTTGATCATTTCTTCACACAGGATGTTGAGTTGTTGCAATATTGATATTGTGAATTTATTCATGCTTTAGGGTCTTGGTTCATCATGCTCATGTTTTAGTTCACATCATATCTAATAAGGTCATAACAGGTTGTTAAGATCAGATGTGAGGTCATGAAGAATAACTCAGAGATCAGGACATAAGGTTGGTTGTCACAAATTGAATTGATGTTGATTGATGAGCTTTACAATGATGAGATTTAGGATGTGCTTCTTGGTTTATACATCTTCAAAGTTGGTCATTGATGAGCTCTATTTCTAAATCCCAAAGTCTTCAAACTTATTCCTAAAACCTTAGTGTCATTGTGGTGCCCTAAAAACCTAAGTTCAATTCTTTTGCATCTATCATAAACAAAGTTTGCTTTTGTTTTTCATTTGATAGTGACCTGCGAGTGCAGGTTATTTCACTAATGCCACCTGCCAGAGGGGTCTCTTGTCATAGCTTATGACCGGCCCTTTCCTTAAAGCATCGATCCTTATATGATATGTGGAGCACGTGGGGGATTTGCTTTAAGCATAGAAAATTCAAAAGTCATATGGGAGCGCGGTTTATGTAGTGGTATTTGAAGTTTTTTTTAAAAAAAAAAGAAACTAGTATGAGATAAATATTATATGGGGTTAAATGTGTATTATTTATAAAAGGAAGAAAGCCCGATTTTTATGGCTTTTAATTTTTTTTAGAAACTTTCTTTATTTTCTAAAGTGGTCAGTCCATACCATTTAGAATTTTAAATGGAGATTTTTTTTAAAAGAAAGATATAAATTTCTTTCTTTATGGTGATAAGATATTTTTAAAATTAGAAATTTTTAATCTATAAACTCCAAGAGATGATTTTAAGGAGATTTTTTTTGAAGGCAAATATTGATGGAGATTTGGAGATTTTTTTCAAAATAAAGTATATCTTGAGACATTGGCTAGGATTTTTTTTGAAGAAGTTCTTTGCAGAGAAAATGAGATTTATTGAAAATGTGGATTTGGTTTTTGTCTGAGGAGAAATTAATTTTTGTTGCAGATTGGATAAAGATTTTTTATTTTGCAGGAGATTATTTTTGAAGAAGAATTTGAAGAGGATAATAAAAATTTGTTTGAAGAAATTTGCAAGGGTTTTGTATTTTGGAGAATATGAAACATCATGCAGGGATTGAAATGAGAAGGTGAAAATATTTATACAGAGGAATATGAAAAATCTTTTGCAGGTGAATCAATTTGTGAAGGCTCTTCATTTTTGACATGAAAAATTAAGCAATCCAGTGATTTTTTTAATGGATATGAAGGATCATGTACAGAGAAGAGGAAGATCAAAAGATTTTTTAATGCATAGAATTGACGGGAAGATATTTTGTTTTAAATAAAGAAGAGAACATGAAGGGTTTTTAAAAGTGCATTGTGTTGGGTTGTGAAAGTATATTCAGATTTTATTTAATTAATTTATAGTTGCTTTGATTATTGAGTTGTGTGGATTAACAAGATGAGGTGAGTAATGTTGTGCAGATTGATGATGAACTGACAGGGATCAAATACAGATATAGAGATTGACAAGGTGATTAGAAAGACAATATGCAATTGTAATGACAATCAGGTGCATGAATCATGAATTTGATTGATCAAGACATTGAAACTAGTAAGATAGAGATGAAACATACAGTGTTGTGAAGTGTTGTTGAAAATCAAGCAGTGTTGTTGAGAAAGCAATGTTGGTGTTGTAAAGTGGATCATGATACAAGATTGAAATATCTGAGTTTGTATATGATTTTGGAATGATCATTGGATAGACACATGAGAGAGAATAAATGTTATGTATTGAAACAGAGAAACCCTCTAAAATTATGTTTTCAATTTGTTCTGTAATAGGGGTTGGTGCTCCTTGAAGCTGGTGCTTCTAAACAGTATGCCAGTGAGGCTTGTAGGTTAGTGAGACCTTAACATTTGTCAGTGAGACACATATTGTAGCCAGTGAGGCTTCTTTGTAGCCAGTGAGGCATGTTTGATCAGTTAAGCCAGTGAGGCAGTTTAGAGTGGTTTTTCTACCCCTAGAGGGTTTTCCACTCATGCAATTCTTGTGTCATAATCTTCTTTGTGTATGTATGATTTACTTATGAAGTTTTGTTCTCTTTCTGTATTCACAGTCATGTGCATATGTATTTGACAGATCAATGCTATCTTTCTCTCCTTGTGCTCTGAAAGTTAAAGTGAGTAAAAAGATTTGAGAATTCACACAACACTGATTCACCCCCCCTCTCAGTGTTGTCCTGGACTCCTACAATTTAAACTCCCTATTTGCATTTGATTGAAACCAACCTAGATTTGGGCCCAAGTTAATTGAGTTGACCCTATTTAGGCTAGCATCAAACCAAGGTTGTCCATCACCTGAGCTCCACTATTATGCTACCCACAACACTTACTCCAATCCAAAAACATAAGGATCAAAAACACCCTTCCACACTTCCATCTCCCAAAGGGGCACTTGTGTATGCTCTCTCCTCATGCCTTAGGTGATCTTGGAGATAAAGAACAAGTGTCACTTTTTATTTTCTTTTCTAGTAGCATTAGCCTAGATTTCATCACCAAGTGGCAATATAAACCCATGTTCTGACAGGGTATAGAAATTTAGGAGAGAATCTAAAGACTCTCCCATCGAGGTATATTTGTTGTTAAGGTCTAAGCTTGCAAGAAACCTTATAGCTTGCAAAATGAAGGTGGAAAGTGGGCTACCCTATTATACCAATCCATTAGACATACACCTCATTTCCTAAACTTGGGGCTCACTTAACTTCAAGTATAATGAGGACATCTCTAGAAGGCCATGTCAAAACTAGCATATAGGACTTCAACTATCCATACCTATGATGCATCGGTAAGTGGTCAGCCCTAGGAATTTACTCACAACATGCCTCTAGAAATGAGAGAGTAGGCCACATATGCTCTCCTCTTGTGCCTTAGAGCAACCTTGAGGATCAAAAGTGGTTAGCACCTCCTCATGGGCCCTACTTTCCATGCCTGGTTCAAGACATATATGTGGGTTCACAAGTACAAACACTGTCACTTGAATACACTAGGTTGTTGGTGTGTTTTCTTTGTTTTCATCTTGTTTTAAATCCATGTTGCATTCAAGAATCTAAAAACTAAACAAACCTTTGAAATCATGTTATCACCTTAAAAAACACACATCAAAAAATTGATAATTCAAAACAACATTTGAAGCCAAGGCTCTTAATTCAAATCCAAATCAAATCTCATCCTTGAGGCCTTAATCCAAATCTAACATCAAATCATCACATCCTTAGAACCTTAACCCTAATCCAAATCTAAATCCCTTCATCCTTGAAGAATCCTAATCCTAAGGTTCCTAATCCCATCATCCCAAATCATTCTTAGACTCCTAAATCAAAATTTGACCATCCTAAGTTCATGCTTGGAACCTTAAGCCACTCCTAGGTTCAAAATACAATCATCCAACAATAATCCAAATCCTTATGCAATTCTTGGGATCCAATATCACATTATCCAATGTTAGTGTAAAAAGAAGATAGGGATAAAGTGTTGTTAAGATATATCCAATCAAACCCTCCTTTCACATTAACATTTGAGGACATTAACCAAGCCAAGTCACTATAGATGAATGAGGACTTAGATACAAGTTTGTGTACTCAAGAATGATATGGAAAGATAGATTAGATTGAGATATTTGTTAAACCCTAGATTGAATAAGCCTCAAACCTTAATTATAATGAAATTAGGTATAGATAGACATAATGCTACAGATGACCAGACATCAAGGCACTTAGGAAGGATCAGAAACATATCAGAATTTGGATTTTCAGAGAAGGAAACTTTACTAACTATGGGGCAGGTGCCCAAGTCCAATAGGGCAATTTTTCTATAGATATGGAATAGTGAGATGTGTCAGATGATATCCTAATCTTGATTTTAGGATGAATCTTGTTGGGAGGACTACAAGGTAGGCACCCTAGTCCAGTAGGTTTAAATAACATCAACTTTTCTCCAGATCCTAAATTGCTTCTTTATATCTACACTTTTCCCAATCCTGCACCTATAACCTACAATCACAAAGAGAGGGGTTTGGGGGTTGTGGTGTTTAGGAGCTTGCCTCGCTCAAGTCCTAGAATGACATTCAAGCCTTCCAACACCGTTGTTAGATAGAGTACATGCCCAAGGAGGGTAGAGGAAAAATTCAATTGATGAAATAAATGATCAAAAACACAAGTAGATGTCACCTTAGAGGTGAAGCCCACACGGAGATGAAGATCTTTCACACCATGAGGAGATGGATTGATGAAGCCAAATCTGTAACAAACAAACACAAGAACAACACAATTCTACTCTGCAACACAATGAAAGCCTTGAAATCCCTTAGATCAATATCACAAGTTCTCATTATCCATCTAGGAGTAAAATGAAGACATAAACCTCTTTAAATATGCATTCCCACAAACATTCATAATTTAAATTGAAAAGGCTGACAAAGAGAAACCTTTATAAAGGTCTTAGGCTGACACATTAAAATTTAGATCTTGACAAATCAACCTGGACTTGGGCATAGGAACCTAAGTCCCAAGGCACTTTTAGGTCTTGGTTAAGCATTTAATGTTGGTCTCTAAGTCCCATTTGACATGGGTTTTGGGGGAAATTGCTCGGGATTAGTTTTAATACATGCATAAGGTAAATAAGGAGACCTAGGAGCTAAACTAGGAGAGGGAGGGTGTAAAAAGTTGGGGGGACAAAAAGTGGCCAACTTTTTTTAAAAAAATTTAAGCCATAACACGAGCGTGTTATGCTCTGCTATTAAAAAAAACTACTGTTAAAGCTTATCATTCACACAAATGCAGAGGTTCATATTATAGAAGACTGAATTATATTAGAATATTAGAGATCCCTTAGAAAAATGTAGTAACAAAACTGCTTTTCCTTATGTTAGGTTGTTAAACCCATCATTTTTGACACTCTTCTCTTAACAAAATAAGAGGAATAAGCATAGAAGGTAGAGAATTTGATCTTACTAGTTTACATATTGGTCGGTTTACATTCCGTGACTTCATTTTCATTGAATAAAAAGGTTTATCTAATTTGATAAGGGACAAAGTTCACTATCATGTGCTTTTCTAGATGAGAGGGTCCATAATGTCTAGGGTTCTTCCAAGAATGGCCTACAACAGAAATAAGTTTTTGTTATACCAATCCTCCTCGTAAAGATACAATTCAAATGCCTGCTTTGAAAGTTGAAATAAATTAAATTAGACTTACAATTTTGATTTTCTTCCATGTTTTCAACATCATTGTTGTTTTCCCCATCAGAAACCAATTCATTCAGCAACTTGTTGACCATTGGTTGACTTGAACTGCATACTCTATTAGAAGAAGGGCATCTTTTATCTGTATCAATGTTGGTATTCATAAGCTAAAGAGTATTGATATTTTCACACACCCTATTCTTTGAAATATCTTAACCTCAAAATATGACTTGGATATGTACTTAAAAACAACAAAATCTCCAATCTCCAGCTAGCCCATGATGATTCACAAAATTTTCCCAACCCTGCCTAAATTCCAGTTTATTTATGGTACCCTATAATTGTACATCTCACTCCTGCCCACCTGGGCCTTGCAATACCATATGTTCTTCCGCGTCATTCATAAATTGTGAAACAAATGCAAGAGGAATGTGCTGCGGTAAACACATTATACAATGAGATTTTACAAGTTCTTAATAGTGTACATGAAATAAAAGAATGAAAAATATTGTATAGAGTTACCAATTTTTGTTTAAAGTCTCCAAGCATAACTTTGACGAAGGAGGCACACCCATTAAAGCGCTCTTTATCATGGTATTGGCCATCTTTTTTAAAACATTTGTGACTACATGCTCTGCATGGTATAAAAAGCTCCCCCATTTCTTCATCCTCCATGGCAAACATAGATGTAAAAGCCTGTGTAAAAATAACCCAAACAAAAACAACTGTACATAATCCTGAATTATCTACAAGCACAAATATACCTACAAATACAATAAACAAAACTGGTGGAGAGTGAATTTTACACAATATTAGTATAGGGGAAAAAATGAGCCATGGTGTGAGTGATTGACAATACTTGGTATTTTATTAGTTGGTATCACTTAAATTGAGGAGAATCAAAATTAAGTACAATTTCTTAGTTTTTTTTTTGAGACTATGTTTGTAGTTTAACATTTTTTGGTATAGTTTAGTCAATCATTGTAATTGAGGTATTATTGTCTATTGTATTTGTAATGTATTTCCTTAGTTTTTTGAGAAGAGCTTAAAATATACCTCAAACCCTAATCCCTCAACCCAAAACCCTAATCCCTTATCCCTAAAGCCTCAACCCTCAACCCTTAAACCTTAAATCCTAAACCTTATCCCTAAACCCTCAACACTTGACACTATACCTTAAACCCTAATGCCTTATCCCTAAACCCTAAACCCTATCCCTAAAGCCTTAACCCTCAACTCTTAAACTTTAAATTCTAAACCCTATCCCTAAACCCTCAATCCTCAACACTATACCTCAAACCCTAATCCCTCAACCCTAAACCCTGATCCCTCAACCCTAAACCCTAATCCCTTATCCCTAAACCCTATGCCCTATCCCTAAAGCCTCAACCCTTAAACCTTAAATCCTAAACCCTATCCCTAAACCCTCAACCCTCAATCCTCAACACTATACCTCAAACCCTAATCCCTTAAAGCATTTTCATGTTGCTGGGAAGTTCACATGCACATTTATTTTTCTATATTTTTTATTTTCCTTCCTTTATTATATATTTTTTATTTTTCCTTCCATTATTTCTCTAATACATTTATTTTTAAGTTTTTTTAATCTTATATTTCAATTTAGTTATTGTTGCAAAGTTGATTTGATGGCACAAAGTTTCAGTCCAAACCAGGGTAAAAAAATATTGCACATAATTCACTGAAGAATCTCAATATTATCGAGGTGATCAAATTACACTTGTGTGAGAGTTTGATTTGCGTACATTTTATTTGAGATAGGCATAAAATCATCAACTCTTGAAGACGCCTCACATGCATGTAATTACATGCGTGTGAGGCATTTTTGAGAGTTGATAATTTTATGCCTATCTCAAATAAAATGTACACAAATCAAACTCACACAAGTGTAATTTGATTGCCTCGATAATATTGAGATTCTTTAGTGAATTCTGTGCAAGATTTTTTTACTCTAGTTTGGGTTGAAACTCTGCGCCATCAAATCAACTTTGCAACAATAACTAAATTGAAATAAAGATAAAAAGGAAACCTAAAAATAAATGTATTAGAGAAATAAAGGAAGGAAAAATAAAAAATATAGAATAAAGGAAGGAAAAATAAAAAAATATAGAAAAATAAAGGTGCATTTGAACTTCCCAACAACATGAAAACATTTTTTTTGTCAGAACATGTGCATAAATAGAAAAAAATAGAGTATGTGGGCTTGGATCAGGGTGGTCTAGGCCTTTGTACCATTCCTAGAGCAATAAAAAATGTGCTCACGTATTATAACACGAGTGTATATTGTCCTGCTATAGAAAAATCTAAATTATTCATTTCTCCATGTATTTCTTCTATCTCTCACCTATCTCTCCCCCTCACCTCTCTACCTCTCCCCTCTCTATGTCTCTCAATCACTCCTTATCTACATCTCCATCCATCCTTAGCCATCTAGGTTGTTGAAATGCACAAGACAACTAAGAGGGGGGGTGAATCAGTTGTCACAAAACTTAAACAATTTCCACATCTTAAAACATCATCCAATTATTTACTATTATTATGATTAGAACATGAAAGCACAAAATCAGGAATTCTAACACAACTGCAAGATCATAAATAATAGACACCAAATGTTTACGTGGAAAACCCTATAAGGGAAAAATTGCGTTGGATGTTAGTCCACAAGATATATAAGTTATAATAATACCAGAAATCAGAGGCTCACCGCCAATAGGGCTCACTACCCAAAAAAAGAATCACTGCCAAAGGTTTTGAACTGATATGATAGCATCTACTCCATGCCTAAATTTAGTTCCATTGAAGCACAATATTCTTCCTTTGCTTTGCTATGCTTTTTACACTTCTTCACTTAGCTTCACATCTTCACGCACAAGGACTTGTTTTCCACAACCAAATAAGAAGTATATATATATATATATCATTCATCGACCTTGGAATGTACATTAAGGTCAGCATTACAAACATTTGCTAAATAGGTCTTGACCTAATACAAAAATATGCTAAGGAAATGTAGTAAAGATGTATGTAGATCATGCCATGCCTTAGCTGGGACTTAAACATGATCTTCCATGCCACAACAAGCTTCTAAAATCTTCAACAGATCTCTACAATCACTGGAATTAACCAAGTCGGCTAAGATTGGTTACATGCTACGCTATCTGGGAATAATCTTCAAACATGATCTCAGTTCCTTAATGTGGACCAATGCCAAGATAGGAACTCGATCAGGAGGCATCCACAAGAACATTATAACCACTAGGAGCAACTGCACAAACTCTAACTACTTTATCCATGAGATTCTTCATACCGGAGCACATGAACTTCACTGTCTTCTACTGTCATGAAAGAAAGATAGATTTCAGATTGCCAAATCATGAACCATTGTAGTTGAAGGCACTTATCATCATCCCAGACTTTCCTCTAGAACCGCAGAGCAAAATACTTTAATGTGGAGGAATGCGGAGCAAAATTCTTTCTCCCTATCACTAGTGAATAATCAGAAAAAGTAGGTTTTACTTTGGTGTTGGAGGCTCAAACTCGGAATGTAGCATCTTTAGACATGCCTCTAAATATATTTCAATCCAAAGACCAAGATATTCAATCAACAAGAAATGCGGAGCAATCTTCTGCACTGTTCTTTGTTAGCAACACACTGCCTTTTCTACAATTTACTGTAACTCACTGTTTCTTATGGAGGGGCAAATTTTCTTAATATCCTCAACAAATAAAGCTTCTAAATCAATAACAATATAGGATATAGTTGACACCAATGACAACAAAGCTATGTTGACATCAATGACAACACTGATTAGGCACATACTTGCAACAATCTCCCCCTTTGTCATTGATGGCAACATATGATGTGAAAAACTGTAGTAGTCATCAAGACAAGATTCCCCCCTCTTTTTACACATCTGCATTCCTTCTTTTCTAAGTTTTTCACATGATTTCTGTTCCCATTTGACATCAATGGCAAAGGGCACATACTTGCACTCTACTGCTCTAAACCAAACTCTCTTTATCTGACTACTCCCCCTAAGAAGTAGCCCTTACAAGCATCAATCTGGATCTGGAGGTAGAATTCTAAGCACCACCGGACTGATGCACCCTTGTGCATCTTAGTTTAGAGTAGGAGGGGTGATAACCCCTAACTTTTCTCTGAGATACTCAAAAGTATCCTTAGGCAGAGGCTTGGTGAAAATGTCTGCAATCTGATCTTTTGTAGATACATACTCCAACTTGACTTCATTCTCTGTCACTTTTTCTCTCAGAAAGTGATATCTTATGGATATATGCTTTGTCTTTGAATGCATTACTATATTCTTTGATATGTTTATGGCACTTGTATTGTCACAAAAGATTGCAATTGGATCTTTATACACAACTCTAATGTCCTTCAATGTCTGCTTCATCCATAACACTTGAGTGCAAGTACATGCTACTATAATGTATTATGCTTCTATAGTAGACAGAGACAGAGTCTTGTTTCTTGCTTAGCCAGGATACCAGCCTTTTTCCCAAGAAGAATGCACCTCCACTTGTACTTTTCTTGTCATCCACATCTCTGGCCCAATTTGCATCAGTATATGGATTGAGAGTGAAATTATTGTCTTTTAGATACCACAAATCATAATCCATTGTGCCATTCAAATATCTTAGTATTCTCTTGACTACCATCACATGTGACTCTTTAGGGTTTGCTTGAAATCTTGCCACAAGACAAATTGCATGCATTATGTCAGGTCTGGTTTGGGTCAAATAAAGTAATCCTCCAATCATAGATCTATACATTTTCTGATATGCCATAGGTGAGTCATCATTTTTGTTCAACTTACAACCAGTTACCACGAGAGTGCTTACCGGTTTGGAGTCCTCCATCCCAAACTTTTTCAACAACTCTTTCACATACTTAGATTGAGAAATGAAGATACCTTTATCTGATTGATTAATTTGCAGACCTAAAAAGAAATTCATCTCACCAAACATGGACATTTAAAATTTATTTTGCATTTCCCTAGCAAAAACTATGCACATACATTCATTGCCTCTAAAGATAATGTCATCAACAAAGACTACAACAATTATAATTTATGCATCATTGATCTTGAAATAGAGATTGTTGTTGGTAGCACCCTTACTGAACCTAACTGTATTAGATATTTATCTAATCTTGCATACCTGGCCCTGGGGGCTTGTTTTAGCCCATACAATGCTTTCTTCAATCTGCACACCATGTCACCCTGATTTGATGACTAAAATCCTTTCGGTTGTTCAATATAGACTTCTTCTTGCAATTCTCCATTCAAGAATGCAGACTTCACATCCATTTGATATACCTTGAAATATTTGTAGGTTGCAAAAGCTAAGAACATTCTTATTGATTCAATCCTTGCCATAGGTGCAAATGTTTCCTCAAAATCTATTCCTTCAACTTGAGAGTATCCTTTGCATACCAACCTTTCTTTGTTTCTTACCACTTCACCATTCTCATTCATTTTATTCTTGAAGATCCATTTGGTGCCAATTATATTTTTATCTGTTGGTCTAGGAACAGGATCCCAAGTCTGATTCTTCTCTATCTACATCAGTTCTTCTTCCTATTAGATTTAGGGTGTACAACTGAGAGGGGGGGTGAATCAGTTATACAAAACTTTCTTCCAATCTAAGCACTTAACTCCTTATTGTTATTTAGTTGCATAGTAGTAAATTAATCATGGAAACATAATCAGTAAGTCAAGAGTAGAAACACATTAACACAAGAGACACCAAGATTTTGACATGGAAAACTCGGTCAAGGAAAAAACCACAGGGTGATTAATCCAAGAATGTATTCTCTGTTAGAAGAATATAAAGAACAAATGGCACATGCCAATTAGGGCTCACTGCCTGAGCACACTGCTCACAAGAGGCTCACTGCCTACAAGAGACACACTGTCTACAAAGAAATAAGTATCACCTACTTGAACTAAAAAATAGCATCTTCACCATGCTTGAATCAATTCCATTTAAGCCCAAAACTTCTGCTCTGCCTTTTTCTCTTCTCCTTGCTACCACACACACATATCTACAAGGACTACTATGAAATGACTTCGCAATCCCTTATTTATATAATACATCAACTTAGGAATGATCATCTAAGTCGACAAACATCAGCAAGAACATCCGCAGGATGAGTAACTCATCTGGTCGGCTAGTCTAAGGAAGAACACCTTCATCCGGAAGTAATTCTTCAAATGCAAACTCAAACTCTAATGCAGATCATCAACATGAACTATATACTATCTAGAGACTTCCACAAGCTTGCCTGAATCACCAAGAACATCCATACTTCATCTGCTTATTAAAATCCTTCTCACTTTCATCTGGAACTTTAAGAACACAGTCTGTCACCACTGTCACTATGGAATAGATGCTTACGGATCTCCAAACCATGAATCAATTGAGTTGATACATCACAAAGACTTCCTAAGCATTCCACCAGATCCGCAGGATAGGATAATGCATTTTCGAATCTCATCGGACCTTTCTTTATCACTATGTCACTTCTGAACACCTGCCAGAACCGGTTCTACTTGAGCAGCCATAACTTCTTCAGATCTTCATGTGGACCTCTGAAATCTTTACTGGATCATCTTAAGACACATAGCTACAAACCCTTTGAATCACATCTTCTGATCCTCATCTTATCTTGGACTTTTACCTTACTGTCATCACTATTCTTTACATGTTCCTAATTGAGACTAATTTTCTTAATATCCTCAGCACTTAGCTCATCCAATCCTTATCATTAATGCAACAGGAGTATGTTGACATCAATGACAACACTGGTTAGGCCCATACTTGCAACAATCTCCCCCTTTGTCATTGATGGCAACATATGATGTGAAAAACTATTTTGACCATCAAGACAAGAACTTCTCCTTACTGTCATAACTCCCCCTATCAGCAACAACCATTCTCATGTCTTCTCTCTCTTTCACTACTCCCCCTTTGATCAGCAACCACTTGTTTTTCACATGTCTTCTCTCCCCCTTTGACATCAATGGCAAAGGGCACATACTTGGAAATCCTCCATTTCAAAATCACACCTACTGCTCCCCTTGAGTAGCAGCTCCCCGTCATCAATCTGGACCACAAGGTGTGACTATGATATCCACCAGATTGATGCACAACAGTGCATCTTAGTTCATCACTGGAGGGGCAATAACCCCTAGCTTCTCCCTGAGATACTCAAAAGAGTCCTTAGGTAGAGGCTTAGTAAAGATGTCTGCAATCTGATCCTTGGAGGGCACAAACTCTAATCTGACTTCATCCTTGTTCACTTGCTCTCTTAAAAAATGAAACTTGATGGAAATGTGTTTAGTCATTGAGTGCAACACCAGATTCTTAGATATATTTATTGCACTTGAATTATCACAGAAGATTGTGATAGGTTCTTCATATTCCACTTTGATATCTCTTAACATCTATTTCATCCAGAAAACTTGAGTGCAACTACTTGCTGCTACAATATATTTTGCTTCAGTTGTAGACAGAGATATTGCCTCTTGTTTCTTGCTTAGCCAAGAAACTAGTCTCTTCCCCAAAAAGAATGCTCCACCACTGGTACTCTTCCAGTCATCCACATCTCCTGCCCAATCAACATCTATATATGCATGAAGAGAGAAATCATGATCTCTAGGATACCATAGACCATACTCAACTGTCCCTTTTAGATATCTAAAAATCCTCTTGATTGCCATGACATGAGACTCTCTAGGGTCAGCTTAGAATCTAGCAACAAGACCAACAACCTACATAATGTTTGGTCTAGTTTGAGTGAGATACAACAATCCTCTAATCATTGACCTGTACTTTGTCTGATCTGTCTTGGGAGAGTCATCATCTTTGCTTAACTTACATCTGGTTGCCATGGGAGTATTCATTGGTTTTGAATCTTCCATCCCAAATTTCTTCAGCAGTTCTTTCACATATTTTGATTGAGAAATGAAGATTCCTTTCTTTGTTTGAGTGATTTGTAAACCCAAAAAGAAATTCATTTCCCCAAGCATGGACATCTTAAACTCACTTTTCATTTGATTTGCAAAGGTTTTGCACATACTATCTCTTCCTCCAAAGATGATATCATCAACAAACACTTCAATAATCAAGATATTTTCATGATCAATTTTGAAATACAAGTTACTGTCAGCAGTACCTTTGTTGAAACCAATTTTTAAAAGATGTTTATCCAATCTTTCATACCAGGCTCTTGGGGCTTGCTTCAGTCCATACAGTGCTTTCTTCAACTTGCAGACCAAATCACCATGATTAGACAACTGAAATCCATCTGGTTGCTCAATGTACACTTCTTCTTCCAAGTCACCATTTAGGAAGGCAGATTTGACATCCATCTGATACACTTTGAAATCTTTAAAGGAAGTAAATGCAAGAAATAATCTGATTACCTTAATTCTTGCCACCGGAAGAAAAGTTTCCTCAAAATCAACTCCTTCTATTTGAGAGTAGCCCTTGCAGACTAATCTAGCTTTGTTTCTAATTACTTCACCAGTTTTATTTAGTTTGTTCCAGAAGACCCATTGGTTCCAATTACATTCTTGTTTCTAGGTTTGGGAACAAGATCCCAAGTGTGATTTTTCTCAATTTGCATTAGTTCTTCTTCCATTGCCTTAGTCCAGTTTTGATCACTACAAGCTTCATACACTGACTTAGGTTCAACCCTTGAAATCAGACAATACTCATCTAAATTTTGAGCAATTCTCCTTCTTGTCTATACACCTTTGCTTTTGTCACATATGATCTAATCCTCAGAGTGGTTTAGTCTTAAATACCTTGGAACTTTGGGAGTTTCTTGTACTTCTAATTCTCGATCAAGCTCATTGAGACTCATCTCTTTTTCTTAACTTACCAGATCAGTTAGAATCTATTTTTCAGGGGAGGCTTGGGCACCTTGAATCAAAGCACCATCCTGATCATCTTCATCATACTCATAAAACCTTGAGGGTTTTTCAATTCCTTCATCAACCTTCACATTTGTACTTTCTATAATCTTTCTCAATCTCTTGTTATAACACCGGTATGCTTTGCTTTGAGTAGAGTAACCCAAGAATATTCCTTCGTCACTTCTAGCATCAAACTTGCTTAGATCTTCATCTCTTTTAATGTAACATTTGCTATCAAAGACTCTGAAATATATTACAGTAGGAGTGATACTAAACCAAAGCTCATAAGGGGTCTTACTGGTATTGCTTCTGATTTGAACTCGATTGAGAGTATAGACTGCAGTGCTGACAGCTTCTCTCCAGTAGACTTGAGGAACATTTGCTTCCATCATCATTGTCCTAGATGCTTCTTGGATGGTCCGGTTCTTTCTCTCCACTACTCCATTCTGCTGTGGAGTCCTAGGGGCAGACAACTGTCTCTTTATTCCATGTTTCTCACAGAACTCTATGAACTCACCAGATGTGAATTCTCCACCTCTATCAGACCTCAGACATTTCAATTTTAATCTGGCTTCATTCTCTACCATAGCTTTGAATATTTTGAATTTCTCAAGAGCTTCTGATTTCTCTTTTAGAAAAGTTACCCACATCATCCGGGAGTAGTCATCAATCAGTAACATGAAGTATCTATCACCTTGCATACTCCTGATTCTTGCAGGACCACATAAATCAGTATGAACTAAGTCTAATAATCTGGTAGAAGATTGGTCCTTGCTTTTGAATGAGACTCTGCTTTGTTTACCCAACTGACATTCCTTGCACAAACTATTTGTAGGTTTCACCAATTTTGGAAGATCTCTTACAGCCTGAGTATTACTTATCTTGATGATATTATCAAAATTCACATGACACATTCTTCTATGCCATAACCAGCTCTAATCAATTTGCACAAATAGACAACTTTTACCAGTACCAACTAAGTGGAAGATATTACCTTTAGTTTAAGTACCGGATGCAATCTCTGTTCTAAAACTTTCAAAGATCTTGCATTTACCATTCTTGAATCAGAGATCATAGCCTTTGTCCACCAACTATCCAACACTGAGAAGATTATGCTTCAATCCTTCAACATATAGCACATTACTGGTTTTGTTCCTTCCATCAAAAGAAATAGTTCCTCTTCCTCTTATTCTACTAGCAAAATTGTCACCAAACTTTACCACTTCTCCTTCATACCTTTCCAAATCTATGAACTTGTTCTTGTCACCTGTCATATGGTGAGAGCATCCACTGTCAATGACCCAATCATCTTTTTCTTCATTTGGGCAGCCAGAGCTCTTTCTACAACTTTATGATTGATAGATTCAGAGGGCAATGGATCTTCTTCCTTGATGGAAATGAACACCTAGTCACTTCCAGATTTGTCTTCTATCTCTGATTCATCATCTGTTACTCCTTCATTATCATCCTCATGAATATAGTAACAGTTCTTTTGGAACCTTGATCTGTTAGGATTTGGGCTTGAAACTCTTTCTGGACACCTTGAGGCAAAATGACCAATTTTATTACAGTTAAAACACTTAAAAGACAATTTCCCTTCATACTTACCAGATCCTCTTGGTAGCCTTTTTGCAATAAGAGCTTCAAGGTGAGTAGATTCAACTTCTTCTTCTTCCAGGTCTTTTCTTATTCTTTCATACAATGACAGTTTCCTTGAAGAGTTCTCTCTTGGATCAAACCTTTGTTTACCTTTTACAGAGGCACTGGGTTTGAATGCAGATTCAGTCTTGGGGGGATCATCTCCAAATTCAATCATTTCAAATGCAGCCAATTTACCAGCTAATTGATCTCTTGTGATAGTTGTATGGGCTCTGAATTCTTCAGTGGCAACAGCCTTGATTTTATAAGAAGCAGGAAGGGATTTGAGGGTTTTCCCAACAATCTCATCTTCATCCAAAACTCCACTAGCATTTCTAATTCCACACACAATCTCATTTACTCTTGGCATACAAGTAGTGATATTTTCATCTTCTCTCATCTTCAGATTTTCAAATTTTCCTTTTAGACTTTGTAACCTTGCATTTTTAACATACTTGTCTCCTTCATGTAGAAGCTCCAGTTTTTCCCAGATGTCAAAAGCAGTTGGTAGGTCAATAACATTCAAGAGCTCTGAATCAGATAATGCACTCAGAAGAGCTTCTATAGTCCACATATTGTTTTCAGCATCTATGATTTCATTTAGGGTTTTCAGACCACCTTGTGGAGGTGTATACTTTGTTGTAGCCATGGTCCAATATGTCGCTCCCATACACTGTAAGTGACACTTCATGCTAACTTTCCAAAGATTAAAATTTGTTCCATCAAACTTTGGACTATCTTTCTTGTATGATGACATCTTGGATCTCCTCAAGCGGTTAAGCTTCCTTTAGAGGAACTTGGCTCTAATACCAATTGTTAGATTTAGGGCATACAATTGAGAGGGGGGGTGAATCAGTTATACAAAACTTTCTTCCAATCTAAACACTTAACTCCTTATTCAGTTGCATAGTAGTAAATTAATCATGGAAACACAATGCAGTAAGTCAAGAGTAGAAACACATTAACACAAGAGAGACCAAGATTTTGACGTGGAAAACCCAGTTAAGGGAAAAACCACGAGGTGATTAACCCAAGAATGTATTCTCTGTTAGAAGAATAGAAAGAACAAATGGCACATGTGCCAATTAGGGCTCACTACCCAAGCACACTATTCACAAGAGGCTCACTGCCTACAAGAGACACACTGTCTACAAAGAAATAAGTATCACCTACTTGAACTGGAAAATGGCATCTTCACCATGCTTGAATCAGTTCCATTTAAGCCCAAAACTTATGCTCTACCTTTTGCTCTTCTCCTTGCTACCACACACACATATCTACAAGGACTACTATGAAATGACTTTGCAATCCCTTATTTATACAAGACATCAACTTAGGAATGATCATCTAAGTTGGCAAACATCAGCAAGAACATCCGCAGGATGAGTAACTCATCCGGTCAGCCAGTCTAAGGAAGAACACCTTCATCTGGAAGTAATTCTTCAAATGCGGACTCAAACTCTACTGCGGATCATCAACATGAACTATATACTATCTAGAGACTTCCACAAGCTTGCCTGAATCACCAAGAACATCCATACTTCATCTGCTTATTCAAGTCCTTCTCACTTTCATCCGGAACTTCAAGAACATAGTCTGTCACCACTGTCACTATGGAATAGATGCTTGCGGATCTCCAAACCATGAACCAATTGAGTTGATACATCACAAAGACTTCCTAAGCATTCCACCAGATCTACATAATAGGATAATGCATTTCTGGATCTCACCGAACCTTTCTTTATCACTCTGTCACTTCTGAACACCTATCGGAACCAGTTCTACTTGAGCGGCCATAACTTCTTCAGATCTTCATGCGGACCTCTGAAATCTTTATTGGATCATCTTAAGACACATATCTACAAACCCTTTGAACTGCATCTTCTGATCCTCATCCTATCTTGGACTTTTACCTTACTGTCATCACTGTTCTTTACTTGTTCCTGATTGAGACTAATTTTCTCAATATTCTCAGCACTTAGCTCATCCAATCCTTATCATTAATGCAATAGGAGTATGTTGACATCAATGACAACACTGGTTAGGCCCATACTTGCAACACTTCCATAGTCTTTACCCAATTCTCATCATTGCAAGACTCATTCATAGTCTTAGGTTCAATCTTGGAAATCAAACAAAAATTTACTTGTTCTTCTACAGCTCTTCTTCTGGTCAGAATTCCTTTTCTCTTATCTTCTATTATTTGATCTTCATAATGATCTAGTTTTACATACCTTGGTGTCTTGGTGATAATTTATAGAGCTTGTTCCTCTTCATCTGAACTATCTTCATGTTGTACTACTTCTTTTCTTGCTGAAACATCTGGTTCATATGATTCATATCCACTTGATACCTTTTCCTTGCTTTCATCAACTTTGACATTTGCACTTTCAATGATCTTCATCAACCTATTATTTTAGCACCGGTAGGCCTTTCTCTTGGTGGAGTATCCAAGGAAGATACTTTCATCACATCTTGCATCATACTTACGTAGATCTTCATCTCTTCTGATATAACACTTACTACCAAAAACTTTAAAGTATTTCGCATTGGTAACTTTACCATGCCACAATTCATAAGGAGTCTTTGAACTATTACCTTTAACTTGAACTCTGTTTAGGATGTATACAACGGTGTGAATTGCCTCTCTCCAATATACTTCCAGTAGGTCAGCCTCCTTCATCATTGTTCTAGTTGCCTCTTGAACTATCTTGTTTTTCCTTTCAACTACTCCATTTTGTTGTGGAGTTCTAGGTGTAGATAATTGTCTCTTTATCCGTTATTCCTCACAGAAGAAATTAAACTCATTTGATGTAAATTCTCTACCTTTGTCAGACCTCAGGCATTTTATCTTCAAATCTAGCTCATTCTCAACCATTGCCTTGAATGCTTTGAAATTTTCTAGGGCTTCTGCTTTTTCTTTCAAGAAGGTAACCCAAGTCATTCTAGAATAATCATCAATCAATAACATGAAATACCTATCTCCTTGTAGACTCCTTACTCTGGTAGGCCCACATAAATCTGTATGCACTAATTGTAGTAGACCTTCAATAGATTGGTCCTTGCTTTTGAAGCTTGTTCTTGTCTATTCCAAATTGGCACTCCTTGCACAATGTATCAGCAGGCTTCACAAGCTTGGGAAAATCTCTTACAGCCTGAGTGGAACTTATCTTCACAATGTTGTCAAAATTGATGTGACACATCCTTTTGTGCCATAGCTAGCTTTCATCAACCTGAGCTAACAAGCCATAGTTATCATTTCCTTTCAAATGATAGATATTGCCTTTAGTCTTTATACCAGTTGCAATCACTGTTTCAGAGCTTTCCATGATTTTGCATCCATTGTCCTTGAATCTCAAATCATAACCCTTGTTGCACATCTGACCAACACTCAAAAGATTGTGCTTTAATCCTTTCACATACAAAACATCTTTAGTATTATGCTTTCCATCAAAAGAGATGGATCCTTTTCCACAGATCTTATTAGCTGTCATCTATAAACCTAACCAGTCCTCCATCATATCTTTTCAGACTTACAAACTTACTTTTGTCACTGGTCATGTGATGACAACATCCACTATCAATAACCCATTCATCTTTATCTTCAACAACCTGAACAACCAATGCACTTTCCACTAGTTTTTCTTCCTTCATACAGCTAGTAGGATTAGTAGACACAGGTTCTTCTTTAATAGCAATAAACAAGCATTCATTACCAAAAGTACTAGCATTATCTGGTTCACCATCTGATACTCCTTCATCATCATCAAGATCTTCAATATAGTAACATTTCTTTGGAATCCTAGGTCTATCAAGTCTTGGCTTATGAACTCTTATAGGGCATCTAGAAGCATAATGACCAACTTTACCACAACTGAAACATTTAAAAGGTAATTTTTCTTTGAACTTACCAGTACCTCTGGGTAGACTGTTAACAAAGTTGGCTTCAAGTTCTTCAAGCTCATAATCTAATTCCACCTTGTACTTGTCAGATCTAGGGGTTCTTTCTAAAGTGCTAGCCTTGAAAGTAGTCTCTGTCTTTAGAAGGGAATCACCAAATTCTCTTATTTCAAAGGCTGTCAACTTCTCAAGTAGCTGATCTTTTATAATCTTTGTCACTGTCATTATTTCCTCAATTACAACCACTTTATGACTATATGATTTAGGCAGTGATCTAAGAACTCTGTTCACAATTTCAATGTCATCAATTTTTCCTCTCACACTTCTAATGTTGCTCACAAGTTCGTCAATATTTTGCATGAAGAATGTTATGTTGTCATCTTCGCTCATCTTCAAACATTCATATTTTGCCTTCAAACTTTGTAACTTGGTGCTCTTCATAGATTCATCTCCTTGATATAGATTCTTCAACTTATCCCAGATTTCATAAGCAGTTTCCACCTCCATGATCCTTGTTACTTTGATGTCGGATAGGGCGCTTATGAATGCCTCTTTGGCTTTTATGTTCAACTCAAATTTCTTGATCTCATCTTTAGTTTGCGGACTATCCTTTGGTATTTCATAGTCCTCTTTAGTTATTTTCCAAACACTATAACCCAAGTAGAGGAGATGGGTTTTCATGCAGATCTTCCAGACAGAGTAGTTCATTCCATCGAACCGCAAAATTTCCTTCTTATATGACATCTTGGATCAACTTCAAGCGTCAAGCTTTCTTCTGAGGATCCTACTCTGATACCCATTGTTGAAATACACAAGACAATTGAGAGGGGGGGTGAATCAGTTGTTACAAAACTTAAACAATTTTGGCATCTTAAAACATCATCCACTTATTTATTGTTATTATAATTAGAAATAAAAGCATAGAATCGGGAATTCTAACACAACTACAAGATCATACACAATAGACACCAGATTTTTACGTGGAAAACCTTGTTAAGGGAAAAACCATGGTGGATGTTAGTCCACAAGATATATAAGTTATAACAATACCAAAAATTAGAGGCTCACTGCCCAAAAAAAATGCATTGCCAAGAGGTGGCTCATTACCAAAGGTTTTGAACTGATATAATAGCATCTACTCCATGCCTGAATTCAGTTCCATTGAAGCACAATATTCTTCCTCTTCTCTGCTCTACTTTTTACACTTCTTCACTTAGCTTCACATCTTAACAGACAAGGACTTGTTTTCCATAACCAAATTACAAGTATAGATATATATCATTCATCAACCTTGGAATGTACATTAAGGTCAGCATTACATTCATCAACTGTTGGAGCAATCTCCAAGGTCGGCATTACAAACATTTGCTAAATAGGTCTTGACCTAATACAAAAATATGCTAAGGAAATATAGTAAAGATGTATGTGGATCACACCATGCCTTAGCTAGGACTCAAACACAATCTTCCATGCCACAACACGCTTCTACAATCTTCAACAGATCTCTGTAATCACTGGAATTAACCAAGTCAGCTAAGATTGGTTACATGCTACTCTATCTGGGAATAATCTTCAAACATGATCTCAATTCCTTAACACAGACCAATGCAAAGATAGTCCAACACAATCAGGAGGTATCCACAAGCACATTGTAATCACCAGGAGCAACCACACAAATTCTAACTACTTTATCATGAGATCCTTCATACTAGAGCACATGAACTTCACTGTCTTCTACTGTCATGAAATAAAGATAGCTTGCGGACCACCAAATCATGAACCATTGTAGTTGAAGGCACTTATCATCATCCTAGACTTCCCTCTAGAACCGCAGAGCAAAATACTTTAATGCGGAGGAATGCGGAGCTAAATTCTTTCTCCCTGTCACTAGTGAATAATTAGAAAAAGTAGGTTTTACTCTGGTGAATGTAACTCATTCAATTCTTCATGCTGAAGGCTCAAACTTGGAATATAGCATCTTCAGACATGCCTCTAAGTATCTTTCAATCCACAAACTAAGATATTCAATCAACAAGAAATGCAAAGCAATCTTCTGCACTATTTTTTTAGCAACACACTGTCTTTTCTATAATTTACTGCAACTCACTATTTCTTCCAGAGGGGCAAATTTTCTCAATATCCTCAACAAATAAAGCTTCTAAACAAATAACAATATAGGATATAGTTGACACTAATGAAAACAAATATATGTTGACATCAATAACAATACCGATTAGGCACATACTTGCAACATAGGTCTCTCACTTAACCCTAAACCCTAAAGCCTCAACCCTCAACCCTTAAACCTTAAATCCTAAACCCTATCCCTAAACCCTCAACACTTTACCTTAAACCATATTCCCTCAACCCTAAACCCTAATCCCTCAACCCTACACCCTATCACTAAACCCTCTAGCCTCGACACTCTACCTTAACCCTTATCTCTAAACCCTAATCCCTTAACCCTAAGCCCTAAATGCTATCCCTATTCCTAAACCCTCAACCCTTGACATTATTCCTTAAACCCTAATCCCTTATCCCTAACCCTTAACCCTAAACCCTAATCCCTCAACCCTAAACCCTATCCCTAATCCCTCTACCCTCAACACTCTACCTTCACCCTAATCCATCGACCATCAAACGTAATCCCTCAACCCTAAACGCTATCCCTAAACCCTCAACCCTCAACCCTCAACCTTAAACCTTAATCCCTCAACCCTAAACCTTAATCCCTCAACTCTCAACCCTAATTACTTATCCCTAAACCTGAAACCCTAATCCCTCAACCCTAAAACCTAAATGCTATCCCTATTCCTAAACCCTCAACCCTTGACACTATACCTTATTCCCTAATCCCTTATCCCTAAACCCTCAACCCTAAACCCTAATCCCTCAACCCTAAACCTTCAACCCTAAACCATATCCCTAATCCCTCTACCCTCAACACTCCACCTTAATCCTAATCCATCGACCCTAATCCCTCAACCCTAAACACTATCCCCAAATGCTCAACCCTCAACCTTAAACCTTAATCCCTCAATCCTAAACCTTAATCCCTCAACTCTCAACCCTAATTCCTTATCCCTAAACCCTAAACCCTAATCCCTCAACCCTAAACTCTAAACGCTATCCCTATGAACCTAAAACCTCAACCCTCGAGACTATACCTTAAACCCTAACCCCTTATCCCTAAGCCCTCAACCCTCAACCCTAAACCTTCAACCCTAAACTCTATCTGTAATCCCTCTACCCTCAACACTCTACCTTAACCCTAATCGATCAATCATCAACCCTAATCCCTCAACCCTAAATGCTATCCCTAAATCCTCAACCCTCAACCTTAAACCTTAATCCCTCAACCCTAAACCTTAATCCCTCAACTCTCAACCCTAATTCCTTATCACTAAACCCTAAACCCTAATCCCTCAACCCTAAACCCTAAATGCAATTCCTATTCCTAAACCCTCAACCCTCGACACTATACCTTAAACCCTAATCACTTGTCCCTAAACCCTCAATCCTCAACCCTAAACTTGCAACCTAAACCCTATCCCTAATCCCTCTACCCTTAGCACTCTACCTTAACCCTAATCCATCGACCATCAACCCTAATCCCTCAACCCTAAATGTTATCCCTAAACCCTCAACCCTCAACCTTAAAGCTTAATCCCTCAACTCTAAACCTAAATCCCTCAACTCTCAACCCTAATTCCTTATCCCTAAACCCTAAATTCTATCCCTATCCCTATCCCTAAACCCTCAACCCTGAAAACTATACCTTAAACCCTAATCCCTTATCCCTAAGCCCTCAACCCTAAACCCTAATCCCTCAACCTAAAACCTTCAACCCTAAACCCTATCCCTAATTCCTCTACCCTCAACACTCTACCTTAACCCTAATCCATTAACCATCAACCCTAATCCCTTAACCCTAAATTCTATCCTTAAAGCCTCAACCCTAAACCCTAATCCCTTATCCCTAAACTCTAAACCCTATCCCTAAACCCTCAACCCTCAACCTTAAACCTTAATCCCTCAACTCTAAACCTTAATCCCTCAACCCTCAACCCTAATTCCTTTTCCTAAACCCTAAACCCTTACATCCCTCAACCCTAAACTCTAAACACTATCCCTATTCCTAAACCCTCAACCCTAGACACTATACCTTAAACCCTAATACCTTATCCCTAAGTCCTCAACCCTAAACCCTAATCCCTCAACCCTAAAACTTTAACCCTAAAGCCTATCCCTAATCCCTCTACCCTCAACACTCTACCTTAACCCTAATCCATCAACCATCAACCCTAATCCCTCAACCCTAAATGCTATCTCTAAATCCTCAACCCTAAACCCCAATCCCTCAAGGTCCTAAACTCTAATCCCTTATACCTAAACTCTAAACCCTACCACTAAACCCTCAACCCTCAACCTTAAACCTTAATTCCTCAACCCTAAAACATTAATCCCTCAACTCTCAACCCTAAATCCTTATCCTAAGCCTTAAACCCTTACATCCCTCAACCCTAAACACTATCCCTATTCCTAAACCCTCAACCCTTGACACTATACCTTAAACCCTAATCCCTTATCCCTAAGCCCTCAACCCTAAATCCTAATCCCTCAACCCTAAATATTCAACCCTAAACCCTATCCCTAATCCCTCTACCCTCAACACTCTACCTTAACCCTAATCCCTTAACCCTCAAACCTAATCCCTTAACCCTAAATGCTATCTTTAAAGCCTCAACCCTAAACCCTAATCCCTCAAGGTCCTAAACCCTAATCCCTTATCCCTAAACTCTAAACCCTATCCCTAAACCCTCAACCCTCAACCTTAAACCTTAATACCTCAACTCTAAACCTTAATCCCTCAACCATCAACCCTAATTCCTTATCCCTAAACCCTAAACCCTAATCCCTCAATCCTAAACCCTAAATGCTATCCCTATTTCTAAACCCTAAACCCTCAACACTATACCTTAAACCCTAATCCCTTATCCCTAAACCCTCAACCCTTAACCCTAATCCCTAAACCCTAAATCTTCAACCCTAAACACTATCCCTTATCCTTCTACCCTCAACACTCTACCTTAACCCTAATCCGTCGACCCTCAACCCTAATCCCTCAACCCTAAACGCTATGGACCTAAAGCCTCAACCCTAAACCCTAATCCCTTATCCCTAAACTCTAAACACTATCCCTAAACCCTTAACCCTCAACCCTCAAGGTTCCCTCAACCCTTAACCGTAAACCTTAATCCCTCAACCCTAAACCCTAATCCCTCAACCCTAAACCCTAACCCCTCTTGACCTTAAACCCTCAACCCTTAAACCCTAAACCCTTGACCCTTAAACCCTAAACCCTTAAATCCTCAACCCTTATCCACCCCTCTCTTCCCCTATCCACCTCACCCCCATCTCTACCCTCCTCTACCCTTGACATTATACTTTAAACCCTTATTCCTTAACCCTCAACCCTCTACCCTCTACCCTCAACCTATTACTTAATCCCTAATCCCTCAACCCTCAACCTGATACCTTAAACCCTAAACCCAGAAACCTCAACCCTCAACCCTAAAAACTCTACAGGCTTAGGTCCTTATATACCCTAAACCCAAAACCCATACATACATACATACATACATGCATACATACATTCATACATACATACTTACATGCAGACATACACACACACACATACATACATACATACATACATACATACAAACATGCACACATATATACATACATAGAAGCATGCATAAATACATACATACATACATACATACATACATACATACATACATACATACATATTAGCAAACATACATACATACATGCTTAATAACCTTGATTATAAAACATTCAAAGGGAGACATAACACGAGTGCGTTATAATACGTTTGTGTTATAATGCGCTCCCATTATGTCAAACACAACAAACCTCAGGCAAACTTTTGTGAAAAGGGAAAAAATGTAAAACAAAACATAACGTGAGTGCATTATAATGCAAGCGTGTTATAACGTGCTCGCGTTATAGTTTGCTCTGGGATTTCCTTTGGATTTCTAACCCAAAGGCTTGGAGTGCCTTCCCAATGTCCAAAGATGTGTTTTTACATATTCTATAGGATTTCACATAATTTCGTTCGTGCTAACCCTAAGATTTGCACGTGTTTCAAGGTCAAACAAATTGAACACCTAGGTAATGTTAGGCTTTCTCTTAGCTATTTAACGATGTAATTTTTTTCATATTTTGACAATGTTAAGCCTTTCATCTTTAATTTCTTTTGTTTGTGTTCATTTTTGGGCAAAAACCAGTGTTTGGTCTTTTTTTCATTGTAAATTAACCGTTCATTGAAATTTCAAAAAAATACATTTTTAGAAACTAGACTCCATTCTACACATACTAAAAAAATGATTTTCAATTAGTTTTCAAAATTTATAAGGGTAGCATGGCCAAAATTCTATTTTTTAGGATATGCCCACTTTGAAAATTAGTAAAAAAATCAAACATTCATTAAAAAATTATCAGAAAAATCGGGCATAAACTACATGTTAGCTAATTTATCACCAAAGCAATTTTAAAAATAACAAAAAAAAGTTAAACTTTTGAGGGAGCCACAAAACATGCTATGTTATGTTTTTTTGATAGAAACAACACCAATTTCTGTGGCTCCCTCTTTTGAACCCCTTAATCTATACCATTTTAAAATAATTTAGTAGTTTAGAAAGTAGACTCGGAGCACTACGAGCATTGTTTTTGTTACATCTTAAAATTTTGAGTGTAACTATGCTCAATTTCTCATCCAAGGCCAACATTTCCTGATTTTAGAAAAAAAGTGGCCTCTTAAGACCCCTTTTTGGCCCCCCATCTTCTTGCACTTACCTAAGGTAAAAAGGCACAAGGTTACTTTTAACTCCATAACATCCAATAATTCTTGAGATCCAATAATCTAAATCCTTAAGAAATCCTTGGGATCCAACATCCCATTATCCAACAATCCTATCCAAAAGGTAATCCTTAAAATCCTAAAGCAACCATTCAACAATCCAAATCCTTAAACCATCCTTGGGATTTGACATCCCAACATCCAAATCTGAAAATCATCTATTGAAATCCAACTATCAATCATTTAACAATCTAAATCCTTTGCCTATCCTTGGGATCCAAGATCCCATTATCAAAATATTTGAAATCTAATAGTCCTTGAAATCCAAAGTTCCATCATCTAATTGTCAAAATCCAAAATTCCCCCTTAAGAGCCAAAATCAATTATCACACAATCCTAATCCAAAAGTTGTCTTTGAGATCCAAATCCCAAAAACCCCATCATCCAATGACCCTAATCCAAAGGCTGTCATTGAAATCTAGAATTAATCATCCAAATCTAAATCCTCTAGTCATCATCCTTGGGATCTAAGATCCCGTTATCCAATAATCCTCATCCAAAAATCATCCTTGAGATCCAATATTCAACCATCAAATCGAAAGATTATCCTTGAAATCTATAGTCCAATCATCCAATCCAAATCCAATGGTCATCCTATGGAAAACCTAGGTCAATTCAAAATCCATCATCCAAGGTTATCCTTGAGAAACCAATCCAAGGTCCAACCATCATCCTAAATCCAAACTAATCATCACAAATCTAATTGTTTAGGGACCTAGATCATTTAAACTAAATTGAAGTCCAAATCAAACCATCGTCACACTACCCTAAGGTCCTAGACCTTAATCAAATCATCATCAAATCAAAATCAATCCAACATCAAATTCCCATAGGTCCTAAACCTTACACTTCAAATCAAATTAAAAATTTAATCAACATCAAGTTACCTAAGGTCTTTGACCTTATCCCTTCAATCAAAATCAAACCCATCAATCATTAAGCTATCTCCTAATAAAAAATTAAACACATCAAGTTACACAAGTTCCTTGATAAAATCCAACATCAAACACCTCAAGGTCCTTGGCCACATGCTCAATCCTATCATTGAGATACGTAGGGTCCTAGAACTCATCTAAATCCATGTTGAAATTAAGGAACACTGAGAGGGGGGGTGAATCAGTGTTCTGTAAAACTTGTTAATATGTTCCTTTAATAACTTACAACATACACTCAAAAGAAAGAAATATAAACTTATGAACAACAATAACAAGATCATAACACATGAACACTAGGATTTTTATGTGGAAACCTGGTTAAGGGAAAAACCACGGTGGGGGTTAACCCACAAGATTTTATACTCTGTTAAAAGTATTACAAATGGGAAGGCACACGCCTTCAGGCACACTACTCAAAGGAGGCTCAATACCTATAAGATCAATTTCAAGAGTTCACTGAAATGTTTGAACTAAAGAATAGCATCTAACAATGCAAGATTATAGTTCCGATTAGGCTCAATATATTGACTTCACACACTTCATCTCTTACTACCCTATTTCACTGTTCTGCCATGATTCGAACCCTAGATCTCTTTGCTTTGCACTTGATACTACTTCACTTCGCACCTCTCAATTCATTTTCACACATTCACACCTCAAAATACTTGAACCCATCGACTATATATATCCACAACATGAGATTTGAAATCAACTTCAGTCAGCCTCAAGAAATCTTACAAACTCTTTCAAGATCACTATTTGGTCAGCTGAATCCATGTACAAACATAAATGTGGACCAAAACCTTTGTATTCAAGTCATCAATCATGTCGGCCAATACCATTGGATCTCACAAATTACTCAACCAACAAATTCTCCTAATCCACACAAGGATCAAACACTAAGTTGACCTGTTCTTCACCGGACTGAACTGTTTAACCAAAACTTGATACTCAGATGCTTGTAACTTATTATCCCTTCATCACTGGAGGCTAAAATATTGGATTTAGGTTGTCTTGACATCCCTTAACCTTCCCTCAGATCCGCAACACAATATTATTACCTGTGGAGAAATGCGGACCACAGTGCTGAACCCTATCAAATGCCCTATTCCTATCTATCTGGACATAGACAAATCTACACTTTGACTTCTAGTATGATCGAAAGATGTAATGCAGATGTGTAAGATAGATTCAGTTACCATCAATGACAACACCTGACATGCCTAGCAGTGTCTCTTGCCAACAATCTCATCCTTTGGCATTGATGGCAACACTTAGTGAAAAATGACTAAGTATTGGAACAATGACTAAGTATTGGAACAACTCCCCTTACTATGTACACATGTGATTTCCAATGCTCCCCCTTAGATGAATTCCTCATTTTCCCCTTCTTTTCACTCCCCTTTGACATCAATGGCAAAGGCTGAGATCCGCATACCAAAATTCACACCAAAACTCTATGTATATACTCCCGCATATGAACACACAGTCCTTAAGCCTTGTTCATCAGTAAAAAAGATATCACCAAAAATGTTTTTCAACTATGTCAACTCACTGTCCCAATTCTTCTTTATGTTGCCCAAAATGGATATATACCCACTGAACAAAAATTCCTATGATTTTGCCTTTTGAAGATCAGTAGGATCGCAAGTAGTAGCAGCAGTTTGGGATTCTGCCACTATATCATACATAGTCTCTAACTTAGGGGAAATCATGTTGGAATTAGGGTAGACAACTGAGAGGGGGAGGGGGTGAATCAGTTGTCATAAAAATTTTAACATTTACTGCACTTAATTCTTCTCTACTATTTATTAGCACATCATCATAATAATCATGAAAGCATGAATCAATAACATATAAGCAGAAACATAGATTACACTCTTAACACCAAGAATTTTTAAAGTGGAAACCCAGTTAAGGGAAAAACCATGGTGGGGGTTAACCCATAAAGATTATACTCTATTAAAAGTATTACAAAAGAGGAATGCACATGCATTCGGGCTCACTTCCTAGAGCTCACTGCTCAAAAGAAGGCTCACTGCCTACAGAAGGCTCACTGCAATGAGTTTGAACTGATAATTAGCATTTACCAATGCAAGAATATAGTTTCAGTTAAGCACAAAATACTGACTTGATACACTTCATCTTTACTCTGCCTTGTTTACTGCTCTGCCATCATTTGGATCTTAGATCTCTTCTCTTTCGCTCTTTGATCTGCCTTTTTTGTACTTACTTCATCACCACACACGACACACACACAAATCACTTAAATCCATCCACTATATATATTCGTATCATGATATTCAATTAATTTTCAGTCAGCTTCAAGAACACTTAGAACTTTGTTGAAGACTCTAGTTTGTCGGCTAAATCCATGCATAACTTGTAACGTGGATCAAAACTTGCATTCACAAATGATCAATCATGTTGCCCATTATCACTGATCATCACAAATCATCCAAATAACAACTTCCATTTATCCAGAACCAAGATCAATTACAAAGTCGGCCAGTTCTTCTACTGTCTACAATGTTGTTACTAATTTTTTGTTCACACTAAAAATTAGTTGGACCTAAGTATAATTGTTCAAAAGGAATAATATAAAACTTCAAGGTTATGCATTCTTGAATGGTTGATGCCTTGAGAAAGTTGGAAAGAAGATCCAGTTGTCAATATAACCCATCAGTCTAATTAGGACTAATAAGTTAGCATGAGGGTAAGTGCAAAAAGATGGGGGGCCAAAAAGTGGCCAAATTGTTTTAAAAAAATTAATGCATAACGCGAGCGCGTTATAATGCGCTTGCATTATGGTTTGGTAATGACGAGCCTAAGGCTCGTCAAAACCAAACCATAACGCGAATGCTTTATGAATTATTATAAAAAAAAGCTAATCAACTCATTTCATTTCTTTTTTCTCCTCTATACCCGCGGCCTGCAAACCCTAGGAAGTGCACTTGCATTTTGGGAAAATCAATTCAACACCAAAATCTTGTTGATTCGTCGCCAAAATGCTACCACGACGTCAAGTACGCCAAAGGAGTAAGTTTTATTTGTATTTTTGTTTGAATTTCTTTCTAAATAGTTAGGTTTGAGTTGATTTTTTATGTATATTTCATTAATTGTTAGGGAATGTTAATGCACCTCCTCCTCCTCCTCAAAATCCACAAAATCCTGAGGAGGAAATACCTGCAGAACAACAACCTCCTCCATCCATTCCTCGACATGCCCTTGGAACACAAGAAAATATAAGGGGGTAAATTGAAAACAACAAAAAAGAAATTGAAGATATAATTGCAAGGTTGAAAGATCCTTCCACTTCAACCTTGGATAGGTCCATGCTTGCTGAATCTCTTGAATCTATGTTATCAAATGTAGATTCAATTAGCAAGCAAATATCTAGTTGGATGGATAAAAGGAGAGAGTTTAGAGACTATTATGCAGACAAGCTGTCATACCAAGATGTGAAAAAATTACAAATTACAAAATTAGATTTGTGTTTAATTTTCACAAACCCACAAACAAATCAACCTCCACCCATTACATGCAAGAGGTTCCCTATCCATTGGTGCAACAACCAAGTGATAAGGGATAATTTTGGGCAGAGGTGGTGGATGGTTTTTGACCATCGTCCATGCAATAATAATGAGGTCCCGTAATACTTTTTGAGGCAACTCTACTGCGAGTTTGTCCTCAATAAAGTGCCAAACTATTTTGATATGCGGGACTTCCAGGGTAGAGGTGGGGGGTCAGCACAAGATAGACCAGGGGCACGTGTTGACCCACATCAGACAGTGAGATGAGTAATCAACAGACCAGCCCATGAGCATGTTTCTATCCCTTCCATTGTGAAGGAGAGTGTTGAGGTCGATACACTTTAGTCCATTAGTGCCTTGACCCAGAGCATCATAGAGCATGCTAGTCTTGCGGCATAGAGTGGGTTGGGAGATAGTGCGAGGAGTAGGGTCCCATCCCATGCTTGTCAGACTTGTGGGTCGGCCTGTGGTTATGACCCCATGGATAGTCAGGACGTAGGTGCACATGCTACATCTACAGCTGAGTAGATGGTGATGACAGATACCCTCTTGAGTGAGACTTTCAGCCTTCATACTTAGGTAAATATTAGCAATTTTATTGATTTTAATTTATTAAATTTTATTTTTGAAATGCAAGATTAACTAATTTAGTTTGATGATTTTAATGAAATTTCAAGGTTATAGCGTTGATGTAGTTTTCAGTGGTTCTCCACCTGCATATTACACTAGATCATCTACTGTCGGGGTATGTAACTAGTAAACAATTATAAATATTACATGTGAATAGCATTGTTATATGAATGGTATTCTAATATCTGATTTTGGATGTTGAATAGGTTAATATTGGAGATTTCATGACAACACCTGCCAGCGGTGGTAGACTTCAAAGCTTCACGGAGGTAATAAAATAAATAGTTTAATGAATGAATTGTACTTACTAGATTTTTGTATGTGACTTGTGTGCTTTATTGTGTGTACTTCCATGTTTAGATGAATGTGTGTATGTTAGGAGCCATGATTTGCATCACTATTATAGTTTTGGTAATTGAATAATGTTGTTTTATTTCTAGATGATGCAGGCTGCAGAGACACCTCCCAATGTTCATAGGGCAATGGAGCATGGTGTGACCTCTGCGATTCATAGCTCCATGACATTTATAGGGGTATGAGGCAGATTAGTAAATTTCAATTTACATTCATTGTTATAGTTGTTTATTTTTGATAAATCAAAAGATTATTGATTTGAAGTTTAATTTCTATCTGGATGGTTTCTATAGGACATGACATCACCACGGCCTATTCCTGCTTCTGAGGCAAGTGAGGAGACATATTATATGGTAGCGGTAAGTGATTATTTTGTTAAATGTTTCATTTTTATAACATGTAATTTCTATATATTAATGTCTATACTTTTTATTGTAACAACTAAAGATGTAGGAAGAACTAAATAGGAGGAGCATCCCTTGGGTTTGTAGTAGACCACCCACATGCGCGTCTCCATCCCCTAGAAGATCAAAGGCTGTCCGTGATCTATTCTCTTCACCAGCCAGAGGGGAACGACTTTTTATTGTGTTCCTTTGTTGTATGCCTATATGGCATTTGTGGACATATATTTTGTATTGCATATAGTTGACATTGTATGGCTATATGGCATTCTTGTAAGCCTATATGGCTATTTTTGTATATATGTTATACTTATATCGACAGATGTTGATGTATGCCTATATGGATATTTGGTTAATACAAATCTTTTTTATTGATGGCATCCATACTTGCATTATAAATCCACGTTTGAATGGATATTTGTAGATGGCTACTTCAAATATTTAAAGTCCAATTGTATTACATAGGATGTTATTGATCCAATAAGCTAGCTATTGTTATTCAAGTATCACCTAAACCTCATTTTGGAACTAAAAGATAAAAGTTGTATTTAAAAAAAAATGAATCATCATGTTGAACAGAAAATATTAATATTCTTTATGAGTTGCTTAATTGAAAATATTCAAATGAGTATGCTGATCCATATTCTTTATGAGTTGGTCAATTGAAAATATTTCTTAATTTCTTGTTATTATACCATATTGGGATGCAAAGAGTATGTTTGTTGTTTTGAATAAGATAGTCAAAATCATATGCTTATGAGCACCTGATGACCATTGTGGTTATTAAATGTAAATCCTCTTGCATATAAGGCGAGGTTATGAGATTACATTGAGTCTTACCTAATTTTAGTCTACAACATAACATTGGGGCTATAGGCTTCCATAAGTCATACCTCGAGGATTTTCAGTTTTAGGCTCAAATTTGCTTTAAGACCTTAGGCGCATTTCTCTACTTGCACAACCTCAAAACTCTGCCTAGAACTCAAGGTGCCTTTCATCATCCAAACAACCTAAAAATTGGGCCTTGATATTGAAAGGATGTTTCAAAGTATAAAGGAGGGTGCCTTAAGGGAGGCAATTCATCTTGATTATCAAAGTTGATCAAACAGATCAAACTGAGCATCATACCTCTAGGTACATTTTTGCCTCTCTCCAAACTATCCTTTTTGGTGCCTTAATGTAAAGTGACGTCTAAACTTAGTGAAGATTGCACCTAGAAAGATATCACCTTGGATATGTGCCTAGAGTCATCCTAGATCATCCATTTGCACCTAAGGGTCAATATAACATAATATAACTTAGAAAGACTTTGAAAATCGTCAAAAGAAGCCTAGGCGCCTTTTCTTGTCTCCACCATCCATTTTGGGTGCCTAGAGGAAAATGAACTTCAAATCACTTCCAACTGTAGCACCTAGTGTTAGAACCTTCAAAATGACTAAATCTTACCAAAGGAATTCTAGGCTCCTATTGTCATTTGGATCATCATGAATGAGCACCTAAGTGGAAGGAGAATAAGCATCTTGTATGGAGGCGCACTTTTGTGTCTAAATAACCTCATTTTGGCACCTTGAAGGAAGATGTTCTAAATCCTAAGATCTAGTGCCTAAGTGTAAAATGGTCTCCTATAGGTTTGAACAAGTGATTGAAGCCATCAAATTACCAAGAAATGAGCTAAGCATACTAAGGTGCCTTTTCTTGTCTAAACTATCCATTTTGGCGCCTAGGAGGAAGGAGATTCAACATCATGAATCAAGGCACCCCTTGCCATCAAAACAACCTCACATTGGTGCCTAGACGCATTGGAACTGTCAGTTTGGCCACACGAGGAGAAGAACGAAAGTTATACCCCTTTGCAACTTTACACTGCCTCCTTCTGACGATTTTTGGGGCAGCAGAAAACCTTTCACCACGGGCAAACAAATTAGAGATATAAAAAATTGAGAGAGGTTACAGGCACTCTATGTGATCGTGTTTCCTCAGACAAAATATTTTTAAGTGACATGGTTTTCGAGTAACATCTCGTCAAAGATTGCTACCTTTTTATAAATTGGACTCTTTAGGGATATCGTCAGTACAATGTAGCTTGGACTATTTCGACATGTTTGGGTAAAAAATAGGACCATGCCTAGCATAAATGTACCCATCTGGATGCATTAGAATAGTTAGTTTGGTCACATCAGGAGCAGGACGAAAGTTACACCCCTTTACAACTTTACACTGCCTCCTTCTGACAATTTTTGGGGTAGCAAAAAACCTTTCACCACGGGCAAATGCCTCAGAGATATAAAAAAAGAGAGAGGTTATTGTAGAGGCACTCTACATGATCATGTTTCCTTAGAGGGAATGTTTCTAAGTGACACAGTTTTCAAGTAACATCTCATCAAAGATTGCTGCCTTTTTACACTTTGGACTCTTCAGGGATATCGTCGGTACAATGTAGCTCGGACTGTTTCGACATGTTTGGGTGAAAAACATGACAATACCTAGTGTAAATGTACCCATCCTGATGCATTGGAATAGTCAGTTTGGTCGCATCAGGAGCAAGACAAAAGTTACACCCTTTTGCAACTTTACATTGCCTCCTTCTGACAATTTTTGGGGTAGTAGAAAACCTTTCACCACTGGCAAATGCCTCAGAGATATAAAAAACTAAGAGAGGTTATTGTAGAGGACTCTACATGATCATGTTGCTTTAGACAGAATGTTTCTAAGTAACATGGTTTTTGAGTAACATCTCGTCAAAGATTGCTGCCTTTTTGCACTTTGGACTCTTTAGGGATATCGTCAGTACAATGTAGCTCAGACTGTTTCGACATGTTTGGGTGAAAAATAGAACCATGCCTAGCATAAATGTATCCATCTGGATGTGTTGGAATAGTCATTTTGGTCGCATCAGGAGCAGGACAAAAGTTACACACCTTTGCAACTTTACACTGCCTCCTTCTGATGATTTTTGGGGTAGCAGAAAACCTTTCACCACAGGCAAATGCCTCAGAGATATAAAAATTGAGAGAGGTTATTGTAGAGGCACTGTATGTGATCATGTTGCCTTAGACAAAATGTTTCTAAGTGACACAGTTTTTGAGTAACATCTCGTCAAAGATTGCTGCCTTTTTGCACTTTGAACTCTTTAGGGATATCGTCCGTACAATGTAGCTCGGACTGTTTCGACATGTTTGGGTGAAAAATAAGACAATACCTAGCATAAATGTACCCATCCAGACATGTTGGAACTATCAGTTTGGCCACACGAGGAGAAGAACAAAGGTTACACCCCTTTGCAACTTTACACTACCTCCTTTTGACAATTTTTGGGGCAACAAAAAACCTTTCACCATGGGCAAATGCCTCAGAGATATAAAAAATTGAGAGAGGTTATTGTAGAGGCACTCTACATGATCGTGTTTCCTTAGACGAAATGTTTCTAAGTGACATGGTTTTCAAGTAACATCTCATCAAAGATTGCTTCCTTTTTGCACTTTGGACTCTTCAGGGATATCGTCGGTACAAAGTAGCTCGGACTATTTTGACATGTTTAGGTGAAAAATAGGACCATGCCTAACATAAACGTACCCATCTAGATGCGTTAGAACTACTAGTTTGGCGACACGAGGAGAAGAACAAAAGTTACACCCCTTTGCAACTTTACACTGCCTCCTTCTGACAATTTTTGGGGCAGCAAAAAACCTTTCACCACGGGCAAATGCCTCAGAGATATAAAAAATTGAGAGAGGTTATTGTAGAGGCACTCTACATGATCGTGTTTCCTCAAAAATAATGTTTCTAAGTGACATGATTTTTGAGTAACATCTCATCAAAGATTGCTGTCTTTTTGCACTTTGGACTCTTTAGGGATATCGTCGGTACAATGTAGCTCGGACTGTTTCGACATGTTTGGGTGAAAAATAGAACAATGCCTAGCCTAAATGTATCCATCCGGATGTATCAGAACTATCAGTTTGGTCGCATCAGGAGCAAGACACCGAAAATGCATAACATGATGATGTAAAAATGTGTATATGTGTAAAAATGCAGCAGGAAATAAAAAAGACAAACCTTACAAATTAATGTGCATACTTACAACTCAATGTAACATGACTTTACAAAATCAATGTGAATACTTACAAATTAATCCAATGAACCATCTGGGTCTGCTCTACTCTTTATTGTGTCAAATATTGCTTCATGGTCAGACTCACACACCTTCCACAAGATTTTGTTCAAAGGCCTACCCTGATACTTTATCAAATGAACATTAGATTCCATGACAAGGTTCGAGTAATGAAGAATGTTCTGATGCATGTCAAAGTCTTGAAACAGCCAAACATTAACACTCTTATGTGGGTACCTTCTAAGCCATGTTCCAGTAATAACCACTGAGCCTGTAGGGTATTCGATGTTTTCTCCATCTATAACTGGTGCCTCCAATTTATTTTTGGCCTCAACACAATGACATAAGTAATAATTTGTTCCCTCTTCATTATCTTCATTTGCAATAACTACATATACGTGCCCTACATTGATATGTGTAGCAAATTAGATAAAATTAGTCAACATTACAAAAACACTACAAAGTAAGATGACATTACCTAGTTGAACTAGATGAAATTAGATGCATATACGTGCCCTATATTACCTGGTTGAACTAGATTTGATATGTGGTCAAAGTCAACTGATGATTCCATTTGTGTTAGTTCCACTGCCGTCAGGGGTCGATACATGTCAAGTGGGCTAAGATAACTTAACTGCCATTCGTCAACCCACTCCTTTGACTCACACTCATCCTAGGCTTGAATTGTACAGGAAGAACAAAAGCATGACATCTTTCGCATATGGATACTCCTTGAACCTGCAATTGAGCTTCTAAAAGAGTGCATCTCATTTGATCTTGTCAGTGTAGAACAGTCCTTATATGGTGCAATGTTAGTATCATCTATCAACCAAAAAAATCTACAAACTAAAGACTTACCTTCATTACCTGGACCCATGGAAGCATTACACCACTTGACAATCAATTTTGCATCTGTCAACTTTGTATTGTCTTTATACTTTAACTCTTCTCATGCTATGGCTCTTTTGATACATGCTCTTGCACCATCATGCTCCCCCTTTCTATGCTCGGCTTCACAAATGTTCCACATATATTGAATACCTATAAAATTATGCCTCCTACTTAGCCAATAGAAATCCTATGAGTTCTTGAATTGTGATGCACAGTTATCCGACCATATGATATGCTAACTGAATGATATGCCCCTTCTAGCCAAATCATTGTAGAACACCTGAAAGCAACCTTGCATGAACTCCGTAGAATGCATGCGATCATAACTAATATAGAAATTATACTCCCTTATGATCTTTCTGTCATCCTTTGTACTATCATTCGCATGAATGAATGCGATGTACACAAATATAGAAACTTGTGTGGAGTTGTAATATTGTGATTGCACCTCACGCTGTGGTTGTAGACTGTAGTTCTCTGCAAAGTTGACGACTGAAATAATGCTACCAACTAGAAATGTGTCCTTGCATAACTTGAATTTTAAGTCCAACCATCGAGCTCTATGGGCATGTCTTGCATACTCATACACTATGCTGTCACGAAATATAGGCATAAACTGATACACTGGAATCTTTTCAATAACCAATTCACACCTCTTTGCTTCTTTACCATCTTTTGTATTGTATGCCACTATTTTATACTTGCCAAACTCTACTAGTTCATTTCCAACCACATGTGTTCTTTCAATATGTTCACATATTGGCAAATGTTGCAAGCCACTGCACCAATGACATGTGCCATCCAAGCATAATTTCTTGTAGAATATTTGACCTTCCTCTCTTTCACATAAAATTCTTGATATGAAGTCTCTTGAAGATGTTGGTGGGGCACCTATGGCACAACCCTATAAAACATTGTTAGTATGCATATCTAAACATATAGACTTATAAACATCAAAATGGTTAGAAAATTCAATATGTAATCTACAACAACAAGTAGTGCATGTGTGATTTATCTTGACATAGAAAGGTTTTAGCATTTCAAAATATCTTTGACAAATTTTAATTTGAGGATACTTCTCTAGAAATTTACCATAAAACTATGTTTGAGTCTCATCCAAAAAATGCTTTGGATGTGGCTCACGGTTCTGACTACCAATTATCCTTCTTACCACATCCCTTTGATTCAGAGATACCCTTGTGTAATTCTTCCAAAAGTCTTCAACTAGTGATCTCAATGCTTCAACAATTGGTTTATCTTTTCATGGTAGTCTCCCCAAGAATGCCCATAATTTATTGGCATTAGTCTCCTCAATTCTTGGCATCTTCCAATGGTTCTTGATAAAGTTTTACTATTAATTCTCAATTCTTGACTCGTCTTTCTAATGAGATGAGCTTTCCTCATTTGACTACTTACTATAGTTGATGTAATCACATGCCGTGTTGCATTACTATCTTTTGTACGTGAGGTGTTACCCACACTCTCATACGCACTCATTATATTCTTGACAATAGATTTTTCACTTGAAGCCTCTAATGTTCTCAACCCAAGAATCTTCATGATGGACCTATACTTTATACTTCACATCATTTCAATGAATAGTTGACATCTTGCAGTCTCATTTAACTTTTTAAAGAACAATCTCCAAATCTTATGAGCATATCTTCTACAAGTGCATTTTGGAATCTTACCTTCCATTGGCTGCAAAATATTCTCATCAATATCAATCAAATACTTTGGATTTCTATGCAAAATTCTAGGTGGTGTTAAGTTAGGTAAATTCATCTCAACATTAGGAATTTCATCAATATTTAAATGAGATGGGCTAGATGGCATACCTTCGATCGAAGATGGAACAGATGACATACCCTGAGGTTGAGGTGGGAATGATGGCGTACCTTTTTCATCACATGTGAGTGATGATGTACTCTCAACTTGAGATGTGGTAGATGGTGTCCCTACATGTTGACTTGTGGTAGAGGACGTGTCTCCAACTATGGTATTCAAATCTCTTGTAGCATGAAGTTTTTGCATTCGTTCTCTTTGTGCCGCCAATACCATATCTCTTTGTGATGGTTGTGGTTCATCTTCAATTGGCATGTCTTCATTTAGCATGTCCAATTTCCTTTTCTCACGAAGCTCCCTCATAGCCACTACTTTCTTTGCATTCTTAGCTTCTATCTCTTCTTGTGTTGGTTTAATTCTTGATCATTTCCTCGGCATGACAGAGAATTTGTCTGTAGCATGATAAAGAGACCAATATTAGTTCCTAAGAAATGAATACAAGATAATAGTGGGATTGTATTTTTATTATGTTCTAAGGATTTATTCTTGTATAGTTTGACATCATGGTATGTTAAGGTCTGTTTATTACACATAATTATTAAAGAGCCCAAGTGTAGAAAATATACATGGCATCATGTGAGATTGTAGGCTGCTTTCTTGATTGGGAATGTATCTATTTTAAACATGTATGATAAAGCATGATAAAGTAATTCAAATAGAATTAAAGAAAATGTAAAGAACATGCATGTAAAGACTTGACATACCTAAAAATAAAGATTCGAATGGAGAGAGTACCCAATTATGTAGTGTTTTTTTCTTCTTACATCAAACTCCTCAACAATTTGAGTTTTTCACCACTTGCTTCCTTTTCAATGTTAAATTGAATAACACTCAAATATAATTACTAACAACAATACTATTAACCAATCTATAATGTTAAATTCCTAAAATTGAGTCACAATTAACATTGTAACACTACAAAAATTGAAACTTGAATAGATATATATCAAACTTGGTGTGAAAACTATGTTATTTCCTCCTTCTCAAGTTGGCAAAGCAGAAAAGGCGATGGAAAGATTATGCAAAGGTGGTAGAATGTGTAAAATGTGCATGTGAACTTCCCAACAACATGAAAGCACTTCTTTTTTGTCGGAGCACGTGCATAATCAGTATGAAAATAGAACATGTGGGACTGGATCACGGGGGTCAACACTTTTTTACCATTTCTATAGCAGGACAAAATGTGAGTGCGTTGCATGTGCACTTCCCAAAAACATGAAAGCACTTCTTTTTTGTCGGAGCACGCGCATAATCAGTATGAAAATAGAGCATGTGGGCCTGGATCATGAGGGTCAACACTTTTTTACCATTTCTATAGCAAGACAAAACACGAGTGCATTATAATGCGCTCACGTTTTTCCCTGCTATAGATTGATCCATAAATATTTGTACCTATCTCACCTTCAATAGCACCTTTACAATATCTCACCTCTAGTTCCATTAGCTCATGTTCTATATCTCACTTATCTCTCCCCCTCACCTCTCTACCTCTCTACCTCTCCCCTCTCTATGTCTCTCAGTCACTCCTTGTCTACCTTAACCCTAATCCCTCGACCCTCAACCATATCCCTAAACCCTAAAGCCTCAACCCTCAACCCCCAACGTCAAATCCTAATCCCTCAACCCTTCACTCTAATCCCTCAACCCTAAACCCTATCCCTAAAACTTCAACACTATACCTTAAACCCTAATCCCTCAACCCTCAACCCTAAACCTTATCCCTAAACCCTTATCCCTCAACCCTCAACCCTAATCCGTCATCCCTCAACTCTAATCCCTCATCCCTAAACCCTAAATGCTATCCCTATTCCTAAACCCTCAACGGGCTTGATACTATACCTTAAACCCTAATCCCTTATCCCTAAACCCTCCAACCCTATCCCTAATCCTTATACCCTCAACCCTCAACCCTATCCTAAAACTGTTAACCCTCGAACCTCAATGTACTCAACCCTCAATGTCAAACCCTCAACCCTCAATGTCAAATCCTAATCCCTTAACCCTTCACTCTAATTTCTCAAACCTAAACCCTATCCCTAAACCCTCAACACTATACCTTAAACCCTAACCCCTCAACCCTCAACCCTAAACCTTATCCCTAAACCCTAATCCCTCAACACTCAAACCTAATCCATCATCCCTAAACTCTAATCCCTCATCCCTAAACCCTAAATGCTATCCCTATTCCTCAACCCTCAACGGGCTTGATACTATACCTTAAACCCTAATCCGTTATCCCTAAACCCTCTAACCCTATCCCTAATCCTTATACCCTTGACTCTCTACTTTAACCCTAATCCCTTGACCCTCAACCCTATCCTGAAACCCTTAACCCTCGAACCTCAATGTACTCAACCCTCAACATCAAACCCTAATCCCTCAACCCTTAACTCTGATCCCTCGACCCTAAATCCTATCCCTAAACCCTAAACACTAAAGCCTCAACCCTCAACCCTCAACGTCAAATCCTAATCCCTCAACCCTAAACCATATCCCTAAACCCTCAACACTATACCTTAAACCCTAACCCCTCAACCCTCAACCCTAAACCTTATCCCTAAACCCTAATATCTCAACCCTCAACCCTAATCTGTCATCCCTCAACTCTAATCCCTCATCCCTAAACCCTAAATGCTATCCCTATTCCTACACCCTCAACGAGATCGATACTATAACTTAAACCCTAATCCCTTATCCCTAAACCCTCCAACCCTATCCCTAATCCTTATACCCTCAACACTCTACTTTAACCCTAAACCCTTGACCCTCAACCCTATCCCAAAACCCTTGGCCCTCAAACCTCAACCCTCAACCCCCAACGTCAAACCCTAATCCCTCAACCCTTAACTCTAATCCCTTGACCCTCAACCCTATCCCTAAACCCTAAACCCTAAACCCTAAAGCCTCAACCCTCAACCCTCAAAGTCAAATCCTAATCCCTCAACCCTTCACTTTAATCCCTCAACCCTAAACCCTATCCCTAAACCCTCAACACTATACCTTAAACCCTAATCCTTCAATCCTCAACTGTAAACCTTATCCCTAAACCCTAATCCCTCAACCCTCGACCCTAATCCATCATCCCTCAACTCTAATCCCTCATCCCTAAACCCTAAATGCTATCCCTATTCCTAGACCCTCAACGGGCTCGATACTATACCTTAAACCCTAATCCCTTATCCCTACAGCCTCCAACCCTATTCCTAATCCTTATACCCTCCACACTCTACTTTAACCATAATTCCTTGACCCTCAACCCTATCCCAAAGCCCTTGACCCTCGAACCTCAACCCTCAACCCTCAACGTCAAACCCTAATCCGTAAACCCTTAACTCTAATCCCTCGACCCTCAATCCTATCCCTAAACCCTAAACCCTAAAGCCTCAACCCTCAACCCTCAACGTCAAATCATAATCCCTCAACCCTTCACTCTAATCCCTCACCCCTAAACCCTATCCCTAAACCATGAACACTATACCTTAAACCCTAATCCCTCAACCCTCAACCCTAAACCTTATCCCTAAACCCTAATCCCTCAACCCTCAACCCTAATATGTCATCCCTCAACTCTAATCCCTCATCTCTAAACCCTAAATGCTATCCCTATTCCTAAACCCTCAATGGGCTCGATACTATACCTTAAGCCCTAATACCTTATCCCTAAACCCTCCAACCCTATCCGTAATCCTTATACCCTCCACACTCTACTTTAACCCTAATCCCTCGACCCTCAACCCTATCCTTACACCCTTAACCCTCGAACCTCAACCCTCAACCTTATCCCTAAATCCTAAACCCTAAAGCCTCAACCCTCAACCCTCAACATCAAATCCTAATCCCTCAACCCTTCACTCTAATCCCTCAACCCTAAACCCTATCCCTAAACCCTCAACACTATACCTTAAACCCTAATCCCTCAACCCTCAACCCTAATCCATCATCCCTCAACTCTAATCCCTCATCCCTAAACCCTAAATGCTATCACTGATACTAAACCCTCAATGGGCTCGATACTATATGTTAAACCCTAATCCCTTATCCCTAAACCCTCCAACCCTATCCCTAATCCTTATACCCTTGACTCTCTACTTTAACCCTAATCCCTCGACCCTCAACCCTATCCTGGAAGCCTTAACCCTCGAACCTCAATGTACTCAACCCTCAATGTCAAACCCTAATCCCTCAACCCTTAACTCTGATCCCTCGATCCTCAACTCTATCCCTAAACCGTAAACCCTAAAGCCTCAACCCTCAACCCTCAACATCAAATCCTAATCCCTCAACCCTTCACTCTAATCCCTCAACCCTAAACCCTATCCCTAAACCCTCAACACTATACCTTAAACCCTAACCCCTCAACCCTCAACCCTAAACCTTATCCCTAAACCCTAATCCCTCAACCCTCAACCCTAATCCATCATCCCTCAACTCTAATCCCTCATCCCTAAACCCTAAATGCTATCCCTATTCCTAGACCCTCAACGGGCTCGATACTATACCTTAAACCCTAATCCCTTATCCCTAAACCCTCCAACCCTATCCCTAATCCTTATACCCTCAACACTCTACTTTAACCCTAATCCCTCAACCCTCAACACTATCCCAAAACCTTTAACCCTCGAACCTCAATGTACTCAACCCTCAACGTCAAACCCTAATCCCTCAACCCTTAACTTTGATCCCTCGACCCTTAACCCTTAAAACTTGAACCCTAAAACCTATCCTTACACGCTCGACACTCGACGATATATCTTAAACCCTAATCCCTTAACCCTCATCCTTAAAGCCTCAATCCTAAATCCTTAAACCTTGAACCCTAAACCCTATCCCTAATCCTTCCACAATCAACACTCTTATTTAACCCTAATCCATTGACCATTAACCCTATCCCTCAACCCTCAACCCTCAACCCTCAACCCTCAATTCTCAACATTAAACCCTAATTCATCAACCCTAAACCCTAATCCCTCAAACCTAAACCCTATCCCTAAACCATCAACTCTCAATAGTATACCTTAAACCCTAATCCCTATCCCTCAACCCTTAACCCTTAAAACTTAAACCCTATCCCTCAACACTTGACACTATATCTTAAGCCTTAAACCCTCATCCCTAAAGCCTCAACCCTCAATCCTTAAACCTTCAATCCTAAACCCTATCCCTAATCCCTCTACCCTTAACACTCTAACCCTAACCTCGACATTAAACGCTAATCCATCAACCCTAAACCCTATCCCTAAACCCTCAACCCTCAACACTATACCTTAAACCCTAATCCATCAACCCTAAAACCTAATCCCTCAACCCTCAACCCTAAACACTACCAATAAACCCTCAACCCTCAACCCTAATCCCTCATCCCTAAACCCTAAACACTATCCCTATTCCTAAACCCTTAGCCCTCGACACTATACCTTAAACCCTAATCCCTTATCCCTAAACCCTAAACCCTATCCCTCAACCCTTAACCCTTAAAAATTAAACCCTAAAACCTATCCATAAACCCTCGATGCTCAACACTATATTTTAAACCCCAATCCCTTAACCCTCAGCCCTAAATCCTCAACCCTCAATCGTTAAACCTTCAACCCTAAACCCTATCCCTAATCCGTCTACCCTCAACAGTCTACTTTAACCCTAATCCCTTGACCATCAACCCTATCCCTAAACCCTCAACCCTCAACCCTCAACTCTCAACATTAAACCCTAATCCGTCAACCCTAAACCCTAATTTGTCAACCCTAAACCCTAATCCCTCAACCCTAAACCCTATCCCTAAACCCTCAACCCTCAACACTATACCTTAAACCATAATCCATCAACCCTAAACCCTAATCCCACAACCCTAAACCCTAAACCCTATCCCTAAACCCAACAAAATTGCTTTGCCTTATGTTAGGTTGTTAAACCCATCATTTTTGACACTCTTCTCTTAAAGATATTTGAGTTGCAAGAATATGTCATAAAAATGGCTATGAACTTTTTTAATGTTAGTAATGTTATATGGCATGTTTTTCTGGCCCATCTGGGGTTCATTATGCCAATAGGTGTACACACTATGAGAAAAGCTTTACGTATGGTACATCCATAGTGAGTAATTAACAGTTGAAATTAGAAGGATGATCATTATGAGAAAAGCTTTGCATTGGGGTACATTTATGTTTCTTTTTGTCCACCCCACACTTAGGGGAGGTATATTTTTATGAAACACACAAATAATCTCCCATTGTTTACTGGCTCTATCCACAAGAACTACTAAACTATACCTTAAACCCTAATCCCTCAACCCTAAATTCTCAACCCCAAACGCTATCCCTAATCCCTCTATCCTCAACACTCTACCTTAACCCTAATCCCTCGACCCTTAACCTTAAATGCTATCCCTAAAGCCTTAACCCTAAACCCTAATCCCTCAAGGTCCTAAACTCTAATCCCTTATCTCTATACTCTAAATCCTATCCCTAAACGCTCAACCCTCAACCTTAAACCTTAATCACTCAATCCTTATCCACCTCTCTCCTCTCCTATATGCCTCACTCCCATCTCTACCCTCCTCTACCCTTGACACTATACATACATAGATATAGGCATACATAGATACATACAAACATATAGGCATACATAGATACATACATACATATAGGCATACATACATACATACATACATACATACATACATACATACATACATACATACATGATTAATAACCTTGAACATAGAAAAATTCAAGGGGAACATAACGCGAGCGCGTTATAACGCGCTCGCGTTATTGCAAACATGACAAACAACACAAACTTTTGTAGAAAAGGGAAAATGCAAAGCAAAAAATAACGCGAGTGCATTATGTTTTGCTTTGGGAATCCCAAGCCTTGGGCTTGGGATTTGCTTTGGATTTCCAACCCAAAGGCTTGGAGTGCCTTTTCAACATCCACATACGTGTTTTTCCATATTCTTCAAGATTTCACATAATTTCGTTCATGCTAACCCTCAAATTTGCACGTGTTTCAAGGTCAAACAAATTGAACACCTAGGTAATGTTAGGCTTTCTCTTAGCTATTTGATGATGTTATTTTTTTCACATTTTAACAATGTTAAGCCTTTCATCTTTACTTTCTTTTGATTGTGTGTCCATTTTTGGGCAAAAACCACTGTTTGGTCTTTTTTTCATTGTAAATTAACTATTCATTGAAATTTAAAAAAAATTACATATTTAGAAACTAGACTCCATTCTACACATATTAAAAAAAGAAAAAAATAATTTTCAATTAGTTTTCAAAATTTATATGGGTAGCACGGCCAAAATTCTATTTTTTAGGATGTGTCCACTTTGAAAATTAGTAAAAAATCAAATATTCATCAAAACATTATCAGAAAAATTAGGCATAAACTACATGCTATTAGCTAATTTCTTGATAAAGTGATTTTAAAGATGCCAAAAAAAGTTAACCTTTTGAGGGAGCCACAAAACATGCTATGTTATGTTTTTTGGACAGAAACAACACCAATTTCTGTGGCTCCCTCTTTTGAACCCCTTAATCTATGCCATTTTTTTAAAAAAATCAAATTTTAGAAAGTAGACTCGGAGCACTATGAACATTGTTTTGGTTGCATCTCCAAATTTTGAGTGTAACTATGCTCAATTTCTCATCCAAGGTCAGCATTTCCCGATTTCAAAAAATGTGGCCACTTAAGACCCCTTTTGGCCCCCTACTTCTTGCACTTACCCATGACAAAGGAATTGATTATCAAAGGATCAAACATTCAAAGAGATACAGTTGTTCTACAAAGTTTGATCTTTTAGGAGTTATAAGTTAAATTAATTATTCAGATTAATTAGTTTTGAATAAAAGAGAGAAAGATATTGTATTACACTGTTATTTCATGTCATGTTTTGAACATACATCCAGGTATTTGTTACTTTATCTCATGCATTGATTAAAAAGGAAATACATATACATCATATGCATCAGATAAACTAACTGATCATGTTTAAAAGAAGTGTTCAAATGTGTCCCACACAAGCCGTGGGAGTAACTAGACTGAGCAATTGTAGACATGCAAGCAATGTATCTATTTGATAAAAGAAAAGAGAAAAGAACATATGATAAATCTAAACATCCATCATTGCTTGATGATGGAGGTTGCTATTGAAGATGGCCTTCAAGTCTTAAGTCTTCATTCTTCACTCCAAGCCACCATCTAGTTGAAACCTATAAAATTTTGGGGACATCCCTGTTAGTGCTCCAGATGTTTACAGTTATCACATGATTTTATCAAATAGAGACATCTACTTATCATATCATGCATTCATATAAGAATTCAGACCATTAAATGATACAAATCAGGAAGAAGTCATGAGGAAGATCAATTAACACTATTAGGTACTTTTTATGCTAACTTGTTTGTTCACTATGTAGGTATAGGACAAATTTTGTTGCTGGTTTGAAGACAAATAAACATGTGGATTAAATGTGGCTCCCACAAGGGTTTGAGACTAGCATGTTTCTTTTCATTTTTTGAAAAGAGTATCAGAAAAGATAGGATGCATCATTCTAAGCTATATCATACATCATCTAATCAACTTACATAAAGAAGATGTCATCATAACATCATTACAGTTGATTGAAGCAAATCAAAGCTATATGACTGAGTCAAGATTGACAAAAGGACAAATTTAGAAATCAAATTACAGTCATCTAAGGAGTGATACAAGTTTTTAGATTATTGTGCCTGATAAAGAGAAGAGAGATAGAGTAAAGGAGGATACAAGAACTTATGTATCATTTGAATAAGTTGCAGAATAAATCATGTGAAGCGTCATCTCATTATGACAAAGGAGTAAGATGAAGCAACATTTTATACCAGGTATTTCTCATGTTGTTTTCATATTGTTTAAGATGATCAAAGTTGCAAGTGTCTCATAGAAATAGTCAAGTAAAATGCCACATGGAACATCAGATGGAACAGTGGAAGGAAAGACAATCATAAAAAAAATGCCAACTTGACTGCTATAAAATAAAACTTCACAAGATGTATGAGATAAGTGTGTAGTCATCGAAAGAGAAGATATAAACTTTGCAAAAGGCTGTCACCAATGCTTCAAAACTTCAAACCATCAAAAGATACATGAAGATGCCATGAAACAGTTCTACTAGAGCAGATGGGTCTTATTTTTCAAGGATGAAACAACCAGGCCAAGAATCTCATATGATTCAGGCATTAAGGAGAACCTATAAATGAAGATGAATGCTACAGTCTAAATGGAGTTAGATGTTCGAACAATCAAGCATCCAGGGATGAAGCACATAATGCATAGCAGATACCACAACACAATGAATGGTCATCACAGACATGACAATCAATTACAAATCCAAGAACAAGAGACAGCCATGTCTAAAGCAAGGAAGAAGTTGCAAATAGAGTATACATATAGTACAATAGAGTATAAAGAATGCGGCAATTTAAGGATGAATAAAGTGGATTCCATGCATTTCAACATTATTGCACTTTCACAAACTTTATTTCTCATGCCTAAAGCTACAGTGATGCCATGGTGTAGTCAAGACGATGCCATGCAAGATCAAAGAAGATACAGTGCAAGAGAAGTGAGATATCATGAAGATCAAGATATTGATACAGTCACCATGACCATGATCAGTCAGGGACAGTGACTAATGAAATGGCTTATATAAGCAAGGGACATTCATGATATATCATAATGTCCATATCCATCCACAGAATAGACATTCAAGTGATAAGATAAGCAGTCAGTATGCACAAAGGTGACTACAAGTCAAGGATGTTTCCACATGACATACAGTCCATCACATTACAATCAAGAGATATGCATAAGAATCCATTTATGCTATAGGTAAAATGGAAATAGATGATAACAGTCATCATAGAGAATATCACATGTTTTGCTATCATACAGAATATCGAAATGTGCTTCTACCCAGTACCTACAATGGAAAGATAAGGTAAAGTGTATCATCAGCAATGTGAGATAGTCACAAGGATAGGAAGAGAGGTGCTATGTGAAATAAAGAAAGAAAAACCCACTTACTAATGCTTCAAACTTTTTATACTTTTACCAATAGATGGAGCAAAAAAAAACCACAGTCAAGGTGGTGCTACACAGAAAGAGAAACTGTTTATGAAAAATTGTATACCCATGTCAAGATATCAAACCCTAATGATATTTTTTGTAGACACAGTTAAGAAACTTCAAACATATGCCATGATACATTCATAACCATGCTAGAGGAGCAAGAAACAAGAAGGAAGGTGTACCCATCTGCAAACTAAACAATATCTTTTCAAAGATACATCAAACCTTTCTTCCGTTATAGCATAAAGAGAAAGCGATTAAGTGAAGGAGTATGGCCGTGGCATTATAAAGGTTTTTGTGTAGGAGGAAGTTGAAACCCTAACTTCAAGGCTCACAAACCCTCGACATTCTACAACATTTGATGCCTACTTTTAGGAGGAGCATGGACAAAACTGGTAGAAGCTTTAAAAATGGAGAAAAAAATATCAAAACCCTCATTTCAAAACTTTAAACCCTCAATGTTTCTGCATGATAAAAATAGATCAAGGCAAAAAGAAGAGATACATAGTCATGGCCAACAGTGACATAGCAGTTTTTGCTATAAAATGCAATACCCATGTCTACCTACACACTTGTCATGCTATAAAGAGTAAAACAAAAGATAAATGAAACTACAAAGATAAAATGGCAAGCGCTTACCGTTGTTGCTGGTAGGAGGAAAGATCTTCCATAGCCTCACAGTGGCCTCAACCATGCCAGAAGAGCAGATGAAGAAAATGAAGGAAGAATGATACAGAAATAGAAAGAAGGTGTTAAAAGAGTGCACAACGATGGAGATAGCCATAACAGAGAAGAAGGCCATGGCCATTTAAAATAAATAAAGCTATAGATCCATAAATGTTTCATATAAAACTCATACAGGTGTTACCTTCTTCCTAATCATGTAAAGTTCCATGGCAACAACAAAGAGGAGCTGTTGAAGGGAGAAGACCAAAGCCATGATGGAGATGGCTGAAACCCTCAGTCGGCATAAAGTTCCAGAGCTCAAAGAAGGAAGTCAAAATGAAGAGTGAATATAGATTAGGGTTGTTTTCCTTCTTTTTTTGAAGGTTCTTTGCTTGAGTGTATTTTTGACTTACAAAAAACCAATAATTACATTATATAAAAAACAATGCCGTGGTCAAGACTTGATCCTAGCCATCATAATATGGAGTAGTCGACAACAATGCTTTAGAGTTGATTTTTATTAAGTCAAGAGGCTGATGTGATGTATGGGAAAGGCTCAAAGCCTTGTAAACCTTTTTAAGATTCCTTCGTGGTAAGATGGTGAATGGATAATAATACACATGCTCAAGTTCCTTATCCATTTTCAAAGCGTCCAAAGATAGGGCTATCTCCTCATTATGCATGGTGGCTAACAACGAAGAGGGTGTATGTTTTGACATGGCATATGCATAAGACTATACATGGAGTTTTCAAGGGTAAGCTTTCATGCATGGTGGAGATATGATTTCATGGGGTGATAAGGTATTGTCTTGTAGTGTTTTGATTATTGCATAAAGGCAATTGTAGTAGGAGATATGATGGTGGCAGTATATGATGGGCATTTTTTATGCATGGGGTTTTATGTATAATGGAGTTGTTCTTCCTTCCTTAATCTCAAATTGCATATGGGGATATAAGGAGATTTAGAAAATGTGATATATGTGCACAAAGGCAACAAGGGGGAGTCATAAGGATATTTATGCATATGTGTTTTGTGCATTAAATGTTATCTGGGTGACTCAGTTTCTTTTTATTTTCCTTGCAGAGGGAGATTTTTTTTCTCATTGATCATTGGAGTGATAAAAAATTTTGTAATTATTCCTAAGTCCTATTTTGCAAAATAGGCAAATGTATTGGAGTGATAAGGAGTGATATTTTTCTTCTAATCATGCACGATTTTACACATGAATTAATTGTAAATAAATAATAAAGTAATACTCTATAAATTACTTTATTATTTTCCACAAGTTGTAAAATTGAAAATAGAACAAATTGTAACCAATAATAGAGTAATATTCTATTACTTTATTATTTACTCACAATCAATTTTGTTCATGCAAAATCATGCAAATTGATTAGTTGAGTTAACTAGGCCACTTAGGAGGTTTTGCATGACTTTTAGGAGTATTTTTAGGGTCCTTGGTCAAAATTTTGGTCAAACATATGGAGAGGCCCAAATTGAAGCTATTTTTGCTCAATTTGTGGCAGTTTTAGACCCTAATTTTGAGGATTTTTGAGGTTGCTCGGGAATGAGTATTTTTAGAGGCAGTTATCTACAAGTCCATATTTTTTGCATGCCTCTTGAAGAGAGAAGACCTATATATTGTAAAGAAACAGTTTGTTTTTTCTGGTTCTTGATTCTCATTCTGATTCAGACAGATTGGAGAATTCTTGTAGCTCACTTTTACAGTTTTATTGAGAGATCGACAGGTTACAGGTTATCTTTTGTCTTTTTGCAAAGCTTTTCTTTTTTTATTTTAGATCAGTTGAATTACCTTTCCTTTTTGTGCTGAATGTTGAAGTGATTTTGATGAAATTTTGCTATGTTTTATTATCAAACCTTCAAAATTATTGTCTCACCTCCTTGTTACAACATTAAAGCATATATTCATCACAGGTCTTAGGTTGTGTTAACCAGAAATAGTCTTTTTATGCTGTGAAAAAACTATTTCCTTCATAAAAACCTATTTTCAAACCTCCCTTAGAATCATTTTTGTGGTATTTATGCCAAGACTGGATTATGTAGAAGTCATATTTCTGGGTAAACATTGTGAATCCGATTGCATTATTTTATCCTTATCAGGTGCATCACCATTTTGCCTTTAGTATTTATTTAGTTTCTTTCTTCCCTTTTTCCAAAAAGTAAAAACATACATCTCAATAGAACATTTGAAGGAAACCAGCCCATAATCTGGAGGTCTAATCTCATCATAGGGCACCCACAACCTGAGATTAGTCTGATGTTACATGAAATTGCAGTGCTTTAACTAGCCTTGCATACGGGTGCAATTCCCAGTGATAACAGTTTTTGGCATGCTCGGTGGGACTTTGAACTGATTTTCAGTTCAAAAGGACTTATTTCTTTTTGCTGTTTTTGGTATGAGCAACAGAATTCTAGACTTTTAGAGGTTTCTTATCAGTACCTGGTGACTCTAATACTTTGGTTTTTTAGATCAGATCTTGTAGCCTATGAAAAAATATTAAACAAGGTCAAGTAAAAATTCTAAGAAGAAGCATAATCAGTTATCTCCACCAAAAAGGAGTATAAAAGTAGAGAAAGAGGCTAATACAACAAAATCATCAGTTGTTACAGATCTACCAAGTACACATTCTGAGTTTGCTTCACATCAAAATCCATTGTTTGCAAGTTCATCAACAGAATTTTTAAGTTCTCCACCAACAAGCCCAAAAGAATAGATTTTTGCTTTCCAAGAGGAACCACTCCTTGAGTTTACTGTTGAAGATCCTATATTACGGGAAATATTCCAAGAGGTTTTAGTCCAAACACCAACTCAAGTTTTACCCACTCCAATGTCTTTACTAGGAGAAGAAGGAGGAGTATTACCACCTCCTGGTGGAGGAGGTGGAGGAGTGTTACCACCACCTGGAGGTGGTGGAGGAGGTGGAAGAAATCCACCACCACCTTGAAATCAGCCTTTTGTATCATTCAATGGAGGTAGCCCTTTGAATTTGAATTAGCATGATGACATACCGATGGCTGCATTGAAAAGTTTACCAAGTTTTACAGGAGAAGATGGGACTACGCCCATTGAACATATCAGAGATGTGGCATCTTTATGTGCTATTCACCACATCACCGAAGAAAATATTGCAATCAGGTTGCTAGCAGCATCACTAAAAGGTAAAGCTCTTCAATGGTTTAGAGGCTTAAGAGTCAATCCAATTAGATCTTGGGATGAATTAGGTGCTACTTTGAATATAGGTGCCACTTTGAATAGGCAATTTCAGGACAAGTCTGATCATTTATCATTAGTTAAACAAATGACTACTATTAAGAGGACTCCACAAGAGCAAATGACATATTTTAATTTCAGATTTCAGAAAACATGGAATAGAATCCCTGAAATAGTGAAACCATCACCAAAACATGCTTTTTTGTATTATTTAAGGGCATTAAATTCTGATATTGCTATTATGATACAATCCATGGGAGGGGTAACTTTACCAGCTGCTTTTGATGTTGCAATAAGAGCAGAAAATAGTTTAATACAAGCTGGTAAGATAGCACCTAGGCCCCCAATGCCAATCTTTCCAGATATACAACCTTTAATACCAATTTCAGCCCCACATATTTCAGCAATACCATCTTTTGGTTATTCAGCAAATACACAAAACAACACAGATCCCATTCATTCTGAATTTAGAGAGCTGAAAGAAAATCAACAAAGCATAGAAAAAATACTGTAGACTGTGAGCAATGACTTTGTGAGTCTAAAAATTCAAACAAATCAGAATAACAGACCTTACCAAGCAACCCCTTACCAAGTAAATAGACCTGGTTATCAGGCAGATTATTAGGGTCAAAGAAGAAACTACAACAATAGGCCAAAGCAGTAGTGCAATCCAAATGCTGTCAGTACATCAAAAGAAATAGTGCCTATACAGAACAACATGGTTCAAGACTATGCATGGTGCTATCCCTGTAATCAGTCTCATAATCAGGCCACTTGCCCAAGTGGAATAGTAAGTCAAGCTTTGATGGTACATAATAACTATGCTGTTGCTAAAAATTTAGCAAGTGATGTAAACAACTAGTTGGACATTCAGCCTCAGTATGTTAATCCTGATGTAGCTTTAATGAATTGGCAGGCTAATGAATTTTGTGGTGTAAATCAGTTGCCAGGTCAAAAGCAATCTTTTACTAATATTGCAGCAAACACAAGATCGAAAAAGAGAGCTGTTGACTTGCAACAACAGTCTGGAAATACAAATTAGCAAGCTGAAATTGGTAAACAACAAGCTAAAAATGTATCACAGCCAACTGATAAAGGGAAAAATATAGTTTCTACAGCTTAGAATGAACAAAATCAAGCCTCTACATCAAAAGATTTGCACATTTTGTCAAGACAATCAACTATAAAAAATAAACAACCAACAAAAGACCAACTAGAGGTTGTTGTCCCAAAAGTACAGAAAAAGGTTAGTGGCCCTGTTTTTAATATTTTGGATCATATGAAAAAGACAACAGTAAGCATGTCTATTTTAGGTCCTTTACACATTCCAGGACAAAAGGATTTGTTACAAAATACTTTATCTCAGTTGCCTTTGTCAAATGAAGTACAAAAGTCACATCAACCTCAAATTATGATTGTAACTGAGACAGGAAAAAGAATAGAACAACCTAAACCAGTAGGCAAACCTCCACCATTTTATGTGACTTTGATTATGGGTGACTATTTAGTACATAATTGCACGATAGATTCAGGAGCCAGCAGTTCAGTTATGCCAAAACAGCTAGTTGATATGTTAGGTCTGAAATATGAACCTATTGTCAGAGGTGTTGTAAAAATGGATGGAACTGAAGTAAGTACAGTTGGAATGTTAAAAAATTTAGGCCTTACTCTACATGCTTGTCCAAACTTTGTTATATACCAGGACATTTATGTCATTGATTTGCCACCTACCTTTTCCATTTGCTTATCCAAAGATTTCACCATAAGGTTAGGTGGATATTTATCATCTGATTAGACACATTTATTCTTCAGAACTAGATATGGAACCAAGGTTACAATCAAGTTTGAACCACTAGCAAAAGATCATTTGGAACCTTACACACCTAGTTCTATAAACGTAAATCTTCCCATTTTTTATCAAGAGGATCTGATTCCTGTCCAAGATCCAAACACAACTTTAGAAGGAATTCCAGATTTAGTTTTAGACCAATGGGAAGCAGAAAATCATGAAACAGATCCATTTGAGCAAATGGATGAGATTGGCCTTGGTGTGTACATGATTCAAGAAAATAATACAATTATTCCAAATCTGATTAAAGAAGAAAAATAGCAAACTGTAGAGTCTGAAAATGATGTTTGGGAAGTATTTTTTTATGGTTCTAGAAGCAAGGTAGGAGCTGGAGGAGGAGTTGTTTTAGTTTCTCCCATAGGTGAGAAATATTATTCATCTTTCAGATTTGCTTTCATCTATTCTAACAACTCAGCTGAATATGAGGCTTTAGTTTATGGACTAGAATGGGCAAGGAAGAGAAAAATTAGATGTTTAAAAGTTTTTGGAGACAATGAGTTAGTGGTTAAACATGTCATAAACCTTGCTGCTACAAAAAATAACTTGCTGAAATTATACAAACATAGAGTTTGGGACATGATTGAAGAGTTTGATGCATTTAATCTGATATCTATACCTAGAACTGATAACAAGCAAGCTGACAAACTAGCTGCTATAGGAGCTGAATATGATATTCCTACTGAAATGAAGAATATTCACTTTCCTTTATACGTCAAAGTTGCTGTTAGACCATCAGTTCCAAATAATAATGTTAGTTAGCAAGTGTTTGAGAGTGATGAACAGATTGTAAATTTCTTAATGGAAGAAGCTGAATTTTCTGCAAGTAATCAACAGAATTTTGTACAACAATATGATGATCAATTACTTTAGTTAAGATCAAATAAGCTTGGTGCAGGTGCACCCCTTCAAAAGGACCAATATATACAAGAGGAAGGAGAAGAAGACTAACTTTAAGTTAACATTTCATGTTATCTATAGCATCTTCAAATGTAACATCCAATGTTAGCATTTCCTGTTTATAATGTAATGTTAGCATTTTCTGTATGAAGTTTCTGACAGCTTGGATTAAGGGAAAGTTAATCAAGGTGTCTTAAGCACTAGAGTTTTGCTGTCCTATACTCTGCAGGTGTCATGTAACTAATTAGGAGTTTTTATCAATAGTTTTGAAAAATTAAAATCCCAGAAACAGAGGGGAATGTCAGTCCCTCGCATTGGAAAAGATAAAAAGCGGAAAACCTTTTGTAGAGAGGAGAGGAGTAGTTTCTGGACTCTGGTCTCTGAATAGTGGAATGTAATTTCTGAACATGAAGAGAGAATAGAAGTTCTGCAAGTTATTTTCTTTCCAGTTTCTGAATACTGTGTAGATAACCAGTGTAGATACTCTGTGTAGGAATTCATCCTGTGTAGATTTTGTATATAGTTTAGTTTTGAGCTTCTGTGGTCGAAGTAATCGAATAAATCCATTCCACTGGCAGATTTTTGGGGAAATCAGTGGAATGGATTTGTAAACTATCCCCCTCCATTTTTGTTTATTTGTTTGACTGTTAAGTATGGTGGGATAGAATTTGCAGAGTGAATATTTTGTGAGTATCTGTCATTAGTATGTCGCAGGCAATATATGTGTATACCACATTTGCATGTAGAAACATTTTGTGTGTATCCAACAATTGCATTTTGTGATTGTATATATGAGCGAATGTACATTGTTAATGTACATTGGGATGGATACAAAGGTTGACTGGCAGTAGCGGTCGCAGCGGAAGGAAATACAAAGGAATTACTGGTGATAGGGGGTCATGTAGTGTATGGCCGAGGTCATCAGCGAGAGAAAGCATATCGGCGAAAGAATCTAATGCTAGGCCGACAGTAGAGGTCAGCCCGACGGAGGGATCAACATAGTCATCAGAGTGATAACGGAGAAGTCTAGCCGATGTAGTTTGTATCGGCATGAGTCCCCTCATCGGCAGAAAGAAGAAAGGTGGCACCGACGGTAGATGGTCTCGCCGATAGAGATAGGTCATCGGCGAGAAAGGAGGCATCGGCGGAAGAATTCAAAACTAGAGCAACAGTAGGGAGTCTCACCGATCGGGGTGATGAACTAAGAAGTCTCACCGATGGAAGGCTCATCGGTGAGAGACGTGTTGTTGGGGGATGTGGGAAATGTGTTGCCGATGGCCCAAGTCTTACCGACAGCTATGTGTTAGACTCATCGGAGTAACGGAGTCTATCGGCCGGAGATATTTCTCGTCTCCCGATAGTCGGGGTGTTGCCGAAGGCAACCAATGTCAAACTTTTCATCAGTGTGAGGGAAGCTTCGGGGAGACTTCTGGTGGACCGGCCGATAGTTATTGTCTTGCCGATAGGCAAGAGTGGGTACACATCGGTGAGACAATTCCAAAGTCTTGCCGATATAGTTTCTTTTGGCTGTCTTGCGGGCTCCAAGAGGTTTTTGAACTGGTTCACACGCTTCAGCTAGGCATATGCTCTGCATTAAAGCTACCCAAGGGCTTAGTGACCTTGGAATCTATTTTTAATACTTATGATCAAGTAAGAAAAGACAAAGCCAGCTTGTCAATAAAGCAAGAAAATTATGAACCTATTGAGATCTTTAAAGGAAAGTTGCTCAAGCTGGGAAGGATATGTACAAAACAAGAACAACAAGCATTCATTTAGCTTTGTCAAGAGTTTAGTAAAATTTTTGCATGGGAATATGGAGATCTGAAAGGTTTCAACCCTGAGTTATTTCAACACACAATTGAGCTAGAACCCAAAGCTAAACCTGTAAGACAGAAGCGAAGACCATTGAATCCCAAACTGGAAGTGCTCATGAAAAGAAAAATCAATAAAATCATTGAAGGTAATATCATTTTTCTTATCAAACATACTTCATGGGTTTCTAACTTGGTTCTTGTCAGAAAGAAAAATGGAGAAATCAGATTACGTGTTGATTTTCGTGATTTAAATAGAGCATCTTTAAAGGATCATTATCCTTTACCATCTATAGAACATATATTGCAGATTATTTCTAGATCAGAGAGATTTTCTTTATTGGATGGTTATTCAGGTTATAACCAAATTCTTGTAAAAGAGGAAGATCAATACAAGACAACTTTTACCACAAAGTGGGGTACACTAGCATACAGAAAGATGCCATTTGTCTTATCAAATGCAGGTGCAACATTTCAGAGAGCAATGAACATGGCTTTTCAAGGCCTGATTAATAAAATTGTGCTTATATACTTAGATGATGTGACTATTTTTTCTAAAAAAGCTGAAGATCATTTTCATCATTTAAGACTAATTTTTGAAAGATGTAGAGAATTTGGTGTATCATTAAACCCAAAGAAGAGTATTTTCTCTATTCATGAAGGCAAACTGCTGGGACACATTGTGTCTAAGGATGGAATATCAATTGATCCTAAAAGAATTACTGCAATATTGGCATTACCTCTTCCTGCACATAAGAAAGGCTTACAGAGCTTTCTGGGAAGAATTAACTTTGTAAGAAGGTTTATTCCAAACATAGCTGCACTGTTACAACCTCTTATAGCAATGCTGAAGAAGAATATTCCCTTTAGATGGACCAAAGAAGGAAAGCAGAGTTTTGAAGAAATAAAGGAAGCACTTGCTACTGCTCCAACTCTGATAAATCCAAATTTTGATAAAGACTTCATTTTATATGCATTTGGCAGTGTGGATACTATATCAGCTATGCTATGTCAGCAAAATAGTGAAGGAATGGAACAACCTGTGGCATTTTTCAGCTAGGTTCTGCATGACTACGAGGTAAGATATTCTTTTGTTGAAAAGCATGTATTAGATATTATCAGGAGATTAAAGAAATTCAAACATATGCTTTCAAATAATAGAATTCAGTTAATGGTTGCTCACCCAACAGTGAAAGAATTTTTGCTTAGTAAAGACTTAAATGATAAGAGAGCAGGGTGGATAACAAAGGTCATGGAATATGACATACAAATTAAAGTAACCAAGATAGTCTGAGGCAAAGGACTGTGTGAATAGCTTGTAGGAAATGAAGGATACAACAAAGAACTTGAAGGAGAGGCTGAGACAGTGCTTCAAAACAATGAAACAACTGCTGCCCTAGACCCCCTTGCAAGTTGGGTGCATGATATGATTCATTATCTGCACACTGGTGATTGTCCACAAGGCCTGGATAGATCTAAAAGAAGATATTACAGATTATAGGCAATCCCTTATGCCATAATTGATGGAATTCTGTATAAGAGAGATTTTAACAATGTTTTACTAAGATGTCTACAACTAGATGAGACTCAAAAGATTCTAGAAGAATATCACGATGGACCTGCTGGAGGTCACTTTGCAGCTAGAACAACAGCTCTAAAAATTATGAGAGCTGGTTACTATTGGCCTGACATGTTCAAGGATGTTCATGAATGGGTAAAGAAATGTCTAAAATGTTCAGTTTTTGCAGGCAAACAAAGACTGGCAGCAATGCCCTTGCATCCAATTCAAGTGGAACAACCATTTGGCAAGTGGGGATTGGACTTCATTGGTCCTATCAACCCACCTTCAAGCCAAGGACACAAGTGGATTTTGACTGCTACTGATTATTTCACTAAGTGGACTGAAGCAGTTGCTTTGAAAGATGCTAATGAAACATCAATCCTAAATTTTTACCAAGATCTAGTGTCTAGGTTTGGAACTCCTGACTCAATTATTTTAGATAATGCTTTAGCATTCATTGGATTAAGAATATCTTATTGGTCTATCAAAAATAACATATTCTTGAATACTTCATCAAATTATTACCCTCAAGGTAATGGACAGGCTGAATCAACTAACAAAAATCTGATTAAGATTATAAAGAAAATAGTTGATGAGAATCAGAGGTCTTGGCATGATAAGTTAAGTTAGCATTGTGGGCTGCTAGGATTAAACCTAAAAGATCAACAGGTAATTCACCTTATGTGCTTACATATGGAAAAGAAGCCAAGTTACCAATAACAATGGAGTTGCCAACACTTAGTGTTGGGGTAAAATGTGGATTAATCAATTGAACAATAATAAACCCAAACATCAATAGAATATGAAGGAGAAAAAGATATTTAAATAACAAAATAAATGATACTTACAACCTTTCACCTTTCGTCTTCCATTGTTTGCCTTTTCAGTCTTGATCTTGATGGAGATGAATATGGCCCTTAGGAAGCTTGCTTCCTTGCTTTGAAGTCCTCAAGATGACAAGATGAAGTTGGCTATGATACTTTGTGTGATTGAAGATGAGCTTCAACACACTATTGATGGATGATAATGAAGTGCTATGGAAATGGGGGTGCCAAAGGCGTGCTTGTGTTTCTGCAGCATAAGTTTACTCAAATGGTGGATATGAAATGAAGAAGAAGAGGGTTACATTTATAGAGATGTGTGAGAGAAGATCAATGGTTGAGAAGAAATAAGAAGATCAAAGGTTGAGAATGGTTGAGGAATGTGCGCGAATAGAAAGAAGACAAGTGTCCAAGCTCCATCATGCAATAGGGGAGTTAATACAATTGATTGAAGAGTTAACTCAATAAACCAATTAGTTAAGTGAATTGATTGGGGAGTTGACTGAATTGATTGAGGAGTTAACTCAATGGACTAATCAGTTAACTGGGTTGATTGGGGAGTCAACTGAATTGATTAATCAGTTAACCGAGTTGATTGGGGAGTCAACTGAATTGATTAATCAGTTAACTGGGTTGATTGAGGAGTCAACAGAACAGATTGACCAGTGAACTCAAATGACTAATTAGTTAACAAATCTGATTGATGAGTTAACTAATTTTGACTGGAAGATAAATAGGACATGTGGGTGAGGGAATATTAGTTAATTAAATATTTAAAATATTTAATTACATGTGCAACATGGTGAGGTGGCAATGGTGAGGTGGAAAGATGAGGTGGATTTATGGAATTAGGACTTAGGATAGAGGAATTTAGGATTAATTCAATAATGTAGGATTATTTAATTATGTGAGACATTAGAAGAATTTAGGGAATTTAATTAAATAAATTGATTTTATTTAATTACGGGATAATGAACCAATCAAATAAACTTAGAATATTTATTTAATTGATAGGAGAAAATAAGAATTAAGATAAATATAAAATATTTATTTAATTCAAGATGAGCCAATTTTAGGTGTATACACTTAGCTATATAAAAGAGCTAGAGTTACTTAAAGAACAACCAATGGAAATTAGGCTTGCATAGCTGATTGAACTTGAAGAGATCAGGAAAGAGGCCTTAAAAACATTGGAAGTACACCAGGGCCAAATGAAAAGGACTTTTGATAAAAGAGCAGTACCAAGAATTTATAAAGAAGGAGATCTATTTTCTAGTGGAATGAATTGAAAAGCAGACCAGGACATCATACAAAGTTTGATGCAATGTGGGATGGACCATATATAATCATAGAGTGCAAGCAAAACAATGCATTTCAGCTTGCTAAGTTAGATAGCGAGGTGTTGCCAATCCCATTTAATGGGATTCACCTCAAGATATGTTACTAAGTAAGGGAACCTTATGCTGCAAATAAGTGCTTTTGCATAATTAGTTTTAGTTTTGTTGTTTTGTTTCCAAGAAGTGCTTTTGCACATGTAGATGGTTTTGTTTTAAGCAAATCAGTTTTAGTTTCAATTTTTAGTTAGTTACTGCTATTGTTTTTAGTTAGTGTGAGTTGCAGAATTTCTCTAGGTTCAAGGCAGAAATGACTCTATGCCTAATGAGAAGGCAAGGCTACTGGTTCTAAACTGTTTAGCAGGCAAACACACTTGAGAGGTCGCCAGAAATGTTACTAATTTTTTGTTCACACTGAAAATTAGTTAGACCTAAGTGTAATTATTTAGAAGGAATAATAGAAAACTTGAAGGTTATGCATTCTTGAATGGTTGATGCCTTGACAAAGTTGAAAAGAAGATCCAGTTGTCAGTATAACCCATCAGTCCAATCAGGACTAATAAGTTATCATGACAAAGGAATTGATTATCAAAGGATCAAACATTCAAGGAGATACAGTTGTTTTACAAAGTTTGATCTTTCAGGAGTTATAAGTTAAATTGATTATTCAGATTAATCAGTTTTGAATAAAAGAGAGAAAGATATTGTATTACACTGTTATTTCATGTCATGTTTTGAACATACATCTAGGTATCTGTTACTTTATCTCATGCATTGATTAAAAAGGAAATACATATACATCATATGCATAAGAGAAACTAACTGATCATGCTTAAAAGAAGTGTTCAAATGTGTCCCACACAAGCCATGGGAGTAACTAGACTGAGCAATTGCAGACATGCAAGCTATGGATCTGTTTGATAAAAGAAAAGAGAAAAGAACATATGATAAATCTAAATATCCATCATTGCCTGATGATGGAGGTTACTGTTGAAGTTGGCCTTCAAGCCTTCAGTCTTCATTCTTCACTCCAAGCCACCATCCAGTTGAAACCGGCAAAATTTTGGGGACAACCATGTTAGTGCTCCATATGTTTACAATTATCACATGCTTTTATCAAACATAGACATCTACTTATCATATCATGCATTCAGATAAGAATTCAGACCATCAAATGATACAAATTAGGAAGAAGTCATGAGGAAGATCAATCAACACTATCAAGTACTTTTTATGCTAACTTGTTTCTTCACTGTGCAGGTATAGGACAAATTTTGTTGCTGGTTTGAAGGCAAATAAACATGTGGATTAAATGTGGCTCCCACAAGGGTTTAAGCCCAACATGTTTCTTTTCATTTTTTGAAAAGAGTATCAGAAAAGACAAGATGCATCATTCTAAGCTATATCATGCATCATCTAATCAACTTACATAAAGAAGATGTCATCATAACATCATTACAGTTGATTGAAGCAAACCAAAGCTATATGACTGAGTCAAGATTGACAAAAGGACAAATTTAGAAATTAGATTATAGTCATCTAAGGAGTGATACAAGTTTTTAGATTATTGTGCCTAATAAAGAGAAGAGAGACAGAGTAAAGGAGGATAAAAGAACTTATGTATCATTTTAATAAGTTGCAGAATAAATCATGTGAAGGGTCATCTCATTATGACAAAGGAGTAAGATGAAGCAACATTTTATACCAGGTATTTCTCATGTTGTTTTCATACTGTTTAAGATGATCAAAGTTTAAACAATTATATCACATTCAAAGTTGCAAGTGTCTCATAGAAATAGTCAAGCAAAATGCCACATGGAGCAACAGATGGAACAGTGGAAGGCAAGACAATCATAAACAATATGCCAACTTGACTGCTATAAAATAAAACTTCACAAGATGTATGAGATAAGTGTGCAGTCATCCAGAGAGAAGATATAAACTTTGCAAAAGGCTATCACCAATGCTTCAAAACTTCAAACCATCAACAGATACATGAAGATGCCATGAAATGGTTCTACTGGAGCAGATGGGTCTTATTTTTCAAGGATGAAACAACCAAGCCAAGAATCTCATATGATTCAGGCATTAAGGAGAACCTATAAATGAAGATGAATGCTACAGTCTAAATGGAGTTAGATGTTCAAACAATCAAGCATCCAGGGATGAAGCACATAATGCATAGCAGATACCACAACACAATGAATGGTCATCACAGACATGCCAGTTAATTGCAAATCCAAGAATAAGAGACAACCATGTCTAAAGAAAGGAAGAAGTTGCAAATACAGTATACATAGAGTATAGTAGAGTATAAAGAATGCGACAGTTCAAGGATGAATAAAGTGGATTCAATGCATTTCAACATTATTGTGCTTTGACAAACTTTATTTCTCATGCCTAAAGCTACAGTGATGCCACAGTGCATTTAAGAAGATGCCATGCAAGATCAAAGAAGATATAGTGCAAGAGAAGTGAGATACCATGAAGATCAAGATACATATACAGTCACCATCACCATGGACAGTCAGGAATAGTGACTAATTGAATGGCTTATATAAGCAAGAGACATTCATGATATATCATAATGGCCATATCCATCCATAGAATAGACATTCAAGTGATAAGATAAGGAATTAATATGCACAAAGATGACTACAAGTCAAGGATGTTTCCACATGACACACAGTCGATCACATTACAATCAAGAGATATGCATAAGAATCCTTTTGTGCTACAGGTAAAATGGAAACAAATGATAACAGTCATCATCCATAATATCACATGTTTTGCTGTTATACATAATACCAAAATGTGCTTCTACCCATTAGCTACAGTGGAAAGATAAGGTAAAGTGTATCATCAACAATGTGAGACAGTCACAAGGACAGGAGGAGAGGTGTTATGTGAAATAAAGAAAGAAAAATCCACTTACTAATGCTTCAAATTTTTTATACTTTTGCCAACAGATGGAGAAAAAAAAACCACAGTCAAGGTGGTGGTACACAGAAAGAGAAACCATTTATGAAAAATTGTATACCCATGACAAGATATCAAACCCTAATGATATTTTTTGCAGACACAGTTAAGAAACTTCAAACAGATGCCATGATACATTCATAACCATGCCAGAGGAGCAAGAAATAAGAAGGAAGGTGTACCTATCTACAAACTAAACAAGATGTTTTCAAAGATACACCAAACCTTTCGTTCTTTACAATATAAAGAGAAAGAGATTAAGTGAAGGATTATGGCTATGGCATCATAAAGGTTTTTGTGCAGGAGGAAGTTGAAACCCTAACTTCAAGGCTCACAAACCCTCGACTGTCTACAACATTTGATGCCTATTTTCAATAGGAGCATGTCCAGAACTGGTAAAAGCTTTGAAAATGGAAAAAAAATATCAAAACCCTCATTTCAAAACTTTAAACCTTCAGTGCTTCTGCATGATAAAAATAGATCAAGGCAAAAAGAAGGGATACATAGTCATGGCCGATAGTGACATAGCATTTTTTTCTATAAAATGCAATACCCATGTCTACGTATAGACTTTTCATGCTATAAAGAGTGAAACCAAAGATAAATGAAACTACATAGATAAAATGGCAAGTGCTTACCCTTGTTGCTAGCATGAGGAAAGATCTTCCACGGCCTCACAGTGGCCTCAACCATGCCAGAAGAGTAGATGAAGACCATGAAGGAAGAAAGATATAGAAATAGAAAGAAGGTGTTAAAAGAGTACAAAATGATGGAGATAGCCATAGCAGAGAAGAAGGCTATGGCCATTTAAAAGAAATAAAGCTACAGATCCATAAATGTTTCATATAAAACTCATACAGGTGTTACCTTCTTCCTAATCATGCAAAGTTCGATGGAAACAACAAAGAGGAGCCGTTGAAAGGAGAAGACCAAAGCCATGATGGAGATGGCTAAAACCGTCGGCTGGCATAAAGTTGCAGAGCTCAAAGAAGGAAGTCAAAATGAAGAGTGAATACAAATTAGGGTTGTTTTCCTTCTTTTGTTCGAAGGTTCTTTGCTCGAGTGTATTTTTGACTTACAAAAAACCAATAATTACATTATCCAAAAAATAATGCCGTGGTCAAGACTTGATCCTAGCCATCATAATATGGAGTGGCTGACAGCAATGCTTTAGAGTTGATTTTTATTAAGTCAAGAGGCCGATGTGATGTATAGGAAAGGCTCCAAGCCTTGTAAACCTTTTTAAGATTCCTTAGTGGTTGGATGGTGAATGGATAACAATACACATGCTCAAGTTCCTTATCCATTTTCAAAGCATCCAAAGCTAGGGCTATCTCCTCATTATGCATGGTGGCTAACAGCCAAGAGGGTGTATGTTTTGACATGGCATATGCATAAGGCTATACATGGAGTTTTCAGGGGTAAGCTTTCATGCATGGTGGAGATATGATTTCATGGGGTGATAAGGTATTGTCTTGTAGTGTTTTGATTATTGCATAAAGCCAATTATAGTAGGAGATATGATGGTGGCAGTATATGATGGGCATTTTTTATGCATGGGGTTTTATGCATAATGGAGTTGTTCTTCCTTCCTTAATCTCAAATTGCATATGGGGATATAAGGAGATTTAGAAAATGTGATATATGTGCATAAAGGCAACAAGGGGGAGTCATAAGGATATTTATGCATATTTGTTTTGTGCATGAAATGTTATCTAGGTGACTCAGTTTCTTTTTATTTTCCTTGCATAGGGAGATTTTTTTTCTCATTGATCATTAGAGTGATAAGAAATTTTGTAATTATTCCTAAGTCCTATTTTGCAAAATAGGCAAATGTATTGGAGTGATAAGGAGTGATATTTTTCTTCTAATCATGCACGATTTTACACATGAATTAATTGTAAATAAATAATAAAGTAATACTCTATAAATTACTTTATTATTTTCCACAAGTTGTAAAATAAAAAATAGAACAAATTGTAACCAATAATAGAGTAATATTCTATTGCTTTATTATTTACTCACAATCAATTTTGCTCATGCAAAATCATGCAAATTGATTAGTTGAGTTAACTAGGCCACCTAGGAGGTTTTGCATGACTTTTAGGAGTATTTTTAGGGTCCTTAGTCAAAATTTTGGTCAAACATACGGAGAGGCCCAAATTGAAGCTATTTTTTCTCAATTTGTGGCAGTTTTAGACCCTAATTTTGAGGATTTTTGAGGTTGCTTAGGAATTAGTATTTTTAGAGGTAGTTATCTACAAGTCCATATTTTTTGCATGCCTCTTGGAGAGAGCAGACCTATATATTGTAAAGCAAAAGTTTGTTTTTGCTGGTTCTTGATTCTCATTCTGATTTAGATAGATTGGAGAATTCTTGTAGCTCACTTTTACAGTTTTATTAAGAGATTGGTAGGTTATAGGTTATCTTTTGTCTTTTTGCAAAGCTTTCATTTGTTTATTTCAGATCAGTTGAATTACCTTTCCTTTTTGTGTTGAATGTTGAAGTGATTTTGATGAAATTTTGCTATGTTTTATTATCAAACCTTCAAAATTATTGTCTCACCTCATTGTTACAGCATTAAAGCACATATTCATCACAGGTCTTAGGTTGTGTTAACCAGAAATAGTCTTTTTATGCTGTGAAAAAACCATTTCCTTTATAAAAACATGTTTTCAAATCTTCCTTAGAATCATTTTTGTGGTATTTATGCCATGTCTGGATTGTGTAGAAGTCAGATTTCTGGGTAAACATTGTGAATCAGATTGCATTATTTTATCCATATCAGGTGCATCACCATTTTGCCTTTAGTATTCATTTAGTTTCTTTCTTCCCTTTTCCCAAAAAGTAAAAACATACATCTCAATAGAACATTTGAAGGGAACCAGCCCATAATCTGGAGGTCTAATCTCATCATAGGGCACCCACAACCTGAGATTACTCCCATGTTACATGGAATTATAGTGCTTTAACCAGCCTTGCATACGACTGCAATTCCCAGTGATAACAACTATCAAACTGTAACCCTATACTCAAATGCAAATAACTTTTGAATCCTTCATCATCGGAGGTTAAAATTCTGGATTTAGATTGCCTGGACAATCCTTATGACTCCCTTAGCTCCACAACATACTTTGTTTTGCCACCAGAGAGATCTGGACCAAGATACCGGACCCTATCACATGCTCTATTTCTGGCTATCCGGACTTAGATAAATTCTAATTCTGACTTTTGGTATGAACAAATTATGTTTTACAGATGAGTGGAATAGTCTTAGTTTCCATCAATGACAACACCTATCATGCGAAGCAATGTCTCTTGCCAACAATCTCCTCCTTTGGCATTGATGGCAACACTTAGTGAAAAATGACTAAGTGTTACTCCCCCTTCCTCTATACTCTTATACTCTCCACTGATTCTGGAGCTCCCCCTTGTTGGCAAGAGACACTATATGGATTCATGGTTGTTGTCATTGATGGCAACAAAGGTCATCCCACATATCCACAAGTCGTGGTGTGTCTCTATTGGAAGTCAGAATGAAGATTATTGAGGTCCGGTGAACAAGAACAGAGCATGTGGCAAGGTCTGACAGACAGGTCCGGATCTCTCAGAGGAAGTATCTTGGTGCAGTGCAGATCTGGAGAAGTCAAGAGGACTACCTTGAGTGGTATATTCCAAGGATTTAGCCTCCGGTGATGGACAAGGAAAAAGATATGAATAGTTGAGTACCGAATTCTTGAGTGACAGTATGAACAGAAGAAGAACTGACTGACAGAACATCAGACTATTTTTTGGATGTGTTACTGATAATGGTAAAGGTTGTGAAGGCATGAATCATGTTTGGCTGACATGATTAATGATATCTACAAGTATATGCTTGATCCGCATTACTTGATGTGCAAGGATTCAGCCGACAAGAACAGAGTTTGTGAGAAGATAGAGTGTTCCGGGTACCGACTAGAAAGATAATGAAATCACTTGTGCGGATATATATATAGGATGGATTTAGTTATGAGAGGGGGTGTTGTGTGATGTGATATGCGAATAAGAGTAGAGCAGAACAGAAGCAGTAAGAAAGATCCGATATGTGAAAGAAAAATAGAATAAAGAGAAGAGGAAAGATGAAGTGCAGTAGATCAGTGTACTGAGCCTAACCGGAACTAAACTTCAGCATATGTGGATGCTTCCAATTAGTTCAAGTATTGTATAACATTCTTTTGTAGACAGTGTGTCTCCTTGTAGGTAGTGTGCCTCCTTTGTGAGCAGTGTGCTCGGGCAGTGAGCCCTAATTAGCAAGTGCCATTTTGTAATTCCTTATTCTTCTAACAGAGAATAATCTTTGGGTTAATCACCCCATGGTTTTCTCCCTTAATAGGGTTTCCACGTCAAAAATACTGTGTCATATGTTTTTCATTTCATGGTAATATTTGCTTGTTTGAATTAATGCTGCATTGATTAATAAGAAAGTTCAGAAAGAAGAAATAATTAGGATAACTGATTCACCCCCCCTCTCAGTTATCAACAATTGGTATCAAAGCTAAGTTCCTCCTAATAGAGCCTAACAGCTTGAGGAAGATCTGGGAGTTCAAATGGATGCATATGGTTTAAGGAAGCAACTCAAGACTGCCCTTGAGGATCTTGAACAGTCAAACTCTGAAGTCAATGAATTAAAGGAAAGACTCAAACAGGCTAATGAATTCATGAAAGAACTAAAAGATAAATTAAGTCTCTCTATGAAAAAGAGAAAGGAGCTGCTCTAGCAATTGGCAAGACAAAGTGAAGAAAGTAGTGCAAATGAAGAGCTGACTGAGAAAACCAAGTTATGTGAAAAGTTATCAAAAGAAGTCATTATGGTAAGACATGAAATGGAATCAGGAGTTATAAAGTTTACTCAAGAGATTGAAGAGAAAAGAAAAATTGAAGACAATCTAAGACAATCTCTCAAAGAGAAATCAGAAGATTGCCACCAGATGGATATGATTATCAGACATCTTGAATCTGATCTTGAAGATGCTAAAGATAATGAAGAAAAACTTGAGGATCAAATTGTCTCTCTCAAAAAGGATCTTCAAACAGCAAATGAATATAAAGAGAAATTCAAGATAAGTTCTGCTCAACTTGAAGTTCTTCTTGGAAGTCAAAAGAGAGCAGATGACAAGTGTAGTTTGGGATATGAAAAAGAAGAAAGCTCTGGAGCCGGTCAGAAGAATTTTGGATTAGAAAATCCAAGGAACAGGCCTAGAAGACCTCTGGTAAGACAGCCCAATGCTCAAAGATGTCCATCCTTCAATGGATACTGCCATAGCTGCAATCACTTTGGTCACAAAGCTAATCAGTGCAGAAAGAGAATGAATCAGACTAATTCATCCTTCTCCAGATAATGCTTTAACTGCAAAAGGTATGGACATAAGTCTCATGAATGCAGAAATATGCAAATGAACAAATCATTCAATGGTAGATGCTTTACATGCAATAGAGTAGGTCATATGGCTAATCAATGTAGATCAAGAGGTTATCAGTCAAATATGCAAAGAAATGTTGTTTGCCAAATCTGTAATAGGTCCGGTCATAATGCAAAAGTTTGCAGAAGCAAGAATCAGGACAAAAGAGGTCCGGTATATAATTAGAATCAAGACAAGGGTAAACAAAAGATGAATGTGGATTAAGTTAGGAATGAGATGAACAAGATTTGGGTGAAGAAAAGTTTAGAGAAGGTAGAGGTTGGATCCGCACCAGACTCTGGTGCTGATATTCCTTCCGGAAATTAAGAAATGAGCTCTGGCTCAGGGGGAGACACAAAGAAAACCCTGTTCCCCCAACCAATCAAGTGGTGCCGGATTAGGCAAAAGATGTGGAGTAAAGGGTTTGTAGATATGAGTCTTGAGATGATCCAGCTAAGATTTTAGAGGTCCGCATGAAGATGTGAAGAAGTTGTGATCGATCATGTAGAACCTGTTCCGGGAGATGCTCCGGAATGACTGAGGATTACAAAAAGGTCCGGAGAGATCCGGAAGTGCATTGTCTTATTCTACAGATTGGACAGAGTATTTGGGATGTCCTTGTGATGTGTCATCTTGATTTGTTCATGGTTGGAAGATCCGCATGATGTTCATAGATCAGGACTGATCCGGCTCTTCAAGTCATTCGAATAAGGCAAACCGGAATAATGTAGGTCGAGCATTTATTGCAATTAGATATTAGGGTTTACAGAGTAATATAAGGGATTTCTCATAAATCACTTGTTCATTCTACACTCAAGAAGAAGTGAAAAGTGGAGCTCTGCAACAAACTTCATCAAATTCACCGAAGATCTCTTGCAGAAGTCATTACATACAGAAATCAATCCAACCACTCTGTGTAACTGAAGGCGCATAAGGTATTTTCTGTTTTCGATATCTCACTACAATTTTTTTGAAAAATGGCTACTCCAAATATAGTAAAGATCTCAGATAGTCCTCGACCTGAATTTAAGAAACACCCATACAAGTCATTGGAGGTAGATCCCTTAGGAGCATTCTCTAGTGTTCCACATGGCGTTTTACACATAGAAGACATTAGGGTTTACATACATGCAAGTATTGAGGAATTTGGGGGATTCAAATTGAGAGATTTCTATCACAAACAACTGATAGACAACGCTTTTGAGCTTAAACCAGAGTATAAGGGTATCTAGAAGAAACATTTTGATCAATTCATTCATTTCCCCTGCTTTGAAGAAGATGAATGGGTCCGGTACGTATTGAGTAGAATGCATGACAACTTCCTATGGCTGGATAGACCCTGCAAGATCACAAAAGAGGCAATTAGGGCAGTAACTGGTCTATACTCTTCCGGAGGGATACCTATCCTGAAATCTGTCAAAAATAACATTGTAACTGAGGCCACCGGATCAAAATTTGCTAAGAGGGCAATGACCATTGAAGATATTTCTGATCCGGATATCAAGTTTGCATCTATGATAATAGGATACAAGATTTATCACTCCAGTAGGGAAAATTCTGTATCCGGAACTGCAGTATATACTACCTATGAGATGCTGAGGAAGAATGTAGATTATGATCTCTGTGAACTTCTTTTAAGCCAATTAATGGAAAATATACAAAAGATCAAGAAGGACAAAAAGAATTCTTTCAAGTATGGTACACTTATATTATGTCTATTTTTCTACTTCATGAATGAGCTGCCTGGATCAAGTGGATGGGTATGTCAGAATGACAAACCTATAGCAGTCCAGATCAGAGATTATTTACATGGCTTGGGGATGCCAAAGCAAGAAATACAGCCCTGTGGGGATACTTCAAAAACTTCCAGAGCATGATGCAAGCAAGAGAAAGAATTCCCCAGTCTATTGTTGAAAAATACAAAGACTCAATCTACTTTATGGTTGATACTGATCAGTGCCTAATGGAAGCAGTAGAGCCAAGGATAGTCTAGATCATGCCCATGGGGTATGAGGTTGATGAATAGATTGTGGAACTGCATGTTCAACACATGCTTAGTCAGCCCAAAGATCCAAAGGCAGAAAGGTTTGGAACCTTTGAGGAGTTGAGTGTGAAGATCCATGTGGAACTCAGAGAACCTGAGATAAAGAGGAAGGTGAGAAAAGAAGTAGAGCATATTGCTCAAGGCCTAGGCATCCCAAAGGAGGCACTTGATGCCAACCAGGAAAAGAGGCAAAAGGCTGAGGAAGAGAAGAAAGAGGCATAAAAGAAAAGCAAGAAAAGTACTCCAGTGGAAACCTCAACCTGGACCAGATCATCAAAGGGATCTACACCTGTCACAACCAAAAGATCAAAAACATCAAAACCGGAAGGTCAGACATCCGGTAAAGGAGAGAAAAGGTCTAAAATAAAAGCCACAAGGGATTATACAAATTAGAAAGATGAAGAGAAAACTGAATTAGATGAGGGGGTAAAGGAAATAAAGAAGCAGAAGAAGAAAGGATCCGATAAAACCTCCACAGGCCAAGACAAGGAAGAAATGGCAGAGGAATTTGTTGAAAAGCCCACCCTGTCTCTAGAGAGTGTAATCAAATCAGTCACTGTGGATGGAAACCTTCAACCAATGGCCAAATTCTATGATGACTATAATGAGGCTGACCAAAAGATCCTACAGGAAGCCACAATCAGGTATCTAAACATATACAGTAAGGCTTTCATTGAGATTATATCTCTAATTCCTAAAAGCCTAGAAAAGGAGTTAGAAATAAGAAAGAACAATGCCCAGGCAAAAGATCTTGAGATCTGGGAGTAGATAGCTATTCAGCTATATCCTCAAATTGATCCCAAAACAATGAACATAATATTCAAAGACTGCAAAGATGAGTTCAAGAGTAAAGCAAGGATGAATCAACTCATGCTTGGTGAGACTGACAAGGTGGCCATGGATATAGAAGAGATCCTCTGGAAGGCCTTCAAAAGGTTTAATCTTCCTGTTGTAGAGGACTTGGGTACTGATCCCTCATCCACAAGTGTTGCAGAAGAAACTTCTGAGAAAGCAACAGAAGAAATGGGCCCTGAACAAACCAACATTTCTCCTCTGGTTTCCTCTACAGTCTCCGAATCCAAAGAAGAAGAGAAATCACAGGAGAAAGAAGTAGCAAAAAAAGAAAAAGAAGTTGAAAGTACCAAGGTTGCAGAGAAAGAGAAGACTCCAATAGAAAAAACCACAACTGATAGTGGTAAGAATGTAGAAGGAGAGAAAACTCCAAAGGACAGCTCCAAGACTGCAGAAGAGAAGAAACATCTGTCTCTAGCAAGAGACACTGCACAAACTGTCCAAAAATTTCTAAGCAAAGAAACAATAGAGATTGATGAACCGGAGCTTCTACAAGGTCCATTCAATTTTGATTCCCTCTCTCCGGTACAGACAATGAAGATAGCTTCATTTGCAAATGCTAAGGCAAATGAAAAACTCCTAAAGTCTCATATGGAAGACTGTGAGTTGATAGAAGCTACTTCCGGAGTGCTTGAAAAGATTATGCCATCGGTCCAGAAAGATCCCACAGCCTCCTCTTCCGGTAATCTCAAAACCTTAGTCAGCAGTGTTGGTACACATTTTGATTCTCTAGAAAAATCAGCTGAAGAAAAGGTCTGAAAGGAGTTTTTGGATAAGAGATTCTCAGAGGTACTAGGATTAATCTCTAATGATAGGAGAAATATGAGTATTCGAATAAAGAGCTTAGAAATTGCTCTTAAGGATGGTAGTGACATTTACAAATTTTGTATCTCCTGGTCAAAAGCAACTGTAGAAATTGAGAAGAAAATAAAAGAGGAACAGGACAAACTACTGAGTTTGTCTCAAAGTTTTGATCCTCTCTCTTCCTCCATAGTAAATAAAGAATGTCAAACTATTGCAATCACAAATGCAATAAAGAACTTTGAAAAGGAAAGGAAGAATATAATTAACCGGATGGGAGAACTTAGAAGGATTATTATCCCTAAGTTAGAGACCATGCATGAGGCCATAAGTGATGCCAAGACTACCGCCCAAACCAATGATCTGACAGATCTTAAGAGGGCAGAAGCTTTTGCATTTTTGTTGAGTGGTCACATTTCAATTTTGGATAGAATGAAGCAAAGTTGGGCTACAGAACTCATCCAATTGAAGACATCCTTTGCAGACATTCTTCAGTTTTTGTGAATATGTAATATATAGCCAAGTATAGTAAAATTCTTGAAAATTTTGGTGTGCAGACCCTACCCTTTGCCATTGATGTCAAAGGGGGAGTGAGGAGCAGTGAAAAATGAGGAATCCAACTAAGGGGGAGCTCTGAAAAATGTATATAAAGACAGAGTATCAGCCAAGGGGGAGCATAGTGTAAACACTTAGTCATTTTTCACTAAGTGTTGCCATCAATGCCAAAGGGGGAGATTGTTGGCAAGAGACTATATGGATTCATGGTTGTTGTCATTTATGGCAACAAAGGTCATCCGACATATCCGCAAGTCATGGTGTGTCTCTACCGAAAGTCAGAATGAAGATTATTGAGGTCCAGTGAACAAGAACAGAGCATGTGGCAAGGTCCGACAGACAAGTTCGGATCTCTCAGAGGAAGTATCTTGGTGCAGTGCAGATCTGGGGAAGTCAAGAGGACTACCTTGAGTGGTATATTCCAAGGATTTAGCCTCTGGTGATGGACAAGGAAAAAGATATGAATAGTTGAGTGCCGGATTCCTAAGTGACAGTATGAACAGAAGAAGAACTGACTGACAGAACATCAGACTATTTTCCGGATGTGTTACTGATAATGGTAAAGGTTGTGAAGGCATGAATCATGTTTGGCTGACATGATTAATGATATCTACAAGTATATGCTTGATCCACATTACTTGATGTGCAAGGATTCAGCTGACAAGAACAGATTTTGTGAGAAGATAGACTATTCCGGGTGCCAACTAGAAAGATAATGAAATCACTTGTGCGGATATATATATAGGATGGATTTAGTTATGAGAGTGGTGCAGGAGCACCCCTACAAGACAGGATATAGGTTCATTGTCCGCATGACAGGACATTAGTCTATTTTTAGCATGTTTGACTTCATAATGTAATAAGGTCCATTGGACCGATGCATATGTATTAGATCAGCCTAGGAGAGTGTGCAGGTAGTTAGAGCTCGTGATCAGGTTGTCTGAGCTGTCTTCTCCCAGCCGTTTGGAAGCTCCCAGCCACTGGGAATCGAGTTGGTAGTACTCGTAGGATATTGCTATAAATAACTCAGATCAGTTAGGGTTTGAGATTAGATATCATATCAGAGTAGTAGTTGTGTTGTGTTGTACTGGTGATTGAGTGAGATCCAGAGATCAGTCCAGACATTGTGAAACATTGTTGTAGAAACAGGACATTTGTGTTTCATCTATATAAGATCTCATCAATTGCATTATCTGGTTTATTAGCTGTTTATGTTTTGATTTCTGTTCTGATTACAAGTTGATGGATTCTTTCAACCCTTCCACCGGTTGATTCTGTGAATCGGTGGAATGGTCATGTATGATAGTTTAGTTTGCATTTTAGTTTTCTGTTTATGCATTTCATTGTTTGAGAGATCAGTTGGTAGCATGCTATGAATCAACCTAGCATCCTCATGTGCTAGGGTTAGGAAGATAAATCTTTAAGTTTTGATCAGAAGGTGATCCGGCCCGATCATCAAGTTTTCTTTGTGAAAATTGTGCGGTTCTGTGAGTTTACATGCAGCTGACGGATATACAGGGATCTGCATGTGCTTTTCCAGACGGAGTGAATCGCATCGACATCTGTGAGTATATCGCTATCCGGATCGGGTTATGAAGCTGACGAAGTTTGCATGTTTCAAGTGCATCAGGATGATATAAGTGGGATATATATTGTGTGTATATCGTCATCAGGATGATCTTTCGTACCCATCATCCGCATATCGCTATCGTATGCAGGAGGGAAAAATCATTTTTTTGGCTAAGGACAGGAGGTTCTTAAAAGTCGTCATCAGGATCTTAAAGGTCATCATCAGGATATGTATAATATCACCTAACATTTTATTATCATGCTGCAGAGGATGTAAGAGTCTTATAACTGGGTGACATCATCATCAGGTGCATGTGACGTCATCATCATCAGGATATTGCAAATATCACCCGATGCAGATTTATCCTGCTGACGTTAAGTGTTTCGGCATCGGTAGGAGTAATAGCGTCGGGGAGACCTTTTTTGACCTGGCCGATAGAAGAAGTGTTGCCGATAGGCAACCTGACCGATGAAAAGAGATATCGGGGTGATATCGGACATCGGGACAGAGTGTTGGAGTCCGGCCGATAAGTCAAGTTTGGCCGATCGGTATAGGACCGATATATTCATCGGGGTGACATTAGTCATCGGGGGTAAGACATTTCCCCTTGGCCGATGAACCATCTCTCGGTGAAAGGCGATAAGGAAGTGAACAGTAGTCAGCAGGAGGATATTTCATGCCCCTTCGAAATATGATGATGCTGTCTGTGTTAGCAAGAAATATGATGATGATGATAAGCCGATAGGATTTTAACATGCTAGTTGTGTTAATGACTCCTCCTTCCCATTTGTAAGCTTCTGTTGCGTTTACCTCTGCATCATAGTGGTATCAGAGCAAAGGAAGGATCTTCTGGAAAAGATCAGAATATAGCAGGATGTTAGGTGATGAAGGAACATCTGAGATGCCGGCAAGGATGACCAACGTTGAGTTGGCAGTTCTGGTGAAGAAACAGATTGCAGAGAGCAAGACCGTGAAGGCTCAGAATCAGGAATTGAAGGATGAGTTAGAGAAGTTGAGGAGCAGAGTAGGTTCTGGTAGAGAAGAAGATAGGGAAGAAGAAGAGATCCCTAGTTGGAACGAGGAGGTCATTCCTGCAGACCAGAGACCACTGTTGAATGCCCTCAAGGCCATGGAGAGGAGAACCATGGATGTGAAACTGGATTTGCCAGTGTTTACAGGAAAGATGGAACCTGATTCAGTGATGGAGTGGATAGACTCCTTGAACAATTTCTTTGAAACAGAGGAGATACCAGAACAACAGAGGGTGAAAATAGCCCAGTCAAAAATGAAAGAAGCTGCCTTGACATGGTGGAATTTCGTCCAATATGATAGAGTACAGGAAGGAAAGCGTAGAGTCACTACATGGAAGAAAATGATGGCGTTAGTAAAGGAAGCCTATGTCCCATTGGATTACAGTATCCAATTACACAAGAGGAAGCAAAACCTGAAGTAGAAGGAGCTAGATGTCAGCTCATATACATAAGAATTCATGAAACTTTGTATGAAAACAAAGGTAAAGGAAAGTGAAGAAGAGAAGGTAGCCAGATACCTTAATGGATTGAGGTTCAACATTCAGGAAGATTTAAGTCTGCATAATCCAGATACAGTTCAGAAATGCTTTCAGTTGGCATTGAAAGTGGAAGAGAAGTTAAAGAGAAAACAAGAACAACACAATAGAGGAAGAGGAAGACAACAAAGGGGTGGAAGAGGTCCTTTTAGAGGTAGAGGACATGGACATGGATATCAAGGAGAATCCAGTCATGACAATAGTAAGGGAAACAATAGTCAGAACCAGGGGGAAAATTATAGTCAGCAAGGAAACTTCAGGGGTAGAAGACCTTTCAGAGGAAGATCCCAGGGCAGAGGATCCATCAGATGTTATAACTGTAACAAAGAAGGCCATATAGCCAGCAGATGTCCAGAAAAGGCCACAAGCTCAACAGGAGAAAGGAGAACAAATCTGGTCCAAGAACCTGATAATCAAAGTATGATAGGCTCTACTTCTTTTCAGAGTGTGAATGCTCCTGATAATTATGGATACCCAGAAAGTGGAGAGTCTCTAATGATGAGAAGAACAGTGACTACCATGAAGGTGCCTGACAAAGAATCCCCTCAAAGAAAGTCTCTTTTCAGGACTATTTGCAAAGCAGGAGGTAAGGCATGTAAAGTTTTGATTGATTCTGGTTCTACTGAAAATTTTGTGTCTGAAGAAATGGTGACAAAGCTTAAGCTTAGGAGATTGCCTCACCCATCCCCATATAAAGTCTCATGGCTTACCCAAGGTCAGCAGACAATGGTAGAAGAGCAGGCTTGGGTAGAATTTCAGATTGGAGCATATAAGGATAAGTTGTTGTTTGATATTACCACGATGGATGCTTGCAATCTTTTATTTGGTAGACCATGGCAGTATGATTTGAAGGCACAACATGATGGTGTTAGAAACATCTATACAATCACTAAAGATGGTAAGGTTATAAAGTTACTACCATTGACAGAGAAGGAGGAGAAATCTAAAGGAAAAGAGGTGAAGGTAATGCTGATGGAAGGCAAACAGTTCATGAAAGAAGTAGCAGCAGAAGGTGCAGTTGCATATGCCCTAATCCCATGTATGAGGGTGAATAAAGAACAACAACAAGAAGTCAAGGAAGAGAAGAAGCAAAGGTTCATAGACCCAGCTATCCAAGAGCTATTGGATAAGTACAAAGGTATCATCTTAGAAGGAATGCCACGATCCCTACCACTTGTCAGGGATATCAGTCACTGCATAGACTTAATTCCAGGGTCAACACTTCCAAACAAAGCAGCCTATAAGCTAACTCCAGAACAGAATGCAGAAGTAGCTAGACAAATTGAAGAATTATTGGATTCAGGTCTGATTGGGAAAAGTTTAAGTCCATGTGCAGTACCAGTTGTACTAGCACCAAAGAAGGAAGGAACTTGGAGGCTTTGCATAGATTCCAGAGCTATTAACAAGATCACAATCAGGTATAGGTTTCCAATCCCTAGGATAGAGGATTTACTTGACTGTTTGGGAGGTGCTAAGTATTTTACAAAAATAGATCTAAAGAGTGGATATCATTAGATCAGGATTAGGCCAGGAGATGAATGGAAAACAGCATTCAAAACTAATGAAGGGTTATATGAATGGAAGGTTATGCCTTTTGGTTTATCTAATGCACCTAGTACTTTTATGAGGTTGATGAATGAGGTTTTGAAAGAGTTCATTGGTAAGTTTGTCATAGTATATCTAGATGACATTCTGATTTTCAGCAACACAAAAGAAGAACATCTCAGACACATAGATTTGGTTCTTAAGAGGCTACATGAAGAGCAGCTGATGATAAATTTAGATAAGTGTTTGTTCATGCAAGAGGAGATCACATATTTGGGTTTTGTCATTTCACAAGGAAAGTTACAAATGGATAAGGAGAAGGTAAGTGCCATATTGTCTTGGCCAACCCCAAAGACTATGAATGATGTCAGAAGTTTCCATGGGTTAGCAACCTTCTACAGGAAGTTTATAAGAGGGTTTAGTCATATTTGTGCACCCATGCTTGATACCATCAAAGGAGGACAGAAGTGCAGATTTGTTTGGACTCAAAGAGCAGATGATTCTTTTGAAACATTGAAGAAGAAAGTGGCATAGCAGCCAGTCCTTGCACTTCCAGACTTTAACAAAATCTTTCAGGTGGAATGTGATGCCAGTCACATGGCCATTGGAGCAGTACTCAGCCAAGAAGGTAGACCTATTGCATTTTTCAGTGAGAAGCTCAATGATGCTAAAAAGAGGTATTCCTCATATGATTTGGAAATGTATGCTTTAGTCCAGTCACTCAAGAAATGGAGGCATTACTTGATGCCAAAGGAATTCATAGTATTCACAGATAACCAGGCTCTGAGTTTCATAAACAGCCAGGAAAAGCTGAACCACAGACACATGAAATGGGTAGAAACTTTACAAGCGTTTACTTTTACATTGAAGCATAAGAACGGAGTCAAGAATAAAGTTGCAGATGCTTTGAGCAGGAGAGTTCTAACAGTCAACCAGATCCAGTTAGAAAGTGTTGGCATTGATTCACTAAAGACCATGTATGAGACTGATGAAGATTTTGGGGAGATATATCGTGTATGTACTTCTTTTGGAGAGAACTATCATGCTGAATTCTCTGAATTTTTGATTCAGGATGGATTGTTGTTCAAAGGTGGACAGTTATGTATTCCAAGGTGTTCTATGAGGTTAAACATCATTAAGGAGAAACATTGTGGAGCTATGGAAGGTCATTTTGGTCTAGATAAGACTCTTGATCTGGTCCGAAGATATTACTTTTGGCCTAAGTTACAATCTGATGTCAGAAAGTTTGTAGAGACATGTGTGATATGTCAGAAAGCTAAAGGCAGGTCGACTAATGCAGGTTTATATCAGCCCTTACCCATTCCTTCCAGACCATGGGAAAGCATAAGTATGGATTTTGTCTTGGGTTTGCCAAGGACAAGGAAAGGGTTTGACAGTGTTTTTGTTGTAGTGGATAGATTCAGCAAAATGGCACATTTCTTGCCATGCAAAACCACTGCTGATGCTTCATACATTGCAGATTTGTTTTTCAGGGAGATTGTCAGAATCCATGGATTGCCATTGAGCATAGTGTCAGATAGGGATGTGAAGTTTATTGGTCACTTCTGGAGAACTCTTTGGAGGAAACTTGGAACAAATTTGTCTTTTTCCTCTGCATATCATCCTCAAACGGATGGACAGACTGAAGTAGTGAACCGTTCCTTAGGAAATTTGCTTAGATGTTTGACAAAACAACATGGAGAAAAGTGGGATACTATTCTATCTCAAGCTGAATTTTCCTATAATGATACTGTCAATAGGAGCATAGGGAAATCACCTTTTCAGATAGTTTATGGTATGCATCCAAGAGGAATTTTGGAATTGTGAGATCTACCTACAGTAGACCCTGTTAGTGCAGAAGGAGAAGCTTTTGCAGAAGCCATCAAAGAGGTTCATGATCAAGTCAAGACCCAACTGCAGCAAACCACCTTGAAGTATAAGGAATATGCTGATAAAAAGAAGAAGGATGTACAGTTTGATGTTGGAGATTTGGTATGGGTTCATTTGAAGAAGGACAGACTTCCTAAGGGAAAATATACTAAACTCATGCAGAGAAAAGTTGGACCATGTCAGATTTTGCACAAGCATGGACAGAATGCTTATGAGATACAACTCCCCCCTGATCTTGGTTTGTCCCCTATATTCAATGTATGTGATTTAACTCCATACAAGTCTTATCCAGATGCAGATCAGGAACTCCTACAGGATACAGTCAATGATGACATTCCCAAGCATGATCCTCCACAGTTGTAGAAGGTTTTGGACACCCGAGTGGTCAAACAGACCCGGAACAAACAGTACTTGGAGTATCTAGTATCTTGGAAGGGAAAACCTAATTCTGAAGCAGTATGGATGACTGAAGAGTAGATCCAGAAACATGGTGCAGATCTTCATACTCTCATCTCAAGTGGACTTGAGATTTCTTCTTCTGGGGAGTATGGTGCAGGAGCACCCCTACAAGACAGGATATAGGTTCATTGTCCGCATGACAGGACATTAGTCTATTTTTAGCATGTTTGACTTCATAATGTAATAAGGTCCATTGGACCGATGCATATGTATTAATCAGCCTAGGAGAGTGTGCAGGTAGTTAGAGCTCGTGATCAGGTTGTCTGAGCTGTCTTCTCCCAGCCGTTTGGAAGCTCCCAGCCGCTGGGAATCGAGTTGGTAGTACTCGTAGGATATTGCTATAAATAACTTAGATCAGTTAGGGTTTGAGATTAGATATCATATCAGAGTAGTAGTTGTGTTGTGTTGTACTGGTGATTGAGTGAGATCCAGAGATCAGTCCAGACATTGTGAAACATTGTTGTAGAAATAGGACATTTGTGTTTCATTTACATAAGATCTCATCAATTGCATTATCTGGTTTATCAGCTGTTTATGTTTTGATTTCCGTTCTGATTACAAGTTGATGGATTCTTTCAACCCTTCCACCGGTTGATTCTGTGAATCGGTGGAATGGTCATGTATGATAGTTTAGTTTGCATTTTAGTTTTCTGTTTATGCATTTCATTGTTTGAGAGATCAGTTGGTAGCATGCTATGAATCAACCTAGCATCCTCATGTGCTAGGGTTAGGAAGATAAATCTTTAAGTTTTGATCAGAAGGTGATCCGACCCGATCATCAAGTTTTCTTTGTGAAAATTGTGCGGTTCTGTGAGTTTGCATGCAGCTGACGGATATACATGGATCTGCATGTGCTTTTCCAGACGGAGTGAATCGCATCGACATCTGTGAGTATATCGCTATCCGGATCAGGTTATGAAGCTGACGAAGTTTGCATGTTTCAAGTGCATCAGGATGATATAAGTGGGATATATACTGTGTGTATATCGTCATCAGGATCATCTTTCGTACCCATCATCTGCATATCGCTATCGTATGCGGGAGGGAAAAATCATTTTTTTGGCTAAGGACAGGAGGTTCTTAAAAGTCGTCATCAGGATCTTAAAGGTCATCATCAGGATATGTATAATATCACCCGACATTTTATTATCATGCTGTGGAGGATGTAAGAGTCTTATAACTGGGTGACATCATCATCAGGTGCATGTGACGTCATCGTCATCAGGATATTGCGAATATCACCCGATGCAGATTTATCCTGCTGACATTAAGTGTTTCGGCATCGGTAGGAGTAATAGCGTCGGGGAGACCTTTTTCGACCTGGCCGATAGAAGAAGTGTTGCCGATAGGCAACCTGACCGATGAAAAGAGATATCAGGGTGATATCAGACATCGGGACAGAGTGTTGGAGTCCGGCCGATAAGTCAAGTCTGGCCGATCGGTATAGGACCGATATATTCATCGGGGTGACATTAGTCATCGGGGGTAAGACATTTCCCCTTGGCTGCTGAACCATCTCTCGGTGAAAGGCGATAAGGAAGTGAACAGTAGTCAGCAGGAGGATATTTCATGCCCCTTCGAAATATGATGATGCTGTCTGTGTTAGCAAGAAATATGATGATGATGATAAGCCGATAGGATTTTAACATGCTGGTTGTGTTAATGACTCCTCCTTCCCATTTGTAAGCTTCTGTTGCATTTACCTCTACATCAGAGAGGGGGTATTGTGTGATGTGATATGCGAATAAGAGTAGAGCAGAACAGAAGCAGTAAGAAAGATTCGGTATGTGAAAGAAAAATAGAATAAAGAGAAGAGGAAAGATGAAGTGCAGCAGATCAGTGTACTGAGCCTAACCGAAATTGAACTCCAGCATATGTGGATGCTTCTAATCAGTTCAAGTATTGCATAACATTCTTTTGTAGATAGTGTGTCTCCTTGTAGGCAATGTGCCTCCTTTGTGAGCAGTGTGCTCGGGTAGTGAGCCCTAATTGGCAAGTGCCATTTTGTAATTCCTTATTCTTCTAACAGAGAATAATCTTTGGGTTAATCACCCTCTAGTTTTCTCCCTTAACAGGGTTTCCACATCAAAAATACTGTCATATGTTTTTCATTTCATGGTAATATTTGCTTGTTTGAATTAATACTGCATTGATTAATAAGAAAGTTTAGAAAGAAGAAATAATTAGGATAACTGATTCACCCCCCCCTCTCAGTTATCAACACCCCTTTGCTGGATTCCTCATTTTTCACTGTTCTTTACTCCCCCTTTGACATCAATGGCAAAGGATGGGGACGGTAGGCCAAAATTCTCAAAAATTCTATATACTGTGCCATATATGTACACCCAATCATTAAGTTATATTTACATGAACTTGAGAATATCTGCAAAACTATTTTTCAACTGCTCAAGTTCAGAGGCCCAACTTCTTTACATGCCATCCAAAATTGAGATGTGTCCACTTAGTAGAAATGTGTATGCTTCTACCTTTGTCAGATCTGAAGGATCACTTCTCTGAACTATAGTTTGAGCTTCTGATAATGCATTAAACATTGTTTCTAACTTGGGGGCAATCAATCCCCAGATCTCACACATTCTTTTCATAATATTGCCCTTTTCTTTAACAAGCTTCTATTTCATCGGTCAAGTTGATTACTTGACATTCCTGACTTATAGGAGAAATTGTTAGAGGATCAAAATTTTGAGATAGATATGACAATTTTTGTTCTTGCTCCTTTATCTACTCAATATCCTTAATGAATTTGGGCTAGGATAGACAAAATTTGTATATATCACCTCCATCGCTTAGAGAATTTTGAATACTCTTTATACTGATACCAAGTTGTGGTGCCCACCTAGGGTTAGGGTTTTGAGTCGAGTCTGCAAGCCTATATTTTTATTCCCTCAAACTCTTAATGCCTTATGTTTTATTTTCCCTCAGCCTCTTGCATTGTATCTTCTATTTCTACATTGACCGTTTGCAACAGGTCATTTGTCACTTAAGATGCATTTCATGTCATAGTGCTCGTCGAATGGCCAACCCCCTTTGCCTTGTGTTACCTCCTTTTCCTGGCACGAAAAAATGTTAAGTTCACAAAATCCTTAAGTGACTGTGGGGTCCACAGTTGTATGCATGTGTCATTGTATGTTTGTATCTAATGTATAGATGCAAATGTACCAGGCCAGACTTGAGAGGAAATTACAATCAGCTTGTGAAAGTAGAAAAATGGTTGTATGTGTCTTTGTATGCATATAAGTTTGTACATGGCATTAGGGTACATTTCTGAGTGTGAAAAGGTGGTAGCGCATCGCATATCCCATCTCAGATTCCGTGTTTGTATGTAAAAGTTTGTATGTATATGTTGTTGTATATTCGATATACAACGGGTAGATACAACGCCGGATTTCAAAGAAGATTCAAATCAGGTTGAATAGTTGTCTGGCCCATAGGTGTACAAGGGGATTGTATGTATGTTCGATCTACAATATGACATACAAAGCAAAATGTACAATCCTGGACTTCAACATTTATCAAATCGGGCTTGGCGGATGTTGATATAAAACGTAGAGTTGAAAAGTCAAAGAACTTTCTTTTGTATCATGAGTTGTATGTTCTCGATATATAATGGCTGATGTACAATGGAACATACAAAGGCCAGATTTGAAATTGTTTTAAATATGTTGCATAATCAGGTTGGTGTCCACTATTATATATTGTATCACATATACAAAAGCATATACAATGCAATATGCAAAGCGGGAGTAGTCAAGGTCAACGGTCTTCAAAAGCATGGTGTGCCCCACACAGTTGTTTTTCCTATGATTGTATGTGTGTACATATACAATGCAAGATACAAAAGGCACATGTACAATCCCGGACGTGAATGAAAAGTTTGTTGTGGCAGATAAGTGGGTAGGGTCCGCAGGTTGTATATTGCACATTGTATGTGTGATATACAATGAAATATATAAAGAGGAGATACAATGCCCGAACCTGATTGAAATTTCAAATTGGTTCATAATGATTTGGGGTTTGCCCTTGTATGTGGTGATTGTATGTATATACAATTGCACATACAATTTCAAATGCAAATGGATACATTGGCTCGTCGACAAGACATTGTCCATCGATGGACGTTTCCTGGATCTTTTCGATGACTGATAAGATGCAGTGGTGGGTCCCAATAACTCAATGGTATTCTTTGCAGTGATAGGGCCTAAGATGGAGATCCAATGAGGTAGTAACAAGTGTCCAAGGTGATTGTTTGTGTATGCGCTTGCATATACAAATATTTGAACATGCAAAGGGCGAAAAGGTAAAAGGATTGCATTGGTGCTTAAGGTGATTTTTTGTAGTGAAAAGTCAAGGGAGAGAAAGCTACCTACATCACGCATTTTCATTGGTCAAGGACTTTTTAGCATGGGTGACTAGGATTGTCTGATCTAGTCAGTGAGCCAATGCCGTAGATCTTAGAGAGGAGGAAAGGAATCGACGACCCTAATTCAAATTTTCAAAAGGGGCAATTTCTATGTGTCTGCAGCAACATTTCAAGCAGAAGGAATTTCAGAACAAGTGAACCGCTGCATTTCAAAAATGGTTGGTTTGCCATAATGACAAGATTACAAAGGTATGGGTCGAAGGATTGACAGGTGAACTACCATCTTAAAGGAGAAAATCTTCAAGTGGCTGCACATCTCCCAAGTTCAACTGCTCCTTCCCTCTCCTTCTCTCTGGTGCATTTAATGTTCTTGGTGCCATTTTGATGGTGCATTGTATCTTGTGAAATTTTGAAGTGATAGTGTAATTAATGTTGAGTACATGTTCTTGGTGTATAAGAGAACTGTGTCACTCATTCTTGTTGTTGTTGAAGACTGGGCAAATTTTTGGTGGAATAATAAGGTATAGTTTGGCTGGTGGCTCTGTTGGGTGTCTTGTGAGTTTATGAATCATATGTTAAATGTTTTATGCATAGTTTTGCTAGTTTCATGTTGTTTTTATATGAGAAATGCATCATTGTATGTGTTTAGTTGTTTGTCTCCAAGTTGTGAGCATCTTTTCTTTTGAATCTAAATAACTAAGGGTTATTTGGGATTTAGGAACATGGATTTTATGTGTTGAATGTCTAATCTCTTATCTTTGTTTAAGGAACAAATTAAATGTTTTAGGTTAAGCATTGGGAATAGTATACTACAATAGGGATATTATCAAGTATGATTGACTAAATACTCAGTCTTGGGAAGTATCTGTAAGGCAGACACTAAAAAATTTCCTCTTGAAACTTAGTTATTGATTCAAGTTTATGGTAATCATTCACATGTGTATGTCTATTGACTCCAAGACTTGAGATAGGCACCAGTCTAGTCTTGTATTGAGGTTACAACCCAAGGTCCCAGTCTTGCTGCCAAATACAAAATACAAATTCAAACTTCAAATATAAACCTTTAGGACATTAGAAGTAGTTTTAGGACTAAAATGCTCCATTTCACAACTGAGCATAGGCCCAAAGCTAGCCCCTTTGCACTTATTTTACAGTTTTGGTCAGCATAAGAGAGGATTTATCTGCTTTGTGTCAACATCCTAGCAAGTTTATAGATGCATTTCATGGATGTTGAATAGGGAATACCCCTCTAGGTTTTATAGAGCCTAAAGAAGGAGAGGAGATATTTATAGGGTCTATCTCCTGTACTGTTGGCCCCTGGCCCAGAAATCCTGTTGATCAATGATGGCTACCTTGTAGGGATAACTGGGAAGCATCCAGTTTGGGAAAAAACCCAACAGATTTGGTGACTCTATTAAGGAATGCTTTGTGTGAGAACCTTGGTTTAAAAAAAAAACTAATTCCTAGTGTAGGTGGTGACTCCAAACAAATCTCCCAACCGGTAAGGTGAAATTTATATGCAAGGGAGAAGATCCCTGCATAATCCTTTGCTTGAAGAATTACCTAGAAAAATGATGTATAGGAGAAAAGGGACCTTTCAAGGTAGTCAAGAAGGTTCTCGTAACCCTAGAAACAATGATAATACCCAAGATAATCCTATTGGATCTAGGGCATACAACTGAGAGGGGGGGGGGTGAATCAGTTGTATAAAACTTCTTGTTCTTTCAAACACTTGATTCTTTGTTGTTAGTTAGCAGCATACATAAACACAAGAGCAGATAAGCATCAACACATTGAACACCAAGATTTTGACGTGGAAAACCCGGTTAAGGGAAAAACCATGGGGTGATTAACCCAAGAATTATTCTCTGTTAGAAGAATAAAGAAAAATGAATGGCACATGCCAATTAGGGCTCACTGCCCGAGCACACTGCTCACAAAGAGGCCCACTGCCTACAAGGAGACACACTGTCTACAAAGTGATAAAAATCACAGTCTTGAACTGGAGAATGACATCTCTACCATGTCTGGATCAGTTCCAATTAAGCCCAAAAACTTCTGTTCTGCCTTTCGCACTTCTCTTCGCTATGCCACACTCATCCACACAATCCACACTTCGAAATGAACTCACAAACCGTTATTTATACATGACATCAACTTAGGAACAATCATCTAAGTCGGCAAACAACCATAAGAGTATCCGCAAGATGAATAACACATCCGGTCGGCCACCACAAGAACATTCGCAGGATGAACAACTCATCCAGCCGGCTAAACAGAGCAAGAACTTCATTCGAAAGAATAACTTCAATTCTGGGCTCTACTATCAATGCGGATCAACAACACAACCTCAACACGATCCAGAAACCTTCACAAGCCTGTCTGAATGACCAGGTATGTCCGCATTTCCTTTACTTACTGAAATCTCTTATCCTCCTTATCCAGAACTTCAAGAACACAGTCTGTCGCCACTGTCATAATGCAAGAGGTACTTCCGGACCTCCAAATCATACACAACTCGAGATGGCACATCACAAGGACATCCCAAATACTCTTTCCAATCCGCAGATTAGGATTGTACAATTCCGGATCTCACCGGACCTTTCTGTGATCCTCTGTCACCTCTAAGCACTTGCCGGAACCGGTTCCACACAGACAGCCATAACTTCTTCAGGTCTTCATGCGGACCTCTGAAAACTTGACTGAAGCATCTCAAGACTCATATCTGAAAACCCTTTAATCCGCATCCTCCGGTTCTCAACCTATCCAATATATTTGCCTTCTTCTCATCACTGTTCTTCACTGTTCCTGACTGAGGGTAATTTTCTCAATATCCTCAACACACAGCTCATCCAATCCTTCTTGTCAATGTAATATGAGTATGTTGACATCAATGACAACACTGGTTCACCTCATACTTGCAACAATCTCCCCCTTTGTCATTGATGGCAACATATGATGTGAAAAACCATCAAGACAAGAACTTCTCCTTTCTGTCACAGCTCCCCCTATCAACAACAACTTTTTACATGTCTTCTCTCCCCCTTTGATCATTAACCACTTGTTTTTCACATGTCTTCTCTCCCCCTTTGACATCAATGGCAAAGGGCTCATACTTGCAATTCTAATACATCAGAATCATACCAGCTGCTCCCCCTTAGTAGCAGCTCCCCATCATCAATCCGGATCACAAGATATGACTGTGATATCCACCGGACTGATGCACATCAGTGCATCTTAGTTTATCACTGGAGGGGCCATGACTCCTAACTTCTCCCGGAGATATTCAAAAGAGTCCTTGGGAAGAGGTTTTGTAAAGATATCTGCAATCTGATCCTTGGAGGGAACATACTCCAATCTGACTTCTTCCTTGTTTACTTGTTCTCTCAAAAAGTGAAATTTGATAGATATGTGCTTAGTCTTAGAATGCAATACCGGATTCTTAGAAATATTAATTGCACTTGAATTATCATAGAAAATTGTGATAGGCTCCTCATATTCAACTTTGATGTCTCTTAGCATCTGCTTCATCCATAAGATTTGAGTGCAACTACCTGCTGCTGCAATGTATTCTGCTTCAGTTGTAGACAGAGATATTGCATCTTGTTTCTTGCTTAGCCAAGAAACCAATCTCTTCCCCAAAAAGAATGCTCCACCACTAGTGCTCTTCCGGTCATCCACATCTCCTGCCCAATCTGCATCTGTGTAAGCATGAAGAGAGAAATCCGGATCTCTAGGGTACCATAGACCATACTCAACTGTTCCTTTCAAGTACCTAAAAATTCTTTTGATTGCCATAACATGAGATTCTCTAGGATCAGCCTGGAATCTTGCCACAAGACCAACAGCCTGCATTATATCTGGTCTAGTTTGAGTGAGATACAACAATCCACCAATCATCGATCTATACTTTGTCTGATCTGCCTTTGGAGAATCATCATCTTTGCTTAACTTACATCCAGTTGCCATAGGAGTTTTCATAGGCTTTGAGTCTTCCATACCAAATTTCCTTAACAATTCTTTCACATATTTGGTCTGAGAAATGAAGATCCCTTCTTTTGTCTGAGTAATTTGTAGACCCAAGAAGAAATTCATTTCACCAAGCATAGACATTTCAAACTCACTTTTCATTTGATTTGCAAAAGTTTTGCACATACTATCTCTTCCTCCAAAAATGATATCATCCACAAACACTTCAACAATCAAAATGTTTTCATGATCAATTTTGAAATATAAGTTACTATCAGCAGTACCTTTGTTGAATCCAATCTGCACAAGATGCTTATCCAACCTTTCATACCATGCTCTTGGGGCTTGCTTCAATCCATACAAAGCTTTCTTCAACTTACAGACCATATCATCATTATCAGACAATTGAAATCCATCCGGTTGTTCAATGTAGACTTCTTCTTCCAGATCACCATTTAGGAAGGCAGACTTGACATCCATCTGATATACCTTGAAGTCTTTGAAGGCAGCAAATGCAAGAAGTAATCTGACTACTTCAATTCTTGCCACCGGAGCAAAAGTCTCTTCAAAGTCAATTCCTTCTATTTGAGAGTAGCCTTTGCAGACCAATCTAGCTTTGTTTCTGATTACTTCACCAGCTTCATTTAGTTTGTTCCGGAAGACCCACTTGGTTCCAATTACATTCCTATCTCTAGGTCTGGGAACAAGATCCCAAGTATGATTTTTCTCAATTTGCATCAATTCATCTTCCATTGCTTTGGTCCAGTTTTCATCATTGCAGGCTTCATTTATTGTTTTAGGTTCAATCTTTGAAATCAGACAACATTCATCCTGATTTTGAGCAACATTCCTTCTAGTTTGTACACCTTTGCTTCTGTCACCTATGATCTGATCTTCAGAGTGGTTCAGTCTTACATACCTTGGAATTTTGGGAGTATCCTGCACTGCTGCTTCTTGATCAGGCTCATTCAAACCTATCTCTTCTTCCTGATTTACCAAATCAGGCTGTCTCTGTCTCACCGGAGAAGATTGAGGTCCTTGAACACTGTCTTGGTCATCTTCATCAAACTCATAAAATCTTGAAGGCTTCTCAATTCCTTCATCAACTTTCACATTGGTGCTTTCTATCATCTTCCTCAATCTCTTATTGTAACACCGGTATGCTTTGCTTTGAGTGGAGTAACCCAAGAAAATTCCTTCATCACTTCTAGCATCAAACTTTCCTAGATCTTCATCTCTTTTAATATAACACTTGCTACCAAATACTCTGAAATATTTCACAGTAGGAGTGATGCCAAACCAGAGTTCATAGGGGGTCTTACCGGTGTTGTTTCTGATTTGAACTCGATTGAGAGTGTAGACTGCAGTGCTGATAGCTTCCTTCCAAAACATTTGAGGAACATTTGCTTCCAACATCATTGTCCTGGCAGCTTCCTGAATGGTCCGGTTCTTTCTCTCAACCACTCCATTCTGCTATGGAGTCCTAGGAGCAGACAACTGTCTCCTTATACCCTGCTTCTCACAAAAATCAATGAACTCACCAGATGTAAATTCACCACCTCTATCAGACCTTAGACACTTTAGTTTCAATCCGGTTTGATTCTCTACCATAGCTTTGAAGATCTTGAACTTCTCAAATGCTTCTGATTTTTCTTTTAGAAAGGTAACCCACATCATCCGGGAATGATCATCAATTAACAACATGAAATATCTATCACCTTGCAGACTCTTGATTCTTGTCGGACCACAGAGATCAGTATGTACTAATTCCAACAATCCGGTAGAAGACTGATCTTTGCTTTTGAAAGAGACTCTGCTTTGTTTACCTAACTGACATTCTTTGCACACACTATTTGTAGGTTTCATCAATTTTGGAAGATCTCTTACAGCCTGAGTATTGCTTATCTTGATGATGTTATCAAAATTTACATGACACATTCTTCTATGCCATAACCAACTCTGATCAACTTGAGCAAACAGACAACTTTTGTTTGAACCAACCAGATGAAAGATATTACCTTTTGTTTGAGCACCGGATGCAATTTCAGTTCTGGAGCTTGTAAAGATTCTGCACTTTCCATTCTTGAACCGGAGATCATAGCCTTTGTCTACTAACTGACCAACACTGAGAAGATTGTGCTTCAATCCTTCAACATATAGTACATTACCTGTTTTGCTCTTTCCATCAAAGGAAATAGTTCCCCTACCTCTGATTCTGCCAGCAGAATTGTCACCAAACTTTACCATTCCTCCTTCATACCTTTCCAAATCTAAGAACTTATTCTTGTCACCAGTCATATGGTGAGAACATCCACTATCAATAACCCAATCATCCTTTTCTTCCACTTGAGCAGCCAAAGCTCTTTCCACAACCTTGTGATTGACAGATTCAGAGGATATTGAATCTTCTTCCTTGATGGCAATAAACACCCATTCATTTACGGATTTGCTTTCTAGTTCTGATTCATCATCTGTTACTCCTTCATTGTCATCTTCTTCATGAACATAATAGCAGTTCTTTTGGAACCTTTGTCTGTTAGTATTAGACCTTGCAGATCTTTCCGGACATCTTGAGGCAAAATGACCAATCTTATTGCAGTTGAAACACTTAAAGGGTAGTTTTCCTTCATACTTACCGGATCCTCTTGGCAGTCTCTTTGCAATGAGGGCTTCAAGTTGAGCTGTTTCTGCTTCTTCTTCTTCCATGTCTCTTCTTGCTTGATCATACCATGACATCTTCCTTGATGAGTTTTCCCCCGGATCAAATCTCTGTTTGCCTTTCACATAGGCACTGGCTTTGAAAGCAGATTCAGTCTTGGGAGGATCATCTCCAAACTCAGTCATTTCAAATGCAGTTAGTTTGCCAGCCAGTTGTTCTCTTGTGACAGTTGTGTGGGCTCTGAATTCATCAATGGCAGCAACCTTGATTTTGTAGGCAGCAGGAAGGGATCTTAGGATTTTGCAGACAATCTCATTTTCATCTAGAGTTCCACCAGCATTTCTAATTCCACATACCAGCTCATTCACTCTTGGCATAAAGGTAGTGATGTTTTCATCATCTCTCATCTTCAATCTTTCAAATTTCCCTTTCAGACTTTGCAACCTTGCACTTTTGACAAACTCATCTCCTTCATACAGAAGTTCCAGTTTAATCAGGATCTCATATGCAGTTGGTAGGTCAATAACATTTGAGAGATCTGAATCATTCAATGCGCTTAGTAGGGCTTCCTTGGTCCGCAAATTATTTTCAGCATCTGTGATTTCATTCAGAGTTGTCGGACCACCTTGTGGAGGTACATATGGTTTTGAGACCATAGCCAAGTATGCTTTTCCCATACATTCCAAGTGACACTTCATGCGACCTTTCCAGAGAGTGAAGTTGGTTCCATCGAACTTCGGACTATCCTTCTTGTATGACGACATCCTGGATCTCCTCAAGCGGTTAAGCTCCTTTCAGAGGAACTTGGCTCTGATACCAATTGTTGGATCTAGGGCATACAACTGAGAGGGGGGGGTGAATCAGTTGTATAAAACTTCTTGTTCTTTCAAACACTTGATTCTTTGTTGTTAGTTAGCAGCATACATAAACACAAGAGCAGATAAGCATCAACACATTGAACACCAAGATTTTGACGTGGAAAACCCGGTTAAGGGAAAAACCACGGGGTGATTAACCCAAGAATTATTCTCTGTTAGAAGAATAAAGAAAAATGAATGGCACATGCCAATTAGGGCTCACTGCCCGAGCACACTGCTCACAAAGAGGCCCACTGCCTACAAGGAGACACACTGTCTACAAAGTGATAAAAATCACAGTCTTGAACTGGAGAATGACATCTCTACCATGTCCGGATCAGTTCCAATTAAGCCCAAAAACCTCTGTTCTACCTTTCGCACTTCTCTTCGCTATGCCACACTCATCCACACAATCCACACTTCGAAATGAACTCACAAACTGTTATTTATACATGACATCAACTTAGGAACAATCATCTAAGTCAGCAAACAACCATAAGAGTATCCGCAAGATGAATAACACATCTGGTCGGCCACCACAAGAACATTCGCAGGATGAACAACTCATCCGGTCGGCTAAACAGAGCAAGAACTTCATCCAGAAGAATAACTTCAATTCCGGGCTCTACTATCAATGCGGATCAACAACACAACCTCAACACGATCCAGAAACCTTCACAAGCCTGTCTGAATGACCAGGTACGTCCGCATTTCCTTTACTTACTGAAATCTCTTATCCTCCTTATCCGGAACTTCAAGAACACAGTCTGTCGCCACTGTCATAATGCAAGAGGTACTTCCGGACCTCCAAATCATACACAACTCGAGATGGCACATCACAAGGACATCCCAAATACTCTTTCCAATCCGCAGATTAGGATTGTACAATTCCGGATCTCACCGGACCTTTCTGTGATCCTCTGTCACCTCTAAGCACTTGCCGGAACCGGTTCCACACAGACAGCCATAACTTCTTCAGGTCTTCATGCGGACCTCTGAAAACTTGACTGAAGCATCTCAAGACTCATATCTGAAAACCCTTTAATCCGCATCCTCCGGTTCTCAACCTATCCAATATATTTGCCTTCTTCTCATCACTGTTCTTCACTGTTCCTGACTGAGGGTAATTTTCTCAATATCCTCAACACACAGCTCATCCAATCCTTCTTGTCAATGTAATATGAGTATGTTGACATCAATGACAACACTGGTTCACCTCATACTTGCAACAAATCCCAGATCTTCAGAGCAGCAGGCACCTTATTTTTCAAGCATAGAGGCTGAAATTCAAGATGTATATGAAAGACTACAAGGTGATAGATTGAGAATGAGATCAGAGGTGTTTTGGGAATGCCCATTCTTAGATCCCCTTGACAGATTTGAAGAAACTGAGTCCCCAAGGGATGATGATGATGACCAAAATGGGAAGGGACCATCCTCTTCTATGCCCAAAGATGAAGAATTAGCTAAAGAAATCAGGAGATTGAGGGCTGAATTAGAATATTTGTAGGCTTTGAGGATTAGAGATGATATGAGACAAAAGGTACAAGCTCTAAAAATTGCTCAACATGATTGAGTTCCCACCCTTGATATTGCAAATGTGCTGAGAAACCAGCAAAGAAGTGAAGTTCAAAATCAACAGAATGATCAGAGACAAAATACAAACAATGTTCGGGTACCATTAAACAATGTGAGAAATCAAAATGCTAATAGGAACACAAATGTTAATTAGTTTGGTAGACAGCCAATGCAGTTGGATAGATTTAGGCAGCTAGTTTTTAATGGTATTCCTAGTTACCCTACCCCATTGATAAACATGTAAGGTCTCAGGTACCAAAGTTTTCAGGAAACAATGTTGTGTCAGGGGAAGATCATTTAAAGGCCTTTCAGAATGTTATTGACAACTTTGAGGTTGAACATGAAGATGTTTTTATGAAATTGTTTATGCAGTCCCTAGTTGATGAAGCTAGAGAGTGGTATAAAAGTCTGCCTGACCAGAGTGTCTCATCATGGGATGATTTTAGAAGGATTTTTAAAGAACAATATGGTGACAAGACTGATCCAAGCTTTTTTATAAATGAATTCACTAGTATTACTAAGGGGTCAAATGAGCATGTTGCAGATTTTAATGCTAGGTTCACTAGAGTGTTGAACAAATTACCACTTCACATGAGGCCTAATGAACCAATGTGCATGGTACTATACATAAATGTTTTTGATGCTAAAATAGGTTATGGGCTAAGAGATAAGGGTCCTACTAGCCTCAGGGATGCTTTTAGAATTGCAATCAACATTGAAAATAATAGGAGAGCATCTGGTAAGACAAATAGAAGGGATGATGTAAAGATTCTGCAAAATCTGAATAATAAGTCTCAAAATACTCAAGGTAATGCATCTGCTTCCAAAGAGAAATTAGATAAATTTACAACCATTGTTAAGAACCTAAGTTATAGACTTGTTAAAAATGAAAAGGGGATAGGTCCCGAAAGGCGGGTTTACCAAAGACAAGAGAAGAGACCATCATTGCATGATATGCCATATAACACTAATTGGCATAATGGTAAACCTATTCTCCCAAATAGCAACACTAATCAAAGAGCTCAAAATGTTAAGGAGACTCCTGATCCTTTCAAGAAAGCTATTAACATTGTTGATGATACCCCATGGTGCATAATCTGTCAAATGCCTCACTCACAATCACAATGTATGATTTCTTAATCTTTGTATAATAATGCTGTCACTTGTGATGAATGCAATGAGCCAAATTATATGGAGGATGATAATGTCAATATGTTGTTCACAAATGGGGAGTGTTCTTTTTATGATGATGATGAAAGCACAAATCATGTGACTCAGGTCTGCCAGCAGATTTCCTATGATGAGGATGATGAAGATAACTATGCTTATGCTTAGGACTCATGCATCTTTCTGAATAACTTGAGAAGGCCTTCTGATGAAGAGATTAGAGCTCTCACAGCTATAGCAGTGGCTCAAGTCAAGAACAACTATAACATTAGAGGTAAAGCTCAGGTTGGTGATCCACACCAACCAAAAGACACCTTTGTGAATCAACTAATGCATAATCATAAAGGGGTTGAACTACATAAGACTCGATGGAATAATAATAAGAAAAATTCAAAGAAAAAACCAAGTCATGATTCTCAAAGACCAGAAAATGAAGTTCCCCAAAATGAGGATCAGAATAAGAATTCTCAGGTCATGGATGACAATCAAAAAGCCATTAAAATTAAGGCTAGATCAGCTCAGGATAAGAATAAAACCATGACTCAAGCTACAACTATTATACAAAATTATGCTTCCTTTGACATAACTTAGGTTTTATCCCAGATAAAGGTCTCTGTTCCATTGACGGAGATGATGAAAATTGAAGAATTCAGGAATAAAGCATTGTCCCTAATTTCAGGAGTAGCTTGTCAGGCTGAGCAGAATGTTGAGACTCAGGGTAAGAAACAAGCCTTGTGTATTGATGAGGATGAATTTCCTAAAGTCTGTCTGGGGGTGACGATGACAAAATGCCCTTCACAGGTTGAACCGTTTTATGTCTCCCTTGTTATCAATGGAATTGCAATCAAGAATTATATGCTTGACTCAGGAGCATCAACAAATATTATGCCTCTTGCTATCATGCAACAAGCTGGATTGAAAATAGATAAGGCATGTGGAAAATGCTATGCAATGGATGCTAGAGAGGTACCAGTTATAGGAATCATGAAGGATGTGGATTTTATGCTAGCAGCATATCCAGAAAAGACTTACAAAATGAACATAATAGTAGTTGACATAAAGCCATAGTATGGTATGCTGTTGTCAAGAAGATGGGCAACATTGGTTGGAGGAAGTATGTAGTTAGATTTATCATATGTTGTGATCCCAATGAATGGTAGAGATGTCAAATTGGTCAGAGAAGAGAGGTCACCAGAAATAGTTGAAGATCAAGATTCAGAAGAGCGTATTTGTTTTATGGATACTGACTGTGAGAATTTTAGAATTGTCTTAGATGATCAAGGAAGCAAAGGGAGGGATCTTTACATTCAAGAACTTGACCAACAAGGTCTCTGGACTATGTATTTTGACGGAGCTTGTTCAAAGGAAGGTTCTGGTGCTGGAGTTGTGTTTTTGTGTCCAACAGGTAAGCTCTTGAAATTCTCTTTCTTGTTAAAGTTTTCCTGCACAAATAATATTCCAGCATATGAAGCTTTGCTACTAGGGTTAAATGTTGCTTTGAAGCATGGGATTAAGATACTAAAAGTATTTGGAGATTCAGAATTAATTGTCTCCTAGGTGAGAGATAAATATGCTTCAAAAAATAAAAGGTTAAAATAGTATAAGCATGCTGTATGGGAAACAATTGAATTATTGGATGCTTTTTCAATAAATTGGATAGAAAGATCAAAGAATGTCATGGGAGACTTTTTAGCTAATGTGGCCATAAGGCCGGATGATGTCACTTTGTCTGATGTTACAAATGTTGAAGTTAAAATTAGACCTGCAGTACTAGATAATATATGCAGTTGGAAGGTGTTTGATGATGATAGAGATTTGTTGAAGTTCCTACACTGCATAGATGAATATGAGAACCAAGAGATTGATTTTCAGAACTTTGTAGAAGTTGTGAATGGAAAAGAAACTCTTTTGGGGAAAGAAGTAATTCAACTTAAAACAAATAAAATCCCCAGAGGGCTAGTTGCTTTAGAAAGAGCATTTGACAATAGAGACCAGTTTGCTATGAAGGCATCTCCTACAAACAAGGATGACTTGGAGGAGATAAACTTGGGGACATGCCATGTCCCTAAAAGGGTATATATTGGCAAATAGCTCAAGCCACACATCAGGAGTATGTTGATTGCATTATTGAAAAAATATAAGCATGTCTTTGCATGGTCATATGAGGACCTAAAAGCTTATAAAGAAGACTTATTCCAGCATGAGATCCCTTTGAAGCTTGGAGCTAAGCCATTCAGATAGAAACAAAGACCTATTAACCCAACTTTGGCTCCAAAAATGCAAGAAGAGCTTGTAAAGCTTAGGGAGGCTGGGATAATTGTGCCTATTAGACACTCAACTTGGGTGTCCAATCTTGTTCCAGTTAGAAAGAAAAATGGTGATATAAGACTTTGTGTGGACTTTAGAAATTTGAATGTATCTTCTTTAAAGGATAATTATCCACTGCCTAACATGGAGGCTATGCTGCAGAAGGTAACTAGTTGTGAGCTTTTATCCATGATGGATGGATTTTTAGAATATAATCAGGTGAAGGTAAAAGAATCTGAACAATAGAAGACTGCTTTCACCACTCCATGGGGGACTTATGTATATGTAAGAATGACATTTGGACTAACAAATGCAAGTGCTACATTTCAGAAGGCTATGGATGTTGCTTTTGCAGGATTGATTGACTCAATTTTGGCTATATATCAGGATGATTTAACTGTTTATTCAAAAAAGGAGGAGCAACATTGCATGCATCTAGAACAAATTTTTATTAGGGCATTGGAATATGGCATTTCACTTAACCCAAAGAAATGTGCTTTTGGGGTAGTAGAAGGAAAACTATTGGGACACATTGTTTCCAAGGATGGAGTCAGGATTGATCCTGAAAGGGTTGCTGCAATTGACAAAATTCAAATTCCTAAAATAATGAAAGGCATTCAGTCTTTCCTTGGGCAGATTAACTTTGTTAGAAGATTCATTCCCAACTTTGCAGAGATTATAAAGGATATTTCTAAAATGTTGAAGAAGGGTGAAACTATCAAATGGGAAAGTGAAGCAACTAGATCATTTCAGAACATCAAAGAGGCTATAAAGGTGGCTCCTGTGTTGAGATCTCCTGATTTTTATAAGCCACTTCAGTTGTTCTCATTTGCCTCTTTTCACACTATTGCTGCATGTTTATTACAGAAAAAAGAAGATGGTTTTGAACAACCTATTGCTTTCTTTAGCATGTCATTGTAGGCAGCCGAATTGAAATATGATATCATGGAAAAATAGGCATACGCATTGGTTAGGGCAGTCAAAAGATTTAGGCCATACTTAGTAGGATCTTAGATAGTTGCATATGTGCCCCATGTAGCAGTTAAGGACATTTTCACTTAGCAGGAAGTGACAGGAAGAAGATGCAGGTGGATTAACAAGTTACAAGAGTTCAACATTGAGATACAAATTACAAAATTGGTAAAGGGACAGGGTTTGGCTAAGATGATGACACAATCAAATTTGGAGGCATGCCAGGTGAATGTAGTTCAGGATGAAGTTGTTAACATGTCAGAATCTGGATGGTACAAGGATATTGTGTATTATTTGCAGAATTTGAATTGTCCTTCCCATCTCAGTGATAGTCAAAAAAGGACCTTAAAGTTACATGCTATCAAATACATCATTATTCAAAGAGAATTATATTGGAAGAATCCTAATGGTGTATTACTTAGGTGTGTGGATGAAAATCAAGCTATGAATATTTTAAATGACATGCACAAAGGAATGTGTGGTGGACACTACACTGCCAAGACAACAACTCACAAAACTCTTAGAGAAGGCTATTGGTGGCTGACCCTTTTCTCAGATGCATAAAAGATGGTAAGGAAATGTGATCCCTGTCAAAGGTTCTTAGGAAAACTCAAGTATGAAGGTGCATTACCCTTAGAACTGTAACTATGTAGGCTCCATTTTAGCAATGGGGAATTGATTTTATAGGGGAAATTTAAAAAAGATCAAGTGGAGGACATAGTTGGATTTTGGTCGCTACTGACTATTTTACTAAATGGATTGAAGCCATTCCAACTAAGAAAGCTACAAGTAGGGTGGTGATGGATTTCATTTTGGAACACATTATTATCAGATTTGGAGTGCCAGTCAAAGTGGTCACAGACAACGCCATGTGTTTTAGATCTGGTGAGTTTGTTGATTTTTGTAACAACTATGGGATTGATTTGTCATATGCATCACTATATCATCCACAAGGAAATGGTCAGGCATAATCAAGTAACAGAAGCCTCATAAAAATCATCAAAAGGATGGTAGACAAGAAACAAAAGGGCACGGGATTCAAAGCTAAAGATGGCACTATGGGCTAATCAGATAACAGTGAAGAAAGCAATTGGAAGGTGACCTTTTGAGCTACAGTATGGCGCACCAGTCAAGTTACCTGTGAATAATCTCTTGCCAGTTTATAGATTCATACAAGAAAATGATAAAGAGATTGAGGACTCAATGAATGAAAGGATAAATCAACTGGTTGCATTGGATGAAATTAGAAGAGAAGCACAGAAGACAAATATCAAGAAATAATAGAAGGTGAAATATTTGTTTGATAAAAGGGCTATAGGAGGGAAGTTTTAGATAAGCAACTTAGTCCTTGTTTGGAATGCAAAGAACCAGGATAAGGGCAAGCATCGTAAATTTGAGCCCTTATGGATGGGCCCATACCAAATCAGCAATACTCATAGAGAAGATTCCTACTTTCTCCAGGCCCTAAATGGTGAACTACTGGAATTGCCCATGCACGGTAAATTCCTTAAAGCTTATTTCTCATCAATGAATATCTTGTGTGCATATTGTAAACTTGGTGTAAATAGTCTATACATATCTTGTGTGGTCGAGGTTTTGCTTTTGTGCGTTTTGCCCGGTCTGCATCCCAGAGATCTGGAGTTCTCGCCATGCATGCAAGAGGCATGCATCCCCAGTCGGAGCCAATGGTGGTGCCCACCTAGGGTTAGGATTTTGAGTTGAGTCTACAAGCCTATATTTTTATTCCCTCAAACTCTTAATGCCTTAGGTTTTATTTTCCCTCGGCCTCCTGCATTGTATCTTCTATTTCTGCATTGACCGTTTGCAGCAAGTCATCTATCACTTAAGATGCATTTCATGTCATAGTACTCATCGAATGACTGGCCCCCTTTGCCTTGTGTTACCTCCTCTTCCCGTCATGAAAAAATGTTAAGTTTAAAAATCCTTAAGCGATGGTGGGGTCCACAGTTGTATACATGTGTTGTTGTATGTTTGTATCTAATGTATAGATGCAAATGTACAAGGCCGGACCTGAGAGGAAATTACAATCCGCTTGTGAAAGTAGAAAAATGGTTGTATGTGTCTTTGTATGCATATAAGTTTGTACATGGCATTCGGGTACATTTCTGAGTGTGAAAAGGTGGTAGCGCATCACATATTCCATCTCAGATTCCGTGCTTGTATGTGAAAGTTTGTATGTATATGTTGTATATTCGATATACAATGGGTAGATACAACGCAGGATTTCAAAGAAGATTCAAATCAGGTTGAATAGTTATCAGGCCCACAAGTGTACAAGGGGGATTGTATGTATGTTCAATATACAATATGACATACAAAGTAGAATGTACAATCCCAGACTTCAAAGTTTATCAAATCAGGCCTGGCGGATGTTGATACAAAAAGCAGAGTTGAAAAGTCAAAGCATTTTCTTTTGTATCATGAGTTGTATGTTCCCGATATACAATGGCTGATGTACAATGGAACATACAAAGGCCAGATTTAAAATTATTTTAAATATGTTGCATAATCAGGTTGGTGTCCGCTATTGTATATTGTATCACATATACAAAAGCATATACAATGCAATATGCAAAGCGGGAGCAGTCAAGGTCAACTATCTTCAAAAGCATGGTGGGCCCCACGCAGTTGTTTTTCCCGTGATTGTATGTGTGTACATATACAATGCAAGATACAAAAGGCACATGTACAATCCTGGATGCAAATGAAAAGTTTGTTGTGGCAGATAAGTGGCTGGGGTCTGCGGGTTGTATATTGCACATTGTATGTACGATATACAATGAAATATACAAAGAGGAGATACAATGCCCGGACCTTATTGAAATTTCAAATTGGTTCATAATGATTTGGGGTCCGCCCTTATATGTGGTGATTGTATGTATATACAATTGCAAATACAATTTCAAATGCAAATGGATACAATGGCTCGTCGGCAAGACATTGTCCATCGGTGGATGTTTCCTGGATATCTCTGATGACTGATAAGATGTAGTGGTGGGTCCCAATAACTCAACGATATTCTTTGCTGTGATAGGGCCTAAGATGGAGATCCAATGAGGTAGTGACAAGTGTCCAAGGTGATTGTTTGTGTATGCACATGCATATACAAAGATTTGAATATGCAAAGGGCGAAAAGGTAAAAGGATTGCATTGGTGCTTAAGGTGATTTTTTGCAGTGAAAAGTCAAGGGAGAGAAAGCCGCCCATGTCACACGTTTTCATTGGTCAAGAACTTTTCAGCGTGGGTGACTAGGATTGTCTAATCTAGTCAGTGAGCCGATGCTATAGATATTAGAGAGGAGGAAAGGAATCGATGACCCTGATTCAAATTTTCAAAAGGGTGAATTTCTATGTGTCTGTAGCTGCATTTCAAGTAGAAGGAATTTCAGAACAAGCAAACCACTGCATTTCAAAAATAGTTGGTTGGCCATAATGATAGGATTGCAAAGGTATGGGTCGAAGGATTGACAGGTCAACTACCATCTTAAAGGAGAAAATCTTCAAGCAACTGCACATCTCCCAAGTTCAACTGCTCCTTCCCTCTCCTCTCTGGTGCATTTAATGTTCTTGGTGCCATTTTGATGGTGCATTGTATCTGGTAGAATTTTGAAGTGATAGTGTAATTAATGCTGAGTACACGTTCTTGGTGTATAAGAGAACTGTGTCACTCATTCTTGTTGTTGTTGAAGACTGGACAAATTTTTGGTAGAATAACAAGGTACAGTTTGGCTAGTGGCTCTGTTGGGTGTCTTGTGAGTTTATGAATCATATGTTAAATGTTTTATGCATAGTTTTGCTGGTTTCATGTTAATTTTATATGAGAAATGCATCATTGCATGTGTTCAGTTGTTTGTCTCCAAGTTGTGGGCATCTTTTCTTTTGAATCTAAATAGCTAAGGGTTATTTGGGATTCAGGAAAATGGATTTTCTATATTGAATGTCTAATCTCTTATCTTTGCTCAAGGAACAAATTAAATGTTTTAGGTTAAGCATTGGGAATAGTATGCTGCAATAGGGATATTATCAAGTCTGAATGACTAAATACTTAGTCTTGGGAAGTATCTGTAAGGAAGACACTAAAAATTTCCCCTTGAAACTTAATTATTGATTCAAGTTTATGGTAATCATTCACATGTGTATGTCTATTGACTTCGAGACTCGAGATAGGCACCAGTCTGGTCTTGTATTGAGGTTACAATCCAAGGTCCCAGTCTTGCATATAAATACAAAATACAAATTCAAACTTCAAATATAAACCTTTAGGCCATTAGAAGTAGTTTTAGGACTAAAATCCTCTGTTTCACAACTAAGCATAGGCCCAAAGCTAGCCCCTTTGCACTTATTTTATAGTTTTGGTCTGCATAAGAGAGGATTTATTTGCTTTGTGTCAACATCCCAGCAAGTTCATAGATGCATTTCATGGATGTTGAATAGGGAATACCCCCTAGGTTCTGTAGAGCCTAAAGAAGGAGAGGAGATATTTATAGGGTCTATCTCCTATACTATTGGCCCCTGGCTCAGAAATCCTATTGATCAATGATGGCTACCTTGTAGGGATAACTGGGAAGCATCTAGTTTGGGAAAAAGCCCAACACCAAGTATCATCCTATCATTCCTTATTAGGCTCTTTACTTCACTAAATTTCTTATCCAAAAATGCATTCCTGAGTTTAGTCTCTGCAAACTTCTCAAAGACTCAAAATGTGTACTTACAGAATTTACAAGATTCTTCAAATGTATGGAGGGAGAGTCAGATGGATTCTTCTGGAAGGTTGGTATTATCTTCTCCAATACTCTGGTTGTAAGGCCTAGCAGCTCACTGTCCTCAATGTGAGATTTCAACATCTTTTCTCTTGCCTTGGCTTGTGTAAAAGATGCTATCTTCATTACTTGAACTGGGGAGAGAGCATCTAGATTGATTGGTCCTTCAAACAGCTCTGGTTTATCAAACTCAAGCATCTCTTTACCCAGGAGACTTTTCATTGCATCTGTAGTGTCTCTTGCCACAATTCCTAAACCACCTTCATTTCCTTGAGATTTCTCAGCATCAAAATTTTCCTGTGTGGGTGCATTAACATTTGCACCATCTTCTTCTGCCTTGTCTTCTTTACCCTCTTCTTTCTCTTCCTCTGCTACACCTTTTTCTGTATCATCTACAGGGGGAATCTTTTCTTTGTCTTCACCACTTGCTACCTATTCTAGAGGACTTTGTGTAGTAGCAATATTATCTTCTTTTTCATATTGATCAGGTGGAGTTAGAGTATCTCCTGCATCATCAATTTTGTCCACCATCTCTGAGTCTTCTTTGATTGTTTTCTCCTCTTCCATTACAAAGGAGTCATCATCCTTAGTTTGTTGCTCACTGATGTTTACTTTTTCAACATCCAGAATTGATGAATCAATGCCATCATCTGTCTCCTCATAGGTTTGTTCCGAAGGATCTAGATTATCACCGTGGTCATCATTTCCCTTTTCAATCTCTTCTTCTGAAGCTTCTTGTTCTGGAACTAAAGGATTGTCTTCCACAACTTGTTCCTCTAAAACAATATAATATTTATCTTTATGCAAGGCCTTCCTTAAAATTTCCTCTATTTCCTTTACAACTTCCTCAGTTTCACCAAGCATTAGCTTGTTCATCTGAATTTTTCTTCTAAATTTATCCTTAACTCCCTTGAGGATTTTATCTTCTTCCCTTCTAGTCATTACTGGACACAGGGTGGAGAGGACATATTCTCTGAGTTCTATGTCTTTATCCTTGGTGGCTTCCTTCCTCATCTCTAGTATTTTCCTTAAACTTTTAGGAATTTCTTACAAAATTTATAGTAGAGCTCTATTGAATTTATTCAAGTATAGGATGGTGGCATCCTCCAAGATTTTCTTATTCTATTCATCAAAACTATCATAATATTTTATGACAGGCCTTAGATTTCCATGAACAGTAATTGTTTTTACTATTTCATCAATAGTCATAGCAACCTTACTAGTCTCTTGCTTTTTACTTGCCTTTTTGCTCCCAGAAGGTTGGTCCTCAGGAGCCCTTGAAATCTTGGCTCTCTTAGATCTTATTTATTTAACTTCTTCATCTATCTCCGTCTCTTCATCATCTTTTGTGCTCACATACATTCTTGTGGCCTTTGTTTTCTTTCTCTTACTTCCTTCACCAAATGGTTTGTCTTCTGGTTTTGTAGGTTTAGGGGGAATAGAAGCAGTAGAGAGATCCTAGTAGTCCTTGGAGTGGGGATGGTTCCACTAGAGCATCTTCTTGTTTCTTGTCCTTCTTTTCCTTTTCAGTCTTTTCAATTCTTTCTCTATTTTTCTTTACTGCCTCCTTGGTTAGGCCAATGCTTTCAACATACCTTTCAACTTGCCTTTGAATTTTTCTCTTGATCTCTGGTTACCTGAGCTCAACATTCAATTTTAGGCTTAGCTCCTTATACGTTCCAAACCTTTCAACAAAGGTGTCTTTTGATTTTCTCAAGAGATGTTGAGCATACATGTCTAAGACCTTTTCATCAACCTCATAGCCCATAGGCATAATCCATACAGTTCTGGGTTCTATAGCCTCCATTAGGCATTGATCAGTATCTACCATAAAGCAGATTTCATTCTCGTACTTCTCAACTATTGATTTGGGGATTCTTTCCCTTGAGTGCATCATGCTCTAAAATTTTTTAAAGTACCCCCATATTGCATTCTTTTGGGCACTTGAGTTTCCAATGCTATGTAAATGATCCCTTATTTGAATTGCAATTGGCTTGTCATGTGTCCATTGCACACCTTGCACTCTAGGTACTTCATTCATGAAATAGAAGAATAAGCATATAATTAAGAAACCATACTTGAAGGTGTTTTTCTTATCCTTCTTGATTTTACTCAGATTTTCAACCAGTTGGTTCTGTAGTAGCTCACATAAGTCATAATTTACATTTTCCTTCAACATTTGATATGCTACATAAATAGTAGTTCCAAAGACTGAATTCTCTTTGCTAGAGTGATAGGTCTTGTAGCTAATCACCATGGAAACAAACTTCACATCTAGTTCTATAATGTCATTTATGGTCATAGCCCTCTTACCAAACTTTGCACCAGTTGCATCAGTAACAATTTAGTTTTTCACAGATTTTAACATGGGTAATCCACCGATTGAGTTTAACCCAGTCAGAGTTCTGATAACATTCTTGGTAATCTTGAATGGTTTTAATAACCATATGAATTCATCATGTATCCAACTCAACACATATTGAACCCATTCACTTTCATCATATGTCATAAATTCAATCACTTGAAGAAATGTTTGCTCTCTAGGGTTTCAAATTCTAGTTTCAGTTTATAGTTATCATCCTTTAGATGGCTCTTAAACAATTCAAGGAACTTTAGATTCCCAAATTCTTCTACATTGTAGTGTATGTATGCCCTAATATCTTCAACATGTAGTACTCTGTATGGGACACCAGAGAATGCACCTAATGGTTCGATTTCAACTAACTTGTAAGGATGTTTCTTAAATTTTGGATGGGGCCTTTCAGTAATGTCAACAACAAGAGGAGTAGCCATCTCAACAGATTTTAGATTCAAAGCTTTATAGAGAAGTACCTTTTTCTTTTATAGGGTTAAGGTTGATCAATTTTGAGTTGAATTCACTCTTCATGCTTCAATCTCTAGATTTGCAACTCAGATGCTCTTCTTCTTGTTTCCTTCGAATGCAAAGCGATTCAAATGCATGACTAAGTGATCTTGTATCCCCTGCAAAACCTAATTTGTCATTGTAATAAATGCATTTTCCTAACTTCATCCAGTTACTCTGTAAGATACCCAACTAATTCTACTAAAATTTTTCCTTACTTAAACAAATTTACTTACTTTTAATCCATCAGCTACTTAACAACTTAATGACATACATCAAAGATAACAACTTGAATGAATCAATCTTGAAGCTGGGTACTTGTCTTATTGCTTGATTCAATCTTATTGCAAATGTCTTATTACAAAGATAATGCTTTCAATAGCATGAATGTATACACTTTTTCAAAGGGATTACAAAAGAGGCCTTGAAGCCTTGATGTTTACAATGACTTCTCAATTGATCAACTCTATTGAACTCAATGATGTCAATTGAATGTTAACACCTCACAATATCACAAGGGAGCATCACCTCGTTAGTTGAGGGAGCATCACCCCAACATTTGAAACTCGCAGGCCTCAAGACTTCAAGCACAAAGCTTTTAGAGAGAAATTTGCCAAAAGATTAGATGTTAAATGAATGAGAGAGCTCCTCCTTTTATAGGCCTTCCAAAGGCAATGAAGGCACGTTTTCCAAGGAGCATATTTAGGAGAATATTCCTCTTGACAACTCATCCTGAGTTGGCAATCTTATCCAAAGGCCCTGACATGGATCCAAATGCCATCCTGTTAACCAATGAGAGCCTAGGTAGTTGCAACTACCTTTTCTTTTGTCTAGGCACCAATTTGAAGCAGTTTGATCATGGAATGGCACACAATGTAGACCTAGGCACCCAACTGAGGTAGCAGAGGCATGGATATGCACCTAGAGGAATTTGATGACTCCATACACCCTTAGAACGCTTAGTGAAGATCTTTTAGATTCTAGGTGCCATCTCCTGATGGGGCGCCTTGTTCCAAAACTAGTCTTGAAGGCTTGCAACTATCTTAGGTGCACATGTGGAGGAGTTTCAACTAGCAACAGTGCCTAACACCTCAAGGAAGATTTTCTACACAATTCACACTCTCAAACACTTGCAATCAAACCTTTTTGATGCTCCTTTAATCTAGCACCCTCACCTGGAGTACCAATATCTTGGTTTGACCATTCAACTACATTTAGGTGCACTTATTGATAAGTCCCTTAGGCGCAATAAGATGCCAGGGGAAGAGTAGAGTGGCGCCTCATCTCCTTGAAGTAAATTCTAACTTCATTCAAGCTTTTCAAGAGTTTCTGAACCTTTTCCAAGTGCAACTTTGGTATCATAACATCAAAAATCACTCTTCTACGCACCATAGGGCTTCCTAAGGGAAGGCGCAATGGTGGGGTTTGGAATGAAGAAGGATGAACCTCAACCTCTCAATACTACACTTAGATAAAGATGATGACTTCTACTGGAAGGATGATCAACTTGACCTTTTTATTGTGTATTTACCCTTTTCAACTCACAATCTAGCTTAGGTGCCATTCAAGGGTTGTCCAGATATGATCTAGCACGCTAGGTACAATTTTGGGTTAGGAAAAATCATGGAGTAGCGCCTTGACCTTTGACGCAAGTTTGGCGCCATAAAGCCTCTAGACTAGATCCTTAGAACTTGAAAACATTCTTGCTCCTTAAAAATTCCTCTTACATACTTGGGCACCATTTCAAGTGTCCGGGATGATCATCAAACCAAGGCGCTAATCTTGCTTCATGGAGTAGGTGCATGTGTGAGGTGCAAGAGAAGATAAAGTGCGCCTAGTTGGGTTTAATACATCTCAAGATGGAAATGATGTCTTTGAGTGAAGGTATAACCTATTTGATAAACCTTAACCTCATTGATAATGCAAAAACCTATTTACTCTTCAATCTACCTTAAGGCGCCATTTCTAGGTGGAAAAGATATGCTAGGGCACCTCAAGTATCAAGGCGCATTTTGAAGGTTGTTTGCTCCAGGGTGAGTGCCTAACATCCCTTAAACCATCTTGCACTTCCAAATGATGATTGAACCTTAACATCTCCTCATTAAGGCACTTTGTCTAAAACAACTGATGTACTTTGTATCATGATGTTTGTTATCTAGGCGTCATTTGAGGTTAGAAGTAAGACAAAGTGCACCCTAACCCAGACTTAGCCAAATTTTGGGTTTCTAACTTAGATCCGGCAAAACAAATAGATTGAGTTAGTCAAAAAACCAATTCATTCCCTCATCATTCTAAATTAGCCTCTGGGAATGATCAATAGGCTAATCCATTCTTCACTTGATGATCAAGCCGAAAACGGGGACATGACAGTCTCCCCTTCCCAAGATTGCTTGTCCTCAAGCAATTGAAGGTTAGGATGCTCAAGAATCTTTTCTTCTTCCCAAGTAGCATCCTCCATTGGCAGTCCTTTCCACTTCACTAGATATTCTCTTATGCTCTGGTTGCATAGCTTCTTCTCCCTTATGTCCACCACACTTTCAGGTACTAGTGCAAGTATTCCTTCTTCATCAAGTGGTGGTAGTTCATCAGATGAAACCACATGTTTTCCTAGTGCCTTTTTGAGACATGACACATGAAACACATTGTGGATGTGGCTTCCTGCTAGCAAGTCAAGTTCATATGCCACTTCCCCTACTCTTCTCAACACCTTGTAGGGTCTGTAGAACCTGTTGATAACTGAGAGGGGGGGTGAATCAGTTATCCTAATTATTTCTTCTTTCTGAACTTTCTTATTAATCAATGCAGCATTAAATCAAATGAGCAAACATAACCATGAAAATAGAGATACACATGACACAATATTTTTGACATGGAAACCCTGTTAAGGGAGAAAACCACGGGGTGATTAACCCAAAGATTTTCTCTATTAGAAGAATAAGGAAATACAAAATGGCACTTGCCAATTAGGGCTCATTGCCCGAGCACACTACTCACAAGGAGGCACACTACCTACAAAGAGACACACTGTCTACAAAAGAGTGTTATACAATACTTGAACTGATTGGTAGCATCTGCAAATGCTAGAGTCCAATTCCAGTTAGGCTCAGTATACTGATCTGCTGCACTTCATCTTTCCTTTTCGCTTAAGCTTCTTTCCTTTCACATACCGGACCTTCCTTATTGTTTCTGCTCTGTACTTCTACTTTTATTCACATATAAATAACCACAACAACAACTCTCACAACTGAATCCATCATGTATATATATCCGCATAGGTAGTTTCATCACCTTTCTAGTCGGCACCTAGAATAGTCAATCTTTTCACTAATTCTGATAGTCGGCTGAATCCTTGCACATCAAGTAATGCGGATCAAGTATATACTTGTATAAATAATTAATCATGTCGGCCAAACATGTTTCATGCCTTCATAACCTTTACCACAATCAGTAATATATCCAGAAAGTAGTCTGATGTTCTGTCAGTCAGTTCTTCCTCTGTTCACACTATCACTCAGGAATCCGGTACTCAACTATTCATATCTTTTTCCTCATCTGTCACCGGAGGCTAAAAACTTGGAATATACCACTCAAGGTAGTCCTCTTGACTTCCCCAAATCTGTACTGCACCAAGATACTTCCTCTGAGAGATCCGGACCTGTCTGTTGGACCTTGCCACATGCTCTGTTCTTGTTTACCGGACCACAACATTCTTCACTCTGACTTCCGGTAGAGACACACCATGTCCTGCGGATGTGTGGGATGAACTTTGTTACCATCAATAACAATAATCATGAATCCATATAGTGTCTCTTGCCAACAGAACCTTGGTTTCAATTTCTCTACACCTGACTTCTTGAAAGTGCTTTGTCTATATGGCTGAAGTAGTAGAAACACCATGTCACCTACTTCAAAGTTTCATTCAACTCAGTGTTTGTCAGCATACAACTTCTACTGATTTTGAGATCTTTGCAAGTTGTCCTTAAGGACTCTCAAAATATCTTGAGTATCCTTCATCAATTCACTTGCTCGGGGAGCTCTACTATCATCCAAAGCTAGATCAACAAATGAAACTACTTCATATCCATACAAAGCTTGGAAGGGAGTCATGCCAATTGACATGTGAAAAGTGGTGTTGTAGTAGTATTCACCTAGATGTAGCCACTTAATCCAAGCACGATGATGATCAGACACATAGTTTCTCAAGTATCCCTCAAGCCATTTATTTACAATTTCAGTCTGTCCATTAGTTTGAGGATGATAGCTAGTGCTTGGTGTCAAGTCAGTTCCAGCTAGTTGAAATAGCTCTCTCCAAAACACACTGATGAACCGGCTATCTCAATCACTGACTATGTTCTTAGGAAGGCCATGTAGTCTGAAGACTTCATGAAAGAATAACTCAGCTACTTGCAAAGCTGATGACTCAACTGGAATTGCAAAGAAGTGAGCATACTTTGTCGATCTATCCACAACTACATAGATGCAGTCTCTTCCATTCACCTTCGGAAGACCTGTGATGAAGTCCATAGAGATACTCTCCCACTTATGTTTTGGAATTGACAGTGGTTGGAGTAATCCTGCTAGAAATGTATGTTTTGTCTTATTTTGTTGACAAGTCAGACACTCCCTAACATACTGAAGAACTTCTTCCTTCAAACCTTTCCAAGTGAATCTTTCCCTGATTTGTCTGTATGTCTTGAAGTAGCCAGGGTGTCCTACAAGTGGAGTATCATGGTATGTCCACAAAATCTGTTGCTTCAATTCTGATTCAGGAGTTAGATAAATTCTATCTTTATAATAGATGATATCATCAACCATCTTGTATCTATCATCTTGAATGACTCCATCCATGATCTCACAAGAAAAATTAGATTTGGAATACTCAACTAGAAGCTAAGACTTACAATCAACTGAAACTTTGCTTAGGGCACAAATGACAAGTTTTCTAGACAAGGCATCGACAACCACATTCTTCTTGCCTTTCACATATTCAATGTCGAAATCATATGCCTATATCTTCACAACCCACTTCTGTTGTCTTTCATTCAAATCCTTCTGCCCTAAGAAGTATTTCAAACTATTGTGATCAGTTCTGACCACCAACTTAAATCCAACTAGATACTGGCATAATTTAGCCAAGGCATGCATGATTGCCAGCATCTCTTTGTCATAAGTTGAGTACAATATTTTTGTATCCTTCAACTTCCTGCTCTCAAATGCGATGGGATGTCGATCTTGCATCAAAACAGCTCCAATGCCTTCTCCTGAAGCATCACATTCTAAAACAAAGGACTTAGTAAAATCTGGCAAAGCCAGCACTGGTGTTGTACTCATTACTTCTTTTAATCTGTCAAATGCAGCTTGAGCTTCCATTGACCAGATGAAAGCACCTTTCTTTGTCAGATTTGTTAAGGGTGTGGCAAGTTGTGAGAAACCTTTAACAAACCTTCTGTAATAGCTGTAGAGGCCAAGGAAACCTCTTAGTTCTAACACATTTTTGGGAACTGGCCAATTGCGAATGGCTTCAATCTTTTCTTCTTGAACTTTCACACCATTTGCCCCAATCACATGACCTACGTACATAATCTCCTTCAAGCCAAAATCACACTTAGACATCTTTGCATACAAAGATTGATTCGCCATGACATTCAATACTTCATCTAAGTGTCGGAGATGTTCTTCCCATGTCTTGTTGTAAATCAAGATATCGTCGAAGAAAACCAATAGGTAGTTCCTCAACTGCTTGTTGAAAACATGATTCATGCAGGACTGGAAAGTGGCTGGTGCATTTGTTAGTCCAAACAGCATCACCATAAATTCATAATGTCTGTAATGGCATTTGAATGTTGTTTTTGGAATATCTTCTTCTCAGAAACAAATTTGATGGTAACCAGATCAAAGATCTATCTTTGAGAAATAGACTGCTCCATGCAACTCATCAAGTAGTTCATCAATCCTAGGTATTGGATACCTATTTTTGATGGTCTTCTTGTTCAATGCATGATAGTCAATACACATCCGCATTGTTCCATCCTTCTTCTTCACTAGCACCATAGATGATGCAAATGGACTTGATGATGGCCTTATGTGTCCCATATCGATCAATTCTTTGATCGTCTTCTCAATTTCAATCTTGAAATGCCTTGGATGCCGATAGGGTGAAATGTTGATAGGGTTTGCCCCATCTTCCAATTCAATGACATGTTTAAAACCTCTATCAGGAGGTATTCCTGGAGGTATATCCCTAAACACCTTACCATGCTTATCCAACATTGCCTGGATATTCACAGGATAAAGTTTTTCAGTAGAGAGAATTTGGTTGTCTTTGATGCAGACCTGTGCTGCCCATTCAATGTCATTGTGTCTAAAAAATGCTTCCATGTGTTTAGCAGAGACAACTTTGGGATTTCCATTTGAGACTGACTTCATTTTGATCTTCCTTCCCTCATGCATGAACTCCAATTCCATCTTCTGGAAATCCTAAACTATTCTTCCAAGAGAATGCGACCATTGTACTCCAAGCACTACATCAATATGCCCAAGTCTAACTACACAGAAACCATCCTGTAAAGAATAATCTCCCATTTGAATTTGCAGTTGGGTCACCTTTTTGGTACAACTCATTAGGAATCCATCAGCAACTGCTATTTGAAACCCTTCAAAGTCTTCAATTGTTAGACCCCGCCTTGCTACCAAACCTTCATCTATGAAGTTGTGAGTAGCACCACTGTCAATTCGACAAGTGACTCTCTGTCCATTCACCACTCATCTTATATGGAAGGCATGATACTTAGGTACTCCTGAGATAGTTGCTAATGTTATTTTGTCAGTTGTTTCTTCTGAAACATCATTAAGAGTTGGTTGTACCTCCTCTTCATCCTGAGTTGATTCTTCTTCACTCAGTGACTCTTCTTCACTTCCATCATCAGATACCACTTCAATCGAATGTGCTTTACCTTTGCTAAGGCATCTATGTCCTGGTTCCCAAGGTTACTTGCAAGAAAAGCAGAGTTTCTTCCTTCTTAGCTCATCTCTTTCAGCTACAAATGGACCTTGAGTCATCTTTTGAGGAAAAGAGGGTCTCCTTTGAGTAGAGCTAACACCTTTATACAACTTCTTCTTAGGCTGGTATATAGGAGTAGTATCAAGATCTAGAACAAAGTCAATTGCTTCTTCCAAATTTGCTAGCATTTTTACCTTTACCAATGGCTTGATCTGATTGTTCAATCCCTCAATGAATAACATAGTGATTCTTCGGTCAGTCATATTAGGTACCATCACTGCTATCTTCTGAAACTCATTGACATACTGCACAACCCTTCCTTCTTGCTTGAGTTGAGCTAATTCGCGATAGTACACTTCAGTGTCTTTTCTATCAAACCTTTGAATTAACTTAGTTACAAACTCATCATAGGAATTTATCCTATCATGATGTTGAGAGACTAGGCCATGATGCCACCATTCATAAGCCAATCCTTCAAGATGCATTGTAGCAAATTGAATCGCCTTCTTCTCTATTAAAGGCTTAAGAGAAAGGTATGTATCCAACTTGTTTACCCAAGCCCTAGCACTGAGCTTACCACTTCCATCAAAGGTAGGAATGGGAACTCGATTTAATGCTTCTTTATACTCCTTTGTATCATCATCCCTTCTAGGATGAAAGCCTCTAGTTCTACCTTGCCCATCCCTATCTTCCCTCTTCTATCAACAATATTCATTGAAGGTCATCAAATCCTGAACACATTCTAGAAGTCTGGCATAGAGATCTGCAAAGAGAGCTACTTCATCTTCAAAGTTATTCGGCTCTTCCACATCAATCTCTTCATCTACTTCATTGCCTTGTTCAGGTGGTGGTGGAAGGAAAGTGGGTCTTATAGGCCTGTCGACTGTAGGAGTTCGTGTGCAAACTCTTCTTCCTGTTACACTAGCAGCATCATCATCAACTTGTCTTTCATGTCTCTCCTGTCTAGCTGCATCTCTACGACCTTGTCCAACTGCTTCAACTTCATTCATGTTTTGAAAAGATTGTAGGACTTGTTGCAATATTTGAGCTATATGTTGTTGTGCAGCAGCAATGTTCCTAAACATCTCTCTTGCTGCACGTTTATTTTCACCAGGTGGGCTTCTACTTCTTCTTTCCTTAGCCATGTTATCTAGAGCTTTTGTATGATGTTGTTGTTCTTGTTGTTGTTCTTGTTGTTGTCTAGCTCTTCTTGTATAATACCTGTGTGGACCTACCTTAGGTGGCTGCATAACCCAGAGGCTGGTAGGATCCAGGCTCTGATACCACTATAAGATACCCAACTAATTCTACTAAAATTTTTCCTTACTTAAACAAATTTACTTGCATTTAATCCATCAGCTACTTAACAACTTAATGACATACATCAAAGATAACAACTTGAATGAACCAATCTTGAAGCTGGGTACTTGTCTTATTGCTTGATTCAATCTTATTGCAAATGTCTTATTACAAAGATAATGCTTTCAATAGCATGAATGTATACACTTATTCAAAGGGATTACAAAAGAGGCATTGAAGCCTTGATGTTTACAATGACTTCTCAATTGATCAACTCTATTGAACTCAATGATGTCAACTGAATGTTAACATCTCACAGTATCACAAGGGAGCATCACCCTGTTAGTTGAGGGAGCATCACCCCAACACTTGAAACTCGCAGGCCTCAAGATTTCAAGCACAAAGCTTTTTAGAGAGAAATTTTCCAAAAGATTAGATGCCAAATGAATGAGAGAGCTCCTCCTTTTATAGGCCTTCCAAAGGCAATGAAGGCACATTTTCCAAGGAGCATATTTAGGAGAATATTCCTCTTGACAACTCGTCCTGAGTTGGCAATCTTATCCAAAGGCCCTAACACGGATCCAAATGCCATCCTGTCGACCAATGAGAGCCTAGGTAGTTACAACTACCTTTTCTTCTATCTAGGTGCCAATTTGAAGCAGTTTGATCATGGAATGGCACCAAATGTAGACCTAGGTGCCTAACTAGGGTAGCAAAGGCATGGATATGTGCCTAGAGGAATTTGATGACTCCATACACCCTTGGAACACTTAGTGAAGATCTTTTAGATTCTAGGTGCCATCTCCTGATGGGGCACCTTGTTCCAAAATTGGTCTTGAAGGCTTGCAACTATCTTAGGTGTACATTTGGAGGAGTTTCAATTGGCAACAACACCTAGAACCTCAAGGAAGATGTCTACACAATTCACACTCTCAAACACTTGCAATCAGACCTTTTTGATGCTCCTTTAACCTAGCGCCCTCACCTGGAGTACCAATATCTTGGTTTGACCCTTCAACTACATTTAGGTACAGTTATTGATAAGTCCCTTAGGTGCAACAAGATGCCAGGGGAAGAGTAGAATGGCACCTCATCTCCTTGAAGTAAATTCTAACTTCATTCAAGCTTTTCAAGAGTTTTTGAACCTTTTCCAAGTGCAACTTTTGTATCATAACATCAAAAATCACTCTTCTAAGTACCATAGGGCTTCCCAAGGGAAGGCACAATGGTGGGGTTGAGAATGAAGAAGGATGCGCCTCAACCTCTCAATACTACACTTAGACAAAGATGACTTCTACTGGAAGGATGATCAACTTGACCTTTTTATGGTGTATTTACCCTTTTCAACTCACAATCTAGCTTAGGCACCATTCAAGGGTTGTCCAGATATGATCTAGTGTCCTAGGTACAATTTTGGGTTAGGAAAAATCATGGAGTAGCTCCTTGACCCTTAACACAAGTTTGGCGCCATAAAGCCTCTGGACTAGATCCTTAGAACTTGAAAACATTCTTGCTCCTTAAAAATTCCTCCTACATGCTTGGGTGCCATTTCAAGTGTCTGGGATAATCATCAAACCAACACGCTAATCCAGCTTCATGGAGTAGGTGCATGTGTGAGGTGAAAGAGAAGATAAAGTGCGCCTAGTTGGGTTTAATACTTCTCAAGATGGAAATGATGTCTTTGAGTGAAGGTATAACCTATTTGACAAAACTTAACCTCATTGATGATGCAAAAACCTCTTTACTCTTGAATCTACCTTAAGGCGCCATTTCTAGGTGGAAAAGACATGCTAGGGTGCCTCAAGTATCAAGGCACATTTTGAAGGTTGTTTGCTCCAGGGTGAGGGCCTAACATCCCTTAAACCATCTTGCACTTCCAAATGATGACTGAGCCTTAACATCTCCTCATTAAGGCGCTTTGTCTAACACAACCGAGTATCATGATGTTTCTTAGCTAGGTGCCATTTGAGGTTAGAAGTAAGACAAAGTGCGCCCTAACCCAGACTTAGCCAAATTTTGGGTTTTTGACTTAGATCCTGCAAAACAAATAGATTAAGTTAGTCAAAAAACCAATTCATTCCCTCATCATTCTAAATTAGCCTCCAGGAATGATCAATAGGCTAATCTATTCTTCACTTGATGATCAAGCTAGAAATGGGGACATGACATACTCTATTTTCTGAACAGTTCTTCATGAATCACTCTGCAAATTTCTATATCAATATCTTTTCTTCTAGAAATCCTTCCAAAAGCTTTGAACCAATTCAAGATATCTTCTCTCATTGTGCCATATTTAGGCATGCACTTACTAGCTGGGGGAATTTGATTTTCAATGCAGCCCCCTGAGCCAGAGCTCCAAATTCAATTCCCAACAGAATTATCAGCACCAAATTCTAGTGCGGACCCATTACTATTATTCACAACACTTTTCTTGACCCATGTCTTGATCATTTAATTCTAGATTTCATTCATATCAAATTTGCCCTTTCCTTTGTCCTATCTTTGCTTATCCCATTTTCTATTTACTGGACCTCTTCTTTCATTATTCCTGCTTCTGCAGAATCTTGCAATATGATAAGATCTATTGAAATTAAAGCACACAACATTTCCCTGCTTATATACTTAATTTCTTCTTGATTTGTACTCATTAGCCATGTCTCCAAATCCCTTGCAAGTAAATCAGTAACCATTGAAAGAGTTTCAATTTCCTCTAGAGTTATTCATTATCATACTTCTTCATTCATTTGATCTATGACCATACCTCTTACACTTGAAGCATTGACCAGAGAAGGTGTTGGTTTCTTCCCAAACTAGATGCTTACTCCCAATTATCCCTACAAGGTAGCCATCAATGATCAACAGGATCTCTGGGCTAGGGGCCAACAATGTAGGAGATAGACTCTATGGATATCTCCTCTTCTTCTTCAGGCTCTACAAAACCTAGGGGGTATTCCCTATTCAACATCCATAAGATATGCCTGTGGATTGGGGGGATGTTGACATGAAGCAGATAAATCCTCCATTATGTAGACCAAAACTATGAGATAAGTGCAAAGGGGATAGCTTTGGGCCTATATTCAGTTGTGAGACAGAGGATTCTAGTCCTAAAACTACTTCTAAAGTCCTAATGGTTTGGATTTGAAGTTTGGATTTGATTTTTGGTGTTTGGATGCAAAACCAGGACCTAGGGTGTAACCTCAATACAAAACTAGATTGGTGCCTATCCAGGGCCCAGAGTCAATAGACATACACATGTGAATGGTTAGCACAAAAATATACCAAAGACTAGATTTCAAGGGGATTTGATGGTATCTACCTTACAGATACTTCCCAAAACAGAGTATTCAATTATCTCTACTTATGTATATCCTTATTACAATGTATTCTTCCCAACACTCAACTTAAAACATTCAATCTACTCCTTGAGCAAAGGTAAAAAGTCAAGCATTCAATATAGTATACCGATATTCTAGAATCTGAGACACCCCTTAGATATCTAGATTCAGAAGAAGAACACACTCAATGTGGAGACAGATGACATAACACATGCAAATGAAGCATTTTTCCTATAAAATAGCATGAAACTAGTAGATTTATGCATGAAACATACAACATGAGACTCATAAACTCACAAGGTATCCAGAACAGAGCTACCAATGTAGTTGGATCTTATTACAACACCTAAAATTGAGCAACATAATCTACTTATAAAGCAAGAAGATGTACTCCACCATTAATTACAAGGCATTCCCCAAGACATTACTAGATACAATGCATCACCAGGGGGGCACCAAAAACATTTAATGCCGCCGCGTAGAGAAAAGGGAAGGAACAGGTGGGATCGAGATCTACATCACCACATGGAGATCTTCTTTCTAAATTAGGGAGCCGACACGTCCTTTTGACCCATACCTTTATGCAATCTTGCCATTAATGGCATACCAACTCACAGCCTCGAGATGCAGCAGTTGTGTGCCTTGCAAACCTTTCTTGCCAAGATGCAAATGCATGCATCAAGAAAACCCTCCATTTGAATAGAGCTGTCGATCTCCTTTTTTCTCGCCGAGATTAGCGGCACCGATCATGCTAACAAATCGCTCATCCATGATATCGTGCCACATGGGTGCATCCTTCTGACCACTGAAAAATTATCCCACATTCACCCCACGACGACCCTCTCAACACTTTATAAACTAAGTCGTGAGCATATATGATGTAGGTGAGTTTGCTCCCGACGGCGTCAACTTAAACCTCATCATGATACCTCCTCATTCGCACCGACAATTTGCCTCCTGCATGATATCACCCCATCGGCCAGACCCCTTATATCGGTGAACCTCATGTTTGTCCACCTAATTTGAAATATCACCCCGATATCTCACATCACCCTGATGTGAAATATCACCCCGCAGGAAACATCACCCTGCGGGAAAACATCACCAGACCCCATCACCTGATATTCAATACATCTTGATGACCAGCCTCACCGGCGTAACATGATGCATCAGAGGAAGATCCTCCTGCATATTCAAACCATACTCTCATCGATGAACCATCCTACACACATCCATATCCTCATCGGCAATCGGTGAGACCCCTAGCAAAGTTGCTGATAATACTTGTCATGTCAAAGACCACATGATGTACCTCGCCAATCCTAATGATGTCACCATCACATTGCAATATCAGGGGGATCTTTGTAAGATGACTAGTATTAGAAATGTGACCCCCATCTCTGGAATATCAGGCTAGACCTAGATGACGTCATCGTCATGTTGCATCAAGGTGATAATCGGCAGCAAGGGTGATATTTGTAAGATCACTTGATATTTGAAATATCACCCCCTACAAAAATACGAGGGTGATGGACAAGTAGATTTCACCCCTCACATAAAAACTGTCATTCGCAAAATTGGGGTGATCCTGAATGTTCATAAGGTGATAATATAACATGACCCCCCCGGGGGATATGATGAAGTCGTTAGACAAGCACTTCGTAGATCAAGTGATCATGAGGTGATCCTTTCTAACATGAGAGACATTTGAAACATGATGAACCCCTCTGCAGAACATCAGGTCATATTAAAACTCCTCAGCAGCATCGAGGTGATCTTCACAAGATGACTCGATATTTTAAAATATCACCCCCTGGGCAGAAAATTAGGTCATATATCAAGTATGACCTGCTACAGAGAAACATGCTGATATCTGAAAATATGATGACCCCGCAGAAAATGAGGTCTAAAAGGAACCCACCTCAACATGATGACCGATATTTGGAATATGATGAGGAGGCCCAAAGACATAGAAACTTCTTGGACTTTTTAGGGAAGGTGCCTGCAGATTTTAAAGTCTAAAACCTGAATATCCGTGCAGACACCACCATTGGCTCTGACTGGGGAGGTGCAGGCGCAAGGCTGCAACGAGAACTAGATCGTCTCTAGGAAGACTAGGAAAACACAAAAAACGTAGAACACCGACTGTACAGAGCAATTTACAAATTATTTACAAATGTGCACAGAAGAAGATACTCATGAAAAATAAGCTTGGAGGAATTGACCGTGCACAGGCAATTCTAACATTTCACCATTCAGGGCCTATAGAAAATAGGAATCTTCTCCATAAGTGTTGCTAATCTGATATGGGCCCATCCATAAGGGCTCAAACTTACCATGCTTGCCCTTATCTTGACCTTTTGCATTCCAAACAAGGACTAGGTCACTGATCTGGAACTTTCTTTCTGCAGTCTTCTTATCAAACAAATATTTCACTTTCTACTGTTGCCTGATGTTTGTTTTATGAGCTTCTCTTCTGACATCATCTAATGCAACTAGCTGATTTATCCTTTCTATCATTGGATCTTCAATCTTCTCATCATTTTCTTGTATGAATTTATAGATTGGCAAGAGATTGTTCACAGGTAACCTAGTTGATGTGCCATATACTAGCTCAAAAGGTGACTTCTCAATTACTTTCTTTATAGTTACTCTGTCAGCCCATAGTGCCATCTTCAGCTTTGAATACCATGCTCTCTTGTTCTTATCTACCATGCTTTTGATGATTTTCATGAGGCTTTTGTTACTTGACTCTGCTTGACCATTTACCTGTGGATGATATGGTGATGCATATGACAAGTTAATTCCATATTTGTTGCAAAAGTCAACAAATTCACTAGATCTGAAGCACATGGCATTATCTATGACTAACTTGACTGGTACTCCAAACCTGATAATAATCTTTTCCAAGATGAAATCCATCACTACTTTGCTTGTAGCCTTTTTAGTTGGAATGGCTTCAATCCATTTGGTAAAATAATTAGTAGCAACCAAAATCCAACTATGTCCTCCACTTGATTTTTCTGAAATCTCCCCTATGAAATCAATTCCCCATTGCTGAAATGGAGCCTCCACAGTTATAGTTCTAAGGGGCATACACCTTCATATTTTAACTTCCTGAGAACCTTTGGCAAGGATCACATCTCCTCACCAACTTTTGTGCATATGAGAAAAGAGTTGGCCACCAGTATCCTGCCCTAAGAATTTTGTGAGCTGTTGTTTGGGCAGTATAGTGTCCATGACACATTCCTTTATGCATTTCATTTAAAACATTATTAGCCTCATCTTCATCCACACACCTAAGTAATACACCATCAAGATTCTTCCAATACAACTCTCCCTGAACAATGATGTACTTGATTGGATGTAGCTTCAAGGTCCTCTTCTGATTATCACTGAAATGGGAAGGACAATTTAAATTCTGCAAATAATATACAATGTCCTTATACCATTCAGATTCTGACATATTAACAATTTCATTCTGGACCACATTGACTTGGCATGCTTCCAAATTTGACTGTGCCATCATCTTAGCTAACCCTTGTCCCCTTACCAGTTTTGTGATCTATATCTCTATGTTGAATTCATGTAATTTGTTTATCCAGCTGCATCTTCTTCTTGTTACCTCCTGCTGAGTAAAAATATCCTTGACTGCTGCATGGGGGACATATGCAACTATCTGGGATCCTACCAGATATGGCTTGAAGCTTTTGACTACTTTAACTAGTGCATATGCTTTCTTTTCCATAATGTCATACTTTAGTTCAACAGCCTACAGTGACATACTAAAGAAAGCAATAGGCTGCTCAAAGCCATCCTCATTTTTCTGGAGTAAACATGCAGCAACAATATGGAAAGAAGAAAATGAAAACAATTGAAATGGCTTAGAAAAATCAGGACATTTTAGCACAGGAGCCATCTTTATTGCTTCTTTGATGCTCTGAAATGATTTAGTTGCCTCATCTTCCCATTTGACAGTTGCACCTTTCTTCAACATCTTAGAAATGTCCTTTGTAGTCTCTGCAAAGTTAGGGACAAATCTTCTGACAAAATTAATTTGTCCAAAGAAGGACTGAATACCTTTCACTGTTTTGGGAATTTGAATTCTGTCAATTGCAGCAACCCTTTCAGGATCAATCCTAACTCCATCCTTGGAAACAATGTGCCCCAAGATCTTTCCTTCAACCACCCCAAAAGTATATTTCTTTGGATTAAGAGAAATGCCATATTCTAATGCTCTAATAAAAATCTGCTCTAGGTGCATATAGTGCTGCTCCTCCTTCTTTGAATAGGCAGTTAAATCATCTTGATAAATAGCCAGGATTGAGTCAATTAATCCTGCAAAAGCAACATCCATAGCCCTTTGAAATGTAGCACCTGCATTTGTTAGTCCAAATGGCATTCTTACATACACATAGGTTCCCCATGGAGTAGTGAAGGAAGTCTTGAATTGTTCTGATTCCTTTACCTTCACCTGATTGTAACATGAAAATCCATCCATCATGGATAGGAGTTCACAACCAGTTACCCTCTGTAGCATAGCCTCCATGTTGGGCAGTGGATAATTATCCTTCAAGGAGGATACATTCAGATTTCTAAAGTCAACACAAAGTCTTATGTCACCATTCTTTTTTCTAACTGGGACAAGATTAGACACCCAGGTAGAATGTCTAATAGGCACAATTATTCCAGCCTCCCTGAGCTTCTTGAGCTCTTCCTGCATTTTTGGAGCCAGAGTTGGGTTAATAGGTCTTTACTTTTGCCTAAATAGCTTAGCTCTAGGCTTCAATGGTATCTCACGCTGGAATAGGTCTTCTCTATAGGCTATTAGGTCCTCATATAACCAGGCAAAGACATGCTTATACTTCTTCAACAATGCAATCAGCATGTTCCTAATGTGTGGTTTAAGCTGTTTGCCAATATATACCTTTTTGGGGGCATGAGATGTCCCCAAGTTTATCTCCTCTAAGTCATCATTGTTTGTAGGAGATGTCTTTGTAACACAATGATCTCTATTGTCAAAAGCTCTTTCTAAAGCAACTGACCCTCTGGGGATTTTATTTGTTTTGAGTTGAATTACCTCTTTCCCCAAGAGAGTTTCTTTTCCATCTACAACCTCTACAAAATTCTGAAAGTCACTTTCTTGGTTCTCATATTCATCTATGCAGTGTAAAAATCTTAACAAATCTTTATCATCATCAAATACTTGCCAACTGCATATGTTTTCTGGTACTGCAAGTTTGATTTTAACCTCAACATTTGTAACATCAGACAGAGTTATATCATCCGGCCTAATGGCCACATTAGCTAGAAAATCTGCCATGACATTTTTTGATCTTTCTATCCAGCTTATTGAAAATGCATCAAATAATTCAATTATATCCCAGAAAGCATGTTTATACTATTTTAGCCTTTTGTTTTTAGAAGCATACTTATCTCTAACCTGGGAAACAATTAACTCTGAGTCTCCAAACAGTCTTAACATTTTAATTCCATGCTTCAGAGCCATATTCAATCCTAGCAATAAAGCTTCATACTCTGCAATAGTATTTGTACAAGCAAACTTTAGCAAGAAAGAGAACTTTAAAAGCTTACCAACTGGAGACAAGAACACAACTCCAGCATCAGAGCCTTCTTTTGAACAAGCTCCATCAAAATATATTGTCCATAGACCCTGTTGGTCCAGTTCTTGAATGCAGGTATCTCCCCCTTTACCTTCTTGATCACTTGAGACAACTCTAAAATTTTCACAGTCAGTGTTTACAAAATAGATGTGCTCCTCTGAATCCTGATCCTCAACTGTCTCTTGTGACCTTTCTTCTCTGATCAACTTAACATCTTTGCCATTCATTGGAATCAAGGCATATGACAGGTCTAGCTACATACTCCCACCAATCAATGCTGCCCATCTTCTTGACAACAACATACCATATTGTGGTTTTATGTCCACCACTGTTATGTTCATCCTATATGTTTTTTCTGGATATGCTGCTAACCTGAAATCCACATCCTTCATGATTCCAATAACTGGTACTTCTCTAGCATCCATGGCATAGCACTTCCCACATGCCTTGTCTATTTTTAATCCAGCTTGTTGCATGATAGCCAGAGGCATGATATTTGTTGATGCTCCTGAGTCAAGCATACAATTTTTGATCACTTTCCCATTGATAACAAGGGAGACATAGAACAGTTCAACTTGTGAAGGGTATTTTGTCATGGTCACCCCCATATACAACTCAAGAACTTCATCTTCAACAGTATACATGGCCTATTTCTTACCTTGAACCTCAATATTTTGCCTAGCCTGACAAGGTACCCCTAAAATTAAAGACACTATTTTGTTTATGAACTCATCCACCTTCATCAGTTCCATCAATGGAACAGAGACCTTTATCTGGGATAGGACTTGAGTTATATCATAAGGAGCATAACTTTGCATAATAGTTGTAGCCCAATCCATGACTTTGCTCCTATCTTGAGCCGATCCAGCCTTGATTTTAGCAGCCGTCTAATTGTTATCCAAGACCCGAGTATTCTTACTTTGGTCTTCATCTTGGGGGACCTCATTTTCTGATCTTTGAAAATCACGACCCGCTTTTTGTCTAAAATTTTTCTTATTGTTGTTCCATTGTGTCTTTTGCAGTTTAGTCCCTTTATGATCATGCATTGGATGATTCGTAGAAGTGCCTTCTGGTTGATATGGATTATCAACCTAAGATTTGCCCCTAAGGTTATAATTTCTCTTGACCTGAGCTACTGCCGTAGCCGTGAGAGCTCTAATTTCTTCATCAGAAGGTCTCCTTAGGTTATTCAGAAAAATGTGTGAGTCCTGAGCATATGCATAATTATCTTCATCCTCCTCATCACTCGAAATATGCTGGCAAACCTGAGTCCCATAACTGGTACTTTCATCTGCATCATAGGAGAAATACTCCCTATTTGTGGACAACATATTGACACTATCATCCTGTATGTAATGTGGCTCATTGCACTCATCACAGGCAACAACATTATCATATAGAGATTGAGCAATCATACAAAGTGACTGTGAATGAGGCATTTGACATATGATGCACCATGGAGTATCATCAACAGTATTAATAATATTTGACATGCTAAGCTCTTTGGTTGGGGTTACTACTTGGAAGAAATGGTTTACCATTATGCCAATTTGTGTGATATGGCATATCATGTAGTGATGGTCTCTTTTCCTGTCTCTGGTAAACCTGCCTGTCAAGACCTATCCCCTTTTCATTTCTAGCAAGTCTATAACTTAGGTCCTTAACAACATTTGTCAATTTATCTATCTTGTCTTTAGGGGTAGCACTACCTTGAGTATTTTGAGGCTTATTTGGATTCTGCAGAATCTTCACATCATCCCTTCTATTTGTCTTGCCTGATGCTTTCTTATTATTTTCAATATTTATTTCAATTCTGAAAGCATCCCTGAGAGTAGCAGGACCCTTATCTCTTAATCCATATGCTGTTTTGGCATCAAAAGCATTTATATACAATATTATGCACATTGGTTCATTAGGTCTCATGTGATGTGGCAATTTGTTCAACACTTTAGTAAATCTAGCATTGAAATATGTAACCTACTCATTTGACCCCTTAGTGATACTAGTGAATTCATTTACAAAAAAGCTTGGGTCAATTTTGTCACCATACTGCTCCTTAAAAATCCTCTTGAAATTATCCCATGATGAGATACTCCGGTCAGGCAGATTCTTGTACCATTCTCTAGCTTCATCAACTAAGGATTGCATAAATGATTTCATAAAAACATCCTCATGCTCAACCTCAAAGTTGTCCATGACATTCTGAAAAGCCTTTAAATGATCCTCCCCTAACACAGTATTGTTTCCTAAAAACTTTGGCACCTGAAGCCTTACATGCTTGTCAATAGGGTTAGGGTAACTAGGAATACCATAAAAAACAAGCTGTCTGAATCTATCCAGCTGCATAGGTTGTCTACCAAATTGATTAACATTGACATTTCTATCAGCATTTTGATTTCTCACATTATTTAATGGTACTCTAGCATTGTTTGCATTCTGTCTTTGATCATTTTGTTGATACTAGATTTCATTTCTATGCTAGATTCTCAGGATGTCTACATTATCAAGGGTGGGGACTGCATCTTGTTAAGCAGTTCTCAAAGCTTGCACCTTCTATCTCATGTCATCTCTAATTTTCATAGCCTACAGATACTCAAATTCATCTCTCATGTTCTTGATCTCTTCAGCTAATTGTTCATCCCTGGGCATGGAAGAAGATGGTCTCATTCCATTCTGGTCATCATCATCATCCCTTGGAGATTCAGCCTCTTCAAATCTTTCATTGGGATCTAGGAAAGGGCGGTCTTGAAACACCTCTGACCTCATTCTTAGGCTACCACCTTGTTGCCTCTCATATGCACCTTGAATATCAGCTTCTGCATTTGAAAAATAAGGTGCTTGTTGCCCTGAAGATCTAGGGTTATCTTGGGCATTATCATTATTCCTGGGAGAACCTTCATGAATGGCTGGGACAGTCCCTTTTTTCCTATACATCAGTTTCCTCGGTAATTCTTCAAACAAAGGATTATGCAGGGATCTTCTCCCTTGCATACAAATTTTTACTTTACCAGTTTGGGAGATTGGTCGGAGTCGCCACCTATAGCTAGGAATTATTTTTTCTTTTAAAACCAGAGTTCATATATAAATGTTTTCCCCAGCAGAGTCACCAAAGCTATTAGTTTTTTCCCAAACTGGATGCTTACTCCTAGTTATCCCTACAAGGTAGCCATCAATGATCAACAGGATCTCTGGGCCAGGGGCCAATAGTGTAGGAGATAGACTCTATGGATATCTCCTCTTCTTCTTCAGGCTCTACAAAACCTAGGGGGTATTCCCTATTCAACATCCATAAGATATGCCTGTGGATTGGGGGGATGTTGACATGAAGCAGATAAATCCTCCTTTATGTAGACCAAAACTGTGAGATAAGTGCAAAGGGGCTAGCTTTGGGCCTATATTTAGTTGTGAGACAGAGGATTCTGGTCCTAAAACTACTTCTAAAGTCGTAATGGTTTGGATTTGATTTTTGGTGTTTGGATGCAAAATTAGGACCTAGGGTGTAACCTCAATACAAAACTAGATTGGTGCCTATCTAGGGCCCGGAGTCAGTAGACATACACATGTGAATGGTCAGCACAAAAATATACCAAAGATTAGATTTCAAGGGGATTTGATGGTATCTGCCTTACAGATACTTCCCAAAATAGAGTATTCAATTATCTCTACTTATGTATATTCTTATTACAATGTATTCTTCCCAACACTCAACTTAAAACATTCAATCTACTCAATGAGTAGAGGTAAAAAGTCAAGCATTCAATACAGCATACCAATATTCCAGAATCTGAGACAACCCTTAGATATCTAGATTCAGAAGAAGAACACACTCAATGTGGAGACAGATGACAGAACACATGCAGATGAAGCATTTTTCATATAAAACAACATGAAACCAGTAGATTTATGCATGAAACATACAACATGATACTCATAAACTCACAAGGTATCCAGAACAGAGCTACCAATGTAGTTGGATCTTATTACAACACCCAGATTTTGTCCATTTTTCAACAACCTAAAATTGAGCAACACAATCTACATATAAAGCAAGAAGATGTACTCCATTAATTACAGGGCATTCCCCAAGACATTACTAGATACAATGCATCACCAGGGGGGGTGCTGAAAACATTTAATGCCACCACACAGAGAAAAGGGAAGGAGTAGGTGGGATCGGGATCTGCATCGCCGCATGGAGATCTTCTTTCTAAATTGGGTAGCTGGCATGTCCTTTCGAGCCATATCTCTGTGCAATCCTGCCATTAATGACATACCAACTCACGGCCTTGGGATGCAGCAGTTGCATGCCTTGCAAACCTTTCCTACCAAGATGCAAATGTATCCATCAAGAAAACCCTCCGTTTGAATAGAGTCGTCGATCTCCTTTTTTCTCGCTGAGATTACCAGCACCGATCATGCTGACAAATTGCTCATCCATGATACCATGCCACACGGGTGCATCCTGCTGACCACTGAAAAATTATCCCACATTCACCCCGCAGCGACCCTCTCAACACTTTATAAGCTAAGTCGTGAGCATATATGATGTAGGTGAGTTTGCTCCTAACGGTGTCAACTTAAACCTCATTATGATACCTCCTCATCCGCACCGACAATTTGCCTCCTGCATGATATCACCCCATCAGCCAGACCCCTTATATCAGCGAACCTCATGTTTGTCCACCCAATAGGAAATATCACCCTGATATATCACATCACCCTACAGGAAAACATCACCAGACCCCATCACTTGATATTCAATACATCCTGATGATCAGCCTCACTGGCGCAACCTGATGCATCAAAGGAAGATCCTCCTACATATTCAAACTATACCCTCACCAATGAACCATCCTGTACACATCCATATCCTCATCAGTGATCGATGAGACCCCTAGCAAAGCTGTCGATAATACTTGTCATGCTGATGACCACATGATGCACCTCGCCAATCCTAATGATGTCACCATCACATTGCAATATCAGGGGGATCTTCGTAAGATGACCGGTATTAGAAATGTGACCCCCATCTTTGGAATATCAGGCTGGACCTAGATGACATCATTGTCATGTTGCATTAGGGTGATAATCGGCGGCAAGGGTGATATTTGTAAGATCACCTGATATTTGAAATATCACCCCCCCACAAAAATATAAGGGTGATTGGTGCAGGAACACCTTGACAAATTAATGTTTTCCTAGACCAATCTTTAGAGTTTGATTAAATTTTTAATGATTTAACTTTGTAATGAGGTTAATCAGGTCACTATTATGTGTTTAGATCATTAGGAGGTTCAAATATGCAAAATATTGCATACAATGTAATAGGTTGTTATGTAAAAGTGCATAAAAATGCAAAAAAAAATGCAATAGGATGGAATACCAAAGGTCATTCGCTTGGAGGAAGTTAGAAGTCAGTTAGAAAATGAAGAGTCACGATGTAATGCCTTTAAAAGGCCTTGTATCCATTTGTGAAGGAGGAGGGGAGAAGGTTGGAGAATGTGGGTTGTTACATTTTGATGTGATATCAATAAAAGATACCCTTGTTTCTGCATTTCTGAATGTTAAACTTTTGTTTCAGAGATTGGTGTTAGCACTTATTTTGACCTGGGGTTGATTTGTCATGATCAGGAGGTTTCTTCGTCTGAAGCCTTCATCTTCTTGCCCAATTTTTCCAAGTGTTGGACCTCCTCAGCGTTTTTCAGCTGCAGCATCATATTTTTTTGAGGAGGAGGTCGTCATCATCATCTTGTCTTCGATGATGATCTTCATCAGCTTGTTCTTCGTCGACTTGTTTTTCTCATCGTCATCATCATATTTCAACTGTCGGGTGATGTTTGCTTATTATCCTGATGATACTGGTGAGCTACAGTGCGCCCTCAGTTGCTTGCGGGGGTGATTTTTCAAGTATCCGGTGATCTTCTGAATATCACCTTGCTCAAACATGATGACGATGTTGCCCCGATATCTTGAAGGGGTTATTCTCTAAGTTGTCGACCTGACTTGTTTTTTCCTAAGGGTCGTCATCATCATGATATTTCCAGTTATCATCCTGCTGCTTGCGGAGGTCATCATATTTTCTGCCTTCATGATATTTCGCCGGGGTGATATTTTTATCATCGGGTGATCTTGGTTATGATCATCCTGATGATGCTGTTGAAGAGTTCTAAGTGCGACCCGATATTCACTAGGGTCATCATATTTTGAACGACAGGATGATCTTGGTCAATATCATCCTGATGATGTTGTATCACTTCTTGTTCGTTGTTTTGACATCCTGATGATGCTGACGTCATCCGTATATCAGGATGATATTCTTTTTATCTGCCTATCTGCATCATGATATTCACGAAGGAAGGGGTGATATTTTCATATCACCCGGATATATGTTTGTTCGAACATCATGATGATGTTGATATCAAGGAGATATCTGCCTGCCGGCTTCGCGCATTATCTACTGGGGGTGATCTTTTCCAGCAGCATCAGCATATTCAGTTATCGCCCCGATCTTACAGAGGAGCTACAGTGCAACCTGATATTTGAACATCAGGAGGATATTTCCAAATATCCGGTTGTCTTCCGAATATCATGATGATGATAATATGATGATGACGTCATCAAGGTCCGCGGGGGTCATATTTCTAACAACTGATCATCTTGAAGAGACCTCCTGATATTTGCAAACATGATGATGACGTCATCCGGATATGAGGAGGTGTGCAGTAGGCAGATATGATGATGACGTCAGCAGGATATGATGATGACATCATCAGGATGTTCATCGGCCAGACTTTTGTTATAAGTTCAGCAGGAGGATGTTCCTCCGAAGGATCAGGTTGTGCCGATTATCATGAAGGTTATGTTTCGAATATCATGATGACGTCAGGGTGATATTTCGAACAACATGATATCATGCTGCTGGAGGATGATGATGATGAAGTCTATACTAGTGTCGTCAGGAGCAAAAGCACCGACATGATATATGCTCATGACCTAGTATATAAAGTGTTATAGAGGTCATCGCGGGGTGCATGTGGGATAATGTTATCCTGCATATTCAAAATATCATGATGATGAATCTCGGCGGGAAATGGTTGCAATTGTAGATTTGATGATCTTCCCAAGGCCGCGGGTTGGTGCGCCATTAATGGCGATTGTTGCAGAGGTATGGGCGATGGCGTGGATGGATCCTGTACCCGACTCAGGGTGTACATCAGCGGACAGGGGCGCAGGGCTCGAGAAATCTTCCTGTCTCCTCCCCTACCTGCTGCATTCAAGTTTGGGCGCCAATCTGGTTGTGTTTGAGCGCCATTTTCCTGATACTGTGTATCTGGCGAAATCTTGGTCAACCATGTAATTAATTGCTGAGGACCTACCTGGCTGTTATAAGCAGGTGGTCTTGCTCATTTGAAAGGTTGTTGAAAGTTGATGATTTTGGCATAACAAGCTGATCTGGTTGCTCTGTACAGCTTACCTGTGAGTTTATGTATCTCTTGTTGTTTGTTTTTGGCATGAACCCACTGATTTCATGATTAAACTTATATGAGAAATGTTGTTTAGCATGTGTTGTGTTAATTCTGTCTCCAGTATTGCATGTATTCTTCTTCTGAATCTGGATGTTTGGTAATGTTTAGATTCTAGAGCATAGAATTCCTATGTTGACTGTCTGATCTTTTAACTTCTACTCGAGGGGTAGATTAAACTGTTTTCAGGTTGAACATTGGGAGGGATATACTACAGTAGGGATACCATAAGTAGAGATAACCTAACACTTTGTATTGGGAGATACCTGTAAGGCAGGTATCACATAGATCCCCTTGAAATCCAGTTTTAGTTGTTTATGCTGATCATTCACAGGTGTATGTCTACTGACTCCAGGCCCTGGATAGGCACCAATCATGCTTTGTTTTGTGTTATAACCATATCCATCTTTGCATCCACACTTAAACTCCAAGGCAAAATCTAAAACCAACATTAGGACATTAGAGTTAGTTTAGGAACCTCAGTCCTCTATCTACAACTGCAAATAGGCCCAAAGCTAGCCCCTTTGCCCTTATCTTTCAGTTTTGGTCTACTTACAAGAGGACTATCTGCTTTCTGTCAGCATTCCAGCCTTGTATGCATATCCTCATGGATGTTGAGTAGGGAATACCCCCCTAGGTCTTGCAGAGCCTGAAGAAGAAGAGGAGATAAAATATAGAGTCTATCTCCTACACTGTTGACCCCCTGGCCCAGAGATCCTGTTGATCACTGATGGCTACCTTGTAGGGATATCTGGGAATAAGCATCCAGTCTGGGAAAAAACCAACAGAAATTGGCGACTCCGCTGGGGAAGGATTGATAAAATAAAGAATAATACTTGTGACCCATCCGAGTCACCAACAGAAATTGGCGACTCTACTGGGGACTGAGAAGTAAAAGTACTATCTAATCATCTCCAGTAATATATATGTGACCCATCTGAGTCAGCAACAGTAATCTACTCCGCTGGGGAACCTTGTGAAAGAACCCTGGTTTTCAGAAGAAAATAGTTCCTAGAAATAGGTGGCGACTCCGAAGTAATCTCCCAACCGGTCAAGGTAAATTTATATGCAGGGGAGAAGATCCCAACAAAATCCTCTATTTGAAGAGTTACCATTAACAAAAAGAATGATGTATAGAAGAAAGGGAACTGTCTCAGCTAGTCATGAGAGCTCCCCCAGAAAAAGTGATGAGGTACAAGATAACCCTAGGCCATCAGGACAGCATGCTCCTTATTTTTCAAGTGCAGAAGCTGATATCCAAGGTGCATATGAGAGGCAACAAGGTGGTAGTATGAGAATGAGGTCAGAGGTGTTCAAAGAACGCCCTTTTCTAGACCCAAGTGAAAGGTTTGAAGAGGCAGAGTCCCTAAGGGATGATGAAGATGATGACCCAAATGGCATGAGACCATCTACCTCCAGACCTAAGGATGAACAGTTAGCTGAAGAAATCAAAAGTCTAAGAGCAGAATTAGAATACCTACAAGCCATGAAAATTAGAGATGATATACAGCAGAAAGTGCAAGCCTTGAGAACTGCCCAAAATAATTCAGTTCCTACCTTAGAGAATGCAAATATGCAAAGACATCAGCAAAGATATGAAATGCAACATCAGCATCATGATGAGAGACAAAATGTGAATGATGCTAGGATACCACTGAACAATGCAGGAAACCAGAATGCAAACAGAAATGTTAATGTTAATCAGCCAAACAGACAGCCCATGCAGCTAGATAGATTCAGGCAGCTGGTGTTTGATGGTATTCCTGGGTATCCTAACCCCATTGACAAGCATCTGAGGCTGCAAGTGCCTAAGTTTTCAGAAAACAATACAGTGTCAGGAGAAGATCATCTAAAGGCCTTCCAAAATGTCATGGATAATTTTGAGGTTGAGCATGAGGATGTTTTCATGAAGTCATTCATGCAATCCTTAATAGATGAGGCAAGAGAATGGTACAGGAATCTGCCTGACCGGAGCATATCATCATGGGATGATTTTAAGAGGATGTTCAAGGAGCAATATGGTGATAAAACTGACCCTAGCTTCTTTGTAAATGAGTTCACCAGCATCACCAAAGGGTCAAATGAGCAGGTTGCAGACTTTAATGCAAGATTTACTAAAGTGTTGAACAAATTGCCACATCATATGAGGCCAAATGAACCAATGTGCATAATTTTGTATATCAATGCCTTTGATGCAAAGACTGCATATGGACTAAGAGATAAAGGTCCTGCCACTCTCAGGGATGCTTTTAGAATTGCAGTAAATATTGAAAACAATAGGAAAGCATCAGGCAAGACAAATAGAAGGGATGATGTAAAAATTCTGCAGAATCCAAATAAGCCTCAGAACACTCAAGGTAGTACATCTGCTCCTGACGATAAGATAGACAAACTGGCAAATGTTGTCAAGGACCTGAGCTATAGGTTAGCTAGAAGTGAAAAAGGGATGGGTCCTGATAGGCAAGTCTATCCAAGGCAGGAAAAGAGGCCATCATTACATGATATGCCTTATAACACCAATTGGCATGATGGTAAGCCTGTATATCCACGTAACAACACAAATCAGAGGGCTCAACATGTCAAGGAAACTCCTGATCCCCTAAAGAAAACTATAAATATTGCTGATGATGCTCCGTGGTGTATAATTTGTCAGATGCCACATTCACAGTCACAGTGCATGATTGCTCAATCCTTGTATGATAATGCTACATCTTGTAATGAATGCAATGAGCCACATCATGTGCAGGATGATGATGTTAACATGATGTCCGTAGGCAATGGATACACTCTGTATGATGCTGATGAGAAGACAGATCATCAGGTCCAGGCCTGCCAACAGTCCCCATATGATGAAGATAATGAAGATAATTATGTGTATGCTCAGAACTCACACAATTTTCTGAGTAACCTACAACGACCTTCTGATGAGGAAATCAGAGCCTTCATAGCTGCAGCAGTTGCCCAAGTCAAAAGCAACTACAATCTCAGAGGTAGAAATCAGGTTGGCAGCCCACATCAGCCAGAGGATATTTCTGTAGGTCAGCTGATGCATGGTCATAAAGGAACTGAACCACAAAAAAGGCAGTGGGTAAATAATAAGCAGAACTTTAGATACAGAGCAGGTCTTGAATCTCAAGGACCAGAAAACAAAACCCCTCAGGCTGAAGATCAAAGTAGAGGTTCCCAAGATAAGAATGATGATCAGGGAACTATGAAAATGAAAACTAAATCAGTTCAGGATAAGAGCAAGATTGTGGAGCAAGCTACAACTGTTGTACAAAACTGTGCTCCATTTGATATAGCCCAGATCCTCTCTCAGGTAAAGGTCTCTGTTCCACTTATGGAACTCATGAAAGTGGAAGAGATCAAGAATAGGACAATATCCCTAATCTCAGGGGTACCTTTTCAAGCTAAGCAAAATGATCAGACCCAGGGTGAGAAACAGGTCATGTGTAATGAAGAGGACGAGACTCCTGAAGTCTATTTAGGAATGACCATGACAAAGTGCCCTTCACAGGTGGAACCATTTTATGTTTCCCTGGTTATAAATGGTAAAATAATTAGAAATTGTATGCTTGACTCTGGAGCATCTACAAATGTCATGCCTTTGGCTATCATGCAGCAAACTGGATTAAAAATTGACAAGGCATGTGGAAAATGTTATGCTATGGATGCCAGAGAGGTACCAGTTATTGGAATCATGAAGGATGTAGATTTCAAACTGGCAGCATTTCCTGAAAAAAGATACAAAATGAACATAACAGTGGTTGACATCAAGCCACAATATGGTATGTTGCTGTCAAGAAGATGGGCAGCACTAATTGGTGGAAGTATGCAGCTGGACCTGTCATATGCCATGATTCCAATGAATGGCAGGGATGTCAAGCTAAGCAGAGAGCAAAGGTCATCAGAGACAGTGGAAGACCAAGAAGCAAATGAACAGATATGCTTTGTAGACACTGACTGTGATAACTTCAAGGTTGTCTCAGATGATGCAGAAGACAAAAAGAAAAATGTCTGCATTGAAGAGCTGGATCAGCAGGGGTTATGGACCATGTTTTTTGATGGAGCTTGTGCAAAAGAAGGCTCTGGAGCTGGAGTTGTCTTCCTGTCTCCAACTGGTAAGCTCCTCAAATTTTCTTTCTTGCTGAGGTTTGATTGCACAAATAATACTGCAGAATATGAGGCTTTATTCTTAGGCCTGAATATTGCTCTCAAACATGGAATTAAGATGTTAAGAGTATTTGGAGATTCTGAGCTGATTGTATCCCAAATCAGAAATAAGTATGCTGCAAAGAATAAAAGACTGAAACAATACAAGCATGCTGTTTGGGATACTATTGAACTATTTGATGCATTTTCAATTGGCTGGGTAGAAAGGTCAAAAAATGTCATGGCTGATTTCTTAGCCAATGTTGCAATAAGGCCAGATGACATCACTCTGTCAGGTGTCACAGATGTAGAAGTTAAAATTAGGCCTGCCATACCAGAAAACATATGCAGTTGGCAAGTTTTTAATGATGATAGGGATTTGCTGAAATTTTTGCACTGCATAGATGAGTATGAGAATCAACAGGTTGATTTCCAAGCTTTTGTAGAAACTGTAGATGGAAAAGAGACTCTTGTAGGGAAAGAGATCATTCAGTTGAGGACTAACAAGATCCCTAGAGGGTTAGTGGCTTTGGAAAGAGCCTTTGACAGTAGAGACAAAATGGTCACAAAGACATCCCCCACAAATAAGGAGGATTTAGAAGAAATAAATTTGGGGACATCTCAGACCCCTCAGAAGGTATATATTGGCAAACAGCTCAAACCACACATAAGAAGTATGCTGATTGCATTGCTAAAAAAGTATAAACATGTTTTTGCTTGGTCATATGAGGACCTAAAAGCTTATAGGGAAGACTTATTCCAGCATGAGATCCCGTTGAAGCCTGAAGCTAAGCCATTTAGACAAAGGCAAAGACCTATTAATCCAACCTTAGCTCCCAAGATGCAAGAAGAACTCAAAAGGCTCAGGGAGGCTGGAATAATTGTGCCAATCAGACATTCAACTTGGGTGTCTAACCTTGTCCCAGTCAGGAAAAAGAATGGTGATATTAGGCTTTGTGTGGATTTCAGGAACTTGAATGTATCCTCTTTGAAGGATAACTATCCATTGCCTAATATGGAAGCTATGTTGCAGAGAGTGACTGGTTGTGAACTCCTATCCATGATGGATGGATTTTCAGGATATAATCAGGTAAAGGTGAAAGAATCAGAACAGTATAAGACTGCCTTTACCACTCCATGGGGGACATATGTGTATGTTAGAATGCCATTTGGACTAACAAACGCAGGTGCTACATTTCAAAGAGCAATGGATGTTGCTTTTGCAGGGCTGATTGATTCAATCCTGGCAGTATATCAGGATGACCTGACTGCCTACTCAAAGAAAGAAGAGCAGCATTATTTGCATCTGGAGCAGATTTTCATAAGAGCACTAGAATATGGTATTTCTTTAAACCCAAAGAAGTGTGCCTTTGGAGTAGTTGAAGGAAAGCTTCTGGGACACATTGTTTCCAAGGATGGAGTCAGGATAGATCCAGAGAGAGTGGCAGCTATTGACAGGATTCAAATGCCAAAAACTGTGAAAGGAGTTCAGTCCTTCTTTGGACAGATAAACTTTGTTAGAAGATTTGTTCCCAACTTTGCAGAAATCACAAGGAACATCTCCAAGATGATGAAGAAGGATGCAACTGTCAACTGGGAAAAGGAAGCAGCAGAATCATTTCAGAATATCAAAGAGGCAATTAAGATGGCCCCTGTTCTTAAATCTCCTGATTTTTCTAGGCCATTTCAAGTGTTTTCATTTGCTTCCTTTCATACTGTAGCTGCATGTTTGTTACAGAAAAATGAAGATGGTTTTGAACAGCCCATTGCTTTCTTCAGTATGTCCCTGCAGGCCTCTGAGTTGAAGTATGACATTATGGAAAAGCAGGCATATGCACTAGTTAGAGCCATCAAAAGTTTCAGACCATACTTGGTAGGGTCATATATAATTGCATATGTACCTCATGCAGCAGTCAAAGACATATTCACTCAGCAGGAGGTGACTGGAAGAAGGTGCAGATGGATAAACAAACTGCAGGAATTCAACATAGACATACAAGTTACTAAGTTGATAAGAGGACAAGGATTAGCCAAGATGATGGCACAGTCAAACTTGGAAGCATGCCAAGTTAATGCAGTCCAAGATGAGAATGTAAGTGTATCAGGATCTGAATGGTACAAGGATATTATCTATTACTTACAAAATCTGAATTGTCCTTCCCATTTCAGTGACAATCAAAAGAGGACTCTGAAGCTACATGCAATCAGGTATGTTGTTGTTCAAGGTGAGCTGTACTGAAAAAATCCTGATGGTGTACTGCTGAGATGTGTGGATAAGAACATGGCTAACAATATTTTGATTGACATGCATAAAGGATTGTGTGGTGGACATTATACTGCCCAAACAACAGCTCATAAAATTCTCAGGGCAGGATATTGGTGGCCCACTCTCTTTTCAGATGCACATAAGTTAGTAAGGAAGTGTGACCCTTGCCAGAGATTCTCAGGAAAGCTGAAATATAATGGTGCTTTACCCCTCAGAACTGTACCTGTGGATGCTCCATTCCAGCAATGGGGAATTGACTTCATAGGGGAGATTGCAGACAAATCAAGTGGGGGACACAGTTGGATTTTGGTGGCAACTGACTACTTTACCAAATGGATTGAGGTCATTCCAACTAAGAGAGCTACAAGTAAGGTGGTGACAGACTTCATACTAGAGAACATCATCATCAGGTTTGGAGTACCATCTAAGATTATCACTGATAATGCTATGTGCTTCAGATCAGATGAGTTTGTTGATTTTTGCAACAGGTATGGGATAAACCTGTCATATACATCACCATATCACCCACAAGGAAATGGTCAAGCAGAATCAAGCAATAAGAGCATCATGAAAATTGTCAAGAGGATACTGGACAAGAACAAGAGAGCTTGGGACTCAAAGTTGAACTTAGCAGTATGGGCTGACAGAGTGACAGTGAAAAGGGCTATTGGGAAGTCACCTTTTGAGCTAGTGTATGGTGCATCAGCTAGACTGCCCATAAATAATCTCCTACCAATTTATAGGTTCATTCAGGAAAATGATGAGGACATTGAAGATCCCATGACAGAAAGAGTGAATCAGTTGGTTGCATTGGATAAAGACAGAAGGAGAGCCCACCAGATCAATCTCAAAAGACAACAGGATATGAAATATCAGTTTGACAGGAGAACTACAAAAAGGAAGTTTCAAGTCAATGATCTGGTGCTTATTTGGAATGCTAAAGATCAGGAAAAGGGTAAACATGGTAAATTTCAGCCCTTATGGATGGGCCCATATCAGGTTTGCAATACTCATGGGGAGGATTCTTATTTCCTCCAGGCCCTAGATGGTGAAATTCTGGAATTGCCTGTGCATGGCCAATTCCTTAAGTTCTATTTTACATGAATATCTGGTTGCTGTGCACATTTGTAAAATATGTATGTAGTGTAAATGCCTTGTACAGCTCGCGTTTTTTGCTTTTTGTCAGGTCTGCCCGGAGATCTGGTTCTTGCTGCAGGTTTTCACCTGCACGTCCCCATTCGGAGCCACTGTTAGCACTTATTTTGACCTGGGGTTGATTTGTCATGATCAGGAGGTTTCTTCGTCTGAAGCCTTCATCTTCTTGCCCAATTTTTCTAAGTGTTGGACCTCCTCAGCGTTTTTCAGCTGCAGCATCATATTTTTCTGAGGAGGAGGTCGTCATCATCATCTTGTCTTCAATGATGATCTTCATCAGCTTGTTCTTTGTCGACTTGTTTTTCTCATCGTCATCATCATATTTCAACTGTCGGGTGATGTTTGCTTATTATCCTGATGATACTGGTGAGCTACAGTGCGCCCTCAGTTGCTTGCGGGGGTGATTTTTCAAGTATCCGGTGATCTTCTGAATATCACCTTGCTCAAACATGATGACGATGTTGCCCCGATATCTTGAAGGGGTTATTCTCTAAGTTGTCGACCTGACTTGTTTTTTCCTAAGGGTCGTCATCATCATGATATTTCTAGTTATCATCCTGCTGCTTGCGGAGGTCATCATATTTTCTGCCTTCATGATATTTCGCCGGGGTGATATTTTTATCATCGGGTGATCTTGGTTATGATCATCCTGATGATGCTGTTGAAGAGTTCTCAGTGCGACCCGATATTCACTAGGGTCATCATATTTTGAACGACAGGATGATCTTGGTCAATATCATCCTGATGATGTTGTATCACTTCTTGTTCGTTGTTTTGACATCCTGATGATGCTGACGTCATCCGTATATCAGGATGATATTCTTTTTATCTGCCTATCTGCATCATGATATTCACGAAGGAAGGGGTGATATTTTCATATCACCCGGATATATGTTTGTTCGAACATCATGATGATGTTGATATCAAGGAGATATCCGCCTGCCGGCTTCGCGCATTATCTACTGGGGGTGATCTTTTCCAGCAGCATCAGCATATTCAGTTATCGCCCCGATCTTACAGAGGAGCTACAGTGCAACCTGATATTTGAACATCAGGAGGATATTTCCAAATATCCGGTTGTCTTCCGAATATCATGATGATGATAATATGATGATGACGTCATCAAGGTCTGCGGGGGTCATATTTCTAACAACTGATCATCTTGAAGAGACCTCCTGATATTTGCAAACATGATGATGACGTCATCCGGATATGAGGAGGTGCGCAGTGGGCAGATATGATGATGACGTCAGCAAGATATGATGATGACGTCATCAGGATGTTCATCGGCCAGACTTTTGTTATAAGCTCAGCAGGAGGATGTTCCTCCGAAGGATCAGGTTGTGCCGATTATCATGAAGGTTATGTTTCGAATATCATGATGACGTCAGGGTGATATTTCGAACAACAGGATATCATGCTGCTGGAGGATGATGATGATGAAGTCTATACTAGTGTCGTCAGGAGCAAAAGCACCGACATGATATATGCTCATGACCTAGTATATAAAGTGTTATAGAGGTCATCGCGGGGTGCATGTGGGATAATGTTATCCTGCATATTCAAAATATCATGATGATGAATCTCGGCGGGAAATGGTTGCAATTGCAGATTTGATGATCTTCCCAAGGCCGCGGGTTGGTGCGCCATTAATGGCGATTGTTGCAGAGGTATGGGCGATGGCGTGGATGGATCCTGTACCCGACTGAGGGTGTACATCAGCAGACAGGGGCGCAGGGCTCGAGAAATCTTCCTGTCTCCTCCCCTACCTGCTGCATTCAAGTTTGGGCGCCAATCTGGTTGTGTTTGAGCGCCATTTTCCTGATACTATGTATCTGGCGAAATCTTGGTCAACCATGTAATTAATTGCTGAGGACCTACCTGGCTGTTATAAGCAGGTGGTCTTGCTCATTTGAAAGGTTGTTGAAAGTTGATGATTTTGGCTCTGTAATGCATAACAAGCTGATCTGGTTGCTCTGTACAGCTTACCTGTGAGTTTATGTATCTCTTGTTGTTTGTTTTTGGCATGAACCCACTGATTTCATGATTAAACTTATATGAGAAATGTTGTTTAGCATGTGTTGTGTTAATTCTGTCTCCAGTATTGCATGTATTCTTCTTCTGAATCTGGATGTTTGGTAATGTTTAGATTCTAGAGCATAGAATTCCTATGTTGACTGTCTGATCTTTTAACTTCTACTCAAGGGGTAGATTAAACTGTTTTCAGGTTGAACATTGGGAGGGATATACTGCAGTAGGGATACCATAAGTAGAGATAACCTAACACTTTGTATTGGGAGATACCTGTAAGGCAGGTATCACATAGATCCCCTTAAAATCCAGTTTTAGTTGTTTATGCTGATCATTCACAGGTGTATGTCTACTGACTCCAGGCCCTGGATAGGCACCAATCATGCTTTGTTTTGTGTTATAACCATATCCATCTTTGCATCCACACTTAAACTCCAAGGCAAAATCTAAAACCAACATTAGGACATTAGAGTTAGTTTAGGAACCTCAGTCCTCTGTCTACAACTGCAAATAGGCCCAAAGCTAGCCCCTTTGCCCTTATCTTTCAGTTTTGGTCTACTTACAAGAGGACTATCTGCTTTCTGTCAGCATTCCAGCCTTGTATGCATATCCTCATGGATGTTGAGTAGGGAATACCCCCCTAGGTCTTGCAGAGCCTGAAGAAGAAGAGGAGATAAAATATAGAGTCTATCTCCTACACTGTTGACCCCCTGGCCCAGAGATCCTATTGATCACTGATGGCTACCTTGTAGGGATATCTGGGAATAAGCATCCAGTCTGGGAAAAAACCAACAATTGGTATGAATTTTTATGGATTTTATATGACTAGAATGTGGTATGGATGGAAAGAGTATTGAGTCCACTTTCCATTTATTTTTGTTGCATCAAATTTCATTAAGATTTGAATAAGTTATGGCATTTTTATTGAGGGTAGGTCTGCAGAGTTTAATTTTCTGAAAATGCAGTTTGACAATATGTATGGTACGGCTTGGTACAACCTGACATTGATGCATATAATAGATGGATGGAAAGATATGTGTTTCTAGTTTACAATTATTTTGTTTTGGTATAATTTCATTAAGATTTGTGAGAGATATTGCAATTTTGGTGAGGGCAGGTCTGAATGCTGCCTAGGGTTTGCAGTTTTGGGAAAAAAATCATAACCTTCTCCCCTACCATTGGATCTTCATGAAAATTAGAGGAAAAATATGTATTAATGTTCTCTTCAACTTGACTAAAGCAATTGGATTAGTTCTTTGATTTGTTAATGTTATTGAGGATAGTTTGTTTCATGTCAATGTTTCATTTTGTGAAGTATGTTTAAAATAGTCAAATGCCATGAAGTATGAGTCATGTGAACATTTCCTTGAATGATTGGTTGAGTTGAGTTGTTGGTCCTCCTACCTCTGCATCATATTGGTATCAGATCTAGCAAAAGTTTTGGGAGGAGATGTTATGTATTTGATTTCTGAGATGAAGAACTGAAGGAAAGATTATGTTGGTGACCATTATTTTGTTTGCTAAGTTGTTTGGTTGTAGGTGCTTGGTCCATCTAGCTGTAGAAGGATGTTTTCTGAGATTGTGTGTGGGCAGACAAGATGAGGTCTATCATGCCCATTCTCTAATAGAGATTAAGCTGGATAAGGGTATAGAGAGAGGCCACTGAGGAGAGAGTGGTAAGGTGCATCACCAGGATCTGCTGTTGGGTAAGATGGATGGTTTGGTGAGTTGGTGTGGTAAGGTAGTAGAGAGATAGATACCTGACTGAAGAAACACTTGAGGTTGCAGCCTAAAGAGTACTCCACTGATGGGAGTAGAAGGAGCCTGAAGAAGCTCTAAAGTTGATAGTTGTTTGATTTTGTTGGTTGGTTGGTCACTAGCTATGGATGTGAAGTTTGGAAGCCTAAAGCTAAGAAGATTGAAGCTAAAGATGAAGAGACGGACAGAGGAAATGCATAAAAATATTTTTGTTGCAGGTACATTTCCAAGGGACTTGGAAATCTTTGTTGGTTGGTTGTATGGTACAGGAACACCTTGACGAATTAATGTTTTCCTAGACCAATCTTTGGAGTTTGATTAAATTTTTAATGATTCAACTTTGTAATGAGGTTAATCAAGTCACTATTATGTGTTTAGATCATTAGGAGGTTCAAATATACAAAATATTGCATACAATGTAATAGGTTGTTATGTAAAAGTGCATAAAAATGCAAAACAAAAAGCAATAGGATTGAATACCAAAGGTCATTCGCTTGGAGGAAGTTAGAAGTTAGTTAGAAACTGAAGAGTCATGATGTAATGCCTTTAAAAGACCTTGTATCCATTTGTGAAGGAGGAGGGTAGAAGGTTGGAGAATGTGGGTTGTTACATTTTGATGTGAAATCAATAAAAGATACCCTTGTTTCTGCATTTCTACATGTTAAACTTCTGTTTCAGAGATTGGTATGGATTTGTACAAATTTTATATGACCAGAATGTGGTATGGATGGAAAGAGTATTGAGTCTACTTTCCATTTCTTTTTGTTACATCAAATTTCATTAAGATTTGAATAAGTTATGGCATTTTTATTGAGGGTAGGTCTGCAGAGTTTAATTTTCTAAAAATGCAGTCTGACAATATGCATGGTACGGCTTGGTACAGCTTCACATTGATGCATATAATAGATGGATAGAAATATATGTGTTTCTAGTTTACAATTATTTTGGTTTGGTATAATTTCATTAAGATTTGTGAGAGATATTGCAATTTTGGTGAGGGCAGGTCTGAACGCTGCCTAGGGTTTGCAGTTTTGGGAAAAAAATCATAACCTTGTCCCCTACCATTGGATCTTCATGAAAATTGGAGGAAAAATATGTATTAATGTTCTCTTCAACCTGACCAAAGAAATTGGATTAGTTCTTTGATTTGTTAATGTTATTGAGGATAGTTTGTTTCATGTCAATGTTTCATTTTGTGAAGTATGTTTAAAATAGTCAAATGCCATGAAGTATGAGTCATGTGAGCATTTCCTTGAATGATTGGTTGAGTTGAGTTGTTGGTCCTCCTACCTCTGCATCAGTGATGGACAAGTAGATATCACCCCTCACATAAAAAATGTCATCTGCAACATTGGGGTGATCCTGAATGTTCATAAGGTGATAATATAACATGAGCCCCCCCCACGGGATATGATGAAGTCGTTAGACAAGCACTTTGTGGATCAAGTGATCATGATGTGTTCCTTTCTAGCATTATAGACATTTGAAACATGATGACCCCCTCTGCAAAACATCGGGTCATATTAAAACTCCTCAGAAGCATTGGGGTGATCTTCACAAGATGATCCGATATTTTAAAATATCACCCCCCGAGTGGAAAATCAGGTCATATATCAAGTATGACCCACCACAAAGAAACATGCTGATATTTGAAAATATAATGACCCCGTGGAAAATGAGGTCTAAAAGGAACCTGCCTCAACATGATGATCAATATTTGGAATATGATGAGGAGGCCCAAAGACTTAGAAACTTCTTGGACTTTTTAGGGAAGGTACCTGTAGATTTTAAAGTTTGAAACCTGAATATTTGTGCAGGCACCACCAGAAGGATGGACCATTTTGATTTACTTTGCTTCTGCACTAAGTAGCTCTATGACCAAATTTATTGCAGTTGAAGCAATTGCCATTAAAGGATGGATATCTTTGATCATTAGGCTATCTTACTAGAGGTCTTCTAGGTTTGTTTCTCCCATTCCTTTGTTGGAAATTTCTTTGTCTAGATCCAGAACTTTCACCTTTCTCATAGCCAAGACCATGCTTGTCATCAACCTTTTTTTGTCCTTCAAGTTTAGCCGAGCTTATCTTGAACTTCTCCTTGTATTCATTTACAACTTCTAGGTCATGTCTAAGAATGACAATTTGCCTTTCAAGTTCTCTCTCATTATCTCTACTTTCTTGTAGATCAGACTCTGGATGGCCAGCGGTTCTATCCAATCTGCAACATTCTTTAGATCTATCTTTTAGAGTTTGAATTAGGTCTTCTTCAGTCTTCTTCCTTTTCTCAATTTCTTTGGTTAGCCTCATTACCCTAGATTCCATCTCATGTTTTAGAACATAAACTTCTTTTGTCAGCTTCTCACATTCCTTTATTTTTTCTTCTAAAGCCTCATTCATGCCATTTTCTTCAGTAAGATTAGCTAGTTGATGAAGTAGTTCCTTCCTTTTTTCTATTGATTTCTTTAGTTTATCTTTTAGTAAGTCAATGCAATCATCAACATCCTTAAGGTTTTCTTTTAGATCATCTATTTCTGCTTTGGACTGTTCAAGATCTTCTAAAGACAATTGAAGTTGTTCTCTGAGTGAACCCATTGAAACTCCTTCCCAAATCCTCCTCAAACTGTTAGGCTTCTTTCAAGGAACCTTGCTCTGATACCAATTGTTGGAATTAGGGAAAACAACTGAGAGGGGGGGTGAACTAGTTGTCACAAACACTTTAACATTTACTGCACTTATATCTTCTCTACTATTTATTAGCATATCATCATAATAATCATGAAAGCATGAATCGATAACATATAAGAAGAAACATAGATTACACTTTTGACACCAAGAATTTTTAACGTGGAAACCTGGTTAAGGGAAAAACCATGGTGGGGGTTAACCCACAAAGATTATACTCTGTTAAAAGTATTACAAAAGAGCAATGCACATGCATTCAGGCTCACTACACAGAGCTCACTACTCAAAAGAAGGCTCACTACCTACAGAAAGAAGATTACAATGAGTTTGAACTAATAATTAGCATCTACCAATGCAAGGATATAGTTCCAGTTAAGCATAAAATACTGACTTGATACACTTCATCTTTACTCTGCCATCATCCGGATCTTAGATCTCTTCTCTTTCACTCTTTGATCTACATTTTTTGCACTTACTCATCACCACACATGACACACATAAATCAGTTAAATCCATTAGCTATCTATATTCATATCATGATATTCAATTACTTTTCAGTTGGCTTCAAGAACACTTAGAACTTTGTTGAAGACTCTGCTATGTCAGCTAAATCCATGCATAACTTGTAATGCAGATGAAATCTTGCATTCACAAATCATCAATCATGTCAGTCACTATCACTGATCATCACAAATTGTCCAATTGACAACTTCCATTTATCCGGAACCAAGATCAATTACAAGGTCAGCCTGTTCTTGTACTATTTGCACTGTCAAACTGTAACCCTATACTCAGATGCAAATAACTTTTGAATCCTTCATCATCGAAGGTTAAAATTCTAGATTTAGATTGCTTTGACAATCCTTATGAGTTCTTTAGATCTACAGCATACTTTGATTTTCCGCCGGAGAGATCCAGACCAAGATATTGGACCCTGTCACATGCTCTATTTCTGGCTACCCAAATTTAGATAAATTCTAATTTTGACTTTCGGTATGAACAAATTATGTTATGTAGATGAGTGGAATAGTCTTAGTTGCCATCAATGACAACACCTGTCATGCAAAGCAGTGTCTCTTGCCAACAAATTAGTCCCTAGAGCTCATCTAATCTTCCCAAAACTTTAACCTTTTCTTTCTCCGAATTACTCAATTCATTTCGCAAGCTCACTACTTGACATTCTTTAGTTGTTACATACTCAGTTAAAGGACTATAGGACTGAGAGATGTTAGACAATTTAAGCTCTGAGTCCTTAATCTTCTCAATATCTTCAACAACCTTAGACTGATTTAGGTAAAACTTATAAATCTCTACACCTTCAGAGAGGGCATTTTGAATACTCTTTACACCAGTATCAAGCATTGATCTATCATAACTAATTACTTTCTTTATTTCAGGAAATCTCTTTTCACTAAACTTATTTCAGACTTTAACTTCTGCTAACTCCTCAAAAGTTTGAAAATGAGTACTTATAGAGTTTATTAGATTCTTTAATTGACCAGAGGGGGATGCAGATGAATCCTTCTAAAATGTGGGCATGATTTTCTCCAAAATCCCAGATGCAAGACCAAGCAATTCACTGTCTTCTATATGGGACTTTAGGATATCTTCTCTGGCCTTAGCTTGTGCAAGAGTGACCAATTTTATCTTCTATACCGGAGAGAGAGTATCCAAATTGATTGGACCTTGTATTATATCTAGATCTTCTGCAACTTGTTTATCTTTCTCCAATATTTCTTTCACTACTTCTGTAGTCTCTTGCCCAATATGATGTTTTAGATTTATGCTTTTTAGGGCCTACATCTTCTCCCTTTCTAGAGTCAACCTCATTGTCTTGCTTATCATTTTCATTCTTTTTCCCTGCTTCCGCTTTCTCTGCATCATTAGCAGAGGCATCCTCCCTTTTATCTTTATCAGAAATGTCTTCTACACTATTTTTCTAGATGATTTTGTGTATCCTGAGCAGTAACATTTTCATCATTTCTATCAAATTCTTCAACATCCAAAATGGAGGAATCAATTCCATTATTAGTTTCTTCTTCATTACTAGGAAGATTATGCCTTTTCAATGGATTCAGAAGAATCTCTTGAGTATCTTCAACTACCTTATCAGTCTCACTTAGCATGAGCTTATTCATTATGAACTTACTTCTAAAGTCCTGTTTCACTTCTTTGAATATCAGGTTCATTTGCTCCAGAGTAATTTGAGGACACAATTTTATTAGCAAATGCTCCTGAAGCTCAATATCTTTAACTTTGACATTTTCTTTTCTTATTTCTAGAATTTTTGCAAGACTTTCTAGAATTTCAGAAGTTATTTCAAATAAAGTCTTATTGTAGATATTCAAGTATTTGACTGTTGCTTCCTCCAAAACTCTCTTATCAACATCACTGTCATGATCATAAAATTCAGTCATTGGATTTAAGTTTCCATCTACAGTGATTGACTTAATGATGTCTTCCACAGAAAGGGTAGGATTCTCAACATAAGCCTCTGACTTATGCCTCTTGCTTGATTTTTTGCTTTTGGAGGGCTTCTCCTTAGACACTTTAGTAATTTTAGTGTTTGAGATCTTCAATTCTTTAACCTCATCATCTGAATCAGTTTCTTCTTCATCCTCCTTCTCCACACTAACATATGATCTTTTACCCATTACTTTTATCCTTTTTCCTTTCTTATCGGTAGGTTTTTCTTTGAATTTTTCTACAATAGGCGAAGGTGATGCACCAGAGGTTGAATCAGAACTCCTAGTAGTCCTTAGCTGAGAAGGGGATTCTATCAGAACACTTCCCTGTTCCCTATCCTACTTCTCCTTCTCAACTTTCTCTGTCCTTTCCCTGTATTGTCTCACAGCTTCCTTGGTGAGGCCTAAAGTCTCAACCAACTACTCAACTTCTTTCCTCATAGTCCTTTTGGTTTTAGGAGCCTTGAATTTGAGATGCAATTTTAGTGAAATCTCTTCATATGTTCCAAATCTCTCCTCAGCTGGATCCCTAGGCTGGCTCAACAAATGCTATGCATACAACTCCAATACGCGTCCATCCACTTCATACCCCATGGGCATGATCCACACAACTCTAGGTTCTACTGCTTCCATTTTGCACTGATCAACAGTAACCATAAAAAAAATGTTGTCCTTGTATTTCTCAAGCACAGCCCTAGGTATTCTATCCCTAGCCTACATCATACTCTGGAAATTTTTGAAGAATCCCCAAAGTGCAGATTTTTATGCCTCATAATTACCCAAACCATTCAAATAATTTCTAATTTGAATTGCTACTGGTTTGTCATTAGACCAATATACATTCTTCTTTCCAAGGAACTCACTCAAGAAATAAAAGAAAAGACACATAATTAGCATACCAAATTTGAATGAGTACTTCTTGTCCTTTATTTTGCTTAGATTTTCCATAAGCTGGTTCAACAACAATTCACAAAGATCATATTCTGCATCTTCTTTTACCATCTGATATGCAGTATAAATAGTTGTTCCAGACACTAAATTTTCTCTGTTAGAGAAGTATATCTTGTACCCTATCACCATCAATGCAAATCTAACCCCATGATCCTCTATATCATTTATAGTCATAGCTCTCTTATCAAATTTTGATCTAGTTGCCTTTGTGACTTCCTGATTCTTCACGGCCTTCAACTGAGGCAAAGTACCAATTGAATTCAACTCTGTAACTACCCTTATTGCATCTTGTTTTATCTTAAACAGATGATTTAGCCACAAAAATTCATCATGTATATGGCTCAAGACATACCGGACCCACTCGTCCTCTGCGAATTTCATAAACTCAACAAATTGTATGAATTTCTTATCTTTCAAGGCTTTGTACTCTAGTTTGAGCTCAAAATCATCATCTTTTAAGTGATTAATGAATAGATCAACAAACCTTGAGTCACTATGCTCCTCTAGAGGAGCGTGAATGTAAGCCCTTAATATCCTTTGTGTGAAGAACTCCATATGGAACACTAAAAAATGCTCCCACCAGATCAACTTCAGTGGACTTGAAAGGGTGCTTCTTAAACTTTAGCCTAAGTCACTCAGTGATATTCACAACTAGAGGTGTAGCCATTTCAAAAAGATCACAAGTTTAAATCTTTGCAGAAAATAACCTTTTTCCATGGGATTAGGGTTAACTGTCAAATTCACTTTTCGCACTCCAAATCTTTGAAATCTTAACTTAGGTGCTCTTCTCCTTGTTCTCCTCGAATGCAAAGTGATTCAAATCTTGAGTAAATGACCTTTTATGCTCCGCAAAACTTAATTTGCCATTGTAATAAATGCTTTGCCCTAATTCATCCAGTTACAATGTTGCTAAATACAATCAATCTTCAATTGCTCTGTAATCAATCGCATTAGCTTCTTTTCTTCTAGAATTTGCTTCAATAGATCTGCAATAGGCTTCTTTATCTTCATTCAATGTGCTAGATTTAGGTACCCACTTACTAGCAAGGGGAATTAGATTTTCAATGCAGCTCCCCTTGAGCCAGAGGTCCTGTTTCAATTCCCAGAGGAATTATTAGCACCGGATTTTGGTGCGGACCCATCACCATCATTCATTTCACCTTTCTTCACCCATGTTTTGTTCATTTAATTCTGGATCCCATTCACATCTACTTTACCCTTGCCTTTATCTTGTCTTTGAATGTCTTGGTTTCTATTTACCGAACCATTTCTATTATCATTCTTGCTTTTGCAAAATCTTGCAATATGACCAGATCTGTTGCAATTAAAGCACACAACATTTCTTTGCTCATTATTTTTTATTTCCTCCTTGATCTGCACTAATTAGCCATGTGTCCAAATCTATTGTATGCAAAATAGTTGCCATTAAAAGAATTGACATTTCTTCTGTTGTTAGAGTAGTTCATCATCATACTTCTACATTCATTAGATCTATGACCATACCTTTTACAATTGAAGCATTGACTGGAGAAGGATGGACCACTTTGATTCACTCTACTTCTACACTGAGTAGCTCTATGACCAAATTTATTGCAATTAAAACAATTTCCATTAAAAGATGGATATCTTTGAGCATTAGGTTGTCTTACCAGCGGACTTCTAGGATTCCTTATTTGTTTTCTTGCTTCAGGATTTCTTTGACTGGATCCAGAGCTTTCACCTTTCTCATATCCCATACCATGTTTATCATCTACCTTCTTCTAACTCTCAAGCAGCACCTCAAGTTTGGATGAGCTTATCTTGAACTTTTCTTTGTACTCATTTGCAACTTCTAGGTCATGTTTGAGGATGGCAATTTGCCTTTCAAGTTCTTCCTCATTATCCCTGGTTTTCTTGTAGGTCAAATTCTAGATGACTAATTATTCTGGCCAATCTACAACTGTAATGACTCTAAGCAAAAATACCCTAGTAAGACAATAAGTGAACCATATTTTTTTTTAATATAAAGTTACTCTCTTAATTAATAAGAAAAGAAACTTATTCGAGAGATATGGCTATAAGAACAACTTACAAGTTAAGTAAATGTGTTAGCATGATTATTATCTTTTCAAATGGCATGAGACAACCGGAGCACTATAATGCTCACATAAAGTTTGAATTAATTAAATATTTGCTCCACTTCTTGGACTAATCTTAATTTAATTATGAAAAATTACCATAAAACAATTTTCCCTTTTTTTTTGGATCCTTCACACAAAGATTAAAGATTGTGGTTTAATTAATAACTAATCTCATTACCATTCATTATTTTTATTACTTATTAAATAACTTTACCTTTTTAATTAACTTACTCTTTCTTGTTATTTATTTACAAAGTAATTATTTTTTTCCTAAGGAGTGGTTTTTCTAAAGGATACGAATCCTTTTTATTAAAACCTAAAGAATATAGAATTTATAAGAAAGATAGATTTTAGATTTTTTTTTTTAAAAAAAAAATGTAATGACCCCTAACTAGCTAAACATAGCAAGAGAAGTTACTACTACTAATCACAACAGTTACCTTTAAATAAGATTTTTTTTTAATATATATACTCCTATTTCTTCGATTAGAGGATTATGCTTCCCAAGGCAAGAATATTTGAGTGGGGAAATTGAGTACTTAAGGAAATAGAATGATAAAGTAAAAATCTCTCTTGTTATTTCTCAAAGTAAATATCTAGCAAAACATATAACTAAGAAGTAATACAATTTGGAGCATTCTATTTAGTGAAGGAAGTGCGTATAAGAAGAACATACTCCAAATTTAATTTAACCCTTACTTGTTTACTCATACTCATACCCCCCCAACAAGGCTAAATAGGCACTAGATGTAATTTGATGTATTTTCTTTGCTATCCAAAAACTGTTATGACATTTGCTATGATACAATCCTAAATGCTCTGTGGAGCTGCTACTATTTATTTTTTCTCTGAAGCTGTATATGCTTTTCATTTGTAGTCTTTGACTAATTTTTCTTTTTTTTTTCCACTACAAATGCATTTTTTTTTTCAATACAAAAATAAACTAGGCTAAATTAATTAACCATGGTTTAGCATTTACACTCAGGCGCTAAGCAACTTAGCTTAATGACATGCATACTATTCACTTGCTAGAAAAGAAGGAAGTAAAGTAATAAATTTAAATGGGTTATATTCTCTGCCCAAATTTATCTGTGATATGAATGATAATAATAAACCCTCTTACTTAAGCCTTCACGGGAAGAGAAGAAGAACATAGCTAAATTTAAATTATATTTTAAATTACCTTGGCATAATCGTCAGCAGCAGAGAAGGGCAGCTAGGGAAGAATAAATAAGTTTAATCTAAATTAATTGATTGGGTGGGAGCGATTTTGTTTTCATGACTGGTCACTGAGTTCAGGAGTCCTTGAGTTCCTTACTTGCTTGGATTGAGTTTGTAAGGATTGTGTGTTTGTTTTCTTGTTTTCTTTTTTTCTTTTTTTCTTTTTTTTTTTTGCTCTCTACAATCTTTTGACTGTTTGCTTGTGCATAGGTGTCTCCAAGAAAAATGGGCTCGAGAAGGCCCCTGCATACAAGGTACGTATCCTGAATGGAGGGTCGACGCCACAGAGTGTAGAACAATGGTTAAGCAATAAGATTTTTTTGTTCTTTCCTTGATTGTGCCTTCAAGATATAGATACTACTTGCAAGAGCATGACCTTGCTGCCATACGTACGCCAAAAGATGGGAAGAGGAGGCTTACAAAATCTTTTTTTTATATTTATTTTATATCAGAAAACCCGTAACCATTGGGTTCTGTGAAGACATGAAATCTACATATATAATAGAATATCTTAACAGATTAAGTTCTGGATTAAACACTGTTAGTTTTCTTTGATTTCTAACTCTCTATTTCCTAGTTTAGGTTGCTTTGCCACTGGTAAGATGTTGAATATCAAATTCTGGTTGAAGAATAATATACAGTAACATAATTAAGATTCGAATAGCAATTATTCCTATGATAAGAGAGCCTTACAATTTTAACTAATATCCAGTGAAACTTGCAAAACAAAACTTTCGCTATATTATTTATTATGATTAATATTATATTTTTTTATGTCTTAAAGTAGTATAAAAACATAGGAAGTGTGAAGGAATTCAGGAGCTTTTTCTGTTATTCTTAAAGGTACTTGAATGAAGGAAATAAGAACAGAGATAGAATTTATTAGCATAAAATCTCAACAGTTCATTCATTTTTTCTTTCTTCATTACAGTTCTGCTATTTTACTCCCAAACAGAATAAGGAGTATAATCACTTAATAAGTAAGTTACAATTCTTTATTTTCCCTAAGGAGAACTACATCTTGTTTACAAATACCCTTTTAATATTCAAACAAAACTTTAGTTACAATTTTGATGTATCATTTTATTTCTCTGTTTATAACACAACATTTAAATAATTGTCTTTTAAATGTATGTTTTGTGAAGGTCAACCTTCTCAGAATAAAGTATTATGAATTGACAATTTGTTACAGAATATGCAGGGAAATAGATGGTGTTACATATTTTCACTCAGCCTTCCATAATAACAGCTTTTCCTTGGACCTCCACAGAAAGCTATGAAATCCAAAGCCTGTAAGAGAGACCGAATAGTCTCTCTAGCCAGTGAAACTCACCTCCCAACCTAGGGCAGTAATTACCCACCCCCGAGATTGGGGAAAACATAGGGGGACCCAGGAATGATCACACAAAATTACATTTACAGATCTCAAGAACAGGAGGACACTTAACTCAGCATTCACTGGAAGTTCACATACAATTCACAAGAAGGTATTACATAAAAACCTTCTCAGGGGGTAGGAAGGGACAGAAGCCTGTAGGAGTTAACTTTTAAAATCAAGAAATTTAATTCCATTTCTCTTTTATCTCTCATGGGTACTCATACCCTCAACTTTTCTTTTGCTGGGCACTCTTACCCCTTTTCAGATCATTGAGCTCATGTATTCAATTTTATCTGGGTACTCTTACCCTTTTTAGGTAATTTTCAAATAATCACTAGGCATTTCCACCCATACAAAATCACAATAGCCCACAGGGGTACTCTTACCCCAAATTTTAAATTCTTCTTCTTTATTTTTAAGCAGAGGAAGGGTACTCTTACCCTTTGCAAAACTCCTATAGGTTCTCCACTATTCTACCCCACACACAAATCATTATAGTAAAACAAATTTCAATTCAGACCTTAACTTGTAATATATTTCACACAATACATTATAACAATGACAATCGCAATTCAATCCAACAACATAATATCTCACAAAACAGACCACTCACACACATAATTCCACTAAACAACAACAATAGAACAAATTCATCTTGTTTTAACCTTTACTGTCTCTTATTTATTTTCAAGTAATCAAGATTCAATATCCCTACCTGGTATTTACTAAAGAGCGGTTTTAAATCCATAATGACCTCCTGCTCCTTTAGTTTCCCTCTCCTTTTCCTCCAAAAAAACTTGAAAACAAACACCCCCCCCCCCCCCCCCCCCCGAAATCTATTTTCTTCTCTTTTGTGTCCCCATGAGGGGAGAGCATGTGTTCTCATTTGGGCAGCATGTTGTCATCTTAGGTGGACAACATGTGTCCATTCCAAGTACCTTGCATAATTATATAAAATAAAATCCCAGTAGAAATAATGATGTTAGAAAAATATTGCCCAATATTATTTTAGTTTCTTAATTTTGTAGTGTATTTTAGAGGGGCCCACCTAGGTCTAGGGCAGGGGTACAAAATTTAATTTTTTTATCTTCTTATTTTCAAATGAAAAAGACATTAATTTAATTAGATAGTAGTGAAATCAGACCAGCATTTTAATCCTAATGACTCACTTTGACAATCACGACTCACATTCAATACATAGGATTTATATATGCACAACATTGCAATAAGTACAATGACATCATAAAAACAAGGACCAATATGCTGGATACTAACACACAATGCATGATTACACAAGGGACCTAAACCTCTCCCTATAGGCTAGGTTAGCTAACTGAGAACGCATAATGGGTCCCCAAGTGTTTTTCCCCATTCCACTGGCTCAATTTGTACACTCGACTCACATTGTTAGTTATGATATCAATAGCCAAAGCAAGACTATTATTAACCACCCACTACATCATGTACATATATTCTAATGATTCTTGCAACATAAAGAAATCAATTCGAGATCACACGAGAGAATACACATATATATATCAAGTGAAGTCTAAATCATAAAACTATATGGCAACAGTTATCAAAACTCTAATTGCAATATATATATATATATATATATATATATATATATATATATATATATATATATATATATATAAGCTGCATCATTCATAACAAGGTATATGATTTCACACAATATAATCAAAGGATCATGTGTAACCATATCTCAATAACTAACATAATCCACTAAGCAAGATACTAGATAGAATGAAAAGGCATTACATAGAGTTAAATGACAGTATGCGAATAAATGTATGTATCGTCCATGGTCCAAATCAAAATTAGATAACTAAGATTGCCATCCATATAATGTCTCATCATATAACCATTGTAGCAAAATGCATAATCACTTCTCGCCATAATAGCGGTATTGAGGAGGGGCCCTACATCCTCCCCCCTAGGCTTGGACTTCCTCTTGGGAGTCCTCAAAAGAAGAGGCTATCCAATCAAATCAACAAATTATTGTACCTTGTTATATAACAATAAGCAACCATTTTATATTAAATTATATCCTTGAAATTTAACCACATACCTTAATTTGAATAGCTAAGCATGTTCTTATCTCATTACTACCAACATGAATAAATAAATTTATATCCAAGGAATAGAATGAAGTCACAAGTCACATTCTGTTCAAGTCAAAAAATTTAACATCTGGTTCTCAACAACACTCAATGATTCATAGGCATCAACCTATATACTCATCATTAAGACATCACATGACTTAGACCACAAGACTCAACAAGAAAGTGGTATTATGAGGAGGACAATACTAATAAACCACTGAGCAAACTTTATTGTCATAGCGCTAAATAATCAATGAGTGAATAACCATGCTGTGTAGTAACCACTATGCCAATATCAAATACAGCGTAACATCATATAATCTCACTTCCAAGAGAATCCTAATATCAACCATACTATAGTGCCAAATAACAAATGAAAAACCATGCCATGTAGAATACCACTGTGCCAAGTAGCAAATCAGGAAGAATGGACTTAGGGTACTCTCTAGGAGCTCACATACATAACTCCATATAAACAAAATTCCCGAGGCCATCTACTACCCTAAACGACCTGTCAGTGATCCCTCTAGGATATGGTAGTAAACAAAAGTCACAATACTCCATGTACATACTAGCAGTTGTAACATTAAAGTGCATCAAACGAGAAATTAGAGAAGTAACAAAATTCATAAATTAAACCTCAATAAAGTGAAGGAAAACAAATATAATGAGTCATCAAGGAAGTGGAGATCAAATAACAATCATTTTATTGTCCCTAGTTTATCCAAGAACACGTCCTTGAGGCAAAAGGACTAACTCAAACATAAAAATGGCCAATTAGCCCAAGTAACTGTAAAACATTGCTGGCTTGTAAGAAAAATATTCAACAAATAAATATTCCAACAATCTTCTTAAAATTTTTCACATTACGAACACTATGCGACCTTGCAACAAGGTCACCTAAGGGGAGGACATGAATCGTAGAGTGGTCTCAAACCACATAAGATAATAGCATGCAATGTCATGGTGGTCTGAAACCACAGAATAATATGGTGGTTCTCAAACCACCTGAAAACCAATGAAGAGTTTGCCATGTCATAATAAGTGTGTCCCACACAATTCAGAATAGCCTAATTGTATATCTGCATGAAGAATCCACATGAATAGGCACCTGCCATCATACTAAGGTCCACTGACATATGCCACAATGAGTCATCTATAGGATCTGACATCCACCTTACAAGAGACAACCCATAATCCTATAAGGTTATCATGTATATATGAGGTCATCTATAATTATCCCAAGTAGAGATCAATACATCCCATACTTATACTGACGGCCACATCAAATGTCATATTGTCCTCGTAACAAGGTATCATTCACTATTATTTCATTACACAATTGTCATCCCTGTTACCATGTTACACTTATCCTAATTCATCTCTCTGAACATCCTGAAAGCACATAATGTGTCACTGCCTAAGGTTACCAATCCTTTTGTTTGCTACCAGTACCAAATATCAAAATCAAACGCTATAACACTATATGTATCCAATGTAGTGTTAGTACCTCATCACTGATAGTAGCTTCTAAAATACTAGAAGTCCACAATGACATCAATATAACTGCCACGTGTTTGTAACCAGAATTGAGTATAAGCTAAGGGCACATTAAGGTCTATCCTCAACCCATGGGACAATCTAGAAAGAAAAGGATTTATGACATGGACCAACCAATGGGGTTTAATTAGGGGAGGAAAGGAGTTGTACTCCTAAGTGAATGTGAGGGGATGCCCTCAATTAGGGATAACATTAAGACATCACATCATGAAGGGTGACTCACACATCTCCATACCAACACTTCCAAAAATATTAATTTTTTTAAAACATTTTTCTACCAAGTCAAAAGGGTTATTTATACACATAATATCACAAGGTCATGCTTGAGTAGATCATACATTATGTCCACTAACTCTTCTTCTCAAGTTGGATATCGTGTATTACATACTTGAGGTACGGTCACAATATTTGTTGGTGTTCTCACATCACAACATTTACCAGTATTCACACATCTCAACACATATTAATTTACACATACTTATCACATTGCACCCCATGAATTAAGAACTCACAAATTTCACTTACTCCTACTAGCTTCATTCCTTAAACAGTCGAGTAGGTTTATTTATTCCTATATCAATCTCATATTGCAGTAACTATCTCAATTTCAATCATACACTAATTTGTCTTGTAATTATAGCTTATCCTTGTACCATGCACTACTCTTCCTATGTTTCACTAGGTCATACTCATATAATTCAATATTGTACTGTTGTTTCAAAAGGGAAAATATTAGGTAGATGATTGCTTTCAACATTTTATCCTAGTTTTGTTTCTTTCTCTAGCATAACTAAGTTTTCTATGCTTCCAAGTTTTGTCTATGTCTTCATGTGATTTTCTAAGACTCAAGGAACAATGCAAGGAAGGCCTACTTTCCAAAAATAAATGCTTTATCAAGCAATCCTAATTGGGTAACAACATAGTACAAACATGCAATACTAGAAGGGGATACTTCATTAAAGATGACACAAGCAACTATTTGATTCCCTAGCTGCAAATGAATGTCTTGCATTTATATCCTTTGACTAGACCATCTACAATATTGTACAACCATCTTTTCACATCTAAATTTCTTCAATAGCCATGAATGAAAGTACATACACATAAGAGAATGATTCCCTAAGTATGATCTAACTCTTGACCAACCTTGACTCATACATAGCCACTCATAAAAAGTTTATATTCTTAAATGCTAGAAAATGGAAGAATTTAAAACATAATATTGATTGAATATCACTAAATATGTTTCATTCATTACCCTCTTTATATATATATATATATATCCATATTTAAACCTACTCTTAAACGCTTAATTCCAACAATTTCCATTAATCAATTATAAAGTAGTGAAGTATAAGAATAAATATATTCTATCGAACCTCAAAATCTACAAGGACAAGAAGTATAAGAATAAATATATTCTATCGAACCTCAAAATCTACAAGGACAAGATTCACTTATTCATAGAAGTTATGCAATTGCACATTTCCTACCCCTAATCTATTTAGACAATTTCTCATGTATATAGATTTAAGCCCCTTAAGAATACAATCAAAGATTTTAGAATCAATTTGATTTACCAACTAAGTAAGCATACTATAAAACATTAAAAGAACACACATTTAATGGGCTCTCACATGAGGACTATATTCAATTGCAAGTTTAAGATTTAGGGTAGGCATACAAGATCAATTTTAAGATGCTCAAATTACAAATATGATAATGACTCTAACCTAGCACCTTAAAGTACAATTATGTTCTTTTAAAAGATCAAATAAGTTGCATTCTAAAAGAGGTGACACTATTTAATAACAAGTGTTTATTTGGGGTGAAGGAAAAAAAATACTATCACATTTACTAATAGAACATTAAGAAACTATAATGATCTACACAATTTCAACTATTCAATTTTTATATTGAAGAATTTGAATTATCTACCCATTCTAAAATATTCCTTTAAAATAACCATACTATACAAAATCAAGATTTATCTTTTCTCAAAATCATGATTACCTAAAGAAAAGAATCAAAATAGCACTTACAATTGACTGAACTGATGTTTTCCCTAACTAATTGCATTTGTTTTATTATCACATCCCTCCTATTATAATGCTAACTTAAATTTAGGAAAAATATTATTTACTTCAAAGCAATATAAGTAACTAAGCATGCAATGATATACAAACAATAAACTCACTCAATAATTCAAGACCCAACTAATTCCCAGAGCTCCCAGTGTCACTAAACTTGGCTCTAATACCTATGTAATGACTCTAAGCAAAAATACCCTAGTAAGACAATAAGTGAACCATATTTTTTTTAAAATATAAAGTTAATCTCTTAATTAATAAGAAAAGAAACTTATTCGAGAGATATGGCTATAAGAACAACTTACAAGTTAAGTAAATGTGTTAGCATGATTATTATCTTTTCAAATGGCGTGAGACAACCGGAGCACTATAATGCTCACATAAAGTTTGAATTAATTAAATATTTGCTCCACTTCTTGGACTAATCTTAATTTAATTATGAAAAATTACCATAAAACAATTTCCTTTTTTTTTTTTTTTTGGATCATTCACACAAAGATTAAAAATTGTGGTTTAATTAATAACTAATCTCATTACCATTCATTATTTTTATTACTTATTAAATAACTTTACCTTTTTAATTAACTTACTCTTTCTTGTTATTTATTTACAAAGTAATTATTTTTTTCCTAAAGAGTGGTTTTTCTAAAGGATACGAATCCTTTTTATTAAAACCTAAAGAATATAGAATTTATAAGAAAGATAGATTTTAGATTTAAAAAAAAATAAACATATGTAATGACCCCTAACTAGCTAAACATAACAAGAGAAGTCACTACTACTAATCACAATAGTTACCCTTAAATAAGAATATTTTTTTTATATATATACTCCTATTTCTTCGATTAGAGGATTATGCTTCCCAAGGCAAGAATATTTGAGTGGGGAAATTGAGTACTTAAGGAAATAGAATGATAAAGTAAAAATCTCTCTTGTTATTTCTCAAAGTAAATATCTAGCAAAACATATAACTAAGAAGTAATACAAATTTGGAGCATTCTATTTAGTGAAGGAAGTGCGTATAAGAAGAACATACTCCAAATTTAATTTAACCCTTACTTGTTTACTCATACTCATACCCCCCCAACAAGGCTAAATAGCCACTGGATGTAATTTGATGTATTTTCTTTGCTGTCCAAAAACTGTTATGACATTTGCTATGATACAATCATAAATGCTCTGTGGAGCTGCTACTATTTCTTTTTGCTCTGAAGCTGTATATGCTAGACTAATTTTTCTTTTCTTTTCTTTTTTCACTGCAAATGCATTTTTTTTCAATACAAAAATAAACTAGGCTAAATTAATTAACCATGGTTTAGCATTTACACTCAGGCGCTAAGCAACTTAGCTTAATGACATTCATACTATTCACTTGCTAGAAAAGAAGGAAGTAAAGTAATAAATTTAAATGGGTTATATTCTCTGCCCAAATTTATCTGTGATATGAATGATAATAATAAACCCTCTTACTTAAGCCTTCACGGGAAGAGAAGAAGAACATAGCTAAATTTAAACTATATTTTAAATAAGTTTAATCTAAATTAATTGATGGGGTGGAAGCGATTTTGTTTTCATGACTGGTCACTGAGTTCAGGCGTCCTTGAGTTCCTTACTTGCTTGGATTGAGTTTGTAAGGATTTTGTGTTTGTTTTCTTCTTTTCTTTTTTTTTTTTTTTTTTTTTATTTTTTGCTCTCTACAATCTTTTGACTGTTTGCCTGTGCATAGGTGTCTCCAAGAAAAATGGGCTCGAGAAGGCCCCTACATACAAGGGACGGTATCCTGAATGGAGGGTCGATGCCACAAAGTGTAGAACAATGGTTAAGCAATAAGATTTTTTTTGTTCTTTCCTTGATTGTGCCTTCAAGATATGGATACTACTTGCAAGAGCATGACCTTGCTGCCATACGTACGCCAAAAGATGGGAAGAGGAGGCTTACAAATTTTTTTTTTATATTTATTTTATATCAGAAAACCTGTAACCATTGTGTTCTGTGAAGACATGAAATCTACATATATAACAGAATATCTTAATAGATTAAGTTCTGGATTAAACACTGTTAGTTTTCTTTGATTTCTAACTCTCTATTTCCTAGTTTAGGTTGCTGTGCCATGAACTGGTAAGATGTTGAATATCAAATTCTGGTTGAAGAATAATATACAATAACATAATTAAGATTTGAATAGCAATTATTCCTATGATAAGAGAGCCTTACAATTTTAACTAATATCCAGTGAAACTTGCAAAACAAAACTTCAGCTATATTATTTATTATGATTAATATTATATTTTTTTATGTCTTAAAGTAGTATAAAAACACAAGAAGCACGAAGGAATTTAGGAGCTTTTTCCGTTATTCTAAAAGGTTCTTGAATGAAAGAAAAATAAGAACAGAGATAGAATTTATTAGCATAAAATCTCAACAGTTCATTCATTTCTTCTTTTCTCGTTACAGTTCTGCTATTTTACTCCCAAATAGAATAAGAAGTATAATCACTTAATAAGTAAGTTACAATTCTTTATTTTCCCTAAGGAGAACTACATCTTGTTCACAAATACCCTTTTAATATTCAAACAAAACTTTAGTTACAATTTTGATGTATCATTTTATTTCTCTATTTATAACACAACACTTAAATAATTTTCTTTCTAATGTATGTTTTGTGAAGGTCAACCTTCTCAGAATAAAGTATTATGAATTGACAATTTGTTACAGAATATGCAGGGAAATAGATGGTGTTACATATTTTCACTCAGCCTTCCATAATAACAGCTTTTCCTTGGACCTCCACAGAAAGCTATGAAATCCAAAGCCTGTAAGAGAAGATAGAATAGTCTCTCCAGCCAGTGAAACTCACCTCCCAACCTAGGGCAAGAATTGCCCACCCCTGATCTTGGGGAAAACATAGGGGGACCTAGGAATGATCACACAAAATTACATTTATAGATCTCAAGCATAGGAGGACACTTAACTCAGCATTCATTGGAAGTTCACATACAATTCACAAGAAGGTATTACATAAAAACCTTCTCAAGGGGTAGGAAGGGACATAAGCCTGTAGGAGTTAACTTTTAAATCAAGAAATTTAATTCCATTTCTCTTTTATCTCTCATGGGTACTCATACCCTCAACTTTTCTTTTGCTGGGCACTCTTACCCCTTTTTAGATCACTGAGCTCATGTATTCAATTTTATCTGGGTACTCTTACCCTTTTTAGGTAATTTTCAAATAATCACTGGGCATTTCCACCCATACAAAATCACAATAGCCCACAGGGGTACTCTTACCCCAAATTTTAAATTCTTCTTCTTTTATTTTTAAGCAGAGGAAGGGTACTCTTACCCTTTGCAAAACTCCTACAGGTTCTCCCCTATTCTACCCCCGCACATAAATCATTATAGTAAAACAAATTTCAATTCAGACCTTAACCTGTAATATATTTCACACAATACATTATAACAATGACAATCCCAATTCAGTCCAAGAACATAATATCTCACAAAACAGACCACTCACACACGTAATTCCACTAAACAACAACAATAGAACAAATTCATCTTGTTTTAACCTTTAATGTCTCTTATTTATTTTCAAGTAATTAGGATTCAATATCTCTACCTGGTATTTACTGAAGAGCGGTTTTAAATCCACAATGACCTCCTGTTCCTCTAGTTTTCCTCTCCTTTTCCTCCCAATCTCTCTTTTTTTTTTTCCTTCTTTAAGTCCCCATAGTAAAAAAAACTTGAAAACAACCCCCCCCCCCAAATCTATTTTCTTCTCTTTTACCTTGTACTTGGGTGGAGCATGTGTCCCCATAAGGGGAGAGCATGTGTTCTCATGTGGGTAGCATGCTATCATCTTAGGTGGACAACATGTGTCCATTCCAAGTACCTTGCATAATAATATAAAATAAAATCCGAGTAGAAATAATGATGCTAGAAAAATATTGCCCAAAATTATTTTAGTTTCTTAATTTTGTAGTGTATTTTAGAGGGGCCCACCTAGGTCTAGGGCAGGGGTACAAAATTTAATTTTTTTATCTTCTTATTTTCAAATGAAAAATACATTAATTTAATTAGATAGCAGTGAAATCAGACCAACATTTTAATCCTAATGACTGACTTTGACAATCACGACTCACATTCAATACATAGGATTTATATATGCACAACACTACAATAAGTACAATGACATCATAAAAACAAGGACCAACATGCTGGATACTAACACACAATGCATGATTACACAAGGGACCTAAGCCTCTCCCTATAGGCTAGGTCAGCTAACCGAGAAGGCACAATGGGTCCCCAAGTGTTTTTCCCCATTCCATTGGCTTAATCTGCACACTCGACTCACATTGTTAGTTATGATATCAATAGCCAAAGCAAGACTATTATTAACCACCCACTACATCATATACATATATTCTAATGATTCTTGCAACATAAAGAAATCAATTCGAGATAACATGAGAGAATACACATATATATATCAAGTGAAGTCTAAATCATAAAACTATATGGCAACAATTATCAGAAATCTAATTGCAATATATATATATATATATATATATCAATAAGCTGCATCATTCATAACAAGGTATATGATTTCACACAATGTAATCAAAGGATCATGTGTAACCATATCTCAATAACCAACATAATCCACTAAGCAAGATACTAGACAGAATCAAAAGGTATTACATAGAGTTAAATGATAGTATGCAAATAAATGTATGTATCGTCCATGGTCCAAATCAAAATCAGATAACTAAGATTGCCATCCATATAATGTCTCATCATATAACCATTGTGGCAAAATGCATAATCACTTCCCACCATAATAGTGGTATTGAGGAGGGGCCCTACAGCAACACTCTTTTGTTCTTTCTTTTAGAGACCGATTCATAGTTTCTTCAGTCTTCTTCCTTTCCTCAATTTCCTTGGTTAGTCTCATCACTCCAGATTCCATCTCATGTTTTAGGACAACAGCTTCTTTTTCCAACTTCTCACATTCCTTTGTCTTCTCCTTTAGAGCCTCATCCATGTTATACTTTTGATTCTAGTTTGCTAACCATTGAAGTAGCTCCTTCCTCTTTTCCACAGATTTGCTCAGTTACTCTTTCAAGGTTTGGATGAAATCCTTAGCATCTTTAAGGTTCTCTTTCAATTCTTTGATTTATGCTCTGGACTGATCAAAATCTTCTAAAGCAACTTGAAGTTGTTTATTGATGCCATCAGAATACCTGAATGAACCCATTGAAATACCTTCCTAGATCTTCCTCAAGCTGTTAAAATTCTTCTAAGGAACCAAGCTCTGATACCAATTGCTGAAATTAAGGAACACTGAGAGGGGGGGTGAATCAATGTTCTACAAAACTTTTTAATATGTTCATTTAATAACTTACAACATACACTCAAAAGAAAGAAATATAAACTTATGAACATCAATAACAAGATCATCACACATGAACACCAGGATTTTTACGTGGAAACACGTTTAAGGGAAAAACCATGGTGGGGGTTAACCCACAAGATTTTATACTCTATTAAAAGTATTACAAATGGGAAGGCACTTGCCTTTAGGTACACTACCTAGATCTCACTGCTCAAAGGAGGCTCACTTCCTACAAGATCAATTACAAGAGTTGACTAAAATGTTTGAACTAAAGAATAGCATCTAACAATGCAAGATTACAGTTTCGATTAGGCTCAATATACTAACTTCACACACTTCATCTCTTACTGCCCTGTTTCACTGTTCTACCATGATTCAAACCCTAGATCTCTTTGCTTCTCACTTATTACTGCTTCACTTTGCACCTCTCACTTCATTTTCACACATTCACACCTTAAATGCTCAAACCCATCGAATATATATCCACAACATGAGATTTGAAATCAGCTGTAGTCGGCCTCAAGAATACTTACAAACGTTTTCAAGATCACTATTCTGTCAGCTGAATCCATGCACAAACATCAATGTGGACCAAAACTTGTGTATTCAAGTAATCAATCATGTCAGCCAATACCACTGGATCTCACAAATTACTCAACCAAAAACTTCTCTCAATCTGCACAAGGATCAAACACTAAGTCAACCTATTCTTCACTGGACTGAACTATCCAACTAAAACCCAATACTCAGATGCTTGTAACTTTTAATCCCTTCATCACCGGAGGCTAAAATATTGGATTTAGGTAGTCCTGACTTCACTTAACCTTCCCTCAAATCCACAACACAATATGATTACATGTGGAGAACTGCGGACCAAATTGCTGAACCCTATCAAATGCCATGTTCCTGTCTATCCGAACTTAGACAAATCTGCACTCTGACTTCTAGTATGATCAAAATATGTAATGTGGATGTGTAAGATAGATTTAGTTTCCATCATTGAAAACACCTGACACGCCTAGTAGTGTCTCTTTCCAACAATCCAAGCATAAAAATCAACTGAAGAAAAATCATAAAATCCAAAAATAAAAGAAAAAAAAACATCTTTTGATTCCAACAAATCCAAAACCCAAGTCTTAATCAAACCAAGCATCATGGAATATTTTAAAAAATTCATTGAGCAAGATAGTACCTCATCTCAAATTCAAACACAAGACATGTCATTTAAAAATCTAATATATTATGATGAGTCACCTTGTCACAACCAACCCAAAAATCCATTTAAACATGATGATGATAGTCTTCTCGATCAAGAAGAGTATACCAATGATACATTTGAGCCCTTTAAGAATGATGGTAATGATGATGATGATGGTAGTCTTGTGGAGCAAGACAAGTATACCCATAACTCCTTTGATGAGATCCTTATGAACAAGCTTTTCATAGGCCTTAATCTGCAAACCATGAACAAACAATATCCCTTAAACCAAGAGCATGATCTAGCACTAGCTACCCCATGAACCAAAATCAAATGTCCATAAGTCATCCTCATACCAACCTTGGCAAGGGAAATGCCATTCTAGGAAAAGACCCTCAAAACCAATTTATGTCCAAATTCCAAAACCTCAAAAATACAATCAAAGCCTCATCCTCCTATATAAGTCTTGTTTAGGGTTGAAAAAGGGGGAAAATGTTTTGGATTAGGTTTCAAAGGCAAATCCTCCCTTCTCGCCATACATTCAAGGGCATATCAACTGAGTTAAATCTCCACTAAGTGAGAGCAATCACCTAATAGGTTGGGCTGCCACTTGGAATGATGCGAAAGTTTAGATGTATCAAACAACATCTCAATTTAATGCTCAACTACTCTCAAAACCCTAAATAAGCAAAATAATAAGAAAATTAATGAATTATGACAAATCCTTTCAGACTAAGGTAAAGGACAGAGATTATTAACTCACTGTTTTTCAAAATCCAAAATACAGAATAGTCAGGGACATTAGCACTAGCACCCCTATCCAAGGTACAGTTTTCATCACAAAATCTGAATCTCCTTTCAACACTGGTCTATACTGTATCTTCTATTTCTACCCTGGAAAAGATGGAGAACACTAGCACTAGTTCCCTTGTCCTGAAACATTCACCTTTGTCCTCTTTCTTTTAGATCATAAATCCTTGTTGTCTGCAACCTCCTTTCTGCAACTCCACTCCATGAAACTCAGTACCTGTAACCTACAATCGCAAAGGAGTGTGGGAGGGGGTTGTGGTGTTTAGAGGCTTGCCTTGGTCAAGCCTCTGAGAGACATTCAAGTCTTCCAAACACTATTGTTAGATAAGAGTACATATCCCAGCAGGATAGAGGAAAAATCCAAATGATAAATGATTGAAAATGCAATAGATATCACCTTGAAGTGTAGATCTCATATAAATGAAGGCTCTTCAATCACATGAGAAGATGGAGTCAAATCTACAATCACAAACACAATAACAATGCTCTGCTCTACAACAATGAATATCTTGAAATCACAAATATGCCTAAAGTTTGCAATCATCTTCTAGATTTCAAATGAAACACTAATCATGCTTATATATGCAACTACAAAGATTATCGCTAAGAATTTCATAATTCAAACTTGAGATGTTGGCATAGGACCTAAATAACGGACATAAAACTGACATTTAAATTTAGGGTAGACCCAAAATAGGGCAGGACTAGGGTGCTAGCACCCAAGTCCAGCCCCTCATTTTTGTTCAGGGATCATTCAAATAGCACCCCTAGGTCCTATTTGCCATAAGACTTTAGGGTTTTCTCATAGGGAGTCAAAATTAACATGCAAGATGCTCTAAATGCATTCTAAAGACATGGGAGCTAAACCTTAAGAGGGAAAAGCCCCCAAGGGGACATTTTCTGACATAACAAGTCCATCATCCAAACCTTCACAAACTAATTAACAATCCAATCAACAATCCTATCAATCATCTAATCATTCCTTATCCAAACAATCTATGGACTTTATCCAAGGACTACTAGTAAAGGATCACCATTTAAATAGAAATAGAAAATTCGAGGAGTCTTGCAACACCTCTAATCCTGTGCCATAATTAATCAACAAATACAAGTGTCTTGTTAGAAATAAGGTTACAGATGCAAGACCTTTTTGGTTGTCCAAGAGCCTCCTAGTACCATTCCCACCCAACATCAAATACCCTTATGCAAGAATATTATCAATCCAAAACTTGTTAAGCCTAATCAAGATCCTCTTAGAGCTACTATCCATAGAAGTCAACCTATGCGTGAAGGTAAATAAATATAATCCATACGATCCAAAATCCGTAAGTTCTTAAAACATATAAGAGTTAAAGACATCCAAATAATCAATGTTCAAGAATCATAGAGTATATCATGTGCTAATCACTAATGGGGATATCAAAGCTAAACATAGTACATCCATCTTGTTAGTAAAATAATTAAGGATATGTTAAGAGCTTGCACCAAAACATGCACAACCTTGCCCCTCACAAGGTTAAAATAATCAATCCAATCCCATCCATCCTAGTATAACCACCCAAGGCCAATAAAATCAAACCAATCCCATCCATGGCATTGCACAATTCCCCCTCCCTATGAGTGTTGCAAGTATGTGCCTAATTGGTGTTGTCATTGATGTCAACATATCTTTGTTTTCATTTGTGTCAACTATGCCTTACTCTATTACATGTTAGGAAGCTCTGCATGTTGAGGATATTGAGAAAATTGGCCTCTCCGGAAGAAACAAGTAAGTTATAGAGAAGTGCAGTATAGACAGTGAGTAGCATGTTGAAGAATAACATGGTAGATTGCTCTACATTTCCTTCTGGACGATGATCTTTCTGTGTGGATTGGAAGTTATTGAAAGAGATGCTTAAAGTTACTAAATCTTGAGTTTAAGCCTCCGGTATGAAGAATTGAGAGAGTTGCATTCACCAGAGTAAAGTCAGCCTTTTCTGGAAGATCAGTTTGGATAGGGAGAAAGTAATATGCTCCACATTCCTCTACAGTAAAGCATTTTTTTTTGCAGTTCGAGAGTGAGGTCTGTGATGATCATAAGTGCCTACAATTGTAGTGGTTCATGGTTTGGTGCTCCACAAGCTATCTTTCTTTTATGATAGTTGAAGATAGAGAAGTTCCTGTGTTCTAGTGAGAAGAATCCTATGGATAAAGTGGATAAGGGTTGTGCGGTTGCTCCTGATGATTATACCATGCTTGTGGGTACCTCTTGATCATGTTCCCATCATTACATTGGTCCATGTGGAAGAAATGTGAAGGTGTTTGAAGATTACTTCCAGATAGTGTGTTGTGTAACTAGCTTGGCCAACCTGGTTGATTCTAGCGATTGCGAAGATCTCTTGAAGATTGTGAAGGCATGTTGAAGTGTAGAGGATTGTGTTTAAGTCCCATCTAAGGTGTGGTGTGATCCACGTGTATTTTTTATCTCCCTTACATAATGTTGTAATAGGTGAAGACCTATTTTGAAAATGTTTCTAATGCTGACCTTGGAGATTGTTCCAATGGTTGATGATTGTAATGCCAACCTTGATGATCATTCCAAGGTTGATGTAGTGTATAAATACTTGTAACTAAATTATGGAAAAGTTATCCTTGAGTGAAAATGAAAAGATTTTAAGAAAGGTCAAAAGGTAGAGCAGAGAAGAGGAAGAGAAGAGAAGAGGAAGAACAAAGAAGAGGTAGAACAAAGAAGAGGCAGAGAAGAGCAGAGAAATTGTTGTACTTCAATGATAAACATAGAAAAGTGTTGATCATGGTAGCATGCCTGGCAGTGAGCCACCAGTAGGGTTTAATAGCCCTCAGGGTTTAACAACCCTTATTGTAATCTTGCTAGGTTTAGGGTTGAGGTAGTGAGACTGCTAGACCTAGTTGTTCTTCATGACAATGAGTCAGCATGATTAGGCACGTGGAGTGACCAAGTCTGATCATCATTATTTTAAGATTATAATATATATCGAGAGCTAATCCTCTCCGTGGTTTTTCCCCACCTTGGGGTTGTTGCAAGTATGAGGATAACCAGTGTTGTCATTGATGTCAACATACTCATATTGAATTAATAAGAAGGATTGGATGAGCTGTGTGCTGAGGATATTGAGAAAATTAGCCTCAATCAGGAACAGTGAAGAACAGTGATGACATTAAGGTAAAAGTCTAAGATAAGATGAAGATCAGAGGATGCGATTTAAAGGGTTTTCAGATATGAGTATTGAGATGCTCTAGTCAAGATTTCAGAGGTCCGCATGAAGATCTAAAGAAGTTATGGTCGCTCTAGTAGAACCAGTTTTGACAGATGTTCAGTGGTGACAAAATGTCACAGATTGGTCCAGTGAGCTCTGGAATTGCATTATCCAATTCTGTGGATTGGAGGGAGTGTTGAAGAAGTCAGTGTGAAGTGACAAATAGATTTGTTCATGGTTTGGAGGTTCAGAAGCACCTTTTTCTTTGTAACAGTGGCAACAGACTGTGTTCTTGAGTTCCAGATGAAGAAGAGAAGAATTCCAGTAAGCTGATAAAGTGCAGATGTTATTGATGACTCGGGAAAGGTTTTGGTGATCCTTGGATTGTGCACAAGTATTATTGGCGGTCCGCATTGAAGGTAGAGTTTGGATTTGATGTAAAGACCACCGGTTGTTGGTGTTCTTCCTGAGTCTGGCCGACCAAATGTATTACACATCTTGCAAATGTACCTAGTCATTCAGGTAAGCCTGTGAAGGTTCGTGGATCATGTTGAGGTTGTGTTGTCAGTCCGCATTAGTGTTAGAGCCCAGAATTGGAGATATACTTCTGGATGAAGATGTTCTTGTTCAGACTGGCTGACCGGATGAGTTATTCATCTTGCGAATGTTCTTGTGGATGATTGCCGACTTAGATGATTGTTGCTAAGTCGATGCCTTGTATAAATAAGGGATTATGAATTCATTTTGGAATGGGTCTTGGTACGACGAGAGTGTGGTAGCGAGGAGGAGCGCGAAAGGTAGAGTAGAAGTTTTTGGGCTTAAATAGAACTGATCCAGACATGGTAAAGATGTCAATCTCCAGTTTAAGTTTGTGATACTTATTACTTTGTAGACAGTGTGTCTCTTGTACGCAGTGAGCCTCTTGTGAGCAGTGTGCTTGGGCAGTGAGCCCTAATTGGCATGTGCCATCTATTTTTCTTATTCTTCTAATAGAGAATAATCCTTGGGTTAGTCACTCCGTGGTTTTTCCCTTGACCAGGTTTTCCACATCAAAATCTTGGTGTCTCATGTGTTGATGTGTATCTGCTCTGGTGTTTATGCTTTCATGAATGGTTAATTACTATGCTATTAAATAACAAGTGGATCCAAGTGTTTGAATTAGAAGCAAGATTTGGATAACTGATTCACCCCCCCTCTTAGTTATCAACAATTGGTATCAGAGCTGAGTTCCTCTAAAAGGAGCTTAACTGCTTGAGGAGATCCAGGATGTCATCATACAAAAAGGATAGTCCGAAGTTTGATGGAGCCAACTTCTCTCTTTGGAAAGGTCGCATGAAATGTCACTTGGAGTGTATGGGAAAGGCATACTTATCTATGATCACAAAAGCATATGTTCCTCCTCAAGGTGGTCCGACAACCCTAAATAAACTCACAGATGTTGAAAACAATCTGCGGACCAAAGAGGCTCTTCTAAGCGCATTATCTGACTCAGAGCTCTCAAATGTTATTGACCTGCCAACTGCCTATGAGATATGGACTAAATTGGAAATTCTACATGAAGGAGATGAGTATGTTAAGTGTGCAAGGTTTGAAAGTTTAAAAGGGAAGTTTGAAAGACTGAAGATGAGAGATGATCAAAATATTAGTACCTTTATGCCTAGAGTAAATGAGCTGGTGTGTGGAATCAAGAATGCTGGTGGAGTCTTGGATGAAAATGAGATTGTTGGCAAAATTCTCAGATCCCTTCTTGCTGCATACAAAATCAAGGTTGCTGCCATTGATGAATTTAGAGCCCATACAACTGTCACAAGAGACCAATTGGCTGGCAAACTGGTTGCATTTGAAATGACCGAGTTTGGAGATGATCCCCCCAAGACTGAATCTGCATTCAAAGCTAGTGCCTCTGTGAAAGGTAAACAAAGATTTGATTCGGGAGAAAACTCTTCAAGGAAGCTGTCATGGTATGATCAAGCAAGAAGAGACATGGAAGAGGAAGAAGCAGAAATAGCTCAACTTGAAGCCCTCATTGCAAAGAGACTGCCAAGAGGATCCAGTAAGTATGAAGGAAAATTACCCTTTAAGTGCTTCAACTGCAATAAGATTGGTCATTTTGCTTCAAGATGTCTGGAAAGATCCGCAAGGTCAAATTCTAACAAACAGAGGTTCCAAAAGAACTGTTATTATGTTCATGAAGAAGATGATAATGAAGGAGTAACAGATGATGAGTTAGAAATAGGAAACAAATCCAGAAATGAATGGGTGTTTATTGCCATCAAGGAAGAAGATCCAATATCCTCTGAATCTGTCAATCATAAGGTTGGAGAAAGAGATTTGGCTGCCCAAGTTGAAGAAAAGGATGATTGGGTTATTGACAGTGGATGCTCTCACCATATGACAGGTGACAAGAACAAGTTCTTAGATTTGGAAAGGTATGAAGGAGGAATGGTAAAGTTTGGTGATAATTCTGCTGGTAGAATCAGAGGTAGGGGAACTATTTCTTTTGATGGAAAGAGCAAAACTGGTAATGTGCTATATGTTGAAGGATTGAAGCACAATCTTCTCAATGTTGGACAGTTGGTAGACAAAGGTTATGATCTCCAGTTCAAAAATGGAAGATGCAGGATCTTTGAAAATTCTGGAACTAAGATTGCATCCGGTACTCAAACAAAAGGTAATATCTTCCATCTAGTTGGTTCTAATAAAAGTTGTTTGTTTGTTCAAGTTGATCAGAGTTGGTTATGGCATAGAAGGATGTGTCATGTAAATTTTGATAACATCATCAAGATAAGCAATACTCAGTCTGTAAGAGATCTTCCAAAATTGGTAAAACCTACAAACAGTTTGTGCAAGGAATGTCAGCTAGGTAAATAGAGTAGAGTCTCATTCAAAAGCAAGGATCAGTCCTCTACCGGATTATTGGAATTAGTTCATACTGATCTATGTGGTCCGACAAGAGTCAAGAGTGTGCAAGGTGATAGATACTTCATGTTACTAATTGATGATCATTCTCGGATGATGTGGGTTACCTTTCTAAAAGAGAAATCAGAAGCTTTTGAAAAGTTCAAAATCTTCAAGGCTATGGCAGAAAATCAAACCAGACTAAAACTAAAATGTCTGAGGTTTGATAGAGGTGGTGAATTCACATCCGATGAATTCATAGACTTTTGTGAGAAGCATGGTGTAAAGAGACAGTTGTCTGCTCCTAGGACTCCACAACAAAATGGAGTAGTAGAAAGAAAGAACTGGACCATCTAGGAAGCATCCAGGACAATGATGATGGAAGCAAATGTTCCCCAGATGTTTTGGAGAGAAGCTGTCAGCACTACAATCTACACTCTCAATCGAGTTCAAATCAGAAGCAATACCGGTAAGACTCCTTATGAACTTTGGTTTGGCCTCACTCCTACTGTGAGATATTTCAGAGTATTTGGTAGCAAATGTTACATTAAAAGAGATGAAGATCTAGGAAAGTTTGATGCTAGAAGTGATGAAGGAATTTTCTTAGGTTACTCCACTCAAAGCAAAGCATACCGGTGTTACAACAAGAGACTGAGAAAGATGATAGAAAGTACAAATGTGAAAGTTGATGAAGAAATTGAGAAGCCCTCAAGGTTTTATGAATATGATGAAGATGATCAGAATGGTGTTCAGATTTAAAGTATCCAAGCCCCTTATGAGAAACAAAGTCAAGTTGATCCGGTAAGACAGGAAGAAGAGATAAGTGTCAATGAGATTGATCAAGAATTAGAGGTGCAAGAAATTCTCAAAGTTCCAAGGTATGTAACTCTAAACCACTCTAAAGATTAGATTATAGGTGACAAAAGCAAAGGTGTGCAAACTAGATGGAAAATTGCTCAAAATTCAGATGAATGTTGTTTGATTTCAAAGATTGAACCTAAGACAATAAATGAAGCATGCAATGATGAAAATTGGACCAAAGCAATGGAGGAAGAGTTGATGCAAATTGAGAAAAATCACACTTGGTATCTTGTTCCTAGACCTATAAACAAGAATGTGATTGGAACCAAATGGGTCTTCTGGAACAAATTAAATGAAGTTGGTGAAGTTATCAGAAACAAAGCCAGATTGGTCTGCAAAGTCTACTCTCAAATAGAAGGAATTGATTTTGAAGAAACCTTTGCTTCAGTGGCAAGAATTGAAGCTGTCAGATTATTTCTTGCATTTGCTGCCTTCAAAGACTTCAAGGTATATCAGATGGATGTTAAGTCTGCCTTCCTAAATAGTGATTTGGAAGAAGAAGTATACATTGAGCAACCGGATGGATTTCAATTGTCTGATCATGGTGATATGGTCTGCAAGTTGAAGAAAGCACTATATGGATTAAAGAAAGCCCCAAGAGCTTGGTATGAAAGATTGGATAAGCATCTTGTGCAGATTGGTTTCAACAAAGGTACTGCTGAGAGTAATTTGTATTTCAAAATTGATCATGAAAACATTTTGATTGTTGAAGTGTTTGTGGATGATATCATTTTTGGAGGAAGAGATAGTATGTGTAAAACTTTTGCAAATCAGATGAAAAGTGAGTTTGAGATGTCTATGCTTAGTGAAATAAATTTTTTCTTGGGTCTACAATTTACTCAAACAAAGAAAGGGATCTTCATTTCTCAGACCAAATATGTGAAAGAATTGTTGAGGAAATTTGGGATGGAAGATTCAAAGCCAATGAATACTCCCATGGCAACCGGATGCAAGTTGAGCAAAGATGATGACTCTCCTAAGGCAGACCAAACAAAGTATAGATCAATGATTGGTGGATTGTTGTATCTCACTCAAAATAGACCAGATATTATGCAAGCTGTTGGTCTTGTTGCTAGATTCCAGGCTGATCCCAGATAATCTCATGTCATGGCAATCAAGAGAATTTTTAGATATCTAAAAGGGACAGTGGAGTATGATTTGTGGTATCCTAGAGATCATGATTTCTCTCTCCATGCTTACATAGATGCAGATTGGGTAGGAGATGTGGATGACCGGAAGAGTACCAGTGGTGGAGCATTCTTTTTGGGGAAGAGATTGGTTTCTTGGCTAAGCAAGAAACAAGATGCAATATCTCTGTCTACAACTGAAGCAGAATACATTGCAGCAGCACGCAGTTACACTCAAGTTTTATGGATAAAGCAGATGCTAAGAGATATTAAAGTAGAGTATGAGGAGCCTATCACAATTTTCTGTGATAATTCAAGTGCAATAAATATTTCTAAGAATCCGGTGTTGCACTCTAAGACTAAGCATATATCTATTAAGTTTCACTTTCTGAGAGAACAAGTGAACAAGGATGAAGTCAGATTGGAGTATGTACCCTCCAAGGATCAGATTGCAGATATTTTTACTAAACCTCTTCCCAAGGACTCTTTTGAGTATCTCAGGGAGAAGTTAGGGGTCATTGCCCCTCCAGTGATGAACTAGGATGCACTGATGTGCATCAGTCCGGTGGATATCATAGTCATATCTTGTGATCCAGATCGGTGATGGGGAGCTGCTACTCAGGGGGAGCAGCTGGTATGATTCTGATGTGTTAAAATTGCAAGTATGAGCCCTTTTCCATTGATGTCAAAGGGGGAGAGAAGACATGTGAAAAACAAGTGGTTGTTGATCAAAGGGGGAGCAGTAAAGAAAGAGAAGACATGTGAAGAGTTGTTACTGATAGGGGGAGCTGTGACAGAAAGAAGTTCTTGTCTTGATGGTTTTTCACATCATATGTTGCCATCAATGACAAAGGGGGAGATTGTTGCAAGTATGAGGATAACTAGTGTTGTCATTGATGTCAACATACTCATATTGCATTAATAAGAAGGATTGGATGAGCTGTGTGCTGAGGATATTGAGAAAATTAGCCTCAATCAGGAACAGTGAAGAACAGTGATGACATTAAGGTAAAAGTCCAAGATAAGATGAAGATCAGAGGATGCGGTTTAAAGGGTTTTCAGATATGAGTATTGAGATGCCCTAGTCAAGATTTCAGAGGTCCGCATGAAGATCTGAAGAAGTTATGGTCACTCTAGTAGAACCGGCTCCGACAGATGTTCAATGGTGACAAAGTGTCACAGATTAGTCTGGTGAGCTCCGGAATTGCATTATCTAATTCTGCAGATTGGAGGGAGTGTTGAAGAAGTCAGTGTGAAGTGACAAATAGATTTGTTCATGGTTTGGAGGTTCGGAAGCACCTTTTTCTTTGTGACAGTGGCGACAGACTGTGTTCTTGAAGTTCTAGATGAAGAAGAGAAGAATTCCAGTAAGCTGATAAAGTGTGGATGTTATTGATGACTCAAGAAAAGTTTTGGTGATCCTTGGATCGTGCACAAGTATTATTGGCGGTCCGTATTGAAGTTAGAGTTTGGATTTGATGTAAAGACCACCGATTATTGGTGTTCTTCCTCAGTCTAGCCGACCAAATGTATTACACGTCTTGCGGATGTACCTGGTTATTCAGGCAAGCCTGTGAAGGTTCATGGATCATGTTGAGGTTGTGTTGTTGGTCCGCATTAGTGTTAGAGCCCAGAATTGGAGATATACTTCCAGATGAAGATGTTCTTGTTCAAACTAGCTGACCGGATGAGTTATTCATCTTGCGAATGTTCTTGTGGATGATTGCCGACTTAGATGATTGTTCCTAAGTCGATGCCTTGTATAAATAAGGGATTGTGAATTCATTTTGGAATGGGTCTTGGTGCAATGAGAGTGTGGTAGCGAGGAGGAGCGCGAAAGGCAGAGCATAAGTTTTTGGGCTTAAATGGAACTGATCCAGACATGGTAAAGATGTCAATCTCCAGTTCAAGTTTGTGATACTTGTTACTTTGTAGATAGTGTGTCTCTTGTAGGCAGTGAGCCTCTTGTGAGTAGTGTGCTTGGGCAGTGAGCCCTAATTGGCATGTACCATCTATTTTTCTTATTCTTCTAACAGAGAATAATCCTTGAGTTAGTCACCTTGTGGTTTTTCCCTTGATCGGGTTTTCCACGTCAAAATCTTGGTGTCTTATGTGTTGATGTGTATCTGCTCTGGTGTTTATGCTTTTTGCTTTCATGAATGGTTAATTACTATGCTATTAAATAACAAGTGGATCCAAGTGTTTGAATTGGAAGCAAGATTTGGATAACTGATTCACCCCCCCTCTCAGTTATCAACAGGGGTTTTCCACGTAAACATGGTGTCTCTTGTGTTTGTTGCTGCATATGTGGTTAAGTTTCTAATCTTATGGTTTCATGGTTAAATCTTAATAATTGCGGACAAGTGTTTAATGTTTTAATGCAGAAGTATTTGAGTTTTCAAGACTACTAATTCACCCCCCTCTCAGTTGTCAAGTGCATATCAACAATTGGTTTATACGCCTAAAAATGACATGACTCAGTCTAAATAAATATTCTTAATATTTATTCCATCTAATTCCTCTATCAATAAATAAATAAATACATTTATTTATTTGATTCATATTCTTCTAAATTAATTAAATATCGAAATATTTAATTGCCTCTTCTAAAGTCAAAATTAAACAAATCCTTTATTTAATTAAATTCTTCCAAACAAGTAAATAATTCTTAATTATTTAATTAAATCAAAATCATTCTTCCAAATTTGAATAAATCAAATCAAATTTATTTAAATCCTCTCAATCTCTAAAAGTAAAATACAATCAAATATTTTATTTATTCTTCCAAATCATGCACAACAATTAAATAAATCTATTTATTTAATTTGCTTTAATTTGCTTTCTAATTCTTCAAATATCTTCCAAATCTTCTAAAAATAAGTCTTCTTCTCCATGCACATGAAATTAAATAATTTATTATTTAATTTCTCTCAAATCATGCAAAAGAAAATCTCAAGATGAGTTATCTATTCAATCAACCTTGTTTTTATCAATATCTCTTAAATTAGAAAAAAACTTTCTAATTTATGAAAAGCATGTCTTATCTTTAGAAAAGAAAGTGTTTAACTCAAATAAAATAGCTGTTGTGTGACACTTGTCTTCTTCTTATTTGTTGCACGTTCCTCAACTGTTCTCAACCGTTGATCTTCTCAAGTCTTCTATACCATTGATCTTCATTCTCCCAAATCTATAAATTGAACCTTATTCTTCCATTTCATTGATCCAAGCTTTAAGTATTGTTACTCTGCAGGAATTACAGCGCACCTTTGGCACCAATTCCTTCATTGCTTGTGATCACATTCGCTACTACGCACTACGCACTACTACCATCATTGTAAAGCTTCTCTTCAATGCGATATTATCACCGCCAATCCAAATCGACATTCTTGAACAAAGCAAAGAAGTGCACTCTCTGAGGGTCGTATTTCATACACGCAAGAATGATTTTGATAGGCAATCAATGGAAGTTTCAATCTAAAGGAGGTTTGCTTTGTGGATTCATTGCTTATTTGATTAACTCTCTCTTAATTTCACTAATTCATTGAGTTTTGGGTATTTGATATTATTGCATATTCATTGTTGATCTATTTCCCCTTAACATTTTTGGCACCCACCGTGGGGCCTAGCCCCAAATTTAACCCAAAAACTAAGTTTTTGTGTTTAGAAAGCTGTACACAGGAGGAAACAGTGCATTCGTCATATCCTAACACGCATCTATTACCTATCACGGCGTATCTATTTCTGCAGCGCATGCATTCACTGTTCCAGTGCATATATCTTCTGTCACGATGCATCTACTACTTCAAGGCGTATACACTATCTTTCTACACTTTTAGGCTCTGTTCTAGCGCATATGTATTATGGTGCTTCTGTTTATTATTTCTGCGCATTCAGTCTCTGAAGCGGTGCATATGTTGGAGGTAGTGATTTTAGGGTTTTCTTGAAGATTTTTGCTAACACTGACGTCTTTGCAGGAACTCTCTTGATCTGTTCTGCAGGTTAGACACTGGTTTAGATTCATATAGTTGCACTTGTTAACTCACACTTCAATTTCTAAAGGGATAGTAAAACGAATGCTCATGCAAATCTCACATAGTTTTAACTAGGAAAGGAGTAATTGAATCATTGCTATCTTTTCAAAGTTAACAACTCATTGCTATTTGGATAAAATTGAACTCATCATTGCTATTTGGGTAAAAATGAACCATTGCTATCTCGATCGACCATCATTTCAAAGTTAACAACTTGTGCTACGTGGATAAAATTGAACTCATCATTGCTATCTTGGTTAAAACTAAACCATTTCTATCTTGTTATCACTTCAAAATTAACAAAAATTTGTGCTTGCCCAAAGTAGATAGCTCATCTAGTTTTTATCATTTTTGTGAGGGTAAAATGTGGATTAATCTATTAAGAATAATAAACCCAATACATCTATGAAATCTGAAGGAGAAAAGGAGATTAAATAAACAAGCAATGATACTTAAAACCTCTTTCACCTTGCATCTTCCATAGTTTGCCTATCTCTCCTTGACCTTGATGTTGATGAAGCCCTCAGAAGCGATTGCTCCCTTGCTTGTTGAAGGTGACAAGAATGGAATGACTAAGATATGTTGTGTGATTGAAGATGAGCTTCAACACACTAGCAATGGATGATAGATGATATGGAGATGGGGGTGCCAAAGGCGCACTTGTGTTTCTGCAGCATAAGTTTACTCTAACAATGGATATCAAATAAAGAAGAAGAGGGTTACATTTATAGAAATATGTGAGAGAAGATCAACGGTTGAGAAGAAGTAAGAAGATCAAAGGTTGAGAATAGTTGAGGAATGTGCGCGAATAGAAAGAGGACAAGTGTCCAAGCTCCATCATGCAACAGGGGAGTTAACACAATTGATTGAAGAGTTAACAAAATTGACCAATCAGTTAAGTGAATTGATTGGGGAGTTGACTGAATTGATTGATCAGTTAACTGGGTTGATTGAGGAGTCAATAGAATAGATTGATCAGTGAACTCGAATGACTAATTAGTTAACAGATTTGATTGACGAGTTAACTAATTTTGACTGGAGGATAAATAGGACATGTGGGTGAGGGAATATTAGCTAATTAAATATTTAAAATATTTAATTACATGTGCAACATGGTGAGGTGGCAAAGGTGAGGTGGAAAGATGAGGTGGATTTATGAAATTAGGACTTAGGATAGAGTAATTTGGGGATTAATTAAATAATGTAGGATTATTTAATTATGTGAGACATTAGAGGAATTTAGGGAATTTAATTAAATAAAATAAGTTTATTTAATTATGGGATAATGAACCAATCAAATAAACTTAGAATATTTATTTAATTGACAGAAGAAAATAAGAATTAAGATAAATATAAAATATTTATTTAATTCAAATGAGCCCATTTTAGGTGTATACATTTTTCCCCTCTTTGAAGCAATGTGTTTTATCACGTTGTTTCAAAGAAAAAGAATTTTTCTAACAATGATACATGCCCCAGTTTGCCCCTGGTACAAGTTTGACGACAGGATGCCCCCTCGGGAGATTGGACGAGGAGATGACAGAAGGCGTTAGATGGACAATCTCATGATAAATAAGGTTAGATTTGAAGAAAAATGGGTGAAGAAAGAGCTGAATGATATGTGAGGCAAGATGGAATGATAACACACACAAGAAAGCGAGCAAGTATGCACAAATGATACAAGAACAAACAAGGTATTGCCCCTGTCAAGCAGTAAACCAAGGATATAGATCGATGATGTCTGGTTTTAGGAATGAAACATGTCGTATAAGACTCTGGGTCTGGTTTCAACAATGCAACATCCTATCTAAGATATTTGATATGATAACCAAATACGACAGTGTTGTCATGGCAGGGAACGATATATCCCTAGAGAAACACGAAGGATTGTTATGACTGATTGATATGGTTTATGACAAAATTAAGATCAAGACCAGTGATTGCGAATGGATAATTTGACAAGATTGGCTTGACTCGATTAGTATGGATTAAGGATGGACATGCATTTTGATCACTGCTCAGATTGACAACTAGAACTGTTGATGAGAGATATGAAGACAGATAGAAATTTGATCGATAGAAGAATGACACAATAGAAGACACCACCAGCCGTTATTTGTAAACATTGATTCTCTGCATAGAATTTTATTCCATGAGATATGGATATGGATATGAGATGTAATTGGATATGTTTTGAATATGGATATGGAATGCATGTGGATTGTCATCTTGATTTTGCAAGTCGTTTGCTTTCATCATTGGGCACTTTTTGGTATTTTTCTCTTTTTGAAATGTTGTAAGAGAATACAAGCATCTAGGTATAAGTAGACCGAGATGACCTGAGTATTTCTTACATGGATTTTGTTATAGCAAGTTGATACAAGCATCTAGTTAAACTTGAATCTAGATGACCTAAGTACTTCTTGCGTTTCAACATACAAGGATTGCACTTTTTTATGATTCAGACCTCGGCATCCTCAATGATCTTTTTGCTGATCACATCGTTAGACAAAAGTTGTTACATTACTAAAGTTTAATCCACAAGCAGTAGACAAAGAAGAGATTATGCCCCCATCATGGCATCTCTAGATTTTGGCATCCTTGAGTAGCATAGGAAGACATAATGGCAAAAATCCCAGACTTTGTAAGTTAACTTGTACACAAAACATTCTTGCATTAGATGTGTCTTTTGCCATAATTGATATAGAATCTGTTTGAGTGTTTTGGTATGGTGTTCTACTTTGGACAAGTTGATGTCTTTGTGTCAAGAATTTTTTTGTTTAGAAGCTTGCTGCGTGTGTTGGTCTAGTGAAAGTATCATAATCCTTTATTGGTATCCTCTTAGAACATGCAACATTCAAGAATCCAAATCCGTAGCCAGGTCGAGAAGTTGCCCCCAGTTTAGACAAGGATTGACTTATTATGTGTGATAGGATGAACAAATGTGGAGAGATGGACCATAAGGGACTGACCTAGTGCCTCAGGGGCTCATTGCTAAATGGCCTTGCCTACGTGACGACGCAGAGGCAATGTAGTTTGGGGTGAAACCTGATGGACCTAAGACCTAGGCGATAGGAAGCGGCACGGACTCAGAGAGACAAACAGACCAGATACGGGATAGATGGGACAGTGGATCCTCGGGGGCGCATTAAGAATGGCCTTGCCTACATGATAACTCAGAGGTGACGTAGTTCGACAATGGTTCAAAGGACTGGTTCAAGATGAACGATATGATGGACACAAGAGATATGAAGTCGGGACAGATGGAGGAAGTGGTTTGTCGCAAATAGTGCCTGTTTACAAGGTTTTCACCACTGCTTTTATTTGCATGAAAGCTAAAAGTACACATGATGCCTGTTTGCCAGGTTTTCACCATGGTACCTATCCTAGGTGCCTGTTTGCCAGGTTTTCACCGTAGGATGATTTTTTTTGTTATTTTTCTATTTTTTAATTTTTTTGTTCTATTTTTTTATCACTTTTTCAATTTTTTTGGATTTTTTTAGGACTCCCTTACATTGGGGTTTTCAGGTATAGAACTTGCAAAGATGCATGCTGTTGATAGGATCATCGAATAGTTCACCTTCAGATGTAGCCAATTGATATGCCCCTGATCCATAAGCTGCAATGACGACATAGGGCCCTACCCAGTTGGGTTTGAATTTTCCTTTCTTTTCTCTATCTTGCTAATTTCTAGGATTTTCTCTTAGAACTAGATCACAAACCTAGAAGACTCGGGGCTTTACCCTATGATTGTAACTTCTAGACATGCGCTGTTGATATGCTTTTAGATGGTTAAAGGCCTGTTGCCTTCTCTCTTCAAGAAGTTCTACCTCTTGGAGTCTTGTTACTCTGTATTCTTCATTTGATATGAGGCCTTTTAATGAAACTCGTAGGGATGGGATCTCGACTTCAATGGGCAAGATAGCTTCAGATCCATAGACTAGGGAGTATGGTGTTGCACTTGTGGGTGTGTGAATGCTTGTGCGGTAGGCCCACAGTGCAGGATTTAGTTGGACATGCCAATCACGACCAACATCATTGACAGTCTTCTTTAGGATTTTTAGAATGGTTTTATTCGATGCCTTAGCTTGGCCATTGCCTTATGGGTAATATGGAGTTGAAAAGCGGTGCTGGCTATGGAATTTATTGCATAGTTCCCTAACATCTTGATTTTTGAAGGGTCGTCCATTATCCGTGATAATAGACGAAGGGATGCCATAGCGACAAATGATATAGTTCAGGATAAATGAGCCAATCTACTTTCCTGTGATATTGGCTAAGGGTACAGCTTCAATCCACTTTGTGAAGTACTCTGTGGCAGTGATTATGAATTTATGGCTACTGGATGAGGGAGGATGGATCTTGCCCACTAAGTCGAGTCCCCACTGACAAAAGGGCCAAGGAGTTGTTAATGGTTGCAGCTCCTGTGCTGGTGCATGTATCAGGTTCCCATGGACTTGGCATTTCTTGCACTTTTTCACAAAATGATAGGAATCTTGTTCCATAGTTGGCCAATAGTACCCCATGTGTATGAGTTTCTTAGCTAGGGTAGGGCCACTAGAGTGAGTCTCACATATACCGTCGTGTATTTTGCTTAGGGTGGTTTGATATTCCTTGCTATCGAGACACCTAAGGAGAGTACCATCAAGACCTTTGCAATATAGGGTATTGGCAATGATGGCATACCGAGATGCCTAACGGATAAAGGTTCTTTTTTGGTTACTAGAGAGATCAGGCGGGAGGGTATTCTCTTTAAGATAGGCAAATATTTTTTCGTAGAGAGGGGAATTGGCTCCAACAATGTGGCAAATGATATGGGATTTCGAGGTGTCATATGTAGGACAGGATACTGGCTCTACCAAGAACTCATAACGTGATTGATTGTCTGAAATATCAAGGAGAGATGCGATCATTGCCATTACATCTGCAACTTTGTTTTCAATCCTTGGTATTTGCTCAAAAGAGATTTTGATGAAATATTCTTTGAAGTCATCTACAATCCATTTATAAGGGATCAATTTCTCATCTTTCATTTGGTAGTCATCATTTACTTGGTTGATGACCAGCTGTGAGTCGCCATATACCTGAAGTTCTTTGATGTTCCATTCCACTGCTAGCTTGATGCCAAGGACTAGGGCTTCATACTCTGCCACATTGTTAGTGCAGGGAAAGAGTAGCCTGTATGATTTAGGTATAGTGTCGCCATTAGGTGTGATCAGTAAGATACCTGCCCCTGATCCATGCTGAGTGTATGAGCTGTCGAAGTACATTTTCCAAGTTGCTGTATTGATGTGGAAGATAGATTCGTCTGGAAATTTGAAGCTCAAGGGACTCTCATTAGTTAGAGGTGCCTCTACCAGTTGATCTGCAAGCACTTGTCCTTTTATCACTTTTCTGTCGACATATTCAATGTCAAACTCACTGAGAAGCATGACCCATTTTGATAATCTACCAGTTAAGGCATCTTTGTTGAGCAAGTATTTTAGTGGATCAATCTTTGCTATCAGTTTGACAGAGTGTGATAGCATGTAATGTCTCCATTTTTGTGAGGCAAAGACTACAACTAGACATTCTCTTTTGATGGGTGTGTAATGCAATTCATACCCAACAAGTGTTCGGATGATATAATAGATTGCCTATTCTTTCCCATCATAGTTTTGTTGCACAAGGAGAGCCCCCAGAGTTGTTGGTGTAGCTGAGATATACAATAGCAGAGGCTTGCCCTGAATTGGTGGCATTAATACTGGTGGCTTCATAAGGTATTCTTTTAGTTGTTGGAATGCCTGTTTGCATGACTCGTTCCATTTGAAGGGGACATTCTTATGTAGAAGGTGAGAGAATGGGTGGCACTTGTCTACCAGTTGAGAGATGAACCTTCTAATGGATTGTAATTTTCCTTGTAGGGATCTTAACTGAGTCAGATTATTAGGAGGTGGCATCTCCATGATGGCTTTCACCTTAGCTGGATCAACTTCAATACCATTTGCAGACACTATGTAACCCTGAACACACACTTCTTTGGATTAAGGCGCACATTGAACTGTTCCAACCTGTTGAAGATCTTGTCTAATACTGCTAGATGTCCTTCTCTTGTAAGTGATTTTGCCAGAATGTCATCGATGTAGTCTTCCATTATGGTGTGCATCATGTCGTGGAAGATTGTTGTCATGACTCTCTGATATGTTGCCCCAACATTTTTCAGACCAAACGGCATAACACACCAACAGTAGGTGTCCCAAGGACATGTGAATGCAGTTTTATGTTGGTCTTCAGGTGCAATCTTTAGCTGGTTATAGCCCAAGAAACCATCCATGAGTGAAAGCATAGTGTGTCCTGCTATGAGATCGACAATCATGTCTATGTTGGGCAAGGGGAAGTCATCTTTCAGACAGGCTTTGTTTAAGTCCCTGAAATCATTGCATATTTTGACCCTGCCATCCAGTTTAGCCACTGGTACGATATTTGAAATCCATTTAGGATAGTCTATAGGCCTGATAAAATTGACATCTAATAGCTTCTTCAGTTCCTCTTTTACCATGAGGGCTACATGTGGATGCATCTTTCTGAGCTTTTGTTTGACCAGTTTAGCTCCTAGAGCTAGAGATAAATGATGCATGATAAGATTTGGATCTAGCCCTGGCATGTCAGTGTATGTCCATGCAAAGTTGATTTGTTTTCTCTTGAAGAAATCTGTAAATGCTAGTTTTTTGTGTTCTATTAGAGCTTTTACCATGTGGATCATTCTAGGCTCATCACCTGTGCTGACATTGATTGGTTCTGCTGGTTCTATCAAGATCGACGATCTCTCCTGATGTGTAAGATTGGGGAGAGGGTCAAGCCTTCCATCCTTCAGTGCCTTAGAGAGGTTTTCACTGTTGGATCCATCTTTATTTTTACTATTTTGAGGATTTAACACTGCCGCGGAGCAGTTTTCACCGTTAGATCATTCTTTTATTTTGATATTTTTATGACTGAAAGGCTTGGCACTCTCTCCAAAATAGGCCTTCTCATTGAGTTCAATAGCATAGCTAGCTCTGTGGTCTCCTACAGGTATGCGATCTCTAAGCTCAAGGTAATTGATGATGGCTTCGTCATTTTCAAAAGTGTCTAGTTCAGGGGTGGTGCCGTCGAGGTCCCAGTCTATGAGTTCAGGGTGGACCAAAGGTAAGGGATCATCATGTAGGTTTGGTTCAATGGCATTGATGGTTAGCATAGAATTATTAAAGGCTTGAACAAAGTCTGCGATGGTAATCTCTATTAGTGGATCCGTCAAGGGGGGTATCATTCCTTCCTCATGATTTTCACTACTATTGCTATGCGGGTCGGATTCTAATAGTCTATCCCTTGGACCTTGTCTCTCGTTGGTATGGGTCAGGTCATACTCATGGACAACGTCAATATCCTTTTCATCACAAGACATCTCAGAGAGACTATCCCATTCATACTCGTTAGAATTAGTTTCACTCCCCATTTGCATTCTCAGGATTTGCTCCACCAGATTTCTAGTAGATGCTTCTGGTTGTTTGCCTTTGTTCTTGTTGGTTCTGTTGTTTCTTGGTGCTCCAGTGTACCCTAGCCCTGTAGTGTCTCAGGTTGTTAAGGTATGAGGTTGGATGGGTTGAGTGATGCCATCCTTTCTTGAACCAAGTGGATCGTGTCCTTCATGCCCCATTCTCTGTAGCATTTGAAAGCCTTGACCATATTGTTCCGTGGGTATAGTGTGATGGTCATGTTGTGTTGAGGAACTACCTTCATCTTTGTATAGCCACTGTAATACATCCTTTTCATCACTCTCATCTTCTAGGCTTCCCCATTTAACAAATGGACCTTTGGTGGTTCTTTCTACTTTGGGTGTTTTTAGAATAGGTCTCCCATGGGATCTAGGAGATAGCGGTAGTTGTGCTAAGCATAGGGATTGAGAGATCGTGTATTCACCCAAGCCTTTTTCTATGAGTCTAAGGCCAGGTTGCAGAGCTTGCTAAGAGGAAGCAAGTGAAGCTAGATCAATACAGGATGAAGATGCAGCAGAAGCACGGTTGGTGGGGATCACCACTTCTAGTTTGGATTTAATGGAATTGCAGTATTGATAGGGGTTAGGGTCACCTTGGATGGTGATCTCTTGACCTTCATGAGGGAACTTGATACATTGATGGTATGTAGAAGGTACTGCTTTCAAAGCGTGTATCCATGGTCATCCAAGAAGGATGTTGTATGCTAGCTCCATGTCGAGGACCTGACAAGCTACATCTTTTACCACAGGGCCTACTCTAATCGGTAGGGTAACAATTCCTTTGGATGTTCTTTTTTCCTCATCATAGGCTTTGATGGTGATTTTTCTTTTCAGATCGATAGCCTTCTCTAAAAACCCCAATGTAAGGATTAGCTTCAATGTGCAGATATTCAAACCAGCCCCTCCATCAATTAGGACTCTTTTGATCTTGTGTTTATGTATAAAAGCTTCGATATGGAGGGAGGTGTTATGGGGTTGAGTGATTGACATATCATCCTTCTCAGTGAATGATAGGGAATGTGGTGAGGTAATATGACCGACCATGGTTTGGAATTGCTCTTCAGCAAGGTTTGTGGGAATGGAGGCTTCCGCTAAGGCTTTGTCAAGTATGAACCTATGAGAAGGAGATAGACACAGAAGTTCCAAGATGGAGATGTGTGCAGGTATTTTGTGGAGTTGATCCACGATACTGTATTGACTAGTCGGAGGGGCGGACACTCTTCTAAGGGTGACTTTGTTACTAGGGTAGTAACATTGCAATCTGGATCTTTGTTTATAGTGATCACATTGATATGTGAATCACTTTCATAGATATGGTTAACAACATAGTCATAGTCGACATTTGTGTAATTTGCATTGTTAGATCCATTGTTGTTTCTGTTGGAAGGTCCTCCCTGCTCGTAGTTAGGAAGAGGATCCTTGAATGCCTGATGATCACTATTGGAGGTATGCATGTCAACAAATATTTTGTTTTGTTCTATTAAGTCTTGGATTGTATGCTTGAGTGCAATAGAATCATTTGTCTTGTGCCCCCTAATTCGATGGTATTCACAAAAGTTGTTGTCGTTCCACCAATGGGGTTTGACCTTTGGTTCATACTCTCGTGCTGAGGGAAGCGTTATGAGCTTGTTGGTGATTAGCTTCCGTAAGGCAGTTTCTAATGACTCATCCAAAGGTGTGAACTTTCTCCTAGGTTGAAAGTTGGTAAACCTAGATTCAGTATTTCTTGGTTTGTTTTGCGGGGGGTTATTTTGAGGTGTTGATAGATTGAATATTGGTTGTTTAGGTGCCGCATTTTTGGCATCTACCACCCCGTCATTTAGGATGTTTTATTTTTCGTCTAGAATCTAGGTTTTTCATTGTTGGTGTTGGTACTAGGAGTGTCTTTATAGAGCTTGATTTGACCTTTTGCGATTAGAGCTTTTTCTATGATGAGGCCCATCTCAATGACCTTGCTAAATTAAGTAGGACATTGGATTTGGATTTGATAACTTAAGTCTGTTTGCAAGTTGTGGACGAACATCTCTAACATCTATTTCTCTGGCATTTGGTGTGGGTACTTGCTAGCCAATTGTCTCCATCTCTGTAAGAAGGCGGCAAAAGATTCTCCACCTTTCTGTTTTGTGTTACAAAGATCCAATATTGAGGTGTCGTGCTCAATATTGTAAGAGAAGTGGGTAACAAATTTGTCTACAAGCTCATTGAATGTTTTAATACCGAGTGGAAGTCTAGAGAACCACTCCATGGCTTGTCCACCTAAGCTTCGTGGAAAGAGGCGCATAAGGTAAGTGTCATTGTGTGTGACCTTGAGACAAGCAGCATTGAATTCTCTGATGTGATCCCTTGGATCACCCTTTCCTTGATATTTGTCAAACTTAGGCACCTTAAATTTTGAGGGGAAAGGTATCATGACCAAGGCCCTATCAAAAGGATATGGTGAAATATCCTCTAGGGTGTAACATTTAGGTGATGCCCCTGTTTTCATGTCCACTAATTCTTGTCGTAATGCTTGGATTTCTTGGTTTACTAGACTTAGGTTATCTAAGGAATCAATTGTTGCCTTACTCTTATCTGTGGGTATTTCATCATGTCTATTTCCTTTAGGGATTCTTTCTTCATCATTTTCTTTGAGAGTCTCAACATCATAATCCTTAGGGAGCTTGACTCCTAGGCTTGCTAGATGTAAAAAGAATTTTGTAGGGTCTTGGGCAAGCACTTTTTCTAATAGGCGTTGAAATTTTGGATTATGTTGTGTTTGAAGGATTTCTTCCATAGAAATTTCTTCATCACTTTCGTGACCGTCGTGAACACTTTTCTCTGCCATTTCTAACTATTTTTGTTTTTGTAATCTTGTTAAGACCATGCAAGGGCAATAAAGAGATGGATAGAATGAGCTTGGAAGATTTGAGCAAGGTGCTAGGAGGAGACAAGATTTTAGTAAGGTTCTTCTTAGATCCGTTTGGCATCAAACAAGTGGGATATACAAAAGCAATAGTCAAAGTAAGGATGTTAGAAATCCGTATACTTGATTTTGACTAGTCTTGCACCACCCCCTAGTGGAGTTCCGAGAGGAAAGGATAAGTAACCCTTGATATTGGAGACTCACTAGGTTTTGTTTGAGGTTTGATTTTGATTAAGAAGAATTTGGTTATAATCTTGTTGGAGTCTTGGAAGAATTTGGCGAGATTTTGGGTGAACAAGCAGCTATGGTGCGGAAAAGAAAGAAAAATGGTTGATTTGCAAGGTCTTAATCAGATTTGTGGAAACTGAAACAGGTTTGAAAAGGTTTTTTAAAAATGTTGAAAGATTTTTCTCTTGGAAGATACTGGTTTACTCGTTGGTTTGGATGCGCTAAAGTAGAGGCGCCGAGACAGAGTTCAAATGCACCAAAAGTCAGGTTAAATGTGCTGCAAGTTGTGTTAGATGCACAACTCTGATTTTTTTGCAATTGTTTTCTTAGAGATTTTTGTAGAACTTGGATCTTTTTCAGGATTTTTGTGTTTTTGGTTTGAAAAACTTGGTGTTTGTGATAATTCTGATGTTCGATTATGGAAAAAACACAGCCAACACATAGAAGTTTTTCATGATTTTTATCTTTTCTTATTTTTTTGTATTTTTGGACTATTTTGACTCAAAGACAAGTACAACCTAGGCTAGATAGGATAGTATTTGTTGAATCCTCTAGCTGTGCCACTCAAAGCGTGTAGCTCCAGGATCTAGTAGCACCAACTCCCCTCCACGGCACTCACTTCTCACGCATACCAGATCCAGGTTTCCTTAGGCTCGTACCCCCACCGAACCTTAGGATTGTCCTTGCTACCTCTACTAAGAGTCACTTGAATCGAGGCCGCTTCAAGGGCTCCACCCTTTACATTAACAAATAGGGATTTTTGGCTTACTACGCAATTGGTTCTTAGTTAGGGCAACCGTTTGAGTGGTTACACATGCGGCGGCAATACTCTCCGTTATGGAGTCTCCTAGTCTCAAAGGGTTACGCCTATGAGGGTTTTGGGGGAGGTTGGTTGTCAGTGTAACACAACAGCACTCGTTGCAGGAGGTTTTCACCTCAAGCACAATTTATTTTAAGTGGCTTGGTAGGGCTTGGCTTTAGCCTATTACCACTCAGGGTCATTCCCACTTGGACAGGCGTGCATCCAAGGGTAGGCCCCCCTAAAGGTTAAACAAATAGAATAACAAGTCTGGCACTTTGGTCACCCAGTTAAGGGAAGAGCATAAGCCTATTGTCATTCGCAAGCACAGAATACACTGGTTAATCCAACCTAGTTAAAATTAGAAAAACTAAATGGGATACTCTACTTGTGCACTCACACGATTGTTAACTTTGAAGTGGTTAAGAATATAGCAATGTTCATTCCCGTTTGTAAGATAGAAATGATCTAAATAAAGAAGATAGCAATATGCAGATATAGCAATGTTTCAGTTACCACCCTCCTAGTTAGAAACTATGTGAGATTTGCATGCATAGTTTTATTTTCCTAATTAGAGTTAGATTAAAATTATATGCAAGTTGTATGAACAATGGGTTACTTCTTCCTAATTAGAACTAGATGAGAATTGTATGCAAGTTGCATGAACAATGGGTTACTCCTTCCTAATTAGAACTAGATGAGAATTGTATGCAAGTTGCATGAACAATGAGTTACTCCTTCCTAATTAGAACTAGATGAGAATTGTATGCAAGTTGCATGAACAATGAGTTACTCCTTCCTAATTAGAACTAGATGAGAACTGTATGCAAGTTGCATGAACAATGAGTTACTCCTTCCTAATTAGAACTAGATGAGAATTGTATGCAAGTTGCATGAACAATGAGTTATTCCTTCCTAATTAGAACTAGATGAGAATTGTATGCAAGTTGCATGAGAATGTCTAAATTAGTCCTATTCAACACTTAGTAAAAAATGATTGTCTTCAGTGTATATTTTGCACCAAACTAGATGAGTAGTCTCTTGATTTGCACCTGTAGTCCACAAAAACAAAAATTGAATCAAGAAGTTTGTAAATCAAATAGTTAAATGAAGAACACATAATCTAGAAAATTTCATGAAAATATGATTTTTGAGAGCAAAATAGATATTAAAATTAGAATCTACACAAAATTCTATGTTGTTTTTAAAAAAAATTCATGAAAATTCGATAAAAAATGCCAAAGTTATGATTGTTTGAAATTTTTAAGCAAATGGGAAGTTTGACTAATTATACATAATGAAATTGATCAAATAGATTAAAAATACCTTGACCACTATGAATTTTGTTGATTCCCATTTCCAACGACTGTAATTTTACGAAAATCTGACCTTCCTACAAAAAGTTATGCTAAAAAGAAAAAAAAACGCCTATTTTACCTTCATTTAACATTTGTTGTTTTTTTTTTTTTTTAAATTTTAAAAAGCAAATAAAAGAAATTTTTTTTTTCTAATATTAAAATTTAAAGAAATTTAAATTATAATATTAAAAAGAAAAAATCTACCCTAACCCTAAAATTTTTTGTGTTGTTTTATATTATTGCTTTGACTGTGTTTTTTTTTGTTTTATATTTTTTTATTTTTGTGTATGTGTGTGCAGGTGGAGGAGGTACGATGGATGGTGGCGTAGCAGAGGGCGGAGTAGAGTGTGGGAGGTGCAAGGAAGCAGCAGGGGCGGTGGGTGGCGCGTAGAGGGCGGGCGGGTGGCGGCGAGAGTTGGGAGGTGGGGGTTCTGGGCGCGGGGGATGCAGCCCAGGGAAGGGGTCAGGGGGGAGTGCAGGGAGGGGCGGGGAATAGGGTAGGTTGTGGGAGGGAAAGGGGGGTCGGGGAGGCCATGGGGGATGGGGAGGGGGGAACGTAGGGAGCGGGAGAGGAGGGGGGTTGGGGGAAGCGAGTAAGGGAACGTGGGCGGCGGGTAGCAGGGTCTGGGTGTTGGGGAGGCCGCGTGGCCTGTGTGCAGGGGCTTCGGCCCTTGCAATAGAATTTATTATTTTTTTCATTTTTTTCATTTTTTGTTTTTGTTTTAAAAAAAGAATTTTGTTGTGGTTTTTTTTTTTGGGTACTGTGCTTTGTGAAAAATAACACAAATCTGAAAATAGAAAATGACTTTTTTTGTTTTTTTGCTGTAAACCTGAAAACAAAAAATGACTGTTTTTTATTTTTTATTATTTATTTATTTATTTATTTGCAAAAATACATTGAAAAGTAAAAAAATTTTAAAAAATTTTAAGTAACAAAAACTAGATAAATTATATGTGATTTCTTACCTTCGAGGCCTTTTGACTCAACAGTGAGCTCAGTTTGTGCGTAGGAAGCCATTTGTGAAAGTTGCTTGCCAAAGTTTACCTGAAACACACCTGAATCTACAGCAAAAAACCTCTAAAACAAACACTCACAAACAAGATGGGTCAGATCATGGTGGGCGCCAAAATGTGAGGGTAAAATGTGGATTAATCTATTAAGAATAATAAACGCAATATATCTATGAAATCTAAAGGAGAAAAGGAGATTAAATAAACAAGCTTTGGGAATGATACTAGACCTATGCTCTCCCCTATCTTGGGTGACCAAAATGCTAGACATATCATTTTCACATGTGTTTTTCCTTTAGAGGGGCCTGCTCTTCGATATCGTTCATCCAAGTAGGAACGACCCTAAGTGGTAACAGGCTAAAGCCAAGCCCTTCTGAGCCACTATAAATAAATTATGTTTAGAGTGAAAGTTTTAAACAACGAGTGTAGTTGTGTTATACTGACAGCCAACCTCCCCCAAAACCCTCCAAGGCGCAACCCTTGCAAGCTGGGAGACTCCATAACGAAGAGTAGTGCTGCCGCATGTATAACCACTCAAACGGTTGCCCTTATTACTCACCCTTGTTTTAGTAAACCAAAATCCTTCTATTTGTTGGTGCAAAAGGTGGGACCTTTGAAGCCGCTTCAATTCAAGTGGTTCTTAGTAGAGATAGTAGAGACAATCCTAAGGTTCGGTGGGGGTATGAGCCTTGGGAAACTCAGATCTTGGTATGTGTGAGAAGTGTGTGTCGTGGAGAGGAGCCGGTGCTATCAAGATCCTGAAGCTACCCGCTTTGAATATGCACAGCTAGGGGATCCGACAAATACTGTCCTTTGAAGCCTAGGGTTGTACTTGTTTTCTTTTTAGTCCAAAAAGAGTCAAAAAATACAAAAAAATAAAAAACCATAAAAACATTCTTTGTGTTTGCTGTGTCTTCTTGCCATAAATTCATAAAATCAGATCAAAAAGACCTTCTTGCAACCAAAGTACCAAAAACATCAGAAAAATTCTGAAAAAAGTTGTAAAAACACTGAAAAAAGCCAGAGCGGCGCATTTGTCATCTATTCCTATGCACCTGTGTCGACCTGCAGCACATTTGTTTAGACCTACAGTGCTTTCATTATCTGTTACTACTCATTTACATTTTACCAGTGCAGCGCATATATCCCGACTTACAGTGCATTTGTCAAATTCTATAGCGCATTTGTTTCGACACATACATGATAATGAGCACTTGCATAGTTTTCAAGAGAAAAATTTCACCAATTCTGGGTACCCATTTCAACCTAGTTCCAAAATCAGAGATTAGGTCCTACCTTGCAGTTAGTTTTTCATCCATTTCACATCAAAATCTCTCTTTCGTTGGTCATCCCATTCACCTTCTATCAGATTTTTCTAGTCCAAAGTCAAGTTGTCCCATATCATATCAGTATAGGTCCCTTTTTCATATCACTTTGGATTCAAGTAAACCTAGTAGGTCACAGAACTTTGCTAGTGGTCTTGGTACACTAGTCCCTACACAGTAAGACAGGTATCGAGTACCCTTACTAGTGGCTACCGTCTGGTATCGGCCGTCTTACTTGCAATCATTGATCGAGAAAGTCTTTTGTCCAAATCTTGTCATAAGTATCCTATTCTCAGCAATCTCCATCAGCACCTTGCCAAAATTTCTAATCCCATTCCACTTCATCCCACTTCACCTTGCATGGTTCTTACTAGATCTCAATACAAAAAATAACTAGAAATGGCCAGATCATCCAACCACATCATCACATCTCATGACAGTGATGAGGAAATCTCTAACGAAGACTATCAGGGAAGCATCCAAGATTAGAAATTCCAATGCTTACTAGAGAAAGTGCTCCATGGGGACCCTCACAAGTATTTGTATCATCTTCCTAGTCTTGGAATTAAACTTGCCATGGATTTTGATGTATGCACAATCTTAGAAAATGTAGAGGATGATCAGGAAAAGGGAAAGAAAACCCTAGACCCAAATATAGAGGATAAAGGAAAGAAAACTATAGACCAAAGCACTCCTATGGAAGAAATGAAGAAACAACTCGAGGGTCTAAAGCAACAAATGTCAGATCTCAAGACGGGTACAAACACTAAAACCTACTCCTTGGAAGATATTGCACCGTACCCCTTTGATAAAAGTTTGAACATGACACCATTTCCCTTTCGATTCGAAGTCCCTAAGTTTGACAAGTACAAAGGGAAAGGGGACCCTAGAGATCACATTAGGGAATTCAATGCAACATGCATGGAAGTAGCTCACAATGAGACCTACTTAATGAGACTATTCCCTAGATCTCTGGGAAGTCAAGCTATGGAGTGGCTCTCATGCCTCCCACCAGGCATCAAATCTTTTGATGAGCTAGTCAACAAATTTATCACGCACTTCTCTTACAACATTGAACATGAGGTCTCTATGCTTGATTTATGCAACACCAAACAAAAGAGTGGAGAATCATTTGCCACCTTCCTACAATGATGGAGATAATTAGCAAGCAAGTGCTCATATGATATACCAGAGAAGCAGTTAATGGAGATGTTTGTCCATAACCTCAACGCCGATCTTAGCTATCAAATACAAATACAATGCCCTACATCATTCTCAAAAGTCATTGAAATGGGATTGTTCATCGAAAAAGCTATGATCGCCAAGGAGCAAATCAAGTTATATAAGGACACACCTACCTCCAACTACATGACTGACAAATCAAAGTTTTAGACCAGAAATAAGAATGTTGTCAACGATGGAGTAGTTGATGCCAAGGTGTCAGCTCCCAAGAAACAACCCATACTCACTCTCAAAGAAGAGGGAAACAATGTTACACCCAACAAAACATTCTCTCGGGAACTAAGACCATGGTTCAATTCAAATCCAAGGTGAAAGTTCACACTGCTAGGTGAGTCCCAAGAATTTGCATTAAGGAATCTATTGGCAAACAATGAAATCTCACTACCACCAACAAGTGATTATGAGCCAATAGTCAAACCTCACTATTGGAAAGACACCGACTATTGTGAGTATCATAGAGGAAGAGGACATACAACCAACAATTGTATCCATCTCAAACATGTTATTCAGGATGTGCTTGATCAAAATCAAGGAGGAACCCAACAACATACCTCCAATGAGATGCATGTGGCTTACAGGGATCCACTTTTCAATCATGACAGGTCATACAACAACAATAACAACAATGGCAATAACAACAACAACAACCACAATGGTAACAACAACAACAATTGCAATAGGCAAAATCAAAATAGTGGGAATAGTAATGCCAACTATGCAAGTGCACCATTTGACTATACCATAAAATGCATATCTGAGCGTGTCCCGTAAATCAATGTGGTCACTCCCAACCAACAATCAGAACCTAACAGAACTGGTTGTAGTATCATCACCCGCAGTGGTAAAGTCATGTTGAATACTGTCCCTCCAAGGTCATCACCATCTTAGTCCAACTACAGAAGACTTCGGCCCACATTTATATCTTGGAGTTGTTGCGTCTCTCTCCTTCCCATAAGGAGATCCTCGAGAAAGCCTTAGTGGAAACTACTGTCCCCACTAACTTGGCCCAAGAGAAGTTTCAGGCCATGGTAGGTAATCTGACCTCCTCAAGTACCATATCATTTACCGAGCAAGATGATATCTCAGTGTCTCAACCCCATAACACCCCTCTGCATATTGTTGCTTTCATCCACAAGCACCGCATCAAGAGAGTTCTCATTGATGGGGGAGCTGGTTTAAATATTTGCACATTAAAGCTAGTCCTTACATTGGGGTTCTCCAAAAATGCAGTTGATCCAAGAAAGAAGATTACAATCAAAGCCTATGATGAAGAGGAGAGAACTACAAAAGGAACAATGGTATTACCCATACAAGTGGGACCGATAATAAAGGATGTTGTGTGCCAAGTCCTAGATAGGGAGCTTGCCTATAATATTCTTCTAGGGAGACCATGGATCCATGCCATGAAGGCTGTACCTTTGACCTATCACCAATGCATAAAATTCCTGCATAATGGTAAGCAAGTCACCATTCAAGGAGACTCTGACCCCTTTCAACACTGCAACTCTGTCTTTTCAAAACCTAAATGCATCATACCAAACAATCGAGCATCTACATCCCCTACCCCATAGCATGATCATACCTCTGAAGCTTCCTCATCAAAGCCCAAAGAGTAGAAAATTACCATCAAAGAAACTGGAGTTGGGGAATACTCCATAGAGCACAGCCTCAATCTAGCCAAGATACCTTTGTCTCCTAGATCATTTGGTCGACCCAATCATTTTCCAAAGCCACCTGCTTCTCCTATAGCTCCCTTTGTAAAATGGGGGACCTTATCTAATGAAACAGAAGAAAGAGATGTCCTATAATGGCTTTATACCAAAGAAGAAGAGAGCACACAACAAGAACCACCTAAGCTCCCAATGGAAATCTATGGACGAGGTGAAGCTATCTCGCACATAATGGGTTACGAAGGACAAGGCCGCATTGGCCTTAGAAAAGAAGGAATCATAGAACCCATTCAACCTTCTTCATCCTCATTGGCTAGAAATACAAATGGCCTAGGATATAAAGGTAAGGGCAAAGCTAAAGAAAATGCTTGTCTTGTAGAAATGATCCATATACTTCAAGCGGATAGTGACACATATTCCAATGAATATGAGTGGGATGAGCTAACAGAGCATTCCTACAAGGACAAAGAGATCGATACCATTCAAATGTATAGCCCCTACTGTGAGGGACAAATGCTACTGAACATACCATTAGAGTCTGATTTGCCTATCTCTGAGAATACAACTTTTGAGGAAGGTTCGAGTTCTATCGCAATAAACAATTTGTAGGAAAGTACCGTCCTGACCACTCCCCCTACCAATACTCCTAACATATCCATTCAAACTATCAATGAGTCAGATCTATCCTCCAACTCCCTCCCCCTTGTGCATCCTGAGCTTATTGAATGGGATCTACAAGGAACTCCCCAACTAGATATGCTCCAAAACGATGATGCTTATATTGACTATATGGAACTTAGGGACCACCTACCCAAAGGAGATCATAAAGCTAGTTTCGCTATTGAACTTAATACTGTGGCTTATTTCGAAGAGGGTGCCAAGCTTTCCAGTCGCAAAAATATCAAAATAAAAACTGGATCTGATGGTGAAAACCATTCTGTGGTAGTGTCAAATCCCAAAACAGTAAAAAGAAAGGACGCATCTGAAGGTGAAAACCCAACTGTGGCACCTGACGATGGAAGGCTTGACACTCTCCCCAATGACATGCACCAGGAGAAGTCTCAGAGTGTTGTGGAACCCACAGAGCTAGTTAATATTGGAACAGAGGAATAGCCTAAGATCATTCACTTTGCTAAGTCTCTAACCCCACCAGAAAAGACCAAGTTTATACCATTTTTCAAGAAAAAGAGGGGCAACTTCACTTGGTCATATGCAGACATGCCAGGTCTAGACCCAAACTTGATTCTACATCATCTTCCATTAGATCCAAGAGTGAAACTAGTCAAACAAAAGCTTAGAAAGATGCATCCACACATAGAACTATTGGTCAAAGAAGAACTGAAGAAGTTGTTGGATGTGGGGTTTATCAGAGCAATAGACTACCCAGAGTGGATATCCAACATTGTACCAGTGTCCAAACCTGATGGCCGAGTCAGACTATGCAATGACTTCAGAGATCTAAACAAAGCTTGTCGCAAGGATGATTTTCCATTGCCAAATATAGATATCATAGTCGACTTAACAGCAGGGCATACCATGTTATCTCTCATGGACAGATTCTCAAGACATAATCAGATCAGAATAATACCAAAAGGCTAGCATAATATAGCTTTTACTTGTCCATGGGGCACTTTCTGCTAGAATGTCATGCCATTTGGGTTAAAGAACGCAGGAGACACATATCAATGTGCTATGGCTACTATATTCCATGATATGATGCATGTAACAATGGAAGACTATGTCGATGATATCCTAGCAAAGTCACTCACAAGAGAATCACACCTGGATGTGTTAGAGAAAGTCTTTCAGAGATTAGAGCAATTCAAAGTTAGGTTGAACCCAAAGAAATGTGTGTTTGGAGTCACATTAGGCAAGCTTCTAGGCTTTATTATATCAACAAATGGAATAGAGGTAGACCCCACCAAAGTCAAGGCTATTATGGACATGCCACCACCCAAGACTCTTACTCAACTAAGATCCCTACAAGGCAAGCTACAAGCAATCCATAGATTCATATCACAACTAGTAGACAAGTGTCAACCATTCAATCATCTCCTGCATAAGAACATTCCATTCAGATGGGATTAGAAATGCAAAGAAGCATTCAACAAACTGAAAGAATATATTATGAATCCACCCATTCTCATACCTCCTATCCAAGGGAAACCATTGATACTGTATATTTCTGCTACACCTACAGCTCTTGGAGCTCTTCTAGTGCAACAAGATTATGAGAATAAAGAAAGAGTCATCTACTACATCAGTCGCACATTGGTGGGCTATGAGTTGCAGTACTCACATATAGAAAGATCATGTATTGCGGTAGTTTTTGCCTCCCCAAAACTCTGACATTATATGCTTGCACATCCAGTCAAACTTATTACAAAAATAGATCCACTGAAATACCTACTACGCAAAGCAGCCCTCATAGGTCACCTAGCCAAGTGGGTAATGCTCTTAAGTGAGTACGACATTGAATATGTAGATAGAAAAGCTATCAAGGGACAAATCATTGCTGATCAGTTAGCAGATGCACCACTATAGGACACCACACCAATGCAATTTGAATTTCTAGACGAATCCTATTCAATATATCAACACATTCCTAGAAGCTCTACTTTGATGGGTCCTACACAAACCATGGATCAGGGGCAGGAATCTTGTTTGTAACTCCTCACAGTGATGCCATACCAAAGTCATACCGTTTGTTATTCCCATGCACCAATAACATAGCAGAATATGAAGCCTTGGTAATTGGTCTCAAGATGGCAACAGAATGGAAAATCAAAGAGCTACATGTCTATGGTGATTCTCAACTTATAATCAATTAGGTCAATGATGAGTACCAAACTAAAGATGAGAAGTTTGTTCCATACAAGAGGATGGTCGAGGACTTTAAGGAATACTTTTTCATCATCTCTTTCATGCAGATACCTAGGATTGAGAACAAAATAGTAGATGCCATGGCAACCATTGCCTCTTTTCAAGAGATACCAGAGAATGAGTCACAGTATGAGTTCTTAGTGGAAACTATTTGAATACCAGCTTATGATCTTCTGGAAACCCATTCCATATGCCTTTTAGTTGGATCTGATTCACCTTGGTATGGTAAGATTTACACTTACCTCAAGGACAACACCCTCCCACCTAACTTATCTTCAAACCAACAACGAACCTTTATACGCCAAACCTCTCAATATACCATCATTACTGACACCGTATACTGACATGGCTTAGATGGTACTTTACTCTATTGTTTAGAATGAGAAGAATCCCTAATCGCCTTACAAGCCATGCATGAAGGGATCTATGGAACACACTCTAGTGATCCTTTCCTAGCTAAGAAAATCATGCGTTTGGGTTATTACTAGCCGAACATAGAAATAGATTCATACCAGTTTGTAAAGAAGTGCAAGCAGTGCCAAATACATAGGAACCTGATACATGCACCCGCTCAAGAGTTGAGACCTTTAACGACACCTTGGCCCTTTTGCCAATGGGGACTTGACCTTGTGGGAAAGATCCATCCACCCTCATCCAACGGCCAAAAATTCATAATAACCGCCACTGAGTATTTCACCAAGTGGATTGAAGCCGTTCCCCTCACCACTATCATAGGTAATCAAATCTCCTCATTCATCCTGAATTACCTCATGTACAGATATGGAATTCCCTCATCCATTATCATGGATAATAGAAGACCCTTTAAAAACTAGGATGTCCAAGAACTCTATGACCGATTCAAAATCCAACATCATTTCTCTTCACCCTATTACCCCTAAGGCAACAGTCAAGCTGAAGCATCCAACAAGACCATCTTGAAACTCCTCAAGAAGATAGCCAATGATGCTAGCTGTGATTGGTACATCCAACTCTATCCTGTTTTGTGGGCCTACAGACCAGTATACACACTCCCATAGGTGCTACACCCTATGCCCTTGTCTATGGCTTAGAAGCTATCCTCCACATTGAGGTCGAATTACCATGTCTTAGAGTGTCATTAAAAGGTCTCATATCAGATGAAGAATACATAGTCTCCAGATTGCAAGAACTAGAGTTGCTAGAGGAAAGGAGACAGAAAGCCTTTGACCATCTCAAAGCATATCAACAAATGATGTCAAGAAGCTATAACCACAGAGTTTGCCCAAGAGTCTTCAAAGTTGGAGATCTAGTACTTAAGGAGAATCCATGCAATCAACAAGACAGAGAAAAGAAAGGCAAATTCAAACCCAACTGGCTTGGACCTTATGTGATTGTAGCTGCTTATGGATCAGGGGCATATTAGTTGGCAACATCAAAGGGTGAGCAGTTCGATGACCCAATCAATAGCATGCATCTTCTCCGGCTCTATATCTAGGAGAACCCCAATGTAAGGGGGGCATAAAATACAAAAAAAAATAAAAAAAATACAAAAAAAATCAAAAAAATAAGAAAAATACAAAAAAAAAATCAGAAAAGAACAAAAAAATCATCATTTGGTGAAAACCTGGCAAACAGGCACGTTGGATAGGTATCATGATGAAAACCTGGCAAACAGGCGTCATGTATACTTTCTAGCTTTTCATGCAAATAAAAGCAAGTGGTGAAAACCTAATAAACAGGTATTGCTTGTGATAAACCGCCTTCTCCATCTTTGGGAAACCAATCACCTTGTGTCCATTCTTCCTCGTGTCCTATTCGATCCATATCTATCCCATAATAAAATTCTGCTAGTAACCTATCATGGCTTGATACTCTACCTCTTTGTTGGCCTTGTCAACCAAGGTTTTATCCCATATCGTATCCATAGTGTGAGCCTAGCATAGTGTCTTTCATCAGTATCCATGGTCCAAGTCCATGAACTACGTTGCCTCTGCGCCATCACATAGGTAATGCTATTTTTCAAATGTGCCCCCGAGGCCTTCTTGTCAATCCCATAGCTTGTCGTCTATCCTCTAGTCCACCCATGGTCCAAGTCCATGAACTACGTTGCCTTTGCATTGTCACGTAGGTAAGGCCATTTCTCAAATGCACCCCTGAGACTCCCACTATCCCATCCATTCCATGTCTAGTCCTTCTATCTATCTGAGTCCGCATCACTTTCTACCGCCTAGGTCTTAGGTCCATTAGGGTTCACCCTAAACTACGTTGCCTCTGCGTCGTCACGTAGGCAAGGCCATTATCCTAATGCGCCCCCGAGGCACTAGGTCAGTCCCTTAGGGTCTGTCTCTCCAACAAATATTGTGGAATTCTCTCACCAAACAAGCAAGTGCAAGCGAAACCTACTATTTTCAAGCAGAAATCCTGACGCAGAACATTAACCTATCAAAGACAAAGCAGACAAACACCTAAGGCCTTCTAAATGATTTTACCCAAATTATGGCAAGAAACAAACACATCTAAATGCAAGAATGTTTTGTGTTGGTTAGGTTAACTTACGGAGTCTTGATTTATGCTATCATGCTTTCCTATGCTACTTGAGGATGCCAAAAAGCTAGAGATGCTATGATCGGAGCATGATCATTTTCTTTGTTTGTTGTTTGTGGATTAAACTTTAGAAATGTGAAGCCTTGTCTAACGACATGATCGACAAAAGATCATCGAGGACATCAAAGGTCTAAAACGAATGGGGGCAATCCTTTCTGTTGATATGCAAGAAATACTTAAGTTGTCTTGGTTCAATTATACCTAGATTCATGTATTAACTTGCTAAATCAAAATCTATGTAAGCAATACTCATGTCATCTCGGTTCAATTATACCTAGATACTTGTATTAACTTACAACATTTCAGAAAAAGTACCAAAAAAAATTGCCCAATGATGAAATAAACACTTCAAAATACTTGCACTGTCAAGATGTCAAAATCAAAGCATCCATTATACATCCATTTATACATCCATACATCCATATCCCATGCAATAAAATGATCCAAAAAATGCAGAGTATCAATACAAATAAAAGCTTGTGAGTTCTTCTGTCGAGTCATTTTTCTATCTATCATCACATCTTTTCATCCTTGTCCAGTCAATCTGAGCAATGATCCACAGCTAGGTCCATCCTTAATCCATACCAATCAAGTCATGTCAATCTTGTCAAATGATCCAATCACAATCAGTGGTCTTGATCCTTGTCTGGTCGTAAACCAACTTGATCAATTAATCAATCAATTGTCTTATACAGGATGTAACATTGTCAAAATCAGACCAACACACGCATCTTACATGACATGTTTCATTTCCTGAAACCAGACACTATCCTTCATGTTTCTCTAGGGATCTATCATTCCCTGCCATGACAACACACCTGCCATGTTGGTCTAGGGATATATCGTTCCCCACCATGACAACACTGTTGTATATCATTATTAGTATATTGTTGGTTTACTGCTCGACAAGGGCAATACCTTGCTTGTTCTTGTATCATTTGTGCATACTTGCTTACTTGCTTGTGTGTGTTATCATTCTATCTTGCATCATGTATCATTTAGCTCTTTCTTCAAACCTAACCTAGTTTTCACCTTTGTCTTCGTGAGATTATCTGTCTCATGCCTTCTGTCTTCTTCCCATCCAATCTCCTGAGGGGGCATCCTATTGTCATAACCTATACTAGGGGCAAACTAGGGCATGTATCATCATTCAACAATTGATTTCTTTGAAACAACGCTATAAACTGCATTGCATCAAAGAGGGGCAAAATGTATATGCCTAAAAATGACACGACTCAGTTTAAATAAATATTCTTAATAATTATTTCATCTAATTCCTCTATCAATAAATAAATAAATAAATTTATTTATTTGATTCATATTCTTCTAAATTAATTAAATATCGAAATATTTAATTGCCTCTTCTAAAGTCAAAATTAAATAAAATCCTTTATTTAATTAAATTCTTCCAAACAATTAAATAATTCTTAATTATTTAATTAAATCAAAATCATTCTTCCAAATTTGAATAAATCAAATCAAATTTATTTAAATTCTCTCAATCTCCAAAAATAAAATACAATCAAATATTTTATTTATTCTTCCAAATCATGCACAACAATTAAATAAATCTATTTATTTAATTTGCTTTAATTTGCTTTCTAATTCTTCAAATATCTTCCAAATCTTCTAAAAATAAGTCTTCTTCTCCATGCACACAAAATTAAATAATTTATTATTTAACTTCTCTCAAATCATGCAAAAGCAAATGTCAAGATGAGTTATCTATTCAATCAACCTTGTTTTTATCAATATCTCTTAAATTATAAAAAAACTTTCTAATTTATGAAAAGCATGTCTTATCTTTAGAAAAGAAAGTGTTTAACTCAAATAAAATAGCTTTTGTGTGACACTTGTCTTCTTCTTATTCGTTGCACGTTCTGTTAGCGCCTGAATTGACTGGTGGTTTTCTGAGCAATTTTCATTCAGGCACTCTCCCTAAGTATCCAAAAAATGCTCTAAGTAACGGACCTCCTCAGTATTTTTCAGCTGCATCATCATATTTTCCTGAGGAGGAGGTCATCATCATCATCCTGTCTTCGATGAAGGTCAGCATCATCATGTTCTCCTTCGACCGGTTTCTCATCGTCATCATCATATTTCGCTGTCGGGTGATGTTTGCTTATTATCCTGATGATACTGATGAGCTACAGTGCGCCCTCATTTGCTTGCGAGGGTGATTTTTCAAAGTATCCGGTGATCTTTCATTTATCACCTTGCGCAGGCATGATGATGATGTTGCTTATTCTTTGAGTTGCTCGACCTAACTTGTTTTATCCTAAGGGTCGTCATCATCATCATTTTTTCAGTTGTCATCCTGCTGCTTGCGGTGGTCATCATATTTTCTGCCTTCATGATATTTCGCCAGGGTGATATTTCTATCATCGGGTGATCTTGGTTATGATCATCCTGATGATGATGTTGAAGAGTTCTAAGTGTGACCCGATATTCACTGGGGTCATCATATTTCGAACGTCAGGATGATCTTAGTCAATATCATCCTGATGATGTTGTATCACTTCTTGTTCGTTGTTTCTTCATCCTGATGATGCTGACGTCATCCGTATCTCAGGGTGATATCTTTTTCTCTGCCTATCTGCATCATGATATTCCGAAGGAAGGGGTGATATTTTCATATCACCCGGATATATGTTTGCTCGAGCATCATGATGATGCTGATATCAGGGAGATATCCGCCTGCCGGCTTCGCGCATTATCTACTGGGGGTGATCTTTTCAAGCAGCATCATCATATTCAGTTATCGCCCCGATCTTATAGAGGAGCTACAGTGCAACCTGATATTTGAACATCAGGAGGATATTTCCAAATATCCGGTTGTCTTCCGAATATCATGATGATGTTAATATGATGATGACGTCATCAAGGTCCGGGGGGGTCGTATTTCTAACATTGATCATCTTGAAGAGACCTCCTGATATTTGCAAACATGATGATGACGTCATCCGGATATGAGGAGGTGCGCAGTAGGCAGATATGATGATGACGTCAGCAGGATATGATGATGACGTCATCAGGATGTTCATCGGCCAGACTTTTGTTATAAGCTCAGCAGGAGGATGTTCCTCCGAAGGATCAGGTTGTGCCGATTATCATGAAGGTTATATTTCAAATATCATGATGACGTCAGGGTGATATTTCAAACAACAGGATATCATGCTGCTGAGGGATGATGATGATGAGGTTATATACTAATGTCGTCAGGAGCAAAAGCACCGACATGATATATGCTCATGACCTAGTATATAAAGTGTTATTAAGGTCATCGCGGGGTGCATGTGGGATATTGATATCCTGCATTTTCAAATATCATGATGATGAGTCTCGGCGGGAAATGCTTGCGATAGTCTGTTTGATGATTTTCCCAAGGCCGCGGGTTGGTGCGCCATTAATGGCGATTGTTGCAGAGGTATGGGCGATGGCGTGGGTCGATCTTGTACCCGACTGGAGGTGTCAATCAGCGGGCAGGAGCGCAGGGCTCGAGAAATCTTCCTGTCTTCTCCCCCACCTGCTGCATTCAAGTTTGGGCGCCAATCCGGTTGTGTTTGAGCACCATTTCCATGATACTGTGTATCTGGCGAGATTTTGGTCAACATTGTAATTAATTGCTGAGCACCTACCTGGCTGTTATAAGCAGGTTGTGTTGTTCATTTGTTGTTGTTGAAAGTTGATGATTTTTGGCTCTGTAATCCAAAACCAGCTGATCTGGTTGCTCTGTACAGTTTTTCTTGTGAGTTTATGTATCTCCTGTTGTAGGACTTGGCATGATTCCACTGGTTTCATGGTTGATCTTATATGAGTAATGCTGTTTAGCATGTGTTGTGTTAATTCTGTCTCCAGTATTGCATGTATCCTTCTTCTGGATCTGGATGTTTGCTTATGTTTAGATTCTAGAGCATAGAATTCCTATGTTGAATGTCTGATCTTTTAACCTTTGCTCAAGGGGTAGATTAAACTGTTTTCAGGTTGAACATTGGGAAGGGTATACTGCAGTAGGGATACCATAAGTAGAGATAGCTCAACACTCTATATTGGGAGATGTCTGTAAGGCAGATATCATGTTTGTCCCCCTGAAATCCAGTTCTAGCTATTTATGCTGATCATTCACAGGTGTATGTCTACCGACTCCAAGCCCTGGATAGGCACCAATCATGCTGTGTTCTTGTGTTATACACCATGTCCAGCTTTGCATCCAAATTCATATCAAACCATTTCACACCTCCACCTGTTAGTTGTAGGAGTAGGATTAGGAACCCCCTGCATACTCTCATACCCAACCAGACATCATGTCCAAGAATGTTGCCAGCCTTGTGATCTATCATGCAGATCTTGGTCCATACATGAGAGTATTCTGCCTGTTGTTGTCAAGTTAGATCTTTCTATCTTTGAGCTAGTCAAGGTTACATCTTAAGTTATAGGGATACCCCCCTTGGTGCGGCAGAACCAGAAGTGAAGGGGAGGAGCTCACGCAACCTCCTGTATTCAGTTGGCCTGAATCTGCCTGTGCATTAGAAGTGGCAAACCCTAATGCTGATTCAGAAGAAATGCCAACACATTCCTCAACTATTCTCAACCGTTGATCTTCTTAAGTCTTCTATACCATTGATCTTCATTCTCCCAAATCTATAAATTAAACCTTATTCTTCCATTTCATTGATCCAAGCTTTAAGTATTGTTACTTTACAGGAATTACAGCGCACCTTTGGCACCAATTCCTTCATTGCTTGTGATCACATTCGCTACTACGTACTACGCACTACTACCATCATTGTGAAGCTTCTCTTCATTGTGATATTATCACTGCCATTACAAATCAACATTCTTGAACAAAGCAAAGAAGTGCACTCTCTGAGGGCCGTATTTCATACATGCAAGAACGATTTTGATAGGCAATCAATGGAAGTTTCAATCTAAAGGAGGTTTGCTTTGTGGATTCATTGCTTATTTGATTAAATCTCTCTTAGTTTCACTATTTCATTGAGTTTTGGGTATTTGATATTATTGCATATTCATTGTTGATCCATTTTCCCTTAACAATTGGTATTAGAGCCAAAGTCCTCAGAAGAAAGTTTAACAGCTTGAGGAAGATCCAAAATGTCTTACAAGAAGGAAGCACTACATTTTGATGGAACTAATTATGTTCTCTGGAAGGCTTGAATGAAAAGCCATCTTCTTAGTCTTGGTTACAAAGTATGGAAAGCTACAGAAACTGAATACACCATACCTCAAAATGGTCCAATGACTGAAAATGAAATCAAAGAATATGAGATAGATGTCAAGGCAAAGGATGCTCTGCTAAGCTCTTTATTCGACTCAATATTGAAAAAAGTTGTGGATCTTGAAATTGCAAATAAGGTATGGGAAAAGTTGAAAATTTTGTATGAAGGAGATGATTCTATGAAGGAAGCCAAGTTACAAAGTTTGAAAGTGAAATATGAAAGTTTAAAGATGACTTATGATGAAAACATTTCAGTCTTTATGCAAAGAGTTGAACTTACTATAGGGATACAAGCCATGGGCAGAACTCTTGATGAAAAGGAAGTGTAAGGTCAAAATAGTGATCAATCAAATGAATAATAGAAGACCCAAACATCAACAAAATAGTGAAACAAGAAAGATTCAATTAAACGAAGCAATGAACAATACAAAGCAAACCTTTTCCATTTCAAAACTTCTGTTGTTTGCCTATCACGATCGTCCTTTTTGCAGATGAAGGGAGCCCTCAGAGAGTGCACTCTTTTAGCTATTTGTAGGAAGTCGATGGTGAATGGCCATAGTGACATGCAATGGAGATGAGCTCCAAGGCAAATATGTGATCTCAAGCTTATAAATGACAATGAGGGTGCCAAAGGCATGCCGGTGATATTTCTGCAGAGTAACGATGTCAAAAGCCTAGATGAATAGAATGGAGGGATGAAGCTTCATTTATAGACTTGGAAGAATGGGAATCAACGGTTGAGAGGAGATATGAAGATCAACGGCTGAGGATGGTTGAGGAATGTGCAACCAGTAGAAATGTGACAAGTGTCCCAGCTCCATCATGAAAGAGGGGATGTGACAAAATTGATTGGAGAGTTAACTCCATTGACCGAACAGTTAACAGACTTGATTGATCATTTAGAAGAGTGGATTATGGGATTGGCTGAATTGATTGACCAGTGAACTGGGTTGATTGAGGAGTCAACAGAATAGATTGACCAGTGAACTCAAATGACTAATTAGTTAACAGATTTGATTGATTAGTTAACTAACTTCTGATTTGAGAAGAAATAGGCCATGTGGGTGAGAGAAAAATAGGTAATTAAATATTAAATATATTTAATTACATGTGCAACCTGATGAGGTGGACAAGGTGAGGTGGAAAAGGTGAGGTGTAAAGGTGAGGTGGATTTTTGGAATTTAGAACTTAGGACAGAGGAATTTGGATTAATTAAATAATTTATGATTATTTAATTGTGTAGGACATTTAGAAGAATTTTAATTAAATAAATTGAATTTATTTAATTATGGAACAATGAATCGATTAAATAAATTTAGAATATTTATTTAATTGGTAGAAGAATGGAATAAATATTTAGAATATTTATTTAGGATGATTTGTGTCATTTTTAGGCGTATACATTTTGCCCCTCTTTGATGCAATGCAGTTTACAGCGTTGCTTCAAAGAAGTCGATAGTCTGATAGTGATACATGCCCCAGTTTGCCCCTGGTACAAGTTTAACGATAGGATGCCCACTCGGGAGATTGGATGAGAAGAAGGCAGAAGGCATGAGACAGACAATCTCACGATGAAGAAGGTTAAGTTTGAAGAAAATGGGTGAAGAAAGAGCCGAATGATACGTGATGCAAGATGGAATGATGACACACACAAGCAAGCAAGCAAGTACGCACAAATGACACAAGAACAAACAAGGTATTGCCCCTGTCAAGCGGTAAACCAATGATATACTGATAACGATATACGACAGTGTTGTCATGGCGGGGAATGATATATCCCTAGACCAACACGACAGGCATGTTGTCATGGTGGGGAACGATGGCGGGAAATGATATATTTTTTCTGATTTTTTTGTATTTTCTCCTTTCAACTTTTTTTTTTTTTTTTTTGATTTTTTGATTTTTTTGATTTTATTGTGCCCCCTTGCATTGGGGTCCTCCTAGGTATAGAAGCGGCGAAGGTGCATGCTATTGATTGGATCATCAAACAACTCTCCCTCTGATGTGGCCAACTGATATGCCCCTGATCCGTAAGCAGCTACAATCACATAGGACCCAAGCCAGTTAGGTTCGAACTTACCTTTCTTTTCTCTGTCTTGTTGATTGCGAGGGTTTTCTCTGAGGACGAGGTCCCCAACCTTGAAGCATCGTGGGCGAACCTTGTGGTTGTAGCTTCTTGACATCATCTGTTGATAGGCTTTGAGATGATCAAAGGCTTTCTGGTGCCGTTCTTCTAGCAATTCTAGTTCTTGTAACTTGGAGACTCTGTATTCTTCGTTTGATATGAGACCTTTCAGCGACACCCTGAGGGATGGTAGTTCAACTTCAATGGGAAGGATGGCTTATGAACCATAGACAAGGGCATAGGGTGTAGCACCTGTGGGAGTGCGTATACTGGTCCTATAGGCCCACAGAGCGGGATTGAGTTGGACATGCCAATCACGGCCAGCATCATTGACAGTCTTCTTTAGTATTTTCAGAATGGTTTTATTCGATGCCTCAGCTTGGCCGTTACCTTGGGGGTAGTATGGAGTGGAGAAATGATGTTGGATTTTGAACCGCTCACAGAGTTCCTGGACATCCTAATTTTTAAATGGTCTTCCATTATCCGTTATGATGGATGAAGGAATACCATATCTGCAGATAATGTAATTCAGAATGAAAGAGGAAATTTGCTTTCCTGTGATGGTGGATAGGGGAACGACTTCAATCCACTTTGTGAAATACTCAGTAGCGGTTATGATGAATTTGTGGCCGTTGGAAGAGGGTGGATGAATCTTTCCCACAAGGTCAAGTCCCCATTGGCAAAAGGGCTAGGGTGTCGTTAAAGGTCTCAACTCTTGAGCAGGTGCATGGATTAGGTTCCCGTGGATTTGGCACTGTTTGCACTTTTTGACGAACTGATATGAATCCATTTCCATGTTTGGCCAGTAATAACCCAAACGCATGAGTTTCTTGGCTAAGGAGGGACCGCTGGAGTGTGTTCCGCAGATCCCTTCCTTTACCTCTCGCAAGGCAGTTATGGATTCTTCTTGCTCTAAACAATGGAGTAAAGTACCATCCAGACCATGTCGGTAAAGGGTATCGGCAATGATGGTGTAACGAGAGGTTTGTCGTATGAAAGTTCGCTTTTGGTTGGAAGAGAGGTCAGGTGGGAGAATGTTGTCCTTGAGGTAAGTGTAAGTTTTACCGTACCAAGGTGAATCAGATCCAACTAGGAGGCATATGGAATGGGTCTCAAGGAGATCATAAGCTGGTTGCCGTATAGTTTCCACTAGGAACTCATACTGTGACTCATGTTCAGGAATTTCTAGAAGAGAGGCTATGGTAGCCATTGCATCTGCTACCTTGTTCTCGATCCTGGGTATTTGCTCAAAGGAGATGTTCCCAAAGTGCTCTTTGAAGTCGTCAACCATTCTTTTGTAGGGGATGAGCTTTTCATCTTTAGTTTGATACTCATCGTTGACCTGATTGATGATAAGTTGAGAATCACCGTAGACATGTAGTTCTCTGATTTTCCACTTAGTTCCCATCTTAAGACCAATTACCAAGACTTCATACTCCGCTATGTTATTGGTGCATGGAAATAACAAACGGTAAGACTTTGGAATTGTGTCACCTTAGGGAGTTATAAACAGGATACCTGCCCCCGATCCATGGTTTGTGTAAGACCCGTCGAAGTAGAGTTTCCAAGAAGATGTTGATATGGTGAATAAGGACTCATCAGGAAACTCAAACTGCATGGGCTTGTTGTCTTGTAACGGTGCATCAGCTAGTTGGTCAGCTATGATTTGACCCTTGATGGCTTTTCTGTCCACATATTCAATGTCATACTCACTGAGAAGCATTGCCCACTTTGCCAGGGGACCTGTGAGAGCAGCTTTGCTAAGAAGATACTTCAATGGGTCTATTTTTGCAATGAGCTTAACTGGGTGTGCAAGCATGTAATGCCAGAGTTTTTGTGAAGCAAAAACTACCACGAGACGTGATCTTTCTACTTGTGAGTATTGCAACTCATAGCCCACTAAGGTTCGACTGATGTAGTATACCGCTCTTTCTTTGTTTTCGTAATCTTGCTGCGCTAGAAGAGCGCCAAGAGCAGTAGGTGTAGCTGATATGTAGAGAATGAGAGGCTTTCCTTGGATCGGAGGCATGAGAATTGGTGGGTTCATAAGGTACTCTTTAGCTTGTAGAATTCTTCTTCACACCTTTCATCCCACCTAAATGGAATGTTCTTATGCAGGAGATGGCTAAAAGGTTGGCACTTGTCTGCCAGCTGTGATATGAATCTACGGATGGCCTGTAGCTTGCCCTGTAAGGATCTCAACTGAGTTAGAGTCTTAGGTGGTGGCATGTCCATTATAGCTTTGACCTTGGCCGGGTCTACTTCTATTCCATTTGCGGACACGATGAAGCCTAGCAGCTTGCCTGAAGTTACCCCAAACACACATTTCTTTGGGTTCAGTTTGATGTGGAATTGGTCTAATCTCTGAAAGACTTTTTCTAGGACATCCAGGTGTGAGTCCCTTGTGAGAGATTTAGCTAAGATATCGTCAACATAGTCTTCCATAGTTACATGCATCATGTCATGGAATATAGTTGTCATGGCCCGCTGATATGTAGCACCTACATTTTTCAGCCCAAAAGGCATGACATTCCAGCAAAATGTACCCCATGGGCAAGTGAAAGCTATTTTGTGTTGATCCTCTGGTGCTATTTTGATTTGATTATACCCTGAGAACCCGTCCATGAGTGATAGCATTGTATGTCCTGCAGTGAGGTCGACTATGATATCGATGTTTGGAAATGGAAAGTCATCCTTGTGACATGCTTTGTTTAAGTCTCGAAAATCATTGCATAGTCAAACTCGACCATCTGGTTTAGACACTGGCACAATATTAGATATCAATTCTGGGTAATCTATGGCTCTAATGAACCCCACATCTAGCAATTTCTTGAGTTCTTCTTTGACCAAAAGGGCTATGTGAGGATGCATCTTTCTCAGCTTCTGCTTTATTGGTTTTACCCCTGGGTCCAATGGCAGATGATGTAGAATTAGGTTTGGTTCTAGACCTGGCATGTCTGCATACGACCAAGCAAAGCTGCCTCTCTTCTTCTTAAAGAACGGTACAAACCTGGTTTTCTCTGGCGGTGTGAGAGATTTGGCAAAGTGGATGATCTTGGGCTACTCTTCTGTTCCAATATTCACTGGCTCCGTTGGTTCCACAACAATCTGTGACCTTTCCTGATACATATCACTAGGGAGAGTGTCAAGCATTCCATCGTCAGGTGCCACAATTGGGTTTTCACCTTCGGATGCGTCCTTTCTTTTTACTATTTTATGATCTGACACTGCCGCAAGGCAGTTTTCACTATTAGATCCATTTTTGATCTTGATATTTTTGCGACTGGAAGGCTTGACACCCTCCCCGAAGTAAGCCACATTATTTAGTTCGATAGCAAAACCAGCCTTATGATCTCCCTTGGGTAAGTGGTCCCTAAGTTCCATATAATCGATGTAAGCATCATCATTTTGGAACATATCTAGTTGGGGAGTTCCTTGCAGATCCCAGTCAATAAGTTCAAGGTGCAAGAGGGGAAGGGAGTCGGATGATAGACCTAATTCATTGATGGTGTGGATGGAAATGTTAGGAGCATTGGCAGGGGTAGTGTTCTAGGTGGTACTTTCCTCCAAATTGTTTATTGCAATAGAATTTAAACTTTCCTCGAAAGCCATAATCTCAGGGATTGGCAAATCAGACTCCAGTGGTCTGTCCCGTTGCGTTTGTCCCTCATGGTAGGGGCTAAGAGTTTGGATGGTGTCAACCTCTTTGTCGTCGTAGGAGTGCTCTGTTAGCTCGTCCCACTCATACTCATTTGAATCATCTGAATCTGTGTCACTATCCACTTGGAGTGTTTGGATTGTTTCCACAAGGCAAGCATTTTCCTTGGCTTTACCCTTGCCTTTGTATCCTAGGCCACTTGTGTTTCTAGCCGAAGAGGATGAAGAAGGTTGTATAGGTTCAACGATTCCTTCTTTTCTGAGGCCTATGTGCCTTGTCCTTCGTACCCCATCCTATGCAAAATAGTTTCACCCTATCCATAGAGTTTTGTGGGGAGCCTAGGCAGCTCTTGGGGTGTGTTTTCTTCTTCATCATAAAGCCATTGCAGGAGATGTCGCTCCTCTGTCTCATCAGATGAGGTCCCCCATTTTACAAAGGGATTTGTGGGAGTTGTAGGAGGAGCAGATGGCTTTGGAAAATGCCTGGGTTGAAGCTTGGGTTGGCCAAAAGAGCGAGGAGACAAAGGTATTTTGGCAAGGTTGAGGCTGTGCTCGATGGAGTATTCCCCCATGCCATTTTCTTTTATGGTAATTTTCATTGGTTTGGGTCGTGAGGAAGAAGCTTCAGCGGTATGGTCCTGTTGTGGGGTAGGGGAAATGTAGGCTCTATTGTTGGGTATGACACATTCGGGTTTTGCTTGGAAAGAATTGCAGTGTTGGTAGGGGTTGGGGTCGCCTTGAATGGTGACTTGCTGGTCATTGTGCGGGAACTTAATGCATTGATGATAGGTTGAGGGGATAGCCTTCATGGCGTGGATCCATGGTCTCCCTAGTAGGATATTATAAGCAAGCTCTCAGTCAAGGACTTGGCACACCACATCTTTGATTACCGGTCCCACTTGAATGGGTAGGACAACCGTGCCCTTTGTGGTTCTTTCCTCCTCGTCATAGGCTTTGATGGTAATTTTCCTTCTTGGATCAACTGCCTGTTCGAAGAACCCCATTGCAAGGACTAGCTTCAACGTGCAAATATTTAAACCGGCACCCCCATCAATGAGAACCCTCTTGATGCGATGGTTGTGTACAAATGCGATAATGTGTAGAGGGGTGTTGTGGGGTTGAGATACGGAAAGGTCATCTTGCTCAGTAAATGATATGGAAGTGGAGGATGTCAGATTGCCTACCATGGTCTGAAACTTCTCTTGGGCTAGGTTAGTGGGGACAGTAGTTTCCACTAAGGCTTTCTCAAGAATCTCCTTATGAGAAGGAGATAGACGCAATAGCTCCAATATAGAAATGTGAGCCGGAGTTTTCTATAACTGGTTGATGACATTGTATGGGCGGGAGTTGGACAGAGATGGTGACGACCTTGGAGGGGTGGTATTGATCATGACTTTACCACTGCGGGTAATGATACTACAACCAGTTCTATTAGGTCCTGGTTGTGGGTTGGGGGAGATGACATTGACCTGCGGAATATGCTCAGAAATGCAGTTAATGGTGTACTGAAATGGAACGCTTGCATAGTTAGCATTACTCGACCTATTGTTCTGATTTGGCCGGTTGCGATTGTTGTCGTTATTGGGATTGCCATTGTAGTTGTTGCCGTTGTGACCACTGTTGCTGTTGTGGCCATTGTTGTGATTGTTGTTATATGGCCGGTTGTGATTTAGAAGAGGATCCCGGTAGGCCACATGAGATTCATTGGAGGTATGCTATTGTGTCCCTCCCTGATTCTGATCCAGTACATCCTATATGACATTCTTGAGGTGGATGCAATTGTTAGTTGTGTGCCCCCTTCCTCGATGATACTCACAATAGTCTGTGTCCTTCCAATAGGGAGGTTTGGTTATAGGCTCATAGTCACTTGTTGGTGGTAAAGAAATTTCATTGTTAGCCAACAACTTCCTGAGGGCAGACTCTTGATTCTCTACAACCCTCCTTCAATTACAATCAAACTCTTGTTAGCCAAAAATGTTAAGATAAAACGTAGATCAATCAAATAAATAATATAAGACCCAAACATCAACAGAATAGTGAAAATAAGAAAGATTCGATAAAACAAAGCAATGAATAACACAAAGCAAAGCTTTCCCGTTTCGAAACTTCTTTTGTTCGCCTATCACAATCATCCTTTTGCTGGTAAGTGAGCCCTCAGAGAGTGCACTCTTTTAGCTGTTTGTAGGAAGTCGATGGTGAATGGCTGTGGTGATATGCAATGAAGATGAGCTTCAAAGCAAGTATGCGATCTCAAGCTTGTGAATGGTAAGAGGGTGCCAAAGGCGTGCTGGTGATATTTCTGCAGAGTAACAATATAGATAGCTTGGATGAATAGAATGAAGGGATGAAGCTTCATTTATAGACTTGGAAGAATGGGAATCAACGGTTGAGAGGAGATATGAAGATCAAAGGCTGAGAATGGTTGAAGAATGTGCAACAAGTAGAAATGTGACAAGTGTCCTAGCTCCATCATGAAAGAGGGGATGTGACAAAATTGATTGGAGAGTTAACTCCATTGACTAATCAGTTAACAAACTTGATTGATCAGTTAGAAGAGTGGATTATGGGATTGACTGAATTGATTGACCAGTGAACTGGGTTGATTGAGGAGTCAATAGAATAAATTGACCTGTGAACTCAAATGACCAATCAGTTAACAGATTTGATTGATTAGTTAACTAACTTCTGATTTGAGAAGAAATAGGCCATGTGGGTGAGAGAAAAATAGGTAATTAAATATTAAATATATTTAATTACATGTGCAACTTGATGATGTGGACAAGGTGAGGTGGAAAAGGTGAGGTGTAAAGGTGAGGTGAATTTTTGAATTTAGAACTTAGGATAGAGGAATTTGGATTAATTAAATAATTTATGATTATTTAATTGGGTAGGACATTTAGAAGAATTTTAATTAAATAAATTGAATTTATTTAATTATGGAACGGTGAATCAATTTAAATAAATTTAGAATATTTATTTAATTGGTAGAAGAATGGAATAAATATTTAGAATATTTATTTAGGATGATTTGTGTCATTTTTAGGCGTATACATTTTGCCCCTCTTTGATGCAATGCAGTTTACAACATTGCTTCAAAGAAGTCGATAGTCTGATAGTGATACATGCCCCAGTTTGCCCCTGGTACAAGTTTAATGACAGGATGCCCCCTCAGGAGATTGGACGAGAAGAAGGCAGAAGGCGTGAGACGGACAATCTCACGATGAAGAAGGTTAAGTTTGAAGAAAATGGGTGAAGAAAGAGCCGAATGATATGCGATGCAAGATGGAATGATGACACACACAAGCAAGCAAGCAAGTATGCACAAATGACACAAGAACAAACAAGGTATTGCCCCTGTCAAGCGGTAAACCAATGATATACTTATAACGATATACGACAATGTTGTCATGGTGGGGAACGATATATCCCTAGACCAACACGACAGGCATGTTGTCATGGTGGGGAACGATGGATCCCTAGAGCAACATGAAGGATAGTGTCTGGTTTCAAGAAATGAAGCATGTCGTGTAAGACGCGTGTGTTGGTCTGATTTCGACAATGCAACATCCTGTATAAGACAATTGATTGATTAACTAATCGAGTTGGTTTACGACCAGACAAGGATCAAGACCACTGATTGTGATTGTATTATTTGTGCAAGATTGACTTGACTTGATTGGTATGGATTAAGGATGGACCTTGCATATGGATCATTTCTCAGATTGACTGGACAAGGATGAAATATATGATGATAGATAGAAATCTGATTGATAGAAGAAAGACTCGATAGAAGGACTCACAAGCTTTTATTTGTATTGATACTCTGCATTATCGGATCTTTATTGCATGGGGTATGGTATGGATGTATAAATGGATATAGGATGGATGCTTTGCTATTGGAGTGCTTTATTTCATCATTGGGCATTTTTTTGTGGTACTTTTCTGAAATGTTGTAAGTGAATACAAGCATCGAGGTATAATTGAACCGAGATGACCTGAGTACCACTTACATGGATTGTGATTTAGCAAGTTAATACAAGCATCTAGTCAAAATTGAACCTAGATGACCTGAGTACTTCTTGCGTTTCAACAAACAAGGATTTCTCCCGTTCATGTTAGACCTTTGATGTCCTCGATGATCTTTTGCTGATCATGTCTTTAGACAAGGCTTCCCATTACTAAAGTTTAATCCACAAATAGCAAACAAAGAAAGTAATCATGCCCCCATCATAGCATCTCTAGCTTTTGGCATCCTTGAGTAGCGTAGAAAGACATGATAACAAAAATCCAGACTCTGTAACTTAACCATGGTTCTAATCTACAAAGCATATTTGCGTTGATATGTGTTTATTTCTTGCCTTAATTTGCATAAAATCATTTAGAAGACCTTGGGTATTTGCTTTGCATTGGATAGGTTAAGATGCTCATTGTCAAGATTTCTGCTTGAGGCGCGGGTTCTGCTTGCATTTGTTTGCTTGGTGAGAAGATTGCACAATCCTTATTGGGGAGAAGGACCCTAATGGACTGACCTAGTGCCTCGGGGGCTCATTGCTAAATGGCCTTGCCTACGTGACGACACAGAGGCAACGTAGTTAAGGGTAAACCCTAATGGACCATGGATGGACTAGAAGAAAGATGACAAGAATGAAGACAAGAAAGGGGATGAATGGGACCGTGGGAGAAATGGAAGCCTGGGGGGCGCATTAGAATAATGGCCTTGCCTACATGATGACGCAGAGGCAATGTAGTTCACGGACTTGGACCATGGACACTGACAAGAGACCCTATGCTAGGCTCACATTGAGGAGACGGTATGGGACGAAACCTTGGTTGACAAGGCCACAAGGAGAGTATCAAGCCATGATAGGTAACTGTCGAGTGTGTACTTGTGGGATAGATATGGGTCGAATGGGGCAAATGGAGAAAGAATGGACGCAAGGTGATTGGATTCCCAAAGATGGAGAAGGCGGTTTATCACAAGTAACCCTTGTTTACCAGGTTTTCATCACTTGCTTTTATTTGCACAAGAAGCTAGAAAGTAACATGACGCCTGATTGCCAGGTTTTCATCATGATACCTATTCAAGGCACCTGTTTGCCAGGTTTTCACCAATGGACGATTTTTTTTTGTATGCTTTCTATTTTTTTTTTTTTTTGGTATTTTATCTTTTCAACTTTTTTGATTTTTTTGATTTTTTGGATTTTACTGGTGCCCCCTTGCACTGGGGTTCCCCTAGATATAGAACTGGTGAAGGTGCATGCTGTTGATTGGATCCTCAAACAACTCACCCTCTGATGTGGCCAACTGATATGCCCCCGATCCGTAAGCAGCTACAATCACATAGGGCCCAAGCTAGTTAGGTTCGAACTTACCTTTCTTTTCTCTGTCTTGTTGATTGCGAGGGTTTTCTCTGAGGACGAGGTCCCCAACCTTGAAGCATCGTGGGCGAAACTTGTGGTTATAGCTTCTTGACATCATCTGTTGATAGGCTTTGAGATGGTCGAAGCCTTTCTGGCACCTTTCTTCTAGCAGCTCTAGTTCTTGTAACCTGGAGACTCTGTATTCTTTGTCTGATATGAGTCCTTTCAACGACACCTTGAGGGATGGTAGTTCAACTTCAATGGGAAGGATGGCTTCTGAACCATAGACAAGGGCATAGGGTGTAGCACCTGTGGGAGTGCGTATACTAGTTTTGTAGGCCCACAGAGCGGGATTGAGTTGGACATACCAATCACGGCCAGCATCGTTGACAGTCTTCTTTAGTATTTTCAGAATGGTTTTATTCGATGCCTCAGCTTGGCCATTACCTTGGGGGTAGTATGGAGTGGAGAAACGATGTTGGATTTTGAAATGCTCAAAGAGTTCTTGGACATCCTGATTTTTAAGTGGTCTTCCATTATCCGTTATGATGGATGAAGGAATGCCATATCTGCAGATAATGTAATTCAGAATGAAAGAGGAAATTTGCTTTCCTGTGATGGTGGATAGGGGAACGGCTTCAATCCACTTTGTGAAATACTCAGTAGCGGTTATGATGAATTTGTGGCCGTTGGAAGAGGGTGGATGAATCTTTCCCACAAGGTCAAGTCCCCATTGGCAAAAGGGACAGGGTGTCGTTAAAGGTCTCAACTCTTGAGCAGGTGTATGGATCAAGTTCCCGTGGATTTGGCACTGTTTGCACTTTTTGACGAACTGATATGAATCCATTTCCATGTTTGGCCAGTAATAACCCAAACGCATGAGTTTCTTGGCTAAGGAGGGACCACTGGAGTGTGTTCCGCAGATCCCTTCCTGTACGTCTAGCAAGGCAGTTATGGATTCTTCTTGCTCTAAACAACAGAGTAAAGTACCATCCAGACCACGTCGATAAAGGGTATCGGCGATGATGGTGCAACGAGAGGTTTGTCATATGAAAGTTCACTTTTGGTTGGAAGAGAGGTCAGGTGGGAGAATGTTGTCCTTGAGGTAAGTGTAAGTTTTACCATACCAAGGTGAATCAGATCCAACTAGGAGGCATATGGAATAGGTCTCAAGGAGATCATAAGCTGGTTGTCGTATAGTTTCCACTAGGAACTCATGCCGTGACTCATGTTCAGGAATTTCTAGAAGAGAGGCTATGGTAGCCATTGCATCTGCTGCCTTGTTCTCGATCCTGGGTATTTGCTCAAAGGAGATGGTCCCAAAGTGCTCTTTGAAGTCGTCAACCATTCTTTTGTAGGGGATGAGATTTTCATCTTTAGTTTGATACTCATCGTTGACCTAATTGATGATAAGTTGAGAATCACCGTAGACATGTAGTTCTCTGATTTTCCACTCAGTTGCCATCTTAAGACCAATTACTGAGGCTTCACACTCCGCTATGTTATTGGTGCATGGAAATAACAAACGGTAAGACTTTGGAATTGTGTCACCTTGGGGAGTTATAAACAGGATACCTGCCCTCGATCCATGGTTTGTGTAAGACCCGTCGAAGTAGAGTTTCCAAGAAGATGTTGATATGGTGAATAAGGACTCATCGGGAAACTCAAACTGCATGGGATTGTTGTCTTGTAACGGTGCATCGGTTAGTTGGTCAGCTATGATTTGACCCTTGATGGCTTTTCTGTCCACATATTCGATGTCATACTCACTGAGAAGCATTATCCACTTTACCAGGCGACCTGTGAGAGCAGCTTTGCTAAGAAGATACTTCAATGGGTCTATTTTTGCAATGAGCTTAACTGGGTGTGCAAGCATGTAATGCCAGAGTTTTTGTGAAGCAAAAACTACCACGAGACATGATCTTTCTACTTGTGAGTATTGCAACTCATAGCCCACTAAGGTTCGACTGATGTAGTATACCGTTCTTTCTTTATTTTCGTAATCTTGCTGCGCTAGAAGAGCGCCAAGAGCAGTAGGTGTAGCCGATATGTAGAGAATGAGAGGCTTTCCTTGGATTGGAGGCATGAGAATGGGTGGGTTCATAAGGTACTCCTTTAGCTTGTAGAATGCTTCTTCACACCTTTCATCCCACCTAAATGGAATGTTCTTATGCAGGAGATGGCTGAAAGGTTGGCACTTGTCTGCCAACTGTGATATGAATCTATGTATGGCCTGTAGCTTGCCCTGTAAGGATCTCAACTAAGTTAGAGTCTTAGGTGGTGGCATGTCCATTATAGCTTTGACCTTGGCCGGGTCTACTTCTATTCCATTTGCGAACACGATGAAGCCTAGCAGCTTGCCTGAAGTTACCCCAAACACACATTTCTTTGGGTTCAGTTTGATGTGGAATTGGTCTAATCTCTGAAAGACTTTTTCTAGGACATCAAGTGTGAGTCCCTTGTGAGAGATTTAGCTAAGATATCGTCAACATAGTCTTCCATAGTTACATGCATCATGTCATGGAATATAGTTGTCATGGCCCGCTGATATGTAGCACCTGCATTTTTCAGCCCAAAAGGCATGACATTCCAGCAAAATGTACCCCATGGGCAAGTGAAAGTTGTTTTGTGTTGATCCTCTGGTGCTATATTGATTTGATTATACCCTGAGAACCTGTCCATGAGTGATAGCATTGTATGTCCTGCAGTGAGGTCGACTATGATATTGATGTTTGGCAATGGAAAGTCATCCTTGCGACATGCTTTGTTTAAGTCTCGAAAATCATTGCATAGTCGAACTCGGCCATCTGGTTTAGACACTGGCACAATATTAGATATCCATTCTGGGTAATCTATGGCTCTAATGAACCCCACATCTAGCAATTTCTTGAGTTCTTCTTTGACCAAAAGGGCTATGTGAGGATGCATCTTTCTCAGCTTCTGCTTTACTAGTTTTACCCCTGGGTCCAATGGCAAATGATGTAGAATTAGGTTTGGGTCTAGACCTGGCATGTCTACATACGACCAAGCAAAGCTGCCTCTCTTCTTCTTAAAGAACGGTACAAACCTAGTTTTCTCTGGCGGTGTGAGAGATTTGGCAAAGTGGATGATCTTGGGCTGCTCTTCTGTTCCAATATTCATTGGCTCTGTTGGTTCCACAACAATCTGTGACCTTTCCTGATACATATCACTAGGGAGAGTGTCAAGCATTCCATCGTCAGGTGCCACAGTTGGGTTTCCACCTTCGGATGCGTCCTTTATTTTTACTATTTTATGATCTGACACTACCGCAAGGTGATTTTCACTGTTAGATCCATTTTTGATCTTGATATTTTTGCGACTGGAAGGCTTGGCACCCTCCCCGAAGTAAGCCACAGTATTTAGTTCGATAGCAAAACCAGCCTTATGATCTCCCTTGGGTAAGTGGTCCCTAAGTTCCATATAATCGATGTAAGCATCGTCGTTTTGGAACATATCTAGTTGGGGAGTTCCTTGCAGATCCCAGTCAATAAGTTCAAGGTGCAAGAGGGGAAGGGAGTCGAATGATAGACCTGATTCATTGATGGTGTGGATGGAAATGTTAGGAGCATTGGCAGGGGTAGTGTTCTGGGTGGTACTTTCCTCCAAATTGTTTATTGCAATAGAATTTGAACTTTCCTCGAAAGCCATAATCTCAGGGATTGGCAAATTAGACTCCAGTGGTCTGTCCCGTTCCGTTTGTCCCTCATGGTAGGGGCTAAGAGTTTGGATGGTGTCAACCTCTTTGTCGTCATAGGAGTGCTCTGTTAGCTCGTCCCACTCATACTCATTAGAATCATCTGAATCTGTGTCACTGTCCACTTGGAGTGTTTGGATTGTTTCCTCAAGGCAAGCATTTTCCTTGGCTTTACCCTTGCCTTTGTATCCTAGGCCACTTGTGTTTCTAGCCGAAGAGGATGAAGAAGGTTGTATAGGTTCAACGATTCCTTCTTTTCTGAGGCCTATGGGGCCTTGTCCTTCGTACCCCATCCTATGCAAAATAGTTTCACCCCATCCATAGAGTTCTGTGGGGAGCCTAGGCGGCTCTTGGGGTGTGTTTTCTTCTTCAGCATAAAGCCATTGCAGGAGATCTCGCTCCTCTGTCTCATCAGATATGGTCCCCCATTTTACAAAGGGATTTGCGGGAGTTGTAGGAGGAGCAGATGGCTTTGGAAAATGCCTGGGTTGAAGCTTGGGTTGGCCAAAAGAGCGAGGAGACAAAGGCATTTTGGCAAGGTTGAGGCTATGCTCGATGGAGTATTCCCCCATACCATTGTCTTTTATGGTAATTTTCATTGGTTTGGGTCATGAGGAAGAAGCTTCAGCGGTATGGTCCTGTTGTGGGGTAGGGGAAATGTAGGCTCTATTGTTGGGTATGACACATTTGGGTTTTGCTTGGAAGGAATTGCAGTGTTGGTAGGGGTCGGGGTCGCCTTGAATGGTGACTTGCTGGTCATTGTGCGAGAACTTAATGCATTGACGATAGGTTGAGGGGACAGCCTTCATGGCGTGGATCCATGGTCTCCCTAGTAGGATATTATAAGCAAGCTCTCGGTCAAGGACTTGGCACACCACATCTTTGATTACCAGTCCCACTTGAATGGGTAGGACAACTGTTCCCTTTGTGGTTCTTTCCTCCTCGTCATAGGCTTTGATGGTAATTTTCCTTCTTAGATCAACTGCCTGTTCGAAGAACACCAGTGCAAGGACTAGTTTCAATGTGCAAATATTTAAACCGGCACCCCCATCAATGAGAACCCTCTTGATGCGATGCTTTTGTACGAATGCGACAATGTGTAGAGGGGTGTTGTGGGGTTGAGATACAGAAAGGTCATCTTGCTCAGTAAATGATATGGAAGTGGAGGATGTCAGATTGCCTACCATGGTCTGAAACTTCTCTTGGGCCAGGTTAGTGGGGACAGTAGTTTCCACTAAGGCTTTCTCAAGAATCTCCTTATGAGAAGGAGATAGATGCAATAGCTCCAATATAGAAATGTGAGCCGGAGTTTTCTATAACTGGTCGATGACATTATATGGGTGGGAGTTGGACGGAGATGGTGACGACCTTGGAGGGGTGGTATTGATCGTGACTTTACCACTACGGGTAATGATACTACAACCAGTTCTGTTAGGTCCTGGTTGTGGGTTGGGGAGATGACATTGACCTGTGGAATATGCTCAGAAATGCAGTTAATGGTGTACTCAAATGGAACGCTTGCATAGTTAGCATTACTCGACCCGCTATTTTGATTTGGCCAGTTGCGATTGTTGTCGTTATTGGGATTGCCATTGTAGTTGTTGCTGTTGTGACCACTGTTGCTATTGTGGCCGTTGTTGTGATTGTTGTTATATGGTCGGTTGTGATTCAGAAGAGGATCCCGGTAGGCCACATGAGATTCATGGGAGGTATGCTGTTGTGTCCCTCCCTGATTCTGATCCAGTACATCCTATATGACATTCTTGAGGTGGATGCAATTGTTAGTTGTGTGCCCCCTTCCTTGATGATACTCACAATAGTCTGTGTCCTTCCAATAGGGAGGTTTGGCTATAGGCTCATAGTCACTTGTTGGTGGTAGAGAAATTTCATTGTTAGCCAATAACTTCCTGAGGGCAGACTCTTGAGATTCCCCCAACGGCGTGAATTTTCACCTTGGATTTGAATTGAACCAAGGTCTAGGTTCTCGAGGGGGTGGCTTGTTGAGTGCACCAGTATTTGCTTCTCCCTTAATAGTGAATATGGGTTGTTGCTTAGGGGCTGCCGCCTTGGCGTCCACTACTCCATCGTTGACCACATTCTTGTTCTTGGTCCAAAACTTTGATTTATCTGTTGTGTAATTAGAAAGAGGTGTGTCCTTGTAGAGCTTGAGAGTTCCTTTAGTGATCATAGCTTTTTCAATGAAGAGGCCCATTTCAATGACTTTGGCGAACGAGGTAGGGCATTGTATCTAAATCTGATAGCTAAGATCAGTGTTTAGATTGTGGACAAACATTTCCAATAGCTGCTTCTCAGGCATATCGTAAGAACACTTACTAGCTAGCTGTCTCCATCGTTGTAAGATGGTGGCAAATGGCTCACCACTCTTTTGTTTGGTGTTGCATAGATCTAGCATAGATACCTCGTGTTCTATGTTGTAAGAGAAGTGCATTATAAATTTATTGACAAGTTCATCAAAAGTTTTGATTCCTGGTGGGAGACGCGAGAACCACTCCATAGCTTGACCACCTAAAGATCTTGGGAACAGTCTCATTAAGTAGGTCTCATTGTGAGCTACTTCTAAACATGCTGCGGTGAATTTCCTGATATGATCTCTAGGGTCCCCCTTCCCTTTATATTTGTCAAATTTCTGAACTCCGAACTGAAAGGGGAATGGTTTCATGACCAAATTTCTGTCAAAGGGGTATGGTGCTATATCTTCCAAAGAGTAGTTCTTGGAACTTGTATCGGTCTTAAGGTTGGATATTTCTAGCTTTAGACTTTCGATTTGTTGTCTCACGTCTGCCATAGGAGCATTTTGATCTATGGGTTGCTTTCCTTTATCATTTGCATGGGGGACCGTGTCATTTGTGCCCCTCTCATGTGCATGTGGGACTGTGTCATTTGTGCCCCTCTCATGATCATTGTCTACATGTTCCATGATGGAGCTAATGTCAAAGTCTGCGGGAAGTTTGATTCCGAGACTAGCAAGATGATGGAAGTATTTATGGGGGTCTTCAAGGATCATCTTCTCTATGACGCGTTGGAATTTTCTATCTTGCATGTGCGCCACTAATTCTTCGTGAGAAATCTCTTCTTCACCATCACGTGGTGGGAGAAGGTGATCGGATGATTCGGCCATTTCTATTTGTGTGTTGTGCTGGGATCGAGTAAGAACCATGCAAGGTGATGCGGGATGGAGGGGGTGAAGACTAGAAATTCTGGCAAGGTGCCGACTGAGACTGTTATGAATGGGATATCTAGGACAAGACTTGGACAAAGGATTTTCTTGCTCAATGACTTCAAGTAAGACGGTTGACACAAGACGCTAGCCACTAGCAAGGGTAGTCGATACCAGTCTTACTGTGTAGGGCTTAGTCATTCAACAAGACTACTAGCAAAGGTACTGTGACCTACTAGGCTTACGTGAATTCACTAATGACACGAAAAGGGACCTATGTCGAACCGGTATGGGATAGGCTGACTTTGGGACAAGAGGGATTTGGACAAAAAGTGAATGGGACGATTGACGAAAGAGAGAGAGTTGGGTGAAACAGATGAAGACTGACTGCAAGGTTGAATCTGATCTCAGAAAGTGAAGCTAGGCTGAAATGGGTGCGTGCGCAGCTTTGATTTTTTTTGGCAAAATTTTGGATTTTTTAGTTTTTTTTTTGGTATTTTTGGCTGGAACAAGGCTTTCTTGGTCTGATTTTATGAATTAATAGCAAGAAAACATAGCAAGCATAAAGAATATTTTATAGTTTTTCATTGTTTTTGTGATTTTTTTTTACTCTATTTTGGACTAAATGGAACAAAAAGTAAGCACAAAAATCCTAGGCGAGAAATGGATTATAAGGGATTTGGGCCACTAGAACAAGAGGTATTTAATGCGGGCAACCGTTCAAGTGGTTACACATGTGGCGGCACTACTCTCCGTTATGGAGTCTCCCAGCCTCAAAGGGTTGCGCCTTAGAGGGTTTTGGGGGAGGTTGGCCATCGGTGTAACATAACAACACTTGTTGCAGGAAGTTTTCACATCAAGCACAATTTATTTTAAGTGGCTTGGTAGGGCTTGGCTTTAGCCTGTTACCACTCAGGGTCATTCCCACTTGGACAAACGTGCATCCAAGGGCAGGCCCCTCCTAAAGGTTAAACAAATAGAATGACAAGTCTAGCACTCTGATCACCTAGAAGAGGGGAGAGCATAAACCTATTGTCATTCGCCAAGCACAGAATACACTGATTAATCCAACCTAGTTAAAAGTGAAAAACTAAATGGGCTAATCTATTCAAACACAAAACTTTGAAGTGATTTCAACAATATAGCAGTGGTTCAGTTTTAACCCCAGAAAGCAGTGATGAGTTCAATTTTAAACCGCGTAGCACGAGATTGTTAACTTTGAAATTCTGGTCTCACGATATAGCAATGGTTTGTTTTAACTTTAAGATCAGTGATGAATTCAATTTTAAACCGCGTAGCACGAGATTGTTAACTTTGAAATTCTGGTCTCACGATATAGCAATAGTTCATTTTAACTTCAAGATCATTGATGAGTTCAATTTTAATCTTAGATAGCAATAACTTGGAAGGTGTTTGCAATGCAAGCAAGAAATAATCCAGTTACTTCTTTCCTAATTAGAGCTAGGTGAGGATTTGAATGCAAGTTGCATGAACAATGGGTTACTCCTTCCTAATTAGAACTAGATGAGAATTGTATGTAAGTTGCATGAACAATGAGTTACTCCTTCCTAATTAGAACTAGATGAGAAATTGTATGCAAGTTGCATGAACAATGAGTTACTCCTTCCTAATTAGAACTAGATGAGAATTGTATGCAAGTTGTTGTACTTCCCCCCTAGTTAATCTATGATGTGTGTGTTAAGGAAAATAAAACTATCCAACTCTCAACCCTGTAGAAGATATATCAGAAGTTTCTTTTCTCCATTCTTTAACAAGTGTTTAAGTCAAGCTGCACAGATAAATCATTAGTTTTTAAGAAAAAATGCTAGATTTAAGCTTGGAAAGATAGCTGAACTTTGACTGTAAAAATAGCTAACAAAATGATAAAATCACTTGATCAAACCTGCTCCATTGTGAAGTTCACGGAATTACCTTTCCAACGAGTGTTTATTTGTGCAATTACGAGTTCGTATGCTCCTGTTATGGCAAAAAGAAAAAGATACCACCCTTATGGCATGTAGAAGAAGGCAGGATGGAGGATTGTTGGATAAAACAATGCACCCTACGGAAGCACCCTTCGGACCACTAGATAAAAGGATGCGGAAGCACCCTTCGGACCGCTGGATAAAATGATGCACCTTGTGGGAGCACCTTTCGGACCGCTGGATAAAGCGATGCACCCTGCGTAAGAGCTATTAGGACAGTTGGATAAAAGGATGTGGGAGCACCCTTCGGACCGCTGGATAAAGCGATGCACCCTGCGGAAGCACCCTTTGGACCGCTGGATAAAAGGATGCACCCTGCAAAAAAAACTCTTTGGATAGTTGGATAAAACGATGCGGAAGCAGCCTTCGGACCGCTGGATAAAGCGATGCACCCTTTGGAAGCACCCTTTGGACCGCTGGATAAAAGGATGCACCCTCAAAAAAATCACAGAGATTTTTTTCAGTCTCTGATTTTTGTGAAATAACAGGTGATTCTAAGGTTTTCGACTATTCTGAGCACGTTGGTGATGTCAGTTTCAGCCCAGGAGATCACCTTTTGATAGATCCTTGCAAAACTCAACAATGGGGTTTAGAGAAACACAAATTTTTAGGCGTATACACCTCCTTCCAAGAGTCAAGATCTAGGGTAAAATGGTGATCAATCAAATGAATTAAATAAGACCCAAACATCAACAGAATAGGAGATAACAAAGAAGATTAAACGAAATAGCAATGAATAACACAAAGCAAACCTTCCCTGAAATCGATGCTTCTGTTGTTCGCCTATCAGAATCGTCCTTTTGCTGTAAGTGAGCCCTCAGAGAGTGCACTCTTTTTAAGCTGTGTTCGTAGGAAGTCGATGGTGAATGGCTGTGGTGATATGCAATGAAGATGAGCTCCAATGCAAGTGTGTGATCTCAAGCTTGTGGATGACAAAAGGGTGCCAAAGGCGCGCTGGTGATATTTCTGCAGAGTAACGATGTCAAAAGCCTAGATGATTAGAATGGAGGAATGAAGCTTCATTTATAGACTTGGAAGAATGGGAATCAACGGTTGAGAGGAGATATGAAGATCAACGGTTGAGGAAGATTAAGGAATGTGCATCTAGTAGAAATGTAACAAGTGTCCCAGCTCCACCATGAAAGAGGGGATGTGACAAAATTGATTGGAGAGTTAACTCCAATGACTGGTCTGTTAACAGATTTGATTGATCAGTTAGAAGAGTGGATTATGGGATTGACTGAATTGATTAACCAGTGAACTGGGTTGATTGAGGAGTCAACAGAATAGATTGACTAGTGAACTGGGTTGATTGAGGAGTCAACAGAATAGATTGACCAGTGAACTGGGTTGATTGAGGAGTCAACAGAATAGATTGACCAGTGAACTGGGTTGATTAAGGAGTCAACAGAATAGATTGACCAGTGAACTCAAATGACTAATTAGTTAACAGATTTGATTGATTAGTTAACTGACTTCTGATTTGAGAAGAAATAGGCCATGTGGGTGAGAGAAAAATAGGTAATTAAATATTAAATATATTTAATTACATGTGCAACTTGATGAGGTGGACAAGGTGAGGTGTAAAGGTGAGGTGAATTTTTAGAATTTAGAACTTAGGATAGAGGAATTTGGATTAATTAAATAATTTATGATTATTTAATTATGTGAGATGCTTAGAAGAATTTTAATTAAATAAATAGATTTTATTTAATTATGGAACAGTGAATCGATTAAATAAATTTAGAATATTTATTTAATTGATAGAAGAATGGATTAAATATTTAGAATATTTATTTAGGATGAATCATGTCATTTTTAGGCGTATACATTTTGCCCCTCTTTGATGCAATGTAGTTTATAGCGTTGCTTCAAAGAAATCGATAGTCTGAATTATGATACATGCCCCAGTTTGCCCCTGGTACAAGTTTAATGACAGGATGCCCCCTCAGGAGATTAGACGAGAAGAAGGCAGAAGGCGTGAGACGGACAATCTCACGATGAAGAAGGTTAAGTTTGAAGAAAATGGGTGAAGAAAGAGCCAAATGATACGCAATGCAAGAGAAAATGATAACACACACAAGCAAGTATGCGCAAATGACGCAAGAACAAACAAGGTATTTCCCTTGTCAAGTGGTAAACCAATGATATACTGATAACGATATACGACAATGTTGTCATGGCGAGGAACGATATATCCCTAGACCAACATGGTAGGCGTGTTGTCATGGCGGGGAATGATAGATCCCTAGAGCAACATGAAGGATAGTGTCTGGTTTCAAGAAATGAAGCATGTCGTGTAAGACGCGCGTATTGGTTTGATTTCGACAATGCAACATCCTGTATAAGACAATTGATTGATTAACTGATTGAGTTGGTTTACGACCAGACAAGGATCAAGACCACTGAATGTGATTGGATCATTTGTGCAAGATTGACTTGACTTGATTGGTATGGATTAAGGATGGACCTTGCATTTGGATCATTGCTCAGACTGACTAGACAAGGATGAAAGATATGATGATAGATAGAAGAAAGACTCGATAGAAGGACTCACAAGCTTTTATTTGTATTGATACTCTGCATTGTTGGATCTTTATTGCATGGGGTATGGTATGGATGTATAAATGGATATAGGATGGATGCTTTGCTATTGGAGTGCTTTATTTCATCATTGGGCAATTTATTTTTGGTACATTTTCTGAAATGTTGTAAGTGAATACAAGCATCGAGGTATAATTAAACCGAGATGACCTGAGTACCGCTTACATGGATTGTGATTTAGCAAGTTAATACAAGCATCTAGTCAAAATTGAATCTAGATGACCTGAGTACTTCTTGCATTTCAACAAACAAGGATTGCCCCCGTTCATGTTATACCTTTGATGTCCTCGATGATCTTTTGCTGATCATGTCCTTAGACAAGGCTTCACATTACTAAAGTTTAATCCACAAATAGCAAACAAAGAAAATAATCATGCCCCCATCACAACATCTCTAGCTTTTGGCATTCTCAAGTAGCATAGAAAAGCATGATAGCAAAAATCAAGACTCTGTGCTTTAACCATGTTTCCAATCCAAAAAACATTTTTGCATTTAGATGTGTTTATTTCTTGCCATAATTTGGATAGAATCAGTTACAAGACCTTGGGTATTTTCTTTGCTTTAGATAGGTTAAGATGTTCATAGTCAAGATTTCTGCTTGAAGCGCGGGTTCTGCTTGCATTTACTTGTTTGGTGAGAAGATTGCACAATCCTTATTGGGGAGATGGACACTAATGGACTGACCTAGTGCCTCAGGGGCTCATTGCTAAATGGCCTTGCCTACGTGACGACACAGAGGCAATGTAGTTCGGGGTAAACCCTAATGGACCATGGATGGACTAGAAGAAAGACGACAAGAATGAAGACAAGAAAGGGGATGAATGGGACCGTGGGAGAAATGGGCCCTGTAAGGATCTTAACTAAGTTAGAGTCTTAGGCGGTGGCATGTCCATTATAGCTTTGACCTTAGCTGGGTCTACCTCTATTCCGTTTGTTGACACGATGAAGCCTAGCAGCTTGCCTGAAGTTACTCCAAACACACATTTCTTTGGGTTCAATTTGACGTGGAATTGGTCTAATCTTTGAAAGACTTTTTCTAGGACATCCAGGTGTGAGTCCCTTGTGAGAGATTTAGCTAAGATATCATCAACATAGTCTTCCATAGTTACATGCGTCATGTCATGGAATATAGTTGTCATGGCCCGCTGATATGTAGCACCTACGTTTTTCAGCCCAAAAGGCATGACATTCCAGCAAAAGGTACCCCATGGGCAAGTGAAAGCTGTTTTGTGTTGATCCTCTAGTGCTATTTTGATTTGATTATACCCTGAGAACCCATCCATGAGTGAGAGCATTGTATGTCCTGCAGTGAGGTCGACTATGATATCGATGTTTGGCAATGGAAAGTCATCCTTGCGGCATGCTTTGTTTAAGTCTCGAAAATCATTGCATAGTCGAACTCGGCCATCTGGTTTAGACACTGGCACAATATTAGATATCCATTCTGGGTAATCTATGGCTCTAATGAACCCCACATCTAGCAATTTCTTGAGTTCTTCTTTGACCAAAAGGGCTATGTGAGGATGCATTTTTCTCAGCTTCTGCTTTACTGGTTTCACCCCTGGGTCCAATGGCAGGTGATGTAGAATCAAGTTTGGGTCTAGACCTGGCATGTCGGCATACGACCAAGCAAAGCTGCCTCTCTTCTTCTTAAAGAATGGTACAAACCTGGTTTTCTCTGGCAGTGTGAGAGATTTGGCAAAGTGGATAATCTTGGGCTGCTCTTCTGTTCCAATATTCACTGGCTCTGTTGGTTCCACAACAATCTGTGACCTTTCCTGATACATATCACTAGGGAGAGTGTCAAGCATTCCATCGTCAGGTGCCACAGTTGGGTTTTCACCTTCGGATGCGTCCTTTCTTTTTACTATTTTATGATCTGACACTGCCGCAAGGCGGTTTTCACTGTTAGATCTATTTTTGATCTTGATATTTTTGCGACTGGAAGGCTTGGCACCCTCCCCGAAGTAAGCCACAGTATTTAGTTCGATAGAAAAACCAGCTTTATGATCTCATTTGGGTAAGTGGTCCCTAAGTTCCATATAATCGATATAAGCATCGTCGTTTTGGAACATATCTAGTTGGGGAGTTCCTTGCAGATCCTAGTCAATAAGTTTAGGGTGCAAGAGGGGAAGGGAGTTGGATGATAGACCTGATTCATTGATGGTGTGAATGGCAATGTTAGGAACATTGGCGGGGGTAGTGTTCTGGGTGGTACTTTCTTCCAAGTTGTTTATCGCAATAGAATTTAAACTTTCCTCGAAAGCCATGATCTCAGGGATTGGCAAATCAGACTCCAGTGGTCTGTCCCATTGCGTTTGTCCCTCATGGTAGGGGCTAAGAGTTTGGATGGTGTCAACCTCTTTGTCGTCGTAGGAGTGCTCTGTTAGCTTGTCCCACTCATACTCATTTGAATCATCTGAATCTGTGTCACTGTCCACTTGGAGTGTTTGGATTGTCTCCACAAGGCAAGCATTTTCCTTGGCTTTACCCTTGCCTTTGTACCCTAGGCCACTTGTGTTTCTAGCTGAAGAGGATGAAGAAGGTTGTATAGGTTCAACAATTCCTTCTTTTCTGAGGCCTATGGGGCCTTGTCCTTCGTACCCCATCCTGTGCAAAATAGTTTCACCCCGTCCATAGAGTTCTGTAGGGAGTCTAGGTAGCTCTTGGGGTGTGTTTTCTTCTTTAGCATAAAGCCATTGCAGGAGATCTCGCTCCTCTGTTTCATCAGATAAGGTCCCCCATTTTACAAAGGGATTTACGGGAGTTATAGGAGGAGCAGATGGTTTTGGAAAATGCCTGGGTTGATGCTTGGGTTGGCCAAAAGAGCAAGGAGACAAAGGCATTTTGGCAAGGTTGAGGCTGTGCTCAATGGAGTATTCTCCCATGCCATTTTCTTTATGGTAATTTTCATTGGTTTGGGTCATGAGGAGGAAGCTTCAGCGGTATGGTCCTGTTGTGGGGTAGGGGAAATGTAGGCTCTATTGTTGGGTATGACACATTCGGGTTTTGCTTGGAAAGAATTGCAGTGTTGGTAGGGGTCGGGGTCGCCTTGAATGGTGACTTGCTGGCCATTGTGTGGGAACTTAATGCATTGATGATAGGTTGAGGGGACAACCTTCATGGCGTGGATCCATGGTCTCCCTAGTAGGATATTATAAGCAAGCTCTCGGTCAAGGACTTGGCACACCACATCTTTGATTACCGGTCCCACTTGAATGGGTAGGACAACCGTGCCCTTTGTGGTTCTTTCCTCCTCGTCATAGGCTTTAATGGTAATTTTCCTTCTTGGATCAACTACCTGTTTGAAGAACCCCAGTGCAAGGACTAGCTTCAACGTGCAAATATTTAAACTGGCACCCCCATCAATGAGAACCCTCTTGATGCGATGCTTGTGTACGAATGCGACAATGTGTAGAGGGGTGTTGTGGGGTTGAGATACAGAAAGGTCATCTTGCTCAGCAAATGATATGGAAGTGGAGGATGTCAGATTGCCTACCATGGTCTGAAACTTCTCTTGGGCCAGGTTAGTGGGGACAGTAGTTTCCACTAAGGCTTTCTCAAGAATCTCCTTATGAGAAGGAGATAGATGCAAGAGCTCCAATATAGAAATGTGAGCCAGAGTTTTCTATAACTGGTCAATGACATTGTATGGACGGGAGTTAGACGGAGATGGTGATGACCTTGGAGGGTTGGTATTGATCATGACTTTACCACTGCGGGTAATGATACTACAACCAGTTCTGTTAGGTCCTAGTTGTTGGTTGGGGGAGATGACATTGACTTGCGAAATATGCTGAGAAATGCAGTTAATGGTGTACTCAAATGGAACGCTTACATAGTTAGCATTACTCGACCCGCTGTTCTAATTTGGCCGGTTGTGATTGTTGTTGTTATTGGGATTGCCATTGTAGTTGTTGCCGTTGTGACCACTGTTGCTGTTGTGGCCGTTGTTGTGATTGTTGTTATACGGCCTGTTGTGATTCAGAAGAGGATCCTGGTAGGCCACATGAGATTCATTGGAGGTATGCTATTGTGTCTCTCCCTGATTCTGATCCAGTATATCCTGTATGACATTCTTGAGGTGGATGCAATTGTTAGTTGTGTGCCCCCTTCCTCAATGATACTCACAATAGTCTGTGTTTTTCCAATAGGGAGGTTTGACTATAGGCTCATAGTCACTTGTTGGCGGTAGAGAAATTTCATTGTTAGCCAACAACTTCCTGAGGGCAGACTCTTGAGATTCCCCCAACGGCTTGAATTTTCTCCTTGGATTTGAATTGAACCAAGGTCTAGGTTCCTAAGGGGGTGGCTTGTTGAGTGCACTGGTATTTGCTTCTCCCTTAATAGTGAATATGGGTTGTTGCTTAGGGGCTATCGCCTTGGCGTCCACTACTCCATCGTTGACCACATTCTTGTTCTTGGTCCAAAACTTTGATTTATCTGTTGTGTAATTGGAAGGAGGTGTGACCAATTTTTTGGAGGATGATTTGTGTCATTTTTAGGCGTATATAGGAAGTTGTTATGAAAATTCTCAGATCCCTACCTAAGTCCTATTGTCACAAAGTAGCCGCAATTGAAGAATTCATGGAAGTTAAAATAGTTGACAGGGATCAGCTACTTGGTAAGCTTACTGCTTTTGAAATGAGAGAGTTTGGTGATGCTCTGTCCAAAGTTGAGATGGCCTTCAAAGTCAGCACTCCAAGAAGAACTTCCAGATCAGAAAAATACAAGGTAGCATCCGATGATGAGTTTGACAAAGTTGAAGCCAATTTTGTGAACAAATTGCAAAGAGGATCTGGTAAGTATAAAAGCAAATTACCTTTCAAATGTTTCTCTTGTGGTAAAGTAGGTCATTTTACTTCCAGATGTCTTAAAAGAATTAAAAGAAATAGAAAAAGATATGAGAACAGACATAGGACCCAAAAGAAGTGTTATTATGTTGAAGATTTTGATGATGATGGAGTATCAGATAATGCTAGTAATTCTAGAAATGAATGCTTGTTTATTGTTATTAAGGAAGATCTTGTGTCTACTAATTCTACTAGTTGTGTGAAGGAAGAAAAATAGTGGAAAGTGCTCTGGTTGCTTAGGTTATCAAGGACAATGATGAATGGGTTATTGATAGTGTATTCTCTCACGACATGACTGGTGACAAAAGTAAGTTTGTGAGTTTGGAAAGATATGATGGAGGATTGGTTAGGTTTGGAGATGATACAGTTGGTAAGATTTGTGGAAAATGATCTATTTATTTTGATGGCAAGCATAATACTGAAGATGTCTTGTATGTGAAAGGATTAAAGCACAATCTTTTGAGTGTGGTGTTGATGATTATTTTTACACATTCATAACAAAAGTTAAAATTTACAAAATGAACCTAACTATCTTGAAAGATATGAAGAAATCAATTAAGATTACTTAATCCCAAGTTTCCGTATGGTCAGGTCTTGACCTTGTGGACAATTCAGTAGGTTAATGTGAAGCTGTAATATGCAAGGGGCCTTACTTGATTCAAGGTGACTTATGACTTACTGGACTCGAATTATGCAAATTGTTACAAATGTCAACAAATTATCTACTTCTTTGCATAAATTTATCACTGTATCACAAAGCTTTGCATGATTTGTTAATAAAACAAGCTTTTCTTCCAATTATTATGAAAATTGTCAAATATTAAACCAATTGTTCATGCTTTCTTCAAATGTCAGACAATTTCCTTTAGATTTCTACGTTTAAGCTAAGTATTTCAAAGTTTTGGAAAAGTTAGAGAAATTCAAATGAAACATCATTCTACTACAGGATTTAAATGTTCTGTTATCCACGTTATAAGAATTACAGCAAACTTGATCAAATTAGCAGACTAAATCATTAAATGCAAATGTCCTGAGTATTTTCACGAACATACATTCAAGATTGTGAGCTTTAAGAGATATTATTTCAAATACAAAGAAGAGCCAGAAGACACTCTGAATATAGACGCAGAATTCCAGATTCACTTATATTCAAAACACATAGTCATATATGATTTACAATGTATGAATGACTCTTAGCTTCATTAATCAACTTCACAAAAAACTTACAACTCTTTACAGATACAATAAGAAAGTTGGGCATTCCACACATTCCTTAGTGCAGACACAGGCGACCTCTAAACTAAAATACTCCTATTCAAAGTGTTTGAACAAATTATAATTGCTAGCTATCTTCTAAAAATCCCTATGTAAGTAATGTACAGGTAGCAAAGTTCCTTATATAGATTTTGAAACTTCTCATTGCTATGGCTACGAACTCCATCTACAGTTGAGATCCCTCCATTATTGATTAGCAGTGTACATTCATCTCTAACCATCTGCCAAAATATCTAAATGGCATCTTTTCCTTCTCAAAGGATGCTGTTGGAATCTTTTCAAAAACAAGATTCCCCTTTTCTTTGACTTCCTCTCGCTTGATACTCTTTACTTGACTTTTCCTCAAAACCACTACTCACCTTTGTCTTTTCATTCTTTCAAATATGTTTTGAAATTACCAATTACACCTTCTACAAAGGTGTGGTTCCCTTCTGGACTCTTTGCTCATATGTACTCCTGCATTACAACTCCTTCCCTCAATTTCTTTTCTCTATTTTTTGAGCCTTCCCTTCTTTTCTTATACTTCTTCATTTTAGCGCTTTCTTCCACTAATGAATCCATCATCTGTTTACTCATATTTGCCTCAAGATTTTCTATGCATGGTGTGCAAATGGCATTAAAATCTGTTAAGGCCATCTCCAATTCATATACTGGTATATCCATGCATTCATGCTTTAAGAGTCTTTCTATTATCTTCTTGTGCCTCTTAATCATTTCATCTGCTTTTCCTTCTAAATCTTGGGCAGCTGTTATACACCTTCTAAGATTGTCCTCCTCAAATTTAAGTTCTAACCTTTCTTGTGGCACTTGACTTGCTAGTGAAAGGGTAATAACTCCTTCATTGATTAACTCATTTGTTCTTTCTTCTATTTCTGTCAATTGTGCCATTTCATATATGCATTCTTCCTTTCTAAATTGACAATTATGTACTAGTATATTACATTTATTCCTTTCTCTTGCAATTATATCCCAACTTTTCATAGCCTGTTTTATTATTTGCTTACCTTCTTGTATAAAATATCTGAACCATTCATCAAGAATATTGGCCTTGAGCCTTTTATTTTCCATGTCCCTTATTTCTTCTTTGGATACCACTGCTATGTCACTGTGTATTTCTGGGACTGTGGTATTGGGATCAAATATCCCTTTAATAAATTGTTGTAATTGGACAATATGTCCCTTTAGATATTCCTGCTTGTCTTTGTCTTTTCTTAGCATCTCTGCTGTTACTTGGTGCATATCTTCCCACTCATTGATGTGTTTCTCCAGCGTAGTGTGCCCAAGGTCAAAATTTAGTATCTTATATTCTTCTAAGGTTATTTCACCTTTTACCTTTTCTTTCTATGGTATGGCTAGGTTCATCATTCTGGATCCATCTAGACTCCTCTGTATAGCTGACATTGTCCTAGCCTTTCTTCTTTCTTTCCTTGGAGTATTCTCACCTAACAAACTTTTGATGTCAATTGGTACCAATTGTACCTCTTTCTTTTATTTCCTTATCTCTTCTCCCAACCACACAGGAATTTCCTTGGTGTCCTCTACAGTTTTAACTTCATCAATTACCTCTTCATGAGGTCTCTCTGTTTCTACTTCTTCTTCTTCCTTTTGTTCATGTTGTTGATCTTGCTGATCCTGTTGTTGTTGTTGTTGTTGATCCTGTTGTTGTTGTCCTGGAATTTTCTATTGAGGTGGAGGCTCTTGTTCCATGGGGTCATTTTTCTATTCTTTTGATTTGCACTCATTTTCTTCTTCTTCTATTTTTGTGTCTCCTCCATCCTCAGCCTCTTCTTCATGACCTTCCTCTTCTGATGGTTCTTTTTCTTGGTCTTCCTCTGCATGAGTTCTCTCTATATTCGGCATGTTTATATCTCTGTTTGTTCATCAACTTTACTTTCATCAATCTTTTCTAGCTTTTCTTCATCTCCAGGCTTCCTGCTTGCATCTTTTGTATTGATTACACCTTCTATATTTTCACTTTCTTTCTATTCTTTTTCAGACATATTAATTTGTTTTGTAGGTGCAGAAGGTCTTGTAGACACCTAAAAATATCTTGACCATCAAACCAACTCCCGACATCCCTAAACATACCAAATTCCCTTCTAATCAATTAATTAAATTTTTATTTAATTAATTACCCCTTTCATTTTCCAAATTCACATCATAATGTCCCCAAAATTGAATTAATTTCAATAATTCAATAGTCCAAACCTTAACCAAGTGATTTAATAAATATGCAATATTTATTAAATCAATTTCCCCTTTTTCACTAAATCTAATTAATTAGTTAAAACCATGTTAACTAATTAATCCAGCCTACTAATTGACCTATCCCTACCCTAGACAATTAAATAGCTATTATTTAATTATCTACCTTAGCCTACCTCATCCTAGCCCTAGTGTTAATTAAATGAAACCTATGATTTAATTAATCCTAATCGCTCATTAGGGTGGTCAAACCTAGTTTAACACCCTTCCCCACATCCTCCAAATAAAAAATTGAAATAAATCCACCTAAGTCAATTTTTTATTTAAAAAACATCCCACATCACATTAATTCTCCTTACACCCCCATACCTCATTTTTTTCCTCTCTTTCCCAAATGAATTTTTAATTCATTTCCATTCCCCCATATGAATCTTTAATTCAAAAATAATCCATCTCACCCAACCTTATTTAATATCACTTTTTCCAAAATGAATAAAAGATTTACTTTTATTCCTAGCCGTCCATTCATTCAAGATTAAATCTAGGCCCTCCACATCATTTTTATCCTCCACCATTGATCTCCCAAATCAATGTCCACCCTTGGATCAAAATCCCCTCAAAAAATCTATAAATAGAACCTCTCCCAAGCCATTTTCATCATCTTAGTTTATGCAAAGTTATAATGCCAAAATCACTCTTGAGCTAGAATAGTAAATTGCACATTTGAGTAGCATTTTACATCTTAATCTATTGTCTAGGGATAATCTTGTATTAGGAACTTGTTTTGGGTGCATAGTTCCTCTCCCTTGATGAGATTGGGTCTTCAAGTGAGGTATAACTTTGTGATTTATTGCATATTAGTTTGTGCTTTGCCTTATTTGCTAACCTAATCTACATTGGCACGCCCAGTGGGACCCACAAGGTCCAAGTCTAACCTATTTTTTTGTGAGTTTTTGTGCAAGGGACATGTGTTTATAGGTGTGACGCCATCCTATCCTAGCAGCGACACCATCACTGGCTGGTTTTAGCGCCATTTCCTATTTTGGCACTATTTTTGCGTAGCACATTTTCTTTTTACTAACTCACTCATCTCTCTTTTTTTTAATGATCTCCTTGTTGTTTGGGTATTTAGGTGCTCTCTGTTTCCACATAGATCTTAAAAATACAAGGGGAGGCTATGTGCAAATTTTCATAAAAGTCTAAAAATACATATTGGCTTTTGTTTTTTGTCTTGTTTTTCATTTATGTAGACTAACAAGGCTAATGGGACATTGTATGTGTGCAACCTGATCCTCATATTGCTATAAAATCACCTTTTTTTGCAGGTCGGATGCGTTCAGTGCCGTATCAGCGCTATCACCCAGATTGGCGCTATCCGTAGGCATAACCAGACCCCTGACCAATTCCGCAGTGACGCTTTTGTAGAGCTAATTTGGTGCCATTCTATTCTTTAACGCCTTCTATATTATGTATTAGCACTAAAAATTGTATTAGTGCCTTCATTGTAGTATTTTAGCACTATAGTCTGTATTGGCACTTTTAGGGTATGTTTTTAGTGCTATAGTTTGAATTGGCACCATCTTTGTAAGTGTTAGTTTCTGTTTGTTGTCCGCGCATAGTAGCGCTATTGTATATCTATTTTGGCACTGTTTTGAAAACTGACTTTGCTGTTTGTGCAGGTGCTGACAAGTGTTTTTGCAGGTCTTTTCTATCATTTTGGAGATACTAACTAATCTTTGCAGGGTGATTTCATTTCTCTTTTAACACTTCAAGTTTGCAACTTAAAATGAACCCTTTTGCATAATTAGTTAGGCAGACATTTTGACTTGGTGCAATTAAAATTAAACAAACAAACAAATCTTTATGTGTAAGTGTGTGCCCAAAACATTTACTTTGGTGTTTTAAAATATACAATTTTTGTGTCAACAACCAAACAATCCAAACACTTCAATTTGGACTTTAAAAAGAAACACAATTTTGCATCAATTGAAAGCATTTGGTTAAAAAGAACAACAACTTGCATCTCTCACACATATAACCAAGAAAATTATTTTAATTGTGTGAAGTGTCTTGTGCTCTTTTTGCTTGTGGAGTGAGAAAAGCGTATGCTCTTCCCTCGCACCATTTTTGGTGACCTTGGGAATCAAAAGCTTCTCACAAAACTTGCACTAATCAGACCCAACTTAATCCAAAGATCTAAAAATGAACCATGTTTAGTGTGATGCAATCATTAAAAATACGTATGCTCTCCCCTCACACCTTCGAGTGAACTTGGGGATCAAAAGTATGTTTTATGATTGTATTGCTTTTGTAAACCTTAGAGGGCCTGCCACCCCGCTTCGAAAGGTGGGAACGACCTAAGTGGCAACAAGCTAAAGCCAAGCTCTTCTAAGCCGCTATACAAATTAATATATTTGTGATGAAAGTCATAGATAATAGGTGTTGTTTAGTTATACTGACAACCAACCTCCCCCAAAACCCTCCAAGGTGTAACCCTTGGAGGTTGGGAGACTCCATAACAGAGAGTAGCGCTGCTGCACGTATAACCACCTGAACGGATGCCCTTACTATGAACCATTGTCTAGTTAGACAAAATCCTTCTATTTATTGACGCAGAAGGGAAACCTTTGAAGCGGCCCCGATTCATGTTGTTCTTAGCCGAGGTAGCAGGGACAATCTAAAGGTTTGGTGAGGGACAAGCCTTATAAGAAACCTAGATCTTGGTATGCGTGAGAAGTGTGTGCACTTGTAAGGAGGATCCAGTGCTTCCAAGATCCTAGAGCTACCTGCTTTGAATAGGCGTAGCTAGGGGATTCAACAAATACTATCATATCCTTGCCTTAGGTTGTGAAAAGTGTTTGCTCAACAAAATCATACATCATTTCACAAATAAAAATCTTGGTTATTATGCTTTCATGTGCTTAATTGTGTGTTAAAAACTCTTAAACAACTTGCCAAGAGACATTGAGAACCATTTGATCAAACTTCAAACAAGAGAAAATCCAAAAATTGCCATAAAAAATCTGTCTGATTTTGGTGCCATTACACCCGTGGATTGGTGCCATTCTCAGATTGACTTTCCTAAAACTAAGAGCTATTCAGTTGTGATCCCCACCATCTGCTCTACCATAATCCACACTCATATTCCAAAAATCTGACAACAGTCAATCCATCTTCTCCTCAAAATTTTCCAGAACATACCATCATTTCAACCTTAGAGAATCCACCATCACCATTGTTGGACCCTTTGCTACATCATAAATTTGCCCAAATCCATATCTATCCTATCTAAATCTCTTTGCATATTTCTTTGGACCAAAACAAATCATTTCAAAAAAATCTAAAATCTAAATCAAACCACCCACCAAACAAATCATCAACCAAAACTTGTCATCCTTTTGAGCCAAAGTTTGATCTAGACCTCATCATCCATATCACGTTTTCCTTGAAAATTCATTAGTCTACCTTTCAAGAAAAACAAATCACCCCTCTTTGCCTAAGGTCATTAGTCTACCCTAAACAAAGAGAAACATCCTTTTGTGCCAACACAAAATCTAGATCTTACCCAAAGCTCACCAAATCCTTTCCCAAAACATCATCCAAATCAATCAAATCCAACATCAAAACCAACAAAAAAATCAAAATCTGTTTAAAACACACATCATCACTATCCATCTTTTGGTCCAAAAATTTGTGCAAAAATCAATACCATCCTCATCCTTAGGTTAAACACCTTTTTTTCTTATCACCTCCCCATCTTATTTATCACATCCATCTTCGGGTCCAACACAATCAATTAGATTCTCTAAGGTCTCCATCCCCATCTCACTCAAACTTCTAGAAATCAAACCCATATGTGCATGCCCATCACAAGATCACAACATAAAAAGAACCAAGAAATGGCAGAACAATAGAAATTCAGCATGCCTAACACTAACAACAGCAACATACCTATCTATCAAACATACAACCCACCTACATACTCGTACATCCCCCCATATGGCCCCAAGGAAAATCCTTTTCACTACTTACAACAAGCACAACCCCCACCACCACCACCACCACCACCAACACAAAACGCCCCCACCATTTCCCAAGATGATCTAGATGTCTTGAGCTTTACACAAGACACTGATAACATGGACTTACTTGATAAAATCCTAAGATCAGACCCAAATAGATATCTTGATCATCTTCTCAAAATCGTTGCTCAACTACCCCCCATCATCACATCAACACAACCATCCACCTCCACAATCATTCCTAACACATCAAATAACCAAGCATCTACATCAAATACCCAACCTGCCCCCTCTCAAACAACAACACCTACTGTATCTACCACCTCCACAAGCTCAACTGCCACCACATCTATAATTCCCACAGGTACCGCCATTCCTACTGTCTCCCAACCCTTCATTACCTCCACCACCACAACTACCATAAATCATTCTATCCCACAAATCACCCCAAGTGTACAAGGGAACACCACAAGTGCAAGTACCTCCACGACTATGCCTCCACCCAATCTTCAAACACTAGCATACCTATGACAACTATCCTCACAACCACCTCACAATGTGTCCAACCCATCCAATGTCATATATCCACATAACCCTCTAACTACATTAACACAACATCAAACCAATCCCCAAATACAACCACACATTCTCCAACAACTCCACGCACATCAACAACATCAAGCACCAATCAATCAAAACATCAACCCGCAGTATCAACATCTCAAACATCAAATCCCCCCTCATCTCCAACATTTCACCAACCAACAAGCATACACACTACAACCACAACCACCACAAGATCTCACAACTATCGTACAAAGCTTGATCCAAAAGGTTGATGACCTACAAACTGGGGGCAAACGCAAACACTACTCCTTTGAGGATATTTGCCCCTACCCATTTGATCGCACATTGTACATGCCCCCCTTCCCCAAGAATTTTGAAACACCAAAATTTGACAAATACAAGGGGAAGGGAAACCCTAGGGACCACCTTAGGGAGTTTTATATTGCTTGCGTAGAAGTCTCAAATGATGATACATATTTGATGAGACTATTTCCACGAAGCCTCGGCAGTCAAGCCGCTGAATGGTTTGCACATCTTCCACCAGGCATTAAGACTTTCCCTAAGCTAGCAGAGAAATTTGTAAACCATTTCTCCTACAACTTCGAACATGGGATGTCTCTGATGGACCTTTGCAATACCAAACAAAAAAATGGAGAAGCCTTCATTTCTTTCTTGCAAAGGTGGAGAGGCTTAGCAAGCAAACTCCCATGGCCCATTCCTGAAAAACAACTCGTCACCATGTTTGTGGCCAACCTCAACCAGGAACTAGGGTTCCACTTACAAATTCTTTGTGCATCCACCTTTGAAGACGTCATTGACAAAGGTACCACCATCGAACGGGACCTCATTACCAAGGGCTCCATCAAACTGTATGAGTACAAGTCCAACAACAACAACAACAACAACAACAACAAATCCCATAACAACACCCCCAATACCAACAACAACGCCAATACGCAATCAAATGACAAATCACGCTACTGGGGGAAGAACAAGAACACTTTGAATGATGACATCATGGATGTGAAAGCCGTCCAACATGTACAGAATCAAACACCTGCGCATACCTATGCCGCCAATGTAAATAACCAAAGAGGGCAAAACAAACCATGCAAACCTCGAAGACAATTTACACCCTTAGTAGAACCCATCGAGGACATCCTCGATTGATGTCTCAAGCAAGGTTTGATCACACTCCCACCTGTTAGACCTCGACAAGAGAATGAGCTTAAAGCAACGTGGTACAATGAAAATGACTATTGTGAATACCACTGCATTGCGAGTCATAAAACTACTGACTGCATGCAACTCAAGCATTGTATCCAGGACCTCATAGATCAAAATCAGGTCAACCTCGATCAAAGTGCCCAACCATCACCAAACGCCAACCTTGGAGTTTACAAGGATCCTTTACCTAACCATAATAAAGCATCCTCATCTAACCAAGCATACAATGTCACCCAACCACCCGCATCCTATGGCTCTATCGTATGGCGGATAGAACTATCATCCCACCACGTTAACACAATCACCATTCGGGCACAAGCACCTGATTGTGCCGTCACAATCCACCAAGGCCATTTATCAATCCGCACTACCCCTCCCACTGAACAAACACCTGCATCCACATGCGATCCCCTCCCCTCTCATCCAAACATGCATCCATCACCCACCAATCGATATTACCTCCTAGAGCATCTAGGAAAGACACCCGCCCAAATATCCATCCTTGAGTTGCTTCACACATCACCCCTTCACAAGGACATCCTCGACAAAGCCCTCTTGGAAACATAAGTCCCTACAAACTTGGATGTAAATCAATTCCAAGCCATGGTCAGACATATCACCGCACCACACCATCTCACCTTCTCTAAAAAAGATCTCCCCGCTTCAGAACATCTACACAATGATGCCCTGCACATTGAAGTCCGCATCCATAAGCACATCATTAAAAGGGTCTTAATAGATGGTGGCTCCAGCCTCAACATATGCACTCTAAAACTATTAAAACACTTGGGATACTCTGATGTGGTTGCAGACACCAGTGAATGCATCACCATCAAGGGCTACGACGACACCAAGTGGCTATCTGAAGGCACCATCAAGCTTCCTATTCAAGTAGGACTAAAGATACTAGAAACAAAATGCCAAGTCCTTGATCTTGACCTCCCCTACAACATCCTTCTTGGCCAACCATGGATCCACGCCATGCAAGCTATCCCATCTACATTCCACCAATGTCTCAAATTCCCTCACAATGGCACGAAAGTCACTGTCTATGCCGACCCCCGCCCCTTCCAATACTGCAGCTTCTTGGAAGGTCACAACCATACCTTCTGCCCTTACAACAAAGCTACCACTCAGTCCAACCCAACCACTTCTACCTCATTTATCAACCCCGTAAATATTGCTACCACTTCATCCCAAGTACCTCCACCACCCGAGGTCAAGATCAAACTCACGGTCATGGGATGTGGGGAATATGACCTACACAGTACCTTTTGTGTGGGCACATTACCCAATCCTAAGACTTTTGGCATCCCAAAGACAGAAGCCACTAACAACATTGTCATCAAATGTCAACCATCCCCTGTCTTTGAAAAGAAACATCTCCTCAAGAAGGATGTCCTTGAAGATATCTCATCCTGGCTATACAAAGACGAAGAAGATGTACAAGAAGCTCCCACTATACCCACAGAAATCTATGGAAAGGTGTCTAAAATTATCAAAAGCATGGGTTACAAAGGACAAGGTGGTATAGGCCTTCATGAACAAGGAATTGTGGAACTGCTGCAAGCAACAAGGAACCCCTACACTCAAGGGTTGGGATACAGTCAATGACAACGTATCCTCACAACTGGCGAATGTATCTTAGCTGAGGTCACTCCAGTCTCTCTAGAAATTGACAACATCAATGAAACGGGCCTTCACGACTCCTTTAGTGACTTCGCTGATTTCTTTGAATCATCCATATACACCATTTACACCGTCACCTCCCTAGCCTCATCATCCAATGACCTCCCCCTTGTATACCTGAACCTTATTAATTGGAACCAACGAGGACCTCCTGTCTTCGATATCACACCAAATGATGAAGCCATTGCTCAAATGATGGGAGTAAGAGACAACTTCCCCTTGGGAGATCATAGGGAAGGATATATCATGGAACTTGATCCACACGCTTATTTTAGGGAGACAACCCCTGGTTGCAGTCACAAAAACATAAAAATAAAAAATGGATCTGATGGTGAAAACCATTCTACGGTAGTGTCAGATCCCACAAAAGGTAAAACAAAAGATGTATCTCCTAGTGAAAACCTCCACAAGGCGCTAGGAGATGGAATCATGGGCCTCCCTAAAATAAACAAAGTTTATTCAGACAGATCACCTATCCTAGTTGAGCCAACACAAGAGATGAATCTTGGAATAGAGGAAGAACCAAAGATCACTTTTCAAGCAGAATCTCTCAGCACACAAGAATAGGAAAACTTCTTGGCATTCTTCACTCGCTGAAATTGTAATTTTGCATGGACCTATGTAGACATGCCAGGGTTAGACCCCGCGTTGGTTGTTCATCACCTTGTAGTACACCCTGATGTGAAACCAGTAAAGCAAAAACTTAGAAAGATGAATCCTCAAGTGCCTCTCCTAGTCAAGGCAGAACTAAAGAAGTTACTAGATGTTGGGTTCATTCACCCAATTGATTATCCTGAATGGGTTTCAAACCTCATACTAGTAGCTAACCAGATGGACAAATCCGTTGCTGCACCAATTTCAGAGACCTCAACAATGCCTGCCTGAAAGATGACTTCCCACTACAAAACATTGACATGATCGTAGACCTTACAATAGGGCATGAGATGTTATCCCTTATGGATGGATTTTTAGGATATAACCAAATCAAAGTCGCCAAAGAAGATCAGCATAAGACATCTTTTATATGCCCATGGGGAACATATTGTTGGGTCGTAATGCCGTTTGGCCTGAAGAATGCTGGAGCTACATATCAAAGAGCTATGACTGTCATCTTCCATGACCTCTTCCACCACATCATGGAAGATTCTGTGGATGATTTGCTAGGAAAATCAAAGACAAGAGAAGAACATTTCGATGTATTAGCCAAGATCTTCGACCGGTTAGAGCAATATAATGTTTGCCTAAATCCAAAGAAGTGTGTCTTCGACGTCACCTCAGGAAAACTGCTGGGGTATATAGTCTCCAGAAGAGGAATCGAGGTAGATGCCGCAAAGGTCAAAGCCATCACTGAATTGCCACCACCAAAGACATTGAAATAGCTAAGAAGTCTACAAGGAAAACTCTAGTCTATCCGTCGATTCATTGCCCAACTTGCTGATAAATGCCAACCATTCCAGCATCTCCTCTAAAAGGATATAGCTTTTGTCTGGAACACTCAATGTCAGAATGCCTTTGATCAACTAAAAGAATACATGGCTAATCCTCCTGTTCTAACTCCACCAAGGCAAGGAGAACCCCTCTTGTTATACATCTCCGCAATAGAAACAGCCATCGGAGCCTTACTAGCACAACACGATGAACATGGAAAGGAAAGAGCCATCTACTACATCAGTTGCACCTTGATCTCATATGAGCTCAACTACACACAAATTGAACGAGCATGTCTAGCCTTGGTCTTTATGTCACAAAAGTTAAGACATTACATGCTTAATCACAAGACCAAGCTCATTGCAAAAATTGATCCATTGAAATACTTGCTAAACAGAGCTTCTCTTACTGGGAGAATGGCAAAATGGGTCATGATTCTCACAGAATTTGACATTGAATACATTGAGAGAAAAGCGATCAAAGGATAGGTTATAGCTGATCAAGTGGTTGAAGCACCAATTCTTGTAGAGCATCCTACACTGGTGGAATTCCCTGATGAAGCTATCCTGACAATCACACCAGCCACAGACACATGGCAAAATGTACCTCGACGGATCCTACACGCACAACGGCTCAGGGGCAGGTGTCATGTTTGTTACTCCTCAAGGCGACACCATTCCTAAGTCCTTCAAGATCACATTCCCATGTACCAATAATGTGGCAGAATATGAGGCCCTCATTAGCGGTCTCCGCATGGCAATAAAATGGAAAATTGAGAACCTGACTGTATATGGAGATTCTCAACTAGTCATCCGACAGGTAAATAATGAATACAAGACCAAAGATGATAAACTCCTACCCTACAAAAATATGGTCGATGATTTCAAAGACTACTTCAATGATATCCACTTCGAACAGATCCCAAGGCTCAATAACGAAGCTACAGACACCATGGCCACCATCGGATCTTTGGTTGACATGAAAAAGGATATCAAGAAATGTGAGTCCTGATAGAAGAACTACCCATCCCAGCATACGATGTTCCTCAATCCGAACTAGTGTGTGAAGTCATTGGTCCCCTATCTCCGTGGTATCAGGAAACCTACCTTTACCTCCACGATAATATCATCCCAACTAACCTATCCACATCACAGAAAAAATCATTCATCCTTCCAGCCTCCCCCTTCCTACTCGTAGGTGACACACTGTACAAAAGGAGTCTTGATGGGATGCTTCTATGATGTTTAGACTCTAGGGAAGCTGAAGTAGCCCTGGAAGAGGTACAAGTAGGCATCTGTGGGGCACATTCAAGTGGACCCGCCCTCTCTAAAAAGATCCTAAGGATTGGATATTATTGGCTAACAATGGAACAAGATTCCTATAGATTCATCAAGAAATGCTTACCATGTCAACAGCATGGTGACCTCATCCATGCACCAGCCCAAGAGTTGCAACCGATCACGACACCATGGCCCTTTTCACAATGGGGACTTGACCTCATAGGAAAAATACATCCACCCTCATCTAATGGCCATAAGTTCATCATCACCGCTACCGAATACTTCACCAAGTGGGTGGAAGCAATACCACTCACCTTCACCACTGGCATCTAAATATCCAGGTTTATCCTCCACTACATCATCTGTCGCTATGGCATCCCTCACTCCATCGTCACTGACAATGGAAAACCATTTAAGAATCAAGAAGTTTGCACTCTGTGCGAAAAATTTGATATCAAACACCATTTCTCCACTCCATATTACCCACAAGGGAATGGTCAAGCAGATGCTTCTAATAAAACTATCCTCCGCATCCTAAAGAAGACAGTCAATGAAGTTGGCCATGACTGGCACCTCCAACTCAACCCTGCCCTATGGGCTTACTGCACAAGCATTCGCACTCCCACAGGAGCCACATCCTTTTCCCTAGTATTCGGATCTGAAGCCATTTTACCTATTGAGGTTGAGCTCCCATCTCTACGAGTGTCCTTGCAAAACATAATCTCTGATGAAGAATACAGAGTTACAAGGTTGCATCAACTAGAACTACTAGATGAGAAATGCCTAAATGCATTGAACCACCTGCAGGCGTATCAAAACCACCTCCGAAGGAGCTATCACAAGAAAATAAAAAATTGACAGTTTGAGGTAGGTGACCTTGTCCTCATGGAGAATCAAAAGAACTTGCAAGAGCGCACTAAGAAAGGCAAGAGTGAACCCAATTAGCTAGGGCCGTATGTCATCACAACTAGCTATGGATCAGGAGCATACCAGCTTGCAACACCTGAGGGGCAGCCTCTAGACGAGCCAATGAACATTTTGCATCTAAAGAAATTCTATGCATAACCCATCGAGTATCCCAATCAAAAAATTAAAAAAATAGAAAATAAAAAAACCAGAAAAAATCAAAAAAATCAAGAAAAATCTGAGTGTAATAAAAAATTTCCAATGGTGAAAATCACTTCAGTGACGCCTTAGATAAGTACCATGGTGAAAACCTATTTTTCAGGCACCATGCATATGGGCCAGTTCTACCATCTAATAAATTCTCTTTCCATCGCTGCACTCCATATCACACACATCCCATGGCTTGGAATTCTGAAACATCAAGTCCTATCACCCATTCCACACTATCCCACCCAAAACCTCAATCCATGGAACGAGGATCCTTGTAAGCTTCCATTTGTACAGTTCTGAAATCAAAAAATCCAACAATAGTATAAAAGCAAAAAATCCAAAAACATTATAAAATCAAAAAATCAAAAAATAGTATAAAATCAAAAAATCCAAAAACAGTATAAAAATAAAAAAATCCAAAAACAATATAAAATCAAAAAATCAAAAACAATAGAAAATCAAAAAATCAAAAACAATAGAAAATTTTCAAAAAGATCTAAAACAAAAGTCTTTCCACTGCAAATCACCCTCCCATATATCAATCTCACCACAACTTGCTACCATCAAACATCAATCGAATCATCACATCGTACCCATCTTGAGCTATTCCCACATCATCAAGTCTTGCCAGAACTACATATTCATTTCACCCGCATCTTGAAAGTACCTTGATCTTGTGGACATAGGGTATGTAGGAAATCTGGAATACAAAGGAAGTTTCCAGTACTCAGGTACTTAAGATGCACCCATCCAACCCATTTGGATGGTCCCCATTCACTGAGCTTTCTGGATTCAATAAATGATACACACACTACGTATACACTTGAAATAGGTCCCCCACAAAAATCATCAATCAACATACCAACCATAATCATACACATGGCCAAATTGTTCTTTTGCCCACCTTTCAAAAATTCTCCAATCAAAACCAACTGATCTGCGTCCTAGGATATATCTTTCCCATAATGGACAAAAATCTGTCAATCCTATCAACACGTCTCTTGGCAAGAGTACACAATGGCTATTTGTATCTTTTTCGTGGTCTTTTTGATTATTAATTTTTTATCTTTTTTGTCTCACTCTATGTTTTCTCCAAAGCTACCTTGATCTCACTATATCATGGTACGTAGCGGATGACACCTAGAGTAGACATAGTCATTGTTTCTGTATGATATGCTTGTGGGTTGGTTTCATCACTCCAAGAATAGTATTCATATTTTGAAGCCTAGGCCGGTTCTAGCATGAGGAGTCCCATTTGCATATATAGGCATCAAAACCTTATATGTACTATTTGCACTCATTGCTATGAGTCCCCTTCCCAGACTAGGCAAGATTATACTACCTTGGGCACGCATGAAATCAACCTATTGTTTGTGGGTCTAGTCCATGCACTCGTGGGATATACATCATCACCTAGGTCATTTCATACCTTTGTGAATTATATCCTACATTGCTATAGCAAACTAAGAAATGCTCTCAATTAATCTTATGTAACTACTACTACTAGCTCAAAATAATCATCCTAAACAACTATCCCATATCGGCCTAGATATAACACATCCCCCCCTCCCCCAACCTATCCAATCTTCTCACTAATCCAACTCTCCCACTCCACATATCCTACACCAAACCAAACCCCCCCTCACTGACGTGGTGTCTTATGACCTAACAATCCTTTTGTCTTCTCACCCCCGTCCTCTAGACATTCCCAATCCTATCCATACGCCATCCATGCACCTTTATTCTTTCCCCACCTAGTCCCCTTTCCCACAGCCTCGTCACCCAAGGTTGAACAAAGAATATCATGCGTATTAGGACTTGATCATCCCACCTATCACCTAGTTTGCATCCCACCTATCACCTCATTTGATCTTGCATAATCATTTTAATTCATTTTAATTCATTTAGATTCATTTTAATTCATTTAGATTCATTTTAATTCATTTAGGTTCATTCTAAATCATTTCATCTTGCATAATCATTTAGATTCATTTTAATTCATTTAGGTTCATTAAATCATTTTCATCTTGCATAATCATTAGGTTCATTTTTTCATAGCATTGCATCTCATTAAGTTCATTTTAAATAGCATTACATCTCATTAGGTTCATTTTAAATTGCATTGCATAGTCATTAAGTTCATTGAAAATCATTTGCATCTCATTAAGTTCATTTTAAATCATTTTCATTTACACAGTCATTAGGGTCATTGGTAAACCATTTCATTTGCATCTCATTAAGTTCATTAAATCATTTTCATTTACATAGTCATTAGGTTCATTTATAAACCATTTCATTTGCATCTCATTAAGTTCATTTTAAATTCATTTGCATAGTCATTAGATTCATTTTAAATCCTATTACAATTGCATAGGTCATTAGCTTGCATATCATTACGTCCATTTTAGAATCACTTTAAATTGCATATCATATCATCAAAACTCATCTTAGAAACAAATTTAAAGTAACATATCATATCATTTAGTTGCATAGTCTACATCATAGCAAATCATATCATACTCATTCGGTTTGTCACATAAGCGCATGTTAAAATTAAAATTAGTATCATCCCACTATATATCATCTCATAAACATGTACTTACATTACAACATCATAATCATTGAAAGTGCATATAGTCCATAAAATCACCACACTATGCATATACCACAAAAAAAAATCCATCATAAATACATCGATAAAATCAAAAACATCATAGCATAAACATAACACATCCATAGCATATAAATCCATAAAAGAATACTACATCCATCATCTAAGCATCCATCATATAAACACCATCATAATAAAGTCATCATACATCATAATCACCGCAAAAAAATACATCGCTCATAAAATATATATATATAGTCCTGGTACAATGCCTCTAAGGGCTAACATGATAAAACCATCACATAGAGGATCCTCTCTCTGAGGGAGTGGGAGACTATAACCCTGGTTGAGGCTGTGATCCTGTCAGTGGCTGTGGCTGTGGCGGTGGCTGCATCGAAACTTGTGGAGCCTGTTGGGGCAGGTGCGAGGGTGGAGGCATCGCCTGCTGAACTGACTACACTGATCTCGATCTCTGAGACCTAGGAGCCCCTGATCTACTGACCTGGATATAGCTCGGGGCATCTTGCACTGCTAGCACAGTCGCATAATACAGACCCCAGTAGCACTTCATCTGTGCTCTGGCCTCTGCCAACTCCCCCTGTACCTAAGTCAACTGCCCCTATGCCTAGCTCAACTGTCCCTGCAACTAATATGAATGTGTCTGCACTTGGGACAACGAGGCCTGCATCCTTGCCAAAACTAGGGCAAGTCCCCCACCTAAAGCCTGTAGACTGTCCAATGCAATCTCTGCCTGTTGTGCTCTCAAGAACGCTGCATCCCGCTCTCTAGTCAACACCTTTATATCCCCCTGCGCCTAGGCTAACTGCGACCGTAAAGCCTCCACCTGCCCATCCGACCTGTCCAACAAGGCCAATGCCCCCCGCAGTTGTACCAACTCAGCCTCTTGACTCTCCAATGTCTCCTCCAAGCTAGCCACCTGTGTCCATAGAGTCTCCATCTCCTCCACCTCATCCCGTCACTGCTGACGGGGTGTAAGCCTCTCAACCTCTCCCTCCAAAGCTATCTCTGAAGGGCCTGCCTCGGTATCATGCCCTTCAGCCTGCTGTTGTGCTATCTGTGGTGGAGGTAGGTCACCTGTATCCACCCTCGGTTGTCCCCCATGTTGCCGAGGTCCTCTAGGCTGTTGCCCTGCTCCAACCTGTGCCTGCTCAATAGGAGCCTGCTATGCAGGCACCTGCTGCCCCATCTGCCCCTGTCCTACTGCCACTGTTGCCAACACATCCATCAACTAGCCATCCCTCCCAACCAATCTCTCCTCTCCATCATCTCCCACCTCCATGAGGTAGTCCTCAATAATCTCCTTTCCCTCCCCCACACCATCATCCCCATCAGGGTCATCTCCACCACCATCTGAATCATCTCCTCCTGAACCTGCCACCTCCTCTGCTAGATCTATCAACCAAGTGGGCTGATGCATCTGCCACCATATATCATATGCAGGTGTAGTACCTGCATCCCTCACCGTACTCCTCCAATCCCACTGTATTAGCTGAAGAGCTGCAAAATCACTCAGAGCAACCTGTGGCTGTATGGCTGTAGGCCAGTAGGGTGCATCTCGAGGGGTCCTTGCATATATTGCCATTTGCTGAGGGGTTTCCTATACCAAACCAAACTGCCGCATGACCCGCAAGGGTAGGTACATCTCTATGGTATGGTCTCCTCGACCCATAAGGTACCTCTGCTGAAAAGTAAAGAGGAGATGAATATCATCATCTAGCCATGGCTCTACGCTAATACATGGGTGCCATACCATGCTAATCGCATCATCCAGCATCCTCCACCAGTACCACACTTGTCCAGTGTATGTATAATCTGAATCCTAATATAAAAACACAAAGGCCTCAAAAGGCCGCTGATAGTACCCACATGTCGGCCGAGTCACAGTAATATGCTCCCAAATCCATACATGCAGTAAAGTAACTCTAGTTGATAATGCTCTATCATGTAGATAGGCCACTATGTGCATCTCATGGTACAACTGCGCTAGCATCACCGGTCCCTAGGTATAGACAATCTCATACCCCACCATCCCCTCTATCACCCCTCCCCAGCCAACCAGAAAACCCCTACCTCACCTATCAGGCAGCACAACACCTCTAATCAACACACACAGGAATAAGGCAAAGGGATTTGTACCTACAGCCAGTGTCCCCTCATAGTCCATCTCTCTCCTGTTCGCTGAGAGAACTAGGCAATCCACTCCAAACACTCTAACCAATGCAGTCCACCCCCTCCTCATGTCATATCTAACACGTCAGCCTCAGATAGGTAGCTTGAGGATGTGATAAACATCCTCAAGCGTGATGGTAATTTCTCCCATGGGCAACAAAAAGCTACAAGTCTCAGAGTGGTATCGCTCCACAACGGCCATCATCAGAGCTCTATGAGCTCGCAGAACTGGCATCGATGCCACCATCAGAAGCCCCAACCTCACCAGTCGAGCCCGCGTAGTGTCATCAAAACCATCGAATAGTGCCATCACAGATGGCACTCGTCACTCCCGTGACTGCAATATGAATCGCTGCGTATCCTGTATCCACAACTTTTTGGTTAGATATTAACCTATCTTTTCCTAAAAACACACCCTTTCTTCTACTGTCTAAAAAGCCTACATCATGTGGCCCCAAAACAGACAACCCCTTGTGCCATTTTAAAATGGCGCTACTATTTCCTCCCCATAGTGCCATTCTAGAGAATAGTGCCACCGTGTAACATCATTTCTGCTAATCCAAAAGATAGCGCTACTACGCATTGTGTATAGTGCCACTTTACCAAATGGCATCACTTGAAATTTTGGCACCAATTCCCTAATTCATGCTAAAATAAAAAATAGCACTATTTCTAAATATGGCGCTATTCCAGAGTATAGCGCCACTTTAACCCCAATATAGCGCTAAAAATGCTATATCCCATTCTTCTAAAATTTGGTGCTAATCTAGACGATAGCGCTAAAATTCCCCCTAAATGGCGACAAACCGCCCTAACCCTCTTTTGGCAGATAGTGCTAATTCACCCTACTGTTGGTGCTAACCGCTCTATACCCTAATCCCAAACCCCAAAAAATGCACGTAAAATGAAAAATTACAAAGTCTGGGTTAGGCCCTACCAGGGGTCCAGCGTCGGGTGCCCGGCCAAACTCTCAGAACTGCTCCGAGATGTGTCGAAGTCATGGAAACTAGGGGTTGCAGTCAGCCATCTCTCCTTCACTCTTTCTTCTCCAAAGTTAGAAGTGTGCAAATGTGGCACTCTTTGGGCCCACTTTGCCTAATATAGTGGGCCATGTCATCCTTCCACCTCCTCTTCTTTCCCCCAGGGTGCAGATCTTAGCCTTTTTTCCCCATTTTTCTTACTGCCATCTTCTTTCTCAGTCGCCTATCCAACTTTCACTTCCGTCACATCCTTTCGAGAGCTCACTTGGAAAAAAATTATTTTTTCCCACCAACCTCTCGAGGGGGCATCCCCTATCCATCCTATTCCTTCCTGGTAGCTGGGGCATATTCTTCTTCGACCTGACGCCACTTCCCTCCTAGGTCTTGATACCACATCAAAGAGGGGCAAATGTAGACACCTAAAAATGTCTCGACCATCAAACCAACTCCTGACATCCCTAAACATACCAAATTCCCTTCTAATCAATTAATTAAATTTTTATTTAATTAATTACCCCTTTTATTTTCCAAATTCACATCATAATGTCCCCAAAATTGAATTAATTTCATTAATTCAATAGTCCAAACCTTAACCAAGTGATTTAATAAATATACAATATTTATTAAATCAATTTCCCCTTTTTCACTAAATCTAATTAATTAGTTAAAACCATGTTAACTAATTAATCCAGCCTATTAATTGACCTATCCCTACACTAGACAATTAAATAGCTATTATTTAATTGTCTACCCTAGCCTACCTCATCCTAGCCCTAGGGTTAATTAAATGAAACCTATGATTTAATTAATCCTAATCCCTCATTAGGGTGGTCAAACCTAGTTTAACACCCTTCCCCACATCCTCCAAATAAAAAATTGAAATAAATTCACCTAAGTCAAATTTTTATTTAAAAAACATCCCACATCACATTTAATTCTCCTTACACCCCCATACCTCATTTATTTCCTCTCTTCCCCAAATGAATTTTTAATTCATTTCCATTCCCCCATATGAATCTTTAATTCAAAAATAATCCATCTCACCCAACCTTATTTAATATCCCTTTTCCCAAAATGAATAAAAGATTTACTTTTATTCCTAGCCCTCCATTCATTCAAGATTAAATCTAGGCCCTCCACATCACTTTTATCCTCCACCATTGATCTCCCAAATCAATCTCTACCCTTGGATCAAAATTTCCTCCAAAAATCTATAAATAGAACCTCTCCCAAGCCATTTTCATCATCTTAGTTTATGCAAAGTTATAATGCCAAAATCGCTCTTGAGCTAGAATAGTAAATTGCACATCTGAGTAGCATTTTACATCTTAATCTATTGTCTAGGGATAATCTTGTCTTAGGAACTTGTTTTGGGTGCATGGTTCCTCTCCCTTGATGAGATTGGGTCTTCAAGTGAGGTATAACTTTGTGATTTATTGCATATTAGTTTGTGTTTTTGTCTTATTTGCTAACCTAATCTACAGGTCCTACCACTGTATTTTTCTCTTTTGCTTCTTTTTCTTCTTCTTTTCTACTTTCTATGTTCTTCTCTTCTTCACTTTGCTCATCATACATATTAAGCATATTCAAGACATCTTCTCCTGATGTGTCAGCTTTTGTTTCATCTTTTGCTTGATCATGCTTTTCTTTTGTTGTATCTTTAGATTCAACCTCCCTTTCTGCTTCTTCAATCTTATGTGCTTCCTCTTGCACATCTTTAATGATTTTAGGAGTAACTAAGGTACCAAATGCGTCCACTGCTCCTGCTTCTTCTTGTACCTTTTCCTCTTCATGTTCTGGGCTCTGTTCAATCTCCATTTCAGCCTGAGTGTTTTGTTCTTCCTCCTCACTTAGGAAATCACTTGAATCTTCCTCTATTTTAATCTCTTTTCCAGTATACATTCCTCTTTCTTCACTATCACTACTGTCAATGTGAACAGTCTCAATAGTTTGTTTAGCTTTGTGTGTTTCTAACTCCTACAGCATTTCTTCAGCCATCTCTATTTTCACTTGAACAAACACCTGTCTCTTTTCTGTGGAAGTGGAGGCACTAGGTATATTACTCAGTTTTGCACCTACTTCTTGTGGTCCAATTACACCACCTATTTTAGAAGCCTCACCTGTTGACAAACTTATTGGTATTGCCTTTCTAATTTGTTGTCCTGCCACTTCCTTGGCAGTCTGTGCCTCTTCTGCACTAATTTCCTAACTTAGTGATTTTGGATCTACAAAAGTATCTGATGCCATTACTACTATTATTCCTAATGCATATGGATCCATTAAAGTAGTATTCTTATCCTTTTCAACAATCTTGGCCTCTACAATCTTCCTCTTCTTTTCATGAAAGCATTGGATGTCCTCACTAGGCTCTCCTTTTCTTTTTCTCCCATTCTTCGGATAGGTGATTTCTTTTCCTTCAGCTTTGAGTTCCTCAACTATGTCCTTTAGCCATGTTTTTGAAAATAATATTACTAGCTTTGATAATATGTCTAGGGATGTGTTCCAAGGCTGTGACCAATCAGGCTCTGTAATAGGAGCCAATCAAGCCTCTGCATAACTGTGATGCAGTTGTTTATCATCCTCTTGAACTTCTGGGGGAACATATATGTCACCTATGGACTTCATTTGCTCAATGGTTAATCTTTTATGGGCTCTTTTCCTCACTTCCCTATCACTTTTGCAGTCAGCCCAAAAATCTTTAATATGTATATGATGTTTATACTTTTTATCAACAAAGTTCTGGATCCTATGGAAAGGATCAAATCTCCTGACTAAATCAAATTCCTGAAAGCCATAATATAATAATTCTTGCTCTGAATATCCTACAACTTCCTCACTGAAACAGAAGTACCTGCCAATAGCCCAAGGCAACTTCAGATTTCCTCTAGTGAACTTCTTATACATTTTAAAGGCATTCAAGTTCTGCCTTGAAAATTCCAAAACAATCAATTTATCAAAAGGATACCAAGGCAGCATAAACGACCTTCCTTCAAATTCTTCAGTCCTTATGTAAGCAAAATGTGCAAATTGAATAAGCCAGGAACTATGCAATCCAATTGCATCCTCTGCACTTTTAGATAGTTTTTTATTAGGTTCCTCTCTCAAAACTCTTAGCATGTAAGTATAAAATACATCATTGACTAAAGCAAACTTCTTCAATGCATTTTCCACTTGCAGTTCAGGGTAGTACTCATATACTAATTTCTGACTAGGACCATTCCCTAGGGTACCAACCCTTTCTATTCCATGTATATATGGTCTAATTTCTGCTGCACATGAATATAACACATATGAGGATAGATAAAAGGGCATCATCTTTTATTTTCTCAGCATGGCTTGTTTCCAAATAGCTCTAATACCAACTGAAAGGAAGCTAGGTGTGCGGAAAATGCTTCCTACACTAATCTAATGAGGAGAGTGCTATGCAAATTCAAAACTATCCTAACTATTACAACAATGTTAAAGCATTAACATGAGATATTGCAACAAAACACAAGAGCCAAAAAGAAGATAGAAGAAGAGAGACAAAGATTTACGGTGGAGAAAATCCTTATCAGGTGAAAAACCCCACACTTAGAAACCTACACAATGTATTAACAAATTTGAAAGAATGTTTACAATACACTTGCAATGCAAGCTTCAATGGTCTTCGACACTCATGTCTGGAATCAATCTGGTAGCATAACACTACCTATAAACTTGTGATACAAACTCCATCTCCAAACACCTGTATATATAGAGTAGTATAATGGAGGTAGCTTCTAGAGAAAGTCACACAAGGAATTCGTCCAAATCCATGTGGCCCAATTTCCAAGGCCATAAAACATGCGTATGACACTTGTAAGTGATTCTCTTTCATCCCTTACAACCCCCCAACTTGGGCACCCCAAATTTACCCAATTAAGTTATGACAGATGCTCTTACAATGTCACAAAATTCGTCATATATGACAACTCTTACAGCTGTAAGAGAATCTGTCATAACTGACTATTAATAGCAGATTCTCTTACAACCTTGTCATAGTCAAACTTGGGTGCATACTTCCCCATGCAAGATGCTTTCGGACACTTGTCTTCAACTGTCATATAATCTTCCATTTCTGGCCCTTACATGTCATAGATTCTGTCATAGGAATCTGTCATAACTCTTAGGCATCATAAACCTCTTACAACACCCAAAAGATGCCGACACATGGAAAAACTCTTCTACCACAAGGTAGAACGCCTATCTACTCATATGAGGACAAAAATTACATGTGGTCACCTTCCATGTAGGATGACACATCACCGTGCCAACTCCCACAAGTGACGAAATAGGATTTGCATCCAAATTACAATAATAGGCAAAAAATAAATACAATTAAATAATAAATGCTAGAAACTTGCAAAGGTTGAGACACCTTAATTCCCAACATTCTCCCACTTTTCGAACACCTTTCAAGAGCCAATGGAAATAACAGGGTTTAACTGCTATAGGCTGAGAGGCCCATAGACTCCGAACACCATCTGAACTTCTCTATGCTCACCGGTTTCATCAATGCATCTGCAACATTCTTCAAAGTATCTACCTTCTCCAAATTTACCTTTGCATGCTCAACCATGTCCCTCATGAAGTGAAACTAAACATCAATGTGCTTGGTTCTAGCATGGAAAGTTGGATTCTTTGCAAGGCAAATTGCACTCTGACTATCACAACTGATCGTGATTTGACATGCATCAACACCAATATCTGAACACAATCTCTTAAGCCAAATGGCTTCCTTACAAGCATGAGTTGCTGCCATATACTTAGCTTCTGTCGTGGACAAAGTAACAATAGGTTGTCGCTTACTCATCCAAATAATAGCACCACCAAACAATGTAAAAACATAAGCACTGGTGGATCTCCTGCTGTCAATGTCACCTGCCCAATCTGAATCCACAAATCCACGAATATCAATAGAATGCGGAGGTCCTAAAACATTACCATGATAACAAATAGAATACTCGGAAGTACCCCTCAGATATCTGAACACTCTCTTAACTGCATCCCAATGAACTCATCCAAGATTAGCCATAAATCGACTAAGGACTCCCACTGCTTGGGCAATGTCTGGTCTTGTACAGACCATAGCATACATCAAACTACCAACAGCACTAGCATAAGGTACTCTTCTCATGTCCTCCACCTCACTAGGAAATTTTGGACAATCCTCAACAGACAACTTTGTCCCCAAGGAAACGGGAACACACAATGGTCTACAATCTCCCATGCTAGATTTGTCCAACACGGTCTTAACATACGTACTCTGACTTAACCAAATTTTTTTGTTGGCTCTATCTCTTCTGATTTACATTCCTAGAATGTACCTAGCTGCCCCTAAATCTTTCATTTCAAACTGAGCTGACAACCGAAATTTAAAATCAAAAATCATATTCTTACCCTTCCCAATGAGCAACATATCATCAACATACAATGTAACAATGAGAATACGATCACCATCAAACTTATAATAAACACAGTGATCCGATTTTGATCTCACAAATCCAATTGACAACACAAAGGCATCAAACTTCATGTACCATCTCCTAGGGGATTGCTTCAAATCATACAAAGACTTCTTAAGTTTGCAAACCAAATTTTCTTTACCTTTTACCATGTAATGCTCTGGCTGTGACATGTAGATTTCCTCCTCCAAGTCACCGTGAAGGAAAGCTGTCTTTGTTGATAACTGAGAGGGGGGGGGGGGGTGAATCAGTTATCCTAATTATTTCTTCTTTCTGAACTTTCTTATTAATCAATGCAGTATTAAATCAAACAAGCAAACATAACCATGAAAATGGAGATACACATGACACAATATTTTTGACGTGGAAACCCTATTAAGGGAGAAAACCATGGGGTGATTAACCCAAAGATTATTCTCTGTTAGAAGAATAAGGAAATACAAAATGGCACTTACCAATTAGGGCTCACTGCCTAAGCACACTGGTCACAAGGAGGCACACTGCCTACAAAGAGACACACTATCTACAAAAGAGTGTTATACAATACTTGAACTGATTGGTAGCATCTACAAATGCTGGAGTCCAGTTCCGGTTAGGCTTAGTATACTAATCTGCTACACTTCATCTTTCCTTTTCCCTTAAGCTTCTTTCCTTTCACATACTGGACCTTCTTTACTGCTTCTGCTCTGCTCTTCTGCTTTTATTCGCACATCATTGACAACAACAACAACAACTCTCACAACTAAATTCATTGTGTATATATATCCGCACAAGTAATTTCATCATCTTTCTAGTCGGCACCCAGAATAGTCAATCTTTTCACTAATTCTGATCTATTGGCTGATTCCTTGCACATCAAGTAATCTGGATCAAGTATATACTTGTAAAAATCATTAATCATATCGGCCAGACATGATTCATGCCTTCATAACCTTTACCACAATCAGTAACTCATCCGGAAAGTAGTCTGATGTTCTGTCAGTTAGTTCTTCCTCTGTTCACACTGTCACTCAGGAATCCGGTACTCAACTATCCATATCTTTTTCTTCATCTATCACCAGAGGCTAAATCCTTGGAATATACCACTCAAGGTAGTCCTCTTGACTTCCCCAAATCCGCACTACACCAAGATACTTCCTCTGAGAGATCCAGACCTGTCTATCGGACCTTGCCACATGCTTTGTTCTTGTTTACCGGACCACAACATTCTTCACTCTGACTTCCGGTAGAGACACACCATGTCCTGTGGATGTGTGGGATGAACTTTGTTGCCATCAATGACAACAATCATGAATCCATATAGTGTCTCTTGCCAACAATCTCCCCCTTTGGCATTGATGGCAACACTTAGTGAAAAATGACTAAGTGTTTACACTATGCTCCCCCTTGGCTGATGCTCTGTCTTTATATACATTTTCCAAAGCTCCCCCTTAGTTGGATTCCTCATTTTTCACTGCTCCTCACTCCCCCTTTGACATCAATGGCAAAGGGTAGGGTCCGCATACCAAAATTTTTAAAAATTTAACTATACTTAGTCGCATAAGTATATATATACAAGTTGTACTTACATATACTTAAGTATGTCTGCAAAAGTGTTCTTCAACTGTACAACTTCTGTCGCCCAACTCTGCTTCATCCTGTCCAAAATTGAGATGTAACCACTCAACAAGAAAGCAAATGCTTTAGCCTTCTTAAGATCTGTCGGATCAGTGGTCCAGGCTGTAATCTGAGCCTCATGCATGGCTTCTAACTTAGGGATAATAATCCTTCTAAGTTCACCCATCCGGCTGATTATGTTCTTCTTTTCCTTCTCAAAATTCTTTATTGCATTTGTGATTGCAATAGTTTGACACTCTTGATTTACTATGGAGGAAGAGAGAGGATCAAAACTTTGAGACAAACTTAGTAGTTTATCCTCTTGCTCTTTTATCTTCTTCTCAATCTCTACTATTGCTTTGGACCAAGAGATACAAAATTTGTATATTTCACCACCATCCTTAAGAGCATTTTCTAAACTCTTTATCCCAATACTCATGTTTCTCCTATCATTAGTGATTAATCCTTGTACCTCTGAGAATCTCTTATCCAAAAACTCCTTCTGGACCTTTTCTTCAGCTGATTTTTCTAGAGAATCAAAATGTGTACTAACACCGCTGACTAAGGTTTTGAGATTACCGGAAGAGGAGGCTGTGGGATCCTTCTAAAAAGATGGCATGATCTTTTCTAGCACTCTGGATGCAGCTTCTATCAACTCACAGTCTTCCATATGAGACTTTAGGAGTTTTTCATTAGCCTTAGCATTTGCAAATGAAGCTATCTTCATTGTCTGTACCGGAGAAAGAGAATCAAAATTGAATGGACCTTATAGAAGCTCCAGTTCATCAATCTCTATTGTTTCTTTGCTCAGGAATTCTTGGACAGTTTGTGCAGTGTCTCTTGCCGGAGACAAATGTTTCTTCTCTTCTGCCGTCTTGAAGCTGTCCTTTGGAGTTTTCTCTCCTTTTACAATCCCACCACTAGCAGTTGTGGTTTTCTCTGCTGAAGTCTTCTCTCCTTCTACAATCTTAGCACTATCATCTTCTTTTTCCTTCACCTCTACTTCTTTCTCCTGCAATTTTTCTTCTCCTTTAGATCTGGAGACTGTAGGGGAACCCAGAGGAGAAATGTTAGTCTATTCAGAGCCCACCTCTTCTGTCATTTTCTCAGAAATTTCTTCTGTAGCACTTGTGGTTGAGGGATCAGTGCCCAAGTCCTCTATAATAGGAAGATTAAATCTTTTGAAGGTTTTTCAGAGAATCTCTTCAGTGTCCTTGGCTACCTTGTCGGTCTCACCAAGCATAAGCTGATTCATCCTTGCCTTGCTCCTAAATTCATCCTTGCAATCTTTGAATACGATGTTCATTGTCTTGGGATCAATTGAAGGATATAGCTGAATAGCTATATGTTCTTGGATCTCAAGGTCTTTTGCCATGGCATTTGACTTTCTCATTTCCAACTCCTTTTCTAGGCTCTTGGGAATAAGAGATATAATTTCAATGAAGGCTTTATTGTATATGTTCAGGTACCTGATTGTAGCTTCCTGCAGGATCTTTTGATCAGCCTCATTGTAATCATCATAAAATTCAGCCATTGGTTGAAGGTTTCCATCCACAGTGACTGATTTTATTACACTTTCTAAAGACAGGGTGGGCGTTTCAACAAATTCCTCTGCCATTTCTTCCTTGTCTTGTCCTGTGGTAGGTTTATCAGATCCTTTCTTCTTCTACTTCTTTATTTCCTTTACCCCCTCATCTGATTCTGTTTCCTCTTCATCTCTTTGACTTGCATAAGCCCTTGTGGCTTTTGTCTTTGACCTTTTCTCTCCTTTGCCGGATGCTTGCACTTCCAGTTTTGATGTTTTTGATCCTTTGGCTGTGACAGGTGCAGATCTCTTTGATGATCTGGTCCGGGTTGAGGTTTCTACCGGAGCACCTTTCTTGCTTTCCTTTTCTACTTCTTTCTTTTCTTCCTCAACCTTTTGCCTCTTTTCCTTGTTGGCATCAAGTGCCTCCTTTGAGATGCCTAGGCCTTTTGCAATTTCTTCAACTTCTTTTCTAACTTTCCTCTTTATTTCTGGTTGCCTAAGTTCCACATGAACTTTTATACTTATCTCTTCAAAGGTTCCAAACCTCTCTACCTTTGGATCCTTTGGTTGACTTAGCATGTGTTGAACATGCAGCTCCACAATTTGTTCGTCAACTTCATACCCCATAGGCATGATCCACATAGTTCTTGGTTCAATAGCCTCCATTAGGCATTGATCTGTCTCTACCATAAAGCATACAGTGTCTTTGTATTTCTCAACAAGAGACTGAGGAATTCTTCCTCTTGCTTGCATCATGCTCTGAAAGTTTTTGAAATATCCCCACAGGGCTGAATTTCTTGCTTTATCATCCCCAAGCCCATGCAGATAGTCTCTGATCTGAACTGCTACCGGTTTGTCATTCTGCCATACCCAACCATTTGATCCAGGCAACTCATTCATGAAGTAGAAAAATAAACATACTATTAGTGCACCATATTTGAAAGAGTTTTTCTTGTCCTTTTTGATCTTTTGTAAGTTTTCCATTGATTGCCTCAAAAGAAGTTCACAAAGATCATATTCTGCATTTTTCCTCAGCATCTCATAGGCAGTATATATTGCAGTTTCAGATACTGAATTCTCCCTACTGGAGTGATATATCTTGTATCCTATTATCATAGAAGCAAATTTGATGTTCGGGTCAGTAATATCTTCAATAGTCATTGCCCTCTTATTAAATTTTGATCTGGTGGCCTCAGTTACAATGTTGTTCTTGACAGATTTGAGAACAGGTATCCCTCCGGAGGAGTATAAACCAGTAACTGCCCTAATTGCCTCCTTTGTGATCTTGCAAGGTCTATTCAGCCATAGGAAGTTATCATGTACCCTACTCAACACATACCGGACCCAGTCATCTTCTTCAAAGCAGGGGAAATGAATGAATTGATCAAAATGTTTCTCTTGGATACCCTTATATTCCGGTTTAAGCTCAAAGGCATCGTCTATCAGTTGTTTTTGATAGATATCTCTTAGTTTGAATTCTCCAAACTCTTCAATATTTGCATTTATATAAACCCTAATGTCTTCGGTGTGCAGAACACCATGAGGAACATTGGAAAATGCACCTAGGGGATCTACCTCCAAGGATTTGTATGGATGTTTCTTAAATGTAGGGCGAGGTCTATCAGAAATCTTTACAATATTTAGAGTAGCCATTATCAAGAGATTTGCAATGAGATATTTGAAAACGGAAAATACCTTTTGCACCTTTTGGTTTCACGGAATTGGTTTGATTGATTTCTGGATGTAGTGACTTCTGCAAATGATCTTCAATGAACTTGATGAATTTTGTTGCAGAGCTCCACTTTTCATTTCTTCTTGAGTGCAGAATGAACAAGTGATTAATGAGAAATCCCTTATAGCGCTCCGCAAACCCTAATATCAAATTGCAATAAATGCTCGACCTACATTATTCCAGTTTGCCTTATTCGGATGACTTGAAGAACTGGATCAATCCTGAACTTTAAACAACTTGCAAATTTGCCAAATCTTAACCACAGTTTGTTTGAATGTATTCCTTATGAATCCTTCAATCCACAACTCTTCTTGTGTCATTTCTGGCACCAATTGACTGGCTGGGGGAACAAGGTTTTCTTTGTGTCTCCCCCTGAGCCAAAGCTCACTTTTTAATTTTTGGAAGGAATATCAGCACCAGAGTCTGGTGCAGATCCAACCTCTACATTCTCAGCACTTTTCTTCACCCAAATCTTGCTCATCTCACTTTTAACTTCATCTGCATTCATCTTTTGTTTACCCTTGTCTTGATTCTGATTATGATATACTAGACCTCTTTTGTCTTGATTCTTGCTTCTACAAAATTTTGCACTATGACCGGACCTATTGCAGATTTGGCAAACAATATTTCTTTGCATATTTGACTGATATCCTCTTGATCTGCATTGATTAGCCATATGACCTATTCTATTGCATGCAAAGCATCTACCATTGAATGATTTGTTCATTTGCATATTTTTGCATTCATGAGACTTGTGACCATACCTTTTGCAGTTAAAACACTGTCCGGAGAAGGATGAATTAGTCTGATTCATTCTCTTTCTGCACTGATTAGCTTTGTGACCAAAGTGATTACAGCTGTGGCAATATCCATTGAAGGATGGATATCTTTGAGCATTGGGTTGTCTTACCAGAGGTCTTCTAGGCCTGTTCCTTTGATTTTCTAATCCAAAATTCTTTTAACCGGATCCGGAGCTTTCTCCTTTCTCATATCCCAAACCACACTTGTCATCTACCCTCTTTTGACTTCCAAGAAGAACTTCAAGTTAAGTAGAACTTATCTTGAATTTCTCTTTATATTCATTTGCTGATTGAAGATCCCTTTTGAGAGAGACAATTTGATCCTCAAGTTTTTCTTCATTTTCTTTAGCATCTTCAAGATCAGATTTAAGATGTCTGATAATTCTATCCATTTGGTGGCAATCTTTTGATTTCTCCTTGAGAGATTGTCTTAGAATATCTTCAGTTTTTCTTTTCTCTTCAATTTCTTGGGTAAACTTTATAACTCCTGATTCCATTTCATGTCTTACCATAATGACTTCTTTTGATAACTTTTCACATAACTTAGTTTTTTCAGTCAGCTCTTCATTTGCATCATTAGCTTCACCTTGTCTTGCCAATTGCTGAAGCAACTCCTTTCTCTTTTTCATAGAGAGACTTAATTTGTCTTTTAGTTCTCTCATGAAATCATAAGCCTGTTTGAGTCTTTCCTTTAATTCATTGATTTCAGTGTTTGACTATTCAAGATTCTCAAGTGCAGTCTTGAGCTGCTCCTTTAAACCTTATGCATCCATTTGGATTCCCAAATCTTCCTCGAGCTGTTAGACTATGTTAGGAGGAACTTAGCTCTGATACCAATTGTTGATAACTGAGAGGGGGGGTGAATCAATTATCCTAATTATTTCTTCTTTCTGAACTTTCTTATTAATCAATGCAATATTAAATCAAACAAGCAAACATAACCATGAAAATGGAGATACACATGACACAATATTTTTGACGTGGAAACCCTGTTAAGGGAGAAAACCATGGGGTGATTAACTCAAAGATTATTCTCTGTTAGAAGAATAAAGAAATACAAAATGGCACTTGCCAATTAGGGCTCACTGCCCGAGCACACTACTCACAAGGAGGCACACTACCTACAAAGAGACACACTGTCTACAAAAGAGTGTTATACAATACTTGAATTGATTGGTAGCATCTGTAAATGCTAGAGTCTAGTTCTGGTTAGGCTCAGTATACTGATCTGCTGCACTTCATCTTTCCTTTTCCCTTAAGCTTCTTTCCTTTCACATACCAGACCTTCTTTACTGCTTCTGCTCTGCTCTTCTGCTTTTATTCACACATTATTGACAACAACAACAACTCTCACAACTAAATTCATTGTGTATATATATCCGCACAAGTAATTTCATCATCTTTCTAGTCGGTATCCAGAATAGTCAATCTTTTCACTAATTCTGATCTATCAGCTGAATCCTTGCACATCAAGTAATGCGGATCAAGTATATGCTTGTATAAATCATTAATCATGTGAACATCAGACTACTCTTCAGATGAGTTACTGATTGTGGTAAAGGTTATGAAGGCATGAATCATGTCGGCCAATGCAGATCAAGTATATGCTTGTATAAATCATTAATCATGTGAACATCAGACTACTCTTCAGATGAGTTACTGATTGTGGTAAAGGTTATGAAGGCATGAATCATGTCGGCCAGACATGATGCATGCCTTCATAACCTTTACCACAATCAGTAACTCATCCAGAAAGTAGTCTAATGTTCTGTCAGTCAGTTCTTCCTCTGTTCACACTGTCACTCAAGAATCTGGTACTCAACTATCTATATCTTTTTCTTCATCTATCACCGGAGGCTAAATCCTTGGAATATACCACTCAAGGTAGTCCTCTTAACTTCCCCAAATCCGCACTGCACCAAGATACTTCCCCTGAGAGATCCAGACCTGTCTGTCGGACCTTGCCACATGCTCTATTCTTGTTTACCAGACCACAACATTCTTCACTCTGACTTTCGGTAGAGACACACCATGTCCTGCGGATATGTGGGATGAACTTTGTTGCCATCAATGACAACAATCATGAATCCATATAGTGTCTCTTGCCAACAGTCTTCACATCTATCTGTTCTACCTCCAAGTCATAAGCTGCTACGAGTGACAACAGGAATTGAATGGATGTCAGCTTTGCAACAGGAGAGAAGATCTCACCATAATCTATGCCCTCCACTTGTAAATACCCCTTCACAACCAATCTGGCCTTATACTTCTCAACACTACCATCTGCACCAATCTTCTTCTTGAACACCCATTTGCATCCAACGGGTTTCCATCCAGGAGGCAAAGGCACCAAGTCCCAAGTTTGTTTCTTTTCCAAAGAAGCCATTTTTTCCTCAATGGCCTCCTTCCAGGAACCTGCATCCTTCATATCCAAAGCCTTTGATATAGTTCTAGGTTCATCATTGTTAGTGATTAAAGCATAAGCACAACTAGAATCAAGCAATGTAAAACCAAACCTTTCAGGTTGCTTCCTTATCCATGTAGACCTCCTCAAGAGCTAAGGTTGAGGTTCAGCTTCTTCTTCTGAGCTTTTAGAGCTACTAGAGCTCTCCTCATTATTAGGTCCAACATTGTCTTTCTGTTCAGTCTTCTCAGGGGTGAGAGGAAACTGAACAACATCCTCTTTCTTTTCTTTTTCTCTTGGCTGCAAAATAGTGGAAGAAGGTGTAAGCTCTCTGAAGATGACACTTCTGCTGTACAACACTTTTTCATCCATGGGATCCCAAAGCTTATATCCTTTCACACCAACACCATAGCCAATGAAGATACATTTAACAGCTTTGTTCTCCAACTTTGACTGCTTCTCCCTAGGCACATGTGCATATGCCTCACAACTAAAAACATGAAGATGCCTTACTGAAGGATTTCTACCAGACCACACCTCCATGGGTGTCTTTCCAACAAGAGCTGATGTAGGAGATCTGTTTACCAGATAGCAAGCAGTGGCAACAGCTTCAGCCCAAAACTTTTGTTCTAGACTAGCTCCACTAAGCATACTCCTAGCCTTCTCCATCAGTGTCCTGTTCATCCTCTCTGCAACTCCATTTTGTTGCGGTGTGTATGGAGTTGTCTTATGTCTTTCAATCCCAAGTTCCTTGCAATACTTATCGAATTCTGTAGAACAGAACTCACCACCGTTGTCAGTTCTCAAACATTTAATCTTTTTACCAGTCTGATTTTCACAAAAGGCTTTAAACTCCTTAAACTTGCTATGGACTTCAGATTTGCTTCTGAGAAAATAAATCCATGTCCTACTGTAATCATCTATAAAAGATATAAAGTATACATATTTTGATAACGAAGGAACATTAACAAGACCAAACACATCAGAATGAATGAGGTCCAACACACCAGAAGACTTATGAGAACTCGAGTAAAAGTGAACACGGTTTTGTTTTCCATAAATGCAATGTTCGCAAAAGTCAAACTCAAGATTACAATCATCTAACCCCTCAACGAGGTTCTTATTTTTCAGGGTACGCAGACCCTTCTCACCAAAGTGGCCAAATCTCTTATGCCATAACATTGTCTTTTTTGCAGGAAGTTTAACTTCCAATGCACAATTACAACCATCAGGACTAGAAACAACAGATTTCTTCACTGCTCATTCAGATGTTGGGGATGAAGTGACTACTGCCCTCTTCCTTGAGTCAGAAGAACTATTGCATTGTGCAATGCATGCTTCCAGCTAAAGCAAAGTACCTCACCGAGTACCCTTAGCAAGCACCATAGATCCTCTAGTCATCTTGCATCCTTCTTTCGAAAAGACAACCTACACACCTGCATCATTCAAACTACTTACAAAAAGCAAGTTCCATGCTAAGCCTGGGATGTACATATCCCCAGAGATCCCCTTCACTCGACCATTAGGGAATCGGATAGAGACTCCTCCACAACCAACGATCTTCAGATGAGAGTCGTCACCCAGATACACCTTTCCACCATCAAACTCCTCATACTTAGTGAACCAGTCTTGATGTGAGGTCATGTGGAATGAGTCACCAGATTCGATTAGCCACACATCATCAGATGCATGGGTTGCCAGGGCTGCGATGAAGGCATCACTGTCATCTTGTGATTTGTCAGAATCTGAATCAAGAGCTTTCTTCTTTTTCTTCTTCTCCTCTTTGCATTCCTTTCAGAAATGCCCGGTCTTTCCACAGTTCCAATAAAGACCCTTGGACTTTCCAGGAGATTTGGATCTCCCACGGGATTTGGATCTACCCTTTTCAACTTTCTTGTCCTTCTTCTTCCCTTTCTCCTTAGATCTTCCACGAACTGCAAGGGCTTCTTTAGCTGCCTCAGAAGACTTTCTCCGCATCTCTTCAGATAATAGCGAAGAAACCACCTCTTCCATTTTGAATGTGGATGTGGTGCTTTCGATTTCCATGACAAGATGATCCCATGAGTCTGGTAGAGAACAAAGCAGGGTCATACATCGATCCTCCTCCTCCATCTTTACACCAATAGATGTCAATTATACAACCAGCATGTTAAAGGCATTCATATGTTCAACCATGGATCCTCCATCCTCCATTCGAAGAGAATACAACTTCTTTCTCAAGAAAAGTTTATTGACAAGGGATTTGGCTTGATACACATCGCCCAACTTTTTCCAAAGGAGTTTTGCAATGGTCTCTTCGTGGACATTTAACAACACAGAATTAGCAAGACTAAGTCTTATGAGACCCTTAGCTTTATGATCCTTTTGATCCTAGTCAGCTTGTGACATTGCAGCTGGTTTAGTTCCGTTCACACTATCCCAAAGGTCTCAGTCAACTAACAAGTCTTCCATCTTGAGCTTCCACAGCTCAAAATTACTGTCGTTGAACTTCTCTACTTCAAACCTTCCTGATGTGCCTGCCATCTCCTTGCTGCAATAAGATACAGAATGCTCTGCACAGACTCCCACTCAACCTAAGATTAGCTCAAAAAACCCCTACCCAACAACTAGGACCAAAGGTGATCAAGCTCTGATACCAACTTAAAGGAAGCTAGGTGTGCGGAAAACGCTTCCTACACTAATCTAATGAGGAGAGGGCTATGCAAATTCAAAACTATCCTAACTATTACAGCAATGTTAAAGCATTAACATGAGATATTGCAGCAAAACACAAGAGCCAGAAAGAAGATAGAAGAAGAGAGACAAAGATTTATGGTGGGGAAAACCCTTATCGGGTGAAAAACCCCACACTCAGAAACCTGCACAATGTATTATAAAATCTGAAAGAATGTTTACAATACACTTGTAATGCAAGCTTCAATGGTCTTCGACACTCATGTCTAGAGTCAATCTAGCAGCATAACAATACCTGTAAACTTGTGATACAAATTCCATCTCCAAACACCTGTATATATAGAGTAGTACAATAGAGGTAGCTTCTAGAGCAAGTCACACAAGGAATTCATCCAAATCCATGTGGCCCAATTTCCAAGGCCATAAAACATGCATATGACACTTGTAAGTGATTCTCTTTCATCCCTTACAACCCCCCAACTTGGGTACCCTAAATTTACCCAATTAATGTATGACAGATGCTCTTACAATGTCATAAAATCTGTCATATATGAGAACTCTTACAGCTGTAAGAGAATCTGTCATAATTGTCTATTAATAGCAGATTCTCTTACAACCTTGTCATAGTCAAACTTGGGTGCATACTTCCCCATGCAAGATGCTTTTGGACACTTTTCTTCACCTGTCATATAATCTTCCATTTTCGGCCCTTACATGTCATAGATTCTATCATAGGAATATGTCATAACGCTTACGCGCCATAAACCTCTTACAATACCCAAAAGATGCCAACACATGGCAAAACTCTTCTACCACAAGGTAGAACGCCTATCTCCTCATATGAGGACAAAAATTACATGTGGTCACCTTCCATGTAGGATGACACATCACCATGCCAACTCCCACAAAGTGACGAAATAGGATTTGCATCCAAATTACAATAATAGGCAAAAAATAAATACAATTAAATAATAAATGCTAGAAACTTGCAAAGGTTGAGACACCTTAATTCCCAACATTTATCATCCTCTTGAACTTCTGGGGGAACATATATGTCACCTATGGACTTCATTTACTCAATGGTTAATCTTTAATGGGCTCTTTTCCTCACTTCCCTATCACTTTTGTAGTCAGCCCAAAAATCTTCAATATGTATATGATGTTTATACTTTTTATCAACAAAGTTCTGGATCCTATGGAAAGGATCAAATTTGCTGACTAAATCAAATTCCTGAAAGCCATAATATCTTAATTCTTGCTCTGAATTTCATACAACTTCCTCACTGAAACAGAAGTACCTGTCAATAGCCCAAGGCAACTTCAGATTTCCTCTAGTGAACTTCTTCTTATACATTTTAAAGGCATTCAAGTTTTGCCTTGGAAATTCCAAAACAATTAATTTATCAGAAGGATACCGAGGTAGCATAAACGGCCTTCCTTCAAATCCTTTAGTCCTTATGTAAGTAAAATGTGCAAATTGAATAAACCAAGAACTATGCAATCCAATTGCATCCTCTACACTTTTAGATAGTCTTTTATCAGGTTCCTCTCTCAAAACTCTCACTATGTAAGTATAAAATACATCATCGACTAAGGCAAACTTCTTCAATGCATTTTCCACTTGCAGTTCAGGGTAGTACTCATATATTAATTTCTGACTAGGACCATTCCCTAGGGTACCAACCCTTTCTATTCCATGTATATATGGTCTAATTTCTACTGCACATGAATATAACACGTATGAGGATAGATAAAAGGGCACCATCTTTTGTTTTCTCAGCATGGCTTGTTTCCAAATAGGTATGCTTATTGCTTTAGCCCAGTGGATCTGCCCTTGCTCTTTTTCTTCTGCTCTTATGAACTCAATAACAATGAACATCCAAGGTTCACATTTGGTGCCATCTCTCAACCCTACGAATCTACTTAGCATTTTGATCATCAAATAAATTTCTTCCTTGAAGTATATTCGCATCAGATTCTTATGCACCCTAGCTACAACCTTGGGCTTATTTTCCATGCTGTACCAACTGTGGAATATTTTACCCTTACACTCCCTTTCATTTGTATGAAAGTCTTCATTATATTGATCAATATCAATATCTCTCATTTTCTCATTGATTTCTAATCCAAATGTCTTGCCAATCCCCTCTGTAGTTAAATCAGCAATAAGTCTGTCATACAACATAATCATCCTGGTAGCTGGATCATATAGAGTTACACAATCTAAACACAAATCTCTAGCCTCCATTGCCAATGGGAAACCTGCAGCCCTGTATAATCCGCTCTCCCATATACATTTCATATCTTGTGAAGCATCTGTAGCAGTGATTTTCTATAAAACATCATCTACATCATAATTTATGATGTTTGTATCTGTTCCCACTCCACTCATACTGATTAGGGATGGATAACCTCTGTGCAAGGGCAACTCCTCTTTCTCTATCTCTTTGCGTGGTTTCCTCTCTTTTTTCACCTCACCCCTTGTATCCTTTTTCTATTTCGGGGCCATCCTGTGGAAACATGCATCTTTTAACTTTTGTTTTACTTTCCTGTCTAGGGTTTTTACAATGAATTTATGCTTTTTTACCATTTTAACCTAACCCGTTTGTCCTTTCTATTTTTGACTTTTAAATTTGTTAATCCCTACCCAATTAATTAACAGTTAAAACAAGGATTGAACAAATTTCTACATTTTACTAACATTACTGAAATTAATAGGTATTGACCCAACTAAAATGTAACGGAGGATAAATACCTATATATCTTGACCACTTGACTTGAGTCGTTGACTTACTTTTACCTTTTTACTTTCATCCAGCTACTGTAACTCCATCGCCTCGGTGAATTCTATTCAATTTATGTAACGATTTTCTTTCTCTACAATTTTTAATTCTTAGCAATGTCAATCTGAAAGCAAAATGCATTTAACTTTACCCTGACTCTCGCTAAATTTTACTTTTCTTGAGTGTTCGATTGACATTAATTACAGTAATTAATGCACCAAAACTTTCAGCCTTTTATTGCAGTGTTTGTGTTTTAAACTTTTTTACCGTTAGTTTAATTCTACATACATACCTTTTTCTTTGTATTTTCCCTTGTATGTTTTCTTTGTATGTCTTCTTTGTATCTTTAAACATACAAGCACTTTATGCAAGAAATCAAACTAAAGTTCCCTCCCTTTTCTGCTTTTCTATACATCCTTGTATATCACCATTTGTATGTTACTCTTTGTATGCCTCATTATATACAAGCGCATATGCAACAACCTCTACAAACCCTCTCTTTACCTTTTATCGCTCGCGATGCTTTTAATTTCTTTATATCTTGGATATGTATATCATAAACATAGTGTTGGCAAGAGACATGTTGTGGCTTCATGAGTGTTGTCATTGATGGCAATAAATTCCATTCCACACATCCGCAAGACATGGTATGATCATACCAGAAGACAGACTGAAGTGCATCTTGGTCTGGTAAGAAAGAACAAAGTATGTAGCAAGGTCTGATAGTCAAGTTTGAATCTCTCAAAGGAAACATCTCAGTATAGTGCGGACTTGGGAAAGTCAAGAGGAGTATCCTAACTAATAGATTCCATGGATTGAGCCTCCAGTGAAGAAAGAGTGGAGAGTTATGAGCACCTAAGTATTGGGTTCCTGTTTGGTAGAATAGACTGAGGAAGAACTGACCAGCAGAGCATCAGAACTTAATCCGGATCAGATATTGATGGTGATCAATCTTTTTGAGGTATCATCCATGATTGGCCAACATGATTGATGACTTCTATAAACATCCCCTTGATACGCATCACTTGGTAACAATGATTCAGCCGACAGATCAGAGTTTGGAAAGATATTGACTATTCCGGTTGCTGACTAGAAAGGTGTTGAAATCATTGGTGTGGATATATATATACCAGATGAATTTGGATGGGAAGTTGTGTTGGAAGTGTGTATGGTGTGTGAAGAAAGGCAGAGAGCGGTGTAGAAGCAATAATATAGATCCGGTATGTGACAGGACTGTAGCACCAAGGAGAGGAAGAATGAAGTGCAGTAATTCAGTGTATTGAGCTTAACCAGAACTAAACCTAAGCACATGTGGATGCTTCTTATCAGTTCAAGTATCTAGTTTACTTCTATAAACTATTGTAGGCAGTGAGCCTCTTGTGAGCAGTGTGCTCGGGTAGTGAGCCCTAATTGGCAAGTGCCATTTTGTACTACCTCATTCTTTTAACAAAGAATACAATCTTGGGTTAATCACCCCATGGTTTTTTCCCTTAAGATGGTTTCCACGTCAAAATATTGTGTCATGTGTATTGAGTTTATTTCTGCTTCCATTGTTATATGATTTGATATTGTTCTAATAGTTAAACAAGAAAAGAAAGTCAAATAATTAAGATAACTGATTCACCCCCCCACTCTCAGTTATCAACAATTGGTATCAGAGCCAAGTTCCTCCAAATAGAGCCTAACACCTTGAGGAAGATCTAGGAATTCCAATGGATATGTATGTTATGAGGGAACAACTTCAATCTGCCCTAGATGATCTTGAGTAATCCTGCTTCGAAGTCAATGAGTTGAAGAAAGGACCCAAACAAGCTGATGATTTCATAGATGAACTTAAAGAAAAATTGTGTATCTCTATGAAAAAGAGAAAGGAACTACTTCATCAGTTGGCAAATCAAAGTGAAGCAAATAATACTGACAAAGATCTGAAGGAGAAAACCAAGTTATGTGAAAAGTTATTAAAAGAGGTCAGTATGGTAAGACATGAAATGGAATTAGGAGTTATGAAATTCACTCAAGAAATTGAAGAGAAAAGAAAAACTAAAGATGATCTAAGACAATCTCTCAAGGAGAAGTCAGAAGACTACCACAAAATGGATAGAATAATCAGGCATCTAGAATCTGATCTTGAAGAAGCTAGAGATAATGAAGAACAACTTGAGAATCATATTGACACTCTTAAAAGGGATCTTCAAACTGCAAATGAATACAAAGGGAAATTTAAGATAAGCTCTGCTCAACTTGAAGTTCTTCTTGAAAGCCAAAAGAGGGTAGATGACAAGCAAGGCTTGGGGTATGAGAAAGGTGAAAGCTCCGGATCTGGTTAGAAGAACTCTGGATCTAGAAATCCAAGGAATATGCCTAGAAGACCTCTGGTAAGGCAACCAAATGCTCAAAGATATCCATCCTTCAATGGATACTGTATAAAGCAAATCAGTGTAGAAGAAGAATGAATCAGAATAACTCATCCTTCTCTGGACAATGTTTTAATTGCAAAAGGTATGGTCACAAATCTCATGAGTGTAGAAATATGCAAATGAACAATTCATTCAATGGTAGATGCTTTGCATGCAATAGAATGGGGCATGTGGCTAATTAATGTAGATCAAGAGGATATTAGTCAAATATGCAAAGAAATGTTGTTTGCTACAATTGGAATAGATCTGGTCATATTGCCAAATTCTGCAAAAGTAAGAATTAGGATAAAAGGGGTCCAGTGCATCTTAATCAAAACCAAGACAAAGGAAAAAGAAAAGTGAATGCGGATTAAATTCAAAGGGAGATGAACAAGATTTGGGTAAAGAGGAGTTCAGAAGATGCTAAGGATGGATCCACACTAGAATCTGGTGTTGATATTCCTTCCAGAAATTGAATAGATAGCTCTGGCTCAGGGGGAGTCACAAAAAAAAACAATTTCCCCCAGCCAGTCAATTAGTGCCTGAAATTGGCACATAGAATGTTGTGGATTGAAAGGATTGTCAGAGAAACATCTAAATAACTCTTGGTAAAGATATGAGAGATCCGCAAGAAGTTTTGAAAAGGTTAAATATCTAAGATTAATCCGGTTTGATAGTCATCCGAAAAAAATAGGACTTTCGTAGTTAGATCCAGTGAAATTCAAGGTTGAAGTATTTGGATTCTAGGATAAATGGATTGATTAGAGAAAGATAGATAGATTGCTAATATTTACCAAGAATAACTCTAAGTGCATCTCAGTGATCTAGAAAAATCTCTTAGGACAAGAAGCAACCAGAATGATTCAAGCAGTGCATTTATTGCAAAAAAGAATTAGGGTTTGTGCAAAAATAAAAGGGTTCTTTTGTTCATCATTTGTACATTTGCATTCAAAAAGAAGAGAAAAGGAGCTCTACAACAAATTATCTCAACTTCTCAAAGATCAACCACTGAAGTCGATTCATCCAACAATTCGATCCAGATTACCTTGTGAGCCCTAATAGTGTAAAAGGTATTTTTCATTCTTGATATCTCTATGCAAATCTTTTGAAAGATGGCTACTTCGAATGTGGTGAAGATCTCTGATAGGCCTCGTCCAAAATTCAAGAAACATCCATACATATCCCTAGAAGTTGATCCCCTAGGCACCTTTTCAAGCATTCCGCATGGGGTTTTACATGTAGAAGATGTCAGGGCATATATTCATGCGAATATTGAAGAGTTTGGGGAATCTAAGCTGGTTGATATCTATCACAACCATTTGATAGATGACTCATTTGAACTCAAACCTCAATACAAATCCATCTGGGACAAGCACTTTGCATAGTGCATTCATTTCCCCTATTTTTCAGAAGATGAATGGGTCTGGTATGTTTTGAGAAGAGTGCATCACAAGTTCATATGGTTGAATAGACCACTCAAGATCACAAAAGATGCTATTAGGGTGGTAACTAGTTTACACTCATCCGGAAGGTTACCTATTGTCAAATCTGTCAAAAACCAAACTGTGAGTGAGGCCACCAAATCAAAATTTGACAAGAGGGCAATGATAATTGAAGATATCATTGATCCAGATATCAAGTTTGCATCCATGATAATTGGTTACAAGATATATCACTCCAGCAAGGAAAATTCAATACCCGCAACTGCAATCTACACAGCTTATCAAATGTTACAAGAAAATGCTGACTATGATCTTTGTGAGCTTCTCCTAAACCAACTCTTGGAGAATCTACAGAAGATAAAGAAGGACAAGAAGAATTCCTTCAAATACGGTGGCTTGATACTCTGTCTGTTCTTCTATTGCCATACAAATAAGGGATTATTTGCATGGACTTGGTGATGCCAAGACACAAAACATAGCACTCTGGGGCTTTTTCAAGAACTTTCAGAATATGCAAACTAGAGAGAGAATTCCCCAATCTCTAGTTGAAAAGTATAAGGATACAGTATGCTTTATGGTAGAAACTAATCAGTGCCTAATGGAGGCAGTAGAGCTAAGGATAGTCTGGATCATGCCAATGGGGTATGAAGTAGATGAGAAAATTGTAGAGCTACATGTTCAACATATGCTTAGTCAACCCAAGGATCCCAAGGCAGAAAGGTTTGGAACTGTTGAAGAGTTGAGTGTGAAGATCCATGTGGAGCTAAGATAACTGGAAATAAAAAGAAAAGTGAGGAGGGAAGTAGAAGAATTTGCCAAAAGGCATGGAATATCAAAAGAGGCACTTGATGCAAATAGAGAGAAGATGGAGAGGGAAGAGAAAGAAAAGGAAGAAGCAGAAAAAGAAAGTGCTCTGGTAGAAGCCCCCTCTCGGACCAGATCCTCTAAGAGATCTGCACCTGCCACTGCTAAGAGCTCAAAGGCATCAAAACCGGAAGCAAAATCATCTGGTAAAGGTGAGAAGAGAACAAAGACAAAGTGTACTAGATCATACACAAGCCTCAAAGATGATGAAGAGATAGAATCAGATGAGGAAGTAAAGAAAATGAAGAAGAAGAAGAAAAGAACTACTGAACCCTCTACCGGTCAAGACAAAGAAGAGAAGGCAAAGGAATTTGTTGAAAAACCCACTCTCCGCATTGATGATATCATCAAATCAGTTGTTGTGCATGGGAACCTTCAACTAATGGTTGAATTCTATGATGAATATGGTGAAATGATCAGAAGATATTGCAAGATGCCACAGTCAGGTATCTAAACATCTACAACAAAGCATTCATTGAAATTATATCTCTGATTCCCAAAAGCTTAGAGAAGGAACTTGAAATAAGGAAGAACAATGCCCAAACAAAAGATCTAGAATTCTGGGAGTAGATAGCTATTCAGCTCTATCCTTCAATCACTTAGAAACAAATGAATATGATCTTTAAAGATTGCAAGGATGAGTTTCAGAGCAAGGCTAGGATGAACCAGCTAATGCTTGGAGAGATTGACAAAGTGGCAAAAGAAACAGAAGAGATCCTTCAGAATGCTATTAAAAGATTCAGTCTTCCTATGATAGAGGACTTAGGTGATGAACCCTCAACCACAAATGACAAAGGAGAATCTACTAAGATAGTTGTAGAAGAGATAAGGGAGACAAGTGAAGAGAAAGCTAAGGACTTAGATTCCTCTATTCTAGAAAAGGAAGTCCAAGAAGAAGCAAATATCCCTCACCCAGTTTCCCCTACAGACTCCGGATCGAAAGGAGAAGAAAGAATAGAGGAGAAAACTAGTCAAGAAGAAGTAAATGAAAAAGAAAAAGACCAAATAGAGAAGACTCTAAGAGATAGTTCTGAGACTGCAGAAGAGAAGAAGACTCTGTCTCTGGCAAGAGACACTGTAGAAACTGTCAAAGATTTCTTGACCAAAGAGATGATTGAAATTGATGAACTGAATTTGCTTCAAGGACCATTCAATTTTGATTCCCTTTTCCTGGTTCAAACAATGAAGATAGCTTCCTTTACCCAAGCAAAGGCAAAAGAAAAACTTTTGAAGTCTCAGATGGAAGACTGTGAGCTGATAGAGGTTGCATCCAGTGCATTAGAGAAAACCATGCCATCCTTCCAAAAGGATTCTTTAGCCTCCTCATCTAGTAACTTAAAATCTCTTGTCAATTCAATTAGCACTCATTTTGATTCTTTGGAGAAGTCAGCTGAAGATAAAGTCCAGAAAGAATTTTTGGAAAAGAGACTCTCTGATGTGCAGGGTTTGATAACAAAAGATAGGAGAGTTATGGATATTGGGATAAAGAGCTTAGAAAATGCTCTCAAAGATGGTGGAGATATATATAATTTTTTTTTTATCCTGGCCTAAAGTGACTAAGGCTATTGAGAAGAAAGTAAAAGAGCAAGAGGATAAACTATTAAGTTTATCTCAAAGTTTTGACCCTCTCTCCTCTTCCATAGTAAATCAAGAATGTCAAACTATTGTAGTCATAAATGAAATGAAGAAGCTTGAGAAGGAGAAGAAAAATAGAATAAATAGGTTAAGTGAACTTAGAGGGATCATTATCCCTAAGTTAGAGGCCATGCATGAGGCCCTAACTAATGCTCCAGCCATAGCCCGGACCAGTGATCTGTCAGACATTAAGAAGGTAGAAGCTTTTGCATTCCTATTGAGTGGACATATCTCAATTTTGGACAGGATGAAGCAAAGTTGGGCGATAAAATTTGTCCAGCTAAAGACAACTTTTGTAGACATCTTTCAATATATGTAAGTATAACATATATATCTATATATATACTTATGCGGCTAAGTATAGTTGAATTTTTGGAGATTTTGCTATGCAGACCCTACCCTTTTCCATTGATGTCAAAGGGGGAGTGAGGAGTAGTGAAAAATGAGGAATCTAGCTAAGGGGGAGCTCTGGAAAAGTATACATAAGAATGAGAGCATCAGCCAAGGGGGAGTATACTTTAACACATAGTCATTTTTCACTAAGTGTTGCCATCAATGCCAAAGGGGGAGATTGTTGGCAAGAGACATGTTGTGGCTTCATGAGTGTTGTCATTGATGTCAACAAAGTCCATTCCACACATCCGTAGGACATGGTATGATCATACAGGAAGACAAACTAAAGTGCATCTTGGTATGATAAACAAGAACAGAGTATGTAGCAAGGTCCGACAGTCAGGTCCGGATCTCTCAGAGGAAGCATCTCAGTAAATTGAGGACTTGGGGAAGTCAAGAGGAGTATCCTAACTAATAGATTCTAGGGATTGAGCCTCCGGTGAAGAAAGAGTGGAGAGTTATGAGCACCTAAGTATTGGATTCCTGTTTGGTAGAATAGACTGAGGAAGAACTGACCGATAGAGCATCAGACCTTAATCCGAATCAGATATTGATGGTGATCAAGCTTTCTGAGGTATCATCTATGATTGGTTGACATGAGTGATGACTTCTATAAGCATCCCCTTGATACACATCACTTGGTAACAAGGATTCAGCCGACAGATCAGAGTTTGGAAAGATATTGACTATTCTGATTGCCGACTACAAAGGTGTTGAAATCATTGGTGTGGATATATATACTAGATGAATTTGGATGGGAAGTTGTGTTGGAAGTGTGTATGGTGTGTGAAGAAAGGAAAAGAGCAGTGTAGAAGTAATAATACAGGTCTGGTATGTGACAAGACTATAGCACCAAGGAGAGGAAGAATGAAGTGCAATAATTTAGTGTATTGAGCTTAACTGGAACTAAACCTAAGTACATGTGGATGCTTCTTATCAGTTCAATTATCTAGTTTACTTCTATAAACTATTGTAGGTAGTGAGCCTCTTGTGAGTAGTGTGCTCAAGCAATGAGCCCTAATTGGCAAGTGTCATTTTGTACTACCTCATTCTTTTAACAGAGAATACAATCTTGGGTTAATCACCCCGTGGTTTTTTCCCTTAACAGGGTTTCCACGTCAAAATATTGTTTCATGTGTATTGAGTTTATTTCTACTTCCATTGTTATATGATTTGATATTGCTCTAATAGTTAAACAAGAAAAGAAAGTCAAATAATTAAGATAACTGATTCACCCCCCCTCTCAGTTATCAACACATACAAGCATTTAAACATACAAAGACTTTTCTATACTTAATTTCTTTTCGCATCCAGCTTGAATCTTCTATTTGCACCTTTCAACTTGTACATCAGCTTGTATATCGAAGATATACATTGTTATTATACAAGCCCGATATGCAAGCAGTAGGACCCACCTTACCTTTCTAATTGTATCTCTGCGATACAACAATGCTTGTATCTATCTCTTAGATACAAGGCCCTATACATACGAACTCACTTGTATCTTCCTTTCAGACTTCTCATTTTATAAACCGCAGTATGTAACCCTTTTCAGCTCTGACTTGTATATACCATGAAATGCATCCTCTGATATTCATTAAGTCTCGATGCATCCTTTTAACCAAATTTCAATCTTTCATGAATTCTGCATTGTATGTATATTGAAATGTATAATCCGAAACATACATACAAAGCACGAAACATACAATAATAAAACCTCATTTCATAATCTTTTCAATTCTACGGCATACATATACCATTGTATATCATCTTGTATGTCTCCCTTTCGCCAAACATACAAACTTAAAATACATCTAACGGACTCAACCGATTATGCATTTAAACTTTGAACTCTGTCGGGTCTGACTTGTATGTATAGATAGAATGTTAACAAAATGCATACAAGTACACGGATGTAACAAAACCGATAACTTCTTTTGCAACTTATACAATGACTCGATATACAAACAACTTTGTATATGCAACATACAAACCCTCCTATAGTGCATTTTCCAAAAAACACATATAACTTGCAAAATATTGGGAATTTTTAAATGGTTCAAAAAGCAATCCTTACTCATTTTTGAGAAGGAATTCACCCATACTCTGCCCTAGTACTTAATGCTCTTTTTTCTTTATTTTGAACAAGGTTTGTAACATTCACTTCCTTTTCCCTTTTGCCACCAAGCAAAAAGCACAGCCACATCAGGGGTCCTCTTTTGCTGAGAAGTAAAATGGGGTGTGTTGTGAGCATCACAACATGTGGGTCAAATGTGTGAAAAGGGATATAATCTAAGATTCAAGGACAATGGATGCAAGATCAGGGAAAGCTCTAGAACAATCATTGCAACTGGTAAAAAGACCAAAGGTAATATCTATCACTTGAAAGGAACTAAAAATTATTGTTTGTTGGCTCAGACTGATGAGAGTTGGTTATGGCATAGAAGGTTGTGTCACATAAATTTTGAGAACATTATGAAGATAAGTAACACATAGGCTATTAGAGATCTGCCTAGGCTTGTGAAGCCTGCTAATCAAATTTGCAAAGAGTGTCAATTTGGGAAACAAACAAGAACAAGTTTCAAAAGCAAGGACCAATCAGTTGAAGGACTACTTGAGCTAGTGCATATAGATCTATGTGGAACTACTAGAGTAAGAAGTTTACAAGGAGACATGTACTTCATGTTGCTTATTGATGATTATTCTAGAATGACTTGGGTTACCTTTTTGAAAGAAAAGGCTAAAGCCCTAGATAAGTTCAAGGCTTTTAAGGCAATGGTTGAGAATGAGATGGACTTGAAGATTAAATGCTTGAGGTATGATAGAGGAGGAGAGTTTACATCAAATGAATTCAATTTCTTTTGTGAAGAACATGGAATAAAGAGACAACTATCTACACCTAGAACTCCACAAAAAAATAGAGTTGTTGGGAGGAAGAATAGAACAATTCAAGAAGTTGCTAGAACCATGATGAAGGAAGCTGATATGCCAGAAGCATATTGGAGAGAGGCAATTCATACAGCTATGTACATCCTAAATAGAGTCCAAGTAAAAGGTAGCAGCTCTAAGACTCCTTATGAATTGTGGCATGGCAAAGTTTCTACTGTGAAATATTTCAAAGTTTTTGGTAGCAAATGTTATATCAAAAGGGAAGAAGATCTTGGCAAGTTTGATACTAGATGTGATGAAGGAATCTTCCTTGGTTACTCTACTAAGAGAAAAGCATACTGGTGCTATAATAAGAGGCTAAATAAGATCATTGAAAGTGCAAATGTCAAAGTTGATGAAAGTAAGGGAAGGTCTTCAAAATTAAATGGATATGAATTAGATGAACCAGAGTTTTCAGAAGTGGTGTAGCATGAAGATAGCTCAGTTGAAGAAGAACAAGCCTCGAAAAGTGCCACCAAAACTCCAAGGTATGTGAGACTCAATCATTCTAAAGATTAGATTATAGGAGATAAGAGCAAAGGGATCTTAACCAAAGAAAAGCTGTAGAGGAGCAAATAAATTTCTGTCTGATTTCCAATATTGAACCTAAAATGGTGGATGAAGCCTGCAAAGATGAAAACTGGGTAAAGGCTATGGAAGAGGAATTGATGCAGATAGAGAAGAATCAGACTTGGGATCTTGTTCCCAGACTAGCAGATAAGAATGTAATTAGCACAAAGTGGGTCTATAGAAATAAGATGAATAAGAATGGTGAAGTGGTAAGAAACAAAACAAGATTGGTATGTGTAACATTGGAAATTGTCGTCCTGTATGGAATGGTACAATTTCCCTCGATTTAGCTCCTCACTCTTGGTGGTCTCTCAACCTTTTCTTTCTCAGCCTTCCCGAAACCCTAATTGACTTAGTCTAGGAGCAATCTATTCACTTTTTGAGGTAACTGATTGATAAAACCTAGAAAGAGATTTGAGAATAGGGTTCATAGGACCCCCAAAAATGTAGATCTGATCTAAAATTGGGGGCTTGGACTTGGACGCCCGTGCCCTAGTCCTCCCTGGTTTCATGGGATTTTGAATTTTGGCAGGGTGTCAGTTCCTGTCGAGTGCCTCAGGATTCTGTTTTCAAATTCTTAGTTTTCACGTGATATCGAGATGTTACTTCAAAATTTGAATTCCCTAAAGCTTGATATAAAAAGACATTTGCAATTCATTTTATCACACACAATTCTTATGTAACCTTGATGCCAAAACTCTGCTACAATTGCCATTGAAGATTAGTGACTTGTTGAAGCTATTCATAGTATTCTTTATTTGGTATCTTGGAGACAATGGATGAAGGTTAGGAATCAAGATCTTGAGTCTATCTTGCTCTTCCTAGGGTTTGTACACCTTTTGCATGATCAGGAGAAGGGTTGAAGCCTCCAACAGCAAGTTTGGAGATCCTCCACGGACATTGCTGATTCACCTTCTTTTTCATGCAAGTCTTCATTTGTTTCATCTCCTTGAGGTGAAGTTGTATGTTTTTATTGTTGCAAAGCAAGTTGTTGATCTTCCCTTGATTGAGACATCTAGGGTTTGATTTTATGCATACACACATTGTTAGGTTTGCACACACTTCTGTAAATATTTTCCTTTGGCTATTGTTGAGGTAGAAATACCAAAGATGGGGCTTGACTGAGGCAAGCTCCTATATAGCTGCAACAATTTCTTTCTTTTGTATGTGCAGATCATGTTTCACAGGTTCTAGCAAAAAGAAGCTATAGGAAGAAGGATATTGCAGGTACAATCATGATATACTTTTAGATTTTTAGATTCTGAGACTTGTGAGACACTAGAGCAGGTGCCTTAGTCCAACTAGGTGTTTCCTCCGAGATCTAGAAGACATTTTACAGTCTCAGACACCCTGCTTAGAAGGTTTTTCTATTCAAAAGTTTGCAAGACATTGGAGCAAGCTCCCTATTCTAGGTAGCCCTCAAAATCTAGGTACTATGTCTCTGGAACCTCTCCTCTACACCTCTATGATCAATTTTATTAGATATTTCATCAGTTTCTGTATATTGCTAAATTGAGGCATAATTAGGGTTTTTACTTGGTTGAAAGTACAACATTTGGCAAAATCTTGATTAGGGCCTTAGGTTTCATACCCATGTGAGCATCAAGGGGAGGCAAAGTGATTAGAAGACTATTTCAAACATACTCTTTGTCATCCCCAATGCTTAGCGGTGAGAAAGGGTAGTATTTGATGTAGTAAACAAAACTATCACTTTTCACCCTAAACGGTATGCAAAGGATACACTCAAGTTGAAGGATTAGACTTTGAATAAACTTTTGCTCCTGTGGCAAGGATTGAAGCAATAAGGATGTTTTTGGCTTTTTCTGCCTATAAAGATTTCAAGGTCTACGAAATGGATGTGAAGTCTAATTTCTTAAACAGAGACTTAGAAGAAGAAGTCTATATTAAACAACCAGAAGGATTCCAGTCATCAGATCAGGGTGACATGGTATGCAGATTGAAGAAGGCTTTGTATGGATTAAAACAAGCTCCTAGGGCATGGTATGCATGGTTGGACAAGTATTTGATATAGATAGAGTTTAGTAAAGGTACTACAGACAACAATAACTACTTCAAGATAAATGGTGAACAAATGCTAATTGTTGCAATCTTTGTGGATGATATTATTTTTGGAGGAAATGAACATATGTGCTCATTTTTTACTGGAGAAATACAAAGTGAATTTGAAATGTCTATGTTTGCAAAGATGAACTTCTTCTTAGGTTTGCAAATAAGCTAGTCAGATAAAGGTATCTTCATTTCTCAATCTAAGTATGTGAAAGAGTTATTAAAGAAATTTGGGATGCAAGACTCTAAACCAGTTTGCATACCTATGGTTTCTAGTTGTAAGTTGAGTAAAGATGATAACTCACCCATGGCAGATCAGAAAAGGTATATCTCTGGCCCAATCTGCATTAGTGTATGCACTGAGGGTAAAATCATTATCCTTAGGATACCAAAATCCATAATAGGAAAAGTACAAGTGGAGGTGCATTCTTCTTGGGAAAAAGGTTGGTATCTTGGTTGAGCAAGAAAAAGGATTCAATATCTCTATCTACTACAGAAGCAGAATACATTGTAGTAGCATGTAATTTTACTCAAGTGTTATGGATGAAGTAGACTTTGAAGGACATCATATTTGTGTATAAAGATCCAATTACAATCTTTTGTGACAATACAAGTTCCATAAACATATCAAAGAATCCGGTAATGCATTCAAGGACAAAGCACATATCTATTAGGTATAATTTTTTGAGAGAAAAGAAGACAGAGAATGAAGTCAAGTTGGAGTATGTTTCTACCAAGGATCAGATCGCAGATATTTTTACCAAGCCTCTACCTAAGGACACTTTTGAGTTTCTTAGAGAAAAGTTAGTGGTTATCACCCCTTATGCTCTAAACTAAGATACATAATAGTGCATCAATTCAGAGGTGTTCAGAGATTTGGATTGATGTTTTTCAGGGCTACTCCTTAGGGGGAGTAATCAAAGAGTTCTGAAGAGAGATTGGATCAGTACAGAAGAGTGCAAGTATGTGCCCTTTTCCATTGATGTGAAAGGGGGAGAGAAGTCATGTGAAAAACTTAGAGTATAGATGTGAAAGAGAAAGGGGGAGAATCTTGCAAAAAGAAAGAGTGCAAGTGTGTAAAGAGAAAGGGGGAGAATCTTGTCTTTATGGTTGTTGTAGCTTTTCACATCATATGTTGCCATCAATGACAAAGGGGGAGATTGTTGCAAGTATGTACCTAATCGGTGTTGTCATTGATGTCAACATAACTTTGTTGTCATTGGTGTCAACTATATCTTACTCTATTATATGTTAGGAAGCTCTGCATGTTGAGGATATTGAAAAAATTGGCCTCTCCGGAAGAAACAAGTTACAGAGAAGTGCAGTACAAACAGTGAGTGGCATGTTGAAGAACAACCTGGTAGACTGCTCTGCATTTCCTTCTGGGTGAAGATCTTTTTGTGTAGATTGGAGGCTATTCAAAGAGATGCCTAGAGTTACTGAATCCTAAGTTTGAGCCTTCGATATTAAGAATTGAGAGAGTTGCAATCAGTAGAGTAAAGTCTACCTTTTCTAGAAGATTAGTTGGGACAAGGAGAAAGTAATATGCTCCGCATTCTTCCATAGTAAAGTATTTTTCTTTGTGGTTTGAGAGTGAATTCTATGATGATCATAAGTGCCTACAATTGTAGTGGTTAGTGGTTTGGTGGTCTGCAAGCTATCTTTCTTTTATGACAAATGAAGACAGAGAAGATCATGTGTTCTGGTGAGAAGAATCCTATGGATAAGTGGATAAGATTTGTACAGTTGCTCCTGATGATTATAACATGCTTGTGGGTACCTCCTAATCATGTTCATGTCATTACATTGGTCCGTGTGGAAGAAATGTGAAGGTGTTTGAAGATTACTTCTAGATAGTGTGTTGTGTAACTAGCTTGGCCTACTTGGTTGATTCCAGCAATTGCAGAGATCTCTTGAAGATTGTGAAGGCGTGTTGAAGCATGGAAGATTGTGTTTAAGTCCCAACTAAGGCATGGCGTGATCCACGTGCATTTTTATCTCCCTTGCATAATGTTGTAATAGGTCAAGACCTATTTTGAAAATGTTTGTAATGTTGACCTTGGAGATTGTTCCAATGGTTGATGATTGTAATGCCGACCTTGATGATCATTCCAAGCTTGATGTAGTGTATAAATACTTGTAACTGAATCATGGAAAAGTTGTCCTTGAGCAAAAATGAAAAGATTTTAAGAAACATCCAAAAGGAAAAGAAGAGAAGAGGAAGAACAAAGAAGAGTGGAGAAATTAATGTACTTCAATGATAAACATAGAAAAGTGTTGATCATGGTAGTGTTCCTGGTAGTGAGCTACTAGTAGGGTTTAACATCCCTTATTATAATCTTTCTTGGTTTAGGGTCGAGGCAGTGAGCTTGCTAGTCATAGTTGTTCTTCATGATAGTGAATCAGTATGATTAGGCCCGTGGAGTGACCAAGCTTGATCATCATTAGTTCAAGATTACAATATATATTAAGAGCTAATTCTCTCTGTGGTTTTTCCCCACCCTGGGGTTTTCCATGTAAATTTGGTGTCTCTTGTGTTTGTTGTTGCATATGTGGTTAAGTTTCTAATTTTATGGTTTCATGGTTAAATCTTAAGAATTGCAGACAAGTGTTGAATGTTTTAATATAGAAGTATTTGAGTTTTTAAGACAATTGATTCACCCCCCCTCTCAGTTGTCCAATGCATATCAACAATGAGGAGATCGTTATCCCTGTTGAACACATAAACAAGCAAAATGGTCATAATGAGCATACTAGAAACAAGTTCTACATGATGTAGATCCCATCAAGTGTGAGGACAAACCTGTCACAATGGATCACATTAAGCCTATAAATGATAAAGGTACCATAATCATGAACGATGAGATAGCTCAAACATCCTATCACCTTCATCCAACCATCTTTATCAAAGTAGGCTTCCTCACAAATGAGAAAGTGGCGAGTTCTAATGGTTCTTGGAGATACACTAATGGATTTGCCTCATGCTTTCCAAAGTGACAAGTATCCTATTGCAAACAAAATATGTCAACTTATGGGTTACTAAGGCACAAGGTTTGGCCTTCATGAGAAAGATATCCTAGAACCTATACCACTTTATGCAAATCATGGTCATAACAACATTAGGCACAAGTCTTCTAACAAGCAATCTAATGATGTTAGTGATGCATCAACAATTTCTAGGGAAACTTTGGAACATCCAATACAAACATTGGAATAGAGGCCATTCATAGCCCATTCAATAATCCTATTGACCCTAACCCTTTCACCACCACCTCTACCAACCTTCATCATCCTGATGTTCTAAACTAATTGATGCAACCAGGAAGATTATACATCATACAAAGTAAAGGATCAGAATGGAACAAAGAGTCAAATTAAAGTGAAGTATCAAAATCAAGCACCAAATTAAAACCAAGTACAAAATCAAAGTCAAGCAAAAAATCAAAATGGATCCAAAGGTCAAAGAAAACTAGATAAAACCAAGGGTCAAAGCAAAACAAAAATCCAATTGAAGTAGAAAATCAATACCAAGAACAATAATCAAAATGTAGTGAGTAATTGAAAAGTGCACTTTGCATACAATAGGTGTGCACCACATTCACAATTATTATCTATCCCAACATGCAAACCTTCACAATCCAATAAGATTATTAGTCCTATCCCTAATCCTAATCTTAATCCCAAATCTAAATCCATATCTCCTAAACTCAACTCTACCTTCTAACCCAAACATCCTTGATCCCAAATCAAATATCTAAATATCAAATCCAAATTTCAATATGAAATTATTGAATCCAAAAACCCAAATCTAAATTCACAAATCTGAAATCCGAATCCAAACACCTACCCTAAATCTAATAAACCAAAATCTTGGATCCATTGGATCCATGTATTGGTGCTTTATCACAAGGGCTATTATGGCAACCTATCAAGATGTTCACATGTAGATAAAGCCAACCCATCTATCAATGAACATTAAAAAACCCATACATGTAGTGAGCCTTTCTTCTTTTTCTGGGTAGTGAGCCTACTTGTATCTAGTGTTGTTATTCATATATATGTGAGCTAATTCTCACCATTGTTTTCCCTTCTTGGTTTTTCCATGTAAACCTAGTGTTCTTATGTGTTTGGATGTGTTTTCATTATTATTTCATATGATTACATTGTACTAATGCATAAAGAAGGGCTTAAAGATTAACATGGGTTTGAAAGTCAATGAGGGATTGAATGTTTTAATGTACAACTGATTCACTCCCCTCTCAGTTGTCCTATGCATCTAATAAATACAGGGCCCTAAATAAAAAGACCATAAAGAATAGGTACCCCATCCCACGCATTGACAAGCTCATTGATGAGCTGCATGGAGCATGCTACTTCGCCAAAATTGATTTGAGATTCGGGTATCATTAGATTTGTGTCAAAGTGGAGGATGTGGAGAAGACTACTTTCCATTTCCATTATGAGCACTTTGAGTTCCTGGTTATGCTCTTTGGTTTAACCAATGCTCTAGCTACTTTTTAGTCCTATATGAGCAGTGTTTTCCGGGAATAGTTGAGGAAGTTCGTCCTCATATTTATTGATGATATCTTGATATTTAGTAGGACTTGGGAGGAGCACCTCCAACTCATTGAGGAGGGATCAAGTATTCTGGAGAGGGGATCACTGTAGGCCAAAGAACCAAAATGTGAATTTGGCATGACAAAGTTGCTTTATCTGGGCCACATCATTAGTGCAGAGAGAGTTAGAGTGGATCCAGATAAGATTCAAGCTATTGTTGATTGGCCAGCACCTATGAATCTCTCATAGATTAAGGGATTCTTTAGCCTTTGTGGTTTCTACCATTGCTTTGTCAAAGGTTTTTCACAGAGTTCTACTCCACTTACAAATTTGGAAAAAAGGGGAGTGTTTGTTTGGTCCAATGAGGCACAGTAGTGTTTTGACAAGTTCAAATAGGTGATGAGTTCTTGCTCAGTGTTGGCTATACTAGATTTCACTAATCCTTTTGAGCTTGAGTGCGATGCCTTGGGAGAAGACATAAGTGTAGTGTTAATGTAGGACAAGCACCCGATTGCTTTTGAGAGTAGAAAAATGAGTGGTGTAGAGAGAGGTTACAATATTTATGGCAAGGAGATGCTAGCTATAATGCATGCTTTAGAAAAATTTAGGTAGTACTTGCTAGGAGACAAATTTGTAGTGGAGATAGATCATAATAGCCTCAAGCATTTCCTTAACCAATGAGACCTCAATGATAAACAATAGAAGTGGGTTAGCAAGCTATAAGCCTACGACTTTGACATAGTTTATGTCAAAGGGAAGAAAAATATCATTGTTGATGCACTTTCACACAGATCTCACTTGTGTTCTTTAGGAGAGATTACAACTAATTAGAGAGCATGAATTTCAATAGAGTATGCAAAGGACAAGTGGGCTACATGTATTATAGCTAGTACTATTCTTGATGATAGGTATACAGTTGTGTAACGTCAAAAAATGTCCCCTTGGGGGCTTTTCCCTCATAAGGTTTAGCTCATGGGTCTTTTGCATGCATTTAGGACATCTTACTTCATAATTTGGCATCCTAATGGAATGAGCCCTAGGTAACATGACAAATGGGACCTAGGAGGACCCCTTGAGCTTGACCCTACCCAAAATAGGGGGGGAGGAAATGGGCGCCTGTGCCAGAGTCCTGCCCTATTTTGGGGCAGTTCCAATTTTTGGGTGTTGGCTTGTGACCGTTATTTGGGTCCTATGCTGACATGGTAAGTTTGAATTATGAAAATCTTGGGGGGAGTGTTTGTAGTTGCATATAAAAGCATGTTTAGGCATTCATTTGTAAACTAGATTTTAATTAGATGATTACTAACAAGCTATTGTGTTCTCAAGGTGATTCAAGGCTTTGATTGTGTTGCAAGAGTAGAATTGTGTGGTTTATGTGTTTGTGTTTGCAGATTTGAGCATTCATTTCCTCATGGAATGAAGAGCATCTTCCTCCCATGAGATCTTCACTACCAGGTGACATTATATTGTGTTTTCATCATCATTTCCTATGGTTTTTGCCTTTGCTTCACAAGGGTATGCACTCTCTATCTGACAACGGTGTTTAAAGACTTAAGTGTCCTCTAGGACTTGACTAAGGCAAGCCTCTAAACACCACAACCCCCTCCCAAAGTTTTCATGGTTGGAGGCTACAAGTTGTAGAGCTAGACAAAGTGAAGTTGCAGAAGGGCATCTTGAAGTGTCAAAATTGTAGAACAGGAAGGAAAACAACACCCTGGACTTGGGTGCCCACTCATTAGTCCTCCAACTTCTGTGACAGGAAAATCTTCAGAACAACATGAAAGAGTTGTAGACTGAGTTTCTAGATCCAGACAAAAAGCAAGGCATTGGACTTGGGCACCCGCTCTTTTGTCCTTGACTTTTCTGCCTTGGAGCCTCGAAAATAGGTACTCTATGGTTTGATATTTTGCCTCCCTCTGCAAGAGCTTTTTCTGCTATTCTTCCGTTTATAGTCGTGTTTGTGAAATTAGGGTTTTAATGATCAATTGGGCATAAGAGAAGGAAAATTGATAATTAAACATCCTAATCCAAGTTTCCCTACATCTCACAATGACCTAAGGTATGATAGTGCATTGCCACTCGACCTTAGATCCTTGAATGTATAGGGTGAAAGTTGGATTCAAACATCCAACAACTAAAAGATTAATCAATCCCAATTTTACCCTAAACAAGTTGTAAATGGGGTAAAAGCACAAAGCTATGTCACACTTTCAGCCGACTTATCAGCATAAGCGAATTTAAGTATTTCTAACTAAAAATCAGTTTTGGTCAAACATATGATCTTGTAAGATTCATTCTAGCTAAGTTAGATATGTGCACAACTTTTACAACTAAAATTGTTGGCTAAATGCATATGTAGCACCATGATGAGGCTAATTTACCAAAAAAAAAAATATTTGAAAAACTTGATATTTCAACAACTTCTACTCGTGTAAATAACATTTTTTTTTAAATATAAAAATACCCTTTTGTAGATCTATAAGTTTAGTTTTCAAAAAAAAAAAATTAATATTTTAATTATTATTTATATTTTACTTTTTATTTTTACTAAAAGTAGGTTATCAGCACAAAACATTAAGTCAATTACCATGTCAAGGATAAATAGTAAAACTTATTTTAAAAAATTGAAAAAAATATGATGGCTGAGATAAAAGAATCTATATCAAGATGGTATAATTTTTTTTCTATTTTAGATAAATAGTTAATATGAAAGTTGACGTCGACTGGAAACAATTATGTTTTAATACACGCACATTTTAATATTTGTTTAAAAATATATGTTTATCAAAATTGAAAAAAAAATATATCCATGCCCTAAAGTTTCAAGTTATAAATATAGACAAAAATATTGAAGAAAAAAAAATACAATTTACTGTATAAAGATTGACGTCTCATGTAACTTCATTTTTCAGGATTTTATCAGCAACTAAATTATAGTGTCAATTTATTAAAAACTATATTCAAATAATTTTTTAATTTTTTCAAAAAAATAGAAACATAAAATATACTAAAAAATAAATATTTTATTAATTTACATCATTTCAAAATTTAAAACATATATGTCACTTTTTAGTGATTCAAACTTAAAAGTTGGATCAACGTTGGCCGTTTCCTTTATAAAAGTGTGACACAACATTGTACTTTTACCCAATGATCTTATAATTTAAAAGGGGAGGATACTTTTGGTACCAAGATCATCAATGAAGATGAGGGTTCTGAGAGCTTTTCATGATGTTCCTCCAGCTAGCCACCCGAGTTTTTTCAAAACATACATACAGATTTGAGAGTGATTTACATAGAAAGGTCTCAAAACATAGGTTTTGAAATATGTAAGGGAGTGTCCTACTTGTTAGCAGAATAAACGAGAGCACTCCTTTCTGAATGGATTACTACATCCCCTACCCATTCATAATCAGAAGTGGGAGTGCATTTCTATGAACTTTATTACAGGCTTGCCCAAGGCCCAAGGCAGGGACTGTATTTTTGTTGTGGTTGACAAGCTAACAAAGTTTGCTCATTTTTTTGCAATTTCAGCCACATATATAGCTGCGTAGGTTGCTTATTTATTATTTAGAGAGGTATTTAGGTTACATAGATTGCCATGGAGCATACTTAGTGACATGGACAACAAGTTCTTGAGTCATTTTTGGCAGGAGATCTTTAGATTGAGTGGGACTGAACTCACTCCCAGCACTAGCTATCACCCACAGATAGATGGGCAAACATAAATTGTTAACAAGTAGGTGGAAGGATACCTCCATAATTATATTGCAGGGTAGCATAAGGCATGGATTAAGTGGGTAAACTTGGGGGAATATTGCTACAATACTACTTACCAAGTGTCTATCCAAATGTCACCTTTCATGGCTCTCTATGGATATGAGGCTCCTAACTTTCTAGATTTGTTGTTCGAGGATAGTAAAGTACCTAAGGCCAAGGACTTACTTCAGGAAAGTCAAGATATAATGAAGTCCTTCAAGGAAAACATCCAGAAGGTGTAGAACTAACAAAAATAGTATGCAATCTAGCATAGGGTTGAGTGTTCTTTTGAGGTGGGTGACATGGTTTACTTGATGCTGCAGCCTTATAGACAATCCACTCTCAAGATGAGTGTTGCAGAAAAACTTAAGCCACAGTATTATGGCCCTTTCAAAGTATCTATGAGAGTAGGAGAAGTGGCTTATGAGTTAGAATTAATCATAGGAAGTAGAGTGCACAATGTTTTCCACATGTCTCACCTCAAGAAAGCTTTCGGACATAACATAATACCTTCCACAAAGCTACCCCCTTTAGATGAGGAAGGTAAGTTGATTCTAGTTCCAGAAGCCATCATTGACACTAGAGAGTGTACCCAAGGAGGAGGATTATCAGGGAATATCTAGTGAAGTGGAAGAATTTGCTAGTAGAGGATGCTACATAGGAGAATGAGAAGATATTGCATCATTCAGAGTTGAAATTACTTGTGGGCAAGCATTTTTGGAGAGGGCAGACTGTAATGTCCCCTTCCTAAGTAGTTTAGTGCTTAGGGTTAGTCTATCTTTGGGTTCCTATAGACTAACATGGATTGTTAGGGAACCCATATTGGGGTTGCACTTCTCAAGGTTCAGTCATCACTTTGAGGGATTTGAATTGAGTTCTTCTTGGTAGGATATCATCCCTAACTCTTTTTGGAGTGTTTTTGAGCGATGTGGCTAAGCTTACTATTTTTAGTAGGGTCCTGGGACTTGGTACGAGTCAGTGTGAAATTATTGGACCTCGCTCATTTTGATTTGGTTAACCTGGTGGTGCTAGGAAATCCATATTTGGAGTTTGTTTGATTTATTATTTTAATGGTGCATTATTTTTCCTAAGTTAAAAATTAAATATTTAACTTACTGAAATATTTATAAAGTGACTTTATGAAATGGGTGGATATATTTCATTAAATATAAAGTCACATATTTCTCCCTCTTTGAGCACCCACTTTATGAAGTAAGGGGGGTTAAGTTAAAAAGAATAAATTATTTTATTTCAACTACCAATTTGAGTGTGGATTTTGTAGGAGAATAAAAAGAAGAGTTGTGTGTTCATTTCATTCTTCATGCTTGGAAAAAATATATCTCTTCTTCAGGTGACTGTTGGTTGAACTTTAGTTCTCCTTGTCTTTGTGAGGACAAAACCCCTCATGAGGATCAACAACTACAGGATTGGAAGACATCCTGAGGTTGTTTGCTGATAGTCTCACACATGGGCTATGCTGGAAATGTATTGATTTGATTTCTATAGTTTAAACACAATTTTATTTGCAGATATTTTGATAGAAGAATGAGCAGAGATTTTCCTATGAAATAAGATATTTTTTGTGAGTATTTTGATATGTAAGAGAGTTGTTGCTAGGTTTGTACCTTTCCAATATATGTCGTACCATTTGAGGTGGATTTAAAGCTTATTTTGGCTGAAAAAGCCCTATAGTTGGTGCCAAAACTGAATGGGTTTAGTGGCAGATGCATTGTGGAGTTTGGAAATAGATTTGTAGTTTTTTTGAAGTGGTTTGCTACTGCTTTTTCTCTCTAAATAGGCTGTATCAGCCCAACAAAAGTGAGGTGGCTTTTCTGGACCCAAGTGCCCATGTTATTGTACTCTCCTCTTCATTTTTTGGTGGCGTTTACACTCTAAAACATTCTATTAGTTCTTGGGAGTTGAAGAAACGTGGGTTTGGATCCCTTAGCAATCATCTAGGGTTTTTGTTTATTGTATTACTTCAAAAATCAAAATTATAATACCAAACCAACAAATGGGTATGATGGCATTTTGATGTTATTGCTATTTTTTAATATGGGCATGTTCATTTTTAGTGTATTATGTATTTTCAGCATAAATAAGCATCTGGGTATCTTTCAAGGTTCTATTTCAAGTGAATGCTATTGTATGCAAAAAAATATTGGTTATGTCCAAAACACAAAATGCACTAAGTTTAGCTAAACAAAAGAGAAAAAATTAAGGGTGGGTTATTAAACAAGAGAAATTATGTTCTTGAAATGCTCATAAAATGGAAAACTACACAAACTGTCAAACATGAAATTACTCTAAACTGAGATATTGTTTTTCACTTCAAGTATAGATCTGAAAATAAAATAGAAGCAACAATATGCTACTCAACAACAACAAACTAAATAGCAACACTCAAATCCAAATGGTAAACCCCAAACTTACATCATCTTCACTTGCTAAAAACCTTCATATCCTGCAACAACACAACACACAAAAACATTGAAATCCAACTACAATACATGAAGCTCCAAATGCAAATCTTGAGTGAATCTACCTCCAGGAAACATATGGGTTTTTGTCCATAGTCTCTAATCCTCCAATGGGTTTTCATCCAGTGAAGGGTTTGCAAAACCCAAAAGCTCTTACAGAGAAATTGTTAAAAATCACATAAGAAAACCCAACTGCCAAGAAAAATATTTTTATCTTTTCCCAAGCCAACTTGAGTACCCAAATCCCAATGACATTTTAGGGGGGAAATAATTAATTAAAATATCTCTCAAATCCCAGTCCAACTCTGCTTGCTAATTTAGTCTCCACTTACAACTTGTCATTCAAAACTGACACAACTTGTCCATGTTTGCCATAACTACCATAAAATATATTATCTTTAGCACTTTTCCATGTAAGAGCATCTCAATAAAATCTCCTCCCTCCTTTGGAGTAAAATATATTAATTTTAATATTTAAATACCCCATAAATATTTTAAAAATATAATTAATATTGAAGACATAAATAAATATTAAAAGTTATTATTTCCCTATTACTTTACCTTAGTCCAGGAAATATTTAAATTGGGCTATTTATTTACCTAAATTAAATATTTTTGAAATAGGACATGACATACAAGATACAAGCAACATTGGATGTGCCCAGTTCCATTGGAAAATTGACCCTTTTGAGCTATCAAAATATTCAATGCATCAAAATGCTAATGGTTCAAAGTTAAATATATATTAACTACCATCCATTATCGTGTTTTCTCTATTGATAAATTGCCAAGTAAATTGCAAATGTAATTCATTGTTTAACACAACCTACTTTAAATGTAGCAACTACTATCACATGTTCTACAAGCTAAATATGAATTTTAATCATTACCAACCATTAGTTGACTTGCTAATAGAAATTACAATTCACCTATTATGTTGTAAACATTGAGCTAATAACGTTATTTATTTATCTATTTTTAGAAAAGACCTTACTGCTAGAACTCATAGTATCATAAATTGCATTAAAGTTCTAGGAAAATTTCTTGGACCTTGCTATAATGGTATAGATGATTATTATATTTGTGATTAGTGATATCCAAAGTGAAGCAAAAAACATAAAACAATGCATAAAAACACAAGATTATACCTCACAAATGGATTCACAATCCAAGATAGAGTGGAGAGTGATGCACCCAACTCACTCTAGCTATACCCAAGATGATGGAATGGATGTGAAATGCTCTCAATCTATTACAACTCATAAAGTATAGCTAGCTCAAGAGATATTTTGGCATAATGACATTACTTGGAAATTGGATGATGAAATGGCTTAAGAGATGATGTATTTATAGACATTTTGGAGGGATTTTGATCCAAGGGTGGAGATTGATTTGGAAGATCAATGGTGGAGGATGAAAGTGATGTGGAGGGCCTAGATTTAATCTCCAAAAATGGAGGGTTGTGAATAAAGATGAATTTTAAATTCATCTTGGGAAAGGAGTGTATTAAATGAGGTTGGGTGAGATGGATTAGATGTGAATTTAAAATTCACATGGGGAAGAGAAAATGAATTAAAAATTTATTTGGGGAAGAATGGATATTAATGACTTATGACATGTGTAAGGGGTGTAAGAGGTATTAAATGTGATGTTGGATACATGTGTATAAAAACATAATTTATGGGGGATATATTTCAATTTTGTATTTGGAGGATGTGGGAAAGGGTGTTAAGTTAGGTTTGACCACTTTAATTAGGGTGATTAACCTAATTAATATGGCTGAAAAAAATTAGGGAATGGGTTAATGAGAGGTTAAGATTAATTAAATAAGGTTCTATTTAATTAATCCTAGGTTTAGGGTCATGTAGATTAGGCTAGGTAATTAAATAATAAAAATTTAATTAGCTAGGGTAGGGAAAGGTTGATTAATAGGCTAAATTAATTAGATAAAGATGATTTACCTAATTAATCAGGTTTAGGAAAAGGGAGAATTAATCAAATAAATATTTGCACATTTATTTAATTAATAGGGTAAATGTTAAACTATTGAATTAATAAAATTAACTCAATTTTGCAGGATGAATGGAGGAAAAATAGGTGTTGAATAGAATAATTAATTAAATAAAAATTTAATTAATTGTTTGGAAGGGGAATTAGTGTGTTTAGTGATGTCTAGAGTCAGTTTGATGGTGAAGACATTTTTAGGTGTCTACAATATTCTAATAAACAAAGTCACTACTAACAAGCCATGGACATTGTTATTTTTCTTTCATTGACCATTATGAGAAAGAGCTTTTGAGACCTGAACTAAAGAAAAAAGAATTTGTAAACTACAAAAAAAAGAAGAAAAAGAGAAGCATGACTTATTATGTGATGCACCTTGCTTTCAACACATTAAATACTATTATGTTCTCTAAAGACTAAGCTTAGATTATTGGTAACATATAGGACCTCACAAGATTTGAATATACCTATGCTCATTTCACCAAAACAACTTCAATAAATTTCTAAGTGTTCCAACTCATGATATAAAAAAATTGCATTGGCATCAATGTAATAGTTCTAATTATCCAAATATTTAATTGCAAACATATCTAATGTCTATAGCCTTGTAAATTTCACCTTTACCCTTGACGACATTGCTATAATAGTTCTAGGTGTCTAAATATTCAATTGTAAACATATCTAATCTCTACGGCCTTACAAATGCCACCTCAACCTTGCAGCCCTACACAAGACTGTAGATACCTTATAACCTTTATTTAATATATGTATCAATTAAAATGAAGACTAAAACAAAAATATAAATTGAACAACCAATTAAATTTATTTTAAACCTTACAAATTATATTAATTAAAAAACATTGATTAATTTTAACAAATCAACTTTAAAAACTTTCTATTTTGGACAAAATAATATTGTGCCATAACAAGTACTAATAATAATATTGGACTCCATCACCATACATCATTTATGGACCCTACAGACATCAAAGACAAATACCTTACAACCACTGTATCATATTTGACAGTTGTATAGTTGTATTTAGGCATTTTAGCTGTAAAATACAACTAAATTTTAAAAAAAACTGTATCATATGAAAGGAGCAATTTTGGACAAACTGTAAAAATTTATATAGGATTATGATATATATATATTTGGTTTTTATATAGTTTACTTATACTAAAATATATCATAGTATTTGAAAGGCAACATTGAATAGATAACTGTCATTAAAAAAAATGCTTGATAGTCATGGTTGACTGACAAATTTAAGCTCGAATCATACATGTGTGATGTGCCTTCCATGTATCTACTCCTTTCCATTAAATAAATCAACGTGTTTAGTAAAATCTATGTATAGAGGGCCAACTAATGTCAGCTCAAGCTTGAAGTTCACACTGACAACACCCCATAATTCTGAATCTAATATAAATACAGATTCTAATAAAACGATTCTCATTCCTACCATGTCACAGTGGGAGAGAATTCAAGGAATCTATCTCCATCAATATTTAAAAACTTGAATACAAGGAAAGAGAGTGGGAATCGACAGTCTTGTCTTCTTTGTGCAAATTTATATTGAGTCAATTTCACCCTTCCAAATTTTTCGGTTGTCAAAATCATATCGAAATGATTTTGTGTCTTTTATGATTATACCTAATGTTTGGAGTCACAAGTTCTCAATGTAAGATGTTACATATAATAAATCTAAATAGGTATGGATTCCATTAAAATGGTTCTATCATGTAATAGTGAGAAATTGAAGGAATCGATCACCATCCACATAAAATACAGTGAAAGATAGATGTAATCCACTACATAAAGCAGGGAAGTGGTGAAAGATGGCATAAATAATGTCTCACTCTAGTCTTCTTTGTGCAAATTTATATTGATTCAATTTCACCCTTACAAATTTTTTGGTTCTCAAAATCATATCGAAATGATTTTGTGTATTTTATGATTATACCTAATGTTTGGAGTCACAAGTTCTCAATGTAAGATGTGACATATAATCACTCTAATTAGTTATGGATTCCATTAAAATGGTTCTGTCATGTAATAGTGAGAAATTGAAGGAATCGATCGCCATCCACATAAAATATAGTGAAAGACAGATGTAATCCACTACATAAAGTAGGGAAGTGGTGAAAGATGGCATAAGTAATGTCTCACTCCACCATCATGCCCCACACACACAGTGAAGGCATGCGTGTTTTATGTTTATAAGAAGTACATGCATGACACCCCGACCCTTTCCCCACCTATTTACTCGTTCAAAAATGCAACGACAAAATAGGGGAGAGGGGCCAGTAGCCACCCACCCAATTTCGTGCACGTCAAGCTCATAGCTAGACATATCGGATTTTGACAATTTTTTTTGGGTTTCTCCATATGCAACCTGTAACATAAAAAAATGTCTCTTTGGGGACTTTGCCCTCTTAAGGTTTAGCTCTCAAGTCTTTAATCTACATTTACGACATCTTGCATCATATTTTGACATCTCGATGCAATGAACCCTAAGTTTCATGACAAATGGGACCTAGGGGGATCCCTTGAACTAATCCCTAACCAAAATAGGGGGGAGGACTTAGGTGCCCATGCCCTAGTCCTACCCTATTTTGCGTTAGGCCCAAATTTTAAGTGTCATCTTGTGACCATTATTTAGGTCCTATGCCAACACGGTAAGTTTGAATTACAAAATTCTTGGTGGGAGTGTTTGTAGTTGCATATATAAGCATGTTTAGGAATTCATTTGAAACTAGATAGCAATTTGGATTCATGAGCTTGTGTAAAGGTGATTCAAGGCATTCATTGTGTTGTTTATGTGTTTGTATTTGTAGATTTGAGAATTCATCTCCTAATGGCATGAAGAGCTTCTTCCTTCCATGAGATCTTCACTACAAGGTGATATCATTTGTGTTTTGAAGCATTTATCATTTGATTTTTTCCTCTACCTTCCAAGGGCATGTACTCTCTATCTGACAATGGTGTTCAGAAGAATTAAATGTCTCTCTGAGGCTTGACTGAGGCAAGCCTCTAAATACCACAACCTCCTCCCCATTTTTTTGTGATTACAGGTTATAGGTTGAAGAAGTAGGAAAAGTGGAGTTACAGGAGAGTGTTGCAGAGTGTCAAATTTGTAGATTAGAGTTGAAAATTGGGTCCTGGAATCAGACTCCTGCTCATTAGTCCTCTAGATTTTGCAACGGAGAAATCTCTGAGACAACAGGAACATGTTGCAGATCAAGTTCCCAAACCCTGAAAAAAATTAGGGCACTGGACTAGGGCACCCACTCATTAGTCCCCAACTGTTCCGCTTCCTGGACTTCAAAAATAGGTGCACATTTATCTATCATTTTACATCTTCATGTAGCTGCATTTTTAGTAATTTGTTTGTTTGCTTCTGTATTTGCATAATTAGGGTTTTGAGCATAATTGAGTATAATTAAACATAATCAAGCACTTTGATCACCCTAATCCAATCTTCCCAACATTCTATAGTGATCAAGGGCCTGATAGTGCATTGCCACTCGACCCAAGGTCCTTGAATGTTAATGGTGAAAAGAGGATAGGCACAAACAAACCTAACTACCATATAATCAGCCCTATCCAAATTTCTACCTTACATTTTGGTGAACCTGTGTTTTTCATGAATTGTGCACCTTGATGAGTATTTTTCTTTAGATTTATATCAATTTTATTCATTCATATCATCATTCATCTTATTGCATTAGAAAAATTACAAAAAAATTGAAAAAATTGCATTCTACAGTTTGCATGTTGCATCAATTAATTTAAATTTCATCAAATTTCTGATTTTTGCATTATCTCTAAAATTGCAGAAAATTACAAAAATTCAATAACTTGCATTGCATTTTCATCATAAAATTGCTAGGGTTTTGTTTGAAATTTTGAATTTTTCATATAACTTAGTAATTCCAAAAACTAGGGTTTGTAGGCAAAATCTTGTTTCAGATTTTTCTACTGATCTTAGAGACTCATTCAAATTTGCATTTGTCTTGATTGTTGCATTTTAGTATAAATTTGCATTTAGATCTTAAAAATTTGCATTTTTACATAGAAAATTTCAACAAAAAACTAGCATTTTTCATTGATTTTTCATTAGATTTACAATTACATTTTGCATATTAGAACTTGAAAATTATTTTCAGATCCAAGTGCATTTAATTTTCATCATAAATCATATTTCAATACATTCATATAGCATTTTACATTAAGATCTCAAACCTAGGGCTTGAAAAACTTTGATTTTCACTAGATTTGACCTTATCAGCTCTCTAGATTTGCATTATATGTGTGTTGTAAAGAATATTTTTACATTAATTGGCTATTATTAGGGATATTATCTGCTTCCGCTCCTAAAATTCTTTACAAAACCTTTTTATTGGGCTCTTGTATTGAAAATTTGGCGAGAAAATTGTACATTTTTGCTATATTTGCCGTAGGGTTTGACCTATTTGCACTCTAAGCGTGTTGTAGAAGATTTTATGATTTTAGGTGACTGATATTATTTCTATTATTTTCTTCACCTACTAAAATTCCTTACAACACCTCTTTCATTAGGTCTTGGGATTGAAAAACTATGAAAAATTGCATATTTTAGGGCATTTTCACTAGGTTTTAACTAGTCATCATCCTAGATTTGCATCAAAAGTGTGTTGTGAGGATTTTATAGCTATATTGGACTGAAAAGAGACATATTAATTTCTTCCCCTGATCAAATTCCTCACAACACCTTTTCTTCCATATATTTGCATTGAAAAAGTACAAAAAGTCAAGCATTTTAGGTCATTTTTTGCAAATAGATTTGCATTCATGGATTCTCCTAAGGGCCCATATTTGGAAGATCTATTTGAGTTCATTATGAATTATGATATTTTTTTCAAATTCACTAATAAGTATCCTCAAGTTTTGCATCAAATTGCATATATCTATAACATTGACTTGTCAACTACCTCTACTTGTGATGTGTTTTGAACTATAACTTATTTTGAGAGCTTTGTCACTATTGTAAGTGTTTTCCCTTCAACCTTGGAAAACCTTACTAGTTTAATTTCAATCAATGACCAAGAGGAAAGTAGTGGTGAAGGTGACACCCCCTCTCTTCCTTCATTTCATGATGATATAATGAATATCCTTGTTGAAACATATGGAGATGATACTGACAATGATTATGAAAACAACGATGATTTCACAAGCTCCCCTACTTATCCTATAATTGAATACTCAAATGAGAAGACTAGGGATAGCTTTAGTAATTCCACTATTCTCCCTGGCCAAGATGAAGCATTAGTGAATGAAGAGATCCCTTTAACAAAGAACATTCTAAGGCTAGACAATGAGCATTCATTTAACAATAATAAAAATCCTACCCTAGCGCATGAAATCTCTATGGATTACTCCAACAACCTTCTTCATTTAGTTGATTGTTCACGCACCTTGGATATCACTAAGGAAGAGAAGACCTTTAATGTCCCTCCTTTGTTTGAATATTCAAGTCATTTGGATATCACTAAGGATGTAGCACTAGTGGATGAGAAGAAGTCTCTCACATTAAATCCCTCAAGGATGGATGTTGAGACCACTCAAAATAATTTTCTTCTCCCACCACCTAAGAGGATAGTGAATATGTGTACTAATGAATTTCAATAAGAAAATATTCTTCTTAACACATTGACTCAAACCAAGATGCATTTAAAAATGAACAAAAGAGTAGTGATAAAAACTTGGCAATTGTGCCTTATGTTTGCGATTGGAAAGAGAATGATTTGATTGTTGACAACTTCTAGCATGGACCTCCCTATAGGTAAGTATTCCTAACCCTTTATCTCTCTTGTGATGTGCTTCCCCCATGATGTGTTATGTGTTGTTTATGCCTCCTAGGATGACCCATGATTCTCTCGTAAGGTCTGGAATACCAGGAGACCGCCTTTGTTGTGACCTCCTAGTTGTATCATCATTCTTCTATAGTGCCTCTCTCTTGGATTTCACTATTGTGTGTTGTGTCTTACAGACATAGTGTTGCAGTTGGTGAATTGGGGGCACCCTCCTACGTGATTGTCCCTAAGACACTTGTTTCTCCTCTCTTATTTATTGTTTCCCGTCCTCTAGTGTTTCTATCTAGCGGGTGGATGATGAAAAACATTTATACTGATGCAGACCTAGTGTCCCTTTAGCAAGAAATAAAAAAGTAAACTTAGTTCCTAATTTGACGATGGGGTTGTAATATATTATCCGACGCTTGGCTAGTAGAAGAACTCCATGCTTTTTACGTAGTGATTTTGATGATGTTTTTATCTCACTTACAAAACATAACAATACTGCTACGCTGTGCACTTTGTTTGTCTTTGAATCTCGCTTTGGTGACACTTGGTTTTGAGATTTTTGTAGTATAGCCTCGTGATTATGCTTGAAATCCTAATTCGTAGTATAACCTTGGCTCTTTATGTGATTAATCATATGCATTGATGTTTTTTTTATCATGATTTTGTGGACACAAATATGTTTCTTGTAGGGATGTGTTTGTGGGAACATTTGGCGATCATAAAGTACATGTCACCTATGGGGGCATGGGCTTTGCGAAAGTCTATGTTCCCTTGTGTGTTTTCTTCCTACCTTAACATGTTTGATATCGATGCATGATATCAACCACCTTAAGGTGGGGGCATATATAAGGTAAGATGTCTATTGTAGATGTTAGCAATGTGCTTGTCCTCAGATGCAATTTAAAGACTAGTGCGATGAGTACTTCCTGCACTCTGAGTTTGTTTGCAATCAATCAATCAATCAATCATCTTAATACCTCTATAGAGGCAGGGGTGGTGTATCTCTTGGGAAGAGTGCCCATCCTGTCATTTTCAAAAAGTCCTCATTGAGAGGCGGAGAGTGATTCTGTGATTAACTCAACCCTTAAGCATGTCTTCGGTGATTGTTGTGGCGAAGCCCAATCATCGGTGTGTGCCTATAATGTTCCTGAGATGGTGATAAGCCTAGAAATAGGAACACTCCATCGCTTGTCCGCCATGTTTTCTCTATGTCTTCAAAGTGTGTGTGTTTGGCATGCTTGCTTTGTTTGGCATATATGTTACCCCATATGCAATTTAAAGACCAGTGCAATGAGTGCTTCCTGCATTATGGGAGGTGTGTTTACTTGTACTTGCATCTAAATTTCATATATATGAGAAAAAGAAAAAGAAAAGAAATTATTCATGTCTTCTATGCATTAACTATCTTCTATGCATTTGCTATCTTCTCCGTGTTTTGCATGACTGTAACTGTCTTCTCTGTGTTTGTGAGGCCCACTTTTTACACTACTGTTCATGAGACTATTTGCAGTGATAATCAACTATTATTTATATGTTGAAGGACTATTAGTCCTGGAATCTTGTTATTTAAACCGAAATGATTTCAAGGAAATAATTGTGCAAAGATAATTAGATGTTGCTTTTTAGAAAATGATGAATGGATATAGAACTTCAATGTGATTATATGGAAAAATGTTTAGGATTGTATGTATTTAGATTAGCTTAGGCTATGATGTCTCTATGTGTTATTGACTTCGAGTTTGAGTGTGCAGGTAATTGCTAACAAAACCACATATACAGGAGACCATCTCATACCTATGTTGTATCCCTTGTGAGCCGATCTAGTTCCATGAGGAACTAAGATCAACCTTGTGTTTGGAAAATGTTGTAATGTTGTAATGTGTTAATGTTGCATGAGGTCAAGGGAATAAGGGTTATCTTTTGATTTACTTTTATTATGTTAAGTATTGTAAGAAATGTTGTTTAAATCTTGTTTAAATTTTATTTCTTTTAGACCCTTTATTTTGTGTTTTATTTGACTCTAAGAGTTCTAACTAGGCAAAAATCAACCCTGGGTTATACCTCATGGGTCTAGGGACCTTTTTGACTAGGATAACCTTGGGATAACCACCATATGGTCATTTAATCCTCACAGTGAAGTAAAGTGACGAAATTGGAAGCATGGGGACAATGGGATGAGTGGAATCCACACTCAGGCCACCTATAAGTCATAAAATAACTCCATGATTCCTTAATAATGGAGTGTTTGTCTCCATGTGCCTCTCTTTTGGTGGGGTTCCCCTTTTTTTAGGGTAGTGTGTCATCCACTCCCTTTGTGTTTTATTTTACTCATTGTATTTTAAATTCTCTATGTGTTGTTAAAAGGACTATAGTGGGGAACCTATTGAGTGGAGGTTAATTGTTTTGTGACCACTAGGATAATGAATGAGTTGTGGATTAGTTGTTTAATGCCACTTGAGAAATTAGGAAAATGGAGGGAATTAGTTTTAAAAGGGAGAGAAGGAGGAGAGTAAGGGGGTTGGATTATTGTGGAAAGAAGGAGATTTTGGAGAAGGAGGCTAGAGAGGAGCTCTTCATCAGATTTCATCCATAATTGGGCTTTGGAAGGTTGGTGAACAAGACTAATCTCTTGTGCGAACTGTTGCTTAATATATATGTTTGTTTCTTGCTTGATGGATTGATGTGCAAATGTCTTCTATGAGTTTTCTGTTATTTTGTTTTGGGGTTTGTATTGGGTGTAGAAAGAGCTCCTTCTAGTTGGAAGGCAATGCTCATCTCATATAGGGAAGGGGAGGTGTGACCCTCCTCGGGTGTCATCTTGTCTCTTGATATATGAAAAGTCTTGAGGGCATGAAGGTACTTGATTTGTTGGCTTGAGGCCTTGTAATAAAATGTGAAAGGATGACACCTAGAGGTAGAGATGTCTACTTCCCTACCCTCCTTGAACTCACCTACGCTGAGTCTTTGTATTGTGAGTCAACCATGGGGGTGTGTGTTAATAGCTTTGTCTATTATTATAAATGTTGTGAAGTGTTTGGTATATTTTACCCTGGGTATGAGGATGGTCTCCCTAACTCGGGGGTGACCCTCTTGCGGGTCAAAGGTAGGGAGGAGAGCTAGATGGTTGTTGTTGTCTCCCTTATTGTCTTGCAGGTTACTATTGAAGCATGATTAAGAGGATTGAAGAAAAATTTGCCTTGCTCATTGAAAATGTTCTATCTCCTATTTGCAATGAGGGCTTGGTCTTTATAAGTTTCATTATGTAAGAGTCTTGGAGAAGAGAACTTCTCCCTCTGAAAATTGTTGTAAAAGTTGTTAATCTGGGAGTGAAGAGAAGATCCTCCCCCATTATGTTGTTAGTTGTGAAATTTATAGTTGTTTGATACTTGTTTAGTAATTTTGTTAAGTTGTGAACTTTAGTTTGTTGATATAGATAAAGTTGTGAATATTTATCCATAGAAAGGTTTAGTGAAGATATCATGTTTAAAAAAAAATTTATATAGGAAGTAAATTTGACCTTGGAAAAGAAGTAAAATTTAATGTAAATATGCAAATAAAAAAAAAGGAAAATTCTTTTAAAAAAAAAAAATACGATTCACATGACTATTATATAGAATATTGAAGAGAGAGAATTGATAAGTATAGTGTAAATTACTCTCAATCATGGTTCCTATCTTGGTATGGTATTTGAATGTATATATGTGAAAAGACAAATTGCAATGGACAAATATAAATTTAAATTGATATTTATTTCTGTATTTAATCAAGCATTGATTAGCTTTGCAAACTAAAATGATGAAAGAAAATGCAATTTCATTATTATATATATATATATATATATATATATATATATATATATATATATATATATATATATATATATATATAATATTAATTATTTATTTGTATTAGAGATTTTTTAATTATACTACACATTTATAATTATGTAAATGAATATATATTTATATATTATTATATACATATATATTTATATATATATAAATATATGAATTTTGTTTATTTATCCATAAATATAATTGAGAGAATTTAATACCTTATATATATATATATATATATATATAGTTTTAATTGAAATTTACAATTTTATTTTTAATAAAAAATACATTGGGAAATTGATTTCTGTAAAATTACATTATTATAAGAAGAAAATATAGAATAATTTTTATTTTTTTTTTGAAAAATAAAATAAAAACAAAAAAAAAAATAACATTGGTGGGGGAATTAAGCCCCACCAATTTTTACATTGCAAGGAGGGTGTGGGGACCACACCCCTCGAAAAGGGATGTGGGTGGGGCTTCGTCCCTCCCCACACCCCCGAACCCTCACGAATCCCCAGCGGCAGCACACAGCTCCGCCACCACACCCCGTAGACACCCCAGGCCCACGGCTATCCCCTAACCTCCGCCACGCACTGTGTAGACACCGCGCTGCTGTGTACTTCCCACAGCGCCACCTCCTCACGGCCTCTGCCTCCGCCTTCCCACCTCCGCCCACTGCGATCTCCGCCGGTGCCTTTCGTCCACCGCCCCTCCGCGGCTTACCTCCACCCACCACCATTCCCACCTCCACACTCAGTCCTCCGTCGGCCCTGCGTCCTACGCGTGACCTTCGCTGCCGTCCCTTTCTCAATCCTGCAAAAAAAAAAACACACACACACAATAAGAGTTAGGGTTAGAAACCATCTAGAGTACAAAGCAAAATAACCATAAGTTTAGGGTTAGAGAATCCCTAGATGTTTTTGAAGGTTTTATAATAAACATTGAATGCCATGGGTAGTAGTTAATTGCAGATTAAAATAATAATAATAATAATATATATTTAAATATATATAATGGAAGTATTAGTTGTATTTAGTAAGGATACAGTTGGATTTCACTTACAAAAGAGGAGATAAAGTTATTTATCATTATATTGCTTCTTATATATATATATATATATATATATATATATATATATATATATATATATATATATATATATATATATATATGTGATAATTGAAGTATTAGTTGTATGTGATGGTGTAATTCACTTATGGAAGAGAAATTAACTTAATAAATATATACCTAAAATATATATATCAACATATTAATAAGTTTTAATGATTCTGTCAAGCCTATTTAACCTGGAATAAATGTATATTTATCTCTATATATATATGTAAATATATTATAGATAAATATAATACAATTTCTTTTAAAATAGGAATTGTTTGGATCATACATTAAATTTAAAATAATTGTGAGAGGGAGTAAAATATATTGCTATCAACTGTACCCTTGTCGACTTAGACACTCGCAACCGAGCACACCTACGTGTGCGAGGGGGTTTTCTGAGTAAATGAAAAAAAAATTGTTAGTTTGTATCATGTCTACATGTCATATGTGGACACAACATGCGTGTTTGCGTGTTGTGACTGCATGTGAATTGTGGGCATGATAGTGTTTTGCATGCATGTCATTGTCATCAATATGTTTGACGTGTCTTCTCCGTGCTTGGCGTGTTTGCTGTGTTTGTGGACCATACTTTAATGCATGTATTGGCCTTTCTTTTATACATATATTAAAGTGAGGGCTAAATGTAATGTTGGAAAATGTCCCCTTGTGGGCTTTTCCCTCCTAAGGTTTAGCTCCCGGGTCTTTAATATGCATTTAGGACATCCTGCATCATATTTTGACATCCTGATGAAATAAACCCTAGGCTTCATTACAAATGGGACCTAGGGGGATCCCTTGAACTAGTCCCTGACCAAAATAGGGCGGAGGACTTGGACTCCCATGCCCTAGTCCTGCCCTATTTTGGGTTAGGTCCAAATTTTAAGTGTCAGCTTGTGACCGTTATTTAGGTCCTAAGCCGACATGGTAAGTTTGAATTATGAAATTCTTGGCGGGAGTGTTTGTAGTTGCATATATAAGCATGTTTGGGAATTCATTTGAAACTAGATAGTAATTTGATTCATGAGCTTGTGTAAAGGTGATTCAAGGCATTCATTGTGTAGCAAGAGCAGACTTTGTGTTGTTTATGTGTTTGTATTTTCAGATTTGAGCATTCATTTCCTCATGGCATGAAGAGCTTCTTCCTTCCATGAGATCTTCACTACAAGGTGAGATCATTTGTGTTTTCAAACATTTATCATTTAGTTTTTTCATGTCTCCCTAGGGCGTGCACTCTCTATCTAACAATTGTGTTTAGAAGACTTGAATGTCTCTCTGGGGCTTGACTGAGGCAAGCCTCTAAACACCACAACCCCCTCCCCATTTTTTGTGATTGCAGGTTATAGGTTGAAGAAGTAGGAAAAGTGTAGTTGCAAGAGAGTGTTGTAGAGTTTTAGATTTGCATATCAAAGTTGAAAATAGGGCCCTAGACTCAGGCTCGCACTCATTAGTCCTCTGGATTCCACAATGGAGAAATTTCTGAGACAATAGGAACATGTTATAGATCAAGTTCCCAAATCCTGACAGAAAAAGGGCACTGGACTAGGGCACCCGCTCATTAGTCCATGACTATTCCACTTCCTGAACTTGAAAAATAGGTGCACATTTATCTATCATTTTACATCTTCCTGTAGCTACATTTTCAATAATTTGTCTGTTTGCTTCCATATTTGCATAAGTAGGGTTTTGAGCATAATTGAGTATAATTGAACATAATCAACCACTTAAATCACCCTAATCCAATCTTCCCAACATTCTACAGTGATCAAGGGCCTGATAGTGCATTGCCACTCGACCCAAGGTCCTTGAATGTTAATGGTGAAAGGAGGATAGGCACAAACAAACCTAACTACCATCTAATCAACCCTATCCAAATTTCTACCTTACACAACTGAAGAGCTTAAATCTATTCTTTCAGCTTCCTGGAACTTATACATTTCACTGTATAATGCGTTGTGTGCACATGGGTTGAAAAAGTATCATTTCAACATGTTGCCCCATACCTGCGCAATGATGTGCTAGTAACTGCTTGCCATCACATTTATGCACTTGTCTTAATTTAATTGGTTAATTTATTGAAGTTGTGAGCATGGATTGGTGCATTTGTGAACATGTACAAATGTTGTGAACATGTATTGGTGCATTTGTGTTAATTTATTAGGTTGGTATTTTACATGTATTGGTTCTTTTTAAAAATTTAATTGGGGGATCAAGTGATTAAAAACATAGTGATTATTGAGGCATGGGTGGCAACTAGCCCCTCTCCTCTAAATCGGATTGTCTTGCGATGTGTTTATGCACGAAGGGATAACTAATGACGTGTAAGAAGACTCTAAACTTTTAAAGTGACGTGCTCCATGTTGTTGAAAATGAACAATCCCTAAAATGCATTGGTTTTCCCTTTCATTTTGGATCACTTTGATTTGGGTTATAATCTGAGTTTTTTCTCTTAGGGATTTGTTTTATATTCAGTTTACTTTTTAATTATTTTATTTTAAAGTTTATGGAAAAAAGTGGTTGGTTAATTTTTATTTTTTATTTTGGTGATTTTTTTAAATCTTTTGATTTTGTAATTTCTAGTTTTTAAAATTAAGTTTGATTATATTTTAAAAATTTATATATTCATTTTACCTTTTTTTTTATATTTTTTAAATCTTTTTTAAAGTTTGTTTGTTTTAAGATTTAATTGAAATATTAATTTATTTTTAAGGAGTGTTCATTTAAACTTTGTAAATAGTTTCTTATTTTATTAATTAGGAGATCCTTATTAAAGTTAATTATAATGAGCAATCTAATTTTGATCACGATACACATGTAGATAAGCACTATCTTTTTTGTATTAGCCAATTACCTTTTCAAAAGCTTGTTATTACTACTTCTTCAATAATAATTATCTACATCTCTTGATAATTTGCTGCTCAAAGCTATGATATTTAGATCTACTCACCAAAAAAGTGAATGAGGTGGACCTATAATAAGACATGTGTTGCATCCTTGTTGATGGCATGGATCGAATTACTCCTACGCTTCCAAGAAAAGCCAACTAAACAAAAGAGAATCTGATTAATTACTCACTTCATGTGAAAGGAGAATCTCATGGATGACAACAATATGACTGTATAGAGGAAGGGTTGCACCAATTTGCTTGCTCACTTTTCAAGGAAGGAGTGCCTAATGGTGAAATATGATGTTAATTCAAGGAGTTGGATGCCAGATGGTTGAAGTTTGAATTTTTGAGATGTTTGAATATCCCCTTTGCAATGATATTGTTGTGAGTTTGGTGTTAATAAGTTCAATGAGCTCATCTAAGAGAACAAGCTCTCTTAAACAAGACTCTTCTTTGATGCACCTTCTCTCATTTTTCTCATGAATCAGTCATAGGATTTTTGTTTATTCTTTGATTTATTCCATTGTTGGGATTTCTTGTATTGGTATACTTGTTCTAATTTCATCCAAAATTGTCTCAATCTAATTTTTTTTAATCACTGGACATATTTAGCATGAAAGACCAAGTGAGAGATGGGAAGCTTAAGAGAGAAGGTAATTTTGGTGCATTTACTTGCTTCTTTTAAGTTGACGTGCTTGCTTTGATAATAGTTGGTTTGATGTTCATTGAATACTTGATGATAATATTGAGAAATTTTTCCTTCTTGTTTTATGCTCTTGAAAGATGAAAGATTTTAACTAAATGTACTAATCTAAATGCATGCAGAAAAGAGCCTATTCTATCTATTTTTTTATATTTTCTAAAATAAAGTATGAAGTAATTAAGTACGTGTAACTAATCATTTCTATATGACTTTGTGTATATGCAAAATTTAGAACAAACACCAAAGAGATTAAAGTATTAAGCCCTTTATTCTAAATCAATCATAATCTTCGATTGAGCTATTTAAGAGAGTTCAAACAAAACAAACACTTGATACTCTCTTACCAATATAAGACCTCTTTATTGAAGTTGATTGCTCAAGATGTGATTGATGTGGTTGCTCAAAGAGTTATGCAATATTTCTACAACATGTACCTATCAAGCCTTTGATTGAGATGTTGTGTTGATCTTGATGATATTTTGATATATGTATCTATCAAGCTTAAGAGGGCAATCTTATTTGATGAAGAATTGGTCTGGATTTATAAGATTTTTATTGAGGACATGAATGATCTAGATTTGAAATTTTAGTATTGAAATGGATGGTTGAGATACATTAGCTTCTAGAGCAAGCTACGGATGAATGGTGAATATTTATTCCAAATGGATGGATGGGATTGAATGAGAAAATGATGGATTGTTAGGGTTGCTTTTAGGGCTATCTTTATGTGAATGGTTAAGATTTTATTCTTGAATAGATGGTGGAGATTCACAAGATGTTTAACCTTTATTTACTAGTTAGTCATATGACTTGATTTATTTATTTATTTTGGAATATGATGGATGGAAATGAATTTATTTATTTATCTTTGATAAATAGGAAAAATCAGCCTAATTAACTAAATAAAATTAAATATTTAATTAGTTAGTAATGTGATGATGCCATGGTATTGAAGATGGTGTTAGCATGTGGTGAAATATAAGTGTCTACATTTTCCCCTCATTGGAATGGTATTGCAACTAAAATAAGTAACAATGTTTCAAAGAAAGTAAGAAAGTAGATATAGGCACCTAGTGGGATGACATTGGTGATAATATGCCCCAAGTATTGAGATTTTTATTTTATGATTTGATAATTTGACTTGATTTAGATTAATTGATTGAAGTTGATGGACCGAATCGATTAAATGATAATAAATTATTAAATTGGATGATTAAGATTGATTTTGATATTTCAATACTTAAATGGATTTTGAATTCAAAATTCTAGTCTTGATTTTAGATGATTTGGTTTAGGGATGCCCCATTGAGAGGATAGGTTGGTTTGAAGAAAACATGTATGCTTTTGAAATGGATGAAACAAAGATTAGCAAAGATGTTTAAGCATGAATGGAAAAGATATATATGAATAGATTTGGATGTTAACAATGGATGAAGGGATTGGTGATAACGAATAGTGTTAGGTAAAAGATGTATATTAAGGATGCAAAGATTAATGGAGGAATGGAGGTGAGAGAAATAAAAATCAAAGATGCATGATAAATGTTAATAATGTAGGAATAGAAGTAATAGATGCATGATACATAATGAAATAGTTGCTTTAATTTTTTTCTTTTAGGAATGCAAATGATAAAAGGATAGATACAATGAAAGGCTAGGCGAAATAGATATGATGATGAGTGAATTGCTTTTGTTTTTGAGATACATGCTATGAATTTTGCAAGAAGTTCTGATTGTTTTGAGAAAACTAGTATTCATTATAACATATGACAAGATGCACCATGATATGGAAAACCATGATGACATTGTTGCCATATGATAGGATGTTATGAAATGCCCCAAGGACTTACACACCTCATAATTTTGAATCCAATATAAATACAGCTTCCATTAAGATGATTTTAATTTCTATCATCTCACAGTGGAGGAGATTTGAAGGAATTGATCTCCCCCAACAAAAAAATAAAATTGAATAAGTAAAAACAGTGGGAATTGGTATCCTTTTCTAATCCATTATATTTATGTGAGTCAGTTTCACCCTTAGGAATAATTTTTTATGTTGTCAAAATCTTCTCAAGAATATTTTGTGACTTTTCTGATTGTTGTATTTGGAGTCAAGAAATTTTCTATGCAAGATGGAACATAAAGTCACTCTAATGTAGTCTAGACTCTATTACAATGGTTCAGTCATGTCACAGTGATAAGGAATTGAAGGAATCAATCTCTATCAACATAAAATACAATGAAAGCCAAATGTAATCTACTACATAAAGTAGGGAATTCACAATATTTATCTCTTTCATGCAAGATCATTGATTTGACATAGCTTTGGTCAAAGATGGCATATATAATGTCACATAGTCCCCAATCCCAGACATAATGAAGCCTAGAGTGATTTACAATGATAAGCAGTGTATCATGCATGGTACCCCCATCCTTTCTCTGCCTCTTCATTCGTTCAAAAATATGAAAAATAAATAAATTAGATTTACATATGAAGGGACCATTGGTTAATAATTGTGAATGGATTATTTTGCATTCTGGAGAAGCGATCAAAGGAGAATGTTGATTTGAAACGAAGCTTGTTTATTGTTTGACTCTAGATATACATGTAAATGTTAAGCCTTGTCTTTCTATTTTACCAATATCGGTGTCACCTTATGTAGTGTTAGGGCATGGTATTTGTGTAAAGTAGATGCCCATGCCATGGATAGTGGTATTTTCCTATGGTTACCTAGTGATATAGGTAGTCTATGTATTGTTTTTGGGTCATGTTGGTTCCATGGTGGACCATTGTAGTTTTCCCTTACTATGACATACAATAATACATATAGTGGATTAGAGCTAAGATCGTAAACAATATCTATGACCTCTCCAAGAGATCCATTTACAAGTCCTCGAGTCCATCAGTTTGTTGTTAGCATGATTCATTGGTCTTTACATAGTAGTTCTTGTGGAAGTTGGTCATCATCAGATACATCAATGTTTGATTCTATTTGTGTGCTTATTGCAATAGTCCTATTGGAAGATTTAGTAGTGTAAAATCAGAAAATATTCCCTTGGGGGATTTTCCCTCATAAGGTTTAGCTCCTAGCTCTTTAGTGTGCATTTAGGACATCTTACATCATATTTTGACATCCTGATGGAATGAACCCTAGGTTTCTTATCAAATGGGACCTAGGGGACCCCTTGAACCTAACCCTGCCCAAATAGGGGGGAGGACTTGGGCACCCGTGCCCTAGTCCTACCCTATTTTGGGTCAATCCCAAATTTTGAGTGTCGGCTTGTGACCATTAATTAGGTCATATGCCAACATGACAAGTTTGCATTATGAAATTCTTGGTGGGAATATTTATAGTTGCTTATAAAAGCATGTTTAGGCATTCATTTGTAAAATAGATTTCAATTAGATGATTATTGTAATCTTTATAAATTCTAAAAGTGATTCAAGGCTTTCATTGTGTTGCAAGAGCAGATTTGTGTTGTCTATGTGTCTGCATTTGTAGATTTGAGCATCCATCTCCTCATGGAATGAAGAGCTTCTTCCTCCCATGAGATCTTCACTACAAGGTGACATCTATTGTGATTATTGAGCATTTATCATTTGGTTTTGCCTCTGCCTCCCAAGGGCACACACTCTCTATCTGACAATGATGTTTGGAAGACTTGAATGTCTCTCTGGGACTTGACTGAGGCAAGGCTCTAAACACCACAACCCCCTCCCAAAGTTTTCATGATTGCAGGTTACAAGTCAAGGATACAAGAAAAGTGAAGTTGCAAGAGACTACAAAAGAGTGTCAGAATTGTAGATCAGAGAATAAAATAGCTCCCTAGACTAGGGCACCCACTCATTAGTCCTCAAAGTTTCATGACAGAAAAACCTTTGGTGCAACAGGAACATGTTGCAGACCTTGTTTGCAGATCCTGACAGAAACCAGGAACTTGGACTTGGGTGCCCGCTCATTAGTTCCTAACTTTTCCACCTCTGAACTCTAAAAATAGGTACACTTCTATTTGTCATTTTACATCTCTCTATAGCAACATTTTGAATAATTCATCTATTTACTGTCATATTTGCATAATTAGGGTTTTGAGGTATAATTGAGCATAAGAGAACATAATTGGTAATCAAACCATTAAAATTCAAGCTTCCCTACATCTCATAGTGACCAAGAGTATGATAGTGAATGGCCACTCTATTGGGAACAAAGTAGATAACTGAGAGGGGGGTGAATCAGTTATCTTTAAACTTTTCTCACTTTTACTTTCTTAACATTTAGTGCTATATGGAAGCATAAGTAACCATAAAACTAAAATGAAATTAACACACATAACACAAGGATTTTTATGTGGAAACCCTATTAAGGGAAAAACCATGGGGTGAGTAACCCAAGATTGTATTCTCTATTAAAAGAATAGAAGAGTTACAAAAATGGCACTTGCCAATTAGGGCTCACTCTCTGAGCACACTGCTCACAAAAGGCTCACTTCCTACAAGAGACTCACTATCTACAAATTCTTACAGATGATACTAAATTATTTGAATTGATGAATAGCATCCATACATGCAAGAATTTAGTTCCGGTTAGGCACTATATACCGATCTAGCACATTTCATTCTTCCTCTACACAATATCACCCTTTTGTCATATTCTCGGATCAGGTCTCTATCTTCATACTTCTTTCTACTTTTATTCATTCTCTTTCATCACCAATCTACACACACACATCCACAAGCTCGAATCTGACAGGTATATATATCCACTTTGAGGATCTCCAACAATTTCCTAGTCGGCAACAAGAACACTTAGGATATTTGCAAGTTACTGCTTTGTCGGCTGAATCCATACTTGATTAATGATGCACATCAAAAACTTAGGCATAGAAATCATTAATCATGTGAGCCAATAATGTATAATATCAAAAATTACTTGATCAACATCTTTTACACATCTAGATTAAAGTCTAATACTCTGTCGGTCAGTTCTTCCTTTGTCTGCTCTGTCTTACTGGAACCCAACACTCAGATGCTCATATCTTTTGCATGCTTTGTCACCGGAGATTAGATCTCTAGAATACAATAGTTATTATGCCCCTCTTGACTTGTCCAAATCTATAACTCACTGAGTTATACCTTCTGAGAGATCTGGACCTAATTGTTAGATCATGTTGCATACTCTGTTATTGTCTACCGGACCAAGACACTCTTCAATCTGACTTCTGGTATAGGCATATTATGTAATACAGGTGTGTGGGATAGACTTTGTTGCCATCAATGACAACACTTATGAAGCCAAATGATAACTATTGCCAACAATCTCCCCCTTTGGCATTGATGGCATGACTTAGTGAAAAATGACTAAGTGTTGTAGTAACTCTCTCTTTGCTTGTTCTCTGTTTCTTTACACCAATTTGCCGGTGCTCCTCCTTTGCTAGATTCCTCATTTTTCACTAATCTTCACTCCCTCTTTGACATCAATAGCAAAGGGTGGGATCCACATACCAAAATTGTGCATAAACTATTATATACATGGCCGCATATGTACATACAATTCATATGTTATACTTATATATACTTAAGTATATCTGCAAAGGTTGTCTTCAACTGTACAATCTCTGTGGCCCAACTCCTCTTTATTCTATCCAAAATGGAGATGTGTCCACTTAACAAAAATGTATATGCTTCTGTCCTCTTTAAATCTATTGGATCACTGGTCCGGGTTGTACTTTGTGCATCTACCAAGGCATCATGCATTGCCCTAACTTAGGGATGATTATCCCTCTGAGTTCACCCATTCTATCCATTATGTTCTTCTTCTCTTTAACCAGTTTCTTTATTTCATTTATTATAACAATAGCTTGGCATTCTTGATTTTCCAGAGAGGTGGTGAGGGGATAAAAATTCTGAGATAGACTTGATAGTTTTCCTTCTTGTTCTTTCATTTTCTTCTCAATGTCCTCTGCCACTTTAGGCCAAGTTAAGAAAAATTTGTATATGTCCCCACCATTCTTAAGAGCATTTACAATGCTCTTTATGCCAATGTCTAGGGTTTTTCTATCATTAACAATTAGTCCTTGTACCTCACTAAATTGTTTTCCCAAGAACTCCTTCCGGACCTTAGTTTTTGCTGATTTTTCTAAGGATTCAAAATGTGTATTAAGAAAATTAACTTGGTTTTTCAGATTACCAGATGGAGAATCTGATGGATCCTTATGATAAGTGGGCATGATCTTCTCCAGCATTCTGGAAGAAATACTTAGCAACTCATTGTCCTCCATATGAGATTTTAGGATTTTTTCTTTGGCTTTGGCCTGAGCAAAAGATGCTATCTTCATTATCTGAACTGGAGAGAGAGAGTCTAGATTTAGTGGCCCTTGAATCAATTCAGGTTCATCCAACTCCACAAATTCCTTATCCAAAAAGCTTTGTACTGCTTCTATAATGTCTCTTTTAGTCTCAACTTCCTTCTCTTTGGGGGCATCTAGACTGACTTGCTTATTGACATCAATGGTATTTGTTTCTTCTTTCTTCCCTTCCTCTTCCAGAATAGAGGAATCTAATGCCTTAGATGGCTCTTCATCATTTTTATTTAATCCTTCAACATCCTTGTTAGAAAATGTTTCTTCATTGATTTCATTTAATCCTTCAACATCCATGTTAGAAGGCTCTTCATCTGCTTCCTCTACAATGGGAAGATTAAAACTTTTCAAGGCTTTCCAAAGAATTTCTTTTGTTTCATCAGCTATTTGGTCAGTTTCTCCAAGCATGAGCTTATTCATTCTAGACTTGCTCTGGAAATCATCTTTACTTTCCTTAAAAACCATGTTCATTTGTTTTGGAGTGATAGAAGGATATAGTTGTATCACAATCTGCTCCTGGATCTCCAAATCTTTTGCCTTTGCATTTTCTTTTCTTAGCTCCAGTACTTCTTCTAGGCTCTTAGGAATTAATGAAATTATTTCAATGAATGCTTTGTTATAGATATTCAAATACCTGACAGTTGCCTCCTCAAGTAATCTCTTGTCTACATCATTGTATTCATCATAAAATTTTGTCATCGACTGGAGGTTTCCATCCACAGTGATTGCTTTGATGATGTCTTCAATTGAGAGAGTGGGTTTCTCAACAAATTCTTCTGTTTTCTCTTCCTCATTCTTACTACCTGATGACTTTTTAGACATTCTTTTCTTCTTCATTCTCTTGATTTCCTCATCTAATTCTATCTCTTCATCATCCTTTTGGCTCACATATGTTCTTGTGGCCTTGGTCTTGACTTTCGGTTTGGTGGTTCTTGAGTTTTTAGGAGCAACATGAGTAAAACTCCTGGAAGATCTTATTCGGGAGGAGGCTTCCACTAGAATGGTTTCCTTCTTTGCTTCTTGCCTTTCTTTTTCCATTTTCTCTAATTTTTCTCTATTAGCATCTATTGCCTCCTTTTCTATGCCAAACTTTTTGGCAAGTTCTCCAACTTCCTTCCTCACTTTTCTCTTGATCTCAGTGTTCCTTAATTCAACATCTATTTTTATGTTTAGCTCATCAAAGGTGCCAAACCTTTCTGCTTCAGTGTCCTTGGGTTGGCTTAGCAAGTGCTGAACATGAACCTCCTATATGTTTTCATCGACCTCATATCCCATGGGCATTACCCACACAGTTCTTGGCTCAACTGCCTCCATTAGGTAATGATCTGTGTCAACCATGAAGCAAACTGTGTCTTTGTATTTCTCAACTATTGACTTTGGTATTCTTTCTTTGGCATGCATCATGCTTTGGAAACTCTTAAAGTAACCCCAAAGAGCTGTGTTTTGGGCTTGAGCATCACCAAGTCCATACATGTAATCTCTTATTTGAATTGCAACAAATTTATCACTTTGCCAGACCTAACCCTTTGATCTAGGTAGCTCATTCATATAGTAGAAAAATAGACACAATATTAGATTGCCATATTTGAAAGAATTTTTCTTATCTTTCTTGATCTTCTGCAAATTTTCCATCAGTTGATTCAATAGAAGCTCACACAGATCATAATCTGCATTTTCCTTCAGCATCTGATATGCAGCATAGATTGATGTACCAGACATGGAATTTTCCCTACTTGAGTGGTAGATTTTGTAACCAATTATCATTGATGCAAACTTGATATCCAGATCTATGATGTCATCTATAGTCATTGCTCTCTTGTCATATTTTGATCTAGTGGCATTAGTTACCATTTGGTTCTTTACAAATTTGAGTGCAGGCACCCCACCAGTTGAATGCAGTTCGGTCACAGCCTTGATGGCATCTTTGGTTATCTTTGTTAGAATCTGAAAAGATTATTAACCCAGAAAACTAGTGCAAAGAATAAATATCTAAACTATGAATGCAAATGATACGAAATCAAAATAGCAACACAGAGTTAGACTCTAAGAGAGTAATGCAAATGCTAGGAGCAAAATAGCATTAAGAGGATGTAAAAGCAAAAGATGCAAAATACAAGCCAGGTAGCATGCTTATATAGACCAAGGAGAGAGAGGAGGTGGCAACACCGACCAATGAGGAGCAACCATCTATCAGACTAAAGATAGCAAAGTATCTTCCCAAGATAGCTAATGGATGCTCACATGTAGGAAGGTGACACCTCGCAACCACTCACCTAATAAGACAAGCTTTATTAACCTAAGTGAGATTAATAGAAGTGTAGGAAAAACCTAGGAATATAGGAAAAATAAATAACCCATGTAGGAAATAAAAACCTACACTAACACCCCCCCATAAGTGAAGCTTAGGTGGATGTAGAAATGAGTCCCGGCAAATCAAGACTGATGAGGTACCCATGTACATAAAATTCCCCCCCAAAGAGAGAGAAAAGAGACCCTCCCAAAAGTAGAGAGAGTCAGGACTCCGAGTGAGAGGATGAAGCCCCCCAGAAGATGAAGCATCCCGCACCCCCAGCAAAGCTCGCAAATGAAGGAACTTGCTCTCAGTGAAGGGTTTGGTGAAGATATCGGCAACCTGCTCAGAAGTTGGACAGTAGCGAAGGTCGATGACGTGGCCATGGATGAGCTCTCGGATGTAGTGCATGTGAACCTCTATGTGTTTGGTCCACTGATGATGGACCGGATTCTATGAGATCTAAATGGCACTCTAGTTGTCACAAAATATGACTGATGGTCGTCTGATCTGGAGGCCAAACTCAGTGAGAAGATTCTGAAGCCAAATGGCCTCATTAGAGGCATTCACAGCCCCCTGATACTCGGCCTTAGTAGAAGATAGAGCAATAGCAGATTGCTTCTTGCTCGACCAACAAACAGGACCTGAACCAAGTGAGAAGCTGTAACCTGAAGTAGAATTGTGATCCTGAGAATCACCCGCCCAATCTGAATCTGTGTAGCCCACCAAGTCAAGCTCAATGCCCGCTGCATAGTGAATCCCAAAACTGTGAGTACCCTAAATGTAGTGAAGGATCCGCTTGGCTGCTTTCCAGTGCAGCTCATGAGGCTCCTGCATGAATCGAGAGACCATGCCTATAGCATATGAAATGTCAGGTCTCGTATGAGTCAGATAAATGAGACTCCCAACAAGTGGAGAAGAACACTGAGCCTCAAGTTTGACTCTAGAAAGAAAGGGAGTCAGAGCAGGCTTACAGTCAGCCATATGAAACCTCGAGAGCAAATCTAGAGCATACTTGGACTGTGTGATGGTGATCCCAGAAGAAGACTGGTAGATCTCAATCTTGAGAAAGTAATGCAATAAGCCCAAGTTAGTCATCAAAAACCTGTCATGAAGGGTAGTTTTGATAGCCCCAATGGTGGATGAAGAACTCCCTGTGATCAGCAAGTCATCAACATACAGAACCAGAAATAGGAGTGAATCATCCTGCTACGGAATGTAGACATTGGGATCAGAATGGCACCGAGTGAACCCAACTGATAGAAGGAAGGAATCCATCTTGGCATACCAGGCCCGAGGAGCCTGTTTGAGGCCATAGAGAGACTTCCAAAGACGACATACAAGTGAAGAATCCTGAAGGAACCCCTGTGGCTGCTCCATGTAGATCTCCTCCTAAAGGTCACCGTGAAGAAAAGCACTCTTCACATCCATCTGGTGTACTTCCCAACGATTAGCTGCAGCAATGGCAAGAACAAGTCAGATGGAATTCATTCGGGCAACTGGTGCAAAAGTCTCAGAGTAGTCAATCCCAGGAACCTGGGAGAATCCTTTGGCGACCAAGCGAGCCTTATGCTTGTCAAGCGACCCATCTGCTACAAATTTTGTCCGATAGATCCACTTACATCGAACAAGTTTTCTTCCCTTAGGAAGAGGGACAAGATCCCAAGTGTGGTTCCTCATCAAGGAACTATACTCCTCCTGCATAGCTGTATCCCACTCAGGAATACCAGAAGCCTCATGAAAAGATTGTGGATCTGAGGCAGTAGCAATGAAGACATGTGGAGCATCCTGGAACTGTGAATGAGTCCGCCTGGTGTCTGATGGATCCCCAACCCAATCACCTGTAGACTGCAAGGTCTGTCTAGCCCAAAGTGGACTGGAAGATGGAGAATCTGGAGGAGAATCATCAACCTCTGAATGATGACTAGGAGAGGAAGGAGGTGAGTCCTCTGAATCGCTCTCTGCATCAAAAGTGGAGGTAGAAGACTGCTCAGGTGAATCTGACTCATCAGAAGATCTGTCATGTATCCCAAGTGACTCCAATGTCAAAGTAGAAGGAGTTGGAGAAGTGATAGAAAGTGAGCTCGAAGAGCCCTCCTCAAACTGAACACTCCTCTCAATGAACAACTCATGTGTAGTAGGGTGGACCAACCGATAACCCTTCACACCACTAGGATAACCTACAAATATGCAAGGTCTGCTCTACGGATCCAAGGCCTTGCATTTCTCTGTAGGAATGTGGGCCCATGCAGGAGAACCCAAAACTTGAAAGTGCTTAATTGATGGTTTCCAACTGCTCCAAGCTTCAAAAGGAGTGACTCCCTTCAAGGCTCGGTGAGGAACACAGTTCTGGATATAACAAGCACAGTTAATGGCCTCTGCCCAATACTGTGGTGCAAGAGATCTTGAGTGAATCATGTAGTTTGCCATTTCCTTCAAGGACCTATTCTTCCGTTCTGCAACACTATTCTACTAAGGATTATATGGAACTGAATGCTGCAAATCAATCCCCTCTGAAGTGCAAAACCTCTCAAATCGATGGTTGACATACTCACCACCATTGTCAGTGTGCAAAACTTTGATGGCTTTCCTAGATTGCTTCTCTACAAAAGTCTTAAAGTCTTGAAAATGATCAAATACCTCTGACTTCTGTTTGAGAAAGTACACCCAAGTATTTCAAGAAAAGTCATCAATGAATGTGAGGACATATCTAGCCCTCCTGAAAGAAGGATGCTGAAATGGACCAGCCAAATCACTGTGAACTAACTCCAGTATCTATGAAGCTCTCCATGCCTTACCTTTGTCAAACTTTTCCTTAGGATGCTTACCAAGAATGCAACCTTGGCAAACACCACCTGAAAACTGAACTGAAGGCAACCCTGTGACCATGCTCTGCTAGTTGAGTTGCTGCAAGTAGCGGAAGTTAAGGTGGCCAAACCGCTCATGCCATAATCTACTCACATCATTAGAATGAGTGAGCAAAACAGTCGAAGGAGGATCAGGAACAAAGTGAGAAAATAGATAGAGCCATGACTGATGATCTGCTCTCCCAACTGAAACTGTAGAACCACTGTGCAACTCACGAATCTCTACTGAATCAGGAGTGAAGTCAACCCGCTTGCCTAAACCTGTGTGAGTGATCTGGTATATCGATAGGAGATTAGTTGATAATGAGGGCACACAAAGAACATCATGGAATGTGCCATCCCCCACATCAAAAGACCCTCTCCCACACACCTCAACAGGAGTGTTATCACCCATCAAAATAGAAGGCATAGTACACGGCTCCAAGGATACAAGTTCTTCCTTAGATGAAGCCATGTGGTGCGAAGCACCTGAATCAAGAACCCAAGTGGATGGTGAAGAAGCAACTGCAACAAGGGCCTTGCCCTTTCCTTTTCCCTTGCTGTTTTCTTTTACCTTATTAGACCCCTCATTAGAACTCTATTTGACAGACTCAGGAACACTGATATTATTCTTCTCAAGAATATGTGTCAAGTGATCAATTTGTTTCTTCAGACATTTATGTTTATCATGACCGGGTCTTTTACAATAGGCACATTGGACCCTCTCTTTCTTAGGCTTGTCGCCCTTGGAATATTGGGTCTCATTAGTTGCTTTTGAAGCAACCGTTATCTGATCCTTCTTCTCCTTGCTATTCTTTTATTTCTTATCCTTACTATTGTTGTTACTACTTTGTCCTTTATGTTCTTTTGTGCCTTGGTTGGCAACCAAGGCATGTGACTTAGAGGACTTAAGAGTGCCCATCTGGATTAGCTTGTCCTATTCCTGAGTGAGATTGACAGCAAAATCATCTAAAGATGGCATAGTGAATTGAGTACCAAGTGCACCCTTAGTAGCATAGAAAGTAGAAACAAACACAGAATATTCTGAACTTAGCTTAGAGAGAATACTAAGAATTATTTGTTCATCTTTCTTTTCAATTCCACATTGTTTTAACTGTAGCCTTAGTGATTTCAATTTGGTGAAGAAATCCTGGATTGTGTTGAAATTGCATGGACTTAAACTAATTAGTTCATTTTCCAACATATGACCCCTCATTGAATCTTGTGTGCCAAATAGTGTTTCTAGCTTTGTCCAGATTTCATTTGGTGTATTCAAAGACTCAATGTGAAAGAGCAAATCAGGAGAAACAGACAAACACAATGTTCCATATGCCTCATCACATTTGTTAAACCACTTAGGCTTATCTTCATCTTTAGCAGGTTTAGTTTCAAGTTCCATAGTTATCTTATTTAATCTAGCTTTCCTTAAGTGAATTGTCATGCATGATTTCCACTCAAAGTAATTGTATGGAGTTAGGATAGGCAGATTTGTTTGATCCATGATGAAGAAATGCAGAGAAGAAGTGTCGAAAAGAAGAGAACCCAACCAAGACAACCCCCCCCCCCTTTTCACTCAATCAAAGAACCCCCCCAAGAAAATATGATTTGGCACTTTATATTAGTGTGTTTACAACTACCACTAGCAACAAATACTAAGTGGTCTTGATTTCAATGCATTACAAAACCCTCATGAAAAGCATATGCTGAAAATACAACTTTGGCATAATATCCAGAGAAATAAATAGCACCACTGCAATCTACTCGAAAAATCATGCACTTTCAAAAAAAGAATTGCCTCGATACGAGGTCGTATGTGAAAGGTATGATCCTCTGAAGTTCCCAAAATGAGAACCGTGCAATGTCATGACTGAGAATTTGCAATTTCTAAAAAATCTTGGTATCAAAATCAAAAAATGACTGCACAGTGCATAGAGCACAAAAAAATAGCTAAAATAAAAAAAAGAATTGTGGGAAAAGGAGTCCGTATGAGCAAGAACGGAGCATTTGAAAACTATCTTCAAAACTGCAACTGCCAATGGAGAGGGGTCCTACTATAGCTTTTTAAGCGCGTTTCTGCAAAATATACAGATTTCATATAAAAATAGAAAGATACCCAGATGGTTTTTTTGTGCTGCGAACAAAACCCAGAAGGTGTTTTTCTTGCAAATGCACAGACAATGTTGCTCCAGTGTAAATAGAACGCTTTTAGCTACAAAAACGACCCCCACAACCAAAAAATGACATGCAAAGGCTGAATCAAATGCTGGAACCTGCAATATTGATTCAAAAGACTAAATATGCAAGTTGGTTGTCAGATTTGAGCTCGAAACCCTGGTTCTGCAACTGTGTATGACGATCTTCGATTTCGGTGAAATGAAAGCCAAATCTGACTTTCTCAAGCCTCCTGGACGCGTTGGAACAGCCGAAAATGCTCCCAGTATAACTAGAAATGTTGTAATCATCTAGATTTCATAAAACACATATGTAACCCCATAGATTAAATTTTTTTTGTCAAACTTTTCTGATTCTCAAGATCATCCAAAGATGCAAGAGAAGAGCATACTGGGTTTTTCAAAAACCTGCAATAAGATTTATTACCCCCCCCCTGAATCTCTCAAATATGGAATCTAAAATCTACTCTTGCACGTAGAATAGCTCTGATACCATGTTAGAATCTGAAAAGATTATTAACCCAGAAAACTAGTGCAAAGAATAAATATCTAAACTATGAATGCAAATGATACAAAATCAAAATAGCAACACAGAGTTAGACTCCAAGAGAGTAATGCAAATGCTAGGAGCAAAATAGCATTAAGAGGATGCAAAAGCAAAAGATGCAAAATACAAGCCAGGTAGCATGCTTATATAGACCAAGGAGAGAGAGGAGGTGGCAACACCGACCAATGAGGAGCAACCATCTATCGGACTAAAGATAGCAAAGTATCTTCTCAAGATAGCTAATGGATGCTCACATGTAGGAAGGTGACACCTCGCAACCACTCACCTAATAAGACATGCTTTATTAACCTAAGTGAGATTAATAGAAGTGTAGGAAAAACCTAGGAATATAGGAAAAATAAATAACCCATATAGGAAATAAAAACCTACACTAACAATCTTGAATGGGCTCATTAGCCACATAAAGTTATCATGCATCCTACTCAGAACATACTAGACCCATTCATCTTCTGCAAAGGACAGGAAATGTATGTAATGTTCAAAGTGCTTGTCCTTTAGGGTCTTGAATTTAGGTTTGAGGTCAAAATTCTCCTCTATTAATTGTTTATGATAGATATCGATCAATTTCGAGTCTCCAAAATCTTCGATGTTTGCATGAATATAAACCCTAATATCTTCTACATGCAAAACATCGTGTGGAATACTGGAAAATGCACCCAAGGGATCAACTTCTAGAGACTTGTAAGGGTGTTTCTTGAATTTTGGTCTTGGCCTTTTAGAGATATTGACAACCATTAGAGTAGCCATTCTAATCGATAAAATTTGAAGAGATTTTGTAGAAAGAAATACCTTTTGCGCCTTACGGTTTGTTGCAACTGTCAGATCAAAATTTTGATTGACTACTTGAATGTTCTACAAGATCTCTTCTCAGAACTCTTCTTTCTTCTTCATTTTGAATGCAAATTATGATAAATGATGAATGAAGACCCTTTTATCCTTCCACAAAACCTAATTTGTCATTGTAGTAAATGCATAGCCTTTTAAGTCATCCATTTACCCTGTTTCTCAAGTGAAAGTTTCATGAATTGTCTTGTAGATTTTCAAACCAGTATCTAAGTGAGTTGATAACACATATCTATCATATGAACTTGCCTCTAGATCTGCAGATTAGAATATTGTATTTGTAGATCATATCGGATCAATTTGTATTGCTCTGTTAACATTGGATGGTTGCCAGAACTGGATCTACTCAAGTGGTCATAAACCTTTTGAATCTTCATGCAGACCTCTCACATTCTAACTAAAATCTATTTGGAGGATTCTCTAAGAACCCTTTAATCTACAACATTAGATGTTTACTCAATGTGCTGAATTCAGGCACTTACAACCTAGTTGGGGGAATTTTGATCTTCTTTTGCTGCTCCCCCTGAGCTAGAGCTCACCCTTTTAATTTTTGGAAGGATTACCAGCACTGAATTTCAGTGTGGACCCATCACCAATGTTTATCACATTCTTCTTTATCCAAATCTTGTTCATCTCCTTCTAAACCTCATCTGCATTCACTTTACCTTTGCCTTTGTCTTGTTTTTTATCATTTTTCCCCAGACCTTTTCCATTTTGATTTCTGTTCCTGTAGAATCTAGCTATATGACTAGTTCCATTGCAATTGTAACATACAACATTTCTTTGCTTATTTGAATGATATGCTCTTGATCTGCACTCATTTGCCATATGCCCCATTCTATTGCATACAAAGCATCTACCATTGAAAGAATTATTCATTTGCATTTTTGCATTCATGAGATTTGTGACCATACCTTTTGTAATTGAAACATTGACCAGAGAAGGATGAATTGTTTTGATTCATTCTATTCCTGCACTGAGTTGCTTTATGACCAAATTTGTTGCAAATGAAGTAGTTTCCATTGAAAGATGGATATCTTTGGGCATTTGGTTGCCTTACCGGAGGTCTTCTAGGCCTGATTCTTTGACTTCCTGATCCAAAGTTCTTTTGACCAGATCCAGAGCTTTCACCTTTATCATATCCCAAGCCATGCTTATCATCTACCCTCTTTTGACTCTTAAGAAGAACTTCAAGTTGGGCTGAGCTTATCTTGAATTTTTTTTTGTATTCATTTGTAGATTGAAGATCTTGTTTAAGAGTGTCAATTTGGCTCTCAAGTTGTTCTTCATTGTATCTAGCTTCTTCAAGATCAGATTCAAGATGCCTGATTATTCTGTCCATTTTGTGACAGTCCTCTATTTTCTCCTTGAGGGATTGTTTTAGGTTATCTTTAGTCTTTCTCTTCTCTTCAATTTCTTGGGTGAATTTCATAACCCCTAATTCCATTTCATGTTTTATCATAATGACTTATTTTGACAACTTCTCACATAGCTTAATTTTCTCATTCAGATCCTCATCAGTATTATTGGCTTCATTCTGATTTGCTAATTTCTGAAGTAGTTCCTTTCTCTTTTTCACAGAATTACTGAGTTTTTCTTTCATCTCATTGATGAAATCATCAACCTCCTTAAGTCGCTCTCTCAAGTTATTGACTTCAGATTGGGATTGTTCAAGATCATCTAGGGTAGTCTGAAGTTTTTCTTTCATACCATAAGTATCCATTGAGATTCCCAAATCCTCAAGTTGTTAGGCTTTTTCTGAGGAACTTGCTCTGATACCAATTGTTGGGAACAAGGCAGATAATTGAGAGGGGGGTGAATCAGTTATCTTTAAATTTTTCTCACTTTTACTTTCTTAACATTTAGTGCTATATGGAAGCATAAGTAACCATAAAACTAAAATGAAATTAACACACATAACACAAGGATTTTTATGTGGAAACCCTGTTAAGGGAAAAACCATGGGATGACTAACCCAAGATTGTATTCTCTATTAAAAGAATAGAAGAGTTACAAAAATGGCACTTGCCAATTAGGGCTCATTGCCCGAGCACACTGCTCACAAGAGGCTCACTGCCTACAAGAGACTCACTATCTACAAATGCTTATAGATGATACTAAAGTATTTAAATTGATGAATAGCATCCATACATGCAAGAATTTAGTTCTGGTTAGGCACTGTATACTGATCTAGCACATTTCATTCTTCCTCTGCACAATATCACCCTTTTGTCATATTCTGGGATCAAGTCTCTGTCTTCATACTTCTTTCTACTTTTATTCATTCTCTTTCATCACCAATCTACACACACACATCCACAATCTTGAATCTGACATGTATATATATCTGCTTCAAGGATCTCCAACAATTTCCTAGTCGGCAGCAAGAACACTTAGGATATTTGCAAGTTACTACTCTATCAGTTGAATCCATACTTGATTAATGATGTACATCAAAAACTTAGGCATAGAAATCATTAATCATGTTAGCCAATAATGTATAATGTCACAAATTTCTTGATCAACATCTTTTACACATTTGGATTGAAGTCTAATACTCTATCAGTCAGTTCTTCCTTTGTCTACTCTATCTTACTGGAACCCAACACTCAGATGCTTATATCTTTTGTATTCTTTATCACTGGAGATTAAATATCTATAATACAATAGTTATGATGCCCCTCTTGACTTTTCCAAATCTGTAACTCACTGAGTTACACCATCTGAGAGATCCAGACCTGATTGTTAGATTATGTTGCATACTATGTTCTTGTCTTTTAGACCAAAACACTCTTCAATCTGACTTCCGGTATATGCATATTATGCATTGAGGATGTGTGGGATATACTTTATTGCCATCAATGACAACACTTATGAAGCCAAACAGTTACTATTTCCAACACACTCAACTTGAAGTCATTGAATGTAAGTGGTGAAAGGAGGATAGACACTTAATAAACCATCTAATCAACCCTATCCAAATTTTACCCCTTTACATTTTGGTGAACCCATGTTGTTGGACATGTTTGCACCTTGTTGAGTGTGTTTCTTCAGATTTGCATTTATTTCCTTCATCCATATAGTCATTCATTTTATTGCATTAGAAAATTTACAAAAAAATTGAAAAATTTGATAAAAAATTGCATGTTAGGGTTTCTATTTTGCATCAATTAATTTGAATTTCATCAAATTTCTAATTTTTGTATTATATCTGAGTTAATTTATAGAAAACTATAAAAATTCAATAGCTTGCATTGCATTTTCATCATAAAATTGCTAGGGTTTTGTTGAAAATTGGGAATTTTGCATATAACCTAGTCATTCCAAAATCTAGGGTTTGTAGGTAAAATCTTGTTTCAGATTTTTATATTGATTTTAGAGGCCCATTCAAATTTTCATTTATTTGTATTGTTGCATTTTACTACAAATTTGCATTTAGATTTCAAAAATTTGCATTTTTGCCTAGAAAATTTCAACAAAAAATAGCATTTTCATTGATTTTTCACTTGATTTGCACTTGCACTTTGCATGTTAGGACTTGGAAATCATTTTCAGATTTGAGAGAATTTAACTTTCATCATACATTATCTTGCAAAACATTCATATAGCATTTTACATCAAGATCTCAAACTTAGGGCTTGAAAAACATTGATTTTCACTAGATTTGGCCTTATCGACTCTCTAAATTTGCAATATAGGCATGTTGTAAAGAATATTTTTACATTAATTGACTAATATTAGGGGTATTATCTTCTTCCCCTCCTAAAATTCTTTACAACACCTCTTTATCGGGCTCTTGTATTTAAAATTTGGTGAATAAATTACACATTTTTGCTATGTTTGCCCTAGGATTTGACCTAGTTTGCACCCTAAGTGTGTGGAAAAAGATTTTATGCTTATAGGTGACTGATATCAATGCTATTATTTTCTATACCTCATAAAATTCTTTACAACACCTCTTTCATTAGGTCTTGGGATTGAAAAACTGTGAAAAATTGCATATTTTAGGGCATTTTCACTAGATTTGGACTTGTCATCATCTTAGATTTGCATCAAAAGTGTGTTGTAAAGGGTCTTATTGCTGTATTGGACTAAAAATATGCATATTATTTTCTTCCCCTAATAAAATTCTTTACAAAACCTTTTCTTTAATATATTTGCATTGAAAAAGTACAAAAAATAAAGCATTTTAGGTCATTTTTACACATAGTTTTGCATTCATGGATTCTCCTAAGGGATCATCTTTGGAAAATTTATTTGAGTACGTTATGAATTATGATAATTTTTGAAAATTCATTACTATGTATCCTCAAGTCTTTCATCAAATCACATATATCTATAACATTGGCTTGTCTGCTACTTCTACTTATAATGTGTTTCGAACTATAACTTATTTTGAGAGCTTTGTCACTATTGTAAGTATTTTTCCTTCAATCTTGGAAAACCTTACTAGTGTCATTTCAATCAATAACCAAGAGGAAAGTAGTGATGAAAATGACATCCCCTTTCTTCCTTCATTTCATGATGATATAATGAATATCCTTGTTAAAACATATGGAGATGATACTGACAATGATTATGAAAACAACGATGATTTCACTTCTCCTATAATTGAATACTCAAATGGGAGGACTAGGGATAGCTTTAGTAATTCCACTACTCTCCCTAGCCAAGATGAAGCATTAGTGAATGAAGAACTCCCTTTAACAAAGAACATTCCATGTGTAGACAATGAGCATTCATTTAACAATAATCAAAATCCTACCCTAGTGCATGAAACCTCTATGGATTATTCCATCAAACTTCTTCCTTTAGTTGATTGTTCACACACCTTGAATTTCACTAAGGAGGAGAAGACCTTTAATGTCCCTCCTTTGATTGAATATTAAAATCATTTAGACATCACTAAGGATGTAGCACTAGTGGATGAGGAGTAGTCTCTCACATTAAGTCCCTCAAGGATGGATGTTGAGATCACTCAAAATAATTTGCTTCTTCCACCACCTAAGAGGATAGTGAATACCTATATTAGAGAACTTCAACAACAAAACATTGATCCAAACATTGAACCAAACAAAGATGATCCTAACAATGAATAACCTTAGGCTATGGTATCTTATGTCCCACTTTCCTCTAACATTAGGGAGTGGGAGGATGCCAAAGATTTACTTGATGACGAGACTTAGCATGAAGATCCTATAGGTAAGTATTTCTAACCCTTTATCTCTCATGATGTGTTTCTCCCGTGTTGTGTTATGTGTTGTTTAAGCCTCCTGGGATGACCCCTGATTCTCTTGTAAGGTATGGGATACTAGGAGACTGCCTCTGTTGTGACCTTGTTCTATTTGTATCATCATTCTTCTATATTGCCTCTCTCTGATTTCATTGTTGTGTGTTGTGTCTTACGGACATAGAGTTGTGGTTGGTGAATTGGGGGCACCCTTCTATTGGTATGTGGTGACTGATCATGCAAGTACTGTACACAAGTTATGTATCCTCACCGGGGTTTGGGGGCGTAGCCCCTGAAAAAAATTTCCCTCTTTTTTGCACGATTGGAGTCGGTTGTTAATTTTTGTTAACGGACAAAAGGAAAATGACATTGCAAAACCCTAATTCTAGAAGCTTCCAAAAATCTTGTTATAGGATGTATGGTATAGTGATGTATTTGCAAGATTGTAATCAATTTTGTACTGGATAATAAAATCATTGGATGGTTGAGTTTCTGTGGATGTAGCCCATATTGGGTGAACCACGTCAAATTTCTGTGTTGATCTCTTTTGCGTTATTCCTCATTGTTATATTTGGGTTATTTAATTGACATATAATTGTTAGTGTTTATTTCTTTGATCTGCCCTAACCCTAACAACTGGTATCAGAGCGGGTTGTGTTTGATTATCGTCTATAGGAAGGTCTCACGATTGAGTGAGAGTCTCACGATTAAGTGAGAGCAATGGTAGACGAGGGTAAATTGAAGGTAGATAAATTAAATGGGAAGAACTATCAATTATGGAAGATGTAGATGGAGGATTATCTCTATCAGAAGGATTTATGGAGGCCGTTGGAAGGAGTAGCCAAGAAACTGGCAGTAATGACTGATGGGGATTGGGAACTTCTGGATAGAAAGGTACTAGGAACCATTCAACTATGCTTGGCACCATCTGTGGCATTCAATATAATAGAAGCAAAGACAACAAGTGAACTGATAAAAGATTTGGCCAAATTGTATGAAAAACCCTCAGCCTTTGGGTGATCCCACAATACTAGGTTACACATTTTGGCCAAAGTTGACATTGAAATGAACATTTTGAAAAACAATCTTCACTTTCAGACAACTATAGTTGCTAAATTGTGAGGAATTCGAAGATGATGTAAACTAATGGTTTGCCACATTTGTTTGTAGATTCTAAATATATTTTAAAAAAAATTTTGGAATCAAATTGTGTTTCCTTTTCCATCTCCTTCAATAACTAGTTTCTAATAGTAAACACCATTTTTAAAGAGTGACGTGTACTGTGTACAACATAACATTTTTCTATGAAGGGTAAAATTATAATTTCTTCAAATTTAGATTTTTAACTACAATATTTGGAGGATGCATTTGGTTTCATAATGTTCTATTGAATATTTTTCTTTTAATTAACTTTTGAAGTCAAACCAATTACAATTTAGACATAGGTGTACTGTGTAAACCATAACATTTTTGTATGTATTAGAATTCAATTTTTTTTTGGTTGGAATAAGGACATCTATACCTAGAGGACACATATTTTTTATAATTTTTTTTATATTTTCCTATTTTTTTGTATGTATTGAAAGGAAGCTAAGTGTGTAGAAATCGCTTCCTACACTAATCTAATGAGGAGAGAGCTATACAAATTCAATTTAACCTTTGGAACTATAGCAATATGAAACACATAAATGAGATATTTCAGCAATACACATGAACTAGAAAGGAGATAGAAGAAGAGAGACAAAGATTTACGGTGGGGAAAACCCTTATCGGGTGAAAAAAACCCACACTCAGAAACCTGCACAATGTATTAACAAACATAAAAGTTGTTTACAATACACTTGCAATGCAAGCTTCAATGGTCTTCAACACTCATTTCTGGATTCAATCCAACAACATAACAGTACCTATAAAACTTGTAATACATCTACTCCAAGCACCTGTTTATATAGAAAATACAAGGCAATATTGGACCTTTCTTGGAATGGGCATCCAACTTAGCCTCATGGCCCAAAACCCTCACCTAAGGACACTTGGTTAACATTGTAGAATGTACCTGACACTTGTCCACAGCTCCCATCCCAAAGGGGTAACCTATTTCCAAAATAGGCTATGACAGATGCTCTTACGACTCTTACAACCATCATAGAATTTGTCATAGCAGTTACAACTTATAGCTATAAGAGAATCTGTCATACACAGGCTATAAATAGAATATTCTCTTACAACATGACATAGTCCACCTTGGGGTGCCCAAATATGCCTCTTTCAAAGATGCTTCATGACACATGTCTTCACCTGTCTTACATGCTTCTATTTCTGATTCTTACATGTCATAACTTCATCATAGGAATTCATCATAACTGCTTTGGTCAACATTCCCTTACACAACATTTAAAATGCCGACACATGGAAAAATTCTCCTACCACTAAGTGGGATGCTTATCTCCTCATGTGAGGACAAAATTACAAGTTGTCATGTTCCATGTAGGATGACACATCACTGTGCCACATCCCACGACATGACAATATGGAATTTACAATTATTTACAACATAGGCAATGAATTAATAAATACAAACATAAATAATGCAAGGAATTACCAAGGTTGAGACACCTTAATTCCCAACATTCTCCCATTTATCGAACACCTTGTAAGAACCAATAGAATAACAGGATTTAACTGCTATAGGCCGAGAGGCCCATAGACTCTAAACACCATCTGAGCTTCTCTGTGCTCACTGGCTTCATCAATGCATCTACAACATTCTTCAAAGTATCTAACTTCTCCAAATTTACCTTCCCATCCTCTACCATGTCTTTTACGAAGTGAAACTGACCATCAATATGCTTTGTTCTAGCATGGAAAGTTGGATTCTTCACAAGGCAAATTGCACTCTGACTATCACAACTGATCGTAATCTGACCTACATCAACACCAATACCTGAACACAATCTCTTAAGCCAAATGGCTTCCTTACAAGCATGAGTTTCTGCCATATACTCAGCTTCTGTCATGGACAAAGCAACAATAGGTTGTCACTTACTCATCCAACTAATAGCACCACCAAACAATGTAAACACATAAGCACTGTGGATCTCCTACTGTCAATGTCACCTACCCAATTAGAATCCACAAATCTAGGAATATCAATAGAATGCAGAGGTCTTGTAACATTACCATGATAACATATGGAATAGTTAGAAGTACCCCTCAAATATCTGAACACTCGCTTAACTGCATCCCAATGAACCCGTCCAGGATTAGCCATAAAATGACTAAGGACTCCCACTGCTTGGGCAATGTCTGGCCTTGTACAGACCATAGCATACATCAAACTGCCAACAACACTAGCATAAGGTACTCTTCTCATGTCCTCCACCTCACTAGGATATTTTAGACAATCCTCAATAGAGAACTTTGTCCCCAAAGAAACAGGAACACACAATGGTCTACAATCTGCCATGTTGAACCTATCCAACATGGTCTTCACATACTTACTCTAGCTTAACCAAAGTTTTCTGTTGGCTCTGTCTCTTCTGATTTCCATTCCTAGAATGTACCTAGCTGCCCCTAAATCGTTCATTTCAAACTGTGCTAACAACTGAGATTTGAAATCAAAAATCATATTCTTACCCTTCCCAATGAGCAACATATCATCAACATACAGTGCAATAATGAGAATACGATCACCATCAAACTTAAAGTACACATAGTGATCCGATTTCGATCTGACAAATCTAATTGATAACACAAAGGCATCAAACTTCAAGTACCATCTCCTAGGAGACTGCTTCAAACCATACAAAGACTTCTTTAATTTGCAAACCAAATTTTCTTTACCTTTCGCCATGTAATGCTCTTGCTAGGACATGTAGATTTCTTCCTCCAAATCGCCATAAAGGAAAGCTATCTTCACATCCATCTATTCTACCTCTAAGTCATAAGTTGTTGCAAGAGACAATAGGAATCTAATGGATGCTAGCTTTGTAATGGGAGAGAAGATCTCACCATAATCTATATCCTCCACTTGTGAATACCCCTTCGCAACCAATCTGGCCTTATACTTCTCAACACTGCCATCTGTACCAATTTTCTTCTTGAACACCCATTTTCATCCAATGGGTTTCCATCCAGGAGGCAAAGGCACCAAGTCCCAAGTTTGATTCTTTTCCAAAGAAGCCATCTCATCCTCCATGGCCTCCTTCCAAGAACCTGCATCTTTCATATCTAAAGCCTCTGACACAGTTCTAGGTTCATCACTATTAGTAATCAAAGCATAAGCACAACTAGAATCAAGCAATGTAAAACCCAACCTTTCAAGTTGCTTTCTTACCAGTGTAGACCTCCTCAAGGGCTAAGGTTGAGGTTCAGCATTTTCATCTGAGATTTCAGAGTTGCCAGAGCTCTCCTCATCATTAGGTCCAACATTGTCTTTATGTTTAGTTTTCTTAGGGGTAGCAAGAAACTGAACAATATCCTCTTTCTTTTATTTTTCTTTTGGCTGTAAAACGATGGAAGAAGGTGTAAGCTCTCTAAAGATGACACTTTTGTTAGACAACACTTTTTCAACCCAGGGTCCCAAAACTTGTATCCTTTCACACCAACACCATAGCTAATGAAGATACACTTAACAGCCTTATTTTCCAACTTTGACCACTTCTCCCTAGGAACATGTGCATATGCCTCACAATCAAAAACATGAAGATGCCTTATTGAAGGCTTTCTACTAGACCACACCTCCATGGGTGTCTTTCCAACAAGAGCTGATGTACAATATCTATTTACCAGATAGCAAGCAGTGGCAACAACTTCAACCCAAAACTTTTGTTCTAGGCTAGCTCCACTAAGCATACTCCTAGCCTTCTCCATCAGTGTCCTATTCATCCTCTCTACAACTCCATTTTGTTGTGGGGTGTATGGAGTTTTCTTATGTCTTTCAATCCCAAGTTCCTTGCAATATTTATCAAATTCTGTAGATCAGAACTCACCACCATTCTCAGTTCTCAAACAATTAATATTTTTACTAGTTTGATTTTTAGCAAAGTCCCTAAACTCCTTAAACTTGTATAGACTTTAGATTTGCTTTTGAGAAAATAAATCCATGTCCTTCTACTATAATCATCTATAAAAGATACAAAATATACAGATTTTGATAATGAAGGAACATTCACAGGACTAAACACATCAAAATGAATAAGGTCCAACACACCAGAAGACTTATGAGAACTCGAGTAAAACTAAACACGATTTTGTTTTCCATATATGTAATGTTCGCAAAAGTCAAACTCAAGATTACAATCATCTAACCCCTCAAAGAGGTTCTTATTTTTTAGGTTACGCAGACCCTTCTCACCAATGTGGTCAAATCTCTTATGCCATAACATTGTCTTTTCAATAGGAAGTTTAACTTCCAATGCACGATTACAACCATCAAGACTAGATACAATAGATTTCTTCACTGCTCATTCAGATGGTGGGGATGAAGTGACTTCTGCCCTATTCCTTGAGTCAAAAGAACTATTGCATTGTGAAATGCATGTCTCCAGCTGAAACAAAGTACCTCTCCTCGTACCCTTAGCAAGCACCATAGCTCTTCTAGTCATCTTACATCCTTCTTTCGAAAAGACAACCTGCACACCTGCATCATTCAACATACTTACAGAAAGTAGGTTCTGTACTAAGCATGGGATGTGCATAAGTCCAGAGATCCCCTTCACTCATCCATCAGGGAATTGGATAGAGACTCTTCCACGACCAACAATCTTCAGATGAGAGTCATCACCCAAATACACCTTTCCACCATCGAACTCCTCATACTTGGTAAACCAGTCTCGATGCAAGGTCATGTGGAATGATGCACCAGAGTCAATCAGCCACACATCATCAGATGCATGGGTTTCCAGGGCTGTAATGAAAGCATCACCATCTTCTTGTGACTTGTCAGAATCTGAATCAGGAGCTTTCTTCTTCTTTTTCTTCTCTTCTTTGCATTCCTTTCAAAAGTGGCTGGTTTTCCCATAGTTTCAACAAAGAGCCTTGGGCTTTCCAGGAGATTTGGATCTCCCACGAGATTTGGATCTACCCTTCGCAACTTTCTTGTCCTTCCTTTTCCCTTTCTCCTTGGGTCTTCCACAGACTGCAAGATCCTCTTTGGCTGCCTTAGAAGACTTTCTCTGCATCTCTTCAGATAACAGCAAAGGTAGCACTTCATCCATTTTGAATGTAGATGTGGTGCTTCCAATAGCCAGGACAAGATGATCCCATGAATCTGATAGAGTACAAAGTAGGGTCATGCATCGATCCTCCTCCTCCATCTTCACACCAACAGATGTTAATTGTGCAACCAACATGTTGAAAGCGTTCATATGTTTGGCAATAGATCCTCCATCCTCCATTCGAAGAGAATACAACTTCTTTCTCAGAAAAAGTTTATTGACCAGGGATTTGGCTTGATACACATCTCCCAACTTCTTCCAAAGCAAGTTTGCAGTAGTCTCCTCATGAACATTTAAGAGAATAGAATCAGCAAGACTAAGTCTTATGAGACCCTTAGCCTTCTAATCCTTGAGATCCTAATTAGCTTGTGACATTGCAACTGGTTTAGTTCCACCGATAGTTTCCCAGAGGTCTCGGTCAACAAACATGTCTTCCATCTTGAGCTTCCACAGTTCAAAATTAGTGCCATTGAATTTCTCCACCTCTATTCTTCTAGATGTGCTTGCCATCTCTTTGCTGCAATAAGATTCAGAATACTCTGCAAAGACTCCCACTCAACCTAAGATCAGCTCAAAAAATCCCTACCCAACAACTAGGACCAAAGGTGATCAAGCTTTGATACCAACTAAAAGGAAGCTAGGTGTGTGGAAATCACTTCCTACACTAATCTAATGAGGAGAGAGCTATACAAATTCAATTTAACCGTTGCAACTACAACAATATAAAACACATAAATAAGATATTGCAACAATACACATGTGTTACGAGTAAAATGGGATAATAAAATGAATTACAAAAACCCAATAAACATCAATGAAATGTGCAAGCAAAAAGATTAAAATAAGAAAATGATACTCACAACCTTTTTACCTCGTGATTTCCATTGTTTGCCTATTCTCTTTTGATCTTTTGGTGATGAATGTAGCCCTTAGGAAGCCTACTTCCTTGCTTGGATTCCTCAAGATGACAAGGAGAAATGGCTCGGATACTTGTTGTGTTGAAGATGAGCTTCAACACAATATGAAATGGATAATAAATGGTGTGAGAGTGGGGGTGCCAATGGTGCGCTATGGATTCTACAACATAAGTTTATTTGAAATCTTGTTATATGAGAATGGAGGAATAGAAGAGTATTTATAGACTTATGTGAGAGAAGATCAATGACGTAGAAGAAACAAGAAGATCAATGGTAGAGGATGTTTGAGGGAACGTGCGCGAATAGAAGAAGGACATGTGTCATAGAAAAAAATGCTTTGTTGAGTTAACTGCTTTCTTGACGAGGATGATCTTTTATTTCAAAAATTAGAATATATTTTTCTAATTTAAGAATTTGTTGATTAAAACAAAGTTACTTTAAATCAGTTAACTCACTTTTGCTTTTGCATGACAAGAAGAATTTATTTTTAGAAGATTTTGAAGATTTTTTAGAAGATACGAAAGTGAATTAAATAAATAAATTTATTTAATTACTTGCACATGATTTGGAAGAATAAATAAAATATTAATTATATTTTTTTTTTGAGAGTGAGAGGATTTAAATAAATTTAAATGATTTATTTAAATTTGGAGGAATAGACTTGACTTAATTAAATAATTTAGAATTATTTAATTGCTTGGAAGAATTTAATTAAATAAAGGATTTTATTTAATTTTAACTTTAGAAGAGTTAATTAAATATTTTGATATTTAATTAACTTAGAGGAATATGAATCGAATAAATAAATTTAATTATTTATTTATTGATAGAGGAAGGTAGACTTAAATAAATATTAAAAATAATTATTTAGATAGAGTCGTGTCATTTTTAGGTGTATACAACATGAACCAGAAAGGAGACAGAAGAAGAAAGACAAAGATTTATGGTGGGGAAAACCCTTATCGGGTGAAAAACTCCACACTCAGAAACTTGTACAATGTATTAACAAAACTGAAAATTGTTTACAATACACTTGCAATGCAAGATTTAATGGTCTTCAACACTTATGTCTAGAGTCAATCTGGCAACATAACAGTACCTATAAAACCTATAATACATCTACTCCTCCAAGCACCTGTTTATATAGAAAATACAAGGCAATATTAGACCTTTCTTGGAATGATCGTCCAACTTGGCCTCATGGTCTAAAACCCACACCTAAGGACACTTGGTCAACATTGTAGAATGTGCCTGACACTTGTCCATAGCTCCCATCCCAAAGGGGTCACCTATTTCTAAAATGGTCTATGACAGATGCTCTTATGACCATCATAGAATCTGTCATAGCAGTTACAACTTATAGTTGTAAGAGAATTTGTTATACACAGGCTATAAATAGCATATTCTCTTTCAACTTGTCATAGTCCACCTTGGGGCACCCAAATAGGACTTTTTCAAAGATGCTTCATGACACATGTCTTCACCTGTCTTACATGCTTCTATTTCTAACTCTTACATGTCATAACTTCGTCATAGGAATCTGTCATGACCGTTTTGGTCAACATTCTCTTACACAACATCTAAGATGCTAACACATGGCAAAATTCTCCTACCACTAAATGGGATGCCTATCTCCTCATGTGAGGACACAATAACAAGTTGTCATCTTCCATGTAGGATGTGTTGCAAGTATGGGCCTAACCAGTGTTGTCATTGATGTCAACATACTCCTGTTGCATTAATGATAAGGATTGGATGAGTTATGTGCTGAGGATATTGAGAAAATTAGTCTCAATCAGGAATAGTGAAGAATAGTGATATCATAAGGTAAAAGTCCAAGACAAGTTGCGAATTAGAGGATGCGGATTAAAGGGTTTGTAGATATGAGTCTTAAGGTGTTCTAGTAGAGATTTCAGAGGTCCGCATGAAGATATGAAGAAGTTGTGATCTCTCAAGTAAAACCGGTTTTGGTAGATGTTTAGAGGTGACAGAGTGTTACAGAAAGGTCTGGTGAGATCCAGAAATGCATTTTCCTATTCTGTAGATTTGAAGGAGTGCTGGGGAAGTCCTTATGATGTGTCATCTTGATTGGTTCATGATTTGAAGGTCTGAAAGCATATATTCCTTTATGACAGTAATGGCAGACTGTGTTCTTGAGGTTCTGGATGAAGGAGAGAAGGATTTCAGTAAGTAGAAGAAGTGCAGATACTCTTGGTGATTTAGGAAAGCTTGTGGAGGTCCTTGGATCATGTTCAGCTCGTGTTGATGGTCCACATTAGAGTTAGAGCCTAAAATTGAAGAAATACTTCCAGATGAAGGTGTTCTTCCTTAGGCTGGCTGACCAGATGATTTACACATCCTGCAGATGTTCTTGAGGATGTTTACTGACCTAGATGTTTGTTCCTAAGTTGATGTCGTGTATAAATAAGGGGTTGCAAAGTCATTTCAAGGTGTGACTTGTGGAGAAGAGTATGTGGTAGCAAGGAGAAAAGTGAAGGGCAGAGTAGAAGCTTTGGACTTAAATGGAACTGATTCAAGCATGATGAAGATGCTATTTACTAGTTCAAGTATGTAAAACTTATTCTTCTATAGACAGTGTGTCTCTTGTAGGTAGTGAGCCTCTTGTGAGCAGTGTGCTCGGGCAGTGAGCCCTAATTGACATGTGCCATTTTGTTCTTTCTATTCTTCTAATAGAGAATACAATCTTGGGTTTGTCACCTCGTGGTTTTTCCCTTAACCAAGTTTTCCACATTAAAATCTTGGTGTCTCATGTGTTGATGTGTTTCTGCTCTTGATTCAAATGCATTATGTTTCATGATTGATTTATTTTTATACTGCTAAGTGAATGCAAGTTTTTAATAAGTAGAAAGTTTTGGACAACTAATTCACCCCCCGTCTCAGTTGTCTTCCCTGAATCTAACAATTGGTATTAGAGCCAAGTTCCTCTAAAAGGAGCTTAATCGCTTGAGGAGATCTAGGATGTCATCTTACAAGAAGGATAGTCTAAAATTTGATGGAACCAATTTTTCTCTCTGGAAAGGTCGCATGAAATGTCAATTGCAATGTATGGGAATGGCATACTGGAACATGGTTACAACACAGTATACGCCTCCACAGGGTGGTCCAAGAACCCTGAATGAAGTCACCGATACTGAAAACAATCTACAGACCATTGAGGCCCTTCTAAGTGCATTATCTGATTCAGAGCTCTCAAATGTCATTGACCTACCAACTGCTTTTGACATCTGGCAAAAACTGGAAGTATTGCATGAAGGAGACAAGTTTGTTAAAAGTGCAAGATTACAGAATCTAAAAGGGAGATTTGAAAATCTAAAAATGAGAGATGATGAAACTATTACTACTTTTATGCCAAGAGTAAATGAGATTGTTTGTGGAATTAGAAATGCTGGTGGAGTCTTGAGTGAAGAGGAGATTGTTTGCAAAATTCTCAAATCCCTTCCTGCTTCCTATAAAATCAAGGCTATTGCAATTGAAGAATTCAGAGCTCACACAACCGTCACAAGAGATCAATTGGTTGGTAAATTGGCTGCTTTTGAGATGGCCAAGTTTGGAGATGACCCCCCAAAGACAGAATCCGCATTCAAAGCCAGTGCCTTAGTTAAAGGGAAACAAAGGTTTGATCTGGGAGAAAACTCTTCAAGGAAACTATCATAGTATGAAAAAGCAAGAAAAGACTTGGAAGAAGAAGAAGCTGAAACTGCTCATCTTGAAGCTCTTCTTGCAAAAAGACTGCCAAGAGCATCTGATAAGTATGAGGGGAAATTGCCTTTTAAATGTTTTAACTGCAATAAGATTGGTCATTTTACATCAAGGTGTCCGAAAAGATTTTCTATGCCAAACACTAATAGACCAAGATTCTAGAAGAATTGTTACTATGCTCATGAAGGAGATGATGAAGGAGTAACAGATGATGAATCAGAGAAAGGAGACAAATCTAGAAGTGACTGGGTGTTCATTGCCATTAAGGAAGAAGATCTAATGCCCTCTAAATCTGTCAATCATAAAGTTGAAGAAAAAGCCTTGGCTGCCCAAGTTGAAGAGGATGATTGGGTCATTGATAGTGGTTGCTCTCACCATATGACAGGTGACAAAAACAAGTTCATAGATTTGGAAAGGTATGAAGGAGGAGTGGTAAAGTTTAGTGATAACTCTGCTGGTCGAATCAAAGGTAGAGGAACTATTTCTTTTGATGGAAAGAACAAAACCGGTAATGTATTATATGTTGAAGGATTGAAGCACAATCTTCTCAGTGTTGGATAGTTGGTGGACAAAGGCTATGATCTTAGATTCAAGAATAGAAAATGCAAGATCTTTGAAAGTTCTGGAATAGATATTGCATCTGGTACCCAAATAAAAGGTAACATCTTTCACTTGGCTGGTACTGGTAAAAGTTGTTTATTTGTTCAAGTTGATTAGAGTTGGTTATGGCATAGAAGAATGTGTCATGTGAATTTTGATAATATCATCAAGATAAGCAATACTCAGGCTGTAAGAGATCTTCCAAAACTGGTAAAATCTACAAATAGTTTGTGCAAAGAATGTCAGTTGGGAAAACAAACCAGAATCTCATTTAAAAATCAAGGAACATTCTTCTACCAGATTATTAGACTTGGTTCATACTGACTTATGTGGTCCAGCAAGAATCAGGAGTGTGCAAGGTGATAGATACTTCATGATGCTAATTGATGACAATTCCCAGATGATGTGGGTAACCTTTCTGAAAGAGAAATTAGAAGCTCTTGAGAAATTCAAAATATTCAATGCTATGGTAGAGAATGAAACCAGATTGAAATTGAAATGCCTAAGGTCTGATAGAGGTGGAGAATTCACATCCGGTAAGTTCATAGATTTCTGTGAGAAACATGGAATAAAGAGACAATTATTTGCTCCTAGGACTCCACAGTAGAATGGAGTAGTTGAGAGAAAGAACCGGACCATCCAAGAAGCATCTAGGACCATGATGATGGAAGCAAATGTTCCCCAGATCTATTGGAGAGAAGCTGTCAGCACTGTAGTCTATACTCTCAATCGAGTTCAAATTAGAAGCAATACTGGTAAGACTCCTTATGAACTTTGGTTTGGTATTACACCTACTGTAAGATATTTCAGAGTGTTTGGTAGCAAATGTTACATCAAGAGAGATGAAGATCTAGTCAAGTTTGATGCTAGAAGTGATGAAGGAATATTTTCTGGTTATTCTACTCAAAGCAAAGCATACCGGTGTTATAATAAGAGATTGGGAAAGATTATAGAAAGTACTAATGTGAAGGTTGATGAAGGAATTAAAAAATCCTCAAGGCTTTATGAGTATGATGAAGATGATCAGAATAATGGTCTGATTCAAGGTGCCCAAGTCTTTCCTGAAAAACATAATCAAATTGATCCGGTAAGTCAGGAAGAAGAGATAAGATTCAATGAGCCTAATCAAGAGTTAGAAGTGCAAGAAACTCCCAAAGTTCTAAGGTATGTGAGACTGAACCACTCTAAAGATCAGATCATAGGTGACAAAAGCAAAGGTGTATAAACAAGAAGGAGAATTGCTCAAGATTCAGATGAGTATTGTCTGATTTCAAAGATTGAACCTAAGACAGTAAATGAAGCCTGCAATGATGAAAATTGGACTAAGGCAATGGAGGAAGAACTAATGCAAATTGAGAAGAATCATACTTGGGATCTTGTTCCTAGACCTAGAAATAAGAATGTGATTGGAACCAAATGGGTCTTCTGGAACAAACTAAACGAAGTTGGTGAAGTAATCAAAAATAAGGCCAGATTAGTTTGCAAAGGCTACTCTCAAATAGAAGGAGTTGATTTTGAAGAAACCTTTGCTTCGGTGGCAAGAATTGAAGTAGTTAGATTATTTCTTGCATTTGCTACTTTTAAAGATTTCAAGGTATATCAGATGGATGTCAAGTCTGCCTTCCTGAATGGTGATTTGGAAGAAGTGTACATTGAGCAACTGGATGGATTTCAATTGTCTGACAATGGTGATATGGTCTATAAGTTGAAAAAGGCACTGTATGGACTAAAGCAAGCCCCAAGAGCCTGGTATGAAAGACTAGATAAACATCTCTTGAAGATTGGTTTCAACAAAGGTACTACTGATAGTAATTTATATTTCAAAATTGATCATGAAAATATTTTAGTGTTGAAGTGTTTTTTGATGATATCATTTTTGGAGGAAAAGATAGTATGTGTAAAACTTTTGCAAATCAAATGAAAAGTGAGTTTGAGATGTCCATGCTTGGTGAAATGAATTTCTTCTTGGGTTTACAAATCACTCAAACAAAGAAAGGTATCTTCATTTCTCAGACAAAATATGCAAAGGAATTGTTGAAGAAATTTGGGATGGAAGATTTAAAGCCAATGAATACTCCCATGGCAACTGGATGTAAGCTGAGCAAAAATGATGACTCTACTAGGGTTGATCAAACAAAGTACAGGTCAATGATTGGAGGACTGTTGTATCTGACTCAAACTAGACCAGACATTATGCAGGCTATTGGTCTTGTTCCTAGATACCACGCTGATCCTAGAGAATCTCATGTCATGGCAATGAAGAGGATTTTTAGATATCTAAAAGGGACAGTTGAGTATGGTCTATGGTATCCTAGAGATCATGATTTCTCTCTTCATGCATATACAGATGCAAATTGGGTAGGAGATGTGGATGACCGGAAGAGAACCAGTGGTGGAGCATTCTTTTTGGGAAAGAGATTGGTTTCTTGGCTGAGAAAGAAACAAGAGGCAATATCTCTGTCCACTACAGAAGCAGAATATATTGTAGCAGCAGGTAGTTGCACTCAAGTATTGTGGATGAAGTAGATGTTAAGAGATATCAAAGTAGAGTATGAGGAGCCTATCACAATTTTCTGTGATAATTCAAGTGCAACAAACATATCTAAGAATCCGGTGTTGCATTCAAAGACTAAACATATATCCATCAAGTTTCACTTTCTAAGAGAGCAAGTGAACAAGAATGAAGTCAGATTGGAGTTTGTGTCTTCCAAGAATCAGATTGCAGACATCTTTACTAAACCTCTACCTAAGGACTCTTTTAAGTATCTTAGGGAGAAGTTAGGAGTTATTGCCCCTCTGGTGATGGACTAAGGTGCACTGATGTGCATCAGTCTGGTGGATATCACAGTCTTATCTTGTGATCCAGACTAATGATGGGAAGCTGCTACTCAGGGGGAGCAGCAGATATAATTTTGAAGTGGTAGAATTGCAAGTTTGTGCCCTTTGCCATTGATGTCAAAGGGGGAGAAAAGACATGTGAAAAACAAGTGGTTTCTGATCAAAGGGGGAGCAATAAAGAAAAAGAAGACATGTGAATGGGTGTTGCTGATAGGGGGAGTTGTGACAGTAAGAAGAAGTTCTTGTCTTGATGGTTAAAATAGTTTTTCACATCATATGTTGCCATCAATGACAAAGGGGAAGATTGTTGCAAGTATGGGCCTAACCGGTGTTGTCATTGATGTCAACATACTCCTGTTGCATTAACGATAAGGATTGGATGAGTTATGTGCTGAGAATATTGAGAAAATTAGTCTCAATCAGGAACAGTGAAGAACATTGATATCATAAGGTAAAAGTCCAAGACAAGTTGTGAATCAGAGGATACGGATTAAAGGGTTTACAGATATGAATCTTAAGGTGTTCCAATAGAGATTTTAGAGGTCTGCATGAAGATATGAAGAAGTTGTGATCGCTCAAGTAAAACCGGTTCCCGTAGATGTTCAAAGGTGACAGAGTGTTATAGAAAGGTCCAGTGAGATCTGGAAATGCATTTTCCTATTCTGTGGATTTGAAGGAGTGTTGGGGAAGTCCTTATGATGTGTCATCTCAATTGGTTCATGATTTGAAGGTCTGCAAGCATATATTCTTTTATGACAGTAATGGTAGACTATGTTCATGAGGTTCTGGATGAAGGAGAGAAGGATTTCAGTTAGTAGAGGAAGTGTGGATGCTCTTGGTGATTTAGGCAAGCTTGTGGAGGTCCTTGGATCATGTTTAGCTCGTGTTGATGGTCTGCATTAGAGTTAGAGTCTGAAATTGAAGAAATACTTCTAGATGAAGGTGTTCTTCCTTAGGCTGGCCGACTGGATGATTTACACATCCTGCGGATGTTCTTGAGGATGTTTGTCGACCTAGATGTTTGTTCCTAAGTTGATGTCATGTATAAATAAGGGGTTACAAAGTCATTTCAAGGTGTGACTTGTGGAGAAGAGTATGTGTTAGAAAGGAGAAAAGTGAAGGGTAGAGCAGAAGATTTGGACTTAAATGGAACTGATTCAAGCATGATGCAGATGCTATTTACTAGTTCAAGTATGTAATACTTATTCTTCTGTAGACAGTGTGTCTCTTGTAGGCAGTGAGCCTCTTATGAACAGTGTGCTCAGGTAGTGAACCCTAATTGGCATGTGCCATTTTGTTCTTTCTATTCTTCTAATAGAGAATACAATCTTGGGTTAGTCACCCCGTAGTTTTTCCCTTAACCGGGTTTTCCACGTTAAAATCTTGGTGTCTCATGTGTTGATGTGTTTCAGCTCTTGATTCAAATGCATTATGTTTCATGATTGATTTATTGTTATACTGCTAAGTGAATGCAAGTGTTTAATAAGTAGAAAGTTTTGGACAACTGATTCACCCCCCTCTCAGTTGTCTGCCCTAAATCTAACAGGATGACACATCACCGTGCCACATCCCACAACATGACAATATGGAATTTACAATTATTTACAACATATGCAATGAATTAATAAATAGAAACATAAATAATAGAAGGAATTACCAAGGTTGAGACACCTTAATTCCCAACATGTATGAAACAAAGACCTCGATGTTCATTAAAAAACCTACATTCACAAGAAATAAAAAGTGAATATAATAATCAAATTAAATATATTTAAAATTATATTTTTTGGGAATCTTATAATAAAGACTACATACTTACAAAACATAAAATTTTAAATGAATTCATTTGATCCCCCAAAAGATAAATCAAAAGTGTTTTTTTATCAGCATTTTGATATGTGTAGAGGAGACTCCATGATAGGTATGGTTTAAAACTAGCAAGGTTCTATCCAAGGAGGTTTGATCTAAGGGGGTTTGATCAAACCCTATTCAATTACAATCCTTTAAATGGAACCTTTCAAGGCTTAAATCATTATATTTTATAAAAATATGTGATTTCAACAAAAATCAGGATGTCCTAGAAAGTGTAACCCATTATTGTGGCGACACCCCTCTAATAAGGTATTTCTCACGAAGCGTTTGTTTAATCTAAAAATGATTGAAGGTGGATCTATGTCAAATCATTTAAATGAGTTTAATATGATTACCAATTAGTTAACTTCTGTAAAAGTGAAATTTGATGAAGAGGTAAGGGCTCTCTTGGTTTTATGTTCTTTGCCAGAAAGCTAGAATAGCTTGGTAATGGTTGTAAGTAGCTCTATCTCTGGTTCAAATACTTTGAAATTTGATGATATTGTTGATATTATCCTTAGCGAGGAAACGCGATAGAAAAGCATAGGTGAGACTTCAACATCTGGTAATGCTTTGACTGTAGAGAACAGGGGAAGAACAAAGGAAAGAGGGAAAATCCCTACAAATCGTGGGAAGTCACAAGGGAAGTCAAAGAAAGGTAGATCTAAATCCAAAGGAAGAATGGATTGCTGGCACTGTGGAAAGCCAAGACATTTGAAGGATTGCTGGTCTCGAAAGGGCAAATAAGGAGACGAACAACATGATGACAATAAGGAAGCTAATGTTGCAAGTAATAAATTACAGGATGCTTTAATTCTGTGTTTAGATAATGTTAATGATTCCTAGGTAATAGATTTAGGGGCTTCATTTCATGCCACACGCCATAGGAAATATTTTGTAGATTATGTTCAAGGTGATTTTGGATAGGTATATTTGGGTGATGATGAATCTTGTTAGATTTTTAGAAAAGGAAAGATAAAAATCAAGTTGCAAAATGGAAATGAATGGTTGCTACAAGAGGTAAAGCATGTTCCAAATTTGAGAAGGAATTTAATCTCTGTAGGACAACTGGGTAGTGAAGGCTGTATAGTTACCTTTTTTGACAAAGTCTGAAAGGTCACTAAAGGTTCATTAGTAGTAGCTAAAGGTGAAAAGGTAGGCACATTGTATTTGTGTACTGGTAATACTTATTCTACCTTAGCTGCTATAGAAATAGTTGCTACTGAGATAGTTATAACACTTGCTGCAGGGATAGAAATAAAATTGTGGCACCATAGACTTGGGCACATGAGTGAGAAAGGGATGAAAATACTTCACTCTAGAAAGTTGCTACCAGGTCTGAAGAAGATTGACTTGGAGTTCTACGAAAATTGTGTTTATGGAAAATAGAAAAGAGCCCGATTTCTCAAAGTTTGCAAAGAGAAGAAGAGTGAGAAATTAGAGCTTGTGCATTTAGATGTATGGGGACTAGCTTAGATATCTTCTCTTGGAGGCTCTTGCTATTATGTTACTTTTATTGATGATGCAACTAGGAAAACATGGGTGTATTTCCTAAAACAAAAATTAGAAGTATTTGAAACTTTTAAAAATTGGAAAGCTTTGGTTGAGAATGAGATAGGAAAAAAGTTGAAGTGTCTTAGATCCGATGATGGAGGAGAGTATTGCAACAAATAATTTGAGAATTACTATTCATATAATGGAATCCGTATGCAAAAAATAGTTCCTAGAACCCCACAAGAAAATGGTGTGTCTGAGAGAATGAATCGGACCATTATGGAGCATGCAAGGAGCATGCGATTGCATGCTAGACTATTATTAACTGATTTTGGTGAACCTGAAAGTTATGAAGAAGCAATGTAGGTAGATACCAAAAAGTAGTGGGAGCTAGGCATGAAAGAGGAAATGGATTCCTTACTGTAGAATTAGACTTGGGACTTAGTCAAATTGCCTGCAGGAGAAAGAGCATTGCTAAATAAATGGGTTTACAGGTTGAAGGAAGAAGATGGAGGCAAGAAAAGATATAAGGCCAGACTCGTGGTAAAAGGTTTTGCATAGAAAAAAGGTATAGATTTTGATGAAATATTTTCTCCAGTTGTAAAGATGACTTCTATTAGAACAATTCTAAGTCTTGTGGCTGCAGAAGACTTGCATCTTGAACAGGTAGATGTGAAAACATCTTTTTTGCATGGGGATCTAGAAGAGGAAATATATATGTAGCAACCATAGGGATATGAGATCAAGGGTAAGGAGGATTTTGTGTACAGGTTAAAGAAGAGTTTGTATGGCCTGAAGCAAGCACCTTAGTAATGGTATTTAAAATTTGATAGTTTTATGGTTGAACAAGGTTACAAAAGATGTCATTTTGATTATTGTGTTTATTTCAAGAAATTGGGTAATGGTAGTGTGATTAGTGAAATCAAATCAAGGTAAAAACATAAATCAAATGCATGCAAAACAAAAGATTATACCTTAGTATGAAGACCTAATCCAAGAAGGGTGAAGGAGCTTGCACCCAAATGCTCCAAGATATACCTGTTGATGTGTAAAATTGGGCGGATTCCAACACCAATAGGGAAAGTTTCAGGAATGTGGGACTTGTGACCTAAAATGACCTCCAGATTTTAAAGAAGCTGGCTCTTCTCTATTTTAAATGTGTTTTGGGGTTAAGGGTAGAAACTAACAGGATTACAAATGCAAAGAAAGCAAATCTATCTATGGCAATGCACCTGAGTATAATTGTTTCTTACTACTAAGCACAGTGAAGCTATCTTCAAGATTCAGTCACATTAAAGAGCAGATACTGCATGATTAATATAACAGATAAAATGAATAACATCAAAGGCTCACAACCAGACAATTTTGTAATAACACAAAAAATATCAACCAAGGCACAGAACTCAGTCTTCTCATTAATTTTCTAGTAACATAAAAGGCACAGATACATGCACAGTTACATAAACCTTCTAAATTAAGAATGACAGAAACAAAGGCAAATGACATTCACTGGCACAACAAAAAGTCTTAAACTTCTCTCTTTAATCTCTACAGAAAACTCTAGAAACTATATTTCTAACTTAAAAAAACCCCCTGATTCATTACAAATGTTACATATTTATAGGACAAGATTGACTCTAGATTGTCTGCAACAATCGAATCCTAATGGCCTAACTGAAATGGAGATAACTGGAAGTGTCTGATAGAAAATATCTTTCGGATCTGCAACGCTTACCTCTTCCACAAGCCCATTGGCTGAAACAAAATATATGTGGCATATTCCCTCTAAATCAGGTATAGACACTTGGCGGCTTCCACTTATTTGAGACAATAAACCCTATAACAGATGGCAGCATCCACGTGCATCACTTGAAACTCTTTCATTCTTCGAGACACATAGGTAACTGACACATGGTGGCTTCTGCAGCACTTAAAAATTGATACGTGTCTTTATCCGCGACCTTGATACTTTACTGTGTCTTTGTATTCAAGAGGGCTCCGCCTGTGACATTTGGCGTAATCCGCAGTAACTAGGAACAATAAGACACATAAGAAATGGGACCCACCACCCTCCGTTGAGTAGCTTTAAAAGAAAGAACAGGGACAGATGGCGCCTTCTGCGCTCTCAACAAACAAGTACGTGGCGCTTTCCGCTCTCCTCTTGAAACATTAGAAAATCTTCTAAAACTCATGCGGAGATTAACACATGGCACCTTTCGCTTTACTTGATACTCCTTAAGAAACTTTTTGGGACTTACGCGAATGGCGACACTTGGCGCTTTTTGCAGGCACTTGAGAAACATTTGAAAACCATCAGAGAAATAGACAAAAGTTTTTATCTCAGGATCACATCCACCACGTGGCGCCCTCTGCTTTATTTTAACTCTATACTGGGGTCCGCCTCCATCTTTAACTTAATATTGAAACCAAAAGGAAATACCTTGCAGAAGCTGACACTTGTCACGCTTCACAGTTACCACAAAGGACACATGGCACTCTCCACCTCCTTGCTGAAATATGTTGAGAGTGCCTCTATTGATGACACATGGTGCCTTCCTTGCACACACAGAAACTTTTAAAGGGTCTTTGAAACTTAAATAGAAACTGCCATTTGGCACCCTCCCGAAGTGTAACTTGGAAACAGGGACCCACCTTTATCTTTCTTAGGAACGAAACTCATAAGAAACAATAACGCGGAAGCTGACACTTGGCAAGCTCCGCAGTAGTGTAAAGAACACATGGCTTCATCCGCAGCTCATAACAAACTTTTAAACTGTGTCTCAGCTAATGACACGTGGCACCTTCTGCAGGATTGAAACTTAAAACTTCATAGAAATAGCTTCCACTACATGGCACATTCTGTGTTAAAGTTATATCATAGAAACAAAAGTGTGGCTTGAATTGAGGCTTGACACTTGGCAAGTTCCATGCTAGTCTGAGACTTAGGAAAAATGAAACCCTTGCCCTTGCGAAAACCCTTGCGACTACTCAAAAATTTCACAGGAACACTTGCAAAGGCAAAACTGAAACCCGCTATTACCCGCTGATGCACTATAACTGAAACAAAATGTATAGTATTTTACTCTACAGTTCTTGGCGACCCCAAGTACTTTTGAGCCTGCTCAAAAAGAATCCAAAAAAAAAGTGGCAAAAGAATGTGCATTAAAAATACAAGGATCACAGATTCTACAAAGCTGTCTGATAAATAGACCATTTAGAGTCAGAAAGTCCCTGCTTATTTTGCAGATCTTGGAAAGAAAAATTAAGGTTTATAATGTCCTTGTGTGAAAACTTTTGCAAAACTTGAACCGTGGCCTTCAATTGGAACTCAAGTTGGGCCATCGAGATCAATACAACTTCCACCTCTTGCACTGATGAAGAATTTGTTAAACCTTGAAAAACTGACTAATCATTTTGCCTGGTTAAAAATAGAGTCTTAATCTCATCAATCATTAATACAGTATTATTGTCAGGTAATGGGGAGGGGAGACCCAACTGCACCAAATCTTCTATGTGTCTTTTCATGTCTTTAACTCCCTCCTTAACAACATCCAGGAGCTCTTGGCAATTTGTAGCAACTGAATTACAACTGAGAACTTCATTCACCCTTTTTGCAGCTATCATTCTATCACTGATCCCCGCTGCTGATAGTGTTTCATCAGTTGTGTCATATAGCTTCTTCAGCAATAGTTGAGAATTAGAAACTCTCAAAGAGATAGTGGACAGAGTGGCCTAAACTGAAGTCTCTACTTTTTTACACAATTGCTGTGCATTTAACAGGAAAGTTAAAGAGGGTTTGAGCTAAATAATCTCTTCAGAGATTCTTTTCCATACTGACACATATAGCTCCTTGACTAGATTCAGAACTCTAGCATTCTTAGGCCTGTTAGCCAACTCAAGTGTCAACTATTTTGTCATTTGTTGCTTAGCTTAGAGTTGAGCCTGTATTGCAGCAGCAACATTTTGCTCACTCAGCAACTTCTGCTGAAATTGTGTAGTCTGTTGTAATTTGTCCTGATATCTCAGATTTTCTAATGTGGCCTTTTCCTAGCTCAAGACAGATACTGCAGGTTTCTCTTGTGCTAGCTCCATTTTCAAAGAAGCATTTTGGGCCTAAGTTGCTTGATGAATATGATAGGAAATAGTGTTTTGCAACTATTTATTCAGATTCTCTATTTCATCATTCTTGGATTTCGGTTCTGTAGCAAGGTTGCTACTATTTGTCTTCTCTTGAGCCAGATCAACTTCAACTTTCTACAGCTTCTTTGACACTTTCAAATAATCAGTTGCTACAGCAGAAGTGATCTCATTGAGCAGCTTGACCCTATCTTGTGGTTTGAATAGTGACATGTCCATGGCCACTGCATTCATTGCAAAGTCTTGAGGTTGCATCTGCTTGTTTGGCTTCACCAAATTTGGGGACAAATGTGTAAGAGTCAACTGTTGTTGAATTGGGTCAAAGAGTGACCTCATGTGTGGCCTTTTCCTACCTCAAGACAGATACTGCAGCTTTCTCTTGTGCTAGCTCCATTTTCAAAGAAGCATTTTGGGCCTAAGTTGCCTGATGAATATGATAGGAAATAGTGTTTTGCAACTATTTATTCAGATTCTCTATTTCATCATTCTTGGATTTCAGTTCTGTAGCAAGGTTGCTACTATTTGTCTTCTCTTGAGCCAGATCAACTTCAACTTTCTGCAGCTTCTTTGACACTTTCAAATAATCAGTTGCTACAACTGAAGTGGTCTCATTGAGCAGCTTGACCCTATCTTGTGGTTTGAATAGTGACATGTCCATGGCCACTGCATTCATTGCAAAGTCTTGAGGTTGCATCTTCTCGTTTGGCTTCACCAAATTTGGGGACAAATGTGTAAGAGTCAATTGTTGTTGAATTGGGTCAAAGAGTGACCTCATGTGTGGCATAGCCAAACTTTTATTTTCTTTCTTTCTTTTCTTATCCATTCGGGCTTCTCTAGCCTTCTTAGCAGTATCTACTTGAGCTTGGAAGGTGGGGGGAGAGGTAATATAACCACCAGCAAAAGGATGACCTTGAGGTAATGCATAAGGAATAGCCAAATGTTGGCTAGGGTCAACTTGGGGAGGGGCTCTCTTTGGAACAGAGGGAGAAAAAGATGGCAATGAGGTAGCCTGAAAAGACATGGCCTGAGGATTAGCTGCTGGGGCTAGTTGAGATATTGACACAGTAGAGGTGGTAGGGGATACTAATGTTTGGCTAGTTGGGATTACCACCCCTATGGTAGAAGAAAGAGACTAAGAAGAAGAAGGAGAAGCAAAACTTACCTGGGGAGTAGCAGATGTGGCCAGTGGTAGCTGTTGTGGTGACTCTGTCTCTTCATCTGACTCTGGTGGTAGGTTTAGTTTTCTATGCTTCCTCGGCCTTTCTTCTTCTTTCTCCTCTGATTCCTTCTCTACAACATTTACCACCACTGATGGTGGTAATGATACAAAATTGGAAGCCCCAGTGGCTGAAAGTGATGGAGTCCCTCTAGGTGGTGATAATACCACACTCTTTTGTTTCTCCAAAGTACTGAGAGATTGGGGCCAAGAAGATACAGGGGCAGATAATGAGGCTTGTCCTGTTGCTTGCACTGCATGAGTTGATTCTGCCTCTTCACCTAATTCCTCACCCTTCTTATGAATCCTACTTGTCTTAGGGTTAGAAACTGGGGAGGGATGCCACTCATCCCAGATAGACTCCCATCTTTCATCTGTATCAACATTCCCAAAGGAATGGGCGGTCTCTGAAATTTCCTGCCTGTATTTCTAGTAGGCCTCTATTTTCTCTGGCTTCCACTCCTTGTTCTTCAAAGCCCTCTTTAAACCAGAAGTCATTTTGATCTTAGTGTCAAAAGTTTTTTCTTTAACATAAAAGGTCTCCCATGGCCTGGGACCCTCATATGGCAAATCTGCCAGTTCCACATACAAGTTAGGGGTATCTTCCTTAGGGTTTCTTCTATCCTCCTAAAAAGGACGACCCTCATGGACTATTTTGGCTCCAACCTTGTTAGTTTTAACCCAAGATGCTATAAAACTGTTTGGGTCATACTTCCATTTATCTTCAATAATAAGGAATCGCAAGATAGCTAACTTTCATAGCAACAGGTGCTCAGCATCCCTGACTTCTAGGGCCATATTCTTTCTGACCCAGGGAATATCATACATTTTCTTCTTCTTCCTTTTGGTGCCATATTCATTGTCGACCATAGACACTTGCTGAGTGACCTCTAGAAATGCTAACCTAGGAATCAAAATTTTAGGTAGTAGCATTGCTTCTTCATTAAAGCCATGGACCCTAATGATAGTATGATGAGACCCAAAGAAATAGCCACATGGGATTGGGCAATTAGTCATGAAACCCTTAATGCTCAGTGTCAACCTATTTTCTATAGGCTCAGGACTCAAATGGTAAAATGCAGGGGCAACAAAGAGTTCCTAGAACTCATAAGGGTCTGACGTCTCAGATAGCACATGTGTCCATGCAGACACAGGAATAGTTCTATTTTGCCCAAAATTTGGGTCATACATACTCAATTGCATATTTGATGCAAATATATTGTAGTTCTGGTATAACATCAAATGAAAAAGATAAGCAGAATACCTGAATATTCTCATGGCTTTGAAATTGACGAGTTGATCAACCATGGAATAAGCAATTTGTTCTGAAAAATCTAGCCGGTATTCCTGTGACTTATCTACAGTCTTCAACCTGAAAATGATTGCAATTTGCCAATCATAGATAGTAATATCTTCCTTCATCCCAAAAATAAAATCCATCATCAATAGTGCCTCTTGACTGGCTTGCGTGAATTGTGCCCTCCTTGTAGGTAATATGGGCATTTGGGTATTCTCCTCCGGCAACGGCAACTCTGAGTTGAGAAACCTCAATTGATTATTCACATTTGACCACATTTTTTGCATTTTAGCAATAGTGGAAAATGTGGCCATTTTATCATGATACATGGCCAGCATGTCTCTTATAACTTTGGGTGTAATCTACACCATAAAGGGTCCCTGTTGAATGGTACTTGATGGTGCATGGAAGAGCTCTGCACACATATCAATTAGATCAGGGCAGAGGTGCACATTAGGGACCAAGAACTGTGCCAACTGTGAGGTCCAAATCCTCACTCCAAAGGTCTCAGATTGTCCACTCTTCACCTTTTGAATGCATCTCTAGTGTGCCCCTTTGGGGAGAGCTTTGGTAGGTTTTTGAAGGACTGGGTTGAAGATACCATCTGCAAAATTCTTTACTTTCGCTAGGTCGATAGAGTAACCTACTTCAGGGACTCTCATTCTAGGGTAGGGTCTCTTGGGTTGTGCAGGAGCCGAGGCATAATATTTGCTTCTTAAAAGCCTGTTAATTGATTCATATATTCTGAGTCCCTCCTAAGAGGACTATGTTTTGGCCATATCTATGTCTGCTGGGAGAATGTGGGTGCTTTGATGCAACAAAGATAGAAACTGTGTGACAGAGACAACACTCAGCTAGGAAGGGTTTGCCCTGTATGGGAATTGTAGGCAACAGTGTTTCACAATGGGGATGAAAACAAATGAGAGATGCAGCTTAGGTTTAACTCCTATTAATGGGGCTTTTAATGACACATCTTAGTCAAATAAATGGCATTAACGCCAAGAAACCGTTAGCGTATCTTTTGAAATCTGCATGGGACAGAGTGTCAGAAACATTATGATAGTAGCAACAGAAGTGCGTACTTTGAAGGATTTTGGGGATTGGAGACAACCTTAATGAATGCAAGATTTCCAAAAAGAGAAGAGGCTTGCACTGATGCCATGTGTTCATAGAACACTTATTCAAAAGAAAAAGTGGAAAAGAAAGTGGGAAAATGAGGAAACAACAAAGGGAAACTAACTAACTATAGTACATAAGAGACTGCTTAATTAAAATGCTTTAGATAGATCCCATTCACAGGAATCTCTTCAGGTTCACCTTCCATCGTTTCGAGCTCAAAAGAATTTTTCTACTTACAAGAACGAATCTTATAAGGACCAGTCCATAGTGATTCAAATTTGCTGTGTCTACCGGGCTTAGCAGCTCTCTCGTCCCATTTAAGCACTATTGAGCCGACTTCAAAATGGGGATTTGAAGTCCTCTTATCAAAATAGTCCTTGATTATTTTTTGGTGATTCATTAATGAATCATGTGCTTTTTACCTTTTTTCTTGCAGCTCCAACAATTCAGGAAGTCTGACTTGCATGGGACCATACTCTTCAATCTCAATTTGTTTTAATAACTGCAAAGAAGGGATCTCTAGGCTCAGTGGCATTACTGCTGGCTTACCATAGACCAATTCATATGGGGACATCTTTGTCACTTGTTTAGGTGTAATTCTGTCAACCCATAGTGCTGTGTTAAGTAATTTGTGCCACTCTTTGTGATGATCAGCCCCTATCCTTTTAATGAGTCTGATTAGGTTCTTGTTAGTAGACTCTACAAGACCATTACCCTGAGGGTAATAATTTGAAGAAGTCTTCAAATAAATTCCATATCTTAATACAAACTCAAATATTTTTGTTCCCAAAAAGGCCTTAGCATTGTCTGATATTATGGTGCGAGGAGGACCAAAACGAGCAGTAATACCCTCTAGAAAGTCTAATATTACTTTTTCTATTGCTTCCTTGAGTGGCACTGCTTCACTCCATCTGGTGAAGTAATTTGTGGTAGTTAGGATCCATTTGTGTCCCATACTTGATATCGGATTGATCATACCAATGAAATTTAGACCCCATTGGGCAAAGGGTTCATCTATGATTATGGGGCTTAGTGGCATTGCTGCATTTCTTCTTTTCCCTGTATAAAATTGACAAGACTGGCACTCTTTAACCAGTTGATAACAGTTTGTAAATAAAGTGGGCTAGAAGTATCCTACCTGAGTTATTTTTATTGCAGTGGTCCTTGCTGAAAAGTGTCCACCTGAGGCTCCATGATGCAACTCATGTAGTATTCTCTTTGCTTCATCTTTCTTTATGCATCTTAGAAGTATACCATCAGTGTTCCTTTTGAAAAGAACATGGTCAATCAATACAAAATGGGTCCCTTGCTGTCTATAGTATCTCCTTTTATCATGGGAGAGCTCTTTTGGGAAAATCCCATGTTTCATAAACTGAATTCTATTTGTGATCTAGGAATTCTGATCAATCTCTTGGATTCTCAACACACTCTCACTTTCTTTTTCTGCAATCACCATTCTCTCCATGTCTTGGGCCATATATTGGCACAATCCTTTGCCTCTTACTAACTTAGTGGGCCTGACCTCCACATCATATTCAAGGATCTTTGTTATCCAGTTTGCTCTTTTCTTGGTGATCTCACCTTCCACAATGTATTCCCTCACACTAGGATGAGCCACTAATATCATAATCTTATTCCCTGTGACCATGTTTCTAAATTTCTTAAGGGCTTTTACCATGGCATATGCCTGTTTCTCTACAAAATTATATCTGGCCTCATATTCCCTAAGAGTCCTAGAGAGAAAGGCTATTAGATGTTCTCCTTCTTGTTAATCATCTTTCTGAGTTAAGACAGCAGCAACACTAAATTCTCCTCCATACACATACATTATAACAGACTTAGAGAAGTTTGGGTTTCTAAGTACTGGGGCTGTTGAAATTGCTTTCTTGACCTCTTCAAAAGCTTGTCTCCCTTCTGCAGTCCACTTGAAAACTAGGTCCTTCTTCAATAGTAGTGTCATTGTTCTTATTAGACCTGCAAAGTCTGATATGAACCGACTGACAAAATTGATCTTTCCCAAAAAAGACTGGACTACTTTTTTATTGACTGGTAGAGATAGATTCATTATGGCAGTGACTCTTTCTAGATCAATAGAGACTCCTTCTTTTGACACTATATGTCCTAACGGTTTACCTTGAGGTACTGCAAAGATACACTTTTTGGGATTCAGGGATATTCCAAACTCTTGGCATTTTTTGAAAACAACCTCTAAATGGTCAAAGTGATCTATAGCATTCTTAGAGAAAATAGTGAGGTCATCTAGGTAAATTAGGATGATTTTGTTTATTAATTCTCCAAATGCTACATCCATGGCCCTCTGAAAAGTAGCTCTAGAATTTGAAAGGCCAAAAGGCATCTTTCCATATGTAAATGTTCCCCATTTTGTAGTAAATGCGGTCTTTTGTTGGTCTTCATCTACCAACCAAATCTGATTATATCTAAAGAAATCATCCAACAAGGAAAATCTCTCTAATCCAGCCATAGTTTGTAAAATTTGTTCCATAGAGGGAAGGGGATAATGATCTTTCAAAGATGCTCTGTTCAAATCTCTGAAGTCTACACAGAGTCTTATGTCACCATTCTTTTTCCTAACTAGCACTAGGTTTGATACCCAGGTTGAGTGCTTGATTGGAAAAATAATTTTTGATTCTAAGAGCTCCTGTAACTCATCCACCATTAAAGGTTCAATCCTGGGGTTCACCGGCATTTATTTTTGTCTGACTGGTTTAGATCCTTCAGTAAGCTCTATGGTATGTTGGATGATGTCTCTATTGTAACCATGGAAGTCTTCATAGGTCCAGGCAATCACCCTATCATATTTTTCACATAAATCAATCAACCTTCCCCTTTCTTGCTGAGTTGCAGAATTTCCAACTTTCAATTTCCTCCCCTCATTAACTTGAATTTCAGAGTAATCTTCCTTATTTGCCTGAAACCTCTTCTTTTCCAAGCTTACATCTTCTAGGTCAAACAAGTTTTCCAAGGTGATTAGTCCTTTAGGGACTTTATTTGACTTCAGTTGTATAATTTGATCACCATGTGCTTCTTCAATTTTAGGTTGCAACTGATCAGCAAATTCTCTTGACTGTTGCAAGAATGAGAGTACTTGAAAATCATTTTCAAAGACTTGCCAATTTTCATCATTGTCTGGGATAGTTGGCCTCACTATAATTTTGACTGACTCATTATTGACTAGTAGATCAGTTGCTGGATCAAATTGTGACCCAATCTGTGCCATTCTATCTGCCTCAGTATTTTGGGCCCTAGTGACTACTTCAATGTTGAAAGCTTCAAAATCATCTATTAGGTCCCAAATCTTGTGCCTATAGGATCTCATTCTTACATTTTTGGCTGCTACCTTTTCTCTGATTTGCTTTACCACCAGTTTTGAATCTCCTCTAACTATCAGATTCTTTACTCCCTTTTTCTTAGCTAACATTAGTCCATACACCAAGGATTCATACTCAGTGTTAGGGTTAGCCAGTAGAAGATATCAATTAAATGCAAATAAAGATTAAACAAAGGAATGGAAATACATAGAAATAATAACAACGAGAGACAATTTTAACGTGGTTCACCCAAATTTGGGCTACATCCACCAAATAGAGAGTCCAATATTATTATCCAGTAAATCAAACCAATTACAATCAGCAATCCCTGCAACTCAATACTGTTGCAAATGCTACAATACAATACCTCAAAACCCTAACCCTTAGCCGCTTTTATCAAGCCTTTTTGTCGGTTACAAAAATTAGGGTTTTCTTATATCGGTCATAAAAAATAGGATACATGGCTAGTGTATAGTACTTTCCTGATCAGTCACCACCTACCAACAATCTCCCACTTGGAGACTGATCAGGCTCCACACCAAACAATCTCCCACTTAGAGACTGATCCTGGACGACACCGCTGCACGTGTAGCTCCCACTGGAAATAAGCACCCTGGACTCTACTATTCTATTTTTATTGTTTTCAGTCTAGAAGACCAACCGAAGCTAAAGTCGTCATCTGTATGTATCTTTTCTAGCCTTAACTATCCATTATCCAACACCAACCGAATAAAGTGATACCTCAACTGTATGTGTTTGGTCTTTGAATGCAAAGTAGAATTCTTTGCAAGATGTATGGCACTCTGACTGTCTGTATATAAAGAACTGTTAGCCTGTTGTGTGCCCAATTCTTCCATGAAAGATTGCAGCCATATCATCTCCTTGCTCGCCTCTGTTGCAGCGACATACTCTGCCTCTGTGGTGGATAAAGCAACCACCTTTTGCAACTGTGAGATCCAACTCACTGATGTCCCACCTACAGTAAAGACATAACCTATAGTACTCCGCCTAGTATCAATATCTCCTACCAAATCTGAGTCTACATAACCTACTAAATCAGTATTAGAGCCCCCAAAACATAAATGTTTATTGGATGTACTTCTCAAATATCTAAGAATCTATTTTACTGCATTCCAATGCTCCAATCCGGGATGACTCATATACCTGCTTACGACTCCTACAGCATGTGCAATATCCAGTCTCGTGCATACCATGGCATACATTAAACTTCCTACAGCTGAAGCATATGGCACCTTGGACATTTTTTCTTTCTCCTCTTGTGTCTTTGGACACATCTCCTTAGTCAATTTCAAATGACTAGGCAAAGGTGTGCTGACAGCTTTGGCATTCTCCATGTGGAATCTCTACAACACCTTTTCAACATAAGCAGCCTGAGATAGAGTCAATTTTCTATTCATCCTATCTCTACAAATTTTCATACCAGGGATTTGTTTGGTTGCCCCCAAATCCTTCATATCAAATGACTGTGCTAACTATTGTTTTAACTCTCTTATGTGATCCATGTTAGACCCAGCTATAAGCATGTCATCAACATATAAACATAAAATAATGTAGCTGTCATTATCCAACCTCTTAAAATAAACACAATGGTCAGAATTGCACCTGTTGTAGCCCTGCTCAGCCATAAAACTATCAAATTTCAAATACCATTGCCAAGGTGCTTGTTTCAGGCCATACAAACTCTTCTTCAATTTGCACACCTATTTCTCCTTACCTTTGACCTCAAATCCTTGGGGCTGTTCCATATATATCTCCTCCTCCAAATCACCATAGAGAAAGGTAGTTTTCACATCTAGCTGTTCCAAATGCAAATCTTCAGCAGCTACAATACTTAAAATAATACAAATAGAAGTCAACTTGACAACCGGAGAAAATATCTCATCAAAATCAATGCCCTTTTCTGTGCAAATCCTTTTACAACTAACCTGGCCTTAAATCTTTTCTTACCTCCATCTTCCTCTTTCAGTCAGTAAACCCATTTGTTTGGTAAAGCCTTTTTACCTGCAGGTAACTTACATAATTCTCAAGTCTTATTTTTCAGCAAGGAGTCCATTTCTTCTTTCATAGCATGCTCCCATTGAACCTGTGTATCCACCTTCATAGCTTCATCATACCCTTCTGGTTCACCAGTATCTGTTAACAAAATAGAATACAAAGAGGGAGAAAACTTTTCAGGAGGTCTACTTAGCCTTGTTGACCGTCTAACATTCACTATAGTTTGCGGTATTTCTAGTTGCTGTTGCGGAGCATGAGGAACCACTGGAACATCACTATTTAGAGTATCATCCAGCACCACATAATCTTTTTCTTTCTTCTCATGCTGCTGCAACTGATCTTTGTACAACACCTTCTCATTGAATATAACATCCCTGCTTCTCACAATTTTCTGATTTTCAAAATCCCAAAGCATATAACCAAATTCATCAATGCCATATCCAACAAAGGTACACTTTTTTGATTTTGCATCCAGCTTGGTTCTATTTTCAGAATCTATATGTGCAAAAGCTTCACAGCCGAAGGTTTTTAGAAAAGAATAACTCACCTTCTTACTTGTCCATGCTTCCTCTAGAATACCACAGCCCAAAGGAACTGAAGGACCTCTGTTAATTAAATATATAGCAGTGTTGACAACCTCTGCCCACATATTTAAGGGCAATCCAACATGCAATCTCATGGTCCTTGCATGCTCCATTATTGTCCTATTCATGCGTTTAGCCACTCCATTTTCCTGTGGAGTCCCTGGAACCATTTTCTGCCTACGAATTCTATTAAAGGAACAATAATATTCAAATTCTTTGCTACAATACTCATCGCCATTATCAGATCTGAGACATTTTAATCTTTTACCTGTCTCATTCTCAACCAAGCTTCTCCATTTTTTAAATGTTTCAAAAACATCAGATTTCTGCCTAAGGAAATAAATCCATACTTTCCTAGTTGCATCATCTATGAATGTAACATAATATCGAGAGCCATCAAGAGAAGATACCTGAGCCGGTCCCCATACATCGGTATGCACAAGCTCCAACTTTTCATTTTTCTTTTGCTTCCCATCCTTGAGAAAACTGACTCTCTTTTGTTTTCCATACACACAACTTTCACAAAAATCCATATTAATACATTTCAGACTTGGTAAAAATTTCTTAGAATGAAGTACCTTCATACCTTTTTCACTCATATGCCTAAGTCTGTTATGCCACAGTGTTGTTTCAGAACCTGTAGCAACTTTTCCAGTCTCTTCCTGCAAACCTACAGCAACTGTTCCTGAACCTGTTTATTTTTCCTCTGTAACATCTAAAGTAGAAGGAACAGTATGACCTGTACAAAGATATAAGGTGCCTACTTTCACACCTTTTTCTACTATTAAGGCACCTTTTGAAACCTTCTAATTTTTATCAGTAAATGTAACAGTGCAACCTTGTTCAGTTAGTTGCCTTGCTGAAATTAAATTCCTACTGAGCCTTGGAACATGCCTTACCTCTTGTAGTAGCCAATGATTCCCATTCTGCAACTTAATCTTGATTCTTCCCTTTCCAACAATCTGACAGGGTTTGTTATCTCCTAAATAAACCAGCCCAAAATCCCCTTGGACATAATCAAGAAAATAACTTCTATGGGGCATAGCGTGAAATGAGGCCCCTGAATCTAAAACCCATGAATCATCAACATTATCTAGGGAAAGAATCAAAGCATCATCTTCAAGTTTATTACTTACCACATTTGCTTCCTTATTGCCTTCTTGTTTGTCTCCTTCTTTATTTTTCTGAGACCAGCAATCTTTCTTCAGATGACCTGGTTTCCCACAGTACCAGCAATCCTTCTGTCCTCTGGTTTGGGATCTTTTGTCCCTTGATTTTCCTCGTGACTTCCCATGACTTCCAGAACCTTTTCCTCTCTCCTTTGATCTTCCCTTGCTTTCTGCATTCAAAACACTGCCTGATGTGGATCCACCTGAGCTTTTCTTACGAATTTCCTCACTCAGAATAACACCAATAACATCATCAAATTTCAGGGTATTTGAACCAAAAATAGAGTTACTAACTGCCATTACCAAACTATCCCAGCTTTCAGGCAATGAACATAATATCAAGAGAGCTCTAACTTCTTCATTGAATTTTACATTTAAAGAAGTCAATTGACTGACAGTCGTATTAAATTCATTTAAATGACCTGTCACAGATCCACCTTCAACCATTTTCAAATTAAACAAACGCTTCATGAGAAATACCTTATTTGAGGCTGAGGGTTTTTCATACAATTTTGCCAAAGCTTTCATTAGACCATCTATTGTCTTCACTTCCGTTATATTGAATGCCACTGATGGTGCCAGGCACAACTGAATGGTTCCCAGTGCCTTTCTATCAAGAAGATTCTAATCCTCATCAGACATTATTGCCAGTTTCTTGGCTACTCCTTCCAACGACATCCATAAATCCTTTTGATAGAGGTAATCCTCCATCTGCATCTTCCATAACTAATAGTTCTGCCCATTAAATTTATCGACCTTCAATTTACCCTCGTCCGCCATTGCTCCCACTCAACCGCGAGACCTTCCTGTAGATGATAATCGAACACAACCCGCTCTGATACCACTTGTTAGGGTTAGCCAGTAGAAGATATCAATTAAATGCAAATAAAGATTAAACAGACGAATGGAAATACATAGAAATAATAACAACAAGAGACAAGTTTTAACGTGGTTCACCCAAACTTTGGCTACATCCACCAAACAGAGAGTCCAATATTATTATCCAGTAAATCAAACCAATTACAATCAGCAATCCCTGCAACTCAATACCACTACAAATGCTACAATACAATACCTCAAAACCCTAACCCTTAGCTGCTTTTATCAAGCCTTTTTGTCAGTTACAAAAATTAGGGTTTTCTTATGTCGGTCATAAAAAATAGGATACATGGCTAGTGTACAGTACTTTCCTGATTAGTCACCACCTACCAACACTCAGCATCATTATTAGTGCAAGTAAACTGAAAACGGATAGCTCTTAGAATTTTTTCACCATTTGGGGCAATAAGGCATACTCTTGCTCTACCTCCATTCTTACTTCTAGCCCCATCAAAATTTAGAGTCCCAATTTCTGAGTCCCTTTCAGATTCTTGAGTTTGTGGTGATTCTTTCCTTAAAACATTTGGGATCTCTTGGTCTTCTTCAAATATGACATAAGTGCCTAAACCAGTAGAGTCATAATTTCCATAGGGATCACTTTGCATCCTAGTCAACAACTGATTATTCTCTTCCTCCTGTTGGTCATGTTCAGTCTAGTCGCCTATCTCTTCAACAAAGATTCTTTCACCTTTGTTTAGCATAGCATAGGCTACCTCTAATTTTGGGGTTGGTTCATTTGTGATATGGTCTTTTGATAATGGCTCAGACAATACCTTCATCTTTGTCCTATATTTGGTTCTTAGAATGAGGTGTGACCAATCTAATGACATGTAACCTCCTATCTTGGTTGTAAAATCCCTGGATAAGCATAAACCAAACACAGGGGGAATATCTATGACTACCACATCCTAGCTTACAATTATATTGGGGTAGGTGTATAGTTGCAATGGGAGTTGTTTGATCTTTCCTATTGTTTGCACAGATTTCCCATCCAACTGCATGACTCCTCTTGTAAGTGGTTCATATTTTATTTTCAAAGCATCTGCTATTTGCTTTGGCATTACTATAGTACTAGCCCCAGAGTCTATCATTGCATTATGCAGTAATTTCTTCCCAACAATTAGAGTCAAATAAAAGGGATCTGGTTTAGATTTACCTACCTCAGATGCATTATTCAACAGGGTTGTTGCCTGTAGAGGTACAGTATCTTTTGGTTGCAGCTTTTCTTTATCAGTAGATCCTCCTTTAGCGCCAGTGTGTCTAGGAACTTCTTGGCCTTGTAGAGCCTCTTGCAACAGTGTCTTCTATTTGAGAATAGCTAGCATGTCCCAGATTGATACATGCGCTAGAGTCCTTTCAATTGTTCCACCACATTCACAGGCCCTAGTGTTTGGGTCTTTGGATAATAAGGGTATCTTGATTTTTCTAGCATCTGCCCTGAGACTACTTGGTTCTATGCAGGCTGAGGTATTTCTTGTCTGGAAATTGTTTTCTGATGATTCTGAAATGGAGGATTTCCCATGATCTCATTATTTGTGACCTTAGGTTGTTCCATCATCCTCCTCTTTTCTCTGGTATAATAATCTGATTGCACCAGTGGCTTCTTGGAAGTAGATGCTTCATTCAAGAAAATTGAATCTTCTTCCTCAATCCATGTAAATAGAGCATGCTCAGGAGCTATTTCCTCTTCTTGTTGTAGGGACATTCCTTGCATCTAAGCCACCAGGACTGCATTTTGTACACTAGGAGATTGATAGGGTTGAGTGTTAGAAGTTGCAAATTGTCCTTCTAATCCTCTCTGCTCTGCTATCTTTTGTTGTAAATTACCTCTGGGACAGTCTCTGGGCATATGAGCATTGTTGCAAGGGAAACACCAAGAATTGGTGCCATCTGCATAATTATTTTTCCCTTGAACAATTTCCCTGTTGGAATTAGGAGGAACAGTCTGTAGAGGTGTAGGGACTGTGACCAATTGGTTTGATGGCTGAGGATTGGTCTGCCTTTGAGAACTTTGATATTGATTTGGCTGAAAGGGAGGTCTATTTCCTTGATAACCTTGATAAGGGGGTTTTGGATAGGGATTTTGCTATCTCTTTAAATTGATTATCTCATTAGAGAATGTCCTTAAGATGTTCTTGACATCATCCATCTCAGATGACTGGACAGGGGCAGTTGCTTTAGCAGGTTGTTGGGGAAATGTATACATAGACATAGGTGGGGTAATGGGATTAGGAGCTTCTTGAGGTAGAGGTAAGGTAATCTCTAGGAACATGGGCATAGGAGGCCTTGGGGGCAACTTTCCAGCATCTATTAAATTATTTTCAGCCTTAACTGCTAATTCATAAGCATGTGGTAGTGTCTGACCTCCAAGTGACTGAATCATTACTGATACATCTGCGTTTAGAGCCTTAAGATAAAACACAATAGTCATACCTGGTAATGGTTTTACTATAGCAGGAGTTCTCTCCCAAGTCTTTTGAAATCTTGAATTGAAATCAGTCATGGATTCTTGTGGTGCCTTCTTGATTGTGATCAATTGTTTCATCAAAGAAGATTTATCACCCTTTTCTTTAAATCTTTCAAAGAAAGCATCACCAAGCTGATCCCATGTAGATATAGTGTTTGGGGTTAAAGATCTATACCAGTCCAGAGCCTTTCCTTTGAAAGAAGTTGCCAATAGTCTTATAGCCACATTTTGTTGAGTGATCACATGCACTGCACAGACATCAGATACATCTTGCAGATGTTATTCAGGTGTCTTGAAGTCTTCCCCACTGAACTTGGGTAGGGATTTCAGAGCATTAGCTAGAATAGGATCCCAAGTGGCTGGTGGTATTAGAAGAATCATAGGATTGCCAGTGTTCCAATTTGCGTAATTCCTTGGGGCTACAAGTGCTCCCTTGATTGCTCTTGGTGTTGCTGCAAACTGATTCACTCTTCTCCTTGGATTAGCTACCAGTGGTGGTGAAAGAATACCTGAGTTAACAATAGATTGAGATCTTGTTACAGGTCCACAACTCTGACTTTGTGTAGCTCTTTGGTTCATGCAATCTTGATAGGGACTTCAAGAAATGGTCCCACCGAGTGTGCCAAAAACTATTGATGTGTAAAATTCTGCGGATTCCAACACCAACATGGGAAGTTTCAGGAATGTGGGACTTGCGACCTGAAACGACCTCTAGATTTTAAAGAAGTTGGTTCTTCTCTATCTTAAATGTGTTTTGGGGTTAAGGGTAGAAACGGACAGGATTACAAATGCAAAGAAACCAAATCTCATTATCTCATTAGAGAATGTCCTTAAGATGTTCTTGACATCATCCATCTCAGATGATTGGACAGGGGCAGTTGCTTTAGCAGGTTGTTGGGGAAATGTATACATAGACATAGGTGGGGTAATGGGATTAGGAGCTTCTTGAGGTAGAGGTAAGGTAATCTCTGGGAACATGGGCATAGGAGGCCTTGGGGGCAACTTTCCAGCATCTATTAAATTATTTTCAGCCTTAACTGCTAATTCATAAGCCTGTGGTAGTGTCTGACCTCCAAGTGACTGAATCATTACTGATACATCTGTGTTTAGAGCCTTAAGATAAAACACAATAGTCATACCTGGTAATGGTTTTACTATAGCAGGAGTTCTCTCCCAAGTCTTTTGAAATCTTGAATTGAAATCAGTCATGGCTTCTTGTGGTGCCTTCTTGATTGTGATCAATTGTTTCATCAAAGAAGATTTATCACCCTTTTCTTTAAATCTTTCAAAGAAAGCATCACCAAGCTGATCCCATGTAGATATAGTGTTTGGGGTTAAAGATCTATACCAGTCCAGAGCCTTTCCTTTGAAAGAAGTTGCCAATAGTCTTATAGCCACATTTTGTTGAGTGATCACATGCACTGCACAGACATCAGATACATCTTGCAGATGTTCTTTAGATGTCTTGAAGTCTTCCCCACTGAACTTGGGTAGGGATTTCAGAGCATTAGCTAGAATAGGATCCCAAGTGGCTGGTGGTATTAGGAGAATCATAGGATTGCCAGTGTTCCAATTTGCATAATTCCTTGGGGCTACAAGTGCTCCCATGATTGCTCTTGGTGCTGCTGCAAACTGATTCACTCTTCTCCTTGGATTAGCTACCAGTGGTGGTGAAAGAATACCTGAGTTAACAATAGATTGAGATCTTCTTACAAGTCCACAAATCTGACTCTGTGTAGCTCTTTGGTTCATGCAATCTTGATAGGGACTTCAAGAAATGGTCCCACCAAGTGTGCCAAAAACTATTGATGTGTAAAATTTTGTGGATTCCAACACCAACATGGGAAGTTTCAAGAATCTGGGACTTGCGACCTGAAATGACCTCTAGATTTTAAAGAAGTTGGTTCTTCTCTATCTTAAATATGTTTTGGGGTTAAGGGTAGAAACGGACAGGATTACAAATGCAAAGAAACCAAATCTATCTATGGCGATGCCCCTAAGTATAACTATTTCTTACTACTAAGCACAGTGAAGCTATCTTCAAGATTCAATCACATTAAAGAGAAGATACTGCATGATTAATATAACAGATAAAATGAATAACATCAAAGGCTCACAACCAGACAATTTTACAATAACACAGAAAATATCAACCAAGGCACAGAACTCAATCTTCTCATTAATTTTCCAGTAACATAAAAGGCACAGATACATGCACAGTTACATAAACCTTCTGAATTAAGAATGATAGAAACAAAGGCAAATGACATTCACTGGCACAACAAAAAGTCTTAAACTTCTCTCTTTAATCTCTACAGAAAACTCTGGAAACTATATTTCTAACTTAAAAAAAAAACTCCTGATTCATTACAAATGTTACATATTTATAGGACAAGATTGACTCTAGATTGTCTGCAACAATCAAATCCCAACAGCCTTACTGAAATGGAGATAACTGGAAGTGTCTGATAGAAAATATCTTTCGGATCTGCAACGGTTACCTCTTCCACAAGCCCATTGGCTGAAACAAAATATATGTGGCATATTCCCTCTAAATCAAGTACAGACACTTGGCAGCTTCCACTTATTTGAGACAATAAACCCTATAATAGATGGCAACGTCCACATGCATCACTCGAAACTCTTTCATTCTTCAGGAGACACAGGTAACTGACACATTGCGGCTTCCGCAGCACTTAAAAATTGATAGATGTCTTTACTGTGTCTTTGTATTCAGGAGGGCTCTGCCTGTGACATCTGGTGTAATCCGCAGCAACTAGGAATAATAAGACACATAAGAAATGGGACCCACCACCCTCCGTTGAGTAGCTTTAAAAGAAAGAACAGGGAGAGGTGGCGCCTTTCGCGCTCTCAACAAACAGGTACGTGGTGCTTTCTGCTCTCCTCTTGAAACATTAGAAACTCTTCTAAAACTCATGCGGAGATTAACACATGGCACCTTCCGCTTTACTTGATACTCCTTAAGAAACTTTTGGGACTTACGTAGATGTCGACACTTGGCACTTTTCGCAGGCACTTGAGAAACATTTGAAAACCACTAGAGAAATAGACAAAAGTTTTCATCTCAGGATCACATCCACCACATGGCACCCTCTGCTTTATTTTAGCTCTATACTGGGGTCTACCTCCATCTTTTACTTAACATTGAAACCAAAATGGAATACCCTACAGAAGCTGACACTTGTCACGCTTTGCAGTTACCACAAAGGACACATGGTGCTCTCCACCTCCTTGCTGAAATATGTTGAGAGTGCCTCCGCTGATGACACATGGCACCTTCTGTGCACACATAGAAACTTTTAAAGGGTCTTTGAAACTTAAACAAAAACTACCATTTGGCGCCCTCCCGAAGTGTAACTTGGAAACAGGGACCCACCTTTAGCTTTCTTAGCAACGAAACTCATAAGAAACAATAACATAGAAGCTAACACTTGGCAAGCTCCGCAGCTCATAATAAACTTTTAAACTATGTCTTGGCTGATGACACGTGGCGCCTTCCACGAGATTGAAACTTAAAACTTCATAGAAACAGCTTCCACTACGTGGCACATTCCGCGTTAAAGTTATATCATAGAAACAAAAGTGTGGCTTGAACTGAGGCTCGACACTTGGCAATTTCCACGCTAGTATGAGACTTAGGCAAAATGAAGCCCTTACCCTTGTGAAAACCCTTGCGATGCTGCAAAAACCCTCGTGGCTACTCAGAACTTTCACAGGAACACTTGCAGAGGCAAAACTGAAACTCACTATTACCCACTGATGCACTGTAACTGAAACAAAATGTAGAGTATTTTACTCTACAATACCCTAGATGCTCAAATGGGATGTGAAATGCTCTCAAGTTATGCAACTCACACTTAGACTAGCTCTAGATTTTAGCATAATAACACTACTCAAATTGTGGATGAAAAATGGCATGAGAGATGGTGTATTTATAGGATTTTTGGAGGGATTTTGATCCAACGGTGGAGATTGATTTGAGAGATCAATGGTGGAGGATGAAGATGATGTAGAGGGCCTAGATTCAATCTTGAAAAATGAAGGGATGAGAATAAAACTAAATTTTTAATTCATCTTGGGAAGAGGGGTTCATAAATGAGGTTGGGTGAGATGGATTATTTGTGAATTAAAAATTCACATGGAGAAGAGTAAAATAAATTTAAAATTCATTTGGTGAAGAGTGGGTATTAATGAGGTATGACATGTATAAGGGGTGTAAGAGGTATTTAATGAAGTTTAGGACAAATTTGTATTAAAAATTAATTTATTTGGCATGGGAATCAATTTTTTATTCATGGGTTGTGGGGAGAAGTGTTAATGAGGGTTTGACCAATTTAATTAGGGTGATTAGCCTAATTAATATGGCTGGAATAAATTAGCAAATGGATTAGTGGTAGGATAAGATCAATTAATTAATGATTTACTTAATTAATCCTAAGGCTAGGATGATGTAGGTTAGGGTAGGTAATTAAATAATGACTATTTAATCACCTAGGGTAGGGATAGGCTAATTAATAGGCTGAATTAAATAGTTAAACATGATTTAACTATATAATTGGGTTTAGTGAGAAGGGAGAAATTAACCAAATAAATATTGCATATTTATTTAATTAATTGACTAAGGTTGAACTATTGAATTAATTAAATTAATCCAATTGTAGGAGGTAAAAGGATGAAAAACTAGGTGATGAAGAGATAATTAATTAAATAAAATTTAATTAATTAAAGAGAAGGCAAATTGGTATGTTTAGGGATGTTGGGAGTTAGTTTGATGGTGAAGACATTTTTAGGTGTCTACATTTGCCCCTCTTTGATGTGGCGTCAGGACCTAGCAAGGGAGTGGTGTCAGGTCAAGAAAAATTTGCCCCAACTGCATGGAGGAATAAAATGGGTGAGGGATGCCCCCTTGAGAGATTAGGCAAAAAAATAATTTTTTTTGGTTGGACTCGCAAAAGGGACAAAATGGAGGTAAAAAATGAGAAGAGGATGGAAAAACAAGTCAGTAGGAAGAAGAATGGGCGAAAAAGGAGTTAATATGCTCCTTAGGGAAGAAAAAGATGGAAGGGGAGTGACATGGTTAGTTATAAATAGTAAAAAGTGGGCCCAAAGGTGATTCATTTGTACACATAGCCAATAGAAAAAGGGAGAGCAAGAGAGATGGCAGGAGGCGGCAACACACCATTCTACCCTTAGTATTCACACCTCGCGGAGCAGGTACGGACCTACATGCAATCGGAGGAGGCTGGCGAGCGGGTGAGTCGTCGATCCCATCTTTGTGTTTTAATTTTCACTCTTTTTTAGGTTAATTTTTGTCGGGAAAGTGGGTATGTTAGGGCGATTAGCACCATTTTAGATGCAGCTAGCATGAATTTTAGGCAGGGTAGCGCCATTTTTTATAGTGGTGCTATTTGGAAGGGAGCTAGTGCTATTTTTCAAAATAGCGCTACCTAGGTGAGTAGCGCCATTTTGTAAAATGGTGCTTTTTTAGCGACTAGCACTATGTTTAAGGGTTAGTAGCACTTTTTTTTAATCATAGCGCTAATTTTAGGGTAGATTAGAACCAATTTGAAATGTAGTGCAAATTTAGGGTAAGCGTAGCACAAAATTAGCATGGGTTTAAGGTATATTAGCACCATTTGGTGGAGTGGCGCGAAATTGGGGGAGGGTAGCACTATTTAAATAAATAGCACGATTCATGTGGGATTGTGATGCCAATTGTTTTGTTGGCGCAATTTGGCAAGGGGGGTGGCGCTAATTATAATTTTAGCACAATTTGAGGAGTTGTTAGTGCCTTTTTCTAAGATTAAGTCTTATGTGGAGTTTTTTGATGAAATACAGATTGATGAGGGGATTGTGGCATCATAGGATAAGAGGGTTCCTGAGGTTATGGTGCTATGGGCAGAGTTTTATGCACCTACAAAGGTGCGATTTGGTGCATTAGGGTTACGGACATTTGCAGAGATGCCAGTGGTGTGGAAGCACCGAGCTTTGATGATAGCACTGATTGAGAGATTTAGGCTAGAGACATGCTCATTTTTGCTACCAACGGGTGAGATGATGATTACCTTAGAGGACATGTATCAAATCCTGAAGGTTCTGATACACGGGAGACAAGTGGTTTATGATGTGGGCCGAGGAGGACCAGCATTAGAGAGGGATTTTGCACCAGGGGTGATTGTGCTAGTGGAGGATGATGGAGTCATGAGTTATCATCAGACTCTTGTAGCTGGGGAGCAGAGCTGGGTTCTCTTTCTCTGTGCTTTGATCAGCGGGGTGGTGATGCTTGATAGGAGAGGGCAGGGATTTTTAGTTGGCTGGGGAGAGGTTATAGAGATGGTGGTGCATGGGACAATATTTGCATGGGGGCCTTGTATACTCGCATAGCTGTATCACGAGATGCACACAGTTGTGTATCATTTGGATAGTGCATTGTCGGTAGGGGTGACACTTCTACACATATGGGCTTATGAGCATTACATAGATAGTCTTTTGAGGCTTATGTGTTCAAATATTAAGGACAGCTGCAGTATTCATATATAGGTATGATGAGATATTGGAGGAGACTGTTGGATGAGGTGACACGAGTGGTATGGAGGTCGTACATAGATTGCGAGAGGCAGCTAGATGAGGATGATCAGCTACCCTATGCTAGTCAGACACAGTACATCATGGGATGAGGGGATCAAACTATAGACAAATACATTCCATCTCGGGTGATGAGATAGTTTGGCCTATGACAGGATATACCGCAGGTGATGGCCATATTCAGGTGGACACATAGGGATAGGAGATGACCTCCAAGGATAGCACCACATGTATCTATTGTTGATTTTGATGCATTACAACCACAACAGTGGGACTGACAGAGTGGCATTGTGGACGCAGGTACCACACTCGATTATGATAGATGGTGGGCTGTATGGAGGCCTATTCAGCTTATAGATCTGGAGGCAAAGCTAGATATGACTATGGAGGAGATAGAGGATGATGATGATGATGACTCTGATGGAGGGGGAGGCAACTTGGTGAGGAGAGCTCCTAGGAGAGGTAGGGTTGGTAGCGGATAGGGTGGTAGGGATCAGAGGGGGAGGATCGGATAGGCACCACTGTAGAGAGGGGCACCATAGAGAGGACTTATGCCTCCATCCAGGGGACCACCACCACAGAATGCACAGAGGGGATTAGTACCATCAGGTAGAGCACCTGTACAGTCAGAACAGAGGGTGACAGGACCACTTCCTAGGCCCACAGGTCAGCAAGTGAGGCCTAGCGATCAGCAAATTAGACCCACAGGCTAGCTGGTTAGGTTGACAGGGCAGCAGGTGGTGACAGTAGTAGTGACTAGGGTCAGTGGTTTGGGGATCCCCAATGTAGGGGGTTCGGGAGGAGGTGGAGATGAGTCTACCACAAAGAGACATGTATCATGATGGAGAGGCCAAGAGGCTAATGATGAGATAGAGCTAGATACCCTGCGTGCTAGGATAGCTAGCTATGAGGACACCTTACAGAGGTAGGGTCAGGAGTTAGCACAGCTCCAATGACTTTCTACAGCTATAGATGGAGGTGATGAGGATAGGGATGGACAGATTAGTGTATTGTAGGCACAGGTCATAGCTTTGACAGCAGAGCGAGACTGGGAGATAGGGCTTCAATAGGCAGTAGAGGTTGAGGTCACCAAATTGCAGGGGTTGGTGGTAGGTGGTAGCTCTGCACAGGTGGTACAGCTGTAGAGCCAGCTGATACAGTTATAGGGGCAGTTGATGGAGGAGCAAAGGTGGTCATCTTAGCATACTTCACATGCAGATTATTACTATGGAGCCTACTGCATAGCTATTCTCGAGGGGTAGCGGATTCCCAGTTATAGTCAACTGAGTAAATCTGGGGTGTCAGGCTCACATAGATCGAGGTCTATTTAGTCTATAGCTTAGCCATCACCATAGCAGGTTGTGACATAGGCAGGATAGCCCTCCTAGCCACCACAGCCACCGTAGCCACCACAGGGTCCAGGAGGGTCCCCTACTCAGTTAGGGAGGGGCTCATTAGCCCAGGGTTGACAGTTGGATTATTTCAGCCCTTAGAGGCATTATGTCATGACATATTTTTGATGTATATATGAGCGATGTACAATTTTTGTAATGATGATATATGAGATGATGCTTTTGATGGCCTACATGTTGTGTTTATGATGTTTTTATATGATTATGATGATACTTATGTTGATGGATGCCGTATGTTTTATGGATTATGCATATTATGATGATGTAATGATTTTATGAGATGCTATGGATGTGTTATGTTGATGTTATGGATGTAATATGATAGATGTAATGATGGTTTACTTATGTGGATATATGCATGTTTGTGATTATGGATTATGATGTGGATGTAAAATACAAATAAATGCTCAGATTAATAAACATTTATTATGGATGCAAACTATAATGAAATAGAAATATATGCTTATCTTATTAAACACATATTATGTATGCAACTGGAAATATGAACATGCAACTAAATGATTATGAAAATGCCACTAATGTATGCAACGTAATGATATATGTGATGATCAAGTCATGATACACGTGATGTTTTTGTTCAACCCTGGGTGGTGGGGCTTAGTGATAGGGGGATAGGTAAAAAAGGAGGGGGGGTGATTTATAGGTTGGGTAAGGGTATGGGATAGGGGGTGGAAAAGGTAGATGTTAGGTCCTGATTTACCACATCATTGAGGGGGGAAATTGGATTCAGGATGTGTTGGGTGAGATAAGTGGGATTAGTGAGAAGGTTGGGGGGGAACTAGGGGGGATACAAAATCTAGGCCTAAATAGTATGGTTGAATGGATGATTAGAAGGATGATTTTGAGCTAGCAATAGTGGTTGCATAAGATTATTTTGAGAGCATTTCTTAGTTTATTATAGCAATGTAGGATAGTTTCCACAAAGGTATGAAGTGACCTAAGTGGTGATGTAGATATCCCACAATTGCATGGACTAGACCCACAAACAATAGGTTGATGTCATACACGCCCAAGGTAGTATAACCTTGCCTAACCGAGGAAGGGGACTCATAGCCATGAGTGGCCATAGTACATATTGTATACACCTAAAATTGACATGACTCTACTTAAATAAATATTTTAAATATTTATTTCACCTTCATATTCTTCTATCAATAAATAAATAAATTTATTTATTTATTTGGTTCACTTCCTCTCATTTAATTAAATAAACACATTTATTTAATTAATTAAATTCACCTACATCATCTTCATGCTTCTAAATAATTAAATAATTTTAATTATTTAATTAAAATCTTTTATTCTTCCAAATTTAAATAAAATGCAAATTTTATTTAAATAAAATCTTAAATATCCACTAAATAAAATATATTTTTATATTTTATTTTATTCTTCAAAAATCTCCACAAAATAAAATATATTTTTATATTTTATTTATTCTCTCAATTACTACAAAATAATTCAATAAAATCTTTTTATTTGATTATGCTTTCTTATCTCTTCAAAAATCATTCTTATCTTCTAAAAATACTTTCCTCTTGTCATACAAAAGCAAAAGCAGTTTTAAAGCACCTTTAAAGAAAATCTTCTCTCAAATTAGAAAAATAAATTCTAATTTAAGAAAATCAAATCTCATCCTCATCAAGAGAGGAGTTAACTCAACAAAGCTACTTTTCGAATGACACATGGCTTTCTTCCATTTGTTGCATGTTCCTCAACAATCCTCTTCTGTTGATCTTCCCTTTTATTCTCAACCATTGATCTTCTTCTACATATCTCTATAAATACAACCATCTCCTTCTTCATTTCACATCTTTCATTTGTGCAAAGTTATGCTGCAGAGATACTGACGCACCTTTGGCACCCACACTTTCATAAGCACTTCATATCCTCCATTACTAGTGTGTTGAAGCTCATCTTCAACCACAGCAATATCTCAGCCATTCCATTCTTGTCACCTTCAACAACCAAGGGGAGCAACAGCTTCTGAGGGCTTCATCAACATCAAGGTCAAGGAAGGATAGGCAAACTATGGAAGACGCAAGGTGAAAGAGGTTGTAAGTATTATTCTTGTTTGTTTGTGTAATCTCCCTTTCTCCTTCAGATTTCATAGATGTTTGGGTTTCTATTATCATTGATTTGATTAACCTATTTTCCCCCTCACATTTTGGCGCCCACCGTGGGGCCCTTTCCCCTCTTACTAATCAAAAAATGAAGTGTCTTTAAGTGATAGGTCCGTACAGGAGACGAACAGATTTCTGACAGAAGCATTTGGCACATACACCCTTTTATTCAGTGCATTTGACTCCTATTATGCCACATCTGACACTCTGACGCATCTAACCTTGCAAACGACGCATATGACCTCTGACACTTTGGCGCATCTAACTTCCACAATGGCACATCTGATCCTTGTTTCAGTGCTCATGTCCTACTTGCACATATACCCTATAGTTTGGCGCATTTAATCTGTAAAACAACGCTTCTGTCAATATTGCGCATATATCTTTGGTTTCAGCTCATTCACCTTCTATAGTTGCACATATGTACAACACCGCCTACAACCTCTGTTTCTGTGCATTCAGACTGCAGTGCGGCACATCTAATTTTTTCTTTCTATTTTTAGGGTTTTTCTTTTTGATTTTGGGTGTTTGAGCTAACGATCATTTTTGCAGGGTTAGTAGCTGGATTAGGTCATTTAGATGCTTTGCCTAGTTCACTTAAACTAATTAGGGGTAAAGTAAGCAAGTGCATTTTCATACAAACTTCACATAGTTCATAACTAGGAAGGAAGTAATTGAACCCAATTGCTATCTTTGCATTGTTGAATTATTTTCCTAGTTAGACCACTGCTATCTTTACAAAATGGGAAAATGAACATTGCTATGTCTTAATCACTTCCAAGTTAACAAATGGGAAAATGAACAATGCTATGATCTAAACACTTCCAAGTTAACAATCGTGTGAGTGCACAAGTAGAGTAGCCCATTTAGTTTTTCTACTTTTAACTAGGTTGGATTAACAAGTGTTTTATGTGATTGTGAATGACAATAGGCTTATGCTCTCCCCTTCATTGGGTGATCAAAGTGCTAGACTTGTCATTCTATTTGTCAAACCTTTAGGGGGGCCTACTCTTGGATGCACGCTTGTCCAAGTGGGAACGACGCTGAGTGGTAACAGGCTAAAGCCAAGCCCTACCAAGCCACTTAAAATAAATTATGCTTGGGGTGAAAACCTCAAGCAATGAGTGCTATTGTGTTACACCGATGGCCAACCTCCCCCAAAACCCTTTAAGGCATAACCCTTTGAGGCTGGGAGACTCCATAACAAAGAGTAGTGCCACCGCACGTGTAACCACTCGAACGGTTGCCCTGACTAAGAACTAATTGTGTAGCAAGCCAAAAAACCCCTATTTGTTGATGCAAAGGGCGGAGCTCTTGAAGCGGCCTCAATTCTTGTGGCTCTTAGTAGAGGTAGTAGGGACAATCCTAAGGTTTGGTGGGGGTACGAGCCTAAGGAAACCTGTATCTGATATGCATGAGAAGTGAGTACCGTGGAGGGGAGCCGGTGCTATCAGATCCTGAAGCTACATGCTTTGAGTTTGCACAGCTAGAGGATTTAATGAATATTGTCCCATCTAGCCTAGGGTGTACTTGTCTTTGAGTCAAAATAGTCCAAAAATACAAAAAAATATATAAAAAGATAAAAATCATGGAAAACTTCTATGTGTTTGCTGTGCTTTTGCCATAATTGAACATCAGAACATTCAGAAATACTAAGTTTTTCAAACCAAAAACTGAAAATCCTAAAAATGATCCAAAATTTTTCAAAATTCTAAGACAACAAACAAAAAGACCAAAATTGCGCATTTGCCTCGACTAGCGGTGCATTTTCTTCGACCTTTTGTGCATTTGATATATTCTGCAGCACATTTGAACAAAACCAGAGTTGCGCATTTACTCTGACTGCTGGCGCATTTGACTTTTGTTGTGGTGCATTTACACTGCTGCGCATTTAAACCAGAGAGCAAAATCCAATATCATCCAAGAGAAAAAATTTTCAAACATTAGTCAAAAACCATTTCAAATCTGTTTAGTTTCCAAAAATCTGATTAAGACCTTGCAAATCAACCATTTCTCCTTCTTTTTCACACCATAGTTACTTGCTCATCCAAAACCTCACCAAATTTTCTTCCAAATTTCCAACAAGGTTATAGCCAAATTATTCTTGATCAAAATCAAACCTTAAACAAAACCTAGTGAGTCTCCAATATCAAGGGTTACTTATCCTTTCGAAACTCCACTAGGGGGTTGTGCAAGACTAGTCAACATCAAGTATACGGATTTTTAACATCCTTACTTAGACTATCGCTTTTGTATACCCCACTTTGTTTGACACCACCTAGATCTAAGAAGAACCTTGCTAAAAACCTTGTTTCATTCTAGCACCTTGTTCAAAATCTCACTTCATCCCATTACTACCTTGCATGGTCTTAACAAGATTACAAAAACAAAAACAGTTAGAAATGGCAGAGAAAAGTGTTCCCAATGGTCACAAAAGTGACGAAGAAATTTCCATGGAAGAGATCCTTCAAACGCAGCATAATCCAAAATTTCAATGCCTATTAGAAAAAGTGCTTGCCCAAGACCCAACAAAATTCTTCTTACATCTAGCAAGTCTAGGAGTCAAACTCCCTAAGGATTATGACGTGGAGGCTCTCAAAGAAACTGACGAAGAGAGAATCCCTGAAGGAAGTAGACATGATGAAATACCCATAGATAAGAGCAAAGCAACAATTGACTCCTTGGATTCCCTAAGTCTAATGAACCAAAAATATGAAGATCTCCAACAACAAATTTTAGACATGAAAATGGGAGCATCGACTAAACATTACACCCAAGAGGATATTTCACCATATCCTTTTGATAGGGCCTTGGTCATCATACCTTTCCCCTCAAAATTTGAGGTGCCTAAGTTTGACAAATATCGAGGAAAGGGTGACCCAAGGGATCACATCAGAGAATTCAATGCTGCTTGTCTCGAGGTCACACATAATGACACCTACCTTATGCGACTCTTCCCACGAACATTAGGTGGACAAGCCATGGAATGGTTCTCTAGACTACCACCCGGTATTAAAACTTTCAATGAGCTTGTAGACAAATTTTTCACCCACTTCTCTTACAATATTGAGCACAACACCTCAATATTGGATCTTTGTAACACCAAACAGAAAGGAGGAGAATCTTTCGCTGCCTTCTTACAGAGATGGAGACAACTGGCAAGCAAGTGCCCACACCAAATGCTAGAGAAATAGATGCTAGAAATGTTCGTCCACAACTTGTAAAAAGACCTAAGCTACCAAATCCAAATCCAGTGTCCTACTTCTTTTAGCAAGGTCATTGAGATGGGCCTCATCATAGAAAAAGCCCTAATCGTGAAAGGTCAAATCAAGCTCTATAAAGACACTCCTAGTACCAACACCAACAATGACAAACCTAGATTCTAGATGAAAAACAAGAATGTTGTGAATGACAGGGTGGTAGATGCCAAGAATGCGGCACCTAAGCAACCAATTTTCAACCTATCAACACCTCAAAATAACCCCCCGCAAAACAAACCAAGAAATACTGAATCTAGGTTTACCAACTTTTGGGCTAGGAGAAAGTTCACACCTTTGGATGAGTCACTAGAAACTGCTGTACGGAAGCTAATCGCCAACAATCTCATAATGCTTCCCTCAACATGAGAGTACGAACCAAAGGTCAAACTCCATTGGTGGAATGACAATGACTTCTGCGAATACCACCGAAATAGGGGGCAGAAGACAAATGATTGTATTGCACTCAAGCATATAATCCAAGACTTAATAGAGAAAAAAAAAATATCTGTTAATGGACAATCTCACAGACATAGCTCCAACAGTGATCATCAGGCATTCAAGGATCCTCTTCCTAACTACGAGTAGGGAGGACCTTCCAATAGAAACAACAGTGGCTCTAACAACGTAAACTACACAAATGTCAGCTTCGACTATGTTGTTAACCATATCTCAGAAGGTGATTCACACATCAATGTGATCACTATCAACAAGGATCTAGATTGTAATGTTACTACTTGTAGTAATAGGGTCACCCTTAGAGGAGCTTCTGTTCCTCCGTCTAGTCAATACAGTATCATGGATCAACTCCACAAAACACTTGCACACATCTCCATGTTTGAACTTCTGCGTTTGTCTCCTTCTCATAGGTCCATACTTGACAGCGCCTTAGCAGAAGCCTCCATTCCCACGAACCTAGCTGAAGAGTAATTCCAAACTATGGTCGGTCACATCACCTCACCGCACTCCCTATCATTCACTGAGAAGGATGATATGTCTATCACTCAACCCCATAACGCCTCCCTTCATATTGAAGCTTTCATACACAAGCACAAGATCAAAAGAGTCCTAATTGATGGAGGGGAGGGTTTGAATATATGTACATTGAAGCTAATCCTTACATTGGGGTTTTCAGAGAAGGCTATAGATCTAAAAAGAAAAATCACCATAAAAGCCTATGATGAGGAAGAAAGAATGTCCAAAGGAATTGTTACCCTACCAATCAGAGTAGGACTTGTAGTCAAAGATGTAGCTTGCCAAGTTCTCGACATGGAGCTAGCATACAACATTCTCCTTGGGTGACCGTGGATACACGCTTTGAAAGCAGTACCTTCCACATACCATCAATGTATCAAGTTTCCACATGAAGGTCAAGAGATCACCATCCAAGGTGACCCTAACCCCTATCAATACTACAACTCCATACATCCAAAACCTAAAGTTGTGATCCCTAATAATCGTGCCTCCGCTTCATCCTCATCTCGTGTTGACCCAGCTACACTTACTTCCTCTTTAGGAGCGTCTCAACCTAAACTCCAACTCAAAGATAAAGGCTTGGGCAAGTACACGGTATCTCAGTCCCTCTGTTTGGCACAACTGCCTCTATCTCCTAGATCCTAGGGGAGACCTATTTTAAAAACACCCAAAGCAGAGAAGCCTACCAAAGGACCATTTGTGAAATGGGGAAGCCTAGAAGATGAAAGTGATAAAAAAGATATCCTACAGTGGCTATACAAAGATGAAGCTAGTTCCTCAACGCAACATGACCATCCCACTATACCAACAGAACAGTACGGTCAAGGTTTTCAAATGCTATAGAGAATGGGGTATGAAGGACACGGTCCACTTGGTTCAAGAAAGGATGGCATCACTAAACCCATCCAACCTCATACCTTAACAGCTCGAGACACTACAAGGCTAGGCTACACTGGAGCACCAAGAAACAACTGAGCAAGCAAGAATAAGGACAAACAACCAGAAGCCTCTACTAGTAATCTGGTTGAGCAAATTTAGTGGATACAACTGGAGAGTGAAATAGATTCTAATGAATACAAGTGGGATAGCCTCTCTGAGCTGTCTTGTGATGAAAAGGATATCAATGTTGTCCATGAGTATGACCCAACCCCTGCAAATGAAAGACAAGGTCCAAGGGATAGACCACTAGAGTCCATTCCGCATAATAACGATAGTGAAACACGTGAGGAAATAATGATACCTCCCTTGACATAACCACTAATAGAGAGTACCATCGTAGACTTTGTCCGTTCCTTTAATAAGTCTGTCTTAACCATCAACACCATTGAAATAGACCAACCTAATGATCCCTTACCTTTGGTGCACCTTGAACTTATAGACTAGGACCTAGAAGGCACTACCCCTGAGCTTGATACCTTTGAGAATGACGAAGCCATCATAGATTATCGCTTAGAGATCACATACCTACAGGGGACCATAGAGCTAGCTATGCTATTGAACTCAATGAGAAGGCCTATTTTGGAGAGAGTGCCAAGCCTTTCAGTCATAAAAATACCAAGATAAAAGAATGATCTAATGGTGGAAATCGCTCTGCGGCAGTGTTAGATCATCAAAATAGTAAAAATAAGGATGTATCCAATGGTGAAAACCTCTCTGAGGCACTGAAGGATGGAAGGCTTGACCCTTTACCCAATCTTACACATCAGGAGAGATCGTCGATCCTAATAGAACTGGCAAAACCAATCAATGTCAACACAGGGGATGAGCCCAGAATGGTCCTTATGGCAAAAGCTCTAACAAAACATGAAAAACTAGCATTTACAAATTTCTTCAAGAGAAAATAGATTAACTTTGCATGGACATACGCCAACATGCCAGGGCTAGATCCAAATCTTATCATGCATCATTTATCTCTAGCTCCAGGAGCTAAGCCAGTCAAACAAAAACTCAGAAAGATGCACCCGCATGTGGCCCTCATGGTAAAAGAAGAGTTTAAGAGGTTGTTAGATGTCAGATTTATCAGGACTATAGACTATTCTGAATGGGTTTTGAATATGGTACCAGTGGCTTAACCAGATGGTAGGGTTAGAATTTGCAATGATTTCAGAGACCTGAACAAAGCTTGTCCCAAAGATGACTTCCCCCTACCCAACATAGATATGATTGCCAATCTTACAGTAGGACACACTATGCTGTCACTCATGGATGGTTTCTCGGGATACAACCAGATAAAGATTACACCAGAAGACCAACACAAGACTGCATTTACATGTCCTTGGGGCACCTACTATTGGCATGTCATTCCATTTGGTCTGAAAAATGTCGGGGCAACATATCAGAGAGCTATGACAACAACCTTCCATGATATGATGCACACTATAATGGAAGACTACGTCAATGACATTCTAGCAAAGTCCCTCACAAGAGAAGGGCATCTAGTAGTACTAGACAAGATATTCAATAGGTTGGAATAGTTTAATGTGCGACTCAATCCCAAAAAGTGTGTGTTCGGAGTTACATCAGGTAAACTACTGGGATACATAGTGTCTGCAAATGGTATCGAAGTTGATCCTGTTAAGGTGAAGGCCATCATGGAAATGCCACCTCCTAAAAATCTAACTCAGCTAAGGTCCCTACAGGGAAAACTATAGTCTATTAGAAGGTTCATTTCCCAACTGGCAGACAAGTGCCACCCATTCTCTCATCTGCTACATAAGAACATCCCCTTCAAATGGAATGAGTCATGTGAGCAGGCATTTCAATAGCTAAAAGAATATCTCATGAAGCCACCAGTATTAATGCCACCAATTCAGGGTAAACCTCTACTACTATACATCTCAGCTACACCAACAGCTCTGGGAGCTCTCCTTGCATAACAAAACTATGATGGGAAAGAATAGGCTATCTACTACATTAGTCGAACACTCGTTGGGTATGAATTGCAATACACGCCAATCGAAAGAGCATGTCTAGCTGTAGTCTTCGCATCACAAAAATGGAGACATTACATGCTGTCACACTCTGTCAAACTAGTGGAAAAGATTGATCCGTTGAAATATTTACTCAACAAAGCCACCTTAACAGGTAGATTATCAAAATGGGTCATGCTTCTCAACGAGTTCGATATTGAATATGTGGACAGAAAAGTGATAAAAGGACAAGTGCTTGCAGATCAACTAGTAGATGTACCTTTAACAGATGACAACCCCCTGAGCTTTGAATTTCCAGATGAATCTATCTTCGACGTCAACACAACAAACTGGAAAATGTACTTCGATGGCTCATACACTCAACATGGATCGAGGGCAGGTATCTTATTGATCACACCTAATGGCGACACTATTCCAAAGTCATACAGGTTAATGTTCCCCTGCACTAACAATGTAGCAGAATATGAGGCCCTGGTCATTGATATCAAGCTGGAAGTCAAGTGGAACATCAAGGAACTTCAAGTCTTTGGTGACTCACAGCTAGTCATAAATCAAGTGAATGACGACTACCAAACAAAAGATGAGAAACTAATTCCTTACAAATGAATGGTAGATGACTTCAAGGAATATTTTGTCAAGATATCTTTTAAATAGATACCAAGGATTGAGAATAACACTGTAGACGCAATGGCCATGATCACATCTCTCCTCGACATTCCAGGTAATCAAACACGATATGAGTTCTTAGTAGAGCCAGTGTCCTATTCTGCTTATGATACCCCAGAGTCCCGTATCATTTGCCACATTATTAGAGCTAATTCCCCTCTCTATGGCAAAATATTCACCTATCTAAAAGAGAATACCCTCCTGCCTGACCTCTCCAGTAACCTAAAAAGAACCTTCATCCGACAGGCATCCCGGTATGCCATTGTCACTAATACCCTTTATCACTGAGGTCTCGATGGTACTCTCCTTAGGTGTCTAGATAGAGAAGAATATCAAACCACCCTGAGCAAAATACACGACGGAATATGTGGGACCCACTCTAGTGGCCCTACCCTAGCCAAGAAACTCATACACATGGGATACTACTAGCCAACAATGGAACAAGATTCCTATCATTTTGTCAAGAAGTGCAAGAAATGCCAAATCCATGGGAACCTGATACATGCACCAGTGCAAGAGCTACAGCCATTAACAACTCCTTGATCTTTTTGTCAATGGGGACTTGACTTAGTGGGCAAGATCCACCCTCCTTCCTCAAGCGGCCATAAATTCATTATCACTTCCACTGAGTACTTCACGAAGTGGATTGAAGCTGTACCCTTAGCCAACATTACCGGCAAGAAGATCACCTCTTTTATCCCAAACTATATCATTTGTCGTTATGGTGTCCCTTCATCCATTATCATAGATAACAGATGACCCTTCAAAAACCAAGATGTTAGGGAACTATGCGACAAATTCTGTATCCAACACTACTTTTCAACCCCCTACTACCCACAAGGTAACGGCCAAGCTGAGGCATCAAATAAGACCATTCTAAAAATCCTAAAGAAGACTGTCAATGATGCTAGCCGTGATTGGCATGTCCAACTAAATCTTGCGCTGTGGGCCTACCGCACAAGCATCCGTACACCCACATGTGCAACACCATACTCCCTAGTTTATGAATCTGAAGCAATCTTGCCCATTGAAGTCGAGATCCCATCCCTGAGAGTTTCACTAAAAGGCCTCATATCAGATGAAGAGTACAGAGTGACAAGACTCCAAGAACTAGAGCTACTCAAAGAGAGAAGGCAATAGGCCTTTAACCATCTAAAAGCATATCAGCAGCACATGTCCAGAAGCTACAATCACAGAGTAAATCCCCGAGTATTCCAAGTGGGTGACCTAGTCCTAAGAGAAAATCCCAGAAATTAGCAAGACAAAGAAAATAAAGGAAAATTTGAACCCAACTGGTTAGGTCCCTATGTTGTCATCGCCGCTTATGGATCGGGGGCATATCAACTGGCCACATCTAAAGGTGAACTATTTGATGATCCTATCAACAGCATGCATCTTCGCAAGTTCTATACCTGAAAACCCCAATGTAAGGGAGTCCTGGAAAAATCCAAAAAAAATGAAAAAATGATAAAAAACAAAACAAAAAATTTTAAAAAATGGAAAATAACAAAAAAATCATCCTATGGTGAAAACCTAGCAAACAAGCACCTAGGATAGGTACCATGGTGAAAACCTGGCAAACGGGCGTCATGTGTACTCTTAGCTTCCGTGCAAATAAAAGCAAGTGGTGAAAACCTAGTAAACAGGCGCTATTCTACGACAAACCACTTCCTCCATCTGTTTTGACTTCATATCTCTTGTGTCCATCATCTCGTTCATCTTGAACCAGTCCTTTGAACCGTTGTCGAACTACGTCACCTTTGAATTATCACGTAGGCAAGGCCATTCTAAATACACCCCTGAGGCTCCACTGTCCCATCCATACCATGTCTAGTCTTTCTATCTGAGTCCATACCATTTCTACATCTTCGCCATCACCTAGGTCTTAGGTCCATCAGGGTTCACCCTGAACTACGTTGCCTCTACGTCATCACATAGGCAAGGCCATTTAGTAATGAGCCCCTGAGGCACTAGGTCAGTCCCTTAGGGTCCTTCTCTCTGTGTTTGTTGTTGTCTCACCCATAATAAGTTAATCCTTGTCTAAAATGGGGGCAACTCCTTGACCTAGTTACAGATTTGGATTCTTGAATGCCACTATTCTAAAAGAGGATACCAATAACAAAGTGCGATATCTTTTACTAGACAAGCAATAGCAGCAAAAACAAGCTTCCCCAAGCAAAAGTCTTGACTCAAAATGGCAACCTATCCAAAACAAAGCCGAGCACCATGTCAAAACATCTCAAAGCCAATTCTATCTCAATTATGGCAAAAGACACATCTAATGCAAGAATGTTTTGTCAATAGGTTAATTTACAAGGTCTTAAATTTTTTTCATTATGTCTTCCTATGCTACTCAAGGATGCCAAAAGCTAGAGATGCTATGATGGGGACATAATTTTTCTTTGTTTGCTACTTGTGGATTAAACTTTAGTAATGTGACGACTTTCATCTAATGACATGATTAGCAAAATATCATCAAGGACTCTGAGGTCTAAACATGAAAAGGGGCAATCTTTGTCTATTGAAACACAAGAAGTGCTCAGGTCATCTAAATTCAAGTTTGACTAGATGCTTGTATCAACTTGCGATATCAAAATCCATGTAAGAAATACTCAGGTCATCTCGGTCTAATTATACCTAGATGCTTGTATTTCCTTACAACATTTCAAAAAGGGAAAAATACCAAAAAGTGCCCAATGATGAAAGCAAAAAGCCTTGCAAAGATGACAAATCCACATCCGTATCCGTCTCGTCTCCAGCAAATCAATATCATCCATGCAATAATGCAATCCTGTAGCATATCAAATAAAATTTCTTTCATCTCTTTTCACCTATCTATATCATCTCTGTGTCGATTGAGTACATTTGGACATATCAAAAACATAACATACAAGTTGCATATCACATCACATGAGATAGACATTCACATGATTAAATCATTTTGCATACATAATAAGTACATTTAGATCGTTTTCCATACATTTTTTTAGATCATCCATATACATGTGCATCCATACATTATATCAAAAGAATCAAAAACATAAACAAAAGCATAAAGAGTTGCACAATCATAATCACATCCATAAAACATATCCATACACACCTACATTAGCATAACAAAATCACCCTAACATCCATCTAAGTATGCATCACATATAAAACATCATAAGATAACATGCATCCATAGCATATAAACAACAAAACATGCATATATAGACCATCAAATAGGTGTATCATCATATAATCATCAAAAACATGTCCAAATGTACAACATATCAAAATCTTTGTCCAATCTCAGAGTCATGTCATAAATGTATACAAAATATAACAAATGGTGATACAAGTCTCAGAACAAAATAAGTACATATATCAGCTATCTCAGCCATCTATCAAAAAAATGTGCTACAACACAATCAAAACTGGTACAAGTGTCCAGGTCTGACTAACATTGCTGCCGGGGCACACTACTCCCTACACTAGCCACTCCTCTATCCCCCTCTGCCTGTGGTGGGCCCCTCACTGAGCCTATAGACCGAGACCCACCTGCTCTCTGAGCTGCCTCTGATTGGCTCTTGACGCTGGGTGCCCGATGCTCTACTGACCCAGCTCCTATATATAGCAAGTGACCCATATCTAACTGCATGACAACTATGACTGCTTCCCATGTCGTTTTCTCTAAACCATATCCTGTTTTTCACCTTCTTCTTTGTGAGATTGTCTGTCTCACGCCTTCTGCCTTCTTCCCATTCAATCTCCTGAGGGGGCATCCTATTGTTAAACTTGTACCAGGGGCAAACTGGGGCATGTATCACTATCGAAAATTCTTATTCTTTGAAACAACGTGATAAAACACATTGCATCAAAGAGGGGCAAAATGTATACACCTAAAATTGACATGACTCTACTTAAATAAATATTTTAAATATTTATTTCACCTTCATATTCTTCTATCAATAAATAAATAAATTTATTTATTTATTTGGTTCACTTCCTCTCATTTAATTAAATAAACACATTTATTTAATTAATTAAATTCACCTACATCATCTTCATGCTTCTAAATAATTAAATAATTTTAATTAATTAATTAAAATCTTTTATTCTTCCAAATTTAAATAAAATGCAAATTTTATTTAAATAAAATCTTAAATATCTTCTAAATAAAATATATTTTCATATTTTATTTTATTCTTCAAAAATCTCCACAAAATAAAATATATTTTTATATTTTATTTATTCCTCTCAATTATCTACAAAATAATTAAATAAAATCTTTTTATTTAATTATGCTTTCTTATCTCTTCAAAAATCATTCATATCTTCTAAAAATACTTTCTTGTCATACAAAAGTAAAAGTAGTTTTAAAGCACCTTTAAAGCAAATCTTCTCTCAAATTAGAAAAATAAATTCTAATTTAAGAAAATCAAATCTCATCCTCATCAAGAGAGGAGTTAACTCAACAAAGCTGCTTTTCGAATGACACATGGCTTTCTTCCATTTGTTGCACATTCCTCAACAATCCTCTTCCGTTGATCTTCCCTTTTATTCTCAACCATTGATCTTCTTTTACATATCTCTATAAATACAACCCTCTCCTTCTTCATTTCACATCTTTCATTTGTGCAAACTTATGCTGCAGAGATACCGGCGCGCCTTTGGCACCCACACTTTCATAAGCACTTCATATCCTCCATTGCTAGTGTGTTGAAGCTCATCTTCAACCACACCAATATCACAGCCATTCCATTCTTGTCACCTTCAACAAGCAAGGGGAGCAATAGCTTCTGAGGGCTTCATCAACATCAAGGTCAAGAAAGGATAGGCGAACTATGGAAGACGCAAGGTGAAAGAGGTTGTAAGTATTGTTCTTGTTTGTTTGTGTAATCTCCCTTTCTCCTTCAGATTTCATAGATGTTAGAGTTTCTATTATCACTGAGCCTACAAACCAAGACCCACCTGCTCTCTGAGCTACCTTTGACTGGCTCCTAAAGCTGGGTGCCCGATGCTCTACTGACACAGCCCCATGATATAGCCCCCTATAATACTGAGCCTACGCCTGGGCTCTCGTAAGTTCACTCTACACCTGGGCCACCTGTGCCTGTGCCTACTGCACCTGTGACACCAAAAAATTAGATGTCCCATCTGTGCCCATCGCCATCACAACTGCATCCCTCTTTGCCCTCATAGATCGCATGCTCGCTAGGGTTGCATCTCTCTCCTGAGTCAACTTTGATATCTGAGTAGTGTCTACCTCTCTGTGAGACTCTGTTTCTCTCAGATGCACCCTCAACTGTTTCATCTGACTCTGTAGTACCACCATAGTCTACTGCTAAAAATTAGGCTGTGCTAGCACCTGTGCCTGCGGCTGTACCTGTGGTTGTGACAACGACTATGACTGTACCTATACCTACACCTGCGCCTATCCTATAGCCTGTGGCTGCACGACTACCTCCTGACCTGCCTGTCCCTCTCCTAACTGCCGTCACTATCTCGGCCTACCGCCTCCTCCTCCATCTCCACCTCCACCTCCTCCATCTCCTCCTCCTCCTCCATCTCCTCCTCTCCTCCTGCTGGCCACACCCTCCTCATCTAAATCCTCCTCGTCAATATGAGCAGCCAGCTCTCCAGGACCTGAGTATCTGGGAAAGGGTTGTGCTGCGAACCACTCCTCATAGTCTAGCATCATGCCAGCATCTACTATGTCTCTCCTCATAGGCCAGGCTGCATACGAAATATGCTAAAAATCAGCCAGGGCCTCCTCATAGGATGCCATAGGACCCCACCTATATCTCTCTACATGCATCGTCGCAAACTGTGCCTCCCCTTGCAGTCTGTCTTGAACTCAGCCAAACTGTCTCTGCACTCTACTGACAATCTGCCTCTCCAGAATGAATCGATTCCTTCCAATAAGCCATCTCGTCTGGAAGCAATACGGGAGCTCGTCTGCCTCATTGTCCCACACCTCACAGTCTATATAAGGGTGCCAAACAATTGCATCAAGGGCATCAAATGCGTGCCACCAATACTCAACCTTCCCCAGTCGGTGCTGGGAAATCACACCCGCATAGCCATAACTATAAGGCTCACCCCTCTGCCTATGAAATAAGCATATCGGTCGTGTGATAGCAATGTGCTCCCACAACCAAAACTACAGAAGCAAAACACCAGCAGACAAACTAGCACCTCTGTGGTACACCACCTGGTGCATGTCTCTGTATAGGTGTGCAAGCACACACACACCCCATGCATACTTGGTCCCATCTGTGATCATACTCTCTTACACCCTCCCCTAGCTGATCAGGAAGTCGTGTGACCTCCTATCGAGGCATACTACACCATCGATCAGTCCTGCCACTATACCCGGGAAGTAGTCATAGCAGTCATGTATGTCCTGCCAAGAAATAACCTACTCCACTAGCTCAAGATCATCAAATACATGCCTGCACTCCTCCAGCCCAGCGTCACGCTGTGATTCGTACTCAACCAACTCTCCCTGAATCGGGAGGTGCAGAATCTGATATACGTCCTCCAAAGTGATCGCCATCTCCCTATCGGCAGATGGAATGTGCCATCCTCACTGTGAAATAGCTCCACAGCTGCAGTCAGCATCGCTTGGTTCGTGTGAACCTCAGGCATGAAGAGCACATAATACAAACCCATAGCACCTAAGGCCTCATGATCCATCTCGGTTAGCATATACCACTGCAACAACAGCAATGGGAATTGCTCACATGACATAAGAACATCCCGAATATCCTCCTGCAACCAAGCAAAACATACCGTCAATGAAATCCATATCCATATCAAACCTACTCAAGGCAATCAAACTATCCTATCATTGGCTTAACATATCAAATTAATCAAAACAACATATCAGCTCTTGACTAGATTCTTGGCAATCTCAAAGATCGCTAATCAATCAACGCATCGATTAGGATGCCAATTGGGTTAATTTCATTAAGTCAACTAATTTTCCTAAGTGTAAATGCACCGATCCAGGTGGCAAATGTGCCGATCCATATCACATGCGCCACTCCACTGTGAATGCGCCGCCCTTTGATGTGTATGCACTGTTCTGGCACATGCGCCGCTTCTTATGTCAAATGCACAATTTCCCACCAAATGTGCCAGTTCATAACCCAAATGCACCCATTCAGGACTCAAATGCGCAATTTCCCAATAGATGAGCCATTTCATGACTCAAATGTGCAATACTAGTGAATGCGCCAATTCAGGAATCAAAAGCACAATACTATCAAATGCGCCGCTTCAAAGCCCAAATGCGCCATCTTGTGACATATGCGCCATTTCAGAGCTCATATGCACCAAAAGGGTGTTTCGGTGCATCTGTCCTAGTTGGTTTTCCTAGCCATTGTTATACCTAAAAATTAACTTTTGAAAGTTTTAAAGAACTACATACCTGGGGTCCTACCTTTGCTGGCCGATCGATCTATTGAATCCGCTCAAACCGGTGCTCCTCGCGAGGAATATCCATCTATCTGGCTGCCATGCTCTCCTAAGCTCTCTAGAGGACAAGTCAACTATGGACAAGTGTACAAATGAATAGAACATGTGGACCCAGCTCCTATATATAGCAAGTGACCCATATCTAACTACATGACAACTATGACTGCTTCCCATGTCATTTTCTCCAAACCATATCCTATTTTTCTCCATCCTAACCCATTTTTCACCTTCTTCTTCATGAGATTGTCCATCTCACGCCTTCTGCCTTCTTCCCGTCTAATCTCCCAAGGGGGCATCCTGTCGTTAAACTTGTACTAGGGGCAAACTAGGGCATGTATCACTGTCAAAAATTCTTATTCTTTGAAACAACGTGATAAAACACATTGCATCAAAGAGGGGCAAAATGTATACACCTAAAATTGACATGACTCTACTTAAATAAATATTTTAAATATATATTTCACCTTCATATTCTTCTATCAATAAATAAATTTATTTATTTATTTATTTGGTTCACTTCCTCTCATTTAATTAAATAAACACATTTATTTAATTAATTAAATTCACCTACATCATCTTCATGCTTCTAAATAATTAAATAATTTTAATTATTTAATTAAAATCTTTTATTCTTCCAAATTTAAATAAAATGCAAATTTTATTTAAATAAAATCTTAAATATCCACTAAATAAAATATATTTTTATATTTTATTTATTCCTCTCAATTATCTACAAAATAATTAAATAAAATCTTTTTATTTAATTATGCTTTCTTATCTCTTCAAAAATCATTCTTATCTTCTAAAAATACTTTCCTCTTGTCATACAAAAGCAAAAGTAGTTTTAAAGCACCTTTAAAGCAAATCTTCTCTCAAATTAGAAAAATAAATTCTAATTTAAGAAAATCAAATCTCATCCTCATCAAGAGAGGAGTTAACTCAACAAAGCTACTTTTTGAATGACACATGGCTTTCTTCCATTTGTTGCACGTTCCTCAACAATCCTCTTCCATTGATCTTCTTCTACATATCTCTATAAATACAACCATCTCCTTCTTCATTTCACATCTTTCATTTGTGCAAACTTATGCTGCAGAGATACCGGTGTGCCTTTGGCACCCACACTTTCATAAGCACTTCATATCCTCCATTGCTAGTGTGTTGAAGCTCTTCTTCAACCACACAAATATCTCAGCCATTCCATTCTTGTCACCTTCAACAAGCAAGGGGAGCAATAGCTTCTAAGGGCTTCATCAACATCAAAGTCAAGGAAGGATAGGCGAACTATGGAAGACGCAAGGTGAAAGAGGTTGTAAGTATTGTTCTTGTTTGTTTGTGTAATCTCCCTTTCTCCTTCAGATTTCATAGATGTTTGGGTTTCTATTATCATTGATTTGATTAACCTATTTTCCCCTCACACATATAAAGTATTAATGCCTGTATATGCAAATGAGGTACATCATGCTAGAACCGACCCTGGCTTCAAGATATGAATACTACTCTTGGAGTGATGAAACAAACCCACAAGCATAGAATATAAAAATAATGGCCATGTCTTACTCCAGGTGTTGTCCTCCACTGACCATGATATGATGAGATCAAGGTAGTTTTGAAATTGACCTAGAGCATGACAAGAAGATAAAATCAATAATCAAAAACACCAACAAAAAGATAGAAAGAGCCATTGTGTGCTCTTGCCAAGATTTGTGTTGATAGGATGACAGATTCTTGTCCATTGTGGGAAGGATATATCCTAGGATGCGAATCAGTTGGATTATGATATTTTTTGGAAGATGGGTAGAAGTACAGTCAGGACATGTATAGGATCATAGTTGGTATATTAATTGATAATTTTTTGTGTTAGGCATAATGTTTCAAGCATATACTTAGCATGTGTATCATTTGTTGGGTCTAGAAAGCTCAGTAGATAGGGACCATCCAAATGGGTTGGATGGGTGCATCTTATGTACCTGAGTACTAGATACTTCCTTCATATTTCAGACTGCCTACATACCCTGTGTCCACGAGATCAACGTACTTTCAAGATGCGGGTGAGATGAATATGTAGTTCTGGCAAGACTTGATGATGTGGGAATGGTTTAAGATGGATATTAATGAGGAGATGATGATTGTGGGTGAGTATTTTTTAAATCATGATGGTGTCGTGGTAGTAAAATTTTGTAATTTTTTTATTTTCTAATGTTTTTGGATTTTGTTTTTCTATTGTTTTTAGATTTTTTTGATTTTACTTATACAGAAGGAAGCTTACAAGGATCTTTATACTGTGATGAAATCCTTGGGTGGCTAGATGGGGGGGTGACTGATGTTTCCAAATTCCAAACCATGCAAGGTGATTTTGGCATGGATTGTTTGTGACGGAAAGAGGACTTATGAGATGGTAGAATTGGCCACTACACATGGTACCTGAAATAGTTTTCACCATGGTACCAATCCAAGGTGTCACTGAAGTGATTTTCACCATTGGAAGTCTTTATTGCACTTGGGTTTTTTCTTAATTTTTTTGATTTTTCTAATTTTGAATTTTATTTTTATTTTTTTGGTTGGGATACTCAGGGTTATGCATAGAATTTCTTCAAGTGCAGAATGTTCATAAGCTCATCCAGAGGCTACCCCTTAGGTGTTGCAAGCTGGTATGCTTCTGATCCGTAGCTAGCTGTGATGACATAAGGCCCTAACCAATTGGGTTCAAATTTTCCTTTCTTAGGGCACTCCTACAAATTTTTCTAGTTTTCCATAAGGACAAGGTTGCCTACTTCAAATTTTTGGTTCTTGATTTTTTTGTGATAGCTTCTTCTGAGACAATTTTGATAGGCCTGTAGATGGTTCAATGCATCCAAACATTTCTCATCTAGTAATTCCAGCTCATGGAGCCTTGTGACTCTATATTCCTCATCAGTGATTATGTTTTGCAGAGATACTCTTAAATATGGGAGCTCAACCTCAATAGGTAAGATGGCTTCGGATACAAATACAAGGGAACATAGAGTGGCTCCTGTGGGTGTACAGATACTTGTGCGATAGGCCCATATGGTAGGATTGAGCTGAAGGTGCCAGTCATGGCCAAGTTCATTAACCATCTTCTTTAGAATGTGCAGGATGGTTTTATTTGAAGCTTCCACTTAACCATTTCTTTGAGGGTAATATGGAGTGGAGAAGTGGTGTTAGATTTGGAATTTCTCGCACAAGGTACGGACTTCCTGGTTTTTGAATGGTTTTCCATTATCGGTGATGATGGAATGGGGGATGTTGTAATGACATATGATATAATGGAGGATGAACTTGGATATCTATGTTCTAGTGGTGAAGGTGAGTGGTATTGCTTCCACCCACTTAGTGAAGTATTCGGTAGCTGTGATGATGAATTTATGGCCATTGGATGATGGTGGGTGGATTTTCCCTATGAGGTTGAGCCCCCACTGTGAGAAAGGCCACGACATTGTGATTGGCTATAATTCTTGTGCTGGTGCGTGAATGAGATCTCCATGTTGTTGACATGGCAGGCACTTTTTTACAAACCTGTAGCTGTCTCGTTCCATGGTTGGCTAATAGTACCCGGTCCTCAGGATCTTCTTAGTGAGAGTAGGTCCACTTGAATGTGCCCCACAGATGCCTTCTTGCAAGGCTAATTTATCTTCCCTAGAGTCTAAACATCATAAAAGCGTGCCATCAAGACTCCTTTTGTATATGGTATCTCCTACAATGGTGAAGTGGGAGGCTCGGTGGATGAAAGTTTTTCTTTGTGAGGCGGATAGGTTAGGAGGGATAATATTATCATGGAGGTATAGATAAGTTTCTTGATACCATGGGGATAGGGGACCAATGATTTCACATACAAGCTCTGATTGTGGAACATCATATGCTGGAATAGGGAGTTCTTCAATCAGGAACTCACACTTCTTGCTATCTTTCTTCATGTCGACCAGGGATATGATTGTTGCCATGGCATCTGTAGCTTTGTTGTTGAGCCTTGGGATTTGCTCAAAATGAATATCATCGAAATAATTTAAATTCATCGACCATCTTTTTATAAGGAGTTTATCAACCTTAGTCTTGTACTCATGGTTTACTTGTCAGATGACTAGCTGGGAGTCACCATACACTGTCAGCTTCTTGATTTTCCATTTGATTGCCATTTAGAGACTTGTGATGAGGGCCTCATACTCTACCATGTTGTTGGTACATGGAAATGTAATTTTCATTGACTTGGGGATGGTGTCACCTTGAGGGGTAATAAACAAGATGCACGCCCTCGAGCCTCTGTGTGTATATGATCCATCCAAGTACATTTTCCTTATTTCTATTGCTGGTGCTATTGTCAAGATAGCTTCGTTAGGGAACTCTACCAGTGTAGGATATTCTGTAGGAATAGGTGCTTTAGCCAACTGATCAGAAATAACCTACCCTTTGATAGCCTTTCTCTCGGTATATTTAATGTTAAATTCACTAAGGATCATGACCCATTTTGCCATTCTCCTCGTAAGCAGCTCTATTTAGCAAATATTTTAGTGGATCTATCTTGGTGATGAGCTTAGTCTTGTTATTGAGCATGTAGTGTCTTAATTTTTGTGAAGTAAAGACTAGGGCTAGGTATGCTCATTCAATAGGTGTATAGTTGAGCTCATAGGATATCAAGGTGTGGCTGATGTAATATATGGCTCTTTCGTTCCTTTGCTCATCATGTTGTGCTAACAAGGCCCCTATAGCTATTTTTTTTGCTGAGATGTATAATAAGAGGGGCTCTCCTTGCCTTGGTGGAGTCAGAACAGGGGGATTAGCTAGGTATTCTTTCAACTGGTTGAAGGCGGCCTGACACTGATTGTTCCAAACAAAATCTGTATTCTTTCTGAGTAGATGCTGGAAAGGTTGACACTTATTTGTAAGTTGAGCAATAAATCTGTGAATGGACTAGAGTTTCCCTTGCAAGCTTCATAGCTATTTTAGTGTCTTTGGAGGAGGCATTTCAGTGATGGATTTGACTTTTGCAGGATCCACCTCAATTCCTCTTCTGGAGACTATGTATCCCAGAAGCTTTTCAGAGGTGACCCCAAAGACACATTTCTTTGGATTCAAATGAACATTATATTGCTCTAGTCAGTTGAAGATCTTTGCTAACACATCCAGGTGTTCCTCCCTTGTCTTGGATTTCCCTAGCAAATCATCCACATAGTCTTCCATGATGTGGTGGAAAAGATCGTAGAAGATGATAGTTATGACTCGTTGATAAGTGGCTCTAGCATTCTTCAAGCCAAAAGGCATCACCACCCAATAGTACATCCCCCATGGGCATATAAAGGTCATTTTATGCTGATCTTCTTCTAAGATCCTAATTTGATTATACCCTAAAAATCCATCCATTAGTGATAACATCTCATGTCCTGCTGTAAGATCCACTATCATATCAATGTTTGGTAAGGGAAAGTTATTCTTCAGGTAGGGTTTGTTAAGGTCTCAGAAATCAGTACAACAACAGATTTGACCATCAGGTTTGGCTACTCGCACTAGGTTGGAAACCCATTCGGGATAGTCAATTGGTCAGATGAACCCCACATCCAGTAGTTTCTTTAGTTCTGCCTTAACCAAGAGCGCCATCTATGGATTCATTTTTCTCAACTTTTGCTTCACTAGCTTTGAATCAGGCTGCAGTGCAAGGTGATGGACGACTAGGGTAGGATCTAGTCCTAGCATGTTCACATAGGTCCATGCAAAATTGTAGTTTCTTTGTTTAAAGAAAGCTAAGAAGTTCTCCTGCTCTATTGCATTGAGAGATTCTACCCTAAAGGTGATTTTTGGTTCTTCTTCTGTCCCTAGATTCATTTCTTGAGTTGGTTCTACCAAGATGAGTGATCTATCAGGATATATCTTCTCTATCTCGGGAAGGCCCATGCTTCCATCTCCTAGCGCTTCGTAGAGGTTTTCACTAGGAGATACGTCCTTTATTTTTACTTTTTTGGGATCTGACACTGCCGCAGAGCAGTTTTCACCATCAGACCCATGTTTGATTTTTATATTTTTGCGACTAGAAGCATGGGTTGTCTCCCTAAAATAAGCAGCCATATCAAGTTCCATAATGGATCTAGCTCTATGATCTCCTAGGGGGAAGTGATCTTTAATCCCCATCATTTTGGTGATTGCTTCATCATTTTGTGCTATGTCTAAGACAAGAGGTCCCTATTGGTCCCAGTCTATGAGGTCTGGGTATATGAGGGGTAGGTCATTGGATGAGGATGCTAAGGTGGTGACAATGTATATGGACAATTCAAAGAATTCAGTAAAGTCACTAAAAGAATCTTGATGGCCCACTTTGTTGACATTATCAACTTCAGGGAAAACTGTAGCAACCTCAGCTAGGATACATTCACCAGTAGTTAGGATATGTTGTTGTTGACCATACCCTAACCCTTGCATGTAAGGATTTCTTATCGCTTGGACTAGTTCTATGATTCCTTGTTCATGAAGGCCAATGCCACCTTGTCCTTTATAACCCATGTTTTTGACGATCTCTGACCCTTTGCCATAGATTTCTATTGGTATGGTGGGGGATTCTTGCTTTGTTTTCTCATCTTTATACAACCATGACGATATGTCTTTGAGCACATCTTGATCAAGGAGGTGTTTCTTCTCAAAGGTTGGTGATGGTTTACATTTGATGATAACTGTATTGGTGTCATCTTCTTTCAAGATGCCAAACATTTTAGGATTGGGTAAGGTGCCCACACAAAAGATACCATGCAGGTCATATTCCCCACATCCCATGTCACTAAGCTTGATCTTGACCTCAGGCAGTGGAGGTATTTGGGATGAAGTGGTAGCAATGTTGGTAGGGTTGATATATGAAGTGGATGTAGTAGGGTTAGTTTGGGAGGTGGTTTTCATGATAGCTTTATTATACAGACAGAAAGTATGATCATGTCCTTCCAAGAAACTGTAGTATTGGAAGGGGCGAGGGTCGGCATAGATAGTTACTTCTATGTTGTTGTGGGAGAATTTAAGGCATTGGTGGAATGTAGAGGGGACGGCTTGCATGGCATGGATCCATAGTTGGCCCAGAAGAATGTTGTAAGGAAGATCAAGATCAAGGACCTGACATTTTGTTTCCATTATCTTCTATCCTACTTGGATAGGAAGCTTGATAGTACACTCAGACAGTCGTTTAGTGTCATCATATCCATTGATTGTTATGCATTCACTGGTGTCTACAACCACATCCGAGTATCCCAAGTGTTTTAGTAATTTAAGAGTGCATAGGTTTAGGCCAGAGCCACCATCTATTAAGACTCTCTTGATGATATGCTTGTGGATGCGGACTTTGATGTGCAAGGCATCATTATGTAAGTTCTCAGAAGCGGGAGGATCCTTTTCAGAGAAGGTGAGATGATGGGGTGAGGCGATGTGACCCACCATGGCTTGGAATTGATTCACATTTAGGTTGGCAGGAACTTGGGTTTCGAAGAGTGCCTTGTCAAGTACGTCTTTATGGAGAGGTGACGTGCGAAGCAGCTCAAGTATGGAGATTTGTGCAGGGGTCTTTCCTAGATTTTCTAGGAGGTTGTACTTATTGGTAGGTGATGGGCGAGTAGCTGGATGGTTGGGTAGGGAGTCCAATGTGGATGGAGGCATTTGATCAGCAGTAGGGGCTGTGTGGATGGACACATGACCACGTGTGGATGAATACATGACCATGACAGGTTGTGATGGCACAATCGGGTGCTTGAGCCCGAATGGTGATTGTATTGACATGGTTAGATGATGGTTCTATTCTCCCTACAATAGAGTCATAGGATGCAGGAGGTGGGGTGATGTTGTAGGATTGGTTAGATGATGAGGCTTTGTTATGATTGGGCAGCAGATCCTTGTAAGCTCCTAGATTAGCATTTGGTGATGATTGGGTGCTTTGCTCAAGATTGACTTTCTTCTACTCTATGAAGTCTTGTACGCAATGCTTCAATTTCATGCAATCAGCCGTCTTATGGCCCACGATACGATGGTAGTCACAATAATCATTTTAATTGTACCACACAGCTTTGAGCTCACTTTCTTGGTGGGGTTTAACAGGAGGGAGAGTTATCAAACCTTTCTTTAGACATCTATTGAGGATATCCTTGATTGGTTCTCCTAGTGGTGTTAATTGTCTTCGAGGTTTGCTTTGTTTAGGTTGCCCCTTTGGGATATTTACATTAGTGGCATATGTACTTGAGAGTGTTTGATTTTGTACATGTTGGATGGCCTTCACATCAGTGACGTCGTCGTTTAGGGTGTTTTTGTTTTTTCCCCAAAAGCATGATTTTTCGTTTGATTGTGGTTGTTGTTACTTGCATTTGGGATGTTTATTTTGACTTTGTTGTTGTTGTTGTTGTAGGGATTGTTGTCATACAATTTAATCAAGCCTTTGGTGATAATGGCCCTTTCTATGGCAATACCTTTGTCGATGACTTCTTCGAAGGTAGATGCACAAAGGATTTGTAGATGGAACCCTATTTCTTGATTTAGGTTAGCCATGAACATGGTGACTAATTGTTTCTCAGGAATTGGCCAAGGGAGTTTGCTTGCTAAGCCCCTCCACCTCTATAAGAAAGAAGTGAAGGATTCTGTAGTTAGGGTAAAATTGCAAATCAGGGCAAACGAATAAACAACAATGATCAAACCCTAACAATGCACAATGAAGCACAAGACAACATGAAAATCAAAATAACAAATGTAAATACAAACTGATCTCCATGTCAAACTTGATTTATCTCCATTGCTCTTCTCCACCTCGCATGAGCATGCAAGATTTTGAAGGATGATTGTTGGAGGAATGTTTGGTGCTCACTTCTGTAGCATAACAATGATATGAGGATGATAGTTGGATGATTGAAGAATGATTTTGGTAGAATGAGGATACTAGAAGAATAGATGCTTCTTCTCTCTTTCTAATGTCCCCCTCTTGCAAATGGCTTATGAATGGCTTGATTTATAGGAAAGGCTTGGTTCCAATGGATGGCTAGGATCAACTAGGGATTTAGATGAAATGGATGGATAGAATTAAGTTAGGTTTCCTTGCACATTAAGAAATTGTAGTCAATTGACATGTGTACAAAGGAAGATAAGGCTTAGGTGTGCTTGTGTAGATAAATATTAAAATTAGGTCCCAATAGTTGTACATGTGAAAGATAAAAGTTGTACTACAACACATGATTAAGGGGAAATGGACAAGTGTCAAGGTGAGATGAAAGGTCATGTGACTTAATTCAAATAAAATATTTGAATTAGTTGGGATATAGTTGGAAATTAATTAAATAAATAAAATTTATTTAATTAATTGGGTAGATGAATAGGATGGGATAAGATATGATGTGAAAATTAATTAAATAAATAATTTTTTTTTAATTAATTGGGATGAGGATAGGATATGATTGAGATATGATGTGGAATTAATTAAATAAATAAAATTTATTTAATTAATTGGCTAAGTAGGATGAGGATGGGATTTAATTAATTAAATAAAATTTATTTAATTAATTAGCTAATGGATAAATGAGATTAAGAGTGGGATTTAGGACAAAATGCTACATGATGTCTAGGATAATGTTTTTGACAAGGTGTTGCTAGACATGAACAATTTTGGGACAAATTTGGGTGTCTACATTTTGCCCCTCTTTGAGCTGATGTTTAAGGTGATAAGCTTTATGTCGAGTAACATCATTTCAAAGAAGCTAAGGTATGGATAGAGGAAAAGGATGATGATGATGATAGGATGACGATGCCTCCTCGAGAGGATAGGTGGGTTGGACAAACATGGGTATGCTCTCGAAAAGAAATGGCTTGGTTGCAAAAAGAAAGATAAGGGGATAGATAGAAGAAATGAAGATGCGTTATGCTGCAATGAATGTGAGCAACCATGATGTTTGATATAGCACTAGACGTTATGCACCAAGGTATAAGGACTAGGGTGACGATATGTCTCGTGCCCCAGCATAATACAACCTTGTCTAACGTATGAGGAAGTAAACGTAGAGCATTAAAGTCCTAATGCACAAAAGGTATGATATGACCTTAGATGCAAAGGATAGTGCAAAAAGCTATTCCAACATACACAAGATATGAATATTATTTAGAATTGATACCAATGTGATATAAATGCAAGATAAAATGATAACACACACAAGCAAGCAAGCAAGCATTCATAAATGATACAAAAACAAACAAGGTATTGCCCTTGTCAAGCTGTAAACCAATGATTGGTTGTTGATTGATGATAGTTGAGAGTGTTGCGTGGAAAGCTATATCCCTATCTCAACACAAAGTTGTTTGTTGAGTTGGTTGGTTGATTGGTTGATTGATTTGGCTTACAACAAGTTTAGGATCAAGACCATTGATTGCGTTTGGATAACTTGGCTAGATTGATTAACTTGATTGGTATGGATTAAGGATGGGCTTGCATTTGGATCATTGTTTGGAATGATTTGAGGAATGATGAAATGATGGATGAAGATTGATGAAGGATGGATGAAAATGAATTGGTGTGAATTGAATTGATATGAATGGATGATTGGATTGAAGGAAATGGATTGATTGAATGATAGATTGATTGGAAGAAGTTGTTTATTAATGATGTAGAAGACAGATGATAGAATAAATGATGAGAGGAGAAAAAGGAAAATCACTCATGCCTAAATCTGGGCACTTCCTTCGTACTCTAGACTACCTACATACCTTGTATCCATGGGATCAAGGCACTTAACGATGGAAATGAGATGTAGTTCTGATGTTCTATTGATGAGATGATGAAAATGGATTGATTGGGATTGATGAAATGTTGATGATGTGATGATATGTAGTGGATTGAGCTGCTTTTGATTTGTTGAAGTGATTGGATTTGTTTTGATTGGATTGGATGTGATTGAGTTGATTTTCTTTGGTTTTGATGTTTGCTATTGTTGCTGGGTTGGTTGTTTTGATGATTAGATTGTTCTGAATGATGATAGTGATGGTGTGATGATTAGAGTGTCCACTCAATCTAAGCATAAGCAAGTGTTCTCAGTGTGCTCAAAGGATGTAAAACAAACAAGGTATTACCCTTGTCAAGTCATAAATCAATGATTGATTGTTTGATTGGTGATGATGATAGATAGTGTTGTCATTGTGGGGAAAGCTATATCCCTAGATCAACACAAGGATGTGGCAACGCTATATCCCATTGATGATGATTGATGATGATTGATCTGGCTCATGAAAATATTAGGATCGAAACCTATTGATTTGATTGGATAATGTTCCTTGATTGATTAGCTTGCTTGATATGGATTAATGTGACTTGGATTTTGAGATCATTGCTTAGATTGATTAGATTGATATGATTGGAATAAGTGATTGATTGAAATGGATGAATGAATGTTATTGATAGAAAGAAATGATGATGATGATGATGATGATGATTTGATTTTGATTGAATGTTGATGGAATGGATTGGATAATGTTCCTTGATTGATTAGCTTGCTTGATATGGATTAATGTGACTTGGATTTTGAGATCATTGCTTAGATTGATTAGATTGATATAATTGGAATAAGTGATTGATTGAAATGGATGAATGAATGTTATTGATAGAAAGAAATGATGATGATGATTTGATTTTGATTGAATGTTGATGGAATGGATTGTTTTGGATGATGTGATTAGTTTAATTGCTTTGGTTTTTTGTTCGATATTTAATTTTTTGAGTTTTTTTTGTGTTTTTTGGGATATTTTGATTTTTTTTTTGTGTTTTTGGAATGTTTTAGAATGTCAATGGATTTACAATTTGTGTAGCCTTTATGCTTGATACTAATGACAAGGGAAGACCAAGTCTAGGTGCAAGGATGGACGTAGGATGGATAAAAGGATGGGCTCATAGTAAATGTGATGGCAAGATCATGAGAGTTGGATGGGATAGAAGGTTCATGAGAGTTAGATGGATAGATAAGAGGATAAGCCATATAAGGGATGGATGCATGCCTCATGATAAACAGATAGGTAGACTATAGTGGAAAGCTCATGATAAACAGATGGGGATAAGCTATAAGATGGATAGCTCGTGATAAGGATATGCCATAGTGGATGGATCATAAGGGAGCTAGGATGTGATCTCCAAAGGCTATGTTGCATAGGAAGAATTTGCCCCATTCTAGATGGTAATGCTTAGGATTCTTACATGACAAGGCTTATGATAATAGGATGACATGATGGATTGGATTTGGATGACAAGGCTTATGATAGGTGGATAATGATAGGATTGTCTAGAAAAGGATAAGGTATATCAAGAGACATCCAAAGCATATTTCAACATTTTGCCTCTATATCTTCATCAAGATTAAAAGGAGGAAGGGTAGATGGATGGACTCAATAAGACAGGTATATGTAAGTATAATGGATAGGGATGGTAGGATAGGAAATGGCAAGATAGGACATGATAAGATGGAAAATGATAGGTTGGAAATGATAAGATGGATGAGACAATGTGCCCCCAAGTGTAAGTGACATAGAAGATCAACCTACACATGATGCCTGTTTGCCAAGTTTTCATCATGGTACTTATCCAAGGCACCTGTTTACCAGGTTTTCATCGTTGGACGAAGGGATTTCTCTTTACTTTTTTTTCTTTCTCTTTTTTTTTTTGTTTATTTATTTATTTTTTTAGATGGGATGACAATTACACATGGCACCTCTTTGCCAGGTTTTCACCATGGTAATGGATAGGAGGGACTCAAGTGTCTAGTGCTATGAAAGGTGATAGTGTCCCAATAGAGAGGAATGTCGTTGCATGGACCATGTCATTATGCTCATAGATGTTGGTAAAGGGATTGTGTGGATGGAAGATGGAGCAGGTAGATAGTGGATTATGATGTGGATTATGAAAGGTTCATGCAAGGATAGATGGATGGGGATAGTGGATTATGATGTGGATTAGGTAGGGCTTATGCAAAAGGATAGATGAAAGGCTTATGCAAAAGCATGGACCATAGGGATAGCATGGGGGAGATATGTAGGATAATGTATGGAAGATGGGGAGATGTAGTTGTGTGAAGGTGTTGCAGAGTGGAAGGGAACCATGACCAACGGTTGCACACACTGTGATAAACATTAAAGCTTTTGATGAGATGGTGGTGTAGGAAGCAATGGAGATGTTTGCGTAGGATATGGTTGATGAAGTGATTTAGGAACCCACATAGATTTAGTATTTTTAGTGCTTTTGTTTTGCTTGTGGGATTTTTGAAGGGAATGGAAGTTTTGGATGGAAATAGGCTCTTGGATGGATATAGGTAGTTGGGATTCTTGAGATGCAGATGAGGATGCCTCATTTGACTTGCTAGCTATTTGCTTAGGAACTCAAACCATTTTTCTTTTGGGCTTTGCATTTGGAGGTAAGGGTTTAGATGGTTGCTTAGATGAACTTTGCTTTGATTTTGATTCTTTATGTCTTAAGTTATGAAGACCTTTAGGATTTTTGGTAAGATTTTTAGCTTTATAGGTAGAGGCTGTTGGATTTAAGGCATACAACTGAGAGGGGGGGGTGAATCAGTTGTATAAAACTTCTTGTTCTTTCAAACACTTGATTCTTCGTTGTTAGTTAACAGCATATCAATTAATCATCCATGAAAGCATAATACATAAACACAAGAGCAGATAAGCATCAACACATTGAACACCAAGATTTTGACGTGGAAAACCCGGTTAAGGGAAAAACCACGGGGTGATTAACCCAAGGATTATTCTCTGTTAGAAGAATAAGAAAAAGAATGGCACTTGCCAATTAGGGCTCACTGCCCGAGCACACTGCTCACAAGAGGCCCACTGCCTACTAAGAGACACACTGTCTACAAGGTGATAAGAATCACAATCTTGAACTGGAGAATGACATCTCTACTATGTCCAGATCAGTTCCTTTTAAGCCCAAAAACTTCTGCTCTGCTTTTCGCACTTCTCTTCGCTATGCCACACACATCCACACAATCCACACTTTGAAATGAACTCACAAACCGTTATTTATACAAGACATCGACTTAGGAACAAACATCTAAGTCGGCAAACAACCATAAGAGTATCCGCAAGATGAATAACACATCCGGTCGGCCACCACAAGAACATTCGCAGGATGAACAACTCATCCGGTCGGCTAAACAGAGCAAGAACTTCATCCGGAAGAATAACTTCAATTCTGGGCTCTACTATCAATGCGGATCGACAACATAACCTCAACACGATCCAGAAAACTTCACAAGCCTGCCTGAATGACCGGATACATCCGCACGTCCTTTACTTGCTGGAATCTCTTGTCTTCCTCATCCGAAACTTCAAGAACACAGTCTGTCGCCACTGTAGAAGGTACTTCCGGACCTTCAAATCATACATTATCAATGCGGACCAACAACACAACCTCAAAATGATCCAAGAGCCTTCACAAGCCTGCCTGAATGACCAGGTGCGTCTGTATTTCCTTTACTTACTGAAATCTCTTATCCTCCTTATCCGGAACTTCAAGAACACAGTCTGTCGCCACTGTCATAATGCAAGAGGTACTTCCGGACCTCCAAATCATACACAGCTCGAGATGGCACATCACAAGGACATCCCAAACACTCTTTCCAATCCGCAGATTAGGATTGTACAATTCCGGACCTCACCGGACCTTTCTGTGATTCTCTGTCACCTCTAAGCACTTGCCAGAACCGGTTCCACACAGACAGCCATAACTTCTTCAGGTCTTCATGCGGACCTCTGAAAACTTGACTGAAGCATCTCAAGACTCATATCTGCAAACCCTTTAATCCGCATCCTCTGGTTCTCAACCTATCCAATATATTTGCCTTCTTCTCATCACTGTTCTTCACTGTTCCTGACTGAGGCTAATTTTCTCAATATCCTCAACACACAGCTCATCCAATCCTTCTTGTCAATGTAATATGAGTATGTTGACATCAATGACAACACTGGTTCACCTCATACTTGCAACAATCTCCCCCTTTGTCATTGATGGCAACATATGATGTGAAAAACCATCAAGACAAGAACTTCTCCTTTCTGTCACAGCTCCCCCTATCAACAACAACTTTTCACATGTCTTTTCTTCCTTTACTGCTCCCCCTTTGATCATTAACCACTTGTTTTTCACATGTCTTCTCTCCCCCTTTGACATCAATGGCAAAGGGCTCATACTTGCAATTCTAATACATCAGAATCATACCAGCTGCTCCCCCTTAGTAGCAGCTCCCCATCATCAATCCGAATCACAAGATATGACTGTGATATCCACCGGACTGATGCACATTAGTGCATCCTAGTTCATCACCGGAGGGGCCATGACCCCTAACTTCTCCCGGAGATATTCAAAAGAGTCCTTGGGAAGAGGTTTTGTAAAGATATCTGCAATCTGATCCTTGGAGGGAACATACTCCAATCTAACTTCTTCCTTGTTTACTTGTTCTCTCAAAAAGTGAAACTTGATAGATATGTGCTTAGTCTTAGAATGCAATACCGGATTCTTAGAAATATTAATTGCACTTGAATTATCACAGAAAATTGTGATAGGCTCCTCATATTCAACTTTAATGTCTCTTAGCATCTGCTTCATCCATAAAATTTGAGTGCAACTACCTGCTGCTGCAATGTATTCTGCTTTAGTTGTAGACAGAGATATTGCATCTTGTTTCTTGCTTAACCAAGAAACCAATCTCTTCCCCAAAAAGAATGCTCCACCACTAGTGCTCTTCCGGTCATCCACATCTCCTGCCCAATCTGCATCTGTGTAAGCATGAAGAGAGAAATCCAGATCTCTAGGGTACCATAGACCATACTCAACTGTTCCTTTCAAGTACCTAAAAATTCTTTTGATTGCCATAACATGAGATTCTCTAGGATCAGCCTGGAATCTTGCCACAAGACCAACAGCCTGCATTATATCTGGTCTAGTTTGAGTGAGATACAACAATCCACCAATCATTGATCTATACTTTGTCTGATCTGCCTTTGGAGAATCATCATCTTTGCTTAACTTACATCCGGTTGCCATAGGAGTGTTCATAGGCTTTGAGTCTTCCATACCAAATTTCCTTAACAATTCTTTCACATATTTGGTCTAAGAAATGAAGATCCCTTCTTTTGTTTGAGTAATTTGTAGACCCAAGAAGAAATTCATTTCACCAAGCATAGACATTTCAAACTCACTTTTCATTTGATTTGCAAAAGTTTTGCACATACTATCTCTTCCTCCAAAAATGATATCATCCACAAACACTTCAACAAGCAAAATGTTTTCATGATCAATTTTGAAATATAAGTTACTGTCAGCAGTACCTTTGTTGAATCCAATCTGCACAAGATGCTTATCCAACCTTTCATACCAAGCTCTTGGGGCTTGCTTCAATCCATACAAAGCTTTCTTCAACTTGCAGACCATATCATCATTATCAGACAATTGAAATCCATCCGGTTGTTCAATGTAGACTTCTTCTTCTAGATCACCATTTAGGAAGGCAGACTTGACATCCATCTGATATACCTTGAAGTCTTTGAAGGCAGCAAATGCAAGAAGTAATCTGACTGCTTCAATTCTTGCCACCGGAGCAAAAGTCTCTTCAAAGTCAATTCCTTCTATTTGAGAGTAGCCTTTGCAGACCAGTCTAGCTTTGTTTCTAATTACTTCACCAGCTTCATTTAGTTTGTTCTGAAAGACCCACTTGGTTCCAATTACATTCCTGTCTCTAGGTTTGGGAACAAGATCCCAAGTATGATTTTTCTCAATTTGCATCAATTCATCTTCCATTGCTTTGGTCCAGTTCTCATCATTGCAGGCTTCATTTATTGTTTTAGGTTCAATCTTTGAAATCAGACAACATTCATCCTGATTTTGAGCAACATTCCTTCTAGTTTGTACACCTTTGCTTCTGTCACCTATGATCTGATCTTCAGAGTGGTTCAGTCTTACATACCTTGGAATTTTGGGAGTATCCAGCACTGCTGCTTCTTGATCAGGCTCATTCAAACCTATCTCTTCTTCCTGATTTACCGGATCAGGCTGACTCTATCTCACCGGAGAGGATTGAGTTCCTTGAACACTGTCTTGGTCATCTTCATCAAACTCATAAAATCTTGAAGGTTTCTCAATTCCTTCATCAACTTTCACATTGGTGCTTTCTATCATTTTCCTCAATCTCTTATTGTAACACCGGTATGCTTTGCTTTGAGTGGAGTAACCCAAGAAAATTCCCTCATCACTTCTAGCATCAAACTTTCCTAGATCTTCATCTCTTTTAATATAACACTTGCTACCAAATACTCTGAAATATTTCACAGTAGGCGTGATGCCAAACCAGAGTTCATAGGGGGTCTTACCGGTGTTGTTTCTGATTTGAACTCGATTTAGAGTGTAGACTGCAGTGCTGATAGCTTCTTTCCAAAACATTTGAGGAACATTTGCTTCCAACATCATTGTCCTAGCAGCTTCCTGGATGGTCCGGTTCTTTCTCTCAACTACTCCATTCTGCTGTGGAGTCTTAGGAGCAGACAACTGTCTCCTTATACCCTGTTTTTCACAAAAGTCAATGAACTCACCAGATGTAAATTCACCACCTCTATCAGACCTTAGACACTTTAGTTTCAATCCGGTTTGATTCTCTACCATAGCTTTGAAGATTTTGAACTTCTCAAATGCTTCTGATTTTTCTTTTAGAAAGGTAATCCACATCATCCGGGAATGATCATCAATTAACAACATGAAATATCTATCACCTTGCAGACTCTTGATTCTTGTCGGACCACAGAGATCAGTATGTACTAATTCCAACAATCCGGTAGAAGACTGATCTTTGCTTTTGAAAGAGACTCTGCTTTGTTTACCTAGCTGACATTCTTTGCACAAACTATTTGTAGGTTTCATCAATTTTGGAAGATCTCTTACAGCCTGAGTATTGCTTATCTTGATGATGTTATCAAAATTTACATGACACATTCTTCTATGCCATAACCAACTCTGATCAATTTGAACAAACAAACAACTTTTATCTGAACCAACCAGATGAAAGATATTACCTTTTGTCTGAGTACCGGATGCAATTTTAGTTCCGGAGCTTGTAAAGATTCTGCATTTTCCATTCTTGAACCGGAGATCATAGCCTTTGTCCACTAACTGACCAACACTGAGAAGATTGTGCTTCAATCCTTCAACATATAGTACGTTACCTGTTTTGCTCTTTCCATCAAAGGAAATAGTTCCCCTGCCTCTGATTCTGCCAACAGAATTGCCACCAAACTTTACCATTCCTCCTTCATACCTTTCCAAATTCAAGAACTTATTCTTGTGACCAGTCATATGGTGAGAACATCCACTGTCAATAACCCAATCATCCTTTTCTTCCACTTGAGCAGGCAAAGCTTTTTCAACAACTTTGTGATTGACAGATTCAGAGAGTATTGAATCTTCTTCCTTGATGGCAATAAACACCCACTCATTTCCAGATTTGCTTCCTAGTTCTGATTCATCATCTGTTACTCCTTCATTGTCATCTTCTTCATGAACATAATAGCAATTCTTTTGAAACCTTTGTCTGTTAGTATTAGACCTTGCAGATCTTTCCGGACATCTTGAAGCAAAATGACCAATCTTATTGCAGTTGAAACACTTAAAGGGTAGTTTTCCTTCATACTTACCGGATCCTCTTGGCAGTCTCTTTGGAATGAGGGCTTCAAGTTGAGCTGTTTCTGCTTCTTCTTCTTCCATGTCTCTTCTTGCTTGATCATACCATGACATTTTCCTTGATGAGTTTTCTCCCGGATCAAATCTCTGTTTGCCTTTCACATAGGCACTGGCTTTGAAAGCAGATTCAGTCTTGGGAGGTTCATCTCCAAACTCGGTCATTTCAAATGCAGCTAGTTTGCCAGCCAGTTGTTCTCTTGTGACAGTTGTGTGGGCTCTGAATTCATCAATGGCAGCAACCTTGATTTTGTAGGCAGCAGGAAGGGATCTTAGGATTTTGCAGACAATCTCATTTTCATCTAGAGTTCCACCAGCATTTTTGATTCCACATACCAGCTCATTCACTCTTGGCATAAAGGTAGTGATGTTTTCATCATCTCTCATCTTCAATCTTTCAAATTTCCCTTTCAGACTTTGCAACCTTGCACTTTTGACAAACTCATCTCCTTCATACAGAAGTTCCAGTTTAGTCAGGATCTCATATGCAGTTGGTAGGTCAATAACATTTGAGAGATCTGAGTCATTCAATGCGCTTAGAAGAGCTTCCTTGGTCCGCAGATTGTTTTTTGCTTCTGTGATTTCATTCAGAGTTGTCGGGCCACCTTGTGGAGGTACATATGGTTTTGAGACCATAGCCAAGTATGCTTTTCCCATACATTCTAAGTGACACTTCATGCGACCTTTCCAGAGAGTGAAGTTGGTTCCATCGAACTTCGGACTATCCTTCTTGTATGACGACATCCTGGATCTCCTCAAGCGGTTAAGCTCCTTTCAGAGGAACTTAGCTCTGATACCAATTGTTGGATTTAAGGCATACAACTGAGAGGGGGGGGGTGAATCAGTTGTATAAAACTTCTTGTTCTTTCAAACACTTGATTCTTCGTTGTTAGTTAACAGCATATCAATTAATCATCCATGAAAGCATAATACATAAACACAAGAGCAGATAAGCATCAACACATTGAACACCAAGATTTTGACATGGAAAACCCAGTTAAGGGAAAAACCACGGGGTGATTAACCCAAGGATTATTCTCTGTTAGAAGAATAAGAAAAAGAATGGCACTTGCCAATTAGGGCTCACTGCCCGAGCACACTGCTCACAAGAGGCCCACTGCCTACTAAGAGACACACTGTCTACAAGGTGATAAGAATCACAATCTTGAACTAGAGAATGACATCTCTACTATGTCCGGATTAGTTCCTTTTAAGCCCAAAAACTTCTGCTCTGCTTTTCGCACTTCTCTTCGCTATGCCACACACATCCACACAATCCACACTTTGAAATGAACTCACAAACCGTTATTTATACAAGACATCGACTTAGGAACAAACATCTAAGTTGGCAAACAACCATAAGAGTATCTGCAAGATGAATAACACATCCGGTCGGCCACCACAAGAACATTCGCAGGATGAACAACTCATCCGGTCGGCTAAACAGAGCAAGAACTTCATCCGGAAGAATAACTTCAATTCCGAGCTCTACTATCAATGCGGATCGACAACACAACCTCAACACGATCTAGAAAACTTCACAAGCCTGCCTGAATGACCGGATACATCCGCACGTCCTTTACTTGCTGGAATCTCTTGTCTTCCTCATCCGGAACTTCAAGAACACAGTCTATCGCCACTGTAGAAGGTACTTCCGGACCTTCAAATCATACATTATCAATGCGGACCAACAACACAACCTCAAAATGATCCAAGAGCCTTCACAAGCCTGCCTGAATGACCAGGTGCGTCCGCATTTCCTTTACTTACTGAAATCTCTTATCCTCCTTATCCGGAACTTCAAGAACACAGTCTGTCGCCACTGTCATAATGCAAGAGGTACTTCCGGACCTCCAAATCATACACAGCTCGAGATGGCACATCACAAGGACATCCCAAACACTCTTTCCAATCCGTAGATTAGGATTGTACAATTCTGGACCTCACCGGACCTTTCTGTGATCCTCTGTCACCTCTAAGCACTTGCCGGAACCGGTTCCACACAGACAGCCATAACTTCTTCAGGTCTTCATGCGGACCTCTAAAAACTTGACTGAAGCATCTCAAGACTCATATCTGCAAACCCTTTAATCCGCATCCTCCGGTTCTCAACCTATCCAATATATTTGCCTTCTTCTCATCACTGTTCTTCACTGTTCCTGACTGAGGCTAATTTTCTCAATATCCTCAACACACAGCTCATCCAATCCTTCTTGTCAATGTAATATGAGTATGTTGACATCAATGACAACACTGGTTCACCTCATACTTGCAACAGAGGCATCAAAATTTTTGCTTTTGAATCCCATGGGGTGGGTGGAATGGATGGAATGATTGGAAGCTTTATGCTTAGGTGATGTGTGCTTTTGTTGGCCATGATTAGGGATGTAAGGATACTTATGAATGATAGGTATGTTAGGTGTTGGAAGCAACGGTGGTAAGGTGGATGGAGGGATATTTGGAGTTGATAAAAGTGGAGGCAAAGTAGATGGTAGAAGGTGTATGGTCACATGCTTTTGACATTTATAGGATGATGGAGGTGGAATGGCAACATATGTTTTGGGTATATGATAGGGTGTGTGATGGAAAGTGGGCTTAGGAGGGATGGAGGAATTACCAACATATTGGCCTTGTTTACCTTGGGGTGTGTATGCAAGGCCATATGAGCATGGAGGGATCTTGACATGGTTTGGCTCCAAAACACCTTGTTCATAAAGGTCTAGACCTTTGCCTTGGTAGTTCATGTTTCAGAGGATACTATGGACAATGGGACTAGGTGTGGTTTGAACATTAGACTTGAGCTCATTATTGGATGGAGAAGGTGAAGTGGATAGAGGTTATTTTTGTCCTAAGGAAGAACACTCATGTATAAGGGTGGTAAGACCAATAGGACATGATGGTGGACTTGAAATGGAATTGATGGTGGATGTGGAATGAGGATCATTAGGATCTTGATTTAGCATTGTGTTCACTATGATCCAAGTTTTTTGTTTGATCTTCTATGCTTGCTTGGGGGACAAGTGTCTCATCATGACAAGTGGATGTTTGCTCATTATGGATAGGGCTAGATGGCGGATGACTAGGAGCAATGTGGATATCTTGCTCATGGATAGATATAGGATTATAGATAGGATCAAGGTGCTCATGGATAGCTTCTTTATAGGTATCATCTTGATCATAAAGAAGGTAAATGTTATGGATGGGTTGCATGAAAGTGATTTGATCTTGACTTGGACTAGTGCTTAATGTTTCCACATGCTTAGGATTAAACATTTGAGATACCTCTTGGGTTTCTTGAATGGAAGTGGAATACTCTTGGATAGGCTCTTGGTCAACAACACAAGAACATGATGACTCTTGACTTGGATTAATGATAGGAGACTCCTGAATAGGATTGATGTCTTGTAGGTCACATGATGGGCTTGAAGGGCTAAGAATGCTAATTGAGGGCCCTTGGATAGGCTCAAGGATAGGTAGAACACATGATGGGATTATAGGATTGGACATGACCTTTTGAAGTTCATTGGTAGGCTCATGAATGGGTGTTTGACATGGAGATAGTTTATTCCTAGCTAGTAGCCAATGGATCACATCCTTTGCAAGGGTATGAGTGGATGAGCAATATAATGGATGAGCAATAATAGTGGATGATGTTGTAGGCTTAGGACTAGGATGAGGTTGAGGGCTAATTGGATTAGATGGATTAGGATTAGAGGGGGGTGACACATGGGATTTGAATGATGTGGCATGATTTCCCATTATAGGTGGGTACACCTTGTAAACAATTGGGACAAATATTGGGCATTTATTTGTATTATGGCCTTTGGTCCTGTGGTATGCACAATAATCATGTTCATCATATGGACTTTCTTCACATGGTTTGACTTTAGGAAGTTTAATGAGTTTTGCTTCAAGCATTTTTTGTAAAACTATCTCAGTCGCATCTTTTGGTGAAGGATTAGAATGACATGGTGATGAAGGTAATGGAGGGCTTGGTGATTTGGAAGGTGGAGGGATTAATGGACTAGGAATGGGATCACATGGTGGTGTTGGGATAGGACTTGTTGGCTCATGTGTTGGCATGGGATTGGATGGTGGAGGCCACTCTAGATTGGTATCTCCCTTGTCAAAGGTTATTAGATCTTGCATAGGATAACTTGGGCTTGTTTGATTTATGTACAGGGGACCACTTGGACTTGCATGTGCTTCTTGTTGCAAAGGTGGACTTAGGCTCACTTGTGCTTGTTGTGGAGGCCATTGATAGTCTTGGTAGTTGGGTGAAATGGTAGGATATGTAGACAAAAGATCTTGGGGTCGGTATGAAGTTGAGAGCATTTGATCTTGTTGCCAAGGTGGATTTGGGCTTACATGTTCTTGTTGTGATGACACTTGATTGCCTTGTGGATGGGTTTGGTGGTGTGTTGGAATGTTAGAATGAGGAATTGGATGATGTTGAGGTGGAGGTTGATATGTTGATGTGGCATAGGTTGATGTGGATGGATTAGGTTGGTATGAAGTTGAAGCAGATGACATGTAAGGTTGATGTGGAATTTGTTGAGATTGAGATGGTGTCTAGATTTGTTGTTGTGATATGATTTGTTGTTGATGTTGGAATTGTTGAATGGGTTGTTGTGATGGTTGGATTTGTTGAATTGGTTGAAGTTGTTGTGGTTGAATGTGTTGATGTGATGATGATGGAGGGGTTACATAGGATAATGGTTGTTGTGATATGGGTTGATGTGGATAAGGATTGTGATAGGTTGATGAAGGGTTGATATGACATGTGGATGAATTTGGTTGATATGAAGTGGGATAAGTTGATGCAGAATTGATTTGATGTGTGGATGGATTGGGTTTTGGACTTGTCTCATCCTCATAAGTAAAGAGATGGTGTCCTCGAAGTATAAACTTGGTCTTAAGAGGAGAGGTTCCTTTGATTGTGATCTTTGGTCTTGGATTGTCTTCATGACTTGGATTAGCAGGATAGCCACCTTTAATTGTGACCTTGGGTCTTGCATTGTCTTCATGATTTGGATTAGGAAGAGGGGTTCCTCTAAATGTGACCTTAGGTCTTGGTTTATCTTCATGATTTGGATTAGGAGGATAGCCTCCTTGAATTGTGATTATAGGCCTAGGTATTGTCTCATGATTATAAGGATTGCCCCCTTGAATTGTCACCTTAGGCTTGGGATTTGTCTCATGATTAGAAGGATAGCCCCCTTGAATGATTACGACCATCTTGACAAGTGTTGACTAGGACTAGGTTGATGATGATGTGGAGATGATTTGGAATGATTATGGATGGGACTAGGATATGTTTATAATAAAATTGATTTGGGTATGATTAGGATATGATGTGGAATGACAAAATTGGGTGATGTAGATGAAATGTAGGATGGATTGTTTGTGTTTGGTGTTTAGAGATTGATTTGGCAATGTTCAAACGAATGATTATGCATATACACACATCAATCACTCATGAAAAACACATAAGCAAGTTTAATTTTGAAATATGAAGAATATGATGATTAAGCAAGCACTTGTGGAAGACACATCAACAAGCCTAATGTCTAGTTTGAAATAGGGTATGGCCAATTAGGTTTTGGACTATGTTTACACGAGGTTGACTAGGAATTTGAAAGTGAAATCCTACCACACAACCAGGAGAAAGGGGCAACCCACCCTTCACCATCACTTCCCAAAGGTATAAAGTTCTTTGGGACTTAGCCAAGAGTGACAAGATTCATAACTCCCAATGAGGGTGTCTTTCAATTCAGCCTCGATTGAGGTCATCCCTTAGAGTGGTGTGTATCCAAGCAGGCCTCCTAGATAGAGTTTACAAAAGCAAACCAAGTGAGCTGTCACTTGATTCACACTCACACTAGTTAATTCCCCTTTAGAAAATTGAAATGTGTAACAAACAGTTCAAGCACTTGTTCTTTTTAGATCCCCAAGTCACGATGTGTAGGAAGACAATTATTCATTTTAGCCCAATTTCAATGATGTGATAGCAAACAATGTTTGTTTTAATGCCCAAAGCTCCAAATGTGTGATCAAACAAGATTGGAAGAAGAAAGATTAGAATGAGTGCACCTGATTATTTTCTCTTTCCAAGTTTTTGTAGATAATGACACCAATGTTTCTCTAGCTCCTTAGATGCTCTTGAAAGTCACCAAGACAAAATAAAAGCAAACTTGCAAGCCAAAAGTGATATTAGGTCAAATTATGCAATCTGATCAAAATATGAAACAAATGACCTGATACAGAAAAACTAAGTGCATATTCAGATTCTACATGAAATTCTATGCACTTTTAAAAAAAAATTCGTCAAAATTGGATAAAAAATGCTCAAGTTATGCTCAATTGAAGTTTACAATGAAGCTGAACTTTGACTAATAAAAAAAAACCTAAAAAATGGTATAATCACCTGATAAAAGTGGTACAATTGCAAAGTTTGTCCTCCCATCTTTCCAACGAGTCCTTGTTTACATGATTTGGCCTCCATATGTGAAAGTTATGAAAGTTTGAAAAAAATAGCCTCCTTTGGCATGTAGGAGGCACAAGGTAACCTGGCTGTTAACAAAACCACTAGCAGTACAGTTTTTATTCCAATCACTTGTGAGGGTTTGTCTCTGGCAGTTGGTGTAGGTAGTTTATGTCTAGTAATGTCCTTGGTTATCCATGTGAACAAGGGCCAAGTGGATGGCAAAGATAAAAAGATAGGGTCAAATGCCTCCAATCACTAATAAAACCTGGGGCTGTACCCCTTCCCACCCCTGAATGGACCGCTGATTGTAGGTGATTGACAACTTGATCAAATAAAGGTCATAACTGCTGATGATTAGATTGGCCAGTCAAATGGGTGTTTGACTAGGCTGTTGAGGTCAAAACCCCATTGAAAAACCTACGGAAGACATGATTCAAAAGACTCTGGTTTTATAGTAAAAATTGCAAGTCTGTTCAAAGGTCGCTGGTAAAAACTTTGAAGCCGTCGAATGAATTTTAATTCTCGTGACCACTATTAGGCCTCTAAGGATAGGTTGAATGCCACTAGTAGTATAAATGACTACCGAACCAAGTTTGAGATCTGCTGAGGGTGATGCGTTGGCCGATTTTTAACTATTAAAATCTTTGACTCCTGATAGAATTGCAAGATCCACTAATCGTACGCCAAATGCCGACTAAGATATGCATGTTGTGCTAGTAAATTGGGTGGCTAAAGACATTTGAGACTACATGGATAGAATTATATAGACTGCCATATAGAATGAAGATACTGCAGATAGCTAAAGTGGTAGACAAAACCACGTGTGTTATAGAATCATGCCGACTTCAGGATTACCGTCGACTGCTACAGACTGAAATGGAACACCGCCGGAGTGGAAAACAAACACTACTATTAGAGTCATTGGAGAGATCGCTGAAGATTTCAAACCACACTTATTAAATGTTTTGTCACTACCAATATGGTGATTTGATTGTTGGTATTCCATGTTGAAAGATCTGTCGGCTAAGGTCACTGCAGATAGAAATTGAAGACTGCTCAGGTATACAGAGAAGCTGCTTATGTTTACCAAGATTGTTACCTACTATGCAAAGGCTAATCGATGACTTTGCAATCTAAACTATCAACTTTATCAATGTCAATCTCTAGACTACTGATGTTGACTTTGACTCTGTCAAAAGACAAACAAATGAAGCTTCGACTTAAACTAGCAACGGAGATGCTTTGGACTGTGGCTTGAATAATAAACAATGACCAATCTATTTGAAGAAGACTCTTGCAAAGGGCAAGAGACTGCCAATTTGAGATGGTCGCCGATGTCATTAACTGCAGATGCCCGTTGATGATTTGAATGTGATCACTGCTTGCAAAGGCAATGAAGTCTGTCGGGCTACCAGTGATTGCTGAAAATGCTCATTATTAAGTCTAAAGACTATTGAATGTTAGATTGCGGGTGGTTTGTCAATCCCCAACCGCTGAGGGTTCAGCAGACTGCTGATGAATTTAGCCTTAGATCACTGTGGATTACAATGAAATGCCAGAGATTCGAAAGGATGGCCAATATGTGGAGATCACAGATTTGTTTGTGGAGATTCCAAAACACCTTGCCAAAGTCTTAATGCTACCGACAAACTGATGATGTAGATTGTCATCAAAAGCAAGAACGCCAACACTGATTAAAAAACAACAATTGTAGATTTATATCAAATCTTCTTAGTCACTGAAGAAGTTACGACCGCTAACAAAAACCACTGGAAATGTTGAAGATTGTCGATGCAAGACTAAGTAAGTATGCTGCTTGGTAAATGCCGAATACAGGCTATGAGGCGATGAAGGTGTTTGGTTGACGTCATGTGGATCTTTAATGAAAACTTCCACTGTTAATCCTTTAAGCCACCAATGGCAGATCTTAGATTGTGTAAGGGCCGTCACCAATGTTTCAAAACTGTCGATCTTCAATAAGTCTGAGAACAGTCGCCGTTGATAATCTACAGATATTGAATTTATCAAGGCTGAAGATTTTTGAAGACTGTTGGTTGCATTAAAACCATTCGAGGAGCTCGTAATGTCTACGGAATTATTTAAAGATGGGCACTGGTCAAAACCACTCAGAGCACAAAACAAACCGCCAAAGCCTTTGATCATTGAGATGCCCAGTCAAAATGAAGCTACCGATGGGAAACATAAGACCGCTGAAGGCAAGAGGATTACAAATTGGACAACAACCAACAAATTGAGGGCGACAACTACGATTTAAAGGTGGCAAAATGAACAATCGATATTGATAGGAGGTTTTACTAAGGCGGCAGTAATGATGTTCAGATGCCAACTAAGTGGCATAGAGTGATAAACGGTGGCGATGGGATCTATTAATAGACTGCGATGAAGGATTTCGATGGGGATATGGAAAGTCATTTGTAGGTGACCAAAGATGTTGAAGTCGATTTGACGAGTGAGATCTCAATGGTTTTGATCCAGTCAAGGGTATAAGCATGTCAAAGACATAGACAACGCCGACAGGGGCTTGTGATAGGGAGCGACAGTTATGAAATAAGTAGATCAAAAGTGGCCAAAACCACTAGAAGTGGAGACTGTGGATTTACCAAGGTCGCAAGAGGAGGCAATGGTGATATTAGGGGTGGTGACTGAAGAGTATATAGGCAAGGCAATAAGAACACAACCAGTGACAATCATGACAAGGGTGTTGATTAAGCCCATCAACCAAACAGAGATCATTGACTATGGAACGAAGATAGTAAATATAGAGGCTATGAGCTTTGTGATTGGCATGCGACTGAAAATCCTAGCAGCTAGGGTTCTAAGATGGGCACCTATGGAGATTTAGAGCTAATGGTTGGGCAGTTGTATGAAGTGATGAAGGATGGTAGTGGATCAGTGGTCAGTCTGCAAAATTAATCCATGACCCAAATCTCAATATTCAAGATGTAGAAGTTGTGATAAGGAGGGAGGTGACGACAGTCCAATGAAGGTGGAAACCAAAAGGGATGAATGGAGGTGACGATCAAGATCTTCGAGGAGATGACCAATTTGGGATCTGTAACAGTATTAAGGCAATAGATAAAATGGACAAAGCAAATGCGGATTCTGATGAAGGTGGCGACAGGATTTTAGATGCAGACCTGCAGACAAAAACTTAAACCCTGCAACATATCCTGCAAAACAAAACCAAACTTTGCTTGCAATACAAAACTCAAACTAGATTCAATGATCAATGGTCAGCTCCAGTCCTTACAGAAGGTTCATACAGTATGATCCGTACTGTATGGATTTGTGAAACTAAAAAAAATTTCAAAAAATTTCAAAAATTTTAGTCACCAAACCTAGGTAAATTTATAGTCAAAGGTCATGGAAACAACCTCTTGATCACAATGGTGTAGTCTGTTTTTGCCCAGGAAGCAATCTGCAAAAAAATTCTTCCAAAATTTGCAAAACTTGACAAAAACTAAGGTTAGAGAGATGGAATTTTTTGCAACAAAAACCTGATCTGAACTTCACAAAAAACAACTCAAACAAGGAAGGTTAATCAGAGACATGAGTCCAACCGGGCATGCCAGAATGTAGTTAGGGTAAAATTACAAATCAGGGCAAATGAATAAATAACAATGATCAAACCCTAACAATACACAATGAAGCACAAGACAACATGAAAATTAAAATAACAAATGTAAATGCAAACCGATCTCCATGTCAAACTCGATTTATCTCCATTGCTCTTCTCCACCTCGCATGAGCATGCAAGATTTTGAAGGATGATTGTTGGAGGAATGTTTGGTGCTCACTTCTACAGCATAACAATGATATGAGGATGATAGTTGGATGATTGAAGAATGATTTTGGTAGAATGAGGATACTAGAAGAATAGATGCTTCTTCTCTCTTTCTAATGTCCCCCTCTTGCAAATGGCTTATGAATGGCTTGATTTATAGGAAAGGCTTGGTTCCAATGGATGGCTAGGATCAATTAGGGCTTTAGATGAAATGGATGGATAGGATTAAGTTAGGTTTCCTTGCACATTAAGAAATTGTAGTCAATTGACATGTGTACAAAGGAAGATAAGGCTTAGGTGTGCTTGTGTAGATAAATATTAAAATTAGGTCCCAATAGTTGTACATGTGAAAGACAAAAGTTGTACTACAACACATGATTAAGGGGAAATGGACAAGTGTCAAGGTGAGATGAAAGGTCATGTGACTTAATTCAAATAAAATATTTGAATTAGTTGGGATATAGTTAGAAATTAATTAAATAAATAAAATTTATTTAATTAATTGGGTAGACGAATAGGATGGGATAAGATATGATGTGGAAATTAATTAAATAAATAATTTTTTTTAATTAATTGGGATGAGGATAGGATATGATTGAGATATGATGTGGAATTAATTAAATAAATAAAATTTATTTAATTAATTGGCTAATGGATAAATGAGATTAAGAGTGGGATTTAGGACAAAATGCTACATGATGTCTAGGATAATGTTTTTGACAAGGTATTGCTAGACATGAACAATTTTGGGACAAATTTGGGTGTCTACAGATTCTCTGCTCTTTTGTTTCGTATTGCAGAGGTCTGTCATGGATACTTCATGCTCAAAGTTATAGGAGAAATGATTGATAAATTATTTTGTGAGCTCAAGGAAAGACCTAATGCCTGGGGCAAGATGTGCAAACCACTTAGCAGTCAAGCCGCTAAGGCTCCTTGGGAAAAGTCTCATTAGATATGTATCATTATTCGAGACTTCTAGGCAAGCAAGGTAGAACTCCCTAAGATGATCCCTAGGGTCTCCCTTTCCCTTGTATTTGTCGAACTTGGGCATTTTAAATTTTTTGGGGAAAGGGGGCATGTATAGGGTTCGATCAAATGGATAGGGACAAATATCCTCAAAAGAATAGTGTTTGCACTTGCCCCCAGTTTGCATATTGTCTACCTTTTGGATCAAAGTTTGTACTATGCTTGTTAGATTCGGGGTGGGTGGTGGTTGTGGCATGTAGGCTTATTGATTGATTAGATGTTGAAGATTGGGTGGGATTTGATGTTGGTTTGTTTGAATTTGGTGAATAAGGATTTGATTTTGTGGGGTCATGTATTGATATTGTGGGGTGGTGTTTTGGTTTTGTTGCACAAGGTATTGTTGGTAAGTGTGGATTTGTTGGAGAATATGAGGAGGTATTTGAGGATTGGGATTATGTTGTGTTGACAAAGTTGTGGGATTTTGTAGATATGTGAGATTATACGGATTGATGTTGGATGGGTTGATGTTGGGTGAATGGACATGAGATGTATTGACGTTGGATGGGTTGATTATATTGTGAGGTGGTTGTGAAAAGAATTGTCCTATGTAAGCTATGGTTTGAGGGTTGAGTGGAGGCACACTTGTGGAAGGACTTGCATGCATGGGGTTCCCTTGGATGCCCAAGGTGATTTGTGGAACAGAAGAGTTTACGTTAGTTATGGTAGTGGATATGATGATGGGCTAGGAGATGGTAGGATTAGAGACATTTGTGCGAATCGTAGATGTGGTAACATTAGAGTTTGTGGGGGTGGTAGATATGGTGGGAGTTGAAGTTTGAGAGACTGTAGGTTGGGTATTTGGTGTGGATGGTTGAGAGGATGTCGTAGGATTGTTGTTAGATGTAGATGGTTGGGAGGATGTTATGTTGTGGGGTGTTTGGGCACCAATTTTGAGGAGATAATCAAGATATCTATTTGGATCCGACCTTAGGACTCTATCAAGCATGTTCATGTTGTCAGAATCTTGTGTAAAGTTTAAGAAGTCATGATCATCTTGGCTAATGGTGGTGATGTTTTGGACAGGTGGTTGTAGTGGTGGCGGTTGCAAGAAATGGTAGGGACTCTCATTGGGATTATCTATCAGGATTTGAAAGACCGAGGGTATGGTGTATGTTTGTTGGTCGATTGGTAGGTTGTTGTCAATGGTGTTAGGTATCCCTATGCCCATATGTTGTCTAAAGTTTGCCATTTCTTGATTCTTCTTGTGTTGTGATCTAGTTATGGGCATGCAAGTGTATAGATCTTGAGTTTGGGATGGATGATAGGTGGAGACCTTAGAGAAATTTGGATTGATTTGTTGGACCCAAAGAGGAAAAGATTTAGATGTAAAAGAGTATGCTCCCTATAATCTAAATCTAAAGATGAGAGGAGATCATGGTTTGATGAGGGATAGATTTTCACTTTTGAAAAAAGTGTCAACCTAAGGATGTTAAGAGTGGATGATATTGATTTTCACAAAAATTTGGACCAAAATGATGGGAGATAAATGGGGTTTGTTTGAGGATGATTTGATGGAAGAGATTTTTTGATCTTGATTTGGGGGATGAAACCTTAGATGAACTATATGTTTGGAATGAGAGATTTGGATGATGTTTTTGAAAAGGGACTTGGAAGTCAACAAATGAGCTCAAGTAAGTTCTAGTTTTGAGGTGTTGCACAAATGGGGTTTTCTCTTTGTTTGGGATAAACTTATGACCTTACACAAAGAGGGATGATTATTCTACTTGAGAAGTAGACTAATGACCTATCAAGAAAAATATGATGTGAAGGATGAAATCTAGATCTAGCTTTAGCTCAAGGATTAATGAAGTCTGGATGTTGGGTTGATGTTTTTGATTGATGTTTGGGATTGTGGATGGTGTTTTGAATAAGCAAATGGATTTGGGGAATGGATTTGTAGAAGAGTGTTTGTTTGGTCCAAAAAGTATGCAAAAATCAAGGAGGATGAGAAGCTATGGAAATGAGTGGATTATGGTATGTCAATGGGTTCAATAATGATAATGATTAATTCTCTAAGGTCAAAATGGAGGCATGATTGGGAAAGTTTAGATCAAAATGGATGGGGTATGGATGCTTGAAATGGGTTATTTGAAATGGATGGATTGGAATAGATGGTTAAAATGGGGGTGTGTTTGGGAAATTTTGGATTGAAATGAGGTCTCAAATGTTGTTGTTTCTTGGCAAGTTTTTGAAAACACTTCAAGCACAATAGAACACAATAGCCAAAGATTTTAACAAGCACTTTGTACAACCTAAGGTGAGGATAGGACAATATTTGTTGAATCCCCTAGCTACGCTTATTCAAAGTGGGTAGGTCTAGGATCTTGGTAGCACCGACTCCCCCTTACAGTGCGCTCACTTCTCACGCATACCAAGATCTGGGTTTCCCAAGGCTTGTCCCTCACCAAACCTTAGGATTGTCCCTACTACCTCAGCTAAGAACCGCATGATTAGGGCCGCTTCAAAGGTTACCCTTCTGTGTCAACAAATAGAAGGATTTGGGCTACTAAAACAAAGGTTCGTAGTGGGGGAACATTCGGGGGATTGGCATGATACGAGCATCTGACAAACCACTTAAAGTTTTTACTAGCTCTACTAGGGGTCTCATATACACAAGGTACTACTCCCTTTCAAGCATAGCATCGAATGGCATACACTAATACCAATTTGGACTTGGCTTTCGCCTTATCCTACTTTACATATAGCGGACCAAATGAAAGAACCTCTCAGGGTCACTAGTGAGTTCTCCTTTCGGATGTGTCTCAAAACTAGGCCCAAGGCCTAAAAAAAGAAAGAGTCTTAGAACCATTTCTCTTACACGCAAGATCCTTTTGCAAGGTGAGGGGAGAGGATACTTCGATTCTAGACCCTTTGGGAAACACAATGTACAAGCATACCAAGCACATCAACCACTTACTAATGTTCTTTTTAAGCCCAAAATTGAAATGTTCCTAAGTTTGTTTGCAAGCACTTGTCAATTTTAAAGCACCAAAATCAAATATTTTCTACACTAAGGCACACAAGGATTCTTTTTATGAACACCAATTGAAGTGTTTGTTTTTTTTTGCTTGATAGACCAAATGATTGATTTTAGTGCACCAATTGAAGTGTGATTTAAACTAACATTGCAAGGGTTCTTTTTAAATGCACTAATTGAAGTGTGTGTTCTAATCTAAAAAACCTTGCAAATATGTTAGTAGTTTGCAATTGTTGATCTTGGATAGACGTGAAAAAATCTGCAAATCAAAGAAATTTCCCTGCACAAAGCCCAATGTTAGTACAAAAAAATCATGCTAGAATAGAGACAAATAACACTGCAGAAACCTGAAATGGCACTATTAACTAGAACCAGGATAGAACCTAGCTATAGTGCCATAATACTCTTAGATAGTGCTAGATTTACATATAGCATTACAATGATTACAAATGGTGTTGATATAGATTCAAATGGCTCTATTACAGGAAATAGTGCTTACATAGATTAAAATTGTGCCGATACAGAAAGTAGCTCCAACAACAATGAAAATGGCGTTGGTATTTACAAAACATGTCAGATAATTTGAAAATGGCATTACACTAGGTCTACTTAGTGCTAATACGAGATAGTTTAAGAATTTTTTATAAAAAGCAAGTTTGTGGTTAGAAATAATTTTGCTTAGTGAGTTCTTTGAGTTGTTTATGGGTTCATTTACCAACCTAAACAAACTAATCCTTTGTTCCTATCATTTTTTGATTATATTTAAAGTAAAGGAAAAGAGTTTGATTCAACACAAGATTTTTCTCAAAAATCTGCCATAACCTCCCCTTATCCCTGTAATTTTCCTGCAAAAACAGAGAGTAAATAGATCCTAAAAAGCTCACAAGACACCACTATCAACAAACATCAAACGTTAGTGCATAAAACATGAGATTTGTTGTAAGAAAATAGCGCTAGCACAGATAGAAATAGCGCTACAAATTGATAAAATAGCACTATGATACTAGAACATGGCACTACTGTACGCCAAAATAGCGCTAGACAAAGAACTTTTCACGCTAAAACATGCAAAACATGGCTTCAAGAACAAAAACTCACAACAAAAGGTTAGATTGAGACCTTGTGGGTCCCACCGGGCATGCCAATGTGATTAGTGAAATTAAATCAAGGTAAAAACATAAATCAAATTCATGCAAAACAAATGATTATACCTTAATATGAAGACCCAATCCAAGAAGGGTGAAGGAGCTTGCACCCAAATACTCCAAGATATACCCTAGATGATCAAATGGGATGTGAAATGCTCTCAAGTTATGCAACTCACACTTAGACTAGCTCTAGATTTTAGCATAATAACACTACTCAAATTGTGGATGAAAAATGGCTTGAGAGATGGTGTATTTATAGGGTTTTTGGAGGGATTTTGATCCAATGGTGGAGATTGATTTGAGAGATCAATGGTGGAGGATGAAGATGATGTGGAGGGCCTAGATTCAATCTTGAAAAATGAAGGTATGAGAATAAAGATGAATTTTTAATTCATCTTGGGAAGAGGGGTTCATAAATGAGGTTGGGTGAGATGGATTATTTGTGAATTAAAAATTCACATGGGGAAGAGTAAAATGAATTTAAAATTCATTTGGGGAAGAGTGGATATTAATGAGGTATGACATGTGTAAGGGGTGTAAGAGGTATTTAATGAAGTTTAGGACAAATGTGTATTAAAAATTAATTTATTTGGCATGGAAATCACTTTTTTATTCATGGGTTGTGGGGAGAAGTGTTAATGAGGGTTTGACCAATTTAATTAGGGTGATTAGCCTAATTAATATGGCTGGAATAAATTAGCAAATGGATTAGTGGGAGGATAAGATTAATTAATCCTAAGGCTAGGATGATGTAGGTCAGGGTAGGTAATTAAATAATGAATATTTAATCACCTAGGGTAGGGATAGGTTAATTAATAGGTTGAATTAAATAGTTAAATGTGATTTAACTAATTAATTGGGTTTAGTGAGAAGGGGGGAAATTAACCAAATAAATATTGCATATTTATTTAATTAATTGGCTAAGGTTGAACTATTGTATTAATTAAATTAATCCAATTGTAGGGGGTAAAAGGATGAAAAATTAGGTGATGAAGAGATAATTAATTAAATAAAATTTAATTAATTAATTAGAAGGGAAATTGGTATGTTTAGGGATGTCGGGAGTCAGTTTGATGGTGAAGACATTTTTAGGTGTCTATAGGCAGCTATATTATCTTGTTGTTTTATGTTGATGACATGCTTGTTGCCGGGTCTAACATGCAGCATATTAATGAACTTAAGTAGAAATTAGAAAACTCATTTGCTATGAAGGATTTGGGTGCAGCAAAATAAATCCTTGGTATGAGGATCACAGGGATAGGACAAGCAAAAAAATATTTTTATCTCAAAGTGAGTATGTAGAGAAGGTGTTGAAAAGGTTTAACATTGAGAATGCAAAAGCAATTAGTACATCTTTGCCTAGTCATTTTAAGTTGACTAAAGAGATGTGTCCAAAGACACAAGAGGAGGAAGACAAAATGTCTAAGATACCATATACATCAACAGTTGGCAGCTTGATGTATGCAATGGTATGTATAAGGCTAGATATTGCACATGCAGTGGGAGTTGTGAGTAGGTATATGAGCAATCCGAGAATGGAACATTGGAATGTTATAAAATGGGTTCTTTGATATTTGAGAGGTACTACTTCAAAGAAACTGTGTTTTGGAGGAAAAAATTATGCTCTAAAAGGATATGTTGATTCTGATCTTGTGGGTGATATTGTTAGTAGGAGGAGTACTACATGGTATGTTTTTACTGTAGGCGGTACTACAGTCAGTTGGATTTCAAGGATGCAAAAGGTTGTTGTACTTTCAACCATTGAAGCTGAGTATGTTGCTGCTACATAAGCTAGCAAGGAGATGATTTGGTTACAAAGTTTTTTGGAGGAATTAGGGCAATGACAATAAGATAGCCCTTTGTACACTGATAGCTAGAGTGCCATTCATCTTGCTAAGAACTTAGCTCTACATTCAAAAACTAAGCACATACAACTTAGATACCACTCCATCTGGTTAGTTTTGGAGGATGGATAGTTGAAGCTAGAGAAAATTCACACAAGTGATAATTTTGCAGATATGTTCACAAAAACAGTTACACGGGAGAAATTGAGTTCCTCATTAGTCTCTGTTGGGCTTCATGAATGATAATGGTGGACTTAAGAAACCAACCATGCCTGTAATCCAATGGGAGTTGCAAGCGTAGCAGTGTCGTCCAGGATCAGTCTCCAAGTGGGAGATTGTTTGGGGTGGAGCCTGATTAGTCTCCAAGTGGGAGATTGTTGGTATGTAGTGACTAATCATGCAAAATTATACACAAGTTATGTATCCTCACCAGGGTTCAGGGGCACAGGCCCTGAAATTTTTTTTCCCTCTTTTTTGCACAATTGGAGTCAGTTGTTAATTTTTGTTAACCGACAAAAGGAAAATGACATTGCAAAACCCTAATTCTAGAATCTTCCAACAAGTTTGTTATAAGAAGATGGGATGTATGGTACAACGATGTATTTGCGAGATTGTAATCTATTTTGCACAGGATAATAAAATCATTGGATGGTTGAGTTTCTATGGATGTAGCCCATATTGGGTGAACCATGTTAAATTTCTGTGTTGATCTCTTTAGTGTTATTCCTCATTGTTATATTTGGGTTATTTAATCTACATATAATTGTGAGTGTTTATTGCTTTGATCTACCCTAACCCTAACACCTCCTACATGACTGTTCCTAAGACACTTGTTTCTCCTCTCTTATTTATTGTTTCCCTTCCTCTAGTGTTTCTATCTAGCAGGAAAATGACAAAAAACATTTATACTGATGCGGACCTAGCATCCCTTTAGCGAGAAATCAAAAATTGGACTTAGTTCCTAGTATGACGATGGGGTTGTATATTTTATCCGACGCTTGGCTAGTAGAAGCACTCATGCTTTCTGCATAGTGATTTTGATGGTGTTCTATCTCACTTACAAACCATAACAATACTGCTATTGTGTGTACTTTGTCTATCTTGAATCTTGTATTCCTCATATTTCATATGCATTATCATGATTATGTAGACACTTACATGTTTCTTGCAGGGATGTGTTTGTGGGAACATTTGGTGATCATAAAGTACATGTCACCTCCGGGGGGCATGGGATTTGTGAAAGCCTGTGTTCCCTTGTGTGTTTTCTTCCTACCTTAACGTGCTTGATATCGATTCGTGATATTAACCCCCTTAAGGTGGGGGCATATACAAGGTAAGCTATTTGTTGTAGATGTTAGCAATGTGTTGTCCTCAGGTGCAGTTTAAAGACTAATGTGATGAGTACTTCTTGCACTCTAAGTTTGTTTGCAATCAATCAGTCAATCATCTTTGCGGAGGTGGGGGTGGTGTATCTCTTGCGGAGAGTGGCTATCCTGTCATTTTCAAAAAGTCCTCATCAAGAGGTGGGGAGCAGTTCTATGACTAACTCAACCCTTAAGTGTGTCTTTGGTGATTATTGTGGCGAAGCCCAATCATCTGTGTGTGCTTGTAATGTGCCTAAGATGGTGTTGAGCCTAGAAATAGGAACACTCCATCGCTTGTCTATCGTGTTTTATCTGCGTCTTCAAAGTGTGTGTTTGGCATGCTTGCTTTGTTTGGGGTGTTTGTTGCCCAATATGTAGTCTAAAGACCAGCGTGATGAGTGCTTCCTATATTTTGGGAGGTTTTGTGTGTCTTGCATGTGTGTTGCCCCATATATGCAGTTTAAAGACTAGTGCGATGAGTACTTCCTACATTATGGGAGGTGTGTTTACTTTCCTGTACTTGCATTTGCATTTCATATATATAAGAAAAAGAAAAGAAAAGAAATCATTCCTATCTTCCATGCATTAATGTGTCTTCTATGCATTTATTGTCTTCTCTGTGTTTTGTGTGATTGTAACTGTCTTCTTCGTGTTTTGCATGCTTGTTACTGTCTTCAATGTGATCGGCATGTTTTCTTCGTGCTTGGTGTGTTTGCTATATTTTTTGACTATACTTTAATGCATGTATTGGCTTCACATTTATACATACATTAAAGTGGGGGCTAAATGTAACGTCTAGAAAATGTCCCCTTGGGGGCTTTTCCCTCATAAGGTTTATGGTGCAGGGGCACCATGTCAACTTGTGTAAATAGGGTCTTATGCTAGGTTTTTGAAGGTCTTAAGTTGAATTTAGTTGACTAGACATTGAATAAGGTCATAAAATCCATTCCTAATGTAATTTAGGTTCATTATTATAAAAAGTGTCATATTTTGTAATGTTGTCATATAATGTCAAGACTAGGAATACGAAGAGTCATTTTGGCAAAGAAAGGTTTTTGGTCATGGAATCTCAAAGGACAAGTTAGGAAATTTTTTGTAAAAGCATGAAAGGGCCTCACAAACTTTGTGGCTAGTGATGGAGTATAGAGAGTGATGAAAATAATATAAAATTATTATTTTTTTACTATTCTATACTTTGTTTTCATAGTTTTCTCTGTAATATTGCTATTCCCAGCAACTGTACAGTTCTGTACAGAAGTTTGTTGTTCTGAAAGCTTTTGAAATTGATAGGTTTATGTGTTAAATTTAATTTGGATTTGGAAAGAAGAGGTTTTCATTGAGTTTTCAAGTTGTTATCAGCATTTTATCCCTGGTTGGTCTGTACAGTTAAGATAAGGGTTTTGAAGACTTATAATGAGAAAATGACTCATTCTAGCTATGGTAACTACTGTGACTCAGTGGAATGGGTCCAATAAGATAGGAATGGGTGTTTGAATACCTTTGGTGAGTAGAGAATAACAATTAGTGGCGTTTGAAGTGTTGTCCTAGACGGAATTTCATGGTTTTGGCTTAGTTTGAAGAAACTAGAAGCTGGGGTTTGCACAAAAAAACCTTTGGAATTGACTAAGTAATAGTTGGCATAATATGTGTAGGTCCATAAAACAAGTCTGAGCCATTGGTGATGTCTGAAAAGGTCCAGAGATAAGAGTTTCAATAAACCCTCCTTGTTCAAGCCTAGAGAAGCCTAAAAGTAAGGGTTTTGCATTTTGGTGAGTTTGTGGTCATTTCAATTGATAAAAGTTGTGGATTTAGCCTATTTTTGATCTGTGTAGAGAATTGGGATCAAGTTTGGTGATGTGAGTTTTGAGTTTCATATAGTTGCTTTGGAAAATAGGGCTAATTACCCCTTTGTAGCAGTGGAACAGTCAATTTTAGGAGGATACCTTACATAGTAATCATAGTTGGTTTCAAGATATGTTGTAGACCTCCATAATGGGTATCTAAAAAGCCATTTCTTTTGTGAGTTTGAGCCATTTTCTAAAAGTTATGTCAAAATTATTACTTTTGTTGTCCTAATTAGGCCTATTTGCAGCAGCGACAACGAATTATTGGGCATGTTTCTCTAAAGAAACCCTAGCCAAGTTTGAGATATGTTAAATAAATCCTTAATGGGTGTCTGAAATGCTATTCCTTTTGTGGTTTTGATGTTGTTTTAGAATGTTACGACAAGAAAATAGTGATTGGAGGGCTACAAGGAATTAGGTTTGTTGTAAGGAAATGATAGGTAAGTTAAAGAACCTGAGTTCTTGTGAACCATTTTTGTTTTGAATAAGTTGTCCCCACTATGCCTAAGGTGTTTCAAGTGTTGAGTAGGTGGTTGTGGCATTGAAGTCTTGAAATGGTTGTATCGGATCTTGAGAGAAATGAGCCCATTATTGTGAAATATGTTTCCATGTGAGTGATGTGAACCCCTTGCACTGCATCAGTTTAGCTCCTAGGTTTTTAGTGTGCATTTAGGACATCTTACATCATATTTTGACATCTTGATGGAGTGAACCCTAGGTTTCTTGTCAAATGGGACCTAGGAGGACCCCTTGACCCTAACCCTGCCCAAAATAGGGGGGAGGACTTGGGCACCTGTGCCCTAGTCCTGCCCTATTTTGGGTCAGTCCCAAATTTTGAGTGTCAGCTTGTGACCGTTAATTAGGTCCTATGCCGACATTACAAGTTTGCATTACAAAATTCTTAGTGGGAATGTTTGTAGTTGCATATAAAAGCATGTTTAGGTATTCATTTGTAAACTAGATTTCAATTAGACGATTATTATAATCTTTATGCATTCTAAAAGTGATTCAAGGCTTTCATTATGTTGCAAGAGTAGATTTGTGTTGTCTATGTGTTTGTATTTACATATTTGAGCATCCATCTCGTCATGGAATGAAAAGCTTCTTCCTCCTATGAGATCTTCACTACAAGGTGACATCTATTGTGATTATTGAGCATTTATCATTTGATTTTTCCTCTACCTCCCAAGGGCATGCACTCTCTATCTGATAACTATGTTCAGAAGACTTGAATGTCTCTCTGGGGCTTGACTGAGGAAAGCCTCTAAAAACCACAACCATCTCCCAAAGTTTTCAAGATTGTAGGTTACAAGTTGAGGATACAAGAAAAGTGAAGTTGCAGAAGGGTACAATAGAGTGTCAGAATTACAAATTAGAGAAGAAAATACCTCCCTGGACTAGGGTGCCCGCTCATTAGTCCTTGAAGTTCCATGATGGAAAAACCTTTGGTGCAACAGGAATAGGTTGCAGACCTTGTTTGCAGATCCTAATAGAAACTAGGGCCTTGAACTTGGGCACCCGCTCATTAGTCCCTGACTTTTCCACCTCCAAACTCTAAAAATAGGTACACTTCTATTTGTCATTTTACATCTCTTTGTGGCAACATTTTGAATAATCCATCTCTTTACTATTGTATTTGTATAATTAGGGTTTTGAGGTATCATTGAGCATAAGAGAACATAATTGGTAATCAAATCATAAAAATCTAGGCTTCCCTACATCTCATAGTGACCAAGGGTATGATAGTGCATGGCCACTCGACCTAAAGTTCTTAATGTAAGTGGTGAAAGGAGGATAGACACTTAGCAAACCATCTAATCAGCCCTATGCAAATTTTACCCCTTTACAAGTAGTTTGAGCATTTCCCTGTTATGTAGTCTCACTAGATCATTTGTAGCAAAAAAGTGTATTGAGTTGTCAAATTCTTCTTTTTTAGTTGTTGTTAGTAATTTTTTTGCATAAGTCATTAATAGTTCCCAATTGTGTTGTGACAGTTTTGCATTATGTTTTAATAAGTGATGATATTAGTGATAGACACATTATACAACTAGGGACATGATACAAAATATGTCACTTTTTTCACTTGAAAATGAATTTCAAATAAAGTGATAATTTTGAGGTAGGGATCTAATATATGCAAAATGATAATGATGATTTGGTCTTAACCAATAAGATAGGTTCAATGAATAATCTCCCATTCATATCAATTAGAAAGGGTTAGGACCATTTCAAGCCATGAAAATCACTACTAGGTTAGAAAAATAACATCACACACACACACACACACACACACACACACACACACACTCTCTCTCTCTCTCTCTCTCTCTCTCTCTCTCTCTCTCTCTCTCTCTCTCTTCAAATAAAGTGATAATTTTGAGGTAGGGAGCTAATATAGGGAAAATGGTAATGATGATTTGGTCTTAACCAATAAGATAGGTACAATGAATAATCTCCCATTCATATCAATTAGAAAGGGTTAAATCCATTTCAAGCCATGAAAATCACTACTAGGTTAGCAAAGTAACATCACACACTCACACACACACACACACACACACGCACACACACACACACACACACACACACACACACACACACACAGAGAGAGAGAGAGAGAGAGAGAGAGATATATATATATCAGAAATTGCAAATAAACTACACAAAAAAGCATAATTGGATTGAATAAGAGATATTTGTTAAGAATTCTAAAGAACAACTACATGGCACAAAATATTCATGGTTAAAGCTACAGATTCATGGTTTAAAAAACCAATATGAATAGTGTAGAGTTTATTCAAATTCAGGTAAATCCCTCTTATAAATCAATTTTTATATACACCACTTTAGACCAAATTCTTGAAACCTAAAGCACCTATCCCTCTCTTGATAGTCAAACATACATGAAAGTATTCAAGAAAATGCCATATGTTTATTCAAAATAAGTTAGAAAGACATTTGTACCGATGAATAAGGAAAAACTCTACCTAGAATAAATGGAATAGAGCTTGGATAGTGGGAGTTTGGTAGTGGGATGCTTTACTAAAGAGTCATGTAGGAGAAATTTTAAATCATATTTAGTATTTAAAGAATGCTATTTTAGAAACATGTTTTCCTTACACACTTAATAATAATGAATTCAAACTCCAAGCAGAGAAGACTACATAAATTAAAAGTTAATATCTCAAAATCCATGTTGAATAAAACAAATATTCAAAATAACATTAAGGGTCTCTTTGGAAGTGTTAAATGGTTATGCCTGTCCAAACCAACAATCCCAACAACTATTAAACCACTATAGCTAGAGACTATTTATAAAAATAACCAAAGACAAAAAGAAGGTTTTAAAAAAATTGCAATAAATATGACAAAAATATTCTACTAAAAAATATTTCAACAAATACACTAGACTAACATAAACAAAAACATACATGAAAAACCAAATCAAAACCCTAACAATAAAAAACAATCACCCTTTGATGGAATGAATATGTATTTTTCAATTAATTTAAAGACAACGGAAAAACAAAAACTCATCTTAGTGGTCATGGAATCTATAGTTTTTATGTTGGTCACCTCATCCTCATGAAAATTATTGGAATAGAAAAGGATATTCTACAACACTCAAGAATCACTCTCACAATATGGAAATATAAAATATGAGATAAAAATTCAATGATATTGATGAAGCTAATTGAGCATAAACTTATATTGATCTCACTTGATAATTTACATAAGAATGCCTTATTATATAGGCATGGATAAGGCAATCCACCTTGCATTTTTATTGACAAGTGTCCCATGATGTGGCACATGCAATTCAACAAGTTTTGTATAAGATGTTGTTGTGTGGTTACACAACACGTCCCATTTTGGCTTGACAAAACAGGGACCCAACTTTCTTGTTGTTTTGGCTTTTGTTGTTTTTCTACTTTTTCAGCGGTCTGGTAAAAGTAAGTAATGCAGGTAACCCTAGAAAGGGTAGATAGGTCAACATGATGAGGTTAGTTTGTAAAAGTCATTATTTCATATCATTAACCTCATGGTTGGAAAGTACATGAAATTCCATGTGGGTTTGCCTTTTAGATCACCCTGATATTCCTTAAGGGGAGAAAGTTATGACATGTCAAAGTCCTGGTCAAACCTGATATTCCAAGGGGGGGTCATATTTGAAACATTAGTCACCTTATGTAAAATCACCCCGATATCAGTTTATCACCCGATAATCATCTAGTCTGCAAAATCTGGACGTCAATTTTATGTGATAACTGTATTTGTCCATCAAACAACATATATTTTGCGGGGGTCATATTTTCAATATCACCCGATCTTACAAATATCACCCTATTGCAAAATATCACCCCAATGCCAATATGATAATGACGTCATCTAAGCCCAATGCATAAAGGAAATCACCCTAACGGTGACGTCATCATTCTTTTTTACCTCGTGGAGGTATGTATCCAATGATCATCCTTTTCAATAACACAACGGTGACATCATTCTAATGCAACGTTCAAACAAAGTCATCAACACGCTGACGTCATCCTGATCTTTCAAGAGGGGGTCATTTTAGTTGCGAGGGTCACATTTTGAATATCCCCTGATCTTAAAATCAGGACCCGATATACACATGGTCAACTTTTGACCACATCACCTGATTTCCTTCTCATTAGTTTTGCCGCTCGAAGGCAGAAGGTCATGTTACACAGAGGGGGCCATATTTTTAATATCACTTGATATTTCGAAGATCACCCCCTTACCTCCTGTTCCATAGCATTAAATACACATAAATACGGTAGGTGGATTCCCGCCAATTACGAATACGATTTAAACACCTGGCAACATCCATGGATTTTGTGCAGAAGATCAATGGTTTTAATTGATTTAACCCATTTTTACCCTAATATGCCCTATGAATGGGTTTAAAGGTAAGTTTCCAAGGTCATTTTCATTTACCTTGCTAAAAAACAAGAATTTACAGAGCAGAGAGTCAAACCCTTATATGAGCTACCTATGAATGGACAATAGCTTGCAACATAGCGGAATGGGTGATCATCAGTATTTGCTCCCCTTTTTCGTAATCATCAGCCTAATCTAGGATAGAAGCGTTATCAGGTAAGTAATTAAAAAAACCCTCTTGTTGTCATTTCCTACATGTCTAGGTAGTATGACTTTTCCAATGGTTTGAATCTGTAAATACACATATCGTGATGAAGTAATGAATATAAATATGCATGATACCATAGATGTATAATGTTGTATGAATGCATATGTATTGTATGGTAAGACCAAGTGTGTTTCTTATAGGAATCCATGGCTGACCTCAGGCAGAACAGGTCTAATTCAGAATTTCTTAAGCCCATGTATGTTCAGCCCAAAGGGATACAATTCAAGTATGGCATCATTGAAGACACTCACTAAGGAGAAACAGATTTGGTAGCATGGTCATCCAGAATAGATCATGATAAAGATAATTTCCTCTTGGATGCAGTTTATGTATCAGGAATGTGGCATGCGGCTAGATTCCCATATGCAATGGAAACCCCAGAGCTGGTAGTAGAATGCGCCAAAAATTATAACCCTCAGATAAGGCGAGTGGAGAAACATGGAAGAGTTTATGCAGACTTTTGAACTAAAGGGGTTACATCTACTTTCAATCTCCTAGTTGGAAAGAGAGTAGTCAATGTGGATTTACAAAAATTGGAGACAGAGCATGAAAACAATAAAAAGAATGCAAGGAAGAGGATGTACTAGTGGAGGTCTAAGACCAACACCTACACTTCCTCTACCAAGTTGCTAGTGCATTTATACAAATTTGATTTTGATGATGAATATCAATACATGATTGCCCTACTCAGTAGGATGACAGGCCAGCTTCATGTTGGGAATTTCAAGAATTAGATGTTTGGAATCATCCAGATGGTCCTCTATATAGATAAAAAGCCATTATGGGCCAAAGTCATCAGTGATGCAATAGATGAACAGATGAGGAACCTAGGAGGTCTGGAATGCTCATTCCACATGACCTCATATGTTGTTTATTCATGTGCTTACAAAGGAACATTTGATGCACTGACTACAATGGGCAAGATTGGAAATAGTGTAGATGATGCCCATATATGGGATCATTATCCTCCAACAGAGAAGGAACTACCTCTTTGATTACAAATTGGTGAATGATGCATTCTCTATGCATCTAGTTAGAACTATGGAGGAGGATATAACCAAAAGATTGAGCATGGAAGCTCAAGAAGTAGTATATAGACATGGTGCCTGGTTCATCCAGTATGCCACATTTTCATATATCAGGATAGAAGGATTTGAAGATCAACCATTCATGTTACCCAGGTACCCTACTGATGGGGTAGTCTTGATGGAGTTTTTGAGACAAATATCTACCATACTAGATGCATATAAAGCACAGAAGAAAATTCCCCTGGTACTATTTCTAGTATCAATGGGGTGGTATGTGTACCCTGATTCATAGAGCATAAAGGATGTTATAGGAAGTTTAAACCTGATGTACCTACAACCATTTCCATTGGCTAGATCATATGACCCCTATGGTAGAAAGCAAAAGATAATAGGGAAGCCTATACATTAGAAACACTTAGAAGATTTCTAGACTGATTGTGAGGATGAAGCAAAAGTAAGAAGAAGAAAATATTAAAGGCTCACCTTAAATCAGATCAGGACATTTGACTGCATCCCAATGCCTGCATAGTTAAAGAAGGATGATGGTAGGACTATGTCAAATGAGTATGAAGATAAGAAGGTGTATAATGACACCATCTCAGCCCCTAACCTAACACAACTTGAAGACATTTCATTGGATTAGTTTATAGGTGGGGTGTGTTGGTGATTGTTTTTACACATTCATAACAATTAGTTAAAATTCACATAAATGAACCAAAACTGACTTGAAAGATATGAAGAAATCAATTAAGATTTGCTTAATCCCAAGTTTAATATGATCAAGTCTTGACCTATTGAGATAATTCTGTTGGTTGATGTGAAGCTGTAATATGCAAGGGGCCTTACATGATCTAGGGTTTCTTGATTGTTTACTGGACTCAAATTATGAAAACTGTCAGATACCAACTCAGTTGTTCATGCTTCTTTCAAATGATCAGAAAATTTCCTTTAAGTTTCTATGTTTAAGCTAAGTATTTCAGATGGGTTAGGAAAAATTAGAGAAAGCTAAACTAAACTTCATTCATTCTACCAAAGGATCTAATTGTTCTGTTATGCACTTCATAAGTAATACAACAAATTGATCAAATCCACAAACAAAACTTTAAGTGTAAATTCTGAGCATTTTCACAAACATACACTTAAAATTGCAAGCTCTGAGAAAAAATGTTTCAAACACAATGAAGAGCAAGAAAACACTCAGAAGATAGATGTAGAATTCCAGATTTAATTGTATTAGAAACAAATAGTCATATAAGATTTACAATGTCTGAATGACTCTTAGCTTCAATGATCAAATTATAGAAAACTTACAAGATTTACAGATACACTAAGGAAGCAAGATGTTCCACACATTCCTTAATGCAGACATAGGTGACCTCCTTCTTCTACTCCTAAATGCTAAATGCTATCTTTTAAAAACTCTTGTTGTTACAAATCCCTGTGTAGCCCCTGTGTAAAGTTTTACAGTGTAAAGGGGCTCAATATATAGATCTGATTATCCCCAATACCATTTCAAAACCCTAACTAAGAAATGGTTCAAACCTATAGTTACAACAATAAATGTTGGAGAACAAGTCTCCCAAAATATCTCTGCAGCATCAAATATGGGCAAAATATTTCCCTTCTGGAAACCCTAGCAGCTCAAAATTAACTTATGTGGTCTGCTGCAATGATGTTTCCATCTGCATTTTGTCTTCATCATTGAAGACCCTTGACTTTTCACACCTCATCCTTATCTTCCTTTCACTTCCTCTGAGATCTGATCTCCTCTCCATGATGTCATCATCATCAAGCTCCTTCTTCTTCCTCAACTACAAACCTGCAAAATAGATAAAAATAGATTAAAAACTATATCAAGTTGCTTCGCCAATTTATTACCTGGTTAGAGAGTTAGGTGGGGCAAGTTGTAGCAATTACTGACACCTTTAAGCCTCTTTTATAGTCGGTTCAAATTTGCATATACCCTCTTGTTCATATTCTCTCTATTGTGTTCTAAATACTTCCATCGGCATAACCACATAGTCAGGCTGATCAAATGATTTCCCGCCAATCTCACTATTCTGGCCGATGTGCTCTCTATCAGCATTCATTTCTCTTTTATTGGTGTGAGTCATGCTGGTCAGAGTGAGCTTAAATATTCCAGCCGATCGCTCATGTTTGGCCGATATAGCCTTATTCGGCTAAGTCATTCTTCCTATCGGTATAACATTCGCCCATTGGTGTGGCCAAAAAAACTTCTACCGATCTTACTTTTCTGGCCAACAAAATTTTTATCGCTTTGTTTCTTGCCCTTTTCCTTTGTTCAAATCTTTATATCTTCTGATATACAAGCTAGGCGTGATACATTCGTTTAATCAGAATTCAATCTTTTCCAGTTCTGTGGCTTGCATGTATCACTTGTATATAACCTTTGTATACAAGTCTAAAATATGCATGGACTTAACCATGTTCAATAATTCTTTCGAGTCCACCTGATGTACATAACCCTTGTATCTTTTGGATATACATTCGGGTTTGATACAAGTATTTAATCAGATTTTATTTTCTCTTCAATTTTGTGTTGTATGTATCAAGAAATGCATGTTATGCAATGCATCTCCTAATGTACATTCGATTTTGATACATCGTATAAATCGGTTTGATTTCATTTGGATTCCAGCCCTTGTATAAATGCAATGTATATCGGCCTTGTATATAAGAATATACAAGCCCTATATACAACAAATTAACCCTATTTCATAAAATTTTAGTTTCAGGCAATGTATAAAGCAACATATATATTAATATACAAGCCCGCATCATACAACAATTAAATCCTATTTAATGACCTTTTGGGTTCCGGGTAATGTATCTCCGCCTTGTATGTTTTGGAATGTATGAGACCGCAACATACATACAAGTCGAAACATACAAGGACTTAATTCTAATTCATAAATGTTTTGGGTCCAGGCAATGCATAAAGTGATGTATATTTCTTTGTATGTAGGATACATACCACGCACAAAATATACAACAGTTTAACTCTGCTTCATAATTTTTTCAAATCCGCAGCAATGTATAAAGCGCTGTATATGGCAAATGTATGTAAGAGACATACAAACAAAAGATGCATCTAGTGGATTTGAACCAAACATTCATTTCAACTCTAAAACCATTTTGGGTCCACCTTGTATGTATACATATAACCTTTATTAAAATACATACAAGGAAAAGGGCATACAATCGACTTTGTATGTGAAAGCGATATACAAAGGTCTTTGTATACAAGCGAACTTGCATACAAAGAGCCTTGTATATTGACCCGACATACAAACAACAATGCATATGCAACCCAATTGCCCATGCGACTAAGTATAAAATGATCTTGCACATACAAAGGGCCTTGTATATTCAACAACAAACCCTTCCCTTGTACATTTTACCAAAATGCTCATAACTTGCAAAATATGGCAAATTTTAAGATGATTCAAAAGGCAACCCTAGCTCATTTTTCACAAGGAATCCAACCATATTATGCCCTAGTACTAAAAATGCATTTTTTCTCTATTTTTAACAAAGTTTGCAATTTTACCCTCTTTTTTCCTTTACCACCAAAGAAACCCACACACAAAAAGCTAAAAGCAAAAGCCACAACAGGGGTCCTCATTTTGCTAAGGAGTAAAATGGGGCATGTTGTGAACATCACAACAACTAGCATCCAAACAAAACAATTAAATTCAAAGCATTAAAGAAAACTAAATGAAATAAATCCATAACTTCCAGCTATCTTTCCTGCAAATCATTATTCAACTTGAGACCTAAGGTATTCAATAAGGGTACATGAATTTTCATTTTCAGTTTAAGTGTGTGCACATGATTAATTATCCTCATCTTGAAGATCGGTTGAACAAACCAGTGACTGATATCAGCCTACGTAGTGTTGTGTGGTTCCACAACACGCCCCATTTTGACTTGGCAAAACAGGGACCCAACTTCTTTTGGCTTGGTTTGTGTCGTTTGCTTTCTGGCAGTTTGGTAAAAATCAGTCATGTGCATCATCATGTGGAGTCAGGATGAGGTAAGTCACCATTATAAGGTCAGTTTGTCAAAATTCGCATTTCATGTCTGTGACCTTATATTCTGAAAGAGCATTAAAATTCATGCAGGTTTGCCTTTTACATCACCCTGATATTCATCAGGATGTGAGAGTTATGAACAGTCAAAGTCTTGGTCAAACCTGATATTTGCAAGAGGGAGGATCATATTTTATAACTAATCATGTGTTATCGAAGATCATCATCATATTTGAAACATCCCCTGATATATCCTGCGGCTCAAATATCCGAACGTCAACTTTAAGTGGTAGTAAGTCTTCCCGTCAAGCAGTCTTTTATATCGCGAACATCATGTTTTCAAATGTAACCCGATATTTGTTAATATCCTCCTGACGCGAAATATCACCCTTAACAAATATCCGGATGACATCATCCAAATATGATAAATGAAGAAACAAACATCCTGATGACATCATCATCATATTTACATTTCAACAGGATATTTTACAAACATGATCATATTTGCCCAATGTGACGATGACGTCATGAGACATTTCTGATACAAAGAACAAGTATCATGATGACGTCATCCTGATATTCCAAAAGGAAGATAAGTAAGTTTGTCTCGCCATCATCATATTTTGAAACATCACCTGATAAACTGAAATATCCTCCTGATGTGCTAAAACGTAAACAAAAGGTGCATTGTCACCCGAATCTTGTCGCGATAACAATTTCAATACTAGGGAGGATGATATTGAAACTCAACCCGATATTTGTGAATACCATCCTGCCCTCATGATATCCTGTCGTATGGATATCCCCCCGCTCCTTTTGCCACCATTATCATTAAATGCGCGTAGACATGGTAGGTGATTCCCGCCGACCCCGGAACCCAACGAAACACCTGGCGAAATCCTAAGTTTTTGCACGAACGATCAAAGAATGCAATCTAACTTGTCAAAGTTGCCCTAAATTTATCCTAACGGCGAGGTTAAAAGGTAATTCAACCGCCATTTTCACATTTACCTTGCGTTAAAATTATTTTATAGAGCACCAGCTTCCGCATCCTCATACAGGCCATTGTTGCGCGATTGGAGCTCACAAACTGAAGGAAGAAAGTCATCATCACCTGAACTAAGAGCGTCTTGGCAATATACCGGTATAAAGGAAAAATCTGCATAACTAGGTAAGTGAATGAAACCCTCATCATGTTGTTTCTATTCTGATATGATGCTGTAAGTTCTGGTTATATACCCATATGAGTAAGTAATGCTAAAATTGATGCAACAGGCATAGTGAAGACAATTGCAATATGTATGCATGTGTATCCCTGTTGTGAGAAGAGATTGTGTTAATTGTAGGTACTCATGGCTGAAAAATGATTAATTAAGAGTCAGGAGGAATTCAGTAGGCCTATGTTCTCTTCTCAGAGAGGGGTCATGTTCAAATATGGGGCAATTACAGACACTCATCAGGGGAGTACCAATCTGGAAGCCTGGTCAGCCAAGCTGAATGATGGGCATGACAAGAGTCCTGTACTGGATGCAGTGTTTGTATCAGGTATGTGGAATGCAGCTGGTTTCCCATATTCTATGGAGTCTCCGGAGCTTGTCATAGAGTGTGCCTGGAACTATAACCCTCAGACGAGGCAGGTGGTGAAGCATGGGAGACTGTATGCAGACCTATCCATCAAGGGTCTCTCCCAGACATTTGGATTGCCGATGGGCAGTAAGGTCAAGAGTGTAGACTTGAAGAAGTCTGAAAGAGAATATGAGGCCAACAAGAAATCAGCCAGGAAGAACATGTATTCTTGGCGGGCAGAGAACAGCACATATAATGCAGCAGCTAAGCTCCCTATGCACCTGTTCAAGTATGATTTCAGTGAGGCGTATCAATACATGATTGCCCTCCTGAACAGAGTGACTGGCCAACCTGATGCTGGCGACTTCAAAGATTGGATGTACAGAATAATAATGATGTGTCTGTATTCAGACATCAAGCCACTGTGGGGCCAAATAATAAGTGATGCTCTGCATGAGCAGTTGATGAACCTGGGAGGTTCAGATTGTGCATTCTACATGACGTCCTATATTTGTTTATTCTTGTGCTTATAGAGGCACTTTTGATGCCTTAGTTACAGATGGAAAATTGACAGGCACAAATGCTGCATATATCTGGGATCATCATCCCCAGTTGCAAAGAACCAGCTATCTCAAGGATTACAAACTGGTCAATGATGCATTCTCTATGCATCTGGTAAGGACCATGGAAGAAGACAGAACCAAAAGATTGAGCATGGAGGCTCAAGAGGTAGTCTACAGACATGGGGCATGGTACATACAATTTGCAACCTTTTCCTATATAAGGGTTGAAGGTTTTGAAGGACATCCCCTAATGCTGCCAAGATATCCTACTGATGCAGTAGTGTTAATGGAATTTATCAGGCAGGGCTCCACCATGATACAGATGTATAAGGATGCCAAGAAGCTGCCACCAATTTTGTTCCTAGTCAGCATTGGCAACTATATGTGCCCTAACTCTGACAGTATAAAGAAGGTGATGGTCACCCTAAATAAGATGAATCTACAACCTTTCCCAACAACCAGACCATATGATCCTTACGGCAGGATACAGAAGATTCTAGGAAAGCCTATTCATCAGAGGCACCTAGAAGATTTTTGGGCTGACTGCGAAGATGAGGCAGAAGCCAGGAGAAGGAGGTATCAGAGGTTGACTCTGAACTAGATTAGAACATTTGACTGCATCTCCCTCCCTCAACAGCTGAAGAATGATGATGGCAGGATAATGGCAGATGAGTATGAGCAGAAAAAGATTTACAATGACACCATCTCTGCACCTGACCTCACCATGTAGGAGGACATGTCCTTAGACCCATTCCTTGCCAGAACCCTACACTTGACCCAAGCTTGGGTAGATGCACAGGTAGAGGCATTGAAGAAGAAAGGTGTTGCCATCACGGTGGACAACAAGAAGAAGGGGCAGGACATCCCTGCAGATGAATATGATGACTTCCTGCTTGAGAAGAGGAAGACTAAAGGGGAGAGAATCCCTCCACCACAACAGCCAAGCAAAAGGTCCCCAAGGGGCAAGAAGGTGGAAAAGGGACCAAAAGGTATAATAATTGAAAGGGCAGTATTTACAGCTGAGGAGGCAGCCGGATCAGGATCAGAGTCAGATTCTCCTCCAAAGCCCAAGAAAAGCAAGACAGCAGAGGCTGGAATCATTGAGACCCAAGAAGTGGGTCAGTCCTCCAAACAACCAGGAGAAGATATCCTCATGGAGGAGGAGCCTGAAGAAGAAGAAGCTCCACTAATAATAAGAAGAAAGAGGAGAGCTCCGCAGGTGTTGGTTCCCACCACACCTAAGAAACCAAGAACCTCCATGAGAGGTGAAATAAGCCAACCCCCTACACTATTACAAGGGGCAGGTAGTGAAGTGCAGAAGGAACTTCAACATAACATTCCACTTCCTACCATTGTCAAGTTCAAAACTGAACTTGCTGAAGAGCAACAGAAGGAAGCCTCTCAGACACAAGCAGAAGGACATGTCTCGCTGGAAGAGACAATCAACTTGTCTGATGATGAGGTTGTGCAGGATGTGTCTGCACAAAAGATGGAAACACTGGCTGCTGGTACCAGCATGACTCCTCACAAGCTTCCATCCGTTCAATCTATACTTGAGGAGATGAAACAAATAGAAGAAGAGCTAGAAAAGAGCCCAGAGCAGGTAGCTCAAGACAGAGGGCTAGAAGCACTAATCACAGAAGTGACAAGTCCTATGGTGGTGGATTTGACAGAGAAACAGGATGCAAGTCCTGAACAGCAAGCAAGATCACCTGATAAGGAACAACCAGTAGAATAGAAAGAGATGGCAGAATCAGAAGGCCATGCTCTTGAATTGGGACAACCAGGCCCACAAGATACATTAGCAGGACCTGCTATAGTAGAGGTCTAAGAAGCAAAGGCTGATGAGAAGAAGGAAGCACTAGAAGATCCTGCTGCTAAGGCACAAGAGGTAGATAGTGCAGGCACAGAACAAATAGCGGCCGCAGAACAGATGCCATCACTTCAAGCGGACCTCACAGCATCTGGTACGGTGGACATACCACCAGAAAAAGAGAAACCAAGGGAGGATGATCAACCTCCACAAGGGGAAGAACTGGGGACAGATGAAGTAATGATGGAGAAAGATCATGATCATCATGATCTACATACAGATACACCACAGGGTTCCCCACACCAAGAAGATGCTCCCCCAGAAAAAGGAAATTCCTCAACAGGAGGAGGCACCACAGGATCAACAGCAAAGCAAGCATCAGGAGGGAGAAAAAGAAAAGTCACCATCTCCACAACATTTGTTGATAGAAACAGGAGATATGGGTGAACAACATCATGATGCCGAAATGCATGATCATGTACCTCCATGGTTGGCTAAAGAAGTGAACGTTGAGGAAGAGCTTGAAATTCAAGAATTTGACGTCTCCACCTTGTTTTCCGCGGATCTAATGAAGCCCAAGAGGAAGGCCAGGATGACATCGGCCATCAAAAGAGATCCAGCAACAGGGAGAAGAACCGCACAAATTGCTATACCTACGGTAGAGAAGGAGAAAGGTAAAATCACTGTTGATGAATTTCAGATCAGTACAATTGATTTAGGTTTTGCTAATGAAGACCAGGAAGGTCAGGAGGGTAAAGACATCATAGACTCTCTAATTCAGAAAGTGAAAAGAGAGAAGGAGAAAAATAAGCAACATAAAGAGCACATTGCTCAGTTGCACGCTTATATCAAAGGCTTGACCAATCCTGATGATACCACAAGTGAAGCTGCAATCCCATTGACTGCCATTTCTCATGAAGAGGTAAATAAATTGGACCTCATGAAGCATGAGGCGTCCATAATAAGAAAATGGATGTCATCCGCATTGGATGATGCTGTCGAAATAATGAAGGCCTCTTTGAAGAGGTGGAGCATATTAAGTGACTCTAAGACCAAGGTGGATAAATTACAGATGCAGACCGGGAAGAGGTCTTATAAATTGGAAAAGGTCCTAAGCCTTTTGGAAGAAATAAAAGGAATAAGCCCACAACTGCTTATCAGTAAGCAGATACTGAATAATAATACTACATTATTAGTGGACATCTGGTACAAGGATGTACAGTTTGAATGCAGAGTCCTCAAGAGATGCAATAATAAGCTGAGGGAGATCAGCATGAAGTTGCGGGACCTAATGGGAGTTGAAGCAGAGATGCTAGAAACACTAGAAGGCAAAGTAGAGGGAAAGATAGAGAATTAAGATGAAGACTCTATCCTTAAAGCTCTGCATAGCAACTTCCAAGTGGAAACAGATGGTCCACTCATCCAATTGACAGAAGAGATTATAAATAAAGTAATGAGAATCAAGGTCAAGATGGAGAGCTACAATGAGACATTACATGATAGGAAAAATAAGCTGGACAACAACAGAGATAAGTATGAAGCACACAAGCATGCCATTATCAAGGCAAAGACTCAAGATGGCAGAGGAATAGATCAGATTGTGCAGTCATATGAGCAGATCCGCAGTAGTATGCAACCCCATATGCAGCAACATCATCATCAGGATAGCGAAGGTTCTGAAAGCGATGCACATGATGATGATCCGCATGAATCAGCTGAGGAGCATGATAAAGATACATAATGAAGGGGATATTTGCATGAGTAATATAGATAGTTGCCAGCTGGCAACTTGTGCCACTTTGTGTAAAATTGACAAGTCATGGAATGACAATCGTAGATTTGTATTGATAAATCAAGATTGTAGATCTTTTTGTAACGGATTCCTCACCTTATTCTATAAAAGGTGGTGGAATGCCTTGTTGTAAATATTTGAAACTTAATTGAAATCTGTCTGCTAAAGTATTCAGGGCTCATTTCAAAGCTGCTATATATGTACATGTCTTTTGCATACTTAATGAAAGAGAAGAGTATTCTGATTACAAATCTTCGTAAATCTTGAGTAATCTGTGTTTGAATTCTAGATATGTGCTTTGATTTGCTGCGTCCCTTGGAGTGCTCATCATGTTGCATGTGTTGTTTTCATTCATTATCCTCTAAAGTTTGCATCAACTGTATCTAGCTGTGGAATGTCTTGGTGAACATATGGTTTGATTTCTTCTCCTCATGACAGTATCAAGCATGTATGTGGATCAAAAGCTAAAGGTTCAACTTAATTAGAAGTATTTCTTTTAATTTCTTTCAATTTCAAAGCATTTCACTATCACAATTGCAAATAATTGATAATCTTAAGCAAACTACACAAAATATGCAGACATCGCGTAGATAATAGCAAATATTTAGCATATTTGAGTACTAAGCATGCACAATTGAAAATATCATGCAAAGATTGAAGTATCTTTACATCTTTTCATCAAATAGCTGCATAATTTGACTTCTCTGTAAAGAATTTCTGTAGGAACGTCATGATGATGACTAATTTTCACGTAAGGCCCCAAAATGGAAACAACAACTCACATTAACCACTGAGTAACGTCAGTCGATTAAGACCTAATCACCGGAGACTTGGGATCCTGAATTCTTTGAATTCATTGTATCTTTCAAGATGAATAAAGGTTAATGTGTACTTTTATTCTATGTTTGTTTGTGACTAACATCATGACCAACATAAATTGGCGCTAGAAGGAGGGCCGAACTGTTTCTCAGCAAAGAAATCCTGTTCAATTGACGTGATATCCCCTGCCTTTGTTTATCAGCCCGCTTTAAATCTTGCAAACATATCTGCAGGCCCCTCGCTTCTAACGCAACACAAATTGGCGCTAGAAGGAGGGCAGAGTCCAGAAAACTGCGCTCATCATCAGTATTTGCAGGTTTGATGACGCATAGAATAAGGTAACCTTAGATTGTCTCTGAATTTCAGTAAATTATGTAAATATTTACTGTAAGAAGTTTGTATGTGCTCATTCTATGTAAAGATTTCCAGATATCACATAAATATTGCAAGCTTTATAGTAGATCGTTGTGAATTCACTAATATTGGCCAAAGATACATAAATTTGTTCAAGTTTTGAAGAATTTAAGCCTTGGACACTTGAGATCTCGTGTTATGGGCTAAGATACCCCAATATCCTGTCATAATTGCAGTATCTTCGCAAATATTTCGTAAATATCCAGTCTGATTTGCCATTTGACTGCAAATATCACCTCATCCAGCGAAATTTAGCCAATATTTGCAAAGTTTCAGCCAATTTGCCTCCAAATCGAGAAATCCTGGCTCACAGGATAAATACCAGGTCTAGACCTAGTGAAATTTTTGAAGAATTGCCTGTTAGAGGTTTCAGACCTAGGACTGTAGACATTCATCATACTCCAGGGTCTAGTGCATCAAAAGCTTCACCAGAACCTCCTCCTGCAACTCCTGTTGGTTTGCAAATACCTTCTGGGATATCCACGACACCTCCTGTTCAACCTCAGGGTGTACCTTTAGTTCAAACTCAGCCAACTACAACACCAGCTCAACCTCCTCAGGTTGCAATGTCTTTCTTTGCAGCAGAGTCACCTTTGACCTTTACTGCATATCATGAGTTACCAAAGAATTCGGACAAACTTTGCCCAAAATATCATCCCTATCAAGATGCTGATGATGATATCAGGACATTTAAAGAAGCTTGCTGCAGAGCCATAATAGAGCATCAAGACATGGTGTGCAGATTATTTCCTTTTTCCTTAGGGGAAGAGGCTTATAATTGGTTCATTAGTCTTGGACAAGCTTCTGTTAATTCATGGGATGTCCTAGAGAAAGCCTTTCTTGACAGGTTCAAGGTCCCTATTGATCCATCTATGAATTACCATATGTTTGCTACAATCAAAAGATTTGAAAATGAGCCTATTGCTAATTTCAATGCTAGGTTCCAGAAAATGTTGTCCAAGCTAGTTACCCCATATGTAGTAGCTGATGCTGCTACTAGGAGTATTTACTATTCAGCCCTGGATCCATTAACTTCCATGTTCATCAGGAGAACACATCCTGAGATCACTACATTAGCAGGAGCTTTTCAAGAAGCTATCAAGGTAAATCAGCAATTGATACCTGCTCCTACTCCAAATATAGTATTCCCTACCTTGCCTGGAATGCAGTCACAATATCCTTCACAATATCCTAATGGGGCAGTGATACCTCCAGCAGTCATGCCTGCACCTTTGCAAGTACCTCCACTGAGCATTATGCCTCCTCCTAATGGAAATAGCCAATTCCCACAGTATCCTGCACATGCTCAAACACCTCAGGGTACTAATCTATCCAACAATAACCATGGATCCTCTTTTTTCAAGCCTCAGTCCAAAAATGTAGTGGCCAAAGCCCAAGAGGAAAAGGAGGAAATCAAAGAAATTTCTGCTCAACTCAGAAAACTCACCACAGAAGTAACACATTTGAGAAATCAAGGGTTTTATTCCCACTCAGGTCAGAATAGAAATTATTCCAATGACAGACCAAATTATCCTGACAGGGGATACAACAACAATAATTTCAACAACAACATTGGTGGAAATAACAACAATCCACCTAGACAGCCCAGAGTATGGAACTCCAGGCCAAATAATGGCTCATTACCATCACCCCTAGACAATCAGCCTCCTGGTGAATCCAAACAGACTACTAGGGTCAACCTTGCTGAGGCAGCCCTTACCAATTGGTGTAGGATCCACAATACCAATGCACATGCAGAATTAGATTGTCCACAATTTAGGATTGCTGCCAACATCTTTCAGACTGAAGTGTCTAACACTTCTAGAAATCCACCTCAGGTAGAAGGAAATGAGATAGTTCCTTGTGGATATGACTCAGCTTTTGTGCTAGAAACGTACACTAATCAACCTCATCAGAGTTATAACCAAACATGTGAGGAATCTGCCATGACCTTTGAAACAAATTACATTTTTCCCTTTGAGGATAAAAATGAGCTTGCAAAAGAGCATGAGGAAGTACATGCATACCAGCAGCAATATCCTGGTAAGCACAATTATAACTTGAGAAGTAATGCCAACAGACCTACTGGTCCGTTGACATCATCTTTACCTCCAAATAACTTCAACACACCTCCTGATCCTAAAGCTAGCAATAACCCTGGATTTCCCAAGGTAAATGCTCAATACTTGTCTCCTCAAAACACAGGATCAAGGATCGTAAATGCACCTCATGAGTCTGACAAGTTAGTCAGCTATTTGGCTGATGAAATGAAGAAAATTAAGGTCAGCCTGTCCCTATCCGAGTTACTGAAAACTCCTGCCATCAAAAAAGCATTCATGAAGTCACTAGATGATCCTGCTCCTAAAGAGGATAGCCATCTTTCAGGTCAATCCAATGGCAAAGATCATGCTGCTAAGGATAATATTATCAAGCCTAAAGTGTCATCTACAGTCCAAGCTGCTGAAACTTCCCATATGACTTTGTATAGGGATAAAACTGAATCACCTCCGTTTCTCCTCACTATAAGAATGTTCAGCAAGAACTTGCACAACTGTTTGGTTGATTTAGGAGCCTCCACTAATGTTATGCCTTTGTCAATATGTAATGCTTTAGGACTGCATCCTGCTAAATCCTTAAAGAAGGTCACTTAACTGGACAAGACAGAAGTAAGTGTAGTAGGAGAACTAACTCACATCCACATGCAGCTAGCATCTGATCCTAGGATCCAGTATTACATTGACATTCAGGTGCTTGATATACTTGATACTTATGGGATGTTGCTTAGCCGAGACTAGTCCAAAATGCTTAACGGATATATGTCTACAGATTTCAGTCACATGTGGTTACCATGGAAGGGTATACCTAATCAGATCAGGATTGATGCTGAACCTAGGATGAAACATATGATCACAGAGTACAACAAGACGAATGAGATCATGTACGTAAACGTAGAACCTGGAGTTTATTGCATCAGGCCGCAGACTGTCAAAATCGAAGAGATCCTGATGCTTGATGTTCATCATCATCATCATCATGATTATCATGAGGACATGCCAGTTACAGAAATTAATAATAATCCAGATAATGAGAATGAAATGAATCGCTTCAGAGATTTTGTGATGCATCTGTCTAATCAAGTAAAACGTTGTCAATTATTAGATATACCTACTAATGATATTTTGATTGATGGATGGTGCAGATTACACGGTGAAGCACACTCAGAAAAGACTTGTGAAACATGTTTAGACATGATGATACTGGAGCAGACATATAACGAAGCATCATCATCATATTCCGAGGTGAGTGTTACATCTGATGATGATGACGATACTAATTCTTATCTGTCTTCTGTAGGAACAGAAGGATCGACAGATCATGATAGAGATCCCATCCTGAAAATAGAAGAGATCATGGTGTCTGATCAGATGAATGACGCGAAGAAAGAAAAGATCACTCCTGGTAGTGATTGCTTCATGGAACCAGATTATGAGTTGGCTGATGAAGACAAAGGTAGTGACCTGACGAAGTTCGAAGAATTTCTAGTAAAAGAAATAGAGAAGATGACACGACAGTGTAAATCTCCCCAGGAGGTTTTAATTAAAGGTTGGTGTAGGCTGCATGAGGCACCTCACTCAGAAACAACTTGCTCACTATGTTTACACATTTTGAAAAAGCATGCAGCTGCGGATCCTAAACATCATCCTCCTGCTAATATGGAAGAGAAAACAGAAAAGCCATCAGGCTCACAAAATAAAGGAAAGAAGAAACTTGAAGATGATGACATCCCTAAGTTAAAGTGGATATCAGGTGGAGCAGTAGCCAGAGCTGCAAAGAAGAAAGAAGGTTCAAATAGATATCCTGCTGAAGATAAAAGTCCTACTGAGGATAAGCCTTGGATCTTAAGGTTTGATGGATCTAAATCCAAGCAAGGTGCTGGGGTAGGAATTGATCTTATTAATCCCTCAGGAAAATCCTACTTAGCAGCTTACAGATTATAGTTCCCCTGCACTAATAATGTAGCAGAGTATGAATCTCTGATTCATGGAATGCTGTTTGCTCATAAGAAGAGAGTAAAGATTCTGCATGTCTTTGGGGATTCAGAGCTAGTCGTGAGGCAAGTAAGAGGAATTTACTCTTGTAACTACAAAAAGTTATCAAATTACAGACATCGAGTGTGGGACCTGATTAAAGACTTTGATGCCTTTAATATCACTCACGTACCAAGAGAACAGAACCAGAGGGCAGATGCACTCGCCCAGGCCGCTAGTACATTGGAGCCATTGTCTATATCTGGTCTGAAGAGATTTTTAGTAGAATTGGTGTCGGTACCATCAGTACCTGATAATGTGACTAATCTCCAGGTGTTTGATGATGATCAGCACATTCTGGACTTCATTTCAAACAGAGACATATTTGAAGCTCAGATTATAGATGAGAATGGTATGGAAGATCATGTGTGGGAAGAAGATGAGATATTAGAGTTGCCTAGCAACAGGATCCCCAAAGGTATGATTGAATTAGAAAGAGCTTTTGATTTAGATAATATGCTTAAACATAAGGATTTGCCTAAGGCAGATGGAGGTCAATATTCACAAGTGAATATAGGACAAAAGGAAGACAAGAAGATTGTGCTGATAGGCAAAGTATGCACACCAGAAGAGTTAGAAGGAATAACTTAGGCACTCAAAGATTATATACATGTGATTGCATGGACTTATGATGAGCTGAAGACATATGACACCTCTGTCATAACTCATACTATACCTCTCAAGCTAGATGCAAAACCTTTCAGACAGAAGCAGCAGCCAGTAAATGCTCTGCTTGAACCGATCATCCTTGAAGAAGTCAAAAAATTGTTAAATGCCCAGATAATATTCCCTGTAAGGCACTCCACTTGGGTGGCAAATGTTGTACCAGTCAGAAAGAAGAATGGAGACATCAGGTTATGTGTAGATTTCAGAAACCTGAACAGAGCATCAGAAAAGGATAATTATCCTTTGCCCTCCTTGGATGAAGTTCTACAGATTGTAAATGGAGCCAAAATGATGTCCTTCCTAGATGGTTTTTCAGGATACAACCAAGTGATGGTTGATAAAATTGACAGATTGAAAACTGCCTTCACCACAAAGTGGGGGATATTTTCATATAGACGTATGCCATTTGGACTCATAAATGCTGAAGCTACATTCCAGCGAGCAATGGACATAGCCTTCAGAGGCTTAATAGGAAAATGTATAGTCATCTACATGGATGACTTGACAGTATTCTCCAAGGAAAGGGGGAATCATGTTGCTGATCTCAGAAGTGTACTGAAGAAATGTGAAGAATACGGGATATCTTTGAATCCCAAGAAGTGCATATTTGGAGTCACAACAGGAAAATTACTAGGCCACCTGATCACAGAAGATGGAATTATCATTGATCCTGACAAGGTGGAGTCCATTATGAAGTTACAACTTCCAAGAAGCAAAAATGAACTTAAGTCTTACTTTGGTAAGATAAATTTTGTGAGGAAGTTCATCACCGGCTTTGCCGAGATTGTCAGACCACTAAATGCCATGTTGAAGAAAGATGCACAAATTGAGTGGACATCAGAAGCCAAGGCTGCTTTTGAAGATATAAAGAAAGCCATTTCAGATGCTCCCGTCCTCATCAGTCCAGACTACACAAGAGATTTCTACATCTATTCATTTGCTTCAGAGCATACCTCTGTAGCAGTGTTAACTCAAAGAAATGAAGAGAAAGAAGAGAAACCAATTGCTTTCATGAGCTGTCCTTTCAGAGATGCCGAATTGAGATATGTAGATGTTGAAAGATAGGCACTTGCATTGGTCAGAGCAGTAAAGAAATTCAGACATTACATATTGAGAAGCAAAGTGATTGCTGTGTACCAGATGCAGCAGTGAAGATGCTACTGATGCAGAGTGAACCTGGTGAAAAATGAGCCAAATGGATTACTATAATATAAGAGTATGATATGGAGATCACACCAATGAAACTGGTAAGAGGACAAGCTTTGAGCCAGATGATATCTGAAATTGATCCAAACATCATTACTCAGCAGTATGTGATCAATGAGAAAGACAATAGAGAATGGTACTCAGACATCAGACACGTCTTGATCACTGGAAGATGTCCATCAAGAATTCAAGCTTCCCAGAGAAGAGCCTTGAAGATAAGATCTCGAAAGTATATGATGAAGGGAGGAACCTTGTTTAAGAATAATTATGAAGGAATATACCTGAGATGCTTAGAGAAGCCAGAAGCAAATAAAGTTTTGACAGAGTTACATGACAAGTTTGGAACGGCACACGGATCAGCATTGACCACAATACATGCAATCCTCAGAGCTGGATACTACTAGCCTACAATTTTTAAAGACACAGTTGATCATGTTAAATGTTGTCATGTCTGCCAGGTTGCTGCTAACAGAGAGAAATACGCTGCACAACCATTGCAGCCAGTGATGGAAGAGCACCCATTTGCACAATGGGGCATGGACTTCATAGGACCAATCAATCCTCCGTCTTCCTCAGGCCATAGGTATGTTCTAACAATTACTGACTATTGTACTAGATGGACTAAGGCTATCAGCAGCAAAACTTGTACTGCAGATGATGTCATTAAATTTTTGAAGAGAAACATTGTCACCAGGTATGGAACTCCTTATGCATTGGTAAGTGATAATGGTTCTGCCTTCATTTCCACCAAATTGTCAAGTTGGGCTTTTGATCATGGGATCATACTTAAGTTCTCATCCAACTACTATCCCCAAGGGAATGGATTAGCAGAATCCACCAACAAGAATTTACTGAGTATCATAAGAAAACTGATAGAGAAAAATCCTAGGGAATGGAACTCATTTCTGAAATATGCCTTATGGGTAGACAGAACTAAAATGAAAACTGCATTAGGAAACTCACCTTTCCAACTAGTATATGGGGTAGATCCTGTCCTCCCTGTAAACTTGAAAATTCCTACTCTACAGTTTGCCCAAGAATATCTAGGCATAGATAATAAACAGGAAGTCAGGTTGCTTCAGTTGATGCACCTGGAAGAAAAATGGAGTCAAGCGATTGACCAATTTGTAAAACATCAGGCTGTTGTCAAACGCTGGTTTGACAAGAGAGCCAGAATTAAAGCTTTCAGGATATCTGATTTAGTCCTGATGTGGGATAAAGCCCATGAAAAGAAAGGTGACCATGGTAAGTTTGATAGATTATGGATAGGTCCCTTTCAAATTTCTGAGATTTTAGGAGACAGCACTTATAGGCTTAAGAACCTGACAGGTGAGGATGTCCCATTGCCAGTTAATGGACAATTCCTTAAACATTATTTCCAGGCCTGAATTACTTCATGACAGTCATATGTATCATAGTGTATATTTGTATAGTTGTTTGTACAGTGTGTTTGTTGTGCTTGTTTTGTTCTGTTGGTTGGGACCTTGTTCTGATGAGTCAGGATGATGCACTTCATCACCCCAGAAAATAATTAAGTTGTTAAGATTCAAGTGATGGGATCACATTTAAACATAGGTTATGATTCATTCTAAGAGGTGTTCATGATCAGGTTTGTGATATCTTTTCATCAGGGTGCTTTTCTTGGTCAAAGTGAATCAATCACAATGAAACACCTAACAGCCTTGGGTTTGTTGAACACACTAGTATAAGTGTTAAGTGAAAAATCTAAAGGGACTCCCTTGCTACCAATGCAATCTCCAACCTAAAGCTGCAAGTGACTATACCTTGTACAAATGAGCTGACATGATGATATCAGATATAAATATAAAAGAGAAAATCAGAAAAGAAATAAAACTAGGCCATCTAAGTAACTCTACCGGGGCTATAGACGCCTGCTGGCAGTGGGGCTCTACTTAGGGAGATTGTATAGATAACCTTGCCGGGGCTATAGACACCTGCTGGCAGCAAGGCTCTATCCAGGTTGGCTATGAGGGATGATCCCCAACTATGTAGTTTAACACCAGTTACTTATGTTTTCAACTTGCTTTCAAGATGAGGATAATTAATCATATGCACACACCTGATCCTTTGTTAGCATTATCACCATGATGAAATTTTATCATTCAGAAGATCATGATGCTTACACTTAGACGGAATTAGAATACTATAGATAAATGTGATCACATCACTTGAATCATTATAATTTGTTCATTTTCTTTGGTGGCAAGTTGTTGTGTGGTTACACAACACGCCCCATTTTGACTTGGCAAAATAGGGACCCAACTTCTTTTGGCTTGGTTTGTGTCATTTGCTTTCTGGCGGTTTGGTAAAAATCAGTCATGTGCATCATCATGTGGAGTCAGGATGAGGTAAGTCACCATTATAAGGTCAATTTGTCAAAATTTGTATTTCATGTCTGTGACCTTATATTCTGAAAGAGCATTAAAATTCATGCAGGTTTGCCTTTTACATCACCCTGATATTCATCAGGATGTGAGAGTTATGAACAGTCAAAGTCTTGGTCAAACCTGATATTTGCAAGAGGGAGGATCATATTTTATAACCGATCATGTGTTATTGAAGATCATCATCATATTTGAAACATCCCCTGATATATCCTGCGGCTCAAATATCCGAACGTCAACTTTAAGTGGTAGTAAGTCTTCCCGTCAAGCAGTCTTTTATATCGCGAACATCATGTTTTCAAATGTAACCCGATATTTGTTAATATCCTCCTGACGCGAAATATCACCCTTAACAAATATCCAGATGACATCATCCGAATACGATAAATGAAGAAACAAACATCCTGATGACATCATCATCATATTTACATTTCGACAGGGTATTTTACAAACATGATCATATTTGCCTAATGTGACGATGACGTCATGAGACATTTATGATACAAAGAACAAATATCATGATGACATCATCCCGATATTCTGAAAGGAAGATAAGTAAGTTTGTCTCGCCATCATCATATTTTGAAACATCACCCGATAAACTAAAATATCCTCCTGATGTGCTAAAACGTAAACAAAAGGTGCATTGTCACCCGAATCTTGTCGCGATAACAATTTTAATACTAGGGAGGATGATATTGAAACTCAACCCAATATTTGTGAATATCATCCTGCCCTCATGATATCCTGTCATATGGATATCCCCCTGCTCCTTTTGCCGCCATTATCATTAAATGCGCGCAGACATGGTAGGTGATTCCCGCCGACCCCGGAACCTAACGAAACACCTGGCGAAATCTTGAGTTTTCGCACGAACGATCAAAGAATGCAATCTAACTTGTCAGAGTTGCCCTAAATTTACCCTAACAGCGAGGTTAAAAGGTAATTCAACCACCATTTTCACATTTACCTTGCGTTAAAATTATTTTACAGAGCACCAGCTTCCGCATCCTCATACAGGCCATTGTTGCGCGATTGGAGCTCACAAACTGAAGGAAGAAAGTCATCATCACCTGAACTAAGAGCGTCTTGGCAATATACCGGTATAAAGGAAAAATCTGCATAACCAGGTAAGTGAATGAAACCCTCATCATGTTGTTTCTATTCTGATATGATGCTGTAAGTTCTGGTTATATACCCATATGAGTAAGTAATGCTAAAATTGATGCAATAGGCATAGTGAAGACAATTGCAATATGTATGCATGTGTATCCCTATTGTGAGAAGAGATTGTGTTAATTGCAGGTACTCATGGCTGAAAAATGATTAATTAAGAGTCAGGAGGAATTCAGTAGGCCTATGTTCTCTTCTCAGAGAGGGGTCATGTTTAAATATGGGGCAATTACAGACACTCATCAGGGGAGTACCAATCTGGAAGCCTGGTCAGCCAAGCTGAATGATGGGCATGACAAGAGTCCTGTACTGGACGCAGTGTTTGTATCAGGTATGTGGAACGCTGCTGGTTTCCCATATTCTATGGAGTCTCCGGAGCTTGTCATAGAGTGTGCCCGGAACTATAACCCTCAGACGAGGCAGGTGGTGAAGCATGGGAGAGTGTATGCAGACCTATCCATCAAGGGTCTCTCCCGGACATTTGGATTGCCGATGGGCAGTAAGGTCAAGAGTGTAGACTTGAAGAAGTCTGAAAGAGAATATGAGGCCAACAAGAAATCAGCCAGGAAGAACATGTATGCTTGGCGGGCAGAGAACAACACATACAATGCAGCAGCTAAGCTCCCTGTGCACCTATTCAAGTATGATTTCAGTGAGGCGTATCAATACATGATTGCCCTCCTAAACAGAGTGACTAGCCAACCCGATGCTGGCGAGTTCAGAGATTGGATGTACAGAATAATAATGATGTGTCTGTATTCAGACATCAAGCCACTGTGGGGCCAAATAATAAGTGATGCTCTGCATGAGCAGTTGATGAACCTGGGAGGTTCAGATTGTGCATTCTACATGACATCCTATATTGTTTATTCTTGTGCTTATAGAGGCACTTTTGATGCCTTAGTTACAGATGGAAAATTGATAGGCACAAATGCTGCATATATCTGGGATCATCATCCCTAGTTGCAAAGAACCAGCTATCTCAAGGATTACAAACTGGTCAATGATGCATTCTCTATGCATCTGGTAAGGACCATGGAAGAAGACAGAACCAAAAGATTGGGCATGGAGGCTCAAGAGGCAGTCTACAGACATGGGGCATGGTACATACAATTTGCAACCTTTTCCTATATAAGGGTTGAAGGTTTTGAAGGACATCCCCTGATGCTGCCAAGATATCCTACTAATGCAGTAGTGTTAATGGAATTTATTAGGCAGGGCTCCACCATGATACAGATGTATAAGGATGCCAAGAAGCTGCCACCAATTTTGTTCCCAGTCAGCATTGGCCACTATATGTGCCCTGACTCTGACAGTATAAAGAAGGTGATGGTCACCCTGAATAAGATGAATCTACAGCCTTTCCCAACAACTAGACCATATGATCCTTATGGTAGGATACAGAAGATTCTAGGAAAGCCTATTCATCAGAGGCACCTAGAAGATTTTTGGGCTGACTGCGAAGATGAGGCAGAAGCCAGGAGAAGGAGGTATCAGAGGTTGACTCTGAACCAGATTAGAACATTTGACTGCATCTCCCTCCCTCAATAGCTGAAGAATGATGATGGCAGGATAATGGCAGATGAGTATGAGTAGAAAAAGATTTACAATGACACCATCTCTGCACCTGACCTCACCATGCAGGAGGACATGTCCTTAGACCCATTCCTTGCCAGAACCCTACACTTGACCCAAGCTTGGGTAGATGCACAGGTAGAGGCATTGAAGAAGAAAGGTGTTGCCATCACGGTGGACAACAAGAAGAAGGGGCAGGATATCCCTGCAGATGAATATGATGACTTTCTTCTTGAGAAGAGGAAGACTAAAGGAGAGAGAATCCCTCCACCACAACAGCCAAGCAAAAGGTCCCCAAGGGGCAAGAAGGTGGAAAATGGACCAAAAGGTATAATAATTGAAAGGGCAGTATTTACAGCTGAGGAGGCAGCCGGATCAGGATCAGAGTCAGATTCTCCTCCAAAGCCCAAGAAAAGCAAGACAGCAGAGGCTGGAATCATTGAGACCCAAGAAGTGGGTCAGTCCTCCAAACAACCAGGAGAAGATATCCTCATGGAGGAGGAGCCTGAAGATGAAGAAGCTCCACTGATAATAAGAAGAAAGAGGAGAGCTCTGTAGGTGTTGGTTCCCACCACACCTAAGAAACCAAGAACCTCCATGAGAGGTGAAATAAGCCAACCCCCTACACTATTACAAGGGGTAGGTAGTGAAGTACAGAAGGAACTTCAACATAACATTCCACTTCCTACCATTGTCAAGTTCAAAACTGAACTTGCTGAAGAGCAACAGAAGGAAGCCTCTCAGACACAAGCAGAAGGACATGTCTCGCTGGAAGAGACAATCAACTTGTCTGATGATGAGGTTGTGCAGGATGTGTCTGCACAGAAGATGGAAACACTGGCTGCTGGTACCAGCATGACTCCTCACAAGCTTCCATCCGTTCAATCTGTACTTGAGGAGATGAAACAAATAGAAGAAGAGCCAGCAAAGAGCCCAGAGCAGGTAGCTCAAGACATAGGGCTAGAAGCACTAATCACAGAAGTGACAAGTCCTGTGGTGGTGGATTTGACAGAGAAACAGGATGCAAGTCTTGAACAGCCAGCAGGATCACCTGATAAGGAACAACCAGCAGAAGAGAAAGAGATGGCAGAATCAGAAGGCCGTGCCCTTGAATTGGGACAACCAGGCCCACAAGATACATCAGCAGGACCTGCTATAGTAGAGGTCCAAGAAGCAAAGGCTGATGAGAAGAAGGAAGCACTAGAAGATCCTGCTGCTAAGGCACAAGAGGTAGATAGTGCAGGCACAGAACAAATAGCGGCCGCAGAACAAGAGAAACCAAGGGAGGATGATCAACCTCCACAAGGGGAAGAACTAGGGATAGATGAAGTAATGATGGAGAAAGATCATGATCATCATGATCTACATACAGATACACCGCAGGGTTCCCCACACCAAGAAGATGCTCCCCCAGAAAAAGGAAATTCCTCAACAGGAGGAGGCACCACAGGATCAATAGCAAAGCGAGCATCAGGAGGGAGAAAAAGAAAAGTCACCATCTCCACAACATTTGTTGATAGAAATAGGAGATATGGGTGAACAGCATCATGATGCCGAAATGCATGATCATGTACCTCCATGGTTGGCTAAAGAAGTGAACGTTGAGGAAGAGCTTGAAATTCAAGAATTTGACGTCTCCACCTTGTTTTCCGTGGATCTAATGAAGCCCAAGAGGAAGGCCAGGATGACATCGGCCATCAAAAGAGATCCGGCAACAGGGAGAAGAACCGCACAAATTGCTATACTTGCGGTAGAGAAGGAGAAAGGTAAAATTACTGTTGATGAATTTCAGATCAGTACAGTTGATTTAGGTTTTGCTAATAAAGACCAGGAAGGTCAGGAGGGTAAAGACATCATAGACTCTCTAATTCAGAAAGTGAAAAGAGAGGAGAAAAATAAGCAACATAAAGAGCACATTGCTCAGTTGCACGCTTATATCAAAGGCTTGACCAATCCTGATGATACCACAAGTGAAGTTGCAGTCCCATTGACTGCCATTTCTCATGAAGAGGTAAATAAATTGGACCTCATGAAGCATGAGGCATCCATAATAAGAAAATGGATGTCATCCGCATTGGATGATGCTATCGAAATAATGAAGGCCTCTTTGAAGAGGTGGAGCATATTAAGTGACTCTAAGACCAAGGTGGATAAATTACAGATGTAGAGCGGGAAGAGGTCTTATAAACTGGAAAAGGTCCTGAGCCTTTTGGGAGAAATAAAAGGAATAAGCCCACAACTGTTTATCAGTAAGCAGATACTGAATAATAATACTGCATTATTAGTGGACATCTGGTACAAGGATGTACAGTTTGAATGCGGAGTCCTTAAGAGATGCAATAATAAGCTGAGGGAGATCAGCATGAAGTTGCGGGACCTAATGGGAGTTGAAGCAGAGATGCTAGAAACACTAGAAGGCAAAGTAGAGGGAAAGCTGGAGAATCAAGATGAAGACTCTGCCCTTAAAGCTCTGCACAACAACTTCCAAGTGGAAACAGATGGTCCACTCATCCAATTGACAGAAGAGATTATAAATAAAGTAATGAGAATCAAGGTCAAGATGGAGAGCTACAATGAGACATTACAGGACAGGAAAAATAAGCTGGACAACAGCAGAGATAAGTATGAAGCACACAAGCATGCCATTATCAAGGCAAAGACTCAAGATGGTGGAGGAATAGATTAGATTGTGCAGTCATATGAGTAGATCCGCAGTAGTATGCAACCCCATATGCAGCAACATCATCATCAGGATAGCGAAGGTTCTGAAAGTGATGCACATGATGATGATCCGCATGAATCAGCTGAGGAGCATGATAAAGATACATAATGAAGGGGATATTTGCATGAGTAATATAGAAGTTGCCAGCTGGCAACTTGTGCCACTTTGTGTAAAATTGACAAGTCATGAAGTGACAACCGTAGATTTGTATTGATAAATCAAGATCGTAGATCTTTTTGTAACGGATTCCTCACCTTATTCTATAAAAGGTGGTGGAATGCCTTGTTGTAAATATTTGAAACTTAATTGAAATCTGTCTGCTGAAGTATTCAGGGCTCATTTCAAAGCTGCTGTATATGTACATGTCTTTTGCATACTTAATGAAAGAGAAGAGTATTCTGATTACAAATCTTCGTAAATCTTGAGTAATCTGTGTTTGAATTCTGGATATGTGCTTTGATTTGCTACGTCCCTTGGAGTGATCATCATGTTGCATGTGTTGTTTTCATTCATTATCCTCTGAAGTTTGCATCAACTGTATCTAGCTGTGGAATGTCCTGGTGAACATATGGTTTGATTTCTTCTCCTCATGACAGTATCAAGCATGTATGTGGATCAAAAGCTAAAGGCTCAACTTAATTAGAAGTATTTCTTTTAATTTCTTTCAATTTCAGAGCATTTCACTATCACAATTGCAAATAATTGATAATCTTAAGCAAACTACACAAAATATGCAGACATCTCGTAGATAATAGCAAATATTTAGCATATTTGAGTACTGAGCATGCACAATTGAAAATATCATGCAAAGATTGAAGTATCTTTACATCTTTTCATCAAATAGCTGCATAATTTGACTTCTCTGTAAAGAATTTCTGCAGGAACGTCATGATGATGACTAATTTTCATGTAAGGCCCCAAAATGGAAACAACAACTCACATTAACCATTGAGTAACGTCAGTCGATTAAGACCTAATCACCAGAGACTTGGGATCCTGAATTCTTTGAATTCACTGTATCTTTCAAGATGAATAAAGGTTAATGTGTACTTTTATTCTATGTTTGTTTGTGACTAACATCATGACCAACACGTAGTTGATGTCATTCCCTCATAGCCAACCGGATAGAGCCTTGCTGCCAGCAAGCGTCCATAGCCCCGGCAAGGTTATCATTACAATTCTCCTAAGTAGAGCCCCACTGCTAGTGAGCGTCCATAGCCCCGGTAGAGTTACTTAGATGGCTTAACTTGGATTTTTAGTAAAATCTATTTTATTTATTTATATTTTCACTTTTATATTTTTTATTTAATTGATAGAGATTTCATAAGATTTTGTAGTTGTAACTTCATGATGCAAGGAATGAACACTTGCTAAAATTAAGATGAAAATTGGAATGGTAGCAAGGGTGACCTCAGATTTTTCACCTAATAGCTACACTGGTAGGTTCAACAAACCCAAGGATTTTAGATGTGTCATCTTGAGAAACATCCTTGAATACTCAACCCACTTTTATTGAATACAAAACTTAACAAGTAAAACAAATTTCTACATTCATGATAGTCACAACAAGTTATGCATAAATTGCAAATAATTTACCTGAATGTTCTAAATTTCCTATTGTTTTCAATGGTTGTTAGTTTGCTCCTTCATACTTTAAAGCAAAACAAAGATCCCTGCTGAGGAAACAAAAAGGCAAACAAAACACAGACTGTATAAACAAAAGGAAAAAACAAAAGGACAAAACAGAAACAACAAGAAAACAAAACAAAAAACTAACAAAATTGTACATTACTTACATTATGATATAGAAACTGACTGCCCCTTACCTCAAGCCTAGAAGTAGTGTTTCAAATGTTGGCCATTAACTAGTAATGGCACATCTTCCCTAGTCAAGGTCTTGAGCCTAAATGTATTGTCTCCAATTATTTCTGAGACTTGTAATGGACCTAACCATAGTTTGTCAAATTTTGCATGATGCCCTTTCTTTTCATGTGCCTAATCCCATCACAGCACTAAGTCTGATATCCTAAATGTTTTGACTCTTGCCCTCTTATCAAACCATCTTTTAACTACTGCTTGATGTTTGGAAAACTTCTCAATGGCTTGATCTCTTTTCTCATCTAGTTGTAACATTTGTACTATCCTGGCTTCTCTATGATTATCAAAGCCTAAATACTCATTGGCAAACTTCCAGATTGGTATTCTCAAATTTACTGGAAGTATGGGATCAGTCCCATAAACTAAATGATAAGGTGGACTGCCTAAGGTTGTCTTAAACTTGGTCCTATCTACCCATAATGCATATTTTAACAATGTATTCCACTCTTTAGGACTCTTTGCAATTAGCTTCTTGATTATATCTAATAAAATTTTATTCATAGACTCAGCTAATCCATTGCCTTGAGGATAATAATTCAAAGAAAACTTTAAAACAATCCCATATTCAAATGCCCATTTAGAAAATTTCAAAGAAGAGAAAGCAGGGCCATTATCACATACCAATGAATAGGGAGTTCCAAACCTAGTTATTATGTTTTCTTCAAGGAACTTGATAACTACCTCAGTTGTAGAGAACTTGCAACATGTGGCTTCAGTCCACCTTGTACAATAGTCTGTCACTGTCAGTATGAACTTGTGTCCTGTAGAAGATGGAGGATTGATGACTCCAATGAAATCCAGGCCCCATTGTGCAAATGGTCTTGATTCAATCACAGGCTGTAATGGATTGGCCTAATTTCTTCCCTTATCTGTTGTAGTCTGACAGGTGTGTCAACTTTTAATGTGACTCTCTATATCTTTGAACATCATGGGCCAGTAGTAGCCTACCCTCAATAATTTGTGTTGTAGCTAGATGGGAACCATGGCCAGTTCCGTACTTGTCATGCAGTTCTGTTAACACCCTATCTACCTCAACTCTATTTAGACATCTCAGATAAATTCCATCATTGTTCTTCTTGAACATAAGACCTCTTTGTACCATATATTTTTGTGCTTTAATCTTCAAAGCTCTCCTCTGAGAAGCTTTCATCTTACTTGGGTACTTTCCAGATATTAGAAAAGCATTTAAATCACCATACCAGTTTGATGCATCATGGGAATTCAACACATATTGCTGCTTTATCAAATCTAGGTCTATGTTTGCTATTGTTTACACCAATGCCTGCCCTCTGACCAGCTTCATTGGAATGATTTCCATGTTGAACTCTTGTAGCATGGTGATCCATTTGGCCCTCTTTTCACCAGGCTCGTTCTGCATCGGCAGCATCTTCACTGCTATGTCTGGTACTATGGCTTTGACCTGGCTGTGCAGAATATAGTGCCTAAACTTCTTCATAGCCCTTATTAATGTGAATGCTTGTCTCTCAGTGTCCAGATATCATAGCTGTGCGTCCTTCAGAGGTGCGCTCATAAATGCAATGGGCTTTTCCTCATTGTCTGCACCCTTCTGCGTCAAGGCAGCCATGACTAAATGGGAGGATGCAAAGGAGTATATATAAAATGGCTTGGTGTAGTTTGGGCTCGCCAATACAGGAGCATCAGAAATGGCCTTCTTAATATCTTCAAACGTAGCCCTAGCTATAGGCATCCACTCCATCTATGCATCCTTCTTTAACATAGCGTTCAATGGTTGCATAATTTCTGCAAAACCTATGATGAACTTCCGAACAAAGGTAATCTTACCAAAAAATGATTTCAACTCTTTCCTAATGTTTGGTATTTGCAAATTTTTTATTGATTCTATTCTATCTAGATCAATCGATATTCCATCTTCAAAAATGACATGCCCTAGTAATTTACCCTCAGTTACTCCAAATGAACATTTCTTAGGGTTAAGGGAAATTCCATACCTCTCACATCACTTAACTATTTTCCTAAGCTCTTCAGCGTGAGTGGATGCATCCTTGGAATACACAATCAGATCGTCCATATACACAATAATGCACTTACCTGATAACCCATGGAATGCAATGTCCATGGCTCTCTAAAAAGTGGCACCTGCATTGGTTAGACCAAAAGGCATTCTTTTATATGCATAATTTCCCCATTTACAAGTGAAGGTGGTTTTTAATCTATCTTCTCTATCTATTAAGACCTAGTTATAGCCTGAGAAACCATCTAAAAAAGACATCATCTTTGCCCTGTTTACTGCTTGCAGTACTTCATCTATTGGAGGTAGAGGATAATTATCCTTTTCAAATGCTTTGTTCAAATTTCTAAAGTCTACGCATAACTTGATGTCTCCATTTTTCTTCCTCACTGGTACTAAGTTAGCTACCTAGGCTAAATGTCTGACTAGGAAAATTATTTTGGCAAACAATAACTTCTTTACCTCTTCAAAGATTAAAGGCTCTAAAATGGCATTCACAGGCCTTTGTTTTTGCCTAAATGGTTTAACTTCTGGTCTCAAAGGTATCAGGTGAGTTATGATGGATGTATCATATATTTTCAAGTCTTCATATGTCATGCTATGACGTGTTTGTATTCTTTCAAGACACCTAAAATTTCTTTTCTTATTTTCTCAGAGCAAGCCTTTCTAATCAGTACATTTTGTGGACTTTGCTCTGTCCCTAGGTTGTGTGGATCACACTTACCCCCTTCTATTTTGGGTAAGTCTTTCTATCTTATTACTCCATCAAAGTCAAAAATATGTTCTAATTCAATTACTCCCTTGGGTAAGAAGTTGCTCTTCAAGTTGATTATATCTTCTTAATCCCATGTTATCTCAGGCCTTTCTTGTTCATCAATGATTTGAGCCTCAAATACCTCATTACAAGTCAAAAAATCAATAATTTGTTGATCCCCTCCAAATACCTAAAAATGTGTAACATTGTTTGGGATACTGGGAACATTAACTAATTGAACAACAAATCACCTCAATCCTGACAGTGTCAATGGTTCTAATGTGCTAGCAGCAACTGCTAGTGCATCCAGCCTATGGTTCAGCTCTCTAGGGATATGCTCTAAGTTGAAAGCATCAAATGAATCTATTAAACCCCATACCCTATGTTTGTAACAAATCATTTTCTTGTAATTGCAAGCATATAGTTTCCTTACTTGTCTGACCACTAGCTCAGAATCTAAAAATACCTTAATCGTTTTCACCCTTTTCTTGATGGCCATGACAAGTCCCAAAATTAAGGCTTCATATTCAACAATATTGTTAGTACAGGAAAACTACAGTCTATATGCTGCTAGACATGATTTATCCTGAGGATCTATGAGTTCAACACCCGCACCCGCACCCTATTTTGATTTGGACCCATCACATTTTAGCGTCCACATGCCATCTTTACTTTTCTAACCTTTTACCTTGGCATGCTTTGTCCCTTCTATCACTTGTGAGGTGCTGGCCTATTTATTCATGGGTATTTCTGTTTGGTTAACTTGCATATGTGTATTTTTAGCTTGTAACTTAGAAAGACAACTACCCCTGTCCTTTATTCCTTCTCCTAAATATGAAATCAGAGCATTTACACTACTCTAAAAGTATCTTTGTGGTTGATCAGGATTCACATTTCCCTCTTGCAGCCCTACCCTCTTCGTGCATTTTTTATATTCATATTCAATGATGTCTTTGCACATTCCACAACTTTCCTCAGAATGTGGCCTATCATGAACTCTACATCTGTCCTTATACATTTTACATTGGACTGGTAGATTTTGTTTAATGTACTCTTCCATCTCTTGTCTAATGGCATGACCAAATTTGTTCATTGCACTATTTTCTTCATCTAAAGAATTTCCATCAGACTCAATAAATAATGCCGTCTTATTTTTGACATGTTTTTCTCTAAAGTTTATCATCATGATCTCTTCAATTTGTACCCCATTATTAGTGATCCTATAAACACTAGGCTCAATAGTAGCATATAATATTTCATTAGTTCGATTATACTCTATTATCATGTGTCTCATCCTAGGTTCTGCCTCTATTCTAATATGGCTTGGGACACCTCTCCAAGGTAGCCACATATGTGAAAAATTAGTGGCCATACATCTGTTTATTGTCTTGGACCAGTCCCTACTTAGCAACATTCCATAATTTACATGTATATCCATAATTTGAATGTTAATGAATTAGCTTACCCTAGGGTCTGAAGCTAATTGCATTTCGATGTTCATTAGTTCTCCTATCACACTAACCTCAGTTTTATCTAACTGTGTGACAACCTTAGCAGATTTGGTGGGAGTCAGCCCTAGAGTTTTACATATCTCTAAGGGCATTACATTGGCTGATGTACCAGAATCTACCATACAATTATGTATGTTCTTCCCACACAATCTAATAGTTAACAAAAAAGGAGGAGCATCCTTCTTATCAGCATACATTACTACATTTGTATTGGAAGGCTGCTCAACTTTCTTACTTTTCTCTTTAGGCGGTGAATCTCTATTAGGAATGGTTATATTAGCAGAAACCCCATCTATCATGGATGTATCCAAGGACTTTATAAAAGCATTTCTAATCCATGGAGTTTTTAATCATTCACTTAGAGGTATACTGACGTTAATTTTCTTTATTTCTTCTGACAAGTAACTCATTAATCTTGTTGTCTCTATTGTTTCAGTTTTACTTGTTTGAACCTTTTGTACTACTATTCCACTATTTTCATGCTGACTAGATTTCAGTATGGTAGGATTGTTGCTAGCATTCTGATCTGGGGGTGTATTGAAGTTGTTAGGAGGAATGGAAGTGGTGAAAGGTCCTCCTGGCCTAGTGTTGTTCCTTAAATTGTAGGTGTGGTTTTTATTTGTCTGTTGAAAGGCCTGCACCTCTTCTGTTTCAGTCAACACTTCATTTTCAATTTCAAAGGGAAACTAAAAAGCATTTAACACAAAGGCTAATTCAGGATAAAGATTTTCACAAAAGTATGGTTCATCTTCTAACAATTCATCCTCTTTCTTTTCTGCAGTTGCAAAGGTAAATGTTTCTAAGACTAAGGTTGTATCATATCCAGAGGGTACTACCTCATTATCCTTGGGAATGAGAAATTTAGAAGTAAGAGGCTACACATCTATATTAAAAATGTTGGCTGCTAAGTGGAACTGTGGACAGTCAAGCTCAGCATGGGCATTGGTATTGTGAAATCTGCACCAATTTTTTGGTCCTGTATTGGCCATTTGGATGCCAGCTATTTGTTTTGCATAATGATTATTTATGTTCTCAAAAGGAGAAGCTAGGGTACCATTGTTTGGTCCAGTGTTCCATGTCTTAGGTGGCCTAGGCTAATTCTGATTTTTGTTATTGTTATCCCAGTAGCCCTATTGTCTATCACTGGCCCTCTATTTTGTATTAGCTGCCCTTGGTTAGGACCTTGATGTTGATTGTAGTTTTGATTCTGATTTGAACATTGGACTTGGTTTTTATTTTGGTTATGGCTCTAATTGTAGTGTTGATTGTAGTTCTAATTTTGATTTGAATTGTAGTTCTGATTTTGGCCTTGGCTATAATTCTAATTTTGATTGTATCCTTGGTTACCTCTTCGATAAAGATTCTCATTTCTTAGTTGTGTCACTTTGATGGTCAATCTTTTCAAGTGTGACGTGATCTCTTTGATCTCTTCTCTTTCTTCCTATTCTTTTGCCACAGTTGTATCCCTAGGAGGTTGGAAGAAAGGCTTACCACTATTCTGACTGTTATTAGTAGTGTTACCCGTGTAAGGAGCTATGGCTTGGATTGGGGTAGGACTATACACAGGTGTGTATATAGGAACCTAATTTAATAGTGGAGTGTGATGCATAGGGACTCCATTCCAAGGTTGTGCCTGATTTTGCATTCCAAGATTTCCTCCATTGACAAATGGACTATAAGTTGTACGCCTCATCTCTTGGTTTACTAAGGCTGCCTCTTTGTAGGCTTTGTATATTGAATCTATGTTAGGTTTTCTTTTGACAAACATGGTAGTTAAAGGATCCAAGGCTGCATAGTACATAGCTAACAAGGTATCATCATTCACAGTGTAAGGATCTACCAACCTAGGGTAGGCCTTTTGAAACCTATCATTGAAATTATCAATCAGTTCTCCCTCTCCTCTTTTTATGGTAGCCAATTTATGATACAAGATGCAAGGATCAATGGTTCCTCTAAATCTAGACAAAAAAGCTTCTTCCATAAGGTCCTAGGAAGAAATATAGCCATTGGGTAAGTTTACATATTAGTTAGAGGCTTGTTCATTGAAGGTGTAGGGAAACAATCTACACACAACATCCTCATGTTCCAACATGGCCCTAAAACATGCCTCTTTGAATATTCTAATGTGGTCTTCAGAATCTTGGTGCAACTGGTATTTTGGACATATCTTTTCAAGATTTTTGGGCATCTCATGATAATCTATGAAGTGTATGGGAGAATTAGCATTAAAGTAATCCATTGCAGGTACTTGTGCTTGATCTGGACCTATAGGAATACCTAGATTCACTGGTGGGATAGGATTTCTAGGAGGACTAGGACCTCTAGGAGTATCTGAACCAAGTTTTAAAGATTTGAATGATGAAATGTCAGGGCTCACAATATTATGGATAGTGTAAGATGATCCAAGAGGTGTGTTAGATGAGCCTCCTGGATATGTTATTTTAGGGTTCCAAATCAGAGGACTCTTACTTTGCCTTATATCAGGTAATTGCACAAATACATCTTTGAATTGGATCTAGACCTAGTCACTCTCCTACTATTATGAGCCAGCCTTACTTAGAACAAACCCTAACTCCAATCAATCCCTCCTTCTAGTGCCAAAAAACTATTGGTGATTGTTTTTACACATTCATAACAATTAGTTAAAATTCACATAAATAAACCAAAACTAACTTGAAAGATATGAAGAAATCGATTAAGATTTTCTTAATCCCATGTTTAATATGGTCAGGTCTTAACCTATTGAGATAATTCAGTTGGTTGATGTGAAGATGTAATATGCAAGGGGCCTTACGTGATCTAGGGATTCTTGATGGTTTACTGGACTCAAATAATGAAAACTGTCAGATACCAACTCAGTTGTTCATGCTTCTTTCAAATGATCAGACAATTTCCTTTATGATTTTGTGTTTAAGCTAAGTATTTTAGATGGGTTAGGAAAAGTTAGAGAAAGCTAAACTAAACTTCATTCATTCTACCAAAGGATCTAATTGTTCTATTATGCACTTCATAAGTAATACAGCAAATTGATCAAATCCACAGACAAAACTTTAAGTGTAAATTCTAAACATTTTCACAAACATACACTTAAAATTGCAAGCTCTAAGAAAAAATGTTTCAAACACAATGACGAGAAAGAAAACACTCAGAAGATAGATGCAGAATTCCATATTCAATTGTATTAGAAACAGACAGTCATATAAGATTTACAATGTCTGAATGACTCTTAACTTCAATGATCAAATTACAGAAAACTTACAAGCTTTATAGATACACTAAGGAAGCAGGATGTTCCACATGTTCCCTATTGCAGACACAGGTGACCTCATTCTTCTACTCCTAAATGCTAAATGCTATCTTTTACAAACTCTTGCTGTTACAAATCCCTGTGTAGCTCCTATGTAAAGTTTTATAGTGTAAAGGGGCTCAATATATAGATCTGATTATCCCTAATACCATTTCAAACCCTAGCTAAGCAATGGTTCAAACCTCCAGTTACAGCAATAAATGTTGGAGAACAAGTCTCCCAAAATATCTCTATAGCTTCAAATCTGGGCAAAATATTTCCCTTCTGGAAACCCTAGCAACTCAAAAATAACTTATGTAGTCTACTGCAATGATGTTTTCATTTGCATTTTGTCTTCATCATTGAAGACCCTTGACTTTTCGCACCTCATCCTTATCTTCCTTTTGCTTCCTCTGAGATTTGATCTCCTCTCCATGATGTCATCGTCATCAAGCTCCTTCTTCTTCCTCAACTGCAAACCTGCAAAATAGATAAAAATGGATTAAAAACTATATCAAGTTGCTTCACCAATTTATTACCTGGTCAAAGAGTTAGATGGGGAAAGTTGTAGCAATTACTGACGCCTTTACGCCTCTTTTATAGTCGGTTCAAATCTGCATATACCCTCTTGTTCGTATTCTCTCTATTGTGTTTTGCATACTTCCATCGGCATAACCACGCAGTCGGGTTGATCAAATGATTTCCAGCCAATCTCACTATTATGGCTGATGTCCTCTCTATCGGCATTGATTTCTCTTTTATCGGCGTGAGTCATGCTGGTCGGAGCAAGCTTAAAATTTCCAGTCGATCGCTCATGTTTGACTGATATAGCCTTATTCGGCTAAGTCATTCTTCCTCTCAGTATAACATTTGCCCATCGACACGGAAAAAAAAAACTTCTACCGATCTTCCTTTTTTGGCTGACACAATTTTTATCGCTTTGTTTCCTGCCCTTTTCGTTTGTTTAAATCTTTGTATCTTCCGATATACAAGTCGGGCATGATACATTCGTTTAATCAGAATTCAATCTTTTCTAGTTCTGCGGCTTGCATGTATCCCTTGTATATAACCTTCATATACAAGTTTGAAATATGCATGGACTTAATCATGTTCAATAATTATTTTGAGTCCGCCCAATGTACATGACCCTTGTATCTTTTGGATATACATTCGGGTTTGATACAAGTATTTAATCAGATTTTATTTTCTCTTCAATTTTGCATTGTATGTATCAAGAAATACACGTTATGCAATGCATCTCCTAATGTACATTCGGGTTTGATACATCGTATAAATCGGATTTGATTTCATTTGGATTCCGGCCCTTGTAGATAAGAATATACAAGCCCGATATACAACAAATTAACCCTATTTCATAAAAGTTTAGTTTCGGGCAATGTATAAAGCAATGTATATATTAATATACAAGCCTGTAGCATACAACAATTTAATCATGTTTAATGACCTTTTGGGTTCCACATAATGTATCTCTGCCTTGTATGTTTTGGAATGTACGTATACCGCAACATACATACAAGTCGAAACATACAAAGACTTAATTCTAATTCATAAATGTTTCAGGTCCAGGCAATGCATAAAGCAATGTATATTTCTTTGTATGTAGGATACATACCATGCACAAAATATACAACAATTTAACTCTGCTTCATAATTTTTTCAAATCCGCGGCAATGTATAAAGCGCTGTATATGGTGAATGTATGTAAGAGACATACAAACAAAAGATGCATCTGGTGGATTTGAACCAAACATTCATTTCAACTCTAAAACCATTTCGGGTCCACCTTGTATGTATACATACAACCTTTATTAAAATGCATACAAGCAAAAGGGCATACAATCGACTTTGTATGTGAAAGAGATATACAATGGTCTTTGTATACAAGAGAACTTGTATACAAAGAGCCTTGTATATTGACCCGACATACAAACAATAATGCATATGCAACCCAATTGCCAATGCAACTAAGTATAAAATGATCTTGCACATACAAAGGGCCTTGTATATGCAACAACAAACCCTTCCCTTGTACATTTTACCAAAATGCTCATAACTTGCAAAATATGGCAAATTTTAAGATGGTTCAAAAGGAAACCCTAGCTCATTTTTCGCAAGGAATCCAACCATATTATGCCCTGGTACTGAAAATGCATTTTTTCTCTATTTTTAACAAAGTTTGCAATTTTACCCTCTTTTTCCCTTTACCACCAAACAAACCCACACACAAAAAGCAAAAAGGAAAAGCCACGACAGGGGTCCTCATTTTGCTAAGGAGTAAAATGGGGCATGTTGTGAACATCACAATAGGGTGCTGCAATTTACCCAGGCATGGGTAGACGAATAGATAGATAGGTTGAAGAAGAGAGGAGTAGCTATTATAGTGGATAGTAGAAAGAAAAGGCATGATATCCTTAATGAGGAGTATGATGACTTCCTCAGAGAGAAAAGGAAATCTAATGGGGAAAGGCTACCCACTTAGAGACAAATAAAAGGACCCCCTAGAGGAAAGAAGACTGATAATGAACCTAAGGGGGTGATAATTGAAAGAATTGCAATACCAGCTAAAGGTGCATCTACATCAGGGCAGGCATCGGCCTCATCTGTACTACCTCTAATGGATAAACCAAAGACCAAAAGGATCCTGAGGCTAGCTGTAGAGACTGCAGAAGTACAAGATGAGGGCCAAGCCTCACAATAGAATATGGAAGAGGATATCCCACTTGAGGAAGAGCCAGTGAATAAAGAGCCTGCAAGTGATGACTCGATGATGGTCAGCAGGAAGAGGAGGGCACCGCTGATAACGTCACCACCTAAGAAACAAAGAACATCTATGAGGGGCGATATCAAGGTGGACCCTATAGTATTAAGAGGAGTTGGTGGTGAAGTGTTTAGAAAAGAAATGTAGCATGATGTACCACTTCCCACCATTATTTAGTTTAAGACTGAGAAGGCAGAAGAATAGATAAAAGAAGCCTCCAAAGCAGGTCATGGTGGTACTTTCTCCTTGGAAGACACTGTCGACCTATCAGATGATGAGGTGGTACAAAATGTCACTTCTCAGAAGATGGAAACCCTCGCTTCTAGTACTCGCATGACCCCACACGGGACCCGATCAGTACAGATGGTGGTATTGGAAGAGTTGAAGCAAACAGAGCAAGAAGAGGCAGAAAGTAGCCCAGAAAGGGCAGCCCAACAAATTGGGCTTGATAAGTTAGTCAATTAGGTGACTAGCCCTGTAGTGATAGACTTAACATATAGGGAGGATGTGACCCCCGAGGACAAAGCAGGTGTACCTGATAAAACAGAAAAGGTTGAAGTAGCCAAGTAGACAGAGGTAGAGAGCGATGCTCTAGATATGGGCCTGTTGGTTTTTTCCTAGACTGGATGCTTACTCCCAGATTTCCCTACAAGGTAGCCATCAATGATCAACAGGATCTCTGGGCCAGGGGCCAACAGTGTAGGAGATAGACTCTATATTTTATCTCCTCTTCTTCTTCAGGCTCTGCAAAACCTAGGGGGGTATTCCCTACTCAACATCCATGAGGATATGCATACAAAGGCTGGGATGCTAACAGAAAGCAGATAAGTCCTCCTGTAAGTAGACCAAAACTGAAAGATAAGAGCAAAGGGGCTAGCTTTGGGCCTATTTGCAGTTGTAGACAGAGGACTTGGATCCTAAAACTAATTCTACTATCCTAATGGTTGTTTTAGAGTTTGATTTTGATTTTAAGTTTGGATGCAAAGCTAGACATGGTTGTAACACAAACACAAAGCAAGATTGGTGCCTATCCAGGGCCTGGAGTCAGTAGACATACATCTGTGAATGATATGCATGAACAACTAAAACTAGATTTCAAGGGGATACATATGATACCTACCTTACAGATATCTCCCAATACAGAGTGTTAAGCTATCTATACTTATGGCATCCCTATTACAGTATACCCTTCCCAATGTTCAATCTAAAAATAGTTTAATCTACCCCTTGAGCAGAAGTTAAAAGATCAGACATTCAACACAGGAATTCTATGTTATAGAATCTTAGACATTCCTTGAATACCTAGACTCAGAAGAAAGATACATGCAAAATTGGAGACAGAATTAGCATAACACATGCAAACATAGCATTATTCATATAAAATTGACCATGAAATCAGTGGATTCATGCAAAAACATACAACAGGAGATACATAAACTCACAAGTTTTGCTGTACAGAGCAACCAAATCAGCTGTATTGTATTACAGAGCCAAATGTTCAACTTTCAACAACCAAAACAATGGTAACACAGTCTGCCTATATCGGCTAGAAAGTGTACCCACAGCAATTAATTACATGATTTTTACAAAAAACTGCCAGATACAGCCCATGAGAGATGGCGCCCATAAGTTATCAATGCAGTAGGCAGGAGAGTTGACAGGGGTGGCCTCAAGCCCTATGCCACCATCTGGAAGTCTTCATACTAAAAATTAGGCAGTTTAATCACTTGTACTGTCGCCCACACCCCTGCTACAATTGCCATTGATAGCTCAACCACCCGCGGCCTACTTGGAAACCGTCGCACTGTTCAAAATGGAGCTTCCCGCCAAGAAGCGCTTCCTCGCAGGTTCAAAATAATGTAGGGAGATTAATCCCACATGCATAGTGAGAAGACCACTCTAGTAGTTTAAAAGCATAGCCACTAACATACTAAGTGTTGAGCGCTTTTGCCGCGCTCGACACACAAGCCCTCGCCCAAAGCCAAGCCATCGGCTTGCCCCAAAAAACTCTCGCCAATCTATCAAGTCTCTCCGATGGCAAACAAAACACACCCTCCGTCGCAGTGACTCCCTCCATCGGAGCATCCAAAAATCCTCTGGCCGACCTCATGTGTTACACCGATGAAGCCCATCGCAATCCCCTGTCGGCCAGACCAATCCCATTGGTCAACCTGAAACTCCTCTGACTGACCTCAATAGTCTCGCCGACGCCATCGCAAACTCCATATTTCCCATCATCGGCCAGAGATAGACCATCAGGACAACTTCCATCAACTAGGCTGATAAAACATGTCTCACCAATGGCCAAGCAAAAAACACCCGTCGCCAAGACAAAAACCATCGGCCAACCCAAAAGTAATGCTCGCCGACAACAAAAGTCACGCTGATGGCAACTTGGCTTCCCATCTCCATCGGTGTGACTTAGACCGTTGAAGCAAGACCACAAACCTATGCCGATAGCTGCCATCACGCCGATGAAACCAAAAACATAAAGCTTTGAACCATTGAACCGGTTCAAACAGATGGTTCAATGGCGAGGTTCAACACTGAGGTTCACCAGCGAGGTTCAAACCAAAAGTTCAAAGACATAATCGGAGCACTAAAAAAACAAAACTTTCGCTGATGGACAAAACATGATGACCCCTTCCTCAGGAAAGATGATGCGGATGCTACAAAACACTGAAGGGGTGCCAAAACTCAGAACCTTTTGGATTTTTTGGGAAGGTGCCTGCATGAAAAATTGCTCAGAAACTAACAGTCAATTCAGGCACCAACAGGGCCAACAACAACAAGAGTTACCTGATGAGCCTAAGATAGTTGAAGTTCAACAAAAGGGTGGAAGTGATAAAGATACATTAGATGATGATGCCGTCTGGACTCAACAGGCCATAGGAGAAAAGGATAGATTGGGTCATGAGGACCTTAAGATGCCAGAGGTCAGTATATCAGGTGCAGAAAAAAATGTAGCCCAAGATCAGGGTGATGCACTAGGATTAAACACACAGACATCCACAGATACAAATATACCTCAGGGTGAGGAAAATACCAAGGTGGATGAAATTCAAAAGGAGGTGGCGCAAGATTAGGCATAGGATCATCATGTGGATATTCCACAAGATCCCCCCCATAGAAGGAGACCCCTCAAGAAGAATAGATAGAACAAGATCCCCCTCATGAGGAATGTCATGAGGAAGAAATTAGGAAATCCCCCTCTCCACAAAGAATAGAGGCAGATATTGGAGATCAGGGTGGACATGATGGTGATAAAACACAACAAGGATCTGGAGATGAAGTGCCTCAGTGGCTTGAAAAGGAAATAGGTATGGAACAAGGTTTTGAAGTTCAAGAATTTGATGTTTCAACCTTGTTTGCAGAGACCATCATGAAACCAAAGAGGAAAGCTAGATTAACATCTACTATCAGAAGAGATCTTGCTACAGGCAAAAGGACTACCCAAGTAGCACTTCTCACAGTAGAAAAGGAGAAAGGCAAAATCACCATGGAAGAATTCCAGATCACCACATTTGATTTGGGTTTTGCTAATGAGGACCAAGAGGGTCAAGAAGGGAAGGATATAATTGATTCTTTAGCCCAAAGGGTAAAGAAAGAAAAGAAGAAAAATAAACAGCATAAAGAGTACATTGCTCAGCTGCATGTATATATAAAGAGGTTGACTAACCCTGATAGTACACCAGCAGATCCTACAGTCCCATTAACTTTTATATCATAGGAGGAAGTTAATAAGATGGACCTCATGAAGCATCAAGCCATGATCATGGATAGGTGGATGCTATCAGTGCTAACAGGAGCTGAGGAAGTATTGAGAACCTCTTTACAGAGGTGGAATTCTTTGAGCACTTTAAAGAGGAAAGTGGATAAAATGTAGAATGAAACAGGAAGGAGGTCATTCTAGCTGGAAAAAGCCTTGAATGCTCTAAGTGAAATGAAGAGGATTGATCCTCAGGTCCTGATAAATAATCAGGTATTAAATAATAATATTGCCCTGCTAGTAGAAGTATGGTATGAAGATATCAAGTTCAAGTGTGATATTCTGAAGAAGTGCAATGGCAAGTTAAGAGATATCAGTATAAAACTGCATAGCATGATGGTAGATGAGGCAGAAATTTTGGAATCTCTAGAAGGAAAGGTAGAGGGAAAGATAGAAAGTGAAGATGCAGATTTTTCCATCAAGGCACTGCATGATAATTTCCAGCTGGTGGCTGATGATCCCCTCACCCACCTGACGGAAGAAGTGATGGATAAGATCATGAGGATCAAGGTCAGGGTGGAGAATTATAATGAAACATTAAATAACAAGAAAGGTAAATTGGAGGCCCTCAAAGATAACGTTCAGGCCCACAAGCACGCCATCACTAAAGCCAAAACCCAAGATGGTGGGGAAGTAGATAAAATAGTACAAGCTTATGAAAATATCAGGACAACAGTAAAGGTCCATATACAGAATGATATTCATCAGGGCAATAGCGATACAGAAAGTGATGATCATGATAATCATGATGACGAAGAAGAAGATAAAGAAGAGGAGCCTGAGGAATGAAAGGAAGATGCATCCCCAAAGAGACATATGCATCAGGTACTTAGAAGATAACAAGTAACCCAGATGGTTGCTAGCTGGCAACCTGTGCCACAAGAAAGATGTTGACTAAGTCAAAGAAGAATTATTTACCACTAATCTTGATTGACAAATCTTGACCATAGGTCATTTGTAACCACTCCCTCACCTTGTTCTATAAAAGGTGCAGGGAAGCCATATTTTGAACATTCAGAAGCTTAATTGAAATTTGATTGCTGAAATATCAAGACATTTTTCAAAGTTGTTGTAAACATACATGTTTTGCATACTAAATGAAAGAGAAGACCATTTGATTACAAATCTTCATAAATCCTAAGTAATCTGTGTTTGAAATCTTGATACTTTCTTTGATTTGTTGCGTCCCTTAGAGTGCTTATTAGTCTACTAGTGTTGTTTTCATTCCTTATCCTTTGAAGTTAGTATCATCTGTATCTAGCTGTGGAATATCTTGGTGAAAATATGGTTTGATTTCTTCTCCTCATGACTGTATCTAGTGTGTATGTGGTTCAATAGCTAAAGATTCACCAAAATTTGAAGTATTCTTTTAAATTTCTTTTAATTTCATAAAATTCACCATCACAATTGCAAATAATAGAGAATTAAAAGCAAATCACATGAAATATGCTGACATCTTGTAGATAATTAGATATACATAGCATATTTGGAGTTAAAGCATGTTAAATTGATAAATATCATGCAAAGATCTAAGTACAAACACAATATTTGAATAAATATAGTAGCAGTAACCTCACCTCTCTGTGTAGTATATTTATAGGAATGAAATCTACTGATCAATAAACGTAAGGCCCCTGAATGATTAACAGCAACACACATCAACCACTGAGTAACATTAGTAGATTATGAACTAATCAACAGAGACTTGGGATCATGAATTCTTTGAATTCATCATATCTTTCAAGATAAATAAAGGTTGTGTAACTTTTATTTTATGTTTGTTTATGAGTAACATCATCAACAACAGGTGTCAACCTTTGAATCACTTAGAATGTGAAAAGCAACAACCTTGTGTGACAAGTGTTGGATGACTACAAAGTGCCTTTTGAGGTGAGATAGAAAGTCTTCCAACCTCAAAATGTATCACATGAGGCTTACCAAACAACTATGTGACCTCTAACCTCTAAAAGGTTGCACATTCAATTAGACAAGATGTTGTCTAACCTCGTCAATCTAAGTACACTTAAGTTATAATGAATAGATAAATTAATCACTCTAACACCCCCCCTTAAGTGATACTTGGGGAGATCACAAAAATGCAAGAGATACATAGATATGGTTCTTTGCTACTAGGCCATGTTAGGTACCCATGTACAAAGTTTCTCGTAAAGTGGAGAAAAGGAGAAAACCCCAAGGGAACAAAATGTTGGAAACAAGGCAGATAACTGAGAGGGGGGAGTGAATCAGTTATCTTAAAACTTTTCTTACTTTTATTTTCTTTTCTTATATTAACATTTAGTGCTATATCAAAACATGAAAGCATAAGTAACCATAAGAACTGAAATGAAATTAACAAACATCACACAAGGATTTTTACATGGAAACCTTGTTAAGGGAAAAACCACGAGGTGACTAACCCAAGATTGTATTCTCTGTTAAAAGAATAAAGGAGTACAAAATGGCACTTGATAGTTAGGGGTCACTGCCCAAGTACACTGGTCACAAGAGGCTCACTTCCTACAAGAGACTCACTATCTACAGAACTTACAGAAGATAACCAAGTGTTTGAATTGATGAACAACATCTGCGTATGCAAGAATTTAGTTCCAGTTAGGCACAATATACTGATCTAATACATTTCATCCTTCCTTTGCTTAGTATTGCTATTCTATCACATTCTAGACTTGGATTGAAGCTTTCACACTTATCTCTGCTATTCTTCACACTCCATTCATACACACTTCACACAAGCTTGAATCCATCGAGTATATATATATCCACATCAAGGATTTCGAACAACTTTCTAGTCGGCAACAAGAACACTTAGGATATTTGCAAGTTACTATTCTATCAGCTGAATCCATGTTTGATTTATGATGCGTACCAAAATCTTAGGCATATAGGTCATTACCTATGTTGACCAAATCATATAACACTTCAAGCTATTTGATCAATACCTTCTCTACATCCGGATTGAGGTCTGATACCCTGTTGGTCAGTTCTTCCTCTAACTGCACTGTCTGTCTGGAGTCCGATAATCAGATGCTCATATCTTTCACATGCTTTGTCACCAGAGGCTAAATCTCTAGAGTACAATATTTCAGATACTCCTTATTACTCATCCAAATCTGCAATATGCTGGGTTTCACCATCAAAGAGTTCCGGACCCAACTGTCAAACCCTATCATATGCTCTATTCTTTGACAACCAGATCAACTTATCTTCAATCTGACTTCCGGTATGAGTAATTTATGTATTGCGGATATGAAGGATATACTTTGTTGCCATCATTGACAACACTTAAGAATCCTAGCAGTCTCTCTTGCCAACAATCTCCCCCTTTGGTATTGATGGTAGCACTTAGTGAAAAATGACTAAGTGTCACAGTAACTCCCTCTTTTCTTGTGCTCAATCTTTCCATACTACTTACCAGTTCTCCCTTAATGCCAGATTCCTCATTTTTCACTGCTCTTCACTCCCCCTTTGACATCAGTGGTAAAGGGTGGGATCTGTAAACCAAAACTATGAAAAAAGATTACTAAATAAAGCTGCATATGTACATACAATCCATAAGATAAACTTACATATACTTAAGTATATCTACAAATGTAGTCTTCAACTGTATAAGCTCTATGGCCCAACTTCTCTTCATCCTATACAAAATGGAGATGTGTCCACTCAACAAAAATGTAAATGCTTCTACATTTTTCAAATCTATAGGATCACTGCTCTGAGCTGTACTTAGAGCATTTGCCAAGGCATCATGCATTGCCTCTAACTTAGGGATGATTATCCCTCAGAGTTCACCCATTCTATCCATTATATTCTTCTCCTCCTTAACCAATTTCTTTATTTCATTTATTATAACAACAGATTGGCATTCTTGATTCACCAAAGAGATAGTAAGGGGATCAAAATTCTGAGATAGACTTGACAATTTTCCTTCTTGTTCTTTCATTTTCTTCTCAATGTCTTCTACCACTTTAGGCTAGGATAAATAAAATTTGTATATGTCCCCACCATCCTTAAGAACATTTACAATGCTCTTTATGCCAATGTCTAGGGTTTTTCTATCATTAGCAATTAGCCCTTGTACCTCACTGAATCATTTTCCCAAGAATTCCTTTCGAACCTTAGTTTCTAATGATTTTTCTAAAGATTCAAAATGTGTATTAACAAAATTAACTAGGTTCTTCATATTATTGGATGGAGAGATAGATTGATCCTTCTAATACGTCGACATGATCTTCTTCGGCACTCCAGAAGCAATACATAGTAGGTCACTGTCCTCCATATGAGATTTCAAGAGTTTTTCTTTGGCTTTGGCCTGAGCAAAGGATGCTATCTTCATTATCTGAACCAGAGAGAGAGAATCTAGATTTAGTGGCCCTTGAATCAACTCAGGTTCATCTAACTCTGCAACTTCCTTGTCCAAGAAACTGCTTCTATAGTGTCTCTTGTAGTCTCAACGTCCTTTTCTTTGGAGATGTCTGGACTGATTTTCTTATTGTCATCAATAGTGTTTGTCTCTTCTTTCTGTACTTCCTCTTTTGGAATAGAGGAGTCTAAGGCCTCAGATGGTTGTTCAGGAATTTTCTTTAATCCTTTGACATCCATGTCAGAAGACTCTTCATTGATTTTCTTTAATCCTTCAACATCCATGTTAGAAGGCTCTTCATCTACTTCCTTTACAATGGGAAGATTAAACCTTTTCAAGGATTTCCAGAGAATTTCTTTTGTTTCATCAGCTATTTTGTCACTTTCTCCAAGAATGAGTTTATTCATTATAAACTTGCTCCCGAAATCTTCTTTTCTATCCTTGAAAACCATATTCATTTGTTTTGGAGTGCTAGATGGACATAACTGTATCACTATCTGTTCTCAGATTTCCAAGTCTTTTGGCTTTGTATTTTCTTTTCTTAGCTTTAGTGCTTCTTCTAGGCTTTTAGGAATTAATGAAATTATTTCAATGAAGGCTTTGTTGTAGATGTTCAAGTACCTAACAATTTCTTCCTCAAGTATTCTCTTATCTGCATAATTGTATTCATCATAGAATTCTATCACCAACTACAGGTTTCCATCCACAATGACTGCTTTGATGATGTCTTCAATTGAGAGAGTGGGTTTCTCAACAAACTCTTCTATCTTCTACTCCTCATCATTATTTTCATCCTTGGAGCATTTGTGCTTGGCTTTCTTTAATTCTCTAACCTTCATATCTGATTCTGTCTCTTCATCATCCTTGAGGCTCACATATGTCCTTGTGGCCTTAGTCTTCTTTCTCTTTTCACTTTTGACAGGTGGTTAGGTTTTTGATTTGGTAGTTTTTAGGCTTTCAAAAGTGACAGGGGCAGAACTTCTAGTAGATCTCGTCCAGGTAGAGGCTTTCACCGAAATGCTTTTTTTCTTTGCACCTTCCCTTTCCCTTTCAATTTTCTCTATTCTTTCTCTATTTCCATCAACTGCCTCCTTTGTTATACTAAACATCCCAGTAAGTTCTTCAACCTCCCTTCTCACTTTCTTGTTTGTTTCAGGCTTCCTTAGCTCAACATGCAATTTTATGTTTAGCTCATCAAAGGTACCAAACCTTTCTGCTTCAGTATCCTTGAGTTGGCTTATCAGATGTTGAACATCAGCGTCTAATAGGTTTTCATCTACTTCATAACCCATGTGCATCACCCATATAGTCCTTGGCTCAACTGCCTCCATTAGGCATTGATCTATATCAACCATGAAGTAAACTGTGTCTTTGTATTTTTCAACTATTGATTTTGGTATTCTCTCTCTTTCATGCATCATGCTTTGGAAATTCTTGAAGTAACCCCAGAGAGCTACCTTCTAGGCTTGTGCATCACCAAGTCCATACAAATAATCCCTGATTTGAATGGAAACTAGTTTATCATTTGCACATATCAGACCTCTTGATCCTGGTAGCTCATTCATGAAGTAGAAGAATAGACACAATACCAGACTACCATACTTGAAGGAATTTTTCTTGTCTTTCTTGATCTTCTCCATATTCTCCATCAGTTGATTCAATAGAAGTCCACACAAATCATAGTCTACATTTTCTTTCAGCATCTGATATGCAACATAGATTGCTGTACTAGATACAAAATTCTCCCTACTTGAGTGATAAATCTTGTAACCAATTATAACTGATGCAAACTTGACATCCAGATCAGTAATATCATCTATAGTCATTGCTCTCTTGTCATATTTTGATCTGATAGCTTTTGTTACCATTTGATTATTCACATCTTTGAGTGTAGGTAACCCACCAGTTGAGTGTAATCTGGTTACAACCCTGATGACATCTTTGGTTATCTTAAATGGACACATTAACCACATAAAGTTATCATGTATCCTGCTCAAGACATACTAGACCCATTTCTCTTCTCCAAATGACGAGAAATGTATGCAATGTACAAAGTGCTTGTCCTTTAGGGCCTTGAATTATGTCTTGAGTTCAAAGTTCTCATTACTTAACTGTTTGCAATACAATTCTATCAATTCTAGGTCTCCCAATTCCTTAAGGTTTGTATGAATGTAAACCCTAACATCTTCTACATGCAAAACACCATGCAGGATATGGGGAAATGCACCCAAGGGATCAACTTCTAGAGATTTGAAAGGATGTTTCTTGAATTTTGGTCTCGGCCTCTCAGTGACATTCACAACCATGGGAGTTGCCATTTTAGCAATGAAATTTGGAGAGAATTTGTAGAAAGGAAATACCTTTTTACGCCTTAGGGTTTGTAGAAAATTTTAGAGTGAATTTCTACTTGATTTTGATCTTCAGCTTGAACTTGAATAATCTATAAGATCTCTTCTCAGAGCTCTTCTTTCTTCTTCATTAGTGCAAAGTGTTGTAAATGACGAATGAAAAGCCTTTTATCCTTAAACAAAACCTAATTCCCTTTCATAATAAATGCATACTTTAAGTCATCTAGTTACCCTATTTTGAGTGAATTTCTCATGAATCACTATGCAGATCTTCAATTCATCATCCAAGTGAGTTGGAAACATACATTTAGCCTTCCAAAACATGTCTCCAAATCTATAGATCATAAGCTTGAATTTTTAGATTATACCGAATTTGTTTGTGTAGTTTTCCTTTTACTAGATGGCTACTAGAGCAGGATCTACTCATAACTTCTTCAAATATTTATGCGGATTACTCAACCTTTGACTAAATGATTTTGATGAACCTTCAAGACCCCTTTAATCTACAACCTCTGACTCTTACCCATTGTGTCAAACTCAAGCACTTACTAACTGGATGGGGGAATTTGATCTCCTTTGTAGCTCCCCCTAAGCCAAAGCTCACCTTTTAATTTCTGGAAGGATTATCAGCACGGGATTTTAGTGCAGATCCATCACAAGTATTCATCACACTCTTCTTTATCCAAATCTTTCTCATCTCCTTTTGAATCTCATGTACATTCACTTTACCTTTACCTTTGTCTAGTTTCTGATCATGTTTCACCAGACCCTTTCCATCATGATTTCTACTTCTACAGAATCTGGCTATATGACCAGATTTATTATAGTTGTAGCACACAACATTTCCTTGCCTATTTGGTTGATATCTTCTTGATCTGCACTGATTATCTATGTGCCCCATTCTATTGCATGCAAAGCATCTACCATTGGAAGAATTATTCATTTGTATGTTTCTACATTCATGAGATTTGTGACCATACCTTTTGCAACTGAAGCATTGACTAGAGAAGGATGGATTATTCTAATTTATTCTACTCTTGCAATGAGTTGCTTTATGACCAAATCTATTGTAGTTGAAGTAGCTTCCATTGAAAGATGGATATACTTGAGCATTAGGTTGTCTTACCAGAGGTCTTCTAGGCCTGTTTCTTTGTCTTCCTGACCCAAAGTTATTTTGACCAGATCTAAAACTTTCACCTTTCTCATATCCCAAGCCATTCTGATCATCTACCTTCTTTTGACTTTCAAGTAGTACTTCAAGTTTGGTTGAGCTTATCTTGAATTTTTCTTTGTATTCATTTGCAGTTTCAAGATCTTGTTTAAGAGTGTTAATCTATCTCTCAAGCTGTTCTTCATTGTATCCGACTTCTTCAATATCATATTCAAGATGTCTAATTACTCTATCCATTTTGTAGCAATCTTTTGATTTCTCTTTGAGGGATTGATTTAAGTTTTCTTCAGTCTCTCTTCTCTTCAATTTCTTGAGTAAATTTCATAACCCCTTATTCCATTTCATGTCTTAGCATAACAACTTCTTTGACAGCTTCTCACATAGCTTTATTTTCTCATTCAGATCTTCATCAATATTATTAACTTCATTTTGATTTGCTATCTTCTGAAGTAGTTCCTTTCTCTTTTTCACAGAGTTACTAAGTTTTTCTTTTAGTTCATTGATGAAATCATCAGCCTCCTTAAGTCACTCTTTCAAATTTTTGACTTTAGACTGCGATTGTTCAAGATCATCTAGGGTAGACTGAAGTTGTTCTTTCATACCATAAGCATCCATTGAGATTCCCAGATCCTCCTCAAGTTGTTAGTCTTTTTCTGAGGAACTTAGCTCTGATACCAATTATTGGAATGAAACAAGGAAGATAACTGAGAGGGGGGGTGAAACAGTTATCTTAAAACTTTTCTTACTTTTACTTTCTTTTCTTATCTTAACATTTAGTGCTATATCAAAACATGAAAGCATAAGCAACCATAAGAACTAAAATGAAATTAACAGACATAACACAAGGATTTTATGTGGAAACCCTATTAAGGGAAAAACCACGGGGTGACTAACCTGAGATTTTATTCTCTATTAAAAGAATAAAGGAGTACAAAATGGCACTTACCAGTTAGGGCTCACTTCTTGAGCACACTGCTCATAAGAGGCTCACTACCTACAAGAGACTCACTATCTACAAAACTTACAGAAGATAAGCAAGTGTTTGAACTGATGAACAACATCTACATATGCAATAATTTAGTTTTGATTAGGCACAGTATACCGATCTAACACATTTCATCCTTCCTTTGCTTAGTATTGCTATTTTGTCACATTTCAGACTTGGATTGAAGCTTTTGCACTTATCTCTTCTATTCTTTGCACTCCATTAATACACACTTCATACAAGCTTGAATCCATTGAGTATATATATCTACATCAAGGATTTCCAACAACTTTCTAGTCAGCAATAAGAACACTTAGGATATTTGCGAGTTACTATTTTGTTAGCTGAATCCATGCTTGATTTGTGATGCGTACCAAAATCTTAGGCATAGAAGTCATTACCTATGTCAACCAAATCATATAACACTTCAATCTATTTGATCAATACCTTCTATACATCCAGATTGAGGTCTAATACCCTGTTGGTCAGTTCTTCCTCTGACTGCACTGTCTGTTTGGAGTTCGATACTCAGATGCTCATATCTTTCATATGCTTTGTCACCGGAGGCTAAATCTCTGGAGTACAATAGTTTAGATACTCCTTATTACTCATCCAAATCCACAACATGTTGGGTTTCACCATCAGAGAATTCTGGACCCAATTATCGAATCCTATCATATGCTCTATTCTTTGACAACCAGATCAACTTATCTTCAATCTAACTTCTCGTATGAGTAATTTATGTACTGTAGATATGAAGGCTATACTTTGTTTCCATCAATGACAACACTTAAGAATCCTAGTAGTGTCTCTTGCCAACACAAAACTCCTCTCCAAAAGGAGAAAAAAATGCATGAAAAGTAAATAAGTGAAGGATGGCTTATATAATTACACCCTAGGACAACTTCTATCACATGTGTGTAATATATTCCCCCAAAATAGGAGATACAATGAGAGACTTGGAAGCCCTGCACATGTTGAAATGTGTGTAGATGATTGATGAAGTATGTTTAAGAGAATCCATGAATGGTGATCACATTTCTCCCCTTAGGAAGAAATTGAACCATAGAGGTGTGCAAGTAATCTTCCCATTCCAAATAGGAACATACAGGAAGAAGTATGAAGGTCTTTGAATTCTGCATAGGATTCAAAGATGTAGATGATACCCATGATGTCTTCAAATAATTCTTAAGGATCTCCAAGACAATACTGACGTGTGACAAATGCTTAGATTTGAGAACAAGGACCATAGATGTATGGTGATAACTAAACTTAGAAGAATCAGATACTACTACAAATGATATCAAAAAACATGATGATGGAGTTGAATATGTTGACCCATAAATATTTGTAGAATCTATCATGATAGAAGTTGATGTAGACAAGGTAAGAGCAATCATATCAAAAAAAGACAAGGCTAATGAAACTCCACCAAAGTTGTCATAAAAAGAAGACAAATGTCCTCAATGATCTAGGGGTTAGGGGTTTAGGGTTTCTCATGTTTAGGGCTTAGGGTTTAGAGAGAGATAGAGAGAGGGGACCGATAGAGATTGGGATAGATAGAGGAGATGAATGGGAGAGATAGGGAGATAGAGAGTGAGGGACATGTCTAGAGACATAGGGAGAGAGATTGAGAGGTAGAGGGACAATAGAAATAGGGAGATAGATGTTTAGGGTTTCTCAGGTTTAGGGGTTAGGGGTTATGGTTATGGTTTATGGGTTGAGAGAGAGAGAGAGTACTTTTGACACACAACTCTAAACCCTAAACCTAAGCAACCCTAAACCTCTAAAACCTAAATAATGGCCCTAAACCCTAAACCCAAGAAACCCTAAATCTCTATCTCTCTGTCTCTCTATCTCTATCATCCTTCTACCTCTTTGTAACATCACTTTCCTTAATGCCACAAACATTCATCTTAATCAAGAGATTATTTAACAATATGATTATCCAAACCAAAATTTAACCATAATGAATCATTATCATTTCATCAACTATGCATGTTATTCTAAATATAATATAACAAATCTTATAATACAATAATCATTTATTTGTACTTAGTGAGTATCCATCACTATTCATGTACAAGTTATGCCCAAGGCATCATAAATCAATTTATACATTACATTTGACCGATAGGTTGACATTAAATGCAAAACACTATATTTGGAACAAATGACATTAGTCTCCATAAGCCTCGTCTTATCCCATGCTTGGGAAGGAGAGCATCATCCTGGTGCTTTTCCTCCAACCACAGACCTACAGTACCCTGCTCAACTTCCTAACTGGAAGAGGCCCTACCCTTCACAGAAAGGCTAGATATTAGGAACCATTAGGTTAGCCATCTAAGTATCTGGTGTTGTGTCCTTCCTAATGTCTCACAATCACACAACTATAGATCCAGTCTAACTATGTATGACACTACTAGAGACACTAAGCCACCTAGAGCATTGTGGACTAACAATGCATGTAGAGACAGATGCATTACTTTGGCCAAAGATTTTCAAACATAAACGTTACGCATTGAATGTTCTCGTATGTCCACTACCCTGACTCAACATATAAGCTGTCATGTCCTATAGTAAGTTCAAATCAACCTTTCTCTCTAGGTCTAGTATAAGTGGGATCAATTTGATTCATCATCCATATCAGGACACTCAATTCCCATCATAGGTTGGTTATGACTAAATGGATTACTTTCAAAATGAGGAACTTGTGACTCCTCATCACCTTGTTCCTATTGCAAATATGTGCCTAAGTGGTGTTGTCATTGATGTCAACATATCCTTGTTGCCATTGGTGTCAACTATATCCTATATTGCTGTCTGTATAGAAGACTGGATTGTTGAGGATATTAAGAAAATTAATGAAAATCAATGCATGCAGACCATATGTCTGTATAGAGGATTGACAGAGGTTGCTCCAGTTAAGATTTGAGAAATTTGCATGAAGATTTGAAGAAGTTATGGTCATCTGTGTAGAACTAGATTTTACAGTATTCAGAAGAGATAGTGTGACAGTAAGTTGGTCAGGATTGCTCTGCAGTGAAATATTATGGTCTATGGATTTGAAGGCATGTTTGGGAGGTCAGTGTGTAGCATCAACTCTAGTGGTTCATGGTTTGGAGGTCCGCAAGGTATCTTTTTAGTTTGATAGTCATGGCAGATAACATTCTTGGGGTTCCAGAGGAAGATACAGATGATTCTAGTAATTTGGTTTAGAGTGGATGTTATTGGTGAATTCAATGTGCTTGTGGAGGTCTCTGGATCGTGTGACTACTTTGTTGGAGGTCTGCATTGAAGTTTGAGCTTGTTGATTAAAGATTTCTTCTTTGAGGTTGATGTTCTTCCTAGTTTTGGCTAACCAGATGTTCTTGGCATGTTACAGATGATCTAAAGAGTATTTTATGAAGCATGGTATGTTAGTGGAGAAAGTTTCAAGTTCCAGCTATGTTTGGTTGATAGTGTAAAGATCTATGTTAAGTTTAGCCGACCTTGTTGATCATTCCAAGGTTGATGAAGTGTATAAATACTTGGTGAAGCATTGTGAAAAATTATCCTTGTATGAAATGAATTAAATCTGAAGGAAGGATCAAAAGTAGAGTAGAGAAGAAGAAGAGTGAAGGGAGTATAAAGTGAAGAGTCAGTGAAGAAGTATTTGAAGATAGGAGCAGAAGTTTTGTGAGCCGTCAAAGGGACTAATTCAGGAATGAATGTAGATGCTATTTCTCAATTCATTATCCCAATGTAAATCATAATTTCTTATAGGCAGTGAGCTTTGGGTAGTGCACCCGAAGGCACGTGCCTTCTATTTTTCTTAAGTACTTTTAATAGGGTATGCATTTTTGTGGGTTAACCCCCACCATGGTTTTTCCCTTAACCAGGTTTTCTACATCAAAATTATGGTGTTGTGTGTTCATGTGTTTCTGCTCATGTGTTGATTTATGCTTAAATGTTTACATCATTAATCTAATTGTAAATTAAGAAAGAAGATTTAAAAGTGCAGAAAAGGTTAAAGATTTAGGGAGAACTAATTCACCCCCCCTCTCAATTGTCTGAACTAATTCCAACAATTGGTATCAGAGCCAAGTTCCTCTAGAAGAAGCTTAACCGCTCGAGGAGATCTAGGATGTCGACTTACAAGAAGGATAGTACAAGAAGGAGATCTAGGATGGAGCAAATTACTTTGTTTGGAAGAATCGCATGGAATACCATTTACAATGCATGGGTGATGCTTATTGGTCAATAACCAATGATAAGTATGAACCTCCAGAGAAAGGTCCTTGAACTCTAGATGCTGAAAATAACCTTCGAGGTAAAGAAGCCTTGTTGAGTGCCCTGATTGATTTAGAGATGACAAATGTCTTTGGACTAAAAATTGTTCATGAAATCTAGAAGAAGTTGGAGAATCTATATGAAGGAGATAAATTTGTCAAATGTGCCAAACTACAAAGTTTGAGAGGAAATTTTGAAAATCTAAGGATGAGTGAAGATGAAAACATCACAATCTACATGCAAAAGATAAATGAGCTTGTGTGTGGGATCAAGTGTGCTAGAACTTTTGAAGAATCAGAGATTGTGGAAAAAGTGCTAAGATCTTTGCCTAATACATACAAACATAAGGTTGTTGCTATAGAAGAGATCATGACTGTCTCAGATGTTACAAGAGATCACCTAGTTGGCAAAATTTTAGCTTTTGAATTGAGTGAATTTGGTGATTCTCTTTCTAAGTCAATCTGCATTCAAAGCTAGTGTATATGGAAAACAAAGATATGATCCAAGTGAAAGCTCTTCTGTAAGATCAAATATATTTGTGAAGACAATAAAGGATCTTGAAGATGTTGAAATAGAAACTGTAGATCTTGAAGCTCTTATTGCCAGAAGAATGCCAAGAGGATTCGGTAAGTATGAAGGAAAATTACCACTCAAATGTTTTGCTTGTAATAATATTGGTCATTTTGCCTCAAGATGTCCAGAGAGGTTTTCAAAACCAAACCCTAACAGGTACAAGGTTCAAAAGAAATGTTACTATGTCCAAGAAGATGGAGATGAAGGTGTCACAGATGATGAATCTGATCATGGAGGCTCCTCTAAAAATGATTGGGTGTTTATTGCTATCAAAGAAGAAGAATCAGTGTCTACTGAATCTGCTAGCTATGCAAATGTGGAAAGTACCTTGGCTACTCAGGTTATTGAAAAAGATGAATGGGTGATTGATAGTGGATGTTCTCATCATATGACCGGTGACAAGAGTAAGTTTATGAGTTTTGAAAATTATGAAGGAGGACTTGTGAAATTTGAAGACAACTCATCTGATAGAATCCATGATAGAGGATCCATCTCTTTTGATGGCAAGAACAACACCAATGATGTTTTGTATGTGGAAGGATTGAAACACAATCTTCTCAATGTTAGATAGTTGGTTCACAAGGGTTATTATCTTCGATTCAAGGATGGAAAATACAGAATCTTGGAAAGCTCCGAAACTGAAATTGCATCTGGTACTCAAACTAGAGGTAACATCTTTCACTTAAGTAGTTTTGGGAAAAGTTGTTTGATTGCTTAGGTAGATCAAAGTTGGCTATGGCATAGGAGGATGTGTCATGTGAATTTTGATAACATTGTCAAAATAAGTTCCACTCAAGCTATAAGAGATATTCCAAGACTTGTGAAACCTAATAGCATATGTAGAGAATGTCAATTGGGTAAATAGAACTGTTCCAAGACTTGTGAAACCTAATAGCATATGTAGAGAATGTCAATTGGGTAAATAGAACTGTTACCTAGATTTTCACTATAGCTTAATTAGGTAGAGCTTATTGTTTTAAATAAGGAGGTGAAATTCATTTTTTATTATTTTCTAATGTTACATTCAATTGTATAAGCAAAAAATTAGAAAAAGGATTAAAAAAAGGCTGTAATGGATTATTGCACTGACACAAGTGCATATAACAGAGAAAAGTAATCTTTATTGAGTGAAAAAATATCCATTGTCTCACACAAGCCATGAGATTAACTTTCTCTTATTCAATACAAATTGAGAAAATCATATATATGAATAAGTAATGAAAGTAAATAAAGGGGTATAGAATGAGGGTAACCAGTCATTACCTGAATGACTAGTCTATTTGGTCGGTTGTGTTGTTGTCTTGAGCCTCCTTGGTCTATTGTCCTAGTTCCCTGCAAAAGATGAGATAAGGTGTTAGAGCAATGCTTCTCTAAGCAATGATTAATTACATTCATTATATACACATTCATTATGCATGTATAGGCTTTTCAACAAGATGCAAAAAATTAGTCATGCATACCTTAGATGTACCAGAAAACTACTAAGTTATCTAATGCATCCAGGGTACACATTTGTTTTTTTAACAAGTTTTCTTCATGTGTAGATACAGGTGTAATTATGTTTTTGTTCGATTCATCAGGTTACATTATGAGTAGAGAAAATGTGGCTCCCACAAGGGTTGAGCCCAGTTCATAAGAAGCATTTCATATGTATTGACTACAGATGCAAAGAGGATAGTTGAGATAGCTGGAAATATATCTCTAATTAAGATGATTGCCAAACAATATATAACACAGACGGACAACTTTGAAGCAATAAAGTGATAACTTTGAAGTAATGGCAATGTATAGTTAAAGGACAACCATCAAGACAATTGTTACAGTGAGATCAACAATGATGAGCAGTCAGCGTTCCCATAGATCAATAATAACAGTAATAAATATCCTCACTTGATATCAACTATCACATTATTCAAGTTAATCAAGAATAATCATCAGGTAAGTATCAAAAAGAGGAAAGTTGTCACACTATGTTACCATTATAGGATCAATCATCCTCATCAATAGACAGTCAACTTTGAGTTAGCTTTGATCAAGTGAGAGGTAACCCTCATGGTATGTCACAATACCCTTATAGAAAATACATGCAAGTTAACACAACAATCACCTTGAATGTTATTAAAAGGCATGATAAATAGCCATTAGGTTTGATCATAAAGGTATAGAGCTTTTAGGGCTCACTCATGTGGCTCAAAAGAACAACATTTATGCCAGGAAGGAATCTACAGTTAGGTAATGACTGTTACAAAGAGTGAAGACAGTTTTAAAAGGTTTGCTAGGACAACATGAAGGTCTACATAGCCACAAAGAATCAGCATAGAGGAACAATTAAGCAGAGTCCATGACAGTCATAGAATCAGCATAGAGGAATAGTGCCACAATAATATGCATGGACAATGAGGGAGTCATCCCTATTAAAAGAGCAATTATTTATCATTTAGGACTGTCAAAGGCACCAAAGTGATGATGGTACAAAAAAAGAGGCCAGTAAGGCAGTCATTAATGAATGTTACAGGAGAGAAGAGTAGTATCTTCAAGAAAGACAATGTGGTAGTTCACATACAAAAGACTCCATAGTTTCATGATGACCAGATGCTCAAGGATATGCTACTATCCACTGTAGGTGTTATGTACAAATATCTCTTACCTGGAGTAGTCATAGTCAAAGTGGAATTTAAGAACAAGAGTATTCTTGTGTGGTTACACAACAAGCCCCATTTTGACTTAACAAAATAGGGACCTAACTTTTTTGCTGCTTTGGCTTGTTGTTTTTTTGCTTTGGGCGATCTAGAAAAATGAAGTCATGCATATAACCCTGCAAAGGGGTGGATAGGTCACCATGATGAGGTCAGTTGACAAAGTTAGTATTTCATGTCATTAACCTCATAGTTTAAAAATGCATAAAATTCCATGCAGGTTTGCCTTTTGGATCACCTTGAAATTCTCTAAGGGGAGAAAGTTATGATAAGTCAAAGTTTTGGTCAAGCCTGATATTCCCAAGGGGGGATCATATTTCAAACATCAGTCATATTATATAAGATCACCCTGATATGAGTTTATCACCTGATAATCAATTGGTTCATGAAGTCCAGATGTCAATTTTATGTGATAGCTGTTATCTGCCCGTCAATCAACTTCACATATTTTGTGGGGGTCATATTTTTAATATCCGTCATCTTACGAATATCACCCTCTTCAAAAAATATCACCCTATGCCAATATGACGATGACATCATCTAAACCTAGTGAACAAAGAATATCACCCTGATGATGAAGTCATCATTTCACTTTACCCCTCGAAGGTATATATCTGGTGCTTGCCATATTCAACAACATGACGGTGACGTCATTTTAACACAATGCTTAAACAAGGTCACCGACATGGTGACGTTACCCTTATCTTTTCCCAAGGGGGGTCATTTTTATTTGCGGGGTCATATTTTGAACATCCCTCAATCTTAAATTCATGACCCGATATACATATGGTCAACCTTTGACCACATCACTTGATTCTTTTGCATTAGTTTTGCCACTCAAAGGTGAAAGATCATTTTATATAGAGGAGGTCATATTTTGAATATCACCTGATCTTTCAAAGATCACCCCCCTATTTCCAAACATTAAATGCACATAAATGCGGTAGATGGATTCCTACTGACTGTGAATACAATTCAAACACTTGGCATCATCCATGGTTTCTCTGCAGAGGATCAACAGATTTGATCGATTTAACACAGTTTTACCCTAATTTACCCTACGGATGCGTTTAAAGGTAACTTTCCAAAGTTATTTTCATTTACCTTGCGAAAAAACAAGAAATTACAAAGCAGATAAGTCAAACCCTCATACGAGCTACCTGTGAATGGACAAGATTTTCCAATATAACGGAATGGGTGATCATCATCATTTGCAGCCCTTTTCTGTAATCACCCATCTAACCCAGGAGGAAAGCATTATCAGGTAAGTAATTAAAAAACCCTCCTATTGTCATTTTCTACATGTCCAGGTAGTATGTTCCTTCTTATGGTTTGAATCTGTAAATGTGCACATCATGATGAAGTAATGAATAATGGATATAGTATGCATGATGTCGTAGAGGTATATAATGTTGTCTGAAAGCATATAGATATTGTATAGTAAGACAGATCATGTTTATTGTAGGAGTCCATGGTGAACCTTAGATAGAATAGGTCTGATTCATAATTTCTTAAACCCATGTTTGTTTAGCCCAAAGGGGTACAATTCAAGTATGGCATCATTGGGGACACTCACCAAGGAGATACAGATCTAGTGGTATGGTCATCTAGAATAGATCATGATAAAGATAATACCCTCCTGGATGCAATATATGTATCAGGAATGTGGCATGCAACCAGATTTCCCTATGCCATGGAAACCCCAGAACTGGTAGTAGAATGTGCCAGGAACTATAACCCTCAAACCAGGCAGGTGGAGAAGCATGGAAGGGTATATGTTGACTTTTCAAATTAAGGGTATCACATCTACTTTCAATCTACCAGTTGGAAAGAGGGTGGTCAGCGTGGATCTACACAAACTGGAGACAAAATATAATAACAATAAGAAGAATACAAGGAAGAGGATGTATCAATGGAGGTCTAAGAGCAGCACCTACACTGCCTCAGCTAAATTTCCCGTACACCTGTATAAATTTGATTTTGATGATGAATATCAGTACATGATTTCCCTGCTCAGAAGGATGATAGGTTAGCCTCATGTTGGAAATTTTAAGAATTGGATGTTTGGAATCATCCAGATGGTCCTCTATACAGATAACAAGCCATTATGGGCCAAGGTCATTAGTGATGCATTGGATGAAGAGATAAGGAACCTAGGAGGTCTAGAATGCTCATTCCATATGACCTCATATGTTGTCTACTCATGTGCTTACAAGGGAAAATTTGATGCCCTAACTACAGTTGGTAAGGTTAGTGGTGGTGTGGATGATGCCCACATATGGGATCATTATCCTCAGCTACAAAGAAATAATTACCTCTTTGATTATAAATTGGTGAATGATGCATTCTCTATGCATCTAGTCAGAATAATGGAGGAAGATAGAACCAAGAGACTAAGCATGGAGGATCAGGAAGTAGTATACAGACATGGGGCCTGGTTCATCCAGTATGCCACATTCTCATATATAAGAATAGAGGGATTTGAAGGAGAAACCCTTATGCTGCCTAGGTACCCTACTGATGGGGTGGTCCTGATGGAATTTTTGAGACAAGTGTGTACCATAGTGGAGACATACAAAGCACAAAAGAAGATACCACAGTACTATTTCCAATATCTATGGGCTGGTATATATGCTCAGATTCATAGAGCATAGAGCATGTCATGGGAGGTTTGAAATTGATGTATCTACAGCCATTTCCATTGGCTAGATCATATGACCCCTATGGCAGGATGTAGAAAATAATGGGGAAACCTATTCATCAGAAGCATCTGGAGGATTTTTGGACAGATTGTGAGGATGAAGCCAAAGTGAGAAGAAGAAAAGATCAAAGGCTCACCGTAAACTAGATAAGAACATTTAACTGCATTCCAGTGCCAGCACAATTGAAGAAGGATGATGGAAGAACCATGTAAAATGAATATGAAGACAAGAAGGTGTACAATGACACCATCTCAGCCCCTGATCTAACACAGCCAGAGGATATCTCCTTGGATCAGTTTATAGGTGGGGTGTTGCAGTTAACCCAAGCTTGGGTAGATGAGCAGATAAATAGAATGAAGAAAAGGGGTGTGGCCATTACTGTAGATGCCAAGAAGAAAAGGTAGGAGATCTCTGATGAGGAGTATGATGACTTCCTCAGTGAGAAAAGGAAATCCAATGGAGAAAGGCTACCCACCCAGAAATAAAGAAAAGGTCCCCCCAGAGGAAAGAAAACTGATGATGAGCCTAAGGGGGTGATAATTGAAAGAATTGCCATACCAGCTATAGGTGCATCAACATCAGGACAGACATCTACCTCATCTACACTGCCTCTGATGGACAAGACTAAGACAAAATGAATCCTGAGGCCAATTGAAGAGACTGCACAAGTACAAGATCAGGGCCAAACTTCACAACCAGAAGTGGAGGAAGATATCCCTTTTGAAGAAGAGCCGGTAAGTAAAGAGCCTATAGGTGATGACTTGATGATGGTAAGCAGGAAGAGGAGGGCGGCACCACTGATGTCACCACCCAATAAACAAAGAACATCTATGCGGGGTGACATCAGGACTAATCCTATAGTATTGAGAGGAGCTGGTGGTGAAGTGTTTAGGAAGGAGATGCAACATGATGTGCCACTTCCCACCATTATTAAATTCAAGACTAAGAGAGAATAAGAACAGACAAACAAGACGTTCAAAGCAGGACAGGGTGGTCCTTTCTCATTGGAAGACACCATGGACCTATCAGAAGATGAAGTAGTGCAAAATGTAGCCTCTTAAAGAATGGAGACCCTTCCTTCCAGTACCTGCATGACCCCACACAAGACCCCATTAGCACAAATGGCGGCATTGGAAGGGTTGAAGCAAACAGCCCAAGAAGAAAAAGAAAGTAGCCCAGAGAGGGCAACCCAAAAAATCAGGCTTGACAAGTTGGTCGATCAGGTGACTAGCCCTGCAGTGATAGATTTGACATATAGGGAGGATGTGAGCCCCACAGACAAAGCAGGTGCACCTAATGTGACATAGAAGGTTGAAATAGCCAAGCAGGTAGAAGAAGAGAGCAATGCTCCAAACATGGCCAACAATAGAATGAGATACCTGCTGAGCCAAAGATAGTGGAAGTCCAGCAAAAGGGTAGAAGTGATAAAGATACATCAGGTGATGATGTCGCTTGAACCTAAGAAGATACAGGAGAAAAGGATAAATTAGGTCATGAGGACCTTAAGACACAAGGTGTTGGTGCATCAGGTGCAGAACAAGAAGTGACCTGAGATTAGGGTGATGCACTAGGCCCAAACACACAGACATCCACAAATGTTAATATGCCTCAAAATGAGGAAAATTCTAAGGTGGACAAAACTCAGGAAGAGGGAGTGCAGGATCATCAGGTGGATATTCCACAGGATCCTCCCCTACAAAAGGAAGTCCCTCAACAAGAAGAGATGCAAAAAGATCCCCCTCATGAGGAATCCCATGAGGAAGAAACTAGGAAGTCACCTTCTCCACCCAGAACAAAGACAGTTACTAGAGATCAAGGTGGACATGATGATGACAAAGGACAACAAGGATCTGGGGATGAAGTGCCTCAGTGGCTAGAGAATGAAATAGGTACAAAACACGACTTTGAAATTCAAGAATTTGATGTTTCTACCCTGTTTGCAGAGACCATCATGAAGCCAAAGAGGAAAGCTAGATTGACATCAGCTGTCAAAAGAGATCCTACTACATGCAGAAGGACTGCCCAAGTAGCACTTCCCACTGTAGAAAAAGAGAAGGGCAAAATCACCCTTGAGGAGTTCCAAATCACAACTGTTGATTTGGGTTTTTCTAATGAGGACCAAAAAGGTCAAGAAGGGAAGGATATCATTGATTCTTTGACCCAAAGGGTAAAGAAAGAGAGAGAAAAATAAATAGCATAAAGAGCACATTGCTCAGCTACATTTATATATAAAGGGGTTGATTAACCCTAATAATACACTAGCTGATTTGGCAATCCCATTGACTATCATATCTCAGGAGGAGGTCAACAAGTTGGACATCATGAAACATGAAGCCATGATCATGGAGAAGTGGATGCTGTCATCCCCCATAGGAGCTGAGGAAGTTTTGAGAATCTCTTTACAGAGGTGGAATTCTCTAAGTAGTTTGAAGAGAAAGTAGACAAAATGTAGAATGAAACAAGGAGATGGTCATTCCAATTAGAAAAGGACCTAACTACTTTAAGTGAGATGAGGAGGATTGATCCTCAAATCTTAAGCAATAACCAAGTATTGAATAGTAACACCGCCCTACTGATAAACATTTGGTATGAGAATATCAGGTTTGAATGTGATGTCCTAAAGAAATGCAATGGCAAGGTTAGGGATATTAGTATAAAGATGCACAACATGATGGCATACGAGGTAGAGATCTTGAAAGCTTTGGAAGGAAAAGTAGAGGGAAAGATTAAAAACAAAGATGCAGACTTTGCTATCAAAGCTCTGCATGACAATTTCCAGCCGATGGCTAATGACCCCCTCACCCACCTGATAGAAGAGGTGATGAATAAGATCATGAGGATCAAGGTCAGGGTGGAGAATTACAATGAGACTTTAAATAATAGAAAAGGAAAGATGGAGGCAATCAAAGCTAAATTCTAGTCTCACAAGCATGCCATAACAAAATCCAAGACCCAAGATGGTGGAGAAGTAGATAAAATATTATAGGCCTATGAAAATATTAGGATGGCAATGAAGGTCCATATACAGGATGATGTTCATAAAGGTGATAGTGATACAGAAAGCAATGAAGATGATGATCATGATAAAGAAGAAGAAGATAAAGAGGAGAAACCTGAAGAGTAAGCAAAGATGCATCACGAGGAAGACATATGCATTAGGTACTCATGAGATAATGAGTCATCTAGATGGTTGCCAGCTGGCAACCTATGCCACAAGCAAAGTGTTGAATAAGTCAAAGAGTGATAATCTACCATTGATCTTAATTGACAAATCCTAACCATAGGTCATTTGTAACCACTTTCTCAACTTATTCTATAAAAGGTGCAAGAGTGCCATATTTTAGATATTCGAAAGCTTAATTGAAATTTGATTTCTGAAATATCAGGACTTATTTCAAAGTTGTTGTAAATGTACATGTTATGCATACTGAATGAAAGAGAAGACAATTTAATTACAAATCATCATAAATCTTGAGTAATCTATGTTTGAAATCTTGATACATGCTTTGATCAGCTACGTCCCTTGGAGTGCTTGTTAGTTTGCATGTGTTGTTTTCATTCCTTATCCTTCGAAGTTAGCTTCATCCATATCTAGCTATGGAACATCTTGGTGACATATGGGTTGATTTCTTCTCCTCATGAATGTATCTTGTATGTATGTGGTTCAATGGCTAAAGATTCACCAAAATTAAAAGCATTCTTTTAAATTTCTTTCAATTTCATAACAATTCATCATCATAATTGCAAATAACAGAGAATTTGAAGCAAATAACATGAAATAGGCTGATATCCCGTAGATAATTGGAAATACATAGCATATTTAGAGTAAAAGCATGTTAAATGGACAAATATCATGCAAATATCCATTCACAGATACATCATTTGAACAAATACACAGTGTAAAGGAAAGAACAAGTTCAGGATGATCAATAATCAGAAGAATTGATCAAACTTGCAAACATATCATCTAATCTTTGGAAATAGAGTAGAAATAACCTCTCTATGGATTAAATTTACAGGAAATAGTGTAATACTGATCATCCAGACAAACATAAGGCCCCTTGAAATGGAAAACAGCATGTCACATCAACCTCTAAGTAACGTCAGATGATCATGACCTGATCAATAGAGACTTGGAGTCATCAACTTATTCTAAGTTGATCGTACTTTACAAGATAATAAAGGTTTGTTGTGCAAATTTTTATGCATGTTTTTATGACTAAAAATCATCATCAACAAGTATCTCAGTGATATGGACAATGTACTACAGAATAGACAGTCATACATGACAGTTAAGGATAGTATTCAAATGAAGCAATGTAAAAAATGAAACTACACTGGATCTCAGGTTCTTGTGAGAGTTAAGTGTCTACATTGCTTTCATGGAGGTTGCAAAGATGTAGATTCTCCAATTTATTCTTACCTACAAAGGAAAAGCATGAGAAAATGATTGTCATAACAATCATAAGGGATTGTCTGATAACAGTTAGGAGGAAATTGCCAAAAAATTACAAAAGAATAGTCATAAAGGTAAGAGTTTGACTGTGAGATTAGAGTCAATGGAAGACATTTCATCACTGACAGGACAGAGAAGCATCTGAAGAGCATACATTTATGAATGATAAAGTAGAAGGGACATCAGTTCAACTGTAAGCAAGAAGAAAGCATCAACAATCCTTACTGAAGCCTAAAAGTGGGTCTTGGGAAAAAAACACAGAGATCCAAGATTGAGGAGATAGTACCTTGTGAACTCTGTCAAATAAGTATGGTACAGAAAAATCTTCACAAAGGTTTTGTTTTGACTGTCATAGCAGATGGTAGGATTTGTAGATCCACTCCTAGAACAGCAAGTAGAGAGCAGTCACCATTAGTACAAAGAAAAAGATAGCATTGATTGAGGAACAAGGGCTATGTTTGCATACACGACACTGTCATCACTGAGGAATTCTATTAAAATTTTCCAAGCCTTGTATAAACAGTAAAAGTCTAAGAAGGATTTTAAAACACTTTCAAACCCTACAAATTTTGTATGAGCACCTACAATGCTAACCATGATACAGAAGGTTTAGACAATGGTATTGGAGATTTTGCCTAATATTGAAGAGATTTGTATGGTCTTTTTAGAAGCCTTTAAATATTACAATGCATATTAAGTTTCGTGTTTTAAAGAGCTGGGTTTTAAAGATAGAACACCAAGAAGTGGGAATGTTTTTATAAAACATTTTAATGAATGCTGTACAATAGTAACTACTGCCAGGGCTTACTATTTTCTCCATAGACCCATGAAGCTATTTATAGTGTTACAATTTCTAATGGACTTTCAAACCAAGTAATCATGATCATCTATCAATAGTCACTAGAAAGGTTTCACAGATCAAGCATTGCTACTACAGGAAAAAGGAAAAAAAGTCTTTTGGAGCTTGAAAAGATACAGAGTGCCATGGGTTTATCTATAATGAGTGGATCAAGCATAGTTCAGAGACCAAACCCTAATGCAACATGTAAACAAATTTTTAGTCTTCTTTTAAATAATATAAAAAAAAGGTTGACATTGGACACTGATGATATATAGCCATACATGATACAGAGAGTAAGTTTCATATTGAAACACAATACAGTTTGTGAAAGTCACGTATGCCTGAGTATCGTTGCCATAGATAGAAGGATACAATTTTCAAAAGGATGCAGTGCTGAAGATGTAGCAGAAAATGTTTAAATTGCAATATTGTTACAGAGGAAAAAAGAGTTTGACAAACTTACTAGAAGCTTCAAAATACTCTGAAATGTCAAAAAACCAGTAAGGATGCTCTCAGAATCACCTACAGGAAGTTTAGGGATTAAGCCCTTGTCGGCAGAGAGAAAGATGTAGAGCAAGATTGCACAAAATGGAAATGCAAAAAAAAGGGCAAGAAAGTGTCTTTTGTTGTCTAGGGTTTCATAACCCTAAGAGCCCGAGTGAATTTTTCCTTTTTGCATTTTATTTTTTTTGCTTAACATTTTAAATGGCCCGTGGCCAATAAACTTGTAACATGAAAGCTTAGGAAAATGCCATGAGGTGGCATTGGAAATTGTTGAGACTTGTGTTAAGTCTTTCATTCTTTTGTATTAAAGTAAACACCCCAGTGCCCTCTTGCTTTTATTTTTTTCCTTGTAATATGATATAATGTAAAATAATAAACTCTAAATGATGGCCATATAAATCACTTAAGATCTGTTGTTGCCTTTTAATGCAAGGGAGAGTAAAAGAGAGTACGATGAAGATTGTTTGAGAGAATTTATTGCCTTTGAGGAGTTATGGTTGAAAATGTGAAGATGTGGCAAAGACATAGCATTTTGTTTTACCAAGGAAGAGAGGAGTTTGACTAAGTCATGTTGGCAGTTAGTAGTTTTCTTGACTACTTGGAGAGCATCTAGGAGGGTTTTTTTCCTTTTAGAGTTCTTATTAGATTTATTTTCATGAGCCATTATGTTTGGCTAGGTCCTAATGGACTTTCTCTTGTAGTTTAGGTATTTTTGGAGATGATTTAGGCACTATATTTCAGGCATTTTAGGTGCATCCGACCCCAGTCAGTTGGAGATTGTGACTGATATAGTCCTTTGTTACATATTGAGCATCTTTTGTAACTCATTATTTTTAGAGTATGGAATACAGATTTTACCTTGGAGATTATTGAAGAATCTTGTTACCTTCTTGTTCTTGCAAGCATTGTGCATTACCAGGTGATTGATTGAGCTATTTGTAAGATTATTCTTTTCTCCTTTAGTTTTGTCTCATATTATGCCTTTTTTTGCAAAAGTAGGAATTTGCAGGTTATAAATTGTGTCTTAGGATTACATAGAAACCTCTAGTTGTGAAAGTTTTGTCTTTCCTTCTTGAAAGTATATGCAGGATAGACTTGTTTATGAAACACTTATGCAGAAACTTACAGTAACATGTTGTGTATTTTTAGTGTTCATCATAAATAACCAAGTGTATGTCAGTCTTAGCATCTCATAGCTCTTATTAGCTCGGTGTATCACCCATTTTCACTTCATTTTTCATCACTTTTGTTTAAAACAAGCATATTCTTACCATTTTTCTCCATCAAAGTAGTAGTTTAGGTGATATCCATAGGAAGTCGGCCTTCTCTAGAGGTTGACCTCTACTCGCAGAGTAACCCACAACTTTAGATGTTCTCCCATGTTTCATCAAATAGACTAATTTCTACAAATTAGTTTGGGTGCATATTTAGGTGATAACAAGAACAAAATTTCATTCAAAAGTAAGGAACAAGGTTCAAGTGGGAGATTGGAATTGGTACATACTGATCTCTGTGGTCCTTCTAGAATTAGGAGTGTGCAAGGAGACAAATATTTTATGTTGCTGATTGATGATTACTCCTAGATGATATGGGTGACTTTCCTAAAAGAAAAATTAGATCTTAATAAGTTTGAGGTGTTCAAAATGATGGTTAAAAATGAGATTGGTGGGAAATTGAAGTGTCTGAGATTTGATAGAGGTGGAGAATTTCCTTCTAGTGAGTTTGATGCTTTCTATGAAAAGTATGGAATAAAAAGATAGTTATTTGCTCTTAGGACTCCTCAGCAAAATGGATTTGTGGAAAGGAAGAACCAGACCATTCAAGAGGCTGCCAAGACCATAATGATGGAAACAAATGTTCCTCAAGTTTATTGGAGAGAAGCTATGAGTACTACTGTCTACACTCTTAACCGGGTGTAGATCAAAGGAAATTATGGTAAAATTCCTTGTGAACTATGGTTTGGTCATCCTCCTACTGTGAGATATTTCAGAGTCTTTGGTAGTAAATGCTATATCAAAAGAGATGAGGATTTAGGTAAGTTTGATGTAAGAAGTGATGAAGGAATATTTTTGGGTTACTCTACTCAAAGTAAGGCTTACCATTGCTTCAACAAGAGGTTGAAAACAATTGTTGAAAGTACTAATGTTAAAGTTGATGAAATCAAAGGACATTCCAGGTACTCCAGATATGATTCAAATGATCAAGATGAAAGTCAAAGTCAACGAAGGCAAGTTCAAGTCTAGGCTTAGATTCAAATTGATCCAAAAACTCTAGTAACTCAAGAGGTTAGTGCAGATGATGAGGAACAAGTTCAAGAAACAAAAGTTCAAACAATTTCCAAAACTCCTAGGTATGTAAGGTTAAATCATCCTAAAGATTAGATCATAGGAGATAAGAGTAAAGGTGTTCAATCTAGGAGAAGAATTTCTAAAGATCAAGAAGAGATTTGTTTGATTTCAAGGATTGAACCTAAATCAGTAAGTGAAGCTTGCAATGATGAAAACTGGGTTAAAGCAATGGAAGAAGAATTGATGCAAATTGAAAAGAATCACACTTGGGATCTTGTTCCCAGACCTGAGGACAAAAATGTGATTGGAACCAAATGGGTCCTCTAGAATAAACTAAATGAAGATGGTGAGGTTGTAAGGAATAAGGCAAGGTTGGTATGTAAAGGCTACTCTCAAGTGGAAGGAATTGATTTTGAAGAAACTTTTGCTTCGGTGGCAAGGATAGAGGCAGTTAGATTGTTTCTTGCATTTGTTGCCTTTAAAGATTTTAAAGTATATCAAATAGATGTAAAATCAACATTTCTGAATGGAGATTTGGAGGAAGGAGTCTACATTGAGCAACCAGAAGGATTTTAGTTGTCTGATCATGGAGATATGGTTTGTAGACTGAAAAAAGCCTTGTATGGACTCAAGCAAGCTCCAAGAGCCTGGTATGCTAGATTGGATAAGCATTTGCTTAAGCTAGGATTTAGCAAAGGTACTTCTAATAGTAATCTATACTTTAAGATTAATCATGAGGACAATCTAATTGTTGAGGTCTTTGTTGATGATATCATTTTCGGTGGAAATGAATGTATGTGCAAAGCATTTGCTGATCAGATGAAAAGTGAGTTTGAGATGTCAATGTTTGGTGAGATGAATTTCTTCCTAGGTCTGCAAATTGTTTAGTCAGATAAAGGCATCATCATATCTCAATCCAAGTATGTGAAAGAATTTTTGAAGAAGTTTGGAATGGAAGAGTCAAAGCCAATAGGTACACCTATGGTAACCGGATGCAAGCTAAGAAAAGATGATGACTCCCCCAAGGCAAATTAGAAAAGGTATAGATCAACGATTGGAGGATTGCTCTATCTGACTTAGACCAGACCTGACATCATGAATGCAATTGGACTTGTTGCCATATTTCAAGCTGATCCAAAAGAATCCCATGTTATGGCAGTAGAAAGAATTTTTAGATATCTCAAGGGGACAATTGATTATGGACTGTGGTATCCAAAGGATAATGACTTCACTCCTCATGCATATACAGATGCTGATTAGGTAGGAGATGTGGATGACAGAAAAAGTACTAGTGGTGGTGCACTCTTCCTAGGGAGAAGATTGGTCTCTTGGATAAGCAAAAAGCAAGAGGCAATATCTCTGTCTACTACAGAGGCAGAGTATATAGCAGCAACAAATAAATGTACTCAAGTTTTGTGGATGAAACAAATGTTGAAAGACATTAGAATTATGTTTGAGGAGCCAGTCACAATTTTCTATGATAATTCTAGTGCAATAAGCATCTCAAAGAATCTAGTATTGCATTCAAAGACAAAGCATATATCTATCAAGTTTCATTTCTTAAGAGAGAAGGTAAATGAGAATGAAGTCATGTTGGAGTTTGTGCCTTCCAAAGATCAGATTGTAGATATCTTCACTAAGCCTCTTCCCAAGGATACTTTTGAGTATCTCAGAGAGAAGTTAGGGGTTATTATCCCTCCTGATAAAAACTAAGGTGCACTTATGTGCATCAGTATGGTGGAATTCTCAGACATATCTTGAGATCAAGATTGATATTGAGAAGATACTACTCTAAGGAGTAGTCACTATGAAATTGTTGGAGATCAGCCTGAAATAAAAAGGGGAAGAAAAGATAGCCAATAAGTGCCCTCTGCCATTGATGTCAAAGGGGGAGAGAAGTTATGTGAAAAACTTGGAAATGAATAGTTGCTGGTGAAAGGGGGAGCAGTGAAGAAAATGGTTGCAGGTGTGATAAGAGAAAGGGGGAGAAGTTCTTGTCTTGATGGTTAAATTCAGTTTTTCACATCATATGTTTCCATCAATGACAAAGGGGGAGATTGTTGCAAATATGTGCCTAAGTGGTGTTGTCATTGATGTCAACATATCCTTGTTGCCATTGGTGTCAACTATATCCTATATTGTTGTCTATATAGAAGACCGGATTGTTTAGGATATTGAGAAAATTAATGACAATCAATGCATGCAGACCATATGTCTATATAGAGGATTGTTAGAGGTTTCTCTAGTTAAGAATTGAGAAATCTGCATGAAGATTTGAAGAAGTTATGACCATCTGTGTAGAACTAGATTTTGTAGTATTCAGAATAGACAGTGTGATAGTAAGTTGGTCCAGATTGCTTCACAGTGAAATATTATGGTTTGCAGATCTGAAGGCATATTTGGGAAGTCAGTGTATAGCATCAACTCTAGTGGTTCATGGTTTGGAGGTTCGTAAGCTATCTTTTTAGTTTGACCTGTCATGGCAGATAATGTTCTTGAGGTTCCAGAGGAAGATACAGATGATTCTGGTAATTTGGTTTAGAGTGGATGTTATTGGTGAATTCCATGTACTTGTGGAGGTCTCTGGATAGTGTGGCTACTGTGTTGGAGGTCTGCATTGAAGTTTGAGCTTGTTGATTGAAGATTTCTTCTTTGAGGTTGATGTTCTTCCCAGTCTTGGCCAACTTTATGTTCTTGGCATGTTGCGGATGATCTAAAGAGCATTTTATGAAGCATGGTATGTTAATGGAGAAAGTTTCAAGTTCCAACTATGTTTGGCTAACAGTGTAAAGATCCACGTTAAGTTTAGCTGACCTTGTTGATCATTCCAAGGTTGATGAAGTGTATAAATACTTGTTGAAGCATTGTGAAAAATCATCCTTGTATGAAATGAATTAAATCCGAAGAAAGGATCAAAAGTAGAGCATGGAAGAAGAAGAGTGAAGGGAGTATAAAGTGAAGAGTCAGTGAAGAAGTATTTGAAGATAGGAGTAGAAGTTTTGTGAGCCTTCAAAGGGACTGATTCAGGCATGAATGTAGATGCTATTTCTTAGTTCATTATCTCAGTATAAATCATAATTTCTTATAGGCAGTGAGCCTCTTCTTGACCAGTGAGCTTTGGGTAGTGTGCCTTCTATTTTCTTAAGTACTTTTAATAGGGTATGCATTTTTTTGGGTTAGCCCCCACCGTGGTTTTTCCCTTAACCGGGTTTTCCACGTCAAAATTCTGGTGTTGTGTGTTCATGATGTTTTTGCTTGTGTTGATTTATTCTTAAATGTTTACATCATTAATCTGATTGTAAATTAAGAAAGAAGATTTAAAAGTGTAGAAAAGGTTAAAGATTTAGGGACAATTGATTCACCCCCCTCTCAGTTGTCCAGTCTAATTCCAATAGTTCCACTTTCAAATCATATCAAAATCAACCATTCTTGGTCTAGTATAATTAGTTTTCAATACATCTTAGTCCAATCATTGGACATTCAATTGTTATCTAGAAAACCCATACTTATGTTTCTTGGTTTCTTAGAAATTTGGGAGCTAGTGACTCCATGTCACACTATCCCAAATTTCTTGAAGAAACAAGTATGTTCTTGCTTTCAACACTTACCCTACCTAGTCAGTGTTTAATTTGTTTACCTATTGTCACTTGGTTAGAAATAGTTCATAATAAATATTAAAGTCTCAATAAATAATACCCTTTAAAGGCTCAAAAGACTCATAAAGTCAAACCCTTTCTAAGTCCTTTCTTAAGAATCTTTCATATAATCAAATATAAAAACATAATTGCCATTTATGAGGTCGACATTCATCTCATATAATACCACTAGCTTCTAATATAACTAGGTTAGATTCTTGTACCAAAGGATATTTCAAGAGTCTACTTTTTAATGAGATCAAGACTACAGTCACGGCTACCATGAAAGCCGTACTATAATAGCATATGATTGATACTCTATTACTCTCCTCGAAGAGTCATTATGTTCACAAAATATATATTATTGAAAACCATTCAATTCTTGTCATCATTTACTATCGAATTGGCAAAATAAGGTATCAAGTGCAATAGCATGACCTATTTTTATCTCTGGTTTACTGGATTTCAATTTAATCATGGTTGTGGCCATAGATATGATGGTATGTGTTGTGATTCTCATAACATGCCCCATTTTACTCTTTAGCAAAATGAGGACCTTTGCTTTGGCTTATGCTTTTGTCTAGTGTGGGTTTTGTTTGCTTGGCAGTATTGGTAAAATGTCTTAGGTGCTTGAAATTTGAGTTGCACAATGCTTCGTGATAAATGGTTGTTATCAATAGAATCTACATAAAAAATCAGCTAAGGTTGCCTTTTGAACCATTCAAAAATTCTGTGTATTTTGAGAGTTATGTTGTTTTTTTGTGAGAAGTCAATGTTGTATTTGTGTTTGGTCAACATGTATCTGATATACATTGTCATTTGCATGTATATGTTATGCTTTTGGTCTATTAGGTTATTGTATTTGACATATATTTAATCCTTGTCATATTTGCATCTTATGCAAGTCCGGACCTGACGACATTTTAGGGTGAATTGTATAAACGTAGGAATCCATGATTGTATTTGTATATTACAACTCATGTATTAAATACACATGCAAAATATACATAGGTGGATGTCAAAAATGAGTTCAAAGTAATGTATAAAATTGGAGTCATCTTGTTTGTATAATAAATACATTATTTTGGTATACTTTTTTGATACAAATGCAGATCCAGACCTGAAGGTAAGATTAAATTGAGTTTAGAAAATGAAAAGTGAATGCTCATATTTGTATGTATTGTTGTATGTATAATCATATGTATCTGAAATACATATACAAAGCTGAACACAACTAGGAAAATTAAACATTGTAAAGTGAAGTCCACATTTGTATATTTGGATGCATGTATTAGAAATACAAACATGAAAGATACATTTGCGGACTTGAACTCAGGATTACTAATGGATAAAGTGTATTTACTCATAACAAAAGACAAAAGGTCAACATCGTGAACATTTGTATATTCACATGTATATAATATACATGAAAATATACAAATAAATTATGTACAAAACCTGACACAATGAAAGGTTTGAACATTGTATATTTTGTGTGGGGTCCAGTCTGTATGTTTGAAGTACATGAATGCGATATACAAAAAGGGTGATACAAATGACATAGATACAAAATCAGACCCGAAACTAATTCCAATTTGTTTTATAAACCTGTTGGAGTCTGAGTTTGTATATTTTGATGATTGTATAAGATATACATAAGAATATACAAAACAAAATATGCAAAAAGTAAGAGAGAGAAAATACTAAAGTGCATAAGGACTTATCATGCGTGCTTTAGTGAAAAGTGCATGTATATGATATGCAAAATGCAAAAGTGAAAAGAGCCAACGTATACAAAATTCAAAATATGCATAGAATGAGAAAAGTAAAATGCGAATCAAATTGTATGCATTAAATACAACATTTATTGCACATCTACCACTGAAAAACCTAATTTAAAGAAGTAAAAAAGAAATCTAATTATGATTAATTTCACAATTGCATTTGGAGCTCAGTTGCAAGGAATTTTACAAAGCTAAAATCCAACAAAGGTAAATTGAAATTTAGAAACGGTTGCAATGAGTTGGAAAGGTAAATGGATCTTGTCAACAATATAAAGTCAACATTTGTAGTTCAGGTATGTACCTAAAGACTCTTGCTTGTGATTAATGGAATACGATTACGATAAATTTTATAGTGATTACAATAAGGTAATGGAACAAGTTAATATTAGTTGATTACTATAATACATCGTGATAAATCATAAATTTGAACACAATAAGGTAATAATGCATAATTCAAAGAAATTTAGAGAAAAGAAGCCTAGGGTAAAATGGTAATAGTAAATATGTGCAGTAAAACCTTAGGAAATGTAAACATGGTTGTTAAAAGATAATGTATTTGACAAGATGCTGCCCAAATGAAAGACCACAATGAAGGCAGCTAGAAAGGAAAAGAAAATAGAGGCCAAGAAGAAAGAAGTGGTTAAAGAGACATTTCCACACAAAAGATATAATTCACAGATGTACCCTACTGATAGAATGGTGGTTGACACAAAGATCAGAGGTTTTGATTCTGTTACACTTTTGCAGTAGATCGAAGAGCTGGGAGCAACTTTGGCAATGAGGAACATATTGGATGTGGGATTATATAATGCTACAGGATTCCCATTAGCGATGGAAGCTAGGGATCTAGTTATTGAATGCATCCAAAGATATGACTTTCTAGGAAAGTGGTATACAATGGTGTGGTGTATGCAAATTTATCAATTGAAGGCATAGCTAAGACTTTTGGCTTGAAGATTACAGATCAAATGAAGGAATTAAATGAAGAACAATATGCAACAGACTATAAGAATAATGAGGGATGGTGCAAAAGTGCTATATTTTATGAATGATACCCTTCAGATAAGAAGCCAACTGTAGCAGTCTGAGTATCAAAAATGTTATACAAAATTGATTTTAAAGAGGAAATTCACATAATGATTACTTTGCTGAGCAAGATAATGGGATTGGCAGATACCAGTAAGTGTGATCCATGGATGTTTTTAGTGATCCAATTCATTAGAAAGGAGACAAGGGGAATTCATTGGACTAAGGCCATTAGCAATACTATTTTCAAATAGGTCATGAGATGGAACAAACATAAATTGTTCTTTATGTCTCTTATGTAGTATATTCCTATGCAGCGAACATGCAATTAAGAGGAGTACCTAGAATTGGTACATTAGGAAGTGGGCCAGGACAAATGCTTGTGTATGATCATTACCTAGATTTACATGAGAAGAATGTAATGTAAAATTATGTTAGGGTGAATGATGTATTTTATATGTACTTGATAAGAATCTTGATAGGAGATAAGGAGAAAAGATTATTAGAATAGGCACGAAATGCCATTAATTTACATAGTTCCTGGTATATTCAATTTTCTACTTTTACTTATATCAGAACAGAAGGCTTCATAGGTGAACCCTTCAGATTATGAAGGTATCCAACAGATAAGATGATATTGTTGGAGTTCACTAGGAAAATATTGAATATCCATCAAATGTATAAAACTATGTTTGGCAGAGGTATTATCAAGTTCCCATTCAGTATTGGTAGATACATCTATGTTAATGAGGAATCAGCTAGAGTATCAGAGGCAAAGGTACAATATTATAGTTTTCAGACTTTTGAGTTAGCTAGGTCATTTGATCCTTTTAGAAGGATATCCAATTTTGTGAATAAGAAATTCAAACACCAACTCCATATTAAAGACTATTGGGCTGATTGCGATAATGAAGCAAAGGTTAAGAAAAGAGCTTATCAAAGATTGACATTGGATCAAATAAGGACATTGGGAGTATTGGAGGTACCCCAAGAAATAAAGAATGATGATGAAAATGTGTTACATGATAGTTATGACATAAAGAAGGTGGCTGAGGAGTTCATTACAGAGCCAGATTGGACTCAGCTTGAAGAGGCTTCCATTGATAATATATCTAAATCAATAATGGGCCTCTCAAACTCATGGATAAAAGAGAGAATTGCAGAATTGGAGGCCAAAGGTATAACAGTCACCCTTTCATATAAAGGTAAAAAGAGGAGTTTAGAAACTGATGATAAGTTTGAACATTTTCTAAAGAGGAAAAGACAAATAGTAGAAGCAAGGATAGCTAAAGCAAATATAGGAGCTACACTATTGGATCCCTATGCACTAGGGGTAATGGTGGCCATTGCTTCAGAAGTTATCACATCTACAAAGGGAGAAGCATCAAATGTAAATGAGCTAGTAGGGCAAACTCATGAGTAGTTACCTGCAAATGTGCAACAAGACCCAATTGTCCAAATGCCGTAGGTATCTCAGCAAACACCCTACGTTATAGAACAGGCCCAACATGAGAAAATACAGGGGTTTATACTAGTCAAACAAGAAATTACTAAGGAGATGATATAAAAGACATCCACTACGCAAGCATCCACTAAATAAAATATAGTAGTAGATGTAGATAAAATTGAGGATGTGGAAGATGATGACAAGGAAAGTGAAGATTAAGGTAGTGATGACAGCCTTGAGATGAGTAGTGAAGAAGAAGAAGATAGGAAAATACCTAAATCATCTCTCATGCTGGGAGCATTTGATGCCAGGGTATCACACCAGGCTGCCACACAATCGATACAAGATGTGGAAATGATTGATCCTTTTGATAACTTGGTGCCTAAGAACATTATGGAAGAAGTTAAAGAAGTAGCTAAGGAAATGTTGAGAAATCAGATCGAAGAGGAAGAAAGTATGAACATAGGAAAGGTACAAGTTGCTCAAGGAGAGGTCAATCAAGAAAATGTCCTTGCAAATAGGATAGAGGAACAAGGAGATGATGAGGGACAAGATATGCCACATGAGATTCTTAATCCTAAACTACCCCATGGTGAAGAATAGCATAATGTAGAGAATGCCCAACAGGGATGGCAACTTCCTCAACAATTCCCCCCACAACAGAAGCATGATTAGCAGTGACAAGAGCAAGAACAAGAAGAGGTAATCATAGAAGGGGCTCAAGAAGAGGTAGTTAATGAGAAAGCTACAGATGCAGATCTAAATAAGGAGGTGCCATGTTTTCTTGGATCTAAGGTGAGATAGGATTTAGAAATCCAAGTAGTACCAATTGATATTAAAAGTTTGTTAACTAATGACGCTGCCAAGAGAGGCAAAAGGAAGGCTAGAACCATGTCAGCCATAAAGAGGGATCCCTCTTGTTCTAGAACTATACAAATGGAAATCCCTTAGGCCAATAAAGAAAAGGGGAAATAAACATTGAAGAATACAATGTTATTAGCATGAATATTGGCCATGTGAACCAAGAACAACATATTGAAGAATTACAAGAAATGACTGAATTCACTGCCAATAGAATGAGAAAAGATAAGCAGAAGATGAAAGATTTGAAGGGGTGAATTGCCCAGTATCAACAATTCATTCAAGGAATATTTGATCCTACACAAAGTGTACTAGAATTATCTTCTAATTTGACTATTCTATCTAAGGAACATATAGGAGAAATAGAGAGTAAAAAGAATGAAGCTATCATGCTAGAAGACTTTGTCAAGACATTTATTCATAAGGGAGAGGAAGTAATAAAAATTGCCATTAGCAATTGGAGCATTACATTGACTGAGAATTGTAAATGAAAAATTTGGATAAAATCAAGATGATAAAACAATACAAATGGATTACCTAATCCAAATCTTCAATACCTCGAATAGATGAATTGATTCAATGATTTGATACGTTGGTTGCTCAATTCAATAGCATAATGATAAGATGAAGATGATAGATGGTAGGATGATGGATGAATGATGCAAGATAGATGGATGAAGATGATGGATGAGAGATTGAGGAGAAAATTTGACAGAGTAAGGATACTTGAGACTAGATGCATCTAATGGCTTGGGATAGAGCTGATTTATAGGCTTGGGATGATTTGGATGGATGGTTGAGATTAAAAGGCTAATCGAACAATGTGGACAGCTAGGATTGATTTGGTTATCCCACTCTTTGAGGGGGTTGTAGTCACGTGACAAGTGGAGGGAGGAGAATAGGTCTCATGTGTGATTGTGTACATAAATACTAAAATTAGGTCCCATTAGTTGTACATGTGGAGGATTTTAAATGAAAGTTGTACTACCACACATAAGTCAATTGAGAGATGGACAAGTGTTGAAATGTGGTGAGAGGTGAGGATAAATGATGGGATATGTGAGAGAAATTAATTAAATCAATAAAATTTTGTTAATTAATTGGAAAGTGGTATAAGGATGGGATTAAGATGAAATTTTAATTAAATAAATAAAATTTATTCAATTAATTGGCTAGGTGGATTAAGGATGGATTAAGATGGGAAATTAATTAAATAAATAAAATTTATTTAATTAATTGGCTAATGGATAAATGGGATTGAGAGTGGGATCAGTTAAATAAATATGATTTATTTAACTAATTAGGTGATAGAAGGTACCTAGGACAAAATGTTACATGATGTCTAGGATAATGTTTTAACTAGGTGTTGCAAGACATGGACAAAATTTGGGACAATTTTAGGTGTCTACATTTTACCCCTCTTTGAGATGATGTTCAAGATGATGAGATTTGTGTTGAGTAACATCATTTCAAAGAAGCTAGGGTATGGATTAGAAGAAAAGGATAGGATAATGAAAATATAGGATGAGGATGTAAGGATATGATGATGATGCACCCTTGAGAGGGTCGGTAGGTTGGATAAACACATGTAGGCTCTCAAAATGAAAGGGATGGGCTAAGGAAGATAAGAGAATGGATAGAAGAAATGAATGATGTGTTATGTTGCAATGAAAGTGAGCAACCATGATGTTTGATATAGCACTCAACATTATGCACCAAGGTATAAGGACCAGGGTGACAATGTGTCTTGTGCACCCAACATAATACAACCTTGTCTAACATATGAGGAAGAAAACTTAAAGCATTGAAGTCCTAATGCACAAAAGGTATGATATGACCTTAGATGCAAAGGATAATGCAAAAAGCTATTCCAACATACACAAGATATGAATATTAGTTGGAATGATACCGATTTTGATACAAATGCAAGATAAAATGATAACACACACAAGCAAGCAAGCAAGCATGCACAAATGATACAAAAACAAACAAGGTATTGCCCCTATCAAGTTGTAAACCAATGATTGATTGATTATGATGATAGTGTTGTCATTGTGGGGAACGATATATACCTAGATCAACACAAGGATGTGGGAACGATATATCCCATTGATGATGATGATAATTGATGATTGGTTTATGACAAGATTAGGACCAGGACCAAGGATTGCAATTGGATAATTTTTACACAATTGATTAACTTGATGGGTATGGATTGATGATGGGCTTGCATTTGGATAATTTCTTGAATTGATTTGATTGATTTGAATAGATGTGATGATTGGATGAAGTGATTGAAGAATTGATGAAGTGATGATTGAATGAATTGGATGATTGGGATTAATTGAATTTTAGGTGTTTATTGATGATGTGGGAGATAGATGATAGAATAAATGAGAGATGGATGAAGATGATGATTAGTGAATTATTAGAAGAATGAAAGAAGTCTATCGCCTATGCTTGAATCTAGGTACTTCCTTCATATCCCAGATTGCCTACATACCCTGTATCCACGGGATCAAGGCACTTAATGATAAAGATAAGATGTAGTTTTGATAATGTTTTATTGAAGGTGATGATGAAAGTGGATGGATGGATCAGGTTATGGATTGATTAGGATTGATTGGATGTTTGATGATAATGTTATTGATGGAATGATATGGATTGGATTAATGTGATTTTGATTGATTGATAGATTGGCTTAATTTGATGATGATTTGATTGGATTTATTTTGATGGATTTGATGTGATGGATTATTTTGATCGATCTTATTGCTTGGATTTTCTTTTGTTGGATATTTGGTTTTTTTTTGAAATATTTGATTTTTTTTGGATTTTTGAGATGTTTTGATTTTTTGGATTTTTTGAAATGTTTTTGATTTTTTGGATTTTTTTGAAATGTTTTTGATTTTTTTTAATTTTTTTTGAAATGTTTTTGAATGTCAATGGATTTACAATTTGGGTAGCCTTTGTGGTAAATTCCAATGACAAGGGAAAACCAAGTCTAGGTGCAAGGATGGAGGTAGGATGGATAGATAAAAGGATGAGTGATAGTAAATGGGATGGCAGACTCATGATAGATGGATGGATGGGAAGACTCATGATGGATGGGTGGATACAAGGATAGGCTATAGTGGAATGGATGTATGCCTTATAAGGGAGAAAAGATGTGATCTCCAAAGGCTATGTTGCATAGGAATAACATGCCCCATTCTAGGTAGTAGTACTTAGGATTTTTCATGACAATGCTTATGATAATAGGGATGACATGATGTATTTTTACATGACAAGGCTTATGACAGGTGGATAATGATAGGATTGTTTGGAAAAAGATAAGGTATATCAAGAGATATCAAAGCATATTTCAACATTGTTCCCCTATGTCTTCATCAAGATCAAAAGGAGGAAGGGAGGATGGATGGACTCGATATGATAGGTACATGGGTGTAATGGATAAGCATGGTAGGATAGGATATGGAAATGGTAGGACATGATAGAATGTGATATGATAGGTGTTGGGATAGGAAAATTTAAAATTTTCTTGTATTCCTACCCACCTATGTCTGACCGAATCAGAAAACATTACGCCCAAAATCATAATAATAACTGATATATTTCATAAAAATCACATGACTTTCATTACAAATGGATATCTCACCCATCAAACTACATTGTAATGTAGGGCTCCAATTCCTTAATTTCGGTGAGACCTCACTTTTGTCATACCGATCTATGCTTTATATGAGAAACGAGCTGAAATAACTATTGGCATGAGAATAAGAATCAGGGAGAATATTTTAAGAACCACCAATGAGGAAGGTAACACCGATGACCCTTCATTGGAAAGAAACTTCTCTGTCACACCGATCAGTATAAGAAAAGACTATCGGAGAATACTTTGAAAATCCCCTCGACAGTATAAATCATACCGATGGAGGGAATCAATAGGATTCTCACCAAGCATCCCATGGAATGGAGGGAATTAATGATCATTGGCAGAAGATGAACATCGGAGTGAAAATTTAAAGAGTCTCTGATATTCTAATGTCTCAGTGACTAACTAAACTGTTTCGGCATAAGTCATGCTGATATGTATGGAAGATAAGAACCATCGGCGAATGTGAATGAGTCGAAACAAAGCTTGCAAGTCTGGCTTAAATGATACTCACAACAATGTTGGTGACATGTTGTGAGGATCTCTCTGATGAAGAGTGTAAAAGAAGATATCAGGGAAATAACCATGATCGGGTAACTTGAAATAAGTTATCTTGATGACATATCTTATCCCGATGACAACGATGACCACATTCATCAACAAGACTCTCACCGATGATCATATCAGAGACACTAGAGATATCGGAGAAGAATGTTATTCTCACGGTGATGAAGAAAGTCAGTCCAATGATAACCATGCCCACTTCTATATCAGGTAGATCTTGAAAATATCTTGCCGATACAAACTCACATATGAAAAATTACATCGAGGAAACAGATGAAGGGTCATAGCGATTGATCCATGAGAAAATGTTCACACCATAAGAAGATATTAAGTCACCCTGACATTACAAAAATCATGCTAATGAGAGAAGTTATGACGATGTGACATTTCACAATGATCAAGAAAATTGAAATGCTGCAACGATTAATTGCAGGCGATGAAGAAATCCTCTGAAATGCCATTTGAAACTATTACAATTAAGTTTGAAAGAATTATCTAAAGCGAGTGAGCAAGCGGAGACTTGAAGGAGAAGATAGGGGAATTTGGTCACCACCTCAAAATAACAGGTACATATATACAAACTTCTGTGCAATAGCCTATAGTTTGAATTTACTGTCCAAAATTATAATGGACACTTTGGTGAAAGGAAAGGGTAGAAAACAATAGGGTGAGACTAGTAAACCTAAAAAATAAAAAATTGACAAAACTCCTGAGGAGAAAACAAAAGAGAGGAAATTAAACTAGGACTTGATTGACCAATTACCTAGATTGACTCCTAAAGCCTGAAGATCTACACAACCTAGGGCAGAAGTGGAGAAACTAGAAGACAAGTGTAAATACCTAGGAAATGTCTGGACACCAATAAGATGCTATGAGCTTTTCAAATTTCACTACAACAGAAGATTTAGGAATTTTCCAGTGTCTAACCCATGGTACTTGAATTTAGGCAAATTGGTTGTTCCTGATGTGCACTTGAATTTAGGCAAATTGGTTGTTCCTGATGTGTTTCTAAAAGCAAAACTCCTCCAAGTTCTAGCTAGGTAGTATAATCCAAGCCTCAAGGCCATATACAACTTGCAAGGGGAGCCTATTATACACTTGTCTAAGAATGCCATTTGTGAAGTTTTTGACTTGGATGATTTATGTACTGTCCCTATAGTTTATGAGGATTTGGATAATGAGTACTGGAGAATGGATACTACATATAATGGATGGAGATTGCCTATTCACAAGCCTAGGGCAGAGGGAGAAATGGTGCCTCTCAGTGAGAGTGATGGACCTCCATTTCATGTGTCATTATTTGAACCATACATACAATACACATACTGCTCTGTGGGCTAGGTCTTAGGTTCAGATGTCCCTAATTTCATGACAATTCCTCTGATGGTGATAGCCACAGACATCCAGTGCCACAATGCCAGGTAGTTTGATTATGCTGCCTATATTTTTGGTAGAATTGATTCTAGTCTAACCGCAATAAAGAATAATGCCCCATCAGTTTCCTTTGAACATTACTCACTCCTCATACACATGGTGCTTTATTATGGACAGGAAGTGTGATTATGGCCAAATGAATTCAAATTTGTTCCAGTAGACCAGAGGGGGCAAAAGTCACCCGTGCAGATGTGGACTAGAATATGGGATAGTAGGTATGCCCATTCTAGCTATGTTTATTTTGAAGAATACTGTGTGAAAGTATTATATAGATATTTCAGTCATCCATGTGAGTATTCATTATCAAATGAAATAAAGTGGTTTCTTAGACCTAAAGATTTTGGTGGTCCTCCTACTGTTACTCACAATTAGGGAGACTAGTATTGTTTTGAGGATGTTACCATGGTCAGAATCTATGGTTTTGAGGACACTCCTTTTATATTGCCTACGACTATTCCTGACAGAATTGCCTACTTAGAAATAGTTAGGCAAATGAATTGTTCTAATGCGATGCACTTGAGCTCCCATGACAAACAATCTTTTATGCCTAATACTCTTTGCTTTGGAGATTTTACTATGGTATCCAAGGAGGGTTATGGTCTCATTATGGATAAACTAATGCATTACAATATGAGATGTGATGAGGCAAGAAAAGGGTTTAATCCTAAGGGTTTCATTGACCTTGCTCGGAGAAAATAAAACATCAGTGGATACACATATATCCCATATCCCCATGATGATATCATCAAAAATTTAGAAGAGACTGAAGTTGAATTGGTGGTTGAAAAATACAATAGGGACTTAGATGAGAAGAGGAGGCAGCTTGCAGAAATAGAGTTGTTACCCTTTGGTGATGAAGGACCTGTAGAAGAAGAAGAACCATATCAACAAGCAACTATGATATCTAAACGAAAAATGCAATGCTATCAGTCTCCTGGTATGGAACATGATGAGGAGGGGTCTGTTGATGAGGATCCCAAACAAGTAGCATATTATTCTTTTATTTCTGATGATAAATTTATTCATTCTAAAGAATTCAAATCATTTTTATATAAATGGAAGGGAAAGAAATCAGGGAGTTAGTTGATGATATCTCTGCCAACAATGAAAGACAGTTACTTGATATGTTGAAAATAATAGTGGATAGTGAATTGCAAGATATTACCCCTAGTAAGGGTAGACAGCTGCTCAAAGAAGTAGGGGTGATGATCTTTCCTAGTCTTGATTTGAATTCTGCTCTAGTATTTGATAGTTTTCTATATAACATAGATGATAAATACAAGCTCACTCCAGAAGGTGTCACAGAAGTGTATATGGGCACCAAATATAACAATGATAAAAATTCATTAATGATATGCACCCTATATACTCCCCATAAGAAGACAACCATTATAGATATTGAGAAGACTTTTGTCCATGTCATGACTTTGAAGGTAGGGGAGACTGACCCCTTGATCACTGCAGACATTAGCATTAACGTTGCAAAGTTGAATAGGCTCATATGTTAATCAAAGAACGAGATGCATATAAACTGAGCTATGAGAGATTAACAAAAGAAAATGATTATTTGAAAGATGTTGTTAAGAGCATCTTTGGGGGTTAGTAAAAAGATTAACTCAGGGAGAAATTTCACAAAGCGCCCAATCACCATCTATTGACCAGATAGCTCAAATCTAGATTGATACACTTGCCACAGTGCTCCAGAATAGGCATGCCAACATGATACATTGGATGAACCAATTTTGGGATATTTATTCTAAAAATTATAAAGTGACCCAAGAACATGAGAGGCTTGACAAAAGGCTGCAAGAAAAACTCCATGAGATACAGGGCAAGGATGTTTCTGACACTACAGGTATTTCTAGTGCCAAAGATTTAATTGAGCAACATCAGAAATATTATGAATAGCTTAAGAATGATAGCAAAGAATGTATCGAATCTTCAAAGGTAGGAGTGCCCACGTTATTCAAGAACAATAAAGAATTAAAGAGCAAAGAGGAATGGAGTAAAGATTGTCAAGTTCTATTGCATGAAGCCTTAGGATCTCTCAAGGACAAAGATTTTGCATTTGGAGAAGCCTGTAAGCACCTGGAGAAGATGGTAACAATGGATGTGATCACAAGGAATGCTATTGAATTCACTGATACACACCACATCTAGGAGTACTTGGATCACATTGCTCAGCTATACTTGTGGTTGAATAGAGCTTAAGCATTGTTATCTTTATTGTTGTTATGTTAATCATGTTGATTCCCAAAAGATTTTTTTGAAGAGTTATGTCTCTTCATAAGTATTCCTATATAAGTTGAACATATAATGCTGAATTATCATCATCAACAGGATATTATATATGAAGTTTACAGTATTTTAAAAGACCATGTTGCAAGCATTATATGGATGAAGTAAATTGAAGTTCTATGATTCTGTGGTTTATTCTGGCATCAATTGTTTATTAAAATTATTCAGTTATATGGTTATCTCCAGTTCAGTATTTCCTTGTTATTCAAATTGATATATCAAGTATATATTTAGTTTGTCAATACACATTTGTTGTATTTGTGTGATTGGATTAATTGGTTTCCATTAATAGAATTAAAATCCTTCTGGTCAGTCACAGTAACTTGGAAGTATTAGTTTGGATTACTAAGAAGAACCATATAATTAGGATTGGCATTCTGTCTCCAAGTTAATATTATCTGTTGTTCTTGCATAATTCATTCAACTGGTTCCTTCAAGAAAGGTTTAAAATTCCTTTTGGTGAATAACAAGAAATCTGATTATATTGGTTGGGTTATTAAGAAGAGTTTGTCAGTCATTTCCCTGCACATTTATACAAGTTATAAACTAAAGTATTGTGCCAAACAGTTAGAGTTACTGCCCACTATAAGCCACTAGTCATAGTCTTCCATTTGACTTTGTTTACCCAACAAGGCACTGGTCTTATTTCAACTCATCATTTAAAACCCCTTTATTAGTTAAGCACAGTCATAAAATTCACCTTGATATTGCTTATACAATTTATACCAACCATTCATCAGATATTAGATATAGAATTAATTAGCAAGCTTTTTATCTATTCTACACCACTTGCCATTGTAGGTAGATCCATTTATTTAGTCAAAATATTTACATTCAATCTACTTTAATTTTCAAGGTTCACCCACCTAGGTTTAGCAAGACCCAAAGTGCAGGGAGTCATCAAACCCTAAAGGTTGATTATGTCATGTTAGTTCAAAAATGTTGCAAATCTAAACATAGAGCCCGACATCCTCTTAGGATTAGCAACCTACATTTTTAGACCTAACAAATTGGTGACTCTACTGGGGACCAAATAAAGGACCTTAGTAAGAAACCATTCTTTTTATAGAATCAAAAATTTTAATTTGGTAACTCTGCTGGTAAGAAGAATCCAGAAATATAAATTATAAACTTTTTCCTATTTACAAAATAGGTGGCGACTCTAGAACCTGTCATAATAGAAACTTAATACCAAATGGATGGTAGGAGATCCAAGATGGAAGGCAAGAAATTGCAATCATCTCCACCAATTAGAAACATCCCCAAAACAAATGGAGTATCAAATTATTCTCATCAGAATAATAATCAAGAGATTCAAGAGGATAATACTGGAAAAACTATCACAACTCACAATAGTTTTACACCTCTGCATGAATCAAATGAAAATCTCAATGAAGTAACTGATGATATATTGGCAAAATACAAACCAGATCCTCAAGAATAGCTTGAGTGTGAAGCACGGGCCATGAGGGAAATTGATCAAAGGCAAGCTGAATATGATTTTAAAATGTCATTACAACAGGGAGAGGGGGTAAAACATGGATTCTCAACTCAAGAAATAAATAAAAGTCCAAAGAATTTAGGAGGTATGAATGAAGCATAGTAGTATCTGCTTAGGCTCCAGGAAGAACTTGAAATGATCAAGATAGAGGAAACTAAGAGGTTGTTACAACAAGAGATTCAACAGATAAAGAGTGTGGTTAAAATAGCTGCTCCAAAATATGTACCTCCACATAGAGGAAACACTTTGAGGAATCCATAGCAAAATTTACACCAAAATGCACACGGTGTTTCCAACTCACAAGCATTCGGAAGTCATCAAAATGCCCTCCATAGAAATTCTAGACCACCTCCCATGCACAACACCTCTCAACATATGGCTAATCTATACCCACCCCCTGGCCAAGAGTATTATAGACCACAAAATCCTTATATAAATCCCCACATAAACCCACAACAATATGCTTAACATCAGCCTCCAGGTGGATATAATTACTATCCTAATCCACCACCCATGAATTTTCCACCTCAAAACCTCGCAAACATATGTAGCCAATTTTATTTGAGTGGATATCAATTATATCCATACCCTGTGGATAGCAATTGGAGAAATATAGTTCCCAAGTTCACTGGAAACAGTGCAGTATCAGCTGAAGATCACATCAGAAGCTTTAATGCTTTCGTACAAGATATTGGTATGAACTATGAAGATGTTAGAATGAGATTATTCATGATGTCTCTGACTGAAGATGCGAGAGACTGGTTCAACAGCCTACCTGATGCTTCAATCAGTTCAATAACTAATTTCCACAATCAATTCAAGGAGTAGTATGGCAATCAGTATGCCCCTAAGTTTGCACTGCAAAAATTGATAAGCATCCAGAAATACCAAAATGAGTCAGTGTGTGATTTCAATCTGAAATTTTCCAAGTTACACAACAAAATACCACATGGATCTAAACTGACTGATCCAGCAGCATTGATCATTTATATGAAACCATTTGATCCCAAAATAGGGTACAAACTTAGGAATCGGTGCCCTATGACCTTAGCTGAAGCACATAAAGTGGCATTAACTATTGAGAACAACATGAAAGCTGCAAGTATGGTTAGAAAAAGAGATAACCCCAGAAATCCTCATAACCCAAACAATTAGTAGACTAAACAAGAAGGTCAACATAGACATGAAAGGCCCAGGTTGCATGATATGCCATATAATAAAAATTGGAAAGATGGGAGACCCATTGAAAACAAAAGAAAGCAACATTATGGCAAAGATATCCCTGACCCTCTAAAAAGAAATGTGGCACATATGGTAGCAGATAAACCTTGGTGTCTAGTGTGCAATTTGCCACACTCACCTAAATACTGTGTGGTGGCTAAAATAGTACAGCAAGAAGAAACATTATATAATTATAATAGAGACAATCACACAATAAACATGATGCAAGATACACCATATTTGTTGAATGAAGACTATTCTTCTACAGAGGAAGAAGGATATGAATATGATGTGGGAAAACAGAAACATCATATCAATATGGGAGAACAAGAAGTGTTCTTAGATTAGGAGGATGGTTATGAGGAACTTACCTATTGTAACAATTTGCCATATGATCAGTGGAGAAAGCCTACTGAAAATGTAAGAGAAGCTCTTACAATAGCTGCAATAGCTCAAGCTGAAAATGCCTATAACTTAAGGAACAAGACAGTGAATGTTGAAAAAGGAACACCTGGGAGTATCTTTATAAAAGATCAAAATCACAAAAAAGAATAATGCAAAGTCATCATTCAAAGAAATAGAAAAACCTGATAAAAATAAAACAAAAGATAAATCACAAAATCAAGAAAAAGAACATATAAAGATAGAAAAGAATGATCAGACTATGGCCCATTCATTTGACATTTCTCATACAATATATCAAGTAAAGATATCAGTTCCACTGTTGGAAATAATGAAGATAGACAAATACAGGGATACAGTAGTTAAACTAATTTCAGATGTACCAAATCAAAAACATAAAGGGTCGGAGAATAGAACAAACAATGTTCACCAAGAAACATTCCAAATTCCTGAGGTATGCCTAAGTGATACATTAACAAAGAATCCCTCACAGGTGGACCCTTTCTACACTACATTATTAATCAAAAATAGGATAGTAAGGAACTGCATGATTGATTCAGGCACGGCCATGAATATCATGCCAATAGCAGTTATGAAGGAACTAGGAATGTGGGTTGACACTACATTTGGTAGGTGTTATGCAATGGATAATAGATCTATCCCAGTCATTGGTATTATGAGGGATGTGGAAATAAAATTGGCTCCATACCCTAAAGCAACCTATAACATTGATATCACCATGATTGACATTCCACCATATTATGGAATTCTCTTATCAAGACAATGGGCTACAATGGCAGGAGGGAATGTCCAACTAGATTTATCATATGCTACAATACCAGTGGGAGGCAAAGAGATCAAACTATGTAGGGAGCCAAGATATGAGAACATCATAGAATGCTTGGATCAAAATCAAATAAACTTCTTTTGTGATACAGATTTGGGAGCCTTCAAGGTTGAAAAAAGTCAACCAGAATTGTAGAATACTGATCCGATACATGTTGAATCTAAGAAAGAGGAGAATGATGTGTGGAAAATGTATTTTGATGGTGCGAAATGGGAAATGGGGCCGGAGTATTATTTATCTCATCAGCAGGTAAAACTTCCAAATACTCCTTTCTATTAACATTTGAATGCACAAACAATGTAGCAAAATACGAGGCTTTGCTCATTGGTTTGAATATAGCCACCAAGCATAAGATAAAAAAGTTAACTGTATACGGTGATTTAGAATTGGTTACTTCCCAAGTGAGAGAGAAATACTTGTCAAAAAATAAGAGGTTGAAACAATATAGAAATGTTGTTTGGGATGATATTGTGTTGTTTGATGCCTTCTCAATCATTTGGATTGATAGATCAAAAAATATCATGGTAGATTTCCTAGAAAATATCACATTAAAAAGGGATGATATCACATTAGGAGGTATTACAGAAGTTGAATTCAAAACTAGACCCACTATCCCAGATAATGTACATAACTGGCAAGTGTTTGATAATGATGCTGATATAATCAACTTCCTACATTGTGCTGATCATTATGAAAACCAAGAGATTGATTTTAATGTGTTTGTAGAAGAACATGATGGGAAAGAAACCCTTATTGGTCAAGAGATAGTTCAGCTAAAAACAAATAAAATACCTAAGGCACTTATAGCATTGGAAAAGGCATTTGATGGACATGATAGATTTAAAATGAAAGACACACCAGTAGTGCAAAATGACCTTGAAGAGATTAATTTGGGGACATAGGCATTCCCAAAGAATGTATACATTGGAAAGAATCTTAATCCCAAAATCAGGAGGATGATCATCAACTTACTTCGGAAGTATAGACATGTATTTGCATGGTCATATGATGATTTGAAGGCATATAGGGAGAATCTTTTTCAGCATGAAATACCATTAAAACCAGATGCTAAACCATTTAGACAAAAATAGAGGCCTATCAATCCTACAATGGCCCCTAAGATGCTTGAAGAACTCACAAAACTAACAGATGGAGCTATCATTAAACCCATTAGGCATTCTTCTTGGGTTTCTAATTTGGTGCCTGTCAGGAAGAAAAATGGTGATATTAGATTATGTGTGGACTTTAGGAATCTAAACAAATATTCTCTTAAGGACAACTATCCCCTTCCTAATATGGAAGAAATATTACAAAAGGTTACCGGATGTGAACTGTTGTCAATGATGGATAGATTTTTAGGATATAATCAGGTGAAAGTCAAAGAATCAGAGCAATATAAAACTGCATTCACCACACCATGGGGAACATTTGTATATTTAAGGATGCCATTCAGGCTCACAAATGCTGGAGCAACATTCTAAAGAGCAATGGATGTGGCCTTTGCTGAATTGATTAATAAAATTATGATAGTATATCAGGATGACATGACAGCATATTCAAAAAGGGATGAGGATCATTGTGCACATTTAGAGCAAATATTTATTAAAGCCCTAGAATATGGGATTTCATTGAATCCTAAGAAGTGCCACTTCGCAGTGACAGAGGGTAAGTTGCTTGGTCACATAGTCTCAAAAGATGGAGTAAGAATAGATCTTGAAAGAGTGAAATCCATTGATCAAGTTCCCATTCCTAAGAATGTAAAAGCTATACAGTCATTTTCTGGCCAAATCAACTTTGTCAAAACATTCATATCAAATTTTGCAGAAATTGTTAGTCCCATATCAAGAATGTTGAAGAAGAATTCAGAGTGAAGTGGACAACAGAAATAGTGGAGGCATTTGCCACCATTAAGAAGGGAATCAAAGAATTCAGTTATCCATTCCAACTGTTCTCATTTGCCTCATATTATACAATTGTAGCAGTACTATTGCAGAAAAATAATGGACATGAACAACCCATTTCATTTTTCAGTAAATCTCTTCAAAATGTAGAACTAAAATATGACATTGTTGAGAAATAGACATATGCATTAGTGAAGGCAGTTAAAGCTTTTAGGCCATACTTGGTGGAAGATGAAACAATAGCATATGTGCCTAATGCTACAGCAAAAGATGTATTGGTCCAAACTAAGGTCACAGGTAGAAGATGCAGATGGATCAATAGAATTCAAGAGTTCAATATTGAAATCCAGATCACTAAACTAGTGAGAGGACAAGGTCTTGCTAGATTAATGGCTGAAAATAATCTCGAGGCTTCTCAGATATGTAGTGCTAATGTTGTTGATAACACAAGTTCTAGCATTGAGCATACTCCATGGTATACTGACATCATATATTATCTAAAGAACATGAAATGTCCTGAAGGGTATGATGATAATAAAAGGACACTTAAATTACAGGCCTCAAAATATGTATTTATTGATGGAGATCTTTATTGAAAGAATAGGGATGGTATTCTACTATTATGCCTAGATGAACATCAATCAAAACATGTCATGAAAGAGTTACATGAAGGCGTGTGTGGAGGTCATTTCTCAACAAAGACTACAACCCACAAGATCCTAAGGGTTGTATACTATTGGCCTAGAGTTTTTAATGATTCATATCATTTCACTAGGAAATGTGAAGCATGTCAAAAAATTTTAGGAAAATTAAAATATCAGGGAGCACTACCCTTGAAACCCATGCAAGTGGAGGCTCCATTCTATCAATGAGGCATTGACTTCATAGGAGAAATTGCAGAGAAGTCAAGTGGTGGACACAAATGGATTTTAGTGGTGACAGATTACTACACAAAATGTGTGGAAGCAATCCCAATTAGACAAGCAACAAGCAGGGTGGTGATCAACTTTTTGGTGGAAAATATTATATTCAGATTTGGCACTCCAGTCAGGTTAATCATAGACAATGGAATGTGTTTCAGGTTTGATGAATTCAAAAATTTATGTAGCACACATGACATCACCATGTCCTATGATGCCCCTTATCATCCACAAACAAATGGGCAAGTAGAATCCAGCAACAAAAACCTTCTAAAAATTATAAAGAGAATGTTGGAGGGAAACAAAAAAGCATGGGATTCAAAGTTAAGAATGGTTGTGTGGGCTGATAGGATTACTGTGAAAAGAGCAATTGGGAGATCTCCTTTTGAATTAGTATATGGAACACAAGAAAGAATACCATTAGAAAATCTCCTACCAGTTTACAAATTTGTTCTTCAGGAAGACTTAAACATTCCTGAACCAATGAGCAGATGATTAGAACATCTTGCAGAACTTGATGAGATAAGGAGACTAGCTCAAAGGAAGAATATCAAGTTGCAATCACAAGTGAAATACCTTTTTGACAAAAAGTCCAAAGACATGAAATTTGAGATGAATGACTTAGTACTGATGTGGAATGCTAGGTGCCAGGAGAAAGGAAAACATGGAAAGTTTGAAGCTTTATGGTTAGGTACTTTTGTTGTAACTAGCAAAGGAGGTAATGATTCTTACTATTTGCAAAACATGTCTCAAGAAGAATAGGAATTTCTTGTGCATGGGCAATATCTGAAGCCTTTCTTTTCATAAAATACCAAAATCATGCACAAAAAGAATTAAGTGTTGCCAGTGCATGGACAACCCTTAAATAATTCTTGAAATACTTTTATTCCATGGACAATAGTCTAGGGTAATCAAAAGAGATTAGGATTTGCCAGTACATGGACAGTCCTATCAATCTCTCCTAAATATATATATATATATATATATATAAATCTTTTGCATGTACAGTAGTATAGGATCATCCCTGTTCCCCATCATTGTCACTTCCATCTCCCATTCTCATACAATTCTGTGAAACTGTCATCCCCAATAAATAAAATATATGGTCTACTCCCCCAAGAGATCTAAATTCTTGTTATACTCACAAGGAGTATACATCCCAGACAGAGCCACTATTGGGAGAGAAAAATTTAAAATTTTCTTGTATTCCTACCCACCTATGTCTGATCGAATTAGAAAACATTACGCCCAAAATAATAATAATAACTGATATATTCCATAAAAATCACATGACTTTAATTACAAATGGATATCTCACCCATCAAACTGCATTGTAATGTAGGGCTCCAATTTCTTAATTTTGGCAAGACCTCACTTTCGTCATACCAATCTATACTCTATATGAGAAACGAACTGAAATAACTATCGGCATGAGAATAAGGATCGAGGAGAATATTTTAAGAACCACCGATGAGGAAGGTAACATCGATGACCCTTCGTCAGAAAGAAAATTCTCAGTCACGCCGATCGGTATAAGAAAAGACTATCAGAGAATACTTTGAAAATCCCCCCAACAGTATAAATCATACCGATGGAGGGAATCTGTAGGACTCTCACTAAGCATCCTGTGGAATGGAGGGAATTAATGATCATCGGTAGGAGATGAACATCTGAGTGAAAATTTAAAGAGTCTCCAATATTCTAATGTCTCAGCGACTAACTAAACTATTTCGGCATAAGTCACGCCAATATGTATGGAAGATAAGAACCATTGGCGAAAGTGAACGAGTCAGAACAAAGCTTGCAAGTCTGGTCGAAACAATACTCACAATGATGTCAGTGACATTTTGTGAGGATCTCTCTGATGAAGAGTGTAAAAGAAGATATCGTGGAAACAACCATGATCAGGTAACTTGAAATATGTTATCCAGATGACATATCTTATCCCGATGACAACGATGACCACATTCATCGACAAGACTCTCACCGATGATCATATTGGAGACACTAGAGATATCGAAGAAGAATGTTATTCTCACGGTGATGAAGAAAGTCAGGCCAATGATAACCATGCCCACTTCTATATCGGGTAGATCTTGAAAATATCTTGCTGATACAAACTCACATATGAAAAGTCACATCAAGGAAACAGATGAAGGGTCACAATGATTGATCCATGAGAAAATGTTTGTGCCATAAGAAGATATTAAGTCGCCCTGACATTACAAAAATCATGCTGATGAGAGAAGTTATGACAATGTGACATTTCACAACGATCAAGAAAATTGAAACGCTGCAACAATTAATTACAAACAATGAAGAAATCCTCTGAAATGTCATTTAAAACTATTGCAAGTAAATTCGAAAGAATTATCTAAAGCGAGCAATCAAGTAGAGACTTGAAGGAGAAGATCAGGGAATTCAGTCACCACCTCAAAATAACAGGTACATATATACAAACTTCTGTGCAATAGCCTGTAGTCTGAATTTACTGTCCAAAATTGTAATGGAGACTCCAGTGAAAGGAAAGGGTAGAAAACAATAGGGTGAGACTAGTAAACCTAAAAAACAAAAAATTGACAAAACTCCTGAGGAGAAAACAAAAGAGAGGAAATTAAACCAAGACTTGATTGACCAATTACCTGGATCGAGTCCCAAAGCTCAAAGATCTGCACAACTTAGGGAAGAAGTGGAGAAACTAGAAGACAAGTGTAAATACCTACGAAATGTCTGGACACCAATAACAGGCTATGAGCTTTTCAAATTCTAGTACAATAGAAGATTCATGAATTTTCCACTGTCTAACCCATGGCACTTGAATTTAGGCAAATTGGTTGTTCCTGATGTGTTTCTAAATGTAGAACTCCTCCAACTTCTGGCTAGGTAGTATAATCCAAGCCAAAGGCCATATGCAACCTGCAAGGGGAGCCTATTATACACTTGTCTAAGAATGCCATTTGTGAAGTTTTTCACTTGGATGATTTATGTACTGTCCCCATAGTTTATGAGGATTTGGATAAAGAGTATTGGAGAATGGATACTACATATAATGGATGGAGATTGCCTATTCACAGGCCTAGGGCAGAGGGAGAAATGGTGCCTCTCAGTGAGAATAATGGACCTCCATTTCATGTGTCATTATTCGAACCATACATATAATACACATACTACTCTATGGGCTAGGTCCTAGGATCAGAGGTCCCTAATTTCATGACAATTCCTCTGATGGTGATAGCCATAGACATCCAGTGCCACAATGCCAGGTAGTTTGATTATGCTACCTATATTTTTGGTAGAATTGATTCTAGTCTGACCGCAATAAAGAACAATTCCCCATCAGTTTCCTTTGAACATTACTCACTCCTCATGCACATGGTGCTTTATTATGGCCAAATGAATTCAAAGTTGTTCTAGTAGACCAGATGGGGAAAAAGTCACCTATGCAGATCTGGACTAGAATATGGAATAGTAGGTATGCCCATTCTAGCTATGTTTAGTTTGAAGAATACTGTGTGAAAGTATTATATAGATATTTTAGTCATCCTTGTGAGTATTCATTATCAAATGAAATAAAGAGATTTCTTAGACCTAAAGATTTTGGTGGTCCTCCTACTGTTACTCACAACTGGGGGGACTGGTATTGTTTTGAGGACACTCCTTTTATATTGTCTAAGACTATTCCTGACAGAATTGCCTACTTATAAATAGTTAGGCAAATGAATTGTTCTAATGTGATGTACTTGAGCTCCCATGACAAATAATCTTTTATGCCTAGTACTCTTTGCTTTGGAGATTTTACTGTAGTATCCAAGGAGGGTTATGGTCTCATTATGGATAAATTGATGCATTACAATATGAGATGTGTTGAGGTAAGAAAAGGGTTTGATCCTGAGGGTTTCATTGACCTTGCTTGGAGAAAACAAAACCTCAGTGGATACACACATGTCCCATATCCCCATGATGATATCATCAGAAATTTGGAAGAGACTGAAGTTGAATTGGTGGTTGAAAAATACAATAGGGACTTAGATGAGAAGAGGAGGCAGCTTGCAGAAATAGTGTTGCTGTCCTCTGATGATAAAGGACCCACAGAAGAAGAAGAACCACATTAACAAGAAACTATGATATCTAAATGAAAAATGCAATACTATCAGTCTCTTGGTATGGAACATGATGAGGAGGGGTCTGCTGATGAGGATCCCAAACAAGTGGCATATGATTCTTTTATTTTTGATGATAAATTTATTCATTCTAAAGAATTCAAATCATTTTTATATTAATGCAAGGGGGAAGGAATCAGGGAGTCAATTGATGATATCTCTACCAACAATGAAAGACAGTTACTTGATATGTTGAAAATAATAGTGGATAGTGAATTGCAAGATATGCCCCCTAGTAAGGGTAGATAGCTGCTCAAAGAAGCAGGGGTGATGATCTTTCTTGGTCTTGATTTGAATTATGCTCTAGTATTTGATAGTTTTCTACATAACATAGATGATAAATACAAGCTCACTCCAAAAGGTTTCACAAAAGTGTATATGGGCACCAAATATAACAATGATGAAAATTTATTAATGATATGGGCCCTGTATCCTCCCCATAAGAAGACAACCATTATAGATACTAAGGAGACTTTTGGCCATGTCATGACTTTGAAGGTAGGGGAGACTGACCCCTTGATCACTACAGACATTGGCATTAACGTTGCAAAGTTGAATAAAGCACGGGCTTATATGTTAATCAAAGAACAAGATGCATATAAACTGAGCTGTGAGAGATTAACAAAAAGAAAATGATTATTTGAAAGATGCTGTTAAGAGCACCTTCGGGGGTTTAGTAAAAAGACTAACTCAGGGAGAAAGCTCACAAAGCACCCAATCACCATCTACTGACCAGATAGCTCAAATCCAGATTGATACACTTGCCACAGTGCTCCAGGACAAGCATGCCAACATGATGCATTAGATGAACCAATTTTGGGATATTTATTCTAAAAATTATAAAGTGACCCAAGAACATGAGAGGCTTGACAAAAGGCTATAAGAAAAACTCCATGAGATATAGGGCAAGGATGTTTTTGACACTATAGGCATTTCTAGTGCCAAAGATTTAATTGAGCAGCATCAGAAATATTATGATCAGCTTAAGAATGATGGCAAAGAATGTATTGAAGCTTCAAAGGAAGGAGTGCCCACGTTGTTCAAGAATGATAAAGAATTGAAGAGCAAAGAGGAATGGAGTAAAGACTATCAAGTTCTGTTGCATGAAGCCTTAGGAGCTCTCAAGGACAAAGATTTTGCATCTGGAGAAGCCTCTAAGCACCTGGAGAAGATGGTAATGATGGATGTGATCACAAGGAACACTATTGAATTCACTGATACACACCACAGTAGGAGTACTTGGATCACATTGCTTAGCTATACTTTTGGTTGAATAGAGCTTAAGCATTTTTATCTTTATTGTTGTTATGTTAATCATGTTGATTCCCAAAAGACTTTTTTGAAGAGTTATGTCTCTTCATAAGTATTCCTATATAAGTTGAACATTAAATGCTAAATTGTCATCAACAGTAGGATATTATACATGAAGTTTACAATATTTTAAAAGACCATGTTGCAAGCATTATATGGATGAAGTAAATTGAAGTTCTCTAATTCTGTGGTTTATTCTGGCATCAATTGTTTGTTAAAATCATTTAGTTATATGGTTGTCTCCAGTTCAGTATTTCCTTGTAATTCAAATTGATATATCAAGTATATATTTAGTTTGTCAATGCACATTTGTTGTATTTGTGTGATTAGATTAATTGGTTTCCATTAACGGAATTAAAATCCTTCTGGTCACTCACAGTAACCTAGAAGTATTAGTTTGGATTACTAAGAAGAACCATATAATTAGGATTGGCATTCTGTCTCCATGTTAATATTATCTATTGTTCTTGCACAATTCATTCAACTGGTTCCTTCAAGGAAGGATTAAAATTCCTTCTAGTGAATAACAAGAAATCTGATTATATTGGTTGGATTATTAAGAAGAGTTTGTCAATCATTTCCCTGCATGTTTATACAAGTTATAAACTAAAGTATTGTGCCAAATAGTTAGAGTTACTACCCACCGTAAGCCACTAGTCTTAGTCTTCCATTTGACTCTATTTACCCAACAAGTCACTAGTCTTATTTCAACTCATCATTTAAAACCCCTTTATTAGTTAAGCACAATCATAAAATTCACCTTGATATTGCTTATACAATTTATACCAACCATTCATCAGATATTAGATATAGAATTAGTTAGCAATCTTTTTATCTATTCTACACCACTTACCACTGTAGGTAGATCCATTTATTTAGTCAAAATATTTACATTCAATCTGCTTTAATTTTCAAGGTTCACCCCCCTAGGTTTAGCAGGACCCAAAGTATAGGGAGTCATCAAACCCTAAAGGTTGATTCCATTGCATTAGTTCAAAAACGTTGTGAATCTAAACATAGAGCCTGGCATCCTCTTAGGATTAGCAACTTGCATTTTTGAGACCTAACAATAGGATAGATAGTGTGGATGAGACAAGGTGCCCCCAAGTGTAAGTGACATAAAAGATCAACCTACACATGATGCATGTTTGCTAGGTTTTCATCATGGTACTTATCCAAGATGCCTGGTTGGATCTCCATCATCAAGCATTGGCCTCTTCATCAGTTGTTGGAAAGACCTTGGAAGTGTCCGCCGATAGGCATTGTCCTGCTGACGAGCAATTGCATCTTCATTTGCATTTGAAATTCTATGTGCAATTGTCTATACATACAATCACCACATACAAGCGAGGACCCCAAATCATTATGAATCCATTTGAAATTTCAATCAGGTCCAGGCATTGTATCTTCCTCTTTGTACATCACCTTGTATACTGCAAATACATACAACCATGGATTCCATCATACTTATGAGGCAAATTAGAAATTTTTTTGAATTCGGCATTGTATTAAACTCTTTGCATATTTCGTTGTATATCGCACATACATACAATGTGCAATATACAACTCGTGGACCCCAACCTGAAATTGACCACAATTAACTCCTCCTTTGCATCCAGATTGTACGTGCACTTTTTGTATCTTGCATTTTATATGCACATACATACAATCCGGGACATACAACTATGCAGGCCCCACCATGTTCCTGAAGACTGTTGACTTTGCTTGTATATTTCTTTGTATGTGTGATTGTATATCAGGAACATATAATCCCAATATACAACCACAGATGTCACCTGTTTTCAACCCAATTTGAATATCTTTCGACGTCTGAAAATGTATGTCACCCATTGTATATCGAATATACAACAAAATATACATGTAATCATTTACATACAAGAAAAGAATATTCCAGGAATCTACCATGCACATCCACTTTTGTATGCCCAAAATTGCACATACAAGCCCGATATGCATACAAAGATGCATACAACTATTTCTTCACTTTTCTGAAGCCAATTGAACTTCCTTTCGGGTTCACCAATGTATAATAGCGATGCACATACAAACATACATACAAACAATGATATACAAAAGTACTTGCATAAAAACGTGAAGGCCGACAGACTTAAAAATTTTGAGGGTTTAAATAAAAAGACCAATAGATTTTCAAGCTTGAAACCCTAACCCCAAGTAGGCACCAACATTGGCTCCATTTGGGGATGCATGCCTCTTGCAGGCATGGTGAGAACCATAGATCTCTGGGATACAGACCATGTCTTATCCATTGGGCATAGAGTCGAAGCTGCACCAACCTGCATCACAAATCACACTTTCAAAGTTTACTTGGCAGCCCAGGGCCACCAAAAAGGAAAAACTAGAATTTCCCTTTGTCAAATATCTAATTTTCTTTTGATTTCTTCAAATGAAGCTGAAAAACATTTGGTTGTCTGCAGCACCCAGCATTGTAATTATTTGTGTTGCTGCTCCTTTCGCCCTCAACAAATCTACAACAAGATTCATAAGCATCTACCATTCTTAGCTATAGACTATCATGATCATATGAGTCACTGATGTTGCTTGGAAAAATAACAGACTCACATGAAACAAATGAATCCACATCAGACTTTTTCCCTTCTTCAAAAAATAAGAGCTCCTTTGTATTGAACAAGCAATATTCAGGCACAAGCAACATCTCATAATCATATTCATTTTTATAAACATTTAGACATCTATCATCATTGTGCTCAACAATTTTATCATTAAGGTCCACCTAGAATGCCTCAAGAGAAGGCACAAAGAACTCAGAGTGTAACCCCTCATTGAAAGCTTTGTAGTCACCACTAGAACCAACACTATCCCCATCTGTATGAGCATAAACATCTGCAACTCGTCCATTCAAATCTGAATAGTGACCCTATTTTTCCTCTTTACCGATGCACTAATAATCAACAATAGAAGTTTCAACCTCTGCACTGTAAAGGTAGTCAGAATTTTCAAGGAAACACTCATATTCAACATCCATATATATTTCATCATTTGAAAGGCTCACATATGCATCTCAATGCTAACAATCACTAATATATTCACTATCATCCCTTGAATTTGCATCTTCTATATTAAGAGTGAAGCTCTGCATATCCACCTCATATAAATATTCTTGATCAGATGAAATATACCTATTACTGCAAGACATGACCTCATGTATATCTTTCATTTGATCATTTGAAGAGCATTTTGAATCTATAGATCTTTCTTCTAGAGGCTGATAACAATCTTTGTCTTCACCATTATAGGATGTGCGCACATTTTTGACATCTTCTTCATGTTTATGTATCACATCATGACTGCACCCATTATTCTGAAATACATTTCCCTTTGCAAAATCATCTTTAAATGAGCACATTAGGACAACTGAAATATATTCACTTTGATAACTGTTTTGAAAACTTGCAGCCATGAAACCTACTGGCATTCCATATTTCTGATTGTTTTCAATATCCATAGCAAATCTGTAAGCCTTGTGAAGTGTGACTGGTTCTTTATCTCTCAATAAATAACTCATTTCTTCATCAAATGTAGCCAAATAAATTGCCAAGCACAATGCATCACTGGGTCTCATATATTTAGGAATTTACTTAAGCAACTTAATAAATCTAAGATTAAAGGCTGGAACCAATTCCTCATCTTCCTTTTGGATATTCATGAAATGTATGATCAATGAGGCCAAATCAAATATTTCACCAAACTGCTCTAGGAATGCAACTTCTAAATCTACCCATGAAGAAACTGAACACACAGGCAAGTCTAAAAACTAGACCCTAGCATCATCCTCTAATGACTGAACAAAAAGTCTCATTATTACATCTTCAGCCTCTACCTGATAATTTTCTATCAAATTACAAAAATTTTGTAGATGTCTGTTTGCAGACTTAGAATTTGATCCACTATATTTCGGCAAGCATTTTATTAGGGATAATATTTGGGTAACCACTTATTCCTGTGAAATTCAGCGCTTTATATCTTTCAATAAAAAATGGTCTTCTTTGAGAGCACAACCAGGACTATTGCTCTATTTGAATCATTTCGAGTGAAAAGATGGAATACCTAGAAATATGTTGCATCTTTGGATAGGTTCAATCAACAGTCGCCACCTCCCACAGAGAGGACATAATATCAAGAAGGCACCTTTATTTTTTGGATTCATCACCCTAGAAGAGCACCACATGGTTCTTCCTTGGTCTTCCTGCAACAACTTCACCTGGGTTTTCTAAATCTTCAAATTGCTTGAATCCCCAGCAGAGTCGCCACTTTGTTGGATTTTTCATTATCTGAATCAGCAGAGGGTTTGCCAGTTCCTATGCACACACAAATTCAACCAACAAATACAGGAGGTTGCGTGAGCTACCTCCCCTTTACTTCTGGTTCTGCCACACCAAGGGGGGTATCCCTATAGCTAAAGATTCAACTTTGACTCACCCAACAGACATAAAGATTTAGCTTTACAACAACAAGCAGAATACTCTCATTTTAGGACCAAGATTTGTGTGATAAAGCACAAGGTTGGTAGTGTTCTTGGACATATCTAACTGGTTGTGGATGAGTGTATGTAGGGTCCTATTTCTACTCCTACAAACTAACATGTTGGAATTATGAAATGATTTATATTTATGTTTTGGATGCAAGACAGGGGTTTTGGATCATAACTACTACACAAGGGCAGACTGGTGCCTATCTCAGGGCAAGGAGTCAACTAGACGTATACATGTGAATGATTTGCACAAACTCAATAGAGATTCAAGTTTCAAGGGGTCAGATAGGTATTTGCCTTACAAACACCACCCAAGAATGAGTATTTAGCTATCTCTACTTACAAACATCCCTGCTGCCATACAATCTTCTTCATATTTAACCTAAAACAGTTTAATTAGCTCCTTGAATGGAGGTCAAAAGTGAAGCATGCAATATAGAAATCTATATCCTAGAATCTAAGTAACCCTTAGCAACCAGATTCAAAAGAAGGGATGCATACAACCATGGAGACAAATAGCTAAACACGTGCAACAAAGCATTTTTCATATAAAAATAACATGAAATTGAACATATGTGCAATGTGCATTCAAATGTAACTCATAAACTCACAAAATGAGATAGAACAGCCTAGAAAAGCTCTATTTTTGTTATCTCCTCCAAAAAAATTGCCCAAGTCTTCCACCACCAAAAATGAGTAACACCATTTGCTTATAAAGCAAGAATGTGTACTCAGCAATCAAGTACATGGTCATCTCAAAATTTTACCAAATACAATGCACCATCAAAATGGCACCCAAAACATTCAATGCAGTAGGCAGAAGAAGAAGGGAGTCATTAAATTCAGGAAGTGTGCTGCCGCTTAGAGATTTTCCTTTAAAAATGGTAGCTGGCCTGTCATTCAGACCCATACTTACGCAATTCTTCCATTAATGGCCTACCAACTCGCGACCTCTGGAAATGCAGTAGTTTGTGTGTTCAGGAACTTTTCCTGCATAGAATGTAGTTGTGAATGCACAAGAAAACCCTCCTATGAAAATTTGAAACAGGGCTGTCGATTTCCTCCTTCCCGCCGAGATCAACGGCTTCAAATCACTAACTGTATTTGGACATGTGGCAACATCTGGTTGGATCTCCATCACCAAGCATTGGCCTCTTCATCAGTCATCGGAAAGACCTTGGAAGTGTCCGCCGATAGGCATTGTCCTGCCAACGAGCAATTGCATCTTCATTTGCATTTGAAATTCTATGTGCAATTGTATATACATACAATCACCACATACAAGGGCGGACCCCAAATCATTATGAATCCTTTTGAAATTTCAATCGGGTCCAGGCATTGTATCTTCCTCTTTGTACATCACCTTGTATATTGTAAATACATACAACCGCAAATTCCATCATACTTATGAGGCAAATTGGAAAATTTTTTGAATCCGATGTTGTATTGAACTCTTTGCATATTTCATTGTATATTGCACATACATATAATGTGCAATATACAACCTGCAGACCCCAACCTAAAATCTGCCACAATTAACTCCTCCTTCGCGTTTGGATTGTACACGTGCTTTCTGTATCTTACATTGTATATGCACATACATACAATCCAGGACATACAACTGTGTAGGCCCCACCATGTTCCTGAAGACCGTTGACTTGGCTTGTATATTTCTTTGTATGTGTGATTGTATATCGGGAACATACAATCCCAATATACAACCACGGATGTCACCTGTTTTCAACCCGATTTGAATATCTTTTGACGTCCAACAATGTATGTCACCTATTGTATATCGAATATACAACAAAATATACATGCAATCATTTACATACAAGCACGTAATATTCCACGAATCTACCATGCACATCCACTTTTACACGCCCGTAATTGCACATACAAGCCCGATATGCATACAAAGATGCATATAACTATTTCTTCACTTTTTTGAAGTCGATTGAACTTCCTTTCAGGTTCACCAATGTATAACAACGATGCACATACAAACATACATACAAACAGTGATATACAAAGATACTTGCATAAAAATGCGAAGGCCGACAGACTTAAAAATTTTGAGGATTTAAATAAAAAGAACAATAGATTTTCAAGCTTGAAACCCTAACCCCAGGTAGGCACCAACAGGCTCCAAATTACCTTGTTCATAAAGGCCTAAGCCTTTACCTTGGTAGTTCATGTTTTGGAGGATGTGATGGACTATGGGACTTGATGTGGTTTGAACACTAGAGTTGAGTGGATTATTTGATGGAGAAGGTGAAGTGGAGGACAAAGGTTGTTGTTGTCCTAAGGAGGAACACTCATGGATGAAGGTGGATAGACCAATAGGATATGATGGTGGACTTGAAATGGGATTGGTAGTGGATGTGGATGTAGAAGGATCATTAGGATTTTTATTATGTTCATGTAGATCCAAGTTATTGGTTTGATCTTCTATTCTTATGTGTTCTTGGGGGGCAATTGTCTCATCAAGGGAAGTGGAAGTTGGCTCATTATGGATAGGGCTAGATGGAGGATGGATTGGAGAAATTTGGGTATCTTTCTCATGGATGGATATGGGAGTAGGGATAGGATCCAAGTGCTCATGGATAGCTTCTTGATCATGACATGCATAAAGTCTAGCTAAGAGGATCATAACGGTTTTCATGAGTTTGGTCAAGAAGATCATCATGGTTTTCATTATCATGGATAGGACCTTGATTATAAATGTGATCATAGATAGGCTTGAACATTCTATAAATAGGATCACTTTTCTCATGAATAGGGTTATGTTCATAAACAATGTCGTGATCATAGAAAACATATGGGTCATGGATTGGTGGATCTTGGATATGCTTTGATCTTGATTTAGATTAGGGGTTGATGTTTCCTCATGCTTAGGATTATACTCTTGACACACCTCTTGATATTCTTGAGTGGAAGGGGATAACTCTTGGATAGGCTTGACATGTTCTTGAGGGTTATCGATATGAGGGCATAATGGTGCTTGACTTGGACTTATATTTGGAGACTCTTCACTAGGTTTGATAGGGTCCTAATGGTCATCAACATGAGGATATGAGGGGTCTTGACTTGGGCTCATAGTATTAGGCTCTCAATCAGGCTTGATGGCTTGTAGATCACATGATGGGGCTATAGGATTGGACATGGTATTGGAGGACTCTTTAGGAGGCTCAAGAATGGGTGTTTGACATGGGGGTGTTATATTCCTTGCTAGTAGCCATTGGATCACATCCTTTGCAAGGGTATGTGTGGAAGGATAATAGAGTGGATGGATGATAAGGGTAGATGGTGTTGGATTACGATTAGGCTTTTGATTAGATGGAGGGATAATGGGATTGAGCATATTAGGATTTGGATTAGATGGAGAGATAGGAGGATTGGATGGATTAAGACTTGGACTAGATGGGGGTGACATGTGGGATTGGGATGGTTTGGAATTTTTATGGAGGCTCTGTTGGTACATCTTATAGAGGAGTGGCCTAAATATGGGGCATACATTTGCATTATGACCTTTAATCCTATGGTATGCACAATAGCCATGTTCATGTATGTTCTTTCCTCACATGGTTTGGCTTTAGGAAGTTCAATGAGTTTTGCTTCAAGCACCTGTCATAAAATATACTCCACATTTTCATTTGGTAAAGGAGTGAAGTTACATGGTGATGAAGGTAATGAAGGGCTTATTGGATTAGAAGGTGGAGAGACCAATGGACTAGGATTGGGATCACATGGTGGTGTTAGGATATGACTAGTAGGCTCATGTGTTGGGATTTGGTTGGATGATGATGGAGGATATTCATAAGATACCTGCTCTAGATTGGTGTTTCCCTCATCAAAGGTTATTAGGTCTTGCATAGGTGGACTTAAGGACACTTGATTTATGTAAAGGGGCCACTTGGACTTGGATGTGCTTCTTGTTGCAAAGGTGGATCTAGATCTATCAATGATACTTGGTGGTCTTGTTGGAAAGGTGCACTTGGACTTTCTTGATTTATGTACAAAGGGCCATTTGGACTTGCATGTTGTTCTTGTGAGGACACTTGGTTACCATGTGGATGGGTTTGATGATGAAGTGGCTTGGTAGGATATGTAGGTGAAAGATTTTTTGATATGAATTGTTGTGGAAGTTGATTGTTGTTGGAGGAAGTGGAGTATGATAATGTGGCATTGGTTTGATAGGTGGATGGATAAGATTGGTACAAATTTGAAGGGGGTGACACATAGGATTGATGTGGAATTTGTTGAGGTTGGAATGGTGTTTGGATTTGTTGTGGTATGATTTGTTGTTGTTGTTGGTAAATTTATTGATGTTGTGGTTGGAATTGTTGAATGGGTTGTTGTTGTTGATGAAGTTGTTGATGTGATGAAGATGGAGGGATTTCCACATAAGGATTAGGTGGAACTTGATGCGGAATGGATGGATGATGTGCTTGTTGATTTGGACATGTGGCTATGAGGTATTGGGCTTGTGCTATGAGATGTTTCATTTGAGGTGGTAAGTTTTCATGATGTTGACTTATTTGAATGAGGTCTTGGAGTCCTTGAATAGTGTCTTGGGTTATAGATTGTGGTGCTTGGTAAAGCTTGTGAATAAAGTTTTGTAATTTGGGTATTAAGTCTTCTGATGTCATTGTGTCACACCTATTGGATTAAGACTCTTTTTTGACAAGTGTTTGATTATGATTCAATGATGATGTGGATTGACTTGGATGTGTGATTATGATGAAATTGATTTGGATATGATTAGGATGTGATGTGGAATGACAAGATTGGATGATGTGGATGATGTGGCTTAAAATGTGTGTTGACTAGGATGAATGTTTAGATTGATTTGTTTATGTGTTTGGTGTCTATAGCTTGATTTGACAATGTTCAAACAAATGATTATGCATATACACACATGAATCACTCACACAAGACACATAAGCAATTTTTTAACTTTGAAAATTAAATGTGATGATTATTAAGCAAGCAATTGAAAACACATCAACAAGCCCTATGTCTAGTCAAATGGGTATGGCCAATTAGGTCTTAGGTTGTCTAGTGCACAAGGTTGACTAGGATGCAATGAAAGTCAAATCCTACCACATAGCTGGGAGAAATGGGTAACCCACCCTTGACCTTCACTTCCCAAAGGTATAAAGTTCTTTAGGGCTTAGCCAAGAGTGATAAGATTCCAACTCCCAATGAGGGTGTCTTTCAATTTAGCCTCAATTGAGGTCATCCCTTGGAGTGTTGTGTCTCCAAGAAGGCCTCCTAAGAAGGGTATGACAAAAGCAAACCAAGTGAGCTATCACTTGATTCACACTCGCACTTGTTAATTTCCCCTTAGAAAAGGAAATGTGTGGAAGACAATTCAAACACTTGTTCTTTTTAGATCCCCAAATCTAAATGTGATAGAAGACACTAGTTCATTTTAACCCAATTCTTTGATATGATTGCAACAAAGTTGTTTGTTTTAAGCCTAAAATCCAAATGTATTTGCAAACAATGATTAAGAGATGAAAGATTAGAATGAGTGCACTTGAAAAAATTTCTTTCCAATTTGCTATTGTGACTGATCCAAATGCTGCTCCAACTCCTTTGATGCACCTACAAGTCACAAAATTAAAAAAAAGGTCCAAGTAAACTTGCACAAGAAAGCGATATGAAGAAAATAAAGAATCTGATTAAAAACCCATGAAGATGATCTGATATAGAAAAATTGATTGCATAAATAGATTCTTCAAGAAATTCTATGCACTTTTAAAAAAAATTCATTGAAATCCGATCAAAATTGCTCAAGTTATGCTCGATTGAAGTTTGAAAGAAAGTTTGACTTTGACTAAAAAAAAAGATGGTAAAATGATATAATCACTTGATTAAACCTACTTAGCTGTGAAATCCATCCTCCCATTTTTCCAACGAGTCCTCATTTGCACAATTTTGACCTCGTATGACCAAGTTATAGTAAGAAGAAAAAAAATGCCTCCTAGGGCATGTAGACAGCACAAGGTAACCCTGGAAGTTAGTGTTAAATGCTAACAGTTTTCACTATGCTTGATTACATGATGTGGCTTGAGGCTGGACAGTTAGAAGAGACTGTTAGGGTTAGTTAGGTGATGACCAAATATGTATTGACTGCTAGTTAAAGCTTATAACCAATCGCTAATAAAACCACCGAGGTTGGTGATGTAAAAAAAATAATCAACCCTAAAAAATATAACTGCCGAGCAACCTATGGAGTTGACCATCAATTGACAATTCTTTTTTTTTGTTGACTGCCACTATTGTGAAAAGAGCCATTGACTATATGTAAAAGATCGTTGCTTAAACAAAATTGAATCCGTCAACAATTCGAAGATGTCGACCACATAAAGAATGTGGTCACTGACTGCACTATTGACTGCTATGACCACTAAGATCTATGTTGTTGAACATTAACTGAGCCGTAAAATGATTCTTTGTTGAACTCTGATCTACAAGCAAATTTCCCCAAAACCATTGGGTTGTGGAGAAAAAATGAGTTTCAATACCATCGATTATGAAATATTTTTGCATGTGTTTTGACCACAGATCCACTATAAAAAAAGTGATTGAATGACTAGGAGGGTAGAATTGGAGGTGGTTTGTAAAAATGTTGTCGATGATAGCAGAGGGTACAACATGGCTTGGCTGGGAGGGTTAGATGTCAAGTAGAGACTAAAGAGACTACCACTAGATATACTATACAGATTAGCGGAGGCTAAAGGGACTACCACCAGATATCAAAGGACTATGACCATATTTGCAAAGGACTGTCGATGAGAGAAGGGGCGAACACTAGCATTTTGGTGAGCAGAGATTGGATGAATGATGTTGATGATGAGCAAGGCGACAACTATAAAATGGAGAGGGGTTTTAAGACTAGTGGTAGAGTTAAAACTTTGCGATGATGGAGATTTGGGTAACGGCGACCAAGGGAAGGTTTATGATGACCGAGGGGGATGAGATCAATAGTGACTGGGTTTGAAGGAGGTAAACATGGTTACAAATCTTTGGGAGGGTGTTGACTAGGTGGTCTAGTGATGGCAGTGGGTTGATTGGGTAGTAGAAAGAAAGGATTGAAGTGAGTGAATATCAAATGGCAATGAACAAGTTGACAATAGAGGAATGTTAAAGGTGTGATCAACTTTGAAGATGGTTAAAGGACTATGACAAGCTTTTTGCAGGTAGAGGAGTGATGGTTTTTGATGAGTAGAGGAATGACAGATCTGTGGTGATTTGGAGATTCTAAGATTGCAAACAAAATTTGGTTTCGATGGTAGTGGCGAAAACAACTCTTGATGGTGGCTAGGCTTTTTAAAACCTATGAAATGAAAACCAGAGATTTTAAACATCAATTTGCAACCCAAATACAATCTGCAAAATGTTAATCTGCCACTCGAAAGATTAGACCTATAATCAAACAAGTTAGCATAAAACCTAAAACCAAAAGAGAAACCAAACCAACATGAACAATGCTACTAGGGACCCTGTGCAAGCCGTATGGCTCCGTACGGTACGAACTATGAAACTAAAAAAAAATTCAATTTTTTTCAAAAATTTTGTAGTTACAAAACATAAGAAAATTTATAGTCAAAATTTATGGAAATGGCCTCTTGGATGCAATGGTGATGTTTGTATCAGCCCAGGAGGTCACCTATAACAATTTACCCCCAAAACTTGCAAATTTTGACAAAACTAGGGTTAGGAAAATGCAAAATTTTAACAACAAAATCCTACAAAAACTAATGGTTGGATCCAATGGAGCATGATTCACGTTAGGTTCACCAAAATGTATATCAAAAAAATTGGATAAATTGAAAATGATAAAGCAATGAAATGCATTACCTTGTCCAAATCCTTCAATACCTCGAATAGATGCAAGATAGCTTGATTGATCCAATGATTTGATATATTGATTGCTCAATTCTACAACATAACCCTAAGATGGAGATTGATAGATGAATGATGATAGATGGAGATGGATGATAAGCTTTAAGAATGATTTTGATAGAATGATGATACTTGAAGAATAGATCCCATCTAATGGCTTGGGAGAAGGTGTATTTATAGGCTTGGGATGATTTGGGTGGATGGTTAAGATTAAAAGGCTAATTAAACAATGTGGACGGCTAGGATTGATTCAGTTATCCCACTCTTTGAGGGAGTTGTAGTCATGTGACAAGTGGAGGGAGTAGAATAGGTCTCATGTGTGATTGTCTACACAAATACTAAAATTAGGTCCAATTAGTTGTACATGTGAAGGATTTTAAATAAAAGTTGCACTACCACACATGAGTCAATTTAGAGATGGACAAGTGTCGAAATGTGGTGAAAGGTGAGGATAAATGATGGGATATGTGAGGGAAATTAATTAAATAAATAAAATTTATTTAATTAACTTTACTACTTACTAACAAATGAATGATATAATCATGAAAGTATGAATCAACAACACATGAGTAGAAACAAAATCAACACACATAACACTAGGATTTTCATGTGGAAACTCAGTTAAGGGAAAAACCATGGTGGGGGTTAACCCATAAGATTTATTCTCTGTTAAAAGAATAGAAAATGGGGGAAGGTACCTACCTTTAGGGTGTACTTCCCAGAGCTCACTGCTTAAGGAGGCTCACTGCCTACAAGATTTTATGTTTAATATAGAAAGAATGAACTAAGAAATAACATCTTCTTCATGCCTAGTTTAGTCCCATTGAAGCGAATAACTCCTCTACCCTACTCCCTCACTCTACTCTACTCTACAACATCTTCTCTCACATTCACACCTTTAATGGCCTCACTTCGCTTATTTATATATGACATCGACTTTGGAATGATCATCAAAGTCAGCTTTACAAACATCTTATTACAATTCTTCTTCAAGGTCGGCCTAACAATCTATTACAATTACAAGACTTGATTTGATACAAAGTATTACATGTGAATCCTTATAGTGTCATCCAAACATTTTTTGGGACTTAAATCTTCTTCGATCAACACGCTACTCTCTAAAGAATTGCTCTTAGATCATCCACAACACGCTTGAATCATCAGGTCGGTCAAGACTGCAAAAAATAGCAACATCAAGGAAGAAATCTTCAACAATGAGCTCAATCTTCAATGTAGACCTCAAATATAGCAGGCACATGATCTAGAGACCTCCACAAGCACATTGAATTCAAAAATAACATCCGCACTACTCCAAATCATCAGAATCACTTGCATCTTTATCTAGAACCTCAAGAACATTGTCTACCATGACTGTAACACTAGAAAGATTTCTTGCGAACCTCCAAACCATGAACCACTTGAGTTGAGGATATATACTAACTTCCCAAACACACCTCTAGATTCACGGATCATAATATTCTAATGCAGATCGATCCAGACCAGATTACTGTCACTCTATCACCTCTAAACAACTATAAAACCTGGTTCTACTCAGATGGCCATAAATTCATCAATACTTCATGTAGACCTCTCAAATCATAATTGGACCACCTTTAGACAATCCTCTACAAACCCTTTAATCTACAGACTCTGATCTTCATCTCACTGGGAATGCTAAGCAATCTACTTCATTGAACTGTATTGTCTTCACTGTCTCTTATAGAGAGATATGTAACTCACTTGTTTCTTCTGGAGAGGCTTATTTTCTCAATATCCTCAACATGCAAGTCCTCTAGAATGGGATATAATTGACACCAATGACAACAAGGATATATTGACATCAATGACAACACCAATTAGACACATATTTGCAACAATCTCTCCCTTTGTCATTAATGGCAACACTTATTGTGATGGGTAAAAGTGGGATAATCAAAATGAATAATAAAAACCCAAAACACCAATGGAATGTGCATGCAAAAGGAGATTTAAAATAAGAGAGAGAGATACTCACAACCTTTTATCTTGCAATTTCCATTGTTTACCTATTCTGTCTTGATCCTTTGGTGATGAAGATGGCCATCAGGAAGCTTGCTTCCTTACTTTGATTCCTCAAGATGACAAGGAGAAATGACTAGGATACTTGTTGTGTTGAAGATGAGCTTCAACACAATATGAAGTGGATGATAAATGGTGGATGTGCAAATGGTGGTGCCAATGGGGTGCTATAGATTCTGCAGCATAAGTTTACTTGAAAGATGGATCTGTGAAATAGAAGAAGAGGGTTGTATTTATAGAATTGTGTAAGAGAAGATCAATGGTGGAGAAGAAATAAGAAGATCAACGGAGGAGAATGTTTGAGAGAATTTGCACAAATAGAAGAAGGACATGTGTCATTCAAAAAGATGCTTTGTTGAGTTAACAGTTTTCTTGATGAGGATGAGTTTTTATTTCTTAAATTAGAATATATTTTTCTAATTTAAGAGTTTGTTGATAAAAATAAAGTTGATTTAAATCAATTAACTCAGCTTTTGCTTTTGCATGACAAGGAAGATTTATTTTTATAAGATTTGGAAGATAAGAAAGAGAATTAAATAAATAAATTTCTTTAATTAAGGAATTAGAAGATAAGAAAGCAAATTAAATAAATAAATTTATTTAATTTAGAAGATAAGAAAGTAAATTAAATAAATAAATTTATTTAATTGAGGAATTAGGAGATAAGAAAGCAAATTAAATAAATAAATTTATTTAATTGAGGAATTAGAAGGTAAGAAAGCAAATTAAATAAATAAATTTATTTAATTGAGGAATTAGAAGATAAGAAAGCAAATTAAATAAATAAATTTATTTAATTGAGGAATTAGAAGATAAGGAAGCAAATTAAATAAATAAATTTATTTAACTGTTTGTGCATGATTTGGAAGAATAAATAAAATATTTGATTATATTTTATTTTTAAAGATTGAGAGGATTTAAATAAATTTAATTGATTTATTTAAATCTGGAGGAATAAATGATTTAATTAAATAATTTAGAATTATTTAATTGTTTTGGAAGAATTAAATTAAATAAAGGATTTATTTAATTTTGACTTTAGAAGAGGCACTTAAATACTTTGATATTTAATTAACTTAGAGGAATATGAATCAAATAAATAAATTTGTTTATTTATTTATTGATAGAGGAAATAGACTTAAATAAATATTAAAAATATTTATTTGGACAAAGTCGTGTCATTTTTAGGTGTATACATTTTGCCCCTCTTTGATGCAATGTGTTTTATCACATTGTTTCAAAGAATAAATTTGTCTAAAAATGATACATGCCCTAGTTTGCCCTTGGTACAAGTTTAACAACAGGATGGATGCCCCTCAGGAGATTGGATAGGGAGAAGGCGTGAGACGGACAATCTCATGATGAAGAAAGTGGAAAAAATAGGTTAGGATGAAGAAAGAGCTGAAATGATACGTGATGCAAGATAAATGATAACACACACAAGCAAGTAAGCGAGTATGCACAAATGATACAAGAACAAACAAGGTATTGCCCCTGTGAAATGGTAAACCAATGATATACTGATAACAATATATGACAGTGTTGTCATGGTGGGGAATGATATGTCCCTAGAGCAACACAAAGGATAGTGTCTGGTTTTAGGAAATGAAACATGTCATGTAAGACACGTGTATTGGTCTAATTTCGACAATGTTACATCATGTATAAGACAAATGTTTGATTATAATTGATCGAGTTGGTTTACGACCAGACAAGGATCAAGACCACTGATTGTGAATGGATCATTTGACAAGATTGACTTGACTTGATTGGTATGGATTAAGGATGGACTTGCATGTGGATCATTGCTCAGACTGACCGGATTGGGAAGAATGGACCATAATGATAGATAGAAAGTTGATTGATATAAGAATGACTCGATAGAAGAAATCACAAGCTTTTATTTGTAAACATTGATACTCTGCATAGAATTTTTATTGCATGGGATATGGATATGGATATGGATACAGATATGAGATATAATTGGATACGTTATGGATATGGATAAGGAATGCTTTTTGGATATGTTATGGATATGGATATGTGTCATCTTGATATTGCAAGTATTTTGAAATGCTTTGTTTCATCATTGGGTTTTTAAAATGTTGTAAGAAAATACAAGCATCTAGGTATAATTAAACCAAGAAGACCTGAGTATCGCTTACATGGATTTTGATTTAGCAAGTTAATACAAGCATCTAGGTATAATTAAATCGAGATGATCTGAGTATTTCTTGCATTTCAACAGACAAGGATTGCCCCTTTTCATGTTCAGACCTTCGAAAGTCCTCAATGATCTTTTGCTAATCATGTCATTAGACAAGAGTCGTCACATTACTAAAGTTTTATCCACAAACAACAGACAAAGAAAAAATGATTATGCCTCCATCATAGCATCTCTAGCTTTTGGCATCCTCAAGTAGCATAGAAAGACATAATAATGAAAATCAAGACCCTCTAACTTTACCTTTTCACAAAACATTCTTGCATTAGATGTGTCTTCTTTCCATAATTGATATAGAGCCATTTTGAGTGTTTTGGTATGGTGTTATGCTTTGCTTTGGATAGGTTGATGTTCTGTGCCAAGATTTTTATTTGAAAATGAGTTTTACTTCGCGTGCTTGCATCTGGTGAAAGGTACGGATGTGGATGGACCATAGGATAGGTGTAAGGTAGGGAATAGATGGGTAGCAGAGCCTCAGGGGTGCATTGATAATGGCCTTGCCTACGTGACGACATAGAGGCAATGTAGTTTGGGGTGAACCCTGTGATACTGAGATATGGACCAGATGAGACATGATACGGAATAGATATGGATCAGGTATGGAACAGATATGGACTAGATATGGATTAGATGATACTGATGACAATGAAACACCATGGATAAGTAGATGCATGGGTGATAAGGAATGAAATGCACACAGAAGAGGGCAAGGATGTGATCGCCAAGGACTAAGTTGCATAGGAATAACATGCCCCATTGTAGGTAGAGTACTTAGGATTTTTCATGACAATGCTTAAGACGAAGGAGGAGGATGAGGATAATGAAGGATTTGTGTGGTTTGGAGGGATAAGGTATGTCAAGAGCCATTCAAAAACATTTGTCAACATTGTGCCCCCAATCTTTATCAAGATCAAAGAAATAGAGGAATGGAAGATCAGGATGGATAGACTTGATAGGATAGGTATGTAATGGATAGAGAAATAGGATAGGAAATGGTACGAAAGGAAACTGGTAGGAGAAAAGGGATATGCCGATGAGACAAGGTGCCCCCAAGTGTAGGTGACATAGAAGATCAACTTACACATGATGCTTCTTTGCCAGGTTTTCATCATGGTACTTATCCAAGGCACCTATTTGCCAGATTTTCAACGTTGGATGAAGGGATTTTTCTTTACTTTTTTTTATTTTTATTTTTTGAATATTTGGATGGAAGAAGGTGGATATAGAAGGACTCAAGCATCTAGTTCCTTGAAAGGTGATAGTCTCAATGGATGTCATCACATGAACCAAGTCAAATGTTCTCATAGATGTTGGTAGCGGATTGCATGAAAGTGAGATATGGAGAAGGTAGATATTGGATAATGGAAGGTGCGATAGTGGATTATGATGTAGAATATGTAGAACTTATGCAAGGATGGAGGGCTTATGCAAAAGCACGGACCATAGGGAAGTGATGTGGTAGATATGTAGGATAATAGTGGAAGAAATGGGAGATGGAGTTATGTGTAAGTGTCATGGAATGGAAGGGAACCATGACCAACGGTTGCACACACCATGATAAACATTGAAGCTTATGATGGGAAGGTGGTGGAGGAAGCAATGGAGATTTTTCCTTGGTGGATGAGTGATGTAGGCCTTTAGGGACCCATATAGACTTAGTATACTTCTGATTTTCGTTTGTCATGTGGGATGGAAGGATTTGATACATGTGGATGGCATGGGAGAAAGTGGATGGTTGGGATGCTTTAGAAGTGGATGCCTTATTTGACTTCATGGTTTTTTGCTTGGGTACCCAAACCATTTTGCTTGTAGATTGTACCTGTGAAGGTATGCACTTGGGTATATGCAGCTTTTGTGCAACTTCTGAGATAATTATTTGTTTCTTGGGGACCCACACCTTTTTTAGTTTGGAATTGAGGTGTGTGGGTGTATGCAACTTTTGAGATCAATGTTTCTTAGATTCTTAGATTTTGTATCCTAGGTCATGAGGACTCTTAGGATTTTTGACTTTATAGGTAGAGGCATCTAGATTTGTGCTTTTGAATCCCCTGGGGATGGTGTAAGTGAGGTTGGTGGAACCTTGTTGTTTAGACAACATGTGTATTTGTTGGCCATGATTGGGATATTTAGAGGATTTATAGATGGATGGATAAGGTGTTGGAAGAAGTGGTGGTAAAGTGCATGGAGGGATATTAGGAGTTGGAAGTAGCGGAGGTAGATTGGATGGTGGAAGGTGTATGGTCACATGCTCTTGACAATTGTAGGATGATGGAGGTGGAATCGCCACATATGTTTTAGGTATATGATAGGGTTTGTGATGGAAAGTGGTGGACTTAGGAGTGGAGGAAGTACCAACATCTTGAGATTTTTCATCTTGGGGTATGTATCTACTTGGCCATATAAGGGTGGAAGAACTTTGACATGGGTATGTTCCAAAATACCTTGTTCATGAAGGCCTAAGCCTTTACCTTGATAGTTCATATTCTAGAGTATGCGATGGATAGTGGGATTATGTATAGGTGGAACACTAGACACGAGTTCCTTATTGGATGGAGAAGGTGAGATAGAGGATAATGGATGTTGGTGTTCTAAGGAAGAACATTCATGGATGAAGGTAGTGAAACCAAGGATATATGGTGGGGGATTTGCAACTTGGTCAATAACGGATGGTGGGGTATCATTAGGATCTTGATTATCATTATGTTTAGTAGGATCCAAGTTATCGATTTGATCATCTATGTGCACATGGGAGGCAAGTGTCTCATCAAAAGAAGTAGAAGTTGTTGGATCATGGATAGGATTAGATGGAAGATGGATAGAAGTAACGGGGGTTTCTTGCTCACATATAGGTATGGGATCAAGTTCTTCATGAACATCTTCTTCATAAAAGGTAGTATCTTGATCATAGAGAAGGTATAGATTATGGATGGGTTGGAATTGGATCTCTTTCCCATGTATAGGATCAAGTTGCTTATGGATAGCTTCTTTGTAGGTATTATCTTGATCATAGAAGAGATAAAGGTTATGAATGGTTTGAAATTGGAAGGGGGTGTTTTGATCTTGATTTAGACAAAGGGTGAATGTTTCCACATGCTCTAAGGTGTGTTCTTGACATAGCTCTTGGTCTTCTAGAATGGAAGTGGATAGCTCTTGGATAGATTCTTGGTTGACAACATGGATGTTTGATGGACCTTGACTTTGGTTCATGGTAGGAGGTTCTTCGATAAGCTCAAGGGGTTGTGGATGACATGAAGGGGTTGTAGGATTTGACATGGCATTGGAAGAATCTTTGGTAAGGTCAAGGACTAGAATTTGGGGACATGGTTGACTCTCTGCTAATAGTCCTTGGATCACATCCTTCGTAGGTGTAGGAGTACAAGAATGAGTGGATTTGGCTTTCTCTATAGCTTTTCTTTTGCTGTATAAATTTGGAAAACATTTTTCCCACCACTCATCTGATTCTTTTTTGGTTGTCCATTTAGAGTTTGAGGAACTAGATGGCGGAGTTGGTGTAGAACTGGTATGCTTTGGGATGTGTGTCTTAGAAGATAGTGAAGGAGGACTAGTAGATAGGGTGGTATATGATTTCTAACTTGAGGTGGTGCTTGCCTTGTCAATAGTATCATTAAGACAGGAAAAGAAGGTATGATTTTGGTGTGAGGTGTAGCTTGTTCTGGTACGTTCAACTTGCAAGATTGCCATTTCTTGTTGTAAGAATTGTATTTGTTGAGCAATTGCTATATAATCTTGGGGTGAGGGACCTAAGTTTATTTGCAATTGCCGATATTGGAGTGTTTGAGCAATATATTCTAATTGGTTTGCCATCTCTACAGAAATTGAAACAAGACTAGAAAAGCTTACTGTGATAGATGTGAAACTACAAATGCACGGAAATAGAGGATATATGCGCAACGAGTCGATACAAATGCGCAGATCTGGAAAAGTTTGTACGTGCAGCAACAATAGGTAAATGCACAGTTAGTCACAATGAATGCGCAGCAAGTCATGATGTATGCATAGTTCTAGTTTTCTATTTGTTTTTGTAGAAATTTTGGCACGTTTTTCAAAAAAATTATGTTTTTAGTTTGAAAACTTGGTCTTTTTGAATTCTGATTTTCAATTATGGCAAATAAAGACACAGCAAGCGCATAGAAGTTTTCATGATTTTTATCTTTTGTTATTTTTTTGTATTTTTTGACTTTGTGACACAAGAATAATTACAACCTAGGCTGGAAAGGATAGTATTTGTTGAATCCCCTAGCTATGCATATTCAAACCATGTAGCTCTAGGATCTAGTAGCCCCAGCTCCCCTCCACAGCAGTCACTTCTCACGCATACCAGATCTGAGTTTCCTTAGGCTCATATCCCCACCGAACCATAGGATTATCCTTGCTACCTCTATTAAGAATCACATGAATCAGGGCTGCTTCAAAGGTTCCACCTTTTGTGTCAACAAATAGGGGTTTTTGGTATACTAAACAAGTGGCTAAGTAGTCAAGGCATCCGTTTGAGTCATTACTGTTGGCAAGAGACACTATATGGATTCATGGTTGTTGTCATTGATGGCAACAAAGGTCATCCCACATATCCGCAAGTCATGATATGTCTCTACCGGAAGTCAGATTGAAGATTGTGGTGGTCCGGTGAACAAGAACAGAGCATGTGGCAAGGTCCGACAGATTGGTCCGGATCTCTCAGAGGAAGTGTCTTGGTGCAGTGCGGATCTGGGGAAGTCAAGAGGACTATCTTGAGTAGTATATTCCAAGGATTTAGCCTCCGGAGATGGACAAGGAAAAAGATATGAATAGTTGAGTACCGGATTCCTGAGAGACAGTGAAAACAGAGGAAGAACTGACTGACTGAGTATCAAACTACTTTCCGGATGTGTTACAGATGATGATAAAGGTTGCGGAGGCATGAATCATGTTTGGCCGACATAATTGATGATATCTACAAGTATATGCTTGATCCGCATTGCTTGGTGAGCAAGGATTCAGCCGACAGAACTAAGTTTGTAAGAAACTAGACTGTTCCGGATGCCGACTAGAAAGATGATGAAATTACTTGTGCGGATATATATAGAGGATGGATTTAGTGGTAAAGTGTGGAAATGAATGTGAGGATATGCGAACAAGTCCAGAGTAGAGCAGAAGTAACAAGAAAGATCCGGTATGTGAAAGGACAGCAGACTAAAGAACAGAGGAAAGATGAAGTGCAGCAGATCAGTATACTGAACCTAACCGGAACTGAACTCCAGCATATGCAGATGCTTCCAATCAGTTCAAGACTGTGATTCTAATCACTTTGTAAGACAGTGTGTCTTCTTGTAGGCAGTGAGCCTCTTGTGAGCAGTGTGCTCGGGCAGTGAGCCCTAATTGGCAAGTGCCATTTTTGTAATTTCCTATTCTTCTAACAGAGAATAATTCTTGGGTTAATCACCCCGTGGTTTTCTCCCTTAACAGGGTTTCCACGTCAAAAATACTGTGTCATGTGTTTCTTATTTCATGGTTTATGTTTTGTGTTTGATTTTATGCTGCTTCAATTAAAAGGAAAGTTTAATAAGGGAAATAATTAGGATAACTGATTCACCCCCCCCTCTCAGTTATCAACAATTGGTATCAGAGCCAAGTTCCTCCCAATAGAGCCTAACAGCTTGAGGAAGATCTGGGATTTCAAATGGATGCATATGGTTTAAGGGAGCAACTCAAGACTGCCCTTGAGGATCTTGAACAGTCAAATTCTGAAGTCAGTGAATTAAAGGAAAGACTCAAACAGGCTGATGAATTCATGAGAGAATTAAAAGACAAATTAAGTCTCTCTATGAAAAAGAGAAAGGAGCTGCTTCAACAGTTGGCAAGACAAAGTGAAGAAAGCAATACAAGTGAGGAATTGACTGAGCAAACCAAGTTATGTGAAAAGTTATCAAAAGAAGTCATTATGTTAAGACATGAAATGGAATCAGGAACTATAAAGTTTACTCAAGAGATTGAAGAAAAAAGAAAGGCTGAAGACAATCTAAGACAATCTCTTAAAGAAAAATCAGAAGAATGCCACCAGATGGACAGGATTATTAGACACCTTGAATCTGATCTTGAAGATTCCAAAGATAATGAAGGAAAACTTGAGGATCAAATTGCCTCTCTCAAAAGAGACCTTCAAACAGCAAATGAATATAAAGAGAAATTCAAGATAAGTTCTGCTCAACTTGAAGTTCTTCTTGGAAGTCAAAAGAGGACAGATGACAAGTATGGCTTGGGATATGAGAAAGGAGAAAGCTCCGGATCCGGTCAGAAGAATCTTGGATCAGAAAATCCAAGGAGCAGGCCTAGAAGACCTCCGGTAAGACAGCCAAATGCTCAAAAATATCCATCCTTCAATGGATACTGCCACAGCTGCAACCGTTTTGGTCACAAAGCTAATCAGTGCAGAATGAGAATGAATCAGATTAATTCATCCTTCTCCGGACAGTGCTTCAACTGCAAAAGGTATGGACACAAATCCCATGAATGCAGAATTATGCAAATAAACAAATCATTCAAAGGTAGATGCTTTACATGCAATAGAGTAGGTCATATGGCTAATCAATGCAGATCAAGGGGATATCAGTTAAATATGCAAAGAAATGTTATTTGTCAAATCTGCAATAGATCCGGTCATAATGCTAAAGTCTGCAGAAACAAGAATCAGGACAAAAGAGGTCCGGTGTATAATCAGAATCAAGACAAGGGTAAACAAAAGATGAATGCGGATGAAGTTAGGAATCAGATGAGCAAGATTTGGGTGAAGAAAAGCTCAGAGAATGTAGAGGTTGGATCCGCACCAGATTCTGGTGCTGATATTTCTTCCGGAAATTAAAAAGTGAGCTCAGGCTCAGGGGGAGACTCAAAGAAGATTCTGTTCCCCCAGCCAAACAAGTTGTGCCGGATGTGGCACAAGATGCGGATTAAAGGGTTTGTAGATATAAGTCCTGAGATGTTTCAGTCAAGTTTTCAGAGGTCCGCATGGAGTTATGAAGAAGCTGTGTTCGATTAAGTTAGACCTGTTCAGGGAGGTGCTCCGGTATGATAAAGGATTACAAAAAGGTCCGGAGAGATCCGGAAGTGCACGATCTTGTCTTGCGGATTGGACAGAGTGTTTGGGATGTTCTTGTAATATGTTACCTAGATTTATTCATGATTTAAAGATCCGGATGATATTCAGTGATCAGGACTAATCCGGGATACTCCAAGCTGTCCAGACATGGTAAACCGGAATAATGCAGGTGAAGCATTTATTGCAGACAGATATTAGGGTTTGCGGAGCAATATAAGGGATTTCTCAAAAGTTATCTGCTCATTCTACACTTGAGAAGAAGTGAATAGTGGAGCTCTGCAACAAGGTTCATCAAGCACACCAAGGATCTCCTGCCGAAGCTATTGCATAAAGAAATCAATCCAACCACTCCGTGCAAACCGAAGGCGCATAAGGTATTCTTCGTTTTTCATTGCCTCACTGCAAATCTTTGAAGAATGGCTACTCCAAACATAGTTAAGATCTCTGATAGACCTCGCCCCTCATTCAAGAAACATCCCTACAAATCGTTGGAGGTAGATCCACTAGGAGCCTTCTCTAGTGTTCCCCACGGAGTCTTACATACTGAAGATATTAGGGTTTACATACACGCAAACATTGAGGAATTTGGGGAATTCAAATTAAGAGACCTCTACCACAAGCAACTGATAGACAATGCTTTTGAGCTCAAACCAGAGTTTAAGGGTATCCAGAAGAAACAATTTGAGCAATTCATTCATTTCCCTAGCTTTGAAGAAGATGAATGGGTCCGGTATGTACTGAGCAGGATGCATGACAACTTCCTTTGGCTAGATAGACCCTGCAAGATCACCAAAGAAGCAATTAGAGCAGTAACTGGTCTATACTCTTCCGGGGGGGTACCTATCCTCAAATCTGTCAAGAACAACGTTGTAACTGAGGCCACCGGATCAAAATATGATAAGAGAGCAATGACCATTGAAGATATTTCGGATCCGGATATCAAATATGCATCAATGATAATAGGATACAAGATCTATCACTCCAGCAGGGAGAATTCTGTATCCGGAACTGCAATATACACAGCATATGAAATGCTAAGAAAGAATGCAGATTATGATCTTTGTGAACTACTACTAAGCCAATTGATGGAAAATGTACAGAAAATCAAGAAAGACAAGAAGAACTCCTTTAAGTATGGTACTCTCATTGTATGTCTCTTCTTTTACTTCATAAATGAGCTACCCGGAACAAGTGGATGGGTATGGCAGAATGACAAACCTGTTGCAGTCCAGATAAGAGACTATTTGCATGGACTTGGGGATGCAAAAGCGAGAAATACAGCTCTATGGGGATACTTCAAAAACTTTTAGAGCATGATGCAAGCAAGAGAGAGAATTCCCCAGTCACTCATTGAGAAATACAAGGACTCAGTATGTTTTATGGTTGACACTGATCAGTGCCTAATGGAGGCAGTGGAGCCAAGGACTGTCTGGATCATGCCCATGGGGTATGAAGTTGATGAACAGATAGTAGAGCTGCATGTTCAACACATGCTAAGTCAGCCCAAAGATCCTAAGGCAGAAAGGTTTGGAACCTTTGAGGAGCTGAGCGTGAAATTACATGTAGAACTCAGGGAACCTGAGATTAAAAGAAAAGTGAGAAAAGAAGTAGAGCACATTGCTCAAGGCCTAGGCATCTCAAAAGAGGCACTTGATGCCAGCCGGGAAAAGAGGAGAAAGGCTGAGGAAGAAGAGAAAAGCAAAGAAAGTGCTCCGGTTGAAACCCCCACCCGGACCAGATCATCAAAGAGATCTGCACCTTCCACAACCAAAAGCTCAAAACCGGAAGTCCAGGCATCCGGTAAAAGATCCAAGACAAAAGCATCAAGGGCTTATGAAAGCCAAAAGGATGAAGAGGAGACAGAATCAGATGAAGGAGTAAGAGAAGTAAAGAAACAGAAAAAGAAAGGATCCGGTAAGCCCTCCACAGGCCAAGACAAGGAGGAAATGGCAGAGGTAACTGTTGAAAAGCCCACTCTGTCACTAGAGAGCATAATCAAGTCGGTCACGGTGGATGGAAACCTTCAACCAATGACTGAATCCTATGATGACTTCAGTGAGGCAGACCAAAAGACTCTGCAGGAAGCCACAGTTAAATATCTGAACACATACAATAAGGCTTTCATTGAGATCATATCTCTCATTCCTAAAAGCCTAGAGAAGGAAATGGAAGTAAGAAAGAATAATGCGCATGCCAAAGATCTTGAGATCCGGGAGCAGATAGCTATTCAGCTATATCCTCAAATTGATCCCAAGACAATGAACATGATCTTCAAGGACTGCAGAGATGAGTTCAGAAGTAAAGCCAGGATGAATCAGCTCATGCTTGGTGAGACTGACAAAGTGGCACAAGAGACAGAAGAAATCCTCCGGAAGGCCTTTAAAAGGTTCAATCTTCCTGTTGTAGAGGACTTAGGTGCAGAAACAGCTACTGACTTGGAATCTTCTGTTCCGGAAGAAGTGAGCCCTGAACAGACAAGTGAGGACTTGGGACCCTCTGCTCCAGAAGAAGTGACCCATGAACAAGCAAGCATCTCTCCTCCGGTTTCCCCTACAGTCTCCGGATCCAAAGAAGAAGAGCAATTGCAGGAGAAGGAAGCAGTGGTGACAGACAAAGAGGTTGACAGTTCTAAGACTGCAGAAGAAAAGAAACATCTGTCTCCGGCAAGAGACACTGCACAAACTGTTCAACAATTTTTGAGCAAAGAAACTCTAGAGATTGATGAACCGGAGCTTCTAAAAGGTCCATTTGATTTTGACTCTCTCTCTCCGGTACAAACAATGAAGATAGCTTCATTTGCAAATGCCAAGGCAAATGAAAAGCTCCTAAAGTCTCATATGGAGGACTGTGAGTTGATAGAGGCTGCTTCCGGAGTACTTGTAAAGATCATGCCATCAATCCAAATAGATCCGACTGCCTCCACTTCCGGTAATCTAAAAACCTTAGTCAGCAGTATTGATACACATTTTAATTCTCTAGAAAAATCAGCTGAAGACAAGGTCCGGAAGGAATTTTTGGATAAGAGATTTTCTGAAATATTAGAATTAATCTCTAAGGATAGGAAGATTGTAAGCATTGGAATAAAGAGCTTAGAAAATGCTCTTAAGGATGGCGGTGACATCTACAAATTTTGTATATCTTGGTCAAAGGCAACAACAGCAATTGACAAGAAAATAAAAGAAGAACAGGACAAGCTTCAAAGCTTATCTCAAAGTTTTGATCCTCTCTCTTCCTCTATAATAAATCAAGAATGTCAGACTATTGCAGTCTTGAATGAAATAAAGAATCTTGAGAAGGAGAGGAAGAACATTACCAACCGGATGGGAGAACTTAGAAGGATTATAGTCCCTAAGTTGGAAACGATGCATGAGGCCATCAGTGATGCCCAGACCACCGCCCATACAAAAGATCCGACAGATCTCAGGCGGGCAGAAGCTTTTGCATTTTTGCTGAGTGGTCACATTTCAATCCTGGACAGAATGAAGCTTAGTTGGGCTACTGAAATGGTTCAACTGCAGACATCCTTTGCAGACATTCTGCAGTATATGTGAGTATGTAAATATGCGGCTATATATAGAAAATTTTTGAAAATTTTGGTGTGCGGACCCTACCCTTTGCCATTGATGTCAAAGGGGGAGTGAGGAGCAGTGAAAAATGAGGAATCCAACTCAGGGGGAGTTCTGGAAATTGTATATAAAGACAGAGCATCAGCAAAGGGGGAGCATAGTGTAAACACTTAGTCATTTTTCACTAAGTGTTGCCATCAATGCCAAAGGGGGAGATTGTTGGCAAGAGACACTATATGGATTCATGGTTGTTGTCATTGATGGCAACAAAGGTCATCCCACATATCCGCAAGTCATGATATGTCTCTACCGGAAGTCAGATTGAAGATTGTGGTGGTCCGGTGAACAAGAACAGAGCATGTGGCAAGGTCCGACAGATTGGTCCGGATCTCTCAGAGGAAGTGTCTTGGTGTAGTGCGGATCTGGGGAAGTCAAGAGGACTATCTTGAGTAGTATATTCCAAGGATTTAGCCTCCGGAGATGGACAAGGAAAAAGATATGAATAGTTGAGTACCGGATTCCTGAGAGACAGTGAAAACAGAGGAAGAACTGACTGACTGAGTATCAAACTACTTTCCGGATGTGTTACAGATGATGATAAAGGTTGCGGAGGCATGAATCATGTTTGGCCGACATAATTGATGATATCTACAAGTATATGCTTGATCCGCATTGCTTGGTGAGCAAGGATTCAGCCGACAGAACTAAGTTTGTAAGAAACTAGACTGTTCCGGATGCCGACTAGAAAGATGATGAAATTACTTGTGCGGATATATATAGAGGATGGATTTAGTGGTAAAGTGTGGAAATGAATGTGAGGATATGCGAACAAGTCCAGAGTAGAGCAGAAGTAACAAGAAAGATCCGGTATGTGAAAGGACAGCAGACTAAAGAACAGAGGAAAGATGAAGTGCAGCAGATCAGTATACTGAACCTAACCGGAACTGAACTCCAGCATATGCAGATGCTTCCAATCAGTTCAAGACTGTGATTCTAATCACTTTGTAAGACAGTGTGTCTTCTTGTAGGCAGTGAGCCTCTTGTGAGCAGTGTGCTCGGGCAGTGAGCCCTAATTGGCAAGTGCCATTTTTGTAATTTCCTATTCTTCTAACAGAGAATAATTCTTGGGTTAATCACCCCGTGGTTTTCTCCCTTAACAGGGTTTCCACGTCAAAAATACTGTGTCATGTGTTTCTTATTTCATGGTTTATGTTTTGTGTTTGATTTTATGCTGCTTCAATTAAAAGGAAAGTTTAATAAGGGAAATAATTAGGATAACTGATTCACCCCCCCCTCTCAGTTATCAACAATTACATGTGCAGCAGCACTACTCTCCGTTATGGAGTCTCCCAGCCTCCAAGGGTTATGCCTTGGAGGGTTTTGGGGGAGGTTGGCTATCAGTGTAACACAGCAACACTCGTTGCAGGAAGCTTTCTCCTCAAGCACAGTTTATTTAAAGTGGATCAGTAGGGCTTGGCTTTAGCCTATTTCCACTCAGGGTCATTCCCACTTGGATAGGCAGGCATCCAAGGGTAGGCCCCTCTTAAGGTTAAACACAAGGAATAACAAGTCTGGCATTCTGGTCTCCCAGTAAAGGGGAGAGCATAAGCCGATTGTCATTCAACAGACATAGAAGACAATGGTTAATCCAATCCTAGTTAAAAGGAAAAAAACTAAATGTGCTATCTACTTGGGCACTCGTGCGTTTGTTAACTTTGAAGTGTTTAAAGATAGTAATGGTTCATTTTCATTTGTGAGATAGCAATGTTCTAACTAAGGAAGATAGCAATAATGCAAAGATAGCAATGATTGTTCATTAATATCCTCCTAGTTAAGGACTATGTGAGATTTGTATGCATTTTTTTTGTACTTTTTCCCCTAATTAATCTAAATGAATTAGTTAATGCAGCTAAATGATCTATCTAGCTCCTAATCCTGCAAGACAAACGTTAGCTCCAACCTGAAAAAATCACTAGAAATCCTAAAACCACAGTGAAGAACAGATGCGTTGCTTAACAGTCTGTATGCGCAGAAATAGAAAGTATAAGTGCCGCTTTACAAATGTGCTAAGACAGATGTCAAAAGCGTAGGAATAAGAGACAAAAGTGCCAATTTAACAGATGCGCTGTAAAAAGGAATGTAAGTGTCGTTTCTGAGGGTATATGCATTAAAAAACTGTAAGCGCCGAAACAGATTGTAGATGCACTATCTCAGAGGATGTATGCACCATAGTACTGTAGGCACTAAAATAGAAGGTAAAAGTACCGACTCAGAGGATTTATGCACTAGGAGTTTGCATGTATCGTAACAGGCGGTATATGTGCCTCAGGATTGATCAAATTCGTCGACTGAACCTGTCAGAATCCTGTATGAAACCTGTATGGAACCTATCACTCAAAAACTCATTTTTTTTGTTAGATTAGGGACAAGTGCCCTATGGTGGGTGCCAAAAATGTGATGGGTAAAAGTGGGATAATCAAAATGAATAATAAAAACCCAAAACACTAATGGAATGTGCATGCAAAAGGAGATTTAAAATAAGAGAGAGAGATACTCACAACCTTTTACCTTGCAATTTCCATTGTTTGCCTATTCTGTCTTGATCCTTTGGTGATGAAGATGGCCCTCAGGAAGCTTACTTCCTTGCTTTGATTCCTCAAGATGACAAGGAGAAACGGCTAGGATACTTGTTGTGTTGAAGATGAGCTTCAACACAATATGAAGTGGATGATAAATGGTGGATGTGCAAATGGGGGTGCTAATGGCGCACTATAGATTCTGCAGCATAAGTTTACTTGAAAGATGGATCTGTGAAATAGAAGAAGAGGGTTGTATTTATAGAGTTGTGTGAGAGAAGATCAATGGTGGAGAAGAAATAAGAAGATCAACGGAGGAGAATGTTTGAGAGAACTTGCGCAAATAGAAGAAGGACATGTGTCATTCAAAAAGATGGTTTGTTGAGTTAACAGTTTTCTTGATGAGGATGAGTTTTTATTTCTTAAATTAGAATATATTTTTCTAATTTAAGAGTTTGTTGATAAAAATAAAGTTGCTTTAAATCAGTTAACTCAACTTTTTCTTTTGCATGACAAGGAAGATTTATTTGTAGAAGATTTGGAAGATAAGAACGAGAATTAAATAAATAATTTTTTTTAATTGAGGAATTAGAAGATAAGAAAACAAATTACATAAATAAATTTATTTAATTGAGGAATTAGAATAAATTTATTTAATTGAGGAATTAGAAGGTAAGAAAGCAAATTAAATAAATAAATTTATTTAATTGAGGAATTAGAAGATAAGAAAGCAAATTAAATAAATAAATTTATTTAATTGAGGAATTAGAAGATAAGAAAGCAAATTAAATAAATAAATTTATTTAATTGTGTGTGCATGATTTGGAAGAATAAATAAAATATTTTATTATATTTTAGTTTTAAAGATTGAGAGGATTTAAATAAATTTAATTGATTTATTTAAATATGGAGGAATAAATGACTTAATTAAATAATTTAGAATTATTTAATTGTTTTGGAAGAATTAAATTAAATAAAGGATTTATTTAATTTTGACTTTAGAAGAGGAAATTAAATACTTTGATATTTAATTAACTTAGAGGAATATGAATCAAATAAATAAATTTGTTTATTTATTTATTGATAGAGGAAATAGACTTAAATAAATATTAAAAATATTTATTTAGACAAAGTCGTGTCATTTTTAGGTGTATACACTTATATTAACTCTTACTAATATTAACCCAAAAACATTAAAAACTATTTTTAAACATCATCCACTTTAATAATCAAAAGTTACTCTTAAAATTGTGAAATTTGTTTTTTTTAAAACTTACAAAGTCTTTCCACTCTTCAATAGTAGTCCCTTGGTGCATAGATACATAGATTTTCCTAGCAATTGGATTTATTTTGTCTTTATATTTTTGAATGAGTGAATGCGGTGAAAGGGTCGAGGTAGCATGCATGATACACTACTTTAGATGCAAAACATGCTTGATTTCACTATTCGTGGGGTCCATGCATTATGCTGGAAAATGACATTATGTATGCCATCTTTCACCAAAGTCAAATCAATGCTCTGGCACGAAGGCAATAGAATGACTAATTCCCTACTTTATGTAGTGGATTACATCTATCTTCCATTGTATTATATCACCGTGACATGACAGAACCATTTTTATTGGAATCTACATGTAATTGGAGTGACTTTATGCTCCATCGACTCCAAACACAATAGGGGAGAGGGCCCCATAGTGGGTCGGGCTCCTATGCTGGGTATAGGAGTTGACCAAACTGGGCCCATTACTTTTTAACAAGAGATCTATTTAATATTTACTTTTTTTTTTCCAAAAATAGGACATATGGGGACCTGTTTAGGGTGAAATTTGATAGTTTGTTTAAACTAGGTTAAATACTACCATTTCACCACTAAGCATTGGGACAACAAGGATTGAGCTTGTGAACAAGCTTCTAATCACTTTGTCTATCCCTTATGCTCGCATGGTTGTAGAACATAAGGCCCTAATCAAGATTTTATCAAGTGTTCTCCTTTTAACCAAGTAAAACCCTAATTATGCCTTAAATCAGAAATATATAGAAATTAATGAAGCAACTAGCAAAATGGATCATAGAAGTGCAGAGAGAGGGTTTCAGAGACAGTGTACCTAGATTCTAAGGGCTGCATGGACTAGGGCACCCACTCCAGTGTCCTAAAAGTTTTTGAACATGAAAATCCTCTGCACATGGTATCTAAGACTGCCGAAAGGTTTCCAAATCCTGAAATAAACCCCTGGTTGGACTAGGGCACCCACTCCAATGTCCTGTAAGTCTCAAAATCTAAAAATCTGAAAGTCTGTCATGACTGTACCTACAATATCCTTCCTTCTGAAGCTTCTTTTCACTGAAACTTGCAAAACATGATCTACACCTACAAAAGAAGGAAATTGTTACGGCTATATAGGAGCTTGCCTTAGTCAAGCCTCATCTTTGGTATTACTACCTCAACAATAGCCAAAGGAAAATATTTGCAAAAGTGTGTGCAAACCTAACAATGTGTGTATGCATATTAATCAAACCCTAGATGTCTCAATCAAGGGAAGATCAACAACTTGCTTTGCATCAATAAACATATACAACTTCACCTCAAGGAGATGAGATAAATAAAGACTTGCATGGACAAGAAGGTGAATCAGCAATGTCCATAGAGGATCTCCAAGCTTGTTGTTAGAGGCTTCAACCCTTCTCCTGATCATGCAAAGGGTGTACAAACCCTAGGAAGAGCAAGATAGACTCAAGATCTTGATTCCTAATCTTCATCCATTGTCTCCAAGATAGAAAAATAAAGAATACTTCTAAGAGATTCAACAAGTCACTGATCTTCAATAGGAATTGCAGCAAAGTTTTGGCATCAATCTTGCATAAGAATTCTATGTGATAAAATGATTTGCAAATGTCTTTTTATATCTAGCTTTAGGGAATTCAAATTTTGAAATAACTTCTCGATATCGCACAAAAACTAATAATTTGAAAATGGAATCCTGAGGCACTTGGCGGGAACTGATGCCCAGCCAAAATTCAAAATCTCGTGAAACAGGGGAGGACTAGGGCATGGGTACCCAAGTCCTAGCCCCAAATTTTAGCTGAGATCTACATTTTTGGGGGTCCTAGGGAACTAAGTCTCAAATCTCTTTCTAGGTTCTATCAACAGCTTACCTCAAAAAGTGAATAAACTACTCCTAGACTAAGTTAATCAAGGTTTCGGGAAGGCCAAAAAATAAAAGGTTGAGAGGTCACCAAGAGTGCGGAGCTAAACCAAGGGAAATTGTACCATTCCATATAGGAGGACAATTTCTGACGTTACATTTAACCCCCACTTTAGTGGCCATATGACACTACGTGCATACGCATCTAAAGGAAAGTAAATACATCAATCATGAAAAGGATAACCAAAAGGATATTGTAGAGGAAGCCGAAGTGTTGTCACCAAGAAGGAAGAAGCCCCCAATTCTGCAATCCTGCAAGACCACAAAATTACGAACCGCATCTTGCAAAAGAAAATTACAAATCAAATCAACCTACAACCACCATCAATGAGTCAGTATCAAAATGCTAAGGGGTTTGAGTGATGAGACATGGTGAGGGAGATATATGCCCCCCCTTGTTTCTACTTGCTTAGTTCAAGAGTAGAAACAAGGAGATATCCATGCGTGTTGATTTCAAGGGAAATGTGTTATGAGGAATATTTGAAGAAACAACACTCAGACATAACACATTGGGTGAGAAAGAGAGCAAAAACAAGATTCCAATGCAACAAACGACACTGGAATCAGAGTTCGACAGCTCAAGAAATATGCTCTAGAGTGAAAGATCACACTTTTGCACCTAGTTAGGGATAGGATTTCTCACTCACTTACTTTATGTAAAAGGGAGTTGTCACTTATCACTTTACTCATTCTTGTTTCTTTATCATTGCAAAGAGAGAGAAGGAGAATAGGAGAACAACCATGCCAAGCTGACATCCATACCATCCACCATGACTAGAGATGCTCTGAGCCTGAGTAGCGGAGAGACACTTCGAGGCTAAGGTAGGGTCCTGATTCCATCCTTCTGTCATCTTTTGTTGTACTTTTTCTTTCACATTTATTAATGTCTATGCCAAAAGGGGAAGGTGGATAGGGTTCCCAGACAGGGGCGCCCGAGTCCACCTAGGGCGCCAGTCTCTTTGGGTCACCCTAGTCCCACAGGGGGGCCAGTGTCCCTCTAGGGCGTCCTAGTCTTCCTAGGGCACCCTAGTCCACAGAGAACACAGGCCCTGGGCATAGGCATTCTATTCAGTGTTTGATAGCTTACTTTAGTTTCTAGCAAGGATTCTAATACTCTTGCTTTCTTTCTGATCTACAGGATGTCCTTGAGATGCGTGAGTACACAGGTAATCATTTGATGGCACTTCTACAAGAGTGCACTAGCGCTTTGACTGTCGCAGAGAGAGAGAGCATTTACAGATGGTGGGCCTATGGTGGGTAGTTGAGATGCCTACAATCAGATTCCACTGTGTGATGCTTATGGCACTTATGGAGAGATGGGATGTAGATACATCCACATTCCATTTACCAATTGGCGAGATTACTATCACACTGGAGGATGTATTTAGGATCCTTCGATGCTGATTTGAGGAGAGATAATGAGGGTTGTTGGACATCGCTCAGCAGAGTATACTCACGAGAGTTAGTTGTATTACTTAGGTCACACTGTTTCACAGGCAGAGCGAGGACACATTCAACTCTGTTTGCTAGAGCAAGGATGCAGAGACATTCCCTTACTATAGAGGATTATGATTTTCATAGTTGCACTAGCCATCACACTAGATGGATGAGGCACCCACCTTCATGGGTGTCTCCTTCACACTATCAAAGCGATGGAGGAGCATCAAACTATCTACGCATGTGGCACAGTATGCTTGCGGACCTTTATCGTGACTTAGGGTGATATGTCCACTAAGAGATGTAGAGTCTAATGGTCTGCACATTATTATAGGTCTGGGCCTTTGAGCACATCACGTGCACACAACTGATGGGTTATCCCATAGAGCCAATGTTCACCCATCCGCGCGTCTATGCCTACCCACTAGTCAGGTGTTGGAGGCACGGCATTCTATTATACTAGAGAGTAGTATTTGATAGATTACAGCCTAGTGACATCATTTGGAGACCGTATCATGGCTGCATCAGATGGCCTGGCAAGCAGAGGAAGTTAGCTCAGATGCAAAGGTATCGGCTGATGGCTAGTCACCTCGATCATGCTGTATCTTGGTTCTACTTTGATAGGGTGGCACGATAGTTCAAATAGGTACAGGATGTTCCTGTAGTTTGTTCAAGCTATGCACGTGTAGCTCAGAGTGCAGTCAAAGCCAATACTGTCCGATGGATGACTACAGAAGACGTACCACTTAGTGATGACGAGGGTCTTGAGGATGCAAAGCTGGTATTGAGCACAGATAATATTAGGTGTACCTAAGCATATCAAACTTGGTGGCACATAGCACAGCCTGCACCTATCTTTCCATTCGGGCATCCTATAGGGGATGCTCGACCTTGGGCTGGTCACACTAGTGACACAGGGATGGAGGACGATGTCAGTGGCTTCATGAGATACTACGATCTTAAGGAGGGTATGGAGGAGGATGAGGATGAGTCTAAGGAGGTCCCATCATAGTATGTCTTCAGAGTGAGATCATGATAGAGCCAGCAAGAGACAGACACTAATGAGGAGACCGAGTTGAGACCATGGTCTAAGGCTCATGGTCCTACTCCTGTAGATGATATGAGGCCTAGTTAGACAGAGTGAGGGGAGAGTAGTAGGTCTATGCCCACAACTGCAGGTCAAACGGCAGAGCTCATCACACTATCAGTGATCCGAGATCCATCCTAGTGAGATGGAGATCCAAGTAAGGTTGGATTTATTGTTTTGATGTTTTGGTATAGTTTATTATTTGTGATATTTATATGGGAGTCTAACATCTATCTCATCCTCTATTTTTGTAGTTGAGACAAACGCATGGCGAGACTTTATGAGTTGCGTCATAGGAGACAGTACCGACAAATGCCTTAGAGCAGTGAGTGCAGGCAGGTTATTCACCACGATCATCTGTTGGACAGCATGCTGAGATATTTATGCCTATTGTCAGATACATGACTACTACAGAGGCCATGTTAGAGCAATTTTCATGAGAGAGAGAGCCAGCTGTCAGTGATTTATTACTGTGGGAGGTCTAGTAGGCAAGAGCTGATAGAGATAGGGTTTAGGCTAAGAGAGACTGGTACCAGAGGATGTACAAGGAGGCACATGAGCAGATGATAGAGATGAGAGGTGAGATCAGGAGGTTACAATTGTGAAGTGTCTCTAGGAGTCATTCATGATTTGTAGCCACGCATGGTCAGGATTCTGTCACTCGCACACCACGAGGGCCTAAGGGTACTGGCGATCGAGGCTCAGCTATGTGATTTATAGACTTTAGGCCCTATGACATCCCATTTTGTTTTGAGGGATAGTCGACTTGGATGTATACATGAAACTAAGATATATATATATGTTTACTTTTTTTATCTATGTGTAATAGCTTTTGATCTATCACATGTGATTTTTTGTAAAAATACAACTAGTGATGATGTCTAAATGCTATAATTAATACTATTGTGATATACTAACAATTCTAAAAAAGAACATGTAGTAATAAGCACAATGATTAATCATTTGACACATAACTTTAACTTCCATGCTATACTCAGTTAATACAAAAGTGATCTAAGCAATTACTACTTAAACATGATACAACAATGATCAACTGAATAGAGATATAATGCAAAATGAATTAAAACAAAATAGTATTATCTTGTCTAAATTGAAGCTAATTTATGTGCTAAATTAGCTTATAAACATTTAACATTAGATCTTTAAGCATAAAATATTTTGAGGTGTGCTGCATTAATAGGTTCTTTAAGCAGCATACCTTTCTCATCGGCTAATTTATACACTCCAGATCTAAATGTTTCAGTAATTATATATAGTCCAAGCCAATTAGGGTTGAACTTACCTTTTTCACTAGGTAGTGCATTTACATTGCATTGATTTTCATATAGAACCAAGTCCCCAACATTAAATTAATGTTGTATGACTTGCACATTATAGGCTCGTTGCACACCTTTTTGATAAGCCTTGAGATGTTCAAGAGTGTTAATATGGCTTTCATCAAGCATCTCAAGTTCCTGTAATCTTTTCTCTCATTCTATGTCATCATCCATGATGTCTCTTAGGGAAATTCGCATAGAAGGAATTTCTAACTCCAAAGGCATTATTGCGTCTGCGCCATAGGCGAGATTATACGGTGTGTTACCCGTAGCCATTTGAATACTTGTTTTGTAGGCCCATAGTGCATAGGATAATTATGTATGCCAATCTTTTTTATGTTTATTAATATTTTTTCTTAGAATCTATCCAATAACCTTGTTTGAAGCTTCTACTTGGCCATTTGATTGAGGATAATAAGGCGTAGAGAAGCGATGTTGTATATGATATTTTTTGAGGAAATTTTTCACATCCTTGTTCTTAAATGGTGTACCATTGTCTGAAACCAAGGAGGAAGGTATTCCAGATTGAGAAATTATGTTATCTTGTATGAATCGATAGATTACATTGGTAGTTGTGGATCATAAAGGGACCGCTTCGACCCATTTTTGTAAAATAATCAGTAGCAGTAATGATAAATGTATGTCCTTGAGAGGAGGGTGGAGAAATTTTGCTAATTAGATCCAAGCCCCAGATAAAGAATGGCCATGGTGACATCTAGGCATGAAGCTCTTGGGCAGGAGCACGGATTAGGTGTTTATGTTGTTGACATTGCGGGCATCGCTTGATGTAAGCAAAGGAATCTTGTTCCATATGTTGCCAATAGTACCCCATAAATAACAATTTTTGCACCAACAATTTTCCACCGAAATGCCCTCCACAGGCACCAGAGTGAGCTTCTTGTAAAGCTATCAGAATCTCTGCATTACTTAAACATCAGAGTAAAACACCATTGTAACTTTGTCAATACAAGACATTCAATAATATAATGTATCACATTGCTAGTTTGCATAAATGGAGTCAGGCATTCTTAGATGTCAAGTCCAGAATGGTTCCATCACGTAAATAGTTGAATATGTAGGAGAACCATTCATCAGTGTATGTATTACCATAGAGTTTCAAATTTGCAACTATAGGGCTTTCAATTATCAGAGTCTTGAGATTATGAACAACAAAGGTAAATTTCTCAGGAGAACCATCAGGGGATATAAGGGAAGCTATGCTTGCCATTGCATCTACATGCTGGTTATCTTTCCTAGGAATGGTATCGATCGTACATGATGTAAAATATTTTAATAGAGATAATTTAAACTCATGATATTGAGAAATCTTATCGTGCTTAGTTTGATATAATCTCATGATTTGTTTAACAATCAACTAAGAATCACCATATATTGTAATGTTTTTGATATTAAGAGCCAAGGTTGCATGAAGTCCAATAATAAGAGATTCGTATTTAGCTATATTGTGTGTGCGTAAGAAATCTAAGCAGTAAGATAAGGGAATCGGATTACCAACGGGAGGTGTCAGTATAACACCAACCCCAGAGCCAGTTTGAGATTTTGATCCATCAAAGTATAACTCCCATTATTCATCCATAGAGATTGTTAAACTATGGTCATCAGGAAAAGCATCGACATTTTGTATAGAAAAGGGCAAGGGAGCTTCAGCTAACTAATCAGCTATCACTTGCCCTTTAATTGCTTTTTGTGAAATAAATTTGAGATCGAATTATGTTAACAACATAACCCATTTAGCAAGATGACCTGATAAATCTGTTCTTGCAAAGAGATGTTTCAAAGGGTCAAATTTTATCATTACTTGCACTTCAACATTTAAGAGGTAATGTCTAAGCTTTTGAGTGGCAAACACTAAAGATAAGCAATACTTCTCTATGACTATCTATTGCACTTCATAATCAAGCAAAGTACGACTGATGTAGTAGACAACACATTCTTTGTGTTCAGCATTATGTTGTGCTAACAAAGCTACTAGGGCATTGTTAGATGTTGAGATGTATAATAGAAATGGTTTATTAGAAATAGTGGGTTGCAAAATAGGCGGATTAGCTAAGTAATCCTTTAAATTATTGAAATCTTTTTGACATTTAGAATTCCATTGAAAGCGAGAATCTTTCTTTAGTAGTTGAGTAAAGGGTCGAGTCCTATCTACAAGTTGTGAAACAAATCGGTGAATGGCCTGTATCTTTCCCTACAAACTACGAAGTTGAGATATGTTCTTAGGTATTAGCATATTAACAATCACAAATATCTTTTTTGTATTGACTTCTATACCTTGATTTGAAATAATAAATCCAAGTAACTTTCCACTATCCACGCCAAAAACACACTTTCGGGGATTCAATCGCATATTATATTTTCGTATGTGCTCAAATATTTGTCAAAGATTTGTCACATGATCCTTACAATGGATAGAATTTTCTAGGATGTTGTCAACATAATCTTCTAGAATATTGTGCATATATTCATGAAATATAAGAGTCATTGCATGTTGGTAAGTAGCTCCTATATTCTTAAGTCCAAACGGCATGACTACCCAACAAAATGTACCCCAAGGTGTTATAAAGACTATTTTATATTGATCAAGAGGATTTATAAGGATATTATTATATCCCAAAAATCCATCCATGAAAGATAGAAACTCGTGTCCATCTATGGAATCAACAATCATATCGATATTAGGGAGCAAAAAATCATCTTTCAAAGATGCTAAATTTAAATCTCCAAAATCTGTGTACATTCTTATATGACCATCAGGTTTAGCGATGGAAACAATATTTGAGATCCATGGAGAGTAATAAATAGGTTGAATAAAGCTAGCTTGTAAGAGTTTTTCTATTTTAGTTTTAATAAGCAAAGCAATCTTAGGATTCATCTTACGAATCTTTGGTTTGAATGGCTTAACATCTGGCTTCAATACAATATTATGCATTACAATATGAGGATCTATACTAGGCATGTCTGAATAATTCCAAGCAAACAATTTTGAGAATTCATTCAATAGTTTAGCCATTTCTTCTTTTTCTTCCGCATCTAAACAATCACCAATAGGGATAACTTTTTCAGGATTGTCCTTATCCATAACAACATCAATAGTCTTTTTGTTAAGGAGAGTACTATGGTCAGGGGGTTTGTAGGATTATAATTGTTCTTCAAGTTCTTCATTTTGCTCTACTGTAGTAGTTATTGTGCTAGTAGTCTTTCCAAAATATGCATCATTGTTTAAACAACAAGGTAGGCCACATTTATGGTGATAATGAGGAATACCATCATAAGCACCTAGGAAGTCCATTATCACTTCATCCACCATAAACATATCTAATGGAAGTGATCCTGGAGGACAATTGGTGTCAATCATCTCAGGGAATATCAAACTAAGTGTTGATATTGTATTCACATTTTGAGTAGGGTGTTTGCGGGCTTTGGGTTCCTTAAAAGGATTATATCCAATGCCACTTGAGTAATGCTACAAAGCAGATTCTATAGGGACTTTGATTCCTTGTTGATTTATGCCACAACCATTACCTACATAGTCACAAATTTTTTAAAGGATTCAGAATCCTCTGCCATAGAGAGAGACCATTTCTTTAGATGAAGGCAGAGCTTCATAAGTCTCATAATCAGTAGTATAACTCAGAGTATTATCCTTATTTGTCAACAAAGAAGTATTATGTTTATCATTCGAAGCATGTGATGTGATTGATGCAATATTTGAGGTTTCAGGGATGGGGTTTTTAAGTTTATACTCTCTTGTGGAGGAAGATGTGAAATCTAACGAACCCTAGTCATCACCAACAAATGCATTTGATTGTTTGGGCTCTTGCATAACATTTTTAGAGGCAAGAGGAGTTGACCATTCAGCTTTTAGATTGTTTAAACTCTTAGGACCAACATCATGTTTATGCACTTCCATATGCAAACAATTATCAGGTTCAAGATCTGAATGGATGGTATGTAGTTTACCTTTAAATATAAACTTAATCCAATGGTGTAAAGTAGAAAGAACTATTCCTAATGCATATATCCAAGGTCTACCTAGAATCATGTTATAGGATAGAGAACAAGGCATGACATGAATCAAGGTAGGCACCATCATAGCTCCAACTTGTATAGGAAAAGTTATAGTGCCCATGGATTGTTGTCCAACATTATCAAATCCATGAATACTTAATGATTGTGGTTTGACATCAGATATATCAACTTTAACCTTATGCAATAAATCAATGCCACAAACATTAAGGGCTGACCCATTATCAATCATAACTCTGACCAATTATCAATCATAACTCTCTTAACCAATGTTTTGTTGATTGTAATAAAGATAACCAAAGGATCATACTACTTCTAAACCTCGAGAGATGGTAGCTCATGTTGTTTAAATAAAATGTATGTTTTCATTGCATGCATACAATCTAGTAAAGTGGAAACATCATTTGGTTTAACAGTAGGAGGAACAATCACCTTTTATAAAGCTTCTTATATCATTCCATGGTAAGTAGGTGAAGTTTGTATAAGTTCCCAAAGAGATATCTTTGCAAGAGTAGCGTGAAGCTGCTCTACAAGATCATAGTCTTTACCACCTTTATATGTTAAACGAGGTGCTTGAGAAAGTGTAGGTTGAGAAGATGGTAAAGATATCAAAACATTCGTTTGTTGTGTACTTTATTTATTATTATGAGTGTTATATGCATGAGCAACCATATTATGATTAGTTTGTGAGTCTTGTTTCACTATTTGTTTTGCATAATCATAAATGTGATCAGGAGATTGAGAAGAGGATGAAAGACCTTTAACAATAAGCACAAGTTTAGAGGATGGTTGAACCACATTTGCACATAGAGTAACCACAATTTTTGGTTTTTCAATCTCTTCTTTAGATTTTGGCAAATAAATTGCATTTACAAATCTTTGAAATAGTGATGGCTTAGAGACCGTACTAGAATGTTCAATCGAGATAAAGTCCTCAAGGGCTACATCTAACATATCAAAGTCATCACGACTAAATGGCTCATCATAAGCATGAAAATCTTACAAAAAATAATCTGACATTCTAACATGCTCTATTTAAACCAAGATTTAAATGCACAATGATGGCCTTTACAAAATGAAATACAATTTTTGACAATAAATGATAATTTCCAACTCTTTTAGTGAAAAGATAAAGAATGTAATCCATAATTTAACATATGCAAATTTACTAAAGAGGTTTTTCAATCCAATTATTTTCTAGAACAACAAATTATATCAAATCTAAAGTTTAAAAGGATGCAAATTCTTTAAAGCTCAGGTTACCAAAATGTTTAGGGTAAAATTTGATAGTTTGTTTAAATAAGGTTAAATACTACCATTTCACCACTAAGCATTGGGAGGATAAGGATCAATCTTGTGAACAAGCTTCTAATCACTTTGTCTATCCCTTATGCTCGTGTAGTTGTAGAAACTAAGGCCCTAATCAAGATTTCTTCAAGTATTTTCCTTTCAACCAAGTAAAACCCTAATTATGCCTTAAATCAGAAATATACAGAAACTAATGAAGCAACTAGAAAAACTAATCACAGAAGTACAGAGAGAGGGTTTCAGAGATAATGTACTTAGATTCTGAGGGCTGCATGGACTAGGGCGCCCACTCTAGTGTCCTGAAAGTTTCCAAATAGGAAAATCCTCTACATAGGGTGCCTGAGACTGCTGAAAGGTTTCTAGATCCCAGAGTAAATCCCTGGTTAGACTAGGGCACCCATTCTAATGTCCCGCAACTCTCAGAATCTAAAAATCTAAAAGTCTATCGCAATTGTACCCACAATATCCTTCCTTCTGTAGCTTCTTTTCACCAGAACCTACAAAACACAATCTGCACCTATAAAATAAGGAAATTGTTGTGGCAATATAGGAGCTTGCCTTAGTCAAGCCCCATCTTTGGTATTTCTACCTCGACAATAGCCAAAGGAAAAGATTTGTAGAAGTGTGTGTAAACCTAACAAAGTGTGTATGCATAAAAATCAAACCCTAGATGTCTCAATCAAGGGAAGATCAACAACTTGCTTTGCATCAATAAACATATACAACTTTACCTCAAGGAGATGAGATAAATGAAGACTTGCATGAACAAGAAGGTGAATCAGCAATGTCCATAGAGGATCTCCAAGATTGTTGTTGGAGGTTTCAACCCTTCTCTCGATCATGCAAAGGGTGTACAAACCCTAGGAAGAGCAAGATAGACTTAAGATCTTGATTCCTAATCTTCATCCATTGTCTCCAAGATAGAAAAATAAAGAATACTTTCAAGAGCTTCAACAAGTCACTGATCTTCAATAGCAATTGCAGTAGAGTTTTGGCATCAAGCTTGCATAAGAATTGTGTGTGATAAAATGATTTGCAAATGTCTTTTTATATCTAGCTTTAGGGAATTCAAATTTTGAAATAACGTCTTGATATCGCGTGAAAATTGAGAATTTAAAAACAAAATCCTGAGGCACTCGGTGGGAACCAACACCTCGCCAAAATTCAAAATCTCGTGAAACAAGGGAGGACTAGGGCACATGTTCCCAAGTCCTAGCCCCCAATTCCAGCTCAGATCTACATTTTTGGGGGTCCTAGGGACCCAAGTCTCAAATCTCTTTCCAAGTTCTATCAATAGGTTACCTCAAAAAGTGTATAAACTGCTCCTAGACTAAGTCAATCAGGGCTTTGGGAAGGCTAAAAAAGAAACGGTTGAGAGCTCACCAAGAGTGAGGAGCTAAACTAAGGGAAATTGTACCATTCCATACAGGAGGATAATTTCTGACGTTAAAGGACCAATCAATGTTCCCATCACATTTGTTCACTTTTTAGTATTGTTTTATTAATATTAGGTGACATACACAAATGATTAACAAGGATTTTAAAACATAAATGCAGCTGACATTATTTTGAACTTGTACACAAGTGGATGCAACAGAACACAAAATGTCACATTAAGGCATTTATAATAATAAGTAAACATCCATATCTTCCAAGTACATGACCAACCATCAACCTAATTTAAGTTCCAACTTGCTTTATAATAAATAGTTTTAAATATTTTTTCATTATAACATATCCCATCCAACATGGAGATCTGTCCCAAAAAAAGTGCATATAGTAAAAAGTTGGAGTCCAAAGTAAAATGTTAAAGTGCCCAAGTGCACTCAAAATAGTGACACATGCCCATCTACTAGTCCCTTTTCCTTAATACCTACAAAAAAAGCCACAGATAACCATGTAAGGCTCACCAAACTAGACGTCAAAACAAGAGGACAACAATTTATTAAAATCTAGCACAAATAGCTCAAACAAGCATTCAAACAAATCAATCAATTCTCCATTAATTCCACACCATCGAAAGTTTAAGGCTCACCAATCAAGCAGTCAAAACACATTAAAGGAAATCAACCAATTCAGAGCAAACAAGCATTCGACCAAATCAATCACCTCCCATATTTAATACCAAATTCAAATTTATAGACATCCATCAAATCATGCAAATGAAGTGCAATTAAAACAATTTGAACCAATCAAATGAGAGTGGACAAATCACAAACACCAAATTCCAAGTTTTCCTACATAAACCCCAGATTTCCTAGTGTAAGTTTCCAACATCCCATACACAAGACTCATGGAGGCTTGGAATTACAGAGTCCTATTAACATTCAGGCAAGTTCAATATTCAATATTCTAACATGCAACAATCTTTCTTCATGACAACAGCCATTGGGAGATGGTTTTTGGTATTGTTGTTCTGTGTAGTGTTTGTGTATTGTTCTTTCTCTGCAGTCTTTGACTGCATTTTTCCTTTGTAATTTGCAATATTTTTCAATACAAAAAAATAATATAGAAATTTATTTTTAATGATACTCATTTGTTTACCCTTCCACTATTCAGAGAAATCAACTTGAAAAAACATGGTCTTAAACCTTGCAAAAAAATTAAATATTCTAATTATACATGCATGATATCTGTATTAATACATGTTGGATTGTGGTTTATAATAAATGTGAAATATATGTCTTTTAAGGTTTATACCATGTGAAACATGGTGTTGTTGAAGTTTATATTATTGTATTGTAAATTATATAGATAATTTAGGTAAATTGAAAATATGTAACTATATAAATATAAATTAATTTCAATTAAAATTTGTAATAGATAATTGTAATACAAAATGTTAAATATAATGTTTACATGGTTTAGTTGTAGAATTCTTGATGGTAGAATAATATTGAACCTATGTTTAATCACTTTGCCACTATCAATACTGATGTAGAGGCAAATCAGATAGGAGAAGGAGGACAAATAAGACAAGGTTCTCTCACCCTACAAGCCCAAAAATGAAGATCTTTACACAAAATTGGGAACAAAAGTTAAGGGCTTTGAATTCTTCATGGAAATGGTGTTTAGACATGTACTGAAACCCATCCCATCCATTGGAAAAGGTGGATCAAACTTCAAATCATTACTTCCTTCACAAACCCCCAAAATGGCTTGTAGCCCTCCAAAACGACAACAGTCCTAATAAATTTTGACTTAGACCTCTAAACCCAAATCTTAGACAATTAGTAGATACCCAGTATGGCCCTCTATCATATATCCCAAACTTGGCATAGGTTGTTTTGGACGGAATGTCTCAACCAATAACCCCTGTCAGTGACCTAAAGCCCCAATTAGGCCAAAATTACAAAGAGACTACCTTCATATGCAAGCCCAGAACTCAACCAAGGGTTTGAACACTTAGGATGCATGTCAAAACAAAGGATTTTGTGGGTTTTAAACTTCTACTCTCAGCTGTTCTCAAAAATACAACTATGGTTCATTCAATGTGCCTTAAAACATCACCTAACACATGGTTTTGTTAGGTTTCCTCAAACAAAACTCCTTGTCTTCAAATTTTCTGCCAAGAAGTCATCATATCCTACTAATATAGATCTATTACATCCCATTCCACTGATCAAAGAAGTTCTACATTAGTGGAATGGTAGGAAATACTTAAATCACAGTCACAACCCTAGATGAGGTTTTCACAGACCAATTTTAGAAAAAACCTTGTATCTTCCTATGAAAAAACTATCAAAACACCAAAATGAATTCAAATTAAAGATAACTCCATGATCTAACTGATCAAACCATGAAAAAGTGTAAACAACCTTGTACCTTTGTACAGTACGGACTGTAGCAGTGTGGAAATTCAGAAAATAGGGTTTCAGGATAGGTTTTAGAAAAACATTCATTGAATGCATAAATCTCCACCCAATGTCACAAAATTAGTCTTGAATGAAAGGTAAGACACATAGATTTCCAAAAAGTCCATCCATACCTTCTAGTTCATCTGTATACGAAAGTTATGGACGTTATAGCAGGCAAAATACAGAAAATTTTAGAAAATAACAAAAGGACAGTAGAGAATGGCGTTTTTATTGCTTGAAACTTCTCCTCTCTATACAATTAACATTGTAGGGATTTAAAAAGCCTTCCCCAATCACCTTTTGATGCTTAGAAATCATTTTAGGTTGATGGAACTGTTTCAACCATCGAATTCTCTTTTGCAACTACTTCTATGTTTAGGACAACAACTGTCCTATTTTAACATTGAAACTAATTACAAGTTTCCAACATAATGCATCAGTGGTTTATGTCTGTCAACACCCTTGACAAAGTCATTAAACCTTTGACTTACCTCCCTAATAATTTGACAAGGCTTACATCATGAAATATATGACTGTCCCTATATGCCTCAACAAAGGCTTACAATCATGAAGATTGCCTTTTATGGTTTTATGACAGCAATAGATATTTGGACATAGTCCTTATTACATGGATTAGAATGGTCTTCAAGACCTTATTGAATCAAAATATGACACCAAACAAAATATGGAGTTGAATGCCTCATGGAGGCCACCTTGTGTTAGGTGCTTCTACACCAAATACCCTACTCTCTTTGTTATAGTGCCTCAAAAACCAATCTTGGTATTGTTGTTTCTTGTAGTGTGATATAGTCTAGACCTCAACTTGTAGAGGCACAAGACTCCAAGAAAGAGAGTTTTTTAGACAAGAATCACAATCCCAAGAGGAGCACTGAGAACTGAAGAAAAAGGAGTAACATTGCCAATAATAAAAGGCTTCCCATACCTTCATAGGAAAGCAAATTTTGGGACTCTCACAATACCTTGAGGAAGGACCCTAAACACAACTAGCATGTAAAGGGTAATTGAAATACTGCCTATAACAAAAAAAGTTACAGCCAACAAGGAGGCTCTAGGAGAAGAAAGAGTAGGGCCTGGCAGTGGAAGAAGGGATGGAGACCTCCAAGAACTCCCGAAAAGAAAAAGGAATGGGTGTACAAACCAAAACAATGTATACCACAAGTAACTTGTAGAAAAGCTCTGACAATGTGTGTCCAGCTACCAAAGGAGGCTATAAGGGAGCAACTTCTTGACTTGAGAAAATAGACACTAAAAGGTAAGGTCCTTTCCTCACATTATTCTTTAATAGATCTACAATAATGGGTAGAAAAAAAATGGGGCCAAATGGTAGAGCTAGAATATTTGGGAGAAGGTTTCCTTGCTTAAGTGCTTATCTCAGAAAGATAGAGATAAAATATTAAGGAAGAATTTGTGGAAGTTTGGAGAGACATTTATTTACTGTCAACCTTGGAAAGCTAACTTTTCTATGCACAAAGAGAGAATCCCATTCCTTTCTTCGCAGGTCCAAATATTAAATCTTCCCATTGAGTATAGTGACCTAGAGATATTGGAAAGAATTAGGATCTCTTTGAGAGAATGCCAAGAAATTGAATCCAGTAAGGGGTTGGCGTGGCTCTCAATGGTTAGATTGTGCATTGTTTTCGAGGAGTTACCAAAAAAATTCAGATTGAGACACCTAAGGGAGTGTGGGAACAGGAGATTTTTATAGAAGAAGCTTTGGAGCAGGTCTTTCCTATTTATGATATGGAGGGTAGAAGCAAGGAGCTAGATAAGGATGAGAGCTTAGAAAGGATGGATGAAGGTCAGCCCTTTGAAGGGGGTAAAATCAAGGTATTTGCCACTCCTACATGCTTGGATAATGATGAAGGCTCTGAAGAGCTACCAAAGGGGGGAAATCAAGTCAGTTTACAAGTAGTCTTCTCTCCTCTATCGGGTAGTAATAGAGGAGTCAAAGATCACACTTGTGATGAAAATACAGAAAAAGGGAAGCTTTTCTCGATGGAGGAAGAGATTGATAAGGTAGATGGCACCTAGGAGGAAGAAGAGAGTGATGGAATGCAAGCCATATCTTAGAATTAAAAAGAGAAATGGAAAGTAGGGAGAACTTCGATATTAGACTTCAAATCCTCTTGGAGGAAGCCCTGGCTAAAGTTGCAAGCAATATATGTGATGATTGTTAGCAAGATGATTGTCATTGCACCAAAAGATCAACTTGTTAATGCCCAATACAATCACCAGAGTTAATGAATCCATAGGAGGTGATTAAACCTTGTCAAGAACCTAAGTGCTACGTTGTACAACACAAGGAGACCAAGGGCATACACCTTGCAACAATCCCCCCAGCACAAGCGAGGGATTCAAACATGTGACCTGGGATTGGATACCAATTGTTGAAATGCACAAGACAACTGAGAGGGGGGGAGTGAATCAGTTGTAACCAAAACTTAACTTCTTATAAACATAAAAAAATTAGCCACTTAATCACTGTTATTATGATTTAACTATGAAAGCATGAAATTAGAAACTCAAGAACATTCACACATTCAACACATGAGACACCAATTTTTTATGTGGAAAACCCAATGAGGGAAAAACTATTGCAAATATGTGCCTAATCAGTGTTGTCATTGATGTCAACGTATCCTTGTTGCCATTGATGTCAACTGTATTTCATTTTGTTTCCTATTTAGAATACTAAAATGTTGAAGATATTGAGAAAATTAATGAAGATCAATGTATGTGGATCATATGGCTAGGTAGAGGATTTTCTGAAGTAGCTCTAGTCAAGATCTGAGAGGTCCTCATGAAGATTTGAAGAAGCTATGGCCATCTGAGTAGAAATGGGTTTTGGCAGTTGTTCAGAAATGACAGAGTGACAGAGATTTGGTTCGGATTGCTTCGCATTGAAATATTATGATCTATGGATCTAGAGGCATGTTTGGAAAGTTAGTGTGTATCATCAACTTAAGTGGTTCATGGTTTGGAGATCCGCAAGCAATCTTTCTAGTGTGACAGTCATGGAAGACAGTGTTCTTGTGGTTCCGGATGAAGATGCAAGTGATTCTAATGATTTGGAGGAGTGCAGATGTTTTTACTGAATTTAATGTCCTTGTGAAGGTCTTTGGATCATGTGACTACTATCTTGGAGGTCCGCATTGAAGTTTGAGCTCGTTGGTGAATATTTCCTTCTTGGTGTTGATGTTCTTCCTAGTCTTGGCCAACCAGATGTTTCAAGCGTGTTACAGATGATATACAAGTAATTATTTGGAGCGTGGCGTGTTGTTGGAAGAAGATTCAAGTATTAGATATATTTGGCTGACAGTATAGTGATTCGCATTAATGTTTGTAGTGCCAACCTTAATGTTCATTCCAAAGTTGATGAAGCCTATAAATACTTGTGAATGAGTTGTGGAAATATGTCCTTGTGCAAAAATGATTAAATCATAAGAAAGGTATAGAGGAAAAGTAGAAAAGAAGAGGAGCAAAGGAACAAGAGTAGTAAGGTATGAAGAGATGGTGAAGAAGTGTTTGGAGTAGAGCAGAAGTTTTGTGAGCTTTCAAAGGAACTGAACCAGGCATAAAGAAGATGCTATTTCACAGTTCATTCTTCCTATATTAAACATAAATTCTTGTAGGCAGTGAGCCTCCTATAGGCAGTGAGCCTCCTTGAGCAGTGACCTCTGGGTAGTGAGCCCTAAGGTAAGTGTCTTTTCATTTCTTTCAAGTACTTTTAACAGGGTACAAATCTTGTGGGTTAATCCCCACCGTGGTTTTCCCTTAACCAGGTTTCCACGTAAAAAATTTTGGTGTTATGTGTGTTCAATTTGCTTATGCTCATGTGTTGTTAATTCATGCTTTAATGTTTACATCACTAATCTAGTTGAAAGAAGTTTAAAAGAAGAAAAATATTAATTTGTGGAACAACTGATTCACCCCCCTTCTCAGTTGTACAAACTAATTCCAACAATTGGTATCAGAGCGAGTTCCTCTAAAAGAAGCTTGACCGCTTGAGGAGATCCAAGATGTTGACTTACAAGAAGGAAAGTTTGAGATTTTATGGAACAAATTACTCTATCTGGAAGGTACACATGTAGTGTCATTTAGAATGTATGGGTGATGCCTTTTGGTTGATAAGTAAGAATGAGTATAAGATTCCAAAGAATGGCCCTACAACTCTAGATGAACTGAGGGAAGATGAATGCAATATTCAAGCTAAAGAAGCCTTATTGAGTGCCCTGACTGATACAGAATTGGCAAATATCTTAGATTTGAAAACTGCCCAGGAAATCTGGAAAACGTTGGAAAATCTGTATGAAGGTGACAAATATGAAAGGTTGGTAATGAGTGAAAATAAAAACATTACTTCCTACATGCAGAAAGTGAATGAACTTGTGACCGGTATCAAAAATGCTGGTGGAATATTGGAAGAATCAAAGATTGTTGCCAAAGTACTCAGATCCTTACCTGTAGCATAAAAGCATAAAGCTGCTGCCATTGAAGAGATTATGACAATGTCAACTATTACAAGGGATTAGTTAGTTGGTAAACTTTCAGCATTTGAAACGAGTGAGTTTGGTGATTCTCTTCCTAAGTCTGAATCTCCATTTTTTGCCAGTGTATATGGAAAACAAAGATATGATCTGGGTGAAAGCTCTTTAGGAAGATCAAACAGATTTGCTAAGGCAAGGAAGGATCTTGAAGATGATGAAATTGAGTCTACAAAACTTGAAGCTCTTATTTCCAAAAGAATGCCAAGAGGATCTGGTAAGTATGAAGGAAAGTTCCCATTCAAATGTTTTTCTTGTAATAAGATTAGTCATTTTGCCTCAAGATGTCTGGAGAAATTTTCAAAGCCAAACCCTAACAGATATAGAGGTTAGAAGAAATGTTACTATGTCTAAGAAGCTGGAGAACAAGGAGTCACAGATGATGAATCTGATCACAGAGGTTCCATTGAAGGTGATTAGGTGTTCATTGCTATCAAAGAAGAAGATCTTGTGTCTACTAAATTTGCTAGCTGTGCAAATGTTGAAAGTGCCTTAGCTACTTAGGTGTTGAAAAGGATGAATGGGTGATTAATAGTGGATGCTCTCATCATATGACTGGTGATAAAAGTAAGTTTGTAAGCTTTAAAAAAAATGAAGGTGGAATTGTGAAATTTAGAGACAACTCAGCTGGTAGAATCTATGGTAGAGGATCCATCTCTTTTGATGGTAAGAATAACACTAATGATGTTCTCTATGTGGAAGGACTGAAGCATAATCTTCTTAGTGTTGGACAATTGGTTGACAAGGGTTATGACCTCAGATTCAAGGATGGAAAATGCAAAATCTTGGAAAGCTCTGGAACTGAAATTACATCTGGTACTCAGACTAGAGGTAACATTTTTTACTTAAGTAGTTCTGGTAAGAGTTGCCTGATTGCCCAGATTGATCAAATTTGGTTATGGAATAGAAGAATGTGTCATATAAATTTTGATAACATTGTCAAGATAAGCTCTACTGAAGTTGTGAGAGATCTACCGAAACTTATGAAACCTGATAGCATGTGTAGAGAATGTCAATTGGGTAAACAGAATAGAATTCCATTCAAGAGTAAAGAACAATTTTCAAGTGGACTAATGGAACTTGTGCATACTAATCTATGTGGCCCCGCCAGAATTAGGAGTGTACAAGGAGATAGATATTTTATGTTGTTGATTGATGATTACTCCCAGATGATGTGGGTAACCTTCCTAAAAGAAAAATTAGAAGCTCTTAACAAATTCAAGGTGTTCAAGGTTATGGTGGAGAATGAGATTGGTGGGAAAATAAAGTGTTTGAGATCTGACAGAGGTGGAGAGTTTACCTCCGGTGAGTTTGATTCATTCTGTGAAAAGCATAGAATAAAAAGACAAGTTATCTGCTCCTAGGACTCCTCAACAGAATAGAGTTGTGGAAAGAAAGTACTGGACCATTCAAGAAGCTGCTAGGACCATGATGATGGAAGAAAATGTTCCGCAAGTCTATTGGAGAGAGGTTGTGAGTACTTTTTTCTACACTCTTAACCAGGTGCAGATCAAAGGTGATTCTAGCAAGACACCTTATGAACTATGGTTTAGTCATCCTCGTACTGTGAGATATTTAAGAGTTTTTGATAGTAAATGCTATATCAAAAGAGATGATGATCTAGGCAAGTTTGATACAAGAAGTGATGAAGGAATATTTTTGGGTTACTCTACTCAAACCAAGGCATACCAGTGCTTTAACAAGAGACTGAAAAAGATTGTTGAAAGTGCAAATGTTAGAGTTGACGAAAGCAAAGAAGGTCATTCCAAGTCTTACAGATATAACTTAGATGATCAAAATGAAAGTCAAAGTCAAGGAAGGCAAGTTCAAACCTAGACTCAAATCCAAATTGATCTGAAAAATCTAGTTACTCAAGAGGATAATATAGAAGTTGAGGAAAAAGTTCAAGAAATAGAAGTTCAAGCAAATCCAAAAACTCCTAGGTATGTAAGGATGAATCATCCTAAAGATCATATCATAGGAGATAGAAATAAATGTGTTCAAACTAGGAGAAGAATTGTTGAAGATCAAGAAGAGATTTGTTTGATTTCAAAGATTGAACCAAAATCAGTAAGTGAAGCCTGTAATGATGAAAACTGGATAAAAGCAATGGAAGAAAAATTAATACAAATTGAAAAGGATCACACTTGGGATCTTGTTTCTAGACCAGAGGACAAAATGTGATTGGAACTAAATGGGTCTTCCGAAATAAACTAAATGAAGATGGTGAAGTTGTAAGAAACAAAGCAAGGCTGGTATGCAAAGGATATTCTCAAGTGGAAGGAACTGATTTTAAAGAAACTTTTTCTCTAGTAGAAAGAATAGAAGCAGTCAGATTATTTCTTGCATTTCAAACTTACATATATTTCAAAGTATACCAAATGGATGTCAAGTTAGCATTCCTGAATGGAGAGCTAGAAGTCTACATTGAACAACTGGAAGGATTCCAGTTGTCTAATAAAAAAGATATGGTCTGTAGATTGAGAAAAGCTTTGTATGGACTTAAACAAGCCCCAAGATCCTGGTATGCAAGATTGGATAAGTATCTGCTAAAGATAGGATTTAGCAAAGGCACTACTGACAGTAATCTCTATTTCAAGATTGATCATGAGCACATATTAATTGTTGAGGTATTTGTTGATGATATCATTTTTGGTGTAAATGGAAGAATGTTTAAGAAATTTGTTGATCAAATGCAAAGTGAATTTGAAATGTCCATATTTGGTGAGATGAATTTCTTCTTAGGTCTACAAATCACTCAGTCAGATAAAGGTATCTTCATATCTCAATCTAAATATGTGAGAATTGTTGAAAAAGTTTGGAATGGAGGACTCAAAACCAATAAATACTCCTATGGTAACTAGATGCAAGTTGAGTAAAGATGATAATTCACCTAAGGTAGATTAGAAAAGGTATAGATCAATGATTGGGGGACTGCTTTATTTGACTCAGACCAGACCTGACATTATGAATGCAGTTGGACTTGTTGCCAGATTTCAAGATGATCCTAGGGAATCCCATGTTGTAGTAGTCAAAAGAATTTTTAGATATCTAAAGGGAACATCTAATTATGGCTTATGGTTTCCAAAGGATAATGACTTCACTCTTCATGCATATATAGATACTGATTGGGCAGGAGATGTGGATGATAGGAAAAGTACTAGTGGTGGTGCATTTTTCTTGGGAAGGAGATTGGTTTCTTGGTTGAGCAAAAAGTAGGAGGCAATATCTTTGTCTATTGCAGAGGTAGAGTATATAGTAGTAGCAAGCAATTGTACTCAAGTCTTGTGGATGAAGAAAATGTTCAAGGATATCAGAGTTGTGTTTGAAGAACCTGTTACTATTTTCTATAATAATTCAAGTGCAATAAATATCTCAAAGAATCTGGTGTTGCATTCAATGACTAAGCACATATCCATCAAGTTTCATTTCTTGAGAGAAAAAGTAAGTGAGAATGAAGTCAAAATGAAGTTTGTTTCTTCAAAGGATCAGATTATGGATATATTCACCAAGCCTCTGCCTAAGGATACTTTTGAGTATCTCAGAGAGAAGTTAGGGGTTATTACCCCTCTTGCTCATAACTAAGATGCACTAGGGTGTATTGGTCCGGTGGAATTCACAGTCATATCTTGTGATCCAGATTGGTGTTAAGGAGATACTACTCAGGAGGAGGAGTCAGTATGCAAATTTTGGAGATCAGTCTAAAAAAAAAGAGGAGAAAAAGATTGCAAATATGTGCCCTTTGCCATTGATGTCAAAGGGGGAGAGAAGCCATGTGAAAAACTAGTTGCTAATGAAAGGGGGAGCAATGAAAAAAGTAGTTGCAGAAGTGATTAGAAAAAGGGGGAGAAGTTCTTGTCTTATTGGTTGAATCAATTTTTCACATCATATGTTGCCATCAATGAAAAGGTGGAGATTTTTACAAATATGTGCCTAATCAGTGTTGTCATTGATGTCAACATATGCTTGTTGCTATTGGTGTCAATTGTATTTCATTTTGTTGCCTATTTAGAAGACTGGAATGTTGAGGATATTGAGAAAATTAATGAAGATCAATGTATACAGATCATATGGCTATGTAGAGGATTGTCTGAAGTAGCTCTAGTCAAGATCTAAGAGGTCCACATGAATATTTGAAGAAGCTATGGCCATCTGAGTAGAACTGGGTTTTGGCAATTGTTAAAAAATGACAGAGTGATAAAGATTTGGTCTGGATTGCTTTGCATTGAAATATTATGATCTATAGATCTAGAGGCATGTTTGGGAAGTCAGTGTGTATCATCAACTCAAGTGGTTTGTGGTTTGGAGGTCTGCAAGAAACCTTTCTAGTGTGACAGTCATGGTAGACAGTGTTCTTGAGGTTCTAGATGAAGATACAAGTGATTCTAATGATTTGGAGGAGTGCAGATTTTTTTTCTAAATTCAATGTGCTTGTGGAGGTCTTTGGATCGTGTGACTGCTATGTTGGAGGTCTCCATTGAAGTTTGAGCTTGTTGGTGAAGATTTCCTTCTTGGTGTTGTTGTTCTTCCTAGTCTTGGCTGACCGAATGTTTCAAGCATGTTACAGATGATCTAAGAGCAATTATTTGGAGTGTGGTATGTTGTTGGAAGAAGATTCAGTGTCGACCTTAATGTTCATTCCAAGGTTGATGCAGCATATAAATGCTTGCGAATGAGTTTTGGAAATGTGTCCTTGTGCGAAAATGATTAAATCATAAGAAAGGTATAGAGGCAGAGTAGAAAAGAAGAGGAGCAAAGGAACAAGAGTAGTAAGGTATGAAGAGATGGTGAAGAAGTGTTTGGGGCAGAGCAAAAGTTTTGTGAGATTTCAAAGGAATTGAACTAGGCATAAAGAAGATACTATTTCGTAGTTCATTCTTCCTGTATTAAACATAAATTCTTGTAGGCAGTGAGCCTCTTATAGGTAGTGAGCCTCCTTGAGAAGTGAGCTCTGGGCAGTAAGCCCTAAGGCAAGTGCCTTTTCATTTCTTTCAAGTACTTTTAATAGGGTACAAATCTTGTGGGTTAATCCCCACCATGGTTTTCCCTTAACCAGGTTTCTGCATAAAAATTCTGGTGTTATGTGTGTTTAATTTGTTAGTACTCATGTGTTGTTAATTAATGCTTTAATGTTTACATCACTAATCTAATTGAAAGAAGTTTAAAATAAGAAAAAGATTAATTAATGGAACAACTGATTCACCCCTCCTCTCAGTTGTCTGGACTAATTACAACAAAAACCATGGTAAGGGTTAACTCACAATATAAATGATATATCAAAATTACAACAAGGCTCATTGCTAAAGGAAGAGGCTCACTATCAAAGGGGCTCACTGCTAGAAGTAGAAGAAGATAGTTACAATGAGAACGTATCTCACAGCAACCAGGGATCCACCATAAACTTAATTGAATCTATCACAATCTCTCTGCATCAAAAATATATTCTTTACTACTTATTATCATACCATTTGAATCACACTTGCAACAAATGATGTTTCTCATGCAGCCATTCCATCTATCTTAAATACTTTTGATGTAGAGTGTTCAAAAGAAGCTTACAAAATAGGGTGAAAAGTACCCAAAAACCCAACAAAATGGCTATTACCGTGTATGTTGACAAGATACCTCTAAAGTCTTGCCGAACTAAGCCTTCACTTTCTTCATCGCCTAGACTAACACCATCGGCGTGGCTTTCGGTCTACCTCCTGATGCACAAACTTACACCAATGATTTCTCCTTCGTGCTTGTCGGTATGACCTCCATTATCGGATAAACTTTTCTCTACACTCACTGATATCATACCTCACACCGATGTACTTACCATCCAGTAGCCGTTGGTAAGACTTGACCATCAGTCAGACATTCTCTCTGTCTTCTGATATTTATCTCACTCTGATATGCTTATCCCCAAACTCCATTGTCAGCCAGACTTTCCTCCCATCCTCTGACGATGATACTTATGCCGATGCACCTTCGCATCACACATGCAATTGATGGGGCCCACGATCCTCGCTCTCCAATCACCCAATGTATCTTATGAACTGTATGTTCATTCATTCAACACCGATATACCTTTGTAGGATACTCACACAATATCTATGACATACAAATGCAGGATATACACAAAATGCATCAACGTAAACCTTATACCGACAACCTCCTTTGCAATTTCTATAATCGAACAACACACACACACACAGAACTAAAAAACCCTACTGAACAGAAAGAAATCTAACAACATGGAGGTCATTCCACTAATTTCAAAGAAATCCACCAGTGGAATGACCCCGAACGATATCCACTGCAGTTGCACCAGAACATAAATTGTTTTTATTCCTTCATAGAATGGAATTACAATCTTTTTGATCTATCTATCTCATCTATACCTGCATGCTCGAATCAATCTGAGCTGCTGTATTTAACTACATAACAGCAGTAGTACAGACTTGTCTCCAAATGACTAGGAGATTTAACCGCCTAACCAACTCAACAACTGTCTAACAAACTATCTAAAAATAGCAAGCATAGTCAATTCAGACCTTATTACATTTAATGTCCGTTTAGGACTACATTGAAAACACAACAACAAACTTTAAGACATCTAATGCCTCATGGAGGCTCCTATAGATTGGGTGCTCCTGCACCATACTCCCCAAGTTGAAAAAACTTTTGTCCCAAGAGTTTATGAGGTCTGCTGCAAACAACTTCAATATCCTGACTGGATGACTCCACTGTTTCCTCTTTATCCTCCAACTGTGACTCCTATCAATGGAGTTTGATTGACTGCTTCCAAATTGCATCTCTATCATCTGAAGTCCACTTCTCCCTGCTACACCAACACTTTTGTCCCTCACCTGGGAGTCCTCTCTTGCCTCTCTCCCCAAGACTTTTGGCGACAACCAATGGACCATCTCCTTTGGCCCTATTGACAGACCTTCCTATCCGTCTACTGTGGCGAGTGAACTTGTAACTGCTCATCCCAAAAATCATGGTGTAGATTGCCTCTGTCGGCACTCTATCTACACACTCAGAATCTTTTGAGCTCTGATACCAATTTGATGTAGAGTGTTCAGCAGAAGCTTACAAAACAGGGTGAAAGTACCCAAAAACCCAACAAAATGGCTATTACCGTGTATGTCGGCAAGATACCTCTAAAGTCTTGCCGAACTAAGCCTTCACTTTCTTCATCGCCTAGACTAACACCATCGGTGTGGCTTTTGATCTACCTCCCGATGAACAAACTTACACCGATGATTTCTCCTTCGTGCTTGTCGGTATGACCTCCGTTATCGGTGAAACCTTTCTCTACGCTCACCGATATCATACCTCACACCAATGTACTTACCATCCACTAGCCGTCAGTAAGACTTGACCATTGGTTAGACATTCTCTCTGTCTTCTGATATGTATCTCACTTCGATATGCTTATCCCCAAACTCCATTGTCGGCCAGACTCGGTTCTTCGGCCAGACTTTCCTCCCATCCTCTGATGACGATACTTACGTTGATGTACCTTCGCATCACACATGCAATTGATGGGGCCCACGATCCTCGCTCTCCAATCACCCAATGTATCTTATGAACTGTATGTTCATTCCTTCAACACCAATATACCTTTGTAGGATACTCACACAATATCTGTGACATACAAATGCAGGATATACACAAAATGCATCAACATAAACCTTATACCGACAACCTCCTTTGCAATTTCTGTAATCGAATAGCACACACACACAAAACTACAAAACCCTACTGAATAGAAAGAAATCTAACAACACAGAGGTCATTCCATTGATTTCAAAGAAATCCACCAATGGAATGACCCTGAACGATATCCACTGCGGTTGCACCAGAACACAAACTATTTTTATTCGTTCACAGAATGGAATTACAATCTTTCTGATCTATCTATCTCATCTATGCCTGCATGCTCGAATCAATCTGAGCTGCTCTATTTAACTACATAACAGCGGTAGTACAGACTTGTCTCCAAATGGCTAGGAGATGTAACTGCCTAACCAACTCAACAACTGTCTAACAAACTATCTAAAAATAGCAAGCATGGTTAATTCAGACCTTATTACATTTAATGTCCGTTTAGGACTACATTGAAAACACAACAACAAACTTTAAGACATCTAATGCCTCATGGAGGCTCCTATAGATTGGGTGCTCCTACACCAACTTTGCATAATTTATCGATCATTTAACTCATATTTATACATTCGCAATCTTAGAAAACAATCTTCAAGGTCGACACAAACAACAAGCTTAACCAATATTCAAATTAGGTCTAGACCTAAACATTCCCATAGTAGAAAGTAATGAATGCAGACCACGCCACACCTTAGCAAGGACTCAAATGCAATCTTCCATGTAACAACATGCTTTCACAAACTCCAAAGCATAACCGCAAGTAGTGAAAACAACTAGGTCGGCCAAAAATGGTGTTAACACTAAGACCTTTAGGAACATGCTTCAACCACGATCTGAATTACACTTTGCAGACCAATTAAAAAGTAGGAACACAATCTAAAAAAATCCACAAGCATGTTACAATCACCAAGAACTTCTGCACAACCTCCAAATACTCTATCCAAAAGATTCTTAAAACCAAACCACTTAAACATTACTATCAACCACTGTCACAAAGAAAAGATCACTTGCAAAGTACTAAATCATGAACCACTTCAATTAAAGACACATAACATCATCCCAAACTTAATTCTAGAACTGTAAATTGTAAAACTTAAATGCAGAGAGATGTGGAATAGAATACATTCTCCTTGTCACCATTGAATACTTAGAAAAGTAGTTTTAACTCTTGTGAATAGAACTCACTCGAATCTTCACATCAGAGGCTCAAACTTGAGATATAGAAACTACAAACACCTCTTAACATAACTTTCAAACTATAGACAAAGATATTCATTCTACAGGATATGTGGTGCAAAACACTGCACTATTATGGGAGATAGAACAATTCTGCAACTGCACTAACTTCTCAAACACTTGCTCAAACTCATCCAAATAACTTCCTTAGATGCTGACCTTAGGTGTTGACATCAATGACAACACTTAATGCTCATACTTGCAACAATGATATGGTAGATGAATTTCTTCAAGAGGAGGTGCTAGATGAAGAGAATCAATCTCTGGGCATTATGCAAATGTGTCTTGAACAAAAGGGTAGTAGAGGCACCTCCACTGTTGATATGTACTAGACAACTAAGAGGGGGCGTGAATTAGTTGTCTCAAAAACCAAAACACTTCTGCAATTTAAACATTAATCACTTATCCATAATTATTATGTTTTAACAATGAATGCATGAAATCAGAAACTCAACCACAGATACAACATCAAACACAAGAGACACCAAATTTTACGTGGAAAACCCCAAGGTGGAGAAAAACCATGGAGAGGATTAGCTCTCAATATATATTGTAATCTTGAAATAATGATGTTCAGGCTTGGTCACTCCATGGGCCTAAACATTGTGGCTCACTGCCATGAAGAACAACTAGGTCTAGCAAGATCACTGCCATGAAGAACAACTAGGTCTAGTTGGCTCACTACCTCAACCCTAAACCTAGCAAGATTACAATAAGGGATATTAAACCCTATTGGTGGCTCACTTCCATGATCAACACCTTTTTATATCTATTATTGAAGTACAACAATTCCTCTGCTCTATTCTGCATCTACTCTACTCTGCCTCTTCTCTTCTCTTCCTCTTCTTTGCTCTGCTTTTGGACATTCCGTATTATCTTTCCATCTTCGCTCAAGGACACCTTTTCCATGACTCAACTACAAATATTTATACACTTCAACAACCTTGGAATGATCATCAAGGTATGCATTACAATCATCAATTGTTGGAGCAATCTCTAAGGTCGGCATTACAAACATTTATAAAATAGGTCTTGATCTATTACAACATTATACAAAGGGGATGAAGTAAAAGTATATACGGATCATGCCACACCTTATCTAGGACTCAAACACAATCTTCCATGCTTCATAATGCTTCCACAACCTTCCAGAGATCTCCACAATCACTAGGTTAACCAGGTCGTCCAAAACTGGTTAAACAATATGCTATCCGGGAATAATCTTCAAACACCTTCACAATTCTTCCACGCAGACTAATGTAATGATAGGAACATGATGAGGAGCTATCCACAAGCACATTGTAATCATCAAGAGAAACCACACAAACCTTAACCACTTTAACAATAGGATCTTCACACCGAAACACATGAACTTCATTGTCTTCAACTGTCATAAAAGAAAGATAGCTTGTAGACAACTAGAACATGAACCATTGTAATTGTGGGTAGCTATACTCATCCCAGACATCTCTCTAGAGCCATAAAGATAAATAATTTATTGCAGATAAATGTGAAGCATAATACTTTCTCCCTATCCCAACTGAACTTACAAAAAAGGTAGGTTTTACTTTGATGAATGTAACTCTCTCAATTCTTCACACCGGTGGCTCAAACTTAGGATTTAGTATCTTCAGACATTCTTTTAATTAACTTCAAATCCATAGACTAAGATCTTCATTCAACAAGAAATGCAGAGCAATTTACCAGATTGTTCTTTCAACATACAACTCACTGTCTATACTGCACTTTACTGTAACTCACTTGTTTCTTCCGGAGAGGCTAATTTTCTCAATATCCTCAACATACAAAGCTTCTAAATAAGTAATAGAATAAGATATAGTTGACACTAATGATAACAAAAATATGTTGACATCAATGACAACACCGATTAGGCACATACTTGCAACAATCTCCCCCTTTGTCATTGATGGAAACATATGATGTGAAAAACTGCAATAACCATCAAGATACAATTCTCCGCCTTTCTCTTTACACACCTACACTCTTTCTTTCTACAAGATTTTCCCCATTTCTCTTTACACATCTGCATTATTTTTCTATATAAGTTTTTCACATGACTTCTCTCCCCCTTTGACATCAATGGTAAAGGGCACATACTTGCACTCTTATGCTATGATCCAATCTTTCTTCTAAACTCTCTGACTACTCCCCTTAAGAAGTAGCACTAAAAGGCATCAATCTGGATCTCTGAGCACCTTCGAATTGGTGCATTATTGTGCATCTTAGTTTAGAGCAGGAAGGGTGATGGCCCCTAACTTTTCTCTGAGATACTCAAAGGTATCCTTAGGTAGAGGCTTGGTGAAAATGTCTGCAATCTGATCTTTTGTAGAAACATACTGCAACTTGACTTCATTCTCTATTACCTTTTCTCTTAGAAAATGATACGTAATGGATATGTACTTTGTCCTTGAATGCATCACTAGATTCTTTGATATGTTTATGGCACTTGTTTTGTCACAAAAGATTGCGACTGGATCCTAATACACAACTCTGATGTCCTTCAAAGTCTACTTCATCCATAACACTTGAGTGCAACTACATGCTGCTGCAATGTGTTCTGCTTCTACAGTAGACAAGGATATTGAATCATGTTTCTTGCTCAACCAAGATACAAACCTTTTTCCCAAGAAGAATGCACCTCCACTTGTACTTTTTTTGTCATCCACATCTCCAACCCAATCTGCATTAGTATATGCACTGAGAGTAAATTCACTGTCCTTAGGGTACCACAAACCATAATCCATTGTACCTTATAAATATCTCAAAATTCTCTTGACTGCCATCACATGTGATTCCTTGGGTTTTGCTTGAAATCTTGCCACAAGACATACTACATGCATTATGTCAGGTCTGGTTTGGGTTAGATAAAGTAATCCTCCAATCATAGATCTGTACCTTTTCTAGTCTGCCATGGGTGAGTTCTCATCTTTACTCAACTTACAACCAGTTATCATAGGTGTGCAACCTGGTTTAGAGTCTTCCATCCCAAATTTCTTTAACAACTCATTCACATACTTAGACTAAGAAATGAAGATACCTTTATTTGATTGACATACTTGCAGACCTAAAAAGAAGTTCATCTATCGAAACATGGACATTTAAAATTACTTTGCATTTCTCTAACAAAAATTGAGCACATACCTTCATTACCTCTAAAAATAATATCATCAACAAAGACTGCAACAATTAGGATTTGTTCATCATTGATCTTGAAGTAGAGATTTCTATCTGTAGTACCTTCACTAGAACCTATCTATATCGGATACCTTTCCAACCATGTATACCATGCCCTGGGGGCTTGTTTTAATGCATATAAAGCTTTCTTCAATCTGCACGCCATGTCACCCTGATCTGAAAATTGAAATGAAGATACCTTTATTTGATTGACATACTTGGAGACCTAAAAAGAAGTTCATCTATCCAAACATGGACATTTAAAATTTACTTTGCATTTCTCCAGCAAAAACTGAGCACATACCTTCATTACCTCCAAAAATAATATCATCAACAAAGACTGCAACATTTAGGATTTGTTCATCATTGATCTTGAAGTAGAGATTACTATCTGTAGTACCTTTACTAAAACCTATATGTATCAGATACCTGTCCAACCATGCATACCATGCCCTAGGGGCTTGTTTTAATGCATACAAAGCTTTCTTCAATCTGCATGCCATTTCCCCCTAATCTAAAAATTGAAATCCTTCCGGTTGTTCAATATAGATTTCTTCTTCCAACTCTCCATTTAAGAAAGCAGTCATCACATCCATTTGGTAAACCTTGAAATCTTTGTAGGTTGAAAAGGCCAAAAACATCCTTATTACTTCAATCCTTACCACTGCATCAAAATTTTCTTCAAAGTCTATTCCTTCAAATTGAGTGTATCCTTTGCATACCAATCTTGTTTTGTTTCTTACCACTTAACCATTCTCATTCATCTTGTTTCTACTTTGTGCCAATAACATTCTTATCTGTTGTTCTAGAAACAAGATCCTAAGTCTGATTCTTCTCTATTTGCATCAATTCCTCTTCCATAGTCTTTGCCCAATTCTCATCTTTGCAAGCCTCATCCACAATTTTAGGTTCAATCTTGGAAATTAGACAGAAATTTACTTGTTCCTCTACAGCTTTTCTTTTGGTTAAGATCCGTTTGCTCTTATCTCCTATGATTTGATCTTCAGAATGGCTAAGTTTTACATACTTTAGAGTTTTGGTAGCACTTACTGGAGCTTGTTCATCTTCATCTGAGTTGTCTTCATGTTGCACCACTTCTGAAACATCTAGTTCATCTGATTCATATCCACTTGATTCTAAAGAACTTTCCTTACATTCATCAACTTTAACATTTTCACTTTCAATGATCTTATTCAACCTCTTATTATAGTACTGATAGGCCTCGCTCTTAGTGGAGTAACCTAGGAAGATTCCTTCATCACATCTAGCATCAAACTTGCCTAAATCTTCTTCTCTTTTGATATAACATTCGCTACCAAAAACTTTGAAGATTTCACAGTAGGAACTTTACCATACCACAATTCATAAGGAGTCTTAGAATTGTTACCTTTTACCTAGACTCTATTTAGGATATATATAGTGGTATGGATTGCCTCTCTCCAATATGCTTCCAAAAGATTAGCTTCCTTCATCATGGTTCTAGCAGCTTCTTGAATTGTTCTATTTTTCCTTTCAACAACTCCATTTTGTTGTGGAGTTCTAGGTGCAAATAGCTGTCTCTTTATTCCATATTCTTCACAAAAGAAATTAAATTTATTTGATGTGAACTCTCCTCCTCTATCTAACCTTAGGCATTTGATTTTCAAATCCATCTCATTTTAAACCATTGCCTTAAATACCTTGAACTTATATAGAGCTTTATCTTTTTCTTTTAAAAAGGCGACGCAAGTCATTCTAGAATAATCATCAATAAGCAACATGAAATACCCATCTCCTTGCAAGCTTCTTACTCTGGTAGGTCCACACAAATCTGTATGCACTAGCTCAAGTAGTCCTCCAACTTATTGGTCCTTGCTTTTGAAACTTGTTCTTGTTTGTTTCCCAAATTGACAATCCTTGCAAATAGGATTAGTAGGCTTCACAAGCATAGGCAGATCTCTAACAGCTTTTGCAGTACTTATCTTCATAATGTTATCAAAATTTATGTGACACAACCTTCTATTCCATAACCAACTCTCATCAGTATGAGCCAACAAACAATAGTTATCAGTTCCTTTCAATTAATAGATATTACCTATGCTCTTCTTACCAGTTGTAATGACTATTTCAAAGCTTTCCCTAATCTTGCATCCATTGTCCTTGAAGCTTAAATCATAGCCTTTGCCACACATCTGACTCACACTCAAAAGATTATGCTTTAATCCTTTCACATACAAGACATCTTTAGTATTATGCTTGTCATCAAAAGAGATAGATCCTTTTCCATAAATCTTACTAGTTGTATCATCTCCAAACCTAACCAGTTCACCATCATATCTTTCCAAACTCACAAACTTACTTTTGTCACCAGTCATGTGGTGAGAGCATCCACTATCAATAACCCATTCATCCTTGTCCTTAATGACCTAAGTAGCCAAAGCACTTTCCACTAGTTTTTCTCCCTTCACATAGCTAGTAGAATTAGTAGTCATGGGATCTTCCTTAATAGAAATAAATAAGCATTCATTTCTAGAAGTACTAGCATTATCTGGTTCACTATTATTTGATACTCCATCATCATCAAAATCTTCAACATAATAACACTTCTTTTGGATCCTAGGCCTATTCTCATATGTTTTTCTATTTCTTTCAATTCTTTTAAGACATCTGGAAGCAAAATGACCTACTTTGCCACAAGAAAAACATTTGAAAGGTAATTTGCCTTTATACTTACCAGATCCTCTTTGCAGTCTGTCCACAAAGTTGGCTTCAATTTCATCAAACTCATCATTAGATTCTACCTTGTCCTTTTCTGATATGGAAGTTCTTCCAGGAGTACTGGCTTTGAAGGCCTTCTCAACTTTCAGGAAAGCATCACCAAACTCTCTCATTTCAAAGGTAGTAAGCTTACCAAGTAGTTGATCCCTATCAACCTTTTTTACTTGCATGAATTCTTCAATTGTAGCTACCTTGTGATAGGACTTGGGCAGAGCTCTGAGAATTTTCTTCACAATTTCCTTATCGTCGAGAGTTTCCCCCATGGCTTTTATCCCTATGACAAGTTCATCAACTCTTTGCATAAAGGCTGATATGTTTTCATTTTCAAGCTTTCATATTTCACTTTTAGACTTTGTAACTTGATTTCCTTCACAGAATCATCTCCTTCATACAGAATTTTCAACTTTTCCCATACCTCATTTATAATTTCAAGATCCACAACTTTCATCAGTATTGAGTCAATTAATGAGCTTAGCAAAGCATCTTTTGCCTCGATATCCATCTCATATTCTTTGATTTCATCTTTAGTCATCAGACCATTTTGAGGCATGGTGTATTGTGTTTTTGTATCTTTCCATACTTTGTAACCAAGACAAAGAAGATGGCTTTTCATCTGAGCCTTCTAGAGATCATAATTCATTCCATCAAAATGCGGTGCTTCCTTCTTGTAAGACATTTTGGATCTTCCTCAAGCTGTTAAACTTCCTTTAGAGGAACTTCACTTTGATACCAATTTTTGATATACACCGGACAACTAAGGAGAGGGGTTGAATCAGTTGTCTCAAAAACTAAAACACTTTTGTAATTTAAACATTAATTGCTTATCCACAATTATTATGTTTTAAAAATGAATCCATGAAATCATAAACTCAACCACAGATACAACATCAAACCCAAGGTGGGGAAAACCATGGAGAGGATTAACTCTCAATATATATTGCAATCTTGAAATAATGATGTTTAGGCTTGGTCACTTCACAGGCCTAAACATTTTGGCTCACTGCCATGAAGAACAACTAGGTCTAGAAGACTCACTGCCTCAACCATAAACCTAGCAAGATTATAATAAGGGTTGTTAAACCCTACTGGAGGCTCACTGCTAGGCTCACTACCATGATCAACACCTTTTTATATCTGTTATTAAAGTACAACAATTCCTGTACTCTACCTCTTCTCTACTCTTCCTCTTCTCTTCTCTACTTTTGGACCTTGCTTATTATCTTTCCATCTTTTCTCAAGGACACCTTTTCCATGACTCAATTACAAGTATTTATACACTTCAACAACATTAAAATGATCATCAAGCTTGGAATTACAATCATCAACCATTGGAACAATCTCCAAGGTCGACATTACAAATATTTACAAAATAGGTCTTGACCTATTACAACATTATACAAAGGGGATGAATTAAAAGTGTATGCAGATCATGCCACACCTTAGCTAGGACTCAAGCACAATCTTCCATGTTTCATCATGCTTCCACAACCTTCCAAAGATCTCTGCAATCATTGGGATTAACTAGGTCAGCCAAAACTTGTCACAGAATACGCTATCCAGGAATAATCTTCAAACACCTTCACAATTCTTCCACATGGACCAATGTAATGATAGGAGCATGATCAAGAGGTATCCACAAGAACATTGTAATCATCAGGAGAAACCGCACAAAACTTAACCACTTTAACAATAGAATCTTCACAATAGAACACATGAACTTCAATCTCTTCAACTGTCATAAAAGAAAGATAGCTTGCGGACCACTAGAACATGAACCATTGCAATTGTAGGTACCTACAATCATCCTAGGCTTCCCTCCAGAACCACAGAGAAATGTGGAGCAGAATACTTTCTCCTTGTCCTAACTAAACTTACAGAAAAGGCATGTTTTACTCTGATGAATGCAACTCTCTCAATTCTTGACATCGGAGGCTCAAACTCAAGATTTAGCATCTTCAGACATTCCTTTAAGTAACTTCCAATCTATAGACTAAGATCTTCGTTTAGCAAGAAATGCAGAGCAATCTACCAGACTATTCTTTCAACATACAACTCACTGTCTATACTGTACTTTGTGGATAGGTAAAAAATTCGGTCAATAAGATCAAGCATGTAAATCAAAACCTAATCCTACCACCATCAAAGAATCTAATCCAAGTGAAATCAAATGCATGCAATTCAAGAACAAGATCACCTAGATTGTATGATTCCTTGTTTGTGATGTGGATTGCTTCTCAACAATGAACAATCATAAAGATCAAAGCTAACATGATGGATAGATGATATTGATAATATGCTCAATAGATGCAATAGAATCTCAAATGCTCAATATGCTCAGGATGATAATATGGACGGTATGATAATGGTAGATGAGAAGTATCGAATGAGAGGGTGTTTATATAGACCTCAACTAAAATCAATCAATGGTAAAGATGATAAGATAGAATGGAGGGATGAGATTAAAAGATGACATGGATGAATGTGTGCAAACCATGTGTCCATAGGTAAGACCTATTTTAAATGATTGTAGCTGGGTTGTTATTGATGATAAGATAAATTTACTTAAAATAGAGAGAGATTCTATTTTAAGAGCTTGATGATGAGGATAGTTGATTTTAGAACCAATTAGAATTTAATCTAGATCATTTCAATGAACAAAGCCAACTTGTACACATAGAAGAAAGTGATAAGATAAGGGATGATTTTAAATGACAGAGAAATAAATTAAATAAATTGAAATTTATTTAATTTATAGAGGTGATGATAAGATAAATAAATAAAATATTGATTTTATTTATTTACTATGGAGGAAACTAATTAAATAAATTAAGAAATTTATTTAATTGTTTGGAAGAAATATAAGAAATAATTAAATAATAAAAAATTATTTAATTATGAGAAATAGAAGAAATTAGATGAAAATTTAGAGGGAAATTAATTAAATAAATATGATTTATTTAATTAATTAGAAAGATAGGTGACTAGATGTTTTCAAAACAAGTGTGCTAGGACAAAGTTACCTAAATGCTGATGCAAATGGTGAAAATGCAGTAAATTGATAAATGATGAAGCGAGTCAATTTTGGGTGTCTACATTTTGCCCCTCTTTGATACAATGATTCACTTGATAAGCAAGGTTATGCCCCAGTGTAACTGGTAGGTGATGCCCCATCGATAGGTAAGCCAGGCTAACCAAGAAGGGCTGGGTTGGCTCAAGATAAGATGAAAGACAAGAAACAAGGTTGATAAGAAGAAAAATGGGGGTTGGATGGGAGAAATTGGGATAGTTTAGAAGAAAATAGATTTTGGTATAGAAGAATTAGGGTTTTGGTAGATGCACAATGGTGATATGTTCTGACATATGCATAACACACTTGTTTTACAATATGAAGATGAGGGAAATGAAGAAAGAGGAATGAAGAATGAAGATGAAAAGAATGATCAAATTTGGTTGAGGACTACATAGGATTATGATGGAATAGATAGATGATAAGACAAGCTTTGAAATAATTGCTCAAAAAGTAGAGAAATGCAATCCGTATGTTTGATATAGCATATGGATATTATGTACTGGGGTATAAAAGACCAAGGTGTCGAGGTATCCAATGCATAACTAGCATACTACAATCTTGTCTAGACATATGAGGTCAAAATGTTGAACCAACATACACAAGATATGAATAGCAGCTAGTGTTCCCGAGATGGACTTTGACTCTTCAAGGAAAAGGTTTGAGCTTATCTCCACTACACATAATGACACCTTGTTGGTTATATGTATGGAACTAGTCTCAATGCATAAGAGACTATTTAGCTTCTTAGATGCAAAAGATATTGATATGCAAGATGCTAATCCCAACATGTACAAGATACAAATATGCATACAAGGAGAATAAGATCATCCCAAAGACACAGCATACGAAAGCAATATGACCATGCCCCATTCCATACTTCATTGCAACATACCAAGATATAGATAAATCAAGGCAGTCTTGATTAGGCATAGGAAAGGGATAAATGATAAATCAAATGATAAAATAAAAGATATTGTCATCATGTTCTCTTGCCAGATTTAAGTGCTCATGGATGGATTAAGATGGCGCCTTGTTGAGAGGAAAGATATATCCCATTGAAGGCTAAAGATGTTGATAAAATTCTATAGCAAATGTTGGATTAAGGCATGCGGACAAATAGCTTTTGTCTTATCCACGATTTGTTAAAGTGCTTGAGCTTTCTCAAATGCGCATAGTCTACTTCTTGCTTGAGCTAGTCAAAGAGAAGAAAATGGAAGATGAAAGAAGAAGATGAAGTGAGGCAAATCATCTGTGCTTGCATACTAGATACTTCCTTCATATTCCAAACTACTGACATACCCTGTATCAACAGGATCAAAGCACATTATGATGGTGATGAGACATGATTATATGTAGTTCTAGGCTTATTGATGATATAAGTGATGAAAGATAGAAGAAAGTGAGATGAACGATTGGAGGACGATTAGAGGAAAGATGAAGGATGGATGATGAGAAAGATCTATCACCTATGTTTGAATCAGAGTGCTTCATTCGCATCTCAGATTACCTACATACCCTGTATCCATAGGATCAAGGCTTTGAATGATAGAGATGAGATGTAGTTCTTGTTTACTATGTTGGTGGTTGATAATTGGTTTATTGTTGAATTGATCAGATTGATGAGATTGATTGAATGGTGTTGGATGGTGTTATTGATGACGTGTGAGATGTTTGATGAGATAAGAGAGATGTGATTCAAACGCAAGACAAAATGATAACATACACAAGAAAGCAAGCAAGTGTGTACAAATGATTCAAAAACAAACAAGGTATTGTCATTTGTCAAGTTGTAAACCAATGATTGAGTGATTGATTGATGATTGATTGATGATAGTGTTGTCATTGTGGAGAATGATATATCCCTAGATCAACACAAGGATGTTTGATGATGATGATTGATTAATTTAGTTTACGATAAGATTAGGATCAAGACCATTGATTGACTTGATGGGTATGGATAAATGATGACTTGCATTTGGATCTGTTGGTTTTTTCTTTTGAATCAGCATTAGGGTTTGCCATTTCCAATGCACATGTAGATTCAGCCAACTAATACAGGAGGTTGCATGAGCTGCCTCCCCTTCACTTTTGGTTCTTCCGCACCAAGGGGGGTATCCCTATAACTAAAGATGTAACATTGACTAGGCCAATGACAGAAAGGTTTAGATTGACAACAACAGGTAGAATACTCTCATGTGTGGACCAAGATCTGGGTGATAGACCACAAGGTTGGCAACATTCTTGGACATATTTGTTTGGTTGTGGATGAGAGTATGCAGGGGTCCTAATCCTACTCCTACAACTAATAGGTGGAAGTTATGAAAAGATAGATTTTATGATTTGGATGCAAGACAAGGGGTTTTGGATCATAACTACTAACCCAGAAGCAGACCAATGCCTATCTCAGGGCAAGGAGTCAACTAGACATATACAAAAGAATGGTTTGCAACTGGCATTCAAGTTTCAAGGGGTTGGAACTGATGCTTGCCTTATAGACATCACCCAAGAATGGGTATTTAGCTACCTCTACTTACAAACATCCCTGCTAATATACAAACTTCTCCATACTCAACCTAAAATAGTTTAATCCACTCCTTGAATGGAAGTTAGAGATCAAGCATGTGATACAGAGATCTATATCCTAGAATCTATGAAACACTTAGCAACCAGATTCAAAAGAAGGAGAAATGCATATAGCACATGGAGACAAGCAGATAAACACATGCATAAGAGCATTTTTCATATAAAGCAACAATGAAACTAAACACATGTGCAAGATACATTCATGATGCAACTCATAAACTCTAAAATGAGATACAGCAGCCAGGAAATGCTCTATTTTTCACTATTTACACCAAAATCTACCTAGGTCTTCAACCCTCAGCAAATGAGCAACACTACCTCCTATATACAACAGGAAGATGCACTCAACACTAAACATCTGGCAATTCCAAGATTTCACCAACTACGATGCATCGCCAGGGCAGCACTGAAAAACATTTAATGCCACTGCCTAAAAAAAGGAAAGAATAGGTGGGATTGGATTCTGCACTGCCACCTGGGGATTCACATCTTCAATCAAGTAGTTGATCTGCCCACGTCTTCGCCCATACCCTACAACTATAGCCATTAATGCCAACCAAACTACAGCCTCGAGAAATGTAATGGACAGTGTACTTTAGAAGCTTTCCCGCCAAGAAATATGACCCTGATATTTCAAATCATGCGAGAACTAATTATCCCACATGCACCCCGTGGCGACCTTCTCAGTACATTATATACATGACCCTACCGAAAGATGATAGTCAGCGATTTTGCTCCTGACGATGCCAGTATAGACCTCATCATCATGATATCTCCTCATCTACACCGATATTGCCTCTTGCATGATCCTCCCGCATGATACTCCATCAGCCTGATCCTCCTCATCTGTAAACCCCTCGTTTATCTTCCTGACATCACATATCTCGCCAACCAGCCAAACCTTCATCAAGAGGACCCAACACATCAGAACGATACATCCCTAGCACACCAATGACCAAAGTCATACCGATGACCCTCCTTACACACATTCTCCAATATGCAACATCAGCCTGATATTTCACATCACCTTGATGTGAAATATCGCCCCTATCGAGAAAAATCACCCTGATCGCATTACTTGATATTCAACATCATCTGATGAAAAATATCACCCGATAAGAGAAAAATCACCCCCATTGATGAAACCTGCTGATGCATAGGAGAAAAATCCTCATCATATTCGTATCAAACACTTCATTGATGATCTGCATCACCATATTCATATCTTCATCAGCGATCAGGGGGATCCTCATAATACTTGCTAATAGCAACCATCATGCTGAAGACCACATGATGCACCCCACCGAACCAGATGACATCATTGTCATGTTGCAATATCAGGGTGATATTCGTAAGATGATCGATATTAGAAATATCACCCCCTCCTCTAGAATATCAGGCTGGACCTAAAAATTCAACTATGACCCCATCGATCCTGATTATGTCACCATCACATTGGCATCAGGGTGATACTCAGCATTAGGGTGATATTTGTAAGATCACATGATATTTGAAATATCACCCCCCACAAGAATATCGGGATGGACTGTAGCATTGACGCAACATCGGGGTGATCCTTAAATATGATTGACATATGAAATATCACCCTCCTTTGGAATATCAGGTCACCGGACGGGCAGATATCACCCTCAAGTAAAATTGACGTCAACAACATCAAGTGACCGTGTCTAAGATCATGAGGTGATAACACAACTTCAGGGGTGATCTTAGCTAAGATCACCTGATATTTGAAATATTACCCCCCCTTTAGGATATCAGGTCATATTGAAACCTTGCAGCATCATCGGGGTGATCTTGACAAAGATCACCCGATATTCAAAATATCAGCCCTCATGCAGAAGATCAGGTCATATATGCGATATGACCCCCCGCAAGAATATCAGGGTGACAAAAACTTGATCGCACATCGAGGGGATCCTGAATGTTCATGAGGTGATGTTTGAAACATGACCCCCCACAGAATATGATGAAGCCGTTAGACAGGCACTTCACGGATCAAGTGATGATGAGCTGGTAATGCAACATCTGGGTGATCTTCTCAAGATCACCTAATATTTGAAATATGATGACCTCCCCACAAGAAAATGAAGCCTGATGGAAACTTTGCCTCAACAAGATGACTGATAACCAGACTCCATGCGGGCACCACCACATTCACCTTTGTATCTGTCCTGATGTACATTAAACCTTGAATTCTCATGTAGGAAACTAATTTTTACATTCTTTTCAACTAAGAAGGCCCCAAGACTTAGACTATTTGTATTTTTTGGGAAGGTACCTGCAAATTTAAATGTTTGAAAACTAAATATCCATGCAGGCACCAACAGGATCATTGCTTGGATTGACTTGATTAGGATGAATTGATTGATGTGAATGAATGTGATTTGGTTTGATGAATTGATTGAATTTGAGATTGATGTGATTTGATTTTGATGACAATAGATTGATTTTATTTCTTGGAATTTTTGTTGGTGTGATTAGGAAATCCAAATCAAGGCAAAAATATAAACCAAATGCATGTAAAACAAGAGATTATACCTTGATATGAAGACCCAATCCCATAAGGGTGTAGGAGCTTGCACCCAAATACTCCAAGATGTACCTTAGATACTCAAAGGAGATGTGAAATGCTCTCAAGCTTACAAATGAAACTCAATAAATTGCTTAGCTCAAAGGATATTTTGGCATGGTAACATTACTTAGAAACTAGATGATCAAATGACTTGGAGGATGTTGTATTTATAGGCATTTTGGAGAGATCTTGATCCAACAGTTGAAATTGATTTGAGAGATCAATGGTGGAGGACGAAGATGATGTGGAGGGCCTAGATTTCATCTTGGAAAATGGAGTTTTAGGAATAAAGATGAATTTTTAGTTCATCTTGGGAAGAGGGGTTCATAAATGAGGTGGAGTGTAGTGGATTATTTGTGAATTAAAAATTTACATGGGGAAGGGTAAAATGAATTTAAAATTCCTTTGGGAAAGACTGGATATAAATGAGGTATGACATGTGTAAGGGGTGTAAGAGTTATTTAATGATGATTATGACAAATGTGTATTAAAAATTGGTTTATGTGGCATGGAAATCAATTTTTTATTCATGGGATGTGGGGAGAAGTGTTAAGGAGTGTTTGACCAAGTTAATTGGGGTGGTCAACCTAATTAATCTGGCAAGAATAAATTAGTAGATGGATTAGTGAGAAGTTAAGATTGATTAAATAAGGATTTATTTAATCAATCCTAAGGCTAGGATGATATAGGCTAGGGTAGGCAATTAAATAATGACTATTTAATTACCTAGGGTACGGATAGGTTAATTAATAGGTTGAATTAATTAGTTAAACCTAATTTAACTAATTAATTGGTTTTAGTGAGAAGGGGGAAATTAACCAAATAAATATTGCATACTTATTTAATTAATTGACTAAAGTTGAGCTATTGAATTAATAAAATTAATCCAATTGTTGGAGATAGAATGATGAAAAATTAGGTGATGGAGGGATAATTAATTAAATAAAAATTTAATTAATTATTTAGGAAGGAAATAGATATGTTTAGGGAGGTCGGGAGTCAATTCAATGATGAAGACCTTTTTAGGTATCTACATTTGCTCCTCTTTGATGTGGCGTCAGGACCTAGTAGGGAGGTGGCGTCAGGTCAGAGAAAAATATGCCCCAGTTGCCAGGAATGAATGGAATGGGTGAGGGATGCCCCCTCGAGAGGTCAGTGAAAAATAAAAAAAGTTTTTGTAGGTGAATTCTCGAAAGGACATGATGGGAGTGAAAGTTGGATAGAGGATGGAAAAACAAGATGACAGGAAGAAAAACGGAGGAAAAAGGTTGTGATCTACACCTTGGAGGGAAAAAAGTGCACGGAAGGATGACATGGCTTACTATATTTAGAATAGTGGGCCCTAAGGGTGCCACATTTGTACACATTGAGTTTTTAAGAAGAAGGAGCAAAGCAGAGATGACAGACCACAATCCCAAGTTCCTATGATACACACACATTTCTAAGCATTTCTGATCATATGGCCGAGCACTGGAGGCTAGACCCCAGGTAGGGCCTAACCCTAGCTTTGTCATTTTTTGATTTTATCACATTTTCTTGCTTCGGGAATTTTGGATTGTGGTTTTGGCTCTATCACAAGATCATGTGGTGCTAAAGGGGAGTGGATTAGCGCTATCCTCTAGGGTAGAGCAGGGATGGATTGGTGCCATATGTTTATCATTTTGGTACCATTCCCTGTATTAGAGTAATGTTGTGTAGGGTTTAGGATTTGTCGTTTTGGCACCAAATAGGAGGTAGGGTAGCACTATCTTCTGGATTAGCACTATACTGGGTTATGGCGCTATCTGTAAGATTAGCATGATGTGAAAGACTAGCATGATACTTGATATCGGCGCTATCAGGAAGGGTGGCGCCATTCATCAGATTGGCACCAAATGGAAGGGTAGCACCATTTGTTTGAATGGTACGAAAAGGGTTGCATAGTGGTGCTATCTTGTGAATTAGCACCATGTGGAAATGTGGGTTGCACCATCATTAGAAATGGCACAAAATGGGGTCTGTTATGTCACCAAAATGTTTTTAGCTTTCAATAGTAGAAGAAAGGGTGGATTTTGGAAAAAGATAGGTAGGTTTTTGACCAGAAAACTATGGATGCATGATACGAGGTCATTTATAGTGTCCTCGTGGGAGTGATGCGTGTCGACTATGATGGTGTTATTTGATCACTTCGATGATGCCACCTAGGCTCGACTAGCGAGGTTAGGGCTTTTGATAGCTACATCGATGCAAGTGTTACAAGCTCATAGAGCTCTGATTACGGCTATTGTAGAGCGGTATGGGCTAGAGACTTGTTCATTTTTGCTTCCTATTGGTGAGATCACCATCACTCTTGAGGATGTTTATCGCATCCTCAAGATACCGATTCATGGTCATTGGGTGACATATGACATGAGGAGGGGACATAGGGCCTTAGTTAGAGTATTTGGCTGCAATCACATTATTTTGTCAGTAGATAGGAGGGAGATGAGCTATGAGGGGACACTGGCAATGGGTGCAGATCACTTTTCTTTATTCTTGTGTGCACTGGTCGATGGCGTAGTGATGCCAGATAGGAGAGGTAGGGGATTTCTGATTGGATGGGGAGAGGTCATTGAGGGGATGGTTCGACATGAGACAGTGTATGCTTGGGGACCAACAATGTTGGCGCAGCTTTATGATGAGATGCATACAGTTGTTTATCATCGTGATTTAGCTCTATCAGCCGGAGTTACTTTGCTTCATGTATGGATCTGGGAGCATATTCTGATCACTTGGTCGAGATGTGGGTACTATCGTCATCAGTTTGAGGCCTTTGTTTTCTTGTATCAAGATACCAAGTATACATACACCGGGCAAGTTCGATATTAGAGATGGGTTTTGGATGACATCATTCGAGTTACCTAGCGACTATACATCGGAGTGGAGCCCTAGCCAGATGACGATGTTCACATGCCTTACACATTCCAGCAGCACTACCTGATAGGTCAGGGGGACCATACTATTGATATGTATCTACCATCATGAGTTATGCAGCAGTTTGGGCTATGACAGGATGTTCCGCAGCTGATGGTGATTTTTGCATAGACTCTTCGAGATGCCCATTATTGGCCTCTAGTCATACAACCCTGGGTTGCCTTAGAGGATTTTGTAGCTTTGGAACCATTGATGTGGGATTGGCAGAGTGAGGTTAGAGATGTAGGCAATACTCCTGCCTATGAGACATGGTGGCGGATGTGGCGGCCTACATGGTTCACAGACCCTGTAGAGGAGGTAGTCCCCCCAGAGGAGGTGGCAGCATTAGGGGATGAGGAGTCAGAGGAGGATGGGGATGAGGATTTTGGTGGAGATGATTTCTTAGAGGAGGGAGAGGAGATTATTGCAGACTATATTGTGGAGGTTAGAGGAGATGGGGAGCAGAGGGAGATTAGGGGAGATGGAGAGCTGATGGATGTGTTGGTAGCAGCAGTAGCTGGATAGGTCAGGCTCAGGGGAGAGGGGCAAGCAGGTGGTAGCTCGTAGTTTCCCTAGCAATAGGTGTGACAGCGGGTACCTATACAACAGGTACCTATTGAGCATGTTTAGATCGAAGAGATGCTGAGGTAGGGAGTACCTTGACAGCGTGGGGGACAGCCGAGGATAGTTAGAAATGTTTTGCCCCCACCACAGGTATCACAAGAGCAGTAGGCTATTACAGCAGGACAATAGGCTTTTAGTCTAGAGGCGGGCACTTCAATGGCAGGTGGAGGTTTGGGGCCTCGAGGGCTTTCATCTCGTCAGTGGCCTTAGAGTGGAGAGGGGGAGGAGATTGAGACCCTGTAGGAGGCTTTACAGAGTCATGATGTGGAGTTAGTGCAGTTGTGAGGCATGGTTGCACTATTAGATGGTACAGATGGACAAGTGGGTGCGTTGCAGGCACAGTTAGCCTAGGCATAGGGTGAGATAGCCATTTTGATGCGAGAGCAAGATGCTGCACTTTTGAGAGCTCGATGGGCAGAGGATATGGTGGCTAGTTTATAGGCTTCGAGTGCCGATATGGGCCCAATTTTGACACTGATGTAGACACAGTTGTCTCAAGTACAGGGACAGCTGGTAGAGGCTAGAGGATAGGTAGATTATTATCAAGGTGCCTATTAGGCGGTAGTGTCTGTAGAGCAGCATGTACTGAGCTATAGTCAGCTCAGCAGATCTAGGATGTCTAGGTCACATAGATCTAGATTGATTCAGTGTATTTAGTAGCTGATGGGTCCCCCATCACAGGTGCCCCAGCAGGCTACACAAATATAGTCTCAACCGCAGCCAGAGGTAGGACCACAGTCACAGCCATTGCCACTGCCACGACCAGGATCCCCTATTGAGTCAGAGAGAGGTTCCACTATTCAGGGTTGATAGTTGTATTATTTTGGCCCTTGGAGGCATTATATCATGACATATATTTTTTTGATGTATAAAAATGAGTAATGTACATTTTTGTGATGATGATATATGAGATGATGCTTTTTGATGGCCTATATGTTTGTTTATGATGCTTTTATATGATTATGATGATGCTTATGTTGATGGATGTAGTATGCTTTATGGATTATGCATATTGTGATGGTGTGATGATTTTATGAGATGCTATGGATGTGTTGTGTTTATAAGATGTATTATGTTGATGTAATGGATGTACCTATTGATGTAATAGATAGATGTAATGATGGTTTACTTATTTTGATATATGCATGTTTGTGATTTATGGACTATGATGTATAATGCAAATAAATGTTTAGATTAATAAATGTTTATTATGGATGTAAAATGTAATGCAATGGAAATATATGTTTATCTTAATAAACACATGTTATGCATGGAAATATGAATATGCAACTAGATAGTTATGAAATGCAACTAAATGATTATGATTATGAGACTAAATGATTATGAAATGTAACTAAATGATTATGCTATGCAACTAAATGATTATGATTATGAGACTAAATGATTATGAAATGTAACTAAATGATTATGCTATGCAACTAAATGATTATGAAATGCAATGTAATGATTATGAAATAAAAATTAAATGATTATGGAATGCAAACTAAATGATTATAAAATGCACCTAAGTGATTATAAAATGCAAACTAAATGATTATAATATGCAAACTAAATGATTCTAAAATGTACCTAAGTGATTATGAAATGCAAACTAAATGATTATAAAATACACCTAAGTGATTATGAAATGCAAAGTAAATGATTATGATATACAAACTAAATGATTCTAAAATGTACCTAAGTGATTATGAAATTCAAACTAAATGATTATGATATGCAAACTAAATGATTCTAAAATGCACCTAAGTGATTATGAAATGCAAAGTAAATGATTATGGTATGCAAACTAAATGATTCTAAAATGCACCTAAGTGATTATGAAATGCAAAGTAAATGATTATGATATGCAAACTAAATGATATATGAGATGATTAAGTCTTGATACACATGATGTTCTTTGTTTAACCCTGGGTGGTGGGGCTTGGTGATAGGGGAATATGTGGGGAGAGGATAAGGGTTGATGGATTGGGTACGGATATGATTGGTTGTGGCTAGATTGGGGAGGGGTGGGGTGGGAGATGAGGAAATTGTTAGGTCATAAGACACCACGCCATTGAGGAGGGATTTACTTTGGCTTAGGATGTGTTAGGTGAGAATAAGTTAGATGAGTGGGATTAGTGAGAGGATAGGGATAGGGGGGTTAAGCTAGGGGATTATGAAATCTAGGCCCAGATAGTATAGTTGAATAAATGATTAGCAGGATGATTTGAGCTAGTAACAATAGTTGCATAACATTAATTGAGAGCATTTCTTAGTTTATTATAGCAATGTAGGATGCCTTCTACAAAGGTATGAGATGACCTTAGTGTTGATGTATATATCCATGATTGCATGGACTAGACCCGCAAACAATAGGTTGATGCCATGGATTTCCAAGGTAGTATAACCTTGCCTAGCCAAGGAAGGGGACTCCTAGCCATTGATACTCATAGTACATATAAGTTATTGCTTCCTGTATATGTAAATGAAGCATAACATGCTAGAACTGACCCCGGCTTCAAGATATGAATACTATCCCTGAAGTCAATGAAAGCAACCCACAAGCACAACATACAAAAGCACTGACCATGTCCACTCTAGGTGCTATCCTCTACTGACCATGATATGATGAGATCAAGGTAGCTTTGGAATTGACATAGAGTGAGACAAGGAGATAAAAATCAATAATCAAAAAGACCAACAAAAAGATACAAATAGCCATTGTGTGCTCTTTCCAAGATTAGTGTTGATTAGATGATAGATTCTTGTCCATTGTAGGAACAATATATCCTAGGACGTGAATCAGTTGGATGTTGTTGAATAATTTTTGGAAGATAGACAAAAGTATAGTCAGGCCATATGTTGACTTATAGTTGGTATGTTAATGGATGATTTTTGTGTTAGGGACCATGTTTCAAGCATATACCTAGTGTGTGTATCATTTGTTGGGTCTAGCAAGCTCAGTGAATGGGGGCCATCCAAACAGGTTGGATGGGTGCATCTTATGTACCTAAGTACTGGATACTTCCTTCGTATTCCAGACTACCTACATACCCTATGTCCACAGGATCAAGGTACTTTTAGGATGCAGGCAAGATGGATATGTAGTTCTGGCAAGACTTGATGATGTGGGAATGGTTTAGGATGGGTGTGATGTTGAGGGTTGATAGATGTTGATGGTCATGAGTTGTAGAGAGTATGGATCGATGCATGGGGGTGATTTGCAGTGAATCATTAGAAAGGATCTAAAAGATATCTGTGATGAACTTGGGTGATGAGGTGGGAATTGCATGGGGGTGATAGGTTTGTTGATTTGGTTCCAAAAGGTGCTTATTTAGGTACTATATCTTTCTCAGGTATTTATATGATTGATCTGTTTTGGGGTATTTTTTTGATTTTTGGATTTTCTTGATGTTTTCTAGATTTTTTTAATTTTCTATTATTTTTGGATTTTGTGATTTTCTATTGTTTTTGGATTTTGTGATTTTCTATTGTTTTTGGATTTTTTTATTTTCTATTTTTTTAGATTTTTTTTATTTTTAGCTATACAAAAGGAAGCTTACAAGGATCTTTATACTGCGATGATAGCCTTGGGTGGGGAGATGCGGCGTGGGTAACTAATGTTTCCAGATTCCAAGCCATGGAAGGTGATTTTGGCGTGGAGTGTTTGTGACAGAGAAATGACTTATGAGATGGTGGAATGAGCCACTACACATGGCACCTGAGATAGGTTTTCACCACGGTACCAATCCAAGGCATCACTGAAGTGATTTTCACCATTGGAAGTCTTAATTGCACTCAATTTTTTCTTTATTTTTTAATTTTTTGATTTATTTTTTATTTTTTTGATTGGGGTACTCAATGGGTTATGCGTAGAATTTCTTCAGGTGTAGAATGTTCATAGGCTCATCCAGAGGCTGCCCCTCGAGTGTTGCAAGCTGGTACACTCCTAATCCATAGCTGGCTATGATGACATAAGGCCCTAGCCAATTGGGCTCAAATTTTCCTTTCTTAGGGCGCTCCTACAAGCTTTTCTGGTTTTCCATAAGGACAAGGTCGCCTACTTCAAATTTTTGGTTCTTGATTTTCTTGTGATAGCTTCTTCTAAGGCAATTTTTATAGATCTGTAGGTGGTTCAATGCATCCAGATGTTTTGCATCCAGTAATTCTAGCTCATGCAACCTTATGACTCGGTAGTCCTCATCATTGATTATATTTTGCAGAGATACTCTTAGGGATGGGAGCTTGACCTCAATAGGTAAAATGGCTTCAGATCTAAATACAAGGGAATATGGAGTGGCTCCTGTGGGGGTACGGATGCATGTGTGATAGGCCCATAGGGTGGGATTGAGCTAGAGGTGCCAGTCATGGCTGACTTCATTAACTGACTTCTTTAGAATGTAGAGGATGGTTTTATTTGAAGCTTCTACTTGACCATTTCCTTGAGGGTAATATGGAGTGGAGAAGTGGTGTTGGATTTGGAATTTTTCACACAAAGTGCAGACTTCCTAGTTCTTGAATGGTTTTCCATTATCGGTGATGATGGAATGAGGGATACCATAATGACATATGATACAATTGTTAGTTTCTGTTGCACCAAAAGGTTGACCTGTTAATGCCTGATACAACCACTTGACTTAACAAGCATGGGAGGCAGTTAAGCCCTTGTCACAAACCACCGCAGTGCAGCACTGAACAAGAAGACCAAGGGTCACACCTTCAACAATCCCCCCCAGTGCAAGCACAGGGTGTAATGAAACAACTTGCACAATATCTGAATATAATAGTAAATATGCTGAAAATACTTGATAATAATATGCCACTTCGAGGGGGCAACCTCCTATCCACTTCGAGGGGGATACCTCCAATAGTCTCCAATGAGAACACAATACACAATCTCCTGATCTAATAAGACTCACTACCCCTATATATACCTATTTATGCCTAGGATATCACCCAGGCCGACTTAGATAGCCCTATAGAAGCCTTAGGCCGACCTAAACAACTAAATAACAATATAATAATGATAATATGACTTAATTAAGGGTTAAGATAGCCACAAGCCGACTATTCATAACCATATACACTATAGAAGTAAGGGCATAACACAGGGTTTGAACCCATGACCTCAGCTCTAATACCAACTGTTAGTTGTCGTTGCACCAAAAGATTGACCTATTAATGCTCGATACAACCACTTGACTTAACAAGCACAGGAGGTGGTTAAGCCCTTGTCACAAACCACCGCAGTGTAGCGCTAAACAAGAAGACCAAGGGTCACATCTTGCAACAATAATGGAGGATGAACTTGGATATCTGTGTTCCAATGGTGAAGGTGAGTGGTATTGCTTCCACCCACTTAGTGAAGTATTCGGTAGCTGTGATGATGAATTTATGGCCATTGGATGATGGTGGATGGATTTTTCCTATGAGGTCAAGCCCCCACTGTGAAAAAGGCCACGGCGTCATGATTGGCTGCAATTCTTGTACTAGTGTATGAATGAGATCTCCATGCTGTTGACATGGCAAGAATTTTTTTACAAATCGGTAGGCGTCTCATTCCATGGTTGGCCAATAGTATCCGATCCTCAGGATCTTTTTAGTGAGAATAGGTCCACTTGAATGTGCCCCACAGATGCCTTCATGTACCTCTTGCAGGGCCACCTCAGCTTCCCTAGAGTCTAAACTTCATAAAAGCGTGTCATCAAGATTCCTTTTGTATAGGGTATCTCCTATAATGGTGAAGTGGGAGGTTGGATGAACGTTTTTCATTGTGAAGTGGATATGTTAGGAGGGATGATGTTATTGTGGAGATATAGATAAGTTTCTTGATACCATGGGCATAAGGGACCAATGACTTCGCACACTAGCTCCAATTGGGAAACATCATATGCTTGAATAGGGAGCTCTTCTATCAGGAACTCTCACTTCTTTCTATCTTTCTTCATGTCGACCAGGGATCCGATGGTTACCATGGCATCTGCAGCTTTGTTGTTTAGCGTTGGGATTTGTTCAAAGTGGATGTCATCAAAATAGTCTTTAAAGTCATTGACCATCTTTTCATAAGGAAGGAGTTTATCATCCTTATTCTTGCACTCATTGTTTACTTGCCGGATGACCAGTTGGGAGTCTCCATACACTATCAGCTTCTCAATTCTCCATTTGATTTCCATTCGGAGACCTGTGATAAGGACCTCATACTCTGCCACATTGTTGGTACACGGAAATGTAATTTTGAATGACTTGGGGATGGTGTCACCTTGAGAGGTAATAAACAAGATGTCTACCCCTGAGCCTCTATGTGTATATGACCCATCAAAGTACATTTTCCATGTTTCTATTACCAGTGCTATTGTCAAGATGGTTTTGTCAGGGAACCTTGCCAGTATAGGATATTCTGTAGGAATGGGTGCTTCAGCCAGCTAATCAATGATAACCTGTCCTTTGATAGCCTTTCTCTCGGTATGTTTAATGTCAAATTCACTGAGGATCATGACCTATTTTTCCATTCTCCCAATAATTTAGCATATATTTTAGTCGATCGATCTTGGCAATGAGCTTAGTTTTGTGATTGAGCATGTAGTGTCTTAATTTTTGTGAAGTAAAGACCAGGGCTAGACAATCTCATTCAATTGGTGTATAGTTTAGCTCGTAGGATATCAAGGTGCAGTTGATGTAATATATGGCTCTTTCCTTCCCTTGCTCATCGTGTTGTGCTAATAAGGCCCCAATAGCTATTTCCATTGCTGAAATGTATAATAGGAGGGGCTCTCCTTGCCTTGGCAGAGTCAGAATAGGGGGATTAGCTAGGTATTCTTTCAGCTGGTCGAAGGAAGCCTGACACTGATTGTCCCAGATAAAAGCTATATTATTTTTGAGTAAATACTGGAAAGGTTGACATTTATTAGCAAGTTGAGCAATAAACTGATGAATAGACTAGCATTTCCCTTACAAACTTCGTAGCTATTTTAGTGTTTTTAGAGGAGGCATTTCAGTGATGGCTTTGACTTTTACGGGGTCTACCTCAATTCCCCTTCTGGAGACTATGTATCCCAAATGTTTTCTGGAGGTGACACATTTCTTTGGATTCAAGCAAACATTGTATTTCTCTAGTTAGTCGAAGATCTTTACTAATACATCCAGGTGTTCCTCTTTGTCTTTGATTTTCCTAGCAAGTCATCTACATAGTCTTCCATGATGTGGTGGAAAAGATTATGGAAGATGGCAGTCATGGCTCGTTAATATGTGGCTCCGGCATTCTGTTACAAGTATGGGCCTAATTGGTATTGTCATTGATGTCAACATACTCCTATTGCATTAATGATAAGGATTGGATGAGCTGTGTGCTGAGGATATTGAGAAAATTAGTCATATCAAAAATAGTAAAGAATAGTAAAGTCAATAAGGTAAAATTCTAAGATAAGATGAGGATCAGAGGATACAGTTTAAAGGGTTTGTAGATATGTGTCTTAAGGTGATCCAGTGAAGATTTTAGAGGTCCGCATGAAGATCTGAAGAAGTTGTGGCTATTCAAGTAAAACTGGTTCTGGTAGGTGCTTAAAGGTGACAGAGTGATACAGATAGGTCCAGTGAGATCTGGAAATGCATTATCCTATTCTTTAGGAAGTCCTTGTGAAGTGTCAACTCGATTGGTTCGTGGTTTGAAGGTCTACAAGCATCTATTCCTTTGTGACAGTGATGACAGACTATGTTCTTGAGGTTCCGAATGAAGGAGAAAAAGATTTTAGTAAGCAGATGAAGTGTGGATGTTCTTAGTGATTCAGGCAAGCTTGTGGAGGTTTTTGGATCATGTCTAGTTTGTGTTGATGGTCTACACTAGAGTTTGAGCTCACAATTGAAGAATTACTTCCGGATGGTGTTTTTCCTGAGACTGGCCCACCGGATGAGTTACACATCCTGCAGATGATCTTGTTGATGTTTGCCGACTTAGATGATTATTCCTAAGTCGATGTCTTGTATAAATAAGGGATTGTAAAGTCATTTCAAAGTGTGTCTTGTGGAGATGAGAGTTTGGTAGGAAGGAAGTGAGTGAAAGGCAGAGTAGAAGTATTGGGCTAAAATGGAACTGATTCAAGCATAGTGAAGATGCTATTCTCCAGTTCATGTATGTGATACTTATTATTTTGTAGACAATGTGTCTCTTGTAGGTAGTGGGCCTCTTGTGAGTAGTGTGCTAGGGCAGTGAGCCCTAATTGGCATGTGCCATTTTGTTCTTTCTATTTTTCTAACAGAGAATACAATCTTGGGTTAATCACCCCATGGTTTTTCCCTTAACCGGGTTTTCCACGTCAAATCTTGGTGTCTCATGTGTTAATGTGTTTCTGCTCTTGGTTTAATGGATTGTGTTTCCATGTTTGAATTGTTATTATGCTACTAAATTACAAAGTGGATTTAAGTGTTTAAATAAGAAGAAAGTTTTGGACAATTGATTCACCCCCTCTCTCAGTTGTCTGTCCTGAATCTAATAATTGGTATCAGAGCCAAGTTCTTCTAAAAGGAGCTTAACCGCTTGAGGAGATCTAGGATGTCGTCCTACAAGAAGGACAATCTAAAGTTTGATGGAACCAATTTTAATCTTTGGAAAGGTCGCATGAAATGTCACTTGCAATGTATGGGAATGGCGTACTAGACCATGGTTACAACAAAGTATACACCTCCACAGGGTGGTCCGAAAGCCCCAAATGAAATCATAGATGCTGAAAACAATCTGCGGACCATAGAAGCTCTTCTAAGAACATTATCTAATTTAGAGCTCTCAAATGTTGTAGACCTACCAACTACTTTTTAGATTTGGGAAAAAATGAAACTTTTGCATGAAGGAGACAAGTATGATAAATGTGCAAAGTTACAAAGTCTGAAAGGAAAATTTGAAAATCTAAAGATGAGAGAAGATGAAAATATCACTACTTTTATGCCAAGAGTAAATGAGATTGTTTGTGGAATTAAAAATGCTGGTGGAGTCTTGGATGAAAATGAGATTATCGGCAAAATTCTCAGATCCCTTCCTGCCTCTTATAAAATCAAGGTTGATGCCATTGAAGAATTCAGAGCCCATACAACTGTCATCAAAGATCAATTGGCTGGCAAATTGGCTGCATTTGAAATGATCGAGTTTGGAGATGACCCCCCAAGACTGAATCTACATTCAAAGCTAGTGCCTCTATAAAAGGTAAACAAAGGTTTGATCTGGGAGAGAATTCATCAAGGAAACTGTCATGTTATGAAAAAAGCAAGAAAAGACCTGGAAGAAGAAGAAGTAGAAACTACTCAACTTGAAGCTCTTATTGCAAAAAGGCTGCCAAGAGGATCTGGTAAGTATGAAGGAAAATTGCCTTTTAAGTGTTTTAACTGCAATAAGATTGGTCATTTTGCCTCAAGATGTCCAGAAAGATTTTCAAGGCTAAATCCTAATAGATCAAGGTTTCAAAAGAATTGCTACTTTGTTCATGAAGAAGATGATGAAGGTGTAACAGATGATGAATTAGAGACATGAGACAAATCTGGAAGTGATTGGGTGTCCATTGCCATCAAGGAAGAAGATCCAATGCCCTATGAATCTGTTAGTCATAAAGTTGTAGAAAGAGCTCTGGCTGCTCAAGTTGAAGAAAACGATGATTGGGTCATTAACAGTGGATGCTCTCACCATATGACAGGTGCCAAAAATAAGTTCATAGATTTGGAAAGGTATGAAGGAGGTGTAGTTAGGGTAAAATTGCAAATCAGGGTAAATGAATAAACAACAATGATAAAAACCCTAGTAATGCACAATGAAGCACAAGACAACATGAAAATTAAAATAACAAATGTAAATGCAAACCAATCTCCACGCTATGCTTGATTTATCTCCATTGCTCTTCTCCACCTGGCATGAGCATGCAAGATTTTGAAGGATTATTGTTGGAGGAATGTTGGGTGCTCATTTCTGCAGCATAACATTAAGATGAAGATGCTAGAATGAATGATAGATGAAGGATGCAAAGGCTCTAATGATATTTCAACAGCATGTGGATACTTGAGGATCAATGCATGCTTTAGATAATTTGGCAGAATAATGTTACTTGAAGCTCAATGCATTCTAATGGCTTGTGAGGGGTTTGATTTATAGGAAAGGCTTAATTCAAATGGATGGATAGGATTGATTCAGTTATCTTGCACATTAAGAAATTGTAGTCAATTGACATGTGGCAAGGGAAGATAAGGCTTAGGTGTGTTTGTGTAGATAAATACTAAAATTAGGTCCCATTAGTTGTGCATGTGAAAGATAAAAGTTGTAACACATGATTGACTGGACAAGTGTTGGAATGTGATAAAAGATGAGGACTTAATTCAAATATTTTATTTGAATTAGTTGGGATATGAGTTGGATATTAATTAAATAAAATTTATTTAATTAATTAGGTTGAGGATAGGATATGATTGGGATATGATGTGGAATTAATTAAATAAATAAAATTTATTTAATTAATTGGCTTAATGGATAATGATTTAACAAGGTGTTGCTAGACATGGACAAATTTGGGATAAATTTGGGTGTCTACATTTTGCCCCTCTTTGAGATGATGTTCGAGATGATGAGCTTTATGTTGAGTAACATCATTTCAAAGAAAATTAAGGTATGGATAATTGATAGGGATGCTGATGATGATGTAAGGATATGATGAGGATGATGATGATGATGATGGAAATATAGGATGATGATGCCCCCTCGAGAGGATAGGCAAGTTGGACAAACACGGGTAGGCTCTCGAAAAGAAATGGCTTGGCTACAAAAGATAAGGGAATGGATAGAAGAAATGGATGATGTGTTATGCTACAATGAAGGTGAGCAACCATGATGTTTGATAGAGCACTAGATGTTATGCACCAAGGTATAAGGATCCAGGGTGACATTGTGTCTCGTGCCCCAGCGTAACACAACCTTGTCTGACATATGAGGAAGTAAACTTAGAGCATTGAAGTCCTAATGCACAAAAGGTATGATATGACCTTAGATGCAAAGGATAGTGCAAAAAGCTATTCCAACATACACAAGATATGAATATTAGCTGGAATGATTTGGATGTGATACAAATGCAAGATAAAATGATAGCACACACAAGCAAGCAAGCAAGCATGCACAAATGATTCAAAAACAAACAAGGTATTGCCCCTGTCAAGCTGTAAACCAATGATTGATTGTTTTGATTGTTGATAGTTGAGAGTGTTGTCATTGCGGGGAAAGCTATATCCCTAGATCAACACAAGGTTGTTTGCTAAGTTGGTTGGCTGATTGGCTGATTGATTTGGCTTACAACAAGGCTAGGATCAAGACCATGGATTGCGTTTGGATAACTTGGCTTGATTGATTAGCTTGCTTGGTATGGATTAAGGATGGGCTTACACTTGGATCATTGCTTGGAATGATTTGAAGATGATGAAATGATGGATGAAGATTGATTTGATGAAATGTTGATGATGGGATGATATGTGGTGGATTGAGCTGCTTTAGATTTGTTGGAGTGATTGGATTTGTTCCAATTGGAGTTGGATGTGATTGAGTTGAATTATTTTGGTGTTGATGTTGATGATTGATAGGATTTATTTTGATGGTTGGATTGATGTGCTTTGAGTTGATTTTCTTTGGTGTTGATGCTGATGATTGATAGGATTTGTTTTGATGGTTGGCTTGATGTGCGTTGGTTGTGATGTTTGCTATTGCTAGGTTGATTTGTTTGATGATTGGATTGTTTTGAATGATGATAGTGATGGTGTGATGATAAGAGTGTCCACTCAATCTAAGCATAAGCAAGTGTTCTTAGTATGCTCAAAGGATGTAAAACAAACAAGGTATTGCCCTTGTCAAGTCATAAACTAATGATTGATTGTTTGATTGATGATGGATAGTTATTGTTGTCATTGTAGGGAAAGCTATATCTCTAGATCAACACAAGGATGTGGGAACGCTATATCCCATTGATGATGGTTGATTGATATGATTGATTTGGTTCATGACAAGAGTAGGATCAAAACTTGTTGATTTGATTGGATAATGTTCCTTGATTGATTAGCTTGCTTCATATGGATTAATATTTAAGATCATTGCTTAGATTGATTTGATTGATATGATTGGAAGGAGTGATTGATTGAAATGAATGAATGAATGTTATTGATAAGAAGAATTGACGATGATGATGATTTGATTTTGATTTGAATGTTGATGGAGTGGATTGTTTGGGATGATGTGATTGGTTGTATTGCTTGGATTTTTTGTTGGATATTTGATTTTTTTAGATTTTTTGACATATTTTGATTTTTTTAGATTTTTTTGGAATATTTTGATTTTTTTGAATTTTTGAATGTTTTGGGATGTCAATGGATTTACAATTGGAGTAGCCTTTGTGCTAGATACCAATGACAAGGGAGAAAACCAAGTCTAGGTGCAAGGATGGATGAATGGGATTGGATGGATAAAAGGATGGATGATAGTAAATGGGATGGCAAGATCATGAGAGTTGGATGGGATGGAAGGTTCATGAGAGTTGGATGGATAGATAAGAGAGGATAGGCCATATAAGGGATGGATGCATGCCTCATGATAAATGGATAGGTAGGCTATAGTGGAAAGCTCATGATAAACAGATGGGGATAAGCTAAAAGATGGAAAGCTCGTGATAAGGATACGCCATAGTGGATGGATCATAAGGGAGCTAGGATGTGATCTTCAAAGGTTATGTTGCATAGGAATAACTTGCCCCATTCTAGGTGGTAATGCTTAGGATTTTTACATGACAAAGTTCATGACCAAGGGATGACACGATGGATTAGTTTAATGGGATGGATAAATGGTCAATGGATAGGACTTGTTTTGGAAAGAAGGTATGTCAAGAAATATCCCAACATGTTTCAACATTTTGCCCCTATCTCTTCATCAAGATCAAAAGGTGGAAGGATGGGTAAATGGGTACAGTAGGATAGACATGTTTATATAATGGCTAAGGATGATACGATGGCTCAATAGGACATGATAAGATGGAAAATGATAGCTTGGAAATGATAAAATGGATGAGACAATGTGCCCCCAAGTGTAAGTGACATAGAAGATCAACCTACACATGACGCCTGTTTGCCAGGTTTTCATCATGGTACTTATCCAAGGCACCTGTTTACCAGGTTTTCACCATTGGACGAAGGGATTTCTCTTTACTTTTTTGATTTTTTTTTCTTTTTTGGATGGGATGACAATTACACATGGCGCCTGTTTGCCAGGTTTTCACCATGGTAATGGATAGGAGGGACTCAAGTGTCTAGTTCGATGGATGTTGGTAGTCCCGTTAGAGATGGATGTCATCGCATGGACCATGTCATTATGCTCATAGATGTTGATAAGGGATTGCATAGATGAGAGATGGATTAGGTAGATAATGAATAATGAAGGGAATGATGGTAGGGTAGGCTAGTCACTTATGATGTGGATTTATATAGGCTTATGGAATGAAGATGGATGAAAAGTTTATGCCAAAGCATGGACCATAGGGATAGCATGGGGGAGATATGTAGGATAATGGATGGAAGATGGGGAGATGTAGTTATGTAGAGGTGCTGTAGAGTGGAAGGGAACCATAACCAATGGTTGCACACACCGTGATAAACATTGAAGCTTTTGGTGAGATGGTGGTGTAGGAAGCAATGGGGTTGTTTGCTTACGAGATGGTTGATGAAGTGATTTAGGAACCCACATAGATTTAGTATTTTTAGTACTTTTATTTTGCTTGTGGGATTTTTGAAGGGAATGGAAGTTTTGGATGGATATAGGCTCTTGGATGGATATAGGTGATTGGAATTCTTGAGAGGTGAATGAGGATGCCTCATTTGATTTGCTAGCTATTTGCTTAGGAACCTAAACCATTTTTCTTTTGGGCTTTGCATTTAGAGGTAAGGGTTTAGATGGCTGCTTAGATGAACTTTGCTTTGATTTTGATTCTTTATGTCCTAAGGTATGAAGACCTTTAGGATTTTTGGTAGAATTTTTAGCTTTATAGGTAGAGGCATCAAAATTTTTGCTTTTGAATCCTATGCAATGGGTGGAGTGGATGGAATGATAGGAAGCTTTATGCTTAAATGATGTGTGCATTTGTTGGTCATGATTAGGGATGCAAGGATACTTATGAATGATAGGTATGTTAGGTGTTGGAAGCAATGGTGGCAAAGTGGATGGAGAAATATTTGGAGTTGGTAAAAGTGGAGGCAAAGTGGATGGTGGAAGGTGTACAGTCACATGCTTTTGACATTTATAGGATGATGGAGGTGGAATGGCAACATATGTTTTGGGTAGATGATGGAGTTTGTGATGGAAAGTGGTAGATTTATGATGCATGAATGGATTACCAACATCTTGGCCTTGTTTACCTTGGGATGTGTATCCAAGGCCATATGAGCATGGAGGGATCTTGACATGGTTTGGCTCCAAATACCTTATTCATAAAGGCCTAGACCTTTGCCTTGGTAGTTCATGTTTTGGAGGATGCGATTGACTATGGGACTAGATGTGTTTTGGAAACTAGACTTGAGCTCTTTATTGGATGGAGAAAGTGAAGTGGATAAAGGTCGTTGTTGTCCTAAGGAAGAACATTCATGGACAAAGGTTGTAAGACCACTAGGACATGATAGTGGATTTGAAGTGGAATCGATGGTGGATGTGGAAGGATGATCATTAGGATCTTGATTAGCATTGTGTTCATTGAGATCCAAGTTATTTATTTGATCTTTTATGCTTACTTGGGGGACAAGTGTCTCGTCATGAGAAGTGGATGTTTGCTCCTTATGGATAGGGCTAGATGGCATATGACTAGGAGCAGTTTGGATATCTCGCTCATGGATAGATATAAGATTATGGATAGGATCAAGGTGCTCATGGATAGCTTCTTCATAGGTATCATCTTGATCATAAAGAAGGTAAATGTTATGGATAGGTTGAATGGAAGTGTTTTGATCTTGAGTTGGACTAGGGCTTAATATTTCCATATGCTTAGGATTAAACCTTTGACATACCTCTTGGGTTGCTTGAATGGAAGTGGAAGGCTCTTGGTCAACAACATGAGAACATGATGACTCTTGACTTGGATTTATGATAGAAGGTTCACAAATAGGCTTGATGGCTTGTATGTCACATGATGGGCTTGAAGGGCTAGGTATGTTAATGGAAGGCTCTTGGATAGGCTCAAGGATAGGTGGACCACATGATGGGATATGATTGGACATGACCTTTGGAAGTTCTTTGGTAGGCTCATGAATGGGTGTTTGCCATGGAGGTAGTTTATTCCTAGCTAGTAGCCAATGGATCACATCCTTCGCAAGGGTATGAGTGGATGGACAATATAATGGATGGATGATACGGGTAGATGATGTTGTAGGCTTATGATTAGGATTAGGTTGAGGGCTAATTGGATTGGGTGGATTAGGATTTGGACTAGATGAGGGTGACACACGGGATTGGGATGATGTGGCATGATTTTCCATTATAGGTAGGTACACCTTATAAGCAATTGGGACAAATATTGGGCATGTATTTGTATCATGGCCTTTGGTCCTATGGTATGCACAATAATCATGTTTATCATATGGACTTTCTTCACATGGGTTGATGGGGGGAAGTTCAATGAGTTTTTCTTGAAGCATCCTTTGTAAAACTATCTCAGCTGCATCCTTTGGAGAAGGATTAGAATGACATGGTGATGAAGGTAATGAAGGGCTTGGTGATTTGGAAGGTTGATGGACCAATGGACTAGGAGTAGGATCACATGGTGGTGTTGGGATAGGATTAGTTGGCTCATGTGTTGGCATGGGATTGGATGGTGGAGGCCACTCTAGATTGGTATCTCCCTTGTCAAAGGTTATTAGATCTTGCATAGGATAACTTGGGCTTGTTTGATTTATGTACAAGGGGCCATTGGGATTTGGATATGATTCTTGTTGGAAAGGTGGATTTAGATCTATCAACGGTGCTTGGTGGTCTTGTTGAAAAGGTGTACTTGGACTTACTTGATTTATGTACAAAGAGCCATTGGGACTTGGATGTTGTTCTTGTAATATCACTTGATTGCTTTGTGGATGGGCTTGGTAGTGCATTGGAATGGTGGCATGAGGGATTGGATAAACTTGAGGTGGATGTTCATAGGTTTGAGGTGGAATTTGTTGAGGTTCGGATGGTGTTTGGACTTCTTGTTGTGATATGATTTGTTGTTGATGTTGGTAAATGTGTTGATGTGATGATGATGGAGGGGTTGCATAGGATAATGATTGTTGTGATATGGATTGATATGGATAAGGGTTGTGATAGGTTGATAAAGGGTTGATATGACATGTGGATGAATTTGGTTGAGATGAAGTGGGATAAGTTGATGCACAATTGATTTGATGTGTGGATGGATTAGATTGGTATGAAGTGGGATAAGTTGATGTGGAATTGATTTGATGTGTGGATGGATTGGGTTGGTATGAAGTGGGATAAGCTGATGTGGAATTGATTTGATGTGTGGATGGATTGGGTTTTGGACTTGTCTCATCCTCATCAATAAAGATATATCCTCCTCGAAGTATAAACTTGGTCTTAAGAGGAGAGGCTCCTTTGATTGTGATCTTTGGTTTTGGATTGTCTTCATGACTTGGCTTAGGAGGATAGCCACCTTTAATTGTGATTGGTTTCTTCTCATGATTTGGATTAGGAAGATAACCACCTTTAATTATGATTGGTTTCTTCTCATGATTTGGATTAGGAAGAGGGGCTCCTCTAATTGTGACCTTAGGCTTTGGTTTTATTTCATTGTTTGAATTAGAGGGGTAGCCTCCTTGAATTGTGATTATACGCTTAGGTCTTGTCTCATGATTATAAGGATAACCCCCTTGAATTGTCACCTTAGGCTTGGGATTTGTCTCATGATTATAGGTATAGCCCCCTTGAATGATTACGACCATCTTGACAAGTGTTGACTAGGACTAGGTTGATGATGATGTGTAGATGATTTGGAATGAGTATGAATGTGACTAGGATATGTTCAGAATAAAATTGATTTGGGTATGATTAGGATATAATGTGGAATGACAAAATTGGGTGATGTGGATCAAATGTAGGATGAATTGTTTATGTGTTTGGTGTTTATAGCTTGATTTGGCAATGTTCAAACAAATGATTATGCATATACACACATGAATCACTCACGCAAGACACAAGCAATTGTTGACTTTGAAAATAAAATGTAATGATTATGCAAGCACACATGGAAGACACATCAACAAGCCTAATGTCTAGTCAAGTGGGTATGGCCAATTAGGTCTTAGGCTAGATTGCACAAGGTTGACTAGGAATTGAAAGTGAAATCCTGCCACACAGCTAGTAGAAAGGGGTAACCCACCCTTCACCTTCACTTCCCAAAGGTATAAAGTTTTTTGGGGCTTAGCCAAGAGTGACAAGATTCTAACTCCCAATGAGGGTGTCTTTCGATTCAGCCTCGATTGAGGTCGTCCCTTGGAGTGGTGTGTCTCCAAGCAGGCCTCCTAAATAGGGTTTACAAAAGCAAACCAAGTGAGCTATCACTTGATTCACACTCGCACTTGTTAATTAACCCTTTAGAAAATGAGATGTGTGATCAAACAGTTCAAGCACTTGTTCTTTTTAGATCCAAAGCCAAATGTGTAGAAAACACTGGTTCATTTTAATCCCAATTTCAATGGTATGATTACAAACAAATTGTTTGTTTTATGCCCAAAATCTAAATGTGTGATCAAGCAAGATCGGAAGATAAGAGATGAAATGATTGCACCTGGTTAATTCGCTATCCAATTTGATGTAGATGTTGATGTCAATGCTGCTCCAGCTCCTTAGATGCCCTTACAAGTCACCAATTCTAAAAAGAAACAAGTAAACTTGCATAGAAGAAAGCTATTATCATAAACTAAGGTTTGAAAAAAATTATTTTTTTAATAAAAAATCCATTTGTACCATAGATCTGAAAAATAATGATATAAAAAAATGGATTTAAATATTTCTAACCACCTGCAAAAAACAGAATGTGATTTGGTTAGTTAGATTGGAACATATGATTTTTTTTGTAAAAGTCGCGCGTTAAAAATTTCTGAAAAATTAGAATCGTAGGGTCAACTTCAAATCGTCATAACTCTTTGAATATTGAGTCAAATCTTTAATGTAACCACTTTTCGGAAAGCTCTCGAAGTGCTCTTTCCAACGAATCTAAGATCTCCTTTTTACAGGACCTGTGTAAAACAAAAAACCCTCTGCAACAGATCTGGTTCTAAATTAAAAAAATCAGCAAAAAGTCGCACGTCAAAAATTTCTAAAAAATTAGAATCGCAGGGTCAACTTCAAATCGTCATAACTCTTTGAATACTGAGCCAAATCTTTAATGTAACCACTTTTTGGAAAGCTCTCGAAGGGCTCTTTCCAACGAATCTAAGATCTCCTTTTTACAGGCCCTGTGTAAAACAAAAAACCCTCTGCAACAGATCTGGTCCTAAATAAAAAAATCAGCAATATAAAATATTTTCAACCTACAAATCAAAGTGCATAAACCTGCAAAAAGAGGGTAAGTCCCACCGGGCGTGCCAAATGTAGTTATGGTAAAATTGCAAATTAGGGTAAATGAATAAACAACAATGATAAAAACCCTAGCAATGCACAATGAAACACAAGACAACATGAAAATCAAAATAACAAATGTAAATGCAAACCAATCTCCACGCTATGCTTGATTTATCTCCATTGCTCTTCTCCACCTCGCATGAGCATGCAAGATTTTGAAGGATTATTGTTGGAGGAATGTTGGGTGCTCATTTCTGCAGCATAACATTAAGATGAAGATGCTAGAATGAATGATAGATAAAGGATGCAAAGGCTCTAATAATATTTCAACAGCATGTGGATACTTGAGGATCAATGTATGCTTTAGATAATTTGGCAAAATAATGTTACTTGAAGCTCAATGCATTCTAATGGCTTGTGAGAGGTTTGATTTATAGAAAAGGCTTAATTCAAATGGATGGCTAGGATCAATTAGGGCTTTAGGTGAAATGGATGGATAGGATTGATTCAGTTATCTTGCACATTAAGAAATTATAGTCAATTGACATGTGCAAGGGAAGATAAGGTTTAGGTGTGTTTGTGTAGATAAATACTAAAATTAGGTCCCATTAGTTGTACATGTGAAAGATAAAAGTTGTAACACATGATTGACTGGACAAGTGTTGGAATGTGATAAAAGATGAGGACTTAATTCAAATATTTTATTTGAATTAGTTGGGATATGAGTTAGATATTAATTAAATAAAAATTATTTAATTAATTGGGTTGAGGATAGGATATGATTGGGATATGATGTGGAATTAATTAAATAAATAAAATTTATTTAATTAATTGGCTTAATGGATAATGATTTAACAAGGTGTTGTTAGACATGGACAAATTTGGGATAAATTTGGGTGTCTACAGGAGGAGTTGTAAAATTTGGTGATAATTCTGCTAGTAGAATCAGAGGTAGAGGAACTATTTTTTTTGATGGAAAGAATAAAACCAGTAATGTACTGTATGTTGAAGGATTGAAGGACAACCTTCTTAGTGTTGGACAGTTGGTAGACAAAGGCTATGATCTCTGATTCAAGAATGGAAAATACAAGATCTTTGAAAGTTCTGGAATAGAGAATGCATCCAGTACTCAAACTAAAGGTAATATCTTCCACTTGGTTGGTACTGGTAAAAGTTGTTTATTTGTTCAAATTGATCAGAGTTGGTTATGGCATAGGAGAATGTGTCATGTGAATTTTGATAATATCATCAAGATAAGCAACACTCAGGTTGTAAGAGATCTTCCAAAACTAGTGAAACCTACGAATAAATTGTGCAAAGAATGTTAGTTGGGAAAACAAAGCAAAGTCTCATTTTTAAGCAAGGAACAATCCTCTACTAGATTATTGGACTTAGTTCATACTGATTTATGTGGTCCGGAAAGAATCAAGAGTGTGCAAGGTGATAGATACTTCATGTTGCTAATTGATGACTATTCCCAGATGATGTGGGTAACTTTCCTAAAAGAGAAATCAAAAGCTCTTGATAAATTCAAAGTATTCAAGGCTATGGTAGAGAATGAAACTGGATTAAAATTGAAATGTCTGAGGTCTGACAGAGGTGGAGAATTCACATCCAGTGAGTTCATAGATTTTTGTGAGAAACATGGAATAAAGAGAGTTGTCTGCTCCTAGGACTCCACAATAGAATGGAGTAGTTGAGAGAAAGAACTGGACCATCCAGGAAACATCTAGGACCATGATGATTGAAGCAAATGTTCCTCAGATCTATTGGAGAGAAGTTATCAGCACTGCAGTCTATACTGTCAATCGAGTTTAAATTAGAAACAATACTAGTAAGACTCCTTATGAACTTTGGTTTGGCATCTCTCCTACTGTGAGGTATTTTAGAGTCTTTGGTAGTAAGTGTTACGTTAAAAGAGATGAAGATCTAGGGAAGTTTGATGCTAGAAGTGATGAAGGAATATTTTTGGGTTACTCTACTTAGAGCAAAGCATACTGGTGTTATAAGAAGAGACTAAGAAAGATAATAGAGAGTACAAATGTAAAGGTTGATGAAGGAATTGAAATACCCTCAAGATTTTATGAATATGATGAAGATGATCAGAATGGTGTTTTGATTCAAGGAGCCCAAGCCTCATCTGAAAAATAGATTCAAACTGATCCGGTAAATCAAGAAGAAGAGATGAGTTTTAATGAGCCTGATCAAGATTCAGAAGTACAAGAAACTCTCAAAGTTCCAAGGTATGTAAGACTGAACCAATCTGAAGATCAGATCATAGGTGACAAAAGCAAAGGTGTACAGACTAGAAAAAGAATTGCTCAAGATTCAAATGAGTATTGCCTGATTTCAAGGATTGAACCTAAGATAGTAGATGAAGCTTGCAATGATGAAAACTGTAGTAAAGCAATGGAGGAAGAGTTGATGCAAATTGAGGAAAATCATACTTGGGATCTTGTTCCCAGACCTAGAAATAAGAATGTGATTGGAACCAAATGGGTTTTCTGGAACAAACTAAATGAAAGTGGTGACGTAATCAGAAATAAAGCCCGATTGGTCTGCAAGGGCTATTCTCAGATAGGAGTTGATTTTGAAGAAACTTTTGCTCTGGTGGCAAGAATTGAAGCAGTTAGTTTATTTCTTGCATTTTCTGCCTTCAAGGATTTCAAAGTATATTAGATGGATGTCAAGTCTGCTTTCCTAAATGGTGATTTGGAAGAACAAGTATACATTGAGCAACTGGATAGATTTCAATTGTCTAATAATGTTGATATGTCTGCAAGTTGAAGAAAGCACTATATGGACTCAAGCAAGCCCTAAGAGCTTGGTATGAAAGATTAGATAAGCATCTTTTGAAGATTGGTTTCAACAAAGGTACTGTTGACAGTAATTTTATATTTCAAAATTGATCATGAAAACATCTTGATTGTTGAAGTATTTGTTGATGATATCATTCTTGGAGGAAGAGATAGTATGTGTAAAACCTTTGTAAATCAAATGAAAAGTGAATTTGAGATGTCCATGCTTAGGGAAATGAATTTCTTTTTGGGTTTACAAATCACTCAAACAAAGAAAGGAATCTTCATTTCTCAGTCCAAATATGTGAAAGAATTGTTGAAAAAGTTTGGGATGGAAGACTCAAAGCTAATGAATACTCCCATGGCATCCGGATGCAAATTAAGCAAAGATGATGACTCACCTAGGGCTGATCAAAAAAAGTACAGGTCAATGATTGGAGGGCTGTTGTATCTTACTCAAACTAGACCATATATTATGCAGGCTGTTGGTCTTGTTGCTAGATTCCAGGCTGATCCTAAAGAATCTCATGTCATGGCAATCAAAAGGATCTTTAGATATTTAGAAGGGACAATTGAGTATGGATTGTGGTATCCTAGAGATCATAATTTCTCTCTTCATGCATATACAGATGTGGATTGGGCAGGAGATGTGGATGACTGGAAGAGTACCAGTGGTGGAGCATTCTTTTTAGGAAAGAGATTAGTCTCTTGGATGAGAAAGAAACAAGAGGCAATATCTCTGTCCACTGTAGAAGTAGAATATATTGTAGCAGCAGGTAGTTGTACTCAAGTTTTGTGGATGAAGCAAATGTTAAGAGACATAAGAGTAGAATATGAGGAGCCTATCACAATCTTCTGTGATAATCTAAGTGCAATAAATATATCTAAGAATCTGGTGTTGCATTCAAAGACTAAACATATATCCATCAAGTTTCACTTTTTGAGAGAGCAAGTGAACAAGAATGAAGTTAGATTGGAGTTTGTGCCTTCCAAGGATCAGATTGCAGACATCTTTACTAAACCTCTTCTTAAGGACTCTTTTGAGTATCTCAGGGAGAAGTTAGGGGTTATTGCCCCTCCAATGATGAACTAAGGTGCACTGATGTGCATCAGTCTGGTGGATATCATAGTCATATCTTGTGATCCAGAATGATGATGGAGAGTTGCCACTCCGAGTGAGCAGCTGGTATGATTCTAAAGTGTTGGAGTTGCAGGTATGTGCCCTTTGCCATTGATGTCAAAGGGGGAGAGAAGACATATGAAAACCAAGTAGTTGCTGATCAAAGGGGGAGTAGTAAAGGGAGAGAAGACATGTGAATGGTTGTTGTTATTAGGGGGAGTTGTGACAGTAAAGAGAAGTTCTTGTCTTGATGGTCAAAATAGTTTTTCACATCATATGTTGCCATTAATGACAAAGGGGGAGATTGTTGCAAGTATGGGCCTAACTAGTGTTGTCATTGATGTCAACATACTCCTATTGCATTAATGATAAGGATTGGATAAGCTGTGCTGAGGATATTGAGAAATTAAGTCATATCAGATATAGTAAAGAGTAGTAAAGTCAGTAAGGCAAAAGTCCAAGATAAGATGAGGATCAGAGGATGCAGTTTAAAGGGTGTGTAGATATGTGTCTTAAGGTATCCAGTGAAGATTTCAGAGGTCCGTATGAAGATCTGAAGAAGTTGTGGCTGCTCAAGTAAAACTGGTTTTGGCAAGTACTCAAAGGTGACAGAATGATATAGATAGGTCCGGTGAGATCCAGAAATGCATTATCCTATTCTACAGATTTGAGGGAGTGTTTAGGAAGTTGTTCTGAAGTGTCAACTTGATTGGTTCATGGTTTGAAGGTCCACAAGCATCTATTCCTTTGTAACAGTGATGACAGACTGTGTTCTTGAGGTTCTGAATGAAGGAGAAAAGGATTTCAGTAAGCAGATGAAGTGTGGATGTTCTTAGTGATTCAGGCAAGCTTGTGGAGGTCTTTGGATTGTGTCTACTTTGTGTTGGTGGTCCGCACTAGAGTTTGAGCTCGCAATTGAAGAATTACTTTCGGATGGTGTTTTTCCTGAGACTGGCTGAATGGATGAGTTACACATCCCGCGGATGATTTTGTTGATGTTTGCCGACTTAGATGATTATTCCTAAGTCGATGTCTTGTATAAATAAGGGATTGTAAAGTCATTTCAAAGTGTCTTGTAGAGATGAGAGTGTGGTAGCAAGGAAGTGAGCGAAAGATAGAGTAGAAGTATTGGGCTAAAATGGAACTGATTCAAGCATGGTGAAGATGCTATTCTCTAGTTCATGTATATGATACTTATTATTTTGTAGACAGTGTGTCTCTTGTAGGCAGTGGGCCTCTTGTGAGAAGTGTGCTCGGGTAGTGAGCCCTAATTGGCATGTGCCATTTTGTTCTTTCTATTCTTCTAACAAAGAATATAATCTTGGGTTAATCACCCCATGGTTTTTTCCTTAACTAGGTTTTCCACATCAAATCTTGGTGTCTCATGTGTTAATGTGTTTCTGCTCTTGGTTTAATACATTGTGTTTCCATGTTTGAATTGTTATTATGCTACTAAATTACAAAGTGGATTTAAGTGTTTAAATAAGAAGAAAGTTTTGGACAACTGATTCACCCCCCTCTCAGTTGTCTGTCCTGAATCTAACTCATTCTTCAGGCTAAAAGGCATTACCACCAAACAGTATGTCCCCCATGGACATATAAAGGCTGTCTTATGTTGGTCCTCTTCTACGATCCTAATTTGATTAGACCCTAAAAAACTATCCATTAGGGATAACATCTCATGTCCTACCATAAGATCGACTATCATGTCAATGTTTGGTAAAGGGAAGTCATCCTTCGGGTAGGCTTTGTTAAGGTCTCAGAAGTTGGTGCAACAATGGATTTGGCCATCAGGTTTGGCTATTGGTACTAGGTTGGAAACCCACTTGGGATAATCAATTGGTCAGATGAACCCCACATCTAGTAATTTCTTCAATTCTACTTTGACTAGGAGGGCTACTTGAGGGTTCATTTTTCTTAGCTTCTATTTCACTAGTTTTGCGTTAGGCCGTATTGCAAGTTGATGGACAACCAAAGTGGGATCGAGCCCTGGCATGTCTGCATAAGTCCACACAAAATTGTGATTTTTGCATTTGAAGAAGGCTAAGAAGTTTTCCTACTTTGTTGCATTGAGAGATTCTTCCCTTAAGGTGATTTTTGGCTCTTCGTCCGTTCCAAGATTCATCTCTTGAGCTGGCTCCACCAAGACAGGTGATCTATCAGGATATACCTTCTCTATCTCAGGAAGGCCCATGCTTCCATCTCCAAGACCTAGTGGATGTTTTCACTAGGAGATACGTCCTTTATTTTTACTTTTTTGGGATCTGACACTACCGCAGAATAGTTTTCACCATCAGATCCATGTTTGATTTTTATATTTTTGAGACTGGAAGCAGGGGTTGTCTACCCAAAATAGGTAGCTGTATCAAGTTCCATAATGTATCTAGCTTTATGATCTCCCAAGGGGAAGTGATCTCTAACCCCCATCATTTCAGTGATTACTTCATCATTTGGTGCTACGTCAAAGATGGGAGGTCCCTGTTGGTCCCAGTCTATGAGGTCCAGGTATACAAGGGGTAAGTCATTGGATGAAGAGGTTAGGGTGGTGACTATGTATATGGTACATATGGATGATTCAAAGAATTTGGCAAAGTCACTAAAGGAGTCTTGATGGCCCATTTTGTTGACATTATCGACTTCAAGAGAGACAGTAGCGACCTCGGCTAGGATACATTTGCTAGTAGTGAGGATATGTTGCCATTGACCATATTGTAACCCTTGAGTATAAGGATTTCTTTTCACTTGGACTAGTTCTATGATCCCTTGTTCATGAAGGCCAATACCACCTTGTCCTTTATAGCCCATGTTTTTAACAATCTCTGACCCTTTGCCATAGATTTCTGTTGCAATGGTGGGAGATTCATGCTCTGTTTCTTCATCTTTAAATAGCCATGATGATATGTCTTTGAGCACATCTTGATCAAGGAGATGTTTCTTCTCAAAGGTAGGTGATGGTTTACATTTGATAACAACTATATTGGCTTCTTCTTCCTTTGGGACACCGAACATTTTAGGGTTGGGTAATGTGCCTACACAAAAGGTACCATGTAGGTTGTATTCCCCACATCCCATGTCACTATGCTTGATCTTGACCTTGGGCAGTGGAGGTGTTTGGGATGAAGTGGTGGCAATGTTGGCAAGATCGACGTATGAAGTGGATGTTGTGGGGTTGGCTTTTGTGATAGCTTTGTTATACGAATAGAAGGTGTGGTCATGGCCTTCCAAGAAATTGTAGTATTGGAAGGGGCGGGGGTCGGCATAGATAGTTACTTCCATGCCATTGTGAGGGAACTTTAGACATTGATGGAATGTAGAGGGGACAACTTGCATGGCATGGATCCATGGTCAGCTGAGAAGAATGTTGTAAGGGAGATCAAGATCAAGGACCTGACATTTTGTTTCCATTATCTTTTGTCCCACTTGGATAGGTAGCTTGATAGTACCCTCAGATAGTCATTCAGTGTCATCATAGCCTTTGATTGTTATGCATTTGCTGGTGTCTACAACAACATCCGAGTATCCCAAGTGTTTTATTAATTTAAGAGTACACAGGTTTAGGCTGGAGCCACCATCTATTAAGACTCTCTTGATGATATGCTTGTGGATGTGGACTTCGATGTGCAAGGCATCATTATTTAAGTTCTTGAAAGTGGGAAGATCCTTTTCTGAGAAGGTGAGATGATGAGGCGAGGTGATATGGCCCACCATGGCTTGGAATTGATTCACATTCAGGTTGGTAGGAACTTGGGTTTCCAAAAGTGCCTTGTTAAGTGTTACATTTTGAGTAGCTCTTATTTATTTATTTATTGGTAATATTTCTTGAGCAAGAGCTGGTTTGCTGTGTTGTATTTTGGGTCATACCTTTGTTTCTTAAATTGACCCTTGATCCTTCAAATTTTACTCGTTTATTGTCTTTGTAGACAAGGTTACTTGAAGTTTGAACCTTTGAACCTAAACCATTCTCAAAGTTCAAAGTTCAAATGGTTCGATATGTCTAAAGTGTCTCATAAAGCAACCTATTGTTCTGTATGTCTTAAATGTCTTTGAACTTTCGGTTTGAACTTGAACCCTTTCCTCAATAGTTCAATGGTTCTACGGTCCAAGGTTCAACACTCATTGCCTTCTAATAAGTCGAGTCACGTAGTTAACTTGTGTAATTAATGTATCGTTGAATCCTCCGCTCGTACTCTATAGCAAAGTTCAATGGTTCAAGGTTCAACGGTTCACTGTTTCATGGTTGGAACCCTTTTTGCAAAAGCCACGTAATTGTCTATTGGTCTACATAACCCTTGCGTCTTTGAACCTTCGTATTGAACCACATCTTTACAAGTTCAACGGTTCATGAGCTTAAGTTCCATATTTCTGTAAGTGAATCCTTTGTTCATCTATATGGTCCAATTGGTATGTTTGAACCACCGCATTGAACCATGTCCTAAAGGTTCAATGGTTCAATAGTTCAAAGATTTGGTGATTTTGGTCTCATTTATTCCCACGGCTTTATAAGTCAAATTTAGCGGGAAAGTTGGAGGAAAATATGTCAGAAACTCATTATGAAACTGAGAGTTCTAATTTGGCGGAGGCTACGGATAATCATTATACATCATGATGGCACGCGAATAATACTTGCTATTAATGAAGTAGTCAGAGTTCATGTCTTTTCAAATATTTTTGGCACGTATTGTTTCGAGCGATAATTATTCAATCTGGTTAGTGCCATTATTAACTAAGAACAAGCCAAGTTTAGCAAGTAAACATACTATGCAACGCGGAGGAGAACAGCGCCAGAAGTGTAAGGTTCTTGTTATTCAAATTTTTGTAGTGAATTCAGATATCTTGAAGGTGAGTTCTATTTTTCCCACGTGCTATTCCTAGTTCTTATGCTGGAAAGAAGAATCTCTTGAATTTCTGTTGTTTTCAAAATTCAAAGTGTTTTTATTGTAATCCTCCAAGTATGGCTTTGAAATCTACGTGTTTGGGGAATGAACATGGTCCTGGTCTTACTTATTCTCACTCAGAATTTGGGGATACTGCGCTGGTACAATATGATTTAGAGGAATTTAGAGAAAGAACAAGAAACCCTATTCAAACCCCTATGATGAAGAAAATAGTAGACAGCGGTTTAGTTGAAGCTGCAGCTTTTCCCCAGGCCATACAGTACCTAGAATTGGTTCAGGAGTGTATGAATAGGTACGACCCCCAGGACAAATGCATCAGAAATGCAAACGGAGATGTGTTATTTCATGTCAACAGATAAACCCTCATGTCTGTGATGAAGATACCGCCTAAAGAGGTGTATTCCAGCCTTGATATTACTTCCTCCTATGGGTATTTCTCGGAGAAGAGACCAACTTACAAAATTGTAATAGCGAGAAACTGGCTGCTGAAATTTCAGAAGGGTGGTTCAAGGTTGCCCAGGCCACTCACTAGAGATCATTTGATTAAAGAAGTGAGGGATATTGTGGTATTGTTACACAGACTGAAGGGTAGTCAGCATGCTTATTATTGGGAAGATTGGATGTACTTCTTCATACAAGTTATCCTACAAGGGGAACAATATTTAGATTGGGCAGAAATAGTGGCCGATTGTCTACATCAGGGTTTGAGTAATTGTTTGGGTGACAGATATTTTTATATGTCTTTGTACCTATTCTATTGTCTAGCATCTACAAAAGAATGGTTTGACCTACCTCATGCACCCTTAGATGAGAATAGTAAGATTTATGAATATTATTCACAGTTACAGAGAAGGAATTGCTATGAAAATTATAAAAGGGTTAATGATGTCTTCATTGGAAAAATAACCTATGAACTGGTAGGTAATCTGGGTAAAAGAATGTCCAGTGAAGCAATGCAACTGATTAGCATCTATGGTAGCTTCTTCATTCAATTTTCTGAGTTCACTTACATCAGAGTTGGAGGATTTGATGGTGAACCTGCTAAGTTACCTAGATATGTGTTTGACCATTTCGTGCTGATGGAGGTATGTAGACAACTAGCACATGTAGATAAGAAATTCTCAACAAAAAAGGGTTTTGGTATTTCTTTTCCCATCAAACTTGGGCATTATTCATGCCAGTCAAAGTCTAATGCTTTGAATTTGGAGGTGAACCTTAAAAGGTTCAATTTTTAGTTCTTCACTGCCAGGTCTCAATTTGACAGCAAAGGATTTGTTAGAGATAACCTAGATCCTGGAACAGGGCTTTCACACATTCCCAAGCTAGAGGATTACTGGGAAGACTGTCCAGATGAATTTGAGGTCAGGAGAAGGCTGTGGTGTAGGTTTTCTTTGGGGTAGATAATAACTCTCAATTTAAACATGGATATTTCTAGAATTATTGATGATGATGAACAGGTGGTTGACCCACAGTTTGAGAGAGTAGAACAATTACCTATTCCAGAAGTTGATTGGAGCAGAAAGGAGGGAGATAGAATTGAAATTAAAACTCTTCCAGTGATAAGGAGAACTGAGAAATGGTTGAGGGAAAAGAGACAGGAAGGGCTTCAGGATAAAAATGCCCAACAATTCTCCTCAATGATTGGATCATCACTTCCCATAAACTCTTCTAATCAACCTATTGCTATCTGTGGTGCAGGTGCTTCCAAACCATCAACTGAAAGAAGCCCTACCACTAAGAGGTCCAGAAGAGTCCTCACAAATATTCTACCCTCTCGTGTTACCAGGTTGAGGACCAAAGGTAAAAGAAAGAAACAGGTTTTTGAAACAATAGTTGTTGATCTAAATTCAGAGGAAGATTTAGAAGAACCTATGAGTGACAAGGAACTAAGTCCACATAGAACAGAGAATGTTGACACTGGGCCACAGTCAAGGGCCGTTCTAGAGACCCCTAAAATATTAATGATTTCAAATGTATCCTCTGATGGATTGAACCTTGAGAAGACAACCTTAGCCCCTGCACCAAAGTGGCTAGAGAGTTCTATCTCTAACAAGAAAAAGGTAATTCCTTTTGTTGTCCCTTTAGAGGACATGGTGAGCAAATGCTTAGGGAAAACACCTAAGCCTAAGAAGTTAAAGGTGACATCCTGAGTGGACATCGATCCAAGTACTGGAAACTGGAGTGCTGAGATAGCCAAACCAGTGACAGAGGAAGAAGTGCAGGATCCAACAGTGCAGGATTTCACTGTTGAGAGAGTAGATCTCGGTGCTGCGTCAAGAGCTACGGATGTTCATCACCTCGAAGCATCAACCAAGAGGATGGTTAGTTGGAGTTGGAAAGATGAAAAGGACAAGAGGGAGTTGAAGCAGACTCTGCATTCAATGGCAGAGTACATCAATGCTATACATAATCCCAACCCGCAGCCGGTTTCACAATTCCCCTGGTCTTTTGACCCTAAATCGCCAGTCAACCAAAAGATGCTAGATCAGGTTCACAGAAACAAGATGGTGGCGAAGACATTTGACAATTGGTTGGATAGCATTGAGCAGAAAGGAACTAAATACATTCGTGAACTCAAGGGCATATATGATCTGACTGCTGCCACCACTAAGGACCTTAAAGCACATGTTGCTGTTTGGGTGAAAGATGAAGGCAAGTGGGTGAATGTAATAAACCAAATAGATGAAGTTCAGAAATATGGGCTGGCAAAATTTTTGACAAAAAAGAGCCTGACTGATTTGGACGAAGATTTGTTATATGTGAATAAGAAAAATATTGAATGGAGGAATTCTATATCACGGCAAGGACACTTTGAATTTACAAAGTTAATTAAGGAGATAACAGAGTTCACTCAATCACTGCAATGTGACTTGCAATGCATTGATGTTAAATACATAAAAGATGATGGAAAACCAGTGGAAGATGTCGACACAGTGGTCCAATCTTTCAAAGATAAAATCAGCTTCATCAGAGAAAATGACAATATTTTAATTAAGGATTTCTCCTGAATTTCTAAAGTTGAGTCATTACTTTATCTCTGTATAGATGCACTTCTAGAACACAAAGAAAAATTTGTGAAAATGCAAAGGGAAAAAGAAGTTTGGAGGTCAAGAATGAAACATATAGGTATTCCCAACTTCCTGAAGATTCAGGAGTTCGTTGCATCTTTTCAGGAGTGGAAGACTCAACGTGCTTCCCAGGCCACCGATGACAAATCTGGAGATGCAAATCCATTGTCCCAGTTATGATCTTATTGGCTCACTTTCTTTATTTCAGTTCCTCTTTTATGTTATTTTCTGCAATCTTGATCTTTAAAATCAGTTGTTATAAACTAAATCCCATACGGGTCAGAGTTATGTTAACTTTAGGTTTGATTTACTCAAAGACAAGATTAAGACATTCATATATATAGGTTTTTAAATCTTCGAAAGGAGATAGATAGAGAAGGTTAGGAAAAGAAAAGAAAAATAGGAATTTTAGCTAAACCGTTTTATGGTTTTACATTATGTGATGATTGTCTGAGAAATTTTTCATCTGTGAATGAGAAGAAGAAACAATTATTGCTTACTTGGATCTGTGCGTCTGAGTGTTTGGAATTAGATTTTCTGTGTGAAATCTCCTTTCATCTGGTAATTGCTCTTTTATTGGACAACTCGTCATATGTGTTCTATTATTTATTGGTTCAGCAAATTCATATGTATGTGTTCACGTATTTGAATGTACCAAAAGTAGAATCTGTATGTTCTATTACTCACTATTACTGCATAAATTTATCGCATTCAGAACATAGTTATGTATGAATGTTAGTTTGCCTTAAGCATTTTCTGGTTAAAAGTGCATTTGGATAGTTGAATAGATTAAATTGATTGAAAATCTTAAAGGGAGATGTACCTAAATTCAAAGGGGAACTAATTTAAAAAGTTCACCCATTTGTTGGTTAACTTATTTGTTCTTCAAAAGAGGGGTATAGAGTCAGAATAAAACATTTTCAGAATAAGGACAAATCTGTTAGCCAACATCAAGGACTTATTTATGGAGAGGTGACATGCGAAGCAGCTCAAGTATGGAGATTTGTGTAGGGGTCTTTCCTAGATGTTCTAGGATGTTGTATTTATTGGTAGGTGATGGGCACGCAGTTGGACGATTGGGTGGGGAGTTTGATGTGGATGGGGGCATTTGATCAATAGTATGGGTTGTACGAATGGATACGCGGCCACGACGGGTTGTGACAGTGCAATTAGATGCTTGAGCTCGAATGGTGATTGTGTTGACATGGTTAGACAATGGTTCTATTCACCCTACAATAGAGTCATAGGATGTGGGAGGTGGGATGATGTTGTAGGCTTGATTAGATGATGAGGCCTTGTTATGATTGGGTAGTGGATCCTTGTAAGCTCCTAGATTAGCATTAGGTGATGGTTGGGTGCTTTACTCAAGATTGACTTTATTCTGATTGATGAGGTCTTGCACATAATGCTTTAATTTCATGCAATCAACCTTCTTATGGCCCACAATGCGGTGGTAGTCACAATAATCATTTTCATTGTACCACACAGCTTTGAGCTCACTCTCTTGGTAGGGCTTAATAGGTGGGGGAGTTATCAAACCTTTCTTTAGACATCTATCAAGGATATCCTCGATTGGTTCCCCTAGAGGTGTGAATTGTCTTCAAGGTTTGTTTTTTTTAGATTACCCCTTTGGGATATTTACATTGTGGCATATGTACTTGAGGGTGTTTGATTTTGTACATGTTGGATGGCCTTTGCATTAGTGATGCCATTGTTCAGGGTGTTTTTGTTCTTTCCCCACAAGCGTGACTTTTCGTTTGATTGTGTGTTGTTGTTGTTTGTATTGGGGACGTTGATATTGACTTTGTTGTTGTTGTTGTTTCTATAGGGCTTGTTGTCATATAATTTGATCGATCCCTTGGCAATAAGGGCCCTTTCTATGGTAGTACCTTTGTCAATGACTTCTTCGAAGGTAGATGCACAAAGTATTTGTAGATGGAACCCTATTTCTTGGTTTAGGTTAGTCACAAACATGGTGACTAATTGCTTCTCAAGAATTGGTCAAGGGAGTTTTCTTGCTAAGCCTCTCCACCTCTACAAGAAGGAAGCGAAGGATTCTCCACTCTTTTGTTTTGTATTGCAAAGGTCCGTCATGGATATTTCATGTTTGAAATTATAGGGGAAATGATTGACAAATTTTTCTGCGAGCTCAAGGAAAGACCTAATGCCTGGGGGAAGATGTGCGAACCATTCAGCGGCTTGACCACTGAGGCTTCTTGGAAACAATCTATTAGATATGTATCATTGTTCGAGACTTCTAAGCAAGCAAGGTAGAACTCCCTAAGATGATCCCTAGGGTCTCCCCTTCCCTTGTACTTGTCAAATTTGGGCGTTTCAAAATTTTTGGGGAAAGGGGGCATGTACAGGTTTTGATCAAATGGATAGGGACAAATATCCTCAAAAGAATAATGTTTGCGCTTGCCCCTAGTTTGTGTATCATCTACCTTTTGAATCAAGGCTTGTACTACACTTGTTAGATCCAAGGTTGGTGGTGGTTGTGGTGTGTAGGTTTGTTGATTGATGAGATGTTGGAGATTGGGTGGGATTTGATGTTGGAGATTTTGGGGGATCATGTTTTGATACTGTGGGGTGGTGTTTTGGTTGAGTTGTGTGAGATATTATTGGTAAGCGTGGATTTGTTGGAGAATGTGAGGAGGTATTTGAGGATTGGGATTATGTTGTGTTGATGATGCTACAGGATTTAGTAGATATGTGAGATTATACGGGTTGACATTGCATGGGTTGATGTTGGATGGATTGGCATGAGAAGCATTGACATTGGATGGGTTGGTCGTATTGTAAGGTGGTTGTGAAAAGAATTGTCTCATGTAGGCTATGGTTTGAGGATTGAGTGGATGCACACTTGTGGAAGAACTTGCATGTGTGGGGTTCCCTTGGATGCCCAAGGTGATTTGCAGAATGGAAGAGTTTACATTAGTTATGGTAGTGGATGGGATGATGGGTTGGGAGGTGGTAGGATTGGAGACATTTCTGGGAATCATAGATGTGGTAACATTAGAGTTTGTGGGGGCAGTAGATACGGTGGGAGTTGAAGTTTGAGAGATAGTAGGTTGGGTGTTTGATGTATATGGTTGAGAGGATGTGGTAGGATTGTTGTTAGAGGTGGATGGTTGGGACGATGTCATGTTGTGGGGTGGTTGGGCACCAATTTTGAGGAGGTAGTCAAGATATCTATTTGGATCTGACCTTAGGACTTTGTCAAGCATGTCCATGTTGTCAGGATCTTGTGTAAAGTTCAAGATATCTTGATCCTCTTGGCTAATGGTGGTGAGTTTGGGATGGGTGGTTGTGGTGGTTGTGGTTGCAAGAAATGGAGGGGATTTTAATTGGGATTACATGTCGGGATTTGAAGGACTGAAGGTATGTTGTATGTTTGGTTGATTGGTAGGTTGTTGTCATTAGTGTTAGGCATCCCTATGCCCATATGTTGCCCAAAGTTTTCCATTGCTTGATTCTTCTTGTGTTGTGATCTAGTTATGGGCATGCAAGCATATGGATTTGATTTTGAGGTGGATGAAAGGTGGGTGGAGACCTTAGAGAATTTGGATTGTTTTGTTGGACCCAAAGAGGGTGTGGTGATGGAATGGAGTAAAGGAAAAGATGAAAGGATGATTGTAGTGTGATAAAGGATAGATTTTCACTTCTAAGAGATGAGTCTCAAAAAAGTGTCAATCTAAGGATGAATGAGTAGATTATATTATTTTTACAAAAATTTGGACCAAAATGATAGATGATAGATGGAGTTTGCTTGAGGATGATTTGACAGAAGGGATTTTAATGTTAATTTGGAGGGTGAAACCTTTAGATGAACTAGATGTTTGGTATGAGAGATCAGGATGATGCTTTTGAAAAGGATTTGAAGGTCAACAAATGAGCTTAAGCAAGATCTAGTTTTGTGTTGTACAAATGGATGCTTCTCTTTGTTTGGGGTAGACTTATGACCTTACACAAAGAAGGATTATTATTTTACTTAAAAGGTTGACTAATGACTCTTCAAGTAAAATATGATGTAAACAACCCTGAGTGGAAACAGACTAAAGCCAAGCCCTACTGATCCACTTTAAATAAACTGTGCTTGAGGTGAAAGCTTCCTGTAACGAGTGCTGCTATGTTATACCGACAGCCAAACTCCCCTTAAACCCTCCAAGGCATAACCCTTGGAGGATGGGAGACTCCATAATGGAGGGTAGTGCTACCGCACATGTAACCACTCGAACGATTGCCTTGACTACTTAGCCACTTGTTTAGTATACCAAAAACCCCTATTTGTTGACACAAAAGGTGGAACCTTTGAAGAGGCCCTGATTCATATGATTCTTAGTAGAGGTAGCAAGGACAATCCTATGGTTTAGTGGGGGTACGAGCCTAAGGAAACCTAGATCTAGTATGCGTGAGAAGTGAGTGCCGTGGAGAGGAGCCAATGCTACCAGATCCTAGAGCTACACGCTTTGAATATGCACAGCTAGAGGATTCAACAAATACTATCCTATCCAGCCTAGGGTGTACTTGTTTTTGTGTCAAAAAGTCTAAAAATACAAAAAAATAACAAAAAGATAAAAATCATGAAAACTTCTATGTGTTTGCTATGTCTGTTCCCATAATTGAAAATTAAAATTCAAAAGAACTAAGTTTTCAACCAAAAATAGAAATTTTTGAAAAATGTGCCAAAGAGAAAACTCTACCAAAGCATTCAAAAAACCAAAGCTACGCATATACATTCTGAAGCTGCACATATATCTCAACCTACTGCGTGTTTGTACTAACTTCTTGTGCTTTTGCTACCTATTCCTACTTTGTAACTACGCATCTATCACAGTAAGCTTTTCTGGTCTTGTGTCAATGGCAAACCAATTAGAATATATTGCTCAAACACTCCAATATCTGCAAATGTAAATAAACTTAGGTCCCTCACCCCAAGATTGCATAGCAATTGCCCAATAAATCCAAGTCTTACAACAAGAAATGGAAATCTTGCAAGTTGAACATGCCAGTACTAGCTACACCTCGCCCCAAAGTCATACATTCTTTTTCCATCTTAATGATGCTCATGACAAGGCAAGCACCACGCCAAGTTGGAACTCGTATGCCACTCTATCTACTAGTCCTTCTTCACCATATTTTGAGACACATATTCCAAAACATACCAGTCCTATGCCAACACCGCCATCGAGTTCCCCAAGCTCTAAACTGACAACCAAGGAATCTTTGGATGATTTGTGGAAAAGAGTTTTTCCAAATTTATACAACTAGAGAAAAGCTAGGAAGAAAGCTAAATCCCCTCATTCACCTATCCATACACCTACCAATGATGTGATCTAAGGGCTACTAGTAGAGTGTCAACCATGTCCCCAAATTCTGGTCCTTGACATTACAAAAGATGCTTCCAATAACATGTTAAATCCTACAACCCCTTCATATCATCTGCAACCCCTTGAGCTTATCAAAAAACCTCCTACCATGAACCAAAGTCAAGGTCCATTGAACATCCATGTTGTCAACCAAGAAGCTATCCACTTCCATTCAAGAAGACCAAGAGTTATGTCAAGAGCACACTTTAGAGCATGTGGAAACATCAACCCCTTGCCTAAGTCAAGATCAAAGCACTCCCATCCAACCCCTACATAACCTTTATCTTTTCGATGATCTTATACCTATACATGAGCAAGAGATCCAATTTCCAACCATGCATAACCTATATCTTTTCCATGATCAAGATACTATCTTTGATGAAGAAGCTATCCATGAGCAACTTGATCCTATGCATGAGCAAGAGATCCAATTTCAGCCCCTCCATAACCTATATCTTTTCTATGATCAAGATATTATCGTTGATGAAGAACCTATGCACGAGCACTTGAATTCCATCACACAAAATCCTATCTATGATCAAGATCCCATCTATGATGGAGAGCCTATCTATGATCAAAGAGACCATGATGATCCTCTTAGCCTACTTTATGCATTCGATGGTCTTGAGCCTATAACCCCATCTAGTCCTATCCAAGATTCAACAACTTCCTCTACCTTTGATGAGACAATTGCCTCCCAAGCAAGCATAGAAGATCAAACCAATAATACTCCTCCGCCATCCATTATCGGCCATGCTGCAAATCCCCCACCATGTATCCTTGGTCTTTCTGCCTTCATTCATGAGTGTTCCTCCTTAGAACACTAGCCACCATTATCCTCTATCCCACCTTCTTCATCCAATAAGGAACTTGTGTCTAGTGTTCCACCTACACATAATCCTGCTGTCCACCGCATCCTCCAACATATGAAGTATCAAGGTAAAGGCTTAGGCCTTCACAAACAAGGTATTTTGGAGCCTGTCCATGTCAATGTTCCCCCTCCTTCATATGGCCTTGGATACACACCCCAAGGTGAACAATCTCAAGATGTTGGTACCTCCTCCACTCCTCTTAAATCCCCCACTTTTCATCGCAAACCCTATCATATCCACAAAACATATGTTTCCATTCCACTTCCATCATCCTATAATCGTCAAAAGCATGTGACCATACACCTTCCGCCATCCAATCTACCTCCGCTACTTCTGACTCCCAACACTCCTCCGTGCATTTTACCACCACTTCTTCCGACACCTTATCCATCCATCTATAAATGCTCTACAAATCCCAATCATGGCCAACAAATGCACATGTTGTCTAAACAATGATCTTCCACCAACCCCACTTCCCCAATCCCCAGGGGATTCAAAAGCACAAGTCTAGATGCCTCTACCTATAAAGTCAAAAATCCTAACAGTCCTCATGACCTAGGATACAAAAGCCAAGAATCAAAGAATTATCCATATCAAAAGTTGCATACACCCATACACCTCAATGCCAAATTGAAAAAGGTGTGGGTCCCCAAGCAACAGGCAATTACCTCCAAAGCTGCACACAAGCGACATACACCCAAACCCATACCTTCACAAGTAAAGTCTAAAAGAAAAATTGCTTGGGTACCTAAGTGTTAGGGTTAGCTGGCAGAAGATATCAATTAAATGCAAATAAAGATTAAACAGAGAAATGGAAATACACAGAATTAATAACAGCGAGAGACAAGATTTAACGTGGTTCACCCAAACCTGGGCTACATCCACGAAACAGAGAGTCCAATATTATTATCCAGTAAATCAAACCGATTACAATCAGCAATCCCTGCAACTCAATACCGCTGCAAATGCTACAATACAATATCAAAACCCTAACCCTTAGCTGCTTTTTATCAAGCTTTTGTCAGTTACAAAATAGGGTTTTCTTATGTCAGTCAATGAAAAAAATTAACTTCCGGTGCATTATAAAATAATAAAAAACCGTGTGAGGTTTCGGGGGCGCTGCCCCTCGACCCCCACGGGGGCGCTGCCCCTTGACCCCGTCTTGGGGGCGCTGCCCCCAAACCCCTGCAAGGGGCGCTGCCCCTTGACCCCGTAGGAATTTGGGGGGAAACCGCGCTGATAAAAGTGGGGTAAATATAACCTCCGAGTCTGATTAGGCTCCATATAACAACACTAAGAAAAAAGCCCTCAATTCAAATGAGGCATCCACCTCTCACGAATCCCAACCATCCACTTTCTCCTTTTCCCTCCAAAAATTGCATTCCATCCAAAAATATCAAATCCTTCCATCCCACATGACAAGTAAAAATAAAAAAAATAATAAGTCTATGTGGGTCCCTAAAGGCCTATCTCATTCATTCACCAAGCAAGACTCTTCATTGCTTCCTATGCCACCTTCCCATCATCAGCTTCAATGTTTATCATGGTATGTGCAACCGTTGGTCATGGTTCCCTTCCATTCCACAACATTTCCATATACCTCCCCTTCCTTCCACTATTATCCTACATATCTTCCCCATCCTACTCCCATGGTCCATGCTTTTGCATAAGATTTCCATCCATATTCTGCATCATTGTCCACTATCGTACCTTCCATTATCTAATATCTACCTTCTCCATATCTCACTTTCATGCAATCCCCTACCAACATATATGACCACACTAAACATGGTCCATGCGACAACATCCATCTAGCAGGACTATCACCTTTCAAGGAAATAGATACTTGAGTCTCTCCTTATCCATATCCACCTTCTCCTATCTAAAAATGTCAAAAATAAAAAAAAAAAAAAAAAAAGAAAAAAGAGTAAAGAGAAATCCCTTCGTCCAATGGTGAAAATCTGGAAAACAGGTGCCTTGGATAAGTACCATGATGAAAACCTAGCAAATAGGCATCATGTGTAAGTTGATCTCCTATGTCACCTACACTTGGGGGCACCTTGTCTCATCGACATATTACTTTTCTTCTACCATTTCCTTCCATACTGTTTCCTATCCTATCCTTTTATCCATTACATAACTATACTGTCTAGTCCATCCATCCTAATCTTCTATTCCTCTATTTTTCTTGATCTTGATAAAGATTGGGGGCACAATGTTGATAAATGTTTTAGATGTCTCTTGACATACCTTATCCCTCCAAAAACACACAAATCCTTCATTATCCTCTCATCATCCTTTGTCGTAAGCTTTGAGTTATTCCTATGTGACATAGTCCTTAGAGATCACATCCTTGATTCCTTCTATCCACTATTTCCCATCCCCATACATACCTATTCCATTCTTTATCACCCATACATCTGCCTATTTGTGGTCTTTCCCTTGCCATCAATATCTAGCATTAAGGCTATCCAAAATTCTTATCCAGTATTCGGTCCACAATGTCAGCATAGCATAGCCTTTATCATCAATGTTATCTATTCCATATCTGATCCATAGCTATTCCATATCTGTTCCATATCGTGTCTCATCTGATCCATATCTTAGTTTCACAGGGTTCACCCCAAACTACGTTGCCTCTGCGTCGTCACATAGGCAAGTTCATTATCAATGCACCCTTGAGGCTTTGCTACCCATCCATTCCCTACCTTATCATTTGTCCTCAAGTTCGTCCATGTTTGTACCTTTCACCAGACCTAAGAACACACAACAAAATGTGTTTCCAAACAAAAATCTTGGCACAAAACATCAACCTATGCTAAACAAAGCAGCGCACCATACCGAAACACTTAAGCTGAATCTATATCAATTATGGCAAGAAGACACATCTAATGCAAGAATGTTTTGTGAACAGGTTAACTTACAAAGTCTTAGATTTTTGTCATTATGTCTTCCTATGCTACTCAAGGATTACAAAAGCTAGAGATGCTATGATGGGGGCATAATCTTTTTCTTTGTCTATTGTTTGTGGATCAAACTTTAGTAATGTGATGACTTCTATCTAACGACATGATCAACAAAAGATCATTGAGGACTTCGGAGGTCTGAACATGAAAAGGGGCAAACCTTGTTTGTTGAAACACAAGAAATACTCAGGTCATCTCAGTTCAATTATACCTAGATGCTTGTATTAACTTGCTAAATCAAAATCTATGTAAGTGATACTTAGGTCATCTCGGTTTAATTATACCTAGATGCTTGTATTTTCTTACAACATTTTAAAGCCCAATGATGAAACAAAGCACTTCAAAATACTTGCAATATCAAGATGACAAATATCCATATCCATAACGTATCCAATTACGTCGCATATCCGTATCCATATCCATATCCCATGCAATAAGAAAATCTTGCAGCAGCTTGTCAGTCCTGAAATCAAATTTCTTCTATCGATCAAATTTCCATCTGTCTTCATATCTCTAATCAATAGTTCTAGTTGTCAATCTGAGCAGTGATCAAAATGCAAGTCTATCCTTAATCCATACTAATCGAGCCACACAAATCTTGTCAAATGATCCAATCACAAACGGTGGTCTTGATCCTAATCTTGTCATAAACCATATCAATCAGTCATAACTATCCTTCGTGTTTCTCTAGGGATATATCATTCCCTGCCATGACAACACTATCGTATATTGTTATCATATCAAATGTCTTAGACAGGATGTTGCATTGTTGAAACCAGACTCGGAGTCTTATACGACATGTTTCATTCCTGACACTAGACATCATCGATCTATATTGTTGGTTTACCACTTGACCAGGGCAATACCTTGCCTGTTCTTGTATCATTTGTGCATACCTACTTGCTTGCTTGTATGTGTCATCATTTTATCTTGCATCTCATATCATTCACCTCTTTCTTTTGCATCTAACCATTTCTTCTCTTGTCAACCTTCTTCTTCATGAGATTGTCCATCTCATGCTTTCTGCCGTCTCCCTATCCAATCTCCCGAGGGGGCATCTTGTCGTTAAACTTGTACCAGGGGCAAACTGGGGCATGTATCATTTTTAGATAATCTTATTCTTTGAAACAATGTGATAAAACACATTGCATCAAAGAGGGACAAAATGTATACACCTAAAAATGACACGACTCTGTCTAAATAAATATTCTTAATATTTATTCCATCTAAATTCCTCTATCAATAAATAAATAAATAAATTTATTTATTCGATTCATATATCCTCTAAGTTAATTAAATATCAAAATATTTAATTATTTCTTCTAAAGTCAAAATTAAATAAAATCCTTATTTAATTAAATTCTTCCAAGCAATTAAATAATTCTAAATTATTTAATTAAGTCAAAGTCTATTCCTCCAAATTTAAATAAATTAATTAAATTTATTTAAATCCTCTCTCTTCAAAAATAAAATATAATTAAATATTTTATTTATTCTTCCAAAATCATGTGCAAGTAAATTAAATAAATTTATTTATTTAATTTGTTTTCTTATCTTCCAAATCTTCTAGAAATAAATTAAATAAATTTATTTATTTAATTTGATTTCTTATCTTCCAAATCTTCTAAAAATAAATTAAATAAATTTATTTAATTAATTTGCTTTCTTATCTTCCAAATCTTCTAAAAATAAATTAAATAAATTTATTTATTTAATTTGCTTTCTTATCTTCCAAAATCTTCTAAAAATAAATTCTTTTTGTCATGCAAAAGCAAAAGCTGAGTTAAAGCAACTTTTCTCTTAAATTAGAAAAATAAATTCTAATTTAAGAAAAGCAAAACTCATCCTCATCAAGAAAGCATTTAACTCAACAAAGCTTCTTTTTGAATGACACATGTCCTTCTATTCACGCACATTTGCACAAACATTCTCCTCCATTGATCTTCTTATTTCTTCTCCACCATTGATCTTCTCTCACCCAACTCTATAAATACAACCTTCTTCTTCTTCATTTGATATCCATCATTCGAGTAAACTTATGCTACAAAAACCATAGTGCACCATTGGCAACCCCATCTCCATAGCACTTCATCTTTTATCATCCACCTCATAGTGTGTTGAAGCTCCCCTTCAGTCACACAAAGTATCAGAGCCAACTTCTCCTTGTCATCTTGAGGAATTGAAGCGAGGAACCAAGCTTCCTGAGGGCCATTTCATCTCCATTAACATCAAGAAAGAAAAAGGTGAACAATGGAAGGTGTAAGGTAAAGGTTGTAAGTATCATCTTGTTCTTATCTTAAAACCTTTTATCTTCATATTTCATTGGTGTTTGGGTTTATTATTGTTATTTGATTAATCCACATTTTACCCTTATAGTTTGGTCCAAAAGGTATGCAAAGATTAATGAGGATGAGCGGATATGGAATTGAGTGGATTATGGTATAGCAAGGGGTCCGATAATGATAATGATTAATTCTCTAAGGTCAAAATGAAGGTATGCTAGGAAAATTGAGAATAAAATGGATGGGATATTGATGGAATTTTGGGAAGGTGATTATGGATAATGGCTAGGCAGATGCTAAATATTACAATGCAATTCTTCCCAGTTTTAGGTAGGGTAGTCTACAAATAGCGCCAAAACACAAGTGAAATGGTGCCAAAAATAGACAGAGAGAGTGTTGAAATAGGTCAGTGTTGGTTGAGGCTCTGAAAAAGATGAATTTGATGACAAATTTGGATTCTTATGGGTATGAAGTTTGATTGAATGGTTTTTTGTTGTTTCTTGGCAAGTTTTTGAAAGCACTTCAAGCACAATAGCACACAATAACCAAAGATTTATTCGTGACAAATGTAAAGATTTTTAACCAAGCACTTTGTACAACCTAAGGTGAGGATAGGACAATATTTGTTGAATCCCCTAGTTGTGCTTATTTAAAGCGGCTAGCTCTAGGATCTTGTAGCACAGGCTCCCCCTTACAATGCACTCACTTCTCACAATACCAAGATCTAGTTTTCTGAAGGCTCATCCCCCCACCAAACCTTAGGATTGTCCCTACTACCTTAGCTAAGAACTACATGAATCAGGGCAAATTCAAAGGTTACCCTTCTACATCAATAAATAGAAAGTTTTGGGCTCACTAAAACAAAGGTTTGTAGTAAGTGCATTCATTCAGGTGGCCATACGTGCGGCAACGCTACTCTCTATTATGGAGTCTCCCAACCTTCAAGGGCTATGCCTTGGAGGGTTTTGGGGGAGGTTCATTGTCGGTATGACACAACAACACCTGTTGCTTGTGACTTTCATCACAAACACATTATTTATATAGCAGCTTGAAAGAGCTTGGCTTTAGCTTGTTGCCGCTTGGGTCATTCCCACCTTTCAAAGTGGGGTGGAAGGCCCTCTAAAGGTTTAACAAAAGCAACACAAGTGCAAAAATACTTTTGATCCCTAAGTTCATACAAGGATGCGAGGGGAGAGCATACATATGTTTTGTGCTTGGGTTACACTAAACAAGGTTCATTTTTTAACTCTTGGATTATGTTGGGGGTGATTCATGCAAGTGTCGTGAGAAGCTTTTGATTCCCAAGATCACCAATGGTGCGAGGGAAGAGCATACACTTTCACCACACAAACACTATCACAAAACACTTCATACAATTGATTTGTTTTCTTGTTTAGATGAGTGAAAAATGCATATTTGTGGTTCCTTTTAGACCAATGAGTTATGATGCACTTTTGTTGTTCTTTTTAAGCCCAAAATCGAAATGTTCCTAGATTTGTTGGCAAGTACTTGTTAATTTTAGAGCACCAAATTCAGATATTTTTCTACACTAAGGCACACAAGAGTTCTTTTTATGAGCACCAATGAAGATGTTTGTTTGTTGTTTGTTTGATAAAGCAATCATCAATTTTAGTGCACCAATTGAGATGTTATTTACACTAATATGTGAGGGTTCTTTTTAAGCAACAATTAAAATTTTTGTTTGTCTAATAAAAAACCCTGCAAAAAATCGGTTAGTGGTCTCAAAATAATTATCTTGGACAGACGGTGATGACATGAAAACAACAATAAATCCTTTCACAGAAACTGAGGTTAACCTATGCAAATAGCTCTAAAACAGATACTAAATGGTACCACTATCGACAGCAAATGGTGCTGTTGATAGAACCTGAGACAAACCCTGATAGCCCTAGAATATAGCGTTACTAGTACATATAGATAGCGTTGAGTACATAAAAGGTGCTACAGGATGATACAAAATGCGCTAACACTTAGGATTGTGCTATTTTAGACTGCTGATAGTGCCAAAACAAAAAATAGCACTAAAATAAGGAAACAATTGCGCTTTTGTGCTGGGGTCAAATAGTCTGATTGTTAGCGGGTAAATAGCACAGTTCTGGGTGTCAAAAGTGCTAATACAAGTTTGAACTGGTCAGACTTGCAAAATAAAAGTTTCCTTAACCAAGCATGGAGTTAGACTACATAAAAAGGGGTCTCATTAGTCTTGTTAGGTATTCAAAGGACAATATATGGAAATAAAACAATCTAATGAGTGAAAACCAAAACAAGATAAAAACAAGAGCGCATGTTTGATCCTTAAGAAAATTTTGCCATAGTTTCCCCTTGCCTATGTGTTAAAACCTTCAAAACAGAGAGCTATAGATACTAAAACACCAAGAAACAAGAAAAAGAAACAAAGATTTTAGGCTAAAAGAAGTTTGATGTGTCGTGTGAAAATAGCGCTAATACAGCCGCAAATAGCGCCACTTCAGAGATAAAATGGTGCTGCTACGAAGGAAGATAGTTGTGTCCACTTTTTGGCCAAAAAGTGGAAGTGTTTTTCCTAATTTTCAAAATTTGTCACATTTGACCTAAAAATTTGAAGCACTTAAAGGTGGAATCTTGGAAAAAGTCACTAAATATGAAATGTAGTACTCGGAGTCTAGTTTCTAAATATGTAATTTTTTTCAATACCCAGATGATAGAAATTGATTTTGAATAGGCATTTCTAAAAACCACTGTTTAAAAGTCACTTTTTTTTTACTATACCATGTACGTGTACGTCATCCATATTTTGACCTAAATAATCATATTTTTCAAAATCCTTTTGGGAAAAGCTTTGTAACTCACTAAAGCACGTTTTCCATATTTATTTGTAATTTTTTATTGAATAATTTTTTTTTTATTAATTTTTTATTGGTCATTTTTTGTCTTTTAAAAAATCATCATGTACGTCACGCATAAGATGACCTAAACTTAACATTTTTTGAAAAGAAAAAAATTTAAATTGAATAGAATTGTCTAAAGTACATTTTCATACAATTTTTTTTACAAAAAAAATATTTTAATAAAAAGTTATTAAAATATTAAAAAACCCTGATAATTCAAGGTTATGAACCTATTTCATCAGAAATTGATTAAAAAATAAAAAAATTAATTTAATTGTAAAAAAAATTACATATTTAGAATCTACATTGTCTCCTCTATAATGGGTTTTAATTTCGTCAAAATATTCTGCAAAATAGACCTTTAAATATATGCCCAAAGTCACTATTTTGTTGTGACATTGATAGGGCCTTCAAGGTGCAGGTCAAACTAGGACCAGAGGTCAGGGTCGGGTCCCCAAAGCATTTTTCGAAGTGGGTTACAAAGCAAAACCTGAGCCTAAAATTCAAATTTTGAATAACAGGATCCCGTTTATAGAACGCGATCCCGTTTATAAAATGGGATCATGTTTCCTCCTCCATCGGTTGTGAATAAAATGGGATCCCGTTTAATAAACGGGATCGCGTAGTAAATGGGATCCCGTTTATTAAACGGGATCCCGTTTTATATAACGGGATCCCATTTTTTATTTGCCCATTTTTTTTAATAAGACTGTACTATGACTGTCATTTCTGCAACTTGCCCTACAGTACGGCCGACAGCGACTCTTGCAGCATTCTTTGGCATATTTGTTTCTTTTGCAGGTCCATCAACTTGAAGTATTGTTGGTATTTTGATAGAAGCCATCATGGAGACGTTATTTGAGTGGAATTTTGTTGAATTGGTACTTGTTTGAAGGATTTGAAACACATTCAAGTTTTTGACATTACATGCTTCATAAATTTTTTAATCATGGGATCACAAAGTTGTAATAAGAGGAAAGATAGGAAGCTATTAACCCCTGAAGAAATTGAAGCAAAGAGAGTGAAGGAAGCAAAAAGGCAAAGAGATAGAAGAGTAAAGATTCAATCAATGAACAATGCTGAAGCATCCAATTCCACAACTATTGAAGATAAAAACATTGAGGAGACCATGGATATAGATGATGCAAGTTTGCAAGAGGTGAATGTGGAAACTAATATGATTATGCAAACTACTCCTGGTATGTCTTCAAATCCCTCTATTAATGCTATGGAGAATGTTTCAATGGGCACAAATCCAGATACTTCTTCAAATCCACTTTTGAATGAAATAGAAATAGTGTTGATAGGAGATTTAAAACAAGCTGGATATAACAATGTTGAGATTGATAATATTCGTAGAGATCAAAATTTGAAACAAATTGTAGTTGAAAATGAAAATGAAAATCCTTTTGTTGAAAATGAAAATGAAAATCCTTTTGTTGTTGAAAATGAAAATGAAAACCGTTTTGTTGTTGAAAATGAAAATGAAAACCATTTTGTTGTTGAAAATGAAAACGAAAATCTTTTTGTTGAAAATGAAAATGAAAACTGTTTTGTTGTTGAAAATGAAAACGAAAATCCTTTTGTTGAAAATGAAAATGAAAACTATTTTTTTGTTGAAAATGAAAACGAAAATCCTTTTGTTGAAAATGAAAATGAAAACCGTTTTGTTGTTGAAAATGAAAATCGTTTTGAAGTTGAAAATGAAAATGAAAATCTAGGAAGTGATGTTGAAAATGAGAAATATTTTTTCAAAATTGAAAGAGATGTTTTGGATAATCTTCCTGGTAAAATTTCTTGGAGACAAATAAGAACACATGCCAATAGATTATATAAGGAATTTTTTTATCGTAAAAAACTATCATTTCAATGTCAACTAATGATACAATTAATGAGAATGTGGAAAATGAGAAAAGTAATGAAAATGTTAGGCATTTTTGTTAAACCAAGAAGAAAAGATCAATCACTAAAACATGTTATGTCTACTGTTGCTAGTGCCATTGAGTCTATTGGAAGTAATAGTCGATCCAAAGATAAAAATGCAGCAAGACGAGCTATAACAACTGCTATAGTGAATAAAACAACTTTGAATAGAAGAATGGTAAGCAATATTAGTGGAATTCTAAAAATACATCTTAAAACATTGGTAAGAGCGGCAAAAAGAAGAGAATGTATAGAAAATGATCCAATTAACCAATGTTGGAGTTTTAGTGGTCGACTCCCAAGATCTGACATGAAACTAAATGTTGAAATCAGATCTTTGATCAAAAAATATTGGCATGATAATACTACGGTATCGTCTAATGCTAGAGATGTTTTAAAATTAAGAGTGGGGTCCAAAGTTTGCGATCCTTATCCAAAACACCTATTAGATACAACGCAAACTGAATTTTATAGAAAATTTTGTGATGAATTAGTGTTACCTGGTAATATTAAAATAAGTCAAAGATCTTTTGAAAAATGCAAACCATGGTATGTAAAGATTAATAAGGAACGAATATCTTGTTGTTGTAAAACGCATGTTCAATTTCGTTATTATTATGATGTGTTTCAATATATACGTTGTACTTTACATCGTAACATGATTATATAGGAATGTGATATTAATATGCCAACTGAAGCAATAAAAGAGTTTATATCAAGTTTGTTCTGTGAAAGATCTAATGAAAAAAGTTTTTATTTAAGTTCATGTATTTCTGGACAATGCACTAGTTGTGGCAATCTTTCTTTGTTAAGAGTTTGTATGCATGAAAGTGTTGAAAATGATTTTGGACAACAATTAGTGGATGTTAAAAGATTTAAGAATGTTGAATATTCTTTAAAAGATGGAAAATTTGGAAAGCGTTGTGATTTAATTACAGAAAAGGTTAGTGTGCATGCATTCATATCAGAATTTAAAAGTAAAATTGTACCAAAATATGTCAAGCACTCTCAACAAGCTCGATGGCTTGATGGACAATTTCGTGAATGTAGAAACACATTTCCAGTTGGTACTATACTATCAGTGGTTGATTTTGTAGAAAACTATACTTTAGCTCCGCAAGAGGAAATTCAATCACAATATTACAATTCAGTGCAGGTTGCTATGTTTGTTCATATTGTTTATAGACATGCAGATGATAGCACAGAGAATGATAGAAAAGTTTTGAGGGAGTATCATTTCTATTTGAGTGACAACCGGTTACACTCGTCAGAGTTTGTTCAATATTGTTTCAATATATTTTATACAAATTTAAGAGAAAGAGGAATCCAGATGACTGAACATCTTATATGGTCAGATAATTGTACGGGGCAGTTCAAGAATGCTCGAATGTTCTATTGGTTATGTAGGGTTCACAAGGAGAATAATGTCCAACATATGTGGAATTTTTTTGAAGTTGGACATGGTAAAGGAGAACATGATGGAGCTGGTGCATGTGTTAAAAGAATTCTTGCTAGACAACAATTAAAATTTGAGGATGCAGTAAAATTTAAAGATGCACGTGGGATTGTAGATTGGTGCAATACAAGATTATGTACACCTGGATCAAGCGAGTACTCTACAGTTCGTCGATTCTTTTGGTTGGTTGAAGAAGAAAATATTCTACCTAGACTTGATTGCCAAACAATCAGTGGATCTACTAAATGGCATTCATTTAGGAGTTCGAATGCAAGTACATGGACTATCTGGACAAGGGAGCTTGCATGTTTTTGTCAGTTTTGTATTTTAGGAGATTGGGAAGCATGTGAGAATACAGAATGGGTTGAAGAGTGGAAACAAAGACCATTGACACTTGCACAAGCACATAATCAAAGTGAAACAACAATTGAAGACAATGATCAACTGTTTGTATCAGACGATTATGACCGTGTTTCAGACCTTGTACAAGAAGGTAATTTAATTCAAATCATTTCATTTTATTTCACTTTGATTACTAATTTGTAGTGCTTTTATTTATTTATGTGTACATATGAATGCATGTATGTTGATTGGTCAAATTTTATGGACATGTGTAAGTTATTGAATCAAAATTTGTTTTGCAAGACATGTGTATGCTGTTGTTGCACCAAAGAATAATGAAGAGGAAACTGAATATTGGTTGGCTCGTTGTGTGGAGACTAAACATAAGTTAACAACACCTCGAGAAGATGATGATGGCTTTCCTTATCCAACAGGTTTGATGATCCCCTTAAGACATCCCCTTAAGCATATTTTAAGAACTTCTTTGATCCCCTTAAGCAAATTTTAAGTATTTCTTTGATGATGCCTATCATTATCCAATAGGTTCGGTGGTAGTTGTTGGCACTTGGCTACGGAAATACCTAATAAGGAAGAATGGTTTGCCTGCATTCGAAGATTATGAAACACATAAGAAGATTATACACTACTCACATTTGGTGTTGGCAACAAATATAAAACTGGAGAGGTATCGCGGAAAACCTACAAATAAAGAGTTATGGAACATTTCTATGGAAGACCATGAGACAATCATCGATGCGTTGGAAAAAAGAGAGGATGGAGATGGTACAATGGAATAAGTAAATACAGGTAAATATAGTTAAATAGATTTATATTGTTGTTTTAAATATGTATTAAATACATGTTTTGATATTTCTTGTGCGTTATTAGTTGAAATTGATTTAATTTATCCTTTTATATCCTCAGGCCATCATCACAAATTCATCAAATACTTTGAATCAAAAACTTGAGAGGCACTCGTAAATACAGGTACAAATTGTGTATATCTAGATAGTTTTATATAAATTAAAATACATGTTTTGATTCAGATATATTGATAAATTACTTGTATTATTTTTATATCAGGTGGCATGAAGACCTGCTACATTCTCCTCAAGTTTTGGATTTTCTTGAGATGGCATATAACGACATTTTGTATTTACATTATTTTGAGTTGGCATATATGTACATACACAATTACATTATTACACATTTTGTTCAGAAATTTGTATACATGTGTATGTACACAATTTTATACTCTACAGTGTTAAATTTATCAAAATTATTATTTTATGTATTTTATTTGTTAAATGTCCATGTTTTTCTACTTAGAATTTACTTTAAATTTGATTTATTATATTGTTCAATTTGGTTGCCTTGGGCAACTTCACCAAATTTTGAGAACTTAAGACGTCCCCTTAAGACATCGTAAATTAGGACCCCTTAAGAAATTCAAAAAGTTAGCATCTTGTGTTATCTTGTGTTATCTTGTAATTATGCTTTATTCTTCTTTTGTATTATAGATTCTGCATACTATTTAGCATAGTTTCTCTCATTAAGGTTATGTGGAATTAGTATTTGTGGCTTGAAACTCCTAACATTTGGTATCTATAAGTACTAAAATCACATCAAGCCTACATGACAATTTGATGATGATAAATAAGTCCTAATCATAGTCATGTAGGTGTGAATTACACTCCTACCAGTAGTTTCACTCTTGGTGGCATGTCCTGTGTGTTCTTCCCCCTCTTGACCATCTTTTTCAACCCCCAAATTGACCTTCCCTACCTCACATTTTTACCTAGTGCCCCCTTCATTTTTCCTACTTAGGGTCACCTCTTTGTGTCTTAGGGTTGCCCCTAGTGTCTCTAGGTTACTTGAGTGACCTTAATTAGTAAAAGTGGTGACCTTATTCCTAAAATGGGTGACCTTGTGGTTTTTAATGCATGAAATAACTCATATTTTTATCTTTTCTTCTTGATTTTTAACCCATTTTAACTCCCATTTTTTGTGCTAACTTGTACTTTTCCTCACTTTATTTCTATTTTGAACTCATCATATTTTTGAGGGGTTCACCGATGTTAAGAGGAATTTGGAGGAAATATTACATCATATCATGTCCATTGAAAGTCATTAATGGTGGTCCTAAGTCATGCAGGGGAGTACTTGGGGTGGGTGGAATCTTTTGAAGAAGTTGTAAAAATTTGACTTGGGACAGGGTATATGAACTTGGCAAACTTTTGCAAAAAATGTTACAAAAATTCAAGTGGGAATTGGATGAAATGAATTGAAGAAAGGAATGATTTCTTCAAGGTAGTTAGGCTTCTACAATTAGGAAGAAATGAGTGTTTAGATGTTATGGGGAAATGATGTAAAACTAGACAATAGGATAGGAAGTGGGATGGGATAAATCATATCCTAAAGTTAATCTAGCTTTCACAAAGTGGAGGGAAGGGAAGATACAAAGGAATATAAATTGTGGGAGAACCATATGGGACCATAGCTAGGAAGTGGAGGGGAGAAATAGATGAGATCCAGGGCCTTTCGTCTAAAAATGTAAAGTATTAAGATCTTATAAGTTCCTGCAGACCTAAACTTATTTTAAAATTTGATTCACATCCTGAGTTTGTGTTCATAGGATGAAACATGTCAAGCACAAGATTTCCTTGAGTCCTAATGGACACTAAAGATCGTATTAAAAGGACTAAGGGAAGTTCTCATTTTAGTAGTTACACTAAGATTTAAAATTAAAGTTGACAAATCCTAATTAAAGTTACACTAAGGTTTCATTTTGTAAAATATTGGAATATCCCATCAATTTTCTTTGCATTAATGAAGTAAATCTATGATGAAATCTTTTGTCTTGTAAATTAAGTTGTTTATTAATCAACTTATCAAATCAAGTGATTTCTCATGATTATTTCTCAAATACATGTATATGAATCTTATTGTGGAGAAGACTGTGAAACAAAATAAGAAGTTAACTAGAACCAAAGTGATGAGAGTTTATTCAACTATAAATAGTTTGTGTAGAAGCATAAATGGAATCTAAGTTACTAGATTGCAAGGACACTCCATGATACCCACATAAGGCCTTGGGATTTAATTTAATATAATATTTCTTCATAGATTAGCTAGAGGACAAAGGAGATGTAGTCACAAATGTTGGTAGGTTAGAGCATCCTACTTACATAAGCTGGATAGAAAATTTGATGTGTTTAACTTTTTATATATCTTGCTAGATACTTTTAGGCATTGTACCATAAATGTAGACTATATCAATAATGTAGAAAATTAGACTATAATAATGGTGAGAGAAGTAGTTTTCAAATAAATGTTGAATTCACTTGAACCCACTTTGAGGTACAATGTTATAGTTGCAAGGTAATGGTCTCAAGAGTATAATGTAATTGAAGTGTTAAAAGATTGGGCTAGTCCTAATGTGGATTTAAAAAGTTAAGGAATGTGGAGGATTACACAATTGTAAGTTTTCCTAGTGAAATGAAAGAGGCCATGATTATGATGTGCAAACTATTTGGGAACAAAGACTCAATACATTTAAATGCTAGATGGGTGTCATTATTAGACATGTGATTTTGGAAAGGCTAATGATTCATAACTATGGGGAGTTGAGATCATTGTAGACCTCTAAATAGGTAATTTTTGTAGGCTACCACAGGGGAAGATTTCTACTAACTTCATTCCTAATTTGTGTCATTTATGCTACAATGAAATTCCCACCTCCACTAATAAATTGTAGGCCTAGTTCCAAAGTTATAGTTCACATGTTTTTTTAGCAACAATTATCCTTGTAGGCACTCCTCCACCCATTTGGTGAAGAAGTTGTGTCCACTTAAGACATCGTAAATTAGGACCCCTTAAGACATCTTAAATTACATGATCAACACAAGATGTTCAAGCACCAAGGCACTTGGATAAATATAACTATAACCATGCTAGGATCATTTAATATAACTTAGTTGATCTCTAGATGAGAAGATGTGAGAGATTGATCCCTCCTAGTAGGCAAGAGATCCTCATGAACTTATCTCACTTTTTAATGCTTTGTTTTGATTTGCTTACCATTTTATTGCTTAAAATTTGACCAGGACCTAAATATGCATACCGTGAATGAATGGAGGAACTTTATTAGGACGACATCACTACATAAATTCTTTCAATGCAATTTCTTCATTAAGCGCAAATCTAGATCAACACTCTGACACTTGTAGATTTATATATGACAATTGATTATTTCTATTGATGTCAATCTATATATCTTATTATGGTTGATCTCAAATGTTTACATTTCTTTTCCTTCATGCACATGGTTCTAGATTAGTGTTTGATTTATGATTAAATTTAGGGATGCTTGTATATACATATGTATGTGATGTTATGCTTTTATAGTTTATGATGTATATGCAATGTATGTATGCATGGATAACATATATATAAATATGGATGCACTTAAACTAACATGATGGTTTTACATGATTATTACTTTGACATGTGTATGATTTTGAACTACGACAAGATTGCATTTATTGTGTGACATGTAAAAATATATAGTCCAGGTTCAACAATATATATATAAAGTCTAGGTCCATGTTCAAAAAATATATAAAGTCCACATGTTCAACAATATATATATAAAGTCCATGACAAACAATATATAACAAATAGTCCATGAAATAGTCAAATATATAAAGTCCAGGTCCATGTTCAAAAAAATATATAAAGTCCATGTGTTCAACAATATATATATATATATATATATATATATATATATATAAAGTCCATGACAAACAATATATAACAAATAGTCCATGAAATAGTCAAATTATACATCTAGCCCATGTTTGAAATAACCTATCACATACTATCTCTATCATCAAGAGTCCTCTTCACACCATGCGAACTACTCAGATGACCTGAATCACTCTGCAAAAGAGAAAGATTTATATGAAATTAGATGTAAGACGATAAGGAAATCTAATTTAATGACAATTTTTAAATTTATAATTTATATCATAAAATTAAATTACCGTGTGAGGCTGAGAGGCATGCTCTGGTGCACTTGGACCTGTGTCTCCATGCTCTGAATCAATCTATTTAATACAAGAGAAAGTTCAAGTTGAAATTAGATAGACTTGACGATTTTAAAAATGATTTAATTGAATTTAATTTATAAGAACTATCATATTTAAAAATTATTATACCGTAAGAGGAACTTGTTGTGAATCCTCTATTCCAGGACCTATCTCTACAGGCTTAGCTCCATGACATGTATCGAGCTATAATTTAAGAAAAAAGAATTTTGAATGTACATGTCAATATATATATATATATATATATATATATATATATATATATATCAAGAAATTTACTTTAAGTTCACAACGTATATTTTAATTGTTCAATTTAAATCTAATCTAAATTTTAAATTATACCGTATCAGGTTGCCCATCTCCTCTGTCCTCCTGCTCTGCATGTGCTGTGTGTTGCTCATGAAACATGTCACTAACAAGCTCCTACAATGTCATTTATATTTAAGTTAGCACATGTGTGTACAAATTAGGTTTTAAAACATATATATAATTGACTTACAGTGTACATGAACTATTAAATACGTTTTTCAACAACCTGAAATGCAGTCAACTCCTGATATAAACTTGGATTATCCAAGTGTGCTACAATGCCCATCCACATAGTTGTGTCAACCTGCATAGACATATTTATAAAATATTAAATAGTACATGTGCATGTTTTTAGATACACTGATATCAAAATAGAAAAATTTAAGTATATATATACAGTTTTTTAAAACAATATGTACATACTGTAAGAGTGTCATGTGAGATGCCCAATGATGGAGGAGCGCTCGAGACACCCTGAGATGGAGGATTCAATGTGGAAGAACCCTGAACCAGTTCATAAATAAGTTCATAAATATTTAATTGTACACACATTCAAGACTGAATTTTACAAAATTACAAATCATTGAAAATGTGTACCCCAAATGGGTGCCCGAGATGAACAGGTGTCGATGAAAAATTAATTCGATCAATTGTGACCCCTGTTGCCATCATCTACACCAAACAAACCAAACAATTCGATTGTTAAAATATTACAATTTAATTGATCATCTATATGTTGATTAAAAACACGTGGTTAAAAAATTGTTTTAAATTCAACATGTGTACATAACCTATATATACCTGTGTCGAATGATCAGTGGGATGATCCTCAGCAAATAGATAATCAACAAATGATTCAGTGCCCACATTATCAGATGATGCATGTGTAGCTGAAGTGGGTGCAACTGCCTGATCAGGTCCATAACACAACTGATTGCAACTCGTACATGTATGAGGCATCGACACATGTGGAGTGGCACTAGGACCACTTCCATCATCAACTCCTCCATGCTCTCTAACTCGAGCTACCATCATAGAAGTCTGCTCATGTAGGCTACCTGAGAGTGCACTCAATGTGCCTAGTGTGGATACCACTGCACGATGCTCGAAGGGCGAAGGAATGGCAGCAACAGGAGGGTCAATAAGAGGTTGAATAGGCACCGGTTGTTGGGGATCAACCCGTGCCCCCAACATCTGTTGTGGCATGCCACCACCAACACCCTGGAATGATCTAAAATCAAAGTAGTTGGGTTTTTTATTCATAACAAACTCTACATATAATTTTCTCAAAAAATATAAAGGAACCTCACAATTAGCATGAGGTGGATAATCAAACACCATCCACCATCTATCCCAAAAATTAGCAGACATTCCTTCATGCCTACACCACCTGATTGATATTCTTTTCTTATTTTCAGGAATAGGTTCATTTGTAATGGGATGTCTAAAATATTGTGCTAAATGAGCTTTTGTGATTTTAAGATCCAAAATAGTCTTATAGGAGAGGCCATCAGCATAAAATTGGCGCCTCTCCTCTCTCCATTTCTGGAATCCATCAAAATCCGAGTCAATAGACCTCACAAAATCTACAATGTTTTGCATCAAAGATGCAAAACGTACTACGTGAGGTGGCATGAATTGTTCACTGCGAATGGAATTCAATTTTTCTTGTATCGAATCCACATTTTCATTTATTATGGCTCGCAAGTGAGCCTGGTCAGTTCCAGGTGGGGGTGGAGGTGGAGGTGGAGGCGAGTCATCTGCAGGTGGGGCATCTAGAGGTGGGGCATTTGGCGGTGGGGGTGGGGGTGGGGGTGGGGGTGCGGCCGGATCATCTTGTGCATTAAGAAAGTCCTCAACATCAAAGTGAATATCATCTAGATTCATGATGTATATATAAAAATCTAGATATGAACCTGCATATATATACATATAAATATACAAACTTCAGTACAAATTTAAAATTAAATCAAGAATATATATATATATATGTTTCAAGAAATTATACTTGAAATAAATTTAAATTAAAAACATACAAATAATATATACATGCATGTACAAATTTCAAAATGTAAGCGAGCTATTAGGACTACCATAATGATTGACACAATGGGCAATATATATTTCAAAATTTCAATGTGCATTTAAGGAAACTTCTGTGGACAATCATCATGTAATTCTTAAATGTGAATATGCATCCCAAATTTCAGACTATTTTAAAGAAATATGGTGCATTTAGGAACTTGGTGATTGTTGGGGTAAAGAGGAATATATGATCATGCTAGAAGAGGCACTGATTAGGCTCATAATTGGCCAAGGTTGCTTTGAATAAGGTTAAAACAAGAAGATACCCATGTTGATATTCACACCCTTTGGTCCACACCTACATTGGGATGGATTAAGCTTGAAATTTTGATGGGTAGCCAAGGGTAATCCTAGTGAAGTAGGAGGAGTATGTTTATTAAGAGATGATAAGGGAAAACCTCTACCTATATCTTAAAGCTTATGATTTTGGTGTCAAGAACACTAATATGGTAGATTCTAGGGCCATGATATCCAGGGCCTCAAGATGACTTGGAAACTAAACAAGATATCCCTTAGTGTGGAAGGAGATTCCAAGATCAACATTGATCATATGAAAAAGCATAGATGAAGCTTGTGGTTATTGGAAACTATTATATATTGGAAGCTAGAAACTTGGTGAATACTTGTTTAAATCTATCTCCTTCAAACATATCAAAAGAAAAGGTAATTATATTCTAGACTAGGCAGATAATGGAAGAAATCATTAAATTGCTCCTAGACATCTAGCATTTGTTGGGAAGAATATTTTTTTTACATTCAACTTGAAATCCCTAAGTTGTGCCTCCATGCTATCAAATGTTACTTGTATCTACCTTCTATACAATGATATTGAAGGGGTAGAAGGTTAGGCTAAGGATTTCTATATTGCTACTTAGATAAATTCCACATCTTCAATGTGTGGCATGAGCATATGCACAAAGCCTTGGAGGATATTTCTAAGATAATGAAGATAAACCTTCATGTCTTGATGCTAAATTGGATGATTCTATCCACTATGAGAATTAAGATGAGGAGGAGGTGACATAAATCCCTCCTATCAAATTCAAACAATGTTAAAAATATCAAGGAAGTGGTAGAGGCTTTGTAAGGCTTGTGTAATTTGTCCCACCACCCTAGGATAAAGTTTTTTAGTTTATTAGTAATTCTAACACTACTTCAACTTATTACTCTAGGGTTAGGGCCACTATAATTTTCCCTACCACTAATATATCTTAAGACACCTATTGGTTTATGTTTGATGTCACTGTAGTATATTAATTTTCCCTACCACTATTGATTGAACAAAACTATACCATATATATTAAGTACTCTAGCTCAATGATCTTAAGATTAATGAAATCAAGACTAACTATATCATCATTATGCTTAGATACACCCAACATGCTAATCAAGAACTTAATTACCTTCACAACCCTATTAGCATTGTATCACTCCTATTAGGGAGTGGACTTGAATGGGGCCAAAAGATTCTTTACCTCTTACGATTGTGACTTTGGGTTTGGCATGGTCAACTTGGAGAGGTTGTGTGGCATATCCCTATAAGAGGATGAAGGGTGATATGAGGTTGTAGGATGGCTAAAAGCATTCACATGACGATAATGTTCAAGTTTAAATTTCAAGATATGCATCATGGTCTACAAGGTTCTCTTGTTCAAAAGGTTCATCATATTCTAGACAAGGAACTCACAATCATTGGTACCAAATTCAAGACCTCCTATTACAAGTCTCCATATAGCTTTAAACATAACACCTATAAACACAAAATTTATAGGGCTTGAATACAAGCCCGCCTCCCAGTTAGGAGACTTCCAAATAATTGGTGAACTCACATGCAATAAGGGAATAACACATGCGTACAAAATACGTAGAAGAAATCCCTGTAGCATGACTCGTGATTAATTAAAGTTAGGGTTAGGGTTTCAATTAGGATCAGGCTTAGGGTTAGAATTGAGGTTAGGGTTAGAATTAGAATTCAAGGGTTGCTAAATTAGGGTAAGTATTAGAGCTACAATTATGGTTTGGGTTACGGCTAGAGTTAGGGTTACAATTACAATTACAAGTAGCTCGTTAGGGTTAGGGTTAGGGCTAGAGTTAGAGTTACAATTACAATTACAAGTAGAGTTAGGGTTAGGGTTATGATTAGGGTTATAATAAGGGTTAGGGTTTGAATTGCATATAGAATTAGGGTTAGGATTAGGGTTAGAATTAGTGTTAGGGTTAGGGTTGGAATTGCATATAGAATTAGGGTTCAATCTAGATAGAAATAGATAAATTAGTCAAGATGGTTCTAGCTCAATTTTGTTTCCTATTTCCTAGAAAATGCAAAACTAGTTATTGTTTTCTATTTAGTTGTTAGTCCCAACTCTTTCCTTTTAAGAAGTATATCAAATCTAATGTAGTAGTAGATACTTCTACATATACAAGTTTCTGTTAGGAGAAAATATATTTTGCCAAATTTGTATAGGTTTGTCTATAGTGTGTTCTAGGGTAATCAAATGATGTAAGTCACAATTTAGAGGGTTGAGGGATAAGTTTGTGTTGAGTCTATAAGAGGTGTTTTCTTACATAGACCAAGCTCCATAATCTAGGTGTCTCCATGTCTAACTCAAATGTTTCAACTTGGTCCATATTATATCCAGATTAATGATAAAATTTTATATATATGGCTATGCACAAGATCCACGACCATATCAATGTTTGGTAGAGAAAAGTTATCTAAGTTGGGGTAGATCCTTTTTTGATGTCTCAAAAGTTAGTGCAAACATGAATTCCCTTAGTTTTCTTGTTAACTAAGACCACATTAGATCTACCCATTTAGGATTAGTAATAGTCTGAATGAACCCTGGACATCCAAGAGTTTATACAATTCTTCTATGACCACGAGGGGGTGCATTTTGCATAGCTTTTATTGAATAGGTTTGGCATTGAGGTGAACCACAAGATGATGCATGACTTTAAAGATGGAGTCTCAAGGCATATCACTGTAGACACCCAAAATTGTCCCAACTTTGTTCATGTCTAGCAACACCTTGTTAAAACATTATCCTAGACAGCTTGTAGCATTTTGTCCTAAATCCCACTCTTAATCCCATTTATCCATTAGCTAATTAATTAAATAAATTTTATTTATTTAATTAATATCCCAATCATATCCCAACTAATTCAAATATTTTATTTGAATTAAGTTCCCCACTATCCAATTAATTAAATAAATCTTAATTTATTTAATTAATATCCAACTCATATCCCAACTAATTCAAATATTTTATTTGAATTAAGTTCTCATCATAAGCCGACTTTCTAATTAATTAAATAAATTTTATTTATTTAATTAATTTATCTTATCATTTAGCTGACATGTGTGCCTCTTTCATTTAAAAAGATAAGTGGTACTACAGCCTTTTATTTAATATCTTTTATATGTAGTACTTTTTATGTACACAAGCACACATGAGCCCTATCCTCCTTGACACTTGTCAAATGACTACAACTCCCTTGAAGAGTGGGATAACCTAATCAATCCTAGCCGTCCACATCAATCATTTAGCTTTTTAATCTCAACCATCCATTTGAACCAAGCCTTTTCTATAAATCAAACCCCTCACAAGCCATTAGGAGGCATTGAGCTTCAAGTACCATTATTCTGCCAAATTTTCTAAGATGCATGGAGCTTCAAGTAACATTATGCTGTTGAAATACCATTAGAGCCTTTGCATCCTTCAACTATCATCCTCATGTCATCTTCATCTTAATGTTATGCTGCAAAAATGAGCACCCAACATTCTTCCAACAATAATCCTTCAAAATCTTGCATGCTCATGCGAGGTGGAGAAGAGCAATGGAGATAAATCAAGCATAGCATGGAGATCGGTTTGCATTTGCATTTCTTATTTTGATTTTCATGTTGTCTTGTGCTTCATTGTGCATTGCTAGGGTTTTTATCATTGGTGTTTATTCATTTGCCCTGATTTGCAATTTTACCCTAACATACATTTTGGCACGCCCGGTGGGACTCACTTCGTTTGATCTTTTTTGCAGGTTTTTGTAGTAAAAATTTGCATTCATATAACCCCCATTGTTGAGTTTTGCAGGTTTAATTAACTTTTTGCTGCAGATCTGCTACTTTTTCGACAAAACCCTAGGTTTTAAAGATTTCATCATATCTTCCAAACGGCTATAAATTTTTCTACAAGATTTTAGCAGAAGTTTGTCTATAATATAAGAAAGCTACAGCAGAAAAATTTCGCGTTTATCGCGATTTTTGCGGGATTTATCACGTTTTTATGTTTTTTCATAAAATCGCAATTTTGGGCGCAAATCAGCGAATTTTTCAGAAATTTTTATATTTTTGGAAAGCTCTTGAAATTCTAATGGGGGTCTCTATTTTGCAGATTTAATTTAGAGGTCGTTTATATTGCGAAAACATCAGATCTTTGCTGACTGTACCGTTTTCATAAATCCGCATTTCTGGGCGCAAATCAGGGAATTTTTCTGATTTCTTTACATTTTCGGAAAGCTCTTTGAAAATTAATGGGGGTCTCTTCTTTGATTTTTTAATTTTCGAATCAAAAATCTATCGAAATAATCAAATCTAATTCGGCTATGCATCTAAAATTACAATTTTCCTTGCCTGATGAGCCTATTTTTTATGCCTACATTATAATATCATTTTTTTTATGTTGTAGGTGATCATAAGGAGTTGGAGCAACATTGACATCAACATCTACAACAAATTGGAAAGCGATTGTATCAGGTGCACTCATTCTAATCTTTCATCTTAATCATTGTTTGAATCACACATTTAGATTTGGGCATAAAATGAACAATTGTTTGTAAATTCACATCAAAAAATTAGGCTAAAATAGACCATTGTCTTTCATCACATTTGGATTTGGGCTTTAAAACAAACAAGTGCTTGGATTGTCTTCCACACATTGAATCTCTAAGGTTAATGAACCCCATGCGAGTGTGACTAAGTAAATGTGTATGCTCTCTCCTCGCGTCCCAACACGAACTTGGAGATCAAAAACATTTACTTGTGTTGCTTTTGTTAAACCTTAGAGAGGCCTGCCTTGGTATCCACCCCAAGGGAACGACCTCAAGCGGTACTTTCATCCGGTCCGCTATAAAAATCAGAGGATAAGGCGAAAGCCAAGTCTAACCGGTATTAGCGCTCACCATACAGTGCTAACTCGAAAGGAGGTGTACCTTTGTGTATATTAAAACTCCTAGTAGGGTTAGTTAAAGTCTTAAGTGGCTTGCTGGATGCTCGTGGGGTGCCGGTCCCCCGGATTTTCACTAGAACCTCCTTGTGATAGCGGCCTTGCCTTGACTAGGACTTGTTGAATTGTCTTCACGTGCTTGCTTAACCATCATCACATTATTCCAAACTAATAACTTGCTTATGTGTCTTGCGTGAGTGATTCATGTGTGTATATGCATAATCATTTGTTTGAATATTGCCACATCAAGCTCTAAACACCCAAACACATAAAGACAAGTCATCCTACACATTCTTCCAATAACATTCAAACCCAATCACCTTCATCTCAAACATAGCCAAGTCATCCAAACATTCCACATCATCATCCAAATCCCTAAACAAACACTTGCTAAAAGGACTTAAGACAAACACTTGGTCACAACATGTCTACAGTAGAGGACCCAACAATCAAATTCCAAAGATTCCTCCAAAATCTTTATCAAGGATCACAACCCCTAAACCAAGACGCCATTGAAATATTACAATTCTTCATTCAAAAAGCTCAACCCCACGCAAGCCAATCACCTCACTTGCAACACCTTATAACCCAAGTCCAACACCTTTTAGCCACTAGTCAAGCTCAACAAGTACAACAATCCTTAGCCACTTCCTATCAACCTAATCCACCTCATAGCCACATGTCATATCCAGCCACTTCCTATCAACCTAATCCACCTATCCACCAAGTCAATGCCACATCATCCTATGAACATCCACCTCAAGTTTATCTAATCCCTCATGCCACTGTTTCAATGCACTATCAAGCCCATCCACAAGTCAATCAAGTGAAATTACAAGAACAACATCCAAGTCCCAATGGTCCTTTATACATAAATCAAGCAAGTCCAAGTACACATTTTCAACAAGACCATCAAGCACCATTGATAGACCTAAGTCCACCTTTACAACAAGGAGCATATCCAAATCCCAATGGTCCCTTGTACATAAATCAAATGAGTCCAAGTTATCCTATGCAAGATCTAATAACCTTTGACAAGGGAGACACCAATCTAGAGTGGCCACCACCATCCAATCACATGCCAACACATGAACCAACAAGTCCTATCCCAACACCACCATGTGATCCCACTCCTAGTCCATTGGTCCCTCTACCTTCTAAACCACCAAGCCCTCCATTACCTTCATCACCATGTCATTCTAATCCTTCACCTAAGGATATGGCTGAGAGAGTTTTACAAAGGATGCTTGAAGCAAAACTCATTGAACTTCCCCCCATCAACCCATGTGAAGAAAGTCCATATGATGAACATGATTACTGTGCATACCATAGGACCAAAGGCCACAATACAAATCAATGCCCAATATTTGTTCTAATTGTTTACAAGGTGTATCAACATACAATAAGAAATCATGCCACATCATTCAAATCCCATGTGTCACCCTCATCTAGTCCAAATCCTAATCCACCCAATCCAATTAGCCCTCAACCTAATCCTAATCATAAGCCTACAACATCATCTACTATTGTTGCTCATCCATTATATTGCCCATCCATTCATACCCTTGCAAAGGATGTGATCCATTGGCTACTAGTAAGGATTAAACTATCTCCATGTCAAACACCCATTTATGAGCCTACCAAAGAACTTCCAAAGGTCATGTCCAATCTTATAATCTCATCATGTGGTTCACATATCCTTGAGCCTCTTCAAGAGCCTTCCATTAACATACCTAGCCCTTTAAGCCCATCATGTGACCTACAAGCCAACAAGTCTATTCAAGAGTCTCCAACCACAAGCCTAAGTCAAGAGTCATCATGTTCTCGTGTTGTTGACCAAGAGCCTATCCAAGAGTCATCTACTTCCATTCAAGCAACCCAAGAGGTATGTCAAAGGTTTAATCATAAGCATGTGGAAACATTAAGCCCTAGTCCAACTCAAGATCAATACACTTTCATGCAACCTATCCATAATATCTACCTTCTTTATGATCAAGATGATACCTATGAAGAAGCTATCCATGAGCACCTTGATCCTATCCATAATCCTATTTCTATCCATGACCAAGATATCCACATTGCTCCTAGTCATCTACCATCTAGCCCTATCCATAATGAGCAAACATCAACTTGTCATGATGAGACACTTGTCCCCCAAGTAAGCATAAAAGATCATACTAATAACTTGGATCAACATGAACATAAGCAAGATCCTAATGATCCTCCTTTCACATTGACCATCGATTCCACTTCAAGTCCACCATCATGTCCACTTGGTCTTACCACTTTTGTCCATGAATGTTCTTCCTTAGGACAACAACGACCTTTATCCACTTCATCTTCTCCATCCAATAAAGAACTCAAGTCTAGTTCCCAAAACACACCTAGTCCCATTGTCCATCACATACTCCAAAACATGAACTACCAAGGCAAAGGTCTAGGCCTTTATGAACAAGGTATTTTGGAGCCAAACCATGTCAAGATCCCTCCATGCTCATATGGCTTTGGATACACACCCCAAGCTAAACAAGCTAAAGATGTTGGTAATCCCTTCATGCATCCTAAACCTACCACTTCCCATCGCACCCCCCATCATATACTCAAAACATATGTAGCCATTCCATCTCCATCATCCTATAAATGTCAAAAGCATGTGACCATACACCTTCCGCCATCCACCTTGCCTCCACTTTTACCAACTCCAAATATCCCTCCATCCACCTTGCCACCATTGCTTCCAACACCTAACATACTTATCATTCATAAGTATCCTTACATCCCTAATCATGGCCAACAAAAGCACACATCACCTAAGCATAAAGCTTCCAATCATTTCATCCACTCCACCCATGCCATGGGATTCAAAAGCAAAAATTTTGATGCCTCTACCTATAAAGCTAAAAGTCCTACCAAAAATCCAAAGAACTATCATGCCTTAGGGCACAAACATGAAAAATCAATGCAAAGAACCAAATCAAAGCAATCCAAAAAGCTATCCAAGCCCATACCTCCAAAAGTAAAGCCCAAAAGCAAAATGGTTTGGGTTTCTAAGCAAACAGCTAGCAAAGCGAATGAGGCATCCTCATCCACATCTAAGCAACCATCCAAGCCCATACCTCCAAATGCAAAGCCCAAAAGCAAAATGATTTGGGTTCCTAAGCAAATAACTAACAAAACAAATGAGGCATCCTCATCCACATCTCAAGAATCCCAATCACTTATCTCCATCCAAAAGCCTACTTCCATTCAAAACTTCCATTCCCTTCAAAAATCCCACAAGCAAAGAAAAAGCACTAAAAATACTAAATATATGTGGGTTCCTAAATCACTTCATCGACCATCCCCTAAGCAAACATCCCCATTGCTTCCTACACCACCATCTCATCAAAAGCTTCAATGTTTATCATGGTGTGTGCAACCGTTGGTCATGATTCCCTTCTACTCCGCAGCACCTTCACATATCTACATCTACCCATATTCCATCCATTATCTTGCATATCTCCGCCATGCTATCCCTATGGTCCATGCTTTTGCATAAGCCTACATAATCCACATCATAGTCCACTATCCCGATCCATCTATCCTTGCTTGAACCTTTCATAATCCATTTCATCATCCACTATCTACCTACTCCATCTCCCATCCATGCAACCCCCTATCAACATCTATGAGCATAATGACATGGTCCATGTGAAGACATCATCCATTTCTAAAGGGACACTATCAACCTTCATAGCACTAGCCACTTGAGTCCCTCCTATCCATTACCATGGTGAAAACCTGGCAAACAGGCGCCATGTGTAATTGTCAATGCATCTAAAAGCAAAAAAAAAAAAAAAAGGAAAATAAAGAAAATAATCAAAAAAAAAAAAAAAAATCAAATAGTAAAGAGAAATCCCTTCGTCCAACGGTGAAAACCTGGTAAACAGGCGCCTTGGATAAGTACTATGATAAAAACCTGGCAAACATGCGTCATGTGTAGGTTGATCTTCTATGTCACTTACACTTGGGGGCACATTGTCTCATCCAACCTATCCATTTCCAAACTATCCCATTCTATCATATACCATCCTACCATCCTTAGCCATTACATAAACATGCCTATCCTATTGAACTTTATCCATCCTTCTGCCTTCTGATTTTGATGAAGACATAGGGGTAAAATGTTGAAACATGTTTGGATATTTCTTGACATACCTTTTTTTCCAAACCAAGTCCTATCCATTAACAATTTATCCATCCCATCCAAATCCAATCATGTAAAAATCTTAAGCATTACCACCTAGAATGGGGCAAGTTATTCTTCCTATGCAACATAGCCTTTGGAGATCATATCCTAGTTCCCCATCACGAACTTTCCATCTTAAAGCTTATCTCCATTTGTTTATCATGAGCTTTCCACTATAGCCTACCTATCCGTTTATCATGAGGCATGCATCGATCCCTTATATGGCCAATCCTCTCTTCTATCCATCCAACTCTCATCAGCCTTTCATCCCATTTACTATGAGCCCATCCTTTTATCCATCCCTTGCACCTAGACTTGGTCTTCCCTTGTCATTGGTATCAAGCACAAAGGCTACCCACATTGTAAATCCATTGGCATTTTCCAAAACATTTCAAAAACACAAAAAAATTAAAATACCCCAAAAATCCAAAAAAATCAAAATATGTCGAAAAATCCAAAAAATCAAATATCCAACAAAAAATCCAAGCAATAAAACCAATCACATCATCCAAAACAATCCACTCTAGCATCCAATCAAAATCAAATCCTTATCATCATCAATTCCTCCTATCAATAACATTCATTCATCCATTTCAATCAATCACCTCTTCCAATCATATCAATCAAATCAATCTAAGCAATGATCTTAAATCCAAGTCACACTTATCAATATCAAGCAAGCCAATCAATCAAGGAACATTATCCAATCAAATCAACAGGTTTTGGTCCTAATCTTGTCATGAGCCAAATCAATCATCATCAATGGGATATAGCGTTCCCACATCCTTGTGTTGATCTAGGGATATAGCTTTCCCCGCAATGACAACACTATCTATCATCAACAAATCAAACAATCTATTATTGGTTTATGACTTGACAAGGGCAATAACCTTATTTGTTTTACATCCTTTGAGCACACTGAGAACACTTGCTTATGCTTAGATTGAGTCGACACTCTAATCATCACACCATCACTATCATCATTCAAAACAATCCAATCATCAAAACAATCAACCCAACAATAGAAAACATCACAACCAAAGCACATCAAGCCAACTATCAAAACAAATCCTATCAATCATCAGCATCAACACCAAAGCACATCAAGCTAGCCATCAAAACAAATCCAATAACTTCAGCAAATCAAAAGTCACTCAATCCATCACATATCATCACATCATCAATATTTCATCAATCTCAATCCATTTTTATCATCTCATCAATAAAACACAACATCAGAACTACATCTCATTTCCATCGTTAAGTGCCTTGATCCCGTGGATATAGGGTATGTAGGCAGTCTGGAGTACGAAGGAAGTGCCCAGATTCAGGCACAAGCGATTTTCCTCTTTCTTCTCTCATCATTTCTTCTATCATCTATCTTATACATCATCAATAAACAACTTCTTCCAATCAATCTATCATAGCACATCAATCCAATCATCACTTCATCTAATCATCCTTCAATCATCTTCCAATCATTCCAAGCAATGATCCAAATGCAAGCCCATCCTTAATCCATACCAATCAAGTTAATCAATCAAGCCAAGTTATCCAAACGCAATCCATGGTCTTGATCCTAGCCTTGTTGTAAGCCAAATCAATCAATCAACCAGCCAACCAACTCAGCAAACAACCTTGTGTTGATCTAGGGATATAGCTTTCCCCGCAATGACAACACTCAACTAGAAAAACAATCAACAACCAATCATTGGTTTACAGCTTGACAGGGGCAATACCTTGTTTGTTTTTGAATCATTTGTGCATGCTTGCTTGCTTGCTTGTGTGTGTTATTATTTTATCTTGCATTTGCATCAAATCAGTATCAATCTAGCTAATATTCATATCTTGTATCCAGACAAGGTTGTATTACGCTGGGGCACGAGACACATCGTCACCCTGGTCCTTATACCTTGGTGCATAACGTCTAGTGCTATATCAAACATCATGGTTGCTCACTTTCCATTGCAGCATAACACATCATCATTTCTTCTATCTATCCTCTTATATTTCTTTCTTAGCCAAGCCATTTCTTTTCGAGAGCCTACCCGTGTTTGTCCAACCCGCATATCCTCTCGAGGGGGCATCATCATCCTATCTTTCCATCATCATCACTATCCTTTTCCTCTATCCATACTTTAACTTCTTTGAAATGATGTTACTCAACATAAAGCTCATCATCTCGAACATCATCTCAAAGAGGGGCAAAATGTAGACACCCAAAATTGTCCCAACTTTGTTCATGTCTAGCAACACCTTGTTAAAACATTATCCTAGACAGCTTGTAGCATTTTGTCCTAAATCCCACTCTTAATCCCATTTATCCATTAGCTAATTAATTAAATAAATTTTATTTATTTAATTAATATCCCAATCATATCCCAACTAATTCAAATATTTTATTTGAATTAAGTTCCCCACTATCCAATTAATTAAATAAATCTTAATTTATTTAATTAATATCCAACTCATATCCCAACTAATTCAAATATTTTATTTGAATTAAGTTCTCATCATAAGCCGACTTTCTAATTAATTAAATAAATTTTATTTATTTAATTAATTTATCTTATCATTTAGCTGACATGTGTGCCTCTTTCATTTAAAAAGATAAGTGGTACTACAGCCTTTTATTTAATATCTTTTATATGTAGTACTTTTTATGTACACAAGCACACATGAGCCCTATCCTCCTTGACACTTGTCAAATGACTACAACTCCCTTGAAGAGTGGGATAACCTAATCAATCCTAGCCGTCCACATCAATCATTTAGCTTTTTAATTTCAACCATCCATTTGAACCAAGCCTTTTCTATAAATCAAACCCCTCACAAGCCATTAGGAGGCATTGAGCTTCAAGTACCATTATTCTGCCAAATTTTCTAAGATGCATGGAGCTTCAAGTAACATTATGCTGTTGAAATACCATTAGAGCCTTTGCATCCTTCAACTATCATCCTCATGTCATCTTCATCTTAATGTTATGCTGCAGAAATGAGCACCCAACATTCTTCCAACAATAATCCTTCAAAATCTTGCATGCTCATGCGAGGTGGAGAAGAGCAATGGAGATAAATCAAGCATAGCGTGGAGATCGGTTTGCATTTACATTTCTTATTTTGATTTTCATGTTGTCTTGTGCTTCATTGTGCATTGCTAGGGTTTTTATCATTGCTGTTTATTCATTTGCCCTGATTTGCAATTTTACCCTAAATACAATCACCATAAGACCACATGAAGAAATCAACGTAATATTTAACATGGTGACATGGTTATATATGCCTTCTTTGATGTCAAGGTCCAGTGGAGCTACTATCTTAGAGAGTTTAGGGTCTAAGCTTCTATTCACAGGTTGATGTTTATAGCATGTCCTCAACAAGGAGAGGGGAGCCATGTCTTGTATCTAAGTGGTATCTAATGGAAGGTGAAGTTTGTCAAATTGAGGAGCTCTTGGGAAGTGTCCATTTTTATTGTATCATTTTAATCGATCACAAGTTTCTTCCTATATAGATTGTTGCTATTCTGCCTAGACTAGGGTGCCTCAGGACTAAAGGGTTCTTTCTTTCTCTCCAAAATAAGCATATATGTAGGTGTTAAGTATGGTGGAAAAGTCTTTCTTATGATTACAATGGGGATGTGGTCTTGACACTTGATAAGTTTCATGATGGCTTCATCATTTTGGAAAACATCAAATCATAAAGGGTCGTGTTGGTCCCAATCGATAAGCTCAAGGTATTCTAGGTCTAAGGAGATGGTAAGGATAGTGACCTATCATGAAAGAGGTTAGTGGTGGAAAGATCTTCGTAAGGATCATGAGTGGAGCCTACATCAATGTCATTAAGATTAGGGAAAGCATTACCAATGAGGTTGAGCTCGTATCACAATTAACATCACGATGTTCATTCCAGGGGCATAACCTAGCTAGTGAGGACAGCTACTTGAGTATATCAAAAGTTACATAAATGTTGGCTTCATTTCATTCTTAATTAGTTGGCTATCACAAAAACTGTAAAATTTTCTCAATTCTTGATTAGTTCCAGTTGTCTCTAAATGTTTGATTATGAAGGATGTGATAACTTGGTTTTATTATGGTTTGTTGTAATTTTTTTACATGATAGTTAGCTATTCAATAATGCCTTTAAAATACAATGACATACATTGTTATAAGTAAATTTTATAAAAACCAAATATACATATCATCCCAATTTGCTATATAATTTTTGACAGTTTGTTCAAAATCTCTCCTTTCATATGATACAATCGTTTCAAAATTTCAATTGCATTTTCCAGCTAAAATGTTTAAATACAGCTATTCAACACTCAAATTTAACTCAAATTTTGACAGTTTGTTCAAAATCTCTCCTTTCATATGATACAGTATTTTCAAAATTTCAATTCTATTTTATAGCTAAAATGTTTAAATAGAACTATTCAACACTCAAATTGAACTCAAATTTTGACCGTTTGTTCAAAATCTCTCCTTTCATATGATACAGTATTTTCAAAATTTCAATTGTATTTTACAGCTAAAATGCCTAAATATATCTATTCAATTCTCAATTTTAAACATAATTTTGACAGTTTGTTCAAATTCTAACCTTTTATATGATATAGTCTTTCAAAATTTCAATTGTATTTTACATCTAAACTGTCAAAAATCAACTACTAATTTCATAAACCCTAAACCCTAAATAACAATTCAAAATTTAAATTTTGATTGTATTTTACATCAAAACAAACAAGGGAAGCTTTAAACAATTGATGGGTAATTTGTACAAGTGGAAAAATCCACTTACCTGGCTGGATGCTCTGAGAACTCGGGATCCCGTTTTCCTCTGTTGCCTGTCGCTGTTGAAAATGGGGTCTCTGCTGTTTTTAAAAAAAAATTAATACTTTTCACAAATAGGATCCCGTTTTATATAACGGGATCGCGTTTATGGCCTCTAGGTTCGGGATCCTGGGAAAAACGGGATCGCGTTTTTGGTTCTAGGCTCGGGATCCCGAGGCAAAACGGGATCGCGTTTTATATAAACGGGATCCCGTTTTTCGTTCCCTGATTTCAGATTTTTTTCTAACTCCGAAACTTCCACCTTAAGTGGACACAACTTCTTGCATCTACCCATAGTGCCAATGCCTAAAATCACATCTAAAAAGCAACAAAACTCACACAAATGGTTAGATAAAGACCCTGTGGGTCCCACCAAGTGTGCCAATGTGATTAGGAAATCCAAATCGAGGTAAAAATATAAACCAAATGCATGCAAAACAAGAGATTATACCTTCATATGAAGACCCAATCCCATAAGGCTGAAGGAGCTTGCACCCAAATACTCCAAGATGTACCCTAGATACTCAAAGGAGATGTGAAATGCCCTCAAGCTTACAAATGCAACTCAATAAATTGCTTAGCTCAAAGGATATTTTGGCGTGGTAACATTACTTAGAAACTAGATGATCAAATGGCTTGGAGGATGTTGTATTTATAGGCATTTTGGAGAGATGTTGATCCAACAGTTGAAATTGATTTGAGAGATCAATGGTGGAGGATGAAAATGATGTGGAGGGCCTAGATTTCATCTTAGAAAATGGAGGGCTAGGAATAAAGATGAATTTTTAATTCATCTTGGGAAGAGGGGTTTATAAATGAGGTGGAGTGTAGTGGATTATTTGTGAATTAAAAATTCACATGGGGAAGGGTAAAATGAATTTAAAATTCCTTTGGGGAAGAGTGGATATTAATGAGGTATGATATGTGTAAGGGGTGTAAGAGGCATTTAATGAGGATTATGACAAATGTGTATTAAAAATTAGTTTATGTGGCATGGAAATCAATTTTTTATTTATGGGATGTGGGGAGAAGTGTTAATGAGGACCAAGTTAATTGGGGTGGTTAACCTAATTAATCTAGCTGGAATAAATTAGTAGATGGATTAGTGAGAAGTTAAGATTGATTAAATAAGAATTTATTTAATCAATCATAAGGCTAGGATGATATAGGGTAGGGTAGGGATAGGTTAATTAATAGGCTGAATTAATTAGTTAAACTTGATTTAACTAATTAATTGGTTTTAGTGAGAAGGGGGAAATTAACCAAATAAATATTACATATTTATTTAATTAATTAGCTAAAGTTGAACTATTGAATTAATAAAATTAATCAAATTGTTGGAGATAGAATGATGAAAAATTGGGTGATGGAGGGATAATTAATTAAATAAAAATTTAATTAATTGTTTAGGAAGGAAATAGGTATGTTTAGGGAGGTCGGGAGTCGATTCGATGATGAAGACCTTTTTAGGTATCTACAGTTGGATATTTAAATTTTTTTTTTATTTTTAAAATGTTTTTGAGATGTCAATGGATTTACAATTTGGGTAGCCTTTATGCTAGATACCAATGACAAGGGAAAACCAAGTCTAGGTGTAAGGATGGATGTAGGATGGATAGAGAAAATGATGGGGAATATTTAATGGGATGGCAGACTCATGATAGATAGATGGGATGGATAAAAAAGGTTAGCTGGAATGGAATGCTCATGATATATAGATAGATATAAGGATAGGCTATAGTGGATGGATGATTGTATACATCATAAGGGAGTTAGGATGTGATCTCCAAAGACTATGTCACATGAGAATAACATGCCCCCATTCTTGGTGGTAGACTTAGGATTTTGCATGACAAAGCTTATGACAAAAGGATGACATGATGGATTTGATTGTACATGACAAGGTTTATGATAGGTGGATAATGATAGGATTGTATGGAAAGGATGAGGTATACCAAGAAATATCTAAAACATGTTTCAATATTTTGCCCCTATGTTTTTATCAAGATCAAAATTAGGAAGGGAGGATAGATGGACTCAACATGATAGGAATATGGGTGTAATGGCTAAGGATGGTAGGATAGGACATGGCATGATGGAAGATGATAGTGTGGCATAATGGCTAAGGATGGTAGGATAGGATATGGCAAGGTAGGACATGATAAGATGGTGTGGATGAGACAATGTGCCCCCAAGTGTAAGTGACATAGAAGATCAACCTACACATGATGCATGTTTGCCAAGTTTTCATCATGGTACTTATCCAAGGTGCCTATTTACCGAGTTTTCACCATTAGACGAAGAGATTTCTCTTTACTATTTTGATTTTTTTTTCTTTTTTTCCTTTTTTTTCTTGATTTTTTTTATGGGTGTTGTCACATGAAATTACACCCTGCTTGGAAGGATTCCAAGCATTCCAATGACACAATGGGAATGATCTTGAAGTGTGGGACCTTGCTCAAAGAGATCAGACCTCCGGAGAAGGCCGGCTTCCTTGCCTAATTATCACCTAAAACTACTAAATTTTGAGGGGAAAAGGGAGAAGGAAATCTTTAAAGTGAAAGATGAAACAACAAAACTTGAAAGACAAAAGGGTGATGCACCAGACAGATTTAAAGAAACTTTCATAGAACTGAAAAATGCACAACACAACCAGATATAGCAAGGATGTATACACATGTTAGATGATTCTAGCAGAGGCAAGAAGCAATATGATTGAAAGGAACAAAGAAATTCACAGACAACCATATGCAGATTCACATAAAACTAGAAAATCAATAAAAGAGGTATGATAACTTGCATCTATTCAGTAGGAAGGCAAGGTTATAGTGGTAGAAAAAGTTCTATTTGAAAAAAAAAAAATCCTTTAAGCTAAAAAGTTCTAACCCCTTTACAAAAATAAGAATGCATATATATAGCATTCCAAAATAATGCCCTAAGTCGGTTACAAAATTTGCTCAAAGTGTTGTATCAGAAAATATCTCCCCTGAATGACTGTCCACCTGCATCAGTTATGGCATCAAATATCTGAGACTAGGCAGATAGAAGATATTTTTGAGTCTTTAATGCAACATCTTACTCATCGATCTGAAACTAGGCAGTGGGGAAATATCTTTTACCATCAATGAGAGCTACCTCATCTTTGTGCAGCAATGAATGCAAGAAATATCTGCATCTACCCCAAAATGGTCACTGAAACGTCAACTCGACCAACATATGCAAATCTGGATCTGAAATTGAAAAGTGAGAATATTCCTCCAAAAAGGCCGCCATATGAAAGAGGAGGCAAAAACATGCATTTTTGCCTCTTACATCATGTCAAAATTTGCTAGGACAGAGGAGACACAGGTGGTGAAAGCTTCGGTCAATTGAAAGGTTGGGTGATATTTTAGAGATCGGGGTGATATAGAAAAGATCAAGTGATATTTTGGAGATCGGGTGATATAGAAAAGATCGGGTGATATTTCAGAGATTGGGGTGATATAGAAAAGATCGGGTGATATTTCGAAGATCGGGGTGATCTAGAAAAGATCGGGTGATAATTTAGAGATCGGGGTGATCTAGAAAAGATCGAGTGATATATTAGAGATCAAGGTGATCTAGAAAAGATCGGGTGATATTTCAAAGATCGGGGTGATCTTACAAATATCACCCGATGTTTGGAATATGACCCGATGTTTGGAAAATGACCCGATGTTTGGAACATCACCCCTCCTAGAAAATCAAGATTGACCAGAACATTGACCATGCATAACTTCCTTATTTTAGTGAATCTTAGGGTGATGTAAAAAGTAAACTTGCCTATTTTTTCAAGCTCTTTCACATGGTAAGCCTCTTTAGGCAAGCTTTAGACCTTGAGATTTGGGTTCAGACTTCAAGATCACAAATATAGCTTACATTGGGGATATGCACAGTTACTAATGCTGCTTGAATTATTTGACTCCGGCTAGAGGAAAAAATAGGTCAACAATTTGGTGACTTCTATGGGATGTTTGCCTGCTAAACATGAGATCAGTGGCCTTAAGCATCCATTGGGCATGGAGTCAAGTCTAAAACATGCTGGGAAACTGGAACCTACCTCCAAAATACAAAAAGGGGAAAAGGCCTGCATTCTCCTAATGATAATGTAGCCTGTGCAGAAGCACTTAGGAAAAGGGAAAACTAAAGTAGAAATAAGACCTACTCTAATCCTAAACTAACCAGTCAGACATGACTTTAAACAAAGCCATTAACTAGTTCTTGAAAATAACTACCCTTCCTTAACAATTTTACAATATTTTTTACGCATGTGGGCAATTAAAAAGAGGTGAGGGGGAAATAAGTACATCACAAATTGATAAAACACCCCCCCAAAAATGGAGGTAAAATCACCTATCCACCTGGACTGATTGTTGATGTTGTTAGTGTTGATAACTGAGAGGGGGGGATGAATCAGTTATCTTAATTATTTGACTTTCTTTTCTTGTTTAACAATTAGAGCGATATCAAATCACATAACAATGGAAGCAGAAATAAACTCAGTACACATGACACAATAATTTTTGACATGGAAACCCTATTAAGGGAAAAAACCACGGGCTGATTAACCCAAGATTGTATTCTCTGTTAAAAGAATAAGGTAGTACAAAATGACACTTGCTAAGTAGGACTCACTGCCCGAGCACACTGCTCACAAGAGGCTCACTGCCTATAATAGTTTATAGAAGTAAACTAGATAATTGAACTGATGAGAAGCATCCACATCTACTTAGGTTCAGTTCCGGTTAAGCTCAATATACTAAATTACTGCACTTCATTCTTCCTCCTCCTTGGTGTTACTGTCCTGTCACATACTGGACCTATATTTTAGCTTCCACACTACTCTCTACCTTTATTTGCACACCATACAAACTTCACACACCCATTCCCATCCAAATCTATCTGGTATATATATCCGCACCAATGATTTCAACACCTTTCTAGTCGGCAACCGAAATAGTCAATATTTTTCCAAACTCTCATCTGTCGGCTGAATCCTTCCTTACCAAGTGATGCATATCAAGGAGATGCTTATAGAAGTCATCAATCATGTTAGCCAATCATGGATGATACCTTAAGAAACTTGATCACCATCAATATCTCATCCGGATTAAGGTTTGATGCTCTGCCGGTCAGGTCTTTCACAGTCTACTCTGCCAAACAGTAACTCAATACTCATATGCTCATATCTCTTTACTCTTTCATCACCAAAGGCTCAATCTCTAGAATGTATTAGTCAAGGTACACCTCTTGACTTCCCCAAGTCCATACTTTACTAAGATACTTCTTCTGAGAGATTTAGACCTATCTGTCAGACCTTGCCACATGCTCTGTTCTTGTTTACCGGACCACAACACTTTTCAATCTGACTTCCAGTATAGGCACACCATGTCCTGTGGATGGGTGGGATGAACTTTGTTGCCATCAATGACAACACTCATGAAGCTACACTGTGTCTCTTGCCAACAATCTCCCCCTTTGGCATTGATGGCAACACTTAGTGAAAAATGACTAAGTGTCACACTATACTCCCCCTTGGTTGATGCTCTGTTCTAATGTACACTACACTTTACTAAAGCTCCCCCTTAGCTAGATCCCACATTTTTCACTACTCCTCACTGCCCCTTTGACATCAATGGCAAAGGGTAGGGTCCACACACCAAAATTTCTAAAAATTCAACTATACTTAGCCTCATAAGTATATATATAGCATACTTACATATATTGAAGTATGTCTGCAAAAGTTGTCTTCAATTGGACAAATTCTGTTGCCCAACTCTGCTTCGTCCTGTCCAAAATTGAGATGTGACCACTCAACAGGAATGCAAAAGCATCTGCCCTTTTTAGATCTGTCAGATCACTAGTCCAGGCTGTGGTCTGAGCATCTTTTAGAGCCTCATGCATGGCCTCTAACTTAGGGATAATTATCCCTCTAAGCTCACCCAACCTGCTTATTCTATTTTTCTTCTCCTTCTCAAGATTCTTGATTTCATTCAAGACTACAATAGTCCGACACTCTTGATTTATTATGGAAGTGGAAAGAGGATAAAATTTTTGAGATAGTCTTGTCAGTTTATCCTCCTATTCTTTCACTTTCTTCTCAATATCCACTATTACTTTGGACCATGATAGACAAAATTTGTACATTTCTCTGCCATCTTTAAGAGCATTTTCTAAGCTCTTTATCCCAATATCCATATTCCTCCTATCATTAGTTATTAGCCCTTGTACCTCTGATAATCTTTTTACCAAAAAATCCTTCTGGACCTTATCTTCTATTGACTTTTCTAAGGAATCAAAATGTGTGCTAACACTATTAACCATAGATTTGAGATTACCAGATGAAGAGGCTGAGGGATCCTTCTGAAAAGATGGCATGATCTTTTCTAACACACTGGATGCAACTTCTATTATCTCACAGTCTTCCATGTGAGACTTCAGGAGTTTTTCTTTTGCCTTTGCTTGGGCAAAGGAAGCTATCTTCATTGTTTGAACTAGGGAAAGGGAATCAAAATCAAATGGCCCTTGAAGCAATTTCGGTTCATCAATTTCAATCATCTCTTTGGTCAAGAAATCTTTGACAGTTTTTGTAGTGTCTCTTGCTGGAGATAGAATCTTCTTCTCTTCTGTAGTCTTAGAACTGTCACTTGGAGTCTTCTTTGTTTGGTGTTTTTCTTTTTCTTTTTCTTCTTCTTCTTGACTAGTTTTCTCCTCTATTCTTTCTCCACCTTTCGATCCAGAGTCTACAGGGGAAATCGGATGAGGGATATTTGCTTCTTCTTGGACATCTTCTTCCAGAATATAGGAATCTAAGTCCTTAGCTTTCTCTTCACTTGTCCCCCTTGTCTCTTCTACAATTGTCTCAGTAGATTCTCCTTTGTCATCCATGGTTGAGGGTTCATCACCTAAGTCCTCTATCATAGGAAGATTGAATCTTTTAAAAGCATTCCGGAGGATCTCTTCTGTTTCTTTAGCCAATTTGTCTATTTCTCCAAGCATAAGCTAGTTCATCCTAGCCTTGCTCCGAAACTCATCCTTGCAATCTTTGAAAATCATATTCATTTGTTTCTAAGTGATTGAAGGGTAGAGCTAAATAGCTATCTGCTCCTGGATTTCTAGATCTTTTGCTTGGGCATTGTTCTTCCTTATTTCAAGTTCCTTCTCTAAGCTTTTAGGAATTAGAGATATAATTTCAATGAATGCTTTGTTGTAGATGCTTAGATACCTGACTATGGCATCTTGCAATATCTTCTGATCAACTTCACCATAATCATCATAGAATTCAACCATTGGTTGAAGGTTTCCATCCACAATAACTGATTTGATGATATCATCAATGTGAAGAGTGGGTTTTTCAACAAATTCCTCTACCATTTCTTATTTGCCTTGACTGGTAGAGGGTTCATCGGATGTTTTCTTCTTCTTCTTCATTTTCTTGACCTCTTCATCAGATTCTTTCTCTTCATCATCTTTGAGGCTTGTGTATGATCTTGTAGCCTTTGTTTTTGTTCTCTTCTCACCTTTACCAGATGATTTTTCTTCCAGTTTTGATGCCTTTGAGATTTTATCAGTGGTAGGTGCGGATCTCTTAGAGGATCTAGTCCTGGAGGAGGCTTCTGCTGGAGCACTTTCTTTTTCTGCTTCTTCCTTTTCTTTCTTTGCCCTTTCCATCTTCTCTCTATTTGCATCAAGTGCCTCTTTTGATATTCCATGCCTTTTGGTAAATTCTTCTACTTTCCTCCTCACTTTTCTTTTTATTTTTGGTTGTCTTAGTTCCACATGGATCTTCAAACTCAACTCTTCAAAGGTTCCAAACCTTTCTGCCTTAGGATCCTTGGGTTGACTAAACATGTGTTGAATATGTAGCTCTACAATTTTCTCATCTACTTCATACCCCATTGGCATGATCCAGACTATCCTTGGCTCCACTGCCTTCATTAGGCACTGATTAGTTTCTACCACAAAGCATATTGTATCCTTATACTTTTCAACTAGAGATTGGGGGATTCTCTCTTTGCTTTGCATCATATTCTGAAAGTTCTTAAAGAAACCCCAGAGTGTTGTGTTTTGTGCCTTGGCATCACCAAGTCCATGCAAATAATCCCTAATTTGTATGGCAACGGGTCTATCATTTTTCCATATCCATCCATTAGCTCCGGGTAGCTCATTCATATAATAGAAGAATAGATAGAGTATCAAGCCACAATATTTGAAGGAATTTTTTTTGTCCTTCTTTATCTTCTGTAGATTTTCCAAAAGTTGGTTTAGGAGAAGCTCACAAAGGTCATAATCAAAATTTTCTTTTAGCATCTGATAGGCTGTGTAGATTGCAGTTCTGGGTACTGAATTTTCCCTACTAGAGTGATATATCTTGTAACCAATTATCATGGATGCAAACTTGATATCTGGATCAGTGATATCTTCAATTGTCATTGCCCTCTTGTCAAATTTTGATCTGGTGGCCTCACTCACAATTTGGTTTTTGACAGATTTGAGAATAGGTAACTTTCTGGATGAGTGTAAACCAATCACTGCCCTAATAGCATCTTTTGTGATCATGAATGGTCCATTCAACCACATGAAGTTATCATGCACTCTGCTCAAAATGTACTGGACCCATTCATCTTCTATAAAATAGGGGAAATGAATGCACTGTGCAAAATTCTTGTCCCGGATGGCTTGATACTGAGGTTTGAGTTCAAATGAGTCATCTATCAAATGCTTCTGATAGATATCAACCAGCTTAGATTCCCCAAATTCTTCAATGTTCACATGAATATATGCCCTAACATCTTTTATATGTAAAACCCCATGCGGAATGCTTGAAAAGGCGCCTAGGGCATCAACTTCTAGGGATTTGTATGTATGTTTCTTAAATTTTGGTCAAGGCCTATCAGAGATCTTCACCACATATGGAGTAGCCATCTTTCAAAAGATTTGCAAAGAGATATCAAGAACAGAAAATATCTTTTACGCTATTTAGGACTCACAAAGTAATCCAGATCAAATTGTTGGATGAATCATTTTCAGCGGTTGATCTTTGAGAGAATTTGTTGCAAAGCCCCTTTTCTCTTCAAATGTAAATATACAAATGATGAACAAAAGAATCCTTATATTTCTACACAAACCCTAATTCCTTGTTGTAATAACTGCACCACTTGAATCAATCCAGTTGCTTCTAATTTTGAGAGATTTTTTTGGATTATTGGGTTGTACATAGAGTTATTTTTGGTGAATGTTAGCAATCTATCTACCTTTCTCTAATCAATCCATTTATCTGCAAATCTAAATACTTCAATCTTGGATTTCACCGGATCTAACTGTGAAGGTCCTATTTTTTCCAGAAGACTGTCAAACTTGATTAATCTTAGATACTTAACCTTTTCAAAACTTCATGCAGATCTCTCATATCTTTACCAAGAGTTATTTAGATGTTTCTCTGATAGTCCTTTCAATCCACAACATTCTATGTGCTAATTTCAGGCACTAATTGACTGGCTGGGAGAAATTGTTTTCTTTTGTGACTCCCCCTAAGCCAGAGCTCATCTATTCAATTTTTGGAAGGAATATTAGCACCCAATTCTGGTGTGGATCCATTCTTAGCATTTTCTGAACTCCTCTTTACCCAAATCTTGTTCATCTCTCTCTAAATTTCATCCACATTTACTTTTCTTTTTCCTTTGTCTTGGTTTTGATTAAGATGCACCGGACCCCTTTTATCCTGATTCTTACTTCTGCAGAATTTGGCAATATGACCGGATCTATTGCAATTGTAGCAAACAACATTTCTTTGCATATTTGACTGATATCCTCTTGATCTACACTGATTAGCCACATGTCCCATTCTATTCCATGCAAAACATCTACCATTGAAAGAATTGTTCATTTGCAAATTTCTACACTCATGAGATTTGTGACCATACCTTCTGCAGTTGAAACATTGTCCGAAGAAAGATGAGTTATTCTAATTTATTCTTCTTCTACACTGATTTGCTTAATGACCAAAGTTGTTGCAATTATAGTAGTATCCATTGAAGGATGGATATCTTTGAGCATTTGGTTGCCTTATCAGAGGTCTTCTAGGCCTATTTCTTGGATTTCCTAATCTAGAGTTCTTCTAACCAGATCCAGAGCTTTCACCTTTCTCATACCCTAAGCCTTTCTTGTCATCTACTCTCTTTTGACTTTCAAGAAGAACTTCAAGCTGAGTAGAGCTTATCTTGAATTTTTCTTTGTATTCATTTGTTGTTTGAAGATCCCCTTTTAGAGTGACAATATGATTCTCAAGTCGTTCTTCATTATCTCTAGCTTCTTCAAGATCAAATTCCAAGTGCCTGATTATTCTATCCATATTGTGGCAGTCTTCTAATTTTTCTTTAAGAGATTGTTTTAAATCATCTTCAATTTTTCTTCTTTCTTCAATTTCTTGGGTGAATTTCATAACTCCTAATTCCATTTCATGTCTTACCATAATGACCTCTTTTGATAACTTTGTTGGCAAGAGACACTATATGGATTCATGGTTGTTGTCATTGATGGCAACAAAGGTCATCCCACATATCCGCAAGTCATGGTGTGTCTCTACCGGAAGTCAGAATGAAGATTGTTGTGGTTCGGTGAACAAGAACAGAGCATATGGCAAGGTCTGACAGATTGGTCCGAATCTCTCAGAGGAAGTATCTTGGTGTAGAGCGGATTTGGGGAAGTTAAGAGGACTACGTTGAGTGGTATATTCCAAGGATTTAGCCTCCAGTGATGAACAAGGAAAAAGATATGAACAGTTGAATACCAGATTCCTGAGTAACAGTGTGAACAGAGGAAGAACTCACTGACAGAACATCAGATTGCTTTCCGAATGTGTTATTGTTGATGGTAAAGGTTGTGAAGGCATGAATCATGTTTGGCTGACATGATTAATGATATCTACAAGTATATGCTTGATCCGCATTACTTGATGAGCAAGGATTCAGCCGACAGAACAGAGTTTGTGAGAAAATAGACTGTTCTGGATGCCGACTAGAAAGGTGATAAAATTACTTGTGCGGATATATATGCATGATAGATTTAGTTGTGAGAGGTGAGTCGGATGTTGTTAATGTGCGAATAAGTGTAGAGCAGAGGAGGAATAGATAGAGAGATCCGGTATGTGAAAGGAAAGCAGAATAAAGAGAAGAGGAAAGATGAAGAGCAGCAGATCAGTGTACTGAGCCTAACCAGAACTGAACTCCAGCATATGTGGATGCTTCCAATCAGTTCAAGCATTGTATAACATTCTTTTGTAGATAGTGTGTCTCCTTGTAGGCAGTGTGCCTCTTTGTGAGCAGTGTGCTCGGGCAGTGAGCCCTAATTGGCAAGTGCCATTTTGTAATTCCTTATTCTTCTAACAGAGAATACTCTTTGGGTTAATCACCCCGTGGTTTTCTCCCTTAATAGGGTTTCCATGTCAAAAATACTGTGTCATGTGTTTCTCATTTCATGATAATGTTTTTATGTTTGATTCAATGCTACATTGATTAATAAGAAAGTTCAAAAGAAGAAATAATTAGGATAACTGATTCACCCCCCCTCTCAGTTATCAACAATTGGTATCAGAGCTAAGTTCCTCCTAATAGAGCCTAACAGCTTGAGGAAGATCTGGGAGTTCAAATGGACGCATATGGTTTAAAGGAGCAACTCAAGACTACCCTTGAGGATCTTGAATAGTCAAACTCTAAAGTCAATGAATTAAAGGAAAGACTCAAACAGGCTGATGAATTCATGAGAGAATTAAAGGACAAATTAAGTCTCTCTATGAAAAAGAGAAAGGAGCTGCTCCAACAATTGGCAAGATAAAGTGAAGAAAGCAATACAAATGAAGAATTGACTGAGAAAACCAATTTATGTGAAAAGTTATCAAAAGAAGTCATTATGGTAAGACATGAAATGGAATCAGGAGTTATAAAGTTTACTCAAGAGATTGAAGAGAAAAGAAAAGCTGAAGACAATCTAAGACAATCTCTTAAAGAGAAATCAAAAGAATGCCATCAGATGGATAGAATTATCAGACATCTTGAATCTGATCTTGAAGATGCCAAAGATAATGAAGAAAAACTTGAGGATCAAATTGTCTCTCTCAAAAGAGACCTTCAAACAACAAATGAATATAAAGAGAAATTCAAGATAAGTTCTGCTCAACTTGAAGTTCTTCTTGGAAGTCAAAAGAGGACAAATGACAAGTATGGTTTGGGATATGAGAAAGGAGAAAGCTCCAGATCCGGTCAAAAGAATTTTGGATCAGAAAATCCAAGGAATAGGCCTAGAAGATCTCTGGTAAGACAGCCCAATGCTCAAAGATATCCATCCTTCAATGGATACTGCCACAGCTGCAATCACTTTGGTCACAAAGCTAATCAGTGTAGGAAGAGAATGAATCAGACTAATTCATCCTTCTCCAGATAGTGCTTTAACTGCAAAAGGTATGGACACAAGTCTCATGAATGCAGAAATATGCAAATAAACAAATCATTCAATGGTAGATGCTTTGCATGCAATAGAATAGGTCATATGGCTAATCAATGCAGATCAAGAGGTTATCAGTCAAATATGCAAGGAAATGTTATTTGCCAAATCTGTAATAGGTCCGGTCATAATGCAAAAGTCTGCAGAAGCAAGAATCAAGACAAAAGAGGTCTGGTGTATAATCAGAATCAAGACAAGGGTAAACAAAAGATGAATGCGGATGAAGTTAGGAATCAGATGAACAAGATTTGGGTGAAGAAAAGTTTAGAAAATGTAGAGGTTGTATCCGCACCAGACTCTGGTGCTGATATTCCTTCCGGTAATTAAAGGTGAGCTCTGGCTCAGGGGGAGACTTAAAGAAAATCCTGTTCCCCCAGCCAATCAAGTGGTGCCGGATGTGGCACAAGATGCGGAGTAAAGGGTTCTTAGATATAAGTCTTGAGATGATCTAGATAAGATTTCAAAGGTCCGCATGAAGATGTCAAGAAGTTGTGATCGATCAAGTAAGATCTGTTCCAGGAGATGCTCCGGAATGATAGAGGATTACAAAAAGGCCCGGAGAGATCCGGAAGCATATTATCTTATTCTGCGGATTGGACAGAGTGTTTGGGATGTCCTTGTGATGTGTCATCTTGATTTGATCATGGTTGGAAGATCGGCATGATGTTCATGGATCAGGACTGATTCGGTTCTTCAAGTTATCTGAATAAGGCAAACTGAAATAATGTAGGTCGAGCATTTATTGCCATCAGATATTAGGGTTTGCAGAGCAATATAAGGGATTTCTCATAAATCACTTGCTCATTCTGCACTCAAGAAGAAGCGAAAAGTGGAGCTCTGCAACAAGATTCATCAAGTTCACCAAAGATCTCCTGTCGAAATCATTACATACAGAAATCAATCCAACCACTCCGTGTAACCGAAGGCCCATAAGGTATTTTCCATTTTTGATATCTTACTACAAATCTTTTGAGAAATGGCTACTCCGAATATAGTTAAGATCTCTGATAGACCTCACCCCACTTTCAAGAAACATCCATACAAATCTTTGGAGGTAGATCCCCTAGGAGCCTTCTCTAGTGTTTCGCATGGTGTATTGCATACAGAGGACATTAGGGTTTACATACAGGTGAATCTTGAAGACTTTGGAGAATCGAAATTGATGGATATCTATCACAAACAGTTGATAGATGATTCCTTTGAGATTAAACCTCAGTACAAAGCCATCTGGGATAAGCACTTTGCACAGTGCATTCATTTCCCCTGTTTTGAAGAAGATGAATGGGTCTGGTATGTTCTAAGCAGAGTGCATGACAATTTCCTATGGTTGAACAAGCCTTTCAAAATCACCAAAGATGCAATTAGGGCTGTAACTGGTCTGCACTCATCTGGTGGATTACCTGTTCTCAAGTCTGTCAAAAATCAGATAATTAGTGATGCAACCGGATCTAAATTTGACAAGAGAGCTATGACAATTGAAGACATCACTAAACCAGATGTCAAATTTGCATCTATAATAATTGGTTACAAGATCTATCACTCCAGTAGGGAAAATTCAGTACCGGGAACTACAATTTACACAGCTTACCAAATGCTAAAGGAGAATGCAGACTATGATTTGTGTGAGCTTCTTCTAAACCAACTTTTAGAAAATCTGCAGAAGATCAAGAAGGACAAGAAGAACTCCTTCAAGTATGGCAGTTTGATCCTTTGTCTATTCTTTTATTACATGAATGAGCTTCCCGGATCCAGTGGATGGATATGGCAGAATGACAGACCAGTTGCCATCCAAATCAGAGACTATTTGCATGGACTTGGGGATGCTAAAGCAAGAAAAACAGCCCTGTGGGGATACTTCAAAAACTTCCAGAGCATGATGCAAGCAAGAGAAAGAATTCCCCAGTCTATTGTTGAAAAATACAAAGACTCAGTCTACTTCATGGTTGATACTGATCAGTGCCTAATGGAGGTAGTGGAGCCAAGGACAGTCTGGATCATGCCCATGGGGTATGAGGTTGATGAACAGATTGTGGAACTGCATGTTCAACACATGCTTAGTCAGCCCAAAGATCCAAAGGCAGAAAGGTTTGGAACCTTTGAGGAGCTGAGTGTGAAGATCCATGTGGAACTCAGAGAACCTAAGATAAAGAGGAAGGTGAGAAAAGAAGTAGAGCATATTGCTCAAGGCCTAGGCATCCCAAAGGAGGCACTTGATGTCAACCGGGAAAAGATGAGAAAGGCTGAGGAAGAAAAGAAAGAGGCAGAAAAGAAAAGCAAGATAAGTACTTCGATGGAAACCTCAACCCGGACCAGATCATCAAAGGGATCTACACCTGTCACAACCAAAGGCTCAAAAATGTCAAAACTGGAAGGTCAGACATCTGGTAAAGGAGAGAAAAGATCTAAAATAAAAGCCACAAGGGCTTACACAAGTCAGAAAGATGAAGAGGAAACTGAGTCAGATGAGGGAGTAAAGGAAATAAAGAAGCAGAAGAAGAAAGGATCCAGTAAACCCTCCATAGGCCAAGAGAAGGAAGAAATGGTAGAGAAATTTGTTGAAAAGTCCACCCTGTCTCTAGACAGTGTAATCAAATCCATCACTGTGGATGGAAACCTTCAACCAATGGCTGAATTCTATGATGACTACAATGAGGTTGACCAAAAGATCCTACAGGAAGCCACAATCAGGTATCTAAACATCTACAACAAAGCTTTCATTGAAATTATCTCCCTTATTCCTAAGAGTCTAGAGAAGGAGCTAGAAATGAGAAAGGCCAATGCCATGGCAAAAGATCTTGAGATCAGAGAATAGATAGGCTATTCAGCTATATCCCTCAATTGATCACAAAATAATGAACATGGTATTCAAAGACTGCAAGGATGAGTTCAGAAGCAAAGCAAGGATGAATCAGCTTATGCTTGGTGAGACAGACAAGGTAGCCAAGGACACTAAAGAGATCCTCTGGAATACATTCAAAAGGTTCAACATTCCTATCATAGAGGACTTGGGTGCAGAAACAGCTGTGGACTTGGAATCCTCTGCTCCGGGAGAAGTGGCCCTTGAACAGACTAGCATCTCTCCTCCGGTTTCCCCTACAGTCTCCGAATCCAAAGAAGAAGAGAAATTACAGGAGAAGGAAGCAGCGGTAAAAGAAAAAGAGGTTGACAGTACTAAGGGTGCAGAGAAAGAGAAGATTCCAACAGAGAAAACCACAACTGAAAGTGGTAAGAATGTGGAAGGAGAGAAAATTCCAAAGGACAAGACTGCAGAAGAGAAGAAACATCTATCTCCGGCAAGAGACACTGCACAAACTGTTCAAAAATTTCTAAGCCAAGAAACAATAGAGATTGATGAACCGGAGCTTCTAAAAGGTCCATTCAACTTTGACTCCCTCTCTCCGGTACAGACAATGAAGATAGCTTCATTTGCAAATGCTAAGGCAAATGAAAAACTCCTAAAGTCTCATATGGAAGACTGTGAGTTGATAGAGGCTGCTTCCAGAGTGCTTGAGAAGATTATGCCATCGGTCCAGATAGATCTGACAGCCTCCTCTTCCGGTAATCTCAAAACCTTAGTCAGTAGTGTTGATACACATTTTGATTCTCTAGAAAAATCAACTGAAGAAAAGGTCCGGAAGGAGTTTTTGGATAAGAGACTTTCAGAAGTACTAGGATTAATCTCTAATGATAGGAGAAACATGAGTATTGGAATAAAGAGCTTAGAAAATGCTCTTAAGGATGGCGGTGACATTTACAAATTTTGTATCTCTTGGTCAAAAGCAACAGTAGAAATTGAGAAGAAAATAAAAGAGGAACAGGACAAACTACTGAGTTTGTCTCAAAGTTTTGATCCTCTCTCTTCCTCCATAGTAACTCAAGAATGTCAAACTATTGCAATCACAAATGCAATAAAGAACTTTGAGAAGGAAAGGAAGAATATAATTAACCGGATGGGAGAACTTAGAAGGATTATAATCCCTAAGTTAGAAACTATGCATGAGACCATAAGTGATGCTCAGACTACCACCCAAACCAATGATCCGACAAATCTTAAGAGGGCAGAAGCTTTTGCATTTTTGTTGAGTGGTCACATTTCAATTTTGGATAGAATGAAGCAAAGTTGGGCTACAGAATTGGTCCAATTGAAGACATCCTTTGCAGACATTCTTTAGTTTATATGAGTATGTAATATGCGGCTAAGTATAGAAATTTTTTGAAAATTTTGGTGTACGGACCCTACCCTTTGCCATTGATGTCGAAGGGGGAGTGAGGAGTAGTGAAAAATGAGGAATCTAACGAAGGGGGAGTTCCGGAAATTGTATATAAAGATAGAGCATCAGCCAAGGGGGAGCATAGTGTAAACACTTAGTCATTTTTCACTAAGTGTTGCCATCAATGCCAAAGGGGGAGATTGTTGGCAAGAGACACTATATGGATTCATGGTTGCTGTCATTGATGGCAACAAAGGTCATCCCACATATCCGCAAGTCATGGTGTGTCTCTACCGGAAGTCAGAATGAAGATTGTTGTGGTCCGGCGAACAAGAACAGAGCATATGGCAAGGTCCGACATATTGATCCGAATCTCTCAGAGGAAGTATCTTGGTGCAGAGAGGATTTGGGGAAGTCAAGAGGACTACCTTGAGTGGTATATTCCAAGGATTTAGCCTCCAGTGATGAACAAGGAAAAAGATATGAACAGTTGAATACCAGATTCCTGAGTAACAGTGTGAACAGAGGAAGAACTCACTGACAGAACATCAGATTGCTTTCTGGATGTGTTACTGTTGATGGTAAAGGTTGTGAAGGCATGAATCATGTTTGGCTGACATGATTAATGATATCTACAAGTATATGCTTGATCTGCATTACTTGATGAGCAAGGATTTAGCCGACAGAACAGAGTTTGTGAGAAAATAGACTGTTCCGGATGCCGACTAGAAAGGTGATGAAATTACTTGTGCGGATATATATGCATGATAGATTTAGTTGTGAGAGGTGAGTCGGATGTTGTTAATGTGCGAATAAGTGCAGAGCAGAGGAGGAATAGCTAGAGAGCTTCGGTATGTGAAAGGAAAGCAGAATAAAGAGAAGAGGAAAGATGAAGAGCAGTAGATCAGTGTACTGAGCCTAACCAGAACTGAACTCCAGCATATGTGGATGCTTCCAATCAGTTCAAGCATTGTATAACATTCTTTTGTAGACAGTGTGTCTCCTTATAGGTAGTGTGCCTCTTTGTGAGCAGTGTGCTCGGGCAGTGAGCCCTAATTGGCAAGTGCCATTTTGTAATTCCTTATTCTTCTAACAGAGAATAATCTTTGGGTTAATCACCCCGTGGTTTTCTCCCTTAACAGGGTTTCCACGTCAAAAATATTGTGTCATGTGTTTCTCATTTCATGATAATGTTTTTATGTTTGATTCAATGCTACATTGATTAATAAGAAAGTTCAAAAGAAGAAATAATTAGGATAACTGATTCACCCCCCCCCCTCTCAGTTATCAACAAACTTTTCACATAACTTGGTTTTCTCCTTCAGATCTTCATTTGTATCAATTACTTCACCTTGACTTGCCAATTGTTGAAGTAGATCTTTTCTCTTTTTTATAGAGATACTCAATTTCCCTTTTAGTTTATTTATGAAATCATTAGCCTGTTTGAGTCTTTCCTTCAATTCATTGACTTCAGAGTTAGATTGCTCCAGATCACCTAGGGTAGACTGAAGTTGTTCCCTCATACCATACACATCTATTTGAATTCCTAGATCTTCCTCAAGCTATTAGGCTCCATTTGGAGAAACCTGGCTCTAATACCAATTGTTGATAACTGAGGGGGGGGTAAATCAATTATCTTAATTATTTGACTTTTTTTTCTTGTTTAACAATTAGAGCTATATCAAATCACATAATAATGGAAGTAGAAATAAACTCAATACACATGACATAATAATTTTTGACGTGGAAACTCTATTAAGGGAAAAAACCACGAGGTGATTAACCCAAGATTGTATTCTCTGTTAAAAGAATAAGGTAGTACAAAATGGCACTTGCCAAGTAGGGATCATTGCCTGAGCACACTGCTCACAAGAGGCTCACTACCTACAATAGTTTATAGAAGTAAACTAGATACTTGAACTGATGAGAAGTATCAACATCTGCTTAAGTTCAGTTCTAGTTAAGCTTAATATACTGAATTACTACACTTCATTCTTCCTCCTCCTTGGTGTTGCTGTCCTGTCACATACCGGACCTGTATTTTAGCTTCCACACTACTCTCTACCTTTATTCACACACCATACACACTTCACACACCCATTGCCATCCAAATCCACCTGGTATATATATTCGCACCAATGATTTCAACACCTTTCTAGTCGGCAACCAGAATAGTCAATATTTTTCCAAACTCTGATCCATCGGCTAAATCCTTCCTTACCAAGTGATGCGTATCAAGGAGATGCTTATAGAAGTCATCAATCATGTCAGCCAATCATGGATGATACCTTAAGAAACTTGATCACCATCAATATTGGTGGTGCCTGCATGGACATTCAGGATTCAAGCATTTTACATTCACAAGCACTTTCCAAAATTTCAAAAAAAATCTAACTCTTTCGGCCTCTGCAGTAGAAAAAATTGCAAAAATCTATTGTATGCATGTCACTTTGTATATACAAGGGTGTTTGTATATACATGCCTATCAAATGTGCATTAGCGAGTCAAAAGTTTCCATTGGTCTTCAAAATGGTGGAAGAAATGAGTTATATGCATATCAGGTTTGCATGTACATTGGGGAATCTTTTGCAAGATTCTAGTTATATTCTGTGGTTGTATGATAAATTTGCTTGTATATTAGGTTTGTATGTTTAGACATACAATGGCTACATACAAAAGAATATATGCATTTCTGGACATACAAGTGAGAATGTATATCGCATATTCCATACAAGATTCTTTGCTTGTATATAAGGGGTTTGTATGTAGAAGTGATTTTGTACATTCGGCATACAAAGGCAATGTACAAGGTAAGACATGCAGGTAGGTCAACAGCGGTCAGCATCAGGTTATGGGGCCCACTAGTTGTATGTTTGGGATTGTATATTCCAAATATACAATCCAGTTTGCAAGAAAAATATACAACGGTTCGTCTCACATATATCTGCTATAGTGCAATGTATAAGTGATCTTGTATGTTTGGCAATATACAAAGCAGTAGGAGATACATTTGGTGGGGCCCATGAACATACAAAGGCGAATGTATGTGATATACATTCGTGATATGCAAAGAGGAGCATGCATTCCAAAAATGCAAGGGCTGGACCCGAAAGGCTATGCGATATAGTAAATTTAGAGTTGAGGTCCATTGTATGTATATTTCACTTGTATGTTTGCGATGTGCATGCCAATATACAAGGGGAATATACATTCACAATGTACAAGCTGGACTTTAGTGTTTATCAAATCAAGATTGGAGAAAGTATGCAAGGCGAAATGTACATCGGGTGGCAAATATACAAGTCAACATGCAAGCGCACGAATGCAAAGGTAAGTATACAAGCCAGATTTCAGGGGGTTCTTCCAATCCAGCTCATAAGAACCTAGAATCCGCGCCTTGTATGTATTTCCGCATTGTATGTTTACATATACAAGCCGATATACAAGGAAATAATATACATTTTAGACCTGAAGGAGAAATCTACTGCAGCGGATAAGTGTCTGAGGTCTGCGCCTTGTATATCCGCACTTGTATGTGTAATCTGATATACAAGGGAGGTGAGATATAAGCTGGATTTCAAAGCGGTTTGCAACATGTATAATAATTTTTGAAATCTGCGGCTTGTATGTTGAGTTGTATGTATATGCACATATACAAAGCGATAGATGCAAAAAGGAGATACAGGCTAGACTCGAGTTGAATTTCATTTTGTTCTATAATATTTTGGGGTCCGCCTTGTATATCAAACATTGTTGTATGTATATGCTCTTGCATATACAAAGTTTTTTAAAGGAAAAAGCAGGCAGTTGTATATGCATTTGAACATGCATATACAAGGCGAAAAGGGCAAAATAAGGAGAGGAAAAGTTAGTGATAGGTACAGGGTGCCTATGTGGCATGTTATCATTGGCTATTGATTTGTCAGTGTGATCTATGCCGCAAATCATGGCAGGAAAGGAGGAGATCGACGGTCCTGGTTTGAATATTCAAAGCAGTGGATTTTCCTTGTATCCAAAATGGATCTTCAAGGCTAGAGGAGTTCTAGCGCGTGCACTTACTGCATTACCAAGGCTATGAGTTGGTATGCCATTAATGGCAATTTACAGAGGCATTGATCTGATGGATAGGTTAGCTACCAAATTGATGAGGAAGATCTTCAAATAGCAGTGGAGAATCTGATCTCACCTATTCTTCCCTTTGTTTCAAGTGGTGGCATTAAATGAATTATTTTGGCGCTGCCCTGGCGATGCAGTATAGTTGGTGAAATCTTGGGAACACCATGTAATTAATGTTGAGCACCTTCCTTGTTGTATATAGCAGGTTGTGTTGCTCATTTGTAAGGTTGTTGAAAACTGGACAAATCTGGGTGCTGTAATAAGATACTACTGCATTGGTAGCTCTGTTATGGATATCTTGTGATTTTATGAGTCTCATGTTGTATGTTTCATGCATAGATTTACTAGTTTCATGTTGTTTTATATGAGTAATGCTTCATTTGCATGTGTTCTGCTATCTGTCTCCATATTGAGTGTGTTCTTCTTCTGAATCTAGACAGCTAAGGGGTGTCTCAAATTCTAGAGTATTGGTATGATGTATTGAATGCTTGACTTTTTACTTCTGCTCAAGGAGTAGATTGAATGTGTTAGGTTAAGTGTTGGGAAGAAATACATTGCAATAAGGATATATGTAAGTAGAGATGATTGAACACTCTGTTTTGGGAAGTATCTATAAGGCAGATACCATAAAATCCCCTTGAAATCTAGTCTTTGGTATATGTTTATGTTGATCATTCACATGTGTATGTCTACTAACTCTAAACCCTGGATAGGCACCAATCTAATCTTGTATTAAGGTTACACCCTAGATACTAGTGTATGTTAGGGTAAAATTGCAAATCAGGGCAAATGAATAAACAACAATGATAAAACCCTAGCAATGCACAATGAAGCACAAGACAACATGAAAATCAAAATAACAAATGTAAATTCAAACCGATCTCCATGCTATGCTCGATTTATCTCCATTGCTCTTCTCCACCTCGCATGAGCATGCAAGATTTTGAAGGATTATTGTTGGAAGAATGTTGGGTGCTCATTTATGCAGCATAACATTAAGATGAAGATGATATGAGGATGATAGTTGAAGGATGCAAAGGCTCTAATGATATTTTAACAGCATGTGGATACTTGAGGATCAATCCATTTTAGAAAATTTGGCAGAATAATGGTACTTGAAGCTCAATGCATGCTAATGGCTTGTGAGGGGTTTGATTTATAGGAAAGGCTTGGTTCAAATGGATGGTTGAGATTAAAAAGCTAATTGATCGATGTGGACGGCTAGGATTGATTAGGTATTCCCACTCTTCAAGGGAGTTGTAGTCATTTGACAAGTGGCAAGAGAAGGATAGGGCTCATGTGTGCTTGTGTACATAAAAAAGTACTACATATAAAAGATATTAAATAAAAGGCTGTAGTACCACTTATCTTTTTAAATGAAAGAGGCACACATGTCGGCTTAATGATAAGATAAATTAATTAAATAAATAAAATTTATTTAATTAATTGGAAAGTCAGCTTATGATGAGAACTTAATTCAAATAAAATATTTGAATTAGTTGGGATATGAGTTGGATATTAATTAAATAAATAAAATTTATTTAATTAATTGGGATGAGGATAGGATATGATTGGGATATGATGTGGAAATTAATTAAATAAATAAAATTTATTTAATTAATTGGCTAAGTAGGATAAGGATGGGATTGAATGGGATTTTAATTAAATAAATAAAATTTATTTAATTAATTGGCTTAATGGATAAATGGGATTAAGAGTGGGATTTAGGACAAAATGTTACATGATGTCTAAGTGATTTTTTTAACTAGGTGTTGCTAGACATGAACAAAGTTGGGACAAATTTGGGTGTCTACATTTTGCCCCTCTTTGAGATGATGTTCGAGATGATAAGCTTTAGCTTTATGTCAAGTAACATCATTTCAAAGAAGCTAAGGTATGGATAGAGGAAAAGGATGATGATGATGGAAAGATATGATGATAGAAATGATAGGTTGGTTTTTGAAGGATTATTGTTGGAGGAATGTTGGGTGCTCATTTCTGCAGCATAACTTTAAGATGAAGATGATATGAGGATGATAGTTGAAGGATGCAAAGGCTCTAATGATATTTTGACAGAATAACGGTACTTGAAGCTCAATGCATTTTTGAAAATTTGGCAGAATAATGGTACTTGAAGCTCAATGCATTCTAATGGCTTGTGAGGGGTTTGATTTATAGGAAAGGCTTGGTTCCAATGGACGGCTGAGATTAAAAAGCTCAATGATTAATGTGGATGGCTAGGATTGATTAGGTATTCCCACTCTTCAAGGGAGTTGTAGTCATTTGACAAGTGGCAAGAGAAGGATAGGGCTCATGTGTGCTTGTGTACATAAAAAAGTACTACATATAAAAGATATTAAATAAAAGGCTGTAGTACCACTTATCTTTTTAAATGAAAGAGGCACACATGTCGGCTTAATGATAAGATAAATTAATTAAATAAATAAAATTTATTTAATTAATTGGAAAGTCGGCTTATGATGAGAACTTAATTCAAATAAAATATTTGAATTAGTTGGGATATGAGTTGGATATTAATTAAATAAATAAAATTTATTTAATTAATTGGATAGTGGGATTAGGATATGATGTGGAAATTAATTAAATAAATAAAATTTATTTAATTAATTGGCTAAGTAGGATAAGGATATGATTGGGATATTAATTAAATAAATAAAATTTATTTAATTAATTGGCTAATGGAATAAGTGGGGTTAAGAGTGGGATTTAGGACAAAATGCTACAAGATGTCTAAGATAATGTTTTAACAAGATGTTGCAAGGCATGGACAAATTTGGGACAAATTTGGGTGTCTACAACTAGTTTTGCATCCAAACACCAAAATCAAACCTAAACTTCAAAACCCAACCATTAGGACCTTAGAAGTAGTTTTAGGATCAAAATCCTTTGTCTCACAACTGAACATAGGCCCAAAGCTAGCCCCTTTGCACTTATCTCACAGTTTTGGTCTACATAAAGGAGGATTTATCTGCTTTGTATCAACATCCCCCAGTTCACAAGCATATTTTATGGATGTTGAATAGGGAACACCCCCTAGGTCTACTAAAGTGTTGAATAAATTGCCACATCACATGAGGCCTAATGAACCAATGTGAATAATATTGTATATAAATGCTTTTGATGCCAAAATAGCCTATGGGTTAAGAGATAAGGGTCCTACTACTCTCAGGGATACTCTCAGGGGTCCTTCAAAGCCCTTAATTCTCATGTAAGAAAATGTTGCAAATTGAATGTACCAGGCTCCATGCCTATAGATTATTTCTTGAGCTTCCATGCTCAACCTTTTCGTCCTGTCCTCCTCCATGGTTCTCACCAGATGCATAGAGAATGCATCATTTACCAATTTATAATCCTGGAGGTAATTAAATCTTTGCAACTGGGGATGATGATCCCAAATATGAGCATCATTGGTGGTTCCACCAATCTTTCTAACTATTGTTAATGCATCAAATGTGCCTTTGTAAGCACAGGAGTAGACAATGTATGATGTCATATGAAAGGAACAATTTGAACCTCCCAGGTTCGTCAGCTTTTCATGTAGAGCATCACTTATCAATTGGCCCCATAGTGGCTTAATGTCGGCATATATGCACATCATGATGACACCGTACATCCAATCTTTAAAACTACTAGCATTAGGCTGGCCTGTCACCCTGCTAAGTAATGCAATCATATACTGATACTCTTCATCAAAATCATACTTATACAAGTGCACAGGGAGTTTGGCCGCTGCAGGATATGTGCTATTCTTAGCCCTCCATTGATACATGTTCTTCCTTGCCTTCTTCTTGTTGTTTTCATACTCAACTTCAGATTTCTTCAAATCTACACTGTTAACCTTCCTGCCCAATGGCAGTCCAAATGTCTTGGAAAGACCCTTAATGGACAGGTCTGCATATATTCTCCCATGTTTTACCACCTGTCTTGTTTGTGGATTGTATTTTCGTGCACATTCAATAATCAGCTCTGGAGATTCCATGGAGTTCGAAAAACCAACTGCATTCCACATTCCTAACACGAACACTGCATCCAGCAAGGTGCTTTTGTTCTTTTCGTCATTCATTTTGGTAGACCAGGCCTCCAAATTGGTACTTCCTTGATGTGTATCCATTATGGTACCATACTTGAACAAGACCCCTTTAGGAGATGCGAACATGGGCTTGCTAAACTCAGCTTCACACTTAGCTAACCTCTTGTCAGCCATGGATATCTGCAATTAACAAGAATTGTCTTACAATGGATAGTCACAGGCATGCATATAACAATTTATCTCTACTAACATCATGCATACTGTACTTATTCAACCTTTACTTATCATGGGATATATAAACTAAAACCTGCAACATCATACCTGACTATGTAGAAGCAACAGGATGAGGGTTTCAATTACTTACCTAGTTATCCAGATCCCTTTTTATTATACCAGTGGTTTTCTGGAAATGCTTTTAATTCTGGTGATAATCTCATGCTTCTTCCTGCCTGTAAGCTCTGTTCGTCCAAGTATCACCTGTATGAGGGTTTGGAAAGCTAGCACTTTGTAACAATGATTTTATCGCAAGGTAAGTGTAAAAATGACAATTAAATTTACCTTTTAACCTTGCAATTAGGGCAAAATTAGGGTAAACCCTGACGTATTAGATTTTAATCATTGATTTTTTGAAACTTAGGATTTCACCAGGTGTTTCATCAGGTTTTGTGGTCAGTGAGAACTATCTACCACCTCTTTGCGCATTAAATGTCAATGGCGGCAATGAGAGCTGGGTGATATCCGTATGACAGGATATATTCGAATACATGATACAATTTGGATATCAGGGTGATATTTTCAAATATCATCTGAGTGCAATGTGATCATCCTCCTTGAGAGGAAAAACTATCTTGATAAGATCGAGTGATGAATGCACCCTTAAGTCATGCTTTATACATCAGGAGGATATTTCAATATATCGGGTGATGTTACAAAAATGATGATGACTGGATAAAATATAACATCTCTCTCAGAATATTAGGATGACTTCATCGAGATATTGGCTCAGTATATCGCTATGGCATCATGACGTCATCGTCATATTAGCGAGGAGGATCATGTTTAGGAAATATGCCCCCGAGAGGTAAAATGATGATTACGTTATCGTCATGTTGTTTCTTTGTTTATCGGACTTAAATGACATCATCAGGATAATGGCTTAGCGGGATATTTCACAGCAGGAAGATATTGAGCAATATCAAGTTACATTGAGAAATATGACCCTCGCGAAATACATAAGGCTATTGACGGGTAAAGGTCACTATCACCTAAAATTGACGTCCAGATATTTGGACCGCATGATTTATCGGGTGATAAATTAGATCAGGATGACCTTCTGTAATATGACTGATATTGAGAAATATGATCCTCCCCCTAGAAATATTAGGTTTGACCAGGATTTTGACCGTTCATAACTTTCACATCCTAATGAATATCAGGGTGATGCAAAAGGCAAACCTACATGAAATTTGATGCTCTTTCTAAATATGAGGTTATTGGAATGAAATATGAATTCTGACAAACTTGACCTCATGATGATGACTTACCTAGCCTCCCCATGCATGATGATCTGCATGACTTACTTTTACCAAACCGCCAGAAAGCACAAAACAAGCCAAGCAAAAAGTTGGGTCCCTGTTTTGCCAAGTCAAAATGGGGCATGTTGTGTAACCACACAACAAACCTAAACATATACAACTAATCATCACAAAACTAAAAAAAGAAATATCAACATCATCAATATCCATCCATAAGAACTGTAAAATATTTCCAAAAACACAATCACCAAGCTCTCATGCCAACTATAAATGCCAACTAAAAAACATTAGGGATGAATAATATGTTAATAAGCTCCCCCTGAGACCAAGATCAAAGCTGAATTATTTTAAAGAATCAAGAGAGATGACACCAAGTCAATCCCTTGGGCCTTCAAATACTTATTTTGGGAGTGGCTTAGTGAAAATATCAGCCACTTGATAACATGAAGAGACATATTCCAGAGCAACTTCATTTGACAAAACTTTTTCTCTTAAGAAATGATAATGAATGTCAATATGCTTTGTTCTAGAATGCATTATAGGATTCTTAGAAATGTTTATTATGCTTGTATTATCACACAGAATCCTAATAGGTTTAGATACCTCAACCTGAATGTCTTTCAAATTCTGAATCATCCATAACACTTGTGTGCAACAAGTAGCAACATGAATATATTCTTCTTTAGCAATTGATAGAGACATGAAATCTTCTTTCTTGTTGTGCCAGGCTACCAATCTGCCACCCAAAAATAATGTCCCACCAGAAGTACTTTTCTTGTCATCAACATTGCCTACCCAATCAACATCAGTGAATGCTATCAAAGAAAAATCATTGTGCCTTGGATACCATAGGCCATAATCAATAGTGCCTCTAATGTATCTAAAAATCTTTTTTATAGCATTACGATGTGATTGCTTAGGTGTAGATTGAAATCTAGTAGCCAAGCATGCAACCTGCATAATGTTAGGTCTTATTGCTATTAAGTATAACAAGCTACCTATCATTGATCTGAATAAGGTATGATCTATATCAGGCAAGTCAACATCTTTACCCAATTTACAACCAACTTCCATAGGTGTGCCAACTAGTTTGCACTCATCCATTTGAAACCTTTTTAGCATCTCTTTAGCATATTTCATTTGAGATATAAAGATGCCTTTTGTAATTTGTGAATCTTGTAAACCAAGAAAGAAAGAAAGTTCACCAAGCATTGACATTTCAAACATAGATTGCATAACTTTTGGAAAAGTAGAGTATAGGTCATCATCAATGCTAGCAAAGATAATATCATCTACATACACAAAAACAACTAGTATGCTATCACCTTTGGTCATGTAGTATAGGTTACTATCTACTCCTCTCTTTTTGAAACCTTGAGCTTGTAAGTGTTTGTCAAGCTTAGAATACCAAGCTTGAAGAGCTTTTTTAACACCATAAAGTGCCTTTTTCAGCCTATATACATGATCTTCTTTTCCAGTACAATCAAACCCAAGTCAAGTTGTTCCATGTATACTTCCTCTTCAACATCACCATTTAGAAATGTTGTTTTAACATCCATTTGGTAAACTTTGAAATTCTTATAAACTAAGAATGCAAGAAAGATTCTTATTGCCTCAAGTCTAGCTATAGGGGCAAAAGTTGTTGGAGTACAAAACAACACTGAGAGGGGGGGTGAATCAGTGTTGTATATTTTTTAACATTTCAAAACTTGACTCAAAAATGTTGTGCAAAGGAATTCACTAAAAACATAGTCATCATAATATGCAAAACTTAAATAAAGATGATCAAATAGGTGCAACATAATCAACCACAATGAAAAGACATGACACAAGTTTTGATGAGTAGAAAATCCACATAGCGATAAAAAACCACTTTAAAAATTTGCCTTACTAGCTTATTAGAATCTCACTAATTACAACAATTGTCTCACTGACATAGAAAGCCTCACTAGCATACATAGCCTCATTCACAACAGATAATTATTTTGGACACAAGAAAACAATTCAGGGGGTTATCCTGATTCTCTACAACACATTCAACCTTATATCTCCTTTTGTATACAACCAATACATATTTCAAATACCTCCTTCTCAAATACAAAATCAAGACTCGTTTATCCTCTATGTTGAAGTCTCTAAACCTGTGCCAAATGTATACTTCAAGCCCTCTTAATCACTAAAAGTCTCATTTCAATTTGAGTCATTTAAAACAACAATCACATATCATTCTTTCTTAGTCTAAAAATTAGTTTCTCTACATATGTGCTTCATAATGTCTTCACAAAATGTTCTTGAGTTACTTGCAATATTCTATCATACATCTTACAAAATACCCAACTGATTCACATCATTTTCTCTTCAAATTTCTCACAAAGATATTTCTACAATCTTGCATATCTCAGACCTTCAAAATCATTCTCATAATGCACCTGCAAATATAAAATCACATATATCTTCTCTACATAACAACTTCCATCCATAAAGAACCTGCAAAAAAAAAGATTATATTCTTCTTCTATATGATTCATTTTCCCTTTCTCATTAAAATTTCATTTCCTTTTATTGAATATCTTCAACAATATTTTTCAATCTGCAAAAATCATCTTCAATAAAAATTAATTCCAATTTCCCTGTCTAGAACAAATAATCCATTTTTTTTAACAAACCCACTACTCAAAAATCTTCTTCATAAAGATAACTCTTCAAATTCTCTTTTCATTTTTCTTCACCTATAAAAGAATAAGAATAATAAGAGACTTCCATTTCTTCCATATTCCTTCAATATTTTTATCTTCTTTGCAAATTCATTTTTCTCTGCATATTCAACTCTTCTCCAATTTAATTTCTTATTCTTCATAAAAACATTCTACTTCTCACATTCCTTTAAAAAAACTTCTTCATATTCTTCCTTTCAAAAATTATCCTCTCCAATCTGCAAAAAGACATCTTCAAGAATAATAATTCAATCTTCATTATCTCGGACCAACTCTTCATTTCTATAAGAATAGAAAAGAAGCCATTAAAGCCAATAATCTTCACTCATAAAGAATATTAATCAACACTCCACTCATTTAAGGAAAAAAAAAAAACTTCCTCATTTATCTCTTCTGCTACAAAAGGTATCAAAAATTAGAAAGGAATCTCCAAAAATTATCTTTTAAAATCTCACAAAATCTGCTTGATTAAAATGGCTAAAAATAGCGTTAGAAAATCAACACACTCCATTCATAATATATCACACCCTTTTGAATGTCAAAAAACATACTTAAGGAAGGGTGACAAAATTTAAATATTGATCACCGATTCTCCATTGCACACTCAATGCACTTTAAACACAAACCATTGATATAAGTTTGGCGCTCTGCACTTATGTGGAAACCAGTAGAGTCGGTGTTGCAAGACAAGGTGGCTAGTTTCCCACAACCCCTAAACCCTCCAGCAGGTTACCTTAAGTGGCATAACCTACTATCACAAGTCAACTGAATAATAAAACAAAAAGTGCATTGTAATGGTGATAGGCAGAGAAGGCTATGATATTATGAATTTAGGGTTTTAATATTCTTAAACACTTTACAACACCAACCCTAAAGTATAAAAGACAATTTTTTCATCTTTGATAAATGATAAATCTGTCAGCCACTACACATATATGATAATGAAGACCTGCACATATCTAATAATTAAGAGCTCATGATTATTGAACACCTTTGTCCACTTCTTGTTGTAGAATGTTAAGACAGAGTGGGAACCTTAGAGTTTGCTTGAGTCCTTTAGGGTTTACTTGACAAATGAACATGAATGATCATGTGCCTCTACACATGAGTAGCCTATGATTACCTCTATATAAACAACCTCTCTTATGTATGATCAAGTATGATATCAAATATAAGAAGCATGATCAGATTCCTTCTCAACACCATCATGAGCATTCAAAGACTATGAAATCTTGAAGTGAAAGCATCCTGAACAACATGATTATTTGACACTTTCAAGAGCATCCTGAACACATATTGAGATGATCAACTTTGACATCATTCACCAAATTATCATCAAACAAGTAACCTCTGTCATACCTCTAAGAAAGCAAGTACTCCTGACTGAACACCAAGTACACCTAACATGATATTGTATGACGCATAAAGCACATCAAATTTCATGAAGACAACTTTGACAAACCACCATGATAATGGTATTGATGACACAACTTATCACATAACAATGAATCATCATGAACATGAAAATGAGAACCTTTAACATCTTGATGTAATCTCACTATGAAGAGCATCACTTTGCAAGACATAAAGGATAAAGCACTATCGACCTGTATCAACTTGTGACATCAAGAAATCATCTCCATCTGAGGCAAACATGAAGCAACTCCACAAAGCATCCTGAGACATGAAGGATAGAAAGCATGACATGAAACACCTGACATGAAGATCAAAACAACTTTTGACATCTATTGTACCTTGGACAACATGAAGACCATAATATGAACTCCTAACTCTATGAACTCTTGATATATGAACTCCACACACTTCTATCATCGATGACAAACAACTCAACACTTTTTTTGACATCAATGACAATTAATCTCCATCAATCTCCCCCTTTGTCATTGATGGAAAAACTACATGATGCATTTTCTCTATCTCTCCACCTTTTTTACATCGGATGACAATGGTTGAATTAACTCCCCATATTTCACTCCATTGAAAAATGTTAAAGCTTGATCATAACATTTACAATCACATTGCATTATGAGAATTTTGAAGACATAAACTCCTATTAAACCTGTTATCTTTCCTTTGAACCTGTGATGATCTATGATGACAAAATAACAATCCTAAAGCAAGCATATGACAAACCTTGTTGATAATACCCTGAAACAACTCTTCAACTTGAGAGCAACAAGTCACCATGAAGCACACATCTGAAGACATACATCCTGAAGTACAAAACCAGAGAGTAATATCATGTGACACACACCAAACTAAGCATCAAACCACTATTATAAACTACCCATAGACTGTACCATATTCTGCATACACAAAATAAGATCTATTATATCAAAAAAATTGCACAAAAAAGCATTGTCCTGCTATTATGAAGCATGCATATCTATCTCAACACAATATCATTTCTTGTCACTACACCAATAGAAAGATGAAGATGAAAACTGACATCATTGAAATCCTCTAAACACTTATTTTGACAAGATGAAAACTGACATATCTCTGCTAACAAAAACAAACTCCTGATGACATCACTTGTGTTGTAAAACAAAATTTTCATAACAAACAATTCTTTCACAGTCATCATCCCTTTTTGACCAAAATGACAAATCTCCAAGATCTCCCAAAGCATAAAGTATGATGTATGATTATGATGGCATAAAAATGACTCTTAGGTTTTGGATGAATCAAGCCTTTGACATGACACATATGAACTTGAACACCATGCAAAGATATCATAAACACTTCAACATCCATAAACACCAACATGAACACTACTCATCACACTATTCACAACTCATGATGACATGATGACCACACAAGAGATGACCTTGATAAGATTTCTATGATAGTGACAATAGAATATATCTTAATGGACAATCAACCTGCAACCAATCTACTTCTGCACACACATCTTGACATAATAAAGAATGAAGACCATCTATAAGGAATGAATATACTATATTGATGAAGACAATCCTCCTATTCCTACACAAGACACTTTTTACAACACAATGTCAAATTTGATATATACAAAACCACATTTGAAACATACTGCAAACAATAAGAACTACCGTCTCTTTACTGGATCATTCAAATCAGCCCATCAAGTCTGCACATTAACAAACTAACTACACCATCAAGTTCTTCCTACAACAACACTTTGCAAAACAAAATGCAGAGACAAGTGCTATGAATAAGAGCCCTTTAAGAACACCTTAACTAAAATTGAATAGCTCTTTGCTATGACAACCAACACTTCACATTCTTACTAACATATCAAGAACATTTTAAACTGCAACATCATGACAACTTAGCCTTTGTAAGTGTCAACATGATATGAACAAGATATAAATATGATCATTTATAAACCAAGTCACTCAACATCATCAAAATCTTTATGTGTTGAATCCTTGAACATCTTATCATCTTGTTTGCATTATGACATCATGAACCATTGATCACATGTATCACTGACATACACTGAAGAACAACATAGTTATCAACACGATTTTGAACTTCATTTCACAAGACTGATATGAATAGCATCTTAGAAAACATTATCAGGCAAGAATCCAATAGCATGATAAACAAAACAAAATCACCATATTGACAAACACCAAATAATCTCCTCCTGAAACTTCTTGGGGATAATTGATAGGACATGGACAACTCCCCCTCACTTCATGCTATATGTTATGCAACTAATGAAGTGAGTTGTGCAAGATGCACAAGTTTAGGATATGTCTTCTCTTGACTTTGTTTTTTCTTCTAAAATTTCACAAGTTCTTTCTTCTATTTAGGTTTCTTCTTCCAAACCTTTTCGACCTTTTTCATTTTCCAAACTTTCAAACCAGATGATACATTTCTCCAACTATGTGCTTTGTGACCAAGAGAATTGCACTTGAAACATACAAGATTATTATTCCTTCTGCAATCAACTACTTTGTGTCCAAAATGATTACATGTATATCAATAACCATTAAATGAATAATTATACATGTACATACAAGCTTGTCTTACTGAAGAAGCCCTTCTTGGATTCTCTCTAACTTTAGAAGATTGTCCCTTTTCACTGCAAAGTCCTATATTGTCCCTATGTTGTTTTTGTTCATATCATGCAACTTGCTTGTACTCTCTTCAAATTTCAAATTCTTTTCCAGCTTCTTCCTAATATCCTCAAGATCTTTCAGGTTAAAGAGACAATTCCTCCTTCAAGCTTTTGGCATTCAACTATTTTAGTTTCCAAATCAAACTTTTCCACATCAGCTATTCTCTTAGCTTCCTCAACCTCTATTTTCAAATTAATAATCAATTTGTTTTATTCAACTTGTTTTCTTAAATTCTCAATTTGATTTCTTGCCTCTTTAAGATCTAAAAGTGATTTATACTTGCTTTCCTATTATTCTCAATATTTATCACAATTCTGAAAGCATCCTTAAGAGTAGCAGGACCCTTATCTCTTAACCCATAGGCTGTTTTGGCATCAAAAGCATTTATATACAATATTATGCACATTGGTTCATTAGGCCTCATCTGATGTGGTAATTTATTCAACACTTTAGTGAATCTAGCATTGAAATCTGCAACCTGCTCATTTGAACCCTTAGTGATACTAGTGAATTCATTTACAAAAAACCTTGGGTTAGTTTTATCACCATATTGCTCCTTAAAAATCCTTTTGAAATCATCCCATGATGAGATACTCCAGTCAGGTAGATTCTTGTACCATTCTCTAGCTTCATCAACTAAGGATTGCATAAATGATTTCATAAAAACATCCTCATGCTCAACCTCAAAGTTGTCCATGATATTCTGAAAAGCCTTTAAATGATCCTCCCCTGACACAGTATTGTTTCCTGAAAACTTTGGCACCTAAAGCCTTACATGCTTGTCAATGGGGTTAGGGTAACTGGGAATACCATAAAAAACAAGTTGTCTAAATATGTCTAGCTGCATTGGTTGTCTACCAAATTGATTAATATTGACATTTCTATCAGCATTTGATTTCTCACATTATTTAATGGCACTCTAGCATTGTTTGCATTCTGTCTTTGATCATTTTGCTGATACTGGATTTCATTTCTATGTTGGTTTCTCAGGACATCTACATTATCAAGGGTGGGGATTGCATCCTATTGAGCAGTCTTCAAAGCTTGTACCTTTTTTCTTATGTCATCTCTAATTTTCACAGCTTGTAGATATTCAAATTCAGCCCTTAGGTTTTTTATTTCCTTAGCTAATTCTTCATCTTTGGGCATGGAAGAGGATGGTTTCATTCCATTGTGGTCCTCATCATCCTCATCCCTTGGAGATTCAGCCTCTTCAAATCTTTCACTAGGATCTAAGAAAGGGCATTCTTGAAACACTTCTGACCTTATTCTCAGACCACCACCTTGTTGTCTTTCATACGTATCTTGAATCTTAGCCTTCGTGTTTGAAAAATAGAATGACTGCTACCCTGAAGATCTAGGGTTATCTTGGGCACTATCATTTTTTCTAGGAGAACCTTCATGATTGGTTGAGATAGTCACCTTTTTCCTATACATCATCTTTCTGGGTAACTCTTCAAACAGAGGATTACGCAGGGATCTTCTCCCTTGCATACAAATTTTATACTTTACCAGTTGGGAGATTGTTCGGAGTAACCACCTGTAACTAGGAATTATTTTCTTTCAAAACCAGGGATGACAAGATAATACTTTCACTTCGCCTTCCCCAGCGGAGTTGCCAAAATCTGTTGGTGACTTAGATGGGCACAAATTCAATCTTATTTCCCTTTTAACTAGTGATATTTCACCAAATAGGGAGTTTTTCAAAATTTATACAAATACTTGGATATGTTGTAGCCTTGTAAGGATTCATTCAACAGAGTAGCCACCTCGTTGGTAGAGGAAAAAGCTTCAAACAGGCTGATGCTGAAAATTTATTTCTTCCTTTTCTAGGTTCTCCAATAGCAGAGCCACACATAAAACTTTAAATTTACTGCAACAAAGCACTTTGAGGCCTAACTCTTCCATCTGTTAGACTCACACCCTTATGATATGACATTGTTTTCCCCAGTAGAGTCACCAAAATTTGTTGGTTTTTTCCTAGACTGGATGCTTATTCCTAGTTATCCCTACAAGGTAGCCATCCCTCATGCTACCAAGATACCCCACTAATGCAGTAGTATTAATGGAATTCATAAGGTAGAGCTCCACAATACTGAAGACGTACAAGGATGCTCAGAAAATACCACCAATTTTGTTTCCAGTAACCATTGGTTGGTACATGTGCCCAGATTCAGAAAGTATCAAGAAAGTCATGGTTAGTTTGAACAAAATGCAATTACAGCCATTCCCACTGGTAAGGCTATATGATCCTTATGGGAGGATACATAAAATAATAGGGAAACCTATTCATAAGAGGCACCTAGAAGACTTCTAGGCAGATTGTGAAGATGAAGCAGAAGCCAGAAGAAGATACCAAAGGTTGACACTGAATCAAATCAAAACCTTTGACTGCATCCCTATTCCTTCACAGTTGAAAAAAGATGATGGCAGAATAATAGCAGATGAGTATGAAGAAAAGAAAATATATAATGATATAATATCTACACCTGACCTGACCATGCAGGAGGATACATCTTTAGATCCTTTCATTGCCAGGACATTACACCTAACCCAAGCTTGGGTTGATGAACAAATTGAGGCATTGAAGAAGAAGGGTGTTGTTATTACTGTAGATAATAAAAAGAAGAGATGGGATATTCGTGATGAGGAATATGATGATTTTATAACTGAAAAAAGGAAATCTAAAGGAGAGAGGTTGCCTCCACAACAACAGCAAAGTAAAAGACCCCCTAGGGGTAAGAAAGTTGATAATTGTGATTATTGAGAGAGCAGTGTTTCGAGATGAGGAAGCAACAGCATAAGAATCAAGATCAGCATCACCTCCATGGGCAGGTAAACAAAAATCCAAGAGAGATCAGACAGCAAAGGCAGTGGTTACTGAGACCCAAGAAGAGGGTCAATCCTCACAAAAACAAATAGAAGAAGATATCCTTATGGAGGAGGAGCCCGAGGAAGAGGAAGCCCCTTTGTTGTTCAAAAGGAAGAGAAAAGCCCCACGGGTGGTGGTAGATACCCCACTTAAGAAACCAAGAACCTCTATGAGGGGGAGATAAAGCAATCCCCTATACTATTGAAAGGGGTAGGTAGTGAATTTTTTCATAAGGAATTTCAACACAATGTTCCACTTCCTACCATTGTGAAGTTCAAGACTGAACTTGCAAAAGAGCAAAGAAAAGAGACCTCCAAGATATTTGAGGGAGGCATTATCTCATTGGATGAAACAGTTAATCTATCTGATGATGAGGTTGTGAAAGAAGTAGCTTCACAGAAGATGGAAACCCTTGCTGTAGGTTCACACATGACTCCTCATGGGATTTCATTAGTTCAAACAATATTGGAGGAGATGAAGCAAGTGGAATCCAAAAAAGAAAAGAGTCCAGAGAAGATAGCTCAAGAAATAGGGCTGGATACATTAGTTGCACAGGTGACAAGCCCTGCAGTAGTGGATTTGACATGTACACAGGATGTAAGTCCTGAACATCCAGTAGGTGCACTTGATAAAGGAGGACATATAGAAGAAGTGAAGATGGCAGAACCAGAAGGCCATGCTTCAGAAATAAGCCAACAACACCAACAAGATACATCAGCGAAGCCTGTTATAGTAGAGGTTCAGCAAAAGAAGGCTGATGAGAAAGATGTTTTAGAAGATCCTGCTTCTAAAGTTCAAGAAGTAAGTAATGCAGGTGCAAAACAAATAGTGGTTTCAAAACAAATACTAGTACCTACGAAGGATTCCACAATATCCACTGCTATGAATGTGCCTCAACAGGAGGAAAAGTCAAAAGTGGATGAGGTAATAAGGGAGAAGGAGCATGATCACCATGATCATCATATAGACTCATCACAAGATCCTCCACCTCAGGATGATGCTCCTCCAGAAAAGGAAATTCCTCAGTAGGAGGATGTAGCACAGGATTTCCCTCAAGTTGGGCATCATGAAGAAGAAATGAAGAAATCACCTTCTCCATCACATATGCTGACAGATACAGGAGATCAAGGTGAACATCATGATGATGTGGAAAAACATGATCAGGTACCTCGATGGTTGGACAAGGAAGTAAACACAGAGGTAGATTTTGAGATTCAAGAATTTGATGTATCCACCTTGTTTTCAAAAAATCTAATAAAACCAAAGAGGAAGGCCAAAATGACTTCAGCCATTAAGAGAGATCTGACAACTTGAAGAAGAACTGCACAGATAGCAATTCCCACTGTAGATAAAGAAAAGGGTAAAATTACTCTGGAAGAATTCTAGATTAATACAGTTGACTTGGGGTTTGCAAATGAAGACCAGGAGGGTCAAGAAGGTAAAGACATTATGGATTCTTTGATTCAAAAAGTTAAGAGAGAAAAGGAGAAAAATAAGCAACACAAAGAGCACATTGCTCAGTTGCATGCATATATAGGAAGGTTGACTAATCCTGAAGATAGTTCCACTGATCATGTAGTACCATTGACTACTATTTCCCAAGAGGAGGTAAATAAGTTGGATCTCATGAAACATGAGTCATCCATATTAAGAAAGTGGATGTATTCCACATTTGATACAGCAGAAGTGGTAAAGGCCTCTTTGAAGAGGTGGAGTACTCTTAGTGGCTCCAAGAAGAAAGTAGACAAGCTGTAAATGGAGACAGGTAAAAGATCTTTCCAATTGGAGAAGATATTCGATGTCCTTGGAGAAATAAGGAGGATAAATCCCCAACTGCTCATCAACAAATAGGTGTTGAATAATAAAAATGCATTATTGATAGATATATGGTATAAAGACATTGAATTTGAATGTGATGTGCTCAACAGATGCAACAATAAGCTAAGAGAAATCAGCACAAAATTACATGATATGATGTCTTTTGAGGCAGAAATTTTGGAAACGTTGGAAGGAAAAGTGGAAGGGAAGATAGATAATCAAGATGAGGAGTTTGCAATCCAAGCTCTACATAATAACTTCCAATTTGTTGCTGATGATCCATTAGGCCAAATGACGGAATAAATCATGGATAAACTGGTGAGGACCAAGGTGAAAATGGAACATTATAATGAGACACTGCATAATAGAAGAAATAAATTGGATAGCATCAGAAATAAATACTAGGCACATAAACACGCCATTATCAAAGCAAAGACCCAGGATGGTGGAGAAATAGATAAAATCATGCAGTTGTATGAAAATGTCAGGGTCATCATGCAGCCTCATATACAAGGTCGCCATCATCAGGATGATGAAGGGACAGAAAGTGATACACCTGATGATGGAGCGCATGAGTCGGATAAAGTAGATGATGATGCATCATAAAGTAAATATCAGCATCTAATACTTAATGAAAATAAGTATTTCAGATAGTTGCCAGCAGGCAACTTGTGCCATTCGATAAAGTTGACTTAGTCAAGAAAATACTGACCATAGATATTCATAGATAAATCAAGATCTTAGATCTTTTTGTAACGGATTCCTCACCTTGTTCTATAAAAGGTGCAGGAAGGCCTCATTTCAAACATTTGAAACTTAATTGAAATCCATCTGCTGAAATATTCATGGCTCATTTCAAAGCTTTTTGTATACATTTATATCCTTGCATACTTAATGAATGAGAAGACTATTTTGATTACAATTCATCATAAATCTTGAGTAATCAATGTATGAATTCTGGATATATGTTGTGATTTGCTACGTCCCTTGGAGTGCATGTCTACTTGCATATGTTGTTTTCATACATTTCCTTTGAAGTTAGCATCAACTGTATCTAGCTGTGGAATGTCTTGATGAACATATGGTTTGGTTTTCTTCTCTTCATGACTATATCTGATGTACATGTGGTCGAAAAGCTAAAGGTTCAACATTAATTTGAAGCATTTCTTTCAATTTCAATTAAATTTTAGAGCATTTCACCATCATAATTGCAAATAATTGATAATCTTAAGCAAATAATGCAAATATGTGGATATCTCGTAGATAATTAAAAATATTTAGCATATTTGAAGCTAAAGCATGTATAATTGATGAATATCATGCAAAGATTTAAATATTTCTGTATCATTTGATCAAACAACTGCATAAAATGACCTCTCTGTGAAGAATCTTTGCAGAAACAGTGTCATGATGATGAACTCAACGTAAGGCCCCAAAATGGAAACAACAATGCACATCAACCTCTGAGTAACATCAGATGATTAAGACCTAATCACTGGAGACTTGGGATCATGAATTCTCTAAATTCATCATATCTTTCAAGACAAATAAAGGTTAATGTGTACTTTTATTCTATGCTTGTTTGTGATTAACATCATGACCAACATAAATTGGCGCTAGAAGGAGGGCCTATCTGAAAGAAGATGCTCATCATCATTATTTTCTGGTTTGATGATGCAGAGAGTAAGGTAACACCGAATGCATCTATGAATTCCATATATTACTCAAATATTTACTATAGCTAGCTTGAAGATGCTCATTCTATGTAAAGATTTCCAGATCAAATGTAAATATGGCAAGCTTTACAGTAGATCATCATGAATTCACAAATATCAGCCAATGTTAAGTAAATCTGTTAAAGCTTTGAAGAGTTTTGCCTTAGAAACTTGATATCTCGTGGTAAGAGTCATCATACCCCAAATATCACCTCATATTTACACTATCTTTGCAAATATTTTGTAAATATCCAGTCATATCAGTCATCCGATCATAAATATCACCTCAGCTCATGAAATTCAGCTAATATTTACAATCATCTAGCTAATTTCCCACCAAATTTGAGAAATCTTGGCTCACAGGATAAATACCAGGTCAAGATCCACCGAACCTTTTGAAGAACTACCTGTTAGAGGCTTTAGACCTAGGACTATTGATATTCATCACACTCCCGGTTCTAGTGCATCGGGAACACCACTAGAACGTCTTCTTGTGACACCTATTGGTCTTAATATACCTACAGGATCTCCTCACGGTGCACCTTTAGTCCAACCTCAACCGGTTATACCTCAAACTCAACCTCCTCTGGTTGCAATGTCTTTCTTCACAGCAGAATCACCTTTAACCTTCACTGCATATCATGAGTTACCAAAGAATCTGGACAAAATTTGTCCAAAGTATCATCCTTATCAAGATGCCGAAGATCATATCAGAACTTTTAAGGAAGTTTGTTGCAGAGCCAGAACAGAAAATCAAGATGTGGTGTGCAGGTTATTTCCTTTTTCCTTAGGGGAGGAGGCTTATAATTGGTACATCAGTCTTGGTCAGGGTTCTGTAGGTTCTTGGGATGTCTTAGAGAAAGCTTTTCTTGATAGGTTCAAGGTTCCTATTGATCCATCTATGAATTACCATTTGTTTGCCACAATCAAAAGATTTGAGAATGAGCCTATTGCTAATTTTAATGCCAAATTCCAAAAGATGTTGTCCAAGCTAGTGGCTCCTTATATAGTAGTAGATGAAGCTGCTAGAAGTATCTATTATTCAGCTTTGGATTCTTTGACCTCCATGTTCATTAGGAGAGCCCATCCAGCAATTACAACTTTGACACAAGCTTTTCAAGAAACTATAAAGGTCAGTCAGCAGCTGATACCTGCTCCTACTCCAAATATTGCCTTTCCCACACTGCCTGTCATGTATCCAACATATCCTGCACAATATCCTGCATCATATCCTACACAATATCCTAATGGAGCAATGATACCTCCAGCAGTCATGCCTGCACCTTTGCAGATACCTCCATTGAGTATCATGCCACCTCCTAATGGGAATGGCCAATCGTCACAATATCCTGCACAAACTTAGACACCTCATGGTGTTGATCTATCCAACAATAACCATGGATCCTCTTTCTTCAAGCCTCAAATTGAAAATGTAGTAGCCAAAGCTCAAGAAGAGAAAGAGGAAATCAAAGAAATCTCCGCTCAGCTAAGAAAACTGACTATAGAAGTGACTCACTTGAGAAATCAAAATTTCTATTCCCAGTCAAATCAGAATAGAAGTTATTCCAATGACAGACCAAATTATCCTGACAGAGGATACAATAACAGTAATTTCAATAATAGTGGTGGAAATAACAATAATCCTCAAACACAGCCTAGAATATGGAACTCCAGGCCAAATAATGGTTCATTACCATCACCCTTAGATAATCAATCACCTGGTGAAACCAAACAGATTACTAGAGTCAATCTTGCTGAGGTAGCCCTCACTAACTAGTGCAGGATCCACAATACAAATGCTCATGCAAAGCTAGATTGTCCACAATTTCAAATTGCTGCTAGCATTTTTTAAACAGAAGTGTCTAATACTGCAGGGAATCCACCTCAGGTGGAAGGTAATGAAATTGTTCCCTGTGGATATGATTTAGCCCTAGTATTAGAAAGTCATACTGATCATTAGGAATGTTCACAAGAATGTGAAGAATCTGCTTTAGCCTTTGAGTCAAATTATGTCTTTCCCTTTGAAGATGAGAATGAGCCTTCCACTGAACATGAGGAGGTACATGCATACCAGCAGCAATATCCTGGTAAGCATAATTATAATTTGAGAAGTAGCTCCAACAAACCTACTGCCCCATTGACATCTTCTCTACCTCCAAATAATTTCAACACGCCTCTTGATCCCAAAGCTAACAATAATCTGGGATTTTGCAAGGTGAATGCCCAATATCTGTCACCTTAAAATACAGCATCAAAGGATGTTAGCTTACCTCATGAGTTTGATAAACTTGTTACATACTTGGCAGATGAGATGAAAAAGATAAAGATCAGCCTATCTTTATCAGAGTTATTAAAAACCCCTACAATTAAGAAGGCATTAATGAAATCACTAGATGATCTTGCTCCTAGAGAGGATATTCATTCTCCAGGCCAATCTAGTAGTAAAGATCATGCTACTAGAGATAATAATATCAAGCCTAAAGTGTCAGCTACCATCCAAGCTGCAAAAACCTCATATATGACATTATACCAAGATAAGACTGAGTCACCACCTTTCCTCCTTACCATAAGGATGTTTAGCAAGAATTTACACAACTGTTTAGTGGATTCAGGTGCATCTACAAATGTGATGCCCTTGTCTATATGCAATGCTTTAGGACTGCATCCTACTAAATCCTTAAAGAAGGTGACCCAACTAGATAAAATAGAAGTAAGTGTGGTAGGTGAATTAACTCATATCCACATGCAATTAGCATCTGATCCCAGGATTCAGTATTACATTGATATCCAGGTAGTTGACATACCTGACACATATGGGATGCTGCTTAGTAGAGACTGGTCAAATACTTTGAATGGATATATGGCTACTGACTTCAGTCACATGTGGTTACCTTGGAAAGGGATACCTAACCAAATAAGAATAGATGTTGAGCCTAGAATGAAGCACATGATCACTGAGTACAACAAAACAAACAAGATCATATACGTAAACGTTGAACCCAGAGTTTATACCATTAGACCACAGACTATCAAGATAGAAGAGATCTTGATGCTTGAATTTCATCATCATCCTAATGATGATCATCAAGAAGACATGCCGGCTGTAGAACTTGATAGTAATTTTGAGAGCGAGAATGAATAAGATCACTTCAGGAACTTTGAGATGCATCTGTCCAAACAGGTAAAACATTGTCAGTTGTTAAATATTCCTATTTATGACATTCTGATTGATAATTGGTGAAGATTACATGATGAAGCACATTCAAAAAAAACTTGTGAAACATGCTTAGATATGATGATGCTGAAGCAAACATGTAGTGAGGCATCATCATCATATTCTGAGGTAAGTTCTACATCTAGTGATGATGATACTGATTTTTGTTTGTCTTCTACAGAAACCATAGAAAAGGTGATGAATCATGATGAGGATCATATACAGAGAACAGAAGAAATTCTGGTGTATGACCAGATAAATGTTAAGAAGAAAGAAAAGATCACCCCTGGGAGTGATTGTTTTATGGAGCCAAACTATGAATTGTCTGATGAAGACAGAGGTAGTGACCTGACTAAGTTTGAGGAATTTTTAGCAAAAGAGATAGAAAAGATGACACAGCAGCACAGACTTCCCCAGGAGGTCTTGATTAAAGGTTGGTGTAGGTTGCATGAGGCACCTCATTCAGAGACCGCTTGCTCACTATGTTTACACATTTTAAAAAGACATACAGTACCTGATCTAGAAGATCATCCTCCTGATGTTAAAAAGAAAAAGAAATCAGCTTCACAAAGGAAAGAAAAAGTGAGGTCCAAGGCTACTGAAATTTCCAAACTAAAGTGGATATCAGGTGGAGCAGCAGCTAGAGTTGCAAAGAAAAATGAAAGATCAGGTAAACCTCTGGCTGAAGATAAGTCATGGATCCTGAGGTTAGATGGATCCAAATCCAAACAAGGAGCTGGAGTAGGGATTGATCTCATTGACCCATCAGGAAAATCTTACTTAGCTGCATACAGATTACAGTTCCGCTACACTAATAATGTGATAGAGTATGAAACTCTGATTCATGGGATACTATTTGCTCTCAAGAAGAAGGTAAAAATTTTGCATGTCTTTGGAGACTCAGAATTAGTAGTCAGACAGGTAAGAGGAATTTACTCTTGCAACTATAAGAGATTGTCAAATTATAGACACAGAGTGTGGGATTTGATTGAAGATTTTGATGCATTTAATATCACCCACGTTCCTAGAGAATAGAATCATAGGGCAGATGCACTTGCCCAGGCTGCCAGTACATTGGAGCCATTATCTATATCAGGTCTAAAGAGATTTTCATTAGAACTGATATCTGTACCATCAGTACCTGATAATGTTACTAATCTTCAGGTCTTTGATGATGATCAGCATATCCTTGATTTCATCTCTAACAGGGATATATTTGATGCTCAGATCATAGATGAGAATAGTATAGAAGATCAAGTTTGGGAAGAAGATGAAATATTAGAGTTACCTAGCAATAGGATTCCCAAACGTATGATTGAATTAGAAAGAGCCTTTGATTTGGATAATATGTTGAAAGAGAAGGATCTTCCCAAAGCTGATGGAGGTCAATATTCACAAGTGAATATTGGACAAAATGAAGACAAAAGAAATGTCCTGATAGGTAAGGTTTGCACACCAGAAGAGTTAAAAGGAATAACTCAAGCTCTCAAAGATTACATACATGTTATTGCCTGGACATATGATGAATTGAAGACATATGACACATCAGTCATAACTCACACTATACCCCTCAAGCCAGATGCTAAACCTTTCAGACAAAAGTAAAGGCTAGTAAATGCTTTACTTGAACCAATAATTTTTGAAGAAGTCAAGAAGCTGTTAAATGCCCAGATAATCTTTCTTGTAAGGCACTCCACTTGGGTGGCTAATCTAGTCCTAGTTAGAAAGAAGAATGGAGACATAAGGCTATGTGTAGATTTCAGGAATCTGAATAGAGCATCAGAGAAGGATAATTATCCCTTACCATCGTTAGATGAAGTTCTGCAGATTGTAAATGGAGCCAAAATGATGTCCTTTTTGGATGGTTTCTCAGGATACAACCAAGTGATGGTTGATAAGATTGATAGATTGAAAACTGCCTTCACCACCAAGTGGGGGATATTTGCATATAGATGTATGCCATTTGGACTTATAAATGCTAGAGCTACATTCCAGTGAGCAATGGACATAACCTTTAGAGGCTTAATAGGAAAATATATAGTCATATACATGGATGACTTGATAGTATTCTCCAAAGAAAGGGGGAACCATGTAGTAGATCTCAGAAGTGTGCTGAAGAAATGTGAAGAGTATGGAATATCCTTGAACCCCAAGAAATGCATATTCAGGGTAACAACAGGTAAATTATTAGGCCATTTGATAACTGAAGATGGAATCATCATTGATCTCGCCAGAGTGGAGTCTATCATGAAAATACAACTCCCTGGAAGAAAAAAAGAACTTAAGTCTTACTTTGGTAAGATTAACTTTGTAAGAAAATTCATCACTGGTTTTGCAGAGACAGTCAGACCTCTAAATGCCATGCTGAAGAAAGATGCCAAGATTGAGTGGACAGCAGAGGCCAGGGCTGCTTTTGAGGACATAAAGAAAGCCATATCAGTTGCTCCTGTCCTCATCAGTCCTGATTACAGAAAAGATTTTTACATTTATTCATTTGCTTCAGAACATACCTCCACAGTAGTATTGACTTAAAGGAATGAAGAGAAGGAAGAGAAACCAATAGCTTTCATGAGCTGTCCCTTCAAAGATGCTGACTTGAGATATGTAGATGTTGAAAGACAAGCACTTGCTTTGGTCAAGGCAGTAAAGAAATTTAGGCATTATATACTAAGAAGCAAAGTGATCGCAGTAGTGCCTGATGTAGCAGTAAAGATGCTGCTAATGCAGAGTGAACCTGGTGAAAAAAGAGCTAAGTGGATCACAGTTTTACAAGAGTATGACATGGAAATTACACCCATGAAGCTGATATCTGAAATTGATCCAAACATCACAAGTCAGCAGTATGTTATCAATGCTAAGGACAATAAAGAATGGTATTCAGATATCAGGCACATCCTGATTACTAGAAAATGTCCTCCAAGAATGAAAGCTTCACAGAGGAGAGCCTTGAAGATAAGGTCACAAAAATATATGATGAAAGGAGGAACCCTGTTCAAGAAGAATTATGAAGGAATATACCTGAGATGCTTAGAAAAGCCAGAAGCAAATAAGGTTTTATCAGAATTACATGACAAGTTTGGAACAACACATGGATCAGCCCTGGCCACAACACATGCAATCCTCAGAGTAGGATATTATTGGCCCATAGTTTTTAAAGATACAGATGAACATGTTAAATGTTGTCATGCATGTCAGGTTGCTACCAACAAAGAGAAGTATGCTGCCCAACCATTGTAGCCAGTGATGGAAGAACGCCCATTTACACAATGGGGCATGGACTTTATAGGACCAATCAATCCTCCATCCTCTTCAGGCCATAGGTATGTCTTAACAATTACTGATTATTGTACCAGATGGACTGAAGCTGTCAGTAGCAAGACTTGTACTGCAGATGATGTTATTAAATTTCTGGAAAGCAACATTATTACCAGGTATGGAACTCCTTATGCTCTAGTAAGTGATAATGGTTCTGCCTTCACTTCAACCAAATTGTCAAGTTGGGCTTTTGATCATGGGATCATACTCAAGTTCTCATCCAACTATTATCCCCAAGGGAATGGATTAGTAGAATCCACCAATAAAAATTTGTTGAATATCATAAGAAAATTAATAGAGAATAACCCCAGGGAATGGAACTCATTTCTGAAATATGCCTTATGGGTAGACAGAACTAGAATGAAAACTGCATTAGGAAACTCACCTTTCCAATTAGTATATGGGGTAGATCCTATCCTCCCTGTTAACTTGAAAATTCCTACTTTGTAGTTTGCCCAAGAGTACCTAGGCATAAACAATAGACAAGAAGTCAGGTTGCTTTAGCTAATGCACCTAGAAGAGAAAAGAAGTCAAGCAATTGACCAATTTACAAAACATCAAGCTGTTGTCAAACACTGGTTTGACAAGAGAGCCAAAGTCAAAGCCTTCAGGATATCTGATTTAGTCCTAATGTGGGATAAAGCCCATGAGAGGAAAGGTGACCATGGCAAATTTGACAGATTATGGATAGGTCCCTTTCAAATTTCTGAGATACTAGGAGACAACACTTATAGGCTTAAGAACCTGACAGGTGAGGATGTTCCATTGCTAGTCAATGGACAATTCCTTAAACATTATTTTCAAGCCTAAGTGACTTCATGATAGTCATGTGTATCATATTGTACATTTGTATAGTTGCTTGTACAGTTGTGTTGTTGTTGTTTTGTTGTTTTTTTGTTTTGCATTTTGTTTTGGTTGAGTTTTGTTTTGGATTGTCAAGATGATGCACTTCATCACCACAGAAAATAACAAAATTGTTAGGATTCAAGTGATGAGATCAGATTTAGACATAGGTTATGATTCATTCTAAGAAGTATTCATGATTAGGTCTGTGATATCCTTTCATCAGGGTGCCTTTTCTTGATCAAAGTGAATCAATCACAATGAATCACTTAACATCCTTGTGTTTGTTGAACACACAAGTATAGGTGTTAAGTGAAAAATCTAAAGGGACTCCCTTGCTACCAATACAATCTCCAACCTAAAGCTGCAAGTGACTATACCTTGTATAAATGAGCTGACATGATGATATCAGATACAGATTTTAAAGAAAATCAAAAAAGAAATAAAATTAGGCCATCTAAGTAACTCTATCGGGGCTATGAACGCCTGCTGGCAGTGGGGCTCTACTTAGGGAGATTGTATAGATAACCTTGCTGGGGCTATAGACGCCCGCTGGCAGTAAGGCTCTATCCAGGTCAGCTATGAGGGATGATCTCCAAATATGTAGTTTAACACCAGTTACTTATGTTTTCAACTTGCTTTCAAGATGAAGATAATTAATCATTTACACGCACATGATCCTTTGTTAGCATTGTTACCATGATGAACTTTTATCATTCAGAAGATCATGATGCTTGTGCTTAGAAGGAATTAGAATACTTTGGATGAATATGATCACATCACTTGAATCATTGGAATTTTTTATGTTTTCTTTGATGGCAAGTTGTTGTGTGGTTACACAACACGCCCCATTTTGACTTGGAAAAATAGGGACCCAACTTTTTGCTTGGCTTGTTTTGTGCTTTTTGGCGGTTTGGTAAAAGTAAGTCATGCAGATCATCATGCATGGGGAGGCTGGGTAAGTCATCATCATGAGGTCAAGTTTGTCAAAATTCATATTTCATTCCAATAACCTCATATTTAGAAAGAGCATCAAATTTCATGTAGGTTTGCCTTTTGCATCACCCTGATATTCATTAGGATGTGAAAGTTATGAACGGTCAAAATCTTGGTCAAACCTGATATTTCTAGGGGGAGGATCATATTTCTCAATATCAGTCATATTACAGAAGGTCATCCTAATCTAATTTATCACCCGGTAAATCATGCGGTCCAAATATCTAGATGTCAATTTTAGGTGATAGTGACCTTTACCCGTCAATAGCCTTATGTATTTTGTGAGGGTCATATTTCTCAATATCCTCCTGCCGCAAAATATCCCCCTAAGCCATTGTCCTGATGATGTCATTCAAGTCCAATAAACAAAGAAACAAACATGACGATGACGTAATCATCATTTTACCTCTCGAGGGCATATTTCCTAAACATGATCCTCCTCGCTAATATGATGATGACGTCATGATGCCATAGCGATATACTGAGCCAATATCTAGATGAAGTCATCCCGATATTCTGAGAGAGATGTTATATTTTATCCGGTCATCATCATTTTTGTAACATCACCTGATATATTGAAATATCTTCCTAATGTATAAAGCATGAATTAAGGGTGCGTTCATCACCCGATCTTATCAAGATAGTTTTTCCTCTCGAGGAGGATGATCACATTGCACTCGGATGATATTTGAAAATATCACCCCGATATCCAAATAGTATCATGTATTCGAATATATCCCGTCATATGGATATCACCCAGCTCTCGTTGCCGCCATTGACATTTATGCGCGCAGACGTGGTAGATAGTTCCCGCCGACCACAAACCCGATGAAACACCTGGTGAAATCCTGAGTTTCCATAAAAAAATCAATGATTAAAATCTAATACGTCAAGGTTTGCCCTAATTTCACCCTAATTGCAAGGTTAAAAGGTAAATTCAATTGTCATTTTTACACTTACCTTGCGATAAAATCATTGTTACAAAGCGCTAGCTTTCCAAACCCTCATACAGGCGATACTTGGATGAATAGAGCTTATAAGCAGGAAGAAGCATGAGATTATCACCAGAATTAAAAGTATTTCTAGAAAACCACTGGTATAATCAAAAGGTATTTCCATAACTAGGTAATTAATTGAAACCCTCATCCTGTTGCTTCTACATAGTCAGGTATGATGTTGCAGGTTTTAGTTTATACATCCCATGATAAGTAAAGGTTGAATAAGTATAGTATACATGATGTTAGTAGAGATAAATTGTTATATGCATGCCTGTGACTATCCATTGTAAGACAATTCTTGTTAATTGCAGATATCCATGGCTGACAAGAGGTTAGCTAAGTGTGAAGCTGAGTTTAGCAGGCCCATGTTTGCATCTCCGAAAGGGGTCCTATTCAAGTATGGTACCATAATGGATACGCATCAAGGAAGTACTGATTTGGAGGCCTGGTCTGCCAAAATGAATGACGAAAAGAACAGAAGCACCTTGCTAGATGCGGTGTTCGTGTCAGGGATGTGGAATGCGGCTGGTTTTCTATACTCCATGGAATCTCTAGAGCTGATTATTGAATGTGCATGAAACTACAATCCACAAACAAGACAGGTGGTAAAACATGGGAGAATATATGCAGACCTATCCATTAAGGGTCTTTCCAAGACATTTGGACTGCCATTGGGTAGGAAGGTTAACAACGTAGATCTAAAGAAATCTAAAGTTGAGTATGAAAACAACAAGAAGAAGGCAAGGAAGAACATGTATCAGTGGAGGGCTAAGAATAGCACATATCCTATAGTGGCCAAACTCCCTGTGCACTTGTATAAGTATGATTTTGACGAAGAGTGTCAGTATATGATTGCATTACTTAGCGGGGTGACAGGCTAGCCTAATGCTAGTAGTTTTAGAGATTGGATGTACGGTGTCATCATGATGTGCATATATGTTGACATTAAGCCACTATGGGGCCAATTGATAAGTGATGCTCTACATGAGCAACTGATGAACCTGGGAGGTTCAAATTGTTCCTTTTATATGACATCATACATTGTCTACTCCTGTGCTTACAAAGGCACATTTGATGCATTAACAATAGTTGGAAAGATTGGTGGAACCACCAATGATGCTCATATTTGGGATCATCATCCCCAGTTGTAAAGAGTTAATTACCTCCAGGATTATAAATTGGTAAATGATGCATTCTCTATGCATCTAGTGACAACCATGGAGGAGGACAGGACAAAAAGGTTGAGCATGGAAGCTCAAGAAATAATCTACAGGCATGGAGCCTGGTACATTCAATTTGCAACATTTTCTTACATGAGAATTGAGGGCTTTGAAGGACATCCCCTCATGCTGCCAAGATACCCCACTGATGCAGTGGTATTAATGGAATTCATAAGGCAGAGCTCCACAATACTGAAGACATACAAGGATGCTCAGAAAATACCACCAATTTTGTTTCCAGTAACCATTGGTTGGTACATGTGCCTAGATTCAGAAAGTATCAAGAAAGTCATGGTTAGTTTGAACAAAATGTAATTACAGCCATTCCCACTGGTAAGGCTATATGATCCTTATGGGAGGATAAAGAAAATAATAGGGAAACCTATTCATAAGAGGCACCTAGAAGACTTCTAGGTGGATTGTGAAGATGAAGCAGAAGCCAGAAGAAGAAGATACCAAAGGTTGACACTGAATCAAATCAAAACCTTTGACTACATCCCTATTCCTTCATAGTTGAAAAAAGATGATGGCAGAATAATAGCAGATGAGTATGAAGAAAAGAAAATATATAATGATACAATATCTGCACCTAACCTGACCATGCAGGAGGATATATCTTTAGATCCTTTCATTACCAGGACATCACACCTAACCCAAGCTTGGGTTGATGAACAAATTGAGGCATTGAAGAAGAAGGGTGTTGTTATTACTGTAGATAATAAAAAGAAGAGACAGGATATTCCTGATGAGGAATATGATGATTTTATAATTGAAAAAAGGAAATCTAAAGGAGAGAGGCTACCTCCACAACAACAGCAAAGTAAAAGACCCCCTAGGGGTAAGAAAGTTGATAATGAACCCAAAGGGGTGATTATTGAAAGAGCAGTGTTTCTAGATGAGGAAGCAACAGCATCAGGATCAGGATTAGCATCACCTCCACGGGCAGGTAAACAAAAATCCAAGAGAGATTAGACAGCAAAGGCAGTGGTTACTAAGACCTAAGAAGAGGGTCAATCCTCACAAAAACAAATAGAAGAAGATATCCTTATGGAGGAGGAGCCTGAGGAAGAGGAAGCCCCCTTTGTTGTTCAAAAGGAAGAGAAAAGCCCCATGGGTGGTGGTAGCTACCCCACTTAAGAAACCAAGAACCTCTATGAGGGGGGAGATAAAGCAATCCCCTATACTATTGAAAGGGGAAGGTAGTGAAGTTTTTCATAAGGAATTTCAACACAATGTTCCACTTCCTACCATTGTGAAGTTTAAGACTGAACTTGTAGAAGAGCAAAGAAAAGAGACCTCCAAGATATTTGAGGGAGGCATTATCTCATTGGATGAAACAGTTAATCTATATGATGATGAGGTAGTGAAAGAAGTAACTTCAGAGAAGATGGAAACCCTTGCTGCAGGTACACACATGACTCCTCATGGGACTCCATTAGTTCAAACAATATTGGAGGAGATGAAGCAAGTGGAATCCGAAAAGGAAAAGAGTCTAGAGAAGATAGCTCAAGAAATAGGGCTAGACACATTAGTTGCACAGGTGACAAGCCCTACAGTAGTGGATTTGACATGTACATAGGATGTAAGTCTTGAACATCTAGCAGGTACACCTGATAAAGGAGGACATATAGAAGAAGTGAAGATGACAGAACCAGAAGGCCATGCTTTAGAAATAAGCTAACAACACCAACAGGATACATCAGCGAAGCCTGTTATATTAGAGATTCAGGAAAAGAAGGCTGATGAGAAAGATGTTTTAGAAGATCCTGCTTCTAAAGTTCAAGGAGTAAGTAATGCAGGTGCAGAACAAATAGTGGTTTCAGAACAAATACCAGCACCTACGAAGGATTCCACAATATCCACTACTATGAATATGCCTCAACAGGAGGAAAAGTCAAAAGTGGATGAGGTAATAAGGGAGAAGGATCATGATCATCATATAGAAGCATCACATGATCCTCCACATCAGGATGATGCTCCTCAAGAAAAGGAAATTCCTCAGTAGGAGGATGTAGCAGAGGATTGCCCTCAAGTTGAGCATCATGAAGAAGAAATGAAGAAATCACCTTCTCCATCACATATGCTAACAGATACATGAGATCAAGGTGAACATCATGATGATGTGGAAAAACATGATCAAGTACCTCGATGGTTGGACAAGGAAGTAAATACAGAGGTAGATTTTGAGATTCAAGAATTTGATGTATCCACCTTGTTTTCAGAAAATCTAATAAAACCAAAGAGGAAGGCTAGAATGACTTCGGCCATTAAGAGAGATCCGACAACTAGAAGAAGGACTACACAGATAGCAATTCCCACTGTAGATAAAGAAAAGGGTAAAATTACTCTGGAAGAATTCCAGATTAATACAGTTGACTTGGGGTTTGCAAATGAAGACCAGGAGGGTCAAGAAGGTAAAGACATTATAGATTCTTTGATTCAAAAAGTTAAGAGAGAAAAGGAGAAAAATAAGCAACACAAAGAGCACATTGCTCAGTTGCATGCATATATAGGAAGGTTGACTAATCCTAAAGATAGTTCCACTGATCATGTAGTACCATTGACTACTATTTCCCAAGAGGAGGTAAATAAGTTGGATCTCATGAAACATGAGTCATCCATATTAAGAAAGTGGATGTATTCCACATTTGATACAGCAGAAGAAGTGGTAAAGGCCTCTTTGAAGAGTTGGAGTACTCTCAGTGGCTCCAGGAAGAAAGTAGACAAGCTGCAAATGGAGACAAATAAAAGATCTTTCCAATTGTAGAAGATATTGGATGTCCTGGGAGAAATAAGGAGGATAAATCCCCAACTGCTCATCAACAAATAGGTGTTGAATAATAACAATGCATTATTGATAGATATATGGTATAAAGACATTTAATTTGAATGTGATGTGCTCAAAAGATGCAACAATAAGATGAGAGAAATCAACATAAAATTACATGATATGATGTCTTTTGAGGCAGAAATTTTGGAAACGTTGGAAGGAAAAGTGGAAGGGAAGATGGATAATCAAGATGAGGAGTTTGCAATCCAAGCTCTACATAATAACTTCCAATTTGTTGCTAATGATCCATTAGGCCAAATGACGGAAGAAATCATGGATAAACTGGTGAGGACCAAGGTGAAAATGGAACATTATAATGAGATACTGCATAACAGAAGAAATAAACTGGATAGCATCAGAAATAAATACCAGACACATAAACATGCCATTATCAAAGCAAAGACCCAGGATGGTGGAGAAATAGATAAAATCGTGCAGTTGTATGAAAATGTCAGGGTCATTATGCAGCCTCATATACAAGGTCACCATCATCAGGATGATGAAGGGACAGAAAGTGATACACCTGATGATGGAATGCATGAGTCAAATAAATTAGATGATGATGCATCATAAAGTAAATATCAACATCTAATACTTAATGAAAATAAGTATTTCAGATAGTTGCCAGCTAGCAACTTGTGCCATTCGATAAAGTTGACTTATTCAAGAAAATACTGACCGTAGATATTCATAGATAAATCAAGATCTTAGATCTTTTTGTAACGGATTCCTCACCTTGTTCTATAAAAGGTGCAGGAAGGCCTCATTTCAAACATTCGAAACTTAATTGAAATCCGTCTGCTGAAATATTCAAGGCTCATTTCAAAGCTTTTTGTATACATTTATATCCTTGCATACTTAATGAATGAGAAGACTGTTTTGATTACAATGCATCATAAATCTTGAGTAGTCAGTGTATGAATTCTAGATATATGATGTGATTTGCTGCATCCCTTGGAGTGCATGTCTACTTGCATATGTTGCTTTCATACAATTCCTTTGAAGTTAGCATCAACTGTATCTAGCTGTGGAATGTCCTGGTGAACATATGGTTTCGTTTTCTTCTCTTCATGACTGTATATGATGTACATGTGGTCCAAAAGCTGAAGGTTCAACATTAATTTGAAGCATTTCTTTCAATTTCATTTAAATTTTAGAGCATTTCACCATCATAATTCCAAATAATCGATAATCTCAAGCAAGTAATGCAAATATGTGGATATCTCATAGATAATTGAAAATATTTAGCATATTTGAAGCTAAAGCATGTATAATTGATGAATATCATGCAAAGATTTAAATATTTCTGTATCATTTGATCAAACAACTACATAAAATGACCTCTTTGTGAAGAATCTTTGCAGAAACAGTGTCATGATGATGAACTCAATGTAAGGCCCCAAAATGGAAATAGCAACGCACATCAACCTTTGAGTAACGTCAGACGAGTAAGACCTAATCACCGGAGACTTGGGATCATGAATTCTCTAAATTCATCGTATCTTTCAAGAAGAATAAAGGTTAATGTGTACTTTTATTCTATGCTTGTTTGTGATTAACATCATTACCAACAAGGTTCCTTGGTTATTGTACATTTCTTTTTTACTTCATTAGTTTGACTAAGTAACTGACATTTGTTGTTGGTGTGGACAGTGATTTCATGCTTTACTCTGTTGATTCTTACTCCAAGTGTTGGTATTGTTTTCTCTCTCTCAGTTTAACCTTTGGCATTGTTGTCAAAAGGGGGAGAAAAATAGGTATAATAGGTTCATGTTTTAGTTCATTTCATTCATTCATTTTGTTATGGTACAGTTGATTGTAGTCATTCATTTCAGTTGTACAGAAGTTTCTTTGATGGTTATGATGGTACAATCATTAGTTGATTAGTCATTTGGACATTATGCTACAATGGGATCATGGATATTCATTCATTTTAGTTGATGCTATGTTCGCTTTCATTTCATTTGATTATCTCATGCTATTGTTTATTCAGTCTATTATCAGTTTTGGTTTGACATCAATACCAAAGGGGGAGTTTATTGACCCTAGTTCGCATTAGTGTTTGTCAATGATGTCAAACATTAATATAGTTGGCATGAGTTCAGTTGATTTGGTAAGTTGGTACAGTGTTGAAGTGATAGTTGAGATCATACTTTGTCTTCCTATAATTTGAGTTGCATTGGTTCAGTTGATATATTACATGATGACACTTCTTGATCAATTTGACATACTCATTTTATAAGGTCATCATTTATTACATTAAATGAGATAAGGTGACTAAGGGTCACTAAAGGCATTACCTTGTCATTTGATTTGTTTAAAAGATGACATTTGATTTTAATTTCAATGTTATAAATATGTCACATACGAGCCACTTAAGGGATTTAACCCGATCAGTAGGTTTCAGTTTTAATAACAGGTAACAAGGTTCATTTTTCAATATGATGTTACTGGGCCACTTAGGGCACACCAGGATCACAGGTCATAGAAAAATAAACAAGAAAAAAGTAAGACTTATCATTTCATTTGCAATGTTTAACTTAGAGAAATAGCTCTCTTCGAGCTAGGGTTTGACTCTGTGATAATGATGCAAAATCATGAAAAAGACAAGATGAAATCTATAGAATCTCTTGGTCTATGAGGTGACAATGCTGACTAAGGAAGTGAGACAATTATTTTTTAGCTCAAAACACGACAGGAACAACATTCATTCACTTAGGTGTTGTTGTTTCTTTTATGGTTTATGTTTTTGCATTAGTCTATTTTTTTCAATCTACTTTCAAGTTTACTCATGTAAATATAGTTAAGAAATGTTTGGATTTGGGTAACAAAAAGGGATTAAGGGTTTTTAATAGTGATTTATTAAAGGAAATTTTGCATCTAGTTTTATTTCTTGAGAAAGATTTATTAAAAATGCACAAGGGTTTCTAGTTTAGTTATGGGTTTTTATTTCTTGAAAATGCAAAAGAGTTTTAAGTTTTTTGGTCACGGCTATTAAAGAGAAAATAATTTTTTTTATACCCATAACAAATAATGTTAGGGTTCATGACTACTGGATAGTTTAAAAGCTTTACATTTAACTATAGTTTAGTTATGTTGAATCTGTGATTAAAGGATAGCAGTGGTATTAAGACTACTTGACTGTGGTTAAATGTTGTGACATCATCTTTAGAAAAAAAGGAACTATAGTTTGTGATAGTTATATAAACTTTGGTTAAACTGTGATGACATGTATCTTTGATGGTTACATACTATGATAATGATCTTATTGAAGGTTTGTTTGAATCTCATGAATCAAGATATACACAGGTTGGGTTAATTCAACCTCATGACATTGACAACTAAAACTAACTGCTATAGGAAGTTACATGAATTCAGTTACTTGTTCAGACTATACTGTGAAAGGAAGAAGAAAATTTGAGAAAGTTTAAAAGGTATCTGTAATACTTTGTTGAGTTGAGGTTGTATTATATTAATTGCAATATCATTTCAAAGAAAAAAACTATCATTGTATATCTTTTGATCAATTGTATGTGCATAATTTTTATTTGATTCTTGAGGTCTCCAAATTCAATGAGACAATCAAGAACTGAGCTATAGTGAAACAGAGAAATCCTCTATATTGATTCAAATTCTCCATTGTATACATGTGATTATACCAGTGAGGTAGTGATAAAAAGTCAGTGAGACAAATTTGTTGCAAATATGTGCCTAATCGGTGTTGTCATTGATGTCAACATATTCTTGTTGTCATTAGTGTCACCTGTACCTATTTAGAAGACCTGTATGTTGAGGATATTGAGAAAATTAATAAAGATCAAAGCACACGGACCATATGGTTGTGTAGAGGATTGTCTTAAGCAGCTCTAGTTAAGATTTGAGAGGTCCGCATGAAGATTTGAAGAAGCTATGGCCATCTAAGTAGCACCAAGTTTTGCAATGTTCAGAAGAGACAGAGTGACAGTAAATTGGTCTAGATTGCTTTGCATTGAAATATTATGATCTATTGATCTAGAGGAATGTTTGGGAAGTCAGTGTGTATCATTAACTCTAGTGGTTCATGGTTTGGAGGTTCGCAAGTAATCTTTTTAGTATGATAGTCATGACAGACAGTGTTCTTGAGGTTCCGGATGAAGATGCAAGTGATTCTGATGAGTTGAAGTAGTGTGGATGTTATTGTTGAGGTCTCTGGATCATGTGCCTATGGTGTTGGAGGTCCACATTGAAGTTTGAGCTCATTGTTGAAGAATTCTTCCTTAGTGTAGTTGTTCTTCTTAGTCTTAGCTGACTGGATGATTCAAGTGTCTTGTGGATGATCTAAGAGCAATTCTATGGGGTGCAGCATGTTGATCAAGGAAGATTTGAGTCCTAGTTATGTTTGGCCAATAGCTTAGTGATGCGCATTAAGTCATTGTTTGTAGTGCCAACCTTGATATTTATTCCAAGGTTGATGAAGCATATAAAAGCGTGTAGTTGAATTGTGGAAAATCATCCTTGTGCAAAATAATAAAATCCTAAGAAAGGGTTAGAGGTAGAGCAGAGAAGAGGAGTAGAAGAATAAGAGCAGTAAAGGATGAAGAGATAGTGAAGAAGTATTTGACGTAGAATAAAAGCTTTGTGAGCTTTCAATGAAACTGAATCAGGCATGAAGAAGATGCTATTTCTCAGTTAATTCTTTCTGTATCAAATCATATAGGCAGTGAGCCTCCTGTAGGTAGTGAGCCTCTTTGAGTAGTGAGCTATGTGTAGTGCACCCTAAGGCAAGTGCCTTTTCATTTATTTTAAGTACTTTTTAACAAGGTATGAATCTTGTGGGTTAAACCCCATCGTGGTTTTCCCTTAACTGGGTTTCCACATAAAAAATCTAGTGTTATGTGTGTTCAATTTGTTTTTTCTCATGTGTTTTTGATTCATGCTTTAATGTTTACATCATTAATCTGATTGTAAGTTGATAAAGAAGATTAAAAGAAGAAAAAGTTAAATTTGTGAGACAACTGATTCACCCCCCCTCATTTTTCTAGACTAATTCCAACAATTGGTATCAGAGCTAGTTCCTCTAAAAGAAGCTTGACCACTTGAGGAGATCTAAGATGTTGACTTACAAGAAGGGAAGTCCAAGATTTGATGGAAAAAATTACTCCCTTTGGAAGGTATGCATGCAGTGTCATTTGGAATGTATGGGTGATGCCTTTTGGTTGTTAACTAAGAATGAGTATAAGGTTCCTGAGAATGGCTCTATAACTCTAGACGAACTTAGGGAAGATGAATGCAATATTTGAAATAAAAAAGCCTTATTGAGTGCCCTAACAGATACAGAATTGGCAAATGTCCTAGAATTGAAAACTGCCCATGAAATCTGTAAAAAGTTGGAAAATCTATATGAAGGTGACAAATATGTCAAATATGCCAAGCTGCAGAGCTATGAGAGATCTTCTACAGAAAATGTTGGTGGATTATTGGAAGAGTTAGAAATTGTTGCCAAAGTGCTTGGATCCTTACCTATAGCATACAAGCATAAAGTTGCTGCCATTGAAGAGATCAAGACTATGACAACTGTTATAATGGATCAGTTAGTTGGTAAGCTTTCAACATTTGAAATGAGTGAGTTTGGTAATTCTCTTTCTAAGTCTAAATCTTCATTTAAGGCCAATGTATATGGGAAACAAAGATATGATCCGAGTGAAAGTTCTTCAGGAAGATCAAACAGATTTGCAAAGGCAAGGAAGGATCTTGAAGATGATAAAATTGAGACTACAGAACTTGAAGCTCTTATTGCCAAAAGAATACCAAGAGGATCTGGTAAGTATGAAGGAAAGTTTCCATTCAAATGTTTTGCTTGTAATAAGATTTGTCATTTTGCCTCAAGATGTCCAGAGAAGTTTTCAAAGCCAAACCCTAACAGATATAAAGGTTAGAAGAAATGTTACTATGTCCAAGAAACTAAAGAAGGAGTCATAGATGATGAATCTGATCATGGAGGTTCCACTGAAGGTGATTGGGTGTTCATTGCTATCAAAGAAGAAGATTCAGTGTCTACTGAATCTACTAGCTATGCAAATGTGGAAAGTGCCTTGGCTGGTTAGGTTGTTGAAAAGGATGAATGGATGATTGATAGTGGATGTTCTCATCATATGACTGGTGATAAAAGTAAGTTTGTAAGCTTTGAAAAAATATGAAGGTGGAATTGTGAAATTTGGAGACAACTCAGCTGGTAGAATCTGTGGTAGAGGATCCATCTCTTTTGATAGTAAGAACAACACTAATGATGTTCTATATGTGGAAGGACTAAAGCATAATCTTCTCAGTGTTGGACAATTGGTTGACAAGGGTTATGATATCTGATTCAAGGATGGAAAATGTAGAATCTTAGAAAGCTCTAGAACTGAAATGGCATCTAGTACTCAGACTAGAGGTAACATCTTTCATTTGAGTAGTTCTGGTAAGAGTTACTTGATTTATCAGATTGATCAGAGTTGGTTATGGCATAGAAGAATGTGTCATGTGAATTTTGATAACATTATCAAGATAAGTTATACTCAGGCTATGAGAGATCTTCCAAAACTTGTGAAACCTGATAGCATGTGTAGAGAATGTCAATTAGGTAAATAGAACATAACGTCATTCAAGAGTAAAGAACAATTTTCAAGTGGACTATTGAAACTTGTGCATACTGATCTATGTGGCCCTGTCAAAATTAGGAGTGTGCAAGGAGATAGATATTTTATGTTGTTGATTAATGATTACTCCCAGATGATGTTGTTAACCTTCTTAAAAGAAAAATTAGAAGTTCTTGACAAATTCAAGGTGTTCAAGGTTATTGTGGAGAATGAGATTGGTGTGAAGATAAAGTGTCTAAGATCCGACAGAGGTGGAGAGTTTACCTTTGGTGAGTTTGATACATTCTGTAAAAAGCATGGAATAAAAAGACAATTATCTGCTCCTAGAACTCCTCAGCATAATGGAGTTGTGGAAAGAAAGAACCAGACTATTCAAGAATCTGCTAGGACCATGATGATGGAAGCAAATGTTCCACAAGTCTATTAGAGAGAAGTTGTGAGTATTGTTGTCTGCACTCTTAATCAGGTGCAAATCAAAGGTAATTCTGGTAAGACACCTTATAAACTATGGTTTGGTCATCCTCCTACTGTGAGATATTTTAGATTTTTTGGTAGTAAATGCTATATCAAAAGAGATGAGGATCTAGGCAAGTTTGATGCAAGAAATGATGAAGGAATATTTTTGGGTTACTCTACTCAAAGAAAGGCATACCAATGCTTTAACAAGAGATTAAAAAAGATTGTTGAAAGTGCTAATGTCAGAGTTGATGAGAGAAAACAAGGACATTCCAAGTCTTGTGGATATGACTTAGATAATCAAGATGAAAGTTAAAGTCAAGGAAGGCAAGTTCAAACCCAGACTCAGATCCAGATTGATCCACAAAATCTAGTGACTCAAGAGGATAGTGTAGAAGTTGAGGAACAAGCTCAAGAAACAGAAGTTCAAGCAAATCTCAAAACTCCCAGGTATGTAAGGATGAATCATCCTGAAGATCAGATCATAGGAGATAGAAATAAAGGTGTTCAAACTAGGAAAAGAATTGCTAAAGATCAATAAGAGATTTGTTTGATTTCAAAGATTGAACCAAAATCAGTAAGTGAAGCTTGCAATGATGAAAACTGGGTAAAAGAAATGGAAGAAGAATTAATGCAAATTGAAAATAATCACACTTGGGATCTTGTTTCTAGACCTGAGGATAAAAATGTGATTGGGACTAAATGGGTCTTCTAGAATAAACTAAATGAAGATGGTGAAGTTGTAAGAAACAAAGCAAGGTTGGTATGCAAAGGATATTCTCAAGTGGAAGGAATTGATTTTGAAGAAACGTTTTCTCTGATGGCAAGAGTAGAAGTAGTTAGATTATTTCTTGCATTTACTTCTTTCAAAGATTTCAAAGTTTATCAGATGGATGTCAAGTCAAGATTCCTAAATGGAGAGCTAGAAGAAGAAGTCTACATTGAGAAATTGGAAGGATTCTAGTTGTCTAATCAAAAAGATATGGTCTGCAGGTTGAGAAAAGCTTTGTATGGACTTAAACAAACCCCAAGAGCCTGGTATGCAAGATTTGATAAGTATTTGCTAAAGCTAGGTTTTAGAAAAGGCACAGCTGACAGTTATCTTTACTTCAAGATTGATCATGAGAACATATTAATTGTTGAGGTATTTATTTATAATATCATTTTTGGTGGAAATAGAAGCATGTGTAAGAAATTTGTTGATCAGATGCAAAGTGAAATTGAAATGTCCATGTTTTGTGAGATGAATTTCTTCTTAGGTCTGCAAATCACTCAGTCAAATAAAGGTATCTTTATATCTCAGTCTAAGTATGTGAGAGAATTGTTGAAAAAGTTTGGAATGGAAGATTCAAATCTAGTGAGTACACCTATGGTAACCGGATGCAAGTTGAGTAAAGATGATGTTTCCCCCAAGGCAGATTAGAAAAGGTATAGATCAATGATTGGGAGACTACTTTATTTGACTCAAACCAGACCTGACATTATGAATGTAGTTGGACTTGTTGCTAGATTTCAAGCTGATCCTAGGGAATCCCATGTTGTAGAAGTCAAAAGAATTTTTAGATATATAAAGGGAACATCTAATTATGGCTTATGGTATCCAAAAGATAATGACTTCACTCTTCATGCATATACAAATGTTGATTGGGTAGGAGATGTGGATAATAGGAAAAGTACTAGTGGTTGTGCATTCTTCTTGGGAAGGAGATTGGTTTCTTAGTTGAGCAAAAAGTGGGAGGCAATATCTCTATCTACTGTAGAGGCAAAGTATATAGCAACAACAAGCAATTGTACTCAAGTCTTGTGGATGAAGAAAATGTTGAAGGATATCATAATTATGTTTGAAGAACCTGTTACAATTTTCTATGATAATTCAAGTGCAATAAACATCTCAAAGAATCTGGTATTGCATTCAAGGACTAAGCACATATCCATCAAGTTTCATTTCTTCAGAGAGAAATTAAGTGAGAATGAAGTCAAAATGGAGTTTTTTTCTTTAAAGGATCATATTGCAGATATATTCACCAAGCCTCTACCTAAGGATTCTTTTGAGTATCTCAAAGGGAAGCTAGGGGTTATTACCCCTCCTGTTCAGAACTAAGATGCACTAGTGTGCATCAGTCTAATGGAATTCACAATCATATCTTGTGATCTAGATTGATGTTAAGGAGATACTACTCAGGGGGAGTAGTCAGTATGAAAATTTTGGAGATCATTCTGAAACAAAAAGGGGAAGAAGAAATTGCAAACATGCATCTTTTTTCATTGATGTCAAAGGGGGAGAGAAGTCATGTGAAAAACTAGTTGCTAATGAAAGGAGGAGCGGTGAAGAAAGTGATTGCAGAAGTGATAAGAGAAAGGGAGAGAAGTTCTTGTCTTGATGGAGGAATCAGTTTTTCACAACATATGTTACCATCAATGACAAAGGGGGAGATTGTTACAAATATGTGCCTAATCAGTGTTGTCATTGATGTCAACATATCCTTGTTATCATTAGTGTCAACTATACTTGTTTAGAATACCTGTATGTTGGGGATATTGAGAAAATTAATAAAGATCAAAGCATGTGGACCATATGGCTATGTAGAGGATTGTCTTAAGCAGTTCCAGTTAAGATTTGAGAGGTCCACACGAATATTCAGATAAGCTATGGCCATCTAAGTAGAACTGGGTTTTGTAGTGTTCAGAAGAGATAGAGTGACAGTAAATTGGTCTAGATTGCTCTACATTGAAATATTATGATCTATAGACCTAGAGGAAAGTTTGGGAAGTCAGTGTGTATCATCAACTCTAGTGGTTTGTGGTTTGGAGGTCTGCAAGCAATCTTCCTAGTATGATAGTCATGACAGATAGTGTTCTTGAGGTACTAGATGAAGATGCAAGTGATTCTGATGAGTTGAAGTAGTGTGGATGTTATTGTTGAATTCAATGTGCTTGTAGAGGTCTCTGGATTGTGTACCTATGGTGTTGGAGGTTCACATTGAAGTTTGAGCTCATTGTTGAAGAATTCTTCCTTGGTGTTGTTATTCTTCTTAGTCTTGGCCAACTAGATGATTCAAGCATGTTGTGGATGATCTAAGAGCAATTCTATGGGGTGTGGCATGTTGATCGAGGAAGATTTGAGTCCTAATTATGTTTGGCTTACAGCTTAGTGATGCACATTAAGTCAATTATTTGTAGTGCCAATGTTGATGTTTATTCCAAGGTTGATGAAGCATATAAAGGCATGTAGTTGAATTGTGGAAAATCATCCTTGTGTGAAATAATAAAATTTTAAGAAAGGATCAGAGGTAGAGTAGAGAAGAGAAGGAGGAGAAGAAAAAGAGCATTAAAGGAAGAAGAGATAGTGAAGAAGTATTTGGGGTAGAACATAAGCTTTATGAGCTTTCAATGCAACTAAATCAGGCATGAAGAAGATGCTATTTCTCAGTTGATTCTTTCTGTATCAAATTCTGTAGGTAGTGAGCCTCTTTGAGCAGTGACCTCTGGGTAGTACAACCTAAGGCAAGTGCCTTTTCATTTATTTTAAGTTCTTTTAACAGGGTACGAATCTTGTGGGTTAACCCCCACCGTGGTTATCTCTTAGCCGAGTTTCCACATAAAAATTTTGATGTTATGTGTGTTCAATTTGTTTCTGCTTGTGTTGTTGATTCATACTTTAATGTTTACATCATTAATCTAATTGTAAGTTGATAAAGAAGATTAAAAGAAGAAAAGGTTAAATTTGTGAGACAATTGATTCACCCCCCCTCTCAGTTGTCCAGACTAAATTCAACAAAATTAAGCCAGTGAGGCTCTGTGATTGGTAATTTTTCAAAATAAGCCAGTGAGGCAATTATGAGTGGTTTTTCTACCCCATGAGGGTTTTCCACTCAAATCATTGTCTTATGGTTTCTTTGTTGCATCGATCACTTTGTTTATAATACTTGTATGCTTCAGTTTCTTATTTCACAGTCTCTTGCATTAGTAAAGATGTATTCTGCAATCACATTTTGTTTTTGAAAGTCTGGGATAAAATTAAATTCAATAGTTTGTCTACAACACTGATTCATCCCCCCTCTCAGTGTTGTCAAGTGCTCCAAGAGATCTTTGCATTGTGTCATGAGTACAGACGATCAACCTAGATGGAAATTATGTTGGCAAGAGACACTACTCCTATATAGACTTGTGCTTTGTCAATGATGGAAACAAGGCTCAAAGGTCTCATCATTATGATAGGGAGACACAACTCTAGAAGATCACATCAAAATTTAGGTCCGGTTGATAGGTCTGGTTGGCAGAAATAGACAAGTATGGATATGCATAGAATAGAGAATAGTAAGTTGGTTAGTATGCCTCCGTAGATGATGATTTGGTAATGTAGTTTAGGTATGATATTCTTAATTGTTTGATAGTGTTATGCTTTAGAGATTAAGTCCTAACTTCCTCCAGAAGTCACTTTGAAGAAATGTCTAAGTCCGAGTGAGCAAAGGTATAGTAGGGACAATGAACAGGGCACAATGTAATGGTTCACATTTCTCCACAAGATGATATCATGCCTTACAGTTCTCAGGGTAAGATTGGGAATGTGTGAAGAGTCCTTGATATGATTTTGGAGGTGTTTTGTGATTCACAGTAAAAGTTATTAGTTAACAGATGAACCTGTTAAGCATGCTCTTAAGGAACAGGTCCACTGGTGAGATAAATCATTATGTGGAGAAGAGCTAATGTTTGAAGGATCTATATAAGTGATTGAATGATTAAAGCTGACCTATATAAACATGTTTGGCCAAAGATTTGGGTTCACACAACATATAGTGCATTGAATTATGTCGACAAGCTACATCTTTGTATGTACACGTTTCATTTCATGGATGCCGACCTGACAGGGGATCAAATCATGATGTGGATATATAAAGGCAATGAATTTTAGTTAAAAGAGTGTGGATAGATGTGTGAGTAATACAAGCATATGAATATCAGAGTAAAGTTAGAGGATCAATAGTGATGAAGACTTGGGATTCTGAGTTCAGTTACTAAATGACTGCACCTTGGCATAGTGAAAAATGCTTATGCAGTATTCAATCTTCATATGTAATTTGAATTGTATTTGGTAGTAATCTTTCTTCATAAAGGAATTGAGCCTTCATCAGGGTTTTAAAATCCCTTATTGTAATCTTGCTAGGTTTAGAGTTGAGGCAGTGAGCCTACTAGAACTAGTTGTACTTCATGGCAATGAGCTAGTATGTTCTAGGCTCATGGAGTGACCAAGCCTGAACATCATTTATAAAGATTGCAATATATATTTGAGAGCTAATCCTCTCCATGGTTTTTCCCTTTTTGGGTTTTCCACATAAAAATCTTGGTGTCCATGTGTCATGTTTTTATGGTTGTTGTTCATATGTATGTTGTGTCTTTGTTTAATTAATTTTGGGAAATCGTTAAAAGTTATAGTACATGGAAAAATTACTAGAATATTGATTCGCCCCCCATATCAGTGTTCTTGATATTCAACAATTGTTATCAGAGCAAGGTTCCTTGGAAGAAGCCTAACAGCTTGAGGAAGATTCATGAAGGTTCATCAATGGCAGCACAAAGGTGTCTCACTTATTCTAAAGGCAATCCTTCTAGCAGCATTGTAATTGGCAATCAAGTATATGTCAACAATGAACAATTTGAAGTAGCTCTGGAAGATCTTGACAACTCCAAGGCTGATATCAAGGGTTTAGAGGAGAGTATCAAAGAAGTTGATGATTGCATTCTAAAACTAAAAGAGCAGTTTAGTAAATCTTAGGAAAGAAGGAAGGAATTGTGTGAGAAACTAAAACAAGCAAGTGAATCCATAAAGAGTATTCTTAGTGTGATTGAAGAAAACACCAAGAATGAAGAATATCTGAATCAAGTTGTGAATGATAAGTCAAAGGAATGTGAAAAATTAAGAAAAGAAGTTTTGCTCTTAAAACTTGATTTGAAAGCAACCAAGAGCTATGAAGAAAAGTTTAAGCTAAGTTCTGCAAAGTTTGATGAAATGATTGCTGGACAAAAGAATACTGATGACAAGCAAGGTTTGGGATTTGAAAAGGGAGAAAGTTCAAAATTCAGGCAAGCAAATTAGGAGAAACCAATTCAGAAATCAAAGAAAAAGACCTAGAAGAGCTCTAGTCAGATAACCAAATGCTCAAAGATATCTGTAGATTAGGAAAACAAATGAAGTTAGAAATACAAACTAAATGCATAAAACACAAAGTTATACCTCACATGAAGACCCAATCTCATCAAGGGAGGAGGAATCTTGCACCCAAGAGCTCCTAGATTAGATGACCCAATTTGATTCAAATGTGAATTGCTCTTGCTTTTCAACACAATATGATGATAGTATGATGAAGAGATTTGAGAGAAATTTGGGCATGGTTTTGATGCAAGAAGAAGTTGTTGAATGGCTTGGGTGAGGGTTTCATTTATAGATTTTTGAAAAAGGAATGGAGGGTGAGGATCAAGAGTTGAGATCAAGGGCTCTCATTATTTGAGAATTTTAAATTCATAGTGGATGATTTAAAAATTTATTTTTAATGAGAGTGGATTATGACAAATTGAATTTTCAATTCAATTGGTGGAGGACAATTGAATTAAAAATTCAATTAGTGGAGGACTATTGAATTTTCAATTCAATAGTGGAGGACAAATTGAATTAAAAATTCAATTAGTGGAGGACAATTGAATTAAAAATTCATTTGTGGAGGACAATTGAATTAAAAATTCAATTAGTGGAGGACAATTGAATTTTCAATTCAATAGTGGAGGACAAATTGAATTAAAAATTCAATTAGTGGAGGATAATTGAATTAAAAATTCAATTGGTGGAGGATAATTGAATTAAAAATTCAATTCGTGGACAATTGAATTAAAAATTTATTTTTGGATAATGGAGGATATTAGCTAATTAAATATTAAGAATATTTAATTATATGTGCAACATGGTGAGGTGGAAAGATGAGGTGGATTTTGTGAGGTGGATTTATGATTAATTAAATAATGTAGGATTATTTAATTTATGTGAGACATTAGAAGAATTTAGGGAATTTAATTAAATAAAATGATTTTATTTAATTATGGGATAATGAACCAATCAAATAAACTTAGAATATTTATTTAATTGATAGAGGAAAATAAGAATTCAGATAAATATTAAAATATTTACTTAATTTGACATGAGCCAATTTTAGGTGTCTATAGTATCCATCTTTCAATGGTTATTATAATTCATGCAATAAGTTTGGTCATAAGGCTACTCAGTGTAGGAGCAAAATAAATCAAAATGTTCCATCATTCTCTAGTTAGTGTTTCAATTGCATGAAAATTGGTCATAAAGCAAATGAATGTAGAAATCAGATCAGGAAAAGTTTTAACAATGGAGGAATGAAGAATCCTTCAAAGGTAAATGCTTCACATGAAATAAAATTGGTCATAGAGTTGTTGTATACAGAAGTCCAGTAAGCAATGGATTCAATGGAAAGTGTTTTGGATGCAATAGTTTTGGGCATATGGCTAATCAGTGCAGATCAAGACCAATCTACAGTAACAGAAGAAATCAAGGATATTTCTCTACCCTTGATTTCTTCTGTTACTGTAGATTGTTAGTGCTGGAATCCAACATGAAGGTACGTGATATAATCTGATAAGAAAAATCTTTTGGAAGAAAATATGGAAGGAATTGTGTTAGTGCAATACATTATGGAGTAATTTTGAGTGACTATGTCTAATAGAAGAAAAGACAGACAACTTTTTGAAATAATCATTAATGACGATTAGGTTAAGTCATGCAGAGGATAAAAGGAAAATTGTTAAGTCTCAAAATCACTTTGCATCTGAAGCCATCAGATATTCAGAGAGATTGAAGCATAAATTGAGCAACGATAACCAAGATTTGAGGCAATTGAAGCAATTTGGAGGAAGGAAACCCTAGTTCAACAAAACAAGGTATTTTCTCCATTAACCTAACTGTGAAATTGTGATAAATTGCAAACCCTTTTGTTATTGATATTACTAAAAGGTTAGGGTGCTACCACAATAATGGGTTACACTTTCTGAGACATCCTGATTTTTGTTTAAATCACATATTTTTAGAAAATATAATGATTTAAGCCTTGAAAGGTTCCATTTAAAGGATTTTAATTGAAGAGGGTTTGATCAAACCCCCTTAGATTCAAACCCCCTTGGATAGAACCCCACTAGTTTTAAACCATACCTATAATGGAGTCTCCTCTACACCTATCAAAATGCTAATAAAAAACTAATTTTGATATATCTTTTGAGGGATCAAATGAATTCATTTAAAATTTATGCTTTTGAAGTATGTAGTCCTTATTATAAGCTTCCCAAAAAATATAATTTTATATATATTTAATTTGATTATTATATTTATTTTTATTTCTTGTGAATGTATGTTTTTCACTGAACATCAAGTTCTCTATTCTACACACATGAAAAATTAGTAAATTACTGAAACAAAATTCTAAAAAATATCTATACACTAGGTATTGATGTCCTTGTTTCAACAAAAGAAAAAAATTGAATTTCGACACATACAAAAAAAGTTATGTTTTACGGAATATGCCTATCTAAATTATAATTGGTTTGGCTTAAAAAATTAGTTAAAAAATATATATTCAACAAAACATTATGAAACCAAATGCATACACTATATACCGATGTTACCAATCTAAATTAAAAAGAATCAGAATTTTATCCTTTGTAGAAAAAATGTTATGTTCTACGGAATACACATCACTTTAAAAAAATGTTGTTTACTATTAAAAACCAGTTATCAGATGAGATGCAAAATAATTTACAATTTCACTCCAAATTTTAAAAAATATATATATTTAGAATCTACAAACAAAACCTCACAAATCACTAGTTCGCATCATCTTCAAATTCCTAATGGTTTAGCGGCTATACATGTCAGAACGTGAAGATTTAGTTCAAAATATGGATTTCAATGTCAAGTTTGGCCAAAAAGTGTAACCCATTATTGTGGGATGACCCATTCAGTCCCAAATTCAAGAAACACCCTCATAAAACAACTGAAATTGATCAAATGGGTGCATTCTCAAGTATACTAAATAGAGTTTTATATGTCAAAGATGTTAGGGCATCTATTCATGTTGCCCTAGAGGAGCATGGTGGAACCAAATTCATAGACCTATATCAAAATCATTTGAGTGATGATCAATTTAACTTGAAGGAAAAGCACAAAATTCTGAAAGAAAAGAAATTCATCCAATATATTGAGTTTTCCACATTTACTGAAGATGAATGGGTTTGATACATGTTGAGCAGAATTCATGACAAATTGATATGGTTAAGGAAGGGGAAACCCTTCAAGATAACAAAGGATGCAATCCAAATAGTTATCGAATTAAAATCTACCAGAGGTGTGCCTCTATTGAAGGCAATCAAGAATCAAGCAATTATAGATGCCACCAGAGCCCAATTCAACAAGAGGGCAATGACAATAAATGATATCATTGATCTTGTGGTAAAATTTTCTTCAATGGTTATAGGGTACAAGATCTATTTCACCAGCAGATAAAATTCTATCTCAAGTATGGCAATTTACACTGCATACCAAATGATCAAAGAAAATGTGTATTATGATCTGTGTGAACTACTGAGAGTTCAGTTAATGGATAATCTAAAAAAGACCAAAGAAAGCAAGAGCTATCCCTTCAAATTTGGTACAATCATTATCTGTTTATTCTTTTATTTTCTAAATGAATTTCCTAAGCACAGGGGTTTGATCTGGTTAAGCAATTAACCAGTAGTTGTCCAAATAAGACAATGTCTTAGCAACCAAGGTAGTCAAAATGAGAAAAAAGTAGCTCTATGGGGATTCTTTAAGAACTTTTAGAGCATGATGCAGTCTAGGGAAAGAATTCCTAGGGGAATTGTTGAGAAGTACAAAGACAATATCTATTTCATGGTCACCAAGGACCAATGTCTAATGGAGTTTGTTGAGCCCAAAACTATTTGGATCATGCCCATGGGGTATGAAGTTGATGGTCGGATATTGGACAATTATGCCCAACATATGTTAAGTAAACCTAAGGACACAAAGGAAGAAAGGTTTGGCACATATGAAGAAATATCTATAAAATTGTATGTTGAACACAGGACACTTGAATCCTCTAGAAAAGTGAGAAGAGAAGTAGAAGAAATTGTGGCAAGGTTTGGCATAACCAAAGAACAACTGATGAAAAAGATAGAGAAAGTAGTAGAAGAAAAGAATGAACAGGTATAGGTTCTAGAGGAATCTCACTTGAAGCAGGTTAAACCAGAAATAGTTCAGAGGACTACTAGGAGCTCTGCTACCCCCTCTGGTGGCACATCATCAACAAACCTGGAGAAAACATCAAAACAATTCTCTGCCAAAGACATGAAGAGGAAAAAGATGAAGGGAATAAGATTATATATTAGTGTAGATGAAAAGGATGATGAATAAATAGAATTAGATGAAGAGGTGAAGAAGATGAAAGCTAAGGCTATTAAAGCCTCCAAAAGTAACAAAGAAATGCCCTCTGAAAAGGGCAAATCTAGTAAGAGACAAAGAAAGGAAAAGCCCCCAACACCTGCAGATGTAATAAAGGCTATCACTGTGGATGGGAATTTAAAGCCCATGATTGAGCACTATGATGAATATAGTGATGTTGATAAAAGAAGTCTAGAAGAAGCCATTGTGAAATATCTAAACATCTTCAACAGGGCTCTTATTGAGATTATTGATCTTCCAAATACCCTGGGAAGTATTCAGTTAGTCAGAAATGAAATTGCTATGGCCAAAGACATTGAGATTAGACATCATGCACTAGCAAGGCTATGTCTGAAAATCACTCTTGAAGAAGGAGCCAAAATTTTTAAGGAGCTTAAGGATGCCTTCATATCAAAGAAAAGAATGAATGCATTGATGATAGGAGAAACTGATAAAGTGGTAAAGGAAATAGAAGAGATCACTATGGCAGCTCTAAGGAAAAACAACATTCTTACCATTTATGACAAAAATGAAATAGATGGTGAAGATAACTCATATGTTCTGGAAGTCAACATTGGGAAGGAGATAGTTGAAGAAAAGGAAACTCTGGCCTCTTAAGAACATCAAAAGGTCACAAATACTGCTAGAGAAAAGACTACGAAAGAAAACTTATCAACTACACAAACCATTTCTTCTCTGCCTCATCAGATTGAAAAGGACTTGGCACAGAATGAATAGAAGGAAGACTCAAGCAAGGCCATGGATATTGATCCTCTGGAGCTGGAACAAGAAGATGTGGTCTCCAGTGCAGCAAGAGACACTACAGAGGTAGTAAAAGAGCTGTTGGAAAAAGAACTAAATCTGGATGAACTTGAGTCAATCCTATTAGTTTAAGGATAGACAACTGAGAGGGGGGTGAATCAGTTGTCACCAAAACCTATTCCCTTTTGTTTATTTAATACCTTCTTATATTTCAACAGCATATCAATGATTCTAATCATGAAGCATAATGCAATAATTTAAGAGCAGAAATAAACTCAACACAAATAACACCAAGATTTTAACGTGGAAAACCCAATTAAGGGAAAAAAACCATGGGGTGACTAACCCAAGATTGTATTCTTTGTTAAAAGAATATGAAGAATAAATGACACTTGCTAATTAGGGCTCACTGCTCACAAGAGGCCCACTACATATAGGAGACACACTGTCTACAGAATAATATAAGTATTACATACTTGAACTGAAGATTAGCATCTTCACTATGCCTAAATCAGTTCCCTTTAAGCCCAACAGTTCTGCTCTGCTCCTCTTCACCACCACCTTCTCATCATGACAACATACACATTTGAATGACTTTACAATTCTTATTTATGCATGACATCGACTTTGGAATGATCATCAAAGTCAGTACAACACATACTTATTTCATTACAGAGCAGTTACAAAAATAACTTGACTTATTACAAAAACTTTATGCACATCACTATACTGTCAGCCACACATAGTTGAGACTTCAATCTTCTTTGAGGAACATGCCATGCTTCACAAATCATCTTCAAGATCATCCGCAACATGCACAAATCATCCAGTCAGCCAAAACTGGGAGGAGCATCATCATCCAGAGATAAATCTTCAATTACGAGCTCAAACTTCAATGCAGACTGCCAACACAAATTGGACACAATCTAGAGACTCCCACAAGCTTGCTTTAATCATCAAGAACATTTGCACCACTTCTACTTACTGTAGTCATTCACATCTTCATCTGAAACCTCAAGAACATAGTCGGTCCTCACTATCATATTAGAAGGATTACTTGCAGACCTCCTAACCATGAACCAATTGAGTTGTCAATTCACATTGGCCTCCCAAACATGCCACTAGATCCATAGAACATGATATTACATTTTTGAATCTCACCGGACCTATTTGAGCCACTCTGTCACCTCTGAACATTTACCAGAACTAGTTTTACTCATATGGCCAAAACTTCTCCAAATCTTTATGTGGACCTCTAAAATCTTGACTGGGACACCTTCAGACACATATCTACAAACCCTTTGATGTGCATACTTTGATCTACAACTGACTGGGATCTTAGCTTCATAGAACTTCACTATCTTCACTGTCCTTCTTTGTTTCTGGTAGGGATAATTTCTCAATATCCTCAACACACAGCTCATCCAATCCTTGACATCAATGCAACAAGAGTATGTTGACATCAATGACAACACTGGTTAGGCCTATACTTGCAACAAATCCAAGGTCTAATAAACTTCAACACAATGTCTCCTGCTCAAATGTTCAAGTTGCCCTCAATTGCTCAATCCAAAGCAAGAGAATAAATGTTAAAATATCATATTGAAGATAGTGAACTTATTAATGAAGCATCTGACATTTTAGAGAAGCTATTGCCTACCTACAAGAGGACTCATCCATGCCCTCAGCAAACCATCTAAAGGGCCTAATAAATTCTATAAGTAAACTGTATACACCTAAAAATGACATGACTCTATCTAACTAAATATTCTTAATATTTATTTCATCCTGATTCCTCTATCAATAAATAAATAAATCAATTTATTTATTTGGTTCATATTCCTCCCATTAATTAAATAAAATCACTTATTTAATTAGTTTCATCAAATTCTTCCAAATTCTTTTATCTTCTACAATTAAATAATTCTTAATTATTTAATTAAATCAAATCATTCCTCCAAATTTAAATAAATAAATCAAATTTATTTAAATTCTCTCATTCTCTAAAAATAAAATATAATCAAATATTTTATTTATTCTTCTAATCATGCACAAACAATTAAATAAATTTATTTATTTAATTTGCTTTCTTATCTTCTAATTCCTCAAAAATCTTCCAGATCTTTTAAAAATAAATCTTCTTCTTCATGCACACAAAATTAAATAATTTATTATTTAGTTTCCCTCAAATCATGCAAAAAGCAAAATCACAAGTTGAGTTAATTGATTTATTCAATCTTGTTTTTATCAACAACTCTTAATTTAGAAAAAACATTCTAATTTATGAAATTGAATCTTATCTTTATCTTTTAAAGCAATTAACTCAAACAAAACAACTTTTTGTGTGACACGTGTCGTGTGCACGTTCATCATGAATTCTAGATTTATCTCCTTCGTCAATCTTCTCATTTCTTCTATACTATTGATCTTCCTTTTCTCAAGTCTATAAATTAAACCCTCTTCCTTCATTTCTATAATCCAAGCTTTTAGTATCGTTACTCTGCAGGAATTACAACATGCCTTTGGCACCAAACCATTCCATAGTTTGCAATCACCCTTTTATCATTGCATTTGTTGTGAAGCTCCTCTTCATTACAAGAAGTATCATAGCCATTCCCACTTGACATCTTTGAAATAGTAAGGAAGTGTACCTTCTGAGGGCCATATTCATACACAAGATCATTTGAGATAGGCGAACAACGGAAGCCGTGAAGTAAAGAGGTTTGCAAGATTTATCTTTGTTGTTTTGGATCTTCTTTGTTTCTTATTTCATTGAGTTATTGGATTACTTTATTAATCATTAATAATCATTCTAATTTTTTGATAGCATTTTTGGCACCCACCATGAGGCCTTGCCCCAATTTAACCAAAAAACTAAGTTTTTGTGCATTAGGTTCTGTACACAGGGAGATTCTGCACATCTAATCATTTCCAACACGCATCTGAGCTCTGTTTCCATGCATTTGATAGATTGGCGCATCCATACTCTGTTTCAACGCATTTGACCTCTGATACGGTGCATTTACCAAAACTATGCATATACTCTCTGATTCTACACTTTTGACCTCTGTCTCAGTGTATTTGTAATTCTGCACATTTGATCTCTATTTCTGTGCATATGATCTCTCTAGTTGTACATCTATTCTGACAGTGATTTTTGAGTTTTTCTTGTGATTTTGCTAACACTTAACACTTCTCACAGGAATATTTTGTGATCTACTTGTAGGTTACGGGTTGGTTTAGTCATATAGTTACATTTGTTAACTCATATCTAGATCTAATTAGCCAAGGAAAGTAAATGGATGTTCATGCAAATCTATTTAGATCTAACTAGGAGGATTGTAATTTGATCTTGTTGCATCAACAACTTAAACATAGTCCCTACTAGATGGATATAAAATTGAACCATTGCTATCTTGCTTTCAAAGTTAACAAATCATGTGTGTTCCCAAGTAGCTTAGCTCATTTAGTCTTTTTCATTTTAACTAGGGGAAAAGAACCATTGTCTTTTGTGTTTTTGGAATGATAGTGGCCTATGCTTTCCCCTCTTTTGGGTGACCAAAATGTGAAACCTATCATTTCACATGTGTTTCCTTTAGAGAGGCCTACCCTTGGATATCCTTCCGTCCAAGTGGGAATGACCTTAAGTGGTAACAAGCTAAAGCCAAGCTTTGCCTAGCCACTATAAATTAATTGTGTTTGGAGTGAAAGCTTCAAGCAATGAGTGTTGTTTTGTTATACCAACAGCTAACCTTCACCAAAACCCTCCAAGGCACAACCCTTGAAGGCTAGAAGACTCCATAACAGAGAGTAGTGTTGCCACATGTATAACCACTCAAACAGTTTCCCTTACTACTTATCCATTGTTTTAGTAGCCCAAATCCCTCTATTTGTTGGCGCAGAAGGTGGGACCTTCGAAGCTGCCCCAATTCTCGTGGTTCTTAGTAGAGATAGTAGGGACAATCCTAAGGTTTGGTGGGGGTACGAGCCTTGGGAAACTTGAATCTTGGTATGCATGAGAAGTGAGTACCATGGAGGGGAACTGGTGGTACGAAGATCCTGAAGCTATCTGATTTGAATATGCATGGCTAAGGGATCCAACAAATATTGCCCTTGCCATCCTAGGATTTGTACTTGTTTTTTAGTCAAAAAAGTCCAAAAATTACAAAAAAATCTAAAAAAGATCAAAAATCATAAAAAATTCTGTGTTTTCTATGTCTTACTTGCCATAATTGAGAAATTAGATCAAAAAGATCAACTTTCACCCAAGAAACCAAAAGCATCAAAAAATGTGCCAAAAAACATTGCAAAAACAATAAAAAACCCAGAGCTGTACATTTACTTTGACCTGCTGTGCATTTCCTTTGACCTGCTATGCATTTACTAAGACCTACCATGCATTTACTGCATGTTACTGTGCTTTTAAACTTCACTAGACCTGTGCATATACTTCGACCCGTAGTGCATATACCTTCTATTTCAGCGCATTTGTTGTTGCGCATCCACAACAGTGAGAATTTCCCGGTCCTTTGAGAGAAAATTTTCAACCTTTCTGAGTACCCATTTCAACCTTGTTCCAGTTTCAAAGATTAGATTTACCATGTGGTCACTTCTCCTATCCATTTTCCATAACATACCCAATTTTTCCAACACTCACATCATCCAAAACTTCACCAAATCTTCCAAAAAAAACTGAGTCCAAAGTATCAAACCAGGTTGCAACAAGATAATTCTAGATCATAGTAAACCCAAACAATCACTAGTAAAGTCTCCACTATGAGGTTACATCATTCTTCTCTATAAAACTTTTCACTAGTTGTGTTGGTCCAAGAGTAGTCCCTTTCAAGTAAACGGATTACTAACATCCTTGCTTGTGGCTATCGTTTTATATCAACTGATTCATTTGAAATCATAGATCACAGAAAACCCTTGTCAAAATCATTTCACCACAAGTATCCCCTTCATCGCAACCTTCAAACTCACCTTGTCAAAGCATCCAATCTCATAACATCCCATCCCAAACCACATCACATGGTCCTAACTAGATCCTAGAAACAAAAACTACTTGAAATGGCTGGAACATTAGAAAGGATTGTGTCCCCTCATGATAGTGATGAGGAAATTTCACAAGATGAGATACAAAAAACACTCCAAGACAGGAAATTCCAACACCTAATGGACAAAGTCATCAACCAAGCCCCTCAAAGTACTTCCTCTACCTAGCAGACCAAGGGCATAAACTCCCCGCTGACTTTGACATCGATGCATTGAAAGAACTAGGAGAGGAAATAACTCATGAAAAGAGCATAAATGAGGAAAGCACCCTTGACAAAGACAAAGGAAAGAAAATAAGGGACCCCAACATACCTATAGACACACTGACAAAACAAATTCAAACTTTACAATAGCAATTTGTGGACCTCCAAACAGGGACATTAACTAAAACTTATTCATTGGATGATATCTTGCCATACCCTTTCGACAAAAGCTTAAACATGGTACCCTTCCCCTTTCAGTTTGAATTTCCTAAATTTGACAAATATAGAGGAAAGGGTGATCTTAGGGACCACATATGAGAATTTAGCACCGCATGTCTAGTGGTAGCCCACAATGAAACATTCCTCATGAGCCTTTTTCTTAGATCACTAGGAGGACAGGCCATGGAATGGATCTCTAGACTACCCCTGGGTATCAAAACTTTTGATGAGTTAGTAAACAAGTTTGTCACACATTTCTCATACAACATTGAACATAAGGTATCTATGCTAGACCTATGCAACACAAAACATAAAAGTGGTGAATCTTTCGCCGCTTTCCTACAAAGGTGGAGACAACTAGTAAGCAAATGTCCTCATCATATACCAGAGAAACAAATGACTAAAATGTTTATCCACAACCTCAACCCCGATCTTAGCTACCAAATACAAATCCAAGGTCCTACCACATTCGCAAAAGTGATTGAGATGGGATTGTTTATCAAAAAATCTATGATCACAAAAGGACAAATAAAGTTGTTCAAAGACACTCCTAACTCTAACTACACCACGGACAAGTCAAAATTTTGGACCAAGAACAAAAATGTGGTCAATGTTGGAGTGGTTGACACCAAAGCAGCGGCTCCAAAACAATCAATCCTCAACATCATGGGCGCTTCAAACAATGCAACACCCAAAAAAACTCTAGGAAATGAACAGAGATAATCACCATGGACTTTCTGTTCTAGTTGAAAGTTTACACCATTGGGAGAATCACTTGAGTTTGCCTTAAGAAAGTTGTTAGCAAACAATGAGATCACCCTTCCCTCCACAAGAAACTATGAACTACCCATCAAACCTCCTTGGTGGAATGATACCCATTATTGTGAGTATCATAGGGGAAGAGGACACAAAACTAATGACTACATTCATCTAAAAAATGTCATTCAAGACTTGTTAGACGAAAACCGTGTTGGCACTAGAGATCACCCAAACAATGAATCACATGTGGCATACAAGTATCCACACCCTAACCACGATAGGAAGCATAACAACAACAACAACAACAATTGACAGAATTGTAATAATAGAAACAATGATGCAAATTACACAAATGTACCATTCGACTACACCGTTAGTAGCATAATAGAGCATATCCCGTAGATCAATGTGCTCACATTCAAAGAACCAATAGATCCCAATGCAAAATTTGATTGTACCATCATTACCCGCAGTGGAAAAACTACCTTGCACACACTTCCTCCAAGGATGTCATCTTCATCATCTACCCCCCACCAGTATAGTGTCTTAGACCAATTAAGGAAGACTCCTACCAACATATCCATACTAGAGTTGTTGCGTCTATCACTAGCACACAAAGAAATTCTTGAAAAAGCCTTAGTCAAAACCACCCTCCCCACCAATTTGTCCCAAGAGAAGTTTCAAGCCATGGTAGGTCACCTTACCTAGCCCAACATCCTCTCATTCATTGATCAGGATAATCTATCCATGTCGCAACCTCATAACGCGTCATTGCATATCGAAGCTTTCATGAATAAACACCACATCAAAAGGGTTCTCATTGATGGAGGAGCAGGTTTGAATAGTTGTACATTGAAACTAGTCCTTACATTGGGGTTCTTCAAAAATACAGTGGATTCAAGGAAAAAGATTACAATCAAAGCCTATGATGAGGAAGAATGGACTACCAAGGGAACTGTGGTGTTACCACTAAGAGTTGGACCAGTTACAAAAGAAGTTGTGTCAAGTCCTTGATAGGGACCTCACCTATAATATTCTCCTAGGAAGATCTTGGATCCACGCCATGAAAGTTGTGCCTTCCACCTACCACCAATGCATCAAATTTCCTTACAATGGCCAAGAGATTACCATCCAAGGTGACCCCAATCCCTTCCAACATTGCAAAATCATCCAATCGAGACCTAAAACCATCATCCCTAACAACAGAGCTTCCACTTCCTCTATCTTCCAATGGGACCATAGCTCCCAAACTTCCACATCCAAAGCCCATGAGCAAAAAGTCAAGATTAAAGAAACAGGGGTAGGAGAATACTCCACCGAGCACAACATTTGTCTATCCAAAATGCCTCTATCTCCAAAATCCTTTGGACGACCTTCACCCTTCCCAAAGCCGTCTGTAACTCCCAAAACTCCCAAAGCTTCCTTTGTCAAATGGGGTGCCTTGTTCGATGAAAGTGATGAAACAGATGTTTTACAATAGCTCTACATTGATGAAAATGATACACAGCAAGACCAACAACCTAAGCTCCCAAAAAAAATTTATGGGCATGGGTAATCTATTTTACACATAATGGGTTACGAAGGACAAGGAACCATTGGCCTAAGAAAGGAAGGAATCATCAAACCCATTCAACCTTCTTCATCCTCATCAGCTCAAAACACAATAGGGTTAGTATACCAAGACAAAGCTAAAGGCAAAGGCAAAGCTAAGGCTACACTTGTTTTGTGGAAATGATCCATAATCTCCAAGAGGATATGACACAGATTCCAATGAATATGAATGGGATGAACTATTAGAACATACCTATGAAGACAAAGGAATTGATGTCGTTCAAACATATAGCCCCTACCATGAGGGACTAACACCTAAGCATAGAATGATAAAGTGTGATTCACCTATTCCTGAGAGCACAACTTACGTGGAAGGTCAGAGTTCACACAAGATAAACAATCTTGAGGAACATACCATACTAGACCTTGTTCCTATAACTCCCCATCCTAATAACATATCCATCCTTACCATAACACCTACTGAATTAGATCAACATATCGACCCCCTCTAGTACATCATGAGCTTATTGATTGGGATCTATGAGGAACCCCTCAACTTGACATATTCCAAAATGATGATGCCTATATTAACTTCATGGAACTAAGAGACCACTTACCTGTGGGAGATCATAAAGCTTGCTATCCCATAGAACTCAATTCTATGACTTATTTCAGAGAGGGTGCCAAGCCTTCTAGTCACAAAAACATAACAATCACAAATGGATCTGATGGTGAAAACTGCTATGCAGCAGTATTAGGTCCCAAAAAAGTAAAAATAAAGGATGCATCAAATGGTGAAAACCTCTTTGAGGTTCCAGACGATGGAAGGCTTGACACTCTCCCTAATGACATGTATCTGGAGAAGTTACAGATTGTGGTAGAACCTATAGAACTAGTGGATATCGGTACAGAAGGTAATCCTAAGATCATACACTTTGGTAAATCATTATCTCCACTAGAAAAGACAAAAATTGTATCCTTCTTCATGAGGAAATAGGTCAACTTTGCTTGGTCATATGCAGATATGCCTGGTCTAGATCTAGACTTGGTCTTACATCATTTACCACTCGATCCTAGAGTAAAACCTATAAAACAGAAACTCAGAAAAATGCATCCTCATGTTGTACTACTAGTTAAAGAAGAACTCAAGAAGCTACTAGATGTTGGATTTATCAGACCAATAGACTATCTTGAGTTGGATTTCAAACATTGTACCTATCACCAAACTAGATGGAAGAGTCAAAATTTGTAATGATTTTTGAGATCTTAACAAGGCCTGCCACAAAGATGATTTCCCATTGCCTAACATGACATCATCATTGACTTAAAAGATGGTCATACTATGCTTTCTCTTATAGATGGTTTCTCTGGATACAATCAAATCAAGATAGCACCACAATATCAACATAAGACAACATTCACTTGTCTATGGGGTACTCTATATTGGTGTGTCATGCCTTTTGAGTTAAAGAATGCAGGAGCAACATATCAATGTCCTATGACTACTATCTTCCATGATATGATGCATGTAACAATGGAAGACTATGTGGATGACATCCTTGCCAAATCACTAACAAGGGAGTCTCATCTAGATGTATTAGAGAAAGTCTTTCAGCGGCTGGAATAATTCAAATTTAGATTAAATCTGAAAAAGTGTGTGTTTGGGGTTACCTCTGGCAAACTCTTGGGTTTCATAGTATCAAAAAAGGAGATTGAGGTAGATCATGCATAAGTCAAAGATATCATGGAGATGCCACCTCCAAGGAACATTACGAAACTACGATCATTACAAGGTAAATTACAAGCAATTCACCAATTCATCTCCCAACTAGCAGACAAGTGCCAACCTTTCAGTCATCTCTTACATAGAAACATTCCATTTAGATGGGATGAGAAGTGTGAAGAAGCATTTGGCAAACTAAAGGAGTATCTTATGAATCCACCTATCTTGATGCCTCCTATACAGGGCAATATGCTATTACTTTACATATCTACTACATAGATAGCTCTGGGTGTCCTTCTAGTGCAACCGGACTATGAAGGCAAGGAAAGAGCCATATACTACATCAGTCACATATTGGTGGGGTATGAACTGCAATACTCTCCAATTGAAAGATCTTATCTTGTTGTGGTTTTTGCTTCCCAAAAACTATGATATTACATGCTTGCCCATTCCATCAAGCTTATTGTAAAGATAGATCCCTTGAAATACTTATTAAGCAAAGAAACTCTCACAAGTCACCTAGCTAAATGGGTAATGCTCCTAAGTGAATATGACATTGAGTATGTAGAATAGAAAGCTATCAAAGGTCAAGTCATTGCCGACCAGTTGGCCAAAGCACCATTGCAAGATACAACTCCAATGAAGTTTGAGTTTCCTGATGAATCAATCTTCACTATCACAACACAGTCATGGATACTCTATTTTGGTGGCTCCTATACAAACCATGGATCAGGGGTAGGCACCTTGTTGGTCACTCCTCGAGGCGCCACAATACTGAAGTCTTATCGTCTACTTTTTCCATGCACAAACAACATAGAAGAATATGAGGCTTTGGTCATTGGTCTTAAACTAGCAACAAAATGGAAAGTAAAAGAAATTCATGTCTACGGTGATTCACAACTTGTCATCAATCAGGTAAATGATGACTATCAGACCAAAGATGACAAGATCATTCCCTACAAGCGTATGGTGGATGATTTTAAAGAATACTTTGTGATCATCTCCTTTGAGTAGATACCAAGGATTGAAAACAAAGTAGTGGATGACATGGCAACCATTGCCTCACTCCTCGACATACCAGAAAATGAATCACATTTTGAGTTCTTTGTAGAGATAGTCACACAGCCAGCTTATGACATGCCCGAAACCCAATCCATTTGCCTTCTCATCAAATCTAATTCACCCTTGTATGGTAATATTTACACTTACCTCAAGGACAACACTTTACCACCTGACTTATCAAATAACCAATGTTGGACCTTCATTTGACAAACATCCTATTACACTATTATCGCTGACACCCTATACTGCCAAGGTCTGGATGCTACTTTACTCTGATGTCTTGAACGTGAAGAATCTCAAACTGCCTTGCGGGAAGTGCATGAAGGAATATGTGGATCACACTCTGGTGGTCCTATTTTAGTCAAGAAACTCATGCATTTGGGATATTATTGGCTGAACATGGAGATAGACTCATATCACTTTGTCAAGAAATGCAAGCAATGTCAGATACATGGAAACCTTGTGCATGCACTAGCTCAAGAACTGTGACCTTTAACGACACCTTGGCCCTTTTGTCAGTGGAGACTCGACCTTGTGGGTAAACTCCACCCTCCCTCATCCAACGGCCACAAGTTCATCATAACTGCCACTGAATATTTTACCAAGTGGATTGAAGCTATTCCACTAACCATTGTCACAGGCAAACAAATTACCTCCTTCATCCTCAATTACCTCATTTGCCAATATGGAATTCCCTCATCCATAGTCATGTATAATGAAAGACCTTTCTAAAACTAGGATGTCCAAGAGCTTTGTGAGAAATTCAAAATCCAACACTGCTTCTCAACCCCATACTACCCCCAAGGCAATGGTCAGGCAGAGGCATCTAACAAAACAATCTTAAAAATCCTTAAGAAAACTGTCAACGACACTGGCTGTGATTGGCACATACAACCCAATCCCGCTCTGTGGGCCTATTGAAATAGTATACACACTCCTACAGGTGCTACCCCATTTGCCCTTGTCTATGGGTCAGAAGCCATTTTGCCCATCGAGGTCGAGTTACCATCTCTAAGGGTGTCATTAAAAGGTCTTATAACTGATGAAGACTACAGAGTTTCTAGATTGCAAGAGTTAGAACTGTTGGAGGAAAAATGGTAGAACACCTTCAACCATCTCAAGGCATACCAGGAAAGGATGTCATGAAGCTACAACCATAGACTCCGTCTTAGGGTATTCAAAGTTGGTGATCTAGTGCTTAAGGTAAATCCCTGTAATCAACAAGATTGAGAAAAGAAAGGAAAGTTTGAACCCAACTAGCTTGGTCCTTATGTAATCATTGCTGCTTATGGATCAGGAGCATATCAGTTGGCTACTTCAAAAGGTGAGCTATTTGATGACCCAATCAACAGTATGCATCTTCACTAGTTCTATACCTAGAGAACCCCAATGTAAGGGGGCAAAAAAAATCAAAAAATCAAAAAATAGTAAAAAAAAATAGCAAAAAGAAAATTAAAAATTAAAAAAAATAGCAAAAAAAAAGAGAAAATGGAAAAATAACAAAAACAAATCGTCCTCTGGTGAAAACCTGGTAAACAGGTGCCTTGGATAGATACCATGATGAAAACCTGGCAAATAGGTGTCATGTGTATTTTGGGTCCCATGCAATAAAGGAAAAGTAGTGAAAACCTAGAAAACAGGTGCTCTCTGTGATGCAAACTACTTCCTCCATCTTTGGGAAACCAATCACCTTGAATCCATTCTTGCTATCGTTATCCATTATCCAATTGTGTCAGTTTCACAATAAAGCACCTTGCATAACCTAAATGGTAACCTATCATGGCTTGATACTCTATAACCATTGTCACCTTAATACCTAAGGTTGCCAAAGTACCATATCCATAGTGCAAGCATATCTTAGCGTTCATTGTTAGTATCAGGGTTCACCTTGAACTAAGTTGCCTCTACGTTGTCATGTAGGCAAGGCCATTGTCAATGCACCCCCAAGGCTCTGCTTCCCATCCATTTCAAAGCGTGTCATCTGTCCTTCTATCTATCTAAGTCCACACCGTTTCCTATTGCCTAGGTGGTCCATCAGGGTTCACCCTGAACTACGTTTCCTCTACGTCACACATAGGCAAGTCCATTTAGCAATGAGCCCCCGAGGCACTAGGTCAATCCCTTAGGGTCCGTCTCTCCATATCCATTGTTAGTTCATTCCATAATAAACTAGATACCTCTACTTGACTAGGGGCAAGTCCTCGACCTGGTTAAGGAGTTGGATTCTACAGTACCACTTTGTTCACTGAGGACACTAATAAGGATAGTGATACCTTTCACCAGACAAGCAAGCGCAGCAACCTATCCAACACAAAGCAAACAAGTACCTAAACACTCAAAATTATTCTATCTAAATTATGGCAAGAAAACACATCTAATGCAAGAATGTTCTGTGTTCATGATCAGGTTAAGTTACAGCATCTTGATTTTTGTTATCATGTCTTTCTATGCTACTCAAGGATGCCCAAAAGCTAGAGATGCTATGATGGGGGCATTATTATTTTCTTTGTTTGTTGTTTGTGGATCAATCTTTAGTAATGTGAAGCCTTATCTAAAGACATGATCAAAACAAAGATCATCGAGGACATCAGAGGTCTAACATGAAAGAGGGCAATCCTTGTTTGTTGATACACAAGAAATACTTAGGTCATCTCAGTTCAATTATACCTAGATGCTTGTATTAGCTTACAACATTAAAAAGTACCAAAAAAATTGCCAAATGATGAAACAAGCACTTAAAATTACTTGCAACATCAAGATGACAAAACCACTCGCATCCATAGTACATCCACAAAGCATCCATATCCCATCAATAAAAATTATGTGCAGAGTATCAATGTTTACAAAGTAAAATCTTGTAATCCTTACATCAATCAGTCTTCTATCTATCATCGTGTCATTTCTATGTCGATTGCGTACATTTAGACATAACAAAAACATGGCATAGTTTGCATATCATATCACATGAGATAATCATTAACATGATTAAATCATTTGCATATATAATAGCGCATTAGATCATCCATATACATTTGCATCAGCATAACATAGTGTCAACAGAAAAAATTCAAAAACATAGACAAGTGCATGTAGATCAACTCATAACACTGCATAATCATATAGATATCATTCACATTTACATATTAGATCTTAAAAAAATCATCTAAATCTACATTAGATGATATCAACATCAACGGTAATGTGCATCCAATAAGAAAACATCACATAGCATCATATAGACATGATAAACATAAGCATCACATATGAAACATCATAAGAAAGAATGCATCCATGACATATAGCATAAACCACTGCATGTAGAACATCAATAGCTGCATCATCATATATATATAACATCAAGATGTCCAAGTGTACAAAATCAAAGTCCATCTATGAGTCAGAATCATATAAAGTGTATACATCACAAAAATAATGATACATGTCTCGGTAACTATACCAAATAAAGATTAATATACATATCAGGCTATCCATGAGCCATCAAACATGTGTATACATAAGCAAAAATTAGTACAAGTGTCAGCTAACCCTGCAGCCGTGGAGCACTACTCCCAGCACTACCCTCTCCACCTCCACCTCTACCTAACCCAGACTGCTATGGGCACATAACTAACACTCCTGAGCATGAGCCACCTACCCTTTTCGAAGCCACTGACTGACTCTTGTAGCTAGGTCCCCTCTCGACTACTGATACCACCCTATGATACAATCCCCTATAATACTGTATCTGAGCCTATGCTCTGGTAAGCTTACCCTATATCTATGTAATCTGTGTCTACAACTGATGTACCTAGGCCTGCCCCTGAGTCACCTGCATCACCAAAAATGTTATCACCCCATCGGTAGCCAAAGAAGCTACGACTGCGTCTCTCTCCGCCGTTAAGGCCTGTACCCTCACTAGTACTATGTCTTGCTCCGTAGTGAGACTAGATATCATCCTTGCATCTACCTCCCTGCGAGACTTTGCAACTCTCAACAGTACTCTAAATTGCCTCAGCTAGCCCCATAACATAGCAACAATCCCATCTTGTGCCTACTGCTATGGGTCAATCTGACCCGAAACCTAAGGTACAACTGGAACTTGAGGGACCTATACATATGGAACCTACTCCTGGGGCACCTGTTGTGCCTATCCCTATCCCTATACCTATTATGGTGTAGCCTATTGTTGAACTACCTGATATTGTCCCACCTATGGTGTAGCCTGCTACTGGGAACGTCCCTCTCTAGCTCTCCTCCTCTATCCCTACCTCCCTCCACCACCCCCTCCATCATCTCCATCTCCTCATCCTCCTCTCCCCCTCCTCCGTCTCCTCCTCCTCCTACCTCCACCATCCTCGTCATCTAAATCTGCCTCCTCTAGGTGAGGAGCTAACTCTCCTAGTCCTGAATACCTTAGGAACAGGTGGGTTGCAAACCACTCATCATAGTCAGGGGTCATCCCTGCATCTACCACCTCCCTCCTCATCGGCCAAGCCACGTAGGGAATCTACAAAAGTCTACTCTAGCCTCCTCATATGAAGCAACTGGGCCCCATCTCAATTGCTCTGCATGTGTCCTGGCGAACTGACCCTGCCCCTGTGGTTGACCATGTACCCTCCCAAACTATCTCAGTACCCAGCTCACTATCTGCCTCTCCAAAATGTACCATGACCACCCAATTAGCCACCGAGTCTAAAAGTAATATGGAAGCTCATCATCCTTATTGTCCCATGGCTCACAATCTATGTAAGGGCACCAAATAACTGCATCCACATTATCCAACGCATGTCTCCAATACTCAAGCTTTCCCAACTTATGCTATGAAATAATACTTGCATAACCATATGAGTATGGCTCCCCTAGCTACCTCTGAAACATGCATATCGATCGAGTGATGGCTATATGCTCCCATAACCAGAATTTTTTCAATGAGATGCCTGCAGACAAACTAGCACCTCTATGATAAACCACCTGGTGAATGTCATGGTACAAGTGAGATAAAACATAGACACCCCATGCAAAGTGGGTACCCTTGGTAACCATCCTCTCTAAAGTCATACCCCAACCAATGGGGAACCCATGCGACCTCCTATTGGGGCATACCACACCCCTGATCAGTCCTGCCACTATCCCTGGGAAGTAGTCATAGTAGTCATGTATATCCTGCCATGAGATCACCTGACCCTCTAGCTCCAGATCATCGAACACATGCCTGTACTCTACTAGTTTGGCATCACGCTGAGACTCATACTCCACGAGATCACCCTAGATTGGTAAATATAAGATCTTATAAATGTCCACAAGAGCAATTGCCATCTCACCAGTAGGCAAGTGAAATGTCCCATCCTTACTATGATAATGCTCCACTACAATAGTCAACAAACTGAGGTTCGCACGAACCTCAGACATAAAGCAAATGTAGTCTAAACCCATTGCACTGAGTGCCTCTCGATCCATCTCAGTGAGCATATATTGCTGCAACATAGGTAAGGGAAATTGCTCTCGTGACATGAGTACATCACGAATGTCCTCCTACAATCAAGCAAACCACTGCATCAACCAAAACTACATCAAACTGCAAAACTGCTCAACCTATCAAACTATCCTATCACTTGCTTAACATTTTAAATTGATCAACAACAAGCGTATCATCTCTTGACTAGATTCCTACAATCTCAGAGATAGCTTATTGATTGATGCATCAAGCAAGATGCCAATCGAGTCAATTTCATTAAGTAAATTAACTATCTAAAATACATGTGCCAACCCAGAAGGCACATGCACTATTTCACAGTAAATGCACCACTTTTGGTAGATGCACCTCAACGTTGAGTAAATGTGCAGTTTCATATCACAAGTGTAGCTTCACATAGCATATGTGCAGCTTCCCATATCAAATGCATCATTTCATAACATATACATTGGTACTTATCATATATGTATAGTTTGCTTGCATGCGCAACTACATTCAGCATATGCATCGAAATGCAACAGATGCACAATTTTAGAGCACATATGTGCTAAACCGTGATTCGGCGCATCAATCCTAGAAACTTTTCCCTAGCATTTATTACTCTAATAAATGACCCTAGGTGAGTTTTGTCAAACTACATACTGGTGGTCCTGCCTTAGCTGGCCGCTCAAACCATCAGACATGCTCAAAGCGGTTCTCTCGCATGGAATATCCATATCTATAATGACTGCTCTAACTCCTATGCTTTCCTATGCTCTCAGTGACCAATCAACAAAAGTCAAGTGTGCAAATGACTAGATTTGTGGACCCAGCTCCTATATATAGCAAGTGAACCCTGACTAGCTGTGTGGTGACCGTGACTACTTCCCAAGCCCGTTCCCTCCCATTTCTCCGAACCCATTTTTCTTCAACCTAACCTATTTCTCACCTTCTTTCATCATGAGATTGTCCGTCTCACGTACTTCTGCCTTCTTCCTGTCCAATCTTCTGAGGGGGCATCCTACCATCATTAAACCTGAACCAGGGGCAAACTGGGGCATGTATCATTATCAGAAATCTATTCTTTGAAACAATGTGATAAAACACATTGCATTGAAGAGGGGTAATATGTATACACCTAAAAATGACACGACTCTGTCTAAATAAATATTCTTAATATTTATTTCATCCTTATTCCTCTATCAATAAATAAATAAATCAATTTATTTATTTGGTTCATATTCCTCCCATTAATTAAATAAAATCACTTATTTAATTAGTTTCATCAAATTCTTCTAAATTGTTTTATCTTCTACAATTAAATAATTCTTAATTATTTAATTAAATCAAATCATTCCTCCAAATTTAAATAAATCAATCAAATTTATTTAAATTCTCTCAATCTCTAAAAATAAAATATAATCAAATAGTTTATTTATTCTTCTAATCATGCACAAATAATTAAATAAATTTATTTATTTAATTTTCTTTCTTATCTTCTAATTCCTTAAAAATCTTCCAAATCTTCTAAAAATAAATCTTCTTCTTCATACACACAAAATTAAATAATTTATTATTTAATTTCCCTCAAATCATGCAAAATGTAAAATCACAAGTTGCGTTAATTGATTTATTCAATCTTGTTTTTATCAGCAACTCTTAAATTAGAAAAAAATATTCTAATTTATGAAATCAAATCTTATCTTTATCTTTTAAAGTAGTTAACTCAAACAAAACAACTTTTTGTGTGACACGTGTCATGTGCACGTTCGTCATGAGTTCTAGATTTATCTCCTCCGTCGATCTTCTCATTTCTTCTATACCGTTGATCTTCCTTTTCTCAAGTCTATAAATTAAACCCTCTTCCTCCATTTCTATAATCCAAGCTTTTAGTATTGTTACTCTGTAGGAATTACAGCACGCCTTTGGCACCAAACCATTCCATTGCTTACGATCACCATTTTATCATTTTGTCATTACAAGAAGTATCATAGCCATTCCCACTTGACATCTTTGAAATAGCAAGGAATTCTATCTTCTGAGGGCCATATTCATACACAAGATCATTTGAGATAGGTGAACAATGGAAGTCATGAAGTAAAGAGGTTTGCAAGGTTTATCTTTGTTGTTTTGGATCTTCTTTGTTTCTTATTTCATTGAGTTATTGGATTACTTTATTAATCATTGATAATCATTCCAATTTTTTGATAACATAAACAGTTTGAATCTATTGAAAAATATACAGAAATAAAGGTTAGACAAGAATTTGATGAGAAAAGATTGGAAGAATTGAAGACAATCATAGCCAATGATAAAATTTAGTTAGATAATACAATAGCCAACATTCAAAAAGTTGCAAAAGAAGCTAGAGATCTGTACAAGGCTTATTTATCCTGGCCAAAAGCTGCTTAGAAGATTGAGGAAAAGATCAAAGATCTAGAACAAAAATTGATGGATATTTCTGAGAAATTTGATTCGATAGTAGAGTCAATCATAAAGAAAGAAACAAAAGTCATCAATATCCACAATGACTTGACTGATTTAATAAATCAGAAGTATCAAATAAAAAACATAATGGGACAATTAAGAAGACTAGTTTGCCCAAAGTTAGACTCAATGACAAATCTTATTGTAGAGGCTAAGTTAGTTGTCCAAACGGATACAACTTTTGATCTCAAAAAGGCAAAATCCTTAGTCTTTCTTTTTAGTGGACACATTCAGATTCTAGAAGATGCAAAGAAAAGCTGGGATGTTGAGCAAACACATTCAGATTCTGGAAAATGCAAAGAAAAATTGATGGACATATTCAATGACGTTCTCAAGCACATGTAATATATAGATGAAGATTGCATTTGTAAATATGCGACAGGTACACACAATTTTGAAGTTTAAAAAAAAAAAATTGAATTTCGGATCACACAGTCCTTTGCCATTGATGTCAAAGGGGCAAAAGAAGATTAGTGAAAATGAATGAATATCTTAAGGGGAGTAGAAAAGTAGAGTGTATATAGTAAGGGGGAGAAGTCAAACATTTTTCACTAAGTGTTGCCATCAATGCCAAAGGGGGAGATTGTTGGCAAGAGACACTACTCTGATATAGACTTATGTGTTGTCATTGATGGTAACAAGGCTCAAAGGTCTCATCAGCATGATAGGGAGACACAACTCTAGAAGATCACATCAGAATTTAGGTCTGGTTGACAGGTTCGGTTGGCAAAAATAGCCAAGTATGGATATGCATAGAATAGAGGATAGTAAGTTGGTCAGTATGCCTCCGTAGATGGTGATCTAGTAATGTGGTTTATGTATGATATTATTAATTGTTTGATAGTGTTATGCTTCATAGATTAAGTCTTGACTTCCTCTAGAAGTCACTTTGAAAAAATGTCCAAGTCCGGGTGAGCAACGGTATAGTAGGGACAGTGAACAGGGCACAGTGTAATGGTCCACATTTCTCCTCAAGATGATATCATGCCTTGTGGTTCTTAGGGTAAGATTGGGAATGTGTAAAGAGTCATTGATATGATTTTGGAGGTGTTTTGTGATTCACAATAAAAGTTATAAGTTAACAGATGAACCTGTTAAGCATGCTCTTAAGGAACATGCCGACTTGTGAGATAAATCATTGTGCGAAGAAGAGATAATGTTTGAAGGATCTATGTAAGTGGTTGAATAATTAAATCTGACCTATATAAACACATTTGGCCAAATATTTGGGTCCGCAAAACATATAGTGCATTGAATTATGCTGACAAGCTACATCTTTCTATGTACATGTTTCATTTCTTAGATGCTGACCTGACAGGGGATCAAATCATGATGCAGATATATAAAGGCAATGAATTTCAATTAAAAGAATGGATATATGTGTGAGTAATACAAGCATGCAAATAGCAGAGTAGAGTTAGAGGATCAGCAGTGATGAAGACTTGGGATTCTGAGTTTAGTTGCTAAATGACTGCATCTTGGCATAGTGACAAATGCTTATGTAGTATTCAATCTTCATATGTAATTTGAATTGTATTTGGTAGTGATCTTCCTTCATAAAGGTAGTGAGCCTTCATTAGGGTTTTAAAAGCCCTTATTGTAATATTGCTAGGTTTAGGGTTGAGGCAGTGAGCCTGCTAGACCTAGTTGTACTTCATGGCAGTGAGCCAATATGTTCCAAGCTCACGGAGTGACCAAGCCTAAACATCATTTATAAAGATTGCAGTATATATTTGAGAACCAATCCTCTCTGTGGTTTTTCCCTTTTTGGGTTTTCCACGTAAAAATCTCGGTGTGCATGTGTCATGTTTTTATGGTTGCTGTTCATATGTATGTTGTGTCTTTGTTTAATTAATTTTGGGAAATGGTTAAAAGTTACATTGCATGGACAAATTACTAGAACACTGATTCACCCCCCTTCTCAGTGTTCCTAATATTCAATAAATTGTACACGAGGGATTACTCTTGTTTTTGTGATGAGTGCATTTTGGAAAATTTTGAGGCATGCAACAACCAACAACGTGGATATGTTAGTGAATGGAATGCGATGCCATTAGTCATTTTTGACACATACGACAAAGATGAGGATGAAGACTTTGAAGACATTCCTTTGATTTCAATTGATTATGACAATATTTCAGGATTGATTAGAAAAGGTATATATGTATGTATGTGTACAGTTTGATAAATTTAATGTAAATTTACAACACATGTATAGTTATTTATTTAGTTTAGTACTTTGATGAGTTAAATTTAATAATTATAAAGTCTAGACAATTCTAATTTTTTTACAAATTTTGAACCATATAAATTTGGTGTGTACTCTAGGAGATGTTTTTGTAGTCATAGTAGAGCCTAGAAACATAGAATGTGTTAGTTATTATTTAATGCATTGCACAGAAGAGAGGAAGAAGCTAACATGACCTAAAACAAGTGTTGAAATGGTGTTTCCCATAGGTTGGTCACATTTAAATTTATATATACATGTACACATGTACACTAAATAGTTTTACATTATATTATAATACCTAGGTTGAGTGAAAATGTTACGTGCACATGTCTTACCAAGGTGGTTCATGTTGTTTATCGTGTAGGCTTAATTGTAGTGCAAGGGACATATCTCAAACAAGTCAAAATTGTTCAACATGGGATTCATTTTATTGACTATCAACCTAAGAACAAGGTATATCAGTCTAGTCACCTAGTAATTGCTACTGCACTACATCTTCATCCAGTTCCACATACACATGGACAAAAAAAATGGAGACTAGATAGTGAGGATCATGAGAAAATATAACATGTTATTGAAGAGCAGGCTGAACCATATGTTTGAATGAGAACTTATATCTAACTTAACTTGCTTGAACTCCATTGTTTTAGTTACAATTTATAAAATTAGTGAGATCTTGAAGTTACACATCGGTGTAAGTTAATTTCTAGATGTTCTTAGGATCTGTTGGGTTTTTCCCAGACTGGATGTTTCTTAAGTATCCCTATAAGGTAGCCAACTCTCTTCAACAAGATCTTTAGGCCAGGGGCCAATAGTACAGGACATAGACTCTATAAATGTCTCCTCTCCTTCTTTTGGCTCTGCAAGACCAAGGGGGTATTCCCTATTCTGTTGGAGTCAAGGACAACACTGAGAGGGGGGTGAATCAATGTTGTGTAAATTCTTAACTTTTTGCAAACTTTATCTTACAAGACAAATAGAAAGAAAGATAGTAATGATTTGTTGAGCTCATATGAACAAGACTGATAGTGAAAGATGTGAACCAAAAACTTATAAGCAAAGCACAAATATGCACACATAGAGACAAATTATGACATAGAAATTTTTGGAGTGGAAAACCCTCTCGGGGTAGAAAAACCACTCAAAGTTGCCTCACTGGCTTATTCAAAACCTCACAGGTTACATGAAGGTCTCACTAACCAAAGAAGCTTCACTAGCTTTACAAGATGCCTCACTGGCATATATAGAGGTCTCACTAACCATAAGCCTCACTAGCATAGAAAGGTCTCATTGACCACATGCCTCACTGACCAATTCAATTATCCTTATCAAAATAATGTGCAAGACATGATTGCTTCTCAATTTGATTTGCACCAATCTGCATACTAGTCTCATTATCTTTGTTCAATCAATTTGAACACAATTCATTCACCTGATTATCTCTGCATAACAATTTCACCTGATACACCATCATTGTCTTCAAGGTTTAATCTAAAAATATGTTGTAACAAGGAGATTATCATTTCTATATTATGGTCCTCACATCAACTCTCTTCAACTCAATTTTCACTTTCCAATAACATCTGATGACCTTGTCATTCTCTCTATTTAGCTCTACAAAACATGATCTCATACATTCAAAAATTATCTATATCTTCTCAAGGATGTCTTCAAATCACACACCCTGTCAATGTACCTATAAAAACATTATAAGCAATTTGAATATCCTTTTGCATTCTCTAAAAACAAAGTTATTTTATTCAATTCTCATCTACCCTGTAAATTTCTCTTCTTCAATGTTTTTCTTTATCCTCCTGCAAAATAATCATTCATTCTCCTGAAAAGAAAAACTTATATACAATGTTATGAAAATTTTATTTCATATTCCCATTCAAAAAGATTTCATCTCCTTGCATCTTCTTTTCACCTTCCTGTAACAAAAAAAACACTTCCAAACAAAATAAGATCATATAATATTAAATCCCATTCAAAAAACTCTTCATATTCTCTTCTCTCTGCAAAAATATCTTCAATCTGCACAATAGACCTCCAAAAAATCAAATCACAATGAAATGATATTTCATATTCCTCTTTGTTCAAAAAACCTTTCAATTTTCTTCTCTGCAAATATAAATATTCTCCAATCTGTAAATTTTCTTTACTCTACATAAACAAATCATTCTCTTGCACAAAAATATGTCTTCAAAATATTATTCCCTACATAAATAAAAAAACTATATCTCTTTTCAATTCTTCAATTTTATCACCTCTAAAAATCAATTTCACTTCTAAAATCTCATCCAAATCCATTGTCTTATTAAAATCTTCCTTATTCAAAAAAAAATCACCTTATTTGTTTCCAAGTCACAAGAATAGAAATAAACCTTTCATCTCAAAAATATCTCCTCAAAAATCTTATAAAAATCACTTTACTTGAAGTCATCTCATGGGGTCGTCCAATTAGGAGGTAAAAAAAATTTCTAATTTAAAAAAAAATCTTATCAACTCCCAAGACATTTGATGGCCTTTTTAAAATAAAAACCCACAATTTTTAAAATGTCATAAAGACATGAGCAGATAAAAATAAAGTTTAATATTTAAAAAGCCATAAAAAAACTTAATTGAAATCCCCAATAGACATTTAACTATGGCTTCTAGAGCTCATAAAGGAAAACGTAAAAAGGCCGATGACAATAAAGATCCTAATTTAAAAACAAAGCTATTAAAATGGCTTATGTGACCTTTAAACAAAGACCGCACAAATGGTGACAGATGACATCAGTTAAACACAAGGAGGGGCTGATCAAGCAGATGTCATATAGACCCTTCAAAAGGTGATTTTTAAGTTATAAACTTGCAGTAGTAGGTCACCATTGAAATATAACTAAAAATGCAAGTATAAAGACAGATGGGTTTAGGCATATGAAAATAGACTTAGTCTTAGAGTTTAGAGATTAATATCTCAAGAGACAAACATATTAAAACCTTAGATCTCTGCCAACAATGCATTCCTTCTACAATAACATATAACTCAACCTCTGCAACATGAAGTTATAACACCTCTGAAGCTATGATGAAGATAGAAGTATGAATACTTTTTTATCAAACATCAAACTATGAACCTTGAACCAGGAGCACCAACGTTGGAGAAATATCATCACTATATAATGAAATTCTTAAAGATCTGAAAAAGAAGAACACTAAGGACAACTTTGCTTAGAATTTGCATCCTCTATTCAACACAATGAAGATATCAAAACCATCTAAATCATGAAAGCATCCTAATCAAAATTACCATGAAGACATTCACATCAATGTGAAGACATCATTATGAAAACATTAGACTTCTCCAAAGCTTCCAAACTAAACATCTTATCATGACACATTGTGAGTTCTCTTGAGAATACATTATGAAGAATTTCATCTTGATCATGCTGAGCATGAACCTAAACATGAACATACTATCAACTCCAAGAACACCATGAAGTCCAATCCTATGAAGATCAAGAATAAAAGTCCAACACAAACAAGCTAGCATCAATATCTTATGTGATCAACAATTGACGTGATCAACCTAATCAAACAAGTCCTATGATCATGATGATCAATGATTAACATCATAAACCAAAACTGATAACTCCAAGAACCAATATGAACACAAAACACCAAGAACATTAGAATCCATCTTGAGACAAACTTGAATATATCCTGATCAAATAGAAGCATCTCATCTCTAACCATATTTGCATAACTGATAACAGTGATCCTAATGACAAACAAACTGAGAACACCTTTTTGACATCAAAGGAAATCCATTTTCATCAATCTTCCCCTTTGTCATTGATGGCAAAACTTCATGATGCAATTTCTCTTTCTCCCCCTTTTTGACATCTGATGACATAGACACAAAACTATTTGCTCCCCCTGTGTTGAAGTACACAAACAAAATCATTGCTCATAAATATCACTACCAATCAATGACAAGAGTAACTATCACTTCTTGACACAATACCAATATGAGGATGAATATGACATATCCCTGCAACCAAATACCAACTTCTTGAACACTATGCAAGAAATCATAAACACATCAATACTCTTGATGAACAATATTGCAGGTAGAAATCATGAAGACTCCTCAACACACAATTCCCAACACAAGATGACAAGATGACCACTTTTGATAAGACCTTTTCAAATCTTCCATGATAGTGACAACTCAATCCTACAAAAAAGGAATATAGTACACACAACACCAACTAGTACTTGAACATTACCATTATCATCTACCATAACTGATTCGAGACCTTTACTTGCCTTTGATTAACTAATGAACTTGAAGAAAAACAAGGCACCACCATCAATTTCATAAGCATCTCTAGATGACATAGCTTGAAGCACATACCTGATACCACTTCAAAACTAGAACCACACAATTTGTACATACCTCCCTAAAACATATTAATGATGAAAACCATCAAAGAAACATGTTAGATTATCACATCAAGAAAACTTCCATATGAGCATGACTTGACATCTAGTCCACCATCTTCTTTTGGTACTATCTCCAATCCACCTGAATGCTCCAATACATGATAAAAGAATGAAGACTATACCTGAAGAAGATCACCAGACTAATCCTGCACATGACACTTTTGCAACACAATGTCAAATCTGATATATATTGTAATGCCACTTGACTAGAATCCAAATCAGCCCATCAAGACTATTCATCAACAAACCAAATGCAAAGACAAGAATAATGAATAGTCTCCTTCCATTTGTAACTTGCTTAGCTCACATAAACAAACATATGAAAAGAGCACCTTGAGAACATCTTAATTGATTTTGAACTTCTCAATCTCACTTTCAAGAACACTCAACTTTTGTAAGTATGAAATGAAGAGAATATAGGATCATTCATAAAAAAAAGTTATCAAACTCTAAACATCCTTTCATCATCTTGAAAGCATACTAAACTAAATATCATCTGTATCACTGTCATACACTGAAAATCAACTTAGTTAGCAATGCCATCATAAATTTCATTTCATAAGACTGACAAGAATCAACATGACAAGATCACTATTCAAACAATCTCCTTCCTTAAACTTCTTGAGGATAATTGATAGGACATGAATAACTCCCCTTACTTCATGCTATCTGTTATTCAACTGAAGATGTAACTTGTGCAAGATGCACAAGTTTAGAATTTGTATTCTTTTGTCTTTGTTTCTACTTCCATACTTTCATAGGATTTTTCTTCCTCCAAGCTTTTTCAACCTCTTTCTTTTGTTGAGGTTTCTTCTTCCAAACCTTTATAGTCTTTTCCTTTTTCCATCCATTCAAACCAAGTGAAGCTATTCTTGCATACAATCTACAACTATATGCTTTGTGACCAAGAGAATGACACTTGAAACATATGACATTAGTATTCCACATTGAGACAAATTGACTTCTTCTGCAATTAATTGATTTGTGTCCAAAGTGATTACAAGTGTAACAATAACCATTAAATGAATAGTTATACCTGTAAATATAAGATTGTCTTATAGGAGCAATTCTTCTTCTTTGATTGTTCACTTTTCTTTTAGGAGCAGCAAGTTAATCAATTTTTCTTCTAGGAATTACTCTAACATTAGAGGACTAACCCTTTTCATAACGAAGTCTAGTAGTGTCACCATGTAGTTTTTGTTTACCAAGCATCTCTTGTAACTTGCTTGTGCTCTCATCAAATTTGAGATTCTTTTCAAACTGCTTTCTAACATCCTCAATTTCTTTACTTAAAGAAATTATTTCTCCTTCAATTTTTTGGCATTCAACTTATTTAGCTTCCAATTCAACCTTTGTTATATCAAAAATCCTCTTAACTTCCTCAATCTCCATCTTCAAACTGATAATTAATTTATCTAATTCACTAACTTGATTCTTCAAATCTATAATCAGGTTTCTAGCATCTTCAAGGTCTATAAGAGCTTTATTTTTAAGGTCTTTTTCTTGTTGTAGCTGCACCTCTAATCTATTCTTGAGTTCAATCAAAGCACACATGAGCTCTCCTTCTATGTCAATTTCACATTCTTGTCCTTCATCACTTATAATCTGATCATCATCACTTATGATGTTAGCTTCTTCTGAAAGAGATTGGACCTCAGTATCTTCATGTGAATGTCTTCTATAATTGTTATTCTTCTGAGATAACAAATTGTCCTCTTCTTTATCATCACCTTGATAAATTCTTTTCAATTCTCTCCATATATCCTGAGTTGTAACACAATTCATAACTTTACAGAGAACGTGATTAGATAATCCAGATAAAATAGCCTTCTTTGCAATATCATTGTATTCAAGAGCCTCTTTATGACTTGTATCATTAGGTGATAGAGAAGAAATAAAATTCCCATTCTCTACAAACATCCATACACCATATCCTAATGAAAATAGATATGCTTGCATCCTAAAACACCAAATAGAAAAGTATAAACCATCAAAGAAGGGAACATCTGAAAAAACTTTCTCTTCAACCTGTGAGACATTTCTATCAACTGATAATGTATCAACATCTGGAATTGATATAGATTGCACCTTCTCATCAGAATGATACATGACATTTCTCATATTCTTATTTCTTTTGCACTTACCCATTATACTCCACCTTCAAGATCTACCCAAGACGATTAGGCTATAACTAGGAACTTGTGCTCTAAAACCATTTGTTGGAGTCAAGGACAACACTAAGAGGGGGGTGAATCAGTGTTGTGTAAATTCTCAAATTTTTGTAAACTTTATCTTACAAGACAAATAGAAAGGAAGATAGTAATGGTTTGTTGAGCTCATATGCACAAGACTGATAGTGAAAGATGTGAACCAAAAACTTATAAGAAAAGCACAAATATACACACATAGAGACAAATTATGACACATAAATTTTTGGAGTGGAAAACCCTCTCGGGGTAAAAAACCACTCAAAGTTGCCTCACTGGCTTATTCAAAACCTCATAGGTTACATGAAGGTCTCACTGACCAAAGAAGCTTCACTAGCTTTACAAGATGCCTCACTAGCATATATAGAGGTCTCACTGACCACAAGCCTCACTAGCATAGAAAGGTCTCACTGACCACAAGCCTCACTAACCAATTCAATTGTCCTCATCAAAATAATGTGCAAGACATGATTTCTTCTCAATCTGATTTGCACCAATCTACATACTAGTCTCATTATCTCTATTCAATCAATTTGAACACAATTCATTCACCTGATTATCTCTGCATAACAATTTCACCTGATACACTATCATTGTCTTCAAGGTTCAATCTAAAAATATGTTGCAACAAGGAGATTATCATTTCTACATTATGATCCTCACATCAACTCTCTTTAGCTCAATTTTCACTTTCCAATAACATCTGATGACCTTGTCATTCTCTGTATTTACCCCTGCAAACCATGATCTCATACATTCAAAAATTATCTGTATCTTCTCAAGGATGTCTTCAAATCACACACCCTATCAATGTACCTATAGAAACATTATAAGCAATTTGAATATCCTTTCACATTCTCTAAAAACAAAGTTATTTTCTTCAATTCTCATCTACCCTGTAAATTTCTCTTCTTCAATGATTTCCTTTATCCTCCTACAAAATAATCATTCATTCTCCTAAAAAGAAAAAACTTATATGCAATGTTATGAAAATTTTCTTTCTGTTTTCCATTCAAAAAGATTTCATCTCCTTTCATCTTCTTTTGACCTACCTGTAACAAAAAAAACACTTCCAAACAAAATATGATCATATAATATTAAATCCCATTCAAAAAACTCTTCATATTCTCTTCTCTCTGCAAAAATATCTTCAATCTCTACATTAGACCTCCAAAAAATCAAATCACAATGAAATGATATTTCATATTCCTCTTCATTCAAAAAACCTTTCAATTTTCTTCTCTGCAAATATAAATATTCTCCAATCTGCAAATTTTCTTTACTCTGCATAAATAAAACATTCTCTTGCACAAAAATATGTCTTCAAAACATTATTCCCTACATAAACAAAAAAACTATCTCTTTTCAATTATTCAATTTTATCAGCTCTAAAAATCAGTTTCACTTCTAAAATCTCATCCAAATCCATTGTCTTATTAAAATCTGCCTTTCCCAAAAAAAAATCACCTTATTTGTTTCCAATTCACAAGAATAGAAATAAACCTTTCATCTCAAAAATATCTCCTCAAAAATCTTATAAAAATCACTTTACTTGAAGTCATCTCATGGGGCTGTCAAATTAGGAGGTAAAAAAAATTTCTAATTTAAAAAAAAACTTATCATCTCCCAAGACATTCGATGGCCTTTTTAAAATAAAAACCCATAATTTTTAAAATGTCATAAAGACATGGGCGGATAAAAATAAAGTTTAATATTTAAAAAGCCATAAAAAAACTTAATCGAAATCCCCAATAGATGTTTAACTATGCTTTTAGAGCTCATAAAGGAAAAAGTAAAAAGGCCGATGACAATAAAGATCCTAATTTAAAAACAATGCTATTAAAATAGCTTATGTGACCTTTAAACAAAGACTTACTTAATGATGCACAAATGGTGATAGATGACATCGGTTAAATACAAGGAGGGGCTAGTCAAGCAGATGTCATATAGACCCTTCAAAAGGTGATTTTTAATTTATAAACCTGTAGTAGCAGGTCACCATTGAAATATAACTAAAAATGCCAGTATAAAGATAGATGGGTTTAGGCATATGAAAATAGACTTAGTCTTAGAGTTTAGAGATTAATATCTAAAGAAACAAACATATTAAAACCTTAGATCTCTACCAACAATGCATTCCTTCTACAATAACATATAAACTCAACCTCTACAACATGAAGTTATAACACCTCTGAAGCTATGATGAAGATAGAAGTATGAATACTTTTTCATCAAACATCAAACCATGAACCTTGAACCAAGAGCACCAACCTTGGAGAAATATCATCATTATATAATGAAATTCTTAAAGATCTGAAAAAGAAGAACACTGAAGACAACTGTACTTAGAATTTGTATCCTCTGTTCAACAACAATGAAGATATCAAAACCATCTGAATTATGAAAGCATCCTGATCAAAATTACCATGAAGACATTCACATCAACATGAAGACATCATTATGAAAACATTAGACTTTGCCAAAGCTTCCAAACTAAACATCTTATCAAGACACATTGTGAGTTCTCTTAAGAACACATTATGAAGAATTGCATCTTGGTCATGCTGAGCATGAACCTAAACATGAACATACTATCAACTCCAAGATCACCATGAAGTCCAATCCTATGAAGATTAAGAATAAAAGTCCAACACAAACAAGTTAGCATCAATATCTTATGTGATCAACAATTGATGTGATCAACCTGATCAAACAAGTCCTATGATCATGATGATCAATGATTAACATCATAAACCAAAACTGATAACTCCAAGAACCATTATGAATACCAAACACCAAGAACATTAGAATCCATCTTGAGACAAACTTGAAGGTATCCTGATCAAATAGAAGCATCTCATCTCTAACCATATTTGCATAACTAACAACAGTGATCTTGATGACAAATAAACTAAGAACACCTTTTTGACATCAATGACAATCTACTTTCATCATATTGAACATCCATGAAATATATCTATGAACTTGCTAGGATGCTGATACAAAGTAGATAAATCCTCTCTTGTGCAGACCAAAACTGTAAAATAAGTTGAAAGGGGCTAGCTTTGGGCCTTATGTTCAGTTGTGAATTAGAGGATTTTGGGTCCTAAAAACTATTAAAATCCTAAAGGATTGTGATTAAGATTTGATTTTGTATTTTGTATTTGGATGCAAGACTAGGACCTTGGGTTATAACCTCAATCCAAGAATAGACCGGTGCCTATCTCAGGGTTTGGAGTCAATAGACATACATATGTGAATGCTTACCATAAACTTAATTCAATAACCAGACTTCAAGGGGATTTCTTTAGTATCTACCTTACAGATACTTTCCAAGGCTGAGTATTTAGTCAATCCATGGTTACAAACATCCCTATTGTAATATATTTTTCCCAATGCTTAACCCAAATCATTTAATTTGTTCCTTGAACAAAAGTAGAAGATTAAACACTCAACATAAAAAACCCATGTTCTAGAACCTTGAATAACCCTTAGCTATTTAGATTCATAAAAAGAATACACACAACTTGGAGACAGATAACCAAATACATGCAATAAAGCACTATTCATCTAAAACAACATGAAACTGGTAAATTTATGCATAAAACATTCAACGTACAATTCATAAATTCATAAGACATAAGATAGAGCCACCAGCAAAACTATATCTTATTATTCCTCCAAGATTTGCCAAGTCTTCAACAACAACTGTAGAGTGGCCCTGAATTCCTTTTATAAGCAAGGAGCAACAAGCTTCAAGCCACCTACATTCTAACACACTTTAAATGGGACAATCAGATCCTTACAGATTTTCAAATAAACAATTAGACCTTCAATAAATTTCAATAGCTGAAACAGTCAGATTCTTGATGAAAATCCACCAGTGAAGCAACCTCGACCTCAATCAAATGGGAAGATTTGATATCCTAGCCTAGATCATGCTGAAATTCCATTAATGCAGAGTGGAGGCTTGCAGGAATGGTGTTGCCAAATAGCCGCCTCAAGTTTGAAACACAGCCATTGATTTGGGCCTATCCTTTTGCTAGATCGACGCCTTGAAATGCCTCAAGAATCCACGTCGGCACCGTTGAAAAGTCCTTTGTCAATAGAAATTGTGCTAGTAGGGTGGTCTACTTCTTTTCTAAGATTTCTTCTTTTTCACCTAACCTAGACACATGGCATCATTCCAAGACTGAGCAGTAGAGAGCGAGCCATTTTCCCTTTGGCTCTGTGGAATCAAGAAGGAGCCTCTACGTGGCTTTTACCTAAGACTCCATCCACAGCTTCCATGTGGTGTGCAAGCATGCATTTGAAATGAAGCTCCTCTACCTTTCCTTCAAAAGTCCATAGGAGTGATACTTGGCACCATCCATGGCACTCAGAAACTTTACCTCAATATTCTAGGCCCACCACATTGTACTCCTGCACCAAGCCTACCACACATCTCTCTGTCGCAGCCATGCAATGAATATTCCTTTTAAAAATATTCCCCCTGTGATGATGCATGATTCCTGCAACATGTCACCTTGTCGCGCCAACATGCAGAATATTCTTCTCTAGTAGATTCCCTTGCATGCCTGTACGATTGCTAGATTTAAGCTCCTTTCTACATATCTGTTATCTTCTTGACACTTGGAAACACCTATTTTATTGATTTTGATCCTTGATTGAATGGTTGTAAGCCACATTCAATCGACACGTGGTGTCTTATCACAGCCACGTAGGGGATTGGTGACATCATCGATGACACTACACAACGAGCAACCACATGACATACACGGGCCCCACAAGACTTAGGCTTAATTTTTATTACAATGGGCCACAATCGGTAACACTAGGGTGAAAGGGCTGGTCAAATCACAGACACCAAGGCTTAAGATTGTGACTTAAAGGATCGACAACCGGCGACAAATAGTCAACACAAGAACATAAACATAAAGCACATGACTTAAGGAAAAGGGATAAGGGGTTTTCAAGATTGAACACTTAGGAATTTTTGAACCTAAAACCCTAACCCTAAGGGGGGAACCACCACTGGCTCCGATTGGGGACGTCTAGATGTGAGGCTACAGTGAGAGCTAGACCACTCTAGGACAGACCAGACAAAAAACACAAAACACATCTGACTATACAAGGAACATACAAACTATATACACCTAATTTACAATGTGCATAGAAGTCTATTTATTCATGAGAAGTAAGGTTTAAGGAACTGATCGTGCACATTCAATTCCTGCAGTTCACCATTTAGGGCCTGGAGAAAGAAGGAATCTTCTCCATGAGTATTGCTGATCTAATATGGGTCCATCCATAAGGGCTCAAACATACCATGTTTTCCCTTATCTTGACCTTTTGTATTCCAGACAAGGACCAAGTCATTTATTTGAAACTTCCTTTCTATAACCCTTTTAGCAAATAGGTACATCACTTTCTATTATTTCTTGAGATTCGTGATCTGTGCTTCTCTTCTAGTTTCATCCAATGCAATCAACTAATTTATTCTTTCACTCATTGAATCTTCTATTTCTTGATCATTTTTCTATATGAACCTATAGGTTGGCAAGAGATTGTTAATTGGTAATTTAGCCTTAGTACCATATACTAGCTCAAAAGGTGACTTTCCAATTGCTTTCTTGACTGTCACCCTATCAGCCCATAATTGCAGCTTCAACTTTGAATCCCATGCTCTTTTATTCTTGTCAATTATCCTTTTGATTATCTTCATGTGGCTTTTATTGCTAGACTCTGTCTGACCATTCCCTTGTGGATGGTATGGTGATGCATAAGACAAATTGATTCCATAACTGTTGCAAAAATCAACAAACTCACTGGACCTCAAGCACATGGCATTATCAGTGACCAGTTTTACTGGCACTACAAATCTGATGATAATGTGCTCCAAAATGAAATCCATCACTACCTTGCTAGGATCCCTCTTAGTCAGAATGGCTTCAATCCATTTAGTGAAGTAGTCAGTAGCAACCAAAATCCAACTACGTCCTCCACTTTATTTATCTGAGATTTCCCCTATAAAATCAATTCCCCACTGCTGAAATGGAGCTTCTACTGATACAGTTCTAAGGGGAAATGCACCTTCATACTTAAGTTTCCCAGAAAATCTCTGATAGGGGTCACATTTGCTTACCATTTTCTATGTATCAGTGAATAATGTTGGCCACTAATATCCTGCCCTTAAGATTTTATGAGCAGTCATTTTAGCAGTATAGTGTCCACCACATCATCCTTTATGCATGTTAATTAAATTACCCTTGGCTTGATCCTCATTCACACATTATTGCGACTCTGCTGGGGATTATTGTAGAAAACCTAGATATTTTATGTGAATGATGGTACTTTGCTGGTAGAATGAACTTAGAAAATTATTTGTTCTTTGAAGAGCTTTTAGTTGTTTGAAGATTTCATCCTTTTTGGAGAGGTTGTGACTCTACTAGAAATTTCAATACACATGAAGGGCTGGTGTATCTATTATGATTCAAGGGTATTCTGCTCAAAGTTACAGTAGTTGAATGTGAAAAGGTACTGATGCAGAAGCATCCAATGGTGTAAGGGCAATCTTACATCACCCAAAAAAAGATGTGTTTTAAAATTGTTGATGTTCTTTTCATTTCTTTTAAAAATTTGTGGTTCTGGTTCCATAATCGCTTAAATAATGATGTAGAAATTTTAGTTTTTCTAAACTGCTAAAAATAGCAACCTGCTATTTTTAGAAATTTTACATTTGGGCACGGAATGAAGTGAAAATTTACAAGAAGCTACATAACTGAAAAATAAGACCTTTGGCGAAGGAATCATGCAAAGATCATTTGCGAGCTGAAAGATATTAAAGTTTTTGTTTCCTAAAAAATGCCTAAAAATTATTCAAACTCAGGTTTGAGGCACTAAACGGTCATGTACGGGATCTACGTGAGCTTTCTGACACATAAAATGATTTGTCAATCAGACACCTAGATCAAAAGTTATGGCTCCCGAAAGTTGACCTATTTTTGGAGGGAGATGCAAATTCTGAAATTAGGTTGTTGGCCGCCAAAAAGGCTATTAATAACTATTGGCAATAGTAGAGTTAAGGGGGAAAGTGTAGAGTCAAGAATAGGTGGGAAAAAAGAAACCCTAGCTGATTTGGGGTTACAAAAGGCTGACGATTCTAGAGTCTTGTGATAGGAAGTTGTAATGTATTGCAGCCTGTGGAGGGTTGATTCCTCATATTGTATTTGAGCTTCTGTAATGTAATAAGTGTCCAAATCAATAAAGAAAGTTCTATTTTTTGTGTGCAATTTCTATTGTTGTGTGTTTTATGATTTACCCCCTTCATCAAGTGGTATTAGAGTGAGGGTTCCTAAGTGTGTAGACAGATTACCGACCATGAGGCAGTTTGTACCAGGACCTAAGGTTGTGGGTTTGCTGTGGAGATCAAGATGTCTCCACAAAGAAATCATATTGGGAGGAATGTTTTGATGGAAGAGGGTTTTAGAGCCCTGCAAAGGCAAATCAATGCATTGCAAGAGGACCTACGAAGAGGGTTTCATCCAAGAACAAGAGAAGAAAGTGAGGATGAAGCTGAAGAAGAGCTATCTGAGGAAGAACAAGAAGCTGTAGGAGATCCTACAGAAGTTAGGTTGTTGAGGGCCATTTCAAAGATTGGAAAGAGGCCCAGGATCGAAGTTTCTACCTATTCTAGAGATTTGAATCTAGAACAGCTTATTGATTGGATCAATGACATGGAGGAGTATTTTGAGTATGAAGATGTAGAGGACCCAGATCGGGTCAAGTTTGCAAAAACAAAGTTGAAGGGCCATGCCAGTATTTGGTGGAAGGAGGTCCAATTAGAGAGGAATAGAAGAGGAAAAGGAAAGATCACCAAATGGGATCGAATGGTGGATAAATTGAAGAAGCAGTTCATTCATATGGACTATGAGATGGAGTTGTTGAAGAAGCTATAAGGACTAAAGCAAGGTAACAAGTCTGTTAATGAGTATACATAAGAGTTTTATAAAATTACTATTAGGATAGGCCATGCAAAGCCCAACAAGGAGAAGGTAGCCTGTTACATTAATGGGTTGAGGCTGAGTATTCAGGAGGAGCTAAGCCTGGTTAGAATAACCACCATAGAAGATGCATACTAGTTTTCCCTAAAGGTGGAAGAGAAGCTGAATAAAAGATTTGATAGCAAACAAAGGGGAAGAGGTCAAGGTGGAAGGACTGGTGGAAGACCCTATGGGGGTTGAAATGAAGATTCAAATAAAAGTGAAGACGCTGGCACCAGTTGAAATCAAGAGGAGATGATGCCTACCGCCCTCATGACCAGAATAATGGTGAGTAAAGAGGAAGAGGAAGAGGCCAACCTGAGCAAGGACCTGTAAGAGGAGGATTCAGAGGAACTTTTTTTTAATGTGGAGAAGAATGGCATCGAGCATACGAGTGTCCGCAACATCAAGGAAGGACAAATAGAAGACCTAAAGGTAATGTACGAGTTACACATGTAGATGAATATGCGCAGTCTTAGCGTTCTGAAGATGCTGAAAGGGGAGAAACCCTAGTTGTCAAAAGAACTTTGTTGAATGAGGAGAAAGAACCCAATCAAAGGAAGAGTCTATTCTATATAAGGTACAAATGTGAAGGTAAGTGTTGCGATATTATTATCGACAGTGGAAGCACTGACAATCTTGTTTCAGAGGAGATGGTTGATAAGTTGAAGTTGACAAGAAGAAAGAATCCACATCCATATTGGATTGCATAGTTGTAGAAGGACCATAGAGCTTTGGTCAATGAGTAGTGTTTAGTGAAGTTCAAGATTGGGGACTACCATGATGAGGTGCTGTGTGATATAATACCGATGGATGCTATCATATGCTATTGGGGAGGCCATGGCAGTATGATAGGAGCACTGTCCATGATGGCTGTGTAAACACATATTCCCTAACAAAGGATGGAGTTCGTCATAAGTTGAAGCCCTTGAAGGAGGTGGAAGAAAAGGTATGCAGTACTGCCAGAATTTACTTGGTAGATGGTAGGAAAGTTTTGGAAGGTATGAAGCATGAGCGTCATTGCTTTGCATTGATTCCTAAGATCAGTCAAGAGAAATGTGAAGATGTACCAGCAAAAGTTTTAGATACGTTGGAAGAATTTCAAGACATTGTCTCTGATAATGTACCAAAAGGTTTACCACCAGTGAGGAAGATAAGTCATCAAATAGAATTAATACCATGAGCCAGTTGGCTGAATAAGGAAGCCCACATAATGACCTCTGCAGAGAGTGAAGAGCTAAATAGACAAGTTTAAGAGTTGTTAAGGAAGGGGCTGATAAGAGATAGCCTAAGACCATGTGTGGTACCTACAGTACTAGCACCAAAGAAAGATGGAGAGTGGAGAATGTGTACATATTATTGAGCCATCAACAAGATCATGATCAAGTACAAATTTCTATTACCCAGAATTGATGACACAATCGATTGTTTGAGTGGAGTCAAGTACTTCATGAAGATTGATATAAAGAGTGGGTATCACTAGATCCAAATCAGAGAAGGAGATGAATGGAAGATAGCAAACAAAACAAAGGAGGGTTTGTATGAGTGGTTAGTCATGCCATTTGGGTTAACCAATGCACCAAGCACATGCATGCAGCTCATGAACGAGGTACTGAAAGAAGTTTTGGGAAGTTGTGTTATTGTCTATTTAGATGATATTTTGATTTTCAGTAAAACTTGGGATGAGCATCTGATGCATATCAGAAGAGTTTTAGAGAAGCTGAGGGAGAAGAAGTTGCTAACTAATATGAAGAAATGTAGTTTTGCAAAGGAGTTGGTATACCTAGGATTTGTTATCTCAGAGAAAGGTCTTAAGATGGACCTAGAAAAAGTAAGGGCTATCATTGAATGGCCTACACCAAGGAGTGCCACAGAGGTATGATCTTTTCATGGTTTGGAAAGTTTTTACAAAAATTTTATCTAAAATTTTAGTAGCATTTGTGCACCCCTGACTAAGACAATGAGAGGGGATAGAAAAGATTTTAGATGGACTAAAGGAGCAGACAAAAGTTTTGACACATTGAAGTAGAAAGTTATAGAGCAACCTGTTTTAGCACTTCTAGATTTCAATAAGGTATTTTAGGTAGATTGTGATGCTAGTGGTAGTGTTATAGGAGCTATTTTGAGTCAAGAAGGTAAGCTTGTTGCCTATTTTAGTGAGAAGCTTAATGATGCCAAGAAAAAATATTTTGTTTATGATCAGGAATTTTATGCAATAGTTCAGGCTTTGAAGAAATGGAGACATTATTTGTTGCCAAAAGAGTTTGTTTTATATACTAATCATCAGGCTTTGTAGTATCTTAATAGTCAAGGGAAGTTGAACCAAAGGCACTTAAAATGGGTTGAGTTTTTGCAGAGCTATACTTTTGTTTTGAAGCACAGGAGTGGGAAGTCCAACAAAGTTGCAGATGCCTTGAGTAGAAGGCAAAATTTGTTGACATAAATGAAGATAGAGGTTGTTGGGCTTGTTGAGCTCAAAATTTTTTATCTTGAAGATCTAGATTTTGTAGAGGCTTGGAAAGCTTGCCTGGAACCTTTTACTTTGGACAGGACAAAATGGTTGGATTTCATAATCCAAGATGGCATGTTATTTAAAGGAAGCTAGTTGTGCATTCCGAGGAGTTCCATGAGAGAGAACCTGATTAAGGAGAAGCATAGTGGAGGATTGGCCGGACACTTTGGTCGAGATAAGATCATTGCTATTGTTGGTGAAAATTATTATTGGCCACAGTTGCAGTAGGATGTGAGGAAATTTGTGTAGAGTTGTAGAGTATGTCAGATGGTGAAAGGAGCAAGTCAAAGTACAGGTCTATATCAACCACTACCTATACCAGAGAAGCCATGGGATGATATTAGTGTATACACCTAAAAATGGCATGACTCTACTTAAATAAATATTTCAAATATTTATTTCATCATTCACATTCTTCCATCAATAAATAAATAAATTTATTTATTTATTTGATTCACCTCCTCTCATTTAATTAAATAAATTACATTTTATTTAATTAATTAAATTCATTTACATCAACCTCATTCTTCTAAATAATTAAATAATTTTAATTATTTAATTAAATAATTTTAATTATTTAATTAAAATATTTTATTCTTCCAAATTTAAATAAAATGCAATTTTATTTAAATAAAATCTTAAATATCCACTAAATAAAATATATTTATATATTTTCCTCTCATTTATCTACAAAATAATTAAATAAATCTTTTTATTTAATTATGCTTTCTTATCTTCCAAAAATCTTCATATCTTCTAATAATAAAATTCCTCTTATCATACAAAAGCAAAAGCAGTTTTAAAGCATCTTTAAAGCAAACTTTCTCTTAAATTAGAAAAATAAATTCTAATTTAAGAAAATCAAAACTCATCCTCATCAACAGAGGAGTTAACTCAATAAAGCTGCTTTTTGAATGACACGTCTTTCTTCTATTTGTTGCACGTTCCTCAACAATCCTCCTCCATTGATCTTCTCATTTCTTATCAACCATTGATCTTCTTCCACACAACTCTATAAATACAACCCTCTTCTTCTTCATAATAATCAATCATTCGAGTAAACTTATGCTGTAGGAAATATAGCATGCTATTAGCACCCCTACCACCACTTCATCACATCATCCACTCACATTTTGTGTTTGAAGCTCACCTTCAAATACACTAAGTATCAGAGCCAACTTCTCCTTGTCATCTTGAGGATTCAAAGTGAGGAAGCAAGCTTCCTGAGGGCCAATATTCATCTCCATCAAGATCAAGAAAGAAAAGGAAAATAATGGAAGTTGAAAGGTAAAGGTTGTAAGTATCTTCTCTGTTTTACTTTAAATCTACTTTTATCTTCATATTTCATTAATGTTTGGGTTTATAATATTAAATTGATTTTCCCATTTTCACCCTTACAATTAGTATGGATTTTGTTCTTGGTTTACCAAGGACACAAAGAGGACATGATTCCATTTTTTTGGTGGTGGATAGATTCTCAAAGATGGTACATTTTATTCATTGCAAGAAGACTAATGATGCTATTCATATTGTTGAATTATTTTTCAGGGAGGTGGTGAGACTATATGGTCTACCTAAGAGCATAGTTTCAGATTAAGATACCAAGTTTGTTGGTTATTTTTGGATGAAATTGTGGAAGAAGTTGAAGATAGATTTGAAGTTCAGTTTTACACACCATCCATAGACTGATGGAGAGACTGAAGTGGTGAATAGGAGTTTGGGTAACCTGCTACAATGCTTAGTAGGAGATAAGCCCAAGGGATGGGATTTGATTTTACCATAGTTAGAATTTGCTTACAACAATTCTATCAATAGGAGTACTGGTAAATCACCATTCCAAATTTTATATGGGAATAGTCCAAGAAATGCTTTAGAGTTAAGGAATCTGGACAAAGGAGAAAAGACAAGTGTCGAGGTTGAAGACTTTGTAGAACACATGAAGAATTTACATGAAAGGTGAAAAAGCACATTAATAAGATGAATATTTAGTACATGGCTAAGGTAGATCAGAAGAGGAGATATAAGGAATTCCAAGTAGGAGATGAAGTCATGGTTCACTTGAGAAAAGAAAGGTTCCCAATTGGAACATACAATAAGCTGAAAATGAAGAAATTTGGACCATGCAGAATTTTGAAGAAACATGATTTAGGAAATGCATATGGGGTAGAGCTGCCAAGTGGGATCAACATTTCCCCTGTTTTCAACATTGTTGACTTATCAGAATATCATGAAGGTGGAACAGAGGATGGACCAACAGAAGAATAGTGGAGTATTTTGGCATCTACCTCAACCAAGGAGATAGAAGAGATCTTGGATAGTCATGTGGGAAGAATTACTCAGAATAGGCAATATGAAGAATATCTGGTGAAATAGAAAGGAAGGCCTATTGAAGATTCTTCTTGGTTGTCTAAGGTAGAGGTTGACCGTTTGGGTTTTCCTCACACAAACACTTGAGATGTGATAGGGTCACTTCTCAAATTACCCTGGGTGTCTGATGCAGGAGCATCCAGTGGTGTAAGGGCAATCTTGCATCACCCAAAAAAATATGTCTTTCAAAATTGTTGATGTTCTTTCCATTTCTTTTCAAAATTTGTGGTTCTAGTTCCATAATCGCTTGAATAATGATGTAGAACTTTCAGTTTTTCCAAACTGCTAAAAATAGCAATTGCTATTTTTAGAAATTTTGCATTTGGGCATGGAATGAAGTGAAAATTTACAGGAAGCTACATAACTAAAAAATAAGACCTTTGGCGAAGGAATCACGCAAAGATCATTTGCGAGCTGAAAGATATTAAAGTTTTTGTTTCCTGAAAAATGCCTGAAAAGTATTCAAACTCCCGTATGGGCCCAAAAATGGCTAGAACTAATAGAGCGGGTTCTTAGCGCATAGAGCACTCCACAATCTTTCTGACGCATAAAACAATTTGTCAATCGGGCACCTAGATCAAAAGTTATGGCTCCCAGAAGTTGACCTATTTTTGGAGGGAGATGCAAATTTTGAAATTAGGTTTTTGGCCACCAAAAAGGCTATTAATAACCATTTTTGGGAACCCTGGGTAGTAGTAGAGTTAAGGGAGAAAGTGTAGAGTCAAGAATAGGTGGGAAAATAGAAACCCTAGCTGATTTGGGGTTACAGAAGGCTGATGATTCTAGAATCTTGTGATAGGAAGCTGTAATGTGTTGCAGGCTGTGGAGGGTTGATTCCTCTGATTAAATTTGAGCTTCTATAATGTAATAAGTTGCCCAAATCAATAAAGAAATTTTTATTTTCTATGTGCAATTTCTGTTGTTGTGTGTTTTATGATTTACTCCCTTCATCAGGTACACAATTTCTTCCCATTTCCATTTGTTGCTCTATTGTGCAAGTTGAATGCTAAAGGAAGCTTGAGGATTTAGGTGAACATAAAATGTCTGAAAGTAAAAATTACATGAACCCAAATATGCATATACCCGTTCTCAGCCAAGAGGGGAAAGCAATGTTATGTAAAAAAATTGAAGAGATAAGGAAAAGGTTAATATCCTTAGAAGCTCAATAGGCTCAATTAAATAATAACCATGCTATGTCTACCAGCCAAATTGCTAAACCTCTTATCAACTCTTTTGATCCTTTGTACAACCAATTAGACCTATCATGGGTTGACTATGAAGTTGAAAGCATGCCAGCTCAGATTTATAATTAGATGCCCATATTTAGTGGACACAATATGTGTGAGGGGAATGCACATATCCAAAACTTTCACAGTTTCATGGAGAAACATTCATTTGGAGATGAGGATATGTGGATGAGTTTTTTTGTTATATCCCTTGGTGCAAGAGCTAGAGACTGGTATTTGAGCTTTCTTGAGAAATCTTTTGCCTTCTGGGATGACCTTGTGGATAGTTTCAAAAAAGAATTTACAAAAGAACCTGTTGATCTTGTTGCAAGGTTAAAAGAAATTAGGAGATAGGATGAAGAGTCCAGTGTTGATTTCAATCATAGATTTGTAGTTGCCCTTTCACAAGTCCCTAAAGATTTTAGACCTGATATTCTTGCCTACATTATTATGTACTTTGAGGCCTTTGAGGAGGGCTCTAGTGTATTGGTGAGAGAATTCAAGATAACAGATATGCATATGGCATACAAGTTTGTATATAATGTAGAGAAAATGAGGGATGAGCACATACAAGGTTTGTTGTCCATAAGCATTGGTATAAGTAGCAGCTGTGTGGTTGTAAATTACTATGTGATAATGGCATCATTTGAAGACAAATGTGTAAATGGGGAGATAGAAGTTGAGAATGTTGTGTTTAAACATGATGCTATTGTGTTTAAAAATAATGCTGATGACAATACTCAATTGGATTGTTTGCCTAAAAAGGATGTCAATGAGGGGATCAATGATGAATCCCAATCTAGGGTTGAGGTGTCTGTTTCTAAAAATAATAATGAAGTTGTGGGTAGAAATGAGTATTTGTTGGAATGGGTTTGTGGATATGATTGTGAGTATTTGTGCACAGGATAGAGAAGAAATAAGCAAATAGAAGAGCAGTTCCATGTTTGAATCATTGCCTTTTTATATCTAGACACAGGGAGATGATGAAGAGCAATCAGAGATTGAAACAAGTAGTAGTGCTAAGTATAATTATTCTTTTGTTAATTATAATTTTGACACACAGGCTAATACTCCTCCACACAAGGAACTCATTCGTGTATGTGACAATAGAGATGCATGTTCATCTATCCATGAACCAACAACATACTATAATGAATTTGAGACACCTAGATCAACCCTTTTCCAAGTAGATGAAACATATGATGGTGATGATGAGGTTGAGCTAAAATTCTTAGATGTGAGCTCTTATCAGCATAATGATATCTAGCTCAAAGAGAAGCTAGAGTGTGAACCTTTACTATTTAATGCAGCTGAAGGTTGTTTGCATGAGGTGCACAAAAATGAATATGATAGTTTCTTCTTTATGCAAACTTATGATAAAATGAGACCTAATGACCCTAGTTGTATGATGGACTTGAGTACTTTTGGTTTTTATTTCAGGTAGGGGATCACTTTATAATGCATAATGGTGACATAGATGGTGATAAGTGTTGTATGCCATATAAGAATGCATTGTTTGGTGAATATGGCATTCACATATTTCTTGGTACTGAAGCATATGATAATATGTGTCGATGTATACCTGATTTTAAAATGCAGAATGACAGAGGTTGCATTGATAGTGACAATCTCAGAGAAATGGTTAGAAATGTCAGTGACTATGTATGTGATCAGGCAGATTTTAGTCATGCCTTCAATTGTAATCTAGGGTAGTCAGAGAAAAATCAAGTGATTGATAGGGTGAAGTACTAGTTCTTCCTTTTTGGTGGCCCTAGGCCACTAAGTAAATTTAAAAATGTGATTTGTGATGCAGATTGGTGTGGTGACTCTATAGCCCAATGGATATGGCACCCAGTCTGCATCCCAGAGATCTGAAGTCCTCACCATGCCTGCAAGAGGCATGCATCCCTGAGCAAGAGCCAATGGTGGTACCCACCTAAGGTTAGGGTTTAAAGTCAAGTCTGCAAGCCTATATTTTTATTCCTTTAAACTCTTAAGGCCCTAATCTTTATTGTCCCTTGGCCTTCTGCACTTTATCTTTTAATATGTCATTGACTTCCTACAACGGGTTCCCAGTCATTTAAGTTGTAACTTAAGGCCTTTAAAATCATGAAGTCACCAGCCCCTTCTTCCTAATGTTACCACTCATTTCCTGTTGCGCCTTAAAGTCTAAATCCTTAAGTCTTAAGAAGGGCTTGAATATGCCATGTGGTTTCTTATCACAGCATCATAGTGCATCATCAGTGACGTCACCATACCCTTGCATGACTGCGATAAGGCACCAACTATTGAAGACTCCAATTGATAAATTGTATGTTGCCAAGTGTCAAAGCAAGGGATGATCTACAAAGGAACCTAAATCAAACGATCGCACAAGCACACAAAGGAATCTTTTATAAAGGAATATTCATCACGTGGCTGTGACAAAGCAACACATGGTAGACATCATGCAAGCGCATAGAAGAATTTATCAGAGGAGAATATTCGTTGCAACACTGTGATAAGGTAATATGTGGAATTTTCTTTATCAAAGAAGTAAAAAGGTAATGAAAAGGTAGGGACACGTGGAGGCTCTCACTTGATTCTGTGGAGCCAAAGGGAAAATGGTTTGCTCTCTACTGCTCGGTCCCAGAATGACGCCACATGTCTAGGATGGACAAAAGGTAAGGAAAAGTCAGCGAAGAAGTAGTCCACCCTGCTGGCATGATTTCTATTGGCGGAGGCTTTTTCAATGATGTCGACATGGACTGTTAAGCATTTCAAGGCATTGATCTGGAGAAAGACAAGCCTGAATCAATGGTTAAGGCTTAAATTTGGAATGGCTGTCTTTCAGTGCCATTCCCGTCGATTCCCGCTTTGCAATCAATGAGTCTATTGCATAACCATGGCTAGGACATCAAATCTAATTATTCAAATGAGGTCAAGTTTCTTCGTTGGTGGGATTTCATCAGAAAATCTAACTACTTCAGCGACTGAATTTATTGAAGATCAAATTATTTATTTGAAAATATGTAAGGAATAGATCTTTTCATTTAGGGAGTCTAGCAAAGTGTAGGTGGCTGGTAGCTTGTTGCTCCTTTTCAAAAGGAATTCATGGCCATTCTACAAGGGAGTTCATTGGGTTCTTTCAATTTTGACTCTAGATATAAGGTATCCACATTTTGGAAGGCATTTTTTGTTGCAGACTTGGTTCTTTGTCTGATGCAGAGGTATTTCTTGTTTTGTAAATGATAATTTTTTGAATGGCATGTTTCTATCTAGATTGAGTTTAAATGATAAACATTATTTGTGTGTATTGCTTATGACTGTCTCCTTTGAGGTTATTACTTTTCTTTTGAACAAAGTTGTCAAGGATTTCTGAGTTCTTCAATGTACATGTGTTGCAATGTATGTTTGGCTTCTTGCATCTACTCAAGGAGTGGATTAAATAGCCTTTAGGTTAGATATAAGGAAAGGTCGGTAACATTTAAGGATTAATGAAGCATGGTTATAGGTAATACTCTTTCTTGGATATATTGTTGCTAGGCAGTAATATTTTAGGTCCTCTAGATATGGAGTTTTCTTATCATATGGAAACATTTACATTAGTAGGTCTGACTCTATTGCCCTAATATAGCACTAGTCTAGGAATTTGTCTATCCAAAGGGTCGAGGAAAGTCTCACAACTCTAAAAAATAAATCATTTCAAAATATTAATCTGTTAGTCTATAGGAGTAGGATTAGGAACATGCATGCTCTCATCCTCAACAAGTGTGATATGTCCAAGAACATTTCCATCCTCGTGATTTATCCAATAGATCTTGGTCCTTATATGAGAGCATTTTGCCTGGTATAGAACGGTTAAATCTTTTGTTGTAAGTGAGTCAAAGACAAATCATTAGTTATAGGGATACCCCCCTTGGTGGGACAGAACCTAAAGTGAAGGGGAGGTAGTTCACACAACCTCTCGTCTTAGTTGGCCAAATCCGCTTGAGCATAGGAAGTGGCAAACCCTCTGCTAATTTGGAAACCAACAAGATCCAAACTTAGAAACTTACTATTTAATTCAAAGTACTTTTATATTTAGTGTTTAACACTTTTTTAGTTTGGGCATTTATATGTTCTGTGTATCTTCCCCGTCTCACTTGATTCAAGTTATAATGAGATTTATTTTTTTGATCTACCTATGATATTATCACTTGATCCAAATCGATGTCAATTAGATAGACCCATGTATTATAAATAAACTAGTTTAATTTGTGTACATGTTCTCATTAAATGTGTTTATTATATCTCCTAGTTTGTATTTGTATTTATTTCTAGTTTATACATTTTCTTAATGAGGAGTTTTTGTGATTTACTTGTACATGCTTCTAGACATGTGTGAAAGAAAATTTATATTTAATTGTTATCTTGCATTTAACAAGTTGTGATATTTTATCTCAAATTATGAATTGATTTATATTATTTGAGCTTCATTCCTTAGCTAAATTAATTAAATCATGTGTGTTAATTTATTGGGAAAAGAATTACTTTAATTACAGCTATTTCTAAATTTGTGATTATATTACAATAGTGATTATTGATGACTACAAAAATTGCATTTTTTTATGGATTGCAACACTAGTGCACTAGTGTCTAAATTGAACTTCTTTGAAATTTACGAGCTCCAAGTTCTCAAGTTGTAAAGTTCTAGCTCTGTTCTTATTTTGTAATGTCTAGTTTTCATATTAAGTTTCTTTGAACTTTCAATTTTTCCTATTTTCATGTAGATTTCAACTCATTAATTTTTTCTTAAAAGGGAGAAACATGTAGTTTAATTAAAGACAAATGTACATAATTATATGCATGATGTGCATTTATAATTCTCTCCAAGTTTTGAATAAAGATTTATTTTTCAACTCCAATATCAACTCTCATGTTGTGAAATGGTTTAAAGAACAACTCACTCATCAAATTCCCTCATATTCAAGTGAGTCACCATTTGGAATTGAATCATATTTGGTCCAAACTCTAACAATTGCCTCTATATTGATAGTAGATGCATAATACAAGTGCAAGCATTGAATGAAGTACTATGTGGTTGTGAGAGATTCTAGATCACCTATGTGTGCCAAAAGACATACATCTATAATTCATTGTGTTTAAAATATCAAATAGTAAAAGTAGAACATAGACATTCAAGTGGACAATTATATCCTCATGATGTACCTTTTCACAAGTGGTCTTTTACTTCTATGGATTTTGTTTTTGGTCTACCAAAGACTAAATGTCACCATGATTCTATCTTGATAGTTGTGGACAAGTTGACTAAAGTTGCACATTTCATCCTAGGAAATGTGAAGGATGGTGCATAGACTGTAGTGAGAAGGTTTATCAAAGAGGTTGTATGATTGTATGGGGTTCTATAGGTGATATCTTTGATAAGGATAAGTTGTTTACATCTATATTCTGGGGAAATCTCATGTCAAATTTTTGTTCAAAGTTGAATTTTAGTTCTTTCTAGATCCTCCAGAGATAGATGGTAAAACTAAAAGAGTTAATCAGGTGATGGAATACATGCTAAGAATGTATTGTATAGATCAACAGAGGAAGTGGGAAGACTACTTTCCTTTAGTTGAATTTGTGTATAATAATTTTTACCATGCATTGCTTAAATTGGCACCATTTGAAGCTTTATATAGAAGAAAATGTAGGATTGTGTTGGATGGGATAACTTAGAGAATCAAGATGTGTTTGAGTCCAATATGCTCTAGGATTATGATAGAAAAATTCATATCATCACAGAGAGGTTGAAGGAAGCATTAAATCGACAAAAGAGTTATGTAAATCGCAAGAGGGGTGCTAGGGAATTTGTGGTGGGAGATAAGGTGCTTCTTAGAATTTAGCCACATAAATTTTTTGATAAAATTTGGAAAGGCTTCCAAATTGGCACTGCGGTTTGTGGGTCCATTCAAGATCTTAGCTCAAAGATTAGTCTAGTGGTATATCAGCTTTCTTCACCTCCATCTCTCTCTAGGGTACATGATATATTTCGTAATTATTTGCTAAAGAAGTATATTTATGATTCCTTTCATATTCAACTAATTGGTAGGTTCTTCAAGTGGATTGCAAGGGGTAATTCCATGTTGATCCCATAAGTATTCTTGACCATAGAGATGTCCATATTCACAATAGAATAATCATGCAGGTGAAGGTTCTATGGGAGGAGATTGAAATAAATAATTAATCAATAGGAAGTAAATAATTATTTGAGTTTAATTATTTATTTTATTTTTGAAAATTATAGAATTCATAATATAATAAATAATTATGGGGGTGAATTTTTTATTAATACATAGATTTTTATTTATTAATTATTTAGTTAGAAGGATAATTATACTTATTTCATGATTGGAAAATGAAAATAATGTAAAGATTTTTATCTTTAGTTGTAAATAGGAAATGATTATTCAATTATTATTTTATTTGCTTGAAATAAAATTGTTATCTTTAAATATTATATTCTTATTTTGGAGAATTCATGAAATAGGGTTGAGAAAAGGAAAGTAAGAAAAAGAAGGAAACTTTGATTTGAAATGTATTTTTTGTTTTCTTTATTATTTTGATTTCTTTAGGCATTAATTCTTTTATTAGGTACTACATAATTATTGATTATTTAAAATAAGAGAAAAAAAATAGAATGAACTTATAGAAATAAGAATTAAGCATGTGGCTATTTTTCTTTGGAAATTCAAATTTCAAGATCTTTGCCAAACTTAAATTTATGCACTAGTATTAAAGGTAATAATCTAACAATGAAAAGTTGTGGATAATATTTAGTTTGCCTAGTAATTAAAAAACTTAGGTTTTGTTTAAGAAAGAATTGAATTTCAATCACATTGTGTATGAATCACAAACTAGTTGTCTTGAAAAGAAAACAACAACCTATGTTAGATTGGTCATGTTTCATAAAAGGTGAGTTGGGTACCATTGAATTTTGCAGATGTAGTTTCCAACTATAGAATAAACTTTTCCTATAATTTTTATAATTCCATCTTACATAGTTTTTGTTTTGTTGATTAATAAATTGACTATTTTTTGTAAAAATTGATAAAAATGTCTTGAGAAAAACCAACTCATTGCATCTTCAAGAAGATTTATTTTAGAAACAATGTTTTCCTAATAAATTTAAGAATAGCGTGCAAATAAACTTACTAAATTATATAGAAAAATCAGCCATAGCTAGATTATAGATTTTGAGATATAAAAACATTTGTGATTGTATGTCTATGTTGTTATGGGTTGAGAGGACTTGGGTGTTTCTTGGATGAATCCAACTAACATCAGCTCCTTTAATTCCTTAACCATCATACATAAATATTGTCTCCTTATAAGTAAAACTACAAAGAGATTATCATATTCTCTACTAACATTAGACACTTCACGTTCATTTTAGTTTTTTGAATGTGCAAAGGGTCTCATAGGGTTTATATGCACTAATTATGATTTCTATTTTGTGACTAAAGCTAGGTTATTTGTGACTAAGAGCATTGAACTAACTTGGTATATTATATCACTAGATGGTGGAGTGCTTTGTGTGTAATAAATAGTTTAATTTCTTATTGGTATGATATTTTGTATAGATGTAGTTTACCAATGGGAGATGCATACCTTTAATACTATTCTTAATAGTCTTTTAGACCATAGATCTCTTAGTGAAGTAGATTAATCAACAAATTATGGTACAAATTAGATGTAAAAATAAATTCATATCCCAAAATATAAAAATCTTATGATTACTTACCTCACTTATAACTTGTAACCTAGAAACATGCATAACTCTCTAAAATGACTCAAAATTCTATCTCTCAAAGGATGTGGCAAAATTATGTAGTGTTGAGTTTATGCATACTAGTAAAACATTATTATGAATAATTTGTTAGAACATTGAATATATGATTTATTACTTAAAGATTGATCAAATGGCTAAGAATATGACTAATTTCTTGATTCATGGCCAATAGAGTGAAACCATAAAGTAGTGAGAAAACATTTATGTAAATCTAAGACATAGAACCAAAAATGCATGTGATATCCTACCAGTCTTGCTACACTTTCAATCAAATACAACTACTCAAAGACTCAAAATGATCACATGAGAAAACATTCAAGTACTAATCTAAAAATGAATAGATAGCCCACATGATATTGGTGGAAAGATTTTACAACTACTACAACAGTAGACTAACCAAAAATATCAATGAGCTAGCAAATTTTTGTGCTAAGATTTGTTAACTCCCTAGTAAACTTTCATTTTGTTGTATAAACACCAAGAGTAGTGAAAGGAGCAAAGACTAAATTAGTTCACATAAAGTAAATACATACATTTTTAAAACATTTTTAACATAACATTTTTAAACCATCAAATTTATGTAATCAAGCCCTGGTGTAAATGTGCACATGTCAATATATCAAACATAAATAATCAAACATGTATGTAATCAAGTCGGACTGGAAATGTCAATATATCTTGAACATAAATCATCAAACATGTATGTAATCAAGTCCTGGAAATGTCAATATATATTAAACATAAATCATCAAACATGTGTATGTAACCAAGTCCTGGAAATGTCAATATAGTGAAAACATAAATGATCAAACACATGTATGTAATCAAGTCCTATAAATGTCAACATATCAAACATATATAAATGGAAATGTCTAGATGCAACATCAAATGGAGGTCTCTAGGTGGTTGTAGCCTAATTATCGTGTCGACTCCTAGTCGAGCGACCCTCTGAATGACAATCCTATTCTGATGGATGTGCTAAGTCTTGGAGATAAAATCAAGTACAATGTGTTAAATATATTTTATCTAGATATATAACTATTTAAAAATGTATATGTAATATTATAAATAGCTCTATATTTGTCTAGATATATATATACATGTATACAAAACTCACATGTCCACTGACAATAATATCATCAACAAAATCATGCCGATGTATATGGTCTGACCTTAGGCTAGGAGTAACATGAGGTATCTCCATCTACAATAAATATATATAGGTATATATCATTTAGTTAAAACTAAACCCTAAATAATTTTTTTTTAAAATTGAATTGAACATGCACATGCACACATACATATATCTTATAGATACACATACATACCTGCATATCACCTGGTGGCACAGGATCTGAGCCCTCTACAATGTCTGCCTCCACTAAATCATCTAAAACTGACCAACACGATCAATAGCTATCATAGTGGTGGCAACTGCAATATCACTGACATTGTCAATTACTTCCCTTTGGGAAGCAATGACAACATGATCTGTTGAGGGGGCTATGGCTAGGGAGATAGTAGGATTCCTCTCACCAACCAATACCCTATATGCTAGGGCTGCCTGATCAGGTCAATGATAAGCATCCCTATCAGCAAGCCTACGATGGCCTAGACCACAATATGGAGGAATGTCACAGTAGTTGAATTTGAGGCCCAAATGAACCTCGGCGTATAATTATTGTGCAAAATATAAGGGAATTTGGTCGTTATTTGGATAATGACCAAAGATAGCAAGAAATTGAGGGTAGATCAATTTGGCCATATCACCATCGACACACTTGGTTACCTAGTATTGTTGTGATTTTCACAACATGCCCCATTTTACCCTTTAGCAAAATGAGGACCCCTACTGTGGCTTTTTGTTTTTTGCTTATGTCGGTCTACTTGCTTGGTGGTAAAGGGAAAATGAAATGGGTTCTTAAAGTGTGACAATGCTTGGGTATAAGTGATGGTTATCAATAAAATCTACATGAAAAATTAGATAGGGTTGCCTTTTGAAGCATTTGAAAATTTGACATATTTTGAGAGTTATGCTTGTTTCTAAGAAAAGTCAACCCTTGATTGATGTTGGTCAATGTGTATTTGATATACATGGTCATTTGCATGTATATGTTGTGCTTTTGTCTATCGGGTTACTTTATTCATTGCTTTTTATGTATATTGTATACATAAAATTATACAAAAACAAACCTGACAGTGTTTTCTATCTTGAGCTGTATAAATGGGGAAATCTGTAGTTACATTTGTATATCACAACTTATGTATTAGAAATACAAATGCAAAATATACATGGGCAGATGTCAAAATAAATTTGAAAGGGTGTATAGGGTCGAAGATATTTCATATGTATGCTATATACATGTGGTTTTTGCATGCTTTTGATATACGGACCTAAAAGGAAAATTCAATCGAATTCTAAAGATAAAGGTAAATGTACACATGTTTGTATGTATTCTTATATGTATAACTGCATGTATATAATATACATTGTTATATACAAATACAAAATAGGACACGACAAGGAAGGTTAAACGAAATGAATTATAACTAAAGTCTATACTTGTATATAAAGGTGCAGGTATTATATATACAAAAAGGTAAAGTGCATTTGTAGATTCAAGGGGAGTATTAAATATGGAATAAAGTGCATTGGGTCATAATGAAAGGTTAGAAAAGTCAAATGAAGATGTTTGTATCCATGCATGTATATGATATACATTGTGATAGACAAGGAAATTATATACAAGGAACCTAACCTAAGAAAAGGTTTAAACATTGTATACACTGAGTGGGGTCCACCTATGTATGGTTGGGATACATGAACGTGATGTATAGAAAATGATACCAAAAGACTTAGAAACAATGCCAAACTCAAAATTAATTGTAGTTTGTTTTATAAACCCGCTGGAGTTCGATTTTGTATGTTTCAATGATTATTATATACAAGGAACCTGACCTAAGAAAAGGTTTAAACATTGTATACACTGAGTGGGGTCCACCTATGTATGGTTGGGATACATGAACGTGATGTATAGAAAATGATACCAAAAGACTTAGAAACAATGCCAAACTCGAAATTAATTGCAGTTTGTTTTATAAACCCGTTGGAGTTCAAGTTTGTATGTTTCAATGATTGTATAAGATATGCATAGAGATATACAAAAGTAAATATGCAAAAAAGTAAAAGGAAATGTGCATGTATATGAGATAAAAAATTCAAAAGTGCAGGGAATTAATGTATACATAATTCAAAATATGAACTGAATGAGAAAAGTAAAACACAAAATGAATTGTATGCCTTAATTACAACATTTAATGTACATCTACCACTGAAAACCTAGAATTCGAAGGAAGTAAAAGGAAATTTGATTATGTTAATTCTTACAATTGCATTCGAGAGTTAAAATTGTAGAGCATTTTACAGAGCTACTATAAGAAGCGATTCAAAAGGAAATTGGAAATTCAGGAATGGTAGTAGTGTGGATTTGAATGGTAAATCTTGTCAACTTAAAGTCAATGGTTACAAAATATAGGTATATTTTTGAAAGCCCACTGGTATTTTACATAATACTATTATGGAAGTTTAATTGATGATTACAGTTAAGCAATGGAATGAGTTTAACTTAGTTAATTACTATAATTCAATAGGGTAAAATCTTAAATTAGACACAGTGAAGAAATGTATGCATAATTTAAAATTTAAACATTAAAACTACATGGTAAATGTTGGATTAGGTCCGGACAATTGAGAGGGGGGGTGAATCAGTTGTCACTCAATTTAATCTTTTCTACTGTTATTCTTCTTTCACAACATAAAATTAAATCAATGATATAAACATTTCAGCATTAGACAATAGCATATGAGAAGAAACATGAATGACACATTCAACACCAATATTTTTGACGTGGAAACCTAGTTAAGGGAAAAACCATGTTGGGGGTTAACCCACAAAAATTAATACCCTGTTAGAAGTATTTTACAAATGGGAATGCACATGCATTTAGGCTCACTGCCCAGAGCTCACTGCTCAAATGGAGGCTCACTGCCTTATGAAGATATTACAATAAAATAACAGAGACCTAAATTGATTAATAGCATCTGCCTATGCAAGAGTTTCAGTTCCAATTAAGTACAAAAATTGATCTTACACATTTCATCTTTTCTCTACTCTTCTTACTATTCTACCTTCATTCGCACTTTGGATTTCTACTCTTCTCACATACACCTTCTTCATATTCATAGACACACACTAAATCATCCACCTTCATCAACTATATATATATCCGCAACATGATCTATAATCATTCTATTAGTCGGCTTCATCACCACATAGAACTTTTATCAATGCTCTGCTCTGTCATCTAGATCTAAGCAAAACTTGAGGTGCTGACCAAAATTTGCTCTTGGAAATCATCACTCATGTCAGCCACTATCACTAATCATCACCATTTGTCCAACAAACAACTTCCATACATTCGGGATCAGGATCTTCTGCAAGGTTGGCTTGTTCTTTTGTCTGCTTTGACAAACTAGAACCCGGTACTCAGAGGCTAATATATTTTGAATCCTTCATCATCGGAGGACAAAAATCTAGATTTAGACTATCTTGACAATGCATATAACTCCCCTAGATCTATAGCTAATCATGACTTTCCACTAGAGAGATCTGGACCAAAACACTGGACCCTATCACCTGTTCTATTCCTAACTACCTGGACTTAGACACATTCTAAATCTAACTTCCAGTGTAAACAGATAGTGTTATACGAATGATTAGAATGATCTTAGTTGCCGTCAATGACAACATCTATCATTCCTAGCATTGTCTCTTGCCAATAGTAAAAACCCTAGGAAATGTAAAACATGGTTGTAAAAGGAAATGTACATCTTTGCAAGATGTCACCGAAAGGAAAGAAAGTGGAGAAAGCGGTTGGAAAAGCCGAGAAGAAAGAAACTAGAGTTAAAGAGGAGTTCATAGATAGAGGGTATCATTGAAACATATATTTCCCATACAGAGCTTTGGATACAGAGATTGGAGATTTTGATTCTGATGAGTTATTGAACAAAATCTGGGAGCCTAATGCGTCCTTAGCAATGAAAATATTCTAGATGTTGGGTTGTATAATGTTGTGGGTTTTCCACAAGCCATGGAGGCTAGGGACCTCATTCTTGAGAGTTTAAGGAGGTATGATTTCAATCACAGAAGGTACAGTACAATGGAGTGGAGTTTGCAGATCTATTTATGGAAGGAATAGCAAAAACGTTTGGATTACAGACCACTAGAAAAATGAAGATAGTGGATGTAGAGAAATATACTAAAGATTTCAAAAAGAATGATGCCACATGTAAGAGTGTCACATTTTATGGGTGGTACACTTCAGAGAAGAAGCCCAAGGTATCTTCTAGAGTGCCTAAGACTCTGTATAGATCAGACTTCAATGGGGAAGTTTATATTATGATTACATTGTTGAGCAGAGTAATTGGATTGGAAGATGCAGGTTCATTTGAACCTTGGATGTTTTCAGTGATCCAATACATTAGAGAGGAGACAGGGTATTTACACTGGGCCTTGGCAATCATCAATGCCAGCTATGCACAGGTCATGAGATTCAAGAAGCACATGAAATTATTCATGTCTTCATACATCATATACTCCTATGCTGCTAAAATGCAATTGAATGGGATCTAGAGAGTTGGAACTCTAGGGAGTGGGCCAGAACAAACCCTATTATATGATCATTACCCTGATATACAGGCACAAAATGTAGGGAAAAATTAGATAAGGGTCAATGATGTTTTTTATATGTACTTGACAAGGATTTTGACAGGGGAGAAAGATCAGAGATTATTTGACATGGCCAAGAATGCAATCACATTGCATAGTGCGTAGTACATATAGTTCTCCACATTTATATATATTAGAGCTAAAGGATTCAAAGGAAAGCCTTTTAGATTACCCAAGTATCCATTTGACAAGGTGGTGTTATTGGAATTTACTAGGCAAATACTAGATGTGTATGCAATGTACAAGGCTCAGTGCAATATTAGTACTTTAATGAGGATGTGGCAAAAACATCAGAGGCTGAGTTATTGTATTACAATTTTCCTATGTTTGACTTAATCAGACCTTTTGGTCCTTTCAAAATGATTCAAAACTTTATAGATAAAAAATACATGCATTTACCTCACATTGAGGATTTTTGGGCCAATTGTGACAATGAAGTAAAAGTCAAAAGGAGATCACATCAGAGATTAACTCTTGATCAAATGAAGACATTAGGGGGAATTGATGTACCCCAAGAGATCATAGATGATGATGAAAATACACTGCATACAGGGTATGACAACACTAAAGAAATTATAATTGAGCTAGATTGGAGTCAATCTGAGGAGATTTCAATTGATAATGTATCAAGGTTAGTTTTTATGTACTCTAACATGTGGATAAAAGAAAAAAATAGAAGAGTTAAAAACAAAAGGATTGACAATTACCTACAAAAAGGCTAAGAAGAGGAGTAGAGATAATGAAAAGTATTTTGATGACTTTATAAGAAGAAAAAGACAAGTGGTAGAGGCTAGAATAGAAGGGGCCAACATAATGTAGATTTAGGACAGACAACTGAGAGGGGGGGTGACTTAGTTGTCCAAAACTTTTTTCCAAATGAATCACTCAAATCCTTTTCTTAATTCAGCAGCGTAATAATAAATTAATCATGGAAACATAATGCACAATTCAAGAGAAAAAACACATTAACACAAATGACACCATGATTTTTAACGTGGAAAACTTGGTTAAGGGAAAAACCACGAGGTGACTAACCCAAGATTGTATTCTCTGTTAAATGAATAGGAAGAACAAAATGGCACATGCCAATTAGGGTTCACTACCTGAGCACACTACTCACAAGAGGCCCACTGCCTACAAGAGACACACTGTCTACAGAATAATAAGTATTACATATTTAAACTGAAGAATAGCATCTTCACCATGCTTGAGTCAGTTCCATTTAAGCCCAATACTTCTGCACTACCTTTTGCTTTGCTCCTCTCTACCACACTCTCATCTCCACAAGATTCCTTTGAAATGACTTTACAACTCCTTATTTATACCAGACATCGACTTAGGGATAATCATCCAAGTTGGCATACATTACAGAGCAATTACATAAATACAACATGACTAATTACAAAAAGACTTCACGTAGATCAACACACTGTCAGCCACATAGATCTAAGACTTCAATCTTCCTTTAGGAACACGCCATTCTTCACAGATCCGCAGGATGTGTAACTCATCTAGTCGGCCAGACTTAGGAAGAACATCATCATCTGGAAGTAATTCTTCAATTACGAGCTCAATCTTCAATGCAGACCACCAACACAAACTGGACACAATCTAGAGACCTCCACAAGCTTTTCTGAATCACCAAGAACATCCACACTACTTCTGCTTACTAAAATCATTCTCTCCTTCATCTGGAACCTCAAGAACACAGTTTGTCATCACTGTCATATTGGAATAGATGCTTGCATACCTCTAGACCATGAACCAATTGAGTTGTCAATTCACATTGACTTCTTAAACACTCTACCAAATCTGCAGAACAAGATATTGCATTTTTGGATCTCACTGGACCTATCTGTGTCACTCTGTCACCTCTGAACATCTGCCAGAACCAGTTTTACTTAAGTGGCCATAACTTCTTTAGATCTTCATGCGGACCTCTAAAATCTTTACTAGATCATCTTAAGACACATATCTACAAACCCTTTGATGCACATCCTCTAATCTTCATCTTATTTAGGATCTTTACCTCACTGTCTTCACTGTTCTTCTTTATTCCTGATAGGACTAATTTTCTCAATATCCTCAGTATACAGCTCATCCAATCCTTATCATCAATGCAACAAGAGTATGTTGACATCAATGACAACACCGGTTAGGCCCATACTTGAAACAATCTCCCCCTTTGTCATTGATGGCAACATATGATGTGAAAAACTATTTTAACCATCAAGACAAGAACTTCTCCTCACTGACATAACTCCCCCTATCAACAACAACCATTCACAAGTCTTCTCTTCCTTTACTGATCCCCCTTTGATCAACAACCACTTGTTTTTCACATGTCTTCTCTCCCCCTTTGACATCAATGGCAAAGGGCACATACTTGTATTACTTCAGAATCATACCGGCTGCTCCCCCTGAGTAGCAGCTTCCCAAACATCAATCTGGACCATAAGATATGACTGTGAGATCCATTGGACTGATGCACATCAATGCACCTTAATTCAGAACTGGAGGGGTAATAACCCCTAACTTCTTCCTGAGATACTCAAAAGAGTCCTTAGGTAGAGGTTTAGTAAAAATATCTGCAATCTGATCCTTGGAAGGCGTAAACTCTAATCTGGCTTCATTCTTGTTCACTTACTCTCTCAAAAAGTGAAACTTGATGGATATATGTTTAGTCTTTGAATGTAACACTGGATTTTTTAATATATTTATTGCACTTGAATTATTACAGAAGATTGTGATAGGTTCCTCATACTCCACTCTGATATCTCTTAGTATTTGCTTCATCCACAATACTTGAGTACAACTACTTGCTGCTGGAATATATTCTACTTCTATAGTGGACACATATATTGCCTCTTGTTTCTTTCTCAGCCAAGAAACCAATCTCTTCCCCAAAAAGAATGCTCCACCATTGGTACTCTTCTGGTCATCCACATCTCTTACCCAATCCACATCTGTATATGCATGAAGAGAGAAATCATGATCTCTAGGATACCACAAACCATACTCAACTGTCCCTTTTAGATATCTAAAATTCCTCTTGATTGCCATGGCATGAGATTCTCTAGGATCAGCTTGGAATCTAGCAACAAGACCAACAACATTCATAATGTCAGGTCTAGTTTGAGTGAGAAACAATAATTCTCCAATCATTGACCTGTACTTTTTCTGATCAGCCTTAGGAGAGTCATCATCTTTTCTTAATTTACATCCGGTTTCCATGGGAGTACTCATTGGTTTAGAGTCTTCCATCCCAAATTTCTTCAACAATTCTTTCACATATTTGGTCTGAGAAATGAAGATTTCTTTCTTGGTTTGAATGATTTGCAGACCCAAGAAGAAATTTATTTCCCCAAACATGGACATCTCAAACTCACTTTTCATTTGATTTGCAAAAGTTTTGTACATACTATCTATTCCTCCAAAAATGATATCATCAACAAACACTTCAACAATCAAGATATTTTCATGATCAATTTTAAAGTACAAATTACTATTAGCAGTACCTTTGTTGAAACTAATCTTCAAAAGATGCTTATCCAATCTTTCATACTAGGCTCTTGGGGCTTGCTTGAGTCCATACAGTGCTTTCTTCAACTTGCAGACCATATAACCATGATCAGACAATTGAAATCCATCCGGTTGCTCAATGTATACTTCTTCCAAGTCTCCATTCAGGAAGGTAGACTTGACATCCATCTGATATACTTTGAAGTCTTTGAAGGTAGCAAAAGCCAAAAATAATCTAACTGCTTCAATTCTTGCCACTGGAGCAAATGTTTCTTCAAAATCAACTCCTTCTACTTGAGAGTAACCCTTGCAGACTAATTTGGCTTTGTTTCTGACTACTTCACCATCTTCATTCAGTTTATTTTGGAATACCTATTTGGTTCCAATCACATTCTTGTTTCTAGGTCTGGGAACAAGATCCCAAGTGTGATTTGTCTCAATTTGCATCAACTCTTCCTCCATTGCTTTAGTCCATCTTTCATCATTGCATGCTTCATTTACTGACTTTGGTTCAATCTTTGAAATCAGACAATACTCTTCTGAGTCTTGAGCAATCTTTCTTCTTGTTTGAATACCTTTGCTTTTATCACCTATGATCTAATCTTTAGAGTGATTCAGTCTTACATACCTAGGAATTTTGGGACTTTCTTGAACTTCTTGAACAGGTTCATTCAAACTCATCTCTTCTTCTTGATTCACTGGATCAGTCTGAATCTAAATTTCAGAAGGTGCTTGGACTCCTTGGATCAAAAGATCATTCTGATCATCTTCATCATATTCATAAAACCTTGAGGGTTTTTCAATACCTTCATCAACCTTCACATTTGTACTTTCTATAGTATTTCTCAATCTCTTGTTATAACACTGGTATGCTTTGCTTTGAGTAGAATAACCCAAGAATATTCCTTCATCACTTCTAGCATCAAATTTGCCTAGATCTTCATCCCTTTTAATGAAACATTTTCTACCAAAGACTCTAAAATACTTCACAGTGGGAGTGATGCCAAACCAGAGTTCATAAGGAGTCTTACCAGTATTGCTTCTGATTTGTACTCGATTAAGAGTATAGACTGCAGTGCTCACAACTTCTCTCCAGTAGATCTGAGGAACATTTTCTTCCATCATCATGGTTCTAGATGCTTTTTGTATGGTCCAGTTCTTTCTCTCCACTACTCCATTATGCTGTGGAGTCCTTGGAGCAGACAACTATCTTTTTATCCCATGCTTCTCACATAATTCTATGAACTCACTGAATGTGAATTCTCCACCTCTATCAAACCTTAGACATTTTATGTTCAATCTAGTTTCATTCTCTACCATAGCCTTGAATATTTTGAATTTCTCAAGATCCTCAGATTTCTCTTTCAAAAAAGTCACCCACATCATCCGGGAGTGGTCATCAATTAATAACATGAAGTATCTATCACCTTACACACTCCTAATTCTTTTCGGACCACATAGATCAGTATGAACTAAGTCCAATAATCCAATAGAAGACTATTCCTTACTTCTAAATGTGACTCTGCTCTGCTTACCCAACTGATATTCTTTGCACAAACTATTAGTAGGTTTCACCAGTCTTGGAAAATCTCTTATAGCCTGAGTGTTGCTTATCTTGATGATATTATCAAAATTCACATGACACATTCTCCTTTGCCACAACCAACTCTGATCAATTTGAAAAAATAAGCAACTTTTACCAGTACCAACCAAGTGGAAGATATTACCTTTAGTTTGAGTACCATATGCAATCTCTATTTTAGAACTTTCAAAGATCTTGCATTTTCCATTTTTGAATCAGAGATCATAGCCTTTGTCCACCAACTATCCAACACTAAGAAGATTGTGCTTCAGGCCTTCAACATACAGTACATTACTGGTTTTGTTCTTTCCATCAAAAGAAATAGTTCCTCTACCTCTGATTTTGCCAACAGAATTATCACCAAATTTTACCACTCCTTCATACCTTTCCAAATCTATGAACTTATTTTTGTCACCTGTCATATAGTGGGAGCATCCACTATCAATGACCCAATCATCCTTTTCTTCAACTTGGGCAGCCAGAGCTCTTTCTACAATTTTATGATTGACAGATTTAGAGGGCATTAGATCTTCTTCCTTGATGGCAATAAACACCCAGTCACTTCTGGATTTGGTTCATGTCTCTGATTCATCATCTATTACTCCTTCATCATCATCATCATCTTCATTAACATAGTAAAATTTCTTTTGGAACATTGATCTGTTAGGATTTGGCCTTGAAAATCTTTCCAGACACCTTGAGGCAAAATGACCAATCTTATTGCATTTAAGACATTTAAAAGGCAATTTCCCCTCATACTTACTAGATCCTCTTGGTAGTCTTTTTGCAATAAGGGCTTTAAGTTGAGTAGCTTCTGCTTCATCTTCTTCTAGGCCTTTTCTTTCTTTTTCATACCATGGTAGTTTCTTTGAAGAGTTCTCTCCCAGATCAAACTTTTGTTTTCCTCTTACAGAGGCACTAGCTTTGAATGCAAATTCAGTCTTGGGGGGGTATCTCCAAACTCGGTCAATTCAAATGTAGCCAATTTACCAACCAACTAATCTCTTGTGATACCTGAATAGGATCTAAATTCTTCAATAGCAGCAACCTTGTATTTGTAAGAATCAGGAAGGGATCTGAGAACTTTGGTAACAATCTCATCTTCATCCAATATTCCACCAGCACATCTAATGCCACAAACAAGCTCATTTACTCTTGGTATAAATGTAGTGATATTTTCATCTTCTCTCATCTTCAAGTTTTTGAATTTTCCTTTCAGACTCTGTAGCTTGGCACATTTAACATACTTGTCTCCTTCATGTAGAAGTTCTAGTTTTTGCCAAATCTCATATGCAGTCTTTAGATCAATAATATTTGTCAGCTCTGAATTAGATAAGGCACTTAGAAGAGCTTCTTTAGTCCGCATATTGTTTTCAGCATCTCTAATTTCATCTACGGTACTCGGACCATTCTATGGAGGAACATACTTCTTTGAAGCCATGATCCAATACTGCATTCCCATACATTGCAAGTGGCATTCCATGCGACCTTTCCAAAGAGTGAAATTTGTTCCATCAAACCTTGGACTATCCTTCTTGTAAGATGACATCCTAGATCTCCTCAAGCGGTTAAGCTCTTTTAGAGGAACTTAGCTCTAATACCAATTGTTAGATTTAGGACAGACAACTGAGAGGGGGGGTAAATCAGTTGTCCAAAACTTTCTTCCAATTAATCACTCAAATCCTTTTCTTAATTTAGTAGCATAATAATAAATCAATCATGGAGACATAATGCAACAATTCAAGAGCAGAAACACATTAACACAAATGACACCAAGATTTTTAACATGGAAAACCCAATTAAGGGAAAAAGCATGGGGTGACTAACCCAAGATTGTATTCTCTATTAAAAGAATAGGAAGAATAAAATGGCACATGTCAGTTAGGGCTCACTGCCTAAGCACACTGCTCACAAGATGACCACTGCCTATAGGAGACACACTATCTATAGAATAATAAGTATTACATACTTGAACTAAAGAATAGCATCTTCACCATGCTTGAGTCAGTTCCATTTAAGCCCAATACTTTTTCTCTATCTTTCTCTCTGCTCCTCTCTACCACACTCTCATCTCCACAAGATGCCTTTGAAATGACTTTACAACTCCTTATTTATACAAGACATCGACTTAGGGATAATCATCCAAGTTGGCATACATTACAAAGCAAATACATAAATACAACATGACTAATTACAAAAAGAATTCATGTGGATCAACACACTGTCGGCCACACAGATTTGAGACTTCAATCTTCCTTTAGGAATATGCCATTCTTCACAGAACATCTTCAAGATCATCCATAGGATGTGTAACTCATCCGATTGGCTAGACTTAGGAAGAACATCATCATCCAAAAGTAATTCTTCAATTACGAGCTCAATCTTCAATGTAGACCACTAACACAAACTGGACACAAACCAGAGACCTCCACAAGCTTGCCTAAATCACCAAGAACATCCACACTACTTTTGCTTACTGAAATCATTCTCTCCTTCATCTGAAACCTCAAGAACATAGTTTGTCATCACTGTCATATTGGAATAGATGCTTTTGGACTTCCAGACCATGAACCAATTGAGTTCTCAACTCACATTGACTTCTTAAATGCTCCACCAAATCCGCAGAACAAGATATTGCATTTCTAGATCTCACTGGACCTATCTGTGTCACTTTGTCACCTCTGAACATCTGCCCAAACCAGTTTTATTTAAGTGGCCATAACTTCTTTAGATCTTCATGTGGACCTTTGAAATCTTTACTAGATCATCTTAAGACACATATCTACAAACCCTTTGATGTGCATCCTCTGATGTTCATCTTATCTGAGATCTTTACCTCACTATCTTCATTGTTCTTCTCTGTTCCTGATAGGACTAATTTTCTCAATATCCTTAGCATACAACTTATCTAATCCTTATCACCAATGCAACAGGAGTATGTTGACATCAATGACAACACCAGTTAGGACCATACTTGGAACACATAGAAGGAGCCACAATATTGGATCCATATGCATTGGGAATAATTATAGCTATATCGATAGGGAAATTTGTGTCTGCCATAGAAGGGGCATCCTCATCTGCAGCAACTGTATCAATAGCACAAGCGCTAGTACAAGTAAAGGTGATATCACAGTCACCATCCACACATGCAATGCTAGTACAGGCATCCAAACAAATGCCTTTGGAAACACCTATGGCTACACAACAAACTCAACAAGAGAAGTAGCAGGGGTTCATCAAGGTGAAATAAGAAATGGATGAAGAAATGATGACAGCCAGGGCATCTATTGCCCAGACATCTACTAAGGGAAGTGTAGATATCATAGATGTGGATCAAATTGAGGAGGTAGAGGAAGGTGAAGAGGAAGGTGAGGAAGAAGACACATATGATAGCCTTGAAATGAGTTATGAAGAAGAAGGAGACAAGGAAATGTTGCAAGTATGGCCCTAACTGGTGTTGTCATTGATGTCAACATACTCCTCTTGCATTGATGTCAAAACTGGGTGAGTTGTGTGCTGATGATATTGAGAAAATTAGCCCTATTAGAAATAGAGGACGGTGAAGATAGTGAAGTTCTATGAATCAAAGATACCAGCCAATTGTAGATTAGAGTATGCGCATCAAAGGGTTTGTAGCTATGTGTTTAAAGGTGCTCTAGTCAAGATTTCAGAGGTCTACATGAAGATTTGGAGAAGTTATGGCCATATGAGTAAAACTGGTTCTTGTAGATGTCCAGACGTGACAGATTGGCTCAAATAGGTCCGGTGAGATCCTAAAATGCAATATCATGTTCTGCAGATCTGGTGGCCTATTTGGGAGGTTAATAGACATTGACAACTTGATTGGTTCATGGTTTGGAGGTCCACAAGCAATTATTCTAATGTGACAGTGATGACCGACTATGTTCTTGAAGTTCTGGATGAAGATGCAAATGATTACAGTAAGCAGAAGTGGTGCGGATGTTCTTGGTGATTCAAGAAAGCTTGTGGGGGTCTCTAGATTGTGTCTAGTATGTGTTGGTGGTCCACACTGAAGATTGAGCTCATAATTGAAGATTTACCTTTGGGTGATGGTGTTCTTCCTAGTTTTGGCCGACCAAATGATTTGTGCATGTTGCGGATGATCTTGAAGATGTTGTACGAAGCATGACATGTTCCTTGAAGAAGATTGAAGTCTCAGCTATGTGTAGCCAACAGTGTAGTGATGAGCATGAAGTTTTTGTAATAAGTCAATTTGTTTTTGCTGCGTAATAAAATAAGTGTATGTTGTGCTAACTTTGTTGATCATTCCAAAGTTGATGTCATGTATAAATAAGAGTTATGAAGTTGTTCAAAGGTATCTGTGTGATCATCATGAGGTGGTAGAGAGGAGGTGTGACAAGAAGAGTAGAGGTATTGAACTTAAATGGAACTGACTCAAGCATAGTGAAGATGCTAATCTCCAGTTCAAGTATGTAATATTCATTTTTTTTTTGTAGACAGTGGGTCTCTTGTGAGTAGTGTGCTTAGATAGTGAGCCCTAATTGGCAAGTGCCATTTTATTCTTCATATTCTTTTAACAGAGAATACAATCTTGGGTTAGTCACCCCATGGTTTTTCCCTTAACCAAGTTTTCCACATTAAATTCTTGGTGTTATATGTGTTGTGTATGTTTCTTCTTTTGATTCATAGCATTGTGCTTCCATGATTAATTCCTTAATATACTATTGGAATATAAGAACGTTTGAAGTATCTAAGAATTGATTTTGGAGACAACTGATTCACCCCCCCTCTCAGTTGTCTATCCTTAAATCAACAATTGGTATTAGAGCAGGTTCCTCTAGAAGAAGCTTAACCACTTGAGGAGATCTAGGATGTCAACCTACAAGAAGCACAGTCCAAGGTTTGAAGGAACAAACTTCACTGCCTAGACGAACTGCATGGAATGTCACCTACAATGCATGGGGTATTAGTATTGGAACATAACCTCAACTAAATATGTCTCCCCAAGGAATGGGCCAACAACTATAGATGAAGTCAAAGATGCAAAAAATAATCTTCAAGCTAAAGAAGCCCTACTGAGTGCCTTGTTTGATTCAGAGCTAACAAATGTTATGTGATTGAAGACTGCTTATGGAATTTGGACAAAACTTGAAAATCTATATGAAGGAGACAAGTCTGTTAAGTATGCCAAGTTGTAAAGTCTAAAAGGAAAGTTTTAAAGCTTAAAGATGAGTGAAGATGAGAACATCACTTTATATATGACAAAAGTAAATGAGCTTGTATGTGGCATCAGATGTGCTGGTGGAGTACTGGATGAAGATGAAATTGTTGCTAAAGTTCTCATATCTTTACCTCCTGCATATAAACACAAAGTCACTACTATTGAGGAAATCAGATCTTTGACAACTATCACAAGGGATCATGGTTGGTAAGATATTTGCATTTGAGTTGGTTGAGTTTGGTGATGCACTTCCCAAGACTGAGTCTACTTTCAAAGCTAGTGCTTCTGCTAAAGGTAAATAGAGATATGATCCAGGAGAAAGTTCCTCAAGAAAATCAACTTGGTATGAGAAAGCAAGAAAAGATCTGGAAGAGGATGAATTAGAAGCTGAACAACTTGAAGCCCTCATTGCAAAGATATTGCCAAGAGGATTTAATAAGTATGAAGGAAAATTGTCTTTCAAATGTTTCAACTGCAACAAGATTGGTCATTTTGCCTCAAAGTGTCCGGAAAGATTTTCAAGGCCAAACCCTAGTAGATCAAGATTTCAAAAGAAGTGTTACTATGTTCAAGAAGATGATGATGAAGGAGTAATAGTTGATGAATCTGAGATAGGAAACATTTTTGGAAGTGACTAGGTATTTATTGCCATCAAGGAAGAAGATCCAATGCCTATTGAATCTGTCAATCATAAGGTGGTAGAAAGGGCTCTGGCTGCTCAAGTTGAAGAAAAGGATGAATGGGTCACTAACAATGGATGATCTCACCATATGACTAGTGACAAGAATAAGTTCATAAACCTGGAAAGATATGAAGGTGGAGTTGTAATGTTTGGAGACAATTCTATTGGTAGAATTAGAGGTAGAGGAACCATTTCCTTTGATGGAAAGAACAAAACTAGTGATGTTCTGTATGTTGAAGGTCTGAAGCATAGTCTTCTCAATGTTGGATAGTTGGTGGATAAAGGCTATGATCTCTGATTCAAAAATGGAAAATGCAAGATCTTTGAAATCTCTGGAACTGAGATCGCATCTGGTACATAGATAAAAGGTAACATCTTTCACTTGGTTGGCACTGGTAAAAGTTGTTTATTTGTTCAAATTGATTAGAGCTGGTTGTGGCATTGGAGAATGTGTCATGTAAATTTTTATAATATCATCAAGATAAGCAACACTCAGGCTATAAGAAATCTTCCAAGATTGGTGAAACCTACTAATAGTTTGTGCAAAGAATGTTAGTTGGGTAAGCAGAATAGAGTCACATTCAAAAGTAAGGAACATTCTTCAACTGGATTGTTGGACTTGGTTCACACTGATCTTTGTGGTCCAGCAAGAATCAGGAGTCTAGAAGGAGATGGGTATTTCATGTTGTTGATTGATGACTACTCCTGGATGATGTGGGTGACTTTCTTAAAAGAGAAATCTGAAGCACTTGATAAATTCAATATATTCAAGGCTATGGTAGAAAATGAAACTGGCATAAACATAAAATGCCTCAAGTCTGATAGAGGTGGAGAATTCACATCCGAAGAGTTCATAGAATTTTGTGAGAAACATGGGATAAAGAGACAGTTATTTGCTCCAAGGACTCCACAGTAGAATGGAGTAGTGGAGAGAAAGAATCGGACCATCTAGGAAGCTTCTAGGACCATGATGATGGAAGCAAATGTTTCTCAGATCTATTGGAGAGAAGCTATAAGCAGCACTACTATTTATACTCTTAATCAGGTACAAATCAGAGGCAAGACTGGTAAGACTCCTTATGAACATTGGTTTGGCATCACTCCTACTATGAAGTATTTTAGAGTCTTTGGTAGAAAATTCTATATCAAAAGAGATGAAGACCTTGGCAAGTTTGATGCTAGGAGTGATGAAGGAATATTCTTGGGTTATTCTACTCAAAGCAAAGCTTACCGGTCTTATAACAAGAGATTAAGAAATATTGTAGAAAGTACAAATGTGAAGGTTGATGAAGGCATGGAAAATCCCTCAAGGTACTATGAGTATGAAGCATATGATCAAAATGATTTCTCAAACCAAGAAGAACAAGTCCAAACTCCAATCCAAATTTAGACTGATCCAAAGAATCCAGAAACACAAGAAGAAGAGACAGGCTTGAATGAACCTGTCCAAGAATTAGAACTGCAAGAGATTTCCAAAACTCCCAGGTATGTAAGACTGAATCACTTTGAAGACCAGATCATAGGAAACAAAAGAAAAGATGTTCAAACAAGAAGAAACATTGCTCAAGACTTAGTGAAGTATTGTCTAATTTCAAAAGTTGAACCAAAAATAGTAAGTGAAACATGCAACGGTGAAAGTTGGATTAAAGCAATGGAGGAGGAATTGATGCAGATTGAAAAGAATCATACTTGGGATCTTGTTCCCAGACCTAAGGACAAAAATGTGATTGGGACTAAGTGGGTTTTCCGGAATAAACTAAATGAAGATGGTGAGGTAATAAGAAACAAATCTAGATTGGTCTGTAAAGGTTATTCTCAAGTAGAAAGAGTTGACTTTGAAGAGGCTTTTGCCCTGGTAGCAAGAATTGAAGTAGTCAGATTATTTCTTTCTTTTGTTGCCTTCAAAGATTTCAAGGTATATCAGATGGATGTCAAGTATGCTTCCTAAATGGTGATTTAGAAGAAGTATACATTGAGCAACCAGATGGATTTCAATTGTCTGATCATAGACATGGTCTGCAAGTTGAAGAAGGCATTGTATGGACTTAAACAAGCCCCAAGAGCCTGGTATGAAAGATTAGACAAACATCTTCTAAAAATTGGTTTCAACAAAGGTATTGTTGACAGCAATCTGTATTTTAAGATTGATCATGAAAGTATCTTGATTGTTGAGGTATTTGTTGATGATATCATTTTTGGTGGGAGAGATAATATGTGAAAAACTTTTGCAAATCAAATGCAAAGTGAGTTTGAGATGTCTATGTTTGGGAAAATGAATTTCTTCTTAGGTCTACAAATCACTCAAACAAAGAAAGCAAGCTTCATATCTCAGACCAAATATGTGAAAGAATTGTTGAAGAAATGTGGGATGGAAGATTAAAAGCCAATAAATACTCCCATGGCAACCAGATGTAAGCTGAGTAAAGATGATGAATCTCCTAAGGCTGATCAGAAAAAGTACAAATCAATGATTGGAGGATTGCTCTACCTTACTCAAACTAGACCTAACATTATGAATGTTGTTGGTCTAGTTGCCAGATTTCAAGCTGACCCTAGAGAATCTCATGTCATGGCAATGAAGAGAATTTTTAGATAATTGAAGGGAATAGTTGAGCATGGATTATGGTATCCTAAGGATCATGATTTCTCTCTTCATGCTTATACTAATGCTGATTGGGTAGGTGATGTGGATGACCGAAAGAGTACTAGTGGTGGTGCTTTCTTTTTAGGAAAAAGATTGGTTTCTTGGCCAGGCAAGAAACAAGAGGCAATATCTCTATCCACTGCAGAAGAAGAATATATTGCAGCAGTAGGCAGTTGCACTCAAATATTATGGATAAAGCAAATACTAAGAGATATCAGAGTGGAGTATGAAGAACCTATCACAATCTTTTATGACAATTCAAGTACAATAAACAAATCAAAAAATATGGTGTTGCATTCAAAAACAAAACATATATCCATCAAGTTCCATTTCTTAAGAGAGAAAGTGAACAAGAATGAAGTTAGATTGGAGCGTGTGCCTTCAAAGGATCAGATTCCAGACATTTTTACTAAACATCTACCTAAGGACTCTTTTGAGTATCTCAGGGAGAAGTTAGGGGTTATTACCCCTCTAGTTTAGAATTAAGGTGCACTAATGTGCATCAATCCAGTGGTTCCCACAGTTATATCTTGTGATCTAGATTGATGTTAGAAGGCTTCTACTCAGGAGGAGCAATCAGTATGATTCTAAAGTATGACAAGTGGTTGCAAGTATGTGCCCTTTCCCATTGATGTCAAAGGGGGAGAGAAGACATGTGAAAAACAAAATATGAAAAACAAAAGTGGTTGATGATCAAATGGGAAGTAGTAAAGGAAGAGAAGACATGTGAATGATTGTTGGTGATAGGGGGAGCTATGTCAGTTAGTGAGGAGAAGTTTTTGTCTTGATGGTTAAAATAGTTTTTCACGTCATATGTTGCCATCAATGACAAAGGGGGAGATTGTTGCAAGTATGGCCCTAACTAGTGTTGTCATTGATGTCAACAAACTCCTATTGCATTGATGTCAAAATTGGGTGAGTTGTGTGCTGAGGATATTGAGAAAATTAGCCCTATCAGAAATAGAGGACAGTGAAGATAGTGAAGTTTTATGAAGCAAAGATACTAGCCACTTGAAGATTAGAGTATGTGCATCAAAGTGTTTGTAGATATGTGTCTAAAGGTGCTCCAGTCAAGATTTCAGAGGTCCACATGAAGATTTGGAAAGTTATGGCCATATGAGTAAAACTTGTTCTTGTAGATGTTCAGAGGTGACATAGTGGCTCAAATAGATTTGGTGAGATCCAGAAATGCAATATCATGTTCTGCAGATCTGGTGGCATGTTTGGGAGGTTAATACACATTGACAACTTGATTGGTTCATGGTTTGGAGCTCCGTAAGCAATTATTCTAATGTGACAGTGATGATCGGCTGTGTTCTTGAAGTTCTAGATGAAGATGTGAATGATTACAGTAAGAAGAAATGGTGTAGATGTTCTTGGTGATTCAAGCAAGCTTGTGGGGATCTCTAGGTTTTATCCAATTTGTATTGGCGGTTTGCACTAAAGATTGAGCTCATAATTGAAGATTTACCTTTGGGTGATGGTGTTCTTCCTAGTTTTGGCTGACTAGATGATTTGCGCATGTTATGGATGATCTTGAAGATGCTCTGCGAAACATGGTGTGTTCCTCAAAGAAGATTGAAGTCTCAGCTATGTGTGGCTGACAGTGTAGTGATGTGCATGAAGTTTTTGTAATAAGTCAAGTTGTTTTTGCTCCGTAATAAAATAAGTGTATGTTGTGCCAACTTTGGTGATCATTCCAAAGTTGATGTCATGTATAAATAAGAGTTATGAAGTTGTTCAAAGGTATCCATGTGATCATCATGAGAAGGTGGTAGAGAAGAGGTGCAAAAAGCAAAGCAGAGATATTGAACTTAAATGGAACTGACTCAAGCATAGTGAAGATGCTAATCTCTAGTTCAAGTATGTAATATTCATATTTTTTTTGTAGACAATGTGTCTCCTGTAGGCAGTGGATATCTTGTGAGCAATGTGCTCGGGCAGTGAGCCCTAATTGGCAAGTACCATTTTATTCTTCATATTCTTTTATTAGAGAATACAATCTTGGGTTAGTCACCCTGTGTTTTTCCCTTAACTGGGTTTTCCACGTTAAATTCTTGGTGTTATCTATGTTGTGTATGTTTCTACTTTTGATTCATAGCATTGTGCTTGCATGATTAATTCCTTAATATACTATTGGAATATAAGAAAGTTTTAAGTATCTAAGAATTGATTTTGGAGACAATTGATTCACCCCCCCTCTCAGTTGTCTGTCCTTAAATCAACAAGAAGCACCTGAGGCTCCTCTACTCTCCAAGAAAGAAATGAAGAATATTAAAATCATTGATCCCTTTGAAATTATGGTACCAAGTGATATCATGGATGAAGTCAAAGAAGTAGCCCAAGAAATATTGAAAAACTAGGCTGAAGAAGAAGAAAATAGGAATGTGGAGGAACAAAGAGATGATTGTGGACAAGAGCCATCACAAGGGGATATTAATCCTGAAGCACCTAATGAGGAGGAGAAACAAAACGTAGAAAATATTCAACCTTCGCAATAGCAGCAGTAAGTTCAACAACAACAACAAAAACAACAATCACAACAACAAGAGTAAGAACATGAGCAAGAAGAGGTGCTCATTGAAGGAGTTAATGAAGAAGTATTAAATGAAGAAGCCAAAGATACAAATAAAGAAGTGCCAGCATGGTTGGAATTTGAGGTGAAATAGGACACAATGGTTGAAATGGCACCAATTGACATTAAAACCTTATTATCTAGTGAAGTCGGGAGAAGGGGCAAAAGAAAGGCCAGAACAATGTCGACTATAAAGAGAGATTCCTCTAGTGGGAGGATGGTTGGTGCAGGAGCACCCAATCTACAGGAGCCTCTATGAGGTATTAGATGTCTTAAAGTTTGTTTTTGTGTTTTCAATGAAGTCATAAACAAACATTAAATGTAATAAGGTCTAAATTGATCGAGACATGCTATTTTTAGATAGTTTGTTAAGAGTTTGTTAGAAAGTCTGTTAGTTGTTAAGACAACTGTAACTCCCAACCACTAGGAGTCATTTTCTGTACTACCCCATGAGGGGATAATATGTGAGATCTGATCGATCTCAACACAATGTGATAGAGAAGAACAGCGACGGATCAGAAAGATTGTAAATCAATTCTGTGAAGAAATAAAAGAAGTTTGTGTTCTAGTGCAATCGCAGTGGATATTGTTTGGGGTCATTCCACTGGTGGATTTCTTTGAAATCAGTGGAATGACCTCCATGCTATTAGTTTCTTTTCTATTCTGTAGGTTTTTTTAGTTCTCTGTGTGTGTGTTGTTCGATTACAGAAATTGCAAAGGAGGTTGTCGGTATAAGGTTTACGTTGATGCATTTTGTGTATATCTCGCATGTGTATGTCACAGATATTGGGTGAGTATCCTACAAAAGTATATCGGTGTTGAAGGAATGAACATATAGTTCATAAGATACATTGGGCGATTGGAGAGCGAGGATCGTGGGCCCCATCAATTGTATGTGTGATGCGAAGGTGCATCAGCATAAGATATGCCATCGGTGGAGAAGTTAAATGTGTCACCGATGGGTAAGAGTCTAGCCAATGGAATAGAGCCAAAGGTCATCGAGGTGACTGAGGATATCAGTGAGCGTAGAGAAAGGTTTCACCAATAATGGAGGTCATACCGACAAGCGCGAAGGAGAAGTCATCGGTGTGAGGAGGATTGGAGAACAAGCCCAAAGTCTGAGCGATGGTTTAAGTCTAGCTGACGAAGGCAGTTTGGAGTCTCATTGGGGTGACACAAAGTATTGGTGTAGCGGTGTTGAGGGTAGCTGATAGTATAATGTTTGGCCGACGGAGTATTTCAGGAGGACGGTAGAGTTGTCTTACCGATATGGAAGAAGTGTATGTGGTTCGATGTTACTTGGATCTTACAAAGGGGTTTTTGAAAGGTTATGAAGTATAAACCCTAAGTATGGTGGGTTGTAATGGGTTTCAACCTATTTTGTGAGCTTCTATTGTGTTACTCTGCATCAATGGTACAAATAGCAATTCCTTAGGTAGACAAGGAGAAGGGAGAGATAAGTGCAAATGAATACAACGTGATAAGTGTGGATCTAGGTCATGTGAATAGAGAACAACATATTGAAGACCTGCAAGAAATGATTGAGTTCACCACTAGCAGATTGAGGAAAGATCAATAGAAAATAAGGAGTTTGAAGGGGAAAATTACCCAATATGAACAATTTATTCAAGGGATATTTGATCCCATGCAAAATATGCTAGATTTAGATCCAGAGCTAACTATTCTTTTTAGAGAACAGATTGAGAGAATGGAGAATAAGAAACATGAGGCTAGTATATTAGAGAATTTTGTTAAATCATTCATTCATTGAGGAGAAGATCTAATAAAGATTGCTATTGGAAATTGGAATACCACTTTGACAGAGAAGAATAATTATGCACACATTGTGCAAAAGTGCCAAAATAGAATGAAACAAAACAAGGATGAACTAAAGAAGATCAACGCTCTAGAAGGACATACCCAGACCTTGGTAAATGAGAATGTCATTGTAGACACCTAAAAATGTCTTTTACCACCAAACCGACCCCTGACATCCCTAAACACATCAATTTCTCTTCTATTCAATTAATTAAATTTTTATTTAATTAATTATACTTTTATCATCTAATTTTTCATCATCTTATCCCCAACAATTGAATTAATTTCATTAATTCAATAGTCCAAGCCTTAGCCAATTAATTTAATAAATATGCAATATTTATTATTTCAATTTTCCTCTCCTCACTAAATCCAATTAATTAGTTAAATCATGTTTAACTAATTAATTCAGCCTATTAATTGACCTATCCCTACCATAGACAATTAAATAGCTATTATTTAATTGCCTACCCTAGCCTACCTCATCCTAGCCCTAGGGTTAATTAAATAAAACCTATATTTAATTAATCCTAACCTCTCATTTGGGTGGTCAAACCTAGTTTAACACCCTTCCCCACATCCTCCAAATAAAAAATTGAAATAAATCCACATAAGTCAATTTTTTATTTAAATACATCCCACATCACATTTAATTCTCCTTACACCCCCATACCTCATTTATCTTCACTTATCCCCAAATGAATTTTTAATTCATTTTACATTCCCCATATGAATCTTTAATTCAAAAATAATCCCTCACACCCATACTCATTTAATAACCCCTTTCCCCAAAATGAATAAAAGATTTACTTTTATTCCTAGCCCTCCATTCATCCAAGATCTAATCTAGGCCCTCCACATCACTTTTATCCTCCACCATTGATCTTCCAAATCAATCTCCACCCTTGGATCAAAATCCCTTCCAAAAATCTATAAATACAACATCTCTCAACCCATTTGAGGATCTAAGTTTTATGCAAAGTTACCATGCCCAAATATCCATTGAGTTAATTAGTGAGTTGCAATTAGAGTAATAGCATTTCACATTTTATTCACTTATCTAGGGATTATCATTGTCTTAGGAGCTCTTGGATGCAAGTTTCCTCTCCCCTTGATGAGATTGGGTTTTCTTGTTAAGGTATAACTCTTTGTGTTATTTGCATTTAGTTTGTATTTTCACCTCACTTTGATTTCCTAATCTACATTGGCACACCTGGTGGGACCCACAAGGTCCAAATCTAATCAATTTTTGTGAGTTTTTGTGCTCTAGATGTGTTTTTACAGGTGCAACACCATCTAACCCTGTGCAGTGGCGCTATCTTTGGCATGTTTTAGCGCTATCTACTATTTTAGCGCCATCCCTGCGGAGCATTTTCTATTCTAACTTCCACTCACATGTCTCTTTTGAATGATCTTCCTGCTGTTTTTTGTGTCTAGTTGCTCTCTGTTTCTGTAGAAATCTTCAAAAAGGAGGAGGAGGTTATGCCAAAATTTTCATAAAAATCTAAGCATGCATTTTGGCTTCTATTTTGTCCTATTTTTCACTTGTCAAGACTAACAATGCTAACAAGACCTCTTCTATGTGTAGCCTAACCTCCTTTTTCACTTGGAAGACCTCTGTTTGTAGGACGAACACTTTTAGGCCCGTATCAGTGCTATCGGAGCCCAGATTGGTGCTATCTATAAACTGTGACCAGATTGTTTGATAACTTGCACAGTGGCACCTTCTTAGACTCATTTTAGCGCTATTACCTATTTAGCGCTCTGTATATTGTATTAGCGCTATTTATTTTTGTAGAGCTTTCTGTATGATTCTGTAGCGTAAACTTGTATTTTGGCACCTTCTGGGTCTGATATTAGCGCTATCTGATAAATTGGTGCTATCTGTATAGGGTGTCAGGTTTACAGTTTGTTTTTTGTCAGTGTCGCCATTTTCTGTCTGCAGTGGCGCCATTGGATCTTTGTATTGGTGCTATTTTCTGAGACTAACTTTGTTCTCTATGCAGAGACTGACAGCTTGTGTGCAGGTCATCACTATCATATCGCGGACACTAACAAGCTTTTGCAGGATGTTTTTATCTCTAGTTTACCAAACATTTCAATTGAAACTTAAAATGAACCCTTGTATGCTAGTTTACACAACATTTTGATTTGGTGTTATAAAAAATTGATCAACAAACAAACAAATCTTTGTGTGTGTGTGTATCAAACATTTGAATTTGGTGTTCTAAAATTCACAAAGTGCTTGTCAACAACTATCAAAACATTTCAATTTTGGGCTTTAAAAAGAACCACAAATTGCATCAATCAAATCATTAGATTAAAAAAGAACAACAATCTACATTCTTCACTCATATAATCAAGAAAACCAATCTAAATTTGTGTGAAGTGTTTTCATGGTTTGTGTTTGTAGTGTGCAAAGTGTATGCTCTTCCCTCACACCATTTGGTGACCTTGGGAATCAAAAGCTTCTCACAACACTTGCATTAATCACCACCAACATAATCCAAAGAACTAAAATAAACCATGTTTAGTGTGATGCAAGCATAAGGAATACATATGCTCTCCCCTTGCATCTTTGTATGAACTTGGGGATTAAAAGTATTTATGTGGTTGTATTACTTTTGTTAATCCTTAGAGGGCCTGCCACCCCACTTCGAAAGGTGGGAACGACCCAAGTGGCAACAAGCTTTCAAGCTGAGCTCTTTCAAGACGCTATATAAAATAAGGTGTTTGGGATGAAAGTCACAAGCAATAGGTGTTGTTGTGTTATACCGATAGCCAACCTCCCCCAAAACCCTCCAAGGCGTAACCCTTGGAGGCTGGAAGACTCCATAACAGAGAGTAGCGCTGCCACATGTATAACCACCTAAATGAAAGCACTTACTACAAACCTTTGTTTAGCAAGCCAAAATCCTTTCATTTGTTGATGCAGGAGGGAAACCTTTGAACCGGCCTCGATTCATGCAGTTCTTAGCCAAGGTAGCAGGGATAATCCAAAGGTTTGGTGAGGGACAAGCCTTATAGGAAACCTAGATCTTGGTATGCATGAGAAGTGTGTGCAATTGTAAGGAGGAGCCGGTGCTACCAAGATCTTGGAGCTACCCACTTTGAATAAGCGTAGCTAGGGGATTCAACAAATACTGTCATATCTTCGCCTTAGGTTCTGCAAAGTGCTTGTTTAACAAAATCACACGTCATTTCACAAACAAAAATCTTGGTTATTGTGTGTTCATGTGCTTAATTATGTGTTAATGTGCTTAAATTATTTTCAAACAACTTGCCAAGAGACATTGAAAACCATTTGATCAAATCTCAATCAAAACAAATCCAAATTTGCCATCAAAATCTATCTTTTTCAGGACCTCGACCAACACTGCCCTGTATCAGTGCCATCTCTGTCTAATTTTGGTGTCATTTCACGTATGGATTGGTGCTATTTTCAGATTGACTTTCCTGAGACTAAGACCCATTCAGTTGTGATCTTCACCATTTGCTCTGCCATAGTCCATATTCACATTCCAAAAATTGACCGTACCCCATCCATTTTCTCCTCAAAATTTTCCAAATCATATCTTCATTTTGAACTTAGAGAAATCAAACACTATCATTGTTGGACCCTTTGCTATATCAAACCCACTCAAATTCATACCCACTCATCCTCATTGATCTTTCCATACCTTTTTGGACCAAACAAATCCTTGTCACAAGAAATCATTCCAAAAATCCAAAAACCTACCCAAAACCTTCCAAATCAAGACACCCATCAAAAAATCATCATCAACCAAAAACTTGTCATCCCTTTGAGCTAAAGCTAGATCTAGATTTCATCCTACACATCATATCTTTCTTGGAGAGTCAATAGTCTACCTTTCAAGTAAAATCATCATCCTTCTTTGTGTAAGGTCATTAGTCTACCCCAAACAAAGAGAAAACATCCATTCATGCCAACACAAATCTAGATCCTACCTAAGCTCAATTTGTTGAACATCATATCCTTTTGAAAACATCATCCTAATCAACACCAAAATGAAAACCCCTTCCATCAAAATCATCCTCAAAACAAACATCATCCATCATCTACCTTTTTTTCCAAATTTGTGCAAAAGGTAATATCATCCTTTCTTATCACCCTTAGGTTAACACCTTTTTGCTTGTCACCCTCTCCATCTTATTACCACATCCATCTTTGGGTCCAACATAAATCAATCTGATTCTCTAAAGGTCTCCATCTCCATTTCACTCCACCTCAAAATCAAACCCATACACATGCATGCCCATTACTAGATCACAACACAAGAGGAACCAATAAATGGTAGAATCCAAACAATATGGCGGCATAGGAATGCCTAACACCAACAACAAAAACAACATACCCATCAACCAAACATTCAACCCACCAACATTCTTCCACATCCCAACATACAATCCCAACGAAAACCCCTTCCATTTTTTGCAACCACCAACACCACCACCACCACCCACCATGTCCCAAGATGATCAAGATATCTTGAACTTCACACAAGACCCCGATAACATGGACATGCTTGACAAATTCCTAAGGTCGGATCCAAACAAATATCTCTATTATCTCCTCAAAATAGATGCTCAAACATCCACGACCTCATCCCAACCATCCACTTCTACTATTAATCCTACCATATCAAATAACCAAACCTCTACATCAAACACCCAACCCATCATCTCTCAAATGTCAATGCCCACCATATCTACCACCTCCACAAGCTCTACCACGACCACATCTACGATTCCCACAACTACTTCCAATCTTACCACATCCCAACCAGTCCCCACATCCACTATCACAACTAACGTAACCTCTTCCGTCCCACAAATCACCCTAGGCATACAAGGGAACATCACACATGCAAGTACCTCCACAAGTGTGCCTCCACCCAACCCCTAAACCATCGCCTACCTAAGATAATTATTCTCACAACAACCTTACAATACGACCACCTCATCCAACGTCCACCCATCTAACATCAATCTGTCCAATGTCACATATCTACAAAACCCATCACATCATCAAACCAACATAATCCCAATCCCCAAATACCACCACATATTCTCCAACAACTCTACGCAGATCAACAACATCAGGCACAAATCAACCAAAACACCAACCTATAGTACCAAAACTTCAACCAAACAAATCTCCAATGTCAACTACCACCCCATCTCCAACATCTCACCAATCAACAAGCATACACAACCCAACCCCAACCAACACAGGATCTCACAGCCATTGTATAGGCCTTGATCCAAAAGGTAGATGACATGCAAACTAGGGGCAAGTGTAAACACCATTCTTTCGAGGATACCTATCCCTATCCATTTGATCGGACATTGTACATGCCCCCCTTCCCTAAGAATTTTGAAATGCCAAAATTTGACAAATACAAGGGGAAGGGAGACCCTAGGAACCACCTTAGGGATTTCTACATCACTTGCCTAGAAGTCTCAAATAACAATACCTATCTAATGAAACTATTTCCAAGAAGCCTCAGTAGTCAAGCCGCTGAATGGTTTGGACATCTTCCCCCAGGCATTAGGTCTTTTCCTGAGCTTGCGTAAAAATTTGTAAACCATTTCTCCTATAACTTCGAGCATGAAATCTCTATGACAGACCTTTGCAACACAAAGTAAAAAAGTAGAGAAGCCTTTGCTTCCTTCTTGCAGAGGTGGAGAAGCTTAGCAAGCAAACTCCCATGGCCCATTCCTAAAAAACAACTCATCATGATGTTTGTAACTAACCTCAATCAGGAAATGGGGTTCCATTTGCAAATCCTTTGTGCATCTACCTTTGAATAGGTAATCGACAAAGGTACAACCATATAACAGGCCCTCATTGCCAAGGGCTCCATCAAATTGTATGACAATAAATCCAACAACCACAACAACAATAACAACAACAAACTCCATATCAACACCCCCAATACAAACAACAATGCCAACACTCAATCAAACGACAAGCCATGCTATTGGGGGAAGAATAAAAACACCTTGAACGATGGCATCACAGATGTAAAAGCCGTCCAACATGTACAGAACCAAACACCTGCACCTACATATGCAACCAATGTAAATAACCAAAAGGGTAAACTAAATCACGCAAACCTTGAAGACAATTTGCACCCTTAGGGGAACCCATCGAGGACATCCTCGACAGATGTCTCAGGAAAGGTTTGATCACACTCCCACCTGTTAGACCCCATCAAGAGAATGAGCTTAAAGCAACATGGTACAATGAAAATGATTATTGCGAATACCATTGCATTGCAGACCATAAAACCACTGACTGCATGCAACTAAAGCATTGCATCCAAGACCTTATAGATCAAAATCAAGTCAGCCTTGACCAAACCACCCAACCATCGCCAAATGAAAGTCTCAAAGCTTACAAGGATCCACTACCTAACCATAATAAAGCCTCCTCATCTAATCAAGCATATAACGTCACCCCAACGCCCACGTCCTATGACTCTATCATAGGGCAGGTAGAGCCATCATCTCACTATGTCAACACAATCACCATTCGGGCACAAGCATGCAATTGCACTGTCACAACCTGTCGTGGCCATGTATCCATCTGCATAGCCCCTCCCACTGAACAAACACCCGCATCCATGTTAGATCCCCTCCCCCCTCATCCAAACACACGCCCATCACCTACCAATCAGTACAACCTCCTAGAGCATCTAGGAAAGACCCCCACACAAATATCCATACTTGAGCTGCTCCACACATTCCCCCTTCATAAAGATGTCCTTTAAAAAGCACTCTTGGAAACTCAAGTTCCCACCAACTTGAATGTGACCCAATTCCAAGCCACGGTAGGACATATCACTGCACCCCACCATCTCACATTTTCAGAAAAGGACCTTCCTGCTTTTGAACACTTACACAATGACACCTTACACATCGAAGTTCGTATCCATAAACACATCATCAAAAGAGTCGTAATAGATGGTGGCTCTGGCCTAAACATATGTACTCTTAAACTATTAAAACACTTGGGATACTCAGATGTGGTTGTAGACACCAGCGAGTGCATCACAATCAAAGGATATGATGACACTGAACGGCTATTTGAAGGCACCATCAAGCTTCCTATTCAAGTGGGATAGAAAATACTGGAAACAAAATGTTAGGTCCTTGATCTTGACCTCCCCTACAATAGTCTTCTTGGCCGACCATGGATCCATGACATGCAAGTGGTTACATCCACATTCCACCAATGCCTCAAGTTCCCTCACAACAGCATGGAGGTAACCATCTACGCCAACCTCGCCCCTTCCAATACTGTATTTCTTGGAAGGCCATAAACCACACTTTCTACCCATACAACAAAGCCACCACTAAAGCCAACTCAATAGCTTCCACCTCATACATCGACCCCACAAACATTGCCACCACTTCATCCCAAGCACCTCCACAGCCTGAAGTCAAGATCAAGCTCACTGACATGGGATGTGGGAAATATGACCTACACGGTACCTTTTGTGTGGGCACATTACCCAATCCTAAAACATTCAGCATCCCAAAGACAGAAGCAGCCAACACAGTAGTCATCAAGTGTAAACCATCACCCATCTTTGAAAAGAAACATCTCCTAGATCAAGATGTGCTAGAAGATATCTCATCCTGGCTATACAAAGAAGAAGAAACTAAACAAGAAGCTCCCACCATATCAACAAAAATCTATGGTAAAGGGTCTGAAATGGTCAAAAGCATGGGTTATAAAGGACAAGGCGGTATTGGCCTTCATGAACAAGGGATCGTGGAACCAGTCCAAGAGACAAGGAATCCCTATACTCAAGGGTTAGCATATGGTCAACGACAACATATCCTCACTATCGGTGAATGTATCTTAGCTGAGGTTGCTCTAGTCTCACTTGAAGTTGATAACGTCAATGAAACAGGCCTTCAAGACTCCTTTAGTGACTTTGTCAATTTCTTCGACTCATCCATATGCACCATCTACACCATCACCACCCTAGCCTCTTCATCCAATGACCTACCCCTTGTGTACTCGGACCTCATAGACTGGGACCAATGAGGACCTCCTATCTTCGATGTCACACCATATGATGAAGCCATCACTGAAATGATGAGGGTTAGAGTTCACTTCCCCCTAGGAGATCATAGAGTCAGATACATCATGGAACTAGATATTATTGCTTATTACGGGGAGACAACCCCTGCTTCCAGTCATAAAAACACAAAAATCAAACATGGATCTGACGGTGAAAACTGTTCTGAGGTAGTGTGAGATCCCAAAAAAGTAAAAATAAAAGATGTATCTCTTGGTGAAAACTTCCACGAGGTGCTAGGAGATGGAAGGATGGGCCTTCCCGAGATAGACAAGGTTTATCCAGAAAGGTCACCCGTCCTGGTAGAGCCAGCCCAAGAAATGAATCTAGGGACAAAAGAAGAGCTGAAAATCACTTTTAGGGCCGAATCTCTAAGCACAGTAGAGAAAGAAAACTTCTTACCATTCTTTAAACATAGAAATCACAATTTTGCATGGTCCTATGCAAACATGCCAGGGCTTGATCCCACCTTGGTCATCCATCACCTTGCAGTATGCCCTGATGCGAAACCAGTAAAGCAGAAGCTCAGAAATATGAATCCTCAAGTGGCCCTCCTAGTCAAAGCAGAGCTAAAGAAACTACTGGATGTTGGGTTCATTTGCCCAATTGATTATCCTGAATGGGCTTCCAACCTAGTACTAGTAGCTAAACCCGATGGCCGAATCTGCTACTACACCAACTTCAGAGATCTCAACAAAGCCTACCCAAAGGATGATTTCCCGTTGCCTAACATTGACATGATAGTGGACCTCATGGCAGGACATGAAATGTTATCCCTCATGGATGGCTTTTCAGGGTACAACCAAATCTAGATCACAGAAGAGGACCAACACGAGATAGCCTTCATATGTCCATGGGGGACGTACTACTAGGTAGTAATTCTATTCAGTCTAAAGAATGCAGGAGCCACGTATCAAAGAGCCATGACAGTCATCTTCCATGACCTTTTTGACCACATCATGGAAGACTATGTGGATGACTTTCTAGGGAAATCAAAGACACGAGAAGAACACCTGAATGTCTTGGCAATGATCTTTGATCGATTAGAGCAATACAATGTCCACCTTAATCCAAAGAAATGTGTCTTCAGGGTCACCTCGGGCAAACTCTTAGGATACATAGTCTCCAGAAGAGGAATTGAAGTAGATCCCGCAAAGCTCAAGACCATCACTGAAATGCCTCCTCTAAGAACACTCAAGCAGCTAAGAAGTCTACAGGCAAAACTCCAATCTATTCGTCGATTCATTGCTCAATTGGCTGATAAATGTCAACCATTCCAACACCTACTCAGAAAAGATACAGCTTTTGTTTAGAATAACCAATGTCATGATGCATTCCATTAGTTGAAAGACTACCTAGCAAATCCCCCTATTCTAACTCCACCAAGGCAAGGAGAACCCCTTCTGCTATACATCTCTATAACAAAGACAGCTATTGGAGCCTTGTTAGCAAAAGAGCCATCTATTGTATCAGTTGCACTCTGATATCCTATGAGCTCAACTACATGCCAATTGAACGAGCATGTCTAACCTTGGTCTTCACCTCACAAAAAATAAGGCACTACATGCTCAATCATAAAACCAAGCTCATCGCCAAAATTGATCCATTAAAATATCTGCTAAACAGAGCTACTCTTACTGGGAGAATGGCAAAATGGGTCATGACTCTCACTAAATTTGACATTGAATACATTGAGAGAAAGGCCATCAAAGGATAGGTCATCGCTAATCATCTGGCAAAAGTACCCATCCCTACAGAACATCCAACACTGGCAGAATTCCTTGACAAAGCCATCTTGAATATAACACTGGCAACTGAAACATGGAAAATGTACTTTGATGGATCATACACACATAGAGGCTTAGGGGTAGGTGTCCTATTTGTTACCCCTCAAGGAAACACAATCCCCAAGTCATTCAAAATCACATTTCCATGCACGAACAACGTGGCAGAATATGAGGCCCTTATCATAGGCCTCCGAATGGCAATCAAATGGAAAATTAAGAAATTGACAGTATATGGAGACTCTCAATTAGTCATCTAGCAGGCAAACAATGAGTACAAGACCAAGGATAATAAACTCCTACCTTACAAAAAGATGGTTAATGATTTCAAAGACTATTTTGATGACATCCACTTTGAGCAAATCCCAAGGTTAAATAACAAATCTATAGACACCATGGCTACCATCAGATCCCTAGTCGACATGAAGAAAGATAGTAAGAGGTGTGAATTCTTGATCGAAGAACTTCCTATCCCAGCATATGATGTACCTCAATCTGAGCTCATGTGTGAAGTCATTAGTCCCCTATCTCCGTGGTATCAAGAAACCTACCTATACGTCCACAATAATATCATCCCCCCTAACCTATCCACCTCACAAAGAAAATCTTTCATCCGCCGAGCCTCCTGCTTCATCCTTGTAGGTGACACCCTATATAAAAGGAGTCTTGATGGCATGCTTCTATGATGTTTAGACTCTAGGGAAGCTAAGGTAGCCTTGGAAGAGGTACACACAGGCATCTGTGGGGCGCATTCAAGTGGACCTTCTCTTTCTAAAAAGATCCTAAGGACTAGATATTATTGGCCAACCATGGACCGAGACGCCTACCAGTTTATCAAAAAATGCCTGCCATGTCAACAGTATGGGGATCTCATTCATGCACCAGCATAGAAGTTACAACCCATCATGATGTCGTGACCTTTCTCACAGTGGGGACTCAACCTCATAGGGAAAATACATCCCCCATCCTCCAATGGCCATAAGTTCATAATCACTACTACCGAGTACTTCACTAAGTGGGTGGAAGCAATACCACTCACCTTCACCACCAGAACCCAGATAGCCAAATTCATCCTCCATTATGTCATCTACCACTATGGTATCCCTCATTCCATCATCACCGAAAATGGAAAGCCATTCAAGAACCAAGAAGTTTGCACCTTGTGCAAAAAATTTGAAATCAAACACCATTTCTCCACACCATATTACCCTCAAGGAAACGGTCAAGCTGAAGCTTCAAACAAAACCATCCTGTGCATCCTAAAGAAGATAGTTAATGAAGCTGGCCATGACTGGCACCTCCAACTCAACCTTGCCCTATGGGCCTACCGCACAAGCATCCGTGCCCCCACAGGAGCCACTCCATTTTCATTAGTATTTAGATCTAAAGCCATTTTACCTATTGAGGTCGAGCTCCCATCCCTAAAAGTATCCTTGCAAAACATAATCAATGATGAGGAATACCAGGTCACAAGGTTGCATTAGCTAGAACTACTGGATGAGAAACATCTGAATGCGTTGAACCACCTCCAAGCCTATCAAAATCACCTTAGAAGGAGCTATCACAAGAGAATCAAAAACCAAAAATTTGAGGTAGGTGACCTTGTCCTTATGAAGAACCAGAAAAACTTGCAGGAGCGCCCTAAGAAAGGCAAGTTCAAACCCAATTGGCTAGGACCATATGTCATCACAACTAGCTATGGATCAGGAGCATACCAGCTTGTAACACCTGAGGGGCAGCCTCTGGATGAGCCTATGAACATCCTACATCTAAAGAAATTTTATGCATAACACATCCAGTACCCCAAGTCAAAAAATCAAAAAAATAGAAAAAATCAAAAAACCAAAAACATAAAAAAATAAGAAAAAACCTGAGTGTAATAAAAACTTCCAATGGTGAAAATCACTTCGGTGATGCCTAGGATAAGTACCATGGTGAAAACCTATTTCAGGCACCATGCGTAGTGGCTGATTCTACCATCTAATAAGTCATCTTTCTGTCACAACACTCCATATCACATGCATCCCATGGCTTGGAATTATGAAACATCAAGTCCTATCACCATCTTGCATTATCTCACCCAAGCCCAACTCATGGAACGAGGATCCTTGTAAGCTTCTGTTTGTACAGTCAAAATCAAAAAATCCAAAAACAATACAAAATCAAAAAATCCAAAAACAATAGAAAACACAGAAAATCCAAATACCACTCACCCGATACAATGATATCATTACAACTTGCAATCCTCAAAACATACATCCATCCCCACCATCACAACCATCCCAAACCATTCCCACATCATCAAGTCTTACTAGAACTACATATTCATTTCACCCGCATCTTGAAAGTACCTTGATCTTGTGGACATAGGGTATGTAGGCAGTCTAGAATACGAAGGACATTTCCAGTACTTAGGTACCTAAGATGCATCCATCCAACCCGTTTGGATGGTCCCCACTCACTAAGCTTGCTAGACCCATCATATGATACACACACTAAGTATACATTTGAACCATCATCCCTAACATAAAAATCATCAATCAAACACACCAACTATAATCCTACACATGGCTAGACTATCCTTTTGCCCACCTTTCAAAAATTCTCCAACCAAATCCAACTGATTTGCATCCTATGATATATCTTTCCCACAATGGACAAAAAATCTATCATATTATCATCATGTCTCTTGGCAAGAGCACACAAAGGCTATTTGTATCTTTTGGTTGGTCTTTTTGATTATTGATTTTTATCTTTTTTGTCTCACTCTAGGTCATCTCCAAAGCTACCTTGATCTCATTATTTCATGGTAAGTGGCAGACAACACCTAGAGTAGACATGGTCATTGTTTTTGTATGTTGTGCTTGTGGGTTGGTTTCATTACTCCAAGAATAGTATTCATATCTTGAAGCCTAGGTCAGTTCTAGCATGACGTGGCCCATTTGCATATATAGGCATCAAAACCTTACATGTATTATTCGTACTCATCACTATGAGTCCCCTTCCTAGGCTAGGCAAGATTATATTACCTTGGGCATGCATGAAATCAATCTATTGTTTGTGGGTCTAGTCCATGCAATCGTGAGATATATATCATCACCTAGGTCATTTCATACCTTTGTGAATTGTATCCTACATTGCTATAGTAAACTAAGAAATGCTCTTAATTAATCTTATGCAACTACTATTACTAGCTCAAAATCATCATCCTAACCACTCATTCAATAATACCATCCGGGCCTAGATTTCGTAATCACCTACCCTATCCCCCCCATCTAAAATCCCCATCTTACTCCCACTTAACACATCCTGAACCAAAGTAAATCCCCCCTCAATGACGTGGTGTCTTATGACCTAACAATCCTCTCATCTCTCCACCCCCATCCTCTAGACTCTCCCAATCCTATCTGATCCCCATCCACCCACCCTTATCCTCTCCCCACCTAGTCCCCTTTCCCACAGCCCCACCACTTAGGGTCAAACAAAGAACGTCATGTGTATCAGGACTTGATCATCCCACCCATCACCTAGCTTGCATCTCGCATATCATCTAGCTACATATCATAATCATTTAATCTCATTTCATTAGGTTTATTTTAGAATCATTTAATTTACATAAACATTTTGGTTCATTTTAAATCCTTTAATTTGCATATCATATCATTTAGGTTCATTTTAAAATCCTTTAATTTGCATATCATATCATTTAGGTTCATTTTAAATCCTTTAATTTGCATATCATATCATTTAGGTTCATTTTAAAATCCTTTAATTTGCACATCATATCATTTAGGTTCATTTTAAATCCTTTAATTTGCATATCATATCATTTAGGTTCATTTTAAATCCTTTAATTTGCATATCATATCATTTAGGTTCTTTTTAAATCCTTTAATTTGCATATCATATCATTTAGGTTCATTTTAAATCCTTTAATTTGCATATCATATCATTTAGGTTCATTTTAAAATCCTTTAATTTGCATATCATATCATTTAGGTTCAATTTAAATCCTTTAATTTGCATATCATATCATTTAGGTTTATTTTAAATCCTTTAACTTGCATATCATATCATTTAGGTTCATTTTAGAATCCTTTAATTTACATTTCATTTAGGTTCATTTTATAAATCATCACATTTACATTGCATTCATTGCATAATCACTAGTAATATTTTATAACTCATTACATTGCATTAATCAATAAACATTTAGCTGCATATCCATATTTCCATACATAACATGTGTTTATTTACATAAACATACATCTTTGTTGCATCACATTTTTGCATCCATAATAAATGTTTATTAATCTGAACATTTCTTTGCATTATACATCATAGACCATAGACATGCACATATCGCAATAAGTAAACAATCACTACATCAATAGTTACACCCATAACATCAACATAGTGCATTGCATAGCATATAAACCATAAAACATAGTGCATCCATAATCATAAGCACCATCAATAAAACTAATAAGACCATCGAAAAGTATCATATCATATTTCATCATCGCAAAAAATGTACATCACTCATATATACACATCAAAAAATATAATGTCCTGATACAACGTCTCTAAGGGCTAACATGATATGACTGTCACATGGAGGATCCTCTATCTGATTGGGTGGGGGATCCTGACTCTAGTGGTGCCTGTGGTCCTGCTGGTGGCTGTGGCGGTGGCTGTGGCTGTGACTATACCTGTACCTATGGGACCTACTAGGGCACATATGATGGGGGACCCATCTCCTGCTGAACGCTTTGAATAGATCTAGACCTGTGAGACCTGGAGGCCCCCGATCTACTGACCTGGCTATAGCTCAGGGAATGCCACTCTGCTAGCATGGCCGCTTAATAAAGGCCCTGATAATACTCCACCCGTGCTTTTGCCTCTGTCAACTCCCCCTATACCTAAGTCAGCTACCCCTGTACCTGACTCAACTATCCCTATAGCTGGTATGACTATGTTTGTGCTTCAGACAACTGAGTTTGCATCACTGTCAACACTGGGGCCAGTCCACCACCTGATGCCTATAGGTTATCCACTGTAGTCGCTGCCTGTTGTGCCCTCGCAAGCACCGCATCCCACTCCCCTATCAAAGTGACTATGTCACCCTAAGCCTAGGCTAATTGTGCCTGTAATGCAGCCACTTGTCCATCTGCCCCATCCAATAAGGCCACTGTACCCCACAGCTGAACCAACTCTGCATCATGGCTCTCTAATATCTCCTGCAAGCTAGCCACCTATGCTCATAGGATCTCCATCTCCTCCTCCTCACCCCGAGGCCGCCAACAAGGTGTGATTTTCTCAACCTCTACCTCTCTAACTATCCCTGAGGGGCTTGCCTCCCCCTGCTGCTACTGCACTACTTGTGGTGGGGGTAGATCCCCCCTATCCACCCTTAGCCGTCCCCCACATCACCGAGGTCCTCTATGTTGTCACCCCACTCTAATCTACACCTACTCAATAGGCACCTGTTGTACAGGTACCTGCTGCCCCACCTGCCCCTATCTAGCTGCCACTGCTGCTAGCACATCTATCGGCTGACCATCTCTACCAACCACCCTCTCCTCTCCATCCCCTCCAACCTCCATGAGGTCATCTCCAATGATCTCCTCCCCCTCCTCCAGGAAATCATCTCCATCAGAGTCATCATCCCCATCATCATCTGAACCATCATCCCCTGACCCCACTGCCTCCTCCATGGGACTGCCTCCTCTGCTAGGTCCATAAACTGAGTTGATCACCGCATCTACCACCATATGTCATATGCAGGAGTAGTGCCTACATCCTTAACCATGCTCCCCCAATCCCACCGCACTAGCCGTAAGGCTGTAAAGTCATCTAAAGCAACTTGTGGCTGTATTGCTGCAGGCCAGGAGGGCGCATCTTGATGGGTCTGAGCAAAGATGACCATTTGTTGTGGAGTGTCCTACCTCAATCCAAACTGCCACGTGACCCGCAAGGGTAGATACATGTCTATGGTGCAGTCTTCTTGACCCATCAAGTATCGCTGCTGAAAGGTAAAAGGCATGTGAATATCATCATCCGGCCATGGCTCCACCCCAATGTACGGTCACCAGGTCACCCGAATAACATCTAGCATCTGTCTCCAGTAACGAACCTAACTAGTGTAAGTGTACTCTGCATCCTAATATAAAAACACAACTACCTCAAATAGCTGGTGATAGTACCCACATGTCGGCCGCATAACTGTGATGTGCTTCCAAATCCACACATGTAGCAGAGTAACCCCAGCTCATAACACAGAATCATGAAGATAGACCACTGTATGTATCTCATGATATAGCTGCCCCAACATCGTTGGCCCCCAAGCATACATGGTCTCAGCCCTCACTATCCCCTCAATCATCTCCCCCAGCCAACTGGAAAACCCCTACCTCTCCTATCAGGCATAACAATGCCTCCAATCAAAGTACACAGGAATAAGGCAAATAGATCTACACCCACAGCTAATGTCCCCTCGTAGCTCATCTCCTGACCATCTGTTGATAGCAAAATGTAGTCCTCGCCAAACACTCTGATTCCCCGCCTCGTGTCGTATCTCACATGACGGCCACAAATAGGCAGCTTGAGGATGTGATAAACATCCTCAAGTGTGATAGTAATCTCCCTGGTCGGAAGGAAAAATGTGCATGTCTCTGAACGGTACCGCTCCATGACTGCTGTCATCAAAGCTCTATGAGCTCGTAGCACTGGCATCAACGCCATTGTCAGAAGCCCCAACCTAGCCAGTCGAGCCCGAGTGGCATCATCAAACTGGTTGACCAGTGCCATCACAGATGGCACGTGTCACTCTTGTGAATAGACTATATATGACTATGTATCCTACATTCACAAACTTTCTGGTTAGAAATCTACCCATCTTTTTCTTCAAATAACCCCCTTTTCTTCTAATGTTGAATGCCCAAATTACTTGGCGCCAAAACATTCCATGCTTCACGTCGTTTGTCCAAATAGCGCTACTACTTCCAAATGGCACTATTATAGATAATAGTGCCACTGCGCAAAACACTTTGCACTACTCCCACACATTGCGCTACTACGCAACACACTTGGCACCATTTTACCAAATGGCGTCACTATGTCAATTGGTGTTATTCCAGTAAATAGCGCTAATTCTACCAAAAGCGCTTATATCATATAATGTGCTAATTCCTTGAATAGCGCTACTACCCAAAATGGCTCTAGTTCACAACATAGTGCTACCCTAAGATGCATTTGGCGCCAAAACGCCAAACCCTAGCCACTTTCCAACATTGCACTATTTCAGAAAATAGCACTAAAATACTATGCAAATGGTGACAAACTGCCTTAATTCTACCCTGGCAGATAGCGCCAATCTAGAGGATGGCGCTAATCCACTTTACTCTTGGCGCTACGTGATCTAACCCCAATTCTCGAACACAAAAAAGTGACAAAAAACAAAAAAATGAAAAGTCAGGGTTAGACCCTACCTAGGGTCCAGCCTCCAGTGCCTGCCCAAATTATCAGAACCGCTCGGAAATGTGTCAAAGTCGAGGGAATTGGGGGTTGCACTCTACCATCTCTCCTTCACTCTTTCTTCTCCAGTAGTCAATGTGTACAAATGTGGCACTCTAAGGGCCCACTTCTAATATAGTGGGCCATGTCATCCTTTCACCTCCTATTTTTCCTCCAGGGTGCAGATCTCAGCCTTTTTTCTCCATTTTCCTTCCTGTCATCATCTTTTTCCATTCCCTATCTAACTTTCACCCCCGTTGCATCTTTTCAAGAGGTCACCCTAAAAATTTTATTTTTTCTACCGACCTCTCAAGGGGGCATCCCTCACCCATCTCATTCCTTCCCAGTAGCTGGGGCATATTTTTCTTCAACCTGACGCCACGTCAAAGAGGGGCAAATGTAGACACCTAAAAATGTCTTTTACCACCAAACTGACTCCCGCATCCCTAAACACATCAATTTCCCTTCTATTCAATTAATTAAATTTTTATTTAATTAATTATCCCTTCATTGTCTAATTTTTCATCATCTTATCCCCAACAATTGAATTAATTTCATTAATTCAATAGTCCAAGCCTTAGCCAATTGATTTAATAAATATGCAATAATTGTTATTTCAATTTCCCTCTCCTCACTAAATCTAATTAATTAGCTAAATCATGTTTAACTAATTAATTCAACCTATTAATTGACCTATCCCTACCCTAGACAATTAAATAGCTATTATTTAATTGCCTACCCTAGCCTACCTCATCCTAGCCCTAGGGTTAATTAAATAAAACATATATTTAATTAATCCTAACCTCTCATTTGGGTGGTCAAACCTAGTTTAACACCCTTCCCCACATCCTCCAAATAAAAAATTGAAATAAATCCACATAAGTCAATTTTTTATTTAAATACATCCCACATCACATTTAATTCTCCTTACACCCCCATACCTCATTTATCTCCACTTATCCCCAAATAAATTTTTAATTCATTTTACATTCCCCATATGAATCTTTAATTCAAAAATAATCTCCCACACCCATACTCATTTGATAACCCATTTCCCCAAAATGAATAAAAGATTTACTTTTATTCCTAGCCCTCCATTCATCCAAGATCTAATCTAGGCCCTCCACATCACTTTTATCCTCCACCATTGATCTTCCAAATCAATCTCCACCCTTGGATCAAAATCCCTTCCAAAAATCTATAAATACAACATCTCTCAACCCATTTGAGGATCCAAGTTTTATGCAAAGTTACCATGCCCAAATATCCATTGAGCTAATTAGTGAGTTGCAATTAGAGTAATAGCATTTCACATTTTATTCACTTATCTAGGGATTATCATTGTCTTAGGAGCTCTTGGGTGCAAGTTTCCTCTCCCCTTGATGAGATTGGGTTTTCTTGTTGAGGTATAACTCTTTGTGTTATTTGCATTTAGTTTGTATTTTCACCTCACTTTGATTTACTAATCTATAGTCATAACAATGTAGAATGTATTCTAGATACCAAAAATGAAGATGGAGCTCAAGTATGAGGAAAGGATACTAAGGCCATGTTTGGCCAATATACAAGAGATGGAAAATAATATTCAAGTTTTATTAAAAAACATGTGAAGATGGTAGAGGATTTAGTTAAGCATCCATGCCACCAGAGTCAGGTATTCGATGTGGATACAATAGTAAAAGAATTCAGAGATAATTTTTAGCTTTGCATTTATGACCCTATAAATCATTTGGATGAAGAAGAGATGGAAAACATGATGAGATTAAGTGCTAAGATTAGAAAGTATCATAAAAGGAGAGAAGATAGGGAGAGCAAGGCCCAGGCATTAAAGACAAGCATTGAGATGCAACAATACACTTGGGATGCTTCTCAGAGGACTGATTGCACTTCCATATCCACCCTAACCACAAAGTTTACAAAGTTTATGAGCGATAACAAGAAGGATATGTAGATTGAAGAAGACAGTGAGACTAAATAGGTTATGTATTCACTATTGGTCACATATTATGCTTTTGTTAGTATTTTGTAATGGTACTTGGTCGAAAGAGTCAAATATTTTAAAAGATTCTAAAGGTATCTTTACATGTAAGGGAATATTCTTTTAGATATTTTTGAAGTGACAATTGGTAGGAGGGAATTTGAATTTGAATTATTGATGATTTGTAACCATAGGGAAGATGTCTATCCTATATAAAGTGATGCAGAACCAAAACCCCTATCCTACATTCCACTAACCCTTGACAGTCATTTGCTTATATATGACTATACTTCAATTGCCTATCAGCGAGACTTACTCTGATGTCCCTCCGACATACTCTATCAGCCAGATAATCTTTATTAGCACCTTCAAAAACTGTCACTCCGAGTCACTAGTTACTCTGACGCCACTATCGGTAAAAGACCCTCTATGTCTTCCCGAAGTCAATATCGGTGACACCTTGCACTATCGGTCGAGTGAAACAATCTACCTCCGATCGCACATCTCATCCCAATGAACCTTCCAACTATCTTCATCGCTATGACATATAACTATCGGTGAACACCTAAAATCCTTTGCCAATCGCTAACTTCTCTCCGACCACTATAGCACTTGTATCTATCGTGAGATATGTTCCTTCTTGTACATACAAACCTTTACCTGTTGCACCTGCAACCCATTTGCATCCACCACCTTCTCCTTTACACTAAACAAACAATGCATGACCTACTACTACTGGTTCCCTTTACTGTCACTACCAGCAACCTTATGCATCTTAACCTGATGTATCTGCAGAATGTATATTCCAATATACATTCGAAACATACAATCTCTAAATATGCCTTCACAGAAGTCAACCCAAAGTACATTCACAATATACATTCATTACATACAATCGCAATATGCATCTGCGGGATACTCAGAAAATGTAACTTGATACACAATAGCAATATACTCATAGAATGTATATCCAACATGCAATTACTGTATATATACCAAATGTATCTTCAAATGAAACCACGCAAATTTTCACCATTTTAACTCGCTTCACACTTAACCATCACACAAATCTGTTCCTTCAACAACCCTACATACCTTTGCACCTTGTCAAACCTAGTACATGCAAATGCTAGGATTCCTCAATGCATTCCATATCTGATCCTACAAGCATGAACATGAACAAACACAAAACAAAAACTAAAACATTGTACAACCATTCCACTGATTCGAATGAATCTAACCGGTGGAATGGACTAAGATATCCATCCGGCCACAAAACAACAAGTCAATTATACAATGAATTCAAATGCCAAAAATATGAATAACACATAACTTTATTATACTTCTCAGAAATGCGAATACACGGTTGCTCTGTTTCACAATTGCTTGACTCAATTTCACAACTACTACTATCTCTATGATCTTAATCAATAAGATCTCCTCTATTTATCTACTCACCTGAGTAGTACCACCCAACTCCAAGCGGCTGGGAAATCTAACTGCCTAACAACTTCCTAACTGACTAAAAACCTTCAAGATTACAGCTCGACAAATGTCCTTGGGACTTACAACATAGACCTAAATACAAACTAAAAAGAACATGCATTGGTCAAACAGACCTTATTACATTGAATGCCCATTTAGGACCTTATTGAGAACATCAAAATAAACATAAAACAACTAAATGCCTCATGGAGGCCATTGTTGATTGGGTGCTCCTGCACCATACTCCCGGAGAAAACAAAAATTCAAGTCCTCTTGAATGCAAGTCAACTCTTTCTTTCTAGTTTTCCAATTCTTCTGCAACATATTCTTCATCTTTGCAACTATCCCTAGGTCCTTCTTCTTCTTCTTTTTCTTATGCCATCTCTTATTCAGCATTCTCTCAACTTCTAGGCTCCAAAATTCCATTTCTTGCGTATATACCTCAGTAATATCATCTATGTCTTCATTGGCAGCATATTCATCTGAAAAGGAAATCATTTCCTTAAGTGTTTTGGCAACATCTTCTTCACCAGCATCTTCATACATTGTGGGCACTTCTTGTTCTTTATAACCTGCACATACATAATCCAATGAAATATTAGAAATAAAATATTGGGACCTTGAGGTCTCCTCCTTGCTTCCTTGCATCATGCACTCTAGTCCAACCTTGTCTGCCAAGGGTTTCCTTTGATGAACAACACCTTCTAATTCATCCATCATAGTTATTAATTATTTAGGACTTTCATATACAAATTAGTATTCCTCTTTGTCCAAACTTATCATCTCCTTCCAAAGGATTTGATCAACCTCTTGCTTCTGCACTTCAGGGTTGCATTCAATTTGTCCTACTACTGCAACTTCCTCTTCCATAACTATTCTTTGTTTTCTTCTTTGAACTATCTTCTTAATAGGCCATGGTACCTTCTTTTTTACTATCAAGTGCCAACTAAGTGCTCTTTTGAGCAACTACTCCATCTCATCTTCCATCCTTCTGCTCATCTCTTCCATAGCTTGCCTCAGTTCTCTTATCTCTTTCTCAATCTCTTTTTGCCTCATATTTTCCTCCTTCCTCAAGCAAGTCTTTTTCACCTTGTTCCTTCTTGTCCTTGCCTCACCTAGGTCTCTTCTCTTTTCCTCTACCTAGTCTTTTGGCAACTAGGATCTCTTTTCAACCTACACAAACAAAAACTCACAAACACCAAACTCTCTTTTGCCCAGACCTTCTAGATTTATCTCTAGGAGGCATCTTGTCAACCTCTCAATCCCTCTACTTATGCCTTCTCAGTGACAGAATCAACACACAACAGCCCAGACCCTTTGTGAGCTCTGATACCACTATGATGTAGAGCCAAAACCCCTAGCCTGCATTCCCCTAACCCTTAATAGTCATTTGCTTATATATGACTATACTTCAATTGCCTATCAGCCAGACTTACTCTGATGTCCCTCCGACATACTCTGTCGGCCAGATAATCTTTATCGGCACCTTTGAAAACTATCACTCCGAGTCACTAGTTACTCTGACACCACTGTTGGTAAAAGACCCTCTATGTCTTCCCGAAGTCAATATCGGTGACACCTTGCACTATCGGCCAAGTAAAACAATCTACCTCTGATCACACATCTCATCCCGATGAACCTTCCAATCATCTTCATCACTGTGACATATAACTATCGGCGAACACCTAAAATCCTTCACCGATCTCTAACTTCTCTCCAACCACTGTAGCACTTGTATCTATCATGAGATACATTCCTTCTTGTACATACAAACCTTTACCTGTTGCACCCGCAACCCATTTGCATCTGCCACCTTCTCCTTTACACTAAACAAACAATGCATGACCTGCTACTCCCAGTTCCCTTTACCGTCACTACCAGTAACCTTATGCATCTTAACCTGATGTATCTGTAGAATGTATATTCCAATATACATTCGAAACATACAATCTCTAAATATACCTTCAGAATATGCCTTCGCAGAAGTCAACCCGATGTACATTCACAATATACATTCATTACATACAATCGCAATATGCATCTGCAGGATACACACAACCATTCAACTGTGGGATACTCAAAAAATGTAACCTGATACACAATAGTGATATACTCATAGAATGTATATCTGACATGCAATTACTATATATATACCAAATGTATCTTCAAATGAAACCACGCAGATTTTCACCGTTTTAACCCACTTCACACTTAGTGATTGCATAGATCTGTTCCTTCAACAACCCTACAGACCTTTGCACCCTATCAAACCTAGCACATGCAAATGCTAGGATTCCTCAATGCATTCTGTGAGGTTAAAATGTCGAATCAATTAAATGAATTAAATAAGACCCAAACATCAACAGAATAGTGAAACAAAGAAGATTCAAGTAAACAAAGCAATGAACAAACACAGCAAACCTCTTTTGTTTCGAAACTTCTGTTGTTCGCTTATCACGAATCGTCCTTTCGCAGATGAGATGAGCCCTCAGAGAGTGCAATCTTTTAAAGTTGTTTGAAGAAGTCGATGGTGAACGGCTATGGTGTGATATGCAATGAAGGTGAGCTCCAATGCAACAATGGTGATCTCAAGCTTGTGGATGACAGATGGGTGCCAAAGGCGCACTGGTGATATTTCTGCAGAGTAACGATGTTAAAAGCCTGGATGATTAGAATGGAGGGATGAAGCTTCATTTATAGACTCGGAGGAATAGGAATCAACGGTTGAGAGGAGATGTGAAGATCGACGGCTGAGGATGGTTGAGGAATGTGCAACCAGTAGAAACGTGACAAGTGTCCCAGCTCCATCATGAAAGGTGGGATGTGACAAAACTGATTGGAGAGTTAACTTCATTGACTGGTCTGTTAACAGAATTGATTGATCAGTTAGAAGAGTGGATTGTGGAACTGACTGGATTGATTGAGGATTTGACTCAACTGACAAGTTAGTTAACAGATTTGATTGATTGGTTAACTGACCTCTGATTGGAGAAGAAATAGGCCATGTGGGTGAGGGAAAATAAGGCAATTAAATATTAAATATATTTAATTACATGTGCGACCTGATGATGTGGACAAGGTGAGGTGGAAAAAGGTGAGGTGTAAAGGTGATGTGGAATTTTGAATTTAGAACTTTAGGATAGAGGAATTAAGCTTAATTAAATAATTTATGATTATTTAATTGTGAAGGACTTTAGAAGAAATTTTAATTAAATAAATAGAATTTATTTAATCATGGGATAGTGAATCGATTAAATAAATTTGGAATATTTATTTAATTGGTAGAAGAATGGAATAAATATTTAGAATATTTATTTAGGATGATTTGTGTCATTTTTAGGTGTATACATTTTGCCCCTCTTTGATGCAATGCAGTTTACAGCATTGCTTCAAAGAAATTGATAGTCTGAATGATGATACATGCCCCTGGTACAGGTTAAATGACGATAGGATGCCCCCTCGGGAGATTGGACGGGAAAAACGGCAAAAGTTTTGGAGACGGACGATCTCACGACGAGGAAGGGGTTAGGATAAGTTGGAGGAAAAGGGACACGGTCAAGGATGCGGGAAGGAAACGGGAGGAAAAACGGACACGGGAAGTAGTCACAGTCATCACCTAGCCAGAATTAGGGTTTGGAGGCTATAAATAGGAGCTGGGTCCACAAGAATAGTCATTTGCACACTTGGTTGATCTGGATTGGAGAAAGAGAGCTCAGAGCAAACTTAGAGCAGCATGGCGGCCAGAGCAGCAGACATTCCACGCGAGGAGCACCGATTCGAGCGAGTCCGACGATTCGGGCGGCCAGCAAAGGCAGGACCCCCGGTATGTGCTTCGAAAAATTTCTCCTAGGGTCGAGTTTAGGTGTCATAAATGCACGTAGAAAATAGGTGAAATAGATGCGCCGAAACGCAGAACGGCGCATATGCCTCGCGAAGCTGCGCTTCTGCATTTTCGCGGTGCATATGTCGGTTTCGGTGGCGCATGCGTGAAAGCTGCGCTTTCGTGCATTCTAGCTGCGCTTTCGTAATTTGGCGGCGCTTTTGTATTTATGCCGCGCATATGTGAAATGTAGCAGAGCATTTGACAAAGCTGCGCATATGTGGATTCTTGCGGCGCATGCGTAATTTCGCGGCGCATGCGTGGATTTATGCAGCGCATGCATTAGAACGGTGCATACGTGCACTGTAGCGGCGCATATGCATTTTTGCAGTGCATATGTTGATTATTGCGGCGCATATACTAGAAATGGCGCTTTTACCACCTGTAGTGGCGCATTTGCTTGGGATGGCAAATTACTTAGCCAAATTGATTCGATTAGCGTCCTGTTTGACGCAGGAATTGATGAGCTATCTCTGAGATTGCAGGAATCTAGTCAAGAGATGTAGTGTGTTGTTTTGATCAATTTGAAATGCTAAGTTTAGTTGATATAGTTCAGTAGATATGTTGAGTATGGTATATGCAGCTTGAGACTGACGCCTTGCTTTGCGTGCTTGCAGGAGGAGATACGACAGACTCTGCAGTCGAGGGAGACATTCCCTATGCCTCTATTGCAGAGATACATGCTGACGGAGGCTGATAGAGTGGCGCTTGGTGCCATGGTCTTGGATTATGTTTGCTTCATGCCTGAGGTGCGGGCGAACCGAGGACTATTGACAGCTGCCGTGGAGAGATTCCACAGTGAGGATGGGACCTTCCACTTCCCTACTGGAGAGATGACCGTGACGCTGGAGGATGTCTACAGGATATTGCACTTGCCCGTGGTAGGCGAGTTAGTGGAGTATGACGCACAGCGGGATGCGGGACTCGCCGAGTGTCAGCGAGTATTTGATGATCCCGAGCTGGTGGGACAGGTCATCCGTGGCAGGATATCTATGACTGTTACGACTACTTCCTTGGGATAGTTGCTGGACTGATTGCAGGCGTTGTATGCCCGGACAGGAGATCGCATGGGTTCCCCATTGGATGGGGCAGGATCATGGAGCGGATGCTGACCGAGGGCACCCGATACGCGTGGGGACCCTGCGTGCTAGCCCACCTTTATCATGACATGCATCAGGTGGTGTACCACCGCAGCACGAGTCTATCGGCGGGGGTGTTGCTGTTACAGTTCTGGCTGTGGGAGCACATAGCGGTGACCAGGCCAATATGCGTTTTTGCTAGGCAAAGAGGAGAGCCATACAGCTATGGCTATGCAGGAGTGATTTCCCAGCATAGGCTGGGGAAGCTAGAGTACTGGAGGCACACGTTGGATGGGGTAGATGTGGTCATCTGGTGACCATATCTGGACTGCGAGCCCTGGGATGACGAGGGAGATGAGCTACCCTATTGCTTCCAGACCAGGTGGTTGATAGGCCGGACACGGCACATCTTGGAGAGGTAGATGGTGGGCCGAGTGCTGAGACAGTTTGGGCGGAGACAAGGAATGCCACAGGGGCAAGCCATGTTTGCCCGGACACATGCAGAGAGGGTCAGATGGGGGCCGATGGCTTCTTACGAGGAGGCCCTGGCAGAGTTCTAGCAGTTGCCGTATGTGGCATGGGACATGCGGAGAGAGATAGCAGATGCGGGGGTCACACAGGAGTACGAGGATTGGATCACTGCACATCCTTTCCCGAGATATTCAGGACCTGATATGCTGGTGCCTCGTATTGATGAGGCGGACTCAGAGGAGGAGGAGGGAGAGGCTGGCCCAGGGCGGAGGGGCGCGAGAGGAGGACGAGGATGACGGGGTGGCCGAGCTGCAGAGAGGCCGAGGCAACGGAGGAGGATAGATCGGGCTGGGCAGGCAGTGCCAGGACAGGGAGAGGTACAGCAGCAGGTACAGATGCCACCACCCTAGCAGGTACCACAACAACAGGTACCACAGCAGCAGGTGCCGCAGCAGCAGGTGCCACAGCAGCAGGTGCCCCAGCAGCAGGGGCTAGGACAGGCAGAGGCAGCACAGGGGCCAGTGCAGGGTGAGGCACATGAGAGGACCATAGCCAGTCTGAGGGGACAGGTGCGAGAGCTGCAGGCACAGCTGAGGAGAGTGGAGAGGAGGTGAGATACAGACGCAGCGGTGATCGCTGGTTTGACTCGTGAGCGAGACATGGCAGATGCACGGGTACGTCTTATCCGTGTAGAGTGAGATACTGCTGTGGCCGCTATGGGTACAGACGCAGCTAGCTCTTTTCTGGTTGGTCAGGTGCAGCAGGCACAGGCATAGGTAGGCCAGTTGCAGACGCAGTTGGCACAGGCGCAGACAGACCTAGCCAGAGCGCAGTCACAGGCACAGTACTACCGAGGCTTGTACCATGGTGCCGTGGCATCGAGCCAGAGGGCAGGGAGTTTCAGGAGTCAGTCTGGGGTGGCTCACAGAGCAAGTCCATCTCAGTCAGGGGCATCTGTGATGGGACCTCAGCAGTCAGGAGCTGGCAGTGGTGGCCCACAGCAGCAGGGGTAGACATAGACCAGATTTTGTACATTTTTGGGACATGTATCACCGTCTATTTAGACGCATATTGTATATGACACTTTGATTTTGGGAGAGATGGTTATATTTGTACATTTGGACCTCTTTTATATGATAGTATATATGATGATGCAGCTTTTGGTATCTATTGCATGTGTTATGAGATGGTTTTACTTCTATTGTATGATGTGATTCTATTGCATAGTTAGATGATCTATCTGATGCTATATGAGATACATTTTGATATGCTGCTATATGATTGCCATATGATCTAATGTGACAAGTGAATGCAAAATGTGGGATGATGTCTATGTGATGATGCAAATGTATGTATATGAAACATGATTTCTATGTTATGATGTAACTGTATATGTGATGTCTATATGATCTAATGCAAATGTGTGGATATGGAACATGATTTCTATGTTATGGTGAAACTATATATGTGATGTCTAAATGATCTAATGCAAATGTATGTGTATGGAACATGATTTCTATGTTATGATGCTGCATAGATATATGAGATGCTACTAGATGTTTATATGATGTAATGCTTTGAATGTATGCAGTTGTAACATGAGTACTATGTGGTGATGTAACTATGTATGTGATGCACTTAGCTATGTTGTTTGATTTTCTGTGCTTTTAAGATTAAGATGTGATGCAAATGTATTGGTGACCTAATGCATTGGATGGTGCATTCTACTAACCTAATCATGTGCATGACTAGCTTCTACGAATGACATGATATGCTCCTATATGCTTTGCTTTCGTGAAGTCCAAATGTACTCTATCGACACAAGAATGACATGATGGATAGAAGAATGGTTGCGAAAGAATGACTTAGGAACTTTTCTTGATATCGTTACTCTACATAGTTGGGATAATGAGGATTGTATGGGATACGGATGCATGGATGTGTATATGGATATAGGACGGATGCTTTGCTTTTAGATTGCTTTATTTCATCATTGGGCATTTTGTTTGTTTTTTTTTTTGGTCCTTTTCTGAAATGTTGTAAGTGAATACAAGCATCGAGGTATAATTGAACCGAGATGACCTGAGTACCACTTACATGGAGTGTGATTTAGCAAGTTAATACAAGCATCTAGTCAAAATTGAATCTAGATGACCTGAGTACTTCTGGCATTTCAACAAGCAAGGATTGCCCCCGTTCCTGTAAGACCTTTGATGTCCTCGATGATCTTTTGCCGATCATGTCCTTAGACAAGGCTTCACATTACTAAAGTTTAATCCACAAACAACAAACAAAGAAAGTAATCATGCCCCCATCATAGCATCTCTAGCTTTTGGCATCCTTGAGTAGCATAGGAAGGTATGATAGCAAAAAGCAAGACTCTGTAACTTAACCCTAGGTTCCAATCTACAAAGCATATTTACGTTGATATGTGTTTATTTCTTGCCTTAATTTGCATAAAATCATTTAGAAGACCTTGGGTATTTGCTTTGCATTAGATAGGTTAAGATGCTCATAGTCAAGATTTCTGCTTGAGGCGCGGGTGTTTGCTTGCATTTGCGTACTTGATGAGAAGGTTGCACAATCTTTATTGAGAGGACTGACCCTAAGGGACTGACCTAGTGCCTCGGGGGCTCATTGCTAAATGGCCTTGCCTACATGATGACGCAGAGGCAACGTAGTTCGGGGTAAACCCTAATGGACCATGGATGGACTAGAAGAAAGATGACAAGAATGAAGCCAAGAAAGGAGACGAATGGGACCTTGGGAGAGATGGAAGCCTCGGGGGCGCATTAGAATAATGGCCTTGCCTACGTGACGGTGCAGAGGCAACGTAGTTCATGGACTCGGACCACAGACACTGACGAGAGACACTACGCTAGGCTCCCATTGAGAAGACGGTATGGGACAAAACCTTGGTTGACAAGGCCACAAGGTGAGTATCAAGCCATGATAGGTAACTGTCAAGCGTTTATTTGTGGGATGGATATGGGTCAAATGAGGAAAATAGAGGGAGAATGGGCTCGAGGTGATTGGATTCCCAAAGATGGAGAATGCGGTTTGTCACAAGTAACGCCTGTTTACCAGGTTTTCATCACTTGCTTTTATTTGCACGAGAAGCTAGAAAGTAACATGACGCTTGATTGCCAAGTTTTCACCATGATACCTATCCAAGGTGCCTGTTCGCCAGGTTTTCACCAAAGGATGATTTTTTTGTATGCTTTCTATTTTTTCTAATTTTTTTGTATTTTCTCTTTGTAACTTTTTTGATTTTTTTTGATTTGTTGATTTTTGACTTTATTGTGCCCCCTTGCATTGGGGTTCTCTTAAGTATAGAACCGGCGAAGGTGCAGGCTGTTGATTGGATCATAAAACAACTCACCTTTTGATGTGGCCAACTGATATGCCCCCGATCCGTAAACAGCTACAATGACATACGGCCCGAGCCAGTTAGGCTCGAACTTACCTTTCTTTTCTCTGTCCTGCTGATTGCAAGGGTTCTCTCTTAGGACGAGGTCCCCAACCTTGAAGCATCTTGGTCTAACCTTGTGGTTGTAGCTTCTTGACATCATCTGTTGATAGGCTTTGAGATGGTCAAAAGCTTTTTGGCGCCTTTCCTCTAGCAGTTCTAGCTCTTGTAGTCTGGAGACTCTGTACTCTTCGTCTGATATGAGACCTTTCAACGACACCCGAAGGGATGGGAGTTCGACCTCAATGGGAAGGATGGCTTCGGAACCATAGACGAGGGCGTAGGGTGTAGCACCTGTGGGAGTGCGTATGCTGGTTCTATAGGCCCACAGCGAGGGATTGAGTTGGACGTGCCAATCGCAACCAGCTTCATTGACAGTCTTCTTTAGGATTTTAAGAATGGTTTTGTTCGATGCCTCAGCTTGGTCGTTACCTTGGGGGTAATATGGGGTGGAGAAACGATGTTGGATTTGAAAACGCTCACAAAGTTCCTAGACATCCTAATTTTTGAAGGGTCTCCCGTTATCCGTTATGATGGATGAAGGGATGCCATATTGGCAGATAATGTAATTCAGAATGAAAGAGGAAATTTGCTTGCCTGTGACGGTTGATAAGGGAACGGCTTCAATCCACTTTGTAAAGTACTCAGTGGCGGTTATGATGAATTTATGGCCGTTGGAAGAAGGCGGATGAATCTTTCCCACGAGGTCAAGTCCCCACTGGCAAAAGGGCCAGGGTGTCGTTAGAGGTCTCAACTCCTGAGCAGGTGCGTGAATCAGGTTCCCATGTATCTGGCACTGTTTGCACTTTTTGACAAACTGATATGAATCCATTTCCATATTGGGCCAGTAATAACCCAAACGCATGAGTTTCTTAGCTAAGGAAGGACCGCTGGAGTGTGTTCCGCAGATCCCTTCGTGCACGTCTCGCAAGGCAGTTACAGATTCTTCTTGTTCTAGACAATGGAGTAAAGTACCATCCAGACCATGTCGGTAAAGGGTATTGGCGATAATGGTGTAACGGGAGGCTTGTCAGATGAAAGTTCATTTTTGGTTGGAAGAGAGGTCCAAAGGAAGGATATTGTCCTTGAGGTAAGTGTAGGTCTTACCGTACCAAGGCAAATTAGATCCTACTAGGTGGCAAATGGAATGGGTTTCGAGGAGATCATAAGCCGGTTGTCAAATTGTTTCTACTAAGAACTCATACCGTGACTCATGTTCAGGTATCTCAAGAAGAGAGGCTACGGTCGCCATTGCATCTGCTGCTTTGTTCTCTATCCTGGGTATTTGCGCAAACGAGATGGTCCCAAAATGTGCTTTGAGGTCGTCGACCATCCGTTTGTATGGAATGAGCTTCTCATCTTTGGTTTGATACTCGTCGTTGACCTGGTTTATGACAAGCTGAGAATCACCGTAGACACATAGTGCTTGGATTTTCCACTCAGTGGCCATCTTGAGACCAATTACCAAAGCCTCATACTCCGCTATATTGTTAGTGCATGGAAATAACAACCTGTAGGACTTTGGAATTGTGTCTCCTTGGGCAGTGATAAACAAGATACCTGCCCCCGATCCATGATTGGTGTAAGACCCGTCGAAGTAGAGTTTCCAAGGAGATGTAGACAGAGTGAATAAAGACTCATCAGGAAACTCAAATTGCATTGGTGAAGTGTCCTGTAACGGTACCTCAGCTAGTTGGTCAGCGATGATTTGCCCCTTGATGGCTTTTCTGTCCACATACTCTATATCATATTCGCTAAGAAGCATAACCCATTTGGCTAGTCGACCTGTGAGAGCTGCTTTGCTGAGAAGATATTTTAGTGGGTCGATCTTGGCAATAAGTTTGACAGGATGTGCCAACATGTAGTGTCGAAGTTTTTGTGAGGCAAAAACCACCGCAAGGCATGAACGTTCCACCTATGAGTACTGCAACTCGTAGCCCACTAAGGTTCAACTGATGTAGTACACAGCTCTTTCCTTGTTCTCATAGTCTTGCTGCGCTAGGAGAGCCCCAAGAGCAGTAGGTGTAGCAGATATGTAGAGAATCAAAGGTTTTCCTTGGATCGGAGGCATGAGTATAGGAGGATTCATGAGGTACTCCTTGAGCTTGTTGAATGCCTCTTCGCACTGCTCATCCCATTTAAATGGAACGTTCTTATGCAGGAGATGGCTGAAAGGATGGCACTTGTCTGCCAGCTGTGAGATGAACCTGCGGATGGCCTGTAGCTTGCCCTGTAAGGATCTCAACTGTGTTAGAGTTTTGGGCGGAGGCATGTCCATGATTGCTTTGACCTTGGCCGGGTCTACCTCTATGCCGTTTGCTGACACGATGAAGCCTAGCAGCTTGCCTGATGTGACCCCAAACACACATTTCTTCGGGTTCAGTTTTACTTGGAATTGATCCAACCGTTGGAAGACTTTTTCTAATGTGTCCAGGTGTGAGTCCCTGGTGAGTGATTTTGCCAAGATATCGTCAACATAATCTTCCATGGTCACATGCATCATGTCGTGGAATATGGTTGTCATGGCCCGCTGATATGTAGCACCTACGTTTTTCAACCCAAATGGCATGACATTCCAGTAAAAGGTACCCCATGGACAAGTGAAAGCGGTTTTGTGCTGATCCTCTGGTGCTATTTTGATCTGGTTGTACCCTGAGAATCCATCCATGAGTGACAGCATTGTATGTCCTGCCGTGAGGTTGACTATGATATCGATGTTAGGCAAGCGAAAGTCATGCTTGCGGCATGCTTTGTTTAAGTCTCTAAAATCGTTGCATAGTTGAACCCTGCCATCTGGTTTAGACACCGGCACGATGTTTGATATCCATTCGGGGTAATCTATGGCCCTGATGAACCCCACATCTAGCAATTTCTTGAGTTCTTCCTTGACCAGAAGGGCTATATGGGGATGCATCTTTCTCAGTTTTTGCTTTACGGGCTTCACCCCTGGATCCAATGGCAGATGATGCAGAATCAAGTTAGGGTCTAGACCTGGCATGTCAGCATATGACCAAGCGAAGCTGCCTCTCTTCTTCTTAAAGAATGGTACAAACTTGGTTTTCTCAGGCGGCGTGAGAGATTTTGCAAAGTGGATAATCTAAGGCTGCTCTTCGGTTCCAATGTTCACTGGCTCTGTTGGCTCTACCACGATCTGTGACCTTTCTTGATACATATCACTTGGGAGGGTGTCAAGCATTCCATCGTCAGGTGCCACAGTTGGGTTTTCACCTTCCGATACGTCCTTTCTTTTTACTGTTTTATGATCTGACACTGCCGCACGGCAGTTTTCACCGTCAGATTCCTTTTTGATCTTTATATTTTTGCGACTAGAAGGCTTGGCACCCTCCCCGAAGTAAGCTACAGTATTGAGTTCGATAGCAAAACCGGCTTTATGATCTCCTTTTGGTAAGTGATCTCTAAGTCCCATATAGTCAATGTAGGCATCATCGTTCTGGAACATATCTAATTGAGGGGTCCCTTGCAGGTCCCAGTCAATAAGCTCAGGGTGTAAGAGGGGAAGGGAGTCGGATGAAAGACTTGATTCATTGATAGTGTAGGTGGAAATATTAGGAGCACAGGTGGGGGTAGTGTTCTGGGTGGTACTTTCTTCCAGGTTGTTTATCGCAATGGAATCTATACTTTCCTCGAAAGCCATAACCTCAGGGAGGGGAAAATCAAACTCCAGTGGTCTGTCCCGTTGCGTTTGTCTCTCATGATATGGGCTAAGAGTTTGGATGGTGTCAATCTCCTTGTCATCGTAGGAGTGCTCTGTTAGCTCGTCCCACTCATACTCATTTGACTCATCTGAATCTGTGTCACTGTCCCCTTGGGGTGTTTGGATTGTCTCCACAAGACAGGCATTTTCCTTGGCTTTACCCTTGCCTTTGTATCCCAAGCCAGTGGTGTTTCTAGCCAAAGAGGAGGAAGAAGGTTGTATAGGTTCAATGATCCCTTCTTTTCTGAGGCCGATAGGGCCTTGTCCTTCATATCCCATCCTGTGCAAGATGGTCTCACCTCGCCCATAGAGCTCTATAGGGAGTCTGGGTGGATCTTGGGGTGTGTTTTCTTCTTCGGCATAAAGCCATTGCAAGAGATCTCGCTCCTCTGATTCATCGGATAAGGTCCCCCATTTTACAAAGGGGTTTACGGGAGTGATAGGAGGAGCAGAGGGCTTTGGAAAATGCCTGGGTGGATGCTTGGGTTGGCCAAAGGAGCGAGGAGACAAGGGCATTTTTGCAAGGTTGAGGCTGTGCTCAATCTGGTATTCCCCCACGCCATTTTCTTTTATGGTGATTTTCATTGGTTTAGGCCGGGAGGTGGAAGCTTCCACAGAATGGTCCTATTGCGGGGTAGGGGACAAGTAGGCTCGGTTATTGGGAATGACGCATTCAGATTTTGCTTGGAATGAATTGCAATGTTGGTAGGGGTCGGGGTCGCCTTGTATGGTGACCTGCTTGCCATCGTGTGGGAACTTTATGCATTGATGGTAGGTGGAGGGGACAGCCTTCATGGCGTGGATCCATGGTCTCCCTAGTAGAATATTGTAAGCAAGCTCTCGATCAAGGACTTGGCACACCACCTCTTTAATTACCGGTCCCACTTGAATGGGTAGGACAACCGTGCCCTTTGTGGTTCGTTCCTCCTCGTCATAGGCTTTGATAGTAATTTTCCGTCTTGGATCTACTGCCTATTCAGAGAACCCCAATGCAAGGACTAGCTTCAAAGTGCAAATATTCAAACTGGCACCCCCATCAATGAGAACCCTCTTGATGCGGTGTTTGTGTACGAATGCGACAATGTGTAGAGGAGTGTTGTGGGGTTGAGACATGGAAAGGTCATCTTGCTTTGTAAATGAGATGGAAGTGGAGGATGTCAAATTACCCACCATGGTTTGAAACTTTTCTTGGGCTAGGTTAGTGGGGACAGTAGTTTCCACTAAGGCTTTCTCAAGAATCTCCTTATGAGAAGGAGATAGACGCAAGAGCTCCAATATAGAAATGTGAGCTGGAGTTTTTTGCAATTGGTCGATGACATTATATGGGCGAGAGTTAGACGGAGATGGCGACGACCTTGGAGGGGTGGTATTGATCGTGACTTTACCACTGCGGGTAATTATACTACAACCAGTTCTGTTAGGTCCTGGTTGTTGGTTGGGGGATATGACGTTGACTTGCGGAACATGCTCAGAAATGCAGTTAATGGTGTACTCAAAGGGAACGCTTGCATAGTTAGCATTACTCAACCCACTGTTCTGGTTTGGCCTGTTGCGATTGTTGTCATTATTGTTATGGCCATTGGAGTTGTTGCCATTGTGACCATTGTTGTGGTTGTAACCATTGTTGTTGTTGTGACCGCTATTGTGATTGTTGTTATACGGCCGGTTGTGGTTTAGGAGAGGATACCGGTAGGCCACATGAGATTCATTGGAGGTATGCTGTTGTGTCCCTCCCTGATTCTGATCCAGTATATCTTGTATGACATTCTTGAGGCGGATACAATTGTTAGTCGTGTGCCCCCTTCCTCGATGATACTCGCAGTAGTCTGTGTCCTTCCAATAGGGAGGTTTGACGATAGGCTCATAGTCACTTGTTGGCGGTAGAGAAATTTCATTGTTAGCCAACAACTTCCTGAGAGCAGACTCTTGAGATTCTCCCAACGGCGTGAATTTTCTCCTTGGATTTGAATTGAACCAAGGTCTAGGTTCCCGAGGGGGTGGCTTGTTGAGTGCACCGTTATTTGCTTCTTCCTTAAGAGTGAATATGGGTTGTTGTTTAGGGGCTGCCGCCTTGGCATCCACTACTCCATCGTTGACCACATTCTTGTTCTTGGTCCAAAACTTTGACTTGTTAGTTGTGTAATTGGAAGGAGGTGTGTCCTTGTAGAGCTTGAGAGTTCCTTTAGCGATCATAGCTTTCTCAATGAATAGCCCCATTTCAATGACTTTGGTGAATGAGGTAGGGCATTGTATCTGAATCTGATAGCTAAGATCGGGATTCAAATTGTGGACAGACATTTCCAATAGTTGTTTCTCAGGCATGTCGTAAGAACACTTACTAGCTAGCTGTCTCCATCGTTGTAAGAAGGTGGCGAAAGACTCACCACCCTTCTGTTTGGTGTTGCATAGGTCTAGCATAGATACTTCGTGTTCTATGTTGTAAGAGAAGTGCGTTATAAATTTATTGACAAGTTCATCAAAAGTTTTGATTCCCGGTGGGAGACGCGAGAACCACTCCATAGCTTGACCTCCTAAAGATCTTGGGAACAGTCTCATTAAGTAGGTCTCGTTGTGGGCTACTTCTAAACATGCTGCAGTGAATTCCCGGATATGATCTCTAGGGTCCCCCTTCCCTTTGTATTTGTCAAATTTCGGGATTCTGAACTGAAAGGGGAATGGTTTCATGACCAAACTTCTGTCAAAGGGGTATGGTGCTATATCTTCCAAGGAGTAGTTCTTGGAACTTGTGCCGATCTTAAGGTTGGAGATTTCTAGCTTTAGACTCTCAATTTGTTGTCTCACATCTGCCATAGGAGCATTTTGATCTATGGGTTGTTTTCCTCTCTCATTGGCCTGGGGGACCGTGTCATTTGTGTCCCTCTCACATTCATTGTCTGCATTTTCCCTGATGGAGCTAATGTCAAAGTCTGCGGGGAGTTTGATTCCGAGACTAGCAAGATGATGGAAATATTTGGTGGGGTCCTCAAGGAGCACTTTCTCCACTAGGTGTTGGAATTTGCTATCTTGCATGTGTGCCACTAATTCTTCACGAGAAATTTCTTCATCATCATCGCGTGGTGGGGCGATGTGATCAGATGAGTCAGCCATTTCAATTAGCTTGTTGTACTGGGATCGAGTAAGAACCATGCAAGGTGGGGTGGGATGAAGTAGACTAGGATTAGAAATTTTGGCAAGGTGCCGACTAAGACTGTAATGAATGGGGTATCTAGGACAAGATTTGGACAGAGGGTTCTCTCGCTCAATGACTATAGGTAAGACGGTTGACACAAGACTCTAGCCACTAGCAAGGGTAGTCGATACCAGTCTCACTGTGTAGGGCTTAGTCGTTCAACAAGACTACTAGCAAAAGGCACTGTGACCTACTAGGCTTACGTGAATTCACGAATGAAACGAAGAAGGACCTATGTCGAATCGGTATGGGACAGAATGACGTTGGGGCAAGAGTGACTAGGACAGAAGGTGACTGGGACGACTGACGAAAGAGAGAGAATTGGGTGAAATGGATGAAAAATGACTGCAAGGTTGATTCTGACCTCGGAAAATGAAACTAGGCTGAAATGGGTACTCTGAACAGCTGACAAAAATTTCTCAAAAATAGGGCAGATGCTCACTGTCACACATGCGCCGAAACAAATGCGCAGCAAGAATGGGTAAATGCGCCGTAAGTCGCTGTAAAAGTGCAGCTCTGGTGAAGAACGTATGCGCAGTAACAGTGTGTAAATGTGCAGCAAGTCAGTGTATATGCGCGGCAAGTCACTGTAAAAGCATAGCAGAACAGTGTATATGCGCAGCAGAAAGGTATATATGCGCAGCCAGTCGGTACAAAAGCGCAGCAAGTCGCTGTGTATGCGCAGCAGAAAAGTGTATATGCGCAGTTCTGGTATTTTTTTGCAAATTTTTGGGATTTTTCTCTATTTTTGGTATTCTTTGGCTGGAAAAGGTCTTCCTGATATTATGAATTAATTTAGCAAGAAAACACGGCAAGCACAAAGAATGTTTTGTAGTTTTCCATTGTTTTTGTAGTTTTTTCGACTCTATTTTGGACAAAAGCAAGCACAAAATCCTAGGCGAGAAATGGATTATAAGGGATTTAGGCCACTAAAACAAGAGGTATTTAATTCGGGCAACCATTCAAGTGGTTACACGTGCGGCGGCGCTACTCTCTGTTATGGAGTCTCCCAGCCTCAAAGGGTTACGCCTGAGAGGGTTTTGGGGGAGGTTGGCCGTTGGTGTAATATAACAGCACTCGTTGCAGGAGGTTTTCACCTCAAGCACAATTTATTTTAAGTGGCTCGGTAGGGCTTGGCGTTAGCCTGTTACCACTCAGGGTCGTTCCCGCTTGGACAAGCGTGCATCCAAGGGCAGGCCCCTCCTAAAGGTTAAACAAATAGAATGACAAGTCTGGCACTCTGATCACCCAGAAGAGGGGAGAGCATAAGCCTATTGTCATTCGCAAGCACAGAATACACTGATTAATCCACCCTAGTTAAAAGATAAAAACTAAATGGGTTAAGCTACTCAAACAGAACTTTGAAGTGATTTCAACAATATTGCAGTGGTTCAATTTTAAATCCCAGAAAGCAGTGGTGAGTTCAATTTTAAATCCACGTTGCACGAGATTGTTAACTTTGAAATTCAGGTCTCACGATATAGCAATGGTTCATTTTAACTTCAGAAAGCAGTTGTGAGTTCAATTTTAAGTCCACGTTGCACGAGATTGTTAACTTTGAAATTTAGGTCTCACGATATAGCAATGGTTCATTTTAACTGCAAGATCAGTGATGAGTTCAATTTTAAATCTTAGATAGCAATAACTTGGAAGTTTGTTTGCAATGCAAGCATGAAATAAACCAGTTACTTCCTCCCTAATTAAGACTAGATGAAGATTTGTAATGAACAGCCATTTTACTCTTTCCCAGAAAATGAAATGTGAGCTAGTTAGATGCAACTACATGTAACTGAACCCGAGCCTATCCTGCAAAACCGCTCTAGCAAACACCTGCAAAAGGGTTAGCGTTAGCAAAATACTCTAGAAAAGTACTAAAACCTGAGCCAGTTACAAATGTGCAGCTTCAGTGATCAGATGCGCAGAAGTGATCAACAGAAGCACAGAATTAACGAATGCGCCGTAGTTTTGAACGTATGCGCCGTTAAAATGAATAAATGCGCAGTTTTAACGTATGCGCAGCAACAGTTGTCAGAAGCACCGTAACAGTCAACAGATGCGCCATTATAACAGATGCGCAGCAACAGTCTATGGAAGTGTAGTAACAGTCAACAAATGCACAGTTTTAACAAAAGCGCCGTAACAGTCTGTAAAAGCGCAGCAAGAATACACAGATGCGCAGGATTTTCAAAAGCACCGTAACAGTCTTCAAAGGCGCCGTAAAAATGAACAGATGTGCCGAACTAATCTGTGCATGACTCTGCGGGACCTGTACGGAACCTGCCTTCAAAAAAGCTCAAAAATGGTGAAATAAAGGGGCAACGGCCCCACGGTGGGCGCCAAAAATGTGAGGGTAAAATGTCGAATCAATCAAATGAATTAAATAAGACCCAAACATCAACAGAATAGTGAAACAAAGAAGATTCAAGTAAACAAAGCAATGAACAAACACAGCAAACCTCTTTCGTTTCGAAACTTCTGTTGTTCGCCTATCACAAATCATCCTTTCGCAGATGAGATGAGCCCTCAAAGAGTGCAATCTTTTAAAGCTGTTTGAAGAAGTCGATGGTGAACGGCTATGGTGTGATATGCAATGAAGGTGAGCTCCAATGCAACAATGGTGATCTCAAGCTTGTGGATGACAGATGGGTGCCAAAGGCGCGCTGGTGATATTTCTGCAGAGTAACGATGTCAAAAGCCTGGATGATTAGAATGGAGGGATGAAGCTTCATTTATAGACTCGGAGGAATAGGAATCAATGGTTGAGAGGAGATGTGAAGATCGACAGTTGAGGATGGTTGAGGAATGTGCAACCAGTAGAAACGTGACAAGTGTCCCAGCTCCATCATGAAAGGTGGGATGTGACAAAACTGATTGGAGAGTTAACTCCATTGACTGGTCTGTTAACAGAATTGATTGATCAGTTAGAAGAGTGGATTGTGGAACTGACTGGATTGATTGAGGATTTGACTCAACTGACAGGTTAGTTAACAGATTTGATTGATTGGTTAACTGACCTCTGATTGGAGAAGAAATAGGCCATGTGGGTGAGGGAAAATAAGGCAATTAAATATTAAATATATTTAATTACATGTGCAACCTGATGATGTGGACAAGGTGAGGTGGAAAAAGGTGAGGTGTAAAGGTGATGTGGAATTTTGAATTTAGAACTTTAGGATAGAGGAATTAGGCTTAATTAAATAATTTATGATTATTTAATTGTGAAGGACTTTAGAAGAAATTTTAATTAAATAAATAGAATTTATTTAATTATGGGATAGTGAATCGATTAAATAAATTTGGAATATTTATTTAATTGGTAGAAGAATGGAATAAATATTTAGAATATTTATTTAGGATGATTTGTGTCATTTTTAGGTGTATACACATTCCGTATCCGATCCTACAAGCATGAACATGAACAAACACAAAACTAAAACTAAAACACTGTACAGCCATTCCACCGATTCGAATAAATCTAGCTAGTGGAATGGACTAAGAGATCCATCTGGCCACAAAATAGAAAGTCAATTATACAATGAATTTGAATGCCAGAAATATGAATAACACAGAACTTTATTATACTTCTTAGAAATGTGAATACACGGTTGCTCTATTTCACAATTGCTTGACTCAATTTCAGAACTACTACTATCTCTATGATCTTAATCTATCAGATCTCCTCTATTTATCTACTCACATGAGTAGTACCACCCGACTCCAAGTGGCTGGGAGACAACCTCCAAGCATCTGGGAAATCCAACTGCCTAACAACTTCCTAACTGACTAACAACCTTCAAGATTATAGCTCGACAAATGTCCCTGGGACTTACAACATAGACCTAAATACAAACTAAAAATAACATGCATTGGTCAAACAGACCTTATTACATTGAATGCCCATTTAGGACCTTATTGAGAACATCAAAATAAACATAAAACAACTAAATGCCTCATGGAGGTCATTGTTGATTGGGTGCTCCTGCACCATAAAGACCCTTACTACTTGTATTATAATTACACAAGGATTTGTAGCAATTAGCATAAGACTTTAGTTCAGCAATTTTACTTTTGAATTCAAAAGGAAGTGATTCTCGGTGAATACTTTGAGCATCAGTAGTGTAGAAAGGAGGTCACCTGTGTCTGCATGAAGGAACGTGTGGAATGTCCTGCTTCCTTGATGTATCTATAACTACTTCTGTGAGTTGTTTATGATGATTAATTCAGTTGAAGTCATTTATACATTATAAAATCAAAGTGTCTTTCTTATATGAAATGAGTGCAAACATTAGATTTCTATGTCTATTCCAAAATGCTATCTGATTAAGGCATTATTTTGTATGTTTATCTTTTAAGGATTGCAATTCCATATGCACGTTTGTGATATTGCTCAAGATTTGCATGTGTGGATTTAATGACAATTGAATTGATTCAGGATTAGAAAATTCATGATACGTGTGGAGCAAAGCATCCTATCATGTTTAACATTGTTCTTAACTCTAACCTTTTCTATCTTGTAAAGGAAGGTGAATATATGGAAAGGACCACTCATTTTAGTGTAATTTGTTGTTATTTACATAAACTGAATAAGTCCAGTCGTCACAAGACACTTAAGTCAAGTAAGGCCCCTTAAACAAACAACTTCACAATGAACTACTAACCTATCCAACATGGTCAAGATCTGACCATACTGAAACTTGAGATTAAGAATTCTCAGTGAATTCTTCATATCTTCCAAGACAGCTATGGTTTTTTTGTGAATTTTAACTCTGTTGTGCATGTGTAAAAACATTCATCAATAGGTATCGCTTCACCTTTTCCTTATCCTAATAGAATGGAAAACACTAGGATTTAATGGTTTCTTTGGTCACCACACTCTGAACATGAGAAAGGGGAACATCACCACAAACTTTTTCCTGCATGTGTGAAAGAATAGCAACTATAGCATTAGGGGAATAAGCACTTGTGTCTCAAATTTTATCTTTAAGTTTTTCTAGGCTTTCCATTATGGACTTACAAGTGTCCTTATGTATTCCCGTGTTCGTACCATCATTTATGGAAACTCTCAATCTATCGATCTCATTATTAGTTTGTGCAAATAGTTCTTGAGGTGGAACTGGGGCATAATTTGCCATGTGTGATGTAGTCAAAGATCTCTAGAACTGGATAAAACATGTGCAAAATTAGACATCTAGAGATACATCATGTGCATGTAGAAATTCATAGTTCTCACATGTATAAATATATTATATATAAATAAGAAAACAAGAAAGAGAATAAGTAGTACAGAATAGACACAATATACAATACAAGAACATTTTATACAATAATATTTTATAAATTTTATATACCTTAAGAAAAGCAAGGAAAGTACATATTATATGCCTTTGTTTGAGTATGTAATTTATGAATTGTTTACTATATACTACATTTGAAATACATGCTCAATATTTTAACATGTTATCAAAGCCATAAATCTCATTTTTATCAACTAGAATTCTTGTAATATTTTGAAACTTTATAAAGAAAAAGAGATGGTAGTAGAAGGCATTGGAGAATCATAAAAGCTTATAGATTAATTCAATTATTAAGGTTTTAATATATATGAAATCTTATAATGAAGGTGTTTTTTGTTAAAATATAAAGGCTCATTTTAGTTGATAAAAAAAGTCAAGCCTCCACATAATTTATCAACAAGTGGGAGGTAATATGGATATATGGTAAAGTTTTCTTTTGGATATTATATAGTTTAATTAATAATGTGATTCTACATGTTAGTGACTCAAATATAGCAAAGGATGCTTTGGATTAATTGACTTAAATGTGTGAATCAAGAGATGACTTAAATTAGTAAATGATACATACAGTCTACACATAAAATTAAATTAGTTTTAAAATAGATATATATGTTTTTTTTTTAAATGCACCTAGTAAACTTTTTAATGTGACTGGCGATGCTGGTGCAACACGCCCTCTGGCTCCACATGAATGCTTTTGCCCGGAGTAATGAACTAGTGAGGCCACAACATGAGGGACCTCATCCCCTAGCAAGAACACTTCAAACCCATGAGCTCATTAGCCCAGCGAAGGCGTAAAGCCTGCAAGGTCGTTGGCCCAGTGGGGGTTTGAACCCTGGTGGCTACCACTACAACCAAGCGACTTAACCACCGAACCACGCCCTTATCAAAAAAATAGATATATATGTTGAATTATACTTACAAAACCTTATTTATACCTCTATAGTTGCATTAGGATGGCCATGTTGAACCAATTCTCTACACTTGATGACTGATATGTCTCACCAACATCATTGCTAGTGTATACTTTGGAAGTTGTGGAACAAATGTATCAATGTATACACACCTACATTAGAGTAGATAGGGATGTTGTGTTGCACTCTCCTATCAACATACAATTTCTTGCTTCTAACTTGTTGAGCATACTTATCCTTGGTGATTTAAGCTCACAACACAACATCCCTCTCTCTAATGTAGGTGTGTACATGTTGATGTTGTTCCACAACTTCCAAAACTTAGACAATAGTTATCACTAATGTTGGTAAGACATATCAGTCATCTTCTAGAGAATTGGTTCAACATGGCCATCCTAATGCAACTATAGCTCGGTATAACTAAGGTTTTGTAAGTATAATTCAACACATAATTGTCTATTTCAAACAATTTAATTTTACATGTAGACTGTGTCATCTATGAATTTTTTTAAAAATATGTACACTTACAAAACCTTATATTTATACCTCTATAGTTGGATTAGGATGGCCATGTTGAACCAATTCTCTATACTTGATGACTGATATGTATCACCAACATCATAGATAGTGTCTACTTTGGACTGTCGAACAAATGTATCAACATACACACCTACATCAGAGTAGATAGGGATGTTGTGTTGCGCTCGCCTATCAACATACAATTTCTTCTCTGATGCAGGTGTGTATGTTGATGTTGTTCAACAACTTCCAAAGAAAACACTAGTTATTACTGATGTTGGTGAGACATATCAGTCATCTTGTAGAGAATTGGTTCAACATGGCCATCCTAATGCAACTATAGCTCGATATAAATAAGGTTTTGTAAGTATAATTCAACACATAATTGTCTATTTCAAACAATTTAATTTTGTACGTGTAGACTATGTCATCTACTAATTTTTTTTGAAAATATGTACATTTTTATGCGAGCAGATATATCATAAAGTCACATGTCCTCTCAAAATTTGGCACATATATTAATACATATGTGTTTTAATAGAAGTTATATTTACCTATGTTAACCTTTCAATAACACATATATGTGTAATAGAAGTTATAATTAAATAAACATGAAGTACATTTCCAATAGCATTATCGTATTCCAACACGTTAAATAGTTCCAAGAAGGAAGATTTCATTTCTAATTTATGCAGGGAAGATTCTTTTCCTTTTCAAATCACGCACACACACACACACACACACATAATTTAACTTTTTCTTGAAAGACATGTCATAAAAATGAATACCATGTGTGTAATTATAAAACATTTAAGTCATTCCTACTCCATACACTTTCTTTCTTTGCGAACAAACTTACCAAGTGAGAGAGAGAGAGATAAAGAGATTTCTTTCAATCATTATAGCACATTTGTTCAACAATTAAAGATATAAAATAATGTTACACACTAATAACATGGATACAACCAATGCCTATATGCTTGGCCAAGGGGGTATTTCCTAATGTTTTCTTATATGGAAATTAAAGAGAAATGAATCTATAGACACAACCTATCTTGATAGTAAATCATGGTACATATGCACAAGAGAGCTTCAATAATTGTCACTAAGATTTACTGCATTAGTTTACCATAGGAAAGACTTAAAATTTATTTTTTAAGTAGAAAGGAAAGTCATGTATGAGACCAGAGATATATTAGTTGTTATCCATTATGATGTATTTTAGTATAAAGACTACACTTCATACATTAATACAAACCAAACAATAATGTATATCCCTTTAAATATTTTACTTGAGTTTAAGTCCTTAAAGATGTAATGTTGTCAAAGTAGTGAGATATGTAAATTTGGAAGAACAACTAGTTCAATAAAATACTAAAAGATTTATGCATTGTTTAATATATATGTATTGGTGTAATGAAAGGCCAAGTGTTTTACAAATGGTGCCTTGATCCAATGTTAGTGACATAGCTCAATCTCAAGACCAAAAATGTAAATTTACATGCAATCCAAAAGGTTGTACCAAATAAAGATGATAATGTACCATGGACATACTTTGCTATCCACATAGATAAGTTGGACTCTATGGACACATGAAACACAAAAAGAATGAAATTACAACACTAAGGGAGGAGCATACTTCAAAAATCCATAGGATAGCAGATACATTTTGTATTAAGAAGAAAGGAGCCTTCATGAAAGATTCTTAAAAGTTTTCGGGGTTTCATTGGCATCAATGTTAGCTGGAATGTTGCTTGGTACATTGGGTACATGTGTTCAATTTTGCAGGTGGGTAGGAAGCTATGTGTTAGTTTCATCTTGTTAACTATTACTTCCAAGGAGTTATGTTGGTGTTAAATAAAACATATTCAAGAGGTCCCACAAGTGAATCTACACATGTTGCATTTTTTAGCCATATTTATTTTATTGTAGAAATGACCCTGATTCAAATCTACAACGAAAAAATTACCTTTTGATTTTAAATTTTAAATTTTATCCTAGGCCTAAGCTAATTTTGTTCCAATTAGTTGTTATTTGTTAACTTGACAGTTAAATTTTTAAACTTGCACACTAGGGTGTTGTATAAAATGACAAATGTTAATTCATTATGACTATCAAGGAATCACTTAGCAAGAGGAAAAACACACATTACATTAGCACATAGCATCATCATAGTATTAGCATGATATCAACATCAACATTCTAAGTATTTTGCATGATTACTTGATGTGTACATTTGCTTATTGTTTAAAAAGGTCAATTAAATCATATCTAAGGGTTTAACCATGTAGAAGATCCTTGTATAAAAAGATCTTAAGGGTATTTGTTGTCATTGCTAGTCTTCAAACACAAGTCCAAATACTAAGGTGAACATGAATGTTAAGTCCAATGATAATTAGGTTGATTCTATGGAAGAGGGTCAAATCCATGTGTTAGAGATCAAACCCATGTGCAACATAGAAATGACATAGATCTATAGAAATTAAGTTTAGTATATATTGCAAATATGTTCTTAAGTGGTGTTGTCATTGATGCCAACATATCCTTGTTGTCATTGGTGTCAATTGTATCCTATTTTATTGCCTGGTTAGAAGGCTGAAATGTTGAGGATATTAAGAAAATTAATGAAGATCAAAGTATACGGACCATATCGTTGTGTAGAGGATTGTCTGAAGTAGCTCTAGTTAAGATTTTAGAGGTCTGCATGAATATTTGAAGAAGTTATGGCCATTTGAGTAGAACCAGGTTTTGCAGTGTTTAGAAGAGATAGAGTGACAGGAAATTGGTCCAGATTGCTCTGCAAATGAAACACTATGATTTGCAGATCTAGAGCCATGTTTGGGAAGTCAGTGTGTATCCTCAACTCAAGTGGTTCATGGTTTGGAGGTCCGCATGCAATCTTTCCAGTGTGACAGTCATGGCAAATAGTGTTCTTGAAGTACCAGATGAAGATGCAAGTAATTTTGATGATTTGGAGTAGTGCGGATGTTATTGTTGAATTCAATGTGCTTGTGGAGGTCTCTGGATCATGCACATGCTATGTTGGAGGTCCGCATTGAAGATTGAGCTTGTTATTGAAGATTTATTCCTTGTTGTTGTTTTTCCCAATCTTGGCCAACTAGATGATTCAAGCGTGTTGCAGATGATCTTAGAGCAATTATTTGGAGCATGGCGTGTTGTTTGAGGAAGATTCAAGTCCCAGTTATGTTTGGCTGATAGCTTAGTGATTCACATTAAGTTAGATGCTTGTAGTGCCGACCTTGATGTTTATTACAAGGTTGATGAAGCATATAAAGGTGTGTAGTTGAGTTGTGGAAAATCATCCTTGTGTGAAAATGATAAAATCCTAAGAAAGGTTTAGAGGTAGAGCAGAGAAGAGGAGAAAAAGAATAAAAGCAGTAAAGGATGAAGAGATAGTGAAGAAGTGTTTGAGGATAGAGCAGAAGTTTTTGTGAGCCTTCAATGAGACTGAACCAGGCATGATGAAGATGTTATTTCTCAGTTAATTCTTTCTCTATTAAACATAAAAATTTTGTAGGCAGTGAGCCTCTATAAGTAGTGAGATCTGGGTAGTGTGCCTGAAGGCAAGTGCCTTCCCATTTCTTTTAAGTACTTTTAACAAGTTACAAATCTTGTGGGTTAACCCCCACTGTGGTTTTCCCTTAATTGGGTTTCCACATTGAAAATCTTGGTGTCAAGTGTGTTCATTTTGTTTATACTCATGTGTTATTGATTCATGCTTGAATATTTACATCATTAATCTATTTGTAAGTTGTGAAAGAAGTTTCAAATCAGAAAAGGTTAAATTTGTGGGACAGCTGATTCACCTCCCCCTCTTAGTTGTCCGGCCTAATTCCAACAATTGGTATCAGAGCTGATTCCTCTAAGAGAAGCTTGACTACTTGAGGAGATCCAAGATGTCAACTTACAAGAAGGAAAGTTAGAGATTTGATGGAACAAATTACTCCCTTTGGAAGGTACGCATGCAGTGTCATTTGCAATGTATGGGTGATGCATTTTGGTTGATAAATAAGGATGAGTATAAGATTCTAGAGAAAGGTACTACAACTCTAGATGAACTTAAGGATGCTAAATACAGTATTCAAGCTAAACAAGCATTGTTGAGTGCCCTAAATGATACAAAGATGACAAATGTTCTAGATTTGAAAACTGCTCATGAAATCTCAAAAAAGTTGGAAACCTTGTATGAAGGTGATAAACATGTCAAATGTGCCAAGCTACAGAGCCTGAAGGGTAAATACGAATGATTGATGATGAGGGAAGATGAAAACATTACTTGCTACAAGCATAAAGTAAATGAACTTGTGACCGGTATCAATAGTGCTAGTGGAGTATTGGAAGAATCAAAGATTGTTGCCAAAGTGCTCAGATCCTTACCTCCAAAATACAAGCATAAAGTTACTACCATTGAAGAGATCAGGACTGTGACAACTATTACAAGGGATCAGTTGGTTGGTAATCTTTTAGCATTTGAAATGAGTGAGTTTGGTGATTCTCTTCCTAAGTCTGAATCTGCATTTAAAGCCAGTATTCATGGAAAATAAAGAAATGATCTGGGTGAAAGCTCTTCAAGAAGATCAAATAGATTCAACAAGACAAGGAAGGATCTTAAAGATGATGAAACTGAGTTCAATGAACTTGAAGCTCTTTTTGCCAAAAGATTGCCAACAGGACCTGGTAAGTATGAAGGAAAGTTGTCATTCAAATGTTTTGATTGTAATAAGATTGGTCATTTTGCCTCAAGGTGTCTGGAGAGGGGTTCAAAGCCAAACCCTAACAAACCTAGAATTCAGAAGAAATGCTACTATGTCCAAGAAGCTAGTGAAGAAGGAGTCACAGATGATGAATATGATCATGGAGGTTCTAGTGACAATGATTAGGTGTTCATTGCTATCAAAGAGGAAGATCCTGTGCCTACTAAATCTGGTAGCTATACAAGTGTGGAAAGTACCTTGGCTTCTCAGGTTGTAGAAAAAGATGAATGGGTAATTGACAATGGATGTTCTCATCATATGACTAGTGATAAAAGTAAGTTTGTAAGCTTTGAAAAATATGAAGGTGGAATTGTGAAATTTGGAGATAACTCAGCTGGTAGAATTCATGACAGAGGATCCATCTCTTTTGATGGTAAGAATAACACTAATGATGTTCTGTATGTGGAAGGATTAAAGCATAATCTTCTTAGTGTTGAACAATTGGTTGACAAGGGTTATGATCTTTGATTCAAGGATGGAAAATATAAAATCTTGGAAAGCTCTAAAACTAAAATTGCATCTACTACTCAGACTAGATGTAACATCTTTCATTTAAGTAGTTCTGGAAAAAGTTGTTTGATTGCTCAGATTGATCAGAGTTGGTTATAGCATAGGAGAATGTGTCATGTGAATTTTGATAACATTGTCAAGATAAGTTCTACTCAGGTTGTGAGAGATCTTCCAAAACTTCTGAAACTTGCTGATAGCATGTGTAGAGAATGTCAATTGGGTAAATAGAACAAAACTTCATTCAAGAGTAAAGAACAATTTTCAAGTGGACGATTGGAACTTGTGCATACTGATCTATGTGGTCCTGATAGAATTAGGAATGTGCAAGGAGACAAAGATTTTATGTTGCTGATTGATGATTACTTCTAGATGATGTGGGTAATCTTCTTGAAACAAAAATTAGAAGCTCCTGACAAGTTCAAGGTGTTCAAGGTTATGGTGGAAAATGAGATTTATGAGAAGATAAAGTGTCTAAGATCTGACAGATGTGGAGATTTTACCTCCAGTGAGTTTGATACATTATGAAAAGCATGGAATAAAAAGATAGTTATCTACTCCTAGGACTCCTCAGCAGAATGGAGTTGTGAAAAGAAAGAACCAGACCATTCAAAAAGCTACTAGGACCATGATGATAGAATCAAATGTTCCACAAGTCTATTGGAGAGAAGCTGTGAGTACTATTGTCTACATTCTTAACTGGGTGTAGATCAAAGGCAATCTTGGTAAGACACCTTATGAATTATGGTTTTGTTATCCTCCTACTATGAAATATTTCAGAGTTTTTGGTAGTAAATGTTATATCAAAAGAAACGAGGATCTAGGGAAGTTTGATGCAAGAAGTGATGAAGGAATATTTCAGGGTTACTCTACTCAAAGAAAGGCATACCGGTGCTTTAACAAGAGATTGAAAAAAATTGTTGAAAGTGCTAATGTCAGAGTTGATGAGAGCAAAGAGAGATCTTTCAATTTTTGAGGATATGATTCAGATGATCAAGATGAAATTCAAAGTCAAGAAAGGCAAGTTCAAACTCAGACTCAAATCCAAATTGATCTGGAATATCCAGTAATTCAAGAAGTTAGTACAAATGTTGAGGAACAAGCTCAAGAATCAAAAGTTCAAGCAAATCCAAAAACACCTAGGTATGTAAAGTTGAATCATTCTGAAGATCAAATCATAGGAGATAGAAATAAAGGTGTTTAAACTAGAAGAAGAATTGCTGAAGATCAAGAGGAGATTTGTTTGATTTCAAAGATTGAACCAAAATCAGTAAGTGAAGCCTGTAATGATGAAAATTGGGTAAAAGCAATGGAATAAGAATTAATGCAAATTGAAAAGAATCACACTTGGGATCTTGTTCCTAGACCTGAAAAAAATGTGATTGGAACTAAATGGGTCTTCTAGAATAAACTAAATGAGGATGGTGAAGTTGTGAGAAACACAAAAAGGTTGGTGTACAAAGGATACTCTCAAGTGGAAGGAATTGATTTTGAAGAAAATTTTGCTCCAGTGGCAAGAATAGAAGCAGTCAGATTATTTCTTGCATTTGTATAAAGATTTCAAGGTTTATCAAATGGATGTCAAGTCAGCATTCCTGAATGGAGAATTGGATGAAGAAGTCTACATTGAGTAACTAGAAGGATTTTAGTTGTCTGATCAAGGAGATATGGTCTACAAATTGAGGAAAGCATTGTATGGACTCAAACAAGCCCCAAGAGCTTGGTATGCAAGACTAGATAAGTATTTGCTAAAATTAGGTTTTAGCAAAGCTACAACAAATAGTAATCTTTATATCAAAATTGATCATGAACACATCTTGATTGTTGAAGTATTTGCTGATGAAATCATTTTTGGTGGAAATGAGAGTATGTGCAAAACATTTGTTGATCAGATGCAAAGTGAAATTGAGATGTCAATGTTTGGAGAAATGAATTTTTTCTTAGGTCTGCAAATCATTCAGTCAGAAAAAGGTATCTTCATATATCAATCTAAGTATGTGAGAGAATTGTTGAAAAAGTTTGGAATGGAAGATTCAAAACCAGTGAGTACACCTATGGTAATTAGATGCAAGTTGAGTAAAGATGATGACTCTCCTAAGGCAAATCAAAAAAGGTATAGATCAATGATTGGAGGACTACTCTATCTGACTCATACCATACCTGATATCACAAATGTAGTTAGACTTGTTACTAGATTTCAAGCTAATCCTAGAGAATCCCATGTTGTAGTAGCCAAAAGAATTCTTAGACATCTCAAAGGGACACTTAATTAGGGCTTATGGTACCCAAAGGATAATGACTTCACTCTTCATGCATACATAGATGTTGATTGGGTAGGAGATGTGGATGACAGGAAAAGTACTAGTGGTGGTGCATTCTTCTTGGGGAGGAGATTGGTTTCTTAGATGAGCAAAAGGAAAGAGGCAATATCCCTGTCTACTGCAGAGGCAGAGTATATAGTGGCAAAAAACAATTGTACTCAAGTTTTGTGGATGAAGCAAATGCTAAATGGCATCAAAATTCTGTTTCAGGAGCCTATTACAATCTTCTGTGATAATTCAAGTGTAATAAGCATCTCAAAGAATCTAGTGTTGCATTCAAAGACAAAGAATATATCAATCAAGTTTCACTTCTTGAGAGAGAAGGTTAATGAGAATGAAGTCAGATTGGAGTTTGTTTCTTCAAAGGATTAGATTGTGGATATATTCACTAAGCCTCTACCTAAGGATACTTTTGAGTATCTCAGAGAGAAGTTAGTGGTCATTACCCCTCCTGATTAGAACTAAGATGCACTAGGGTGCATTAGTCTGGTGGAATTCACAGTCATATCTTGTGATCCAGATTGATGTTAAGGAGATACTACTCAGGGGGAGTAGTCAGTATACAAATTTTGGAGATTAGTCTGAAACAAAAAGGGGGAGAAAAGATTACAAATATGTTCCCTTTGCCATTGATGTCAAAGGGGGAGAGAAGTCATATGAAAAACTAGTTACTGATGAAAGGGGGAGCAGTGACGAAAGTGGTTGTAGAAGTAATAAGAGAAAGGGGGAGAAGTTCTTGTCTTGATGGTTAAATCAGTTTTTCACATCATAAGTTGCCATTAATGACAAAGGGGCAGATTGTTGCAAATATGTGCCTAAGCGGTGCTATCATTGATGTCAACATATCCTTGTTGTCATTGGTGTCAATTGTATCCTATTTTATTGTCTAGTTAGAAGACTGAAATGTTGACGATATTGAGAAAATTAATGAAGATCAAAGTACGCGGACCATATCACTATGTAGAGAATTGTCTGAAGTAGCTCTAGTTAAGATTTAAGAGGTCCACATGAAGATTTCAAGAAGTTATGGCCATCTGAGTAGAACTGGGTTTTGCAGTGTTCAAAAGAGACAAAGTGACAAGAAATTGGTCTGGATTGCTTCACAAATGAAACACTATGATCTGTGGATCTAGAGGCATGTTTGGAAAGTTAGTGTGTATCCTCAACTCAAGTGGTTCATAGTTTAGAGGTTTGCAAGCAATCTTTCCAGTGTGACAGTCATGGCAGACAATGTTCTTGAAGTACCAGATGAAGATGCAAGTGATTCTGATCATTTGGAGTACTGCAGATGTTATTGTTGAATTCAATTGTAGAGGTCTCTAGATCATGTGCCTATTGTGTTGGAGGTCCACATTGAAGATTGAGCTCGTTGTTGAAGATTTATTCCTTGGTGTTGTTATTTTTCCCAGTCTTGGCTGACCGAATGATTCAAGCATGTTGCAGATGATCTTAGAGCAATTCTCTAGAGCATGGCATGTTGTTTGAGGAAGATTCAAGTCCCAGTTATGTTTGGCTGATAGCTTAGTGATTTGAATTAAGTCAGATGCTTGTAGTGCCAACCTTGATGTTTATTCCAAGCTTGATGAAGCATATAAAGGCATGTAGTTGAGTTGTGGAAAATTATCCTTGTACGAAAATGATAAAATCCCAAGAAAGGTTAAGAGGTAGAGCAGAGAAGAGAAGGAGCAGAAGAATAAAAGCAGTAAAGGATGAAGAGATAGTGAAGAAGTGTTTGAGGACAGAGCAAAATTTTTTGTGAGCCTTCAATGAGACTGAACTAGGCATGATGAAGATGCTATTTCTCAGTTAATTCTTTTTGTATTAAACATAAAATTTTTGTAGGCAGTGAGCCTCTTTGAGCAGTGAGCTTTGGGTAGTGCACCGAAAGGCAAGTGCCTTCCCATTTCTTTTAAGTACTTTTAACAAGGTACGAATCTTGTGGGTTAACCCCCACTGTGGTTTTCCCTTTGTGATAGGTGAAAGTCAGATGTGGCAGATCAGACATAGTCATGAAACCCTAACCCTACCATCATCAAGGAATCTAACCTAAATGAAATCAAAGGATAATGCAATTCAAGCATAACATCACCTAGACCGTGCGATTCCTTGTTTGAGAGAGAGATGTGGACTGCTTCTTCAACGATAAGCAATTACAAAGCTGAAAGCTGCCATTGATGGATGATAAAAGCTCGAATGCTCGAATGCTCAAGATGATAATGGAGTTGCTATATGATTGCTGGATTGCTAGATACTATATGATTTCTGGATGTCTCATATGGAGTGAGAGGCTGTTTATATAGAACTCAACCAAGATCAATCAACGGTGGAGATTCAGAGGCTATGTGAATGGCTAAGATTGAAAGTTACTAAATTTAGGTCCAATTAGTTGTGCATGTGATGGATTTTAAATGAAAGTTGTCTTACAACACATGATAAATGGGAAATGGACAAGTGTTAAAATGTGATAAATGATAAAGGCTTAATTCAAATAAAGTATTTGAATTAGTGGAATATGAGTTGGAAATTAATTAAATAAATAAAATTTATTTAATTAATATGATAAATGCATAAAATGGGATAAGACATGATGTGGAATTAATTAAATAAATACAATTTATTTAATTAATCGGCTAAATGAATGAGAATGGGATTTTAATTAAATAAATAAGATTTATTTAATTAATTGGGTAATGGATTAGTGATTTAACAAGGTGTCGTTAGACATGGACAAATTTGGGTGTCTACATTTTGCCCCTCTTTGATACAATGTTCGATAGAACGTTGTGTCAAAGAAGATGTGAGATGCGCTCAATAAACAAGTTATGCCCCAGTGTAACTGGCAGGTGATGCCCCCTCGAGAGGTAAGCCAGGCGAACCAGGAAGGACTGGGTTGGCTCTCGATAGAAGAAAGGGCGAAAAAGAGGGCAGACGCGAAGGAAAGGGGGGTGGCAGGGAAGAAAATAGGCTGTGGTATAGAAGAATTAGGGTTTGGAGAAGGGCTATAAGTAGGTGCTTCAAGGGCAAATAGGCTCATTTGTGCTCATTTGTGCTGAGAAACCTAGAGAAATCCAGAGCTCCTAAGAGTGAGAGTGGCAGAGCTAGCAGGATGGTGATTCCACGCAGAGATCATCGTGCAGAGCGGGTGAGGACACATGGACGACCAGAGGGAGCAGGCGCACCGGTATGTCACAAAACTTTTCCCAAAAGCGTGCATTTAATAGCCTAGAAGCGTAATTAATTCACACACGTCACCAAAAGCGACTAGTTTAGGACATGGCACATGTAGGTCGCTTAGAGTAGTTCAGGTCGCTTATAGGCGCGGGTAGGTCGCTTAGGGAAAACGAGGTCGCATCCTGTCGGCGGGAAAAACGCAGTCGAAATGCGCGTATGGAGGGGAACGAGTCGCTTATGAGCAGATAGTAGTCGCATAGGGTAGTGGAGCTCGCATTGGACTAGAAACAGCTCGCATATGGTAGAGAGCTCGCTTATAGGGAAACAGTAAGCGCATGAAGTGAAAGAGCTCGCGTATAAGGATAGAATAGGCGCATTTAGAAAAAGAGCTCGCTTTTAGGGTAAATAGAGGCGCATGTAGGATAGGGCTTGCATATGAAGGGATAATGGGCGCATGTAAAAATAGAGCTCGCCGCTAGCAAAACAGTAAGCGCATAATATAAAAGAGCTCGCGTTTGGTCAAAACAGAGACGCATGTGGTGAAAGGGGTCGCTAGTGTGCAGAAAAAGGTCGCATGTGGTAAAGTGAACCGCATATGGTATGTGTAGGATAAAATAGCAGAAAGATAGGCAGATTTTGATATGAATGATTAATGGGATGGACTGACAAGAGTAAATGGATGATGCAGGATGTACTACCGCCATTGCTATCACGGGAGCCCCATCCGAGAGATTTGCGGTCAGTGAGACAGTTGGATGCAGAGGAGCTACTGGTGTTGGAGATCCTGGGCTTGGAGCATGTGTCACGATTAGAGCCAGTGCAGGCACATCGAGGGCTGATGACTGCGATGGTGGAGCGATGGATGAGCGAGCACAGTTCATTCTTGTTACCGACAGGAGAGGCGACCATCACCTTAGAGGATGTGTTCCAGATTTTGAGGATTCTGATAGATGGGGATCGGGTAGATTATGATCCGGAGATGGGCCTAGCTGCATTCAGGAGATTGTTTGGGACACCAGACATCGGAGCAGAGGGTTCAGAGATACCGATGGGGAGGATGGAGGAGCTCTGTGACAGGTTGCAGCGAGTGGTAGTGGCTATCATTAGATGGCTAGTGGGTGACAGGAGAGCAAGAGGTTTTCCTGTAGGATGGGGGACAGTGATGGAGGGCATGTTCTCCTATGGCACGAGATATGCATGGGCAGAGTGCGTGTTGGGACAGCTCTATCATTACCTGCATGATTGTGCATATATGTTCAGAGCCAGTATGTCAGCAGGAGTGACAGTTTTGCACGTATGGGCGTATGAGCACATTCCGGTGACGAGACCAGAGGGATGGGTCGCGAGAGCAACAGGAGAGCCATTTGTATGGATGTATAGAGGAGCCTTGACGTATCGACAGTGCCGAGGGGTGGTATACTGGCGACGGAGGTTGGATGAGATAGACAGATTTGTATGGAGGCCATGGCTAGGATGTGAGCAGTGGGAGGAGGAGGATGCCGAGCTTGCTTATGTGAGACAGGCGAGGTACATTTTTGGACGCGGCGTGTACATTATAGAGCGCTATTTGCCAGAGAGAGCCCTGAGACAGTTTGGAGAGGCACAGGCAGTACCTGTAGGTGATGCCGTTTTTGGGAGGACGAGACAGGAGGTGTTTGATTGGGGTCCAGAGGTTGTGGTGGACACAGCCTTGGCAGAGAGAGATGGATTGCGGCCAGTAGCATGGCAGTGGAGACAGGGTCCTGCAAATCCAGGTATGTTGCCAGAGTATGATGCACACTGGGCGACAGCTAGGCCGACTCAGTTGACACGGGATGGAGAGATTGGGGAGATTGGGATGGAGAGACCAGTTCAGAGGTGACGACGACGGGCTCCACCAGCATAGGCAGTAGTGCCAGCCGCACCAGGGATACAGATGCCAGGGCAGGTGCCAGGCCAGCCTGCTATATTAGCACAGCCACAGGCACAGATCGGAGCAGGAGATGATGTGGGTATTCAGCAGCTGCGGAGACGGATCAGAGAGGAGAGGAGATGGAGGCAGCGGGCACAGATGAGGCTGAGGAGAGTGGAGATGGATAGGCATCAGGCCGTGATCAGTCTGAGGCATGCTAGAGCACAGGCACAGGCTTATCAGGCTCAGCTACAGTTGGGAGCTCAGAGAGGAGATGGACAGGATGATGGTGCGCTCGCGAGAGTTATAGGAGAGAGGGATACAGCTAGGCAGCATGAGCAGATGATGAGGCTTGAGCGAGATACTGCAGTACAGCAGGAGCAGGCTATGAGAGTAGAGAGAGATGGTCTGCGAGCTGAGAGAGATAGTCTGCGAGCTGAGAGAGATAGGGCAGTACAGCAGCTGCAGGTTATGACTAGTGAGCGGGATAGAGCAGTGACGGCCTTGGGGACTGATGGAGCTACCATGTACTTAGCCACACAGTTGACAGCGGTACAGGCTGAGCTTCGGAGAGTGCAGGGGGAGGCTGAGTATTATAGAGGCCTATATTATGGAGCTGTGCCGGCAGAGCAGAGACAGCCTAGCTTCAGGAGCAGGTCAGGGGCTTCGAGCTCACGGAGGTCAGGTGGATCTCGATCAGTAGCTTCAGTGATGGGGCCACCGAGAGAAGGAGGACCAGGTACAGGACCTGTTGGTGGTGGTGGTTAGGGCGAGGGAGCTGGCAGTAGTCGCTAGGGCATACCTTGTTGGCATTGTATCATGATGAGGCCTAGAGCCATTGTTGTACATTCATTCTTTTCAGGGCTCAGCTTGTATTATAGACACTTGTATTTTGACACACATGTATATATATGGCAGTTTTGGCAATCTATATGATGTTATAATGGTTGTGATGTTGATAGTATGATGGCTATGCATGCTATGTGTATGGATTATAGATGGATTATGGATAGATGTTTATGCAAATGGTAATTGATAGAAAATATGTGAATATGTAAAAGAAAATGATATGGATAGATGTATGCATATAGGTAGATGTTAATGAAAGATATAGATATAATGGATGTATGTATGGCTAACACATGTTTTGCAGGAGCGGGAATATGGACAAAGGATGATGGAGATGATTGATCTTGGCGGAGGATGACGGAACAAATGGATAGATAGAATGAATAAGATAAGATGATGATGGGCAGCTTTCAAGTAATTGCTCAAAATGAAAAGAAATGCAGTCCTTATGTTTGATATAGCATATGGATGTTATGCACTAGGGTATAAGAGACCAAGGTGTCGAGATATCCAATGCGCAACTAGCATGTTACAATCTTGTCGGAACGCATGTGGTCAAGATGTTGAGCCAACATGCACAAGATAGGAATAGCAGCTAGTGTTGGACTTTGACGCTACAAACAATGGTTTGAACTTATCTCCACGACACATAATGATAGCTTGCTGGTTATATGTATGGAGTTAGTCTTAACATAGAATAGTCTCCAATGCATAAGAGACTGTTTAGCTTCTCAGATGCTAGAGATATTGATATGTAAGATGCTAATCCCAACACGTGCAAGATACCAAGACGCATAGGAAGAGAATAAGATCATCCCGCAAACACGGCATACGAAAGCTATATGACCATGCCCCAGTCTTTACTTCATCGCAACATACCAAGATATAAAGAGATCATGGCAGTCTTGACTAGGTATAGAAAAGGGACAAAAGATAAATCAAAAGATAAAACAAAAGATACTGTCATCACGTTCTCTTGCCAAGTGTTGGGTGCTCTGGGATGGATTAAGCTGGCGCCTTGTTAAGAGGAAAGCTACATCCTGTTGAAGGCTAAAGTTGTTGATAAATGGCTATAGCAAATGTTGGCTTAAGGCATGCGGACAAATAGCTTCTGGCTTACCTGTGATTGGTTATAGTGCTGGAGCTTGCAATAGACACATGGTTTGCTTCCTGTTTGAGCTGATCAAAGAGAAGAAGATGGATGATGAATGAAGATGAAGAGGATGGGGGGATCATCTGTGCTTGAGTACTGGAAACTTCCTTCGTATTCCAGACTGCCTACATACCCTGTGTCCACGGGATCAAAGCACATTGACGATGAAGATGAGACATGATGAATATGTAGTTCTGGGTTTTATTGATGATGTAAGTGATGAAAGATAGAAGAATGTGAGCTGAAAGATGTTTAGAAGAAAAGATGACAGATGAATGATGAAAGGGGCTATCGTCTTAGCCTGAATCAGAGTGCTTCCTTCGCATCTCAGATTGCCTACATACCCTGTATCCACGGGATCAAGGCGTCAACGATAGAGCTGGATGTAGTTCTTATTGATGTGGCTAATCGATTGGATGTTTGATCAGGCGATGTTTGTTGCGATTGTTGGATGAATGTGGATGGAGTTGTAAAGGTATGAGTCCTGGTTGCAAGTCGTTAGGTCGTATTTGTTGGTGGACATGTGCCATGGCTGAAGTTGATAAGGTGTGCTGTGTTGGAAGCTGAGTTGTTTGATGTGTTATGAGCTAGAGATAACAGGATCCACTTCCAAATAAGGCTCAACAAATGCCCCCAGTGTAGGATGAGGTTTATTATGCAGAAGCGACAATGCAGAAAAGATGTGGCCAAGATGCTAAGGTGCCAAAAAGATATAAATATCATGACAATGTCTCAAGTATGATAGTTAGCATTGGCAAAGGATGAAGAGGAAAGGCGATGTGTGAGGTTGCGATAGGGCTTATGAGGATGGCTTATACAAGATGCAGTGGGGAAAATGATCAAACGAACCAAACAAATGAGGGAAGCTGGTCACTACACATAGCGCCTGTTTGCCAGGTTTTCACTATGGTACTTATCCAAGGCACCTGTTTACCAGGTTTTCACCATTGGACGGATTATTTATCTCTCTTTTTTCTTTTTTTTTTTTATTTATTTATTTATTTATTTTGGGATAGCTGAGATTCATGGATAAAACTTCTTGAGATGAACACTGTTGACGGGTTCATCCAAGGGAATGCCTTCAGGTGTTGACAAAGTGTATGCACCAGATCCATAGACTGCGGTGATAATGAAAGGACCAAGCCAATTTGGTTCAAACTTGCCCTGTTTCTCTCGATGCTGTTGATTCCTTTGGTTTTCTTTAAGGACAAGGTTGCCAACCTGAAATCTGTGTTCTCTGATCTTTTTGTTGTAGCTGCGGCGTAGCCGGTTTTGATAGACTTGAAGATGGTTCAATGCTGTAAGGCGGCGTTCATCTAAGAGCTCAAGATCATGGAGTCGGGACACTCGATATTCTTCATCTGAGATAGTATGTTGCAAGGATATGCGCAAAGAGGGGATCTCAGCCTCGATAGGCAAAATAGCTTCAGTGCCATAGACCAGAGCATAGGGTGTGGCGCCAGTAGGAGTTCTGACACTTGTTCTATATGCCCATAAAGCAGGATGCAGTTGTAGATGCCAATCTCGACCAGTTTCGTTAACAGTCTTTTTAAGGATCTTGATGATTGTCTTATTAGAGGCTTCAGCTTGACCGTTGCTCTGAGGATAATAAGGCGTAGAGAACCTATGTTGAATATGAAACTTATTGCAAAGATCTCTAACCTCTTGGTTCTTGAAAGGCCGGCCATTATCTGTGACAATAGCTTGAGGAACTCCATAACGGCAGATGATGTAATGTAGGATGAATTTAGCTATTTGTTTACCGGTGATGTAGGTCATTGGTATGGCTTCTACCCACTTTGTGAAATACTCAGTGGCAGTGATAATAAACTTATGACCATTTGATGAAGTAGGATGGATTTTACCCACAAGATCAAGTCCCCATTGCGAAAAAGGCCATGGAGTGACAATAGGCTGAAGCTCATGTGCTGGTGCATGTATTAGATCTCCATGTTTCTGACATTGTAGACATCTCCTTGCAAATTGTTGGGCATCTTTTTCCATAGTTGGCCAGTAGTATCCTGCTCGCAGAAGTTTCTTAACAAGGCCAGGGCCAGCGGAATGCGAACTACAGACACCTTCATGTACTTCACGTAAGGTCGTTTTTGCTTCCTCGGAGTCAAGACATCTAAGAAGGATACCATCAAGACTCCGGCGATAAAGGGTGTCTCCTAAGATAGTGTAACGAGAGGCTCGACAGATAAAAGTTTTACGCTGGGTGTTGGATAGTTGAAGAGGCAAGGTGTGATTACGGAGATACTCGTATATATCTTTGTACCACAACGAGTTGGGACCAACAATCTCACATATGAGCTCAGACTGTGGAACTTCAAATGCTGGGATCAAAAGCTGTTCGACCAAGAATTCACATTTATGGGTGTTGGAAGGCATGTCTAAAAGAGATCCAATCATAGCCATGGCATCGGCTGCTCTGTTTTGTAGTCTTGGAATTTGCTCAAAGGTAATGTCCTCAAAATATTGCTTGAAATCATCCACCATTAGCTTGTATGGAAGAAGCTTCTCATCTTTTGTTTGATATTCATCTAAGACCTGTTTAATAACTAGCTGAGAATCACCAAAGACTCGTAACTGTTTGATAGCCCATTGTACTGCCATGCGCAAACCTGTTATTAAAGCTTCATACTCTGCTATGTTGTTGGTACATGGGAATGCTATTCTGTATGATTTAGGTATGCAGTCTCCTTGGGGAGTGACAAACAAGATACCTGCTCCAGATCCGTGTTGAGTGTATGACCCATCAAAGTATAGCTGCCATCGTGCTGGAGAGCTTAAATTAAACAATCCTTCATCAGGGAATTTGGGATATATTGGCTGAATGTCTGTGATAGGTGCTGCAGCTAATTGATCAGCAATGACTTGTCCTTTGATAGCTTTACGATTCACATATTGTATGTCAAATTCACTCAGGATCATAACCCATTTTGCTAATCTCCCTGTGAGAAGTGCTTTGGAAAGGAGATACTTGAGGGGATCCACATTAGAGATGAGCTTTGTTGTTTGGTTCAACATATAATGTCGCAACTTTTGGGAAGCAAACACTAATGCTAAACAAGTTTTTTCCATGAATGAGTAATTGAGTTCATATCCCACAAGAGTTCTGCTAATGTAGTAGATGGCTTGTTCTTTTCCTGAATCATCATGTTGAGCTAGAAGTGCACCCAATGCTGCGGTTGTTGATGATATATAAAGCAGTAATGGACGATCAAGTACAGGAGGTATTAACACAGGAGGTGTTGCCAAGTATTCTTTTATCTTATCAAAATCCTGTTGACACTTTTCATCCCACTTAAAAGGTTCACCCTTGCGAAGAAGATGCTGAAAAGGATGACATTTATCTACGAGTTGTGAGATAAATCTGCGGATAGATTGTAGCCTACCCTGTAAACTGCGGAGCTGTTTGAGATTCGTTGGTGGAGGCATTTCTATGATAGCTTTTACCTTAGCTGGGTCCACTTCTATTCCTCGTCGAGACACAATATATCCCAATAGTTTTCCTGATGTTACGCCAAATACACACTTCTTTGGATTTAGTCTGACTTGATATTTTTCTAATCGATCAAAAATTTGTGCCAATACTTGTAGATGTCCTTCCCTTGTCTTAGATTTGCCTAGGATGTCATCAACATAGTCTTCCATGATAGTATGAAAAAGGTCATGGAAAATAACTGTCATAGCTCGTTGATAGGTAGCTCCAGCGTTTTTGAGACCAAAAGGCATTACAACCCAGCAATATGTGCCCCATGGACAAATAAAAGATGTTTTATCTTGGTCTTCCTCTGCTATTCTGATTTGATTATAACCAGAAAATCCATCCATCAAAGATAGCATTTCATGTCCTGCTGTAAGATCAACAATGTTGTCTATGCTTGGTAATGGAAAATCGTCTTTAGGACATGCTTTGTTAAGATCTCTAAAGTCTGTGCAGCAGCGAACTCGTCCATCTGGTTTGGCTACAGGTACTAAGTTTGAAACCCATTCTGGATAATCAATAGGCTTTATGAACTTTGCTTCTAACAGTTTCTGAATTTCTGCTTTGACCAATAAGGCAACTTGTGGATGCATTTTACGCAATTTTTGTTTGACAGGCTTTGCATCAGGGAATACTACTAAATGATGTACCACAAGTGAAGGATCTAGTCCTGGCATGTCTGCATAAGTCCATGCAAAGTTTATAGCTCTTCTCAGAAAAAATGTTGTGAAGTTCTTTCGTTCTTGCTCTGATAGTGATGCTGCCAAAAAGGTGATCTTCGGATTCTGTTCTGTTCCCAAGTTCATGTCTTGTGATTTTTCAACTAGCACAGTTGATTTCTCATGGTAATCAGCGGCAACAGGAAGATCAAATCCCTCATCCTCAGGCTCCTCAGAGAGGTTTTCACCTTCGGATACGTCCTTTATTTTTACTTTTCCACGGTCAAGAGGCGCCTTGCGGTTTTCACCTAGTGACCTATTTTGTTGAATTTTGTTTATTTCACTTTTGCGACTGAAAGATTTGATACTTCTGCCAAAATATGCTAGTTTAGGTAATTCCATCATGAAACCTGCTTTATGATCACCCAATGGAATACCTTGTCTCAAACCCATGAATTCTGCAATGGCTTCGTCATTTTCAAATGTATCTAATATCGGTGCCCCCTGTTGGTCCCAATCGATGAGGTCAGGATATACGAGGGAGAGGTGAATGGAGGGATTATGATGGCTAGAAGAGGTTGCGGAAAACATGAAGATGGAATGTTCTTGAAAGAGGTCGGTGATATGAAGGGAGGAGTCGTCGATGGTATCCAAGTTAGAAGTCTCTCCTACAAGGTCCAACGTCAATATCGGAAATACACTTAATGTCTTTGGGTCGCGGTACCTCCGGTTGATAACCAAGGCCTTGCTTATTAAACTTCTTAGACACAATAAGGGGCTCAATAGGTCCTTGTTCCTGTGATCCCAAGCCGCCATGTCCTTTATAGCCCATGTTCTTTATGATACGAAACCCGTTGTTGTATCGCTCTACTTCAAGTTGGACTTGGTCATTTTCATCAAAGAATATCCAAGAATCGATGTCCTCAATGTCTTCGTCATCCAAGAAACCACCTTTAATGAATACGGTAGGGGGAGCTTTGATAACAGCGGAGGATGAAGTGGGCTTAGATGTAGAGGGCTTACCGTGGGATTTAGGAGATAATGGAAGGGTGCCAACGCAACAGGATTCCTGCAATTTGTATTCACCAGGGCCATGTTCGGTATATTTGATATGGAGGTTGGAAGCAGCTTTGCTAGATGAGGGCTTGAGGAGATCGGATGGGTCTACATAGGAGGAAGACGGATATGCCTCGGTGTTGAGAGGGATACGGTTTGGACTCTGATATTTAGCTTGAAAGGCACGGCAAAACTCAAATGGATTGGGATCAGCTTGAATGGTAACTTCAACACCCTTATGTGGAAATTTAAGGCATTGGTGATATGTAGATGGAACTGCTTTAAGGGTATGGATCCAAGGGCGACCGAGGATGATGTTGTAAGGCAGATCAATATCAAGGACTTGACAGCGAGTTTCTGTAATGACCGGTCCAACTTGAATAGGCAATAAGATGATCCCTTCAGTATCTCTTTCAGCGTCATCATATGCTCTGATGGTAATAACCTTGGAGGTGTCTACATTTTTCTCTGAATATCCCAATTGTTTGATGAGTTTCAAAGAACATATATTTAGACCAGCTCCCCCATCTATCAAGACTCGTTTGATACGGCGTTGATTAACAAACACTTCAATATGGAGGGCCTCATTGTGTGACGGATGAATTGAGGGTTGAAGATCTTTGTCGGAAAAGGTTAAATGACAAGGGGCTGCAATGCTAGCGACCATGGATTGAAATTGTGTGATATTAATATTATTAGGCACCGAAGACTCTTGTAAGGCCTTATCAAGGATAGCTTTATGTGCGGGGGATATGCGGAGCAGCTCAAGGATAGATATGTGTGCGGGTGTTTTGCCAAGGTGATCCAAGAGGTTATAGTCAGAGAGAGGTCGAGGAGGATGAGGGGGTGCTCCTTGAACGGTAACTCGACCTCTTCGCGTGGTTACGGCACAATCAGGTGCTCCTTGGACGGTAATGGTAGAAATGCGAGCATGGTCAATGCGGCCAATGGTAGATGATGCATAGCTATAGGGAATAGCATTTCCAGCTTGAAGGTTATTTGTCTGATCATGAGATGGAAGTGGATTCTTGAAGGTCTCTAGATCATAGTTTGATGTGGATTGTTGAGCAGGTTGAGGTGTTGAAGGTGTGACGTTGATTAGACCTTGATCAATGCAGTCTTGGATAACATGTTTTAAGCGCATACAACCATTTGTTTTATGTCCTTTAACTCGATGGTAATCACAATATTCATTCTCTTTGTACCAAGGAGCTCGAAAGAGTGGTTCGCCATTTGGTGGTGCATCGGGTAGAATAACATCTCCGGCTTGAAGCAGCTTTCGAAGAATAACTTCCATGGGTTCCACTAATGGTGTAAATTGTCGGCGTGGATTAGAAGTTTGGCGTTGGTTTCTTCGTGGTGGAAAAGACTGTCTTGGTGGAGAGGCTGCTTGAATGTTGATAGGAGCTCTCATAGTTTGGATATTCTTTGTATCAACAATACCATCATTGACAACATTCTTGTTCTTGTTCCAAAAGCGAGACTTATCATTGGAATTTTGGGGAGAATCTTTGTTATCACGAAAGATCTTGATAGTTCCTTTGGCAATTAAGGCTCGTTCAATAATAACTCCTTTGGAAACTAGTTCGTCAAAGGTGCTAGCGCTTTGCAATTGTAGTTGGAATGACAGCTCAGGATGAAGATTTTGAACAAAGATGTCAAGCTGTTGTTTCTCAGGGATTTCCCATGATAATTTGCTAGCCATATTACGCCATCGTTGGGTAAATGAGGAAAAGGTTTCACCATTGCGTTGTTTGTTGTTGACAAGGTCATTCATGTTTACCTCATGTTCAATGTTGAAGGCAAAATGTGATCGAAACTTGGTTGCCAATTCTGAAAAAGTCTTAATTCCTGGAGGTAAATGGGAAAACCATTCGAGAGCTTGTCCTGCTAGGCTTCGAGGAAATAGTCTCAAGAGATATGTATCATCATAGGCAACATCGAGACATGCCACGAAAAAGGCTCGAAGATGGTCATCCGGATTTCCTTTCCCTTTGTACTTATCAAATTGTGGGATTTCAAAGTGTGGTGGAAAAGGTATCATATTAAGAGACTTGTCAAATGGATAAGCGCATATGTTTTCGAGAGAGAAAGGTTTCTTGCCTTGTCCTACCCTTTCATCGATCATCTGTTGGATATCGGCTGAGGATAACTGCTGTTGTTGCGAAGGGGGTTGAGCGTGATATGAGACATATTGCGGTTGTGGTTGTGGTATATGTGGAGTTGTGACAGTTTGTTGTGGTTGTGGGATGTGCGAAGCTGTGACTGTTTGTTGGGGTTGTGTGCCCACAATGTATGTCAAAGGAGTGGTATGTGACATGTACGTGTTAGAGGATTGCTGTCCTTGAGACACAAGTGGCAAGTGGGTGTGCATTACATGAGAAGTGGATGTTGGATTGATAGTAGCAGATGGTTGGGAAGTTGGGATTGAATTCATGACATGGTAAGTGACGGAGGGATTGGTAGATACAACAGAAGGGTGAACATTGGGATTGGTATTTTGGACAATATGAGGATTGGTATACGTCATGTGTTGAGTGATATTAGAGAAGCCTTGGGTAGCATAAGAGGGATTGATGGTGTGTGAAGGATTGGAAGAAGAGGACAGCATGGATGTAAGTTGATCTACATAAGCGATCTTATTGTTTGGATTGGCTTGAGAAATGAGGGAATCACTCATGTCAATGAGACTAACGTTGGGATTATAGGATAACATGGAGGAATTGGCAGTTGGTGTATGAGATGTGGTAGATTGCAATGGTTGTGAAGCATGGACAACATGTGTTGTTGGAATGATTTGAGAGGTATGCACACCGTAAGATATGGGAATTGCTTGTGATGCTCGAAGTGTTTGTGCTTGTGTTACATGGACAGCGTGTGTGACTTGAGGCATGGAAACAGTCATGGTAGAAGGAGAGATATGTTGAGGGACATGAAAAGGTGGGATGTTGAGATTTTGTGACATGAAAGGAAGCACATTGGTGGGCACTATCACTGGTTCTAAGGTATGCTCTGATCGCGGTAACTCAAATGAAGCAACAAGAGGCAATGAGGATGGTGTTTGCGAGGTAGTAGAAGATGATGTGACTATAGTAGATGGTCTATTCGCAACAACAGCAGTAGTGTTGGGATCGTGCTCTCTAATAGTGGATATATCAAAGTCTTTAGGTAGTTTAGCACCCATGCGAGCAAGTTGGAGAAAACAGCGATCAGGCTCAGATATCATGAGTTTCTCAACTTGGTCCCATAGATAGGTATCTTGGAATTCTGATGAATCGTCTTGAGATTGTTCTTCGAAAGTTTCCAAGGATGGTCGAGGGTGCATTTGTTGTGAAGATGATTCGCCCCTAGTGTACCCTTGAGGTATAAACATATGAGAAGGCATACCAGTTGTGAATTGAGTTGCGTCCTTAAGGGGTGTTGTGAATTGTTTCATCTCAGCTTGCAATTTGGCATCCATTTCAGCTTTCAATTTGGCTTCTATTTCAGCTCGATATTGACTCCTAGTTTGGGGCATGATGTTGATGATGAAGTTGAGCTTGTGAAAGTTTTGAGACCCAAAAGATGATAGTAGGTTGATTGGTTGCTGTTTTGGTTTGCTGGTTTGGCTAAGTTTGCTTGGTTGATTTGTTTTGGCTGAGTTGTTGTTGGTTGTCCCTAGAGGTAGCTCAATCACTCAAGGGAAAGATTGTTTGCTGTTGATGTTTGTTGGAGCTAAAGCTAAAAGAGATTGTTTGCTGAAGCTAAAGCTGAAGGATGTTTGTTGGCTGAAGCTAAAACTGAAGGTTGTTTGTTGATTGAAATGATTGGATTGATGTCTGATTTGCTGGTTGGGGTCTCAAAAGATGGAAAAGCTCATGAGTTATGATTGATTGATAAGCTCAAAATAGGAGACAAAGTCCAGGTATTTGCTATTGATCAAAGATAAGTCTGAAAGCTAATGTTTGAGGTTCAAGCAAGCTGGTCCTGAGGCTAATTCAGCTGATGCACTGAGATTTGCAGGAATTTTAGCTACAGGTGACTGATGATAGCTCAAAGGCGACTCACAGGATGCTAAAGGCGATTAATGATAGCTTAAATGCGACCTGGTTTAGATGTGACAGGAAAATGACAGTGCTAACCAGAAGCGAATGCGATTCCAGAGGCGACAACTGTTGGTTCAAAGGCGATTACTTTTAGTTCAGAGGCGACTCAGATATCCCTAAAGGCGACAGTCTGTTGTTCATAGGCGAACTTGTTCAGGAATCAGGCGAATAACTGTGGCTTAAAAGTGACTTATCTCAGGGAATATGCGACTGGTTATGAATCAGATGCGACTTGGTTCAGACAGTAGGCGATCATCTGTGGTTCAAAAGCGACTCTGTTTAAGCAAAAGGCGATCAACTGTAGTTTAAAAGTGACTCTGTTTAAGCAATATGCGGGCAATTGTGGTTTAAAAGCGACGCAATTCAGTCAGATGCGAGTCACTATAGTTCAGAAGCGATGTTGATGATCTGTGCGAGCAGTTTAGGTTCAAAAGCGACTGTGTTTGTGTGACAGTGGTCTGATTTTGCAGTTTTTTCCAGCAAGAAAACAATGATAACAGTCACTCACACTTACAACAAGCACAAACTGATACAACCTAGGCTAGGATAGGACAGTATCTGTTGAATCCCCTAGCTGCGCCTATTCAAAGCGGGTAGCTCCAGGATCTTGATAGCACCGGCTCCTCCTTACATTTGCACACACTTCTCACGCATACCAAGATCTGGGATTCTTATAAGGCTTGACCCTCTCCAAACCTTTAGATTGTCCCTGCTACCTCGGCTAAGAACCGCATGAATCGGGGCCGCTTCAAGGGTTTTGCCCTCTGCGTCAACAGATAGAAGGTTTTTGGCTACTACACAAAGTTGCTAATAAGGGCATTCGTTCGGGTGGCTATACATGCGGCAGCGCTACTCTCTGTTATGGAGTCTCCCAGCCTCCAAGGGTTGCACCTTGGAGGGTTTTGGGGGAGGTTGGCTGTCGGTATAACACAACTGCACCCGTTGTTTGTGGCTTTCGACACAAACACTTTTCTTATATAGCGGTTCGGAAGGACTTGGCTTTAGCCCGTTACCGCTTGGGTCGTATCCCTTCTCACACCGGGAAGGCAGGCCCTCTAAAGATAATGACAAGTTCTCATGCACCCAAGATCCATTTGATAGGCAAGGGGAGAGGATACTTTTGTCATTAAATTTGGGTTACAATCAGGCACATGCAAGCAATCAAAAAGATAAATCAAGCACGGAGCAAACAGTAATTCATTTTAAGCACCAAGCCCAAATATGCCTAATTTAGTGAAAAAAAACCACAAATCTTGGACCGATCGAACCTGCAACAGATATGTCAGTAGTTTGATAACCTCCTTTCTTGGACAAATCGATAAGATGCTGCGCAAATACCCAGTTAATAGCCAAAAATCAAACTGGAACTGAAACAGGCTTAAAAACAACAGAGCTATACCAGATGCGACTAACTGTTGATCAAAAGCGACCTCTATTTTAACAGAGGTGAAATACTGCGAATCATATGCGACGCACAACAACACCAGATGCGACTCCTGTTAGCTCATAAGCGATTCATATTTTCCATAAGCGATTGGTTGAGGGCTGGATGCGACCTGTTTCTGCAAAAACACAGCCGATAAACAAAAACCCTAGCCTAACAGGCGAACAATATCAGTCCATAAGCGAATTCAAAGGCGGCTTCTGTCGTGTCATATGCGATCCTGATATACCATAAGCGGCCTCTTGTAGGTCGAAGGCGACCTGTCTCTGCAAAACAAAAATCAAAACCCTAACCTGCACAGGCGAATATTATTAGCTCATAAGCGTATCATATCAGAATAAAAGCGTGCACTGTTAGGTTGAAAGCGATGCGGATTTGTGCAAAGGCGGCCCTTGTTGTTAGATTAAAAGCGATCTGATTACGCGCAAAAGCGGCGGCTATTAGATCAAAAGCGGCAAAATACATTTAACACAGTCGCATACATTAGAGGCGATCATTTTAATGATAAAAGCGATTCGATTTACCTGAGACGACGTCTGTTCGGTCAAAGGCGATCCAGAGAGGAATATGCGGCCTGTTCCAGCTCAAAAGCGACGCAGAAATCTTGAAGCGGCGGATTTTCGTTCGAAAGTGACTGAAATTTTCTGCGAGCACCTGCAAAATCTGATCTTCAAAGAAACAACTCCAACAAAACGAAGTTAATCAGGGACGTGAGTCCCACCGGGCGTGCCAAAATGTGATAGGTGAAAGTCAGGTGTGGCAGATCAGACATAGTCATGAAACCCTAACCCTACCATCATCAAGGAATCTAACCTAAATGAAATCAAAGGATAATGCAATTCAAGCATAACATCACCTAGACCGTGCGATTCCTTGTTTGAGAGAGAGATGTGGACTGCTTCTTCAACGATAAGCAATTACAAAGCTGAAAGCTGCCATTGATGGATGATAAAAGCTCGAATGCTCGAATGCTCAAGATGATAATGGAGTTGCTATATGATTGCTGGATTGCTAGATACTATATGATTTCTGGATGTCTCATATGGAGTGAGAGGCTGTTTATATAGAACTCAACCAAGATCAATCAACGGTGGAGATTCAGAGGCTATGTGAATGGCTAAGATTGAAAGTTACTAAATTTAGGTCCAATTAGTTGTGCATGTGATGGATTTTAAATGAAAGTTGTCTTACAACACATGATAAATGGGAAATGGACAAGTGTTAAAATGTGATAAATGATAAAGGCTTAATTCAAATAAAGTATTTGAATTAGTGGAATATGAGTTGGAAATTAATTAAATAAATAAAATTTATTTAATTAATATGATAAATGCATAAAATGGGATAAGACATGATGTGGAATTAATTAAATAAATACAATTTATTTAATTAATTGGCTAAATGAATGAGAATGGGATTTTAATTAAATAAATAAGATTTATTTAATTAATTGGGTAATGGATTAGTGATTTAACAAGGTGTCGTTAGACATGGACAAATTTGGGTGTCTACACCCTTAATTGGGTTTCCACGTTAATAATCTTGGTGTCAATTGTGTTCATTTTGTTTTTGCTCATGGGTTGTTGATTCATGCTTGAATATTTACATCATTATTCTATTTGTAAGTTGTAAAAGAAGATTAAAATAAAAAAAGGTTAAATTTGTGGGACAACTGATTCACCCCCCCTTTCAGTTGTCTGACCTAATTCCAACAGTATATATACTAGTTATCTAACCAAGTTTTGAGCATCAGTTACAAAGAAAAATCATAGTGTCATTTATTATAATGTATTTAAAATTAATCTAGAGCTAAGTACATTTATTTTATTATTAATTTCCCTGCACATTTTTATGAACATGTTAAATTAGCATAATAGTCTTAAAGTTATGATATCTAGGTGTATTTATTTATTATTACTTGCTTTCTTTGATTTAACCAAGATAACTTATGTGAGGGTGTTTTGTTTCCTTACATAAATTGGTGAACCTAACTTATCTTACACCCCCTAGGGTTTATCCTTATGTTTTATTCTTCTTAGGGATTTCAAATCTAATATTTCTAATGTTCATCTTTCATTTCATATTTGATTACCTAGTTTGGGCTTTCATTATTTGTTATTTCTTTGAAACCCATCCACTCATGCTTGTATGCCTTAATTTTTGTAGGGTTTAGAGTTGGTGTATCACTTCCTTCATCCATTCTTCCTTGATTATATTATATCATAGTATGAATTCTTATAAGGGCCCTTACCTTGGGATTACTTTAATACATATCTCAAGGATTATAAGGTGTTCTCATGCTTCATTGATTCCTAGACTTTGATATTTGATGATATTATCATATTTTTTCTACGGGAGTTGTTTTCATGTCTATCTAGATTATCCTTCTCAATGGACTTTGTTAATGCTTTTCCATCTATCTTAGAGGACTTTATTTCATTTTCATGATTCAGACATGTGTATCAATTTATGCATAGAAGATGTGAAAGAATGTACTCCATGATCACTTAAGAATACATAATAAAAATCATAAAAGAATCCAAAGAAGGGTATCCATCAAAAAGTTGTATATCATGATGATGCATAGAAAAATCAATGAAATCCACTAAGGAAGGGCCAATAGAGTACATATGTGATACAGAGAGTCATAAACTTCATTATGGGAAGATAAAAAATTCATGTCATGTTCATCACAATACATATCAACAATAAGCCATGATCCGCAAGATAGCTAATATGTACTAGTAACCTCATGTGAAGGTGGAACATGTGTATCAATTTATCATTAGGATCCTCAAGGAAAGATGAAGCAAGAGAGACACAAGTAGGAAAATCCATAAGTGAACAAGGAAATATATCATGAGATGCATAAAGGATATGTTCACTAGGTATACCATCATCACATGGAGGATCATCATCATCACAAGGCATATAACAATGTCATGAAGGATTAAGGAAGGTGTAGCTTCACCACATAAAGTATCATTCATTATTTTATCACTAAAGGGTAAGGGTATATCATGTGTATCCTTCTCAACCATGTATCATGAATCAAATCATATGAAGGAAAAGTACTCAAAGGTAAATTATCACTATGCTCAAGCACATTACAAGCTTTATCCATGTAGGAGAAATAGAAACAACATGTGGTTTCAAGAAAATGCAATTGGAAGGTGTAAAGCCAAATTCGACAACCTTTGCCAACATCCTCACTTCTTGTGACAAAATGGGAGCTTTGGAATAGGGTATGTACATCCATCATAGCATAATGGAAGGGGGATTTTTGGTAGATATTATAGTTGGAAATGCTCTAGTCGACATGTACATGCAAAATGTGGAAGCGTAGACAAGGCACGTCAACTATTGATAGAATGCCTCAAAGAAATATGGTCTCATAGACTGCATTGATCACAGGATATGCACAAAATGGATTTGTTGAAAAGTCTTTAGAAACTTTCAAACAAATGTAATTGGAAGGTGTAAATCTAGACACCACAACCTTCGTCAGCATCCTTTCGCGTAGGCCTATGACAAAATGGGAGCTTTGGAATAGGTATGGACATCCATCATAGCATAATCGAAGGGGGCTTTTTGGCATATATTATAGTTGGAAATGCTCTAGTAGACATGTATACAAAATGTGGAAGCATAGACAAGGCACGTCAACTGTTGACAAAATGCCTCAAAGAAATATGGTCTCATGGATGGCAATGATTGATGGGTATGCACAAAATGGATTTGTTGAAAAGGCTTTAGAAACTTTCAAGCAAATGCAATTGGAAGGTGTAAAGCGAGACACCACAACCTTTGCCAACATCCTCCCACACAGGCCTATGACAAAATGGGAGCTTTGGAATAGTATGGACATCCATCATAGCATAATCGAAAGGGGGTTTTTGGTAGATAATATAGTTAGAAATGCTCTGGTAGATATGTATGCAAAATGTGGAAGCACAGACAAGGTGTAATAAACGAGAAAGAGAGAAAATGATCTACATACCTGGAGGGTGGTTATCTAGAAGGTGGCGATGCTCAGTTCGTGGGGAGCTCCTAGGGTCCTCCTGGGGTTTGGGTCGCTCTCCTCTAGGTTCGACAATAGTGAAACTATCAAAAATGATAGTTAAAAAACACTTTAAAAAAACCCTAAATAGGGGGGTTCGATCGAACACATGTTCGATTGGACCCCCCATTTTATTAATAAAAAAATAGGACACCCAGGGGTTTGATCAAACCCTCAAATGACTTCGGCTTATGTAGTGTTCGATCAAACCTCCCTGTTCAATTGAACCTGGTCATTTTTTTGAGGCACGGACAATTTTCCTTCCTCAATGTAATTGTAAACCACTATTGTGGGATCACCCAAGGGCGTAACATTGTGGTTGGTGACCTGGGGGCACTTTCCTATGTGACAACCCTAGGACACTTGTTTCTCCTCTCTTGATTTATTGTTTACCTTCCTCTAGTGGTTCTATCTAGCTGGCAGATGATGAAAAACAAATAATATTGATATGGACCAAGTGTCCCTTCAGTGAGAAATCAAAAAATGGACCTAGTCCATACATGATGATGGGGTTGATATATATTATCTGACACTTGGCTAGTAGAATCACTCCGTGTGATATTCTGATGATGTCTTATCACACTAACAAAACATAACAATACTACTTTGTGCACTTTGTTTATCTTGGATCTCTACAGTATAGACCCACGGTTATACTTGGGATCTGAATCCATGGTCTAACCTTGGCTTCTGATGTGATTATGTCTATGCATTACTTTTGATCATGTGATGTGGTTATTATCTTATGGAAAGATTTCTGACCTCTTCTTGCAGGATATTATGTGTTTGTGGGAACATTTGGTGATCATAAAGTGCATGTCACTTCTGGGGGCATGGGCTTTGCGAGAGCTCATGTTCCCTTGTATGTTTTCTTCTTATCTTAATGTACTTGATATTGGTACATGAAATCAACCACCTTAAGGTGGGTGCATATATAAGGTAAGTTGTTTGATGATTTTGGTACTAACAAAGCGTGCTTATAAGCCCTTTGCAGAAGTGAGATGTTGTATCTCTGAGCAAGTGCACATCCTTATTTTATATTGCAATGAGTAGCTATCTATGGAGGAGGGATATCATGCATATCCTTTTATTTTAAGCCCTTTGTAGAGGTGGGGATGGTGTACTTCTCGAGGAGGGTGCACATCCTGTCATTTCTAAAAGTCCTCTGAGCAGGCAAGGTTCGTGCATCCTCCCTTAAGCATGTCTTTGGCAATTGTTGTGGAGAAGCCCAACCATTAGGTGTGCCTATAATGTGCTTGAGATGGTGGTAAACCTAGCAATAGGCTCCTTCCATTGATTGTTTGTCATGTTTTCTTTGTGTCTTCCATGTGTGTGTGTATGGTATGTTTGTTCCCAAGCATAGTCTCATGACTGGTGGTGATGAGATACTCCTATGCTTTGGAATTTGTATAGCATGTTTGTTCTTAAGGGCAGTCTCAATAATGGTGGCAATGAGCTCCTCCTACACTCTGAGATCTGTATTGTATGTCTATTGCCACATATGCAATCTATAGACTGCTGGCAATGAGCTCCTCCTACATTTTGGGTTGTGTGTTTACTTTCCATGTATTTGCATTTGCATTCATATATATGAGAAAATGAAAATGAAATAATCATTGCATTCACTATATTCATTGTGTTTTGTGTGTCTTCAATGCTATATTCTCTATGGTTTGCATGACTATAATTGTCTTCTCTATTTTTTGCATGCACGTTACTATCTTCACTCTATTTGGCATGTCTGCACCATGCTTGGCATGTTTGTTGTGTTTTGACCATACTATAATGCATGTATTGGCCTTGCATTTATACATACATTAAAGTGGGGGCTAAATGTTATGTCAAAAAATGTCCCCTTAGCAGCTTTTTTCTCTTAAGGTTTACCTCCTGGGTCCTTAGAATGCATTATAAGCATCTTGCATGATTATTTTGAATCCTGATGAGAAAACCCTGAAGTCTTGTGGAAAATAGGACCTAGGGGTGCTATTTTGATAGACGTAGCCTCAAAATGGGAGGGTAGACTTGGGCACTAGCACCCTGGTCTTGCCCCATTTTTGGTCAGCCCTAAATTCAAATGTTAGTTTTATGACCATTACTTAGGTCCTATGCCAACATCTCAATTTTGAATTACAAAATTCTTAGCGAGAAGTTTTGCAGTTGCATATATAAGCATGCTTAGGGTTTAATTTGCAAACTAGAAGATGATTATGAACTTTTGGCTAACTTATGATTTTAGAGCATTCACGATATTCATTGTTATAGAGAAGAGCATTGTTATTGTGTTTGTGATTACAAATTTAGCTTCATCTTCTCATGTGTTGAAGAATCTTCATCTATGTGAGATCTACACCTCCAAGGTGCCATTTATTTGTGTTTTCAATCATTTATCATTTGGATTTCACCTCTATCCCATAGGGATACACACTCTTTATCTAACAATGATGTTTGAAAGACTTGAATGTCTCTCTGGGGCTTAACTGAGGCAAGCCTCTAAACACCTCAACCCCCAACCACTCTCCTTGTGATTGTAGGTTACAAGTTTCACATCTTGACAGAGTGGAGTTGCAGAGAATAGTAAGATAGTGTATAGATTCCAGATCTCTAAAGAAAAGGATTGTTCAGACATGGGTGTTAATGGTAGTGTCCACCAAAAGTTGCAAACATAGAAATCATTGTGACTATGCAAATCATCATTCGAAGAGGCTTCGACATCCTGAAAAACATCTAACTTTACACTTGGGCGCTAGTTATAGTGTCCTCCACATTTCTTGTTGTAGAAACAGAAGATACAGTGAACATCAGTGTCAAAAGGAGATTAAGATGTTGGCATGAGACACTGAAAGGCATGTCATGTGCTGTCATTGATGGAAACTAAGTCTATTCCACACATTCGCAGTGCAGTATCAGATCATACCAGAAGTTAGTTCCAAGATTTGTTCAGTCCAGGTAGACAGGAATAGGGTATATGGTAGAGTTTAGCATTTTTGATCCGCAGATCTCTCTAGTTAATCATTGTGTGCTGTGAATCTGAGGGAGTGTAGAGGAATGTCAAGACAATCTAAATACAAGATTTTAGCCTTTGGTGACAAAGGGATTAAAATTTATGAGCCTCTAAGTACCGGGTCCTAATATGACAGAATAGTTCAGTGAAGAACAAGCTGACTTGTGTTAGATCCTTGTGCAGATCCAGTAGAAGTGTTTTGGTGAGTTGCATATGGGATATAATGTTAGTGTCTAACATGTATAGTGACCTGCAAGTGTTATTTCTAGTACGCATCAATATTGGTGTATGGATTCAACCGACAGAACAGAGTACTTGTATTGTTTGTTAAGTTCTTCATAAGGCCAATAGGAAGGTGATTGAATTTCTTGAGGCAGATATACATAGCTGATGGATTTGAGTGTAATTATGTGTGTGTAATGTAAATATTGAGTAAATGCAAAAAGGGCAGATAAAGGTGCAAAAGTGAAGAGATCTAAGGTCTAGATTATGGCAGAGCAGTAAACAAGGTAGTGTAAAGATGAAGTGTGTAAGATTGGCATTCTGTGCTTAACCGAAACTAAATTATTGCATTGGCAAATGCTATTCATCAGTTCAAACAATCTGTAATCTTCTTGTAATCATTCTTGTAGGAAGTGAGCCTCTTTTGAGTAGTGAGCTCTAGGAAGTGAGCTCAAAGGCATGTGCCTTCCCCATTTGTAATACTTTTTACAGGGTATTAATCTTTGTGGATTAACCTCCACCGTGGTTTTCCCTTAACCAGGTTTCCATGTTAAAAATCTTTGTGTCAAGTGTATTATTTGTGTTTCTACTCATGTTTTATTGACAACTGATTCACCCCCCCTCTCAGTTTTCTGCCCTAATTCTAATAATTAGTATTAGAGCCAAGTTCCTTGAAAGAAGCCTAATAGCCTGAGGAAGATCTAGGAAGGAGTTTTAATGGGTTCACTCAGAGAACAACTTCAATTGGCTATAGAAGATCTTGACCGGTCCAAAGTAGAAATAGATGACCTAAAAGTGAACCTTAAGGATGTTGATGATTACATTGACTTGCTAAAAGATAAATTAAAGAAATCAAATGAAAAAATGAAGGAACTACTTCATCAACTAGCTAATCTTACTGAAGAAAATGGTATGAATGAGGCTTTGGGGGAAAAGACAAAGGAATGTGAGAAGCTAAAAAAAGAAGTCTCTGTTCTAAAATATAAGATGGAATCTGGGGTAATGAGGCTAACCAAAGAAATTGAGCAAAGGAAGAAAACTGAAGAAGACCTGAATCAAACTCTAAAAGAAAGAACTGAAGAATTCTATAGATTGGATAGAATAGCTGGCTATCTAGAGTCTAATCTACAAGAAAGCAGAGACAATGAGAGAGAACTTGAAAGGAAAATTGTCATTCTCAAACATGACCTAGAAGTTGCAAATGAATACAAGGAGAAGTTCAAGATAAGCTCAGCTAAACTTGAAGCATTGCTTGAAAGTCAGAAGAAGGATGATGACAAGCATGGTCTTGGGTATGAGAAAGGTGAAAGCTCCGGATCTAGAAAAATAAATTTTCAACCAAGGAATGGGAGAAACAAACCTAGAAGACCTCCAGTAAGATAGCCTGATGCTCAAAGGTATCCATCTTTCAATGGAAATTGTTTCAAGTGCAATAAATTTGGTCATAGAGCTACTCAATGTAGAAGTAGAGTAAATCAAAGTAGTCCATCCTTCTCCATTCAAAGCTTCAATTGTAAGAGCTATGGTCATAGATCTAATGAATGCAAAAGTATGATAATGAATAACTCTGACAATAGAGGAAATGTCAATTCTTTTAATGGATATTGTTTTGCTTGCAATGGATTTGGACACATGGCTAATTAGTGAAGATCAAGAGGAAACCAAGTAAATAAGCTAAGAAATGTTGTGTGCTTTAATTGCAATAGATTTGGTCATATTGCAAGATTCTACAGAAGCAAGAATAATGAAAGAAGAGGTCCAGTAAATAGAAAACCAGATGAGCAGAGACAAGACAAAGGCAAGGGCAAAATTGATGTGAATGAGATCCAGAATGAAATGAGCAAGACTTGGATCAAGAAAAGTGTTATGAACAATAGTAATGGGTCCACACCAGAATCTGGTCCTGACAGTTCCTCTAAAAATTGAATTAGGAGCTCTGGCTCAGAGGGAGGAGCATTAAAAATTCAAATTCCCCCAGCCAGCAAGTGGGTGCTTGAATCTGGCATGATGATTAAAGTTAGAAAATCCTATTGAAAACCATTTGGAAGGATTTCTAGAAGAAAAGAAGTGCATATGGAAATTTGCAGAGCAGTTCATGAGAAACTATATTAAGAAACAGAGTAACCCGATGAAGTTAGGGCAACACATTTATTGTTGGCAAGAGACATGTTGTGGCTACATGAGTGTTGTCATTGATGGCAACAAAGTCCATTCCACACATCTGTAGGACATGGTATGATCATACCGGAAGACAGACTAAAGTGCATCTTGGTCCGGTAAGCAAGAATAGAGTATGTAGCAAGGTCCGACAGTCAAGTCCGGATCTCTCAGAGGAAGCATCTCAATAAAGTGCGGACTTGGGGAAGTCAAGAGGAGTATCTTAACTGATAGATTCTAGGGATTGAGCCTCCGGTGAAGAAAGGGTGAAGAGATATGAGCACCTAAGTTTTGGGTTCCTATTTGGCAGAGTAGACTGAGGAAGAACTGATCGGCAGAGCATCAGATCTTTCTTCAGATCAGATATTGATGGTGATCAAGCTTTCTGAGGTATCATCCATGATTGGTTGACATGATTGATGACTTCTATAAGCATCTCCTTGATACACATCACTTGGTAACAAGGATTCAGCCGACAGATCAGAGTTTGGAAAGATATTAACTATTCCGGTTGCCGACTAGAAAGATGTTGAAATCATTGGTGCGGATATATATACCAGATGGATTTGGATGGGAATGTGTGTGTACGAAGAAAGGTAGAGAGCAGTGTAGAAGCAATAATACAGATTCGATATGTGACAAGACTGTAGCACCAAGGAAGAGGAAGAATGAAGTGCAGTAATTCAGTGTATTGAGCTTAACTGGAACTGAACCTAAGCACTTGTGGATGCTTCTTATCAGTTCAAGTATCTAGTTTACTTCTATAAACTATTGTAGGCAGTGAGCCTCTTGTGAGCAGTATGCTCGGGCAGTGAGCCCTAATTGGCAAGTGCCATTTTGTACTACCTTATTCTTCTAACAGAGAATACAATCTTGGGTTAATCACCCCATGGTTTTTTCCCTTAACAGGGTTTCCATGTCAAAATGTTGTGTCATGTGTATTGAGTTTATTTTTGCTTCCATTGTTATATGATTTGATATTGCTCTAATAGTTAAACAAGAAAAGAAGGTTAAATAATTAAGATAACTGATTCACCCCCCCTCTTAGTTATCAATAATTAGTATCAGAGCCAAGTTCCTCCAAATAGATCCTAACAGCTTGAGGAAGATCTAGGAATTCCAATGGATATGTATGGTATGAGGGAACAACTTCAATATACCCTAGATGATCTTGAGCAATCCTGCTTTGAAGTCAATGAGTTGAAGGAAAGACTCAAACAAGCTGATGATTTCATAGATGAACTAAAAGAAAAACTGAGTATCTCTATGAAAAAGAGAAAGGAACTAATTCATCAATTGGCAAATCAAAGTGAAGCAAATAATACTGATGAAGATCTGAAGGAGAAAACTAAGTTATGTGAAAAGTTATCAAAAGAGGTCATTATGGTAAGACATGAAATGGAATCAAGAGTTATGAAATTCACTCAAGAAATTGAAGAGAAAAGGAAAACTGAAGATGATCTAAGACAATCTCTCAAGGAGAAGTCAGAGTACTACCACAAAATGGATAGAATAATCAAGCATCTAGAATCTAATCTTGAAGAAGCTAGAGATAATGAAGAACTTGAGAATTAGATTGACACTCTTAAAAGGGATCTTCAAACTGCAAATGAATACAAAGAGAAATTCAAGATAAGCTCTTCTCAACTTGAAGTTCTTCTTGAAAGTCAAAAGAGAGTAGATGACAAGCAAGGCTTGGGGTATGAGAAAGGTGAAAGCTCCGGATCTAGTTAGAAGAACTCTGGATTTGGAAATCCAAGGAACAGGCCTAGAAGACCTTCGATAAGGCAACCAAATGCTCAAATATATCCATCCTTCAATGGATACTGCCAAAATTGCAATAACTTTGGTCATAAAGCAAATCAGTGTGGAAAAATAATGAATCAGAATAACTCATCCTTCTCCAGACAATGTTTTAATTACAAAAGGTATGGTCACAAATCTCATGAGTGTAGAAATACGCAAATGAACAATTCATTCAATGGTAGATGCTTTACATGCAATAGAATGGGGCATGTGGCTAATCAATGTAGATCAAGAGGATATTAGTCAAATATGCAAAGAAATGTTGTTTGCTACAATTGCAATAGATCTGATCATATTGCCAAATTCTACAAAAGTAAGAATCAGGATAAAAGGGGTCCAATGCATCTTAATCAAAACCAAGACAAAGGAAAAAAGAAAGTGAATGCAGATGAAATTAAAAGGTAGATGAACAAGATTTGGGTAAAGAGGAGTTCATAAGATGCTAAGGATGGATCTGCACCAGAATCTGGTGCTAATATTCCTTCCAAAAATTGAATAGATGAGCTCTAGCTCAAGGGGAGTCACAAAAGAAAATAATTTCCCCCAGCCAATCAATTAGTGCCTGAAATTGGCACATAGAATGTTTTAGATTGAAAGGACTATCAGAGAAACATCTAAATAACTCTTGGTAAAGATATGAGAGATTCACAAGAAGTTTTGAAAAGGTTAAGTATCTAAGATTAATCTGGTTTGACAGTCATCCGGCAAAAACAAGACTTACACAGTTAGATCCAATGAAATTCAAGGTTGAAGTATTTGGATTTGCGGATAAATGGATTGATTAGAGAAAGGTAGATAGATTGCTAATACTTATCGAAATTAACTCTAAGTGCATCCTAGTAATCCAGAAAAATCTCTTAGGACAAGAAGCAACTGGAATGATTCAACCGGTGCATTTATTACAACAAGGAATTAGGGTTTATGCAGAAATAAAAGGATTCTTTTGTTCATCATTTGAACATTTACATTCAAAAAGAAGAGAAAAGGAGCTCTACAACAAATTATCTCAAACCTCTCAAAGATCAACTGCTGAAGATGATTCATCCAGCAATTTGATCCGGATTACTTTGTGAGCCCTAACAGCATAAAAGATATTTTCCATTTTTGATATCTCTCTGCAAATCTTTTGAAAGATGGCTACTCCGAATGTGGTGAAGATCACCAATAGGCCTCATCCAAAATTCAATAAACATCCATACAAATCCCTAGAAGTTGATCCCCTAGGTGCCTTTTCAAGCATTCTATATGGGGATTTACATGTAGAAGATGTTAGGGCATATATTCATGTGAACATTGAAGAATTTGGGGAATCTAAGCTAGTTGATATCTATCACAATCATTTAATAGATGACTCATTTGAAATCAAACCTTAGTACAAAGCCATTTGGAACAAACATTTTGCACAGTGCATTCATTTCCCCTATTTTGCAGAAGATGAGTGGGTCCGGTACATTTTGAGTAGAGTACATGACAGTTTCATGTGGTTGAATAGACCATTCAAGATCACAAAAGATGCTATTAGGGTGGTAACTAGTTTACACTCATCCGGAAGGTTACTTATTCTCAAATCTGTCAAAAACCAAACTGTGAGTGAGGCCACCAGATCAAAATTTGACAAGAAGGCAATGACAACTAAAGGTATCATTGATCCAGATATCAAGTTTGAATCCATGATAATTGGTTACTAGTACCTGAAACTGCAATCTACACAGCTTATCAGATGCAAAAAAAATGCTAACTATGATCTTTGTGAGCTTCTCCTAAACCAACTCTTGGAGAATCTACAGAAGATAAAGAAGGACAAGAAGAATTCCTTCAAATATGGTGGCTTGATACTCTGTCTGTTCTTCTATTACATGAATGAGCTACCTGAATCTAGTGGGTGGATGTGGCAAAATGACAGACCTATTGCCATACAAATCAGGGATTATTTGCATGGACTTGGTGATGTCAAGACACAAAACACAACACTCTGGGGCTTTTTCAAGAACTTTCAAAATATGATGCAAACTAGAGAGAGAATTCCCCAATCTCTAGTTGAAAAGTATAAGGATACATTATGATTTATGGTAGAAACTGATCAGTGCCTAATGGAGGTAGTGGAGCCAAGGATAGTCTGGATCACGCCAATGGGGTATGAAGTAGATGAGAAAATTGTAGAGCTACATGTTCAACATATGCTTAGTCAACCCAAGGATCCCAAGGCAGAAAGGTTTGGAACCTTTGAAGAGTTGAGTGTGAAGATCCATGTGGAGCTAAGACAACTGGAAATAAAAAGAAAAGTGAGGAGGGAAGTAGAAGAATTTGCCAAAAGGCATGGAATATCAAAAGAGGCACTTTATGCAAACAAAGAGAAGATGGAAAGGGCAGAGAAAGAAAAGGAAGAAGTAGAAAAAGAAAGTGCTCTAGAAGAAGCCCCCTCTTGGACTAGATCATCTAAGAGATCTACACCTGCCTCTGCTAAGAGCTCAAAGGCATCAAAACTAGAAGCAAAATCATCCAGTAAAGGTGAGAAAAGAACAAAGACAAAGGCTAGAAGATCATACACAAGCCTCAAGGATGATGAAGAGACAGAATCAGATGAGGAAGTAAAGAAAATGAAGAAGAAAAAGAAAACATCTGGTGAACCCTCTACCAGACACAATAAGGAAGAAGAGAAAAAAGAGTTTGTTAAGAAGCCTACTCTGCGCATTGATGACATCATAAAATTAGTTACTATGGATGGGAACCTTCAACCAATGGTTGAATTCTATGATGAATATGGTGAAACTAATCAAAAGATATTGCAAGATGCCACAGTCAGGTATCTAAACATCTACAACAAAGCATTATTGAAATTATATCTTTGATTCCAAAAAGCCTTGAGAAGGAACTTGAGATATGGAAGAACAATGCCCAAGCGAAAGATCTAGAAATCCGGGAGCAGATAGCTATTCATCTCTATCCTTCAATCACTCAGAAATAAATGAATATGATCTTCAAAGATTGCAAGGATGAGTTCTGGAGCAAAGCTAGGATGAACTAGCTTATGCTTGGAGAAATAGACAAAGTGGCTAAAGAAACAGAAGAGATCCTCCAGAATGCTTTTAAAAGATTCAATCTTCTTATGATAGAGGAATTAGGTGATGAATCCTCAACCATGGATGACAAAGAAGAATCTACTGAGATAGTGGCAGAAGAGGCAAAGGAGACAAGTGAAGAAAAAGCTAACGACTTAGACTCCTCTTCTCTGAAAGAGGAACCTCATGAACAAGCAAACATCTCTCCTCTGGTTTCCCTTGCAAACTCCAGATCTAAAGGAGAAGAAAGAATAGAGGAGAAAACCAGTCAAAAAGAAGAAGTAAAGAAAAAGAAAAAAGACCAAACAAAAAAGACCCCAGACAGTTCTCAAACTGTAGAAGAGAAGAAGACTGTCTCCAGCAAGAGACACTACAGAAACTGTCAAATATTTCTTAACCAAAGAGAGAATGGAAATTGATGAACCGGAACTACTACAAGGACCATTTGATTTTGATTCTCTCTCTCCAGTTCAAACAATGAAGATAGCATCCTTTGCCCAAGCAAAGGCAAAAGAAAAACTTTTGAAGTCTCACATGGAAGACTGTGAGCTGATAGAAATTGCATCCGGAGCATTAGAGAAAATCATGTAATCCTTCCAAAAGGATTCTTCAGCCTCCTCATCCAGTAACTTAAAATCTCTTGTCAATTCAAAGAGCACTCATTTTTATTCTTTGGAGAAATCAGCTGAAGATAAAGTCCAGAAAGAATTTTTGGAAAAGAGACTCTCTGAGGTGCAGGGTTTGATAACAAATGATAGGAGAGTTATGGATATTGGGATAAAGAGATTAGAAAATGCTCTCAAAGATGGCAGAAATATATATAAATTTTGTTTATCCTGGCCTAAAGCAACAAAGGATATTGAGAAGAAAGTAAAAGAGCAAGAGGATAAACTATTAAGTTTATCTCAAAGTTTTGACCCTCTCTCCTCCTCCATAGTAAATCAAGAATGTCAGACTATTGTAGTCATAAATGAAATAAAGAAGCTTGAGAAGGAGAAGAAAAAAAGAATAAATAGGTTAAGTGAACTTAGATGGATCATTATCCCTAAGTTAGAGGCCATGCATGAAGCCCTAATTAATGCTCAGGCCACAGCCCGGACCAGTGACCTGTCAGAACTTAAGAAGGCAGAAGCTTTTGCATTCCTATTGAGTGGTCATATCTCAATTTTGGACAGGATGAAGCAGAGTTGGGTGATAGAATTTGTCCAGCTAAAGACAACTTTTGCAGACATCTTTCAATATATGTAAGTATAACATATATATATACTTATGCAGCTAAGTATAGTTGAATTTTTGGAGATTTTGCTATGTGAACCCTACCCTTTGCCATTGATGTCAAAGGGGGAGTGAGGAGTGGTGAAAAATGAGGAATCCAACTAAGGGGGAGCTCTGAAAAAGTATACATAAGAACAAGAGCATCAGCCAAGGGGGAGTATACTTTAACACTTAGTCATTTTTCACTAAGTGTTGCCATCAATGCCAAACGGGGAGATTGTTGGCAAGAGACACATTGTGGCTTCATGAGTGTTGTCATTGATGGCAACAAAGTCCATTCCACACATCCGTAGGACATGGTATGATCATACTAGAAGACAGACTGAAGTGCATCTTAGTCTGGCAAGAAAGAATAGAGTATGTAGCAAGGTCCGATAGTCAGGTCTGGATCTCTCAGAGGAAGCATCTTAGTAAAGTGCGGACTTGGGGAAGTCAAGAGGAGTATATTAACTGATAGATTCTAGGGATTGAGCCTTCGATGAAGAAAGGGTGAAGAGATATGAGCACCTCAGTTTTGGGTTCCTATTTGGCAGAGTAGACTGAGGAAGAACTGACCGACAGAGCATCAGATCTTTCTCCAGATCAGATATTGATGGTGATCAAGCTTTCTGAGGTATCATCCATGATTGATGACTTCTATAAGCATCTCCTTGATACGCATCACTTGGTAACAAGGATTCAGCCGACAGATCAGAGTTTGGAAAGATATTGACTATTCCAGTTGCCGACTAGAAAGATATTGAAATCATTGGTGCGGATATATATAATAGATGGATTTGGATGGGACTGCGTGTGAAAAGTGTGTGTGTGTGTGTGTGCGAAGAAAGACAGAGAGCAGTGTAGAAGCAATAATACAAATCTAATATGTGACAAGACTGTAGCACCAAGGAAGAGGAAGAATGAAGTGCAGTAATTCAGTGTATTGAGCTTAACTAGAATTGAACCTAGGCACTTGTGGATGCTTCTTATCAGTTCAAGTATCTAGTTTACTTCTATAAACTATTGTAGGCAGTGAGTCTCCTGTGAGCAGTGTGCTCAAGTAGTGAGCCCTAATTGGCAAGTGCCATTTTGTACTACCTTATTCTTCTAATAGAGAATACAATCTTAGGTTAATCACCCCATAGTTTTTTCCCTTAACAGGGTTTCCACGTCAAAATATTGTGTCATGTGTATTGAGTTTATTTCTGCTTCCATTGTTATATGATTTGATATTGCTCTAATAGTTAAACAAGAAAAGAAAATCAAATAATTAAGATAACTGATTCACCCCCCTCTCAGTTATCAACATTTATTACAATGACAAATTAGGTTTTGTAGAGGATAAAAAGTCACTTGCCCAAGCATTTGAATCACTTTGCATTCAAAGAGAACAAGAAGAAGAACATCTAAACTGAAAATCCAAAGATTGAAGCATGAAGAACGAATTCAACCGGCAATTGATCAACCCTAACTCAACAGAAGAAAAAGGTACTTTTTTGTGAAGCTTTGAATCTGTAATATGTTGAGATGGCTACTCCTCTTATTTTTGATATTATTGAAAGGCCCCGTTCAAAATTTAAGAAGCATCCCTACAAGTCAGTCAAAGTTGAACCATTAGGTACTTTTTCTGGTGTCCCATACAGAGTACTGCATGTAGAAGCTATTAGGGCATACATCCATTGTAATGTGGATGAATTTGGAAATCTAAGATTGCTATAATTGTTTGAGAGCCATCTAAAGGATGATAACTAGGAATTGAAACTGGAATTCAAAACCCTAGAGAGCAAACATTTTCTACAAGTCATTAAATTTCTGACATTTGATGAGAGTGAGTGGGTTCATTACATCTTGAGCTGAATGCATGATGAGTTCATATGGTTGTTGAAACCTTTCAAGATTACAAAGGATGTTATCAAAATTGTGATTGGGTTAAATTCAACCGATGGATTACCCATGTTGAAATCTGTGAAAAAATAGACTATTACTGATGCAACCGGTGTCAAGTTTGACAAAAGAGCAATGACCATCAATGACATTATTGAACCGGATGTTAAGTTTGCCTCTATGGTGATTGGTTACAAGATTTATCACTCCATCAGGGAAAACTTCGTCTCTAAAACTACCATATATGTTGGTTTTAGGACAGGCAACTGAGGGGGGGTGAATCAGTTGTCACCAAAACTTTCCTTTTTGTAAACACTTAAATCCTTCTTATATTTCTACAACATAATAATGATTTACTTATGGAAGCACAGTGTAATATCTCAAGAGAAAAAACCCATTAACACATATGACACCAAGATTTTAACATGGAAAACCCAGTTAAGGGAAAAACCACAAGGTGACTAACCCAAGATTGTATTCTCTGTTAAAAGAATAAGAAGAACAAAATGGCATTTGCTAATTAGGGCTCACTGCCTGAGCACACTGCTCACAAGAAGCCCACTATCTATAGGAGACACACTGTCTAAAGAATAATAATATAAATATTACATACTTGAACTAGAGATTAGCATCTTCCCCATGCTTGAGACAGTTCCATTTAAGCTCAACACTTCTTCTTTGCTTTTCGCTCTTCTCCTCTCTACCACTCTCTCATCTTCACCAAGGATACTTTGAAATGACTTCACAAATCTTATTTATACAAGACATCGACTTTGGGATAATCATCCAAGTCGGAACAATACATACTTTATTTTATTACAGAGCAATTACTCAAATACAACTTGACTTATTACAAAATTTCATGTGTATCACCACATTGTCAGCCACACATATCTGGGGCTTCAATCTTCTTTGAGGAACATGCCATGCTTTGCAGAACATCTTTAAGATCATCAGCAAGATGTGTAAAACATCTGATCGGCCATGATTAGGAAAAACACCATCACCCAGGAGTAAATCTTCAATTACGAGCTCAATCTTCAATGCGGACCACCAACATGAATTGGACACAATCTAGACACCTCCACAAGCTTGCCTAAATCACCAAGAACATCCACACCACTTCTGCTTACTGAAATCATTCGCATCTTCATCCAGAACCTCAAGAACATAGTCTGTCATCACTGCCACATTAGAATAAATGCTTGCGGACCTCTAGACCATGAACCAATTGTTAGAATCTGAAAAAATTATTAACCCAGAAAACTAGTGCAAAGAATAGATATCTAAACTATGAATGCAAATGATACAAAATCAAAATAGCAACACAGAGTTAGTCTCCAAGAGAGTAATGCAAATTCTAGAAGTAAAATAACATTAAGAGGATGCAAAAGAAAGAGATACAAAATACAAGCTAGGTAGCATGCTTATATAGACTAGGAAGAGGGAGGAGGTGGCAACACTGACCAATCAGGAGCAACCATCTATCCAACTAAAGATAGCAAAGTATCTTCCCAAGATAGCTAATGGATGCTCACATGTAGGAAGGTGACACCTCATAATCCTCTCACCTAATAAGACATGCTTTATTAACCTAAGTGAGATTAATAGAAGTGTAGGAAAAACTTAGGAATATAGGGAAAAATAAATAACCCAACTAGGAAATAAAAACCTACACTAACACCCCCCCATAAGCGAAGCTTAGGTGGATGTAGAAATGGGTCCCAGCAAATTAAGCTTGAGGAGGTACCCATGTATATAAACTTCCCCCCTAAAGAGAGAGAAAAGCCCCCCCCCCAAAAAAATAGAGAGAGAAGAGACCCCCCCAAAGTAGAGAGAGTCAGGACCCCGAGTGAGAGGAAGAAGCCCCCCCAGAAGATGAAGCATCCCGCACCCCCAGCAAAGCTCACGAATGAAGGAACTTGCTCTCAGTGAAGGGTTTGGTGAAGATATTAGCAACCTGATCAGAAGTGAGATAGTAGCGAAGGTTGATGACATGGCCATGGATGAGCTCCTGGATGTAGTGCATGTGGACCTCGATGTGTTTGGTCCACTAATGATGGACCAGATTCCGTGAGATTTGAATGGCATTCTGGTTGTCACAAAATATGACTGATGGCTGTCTAATCTAGATATCAAACTCAGTGAGAAGATTTTTAAGCCAAATGGCCTCAGTGGGGCCATTCACGGCCCCCCGATACTCAGCCTCAGTAGAAGATAGAGCAATAGCAAACTGCTTCTTACTTAACCAACAAACAGGACCTGAACCAAGTGAGAAGCTGTAACCTGAAGTAGACTTGCGATCTTGAGAATCACCTGCCCAACCTAAATTTGTGTAGCCCACCAAGTCAAGCTCAATGCCCGCTGCATAGTGAATCCCAAAATTGTGAGTGCCCTGAATGTAGTGAAGGATCTGCTTGGCTACTTTCCAATGCAACTCCTGAGGCTCCTGCATGAATCGAGAGACCATGCCTACAACATATGAAATGTTAGGTCTCGTATGAATCAGATAAATGAGACTCCCAACAAGCTATCGGTATAAAGTGCCATCAACAAGTGGAGAAGAACACTGAGCCTCAAGTTTGACTCCAGAAAGAAAGGGAGTCAGAGCAGGCTTACAGTCAGCCATATGAAACCTCGAGAGAAAATCTAGAGCATACTTGGACTATGTGATGGTGATCCCAAAAAGAAGACTAAAAGATCTCAAGCCCGAGAAAGTAATGCAACAAGCCCAAGTCAGTCATACAAAACCTGTCATGAAGGGTAGTTTTCACAGCCCCAATGGTGGATGAAGAACTCCTTGTGATCAGCAAGTCATCAACATACAGAACTAGAAATAGGAGTGAATCATCTTGCTACAGAATGTAGACATTGAGATCAAAATGACACCGAGTGAACCCAACTGATAGAAGGAAGGAGTCCATCTTGGCATACCAGGCCCGAGGAGCCTATTTGAGGCCATAGAGAGACTTTTGAAGATGGCACACAAGTGAAGAATCCTGAAGGAACCCCTATGGCTGCTCCATGTAGATCTCCTCCTGAAGGTCACCATGAAGAAAAGCACTCTTCACATCCATTTGGTGTACTTCCCAATGATTAGCTACGGCAATGGCAAGAACAAGTCGGATGGAATTCATTCGGGCAACTGGTGCAAACGTCTCAGAGTAGTCAATCCTAGGAACTTGGGAGAATCCTTTGGCAACCAAGAGAGCCTTATGCTTGTCAACCGACCCATCTGCTACAAATTTTGTCTGATAGATCCACTTACATTGAACAAGTTTTCTTCCCTTAGGAAGAGGGACAAGATCCCAAGTGTGGTTCCTCATCAAGGAACTATACTCCTGCATAGTTGTATCCCACTCAAGAATACCAGAAGCCTCATGAAAAGACTATGGATCTGAGGAAGCAACAATGAAGATATGTGGAGCATCCTAGAATTGTGAATGAGTCTGCCTGGTGTCTGATGGATCCCCAACCCAATCACCTACAGACTGCAAGGTCTATCTAGCCCAAAGTGGACCGGAAGATGGAGAATCTGGAGGAGAATCATCAACCGTTGAATGATGACTAGGAGAGGAAGGAGGTAAGTCCTCTGAATCACTCTCTACATCAGAAGTGGAGGTAGAAGACTGCTCAGGTGAATCTGACTCATCAGAAGATCTGTCATGTATCCCAAGTGACTCCAATGTCAAAGTAGAAGGAGTTGGAGAAGTGATAGAAAGTGAGCTCGAAGAGCCCTCCTCAAACTGAACACTCCTCTTAATGAACAACTCATGAGTATTAGGGTCAAGCAACCGATAACCCTTCACACCATAAGGATAACCTACAAATATGTGGATCCAAGGCCTTGCATTTCTCTGTAGGAATGTGGGCCCATGCAGGAGAACCAAAAACTTGAAAGTGCTTAATTGATGGTTTATGACTGCTCCAAGCTTCAAAAGGAGTGACTCCCTTCAAGGCTCAGTGAGGAACACGGTTCTAGATATAACAAGCACAGTTAATGGCCTCTGCCCAATACTGTGGTGCAAGAGATCTAGAGTGAATCATGCAGTTCGCCATTTCCTTCAAGGACCTATTCTTCCATTCTGCAACACCATTTTGCTGAGGATTGTATGGAACTAAATGCTGCAAATCAATCCCCTCTGAAGTGCAAAACCTCTCAAATCGATGGTTGACATACTCACCACCATTGTCAGTGTGCAAAACTTTGATGGTTTTCCTAGATTGCTTCTCTACAAAAGTTTTGAAGTCCTAAAAATGATCAAATAGCTCTGACTTCTATTTAAGAAAGTACACCCAAGTATATCGAGAAAAGTCATCAATGAATGTAAGAACATATCTAGCCCTGCTGAAAGAAGGATGCTGAAATGGACCAGCCAAATCACTATGAACTAACTCCAGTATCTGCGAAACTCTCCATGCCTTACCTTTGTCAAACTTTTCCTTAGGATGCTTACCAAGAATGCAACCTTGGCAAACACCACCTGAAAACTGAACTGAAGGCAACCCTGTGACCATGCTCTGCTGGTTAAGCTACTGCAAGTAGTAGAAGTTAAGATGGCCAAACCACTCATGCCATAATCTACTCACATCATCAAAATGAGTGAGCAAAACAGTCGAAGGAGGATCAGGAACAAAGTGAGAAAAGAGATAGAATAGTGACTGGTGATCTGCTCTCCCAACTGTAACTGTAGAACCACTGTGCAACTCACGAATCTCCACTGAATCAGGAGTGAACTCAACCCGCTTGCCTGAACCTGTGTGAGTGGTCTGGTATACCGATAGGAGATTAGTTGATAATGAGGGCACACAAAGAACATCATGGAATGTGCCATCCCCCACATCAACAGACCCTCTCCCACACACCTCAACAAGAGTGTCATCACCCATCAAAATAGAAGGCATAGTACATGGCTCGAAAGATGCAAGTTCTTCCTTACATGAAGCCATGTGGTGCGAAGCACCCGAATCAAGAACCCAAGTGGATGGTGAAGAAGCAACTGCAACAAGGGCCTTGCCCTTTCCTTTCCCCTTGCTATTTTCTTTTTCCTTATTAGACCCCTTATTAGAACTCTATTTAATAGACTCAGGAACACTGATATTATTCTTCTCAAGAATGTGCGTCAAGTGATCAATTTGTTTCTTTAGAGATTTATGTTTCTTCAGACATTTATGTTCATCATGACCAGGTCTTTTACAATAGGCACATTGGACCCTCTCTTTCTTAGGCTTGTCGCCCTTGGAAGATTGGGTCTCATTAGTTGCTTTTGAAGCAACCGATATCTGATATTTCTTCTCCTTGTTATTCTTCTGTTTCTTATCCTTACTATTGTTATTACTACTTTGTCCTTTCTGTTCTTTTGTGCCTTGGTTGGCAGCCAAGGCATGTGACTTAGAGGACTTAAGAGTGCCCATCTGGATTAGCTTGTCCTATTCCCGAGTGAGATTGATAGCAAAATCATCTAAAGATGGCATGGTGAATTGAGTACCAAGTGCACCCTTAGTAGCATAGAAAGTAGAAACAAACATAGAATATTTTGAACATAGCTTAGAGATAATACTAAGAATCAGTTGTTCATCTTTCTTTTCAATTCTACATTGTTTTAACTGCAGCCTTAGTGATTTCAATTTAGTGAAGAAATCTTAGATTGTGTTGACATTGCCTAGACTTAAACTAATTAGTTTATTTTCTAACATATGACCCCTCATTGAATCTTGTGTGCCAAATAGTTTTTCTAGCTTTGTCTAGATTTCATTTGGTGTATTCAAAGACTCAATGTGAAAGAGAAAATCAGGAGACACAGAAAAACACAATGTTCCATATGCTTCATCACATTTGTTAAACCACTTAGGCTTATCTTCATCTTTAGCAGGTTCAGTTTCAAGTCCCATAGTTATCCTATTTAATCCAGCTTTCCTTAAGTGAATTGTAATGCGTGATTTCCACTCAAAGTAATTGTATGGAGTTAGGATGGGCAGATTTGTTTGATCCATGATGAAGACATGCAGAGAAGAAGTGTCGAAAAGAAGAGAACCCAACCAAGACAACCCCCCCTTTTCACTCAATCAAAGAACCCCCCAAGAAAATATGATTTGGCACTTTATATTAGTGTGTTTACAACTGCCACTAGCAAGAAATACTAAGTGGTCTTGATTTCAATGCATTACAAAACCCTCATGAAGAGCATATGCTGAAAATACAACTTTGGCACAATATCCAAAGAAATAAACAACACCATTGCGATCTACTCAAAAGATCATGCACTTTCAAAAAAAGAATCGCCTCGATACGAGGTCGTATGTGAAAGTTATGATCCTTCGAAGTTCCCAAAATGAGAACTGTGCAATGTCATGACTAAGAATCTACAATTTCTAAAAATCTTGGCATCAAAATCAAAAAATGTTTGCACTAGTGCATAGAGCATGAAAAAATAGCCAAAATCAAAAAACATTCCATGGGAAAAGGAGTTCGTATGAGCAAGAACGGAGTATTTGAAAACTGCCTTCAAAACTGCAACTGCCAATGGAGAGGGGTCCTGTTGTAGCTTTCTACGCATGTTTCCACAAAATATATAGATTTCATGCAAAAATGGAAAGATACCCAGATGATTTTTCTATGTTGCGAACAAAACCTAGAAGGCATTTTTCTTGCTGATGTACAGAAGATGTAGTTCTAATGCAAACAGAATGCCTTTAGCTACAAAAAATGACCCCAGCAACCAAAAAATGGCACGCAAAGTTGAATCATCTACCTAAGACAAGCAAAGGCATGCTGGAACCTGCAATATTGATTGAAAACACCAAATATGCAAGTTGGTTGTCAGATTTGAGCTCGAAACCTCGGTTCCGCAACTGTGTATGACGATCTCTGATTTCAGTGAAACAAAAGCCAAATATGACTTTCTCAAGCCTCCTGGAGACGTTGGAATAGCCAGAAATGCTATCAGTATAACTAGAAACACTGCAATCACCCAGATTTCATAAAATACATGTGCAAACCCTAGAGATTAAAAAGGTTTCCGTCAAACTTTTCTAATTCTCAAGATCATCCAAAGATGCAAGAGAAGAGCATACTGGATTTTTTAAAAAACTGTAATAAGATTTATTAGCCCCCCCCTGAATCTCTCAAATATGGAAACTAAAATCTACTCTTGCACATAGAATAACTTTGATACCATGTTAGAATCTGAAAAGATTATTAACCTAGAAAACTAGTGCAAAGAATAGATATCTAAACTATGAATGTAAATGATACGAAATCAAAATAGCAACACAGAGTTAGTCTCTAAGAGAGTAATGCAAATGCTAGAAGCAAAATAGAATTAAGAGGATGCAAAAGCAGGAGATACAAAATACAAGCCAGGTAGCATGCTTATATAGACTAGGAAGAGAGAGGAGGTGGCAACACCGACCAATTAGAAGCAACCATCTATCAGACTAAAGATAGCAAAGTATCTTCCCAAGATAGCTAATGAATGCTCACATGTAGGAAGGTGACACCACATAATCCTCTCACCTAATAAGACATGCTTTATTAACCTAAGCGAGATTAATAAAAGTGTAGTAAAAACCTAGGAATATAGGAAAAAATAAATAACCCAACCAGGAAATAAAAACATACACTAACACCAATTGAGTTGTCAATTCACATTGGCTTCCTAAACATTCCACCAAATCTACAGAACAAGGTATTGCATTTTTGGATCTCACCAGACCTATTTGTGTCATTGTCACCTCTGAACAACTGTCAAAACTAGTTTTACTCATATGGCCATAACTTCTCCAAATCTTCATGCGAACCTCTCAAATCTTGACTGGATCATCTTTGGACACATATCTACAAACCCTTTGATGCGCATTCTTTGATCTTCATCTAGCTGAGATCTTCACTTCATAGAGCTTCACTGTCTTCACTATTTCTGAGAGGACTAATTTTCTCAATATCCTCAGCACACAGCTCATCCAATCTTTGACATCAATGACAAGGCTGGTTAAGCCCATACTTGTAACAATATATGTAGTATATCAAATGTTGAAAGAAAATACAGAGTATGACCTATGTGAGTTGTTACAGAACCAACTAATTGAGAACTTAAGCAAAATTAAGAAGGCCAAGAAAACACCTTCAAATATGGTTCTCTAGTTATATGTTTATTCTTCTACTTCATGAATGCAGTGCCTAGAGTAAAAGGTGTGCAATGGACTAGTGACAGACCAGTTGCAATGTAAATAAGAGATCATCTACACAGCATTGGAGATTCTAAGACACATAAAATTGCAATCTAGGGGTACTTTAAAAATTTTCAGAGTATGATGCACTCTAGGAAAAAAATCCCTAAATTAGTAGTTGAGAAATACAAAAATGAAATCTATTTTATGGTGGACACTGATCAGTGCCTAATGGAAGAAGTAGAACCCATAACTGTTTGGATTATGCCTGTGGGTTATGAGATTGATGAGAAGATTTTGGAAATGTATTCCCAACATCTCTTGAGCAAACCCAAGGATGACTCTGTTGAGAGATTTGGGACTTATAAAGAGCTTGATGAAAAGATGCATGTTGAACTCTGAAAGCCAGAGATTAAGAGAAAAGCTCAGAAGCAAGTAGAAATGCATGTTGAAAGCATTGGAATAACAAAGGAAGCTGTGAGATAGAATAGAGAAAGATGAGAAGGAGAAGCAGAATAAGAAACAAGGAAGTACTCCAGTAGAATCCTCCTCCACTCTAAGGACTACTAGGATCTTTGCTGCTACCCCTGTTCCCCCAAAATCTGCCAATCCTAAGAAACTGAAAGACATATCATCCAGTAAGGAAAAGAAGAGAACTAAAGTAAAGGCAAAGAGATCACATGATAGTTTGGAAAAGGAGGATGAAGAAAAAAAAAACTCAGATGATGGGCTTAAGGAGCTAAAGGCCACAGGTGCTAAAGCTGTTAAAGTATCTGAAGAGAAGCCTTCTGAAAGCAAGAAGACAAATAAGAGGTAGACATCAGAGGCTGATGATAAGAAGCAAATTCCCTCTATGAAAAGCATTGTCAAGACAATCACTATTGAGGAGAATTTAAAACCATTGACTAAAATCTATAATATTTACAGTGATGCTGGCAAAAGACTTTTGGAAGAAGCCACTATCAAGTACTTGAATGAATTCAATCGAGTACTGGTAGATATTCTGTTAGAGGTTCCAAAAGGCTTAAGAAACATCTTGGAGATAAGAAAAGAAGCGGCCAAGTCAAAAGATATGGAACTGAGGGAACATGTATTAACCACTCTATGTCCGGTGATGTAGTGCCTTCCCTTCTATGACTCCATGTGCCCTATTAGTTTGGGTGAATAGATTAAGCAATATATTAATCTTGATTGTTAAATGATGTAAATTCAAGAAGAATATGTGACTTACTAGATTGTACATCCTCATTGGGCTATTCATGTTGCTTCGGCTATGATTGCATTCTTGGATTTGATGTTTCGATTGGGGTGTGCAGGATATATGTATATAGGTGTTTGACCAATGGATGGATGTGGAGGGGGAGATATAAAACCACTTGACCATCTTACCTCAGCTAGTCCAATGATCAAGTGATTGACCTTGTGTTCATGTTTTAGTCAGTCTCTTAACCCAGCCTGCTCAGTTCTAAATGGAGGATTATTTCTAGCATTTACCCTTTTTCCCCTTATAGAAATTGTTATACATTTGGACCCCTGTCTTGTGCATAAACCCGTAAAGTGACGTGTTCCTTGCATGAGTATAGTTGATTTAAAGTCTCCTTTACTTCATTAGATTTTTAATCTGTCTACTATGAAAATGTTTTCTTATGTTCTTCGTGCTTTAAGAGTGACATCGAATTGGATTGACTACTCTCGTAAGAGGGTCCTTTACATTTTTCTTTTGCTATGATATGACTGGTTGAAAATCCTTGTGATTTAAAAGATGGCTTGAGTTTTGAAACATAGTTAGATTTATTGATTTAAGTATTAACTTAATTAGAAAAGAATGCCTCTATTCATTTATTTTGGAAAGGCAATTTGCCAAGAGTAGCCTTACTATGTGTTTGAATTCAGATAAATTTATAGGAGTTAGAAATAAAGCTTGTTCAATTTATTTTGGTTTTGTATAATTTGGTGGTAGCTTAGGAATAGAAATTTGATATTTTTAAATGGGTTTTTTTTATGCTTCTAATGAAAACATGGCCCTAAATTTTTATTACTATTGAAAGTTACTTGCCATGTAATTTGAAATTCAAGTACTTATTTTTTTTATTGTTTTATAATGATGGTTTTAAACATACTTTTTAAACAAAATGCATTTTGGGTTTTGAATAAATTGTTTCAGAAAATTACTATTGGTAATAGAGTTTTCTTCTTCGAAATAAATTATATTGTTTTTTATTAAAAAAGGAGTATATGTATGCTTTTAGGGTTTTTCATTTTGGGGGGAAGGCGTCTTCTTTTTGGAGGTGGATTGAATGAGTGGTAGAGGGGGAGCTCTTTTCCTTGGGATGGCTGGAAAGGGGAAAGAAGGAGGTTGGGTTGGATATGCTCTAGAGGGAATGCCCCATTTTCTGCGACTTGAAGAGGAAAGGCATGAAGACGATGCAAAGGGTACCATCAGGCCATTAATGAGGGCATTTCAAACCATTAGAGTTGGTGCCGGTAGACTTGAAAATACATTTTGTATGGCCACATCGATACAAAGCCCTTCACATCACATTTCCCATCAAGTTCAACTCCATGGTATGCTAGCTGGGAAAATACTCCCTAACAGGTGGGGTACTGCTGTGTTAATGAAAGTGTTGGACAGAAAAAAGGGTGTCACTCGTGCCGCCTCCCACCGCATCTTGGTTTCACTATTTTTTTTACACGAATTTATAGTAGAAGCAATAGTACATATATTGGGTAGTCTAATAGGGTTTCTTTTAGTAAAATAAGTCTCTACAGAGGGATTTACTACACTGTAACATTTAGAGGTTAGCTTATAAACTCATTAGAAATGAATTTATTTCATTTTTAGGGATGGTGTAATGTTGTGGCTAAATTAATTTCACTTCTGGGTTACATAAATTTCACATAAATTATATTTTTTGAAATGAGCCCTAACAATCGACTGGAACTTTCCAATGGTAGACAGTGTTAACCCTGGTTGGCTTGACCATATGTGCCCCCTTGCAAAATGGTCCTGAATTCTATATGGTGAGGAAACAAGGTGGATCCTTTCACCTCTATCAATCACTAGGAGTATGTAGACAAGAATATTCGCAATCTTTAGAACTCTGGAAGGAGTGTAATGAGTGCTCATAGTGCGGATACTAGCTAATGCGGTCCCTCTTAGAACAAGGTCTTACTGGGTCCACACCCACATTGGTAAGTGCAATGCTGTGGCCAACTCTAGTTCAGTTGTCCCTGTTTCAAATTTATTTTGGTTTTTTTCTTTTCTAGAAGATTGTGATGCTTCCCTCCTCTGTGAGAATCTCAAATTTCAAAATAGGAAAAAGGTTACAGAATTGAGCTTTACACCTATCGTTTACATTTAAAGAAAAAACAATCCATTTTGTACATTCCCTGCAATCATTACATTTCTATTAGACTGCCTCTATTTGAGATATATTGTGTGTCTTAGTTATGCGCTCCTTATTTGCATACATTCTTAAAATTTGGCTCAACGGTGTTGATTCTTTTTGTTTCTTAAAACCTTAAACCGTAAACCATCTTAACCTTAACTTCTAAAAATTTCTAAATTTTAGAGATTTGGTTAGAGTCTCATTCTTTTTAAGAGACTAAATGTCTTCCCCTTTTCAATCGTATCTTTCTTTTTAGCATTTTATTAACCAAAAGAAAAATTATCTTGTCTTATTTTAGGAAAATGTTAATTCCTCTTTTTTTTTAGCATTTTATTAAAAAAAAAATTATATTGTTTTATTTTAGGAAAATGTTAATTCCTCTTCTAAATAAAGGAAGAAAATATCTTTTTATGCATGGAATGGTTTTATTTGTAGAAAGACTACTTAATTAAAAATAAATGTGAATTTATTTTTTTATTATAGAATAAGAATTTTATTTATTTATTTTTATTTGTTTCATATAGAAAGAATGTGAACTATTTGGTGTATAAGGATAAGAATTTTTCTGTTATTGTTTCACATAGACTTATAGAAAGAATATAGCTTTTATTTAAAATGTATGTAATAGGAAAAAGTTTTAGAAAGTGTATAGCTTTCATTGATCTTTTTCATCTATCTTTGTCGTCATTGAAATTTTCTTAACTTATGTGGACAATAATTGATTATGGCAATCCCAATCTCTATTTTCTGTATAGATAAAGTTTTGATAGCCAACATTGTCAGAGGGCCAACATTACACACTTATCATTCTTTTACCTAAAAGTTCTTAGCTCTTTATCCTCTTATGTGCTTACCTCCCTGACCTTACTTTCCATAATAGGACTTCTCTATGAGTGTTTTCTTTCTACTGACTTTGCTTCTCATGCGCTTAATAATTGTTACTGACGAGTCATATGGATAGGTTTCCCTCAGTAATCTACCTTAATTTTGTTTAGCAATATATTATTATTTTATTTCATTTAAGGAGTATAGCCCTTGCAATAGATTTATTAGAATATTTTTTTGTATCTTTTTAAGGATATATTGTTTATCAAGTAATTGGATCAGGTTTGATAAGATAGTAGGTTATGTTTGGGTAGATGATGACAATTAAAACTCATGAGTAGTTTTCTATTTGGGGTTGCTTTATACTTTCTGTAGAATAATGGTCTTTGGGCTATTGAAGGTGTTTTCAATGAATGTGGTTAGAACCTCTTCTTAACTGAATTAGATTTCCATTAAGGTTAGTGGATTAAGGAGAACAATATAGTATGTTATTGGTGTTTACTTGATGCATGTGCAAGATAATTAGGGAAGAAAAGTTATGTATTTACTTTATCCTGTGAGTTGAAATAATCTCATCTTATGTATGGACAGTGTGTTTATTCAAATAGAAGAACTAGCTTTTCGGTGCATATAAGTGAGCCTTGTTTTCTTGTTAAGAACCTAGTTCAGAGTTGTTAATGTTCCTTAATGAGTTATTACTTTCATGTCAACCCAATGGTTGCTAGTTTGAGTTCTGAACTATGGAGCCTCTGTGCTATGTGTACGTAGGAAAGGCCATCACCAATGAGCCCCCGAGGCATTAGGTCGGCCCCTTAGGGCCTTTAGGTTCATGCACTGATATCTGATGTGTTATTTATCGACCTTGTAAAACTAATGATTTTATTGAGTTGTGCAGGTTTAGAAATTGTTACCTATGCAGGGTACTGGAGCTAAGAAAGAATTTCCCCACCTTGTGAATGGATGATCATTTGATGTTTATTGAAATTGAGAGGAACTGTATAAGATTTTTGAATCTTGATTTTCAAATTTATACTTGGTTATTGTTGTAGGAGAATATAATGTTGTGAACATGTAGTTAATTGTGCCTAAATGATTATATTTGTATGTTGTAGTACCCATGTTTTTATTAATGATTCCATGCTATGTTTTAAAGTTGGATTTAAATCAGTTGTCTAGAAAATTTTACAATACTCTAGGATGTTAGAATGATTAAAAGTGTTTATCATCTTCCTTGAATGGTTTAACTTAACTTTAGTTGAAAGGTTGTTTCTTTTTACTTCTTTTGCATTGAGTAAGTTTTCTTGATGCTTCTTGTTTGTATCCCTAGGTTTGTTTTCCCCTAGCAAGGTGTTGATGTTGTCTCATTCTACACCTTGCTTACCTTACCCCACCTTAGTGTGATGGGGTTTTAGGGACAGGTGAATTTTTTTTTTGTAACTTCATGTCATGACCACATGGCTAATGTGGGCATGACATGGAGTTTTGTATGTCATGACCACATGGCAAATGTGGGCATGACATTTGGTATTAGAGCCCATGTTTCAACATTAGGAGCTCTGGGTTTTGCATGTTTGATTGGGCCAACATTGAGTGGATTGAGAGTGGTTTGATCCTTTTCCTACTCCGTGTAGTTGCGAGAGAGCGAGGTTGTGGACTAACAACCAATCTTCATCTTGGAGGAATATCCATCCTCTTGTTTTGTTATCATGGTGGCATTGTCACATGATTATCAAAGTCTTCCGCTTGTGTTTAATGTGGTGGTTGTGTTCCTCCTTACTAATTCCCCTCTTGAGTTAGTTGATCTAGATTGTGAGGGTTGTGTTGCACCCTTCCTCACCCTTTTGTCTTTTTTGGAGAGTAGTGATGTCTTAATGCTTGTTTGATTTATTCTTGCCTTGTGAACTTGAGTGTGTTTATCATGATGTTTTAATGGCATACTTTCTTGAATTCCTAACCCTTGCTATCATTGGAAATTGGCATTGTCTCCTTTAGATTGGTAACTAGAAAAGGTTACATGAAGTGTATCTTGCTTCAAATTTTATGAGTGCAAGTTGTGACATGTGTGAATGAATTAGATTACCTTGTAAAAATATTAAGAAAGAAAGAAGGGAACATAAGTCTTATGCATGATAATTGTTAAGAAATAATTTTGTGTTTCAAGATGGTACAAGGGTGGATAGTGAGTTTGTGGTTATTTTTTTGTAAAGTACTTCCATTGTGTGAAATTATGTTTTATAACCTTGTTCTTGTGTGAATTGGATACCATGTTATGCATGCCTTGTGTGGAGAAAATAGATTGCATCCTTTGGTAAGATGCTAAGTTAGAGACTTAAGATTTTAATTAGATTTGTCTTATGATATGCCTCTAACCTATGAGCTTTGTTGTTAGATAAGTATGTGTATTGATCATAGTGTATTTGTAATATGTTATGGTTTATCAATAGCCCATGATGTGTGATGTGTTGTGAGACACCATCTTGCTAGTTGAATTAATGTTATTTTGATTTAATTATGACCTTGTATGCAAATGCTAGTATGTTGGTATACTTGTTTGAGGTCTATTGCATTGTCTCTCAATGTGAAGTTATGGTTAGATTCCATTTATGCCTTAGAAATGGTAATTCTAATTGATGTTTGGTAGACTTCTTAGGAAACTTTATGGTAACAATTATGTGATTTTGTGAATGAAAGTTGTACTTCTTCTCTAAGTAATGGGCGATAAGGAAATTGTGTTATGTGTTACCTTGTGGATGTAAATACTTGTTATGAGTGTGCTTGCTATGTGATGTGATTATCCCATACATGCTTTGTGTACTCATGAGCTTGCAATACATTGTATCCATCCATGGGTTGAGTGTATCATCACAAGTATGGTGGAGTCATGCTTGTGTGGCTACTTGTTTGTACACCCTATAAGGTCAAATCTTGCAGTTGGAGACCTTCCATGTGTGGAGTTAAGTAGTGGAGAGGAAGAACTTAGGAAGCTATGGCAACATGTTGTGGCATTGGTTTGGGGTTAACCCAGCTAACCATACCTTCCTATGCTAGAGTACCCCCTACTTCTCCTTAGTGAATGGACCTTTGAGAGGTCCATAGTTCTAACCTATCATGCTCTCCTCCCTTGACGATACTATTGACATCTAACTTCAAAATCTTGGTTATGGATTAGTATGGACATGTGAATCATTCAAGGCCACGTTACTTGGAGCAGGTTTGCTCTTACCCTTGGATCTTATTTTAAGTTGGATGTGTAGTAATTTGGGGAAACTTTGGCACTATGATAGAGTAGCAATTTCACAAGAAATGCATGTTTAAAAATTAATCATATTAGAGTATTTATTGAGCTGCATTAGACTTATGCTATGATTGGTGAATAAGTGCATTGACACCTAGTTGAGAAGAGGCAAATAGATGTGATGTCACACCACACTGATGTTTCAACATAGTGTTGGTGATGATGACATGTTACCTTTGAGGACATGATTCCACGTAAGAGTATGTGAAGGTGTGTTGATAATACTTACCTACATGATGTTATTGCATTGGTTGTGTTTGCATAACAAATGTAGTGACCGTGTTTCCCTACTTCCTTATTAGTGACTTAAGGCTACTCACATTATGACGTAATGTGCAATTTCATGATTTGTGATCTTATTTCAATTATTGATAACTTTTGTTTATCTTGCTTGTGATGACCAACAACATTATTTTATCTTGTCTATAAGAAGCTTAGCCACAAATCCTTGAATTTTCGTTTTCATGTGACTCTTTGGGTTACGTTGCTTTATTGTTGAATTTGCACACGATTATTTACCTTATTGTTGAATTTACATGCATTTATTTACCTAATTGTTGGATTTAGAAACTTCTTCTAGTATTTTTCTTTATATGTGTGTTGGCTAAGCTAGGTTCTTTTTTTTTCAAGTGCTGGTCTTGTGTTGTGATGTTTCTTCTCGCCATGTCAATGGAGTGACCTCTAGTAGAGTGTATATAAGGAAGCAGACATGGGAAAACTTATGAAGATGTGGACTAGTATGGGCTGGTCATTATCCACTTACCTTCCTAGTGATCTATGTTCTTATGTTGGCTACCTCTTGGAGGCTAAACCCCTTATACAAACAAGAGGTAGGTCATTGTGGAGATGTATGGAGAGGCCCCCAGGTGTGTGGCCTTGAGACCATCATTCCACTTGGCTCTTGGATCTTTGGATACTTGGCACTGATTTTTGGTTACGCGGTTCCATGATGAGACTATGACATCCCTCCAAACCCTTCTGTGAGCCTTCTGAAGTTAATTCCTGTGATGTAGATGAATAAAAATGTGTGTTTTGTGTAAGCTCTGCATTCGATGTATTTGCATTTGAGTTGATGTTTCCTTCATAAATAGGTTGTACAATGTGTGGGTTCCTCTACGCATGTGTGAGAAATGATTAATGATCATGGGATTCATTGTGCTGAGTTTTGATCTATAGAATGTGTTTTGTGAAAAGAATTATGCTTTTATGGCATTTAGTGCACCATGCTTTATATTCTTGTGATCTCTTGAATGCATGTGTTATCATTTATACTTACCTTGTCTAGTGCAGAGAAGTTCGGGATGGTGCTTCTATCTTGCTCTTGATGACTTCCAGGAGTAAGTCATTCCTAGGGGGGGAGGATGTAGTGCCTTCCCTTCTGTGACTCTATGTGCCCTATTAGTTTGGGTGAATAGATTAAGAAATTTATTAATATTGATTGTTAAATGATGTAAATTCAAGAAGAATATGTGACTTACTAGATTGCACATCCTCATTGAGATATTCATGTTGCATTGTTGGATTTGTTGTTTCAATTGGGGTGTGCAGGATATATGTATATAGGTGTTTGACCAATGGATGGATGTGGAGGGCGAGACATAAAACCACTTGACCATCTCACCTCAGCTAGTCCAATGATCAAGTGATTGACCTTGTGTTCATCTTTTATGTTAGTCTCTTCACCCAGCATGCTCAGTTCTTAATGGAGGATTATTTCTAGCATTTACCCTTTTTCCTCTTATAGAAATTGTTATGCATTTGGACCCCTGTCTTGTGCGTAAACCCATAGAGTGATGTGTTCCTTGCATGAGTATAGTTGATTTAAAGTCTCCTTCACTTCATTAGATTTTTAATCTGCCTACTATGAAAATGTTTTCTTATGTTCTTCATGCTTTAAGAGTGATGTTGAATTGGATTGACTACTCTCATAGGAGGTTCCTTTACATTTTACTTTTTCTATGATATGAGTGGTTGAAAATCCTTGTGAGTTAAAAGATGGCTTGAGTTTTGAACCATAGTTAGATTTATTGATTTAAGTATTAACTTAATTAGAAAAGAATGCCTCTATTCATTTATTTTGGAAAGGCAATTTGTCGAGAGTAGCCTTACTACGTGTTTGAATTAAGATAAATTTATAGGAGTTAGAAATAAAGCTTGTTCAACTTATTTTGGTTTTGTATAATTTTGCGGTAGCTTATGAATAGAAATTTGATATTTTTAAATGGATTTTTTATATGCTTCTAATGAAAACATGGCCCTAAATTTTTATTACTATTGAAAGTTACTTGCCATGTAATTTGAAATTCAAGTACTTATTTTTTTTATTGCTTTATAATGATGGTTTTAAACATACTTTTTAAACAAAATGCATTTTGGGTTTTGAATAACTTGTTTTGGAAAATTACTATTGGTAATAGAGTTTTCTTCTTTAAAAGAAATTATATTGTTTTCTATTAAAAAAGGAGTATATGTATGCTTTTAGGGTTTTTCATTTTGGGGGGGAAGGCCTCTTCTTTTTGGAGGTGGACTGAATGAGTGACGGAGGGGGAGCTCTTTTCCTTGGGATGGCTGGAAAGGGGAAAGAAGGAGGTTGGGTTGGATGTGTTTTGGAGGGAATTCCCCATTTTCTACGACTTGAAGAGGAAAGGCATGAAGACAGTGCAAAGGATACCATCAGGCCATTAATTGTTGGGAATTAAGGTGCCTCAACCTTTGCAAGTTTCTAGCATTTATTATTTAATTGTATTTATTTTTTGCCTATTATTGTAATTTGGATGCAAATCCTATTTCGTCACTTTGTGGGAGTTGGCATGGTGATGTGTCATCCTAAATGGAAGGTGACCACATGTATTTTTTGTCCTCATATGAGGAGATAGGCGTTCCACCTTGTGGTAGAAGAGTTTTTCCATGTGTCGGCACCTTTCGGGTGTTGTAAGAGGTTTATGACCCGTAATAGTTATGACAGATTCCTATGACATAATCTATGACGTGTAAGGGCCAGAAATCGAAGATTATATGACAAGTGAAGACAAGTGTTCGAAAGCATCTTGCATGGGGAAGTATGCACCCAAGTTTGACTATGACAAGGTTGTAAGATAATTTGCTATTAATAGACATTTATGACAGATTCTCTTACAACTGTAAGAGTTGTCATATATGACAGATTTTATGACATTGTAAGAGCATCTGTCATACCTTAATTGGGTAAATTTGGGGTGCCAAAGTTGGGGGGTTGTAAGGGATGAAAGAGAATCACTTACAAGTGTCATACGCATGTTTTATGGCCTTGGAAATTGGGCCACATGGATTTGGACGAGTTCCTTGTGTGACTTGCTCTAGAAGCTACCTCCATTGTACTACTTCTCTATATATACAGGTGTTTGGAGATGGAGTTTGTATCACAGGTTTACAAGTACTGTTATGCTACCGAATTGACTCCAGACACGAGTGTCGAAGACCATTGAAGCTTGCATTGCAAGTGTAATGTAAACATTCTTTCAGATTTGTTAATACATTGTGCAGGTTTCTGAGTGTGGGGTTTTTCACCCGATAAGGGTTTTCCCCACCGTAAATCTCTGTCTCTCTTCTTCTGTCTTCTTTCTGGCTCTTGTGTTTTGCTGTAATATCTCATGTTAATGGTTTAACACTGTTTTAATAGTTAGGATAAATTTGAATTTGCATAGCCCTCTCCTCATTAGATTAGTGTAGTAAGCATTTCCGCACACCTAGCTTCCTTTTAGTTGGTATCAGAGCTTGATCACATTTGGTCCTAGTTGTTGGGTAGGGGTTTTTTGAGCTAATCTTAGGTTGAGTGGGAGTCTGTACAGAGCATTCTATATCTTATTGCAGAAAGGAGATGGTAGGCACATTAGGAAGGTTTGAAGTAGAGAAGTTCAAAGGTAGTAATTTCAAGTTGTGGAAGCTCAAGATGGAAGACTTGTAAGTTGACTGAGACCTTTGGGATAGTGTGAATGGAACTAAACCAGTTGCAATGTCACAAGTTGACTGGGATCAAAAGGATCGGAAGGCTAAGGGTCTCATAGTCTTGTCGATTCTGTGTTGTTAAATGTCCATGAAGAGACCACTGCAAAACTCCTTTGGAAGAAGTTGGGGGATGTGTATCAAGCCAAATCCCTTGTCAATAAACTTTTCCTTAGAAAGAAGTTGTATTCTCTTCGAATGGAGGATGGAGGATCTGTGGCTGAGCATATGAATGCCTTTAACATGTTGGTTGCACAATTGACATCTATTGGTGTAAAGATGGAGGAGGAGGATCGGTGTATGACCCCGCTTTGTTCTCTACTGGACTCATGGGATCATCTTGTCATGGTAATTAGAAGCACCACATCCACATTCAAAATGGAAGAGGTGGTTTCTTCACTATTATCTGAAGAGATGTGGAGAAAGTCTTCTGAGGTAGCCAAAGAAGCCCTTGTAGTTTGTGGAAGACCCAAGGAGAAAGGGAAGAAGAAGGACAAAAAAGCTGAGAAGGGCAGATCCAAATCCCGTGGGAGATCCAAATCTCCTGGAAAGTCCAAGGCTCTTTGTTGGAACTGTGGCAAGATTGGGCATTTCCGAAAGGAATGCAAAGAGGACAAGAAGAAAAAGAAGAAAGCCCCTAATTCAGATTTTGACAAATCACAAGATGACGGTGATGCCTTCATTGCAGCCCTAGCAACCCATGCATCTGATGATGTGTGGCTAATCGACTCTAGTGCATCATTCCACATGACCTCACATCAAGATTGGTTTACTAAGTATGAGGAGTTCGATGGTGGAAAGGTGTATCTGGGTGACGACTCTCATCTAAAGATCATTGGTCATGGAAGAGTCTCTATCCAATTCCCTGATGGTCGAGTGAAGGGGATCTCTGGGGTTATGCATATCCCAGGCTTAGCACGGAACCTGCTTTCTGTAAGTAGTTTGAATGATGCAGGTGTGTAGGTTGTCTTTTCGAAAGAAGGATGCAAGATGACTAGAGGATCTATGATGCTTGCTAAGGGTACTCGGAGAGGTACTCTATTTCAGCTGGAAACATGCATTGCACAATGCAATAGTTCTTCTGACTCAAGGAAGAGGGCAGCAGTCACTTCATCCCCACCATCTGAAAGAGCAGTGAAGAAATCTATTGTTTCTAGTCTTGATGATTGTAATCATGCATTGGAAGTTAAACTTCCTCCAGAAAAGACAATGTTATAGCATAAGAGATTTGGCCACATTGGTGAGAAGGGTCTGCGTACGCTGAAAAATAAGAACATCGTTAAGGGGTTAGATGATTGTAATCTTGATTTTGACTTTTGCGAACATTGCATTTATGGAAAACAAAACTGTGTTTAGTTTTACTCGAGTTATCATAAGTCTTCTGGTGTGTTGGACCTTATTCATTCTGATGTGTTTGGTCCTATTAATGTTCCTTCGTTATCAAAATTTGTAAACTTTGTATCTTTTATAGATGATTACAGTAGAAGGACATGGATTTATTTTCTCAGAAGCAAATTTGAAGTCTATAGCAAGTTTAAGGAGTTTAGAGCCTTTGCTAAAAATTAGACTGGTAAAAAGATTAAATGTTTGAGAACTGACAACGGTGGTGAGTTCTGTTCTATAGAATTCGATAAGTATTGCAAGGAACTTGGGATTGAAAGGAACAAGACAACTCAATACACCCCGTAGCAAAATGGAGTTGCAGAGAGGATGAACAAGACACTAATGGAGAAGGCTAGGAGTATGCTTAGTGGAGCTAGTCTAGAACAAAAGTTTTGGGTTGAAGTTGTTGCCACTGCTTGCTATCTAGTAAATAGATCTCCTACATTAGCTCTTGTTGGAAAGACACCCATGGAGGTGTGGTCTGGTAGAAAGCCTTCAGTAAGGTATTTTCATGTTTTTGGTTGTGAGGCATATGCACATGTACCTAGGGAGAAACGGTCAAAGTTGGAGAATAAAGTTGTTAAGTGTATCTTTATCGGGTATGGTGTTGGTGTGAAAGGATACAAGCTTTGGGATCCCGTGGCTGAAAAAGTGTTGTATAGAAGAAGTGTCATCTTCAGAGAGCTTACACCTTCTTCCACTGTTTTGCAGCTAGAAGAAAAAGAAAAGAAAGAGGATGTTGTTCAGTTTCCTCTCACCCCTAAGAAGACTGAACAGAAAGACAATGTTGGACCTGATGATGAGGAGAGCTCTAGCAGCTCTGAAAGCTCAAAGGAAGAAGATGAACCTCAACCTCAGCTCTTGAGGACATCTTCATAGATAAGGAAGCAACCTAAAAGGTTTGGTTTTACATTGCTTGATTCTAGTTGTGCTTATGCTTTGCTGACTAATAGTGATGGACCTAGAACTGTATCCGAGACTTTGGCTATGAAGGATGTAGGTTCCTGGAAGGAGGCCATGGAGGAAGAAATGGCTTCTTTGGAAAAGAATCAAACTTGGGACTTGGTGCCTTTGCCTCCTGGACAAAAACCCGTTGGATGCAAATGGGTGTTCAAGAAGAAGATTGGTGCAGATGATAGTATTGAGAAGTATGAGGCCAGATTGGTTGCGAAGGGGTATTCACAAGTGGAGGGTATAGATTATGGTGAGATCTTCTCTCCCATTGCAAAGTTGACATCCATTCGATTCTTGTTGTCACTCACAATAGCTTATGACTTGGAGGTAGAACAGATGGATGTGAAGACAACTTTCCTTCATGGTGACTTGGAGGAAGAAATCTACATGTCACAGCCAGAGCATTACATGGTAAAAGGTAAAGAAAATTTGGTTTGCAAACTTAAGAAGTCTTTGTATGGTTTGAATCAATCCCCTAGGAGATGGTACATGAAGTTTGATGCCTTTGTGTTGTCAATTGGATTTGTGAGATCGAAATCGGATCACTACATTTATTATAAGTTAGATGGTGATCGTATTCTCATTGTTGCACTGTATGTTGATGATATGTTGCTCATTGGGAAGGGTAAGAACATGATTTCTAATTTTAAATCTCAGTTGTCAGCTCAATTTGAAATGAAAGATTTAGGGGCAGCCAAGTACATTCTAGGAATGGAAATTAGAAGAGATAGAACTAATAGAAAACTTTGGTTAAGTCAGAGTAAGTATGTTAAGACCATGTTGGATAGATTCGGCATGGGAGATTGTAGACCATTGTGTGTTCCCATTGCCTTGGGGACAAAGTTGTTTGTTGAGGATTGTCCAAAATCTCCCAGTGAGGTGGAGGACATGAGCAGAGTACCTTATGCTAGTGTTGTTGGTAGTTTGATGTATGCTATGGTTTACACAAGACTAGACATTGCCCAAGCAGTGGGAGTCCTTAGTTGATTTATGGCTAATCCTGGACGGGTATATTGGGATGCAGTTAAACGAGTGTTCAGATATTTGAGGGGTACTTCTGAGTATTCCATTTGCTATCATGGCAATGTTTCAGGACCTCCGCATTCTGTTGATATTCATAAATTTGTAGATTTAGATTGGGCAGGTGACATTGACAGTAGGAGATCCACCAGTGCTTATGTGTTTACACTATTTGGTGGTCCTATTAGTTGGATGAGTAAGTGACAACCAGTTGTTGCTTTGTCCATGATAGAAGCTAAGTACATGGTAGTAACTCATGCTTGTAAGGAAGCCATTTGGATTAAGAGATTGTGTTCAGATATTGGTGTTGATGCAGGTCAGATCACGATCAGTTGTGACAGTCAGAGTGCAATTTGCCTTGCAAAGAATCCAACTTTCCATGCTAGAACCAAGTACATTGATGTTCAGTTTCACTTCGTGAGGGACATGGTTGAGGATGGAAAGGTAAATTTGGAGAAGGTAGATACTTTGAAGAATGATGCAGATGCATTGATAAAACCAGTGAGCACAGAGAACTTCAGATGGTGTTCCGAGTCTATGCGCCTCTTGGCCTATAGCAGTTAAACCCTGTTATTTACATTGGCTCTTGAAAGGTGTTTGACAAGTGGGAGAATGTTGGGAATTAAGGTGTCTCAACCTTTGCAAGTTTCTAGCATTTATTATTTAATTGTATTTATTTTTTGCCTATTATTGTAATTTGGATGCAAATCCTATTTCGTCACTTTGTGGGAGTTGGCACGATGATGTGTCATCCTACATGGAAGGTGACCACATGTATTTTTTGTCCTCATATGAGGAGATAGGCGTTCCACCTTGTGGTAGAAGAGTTTTGCCATGTGTTGGCATCTTTCAGGTGTTGTAAGAGGTTTATGACACGTAAGAGTTATGACAGATTCCTATGACAGAATCTATGACGTGTAAGGGCCAGAAATGGAAGATTATATGACAGGTGAAGACAAGTGTTCGAAAGCATCTTGCATGGGGAAGTATACACCCAAGCTTGACTATGACAAGGTTGTAAGAGAATCTGCTATTAATAGACATTTATGATAGATTCTCTTACAACTGTAAGAGTTGTCATATATGATGGATTTTATGACATTGTAAGAGCATCTGTCATACCTTAATTGGGTAAATTTGGGGTGCCCAAGTTGGGGGGTTGTAAGGGATGAAAGAGAATGACTTACAAGTGTCATACACATGTTTTATGGCCTTGGAAATTGGGCCACATGGATTTGGACGAGTTCCTTGTGTGACTTGCTCTAGAAGCTACCTCCATTGTACTACTTCTCTATATATACAGGGGTTTGGAGATGGAGTTTGTATCACAGGTTTACAGGTACTGTTATGCTACCGGATTGGCTCCAGACACGAGTGTGGAAGGCCATTGAAGCTTGCATTGCAAGTGTAATGTAAACATTCTTTCAGATTTGTTAATACATTGTGCAAGTTTCTGAGTGTGGGGTTTTTCACCTGATAAGGGTTTTCCCCACCATAAATCTCTGTCTCTCTTCTTCTGTCTTCTTTCTGGCTCTTGTGTTTTGCTGTAATATCTCATGTTAATGGTTTAACACTGCTGTAATAGTTAGGATAAATTTGAATTTGCATAGCCCTCTCCTCATTAGATTAGTGTAGGAAGCGTTTCCTCACACCTAACTTCCTTTCATTAATGAGGGCATTTGAAACCATTAGAGTTGGTGCCGGTAGACTTGAAAATACATTTTGTATGGCCACATCAATACAAAGCCCTTCACATCACATTTCTCATCAAGTTTGACTCCATGGTATGCCAGCTAGGAAAATACTCCCTAACAGGTGGGGTACTGCTATGTTAATGAAAGTGTTGGATAGAAAAAAGGGTGTCACTCGTGCCGCCTCCCACCACAGCTTGGTTTCACTTTTTTTTACACGAATTTATATTAGAAGCAATAATCCATATATTGGGTAGTCTAATAAGGTTTCTTTTAGTAAAATAAGGTTTCTTTTAGTAAAATAAGTCTCTGCATAGGGATTTACTACACTGCAACACAGATTTAGGGGTTAGCTTATAAACTCATTAGAAATGAATTTATTTCATTTCTAGGGATGGTGTAATGCTATGGCTAAATTAATTTCACTTCTGGGTTACATAAATTCGACAGAAATTATATTTTTTGAAATGAGCCCTAACAATTGATTAGAAATTTCTAATGGTAGACAACGTTAGCCCTGGTTGGCTTGACCATATGTGCCCGCTTGTAAAATGGTCCTGAATTCTACGTGGCGAGGAAACAAGGTGGATCCTTTCACCTCTATCAATCACCAACAGTATGCAAAGAAGAATATTCGCAATCTTTAGAACTCTGGAAGGAGTGTAAAGAGTGCTCATAGTGCGGATAGGAGATAATGCAGTCCCTCTTAGAACAAGGTCTTACTGGGTCCACACCCACATCGGTAAGTGCAATGCTGTGGCCGACTCTAGTTCAGTTGTCCCTGTTTCAGATTTATTTTGGTTTTTTTTTCTTTTCTAGAAGATTGTGATGCTGCCCTCCTCCATAAGAATCTCAAATTTCAAAATAGGAAAAAGGTTGTAGAATTGAGCTTTACACCTATTGTTTACATTTAAAAAAAACAATCGATTTTGTGCAATCCCTTGAATCATTACGTTTCTGTTAGACTGCCTCTTTTTGAGATATATTGTGTGCCTTAGTTATGCACTCCTTATTTGCATATATTCTTAAAATTTGTCAACGAAAATTTGGCAAAATGGTTTTGATTCTTTCTATTTCTTAAAACCTTAAACCGTAAACCATCTTAACCTTCTGAAACTTTCTAAATTTTAGAGATTTGGTTAGAATATCTTTCTTTTTAAGAGATTAAATGTCTTTCCCTCTTCAACCGTATCTTTCTTTTTAGCATTTTATTTTTAAAAAAAATTATCTTGTTTTATTTTAGGAAAATGTTAATTCCTCTTTCTTTTTAGCATTTTATTAAAAAAAAAATTATCTTGTTTTATTTTAGGAAAATTTTAATTCCTCTTCTATATAAAGGAAGAAAATATCTTTTTATGTATGGAATAGTTTTATTTATAGAAAGACTACTTAAATAAAATTAAATGTGAATTTATTTTTTTATTATTGAGTAAGAATTTTATTTATTTATTTTTATTTGTTTCATATAGAAAGAATGTGAACTATTTGGTGTATAAGGATAAGAGTTTTTCTGCTATTGTTTCGCATAGACTTATAGAAAGAATATAGCTTTTATTTAAAATGTATGTAATAGGAAAAAGTTTTAGAAAGTGTATAGATTTCATTGATCTTTTTTATCTCTCTATCGTCATTGAAATTTTCTTACCTTATGTGAACAATAATTGATTATGGCAATCCCAATCTCTATTTTCTATATAGATAAAGTTTTGATAGCCAACATTGTCAGAAGGCCAGCATTACACACTTATCATTCTTTTACCTAAAAGTTCTTATCTCTTTATCCTTTTATGTGCTTATCTCCTTGACCTTACTTTCCACGATAGGACTTCTCTATGAGTTTTTTCTTTCCACTAACTTTTCTTCTCATGTGCTTCATAACTGTTACTGACGAGTCATGTGGATGGGTTTCCCTCAGTAATCTACCTTAATTTTGTTTAGCAATATATTATTATTTTATTTCAGTTAAGGAGTATAGCCCTTGCAATAGATTTATTAGAATATTTTTTTGGTAACTTTTTAAGGATATATTGTTTATCAAGTAATTGGATCAGGTTTGATAAGATAGTAGGTTATGTTCTCGTAGAGGACGACAATTCGAATTCATGAGTAGTTTTCTATTTGGGATTACTCTATGATTTCTGTAGAATAATGGTCTTTTGGTTATTGAAGGTGTTGTCAATGAATGTGGTTAGAACCTCTTCTTAACTAAATTAGATTTTCGTTAAGGTTAGTGGATTAAGGAGAACAATATAGTATGTTATCAGTATTTACTTGATGCATGTGTTATTGTATTTACCTTATCCTGTGAATTGAAATAATCTCATCTTATGTATGGATAGTGTGTTTATTTAGATAGAAGAACTAGCTCTTTGGTGTAGATAAGTGAGCCTTGTTTTCTTGTTAAGAACCTAGTTCAGAGTTGTTAATGTTCCTTAATGAATTATTATTTGCATGTCAACTCGGTGATTGATAGTTTGAGTTCTGAACTACAATGCCTCTGTGCTATGCATATGTAGGCAAGGCCATCACTGATGAGCCCCTGAGGCATTAGGTCGGCCCCTTAGGGCCTTTAGGTTAATGCTTTGATATCTAATGTGTTATTTATCAACTTTGTAAAACTAATGATTTTGTTGAGTTGTGCAGGTTTAGAAACTATTACCTGTACAGGGTACTGGAGCTAAGAAAGAATTTCCTCACCTTGTGAATGGATGATCATTTGGTGTTTATTGAAATTGAGAGGAACTGTATAGGATTGTTGAATCTTGATTTTCAAATTTATACTAGGTTATTGTTGTAGGAGAATATAATGTTGTGAATGTCGTTAATTGTGCCTAAATGATTATATTTGTATGTTGTAGTCCCCATGTTCTCATTAATGATTCCATGCTATTTTTAAAGTTGGATTTAAATTAGTTGTCTAGAAAGATTTACAATACTCTAGGATGTTATAATGATTAAAAGTGTTTATCATCTTCCTTGAATGGTTTAACTTAACTTTAGTTGAAAGGTTGTTTCTTTTTACTTCTTTTGCATTAAGTAAGTTTTCTCGATGCTTCTTGTTTGTATCCCTAGGTTTGTTTTCCCCTGGCAAGGTGTCAATGTTGTCTCATTTTACACTTTTCTTACCTTCCCCCATGTTAGTGCGATGGGGTTTTAGGGACAGGTAAAAAAAAAATTGTAACTTCATGTCATGGCCACATGGCTAATGTGGGCATGACATAGGGTTTTGCATGTCATGACCACATGGCAAATGTGGGCATGACATTCTCCAACAAAGAAGCAAATAAATTTTTTAAAGAGGTCAAAAATGAATTCAGGAGTAAGATAAGAATGAACAAACTGATGATTGTAGAGATAGATGAAATAGTCCAAGAAACTAAATAAATTTTGAGAAAAACATTGGATAAGAATAAGTTCTTTGTTGTGTCAGATAAACCTACTGATGACACACCAGTCTTGGATGAAGAAGTGTAGTAGAAGGATAAGCAACAATTTGGAATGGATGATTCCTCAATCCTGAAGAGGAAGCAATAAGCAGGGAAGAAGTAAAAATTACAAATGAATTGCTAATGTAGGATGTATTCTAACTCCTTCGAATCATTCTAACAAAGACAATACAGAGATGAATACAAAAGCAAATGATCAAATTGAAGATGATTCACTGAAGATTGAAGAGCATGAAATAGAAAAGGCTAAGAACCATGAAGAAGAAGAAGTCAAGGGTAAGGAAGATGAAGCAGAAGAAGATGGTGCAAATGTTGATGCACCCAAACAAAATAGTCCTGATACTGACACTAAGAAAACTCAAGGAAAGGAAGGTGGTCCAAAAACTATGGCAAGAGACACTGCAAATGCAGTGAAGAGTTTCCTGAGTAAAGAAATGCTAGAGTTTGATGAACCAGAACTAATTCAAGGACCAATCAACTTGGATACTCTCTCTCCAGTCCAAATGATGAAGATAGCATCTTTCACACAAGCCAAGGCAAGAGAAGAGATATTGAAATCTCACATAGTGGATAGTGAGCTATTAGGCCTTGCATCTGATATATTGGAGAAGATAATGCTAACTTTCCAGAAGAATCCATCTGATTCTCCCTCTAGAAATCTAAAGAGCCTTGTAAATTCTGTAAGTATACACTTTGAGTCCTTTGAGAAGTCTGTAGAGATTAAAGTCTAGAATGAATTTTTGGATAAGAGATTTAGTGAACTAAAAGGCCTAATAGGGAATGATAGAAAGGTACTTGATATCAGCATAAATAGTATTCAAAATGCTCTTAATGATGGAGGTGATGTATACAAATTTTATCTATCTCAGCCCAAAGTTATTGAGGATATTGAGAAGAAGATAAAGGAGCGAGAATAAAAATTATTGAATCTATCTCAAAATTTTGATCCTCTAACAGTTTCTCTAGTAAGTCAGGAGTGTCAAGTAATCAGCTTGACTGATGAAATAAAGAAACTTGTTAAAGAAAAGAGCAATATTGTGGATAAAATGTGTGAGCTCTGGGGATTGATTGACCCCAAGTTAGAAACAATGTTTACTACTTTATCAGAAGCTCAAGTTGCAGTCTGGACATGTGATCCTTCATATATGAAGAAAGCAGAAACACTGGCATTCCTACTAAGTGGACACATCTGAATTTTAGATGGTATGAAAATAAGTTGGGCCTCTGAACTTGTGTAACTCAAAAATAGTTTTGCAAATATTCTCGAGTTCATGTAAATATAATACATAGATTATTTGTACATATGCAGCCTTGTATACATATTTCTTGTGTAGATTTTGGTTTATGGATCCCACCCTTTGCCATTGATGTCAAAGGGGGAGTGAGAGATAGTGAAAAATGAAAGAAAATGAAGAATCCATCAAAGGGGGAGCAGTGGAAGAATATATATGTGTACACAGCAGGGGTAGTCAGTCATGACACTTAGTCATTTTTCACTAAGTGTTGCCATCAATGCCAAAGGGGGAGATTGTTGGCATGAGACACTATAAGGCATGTCATGTGTTGTCATTGATGGAAACTAATTTTATTCCACACATCTGCAATGCAATGTCAGATCATACCGGAAGTCAGTTCCAAGATTTGTTTAGTCCGGGTAGACAGGAATAGGCTATATGGCAGAGTTCAATATTTTGGTCAGCGGATCTCTCCAGTTAATCATTGTGTGTTATAAATCTGAGGGAGTGTAGAGGAATGTCAGGACAATCTAAATCCAAGATTTCAGCCACTGGTGATAAAGGGATTAAAAGTTATGAGCATCTGAGTACAAGTTATGAGCATCTGAGTACCGAGTCTTAATATGATAGAACAGTTCAGTGAAGAATAGGCTGACCTATGTTAGATCCTTGTTCGGATCTAGTAGAATTATTTTGGTGAGTTGCGTATGGGATATAATGTTAGTGGCTGACATGTATGGTGACCTGCAAGTATTATTTTTGGTACACATCAATATTGGTGTATGGATTCAGCTGACAGAATAGAGTACTTGTATTATTTGTTAAGTTCTTCATAAGGTCGACAAAATGGTGATTGAATTTCTTAAGGTAGATATATATAGCCAATGGATTTGAGTGTATTGATGTGTGTGTAATGTGAATATGGAGTAAATGTGAAAAGATCAGATAAAGATGCAAAAGAGAAGAGATCTAAGGTCTAGATTATGGTAGAGCAGTAAACAGAGTAGAGTAAAGATGAAGTGTGTAGGATTAATATTATGTGCTTAACTAGAACTGAATTCTTGCATTAGCAGATGCTATTCATCAGTTCAAAAAATCTATAATCTTCTTGTAATCATTCTTGTAGGTAGTGAGCCTAAAGGCATGTGCCTTCTGTATTTATAATACTTTTAACAGGGTATTAATCTTTGTGGATTAACCTTCACCGTGGTTTTCCCTTAACTGGGTTTCCACATTAAAAATCTTGGTGTCAAGTGTGTTATTTGTGTTTCTGCTCATGTGTTATTGATTCATGCTTTCATGGTTATAATAATGATTTGTTAATAAATGATAGAGAAGAATTAATTGCAGTAAGTGTTAAAGTTTTGAGACAACTGATTCACCCCCCTCTTAGTTGTCTTCCATAACTCCAACATAACATTCCACAGAGAAAAGAGCACCTTGGACAGGGGCATTAGTGGTAGTGTCCCCAAGTATTCTTCATCACAAACTTTGAAAAATGGTCAGTTATTAATCTTTGCCTGCTACCTCAGTTTGCAAGGATTTGTCGTAATTCATCAAATTACTTACTGTTTTGCATAATTTGGGGTTTTAGGGTATTTAAGCATTAAATTGAGATATTGATTGATAACATCTAAGCTTCCACATTGTTCCAAGTGACATTCTAACCTGAAGGTTAATCCTCTTGCAAAAGTGTGATTCAATTTGGTTGATATGTCCTTGAATGTTTGTTGAGAAAGGAGGATTTAACCCACACATCCATAAAACCCCATCATCTTCTTTTCCCACTAAACACATATGAAACAAACTATTAAAATCAGCCTAAAATTTCAATAATGCCACCTAGAACTTCACAAGCACCATTCTAGCAATCGTTTGCACAATTTTGTGTCTTAGTAGTGTCATCCCACTCTTCATTTATGCCATACTATCCATCAATAGCATCATTCTACAAATAGGCATCCATAGGGTCATTTTTGTCCTCTAATTGTAAAAATTCACCCAAAACTTCACAAGTTCCATTCTAGAAATCATTTGCACAATTTTGTGTCTCAATAGTGCCATTCTATGCCTCACTAGTGTAATTTCATTCCTCAATAGCGTCATTCTACAATTAGGCTTTCACAAGTGAAATTTTGTCCTCAGATAGCCATAAACCACCCAAAACTTCACAAGCGCCATTCTAACAATCATTTGAACCATTATGTGCCTTAGTAGTGCCATTTTGTTCCTTAGAAGTGTCATTCTAAGCCTCAAAAGCACCCAGATACCTCAAAAGTGCCATTCTAAGCCTCAGAAGCACCCAGATACCTTAGAGCCATCATTTTTAGCATCAATTATACCCAGTTTAATCAGAAGCACCATTCTGAGTATTAGTTGTGCCTAGTTTCATTAGAAGTGCCATTTTGAGTATTAGTTGTGCCTAGAGACATCATATGTGCCATTCTATCCATCATAAGAACCATTTTGTCCATCATATGCTCCATTCTGTCCATCATTAGCACCATTCTATTCATCATAAGTGTCATTCTATACATCATTTGCATCAATCTCAAAAATTTGATAGAGGTGAGACTTTTGATCACTTCTGTGGCACTTTTGACACATTGAGTCACACTTTTGACTATGAAACAACCTATCAAACTTTAAACAGTCATAACTTTTGCAAATCATATTGAAATTCAACAAGATTTTTTTTAAATGACATAGAAAATCATAAGGAATCTATTGATTCCATCTAATTATATATATATTGATTTTTAAACCTAATTATCAATCTTAATACACATACTTTGAAACATCACTAGTCCATCCATAATCAAAGATATGCTTCAACAAGTCAAACTTTAGTCATATCATCAAAAATCATCATCAAAATGGTCTTGATAATCAATAAGACTAGGTTAAACCCCATTCCATCTCCAATTCAACCAATATCCTCATCATACCTAGATGATATAGAAACACAAGAACTTAAATGCCTATATGGATCCCATCCCCAAACCATACCTTCAATCCAACACACGTCACTATCATACCAACCTCACTCATCCACATCTCTTAGTCATCTTGAGGCATGTATACAACAACTTAAACATGACTATGAGAGATTAGATCCTATCAACAAGAAAAAAATCAAAGAGCTCCAAATGCCCTTAGCACATCTCATCACTGGAGATCCTCCTAATGCTATCATATCAACATCATCATATAACATGTTCATGCAAAATCCAAGTCATCAAATCATGAATCCATACTTAGACATGTGTACCCCTTACATTCCAACATTGGCTAGCACAAATTACAACCTTATACCTAATTGCATACCCTATGACAATGGAAATCAAGGTCATCCCCTATCTACATATATCCCTCCATCCATTTCCCAACAACCATTTTCATATGCAATTCCTCCACCTAATTGTTCCTCTAATCCAAGTCCATTAACCCCTTATATCCCTCCATCCATTTCCCAACAACCATTTTCCTATGCAATTCCTCCTCCTAATGTTAATTATCCATTAGTCCACATACCTTCTAATTCATTCTATCCTCTATCACCCACACAATATAATACTTCACCCAATCTACCATATAATCCACCATCAAATCCTCTTATCCATCCATCCATATCCACTCTGATTATCCCCCCACCCGATCCAAATCCTAACCCCACAACATCTGCCATCATTGTCCATCCACTATATGCATATCTTACTCCAAAAGTCATGAAGGATGTGACCTAAGGATTCCTAGCAAAGAATCAAACACTATCATGCACTCAAACATCTATCCTTGATCCTAACAAAGAAGCTCCTAATAGCATGTCTACTACTCCAACACCATAATCCACTCCTATGCATATCCATCCCATTAAAGAGTCCCCTACCATGAATCTAAATCAAGAATCATCATGTAGTGAAGTTGTTGATCATCTAGAGCCTATTAAGTCTATTCAAGAACTTTCCACTTCCATCCAAACCTAAGAGATATGTCATGAGTCTAGTCCAAAGCATGTGGAAACACCAACCCCTTATCCTAATCAAGATCGACACACCTCCATTCATCCTATTCATAACTAGTATCACAATATCAATGCTAATCCCCTCTATGATCAAGATAATATCTATGATCAAGATCCTATCTCTGATCATGAAAGCCATGATGATCTTCTTAGCCCACTTTATGTGTTACATGAGCTAGAGATTATCACTTCACCTATTCATAATCCCACAACCATCCATGATAAAGATATCCAAATCACTCCTAACCATCCATCCACAACATCCCCTTCCCAGAATGAGACACTTGATCCCCAATAAAATATTGACAATCAAACAAGTAACTTGTGTCCTACCACTTCACCTCTTAATGAACAAAATGTTAGTCAAGATCCAAAATCCCAAGTCATCCATTTCTCAATCCTACATTATCTCCTATTGATCCTCCACCATATCCTATCAACCCCATTCCAAATCCATTATCCTATCCAATTGGTCCTGCTACTTTCATGCATGGTGGTTCTATTATCGAAGAGGAACAAATTTCATCCACCACCCCACCTTCTCCATCTAATAATGGACTTGTGTCTTGTTTCCAAAATTAAAAAACATGTCATTGCATATCGTATGTTCCAAAACATGAAATATCAAGCCTTCATGAACAAGACATCTTAGAGCCCATCCATGTCCCCTTCCATCCACAAATGCACGACCTTGGTTTTACATCCCAAGAAAAACAATCCAAATATGTGGGTACCACCTCCATGCCTCCTAAAGTTACTTTTTCCAATCCAAAACCTGGTGCACATCATCACACCTCCAAGTCATTTGTCACCATCCCTCCTCCATCATCATACCATTTGCAAATGCATGTGACCATACATCTCCCTCCATCCACTCTTCCTCCACTCTTTCCAACTCCTAATATTCCCATCTTTAAATCCTATAATCCCTTAATCCATCAATACACTCATCCCTCCATCCACACATCCCACTCCCTTAAATTCCCTCTCATTCCTAATCATGGCCAAAAAATGCACACATTGGCCATATATGAACCTATCCCCAACCCAATGAGATTCAAAAATAAAAATTTGGATGCTTCCACACATACAGTAGAATATCCACAAAATCCTCAAGAATATCATGTCATAGAGCATCAATACACAAAATCGGTGTCAAATCCATCTCAAAAGTTGCATACACCCATACGCCTAAAAATAAACATGCAAATAGTATGGGTCCCTATTAGCAGGTTACTTGACAGAGAATAGAGATAATTGGAGGAGATTACACATCATGTGGAGACTGGAGTTGATAGAGGACACATCCCTATAGGAAATAGATACAGTATATATAGATATAGGATATAGTAGAAAGTAAGCATGAGAATAGGAGTATATTCTGATGTAATCAATAACATAGAAGTCATGTATGTAATTAATGAGGTAGACTCAGACCTACCAGAGGATGGACTGATGATTTATTCATTTCATTGTGATTAATATATCTATATGAAGGTCTACCAATAGCAGGTAACTTTGTGTTTTATCCTATTTTGATGTATATGTGATGTTTGTTTGGGTTATTCTATATGTTTTGCTGTCAATCTCTAGCTACCTAACTTGAGTATAAATTCACTATAAAGAATTGACTGAGGACTGGATTTGTAGACTGATAGCTCCACTACATTTCGTGCTAACATTTGGTTTCATTGACAAGACCCTGGAAGAAGGTAGTTAAAGATTGGAAGGGTAAAAAATCCAAAGAAGTAACATAGAGTTCTGAAAAGGAGAAAAGGAGAGCTTGGAGAGAAATTTTTTTAAATTGTGGAGGAATTGAAGTCTCCATAGGTTTCTACCTCTGTGAGAGGGGGACATGCGCTTAAGGGGATGGAGAGTGGAAAGGGGGTAAGGTCCGCAAGGGCCTTTCAAATGATGTGACTCTTCAAACATGGATTCCATGGGATATATGAGGATTAATGGAACACCAAATCAAGAAAAACCCATGGTGAAAGGGGAGAAGTGGAGGAAAAGAGACATCGATGAAGAAATTAGAACTAGAATGGAGATAGGCAGAGAAGAGAGATTGAAACAGATTCAAGAATGAAAAGAATAATACTGTAGAAGGATGGAAAAGGCACAAGAGATTGAGACAAGAAGGATAACAAAAGTTGTGGAAGAAAAGCAGGAAGATCTGGAAGAGCACGCTAATGGGGGTGCTACTGGAAGGCAAGAAGAAGACAAGAACATCATAGAGGATGATGTTGAGTGTGCCATAGTGGATGTTGCTAAAGAAAGGAGATCAGAAGGTGAACAGATAGAAGAGATTATGGAGGAAATTACTGAGCACACCATTGGAGGTGCCACCAGAGAAAAATGTGGAAGGACAAGTGAAGAAAGAGACAAATTAGGGTTTATGGTGTAGACTACTAAAAAGAGGAATTAACACAAAATATTTTGAATATGCATGAGGAATATATAGAGGAGCTAATTTGGCAAAGATTTAAGGAGATAAGTAAAGGAGAATAAGATGCGATAAATATTGGAAAGAATTTTGAGGGTTTGAGAAGGTTATTTTGGCAAGCCAACATGATGTCATTCACAAATGAAAGAGTATCCCCTAGTTTGAAGAGGCACAAACCTTGGACCATGAGTCACCCCAAGTGCCATATAAAGTCTAGAGAATTTTAGCTCGAAAAAGGAAGATATTTAAGCAAAAAAAGAAGCAGAAGGAATAGCAGAGATCCGAAAAAATTTTGTAGAAGTTTTAAGAGAAGAGTACATTGAGATATGATTACAGAGAGATAAGGGAAGAGAAGAGAATCAAGTTGATAAAAGGTAGCCTAACCAGAGGAATAGCTTGGAGGAAATCTACTGCCAAGTATCGGAGAGTGGGAGAAAAGAAATCATGGATACCCTAGTTAAGTTACTTGTATTTGAGAAGGATACTACTGAGGCAGTGGAGTACATTTTGGTCTTGGAGTCTATTTGGAACTAGAAGTGAGTAACAAGGGATGAAATTAAGCTATTTGACTTCATAGGTACCTTGTGGAATGAAGCATTGAAGTGATATAGGAAGACATACCCAAATAATGATAGGGAATGGGATGAGATCAAGAAGCTATTTTTGGAAAACTTTAGTTTTAAATGTTCCAATAGAAGGAGTAAGTAAGATGAGAGATTTGATGCAATTGGAAAAAGAATCAATAAAGGAGTTTGATAAGAGATTCAAAGAGAAAACTAGGAGATTGGAGGAACCATTGACTAAGAAGTAGAAGATAAAATGGCTTATTTCTAGAATAAGACCTAAAAATAAGATTAGCCCTAGATGGAAGGATTTTTGAAACATATGCAGAAGCAATGACATTAGTCTACTGGATAGAGTCTCAACTGGCGCATATAAGACAAGATGAAAGAGAACCTAGAATTAGAGAAGTTGAAGTTGGAATTGGAGTAGATGAAGCTTAGGCAAGAGATATTAGCTTTAAGCAAGAAGAGAATACTCAAAAGAAAAGACCTAATATTTTGTTTTCATACTACACAAGAGAAGGCCACTTGAGAAATGAATACCCAAGGATGAAAGGTGAAAGACAACCTACTTCAATCAAAGAAGACACCAAAGCAACATTGAAAAAAGTCAATTTAGTATATTGTGGATTATGTGGAGAATGGGATGACCATGAAACACTGGATTGTCCTTCATAGAACTTCTAGAGGAAAAGAGACTTTAATGATGAAGAAAAGGAGATAGGGTTTGGTGGAAACACTACAAACTCTATGGAGAGTAGTAATATGAAATACATGAAAGAAATAAATTCATATGATCATGACTATAAGCAACCCAATTAGAGTAATGTTAATGCAATACAAAACTCAAATCTTGACAGTCCATCATATGGAAATAGATACAATAATGAGGACAAAGAGTGGTTTGGAGGCTATAGAGGAGGTAGAGGCCATGGAAGAAATTAAAGGAGGAAGGATGACACTTATTTCAACTACGGTAAGTTAGGTCATTTTGCTAGTGAATGTTGGAATGAAAGGAAAACACAATGTTCATTTTGAAATAGTATAGAGCATGATCTATTTTCTTATGAGAGAGCACAACAGTAGTTTTGGAATGAACAACCATAATCTAAGAGTGATGAAATACAGAACAAGGGGAACCAAAAATGAGCTAGGATCATAAGAAGGGAACCAAAAGGTCAAGGAGAAAGGACTTGTCAGAAGAATAACAAGGAGAAAAAAAATACATCTTCAACTAAATCTACAAAAGAAGAAGAATACTGCCAAAGAAACAAGCCAAAACAGATAGGAAAAGAGAAAACGAGAAAGCTATTGCACTGACAATACAAGCAACAAATGTTGAAAGGTACTTTGTCATTGAGACAAAAGAAGAAGAAAGTGAAGAGAAAGAAGTGTTTGTTCCCTCTAAGGAACAACATGAGGAAATTGTGAAGGAAGCCAAACAAAACATAAGAAAGGAGAAAGAGAAGGAGAAGCAATACAAGCAATTTTCACCGAAGGAGAAGTAGTTGTTCTCAAGCAGCTAGCTCAAATGACACAACAACACAAACTAATTGATAAGCTGAATCAATTCTCTAAGTATTGGAACGAGGAGCAAGGTCAGAAAAGTCAACTCTAGAGGATGGGAAGAATAGGTAGAGAAGCGAAGACAAAACCATTTATGGTGGATGTTCACATCAATCACAAAAAAGTCTAAAATGTCATGATAGATTTGGGATCAGATGTCAACATCATCACAAAGAAGTTGTGGGAGAAGTTAGGAAGACCTAAGTTGATAATGTTAGCAGGTTACTTGATAGAGAATAGAGTCAACCAAAGGAGATTAATGTTGGGAATTAAGGTGTCTCAACCTTGGTAATCCCTTGTATTATTTTATTGTATTTATTTATTTATTGCCTATTGTATAATTAGGATGCAAATCCTATGTTGTCATCTTGTGGGAGTTGGCATGGTGATGTGTCATCCTACATAGCATATGACCACATGTAAATGTATCCTCACATGAGGAGATAGGCATCCCACTTAGTGGTAGGAATATTTTACCATGTGTTAGTATCTTGGAATGTGTGTAAGGGAATATTGACCAAAATGGTCATGACAGATTCCTATGACAAAGTTATGACATGTAAGAGTCGGAAATAGAAGATCCTATGACAAGTATGGACATGTGTCAAGAAGCATCTTTGAAAAATGCATCTTTGGGTGCCCCAAGGTGGACTATGACATGTTGTAAGAGAATTTTCTATTTATAGCCTGTGTATGACAGATTCTCTTATAGCTGTAAGTTATGACAGCTATGATAGATTCTATGATGGTTTAAGAGTCGTAAGAGCATCTATCATAGCCCATTTTGGAAATAGGTGACCTCCTTGGGATGGGGTGACTTGACAAGTGTTAGGAACATCCTACAGTGTTGGACAAGTGTCTATAGGCAAGGGTTTTGGGCCATGAGGCCATGTTGGACGCACATCTCAATGTGGAGCCATTTTTGCCTTGTATTTGTTATATAAACAGGTGCTTTAGAGTGGAGATGTATTATGTGATTCACAGGTACCATTATGTTGATGGATTGTCTCTAGATAAGAGTGTCGAAGACACCTAAGAGCTTGCATTGCAAGTGTGTTGTAAACCATTTCAGTTTTGATAATACATTATGCAAGTTTTGGAGTGTGGGGTTTTTCTCCCAAAAGGGTTTTCCCCATGTTATATCTTGTCTCTCTTTCTTCTGTGTCATTCTATGTGTATGTGTATTGCTACAATATCTTTGTTGTTGTGTTAACATCACTGTAATTATAAGGATTTAAAATAATTTGCACTCTACTTCCCTCATTAGATTAGCGTAGGAAGTGTGTTCCGCGTACCTTGCTTCCTTTCAGTTGGTATCAGATGTTGATCACCTTTGGTCCTAGTTGTTGGGTAGGGGTTTTTTGAGCTGATCTTAGATTGAGTGGGAGTCTGTGCAGAGTATTCTATAATCTTGTTGCAGGAAGGAGATGGAAAACACATCTGAAAGAATAGAGATGGAGAAGTTTAATGGCACCAATTTTGAGTTATGGAAACTTAAGATGGAAGACATGCTAGTTGATCGTGACCTATGGGAAACTGTATCTGATGTAAAACCAACTGCAATGTCACAAGCAAATTGGGATCTCAAATATTGGAAAGCTAAGTGTCTCATAAGACTTAGTCTAGCTGATTCTATCTTGTTAAATGCCCATGAGGAGAAGAGCACAAAAGACCTTTGGAAGAAGTTGGGTGATGTTAATTAGGCCAAATCCCTGGTGAACAAACTTTTTCTGAGAAAGAAGTTGTATTCTTTGAGGATGGAGGATAGAGGATCAGTTGTAGATCACCTGAATGCTTTCAACATGTTAGTTGCACAATTGACATCCATTGGTGTGAAGATGGAGGAGGATCATTGTATGACCTTGCTGTGTTCTTTGCTGGACTCATGGGATCATCTTGTGATGGCTATTGGGAGCACCACATCCACATTCAAAATGGATGATGTGGTATCTTCGCTGTTATCCAAATAAATGTGGAGAAAGTCTTCTAAGGTAGCTGTGATCTATGAATCAAAATGAAAGTAGAAATATATATCAAATGCAAACACAAATGATTATACCTTCATAATGAGTCACAAATCCAAGATTGTGGGAAGGAGTTGCACTCAATAGCTCCTTAGATTTTACCCAATTTGACTGAAATGTGGATTGCTCTTGCTTTCAACACAATAGGATGAGAGATTGGATGATGGAGTGGTAGATTAGATAGGGATGAGGCATGATTTTGACATTATGGTAGTGTGATGAGGAGATTGTGGAGAGATTTTGGCAGAGGTTGGATGCAATATGAAGTTCCTCTAGATGGCTTAGAGAAGGGTCTCATTTATAGATTTTTGAAAAGGAGAATGGAGGGTGATGATCAAAAGATGAGATCAAGGGATAGGAATGAATGAGAGTTAGGGTTAGGATTGAAGCCATAGCCTTGTGACAAGTGTCACAATGGGAGTGGATGAGAGAGATCAAGGGTTGAAGTTTGGTCAATGGGATTGGAGGGCTCTCATTATTTGTGAATTTTAAATTCACATGGGGAAAGGTGTGGAGGATAAAAATGAATTAAAGATTCATTTTTGGGAAGAGTGGACATGACAAGTGAATTAAAAATTCACCTCATGGGGGAGTGTGAATTAAAAATTCACTTTTATGTGGAGATGTAAAGAGAGTGATAAATGAGATGTAAGGAGGATTTGACCCTTTGAATAAAAAATTGATTTTTATTCAAAGGTGTGTGGGAGGATGGGCTAAGCAATGTTAATTAAGTGTTTAGCTTAATTAACTTAGGTCTAGGGGATAGGTAGGCTAGGGTAGATTGATTAAATAATTGTTATTTAATCAACTAGGCTAGGGATAGGTTGATTAATAGGGCAGATTAATTAGATAAGCATGATTTATATGATTAACAAGGATTAGGGAAATGGACAAAATCAACTAAATAAATATTGAGAATATTTATTTAATCAATGAGTATATAGTCATAAGGTATAATGATAAATTAAATGAATTAATTGATCACAAGGGATAGACAGATGGTTAGGGATAAATTAATTAAATAAAATGAATTCATTTAATTAATAGGAGGGATAAATAAGTGTAGAGATACGGGAAATTGGTTATGCAAAGCAAGTCAATTTTAGGTGTCTACAATAGCCAAAGAGGCTCTTGCAGTTTGTGGAAGACCCAAGGAGAAAGGAAAAAAAAGACAAGAAAGCTAAGAAGGGCAGATCTAAATCCTGTGGGAGATCCAAATCTCTTGGAAAGTCCAAGGCTCTTTGTTGGGACTATGGAAAAATTGGGCATTTCCAAAAGGAATGCAAAGAGGAGAAGAAAAAGGAAAAGAAGAATGCTCCTAATTCATATTTTGACAAGTCACAAGATGATGGTGATGCCTTCATCGCAGCCCTAGCAACCCATGCATCTAATGATGTGTGGTTAATTGATTCTGGTGCATCATTCCACATGACCTCACATCAAAGTTGGTTCATGAAGTATGAAGAGTTTGATGGTTGAAGAGTGTACCTAGGTGATGATTCTCATCTAAAGGTTGTTGGTCGTGGAGGAGTCTCAATCTGATTCCCTGATGGTTGAGTGAAGGGGATCACTAGGGTTATGCAAATCCCAGGCCTAACACGAAACCTACTTTCTGTAAGTATGTTGAATGATGCAGGTGTGCAGGTTGTCTTTTCAAAGGATGGATGTAAGATGACTAGAGGATCTATGGTTCTTGCTAAGGGTACTCAGAGAGGTACTTTGTTTCAGCTGGAGGCATGTACTTCATAGTGCAATAGTTCTTTTGACTCAGAGAAAAGAGCTGCAATCACTCCATCCCCACCATCTGAACAAGCAGTGAAGAAATCTATTGTAACACTTTCTGATGGTAGTGCACATGCTTTGGAAGTTAAACTTCCTACTAAAAAGACTATGTTATGGCATTTGAGATATGGCCACATTTGTGAGAAGGGTCTATTGGAAACAAGGTAGATAACTAAGAGGGGGGTGAATTAGTTATCTCTAATAACTTTACTTTATTTTTCCTTTTATAATTTGTGCAGCATCAAAACACATAAGCATATATAATCATGAGAGCAGAAATGAAATCAACACACATAATACAAGGATTTTAACATGGAAAACCCTGTTAACGAAAAAACCATGGGGTGACTAACCCAAGAATGTATTCTCTGTCAAAAAAATAAGAAGTACAAAATGGCACTTGCCAATTAGGGCTCACTGCCTGAGCACACTGCTCACAAGAGGCACACTGCCTACAAGAGACTCACTTTCTACAAAGTTTATGGAAGGTAACCAAGTGTTTGAACTAATGAGAGGCATCCACATATGCTGAGGTTCAGTTCTAGTTAGGCTCAATATACTGATCTAATGCATTTCATTCTTCCTCTGCTTTAGTGTTGTTGTTCTGTCACATACTGGACTTGTATTGCTACTTCCACACTTATCTCTACCTTTCTTCACACACTATATCTTCACACACACATCTTCATACCAAAATCTATTTGGTATATATATCCGTACCAAGGATTTCAACATCTTTCTAGTTGGCAACCAGATTACTCAAGATATTTACAAAACACTGATCTGTTGGCTAATTCCATGCCTAATATGTGATGCGTATCAAAAACATAGATTTAGAAGTCATCAATCATGTCAGCCAACCATGTATGATCCCTCAAATAGCTTGATCAACATTAATTACTCATCCGGATTGAAGTCTGATACTCTACCGATCAGTTCTTCCTCAGTCTACTGTACCTGTCTAGAACCCAACACTCAGATGCTCATATCTTTTCCATGATTCATCACCAGAGGCTCAATCTCTAGAATATAGTAGTCATGATACTCCTCTTGACTTGTCCAAGTTCACAACTTGCTGAGTTACACCCTCTGACAGATCTGGACCTGATTGTCAGACCTTGCTACATGCTCTGTTCTTGTTCACCGGACTAGAACACTCTTCAATCTAACTTTCGGTATAGGCATACTATATTTTGTGGATGTGTGGGATAGACTTTGTTGCCAAAAATGGCAACACTCATGAAGCCACATAGTGTCTCTTGCCAACAATCTTTGCCTTTGGCATTGATGGCAACACTTAGTGAAAAATGACTAAGTGTCGCATCAGACTTCCCCTTGGCTAATGCTCTATCTTATGCACTGTTTTACCAGAGCTCCCCCTTAGTTGGATTCCACATTTTTCACTACTCCTCACTCCCCGTTTGACATCAATGGCAAAGGGTGGAATCCACACATCAAAATTTACAAAAATCAACCTATACATAGCTGCATAAGTATATATACATGTTATACTTACATATACTTAAGTATATCCGCAAAAGTGGTCTTCAACTTGTTGATCATGATGTTATTCATAAACAAACATAGAATAAAAGCTACACAACAACATTTACTCATCTTGAAAGATACGATGAATTTAAATAATTCATGATCCTAAGTCTCTGTGGATTAGGTCTTAATCAACTGATGTTACTCAGTGGTTGATGTGTGTTGTTGTCTCCATTTTGGGGCCTTACAAATTTGATGTTCATCAGGATTCAGTTTCAAAAAAGATGCAACATAGAAAGTTATTCTACACAGTATATTTCCTTAAATGATATGTTATACTCAAATCCTTACAAGATATTTATCACTTTGTACATGCTTTAACTCAAATATGCTATGGATTTACAATTGTCCACGAGATATCTACATATTTCATATATTCTTGCTTATGATTGTCAATTATTTGCAATTATGATGGTGAACTATTCTGAAATTAAAACAAATGTAAAGTAAAACTTCAAATTATGATGAATCTTCAGCTATTGGGCTACATACACACTTAATACTATCATTCAAGAGAATAAATCAGACCATATGTTCACCAGGATGTTCCACAGCTAGATATAGTTGATGCAAACTTCAGAGGATGGTGAATGAAGACAATACATGCAAACTGATGAGCACTCCAAGGGACATAGCAAATCAAAGCATATATCAAGAATTCAGACATAGATTACTCAAGATTTACAAAGATTTGTAATCAAAATGTTCTTCTCTTTCATTAAGTATGCAAAAGATATGTACATATACAACAACTTTGAAATTAGCTCTGAGACTTCAACAAACAAATTTCAATTACGTTTTGAATGTCTTAAAATGAGGCATCCCTGCACCTTTTATAGAACAAGGTGAGGGAGCAGTTACAACTGATCAATGATCAAGATTTATCTATGAAGATCTACAGTGAATACTCTTCTTTGAATTTGTCAACATTATCATGTGGCACAAGTTGCCAGCTGGCAACCATCTGAAATACTTATTTTCGCTAAGTATCGGATGCCTATGCTTCTTTGTGATGCATCCTCATCTTCTTTTCACTCCTCAAGTTCATCATCCTCATCATCAAGTGCATCACTTCCCGTATCTTCATCATCCTGATGACTGTCTCCTTGTATATGGACCTGCATAGATGTCTGGATATTCTCATATGACTGTACTATCTTCTCTATCTCCCCGCCATCTTGAGTTCTTGCTTTGATGATGGCGTTTCTATGTATTTGATATTTGCCTCGAAGATTTTCCAACTTACTTCTCCTATTGCTAGATGTCTCATTGTAATTTTCCACCCTGACTTTCATCCTCATGATCTTATCCATAGTTTCTTCAGTCAGGTGGTTTAGAGGATCATCAACTACCTATTGGAAATTGCTACGTAGAGCTTTAATGGAAAAATCTTCATCTTGATTTTCTATCTTGCCTTCTACCTTTCTTTCTAATGCTTCCACAATTTCGGTCTCAAATGACATCATATCATGTAGCTTCATGCTAATATCTCTTAGTTTATTGTTCCATCTTTTAAACACATCACATTTAAACCTGATGTCTTTGTACCATATGTCTATCAATAGTTCATTATTGTTATTTAATACTTGTTTACTTATGAGAACTTGAGGATCAATCCTCTTTATTTCCTCCAAGGTAGTCAAAGCTTTCTCCAATAGAAAAGACCTTTTCCTAATCTCCATCTATAATTTATCAACTTTTTTCCTAGAGATACTTAAAGAATCCCACCTCTTCAAAGAGGCTTTTACTACTTCCTCTGCTCCATCAAATGTGGATAACATCCACTTTCTCATTATGGATGACTCATGTTTCATGAGATCCAATTTATTTACCTCATCTTGAGAAATAGCAGTCAATGGGACTGCATGGTCACTTGATGTATCCTCAGGGTTAATTAACCCCTTTATGTAAGTATGTAACTGAGCAATGTGCTCCTTGTGTTGTTTATTTTTCTCCTTTTCTCTTTTTACCCTCTGGGTTAATGAATCAATTATATCTTTTCCTTCTTGACCCTCTTGATCTTCATTAGCAAACCCTAGATCAACTGTGCTAATCTGGAATTCTTCCAGAGTGATTTTTCCTTTTTCTTTATCCATAGTAGGGAGTGCTACCTGTGCCATCCTCCTACCAGTTATAGGGTCTCTTTTTATTGCAGAAGTTATTCTAGCCTTCCTCTTAGGCTTTATGTGTGTTTCTGAAAATAATGTGGACACATCAAATTCCTGTACCTCTATACCGGATTATGCGCTAATTTCTTACTCAAGCCACTGAGGAATTTGGTCCTTTGACTATTGGTCTCCATCATCATCATCATGATCACCCTAATCTCTAGTATCCACCATCATGTTTGATGGTGAGGGTGATTTTCTTTTCTCCTCCTCATGATGCTTCACATGAGGGTGATCTTTGGGTATATCCTTCTGCTGAGGAACTTCTTTTTCTGGAGGGTAATCCTGTTGATCATCTGCATGTTTATCATGATCCTGATCCTTTACTTCCTCAATGGGTATCTCATCCACTTTAGTATTATCTTCATCTTGAGGTATGTTAGTATCTTTGGATGTTACTTTATCTATCTTAGACTCGTCTATCTGATTTGCAGCTATAATCTGCTCTGTACTTATGGTAATTACCTCTTGAGCCATGTGGTCATCAAGACCTGATATTTCTTTATCTTCTTTATCCTTTGGTGGGAATTCTACTGCCTTGGGTTCTTCAATATTCTCTTCTTTCTTAGGTACACCTACCATATCCTTAGGATTTACATCCTCTACATATGTCAAATCTATAGCTACAGGACTTGTCACCTGATTCACTAAGGCATCCAGCCCTATTTGCTGTGCAACTTTCTCTGGGCTCTTTTCCTTTTCTGATTCCACTTGCTTCATCTCCCCTGATACCGTTTGTACTAATGGGGTCCCATGAGGAGTTATCCAGGTGCCAGTAACAAGGGTTTCCATTCTTTGTGAGGCTACGTCCTTCACCACCTCATCATCAGATAGGTTAACTGTCTCATCTAATGAGATTAGACCACTTTGAAGTGTCTTAGAGGCTTCTTTCATTTTTTCTTCTGCTAATTCAGTTTTAAACTTTACAATGGTGGGAAGTGGAATGTTATATTGCAATTCCTTATTGAATACCTCTCCACTTGCCCCTTTTAACATTATAGGGGTTTGTTTTATCTCACCTCTCATTGAAGTTCTTGGTTTCTTAGGTGTAGTGGCTATCACCTGAGGTGCTTTTCTTTTTCTGGTGAGGGTCTCAACATTTTCTTCTTCCTCTTCCAGTTCCTCATCAAGAGGAATATCCTCTTCTATTTGCGTATGTGAGGCTTGACCCTTCTCATATGTCTCAGTAATCTCCACATCCGACCTCTGGGTCTTTTTAGGCTTTTGTTTGCTCTTAGGAGGCTGTGCTGATGATGTTGCTGCCTACTCTGATGCTAATGGATCTTTAGCTGGCATTATCACTCTTTCAATTATGACTCCTTTTGGTTCAGCATCAATTTTCTTACCTCTTGGAGGTCTCTTGCTTTTCTCAAAAGGTGGTACTCTTTCTCCTTTAGTCTTTCTCTTCTCCACCAGGAAATCATCATATTCGTCTTCAGAAATTTCCGGTCTCTTCTTCTTATTGTCTACCGTGATGGCAACACTTCTCTTCTTTAGTATATTTATTTGCTCAGTGACCCATGCTTGGGTCAGCTGCAATGTCCTACTTGTGAATGGATCTAAGGAGATGTCCTCCTGTATGGTGAGATCTGGTGCTGAGATGGTATCATTGTATATCTTCTTTGCCTCATATTCATCAGCCATTATCTTTCCATCATCTTTCTTCAATTGTGCTGGGATGAAAATACAATCAAAGGTCTTGATCTGGTTGAGTGTAAGTCTTTGATATCTTCTTCTTCGGGCTTCAACTTCATCTTCACAATCTGTCCAGAAGTCTTCAAGATGTCTTCGATGTATAGGCTTCCCCATGATCCTCTGCATCCTCCCATATGGATCATATGATCTTGTTAATGGAAAAGGCTAGAAATTCATCATAGTTAGGCCAGCAATGGCCTTCTTTATATTCTCAGAATCTGGGCACATATACCAGCCCATTGTAACTGAAAACAATACTGGTGGAAGCTTGTTGTTTGCCTTATAAGCATTCATTATTGTAGAAATTTGTCTTAAAAATTCCATTAAGACAACTGCATCAGTAGGGTACCTTGGGAGCATGAGAGGCTCTTCCTCAAAACCCTTAATTCTAATGTAGGAGAATGTTGCAAATTGAATAAACCAAGCTCCATGCCTATATATGACTTCTTGAGCTTCCATGCTCAGTCTTTTAGTTCTGTCCTCCTCCATTGTTCTTACCAGATGCATAGAAAATGGATCATTCACTAGTTTGTAATCTTGGAGGTAATTTACTCTTTGTAGCTGGGGATGATGATCCCATATATGTTCATCATTCGTTGTGCCACCAATTCTCCCAACTGTAGTCAATGCATCAAATGTACCCTTGTAGGCACATGAATAAACTATGTATGAAGTCATATAAAAAGAACATTCTGGACCTCCTAGGTTCATCAGCTGCTCATCTAGAGCATCACTTATCATCTTAGCCCACATTGGCTTGTTTTTTGTGTAAAGGCACATCAGGATGACTGCATACATCCAGTCCTTAAAACTTCCAGCATTAGGCTGGCTTGTCACTCTGCTAAGCTAGGCTATCATGTACTGGTATTCATCATCAAAGTCATATTTATATAAGTGTATTGGAAGTTTAGTTGCTACAGGATAGGGACTATTCTTTGCCCTCCAGTGATACATTTTCTTCCTGGCAGCCTTCTTGTTAATCTCATATTCTACCTCTGATTTCTTCAAATCTATGTTGGCAGCCTTCCTGCCCAATGGCAAACTGAATGTAGCAGCAAGACCCTTGATAGATAGATCAGCATATACTTTGCCATGCTTCTCTACTTTCCTTGTTTGTGGGTTATAATTTCTTGCACATTCAATGACTAGCTCAGGAGTTTCCATGGAATAAGGGAAACCAGCTGCATTCCACATTCCAGATGCAAAAACTGCATCCAGCAAGGTACTGTTACTCTTCTCGTCGCTCATCTTAGCCAACCATGCAGCCAGATCTATATTTCCTGGGTGTGTGTCTATTATGGCACCATATTTAAACTGGACACCCTTGGGTTGAGCAAACATGGGCTTGAGAAACTCTGCCTCTGACTTAGCCAACCACTTGTCTGCCATAGATGCCTGCAATTTACAAAACTGGTCTTACAATTGATATCTTACAAGCATGCATATACACTATATCTTCATTATTCATCATGCATATTATACTCTTTCAATATTTTGCTTATCCTTATATGCATAATTCAAAACTTCAAACCAGTAACACCATGATACCTGGACATGCAGAACACGACAACCAGAGGGTTTCAATTACTTGATGCGCTTATCCTCTTGATTATGCTTTTTATTATCTGAAAGTGATCTTGATACTGATGATAATCACGTACTCTTTCCTGATGGAGGCTGCATGCATCTGAATGTAGTTCGTAAGATGATTTAGAAGCTTAGCTCTCTGTTAAAATTGGTTTTATCGCAAGGTGAATGTAAAATGACTCTGTAAATTCACTTTAAACCTATACATCGGGTCATTTAGGGTAAAATTAGGGTAAAATCCAAGAGAATTGAACTTAATCATTGATTTTCTGTATGGAAACTCAGGATCTCACCAGGTGTATGTATCGGGTTCATAATCGGCGGGAACCACCTACCTCATCTGCACGCATTTAATGTCATGGCAGCAAAAAAGTGGGATGATCTTTGTAGGATAGGATGATATTCAAATATCGGGTGATGTTCAACTATGATGATCCCCTGGACTAGAATGACCTCTCATTGGAATATCATGATGACGTCATCAGGATATTGACTTGGTTCAGCATTGTAGCACTATGATGTCATCATCATGTTATGTAGGAAGGGTCATGTTTGGAAATATACCCCCGCGAGGTAAAAGGATGATGACATCATCGTCATGTTTATTTCTTCGTCTACTAGGTTTGGATGATGTCATCAGGATATTGGTTCGGGGTGATATTCTACGACAAGATGATATTCAAATATTGGGGTGATATTCAAATCTCGGGTGATATTTAGGAATATGATCCTCACAAAATATGATACTGTTTGACGGGTAAATATCATTATCACATAAAGTTGATGTCCGAATGGTCAGAGCAAATGATTTTATCGGGTGATGATATTGGATTGGGGTGATCTTTTTATAAGATGACTAATGTTGAGAAATATGATCCTCCCCTCGGAATATCAGGTTTGACTAGATCTTTGACTCATCATAACTTTTGTTCCTTAAGGAATATCAGGGTGATCCAAAAGGCAAACCTGCATGAAATTTTGTACCCTTTCCAATTATGAGGTTATTAAATTGAAATGACAACTTTGACAATTTTACCTCATGATGATGATATACCCAGCCTCCCTATGCAGGATCATCTACATGACTTACTTTTACCAGACCGCTAGAAAGCAGAAAAACACAAGCCAAGCCAAGCAAAAAGTTGGGTCCCTATTTTGCCAAGTGAAAATGGGGCGTGTTGTGTAACCACACAACTTGCCACCAAAGAAAACATAAAAATTCCAATGATTCAAGTGAGGTGATCACATTCATATATAGTATTCTAATTCTTTCTAAGTACAAGCATCATGATTTTTCTATGTAATAAAGTTTCATCATGGTAACAATGCTAACAAAGGATCAGGTGTGTGCAAATGATTAATTATCCTCATCTTGAAAGCAAGTTGAAAACATGAGTAACTAGTGTTAAGATACATAATTGGAGAACATCCCTCATAGCCAACCTAGATAGAGCCTTGCTGCCAGCAGGCGTTCATAGCCTCAGCAAGGTTATCTATACAATCCCCCTAAGTAGACCACTACTGCCAGCAGGTGTCTATAGCCCTAGTAGAGTTACTTAGATGGCCTAATTTTATTTATATTTTTTTTATTTTTCAATACTTGATTTGTATATATCTGATATCATCATGTAAGTTCAGTGTACAAGGTATGGTCACTTGCAAGTTTAGGTTGGAGATTGTATTGGTAGCAAGGGAGTCCCTTTAGATTTTTCACTTAACACCTATACTTGTGTGTTCAACAAACCCAAGGTTGTTAGGTGAGTCATTGTGAAAGATTCACTTTGGTTAAGAAAAGGCACCCTGATGAAAAGATAACATAGACCTGATCATGAATACTTCTCAGAGTGAGTCCTAACCTATATATAAATGTGTTCTCATCACTTGAATCCTAACAATTTAATTGTTTCCTATGATGATGAGCTACATCATCTTGACTAACCAAAACAAAAACTCAACAAGCAAGCAAAACAAAAACACAAAACAAAACTGTACAAACAACTATACAAATATACACTATAATACACATGACTTTCATGAAGCTCTTCAGGCTTGGAAATAATGTTTGAGGAATTGTCCATTAACTGGCAATGGAACATCCTCACCTGTCAGGTTCTTAAGCCTATAAGTGCTATCTCCTACTATCTCAGAAATCTGGAAGGGACCTATCCATAATTTATCAAACTTACCATGGTCTCCTTTCTTTTCATGGGCTTTGTCCCACATCAGGACTAAATCTGATATCTTGAAGGCCTTAACTTTGGCTCTCTTGTCAAGCCAACATTTGACAACAGCCTGATGTTTAGCAAACTGATCAATTGCCTAACTTCTTTTCTCTTCCAGGTGCATCAGCTGAAGCAACCTGACTTCTTGTTTATTGTCTACACCCATGTACTCTTGTGTAAACTACAGTTTAGGAATTTTCAGATTCACAGGGAGGATGGGATCCACCCCATATACTAAATGGAAAGGTGAGTTTCCTAGTGTAGCCTTATTCCCAGTTCTTTCTACCCATAGGGTATATTTCAGAAGTGTGTTCCACTCCCTAGGGTTCTTTTCTATTAATTTCCTTATGATATTCAGCAAATTCTTATTGGTGGACTCTGCCAATCCATTCCCTTGGGGGTAATAATTAGATGAGAATTTCAATATGATCCCATGATCAAAAGCCCAACTTGACAACTTAGTGGAAGTAAAAGAAGAACCATTATCACTGACCAGAGCATAAGGAATCCCACACCTGGTGACTATATTGCTCTCTAGAAATCTGATGACATCATTAGCATTGCAGGTCCTGGTGCTGATAGCTTCTATCCACCTAGTACAGTAATCAGTAATTGTTAAAACATACATGTGGCCTGATGATGATGGAGGATTGATTGGTCCTATAAAGTCTGTACCCCATTGTGCAAATGGGCGCATCTTCATCACTGGCTGCAAGGGTTGAGTAGCATATCTCTCTCTGTTAGCAGCAACCTGACATACATGACAGCATTTAATATGTTCAGCAGTATCCTTGAAAATTGTAGGCCAATAGTATCCTGCTCTGAGGAATGCGTGTGTGGTGGCCAAGGATGACCCATGGGCTATTCCAAACTTGTCATGTAGCTCTGATAAAACTTTATCTGCTTCTAGCCTTTCTAGGCATCTTAGATATATCCCTTCATAATTTTTCTTGAAAAGGATTCCTTTTTTCATCATGTACTTCTGGGATCTTATTTTTAGGGCTCTTCTCTATGAAGCTTGTAGTCTTGGAGGACATCTTCCAGTGATCAGGATGTGCCTGATATCTGAGTACCACTCTCCATTATCCTTTGCATTGATTACATAGTGCTGACTCATGATATTTGGATCAATTTATGATATCATTTGGCTTAAAGCCTGTCCTCTTACCAGTTTCATGGGTGTGATCTCCATGTCATATTCTTGTAGTACAATGATCCACTTAGCTCTTTTTTCTCTAGGCTCACTCTGCATTAATAGTATCTTCACTGCTGCATCAGGCACCACAACAATCACTTTGCTTCTCAGTATGTAATGCCTGAATTTCTTTACTGCTCTGACCAAGGCAAGTGCCTGCCTTTCTACATCCATGTATCTTAATTCTGCATCTTTGAAAGGGTAGCTCATGAAGGCAATTGGTTTTTCTTCTTTTTCTTCATTTCTTTGTGTTAGCACTACTGTAGAGGTATGCTCTGAAGCAATGAATAAATGTAGAAGTCTCTTGTATAGTCTGGACTGATCAAGACTGGAGCATCTGATATATCTTTCTTAATGTCTTCAAAAGTGGCTCTAGCCTCTGGAGTCCACTCAATCTTTGCATCCTTCTTGAGTATGGCATTTAAAGGTCTTACAATTTCTGCAAAGCCAGTGATAAACTTCTTCACAAAGTTAATCTTACCATAGTAAGACTTGAGTTCCTTCTTGCTTGCAGGAAGCTATTTTTTCATAATGGATTCCACCCTGTCAAGATCTATGATAATCCCATCTTCTGTAATCAAGTGGCCTAGTAGCTTTCTTGTTGTCACCCCAAATATACATTTCTTGGGGTTTAGAGATATTCCATATTCTTCATATTTCTTCAACACATTTCTGAGATCTGCTACATGGTTTCCTCTATCCTTAGAGAACACTGTTAAGTCATCCATGTATATGACTATACATTTTCCTATTAAGCCTCTAAAGGCTATGTCCATTGCTCGCTGGAATGTTGCTCCAGCATTTATCAGCCCAAATGGCATGCGTCTGTAAGCAAATATACCCCACTTTGTGGTGAAGGTAGTTTTCAATCTATCAATCTTATCCACCATTACCTGATTGTAGCCAGAAAAACCATCTAGGAATGACATCATTTTAGCACCATTCACAATTTGTAGAACCTCATCCAAGGAAGGTAAAGGATAATTATCCTTCTCTAATGCTCTATTCAGGTTCTTGAAATCTACACATAATCTGATGTCTCCATTCTTTTTTCTCACTGCGACCAAATTTGCTACCCAGGTGGAATGCCTGACAGGAAATATGATCCTGGCATTTAATAGTTTTTTAACCTCCCTAAAAATAATTGGTTCTAACAAAGCATTGATAGGCCTTTGTTTTTGTCTGAAGGGTTTAACATCTGGCTTGAGGGGTATGGTATGTGTAATGACTGATGTGTCATATGTTTTTAGTTCATCATAGGTCTAGGCTATGACATGTATGTAGTCTTTGAGAGCCTGAGTTATTGCTTCTAACTCTTCTTCTGTGCAGACCTTACCTATCAGGACATTTTTCTTGTCATCATTTTGTCCAATATTCACCTGAGAATATTGTCCTCCATCAGCCTTTGGAAGATCCTTTTGCTTTAACATGTTATCTAGGTCAAAAGCTCTTTCTAGTTCAATCATTCCCTTTGGAATCTTATTGCTAGGCAACTCTAATACTTCTTCTTCTTCCCAAAGGTGATTTTCCAAGTTTCTCTCATCAATGATCTGAGCATCAAATATATCTCTATTAGAAATGAAATCCAGGATATGTTGATCATCATCAAATACCTGGAGGTTGGTGACATTATCAGGTACTGAAGGTACTAATATCAGTTCTATTGAAAATCTCTTTAGACCGAAAATGGACAGTGGCTCCAGTGTGCTGGCAGCTTGGGCAAGTGCATCTGCCCTGTGGTTCTATTCTCTGGGTATGTGGGTGATATTCAATGCATCAAAGTCTTCAATCAGGTCCCACACCTTGTGTCTGTAATTAGATAGTTTCTTATAATTACAGCAATAGATTCCTCTCACCTGTCTGACTACTAATTCTGAGTCTCCAAAGACATGCAGAATTTTAACTTTTTTCTTGAGGGCAAACAGTATCCCATGAATCAGAGCTTCATACTCTGTCACGTTATTAGTACAGGGAAATTGTAGTTTGTAGGCTGCTAAGTAGGACTTTCCTGATGGACTAATTAAGTCTATCCCTACTCCAGCACCTTGTTTGGACTTGGATCCATCAAATCTTAGGATACATGGCTTATCTTCAACCAAAGATTTACTTGAATTTTCTTTCTTCTCTGCACCTTTGGTAGCTGCTCCACTTGATATCCACTTTAACTTAGATATTTTAGATCTTTCAGTCTTCATCTTTCCTTTCTTTTGTGAAATTGATGATTCTTCTTTCTTTTCATCACTAGCAGGATGATCCTCTGGAGTACACAATGTATGTTTCTGCAAGGTATGTAAACATAATGAGCATGTAGTCTCTGAATGAGGTGCCTCATGCAACCTACACCAGCCTTCGATTAAGACACCCTGGGGAAGTCTCTGCTGCTGTGTCATCTTTTGTATTTCTTTGCTCAGAAATTCTTCAAATTTAGTTAAGTTGCTACCTCTGTCTTCATCTGATAATTCATAATCTGACTCCATAAAGCAATCACTTTCAGGGGTGATTCTCTCTCTTCTTTTATTATTACTCTGGTTGCATACTAGCATCTCTTCTATCACCTGATCATGACGTCCATCCTAACATGCACCCTCTAATGTTCCTGCAGGAAATAAACAACAGTCAAAATCATTATCATTATCACTGTCTGATAAACTCACCTCTGATGATGATGATGATAATACGTCACTACACATTTGTTCTAATTCATCATATCCACACATGCTTCGCAAGAATTTTCTGAATGTGACTCATTATGTAATCTACACCAACCATCAAGCAAAACATCATTAGTAGGTATATTCAATATCTTACATTATTTTATCTGCTTGGACAAATGTCTCTCAAAATTTGCATAATGATCTATCTTATTCTCATTTTCAGGGTTAATGTCAGGTTCTACAGTTATTTCATCATCTAGAGGATCATCACCATGATGATGATGAACATCATACATCAGGATCTCTTCTATCCTGACAGTCTGAGGTCTTATGGAATAAACTCCAGGTTCCACGTCTATGTACATGATCTCGTTAGTTTTGTTGTATTTAGTGATCATGTGCTTCATCCTAGGTTCTACGTCTATTCTTATCTGATTTGGTATCCCCTTCTAGGGTAACCACATGTGACTAAAATCTGTAGACATATATCCATTTAAGGTTTTTGACCAGTCTCTGCTGAGCAACATCCCATATGTATCAAGTATGTCAACAACCTGAATGTCAATATAATATTAGATCCTGGGATCAGATGCAAGCTGCATGTGGATATGAGTTAACTCTCCTACTACACTTACTTCTATTTTGTCTAGTTGAGTGACTTTCTTCAGAGATTTAGCGGGATGTAATCCTAAAGCATTGCATATAGATAGGGGCATGACATTTGTAGATGCTCTTGAATCTACTAAACAGTTGTGCAGGTTCTTACTGAACATTCTTATGGTGAGGAGGAATGGAGGTGACTCAGTTTTGTCTCTATATAAGGTCATGTGGGAGGTCTCTGCAGCTTGAACAGTAGCTGGCACCTTATGTTTAACATTATTGTCTCTAACAACATGATCCTTGGTACTAGATTGAACTAGGGAATGATTATCCTCTCTGGGGGCAGGATCATCCAATGATTTCATAAATGCCTTCTTGATGGCAGGAGTTTTGAGTAACTCTGACAAAGATAAGCTGATTTTGATTTTCTTCATTTCATTAGCCAGATATGTGATTAGTTTGTCAAATTCATGAGGCAAGCTTACTGCCTTTGACACTGTCTTTGGTGGTGATAGATATTGAGCATTTACCTTGGGGAATCCAGGGTTATTGCTGGCTTTAGGATCAGGAGCTATATTGAAATTATTTGGAGGTAAAGAAGATGTCAATGGACCAACAGGTCTGTTGGCATTATTTCTCAGGTTGTAGTTTTGCTTACCAGGACATTGTTGTTGGTATGCATGTATCTCCTCATGTTCATTTGAAGGTTTATTTTCATCCTCAAAAGGGAAAACATAATTTGACTCAAAAGCCATGGTTGATTCTTCACAAGCTAGTGTGTGATCATGTCGAGCAGGCGTTGTCTGCTGATAAGGACGTTGAGTGTATGTCTCTAGCACTAAAGCATGGTCATATCCACAAGGAACAAGTTCATTTCCTTCTACTTGAGGCTGATTCCCTAAAGTATTTGACACTTTGGTCTGAAAAATGCTAGCAGTAATTTTGAATTGAGGACAATCCAACTCTACATGTGCATTAGTGTTGTGGATCCTACACCACTTAGTGAGGGCTGCTTCTGCAAGATTGACTCTAGTGGTCTGCTTTGGTTCACTAGGAGGTTGATTATCCAAGGGTGATGGCAATGAACCGTTGTTTGGCCTAGTATTCCACACTCTAGGCTATCTTTGAGGATTGTTATTGCTATTGTTGTTATAAGTGTTGGTATATCCCCGATCAAGATAGTTTGGTCAGTTATTTGCATAACCTCTGTTCTAGTTAGGATGAGAGTAGAAATTTTAACTTCTCAAATGAGTTATCTCAGTTGTGAGCTTCCTTAACTAAGCTGATATTTCTTTGATTTCTTCCTTTTCTTCTTGAGCCTTAGCAACTACATTTTCTGTTAAAGGCTTGAAGAATGAAGATCCATTATTGTTATGGTTTTGGTCTACAACCTGAGGTGGCTGTGTTTGTCTAGGATATTGTAGCATTTGTCCATTTCCATTTGGAGGTGGCATTATACTCAGTGGAGGTATCTGCAATGGTGCTGGCATCACAGCTGGAGGCATCATGGCTCCATTATGCTGTGGTTGGACAAGATATCTTGGATAACCAGGAAGAGTGGGAAATGCTATATTTGGAGTGGGGGCAGGAACTAACTACTAATTCACTTTGATAGCTTCTTGGAAAGCTCCTATCAAAGTTGTGATTTCAGGATGTGCTCTCCTGATGAACATAGAAGTTAAAGGATCTAGAGCTGAATAGTAGATGATCCTAACAGCTTCATCAGCTACAACATAGGGTCCAACTAACTTGGATAACATTTTCTGGAACCTAGCATTGAAGTTTGCAATAGGTTCTCCTTCAAACTATTTAATTGTGGCAAATAGGTGATAATTCATTGAAGGATCAATAGGTATCTTGAACCTATCAGTAAAGGCTTTCTCTAGGACTGCCCAGGAACCAACAAAACCCTGACCAAGACTAATATACCAATTATAAGCCTCCTCCCCTAAGGAAAAAGGAAATAACCTGCATACAACGTCCTGATGTTCTATTCTGGCTCTACAGCAGGCTTCTTTAAAAGTTCTGATATGATCATTAGTATCTTGATAAGGATGATACTTTGGACAAATTTTATCTGCATTCTTTGGTAAATCATGATATGCATTGAAAGTTAAAGGCGATTCTGCCGTGAAGAAAGACATTGCAACCAGAGGAGGTTGATCTTGAGGTATAACCGACTAAGGTTGGACCAAAGGTGCACCCTGAGGAGATCCTGTAGGTATATGGAAACCAATAGGAGTCACAAGAGGATGTTCTAGTGATGTTCCTAATGCACTAGAACCAGGAGTATGATGAATATCAACGGTTCGAGGTCTAAATGCCCTGACAGGTAGTTCTTCAAAAGGTTTGGTGGATCATGACCTGGTATTTATCCTGTGAGCTAGGATTTCTAAAATTTAAAGAAAATTAGCTGGATGATTGTAAAGATCAGTTGGAATTCACCAACCAAGGTGATATTTATGGCCAGATGGCTGATCGAATTGAATATTTATGGAATATTTGCATGACCAGTGCAAATATGAGGTGATCTTGAGGTATGGTGACTCTTGCAATAGGATATCAGGTTTCTAAGACATATTCCTTTAAAGCTTTGACAAATTACCTGAAATTGGTTGATCTTTGCAAATTTAGGGTGATCTACCACAAAGCTTGCAATATTTATGGTTAATCTTGAAAACTTTACATAGGATGAGCATGTATAAGCTTACTATAGTAAATCTTTGAGCAATTCTTGAAATTCAAAGATGTTTCAGTATTACCTTACTTCCTGTATCATCAAACCTGAAATACTGATGATGAACGTCTAGTTTCAGATACTACCCTCCTTCTAGCACCAATTTATGTTGATCATGATGTTAGTCATAAACAAACATAGACTAAAAGTTACACAACAACCTTTACTCATCTTGAAAGATACGATGAATTATAAGAATTCATGATCCCAAGTCTCTTTGGATTAGGTCTTGTAGTTAGGGTAAAATTGCAAATCAGGGCAAATGAATAAACAACAATGATAAAAACCCTAGCAATGCACAATGAAGCACAAGACAACATGAAAATCAAAATAACAAATGTAAATGCAAACCGATCTCCATGCTATGCTCGATTTATCTCCATTGCTCTTCTCCACCTCACATGAGCATGCAAGATTTTGAAGGATTATTGTTGGAAGAATGTTGGGTGCTCATTTCTGCAGCATAACATTAAGATGAAGATGATAGAATGAATGATAGATGAAGGATGCAAAGGCTCTAATGATATTTCAACAACATGTGGATATTTGAGGATCAATGCCTTTTAGAAAATCTAGCAGAATAAGGGTACTTGAGGCTCAATGCATGCTAATGGCTTATGAGGGGTTTGATTTATAGGAAAGGCTTGGTTCAAATGGATGGTTGAGATTAAAAAGCTAAATGATTGATGTGGACGGCTAGGATTGATTCGGTTATCCCACTCTTCAAGGGAGTTGTAGTCATTTGACAAGTGGAGGGAGGATAGGGCTCATGTGTGCTTGTGTACATAAAAAGTACTATATATGAAAGATATTAAATAAAAGGCTGTAGTACCACTTATCTTTTTTAAATGAAAGAGGCACACATGTCGGCTAAATGATAAGATAAATTAATTAAATAAATAAAATTTATTTAATTAATTGGAAAGTCGGCTTATAATGAAATGTGAGAACTTAATTCAAATAAAATATTTGAATTAGTTGGGATAGGATATGATTGGGAAATTAATTAAATAAATAAAATTTATTTAATTAATTGGCTAATGGAATAAGTGGGGTTAAGAGTGGGATTTAGAACAAAATGCTACATGATGTCTAGGATAATGGTTTAACAAGGTGTTGCTAGACATAAACAAATTTGGGACAATTTTGGGTGTCTACATTTTGCCCCTCTTTGAGATGATGTTTGAGATGATAAGATTTGTGTTGAGTAACATCATTTCAAAGAAGCTAAGGTATGGATAGAGGAAAATGATATGGAGATAGGATGATGATGTAAGGATATGATGAGGATGATGATGATGATGGAAAGATAGGATGATGATGCCCCCTCGAGAGGATAGGTGGGTTGGACAAACATGGGTATGCTCTCGAAAAGAAATGGCTTGGCTACAAAAGAAAGATAAGGGGATAGATAGAAGAAATGAAGATGTGTTATGCTGTAATGAAAGTGAGCAACCATGATGTTTGATATAGCACTAGACGTTATGCACCAAGGTATAAGGACCAGGGTGATGATGTGTCTCATGCCCCAGCGTAATACAACCTTGTCTAATGTATGAGGAAGTAAACTTAGAGCATTAAGTCCTAATGCACAAAAGGTATGATATGACCTCAGATGCAAAGGATAGTGCAAAAAAGCTATTCCAACATAGGGTAAATGCAAGAAGTTGTGTCCACTTAAGGTGGAAGTTTCGGAGTTAGAAAAAAAATCCGAAATCGGGTTAACCAAAACGGGATCCCGCTTTTTATAAAACGAGATCCCGCCTTTTAAAAACGGGATCCCGTTTTGCTTCGGAATCCCGAGCCAAAAGCGGGATCCCGTTTTGAGTTTCATAAAAAGGTTAATATTTTAACCTTTATAAAACGGGATCCCGTTTCAAAACGGGATCCCGTTTCATAAAGGTTAAAATATTAACCTTTTATGAAATGGGATCCCGTTTTAAAACGAAATCCCGTTATTTAAAATTTGAGTTTTAAGCTCAGGTTTTGCTTTGTAACCCGGTTCGGGAAATGCTTTGGGGACCCGAACCTGACCTCTGGACCAGGTTTGACCTGCAACTTGAAGGTCCTATCAATGTCACAACAAAATAGTGACTTTGGGCATATATCTGAAGGTCTATTTTGCAGAATATTTTGACGAAATTAAAACCCATTATAGATGAGACAGTGAAGATTCTAAATATGTAATTTTTTTTACAATTGGATTATTTTTTCTATTTTTTAATCAGTTTCTGATGAAATAGGTCCATAAACTTAAATTATTAGGGTTTTTTAGTATTTTAATAACTTTTTATTAACATATTTTTTTGTAAAAAAAATTGTAGGAAAACGTACTTTAGACAATTCTTTTCAATTTTAAAAAATTTTTTTTCAAAAAATGTTAAGTTTAAGTCATCTTATGCGTGACGTACATGATGATTTTTTAAAAGACCAAAAATGGCCAATAAAAAATTAATGAAAAAAATATATTCAATAAAAAATTACAAAAAAATATGGAAAACATGCTTCAGTGAGTTACAAATCTTTTCCCAAAAGGATTTTGAAAAATATGATTATTTAGGTCAAAATATGGATGACGTACACGTACATGGTATAGTAAAAAAAAAGTGACTTTTAAACAGTGGTTTTTAGAAACACCTATTCAAAATCACTTTCTATCATCTGGGTATTGAAAAAAATTACATATTTGGAAACTAGATTCTGAGTACTACATTTCATATTTAGTGACTTTTTCCAAGATTCCACCGTTAAGTGCTTCAAATTTTTAGGTCAAATGTGACAAATTTTGAAAATCAGGGAAAACACTTCCACTTTTTGGCCAATAAGTGGACACAACTTCTTGCACACACCCCATACACAAGATATGAATATTAGCTGGAAATGATAAGGATTTGATACAAATGCAAGATAAAATAATAACACACACAAGCAAGCAAGAAAGCAAGAATGCACAAATGATTCAAAAACAAACAAGGTATTGCCCCTGTCAAGCTGTAAACCAATGAGTAGTTTGATTGTTTGGTTGATGATAGTTGAGAGTGTTGTCATTACGGGGAAAGCTATATCCCTAGATCAACACAAGGTTGTTTGCTAAGTTGGTTGGCTGATTGGTTGATTGATTGATTTGGCTTACAACAAGGCTAGGATCAAGACCATTGATTGTGATTGGATAACTTGGCTTGATTGATTAACTTCATTGGTATGGATTAAGGATGGGCTTGCACTTGGATCATTGCTTTGAATGATGTGAAGATGATGAAATGATGGATGAAGATTGATTTGGTTTCATGAAATGTTGATGATGGGATGATGTGTGGTGGATGGAGCTACTTTTGATTTGCTGAAGTGATTTGGATTTGTTTTGACGGCTAGCTTGATGTACTTTGGTGTTAATGTTGATGATTGATAGGATTTGTTTTGATGGTTGGATTGATATGCTTTGGTTGTGATGGTTGCTATTGTTAGGTTGATTATTTTGATGATTGGATTGTTTTGAATCATGATAATGATGGTGTGATGATTAGAGTGTCGACTCAATCTAAGCATAAGCAAGTGTTCTCAGTATGCTCAAAGGATGTAAAACAAACAAGGTATTGCCCTTGTCAAGTCATAAACCAATGATTGATTGTTTGATTGATGATGATAGTGTTGTCATTGCGGGGAAAGCTATATCCCTAGATCAACACAAGGATGTGGGAATGCTATAGCCCATTGATGATGATTGATGATGATTGATTGGGCTCATGACAAGATTAGGATCAAAACCTGCAAGGTCTTATGATAATAGGATGACATGATGGATTGGTTTAAATGGGATGGATAAATGGTCAATGGATAGGACTTGGTTTTGAAAGAAGGTATGTCAAGAGATATCCAAACATGTTTCAACATTTTGCCCCTATGTCTTTATCAAGATCAAAAGGAGGAAGGGTGGATAAATGGGTTCAATAAGATAGGTATATGGATGTAATGGCTATGGATAGTAGGCTAGGATAGTATGGTAGGATGGAATGGATAGGATGGAAAATGATATAATGGGATAGATAGTTTGGAAATGGATAGGTTGGATGAGACAATGTGCCCCCAAGTGTAAGTGACATGGAAGATCAACCTACACATGACACCTGTTTGCTAGGTTTTCATCATGGTACTTATCCATGGCACTTGTTTACCAAGTTTTCACCACTGGACGAAGGGCTTTCTCTTTACTTTTTTGATTTCTCTCTTTTTTTTTCTTTTGTATTTTTCTTTTTTGCTTTTAGATGTGTTGTCAATTACACATGGCGCCTGTTTGCTAGGTTTTCACCATGGTAATGGATAGGAGGGACTCAAGTGGCTAGTGCTATGAAAGGTGATAGTGTCCCATTAGAGATTGATGATGTCTTCGCATGGACCATGTCATTATGCTTATAGATGTTGATAAGGGATTGCATGGATGGGAGATGGATTAGGTAGATAATGGATTATAATGTGGAATTATGGAAGGTTCATGCAAGGATGGATGGAGAAAAGGCTTATGGAATGAAGATGGATGAAAAGTTTATGCCAAAGCATGGACCATACGGATAGCATGGGGAGATATGTAGGATAATGGATGGAAGATGGCGAGATGTAGTTATGTGGAGGTGCTGCGGAGTGGAAGGGAACCATGACCAACGGTTGCACACACCGTGATAAACATTGAAGCTTTTGATAAGATGGTATAGGAAGCAATGGAGATGGTTGATGAAGTGATTTGGGAACCCACATAGATTTAGTATTTTTAATGCTTTTGCTTTGCTTGTGGGATTTTTGAAGGGAATGGAAGTTTTGGATGGAAGTAGGGTTTTGGATGGATATAGGTGGTTGGGATTCTTGAGAGGTGGATGAGGATGCCTCATTTGCTTTGCTAGCTATTTGTTTAGGAACTCAAACCATTTTGCTTTTAGGCTTTACTTTTGAAGGTATGGGCTTGGATAGCTTTGTGAATGTACATTGCTTAGAATATGGATGATTTAGAGACTTTTCACATTGATGCCCTAAGGCATGAGGGTCCTTAGGAGTTTTAGTTAGATTTTTGGCTTTATAGATAAAGGCATCAAAATTTTTTCTTTTGAATCCCATGGGGTGGGTGGAGTGGATGGAATGATTGGAAGCTTTATGCTTAAACGATGTGTGCTTTTGTTGGTCATGATTAGGGATGTAAGGATACTTATGAATGATATGTATGTTAGGTGTTGGAAGCAACGGTGGCAAGGTGGATGGAGGGATATTTGGATTTGGTAAAAGTGGAGGCAAAGTGGATGGTGGAAGATGTACAGTCACATGCTTTTGACATTTATAAGATGATGGAGGTGAAATGGCTACATATGTTTTGGGTAGATGATGGGGAGTACGATGGAAAGTGATAGGTTTAGGATGCATGAAGGGATTACCAACATCTTGGCCTTGTTTACCTTGGGGTGTGTATCCAAGGCCATATGAGCTTGGAGGGATCTTGACATGGTTTGGCTCCAAAATACCTTGTTCATAAAGGCTTAGACCTTTGCCTTTGTAGTTCATGTTTTGGAGGATGCAATTAACTATGGGACTAGGGGTGGTTTGAAAATTAGACTTGAGTTCATTATTGGATGGAGAAGGTGAGGTGGATAAAGGTTGTTGTTGTCCTAAGGGAGAACATTCATGGATGAAGGTGGTAAGACCACTAGGACATGATAGTGGACTTGAAGTGGAATCGATGGTGGATGTAGAAGGAGGATCATTAGGATCTTGATTAGCATTGTGTTCACTAAGATCCAAGTTATTTGTTTGATCTTTTATGCTTACTTGGGGGACAAGTGTCTCATCATGACAAGTGGATGTTTGGTCATTATGGATAGGGCTAGATGGCATATGACTAGGAGAAATGTGGATATCTTGCTCATGGATTATAGGATTATGGATAGGATCAAGGTGCTCATGGATAGCTTCTTCATAGGTATCATCTTGATCATAAAGAAGGTAAATGTTATGGATGGGTTGCATGAAAGTGTTTTGATCTTGAGTTGGACTAGGGCTTAATGTTTCCACATGCTTAGGATTAAACCTTTGACATACCTCTTGAGTTGTTTGAATGGAATTGGATGACCCTTGGATAGGCTCTTGGTCAACAACATGAGAACATGATGACTCTTGACTTGGATTAATGATAGAAGGTTCGCAAATAGGCTTGATGGATTGTAGGTCACATGATGGGCTTGAAGGGCTAAGTGTGTTAATGGAAGGCTCTTGAAGAGGCTCAAGGATAGGTGGACCACATGATGGGATTATAGGATTGGACATGACCTTTGGAAGTTCTTTAGTAGGCTCATGAATGGGTGTTTGACATGGAGGTAGTTTATTCCTAGCTAGTAGCCAGTGGATCACATCCTTTGCAAGGGTATGAGTGGATGGGAAATATAACAGATGGATGATAAGGGTAGATGGTGTTGTAGGCTTATGATTAGGATTAGGTTGAGGGCTAATTGGATTGGGTGGATTAGGATTTGGACTAGATGAGGCTGACACACGGGATTGGGATGATGTGGCATGATTTCCCATTATAGGTAGGTACACCTTGTAAACAATTGGGAAAAACATGGGGCATGTATTTGTATCATGGCCTTTGGTCCTATGGTATGCACAATAATCATGTTCATCATATGGACTTTCTTCACATGGTTTGACTTCGGGAAGTTCAATGAGTTTTGCTTCAAGCATCCTTTGTAAAACTCTCTCAGCCATATCCTTTGGTGAAGGATTAGAATGACATGGTGATGAAGGTAATGGAGGGCTTGGTGGTTTGGAAGGTAGATGGACCAATGGACTAGGAGTAGGATCACATGGTGGTGTTGGGATAAGACTAGTTGGCTCATGTGTGGGCATGGGATTGGATGGTGGAGGCCACTCTAGATTGGTATCTCCCTTGTCAAAGGTAATTAAGTCTTGCATAGGATAACTTGGACTCATTTGATTTATGTACAAGGGGCCATTGGGATTTGGATATGATTCTTGTTGGAAAGGTGGATTTAGATCTATCAATGGTGCTTGGTGGTCTTGTTGAAAAGGTGTACTTGGACCTGCTTGATTTATGTACAAAGGGCTATTTGGACTTGCATGTTGTTCTTGTGATATCACTTGATTGCTTTGTGGATGGGCTTGGTAGTGCATTGGAACGGCGGCATGAGGGATTGGATAAGCTTGAGGTGGATATTCATAGGTTGATGTGGCATTGACTTGGTGGATAGGTGGATTAGGTTGATAGGAAGTGGATAGATATGACATGTGGTAAGATGGCGGATTAGGTTTATATGAAGTGGATGGATATGACATGTGGCAAGATGGATTAGGTTGATAGTGTATGGCTAAGGATTGTTGTGTTTGTCGAGCTTGACTAGTAGCTAAAAGGTGTTGGACTTGGGCTATGAAGTGTTGCAGTTGAGGTGATTGGCTTGCATGGGGTTGAGCTTCTTGGATGAAGAATTGTAATATTTCAATGGCATCTTGGTTTAGCGGTTGTGATCCTTGATAAAGATTTTGGAGGAATCTTTGGAATTTGATTTCTAGGTCCTCTAGTGTAGACATGTTGTCACCAAGTGTTTGTCTTAAGTCCTTTTAGCAAGCGCTTGTTTAGGGATTTGGATGATGATGTGGAATGTTTGGATGATGTGTGTTGACTAGGATGAATGTTTAGATTGATTTGTTTATGTGTTTGGGTGTTTAGAGCTTGATGTGGCAATATTCAAACAAATGATTATGCATATACACACATGAATCACTCACGCAAGACACATAAGCAAGTTGTTAGTTTGGAATAATATGATGATGGTTAAGCAAGCATATGAAGACACTTCAACAAGTCCTAGTCAAGGTAAGGCCACTATCACAAGGAGGTTCTAGTAAAAATCTGGGGGACCGGCACCCCACAAGCATCCAGCAAGCCACTAAGTCTTTAACTAACCCTACTAGGAGTTTTAATATACACTAAGGTACACCTCCTTTTGAGTTAGCACTGTATGGTGAGCGCTAATACCGGTTAGACTTGGCTTTTGCCTTATCCTCTAATTTTTATAGCAGACCGGATGAAAGTACCGCTTGAAGTCATTCCCTTAGGGTGGATACCAAGGCAGGCCTCTCTAAGGGTAAACAAAAGCAACACAAGTAAATATTTTTGATCTCCAAGTTCATGTTGGGACGCGAGGAGAGAGCATACACATTTACTTGGTCACACTCGCATGGAGTTCATTAACCTTAGAAATTCAATGTGTGGAAGACAATGCAAGCACTTGTTTGTTTTAAAGCCCAAATCCAAATGTGATGAAAGACAATGGTTCGTTTTAGCCCAATTTTTTGATGTGAATTTGTAAACAATTGTTCATTTTATACCCAAAATCCAAATGTGTTTGCAAACAATGATTAGAAGATGAGAAATGAAATGATTGTACCTGGTTAATTCGCTATCCAAATTGCTATAAATGTTGATGTCAATGTTGCTCTAGCTCCTTATGATCACCTACAACATAAAAAAAAATGATATTATAATGTAGGCATAAAAAATAGGCTCATCAGGCAAGGAAAAATGTAATTTTAGATGCATAGCCGAATTAGATTTGATTATTTCGATACATTTTTGGTTTGAAAATTAAAAAATCAAAGAAGAGACCCCTATTAATTTTTAGAGAGATTTCTGAAAATGTAAAGAAATCAGAAAAATTCCCTGATTTGCGCCCCGAAATGTAGATTTATGAAAATAGTATAGTCGGCAAAGATCGAATTTTTTCGCACTATAAACGACCTCCAAATTAAATCTGTAAAACATAGACCCCCATTAGAATTTCAAGATCTTTTAAAAAATATAAAAATTTCTAAAAAATGCGCTGATTTGCGCCCAGAATTGCAATTTTATGAAAAAACATTAAAATGTGATAAATCTGGCAAAAATCGCAATAAACCCAAAATTTTTCTGCTGTAGCTTCCTTATATTATGGACAAACTTTTGCTAAAATATTGTGGAAAAATTTGTAACCGTTTGGGAGATATGATGAAATCTTTAAAACCTAGGGTTTTGTCCAAAAAGTAGCAAATCTGCAACAAAAAGTTAATTAAACCTGCAAAACTCAACAATGGGGGTTATATGAATGCAAATTTTTACTACAAAAACCTACAAAAAAAGATCAAGCGAAGTGAGTCCCACTGATCGTGCCAAATGTAGTTAGGGTAAAATTGCAAATCAGGGCAAATGAATAAACAACAATGATAAAAACCCTAGCAATGCACAATGAAGCACAAGACAACATGAAAATCAAAATAACAAATGTAAATGCAAACCGATCTCCATGCTATGCTCGATTTATCTCCATTGCTCTTCTCCACCTCGCATGAGCATGCAAGATTTTGAAGGATTATTGTTGGAAGAATGTTGGGTGCTCATTTCTGCAGCATAACATTAAGATGAAGATGATAGAATGAATGATAGATGAAGGATGCAAAGGCTCTAATGATATTTCAACAGCATGTGGATACTTGAGGATCAATGCCTTTTAGAAAATCTAGCAGAATAAGGGTACTTGAGGCTCAATGCATGCTAATGGCTTATGAGGGGTTTGATTTATAGGAAAGGCTTGGTTCAAATGGATGGTTGAGATTAAAAAGATAAATGATTGATGTGGACGGCTAGGATTGATTCGGTTATCCCACTCTTCAAGGGAGTTGTAGTCATTTGACAAGTGGAGGGAGGATAGGGCTCATGTGTGCTTGTGTACATAAAAAGTACTACATATGAAAGATATTAAATAAAAGGCTGTAGTACCACTTATCTTTTTTAAATGAAAGAGGCACACATGTCGGCTAAATGATAAGATAAATTAATTAAATAAATAAAATTTATTTAATTAATTGAAAAGTCGGCTTATAATGAAATGTGAGAACTTAATTCAAATAAAATATTTGAATTAGTTGGGATAGGATATGATTGGGAAATTAATTAAATAAATAAAATTTATTTAATTAATTGGAAAGTGGGATTATGAATGTGAAATTAATTAAATAAATAAAATTTATTTAATTAATTGGCTAAGTAGGATGAAGATGGGATTAAATGGGATTTTAATTAAATAAATAAAATTTATTTAATTAATTGGCTAATGGAATAAGTGGGGTTAAGAGTGGGATTTAGGACAAAATGCTACATGATGTCTAGGATAATGGTTTAACAAGGTGTTGCTAGACATAGACAAATTTGGGACAAATTTGGGTGTCTACAGGTCTTAATCAACTGATCTTACTCAGTGGTTGATGTGTGTTGTTGTTTCCATTTTGGGGCCTTACAGATTTTATGTTCATCAGGATTCAGTTTCCGTAAAGATGTTGCATAGAAAGTTATTCTACACAATATATTTCCTTAAATGATATGTTATACTCAAATCTTTGGATGATATTTATCACTTTGTACATGCTTTAACTCAAATATGCTATGGATTTACAATTGTCCACAAGATATCTGCATATTTCATATATTCTTGCTTCTGATTGTCAATTATTTGCAATTATGATGGTGAACTATTCTGAAATTACAAGAAATGTAAAGTAAAACTTCAAATTATGATGAATCTTCAGCTATTGGGCTACATACACACTTGATACTGTCATTCAAGAGAAGAAATCAGACCATATGTTCACCAGGATGTTCCACAGCTAGATACAATTGATGCAAACTTCAGAGGATGGTGAATGAAGACAATACATGCAAACTGATGAGCACTCCAAGGGACGTAGCAAATCAAAGCATATATCAAGAATTCAAACATAGATTACTCAAGATTTACGAAGATTTGTAAACAAAAATCTCTTCTCTTTCATTAAGTATGCAAAAGACATGTACATATTCAACAACTTTGAAATTAGCTCTGAGACTTCAGCAAACAAATTTCAATTAAGTTTCAAATTTCTTAAAATGAGGCATCCCTGCACCTTTTATAGAACAAGGTGAGGGAGCAGTTACAACTGATCAACGATCAAGATTTATCTATGAAGATCTACGGTGAATACTCTTCTTTGACTTTATCAACATTATCATGTGGCACAAGTTGCCAGCTGGCAACCATCTGAAACACTTATTTTTGTTAAGTATCAGATGCTTATGCTTCTTTGTGATGCATCCTCATCTTCCTTTCACTCCTCAGGTTCCTCATCCTCATCATTAGGTGCATCACTTCCTGTATCTTCATCATCTTGATGACTGTCTCCTTGTATATGGACCTGCATAGATGTCCGAATATCCTCATATGACTATACTATCTTCTCTATCTCCCCGCCATCTTGAGTTCTTTCTTTGATGATGCCATGTCTATGTATTTGATATTTTCCTTAGAGATTTTCCAACTTACTTCTCCTATTTCTAGATGTCTCGTTGTAATTTTCCACACTGACTTTGATCCTCATGATCTTATCCATAGTTTCTTCATTCAGATGGTTTAGAGGATCATCAGCTACCTGTTGGAAATTGCTATGTAGAGCTTTAATGGAAAACTCTTCATCTTGATTTTCTATCTTGCCTTCTACCTTTCCTTCTAGTGCTTCCACAATTTCGGCCTCAAACGACATCATATCATGTAGCTTCATGCTAATATCTCTTAGTTTATTGTTGCATCTTGCAAGCACATCACATTCAAACCTAATGTCTTTGTACCATATGTCTATCAATAGTGCATTATTGTTATTTAATACCTTTTTACTTATGAGAACTTGAGGATCAATCCTCTTTATTTCCTCCAAGGCAGTCAAAGCTTTCTCCAACAGAAAAGACCTTTTCCTAATCTCCATCTATGATTTATCAACTTTTTTCTTGGAGATACTTAAAGAATTCCACCTCTTCAAAAAGGATTTTACTACTTCCTCTACTCCATCAAATGTGGATAACATCCACTTTCTCATTATGGATGACTCATGTTTCATGAGATCCAATTTATTTACCTCATCCTGAGAAATAGCAGTCAATGGGACTGCATGGTCACTTGATGTATCCTCAGGGTTAATTAACCCCTTTATGTAAGTATGTAACTGAGCAATGTGCTCCTTGTGTTGTTTATTTTTCTCCTTTTCTCTTTTTACCCTCTGGGTTAATGAATCAATTATATCTTTTCCTTCTTGACCCTCCCAATCTTCATTAGCAAACCCTAGATCAACTGTGCTAATCTGGAATTCTTCCAAAGTGATTTTTCCTTTTTCTTTATCCATAGTAGGGAGTGCTACCTGTGCCGTCCTCCTACCAGTTATAGGGTCTCTTTTTATTGCAGAAGTTATTCTAGCCTTCCTCTTAGGCTTTATGAGTGTTTCTAAAAATAATGTGGACACATCAAATTCCTATACCTCTATACCCGATTCTGCACCAATTTCTTTCTCGAGCCACTGAGGAATTTGGTCCTTTAACTGTTGGTCTCCATCATCATCATGATGATCACCTTAATCTCTGGTATCCACCATCATGTTTGATGGTGAGGGTGATTTTCTTTTCTCCTCCTCATGATGCTTCTCATGAGGGTGATCTTTGGGTATATCCTCCTGCTGAGGAACTTCTTTTTCTGGAGGGTGATCCTGTTGATCATCTGCATGTTTATCATGATCCTGATCTTTTACTTCCTCCATGGGTATCTCATCCACTTTAGTATTATCTTCATCTTGAGGTATGTTAGTATCTGTGGATGTTACTTTATCTATCTTAGACTCGTCTATCTGATCTGCAGCTATAATCTGCTCTGTACTTATGGTAATTACCTCTTGAGCCTTGTGGTAATCAGGACCTGATATTTCTTTATCTTCTTTATCCTTTGGTGGGAATTCTACTGCCTTGGGTTCTTCAATATTCTCTGCTTTCTCAGGTGCACCTGCCATATCCTTAGGATTTACATCCTCTACATATGTCAAATCTGTAGTTGCAGGACTTGTCACCTGATCCACTAAGGCATCCAACCCTATTTGCTGTGCAACTTTCTCTAGGCTCTTTTCCTTTTCTGATTCCACTTGCTTCATCTCCCCTGATACCGTTTGTACTGATGGGGTCCCATGAGGAGTTATCTAGGTGCTAGTAACAAGGGTTTCCATTCTTTGTGAGGCTACGTCCTTGACCACCTCATCATCAGATAGGTCAATTGTCTCATCTAATGAGATTAGACCATTTTGAAGTGTCTTAGAGGCTTCTTTCATTTTTCTTCTGCTAATTCAGTTTTAAACTTTACAATGGTGGGAAGTGGAACGTTATGCTGCAATTCCTTATTGAATACCTCTCCACCTACCCCTTTTAACATTATAGGGGTTTGTTTTATCTCACCTCTCATTGAAATTCATGGTTTCTTATGTGTAGTGGCTATCACCTGAGGTGCTTTTCTTTTTCTGGTGAGGGTCTCAACATTTTCTTCTTCCTCTTCTAGTTCCTCATCAAGAGGAATATCCTCTTCTATTTATGTATGTGAGGCTTGACCCTCCTCATATGTCTCAGTAATCTCCACATCCGGCCTCTGGGTCTTTTTAGCCTTTTGTTTGCTCTTAGGAGGCAGTGCTAATGATACTGCTACCTACTCTAACGTTAATGGATCTTCAGTTGGCATTATCACTCTTTCAATTATGACTCCTTTTGGTTTAGCATCAATTTTCTTACCTCTTGGAGGTCTCTTGCTTTTCTCAGGAGGTGGTACTCTTTCTCCTTTAGTCTTTCTCTTCTCAATCAGGAAATCATCATATTCATCTTCAGAAATTTCCTGTCTCTTCTTCTTATTGTCTACCATGATGGCAACACCTCTCTTCTTTAGTATATTTATTTGCTCATTGACCCATGCTTGGGTCAGCTGTAATGTCCTGCTTGTGAACAGATCTAAGGGGATGTCCTCCTGTATGGTGAGATCCGATGCTGAGATGGTATCATTGTATATCTTCTTTGCCTCATATTCATCAGCCATTATGTTTCCATCATCTTTCTTCAATTGTGCTGGGATGGAAATGCAATCAAAGGTCTTGATCTGGTTGAGTGTAAGTCTTTTATATCTTCTTCTTTAGGCTTCAGCTTCATCTTCACAATTTGCCCAGAAGTCTTCAAGATGTCTTCGATGTATAGGCTTCCCCATGATCCTTTGCATCCTCCCATATGGATCATATGATCTTTTTAATTGAAAAGGATGGAAATTCATCATAGTTAGGCCAGCAGTGGCCTTCTTTATATTCTCAGAATCTGGGCACATATACTAGCCCATTGTAACTGGAAACAATACTGGTGGAAGCTTGTTGTTTTCCTTATAAGCATTCAATATTGTAGAAATTTGTCTTAAAAATTCCATTAAGACAACTACATCAGTAGGGTACCTTGGGAGCATGAGAGGCTCTTTTTCTAAACCCTCAATTCTAATGTAGGAGAATGTTGCAAATTGAATAAACCAGGCTCCATGCATGTATATGACTTCTTTAGCTTCCATGCTCAGTCTTTTAGTCCTGTCCTCCTCCATTGTTCTTACCAGATGCATAGAAAATGCATCATTCACTAGTTTGTAATCTTTGAGGTAATTTACTCTTTGCAGTTGCAGATGATGATCCCATATATGTGCATCATTGGTTGTGCCACCAATTCTCCCAATTGTAGTCAATGCATCAAATGTACCCTTGTAAGCACATGCATAAACTATGTATGAGGTCATATAAAAAGAACATTCTGGACCTCCTAGGTTCATCAGCTGCTCATCTAGAGCATCACTTATCATCCTAGCTCACATTGGCTTGTTTTCAGTGTAAAGGCACATCAAGATGACTGCATACATCCAGTCCTTAAAACTTCCAGCATTAGGCTGGCCTATCACTCTGCTGAGCAGGGCTATCATGTACTGGTATTCATCATCAAAGTCATATTTATATAACTGTACTGGAAGTTTAGCTGCTACAGGATAGGGACTGTTCTTCGCCCTCCAGTGATACATTTTCTTCCTGGCATCCTTCTTGTTAATCTCATATTCTACATCTGATTTCTTCAAATCTATGTTGGCAACCTTCCTGCCTAATGGCAAACTGAATGTAGTAGCAAGACCCTTGATAGACAGATCAGCATATACTCTGCCATGCTTCTCTACTTTCCTTGTTTGTGGGTTATAGTTTCTTGCACATTCAATGACTAGCTCAGGAATTTCCATGGAATAAGGGAAACCAGCTGCATTTCACATTCCAGATGCAAAAACTACATCTAGCAAGGTACTGTTACTCTTCTCGTCGCTCATCTTAGCTGACCATGCAGCCAGATATGTATTTCCCTAGTGTGTGTTTGTTATGGCACCATATTTAAATTGGACACCCTTGGGTTGAGAAAACATGGGCTTGAGAAACTTTGCCTCTGACTTGGCCAACCGCTTGTTTGCCATAGATGCCTGCAATTGACAAAACTGGTCTTACAATTGATATCTTATAAGCATGCATATATGCTATATCTTCATTATTCATCATGCATATTATACTCTTTCAATATTTTGCTTATCCTGATATGCATAATTCAGAACTTCAAACCAGTAACACCATGATACCTGGACATGCAGAACATGACAACCAGAGGGTTTCAATTACTTACCTGATGCGCTTATCCTCTTGATTATGTTGTTGATTATCTGAAAGTGATCTTGATACTGATGATAATCACGTGCTCTGTCCCATTGTAGGCTGCGTGCATCCAGATGTAGTTCGTAAGATGATTCAGAAGCTCAGCTCTCTGTTAAAACTTGTTTTATCACAAGGTGAATGTAAAATGACTCTGTAAATTCACTTTAAACCTATACATTGGGTCATTTAGGATAAAATAAGGGTAAAATCCAAGTGAATTGATCTTAATTGTTGATTTTCTGTATGGAAACTTAGGATCTCGCCAGGTCTATGTATCGGGTTCGTAATCGGTGGGAACCACCTACCTCATCCACACACATTTAATGTCATGGTGGCAAAAAAGTGGGATGATCTTTGCAGGATAGGATGATATTCAAATATCAGGTGATATTTGGATATTAGGTGATGTTCAAATATGATGATCCCCTAGACTAGAATGACCTCTCATTGGAATATCATGATGACATCATCAGGATATTGACTTGGTTCAGCGTTGTAGCACTATGATGTCATCATCATGTTATGTAGGAAGGGTCATGTTTGGAAATATACCCCCGCGAGGTAAAAGGATGATGACATCATTGTCATGTTTATTTCTTCATCTATCAAGTTTGGATGATGTCATCAGGATATTGGTTCAGGGTGATATTCTGCGACAGGATGATATTCAAATATCAGGGTGATATTCAAATGTCGGGTGATATTCAAGAATATGATCCTCGCAAAATATGATGCTGTTTAACAGGTAGATATCGTTATCACATAAATTTGACGTCCGAATGGTGGGAGCAAATGATTTTATCAGGTGATAATATTGGATCGGGGTGATCTTTTTATAAGATGACTGATGTTGAGAAATATGATCCTCCCCTCAGAATATCAGGTTTGACCAAATCTTTGACTCATCATAACTTTGGTTCCTTAAGGAATATCAAGGTGATCCAAAAGGCAAACCTGCATGAAATTTTGTACCCTTTCCAATTATGAGGTTATTGAACTGAAATGACAACTTTGACAATTTTACCTCATGATGATGATATACCCAGCCTCCCTACGCAGGATCATCTGCATGACTTACTTTTACCAGACTGCCAGAAAGCAGAAAAACACAAGCCAAGCCAAGCAAAAAGTTGGATCCCTATTTTGCCAAGTCAAAATGGGGCATGTTGTGTAACCACACAACACAACTGTACAAATTTTGTTGCCCAACTCTGCTTCATCCTGTCCAAAATTGAGATGTGACCACTCAACAAAAATGCATAAGCTTCTACCCTTCTTAAGGCTGCTAGATCACTGGTCCAGGCTATGGTCTGAGCATTAGTTAAGGACTCATGCATTGCCTCTAACTTAGGGATAATTATCCCTCTAAGTTCACTCATCCTGCTTATTATATTCTTCTTCTCCTTTTCAAGCCTCTTTATTTCATTTATAATGGCAATAGCTTGGCACTCTTGATTCATTATGGATGTGGTGAGGGGATCAAAATTTTGATATAAACTTGGCAGTTTACCCTCTTGTTCTTCCACCTTATTTTCAATATCTTCTATCACTTTAGACCAAGATAGATAAAATTTGTACATTTCCCCACCATCTTTAAGAGCATTTTCAAGGCTTTTTATCTTAATATCCAAGGTCCTCCTATCATGAGATATGAGTCCCTGTACTTCAGTGAATCTCTTTCCCAAAAAATCTTTCCAGACTTTCTCTTCTGCCAACTTCTCTAAAGAATCAAAATGGGTGCTAACAGAGTTAACCAGAGATTTCAAATTACCAGATGGAGAGGCCAAAGGATCCTTTTGGAAGGATGGCATGATCTTCTCCAACATCCCAGATGCAATATCTATCAACTCACAATCTTCCATGTGAGACTTCAGAAGTTTTTCTTTTGCTTTACCTTGGGAAAAAGATGCTATCTTCATTGTTTGGACATGAGAGAGGGAATCAAAATTTAGTGGTCCTTGAAAAAGTTTTAGTTCATCTATCTCCATCAGCTCTTTGTTCAAGAATTTCTTCACTGCCTCAGCAGTGTCTCTTGCCGGAGACTGAGTCTTCTTTTCTTTTGGAATCTCTGAACTATCATCAGAGATCTTCTCTATTTGTTCTTCTTCTCTTCCCTTTACCTCCTCTTCTTGACTCACTTTTTCTTCTTTTCTTCCTTCTCCTTCAGTTCCTGAGTCTGGAATGTCTGCAGTGGGATCCAGAGGAGAGATGTTAACTTCTTCATGAACTTCCTCTTCTGGAACAGAGGAATCCAAGTCTTTAGATTTCCCCTCATCTGTCTCTTTAGACCCTTCTACATTTTTCTCATTAGATTCTTCTTTTGATGCATTTAATCCTTCGACATCCATGGTAGAAGGTGTTGATGATTGTTTTTACACATTCATAAAAATAGTTAAAATTCACAAAAATGAACCTAACTATCTTGAAAGATATGAAGAAATCAATGAAGATTACTTAATCCCAAGTTTCTGTATGGTCAAGTCTTGACCTATTGGACAATTCAGTAGGTTGATGTGAAGCTATAATATGCAAGGGGCCTTACTTGAATTAAGGTTTTTTGATGATTCACTGAACTCTAATTATGCAAAATATCACAAATATCAACATTTTCTTCATTCCTTTGCATAAATTTGTTACTGTATCACAAAGCTCTATATGATTTATATTAACACAAGCTTTCCTTTTCAAATATTATGAAAACTGTCAAATATCAACTCAATTGTTCATGTTTCCTTCAAATATCAGACAATCTCCTTTAAATTTTTGCGTTTAAGCTAAGTATTTCAAATGGTTTGGGAAAAGTTAGAGAAATCTAAACTAAACTTCATTCTACTACAGGATCTAAATGCTTTGTTATGCGCATTGTAAGAAATACAACAAACTTGATCAAATCAGTAGACTAAACCTTTAAATGTAAGCCCTGAGTATTTTCATGAACACACATTCAAGATTGCAAGCTTTAAGAGATATTATTTCAAATACAAAGAAGAGCCAGAAGACACTCTGAATATAGACACAGAATTCCAGATTCATTTGTATTCAAAATAAATAGTCATATATGATTTACAATGTATGAATGACTCTTAGCTTCATTAATCAACTTCACGAAAACTTACAATGCTTTACAGATACAGTAAGGAAGCTAGATGTTCCAAGCATTCCTTATTGCAAACATAGGTGACCTCCTTCTACTCTAGACTAAAATGCTCTTCTAAAACTGTTAATTACAATTTCCAGTTCTGTTCTACAAATCCCTTTGTAAAATCCCTGTGTAACCTATTACAGAGTAAAGGGGCTCAATAGATAGATCTAATTATCCCCAATACAGTTCCAAAACCCTAGTTAATCAATGGTCCACACTTCAAGTGCAGCATCAATCGGTGGAAAACAAATCCCACCAAGAAATCTCTGAGCAACATACTCATACTGAGCGTAAAGATGCCCTTTGGAACCTTAACAATCATCAAAATGTCTTCTCCTGCTTGCCCTTTGGAAACCCTAACCGCCTCAAAATATCTTTTGTTGCTCTTTTAATAATGTTTCTTTCCATCTGCATATCTCTTCTCACTGAAATCTTTCGCTTCTTTTGCGATCTTCTATGATCCGATCCGCCTCCTGTGATGTCATTGCCATTAAAGCTCCACCTTTATATCTACCTATATACCTGCAAAATAGACATGAAAAGTAAATTCAAATTTCATGTCACTATCATCAATTTATACCTGGTCAGAATGTTTGATGGGCCTTAATTGCAGCAATTAATGCACCCAAAAGTTTGGCTTTCTGCTTTAGTGCTGGTGCTTTTAAACTTTTCCTATTATCAGCTATGTATATCTTCATCATTGGCATGACCCTCGTAGTCGGGTCGATCAATAAATTTCACACTGATCTCATATTTCTAGCTGATGCAATTCTTATCGGCTTGTATTTCTTTGTTCATTGTCTTAACTTAGCTCAATCAGAGCGATCCATAAATCATACCCCAATCGCTCTACTCTGGCCAATACAAACTCTTATCATTGTATGTATCCTCCTTATTGGTGTAACCCATATGGTCGGGTTGATCCAATGATTTCATACCGATCTCATCTTTCTGGCCGATGAGATCCTTATTGCTCTGTATACCTCTGCCATCGGCGTCACTTACTACCGTTGGGCTTGTTGGTTTTTTCCCTGACTGGATGCTCATTCCCAGATTTCCCTACAAGGTAGCCATCAGTTATCAACAGGATCTCTGGGCTAGGGGCCAATAGTGTAGGAGATAGACTCTATTTTTATCTCCTCCTCTTCTTCAGGCTTTGCAAAACCTAGGGGGGTATTCCCTATTCAACACCCATGAGAATATCCTTGTGGGTTGGCTTGGGATGTTGATACAAAGTAGATAAATCCTCCTATATGAAGACCAAAACTGTGGGATAAGTGCAAAGGGGCTAGCTTTGGGCTTATGTTTAGTTGTGAATCAGAGGACTTTGGATCCTAAAACTACTTCTACAGTCCTAATGGTTTGATTTGAAAGTATGAGTTTGATTTATGTTTGGATGCAAACCTGGACCTGGTGTATAACCTCAACACAAAGCTAGACTGGTGCCTATCCAGGGCTTGGAGTCAATAGACATACACTTGTGAATGATTAGCATGAACACACTAAAACTGGAATTCAAGGGGATGTTATGGTATCTGCCTTACAGACACCTCCCAAAATAGAGTGTTAAGTTATCTCTACTTATCATGTTTAAAACCTGATCGTTGATCTTGATTCCATCACTGAGATCTGCGGTGCCCAAAAGGTCTGAAAAGTCAATAGCCAATATAAATGCGCCACGTGTGCACCATCGCATCCACTGCTGACCATTCTAAAAATGTAAGATCAATAGTCCCACATCTATCCCGCAATGCTTGTTTGAGTAGTTTATAAACCAAGACAAGAATAATCCTAGTGTCATGCGCTTTTGCCCTACACGACCACTGAACCACCTACCATCAAGCCATCGCCCTGACTCCCACTAACATCGGTGTAACATACACCATCGGAGCAAATGAAAAACCTTTTGCCGACATCCCATGTCACATCGATCGCATAACCTTGAAAACTTCCAACCACTCACCATCAGTGAGACAAGCCACATCAAAATATCATACCAATGCTGTACTGATAAGCGATGTCACTCCGATGGCATCTTCCATCAGGGTGACATCCTCCCATCAGTGGAACCAAAAACATTTCCACTGATACCACTGCTCTTGCCGACCATTTCGCACAACCTTCATCGGCTAGAGTAACCCTGTCGGCATAGCTCTCCACAATTTGCCCGATACTCTTCATTATGCCGATGACCACCTCCATCAGCCAGACACCATCCCATTGACGAACCACAAAATATTTCCGCTGATAGCATTACTCTCGCCGATGACTACATCCTTGAAAAGCCTCAAACCAAAACCTATCGGCCAGACACCAACCATCGGCAGACCTCATGCTAGCTCGCCTGATAGGCAATGTCACTCCGATGAAGATCCTCCATCGGGGTGACCCCCCCATCGGTGGAAGCAAAAATAGCTTCACCGATACAGCATGCTACGCCGATGGCAACTACAAACTACACTCTGTCGGCAAGACCCATGCCATCGGCATAATCAAAAACACCCTTGCCGATACCAAAACTCTCGGTGATGATTACCTTGAACATCCCTCATCGGCCTGACCATCCTCATCAGTGGAACATGTAACACTGCTGCCGATAGACAAAGTCTTGGCGATGGTGCAAATATACCAAGTGAAGAATGCGGTCGCCAAGATAAAAATGAACTCACACCGATGGCCAAACAAATTCTTAGGGTTTGAAATGAAAAGTGTCCACTATTTTTTAACTTTGAAACCTTAAATATAGGTAGGGCATTACCACATTGCACGAAGGAAAAGACCTGATAGCCATGAACCCACCAACCTGTGAACATCCAAAGCTCAAAACCCCAAACATAAATAATTACTAACATAGGCTCTGTCTAGGGACGTGTAGTTGCAAGACTACAGCGAGGACCTCAGATCTTTGGGATGTAGACCAGTCCCCATCCATTGGGCATAGAGTCATAAAGCTACAAATATACATCACCAAACACACTTGATGGCCTAAGGCCACCAAGAAAAGGAAAACCTATATTTCCCTTTGTCAAATACCTTGTTTTCATCTACATACAATGGGTCAAGCCTGAGAATGCTACCATGATCTGACCATAAGCAACTTTGGTCATTTGTATATTCAACCTTCTGATTTAGTTTGTCAATGTCAACCCTATACAAACAACCCTCAGCATCAGGCAACAAGTGGATGCAGTATTTATCAAGCAATGCATATTCAAATGGTACATAACACTTGTCATCATCTGCATCAGCAGTATGCATTGCAAAGTGATCCCCTAGCTGGACTGAAAACAGGAAACATTCAGAGTCCACCACGCAGCTAGGAAAAACAAGGCTCTCCTGATGAGCTAGCATATTAAAGGAAAAGCTTTCAAATTCATAATTGTGCACATCATGTACACAACCAATAGTAGCACCAAACTGGAAAAGATCAGTCTCTAGCACCTCTTTACAATCATGCACATTTTTACAGTCACTTACCTGATGTATGTTGGTTTCACTTTCATCAGTATGAGAAACAAAATCCAAGTCAAAAACAATGCTCAAACCTTCACCATACTCAAATAGATCCTCATCACCATATGTGTCAAAAATGGGTGATCTAGGTACATCAACTTGATCATAATATGCCATTTGTTCATGCACAGTAGAGCTTGCATCTTCATCACCAATGGGTTCATTTTGTGGAAGAATATCAGCTTGTTTGTCATAAGCAAAACAATCACCAAATAAAAAACAATCATGCTCTGCACTAGCACTTGTTTCAATCTCTGACTGCTCTTCATGATCTCCATGTGTTTGAAAAGAAGGCAATGGTTCACACATGGAACTGTTTCTCTGTTTGCTTATATTTTCTTTGTCTGCTTATATCTTCTCTGTCTTGAGTACAATACTCACAATTATCTCCACAAATCCATTCAAAAAGTTGCTCATTGTTGTCCACAACTTCATTATTGCTTTCATGGCTAGATGCCTCATCATTGCAATGGGAGTCCTCATTAGTCCTTTCACTAGCATCTTCACATGATGCCTTAATCTCTTGGTCATTTGTAGCTTCACAACTATTTCTCACACCAAGGCCTGGAGACAGGGATTTCTGCAGGTGCTCATTTCTCATTTCTTCTACATTTTCTAAAAAAATGTATGCCATTTGCATGCTTGTCACCTTGAATTCCCTCAGTATTGCACTAGTGCCCTCCTCAAAAGCCTCAAAATATATGCCAACACAGGCTGAAATATCAGGTCTGAAGACTTCTGGGATCTGTGAAAGGGCTAGTGCAAACCTATGACTAAAATCAATACATGACTCCTCATCTTGTTTTCGAATTTTCATTAATTCTGCAACAAGATCAGCTAGTTTTCTCGTAAATTCTTTTTTGAAACAGTTAGCAAGCTCATCCCAACAGGCAAAGGATCTCTTTGGAAAGCTCAAATACCAATCTCTAGCTTTTGCATCAAAGGATCTAACAAAAAACCTCATCCACATATCCTCATCTCTAAATGAATGTTTTCCCATGAACTCATGAAAATTTTGGATATGTGCATTCCCATCACATACATTGTGACCACTAAATCTGGGCATCTGACAGTATATCCTAGCAGGCATACTTTCAACTTGATAATCAACCCATGACAAATCTAACTGATCATACAAAGGATCAAAAGGGCTGGCAAGAGGTTTAGCTTTCTGATTGGCAGACACAATAGGGTTATCATTATTCAACTGAGCCTGCCTAGCCTCTAAGAGTATCAACCTATTTCTTATCTCTTCTATTCTATCACATAGCATTACATCTCCCTCTTGGTTGAGCACGGGTGTATACATATTTGGATTCATATAAGTCCCATTTTCAGACATCTTATATATTCCTAAGACCTATAACCTCCCCTGGCATCTAACCTATGCAATAAAACAACAATTACAAGTAGGAAGGAGCAAGGTACCTTTTCTCATCCAGATGCTAAAGTCTGAATAGCACATTTTTTTCTTTTTACAACACACACATCAACTTTCATGTGCACTTGAATCTTTCTTGCAGAGTCGCCACCTCTCTAGAGAGGACCAAATTTTCAATAGCTGAAAGCTATTTTTCCAGGTTCATTCCACCAGCAGAGCATCATTTTGTTAGTGACTCGGATGGGCAACAAATATATTCTATTTTTATCAATTCTCCCCAGCAGAGTCGCCAATTTCTATTGGTGACTCGGATGGGCAACAAATATATTCTGTTTTTATCAATTCTCCCTAGTAGAGTCACCAATTTTTGTTGGTGACTCGGATGGGCAACAAATATATTCTATTTTTATCAATTCTCCCTAGTAGAGTCACCAATTTCTGTTGGTGACTCGGATGGGCAACAAATATATTCTATTTTTATCAATTCTCCCCAGTAGAGTCACCAATTTCTGTTGGTTACTCGGATGGGCAACAAATATATTCCGTTTTTATCAATTCTCCCCAGCAGAGTCACCAATTTCTGTTGGTGACTCAGATGGGCAACAAATATATTCTATTTTTATCAATTCTCCCCAGTAGAGTCACCAATTTCTGTTGGTTTTTTCCCTGACTGGATGCTCATTCCCAGATTTCCCTACAAGGTAGCCATCAGTGATCAATAGGATCTCTGGGCTAGGGGCCAATAGTGTAGGAGATAGACTCTATTTTTATCTCCTCTTCTTCTTCAGGCTCTGCATAACCTAGGGGGGTATTCCCTATTCAACACCCATGAGAATATCCTTGTGGGTTGGCTTGGGATGTTGATACAAAGCAGATAAATCCTCCTATATGAAGACCAAAACTGTGGGATAAGTGCAAAGGGGCTAGCTTTGGGCTTATGTTTAGTTGTGAATCAGAGGACTTTGGATCCTAAAACTACTTCTACAATCCTAATGGTTTGATTTGAAAGTATGAGTTTGATTTATGTTTGGATGCAAACCTGGACCTGGTGTATAACCTCAACACAGAGCTAGACTGGTGCCTATCCAAGGCTTGGAGTCAGTAGACATACACTTGTGAATGATCAACATGAACACACTAAAACTGGAATTCAAGGGGATGTTATGGTATCTGCCTTACAGACACCTCCCAAAATAGAGTGTTAAGTTATCTCTACTTATGGTATCCCTATTGCAGTATAACTTTCCCAACACTTAATCTGAAAACACTTTAATCTACCCTTTGAGAAGAAGTTGAAAGATCAAGCATTAAATACAGGAATTCTATATTCTAGAATCCCAGACATCCCTTAGATATCTAGATTCAGAAGAAGGACACATGCAATACTGGAGATAGAATAACAAAACACATGCAAATACAACATTACTCATATAAAATCAATCATGAAATCAGTAGATTCATGCATGAGACATACAACAAGAGATACATAAACTCACAAGATTATCTACATAGAGCAACCAGAACCAGTTGTATCTTATTACAGAGCCCGATATGTCCAGTTTTCAACCCCAGAAATGAGTAACAGAGTCCCTCTAATACTATAGGGAAGCGTACCCAGCAATTAAATACATGGCAATTTAAAATTTGCCAGATACAGAACATGAGAAAAGGCGCTCAAAAGTCATCAATGCAGTAGGTCAAAGGAATGGCGAGGAGGAGCTGGACTCGAGCTCTGTGCCGCCATTTGGGGACAATCTCATAAAATTGGTAGGTGGCCATTACCCAGTCCATCGCGCCTCTGCAATCAGCCAATAATGGCCCACCTACCCGTGGGATGTAGCAATGAACATATCTGAAATTCTCCCGACCAAAACAAGTCTGAGGAAGCAAGGAAGACCAACTCTACGTCTTTAAAACCTGATTGTTGATCTCAATTGCATCACTGAGATCTGCGGTGCCCAAAAGGTTTGAAAAGTCAATAGCCAATATAAACGCACCACGTGTGCACCATCGCATCCACTACTGACCATTCTAAAAATGTAAGATCAATAGTCCCACATCTATCCCGCAATGCTTGTTTCAGTAGTTTATAAACTAAGACAAGAATAATCCTAGTGTCGTACACTTTTGCCTTGCACAACCACTGAACCACCTACCATTAAGCCATCGCCCTGACTCCTGCCGACATCGGTGTAACATACACCATCAGAGCAAATGAAAAACCTTTTGCTGACATCCCGTGTCACACCGATCGCATAACCTTGAAAACTTCCAACCACTCACCATCGGCGAGACAAGCCACATCAGAATATCATACCAATGCTGTACTGATAAGCGATGTCACTCCGATGGCATCTTCCATCGGGGTGACATCCTCCCATCGGTGGAACCAAAAACATTTCCGCTGATACCACTGCTCTCGCCGACCATTTCGCACAACCTTCATCGGCTAGAATAACCCCGTCGGTGTAACTCTCCACAATTTGCCTAATACTCTTCATTACGCCGATGACCACCTCCATCAGCTAAACACCATCCCATCAGCGAACTACAAAATATTTCCACCAATAGCATTACTCTCGCCGATGACTACATCCTTGAAAAGCCTCAAACCAAAACCTATCGGCCAGACACCAACCATCGGCAGACCTCATGCCAGGTTGCCCGATAGGCAATGTCACTTGGATGAAGATCTTCCATCAGGGTGACCCCCCCCATTGGCAGAAGCAAAAATAGCTTCGCCGATACACCATGCTACGTGCCGATGGCAACTACGAACTACACTCTGTTGGCAAGACCCACGCCATCGGCATAATCGAAAACACCCTCGCCGATACCAAAACTCTCGCCAATGATTACCTTGAACATCCCTCATCAACCTGACCATCCTCATCGGTGGAACATGTAACACTACTGCCAATAGACAAAGTCTTGGCGATGGTGCAAATATACCAAGTGAAGAACGTGGTCGCCAATATAAAAGTGAACTCACACCGATGGCCAAACAAATTCTTAGGGTTTGAAATGAAAAGTGTCCACTATTTTTTAACTTTGAAACCCTAAATACAGGTAGGGCATTACTACATTGCACGAAGGCAGAGACCTGATAGCCATGAACCCACCAACCTGCGAACATCCAAAGCTCAAAACCCCAAACATAAATAATTACTAACAGAGCTGATCCAAAAGTTTCACTCCGATCATATCTTTAACACCGATACAACTCTTTTCGGTTTGCCTTTTCACCATCGGCGTAAGCTTTGTCGTTGGGTTGATCCAACAAACTTCTACCGACCATACTAGTCATGCCGATACAACTCTTTATTTCTTTTGTATCTCGGATATATACATCGCAAGCATACAAGCATTTAAACATTCAAAAACTTTTCTAAATTGAACTTCCCTTTGACATCCGGCTTGTATCTTTTATTTGCATCCTTCTCTTTGCATATAAGTTTGTATATGGAAAACATACATTGTAATTATACAAACATTTAAACATGCAAAGGGTGGGGTCCACTTTACCTTTTCTATCTCCGCAATGCATAAAGTGCAATGTATGTCTGATATACATTAAGTCATGATACATTGCATTAACCAAATTTTAAACTTTCTTCAGTTCGGCGGCATGTACATAAAGCTTTGTATATTTCACTTTGTATATTTCCTTTCATTCAAACATACAAACCCCAATATGCAAACGGTGAACCTAACTGTTTATTCGTTTAGACTTTGAACTATGTCGGGTCCGACTTGTATGTATAGATAGATCATTTTAACAAAATGCATATAAGTATATAAAAACATGCAAAAAACATTGTATATGCAAACAACCCGATATACAAAGGAACCCGATATACAAAGGAACTTGATATACAAGTAGCTTTGTATATGAACGACTTTGTATATGCAAACAACTTTGTATATGCAACCCTATATACAAAAGACTATGTATGCAAGCTACTTGGTATATGCAAACAATTTTCTATATGCAACCCAATATACAAAAGACTATGTATATGCAACATACAATGACCTGATATACAAAGGACTTTGTATATGCAACATACAAACCCTTACATTGTATATTTTACCAAAACACTCATAACTTGCAAAATACAGGGAATTTTCACATGGTTCAAAAAGCAACCCTTACTCATTTTTGACAAAGAATCCACCCATATTCTGCTCTAGTACTTAATGTTATTTTTTCTTTATTTTCAATAGTGTTTGAAACTTTTACTCTCTTTTCCCTTTTGCCACCCAACAGACCGACACACAAAAGCAAAGCCACAGCAGGGGTCCTCATTTTGCTAAGGAGTAAAATGGGGCGTGTTGTGAGCATCACAACAACTAGCAACCAAATAAAACAATCAAATTAAAACTATTAAAGAAAACTAAATGAAATAAATTCATAACTTCCAACTATCTTTTCTGCAAATCATCATTTAGCTTGAGACTTAATGTATTCAATAAGGTGCATGAATTTTCCCTTCAGTTTAAGTTGGTGCACGTGATTAATAATCCTCATCTTGAAAATTAGTTGAACAAACCAGTGACTGATATTAGCCTACATAGTTGATGTCATTCCCTCAGCCAACCGGATAGAGCCTTGCTGCCAGCAGGCATCCATAGCCTTGACAAGGTTATCGTTACAATTCTCCTAAGTAGAGCCCCACTGCCAGCAAGAGTTTATAGCCCCGGTAGAGTTACTTAGATGGCTTAACCTGGATTTTTAGTAAAATCCATTTTATTATTTATTTTATATTTTGTATTTGATAGAGATTTCATAGGATATTGCATTTGTAACTTCATGATGCAAGGAATGATCACTTTCTGAAATTAAGCTAAGAATTGTAATGGTAGCAAGGGTGACCTCTGATTTTTCACCTAATATCTACACTGGTAGGTTCAACAAACCCAAGGATTTTAGGTGTGTTATTGTGAGAAACTTCCCTTGAATACTCAACCCACAATTATTGAATACAAAATTTCACAAGTCAAACAACTTTCTACATTCATGATAGTTACAACAAGTTATGTATAAATTTCAAATAATTAACCTAAATGTTCTAAATTTTCTATTGTTTTAGGTGGTTGTCAGTCTACTCCTGCATACTCTAAATCAAAACAAACATCCCTGCTATGACAACACAACACAGAAACAAACCAAAACAAAAGGAAAACAAAACAGAAACAACACAAAACAAAAGAAAACAAAAAACAAAACAAAAACAACCCAAAACTGTACATTATTTACATTATGATACACATAAACTAACTACCCTCACCTCAAGCCTGAAAGTAATGTTTCAAGTGTTGGCCATTAACTAGTAATGGCACATCTTCCCCAGTCAAGGTCTTGAGCTTGAAAGTATTGTCTCTAATTATTTTTGCGACCTGTAATGGACCTAACCATAATTTGTCAAATTTTCCATGATTTCCTTTCTTTTCATGTGCTTTATCCCATCACAACACTAAGTCTGATAATCTAAATGTTTTGACTCTTGCTCTTTTAGCAAACCATCTCTTGACTACTGCTTGATGTTTGGTGAATTTCTCAATGGCTTGATCTCTTTTCTCATCTAACTGTAACATTTGTATTATTTTGGCCTCTCTATGATCATCAAAGCCTAAATATTCATTAGCAAACTTCTAGACTAGTATTCTTAAATTCACTGGAAGTATGGGATCAATCCCATAAACTAAGTGATAGGGTGCATTGCCTAAGGCTGACTTAACCTTAATCCTATCTACCCACAATGCATATTTCAACAAGGTGTTCCACTCTCTTGGATTCTTTTCAGTTAGCTTCTTGATTATATCCAATAAAATTTTATTTGTAGACTCAACTAACCCATTCCCCTGAGGATAATAATTTGAATAAAACTTTAAAACTATCCCATACTCAAATGCCCATCTAGAAAATTTTAGAGAAGAAAAAAGCAGGGCCATTATCACATACCAACGAATACGGAGTTCCAAAACCTAGTTATGATGTTTTCTTCAAGGAACTTGATAACAACCTCAGTAGTAGAGAACTTGTAACATGTGCCTTCAGCCCACCTTGTACAGTAGTCAGTTATTGTTAGTATAAACTTATGTCCTGCAGACGATGGAGGATTTATGACCCTAATGAAATCTAAGCCCCATTGTGCAAATGGTCTAGACTCAATCACTGGCTGTAATGGATTAGCATGATTCCTTCCTTTATCTGTTGTAGTTTGATAGGTGTGGCAACTTCTAATGTGACTCTCTATATCCTTAAACATTATAGGCCAATAGTACCCTTCTCTCAATATCTTATGCGTTGTAGCTAAATGGGAACCATGAGCAGTTCCATACTTATCATGTAATTCTGACAACAATTTATCTGCTTCAACTCTATTTAAACATCTTAAATATATTACTTCATGGTTCTTCTTGAATAGAAGACCTCCTTACACCATGTATTTCCGTGCTTTAATCTTTAAATCTCTCCTCTGAGAAGATTTCATCTTATTTGGATATTTGCTTGATATTAGAAAAGTGTTCAAATCATCATACCACCCTGAGGCATCATTAGTATTCAACACATACTGTTGTTTCACCAAATTTAGATCTGTGTTTGCTATGGTCTACACTAATGCTTGTCCTCTGACCAACTTCATTGGAATAATTTCCATATCAAACTCTTACAATGTTGTCATCCATTTGGCTCTTTTCTCTCCAGGCTCATTCTGCATCAGCAACATCTTCACGGCTGCATCTGGTACTATAGCTTTAACCTGACTGCGTAAGATATAATGTCTAAACTTTTTCACTGCTCTTACTAATGCAAACGCCTATCTTTCTGTATCAAGATATTTCAGCTGTGCATCCTTCAAAGGTGCACTCATGAAGGCTATGGGTTTTTCTTCGTTGTCTTCTCCCTTTTGTGTCAAAGCAGCTGCAACTGAATGTGGAGATGCAAAAGAATAAATGTAAAATGGCTTTGTATAATCTAGACTTGTCAATACATGAGCATCAAAAATGGCCTTCTTAATATCTTCAAATGCAGCTTTAGCTACTGGTGTCCATTCTATTTTTTCATCCTTCTTCAGCATGGCGTTCAATGGTTGCACAATCTCTCCAAACCCTGTAATAAACTTCTTGACAAAATTAATCTTACCAAAAAATGATTTTAGTTCTTTCTTACTATTTGGTAATTGCAATCTCTTTATTCCTTCCATTCTATCAAGATTAATAGATATCCCATTTTTAGAAATGACATGTCCTAATAATTTTCCTTCAGTTACACCAAATGAACATTTCTTTGGGTTAAGGGAAATCCCATACCTTTCACATATTTTAAGTATTTTTCTCAGATCTTTAGCATGAGTGGATGCATCTTTAGAATAAATAGTTAAATCATCCAAATAAACAACAATGCACTTACCTGACAATCCACAAAATGTAATGTCCATGGCTCGCTAAAATGTGGCCCCTGCATTGATTAGACCAAAAGGCATTCTTCTGTATGCATAATTTCCCCATTTACAAGTAAAAGTGGTCTTTAATCTATCCTCTTTATCTATTAAGACCTGGTTATATCCTGATAATCCATCTAAGAAAGACATCATTTTAGCCCCATTCACTACTTGCAACACTTCATCTATTGGAGGCAGGGGATAATTATCCTTTTCAGGTGCCTTATTCAAATTTTTAAAATCTACACATAACCTAATGTCTCCACTTTTCTTTCTCATAGGTACTAAATTAGCTACCTAGACTGAATGTCTAACTGGGAAAATTATTCTGGCAGACAACACTTTTTTCACTTCTTCAAAGATTAAAGGCTCTAAAATGGCATTCACAGGCCTTTGTCTTTGCCTAAATGGTTTAACATCTGGTCTCAAAGTTATCACATGAGTTATGATGGATGTATCATATGTCTTCAAATCTTTATACTTCCATGCTATGACATGTTTGTACTCTTTCAAAACATCCACAATTTCTTTTCTCAACTCTTCAGAGCAAGCCCTTCCAATAAGTACATTTTGTGGATTCTACTATGTTCCAAGGTTATATGGATCACACTTATCTCCCTCAGTTTTGGGGAAATCTTTCTATCTTACTACCCCATCAAAGTCAAAAATTTGTTCTAACTTGATCACCCCCTTAGGTAAGAAATTGCTTTTCAGGTTGATTATGTCTTCTTCATCCCAAGATACATCAGGCCTTTCCTATTCATCAATAATTTGAGCTTCAAAAACCTCATTACAAGTTAGAAAATCTACAATTTGTTGATCCCCTTTAAATACCTAAAAGGGAGTAACATTATCTGGTATGCTAGGAACATTTACTAATTCAACATCAAATCTTTTTAAACCTGACAATGCTAAGGGTTCTAAAGTGCTAGAAGCAATTGCTAGTGCATCTGGTCTATGGTTCAATTCTCTAGGGATATGTTCTATGTTGAAAGCATCAAATGAATCTATCAAATCCCACACCCTATGCCTGTAACAAACCATGTTTTTGTAGTTGCATGCATATAATTTCCTTACTTACCTAACCACTAACTTAGAATTTGAAAATACCCTAATCATTTTTACCTTTTTCTTAATAGCCATAAAAATTCTATAAATCAAAGCTTCATATTCTGCAACATTGTTAGTACAAGAAAATTGTAACCTGTATGCTACTAAATATGACTTACCATGAGGATCTATAAGCTCCACACCTGCACCTACACCCTATTTAGATTTAGATCCATCACATTTCAGTGTCCGCATGCCATCTTTATTCTTTTGACCCTTTACTTTGGTGTGTTTTGCTTTCTCTATCACATGTGAGGTGTTATCTTGTTCATTCATGGGTAATTCATTTTTACCTACTTGCATAGTTATACTTTCAGTTTGTAAATGAGAAAGACAAATACTCTTGTCCTTTGTTTCCTTTTATAAATTTGGAATCAACACATCAATGTTATTCTGAAAGTATTTCTCTGGTTGATTAGGATTAACCTTTCCTTCTTGCAGTCCTACTCCCTTTGTGCATTTTATGTATTGGTATTCTATAATATCTCTGCACATTCCACAATTCTATTCAGAATGTGCCCTATTATGGACTCTACACATGTTTTTATACAATTTGCATTGAACTGGGATATTTTGTTCCATGCACCTTTCCATTTCCTGTCTAATGACCTGACCAAAATTGTTCATTGCATTGTTTTCTTCATCAGAAGAATTTCCATCAGACTCAATGAACAATATTGTTTCCTTATTGACATGTTTTTCTCTAAAATTTAACATCGGGATTTCTTCAATTTGTACTCCCTTGTCAGTGATTCTATAAACACCAGGTTCAACAAAAGCATATAATATCTCATTAATCCTATTGTATTATGTAATCATGTGTTTCATCCTAGGTTCTGCTTCTATCCTGATCTGATTTGGAATGCCTCTCCAAGGTAACCACATATGTGAAAAATCAGTGGCCATATATCCATTCAATGTTTTTAGACCAGTCTCTACTCAACAACATCCCATAATTCACAGGTATATCCACTACTTGAATGTCAATAAACTGACTTACCCTAGGATCTGAGGCTAATTGCATTTGAATATGCATTAGTTCTCCTATCACATTAACCTCAGTTTTATCCAACTGTGTAACAACCTTAGCAAATTTAGTAGGAGTCAGCCCTAAAGTTTTGCATATTCCTAAAGGCATTACATTGGCTGATGCACCAGAATCTACCATACAATTATGTATGTTCTATCCAAACATTCTAATGGTTAACAAGAAAGGAGGGGCTTCTTTCTTATCTGCATACATCACCACATTAGTGTTGGAAGGCTGCTCATTTTTCTTACCCTTTTCTTTAGGTTGTGAATCTCTTCTAGGAATACTCATATCAGCAGAAACCTCACCTATCACAGATGTATCCAAGGACTCTATGAAAGCATTTCTAACCCTTGGACTTTTCAATAATTCACACAAAGGTATACTGACCTTAATTTTCTTTATCTCTTCAGATAAATAGCTCATCAACCTCATTGTTTCTACTATCTCTATTTTACTTGTTTGGACCTTTTGTGCTACTGTTCCATTACTTGCATGATGATTAGCCTTTAGTATAGAAGGGTTATTACTAGCATTCTGATCTAGGGGAGTATTGAAATTGTTAGGAGGAGTGGAAGTAGTGAAAGAACCTCCCAGCCTAGTGTTATTTCTCAAATTGTAGGTGTGATTTTTGTTTGCTGAAAAGCCTGTACCTCTTCTATTTCATGTAACACTTCATTTTTAGTTTCAAAGGGAAACTGAAATGCATTTAGTACAAAGGTTGATTCAAGATATAGGTTTTCACAAAAATAAGGTTCATTCTCTAACAATTGATCCTCTTCTTCTTCAATTGCAAAGGTAAAAGTCTCTAAGACTAAAGTAGTCTCATATCCTAAGGGCACTACTTCATTACCTTTGGGGAAGAGAAAATAAGCAGTGGGAGCCTGTACATCCACATTGAAAATATTGGCTACTAAATGGAACTGAGGACAATCCAGTTCAGCATGCGTACTGGTATTATGAAACCTACACCAATTCTTCAATGTTGTATCAGCCATCTGAGTTCTAGCTGTTTGTTTTGTATCCTGATTATCTAAATTCTCAAATGGAGAAGGTAGAGTGCCATTATTTGGCCCAATGTTCCATGTCTTAGGTGGCCTTGGCTGATTTTGGTTCCTATTATGGTTACCCCCAGCCCTGTTATCTACTACAGGTCCTCTATTTTGCATTGGTTGTCTTGGATTATGATATTGATTCTGGTTTTGGTTTGAACTTTGACCCTAGTTATAATTCTAATTATGATTCTGGCTTTGATTTGGGTTGTAGTTCTGACTATAGCTTTGGTTATGGTTTTGACTATATCCTTGGTTGTTTCTACCATAGAAATTTTCATTTCTCAGTTGTGTCATTTCAGTAGTCAATCTTCTCAAGTGGGTAGTAATTTCTTTGATTTCTTCTCTTTCCTCTTGTGCCTTTGCCACAAATGTATCTCAAGGAGGTTGGAAGAAAGATTGACCATTACTCTGATTATTGTTGGCAGTGTTACCAGTATAAGGGGCTATAGCCTGGATTGGTGTAGGATTATACACAGGTGTGTATGTAGGAATTGGATTCAATAATGGAGTGTTATGTGTAGGGACTCCATTCCAAGGTTGTGTTTGATTTTGTATCCCAAGATTTCCTCCATTAAGAAATGGATTATAAGTCTGTTGCCTCATCTCCTGATTTACTGAGGCTGCTTCCTTATAAGCCTTGGATATTGTATCTATGTCAAGCTTTCTTTTGACAAACATAGCAGTTAATGGATCTAAGGCAACATAATACATGGCCAACAATGTATCTACATTTACTGTGTACAGAGCTACTATCCTAGAATAAGCCTTTTGAAATCTATCATTAAAATTATCAATCAGATCTCCTTCACCTCTCTTAATTGTAGCCAATTTGTGATATAAGGTGGAAGGATCAATTGGTCCTCTAAATCTAGACAAAAATGTTTCTTCCATTAGTGCCCAAGAAGAAATGTAACCATTGGGCAAGTTAACATACCAGTTAGAAGCCTGCTCATTGAAGGTGTAAGGAAACAACCTACACACAACATCCTCATATTCTAACCTAGCCCTAAAGCATGCTTCTTTGAATATCCTAATGTGATCTTCTAGATCCTGATGTAATAGATATTTAGGACATATCTTTTTAGGATTTTTTGGCATCTCATGATAATCAGTGAACTGTATGGGAGAGTTGACATTAAAATAAGTCATTGCAGGCACTTGTGCTTGACCTAGACCTTGGGGAATACCTAGATTTCTAAGTGGAATAGGATTCCTGGGAGGACTGAGAACTTTAGGAGTACCTGAACCAAGATTCAAAGATCTAAATGAAGAACTGTCAGGACTCACAAGGTTATGGATACTAAAAGGTGATCCAGGAGGCGTTCCAGATGAACCTCCTGCGTGTGATATTCTAGGATTCCAAATCAAAGGACTCCTACTTTGCCTTTATCAGGTAATTGCACAAATATATCCTCTGAACTGGATCTAGACCTAGTCACTCTATTACTGTTATGAGCCAGCCTTACTTAAAACAAACCCTAACTCCAATCGGGCCCTCCTTCTAGCGCCAAAAAACTATTGATGATTGTTTTTACACATTCATAACAATAGTTAAAATTCATAAAAATGAACCTAACTGTCTTGAAAGATATGAAGAAAGCAATAAAGATTACTTAATCCCAAGTTTCTATATGGTCAGGTCTTGACCTATTGGACAATTCAGTAGGTTGATGTGAAGCAATAATATGTAAGGGGCCTTACTTGATTTAAGGTTTTTTTATGATTCACTGAACTCTAATGATGAAAAATATCACAAATATCAACATTTTCTTCATTCCTTTGCATAAATTTGTTACTGTATTACAAAGCTCTATATGATTTATATTAACACAAGCTTTCCTTTTCAAATATTATGAAAACTATCAAATATCAACTCAGTTGTTCATGTTTCCTTCAAATATCAGACAATCTCCTTTAAATTTCTGCGTTTAAGCTAAGTATTTCAAATGCTTTGGGAAAAGTTAGAGAAATCTAAACTAAAATTCATTCTGCTACAGGATCTAAATGCTTTGTTATGCACGTTGTAAGCAGTACAACAAACTTAATCAAATCAGTAGACTAAACCTTTAAATGTAAGCCCTGAGTATTTTCATGAACACACATTTAAGATTGCAAGCTTTAAGAGATATTATTTCAAATACAAAGAAGAGCCAAAAGACACTCTGAATATAGACGTAGAATTCTAGATTCATTTGTATTCAAAATATCTTCTGTTGCTCTTTTAATAATGTTTCTTTCCATCTACATATCTCTTCTCACTGAAATCTTTTCCTTCTTTTGCGATCTTTTGTGATCCAATCTACCTCCTATGATGTCATTGCCATTAAAGCTCCGCCTTTATATCTACCTGTATACCTGCAAAACAGACATGAAAAGTAGATTCAAATTTCATGTCACTGTCATCAATTTATACCTGGTCAGAATGTTTGATGGACCTTAATTGTAGCAATTAATGCACCCAAAAGTTTGGCCTTCTACTTTAGTGCTGGCACTTTCAAACTTTTCCTTTTATCGGCTATGTATTTCTTCATCATTGGCATGACCCTCACAGTCAGGTCGATCAATAAATTTCACACCAATTTCATATTTCTAGCGAATACAAACTCTTATCGTTGTATGTATCCTCCTTATCCTCCTCCATCAATGTCAGTTACTACTGTCAGGCTGATACAAAATTTCCACTCTGATCATATCTTTCACACCAATACAACTCTTTTCAGTTTGCATTTTCACCATCGGTGTAACCTTCATCGTTGGGTTGATCCAACGAACTTCTGCCGACCATACCAGTCACGACGATACAACTCTTTATTTCTTTTGTATCTCAGATATATACATCGCAAGCATACAAGCATTTAAACATTCAAAAAAATTTCTAAATTAAAATTCCCTTTGACATCCGTCTTGTATCTTTTATTTGCATCCTTCACTTTGCATATAAGTTTGTATATTGCAAACATACATTGTAATTATACAAACATTTAAACATGCAAAGGGTGAGGTCCACTTTACCTTTTCTATCTCCGTGATGCATAAAGTGCAATGTATGTCTGATATACATTAAGTCACGATACATTGCATTAACCAAATTTTAAACTTTCTTCAGTTCCACGGCATGTACATAAAGCTTTGTATATTTCACTTTGTATATTTCCTTTCATTCATACATATAAACCCCGATATGCAAACTGCAGACCTAACTGTTTATTCATTTAGACTTTAAACTCTGTCGGGTCTGACTTGTATGTATAGATAGAACGTTTTAACAAAATGCATATAAGTATATAAAAACATTCAAACAACCTGATATAGAAAGGAACCCGATATACAAGCAGCTTTGTATATGAACGACTTTGTATATGCAAACAACATTGTATATGCAACCCGATATACAAAAGACTATGTATATGCAACATACAACGACCCGATATACAAAGGACTTTGTATATGCAACATACAAACCCTTACATTGTACATTTTACCAAAACACTCATAACTTGCAAAATACAGGAAATTTTCACATGGTTCAAAAAGCAACCCTTACTCATTTTTGACAAGGAATCCACCCATATTCTTCTCTGGTACTTAATGTTATTTTTTCTTTATTTTCAATAGCGTTTGAAACTTTCACTCTCTTTTCCCTTTTGCCACCCAACAGACCCACACACAAAAGCAAAAAGCAAAGCCACAACAGGGGTCCTCATTTTGCTAAGGAGTAAAATGGGGCATGTTGTGAGCATCACAACAGAAGGTTCTTCATCTATTTCCTCTATGATAGGAAGATTGAATCTTTTGAAGGCATTCCGGAGGATGTCTTCTATTTCTCTTGCTACCTAATTAGTCTCTCCAAGCATTAGTTTGTTCATTCTTGCTTTGCTCCGGAATTCATCCTTACAGTCCTTGAAGATCATGTTCATTTTCTTTGGAGTAATGGAAGGATAGAGATGAATAGCAATCTATTGTTGGATCTCTAAGTCCTTTTCCTTGGCATTCTCTTTTCTGAGTTCAAGTACCTTCTCTAGACTTTTGGGAATTAGAGAAATGATTTCAATGAATGCTTTATTATAAATGTTCAGGTACCTGACTATAGCATCTTCCAAGATCCTCTTGTCAGTATCACTATATTCATCATAAAATTTAGTGACTGGTTGTAGGTTCCCATCCACTGTGACTGCCTTGATGATATCATCAATAGAAAGAGTGGGCTTTTCAACAAATTCTTCTGCCCCTTCTTTGTTTTTGCTGACAGAGGATTCCCCAGATGTTTTCTTCTTCTTCTTCTTCATTTTCTTAACTTCCTCATCAGACTCTATTTCTTCATCATCCTTTTGGCTTATGTAGACCTTGTGGCCTTTGTTTTCATTCTCTTTTCTCCCTTTCCAGATGTCTTGGCTTCCCTTTTTGAGGCTCTTGAGCTCTTAGAGGTGGCAGGTGCAGAGTTCTTGGAGGATCTAGTCCGAGAGGAGGCTTGCACTAGAACACTTTCTTTTTCTACTTCTTGTTTTTCTTTCTTAGATTTTTCTATTTTCTCTCTGTTTGCATCAACTACCTCTTTTGATATGCCATATTTTTTGGCAATTTCCTCTACTTCCCTTCTCACTTTTCTTTTTAGCTCTAGTTGTCTCAATTCAACATGTATCTTTACATTTAATTCTTCAAAGGTTCCAAACCTTTCTACCTCAGGGTCCTTAGGCTAACTCAGCAAGTGTTGGACATGTAGCTCCAAGATTTTCTCATCAACCTCATATCCCATTGGCATAATCCAAACTGTTATGGGCTCAACTACTTCCATTAGGCATTGATCAGTGTCTACCATGAAGCATATTGTATCCTTATATTTTTCAACTATTGTTTGAGGAATTATTTCTCTGGCCTGCATCATACTTTGGAAGTTCTTAAAGTATCCCCAGAGCACTATGCTTTGAGCCTTAGCATCACCAAGTCCATACATATAGTCTCTGATTTGTATGGCAACTAGTCTGTCATTTTGCCATACCCAACCACTTGATCTGGGTAGCTCATTCATATAGTAAAAGAACAAACACAGTATTAAGCCACCATACTTGAATGAGTTCTTATCCTTCTTGATCTTCTACAAGTTTTCTAATAGTTGATTCAGAAGAAGATCACATAGATCATAATCAACATTTTCTCTTAACATCTGATATGCTGTATAAATTACAGTTCCAGACATAGAATTCTCCTTGCTGGAATGATAGATTTTATAACCAATTATCATAGAGGCAAATTTGATATTCGGATCTGTAATATCTTCTATTGTCATTGCTCTTTTGTCAAACTTAGATCCGGTAGCTTCACTTACTGTCTGGTTCTTGACAGATTTGAGTGCAGGCAACCCACCAGATGAGTGCAATCCAGTTACTACCCTAATGGCATCTTTTGTTATCTTGAAGGGCTTCATCAACCACATGAAATTGTCATGTATTCTACTAAGAACATACCAGACCCATTCATCTTCTGTAAAATAGGGAAAGTGGATGTAATGTCCAAAATGCTTATCCCAGAGGGCCTTGTATTGAGGTTTGAGTTCAAAAGTTTCATCTATTAATTGTTTATGGTAGATATCCATTAGCTTAGATTCTCCAAATTCCTTAATATTGGCATGGATGTACACCCTAACATCGTCTACGTGCAGAACCCCGTGCGAATTGCTAGATAAAGTGCCTAAGGGATCAACTTCTAGGGACTTGTAGGAGTGTTTCTTGAACTTTGGGTGTGGCCTATCAGTGATCTTAACAACCATTGGAGTAGCCATCTTTGCAAAAGATTCAGAGAGAGATATTCAGAAATAGAAATACCTTTTTTATGCTTTTAGGGTTCACAATAAGAGCCGAAACAAGTCACTAGTTGAATCGGATTCTGCGGTTGATCTTTGAGAAAGTTGTAAAAACTTGATGCAAAGCTCTTCCTTTCTTCTTCTCGAATGTAAATGTGCAAATGATGAGTAAAAGAACCTTTTTATCTCTCTGCAAACCCTAATTTCCTTTTGTAATAAATGCACAACTTAAGTCATCTGGTTGTCTTGTTCTGAGAGAGATCTTTCTAAATCACTAAGATGCACTTAGAATCATTTTTAGTGATAATTAACAATGTATCTTCTTTCCTGCAATCATGCCATGAATCCATAGATCAAGATATTTCAATTTTGAATCATACCGAATCTGTCTATGAAGATCCTGCTTTACCAGATGGCTATCAAACCGGATCAATCTTGGCTAATTAAACTCTTCAAAAATCCTTGTGGATCTTTCATATTTTTACCGAGGGTTATTTAGATATTTCTTTGAGAACCCTTTAATTTGCAACATTCCATTTGCCAAATTTAGGCACCAACTGACTGGCTAGGGGAATTTATTTTCTTTTGTGACTCCCCCTGAGCCAGATCTCATCTGTTTAGTTTCCAGAAGGAATATCAACTCTAGATTCTAGTGCGAATCCATCCCCAACATTTTCTGTACTCTTCTTCACCCAAATCTTGTTCATCTCCCTTTGAACTTCATCCGCATTCACTTTGCCTTTTCCTTTATCTTGATTTTGATTATGATGCACTGGACCCTTTTTATCCTGATTCTTACTTCTGCAGAATTTGGCAATATGACCGAATCTATTGCAATTGTAGAAAACAACATTTCTTTGCACATTTGACTGATATCCTCTTGATCTGCATTGATTAGCCATATGTCCCATTCTATTGCATGCAAAGCATCTACCATTGAATGAATTATTTATTTGCATATTTCTACATTCATGAGATTTGTGACCATACCTTTTGCAGTTGAAACATTGTCCGGAGAAGGATGAATTAGTCTAATTCGTTCTTCTTCTACACTAAGTTGCTTTATGAACAAAGTTGTTGCAACTATAGTAGTATCCATTGAAGGATGGATATCTTTGAGCATTTGGTTTCCCTACCAGCAGTCTTCTAGGCCTGTTTATTTGATTTCCTAATCCAGATTTTTTCTGACCGGATCTGGAGCTTTCACCTTTCTCATGTCCTAAGCCATGCTTGTCATCTGCCCTCTTTTGGCTTTCAAGAAGAGCTTCAAGTTGAGCTGAGCTTATCTTGAATTTCTCTTTGTATTCATTTGTTGTTTGAAGATCTTGTTTAAGAGTGTCTATCTAATTCTCAAGTTGTTCTTCATTATCTCTAGCTTCTTCAAGATCAGATTCAAGATGCCTGATTATTCTATCCATTTTGTGGCAGTCCTCTGACTTCTCCTTGAGAGATTGTTTTAGATTATCTTCAATTTTTCTTTTATTTTCAATTTCTTGGGTGAATCTCATAACCCCTGATTTCATTTCATGCCTTACCATAATGACCTCTTTTCATATCTTATCACATAGCTTATTTTTCTCATTCAAATCTTCATTAGTATCATTAGCTTCACTTTGATTTGCTAATTTTTGAAGTAGTTCCCTTCTCTTTTTCACAGAGATACTTAGTTTTTCTTTTAGCTCATTTATGAAATCATCAGCTTGTTTGAGTCTTTCTCTCAAGTTATTGACTTTAGAGTGAGATTGCTCAAGATCATCTAGGGCAGACTGAAGTTGTTCCTTCATACCATACATATCCATTGAGATTCCCAGATCTTCCTCAAGCTATTAGGCTCTGTTTAGAGGAAATTGGCTCTGATACCAATTGCTGGAAACAAGGTAGATAACTGAGAGGGGGGTGAATCGGTTATCTCTAATAACTTTACTTTCTTTTTCCTTTTATAATTTGTACAGCATCAAAACACATAAGCATATATAATCATGAGAGCAGAAATGAAATCAACACACATAACACAAGGATTTTAATGTGGAAAACCTTGTTAAGAGAAAAACCATGGGGTGACTAACCTAAGAATGTATTCTCTGTTAAAAGAATAAGAAGTACAAAATGGCACTTGCCAATTAGGGCTCACTGCCCGAGCACACTTCTCACAAGAGGCACACTACCTACAAGAGACTCATTGTCTACAAAGTTTATGGAAGGTAACCAGGTGTTTGAACTGATGAGAGGCATCCACATATGCTGAGGTGTAGTTCCAGTTAGGCTCAATATACTGATCTAATGCACTTCATTGTTCCTCTACTTTAGTGTTGTTGTTTTGTCACATACCGGACTTGTATTGCTGCTTCCACACTTATCTCTACCTTTCTTCACACACACCTCTTCATACCAAAATCCATCTGGTATATATATCCACACCAAGGATTTCAACATCTTTCTAGTCAGCAACCAGAATACTCAAGATATTTACAAAACACTAATCTGTCGGCTGATTCCATGCTTAATATGTGATGTGTATCAAAAACATAGATATAGAAGTCATCAATCATGTCGGCCAACCATGTATGATCCCTCAAATAGCTTGATCAACATCAATTACTCATCCAGATTGAAGTCTGATACTCTGTCGGTCAGTTCTTCCTTAGTCTGCTCTACCTGTCTAGAACCCAACACTCATATGCTCATATCTTTTACATGATTCATCATCAGATGCTCAATCTCTAGAATATAGTAGTCATGATACTCCTCTTGACTTGTCCAAGTCCACAACTTGTTGAGTTACACCCTCTGAGAGATCCGGACCTGATTGTTGGACCTTGCTGCATGCTTTGTTCTTGTTCACCAGACTAGAACACTCTTCAATCTGACTTCTGGTATAGGGATACTATGTGCTACAGATGTGTGGGATAGACTTTGTTGCCATCAATGATAACACTCATGAAGCCACACAGTGTCTCTTGCCAACAGGGTTTGCATACCCTGAAAAATAAAAACATCGCTGAGGGGTTAAATGATTGTAATCTCGAGTTTGACTTTTATGAACATTGTGTATATGGAAAGCAAAAGCATGTTCAGTTTTACTCTAGTTCTCACAAGTCTTCTAGTGTATTGGATCTTATTCATTTTGATGTGTTTGGTCCTATTAATGTTCCTTCAATTTCTAAAACTGTATATTTTGTATCTTTCATAGATGATTATAGTAGGACATGGGTTTATTTGCTCAAAAGAAAGACGAAAGTCTTTAGTTGTTTCAAAGAGTTTAAAGCCTTTGTTGAGAATCAGACTAGTAAAAAGATTAAGTTTTTGAGGACTGACAACGGTGGTGAGTTTTGTTTAGCAGAGTTTGATAAGTTCTGTAAAGAACATGGGATTGAAAGGCATAAGACAACTCCCTACACCCCACAGCAAAATAGAGTTGCAGAGAGGATGAACAAGACATTGATGGAGAAGGCTAGGAGTATGCTTAGTGGAACAAGCCTCGAACAAAAGTTTTGGCCTGAAGCAGTAGCCATTGCTTGCTATGTGGTAAACAGATCTCCTACATCAGCTCTTGTTGGTAAGACACCCATGGAGGTGTGGTTTGGTAAGAAACTTTCAGCTAGACATCTTTGTGTTTTTGGTTGTGAGGCATATGCACATTTGCCTAGGGAGAAATGGTCTAAATTGGAGAACAAGGTTGTTAAGTGTATTTTCATTGTCTATGGTGTCGGTGTGAAAGGATACAAGCTTTGGGATCCTATGGCTGAAAAAGTGTTGTATAGCAGAAGTGTTATCTTCAGAGAGCTAACACCTTCTTCCATTGTTTTACAGCTAGAACAGACAGAAAAGAAAGAGGATGTGGTTCAGTTTCCTTCTACCCCTGAGAAGACTGAACCAATAGACCCTATGAGATCTGATGATGAGGAGAGCTCTAGCAGCTCTGAAAGCTCAGAAGAAGAGGTAGAACCTCAACCTCAGCCATTGAGAGGTCTACATGAACAAGGAAGCAACCTGATAGGTTTGGTTATTCATTGCTTGATTCTAGTTGTGCCTTTTCTTTTCTTTCTAACACTGATGAGCCTAGAACTATGAAAGATGCAGGTTCTTGGAAGGAGGCCATGGAAGAAGAGATGGCTTCTTTGGAGAAAAATAAAACATGGACTTGGTGCCTTTGCCTAAAGGACAAAAACCTATTGGATGCAAATGGGTGTTCAAAAAGAAATTCAGTGCAGATGGCAGTGTTGAAAAGTACAAGGCCAAATTGGTTGTAAAGGGGTATTCACAAGTGGAGGGAACTGATTATTGTGAAATTTTCTCTCCTGTTGCAAAGCTAACATCCATTCGTTTCTTATTATCTCTTGCAGCTGCTAGTGACCTAGAGGTAGAATAGATGGATGTGAAGACAACTTTCCTTCATGGCGATTTGGAGGAGGAGATTTACATGTCACAACCAGAGCATTACATAGAGAAAGGTAAAGAAAATTTGGTTTGCAAGATGAAAAAGTCTTTGTATGGTTTGGAGTAGTCTCCTAGGATGTGGTACTTGAAGTCTGATTCCTTTGTGTTGTCGATTAGATATCTAAGATCAAAATCAGTTCATTATGTGTATTATAAATTTGACAATGATCGCATTCTCATTATTGCATTGTATGTTGATGATATGTTGTTAATTGGGAATGGTAAGAATATGATTTCTCATTTGAAGTCTCAGTTGTTAGCATAGTTTGAGATGAAAAATCTAGGGGCAACTAGGTACATTCTAGGAATAGAAATTAGAAGAGACGTAGCTAACAAAAAACTTTGGTTAAGCCAGAGTAAGTATGTGAAGACCATGTTGGATAGGTTTAGCATGGCAGATTGTAGACCATTGTGTGTTTCTGTTTCTTTGGGGACAAAGTTATATGTTATTGATTGTCTAAAATCTCCTAGTGAGGTGGAGGACATGAGCAGAGTACCTTATGCTAGTGATATTGGTAGTTTGATGTATGCTGTGGTCTGCACAATACCAGACATTGCCTAAGAAGTGGGAGTCCTTAGTTGATATATGGCCAATCCTGGATGGGTACATTGGGATGTAGTTAAAAGAGTGTTAAGATATTTGAGGAGTACTTCTGAGTATTCCATAAGCTATCATGGTAATGTTACAGGACCTCTACATTTAGTTTGTATTCATGGATTTGTGGATTTTGATTGGGCGAGTGACATTGACAGCAGGAGATCCACTAGTGCCTATGTGTTCACTATGTTTGGTGGTGCAATTAGTTGGATGAGTAAGTGACAACCTGTGGTTGCTTTGTCCATGACAGAAGCTGAGTACATGGTACCAACTCATGCTTGCAAGGAAGCCATTTTCCTTAAGAGATTGTGTTTAGATATTGGTATTGATGCAGGACATATTACGATTTGTTGTGGCAGTCAGAGTGCAATTTGTCTTGCAAAGAATTCAACTTTCCATGCTAGAACAAAGCATATTGATGTATAGTTTCACTTCGTATGAGACATGGTACATGATGGGAAGGTAAATTTGGAGAAGATAGATACTTTGAAGAATGTTGCAGATGCATTGATGATGCTAGTGAGCACAGAGAAGTTTAGATGGTGTTTGGAGTCTATGGGCCTCTCGGCCTATAGTAGTTAAATCCTATTAATTCTATTGGCTCTTACAAGGTGTTTGACAAGTAGGAGAATGTTGGGAATTAAGGTGTCTCAACCTTGGTAATTCCTTGTATTATTTCATTGTATTTATTTATTTATTGCCTATTGTATAATTAGGATACAAATCCTATGTTGTCATCTTGTGGGAGTTGGCATGGTGATGTGTCATCCTACATGGCATATGACCACATGTCAATTTGTCCTCACATGAGGAGATAGGTGTCCCACTTAGTGGTAGGAATATTTTTCCATGTGTCAGCATCTTGGAATGTGTGTTAGGGAATATTAACCAAAACGGTCATGACATATTCCTATGATAAAGTTATGACATGTAAGAGTCAAAAATAGAAGATCCTATGACATGTATGGACATGTGTTGAGAAGCATCTTTGAAAAATACATCTTTGGGTGCCCCAAGGTGGACTATGACATGTTGTAAGAGAATTTTCTATTTATAGCATGTGTATGACAGATTCTCTTACAACTATAAGTTATGACAACTATGACAGATTCTATGACGGTGTAAGAGTCATAAGAGCATCTGTCATAGCCCATTTTGGAAATAGGTGACCTCCTTGGGATGGGGTGACTTGACAAGTATCCATAGGCATGGGTTTTGGGCCATGAGGCCATGTTGGACGCCCATCTCAATGTGGAGCCATTTTTGCCTTGTATTTGTTATATAAATAGGTGCTTTGGAGTGGAGATGTATTATGTGATTAACATGTATTGTTATTCTACTAGATTGTCTCCAGATATGAGTGTCGAAGATTCCTGAGAGCTTGCATTGCAAGTGTGACATAGTCCTTGGAGATCACATTCTGCATTCTTCCATCCATCTATCCTTTATGCATTTCCCATTTATTATCCACTATCACCCATCCTTCTACCTATCCATGATGTTCCCTTGTCATTGGTATCTAGCACTAAGGCTATCTAATTGCAATCCAACATCCTCCAAAAATCCAAAAAATCAAAATTGGAAGGAAGCAAGGTATGTAGAAAATGCTTCCTACACTGATCTACCGAGGAAAGATTTATGCAAATTTTTACTTTTATAGTTAGAGATTAAGATGCACATTAATAGAAAGATAATAAAAACCTCCAAATGCAAACAAAAAATTCACAACACAGGATATACATGGGAAAACCTTTTCAGGTAAAAAACCCCACACTCCAAAACCACCCAATATATTATTTAGGAATCACAAAGATTACAATATACTTACAGAGCAAGCTTTTACAGGAGTATGTCCAACTAGAGATCCGTGAGGTAACTTGACATCTATAATATTCTTAAAAGAAAACCTCCATCTCTAGATTTTGATATATAGGAGATACAATACAATAAACAGTTATCGGTAATTACAAAACTATGAGCCAAATCCACCCAAAAGTGTTGAAATGCACAAGACAACTAAGAGGGGGGTGAATCAGTGGTAACCAAAACTTAACTTCTTATAAACATCAACACATTAGCCACTTAATCACTATTTTTATGATTTAACCATGTAAGCATGAAATTAGAAACTTAAGCACATTCACACATGAGACACTAGATTTTTATGTGGAAAACCCAATAAGAAAAAAACCACGGTGAGGGTTAACTCACAATGTAAATGATATATCAAAATTAAAACAAGGCTCACTGTCCAAAATGCTCACTAGAAAAAGAAGGGGTTCTCTACCAAAGGAAGAGGCTCACTACCTGAAGTAGAAGAACAATGAGAATGAATCTCATAGCAACCAAGAATCCACCACAAACCCAACTGAATCTATCACAACCTCTCTACATCAAAAATATATTCTTTACTGCTCACTATCATACCATTTGGATAACATCTACAACAAATGATGTTTCTCATGTAGCCATTCCATATATCTCAAATACTTCACATAATTTATTGATCATTTAACTCATATTTATACATCTACAATCTTGGAATACAATCTTTAAGGTTAAAACAAACAACAAACCTAACCAATATTCAAATTAGGTCTAGACCTAAACATTCTTGTTGTGGAAAGGAATGAATGTGGACCACACCACATCTTAGTAGGGACTCAAATGCAATCTTCCATGGAACGACATGCTTTCACAAACTCCAAAGAATAACCGCAAGTAGTGAAAACAACTAGGTCAGCCAAAACTGGTGTTAACACTAAGACATTTAGGAACACGCTTCAACCACGATCTGAATTACACTCTACAGACCAATCAAAAAGTAGAAACATGAACTAGAAACATCCAAAAGAATGTTACAATCACCAAGAACTTCCGCACAACCTCCATACACTCTATCCAGAAGATTCTTCAAACAAAACCACTTAAACATTACTATCGACCATTGTCACAAAGAAAATATCACTTGTAGAGCACCAAATCATGAACCACTTCAACTGAAGACACATAACATCATCCCAAACTTAATTCTAGAACCACAAACTATAAAACTTAAATGCAAAGAGATCTGGAGCATAATAGATTCTCCTTGTCACCATTGAATACTCAAAAAAGTAGGTTTTACTCTGGTGAACAAAACTCACTCAAATCTTCACACCGGAGACTCAAACTTGGGACATAGCTACTATAGACACCTCTTAACATAAATTTCATACCACAAACAAAGATGTTCTTTTTATAGGACATGCAGAGCAAAACACTACACTATTATGGGAGAGAACGATTCTACAATTGCACTAACTTCTCAAACACTTTCTCAAACTGATCCAAATAACTTCATTAGATGTTGACCTTAGGTGTTGACATCAATGAAAACACTTACTTCTCATACTTGCAACAATCTTGCCCTTTGTCATTGATGGCAACACATGATGTGAAAAACCATCAAGACAAACAAACTTGCTTTGCTTCTTTGCTCCCCCTTACTTTATGCTTTCTCTGGTTGCAACTTTCTCCCTCTTTTGACATTAATCAAAATCTCTCTCCTTAATTTTTTCACATGAACTTCTCTCCCCCTTTGACATCAATGACAAAGGGTGCCAGAACTTCTCTCCCTCTTTAGTTATCAAAGCTCAACTTAGATCGTACTACCAATGCACTACTCCCCCTATCAGCAACACTACAACACTTACTACTCCTTATCAAGAACTCATATCAGCAACATCTCCCTACTCCCCCTAAGAGGTAGCCATAAAAACATCAATCCATATAAAAAAAATGAGACTTCAGACACCTCTAGACTGATGCACTTCCTATGCATCTTAGTTTAGAGCAAGAGGGGTAATAATCCTTAACTTTTCCCTGACATACTCAAAAGTATCCTTAGGATCCTTTGTAGACACAAATTCCATCTTTACTTCATTCTTTGTTATGTTTTCTCTCAGAAAGTGATATCGTATTAATATATGCTTTGTTCTTCAGTGCATCATTGGATTCTTTGAAATGTTTATAGCACTTGTATTGTCACAAAAGATTGAAATTCATTCTCCAAACACAACTCTTACATCCTTCAATGTTTGCTTCATCCATAGCAGTTGAGTACAACAAGATGCTACATCAATAAATTATGCATCTGCAGTAGACAAATAAATTGAATCTTACTTTTTGTTCAACCATGAAACCAATCTATTTCCTAAGATGAAAGCACCTCCACTTGTACTTTTTCTATCATCAATATCTCCAACCCAATCTGCATCTATATAAGCACTATGAGTGAAGTCAGTATCTTCAGGATACCACAATTCATAGTCTAAAGTGCCTTTTAAATATTTCATGATCCTCTTAAATATCAAAAAATGTGACTCTCTAGGATCTTCTTGAAATCATGCCATGGTGCAGTCATGGTAGGAGGGTTCACAGAATGAACTATCTGGACCATGCAGCAAGAGTAAACACAACAGAAACAACACAAGAACATAGAAAATATGCAGATTCAATCATTCAATATATCAAAGAATTCAAATATAATCTAGCCGGCAACATGCAGGCGTACAACTAAGCTCAAAGGCCTGATTACAAATATGCGCAAGATAAAGCTTTGAAGCTCATTTGCACAAACTAAACTAAGGATTATGATTCAATCATCCACTACTTTCCTAAGGATCTATTACATCACTATATATCATTTCTAGACCAATAGATTCCTCTACATCGGCCACAAGAGATTCTGAATCCCGATGAAGAGGTGTAACGTGTGTTCTCGGATAGGTCAGACCTATCGGCTTGAAAATCCTTCTCCAACGAATACAATGAAGTGCGAACCTATGAGGAAGGTCAGCCATGAACCAAGGAACATTGTAGAATGAATCACAAGGATCCACAAGTTGGTCAATGCTTCCAATCCTTCTCCTTCAGCTGATTGCTCATGACTGTTAGAAAGTTCTACACCGAGAAAATAGGGGAGCTTCTGATAGCGATATCTTTCTGGTAACTGATCCAAATGTTTTGAATTCTTGATATGATGTAGATGAATGAATTTAGATGTTAAGTCCAGATCCGTAAGGTGTGAAATGCTAAAACTGGACCACAAGCTAGAACTAATCCTAACTGAATTACTTGAACTAAACTGAAAAGAAACAAACTGCAAACAAACTGAAATGCAAATGTTTTTTGGTTGATGCAAGATTGCTCTTGAAATAGGGATACTCCTGCATCAAACATCTGGGGTTATTGGAAAAGTGAGTTCCTCACTTTGCTGGGGCTAGGGGAGAACCAAGACGGTCCACCTCAGTCTAAGAAATCCATGATGAATCTTCTTTTGGTCTACCTTTCCACTTCACAAGATATTCTTTGTATTGTCTTCCTCTAGTGTTGCGTCCAACTCTGCTATCCATAATACCTTCAATTTGTTCTGGTGCTTGTTGTGGTAACTATTTCTTCAAGTCTTCTTCCAAGCTGTCACTGATCTCTGCTTCATGATACTGATGAAGATCTACAATGTTGAAAATAGGTGAAATACCCAATGTCTCTGGTAATTCCACTTCATATGCATTTCCTGAATCAAATTTCCTAAGTATCTTACAAGGTCCAAACTTCTTCATCTTCAACTTGTTATATGTCCCAACTGGAAATCCTTCTTTTCTCAAGTACACCATTTCTTCATTTCCTTCTTCAAGTTCTTTATGTCTTCTCTTCTCATCTACCTTCTCTTTGTACTTACTATTCATGTCTTCCAAATGCTTATTCACCTAATTATGCACTGTCTTCATATGATCTGCAAATTCTTCTGCTTTTGCACTCCTCTTTTCTTCCAAGCTAATGTCTCTCAATTTGGCCACTCCTCTAGGGTTCACTCTGGTAACAATCTCAAAAGGTGTTCTTCCAGTACTTCTATTGACTGAATTATTGTATGCAAACTCTGTGTGTGAAAGAATCAAATCCCAACTTCCTGTCTTCTCTCCAACCAAACATCTCAACAAGTTTCCCAAACTCCTATTCACTACCTCTGTCTGTCCATCTATCTATGGATGAAAAGTTGAACTGAACTTCAAATCCATCTTCATCTTCTTCCAAAGTGTCTTCCAAAAGTATCCAACAAACTTTGTATCTCTGTCTAAAACTATACTCCTAGGTAATCCATGCAGTCTCACAATCTCCTTGAAAAATAGGTCAGCTACATGTACTGCATCAGTTGTCTTTTTTTAAGGTATGAAATGAGCCATCTTTGAAAATCTGTCAACCACTACAAATATTGAATCATGTCCTCTCTATGTCTTAGGTTATCCAATTACAAAATCCATACTTATGTCTTCCCAAGGTCTCTCTGATACTGTCAAAGGTTTATACAATCCAGTGTTCTGACTATTCCCTTTTGCAACTTGGCAAACTCTACAAGTTTACACAAATCTCTAATCATCCTTATGTATCTAAGGCCAAAAGTAATTTTCACTTACCAAAGCCACTATCTTATCAATACCAAAGTGTCCTGCCAATCCACCACTATGCTTCTCCTTGATCAAGTTGTCTCTCATTGACCTTCTAGATATGCACAACTGGCTTCCTTTGAACAACATATCTTCTTGAATGAAATAATCCAACCATTTACTTATATTTGCTACAACAGGTTCCTTACATGCTTTCCAAGGTTCTGCAAAATCAGTGTCTTCCTCATACATGTTCTTCAATGCATCAAAACCCAACACTTCAACTCTCATATTTGTTAACAAATTTCTTCTTCTACTCAATGCATCAGCAACTTTGTTCAATTTTCCACTTCTATGTTTCAACAAAAAAGTATATTAAAACTCTGCATGAACTCTACCCATCTCATATATCTCTAATTCAACTTACCTTGACTGTTCAAATATTGCAAAGCTTGATGATCTGTATACAACACAAACTCCTTAGGCAATAAATAATGTCTCCACTTCTTCAAGGCTTGAATTATGGCATAGAATTCTTGTTCATAAACTAAATATCTTCTCCTTGCATAATTTAGCTTCTCACTAAAATAAGCTATTGGTCTACCCTCTTGACTTAACACTACTCCAATTGCATTTCCACTAGCATCACAATCAACTTGAAATACCTTATTGAAATCTGGTAACGCCAAAACAGGTTGCTTTGTCACCTTCTGCTTCAACAACTCAAAACTTCTATCTACTCCAAATGTCCACTTGAAATCTTTTCTGTCCCCTCTCATTATCTCTGTCATAGGGTTACAAACGGAACTAAAATTTCTGATGAACTTCTGGTAGAAACTAGCCAAACCATGAAATGATCTAACCTCTCCAATGCTCTCCAGTGTAGGCCATTCAACAATTGCTTTCACCTTCTTAGGGTCCATCTTCAATCCTTCTGTAGAAATTACAAATCCCAAATATACCAACTCTTCCTTCATGAAACTACATTTCTTGATGTTTATCAGCAATTTCTCTTCTCTCAACCTCTAAAAAATATGTCTAATATAGCACAAATGTTCTTCTTTTGTCTTTCTAAAAATCAAAATATCATCCAAATACACAATCACAAACTTACCCAAGAATTTCTTCAGAACTTCATTCATCAACCTCATGAAAGTACTTGGTGCATTTGTCAATCCAAAAGGCATCACTAACCACTCATACAATCCTTCATTTGTTTTAAAAGAAGTCTTCCATTCATCACCTTCTCTGATTCTGATATGATGGTATCCAATCTTCAAGTCTATCTTTGTGAAATATCTTGCTCCACTCAAACAGTCCATGATATCATCCATTCTAGGTAAAGGAAATCTATACTTAACTATAATCTTGTTTATTGCTCTAGAATCAGTACACATTCTCCATTCTCCATCTTTCTTAGGTGCTAACACTGTAGGTACTGCACAAGGACTCAAAATTTCTCTGATCAAACCTTTTCTCAGCAATTCTTGTATCTATCTATTCAATTCTTCATTCTCTGTTAGTGTCATCCAGTGTGCTGCTTTGTTAGGAAAACTTGCTCCCGGTATAAGATCCATGTGATGACTGATACTCCTTATGGGTGGTAATCCTTCAAGTACATTATCTAATATGATGTCTTCATACTCTATCAACAACTCTCTTATCTCCTCCAGCTGTTCTTCCTCAGTCTCTTTCTTCAGTGCTTCAGGATTCTTAGGAATTAAGGCATAACACAGCCTTTCCTATTTCAAACCATCCAAAAAATTTCTTCCATCTACCAAACAGATTCTAGAATTCCCACATACTTTTCTCTTAGGATCATCCTCCAAAGGAATCAAGGTAATTCTCTTTCCATTTGTTGTTATAGTATAGGTATTCTTTCTCCCATCATGTATTGCTTTTCTATCATATTGCCATGGTCTACCCAACAAGATATGACAAACATCCATAGGCATAATATCACACAAGACTTCATCATGATAAGATCCAATATGAAATTTTACCAGACATTGTTCACTCACTAGTACCTTATGATCATCTTGAATCCATGCTATTTGATAAGGCTTAGGGGGTTTCAATCTTTCCAACTTCAGCTTAGTCACCATCTCCTCTAAAACTAGGTTATCTAAACTACCACTATCAATTACAACTTTACAACACTTACCTCCAGATTTGCATCTGGTTCTGAATAGACTTTTCCTCTGTGATGGTTTTTCATTTGTCTCTATTTGAAATAGTGCTCTCCTCATTACCAATGATTCTCCTTTCTCCGGATTGCCAACTGAGCTAGGTGATCCAACATGTTCTTCTTCAACATAGGCTGCTCTTCCACTATTCTTTATCTTCTTGCTTGTACTACCTTGATTACATTCAAATGCTCTATGTCCTTCACCTCCACACTTAAAACAAGTACCTCTAAACATTCTCTTATCAAATCCTCTCCCTTCTCTTTTGTATCCTTCATTCCGGTATGCACTAGGGTTTCCTCTCCAATAAAAATTTCTGTCATCTCTTTGGTAAGCATTATTATCTCTGTCATCCTTCTTCAACAGGATGTCAAACTTGTTATGTTCCAGATAAGATCTGTCTCCTCCAGAAAATGTCCTCCCTCTTAGAAAATTACCCCCTCTGCCTCTCTATCTCTGATCATGTTTCTTATTCAGCTTCTCTTCAACTTTTAGTGCAAATTGATGTGCTTCTTCCAAAGATGTTATTCTCACCAAGCTAAGTTCTTCTTGAATGTTCAATCTCAGTCCATTGATGTATCTAGCCACTTTCCTCTTACTTGCTTCACTATGTCCTATTCTTATGATCATTTTATGAAATTCTTCAGTGTATTCCTTTACAGATTTCTCCTTTTGTCTCAAGTTTTGCAATCTCTTCAACAGCTCCAACTCATAGTTAGCAGGTATGAATTGATTCTTCAACTTTGTCACCATCCTGTCCCACTTTGTAATCTTTTCCTTTCCTCTCCTATTTCTTTCCAACTAAACTTCTTTCCACCATATAGTAGCATGTCCTTTCAACTTTGTCTTTGCAAATTTCACCTTCTCCAGACCTTCAATTTCCTCATATTCAAAGTATTCTTCCATGTCATTTATCCAATCAATCAACTCTTCCGAATTCAAATTACCAGTATAGTTTGGCACATCCACTCTAGGTCTTTTCTAAATCTTTGAAATAGCTCACAACATCTTCGCTTGATCTGATTCTTCTTCTTCACGACCTTCTAGGGTTTCGCCACTTTGCTCAACAGATTGAAATTCTTCTTCATCATCACTTTCAACATTAGGTCTAGGTGTCAATCCTCTTCTCCTATCTTCTTCAACAACATCCAAACGAATTATCATTGTTCTCATCATTTCCATGATCTCATCCATTCTATTAGCCATTTACCAATAGGAGGAACTCTTCACAGTGGCATCTTCCTAGGATCAAGTGCAAACTACCTCAGGTCAGCGATCAAGCTACAAGTGACAACTACCTCTCAATCGGTGATCGGTTGTGCACTGGTAACCTACCTCAGATTGGTGATCTACTTACAACAAGATCTTATGAAATCCCCTTTGCCAATTCACTCCAAAGAATCAAACTTTCACTTTGATACCACTTGGTGCAGTCACGGTAGGAGGGTTCACAAAATGAACTATCCGAACTATGCAGCAAGAGTAAACACAACGGAAACAACATAAGAACATAGAAAATATGCAAATTTAGTCATTCAGTATAACAAAGAATTCAAATACAATTTGGCTGGCAACATGCGGGCTTACAACTGGGCTCGAAGGCTTGATTACAAATATGTGCAAGATAAAGCTTTGAAGGTCCTTCGCACAAACTAAACTAAGGATTATGAATCAATCACCCATTACTTTCCTAAGGATCTATTACATCACTATATATCATTTCCAGACCAATAGATTCCTCCACGTTGGCCACAAGAGATCCAGAATCCTGATGAAGAGGTGTAACATGTGTTCTTGGATAGGTTGGACCTATCGGCTTGAAAATCCTTCTCCAATGGATACAATGAAGTGCGAACCTATGAGGAAGGTCAGCCATGAACCAAGGAACATTGTAGAATGAATCACAAGGATCCACAAGTCATCCAATGCTTCTAATCCTTCTCCTTCAGTTGATTGCTCATGACTGTCAGAAAGCTCTACACTGAGAAAATATGGGAGCTTCTGATAGTGATATCTTTCTGGTAACTGATCTAAATGTTCTAAATTCTTGATATGATGTAGATGAATGAATTTATATGTTAAGTCTAGATCCGCAAGGTGTGAAATGCTAAAACTAGACCACAAGCTCGAACTGCTCTTGACTGAACTACCTGAACTGAACTAAAAAGAAACAAATTGAAATGCAAATATTTTTTGGTTGATGCAAGATTGCTCTTGAACCAAGGATTCTCCTGCATCATGCCACAAGACAAACTACATGCATTATATCTGGTCTAGTAAAGGTTACATAAAGTAGTCCTCCAATCATAGACCTATACTTTTTTTGGTCAGCCTTAGGTGATTCGTCATTCTTGATCAGCTTGCAAGTAGTTACCATAGGGGTACATACTATCTTGGAATCCTCCATTCCAAACTTCTTCAACAACTCTTTCACATACTTAGATTGAGAAATAAAAGTTTCTTTTTTTGATTGATTAATCTGCAATCCTAGAAAAAAATTCATTTCACCAAACATAGACATCTCAAACTCCTTTTGCATTTCCTTTGCAAATTTCTTACACATACCTTCATTGCCTCCAAAGATAATATCATCAACAAAGACTATAACAATTAGAATTTGATCATCATTAATTTTGAAATAGAGATTACTAACTGTAGTACCTTTATTGAACCCTAATTGCAACAAATACTTATCCAACCTTGTATACCAGGCTCTAAGAGCTTGCTTTAGTCCATACAAGGCTTTCTTCAATTTACACACCATGTCACCTTGGTTTGATAACTGAAATCCTTCCGATTGTTCAATGTAAACCTCTTCCTCCAACTCTCCATTCAAGAATACAAACTTCACATCCATCTAGTACAGTTTGAAATCTTTATGTGTTGCAAATGCCAAAAACATTCTTATTGCTTCAATCCTTACCACGGGAGCATAACTCTCCTCAAAATCTATACCTTCAACCTAAGAATATCCTTTGCATACCAGTCTTGCTATGTTTCTTACTACTCCATTTTCATTCATCTAATTTCTGAATACCCATTTAGTTCCAATCACATCCTTATCAACAGGTCTAGGAACCAATTCCCAAGTTTGATTCTTCTCTATCTGCATCAGCTCTTCTTTCATAGCCTTTACCTAATTTTCATCTTTCCAGGCTTCACTTATAGTTTTAGGTTCAATTTTTAAAAGTAAATAGTAGTTCACCTATTCTTTTGCAGCTCTTTTCCTTGTCAATACCCCTTTGCTTTTGTCACCAATAATCTGATCTTCAAAATGATTAATCTTTGCATACTTAGGAGTCTTAGCAGCAATTTCTAGAGCCTTTTCTTCTTCAACTTGACTGTGTTTTTATTCAACTTTTTCTTCATTTACTATAATAGTAGGTTCATCTGATTCATAGTGTTTAGTAGGTGAAAATGAAAGATATGTTTTGGTTTAGGTTTCAAAGACAAATCCTCCCTTCTCACCAAACATTCAAGGGCATATCAACCAAGTTGAATCTCCACGAGTAGGAACATTCACCTATCAGGTTAGGCTGCCACTTGGAATGATGCAGAAGTTCCAATGTATCAAACAATATCTTAATTTAATGCTTAATTTCACTTAAAACCCTAAATATGCAAAATAGTAAGCAAATTATCTTATTACAACAAATCCTTTTAGACCAAGGTAAAGAAAAAAGATATTTAACTTACTGTTTTTTGAAGTTCAAAAAGTAGAACAATCGGGGACACAAGGAGTAATTCCCTAGTCCAAGGTACAATTTTCATCACAAAATTTGAATCTTCTTGCAACATTGATCTGCACTGTATCTTTCATTTTTGCCTCGAAAAAAATGGAGCACATAGAGACTAACACACTTGTCCCGAAATGTTCACCTCTATCCTTTGCTTGTCAATCTCAAATTCTTGATGTTTGCAACCTCCTTTTTGCAACTCCACTATGTGAAACTCATTACCTGTAACCTGCAATCGCAAAGGAGTGTGGGAGGGGGTTGTGGTGTTTAGAGGCTTGCCTAGGTCAAGCCCTGGAGAGACATTTAAGTCTTTTGAACACTATTGTCAAATAAGTGTGTGTATCCCTATGGGATAGAGCCAAAAATCTAAATGATAAATGATTGAAAACATAATAGATATCACCTTGAAGTGTAGATCTCATGGAAGGAAGATACTCTTCATTCCATGAGGAGATGGAACCAAATCTACAAATACAAATGCAATAACAATGCTCTGCTCTGCAACACATTGAATATTTTGAATGCTCTATAATCACTAGTATACATAAAGTCCATCTAATTTGTAAATGAAACCTAATCATGCTTAAATATGTAACTACAAACATTCCTGCTAAGAATTTGTAATTCAAACTTGAGATATTGGCATAGGACCTAAATAACAGTCATAAACCTAACATTTGAATTTAGGACATACCCAAAATAGGGTAGGACTAGGGTGCTAGCGCCTAAGTCCACCCTGCTATTTTTGTTTAGTGATCATTAAAATAGCACCCCCTAGGTCCTATTTTCTATAAGACTTCAGGGTTTTCTCATAGAGAGTCAAAATTAACACATAAGATGGTCTAAATGCATTCTAAAGACCCAAGAGCTAAACTTTAAGAGGGAAAATCCCCTAAGGGAACATTTTCTGACATAACACATACCTACTCAAATCTGATATTCTTTCCTTGTCTTCATCAACCTTCACATTAGCACTCTCAATGATCTTTCTCAATCTTTTATTGTAGCACTGGTAGGCCTTACTCTTAGTAGAGTATCCAAGGAAAATTCCTTCATCACACCTAGCGTCAAACTTGCCTAAATCTTCTTCTCTTCTGATATAGAATTTGCTTCCAAACTCTTTGAAATATTTCACTATAGGAACTCTTCCATACCATAATTCATAAGGAGTTTTAGTACCATTACCTTTGACTTGAACTCTTTTTTGAATGTACATAGTAGTATATAGATTCTCTCCAATATACTTTAGGTAGGTTTGCCTCTTTCATCATTGACCTAGCAGCCTCTTGAACTATCCTGTTCTTTCTTTCAACAACTTCATTCTACTGAGGAGTCCTTGGAGTAGACAACTCTCTTTATCCCATGTTCTTCAGAGAAAATATTGAATTCATTTGATGTAAACTCACCTCCTCTATCAGACCTTAAGCATTTGATCCTCAATTCTAGCTCATTCTCAACCATCACCTTTGAATTTGTCTACGGCTTCTAATTTATCTTTTAAAAAAGTGACCCAATTCATTCTAGAATAACCATCAATAAGCAACATAAAGTACCTATCTCTTTGCAAACTTCTTGTTCTTGTAGGACCACACAAATCTGTATGCACCAGCTCAAGCAGTCTAATAGAAAATTGTTCTTTACCCTTGAAACTTGTCCTTGTCTATTTCCCCAATTGACATTCCTTGCAAATAGTATTAGCAAGCTTCACAAGCTTAGGCAAATATCTCATAGCTTGTATTGAACTTATCTTCATGAAGTTGTCAAAATTGATATGACACATCCTTCTATGCCACAACCAACTCTCATCTATCTAAGCCAACAAACAACAATCACTAGTTCCTCTCAAGTGATAAACATTACCTTTATTCTTCTTACCAGTAGCAATTATTGTTCTGGAGCTTTCCATGATCTTGCATCCATTATCCTTGAATCTTAGATCATAGCCTTTGTCACACATCTAACCAACACTTAAAAGATTATACTTTAAATCCTTTACATATAAAACATCATTTGTATTGTGCTTTCCATAAAAACAAATAGATCCTCTTCCACAAATCTTACCAGTTGTATCATCTCCAAACCTAACCAGTCTTCCATCAACTTACAAACTTACTTTTATCACTGGTCATGTGATGTGAACATTCACTGTCAATAGTCCATTCATCCTTATCTTTCTCAACCTGACAGATAGACAAAGCACTCTCTTCCACTGGTTTTTCTTCCTTCACACAGCTAGTAGGATTAGTAGACACAGGTTATTCCTTGATAGAAATAAACAAAAATTCATTTGCACTAGTATCATCAGACTCATCATCTATTACACCATCATCATCATTATCTCTAACATAATAGCATTTCTTTATGATCTTAGGCCTACTTTCAAATTTCTTCTTGACTTTCTCAATTCTCTCCGGACACTTGGAGACATAGTGACCAATCTTACCACAAGTAAAACATTTGAATGGTAATTTTCCTTTGAACTTACTGATACCTCTTTGCATTCTATCCACAAAGTTGGCTTCAAACCCATCAAGGTCATCATCTAGTTTCACAACATACTTCTCAAATCTTGAGGTCTTCTCTAAAGTGTTGGCTTGGAAAGTAGTCTTAGTCTTCAGTAGAGCATCATCAAACTCTCTCATCTCAAAAGCAATAAACTTTCCAAGCAACTGATCCTTTGTAATATTGTTCACACTCATAAGTTCTTCAATTACAAACACCTTGTGACTATAGGATTTAGGCAATGACCTAAGAATCTTTAGTACAACCTCATTCTCATCAATAGTTCCTCTAAGACCTTTGATTCGATTGACAATTTCATCAACTTTTTTTTATGTAGATTGTAATGTTCTCATCATCACTCATCTTTAGAGCTTTGTACCTCACCTTCAGGTTCTATAATTTAGCACTCTTTATAGATTCATCTCCTTCATAAAAAACTATTCAACTTGTCCCAGATCTCATGAGTAGTTTCCAAATCCAAAACTTTCACTAACTCAGTGTTAGATAAAGCATTTAATAGAGCATCTCTAGATTTTCCATTTAACTCATATTGTTTGACTTCATCTTTAGATGATGGACCATTTTGATGAATAGTATACTTTGTTTCTTTCATCTTCCAAACACTATAACCAAGAGAAATGAGGTGACTTTTCATTCGTACCTTCCAGAGAGCATAGTTCATTCCATCAAACTATAAAGTATCCTTCTTGTTCACCATCCCACATCTACCCCAAGTTGTTAGGGTTTCTTCTAAGGAACCCTCACTCCAATACCAATTATTTCTATTGCACCAAAAGATTGACCTTTTAATGTGTTGGAACAAGTGGATAACTGAGAGGGGGGTGAATCAGCTATCATTAATTATTTAACTTTCTCTTCTTCTTTAACAATTAGTGCAGTATCAAAATATTTAAGCATACATGAAAATGAGAGCAGAAAAGAAATCAACACACATAACACAAGGATTTTTACATGGAAAACCATATTAAGAGAAAAACCACAGGGTGACTAACCCAAGATTGTATTCTCTGTTAAAAGAATAGAAGTACAAAATGACACTTGCCAATTAGGGCTCACTGCCCGAGCACACTGCTCACAAGAGGATCACTGCCTACAAGAGACTGTCTACAAGGTATATAGAAAGTAACCAGGTGTTTGAACTGATCAGAGGCATCCACATATGCTGAGGTTCAGTTCCGGTTAGGCTCAATATAATGATCTGCTGCACTTCATTCTTCCTCTGCTTAGTGCTGCTATTCTGTCACATACTAGATTTGTATAGCTGCTTCCACACTACTCTCTACTTTTCTTCATACACACTATTTCACTACACACACCTTCACATCGAAATCCATCTGGTATATATATCCGCACAAAGGATTTCAACATCCTTCTAGTCGGCATCTGGAATACTCAAGATTTTCCCAAACTCTAGTTTGTCGGCTGAATCCATGCTTACTAAGTGATGCGTATCAAAAAGATAGTTATAGGAGTCATCAATCATGTTGGCCAGCCATGAATGATCCCTCAAGAAACTTGATCACCATCAATTTGTCATCTGGATTAAGGTCTGATGCTCTGCCAGTCAATTCTTCCTCAGTCTACTCTACCAAACAGGAACCCAACACTTAGGTGCTCATATCTTTTCACTCTTTCACCATCGGAGGCTCAATCTCTGGAATGTAGCAGTCATGGTACTCCTCTTGACTTCCCCAAGTCCTCACTTTGTTGAGATACTTCCTCTGAGAGATCCGGACCTGATTGTCAGACCTTGCTACATGCTCTATTCTTGCTCATCGGACCAAAACACTCTTTAGTCTGACTTCTGATAAAGACTTATTATGTGCTATGGATGTGTGGGATAAACTTTGTTGCCATCAATGGCAACAATGATGAAGCCACACAGTGTCTCTTGCCAACAATCTCCCCCTTTGGCATTGATGGCAACACTTAGTGAAAAATGACTGTCATAGCACACTCCCCCTTGGCTGATGCTCTATCTTATGTACACTTTTTACCGGAGCTCCCCCTTAGCTAGATTCCACATTTTTCACTGCTCCTCACTCCCCCTTTGACATCAATGGCAAAGGGTGAAATCTGCACACCAAAATTTGCAAACAAAATGACCTATACATAGCCACATAAGTATATATACAAGTTATACTTACATATATTGAAGTATATCCGCAAAAGTGGTTTTCAACTGGACAAATTCTGTTGCCCAACTCTACTTCATTGTATACAAAATTGAGATGTGACCAATTAACAAAAATGCAAAAGCTTCTGCCCTCTTTAAGTCTACTAGATCACTAGTCCGGGATGTAGTTTGAGTATCAGTTAGGGCTTCATGCATTGCCTCTAACTTAGGGATAATTATCCCTCTTAGTTCACTCATTTTGCTTATTCTATTTTTCTTCTCATTCTCAAGCCTCTTTATCTCATTTATAGTGGCAATAGTCTAGCACTCTTGATTCATTATGGATGAGGTGAGAGGATCAAAACTCTGGGATAAACTTGATAGTTTTCCCTCTTGTTCTTCCACCTTCTTTGCAATGTCTGCTATTACTGTGGACCAAGATTAAAAAAAATTTGTATAACTCTCCGCTATCTTTAAGAGAATTTTCTAGGCTCTTTATTCCAATATTCAGATTTCTCCTATCATTTGCTATTAGCCCCTGTACTTCAGAGAATCTCTTACCCAAAATTTATTTCTGGACTTTCTCTTCTGCTGATTTTTCCAAAGAATCAAAATATGTGCTAACAGAATTAACAAGAGATTTTAGATTGCTAGATTAGGAGGCTGAAAGATCCTTTTGGAAGGATGGCATGATTTTCTCTAGCACACCGGATGCAATCTCTATTAACTCACAATCTTCCATGTGAGACTTCAGAAGCTTTTCTTTTGCTTTAGCTTGAGCAAAAGATGCTACCTTCATTGTCTAGACCAGAGAGAGGGAGTCAAAATTGAGTGGTCCATGAAACAGTTCTGGTTCATCTATCTCCATTAATTCCTTGGTCAAGAAACTCTTCATTTCTTCTACAGTGTCTCTTGCCAGAGACTTCTTTCTTTTTACGGCCTCAGAGCTGTCATCAGAGATCTTTTCTGTTTGTTCTTCTTCTCTTACCTTTTTCTCCTCTTCTTGACTTGATTTCACCTCTTTTCTTGCTTCTCCTTCAGTTATGGAATCTGCTAGGGGATCTGGAATAGAGATATTTACTTCTTCATGGACTTCCTCTTTTGGAACAGAGGAATCCAAGTCCTTAGTCTTTTCCTCACCTATCTCCTTTGATTCTTCTGCAGTTTTCTGAGTAGAATTTTCCTTTGATGCACTTAATCCTTTGTCATCCATGTCAGAAGGTTCATCACCTATGTACTCTATAACAGGAAGATTGAATCTTTTAAATGCATTCTAGAGGATGTCCTCTGTTTCTTTGGCAACTTGATCTATCTCTCCAAGCATAAGCTGGTTCATTCTTTTTTTGCTTTGGAACTCATCCTTACAGTCTTTGAAGATCATGTTCATTTGTTGAGAGGTAATGGAAGGATAGAGTTGAATAGCAATTTGTTCCTAGATTTCTAGGTCCTTTGCCTTAGCATTCTCCTTTCTCATTTCAAGTTCCTTCTCTAAACTTTTGGGAATTAGAGAGATGATTTCAATGAATGCTTTATTATAAATGTTAAGATACTTGACTGTAGCATCTTCCAGGATTTTCTTGTCAATATCACTAAACTTATCATAAAATTTTGTTAATGGTTGTAGATTTCCATCCACTATGACTACCTTGATAACATTATCAACAGAAGGAGTGGACCTTTCAACAAATTTTTCTGCCTCTTCTTCTTTATTCATACCGGCACAGGATCCACCTGATGTTTTCTTTTTCTTCTTCATTTTCTTAACCTCCTCATCTATCTCTATCTCTTCATCATCCTTTTGACTTATGTAGGATCTTGTAGCCTTGGTTTTTGTTCTCTTTTCTCCCTTTTTAGACGTCTTTGCTTCCGGTCTGGAGGATTTTGAGCTCTTAGAGGTGGTAGGTGCAAAACTCTTTGAGGATCTAGTTCAGGAGGGGGCTTGCACTGGATCACTTTCTTTTTCTGCATCTTGTCTCTCTTTCTCTGCTCTTTCTAGTTTCTCTCTATTTGCATTGACTACTTATTTTGAAATGCCATATCTTTTGGCAACTTCCTCTACTTCCCTTCTCACTTTTCTTTTCATCTCCGGTTGTCTTAGCTCAACATGAATTTTCACACTCAATTCTTCAAAGGTTCCAAACCTTTCTACCTCAAGGTCCTTAGGCTAACTTAGTAGGTGTTGGACATGTAGTTCCAGAATTTTTTCATCCACCTCATAGCCCATTGGCATAATCCAAACTATTCTAGGCTCTACTACCTCCATTAGGCATTGATCTGTATCTACCATAAAACACACTGTATCTTTATATTTTTCAACTAATGTCTAAGGAATTCTTTCTCTGGCTTGCATCATACCTTAGAAATTCTTGAAATATCCCCAGAGAGCTATGCTTTGAACCTTGGCATCACCAAGCCCATGCATATAATCTCTAATTTGTATGGCAACAGGTCTGTCATTTTACCATATCCAGCCACTAGTTCTGGGTAGCTCATTCATATAGTAGAAGAATAGACATAGTATAAAGCCACCATACTTAAAAGAATTCTTCTTATCCTTCTTTATTTTCTACAAATTCTCTAACAGTTGGTTTAGGAGAAGCTCACAAAGATCATAATCAGCATTTTCCCTTAGCATCTGATAAGCAGTGTATATTGTTGTTCCGGATACATAATTCTCCCTACTGGAGTGATATATTTTGTAGCCAATAATCATAGAGGCAAATTTGATATCTGGATCTGTGATATCCTCTATTGTCATTACTCTTTTGTCAAATTTTGATCCGGTAGCCTCACTTATAGTTTGGATTTTGACTAATTTGAGAGCAAGCAACCCACCAGATGAGTGCAATCTAGTTACCACCCAATGGCATCTTTTGTGATCTTAAATGGCCTCATCAGCCACATGAAGTTGTCATGTATTCTACTCAGAACATATTGGACCCATTCATTCTCTACAAAATAGGGAAAGTGGATGCACTGTCCAAAATGCTTATCCCAGATGGCCTTGTATTGAGGTTTAAGTTCAAATGTTTCATCTATTAATTACTTGTGATAGATATCCATCAGTTTGGATTCCCCAAATTCCTTAATATTGGCATGTATGTATACCCTAACATCTTCTACATGCAGAACCCCATGCAGAATGCTAGAGAATGTGCCTAAGGGATCAACTTCTACGGATTTGTAAGGATGTTTCTTGAACTTAGGGCGCGGTCTATCATTGATCTTAACAACATTTGGAGAGCCATCTTACAAAAGATTCAGAGAGATATATTAAAGAATGGAAATACCTTTTTACGCTTCTAGGGTTCACGATATGGGCTAAAGAGATCGCTGGTTGAGTCCGATTCTGTGATTGATCTTTGAGAGGGTTGAAGCAATGTTGTTTGCAGAGCCTTTTCTTTCTTCTTCTCGAGTGTAAATGTGGAAATGATGAATAAAAGAACCCTTATATCTTTGTGTAAACCCTAATTTCTTATTGCAATAAATGCATATCTTAAGTCATTCTGGTTGCCTTGTTCTCCTTGTTTTGAGAGAGATCTTTCCAGATCACTAAGATGCACTTAGAATGATAACTTACAATGTATCTCCCTTTCTCCAATCATTCCATTTAACCGTAGATCCAAATATTTCAATTTTGAATCATACTGGATCTAATTGTGAAAATCCTACTTTTGCCAGATGGCTATCAAACTGGATTAATCTGGATGATTAACCTTTTCAAACTCCTTGTAGATCTTTCATATTTTGACCAAGGGTTATTTAGATGTTTCTCTAAGAGCCCTTTTAATCCGCAACTTTCCATGTGCCAATTTCAGGCACCAATTGACTGGCTGGGGGAATTTATTTTCTTTTGAGACTCCCCCTGAGCCAAAGCTCATCTATTTAGTTTCTGAAAGGAATATCAGCACTAGATTCTGGTGCAAATCCATCCCCAACATTTTATGTATTTCTCTTCACCCAAATCTTGTTCATCTCCCTTTGAACTTCATCCGCATTCACTTTTCCTTTTCCCTTGTCTTAGTTTTGATTATGATGCACCGAACCCTTTTTATCCTGATTCTTATTTCTACAAAATTTAGCAATATGACCGGATCTATTGCAATTGTAGCAAACAACATTTCTTTGCAAATTTAACTAATATCCTCTTGATCTTCATTGATTAGCCATATGTCCCATTCTATTGCATGCAAAGCATCTACCATTGAATGAATTATTTATTTGCATATTTCTACATTCATGAGATTTGTGACCATACCTTTTGCATTTAAAACACTGTCTAGAGAAGGATGAATTAGTCTAATTCATTCTTCTTCTACACTGATTTACTTTATGACTGAAGTTATTGCAATTGTAGCAGTATCCATTGAAGGATGGGTATCTTTGAGCATTTGGTTGCCTTACCGGTGGTCTTCTAGGCCTATACCTTGGATTTCCTGATCCAAAGTTCTTTTGACCGGATTCAGAGCTTTCACCTTTCTCATATCCCAAGCCATGCTTGTCATCTACCCTCTTTTGACTTTCAAGAAAAACTTCAAGTTGAGCAGAGCTTATCTTGAATTTCTCTTTGTATTCATTTGCTATTTGAAGATCCCTTTTAAGAGTGTTTATCTGATTCTCAAGTTGTTCTTCATCATCTCTAGCTTCTTCAAGATTAGATTCCAGATGCCTGATTATTCTATCTATTTTGTGGTAGTCTTCTGACTTCTCCTTGAGTGATTGTTTTAGATTATCTTCAATTTTTCTTTTCTCTTCAATTTCTTGGGTGAATTTCATAACCCCCGATTCCATTCATGTCTTACCATAATGACCTCTTTTGATAGCTTCTCACATAACTTGTTTTTCTCATTCAGATCTTCATTTGTATCATTGACTTCACTTTGACTTGCTAATTGTTGAAGTAGTTCCTTTCTCTTTTTCATAGAGATACTTAGTTTTTCTTTTAGTTCATTTATGAAATCATCAGCTTGTTTGAGTCTTTCCCTCAGGTTATTGACTTCAGAGGGAGATTGCTCAAGATCATCTAGGGCAGACTGAAGTTATTCCCTCATACCATACATATCCATTAAGATTCCCAGATGTTGCTCAAGCTGTTAGGCTCTGTTTAGAGTAACTTGGCTCTGATACCAATTGTTGGAACAAGGTGGATAACTGAGAGGGGGGAAAGAATTAGTTATCATTAATTATTTAACTTTCTCTTCTTCTTTAACAATTAGTGCAGTATCAAAACATTTAAGCATACATGAACATGAGAGTAGAAAAGAAATCAACACACATAATACAAGGATTTTTACGTGGAAAATCCTATTAAGGGAAAAACCACGGGGTGACTAACCCAAGATTGTATTCTTTGTTAAAAGAATAGAAGTACAAAATGGCACTTGCCAATTAACGCTCACTTCCTGAGCACACTGCTCACAAGAGGCTCACTACCTACAAGAGACTCACTATCTACAAGGTATATAGAAAGTAACCAGGTGTTTGAACTAATCAAAGGCATCCACATATGATGAGGTTTAGTTTTAGTTAGGCTCAATATACTGATCTGCTACACTTCATTCTTCCTCTACTTAGTGTTGTTGTTCTGTCACATACCAAATTTGTATAGCTACTTCCACACTGCACTCTGCTTTTCTTCACACACACTATTTTACTAAACACACCTTCACATCAAAATCCATATGGTATATATATCCACACAAAGGATTTCAACATCTTTCTAGTTGGCATCTGGAATACTCAAGATTTTCTCAAACTCTAGTCTGTCAGTTGAATCCATGCTTACTAAGTGATGCATATCAAAAAGATAGTTATAGGAGTCATCAATCATGTTGGCCAACCATGAATGATCCCTCAAGAAACTTGATCGCCATCAATTTCGCATTCGGATTAAGGTCTGATGCTCTACTGGTCAGTTCTTCCTCGGTCTACTTTGTCAAACAAGAACCCAACACTTAGGTGCTCATATCTTTTCAATCTTTCATCACCAGAGGCTCAATCTTTGGAATGTAGCAGTCATGGTACTCCTCTTAACTTCCCCAATTCTGCACTTTGCTGAGATACTTCCTTTGAGAGATCCAGACCTAATTGTCAGACCTTGTTGCATGCTCTGTTCTTGCTCACCAGACCAAAACACTCTTCAGTCTGACTTCCGGTAAAGACTTATTATGTGATGTGGATGTGTGGGATAAACTTTGTTGCCATCAATGACAACAATGATGAAGCCACAGAGTGTCTCTTGCCAACATAATGCTCAATACAATTTCGAGAGTTAATGAATCCATGAGAGGTGGTTAAACCTTACCACAAACCCAAATGCTGCACCATACAACATAAGGAGACCAAGGGCACACACCTTGCAACAAAAAGTGGTGCCCGAATTATCTCTAATCAAAGATGCCTTGTGATGTGCCAAAACACACACAAACATGTGTAACTCTCCCCTTTACATCTTTTTTACATGTCCAACACATTTTTACATTTACCAAAAATAAGAGGTCTAACTTCTAGAGGCCATAACTTTTGATCTGGGTGTCTGATTGACGAAGAGATTGATGTGTTGGAATGTTTGTGAAGAGATCTATCACCCTCTTACCCACTTCATTGATTATGGCAATTTTTAGAGTGTTTAGATAAGTTTTGATTATGATAATTGAGTTCAAAACTTTTTTCGGTAGTTTAAAAAAATATAAACTTTAATATCTCATGATTTGGATATGATCTTGAGTCAAAACTCACCCGAGATGTTTACTTAGTTGTTCTACACCTTCTAGAAAAATTTTTAGTCAATTTGAGGTCAAATATAAAATTACTAAAAATAGTAAATCCCACCATTTTTAGCCCTTTTGGAAACTTTGAAAGTTCTAGATCATTCTTCAAGATAAAGGGTATTCGAAAAGACCAAAACTGGGAAGAATAGTAACCTTTCAAAGTTCCAAGGTTGAGACACTTTTCTTAACATTCTCCCACTTGTTGAATACCTTACAAGAGCAAAGGGAGTATCAACAATATGATTTAATTTCTAGGGGTTGAGAGGCCCATAGACTCTGAACACCATATGAACTTCTCTGTGCTCACAGGTTTTGTCAAGGAATCTATAACATTCATCAAAGTATCAACTTTCTCCAAGTTTACCTTCCCTTCCTCTACCATGTCATGAACAAAATGGTACTGGATATCAATATGCTTAGTCCTCACGTGGAAAGTAGGATTCTTTGCCAAACATATGGCACTCTAAATGTCACAACAAATAGTAATCTTCCCTGCATCAAACCCAACATTAGAGCACAATCTCTTAAGCCAAATGGCTTCTTTACAAGCATGAGTTGCTGCTATGTACTCAGCTTCAGTAGTGGACAAAGCAACCACAAGTTGTTGCTTACTCGTCTGACTAATAGCACCACCAAACATAGTGAACACATAAGCACTAGTGGATCTCTTGATGTCAATGTCACCTGCCCAATTTGAATCCATAAATCCATGAATACAAAGTGAATGTCGAGGTCCTGTAGGATAACTATGATAACATAAGGAATACTCAAAAGTAAACCACAAATATCTAAACACTCTCTTCACTACATCCCAATGTACCCATCCAGGATTAGCCATAAATTGACTAAGGACTCCCACTACTTGGGCAATGTTTGGCCTTGTACAGACCATTGCATACATCAAACTACCAACTACACTAGCATATAGAACTCTGCTCATATCCTCTATCTCAAAATGAGACTTTGGACAATCTACAATAGATAATTTTGTCCCCATTGTAACAAAAATAGTCAAAAGTCTATAATCCACCATGTTGAATCTCTCCAACACAGTGTTAACATACTTACTCTAGCCTAACCAAAGTTTTCTGTTTGCTTTGTCTCTTCTGATCTTCATCTACTGAATGTACCAAGTTGCCCCTAGATTTTTCATCTCAAACTATGTTGACAACTGAGACTTCAAATTAGAAATCAAATTTTTAAAATTGCTAATGAGTAGCATATCATCGACATACAATGCAATAATGAGAATGTAATCATTGTCAAAATTGTAATAAACACAATGATCTGATTTCGATCTTTGAAATCCAATACTCAACACAAAGGCATCAAACTTCTGGTACCACATCCTAGGAGACTATTTCAAACCATACAATAATTTTTTGAACTTGCAAACTAGATTTTCTTTACCTTTCACCATGTAGTATTCTAGGTGTGACATATAGATTTCCTCCTCCAAGTCACAATGAAGGAATGATGTCTTCACATCCATCTATTCCACTTCTAGATCATAGGATATTGCAAGAGATAACAAGAACCAAATAGACGTTAGCTTTACAATAGGAGAGAAAATTTCACCATAGTCAATTCCCTCCACCTGAGAATACCCCTTCACAACCAATCTAGCCTTAAATTTCCCAACACTACCATCTATACCAAATTTCTTTTTGAACACCCATTTGCATCCAATAGGTTTTCATCCTTCAGGCAAAGACACCAAGTCCCAAGTATTATTATTTCCTAAAGAAGCCATCTCCTCTTCTATGGCCTCCTTCCAGGAACCTATATCTTTCATACCCATAGCCTCTTTCACAGTTCTAGGCTCATCAATGTTAGAAATCAAAGAAAAAATACAACTGGATTCATGCAATGAATAACCAAACCTATCAAGTTACTGCCTTATCCATGTGGACCTCCTCAAAGGTTGAGGTTGAGGTTCTTCATCTTCTTCTAAACTTTAGCGCTACTAGATCTCTCCTCATTATCAAGTCTAATACATGTTTTTGGTTCAACTTTCTCAGGGGTGGAAGGAAGCTAAACCACAACATCTTTTTCCTCTTCTTTCTTTAGTTGCAAGACAATAGAAGAAGGATTTAGCTCTTTGGAGATCACATTTCTACTCTACAAAACTCTCTCAGCCACTAGATCCCAAAGCTTGTATCTTTTCATACCGATTCCATAACCGATGAAGATACACTTCGCAGCCTTGTTCTCCAACTTAAACCTCTTCTCCTTAGGCACATGTGCATCTGCCTCATAACCAAATACTCAATTGTGTCTTAATGAAGGGTTTTTACCAGACCATACGTCCATAGGTGTCTTATCAACGAGTGTTGATGTAGGAGACTTGTTAACCAGGTAACAAGTGGTAGCAACAACTTCAGCCTAGAACTTTTGTTCAAGACTAGATCCACTTAGCATACTCCTTTCCCTCTCCATCAATATTCTATTCATCCTCTCTATAACTCCATTCTACTGAGGGGTATACGGAGTTGTCTTGTGCCTCTCAATCCCCTATTCTTTACAAAACTTGTCAAAATCTACTGAACAAAACTGACCACCATTGTCAATCCTTAAATACTTAATCTTTATATATCCTTTTGATTCTCCATAAGAGATTTGAACTCTTTGAATCTATTAAAGAGTTCAAATTTACTTCTAAGGAAATACACCCATGTCCTTCTACTGTAGTCATCAATGAATGAAACAAAGTAAATAGATTTTGAAATTAACGGAACATTAATAGGACCAAACACATCAGAATGAATCAAGTCTAATACCTCAGAAGATTTGTGAGAACTAGAATAAAACTGAACACGGTTTTATTTTCCATAAATGCAATGTTTGTAGAAATCAAACTCAAGATTACAGTCATTAATACCCTCAACAAGACTTTTATTTTTCAGGGTCCTCAAACCCTTTTCACCAATGTGACCAAGCCTTTGGTGCCATAACATTGTCTTCTCAATTGGAAGTTTCATCTCCATAGAATGAGTACCCTTAGGTACTTAGAAAGAATGACCATTGAAAGTAGATGCAACAGTCATCTTCGCTATTGGTTCCAATGGTGAGGATGAAGAATCTGAAGCTCTCTTCTTCAAAACAAAGGCACTATTGCATGGAACTGTGCATGCATCAAACTGAAACAGAATGCCAATCTAAACACCCTTAGCTAACACCATAGATCCTCTAGTCACCTTGCATCCTTCATTCAAGAAAACAACATGTACACCCACATCATTCAACTTACTTACAGAAAGAAGGTTTCATGTCAAGCCAAGGATAGGTAGAACACCATTGATTCCCTTCAGTCATCCATTAGGGAATAAAATCAAGATTCCTCCATGACCAACAATCCTTAGGTGAGAATCATCACCCAAGTACACCTTTCCACCATTGTATTTTTCATACTTTGAAAACTAACCCCAATGCGAGGTCATGTGAAAAAATGCATCAGAGTTAATAAGCCACACATCCTCAGATGCATGCATTGCCAAGGCAATGACAAATATTTCTCCTTCATCCTAAGAGGACTTGTTAGAATCCAAATCATAATTCTTCTTCTTTTTCTTTTTCTCCTCCTTGCAGAAGTGACCAAGTTTACCATAGTTCCAACACAAGGCCTTCGACTTTCTGGGAGACTTAGATCTCCCACGGGATTTAGATCTTCCTTTTTCTTTCCCTTCTCTTTTGTTCTACCACAAACTACAAGAGCCTCCTTAGCCAATTCAGAAGACCTTCTCTGCATCTCTTCAGACAATAGTGTTAGGTCTCAAAAATATAGGTTGCTAATCCTAAGAGGATGCCAGGCTCTATAATTAGATTCGCAACATTTTTGAACTAACTTGACAAAATCAACCTTCAAGGTTTGATGATTTCCTGCACTTTAGGTCCTGCTACACCTAGGTGGGTGAACCTTGGAATTTAAAGCAGAATGAATGTAAATGTTCTGAGTAAGTAAATGAGTCTTCCTACAATGGAAAATGGTGTAGGATAGATGAAAGCTTGCTAACTAATTCTATATCTAGTATCTAATGAATGGTTGGTAGAAATTGTATAAGCAATATCAAGGTGAATTTTATGACTGTATAGATAAAAGGATTTAAATGATGAATTGAAATAAGACCAGTGCCTTGTTAGGTAAACAAAGTCAAATGAAGGACTAAGACTAGTGGCTTATAGTGGATAGTAATTCTAACTGTTTGGCACAATTTTAGTTTATAACTTGTATAAACGTGCAGGGAGATGACTGACAAACTCTTCTTAATGATCCAACCAATATAATCAGATATCTTGTAATTCACCAGAAGGTATTTTAATCCTTTCTCGAAGGAACCAATTGAATGGAATATGCAAGAATAACAGATAATATTAATTTGGAGACAGAATGGAAATCCTAATTATATGGTTCTTCTTAGTAATCTAAACTAACACTTCCAGGTTATTGTGATAGATTAGAAGGATTTTAATTCCTCAAATGGAAACCCATTTACTCAATCACACAGATACAACAAATGTGCATTGACAAATTAACTATATACTTGATATATTAATTTGAATAACAAGGAAATACAAAACTGGAGACAACCACACAATTGAACAATCTTAACAAATAATTGATACCAAAATAGAAGCATTGAATCAGAGAACTTCAATCTACTTCTTCAATAATAACATGCAACATGGTCTTTGAGAAACATTGTAAATTATATGTATATATTCTACTGCTGATTGATGTTCTTCCTCATCTACTGATGATTTTTGCTTGATTGTTGCTCCTCCTTTATTCCTTGTAATTTTTAGGGTTGTGACCCTTAGCATATCTACCCAATGTGTCTTTCTGTTTAATTAATTATTTCTCAACTTCTTTAATACTTTATGAAAATAAAATACTCTTCAATACTTCCATCTCTCAATTATATCTTTGTGTGTTTTCACCTTTATTTGTTGAAATGTTAATTTGGGTAAAATATTATCCCGTTGTTACCTCCTTAGTGATAATACTTCACTTTGAATGAAAATAGAATATTGATTATGTCCAACTCATAACCCTTTGAGTGGAAAATATTTCCGTTTTCCCATGAAGGTATTTTACCACTTATAACATTTTGTCCTTGCCCACTCATTTTAATATTTTTTCCTTGGCATTTAATGACATTTTAATCCAAACCTTAACCATCAAGTAAATCTTTATTTGGCGTTAAATAATTTCTTCATAGGAATTTTACCGGAATGTTAAATTCTTCCAGTAGTCTTGTAAGTGATTTTACTCATAAAATGTTCCACTTTATAATTCTTCAAGCAATCTTCTCATAAAATATTCTTTAGGTAAAATAATTACCTACTTAATTTCTTCAATATCTCGAGGTGAAAATATCAAAAATCTTTCCTTCCACAACTATCCCTTGAGTTAATTCTTCCAAAAAATAATTCGCCTTCGAGTGATGTTAGTTCTCCACTTTGATTAAAGTTTCCTTATGTCTCTGATTATGGTCATACTTTATTAATGTTTGCACCAGTGGCTTAATATTCATTCTCTTTTGATAACTTTTTCCTCTTACCGGGCTCTATCGGAAAGAGGTATAAGATCGGTGTGATCTAAATAATCTCTGCCGATAGCAACTATCTCCACTGATATGTTTTCTTAAAAGTGTGAAATTCAAATTTATTTCACTGTAGTCACATTTCATTTGATTTTTTATATGCACCTTTTGTAAATATTTATTTTTCTTTGGATGATATTCCTTATCAGAGTAATTTGTACAATCGGAGAGACCTAAGGAACTCAACCCGATTATTGATATCTCCTTGAAAAAGCAATCATCGACATGATATAGGAGATCAATTTGATTTGAAAAGTTCAATCTGATTTTATTTGTTTTGCCGAACTTTAGGGTTTCATATTTGTTTTTCCCTATCTACAAGCTTGTCCCATTATTTCGGCATAGGTATGAGTATGCTGGCAAAGGTTTGTGAAATCTAGCTTTACATCGAAGCTAACTGCATTTGTTTTAAAATCGCCCATACAAGTCTTGCGAGGAAATGCCTGGAGCTACCCGTTTCTAATGCTACTTATTTCCTTCTGTATATTGCATTGGTTTGGGAGATGAGAAATCGTGGCCATTATCTTAGTCAGTTTGCCCTAATTGACAGCATTCACGAGTATAAGAAGGCATTTTGTCAGAAAATAGGAGTCAATCAAGTTTTGAATCTGGCGCATTTCTGTCTTGGTTACAGGCAAATCATTGCTAGGGCAAATCATGGCCCTATATGAAGTCGTATCCATACTTTCTGACCATGTGTTCAATATTGCAGAGTGTTCTCCAATAATGAATGGAATTTCATCCCAATCCCATCCCACGAAGAAAACACAAATATCTAGAAATGCATCTTGAGTTGTGGCTAGAAGATTCATAAATGCATCTTGAAAGGCAAAATTAAAACCTGTCTGGACAAGATTATTATCAAGCACCCATTTAGATACTTTCTTTCTAGTTTCTTCATTTGCCTCTTTGCATCTATTACGGTATTCTTTGGCCATCTCCCATAGCAATGGATCAGAGCTAATCTGAGTATCTTGAGCACATTCCATATCATACTTTTCACATATTATAAACCCATGCTCCTCAAGTGGTGATGTTAAACTGTTGTTGGGAGATGTCACAAGGAATCTTACTTTGTTTCTATGCCTGAATTCCATATCTAAAATCTTTCTATGATCATGTGCTCAGAGAATGTTATCAATCCATATGAAGGTAGATTCATTTTTTATAATCTGGATTTTTTTCCTTTTTGTCCCTCCGTCTTTCCCACTAACAAGAGGCTTACAATCTCAGAATGCAACTCAAATAATTTGGGTGAAATTCCATATCTTTGGTGAAATCTTTCTTGTACAATTTCCAAATTTTGAAAAGGAGCTTCACTTCAAAACAACCATAAATAGCTTCTACTAAATATGTCTTGCTCTGTCCTCTATTACCGACCACATATATATTTGCCAAAATATTCTCTTGCACACTAAAAGCTTAAAACAATTCTTGTAAACTCATGTGTGTTTCAAACAAGTATTGTTTTGTCACCCAAATTCCTTCAATCTAATGAAATTCCTCCAACTCTGAAGTTGTATCCTTATCATCCAAATTGATTAACACAAATAATCCCCATATGGATAAATTTATTAGCAGTAATCCAAAGTCATTTACATTGAAATTTTAAATTTTCCCATTCTTGTTTCCTTATGAAGCACTTCATCAAGGTTATAAGTCCATCCAAAATAAGAACATATGAAACAAGACTTTCTACCACTATCTGATGCAGTACTGAAACCCTTATGATTCCACAATTGTGTGAAGCATGCCAGATCACCTTGTGGGCCTGGCTAAAAAAAAATCATTTTCAAACAAGTTTTTCTCTTGAATTGACTTTGGACTACCTTAACATGCTTCTAGACTGAAGATTTGAAATGGGCCATCATTAGAATCCACCTTCAGGTCTCTTACACTATGAGCAAAATAGGCCAAGTAGCCTTTGGAATCAGTCTGGAAAACTGATCAAAACTTCTCCCAGAGATATGAAAACATACAAAATTGTAGATTGTTGACCTGAGAATTCAACGCAACAAATGGTTCAGCATGAAGTTATTAAGATTAAAATCTGCTCGTAATCAAAGTAGCTCACTCAGCATGTTTTGCACCTGTTTAAACTCAATTGAAACCTATCATCTTGCCTCTTTGGAAAAATATCAAATTTGATATTGAGAAGCTACCATTCCAGGGATTAGTTCATTTAGGTCAAGTGAACATGTAGGAAAAAGGGTTTTTCTTCACTCTTCTTCCTTTGGAAAATATCAGGTGCCAAAGTCAACCTCTTTGAAGCTGTCTGGGAATGCAGTCATGAAACTGTGTAAAACCCATTTGGATTTGATTTTGAAAAAATATCAAACAAAGTGTTGGGATCTTGAGAATTGGTATGAAGGCACATTAACATGGGAGGAATTTGAGACATCAATTATTTTTTTATGAACATGAACCGATTTCTAGATATTACCTTCCAAATTAACCTCCTTGAAAACAATCCTTATCAAAACTTGATTCAAGTTCACCAACTTGCAATTTTAAAAACCCATTAAATCTCTTCCTGGGAAGTTGTAATTGGAAATTTGAGTTCATTTAGGCTCGATGAGTGCATGTGCAAGATATTTTTTCACTAATCATCTCTTATCACAAAATATTTAGGGCCAAAGTTGACCTCTATGGAGGTGAAACTATGAAATCAGGGCTAAATGCATTTGCTTTTCATTTTGAAAAAATAGCAAATGATGTACTGGAGTCTTCAAATTGGACATAGAAGTAGATTTTGATAAGGTGAATCATGAACACCAATTGGTTCATCATGAACATCATCCAACTGTTATATATTGGCCTCTAAAGTTAGCTTCCCGGGCTGATTTTACACTGTGCAGACAACAAACTTTACCAGAACCCCTCAACTTGATTCCTCGAAACTTGGTCAAATCTTGTCATAGGAAGGTGAGATCAGACATGTGCACTCACTTATGATAGGTAAGCATGCTAGCAAAGTGAGTTTGCAAGAAAATGAATAGGCTTCAAAATACAACTCTCCAAAGTAGGCTTCTTGGACATTTTTCAAGTGTATCTATGAGTGTTGAAATTGATTTTTTCATATGGGAACCCAAAATTTCTTGCAAAAATTGGTGTGAAATTTTAAGTCCCAATAGTGGCTCTGTATGGAGATGTATGCCCCCTATGGACATAGCAAGATTCCATATCTCTGGGGAGTAGACCAATGCCTTCTTCATTGGGTAACGGAGTCTACTTTTTACCCCAAAATTGATATAGTCAAAATACCATATCAGAAAAGAAAATCCATGTCTCTCTCCTTCAAAAACCTTGTTCTGATCATGTTGTAATGATACCCAAATGCTTGACTGTATCTGTTCGTATAGTTCATTAATGCATCATAGTTTATGCTGTAAGTGTGTTCTATATTATTCAATATTTGGAAGTCAGGCATAGTCTGAACACCTTCATCATTGTATGACATAAGGAAGTCATGATTATCAAACCTTGTAGGATGTCTTACTTTATCATATCTATTGTTATTCACCAAATGTTGGTTTTTTAACTGAATTGGAAAATGGAATAAATCAAGTTGCTTCTGACACATGCTATCATCAATGCTGGCTCCAACATAAAACACCGTATCTTTTCCCTTAGCACATCCATCTTCCCCACATGCTTGAGAGTAAATAATTTGCCAATCATACATACTGGAATCATCAACCTCCTTTGGTTCAACGGACATCTTTATCTCTAGATCAGTGTCAAAAGAGAACTCATGACCGCTATCTGTCTCTTTTTTGAAAAAATGTGACTTGGGAAATATGGCCTCATATATTTCATCACCCTTACCATGTTGAATGGATTCACTGTCAAAAGATATATGCGTTGGACACAGTACTTGGGTATCATCTTTATGTACATATCTTTGATATTCTTTGGTGAGCAATTCTGAAATATGCTCACTGTCAAGTGAGCATGTTTCTTCATCAACCCTCTTACTGAAATTTTCATCATTCTTTTCATCACTACTATAATGCTCAAAATTTGATGTACATATTTCATCAACCTGATCATTTATTGACTCTTTATCAGAATATCCACCTCCCTGACTGTCTAAATGCCTTTTATCCTCTTCATCTTCTTGTACTATATCATCATATAGTGATTTTGAACAGGCCTGAAGATTATTTTCTGCTATGCATATTTCCCCTTGATCAAGATTTTGTTCTGCTTGTTGAAAATATTCACCCTGGTTATCTGAAAAGACTTCATCCTCAAGATAGCATGGGTTTGGAAACACTTGGAGTTCATGTTCTGGTATTCCCTCTTTATCAAAAGTTTGTCTTCCTTTTTGAAAACAATGCTCCTCTTCCACCCAACATTGCTGATACATATATTGCAATGGGTGGGCTGGGACAAAACTTGTCTGATACAGAGGCTGATAGTAAACATTTTGTTGTGGCACACATTGCTGATATTGTGAGGTACACCATTGTCCCGATGGTGGATAGTATTCATTTTCTTGGTATGTTGCTAGTCCATCCATATCTGGCTGCATTGCTATATCAGTTTCTTCATATTTAGTATCATCGGATTCAATATTGATAATATCATCATGCCTTTTCCTTTCTATGATAGGAATCAATTGAACCACTTGGTCTAGATTAACTAGGTTTAATGATTCAGGCCAATCAATTGACATAGGCTCATAAGCAAGCATGAACACTGTAATTAATAAAGATTCATCAGGTTTGAGATGAAGAGGTATCTGCATATAGATGTCCGCCAACCTGTGGAACAAATCATATCCAGATTCTCCTTCATGTCTCCGTAGTTCAAAGAATGCATCTAAAGGGGGTATGTTATATTTTTTCATGTTTCATTAATTTTATTTTTAGAGTCGCCACCTCTTGTGAGGAGAGGAAAACTTCATCTTTCTAGTTTCTTGCCAGCAGAGTCTACCAATCTGTATTTGGATTTTGTGTAGAGTCGCCACCTCTATTTAGAGGACTAATCAATCTTCTGGGTTTTTTCTTCCACCAGCAGAGTTATGCCTTTTAATTCTCTGACTCTAATAACATGGTCTACTACCAGGTTTCTCTATCTATTCTCCCCAGTAGAGTCACCATTTTGTTGGGTCTCAAAAATATAGGTTGCTAATCCTAAGAGGATGCCAGGCTCTATGCTTAGATTCACAACATTTTTGAACTAACTTGATGAAATCAACCTTCAAGGTTTGATGATTTCCTGCACTTTAGGTCCTGCTACACCTAGGTGGGTGAACCTTGGAATTTAAAGCAAAATGAATGTAAATGTCCTGAGTAAGTAAATGAGTCTTCCTACAATGGCAAATGGTGTAGGATAGATGAAAGCTTGCTAACTAATTCTATATCTAGTATCTAATGAATGGTTGGTAGAAATTGTATAAGCAATATCAAGGTGAATTTTATGACTGTATAGATAAAAGGATTTAAATGATGAGTTGAAATAAGACCAGTGCCTTGTTAGGTAAATAGAGTCAAATGAAGGACTAAGACTAGTGGCTTATAGTGGATAGTAATTCTAACTATTTGGCACAATTTTAGTTTATAACTTGTATAAACATGCAGGGAGATGACTGACAAACTCTTTTTAATGATCCAACCAATATAATCAGATATCTTGTAATTCACTAGAAGGCATTTTAATCCTTTCTTGGAGGAACCAATTGAATGGGATATGCAAGAATAACAGATAATATTAATTTGGAGATAGAATGACAATCCTAATTATATGGTTCTCCTTAGTAATCCAAACTAACACTTCCAGGTTATTGTGATAGATTAGAAGGATTTTAATTCCTCAAATGGAAACCAATTTACTCAATCACACAAATACAACAAATGTGCATTGACAAATTAACTATATACTTGTTATATTAATTTGAATAACAAGGAAATACAGAACTAGAGACAACCACACAATTGAATAATCTTAACAAACAATTAATACTAGAATAGAACCACTGAATTAGAGAAATTCAATCTACTTCTTCAATAATAACATGCAACATGGTCTTTGAGAAACATTGTAAATTATATATATATTCTACTGCTGATTGATGTTCTTCCTCATCTACTGATGATTTTCGCTTGATTGTTGCTCCTCCTTTATTCCTTGTAATTTTTAGGGTTGTGACCCTTCACATATCTGCCCAATGTGTCTTTCTGTTTAATTAATTATTTCTCAACTTCTTTAATACTTTATGAAAATAAAATACTCTTCAATACTTCCATCTCTCAATTATATCTTTGTGTGTTTTCACCTTGGTTTGTTGAAATGTTAATTTGGGTAAAATATTATCCCGTTGTTACCTCCTCAGTGATAATACTTCACATTGAATGAAAATAGAATATTGATTATGTCTAACTCATAACCATTTGAGTGGAAAATATTTCTGTTTTCCCATGAAGGTTTTTTACCACTTATAACATTTTGTCCTTGCACACTCATTTTAATATTTTTCCCTTGGCATTTAACAACATTTTAATCCAAGCCTTAACCATCAAGTAAATTTTTATTTGGCATTAAATAATTTCTTCATAGGAATTTTACCGGAATGTTAAATCTTCCAGTAGTCTTGTAAGCGATTTACTCATAAAATGTTCAACTTTATAATTCTTCAGGCAATCTTCTCATAAAAAACTCTTTAGGTAAAATAATTACCTACTTAATTCCTTTAATATCTCAGGGTGAAAATATCAAAAATCTTTCCTTCCACAACTATCCCTTGAATTAATTCTTCCAAAAAATAATTGGCCTTCGAGTGATGTTAATTCTCCACTTTGATTAAAGTCTTCCTTATGTCTCTGATTATGGTCATACTTTATTATTGTTTGCACCAATGGCTTAATATTCGTTCTCTTTTGATAACTTTTTCCTCTTACCGGGCTCTATCTGCAAGAGGTATAAGATCGGTGTGATCTAAATAATCTCTGCCGATAGCAACTATCTCCACCGATATATTTTCTTAAAAGTGTGAAATTTAAATTTATTTCACTGTAGTCACATTTCATTTGATTTTTTATATGCACCTTTTGTAAATATTTATTTTTCTTTGGATGATATTCCTTATTGGAGTAATTTGTACAATCGGAGAGACCTAAGGAACTCAACTCGATTATTGATATCTCCTTGAAAAAGCATTCATCGGCATGATATAGGAGATCGATTTGATTTGAAAAGTTCATTCCAATTTTATTTGTTTTGCCGAACTTTAGGGTTTCATATTTGTTTTGCCCTATCTACAAGCTTGTCCCATTATTTTGGCATTGGTATGAGTATGCTAGCAAAGGTTTGTGAAATCTAGCTTTACATCGAAGCTGACTGCATTTGTTTTAAAATCGCCCATACAAGTCTTGCGAGGAAATGCCTGGAGCTACCCATTTCTAATGCTACTTCTTTCCTTCTGTATATTGCATTGGTTTGGGAGATGAGAAATCGTGGCCATTATCTTAGTCAGTTTGCCCTCATTGACAACATTCATGAGTATAAGAAGGCATTTCATGGGAAAAATAGGAGTCAATCAAGTTTTGAATCTAGCGCATTTTTGTCTTGGTTACAGGTAAATCATTGCTAGGGCAAATCATGGCCCTATATGAAGTCGTATCCTTACTTTCTGACCATGTGTTCAATATTACAGAGTGTTCTCCAACAATGAATGGAATTTCATCCCAATCCCATCCCACGAAGAAAACACAAACATCTAGAAATACATCTTGAGTTGTGGCTAGAAGATTCATAAATGCATCTTCAAAGGCAAAATTAAAACCTGTCTGGACAAGATTATTATCAAGCACCCATTTAGATACTTTCTTTCTGGTTTCTTCATTTGCCGCTTTACATCTATTAAGGTATTCTCTGGCCATCTCCCATAGCAATGGATCAGAGCTAATCTAAGTATATTGAGCACATTCCATATCATACTTTTCACATATTATAAACCCGTGCTCCTCAAGTGGTGATGTTAAACTGTTGTTGGGAGATGTCACAAGGAATCTTACTTTGTTTCTACGCCTGAATTCCATATCTAAAATATTTCTAAGATCATGTGCTTGGAGAATGTTGTCAATCCATATGAAGGTAGATTCATTTTTTATAATTTGGATTTTTTTCCTTTTTGTCCCTCCGTCTTTCCCACTAACAAGAGCCTACAATCTCAGAATGCAACTCAAATACATTTGGGTTAAATTCCATATCTTTGGTGAAATATTTCTTGTACAATTTCCAACTTTTGAAAAGGAGCTTCACTTCAAAATGACCATAAATAGCTTCTGCTAAATATGTCTTGCTCTATTCTCTATTACTGACCACATATATATTTGCCAAAATATTCTCTTGCACACTAAAAGCTTAAAACAATTCTTGTAAACTCATGTGTGTTTCAAACAAGTATTGTTTTGTCACCCAACTTCCTTCAATCTAATGAAATTCCTCCACCTCTGAAGTTGTATCCTTATCATCCAAATTGATTAACACAAATAGTCCCCATATGGATAAATTTATTGGCAGTAATCCAAAATCATTTACATTGAAATTCTAAATTCTCCCATTCTTGTTTCCTTATGAAGCACTTCATCAAGGCTATAAGTCCATCCAATATAAGAACATATGAAACAAGACTTTCTACCACTATCTGATGTAGTACTGAAACCCTTATGATTCCATAATTATGTGGAGCATGCCAGATCCCCTTGTGGGCCCAGCTAAAAAAAAATCATTTTCAAACAAGTTTTTCTCTTGAATTGACTTTAGATTGCCTTAACATGCTTCTAGAGTGAAGATTTGAAATGGGCCATCATTAGAATCCACCTTCAGGTATCTTACACTGTGAGCAAAATAGGCCAAGAAGCCTTCAGAATCAGTCTGGAAAACTGATCAAACTTCTCCCAGAGATATGAAAACATACAAACTTGTAGATTGTTGACCCGAGAATTCAACACAACAAATGGTTTGGCATGAAGTTATTAAGATTAAAAGATGCTCACAATCAAAGTAGCTCACTCAACATGTTTTGCACCTGTTTAAACTCAATTGAAACCTGTCATCTTGCCTCTTTGGAAAAATATCAAATATGATATTGAGAAGCTGCCATCCTGGGGATTAGTTCATTTAGGTCACATGAACATGTAGGCAAAAGGGTTTTTCTTCACTCTTCTTCCTTTGGAAAATATCAAGTGCCAAAGTCAACCTCTTTGAAGCTGTCTGGGAATGTAGTCGCGAAACTATGTAAAACCCATTTGGATTTGATTTTGAAAAAATATCAAACGAAGTGCTGGGATCTTGAGAATTGGCATGAAGGCACATTAACATGGGAGGAATTTGAGACATCAATTGGTTTTTTATGAACATGACCCGATTGCTAGATATTACCTTCCAAATTAAGCTCCTTGAAAACTGCCCCTATCAAAACCTGATTCGAGCTCACCAACTTGCAATTTAAAAAACCCATTAAATCTCTTCCTGGGAAGTTGTAACTGGAAATTTGAGTTCATTTAGGCTCTATGATTGTGTGTGCAAGATTTTTTTTCACTAATCATCTTTTATCACAAAATATTTAGGGCCAAAGTTGACCTCTCTGGAGGTGAAACTGTGAAATCGGGGCTAAATGCATTTGCTTTTCATTTTGAAAAAATAGCAAACGATGTGTTGGAGTCTTCAAACTGGACATAGAAGTAGATTTTGATAAGGTGAATTAGGAACACCAATTGGTTCATCATGAACATCATCCAGTTGTTATATATTGGCCTCTAATGTTAGCTTCCTGGGCTGATTTTACACTGTGCAGACAACAAACTTTACCAGAACCCCTCAACTTGATTCCTCGAAACTTGGTCAAATGTTGTCATAGGAAGGTGAGATCAGACATGTGCACTCACTTATGATAGGTAAGCATGCTAGCAAAGTGATTTTGCAATAAAATGAACAGGCTTCAAAATACAACTCTCCAAAGTAGGCTTCTTGGACATATTTTCAGGTGTATCTATGGGTGTTGAAATTGATTTTTTCATATGGGAACCCAAAATTTCTTGCAAAAATTAGTATGAAATTTTATGTCCCAACAAATAGTAAAGAAACCACTTCATCCATCTTGAAGGTGGTAGTGGTACTCCCAATGGCCATAATAAGGTGGTCCCATGAATCTAGTAAGGAACACAATAATGTCATACATTGATCCTCCTCCTCCATCTTTACACCAATATAAGTCAATTGGAAAATAAGCATATTGAATGTATTTAGGTGCTCAGCAATAGATCCTCCATCTTCCATCCTCAGAAAATACAATTTCTTTCATAGGAATAACTTGTTCACTAGGGATTTAGCCTGATAAACATCTCCAAGCTTCTTCTAAAGCTCTTTTGTAGTCTTCTCTTCATGGATATTTAGGATCACTGAATCAACCAACTAGAGTCTTATCAAACCCTTACCTTTTCAATCTTTGAGATCCCATTCTTCTTGAGACACTATCGTTGGTTTTGTACCAGATATGGCATCCCATAAATCCTGATCTACAAGCATGTCCTCCATTTTGAGTTTCCACAACTCAAAATTACTACGATTAAACTTCACTATCTCAAACCTCCTAGATGTGCTTGCCATCTCTTACCTGAAACAAAGATTTCAAAATCCTCTACACATGCTCCCACTCAAATGAAGATCAGCTCAAAAAACCCTCTACCCAACAACTAGAACCAAATGTGATCAGGCTCTGATACCAACTAAAAGGAAGAAAGGTATGTGGAAAACGCTTCCTACACTAATCTACTGAGGAAATAGTTATGCAAATTTTTACTTTTATAATTACAGATAAAGATGCACATTAAAAGAAAAATAATAACAACTTCTGAATGCAAACACAAAACTCACAACATAAGATATACATGGGGAAAACTCTTTCAGGTAAAAAACCTTACACTCCAAAGCCACCCAATATATTATTCAAGAATCATGAAGATTATAATATACTTGCAGAGAAAGCTTTTACATGAGTATATCCAACCAGAGATCCAAGAGGTAACTCGACATCTATAAGATTCTTACACATAACATCCATCTCTAGCTTCTGATATATAGCAGATAGAATACAGTAAATCATTACCGGTAAGTACAAAACCATGATCCAAAACCACCCAAAAGTGGTGCCCAAATTTTCTCCAATCAAAGATGCCTTGTGATGTGCCAAAACACACACCAACACATGTAATTCTCCCCTTTATAGCTCTTTTATGCGTCCAACTCAATTTTACATTTCCCAAAAATAGGAGGTCCAACATCTGGAGGCCATAACTTTTGATTCAAGTGTCTGATTGACAAGTCATTTGATGATTCAAAAATCTCATGAAGAGATCTATCACCCTGTAACCTACTTTGTCAGTAACAACAATATTTGGAGCATTTATGGAAGTTTTGATTTTGATAATTGAGTTCAAAATTTTTTTTGGTAGTTTCAAAAAATAGAAACTTTAATATCTCGTGATCCAGATATGATCTTGAGTCAAAACTCACCCGAGATGTTTACTTAGTTGTTTCGCACCTTCTGAGAAAATTTCAGGTCAATCTGAGGTTAAATGTAAACTTACTAAAAATAGTAAGTCCCACCATTTTTAGCCCTTTTAGAAACTTTGAAAGTTCTAGATCATTCTTCAAAATAAAGGGTATTCGAAAAGACCAAAACTCAGAAGAATAGTAACATTTCAAAGTTGGAAGGTTGAGACACTTTTCTTAACAAAAACATCCAAAAAAAAATCAAAACATCAAAAAAATCCAAAAAATCATAACATCTAAAAAATTAAAAATTAATAACATTCCAAAAATCCAAGCAACAAATCCAAATGCAAGTCATCCTTACTCCTTACCAATCCAATCAAGTAATCTATCTTATCATCCAAAAGCATATTTGGTTTTGTTCCAACCTTTCTGTCAAACCAATCAATCAATCATTTATCCAGTCATCATCCACGAGATATATCGTTCCCTAATCCTTATGTTTTTCTAGGGATATATCATTCCCCACAATGAAAAAATTATACTGAATCAATCAAATCAGCCTTTGATCACTTAATCCTCAATTTTCCTCTTGGTAGGGGCAATAACCTTGTTTATTTTTGAATCATTCATGCATGCTTGCTTGTGCACGCGTGTTATCATTTTATCTTGTATTTGTCTTATTGTTTTATCTTTCATTTGTCTTATCATATTTTATTATTTATCAACATTATCTTTTATCTTACACATCTATATCAGTCATTGTAACCTACCTACCACAATAGTATCATGGTCTTCAATATCATGGTGCAATATGGTATAGGGTTGCTTGTGACCTTTATATTTTTTGTGTATCTATCCTATGCATTGGATACATCATCACCTTGGTCTTATATACCCTGGTGTATAACATCCATTGCTATATTAAAATAAGGATTTCTATTTATATTTTTCAAGCATAACCTAAGCAAATCATCTCATCCATCTCATGCATACATCTTAATAAATATCTATAGCTTTCATATTTTGATAAATTCTTCAATTCTTCTACATCCTCCATAGATTCTTCTATTAGACTACATCACTACATCCATTCTTCTTCCATCATTTTTTCATCTTTCTTCTTAACCTTTTTCATCTTCATCTACATCTCTCTACCTACTAACACTTCCCTCTCCTTTCATTGTGAGAGCACACCCGTGTTCTTTGAACCCACCTATCCTCTCAAGGGGGCATCATCATAATTCATCTTTTCCATTAATTTACCATTATCTTTCCTTGTCACCCTTGCTTTGAGTGACTGGGGCATCACCATCTCTAGTCCAATCATTTTATTTCAACCATGAGCTTCCAAATCAATCTTCTTCTAATCCAATCAAACACTATGTTCTAAATTTCTTTAAAATGTTGTTACTTCTCAAAATCATCTCAAAGAGGGGTAAAATGTAGACACCTAAAAATGACTAACATATTATCATCCTATCATATGCATCATTCTCTCATCAATTCCTCTAATTCTTCTAATTCAACATTTAATTAAATAATTTCTAACTGTTTAATTAATTTCATATTTCCATCAATTTATTCCCCCTTCCAATAATTAAATAATTTTAAATTATTTAATTTAAATCAATCTTTTTCCTCTAACTTTTTTCTTCATTTTTCATCGCAATTAAATAAACCTATTATTTAATTAATTCACCACTTTAATTCCTCTTGTCCACAATAATTAGATAATTTTAATTATTTAATTGACTAATTATTACACCAAAATTAAATAAATTATTCTAATTTATTTAAGTTGACTTTTCTTATCTCATAAATAAATAAAATCAAATATTTATTTATTTCCTATTTTCCTCCATCATGTACAATGAATTAAATAAATTTATTTATTTAATTTCTTATTTATCTTCTCATCTTCTAAATTTATCTTTTTCTTCTAACTATCTTCATACACATAAATTAAATAATTTATTATTTAATTTTATTCATTGCATGCCAAAAAGCAAATCATGCATTGAATTTAATTGACTTTAAATCTTTGTTTTTATCAATCAATTCTTTAAATAGAAAAATCATTCTATTTATGAATATCAAATCATTATTTTTATCCAAGAAAGCAATTAACTCTTTAAATGAAGCTTTTTCATGGACACATATCATAGCACATTCACCATGTCCTCTCAATTTATATCAACCATCGATTCGATTTGATTTTCTCCACCATTGATCATCACTCTATGAAAGCTATAAATACTACTCTTCTCTCATTCACAAAACCTCCATGATCATTGAGCTTTGAGCATTAATTACAACACTTTGAGAATTCATCCACTATCATTGAGCACTTGCATTCTCACTATTTTCTATCCATGGTTATGTAAAGTAATAGAGTAAATCACATATAAACCAAGGAATAAATAAAATCATTGGTGGTAAGGTCCTTTTTTTTTGTATTGGATTTATTTTTATTATCTTTTGATCATTCCTTAAAGGTATTGTAGAATTCGATTAGATTCTCTTATGCTTAATTTTTATCGTCCAATTTTCCCTATACACAATCTCTTTACACTCCACTCACTTTATTAGATGGTCCCCCTTGGTCTAGGTTTTTTGTCTCTTATGTCACATATCTATTTTTTTAATGTAACATGTTTGTATCTAAATAAAATGTTTCCTTTTATAAAAATCAATTTGTCATTGTCCAAGATTAATGTCTTCAATCTACTATAAAAAAACCTCATGGTTCAATGCTAAGTGCTATGAGTTTAATCTTGACTGCCATAAACCTAATCTACCATGCAAAATTGATCTCTAATAAACAAGAATGATCTAATAGAATGTGTCTAAAGATTTGTTCACCTTTACTTTCTTGGTATCTAAATTTGTTAAAGTGGTGTTTATAAACTATTTTTCACTTAACCTATAGCACATATGTGGATATGTGTAACTAACTTATGAGCATGGCTAGCATAACCCTTAATTGAGTTGTATGATAATTTGTATAGTCTTATATAAGTAATTAGGTCAACTTAGGGTGACATCCATGGCATAAGTATGGTATATATAGGAGGTAGTGGTTATTTTATTATCATCATATTGTGAATTCTATTCTTGTTGAAGATTTTTGGAGGTTTTCCCCCTTGAAGTGGCTTGTTATTCTTATAAAGTGTTTCGAGGTAAAAAGAGGGGTTTTGAATTTCAATGAATGTGTGGGTTATATCCTCCTTTCACACCTTACATTCAAGGACATAAATCAAGTCAAGCCACAACTCTTAGAAAAGGGCTCTGCTACAGATTTAGTGTCACTTAGAATGAAGAGGAAACTTGGAATTTGTTATTAATTGATAAATTAAAGCATGATTATGCTTAAAACCCTAATTTTGTAAAATCATAAATAAACAAACAAACCATGAAAAATGCTCATAGGAAGGAATGTAATATTCAAACTAAATGCATACCAGACTTCAGAATTTTGGATGTGAAAAAGTCAGCAGCTAGAGAACAAGCACCCAAGCCCAAGGTTGCAGTTTCTTGAAGGACTTCTAGAATTTGTTTGCAACTAACCACCACTATCACAGAGGTTTTCTACTTTGAGGATCCAGAGGGCTTAAGAGCGTGTGGCCAAGTCCAAGTCCTAGTTTTCTTCTCAGATTTGTAATTCTGACACTATGTTAAGCCTCCCTACAACTCCACTTCTTTTGCTTCTACACCTGTAACCTGCAATCATAGAAAAGGGGGTTGTGGGTTGTGGTGTCTAGGAACTTACCTCAGTCAAGCCCTAGAAGAATATTCAAGTCTTCCAAACATCGTTGTTAAATAAAGAGTGTGTATCTCTATGGGATAGAGGTAAAAACCACTCGATAAATGATTGCAAACACAAATAGATATCACCTCAAAGGTGTAGCTCTCATGGAAGGAAGAAGCTCTTTCATGCCATGAGGAGATGGATTGATGAAGCTAAATCTATAATTAAAAACACAACAACAACACAATACTACTTTGTAACACATTGAAAGCCTTGAATCACCTTAACATATGATTACAAGTTTACATTATCCATCTAGTTTTCATATGAAGTCCTAAACATGCTTATATATGCAACACAACACATTTCTACTATAATTTCGTAATTCAAACTTGAGATGTTGGCAATAGACACTTCTAATAGTCACATAACTGACATTTAAAATTTGGTACCTCGCTAAATAGGGTGGAACTAGGGCATGGGAACCCAAGTCTTGGGCCCCATTTTCAAGGTAGGGTCAAGTTCATCACTGTCCCCTAGGTCAATTTTGACATGGGTTTATAGGGATTTACATCAGGAGTTAAAATAAACATGCATGATTACACTTAAAGGACCCGAGAGCTAAACTTAGGAGGCAAAAAGTCATAGGGAGACATTTTCTAACATAAAATTTAGCCCCCAATTTAATGTATGCATGAATGCAAGGGCCATACATGCATTAAAGTACGGTCAATAAACACAGCAAACATGCTAGGCACTCAGAGATAATGTATACACAAAGATTGAGGAACTATTCCTAGCCCTCAGTCTCAGGTAGACATTAGATAAAACACATTATAGACACACCAAACACAATGAAGACAATAATAGGCACGTAAAACACAGAGAAGATAGCAACAGGCATGTAAAACATGGAGAAGACAATATTGAAGACACATAAAACACATTGAATACAGTGAATGCAGTGATTATTTCCTTTTCATTTTTATATATATAAATGAATGCAGATGCAGATGCATGAAAAGTAAAATTGCAACACACCACCCAAAATGTAGGAAGGGCATTTCACCATGCTCTTTGGACTACATATGGGGCAACAGACATGCAATACAAATCTCAAAATGTAGGAGGGGCATTTTGCCATGCTCTTTGAACTACACTTGAGAACAAACACACCATACAAATCCCAAAGCATAGGAGGGGCATTTTACCATTCTCTTTGGTCTATACTTGGGAACAAACATGCCATACAAATCCCAAAGCATAGGAGGGGAATTTTTCCATGCTCTTTGGACTATACTTGGGAACAAACACACGGAAGACATGAAAAACATGAGCGTCATATAGCATGCCAAAGACATACTATATGTCTAAAACATGACAAACAAGCTGATGGAATGAACTTATTGCTAAGCCCACACCATCTCAAGCACACTTGACAGTTGGGCTTATGCAACAAAAACTACCAAAGACACGTTCAAGGGAGGATACACCAACTGCACCTACTTAGATGACTTTTGAAATAAAAAGGATGTGCACTAGCTCAAGAGATAGACCATCCCCATCTCTGTAGAAAGATTTTGAAAATGCAACCCCACCTACATCATGGAGATGCCTTATAGTGAAAAAGAAAGCATGTGCCAAACGTATACAACCCCACTCGCATCATGGAGATGCCTTACAGTGAAAATGAGGTATACACAATAGATCAATGTATACAAACATGCTTATTAGTATTGACATCATCAAACAACTTACCTTATATATGCCCCCACCTTAAGGTGGTTGATATAATGTACCAATATCAAGCATGTTAAGGTTGAGAGAAAACACACAAGAGAATAAGAGTTTTTGTAAAACCCATGCCCCCAAAGGTGACATGTGCTTGACAATCGCCTAATGTTCCTGCAAACACATAATTTCCTACAAGAAGAGAGGTTAGAAATATTTCTCTAAGATAATAACCACATCACATGATAAAAGCAATGCATGAAATCCTTCACATAAAGAGTCGAGGCTATACTATGGATTTAAAATTTGAGTATAACCATGGGCCTATATTGTAGAAATCTCAAAACCAAGTGTAACTAAGGCAAGATTCAAAGATAAACAAAGTGCATGGAGCAGATGTATTGTTATAGTTTGTTAGTACGATAAGACAACATCAAAATATCACATGGAGTGATTCTACTAGCCAAACATTAGATAATATATATCAACCTATCATCATGTATGGACTAGGTCCATTTTTGCTTACTCACTGAAGGGACACGTGGTTAGTATCAGAATTACTTGTTTTTCATCATCCACCAGCTAGATAGAACCACTAGAATAAGGTAAGTAATAAATCAAGAAAGGAGAAACAAGTACCTTAGGGTCATCATGTAGGAAGGTGCCCTCAGGTCACCAACCACAATGCTATGCCCCTAAAGGCACAACACACAACAATGAAAATAGAGGAGAAGCAATATAGAAGAATGATGATACAAATAGAAGGGTAACAACAAAGGCGGTGTCCCGGTATCCTTGACCTTACAAGAGTATCAAGGGTCATCCAAGGAGGCCTAAACAACACTTAACACATTATGGAGGATCACAACATAGAGAGAAGGGTTAGAAATACTTGCTTGAAGGAGTAACCGAACTAGTGCTTGTCTTGGATCTTGATCTTTACTTTGATGGTTAAAGATTTATCTCTTCTCCTATCTTCCATATTTTCATGAGTTTGTGAGGGGACAATTGTAGGATTTGTCAATGGAAAGGTATCTATCAATAATGGTATAGAAGGGATCTCATGGTTTTCTATATCAATCAAACAGGATGATGTAGGAGCTGGAAAGATACCCATTTTGGTCGAGTTAGGTTGTGATGGATCCCAAAAATGCCTATTTTAGTCCGTATAATATGTTTGTTGATGTTTTCCAAATTTTGAGTAGTGTCCAAGGTATGTGAATGTTTAGGTGCAGGTGTGTGATCTATTTCTTTGTTTAATTTGTAGTTGAGAAGTGTTTGAAGATCAGTTGGTAAATTTTTAGTTTCAATAGGTTGAAGAAGTTGTTCACAAAGAGAGTTTGCATCATCCAATGCTTCATCCTGGCCAAAGAGAGCATACAAGGATGGAAAAGTGGTGTTAAGGAATGTGTCCATGATGTCTTCTTCTTATGCCAAAATATCCTCACTAGATCGAGTTATGTTGGTACAAGTCTTTTTATTAGATGAATCACTCAGGGCTATATCAATCTCATAGGTTTCAGAAAGAATGTCCATTATATCGTCATGAAACGAAGGGAGGGAGGGAAGGACATTTTCACCACTACTTTCCTCATGATTATTTGTGGAAATGAAATTAGTGAGATTTTCAAAGATTTATGGGAAAACACACATGATAACTTAACAAAGCTTTCAAAATATGTTATTGCTCGAAGAATATCATAGGTAGTGCTTACAGATATGTTAATGCCATAGATGTATTCTATTTGATGTAAGATTCAAAGGTATTTATCAGTGTATTTGTAAAAATTATCAACATCTACATGTATTCAAATAAATCTTCCAAAGATGAATGATGAGAATAATTCATGATATATGCAAGAAAATAAATGCAAGACTATGTGTATTTATGACCTAGAATGCATAATTTTTTTGCTATTTTCAATGCAAATACCTAAAAGAAAAGGTTTTGTAAGAAAATTAATGAGGGGAAGTAAATAATAATCTATATATCAGTCTATTAATGCAGCAATATCCTTCACAACACACATATAATGCAATTCTATATGCAAAATAAGCCAAAATCTAGTGAAAATGCAAGGTTTTCAAACCCTAGTTGTGAAATTAAGGCATGAATATGTGCATTTGAAATGATATGTAAATGAATTATAATCAGATTTATGATGCAAAATAACCTAGATCAGATCTGAAAATAATTTTAAAATCCTACAATGCTTAATGCAAGTGCACTTTTAAGGATGATGAATGAAAAATGCTAGTTTTTGTTGAAATTATCTGTGTAAATGCAAATTTTTGAAGTATGAATGCAAAAACACACAAAAATGCAACACTAAAAAAAAAAAATTGAATGAGTACCTAAGATGAATAGTAAAATTTGAAACAAGATTTTAACTTCAAACACTAGTTTTTGAAATTACTAGATTATAAGAAAAATTTAAAATTTCAAGCAAACCCTAGCAATTTTAATATGAAAAATGTAATGCAAAGGATTATAATGTGATGAATTTCTAAAATTTATATCAGATCTAATTTAAAAATAAAAAAATTAAATGAATTAAAATGAAAATTAATTCAAATTATTTCAAAATTTTCAAAATTTTCAGTTTTTTTTTGTAAATTTTCAAATGCAATATGAAAATGATGAATGAAATGAATGCAAAACTGAAGTAAAACACTTAGAAAGATGCAAAATTCAAATAAAACATGGGTTTACCAAAATGTTTTGGGGGAAAAAAGAGGGGTTTTCAATTTCAATGAATGTGTGGGTTAAATCTTCCTTTCACACCTTACATTCAAGGACATAAATCAAGTTAAGCCACAACTCTTATAAGAGGGATCTGCTACATATTTAGTGTCACTTGGAATGAAGAGGAAACTTAGAATTTGTTGATTAATTGATTAATTAAATCCTGATTATGCTTAAAACCCTAATTTCACAAAATCATAAATAAACGGATAAACCACGACAAATGCTCACAGATAGGAATGTAATATTCAAAGTAAATACATACCAAACTTCAGAATTATGGATGCGGAAAATTTAGGGACTAAAGAGTGGGTGCCCAAGCCCAAGGTGGCAGTTTCTTTAGGGACTTACAAAATTTGTCTACAACTAATCACCACTATTACGAAGGCTTTCTGCTTCATGGATCCAGAGGGCTTCGGAGCGAGTGCCCACATACAAGACTTGGTTTTCTTCTTAGATCTATAATTCTGACACTTTGCTATGCCTCCCTGCAACTCCACTTCTTCTACTTCTACACCTATAACCTATAATCACAGAAAAGGGAGTTGGGAGTTGTGGTGTCTAGGAGATTGCCTTAGCCAAGCCCCAGAAGAACATTCAAGTCTTCCAAACACTGTTGTCAGATAGAGAGTGTGTATCCCTATGAGATAGAGGCAAAAACCAATTGATAAATGATTGCAAACACAAATAGGTTTCACCTTAGAGGTGTAGCTCTCATGGAAGGAAGAAGCTCTTTCATGCCATGAGAAGATGGATTGATGAAGCCAAATCTGCAATAAACAAACACAACAACAACATAATACTACTCTGCAACACAATGAAAGCCTTGAATCACCTTAGCATAAGATCACAAGTTCACATTATCCATCTAGTTTTTAAATGAATTCCTAAACATGATTATATATGCAACACAACGCATTCCCACTTTAATTTCATAATTCAAACTTGAGATGTCGGCAACAGACACTTCTAACTATCACATAACTGACATTTAAAATTTGGGACTTCATTGTAGCTAGGGTAAAAATTAGGGTAAATGAACAAACAACAAATCATCAAACCCTAACAAGCACAATGAAGTACAAGATAGCATGAAAATCAAAACACAAAGCAAATGTAAACTAAATCTCCACACTAAGTTTGGCTCACCTATATTGCTCTTCTCAATCTTGCATAGGTATGCATTATTTAGAAGGATGAATGTTGATTGCTCAATATTCATCAGCATAACAATGGCATGAGGATAAATGATGAGAGGCTCTAATGTCATTTGAATATCATAAGGATACTTGAAAGCTTATTCATTAGAAAATTTGATAGCATGAGGCTACTTGAAAACTCATTCCTTGAAAATAGCTTAGTTGAGGTTTGATTTATAGGAAATGACTGATTTGAATGAATGGCTATGATTGAGAGTTGGATTCAATGATATGGATGACTAGGATCGAATAGGGTTTCCAACTCCATGAGGAGTTGTAGTTATGTGACAATTGTGCGAAGGAGAATAAAGGAGACCTAATTCAAATATTTTATTTGAATTAGTTTAACATGTGAAGTGTATGAAATGAAAGTTATAGTACTACAAATGATTTAATTGAGAGGTGGACAAGTGTTGTAATGAGATGAAAGGTGAGGACTAATTCAAATTTTTAATTTGAATTAGTAAAACATATGAAAGGGAGATTAATTAAATAAATATGATTTATTTAATTAATTGGAAAGTGGGATAAGTGGGACTAGGAGTGGGATTAGGAAAAAATATCTTATAATGTCTCTAATAATGTGTTGACTAGGTGATGGTCAAGACATGGACAATTTTAGGTGTGTACATTTTTCCCCTCTTTGAGATGATGTTGTGAATGTTGTGATTGTAAAGGGGAAATTTTGGATTATTGTAGTTTAGTGTTTGAATCCTCCTTTCACCAATAACATTCAAGGACCTTTGGATCGAGTGGCAGAGCACTATCAGGTCCTTGGTCACTTACAAATGTAGGGAAGCTCGGATTAGGATGTTTGATTACCAATTTTCCTTCTCTTATGTCTAATTACACATCAAAACCCTAATTATGCAAATATGGTAGTAAACAGATGAATTGTGAAAAATGCTTTTGTAGAAAGATGTAAAATGACAAACAACAGTGTACCTATTTTCAAGGTTCTGAGGTGGAAAAGTCGGGGACAAAGGAGTGGGCGCCCAAGTCCAAGGCCCTAATTTTTGTTAGGATTTGGAAACTCAGTCTGCAACCTGTATCTGTTGTACTAGAGATTTTCCCATTATAGAACTTTGAGGACTAATGAGCAGGCACCCAAGTCCAAGGTGCTCTTTTCTTCTCTGATCTGCAATTCTGACACTCCAATATTTCCTCCTGCAACTTTACTTTGTCTACATCATCAGCCTGTAACCTACAACCATGAAAACTTTGGGAGGGGGTTGTGGTGTTTAGGAGCTTGCCTTAGTCAAGCCTGAGAAGGACACTTAAGTCTTCCAAACACCTTTGTCAGATAGGGAGTGCGTGCCCTTATGAGGCAGAGGCAAAATTCAAATGAATAAATGATTGAAAACATAATATGATGTCACCTTGTAGTGAAGATCTCATGAGAGGAAGAAGCTCTTCATTCCATAAGGAAATGGATGCTCAAATCTACAAAGACAAACACATAGACAACACAAATTTGCTATTGCAACACAATGAAAGCCTTGAATCACCTTGAGAATGCATAAAGTACACAATCACAATCTAGTTTACAAATGAATGCCTAAACATGCTTTTAAAGAAACTATAAACATTCCTGCCAAGATTTCGTAAATTCAAACTTACCGTGTCAGCCTAGGGACCAAATAACGATCATAAACTAACACTAGAAAATTGGGCCTGACCCAAAATAAGGTAGGACTAGGGCGCAGGCGCCCAAGTCCTCCCCCCTATTTTGAGCATGGTTAAGCTCAAGGGGTCTCCCTAGGCCCCATTTGTCATGATACCTAAGGTCCATTCCATCGGGATGCCAGATTATGATGTAAGATGTCCTAAATGCACATGAAAGACTCGGGAGCTAAATCTAAAGAGAGAAAAGCAACCAAGGGGACATTTTCTGATGTTACATTTAGCCCCCACTTTAATGTATGTATAAACGCAAGGCCAATACATGCATTAAAGTACAGTCACAAACACAACAAACATGCCAAGCACGGAGAAGACATGCCAATCACATAGAAGAGAGTAACAGGCATGCAAAACACAAAGAAGATAGTTAAAGTCACACAAAAGATGAACAATACAGTAAATGCATAGAAGACACATTAATGCATGGAAGACAGGCATGATTCTTTTCTTTTCTTTTTCTCATATATATGAAATGCAGATGCAAGTATTGGAAAGTAAACAAACCTCCCATAATGCAGGATGCACTCATCGCGTAGGTCTTTAAACTGCATATATGGGGCAACACACACACAAGACATGCAAATCCTCCCAAAATGTAGGATACACTCATCGTACAGGTCTTTAAACTGCATATGAGGCAACAAACATGCCACACAAAACAAGCACACCAAACATACACACTTGAAGACATAGAGAAAACACGTGTAATGCCCCTCATTTTGGATTTTGATAGTTGTTAGTATTTTAGCTACACTTAGACATTTTGAGACATGTGGATGGTAGAATTTTTGGTTTATGCTTAGTTATGCTCATTATGGATTATGGTTTACTGATGTGATTGTTGATAATTGTTATGATCAAAATAGTGACATTATTGATATTATAGTAATTGATGTGTTTGGCATGATCAAATAATGGCTAGATGATTATGTGGAGTAGAGTTATCATGTTTTATATATACCTAATTGATAGTTGGAGATGTTTTCTTTATTGTCATGCTTTCAAATAAGGGACAGTGTAGGACTAGTCATTATGAGCACCCTACTACACTATGACTCCCTGACTCTGTGTGGTTGTTATATTTGTATATGCTCATTGCAACATCTTGTTTGATGCAGGTTGTATGTATCGGGCATCGACTCCACCTGACTTACCAGGCCTGAGAGTGCCCTTGCACCAATAGATAATGTTGATGAGAGATAACATGGGGTTCCCTATGTCAGTCCTTGTAGTTCTTGTCTTTAGTTGTGGTCGTGGGTCTAGATGTTACTCTGTTGTACTTGCCTCGGGTATGTTGGTTGTCCTGCGGTATGTGGTTGCCATTATTTGTTGTTTATGTGGTTCAAGTTGTTATTATAGTCTTATGTTTCATTTTATTGAATTTGGTGACTATTGTGTAAGTTGTGTCAATATTTGATTATGTTGGCTAGATATTTCATGTGTATTTGGAAAATACTAATTAAATGTTAATAAAAATGATAATAAGAAAAGGAAATAATAATAATAATAAGGATAGCAAATAAATTGTGGGATGAGTAATTTTGTCATTAGTATGAGAATCTTGTATGACAATTAAATTGGTGTGAATCTAATTATAATCGTTATTTATATTATAATTTAATAATGTTAGAGATTCCAATAGTCGGGGATCTTTTGTGTATGGAAAATTAATGATTTTCTATTTTTAGGTTGTAGTGGGTTCTGCATAATGGGATTTTTGGAGGAATGGAGAAGTTATGGATGATCTAATTTTAGTGGGGGATTTTTTTTATTTTAAAAGGATTGGGGGAGGAGGAAGGGAGAAGGAAAAAAAAGCATTGGAAGGAAATTCGGAGACTTGGAGATAAAATTCCGGGTGTGTTTAATTGTTTCTCTGTGCGTGAATTCTTTCTCCCTGCAATTGCTTGTTGGTTTGGAATCCAATTTTCTTTTTTCCTTGCATGATAGTTGAGTATTTGCCTTTAAAAATTGTTGTCTTCTTGTTGTAATCTCCTGTCGCCAGTCAACAAACTCATTTCTGTATATACCTTGGGATGCTCCTGATAGAGGATTCCCATTATGCAGCTCACATCAAAATAGCAAAATCTACTTTACCCTTGCAAATTCTTCATAGCAAAATCCATTTAGTTAATTCTCTGCAATTGGCACTTAATCAAATCGACCTCAGATGAGGCATTTTTCTAGCAAGGTGTTATCCGTCCAGTCGTTATACAGAGGAATTCTTAGCTTTATTTAAACTCTACTTCTAGGCATCAGTATTTTCTAAAGCCCTTTCAACAAATACATTTTAAATCATTCTACCTGAGGAGCGAATTCATTTATTTTACTTAGCAATTGTATCACTTCCTGGGCAATGTATTTGAGTGGCGAACTAGTGAACAGAATCGCCTCCCAATTTTTTTTGGAAGTCTTAAGCCTTTTCGTGAATCCAATATCTTGAAACCTACAATTGATCCTCTTGAAGGATGTTCCTCTAGAAAGTGGATTCCTTTAAATCAAAGCCTTTGCCTGTCAGCCTCAATGGAGGCATTTTGACAATTAAACCTTAGTTGTTTTTTATTTGTCTTGCAGATGATATCATTTTTGAATTCTTCATCTATAGTTAATCATTTTATGAAGTGTTTACCTGAGGCACGAATGCCATTTTTCTAATGTCAAACCTTGATCAATCCACTTACGCCATCAAAATCATTCTTGCAACCAATAGTATCTAATTAAATCCAACAATGGGATTTCCAATGCTCATCAATGAATTTATCTTGCTTATCTTCTACAATCTTTTTTACTCTTGAATGAGCCCTACTAATCCCTTGCAGTCGAATGAAATAACGTTTCTATGAAGGGTGATTCCTTTAGACTATCTCTGTCAAAATCATTAGTTAGCAAGCTTCTTTTATAATCAAATTGTTATTAGAGAATCTTCTTTCATAAATGACATTTTTTAGGGGTTTCCAAATCAATTTCAAATATGCATGTTAAGCTTTGCATAAAAATATAACTTCACCTTATGTGTGGGCCATTTTATTTTTTTAAGTTTACACCAATCAATTTTGGTCAGACCTCATACTTGGTAGTTAGGTTAGACATCATCTTGAATAGAATATTCACTTCAGGTAAATGAAATTTGATGTTTTTGTGGTAGTTTCTATTATTTAAAATGATGATTTAAGTTTAGTTTCAATTATTATCATTCAATTCTATTTAACTTAGTGTATAGTTAAGTTAATATAAATGGTTATATTCTTTTATTTAAATTGTTGTGCTAATCTTACTATTGGAAAAAGTTATAGGGTTTAGCAATATTGATTAGTTTCATTATAAAAGTTGTGTCAAGATTAGATAGGGGAAGATCCAACATAAAGATAATAAAGTATTACTTTATTGGAAATATTTGTAGTTAGAAATGATTTTATATTACTATAAAAGATGTATTTAATATCTTTTTAACCTTTCTAAATCATTGAGAATGTAATCATACTCAGAAGATAAATGATTTCTTGCATAAAATTATATTTAATTAATTTATTGTAATATTCATCAATTTAGTACTTTATATCTTTTTCTAAAGTAGTTGAATTTAGTGTTAGGATGCATATATATATATACATATACATATATATATATATATACATATATGTATATATATATATGTATATATATACGTATATGTATATATATATGTATATATATATATATCTATGTATATATATCTATATATATATATCTATATATATGCATCCTAACACTAAATTCAACTACTTTAGAAAAAGATATATATATATATATATATATATATATATATATATATATATATATATATATATATATATGCGTGTTAAAGATAACTATTGTGAGGAAGAAAGATATTAGGTGATAGGACTTATTGGGTTGTTGTAAATTGTCTTATTTAAATTATGTTTATTTTTTTATATGACCAAGTGTTAGGTAGTATTTGATATCTTTAGTTGTGTAACATAGGATATGTTTTAATGCTTATATTCTTTCTCCATTGCTTAGATTATTTAATTGAATGTAGTCTAGATCCATAGTAATATGTGAACAAAGTCATTAAAAGATTAAACTATATGTTTAATCGATAATTCTATTCTTTCTATCTTATAATATCAATCTACCAAAATAGGAGTTATCTATTAGTATTCAGTTCCCTAGTTATTTTGAGGGGATGAGGATTGAACAGGAGGGTAGTACAAATTATTAAAGTGGGCAATAGGATTATACCTTTTTCTCTTTTCTGGCTCTTAAGCTTAGTAGCTTAGTCAATCTTTTGTATGTTGTCTCATTTTCTTAATTGTTGACTTATTTTGTTGAGTTGATTAGTTCACTGGATTAAGGTTACGTAAAGATAAATTTAGGTTTTAATCTTTTGGTTGGTTTTGAGTCAATAGATTTGATAAGTTCTTTTTATTGTTTTCCTTTGAGTTTAAATCTTGTTGTACCAGTAGATTAGGACATTTTGAACTTAAGTGGTGATGTGAAGTGCATGAGTTGTATTATCTCAGTAATAAGTTTTGATATTTTCAATTTTGTATTACCACCATGTTGATCACTTATCCCTATAAAGTAGGTTTTGTTATATTGCTTTTAACTTCACTCCAGGGGCTTAGGGTGTTTATAATCTTATGCATTGTGATGGTGTCAAAAAAGAGATTTTGATTCCTCCTGTGATGTATGGATCTTGTGTTTTGGGTATCATGGGAAATGTAAAGTTTTGATATTGAGTCAATGGACTACCTCTTGTTTTGAGAAGAGGGATACCTTGTTTTGGCCTTGTGTACTGTTTTGGTTGGTAGGGCTTCCTAAGTACAGAAAAAGGGAGTGGCCTTTGGTACGGGGCCGACACCCAAAGTGGCAGTCAAGGTAACCCATCGAAGGTAAGTAATAAGTCATAACTTTATAATAATTGATTTAGGGGGAAAAGGGTAGACTTCACATAATCAAGATAAGTATTTCTTTCCTTCCCCACACCTATAGTGTTAGTTCAGGCTAAGGGTGGGATGGGAGGTTTGATTTCTGCATGTGTGACCTACAGGGCCGGCGCCTAGAGAGAGCCTGTCAAGGTAACTATAGATGGGGGCTGACGTCTAGAGAGAGACAATTAGGGTAACCCATGTAGAACCATGCGATGACACTTTTTCCTACTGCACTCTAGCTTGCCCTGTTCTTTTACCTCTAGATATTGTTGTTGAGTTTAGGTATGTTGCATGTGAATCCTGTGGTACTTCTGTCTTTTGTTAGTCCTTCTGTCTTTGCTTGTGTCAGGGGACCTCATTGTTATCTCCTAGCTTGGGGGGTGGACCTTAGGGTTCCACATTGTCAGGTGGAAGAGCTTAATCCATTGGTTTTCTTTGGCATCTTTATTCGTGTTCGTGGCAGATGTGTTTTTTAGTTCCAGACTTGTATTGGCATCCTCAAAGTTGTAATATATTTCCAAAATTGTATAGTCTTGATTCATAGTGTAATTTGATGTATTGGTTAAGAAACCATGTATTTATGTAACTTGTATTTGAACTCATTTGTACTTGTACATATCTTGTAATTGAATGATGTAATCTTCTTTTGATGTATCAAAATTGCATATGGATATGTGTGATGTATTAAGTTGTTAATGGTCTATGTTTATAGTTAGTTGATGCAGTTATGTTCCCTACAGATGTTAGTTGATCATATAGTTTAAATGATCTAGTGATTAATGCAAATACTTGTTTAAAAAAAAAAATCTGCATTTTCTTGTTAATTAACTTAACTCTCTAGGGTTGGAAGACAGGGCATTACATTTGGTATCAGAGCGGGGTTTGAACACTAGGTACTCTAGTTAATATTGAGCCCATTATGTAACCTAGTGCTTAAACTCTGTAAATTAAAATTCTTTTCCTTTTTAAGTATTCCTTGTTTTGAAGTTATCCTTTGGAGGTATGTGTGTGTAGGAAGATGCCTAGGGGTCGAGGTAGAGGTAGAGGTCGAGGTCGGGGTGGAGGATGTGGGAGAGGTGATGGCAGTACACCTCCTCCCAGTTCTCCTCATGAGAGTGCCCATGAAGGTGGGGGTTAGAACATGGAAGGACATTGTCAGCCTAAGGAAGCCCAGTTGTGTCAGTTGCTAGAGGAGGCCCTTGCCTGTTTAGGCCCTAAACAGGAGGTAGAGCAGCCAAGAGGTGGGCAGAAAGTAGATCAGCTAGAACCTAGGGAAAGAGAGAGATCACCTAGGTGGAGAGAATTGACAGCTGAGCAGGAGGCCACTTTAGCCAGTCATATGAGAGATCTTCTGAGTGCATGCCCTCCCACCTTTGATGGATCTGGTAGTGTTCTAGAGGTAGAGACCTAGTTACTTGATTTAGGTAGGTGTTTCTCCATGCATCCATATGGTAGCAACACCAAGGCTAGATGTGTTATTCTACATCTTAGAGGGTTTGCTACTACCTGGTGGCGTTTAGAGGAGCAGAAGTTGCACTTGGACATTAATATTGTATCTTGGGAGTTGATTTTAGAGAGATTCAAAGCTCATTTCCTATCAGATCATTGGAGGCAACATTGCGCAGATGAGTTCCATGAGCTGAGACAGATGGCCATGTCAGTAGAGTAGTATGAACATAGATTCTATGAGCTCAACCAGTATGCAGGCATTAGAGATGATGAGACTATGTTAGTGCAGCATTTTATCAGGAGCTTAAACACCTGAATTAGTGGAGGGGTTCGTGTCTTCAAACCTAAGACTATGGAAGTAGCAGTGGAGAAAGCCCAGTTAGTAGAGGAGAATCTGGAGATGGCACTTGGAGGTCATATAGGTGTGCATTTTGATAGTGCACCTTCTGTATGTGTTGGTGGTCAGTCTCAGGCAACTAGCTTTTTGAGAGGCCATCATGCACCCGACAAGGGCAAGTAGCAGCAGTAGTGTTCTCAGTCTCAACTAAAAAAATTCTCAGCCTCAATAGGGTAATAGATTTCAGAATAGAAAGGACTAGTCTTGGCAGCGTAATAAGCGCAATCATTTTGATCAGCAAGCTCAGAGTACAAAGCCTGCAATAAGTAGAGATAATTTTTAGTAGTCCAATGCTTTATTGGGTGGTGGAGGTTTTAGTAGAGGTGCAAGATGTTTCATTTGTGGACAGCAGGGCCATATAGCTAGGCAGTGTCCACAAATGAATGCTACAGGATTTGGTTAGAGGTCGGAAGCTTCAGAGATGACCATAGGTGATGTAGGGAGGTCTCATAAAGTGTTCTCAGTGATTGAACATCACTAGGCAGAGCATCAAGGGATAGTCTTGGAGGCCGCAGGTAGGGGACGGGCAACTTTCTTTAGAGATGGTGCATGTGCTGCAACATCAATAGTAGACCCTCAAGGGCAAAGGCATGGAGCAATTTAGGGTTCAGTGGGATCCTAATGATAAGACTTCTGCTACCTGGTAAGATGCTTCCAGGATGTGGGAGTTATATCCTTACTTATTTGTAGGCTTCCAGGAGTAAGCCTGATTCTTGGGGGGAGGATGTAATGCCCCTCATTTTGGCTTTTGATAGTTGTTAGTATTTCAGATACACTTAGACATTTTGAGACATGTGGACGATAGAATTTTTGGTTTATGCTTAGTTATGCTCATTATGGATTATGGTTTACTAATGTGATTGTTGATATTTGTTATATCATTATAGTGACATTGTTGATGTTATAGTAAGTGATGTGTTTGGCATGATCAGATAATGGCTAGATGATTATGTGGAGTAGAGTTATCATATTTTATATATACCTAATTGATAGTTGGAGATGTTTTGTTTATTGTCATGCTTTCATAGTAGGGACAGTGTAGTACTACTCATTACGAGCACCCTACTACACTACTACTCCCTGACTATGTGTGGCTATTATATTTGTATATGCTCGTTGCAACACCTTGTTTGATGCAGGTTGCAGGTACTGAGCATCGACTCCACCTGACTTAGCAAGTTTGAGCGTGCCCTTGCACAAATGGATAATGTGGATGGGAGATAACGTGGGGTTCCCTATGTCAGTCCTTGTAGTCCTTGTCTTTAGTTGTGATCGTGGGTCTAGATGTTACTCTGTGGTACTTGCCTCGGGTATGTTAGTTGTCCTGTGGTATGTGGTTGCCATTATTTGTTGTTTATGTGGTTCGAGTTGTTATTATAGTCTTATGGTTCATTTTATTGAATTTGGTGACTATTGTGTAAGTTGTGTCGATATTTGATTATGTTGTCTAGATACTTTAAGTGTATTTGGAAAATACTAATTAAATGTTAATAATAATAATAATAATAATAATAAGGATAGCAAATAAATTATAGGATGAGTAATTTTGTCATTAGTGTGAGAATCTTGTATGACAATTAAATTGGTGTGAATCTAATTATAATCATTATTTATATTATAATTTAATAATGTCAGAGATTCCAATAGTCAGGGATCTTTTGTGTATGGAAAATTAATGATTTTCTATTTTTAGCTGGTAGTGGGTTCTGCATAACAGGATTTTTGGAGGAATGGAGAAGTTATGGATGATCTAATTTTAGTGGGGGAGATTTTGTTATTTTAAAAGGATTGGGGGAGGAGGAATGGGAAAGAAAAAAAAGGCATTGGGAGGAAATTCGAAGACTTGGAGATAAAATTCTGGGTATGTTTAATTATTTCTCTGTGCGTGAATTCTTTCTCCCTACAATCGCTTGTTGGTTTGGAATCCAATTTTCTTTTTTTCTTGCATGATAGTTGAGTATTTGCCTTTAAAAATTGCTTTCTTCTTGTTGTAATCTCCTGTCGGCTATCAACAAACTCATTTCTGTATATACCTTGGGACGGTCCTGACAAAGGATTCCCATCATGTAACTCACATCAAAATAGCAAAATCTACTTTATACCTGTAAATTCTTCATAGAAAAATCCATTTAGTTAATTCTCTCCAATCGGCACTTAATCAAATCGACCTTAGATGAGGCGTTTGTCTAGCAAGGTGTTATCCATCTAGTCGCTAGACAGAGGAATTCTTAGCTTTATTTAAACTCTACTTCTAGGCGTCAGTATTTTCTAAAGCCCTTTTAACAAATACATTTTAAATCATTCTACCTAAGGAGAGAATTCATTTATTTTACTTAGTAATTGTATCACTTCCTGGGTGATGTATTTGAGTGGCGAACTAGTGAACAGACTCGCCTGCCAATTTTTTTTGAAAGTCTTAAGCCTTTTCGTGAATCCAATATCTTGAAACCTACAATCGATCCTCTTGAAGGATGTTCCTCTAGAAAGTGAATTCCTTTAAATCGAAGCCTTTACCTATCAGCCTCAATGGAGGCATTTTGACAATTAAACCTCAGTTGTTTTTTATTTGTCTTGCAGATGATATCATTTCTAAATTCTTTAGCTGTAGTTAATCATTTTATGAAGTGTTTACTTGAGGCACAAATGCCATTTTTCTGATGTCAAACCTTGATCGATCCACTTATGCCGTCGAAATCATTCTTGCAACCAATAGTTTCTGATTAAATCCAACAATGGAATTTCCAATGCTCATCAATGAATTTATCTTGCTTATCTTCTGCAATCTTTTCTACTCTTGAACGAGCCCTACTAATCCCTTACGGTCGAATGAAATAACATTTCTATGAATGGCAATTCCTTTAGACTATCTTTGTCAGAATCATTAGTTAGCAAGTTTCTTTTATAATCAGATTGTTATTAGAGAATCTTCTTTCATAGATGACATTTTTTAGGGGTTTCCAAATCAGTTTCAAATATGCATGTTAAGCTTTGCATAAAAATATAACTTAACCTTATGTGTGGGCCATTTTATTTTTTTTAAGTTTACACCAATCAATTTTGGTCAGACCTCATACTTGGTAGTTAGGTTAGACATCATATTGAAAAGAATATTCACTTCAGGTAAATGAAATTTGATGTTTTTGTGGTAGTTGTTATTATTTAAAATGATGATTTAAGTTTAGTTTCAATTATTATCATTCAATTCTATTTAACTTAGTGTATAGTTAAGTTAATATAAATGGTTATATTTTTTTTATTTAAATTGTTGTGCTAATCTTACGATTGGAAAAAGTTATAGGGTTTAGCAATATTGATTAGTTTCATTATAAAAGTTGTGTCAAGATTAAATATGGGAAGATCCAACATAAGGATAGTAAAGTATTACTTTATTAGAAATATTTGTAGTTAGAAATGATTTTATATTACTATAAAAGATGTATTTGATATCTTTTTAACCTTTCTAAGTCATTGAGAATATAATCACACTTAGAAGATAAATGATTTCTTGCATAAAATTATATTTAATAAATTTATTGTAATATTCATCAATTTAGTACTTTATATCGTTTCCTAAAGCAGTTGAATTTAGTGTTAGGATGTAACCAATTCCATTAATAGATTGTTTTTTTTTCCCTTAATGATATGTGTGTGTGTGTGTGTGTGTGTGTGTGTGTGTGTGTGTGCATATGCATATGCATATACATATACATATGCATATATATATATATATATATATATATATATATATATATATATATATGTATATGTGTGTGTGTGTGTATATATATATATACACACACACACACACACACACACACATATATGTATGTATATTTGCAAGTTAAAGATAACTATTGTGAGGAAGAAAGATATTAGGTGATGGGACTTATTGGGTTGTTGTAAATTGTCTTATTTAAATTATGTTTATTTTTTTATATGACCAAGTGTTAGGTAGTATTTGATATCTTTAGTTGTGTAACATAGGATATTTTTTAAGTGCTTATATTTTTTCTCCATTGCTTAGATTATTTAATTGAAAAAGCAACTTAAATAAATATTTGATTTATTTAAATTTAGAGAAGATATTATTGGAAGAAAATAATTAAATAATTAGAATTATTTAATTTAGAAGATTTGAAAGCAAATTAAATAAATAAATTTATTTAATTGTTGTGCATGATTTTGGAAGAATGATTTTGATTTAATTAAATAATTTAAGAATTATTTAATTGTAGATAAGAGGGAATTTGTTGAATTAATTAAATAATTGGGTTTATTTAATTAATGTGGATTTGAGATTTGGAAAGAGGATAATGATCAAATTAAATAATTAAAATTATTTAATTGTGGAAGAATAATAGAGGAATTTAATTTAATTAATTAAATAAAGAGAAATTATTTAATTAATGTCAAAATTATGTGATTTGGAAGAATTTGATGAAATTAATTAAATAATTAGATTATTTAATTAATGTGTGAAATGCAGGTGATTAGGAAGAAATGACAAAATGCAAATGGTGCGGCGACATGGTCATTTTAGGGTGTCTACAGAATGTAGTCTAGATCCATAGTAATACATGAACAAAGTCATTAAAAGATTAAAATATATGTTTAATCGATAATTCTATTCTTTCTATCTTATAATATCAATCTACCAGAATAAGAGTTATCTATTAGTATTCAATTCCGTAGTTATTTTGAGGGGATGAGGATTGAACATGAGGGTAGTTCAAATTATTAAAGTGGGCAATAGGATTATACTTTTTTTTTTCTTTTCTGGCTCTTACGCTTAGTAGCATAGTCAATCTTTTGTATGTTGTCTCATTTTCTTAATTGTCGACTTATTTTGTTGAGTTGATTAGTTCACTGGATTAAGGTTGCGTAAAGATAAATTTAGGTTTTAATCTTTTGGTTGGTTTTGAGTCAATAGATTTGATAGGTTCTATTTATTGTTTTCCTTTGAGTTTAAATCTTATTGTACCAATAGATTAGGACATTTTGAACTTAGGTGGTGATGTGAAGTGCATGAGTTGTATTATCTCAGTAAGAAGTTTTGATGTTTTCAATTTTGCATTACCACCATGTTGATCACTTATCCCTATAAAATAGGTTTTGTTATATTGATTTTTACTTCACTTCAAGGGCATAGGATGTTTATAATATTATGCATTGTGATGGTGTCAAAAAAGAGATTTTGATTCCTCCTATGATGTATGGATCTTGTGCTTTGGGTATCATGGGAAATGTAAAGTTTTAATATTGAGTCAATGGACTACCTCTTGTATTAAGAAGAGGGATACCTCGTTTTGGCCTTGTGTACGTTTTTGGTTGGTAGGGCTTCCTAAGTGTAGAAAAGGGGAGTGGCCTTCAATGCGAAGCTAACGCCCAAAGTGGCAGTTAGGGTAACCCATCGAAGGTAAGTAATAAGTGTTAACTTTATAATAATTGATTTAGGGGGAAAAGGGTACAATTCACATAATCAAGATAAGTATTTATTTCCTTCCCCACACTTGTAGTGCTAGTTCAGGCTAAGGGTGGGATGGGAGGTTTGATTTCTACATGTGTGACCTATGGGGCCGGCGCCTAGAGAGAGGCTGTCAGGGTAGCTGTAGATGGGGGCCAGCGTCTAGAGAGAGAGACAGTCAGGGTAACCCATGTAGAACCATGCGATGACACTTTTTCCTACTGTACTCTAGCTTGCCCTATTCTCTTACCTCTGGATATTGTTCTTAAGTTCAGGTATGCCGCATGTGAACCCTGTGGTACTTCTGTCTTCTGTTAGTCCTTCTATCTTTTCTTGTGTCAAGGGACCTCATTGTTATCTCCTAGCTCAGGGGGTGGACCTTAGGGTTCCACATGGTCGGGTGGAAGAGCTTAATCCATTCATTTTCTTTGGCATCTTGGTTCATGTTCATGGAAGATGTGTTTTTCAGTTCTAGACCTGTATTGGCATCCTCAGAGTTGTAATATATTTCCAAAATTGTATAGTCTTGATTCATAGTGTAATTTGATGTATTGGTCAAGAAACCATGTATTTATGTAACCTGTATTTGAACTCATTTGTACTTGTACATATCTTGCAATTGAAAGGTGTAATCTTCTTTTGATGTATCAAAATTGCATATGGATGTGTGATGTATTAAGTTGTTAATGGTCTATGTTTATAATTAGTTGATGCAATTATGTTCCCTAGAGATGTTAGTTGATCATATAGTTCAAATGATCTAGTAATTAATGTAAATACTTGTTTTAAAAAAAAATTATTTTAGCACTTTCTTGTTAGTTAACTTAACTCTCTAGGGTTGCATGACGGGGCATTACAACACGGCAGACAAGTGATGGAGTGTTCCTATTTCTAGGCTCATCACCATCTCAGGAACATTATAGGCACACATCGGCGATTGGTCTTCACCATAACAATCACCAAAGACATGCTTAAGGGTTGAGTTAGTCACAGAATTGTTCCTCACCTCCGTAGAGGACTTTTGAAAATGACAGGATGATGTAATCTACTCTGAGAAATACACCATCCCTGCTTCCATAGAGGGCTTAAGAAAAAGCATATGCTCAATATCTCACCTCTGCAGAGGGCTTACATGATAGATTGATTGATTGCACACAAACTCAGGATGAAAGATACACTCATTGCACAGGTCTTTAAACTGCACCTGAGGACAAACACATTGCTAACATCTGCAATAGACAACTTACCTTATATATACCCCATCTTAAGGTGGTTGATATCAAGTATCGATATCAAGCATGTTAAGGTAGAAAGAAAACACACAAGGGAACACAAGCTCTCACAAAGCCCATGCCCCCAGAGGTGACATGTACTTTACGATCACTAAATGTTCCCACAAACACATCCCTGCAAGAAACATGTTAGTATCTACAACATCATGATAAATAACAAAATTAATGCATATGATTAACCACACAAAGAGCTAAGGTTATACTACGAATTTAGAGTTTGAGGATAACCATGGGGCTACATCACAAAGCTCTCCAAATTGAGTACCACCAAGACTCAATTTAAAGACAAACAAAAGTACACAAAGCAACAGTATTGTTAAGGTTTGTAAATGAGATAGCATACCATCAAAATCACTATGTAGAAAGCATGAGTGCTTCTACTAGCTAAGCGTCGGATAATTTATTACAACCCCATCATCATATTAGGAACTAAGTCCATTTTCTTATTGCTCTTGAAAGGGACACTAGGTCCGCATCAGTATAAATGTTTTTCATCATTCGCCTGCTAGATAGAAACACTAGAGGAAGGGAAACAATAAATAGGAGAGGAGAAACAAGTGTCTTAGGGGCAATCACTGATGCAGGAGCATCCCTGGTTCAAGAGTAATCTTGCATCAACCAAAAACATTTGAATTTGCATTTCGGTTTTTTCATTTCCCAGTTCAGTTCAGGTAGTCAGTCACAAGCAGCTCAGCTTGTGGTCCAATTTTAGCATTTCACACCTTATAGATCTAGACTTAGTATCTCAATCCATTCATCTACATCATACCAAGAATTTAGAGCATTTTGATTAGTTGTTGGATAGTTATCACTATCAAAAGATCCTCTATTTTCTCAGTGCAGAGTTCTCTGATAGTCATGAGTAATTAGCTAAAGGAGAAGGATTGGGAGCATTGGCTGATTTGTGGATCCTTGTGATTCATTCTACAATGTTCCTTGGTTTGTTACCAACCTTCCTCATAAGTCCACACTTCATTGTAGCTATTGGAGAAGGATTTTCAAGCCGATAGGTCTGACCTATCCAAGAACACACGTTACACCTCTTCATTAGGATTCTAGATCTCTTATGGCCAACGCAGAGGAATCTATTGGTTCGAAAATGATATATAATGATGTAATAGATCCTTAGGAAAGAAGTTCAGAGATAACTATTTACATTAGAAAGATCTATAGTTTAGTTTGTGTGAAGGACCTTCAAAGCTTTATCTTGCACATGTCTGAAAATAGGCCTGTGAGCCCTTGTTGTAAGCCCGCATGTCTCCAGCTAGATTGTATTTGAATTCTTTGATATACTAAATGACTAAATCTACATTTGTTCTATCTTTTGTGTTGTTTTCGTTGTGTTTACTCTTGCTGCACAGTCTAGATAGTTCATTCTGTGAACCCTCCTACCATGACTACACCAAGTGGTATCAGAGTGAAAGTTTGATTCTTTGGAGTGAATTGACTAAGGGGATTCTGTAAGATCTTGTTATAAGCAAATCTCTGATCCAAGGCAGGTTACTGGTGCACAACCGATTGCCGATTGAGAGGTAGTTGTCACTTGTAGCCCGATCACCAACCTGAGGCAGTTTGCACTTGATCCTAGGAAGATGCCATCGTGGAGAGTTCCACCTATTGGTAAAATGGCTAATATAATGGATGAGATGATGGAATTGATGAAAACAATATGATTTCATTTGGATATTGTTGAAGAAGATAGGTGAAGAGGATTGACACCTAGACCTAATATTGAAAGTGATGATGAAGAAGAATTTCAATCTATTGAACAAAGTGGCGAAACCCTAGAAGGTCATGAAGAAGAAGAATCAGATCAAGTAAAGATGTTGTGAGCTATTTCAAAGATTGGGAAAAGACCTTGAGTGGATGTGCCGAACTATACTAGTAATTTGAATCTGGAAGAGTTGATTGATTGGATAAATGACATGGAAGAATACTTTGAATATGAGGAAATTGAAGATCTGGAGAAGGTGAAATTTGCAAAGACAAAATTGAAAGGACATGCTGCTATATGGTGGAAACAAGTTCAGTTGGAAAGAAATAGGAGAGGAAAGGAAAAGATTACAAAGTGGGACCGGATGGTTACAAAGTTGAAGAATCAATTCATACCTGCTGACTATGAGTTGGAGTTGTTGAAGAGATTGCAAAACTTGAGACAAAAGGAGAAATCTGTGAAAGAATACACTGAAGAATTTCATAAAATGATCATCAAAACAGGACATAGTGAAACAAGCAAGGATAAAGTGGCTAGATACATCAATGGACTAAGATTGAACATTCAGGAAGAGCTAAGCCTGATAAGGATGACCTCTTTGGAAGAAGCATACTAGTTTGCATTGAAATTTGAAGAGAAGTTGAGTAAGAGACATGATCAGAGGCAGAGAAGCAAAGGAGGTAAATTTTTTAGAGGTAGGAAATTTTCTAGAGGAGATAGATCTTATCCGGAGCAAAACAAGTTTGACAGCCCATTGAGGAAGGATGATAGAGATAATAATGCTTATCGGAGAGATGATAGAAATTTTTACCAGAGAGGAAACCCTAGTGCATACCAGAATGAAGGATATAGAAGAGAAGGAAGAGGATTTCATAAGAGAACATTCAGAGGTACTTGTTTTGAGTGTGGTGGTGAAGTACATAGAGCATTTGAATGCAATCAAGGTATTACAAGCAAGAAAATAGAAAATAATGGAAGAGCAGCCTATGTTGAAGAAGAACCTGTTGAATTACCTTGTTCAGTTGGCAATCCGAAGAAAGGAGAATCATTTGTAATGAGGAGAGCACTATTTCAAACAAATACAAATGAAGAACCATCACAGAGGAAAAGTCTGTTCAGAACTAGATGCAAATCCGGAGATAAGTGTTGTAAAGTTGTGATTGATAGTGGTAGTTGAGATAACCTAGTTTATGAGGAGATGGTGACTAAGCTGAAATTAGAAAGTTTGAGACACCCTAAGCCTTATCAGATGGCATGGATTTAGGATGATCATAAGGTACTGGTGAGTGAACAATGTTTGGTGAAATTTCATATTGGATCTTATCATGATGAAGTCTTGTGTGATATTATGCCTATGGATGTTTGTCATATCTTATTGGGTAGACCTTGGTAGTATGATAGAAAAGCTATGCATGATGGGAGAAAGAATACATATACTATAACAACAAATGGAAAGAGAATTACCTTGATTCCTTTGGAGGATGATCCTAAGAGTGAAGTATGTGGAAATGCTAGAATCTATTTGGTAGATGGAAGGAAATTTTTGGATGGTTTGAGACATGAGAATACGTGTTATGCCTTGATTCCTAAGAAACCTATAACATTGAAGAAAGAGACTGATGAAGAACAGTCGGAGGAGATAAGAGAGTTGCTGACAGAATATGAAGACATCATATTAGATAATGTGTCTGAAGGATTACCACCTATAAGGAGTAACAGACATTACATGGATCTTATATCAGGAGCAAGTTTGCCTAACAAAGCAGCACACCGGATGACACCAACAAAGAATGAAGAATTGAATAGATAGATACAACAGTTGCTGAGGAAAGGTTTGATTAGAGAAAGTTTGAGTCCTTGTGTAGTACCTGCAGTTTTGGCACCTAAGAAAGATGGAGAATGGAGAATGTGTACCGATTCCAGAGCTATAAACAAGATCACAGTCATGTATAGATTCCCTTTACCTAGAATGGATGATATCATGGATTGTTTGAGTGGAGCAAGATATTTCACAAAGATAGATTTGAAGAGTGGATACCATCATATTAGAATTAGAGAAGGTGATGAATGGAAGACTACTTTTAAGACAAAGGAAGGATTATATGAGTGGTTAGTGATGCCTTTTGGATTGACAAATGCACCAAGTACTTTCATGAGGTTGATGAATGAAGTTTCGAATAAATTCTTGGGTAAGTTTGTGATTGTGTATTTGGATGATATCCTAATTTTCAATAAGACAAAAGAAGAACATTTGTGGCATATTAGACAAGTTTTTCATAGATTGAGAGAAGAGAAATTGTTGATAAACATCAAGAAGTGTAGTTTCATGAAAGAAGAGTTGGTATATTTGGGATTTGTAATTTCTTTGGAAGGATTGAAGATGGACCCTGAGAAAGTGAAAGTAATTGTTGAATGGCCTACACCAGAGAGCATTGGTAAGGTTAGATCATTTCATGGTTTGGCTAGCTTCTACTAGAAGTTCATCAGAAATTTTAGTTTAGTTTGTAACCCTATGATAGAGCCAATGAGAGGTGACAGAAAAGATTTCAAGTGGACATTAGGAGGAGATAAAAGTTTTGAACTATTGAAGCAGAAAGTGACAGAGCAACCTATTTTGGTATTACCAGATTTCAATAAGGTATTTCAAGTTTATTGTGATGCTAGTGGAAATACAATTGGAGTAGTGTTAAGTCAAGAGGGTAGACCAGTAGCTTATTTCAGTGAAAAATTAAATGATGCAAGGAGAAGATATTTAGTTTATGATCAAGAGTTCTACGCCATAATTCAAGCCCTGAAGAAGTGGGACATTATTTGTTGCCTAAGGAGTTTGTATTGTATACAGATCATCAAGCCTTGCAATATTTGAATAGTCAAGGTAAGTCATATCAGAGACATATGAGATGGGTAGAGTTCATGCAAAGTTATACTTTTGTGTTGAAGCATAGGAGTGGAAAATCAAATAAATTTGTTGATGCCTTGAGTAGAAGAAGAAACTTGTTAACAGAAATGAGAGTTGAAGTGTTGGGTTTTGATGAATTGAAGAACATGTATGAGGGAGACACTAATTTTGCAGAACCTTGAAAAGCATGTAAGGAACCTGTTGTAGCAGATAGAAGTAAATGGTTGGAGTATTTCATTCAAGAAGATATGTTGTTCAAAGGAAGTCAGTTTTGCATACCTAGAAGTTAAATAAGAGATAACCTAATCAAGGAGAAGCATAGTGGTGGACTGGTAGGACACTTTAGCATTGATAAGATAGTGGCTTTGGTAAGTGAAAATTACTTTTGGCCTTAGATTCATAAGGATGTTCAGAGATTTGTGCAAAGTTGTAGAGTTTGTCAAGCTGCAAAAGGGAATAGTCAGAACATTGGATTGTATAAACCTTTGACAATACTGGAGAGACCTTGGGAAGACATATGCATGGATTTTGTAATGGGATTACCTAAGACACAGAGAGGACATGATTCAATATTTGTAGTGGTTGACAGATTTTCAAAGATGGCTCATTTCATACCTTGTAAAAAGACAACTGATCCAGTGCATGTACTAGACCTATTTTTCAAGGAGATTGTGAGATTGCATGGATTACCTAGGAGTATAGTTTCAGACAGAGATACAAAGTTTGTTGGATACTTTTGGAAGACACTTTGGAAGAAGATGAAGATAGATTTGAGGTTTAGTTCAACTTTTCATCCACAAACAGATGGATAGATAGAGGTAGTGAATAGGAGTTTGGGAAACTTGTTGAGATGTTTGGTTGGAGAGAAAATAGGAAGTTGGGATTTGATTCTTTCACAAGCAAAATTTGCATAGAATAATTCAGTCAACAGAAGTACCGGAAGAACACCTTTCGAGATTGTTACCAGAGTGAATCCTAGAGGAGTTATAGAATTGAGAGATATCAGTATAGAAGACAAGAGGAGTGCAGAAGTAGAAGAATTTGCAGATCATATGAAAATAGTGCATAATCAGGTGAAGAAGCATTTGAAGAACATGAATGGTAAGTATAAAGAGAAGGTAGAGAAGAAGAGAAGACACAAAGAATTTGAAGAAGGAGATGAATTAAGGGTGTATTTGAGAAAAGAAATATTTCAGTTGGGACTTATAACAAGTTGAAGATGAAGAAGTTTGGACCTTGTAAGATACTTAGGAAATTTGATTCAGGAAATGCATATGAAGTGGCATTACCAGAGACATTGTGTATTTCACCTATTTTCAACATTGCAAATCTTTATGAGTATCATGAAGCAGAGTTCAGTGACAGCATGGAAGAAGACTTGAAGAAACAGTTACCACAACAAGCATCGGAACAAATTGAAGGCATTTGGGATAGCAAAGTTGGACACAGCACCAGAGGAAGACAATACAAAGAATATCTTGTGAAGTGGCAAGGTAGACCGAAAGAAGTTTCATCATGGATTTCTCAGGCTAAGCTGGACCATCTTGGCTCTCCCCTAGCCCTAGCAAAGTGAGGGACTCACTTTTTCAATAACCCTGGATGTTTGATGCAGGGGCATCCCTGGTTCAAGAGTACTCTTGCATCAACCAAAAGCATTTACATTTGCATTTTAGTTTGTTTACATTTCAGTTCTTTCATTTCCCAGTTCAGATCAGGCAGTCAGTTAGAAGCAACTCAACTTGTGGTCTGGTTTCAGCATTTCACACCTTGCGGATTTGGAATTAGCATCTCAATCCATTCATCTACATCAACCAAGAATTTAGAGCACTTCGATCAGTTGCCGGAGAGTTATTGCTATTAGAAGATCCTCTACTTTCTCAGTGCAGAGTTCTCTGATAGTCATGAGTAATTAGCTGAAGGAGAAGGATTGGGAGCATTGGCCAATTTACGGATCCTTGTGATTCATTCTACAATGTTCCTTGGTTTGTGGCCGACCTTCCTCATAGGTCTGCACTTCATTGTAGCCGTTGGAGAAGGATTTTCAAGCCGATAGGTCTGACCTATCCAAGAACACACGTTACACCTCTTCATTGGGATTTCGGATCTCTTATGGCTGACGCAGAGGAATCTATTGGTCTAGAAATGATATATAAATATGTAATAGATCCTTAGGAAAGGAGTTCAGCTATAACTATTCACATTAGAAAGATCTATAGTTTAGTTTGTGTGAAGGAGCTTCAAGCTTTATCTTGCGCATGTCTAAAAATAGGCCTGTGAGCCCTTGTTGTAAGCCCACATGTCACTGGGCAGATTGTATTTGAATTCTTTGATATACTGAATGACTGAATCTACATGTGTTTACTCTTGCTGCACAGTTCGGATAGTTCATTCTGTGAACGCTTCTACCATGACTGCACCAGTCACATAGGAGGGTGCCCCCAAGTCACCAACAACAACGCTATGTCCATAAGAGACAACACACAATGATGAAATTAGAGAGAGGCAATATAGAAGAATGATGATACAAATAGAAGGTCACAATAGAGGCGGTCTCCTGGTATCCTAAACCTTACGAGAGAATCCAAGGTCATCTCAGGAGGCCTAAACAACACATAACACATCACGGGGGAAGCACATCATGGGAGAGATAAAGGATTAGAGATACTTACCTGTAGGAACTGCGAGGCTAGCAGGTATTATCAAGTAAATCATCATCATCTTCCCACTTCCTAATATTAGAGGAAAGTGGGACATAAGGTAGCATAGCCTAATTCATGTCTTGCTCATCATGTTGTTCATTGTTAAGATCATCTTTGTCTAGTTGAATGTTAGGATCAATGTTTTCTTGTTGAGATGCAAGGTTTATAGCATAATCTTGTCTTCTTCTTCTTCTTTCTCTTGCTTTTCTATTTCATTTTCTTTTACCACTTATCTCTTGTAAGATAGGGCTTTTCTCTTTCATAGGACTGTGCAATTTAGAAGATGAAGTACCAGGATCAAATCTCATTTGTCGCGGTGGAATATTTTGTTGTCAACAATGACCTCCCGATCCTTATAAGGATTTCAGGAGAGGAACCTCAACATAGGGACCTTGTCCATTCTGTCTAAGATTCTCTTCACATGCGGGTTGTTTATCTTTTGTCATTTCTTGCATAGAAGGACCGGGTATTGGGTGTAAAAGTTTTGCTTTGTAATTTCTATAGCTCAAAAAGTTAAAGTCTGTTCGTAGCTCCGATTCTTGTTCAGATCTATCCCAAAAGTAATCCAATGTAAGGTGATGTTGTGTACTTAAAAGCTTGTATGTATTTCGAGGAATAACATGCACTTGTTCGTTCAAAGGAAATTTTACACATTTATAGATAGTTGAAGGGACAACTTTCATAGCCTTTAACTAAGGAATTCTAAGTTTGATTTTAAAGGTATCAAAAGTAGGCAAAACATCAAACCATTGTTCAACATGTTTCTCAAATATAGTTACCAACAATGATATCTTTCCCAAAGGTTTTTCAAAGGTTCCCTTATGTGTCTTGATCATCATGTTCGAAGGGTCATAAGAACCTTGCATTAATTGATGTGCAAAGAGGAACTCTTCAATGGAAACATTAGTCATGCAATTAGGATCAATAAGAGTTTCATCTACAAGGTTTCCCATTATTTTCATAGTGATATAAAGAGGCCCTTCAGTGTCTCCAATTGTTTTATCATGAGGTGTGAACACAATTTCAGGTTCAGGGGCCTTTCGTTTCATGTAAGGTCAAGGAGGGAACCTATTGTTGTTGTTGCAAGTAGAGGACATGTTTATATGTTTAATTCAATGTCAAATCAGATTTAAAAGTTTTTTCAAAAGTATGTCAAAGACAAGTGCAAAAATGACCTAAATGATTGATTTTTTTTGTACTTTTTTCAATGCAAATGAATGAAACAAAAGGTGTTATAAGGATTTTGATCAAGGTAATCAAATTATATGTTTGATATCAGTCCAATACAGCAGTAAGATCCTTCACAACACACTCTTTATGCAAATCTAAGATGACGACAAGTCAAAATATAGTGAAAATATATAAAAATATGCAAATTTTTCACCAAATCTCAATGCAAAAGAGCATGACAAAGAGTATTGTGAGGAAAATGATGATGGAAAGAAAATTATATCAGTAATAACAGCCACTTAATGCTAAAATATCCGTCACAACACACTTGTAGTGCCACTTAAGGTCAAACCCTAGTGAAAATATAGCAAAATATGCAATTTTTCACAATTTTTCAACTCCAATACCTAGATAAATGGGTGTTGTAAACAATTTTAGGAGGTGCATAAAATAATAAAAATGATATCAGCCACCTCAATCCATAAAATTTGTTACAACACACTTGGAGTGCAATCTAGGCCAAACCCTAGGGCAAAAATAGCAAAAATGTGTAGTTTTTCACCAAAATTTCAATACAAGAGCCTAATTATAAGGTGTTGTGAATATTTTTAGGAGGGGAATAAGATAATTACCCTGATAAAAACCAATTAATGCCAAAAATACCCTTCACAACAGACCTATGGTGTAAATTTAGAGAGTCGATAAGGCCAAATCTAGTGAAAATCAATGTTTTTGAGACCCTAGGTTTGAGATATTGAAACAAGATGCTATATGAATGTTTGGAAATCTAATTTATGATGAAAATTAAATTTACTTAGATCTGAAAATGATTTTCAAGATCTAAGATGCAAAATTCAAGTGCAAATCTAATGAAAATGCATGAAAATTGCTAGTTTTTTGTTAAAATTTTCTATGCAAAAATGCAAATATTTGAAATCTAAATGCAAATTTACACTAAAATGCAAGACTAAAGAAAAATAAAAATTTGAATGAGTCTCTAAAATCAGTAGAAAAATCTGAAAGAATATTTTGCCTACTAACCCTAGATTTTGGAATTACTAGGTTATACAAAAATTGTCAAAATTTCTACAAAACCCTAGCAATTGTATGATGAAAATGCAATACAAATTATTGAATTTTTGTAATTTTCTATAGCGTATCTCAGATCTAATGAAAAAATAAAAAATTAGATGAAATTAGAATGAATTGATACAAAATAGAAACCCTAAAATGCAAAAAAAATTCAAATTTTTCAAAAACATTTTTTTTGAAATTTTCTCAATGCAATAAGATGAATGACTATATGAATGAATGAAATCAAATAAAATCTGAAGCAAAACACTCAACAAGGTGCAATCAAGTTCAAAAACATGGGTTCACCAAAATGTAAAGGGGAAAATTTGGATTGTTTTAGTGGTGCAGTCACGGTAGGAGGGTTCACAGAATGAACTATCCAGACCATGCAACAAGAGTAAACACAACAGAAAAAATTAAAAGAAATGGAACAAATGCAGATTTAGTCATTCAATATATCAAAGAATTCAAATACAAATTGGTTGGCAACATGCAGGCTTACAATTAGGGCTCAAAGGCCTAATTACATACATGCGCAATATAAAGCTTTGAAGTCCTCTTGCAAAAGAGCCAACTATCTATCTTCTAAATCATGAGAACTTGATAACTACTTTCCTAAATATCTATTACATCAATATATATCATCTCCAGACCAATAGATTCCTTCGTGTCAGCTCAGGGAGATCACAAACTCCAATGAGGAGTTGTAACGTGTTCATAGATAGGTCAGACCTAAATGCATAGAACACTTTCTCAAATTAATGGAACAATGTGTGGACCTCTAAGAAGGGTTGGCCATGAACCAAGGATCATTGAATGTTGTGTCATTAGGATCTGTAAGTCAAGGAATGATCCACAAGCCTTCTCCTTTAGCTAATTATCCAAAACTGTTAGAATGTTCTGATCTGAGAAAATAGTTGATCTTCTGATAGCGATATCTTTCCAATAACTTATCCACATGCTCTGAATTTTTGATATGATGAAGATGAATGAATGTAGATGCTAAGTCCAGATTTACAAGATCTGATATGCCAAAATTGGACCACAAGTTAAAACTACTTCTGACTGAACTACTTGAACTGAACTAGAAAATGAAAGAACTGAAATGCAAACAAACTGAAATGCAAATGTTTTTGGTTGATGCAAGATTGCTCTTGAACCAGGGATGCTCCTACATCAGACATCTGGGGTTATTGAAAAAAGTGAGTCCCTCACTTTTCTCATGCTAGGGGAGAACCAAGACGGTCCACCTTAGCCTGCGAAATCCAAGATGAATCTTCTTCTGGTCTGCCTTTCTAGTCACAAGATATTCTTTGTATTGTCTTCCTCTAGTGCTACGTCCAACTACGTTGTCCAAAATGTCTTTCAATCTACTCTAGTGCTTTGTGTGGTAATTGGTTCTTCAATTTTTCTCCCATGTTGTTAGTGAACTCTACTTCATGATACTGATAAAGATCTGCAATGTTGAAAATAGGTGATATATGTAATGTATCTGGTAGCTCTACTTCATATGCATTTCCTGAATCAATTTTTCTGAGTATCTTACAAGGTCCAAACTTCTTCATCTTCAACTTGTTATATGTCCCAACTAGAAATCTTTCTTTTCTCAAGTACACCATGACTTCATCCCCCACTTCAAATTCCTTATCTCTTCGCTTCTCATCTGCTTGTTGGTGCCTGCATGAGCAGTCATTTTTCAAGCATATAAGCATGCAGGCTCCTTCCCAAAAAATCCAAAAAAGGTTCTAAGTCTCTAGGCCTCCTCAGCATTTTTCAACATCAGCATCATTTTTTCTTCGAGGAGGAGGTCGTCATCATCATATTTCCAGTCATCACCCTATTGTTTCTTGTGAGGGTCATCATCATATTTTCTGCCTGCCTGATCTTTCACCGGGGTGATATCTTAACATCGGGTGATCTTAGTTAAGATCATCCTGATGATGTTGCTACAAAGTTCTAAGTATGACCCGATCTTCCATGGGGTCATCATATTTGAACATCAGGTGATCTTTGTTAAGATCATCCTGATGTTGTTTTATCACTTCATGTTCGTTGTTTTATCACCCTGATGATGTTGACATCATTCTTATGTCAGGGTGATATCCACTTTTCTGCCTGTCTGCATCATGATATTTCCGAAGGGGGGGTGATATTTTCATATCCGAATATCACCCTGATATATGAATATGGTGGTGACATCATCAAGATCTGAGGGGGGTCATATTTCTAACACTAGTCATCTTGTGGAGATCCCCCAATGTTTGCAAATATGATGATGACATCATCCAGATATGAGGAGGTACTAGATAGGCAGATATGCTGATGACATCAGCAGGATATGATGGTGATGTCATCAGGATGTTCATCAGCCAGACATTTGGTATCAGCTAAGCAGGAGGATCTTCCTCCGATGCATCAGGTTGTGCCGATGATGGTGAATATCAGGTTGGTATTTCACGCGAAGATGATGTTGGTCATCAGGATGCTATTCTTTCATCAGGGTGATATCTTTTATCAGGTAATGTGGACGGCATGATACTTTCCCACAGGGTGATATTTCACATCGGGGTGATGTGAATTATCAGGGTGAACTCATGCAGATGATGATGCTGACGTCAGGGTGATATTGAGTATCCGAATATCATGCTGGAGGATGATGATGACGAGGCTTATGCTAGTGTCGTCGGGAGCAAAAGCACCGACATTATATGTGCTCACGACCTAGTATATAAAGTGTTGAGGAGGTTGTCACGGGGTGCATGTGGGATAATTGGTTCCTGCATATTTTCAAATATCAGGTTGATACATTTTGGCGGGAAAGGTTTGCGATGCACAGTATGATGTTTTTCCCAAGGCCGCGAGTTGGTGCGCCATTAATGGTAGATCTTACAGGGTATGGGCGATGGCGTGGACGTTTCAACCACCCGATTGAAGTTGTGAATCCCCAGGCAGCAGCGCAGGGCTCGAGAACCTCTCATGTCCCTTCCTCTACCTACTGCATTGAATGTGTTGAGAGCCATTTTCTCAATGTACTGTATCTGGCAAATTTTGAGTTTACCTGGTGGTTAAGGCTGAGCACCTCCTTGTTGTATAAGTAGGGATGTGTTGCTCCTTTCAAGGTTGTTGAAGACCTGGGCATTCTTTTGTGTAAATAATAAAGAACAGGGCATGATCTTGGCTACTCTATCCCATTTTGGAGTTTATGTGTTGCAGCATGAGTGTATTTTGCACATATGTTCAGTTTCATGTTGACATAAATGAAAAATGCTATATTGCATGTGTCTATCTGCTTGTCTCCATTTGTTTCATGCCTTTCCTTCTTTTGAACCTGGTTGCTAAGGGTTTCATAGATTCTAGGATACGAGGTTCTGTATCACATGCCTGATCTCTAACTTCCATTCAAGGAGTGGATTAAACTGTTTCAGGTCAATGTATTGAGAAGATTGTATGTCTGCAGGGATATCTGTAAGTAGAGGCAGTTAGATACCCACTCTTGGGTGATGTTTGTAAGGCAAGCATCAAGTCCAACCCCCTGAAACTTGAGTGAAAGTTGCAAACCATCTGTTGTATATGTCTAGCTGACTCCTTGTCCAATGGATAGGCACCAGTCTGCTCCTGGGTCAGTAGTTATGAGCCAAAACCCCTTGTCTTGCATCCAGGACATAATGTCCACCCATCTCATCACTTCCATCTGTTAGTTGTAGGAGTAGGATTAGGAACCCCCTACATACTCTCATACCCAACCAAATAAATATGTCCAAGAATATTGCCAACCTTGTGATCTACCATGCAGATCTTGGTCCATACATGAGAGTATTCTGCCTGTTGTTGTCAAGTTAGATCTTTCTATCATTGAGCTAGTCAAGGTTACATCTTGAGTTATAGGGATACCCCCCTTGGTGCAGCAGAACCAGAAGTGAAGGGGAGGCAGCTCACACAACCTCCTGTATCTGTTGGCCAAATCAACCTGTGCATTGGAGCTAGCAAACCCTAATGCCGATTCAGAAGAAAAACCAACACTGCCTTTTCCTTATACTTACTATTCATGTCCTCTAAATGCTTCTTCACCTGATTATGCACTGTCTTCATGTGATCTGTAAATTCTTCTACTTCTACACTCTCTTTTCCTCTGTACTAATATCTCTTAGTTTTGCTACTCCTCTAGGAGTCACTCTGGTCACAATCTCAAAAGGTGTTCTTCTGGTGCTTCTGTTTACTGAGTTATTGTATGCAAACTTTGCTTGTGAAAGAATCAAGTCCCAACTTTCAGTTTTCTCTCCAACCAAACATCTCAACAAGTTTCCCAAACTCCTATTCACTACCTCTATCTGTCCATCTATCTGTGGATGAAAAGTTGAACTAAACTTCAAATCTATCTTCATCTTCTTCCAAAGTGTCTTCCAAAAATATCTAACAAAATTTGTATCTCTGTCTGAAACTATACTCCTAGGTAATCCATGCCATCTCACAATCTCCTTGAAAAATAGGTTAGCTACATGCACTGCATCAGTTGTCTTCTTACAAGGTATAAAATGAGCCATCTTTGAAAATTTGTCAACCACTACAAATATTGATTCATGTCCTCTCTATCTCTTAGGTAATCCTATTACAAAATCCATGCTTATATCTTCCCAAGGTCTCTCTGGTACTGTCAAAGGTTTATACAATCCTATGTTCTGACTACTCCCTTTTGCAACTTGACAAACTCTACAACTCTACACAAATCTCTAAACAACCTTATGTATCTAAGGCCAAAAGTAGTTTTCACTCACCAAAGCCACTGTCTTGTCAATGCTAAAATGTCTTGCTAATCCACCACTATGCTTGTCCTTAATCAAATTATCCCTCATTGAACTTCTAGGTATACAAACTAACTTCCTTTGAACAACATATCTTCTTGAATGAAATAGTCCAACCACTTGCTTCTATCTGTCATAACAGGTTCCCTACATGCTTTCTAAGGTTCTGTAAAATCGGTGTCTCCCTTATACATGTTCTTCAATTCATGAAAACCCAACACTTCAACTCTCATTTCAGTCAACAAGTTTCTTCTCCTACTCAAGGCATTAGCAACTTTGTTTGATTTACAACTCTATGTTTCAACACAAAAGTATAACTCTACATGAACTCTACCCATCTCATATGTCTCTGATTCAACTTACCTTGACTGTTCAAATACTGCAAAGCTTGATGATCTGTATACAACACAAACTCCTTAGGCAACAAGCAATGTCTCCACTTCTTCAAGGCTTGAATCATGGCATAGAACTCTTGATCATAAATTGAATATCTCCTCCTTACATCATTCAACGTCTCACTAAAATATGCTATAGGTCTACCTTCTTGACTTAATACTACTCTAATTGCATTTCCACTTGCATCACAATCAACTTGAAATACCTTATTGAAATCCGGTAATACCAAAATAGATTGCTCTATCATTTTCTGCTTCAACAACTCAAAACTCTTATCTGTCACATCTCATTGTCTGTCATAGGGTTACAAACTGAACTGAAATTTCTAATGAACTTATAGTAAAAACTAGCCAATCCATGAAATGATCTAACCTCTCCAATGCTCTCCAGTGTAGGCCATTCAACAATTGCTCTCACTTTCTCAGGGTCCATCTTCAATCAATCCGCAAAAATCACAAATCCTAAATATACCAACTCTTCTTTCATGAAACTGCACTTCTTGATGTTTATCAACAATTTCTCTTCTCTCAACCTCTGCAAAACTTGTCTAATATGCCACAAATGTTCTTGTCTTACTAAAAATTAGAATATCATCCAAGTACATAATAACAAACTTACCCAAGAATTTCTTCAGAACTTCATTCATCAATCTCATGAAAGTACTCGGTACATTTGTCAATCCAAAAGGCATCACTAACCACTCATACAATCCTTCATTTGTCTTAAAAGTAGTCTTCCATTCATCACCTTGTCTGATTCTAAACTGATGGTATCCACTCTTCAAATCTATCTTTGTGAAATTTCATGCTTCACTCAAACAATCCATGATATCATCCATCCTCGGTAAAGGGAACCTATACTTAACTATGATCTTGTTTATAGCTCTGGAATCAGTACACATTCTCCATTCTCCATCCTTGTTAGGTACCAAAACTATAGGTATTGTACAAGGACTCAAACTTTCTTTGATCGAACCTTTCCTCAACAATTCTTGTATATGTCTATTCAATTCTTCATTCTCTGTCGGTGTCATCCTATGTGCTGCTTTGTTAGGCAAACTTGCTCCCAGTATAAGATCCATGTGATGACTGATACTCCTTATAGGTGGTAATCCTTTCGGCACATTATCTTATACAATGTCTTCATACTCTGTCAGCAACTCCTTTATCTCCTCTAGTTGTGATTCTTCAGTCTCCTTCAATGCTTCAGGTTTCTTAGGAATCAAGGCATAACACATACTCTCATGTCTCAAACCATCCATAAATTTCCTTCCATCTACCAAACAGATTCTAGCATTCCCACATACTTCACTCTTAGGATCATCCTCCAAAGGAATCAAGATAATTCTCTTTCCACTTGTTGTTATAGTATATGTATTCTTTCTCCCATCATGCAGAGCTTTTCTATCATACTGCCAAGGTCTACCCAACAATATATGACAAACATCCATAGGCATAATATCACACAAAACTTCCTCATGATAAGATCCAATATGAAATTTCACCAAACATTGTTCACTTACTAGTACCTTATGATCATCCTGAATCCATGCTATCTGATAAGGCTTAGGGTGTTTCAATATTTCCAACTTCATCTTAGTCACCATCTCCTCTGAAACTAGGTTGTTTGAACTACCACTATCAATCACAACTTTACAACACTTACCTCTTGATTTGCATCTAGTTCTGAATAGAATTTTCCTCTGTGATGGTTCCTCATTTGTCTCTACTTGAAATAGTACTCTCCTCATCACCAATGATTCTCCTCTCTTCGGATTGCCAACTGAGCAAGGTGATTCAATAGGTTCTTCTTCAATAAAGGTTGTTCTTCCACTATTTTCTATCCTCTTGCTTGTACTACCCTGATTACACTCAAATGCTCTATGTCCTTCACCTCCACACTTGAAACAAGTACCTCTAAAATCCTCTTATCAAATCCTCTACCTTCTCTCCTATATCCTTCATTCCAGTATGCAGTAGGATTTCCTCTTTGGTAGAATTTTCTATCATCTTTTTAGTAAGCAATGTTATCTCTGTCATCCTTCTTCAACAGGTTGTCAAACTTGTTCTACTCCACAAATGATCTATCATATCTAGAAAATGATCTTCCTCTCTGAAATTTACCTCCTCTACCTCTTTGTCTTTGATCATGCTTCTTATTTAGCTTCTCTTCAACTTTCAGGGCAAATTGATATGCTTCTTCCAAAGATGTAATCCTTACCAAGCTTAGTTCTTCTTGAATGTTCAAGCTCAGTCCATTGATGTATCTAGCCACTTTCTCCTTACTTTCCTCACTATGTCCTACCCTTATGATCATTTTATGAAATTCTTTAGTGTACTCCTTCACAAATTTCTCCTTCTGTCTTAGGTTTTGCAATCTCTTCAACAGTTCCAACTCATAGTCAGCAGGTATAAACTGATTCTTCAACTTTGTCACCATCTAGTCCCACTTTCTAATATTTTCCTTCCCTCTTCTATTTCTTTCCAACTGAACTTCTTTCCACCATATAGCAGCATGTCCTCTCAACTTTGTCTTTGCAAATTTCACCTTTTCCAGATCCTCAACCTCTTCATATTCAAAGTATTCTTCCATGTCATTTATCTAGTCAATCAACTCTTCTAGATTCAAATTACCAGTATAATTCAGCACATCAACTCTAGGTCTCTTTCCAATCTTTGAAATAGCTCACGACATCTTTACCTGATCTGATTCTTCTTCTTCATGACCTTCTAGGGTTTCACCAGTTTGTTCAACAGATTGAAATTCTTCTCCATTGTCACTTTCAACATTAGGTCTAGGTGTCAATCCTTTTCATCTATATTCTTCAACAGCATCCAAATGAATTCACATTGTTCCCATCAATTCCATCATCTCATCCATTCTATTAGCCATTGTACCAATAGGAGGAACTCTTCATGGTGGCATCTTCCTAGGATCAAGTGCAAACTACCTCAAATTTGGTGATTGGGCTACAAGTGACAATTGCCTCTCAATCAGCGATCAGTTGTGCACAATTAACCTACCTCAGATCGGTGCTCTGCTTACAACAAGATCTTACAAAATTCCCTTCACCAATTAACTCCAGAGAATTGAACTTTCGCTCTGATACCACTTGGTGCAGTCACATAATGAACTATCCGGACCATGCAGCAAGAGTAAACATAATAGAAACAACTCAAGGAAATGGAACAAATGCATATTTAGTCATTCAGTATATCAAAGAATTCAAATACAAATTGGCCAACAACATGCGGGCTTACAATTAGGGCTCAAAGGCCTAATTACATACATGTGCAAGATAAATCTTTGAAGTCCTCTTGTGAAAGAGCCAACTATCTATCTTCTAAATCATGAGAACTTGATAACTACTTTCCTAAAGATCTATTACATGAATATATCATCTCCAGACCAATAGATTCCTCCACATCAGCTTAGGGAGATCACAAACTCCAATGAGGAGCTATAACATGTTCATAGATAGGTTAGACCTAAATGCATAGAACACTTTCTCAAATGAATGGAACAAAATGCGGACCTCTGGGAAGGGTCGACCATGAACCAAGGATCATTGAATGTTGTGTCATTAGGATCCGCAAGTCAAGGAATGATCCGCAAGCCTTCTCCTTTAGCTGATTATCCAGAACTATTAGAATGTTTTGATTTAAGAAAATAGTTGATCTTCTGATAGCAATATCTTTTTGGTAACTTATCCAAATGCTCTAAATTCTTGATATGATGAAGATGAATGAATGTAGATGCTAAGTCCAGATCTGCAAGATGTCATATACCAAAACTAGACCACAAGCTAAAACTACTTCTGACTAAAGTGCTTGACCTGAACTGGAAAATGAAAGAACTAAAATGCAAACAAACTGAAATGCAAATGTTTTTAGTTGATGTAAGATTGCTCTTGAACCAAGGATGCTCCTACATCATTTAGTTTAGTGTTTGAATCCTCCTTTCACCAATTACATTCAAGGACCTTTGGATCAAGTGACAGAGCACTATCAGGTCCTTGGTCACTTACAAATGTAGGGAAGCTTGGATTAGGGTGTTTGATTACCAATTTTCCTTCTCTTATGTCCAATTTCACATCAAAACCCTAATTATGCAAATACAATAGTAAATAGAAGAGTTACAGAAAATGCTTCTACAGAAAGATGTAAAATGACAAACAACAGTGCACCTATTTTTGGGGTTTCGAGGTGGAAAAGTTGGGGACAAAGGAGTGGGCACCCAAGTCCAAGGCCCTACTTTTTTTGGGATCTGGAAACTCAGTTTGCAACCTGTATCTACTGTACTAGATAATTTACCATTGCGGAATGTTTAGGACTAATGAGCAGGTGCCAAAGTCCAAGGTGCTTTTTTCTTCTCTGATCTGCAATTCTGACACTCCAATATGTCCTGCAACTTCACTTTGTCTGCATCATCAACCTGTAACCTGCAACCATGAAAACTTTGGGAGGGGGTTGTGGTGTTTAGGAGCTTTCCTCAGTCAAGCCCCGAAAGGACACTTAATTCTTCCAAACACTTTTGTCAGGTAGAGAGTGCATGCCCTTGTGAGGTAGAGGCAAAATCCAAGTGAATAAATGATTGAAAACACAATATGATGTCACCTTATAGTGAAGATCTCATGAGAGGAAGAAGCTCTTCATTCCATGAGGAAATAGATGCTCAAATTTGCAAACACAAACACATAGACAACACAAATCTTCTCTTGCAACACAATGAAAGCCTTGAATCACCTTGAGAATGCATAAAGTTCACAATCACAATCTAGTTTATAAGCGAATGCCTAAACATGCTTTTATATGCAACTACAAACATTCCCACCAAGATTTCATAAATTTAAACTTACTGTGTTTGCCTAGGGACCAAATAACGGTCATAAATCGACACTAGATATTTGGGCCTAACCTAAAATAAAGCAGGACTAGGGCACGAGCACCCAAGTCCTCCCCCCTATTTTGGGTAGGGTTAAGCTCAAGGGGTCCCCCTAGGCCCCATTTGTCATGATACCTAGGGTTCATTCGATTGGGATACCAGATTATGATGTAAGATGTCCTAAATGCACACAAAAGACTTGGGAGCTAAACCTAAAGAGGGAATAGCCCCCAAGGGGACATTTTCTAACGTTACAATGACTAAGAAAAGTGACATCATTTCAAAGAAGCTAAGGTATGAATAGAGGAAAAGGATGATGATGTAAGGATAGGATGATGATGCCTCCTCGAGAGGATAGGCGGGTTGGACAAACACATGTAGGCTCTTGAAAGAAACTGAAAGGGATTGGTTAAGGAAGAAAGATAAGGGGATGGATAGAAAAAATGAATGATATGTTATGCTGCAATGAAGGTGAGCAACCATGGAGTTTGATATAGTACTAGACATTATGCACCATGGTATGCACATAGTGTAATACAACCTTGTCTAAATAAAAGATATGGATGTTAGCTGGAAATGAGAAGGATATGATACAAATGCAAGTTGAAAATGATAACACACATAAGAAAGTAAGCAAGAATGCACAAATGATACAACAACAAACAAGGTATGCTTCTGTCAAGTTGTAAACCAATGATTGATTGATTGATTGATGATGATGATGGTGGTGTCTGGTTTCAGGAAATGAAACATGTCGTATAAGGTGCCTAGTCTGGTTTCGACAATGCAACATCCTATATAAGACAATTGATTGATGATTGACACTAGTGTTGTTGGCCATGTGAATCAACACCAAGTTTTGATTAATAATTGATTGATTTGGTTTATGTCAAGATTAGGATCAAGACCATTGATGTAATTGGATAATTTAACAAGATTGATTAACTTGATTGGTTTGGATTAGGATGACTTGTATTTGATTGTATTATTTGGATTTTTTGATTGATGATGATGATTTGATGGATTAGAATAATTGATGAATTGATTGATGAAGTGATGACTTGTTGGATTGATTTGATTTGATTTGAATAATGATTTGGATAATTGATTTGATTGATTGAATTAAGGATTTGATTGGAAGGATTGATGATTGGAGTGATGATTAGATTTGATGAATTATTTTTATTGATTTATTGGAAGAGTTGATTTGATTTGGAATGATTGAATGAAATTGATTGAATGATTGAAGAATTGATTGATGTGATTGATAAATTGATGAATTGATTTGATTGGATTGGATGATTGAATGAGTGGTTTGGAATGATTTGATTGTTTTTATTTGAATGATTTTGATGATTTGATTGATTGAGTTGATGGATTTGAAGAATTAATTTGGTTGATTGATTAATTTGAGTTAAATGGATGAATTGAATTGAAGGATTGATTTTGATGATGTGATTGGAAGAATTGATTGATTGAATTGAATTGATGATTGAAATGACTAGAAGAATTGATTGGGTGATTGGATAGAATGAATAATGATGATGAATTGATTGGGAGAATTTGATTGAATTAAGTGATTTGATTGGAAGATTTGGATGATGTGATGATTTGATTGATGATTGGAAAATTGATTGAGTGATTGATTTTGATTGATGTGAAGAATTGATTGGATTTGATGAATTGAGTTGAAATGGTTGATTTGGATTGGATGAACTGAATTGAATTGATGGGATTGATTTGAAGAATTGATGGCTTGATCTGGATGATTTGATTGAATTGGAATTAATTGATGATTTGGATTGGTTTGAATTGGATTGATTGAATTTAGATTGACTTTAGAAATTTGACTTGGAGAATTGATTCAAAGAGTTGGTTTATTTTGATTGATTTGATTGAATGGATTGATGATTGGATTGAATTTGATTAAATGAGTTAATTTGAATTGACTAATGGATTTGGTTGGAATGAATGAATTGATTGAATTGAATGATTTTATTTATAAGATTATTGTTGGATATTTGATTTTTTTTTGTAGTTTTTGGGAATATTTGATTTTTTGTATTTTGAAATATTTTGATTTTTTTGTATTTTTGGCATGTTTTGTTTTTTTTATATTTTAGAATTTTTTTTTTGGATTTTGAAATGTTTTGATGTTTTTGGATTTTGAAATTTTTTTTTTTTTTTTTTCAGTTTTTGACATGTTTTGGGATGGCATGGGATGACAATTTTGAATATCCTTTATGCTAGATACCAAAGACAAGGGAGGACCAAGTCTAGGTGCTAGGAGGTAGGTGGGATTGGATAAATGGATAAAAGAATGAATGATAGAAAATGGAATGGATGTGGGCATCATAAGGGGGGGAGGATGTGATGTCAAAGACTGTGTCACATAAGAATAAGATGCCTCATTTTTGGTGTAATACTTAGGATTTTACATGACAACACTTATGACAAGAGGATGAGGGGATTGGTTTGGAAGGGATGAGGTATATCAAGAGATGTCCAAAATATGTGTCAACATTATGCCCCCAATCTTTATCAAGATCAAAAGGAGGAAGGAAGGATGAATGGATTCAATATGATAGGTATATGTAGATGGTTGTAATGGATAAGGATGGTAGGATATGATAGATATGATAGGATGGGATGAGACAATGTGCCCCCAAGTGTGAGTGACATAGAAGATCAACCTACACATGATGCCTATTTGCCAGGTTTTCATCATGGTACTTATCCAAGGCACCACCAACGGTGGTTTTCACCATTGGATGAAGGGATTTCTCTTTACTATTTTTTCTTTTTTCTTTTTTCTTTTTTCAACTTTTTTTGAATTTTTTGAATGGGAGAAGGGGAATATGGATAGTAGGGATTGAAGCATCTAGTTCCATGAAAAGTGATAGTCCCATTAGAGATGAATATCACATGGACCATGTCAAATGTCATTATGCTCATCGATGTTGGTAGAGAATTGCATGAAAGGAAGATGGATTAGGTAGATAGTGGATTATGGAGAGAACAATAGTGGATTATGATATGGATTATGGATGACTTATGCAAGGATGGATGAAAGGTTTATCCAAAAGCATGGACCATAGGGATAGGATGGGGGAGATATGTAGGATAATAGTTGAAAGATGGGGAGATGGAGGTATGTGGAGTTATTATAGAATGGAATGGAATCAAGACCAATGGTTGTACACACCATGATAAACATGGAATCTTTTGATTTGAAGGTGGTGTAGGAAGCAATGGTGATGTTTACGTAGGAGATAGGTGATTTAGTGATTTCAGTACCCACATAGACTTAGTATTTTTATGTGTAGATACCTAAAATTGACCTAATTATCATTAGCATTCAAATATTGCATTATCTACCATCTGCATTTGTCTAACACACTTGAGCAATTTCTCTATCCATCAAAAGCAATTATTTCTTCTATTAATTAAATAAATTTATATTTATTTAATTAAAAATCCCTTAACAATCCCACTTTCCAATTAATTAAATAAATTTTATTTATTTATTTAATTTCTCTTATCATTTATCATAATAAACTGACATGTGTGTCTCTTTCATTTAAAAATATAAGTGGTACTACATCTTTTATTTAATATCTTTCACATGTAGTATGTTTTATGTACACGATCACACATAAGCCATATCTTACCTCCACTTGTCATCTATACATTCACCTATGACTATCCTTTCATCTTAGCCATTCACATAGCCACCAAATCTCCACCCTTGATTGACTTTGGTTGAAGTCTATATAAACACTCTCTCATTCCATACTACATCTATCCATCATTCTTCATAGCATCTACATTATCATCTTGAGCATATTGAGCATTTTAGCATCCATTAAGCATATTATCATTATCATCCATCCATCATGGTAGCTTTGATCTTCATAATTGTTCATTGTTGAAGAAGGAAATCACATCATAAAAAAAGATTCATACAATCTAGGTGATATTGTTTTTGAATCACATGCTTTTGATTTCATTTGGATTAGATTCTTTAATGATGGTAGAGTTAGGTTTTCATTGCTATGCTTGATCTTATCAACCTGATTTTTACCTATCACATTTTGGCATGCCTAGTGTGACCCACGTCCTTGATTAACTTTTCTATTTGAAGTTTCTTTCTGAAGATCAGATTTTTTGAGTGCTTATAGCAAGTTTCAGTCACTTCTGAGTGATAACCAGTCGCTGCCTGAACACACTCATCACTTTTAAGTCAAAACTAGCTGCTTTTAACATTTCCAGGATTGCTTCTAAGTGAACAGTAGTCACTTAGAGTCTTTTTTGCATCGCTTACAAGCTAACATTAGTCGCTTATATCTTTATTTGCATCACTATTAACCTAATAGTGATCACCTTTAGCTATCTGGATCACCTTCTGCAAACTAGGGTTTTCTATTTATATCTATTTTTTGCAGATCTGAGTCGCTTATAAGCCATAATCAATGACCTATTGATTTTTTGCATCGCTTTTGAGCCATATCATTTTGCATCTGGGTTTATCTGCATCTCTTCTAGGTAGAAACATTTCACTTGTGGTAGAATACAAATCACTTCAGATCAACAGTTAATTGCCTCTAGTAACTATGTCACTTTCAGTTTTTATCATTTGCAGTTCAATTTTCTTGGTTACTAATTAGTTATTTGTGCAGCATCTTATCGATTGTCCAAGAAATGGAGGTTATCAAACTACTAACATATTTGTTGCATCTCCAATCGGTCTAAGACTTCTGATTTTATCACTAATTTAGGAACATTTGGGCTTGGTGCTTAAAAGGAATCATTGTTTGCTCCGTGATTGCTCTATCTTTTTTTGATTACTTGAATGTACATGTTTGTAACCCAAATTTAATAGCAAAAGTATCCTCTCCCCTTACCTATCAAATGGATCTTGGGTGCATGACAATTTGTTATTATTTTTAGAGGGCCTACCTTCCCGGTGTGAGAAGGGGTATGACCCAAGTGGTAATGGGATAAAGCCAAGTCCTGCCAAACCACTATACAAGAAAAGTGTTTGTGTTGAAAGCCACAAACAATAGGTGTTGTTGTGTTATACCGACAACCAACCTCCCCCAAAACCCTCCAAGGCATAACCCTTGAAGGTTGGGAGACTCCATAACAGAGAGTAGTGCTGCTATATGTATAGCGACTCAAACAGATGCCCTTACTAGTAACATTGTGTAGTAGCCAAAAACCCTCTATTTGTTGACGTAAAAGGTAGGACCTTTGAAGCCGCCCTGATTCACATGGTTCTTAGTAGAGATAGTAGGGACAATCCTAAGGTTTGGTGGGGGGACAAGCCTTGGGAAACCTAGATCTCGGTATGCGTGAGAAGTGAGTGCCATGGCAGGGAGCCGGTGCTACCAAGATCCTGAAGCTATCCACTTTGAATAAGCACAGCAAGGGGACTCAATAAATACAGTCCTTTCCTAGCCTAGGTTGTACAAGTTTGTGTTTGTTGTGAATGTGAGTGATTGAAATCACTATTTTCTTGTCAAAAACATCATTCAACACATTTCCTAATAGACACAAACTGCCTTTGAACTTTAATTGCTCGCATACAATAACCAATATCACTTTTAAATAGTAGTTGTTTGCTTCTTGCCAAATCCACATCACTTTTGACCTACAGTTGTTCGCTTCTGGCATAAACTGTGTCGCTTTTAAACCGCATAAAATTACTTTTGACCTACAACTGATCGCCTCTGCAAAACCTGCTCGCTTCTGGTCAATACTGCAATCTATCTTCTAAAACTAAATCAGGTCACCTTTAAGCTATTATTGGTCACTTTTGGCTTTATCTGTGTCGCTTCTGAGCTATTACCAATCACCTCTGGTCAAACATCTACAATCAATATACATCTAGCCCAATCAATGAAATTTTTAGCCATCCTTAGCTCTGTTATTAGCTTTTTGACAATCGTCTAAGCATCTACAATCACTTGAGCATTGCCTCCTATCTTGAGCATAGAAAAACCTTGGACTCCTTGAGCTTTTGTCCTTTTGAGACCCCAAAAAATAGTAACCAACCAGCAAAACCAGTAACCAAACATTGTCTTTTGGCTTTACTTAGCCCTAGAAATACCAGCAAACAACATCAGCAACCAACTTTTCCCTTGAGTGTGTGAGCTATCCTCTGGGGAAGATCAACCCAACAACAACCAACAACCAGCAACCAAGCAACCATTAGAAAACCAAAGCAAACACCAAACTAGCAATAACAACAACACCAAACAATCAACCAACTATCACCTTTTGGGTCTCAACCTTGACAAGCCAAGTCCAACTTTCAATATCAAACATCATGCCTCAAACTAGGAGTCAATATAGAGCTAAAATGGAAGCAAAATTACGAGCTAAGATGGAAGCCAAAATACAACAATCATGATCAATGCCCCTTAAAGATGCAACCCAATTCACAACCAGTATGCCTTCTTACATGTTCGTTCCCAAAGGATACACCACTAGACCATCATCTTCACATCAAGTGCAACCCCAATCATTCATACAGACCTACGAAGAACAACCCAAGAGGGCCTATGTAAATTTCAAGACACACGTGTATGGGACCAAGTTGAGAAGCTTGTTTTATCTAATCCTAATCACTACTTCTTGCAACTTGCCCACATGGGAGCCAAATTACCAAGTGACTTTGACATATCCTCTATTCAAGAGCATGATCCTAACACTCCCACTGTTGTTGCAAAGGGAACAACCATTATAGCCACACCTTCCAATCCACCTTCCAATCCATTTCCCTCATTAGCTACCGCTACACCATCCAATCCACCACACTTGAAGTACACTTTAGAGCCTTTGATAACTCCAACTAATGTACTCCATTTCCTTTCATAAAACTTGAACATTCCACCTTCCAATGTTTCACAACACACCTTGGCTCCTACCATGACTGTATCCATGCCTCAAGTGTCACAAGTTGTCCATGTTTCACAAGTCCAAACTCCACAAGTTTCACAAGCCATTCCTATACCACAAATTCCACAAGTTTCACAAGCTACCCAAACATCACCTACCATACAAGTCTCGCAACCATCACAAACTACCACTCCTATTGCATCACATGTGGAAACCCCGTTGTACATCCCTATCACTTCCAATATGGTCTCTGTGATCTCCATGAATCCATCTCACCCACCATATAATCCCAATGTTAGTCTCATTGACATGATGGATCCACCTATTATATCGCAAGCCACTCCTAACACCCCCATCTCTTATGTTAATCCACCTCCATATAATCCTTTGCAAACTACCAATCCATCTTACGCAACTCAAGGATTACACATTGTCACCCAACACATGACGTACACCAATCCTCATGTTGTCCAAAACACCAATCCTCCCATTTCTTACCATCATACAAATCCAACTCCCAATTTGGAACCCTTGACCAACACCAATTCATCCTCCACTTTCTATGTGATGCAAACTCTTGGAGCTAATCCATCACAATATACCCAACCACCACTTGTGTCTCAAGGATGGCACTCCTCAAACACATATGTGTCACACACTAATCCTTTGACATATAATGTGAGCACACAACCTCAACAAACGGTCATACCTACATACATTCCACAACAACAACCGCAATATACACAACATTACATTTCACCTCCCAACCATCAACCCCCTTTGCAACAACAACAATTATCTCAAGTGGATGTTGAACAAATGATTAACAAAGCAGTAGGGTAAACCAAGAAGACATTTTCCTTAGGAGATATATGCGCTTATCTGTTTAACAAGTCACTTCATATGACACCTTTTTTACTGCATTTCGAAGTTCCAAAATTTGACAAATATAAAGGGAAAGGAAATATGGATGACCATCTTAGATCATTCTATGTCACATGTCTTGATGTCTCTCAAGATGATACATATCTCTTGAGACTATTCACCCAAAGATTAGTGGGGTAAGCTCTTGAATGGTTCTCTCATTTACCTTTGGGAATTAAGACCTTTGTGGAATTAGCAAACAAATTTTGATCTCATTTCACTTTTAACATTGAACACGAGGTAAACATGAATGATCTTGTCAATAACAAACAACGCAACGGTGAAGCTTTTCCTCATTTATTCAACGATGGCGCAACATGGCTAGTAAATTATCTTGGGAAATTCCTAAGAAATAGTAGCTTAATATCTTCATTCAAAATCTTCATCCTGAGTTGTCATTCCAACTACAATTGCAAAGTGCTAGCACCTTTGATGAACTTGTATCCAAAGGAACTTCCATTGAAAGGCACTATCAAGATTTTCAGAGACAACAATTCACAATCATCAAATGATAAAACCTGCTTTTGGAACAAGAACAAGAATGTTGTCAATGACAACATTGTAGATGCAAAGAACATCCAAGATGGATCTACAACAAATCAACCTTTTCAACAAAATCGACAAAGGTAAACTTCTAATCCTCGATGACCATTTACTCCCTTAGGGGAAACCATGGAGGTTGTCTTTTGCAAGCTTCTCCAAGTGGGAGATGTCATATTGCCTGAAGCACCACCTAATAGTGAATTGGTCTTCAAAGCTCCTTGGTACAAAGAAAATGAATATTGTAAATATCATAGGGTTAAAGGACATAAAACAAATGGTTGCATGCGCTTAAAACATGTCATTCAAGATTGCATCGATCAATGCCTAACCAAAATCACACCACCAACATCACAGCTGGAACAACAATCAACATCAAACTATGACCTAGATGCTTTCAAGAATCCACTTCCATCTCATGATAAGACAAGTAACCCCCACACAGGGAATGCCATCCATTACAACTATGAATCATCCGTGATTGGCCGCATTGACCATGCTCGCATCTCTACCATTACAATCCAAGGCAAAGCACCTGACTGCACGGTAGCTACTCGAAGAGGTCGTGTTACCATCCAGGGGGCACCTATCCACCCCCCTTGACCATCTTCTAGCTATAATATCCTTGATCACCTCAGTAAAACACCTACACATATTTCCATTCTTGAATTGCTTCACATATCCCCTACCCATAAAGCTATCCTCAATAAAGTCTTGCAAGAATCTTCAGTGGCCAACGATTTTGATACCACACAATTCCAATCTATGGTAACTAGCATTGCAACCCCTTGCCATCTCACCTTTTATGACAAAGATCTTCAGCCTTCCATCAATCCATCACATAATGAAGCCCTCCACATAGAAGTGTTCATCAATCAATGCCGTATTAAACGAATCTTAGTGGATTGTGGAGCTGGTCTTAATATGTGTTCTTTAAAATTAATAAAACAATTGGGATATTCTAAGAAAGATGTTGACACCTCCAAGGTCATTACCATTAAAGCATATGATGATGCTGAGAGAGATACTGAAGGAATTATCAATTTGCCAATCTAAGTTGGTCCTATCACTACTGACACCCGTTGTCAAGTTCTTTATATTGACCTTCCTTATAACATCATCCTTGGCCATCCATGGATCCATGCTCTCAAAGCAGTTCCTTCCACATACCATCAATGCCCCAAATATCCACATAATGGTGTTGAAGTTGTTGTTTATGCCAATCCTAATCCCTTTGAGTTTTGTCATACTTTTCAAGATAAATATCACATCCCTAACAGTATTCCTATCAACACCGAAGCATATCCATCATCATCCTATGTGGATCCATCTGCCCTACTTAAGCCATCATCTAGCCAATCCCCTTCAAATCTCCGTATCAAATATACTGAACATCGTCTGGGTGAGTACACATTGCAAGAAGCTTCATCTACATCCATTTCTAATACAAAAGTTGGATCCCCTTTAGTAAGAGAGACTTCTACCTTGAATACCATCAATGATTCCTCCTTTCATATCACTAACATTTTTCAAGAAATCTCTATCTTCATGATTTCCACAAACTCATCTAGCTGAAACCCTTCATCTGTTACCCTTTCACTCGTATATCCAGATCTCGTCGATTGGGACCAACAGGGGCACCACTATTGGACACATTTGAAAATGATGAAGCTATCACCAAATTCATGGGCTTACAACAAGGCATTCCATTGGGCGAAAAGCAAGTTTCATGATGGACCTACCTAAGCTAGCATATTTTGGCGGAAGTATGAAATCCTTCAGTCACAAAAGTGAAATAAATAGAATCAAAAAAGATAGGTCACTAGGTGAAAACCAAAAGACACCTCTTGACCATGAAAAAATAAAAATAAAGGATGTATCTGAGGGTGAAAACCTCTTTGAGTCACCTGAGGATGGGGGATTTGATCTTCCTGTCACCACTGACTATCATGAGAAATCAACAGTGCTAGTTGAAAAATCACAAGACTTGAACTTGGGCACAAAGAAAAATCCAAAGATCACTTTTTTGGCAGCATCATTATCAAAATAGGAAAGAAGAGATTTCACAACATTTTTTCTAAAAAGTGCTATCAATTTTGCATGGACTTACGCTGACATACTGGGTCTAGATCCATCACTTGTGGTACATCATCTAGCGGTATCTCCTAATGCAAAACTTGTCAAACAAAAATTCAACAAAATACATCCACAAGTAGCTCTATTGGTCAAGGTAGAGATTCAAAAGTTGTTAGAAGCAAAGTTCATAAAGCCTATTGATTATCTAGAATGGGTTTCAAACTTGGTACCTGTAGTGAAACCTGATGGACAAGTTCATTGTTGCACAGATTTTAGAGATCTTAATAAAGCATGCCCTAAAGATGACTTTCTACCACCAAGCATAGATAACATTGTAGATCTCATAGCTGGACATGAAATGCTATCTTTGATGGATGGATTCTCAGGATATAACCAAATCAGAATAGCAGAGGAAGATCAAGATAAAACATCATTTATTTGTCCATGGGGTACATACTACTAGGTTGTAATTCCTTTTGGTCTCAAGAACGATGGAGCTACTTATCAACGAGCCATGACAGTTATTTTCCATGACCTTTTTCACACTATCATGGAAGACTATGTAGATGATATTCTAGGGAAATCCAAGACAAGAGAAGGACATCTACAGGTATTAGCACAAATCTTTGATCGACTAGGAAAGTATCAAGTCAGGATAAATCCAAAGAAATGTGTATTTGGTGTAACATCTAGAAAATTGTTGGGATACATTATGTCTCAACAAGGAATAGAAGTGGACCCTGACAAAGTAAAAGCTATCATGGAAATGCCTCCACCATCAAATCTAAAGTAGCTTCATAGTCTACAAGGAAGGTTACAATCCATTTGTAGATCTATCTCACAACTAGCAGACAAATGTCATCCTTTTCAACATCTTCTTCGCAAGGGTGAACCTTTTAAGTGGGATGAAAAGTGTCAACAGGGCTTTGACAAAATAAAGGAATATCTAGAAACACCTCCTATGTTAGTATCTCCTATACTTGATCGCCCATTATTGCTCTACATATCTTCAACAACATCAGCATTGGGTGCCCTATTAACTCAGCATGATGATTCAAGAAAAGAGCAAGCCATTTACTACATCAGCAGAACTCTCGTGGGATATGAACTTAATTATTCATCTATGGAAAAAGCATGTTTAGCATTGGTGTTTGCTTCCCAAAAGTTGCAACATTACATGTTGAACCAAACAACAAAGCTCATATCTAATGTTGATCCACTCAAATATCTTCTCTCCAAAGCAATCCTTACGGGAAGACTGGCAAATGGGTTATGATCTTAAGTGAATTTGGCATACAATATGTGGATTGAAAGGCCATAAAAGGACAAGTCATCACTGATCAGTTAGCTGCAGCACCTATCACAGATATTCATCCAATACAACCAGAATTCCCTAATGAAGAATTGTTTAACCTAACTTCACTGACATTGTGGTAGCTATATTTTGATGGGTCTTACACACAACATGGATTAGGAGTAGGTATATTGTTTGTTACCCCTCAAGGAGATTGTATCCCGAAGTCATACAGAATTGCATTTCCATGTACCAATACATAGCAAAATATGAAGCTTTAATCATAGGATTACGCATGGCCATACAATGGGCTATCAAACAGCTACAGGTCTTTGGTGACTCTCAATTGGTTATCAAACAGGTCCTAGATGAATATCAAACAAAAGATGAGAAGCTTCTTCCATACAAGCTAATGGTTGATGATTTCAAGAAGTATTTTGATAGTATCACCTTTGAACAGATCCCAAGGATACAAAACAAAGCAGCAGATGCTATGGCTATGATTGGATCTCTTCTAGACATACCTTCCAATGCACACAAGTGTGAGTTTCTTGTTGAACAACTTCTAATTCTAGCATTTGAAGTACCACAGTCTGAGCTTATATATGAAATTGTTGGTCCCAATTCGCCTTGGTACGAGGACAAATACAAGTATCTCTGTAATCAAACCTTTCTATTTCAACTATCTAACACCCAACGAAAAACCTTTATCCATAGAGCCTCTTGCTACACTATCGTAGGAGACACCCTATAGCACAGGAGTCTTGATAGTATCCTTCTTAGATGTCTTGATTTTGAGAAAGCAAAGGTTGCCTTATGTGAAGTATATGAAGGTGTCTATGGATCGCATTTTGCTGGCCCTGGTCTTGTTAAGAAACTTCTACGAGATGGATACTATTGGCCAACTATGAAGAAAGATGCACACCAATTTGCAAAGAGATATCTACAATGTCAGAAACATGGGGATCTAATACATGCACCAGCACATGAACTTCAGCCTATCACTACTCCATGGCCCTTCTCGTAATGGGGACTTGATCTCATAGGTAAAATCCATCTAACTTCATCAAATGGTCATAAGTCTATCATAACCGCCACTGAATACTTCACAAAGTGGGTGCAAACAATAGCAATGACTTATATTACTGGCAAGCAAATATCCAAGTTTATCCTATATTACATCATTTACTGTTATGGAGCTTCTCAAGCCATTGTTACTGATAATGGTCGTCCCTTCAAGAATCAAGAGGTTAGAGATCTTTGTAGCAAGTTCCATGTCCATCATAGATTCTCTATGCCTTACTATCCTCAAAGTAATGGCCAAGCTGAGGCTTCTAACAAAACAATTATCAAGATCCTTAAAAAGATAGTCAATGAAGCTGGTTGTGATTGGCATTTGCAACTTAATCCTACATTATGGGCATATAGAACAAGTATCAGAACTCCCACTGGAGCTACACCCTACGCTCTTGTGTATGACACTGAAGCTATCTTACCTATTGAGGTTGAGATCCCCTCATTGCGACTATCTCTACAGCATACTATTTTAGATGAAGAATATCGAGTATCTAGACTCCATGATCTTGAGCTATTAGATGAATGGCATCTTACAACACTCAACCATCTCCAAGTCTATCAAAATTGTCTGCGTCACATCTATAACAAGAAAATAAGAGAACGCTGATTTCAAGTTAGGGATCTTGTCCTTAAAGCAAAATCAAAGAAATCAGCAACACCGAGAGAAACAGGGAAAGTTTGAACCTAATTGGCTTTGTCCTTTTATCATCACATCAATCTATGGATCCGGGGCATACACTCTCTCAACACCTGAAGGTATTCCCTTGGATGAACTAGTCAATAGCATCCATCTCAAGAATTTCTACCCATGAACCTCAGCGTATTCCAAAAAAATAAAAAATAAATAAATAATAAAAAATAAAATAATAATAATAAGATAAATAATTCGTCCTCTGGTGAAAACCTGGTAAACAGGCACCTTGGATAAGTACCATAGTGAAAACCTGGCAAACAAGTGCTATGTGTAGCGACTAGCTTCTATCATCTGCTTAGTTTGTTTGATCACAACTTTTTCATAGCATACTTCAACGTCTTACCTACATAATCCATATCATAATCCACATTTCACCTTGTACAAACATTGTTGTCCATTTATCCATAATAAAATCCTTTCTGCCCTTGCCTCTACCATGCTAGCTTTCACAGTTTGGATTTCATTGGGGTATTTATATCATTTGGCACCTTAGCATCTTGTTCACACCAATTCACCCATTATGGCCTTTCCATAATAAACATCATCCTGCACTGGGGGCACTTGTTGAGCCTTATTTGGAAGTGGATACCTATAGCTCTAGCTCATAACACAGCAAACACCCAGCTTCAAACACAACAAACATTCAACTTCAAGCACAACAAACATCCAACTTTAAACGTGGCAAACATTTACAACCAGGATCAAAGCGCAACAATCACCAAAAATCAAAACATATCAAAATCCAAAAAAAATAAAACATCTCAAATTTAACCAAGCAATAAAGTTGATCTTTTGATATCAACCATCAACACAAAAAGTAAGAACTACATCATAGCTCTATCGTTAAATGCTTGATCCCGTGGATATAGGGTATGTAGGCAATCTGAGATGTGAAGGAAGCACTCAGATTCAGGAAAAGACGATAACCCCTTCTTCATCGCCCATCTTTCATCTTTCTTCCAATCATCCTCCAATCTTTCATCTCCCTTTCTTCTATTTTTCATCACTTACATCATCAATAAACCCAAAACTACATATTTATCATGTCTCATCACTATCATAATGTGCTTTGATCCCATGGACACAGGGTATGTAGGCAGTCTAGAATACGAAGGAAGTATCCAGTATGCAAGCATAGATGATCCACCCCATCTTCTTCATCTTCTTTCATTTTCCATCTTCTTCTCTTTGACCAGCTCAAGCAAGAAGCAGACTATGCACATTAGTGAAAGCTCAAGCACTTTAACAACTCAAGAATAAGCCAGAAGCTATTTTGTCTGCATGCTTTAAGCCAACATTTGCTATAGCATTTCATCAACATCTTTAGTCTTCAATAGGATGTAGCTTTCCTCTCAAACAAGGCACTTGCTTGATAAGGTTATTAGGTGTTGGGAGAAGTGGAGGTAAATTGGATGGTGGGATAGTAGGAGTTGGAAGTAGTGTAGGTAAATTGAATGGTGGAAGGTGTATGGTCACATGCTTTTGACACTTGTAGGATGATGGAGGTGGAATGGAAACATATGTTTTGGGTACATGATAGGATTTTTTATGGAAAGTGGTGGACTTAGAAAGTATGGAGGAAGTACCAACATCTTGACATTGTTTACCTTGGGTGTATATCCAAGGCCATATGAGCGTGGAGGAATATAGACATGGATAGGCTCCAAAATAACTTGTTCATAAAGGCCTAAGCCTTTACCTTGATAGTTCATGTTTTGGAGTATGCGATGGACTATAGGAATAGGTGTGGTTTGGGAACTAGACTTAAGCTCATTATTAGATGGAGAAGGTGAGGTGGTAGACAACAGTTGTTGTGTTCCCAAGGAATAATATTCGTGGATGAAGGTGGTAAGAGCAATAGGATATGATGGTGAGTTTGAAATGGGATTGATAGTGGACGATGATGAAGTATCCTTAGGATCTTGATTATGTTCATTATGATCCAAGGTATTTGTTTGATCTTCTAGGTTAGCTTAGGAGCCATGTATCTCATCATGGGGAGTGAAAGTTATAGGATTATGGTTAGGTGGAGTGATAAGATGTTGACCATAGAATGCATAAAGTTGATGAAGGGGATCATCATGGTCTTCTTGATAATAGAGGAGATCTTGATCATAGATGGGAGCTTGATCATGGATAGGATTAAGTGTGTGATGGATGGGCTGGATGGAGGAGATTTGATCTTGATTTGGATTTGGGACTAATGTTTCCTCATGCTTAGGATTATGCCCTTGACACAACTCTTGACTTTGAGTGGAAATGGAAGTGGATGACTCTTGCAGAAGCTTGGCATGTTCTTGATAGTCAACCATGTGAGGGCATGATGGAGGTTGACTTGGACTCATGGGGGGAGACTCTTGAATAGGCTCAAGGGGTTTTGGACTATATGAATAGGTTGTAGGAATGGACATGGTGTTGGAAGGTTTCTTGGTAGACTCAAGGATAGGACTTTGATGACATGGTTGATTCCTTGCTAGTAGCCCTTGGATCACATCCATTATAGGTGTAGGGGTGGTGGAATGGGTAACGAGGGAGGAAGTTGAAGGCTTAAGATTAGGATTAGGAGGAATGGAAGGTTCCCACGGTGGAGGAATAAAAGGGGTGTTGGATGGGTTAGGCTTAGGGTTTTGACTTGGATTAGATGGAGGATCAAAGGGGTTGAATGTGTTAGAACTAAAAATTAGCCTAAAATTTCTGACAAAAAAAATTCATTTCTTCACCAAAAATACTATCACCTAACATGTCATTTTAAAATTTTCCTCAGTTGAAATACTCCATTTATAGGCCCTATAAGTCATTACCTTAACAAATTCACATTCGTCACCCTACCCGCAAATGAAAAAGGTCATGTCAAAGAGACTACACTATATTGGTAGAATTCATTTTAAGGTCCCTTCGAAGAAGTAGTATGGACAATATCAAGGAGAGAATATCTTATCGAAGGAACTCATTTTAGTGTCCCTTCGATAATCTGACTAAATTCTTATCAAAGACACCATGGCATATCGAAGGATAATGTTTTAGGGTCTCTTTGATAACTCAAGAACTAGACCACCAAGGGACATAAATATTTTAATAACTATGACATGATTTTTAGAGAAAATACACCTCAACACTTAGGAAATAGAAAAAACATCTCTTGGACATGACTCATCAATGTATCGAAGTGACAATAAAAGGTTGAAGGGACAAAGCCTGACTTACATAATTGAAGAATTGAAGAAATTATAGATTATCAGGATGAGTGATTCATGGGTCCCTTCGGTGTCACATAAGCACTAAAGTTCATCAAAGAGAAAAATATGCATCAGCGAGGCAAGGAAATTTGTCCCTTCAATAAAGTGATGGCCCTTGACAAAGTTAATGATGAATCAATGGTACTAGAAAATAAACATGTACAATTAGAGCAAATCTTCACTTTGGAGTTCATTATGAAAGATAAATCACTACTACATATAATTGTGCTAGCCATGAATATACCAATTAGCTTTCTAGGATCAACATGTTCATTTCTTGAGTAGTATTGGGGTCAGAAGCTTTATCAAAATCATTTAGCATCAGATACACCATCATGGAGAGGGGACCTTGAACAAATTTTAAGTGGTCACGGGTGCCTTATGGAGACTAACAGATTGTGGTGTTACAATTTTTGTGGATTTCATTGTTGTCTTTATTAATTACAGTTGTTAAGGTTTTAGTAATGTTTGCCAAAATGTAAATGAAAAGTCACCACTTTAGACATAAGGGCCCAAAGCTTGTTGCTTCCCATATATAAGGGAAACCCAGGCCAAGTTTTAAAGAGGATATCATCATAATCATTAGCATCTAGCCATACTCATAGAATATAATGTAGACAAAACCTTTGATATGAATTTTGAAGCAATCTAATGGAGAAAAAAGTTTAAATTGGTGGCCCAATTTCTGGTGTTTAATTATTCTATTGATATTAATTCGTATACGTTAACTTGTTGTCTCCAAAGTGGTCTTTCTATGTTATTCAAATTAAGTGTATCAAAAATATATTTAATTTTTCAAGACACACTTGCTACCTCTGTGTGATTTTCTTGATTGGTTTCTGTGAGAAGTGAATTAATATCCTCTTTAAAAGAGATTCATTTTAACTGGTTTATGCCCCCTTTTGAATTAATCATCTTAATTGGTTTCCTTCAAACAAGAATTAAAAGTCCTTTCAAACATCACAATAACTTAGGAAGATATCACTGGGATTTTCTTGAGAAGAGTTCAATAACTGATAAACTTGCACATTTATACAAAGTGTAAACATCCAAAAGTGTCAAGCAGTTAGAGTTAAGCTAAGAGAGAGGATCCACATATTATACACATCTTGACTCCATTTACCCAATAGGAATAGGCATTGATCTCACTCACTTCAAAACAATACTCTACTTATTCACATATTTAAATTTCAAGCATTAGTAGTAGGATTAACTATTAGTCTTATATCTATTTCACATTCACATGCCATTACGAAAAAGATTGCTATAGTCAAAGTACATACAACCCTTAAATCTAATTCATTATCAAGGTGTATACTCCTAGGTCTAGCAGAGCATGAAGAGTAGGGAGTTATAAACCACATTGGTTAACTTCATTCATTGGCCAAAATATTGTCAAACCTGACCATAGAACCTGGCATACACTTAGGGTTTACAATCTACAATTTTGGGAACTAATAGATTTGGTGACTCTACTGGGGATAAACCTAAGAAAACCTAGTAGAAGACCATCATAATAGAGATGTTGATGTTACATAATAATGGGTTACACTTTTTGGCCAAACTTGACATTGAAATCAACATTTTGAACTAAATCTTCACTTTCTAACACCTATAGCTTCTAAACCATTAGGAATTTGAAGATGATGTGAACTCGTGATTTGTGAGATTTTGTTTTTAGATTCTAAATATATTAAAAAAAAAAATGGAGGTAAATTGTAAATTTTTTTGCGTCTCCTTTGATAATTAGTTTTTAATAGTAAACAACAATTTTAAAAAGTGATGTGTATTCTATAGCACATAACTTTTTTTCTAAAAAGGATAAAAATCTGATTCTTTTGAATTTAGATTGGTAACACCGATACATAATATATGCATTTGGTTTCATAGTTTTTTGTTGAATATTTTTTTTTTAATTGAGTTTTGAAGTCAAACCAATTATAATTTAGACATAGGCGTATTCAGTAAAACATATTTTTTCTATATGTATCGAAATTCAATTTTTCTTTTTTTGTTGAAACAAGGACATCAATACCTAGTGCATAGATATTTTTTAGAATTTTTTTCACTAGTTTACTAATTTTCCATGTGTGTAGAACAGAGAACTTTGTGTTAGGTGAAAAACCTACATTCACAAGAAATAAAAATAAATATAATAATTAAATTAAATATATTTAAAATCATACTTTTTGGAAAGCTTATAATAAGGACTACATACTTACAAAATATAAATTTTAAATGAATTCATTTGATCCCCCAAAAGGTAAATCAAAAGTGATTTTTTATCAGCATTTTGATAGGTGTAGAGGAGACTCCATTAGAGGTATGGTTTAAAACCAGCGGGGTTCTATCCAAGAGGGTTTGGATCTAAGGGGGTTTGATTAAACCCTCTTCAATTAAAATCCTTTAAATGGAACCTTTCAAGGCTTAAAACATTAAATTTTCTAAAAATATGTGATTTCAACAAAAATCAGGATGTCCTGGAAAGTGTAACCCATTATTGTGGCAGCGCCTAACAAGAAATTATGAATCATAGCTCTGCTGGTGGAGAAAAATACAGAAGATAAAATCATTCCTCTCTAAGAGAGGTGGTGACTCTAAACAAAAATCCTAGACACATTATGTATGAATGATAAATTGAATATCAAATCAAAAAGATTGGATTTTAAGGAACCAAAATATCACAATCTCTTATAACATGGAGGGTAGAAGGTCCTTGCAAAAGGGAAGTCCAAAGAAAGATGGTAAGAATTAGAACATTTGATAAACAATCTCCTTTGACTTCAAAGGCCGCTGCTAAGAAGAATAGAGGAACATCAAATCAGCTAGAGGGCACACAAAACAATGACCATATTACTCAAGAAAATACATCAAAACAACCTCTCACAACACACAACAATTTTGATCCTCTACATGGATCAGAATTTCATGAAGGATTTCCATCAAGGGGCTACCCAACCTAGCCTAAACAAAATAGCTGAAGTAATATTGTTCACCATTTTCAAGCTGACCCTCAAAAGTAGAGTGAATTTGAGGCATGACCTGAACAAGAAAGGATACAAATCCAAAGAGAGTATGATTATAGAATGGCACTTCAATAGGGTGAAGAAGTTCAATATGGTTCCATGGATCAGATGGCATCCACAGAGACTCATGTTAGTACACTAGAAGACACATAGACTGTTGAGGAGGTACAACAAAATCTACAAAAATTATAGGAAGGGCTCAGGTTATCCAAACTAAAGGAAGAGGAAGAATGAATGAAACAAGAGTTACAACAAATAAAATGTTGAAATTAGGGCAGGCAACTAAGAGGGGGGTGAATCAGTTGTCACAAAACTTTATCTTTTGCTACATTTAATCTTCTTTACCACTTATTAACAGATTAATGATATAACCATGAAAACATGAATCAAGAACACATGAGCAGAAACACAATCAACACACATAACACCAGGATTTTTACATGGAAACCCAGTTAAGGGAACAACCACGGTGGGGGTTAACCCACAAGATTTATCCTTTGTTAAAAGAATAGAAAAATGGGAAGGCACCTGCCTTCGGGCACACTACACAAAGCTCACTGCTCCAAGAGACTCACTATCTACAAAAACATTCACATGGTTAACATTGAAAGGTTGAACTGAGAAACATCTTCTCCATGCCAAGGTTCAGTTCCATTGAAGCTCACAACACCTCTACTCTACTCCCAAACACTTCTTCACTACCTCCCCATCTTCACACACATGGGCACATTTACACAACTTCATTACACTTATTTATACATGGCATCAACTTTGGAATGAACATCAAAGTCGGCCTTACAATCATCTATCTGGAACATTCTCCAAGATAGGAATTACAAGAAATTATAATCGCAAGACTTGACTTAATACAAAATGCTACATGTGGACCACTACACTGTCGACCAAACATAGCTAGGACTCTAATCTTCCTTGAACAACATGCCACGCTCCATAGAACTTCTCTTAGATCATCTGAAACATGCACGAAGCATCCGGTTGGCCAAGACTGGAAAGAACAACAACACCCAAGGAGAAATCTTCAACTACGAGTTCAATCCTCAATTTGGACCACCAACACAATAGGCACATGATCCAGAGATGTCCACAAACACAATGAAATCAACAAGAACAATCATACCACCTCAAATCACCAGAATCACTTGCATCTTCATACAGGAACTTAAGAACACTAACTGTCATGATTGTCACACTAGAAAGATTGGTTGCAGACCTCTAAACCATGAACCACTTGAGTTGAGGATACACACCAACATCCCAAACATACCTCTAGAACCACATACCATAATATTCCAATGTGGAGCAATCCAGACCAAATTCTTGTCACTATGTTACCTCTGAACAACTCCAACACCCGGTTCTACTCAGATGGTCATAACTTCACCAATCCTCCATGCAGACCTCTCAATCTTAACTGGAGAAACTTTAGACAATCCTCTACAAAACCCTTTAATCTGTAGACTCTGATCTTCATCTCACTGGGAATGCAGAGTAATCTACTTTACTGAACTGCACTATCTTCACTGTCTCTGACAAAGAGATATGTTGACATCAATGACAACACATCATAGGCACATATTTGCAACAATCTCCCCCTTTGTCATTGATGGCAACATATGATGTGAAAACTGATTCAACCATCAAGACAAGGACTTCATCCCCTTTCTCTTATCACACCTGTAGGGTGCTACCACAATAATGGGTTACACTTTCTGGGACATCCTAATTTTTACTGAAATCACATATTTTTAGAAAATATAATGTTTTAAGCCTTGAAAGGTTCCATTTAAAGGATTTTAATTGAAGAGGGTTTGATCAAACCCCCTTAGATTCAAATTGATAGAACCCTGCTAGTTTTAAACCATATCTATAATGGAGTCTCCTCTAAACCTATCAAAATGCTGTTTAAAAACCAATTTTGATTTATCTTTTGAGGGATCAAATGAATTCATTTAAAATATATGCTTTGTAAGTATGTAGTTCTTATTATAAGCTTCCCAAAGAATATAATTTTAAATATATTTAATTTGATTATTATATTTATTTTTTATTTCTTGTGAATATATATTTTTCACCGAACATCAAGTTCTCTATTCTACACACATGGAAAATTAGTAAATCACTGAAACAAAATTATGAAAAATATCTATGCACTAGGTGTTGATGTCCTTGTTTCAACAAAAAAAAAGAATTTTGATACATACAGAAAAAGTTATGTTTTACAGAATACGCCTATGTCTAAATTATAATTGTTTGACTTCAAAAATTAATTAAAAAATATATATTCAACAAAACATTATGAAACCAAATCCATACACTATATATCGATGTTACCAATCTAAATTAAAAAGAATCAAAATTTTATCCTTTGTAGAAAAAAAGTTATGTGCTATGGAATACGCATCACTTTAAAAAAATGTTGTTTGCTATTAAAAACCAGTTATCAAAGGACATGCAAAAAAATTTACAATTTAACTCCAAATTTTAAAAAAAATACTTTTAGAATCTACAACAAAATATCACAAATCACTAGTTCGCATCATCTTCAAATTCCTAATGGTTTAGCAGCTATAGGTGTTAGAACGTGAAGATTTAGTTCAAAATATTGATTTCAATGTCACGTTTGTCCAAAAAGTGTAACCTATTATTGTGGGATGACCCTGCAACCACTTTCTTCGCTACTCCCCCTTTCACCAACAACTACTTCTGAGTTTTTCACATGACTTCTCTCCCCCTTTGACATCAATGGCAAAGGGCACATATTTTCAATCATCTCTCCCCATTTTTGTTTCTTAGATAAAACCAAACTCAACTCCAGAATTAACATATTGACTACTCCCCCTGAGTAGCATCCCCTTAACATCAATCTGGATCATAAGATATGACTATGAGTTCCACCAGACTGATGCACACTAGTGCACCTTAGTTCTGAATAGGAGGGGTAATAACCCCTAGCTTCACTCTGAGATACTCAAAAGTATCCTTAGGTAGAGGCTTAGTGAAGATATCTGCAATCTGATCCTTTGAAGAAACAAACTCCAATCTGACTTCATTCTCATTTACCTTCTCTCTCAAAAAGTGAAACTTGATGGATATGTACTTTATCTTTGAATGCAACACTGGATTCTTTCAGATGTTTATTGCACTTGAATTATCATAGAAGATTGTTACAGGCTCTTCAAACACATTTCTGATATCCTTCAACATTTTCTTCATCCACAAAACTTGAGTACAATTACTTGCTATTGCTATATACTATGCCTTAGTAGTAGACAAAGATATTGCCTCCTATTTTTTGCTGAACCAAGAAACCAATCTCTTTCCCAATAAAAATGCACCACCACTAGTACTCTTCCTGTCATCCACATCTCTTGCCCAATCAGTATTTGTATATGCATGAAGGGTGAAATCTTCATCCTTAGGATACCATAAGCCATAATCAGATGTGCCCTATAGATATCTAAAAATTCTTTTGACTACTACAACATGAGATTCTCTAGGATGAGCTTGAAATCTAGCAACAAGGCCAACTGCATTCATAATATCAGATCTAGTTTGAGTCAAATAAAATAGTCCTCCAATCATTGATCTATACCTTTTCTAATCTTCCTTAGGGGAATCATCATCTTTACTCAACTTGAATCCGGTTATCATAGGAGTACTAACTAGTTTTGAATCCTCCATTCCAAACTTTTTCAACAACACTTTCACATAGTTAGACTGCGATATGAAGATTCCCTTATCTGACTGAATGATTTGCAGGCCTAAGAAGAAATTCATTTCACCAAACATGGACATCTCAAATTCACTTTGCATCTAATCAGCAAATTTGTTACACATGCTCTCATTTCCACCAAAGATGATATCATCAACAAATACCTCAACAATCAAGATGTGTTCATGATCAATTTTGAAATAAAGATTACTGTTAGGTGTGCCTTTGCTAAAACCTAACTTTAGTAGATAGTTATCCAATCTTGCATACCAGCTCTTGGGGCTTGTTTAAGTCCATATAATGCTTTCCTCAATCTATAGACCATATATCCTTGAATAGACAACTGGAATCCTTCTGGTTGCTCAATGTAGACTTTTCTTCCAACTCTCCATTTAGGAATGCTGACTTGGCATCCATCTGGTAAACTTTGAAATCTTTGTAAGTAGCAAAGGCAAGAAATAATCTGATTGCTTCAATTCTTGCCACCGAAGCAAACATTTCTTCAAAATCAATTCCCTCTACTTGAGAATATCCTTTGCATACCAATCTTGCTTTGTTTCTCACTTCACCATCTTCATTCAATTTATTTTAGAAGACCCATTTAGTTCCAATTAGATTTTTGTTTTCAAGTCTAGGAACAAGATCCCAAGTATGATTCTTTTCAATTTGCATTAATTCTTCTTCCATTGCTTTTACCCAACTTTCATCATTACAAGCTTCATTCACTGATTTTGGTTCAATCTTTGAAACCAAACAATACTCCACTTGTTCTTTAGCAATTTTTCTTCTAGTTTGAACACCTTTATTTTTATCTCCTATGATCTGATCTTCAGAATGATTCAACCTTACATACCTAGGAGTTTTGGGATTTTCTTGAACTTCTAATTCTTGAACTTGTTCCTCAACATTTGCACTAGCTTCTTGAGTTACTGGATTCTTCAGAGCAATCTGAATCTGAGTTTGATTTTGAACTTGCTTTCCTTTAGTTGGAATTTCATTTTGATCATCTGATTCATATCCACAAGACTTGGAAGGTCTCTCCTTTCTTTCATCAACCTTGATATTAGCACTTTCAACAATCCTTTTCAATCTCTTGTTAAAGCACTGGTATGCCTTGCTTTGGTTAGAATAACCCAGAAATATTCCTTAATCACATGTTGTATCAAACTTGCCTAGATCTTCATCTCTCTTGATATAGCATTTACTACTGAAAAACTTTGAAGTATTTCACAGTAGGAGCATTACCAAACCATAGTTTATAAGGTGTTTTACCAGTATTACCTTTGATCTACACTCGGTTAAGAGTGTAGACAACAATACTCACAGTCTCTCTCCAATAGACATGTGGAACATTTGCCTCCATCATCATGGTTCTAGCAGCCTCTTGAATAGTCTGGTTCTTCCCTTCCACAACTCCATTTTGCTGAGGAGTCCTAGGAGCATATAACTGTCTTCGTATTCCATGCTTTTCAAAAAATGCATTAAAGTCACCAGAGGTAAACTCTCCACCTCTACAGATCTCAGACGCTTTATCTTCACACCAATCTCATTTTCCACCATAGCCTTAAACACCTTGAATCTATCAAGAGCCTCAAATTTCTCTCTCAAGAAAGTGACCCATATCATCCAGGAGTAATCATCAATCAGTAACATAAAGTATATGTCTCCTTGCAAACTCTTAACTTTGGAAAGACCACACAAATTAGTGTGTACAAGTTCCAACAATCTACTTGAAAATTGTTCTTTACTTTTGAATGTAGCTCTGTTCCATTTTCCCAACTGACATTCCTTACACATGGTATTAGTAGGTTTCACAAGCTTTGGAAGATCTCTCATAGCTTGAGTAGTACTTATCTTGACAATGTTATCAAATTTTACATGACACATTCTCCTATGCCATAACCAACTCTGATCAATTTGAGAAATCAAACAACTTTTACCAGTACCACTTAAATGAAAGATACTACCTCTAGTCTGTGTACCAGATGCAATCTCAATTCTGGAGCTTCCCAAAATTCTACATTTTCCATCCTTGAATTGGAGATCATACCCTTTGTCAACCAATTGTCCAACACTGAGAAAATTATGCTTCAATCCTTCTACATACAAAACATCATTACTATTATTCTTACCATCAAGAGAGATAGATCCTCTACCACGGATTCTACCAATTGAATTGTCTCCAAACTTCACAATTCCACCTTCATATCTTTCCAAACTTACAAACTTATGTTTATCACTAGTCATATGATGAGAACATCCACTGTTAATCACCCATTCATCCTTTTCTTCAACCTGATCAGCCAAGGCACTTTCCACATTCACATAGCTAGCAGATTCAGTAGGCACTGGATCTTCTTCTTTGATAGCAATGAACACCCATTCATTTTAAGAGGTACTTCCCATATCAGATTCATCATCTGTGACTCCTTCATCAGTAGCTTCATGGACATAGTAGCATTTCTTCTAAACCCTAGGTATGTTAGGGTTTGGCTTTGAAACCCTCTCCAGACATCTTGAAGCAAAATGACCAATCTTATTGCAAGCAAAACATTTGAAAGGCAACTTTCCTTCATACTTACTAGATCCTCTTGGTAATCTTTTGGCAACAAGGGCTTCAAGTTCCTTCCTTGACTTCTCATATCTGGTTAGTCTTCTTGAAGAGGTTTCACCTTGATCAAATCTTTTCTTTTTGAAAACACTGGCCTTAAATGCAGATTCTGATTTAGGAAGAGAATCACCAAACTCACTCATTTCAAATGTTGAAAGCTTTCCAACTAATTGATCCCTTGTAACATCTATCACAGTCGTGATCTCCTCAATAGAAGAAAATCTATACTTGTATGAAGTAGGTAAGGATTTGAGCACCTTGGCAACAATCTCTGATTCTTCCAATTTTCCACCAGCACACCTGATACTGCACGCAAGTTCATTCACCTCCTACATGTCGAAAGTGATGTTTTCATCTTCACTCATGCTCAAACATTCATATCTACCCTTTAGGCGCTGTAACTTAGCACATTTGACATATGCATCACCTTCATACAGAGTTTCCAACCTCTTCCATATTTCATGAGCAGTTTGCAATTCCATGACATTTGTCATTTTTGTATCAGTCAAGGCACTCAACAATGCTTCTTTAGCCCGAATGTTGTATTCAGCTTCTTTGATTTCATCTAGAGTTGTAGGACCATTCTTCGAAGGAGTATACTTATTCTTAGTTATCAACCAATAAGGATCACCCATGCATTGCAAATGACACTCCATGCGATTCTTCCAAAGAGAGTAATTTGTTCCATCAAATCTCATACTGTCCTTGTATGTCAACATCCTGGATCTCCTCAAGAAGTCAAGCTTCTTTTAGAGGAACCAGTTCTAATACCAATTGTTGAAATTAGGGTAGACAGCTGAGAGGGGGGGTGAATCAGTTGTCACAAAACTTTATCTTTTGCTGCATTTAATCTCCTTTATCACTTATTAACAGATTAATGTTATAACCATGAAAGCATGAATCAACAACACGAGTAGAAACATAATCAACACACATAGCGCTAGGTTTTTTACGTGGAAACCCGGTTAAGGGGAAAACCACGGTGGGGATTAACCCACAAGATTTATTCTCTATTAAAAGAATAGAAAAATGGGAAGATACCTGCCTTCGGGCACACTACCCAGATCTCACTGCTCCAAGAGACTCACTGTCTACAAAGACATTCACATGGTTAACACTGAAAGGTTGAACTAAGAAATAGCATTTTCTCCATGCCAAGGTTTAGTTCCATTGAAGCTCACAACACCTCTGCTCTTCCCCCAAAAACTTCTTCACTACCTCCGCATCTTCACACATATGGGCACATTTACATCACTTCATTACACTTATTTATATGTGGCATCGACTTTGGAATGAACATCAAAGTTGACCTTACAATCATCTATCTAGAACATTCTCCAAGATAGGCATTACATGAAATTACAATCACAAGAATTGACTTAATCCAAAATTCTACATGCAGACCACTACACTATTGGCCAAACATAGTTGGGACTCAAATCTTCCTCAAACAATACACCACACTCCATAGAACTTCTCTTAGATCATCCTCAAGATGCACAAAGCATCTGGTCAGCCAAGACTGGAAAGAACAGCAATACCCAAGGAGAAATCTTCAACTACAAGCTCAATCCTCAATGCGGACCACCAACACAATAGGCACACAATCCAAAGACCTCCACAAACACAATGAAATGAACAAGAATAACCGCACCACTTCAAATCACCAGAATCACTTGCATCTTCATATGGGAACTTAAGAACACTAATTTTCATGACTGTCACACTAGAAAGATTGCTTGCAAACCTCCAAACCATGAACCACTTGAGTTAAGGATACACACCAACGTCCCAAACATACCTCTAGAACTGCAGACCATAATATTCCAATGCAGAGAAATCCAAACCAAATTCCTATCACTTTGTTACCTTTAAACAACTGCAAAACCTGGTTCTACTCAGATGGCCATATCTTCACCAATCCTCCATGCAAACCTATCAAATTTTAACTAGAGCAACTTCAGACAATCCTCTACAAAACCCTTTAATTTGCAGACTCTGATCTTTGTCTCACTGGGAATGCGGGGCAATCTACTTTACTAAACTGCACTGTCTTCACTATCTTTGATAAAGAGATATGTTGACATCAATGACAACACATCATAGGCACATATTTGCAACATAAAATATCGATGTACAACAAGTAGCTCAAAATATATACACCCCACAAGAAAGGCAAGCCTGCCCATACAAGTAATTCACAAGAGTCACACCAGAATGTAAGTGGTCCAAAGGTTTTAAAAACACCTCAAAATGTAATAGGAAATCCAAACAACACAAATTATGTACAGCAGAATATTCCACCACAAATCTTAACTTCACAAAATATTCCTAAAACTTCCCAAAACATGGCTAACACCTACCCACCTCATGGTCAGTAGTACGTGATGCAAAGCTACAAGGGATTGATCCCAAACCCTCGAAACTCCACAGGTAAAATGCTTCCTTCTATCAGTGAGAGAAATCTATTGTTCTCCTGACATATTCCATCGGCCAAACCTATGGCTATTGGCATTAACTAATCCTCATTGCCTGATAGTAGACTTCACACCAATGAGCCTCGACATAACTTCGTCATTGGTTGCCTATCAGCAACATATAAGCTATCAGTCTAACTTTGAACTCCTCTGTCGATATACCTCCTTACACCAATGCACTTGGTATCTGCTACCATCGATGAGACTTAACTCATCGAGAGACACCAAAGATCCTTCACCAATGTGTTGATGAACTTCCTTCGGTGATACTTGCCAGTTGTCACCTCAATACAACCAATCGGTAAGAGCTCTGTCTTTAGGCCAATGCAACACTATTTACCCGATACCTTATCTCACTCCGATGCATCTTCTGTCAGTGTAACCCAACATTCGTTGTGACCTTCCAAACCCTTCTCGACGGACTTTCTCATACCAATACCTTCGCACCTCCAATTGCAAGATATACAGAACAAGTACATAGTGATATACACCCAGAATGTATATCTAAATACAACAACCCAGTTCCCCACCGATCTAGTCTACTGAAACCCTTACGATTTCACAGGCTTTTCATCTTGCAAACAAACACACTTTCTGAACTTTATGAACCTAGCACATGAGGATGCTAGGGTTCCTCAATGCATGCTGCAAATCAATCCCTCACATGTAAAACTCAAACAAATAGAAAACAAAACAAAACATAAGCTAATATACTGATGCAGAGGTAGGAGGACCAAAACTATCCTCAATAACATTAACAAATCAAAAAACTAATACAATTGCTTTTTTTAGATTGAAGAGAACATTAATACAGACTTTTCATCCAATTTTCATGAAGATCCAATGGTAGGAGAGAAAGTTATGACTCTTTTCCCAAAACTACAAACCCTAGGCAGCATTCAGACCTGCCCTCACCAAAAATGCCATAACTTATTCAAATCTTAATAACATTTGATGCAACAAAAATAAATAGAAAGTAGACTCAATACTCTTTCCAACCATATATAGATTGCTCCTGTATATGTCCGTACAAAACCGTACCAAACGCTGCAATGGGACTGTTGTAGGGAAAATCAGAAAATTACAGTCCATAAAACACTCATATATTTCACAAAACTAAATAAAAATGCATGGGACAAGAAGAAAATGGAAGGTGGTTGAAGGATATAACATTTAAAATCCATTAGACATCCATTCAATTCTATACAGGGCTGTGCAATAGCAAAAGACAGCAAATTTCTGAAGGAAAATATAGGAAAACATTGTTTTTTCTCATTCCATGCTCAAATCTTCAACCACCCACGAATTCTTCATGGTTACAAGGCCTTTTAAAGGCATTAAAACATGTCTCTTTAGTTCATAACTGATTTGGAGCAAACCAAGAGCCAAATGACTCTTCACCTTCCAACTTTGCATCTTTTTTCCAATTTTACATTGACAACCTTTACATGGTTTGCAATATTTTGCATTTTTGAAACTCCTAATGACCTAAACACATAAAAATGACTTGATGGACCTCAATACAATGATGAATCATTACAATATTGGATCATTTTAATCAAACTCCTATGGAAGTCTTAGTTTGTCAAGGTGCTCCTGCACCATACAACCAACCAACAAAATTTCCAAGTCCCTTGGAAATGTATCTGTAACAAAAGTCTCTTTCCTCTGTCTTTATCTTCAATCTTCTCAGCTGCAATCTTCCAATCTATAGAAATGGTGACCAACCAACCAACAGAACAAACTACCATCTTCACAGAGCATCCTCAAGCTCCTTCTACTCCCATCAGTGGAGTACTCTTTGGGCTGCAACATCAAGTGCTTCTTCAGGTATCCATCTCTCTCACTGCTTCACAACAAACCAACTCACCAAACCATTCATCTCACCCAATAGCAGATCCTGGTGATGCACCTACCACTCTCTCCTTAGTGGTTTCTCTATGCATCCTTCTCCAGCCAAATCTCTATTGGAGAATGGTCATGACAGACCTCATCTTGTCTGCCCCCACACACAATCTCAGAAAACATCCTTCTGCAGCTAGATGGATAAGCACCTACAACCAAACAACTGAGCAACAAAAAATCCAAAAGGTGTAGATTGCCTCCCTCAGTGATCTATCTACACAATCAAGATCTTCTCACTCTTCACCTGCCTTCTCAGTGACAGGAAAAAAAAAATACAAACCACCCAAATCTTTCGCCAGCTCTGATACCAAAATGATGCAGAGGTAGGAGGACCAAAACTATCCTCAATAACATTAACAAATCAAAAAACTAATACAATTGCTTTTTTTAGATTGAAGAGAACATTAATACAGACTTTTCATCCAATTTTCATGAAGATCCAATGGTAGGAGAGAAAGTTATGACTCTTTTCCCAAAACTACAAACCCTAGGCAGCATTCAGACCTGCCCTCACCAAAAATGCCATAACTTATTCAAATCTTAATAAAATTTGATACAACAAAAGAAATAGAAAGTAGACTCAATACTCTTTCCAACCATATATAGCTTGCTCCTGTATATGTCCGTACAAAACCGTACCAAATGCTGCAATGGGACTGTTGTAGGGAAAATCAGAAAATTACAGTCCATAAAACACTCATATCTTTCACAAAACTAAATAAAAATGCATGGGACAAGAAGAAAATGGAAGTTGGTTGAAGGATATAACATTTGAAATCCATTAGACATCCATTCAATTCTATACAGGGCTGTGCAATAGCAAAAGACAGCAAATTTCTGAAGGAAAATATAGGAAAACATTGTTTTTTCTCATTCCATGCTCAAATCTTCAACCACCCACGAATTCTTCATGGTTACAAGGCCTTTTAAAGGCATTAAAACATGTCTCTTTAGTTCATAACTGATTTGGAGCAAACCAAGAGCCAAATGACTCTTCACCTTCCAACTTTGCATCTTTTTTCCAATTTTACATTGACAACCTTTACATGGTTTGCAATATTTTGCATTTTTGAAACTCCTAATGACCTAAACACATAAAAATGACTTGATGGACCTCAATACAATGATGAATCATTACAATATTGGATCATTTTAATCAAACTCCTATGGAAGTCTTAGTTTGTCAAGGTGCTCCTGCACCATATACAGAACCATTCCACCAATTACGAAGTAATCAACCGGTGGAATTGTTGATAACTGAGAGGGGGGTGAATTAGTTATCCTAATTATTTTTTCTTTCTAAACTTTATTAATAAACAATGCAGCCTTAAATCAAATAAGCAAACATAACCATGAAATGGAAATACACATGACACAATATTTTTGACGTGGAAACCCTGTTAAAGGAGAAAACCACAGGGTGATTAACCCAAGATTGTATTCTCTGTTAGAAGAATGGAAATACAAAATGGCACTTGCCAATTAGGGCTCACTGCCCGAGCACACTGCTCACAAGAGGCACACTGCCTACAAGAGACTCACTGTCTACAAAAAGAGTGTTATACAATACTTGAACTGATTGGGAGCATCTACATATGCTAGAGTTCAGTTCCGGTTAGGCTCAGTACACTGATCTGCTGCACTTCATCTTTCCTCTTCTTTTATGCTGCTTTCCTTTCACATACCGGATCTTCCTTACTACTTTTACTCTACTTTTCTACTTTTATTCACACATCACCAATAATCATAACATTTCTCACAACTAAATCCATCTTGTATATATATCCGCATAAGTGATTTCATCACCTTTCAAGTCAGCATTCGGAATAGTCAATCTTTTCACAAACTCTGATCTGTCGGCTGAATCCTTGCACATCAACTAATGCGGATCAAGCATATACTTGTAGAAGTCATAATCATGTCAGCCAAACAAAACTTATGCCTTAAGAACCTCTTCCATCATTAGTAACACATCCGGAATAATGTCTGATGTTCTGCCAGTCAGTTCTTCCTCTGTCACACTGCCAATCAGGAACCTGATACTCAAGTGATCATATCTTTTTCTTCATCTATCACCGGAGGCTAAATCCTTGGAATCTATCACTCAAGGTAGTCCTCTTGACTTCCCCAAATCCGTACTTCACCAAGATACTTCTTCTGAGAAATCCGGACCTGTCTGTCGGACCTCGCCACATGCTCTATTCTTGTTTACCAGACCACAACATTCTTCACTCTGACTTCCAGTAGAGACATACCATGTCCTGCGGATGTGTAGGATGAACTTTGTTGCCATCAATGACAACAATCATGAATCCATATAGTGTCTCTTTCCAACAATCTCCCCCTTTGGCATTGATGGCAACACTTAGTGAAAAATGATTAAGTGTTTACACTATGCTCCCCCTTGGCTGATGCTCTATTTTTATATACATTTTCTAGAGCTCCCCTTTAGTTGGATTCCTCATTTTTCACTGCTCCTCACTCCCCCTTTGACATCAATGGCAAAGGGTAGGGTCTACATACCAAAATTTTCAAAAATTTAACTATACTTAGCCGCATAAGTATATACATATGGAATACTTACATATACTGAAGTATGTCTGTCCAAGATTGATATATGACCGCTCAATAGAAATGCAAATGCATTTGCCCTTTTTAAATCTATTGGATCATTTGTATGGGCTATGATTTGAACTTCTTTTATGGCCTCATGCATGGCCTCTAACTTAGGGACAATTATCCCTCTGAGCTCACTCAACCTGCTTATTCTATTTTTCTTTTCCTTTTATAGCTTTTTGATTTCATTCAAGACTAAAATAGTCTGACATTCTTGATTTATTATGGAGGATGAGAGAGGATCAAAATTCTTTGATAGATTTGTCAGTTTGTCCTCCTGTTCTTTTACTTTCTTCTCAATGTCCAATATTGCTTTGGACCATGATAAACAAAATTTGTATATTTCTCTGCCATCTTTAAGAGCATTTTCTAAGCTCTTTATCCCAATATTCATATTTCTCCTATCATTAATTATCAACCCTTGTACCTCTGATAATGTTTTTGCAAGAAATTCCTTTCGAACCTTATCTTCTGCTGACTTCTCTAGGGAATCAAAATGTGCGCTAACACTATTGATTAGAGTTCTGAGATTACCGGATGAGGAGGCTGTGGGATCCTTCTAAAATGATGGCATAATCTTTTCTAGCACTCCGGAAGCAGCTTCTATAAACTCACAGTCTTCTATGCGAGACTTTAGGAGTTTTTCTTTAGCCTTTGCATTAGCAAATGAAGCTATCTTCATTGTCTGTACCGGAGAAAGAGAGTCAAAATTGAATGGTCCTTGTAGAAGCTCCGGTTCATCAATCTCCATTGTTTCTTTGTTCAAGAAATCTTGGATGGTTTTTGCAGTGTCTCTTGTCGGAGACAGATTTTTCTTTTCTTCTGCAGTCATAGAACTGTCTTTTGGAGCTTTCTTTCCTTCCACATTCTTACCACTAGCAGTTGTGGTCTTCTCTATTGAAGTCTTCTCTCCTTCTGCAACCTTGGTACTGTCATCTTCTTTTTCTTTCACCTCTGCTTCTTTCTCCTGTATTCTTTCTTCTCCTTTAGATCCAGAGACTGTGGGGGAAACTGGAGGAGAAATGTTAGTCTGTTCAAGGCCCACCTCTTCTGTCATTTTCTCAGTGGATTCTTCTGCAACACTTGTAGTCGAGGGATCAGTACCCAAGTCCTTTATAATTGGAATGTTGAATCTTTTGAATGCATTTTGGAGGATCTCTTCTGTCTCTTTTGCAACTTTGTCAGTCTCTCTGAGCATAAGTGCATTCATCCTTGCTTTGCTCCTGAACTCATCCTTACAATCTTTGAATACCATATTCATTGTCTTGGGATCGATTGAAGGATATAGCTGAATTGCTATCTGTTCCCAGAGTTCTAGATCTTTTGCTCGAGCATTGTTCTTCCTCATTTCAAGCCTTTTCTCTAAGCTTTTGGGAATTAGAGAGATAATTTCAATAAAAGCTTTATTGTAAATGTTCAAAAACTTAACTGTCGCTTCCTACAGAATCTTTTTAGCTGCTTCATTATATTCATCATAGAATTCTGTTAAAGGTTGCAGGTTCCCATTCATAGTGACTTCTTTCACTACAACATCTAAGGATAGAGTCGGTTGTTCAACAAATTCCTCTTCCTTCTCTTCTTCTCCTTGACCACTAGAGTGTTCACTAGATGATTTCTTCTTCTTCTTTAGTTTCTTTATCTCCTCATCTGATTCAGTTTCCTCATCATCCTTTAGGCTAACATAGGACCTTGTTGCCTTTTTCTTTATTCTCTTTTCTCCTTTTCTGGATGCCTGGACTTCCAGTTTTGAGCTTTTAGCAGTAACAGGTGCTGATCTCTTTGATGATCTAGTCTGGGTGGAAGATTCTACCGGAGCACTTTCCTTACTTTTCTTTTCTGCCTCTTTCTCCTCTTTCTCTGCCCTTTCCACCTTTTCTCTATTGGCATCAAGAGACTCCTTTGAGATGCCGAAGCCTTTTGCAATTTTTTCAACTTCTTTTCTTACTTTCCTCTTTATTTTGGGTTGTCTGAGTTCCACATGAACTTTTATACTCAGCTCTTCAAAGGTTCCAAACCTTTCTACCTTTGGATCCTTTGGCTGACTTAGCATGTGTTGAACATCCAGCTCCATAATTTGTTCATCAACTTCATACCCCATGGGCATGATCCATATAGTTCTTGGTTCTACTGCCTCCATTAGGCACTGATCAGTCTCTACCATAAAACAAACTGTGTCTTTGTATTTCTCAACAAGAGACTGGGGAATCCTTTCTCTTGCTTGCATCATGTTCTAAAAATTCTTGAAATATCCCCACAGAGCTGTATTTTGTGCTTTGTCATCACTGAGTCCATGCAAATAATCTCTGATTTGGATAGCTACTGGTCTATCATTCTCCCACACCCAGCCACTAGATCCGAGAAGCTCATTCATAAAGTAGAAGAATAAGCACAATATTAATCCACCATACTTGAATGAATTCTTTTTGTCTTTCTTTATTTTTTGCAGATTCTTCAAGAGTTGGTTCAAGAGAAGTTGACAAATATCATAGTCTACATACTTTCTTAGCATTTCATAAGCAGTGTAGATGGCAGTTCCAGGTACAAAATTTTCCCTGCTGGAATGATATATTTATATCCAATGATCATGGAGGCAAACTTGACATCCGGATCAGAGATGTAATCTACTGTCATTTCACTTTTGTCAAACTTGGATCCGGTAGCCTCACTCATAGTTTGATTCTTCACGGATTTAAGAACAGGAATCCCACCGGATGAGTGTAGTCTGGTAACTGCCCTGATGGCATCTTTTGTGATTTTGAATGGTCCATTTAACCACATGAAGTTGTCATGTATTCTTCTCAAAATGTACTTGACCCATTCATCCTCAGTAAAATAGGGGAAATGTATGTATTGAGTAAAATACTTATTCCGGAGGCCCTTGTATTGAGGTTTGAGCTCAAATGAATCATCTAACAGATGTTTGTGATAGATATCTCTTAGTTTGAATTCCCCAAACTCTTCAACATTTGCATGTATGTAAACCCTAATATCTTCGGTGTGCAAAACACCATGCGGAACACTAGAGAAGGCTCCTAGGGGATCTACCTCCAAGGATTTGTATGGATGCTTCTTAAAAATGGGGCGAGGTCTATCAGAAATCTTTACTATATTTGGAGTAGCCATTATCAAGGAATTGAAGGATATAAAGAACGAAGAATACCTTTTACGCTATTTAGGGCACACACGATGAAATCTAGATTGAGCTGTATGAAGAATCATCTTGATCTTTAGGAGAAGTAGTTGCAGAGCTCCTTTTCTCTCTTCTTCGCATGTGAGTGTACAAATGATGAGCGAATGAACTCTTTTATTTCTGAGAAGCCCTAATTTTCATTCGGCAATAAATGCGCAACCTAATTCATTCTGGTTTGCCTTGTTTGTCTTATTCAGAGACAAAACCCTTACGGATCACTGAGATAGATTTTGAAATTATTCTAGCAGAGTAGTGATAATCTATCTTCCTTTCATTAGTCATTTGATCTATTTGCAGATCAAGACACCATAGTTTGAATCATAGCAGACCAAACTTATAAGGAATCTATTTTTACCAGAAGACTATTTTACTGGATCAATTCTGGTAGGATTAGATTCTTCAAAACTTCTTGCGGATCTCTCAAATCTTTACCATACCCCTTTTAGATGTTTCTTGTATGACCCCTTTTAATCCGCAACTCTCCTTGTGGTTCCGGCACCAATTGACTGGCTGGGGGAACAAGGTTTTATTTGTGTCTCCCCCTAAGCCAGAGCTCACTTTTTAATTTCTAGAAGGAATATTAGCACCAGAATCTGGTGCGGTTCCATCCTCTACATTTTTTGTACTTTTCTTCACCCAAATCGTGTTCATCTAATTTTTAACTTCATCCGCATTCACTTTTTGTTTACCCTTATCTTGATTCTGATTATGATATACCGAACCTTTTTTGTCCTGATTCTTGCTTCTACAGAATTTTGCACTATGACCGGATCTATTGCAGATTTGGTAAACAACATTTCTTTGCATATTTGACTGATATCCTCTTGATTTGCATTGATTAGCCATATGACCTATTCTATTGCATGCAAAGCATCTACCATTGAATGATTTGTTCATTTGTATATTTCTGCATTCATGAGATTTGTGACCATACCTTTTGCAGTTAAAACACTATCCGAAGAACGATGAATTAGTCTGATTCATTCTCTTTCTGCACTGATTAGCTTTATGACCAAAGTTATTGCAGTTGTGGCAATATCCATTGAAGGATGGATATCTTTGAGCATTAGGCTATCTTACCGAAGGTCTTCTAGGCCTGTCCCTTGGATTTTCTGATCCAAAATTCTTCTGACTGGATCTGGAGCTTTCTCCTTTCTCATATCCCAAACCACACTTGTCATCTACCTTCTTTTGACTTCCAAGAAGAACTTCAAGTTGAGTAGAACTTATCTTGAATTTCTCTTTATATTCATTTGTTGTTTGAAGATCCCTTTTGAGAGAGACAATTTGATCCTCAAGTTTTTCTTCATTATCTTTAGCTTCTTCAAGATCAGATTCAAGATGTCTGATAATTCTATCCATCTGGTGGCAATCTTCTAATTTCTCCTTGAGAGATTGTCTTAGATTATCTTCAATTTTTCTTTTCTCTTCAACTTCTTGGGTAAACTTCATAACTCTTGATTCCATTTCATGTCTTATCATAATGATTTCTTTTGATAACTTTTCACATAACTTGGTTTTCTCCTTCAGCTCTTCATTTGCATCATTTGCTTCACTTTGACTTGTCAATTGCTGAAGCATCTCCTTTCTCTTTTCCATAGAGAGACTTAATTTGTCTTTTAGTTCTCTCATGAAATCATCAGCCTATTTGAGTCTTTCCTTTAATTCATTAACTTCAGAGTTTGACTGTTCAAGATCATCAAGGGCAGTCTTGAGTTGCTCCCTTAAACCATATGCATCTATTTGGATTCCTAGATCTTCCTTAAGCTATTAGACTTTGTTGGGAGGAACTTAGCTCTGATACCAATTGTTGATAACTGAGATAGGGGTGAATCAGTTATCCTAATTATTTCTGCTTTCTGAACTTTCTTAATAAACAATGCAGCCTTAAATCAAATAAGCAAACATAACCATGAAATGGAAATACACATGACACAATATTTTTGATGTGGAAACGCTATTAAGGGAGAAATCCACGGGGTGATTAACCCAAGATTGTATTCTCTGTTAGAAGAATGGAAATACAAAATGGTACTTGCCAATTAGGACTCACTACCCGAGCACACTGCTCACAAGAGGCACACTTCCTACAAGAGACTCACTGTCTACAAAAAGAGTGTTATACAATACTTGAACTGATTGGGAGCATCTACATATGCTGGAGTTCAGTTCCGGTTAGGCTCAGTACACTGATCTACTGCACTTCATCTTTCCTCTTCTTTTATGCTGCTTTCCTTTCACATACCGGATCTTCCTTACTGCTTTTACTTTACTTTTCTACTTTTATTCACACATCACCAATAATCATAACACTTCTCACAACTAAATCCATCTTGTATATATATCCGCATAAGTGATTTCATCACCTTTCAAGTCAGCATTCAGAATAGTCAATCTTTTCACAAACTCTGATCTGCCGGCTGAATCCTTGCACATCAAGTAATACGAATCAAGCATATACTTGTAGAAGTCATCAATCATGTCAGCCAAACAAAACTTATGCCTTAAGAACCTCTTCCATCATCAGTAACACATCCAGAATAATGTTTGATGTTTTGCAAGTCAGTTCTTCCTCTATCACACTGCCAATCAGGAACCTGATACTCAAGTGATCATATCTTTTTCTTCATCTATCACCGGAGGCTAAATCCTTGGAATCTATCACTCAAGGTAGTCCTCTTGACTTCCCCAAATCCATACTTCACCAAGATACTTCTTCTGAGAAATCCAGACCTGTCTGTTAGACCTCGCCACATGCTCTATTCTTGTTTACCAGACCACAACATTCTTCACTCTGACTTCCGGTAGAGACATACCATGTCCTGCGGATGTGTAGGATGAACTTTGTTTCCATCAATGACAACAACCATGAATCCATATAGTGTCTCTTGGCAACAGGAATGGGCTAAAACCCCATTTCAAATCTAACACAGGAAATCGATTACACAGTAAATTCAAAAACCCAGAATGATAATGCACCAGGATCTTCTTTTATTGCTTTTAGAGATGAATAAAAGAAGATCAGGTTGCATTATCATTCTGGGTTTTCAAATTTACTGTGTAATCAATTTCATGTGTTGGATTTGAAATGGGGTTTTAGCCCATTCCACCAGTTGATTACTTCGTAATCGGTGGAATGGTTATGTATATTAGCTTCTGTTTTGTTTTGTTTTCTGTTTGTTCGAGTTTTACATGTGAGGGATTGATTTGTAGCATGCATTGAGGAACCCTAGCATCCTCATGTGCTAGGTTCATAAAGTTCAGAAAGTGTGTTTGCAAGACGAATAGCCTGTGAAATTGTAAGGGTTTCAGCAGACCAGATCGGCAGGGAACTGGGTTGTTCCATTTAGATATACATTCTAGGTGTATATCGCTATGTACTTGTTCTATATATCTTGCAATTGAAGGTGCGAAGGTATCGGTATGAGAAAGTCCATCGGGAAGGGTTTGGAAGGTCACAGCGAATGTTGGGTTACACTGAAAGAAGAGGCATCGGCGTGAGATAAGGTATCGGGTAAATAGAGTTGCGTTGGCCGACGACAAAGCTCTCGCTGATTGGTTGTATCGGGGTGACAACTAGCAAGTATCACTGAAGGAAGTTCATTGGCACATTGGCGAAGGATCTTTGGTGTCTCCTGATGAGTTAAGTCTCATCGATGGTAGCGGATACGAAGTGCATCGGTGTAAGGAGGTATATCGACGAAGGAGTTTAAAGTTAGACCGATAGCTTATATGTTGTCGATAGACAACCAATGATGAAGTTATGTTGAGGCTCATCGGTGTGAAGTCTACTATCGGGCAATGAGGATTAGTTTATGCCGATAGCTATAGGTTTGGCCAATGGAGTATGTCAGGAGAATAATATATTTCTCTCGCCGATAGAAGGAAGCATTTTACCTGTGGATTTTTGAGGGTTGGGATCAATCCCTTTTAGCTCTGTGTCAGTACGTCCCTCCTCACCAATATTAGATACCTCAACAAAATGTGCAAGGTAGTGTATACCCTCACCATAATATAGAACATGTACCTCACCACCAGTACCAACAAGGCCCTCAATATCAACACTACAAACATATTCAAAATCCTTACCTATAAAGACCTTTGAACATAAATAGATACAGACAACTAGATTTATCTTGATATCAGATCTATCCAGATACAATTAGTAATTATTTGAAGAATGCACTCCCAATTTTTTTTGGGAATTAGGCTATTTCAATAGAAGAACATATAAGAAATTTTGAGATAGTTATGGATAACTTTGATGTATAGTTGATTGAAGATGCTAGGGATTGGTATAAGAATTTGCCCGATGCCTTGATCAGTTCTTTGGCATATTTTAAAGATTAGTTTAAAGAACAATATGGAAATCACTGTGACCCAAATTTTGACGTGCATGAATTAACAGGCATCCAAAAGCAGCACAATGAATCAATGGTAGATTTCAACTAGAGGTTCTCAAAAATATACCATAAAATCTCACTTAAATTGAAACCCCCATATGGTATGGCCCTGGCCTTGTACCTAAAAGCCTTTGATCCTAAAGCTGGGTATGAACTTCAAAATAGAGCTTTCATTACCCTTGCAAAAGCTCAGAAGGTTGTTGTGAACATTGAAAATTATAATAGAAGAGCTATTGGGAAACTTAGCAAAAGGGATAATATCATAATCCCACAAAATTCTAATAACCATCAAACCAGGCAGGTAAAATATTATAGGAATGAAAGGCCCAGGCTACATGATATGCACTACAATACTAATTGGAAGGATGTGAGACCTATGGATAACAATAAAAAATAGAATTATAGTAAGGACACCCCTGACCCCTTGAAAAAAAATGGGAAACACGTGGTAGAAAAGAATCCATGGTGTTTAGCATGCAACTTACCACATTCACCTGAATATTGTGTAGTGGCATGGTCCTTACAAGAAAATAGAATATCTTATGATCTGGAGAGGGATGATCATACTATAAACATGTTAGGGATGAGACCCCATCAAATTGATGAAGAATACTCATCCTTCGAAGAAGATGGGTTTGAATATAATGTGAGTAAATAGAGATACAATATAAACATGGGTCAATAGGAAATATTTTGTGATCAAGAAGATGATAATGAAGAAACCTCTTATATACCTAATGTAATACCATAGTTCCAATTAAGGAAACCAACTGAAGAACAAAAAAGGGCTCTTACAATAGCTATTGTAGCGCAGGCTAAAAGCAATTATGACTCGAGGAACATAACCATAAATACAGATCAAGGAACACCTAGAAGCTTATTCATAAAAGAGTAAAAGCATAAGGAGGATGCCCTGGATAACCAAAAGAAAGGTGAAAGTGAAAAAGTTTAGAAATATATTCCTTAGGAAACAACAAAGATTGAGTAGAGTAAGGCAAAGGACAATGATAAGCTACAAATCGAGGAAAAAAGTTGCACTAAGATAGAAAAAATAGAACAATCAGTCACCACCCCCTCATTTGACATAGCACAAGCATTATCTCAGATAAAGATGTCAGTACCATTGCTAGAGATGATGAAAGTGGATGAAGATCTCAAATATACTAAACAAGTAGCAAAATCAGAATATAAACAAAGAAAGATCAGAAACTAAGGTAAATAATGTTGGACAAGAGATCATAAAAACACTTGAGGTTTATCTTGGTGATACATTAACAAAGAATCCTTCTCAAGTGGACCCATTTTATACTACAATATTGATTAACAATAAACTAGTAAGAAATTGAATGATCGACTCAAGAGCAGCAATAAACATCATTCCAATGGCAGTTATGAAGGAATTGGGCTTATGGGTGGATACTAAGTATGGAAAGTAGTATGCAATGGACAATAGGTCTATTCCTGTTGTTGGAGTAATATGGGATGTAGAATTAAAATTAGCCTCATATTATGAATCCACTTATAGAACTGACATCACTATAGTAGATACTCCACCATATTATGGTATGTTGTTATCTAGATAGTGGATAGCTACAGTTGGGGGAAATATTTAATTGGACTTGTCATATGCAACTATGCAACAATACCAGTAAATGGAAAATAGGTCAATTTGTATATAGAAACAAGATACGAACATATTATAGAGCATTTTGATCCAAACCAAATGAACAGTTTTTGTGATGTGGATCTTGGAAGATTTAGAATTGAAAAATCACAACCTGAGTTGCAAAACATAGAACCAATCAATAGAGAAGCTTAGCTTGATGAACATGGTGTATGGAAAATGTATTTTGATGGTGCATGTAGAAAAAGAGGGAATGGAGGAGGAATAATATTCATCTCACCAACTGGCAAAACATTCAAGTACTCATTTTTATTAACATTTGAATTCACTAACAATATAGCCAAATATGAGGCATTGCTAAATTGGGCTTAAACATTGTCATAAGGTATGGAATCAAGTTGCTAGCAGTGTATGGAGACTTTAAATTAATTGTCTCACAAGTTAGGGAAAAATATTCATAAAAAAATACGAGGTTAAAACAATATAGAAATGTTGTTTGGGACACCATTGAACTTTTTGATGCATTCTCTATAGATTGGGTAGAGAGATCTAAAAAAATAATGGTAGACTTCTTGGCAAATGTATCTCTAAAGAGAGATGATATTGTTGGCAAGAGACACTGTGTGGCTTCATGAGTGTTGTCATTGATGGAAACAAAGTCTATCCCACACATCTGCAGGACATAGTATGCCTATACCAGAAGTCGGATTGAAGATTGTTTTGGTCCCGTGAACAAGAACATAGTATGCAACAAAGTCTGACAATCAGGTCCAGATCTCTCAGATGGTGTAACTCAGCAAGTTGTGGACTTGGACAAGTCAAGAGGAGTATCATGACTACTATATTCCAGAGATTTAGCCTCCAGTGATAAAACATGAAAAAGATATGAGCATCTAAGTGTTGGATTCCAGACAGGTAGAGCAGGGAAAGAACTGACCAACAAAGCATTAGACTTCAATCTGGATGAGTAAATGATGTTGATCAAGCAATTTTTTGGATCATACATTGTTGGCCGACTTGATTAATGACTTCTATGTCTATGTTTTTGATACGCATCACAAATCAAGCACGGATTCAGCTAACAGATCACTAACTTGTAAATATCTTAAGTATTCTTGCTACTGACTAGGAAGTTGATGAAATCCTTGATGCGGATATAAATACCAGATGGATTCCAGTATGTTGGTGTGTGGTGTGAAGGAGTGATGAAATAAAGTGCGAAGATAAGTAGTATAAGTGTGGAAGCATCAATACAAGTCTGGTATGTGATAGAGTAACAACACTAAAGCAGAGGAAGAATGAAGTGCATCAAATCAGTATATTGTGCGTAACCAGAACTAAACTCTAGCATTTGTAGATACCTTTCATTAGTTCAAATAGCTGATTACATTCTGTAAGTTCTGTAGACAGTGAGTCTCTTGTAGGCATTGTGCCTCTTGTGAGTAGTGTGCTCGGGCAGTGAGCCCTAATTAGCAAGTGCCATTTTGTACTTCTTATTCTTTTAACAAAGAATACAATCTTGGGTTAGTCACCCCATGGTTTTTCCCTTAACAGGGTTTTCCATGTAAAAATCCTTGTGTTATGTGTGTTGATTTTATTTCTATTCTTATGATCATATATGCTTATATGTTTTGATGCTGCATTAAGTATTAAAGGAGAAAAGAAAGTTAAGATATTTGAGATAACTGATTCACCCTCCTCTTAGTTATCTACCTTGTTTCCAACAATTGGTATCAGAGCTAAGTTCCTCTAAACAAAGCCTAACATCTTGAGGAAGATCTGGGAATCTCAATGGATATATATGGTATGAAGGAACAACTTTAGTCTACCCTAGATGATCTTGAACAATCCCACTCTGAAGTCAATAACTTGAGAGAAAGACCCAAACAAGATGATGATTTCATAAATAAGCTAAAAGAAAAACTTAGTATCTCTGTGAAAAAGAGAAAGGAACTACCTCAAAAATTAGCAAGTCAGAGTGAAGCCAATGATACTAATGAAGATCTGGATGAGAAAAACAAGTTATGTGAGAAGCAATCAAAAGAGGTCATTATGGTAAGGCATGAGATGGAATCAAGGGTTATGAGATTCACCCAAGAAATTGAAGAGAAAAGGAAAATTGAAGATAATCTAAAACAATCCCTCAAGGAGAAGACAAAGGACTGCCAAAAATGGACAGAATAATCAGGCATCTTGAATCTGATCTTGAAGAAGCTAGAGATAATGAAGAACAACTTGAGAATCAGATAGACACTCTTAAACAAGAACTTCAAATATAAAATGAATACAAAGAAAAATTTAAGGTAAGCTCAGCTAAACTTGAAGTTCTTCTTGAAAGCCAAAAGACGGTAGATGACAAGCATGGCCTAGGATATGAGAAAGGTGAAAGCTCTGGATCCGGTCAGAAGAACTTTGGATCAGGAAATCAAAGAAACAGGCCTAGAAGACCTTCGGTAAGGCAACCAAATGCTCAAAGATATCCATCCTTCAATGGATACTGCTTCAATTGCAAAAAATTTGGTCCTAAAGCAACTCAGTGCAGAAGGAGAATGAATCAGACTAATCCATCCTTCTTCGGACAATGTTTCAACTACAAAAGGTATGGTCACAAATCTCATGAATGCAGAAATATGCAAATAAACAATTCATTCAATGGTAGATGCTTTCCATGCAATAGAATGGGACATATGGCTAATCAATGCAGATCAAGAGGATATCAGTCAAATATGCAAAGAAATGTTGTTTGTTACAATTGCAATAGATCCAATCATATTGCCAACTTCTGCAGAAGCAAAAATCAGGATAAAAAGGGTTCGGTGCATCATAATAAAAAACAAGATAGGGGAAAAGGAAAAGTGAATGCGGATGAAGTTCAAAGGGAGATGAGCAAGAATTAGGTGAAGAAGAGTACATAAAATATTGGGGATGGATCTGCACCGGAATTCGGTGCTGATATTCCTTCCAGAAACTAAACAGATGAGCTCTGGCTTAGGGTGAGTCACAAAGAAAAATAAATTCCCCCAGCCAATCAATTGGTGCCTAAATTTGGCACATGGAATGCTGCGGATTAAAGGGTTCTCAGAAAAATATCTAAATAACCCTCGGTAAAAATATGTAAGATTTGCATGAAGTTTTGCAAGAGTTTAATCATCCAAGATTGATCCAGTTTGACAGCCATCCGATAAAGTAGGATTTTCACAGATAGATCCAGTATGATTCAAAATTGAAATACTTTGATATGTAGATCCATGGCATGATTGAAGAAAAGAAGATACATTGTCAATCCTCATTGAAAATGATTCTAAGTGCAACACAGTGATTCGAAAAGGTCTCTCTCAGAACAGGGCAACCAGATAACTTAAGTTGTGCATTTATTACAAAAGAAAATTAGTGTTTGCGCAAGAATAAAAGGGTTCTTTCACTCATCATTTGCACATTTGCATTCGAGAAGAAGAAAAGAAGAGCTCTGCATCAAGTTTCTACAACTCTCTCAAAGATCAACTACAAAATCTAATTCAACTAGCAATTTGTTCTAGCTCTTATTTCGAACCCTAAAGCGTAAAAAGGTACTTCCATTCTGAAAATGTCTCTCTAAATCTTTTGCAAGATGGCTACTCCAATGGTTGTAAAGATCACTGATAGGCCGCGTACAAAATTCAAGAAACATCCCTATAAATCTCTAGAAGTTGATCCTCTAAGCATATTTTCTAGCATTCCACATGGGGTATTACATGTAGAAGATGTGAGGGTCTATAAAAATGCCAACATTGAGGAATTTGGAGACTCTAAGTTGATGGACATCTATCATAAACAGTTAATAGATGAAAGTTTTGAACTCAAACCTCAATACAAGGCCCTCCAGGATAAACACTTCGGACATTGCATCCACTTTCCCTATTTTGTAGAAGATGATTGGGTCTGATATGTCCTTAGTAGAATGCATGATAATTTCATGTGGTTAATGAAGCCCTTCAAGATAAGAAAAGATGCCATTAGGGCAATAACTGGACTGCACTCATCTGATGGGTTACTTGCACTCAAATCTGTCAAGAACCAGATAGTAACTGAAGCTACTGGATGTAAGTTTGATAAGAGAGCAATGACCATAGACGACATCACAGATTCAGATATCAAATTTGCCTCAATGATAATTGGGTATAAGATCTGTCATTCTAGCAGGGAGAATTCTATGTCTGGGACTACAATATATGCAGCATATCAGATGTTGAGGGAAAATACAGATTATGAACTATGTGATCTTCTTTTAAACCAACTATTAAAAAACCTATAGAAGATCAAGAAGGATAAGAAGAACTCCTTCAAGTATGGTTGTTTAATATTGTGTATATTCTTCTACTACATGAATGAGCTGCCCGGATCAAGCGGTTGGGTTTGGCAAAATGATAAACCGGTTGCAATATAGATTAGAGACTATATGTATGGACTTAGTGATGCTAAAGCTCAAAGAATAGCTCTCTGGGGATACTTTAAGAACTTCCAAAGCATGATGCAAGCCAGAGAGAGGCTACCTCAATCCATAGTTGAGAAATACAAGGATACAGTGTGCTTCATGGTTGATACTGATCAATGCCTGATGGAGGCAGTTGAGCCTAGAATAGTTTGGATAATGCCAATGGGATACGAGGTCTATGAGAAAATCTTGGAGCTACATATTCAACAACTATTGAGCTAGCCTAAGGACCTTAAGGCAGAAAGGTTTGGAACCTTTCAAGAACTAAGTGTAAAAATACATGTTGAGCTAAGACAATAGGAGATAAAGAGAAAAGTTAGAAGGGAAGTTAAGGAAATTGCCAAAAGATTTGGCATATCAAAAGAGGTAGTAGATGCAAATAGAGAGAAAATGGAAAGGGCTAGGAAAGAGAAACAAGAAGCAGAGAAAGGAAGTGTTCTGGTACAAGCCTTCTCCCAGACCAGATCCTCCAAGAGCTCTGCACCTGCCTCTCCTAAGAGCTCAAGAGCCACCAAACTGGAAGTCAAGACATCTGGAAAGGGAGAAAAGAGAATGAACACAAGAACCACAAGGTCATACACAAGTCACAAGGATGATGAAGAAATAGGGTCTAATGAGGAAATTAAGAAAATGAAGAAGATGAAGAAAACATCCGGGGAATTCTCTACCAATAAAAACAAAGAAGAAAAGGCAAAAGAATTTGTTAAAAAGACCACTATTTCCATTGATGATATCATCAAGGTAGTCATTGTGGATGGGAATCTGCAACCAGTAATAGAATTCTATGATAAATATAGTGATACTAACAAGAGGATCTTGGAAGAAGCTACAGTCAGGTACCTGAATATTTACAATAAAGCATTCATTGAAATTATTTCATTGATTCCCAAAAGTCTAGAGAAGGTACTTGAAGTAAGAAAAGAGAATGCAAAAGAAAAAGACTTAGAGATTAGGGAATAGATAGCAATTCATCTCTATCCTTCTATTACTCCAAAGCAAATGGACATGATCTTTAAGGACTGTAAGGATGAATTCTGGAGCAAAGCAAAAATGAATAAACTTATGCTTGGAGAAACTGACTAAGTAGCAAGAGAAACAAAAGACATCCTTCAGAATGCCTTCAAAAGATTCAATCTTCCTTGTAGAGGAAACAGATGAAGAACCTTCTATCATGGATGTTGAAGGATTAAATGCAGCCAATGAAGAATCTTCTGACAAAAATGTAGAAGGCTCAAAAGAGATAGGTGAAGAGAAGTCTAAGGACTTGGATTCCTCTGTTCCGGAAGAGGAATTTCATGAAGTAGTAAATACAGGCAACATCTCTCCTCCGGATCCCACTGCAAACATTCCAGACTCAGGAGCTGAAGGAGAAGGAAGAAAAGAGGAGAAAGTGAGCCAAGAAGAAGAGGTAAAGGGAAAAGAAGAAGAACAAACAGAGAAGATCTATGATGATAGTTCTGAGATCCCAAAAGAAAAGAAGACTCAGTCACTAGCAAGAGACATTATAGAGGCAGTGAAGAACTTCTTGAACAAAGAAATGATGGAGATAGATGAACCTAAACTATTTCAAGGACCACTAAATTTTGACTCTCTCTTTCTAGTCCAGACAATGAAAATAGCATCTTTTTCTCAAGCCAAAGCAAAAGAAAAACTTCTAAAATCTCACATGGAAGACTATGAACTATTATAGATTGCATCTGGGATGCTGGAGAAGAGCATGCCATCATTTCAAAAGGATCCTTCATCCTCTCCATCCGGTAACCTAAAATCTCTGATAAACTTTGTTAGCACTCATTTTTAATCTTTAGAGAAATCAGCAGAAGCAAAGGTCCGGAAGGAGTTTTTGTGAAAATGGTTCACTGAAGTACAGGGACTCATTACTAATGATAGGAGGACCCTATACATTGGAATAAAGAGCCTTGAAAATTATCTTAAAGATGGTGGGGACATGTACAAATTTTATCTATCTTGGCCCAAAGTGATAGAGGATATTGTAAAGAAGGTGAAAGAACAAGAAGGTAAACTGTCAAGTTTATGTCAGAATTTGGATCCCCTCACTACATCCTTAATGAATCAAGAATGCAAGGCCATTGTCATCATATATGAAATAAAGAGGCTAAACAAAGAAAAGAAGGATATAGTAAACAAAATGAGTGAAGTCAGAGAAATAATTATCCCTAAGTTAGAGGCAATGCATGAGGCCTTAACAGATGCTTAGACCACAACCTGGACCAGTGGTCTAGCAGATCTAAGAAGGACAGAAGCATATGCATTTTTGTTGAGTGGTCACATCTCCATTTTGGACAGGATGAAGCAAAGCTAGGCCATAGAGTTTATATAGTTGAAGGCCACTTTTGCAGATATACTCATGTATATGTAAGTATAACATGTATATATACTTATGCGGCCATGTATAGGTTAATTTTTGCAAATTTTGGTGTGTAGATTCCGCCCTTTTCCATTGATGTCAAAGGGGGAGTGAGGAGTAGTGAAAATTTTTGAATCCAGCTAAGGGGGAGCTTCGATAAAATAATGCATAAGACAAAGCATCAGCAAAGGGGGAGTTTACTGCGACACTTAGTCATTTTTCGCTAAGTGTTGCCATCAATGCCAAAGGGGGAGATTGTTGGCAAAAGACACTATGTGGCTTCATGAGTGTTGTCATTGATGGCAACAAAGTCTATCCCACACATCCGCATTACATAGTATGCCTATACCAGAAGTCAAATTGAAGATTGTTTTGGTCCGGTGAACAAGAACAGAGTATGCAACAAGGTCTGACAATCAGGTCCGGATCTCTCAGATGGTGTAACTCAGCAAGTTGCTAACTTGGACAAGTCAAGAGGAGTATCATGACTACTATATTCTAGAGATTTAGCCTGCGCTGATAAAATATGAAAAAGATATGAGCATCTGAGTGTTGGATTCCAAATAGGTAGAGTAGACAGAGAAAGAACTAACCGGAAAAGCATTAGACTTCAATCCAGATGAGTAAATGATGTTGATCAAGTAATTTGTGGGATCATACATTGTTGGCCGACTTGATTAATGACTTCTATGTCTATGTTTTTGATACGCATCACAAATCAAGCATGGATTCAACCAGCAGATCAATAACTTGTAAATATCTTAAGTATTCTTGCTACCAACTAGGAAGTTGATGAAATCCTTGATGCAGATATAAATACCAGATGGATTCTAGTATGTTGGTGTGTGGTGTGAAGGAGTGATGAAATAAAGTGCGAAGAAAAGTAATATAAGTGTAGAAGCAGCAATACAAGTCCAGTATGTGACAGAGTAACAGCACTAAAGCAGAGGAAGAATGAAGTGCATCAGATCAGTATATTGTGCGTAACTGGAACTAAACTTTAGCATTTGTAGATGCCTCTCATTAGTTCAAATACCTGATTACCTTCTATAAGTTCTGTAGACAGTGAGTCTCTTGTAGGCAATGTGCCTCTTGTGAGCAGTGTGCTCGGGCAGTGAGCCCTAATTGGCAAGTGCCATTTTGTACTTCTTATTCTTTTAACAGAGAATACAAATTGGGTTAGTCACCCCATGGTTTTTCCCTTAACAGGATTTTCCACATAAAAATCCTTGTGTTATGTGTGTTGATTTTATTTTTGTTCTTATGATCATATATGCTTATATGTTTTGATGTTGCACTAAGTATTAAAGGAGAAAAGAAAGTTAAGATATTTGAGATAAATGATTCACCCCCCCTCTCATTTATCTACCTTGTTTCCAACAGATATTACACTAGCAGGAATAATAGAGATGGAGTTCAAAACTAGGCCTACAATCCCTGATAACATCTATAATTGGCAAGTGTTCAACGATGATGAGGATTTGATTAAGTTTCTTCATTGTATAGATCAGTATGAATCTCAAGAAATATATTTTGATGCATTTATGGAGGAAGTAGATGGTAAAGAAATTATCTTTGGGCAAGAGGTGGTGCAGCTTAAAACAAACAAAATACCAAAAGGCCTTGTAGCCTTGGAGAGAGTATTTGATGGGCATGACAGATTTAATTTGAAACCTACACCATTCAAACATGAAGATATTGAGGAAATCAATCTTAGGACAGAAATGGCCCCTAAAAGGGTGTAAATTGGAAAAAGGACCAACCCTAAAGTTAGAGAGATTCTTATAGCCTTTCTCAAAAAATATAAACATGTGTTCACTTGGTCTTATGATGATTTAAAAGCATACAGAGAGGACCTCTTCCAACACAAAATACCATTAAAACCTGATGCAAAACCATTTAGACAGAAGCAAAGGCCCATAAATCCCACATTAGCACCTAAGATACAAGATGAGCTCATGAAACTTAGAGATGGTGGTATTATCAAGCCAATCAGACACTCTTCTTAGGTCTCAAATTTGGCACCTGTAAGGAAGAAAAATGGAGACATAAGGTTGTGTGTGGATTTCAAAATTTTAAATATCTCATCACTCAAAGACAATTATCCACTTCTAAACATGGAAACAATGCTACAAGGAGTGATAGGGTGTGAATTGTTGTCTATGATGGATGGTGTGTGAGTAGGAAAATTCAGGTTAGGATGATCAAACGATGCAAATCAAACCTAATCCTACCACCTTCAAAGAATCCATCTAAATGACACAAAATGCAAACAAATTGAAAGCAAACCACCTAGATTATTGATTCCTTGGTTGGATTTGTGGATTTCTTCTCAATCGTAGACAATCATGAATGCTGAAGCTAACATCATGATGGATGACATTGCTCAAATTGCTCAATGGATGATAATGGAAGTGCTATGCTTGAGATGATAATCTGGACGCTATATGGTGAGATCTAAAAAATGAGAATGAGTGGGTGTATATATAACACTCAATAATAGTTGATCAACGGTGGAGATTTGGTGGCTATGTGAACGGTTGAAATTAATTCATGACCATAGGTGAATGTGCATAGGACAAGAGTAAAGAAAAGGATAAAGCACATATGTAATTGTGTACACAAATACTTTTATTTAATAAAGTTAGGTGTGATAGTGTACATAAAAAGTACTACATATGTGAATGTGTATAAAAAAAGTAGTACCACACATGTTTCAAATGGGAGATGGACAAATGTCGACATGTGATGGAAGGTGTGGACCTAATTCAAATATTTTATTTGAATTAGTTAGGATATGAGTTGGAAATTAATTAAATAAATAAGATTTATTTAATTAATTTGGAGGATGATGAGGATAGTATTGGAATATGATGTGGAAATAAAATTTATTTAATTAAAATAGAGAGAAATAGAAAAATAATTAAATAATTAAAAATTATTTAATTATAGATAGATAGAAGAAATAGATAATGAATTAATTAAATAAATATAAATTTATTTAATTAATAGAAGAAATATGTAATTTAGAAGAAAATAGAAAAATTATTCAATTGTGTTAGACAAATGCAGATGATGGATAATGCACTATGTTGATAATAATGACTAGGTCAATTTTGGGTGTCTAGATTTTACCCCTCTTTGAGATGATATTTGTTAGAACATTGTTTCAAAGAAGATTTGATGCAATATGTTGTTTCTGAAAAATAGATTTTTGCCCTAGTGAAGTTGGCGGGTGATGCCCCCTCGAGAGGAAACACCTGGCTGATGGAAAAAAATAGGGTTGAATCTCAATTAGATAACATAGGTTGACACAAAGAAATTGGGGATCGGGAGGGATTAAAGGGATGGAATAGAAGAAATTAGGGTTTGGCATAGAAGAAAAGGATTAGGGTTTCTAGGTATATAAACAAGGCAAGAAGCGCAATTTGCTTCATTTGTATAATGGTAACTAGATGGTAATGTATGCAATGGAAATATGTCATGATATGTGTTATGCAAATATAATGGAAATGATAGACGATACTAAATGTAAAAGGTATATGTCTAACACATTTGTTTTGATAGGACGAATAAAATGGAGACATGAAGGAGATGGAGAAGAAAGACCAATGATCAACTCTCATGAGTGTTATCGTGTTATTGTAGGATGAATGGATGGATGAAGGCAGCTTTAATTGATTGCTAAAAAAGTATGAGATTTGCAATCCTTATGTTTGATATCAGATATAGATAGTATGCACCAAGGTATAGAAAACTAAGGTGTCAAGTATCTAATGCTTATAGCATAATACAATCTTGTCTAATGTATGAGGTCAAGATGTTGGTCCAACATACACAAGATATGAATATTAGCTGCTATTCGAGATGGACTTTTGACTCTGTAAGCAAAGGTCTAAACTCACTTCCACTAGACATAATGAAACCTTGTGGGTTATATGTATGAGAAATAGTCTTAGCATAAAATAGTCTTAATGCATAGGAGACTAATTAGCTTCTCAAATGCAAAACATATTATTATGCAAGATGCTAATCTCAACACATACAAGATACCATTAGGCATACAGGAGAATAAGATCATCCCACAAACATAGCATATGAAAACCAATGACCATGCCCTAGTCTATACTTCATCTCAATATACTAGGATATGATAGATCAAGGCAGACTCGATTAGGTATAAAAGGGACAAAAGATAAATCAAAAGATAAATAAAAGATACAACCATCATGTTCTCTTGCCAAATTGAGGTGCTCTTGGATGGAGTTGATAGCACCTAGTTATAAGGAAAGATATATCTTGTTGAAGGCTAAAAATGGTTTGCTTAGGATGGATTCAGTAGATATTGGCTTAAGGCATGGTGGACAAATAACTTTTAGCTTAGCCCTTGATTTTAGTATGCGCTTGAGCTATTGAGTTACACATAGCTTGCTTCCTGCTTGAGTTAGTCAAAAATGAAGAAGACAAGATGAGAAGGGGCTGGAAGAATGAATCATTGGTACTTGCATACTAGATACTTCCTTTATATTCCAGATTGCCTACATACCCTATATCCACGGGATCAAAGTACCACACGATAATGATGAGACATGATGAATATGTAGTCCTGGGTTTTATTAATGATGTGGGAGGTATGATTGTGTTATCAAAATCAGCTACACTAGTTATTGTAGACAACCCCTACGAAACTTATCTATTTCGTAGCCTACACTCTAAGTTTGCAAGTCAAGACAAGTTCTCTTGACCTCGTGCAAATTCATCTGACATCGTTAAAATGGCTTGTGACATTCCCCTTAGTTGATTTCTTGAAATTCGTGAAGTTTGACTAGGTTGCAAGCTTATCAAAATATCAATTTTGACCTTTTAAAGGTGTTAGAATTTTTTTTAGGTCCATATGCAAAGTTAGTTAAAATTACTACTCTTGTAGGCTTATTATTTATGTAAGATGTAAGGGCGGAAATTTTTTTTTCTCATACATCTTGTTTCATCGTTTTCTTTTGTATGTGTCAAGTCGGTAAAAATCCCCGCTTTGACATTTGTCTTTTAGTCAAGTGCAAGGGTGGCAAATTTTTCCACCCATGCATGACGTAGTTACAATATGTAAAGTCGATAAATCCTAACGCTTAGACAAATCTTAGAAAATTGAGTTGACTAGGAGTGCATTAATGGTACCCAATGTAAGTGTTTAATGCAGCATTTTAAACCTTTTAAAGGTGTTTTAAGTCACTATTCTCTTTTAGTTATATTTCTTATAACTCTGGAGATAGACCATCGAGGCTTAAACAAGATTCTTTGGATCACGCAAGTTACAGATCGCATACTCTATTCTTTGTGATCACGTCTAGGGTTTTGGTCATTTTTGACAGGTAAGTCCACCACTCTTTCATTTTCTTGTTGTTTTCTTTCCAGGTTTTTCCTTGAATGTTAAAACAATGGTTTGAGTTTGTATTGTTAAGTATTTAACGAGATCTTTCTTCATTGTTTCCTTTTGTTCCTCATTTACAAACCTTAGCCTTTCTTATGTTTTACAGTGATTCCTAAATAAGTTTTAGGTCTTAGGTTTTCCGGTCTGTAAACTTGTGGGTGCTGTCGGTATTTTCGCCGATCACACCTTGCTCTCTTCCTAAGCCATCACACAAGTATCAACAATGAAATTTGCTGCTGGTACTTGTGCCTTGTGTTTTGATTACTTTTGTGTAAGGTTGGCAAATTTTGCCACACTTACACGAAAGTCTTGATGTATACACTATCGGCAGATTTTGTCAACCAAACACTAAGTCATCCTACACATGTAATGTCGAAAAAATTCACCGACCTTACATAAACGTAATTGTGAACTACCAAGATGAATGGCAATGAATTTTGTTGCTGGTACACCAACTTGCAATTTTCTCCCATATGCTGAAATTGAAAAATTTGCCGCTCAGACATAAAAGATGTTTTCCCCAAATATGCGAAGTTGGTTAATTTTACCACCCCTACATAAAATGTTTTTCGACCAAAGCATGTGCAACGGCGGTAAATTTTGTTGACCTTGCACATACATTGAAATCACTCCTAAACCTACAAAAGTGGTAGATTTTGCCACCAATCCACTTAAAGAAATTTTCAACCTACATGCAGGGTCAGTAAAATTTTGCCACCCTGACACTTTTAGTTTATCCCTTAAATGCAAGGGTAGGAAAATTTGCCGCCCATGCATTCACTCTTTCAATTTTTCTAACTCTGGGATACTTTTAGAAATTGCTTTCCTGAGCCCGCTTTCTTTCATTTTTTCAACCCGCTTGCGCTTTAGTCCTTTCAAGCTTACCCCCAGTTGTCGTGATCATCAACATGCAATTTTCACAGATTACCAATATTTCCCCTAATTGCATGATCATGGCTTTTTGTTGTAGTTTCTTCTGCGGATTTTCTCTCTTCATCAACACCCTTCTAGTGATAGTTTTCCAAATGACTGAGCTGTCTCCAAAAAATTTGAAAGCAATGAAGTATAAGTAGCAGGGTGTTTTTCCAATCACCTCAATTACCTCCAATGTTGATGATATTTAGGATACAGAGATTGGACATGTAGGCATGCTTGAGTTTGTGGAAAGAACTAAGTCTGATAACCCTAGTTCTGCAATGAAGAAGATTGTTGATAGCAACATTGACTTCGTGTCATCTTTCTCGGTGGCAGCTCATAATACAGAGTTTGTTCTTCAATGTGCTCAATTCTAAAATAGAGACACTAGGGTAGTGGTGGATGCAAATGGCAATGTGATCATGAGATTGGATCCAAAATTCATTGATAAAGTTTTCATGTGTCCTGCTGCTACAGAAGTTGTGAAACTAGATTTTTTTGAGGCTCAAAAAGAATATGAAAAGAATTCTGAGAAAGCAAAGAAGATAATTAACACCAAATGGCTTAAGACTTCAAGGCCAAACTTGTCTAGGTGGCCAAGGAGCTTTCCCAGAAGTGATTTTATTGAAGAAGTTGGTGATCTCGTAACTCTTCTTAGTAGGATAAGGGGGTTGGCTTCTTCCTCTCTTTTCCATGAACGGATGTACCCTTTTATCAAGGTTATACTCCAAGGTAAGAAAGCCATCTTTTGGGGTGAAAAAATCAGCAATGCTATGCATGAGCAATTGACTAAGGTGTCCACTACTTTTAAGTTCTGTATGACTTCCTATCTGGTGTATATAGGAGCTTCAATGAGAATCTTTCCAGGTTTGACATCTGATGGAGATAGAAGGATCGTTCCAGTGTATCAATACTATCCTCAACTGGCATTGAAAGGTTCTATCCATCACTTTAGGAGGGTAAATGATTCCTTCTTTGTAGTGTTTTTGTGCCTTTTTGATCCTTAGTTAGAGCAAAGAAGAGTTTCTAATGAGGCTTGGTCAGTTGTGAATGAGTATGGATGTATGTTCTTACAATTTTTGACTTTCTCATATTTAAAGGTTGGCTTTTTCCAAGGCTATCCTTATATGTTTCCCAGATTTCCTTCAGATAAACTTGTTCTGATGGAGTTATGTAGGCAAATGATTGTCATACATAATAAGCAAATGGAACTCAAGAAACTAGGATTTAGATTCCCAGATGAAATTGGTAGATACTCAATGTCAACTGCCGCTAAAGGCTAGAGCCATGGAGACTGAAATGCAGTTATTGACCATGAAATAGTTCAAATGGAGACCAAGGTTTGATTTCAAGGGAGTGAAGGATAAGATTAAAAGGAAGACTCAGTTTCATGAGCTGATGGTAGAAGATATCTGGGTTGATCTGAGGACCAAGGAGGAAATCAGAAAACTAGATCATAGCAGGTTATCTTTGGATCAGATTGAGCATCTATGCTTGGCTGATATTCCTCAAGACATGGTTGATAATGAAGAATTGATTGATCCTAGGTACAATGCTCAATAGATTGTTGGTTCTCCTCTTCCTCCTATCTAATGGTCTCAAAAAGAATTGACTTCTTTGAGGAAAAGGTTTGAACTTGTATTAGCTAATATAAACTTGTGGCTCCAAAGTAAAGACATAACATTGAAGGATTTTATAACTGGGTCTGAAGAAGAAATTTTGGAGAAAACTAGTAAGAAGGTTGAGCTGAGAACCAAGAACAAAAGTGATACTCCTAGTATGTCCAAAGTTTCTAAACCCAGGATCAAGTTTGTGTCCAAGAAGTCTAAGGCTGTAGAGAAAGAGTCCGAGGTAGAAGAAATGGAAGTTGATAAATAGAATACTAATGAGCCTGCTACAAAAGAGATAGAGGTTGAGAATAGGTCTTCAGAAGAAAGAAAAGAAGAACAAGAGAAAGAGATAGGAGTGGGACAAGAAGGTTTGCAAGATGAAGTTATGTCTCCACAGAGGGATGTACTACAGGAAGCTAAAACCCTTTCTCCTCTACTTGATGCAATTGTTTCTGTTCCCATGTTTGTTTTGCCTACTATCCCAGTTTTGCCTATTAACATTCCATCTTTTGAATCTCCATCATCTTCAAGAACAATCTTTGATAAGCCTCAAGTTGATTTTGATAATGTTCTCTATTCTTCTGAATCAATCCCTAGTTTGTGCTCGTCATCTTTTGATATTGGAGACTCTTCAATTTTTGATCACTTTGTATTGGGATCTGAGCAAATTTCCAATGTGGATGTGTCAGGTGCACTTTTTACTAATACTCCTATTGTTTCTACTTTAAGTGCTGGTGCAATTCCTATCACACCAACAATGGAATCTGATCCGAATGTGAGTACTTTTGTGCTTCCTCCATGGTTGTCAGCTTATACACCCAAAAGAAAGAAACAAGCCATCTCTCCAGATGACTTTGATTTTGGTAAGCTGGTACTTGTCAAGGTTAAGACTCTGAAGAAGCCAAAAGTTCTTTCTAGGGTGTTGGGAGATAAGGGGCACAAATTTGTGGAGATTGCAAGACCCCACAGGATGCTACCATGGAAAACTTTAGTATGAATGATTACTCTATTTCTAGAATTGAGCTTGGAAAAATCACCCATGATAGTGCAAAGACTAAAATACAATCAACAATGGATATTTTGATCCAAAAGTTTGATAAATAAAAAGAGATGAAAGATTATTATAAAGCAATGGTAGAACAATTGACTATAGTGGTGAGGAAGATTACTTTGAACTCTGAATCAGTGACTCCTGAGGCTATTACTGTTGAAGACCCTATCATTTAGAAAGCTGAAAAGACTCACCCCAAGGGAAAAGTGGTTGAAGAATATTTGGAAAGGATGCGCACATAGGGAATCTCTCTTCTTACAGAGGTAGCTAAGAAAACAAGCAAAATGGAGAAAATTAGGGCAGAACTTGATGATTTGATTGACACTATTTCTCAGGATATTGAGCATTCAGATTAGAGTCATGATAAGTGGATAGAAATGAGGAAGTTGAAAATAAGTTCTTTGATATCAATTGGTGTTATTCTAAATCGAGATTCATAAATCGAGACTAAGGAGGCATTGACATATCAAAGCCGTGTGTTAAAAGATCTGATCAATGATTTAGAAACTGCAAGGAAGCTGAGTGACCAAAGTGACGTTAGTCTCTTACACAAGTTGGAGGAGCTGCCATGCAATTTGGTGTCAAAGGATAATCAATTTCTTTCTGCAGAGGAGACGACCCAGAAATTTGAGAATATGTTTCAGAAGGAGTTTGAGGACAAAACCTTTTAATAGCTTCTATGGATAATATTCTTGACAACCAATTAACTTTGGATAATCTGAAGGCCAAGTTAACTAGCCATTCAAAATTAATTACAACAGTCAGAGATGCAATAGTCAGAGCTAGGATGATTTTCAAGAACACAGCCAGTCTAGATAGTTTAGGGATGCAAGCTGCGTTTACCATGTATGATTGCCACATGAAGAAAGAAGGCAGTGCAAGTTGAAGCAGCTTTTTCATCACTTAGTTTATTTTCTATTTTTTAGATGTACTTTTGAAATAGTTTTGGACATATTTACATGTACTTTTCTCATATGTAATTACATGTAAAAACATAGGAAGTGCCAAATCAAAAAGGACTCCTTTGTTGAATAAGTCATAGTTAGTTGTTCTTTTCCTATTTTTACTCTCGGTCTCTCCTATAAATAAAGAGGACCCCCCATTGTAATTTTTATCTTTTAGTTATTGAAGTGAAACTCTGCCAAATTCAAAAGCATTTTGAGACTTTGTGTTCGAATTGTAAATCATATTTTATCAAGTGAATAGAAAAGCAAATGATCATTTAATCTTTGCATTGGAATAACTTGTGGGGTATTGGAAATTATTCTTATGTCCTTTTCCTTATACTATCTTATCTATTTGATCAAATTGTAGTGTGAGTTTGGATAATCTGTGAGATATTCTAAAAGATAATTTTGGAGACTCTGTGCTACAACAATTATCTTTAGTTTGTGATTTTATGTTCTGAGTAAAAGATATTGAGAAGACTTTGAGCTGCTATTATCTTTTATGATCGTGTGCTTTATCATGGTATTCGGTGAAGACTTTGGCTGCACCTTATCCTATTAGGTTCTTAATCTTAAATCAGCAAAAGGAGCAATGATAGACTTTGTGCTCTCGTGGGTTTCTTGGTTATTTTGATTTGTATTGTGAAATTACTATTTTTATAAACATCATTTCTAAAAAAAGAGAAATAGATGATATGGATTCACCCTGAATATTAGTGTTAGAATAGATAAGTTTGGAAGTAGTTAGAAAAGGCAACCTCCCCTTACTGAGAGGAGAAACATTTCTCATCATAGCTGTGGTGATATAACTATTTTTTCATTGGTTAAATCAATGACCAAATATTCACCCAATACTTTTTTGGTGACTCTACTGGGGAAGAACGCGCAACTTAGAGCCTCGTGCTTTGAGTTGAAGCATTTCATCCTCTTCCATTATTTTAAGTTGTTTCAAAAACTTTGTTGAGTACATTGCATTCTGGCAGACTCATGGTATACAAGAAGCAAGAGAGCTCAAGGTATTATTGATCTTGTATTTGAGTTAATGTAGTAAAATAATGTTGGTCTTTTGCCTCCACAACCTCAGCTTCAACGAACGAGGAGTTTTCCTCCTACGAACGCCAGGTCTCCTATACCAGGTGAAGCTTCTATTTCTAGTGCTAACAAAGTTTTGTCTATTCAGATTCCATAGAGGTTTGTTATTCCACCCTTTAATCAGTGTACCATGGTAGCTAGAGGCCCGTGGGGTAATACTTTTGGTCCTTTGAATTTAACTCCGCCATTACATGAACTACCTCATAGTTCAAGGAAGAATTTCCTAAGTTTTATGGCAATGGGAAAGTCCACCCAGATGAACACATTGTAGCCTTTTGCATAGCTTGCGGTGTGTTAGGAGTGGAACATGAAGATGTGGCAGAAAGACTTTTTGTAGAAACATTGCAAGGTGCTGCTGCATATTGGTTTTACCATCTTCAAGCTCAAACCATCACTAATTGGAACACTCTCAAAACCAAGTTTGAAGCCAGATTCAAACCTGTAAAGATGCACATGCCTTGTTAGCTCAACTAACATAGATGAAGAAAGAGCCACATGAACCCATGCGAGACTTCATCGCTAAGTTCAATAAATTGACAAATAGGATTCTGATAACCGCTCAACCAACGACAGAGAATCTTAAGTGTTTCTTCATCAATACTCAGCTTCTTGAAGTAAGCTTTCTATTAAGGCAGGCTGGCCCTGCTGACCTTCCCGTAGGTCAAATATTGGCTACAGAGGTTGAAGATGATCTTATCCTTGCGGGTAAGATATGAAGAGATTCTAATAGAAACATAGGTCAATCCTCTACTGATAATTCTTCCACAAGTACCACAGATCATATGGTGCAAAAGTTAGCAAATGAATTGCTAGCTTTGAAAAGGCAAATGTCTCAAGGTATGTCCACTCCTCCTTCTTATAGGGATGTACCAAGGAGAACATTTCCTAACAATTCATATCAAGGCAATGCTGCCAAAAATTAAGGGCAGCAAAATCGTCTTCCGCCAACATAGGGGAAACTTGCCATTGAAGCAGCACTAGTCAATTCCGCGGTTGGCTACTATGAAGCTGAACATGATAGTTCTTTCTAGCTAGAGTTGGATTAGGAGAATGATTCTAATATTTTTACAGAAGGAGAAGAAAAATTAGCTGGTGACTCTACCATTGGTTTTCTGAATTACCAAGATGAAGTTGAAAGAGAAGGAGAAGTATATGATGGAGCATATGTTGTTTTTACCATATCCTAAAATTAGTCAAATCAGCAAGATGATAAAGGGAAGTCAAGAGAAGAACCTCAGCCAGTGATTTCAATTGCCAAATGGGGAACTCCGTTCCCTTTTCAATCAAAGGACCCAATTGTCAATAAGCAAGTAGGTTCATCTAACAATCCTGTCTCTTCTACTTCCATTCCTCATATTAGTACTACCCTAAATAAAACTCAGAATGATGGATTTCCTTCCTCTGTATCTAGTTCATTTTATCTATTCGACATAATAGATCATGCTAGGAAAACTAAAATCCAGATGTCTAAAGTAGAGTACTTACAAGCTAATCTTGAATAGTTTGATAGGTTAGCTAAATATGTGAAAACTAAAGCTGCCCCCACAGGGCAAGATTCTTCTAAAAATATCCATGACTCCTCTAAAAACAAATCCACCTAAAATAATCTTGTCACTACTCCCCTTGTTGCTCTAGGGAAAATAGCGCCTTTTTATGTTTCTCTATTAGTCAATGGTCATAAGTGAAGCAATTGTATAATAGAGTCAGGCTCTTCTGATAATGTCATGCCCACCAAGGTGGTAGATGCTCTTGGTCTCACTTAAACTAAGACCTTTGGGAGATGTTTCTTAATGGAAAATAAGCAAGTTCCATTGTTAGATCAAATCAAGGATGTCCAATTTGCATTTGCAGCCTTTCCAAATAAGAGGATCAAAATGATCGTCCTAGTGGCTGATGTTCCAGCTTCCTATGGCATTTTGCTTGGGCGTAATTTTTGTAAAGATGTGGGTGGAGAACTGAACATGGATCTATCAGAGGCAAGAATACCTGTTAAAGGTATTATGCAAAAGTTGCTCCCTGAGAAGGAGGCAAAATATATTGTTACCCAAACTGAAAATCCAAAAGCCCAAATTTTGTGAGTCTTCAGGAATGGGTAACTATTTCTTATCAACTGAAAATACTTTTAGTTCCTTAGACGAGAGTTTAGATATTTTAGATGGAGAATTAGAAGAGTTTTTAGATGAAAGTACAGATGAGAGCATAGTGATGCCAGATTCTTCTCTTTCTGATGAAGAAGAATCTACTAGTTGTAGAAACATCAAAGTGAAAAATTCAAATGATGTTTGGGTTTTAGAATTTGATGGCAGTTGTTCTTCTACCAGATCTAGAGCTGGGGTAGTGTTGATATCTCCATAAGGTGATGTCTTTCCTTTCTCCTATAAGCTACAGTTTGACAATACCAATAACACCGCTGAATACAAGTCATTGTTGCTCGGAATGGAGGCTACTCGTGTTAAAGCTATTAAGAATTTTCACACACAAGGTGATGCTGAACTTGTGGTTTGTCAAGTAAGAAATCTATATCAGACCAAAAATGAAAGGCTGAGACATTACCACAATCGTGTCTGGGATTGTATTGAAGGGTTTGATGCTTTCGACATCTCTGCAGTACCAAGAGAGTTTAATAATCATGCTGATTCATCAGTTGTCTCTGCCACTCTCATGGTCCCTCATAAGGACTTCAAAGGTAACAAGTACATAATTGAGTTGGTTTTCTAACCCAGTGTGCCAGATAATATTGATCATTGGCAAGTCTTTAATGGTGACAATCAGATCATTGCTTTCTTGGATAAGACAAATAACTTTGATGAGCTTTATTTTGAAGGTAGTGATTCTCTGCCACGTGAATATATTTTTGAAATAGATTCACAAACTGGTGAAGAGATTCTTTAACTAAAAGGGAATAAGATTCCTAAAGGTTTGGTTTCTTTACAAAAGTTATTTGATAAGCATGATAGATATGTCAAAAAGTAGCAACAACTTGATTCAAGTTCATCCATGGAATTTGAGCAAGTAAATTTGAATTCTGAAGCAGATCCCAAAATGGTTAATATTGGGAAATGTTGCACTGCTAATGAGAAATTCAAATTCACTACACTTCTTTGCCATTACATTGATGGTTTGGCATATTCTTATGATGATCTGAAGTCCTTCAGGCCTAAGGAGATTCAACAGGAAATTCCTCTCAAGGCTGGATCATTGCCTCATAAACAAAAGCAGAGGCAATATAATCCCAAAATTTTAGGTACTATTCTTTCTGAAATCCAGAAAATGTTGGATGCAAGGATAATTTTTCCTATCCCTCATTCTACCTAGATTGTGAACATTGTTCCTATGTGAAAGAAGAATGGAGAAATCCATATTTGTGTTGATTTCAGGAATCTCAGCCAGTCTTCTTTAAAAGATAATTACCCCTTGCCTATTATGGACCAAGTGTTGCAAACTGTGACTGGTTTAGAGATGTTGTCTATGTTAGATGGTTTTTCAAGCTATAATCAAGTAGAGGTCAGTGAAGTAGATCAATACAAGACTGCTTTCACAACACCTTGGGGCACATTTGCATACCGCAGGATGCCTTTTGGTTTGATCAATGTTGGCGCTACTTTCTAGAGAGCAATGGACCTCACTTTCAAAGATGAGATGGGGAAATTCATTGTGGTGTATATTGATGACTTGACTATTTTCTCCAAACAACGTCAAGATCATGCCTACCATTTGCGACAAGTGCTGGAAAGATGTCATCAAAAAGGTATTTCTCTTAATCCTAAGAAATCAGTTTTTGGGGTTATAGAAGGTAAGCTTCTTGGTCACATTATGTCTAGAGAAGTTACTAAAATTGACTCAGAAAGGGTCAAATCTATCCAGAGTCTTACTTTGCCTTCTAGTAAGACTGTCATTCATTCTTTCTTTGGAAAGGTGAATTTTCTACGGAGGTTCATGCCGGAATTCACAGAGAAAACTCATCACATTGTCAACATGATGAAGGGTAAGACTACTTTCTGTTGGAGTGCGGAAGGTTAAGCAGCATTTGAGGACATCAAGAGGGCCATAGCTCATGCTCTGGTTCTAGTTTTTCTTGATTATACCAAGGACTTCATAATATACAGTTATGCTTTTGAACATACACTTTTAGCCATTCTTGTTCAGCAGAATGTGGAAGGTGTGGAATCTCCTATTTCGTTTATGAGTTGTCCTTTGAAGGCTCATGAATTGAAATACTCAAATATGGAGAAACATGCTTATGCTATGGTCAAGGTGGTAAAGCATTTCTAGTTTTATATTTTGAATTCACATACTGTTGTTTTGGTACCAGATACAACAGTGAAGTCTATCCTAACTCAACAGGAGTTTGGGACCAAAAGAGGCAATTGGATTGCCAAGATTCAAGAGTTTGATCTTGGTATCAAACCTACCAAGCGTGTGCATGGTAGAGGCTCAAGTGTCAGTTGATTGCCGACAATGTACCAAAAGAAATAGGAGATGAAGAGGAGGAAGTTGAGGATATGCTAATTGTTCTCTTTGTCACTACTACAAATGAGTGGTATTCTAATATTGCTCATTTTCTTACTTATGGTGAGTGTCCTTCTCATTTATCCTATAAGGAGAAACAAACTATCAAATTGAAGGCAACTAATTATGTCTTATGGGATAATGGTTTGATAAGAGGAGCCTTGATGGAATTTTTCTCCGTTGCGTGGATAAAGTGCAACAAAGCAGACTTCTAGAGTCTTTTCACAATTTGGCTTGTGGAGGACATTTTTCTGCGCCCGTGATGGCTCATAAGATTTTGCGGGCTAGGTACTATTGGCCCACACTATTTTAGGATGCGTACAACTGGGTACATAGGTGTGAGTTATGTCAGCAGATTGTTGGAAGGCCTAAGTTGGTTGCACTACCTCTCAAACCAGTTGTAATCAAAGAACCTTTTCAACAATGGGGTATTAACTTCACTAGTGTTGTGAACCCACCGTCAAGTGCGGGACACAACTTTGTTCTCACCATAACTAATTATTTTACCAAGTGGGTGGAATCCATCCCAGTTAATCATGCTACTTCTAAAGTGGTATGTAATTTTCTTAAGGAAAATATTGTTTCTTGATTTGGAGTTCGAAACTAAATTGTGGCAGATAATGCTACTTGTTTCTCTTCCAATGAGATTAATAGTTTTTTCTATGAACATGGGATCATCCTTTCTCATTCTTCAGACTATTATCCACAAGGGAATGGTTAGGCAAAATCTAGTAACAAAAATCTGGTCACTATTATCAGGAAATTGGTGGAAGATAATTAGAGAACTTGGCATAAAGCTTTGTTTGATGCTTTATGGGATGACAGGATTACTCCCAAAAGGGAAATACATATGTCACCATTTTAGCTTCTGTATGGTTTCAATGCAGAAATACATATTACTTTGGAATTGTCGGCATTGAAGTTGGAAAAGGTAGTGGAAGATAGAACCTTTGAAAGTTCTATTGACAAAAGAATCATGTACCTCACTGAACTTGAAGAGCAACGGGTTATGGTAGTAGACTGTATTGCTAAACATCAAAGTTAGGTGAAGAAGCTCTTTGGTAAGAAGACGAAGGCTCAAGAATTTTAAATTAGGGATCAAGTCTTTTTATGGGACAAGAAGAGAGAGCCAACAGGGATACACAGGAAGTTTGATTCCCTATGGAGAGGCTTGTTCGTCATTCATCAACTTGGTGGTGAAAATAGCTTCTTGCTGGAGTATCTGGATGGAACACCATTCTTGCTACCTCACAGTGGACAACATCTGAAACACTTCAATTCTTGAAGTATCAGATAAGTTCATTTGTACATATCATGTTTGTGTTTTTATTTTTATTTTTTGCTTAGTCTTTTGTGTCTTTTTCTTTTTGGTAGCTTGACTCTATGGCCCAATGGCATGGATGAAGGCACTTAGAGACTAGATTCTTCTCCCTTCGATTGTTTCAAAGTTTGATCAAAGGAAGTTCCCCAGTTAGAGCCAGCTGTTGTTCTCAAAATCAGCTACGCTCATTTTTGTAGACAACCCCTACAAAACTTGTCCATTTCGTAGCCTACACTCTAAGTTCGCAAATCAAGACATGTTCTCTTGACCTCGTGTGAAGTCATCTAACATCATTAAAATAGCTTGTGACATTCCCCTTAGTTGATTTCTTGAAATTCATGAAGTTTGACTCGGTTGCAAGCTTATCAAAATATCAATTTTGACCTTTTAAAGGTGTTAAAAAAAATATCAGGTCCATATGCAAAGTCAATTAAAATTACCACTCTTCTAGGCTTATTGTTTATGTAAGATGCAAGGGTGGCAAATTTTTCTGCTCATACATCTTGTTTCATCATTTTCTTTTGTATGTGTCAAGTCGGCAAAAATCCCTGCTTTGGCATTTGTCTTTTAGTCAAGTGCAAGGGCGGTAATTTTTTCTGCCCATGCATGACGTAGTTACGATATGTAAAGTTGGTAATTCCTACCACTTAGAGAAATCTTGGCAAATTGAGTTGACTAGGAGTGCATTAATGGTACCCCATGTAAGTGTTTAATGCAGCCTTTTAAACCTTTTAATAGTGTTTTAAGTCACTATTCTCTTTTAGTTATATTTCTTAAAACTCCAGAGACAAACCATCGAGGCTTAAACAAGATTATTTGGATCATGCAAGTTATGGATCACATAGTCTATTCTTTGTGATCACGTCTAGGGTTTTGGTCATTTTTGACAGGTAAGTCCACCACTCTTTCATTTTATTGTTGTTTTCTTTCTAGGTTTTTCCCTGAATGTTAAAATGATGGTTTGAGTTGATATTGGTGAGTATTTAATGAGATCTTTCTTCGTTGTTTCCTTTTGTTCCTCATTTACAAACCCTAGCCTTTCTTATGTTTTACAGTGATTCCTGAATAAGTTTTAGGTCTTAGGTTTTCTGGTCTGTAAACTTGTGGGTGTTGTCAGTATTTTCACCAAGCACACCTTGCTCTCTTCCTAAGCCATCACACAAGTATTGACAGTGAAATTTGCCACTAATACTTGTGCCTTGTGTTTTGATTACTTTCATGTAAGGTCGGCAAATTTTGCCGCCCTTACATGAAAGTCTTGATGTATACACTGTCAGCAGATTTTGTCGACCAAACACTAAGTCATCCTACACATGTAATGGCGGCAAAATTTGTTGACCTTACATAAACTAGATCGTGAATTGACAAGGTGAATGGCGGCAAATTTTGCCGCTGGTACACCAACTTGTAATTTTCTCCCATATGCTGAAATGACAAAATTTGTCGCTCAGACATAAAAGATGTTTTCCCCAAATATGCGAAGTCGGTTAATTTTACCGCCCCTACATAAAATGTTTTTCGACCAAAGCATGTGCAATGGCAGAAAATTTTGCTGACCTTGCACATACATTGAAATCACTCCTAAACCTACAAAAGCAACAGATTTTGCCGCCAATCCACTTAAAGAAATTTTCAACCTACATGCAGGGTCGGCAAAATTTTGCCTCCCTGACACTTGTAGTTTATCCCTTAAATGCAAGGGCAGCAAAATTTGCTGACCATGCATTCACTCTCTCAATTTTTTCTAACTCTGGGATACTTTCAAAAATTGCTTTCTTGAGCCCGCTTTCTTCTATTTTTTCAACTCGCTTGTACTTTAGTCCTTTCAAGCTTACCCCCAGTAGTTGTGATCATTGACATGCAATTTTCCCAGATTACCAGTATTTCCCCTAATTGCATGATCATGGCTTTTTCTTGTAGTTTCTTCTACGGATTTGCTCTCTTCATTGACACCCTTCTGGTGATAGTTTTCCAAATGACTAAGCTGTCCCCAAAAAAGTTAAAAGAAATGAAGTATAAGTATCAAGGTGTTTTTCCAATCACCTCAGTTACCTCCAATGTTGATGATATTCAAGATACAGAGATTGGCCATGTAGACATGGTAGAGTTTGTGGAAAGAACTAAGTCTAATAACCCTAGTTCTGTGATGAAGAAGATTGTTGATAGCAATATTCACTTGGTGTCATATTTCCCGGTGGCAACTCATAATACAAAGTTTGCTCTTCAATGTGCTCAATTCTACAACAGAGACACTAGGGCAGTGGTCGATGTGAATGGCAATGTGATCATCAGATATGATCGAGAATTCATTGATAAAGTTTTCATGTGTCCTGCTACTATAGAAGTTGTGAAACTAGATTTTGCTAAGGCTCGAAAAGAATATGACAAGAATTCTAAGAAAGCAAAGAAGATAATTAACACCAAATGGCTTAAGACTTCAAGGCCAAACTTGTCTAGGTGGCCAAGGAGCCTTCCCAGAAGTGATTTTATTAAAGAAGTTGGTGATCTGATAACTCTTCTTAGTAGGATAAGGGGGCTGGCTTCTTCATCTCTTTTCCATGAATGGATGTACCCTTTTATCAAGGTTATACTCCAAGGTAAGCAAGCCATCTTTTGGGGTGACCAAATCAGCAATGCTATGCATGAGCAATTGACTAAGGTGTCCACTACTTTTAAGTTCTATATGACTTCCTATCTGGTGTATATAGCAGCTTCAATGAAAATCTTCCTAGGTTTGACATCTGATGGAAATAGAAGGATCATTCATGTGTATCAATACTATCCTCAACTGGCATTGAAAGGTACTATCCATAACTTTAGGAGGGTGAATGATGCCTTCTTTGCAATGTTTCTATCCCTTTTTGATCCTCAGTTAGAGCAGAGAAGAGTTTTTGATGAGGCTTGGTCAGTTGTGAATGATTATGGGTGTATGTTCTTACATTTTCAGACTTTCTCATATTTAAAGGTTGGCTTTTTCCAAGGCTATCCTTATATGTTGCCCTAATTTACTTCAGATAAACTTGTTCTGATGGAGTGATGTAGGAAAATGATTGTCATACATAATAAGCAAATGGAACTCAAGAAACTAGGTTTCAGATTCCCAGTTGAAATTAGCAGATACTCAGTGTCAACTACTGCAAAGGCTAGAGCCATGGAGACTGAAATGTAGTTAGTGACCATGAAGCAATTCAAACAGAGACCAAGGTTTGATTTTAGGGGAGTGAAGGATAAGATTAAAAGGAAGACTCAGTTTCATGAGCTGATGGTAGAAGATATCTGGGTTGATCTAAGGACCGAGGAGGAAATCAGACAACTAGATTATAGCAGGTTATCTTTGGATTAGATTAAGTATATAGGCTTGGTTGATATTCCTGAAGACATGGTTGATAATGAAGAATTGATTGATCATAGGTACAACGCTCAATAGATTGTTGGTTCTCCTCTTCCTCCTATCTAATGGTCTCAAAAAGAATTGACTTCTTTGAGGAAAAGGTTTGAACCTGTATTAGCTAATATAAACTTGTGGCTCCAAAGTAAAGACATAACATTGAAGGATTTTTTAACTGGGTCTGAAGAAGAAGTTTTGGAGAAAACTAGTAAGAAGGTTGAGCTGAGAACCAAGAACAAAAGTGATACTCCTAGTACGTCCAAAGTTTCTAAACATAGGATCAAGTTTGTGTCTAAGAAGTCTAAGGCTGCAGCGAAAGAGTAGAAGAAATGAAACTTGAGAAACAAAATACTGATGAGGCAGCTACAAAAGAGATGGAGGTTGAGAATAGGTCTTCAGAGAAAAGAGAAGAAGAACAAGAGAAAGAGATAGGAGTGGGACAAGAAGGTTTGCAAGATGAAGTTATGTCTCCACAGAGAGATGTACTATAGGAAGCTGAAACCCTTTCTCCTCTGCCCGATGCAAATGTTTCTGTTCCTGTGTCTGTTTTGCCTACTATCCTAGCTTCGCCTATTAACATTCCATTTTATGAATCTCCATCATCTTCAAGAAAAATCTTTTATAAGCCTCAAGTTGCTTTTGATAATGTTCTCCATTCTTTTGAATTAATCCCTAGTTTGTTCTCATCATCTTTTGATATTGGAGACTTTTCAATTTTTTATCACTTTGTATTGGGATCTGAGCAAATTTCCAATGTGGATGTGTCAAGTGTAGTTTTTACTAATACTCCTCCTATTGTTTCTACTTCAAGTGTCGGTGCAGTTCCTATCACACCAACAATGGAATCTGATCTTAATGTGAGTACTTTTGTGCTTCCTCCATGGTTGTCAGCTTATACACCCAAAAGAAAGAAACAAGCCATCTCTCCAGATGACTTTGATTTTGGTAAGCTGGTGCCTGTCATGGTTAAGACTGGGAAGAAGCCAAAAGTTCTTTCTAGGGTGTTGGGAGATAACGGGCACAAATTTGTGGAGATTGCAAGGCCCCCATAGGATGCTACCATGGAAAACTTTAGTATGAATGATTACTCTATTTGTAGAATTAAGCTTGGCAAAATCACCAATGAGAGTGCAAAGACTGACATGCAATTAGCGATGGATATTTTGATCCAAAAGTTTGATAAAGAAAAAGAGATGAAAGATTATTATAAAGTAATGGTAGAACAACTGACTACAGTGGTGAGGAAGATTACTTTGAACTTTGAATCAATGACTACGTAGGCTATTACTATTGAAGACCCTATCATTTAGAATGCTGAAAAGACTCACCTCAAGGGAAAAGTGGTTTAAGAATATTTGGAAAGGTTGCGCACACAAGGAATCTCTCTTCTTACAGAGGTAGCTAAGAAAACAAGAAAAATGGAGAAAATCAAGGTAGAACTTGATGATTTGATTGACACTATTTCTCAGGATATTGAGCATTTAGATCAGAGTCATGATAAGTGGATAGAAATGAGGAAGTTGAAAATGAGTGCTTTGATATCAATCGATGTTATTCTAAATTGGGATTCATACACTGAGACTAAGGAGACATTAACATATCAGAGCTGTGTGTTAAAAGATCTAATCAATGATTTAGAAACTATAAGGAAGTTGAGTGACCAAAGTGACGTTAGTCTCTTACACAAGTTGGAGGAGCTGCCATGCAATTTGGTGTCAAAGGATAATCAATTTATTTTTGCAGAGGAGATGACCCAGGAATTTGAGAATATGTTTCAGAAGGAGTTTGAGGACAAAACCTTTTCAGTAGCTTCTATGGATAATATTCTTGACAACCAGTTAACTTTGGATAATCTGAAGGCCAAGTTAACTAGCCATGCAAAATCAATTACAACAGTCAGAGATGCAATAGTCAGAGCTAGATGATTTTCAGGAACACAGTCAGTCCGGATAGTTTGGGGATGCAAGTTGTGTTTACCATGTATGATTGCCACATGAAGAAAGAAGGTGGTGCAAGTTGAAGCAGCTTTTTCATCACTTAGTATATTTTCTATTTTTCAGTTGTACTTTTGAAATAGTTTTGGACATATTTACATGTACTTTTCTCATATGTAATTACATGTAAAAACATAGGAAGTGCCAAATCAAAAAGGACTCCTTTGTTGAATAAGTCATAGTTAGTTGTTCTTTTCCTATTTCTACGCTCGATCTCTCCTATAATAAAGACGACCCCCCATTGTATTTTTTATCTTTTAATTATTGAAGAGAAACCCTACTAAATTGAAAAGCATTTTGAGACTTTGTGTTCAAATTGTAAATCATATTTTATCAAGTGAATAGAAAAGTAAGCGAGCATTCAATCTTTGCATTGGAATAACTTGTGGGGTATTGGAAATTGTTCTTATGTCCTTTTCCTTATACTATCTTATCTATTTGATCAAATTTTAGTGTGAGTTTGGATAATCTAGGAGATATTCTAAAAGCTAATTTTGGAGACTTTGTGCTACAACAATTATCTTTAGTTTGTGATTTTATGTTCTGAGTAAAAGATATTGAGAAGACTTTGAGTTGCTGTTATCTTTTATGATTGTGTGATTTATCATAGTATTCTGTGAAGACTTTGGGCTGCACCTTATCCTATTAGGTTCTAAATCTTAAATCAGCAAAAGGAGCAACGATAGACTTTGTGCTCTCGTGGGTTTCTTGGTTATTTTGATTTGTATTGTGAAATTACTATTTTTGTAAACATCATTTCTGAAAAAAGAGAAATAGATGATATGGATTCACCCTGAATATTAGTGTTAGAATAGATAAGTTTGGAAGTAGTTAGAAAAGGGAACCTCCCCTTGCTGAGAGGAGAGAAATTTCTCATCATAGCTATGGCAATATAACCATTTTGTCGTTGGTTAGCTAAACGACAAAATATTCACCCAACAAATTGGAGAAGAAAAGGTGAAATGGAAGACAAGAAGAATGGCTTAGAAGAAAATGAATGGTGAAAGAAGAAGGAAAGGGTATCGTCTTTGCCTGAATCTGGGTATTTCCTTAATACACCATATTGCCTACATACCCTATATCCATGGGATCAAGGCATTAACGATAGAAATGATATGTAGTTCTTGTTTATTATGAACGATGAAAAGATGGGATGGATTGATCAAGTTATGGATTTTATTTCTTGGTTTGTTTTATTTGATATGTGATTTTTTTTTGGTATTTTTTGGGAATATTTCAATTTTTTTGTATTTTTGGATATTTTGATTTTTTTTGGATTTTTGGGATGTTTTGATTTTTTTGGATTTTTGGGATGTTTTGATGTTGCAAGTGTATTTACAACATACACACAGTGTAATTACAAGGTATTTACAAATGTCTAATAACAATGCTCTAAAGATCCACACCTAAATGAGGTACAAGAAAATGCCCCCAGTGTGAGGACTTATAATGAGGTGATCATGGGGTAGCTGATAAAGCGGATAGCATAGCATAAAGTGAATAACATATCGACTTCAGTAGTTTTGAACCATAGTAACAAGCAACATTATTACGGAAAGGGAATGTGGATCAAGATGTGGATTATGATGCAGATTATGATGTGGATTATGATGTGGATTATTATGTGGATTAGTGAATACAAAATAGATGATAGGAGCTATCCCTCTACACATAGCGCTTATTTACCAGGTTTTCACTATGATACTTATTTAGGGCACCTGTTTACCAAGTTTTCACCGTTGAACGAAGGATTTTTCTTGATTTTGATTTTTTTTTTTTAAATTTTATTGGATATATTCTAAGGATTAAGCATAAAACTTCTTAAGATGAACACTATTGATAGGTTCATTCAAAAGAATGTCTTCTGGTGTTGATAGTTTATATGCACTGGAACCATAGACTGCTGTGATGATGAATGGTCCAAGCTAGTTTGGTTCAAATTTACCTTTTCTATCACGATCCTATTGATTCTTTTGATATTGTTTTAGGACAAGGTTGCCTACTTGAAATCTTCTTTCTCTAATTTTCTTGTTATAACTATGATGAAGGTGATTTTGATATACTTGGAGGTGATTCAGAGCTACTAGACACCTTTCATCAAGTGATTCAAGGTCACTCAATCTAGATTTTTAGTACTCTTCATCAGAGACAATATGTTGCAAGGAGACTCTCAATGATGGGATTTCAACCTCAATGAGTAGAACAACTTCAATTCCATAAACTATGGAGTAAGGTGTAGCACCATTTGGAGTTCTAACACTGGTTCGATAAGCCCATAGTGTTGGATTGACCTGTAAGTGCTAGTCACGACCAGCTTCATTGACTATTTTCTTAAGGATCTTAATGATAGTCCTGTTTGAAGCCTCGGCTTAGCTGTTACTTTGAGGATAATAGGGTGTGGCAAATCAGTGTTGGATATAGTGTTGATAATTGAGAGGGGGGGTGAATCAATTATCCTAATTATTTTTATTTTCTGAACTTTATTAATAATCAATGTAACATTAATCCAAATGAGCAAACATAATCAAGAAATGGAAATACACATGAGACAATATTTTTGACGTGGAAACCCTGTTAAGGGAGAAAACCATGGGGTGATTAACCCAAGATTGTATTCTCTGTTAGAAGAATGGAAATACAAAATGGCACTTGCCAATTAGGGCTCACTACCCGAGCACACTACTCACAAGAAGGCACACTGCCTACAAGAGACACACTATCTACAAAAGAGTGTTATACAATACTTGAACTGATTGGAAGCATCTACATATGCTGGAGTTCAGTTTCGGTTAAGCTCAGTATACTGATCTGCTGCACTTCATCTTTCCTCTTCTCTTATGTTGCTTTCCTTTCACATACCGGACCTTCCTTACTGCTTCTGTTCTGCTCTTCTGCTTTTATTCGTACATCACAACAACAACGCTTCTCACAACTAAATCCATCTTGTATATATATCTGCACAAGTGATTTCATCACCTTTCAAGTCAGCATCCGAAATAGTCAATCTTTTCATAAACTATGATCTGTCAGCTAAATCCTTGCATACCAAGTAATGCGGATCAAGCATATATTGTAGAAGTCATCAATCATGTCGGCCAAACATAACTTATGCCTTAAGAACCTTTTCCATCATCAGCAACACATCAAGAATAATGTCTGATGTTCTGCCAGTCAGTTCTTCCTCTGTTCATACTATCACTTGAGAACCCAACACTCAAGCATTCATATCTCTTTATCTTTTCCACACCGGAGGCTCAAACCTTGGAATCTATTAGTCAAGATATTCCTCTTGACTTCCCCAAATCCACACTTCACCAAGATACTTCCTTTGAGAGATCTAGACCTATCTGTCAGACCTCGCCACATGCTCTGTTCTTGTTTACCGGACCACAACATTCTTCACTCTGACTTCCAGTAGAGACATACCATGTCTTGCAGATGTGTGGGTTGAACTTTGTTGCCATCAATGACAACAATCATGAATCCATATAGTGTCTCTTGCCAACAATCTCCCCCTTTGGCATTGATGGCAACACTTAGTGAAAAATGACTAAGTGTTTACACTATGCTCTATTTTTATATACATATTTCGGAGCTCCCCTTTAGTTGGATTCCTCATTTTTCACTACTCCTCACTCCCCCTTTGACATCAATGGCAAAGGGTAGGGTCCGCACATCAAAATTTTAAAAAATTTAACTATACTTAGTCGAATATAACATACTCACATAAACTGAAGAATATCTGCAAAAGTTGTTTTCAATTGAATGAATTCTATAGCCCAACTTTGCTTCATTCTGTCCAAAATTGATATATGGCCGCTCAACAAGAATGCAAACGCATCTACCCTTTTTAGATCTGTTGGATCATTGGTCTGGGCTGTGATTTGAGCTTCTTTGATGGCCTCATGCATGGCCTCTAATTTAAGGGACAATTATTCTTCTGAGCTCACTCAACCTACTAATTCTATTTTTCTTCTCTTTTTCAAGCTTCTTAAGTCAAAACTACAACCATTTGACATTCTTAATTTATAATTAATGTAGTAAGTGGATCAAAATTTTGAGAAAGTTTTATCAGTTTATCCTCCTGTTCTTTCATTTTCTTCGCAATCTCCATTGTTGCTTTGGACCAGGAAATACAAAATTTGTATACTTCTCCGCCATCTTTAAGAGCATTTTCTAAGCTCTTTATCCCTAGATTCATATTTCTCCTATCCTTAATGATCAACCCTTGTACCTCTGAGAATCTCTTATCCAAAAACTTCTTCTAGATCTTTTCTTCAGCTGACTTCTCTAGAGAATCAAAATGTGTACTAACACTGCTGACTAGAGTTTTGAGATTACCAGAAGAGGAGGCTGTGGGATCCTTTTGAAAAGATGGCATGATATTTTCCAAAACTCCAGATGCTACCTCTATAAGCTCATAGTCTTCCATGTGAGATTTCAGTAGTTTCTCTTTGGCCTTCGCATTTGCAAATGAAGCTATCTTCATTGTTTGCACCGGAGATAGAGAGTCAAAGTTTAGTGGCCCTTTTAATAGATTCAGTTCATCAATCTCCATAGTTTCTTTTGTCAAACAGTCCTTGACTAATTCTGCAGTGTCTCTTGCTGGAGACAGATTTTTCTTTTCTTCTACAGTCACAAAACTGTCTTTTGGAGCTTTCTCCCCTTCCACAACCTTTGCACTGATATCTTCTTTTCCCTTCACTTCTGCTTCTTTCTCTTTTACTCTTTCTTCTCCTTTGGATCCGGAGTCAGCAGGGGAAACTGGAGGAGTGATGTTAGTTTGTTCATGGGCCACCTCTTCCTTTTCTGGAATAGAGGATTCTAAGTCCTTATCCTTTTCTATACCGGTGTCCATTACTTCTTCTACTATTTTCTCAGTGAACTCTTCTGCAATATTTGTGGCCGAGGGGTCAGCACCCAAGTCCTCTATGATAGGAAGATTGAATCTTTTGAAGGTTTTTCAGAGAATCTCTTCTATGTCCTTGGCTACCTTGTCAGTCTCACCAAGCATGAGCTGATTCATCCTTGCTTTGCTCTTGAACTCATCCTTGCAATCTTTGAATGCCATATTCATTGTCTTGGGATCGATTGAAGGATATAGCTGAATAGCTATCTGTTCCTGGATCTCAAGGTCTTTTGCCATGGCATTAGTCTTTGTTATTTCTAACTCCTTTTCTATTCTCTTGGGAATAAGAGATATAATTTCAATAAAAGCCTTATTATATATGTTCAGATACTTAACTGTAGCTTCCTGCAAGATCTTTTGGTCAGCCTTATTATAATCATCATAGAATTCAGCCATTGGTTGAAGGTTTCCATCCACAGTGACTGATTTGATTACACTTTCTAAAGACAGGGTGGGTTTTTCAACAAATTCCTCTGCCATTTCTTCCTTGTCTTGACCTGTGGAAGGTTTATCGGATCCTTTCTTCTTCTGCTTCTTTATTTCCTTTATCCCCTCATTAGATTCAGTCTCTTCTTCATCCTTTTGACTCGAATAAGACCTTGTGGCCTTAGTCTTGGTTCTTTTCTCTATTTTACCAGATGATCTTACTTCCGGTTTAGATGCCCTTGAGCTTTTGGCAGTGGCAGGTGCAGATCTCTTTGATGATCTAGTCCGGGTGGAGGTTTCTACCGGAGCACTTTCCTTGGTTTCCTTTTCTGCCTCTTTCTTTTCTTCCTCAGCCCTTTACCTCTTTTCCCTGTTGGCATCAAGTGCCTCCTTTCAGATGCCTAAGCCTTTGGCAATTTCTTCAACTTCTTTTCTTACTTTCCTTTTCATTTCCGGTTGTCTGAGTTCCACATGAACTTTTACACTTAGCTCTTCAAAGGTTCCAAACCTTTCTGCCTTTGGATCCTTTGGCTGACTTAGCATGTGTTGAACATGCAGCTCCACAATTTGTTCATCAACTTCATACCCCATGGGCATGATCCATACAGTTCTTGGTTCTACTACCTCCATTAGGCACTGATCAGTCTCTACCATAAAACAAACTGTGTCTTTGTATTTCTCAACAAGAGACTGGGGAATCCTTTCTCTTGCTTGCATCATGTTCTAAAAATTCTTGAAATATCCCCACAGAGTTGTATTTTGTGATTTGTCATCACCGAGTCCATGCAAATAATCTCTGATTTGGACAGCTACTGGTCTATCATTCTCCCACACCCAGCCACTAGATAAGAATAAGCACAATATTAATCCACCATACTTGAATGAATTCTTTTTATCTTTCTTTATTTTCTGCAGATTCTCCAAGAGTTGGTTCAAGAGAAGCTGACAAATATTGTAGTCTGCATCCTTTCTTAGCATTTCATAAGCGGTGTAGATGGCAGTTCCAGGTACAAAATTTTCCCTGCTGGAATGATATATTTATATCCAATGATCATGGAGGCAAACTTGACATCTAGATCAGAGATGTAATCTACTGTCATTTCTCTTTTGTCAAACTTGGATCCGGTAACCTCACTCACAGTTTGATTCTTCACGGATTTAAGAACAGGAATCCCACCGGATGAGTGTAATCCGGTAACTGCCTTGATGGCATCTTTTGTGATTTTGAATGGTCCATTTAACCACATGAAGTTGTCATGTATTCTGCTCAAAATGTACTTGACCCATTCATCCTCAGTAAAATAGGGGAAATGTATGTATTGTGCAAAGTGCTTATTCCGGAGGCCCTTGTATTGGGGTTTGAGCTCAAATGAATCATCTAACAGTTGTTTGTGATAGATATCTCTTAGTTTGAATTCCCCAAACTCTTCAACATTTGCGTGTATGTAAACCCTAATATCTTCAGTGTGCAAAACACCATGCGGAACACTAGAGAAGGCTCCTAGGGGATCTACCTCCAAGGATTTGTATGGATGCTTTTTAAAAATGGGGCGAGGTCTATCAGAAATCTTTACTATATTCAGAGTAGCCATCATCAAGGAATTTTATTGAAAGATATCAGGAACGAAGAATACCTTTTACGCTAATTAGGGCACACACGATGAAATTTAGATTGAGTTGTATGAAGAATCATCTTGATCTTTGGGGGAAGTAGTTGCAGAGCTCCTTTTCTCTCTTCTTCGCATGTGAGTGTACAAATGATGAGCGAATGAACTCTTTTATTTCTGAGAAGCCCTAATTTTCAATTTGGCAATAAATGCGCAACCTAATTCATTCTGGTTTGCCTTGTTTGTCTTATTCAGAGACAAAACCCTTCCGGATCGCTGAGACAGATTTCAAAATTATTCTAGGAGAGTAGTGATAATCTATCTTCCTTTCATTAGTCGTTTGATCTATTTGCATATCAAGACACCATAGTTTGAATCATACCAGACCAAACTTGTAAGGAATCTATTTTTACCGGAAGACTCTTTTACTAGATCAATTCTGGTAGGATTAGATTCTTCAAAACTTCTTGCAAATCTCTCAAATCTTTACCATACCCCTTTTAGATGTTTCTTGTATGACCCCTTTTAATCCGCAGCTCTCCTTGTGCCAGTTCTGGCACCAATTGACTGGTTGGGGGAACAAGGTTTTCTTTGTCTCCCCCTGAGCCAGAGCTCACCTTTTAATTTCTGGAAGGAATATCAGCACTAGAGTCTGGTGCGGATCCATCCTTTACATTCTCTGTACTTTTCTTCACCCAAATCTTGTTCATCTCACTTTTAACTTCATCCGCATTCACTTTTTTTTTACCCTTATCTTGATTCTGATTATGATATACCGGACCTTTTTTGTCCTGATTCTTGCTTCTACAGAATTTTGCACTATGACCGGATCTATTGCAGATTTGGCAAACAACATTTCTTTGCATATTTGACTGATATCCTCTTGATCTACATTGATTAGCCATATGACCTATTCTATTGCATGCAAAGCATCTACCATTGAATGATTTGTTCATTTGTATATTTCTGCATTCATGAGATTTGTGACCATACCTTTTACAGTTAAAACACTGTCTGGAGAAGGATGAATTAGTCTGATTCATTCTCTTTCTGTACTGATTAGCTTTATGACCAAAGTTATTGCAGTTATTGCAGTATCCATTGAAGGATGGATATCTTTGAGCATTAGGCTGTCTTACCGAAGGTCTTCTAGGCCCGTTCCTTGGATTTTCTGATCCAAAATTCTTTTGACTGGATCCAGAGCTTTCTCTTTCTCATATCCCAAACCACACTTGTCATCTACCTTGTTTTGACTTCCAAGAAGAACTTCAAGTTGAGCAGAACTTATCTTGAATTTCTCTTTATATTCATTTGCTGTTTGAAGATCACTTTTGAGAGAGACAATTTGATCCTCAAGTTTTTCTTCATTATCTTTAGCTTCTTCAAGATCAGATTCAAGATGTCTGATAATTCTATCCATTTGGTGGCAATCTTCTGATTTCTCCTTGAGAGATTGTCTTAGATTATCTTCAGTTTTTCTTTTCTCTTCAACTTCTTAGGTAAACTTCATAACTCCTGATTCCATTTCATGTCTTACCATAATGATTTCTTTTGATAACTTTTCACATAACTTGGTTTTCTCCTTCAGCTCTTCATTTGCATCATTTGCTTCACCTTGACTTGCCAATTGTTGAAGCAGCTCCTTTCTCTTTTTCATAGAGAGACTTAATTTGTCTTTTAGTTCTCTCATGAAATCATCAGCCTGTTTGAGTCTTTCCTTTAATTCATTGACTTCAGAGTTTGACTGTTCAAGATCATCAAGGGCAGTCTTGAGTTGCTCCATTAAACCATATGTATCCATTTGGATTCCTAGATCTTCCTCAAGCTGTTAGACTCTGTTAGGAGGAACTTAGCTCTGATACCAATTGTTGATAACTAAGAGGGAGGGTGAATCAGTTATCCTAATTATTTTTGCTTTCTAAACTTTATTAATAATCAATGTAACATTAATCCAAATGAGCAAACATAATCAAGAAATGGAAATACACATGACACAATATTTTTGACATGGAAACCCTATTAAGGGAGAAAACCACAGGGTGATTAACCCAAGATTGTATTCTCTGTTAGAAGAATGGAAATACAAAATGGCACTTGCCAATTAGGGCTCACTGCCCGAGCACACTGCTCACAAGAAGGCACACTGCCTACAAGAGACACACTGTCTACAAAAGAGTGTTATACAATACTTGAACTGATTGGAAGCATCTACATATGCTAGAGTTCAGTTCTGGTTAAGCTCAGTATAATGATCTGATGCACTTCATCTTTCCTCTTCTCTTATGCTACTTTCCTTTCACATACCGGACCTTCCTTACTACTTCTGTTCTGCTCTTCTACTTTTAGTCGCACATCACAACAACAACAACACTTCTCACAACTAAATCCATCTTGTATATATATCCGCACAAGTGATTTCATCACCTTTCAAGTCAGCATCTGGAATAGTCAATCTTTTCATAAACTCTGATCTGACGGCTGAATCCTTGCATACCAAGTAACGCGGATCAAGCATATACTTGTAGAAGTCATCAATCATGTCAGCCAAACATAACATATGCCTTAAGAACCTTTTCCATCATCAGCAACACATCTGAAATAATGTCTGATGTTCTGCTAGTCAGTTCTTCCTCTGTTCATACTATCACTTGGGAACCCGACACTCAAGCATTCATATCTCTTTATCTTTTCCACACCAGAGGCTCAAACCTTGCAATCTATTAGTCAAGATACTCCTCTTGACTTCCGCAAATCTACACTTCACCAAGATACTTCCTCTGAGAGATCCGGACCTGTCTGTCGGACCTCGCCACATGCTCTATTCTTATTTACCGGACCACAACATTCTTCACTCTGACTTCTGGTAGAGACATACCATGTCCTGTGGATGTCTGGGTTGAACTTTGTTGCCATCAATGACAACAATCATGAATCCATATAGTGTCTCTTGCCAACATATAGAACTTTTGACACAAGTCCTGGACTTCTTGGTTCTTGAAATGGTGGCTCTTATCAGTAATTATGGCTTGAGCAAGAACATATTGATAGATGATATAATGAAGGATAAACTTGGATATTTACTCATCGGTGATGTAGGTCATGGGTATTGCTTCCACCCACTTCGTGAAGTACTTAGTGGCAGTAATGATAAAATTGTGACCATTAGAAGATGGTGGATGGATTTTCCTAATGAGGTCAAGTCCCCATTGTGAGAATGGCCATGGAGTTACCAGAGGTTGTAGTTCATGTGTTGGAGCATGTATAAGATCGCCATGCTATTGACACTATAGACATATTTTGGCAAATTGATGTGCATCCTTCTCCATTGTTGGCCAATAGTACCATGCTCTCAAGAGTTTCTTAGTAAGATTAGGGCCAAAAGAATGTGATCCACAGACACCTTCATGTACCTTGTGTAAGGTAGTTTTGGCTTCCTCCGATTCAAGACATCTAAGTAGGATACCATCAAGACTCCTTCAATATACTGTATCGCCAATGATAGTATAGTGAGAGGCTCGGCGTATGAATGTTTGGAGTTGGTAGTTCAAGAAACAGAGAGGAAAAGTTTAATTGGAAAGGTATTTGTATATATCCTCATACCATGGCAAATTGGGACTGACAACTTCACATACAAGCTCAAATTGGGGTACTTCAAATGCTAGGATAAAAAGTTGTTCTACTAGAGACTCATACTTGTGTGCATTACTAGGCATGTCAAGAAGAGAACCAATAGTTGTCATGGCATCTGCTGCTTTGTTATTGATCCTTAGAATTTGTTCAAATGTGATCTTAGTAAAATACTTCTTGAAATCATCAACCATTAGCTTATAGGGAAGAAGCTTCTCATCCTTTGTCTGATACTCATCCAAGACCTATTTAATCGTGAGCTACGAATCTCCAAAGACTTGTAGTTGATTGATGTTCCATTGTACTACCATGCACAATCCTGTGATCAGTGCTTCATACTCTGCAATGTTGTTTGCACAAGGAAATGCTATCATGTATGCTTTAGGTATACAATCTCCCTGTGGTGTGATAAATAATATGCCTGCTCCAGATTTATGCTATGTGAATGAACCATCAAAGTATAGTTGCCAAATGGTTGAAAGTTGTAAGTTAAATAATTTGTCATCAAAAAATTCTGCATGAATTAGATGAACATCTGTTATAGGTGCTTCTGCTAGTTGATCAGCTATGACTTGTCCTTTTATTGATTTTTGATCAACAAACTCTATGTCAAACTCACTGAGAATCATTACCCATTTGGCTAGTCTTCCTGTGAGTACTGCTTTTGACAACAAACATTTAAGAGGATCAAAGTTGGATATGAGTTTGGTTCTCTGATTTAGCATATAATACCACAAATTTTGGGAAGCAAACACTACTGTCAAACATAATTTTTCTATTAGTGAATAGTTTAGCTCATAAACTACCAAGGTTTTGCTGATGTAGTAGATGGCTTGTTCTTTTCCTTGATTATCATGTTGAGCTAGTAAAGCACCTAGAGCTACTGTTGTTGTGGAGATGTATAGTAACAAAGGTTTATTAGGTACAGGAAATACCAACACTAGTGGAGTTGCAAGATACTTCTTGATCTGGTTGAAATCTTGCTGGCACTTATCATCCCATTTGAATGTTTCCCATTTATGGAGTAGATGTTGAAAAGGATGACACTTGTTTTCCAATTGTGTGATGAATCTTCGGATAGATTGCAACTTGTCTTGTAGACTGTAGATTTGTTTTAAGTTGGTTGGAGGAGGCATGTCCATTATAGATTTCATTTTATTAGGATCTACCTCGATACTTCTTCTTGATACTATGTAGCCTAGTAGCTTACCTGATGTTACTCCAAACACACATTTATTTGGGTTTAATCGAACCTAATATTTCTCCAATCTGTCAAAGATTTGTTCCAATACTTTCAGGTGATCTGCTCAAGTTTTAAACTTTCCCAAGATATCATTCACATAATCTTCCATTATAGTATGGAAAAGGTCATGGAAGTTTACTATCATAGCCCATTGATATGTTGCTCCAGCATTCTTAAGACCAAATGGCATTACTCTCCAACAGTAAGTACCCCATGGGCAAATGAAAGCTATTTGGTGCTGATCTTCAAGAGTGATTAAGATCTGATTGTATCCTGAAAAACCTCTGAAATCATCTTTTGAACATGCTTTATTTTAATCTCTAAAATATACAAAATCTTTTGATTATGCTTTGTTCTTGTGATCTTAGAATTTTGTTCTGTGCCAAGGTTTACTTCTTGAGATTTCTTAATTAGCAAGGGTGATTGTTCTTGATATTCCCACAAAGGAAGGTCAAGTCCTCCATCCTTAGGTGCCTTAGAGAGGTTTTCATCATCGGATACATCCTTTATTTTTACTTTTTCTTGGTCAAAAGGTGCCTTGTAGTTTTCACCTAGAGACCTTTTATTTTCTTTTTTGTTTATTTCACTTTTGTGACTAGAGGCATTGACACTTCCCCCAAAGTATGCTAATTGGGGTAAGTCCATTTTGTATCCCGCCTTATGATCTTTTAGTGGCAGACCTGTTCTTAGTCCCAAGAATTTTGCTAGAGCTTCATTGTTTTCAAACGTGTCTAATACAAGTAGTGCTCCCATTGGTCCCAATTGACGAGGTCAAGATATATGAGAGGTAAGTCAGATGATGAGAGTTGGGAAGTGGAGGATGTGAATGAGATCATGAAAATGGATAAGTCATGAAAGCATTCGGTGAGGTGCAGGGAAGAGTCATCGATGGTATCCGCATTAGAAGTCTCTCCTGCGGGGAAGTCTTTAGCTACCGTGTCGAGAATACATCCGATGTCTTTGGAAGAAAGTTCCTCCTGTCCATAGCCTAAACCTTTCCTATTAAACTTCTTGGTCACAGTGATTGGTTCTATAGGTCCTTGCTCATGTAGTCCTAGGCCACCTTGTCCTTTATATCCCATGTTTTTAATAATACAGAAACCATTGTTGTAGTGCTCCACTTCAAGTGTTTTTTGATCATTTTCATCAAAGAAAATCCATGAATTAATATCATCCATGTCTTCATCATCTAGTAGCCCTACGTTTATGAACATAGTAGGAGGAGCTTTGACAATCATTAGAGATGATGATGCTTGAGATGTTGATGGTTTTTCGTATATTTTTGGGGATAGAGGCAGTGTGTCAACACAATAGGATTCTTGTAATTTATACTCGCCAAGTCCTTTGTCCTTGTACTTGATTTCTATGTTGGGTATGGTTTTGCTTGAGGGAACTTTGTTAAGGTTAGCGGGGTCAACATAGGAAGTGGATAGATATGCTTCAGTATTGATTGTTATGCAGTTAGGGGTTTGATATTTAGCTTGATAGGCTTGGTAGAACTCAAAAGGGTTTGGATCTATAGGAATGGTGATCTCGTCTCCATTATGAGGAAACTTGAGGCATTGATGGTAAGTGGATGGCATAACTTTCATGGAATGAATCCAAGGATGACCAAGAATGATGTTATATGGCAATTCAATGTCAAGGACTTGGCAATGAGTATCTATCGTGACTGGACCCACTATGATAGGCAAAGTTATTACTCCTTCTGATTCTCTTTCAGCATCATCATAGGCTTTGATTATTATGCTTTTTTATGTGTTAATCTTATCCTTAGAATATCCCAATAATTTTATTAATCTTAAGGAACAAATGTTTAGACTAGCTTCACCATCTATTAAGATTCGTTTAACATGGTGTTTGTTAACAAAGACTTCGATATGGAGGGCTTCATTATGGGATGAACCAAGTGGTGATAAGTATTTATCAAAAAAGGTTAAGCAATATGGAGATGTGATGCTTGCTACCATGGCTTGAAACTATGTAGTGTCTATGTGATTAGGGACCGATTATTCTTGCAGTGCTTGGTCAAGGACAGCTTTATGCGCAGGGGATATACATAGAAATTCAAGAATAGAGATATGCATAGGGGTTTTGCCTAGATGGTCAAGAATATCATATCCTGTGGTTGGTCTTGGGATGGATGGTGTGGCTTGGATTGACACACGACCACAATGAGTGGTGACGGCACAATCAGGTTCTCTTACAGCTTGAATATGGATAGGTTGGATAGGTTCTTTTTCTTTTATGGTAATGGTCGATATGTGAGCATGGTCAATGTGTCCAATGGTAGATGACTCATATGTATAGTGGACATTTTTCCCTGAAGAGGAGGCACTTTCTTTATCATGAGCGGGAAGTGGATCTTTAAAAGCATCAAGATCATAGTTTGATGTTTGCTTAGGTTCCTCTAGATTGATTAAACCCCGATCAATAAGGTTTTGAATAAGATGTTTTAACTTCATACATGCAGTAGTGTTATGTCCTTTCACCCTATGGTATTCATAATATTCATTATTTTTGTACCAATTAGGTTTGTATTGGGGTTCCTCATATGGTTTGGCCTCAAGTAAAACAATGGATCCAAATTGGATACATTTCTTCAAAACAACCTCAATAGGTTTGCCCAAAGAAGTGAACTTGCGTCTTTATGGTGTGTTTTCTTGCATTTGATCCCTGGGAAGAAATGGTGTGTTTTTGTTAGGAGTGCTCTTGGTTACAGCTTGAAAACTCATGGGAGATTTCAGTGTTTGAACATGCTTTGTGTCTACAATGCCATCATTGACAACATTTTTATTCTTGTTCCGAAAACAGGATTTGTCATTAGAGGATTGCGGATTATCTTTGTTGTCTTTAAAGATTTTGATCATACCTTTGGTAATTAAAGCTCCCTCAATGGTCGTTCCTTTGGCAATGACTTCTTCAAAAGAAGTGGCACTTTGCAATTGTAATTGAAATGATAGTTCTGGATTAAGATTTTGCACAAAGATGTCCACTTGTTGTTTCTTGGGCATTTGCCAAGGGAGTTTGCTAGCCATATTATGCCATCATTGTAAAAAGGATGCGAATGTCTCACCATTGCATTGTTTGTTTGTGACAAGGTTGTTCATTGAGATCTCATTTTTAATGTTCAAGGCAAAGTGTGACAAGAATTTTTTAGCCAGTTCACCAAAAGTTTTGATCCCTGAAGGAAGATGAGAAAACCATTCAATAGCTTGTCCCACTAAACTGTGAGGAAAGAGATGTAAAAGATATGTGTCATCATAAGCAACGTCTAGACAAGCTACATAGAAAGCTCTTAAATGGTCATGAGGATCTCCTTTTCCTTTGTATTTGTCAAATTGAGGTATTTCAAAATGTGGAGGAAAAGGTGTCATTTGCAATGATCTATCAAATGGGTATGGACACACTTCCTCAAACAAAAATGTTTTCTTGGTCTGACCTAATCGCATATCGTACATTTCTTGTCTAAGTATTTGCATGTCATCTTGGGTAAGCACTTGTGATTGTTGCAGTATGTGACTTTGATGGCTTGGAGGTGGTATAAGGTATTGTAGATTTGAGTTTGGTTGGGAGTTGTAGGATTGAATTTGGGTATTGTGTCCTTGGCTATCAAATGACAGGGGAACAAATGTATACATAGAAGTATTGAGATTGGATGCAACAGTCACATGTGAACCATAGGAGGGATGGACATAGGTTACTTGTGGAGTGATATTATGTGAAGCTTGAGAGACAGTCAATAGATTTTGGATCACCAAATTTGGATTAACATAATATATGTATGAAGCTTGGGATGTGGGTGCAGATTCTGGACATTAGTGGATGGATTAATGTAAGATACATGGGTACTAACGGATAGAGTAACTTGAGATGGAGTGGATACATTAGGCAATGGAGGTTGAGATACAAAGGATGGATTGGTAGATGGATTAGTTTGGAATTATGCTTGTGACACAATGGGTGATGCAAGGTAGTTTTTTTGGGTATTGGAAGATTGAGATCCAAAGAAAAGTTGTTCAAGTGTGGGAGAACTAGTGACGGGGGGATTAAGGTCATTGCAATATTTGGGATGTTTCGACTATGGTTGTAGTGCTTTGTGTGGTATGGGGTGTATTAGTAATAGACACACTTGGAGGAGAGCTTACAAGTGCTTGCGAAATGGGCATTTGATGTGCATTTTGTGAAGCTAAGGACTCATGCATTTGGGCAATATCGGTTGGTTGTATGAGCAGTTGTTCGGTGATAGGAGTATGAAATGGAGGGAATTGAGCCAAGGATGGTGACACAGTATTAGATGGTGTGGTTGTAGGATTAGTGAACATGGTAGCAATAGCAACAGGAGTGGCATTTGAAGGTGTTTCTTTTTGGATAAGGGACAAGTCAAAGTCACTTGGTAGCATAGTTCTGCTTTTAAGAAAGTTCACCAGTATGATTTGTCGATTGGCTTCTATGATCTTGTTGGCATGGTGTACGGATTTTGGATCTTGGAGATCATCATTCAAGGAATCCTCATAGACATATATGTCTTCTTGTGGCCCCAGAGTAGAGGATGAAGCTCCTATAGTGTAACCCTCAGGTAAAAATTGTCTTGGGTCCATTCCAGTTGTAAATTGTGAAGCATCCTTAAGAGGGGTGTTTTGAAATTGGTGCAAGTTTCTTTCCATGGCTTCCCTATGTTGTCTCCTTGTTTGAGGCATTGGATGGTGTTGGCCTAGGTTTATGGGCTTTTTTCACAAAGGTTTTGAGACTACAAAGATGATGATTTGATTGTTTTGATGTTTTGGTTGATAGGTTGCTTGGGTGTTTTGATTTGCTAGGTTGATTTCTTGGATTGGGTTGCTATTTTGGGTAGCTTTGGATATGGTCTGATATGATTGATAGACTAATTGGATTGCTAATTGGATGTCTTAGCTTATTGGATTGTTATTTGGATGCTTGGTTGATTAGGTTGGTTTCTTGGTTGTTGTTTTGGTTTTGGATAAGGTACCCCTAGAGATAGACTCTTGAACTCAAAGGATAAGCTTGTTGTTTGGATGGGATGCTAAAGGATGATGATAATCAAACCTAAGTGATGGTTTCAGCTACAGAAAACTAGTGACTTGTTTTGGATGATTGATTTAGGTTGTTGTTTTGTGAGTCTCAATGAGTGCAAAGGCTCTAAAGTCCAAAAGATATGATAGTTTTAGGCTCAACAAGGTAATTGTGGTGAAGACTGGTTTGAGAAATGCTCAGGATAAAACCTATAGACCAGAAATGATGCTCAGACAGCAAGGAAAATGATGATTTTAAAAGGAATTATAGACACTATTTGTAGATAGTCAATTGCGATGACTGATAATTCAATTGTGGTCAAAGGACAAGCCAATTGCAAGGAATTGTTGTTCAATTGTGGTCTAGATTTGGACAATTGTGAGAATTTGTTGTTCAATTGTGTATGAAAAATTACAAATGCCACTGACAGGGTTTTTAACAGCAAGGTATGACAGAGACCAATTATGAAGGTATTTGGACCAATTGAGAGTTTCTGAGGCTCAATTGCGTATAGATTTTTGACAGATGCGAGGATTTACGGCTCAGTTGTGAGTTTATGTTGATCAATTACGGTTTCAGGCTTGTTTTGATAGAAAAATGATGACTGTAAGAAAATAATCACTCCAACATTCACAATCATGTACACCCTAGGCTAGGAAAGGATTGTATCTATTGAGTTCCCACTTGGTTTTACCCATCCGTGGGGTGCTGCCACAATAATGGGTTACACTTTCTAGGACATCTGATTTTTGTTGAAATCACATATTTTTAGATAATATAATGATTTAAGCCTTGAAAGGTTCCATTTAAAGAATTTTAATTGAAGAGGGTTTGATCAAACCCCCTTAGATTCAAACCCCCTTGAATAGAACCCTGCTAGTTTTAAACCATACTCATAATGGAGTCTCCTCTACACCTATCAAAATGCTGATAAAAAACCACTTTTGATTTATCTTTTGGGGGATCAAATCATTTCATTTAAAATTTATGTCTTGTAAGTATGTAGTCCTTATTATAAGCTTCCCAAAAAGTATAATTTTAAATATATTTAATTTGATTATTAGATTTATTTTTTATTTCTTGTGAAAATAGGTTTTTCACCAAACATCAAGTTCTTTGTTCTACACACATGGAAAATTAGTAAATTAGTGAAACAATTTTCTAAAAAATATCTATACCCTAGGTATTGATGTCCTTGTTTCAACAAAAAAAGAAAAATTTAATTTTGATACATACAAAAAAAGTTATGTTTTACAGAATACGCCTATGTCTAAATTATAATTGGTTTGACTTCAAAACATAATTAAAAAATATATATTTAAAAAAACATTATGAAACCAAATGCATGCCCAATATATTGGTGTTACCAATCTAAATTCAAAAGAATTAGAATTTTATCCTTTGTAGAAAACAAGTTTTGTGCTACAGAATGCACATCACTTTAAAAAAATGTTGTTTACTATTAAAAACTAGATATCAAAGGAGACACAAACAAATTTACAATTTCACTCCATTTTTTTTAAATATATTTAGAATCTACAAACAAAATCTCACAAATCACTAGTTCTCATCATCTTCAAATTCCTAACGGTTTAGCGACTATAGGTGTCTGAGACTGAAGATTCAGTTCAAAATGTTGATTTCAACGTCAAGTTTGGGCAAAACATGTAACCCATTATTGTGGGATGACCTCGCGTCTACTTATGGTGTATAGCCCCAGGAACTTGGGGCACGGGCTCCCCTTTACAGTGCACTCACTTCTTAGGCATGCCAAGTTCCAAGTCCACAAGGCTCGCAAACCTTATGATACTTTGCTATCTATGCCATAAGCCATGAAAATGTGGGATGACTATGGGAGGCCTAATCTTCTATCCTCTTCTATCAATAGATAGAGGGTTTTTGGCTACTACACAAAGTTTGCTAGTATGGGCATCTGTTCAGGTGGCTACAGGTGCAGTGATTCACTCTGTTAATGGAGGCTTCCTAGCCAAAAGAGGTTACGCTCAATGGGGTTTTGGGGGAAACATTTGTTGGTGTAACACAATAGCACTCATTGTTTGTGGCTTTCGACACAAACACTTTTTTATATAGTGACTTGGAAGAGCTTGGCTTTAGCTTGTCACCGCTTGGGTCATACCCCTTCTTACATTGGGAAGGTAGGCCCTCTAAACATAATAACAAGTTCTCATGCACCCAAGATCCATTTGATAGGCAAGGGGAGAGGATACTTTTATTATTAAATTTGGGTTATACATATACACAACAAGCAATCAAAAAAAGGTAAAACAAGCACAAAGCAAACAATGATTCCTTTTAAGCACCAAATCCAAATGTTCCTAAATTAGTAATAAAAATGATATATGTTGGACCAATCAATGCTGCAACAAACAGATTAGTAATTTCAAAGCCTCCTTTATTTGACAAATGGATAAGATGCTGCACAAAGAGATGATTAGATGCCAAAGAAATTCAACAGAAATGAAATTTAGCCAAATGCATATGAAAATAGTCAATTGCGATGATCTAAATTGCAATTGTGTATGAAATTTAACCAGATGTGATGATTTACCGACCAAATGTGCATGGATTTATGCCAATTGTGATGTTATGTGCTTCAATTACACTCGGCTCTGATCAATTGCGATGATCTGTAAACTAGAAAAAAAACCCTAATACCAATTACGACTGGAAAAACCAAAGGTGATGCTCTGCAATGCAATTGCATATGAATTTTGACCAATTGCGATGTCCTGTTGATCAATTACACTCACTTTCCTGCCAATTGCGACGATCTGGGCTGCAATTGCAATTTTCTGTAGATCAATTGCGCTCAAAACCTGCAAAATCTGACTTCACAAAAAATAACTTACAAAAAGATGTCAAATCAAGGACGTGAGTCCCACTGCGCATGCCAAAAATGTGTGAGTAGGAAAATTTAGGTTAGGATGATCAAACAATGCAAATCAAACCTAATCCTACCACCTTTATAGGATCCATCTAAATGACACAAAATGCAAACAAATTGAAAGAAAATAACCTAGATTATTGATTCCTTGGTTGGATTTGTGGATTGCTTCTCAATTGTAGACAATCATGAATGCTAAAGCTGCCATGATGATAGATGGAATTGCTCAAAATGCTTAATGGATTCTAATGGAAGTGCTATGCTTGAGACAATAATCTAGACGCTATATGGTGAGATTTGAAAAATGAGAATGAGTGGGTGTATATATAACACTCAATAAGAGTTGATCAATGGTGGAGATTTGGTGGCTATGTGAATAGATGAGATTAATTCATGATAATAGGTGAATGTGCATAGGACAAGTGTAAATAAAATGATAAAGCACATGTGTAATTGTGTACACAAATACTTTTATCTAATAAAGTTAGGTGTGATAGTGTACATAAAAAGTACTACATATGTGAATGTGTATAAAAAAAGTAGCACCACACATATTTCAAATGGGAGATGGATAAATGTCGGCATGTGATGGAAGGTGCAGACCTAATTCAAATATTTTATTTGAATTAGTTAGGATATGAGTTAGAAATTAATTAAATAAATAAGATTTATTTAATTAATTGGGAGGATGATGAGGATAGGATTGGAATATGATGTGGAAATTAATTAAATAAATTAAATTTATTTAATTAAAATAGAGAGAAATAGAGAAATATTTAAATAATTAAAAAATATTTAATTATAGATAGATAGAAAAAATAGATAATGAATTAATTAAATAAATATAAATTTAATTAATTAATAGAAGAAATAGGTAATTTAGAAGAAAATAGAAAAATTATTCAAATGTGTTAGAAAATGCAGATGATGGACAATGCACTATGTTGATAATAATGACTAGGTCAATTTTGGGTGTCTACAGATGGCTTCTCAGGGTATAACCAAGTGAAGGTCAAGGAATCATAACAGTATAAAACTGCTTTCACTACACCTTGGGGTACATATGTTTATGTGAGAATGCCTTTTGGCCTCACAAATGCTAGAGCGACATTTCAAAGGGCTATGGACGTAGCCTTTGCCGACTTGATCAATGCTATAATGGTGGTCTATCAAGATGATCTGACAGCATATTCCAAAAGGGTGAAAGATCACTGTGCACACCTAGAAAAGAATTAGGGCATTAAAGTATGGAATCTCCTTAAACAAAAAGAAATGTAATTTTGCTGTGACAGAAGCAAGTTGCTAAGACATATAGTCTCAAAGGATGGAGTGAGGATTGATCCTCAGTAAGTGGAAGCTATTGATAAAATTCCCATTTCAAAGACTGTAAAAGCCATCCTATCCTTCTTCAGACAAATTAACTTTTTCAGGAGATTCATTTCAAACTTTGTATAGATTGTAAAGCCAGTCTCAAAGATGTTGAAGAAAGGTTTAAAAGTTGATTGGACAGAAGAGGCTATTGATGCATTTGTCAATTAAGAGAGAAATTAAGGAAGCACCTGTATTAAAGTCTCCAAACTTTGATAAACCATTTTAGATATTCTCTTTTGCATCATTTCATACAGTGGCAACTGTTATGTTACAAAATAATAACAAAGGATATGAACAACCTATCTCATTCTTTAGTAAATCACATCAAGGGGTGGAATTGAAATATGACATCACTGAGAAGCAAGCCTATTCCCTAGTAAAAGTGGTCAAGGCATTTAGGCCTTACTTGGTAGGGGCAGAAGTAATTGCTTATGTACCAAATGCTATAGTGAAGGATGTTTTTTCACAAACAAGGGTGACAAGAAGAAGGTGCAGGTGGATAAACCGTATCCAAGAGTTCAATGTTGATATTTGTTGCCCCCTTTTTTCTTTATAAAAGGTGTCCTTGTCCATTCTTTATTTTTTCCCTTCATTCTTTGTCAGCCTTTTTCCCTTAGTTCTTCCCTCGGACCAAAGTTTACTTAGTCATTTTTAGTAAGTCAGCAATCCTTCACATTTTTGAACTGAAGTCAGTGGGTTCACAAGTTCTTGAACCACTTGACTTACCGACTTGTCTTAGGTTCCTGCGCTTTGAGTCTTTCCTTGTGTCTTAATGTTCAAGTCTTTCCTTTGTAGTCAGGAGGTTGGGGATTCTTTGAAGTTCTAAATCTTTGACTCCTAGTTCAAATGTTCAACGTCTGCCTGACTTACCGACTTTGAATAACACACTTTCCCAAGTGACGTTTGCTACATTGGCATACAGTACGAAGGAATGACACTTGTCACTTTGCATTCAATTTGAAGTACATGAAGACACAGTGGAACAATTCTTGGAGGGAAAGTCAAGGCATGCATTTATGAGTTATAAAGATAAATTCACCACCAGCATTTAATATCTTTCCTTAACAAATTTATGAGAAGTGACTTTGATAAATTCTTGAGCTTGCCTAAGGTGAAATTGTGCTACAAGGGAATGCGTTGCAGGAGGATAAATGGCTAGTTTTCTATGTACAAAATTTCAACACAATTCCATTTTCACAGGTCAGTATAGCTAGCAGCTCCCTCTCTTTATAAAGGCTCAATATTTTTTTTGAGGAGTTAGAGATTTCTATTCCCATGTATCTACGCAAGGAATTTCATGTTGGTGTCTTGTCTCATCCTCTGCTCTTTGCATATATCTCCGAGTCTCTAGCTTTCTAGTTTCTTAAGTACATAAAGATGAAGTTCAAATTCCAAGGGACCCCCGTGGCTTCTATCGTGGAGAATGGTCTTTCTAAAGTGAGAGATAAAAATTTAGGCCACATTGATTTAGATGATTTTTGGAGGAGAATGCAATATGATAAATGAACTCCCTTGGCAGAGAAAATTATCAGCAGCGGCTTGGATAAGGCTGATGTTTTTTCACTTGCTGTGCATTGCCCCGAATTGGTGGTTGCATGCACTTCTAGACTCCTAGGAGATAAGGACCCCAAGTGGCATCGTAGTGGCAAGGATTGACTCTGAGTCTATTCCTTTAGCCCTGAAATTGGAAGAATATGAAGACAACACTAATGTTTCTATATCCTCAGCCTAGAATTATTATTATGAGAGGAAGGATTGGTGTTGTACCTGCATTTCTAGGCATTGGTTGGAGATTGAAAAGACTGGTAAGTCTCAGTTGCCTGCTAATTTGAGAAGGAGCCATTTCAAGGAAGAAATTTTAAATATGATAACCTTGTTGAATAGAGTCGTTGGGAGTCTTGAGTCAGATGTTTTTGAATTTTGGATGTGTAGATTTATTTTGTTGATTTGTGGAGACCACCGCATTAATTGGCCCAAGATTATCAGTGATTGCTTGCACAAATAGCTGATGAACTTTACATGAAAAGTGAGCTTCCAAATGTGTTCCCAGCTAGTCTACATATTGGCTCGAAGAGAGGTTGCTTGGCCTAGTTTGAGGACTCAAGGGAGTTCTTGGGTAAGTGTTCCTGTGTATCAAATGTTTCCCCAATTGCAAAAGAATGAAGGTATGAAAGACTTTAGACGTGTTAATGATGCTTTTTCTATGATGTTAGCTATGAGAATTGATGGCTCAATGGAGAAAAGGTTTTCAGTAGAAGCAACTGCATTAGTCATGAAGTTTGGAAGTTTTTATATATAGTTTGATCATTTCTTCTATTTAAGAATTGGGGGTTTTGAAAATACCCCATTAAAATTGCCACGGTACCCTTCTAATTATTTGGTGTTGTTGGAGGTATGCTGCCAAATGGAAATAGTGAATGTTAAGAACCAGGCTATGAAAAAGAAAGGGTATTCTTTCCCTATGTCTCTATCTTTTTATTCCTGAAAAAGTAATGATGGTGCTTGAAATGTTGATAAGTTGTTGTCTGAGTTCAGTCTTCATAATTTGTCTCCTTGTGTATCTTTTGACAATAAGAATTTTATAAAGAAAATGTGCATGGAGGTGGTTCTTATTCACACCATCCTCAACTCGAGGATTTTTGGGAGGATTGTGTTGATTAGAGAGAAGTTCAAATGAGGAAATGGATGAGGTTGACTGTAGATTAGGTCCATGCCTTCAAGTTGAATATTCAGGTCCCTTATATTACTAATCATTTTTCAAATATGTTGGGTGAAGGTTGTTGGTTTTCCTTTCGAATCAACAGAGGGTTTGCCAGCTCCAATGCACAGGTAGATTTAGCCAACTAATACAGGAGGTTGTGTGAGCTACCTCCCCTTCACTTCTAGTTCTGTCGCACCAATGGGGGTATCCCTAATAGCTAAAGATTTTTCTTTGACTCACCCAATGATGAAAAGATTTAGCTTTACAATGACAGGTAGAATACTCTTATGTTTGGAGCAAGATTTCAATGATAGATCATGAGGTTGGGAACTTTCTTTGACGTACCTGATTGGTTAGGGATGAGAGTATGCAAGGGTTCTAATCCTACTCCTACAACTAATAGGTTGGAAATTTGGAATGATTGTTTTAATATTTTGGATGCAAGATAGGGGGTTTTGGATCATAACTACTACACAAGAAGCAGACCGGTGCTTATCTCTAGGCAAGGAGTCAACTAGACGTATACAAGAGAATGGCTTGCAACTGGCATTCAAGTTTCATGGGGTTAAGACTGGTATTTGCCTTACAAACGCCACCCAAGACTAAGTATTTAGCTGCCTCTACTTATAGATATCCCTGCTGACATACATTCTTCTCCACACTTAACCCAAAATAGTTTAATCCACTCCTTGAATGGAAGTCACAGATCAAGCATGCAATACAACAAATTTGTATCCTAGAATCTAAGAAACCCTTAGCAACCAGATTCAAAAGAAGAAAATGCATACAACAAATGGAGACAGACAGATAAACACATGTAATAATACATTTTTCATATAAAATGACAAGAAACTGAACATATGTGCAAGGTGCATTCAAATGCAACTCGTAAACTCCAACAGAAATGAAACAACCAAGAAAATGCTCTGTCTTTCATTATTTTTCCCCCAAAATGCCCAAGTCTTCAACAACCTAATGAGTAACACCGTTTTGCCTTTTATAGCAAGACTGCGTACTCAGCAATAATTACATGGAATTTCCAAAATTTGCAAGAAACTACCAGATACACCACACCAAAAATGGCACCCAAAATATTAATGCAACAGGCCAAAAGAGAGGCAAAGAGTGGTTGGACTCGAGCCCTGTGTCGTCGTTTGGGGATTTTCCTCTTAAAACTGGTAGGTGGCACGTCCATCGTCAACCCATGCCTCTATAATTTTGCAATCAATGCCAACTACCCACAACCCACTGGTTCACATGCCCCTGAAGCTCCTTCCCACTCAAAACACAACTATAGACATACAAAACCCTCTACACCTGAAAATTTGAAGGGTGGCCGTCAATTCCTTCCTATCGCGGAGATATACGGCCTCAAATCGCTTGAAAAATCAACTACCAATTAGAATGTGCCACGTAGGCACCTTGTGCTTCTATCGCTGACTTTTCCGCCATCTATTTTGCTTTTATCACCCTATATATGCAAAAGAACATGCATATGCATTTGCCCGCTTTCCTACCTTTCAAATCCTTTGTATATGCCAATGCATATACATACAACTATTTAACATACAAGGTGGACCCCAAATCTATATAGAACAAATCAAAATTCTACTTGAGTCTAGCTTGTGTCACCTTTTGCATCTTTCCATTTTGTATATTGCATACATACAATGCAATATACATGCCATGAATTTTAGATTTTATGAAACAGATTGGAGCAATCTTCAAATCTGGGCCTTGTATCTTCATTCTCTTGTATATCGGCATATACAATGCCATATATATGCAATCTGCGGACCCCAACTTTGAATTTATTGAATTTGACTCCTCATTTGGGTCCAGACTGTATATTTTCTCTTTGTACATCGGCTTGTATGTCGTATATGCAAAATGCAAACATACAAGCAAAAACATGCATTCATCCGGACTCCATCTCTGAATTAACCACATTACACACCCCTTCAGGTCTGGTGAATGCATCTCGGGAATGTATATCATCCTTTGCATATTTCGATATACATTCTATTAGATTTAGGGCAGACAACTGAGAGGGGGGGTGAATCAGTTGTCCAAAACTTTTCTTCCTTTTCAACACTTGTATTCACTTAGCAATATAGCAATAAATCAAACATGAAACTTAATGCATTTAATCAAGAGCAGAAACACATCAACACATGAGACACCAAGATTTTGACGTGGAAAACCTGGTTAAGGGAAAAACCACGGGGTGACTAACCCAAGATTGTATTCTCTGTTAGAAGAATAGAAAGAACAAAAATGGCACATGCCAATTAGGGGTCACTACCCGAGCATACTGCTCACAAGAGGCTCACTGCCTACAAGAGACAAACTATCTACAAAGGAATAAGTATCACATACTTGAACCGGTAAATAGCATCTTCACCATGCTTGAGTCAGTTCCATTTAAGCTCAAAACCTTCTGCTCTGCCTTTCTCTCTTCTCCTCGCTACCACACACTCATCATCACAAGTCACACCTTGAAATGACTTTGCAATCCCTTATTTATACATGAAATCAACTTAGGAACAAACATCTAAGTCGGCAAACATCCACAAGAACATCTGCAAGATGAATAACTCATCCGGTCGACTGGCCTAAGGAAGAACACCTTCATCCGGAAGTATTTCTTCAATTCCAGGCTCCAACTCTAATGCGGACCATCAACATGATCTAAAAATGATCCAAGGACCTCCACAAACTTTCCTAACACACCAAGAACATCCGCACTTTCTCTACTTACTAAAATCCTTCTCTCCTTCATCTGGAACCTCAAGAACACAGTCTGCCATTGCTATCACAAAGGAATAGATACTTGCAGACCTTCAAACCATGAACCAATCTAGTTAACACACCACACAGACTTCCCCAACACTTCCTCAAATCCACAGAGCTAGAGAATGCATTTCCGGATCTCACCAAACCTATCTGTATCACTCTGTCTCCTCTGAACACCTACCGAAACTAGTTCTGCCTAAGTGATCAAAACTTCTTCATATCTTCATGCAGATCTCTAAAATCTCTACTGGAACATCTTAAGACTCATATCTACAAACCCTTTAATCCACATCCTCTGATCCTTAACTTGTCTTAAGATTTTACCTTGATATCATCACTGTTCCTCACTGTTCCTGATTGAGACTAATTTTCTCAATATCCTCAACATATAACTCATGCAATCCTTATCATTAATGCAACAGAAGTATATTGACATCAATGACAATACTAGTTAGGCCCATACTTGCAACAATCTCCCCCTTTGTCATTGATGGCAACATATGATGTGAAAAACTGATTTGACCATCAAGACAAGAACTTTTCTTTACTGTGACAACTCCCCCTATTAGCAGCCACCATTTACATTTTTTATTTCCCATTACTGCTCCCCCTTTGATCAACAACCACTTATTTTTCACATGTCTTCTCTCCCCCTTTGACATCAATGGCAAAGGGCTCATACTTGCAACTCTACTACTTCAGAATCATATCTGTTGCTCCCCCTGAGTAGTAGCTCCCCATTATCAGTCTGGACCACAAGATGTGACTGTGATATGCACCGGACTGATGCACCTTGGTGCACCTTAGTTCATCATCGGAGGGGCAATAACCCCTAACTTCTCCCTTAGATACTCAAAAGAGTCCTTAGGCAGAGGTTTTGTAAAGATGTCTACAATCTAATCCTTGGATGGCACAAACTCCAATCTGACTTCATTCTTGTTAACTTGTTCTCTCAGGAAGTGAAACTTGATGGATATATGTTTAGTCTTTGAATGCCACACCGGATTCTTAGATATGTTTATTGCACTTGAATTATCACAGAAAATTGTGATAGGCTCCTCATACTCTACTTTGATATCTCTTAACATCTGCTTCATCCACAACACTTGAGTGCAACCACTTGTTACTACAATATATTCTGCTTCAGTTGTAGACAGAGATATTGCCTCTTGTTTCTTGCTCAGCCAAGAAACCAATCTCTTCCCCAAAAAGAATGCTCCACCACTGGTGCTCTTCCGGTCATCCACATCTCCTACCCAATCTGCATCAGTATATGCCTGAAGAGAAAAATCATGATCTCTAGGATACCACAGACCATACTCAATTGTCCCTTTTAGATATCTAAAAATCCTTTTGAATGCCATGACATGAGATTCTCTAGGATCAACCTAGAATCTTGCAACAAGACCAACAGCCTGCATAATGTCTGGTCTGGTTTGTGTGAGATACAACAGTCCTCCAATCATTGATCTATACTTTGTCTGATCAGCCTTAAGAGAGACATAATTTTTGCTTAATTTACATCCAGTTGCCATGGGAGTGTTCATTGGCTTTGAATCTTCCATCCCAAATTTCTTCAACAATTCTCTTGCATATTTGGTCTGAGAAATGAAGGTACCTTTCTTTGTTTGAGTGATTTGTAGACCCAAGAAGAAATTCATTTCCCCAAGCATGGACATCTCAAACTCACTTTTCATTTGATTTGCAAAAGTTTTACACAAACTATCTTTTCCTCCAAAAATGATATCATCAACAAATACTTCAACACCTAAGATGTTTTCATGATCAATTTTGAAATATAAATTACTGTCAGTAGTACCTTAGTTGAAACTAATCTTCAAGAGATGTTTATCCAGTCTTTCATAATAGGCTCTTGGGGCTTGCTTCAGTCCATACAGTGCCTTTTTCAACTTGCAGACCATATCACCATTGTCAGACAATTAGAATCCATCTGGTTGCTCAATGTACACTTCTTCTTCCAAATCACCATTCAGGAAGGCAGACTTGACATCCATCTAATACACTTTGAAATCCTTGAAGGTAGCAAATGCAAGAAATAATTTGACTACTTCAATTCTTGCCACCGGAGCAAAAGTTTCTTCAAAATCAACTCCTTCTATTTGAGAGTAGCCTTTGCAAACTAATCTGGCCTTATTTCTGATCACTTCATCAGCTTCATTCAATTTGTTCCAGAAGACCCATTTGGTTCCAATCACATTCTTGTTTCTAGGTCTAGGAACAAGATCCCAAGTGTGGTTCTTCTCAATTTGCATCAGTTCTTCCTTCATTGCCTTAGTCCAGTTTTCATCATTGCAGGCTTCATTTACTATCTTAGGTTAAATCTTTGAAATCAGACAATACTCATCTGAATCCTGAGTAATTCTTCTTCTTGTTTGTACACCTTTGCTTTTGTCACCTATGATCTGATCTTCAGAATGGTTCAGTCTCACATACCTTGGAACTTTGGGAGTTTCTTGTATTTCTAATTCTTGATCAGGCTCATTGAAACTTATCTCTTCTTCCTGACTTATCGGATCACCTTGAATATGTTTTTCAGAAGGGACTTGGGCACCTTAAACCAGAGCATTATTCTGATCATCTTCATCATACTCATAAAACCTAGAGGGTTTTTCAATTCCTTCATCAACCTTCACATTAGTACAAGTTTTCTATAATCTTTCTCAACCTCTTATTATAACACCGGTATGCTTTGCTTTGAGTAGAATAACCCAAAAATATTCCTTCATCACTTCTATCATCAAACTTGCCTAGATCTTCATCTCTCTTGATGTAACATTTGCTACAAAACACTCTGAAATACCTTACAGTAGGTGTAATACCAAACCAAAGTTCATAAGGAGTCTTACCAGTATTGCTTCTGATTTGAACTCGATTTAGAGTATAGACTGTAGTGCTGACAGCTTCCCTCCAATAGATCTGGGGAACATTTGCTTCCATCATCATGGTCCTTGATGCTTCCTGGATGGTCCGGTTCTTTCTTTCAACCACTCCATTTTGCTGTGGTGTCCTGGGGGCAGACAATTGTCTTTTTATTCCATGTTTCTCACAAAAATCTATGAACTCACCGGATGTGAATTCTCCACCTCTATCAGACCTTAGACATTTCAATTTCAATTTGGTCTCATTTTCCACCATAGCTTTGAATATTTTGAATTTCTCAAGAGCTTCTGATTTCTCTTTCAAAAAGGTTACCCACGTCATCCGAGAATAGTCATCAATTAGCAACATGAAGTATATATCACCTTGCACACTCCTGATTCTTGCTGGACCACATAAGTCAGTATGAACCAAGTCTAATAATCCGGTAGAAGATTGTTCCTTGCTTTTGAATGAGATTCTACTTTGTTTTCCCAAATGACATTCTTTGCACAAACTATTTGTAGGTTTTACCAATTTTGGAAGATCTCTTACAGCCTCAGTATTGCTTATCTTTATGATATTATCATAGTTCACATGACACATTCTTCTATGCCATAACCAACTCTGATCAACTTGAACAAATAAGCAACTTTTACCAATATCAGCCAAGTGAAAGATGTTACCTTTTGTTTGGGTACAGGATGCATTCTCTGTTCCAGAACTTTCAAAGATTTTTCACTTTCTATTCTTGAATCTGAGATCATAGCCTTTGTCCACCAATTGTCCAACACTGAGAAGATTGTGCTTTAACCCTTCAACATATAATACATTACCGGTTTTGTTCTTTCCATCAAAAGAAATAGTTCCTCTACCTCTGATTCTACCAACAGAGTTATCACCAAACTTTACCACTCCTCCTTCATATCTCTCCAAATCTATAAACTTATTTTTGTCACCTGTCATATGGTGAGAGCAACCACTGTCAATGACCCAATCATCCTTCTCTTCAACTTGGGCAGCCAGGGCTTTTTCTTCAACTTTATGATTGATAGATTTAGAGGGCATTGGATCTTCTTCCTTGATGGCAATGAACACCCAGTCACTTCCGGATTTGTCTCCTTTTTCTGATTCATCATCTGTTACTCCTTCATCATCTCCTTCATGAGCATAGTAACAATTCTTCTGGAATCTTGGTCTATTACTATTTGACCTAGAAAATCCTTCCAGACACCTTGCTGCAAAATGACTAATCTTATTGCAATTAAAACACTTAAAAGGCAATTTTCCCTCATACTTACCAGATCCTCTTGGCAATCGTTTTGCAATAAGAGCTTCAAGATGAGCAGTTTCAGCTTCTTCTTCTTCCAAGTCTTTTCTTGCATTTTCATACCATGATAGGTTCCTTGAAGAGTTTTCTCTCGGATCAAACCTTTGTTTCCCTTTTACAGAGACACTGGCTTTGAATGCAGATTCAGTCTTTGGAGGATCATCTCCAAACTTGGCCATTTCAAAAGCACCCAACTTACCAACCAATTGATCTCTTGTGACTGTTGTGTGGGCTCTGAATTCTTTGATTGCAAAAGCCTTGATTTTAAAAGAAGCAGGAAGGGATCTAAGAACTTTGCCAATGATCTCTTCTTCACTGAGGGTTCCACATACATTTCTAATTCCACAAACTAGCTCATTCACTCTTGGCATAAAAGAGGTAATATTTTCATCATCTCTCATCTTCAGTTTCTCAAATTTCCCTTTTAGACTTTGTAACCTTGCACATTTAACATATTGATCTCCTTCATGCAAAAGTTCTAGTTTATTCCAAATATCAAAGGCAGTTGGTAGATCAATAACATTTGAGAGCTCTGAGTCAGATAATGTGCTTAGAAGAGCCTCTTTGGTCCGCAGATTGTTTTCAGCATCTGTGATTTCATTTAGGGTTGTCGGACCACCCTGTGGAGGTACATACTATTTTGTAACCATGGACTAGTACGCCATTCCCATACACTGTAAGTGACATTTCATGTGACCTTTCCAGAGAGCAAAGTTGGTTCCATCAAACTTCAGACTATCCTTCTTGTAAGATGACATCCTGGATCTCCTCAAGCGATTAAGCTTCTTTTAGAGGAACTTGGCTCTGATACCAACTATTAGATTTAGGGCAGACAACTGAGAAGGGGGGTGAATCAGTTGTCCAAAACTTTTCTTCATTTTCAACACTTGTATTCACTTAGCAATATAGCAATAAATCAAACATGAAACTTAATGCATTTAATCAAGAGCAGAAACACATCAACACATGAGACACCAAGATTTTGACGTGGAAAACCCGGTTAAGGGAAAAACCACGGGGTGACTAACCCAAGATTGTATTCTTTGTTAGAAGAATAGAAAGAACAAAAATGGCACATGCCAATTAGGGGTCACTGCTCGAGCATACTGCTCACAAGAGGCTCACTGCCTACAAGAGACACACTGTCTACAAAGGAATAAGTATCACATACTTGAACTGGTAAATAGCATCTTCACCATGCTTGAGTTAGTTCCATTTAAGCTCAAAACCTTCTGCTCTACCTTTTGCTCTTCTCCTCGCTACCACACACTCATCTTCACAATTCACACCTTGAAATGACTTTGCAATCCCTTATTTATACACGAAATCAACTTAGGAACAAACATCTAAGTCGGCAAACATCCACAAGAACATCTGCAAGATGAATAACTCATCCAGTCGACCGGCCTAAGGAAGAACACCTTCATCCAAAAGTATTTCTTTAATTCTGGGCTCCAACTCTAATGCGGACCATCAACACAATCTAAACATGATCCAAGGATGTCCACAAACTTTCCTGACACACCAAGAACATCCACACTTTCTCTACTTACTAAAATCCTTCTCTCCTTCATCTAGAACCTCAAGAACACAGTCTGCCATTGTTGTCACAAAGGAATAGATACTTTCAGACCTTCAAACCACAAACCAATCTAGTTAACACACCACACAGACTTCCCCAACACTTCCTCAAATCTGCAGAGCCAGAGAATGCATTTCCGGATCTCACCGGACCTATCTGTATCACTCTATCTCCTCTGAACACCTACCAAAACTGGTTTTACCTGAGTGATCACAACTTCTTCATATCTTCATGTGGATCTCTGAAATATCTACTAGAACATCTTAAAACTCATATCTACAAACCCTTTAATCTGCATTCTCTGATCCTTAACCTGTCTTGAGCTTTTACCTTGCTATCATCACTGTTCTTCACTGTTCTTGATTGAGACTAATTTTCTCAATATCCTCAACATATAACTCATCCAATCCTTATCATTAATGCAACAGAAGTATGTTGACATCAATGACAATATCAATTAGGCCCATACTTGCAACACATTCTACTTTGTATGTTGAACACATACAAACCTCTTTGTATGCCTACGGGCCCCACCTCTTGTATATCAGCCCTTTACACTTTTCACTTTGCATATAGCGAATGTATATTGCATATACATTCTGCCTTGTATGTGAGGTAGACCCCACCAAATGTATCTCACCTTTAAATGTTGCCGAATATACAAGACCTCTTGTATCTTTTTTCAATGTATATGCATCGGCCGTCGGGCAAACTTTAGAGTTGACTGCCAATGCATCCTGTCTTGCCGATGACCCTCTGTTACTGTCGCAAATGCATGTCGGGTTCCTTTTTATATTTTTCATTGTATAAACCCAATGTATGTTGGACATACATTCACTCCTGTATCTGTTCCCCTTGTATATTTTTCATTGTATGCGCCCAATGTATCTGGCCATTGCATGTCTGAACATACAACACAAATATACATGCAACCTGATATACAAGCAGGGAATATTCTTGGAATCTGTGATATATTCCCCAAATGTATATGCAAACCTGGTATGCATACAAAATGCATACAATCAATTTTTTCATTCTTTTGAAAGCTGATTAAACATTCTTGGCCCGCCAATGTCCATTTGCACCTGTATGTATATACAAACGACCTTGTACATACAAAGACACTTGCATGCAACTGTTTCTTGCAACTTTCAACTGAGAAGGCCGAATGACTTAGAATTTTTGGATTTTTTGGGAAGGTGCCTGTTAAATTAACTGCTTGAAAACTGAATGTTTATGTAAGCACCAACAAAGGTTACGATGTAGTATCAAGGGAACCCATGCCTCCTATAAGATGGTCTAAAAAGGAGGTCACTGATATTATGTTGCTTTCTTTGCATGTTTTGAGAAGAACAGAGAAGTGGTTACAAGGAAAGGTCAAGGAGTGTGCTAGTTCCATGACACCGAGGGACTTAGCCTCTCAAAATTAGGCTAGATCTCAGATTGCCAATTCATATAGAAAATAATCTAGTTTGGACCCGACTCTCCAGAGAGTCAGCTCATAATCGAATGTTGATGATGAAAGTCTGCCTGAAGAAACTGGGAGGATAAAAGCCACTTGTGAGAAGGATGTTCAAGTGATGAAGAGAAATACCAGATTGGCTACTTTGTCATCTAAAGTAGATCGTGTGCCCCCACCTAACAATCATGTGAGTGATTATGATTCTTTCATTTTCTTGCAAATTAGAGAAGATAATTTATTGCATTCATTGCTTAGCCTGCCAAATTCCCCACAACAAAGAGAATTGCTAGAGCAAAATTCTCACCATGTACATGTAGCGGCTACTTCTAATGCCGCCAATGTGTCATCTCAATCCCCAAATTGGTTAAAGAAGGTAGTTCAAAAGAAGAAGAGATATACTCTTCCTACTGATGAGGGTGTCGATACTATAGCCAGTTTGTTGCAAATGGTTCCAAAACCCAAGTGTGCAAAAAGTATGTCAATAATAGTGACTAATGCCACCTCAGGAAACTAATTTCTAGAAATTGTAGATCCATTGGTAGAAAAGAATGAAGATGAGGTAACAGAAGCTAACTTCAGAGTAAGTCAAGTGGATCTAGACCATCAACTACCGAAAGTGATTTGTATCATGTCTAGTATTCAATTGACGATATCTCTAAAAGGGTAAAAGGATTGCAAGAAGAAAATCCAAAGTTGTTGGCACATGTAAGTTCCTTGTCCTCTTTTGCTAATTCAATTGTTGAAGTAATAACTCCCTCAACTGAGGCCTCCTTAGATGTCAACCTCCACACTCTTGATCCAAATTTACTTCAACAAGTCAAAATCTCTCTATCTATGAGAAAGGCTATGGATCAATGGGTTGAAAAGATTGTTTTTGATGGTCTCATTTTTATTGAGGAGGTAGTGAAATTGTTTGATTCCATTCATGTTAAGAGGGAGGTTTTGATACTAAAGTTTGATAAATCTTGAAGTGACCTCCACAGTTTATGTGTAGTCTCTAAGGAAATACAAGAGACAACCAACATGGATCTTGGTATTCTGATGGCTAAAGAAATCATAGCTGATCCCAAAGAGCTGGATATTGTTGTGTGGGTTGATGCAGTAGAATGGAAACTCTATATTATAACTATAGTAGAAGAGGAGATAGCAAAGGCAGTTGCAACCTATTACAAAGAGATGATGAGAATAAAATGGGATTTTATTGCTTTGGAGGTAGAAGCAAATGGATCTGACGATGAAAAACTACTCGATGTTAAAGTGATTAAACGAAATTTCAAAAAGGTGGTGATAGAGGAAATAATGAATTACAATGCAATTACATGAGAGTCATTGGGGAGACTTTCTAAATTGGTGGCCTACATTACCAATTGCAGAAGTGGCATTGATGAGGTGCATTGTAAGGTGACAGACTCTGAGAGGGTGATTATGAAGAAGAAGCATCGTATCAATATGACAGGGTCTCCACCTGGCATGTCGGTAACACCTATCATCAATAAGTTTAGAGCATACAAGGCCAGGTTATGAGCACATGTATCTCAAGTGGCACAAAGTGTCACTAGAGAAGGCAAACAATTAAGGGAAGATGAAGAGATGGATGAGGTGGATGATGGTGATGGGGACTTGCAAGTCCTAAATTGATTTTAATTTCATGTTTTTAAGTAATTTCATATTTGCTCTAAAACTATTGGCTCTGGAGGGCTCTTTATTATAATTATTGTTTAAACATCTTTTAATTGGCCTTTTCAAGAAACCTTTATGGTTTTAAAGATAGTTATAATTTGGCTTAGCTATAAATTCTTGATTTCTAGTCAAATTATGGATCTTTGGAAAAACTTTGTTTTACAAGGGTGGTAGTTAATTTTGTTTTCAGCTACTTTGATATATGCAATACAAGTTAATACAGTGAAGATTTGGGTGATCATCGACTTTGTTTGTGATCATTTGAATTCATATTCTTCTTAAGTTGAATGTGCTTCTGCTGGTGTTAATGGTATTGATGTGTTTTGGTGGTTGGATGTTCATAAATCTTGCTCAATACTGAGAATAATTTATCTGTTGATATATCATTTAAGGTGGTGAATATATATATATGTGTACGTGTGTGATATTGTCAATGTATGTTATGAGGCTAGAAGTCCATGAAATCTTGGTTTTTGAGTTGTAAATTTACCTTTATTACTTTTTGGTTAAAAGCTCTGCCTTTGTTTTGATTTCTGATTAAAAGCAATCATGAGTTTTTCATTCATTAGAATATCTATTGAAGGTAGCTATGCCTTGTTAAATAAGAAAAGAGCCTATGTAAAATACTAATATATTAGGCTCAACTATTGATTGTGTTTGTCACTTGTTTGGGCTTGAGTATATAGAGTTAGGTGACAAATCTGTTAACCAACAATATTTAAATTACCAAACTAGTGAGGGGAAAGGATTGGAAAAATTGATGGCCAAAACAAATTTAGAAGCAGCACAAGTTTGCAATATGGAGAGAGAAGAGAAGTGGGTGTCAAGTATTGAGCATACGCTGGTGTAGGAGCACCCCTTCTAAATATAGATTAGGTCTAAATATAGTATGTTTCATGCATTATGATGTAATAAGGTCCATTGGACCAATTCTTATGTTTTTAGATCAATCTAGGATTGTGTGCCAGTCAGTTAGAAGTTTGTTTTTGCTAGCTGTCCTCCTAGCCGCTTGGAAGCTCCCAGCTACTTGGAATTGAATCTATACTACCTTTATGGAGTAGTTATTTATGCCCTAGATCAGTCTATTTTAGATAGAGTTCATAATGGTTGCATAGGAGAAATAGGGATAGTGTGTTTTTGGAGATCTGACAGAACATTGTGATACAGTGGGACTGAAATATTTGTATGCATCTCTGATATTGAAATAAAGAAGTTTCCATTGGTGTTATCTATCTAATTTCGACTTATCTATGTGATCATATTTCCTATTTTGTAGTTGGGATGGATTTGTTCAACCATTCCACCGGTTGATTCTCTGAATCGGTGGAATGGACATGTACAATAGTTTAGGTTGCATTTTCATTTTTCTGTTCATGGTTTTGGGATCAGAATGTTGCATGCAGTGAGCAACCCTAGCATTCCCATGTGCTAGGGTTTCGAAGGTTGAAATCTGGGTTGAAATTGCAAAACGAAACGAATCAATCGATTGCAGAGTTTTTGGTACAAGTTTGTGAAGGCATCGGCGTGAGAAGAGCCTTCGGGTTGGAAAATCTTCATTGCGCCGACAGGGAGCACTTTCGCCGATCGGGGTGATGCCTACAAAGTGTCACCGACGGAGGGTCTATCGGTGTAAGCTATAGTATCGGCCGAGCACAATTGAGATTCACCAATGTGGAAAGTCTTACCGATGGCAAGTTGACGGTCGGCACATCGGTATGAAAAGTGTTATCGGTGTAAAGGAAATTAGTTCGCCTGATAGGCAGTGGTCTTACTGATAAACACACAACCGAATACTCATCAGTGTGAGGAAGAGTGTCAGCGAAGGAGTTGGGAGTCAGACCAACGGTAGATGTCTGGCTGACGGGGGAGTTGGTGTTCAGCATGTCAGAGTGACAAGGGCGACCGTCTTGGCAACAAGGAGTTAACATCGGTGTGAAGGCACACATCGGGATAACAAATTCGGAGGGCACTGATAGAGTATGGTCTTGCCGATAGGCAGATAAACGAAGCTGCTCATCGGAGAGAGATGGTATATCGGTGAAAGAAGTTTTGGAGTAGCCGATAAGGGAAGTCGGGCCGACAAGGAAGGGGAGGTCTATTTTAGTGAGATCTTAGAAGTATCTTGCCGATATACACTATAATGATGATTTTATGGGTTGTGTTGGGGTTTTAACCCTATTTATGAGCTTCTACTGGCCAATCTGCGTCAAAGTGGTATCAAAGCAAAGGGAGAATCTTCTGGGGAGATAAGAAGACAGTAAGATGTCGGATGAAGAAGGAACATCAGAGTTTCTGGAAAGGATGACCAACGCTGAGTTGGCAGTTCTGGTAAAGAAGTAGATTGTAGAAAGCAAAGCTGTGAAGGCTCAGAATTAGGAATTGAAAGATGTGTTGGAGAAGTTGAGGGACAAAGTAGGTTCTGGTAAAGAAGAAGATAGGGAAGAAGAGAAGATCCCTAGGTGGAATGAGGTAGACATTCCTGCAGACCAGAGACCTTTGATTAATGCCCTCAAATCCATGGAGAGGAGAACCATGGATGTGAAACTGGATTTGCCAGTGTTTACAGGAAAGATGGATCCTGATTCGGTGATGGAGTGGATAGACTCCCTAAATAATTTCTTTGAGACAGAGGAGATACCAGAGCACTAGAAGGTGAAAATAGCCCAATCAAAGATGAAAGAGGCTGCATTAACTTGGTGGAAATTTATCCAAGATGACAGAGTACAAGAAGGAAAGCGTAGAGTTGCTACATAGAAGAAGATGATGGCTTTAGTGAAAGAGGCCTATGTTCCATTAGATTATAGCATCGATTTGCATAAGAGGAAACAAAATTTGAAGCAGAAGGAGCTAGATTCAGCTCATATACAGAAGAATTTATGAAACTTTGTGTCAAGACAAAGGTAAAAGAGAGTGAGGAAGAAAAGGTAGCCAGATACCTTAATGGATTGAGGTTCAACATTTAGGAAGATTTGAATCTGCATAACCCAGATACAGTCCAGAAATGTTTTCAGTTGGCATTGAAAGTGGAAGAGAAGTTAAATAGAAGACAAGAACACAACAATAAGGGAAGAGGAAAACAACAAAGAGGTGGAAGAGGTCCTTTTAGAGGCAGAGGACATGGATTTGGATATCAGGGAGAATCCAGTCATGACAACAGCAAAGGAGATAACAGTCAAAACCAGAGAGGAAATTACAATCAGCAAGGAAACTTTAGAGGCAGAAGACCTTTCAGAGGGAGATCCCAGAGCAGAGGATCTATCAGATGTTATAACTGCAATAAAGAAGGCCATATAGCCAGCAGATGTCTAGAAAAGGCAACAAGTTCAACGGGTGAATGGAGAATGAATCTGATCCAAGAACCTAATAGCCAAAGTACAACAAGCTCAAACACTTTTCAAAGTGTGAATGCTCCTGACAATTATGGATATCTAGAGAGTGGAGAATCTTTGATGATGAAGAGAACAATGACTACCATGAAGGTACCTGACAAAGAACCGCCACAAAGAAAGTCTCTTTTTAGAACTACTTGCAAGGCAGGAGGAAAGGTATGTAGAGTTCTAATTGATTCTGGTTCTACTAAAAATTTTGTGTCTAATGAAATGGTAACAAAGCTTAAGCTTAGAAGATTGCCTCACCCATCTCCATATAAGGTCTCATGGCTTACCCAAGGTCAACAAATAGTTGTAGAAGAGCAAGCTTGGGTAGAATTTTAGATTGGAGCATATAGAGACAAGTTTTTGTTTGACATCACCAAGATGGATGCTTGCCATCTTTTATTTGGAAGACCGTGACAGTATGACTTGAAGGCACAACATAATGGTGTTCGGAACACCTATACAATCACCAAAGATGGTATGGTGACAGAGTTGATCCCAAGGATAAAGAAGGAGGAGAAATCAAAAGGAAAAGAGGTGAAGGTAATGCTGATGGAAGGAAAACAATTCATGAAAGAAGTAGCAGCAGAAGGTACAGTTGCATATGCCCTAATTCCATGTCTCACAGTGAATAGAGAATAGCAGTAAGAAGCCAAGAAAGAGAAGAAGTAGAGGTTTATAGACCCAGCTGTCCAAGAGCTATTGGATAAATATAAAGGCATCATTTCTGATGGAATGCCAAGATCCCTACCACCTGTAAGGGATATCAGCCATTGCATAGATCTAATCCCAGGATCTACATTTCCAAACAAGGCAGCATATAAGCTAACTCCAGAATAGAATGCAGAAGTAGCAAGACAAATTGAGGAATTGTTAGACACAGGTCTGATTGGTAAAAGTTTAAGCCCATGTGTAGTACCAGCTGTACTAGCACCAAAGAAAGAAGGCACTTGGAGGCTTTGCATAGATTCCAGGGCTATTAATAAGATCACAATCAGGTATAGGTTTCTAATACCTAGGATAGAGGATTTACTTGACTGTTTGGGAGGTACTAAGTATTTTACAAAAATAGATTTGAAGAGTGGTTATCATCAGATCAGAATTAGGCTAGGTGATGAATGGAAAATAGCATTCAAAACTAATGAAGGGTTGTATGAGTGGAAAGTTATGCCTTTTGGTTTATCTAATGCACCTAGTACTTTTATGAGATTGATGAATGAGGTTTTGAGAGAATTCATGGGCAAGTTTGTCATAGTATATCTAGATGACATTCTAATTTTCAGCAATACTAAGGAAGAACATCTCAGGCATATAGATTTGGTCCTCAAGCGGTTACATAAAGAGTAGCTGATGATAAATTTGGACAAGTGTTTGTTCATGCAGGAGGAGATCACATATTTGGGTTTTGTCATTTCACAAGGTAAGTTGCAAATGGATAAGGAGAAGGTGAGTGCCATATTATCTTGGCCAACTCCAAGGACTATGAATGATATCAGAAGTTTCCATGGGTTAGCAACTTTCTACAGAAAGTTTATAAGAGGGTTTAGTCATATTTGTGCACCCATGCTTAATACTATAAAAGGAGGACAGAAGTGCAGATTTGCTTGGACTAAGGAAGCAGATGATTCCTTTGAAACATTGAAGAAGAAGGTTGCACAGCAGCCAGTCCTTGCACTTCCAGATTTTAACAAAATCTTTCAGGTAGAATGTGATGCAAGTCACATTGCAATTGGAGCAATACTCAGCCAAGAAGGTAGGCCAATTGCATTTTTTAGTGAGAAGCTCAATGATGCTAAGAAGAGGTATTCATCATATGATTTAGAAATGTATGCTCTAGTTCAGTCACTCAAGAAATGGAGGCATTACTTGATGCCCAAAGAATTCATAGTATTCACAGATAATCAGGCTTTAAGTTTTATAAACAGCCAGGAAAAGTTGAACCATAGACATATGAAATGGGTATAAACTTTGCAAGCTTTTACTTTCACATTAAAGCATAAGAAAGGAGTCAAAAATAAGGTAGTAGATGCCTTGAGCAGGAGAGATCTAACAGTCAACCAGATTCAATTGGAAAGTGTTGGCATTGATTCATTGAAGACCATGTATGATGATGATGAAGATTTTGGAGAGATATATCAGGTATGTACTTCTTTTGGAGATAAATATCATGCTGGTTTCTCTGAATTCCTAATCCAAGATGGATTGTTGTTCAAAGGTGGACAGTTGTGTATTCCAAGGTGTTCTATGAGGTTGAATATCATTAAAGAGAAACATTGTGGAGCTATGGCAGGACATTTTGGTTTGGATAAGACTCTTGATCTTGTCAGAAGACATTATTATTGGCCTAAGTTACAATCAAATGTTAGAAAATTTGTAGAGACATGTGTGATATGTTAGAAAGCAAAAGGGAGATCAACTAATGCAGGTTTATATCAGCCTTTACCCATTCCTTCCAGACCATGGGAAAGCATAAGTATGGATTTTGTGTTGGGTTTACCCAGAACCAGAAAGGGATATGATAGTGTTTTTGTTGTAGTGGACAGATTCAACAAAATGGCACATTTCTTACCATGCAAAACCACTGCTGATGCTTCATATGTTGCAGATTTGTTTTTCAAGGAAATAGTAAGGATACATGGATTGCCACTGAGCATTGTGTCAGATAGAGATGTGAAATTCATTGGTCATTTTTGGAGGACCCTTTGGAAGAAACTAGGCACAAATTTGTCTTTTTCATCCGCCTATCATCCTCAGACAGATGGACAGACTGAAGTGGTAAATCATTCCTTAGGGAATTTGCTCAGATGTTTGACAAGATAGCATGGAGAAAAGTGGGATAATATCCAACCACAGGTAGAATTTTCCTATAATGATGCTGTCAATAGAAGCACAGGGAAATCACCTTTTCAGATAGTATATGGTATATATCCACGAGGTATTTTAGAACTGAGAGATCTACCTACAGGCAAAGCTGTTAGTGCAGATGGTGAAACTTTTGTAGCAGCAATAAAAGAGGTACATGATCAGGTCAAGCACCAACTTCAGCAAACCACCTTGAAGTATAAATAATATGCTGATAAAATGAAGAAAGATGTCTAGTTTGATGTTGGAGATTTGGTTTGGGTTCATTTGAAAAAGGAAAGACTTCCTAAAGGAAAATATACTAAACTCATGCAGAGGAAGATTGGACCATGTCAGATTTTGAAGAAATATGGGCCAAATGCTTATGAGATACAACTTCCTTCTGATCTTGGTTTATCACCTATATTCAATGTGTGTGATTTAACTCCCTACAACCATAATCCAGATGCAGAACAGGAACTACTACCGGATATAGCAACTGATGCCATTCCAAAACATGATCCCCCACAGTTGAAGATAATTTTGGACTCAAGAGTGATTAAGACAACAAGGAACAAAGAATATTTAGAGTATTTGGTGTCTTGGCAGGGGAAACCTGATTCAGAAGCAGTGTGGATGACTGCAGAACAGATCAACCAATATGATTCAGACCTACATACTCTCATCTCAAGTGGACTTGAGATTTCTTCTTCTAGGGAGTATGGTGCAAGAGCACCCCTTCTAAATATAGATTAGGTCTAAATATAGTATGTTTCATGCATTATGATGTAATAAGGTCCATTGGACCAATTCTTATGTTTTTAGATCAATCTAGGATTGTGTGCCAGTCTGTTAGAAGTTTGTTTTTGCTAGCTGTCCTCCCAGTCGCTTGGAATTGAATCTATACTACCCTTATGGAGTAGTTACTTATGCCTTAGATCAGTCTGTTTTAGACAGAGTTCATAATGGTTGCATAGGAGAAACAGGGACAGTGTGTTTTTGGAGATCTGACAGAACATTGTGATACAGTGGGACTAAAATATTTGTATGCATCTCTGATATTGAAATAAAGAAGTTTCCATTGGTGTTATCTGTCTGATTTCGACTTATCTGTGTGATCGTATTTCCTGTTTTGTAGTTGGGATGGATTTATTCAACCATTCCACTGGTTGATTCTCTGAATTGGTGGAATGGGCATGTACAATAGTTTAGGTTACATTTTTTTTTTCTATTCATGGTTTTGGGATCAGAATGTTGCATGCAGTGAGCAACCCTAGCATTCCCATGTGCTAGGGTTTCAAAGGTTGAAATCTGGGTTAAAATTGTAAAAGGAAACAGATCGGTTGATTGCAGAGTTTTTGGTACAAGTTCATGAAGGCATCGGTGTGAGAAGAGCCTTCGGGTTGGAAAATCTTCATTGTGCCGACAGGGAGCACTTTCGCCGATCGGGGTGATGCCTACAAAGTGTCACCGATGGAGGGTCTATCGGCGTAAGCTATAGTATCGACCGAGCACAATTGAGATTCGCCGATGTGGAAAGTCTTACCGATGGCGAGTTGACGGTCGACACATCGGTATGAAAAGTGTTATTGGTGCGAAGGAAATTAGTTCGCCTGATAGGCAGTGGTCTTACCGATAAACACACAACCGAATACTCATTGGTGTGAGGAAGAGTGTCAGCGGAGGAGTTGGGAGTCAGACCGATGGTAGATGTCTGGCCGATGGGGGAGTTGGCATTCAGCATGTCAGAGTGACAAGGGCGACCATCTTGGCAATAGGGAGTTAACATCGGCATGACGGCACACATCGGGATAACAAATTTGGAGGGCGCCGATAGAGTATGGTCTTGCCGATAGGCAGATAAATGAAGCCGCTCATCAGAGAGAGATGGTATATTGGCGAGAAGTTTTAGAGTAGCCGATAAGGGAAGTCAAGCCGACAAGGAAGGGGAGGTCTATTTCGGTGAGATCTTAGAAGTATCTTGCCGATATACACTATAATGACGATTATGTGGGTTGTGTTGGGGTTTTAACCCTATTTGTGAGCTTCTACTGGCCACTATGCATCATACGCCCTGGTACACTAACATAACATATTATCTTAAACATATGAAATGTCCTTAAGGACTTATGAGAAAAGGACCTTATAACTCTAGGCATTAAAATATGTTTTTGTGAATGGAGACCTGTATTGGAAAAACAAGGATGGTATCTTACTATTCTACATAGATGAAACACAAGCACAACGAATATTGCAAGAAATGCATAAAGGTGTGTGTGGAGGGCACTTCTCAGAAAAATCCACTACCCATAAGATATTGAGAGCAGGCTATTATTGGCCTAAAGTCTTCAACGATGCCCACATATATGTAAGAAAGTGTGAAGCATGTCAAAAAATTTCTAGCAAATTGAATTATCAAGGAGCCTACCATTGAGACCAATGCAAATTGAAGCCCCATTTCACCAGTGGGGAATTGACTTTATAGGAGAGATTATAGACAAATCTAGTGGTGGACATAGATGGATCTTGGTGGCCACTGATTATTTTATGAAATGGATAGAGGTAGTCCCAAAGAAGCAAGCCACTAGCGGGGTGGTAATTAATTTCCTATTACAGAACATCATCACCATATTTGGGGTTCCTGTAAGGCTCATCATAGATAATGGTATGTGCTTTAGATCAGATGAATTCAAGACATTTTGTGATTCCTATGACATAACAATTTCATATGCTTCACCATACCATCCTCAAGCAAATGGGCAAGTAGAATCTAGTAACAAAAGTATTATAAAAATAATCAAGAGGATGTTGGACAATAATAGAAAGGCATGGTATTCCAAACTAAGATTGGCTATAGGACAAACAGAATTATTGTAAAGAAGGCCACTAGAAAATCTCCGTTTGAACTAGTGTATGGAGCCCAAGCTAGGCTCCCAATACATAACCTCTTACAAATCTACAATTTCATCCTTAAAGAGGATATAGATGTCCCTGAGTCTATGGAAGAAAGGATAGAATAGTTGGCTGAGTTGGATGAGATCAGGACCCAAGCTCAGGAGAAAAATGAGAAGATGCAGTTATAAATGAAGCATCTATTTGACAAGAAAGCAAAAGACAGAAAATTTAAGGTGGACGACATGGTCCTTATGTGGAATTCTAGAAGCCAAGATAAAGGGAAGCATGGGAAATTCAAAGAACTATGGTTAGGCCCATTTATCATTATTGGTAAATGTGGTGAAGACTCATACTACCTACAAAATATGATCGGTGAAAAGCAAGAGTTGTTAGTGCATGGACGATTCCTGAAGTACTTCTCTAGAAATTATTACTTTCCATGCACAGTAGATTAGGATTTTTCTTTTTCTTTTTCTACCACCCCAACCCTTGGTTTGCATCCCAGAGAATACTTTTGGATTCTTGCAATGACCTCGTAGTCATTCATCCCCAACCAGAGCCACTGTTAGAACTAAAAATTAGCCTAAAATTTTCCATAAAAAATCCATTTCTTTGCCAAAAATACTATCACCTAACATGTCATTTTAAAATTTTCCTCACTTGAAATACTCCATTTATAGGCCCTATAAGTCATCACCCTAAGAAATTCACATTTGTCACCCTACCTACAAATGAAAAAGCTCATGTCAAAGAGACTACGCTATATCGGCAGAATTCATTTTAAGGTCCCTTCAAAGAAGTAGTATGGACAATATCAAGGAGAGAATATCATATCGAAAGAAACTCATTTTAGTGTCCCTTCGATAATCTGACTAAAGTCTTATCGAAGACATCATGGCATATTGAAGGATAATGTTTTAGGGTCTCTTCGATAGCCTAAGAACTAGACTGTCGAGGGACATAAATATTTTAATAACTATGACATGACTTTCAAAGAAAATACACCTTAGCACTCAAGAAATAGAAAAACATCTCTCAGACATGACTCGTCAATGTATCGAAGTGACAATAAAAGGTCGAAGGGATAAATCTTGACTTACACACTTGAAGAATTGAAGAGATTATATATTATCGAGATGAGTGATTCATGGGTCTCTTTGATGTCAGGTAAGTAGTAAAGTTCATCGAAGAGAAAAATATACATCATCACGACAAGAAAATTTGTCCCTTCGATAAAGTGATGGCCCTTGAGAAAGTTAACTATGAATCAGTGGTACAAGAAAATACACATGTATAGTTAGAGAAAATCTTCACTTTGGAGTTCATTATAAAAGATATAATCACTAGTGTAGATACTTGTGCTAGCCATGAATATATCGATCATCTTTTTGGGATCAACATGTTCATTTCTCGAGTAGCATTGGGGTCAGAAGCTTTATCAAAATCATTTAGCATCAGATACACCATCATGGAGAAGGGACCTTGAACATATTTTAAGTGGTCACACGTGCCTTATGGAGACTAACAAATTGTGGTGTTACAATTATTGTGGATTTCATTGTTGTCTTTGTTAATTATAGTTGTTAAGGTTTTAGTCATGTTCATCAAAATGTAAATCAGAAGTCACCACTTTAGACATAATGGCCTGAAGCTTGTTGCTTCCCATATATAAGGGAAGCCAAGGCCAAGTTTTAAATGGGATATCATTATAATCATTAGCATCTAGCCATACTCATAGAATAGAATGCAGACAAAACCTATGATATGAATTTTGAAGCAATCTAATGGACAAGAAAGTTTAAATTGGTGGCCCAATTTCTAGTGTTCAACTGGTCCATTGATATTAATTTGTATATGTTTTTCTATCTCTAGAGTGGTCTTTCTCTATTATTCAAATTAAGTGTATCAAAAATATATTTAATTTGTCAAGACACACTTGTTACCTCTATGTGATTTTCTTGATTGGTTTCTGTGAGAAGTGAATTAAAATCCTCTTAAGAGATTCATTTTAATTAGTTTCTACCTAGAATTAAAATCCTTTTAAATTAATCATCTTAATTGATTTCCTTCAAACAAGAATTAAAAGTCCTTTCAAACATCACAATAACTTAGGAAGATATCACTAGGATTTGTAAGAAGGGCCTGATAACTGACAAATTTGCACATTTATACAATGTGTAGCCATCCAAAAGTGTCGAGCAGTTAGAGTTAAGCTAAGAGAGAGGATCCACATATTATACACATCTTGACTCCATTTACCCAATAGGAATAGGCACTGATCTCACTCACTTCAAAACAATACTCTACTTATTCACATATTTAAATTTCAAGCATTAGTAGTAGGATTAGCTATTAGTCTTATATCTATTTCACACTCACATGCTATTAAGAAATAGATTGCTATAGTCAAAGTACATAGAACCCTTAAATCTGCTTCATTATCAATGTCCACCTACCTAGATCTAGCAGAGCCTGAAGAGTAGAGAGTTGTAAACCACATTGGTTAACTCCGTTCATTGGCCAAACCATTGTCAAACCTGACCATAGAACCTGACATACTCTTAGGGTTTACAATCTACAATTTTGGGAACCAACAGAATGGATCGGTGGATTTAGATAACTCCATAGGTTTACTTTTGTAATGTTTGAATTCAGGACGTGAAGTTGATGGAGGATCAGATGATGGTAGGGGTAATGAAGGGTTTGGTGGATTGGAAGGTCGAGGGACCAATGTATTAGGACTAGAAAATGGTGTCTCTAGGATAGGCATTCGATTAGATGGTGGTATAAAATACTTATAGGTTCCCCAAGATAGAGTGGTGTTCCCCTTATTAAAGGTAACATTAGAGCTTGAGGGCATTTGATCTTGTTTCAAGGGGTGACTTAGGATCACAGGTGCTTGTTTGGATGTGACTTTATATGAATGTTGATTGGGATGGAAAGAAGTGGGATAGGTTGATGTGGCATTGACATGATAAGTGGATGGATTAGGTTGGTATGAAGTAGAGGGGGATGACACATAGGATTGAGGTGGAATTTCTTGATGTTGTGGTTGTGTTTGTTGGATTTGACAAGTGGCTAGGAATTGTTGGGCTTGGGCTAGGAGGTGTTTTATTTGAAGTGATTATTTGGATGATGACTTGGAATCGATGTATGATTTGTTGGTCTAAGGGTTGGGGTATTTGTTGAAGTGTTTGAATGAGGTCTTGTAGTTGGGGTGCTCGGATCTTGTTTTCTAATGTTGGCATGGTGTCACACATGTGTTTAAGTCTTTGCATTTCATCTTTTTCCTCAAGGTATGCAACATGATTCTTGTCATCATTAGAAGTAGGAGGAAGGGCCCCTTGAAGTATGATTTTGGGTCTAGGGCTTGTATCATTATTGGGATTAGAGGAAGGGCCTCCTTGAAGTATGAGTTTGGGCTTAGAATTGGTCTCATCATTAGGATTAGAGGGAGGGTCTCCTTTAAGTATGATTTTGGGTCTTGCATTATTCTCATCATTAGGATTAGAGGGAGGGCCTCCTCTAAGTATGAGTTTGGGCTTATGATTATGATTAGGCTTGCTAAGAATCAAGACCATTTTGGCAAGTGGTTGACTAGGATGATGATGTGGAGTGATGAGGATAGAGTGATTGGATGACTAGGAATTCTTAGGATAGGACAATGATGATTAGGGATGAGGTGATTAGGATATGATTAGGATGAAAGTAATTGGATATGAATGTGATGATGCAGATGTTTAGAATTATTTGTTTATGTGTTTGTGTTGATAGCTTGATTTGGCAATTTGCTAGCAAATGTTTACACATGTACACACATGAATCACTCATGTAACACACATAAGAAAATTTGACTTTGAAATTTGAAGAATGTGATGATTAAGCAAGCATTTGAAGAAGACACATCAACAAGCCCTATGACTAGTCAAGTAAGTGTGGCCAAATTGGTCTTACTCTAGGATGCACAAGTTGACTAAGGATGTCCACCATAAACTCAAGGTACGGGGGACCAATTCAGTGAGATGAAAGAGAAATAATGCCACATAGCTGAGAGAAAGGGGTAACCCACCCTTCACCTTTACTTCCCAAAGGTATAAAGTTCTTTGGGGCTTAGCCAAGAGTGACAAAATTTCAACTTCCAAAGAGGGTGTATTTTGATTCACACCTTGCTTTTATACTCTACCAAAATGCTAAAGTTGAGGCCGTCCCTTAGAGTGGTGTGTCTCCAAATAGGCCTCCTAGGAAGGGTATGACAAAAGAAAACCAAGTGTGTGTTTTTGATCTCCAAGATCACCTTGCGATGCGAGGAGAGAGCATACACATGCACACTTGATTCACACTTGTACTTGTTAATTTCCCTTAGAAATGAAATGTGTGGTGTGAAATTGAATGGATGAAAGGTGTTTTTGATTGTCAAGATCGCATGAAGCACATGAGAAGAGCATACACACCCTTTATCTCACTCAAGTTCACCAAATAATTGAAAGCACTCATTCCTTTTACTTACAAGTCAAAATGTGTGAAAGAAGTCAATGGTTCATTTTAAGACCAATTTTAATGTGTGAATGAAGACAAGAGTATGTTTTAAGACCCAAATCCAAGTGTGAATGCAAACAAATGTTCTTTTTAAGCCCAAATTGAAGTGTGTTTGCAAATAATGATTACGAATAAATGAAAAGAGATGAAAGATGAATGGAGTGCATCTAAAAAATTGTCCTTAAACTTGCTATTGTGACTAATACTAATGTTGTTGCAGCTCCTTTGATTCACTTGAAATTCATAAAAGCCAAGAAAAAATGAGACACTTGCAAACCCTAAGCGTTAATGTGAAGGATGAGCAATCTAATGAAATCTAATATGAAATGAATAGCTATAGAAAAATGGGTTGTATATTTAAAAAAATATAGTAAATTCTAATCTATTTTTAAAAAATTGCACTGAAATCAGATGAAAATTGCTCAAGATATGCTCACTTGAAGTTTGAAATTAGGGTTGACTTTGACTGTAAAAATGAGGCAAAATTGGCATAATCTAATGATGAGACCTATGCCACTATGAAACTAGCTGAGTCACCTTTCCAACGAGTCCTTGTTTACAAATGTTTGACCTCATATGATGAAGTTATGAAGAAAAGAAAAAAATGCCCTATTAGGGCATGTGGAGGTGAAGGGCAGGTCTGATGGTAGTTAGCGAAAACCATTAGTGGTTAATAGCAACTTGATCACATGGCTAGTTCTCATTGGTAGTTACCATTTGGGTAGTTAAGGCAAGCAGAGCCCTCAGTCATTCATATGACCAAGGGACAATAAAATGAAAAATAAAAATGAGAGCTAGGGGCCGATAGGCCCTTGACCCTTTGGTCACCGATGTGACCCCAACTAACGATTAAGGTGGCCTATGGATACCAACTGGGGGGTCTTTAGTAGGGACTTTCAAATGGTTTCGATGCATTTTAACAAGTTGTGGCAGAGAAATTTGTAGAGCTTTTGAATGGGTGACAACAGGGTTCTAAAGATCAACGGAGGTGTTGTAAGCACAAAAATCACGCAAGCCTCCACGAGGACCCCTATGATGATTTTAATCCTTTTCATGTACATGTAAGTGTGAAATAATATCCTCTAAGTAGCAAACCTCTTGATGATGTGTCCTCTTTCTTGTCTTGTGTTGTTTCCTCTTTGTCATTTTCCCTCTCTTCCTATTTGCAACACTTTTTCGACACTTTTTGTGACACTTGTCAATTTGTGTTATTTGAGCTTTTGACCTTGCTCATAAGCCTTGTAAGTATCTTGTAGGTGTTTTTCACCTTTTCCCTTTGTTTTGCATCCTATGTACCCTCTAGAAGCTTTCTAGAGGTCCCCCCTTTCCATCTCCCACTTCCCGTTTTTAATTCTGCTCAACCAATCCAAATCTCCACCCATTATTTCAAGATCTCCCCTGGGAGATCCTACAGGTACAAGTGGAGATTTGGATTCTTCCACATTACTAACCTATTTCTAGATGCAAAACACCTCCTTTTCCTCTCTTTTGTCATTTCCCACCCAGCAGTTCTTCTGAAAACCCTGTCCAGCCTAAATCTCCCCTGGGCGACCCTATTGAAGAAAGGGATAAATTTGTTATGTTTTCAGCCACAGAAAAACTTGAGTTTCTCACTCAAATTAGCTCCATTTTCACCCATTTTTCTTCTAGTTCGTATGATTTTTGATGTCTAATATGGAGTTGACTATTTCATGCACCCACACATGCATAATTAGCTCCATTTGATCTAAAGTTAACAACTAAATCAATCTCATGCATCCTTTCAACTCCAATGCCTCTTCAGTGATAAGCTATTATTGATTTATCACTCCATAGCTAACTGAGTTCACTAGGTAATCAACCTTGTTAACTCCCCAATCAATCCTTGTTAACTCCAATCAAATGAGTTAACTTCTCAATCAATCCCATTCCTCAAACGTATAAATACCCCCTCCCTGAAGCACAAAGGGAGGTAAATTCATTGTGCACATAGCTCTTGCCAGGTTTTGCTCTCCAAATTAGCATTCTTATGCTCTCACAAGACAAAGGTGCCTTTTACTTTATTCATTGTTCAACCAAGCATCATTACACTACTTTATTTGATGCCATTATGCTCAACCAAATCTCTCATTGAGCTCATTCAAGCTTCAACAAGCTTCTTTTTGCTTCTTTGTGTCATTTTGTCATCAAGAGGTCTTCCCGTTGCTTTAAAAGGACTTGAGGTTGCAAACATCAAGGATTTCTGAGGGTAGTGGAGTCACACAAATCTTCATTTCTTTCAGGTTCCTTCATTGCTTTATCCAATTGATAGTAATTAGAAAACCAAATTTGCTCTTGGGAACAGTAAATCTTTGCTTTTTCCTTGATAATTAGATCTTGCATGTTAGAATAGTTATTTTCATATTCCTAGATCTAGATTATTTAAAGAAGCAATTTCCCTTTTTAGATTAGATTACTTCAAAACAATTGAAAACCCAATAACATAGATTAAACTTGCATTAGCAAAAATCATATTAGCTTGCATTTATATTTCCCTTTCATAGATTAAAGAGCACTTTTATTTCCAAAATACTGAAAAAAGAACAAAACATGTTTGCATATCATTTAGCTTTACATTCATATGGAAACCCTAGAAAAGACAAACTTGCAAACCCTCAATACCATCACAAGTTAAAAAATGATAAATGATCCAATCAAACCCTCGATACCATCACGAGGTAAATACAAGTCAAAGCATAACCAAACCCTAGGTCAAAACCCTAAGTCTAGTTAACATTGGTCATCACACATCTACCTCTATCTTGGCTCATAAATGTGCCTAGGAGTGAGTGGAAAGTGGGTGAGGACCATCCTCAATGAGATTGAGGAAATCAATCCACAACAACAACAAGAGACATTTACTTCACCACAACAAGACCCCTTTGTCCTCTTGTTACTAGAAGAAAATAGACAACTCCAAATACAATGAGAACTTATTCAATGCATTGAAAGACAAGAGGTTATAAATGAAATTAACTGCTTGCCCACACAAAGGTGGAATAAAAGAAACCCCAACAGGAGAAGAGAAACTAGTGACCCTTCAGGTCATAGGGTTATCTCAACAACAACTACCATCAAATGAAACATTCAACTTAGCACACAACAACAAAGACCACAAAACTTGTTGACCCCTCTCTGCAAAGTCTAGCTCTCCAACGGGCCAGACCCCTACCATGTCTCACTGCCTCTCAACTAGCTACTTCCATGAAAGTAACAGTGATGTGGTAGATCGCCCTGTGGCAAGGAGGGAAGGGTTCGTGTGCATGCCGAAATCTAACCCAATAGCCCCAGGCAATCAGAGTCACGATTTTGAGCGTACATATTTTGGTGAACCTGACGTGAACTTGTAAATCCTTCTAGGATGAGTAATTTTGCATTCCCATTTCAAATGCTTCAAAACATTTAGAAAAATCTTCGAAACATTTTTTCACTATTCTTCATAGCCGCTTCAGCTGCTTTAGCTTCTATCGCTTACACTGTCATCTGTTCCATTTATTCTGTGGTGTCTATGGCACCCCCAAACATGATGGAACCTAACTTAAACCAAGGAAATATTCTATCAAGAGAACCAAAAACCTTCTTCCTTCAATAGGTATGTGTCATTGCATCTTGATGCACTAATCACCAACTGTTATGACTACAAAGATTCTAATTATGAACAAGATCATAGAGAATCTAGGCATTCTCTATCTTTCGACAACCCAGCTTGGGAAAACAATCTGGTCATGCCAAATGCATCACATAAAGCTAGAAGGATAAGGTTGGAAATACATCGACCCAATCAACCTTCCAAGAGCACATCAAGTACTCATCTTGATGAATAAGTCAAATGATTAGAAAAACACTTGCAAGAAGCCAAAGATGCTCAAGAGGCAGTAACAATTACCTTGAGAGAAGAGAAAAGAGAAAACGTTGCATGCGAAGAAACATATCACCATGAAAATACTCAAAGAGAAAATCCCAGAAATGAAGAAACAACTATAGCTGCTACTCCTACAGATTTAATTGCAACTCTAGTGCAAAGAATTAGAATCTTGGAAGCAGAGCAAGCTTCTCCTGAAAGAAGGAAGAAATCTCATGAATAGGACCAAGGGGCATCTCAAAATCCCCCTATCTCAACTACTATTACCAGCAACGACACATGTCTGAATGGAAACCCTCCTGTTCTAAACAACCAAACAAATCCGACAATAGGTTATCAAAACCTGCAATCTCAAAGTGCTAAATTCTTGGAACATACCTTGAGTATTTGAAAGAACCTCTGGATCAAAACATAAGAAGTGTGCAACTACCTTGGCCACTACCTAACCTCTCGAAGTTCAAAGGAGAGGAGACCCAAACTCCCACATTAAGGCCTACACCACGTCCATAAGAGAACTCCTCCTTTGGGATGGGGTTGTAGCAAAAATCTTTCCAAAAACTCTTGAAGGCATAGCTCTAGATTGCTATTATCGCTTACCAGAAGCTTCAATTCACTCATTTAGACAATTAATCAGAGAATTTGTCATGGAATTTGACATGAAAAAAATTGTTAAAATAGGGATTAGAGAATTCCTCACAATGAAATAGGAGCCAAATGAATCTGTAGCACACTTTGTCACTCAATGGAGGCAAGTCCTCTACTCTTTGACTAGTGCTCCAAACATGGATCACCAAGAACTATGCAACCTCTTCTTGCATGCCCTTAACAAAGACATGAGAGAAGTTGTTCAAAAATTGTCATACAAATCCTATGAAGAAGCATTAGAAAGTTCTTTGAAGATTGACCAAGCTGCCATCAACAGTGGTCAAAAAACTTACGATACCAATGGAAAACTTAGGATACCTAAGGGTACAGAAAATATCACATCCAATGTGTGTCAAGAGAAAGATGTTAATATCGTAAAAAGCAATCCTAGTAATGACAAATGGTGACAATAAGGAAATCAAGGATTAAACTGACCCTCATATGACCCCAATACTTATTGTTTGTTCCATAGAACAAAGGGTCATGAAACAAAGACTTGTTATGGATATAATAAAGCTATCTCCAAACTTACTCCAGATCAACAACAAAACTTCCTCAAACTCCTCCAATCCCAAAGAAAGGAGAAGGAAGCTTAAGCTGGGAAAGGGAAGGCCAATCAAAACAATTCCAATCACATAGAATTGAACCAAGAAGTGTTTGTGATCCATGAGGAAGAACAAATAGATCAAACTAAAAATATTTTCTTGCAAGTGATAAATTTGTTGAGAGCCTCTCCCTCACATCATAAAACATTCCTAGAAGTGTTGGAAGTAGGATGTTCAACACTAGAGGAATCACCTCCTCTCACGTTTGATGTTGCCAAGCTACCCCAAAATGAAGGAAGTAAGAAAAAGGATTCTCCTCTATACATACAGATTTAAGTTGAAGAGGTCACTATAAAAAGAGTGGTGGTGGACAAAGGATCAGCAGTCAACCTTCTGCCAATATCATTCTTATGGAGAATGGGATATAATAAAATAGGAATCAAACAACAAGCTACCACACTAAGGATATATGATAGTCATGACATTCAAACACTTGGAAGAATCCACCTACCACTCACTTTGATGGGTAAAACCATCTCTATAGATTTCTATGTTATCAACAGAGAAACCAATTATAATATGATCCTTGGAAGACCTTGGATTCACGCCATGAGGGCCATTACCTCCACATTGTTCCAAGAAATCCATTTCCATCATCAAAGCAGACCCTGATCCTTTTAGTATCTATAGAAAGGAACATGAAGGAAAAGACAAAATGTTAAAGATGCAAGAGAAACCAAATAAAGAAGCTCAAGATGTCCAAACAAATACCACCTCACTCACAACATATCCTATCAAAGAATGGATGATCTTAGGGAGTTCCCCTTTGATCCACATACCACCAAAATCCCATGCACGATTCAGCTTAGCAACGATTCTGTGCACCAATGAATGGGATATTATAACCCTCTTGGTTGGAACAATTGAGATCATTAAAGAAGGAGATGAAAAAGAGGAAAAATGGACCTCCACTTATGAGTTTGGAGAAACATGTCAATCACAAAACCATCAATGTTTATGGATCCTACATTTCGACGGAGCTAGTTGCAAAACTAGGACAGGGACGAGGATAATATTAATGCCTCCCAAAGGAAAATTCCTCCCCTTCACCTTTAGACTAGACTTCTTTTGCACAAACAACATCGCTGAGTACGAAGCCCTATCCCTAGGAATCACGCTAGCCATGAGAATGGGGATCAAAAGGATCTCTACCTTTGGAGATTCTCAATTAATAATCAACCAGGTTGCAGAAAATTATGAAACAAAAATAGTATGATTATGTCCTTATAAAGAAACCATTAGGAAGTTGGTTCAATTCTTTGACTTCTTCTCTATAAAAGCCATACCCAGAGAAGAAAATCAAGTGGCAGACTCAATGGCTATGTCAGCTACGTTATTTTTTCCACATGCTCAATTACAAAATTTAGAATACATTGTGTCAATATGTGAAGAGTCATTGTTGGAAAGCAAAGAATTACCAAATATCCTGAATTACACCATGGGTCAAGAAGAGAGACCAACCCAAGACTACACTAAGAATGACGAAGCCATCCTTGAGTATTTACATGCTTACGATGGACTTCCAAGAGTACACCACAAAAAAGGATACATGTTCCTCCCTCACCCAAAAGACTATTTTGGGAATGAGAAAGAAATCATCCAGATCAAACAAACTCAAATTTACCACCTTCTCCTTAAAATTTTGAGGAAGGACACCCGTCCCTAACTAGGGATACGATTGACATCAATGTTGGAACACCTGAAAAACCTAGGATGTTAAAACTAGGAAGAGAACTAAATGACAAAGAACTAGAGGAGTACACATAACTCCTCATCAAATTTTCTGACATATTCACATAGGCATATTCAGACATGCCAGGACTAGATCCAAAATTAGTGGTGCACAATTTAGTGACAAAAATGGATGCAAAACTAGTGAAATAAAAATTGAGGCCCATAAAGCCACAAGTGGCTGAAATGGTGAAGGAGGAATTAAAAAAGTTGTTAAATGTCAGCTTCATCAAACCAGTAGACTATTCAAATTGGGTGTCAAACATTGTCCCAGTTCAAAAGAAGAATGGAAAAATTTGGATATGCCTCAATTTTAGAGACATCAATCAAGCTTGCCCAAAGGATGATTTCCCTTTTCCATCCATCAATCAGATTGTTCATTCAATGGTAGGATACGAGGTCCTTTCTCTCATGGATGGGTTTTCAAGATATAACCAAATTAAGATCATGAAAGTTGACCAAAACAAAACAACATTCACCACCCCTTGGGGGACTTTCTATTACATAGTCATGCCATTTGGATTGAAGAATGTAGGAGCAACCTACCAAAGGGCAATGATGCATATCTTCCATCACTATATCCACAAAATAGTTGAAACTTACATTGATGACCTTCTGGCCAAGTTGGAACAAAGGTCAAGACATGTGGAAGACCTTCATAAAATCTTCAATAGACTATGAGAGTATAAAGTAAGGTTGAATCTTGAAAAATGTGTTTTTAGAGTCACAATAGGAAAATTACTGGGATTGATTCTCACAAAGAGGCATAGATGTCAACCTAGCTAAGGTCAAAGCAATCTTAAATGTAACCCAACCAATGAGTGAGATAGCAGTAAGAGCCTTTTTAGGATAATTAGGCACAATCAGACAATTCATACCAGCCGTGACTTTCAAAATTCATCCAATCAATCAATTATTGAAAATTAATTTGGTATTACTTGGACGGTAGACTGTCAAAATGCATTTGAGCAGGTGAAGAAATTCCTACTAACCCCACCCACACTGATGCCACCAAAACATGACAATCTCTTCATCTTGTACTTCAGAGCAACCAATATCTCCATAGCATGCATGCTATGTCAAGAAGGAGGAAGAGAAAGAGCCATCTATTTCATAAGTCGAACCTTATTAGAATATGAGAAGAACTATACCCAAGATGAAAAAGAATGTCTAGCCATAGTCTTTGTGACCCAGAGGCTGTGAAATTACATGTTAAATCAAGAAACTAAGGTTATGATATGATTCAAGCAATTGAGAACTTTCTTAAATCAGCCCATGCTCTTGAGAAGAGCTGGCCGATTCATAACTTTGTTGAGTGAGTTCAAACTAACTTATGTCAATCAAAAAGTGGTCAAAGGATAGATAATAGCATATTTATTAGTAGATAATCTGATCCCCCAAGAGAAACCCATGAATGAAGATTTCCCTAATGAAGAGATTTGTGTGGTTGATCTCGAGAAGTATGTTGCCTCGTATTGGTATAGAGATACTGTGAACTATCTCGTAAACAAGACTTACCCAAAAAACATGACCCCTTTGGGAAAAAGATGGTTATGTGTCCTCACTGCAAGATATGTTTTGATAGATGATGTGCTCTCTCAAAGGGCCCTAGATGGAATGTTGCTTCAATGTGTTGATAAGGAAGAAGCACGAAAAATCTTAGAGGAGTGTCATAGTGGAATCTATGGAGGACACTTTGGAGGTCACACCATGGCACGAAAAATACATGGAATGGGATACTTCTGGCCATGTACAAGGAAATGTGATTAAGTTCATAAAGAAGTGTCTGAAATGTCAGGCTTACGCTCATGTTCACCACACACCCACAAGAGACTTACAACCGATCGTTACCCCTTGTCCCTTTTCTACCTGGGGGTTAGATATGGTGGGGAAGATATCTCCCCCATTGATGGATGGACATTTGTTCATCATTACCGTGATAGAATATTTCACAAAATGGGTGGAGGCCATGCCTCTCACTACAGTTTTAGGAATTGTAATCACTAAATTCATATTGAGTCAAATCATTTATCAGTTTGAGATCCCCCAAGTGATAGTAACATATAATGCCTCATCGTTCAAGAATCTGCAAGTAAGAGAGTTATCTGAGAGAGTTCACATCAATCACAACTCTCCCTTAGTCTACTATCCTCAAGGAAATGGACAAGCAGAAGCTACCAACAAAACTTTGAAGTCAATACTGGTCAAAATCGTAAAAGACTCTAAAAGGGATTGGCACTTACAATTATATCTGGCTCTATGGGTTTACAAAACAAGAGTTAGGACTCCAATTGGAACCACCCCTTATGCCCTCACCTTTGGGTTAGAGGTGGTATTACCATTGGAAGTAGAGTTGCCTAGACTGTGAGTGTCATTACAAGGATAATTAGACAATGAGGAATATAGAGTAGTAAGATTGGTCGAATTAGAAATGATGGATGAAACACACTTGAGAGTCATTCAAAGACATGATATTTACCGAGAAAGAATGAAAAAGCAATATAACAAAAAGGTTGTCCCAAGACCCTTTCAAGTGGGAGACCTAGTGCTCAGGATAGACAACTTGATCGATAAAAGAGCTGGTGAAAGGTGAAAGTTTAGACCCAATTGGATAGGCCCTTACATGGTCAAAGAAGATGTTAGAAATAGTGCCTATCTCTTGTGTACAATGGAGAGAGAGGAATTCAGTGAAACAGTCAATGCCCTTCACCTTAAGAAATATTATGTCTAAAAACCAAAAAAATCATAAAGCATAAAAATACAAAAAATTAAAAAAAATCAAAATGTCAAAAACAATTTGTTTCTTGCATTTCTGTATCATTATGTTCATCTTGCATTACAATCAGTAACTTTCTCTTGTACTATTTTCTTTTTAGTAATGAGTTTAGTGTTGCCTAGATATATGTCATCCTTTCAAGACCTAGAGATTCCTCATTTTCACTATTGCCATTATCCCCTGTTATTCCCAATGATTCTAGTTAAATTCTAGCTCTTAGCTTTACACTGATCCCAGTCTTAATGAGTCAAAATGTTAAGTCTAAACAAAGTTAGTATTCAAACCTACAATGTTCAAAGGAAACTTGCAAGTAGACCTTCCCAATTCTTCCCTAGTATTAGAGAAGTCCAATTAGGCTACAAAAATTTTAGGTGGCACTCAGCCCCTTATCTTTCCTAGCCAAAAATGTTAGGAAGATCAAAACTCTGAAGGAAGCAATCTAATATCCAAGTGAATAAAAATGAGTGAGCAAAATAAGAGTATTGAAAAGTGAGAATTGAGAGATCAAAGTATTGTATATCAAAAGTTCTGAAAGAATTCATTTCTTTAAAAGCCAAAAAATCCAAAAAAATGAGAAAAATCAAGTGAGAAAAATACAAAAAAAAGAGATACAAAAAAAAGAGTGAAAGAGAGAAGATTTGATGAATGTTCGTACTCTTGGGTGGAGATCAGTCTAAGCTCAAAGCCTCAAGGGTGACATTCTAACAAAGAAATAAAGGTACAAAGCACACACTTGCACTAGCTGAGAAAAACTGAGAGTCTAGTAGTCTCAAGGATCATCTTCTACCTAGGGACCCTTGTTCTTTCCCATTTATCCTTTACCCTGGGTCTACCTTTCTTACCATCTATGATCTAAGTCTAGTGAACATTTATAAAATTTGTTGCTTGTCTAGAGTTGAAAGCTTGTCAAAATTGTCTTACCTAGATAAGGATCAGTGTTTAGCCTTTAGCGAAGCCAAAATTTAGAAACACTCCATATTCATTCCTGCTACCCACTTGAGTTCTAAAAATCCTATCTCACAATGTTAAATAGGTCTCTTATATCAGGATAACTTGCAATCCCCTAAGTTGGAGCAGTCACATTGTTTGTTCCACATTGCATTCATGCCAAAATCAAAAAAAGAGTCTCAAAGCAATAAAGTCAAATGTCATATCTCATGACATTCAGTAGGCGTAAATGTTTCATTTTAGCATTTCTTGTGTTCTTGCATTTTCATATCGTGAACTGCATCACATATATATGTCATAAAAAAATTACAAAAACATGTCATCATTATCATACTTGCATCATTAAAAGAGTTGAAAAGATCAAACATAATCGAAAAGTTCTCAAACCTCCAAACATGCACAAGAGATGAGTACAAATCTGATAGGTGAAAACCATAAAAGAATAAACTTTCATAGATACATCCAAAATTTACATATACAAGAGTATCAAGAGCCATGACAAAATGCTCTCAAAAGAAGTAGAGGCTCCCCATCCAAGGGGGCACAATTTCAAGAAAGGAAGTCAAGGCTAGTTTCCTCCAATGGATCCCTCGGGACTTTGGCTCCTCTATCTACGAATACCATTCGTTTCTCCATGAGACCTACCAAAGTGAAGCACTCTACTGTGAACATGCAACTATGAAGGTCTCACCATACTAGCATCTCATTGTCCAAAACTAAGATGAACCATCTCTCAAAGTAGCTAATTCTCACCCTTAAGGGTGTGAATCTAGGCCTTTAAGTCTGCATTCTCCTAACATCCATGATAGATAGGAGTGAAAATGTCAATGTGTCGTCCAATAGCAAGGGGCACACCAGAATCATCTAAAAGATGGTCTTGAGTCATCCTAGTGAAGGGAGAAGCCAATCTAACATTAATCTCATTACAAAATCCCTCCACTCTTTGACATTACCTAAAATAGTGAGTCAAAAGAGAAAAAAAAGTCAATTCCCCATGAAAAGAGAAAGGACAAAAGTGCGAAAAATAAACAAAACGTTTGTGGATCACTCGGTTGCCAATCAGGGTCAAGTTATCACATCACCTCATCTGAATGAGGAGGTTGGGGAATAACAGGAGGACCCTCAGGAGTATCAGGAGCATCATCTGCATCATTGGTAGCATCAAGACCCTCATCCTATGCATCCTCAGGAAATCCCTCATATGATGAATCATCATCTGGAATATAGTCCTCGTCAGTAGACTATGAATCCAGAGAAACAATGAGTGATCAGGAAGGATTTCCTCTCCCTCCCCTCTGTCCTCCTCTTAGAACTCTAGTAATGAAGACTCCAGGTATCAAAGGAGTCCAAACAACTAACCTCTATCTAATCTCACCCATCTCTTGAACAATCCTATAGCAAGTTGACACTGATGGCAAGTCCTCAGGGAAGTCCTCATCGAAATGTTGTGAAACATGACCAACATGATGGGCCTCAACTAGACCATTACTATTTGAAATCTTGGATACTCCACGATAGTACACTTTGACCTCACCATCATGGGCCCAGGATCCCACCATGTCATGATAAGGATCAAAGAACATGTCATCATCTGTAAGAGTAGCAACAGTGGGTAAAGAAGCATCAAAGTGACCTACATGCATCCACTTAGCCGCTCTTGATAAACGTCTATCTGAAACTAGAATGAGCTTCTAATAGGGCCTAATGTGCTCAAATATCCATGTCATGATCAAAGAAGAGTGGCTAAAAGCTAGAGCCCCTCGTCGCAAAATATGATAGAAGTCCCTATAAACCATGGCCAAGATGTCCAATCTCCAAGCATAGACTATGTCCTCCTCAATACCATGAATGATGGGTGCCCAACACCATCTCAAATGAGCTAAGGCTTTGTCTCCCGATAGCCTCAATGCAATCAAATCGATCAAGAATCTCCTCAGAAGTGGGATGTGAAGTTGAGGTATAGAATTGAGCTAAACTCCTATCTGATCCCCGGGGCGACTAACCCCCATGAACTCTGCCCAGGATGCCTTGTCCTCAAAAGACTTGCTAGCTAGAAGGACTAGATGATGTCCTCTCATGGGAACTCCAAGTATGCAATACACATCATACATAGTAATGATCCACTCTCCAGAGATCTGTGGGAACTTGAATGTGTTTATGTCTGCATCCCAGCAGGTCAGAATATCACAACATATACGGGACACAGGGTGAATAACAGGCACATGACAAACTCTATCTAAACATGCCCTTCTTAAAATAACATGATCCTCACTACTCAGTGAAGTAAACATCCCTAAGAGCCATCTCATCTCTCGATAGGCATTCCATCGGATATGCATGTCCTTCAAAATCAGAAAAGAACTTTATATTAGATCTCATAAACTCATAAAAATCCCTAAAAATCGTAAAATTGTAGAAAACCTTACACAAAAAAAGTGTATAACCCCTCAAAATTAAAATAAACAGGTGAATATAGAAGCCAAAACAAGTCAGATCAGGATGAAACAAGCATCAGACAACATTAAATTTTATTCAAAATCAACCCAACAGGGTCGCCCTCGGGCAACCCAGGTGTTTTGTAGGATCTCCCCTGAGCGACCTTGTTGTCAGACAGGATCTCCCCTAGGCAACCAGCTTGACAAAAGGGGCAACCCTAGAGGGAGATCCCTCAATCAAAAATTTCTCTAAAAACTTCATTTTTTGATCAATTTTAGAAAATGAAAAACCTATCCTGCTCTAAATGACGAAACAAAGACAATGCAATAGGAAAATTTGATAAAAGTAGATAATTTCAAGAGAGTAGACATGATATTTCCATAGCTATGATAATCATATTGTAGGCTTCTAGAAAAATTGTGTTGCTTTTTTTGCATCAACGTTTCGGATCACACTCTATGATCCATCATCACGAAGAAAAGAGGAGAATGAGAAAGAGTAAAATTGTAGAGAGAGACATCCTTGAAAGGAGAGAGAGGGGGGTTTGTGGCACGGAGTACTATATTGACAAGAGGTAAAGAAACAAAAGGAGGAAAGGAAAAGTAAGATTACAAAACCACCAAAGTGAGAAAAAGGAGACAAACAACCAACAAAGAAGATGAAAAAAGTCAAGGAGAAAATAAAAATATCCACCATGTATATTTAGCCTATAAAGAAACTTATAAAGAAGAGGAAAAGAAGACCAAAAGCAGGAAGGTAAAAAGCATAAAATAGAAAGCTATAAAGAAGAACACTACGAGGGATAAAATGGATCACGTAGAGAAACAAAAGGAAAGGAGCTAATAGAACAAGCATAGAAGTGTCCTCATCAAAGGAGAAAAAAGAAAAGAAAAAAGGACAAAAATTAAGATAAGAGACATAGCTAGGAGAAAACCATTTGAAGTTAAGATAGAAAAAAGATTCTGAAATATGTCTCTAGGAGAAAACCATTTGAAGTTAAGATAGAAGAAAGATTCAGAAATATATTTCTAAATCTTTTTTCTATTTTAACTTCAAATGGTTTTCTCCTAGCTATGTCTCTTATCTTAATTTTCATCCTTTTTTCTTTTCTTTTTTCTCCTTTGATGAAGACACTTCTATGCTCAAGTTCTATTAGCTCCTTTCTTTTTATTTCTCTATGTGATCTATTTTATCCCTCGTAGTGTTCTTTATAGCTTTCTATTTTATGATTTTTATCTTCCTGCTTTTGGTCTTCTTCTCCTCTTCTTAATAAGTTTTTTTTTAGGCTAAATATACATGGTGGATATTTTTATTTTCTCCTTGACTTTTTTCATCTTCTTTGTTGGTTGTTTGTCTCCTTTTTCTCACTTTGGTGGTTTCGTAATCTTACTTTTCCTTTCCTCCTTTTGTTTCTTTGCCTCTTGTTAATCTAGTACTCCCTGCCACAAACCCCCCTCTCTCTCATTTTAAGGATGTCTCTCTCTCTACAATTTTACTCTTTCTTATTCTCCTCTTTTCTTCCTGATGATGGATCATGGAGTGTGATTCAAAATGATGATGCAAAAAAAGCAACACAGTTTTTCCAGAAGCTTACAATCTAAATTTCAAGAGATTTTTCACAAAATTTAAACTAGGGTTTAGAGAAAGGTTTTTCACTATTTGCATACCTGATTCTTTATGGCTGAAGAAGAGGTAGCCATCTTTGTGATCTCCTCAATGATACCTTTCAAACGACTGCTCATACAATCGATTTCGTCATAGTTTCGCTCTGATCTCACAATTTGACTTACTTTGTTTTCCCTTAGCTTAGTTTCATTTATTCTTTTTAAATTAGTTCTTTGCTTTTATGCATCTTTTTCATGTGTCATTTTGTGTACTCTCATTCCTACATGTCTAAACTGACAAAGGCAAACAACTAGTCAAACTCGAACGATCTGTGATAAGTTCATCATTTCAGCTTTCATTATTTATTTTGATACATTTAAATGTTAGACTAATACTAGTTATTCTAGGTACAATTGCAAGAAAATCATCAAAAAGGTAAGGCCTAGTTCGGCACTGGTACCTACCTTTCATGTAGACTACCATCCCCGAGGGGGAAAATATGTAAGCACAAAAATCACACACAACCTCCACAAGGACCCCTATGATGATTTTAATCCTTCTCACATACATGTAAGCATGAAATAATTTCCTCTCAGTAGCAAACCTCTTGATGACGTGTCCTCTTTATTGTCTTGTGTTGTTTCCTCTTTGTCATTTTCTCTCTCTTCCTGTTTGCAACACTTTTTGTGACACTTGTCAATTTGCATTTTCTGAGTTTTCAACCTTGTTCCTAAGCCTTGTAAGTGTCTTGTAGATGAGTTTTCACCTTTTCCCTTTGTTTTGCATCATCTGCACCCTCTAGAAGCCTTCTAGAGGTCACCCCTTTCCATCTCCCACTTTTGATTTTTAGTTCCACTCAATCAATCCAAATCTCCCCCCATTATTTCTAGATCTCCCCTAGGAGATCCTACAGGTGCAAGTGGAGATTTGGATTCTTGCACATGATTGACTTGTTTCTGTGGGCAGAACACCTCCTTTTCCTCTCTTTTGTCATTTCCCACCCCATAGTTGTTCTAAAAACCCTGTCCAGCCTGGATCTCCCCCAGGCAACCCATGGTTGCCTAGGGGCAACCCTACTGATGAAAGGGGTGACCCTATCATGTTTTTAGCCATGAAAAAACTTGAGTTTCTCACTCAAATTAGCTTTGTTTTTGCTTATTTTTCTTCCAATTCGCATGATTTTTTATGCCTAATATGGAGTTGACTATTTCATGCACCCACACATGCATAATTAGCTCCATTTGATCTAAACTTAACAACTCAATCAATCTCATGCATCCTTTCAAGTCCAATTCCTCTTCAGTGATAAGCTATTATTGATTTATCACTCGATAGTTAACTGAGTTCACCAGGTAATCAACCTTGTTATTTCCCCAATCAATACTTGTTAACTCATCAATCAAATGAGTTAACTTTTCAATCAATCCCATTCCTCATGTTGTAAATATGTGCCTATGATGTGTTGTCATTGACGTCAACATATCTCCTTGTCAGAGACAGTGAAGACAGTGCATATCAATAAAGCAAATTGCTCCACATTTTGAGTGAAATGAAGATTAGAGTCTGCAAACTAAATGGTTTGTAGAGGATTGTCTAAAGTTTCTCTAGTTAAGATTTGAGAGGTCCACATGAAGTATTGGTGAAGTTATGGTCATCTAAGTAGAACCGGGTTTTTGTAGTTGTTTAGAAGTACCAAAGTGACAGGAATTTGGTCCGGATTGCTCCGCATTGGAATATTATGGTCTGTGGTTCTAGAGGTATGTTTGGGATGTTGGTGTGTATCCTCAACTCAAGTGGTTCATGGTTTGGAGGTCCACAAGCAATCTTTCTAGCGTGACAGTCATGATAGTTGGTGTTCTTAAGTTCCTATGTGAAGATACAAGTGATTCTAGTGATTTGAGGTGGTGCAGTTGTTCTTGTTGATTTCATTGTGCTTGTGAGGTCTCTGGATCATTTTCCTATTGTGTTGGTGGTTTGCATTGAAGATTGAGCTCGTAGTTGAAGACTTCCTCCTAGGTGTTGCTATTCTTTCCAGTCTTGGCCGACTAGATGTTTCATGCATGTTGCGAATGATCTAAGAGAAGTTACATGAAGCGTGGCATGTTGTTTGAGGAAGATTTCAGTCCCAGTTATGTTTTACCAATAGTGTAGTGATCCACATGTAGTATTTTGTATTCAGTCAAGTTTTTTTGTAAATGTTTGTAATGCCAACCTTGGAGATTGTTCCAATGGTTGATGTAGCATATAAGTACTTGTATTTGAGTCATGGAAAACTTGTCCTTGAGTGAAAATGATTAAATTCTAAGGAAGTTAAAAAGGTAGAGCAGAGAAGAGGAAGAGCAGAAGAAGAAAAGTAGAGATGATGCAGAGGTAGTGAAGAAGTGTTTTGGGAGAAAAGTAGAGGTATTGTGAGCTTCAATGGAACTAATTCCTGGCATGGAGAAGATGTTGTTTCTTAGTTCAACCTTTCTGTGTTAATCTTATGAATGTTTTGTAGACAGTGAGCCTCTTGGAGCAGTGAGCTCTAGGCAATGCACCCAAAGGCAAGTGCCTTCCCATTTTTCTATTCATTTAACAGAGAATAAATCTTGTGGGTTAACCCCCACCATGGTTTTCCCTTAACCAGGTTTCCACATAAAAATCTTGGTGTTATATGTGTTGATTATGTTTCTGCTCATGTGTTGTTGATTCATGCTTTCATGGTTATGTCATTAATCTGTTAATAAGTGGTTAAGAAGATTAAATGTAGCAAAAGTAAAAGTTTTGAGACAACTGATTCACCCCCCCGCATCTTAGTTGTCTTCCCTTATTTCAACACCTCAAACCTATAAATACCCTATCCCTCAAGCACAAAGGGAGGCAAATTCATTATGCACATAGCTCTTGCTAGTTTTTGCTCTCCAAATTAGCATTCTTATGCTCTCATAGGATGAAGGTGCCTTTTTATTTATCCATTATTCACCAAGCATCGTTACATTGCTTCATTTGATGCCATTGTGCTCAACCAAAGATCTCATTGAGCTCATTCAAGCTTTAACAAGCTTCTTTTTTCTTCTTTGTGTCATTTTGTCGTCAAGAGGTCTTCCCGCTCCTTCAAAAGGACTCAAGGTTGCCAACATCAAGGATTTTTGAGGGTAGTGGAGTCACACAAATATTCATTTCTTTTAGGTTCCTTCATTGCTTTATTCAATTGATAGTAATTAGAAAACTAAATTTGCTCTTGGCAACAGTAAATTTTTGCTTTTTCCTTGATAATTAGATCTTGCATGTTAGAATAGTTGTTTTTATATTCCTAGATCTAGATTATTTGAAGAAGAAATTTTCCTTTTTGAATTAGATTACTTCAAAACAATCAAAAACCCAATAACATAGATTAAACTTGCATTAGGAAAAATCATATTAGCTTGCATTCATATTTCCCTTTCATAGATTAAAGAGTACTTTTATTTCAAAAATACTAAAAAAAGCACAAAAACATGTTTGCATATCATTTAGCTTTACATGCTATAACGTCAAAAAATGTCTCCTTGGGGGCATTTCCCTCATAAGGTTTAGCTCCTGGGTATTTAGCTTGCATTTAGGACATTTTAGTTCACATTTTAACACCCTAATGGAATGAGACCTGGGTTCCTTGGAAAACAGGGCCTAGGTAGACCCTTTGAGCTGTACCCTATCCAAAATAGGGAGGAGGACTTGGGCACCCACGTCCTAGTCCTTCCCTATTTTGGGGTAGTCCCAATTTTTGGGTGTTGGTTAGTGATTGTTATTAGGTCACTTTGCCGACACAGTAAGTTTGAATTTCAAATATCTTGGCAGGAGTGCTTGTAGATGCATATATAAAAATGTGTAGGCATTCATTTGTAAACTAGATGATTACTAGCAAGCTATTGTGTTCTCAAGGTGATTGAAGGCTTTCTATTATGTTGCAAGAGCATATTTATATGTTTTATGTGTTGATAGTTACAGATTTGAGCATCAATCTCCTCATGGCATGAAGAACATATTCCTCCATGAGAGCTTCACTACAAGATGACATAACATTGTGTTTTTATCATTGTTTCCTTTGGTTTTTGGCCTTTTTCTCACAAGGGCACACCATCTTCATTTGACAATGGTGTTCAGAGACTTAAGTGTCCTCTGGGGTTTGACTGAGGCAAACCTCTAAACACCACAACCCCTAAACCAAGTCTTGTGACTGCAAGTTACAGGTGTTGTATCCAGGAAAAGTGGAGTTGCAGGAAGGTTAGGCAGACATCATGGATTTAGGATCTGAAGGAAAGATGGACAAAGGAGCATTTCTGGGACTAGGGCACTCGCTCCAATGTCCTCCGTAGATAGATTCTAGAAAATAGAAGTTACAGGGTTGATCAGTGTTTGAAGGAAGTCTGCATTCCCTGAAAAAGTGGGTACCTTGGACTTGGGCACCCGCTCTAGTGTCCCCGACTATTTTTCTTCGGAACCCCGAAAAAAGGTATTCTGTAATTTGGTATTTTACTCCCATCTGCAAGAGCTTTTTCTATAATTCATTAATTTGTTGTCATATTTGCATAATTAGGGTTTTAATGGTCAATTGGACATAGGAGAAGGAAAAATTGATAATTAATTCCCTAATCCAAGTTTCCCTACATCTGAAAGTAACTCTAGGGTATGATAGTGCTCACCACTCAACCCTAGATCCATCAATGTTAGGGTGAAAGGAGGATTTTAACATATAAGGAACAAAAGATTAACAAGATCCAATTTTTACCATAAACAAATTTGGTGAACCCATGTCTTTGAACTTAAATTGCAACCTGCTGAGTGTTTTACTATAGATTTGGTGTGGTTTCATTCATTCATATACGTATTTACTTTATTGCATTGAGAAAATTTCAAAAAAATTGAAAATTGGAAAAATACAAAAAAATTACATTGTTGGGCTTACTAAATTATGTCAATTCTTCCTAAATTTTCCTAATTAATAATTTTTTCATCATATCTGATATAAACTACAGAAAAATACAAAAATTCAAGATCTTGCTTTGCATTGTCATCATTTAATTGCTAGGGTTTTGTGGAAATTTTGTCAATTTTATATAACCTAGTAATTCCAAAATCTAGGGTTTGTAGGCAAAATCTTTTATCAAATTTTTTTACTAATTTTAGAGGATCATTCAAATTTGCATTTGTGTGTAGTCTTGCATTTTAGTGTGAATTTGCATTTAAATTTAAATTATTTGCATTTTTGCATTGAAAAATTGAACAAAAACTAGCAATTTTGGTGCAATTTCATTAAATTTGCATGGGAATTTTGCATGATTAAGCTTGAAAATAATTTCCATATCTAAGAGTATGTAATTTCCATAAAAAATTAGATTTCAAACCATTCGCATAGTATTTTGTTCCAAAATCTCAAACCTAGGGCTTTGAAAACAACGATTTTCACTAATTTTGGCCCTATCGACTTCATAAACTTGCACCATAGGTGTGTTGTGAAAGATATTTTGCACTAATTCTCTGTTATCAAGGTAATCATTTGTTTCCCCTCATAAAAAGCTTCACAACACCCTTTTATCGGGCTCTTGTAGTGAAAATTTTGCAAAAAACTACACATTTTGGCTATTTTGGCCCTAGGATTTTACCTAGTTTGCACTCCAAACGTGTTGTGATCAATTTTATGGATTGAGGTGACTGATATTATTGATATTATTTTCTACACCTCCTAAAATTCCTTACAACACCCCTTTTGCTAGGTCTTGGAGTTGAAAAATTGTGAAAAATCACATATTTTGCTATATTCTCACTAGGGTTAACCTTAAGTGACACTGAAAGCATGTTGTGTTGGATATTTTAGCACCAAGAGGCTGTTATTTCTGATATTATTCAATTTCCATCATCATTTTCCTCACAACACCCTTTGTTATGCTCTCTTGCATTGAATTTTGGTGAAAAAAGTGCCTATTTTGACATATTTTCACTATAATCGACTTGGCATTATCTTAAATTTGCATCAAGAGTGTGTTGAGAGTGAAATTATTGCTGTTTTGGACTGATATCAAACATATAACTTTCTTCCCTTAACTGAAATCCTCATAACACCCTTTGGGTCATTCATTTGCATTTGAAAAAAGTACAAAAAATCAAGCATTTTAGGTCATTCTTGCATATAGTTTTGCATTGGTCTTTGCATACTTTTCAAAAGCTGTTAAAATCTGATTTTGCATTGATGTTACAAGAAATTTCACTATGGCATCTTTATCTCGTTGCACTTTGGTATCTTTACATGCATATATCAAGAACTTTGAGAGTTTCTACAAATTTCTGAATAAGAGTCCTCATGTGCTCACTTATTTACAAGCTATGTATCACAAGGATATATTTAAAAGCTCTTCATTTGAAATCCTTGACTATGTATCTGATTTTGACAACTTCACCTCTCTCATGAATACATACCCTTGGGTAGTAGAAGATTTGATGAAACACATTAAGAATGATGAGAGTGAAAGTTCTCTTAATGCTTTGGATTTAATAGCTAAAATGTATGATGAAAAACATAGAAAATGATTCCTCCTATGAGGATATACTGGCACAAGAGGATGAAATTATTTACACATTTCTAAACATTACCATACCCTCTTTGGAAAATGAAACATTAGTGGATAACGGGCTTCCTCTCAGGAAGGATTCTCCATGGGTAGAGAAAGACTATTCACCTAACGATCATTTGGTGCATGAGACCTCTATGGATAATCCATTGGACCTTTCACCTTTGATTAAAAATTCAAGAACCTCCGACGAGAGGACTATGGATAGCTCTAGTCTAACTAATGAGATAGTTCCTTCCTCTCTTCCCATTGCTCTCCCTAGCCAAGATGTAGCATTAGTGGATGAGAAAAGGTCTCTCACATTAAATCCTTTAGGGATGGATGTTGGATGCAACCAAGAGGGAAACAGTGTTAATTCAATATGGATCAATAAATTTTGTAGTAATATTCTTAAGATGAATCTCTAAGGGGCACCTAGTGCACCCTCTTGCTTAAAACCAGTGATTACTATTCAAGGTAGATCCCCAGATCACATCTATGAATATGCAAAGCAAATTGCTCCAAGAAATCAGGGTGTGCAAAATGTGATTGCTCATACATATAACACCCATAATAACAAGAAAAGTAAGCAAGCACCACAAGTGCCTATCTCTCTTCCAATTTCTCAACCTATGCTCTCTCAACCACCTTGTCTTACTCATACAAGTGGTCAAGAGTATGATCTTGTCAAACAACTTTGCGCTACTCCAGTTAAGATCTCTCTTTGGGATTTACTACAAACATCGCCTACATACCATGGAATGGTCCAAGAAGCTTTCCAAAAGGTGATTGTCCCACCTACTACTAAGCCTAATGATGTAGCAACCATATTGGATAGTATGCATGCGACAAAAATAGATATTCTCTTTCAACCACAGGAATTACCGTCAATTGAAGTTCAAAATCAATATGATCCTCTTGTAATCTTTGTTACAATAAACAAAACATTGGTTAAGAGAGTTATGATTGATAATGAATCAGCTCTTAATGTTTGTGGCATTGACTTATTACATAAGATTAAAGTTGATACATCTGCCATCAAGCTAGAATCGTTGAGTATCTATGGTTTTGACATTGTTGGACGACAATCCATAGGTACTATAACTTTACCTATAAAAGTGGGACCTGTGATGGTGCCTTCCCTGATTCATGTCATGCCTAGTTCTTTATCTTACAACATGATTCTTGGTAGACCCTAGATTCATGCATTGGGGGCAGTCCCATCCACTCTACATCGTTCAATCAAATTTATATTCAAAGGTAAACTTCATACTATTCATGTTGATCTTGAACTAGATAACTGTTTACACATTGAAATGCAAAAACAAGTTTACAATCATATGAGCTTAAACAATTTGCGAAGTGATCCATCAATGACTAATGTTGTGCAAAACTCTCAACCATCAAATGCACTTGTTGGTGATGATTGGGGTTCATTAGATTTTAACCCTTGCAGTACAAGGGAATATAAATTTAATAAACCTAACACATCAAAAGTCGCATCAATCTTGTCTAAGAAACCTTTTGAAACATTTGAGAATAACAAAGTCTCCTTGGTTGAAAATAAAGTCAATACTCTAACTTATAATACAAATTATGATACCTATGAGGCTTCACCTTCCTCTAAGGAACTGGATTCTCTATATGGTCATGGATTTCAAATTTTGTATAAACATAACGACTATGTAAGTAAGGGATGTGGTGTAAATCAAGGAATTCGAGTACCTATAGAATCTACTTCAACACATTACTCAAGTGGTATTGGATATAATCCTTTTAGAGAAAAGAAAGCCTCTCATCATCCTACACTTAATGTTAATTTAATAAGATCAAAATAACATGACATATATTCTAGATATATAGGTTCTTAACGATGATACCCTAACAGGTAAGTATCTCTAACCCTTTATATCTCTCATGATGTGCTTCCCCCGTGATGTGTTATATGTTGTTTAGGCCTCTTGGTATGAGCTCAAATTCTCCTGTAAGGTTCGGGATACCAAGAGACTGCCTATGTTGTGACCTTCTACTATTTGTATCATCACTCTTCTATATTGCCTCTCTCTAATTTCATGGTTGTGTGTTGTGTCTTGCGGACATAGCATCATGGTTGGTGACTTGGGGGCACCCTCCTACATAACTATCCCTAAGACACTTGTTTCTCTTCTCTTATTTATTGTTTGCCTTCCTCTAGTGTTTCCATCTAGCAGGCGGATGACGACAAACATTTATACTGATGCGGACCTAGTGTCCCTTTTGAGAGCAATCAAAAAATGGACTTAGTTCCTAATATGAGGATAGGGTTGTATATTTTATCTGACACTTAGCTAGTGGAAGCACTCGTGCTTTCCGCGTAGTGAATTTGATGATGTTTCTATTGCATTTACAAACCTTAACAATATTGCTACTCCATGCACCTTTGTTTGTCTTTGAATCTAGCCTTGGTGGTACTCGATTCTGAGAGCTTTGTGATGTAGCCCTATGGTTATCCTCAAACTTCAGATTCATTATATAACCTTGGCTCTTTGTGTGGTTAATCATATGCATTGATGTTGTTAATTATCATGACACTAACATGTTTCTTGCAGGGATGTGTTTTTGGGAATATTTGGCGATCGTAAAGTACATGTCACCTCCAAGGGGCATGGGCTTTGTGAAAGTCAGTGTTCCCTTGTGTGTTTTCTTCCTACCTTAATGTGCTTGATATCGATAACTGATATCAACCACCTTAAGGTGGGGGCATATAAGGTAAGTTGTCTGTTATAGATGTTAGCAATGTGTTTGACCTCATATGCATAGACTTGCGCCCCAGAGTAGTCCATTGTGCATCCTGAGTTTGTTTGCAATCAATCAATCAATCATGTAAGCCATCTATGGAGGTGGGATATCGAGCATATCCTTTTTCTTAAGCTCTCTACAGAGGTGGGGATGGTGTATTTCTCGAAGTAGATTGCATTATCCTATCATTTTCAAAAGTCCTCTGTGGAGGCAGGGAGCGGTTCTATGACTAACTCAACCCTTAAGCATGTCTTCAGAGGTTGTTGTGGCGAAGCCCAATCGTTAGTGTGTGCCTGTAATGTGCCTGAGATGGTGTTGGACCTAGAAATAGGTACACTCCATCACTTGTCTGCCGTGTTTTCTCCGTGTCTTCAAGTGTGTGTGTTTTGGTGTGCTTGTTTTGTATGGCGTGTTTGTTTCCCCATATGCACAGACCAGTGCCTTTGAGCAGTGCTTCGTGCATTTTGGGAGGTTTTGCATGTATTACGTGTATGTTGCCCCATATACAGAGACCAACACCTTCGAGTAGTGCTTCCTGCATTTTGGGAAGTCTATTTACTTTCCAGTACTTGCATTTGCATTTCATATATATGAGAAAAAGAAAAGAAAATATATCATTTCTATCTTCCATGCATTAACTATTTGCTCTGTGTTCTATGTGACTGTAACTATCTTCTCCGTGTTTTGCGTGCCCGTTACTGTTTCCTATGTGATTGGCGTGTCTTCTCCGTGCTTGGTGTGTTTGTTGTGTTTGTGACCTTACTTTAATGCATGTATTGGCCTCGCATTTATACATAAATTAAAGTGGGGGCTAAATGTAACATCAAAAAATGTCCCCTTGGGGGCCTTTCCCTCATACGGTTTAGCTCCCAAATCTTTAGATTGCATTTAGGACATTTTAGTTCACATTTTAACAACCTGATGGAATGAGACCTGGGTTCCTTGGCAAATAGGGCCTAGGTGGACCACTTGAGCTATACCCTACCCAAAATAGGGGGAGAACTTGGGTGCCTGCACCCTAGTCCTACCCTATTTTGGGGTAGCCCTAATTTCTAGGTGTTAGTTAGTGACCGTTATTAGGTCCCTTTGCCGACACGGTAAGTTTGAATTTCAAATATCTTGGCGAGAGTGCTTGTAGATGCATATATAAACATGTGTAGGCATTCATTTATAAACTAGATGATTACTAGAAAGCTATTGTGTTCTCAAGGTGATTGAAGGCTTTTTATTGTGTTGCAAGAGTAGACTTGTATGTTTTGTGTGTTGATAGTTGCATATTTGAGCATCAATCTCCTCATGGCATGAAGAGCATCTTCCTCCATGAGAGCTTTGCTACAAGGTGACATAACATTATTTTTTTATCATTGTTTCCTTTGGTTTTTGGCCTTTGCCTCACAAGGGCATGCCCTATTCATCTGACAACGGTGTTCGGAGACTTAAGTGTCCTTCAGGGTTTGATTGAAGCAAACCTCTAAACACCACAACCACCAAACCAAGTCTTGTGATTGCAGGTTACAGGTGTCGTATCTAGGAAAAGTGGAGTTGTAGGAAGGTTAGGTAGACATCAGGGATTCAGGATCTAAAGGAAAGATGGACAAAGGAACACTTTCGGGACTAGGGCGCTCACTCCAGTGTCCTCGGCAGACAAATTCCAAAAAATAGAAGTTACAGGGCTGATCAATATCTGAAAGAGGTCCAAATTCCCTAAAAAAGTAGGTACCTTGGACTTGGCTGCTAGCTCCAGTGTCCCCAACTGTTCCGCTTTAGAACCCTGAAAACAAGTATTTTGTAATTTAGTAATTTACTCCCGTCTGGAAGAGCTTTTTCTATAATTCATTAATTTGTTGTCATATTTGCATAATTAGGGTTTTAATGGTCAATTGGACATAGGAGAAGGAAAATTTGATAATTAATTCCCTAATCCAAGTTTCCCTACATCTGAAAGTGACTCTAGGGTATGATAGTGCTCGGTACTCAACCCTAGATCCATCAATGTTAGGGTGAAAGGAGGATTTTAACATCTAAGGAACAAAAGATTAACAAGATCCAATTTTTACCCTAAACACATGCATATAGAAACCCTAGATACCATCACAAGGTAAAACACAATAAATAATCCAATCAAACCCTCGATACCATCACGAGGTAAATGTACGTCAAAGCATAACCAAACCCTAGGTCAATACCCTAAGTCTAATTAAGGTTGGTCATCACACATCTACCTCTATCTTTGCTCACGAATGTGCCTAGGAGTGAGAGGAGAGTGGGTGAGGGCTATCCTCAATGAGATTGAGGAAATCAATCCATGACAACAGTAAGAGACATTTACTTTACCACAACAAGACCCCTTTTTCCTCTTGTTACTAGAAGAAAGTAGACAACTCCAAATACAACAAGAACTTATTCAATGGATTGAAAGACAAGAGGCTATAAATGAAAGTAACCACTTGCCCACACAAAGGTGGAATAAAATAAACCCCATTAGGAGAAGAGAAACTAGTGACCCTTTGGGCCATAAGGTTATCTCAACAACAACTACCATCAAACAAAACATTTAACTTAGCACACAACAACAAAGGCCACAGAAATTGCCGACCCCTCTCCATGAAGTCCAACTCTCCAATGAGCCAGACCCCCTGTGTCTCACCTCCTCTCGACTGGCTACTTCCATGAGAGTGAGAGTGATGTGGTGGATCATCATGTGGCAAGGAGGGAAGGGTTCATGTGCATGCCAAAATCTGACCTGACAGCCCCAGGCAACTAAAGTCACGATTTTGAGCCTACATGTATGAAGAAGGCTTCGACCAAAGGTTAGGCAAGAGGTAATAGATGCTTTAGGTAGAGCAACTAATTTTATATGTGGAGGCAATAGGAGATACCCACTGGGTCAGCATCGATCTATGTAGACATTAGGGGTGTCTTGGATGCCGACTAGGGTTTTAATGCAAAGATTGAGTTTTGTGGTGCATGCAAGATGAAGTAGAGGGGTTTAAAGGGAATGGCAACACAGGAGGGTTAGAGTCTAAGGGACGAGTGATGGGAAAAAGGAGTTTGTAAGAGTGCAAGGAGTTAGAAACAGAGGATGAAACAATGGCGATTAGGGTTTGTGAGCCTGCGATGCTAGGGCTAGGTTTTCTCAGTAGACCTGCAACAAAACTTCATTCCACCTGCGACTGAAAACAAAACCAATAACACAATGATTTTAGCCATGAAAAACATACAAAAAAAACTAGAAATTTCAACAAAGACCCCTATGCAGAGGGGTCGTATGGGTCCGTATGATACGACCCTGCGACAAGGGCTGAACTAAAAAAAAATTGATTTTTTTCTGATAGTGAAATGTATCAAATTTTATATTGTTTTTCACTTGCGAGGCCTCTTGGACACAACGACGAGGTCTGTTTCAGGCCTAGAGGTCACCTACAAAAACTTAATTTTAGAAATCAACAAAAAAATGTTAGATTTGCAAGCATCTACTTCAAGATCAACAAATGTAGCTAGGGTAAAATCAAGGTAAATGCACAAACAACAAATCATCAAATTCTAACAAGCACAATGAAGTACAAGATAGCATGAAAATAAAAAACAAAGGAAATGTGAACCAAATCTCCACACTAAGCTTGGCTCACCTCCATTGCTCTTCTCAATCTTGCATAGGTATGCATGATTTTGAAGGATGAATGTTGATTGCTCACTATTTCAGTAGCATAACAATGGCATGAGGATGAATGATGAGAGGCTCTAATGTCATTTCAATAGCATAAGGATACTTGAAAGCTCATTCATTAGGAAATTTTACAACATGAGGCTTTAAAAATGAAAGCAACACTACTTCAATGGAAATCTGATTCAATATAAATTTCTGCAATCTTTAACTGTGTTATTAATAGAAATTGTAACACAAAAACAAAACTATGCTTCACAGAAATGTAAAATTAGAAATATGAACACATAACACAATGTTTAACGTGGAGAAAACCTTTTCATGTAAAAAAATCCACACAAGAAAGAGGCCCAATGTTTGTATTAATCTGAAAATAATTTACAATACAACAACACTTCAACTCTCTCAACCAGTCTTCAATCTGACAGCATTCCGGTAGCACCTAAGTACCTAAAATCTGTATTGCGGCAACTAATACATGGAAAATACTTATAGAAATATTTTCTAACTCATCTTAGGCGTTCACCTTCTCTCTCCTAAGATTCTCCAACCTGTAATCATTAATTACCATCTTACAAGCATCTTACACTTGTCCAAAAAGAGCCATGCAAAGGTTGGGCTCCCAAGACTAAATATGGCCTCCTACAACATCTTATGACGCGTCATAACCATCATAGATCCTAGAAAAAGAGTATCTTTCCAAGATAGGAAGCTTGGGTTAAATATAGCAAATATACAACTAACATATCCGTCATATGTGTCATAGAATTTCAAAATCTTATGACAACTTGCAGCTATCATAGATTCACTCACCAAACTTTATGGTAGTTGTCATACATACCAAAAATAGTCTATTTCTCAAGGGAGCATGGCTATCCTCATTTACTATGAGTTTTTACATTTTCCAACAGTAAATGTCACTCCGTAACTGTCGTCGGTAACTCTGAAATTACAACTGTCAATGAGACTACCTCATTCCCTTATGGGTAATTACAAATAACAAATAATAAATGGAATAAAATATAATATTAGAATTTACAAGGTTAATGGAACCTTATTCCAACATTCTCCCACTTGACATTATACATTGTAAATCAACCCATAGGAAATCAAATGAAATAATTAGGCACTAGAAACAAGGCCCATGGCCTCTCTGCACCACACAAACTTTTCTGTGCTCACAGGTTTGGTCAATGAATTTGCAACATTCTCCTAAGTGTCTATCTTTTTTAGCTCAATCTGTCCATTTGCAACCAACTCTTGAACAAAGTGATACTGAACATCAACATGCTTAGTTCGAGCATGATACATAGGATTTTTGGCCAAACATATAGCACTCTGGCTATCACAACCAATCTGAATGATCCTGCAATCAAAACCAATACCTGTACACAGTCTCCTCAACCAAAATACCTCCTTACAGACATGAGTAGCAGCCATATACTCTACTTTTTTAGTGGACAAATCAACTGTGGGCTGCCTCTTGCTCATCCAACTCACTGCACCTCCAAACAGAGTAAACACATAGCCACTAGTGGACCTTTGACTATCCAAGTCACCTGCCCAATCCGCATCAACAAAACCCTATATGTCCAAAGATTTATCAGCACTATTAGTACTAGAATAAATCAAGCAATGATCAAGAGTACTTGTAAGATATTTAAACACCCTCTTCACATAGTTCTAATGCTATCTACTAGGGTTAGACATAAATCTGCTCAAAACTCCCACTACTTGGGTAATATCTGGTCTAGTGCAAACCATTGCATACATCAAACTCCCCACAGCACTAGCATATGGCACATTAGACATATCCTCAAGATCATCCTCAGTCTTTGGACACATATCTAATGAAAGCTTAGTCCCAATGGGTAAAGGAACTCTAACTGGGTTACAGTCCTACAAACTAAACCTCTGCACAATAGTATTCACATACTTACTTTGTGACAACCAAAGCTTTCTGTTAACTCTGTCCCTCCTAGTCTCCACTCCCAAAATATACCTTGCAGCACCAAGATCCTTCATCTCAAATGCACCTAAAAGTTGGGCTTTAAGCTCACTGACCATACCTTTAGTATTGTTGAAAAACATGTCATCAACATACAAAGCAATAACCAGTATAGAATCAACAACACAATGATCCTCCTCACTTCTAACAAAACCCAATTTCAAAACAAATGAATCAAACTTTTGATACCACATTCTGGGGGATTGTTTTAAACCATAGAGAGACCTCTTCAACCTGCAAACCCAATGTTCTTTTCCTTTTACCTCAAAACCTGTAGGTTGTTACATATAAATTTCTTCTTCAAGATCTCCATGCAAGAATGCAGTCTTAACATCCATTTGCTCAATCTTCCAATCATAAGCTACAGCAATGGATTAGAGAAATCTAATAGAAGTCAATTTAGCAACAAGAGAGAATATCTCACCAAAATCAACTCCCTCTCTCTGGGAGTAGCCCTTGGCTACTAGTCTAGCCTTGTACTTCTCCAATGACCCGTCTGCTCCAAACTTCTTCTTGAAGACCCACTTACAACCTATGGCCTTTCTTCCTTTGGGAAAAGGAACAAGATCCCAAGTGTTACAAGAGTCTAAAGCCATCATCTCCTCCTACATGGCTAGCTGCCAAGACTCACTATCATCTATAGAAATAGCTTCCCTGTAGGATCTAGGTTCATCGTTAGTACTCAATAAAGCATATACACAATGGAAATCTAGTGGGCTATACCTGTCAACTGGATTCCATTGTCTTGTGGATCTCCTTAAGGGTGGAGTAAGAGGCTCTATTCGTTCTTCTGCATGATCATCTGCAACAACTTCTTCTATAACTACAGACTCATCTTCATCAGAACTACTCGAATATTCTTCTTCTTCTTCACCCCCTAATCCATCATTTTGTTCTTCCTGAGGTGCATCTTGCTGCTCTAAATCAAAGTGCACCTTCTTTACCTTTTCATCTTTTTCTTTTGGCTGCTCAAGTTCAGAAATAGCTCTAAGTTCCCTGAAAATAACATCTCTAAAAAAGATAATCTTGCGGGTTAGTGGATTCCAAAGCTTATAACCTTTGACATTGTCACCATATCCAATGAATGCACACTTTTCAGCCTTTGGATCCAACTTAGATTGCTTTTCCTTAGGCACATGAACAAAAGCCTCACAACCAAAAACCCTTAAATGTGAAACAGAAGGTTTCTTACCTATCCACACTTCATAAGGTGTCGAATCAAGAGCCTTACAAGGAGATCTATTTATCAAGTAGAAAGTAGTACACAGCCTCTGCCCAAAAGCATTTATCCAACTATGCATCACTAAGCATACTTCTAGCCCTTTCCATAATTGTTCGGTTCATCCTTTCTGCAACACCATTCTGTTGTGGTGTATACAGAGTTGTCTTTTGTCTGATTATACCTGCATACTTGCAAAAATCATCAAATTCCTTAGAGCAATATTCCCCTCCATTGTCAGATCTTAATATTTTTATCTTTAAACCTGATTGGTTCTCTACTAAGACTTTGAATTCCTTAAACATAGTGAAAACTTTAGATATATGCTTCATAAAATAAATCCATGTAAATCTAGATACATCATCAATGAAGGTTACAAAATAACGAGATTTTCTGATAGATTCATTATCCACGGTCTAAACACATCCGTATGAATAATTTATAACTTCTCTTCTGCTCTATTGCTTCCTGAAGGAAATGATTTTCTGTTTTGTTTACCAAACACACAATGCTCACAAAAATCAAAGTGCTCATCAGAATAGGAGAAACCATCTAACAAAATTTTATTCTTAATAGTTTTTAATACATTATTGCTTGTGTGGCCCAATCTACAGTGCCACAACATACATGCATTTTCGGTATTAGCGTCAGATACATAAAAAGCATTATAAACTATAGTGGCTTCAAGCTTGAATAGGCTTCCAAATCTCTTCCCCTTCGCTACCACCAAGTTCCCTCTCACTAATTTGTAGCCATGCTTGTCAAATGTCACATGCATTCTCAAATCATTCAACTTTGAAACTAAAATTAGTTTTCTAGCTACTCCAAGAACATGCAAAACACCAGGGAGGGTTTTAATTCTGCCATCACTAAAACACAATAATACCTTTCATTTCCTGACAATCAGATATGTAGAGTTGTCACCAAGGTAGATATTACCTCCATCATATTCTTCATATGTGGAGAACCATTCCTTATGCGGGGTCATATGAAACGAGCACCTTGAGTCAACTAACCAATTTTTATCAGAAACAACATTACATGCAGAAAGTAAAACTTCTTCACCTGCATTCAAGTACTTATCCGAAGCACTCTCCCACTATTTCTTGGGTTTTTGTACTCCTTCACATGTCCCCTTTTACCGTAGTTCCAACACTTAACTCTGTTCTTTTTACCAGGAGTCTTAGACTGGCCCTTGGACTTGTCCTTAGCCCCTTTCTGATCTCCTTTAGGTCATTTTTCCTTAGACCTTCCCCTGACGCTGAGAGCATCCCCTAAACTATCTGAACTCTTCTTCCTCAATTCTTGTGACAGTAGCACTGAAACAAGAGCATCCAACTTCGGATCCGCAAGGTTAGCAGTGATAGCAAGGATAACATTCTTCCAAGACCCAGGTAAAGAACAAAAAAGTAAGAAAAATTTATCTTCCTCACTAACCTCAACATCTACTAAATCACGCTGACTCACTAACAAATTAAAAGAATTTAAATGCTCTGCAACTGATTCACCTTCTCGCATTTTCATGGAAAACAATTTTCTTTTTAAATAAAATTTATTTACCATACTATTGGCTTGATAGATCTCACCCAACCATTTCCACAACTTGTATACAGTCTCTTCCTTTGCGACATTCAACAAGACAGAGTCTGAAAGACACAATCGGATGGTTCCCCATGCCTTCTTATCTAGTCTATCCCACTCATCTTGAGAGACATCGTCAGGTCTCTTCTCTTTTTGGACAGCCAACCATTGGTTTCTTTCTTCCAACAAATCTTCCATTTTTAGCTTCCACAACTCATACCCTATTCCATTGAACTTCTCAATGTCTAATTGAGACATTGATGCAATAGTGGATGCAGCCATAATAATAACACAAGATCTGCAAAACAAACACAACCAAATCTCCCGCTACAGCTACAGCTTCCACACTACCACCCAAGAGTCAAAGCTGGCCAGGCTCTGATACCAAATGTTAGAAATGAAAGCAACACTACTTCAATGGAAATCTGATTCAATATAAATTTTTGCAATCTTTAACTATGTTATTAATGGAGATTGTAACACAGAAACAAAACTATGCTTCACAGAAATGCAAAATCACAAATATGAACACATAACACAATGTTTAATGTGGAGAAAACCCTTTTGGGTAAAAAACTTCACATAGGAAAGAGGCCCAATGTTTGTATTAATCTGAAAATGATTTACAATACAACACTTCAACTCTCTCAACCAATCTTCAATCTGACAGCATTCCGGCAGTACCTGAGTACCTAAAATCTGTATTGTAGCAACTAATACATGGAAAATACTTATAGAAATATTTTCTAACTCATCTTAGGTGTTCACCTTCTCTCTCCTAAGATTCTCCAACATGTAATCATTAATTACCATCTTACATGCATCTTACACTTGTCCAAAAATAGCCATGGAAAGGTTGGGCTCCCAAGACTAAATCTGGCCTCTTACAACATCTTATGACATGTCATAGATTCTAGCAAAAGAGTATTTTTCCAAGATAGGAAGCTTGGGCTAAATATAGCAAATATACAACTAACATATCTGTCATATGCGTCATAGAATCTCAGAATCTTATGACAACTTGTAGCTGTCATAGATTCACTCACCAAACATTATGACAATTGTCATACATACCAAAAATAGTATATTCCTCAAGGGAGCATGCCTATCCTCATTTACTATGAGTTTTTACATTTGCCAATAGTAAATGTCACTCCGTAACTGCCGCCGATAACTCTGAAATTACAACTGTCAATGAGACTACCTCATTCCCTTATGGGTAATTACAAATAACAAATAGTAAATAGAATAAAATACAATATTGGAATTTACAAGGTTAATGGCACCTTATTCCAATAGAGGCTACTTGAAAACTCATTCCTTGTAAATGGCTTGGTTGAGGGTTGATTTATAGGAAAGGACTAATTTGAATGAATGGCTATGATTGAAAGTTGGTTTCAACAATGTGAACGACTAGGATCAAATAGGGTTCCCACTCCATGAGGAGTTGTAGTCATGTGCCAAGTGTGCGAAGGAGAATAAAGGAGACCTAATTCAAATATTTTATTTGAATTAGTTTGACATGTGAAGTGTATTAAATGAAAGTTGTAGTACCACACATGATTCAATTGAGAGGTGGACAAGTGTTGTAATGAGATGAAAGATGAGGACTAATTCAAATTTTTAATTTGAATTAGTTGGAACATGTGAAAGGGAGATTAATTAAATAAATATGATTTATTTAATTAATTGGAAAGTGGGATAAGTGGGATTAGGAAAAAATGTCTTATAATGTCTCTAATCAAGTGTCGACTAGGTGATGGTCAAGACATGGACAATTTTAGGTGTCTACACCCGCTAAATAGGGCAGGATTAGGGCACAGGCACCCAAGTCATGGGCCCCATTTTTAAGGTAGGGTCAAGTTCATCACTATCCCCTAGGTCCATTTTGACATGGGTTTTCAGGGATTTCCATCAGAAGTTAAAATAAACATGCAGATTACACTTAAAGAACCTGACAGCTAAACATAGAAGGGAAAAAGTCCTAGGGAGACATTTTATAATGTAACATAAAGTATTATCAATTATTTGCATGTTATTCCTATTATATTATTCTCTTGTGCATGTAATTTCATTACAAGTGACCAAAACATGATCTTGGCATCTAGAAGTCAATCTAAACAAAATAATTTTTTTATTTTGGAGGTCAAGTTGTAAAGTGTATATCTATCTCAATTTTGTAAATTTTTTCTTGAAACCTAGAGGGTTGATCAGGGATAGATTGAAGTAGCTACACTCTAGATTTGGGGTCATTTGAATAAATTTTAAAAGAGGTATTGTAGAATTACCATGGCTACAAAATAACGAATGTTTGAGAGGTTTTTAACCTAAGTGATTTTTTTAATTGGGTAAGTTACAATAAAATTTTTATCTTATTTTATTTTTTGAGTAAGTTATTACAAAAATATATTTGTGGCATCATGATGGGGCTGCAAGCTAGAGGAAAAGGAAATAATTTCTACACACAAAATCTGCCAATAAAGAGGACATGGATTTAGAGCTAGGATTGAGTGGGATTACTGATATGATGTTGCCTTCATTTGGTGAGAAAGTGTGTACTTTTTAAGAGAGTATGCACAACATGCAGTCTTGAATATAGGGAGAAACGCACCATCTAAAAGAGGGAATGCACAAGATGAAAGGAGAAATGGATAGACTCAATACACTATTATCATCCCTTACAAATATTGTCAATAAGATGTCATTCTGTTTAGGGTAAAATTGGATCTTGTTAACCTTTTGTGGTGTAGATGTTAAAATCCTCCTTTCACCCTAACATTGAAGGATCTAGGGTCGAGTGGTGAGCACTATCATACCCTAGGTCACTTTCAGATGTAGGGAACTTGGATTAGGGAATTAATTATCAATTTTTCCTTCTCCTATATCCAATTGACCATTAAAACCCTAATTATGCATATACGACAACAAATTAATGAATTATGGAAAAAGATCTTGCAGACGAGAGTAAAATACCAAATTATAGAATACATGTTTCTGAGATTCTGAAGCGGAATAGTCGGGGACACTGGAGCGGGTGCCCAAGTCCAAGGTACCTACTTTTTCAGAGAATCTGGACCTCCTTTGAACACTGATCAGCCCTGTAACTTCTGTTTTCCAGAATCTATCTATGGAGGACACTGGAGCGAGCGCCCTAGTCTTGGAAGTGCTCCTTTGTTCATCTTTCCTTTAGATCCTGAATCCCTAAGGTCTTCCAAGCCTTCATGCAACTCCACTTTTCCCGGATGCGACACATGTAACCTGCAATCGCAAGACTTGGTTTGGGGGTTGTGGTGTTTAGAGGTTTGCCTCAGTCAAACCCTGGAGGACACTTAAGTCTTTGAACACCATTGTCAGATAAAAAGGGTGTGCCCTTGTGAGGCAGAGGCTAAAAACTAAAGGAATCAATGATAAAAACACAATGATATGTCACCTTGTAGTGAAGCTCTCATGGAGGAAGATGCTCTTCATGCCATGAGGAGATTGATGCTCAAATATGCAAATATCAACACACAAAACACACAAGTCTGCTCTTGCAACACAATGAAAGCATTGAATCACCTTGAGAACACATGAACATCACAATTGCCATCTAGTTTCCAAATGAATGCCTACACATGCTTATATATGCATCTACAAGCACTCCCGCCAAGATATTTGAAAATCAAACTTACCATGTCGGCAAAGGGACCTAATAACGGTCACTAACCGACACCCAGAAATTGGGGCTGCCCCAAAATAGGGCAAGACTAGGGTGCAAGTGCCGAAGTCCTCCCCCCTATTTTGGGCAGGGTACAACTCAAGGGGTCCACCTAGGCCCTATTTGCCAAGGAACCCAGGTCTCATTCCATCAGGGTGTTAAAATATGAACTAAAATGTCCTAAATGCAAGCTAAAGACCCAGGAGCTAAACCTTATGAGGGAAAGGCCCCCAAGGGGACATTTTTCAACATTACATTTAGCCCCCACTTTAATGTATGTATAAACGCAAGGCCAATACATGCATTAAAGTAAGGTCACAAACACAACAAACACACCAAGCACAGAGAAGACATGCCAATCACATAGGAAATAGTAACAAGCACACAAAACACGGAGAAGACAGTTACAGTCACACAGAACACAGAGCAGACAGTTAATACATGTAAGACACATTAATGCATGAAAGATAGAAATGATATCTTTTCTTTTCTATTTCTCATATATATGAAATGCAAATGCAAGTACTGGAAAGTAAACAAACCTCCCAAAATGCAGGAAGCACTAATCGAAGGCGCTGGTCTCTACATATGGGGCAACACACATGCAATACATGCATACCCTCCCAAAATGTATGAAACACTACTCAAGGGTGCTGGTCTATGCATATGGGGCAACAAACACGTCATACAAAACAAGCACACCAAAACACACACTTGAAGACATGGAGAAAACATAATAGACAAGCGATGCAGTGTACCTATTTCTAGGTCCAACACCATCTTAGGCACATTACAGGCACACACCGATGATTGGGCTTCACCACAACAAGCACCGAAGACATGCTTAAGGGTTGCGTTAGTCACAGAACCGCTCCCTACCTCTATAGAGGGCTTTTGAAAATGACAGGATGATGTAATCTGCTCCAAGAAATACACCATCCCTACCTCCGCAAAGGGCTTAAGAAAAATGATATGCTCGATATCCTGCCTCTACAGATGGCTTACATGATTGATTGATTGATTGCAAACAAACTCAGGATGCATGACGCACTACTCTGGGGTGCAAGTCTATGCATCTAAGGTCAAACACATTGCTAACATCTATAACAAACAGCTTACCTTATATGCCCCCACCTTAAGTTGGTTGATATCAGTTATTGATATCAAGCACGTTAAGGTAGGAAGAAAACACACAAGGAAACACCAACTTTCGCAAAGACCATGCCCCTTGGAGGTGACATGTACTTTACAATCACCAAATATTCCCACAAACACATCCCTGCAAGAAACATGTTAGTGTCTACAACATCATGATAAATAACAACATCAATGCATATGATTAAGCACACAAAGAGCTAAGGTTATACAACGAATCCAAAGTTTGAGGATAACCGTGAGGCTATATCATGAAGCTCTCTGAATCGAGTACCGCAAGGGCTAGATTCAAAGGTAAACAAAGGTGCATAGAGCAGCAGTATTGTTAAGGTTTGTAAATGCGATAGAAACATCATAGAATTCACTACGCGAAAATCATGAGTGCTTCCATGATGCAGAGCATATGGGATGCAAGGAAGAGGAATCGATTCAACAAGGTTCAACTACACCAATGAGCCCAAAAACAAGGATCTTCATGGAAAAGTGGGAACAGCAATTAAAGTTCTTGAATTCTTCTTGGAAATGGTGTTTGGACATGTATTAGATCCCATCCCATCCATTGGCAAAGGTGGATCAAACTTCGAACTACTAATTCCTTCACAAACCCCAAGAAAGGCTAGTAGCCTACAAACGGAAAATAGTCGCAATAACTTTCTGTATAAACATCCAAATGCAAATATTAGACATGTATTAGATACCCATTATGCCTTCCCACAACATACTCTAGAATGGGTTTGGGTTGTTTTGGAAAATGTGTTCTAAAAACGGACTGGTAATTCTGCTACAAGGGTTCAAACTCATAAATGTCACTGTGAAATGCCACGAACAATTATACATAACTTCCACACAACACAAAATGAAATCGATCGCTTTAGTCAAATTGTAGATAACATAGTTACAGACATTTTCCCCAAGTTACATAAAGATCCAACGGTGGAAACAAAAGTTATGGCATTTTTCCCAAAACTGGTTACTCTAAATCAGGGTTTTGACACTTTTTACTAAAAATGCAATATCTTTCACAAAATGAAACCAAAATACATGAAACAAAAATGAAATGGAGGATGATTGTCTGTACTATCACATACATACACTTGCATGTGCCTATGAGTCCGTACAGATCCGTACAAGGGCTGAAAACAGCAAATTTTTTGAAGAAAATATAGAAAAACAGTGTTTTTTTAACATTCCATTTCATTCCTTCAATCACCCACGACTTCCTAATGGTTACAAGGCCTTTTAAAGGCATTCCAACTTGACTCTTCAGTTCCTAAATTCCTTGGAATGAACTAAGAGCCAAAAGACTCTTCACCTTCCACACATTTTTTACATTTTTTGAAATATAACTTTCCCATTTTGCAAATGAGGATAAAACTTGAACATTCCTAATGACCTGGTGACTTGATTAACCTTATTACAATGTTGAAGCATTACAAATTTAATCAAACTCAAATATTTGTCTAGGGCAACATTAATTTGCCAAGGTGCTCCTGCACTATACAACCAACCAACAAAGATTTTCAAGTCCCTTGGAAATGTATTAGCAACAAAAGTCTTTTTCTGTATCTCTGTCTATCTCTATCTTCAATCTTCTCAGCTACAATCTTCCAATCTATAGAAATGGTGACCAACCAACCAACAAACAAACTACCATCTTCACAGAGCATCCTCAGGCTCCCTCTACTCCCATCAGTGGAGTACTCTTCAGGCTGCAACATCAAGTGCTTCTTCAATTAGGAATCCATCTCTCTCACTGCTTCACAACACCAACTCACCAAACCATTCATCTCACCCAACAGCAGATCCTGGTGATGCACCTACCACTCTCTCCTCAATGGTTTCTCTCTGCATCCTTTTCCAGCCAAATCTCTATTGGAGAATGGTTATGATAGACCTTCTCTTGTCTGTCCACACACACAACCTCAGAAAACATCCTTCTGCAGCTAGATGGATAAGCACCTACAACCAAACAACTTAGCAAACAAAACAATGGTCACCAACACAATCTTTCCTTCAGTTCTTCACCTGCCTTCTCAGTGGTAGGAACAAATACAACGTCTCCTCCCAGAGCTTTTGCTAGCTCTAATACCAAAATGATGCAGAGCATATGGGATGCAAGGAAGAGGAATCGATTCAACAAGGTTCAACTACACCAATGAGCCCAAAAATAAGGATCTTCATGGAAAAGTGGGAATAGCAATTAAAGTTCTTGAATTCTTCTTGGAAATGGTGTTTGGACATGTATTAGATCCCATCCCATCCATTGGCAAAGGTGGATCAAACTTTGAACTACTAGTTCCTTCACAAACCCCAAGAAAGGCTAGTAGCCTACAAACAGAGAACAGTCCCAATAACTTTCTGTATAAACATCTAAATGCAAATCTTAGATATGTATTAGATACCCATTATGCCTTCCCACAACATAATCTAGAATGGGTTTGGGTTGTTTTAGAAAATGTGTTCTAAAAACGGACTGGTAATTCTGCTACAAGGGTTCAAACTCAGAAATGTCACTGTGAAATGCCACGAACAGTCATACATAACTTCCACACAACACAAAATGAGATCGATCTCTTTAGTCAGATTGTAGATAACATAGTTATAGACATTTTCCCCAAGTTACATAAAGATCCAACGGTGGAAACAAAAGTTATGGCATTTTTCCCAAAACTGGTTACTCTAAATCAGGGTTTTGACAGTTTTACCTAAAAATGCAATATCTTTCACAAAATGAAACCAAAATGCATAAAACAAAAAGGAAATGGAGGGTGATTATCTGTACTATCACATACATACACTTGCATGTTCCTATGAGTCCGTACAGATCCGTACAAGGGCTGAAACAGCAAATTTTCTGAAGAAAATACAGAAAAATAGTGTTTTTTTAACATTCCATTTCATTCCTTCAATCACCCACAACTTCCTAATGGTTACAAGGCCTTTTAAAGGCATTCCAACTTGACTCTTCAGTTCCTAACTTCCTTGGAATGAACTAAGAGCCAAAAGACTCTTCACCTTCCACACATTTTTTACATTTTTTGAAAAATAACTTTCCCATTTTGCAAATGAGGATAAAACTTGAACATTCCTAATGACCTAGTGACTTGATTAACCTTATTACAATGTTGAAGCATTACAAATTTAATCAAACTCAAATATTTGTCTAGGGCAACATTAATTTTCCAAGGTGCTCCTGCACCATACAACCAACCAACAAAGATTTCCAAGTCCCTTGGAAATGTATCAGCAACAAAAGTCTTTTTCTGCATCTCTGTCTGTCTCTATCTTCAATCTTCTCAGCTACAATCTTCCAATCTATAGAAATGGTGACCAACCAACCAACAAACAAACTACCATCTTCACAGAGCATCCTCAGGCTCCCTCTACTCCCATCAATGGAGTACTCTTTAGGCTACAACATCAAGTGCTTCTTCAATCAGGAATCCATCTCTCTCACTGCTTCACAACACCAACTCACCAAACCATTCATCTCACCCAACAGCAGATCCTGGTGATGCACCTACCACTCTCTCCTCAGTGGTTTCTCTCTGCATCCTTCTCCAGCCAAATCTCTATTGGAGAATGGTTATGACAGACCTTCTCTTGTCTGCCCACACACACAACCTCAGAAAATATCCTTCTGTAGCTAGATGGATAAGCACCTGCAACCAAACAATTTAGCAAACAAAACAATGGTCACCAACACAATCTTTCCTTCAGTTCTTCACCTGCCTTCTCAGTGGTAGGAACAAATACAATGTCTCTTCCCAGATCTTTTGCTAGCTCTGATACCAAAATGATGCAGAGCATATGGGATGCAAGGAAGAGGAATCGATTCAACAAGGTTCAACTACACCAATGAGCCCAAAAACAAGGATCTTCATGGAAAAGTGGGAACAGCAGTTAAAGTTCTTGAATTCTTCTTGGAAATGGTGTTTGGACATGTATTAGATCCCATCCCATCCATTGGCAAAGGTGGATCAAACTTCGAACTACTAGTTCCTTCACAAACCCCAAGAAAGGCTAGTAGCCTACAAATGGAGAACAGTCCCAATAAATTTCTATATAAACATCCAAATACAAATCTTAGACATGTATTAGATACCCATTATGTTTTCCCATAACATACTCCAGAATGGGTTTGGGTTGTTTTGGAAAATGTGTTCTAAAAACGGATTGGTAATTCTGCTACAAGGGTTCAAACTCAGAAATGTCACTGTGAAATGCCACGAACAGTCATACATAACTTCCACACAACACAAAATGAGATCGATCACTTTGGTCAGATTGTAGATAACATAGTTAAAGACATTTTCTCCAAGTTACATAAAGATCCAATGGTGGAAACAAAAGTTATGGCATTTTTTCTAAAACTGGTTACTCTAAATCAGGGTTTTGACAGTTTTTACTAAAAATGCAATATCTTTCACAAAACGAAACCAAAATGCATGAAACAAAAAGAAAATGGAAGGTGATTGTCTGTACTATCACATACATACACTTGCATGTGCCTATGAGTCCGTACAGATCCGTACAAGGGCTGAAAATAGAAAAATTTCTGAAGAAAATACAGAAAAACAGTATTTTTTTAACATTCCATTTCATTCCTTCAATCACCCACGACTTCCTAATGGTTACAAGGCCTTTTAAAGGCATTCCAACTTGACTCTTCAGTTCCTAACTTCCTTGGAATGAACTAAGAGCCAAAAGACTCTTCACCTTCCACACATTTTTTACATTTTTTAAAAAATAACTTTCCCATTTTGCAAATGAGGATAAAACTTGAACATTCCTAATGACCTAGTGACTTGATTAACCTTATTACAATGTTGAAGCATTACAAATTTAATCAAACTCAAATATTTGTCTAGGGCAACATTAATTTGCCAAGGTGCTCCTACACCATTCCACTAGCCAAGCGTCAAATAAGATATATAACCCCATTGTCATATTAGGAACTAAGTCTATTTTTTTATTGCTCTCGAAAGGGACACTAGGTCTGCATCAGTATAAATGTTTGTCATCATCCGCCCGCTAGATGGAAACACTAGAGGAAGGGAAAAAATAAATAAGAGAGGAGAAACAAGTGTCTTAAGGACAGTCACATAGGAGGGTGCCCCCAAGTCACCAACTGCGACGCTATGTCTGTCAGACACAACACACAACAATGAAATCAGAGAGAGGCAATATAGAAGAATGATGATACAAATAGAAGAAGGTCACAACAGAGGTAGTCTCCTGGTATCCTGAACCTTACGGGAGAATCTGAGGTCATCCCAGGAGGCCTAAACAACACATAACACATCATGAGGGAAGCACATCATGAGAGAGATAAAGGGTTAGAGATACTTACCTGTAGAGCTCCTATCAGGCTAGAGATTGTATATAAGCATATCGTCATCGTCGTCATCCCATTCCCTAATGATGGAGGATAGTGGGGCATATGGTACCATAGTGAAATTCATATCTTGTTCATCATGTTGTTCATCATTAGGATTGTCTTTGTTTGGTTGAATGTTGGGATTAATGTTCTCTTGTTGAGAGGTAAGGTTTATAGCATATTCTTGTCTTCTTTTTCTTCTTTCTCTTGCTTTTCTATATCTCTTTCTTCAACCACTTATCTCTTGTAAGACAGGAACTTTTTATTTCATAGGTTGTTGAAAATTAGAAGATGAAGCACTGGGATCAAACCTCATTTGTCACGGTGGAACATTTTGTTGTTGACAATGATCTCCCGATCCCTATAGGGATTTTGGGGGAGGAACCTCAGCATAGGGACCTTGTCCTTTCAGTCTAAAGTGCTCTTCACATGCGGGTTATTTCTCTTTTGTCATTTCTTGTGTAGGAGTATTAGGTGTTTCAGTTTTATCCCAAAAGTAATTCAATTTGTAATGTGTTTTATGACCCAAAGGTCTATACTTGTTGCAAGGGACAGTGATTGAATGACTATCCAGAGGGAATTTTAGGCAATGGTGTATTGTTGAAAGGATAGCTTTCATTTCTTTTAGCCAATGATGTCCCAATAATAATAATATCTTGCCCAAAGGCTTGATAAAAGTTCCTGTATGTGTCTTAATCATCATGCTCAATAGGTCATAAGAACCTTGCATTAGTTGATGTGAAAAGAGGAACTCCTCAGTGGCAACATTAGTCATGCAATTAGGATCAATAAGAGTTCCATCCACAGGATTTCCCATTATTTTCACAGTGATGTAAAGAGGTCCTTCTTTGTCTTCAGTTGTTCTATCATGAGGTGTAAAGGCAATTTCAGGTTCGGGCACTTTTCTTTCCAAGTTAAGGTCTAGGAGGGAACCTATTGTTGTTATTATGATTAGAGGCCATGTTTATATGCTTGATTCAATTCCAAATCAGATTTTGAAAGCTTTGCAAAATTGGTGCAAAAGACAAGCAAAAGTAGCCTGAAATCCTTGATTTTTTGTACTTTTTTCAAATGCAAATGAATGACCCAAAGGGTGTTATGAGGATTTCAGTTAAGGGAAGCAAGTTATATGTCTGATATCAATCCAAAACAGCAATAAGTTCACTCTCAACACACTATTGATGCAAATTTAAGATAATGCCAAGTCGATTATAGTGAAAATATGTCAAAATATGCACTTTTTTCACCAAAATTCAATGCAAGAGAGCATAACAAAGGGTGTTGTGAGGAAAATGATAATGGAAAGAAAATAATATCAGTAATAACATCCACATTATGCAAAAATATCTAACACAACACACTTTTAGTGCCGCTCAAGGTAAAACCCTAGTGAAAATATAGAAAAAATAGGCTATTTTTCACAGTTTTTCAACTCCAAGACCTAGAAAAAGAGGTGTTGTAAGAAATTTTAGGAGGGAGAGAAAATAATATCAATTATAACAGTGACCTCAATCCATAAAACTTATCACAACACACTTGGAGTGCAAACTAGGTCAAACCCTAGGGCAAAAATTGTCAAAAAGTGTAGTTTTCACCATATTTTCACTACAAGAGCCTGTTAAAAGGGTGTTGTGAAGCTTTTTATGAGGGGAAGAAAATTATTACCCTGATAATAGAAAAATAATGCCAAAATATTTTTCACAACACACCTATGGTGCATGTTTATGAAGTCGATAAGGCCAAAATTAGTGAAAATCGTTATTTTCGAAGCCATAGGTTTGAGATTTTGGAACAAAATGCTATGAGAATGGTTTGAAGTCTGATTTTCAATGGAAATTATATACTCTTGAGATATGAAAATGATTTTCAAGATTAATCATGCACATGCAAATTTAATTAAATTGCACCAAAATTGCTAGTTTTTGTTGAAATTTTCAATGCAAAAATGTAAATAATTTAAATTTAAATGCAAATTCACACTAAAATGCAAGATTAAAGAAAAATTCAAATTTGAATGAGCCTCTGAAATTAGTAGAAAAATCTGATAAAAGATTTTGCCTATAAACCCTAGATTTTGGAATTACTAGGTTATCTAAAAATTGTCAAATTTTCCACAAAACCCTAGCAATTAAATGATGAAAATGCAAAGCAAGAGTTTGAATTTTTGTATTTTTCTATAATTTATGTCAGATCTGATGCAAAAATCATGAATTAGGAAAATTTAGGAAGAACTAACACAATTTAGTAAGCCCAAAAATGTAATTTTTTTGTATTTTTCCAATTTTTCAATTTTTAAAAAAATTTCTCAATGCAATAAAGTAAATGCCTATATGAATGAATGAAATCACACCACATCTATAGATAAACACTCAGCAAGTTGCAATTTAAGTTCAAAGACATGGGTTCACCAAAATGTTTAGGGTAAAATTAGATCTTGTTAATCTTTTGTGGTGTAGATGTTAAAATCCTCCTTTCACCCTAACATTGAAGGATCTAGGGTCAAGTGGCAAGCACTATCATACCCTAGGTCACTTTCAGATGTAGGGAACTTGGATTAGGGAATTAATTATCAATTTTTCCTTCTCCTATGTCTAATTGACCATTAAAACCCTAATTATGCAAATATGACAACAAATTAATAAATTACAAAAAAAGCTCATGCAGACGGGAGTAAATTACCAAATTACAGAATACCTATTTTCAGGGTTTCAAAGTGAAACAGTCAGGGACACTGGAGCGGGCGCCCAAGTCTAAGGTACCTACTTTTTCGGGGAAGCTGGACCTCCTTTAGACACTGATCAGCCTTATAACTTCTATTTTCTAGAATCTGTCTATGAAGGACACTAGAGAGAGCACCCTAGTCCTGAAAGTGCTCCTTTGTCTGTCTTTCCTTCAGATCTTGAATCCCTGAGGTCTTCCAAGCCTTCCTGCAACTCCACTTTTCTCGGATGCGACATCTGTAACCTACAATCATAAGACTTGGTTTGGGGGTTGTGGTGTTTAGAGGTTTGCCTCAGTCAAACCCTAGAGGACACTTAAGTCTTCGAACACCATTGTCAAATAAAGAGGGCATGCCCTTGTGAGGCAGAGGCCAAAAACCAAAGGAATCAATGATAAAAACACAATGATATGTCACCTCATAGTGAAGCTCTCATGGAGGAAATGATCTTCATGCCATGAGGAGATTGATGCTCAAATATGCAAATATCAACACACAAAACACACAAGTCTACTCTTGCAACACAATGAAAGCCTTAAATCACCTTGAGAACACATGAACATCACAATTGCCATCTAGTTTCTAAATGAATGCCTACACATGCTTATATATGCATCTACAAGCACTCCCACCAAGATATTTGAAATTCAAACTTACCGTGTTGGTAAAGGGACCTAATAACGGTCACTAATCGACACCCAAAAATTGGGGCTACCCCAAAATAGGGAAGGACTAGGGCACAGGTGCCCAAGTCCTCCCCCTATTTTGGGTAGGGTATAGCTCAAGGGGTCCACCTAGGCCCTATTTTCCAAGGAACCTAGGTCTCATTCCATCGGGGTGTTAAAATATGACCTAAAATGTCCTAAATGTATGCTAAAGACCCAGGAGCTAAACCTTATGAGGGAAAAGCCCCCAAGGGGACATTTTTTGATGTTACACACTCACAACTATCTTCTCAAAAGGTGGATCACCAAGACAACCTAGGATTCATGATTTAAATGTAGTGCAACCTTAACTAATGGTTGGCACTTATTTAGAACCTTAGAACCTATTACCAAAAGTAGACATGATGAAGTTTGATGGAAAGGATCAAGTCATCGGCATTGACCAAATAGAGATTTTTTCTTATATACATCAGATCCTATGTAGGAAGAAGGTCACAATGGTTTCATTATATTTGGAATCTAAGCAATTCATTTTGTATTGATGGCTATGTTCTTGAAGGAAGGAAAAGGCTTCTAATGTTACCTAGTTAGTTTTTACAGAGGAGTTATAGATGCATAGTATATAAAGAAGTACTTCAGCCAATCGGAAAAGCTATGAAAAAACATTCAATCAAGGATTGTATTCATCAATTCTAGAACCTCTCCTTGCAAGTGGAGATAATTATAGATCTAAGAACTTGAATGGCCTATTTCTTGGTAGGCTCAAGGATTATATCCAACATGAGGTATGTATGTTTAATCCACCCAATATACTTGATTCTATTATTATGTCACATAGGGTTGGAAGAAAGATGCTTGTCCAATTAGAGGGAGGACTTCACTAACAAAAAAGATAGGAGGACCCCTACACTATCACTTCCTCCACCTATTATGGTTGACACCTCAATAAATTGAGGAAAACAAAGTAAAAAGGTTATGTTTTAATTGTGAAAGAAAATACAGTCAAGGATATCAGTATGCTAAACTTATTTGGTGCATTGGAAAATTTTTTAGAAGATCTATGCCAAAAAATGAAAAAATTAGGCCTATAAATGCTTCGAAGACTTTTGAAAATGCAATATATGAAAATTTAGAAAATACCAAAAAATAAATATTAAGCTAAAATTATTTCCCTCACTTTCATTAAGCCTATAGAAAGTATGGAATGGGATTTTGGGTACCCAAGATAAATTATTAGGAAGGGGAAATAATAGGTGTATACTTCCTTTGATATGTGGTGAATTTCCCATGACTTCACTTGATAAAACATGGATCATTTTGGCTTTACTTTCTAACATCAGAACTAGGTCATCCAAACACCATGATAAGTTTACATATCCTTTGGAAAATATGGCTGTGTATTGAAGTAGAGTGGGTGGTTGTCTTGATAGTAGAAGGAAATGAATTACCTAGTTCCTACTCTTGGAAATCAAGAAAAGTTTGTATTCCCAATTGCTCAAGATAGTTGTAAACCTAAGTAGCCAAAGATTGTTTGATATTGAAGCCTTTGTGGTTGATGAATAGATCAAACAATCTTGAAGATTCACAAACCTTCCTCCTTTTCCCAATAGGTTCAATTCCAAGGAAATCATTACATTCCAAATTTTGTTAGTGAGATGAAGACATCATTGATTCTAGTTCAAACACTAACAACCTCTTAAAAATAAAGAGATAGCCTGGAGAATAAGATTTGACTATAGTATGCATAATGAAAGATGAGTTTGTGTGGAAGAGGAAGGCTATCAAGAATTAAGTAGATATTGTAGGCATGTGTGGAGGCTTATCTTTGTCTATTCAAGTTCTAGGTAGACACATTCATGGTAGGCTCAAAGTTATTGGAGTTTAGAATTGATTAAAGTTAATAAGATGTTGCCTTGGGACGTAAAGCAAAGACTAAGAATAAGTTTTAACACATTGGATGGTGAAGAAAAATAGGTTTTCATGGATATTGCTTACTTTTTTTGGCAAATTGAAGATTATAAGTGAAAGAGTGTGGGAGGGATCAGGATGGAACACTCGTGCATTGGAAACACTATTAAAAGATAAGTGCCTTGTAGAAGAAACAAATTTTTTGAGTCTAAATATATACAAGGGACTTGTATTGAGAATGCATGACCATTTGAGGGACTTGGGAAGGGAAATGGAACTTGAGTTTAGCCCTCCTTGTTTCTTTTGGTGTCCTCAAGATTGTAATGTCAAAAATTGCATACCCTATGATTTTGAATTATGTCTTGCACTTACCTTAGCATCCTTTCATGTCGCTTGACCTGTTGGGGAGCCCTTAAATATTTTTCTTTTATAGCAAGAGAAGAATTTGGAACCTGTGATATTTCTATAGTTTTGGTAGTTGTACCTCATGTAATTTTTTCCTTCCATCAAATATGGCTAAACATTTTTCTCATGATATCCTCATTTTATTTTATAAATTTTTAGTGACTACCACTACCAAAAAATAGTAGCGATTGTGCATAAATAAGTATAGAGGAAACCATATTTATATGTTATTGAATACCCATTAGGGATTAACAATGATGTGGAAGATTTTGAAACGTGATTCCTTTATGAACTTGTACAAAATTTTGAAAATTATTGTGGGCTAGAAGAAGGGAAGTATAAGGTTAAGGTAGTTGGAAAATTTTTGGCATGAGCAGATTAGGGAAGACAACTCTCGCCAAATAGTTGTTTAATCAAAAGAGTTTGGATTACAAAAGATCAAGTTTTTTGTTTGATGTGTGAGAAGCATCTTTGAGAATCCAATTAGATTCTTTGCAAATTAAGCTTTTCAAATATCTCTTTGATGATCATCATCTCAGTTTTACAAGTATAAAGGAAGGAACAAGCCATCTCAAAGATCATCTATAAAGGAGCCCCCTTTTAAGATTTCTAATTGTTGTAAATGACATTGATCATGTGTTGCAATTAAATTCTCTATTGGTCATGGATATCTTAAATAAATCTAGTAATAGTCTAGTTATTGTCATAACTTGTGATGTTGGGGTACTTATAACTACATGGATTATTGATGGTTATAATTTAAAAAGAATGGATAGAAATGATGCAAGAGAATTCTTCTATTGGCATGCCTTTCATAATCCCATCCATGTAGTGGGTATTCAAGGTGTTGTTTGAAAACTATGTAGACATGTGTGGAGGCTTACCTTCATCTCCTCAAGTTCTAGGCAAACATGTGCATGGTAGAGCTCACAATTATTGGAGTTTAGAATTGATTAAAGTTAGTAAGATATTGCCTCGAGACATAAAGAAAAGACTAAGAATAAGTTTTGACGTATTGGATGGTGAAGAAAAATAGGTTTTCATGGATGTTGCTTATTTTTTGTAGGTAAATTGAAGAGTATAATTGAAAAGTGTGGGAGTGATCAAGATGGAATGCTCAACATGCATTGGAAAAGATAAAAAATAAGTGTCTTGTAGAAGAAACAAAAAAAAAAAGAATCTAAGTATATATGAGGGACTTGTATTGAGAATGCTTGACCACTAGATGGACTTAGGAAGGGAAACTTGAGCTTAGCTCTCTTGGTCTCATGTGGTGTCCTCAAGATCTAATTTTTTTAAGTATACTTGTTATCTAACCAGATTTCTCCTTAGTATTGAAATATTACAAATCTTAGCTTGTTACCATATTAATAGAAAACTGAGCTACTTTTGTGTATGTAAGAATTAATGAGTTTTAAAAATATTCTTGCCAAAACCAATGTTAGGTGTTCCCATTCCACTTTCTATTAGTCCATGAGTTCTCAAGTTAACTTCTTTTTAGACCAATCAAATATTTGTGTTGAGATGTCATATTCCTTACTATCGTTCTGACTTAAGGGCAATTCCACAAAATAACCAAGCCTTCCTTCATGGATTCCTTTTTAAAATTCGTGGTGTTCACAAACCAAATGTGGATAACTAGAAATATTGTGGGAGAATTACATACATGTGCTTTGATCTTCTTAGTCAAAAACTAAATCTTCTTTGATGGTATGTTGGTATTCATTATGTTTCTTAGAATATTTTATAATATTTTATAATTTACACAAAAGTGATGCCACACATGCTTCTAGCAAATACTTTTAACTAGAAAAGATTTGGCTAGATATATTTTGGCCATAACAAATCCGGGTAGAACACATTTTTTGCTAAACATGTCTTTTTAATTGAAAATGCTTAATGTCAAGTGTGCTAAAAATTAACCCAAAAGCGTGACATGGTTATGAACTTTCACCCATTGCTCTCACTTGTATTGTTGGTTTGTGCAATGCATTCCTAATATAAACTCAACCATTTGATTTACTCTCTATCTTCCCATCTATTTCTGGATGGCAGGCAATATTAAAATTTTGTGTCATGCTCAGGGTTGACTACAAGGTAGTTAAAAACCTTGATGTCATTCTCATATCCTTATTAGATATGATCTTTTCTGGCAATACCATGAAGTCTAAAATGTTTCTTTCAAAAACCTTGTTGCTTGGTAGGGGAATCCTCTTTCAAATTACTCATTATGAAGTGTGCATCCTTAGCGAGTTTGTAAGTTACCACTAGTATGGTATTAATCATGCCTAAAAGTTGTTAAGGGTATTCCTTGTATAAAATCCATATTGATATTTTGGCACTCATACTCTAAGATGTTGTGTAGATAGAGCAAACTAGTCAGATGTGCATGCCTGGGTTTGACCTACTAATGCTCCAAAGGCCTAGCTACAAACGTTTACCACTTCTCTTTTATTCCCAACCAAAAATATAATTGCCTAAGGTCTACTAACATCTTGTTTACTCATGGATACCCAGAATAAAAATCATTGTGAGCTTCCTACATCACCTTGGTTTTCAAGTCACCAATGATGGGAATGTAGAAGCATCTTCTTTATGTCTTATTATGTATTAATTGCACAAATGAATGTCTTTAAGTACAAAAACATAGCAATGAGTCATGTAAAACATGTACCAAGTCGACTCACAATGGCTAGTAAGAAATGACATAAGTCTAGGAATTTGAATTTGAAGTTTATAAATTTGAGTTTCAATCCCAAGCACCTCGTTATCAATTCTAAGTGGTGTGAGATTGAACTTGGGCAAAAAAGTATTAATGTTGAGGTAATGAGTGTCTATATGAATATGAATATGAATGTAGGTGTAATAAACGATGCCTAAATAGTGAATAAATGGGAATGCATGTTAAGTAAGAATGAGATAAGGTTGTATGAAGGAATAGGTGTAAATAAGAGGAAATATGAGTAGCTAAGGATTGGGAAATAAATCAAATTTAATACAAGATTGTGCCACTTATCTATATATAGCTATATTAAATCCTTCCATCAAAATATAAACTTAAACTAATTGAATATTAACATAAATATACTAATTTCACCATTATACAAATAACAATACAAAACTAAAAACTTTCTCTTCTAAATCTAAAAAAAAAAATACTAAATATTGAATATGACAAGAGGCATCTTACAGGACTTATTCCACTCAACAGGGCACCGACAGCGGCTATTGCTTTCTTGGAGCGCCTCAGACACCCTCGCAATTACGCATTTGATTCGAACCTCTTTAAATGTGGCCGACAGAATCAGTCTCTAGACCAAATCGAATCCAATTTCCTTTCCGTCTAGACAGGGGTTTGTCTACTTTAAAAGCATTTTCCTTCGCTTTTCCCTTCAATGTTTCGAGAAAAGGACTGAACCCACCTTATTTGTTGGCCTTGGATGTGTCAAGAAAGTGACTGAACGAGGCAAGTGCTGAATCCGCCTGCCGTATGATCTGTTTAATTCACGCTAGCCTTCCTCTTCCACCACATAAACTCGTCTTTCATCACGCATTCTGCATTCAAATTCTATTCGTTCTGCGCTTTCCTTCTATAATATTTAGCGGGTTGTTAGCGGTTGAACTGGAATCAATGGCGTCTTCTTCATCATCTCACCAGCAAAATCAGGAATTTCTTGCTTTCTCTGAAATAGAATCTGCCGGCAAAAGAGAGGTTTGTGAATCTTCAAGATTGTTTGATGTTTTCATTAACCGCAGAGCCCCCGATGTCAAAGAAACTTTGGCTACTCAGCTTTACAACTCTCTTGAGCAGTTGGGAATACGGGCGTTTCTTGATTCCGAAGAGAAGGAACTTGAAATTTCATTTCCTTCTGTTGACGTAACAGCCATCCGCTCTGCTAAGGTACACATAGCCATCTTTTCCAAAAGATATGCAGAGTCAGCTTGGTGTTTGGCTGAGCTGGTTCTCATGTTACAAAGTGAGGCAAAAACTATTCCCGTGTTTTATGAAGTGAAGCCTTCTGATCTCCGCCACATAGAAAAGGGAGTATACGCTGATGCATTCATTAAATATCAAGAGAAGGGCAGATATCTGGAGAAGCTTAGCGAGTGGAAGGAAGCCCTTCAGTCTCTTTCATTTACAGCCGGGGAACAATTTAACAGGTAATCTTTCTGTAATTTTGGTACTTGTGCGTTATATAATTCTTTCAAATCTGGTTTAACATTCTTCTCATGGAATCCTCCTTTTATTTTATAAAGTTTCAGTGACTGGGACTGCCAAAAAATAGTAGCATCTGTGCAAAAAGAAGTACAAAGGAAAACGCGTTTAAAAGTTGCTGACTATTCATTGGGGTTTAACAATCTTATGAAAGATTTTGAAAGGCGACGCCTTTTTGAACTTGTACAAGATTTTGAAAATCAGTGCAAGCTGGAAGAAGGGAAGCATAAGGCTAAGGTAGTTGGCATTTTTGGCATGGGCGGGTCGGGGAAGACAACTCTCGCCAAAGAGTTGTTTAACCGAAAGAGACTGAATTACAAACGAGCAAGTTTTTTGTTTAATGTCCGAGAAGCGTGTGTCAGAAGCCAATTACCCATTTTGCAAAGTAAGCTTTCGAAAGATCTCTTCGACCATAATCTCAGTTTTAGAAATACAGAGGAAGGAATAAGCTATCTCAAAGATCTTCGACAAAGGAGGCCCCTTTTAAGCTTCCTAATTGTTGTAGATGACATCGATCATGTCGAGCAGTTAAATGCTCTACTGGTCATGGATATCTTATATAAATCTGGTAATAATCTGGTTATTGTCACAACCCGTGACGTTGGTGTACTTATAACGGCAGGGATCACTGTTGGTTATAATTTAAAAGGAATGGATAGAAATGAAGGGAGAGAACTTTTCTGTTGGCAAGCCTTCGGCCAACCCCATCCAGCTAGCGGGTACGAGGAGCTGGTTAACTCCTTCGTGGAGTTGTGTGAAGGCTTACCTTTATCTCTTCAAGTTCTTGGCAGGCATGTTCATGATAGAACTCAGGATTATTGGAGATTAGAATTGATTAAATGTGGGAAGATGCTGCCACGGGACGTAAAGCAAAGACTGAAAACAAGTTTTGACGCATTGGATGATGAAGAAAAACAGGTTTTCATGGATCTTGCTTGTTTTTTTATAAGCAAACCGAAGAGTATAGCCCAAAGAGTATGTGAGGAATCAGGATGGAACGCTCAACATGCACTGGAGACACTCAAAGATCTGTGTCTTGTAGAAGAAATAGAAATGTTTGGAGGGGAGGTTATATTGGGCATGCATGACCACCTGAGGGACTTGGGAAGAGAAATGGCACTTGAGCTCAGCCCTCCGTATCGCCTGTGGCGTTCTCAAGATCTGAAACCTTTGGTATGCTTGTTACCCCACCAGATTTCTCCTTAGTATTGTGATATTAGAAATCTTAACTTGTTACTATATTAATGTAAAACTGAGCTGTTCTGTGTATGCAGGAATTGAAGGGTTTACAATTTATTTTTGCCCAAACCAACGTGAGGTGTTTCCATTCCATTTTCGAAGAGTCCATGGGTTCTCAAGTTACATTCTTTATAGGCCAATCAGATATTTGTGATGAGACGTCAGCTTCCTTGATATGGCTTCGCTTTGAAGGTTTTTCCCTAAGAAAATTTCCATCATGGCTTACATTAAAAAAATTAAGAGTTTTAGAGCTTCATGGTGCTAACAAGTTGGAAGAATTGTGGGAGGACAATCTGCATGTAAGTACCTTGATTTACTATTCGTTTTAAATCTTTACTTCCAATTATGTTTCTATTTCACTCAAATTAAATCTGGCTGCAGGCTCCTTTGCAGTTGAGACAGCTGATTATTGATGGTCCGTTGAGTTCTAGTTTTCGAAGGCTCCCAAGTTCAATAGGGCTTCTGAACCACTTGAAAAAGATAGCATTGTTGGGTTATGTTGGTGAAGAGTTTTGTTTACTCGAATCGCTTGAGCACCTGGAGCTACGACACTGTACATCGCTGTCATCACTACCTGCCAGATTCGGCAATTTAAGGAACCTACGGCATCTGGATTTGTACTCTTGCAAGGCGTTGAGGAATTTGCCAGCTTCGTTTGAGCGACTGACACGCCTACAATATCTGGATTTGTCTAAATGTAAGAAACTTGCCTTACAGATAGACATTCTGGAGAACTTCACACAGCTTGAGAATCTCTATCTTTCAGGATACCTTCCATTGCAGGAATTACCACATCAAATCACAAATAAGGTTTTCTTGAAACAGCTCCAGCTTCAAAATACCATGCTAAGGGATTTACCAAGTCAGATCAGTCAACTTTCCAAATTGGAAGGGCTGACAATTGAGAGTCCCGTAATCACAAGCTTGCCAGAAACTTTTGGGCGTCTTACACTTCTAGAACATTTATGTATAAATGCCTCACTTGTGAGGTCTTTACCAGAAGGATTAATGCTTGACAAATTGGAAGAGCTGACAACTGTGAGCCCATTATTGACAAGCTTGCCAGTTTCTCTTGGAGATTTGTCCAGCTTAAAAACTCTTTCAATTATTGGTTGCATCCAGTTGGAGTATTTACCTAACACTCTTGGGTATCTAAGGTGTTTAGAACATTTATGTATAGAGTCCTCAAGCCTAAGGTATTTGCCAGAAGGATTAACGCAACTGGTTAGTCTTCAAACTTTGAGGATTTCCTGTTGCCCGCTCAGCGACTTGGATTTTAGGTCAGGATCTTTACAGAGTCTCAGGATGATAAATCTAAGCGAGACACATGTGACCAGGGTTTCAATTTCTGAAGACTGTTGTCCCAGCCTTGAAACACTTCAACTTAGTCAAAATGAATATTTAGAAGAGATTGAACCTCTGCCAACAGCAGTCAGAACCATAGAATTGTAAATGAAATAATGGAGATTAGGGTATTCATGATCTACTAAACCTTCTAAATTTAGCAATATCAGAGTGTTCCAAGGAGTTATATAAGCCTTAAGATTTTTTATTTAAAATCTATTGTTGGCAGCATTGTGGGAAGTACTTTGTTACGTGCATTGTAAATGTTTGGCTTCCAATGATAATATGGGATAGTGCACTAGGTGTTCTTTCCAAATAGTTCGGTCTTCACTTAATTTGGTTTATTCTTCTAGTTTTTTTTAATTACGCTGTATTTTTAGTGTGGAAGTTCACTTTATATTTTACGTAAAGGTGAAAAATGCATACCTTCGTAATGGTGGAAATTGTATATTATAATTTTTATAATATGTTTATTTATTTATTTTGGTGTTCGTCTTTTAGTATATTTTAAGTTTATTTATATTTGCTTTTAGTCATTCTAGTGATCACAAATTGACAATGCAAGCACCTTAACTATACTAAGTTGCTCTAGACAATCTCTTAAGCATTTGGGATATAACTTGTAAATGTGAGAAAAGAGTTCCTACGCAATTCTTAATTAATATTTCAATAGACCTAGGTTGCATTTGAATTTATTTGTATGAACTAAGTTATAATTTCTAAAATCAACCTAGAATTGCAAATAACACATAAATGATATAAGAGAGTTAATTAATTTCTAAATAATTAAGCAATGGTATTGTAGAAATCAAAGTTAAATTCAAAATAACATAGAGATTGAACCCTACCACCAACGATATGGAGTCTCGGTCCTAGACCCCAGAGTGTTGTGCGAACGTTTACACATCACATTGTAGTTTGTACAACAAAAGTATGATGCATAGAATATCCAAAACATGGCACGTTTATCCAAGTAGCTTCCTATCAAGTCAATGTAGCCAAAAATAAATACGTGAGTGTAATATCCCAGATGATATAGATAAATCAAATGAGATATATAAGCAGTTAAATCTACAAAAATGATAAACAAATATTCACAAACATTTGTGTGATAGATTGCTTTCAATTAACCTGTTTCTGAGTATTAGGATTAAGGTGTCATCAACCTTGTAAATCTGATTAATTTAATTACTCCTAATATTGTAATTTTAAATACAAACATAAGGGGAGTAGAATCCACCCAGTAATTATTTAATTACAATGACTTGTGCTATTTATTTATTTTTATCTTGAGATAGTAAATAGGTGAAATAGGGCCATCCAAGTTTGTTAACTGATTTTATGACGGATGTAAGAGAATCTTTTTAGATTGTAGCTTACATGTTGTAAGAGAATTGGTTAATTATAGATAGTTATGTTATATTATGACATAGAATCATATGACACCCTATAAGAGGCTATTATTAGCTAATTGTTGAATTCCTAGAGGTGGGGCATGGGATTTGGGTCAAAATTGGGTGCACCATTTGAGGAAGTGGTTATGACAGATGCCATATTGCATTATTGCCAAAATCTTCAGCCACATAAAGTGATCGTTTAGTATTGCCAAATATTGAACACCATTTTCTGTTTCTCTCTGAGAGCTTGATTATTGTTTAACAAAAACTTTAGAGTGCATTTTTGTATGATTTGTTTATTTATAGGTACACAAGTGTAGTTGGATTGAATGCAGGATTAAAGGAAATTGATGTATTGCAATCTCTTTGTAGATAATATAAATTTGTCCTCTTTTCTTGGTGGAGTTTTTTACTTGAAAGGGTTCTTCACGTAAATCTCTGTCATGTGTATGGATTTTGAGTATTGCTAATTTCTTTGTTCCTAAATCACATCTCCATTGATATTCTATAGTTTATATTTCAGATTTCTATATTATAGTGGTTTCCTTGATTCTAACATTGAGAGGATAGAAAAGAGGGTTGGGGCCTAGGTTGAGTGCAAGTGGCTAGAATATATTATGGAAATGGACACTAAAGTGAGTTCAAGACATAACGTGAAATTGTAAGGTATGCAATTTTCTATGCTACACAACAATGAGAAATCACCTATGCACCTCTAGTGTAGGTGCCCATGTTAGGTATGCCTCACGAATAAAGGTGATTTCATCCCTAAAACAAACTAAAGTTTTCCTAGTTGTTGCCTTAATCCTTACTATGTTTTTATTAATCATGCACCTAAAAAACTTAGTAGAGTCATGTATAAGCTTCATTTTCCCAATTTCATTCATAATGCATCATTGTGAAACCCTGGTATCATCTCTCCATCAAGCTAAAAGGAAAATTACAAGTACATCATCAAGGCAAGAATGCAATAGACTAAGAATTGAAGATACAAAAAATTATGGAGTCTCCTTTGAACTTTTGAACTATGGCATATTTGTAGTTGTCATCCATTTCCATTTCCACATCCTATTCCATTATTTCATTCACCTATCAACCATTACAAACCCTTGTGTCCATTCCCCCGAATCTATGTACCCTCATCATTGAAATCCTTACCAAGTCCAAAAATCTTAATCCTCTTTGTTGTATTTTTGTGAATGTATTTCCATTTCCTTTTGTCCACCATCACAACCACATAGAACATGTTAGATCTTGTTATGTCATAAAATGTCCCCCTAGGTTTTAAATACCTCCTAAGTTTAACTCCTGGGTCCCTTAATTTTAATCATGCATATTACAAATGAATCCTACAAAAAAATGCCCTAAAACCCATGTCAAAATGGACTTAGGGGACATCATAGAGCTTAACCCTGACCCAAAATATGTCCTGGGATAAGGGCGACCACGTCCTTGCCCTACCCTATTTTGGCGGGGTCCCAAATTTTAATGTCAGCAAAGTTACCGTTAAAGGTCTTCCTTATCGGCATCTTAAGCTTGAATTATGAAATTATAGTGGGAATGCATATATAAGCATGCTTAGGACTTCATTTGAAAACTAGAAGATGACTTTGATTTCAAGGAAAACTTATAGAGCATTCAAGGCATTCATTGTGTTGTAAAGTAGAATTGTGTTGTTGTTGCATTTGTTATTGCAGATTTGGCTTCATCTTCTCATGTTATGAAAAATATTCATCTACTTCTGAGATACACCTCTGAGGTGATATCTATTTGTGCTTGAATCAACCATTTATCAATTTGTTTTAGCCTTTGTCCTATAAGGACACACACTCTCTATCTAACAATAGTGTTGGAAGGCTTGAATGCCATTACGGGGATTGATCGAGGCAAGCTCCTAAACACCACAACCCCCAACCCTTCTTCTTGTGATTGCAAGTGACAGGTGTCATATCTTGTGGAGAGGAATTATAGAGGACTGCTGCAGAGTGTAAGGAATCAGGATCTGAAGAAAAAGGTAGGAAATAGCTCAAGAAGGGCTTGGGTGACCATTCTTTTGACCCTCAGTTTCATGGCATGGAAAATCTTTGAAGTGGTTACAGTCAGTAGTGGAAAAGATCTCGAAGCCCTCATAAAAAGCAAAATCTTGGGCTTGGGCGCCCGCTCTTTTCCCCTAACTTTTTCATATCTCAAAACTCAAAATCTAGTATGTATCTAATCTATATTTACTTTATCTATGTGCAAGCATTTTCCAGGTTTAATCTGTTTGTTTACAATTTTGCATAATTAGGGTTTTAAACATAATCAGGCTAAATCAACACATTAATCAATCAATTCCAAATTTCCTAATCATTCCAAGTGACATCCAACCTGATACTTGATCCTCTTGTAGAAGTTGTGATTAAAACTCAGTTAAATGTACTTGAATGTATTGAGTGAAAGGAGGACTTAATCAAATTATCATTCAAATACCATCAACTCTCTTTTCATCCTTTACATTTTGGTGAACCTATGTTTTTATTACATCTTGCACCTTGCTGAGTGTTGTACATCAGGCTTGCATTCATTCATTTTTTGTCATCATTATACATTTGAAAATCTTGCATAAAAATTGAAAATTTTTAAAAATCAAGTATTCTAGGCTCGCATTTTGACATAGTTTACACTATTTGTATTGCATCTCATCTAAATCATTTAAATATCTAATATTTACATCAGATCTGACATAATTATAGAAATATATCATTACATGATCATTTACATTGCATTTTCATACTTCATTTGTTAGAATTTGCTTGAAATTGTGCATTTATCATATAACCTAGCCTTTGCAAAAGCTAGGGTTTGTGGTTAAAATCTTGTTTTAGATTTTACTACTCCTTTGACCACTCTTTCAAATCTAATTTTGGACTGTAGTTTTACTGCATTGTATGTATTTACATCTTACATTTACATTTTAGAACATTTACATTGAAAAAAGCAAAAAAATCAAGCATTTTAGGTCATAAACAAGCATAGTTTTGCATCTACTTCCTTGCATAGGTGTTGAAAATATTTTAAAATCTGATTTTTACATTCATTTGAAAACATACATGTACATTGCTCATTTAAAAATTTTGCATTATTTCACATTCCCGCTTGATAATTTGCATGTTTTTAATTACATATTGTGTATTTCAACGCTAAGGGTTATATACATTTTCTTTAAATAAACTTACAAACCACTCATATTGCCTTGGTGTGTTGCATTATCTCATTCTACTCACTTGGTTTGTTGTGGACCCCGTGTGTTTTTTAGTACCCATTTCCCTCAAATAAGTGTTTAAAGTGTGAAATAATCTCATATACATGGCTTCTCATCGCAACAATAATGCTATGGTTCCTCCTAGACCTTATTTGAAAAGAAAGACACCTGAGCCTAAAATAACATTCACACCTCATGATAGAACAGTTGGAGATATTGAAGGCTCTCTTTACAAACAGTGAAGGTAAAAGAAACCCCTGTGCATGGAACCCTTATAGATCCTAATTGCATGACTAATGTGGCAATGGAAGAGTTCCTTTATTCACATGATTTGATACAAGACTCTTATGAACCTATGGATATAATGATTAAGACACATACTGGAGCTTTCATTCCCACATATGGGAAGATATCTTTATTGGTTACGGTATTCAAAAAGGCCGTAGAACAACTATTTGATGTTATCCCTACATCTGACCTCTTCTGCATAAAATTAGGACATCCATGGCTCAACGCTATGAAGGTTGTCCCCTCAACAATCCACAAATGTATAAAATTCCCTTTACATGGACAAGTGTGCACTATTTCTCATAATACATGGCAACCCATGGTTACTCAAAAGAACTTTACTCTTGATTACTTTTGGCCATGACCTATTAAAGAACCTGAGCCACGAATAGATCAACTTTTCTTGGGATATAGATTACACAAGGCAAAAGTATTATCTCGAGTGGCCGGACCTTCTATTTAACAAATAACAAGAGAAGAACAACCCACATTAGAAGAACTTCCTAGGTCGAAAGGTAACAGACTTTATGCCAAGATTCCTCCTCTTGTCATCCTTACAAGGATCGAGAGGTACTTGTGGAGAATAAGGCTCTTCATCAAAATAAATTAGATTTGTACAAGCTTCCTCCTCTGAGATACAAAAACCTAAGGAGAAACATGAGACTCCTTTTGGAGATATAAGCAATAAAACAAAAAGGAATAGACAAGCAAAATAAAGGAGGAAGAGAAGGCAAGCTTTTGCACAACATAATGCACCTCAACAAGAAAACATTCCACCACCTAACAATGAAGAAAACAAAGAAGAGCTTAAAGATAATGACAAAAGTTGGGCATTCGTACCTTGTGTACCTCTCTCCTAAGACATTCAAGATTGGGAAGATTATGATTTTCTCATCGACAATCGTTAGTTCGATTGTGCAACAGGTAAGTATTTCTAACCCTGGTGGTCACTTATGTTGTAGCATTATTTGCTTATTTATGTGACCTATCCTCTTGTGTTGTGTTCCCCTATGATGTGTTATGTGTTGTTCAAGCCTACTTGGATGACCCTTGATACTCTTGTAAGGTCAAGGATACTGGGAGACCACCTCTGTTGTGACCATTCTTCTATCTTGCTTCTCCTCTATTTTTATTATTGTGTGTCATGCCTTAGGGGCATAGCATTGCGGTTGATGAACTGGAGGCATCCTCCTACGTGATTGTTCCTAAGGCACTTATTCTCCTCTCTCATTTTATTGTTTACCTTCTTCTAGTGATTATATCTAGTCGACGAATGATGAAAACAAACAAATACTGATATGGACCACGTGTCCCTTCATTAAGCGAAGCAAAAATGGACCTAGTCCATATATGAAGATGGGGTTGATTTATATATATTTGATGTTTGGCTAGTAGAATCACTACATGTGATGTTTGATGTTGTCTTATCTTCTAACAAATCATAACAATACATCTGCTCTGTGCACTTTGTTTATCTTGTATCTCACCTTGTTGTTACACTCGGTTCTGAGGTACATGTAGTATAAGCCCAACGGCTATACTTGGACTCAAACCCATATGTGTAGACTTGGTTTCTTTGATGCGATTTCATATATGATTCATGCATAGCTTTCATGTTCTTCTTTGGTTATTATCTTAGAGTAAGATTTGTAACCTCTCTTGTTTTAGCATATCTTATCAAATCAATGTGTTTGTGGGAACATTTGGTGATCGTGAGCACATGTCACCTTTGGGGGCATGGGCTTTGTGAAAGATCTTGTTCCCTTGTGTGTTTTCTCTCTACCTTAACGTGCTTGATTTCAGTACATGATATCAACCACCTTAAAGTGGAGGCATAAATAAGGTAAGCTATCTAATGATTTTGGTACTAACGAAGCATGTTTGTAAGCCCTCTGCGAAGGAAGTATGTTGTATCTTCGATGCGAGTGCACATATCTATTCTATATTGCAAGCAAAAATCCCTCCGCAAAGGTGGGATAACATATCCTTTTATCAAAAAGGTCCTCTGCGGAGGTGGGATAACATATCTTTTGAGCTAGTGCGTATCCTTTTATTCAAAAACCCTTTGTAGAGGTAGGGATGGTGTATCTCTTGAGCTAGTGCACATTATTTTTACTTCAAAAGTCCTCTACGGAGGTGAGGTTAGATATTGAGACTATCCTCCCTTAAGTGTGTCTTTGGCGGTGTTGTGGCATAAGCCCAACTGTCAAGTGTGTCTGTAGTGTGTTTGAGATGGTGGGACTTAGCAATAAGCTCCTTCCATCACCTTGTTTGCCATTTTTAAGAGGTATAGTATGTCTATGGCATGCTATATAGCGCTCATGTCTTCCATGTGTCTTCTATGTGTTTTACACCTTATGTAGTGTAAAGGGTGTGGTGATGAGTCTCCCCTACATTGGGTTTTGTATGGCATGTTTTCCCCCCTCGCGTAGGGTAAAGGGTATGGCGATGCATCTCCCCTATGCTTGGGTTTTGTATGGTGTGCTTTCCCCCTCGCGTAGTGTAAAGGGTGTGGTGATGAGTCTCCCCTATGCTTGGGTTTTGTATGGTGTGTTTTCTCCCATTGGTGTAGTGTTAAGGGTGTGGTGATCAGTCTCCCCTACATTCTTGGGGTTTTGTGTTGCAATTTTTATTTCCATACATTCAAATATATGAAAATGTTACATCACTGTATTCATCATGTTTTATGTGTCTGTTCTTGTGTCTTCATCGTGTATTGTGTGTCGTCAATGTATTGTGTTTTGCCCCCTCGCATAGTGTAAAGGGTATGGCAATGCGTCTCCCTTATGCTTGGGTTTTGTATGGTGTGTTTTCCCCCTCGCGTAGTGTAAAGGGTTTGGTGATGAGTCTCCCCTATGCTTGGGTTTTGTATGGTGTGTTTTCTCCCATTGGTGTAGTGTTAAGGGTGTGGTGATCAGTCTCCCCTACATTCTTGGGGTTTTGTGTTGCAATTTTTATTTCCATGCATTCATATATATGAAAATGTTACATCACTGTATTCATCATGTTTTACGTGTCTGTTCTTGTGTCTTCATCATGTATTGTGTGTCGTCAATGTTGTCTTCTTTGTGTTTTGCATGCTTCCTACTGTCTTCATTGTGTCTTGCATGTCTATGATGTGTTTTCTAATAATTACCTGAGACTGGGGGCTAGAAATGGTTCCTCAATCTTTGTGTATGCCTTAGCTTCAAGTGCCTAACGTGTCTGATATGTTTTTGACCATGCTTTAATGCATGTATGGGTCGTAAGATCATACAAACATTAAAGTGGGGGCTAAATGTTCTATCGTAAAATGTCCCCTAGGACTTTTACCTCCTAAGTTTAGCTCTTGGGTCCCTTAATTTTAATCATGCATATTAGAAATGAATCTCAGAAGAAAATAGCCTAAAACCCATGTCAAATGGACTTAGGGGACATTATAGAGCTTAACCCTGACCCAAAATAGGTCCCGGGACAAAGGCGCATGCGCCCTTGTCGTGCCCTATTTTGGCAGGGTCCCAAATTTCAATGTTGGTAAAGTTATTGTTAAATGTCTTCCTTGTCGACATCTTAAGTTTAAATTATAAAAGTATAGTGGGAATTGATATATAAGCATGTTTAGGACTTCATTTGCAAACTAGAAGATGATTTTAATTTCAAGGAAAACTTATAGAGCATTCAAGGCATTCATTATGTTGCAGAGCACAATTGTGTTGTTATTGTAGATTTGGCTTCATCTTCTCATGTTGTGAAAAATCTTCATCTACTTATGAGCTACACCTCTGAGGTGATATCTATTTGTGCTTCAATCAATCATTTATCATTTTTTTTGCCTTTGTCCTACAAGGACACACAATCTCTATCTAACAACAGTGTTGGAAGGCTTGAATGCCATTCCAGGGCTTGATTGAGGCAAGCTCCTAAACACCACAACCCCAACCCCTCTTCTTGTTATTGTAGGTACAAGTGTTAGATCTTATGGAGAGGAGTTACATAGGACTGTTGCAAAGTGTAAGGAATCTGGATCTGAAGAAAAAGGTAGGAAATAGCTCAAGAAGGGCTTGGATGCCAGCTCTTTTGACCCTCAATTTCATGGCACAGAGAATCTCTGAAGTGGTTACAGTCAATGGTGGAAAAGATCCCAAAGCCCTCAGAAAAAGTAGCACCTTGGGCTTGGGCGCCTGCTCTTTTGCCCCTGACTTTTTCGTATGCCTGTAAGCACAAAAATAATGCACTGCCTCCACGAGGACCCCTATGATGATTCAAATCCTTGTCATGTACATGTAAGCATGAAAATAAATCATTTAGGTAGCAGGCCTCTTGATGACATGTCCTTTCTTCTTGTCTTATGTCATTTTTGCTTTGTCGATTCCCCTTCTTCCCCGTTTGCGACACTTTTTTGACACTTGTTGCGACACTTGTCGACTTGCATTTTCTAGCTTTCGACCTTGATCCTAAGCCCTGTGAGTGTCTTGTAGGTGATTTTTCACCTCTCCCCTATGTGTTTTGTCTAGTGCACCTCATAGAAGCCTTCTAGAGGTCCCTTGATCCATCTCCCACTTTTTGTTTTCAATTTCGACTAACCAATCCAAATCTCCCCCTATTATTTCCATATCCCCACTGGGGATCCTAAGGATGGAAGTGAAGATTTGGATTCTTCCACCTGATTGACCTGTTTCTTGATGCAAAAACCATCTTTCTTCGCCCCTATACCTTCTGCCATCCTGATTTCTGCATTCTGCACTTCTGATCCAGGGTCACCCCTGGGGTGACCCAAGATCCCCCTAGGCAACCCTTCCATCTTTTGACCCATGGAAAAACTTAAGTTTCTCTCGCGTTTTAGCTTTGTTTTCATCCATTTTTCTTTCTGTTTGCATGATTTTTGGTCCTTGATATAGAGTTAACTATTTCATGCTGTTGGATTCAGGACAGACAACTGAGAGGGGGGGTGAATCAGTTGTCCAAAACTTGCTCTTCAATTAAACACTTAAATCCACTTTGTTATTCAGCAGCATAATAATTAATCAACCATGAAAGCATAAAGCATTAACACAAGAGTAGAAACACATCAACACATGAGACACCAAGATTTTGACGTGGAAAACCCGGTCAAGGGAAAAACCACAGGGTGATTAACCTAAAATGTATTCTCTATTAAAAGAATAGAAAGAACAAAATGGCACATGCCAATTAGGGCTCACTGCCCGAGCACACTACTCACAAGAGGCCCACTGCCTACAAGAGACACACTGTCTACAAAGTAACAAGTATCACAAACTTGAACTGGAGAATAGCATCTTTACCATGCTTGGATCAATTTCATTTAAGCCCAAAAACTTCTACTCTGCCTTTCGCTCTCTTCCTCGCTACCACACACTCATCCACACAAGACACACATTGGAATGACTTCACAATCCCTTATTTATACAAGGCATTGACTTAGGAACAATCATCTAAGTTAGCAAACAACTAAAAGAACATCCGCAAGACGTGTAATACATTCGATCGGCCAGACTTAGGAAGAACATCATCATCTGAAAGATATTCCTCAATTACGGGTTCCAACTCTAATGCAGACCACCAACATGAACTGGACATGATCCAGAGACCTCCACAAGATTGTCTAAATCACCAACAACATCCGCACTTCATCTTCTTACTGGAATTCTTCTCTCCTTCATCCGAAACTTCAAGAACACAGTCTGTCATCACTGTCACAACGGAATAGGTGCTTTTAGACCTTCAAACCACTAACAATCAAGTTGACACTTCAAAAGGACATCCTCAACACTCTCTCAAATCCGCAGAATGGGATAATGCATTTCCAGATCTCACCGGACCTATCTGTGTTACTCTGTCACCTCTGAACACCTGCCGGAACTGGTTTCACTTGAGTCACCATAACTTCTTCAGATCTTCATGCGGACCTCTGAAAACTTGACTCGATCATACTAGGACTCATATCTACAAACCCTTTGAACCGCAACCTCTGATAGTCATCTTAACTTAGATCTTTACCTCACTGTCTTCACTGTTCTTCTTTGCTCCTAATATGACTAATTTTCTCAATATCCTTAGCACATAGCTCATCCAATCCTTGTCATTTCTGCAACAGGAGTATGTTGACATCAATGACAACACCGGTTAGACGCATACTTGCAACAATCTCCCCCTTTGTCATTGATGGCAACATATGATGTGAAAAACCATCAAGACAAGAACTTCTCCTTACTATCACAACTCCCCCTATCAGCAATATGTCTTCTCTTCCTTTACTACCCCCCCTTTGATCATCAACCACTTGTTTTTCACATGTCTTCTCTCCCCCTTTGACATCAATGGCAAAGGGCTCATACTTGCAACTTCAACACTTCAGAATCATACCAGCTGCTCCCCCTGAGTAGCAGCTCCCCATCACCAATCCAGATCACAAGATATGACTGTGATAACCACTAGACTGATGCACATTAGTGCACCTTAGTTCATCACCGGAAGGACAATAACCCCTAACTTCTCCCTGAGATACTCAAAAGAGTCCTTAGGTAGAGGTTTAGTAAAGATGTCAGCAATCTGATCCTTGGAAGGCACAAACTCTAGTTTGACTTCATTCTTGTTCACTTGCTCTCTTAGAAAGTGAAACTTGATAGATATATGCTTAGTCTTAGAATGCAACACTAGATTCTTAGATATATTTATTGCACTTGAATTATCATAGAAGATTGTGATAGGCTCCTCATACTCTACTTTAATATCTCTTAGCATTTGCTTCATCCACAAAACTTGAGTGCAACTACCTGCTGCTGCAATGTCTTATGCTTCAGTTGTGGACAGAGATATTGCCTCTTGTTTCTTGCTTAGCCAAGAAACCAATCTCTTTCCCAAAAAGAATGTTGCACCACTGGTACTCTTCCAGACATCCACATCTCCTGCCCAATCTACATCTGTATATGCATGAAGAGAGAAATCATGATCTCTAAAATACCACAAGCCATACTCAACTATCCTTTTTAGATATCTAAAAATCTTCTTAATCGCCATGACATGAGATTCTCTGGGATCAACCTAGAATCTAGCAACAAGACCAATAGCCTGCATAATGTCTGGTCTAGTTTGAGTGAGATACAACAGTCCTCCAATCATTGACCTATACTTTGTCTGATCAGCCTTGGGAGAATCATCATCTTTGCTCAATTTACATCCGGTTGCCATAGGGGTATGCATTGGTTTTGATTCTTCCATCCAAAATTTCTTCAACAATTATTTCACATATTTGGTCTGAGAAATGAAGATTCCTTTCTTTGTTTGAGTGATTTGTAGACCCAAGAAGAAATTCATTTCACCAAGCATGGACATCTCAAACTCATTTTTCATCTGATTTGAAAAAGTTTTACACATACTATCTCTTCCTCCAAAAATGATATCATCAACAAACACTTCAACAATCAAGATGTTTTCATGATCAATTTTGAAATATAAATTACTGTCAGCAGTACCTTTGTTGAAACCAATCTTCAAAAGATGCTTATCCAACCTTTCATACTAGGCTCTTAGGGCTTGCTTTAGTCCATACAGAGCTTTCTTCAATTTGCAGACCATATCACCATGATCAGATATTTGAAAACCATCCGGTTGCTCAATGTATACTTCTTCTTCCAACTCACCATTTAGAAAGGCAGACTTGACATCCATCTGATATACTTTGAAGTCCTTAAAGGCAGCATAAGTAAGAAATAATCTGACTGCTTCAATTCTTGCCACCGGAGCAAAAGTTTCTTCAAAATCAATTCCTTCTATTTGAGAGTAACCCTTGCAGACCAATCTGGCTTTATTTATGATTACTTCACCAACTTCATTCAATTTGTTCCGGAAGACCCATTTGGTTACAATCACATTCTTGTCTCTAGGTCTGGGAACAAGATCCCAAGTGTGATTTTTCTTAATTTGCATCAACTCTTCCTCCATTGCTTTAGTCCAGCTGTCATCATTGCAAGCTTCATACACTGTCTTAGGTTCAATCTTTGAAATCAAACAATACTCATCTGAATCTTGAGCGATCCTCCTTCTTGTTTGTACTCCTTTGCTTTTATCACCTATGATCTAATCTTCAGAGTGGTTCAGTCTTACATACCTGGAAACTTTGGGAGTTTCCTGCACTTCTAATTCTTGATCAGGCTCATTATGAGTCAACTCTTCTTCTTGAATTACCAGATCTGTTTGATTCTAAATACCGAAAGGAGTTTGAGATCCTTGAATTAGAACACCATTCTGATCATCTTCATCATATTCATAAAACCTTGAAGGTTTTCTTAATTCCTTTATCAACCTTCACATTTGTACTTTCTATCATTTTTCTTAGTCTCTTATTATAACACCGGTATGCTTTGCTTTGAGTGGAATAACCCAAGAATATTCCTTCATCACTTCTAACATCAAACTTTCCTAGATTTTCATCTCTTTTAATGTAACATTTGCTACCAAAGACTCTGAAATACCTCACAGTAGGAGTGATGCCAAACCAAAGTTCATAAGGAGTCTTACCGGTATTGCTTCTAATTTAAACTTGAATGAGAGTATAGACTGCAATGTTGACAGCTTCTCTCCAAAATATCTGAGGAACATTTGCTTCCATCATCATTATCCTGGATGCTTCTTGGTTGGTCCGGTTCTTTCTCTCCACTACTCCATTCTGCTGTGGAGTCCTAGGAGCAGACAACTGTCTCTTTATACCATGCTTCTCACAAAAATCTATGAACTCACCAGATGTGAATTCACCACCTCTATCAGACCTCAGACATTTCAATTTCAATCTGGTTTCATTCTCTCATAGCCTTGAATATTTTGAATTTCTTAAAAGATTCTGATTTCTCTTTTAGAAAAGTAACCCACATCATCCGGGAATGGTCATCAATTAATAACATGAAGTATCTATCCCCTTGCACACTCTTGATTCTTGTCAGACCACATAGATTAGTATGAAGCAATTCCAACAATCCGGTAGAAGATTGATCCTTGCTTTTGAATGAGACTCTGCTCTGTCTCCCCAACTGACATTCTTTGCACAAATGATTTGTAGGTTTCACCAATTTTGGAAGATCTCTTATAGCCTGAGTATTGCTTATCTTGATGATATTATCAAAATTCACATGACACATCCTTCTATGCCATAACCAACTCTGATCAACTTGTACAAATAGACAACTTTTACCAGTACCAACAAAGTGGAAGATATTACCTTTAGTTTGGGTACCGGATGCAATCTCTGTTATAGAACTTTCAAAGATCTTGCATTTTCCATTCTTGAACCAGAGATCATAGCCTTTGTCCACCAACTATCCAACACTAAGAAGATTGTGCTTCAATCCTTCAACATACAGTACATTTCTGGTTTTGTTCTTTCCATCAAAAGAAATAGTACCCCTACCTCTGATTCTACCAGTAGAATTGTCACCAAACTTTACCACTCCTTCATACCTTCCCAAATCTAAGAACTTATTTTTGTCACCTGTCATATGGTGAGAGCATCCACTATCAATGACCCAATCATCCTTTTCTTCAACTTGGGCAGCCAGAGCTCTTTCTCCAACTTTATGATTGACAGATTCAGAGGGCATTGGATCTTCTTCCTTGATGGCAATAAACACCCAATCATTTCCAGATTTGTTACCTATCTCTGATTCATCATCTGTTACTCCTTCATTATCATCCTCTTCATGAACATAATAACAATTCTTTTGGAACCTTGGTCTGTTAGGATTTGGCCTTGAAAATCTTTCCAGACACTTTGAAGCAAAATGACCAATCTTATTGTAGTTAAAACACTTAAAAGGTAATTTTCCTTCATACTTACTGGATCCTCTTGGTAGTCTTTTTACAATAAGGGCTTCAAGTTGAGCAGTTTCAGCTTCTTCTTCTTGCAGGTCTTTTCTTGTTTTTTCATACCATGAAAGATTCCTTGATGAGTTCTCTCCCAGATCAAACCTTTGTTTACCTTTTACAGAGGCACTGGCTTTGAATGTAGATTCAGTCTTGGGTGGGTCATCTCCGAACTCAGACATTTCAAATGCAGCCAATATGCCAGCCAATTGATCTCTTGTGACAGTCGTATGGGCTCGAAATTCTTCAATGGCAGAGACCTTGATTTTATAAGAAGCAGGAAGGGATTTGAGAATTTTGCCAACAATTTCATTTTCATCCAAGACTCCACCAACATTTCTAATTCCACAAACAAGCTCATTTACTCTTGGCATAAAAGTAGAGATATTCTCATCTTCTCTCATCTTCAAATTTTCAAATTTCCCTTTCAAACTTTGTAACCTTGCACATTTGACAAACTTGTCTCCTTCATGCAAAAGTTCTAGTTTTTGCCAAATCTCAAAAGTAGTTGGTAGGTCAATAACATTTGAAAGCTCTGTATCAGATAAAGCACTTAGAAGAGCTTCAATAGTCCGTAGATTATTTTCAGCATTTCTAATTTTATTTGCAGTTTTCGGACCACCCTGTGGAGGTGTATACTGTGTTGTAGCCATGGTCCAATATGTCATACCTATGTATTGCAAGTGACATTTCATGCGACCTTTCCAAAGATTAAAGTTGGTTCCATCAAACTTTGGACTATCCTTCTTGTAAGACGACATCCTGGATCTCCTCAAGCAGTTAAGCTCCTTTCAGAGGAACTTGGCTCTAATACCAATTGTTGGATTCAGGATAAACAACTGAGAGGGGGGGTGAATCAGTTGTCCAAAACTTGCTCTTCAATTAAACACTTAAATCCATTTTGTTATTCAGCAGCATAATAATTAATCGACCATGAAAGCATAAAGCATTAACACAAGAGCAGAAACACATCAACACATGAGACACCAAGATTTTGACGTAGAAAACCTGGTCAAGGGAAAAACCACGGGGTGATTAACCTAAAATGTATTCTCTGTTAGAAGAATAGAAAGAACAAAATGGCACATGCCAATTAGGGCTCACTGCCCGAGCACACTGCTCACAAGAGGCCCACTACCTACAAGAGACACACTGCCTACAAAGTAACAAGTATCACAAACTTGAACTGGAGAATAGCATCTTTACCATGCTTGGATCAGTTCCATTTAAGCCCAAAAACTTTTGCTCTGCCTTTCACTCTCTTCCTTGCTACCACACACTCATCCACACAAGACACACATTGGAATGACTTCACAATCCCTTATTTATACAAGGCATTGACATAGGAACAATCATCTAAGTCGGCAAACAACTAAAAGAACATCCGCAAGACGTGTAATACATCCGGTCAGCCAGACTCAGGAAGAACATCATCATCCAGAAGATATTCCTCAATTACAGGTTCCAACTCTAATGCGGACCACCAACACAAACTGGACATGATCCAGAGACCTCCACAAGATTGTCTGAATCACCAACAACATCCATACTTCATCTTCTTACTGGAATTCTTCTCTCCTTCATCCAGAACTTCAAGAACACAGTCTGTCATCACTGTCACAACAGAATAGGTGCTTTTAGACCTTCAAACCACTAACTAATTTAGTTGACAATTCAAAAGGACATCCTCAACACTCTCTCAAATCCGCAGAATGGGATAATGCATTTCTGGATCTCATCGGACCTATCTGTGTTACTCTGTCACCTCTAAACACCTGTCGGAACCGGTTTCACTTGAGTCTCCATAACTTCTTCAGATCTTCATGCGGACCTCTGAAAACTTGACTCAATCATACTAGGACTCGTGTCTACAAACCCTTTGAACTGCAACCTCTGATAGCCATCTTAACTTGCATCATTACCTCACTGTCTTCACTATTCTTCTCTGCTCCTAATATGACTAATTTTCTCAATATCCTCAGCACATAGCTCATCCAATCCTTGTCATTTCTGCAACAGGAGTATGTTGACATCAATGACAACACCGATTAGACCCATACTTGCAACACATGCACCCACACATGCATAATTAGCTCTATTTGATCTCAAATTAACTCTCTAATCAATCTCATGCATTCTTCTAACTCCTTTTCCTCTTCAGTGATAAACTATCATTGCTTCATCACTCCTTAATTAGCTGAGTTCAGTGGGCAATCAACCTTGTTAACTCCCCAATCTATTCTTGTTAACTCATCAATCAAATGAGTTAACTCTCCAATCAATCCCTTCCTCAAACCTATAAATACCCCCCTCCCCCAAGCACAAAGGGAGGCAAATTCATTGTGCACATAGCTCTTGCCAAGTTTGGTCTCCAAATCTAGCATTCATATGCTCTTATAGGACGAAAGTGCCTTTTACTTTTATTGTTCAACCAAGCAATGCTAGGTAAAAGTACACACATGTGTCACACTTTAGGCTAATCAAATTATTTCGACCGAGTAGGAGTTGGCCGAGTGGGAGTCGGCTAAGTGGTATTCGGTCGAATCAATGTGGCACCTTTTGGCACCGATGTGGCACCTTTTGGTGCCAATGTGGTGCATATAGTCTCAGTCGAGTCCCACTTGGACGAGTGGGTTTCCACCGAGTCCTTTAAAAATAAAAGCAAAAAAAAATAGTGGACAGGTTGTATTTTGTGATTTTAGCTGAAAAGGTTGCGACTGGACATTGCTCGCCCAACACCTTGAGCCTACAAATCCATTCAACCCAGGTATTTTGTTTCATTCGACTTCAAATGATATCGAGCAAGAATTGTTTTTGTTGAGCTTGGTTATATGAACTAGTTTGTATTTTATTTGTCTATATCGCTGCTTTTGTTAAACCTAGCATTTTTGTCTGTAGTACATTATTTTTGTTAAACCCTAGCATGTATTGTTGTTATTGTCTATTTGTTTGTATGTATGCGTTTGTTAACCCTAGGATTTCTTCATGTATGCATTTGTTAACCCTATGATTTCTTCATCTTTATGACCTCACAGTTTATTATCTTTCTTGGTTTCAATTTGTATTAAAAACTGTGTGGTTTTATTGAGGCCCGGACAAACAACAATGTAGGAATTTGTTATCTTGCTAACTAACTTTTCCATAGGCTTTTAGAGCTGGGTTTTCTTTCTTTCAGATATTTGTATTAAACAAAATAATGGCATTGAATCATTGCTCCACCCCACTTCTAACCTTAAAAATCTCACCACTTACTTCTAGGTTGGGTCAGATTTTTTTTTATTTCTGACCATAAAAATCTCACCACTTACTGTAATTGATCTGGGTAATGATAAAATAGAAAATAACTAAACACTCAAAAATCCTACAATTCTGTACCAGTCAATGTGGGAGGATGAACTTGAATAAAAGGATTAAGGGAAGGAGGGTGTAGACACACTATAAAAGTATTTGACCAAGAGAAGTTTCATACAACTAGGGAAGGTTGCTTGCAATACTTGCATATTTTTTGTCATTTGCATGCTCATGCCTCAATCCTAAATTGACCTAACTTCAAATTCTGCATTCAAGTATTAGTTTAGCATGGACAAGCATACTACAAGGCTTAAAAGAGCATGCAAGAGAATTATAGAATTTGGAAACCAAAATTTGCATTTTGGCAGAATTTTAGGGCATCACAGATTTTGGATAGTCAAGCATGTTAGTCATAAAAAGGCAGAATTATTCACAAGAGGAAATACCTATACAAACCAAAAAATGTCTATGGAATTTCAATCATCACCGGAGAGAATGAACAACATTGTGTATCAGTTTATATAACTGAAGTTCAATAGCAAGAACTTTTTGTTTTACTCTTAATAGGATATCAATGCTTATTATTTCTTATATCTATGTATTTTGTGGGAAATTGTTAAGGCTATCAATCCAGTAGTCTTCTTTGTTATCTTAGAAGTAGCCTTTTTTGAGTTAAAGGGAATAACATCCACATTGCTACATTTAAGAACTATGAGAACTAATGCAATGACTTTTTATAAATAAGGTGGTCTTAATTGACTTTATCTACTAATGCATCAACATGAATAAACTGTGAGCATCTTTCACTACTCTCAATGACAACATGAACACACTGTCTCATATTATTGTACCCCCTTCTATGCACTCTTGTTTTACAGATGCCAACCTTAATAAAGGTTGTAGAGACCTGCTAATTGCATCTGTCATCTATAGACTGTCATCTATTGTCTTCATTTATTGCTGCTTATAAAACAATGTTATTGAGATTGTATGTTGAATGATTATCATGAACTTTAATTTGAATTTAGAACAATCTTCTCTATTTGTACTTCATGAAAGAGAACTATTATATGAATGTTATTCTCTTGAGATAAGATGACTTTCTTAGAGAAACTAAACCCTTACAAAAAATCCATTTTTAATTATGCTTTGAGGTATTGCATATCCCGGTCCAAAGCTTCTTAAGTTTAACACATGCTACAAACTGTCATAATCATAAACTGCCACCAAGATAACTCAACTACTCCCCCTGACTGTCATAAATCCAATCCTTGCATATGCTATGCTATCCTCAAGATTAGATAGTTGTAGTCATGCACTGCTCTTGTCTGATGTCAACCTACACACATCTTTCTCCTAACAAAAGACAGATTGACCTTGCAAGTCCAACCTCTGATCTTTGATCTATCTTACTTTATAGAAACAATTCAAACAACTATCCATAACATGTCCCTTCTACTTCACATACATATTTACTAGGGCACTTGAACCTACAACAAAATTTTGTCTTTTACTTTTTGATAGAAGCCATTGAATGCTATGATAGATATCAACAAACTTTTCCATGACACCTCCGTCACAAATATTGTTTACTAGACAAGATAACATCAATGCACTTGCAACAATTTGATTCAAACATTGTTTGATGCAGTATGAGACATCATAGCAAATCCACTAACAACTGTGACATCTGAAAAAGAGACAACTTACGTCCACTGTCTTGAATCCACTGAGGATGATAATAAACCATTGCTTGATCCATTATATCTCTCAACACTTTTGACTTCAGTGATTCCATAAAACCAAAATAGTGAACATAAAACCTAAAAATTGCCCCCCAAAAAAGATCATTTTGTCACATTTAGGATTTCATTTCATTGTGATTTGCACTTGCAATCTATTTAGTCACATTTAGGGTTTCATTTCTTTGTGATTTGTACTTGCAGTTTGTTCAGTCGTGTTTCATTTCAACACCAATTTCGTCATGATTTGCAACTAAAGTCACAAACAAAGTTGTGGAATCCATAGTCCCAACTAAAGGCAAAAATGGAAATTTCTGAAATTGCACAAATTTCCTATCAAAAATATTTTACTGGACAATTTACATGCATTGTAAACTCTCAAGAATGCACTTGAAGCTCTCTCGATTCAATCTGCACCTTATACATTGGAAATTGGCACAACTTTAGTGAACAATTTTATAAATATTAATATTTTTTTTAATAAGAGAGAATAGGTCCCTACCTATTTCATTATATAGATAAAGATCTACAAAATATATCTAGCTGCCAAAGGCTATCCTCCATGGCCAACCAAAGCTGATATTCATAATTTACAATGATTTGACAATTCTCATAGACCCCAGAAAGACTTAGACAAACCTGAAAACTAGATGGATATACTTTAAAAAGAGTCAAATAATAATCAAAGAACTGAGAGGACTACATTTGGTTACCATTGCCAACAACTGAACCCACTAGCTCTATTGTATCTGGTTTGATCTATGAAGGAATGAGGGATCCTGGCCACAACCACTTGAAGATTCTCCAATTCTAACACTTCCCAAACCACTTGAAGGTTCTCCCCAACTCCCAACAACCTACATTCAAGCTCAACCACAACAATCAAGAATGGTACTTCTCTAAATTCCACTCCAGCACCTAGTTTAACCTCTTGCTGAAAGTTCCAATCAACTACAACAACCATGTGAAGGCCTAGCCTGTATTTTTCTCTTACAAAACATTATTCCACTCATATCATTGCCTTTATGGATTGTGTGAGCCTCAAAATATTCAATAGGAAATATGAGGAGACTTTCGAATTAACACGGCTTGTCATGTCAAAATCCATTTTGGTGAGGCCTTGAACATAGAATATATACCAATGAAACATTAAGATCACTTGGATGTAATTAATTGTTGTATTGTAATTTTCCTTGCATCTTTCTTCCATTAGGTAGTTATGAAAAGTTGAATCATGTAAATTGACCAAGCTTATCTTTGAATCTTTTTCATTTGCATGCAAATCAAAACTTTGTGTTTATTCAGATGATCTATAGGTTGCATTTTTATATTTTCGTATGCTTAAAAGAAAAATGCTTGCACATATTTAATTTTTTTTGTTTTAATTAAATGTAGATATCTTATATCTAGATATGGCTGATGATGAGGGATCTCATAATTCCACGCATTCTCAGTGTGAAGCTGAGGCTAGGAACAATTTTTATAATGATAGCATTTCTAGATTAGATAATACTTTGAAATGTTTGGACCAAACAATACAGAACTCCTCAAATTTGGCTAATAGAGATAGATTAGTCAATATTCAGTATGAGATTATACATATGATTGAGACGATAAAATCATACAATCCATATGATGATATTAGCACTGAGAAGTTTTATACATCCCTTTCTAGGACTATTACTGGCACAAAGAATATCAAATCTATTTCTCATAGAGTTTCATTACATAATGTGCATAGGATGTTCCTTTTTTATAGTGGGAAAGACAAAGTTAGAGGATATATTATTACCAGGTGTACAGATCCACTTGTTGGTCCATTTATATATCCCAGAATTTTGGCAGCCAATCATAGATGGTCTCATAATGACGAGTTGCCACTATATGTTAACAAACAATTATATGTTGAGTTCCATTTAGGATTATCTGTGGATTACACATCTATGCCCGCACATGCTGGATAGGGCAAGGGGAGGTTTGCTGAAAAACCTCAATTTAGACGTCTAACTTTGCCACCGCTAGAAAAGAAGAGGGCATTAGTTAGTCCAAACCTTTTGGTTCTTCCAAAATGTTTGGAACTAGTAGCAGCAGGAGATACAACAGTCGCACCGACTAGGTCCAGGCTTTTTGACAGGATGACCACGATTGCTACTCAGGTTGATCATATGTCATTTGATCATGTAGGGAGATACTTATTATGTCCATGGATTAGCTTTCATCCCATTGAGGCTACATCCATGAATTATGACCCCTACATTCATACAGATATACCATCCCCATCAGATGTGACCCATATGAGTGACACCACTATACGTGATGCGTGTTCAGCTGCCTTTGTTGATTTACTATCAGCATACCAATTTATCAGTGACGAGTATGGGATTCCTTTGGATGTTGTACTGACTCATATTAGACAACATAATGGTAGACAGTCAGATCAGGGTGAGGCAGCTTCAGAGAACCAGAATATTCTAGACCAGCCTACAGCCCCCACACAGCATCAAGCTGCACCTCATGTACATGGCACATATAGCACACTTCTCTTTGGCACTGGTTCTTTACCTTCAGATATAGGTGTCCCTGATGTAACCATTCATTCTTCTGACATTAGTGGGATTGGTAGAGTGCTCCAAAATGTGCAGGTACTTGAATAATTTCTATATTTCGCATTCTACAAATTCATGTGTATATATTAAATAAAATTGACTTAAAAGTAGTTCTTAGTATTCATTGAAATCTTGTATTTGAAAATTTCTAGCAACAAGGGGATAATTTGTCATGCTTCAGAGATTTGGAGCATGCAGAGGATCCCGTGAATGATACATTTGAGGTACATTTGTAATATATATTACTTGATAAATTTAGACATGTTGAAAGTACAATTTGATAAATTCAGACATGTTCAAAGTATAATTTAACTTTAAGATGACTTTAAATACATATACACATACATTAAATTAAATTATGTACTTTCTTGTGTAGGGAGGTGCATCAGGATAGGGATTGGGATCTAGAGAGAGATCGAGACATGGATCCACACATAGATCAGGATCTAGAGAGAGATCGAGACATGGATAGACACATGGCTTAGGAGATAGATCTATACATATGTAGTCATATTAGACACCCTATTCTCTGACTTGTTATGGTTTCACATGTTATGACCTTTCACGTTATGGTTCATGTCTTATTATGTTTTACAATATATACATTTTACATTACAGTTTCACATTTATACATTTTATATTATGGTTTTGAACATATATTCTTGCTCACTTTAAATCTATATAAAAAATTAAGTTGATTTAATGTTCATAATCAAATTTAGGAAAAACATACAAAAAAGACATCACATATATAGTGCATTGCTAGTTAATGAAAGGAAGTTTGCTTGACTAGTTAATTTAGCTAATACTAATCTAGGAGTCACAATCCAATCATTTAGGGGGATTATGCATAATAGAACCTAATGTTTACTTGTCACTATTATTCAAGTTATGCAAAAAAAGATCATATCAATCATATAAGTAAACTAAGGAATGATATTGAAACTCAATAAAATTTCTTTCACTTGTATAGACACAATTACATTGAATTTGGATATTTAGATAAAAGAAATATCTAAGTATAACAATATATATCACTAACATTAAGCTATTAAAGACTAAAATAGTTCTAGAGTCTACATCCCTCACAAATGTTAAGGAGTCTAGTATAAAGATCTCCCTTGTTCAAGAACATAGTAAACTCCCTCATTTAATTCTATATATAGGGTTGGTGAACATATAATTAATACATAGATACCCCCTTAGGTGTAAATCAATTTGAGGCAAATAAGATATTTTAGGCAATAAGATCAAGAATCCCTTTGGCAATGTGGTAACATTCAATTCTATAGACACTTAGTCCCTCTAGGATTTTCATTTCAAATTGGTTACACAAGTCCTTTAAACAACCTTTTTTTTTAATTTTTCCTCATACCAAGACATTCTCCTTGAATTGTATTATATTTAAAAATAAGGTAAATTTGAATGAAAGTATGCAATCATATTCTCTACTACAACAAGATCTAATTGGTACAATTTGGAAGCAAATAGGGAATCATTACTCTAATTAGACATCACTACAATAGGATTTGAAACTCATCAACTCTTGAAACTAATTTCCAAGATTTGAAGTTCAAAATTTATATTAGATGTACATTATGTTGGCAGTGAGCTGCCCCCTTGTCAGTTAAGCGTTCAACGCTAACCTTGGGATTGGTGACATGGTAGTGAGCCTCCCGTGGATCTGGGTTAAGTCTAACATTTGTAGCAAGCATTGACAGCTCGAGCTTTTGGTGCAATGACAAATGATTCCAACAATTGGTATCAGAGCCATGGGTCATGGGTTCAAATCCCTTGGGTTGCGTTGAGGGGGGATTGTTGGTAGTGAGCTGCCCCCTTGTCAGTTAGGCATTCAATGCTAACCTTGGGATTCATGACATGGCAGTGAGCCTCCCGTGGATCTGGGTTAAGTCTAGCATTTGTAGCGAGCATTGACAACTCGAGCTTTTGGCTATCAAGGTATTCTTATATATAGTGGCAAAAAAGTCCCGTCATGAGATTTAAATAAATAAATATATTAAGCCAAGTAATACATTAGATTTAAATAAATAATTGGAAAAGATAAAATTATTGTTCTACAAGTAATTAAAAAATATGTCCACTTATGCCAACTAGATAAGAGGGAGCAATAATTTCACCTATAAATAAGAAAATAAAAGTTTCTCATTTTTTGGTCAATAAGATCAAAAATCTCTTTCTGAATAATTGTTATGTGCTTTGTGATTCAAGTTTGTGGCTCATAGCTAGCCTTGTAAGACATTCATTGTATTCTTGATCATAGGGAAAATATCACAAGAAATATAGCATAACCATTGCACCTCCTTTCGGTGCAAGTGCTAGTCTTGTAATGTGACTATCACGATACAATTGGTTAATTGGTATGTTTAATTATTTTGTTGTTGATAATATATGATTTGTATTGTCTAATAATGCTACTAAGGTATGTGTGACAATATTTTTTTTTACAATTATAAGTATTGAGGAAGGCGAATTAGGTCCTACTATTGAAGTGTCTAACTATAATCCAATGGTTTAGTAATAAATAAAATAAGATAAATAATTAGTTTATAATAAATTAATTAGTAGTGTGCATTAATTAATTCAATGCCTAAAAAAAATTCTATTTAATTATTTATAAATGGTAACTAATTTCTAATTTTAGTTAGAAATTAAATTTAGATTAATAAAGCAATTTAAACTTGTTTAAATTAATTTATTGAGTATGAAAGTTCATAATTTGGAAATTAGAAATAAATAATAATATATTTTATTTTTGGAGAATTAAAGGTTAGATGATTTCCTTGCTTGAGTTATGCATGAATTAAATAATAAATAAATTAGAAAAGCTATTATTTTATTAATAGATGTTTTCTAAGTAAAGTGCATGAATAAAAAAAGAGTATTTAATTTATTATCACTCAAAAATTAATACTTAAATATTATTAACTAAGATTTATTTCTACAATTAGATTTGTGAAGCAAAAGTGAAATTATACTTGGATTAAAAAGAAAGAGAATTTTAGTAAGATGCTAAATTACATTTTCATTCTAGAAAGGAAATTATACAAGTTTGAAGATTGAAGCGATTGGATTGCATTTATTAAAGAAATAACAGATTGTGTTTGGATAGTGAATTTTTGTCACAGTTATTTTCAAATTTCCTAAGAATCTTTAGGTAGGATCTCATCATAAAAATATTATACAAAATATTTCATTTTGATTTAATAATAAATGTAGATTCTTATTTGTGAAAGAGGTGATATGCTTGTTTGAGTTTGATCTTTCCTACTCAATAAGAAACCATTGAACAAACTAGTTATTATAAAGTCCATAGCAATTAGAAATTCAAATTGATATTATATGATCTTAGAAAAATGATTAGACGAAATCAAAATCTTCATTGAAACTTTTTTTTTTTCATCTAGATTGGAATCTAGAAAAATATCTAGGGATTTCTTGAGAAAAAAGAAATATAGAAGAAACTACGAGGGATCAAAAGATTAGAGGGTTTTGAATTTGAATATTCTTGAAATATGAGTTAGGAATGATAATGGAAACAAATAAGAATTTTGAAACTAAATATGTGTAATAAAGATTATAAAACTTAATGTGTGTAAGTATGAATCAAGTGGAATTAGTGGATCTATGTTGTGATTGGAAGTCTTAGTGTATCTATACAATTAGGAAGATGGATTCCATAGTAAATAGGTTTATGATCTTATGGCGTACTTTGTATGAATGAATTCATAATTTTTTTGTAACTATATATAATGTTTTGGAGAAATATATTTGTGATTTTTACCTAAAATTGAGTGAATTTGGAATATGGGAAATAAATTTAAAAAATGTAAACTGAAATTGTTATAAAAAAAGTTGGTATGTCTAAATTAACTTCCATTTTATGAATTAGGGTCATCTAAAAAAACTATGGAAGGTACATATCCATGTTGGGTAAACCCTCACAATAAATTATCCTTAAAAAATTATTAATTTTGAGATACGATTAATTTAGCGATTATCTATCTATGCTGAAATTGTAAAAAATAGATATTTTATTAGTAATTTCTAGCATACTAGAACAAATAGAAAACATGAGAAGATTAGTGGGAGATGTTGGAAAGAGACACTTCTTTTAATTGATAAGTGTTGTCATTGATAGCAACTAATATCATCCCATTCATCCGCATAACACAATTTGTTCATACTGGAAGTCAAAATCAGAATTTGTCTAAGTCTGGGCATTTAGGAATAGAGCAGTAACAGGGTCCGGTATCTTGGTCTAGATCTCTCCGGTGGAAAGGCATGGTTTGTTGCAGATCTAAGGTAGTTGAAAGCATTGTCAAGACACTCTAAATCTAGAGTTTTGTCCTCCGATGATGAAGGACTCAAAAGATACTAGCTTCTGAATATCAGGTTTCAGTTTGACAGAACAGACAGTAGAAGAACAAGCTGACCTTGTGAATGATCTTAACTCTGAATGTATAGAGGTTGTTTATTGGGCAATTAGTGATGATCAATGATGGTAGCCAACATGATTGATGATTTGTGAGTGAAAGTTTTGGTCTGCATCTCATATTATGTATGGATTTAGCCGACAGAGCAGAGTACTCAACAAAGTTCTAAATGTTCTTGAAGCCAGCTGGCAAAATGATTTTAGATCATGTTGCAGATATATATAGTCAATGGAATTGGATGATTTAGTGTGTGTGTGTGGTGTGCGAATAAGGTGTATGTGAGAAGAGTAGAAATCCAAGGTGCAAATGAAGGCAAAGCAGTAAGAAGAGCAGAGCAAAGATGAAATGTGTAAGATCAGTTTTTGCACTTAACTAAAACTAAAACTCTTGCATGGGTAGATACTATTCATCAGTTCAAAATCTTTGTTATTCTCTTGTAATCTTTCTATAGGTAGTGAGCTTCTATTTGAGCAGTGAGCTCTGGGCAGTGAGCCCGAATGCATGTGCATTCCCATTTGTAAAAATACTTTTAATAGGGTATTAATTTTTGTGGGTTAACCCCCACCGTGGTTTTTCCCTTAACCGGGTTTTCACATCAAAAAACTTTGTGTCAAATGTGTTGATTATGTTTTTGCTTCTATGTTAATGTCATATGCTTTAATGTTTGCATCATTAATCAAATTTACAATAGTCAAAGAAGTTTGAAAGAAAAGAAAAGATGAATTTATGAGACAACTGATTCACCTCCCCTTCTTAGTTGTCCGGGTTAATTCCAACAATTGGTATCAGAGCAAGGTTCCTTTGGAAAAGTTTAACAACTTAAGGAAGATCTGGGAAGGCAGTAAAAATGGATGAATATAACCTTCAAGGGCAACTTAATCTCACACTAGATGATCTTGAGCAGTCCAAGGCAGAAGTAGAAGAGTTGCAAGATAGCCTCAAAAAAGTTGACTTCATTAAGATCTTAAAAGAAAAATTGAGCAAATCCAATGCAAAAGAAAAGGAGCAACCTCTTCAACTAGAAGACAAGGCCCTAAAAGAGAAGACAAAAGAATGTGAACAATTAGCTAAAGAAGTTGTTGTCCTAAAACATGAGATGGAAACTAAGGTGATGAGACTAACCAAGGAAATTGAAGATAGGAAGAAAATTGAAGAAGAGATGAAGCAAAATCTGAAAGAGAGAACTGAAGAATGTTGCAAATTGGATGGAATAGCTGGTCTCCTAGAATCTAATCTATAAGAAACCAGAAACAATGAGAGAGAACTTGAGAGACAAATTATCATTCTTAGACATGGCCTAGAAATTGCAAATGAGTATAAGGAGAAGTTCTAAATAAGCTCAGGTAAACTTGAAGCACTAATTAAAGAACAAAAAAAGGATGATGACAAGCATAGTCTTAGATATGAGAAAGGTGAAAGCTCTGGATCTAGACAAAGAAATTTTCAACCAAGGAATAAAAGGAATAGAACTAGAAAACCTCCGATAAGACAGCCTAATGCTCAAAGATATCCATCATTCAATGGAAATTGCAATAAATTTGGTCATAGAGCTACTTAGTGCAGAAGTAGAGAAAATCAAAATGGTCCATCCTTCTCTAGTCAATGCTTCAAATGTACTAGGTATGGTCATAAATCCAATGAATGTAGACGTATGATAATGAATAACTCTAATGGCAATTATTTCAATGGCTACTAATTTTCTTGTAATGGATTTGGACACATGGCTAATCAGTTTAGATCAAGAGGAAATCAAGTTTATAAGAAAAGAAATGTTGTGTGCTTTAACTGCAATAAATCTAGTCATATTGCAAAATTCTGCAGAAGTAGGAACAATGGAAGAAGAGGTTCGGTAAACAAAAAATTGGATGAGCAAAAACAAGATTAAGGCAAAAGATTAATTGATGTGAATGAGATATGGAGCAAAATGAATAAGACTTGGGTAAAGAAAGATACAATAAACAATAGTGAAGGATCTGCACTGGAAGCCTATGCTGACAATTCCTCTGGGAATTAAGCCAGGAGCTCTGGCTCAGGGGGAGCTGCATTGAACATCAAATTCCCCCAGTTAGTAAGTGGGTGCCCAAATCTGGCATGATAAGAGAGAATATTTTGAATTGGTTCAGAAACTTTAGAAGGATTTTCAGAAGAAAAGATGTTGATATGAAAACTTGCGGAGTGATTCATGAAGAACTATCAAAAATAAAGTAACCGGATATAGTTAGGGCAATGCATTTATTACAATGCCAAAATTAGGTTTTGCAAAAGATAAAAGGTCACTTGGTCACTCATTTGAATCACTTTGCATACAGAGGAAACAAGAAGAAGAGCATTTGAGCTACGAATCCAGAGACTGAGGCACAAAGAATGAATTCAACTAAAATTTGATCAACCCTAACCCCGTAAAAGAAAAAGGTACCTCTCTGTAAAGCCTTAAATTTGAAATACATTGAGATGGCTACTCCTCATGTTGTTGATATTACTGAGAGACCTCGACCCAAATTTAAGAAGCATCCTCACAAATCAATAAAAGTTGACCCGTTAGGTGCTTTTTCAAGTGTTCCATATGGTGTGCTGCATGTTGAAGATATTAGGGTTTATATTCATGCAAACATAGATGAATTTGGAGATTCAAGGTATGTAGACTTGTTTGAGAAACAACTCATGGATGAAAATCATGAACTTAAACCCAAGTATAAGGCACTATAGGATAAACACTTTATTCACATTATGGGGTTTCCAACATTTGATGAGGATGAATGGGTCCAATATGTTTTGAGTCAGATGCATGATGAATTCATTTGGTTGTTAAAACCATTCAAGATTACCAAGGATGCTATCAGAATTGTAACTAGGTTAAACTCAACCGAAGGATTGCCCATGCTGAAAGCTATGAAAAACCAGACAGTTACTGATGCTACCGGTGCCAAGTTTGACAGAAGGGCAATGATCATTAATGATATTGTAGAACTAGATGTCAAATTTGCCTCCATGGTGATTGGGTACAAGATTTACCACTCTAGTAGAGAAAATTTTGTTTTCAAAACAACCATATATGTTGCATACAAGATACTAAAGGAAAATATTGATTATGACTTGTGTGAATTACTACAGAATCAACTGATTGAAAACTTAAACTAAATCAAGAAGGATAAGAAAAACACTTTCAAGTATGGTACATTGGTTCTATGTCTATTCTTTTACTTTATGAATGAGGTACCTGGGTAAAAGGTGTGCACTGGACTAAGGATGAGCCAGTTGCCATTCAAATCAGAGATCATCTTCGCAGCATTGGTGATTTCAAGGCTCAGAAAATTACAATATGGGGTTACTTCAAGAATTTTCAGAGTATGATGCACTTAAGGGAAAGAATCCCTAAATCAGCTGTTGAGAAGTACAAAAATAAAATATGCTTCATGGTTGATACTGATCAGTGTCTAATGGAAGTGGTGGAACCTAAAATTGCTTGGATCATGCCCATGGGGTATGAAGTAGATGGAAAAATCTTGAATATGTATTCTCAACATCTTCTAAGAAAGCCTAAAGACACAACGGTTGAAAGATTTGGAACTTATGAGGAGCTTGATTCAAAATTGCATACTGAGCTCAGAGAACATGAAACCAATAGGAAAGTAAGAAAAGAAGTTGAGCAATTAGCTGAAAATCTAGCCCTAACTAAGGAGGCTATGAGGAAATTCAGAGAAAGAACTGAAAAGACTGAGAAAGAGAAACAAGATAAGAAACAAATAGGTGCTCTAGTGGAACTCTCTTCCACTTCAAGAACTACTAGGAGATCTACTACTGCTCATGTTCCTGCCAAAACTGCAAAACTGAAAGCAAAATCATCTAGAAAATGGGAGAAAAGGAAGAAAACAAAAGCATCTCGGACCTATGAAAGCATAAGAGAAGAAGAAGATACAGATTCTGACATTGAAATCAAGGAACTAAAGGCCACTGGAACAAAATCTGCAAAAGTAACCAAAGAAAAGTCCTCTGGAAGCAAAAGGACTAGTAAAAAGCAAAAGATAGAAGCATATGAGGAATATGTTGAGAAGCCCACACTCTCCCTAGAAGATGTGATAAAGTCAGTCATTGTAGATGGTAATCTAAAACCCATGATTGAATTCTATGATGAATACAGTGATGTAGATAAAAGGGTGTTGGAGGAAGCAACTGTCAAATATCTCAACATCTACAACAAGGCACTAATTGAGATAACTTCTGAGTTACCACAAAGTTTGGAAAATAATTTGAAGTTAAAAAAAGAAAATGCCAAGAGCAAGGACATGGAGATCAGGGAACATGAGCTAATAAATTTGTGTCCTCAGATTTCACCTGATCAAATAAATATGATATTCAAGGAAGTCAAAGATGACTTTAGAAGCAAAAAGAGAATGAACAAACTCATGCTTGGAGAAACAAGTGAAATCATTGAAGAAACTCAAGAATTTCTTTTGAAAGCATTGAAAAAGCACAATCTTCCCTTAGTCACAGAAGAAGTTCCAGATGGTGAAGAAGAGAACATCATTGAACAACAATTTGAGTTGGGTGAAGCCTCTATTCCGAAAGTAGAACAAGCAAATCAGGAGGATACATAAATGATGGATAAAGTAGTTGATGCAAGAGATATTCCTAATCCACCTGATACGTTAGGAAAAGAAGATAATATTACTACTTCACAGATCCCTCCGGATTAGGTAGCAAGTGGTGAACAAATAGGAAAGAGTCCCTCTACAGAGAACATGGATAAAAATAAAGTAGAGAAAGACAAAGAAAGAGAAAAGAAAGATAAAGCAGAAGAAGATGATGTAAATGTTGAAGCACATAAAGCAGATACTGAGAAATTTGATGAACAAAAGGATTGTTCAAAAAATGTTGCAAGAGACAATGCAGATGTAGTGAAAAGTCTTCTTGAAAAAGAGATGATTGAGCTTAATGAACCTGAACTACTCCAAGGTCTAGCCATTCCAAATGCTCTCTCTCAAATTCAATTGATGAAAATAGCATCATTCACCCAAGTAAAGGCTAGAGAAAAGATGTTAAAGTTCCACATGGAGGACAATGAGCTATTGGGGCTTGCATCCGGTATTTTGGAAAAGTTAATGCCTACCTACCAGAAGAGTCCATCTGATTCCCCCTCCGAACATCTGAAAAATCTTGTAAGTTCTGTAAATACTCATTTTGAGTCCTTTGAGAAATCTGCGGAGGCAAAATTTTAGAAAGAATTCTTGGATAAGAAATTTTGTGAAATAAAGAACCTGATAGGAAATGATAGAAGACTACTTGGTATTAGCATAAATAGTATTCAGAATGCTCTAAATGATGGAAGTGATATGTACAAATTTTGTCTATCATGGCCCAAAGTTAATGAGGATATTGAGAAAAAGATAAAGGGGCAAGAACATAAATTGTCAAATCTCTCTCAAAATTTTGATCCTGTAATAGTTTCACCTATAAGTCAAGAATGTCAAGTAATTAGCCTGACAGATGAGATAAAAAGGCTTGTTAAAGAAAAGGGTAACATTATGAAGAGAATGTGTGAGCTCCGGGGATTAATTGCCTTCAAGTTAGAAGCCATGTTTAATGCCCTATCAGAAGCTTAGACTGCACTTCAGACAAGTAATCCTCTGGATCTGACAAAGGCATTAGCATATGCATTTTTTCTAAGTGGACACATCTCAATTTTGGATGGAATGAAGGGAACTTGGGCCTCTGAACTTGTACAATTAAAAAATAGTTTTGCAGACATTCTCAAGTTCATGTGAATAGAATTTAATGATTACTTGTACATATGTGGCATTTTTGGAGAATTTTGGCTTGTGGACCCCACCCATTGCCATTGATGTCAAAGGGGAGTGAAGAGCAGTGAAAAATGAGGAATCTAGCAAAGGGGGAGCTTCAGAACTAATAGAGAAGCACAAGTGTACAGAGTAAGGGGGAGCTACATTAGACACTTAGTCATTTTTCACTAAGTGTTGCCATCAATGCCAAAGGGGGAGATTGTTGGAAAGAGACACTTCTTTGCATTGATAAGTGTTGTCATTGATGGAAACTAAGATCATCCCAATCATTCGCATAACACAATTTGTTCATACCAGAAGTTAGAATCAGAATTTGTCTAAGTCCAACAGTTAGGAATAGAGCAGTAACAGGGTCCGATATCTTGGTCTGGATCTCTCTGGTGGAAAGGCATGGTTTGCTGCGGATCTAAGGTAGTTGAAAGAATTGTCAAGACACTCTAAATCCAAAGTTTTTTCCTCTGGTGATGGACTCAAAAGATACTAACTTCTGAATATTAGGTTTTAGTTTGATAGAACAAACAATAGAAGAACAAGCCAACCTTGTGAATGATCTTAACTCCGGATGTATAGAAGTTGTTTATTGGGCAATTAGTGATGATCAGTGATGGTAGCCGACATGATTGATGATTTGTGAGTGAAATTTTTGGTCCAGATCTTATATTATATATGGATTTAGCTGACAGAGCAGAGTACTCAACAAATTTCTAAATGTTCTTGAAGCCGAATGGCAAAATGATTGTAGATCATGTTGTGGATATATATAGTCAATGGAATTGGATGATTTAGTGTGTGTGTGGTGTGTGTGAATAAGTTGTATGTGAGAAGAGAAGAAATATAAGGTGTGAATGAAGGCAGAGCAGTAAGGAAAGCAGAGCAAAGATGAAATGTGTAAGATCAGTTTTTGCACTTAACCAGAACTGAAACTCTTGCATGGGTAGATGCTATTCATTAGTTCAAAATCTTTGTTATTCTCTTGTAATCTTTCTATAGGTAGTGAGCCTCCATTTGAGCAATGAGCTCTGGGCAGTGAGCCCAAATGTATGTGCATTCCCATTTGTAAAAATACTTTTAACAGGGTATTAATTTTTGTGGGTTATCCCCCATTGTGGTTTTTCCCTTAACTGGGTTTCCACGTCAAAAATCTTGGTGTCAAATGTGTTGATTATGTTTCTGCTTCTGTGTTAATGTCATATGCTTTAATGTTTTCATCATTAATCAAATTTACAATAGTGAAAGAAGTTTGAAAGAAAAGAAAAGATGAATTTATGAGAAAACTGATTCACCCCCCCTCTCAGTTGTCCAAGTTAATTCTAATGGGAGATAAAGAAAGAAAACATTTTGGAACTAAACAACCTTGCCCTCTATGCTTGCAAATCCAAATTTAAGGTCTAGGACCAAAATTCTAGATAGTCTATTTAGTATTCATCTAGATACAATTAATTGAAGACCTGTCTTATTCGATCACTCTAGATCTCTTCAAGTTCAAAATAGGGTATTAAGAGCTACAAGCATGAAATCAAATTAGATTGTCATCATATATTTGAGGCATAGGATATGAAAAAATGTCAAAAACTACACCTCATGAGGCCCCTTTGTGTATGTTATTTCTCTATTCATTTTTCTCTATTTTATTTCGATTTCCAACTAGAATTTAACTTCATATATTTGAATTTAAAATACCTATATATAATGAGAGCCCTTCTAAGAAAATTCAAAAGATTATTATGTTGTCTTGCACTTGTTAAAATAATCATGCATGATGTAGAACTATATATTTTAAGGAGAAATATAAACCTAATTTACAATTATTTTCATGGATGACATATGCATATTGTCAAGAGTGATTCAAAAACCATGATTAAACAAGCTTGTATAATGAAATTTAGTAACAAATTTCTAGGAGTTTCATGTGCTCATGGTGGGATTGCTATCAAGCTTTCTTATATTTTCTTTGTTTCACTTTAATTAGTGTACACCTCAAATCTTAGGGACTAACCTCCCAAGCTTATCTATCCTAAGGAGAAGAATTTTAACCTTGCCTTAAGCATTGGCCTTGAACTATCCTTTGCCTAATTATAAGCTATAACTAAATTGGTCTTGATATTGGCATTCCCTACCCTCAAGAACTAAGCTTACACCATAGAGTCATTAGAAAATAGCTCAGATCACCAACATGTTGATTTAACAAACAACTTGGTGAACACATAAATGATTACACACATGCATCATACTCAATCATGTAGAATTTTTGAACCTATAAATACTTATTAGGCCTTAAAAACTAAACTTTATCATGACATCCAAAAATAACTCAATTCAATTAAGCTACATTAAGATAAAAGAAGATAGCCAATAACTTTATCATGACATCTATGACATCTAGAATTTCCTCCATAGAAGATAGCCTCCAATTTCATCGAATCACAATATCTTAGAATGACCTGAATATCAGGTAAGATCTGAACACCAAAATGTAGGAAAATGAAACATGCAAGCTACAATAAATTGATGACCTGTCTATTTTGATGATTAAGAAAAAAGTAATGTATCACTACATTGAATGAAATTATTTAAATTCAACATAAAATAAATTTTCATAGAAAATATATACATGTACAAAAATAGCTTAAAGTTCTTAGTACATATAAACTGAATCCTCTCTATCTTTTATTATCTCTAAAATCTTTTCATGATCTTCAATAGACAACCTCCACCTTTGTTTGGCACGTCCTCTTTTTGGTAAAGTTTCAAAATTTATTTGTGTTGCTATAACTAAGTGACTATAATGTAGAACCTTTTGACTTGGCATATAATCAATAAATATAATACCATTTGTATCTATCTTTGTTTGTTAATAGTATGTGCCTTCAACAACCACTGATCTAGTTGGATACTCTTGTCCATCACCATCTGTCATTGATTCTAACAATTTGCATTTTGGTTGCGTACATCTTAGTAGATAGTAATCTACACCTTCTATATTGTCAGGATCTGCAAGAACAACAAAAATATCTCCTGTACACACTATGTAGTAAACCATGCTCAACTTAAGTAGAATATATTATAAATCAAATGTACAAGTTAAAATTCAATTTAAAATTTAAAATTTACCCGTAACAACTAAATCTGATACACATTCGTAATCAGTCGAATACAAAGGATCATATATATCTACAATGTCATTATCTTCAAAAGGGTCCGACATGGCCACTAATTGTTTTATTTCCCATTCTGAAACATACCCATCTCTAATATTCTCACATTGTAGAGTATTTGCATTGTTCTCAATACAATCAACACAAAAACATGATTTTTCTCTCACTTAAATTACAGGAGGCCTACTATGTACTACTGTCATGATTTGATGCAAAATTCTAATACCACTAATTGTTTGACAATTAATAAGAGTTGATCGATCAATATCTGTTTAAATTTCAATCATCCAATTAAAAAGTGTATAAAATTAAAAATTCAATTCATGTACACACATTGAAATTCAAAAAAAAAAATTATGTACCTTTAATTTCCCAAAAATAGCGTGTGTTGTATATTGAGTCACAGATGGCAAAATGACTTTTGCACCATTCAACAATTTCATTTGCATTCCTTATGGCATTACCTACAAGTTCATGTTGGTGAAATGTCAGGTTAAGAGGTTTTCTAGTTGAAAGGAAAAGATGATCTCAAAAAACATAATTAGATTTTTTTAAAATCCAACAGGAGAAATATTGAAAATCTACAACATTGGATATATATCAAAACCACTAAATTGCATAATGGTTTAAGCTTCCACTTCTCAACACATGCAATATACTGAGATCTACACTTTTTTCCTAACAGGTTTAAATTCATTTAAAATATATTTAAGAATTTAAATGTGTAGTCCATATGGTATTACCTGCAAGTTCATGTTGTCAAAGTGCATGCTTTACACATGCTCCAGCTCCATCATGCTCTCCTTTTCCATGTCCACTCTCATAGAAATTCCACAAAAAATGTATGGTTCGTTTAATATGTTGTTGGCTTAACCAATTAAAATCTTTGATTGTTCTGTGAATTAACAAACAATTTCAAATTTAAAACCAAAATATTTTTTAAAAAACTATATACATACCTACAACATATTTAAGTAATTGAACAATTCAAGTCTATAAGTTAATTACATAAATAAATATAATATAAATTTTTTAAAAAAATTAAATCAACACTTACCAGCACATCCATCAGATCATATCCAATGTTGTGAAGCATCTATTTGACGTCGTCTCAGGTCTTCAAAAAATATTTCAAAACAATGGGCTACATAGCTTCTATCATGACCTATATCATGACTGATATAAAAGTGAACCTCTTTAATGACAATTCATTCATCTTTGCTACTTTGTACACCATCCACATGTTCTTCGGCATGCCTATAACAAACTTGTACAAATATTGCAACTTGCTATGAATGATAATATTGACTTTGAATCTCACTTTGAGGACTAAATGTATAGTTCTTAAAGAAATTAACAATAGAGAGACTACAACCTGGTGGAAAGCAATTCTTTGAGTCACGAAATTGCATAGCTTGCCATCTAGCACCATGACAATGTTCAATATGTGGATATATGATATTGCAAAAAAATTTCATAAACTCATTGCTTGACAATTCACTCTCTTTGAGAACAATTTTTCTGCTCTCAACTCCTGAATTTGTTGAGTACTTCTCATATTCAAATCTCTTCCACATAACTTCCATCGAATGATCAATATTGTCAACTTGTACAAGATTCTTCAAATTTCTACAATCATTACATATATTTTTTATACACTGCACTTTGAATTCATCTAAATCATCTAATTTTTCACATAGAAGAGACTTCACAAATTGTGTTGTACTTCCAAGGATAACTATATTTAGATTAATTACTGCCATAGCTTTTTTATATGACTGTAGGTGTAGATGAAATTCGACATGATTTCGACAACAACAAGTCTCACGTACCTTATTTATATGTACAAAACTTGGTCGTAGTCTCTCAAACATCCTTTAACAAATCTTCACATCTGAAAATTCTCGCTTGAATGCTTCAAAAAGTTCACTTTGTGTTGTATCTATAAAATATTTTGGATGTGAAAATTTTGTACCATCTTCACCTTTTATCTGTATAGTGTCCCTTCTATTGGAAGAAACATGAGTAGTTGGTCCAATATTCAATCACATGTTCCTTTACATCTTTTGAGATTCTATCTTTTCGGGAAACCCTGCAAATATTTACCCAATTATTCTCAACATTTCCATCCAATCTATTTCTCTTTGCAATATATCTTTGAACAGTTCTCCTAGAAACATTGAGTAATTGGGAAATTGCTTCAACTTGTCTTCTATGTGATAATTTCTTACTAGAAATTATAGTCATTAATGCTCTATGTGCAACACTTAAATCAACAACTTGACTCTTGCTTTCAATAGAATTCAATGCTTCTTGTAGGTTTTCAACTATTATTTTCTTTAATGAACCTAATGACTTTTTCTTATTATCAATGCCTAACAACTCCAAAATAGGGGTCATCTCTTTCCTCCTAAATAACTTTGCAAATAACTGTGCTCTTCCAATTATAGAGTTAGTCTCAAAAAATTTGTCCCATATTTTTTTAGAGTGTAATTTTACTGTGTTTTCAGGTACCATATCTTCAGAAGAAATATTTTTGAAAAAAGAATCCTCATCCATCTCCATCAGATTTTCCATACCAAGGAAAAAATTTCTATCACCACCTTCAATTTGCTCTGGTACCTGTACTCCTTGGTCATCAACAATTTCCATGGGTTGTTCTTGAGTAGATGTTCCTTCATCGACATTTGTAGTATCTCTTCTTTGATCATACAACATTTTTCTTGTCTTTTTATTGCCCATCACAAATTTCTCAAATTTTAATTCACCTGCATGCAAAAATAACACATACAAATACTTTAACCTCTATTATTGAAGATCTAGGTATACATTCAATAAATCAATGATTTAATCAATTACACGTTTTAGATCATGGTACCTGAGGATACAACTCTACCCCTATTAAAATCAGTGGTTATTTTTTCTCCAAATTTCTATAATTTAATAATTTAAAAAAGCCCAAAAAACTAAAAAAAGCCAAAAAAGGCATTAAAAAAACACTTTCAGATCATTGTGTTTTTTAATATGACTCTACCCCTATTGAAATCAGTGGTTCTTTTTTCTCCAAATTTCTATAATTTATTAATTTAAAAAAGCCCAAAAGACTAAAAAAAGCTAAAAAAGCTAAAAAAAAGCCAAAAAAGGCATTAAAAAAACACTTTTAGATCATTGTGTTTTTTAATATGACTCTTCCCTGTCGAAATCAAATTTTTTTTCTAAATTTATTGTAATTCAATAATTAAAAAATAATAAAAAAGCCACAAATTCTTTAAAAAAAAGCAAAGAAGTAGTTTCAACCGAATGGGATTCAGCCAAATCTCATTAGATAGAATCCCATTAGGTCAAATTTGTCTATGTGGCATCCTATTTGGAAGCCAAGTCACCATTTTCTCAAACTTTCTCAAACTTCCAACTTCTGCTAAATATTTTTGCAATCAAAATTAATTTTAAAAAAATACCCTTTTGTAGAGCTCAGAGTGTTGAATCTGGAAATATATATTGTTATCAGAAAATTGGAATGATCAATCGATAATATTGAATAATCCAAATAACTCAATGAAATAATGAACAAAAGAGATTCAATCAAATAATGACCAATACAAAGCAAACCTCCTTTAATTCTTAGTTTCCATTGGTCGCCTATCACAATCAATCTTGCATGTATGAAATAGGGCCCTCAAAGAGTGCACTTCTTTGTTTTCTTTCAAGATTGTCAATTGAGAACGGCTATGATAGTTTCGCCATGAAGATGAGCTTCACAACAATGATAATAGTATGGCAATGGGTTGATCACAAGCAATGAAGGAATTGGTGCCAAAGGCGCGCTGTGATTCCTGCAAAGTAAGTTTACTTAAGGCCTGGATGAATGAAATGGAGGAATAGGGTTGGTTTTATAGACTTGTGAGAGAGAAGATCAATGGTATGGAAAGAATGAGAAGATTAATGGTATAGAACGGTTGAGGAATGTGCACGAATAGAAAGAAGACATGTGTCTTTCTTTATTTTGCATGAGAGGAATTAATAAAATAGAAGAATGAGTTAACTGAAGAGATTAATCAATTAAAAGAATAGATCAATCAGTTAAGAGAATAGAACTAGAGAATGGGAATTGCATGAGGATGAGAAAATTTTTTGCTTTATTAAATATTAGGAATATTTAATTGCATGTGCACATTTGATTGAATTATATTTAGAGATAACTCAATTCAGAAGAAATAGATAACTTAAATAAATATTTGATTTATTTAAATTTAGAGAAGATATTATTGGAAGAAACAATTAAATAATTGGTATTATTTAATTTAGAATGATTTTAGAAGAGCTAATTAAATAATTGGTGTTATTTAATTTGTTGGAGGAATTTAGGGATTTAATTAAATAAATGGTTTTATTTAATTTATTGGAAGAATATGAATCAAATAAATAAATTTGTTTATTTATTTATTGATAGAGGAATTACAATTAAATAAATATTAAGAATATTTATTTGTACATAGTCGTGTCATTTTTAGGTGTATACATTTTGCCCCTCTTTGATGCAATGTGTTTTATCATGTTGTTTCAAAGAATAAGTTGTCTGATAATGATACATGCCCTAGTTTGCCCCTGGTACAGGTATAATGACAATAGGATGCCCCCTTGAGAGATTGGACGAGAAGGAAGCAAAAGGCATGAAATAGATGATCTCATGAAGACGAAGGGAAAACTTGGTTAGGTTTGAAGAAAACGGGATGGGTTTTAGAGAAACGGGAAAAAACGGGTGCGGGAAGTAGTCATAGTCATCACATAGCCAGTTTAGGGTTTGCATACTATATATAGGAGCTGGGTCCACAAGACAAGTCATTTGCACACTTGGCTTTGTTGGATTGGCTCTGAGAGCTTAGGAGAGTACAGAGCATAGAGTAGTCAGCAGTAGGATGGATATTCCACACGAGGAGCACCGCTTTGAGCGAGTCTGACAATTTGATCAGTCAACAGAGGCAGGACCCCCGGTATGTATCTCAAAAAATTTCCCCTAGGGCTAATTTTGAGTGCAATAAATGCTAGGAAAAAATAGGTAAAACAAATGTGCTAGATCGCGGTTCAGCGCATATGACATGCAGAACTGCGCATCTGTCAAACTGCAGTGCATCTAGGATATGAAACAGCGCATGTGTAAAAGTTACGCATGCACAACAAAGGTCGGCGCATGCATTATTCAGTGGTGCATGCAAGGTATGAGTCGACGCATACATTTTGGTGGCGTATTTGCTGAGAAATGGTGCATTTACCTTCTAGTATGGCGCATATGCATAGGATAGTCAGTTTGACTTAACAAAATTGACTTGATTGGCATCAATTGATAAGCTATCTCTGAGATTGCAGGAATCTAGTCAAGAGATGTACTGTGTTGTTTTGATCAATTTGAAATGTTAAGTTAGTTGATATGATTCTATAGATATGTTGAGCATGGTACCTACAGCTTTTAGGTTGACACCTTGCTTTATGTGCTTGCAGGAGGACATACGAGACATAGTTATGTCGAGGGAGCAGTTTACCATGCTGATGTTGCAGCAACACATGCTAACAAAGATAGATCGAGAGGCGCTTAGTGCGATGGGTTTAGATTATGTGTGCTTTATGCCTAAGGTTTGAGTGAACTGCAGCTTACTAACTGCAGCAGTGGAGAGGTTTCACAGTGAGGATGGGACCTTTCACTTCCCAACTGGTGAGATGATGGTGACCTTGGAGGATGTATACAGGATATTACACTTGCCGATATAGGGAGAGCTCGTGGAGTATGAGGACTCACAGAGTGTAGGTGAGTGTTCGATGACCCTGAGCTAGACTGTTAGGTTATCTCCTGGCAGGACATACATGATGACTATGACTACTTTCTGGCGATAGTTGCACGATTGATCGGAGGCATTGTATGCCCCGATAGGAGATCGCATGGGTTCCTAATTGGATGGGGATAGATCAAGGAGAGGATGGTCATAGAGGGCACCCGCTATGCTTGGGGTGTCTGTGTTTTGGCACACCTATACCACGATATGCATCAGGTGGTATACCACAGGGATGCTAGTCTATCAGCAGGTGTCTCACTATTGTAGTTTTGGCTATGGGAGCACATTGCCATCATTATACCGACATGTGTTTTTCAAAGACAGAAGGGAGATCCTTACAGCTATAGCTACGTAGGACTAATTTCCTAGCATAGACTGGGGAAGCTCGAGTACTGGAGGCATGCACTAGATGGGGTAGATGTGGTCGTTTGGTGACCATATATGGACTATGAGCCTTGGGACGATAAGGCAGATGAGCTGCTGCACTACTATCAGACTCGGTGGCTTATAGGCAGGACGAGGTTCATCCTAGAGAGATAGATTATTAGTAGGGTGCAGAGATAGTTTGGGAGGAGGCAGGGACAACCACTGGGATAGGTGATGTTTGCATACACTCATGTAGAGAGGTTTAGATGGGGGCTAGTGGCATCCTACGAGGAGGCAGTGGTAGAGTTTTGCCAGATTCCCTACATTGCATGGTCTATGAGGTGAGACATGGAAGATGCAGGGATGATGCCAGACTATGAGGAGTGGTTCGTAGAGCATCCATTTTCAAGATACTCTGGGCCTAGAGAGCTGGTTCCTTACATAGACGAGGCAGATTTAGATGACGAGGGTAGGGCTGCTAGGAGGAGGAGGACGGGGAGACGATGGAGGTGGGGGAGATGACGGAGCCAAGGGAGATGATGGAGGCCGACCTAGGTAGAGGAGGAGATTTGGGGAGGGATCCTCGCATGCCCAGCAAGTAGTGCAGCCGCAGTTACACAGCAGGCACAAATGTCACCACCTCAACAGGTGGCACAGCAATAAGTACCCCAGCCATAGGGACAAGGATAGGCACAGCCCTCCCAGGGTCTAGCATAGCCCGATGTCTAGGAGAGAGCTATTACTATGTTGAGAGGACAAGTTCGGTAGTTGTGGGCACAACTTAGGATGGCCGAGGCTCGACGGGGTACACAAGCAGAGGTTATCTCAGGGATCACTAGAGAGCGAGATATGATGGAGGTGAGGACACAATCAATCGAAATATGGAATAATCCAAATAACTCAATGAAGTAATGAACAAAAGAGATTCAATCAAACAATGAACAATACAAAGTAAACCTCCTTTAATTCTTAGCTTCCATTGATGATTTATCACAATCAATCTTGCATGTATGAAATAGGGCCCTCAGAGAGTGCACTTCTTTGTTTTCTTTCAAGATTGTCAATTGAGAATGGCTATGATACTTTCGCCATGAGGATGAGCTTCACAATAATGATAATAGTATGGAAACGGGTTGATCGCAAGCAATGAAGGAATTGGTGCCAAAGGCGCACTATGATTCCTACGGAGTAAGTTTACTTCAAGCCTAGATGAATGAAATGGAGGAATAGGGTTGCTTTTATAGACTTGTGAGAGAGAAGATCAATGGTATAGAAAGAATGAGAAGATCAATGGTATAGAATGGTTGAGGAATGTGCATGAATAGAAAGAAGACATGTGTCTTTCTTTATTTTGCATGAGAGGAATTAATAAAATAAAAGAATGAGTTAACTGAAGAGATTAATCAATTAAAAGAATAGATCAATCAGTTAAGAGAATAGAACTAGAGAATGGGAATTACATGAGGATGAGAAGATATTTTGCTTTATTAAATATTAGGAATATTTAATTGCATGTGCACATTTGATTGAATTATATTTAGAGATAACTCAATTTAGAAGAATAGATAATTTAAATAAATATTTGATTTATTTAAATTTAGAGAAGATATTATCGAAAGAAACAATTAAATAATTGGTATTATTTAATTTAGAATGATTTTGGAAGAACTAATTAAATAATTGGTGTTATTTAATTTGTTGGAGGAATTTAGGGATTTAATTAAATAAATGATTTTATTTAATTTATTGAAAGAATATGAATCAAATAAATAAATTTGTTTGTTTATTTATTGATAGAGGAATTAGACTTAAATAAATATTAAGAATATTTATTTGGACATAGTCGTGTCATTTTTAGGTGTATACATTTTGCCCCTCTTTGATGCAATTTGTTTTATCACGTTGTTTCAAAGAATAATTTGTCTGATAATGATACATGCTCCAGTTTGCCCCTGGTACAGGTATAATGACGATAGGATGCCCCCTCAGGTGATTGGATGGGAAGGAAGCAAAAGGCGTGAAATGGATGATCTCATGAAGACAAAGGGAAAACTTGGTTAGGTTTGAAGAAAATAGGATGGGTTTTGGAGAAACGGGAAGAAACGGGTGCGAGAAGTAGTCATAGTCACCACATAGCCAGTTTAGGGTTTGCATGCTATATATAGGAGCTAGGTCCACAAGACAAGTCATTTGCACACTTGGCTTTTTTGGATTGGCTCTGAGAGCTTAGGAGAGTACAGAGCATAGAGTAGTCAGCAGTAGGATGGATATTCTACACGAGGAGCACTGCTCTGAGCGAGTTCGACGATTCGATCAGCCAGCAGAGGTAGGACCCCTGGTATGTATCTCAAAAAATTTCCCCTAGGGTCAATTTTGAGTGCAATAAATGCTAGGAAAAAAATAGGTAAGACAAATGCGCTAGACCGTGGTTCAGCGCATATGACATGCAGAACTGCGCATCTGTCAAACTGCGGCGCATCTAGGATATGAAACAGCGCATGTGTAAAAGATGCGCATGCACAACAAAGGTCGGTGCATGCATTATTCAGCAGTGCATGCAAGGTATGAGTTGATGCATGCATTTTGGTGGTGTATTTGCTGAGAAATGGTGCATTTACCTTCTGGTATGGCGCATATGCATAGGATAGTCAGTTTGACTTAACAAAATTGACTTGATTGGCATCCTATTTGATGTGTCAATTGATAAGCTATCTCTGAGATTGCAGGAATTTAGTTAAGAGATGTAGTGTGTTGTTTTGATCAATTTGATATGTTAAGTTAGTTGATATGATTCTATAGATATGTTGAGCATGGTACCTACAACTTTTAGGTTGACACCTTGCTTTGCGTGCTTACAGGAGGACATACGAGACATAGTTATGTCGAGGGAGCAGTTTCCCATGCCGATGTTGCAGCGACACATGCTGACAAAGATAGATCGAGAGGTGCTCGGTGCGATGGGTTTAGATTATGTGTGCTTTATGCCTAAGGTTTGAGTGAACCCCAGCTTACTGACTGCAGCAGTGGAGAGGTTTCACAGCGAGGATGGGACCTTTCACTTCCCAACTGGTGAGATGATGGTGACCTTGGAGGATGTATATAGGATATTACACTTGCCAATATAGGGAGAGCTCATGGAGTATGATCCACAGCGGGATGCAGGACTCACAGAGTGCAGGCGGGTGTTCGATGACCCCAAGCTAGACTGTTAGGTTATCTTTTGGCAAAACATACATGATGACTAAGATTACTTTCTGGGGATAGTTGCAGGATTGATCAGAGGCATTGTATGCCCCGATAGGAGATTGCATGGGTTCCTGATTGGATGGGGACGGATCATGGAGAGGATGGTCATAGAGGGCACCCGCTATGTTTGGGGTGTCTGCGTTTTGACACACCTATACCATGATATGCATCAGGTGGTATACCACAAGTGTGCTAGTCTATCAGCAGGTGTCTCACTGTTGTAGTTTTGGCTCTGGGAGCACATTGCCATCATTATACCGACATGTGTTTTTTAGAGACAGAGGGGAGAGCCTTACAGCTACAGCTACATAGGAATGATTTCTTAGCATAGACTAGGGAAGCTTGAGTACTGGAGGCATGCACTAGATGGGGTAGATGTGGTTGTTTAGCCACCATATCTGGACTATGAGCCTTGGGACGACGAGGCAGATGAGTTGTTGTACTGCTATCAGACTCGGTGGCTTATAGGCAGGACAAGGTTCATCCTAGAGAGATAGATTATCAGTAGGGTGCAGAGATAGTTTGGGAGGAGGCAGGGGTGACCACCGAGACAGGCGATGTTTGCATGCACTCATGTAGAGAGGTTTAGATGGGGGCCAGTGGCATCCTATGAGGAGGAAGTGGCAGAGTTCTGCCAGATTCCCTACATTGCATGGTCTATGAGGTGAGACATGGCAGATGCAGGGATGCCAGACTATGAGGAGTGGTTCATAAAGCATCCATTTTCAAGATAATCTGGGCCTGGAGAGCTAGTTCCTTGCATAGACGAGGCAGATTCAGATGACGAGGGTAGGGCTGCCAGGAGGAGGAGGACAAGGAGAGGAGGACGGGGAGACGATGGAGGTGGGGGAGATGATGAAGCCAGGGGAGATGATGGAGGCTGACCTAGGTAGAGGAGGAGATCTGGGGAGGGATCCTCCCATGCCCAGCAGGTAGTGCAGCTGCAGGTTGTAGAGCAGGCTACGCAACAGGCACAAATGCTCCCACCTTAGCAAGTGGTGCAGCAACAGGTACCCCAGCCGCAGGGATAGGGACAGGCACAACCCTCCTAGGGTCCAGCGTAGCCCGTCATCCAGGAGAGATCTATTGCTATGTTGAGAGGACAGGTTCGGCAACTGCGGGCACAACTTAGGATGGCCAAGGCTCGGCGGGGTACAGACACAAAGGTTATCTTAGGGCTCACTAGAGAGCAAGATATGGTGGAGGTGAGGACACGATCAATCAAAATATAGAATAATCCAAATAACTCAATGAAGTAATAAACAAAAAAGATTCAATCAAACAATGAACAATACAAAGCAAACCTCCTTTAATTCTCAGCTTCCATTGGTCGCCTATCACAATCGATCTTGCATGTATGAAATAGGGCCCTCAAAGAGTGCACTTCTTTGTTTTCTTTCAAGATTGTCAATTGAGAATGGCTATGATAGTTTCGCCATGAAGATGAGCTTCACAATAATGATAATAGTATGGCAACGGGTTGATCACAAGCAATGAAGGAATTGGTGCCAAAGGCGCGCTGTGATTCCTGTAGAGTAAGTTTACTTAAAGCCTGGATGAATGAAATGGAGGAATAGGGTTGCTTTTATAGACTTGTGAGAGAGAAGATCAATGGTATAGAAAGAATGAGAAGATCAATAGTATAGAACGGTTGAGGAATGTGCACGAATAGAAAGAAGACATGTGTCTTTCTTTATTTTGCATGGGAGGAATTAATAAAATAGAAGAATGAGTAAACTGAAGAAATTAATCAATTAAAAGAATAGATCAATCAGTTAAGAGAATAGAACTAGAGAATGGGAATTGCATGAGGATGAGAAGATATTTTGCTTTATGAAATATTAGGAATATTTAATTGCATGTGCACATTTGATTGAATTATATTTAGAGATAACTCAATTTAGAAGAATAGATAATTTAAATAAATATTTGATTTATTTAAATTTAGAGAAGATATTATCGAAAGAAACAATTAAATAATTGGTATTATTTAATTTAGAATGATTTTGGAAGAACTAATTAAATAATTGGTGTTATTTAATTTGTTGGAGGAATTTAGGGATTTAATTAAATAAATGGTTTTATTTAATTTATTGGAAGAATATGAATCAAATAAATAAATTTGTTTGTTTATTTATTGATAGAAGAATTACACTTAAATAAATATTAAGAATATTTATTTCGACATAGTCATGTCATTTTTAGGTGTATACATATATATTTTTATATTTTGAGTAGTTTTAGGATATAAATATTTTAAAATAATGCAGGTAGGTTGTTCAATTTCAAAAAGAGGCTAATTTGAAATTTTAAAAAAAAATACTAAAACATGATTAAAAAATTTGGAAAATATATGATGCCCTAGAGGAGAGAATCCTCTTCAAAAGGGTATAATTTGTTTTTTGAAAATGAAAAAAAAAAAAAGAATAGTTGACGTAAACTGAAAACTATCAAATCGGGTAAGTTTGACTTTAAAACTTTATTATGAGAAAAATATAGATCAAAAATTCATTTTTTTCCATGTCCTAGATACTGAAGTCACCTATTTGGGAAAAAAATCAAGAGAAAATGTATTTTTTTCTATTTGTTTCTTGATGTCAACTGAATGTCACTTTTTCTTCAAATTTTCAGCATTTCAAAATCTGCTCTTATATTGATAAAAAAATATCAAAACAATTTTTTAAAAAATCTAAAAAAATAGAGTAATAAACTTTAACAAGAGATCTACATTTTCTTAGTTTACATCATTTTGAAATTCAAAACATTAAGACCACTTTTATGTGGTTGAAGTTTGAGATTTTTTTTTTATGTTGGTCAATTCCTTTATAAAGTGTGACACAGGTTTATACTTTTACCCCACTACGTTGCTTCTTTTTCTATGCCATTATGCTCAATCCAAGCTCTCATCAAGTTCATACAAGCTACACAAAAGCTTCTTTTTGCTTCTTTGGGTCGTTTTGTCATCAAGAGGATCACCTGCTGTCACAAAAGGATTCGAGGTTGTCTACACAAGGATTACTGAGGGTAGTGGAGTCAACAAATCTTCGTCTCTTTCAGTTCTTTCATTGCTTTCATAGCAATTAGATCATCACATTTGCTCTTGGGAATAGTAACACTTTGCTTTTTCCTTGATAGATTAGATCTTGCATGTTAGATTAATCATTTTTGCATTCCTAGATCTACTTTTTTAGAAAAAAGTATCTTCCCTTTTTATTAGATCAGATTGCATTGAAAACACAAAAAACCCACAAAAGAATAGATTAAACTTTGCCTGTAAAAAGTTATATAGGATTGCATGCATATTTATTTCATAGATTAGAAGCATTTTCCTTTCCAAAAATACTCTAAAAATACCAAAAAGATGTGTTGCATATCATCATTTAGCTTGCATTCATATAGATCTGTTAAAATAGACAACATTGCAAACCCTCGATTCCATCACGAGGTAACCACAGTCAAATAAAAGCAAACCCTAGGTCAACAAAATCCTAGGTCAAAACCCTAGATCTGGTTAAAGTTAGCAATTACACATCTTCCTCTATCTTGATTCATGAATGTGTTTAGGAGTAAGAGGAGAGTGGGTAAGGGCTATCTGTGACGAGATCGAGGAGATCCATCTGCGACCACAACAACAAACATTCATTCCACCACAAGAGGACCCATTTATTCTCTTGTTGATTGAAGAAATTAGGCAATTGAGACTACACAAAACATTTCTCTGAGATATAGAGATAGCAGAAACAATAAATGAAAACAACTGCTTACCCACACAACGGTGGAATTCAAGGAACCCAAATAGAAGACGTGAAACTAGTGACCCTTCGGGTCATAGGGTTATCTGAAGAACCACAAACACACAACAACAAAGGCCATAGATCTTGCCGACTCCCCTTCACGAAGTCCATCTCTCAAACTAGCTAGATCCTCGTCGTTTCTTGCCTCCTCTCTTGACTAGCTACTTTCACATGAGCAAGAGTGTCATGGCGAATCGCCTCGTGGCAAGGAGGGAAAGGGTCTGCGTGCATGCTAAAATCTGACCCGATAGCCCCCAGGCAACCGGAGTCATGATTCTGAGTGTACATATTTTGGTGAACCCGACGTGAAGAGCAAGGCCTCCTGGTTATGCTTTTTGCGTTCTCATTGCGTGGATCTTATTTCCATCATCATTCACATACACCGTCAGCTTCACCACATATTTTAGTGAACCTGACGTGAAACTACAAAATCTCTGATCTTGTAGTTTGTGTTCCCATTACAAAAACAAAAACACTCAAAACATTCTTTTGTTGCTTTTCATAGCCTCTTCGATTTCCATCATTTGCACCACCATCCATTCTATTTATTCTGCGGTGTCTATGACACCCCTGAATATGATAGAACTAGACTTGAACCAAGGAAACATTCCATCAAATGAACCTGAAACCCTTTCTTTTGATAGGTATGTGCCGCCTCATCCTGATGCACCTGTTACGAACTTCTATGACTATGAAGACTCTGATTATGAACCTGATCCAAAAGAGACTAGGCGTTTCCTATCCTTCAATAACCCATCTTGGGAAAATGACTCAGCCATACCAAATGCACCACATAAGGCTAGAAGGATAAGATCGGAAGTGCATAGACTAGAACACCCTTCCACTAGTACATCGAATACTCACCTTAATGAAGAGGTTAGAAGGTTAGAAAGGCATCTACAGGAAACCAAAGATGCTCAAGAAGCATTGAGGACTTCCTTAGAAGAAGAACAAAAAGAGAAAGTTGCATGAGAGGAAGCCCATCACTATGAAAATAGTAGTCAAAGAGAACATCTAAGAAATGAAGAAAACCCTAGAGCTGCAACTTCTGCAGATGTAATCGCAACTTTAGTGCAAAGAATCAGGATCCTAGAAGCAAAACAAGTTGCTCTAGAGAAAAGCACAAAATCTCATGAACAAGACCAGGGGGCATCACAAAAACCCCCTACCTCAATTACTATTTGCGACATGCTAGTAATGAAACTTGTCTAAACAGGAATCCTCCTATTCAGAACAATCCAACGAATCCGACAATGTGTTATCAAAACCCACCTACAGGGTTGTTGCTAACAACCCCGCAATCTTAGATTGCTTTCTTAGGAACATACCTCAAATATCTGAAAGAGCCTCTAGACTAGAGTATAAGAAATGTGCAACTGCCCCGACCTCTACCAGATCTCCCAAAGTTCAAAGGAGAGGGATATCCAAACTCCCACATCAAAGCTTACACTACAGCCGTAAGAGAACTCCTTCCTTGGGATGGAGTTGTTGCAAAATTTTTCCCAAAAATGCTTGAAAGCATCACCTTGGATTGGTATTATCGTCTTCCAGAGGCTTCGATCCATTCATTTAGACAACTAATCAGAGAGTTTGTCATAGCATTTGACATGAACAAACTTGTGAAAATAGGGATTAGAGAGTTCCTCATGATGAAACAGGAACCGAATGAATCTGTAGCACATTTCATCACCTGATGGAGACAAGTGCTCTATTCTTCAACTAGCTCTCCAAACATGGACCACCATGAACTATATGACCTCTTCTTACATGCCCTTAACAAAGACATGAGAGAAGATCTTCAGAAACTACCATACAAGTCCTACGAAGAAGCATTGGAAAGTGCTTTAGGAATTGATCAAGCCACCATCAATAGTGGTAGAAAAAGTTACGATGCTTATGGAAAACTTAGAACATTCAAAGGAACAGAAAAGACAGCAACTAATGTACCTCAGGAAAAAGATGTCAACATCGTGAAAAATAATCTAAGTAACGACAAATGGTGAAAGGGAAATCAAGGACCAAGCCAACCTTCATATGACCCCAATACTTATTGTTGGTTCCATGGAAGGAAAGGTCATGAAATGAAAACCTGTTATGGTTACAATAAAGCCATTTCCAAACTTGCACCTGATCAACAGAAAAATTTCCTCAAAATGCGCCAATCACAAAGTAAGGAGAAAGAACTTCAAATCGAGAAAGGAAAACCTAACCAGAGCCATAACAATAACATAGAACCGGACCAAGAGGTGTTCACGATCCATGAAGAGGAACAAATAGACCAAAAAGAGAACATCTTCTCACAAGTGATAAATTTCTTGAGAGCATCTCCTTCACATCGCAAGACATTTTTAGAAGTGTTGGAAGTCAGATGTTCCTCACAAGGGGAATCACCTCCTCTTACCTTTGACATTTCTAAACTACCCCAAAATGAAGGAAGTAAGAAAAAGGATTCGCCTCTATACATACAAATTCAAGTTGAAGAAGTCACTATACAAAGGGTGGTGGTAGACAAAGGATCAGTAGTTAATATTTTGCCAATGTCCTTTTTACGATGAATGGGATACAGTAAAACATGAATCAAACAATAGACAGCTACACTAAGGATCTATGACAGTCATGACATCCAAGCAGTGGGAAAAATCAACCTACCACTCAATCTGATGGGAAAAACTATCTCTACCGACTTATATGTCATTAACCTGGAAACCAATTACAACATGATCCTTGGGAGACCCTGGGTTCATGCCATGATAGCCATTACCTCAACACTATTCCAAGAAATACATTTTCATCACTTGGGAAGGGTAACCATAGCCAAAGTGGTTCCTAACACTTTCAGTGTTTACAGAAAGGAACAGGAAAAAAAAGACAAGAAGCTGAAAATGAAAGAGAAACATAATGAGGAAACTCAAGATGTTCAAATAGGTGTGACCGCTCACAATATATCTTACCAAAGGATGGACGATCTTAAAGACTTCCCCTTTGATTCCCATACCACTAAATCCCATGCACCGTTTGGCTTAGCAGCCATTCCGTGTATCAATGAGTGGGACATCAAAAACCTTTTGATTGGAACAATTGAGATCATTGAAGGAGACAAAAAAGAGGAAAAATGAACTTCCACCTATGAGTTTGGAGAAGGATCTCATTCGCAGAACCATGAAAAATTATGGACCCTACATTTTGATGGGGTTAGTTGTAAGACAGGCACAGGAACTAGGATAATCTTAACATCCCCTGAAGGAAAAGTCCCCCCCTTTGCCTTTAGACTGGATTTCTTTTGCACCAACAACATAGCTAAGTATGAAGCCTTATCCCTAGGAGTCATGCTAGCCATGAGAATGGGGATAAAAAAAATCTCTGCTTTCAGAGATTCTCAATTGGTGATCAACCAAGTTGCGGACAATTACGAAACAAAATCTGAACGATTGTGACCTTACAAAGAAACCATCATGAAGTTAGTTCAATTCTTCAATTTTTTCTCCATCAAAGCCATACCCAGAGAAGAAAATTAGGTAGCAAATTCAATGGCCACATCGGCCGCATTATTCTTGCCACATGTTCAATTACAAAACTTAGAGTATATTATTTTGGTGCACGGAGAGACATTATTAGAAAGCAAAGAGTTACCAAATATCCTAAATTATGCCATAGGTCAAGAAGAATGTCCAAAACGAGACTATGCTGAGAATGATGAAACCATCCTGGAATATTTGCACACATATGATGGGCTTCCAAGAGTCCACCATAAAAAGGGATACCTACTCCTCCCTCATCCTAAGGACTATTTTAGGGATGAAAAAGAAATCCTTCAAATCGAAGCAAACTCAGATTTATCTCTTGCTCCTCAAAAGTTTGAAGGACATCCCTCCCTAATAGGAGATACAATCGATATCAACATATGTACACCTGAGAAACCTAGGATGTTAAAACTAGGAGGAGAGCTGAGTGACGAAGAATTAGAAGAATATACAAAATTCCTCATTGAATATTCTAACATATTTGCATGGGCTTACTCAAATATGCCAGGTTTAGATCCAAAGGTTGTGGTGCACAATCTAGTAACGAAACTGAATGCCAAACCCGTAAAAAAAACTAAGGCCCATAAAACCGCAGGTAGCCAAAATGGTAAAAGAAAAACTCAAAAAGTTGTTGAAAGTTGGATTCATCAAGCTAGTTGGTTATTCTAATTGGTTGTCAAACATTGTCCCAGTCCTGAAAAAGAATGGAAAAATTTAGACATGTCTTGACTTTAGAGACATCAATCAAGCTTGTCCAAAAGATGACTTCCCATTACCATCCATCGATCAAATTTTTGATTCAATGGTAGGATATGAAATTCTGTCTCTAATGGATGGATTTTTAGGATTTAACCAGATCAAGATCGTAAAAGTTGACCAAAATCAAACAACATTTACTACCCCTGGGGAACTTTATGTTATATAGTTATGCCCTTCGGGTTGAAAAATGCTAGAGCCACATACCAACAGGCAATGACACACATCTTCCATGATTATATACACAAGATAGTGGAGACCTATGTTGATGATCTTTTGGCCAAATCAGAACAAAGGGAGAAACATGTGGAGGATCTGCGCAAAATCTTCAATAGGCTACGAGAATACAAAGTAAGGATAAACCCTAAAAAATGTGTCTTTGGGGTCACAGCAGGAAAATTGTTGGGATTCATTGTCTCAAGAAGAGGTATTGACGTTGACCCGGCCAAAGTCAAAACAGTCCTAAACGCAACCCCTCCAACAAGTGAGAGAATAGTAAGAGCCTTCTTAGGACAGCTAGGCACAATCAGACGATTCATACAAAACATGACTTTCAAAATCCATCTGATCAACTAATTGCTAAAGAAACAAGTGGGCATTACTTGGACTGTAGACTGCCAAAATGCATTTGAACAAGTAAAAAGATTCTTGTTAACCCCGCCCATGTTGATGCCACCAAAGCATGACAAACCCTTCATCCTATACTTCAGAGCCACTGATATCTTCGTAGCATGCATGCTAGCTCAAGAGGATGAGGGTGGAAGAGAAAGAGCCATCTACTTCATAAGTCAGACCTTATTGGAATATAAAAATAATTACACTCAAGCTGAAAAAGAGTGCATGGCTATAGTCTTTGCAACCTGAAGGCTACGACACTACATGCTGAATCAGGAAACTAAAGTCATGATATGCTCCAAGCAATTGAGGACCTTTCTGAATTAGCCTATGCTCTCAAGAAGAGTCAGCTGGTTCATAACCTTGTTAAGAGAATTTGAGCTAAATTACGTCAACCACAAAGTAGTCAAAGGACAAATAATACCAAATTAGTTAGCAAATAACCCAGTCCCCCAAGAAGAACCTATGAATGAAGATTTCCCTGATGAATAGATTTGCATGATAGACCTTGAGAAGTATGCTGCTTCATATTGGTACCGAGATAGCGTAAACTATCTTGCAAACAAGACCTACCCAAAAAACATGACACCTCTAGGAAAAAGATGATTACACGTCCTCACTGTGAGATATGTCTTGATAGATGATGTGCTCTATCGAAGAGCCCTATATGGAATATTACTTCGATGTGTTGACAAGGAAGAAGCACATACGCTATTAGAAGAATGTCACAGTGGAATCTATGGTATACACTTTGGTGGTCACGCCATAGAAAAAAAGATACATAGGATGGGATACTTCTGGCCTTGTTTACAGGGAGATGCAATTAAATTTGTGAAAAGGTGCCCAAAATGTCAAGCATACGCCCATGTTCATCATACACCAACAAGGGATTTGCAGCCAATTGTCACACCTTGGCCCTTCTCCACATGGGGATTAGACCTGGTGGGGAGGATATCTTCCCATCAACAGATGAACATTTGTTCATCATAACGGCAATAGAATACTTCACAAAGTGGGTAGAGGCCATGCCTCTCACCATAGTGTCGGAGCCATAATCGCTAAATTCATATTAAACCAAATCATTTGCCAGTTTGGAATCCCTTAAGTAATAGTGACAGATAATGCCTCATCCTTCAAAAACCCACAAGTGAGGGAATTATGTGAAAGATTCCATATATCAATCACAGTTCTCCTTTGGTCTATTACCCTCAAGGAAATGGACAAGCATAGGCTACCAATAAAACGTTAAAGTCAATATTGGTCAAAATCGTAAAAGTTTCCAAGAGAGACTGGCATCTACAACTATATCTATCTCTATGGGCTTATAGAACAGGTGTCAGAACTCCAATTAGAACCACCCCCTATGCCCTTACCTTTGGGTCAGAAGTGGTGTTGCCATTAGAAGTAGACTTGCCTAGCCTAAGAGTGTCATTACAAGGATTACTAGACAATGAAGAGTACAGGGCAGTCAGGTTGGCTGAATTGGAAATGATAGATGAAACACACCTAAGATCTGTTCAAAGGCATGACTCCTATCTAGCAAGAGTAAAAAAGCAGTACAACAAGAAAATCATCCCAAGGCCTTTTACAGTGGGAGACTTAGTGCTCAGAGTAGACAATCTAATCGATAAAAGAGCAGGTGAAGGATGAAAATTCAGACCTAATTAGATAGGCCCCTACATGGTTAAAGAAGATATTGGAAACAGTGTTTATCTCTTGTGCACAATGGAGGGAGAGGAATTTGGCAAAATAGTCAATGCCTTTCACCTCAACAAATATTACGTCTAACAAACAAAAAAATAGAAAAACATAAAACTATAAAAAAATTATAAAACTCAAAAATGTCAATAACAATTTGTTTCTTGCATTTCAGTTTCATTCTGTTTATTTTGCATTATAGTTCATGACTTGCTCTTATACTATTTTTCTTTTAGTAAGGAGTCTAATGTTGCCTAGATGTGCATCATCCTTTCAAGACTAAGAGATTCCCCATTTTTCACAATTGCCATTATCCCCCTTCACTCCTAGTGATTCTAAAATCAAAGCCTAGCTCTTAGCTTTACACTGATCCCAGTTTTAATGAGTCAAGATTTTAGGTCTAAGCAAAGTTAGTATTCAAACCTATAGTGTTCAAAGGAAGCTTGCAAGTAGACCTTCCCAATTCTTACCTAGTAGAAGAGAAGTCCAACCAGATTATGAAAACTTAAGGTGGCACTCAACCCCTTATCTTTCTTGGCCAAAAACATCAAGAGGATCAAAACTAAGAAGGAAGCAATCTAAGATAAGAGTGAATAAAACAAAATGAGTGATCAAAATAAGACTGTAGAAAGGTGAGAATTGAGAGATCAAATCATTGCACAACAAAAGTTCCAAAAGAATTCATTTCTAGAAAAATCAAAATTAAAAAAAAGTGAGAAAAGACAAGTGAGGAAAATACAAAAAAAAGTAAAATACGAAAAGAGAGAGATACAAAAAAAAAAGAGTGAGTGAGAGAAGATTGTTGAATGTTCAAACTCTTGGGTGGAGATCAATCTAAGCTCGAAGCCTGAAGAGTGACATTCTAACAGAGAAAGAAAGGTACAAAGCACACACACACACACTAACTGAGCAAAGCCAAAGAGTCTAGTAGTCTCTAGGGTCATCTTCTATCTAGGGACCCTTGTTCTTTCCCATTTTGTCCTTTACCCCGAGTCTACTTTGCTTGCCATCTATGATCTAAGTCTAGCAAACACCTATAAAACTTGATACTCGTCTAAGTTGACAACTTATCAAATTGTCTTATCTAGATAAGGATCAGTGTTTAGCCTCTAGCAAAGCCTAGAAATCAGAAGCACTCCATGATTCATCCCACTCCCCACTTGAATTTTTCTAAAAAGTCTCGTCTCATAGCCCTGAATAATTTTCTTATATCAGGACAACCCGAAATCCCCTAGATTGAAAAGCGTATTTAAGAGTAGTCATTTTGTTTGTTCCACATTGCATACATATCAAAATCAGAAAAAGAGTCTCAAAGAAATAAAGTCAAGTGGTATATCTCATAACATTCAGTAAAGTGTTATCATTTCATTTACAAGCATTTCTTGTGTTCCTGCATTGTCATATCGTAAACTGCGTATCATATATGTGTTCTACAAAACTACAAAAACATGTCAACATTGTCATACTTGCCTTTGTTAAAAGAGTTGAAAAGGTCAAACTTTATCAAAGAATTCCTAAAGACTTCCAAACATGCACAAGAGATGGGTATAGAATTCGACAAAGAGAAAAACTATAGGAAAAAAGATAAACTTTCATAGATACATCTAAAGTTTACATATACAATAGGTATCAAAGAGCTAAAACAAATGCTCTCAAGAGAAATAGAGGCTCCCCATGCAAGGGGGCATGAAGTTTGAGAAAAGAAAGTCAAATTTGGTTCCCTCCAACAGAACCCTAAAGGCTTCGGCTCCTCAGTCTACGAGTACCGCTCATCACTCCATTGGACCTATGAGAATGATGTTCTCTACTATGGGCATGTGATTGTGAAGGCCCTGCCATACTAGTGCCAGAATGCCCAATATTAAGGTGAGCCATCTCCCAAAGTACTTTATTGTCACCTTGAAGTGTGTTAACCTAGGTTCTCAACTATGTGATCATCTCACACCCATGGTAAATAGAAGCAAAAATGTCTGTGTGTCGTCTTGTAGCAGGGGGCACACTAGGATCATCCAAGAGATGATCACAGGTCATCATAGTAAAGGGGAAGGTTAATCCAACATTAACCTCGTGAACCAAGTCCCTCCATTCTTTGATACTGCCTAAAATGCCAAATTAAAGACAAGACCAAGTCAGTGCCACACAAAAGGGAAAAGAGAGAAGAGAGAAGCTAAAACCAAAGCCAAAGTAAGAGCAAGTAAAAAGAACTTACGTGGATCTCCAGGCTACCAGTCAGGGTCAAGATGACGCATCACCTCATCTAAATGAGGAGGTCGAGGAATAATGGGAGGACCCTTAGGGATGTCAGGAATCTCATGCAAGACATCAATGTCATCAAAATCCTCATCCTCGAGAGGAGCTTCATTTGACAAACCGTCGCTATTAGGAACATAGTCCTCGTCAGTAGACTCTGAATCAACTGTCATAGTCACAGATCGGAAAGGAGTCCCTCTCCCTCCCCTCTGTCCTCCTCTAGAAGCCCTAGTGATGAAGACACCTAGAGTCAAAGGTATCCAAATGAAGCTCCTCTGTCCAATCTCCCCCATCTCCTAAATGGTCCTATAACAAGTGGACATTGGGGGCAGGTCCTCCAGGACCTCCTCGCCAAATTGCTACAAGACTTGGTCCACCTGATGAGCCTCAACCTGACCATTGTGATCTGTGATCTCCAAGACCTCACGGTAGTATGCTCTCACCTTAGCATCTAGGGACCAAACCCCCTCCATGTCATGATAAGGATCAGAAATCATGTCATCATCTATAAGAGTGGCAATAGTAGGAAGAGTAGCATCATAATGTCCAATGTGTGCCCACCTCACTGCTCTCTGTAGTTGTCTATCTGGAAGAGGAATAAACTTTTGATAGGGTCTCATATGCTCAAAGATCCATGTCATAATCAAGGAAGAGTGGCTGAAAGATAAAGCCCCTCACCAAGAGATCCAATAAAAATCTCTATAGACCATAGCCAGGATATCAGGTCCCCATGCATAAACTGTGCCCTCCTCCAATCCACAAATGATGGGTGCCCAACACCATCTCAGTCGAGCCAAAGCCTTGTCTCTCGACAACCTTAAAGCAATCAAGCCTATCAAAAACCTCCTCATAAGTGGGATGCAGAGTTGCGGTACAAAAGAAAGGAGAACTCCTGTTTGGTCCTTAAGGTGATTAACCCCCATAAAAGTAGCCCAAGCACTCTTGTTCTTAGAAGACTCACTAGGAGGAAGAAATAGAGTCTGACCCCTCACAGGAACCCCAAGGATATGATACACATCATAAAGAGTGATAGTCCACTCTCTTGAAATCTGCGGGAACCTGAATGTGTTCCTATCTGCATCCCAGTAAGTCAGAATATCACAGCATATACGAGATACAGGATGGATCACAGGAACATGACAAACTCTACCAAGGCCTATCCTCTTAAGTATGGCACGATCCTCTGCACTAAGAGAAGAGAACATCCCTAAGAGCCACCCTTTCTCTTGGCAAGCATTCCATCGAATGTGTATCTCCTGCAAAATCAAAAGAGAAGTTTAGGTTAGATCTCGGAAACTCATAAAAACACAAAAAAAGTGTATAAACTATCAAAAATTGTAATAAACAGGTAGATTAAGTAGCCAAATCATGTCAGATCAGAATGAAAGAAGCGTTAAACGACATAATATGCAGCCATAGATCAGTTCTATAGGGTCGCCCCCCGGGCAACCCAGATGTCAAGCAGGATCCCCTAGGGTGACCCTCTTGCAAAGCAAGATCCCCCAGGGTGACCCTGTTGCAAAGCAGGATCCCCCAGGGCAACCCTGTTGCAAAGTAGGATCCCCCAAGGTGGCCCTGTTGCAAAGTAGGATCCCCCAGGGTGACCCTGCCTACCAAAAGGGATGACCCTAAGAGTGACCCCCTCAAGCAAAAATTGGTCCAAAAACCCTGTTTCTTGACCAATTTCAAAAAATGAAATTTCAATCTTACTCTAAACAACAAAATGAACATAATGCAACAAGAAAAATCACCAAAAACAGACTATTGCAAGAGATTTTTCATAAATTCAACCTAGGGTTTAGAGGAGAGTCTTTTTCTGATTACTCACCCAACTCTCCATGGCTGAGGAAGAAGCGGCCATCTTTGTGATCCCCTCAATGATACCTTTCTAACAACTGCTCCCACGAATGATTATGTTGCCATTTCACTTCGATCTCACGATTTGGTTCTCTTTGTTTGCCCTTAACTTAGTTTCATTTTATGCATTTAGCTTAGTTTTTTTTGCTTTTATGCATTTGTTTCGTGCATTGTTTTGCATGCTCTCATGCTCACAGGTCCAAACTGACAAAAGCAAGAAACTAGTCGAACTCAAGCGATCCATGGTAAGTTTGTCATTTCAGTTTTCATTATTTGTTTTGATGTATTTAGATGTCGGACTGATGCTAGTTATTACAGGTACAAATTGCAGAAAAATTGACAACAGGTAAGGCTTAGTTTAGGAACGGTATCTACCTTTCATGTAGACTATTGTCCCCAAAGGGGGCAAATATGTAAGCACAAAAATTACGCACTGCCTCCACGAGGACCCCTATGATGATTCAAATCCTTGTCACGTACATGTAAGCGTGAAAATAAATACCTTAGGCAACAGGCCTCTTGATGACATGTCCTTTCTTCTTGTCTTGTGTCATTTATGCTTTGTCAATTCCCTTCTTCCCCATTTGCGACACTTTTTTGACACTTGTTGAAACACTTGTTGACTTGCATTTTCTAGCTTTTGACCTTGATCCTAAGCCCTGTGAGTGTCTTGTAGGTGAGTTTTCACCTCTCCATTCTGTGTTTCATCTAGTGCACCTCATAGAAGCCTTCTAGAGGTCCCTCGATCCATCTCCTTCTTTTCGTTTTCAATTTCGACCAACCAATCCAAATCTCCCCCTATTATTTCCATATCCCCACTAGAGATCCTGAGGATGCAAGTGGAGATTTGAATTCTTCCACCTGATTGACCTGTTTCTCAATGTAGAAACCATCCTTCTTCTCCCTTATACCTTCTACCATCTTGATTTCTGCATTATGCACTTCTGATCTAGGGTCGCCCCTAGGTGACCCTGACTGACGAAGGTGGCGACCCTACCGTCTTTTAACCTACGAAAAAACTAACATTTCTCTCATGTTTTAGCTCCATTTTCGTCTATTTTTCTTTTTGTTTGCATGATTTTTGGTCCTTGATATAGAGTTAACTATTTCGTGCACCCACACATGCATAATTAGCTCTATTTGATCTCAAATTAACTCTAATGAATCTCATGCATTCTTCTAACTCCTTTTCCTCTTCAGTGATAAGCTATCATTGTTTCATCACTCCCTAATTAGCTGAGTTCACTGGGCAATCAACCTTGTTAACTCCCCAATCTATTCTTATTAAATCATCAATCAAATGAATTAACTCTCTAATCAATCCCTTCCTCAAACCTATAAATACCCCCTCCCCCAAGCACAAAAGGGAGGAAAATGTATTGTGCACACAACTCTTGCCAAGTTTGCTCTCCAAATCTAGCATTCATATGCTCTTACAGGACGAAAGTGCATTTTACTTTTATTGTTCAACCAAGCAACACTACGCTACTTCTTTTTCTATGCCATTGTGCTCAATCCAAGCTCACATCAAGCTCATACAAGCTTCACAAAAGCTTCTTTTTGTTTCTTTGGGTCATTTTGTCGTTAAGAGGATCACCTGCTGTCACAAAAGGATTCGAGGTTGCCTACACAAGGATTACTGAGGGTAGTGGAGTCAACAAATCTTCATCTCTTTCAGGTTCTTTCATTACTTTCATAGTAATTAGATCATCACATTTTGCTCTTGGGAATAGTAACACTTTGCTTTTTCCTTGATAGATTAGATCTTGCATGTTAGATTAATTATTTTGGCATTCCTAGATCTACTTTGTTAGAAAAAGCATATTCACTTTTTATTGGATTAGATTGCATTGAAAACACCAAAACCCCACAAAAACATAGATTAAAGTTTGCATTTAAAAAGTCATATGGGATTGCATGCACATTTATTTCATAGATTAGAAGCATTTTCCTTTCCAAAAATACTCTAAAAAATACCATAAGGATGTTTTGCATATCACTGTTTAGCTTGCATTCATATAGATCTATTAAAATAGACAACTTTGCAAACCCTTGATTTCCTTCACGAGGTAATCTCAGTCAAACAAAAACAAACCCTAGGTCAACAAAACCCTAGGCCAAAACCCTAGATTTGGTTAAAGTTAGCAATTACACATCTTCCTCTATCCTGATTCACGAATGTGTTTAGGAGTAAGAGGAGAGTGGGTAAGGGCTATCTGTGACGAGATTGAGGAGATCCATCTGCGACCACAGCAACAAACATTCATTCCACCACAAGAGGACCCATTTGTTCTCTTGTTGATTGAAGAAATTAGGTAATTGAGACTACACAAAGTATTTCTCTGAGATATAGACATAGCAGAAACAATCAATGAAAAGAACCGCTTACCCACATAACGGTGGAATTCAAGGAACCCAAATAGAAGAAGAGAAACTAGTCACCCTTTAGGTCATAGGGTTATCTCAAGAACCACAAACACACAATAAAATGCACAACAAAGGCCACAGATCTTGCTGACCCCCCTTCGCGAAGTCCAGCTCTCAAACGAGCCAGACCCCCGCTGTGTCTCGCCTCCTCTCAACTAGCTACTTCCACTAAGTGAGAGTGGCATGGCGGATCGCCCTGTGGCAATGAGGGAAAGGGTCCATGTGCATGCCAAAATCTGACCCTATAGCCCCCAGGAAATTAGAGTCATGATTCCGAGCGTACAATCCCAAAATTCAAAATCTAGTATGTATCTAATATGTATTTAGTCTATCTCTGTGCAAGCATTTTCCAAGTTTCACTCGTTTGTTTATGAATTTGCATAATTAGGGTTTTAAACATAATCGGACTAAATCAACACATTAATCAATCAATTCCAAATTTCCTAATCATTCCAAGTGATAGCCAACCTAATAGTCAAGATCCTCTTGCAAAAGTTGTTATTCAACTTAGTTAAATGTCCTTGAATGTATTGAGTGAAAGGAGTACTTAATCAAACTATCAATCCAATGCCATCAACCCTCTTTTCATCCTTTACAAATCTATCTCCTATAGTTTATTTATTTAATTATCACAATCAATAGGTTTGCTCATACTTACCAATTTTCCAACAATGCTTTTGTGAAAAGTTGAAATATACTCAATAGGGTTCTAACTAATGTATTCTCTTAAATAACTCAATCATTTTTCTTTTTATGTAAATATCTCATCATTAGGGGATTATGTGAGTTGATTGCGAGTGGAAACATAGGTGAGGACCAAAGATTAATCTTCCAAATTTTCTAGATTCGTTAGACACAAGGTCATTGGTACCCCTGACAATCACCTTTATCCCACTTTAGGACAATTAACAATTTTAGGTGAAATAGTTTTGACCAAAAAAGTTTCAAGTAAAATAATTTCTGTGAAATGACTTCTAATGGCATGTCTCCTACATGGTCATTGTTGGAGTCTGCAAAATCCTTAAGGTTCTTGGTAAAAACATTTTAAAATTTTTCCTACAAATCTTTTAAACCCTAGCCTTAGTTTAAAATTGATTTAGCATAATCTATTCTATCAGCGACTTGTTTAGACAGTGATTGGCCCTTAAGGGTTTATTTGAAGCCCATCTTCTCATTGTATTACCAATCCCTAAATCACAATATACCACCTAAGGTTGTTATTTCATTTAGTTTTAATCTTTGCATAGGCACTAGTTCCATTAAGCACTTTATGGCCATTGCTCTTCATCCATGTGTCTTTCTCTGATTGCATTGCAATGGTCTGATGTAGCGCAACCTTGTTTTTACCCAATTGCTAAAAAATGCACCAATGCGCTAATGTCTCCACATGTCCGTGGTGGTCTTTCTTTTTTTGTCTCTCATTAGTCCTTTTCTTTTATTCCTTGGTATAAACAAGTCAGTTTTGTTTTTCCATGTGATGACCTCTCATTTCCTCAACACCCGAACTTCCTCCTAGCGTAGCCTTGCTTTAATCCATTTATTTAAAGGTTGCACGGATGCATTGATAAGACACGTGGCCTCAAGGAAATCTCATTCAAACAGGGCCACCAATGTATCTTTTGATTAATACTTAACATTTTTTTATTTTCCATAAATATCCTGATGGTGTAAGCTAAACTTTTCCATTACATGGTGCCACATGGCTGAATCTAGTCTCTTCCTAGGGGATTACCTCCGGTACAGCCTCTCATACGTCTTTTGTGTTAAGGTTGCGCTGATGCGCTATGGTAACATGTGTCCACTATGTGGATTACTTTCAATGACGGAGAGTGGAGGGTCACAAACAGGTGGCATTTCCTTATTATAATGCATGCAGGCTTCACAACGCAACTTTGAAAAGGGTGCTTTTTAAAATCCATGTGCTAAAGATTTAAGTTAGTGCTAGTCATTGATTTCAATTCCCCTCAAGATCAAGGGCTCACATTCAAAGATATTTGTAGTTCGCAGCATGCAGCACAGGTCTCAGCTCATTCGAGCATTCAATACAACTAAGAAGGGAATTCAATTGTGTTTTAAGTAATTGAATCTTAGGATTTTCATCTTGTCGATAAGCGAAGAGGTTAACCAACTATAAATTGCTACAATATGTGCTCTATCAATGGTTCCGACCTGAAAGTCTTAGGGTGATTGTGAGAATGGGTATGTGAAGTTTCTCCCTATACTGGTTTGAATTTTCCATCACTAGGGCTTCTTGTTTCAAAAAAGAATTGTATCCCCTACGACTATTAAATTGGGCTTTGTATTTTGTGAATTCCCTACAACAATTATGATTGTTAAATTTAAAAAATGAGTCAAGGTCCTTCACAAGGTGGTAGGGCAAAATGCAGTTCAACGCAGGACCTTATGAGTTAGCTCCCTAGCTCTACTAAGAATTATAAACATGCCCAAGGCATGGGAATTTTCTCTGCAAATATTCTAGACAAGTATGAGTTTGTTAGGGACCCACTTGGATAACATGCCCTTATTCTATATGTGTCATTCATGACACTATCTTGAAATGATTGCTGGCAAAAATTTGATTACATCAAGGTGTTATTGAATTGCTTGTTGCCAAAATTTTTTCATAAACTTTGATAGTATATTGGAATGTAAATTATGATGGAATCCTAGAGTATTCACTAAAGGTTTGACATATTAAGATGTTTTTAAAGTGTGCTTCAATACTTTTCCCCTATCCTTATCAAGGTCAAAAAATTCTTTAACTCTTTGACCAAAGCATAGGCCTTTTTCTCTACAAAGTTATACCTCAAATTGGTGTACTTCAATGTTTGGATGAAAAAAGCAATTAGGAGATCATTTGCATTATCTTCTCCAATATTTTGAGTTAGCACTATACAAATGCTCGCTTCTCCTCCATAAACATATAGAATAAAGTCCTTGGAGAAATCTGGATTGATCAACATTGGTTCTTTTGAAATGGCCTATTTGATTTTCTCAAATACATACTTTCATTTTTTAGTCCGTCTTAATTTTTGGTCCTTTTTAAGCATCAAGGTGATGAGATGCACTATGCTTTCAAAGTTAAATATGAACTTGATAACAAAATTAATCTTTCCTAGGAAATATTGTAGACACTTCTTATGCTAAGAAAGTAAATTGTATTCTAGTATAGATTGGACCCTTTTAGTATCGATGGCTATACCATTCTTAGAGACAACTTGTCCAAGTAACTTCCCCTGAGGCACACCAAATATGCACTTCTTTAGGTTTAGAGAGATTCCAAACTACTGACACCTTTAAAAGTATTTTTTGGATGATCAGAATAATCCTCCTTATTCTTAGATAACACTATTAGGTAATCAAGGTATAATAGGATGATCTCATTTATTAGATCCTTAAAAGAAATATACATTGCTCTGTAAAATGTTGTTACAACATTTGATAGTCTTGATAGGCAAAGGTGCTCCACTTAGAGGTGAATGTAGTTTTGTTCTAGCCTTCCTCTTTAACCAATATTTGATTGAAGCCTAGGAAGAAGCCATCCAACATGGACATCTTATTAGAACCAAAAATCATATATAATTTGATTCCTTGATGACATGGATAGTGGTTCTTTAGTGATGCTCTTTTTAGGTCTCTTAAATCCACATAAAGTCATATTTCTCCATTCTTCTTCTTGATAGGCACTAGGCTAGATACCCAAGTTGAGCACTTGATTGGATATATGATATTTGAGTTGATCCACTTGGTAAGATCATGCTTCATGATTGGTTCTATCTTTGGATTGATTAGCCTTTGTTTCTATCTTACAATCTCGTTTTCTAGTAGTAGTTCAATCCTATGTTGCATCACCTCTTTATTATAGCATTTTAGTCCATCAAACTCCTAGGCCATAACTTGGTCATGTGTGGTACAAAGATTAATAAGGTGCTCCTTTTCTTCCTTAGTAGAAAGTACATCAACAATGTAGTTTAATCTCTAGTATCGATAACATGAAGAAAATGACATGAATGGATGCCCTAAATATCTATATAAGTAAGGACAACTTATATATTTATTCAAGGAGGGGTTAACTCTCTTCAACAAAGTCTACACACTCCACTCTTGTCACAATAGCCCTAAACCTCTTGACACAACAAAATGTTTCAGTCCTCATTGCTATCCTAAAGAGGAATTTTTGTGACACAACATTAATTAGCACCTCCTAACAAAATTTAGGTTCAGATAGCAATAGTTGTAAGTCTCTAGTAGTTACACCCATCAAAGCATTCATAGTTTGATGAAATACAATGACTTGTCCCATGTCACTTGACTAATCTTGCAACTAAAGACTAAGCATATAGTTGAATTCATAATTTGTTACATTTTAAGCAATGCCAAATGTTATCAGATATTTGGAAAACTTTTTTTTACATTTATTTTCACCAAGAAGAAGAGGGAAAGAAAGGTAGCAAAAGCTATCTATCTATAGCCTCGTTACAGTGGCAAAAAAACACATTGTTTGTTATATCCAAAGTTAGGAGTATAGAAGATTGCACAAGAAAGACACGACCATCCTTGTTGTGGGAGATACTATTTTCTCTAGACAAAGATGTAACATGCCCAACAAAACCTTTAAAGGCATACCAACAACATAGTGCCTCTACTTCATCCAAGATAAGATCTACTATAATCTTAGTAGAGTACATAATATCAATGATATTTCCATTCTATGACACAACATGACCACTCCTAACTACAAGCATTGATGGATGTTCCTTTGAGCATAAGTCATATAGTTGCCTACCCTCAACGTTGCAATGTCCACCCCAAAACATAACATCAATACTATATCCAGACAAGTCTATTAGATAGTCAACATGTTTAGTTATCTCCATACCAGCTCTTTTATGCATAGTCGATGTAGTGGAAATGGACTCAACAACACCAACAACATCACCCAATGCATTTGTGACAACTAAACCAAGGTCTTATAATCATGTGAAGTGGAAGTTATCAATGGTTATATTGTAAAGATCAATATCACAAGAAATAATAATTGATAAAGCTAAAAGAAGATCTCCCATGAGCCTAGGCACTAATTATAGTTGGGGTTTGCAGTCTTCATACAACCATTAAATATGATGTAGATCATACTTACTTGAACATCATTAAACTAATGAACTACATCATCAAAAAAATTTACATGTGTTTAACCTCTAGTAGGGTCAGTAAAGTCAAAGCCAAAAACCTTCGCATCATCTATGCTATTTTTAAAGGCACAAAGCACACCCTTGGATAGCACTCTATCTTGGATTGACAGATACTTCAAATTAGGGCTCAATTCACCAATTGACATGGTTTCATTAGGTGCTTTTAATTTAGAGGCATGAGAGTGTAATGTCAAACTATCTGTAGATGTACCTACACTAGAGGATAGACCATCCACCTTTTTTGACCCCAAATGATGAATGAGAGGGGCATAACTAAGGGGAATAGGTGCACCAAAAATAGAAGCCTTCACAAATAGTACTTTTAATGAAATAATAATAATTGACCTCCAAAGCAAGTAGATAACAATAAACACTCAAAAAACATTGCATAAGAATAGGAAAGAAGTCATAAAAAATGTAAGCACAAGCATTTGCTTACATCAGTATTTGGAACACCCAGTAAGCATACCTAGTCAACTACACATGGACCCCTCCAAAATTTCACCACCAGTAGCAAGCTTGTTATACTTCAAGGGTAAGAGACCATCATGCATGTGAACCTCATAAGAGATTTGAACTTTATATTTCAAGAAAGAACTATGTGTAGTAAGAATGGGCTCCAACTTCATGACATGCAAGGAAGGGCGCAACCCATAGGTGCTTGCAAGAAGTTTGCTAATAGCAACATCACTTAATGAATTGTCAATTAGGTATTTAGAGAGTTGAAGGAAATGGGCTTGCCATCATTTTTTTTAGAACAAGAGCTAGTGAGGAACAAACCCAACAAAAGGAAGGGATATAAATCTAGCACAATGCAATAACATAGTAATGCACATTAACAATGATCTTTTATGTGTGAAAAGATACTAAATACCACATAATCAAAACCATGGTATATGTGGAACAAAATGTAAACCTAACTATTGACTTGAGGAAGACCACATGAACACAAATTCTTGTAGGAGGAAAAATCAAGCACACATAATAATTTTGTCTAATTAAAACAACAACACATGTTATATTTACAAACACTACAAAATGGTTGATTATAGAAATGCCAATGCATAGAAAATGCTGGCAAACAACTTGTTTATAATGTGATCTAAAACTTTACAAGGAAAGGTTAGAAGAGCACATTCAAAAAATATTAATCAAGATTGCATATTATGCAAGTAATGCTCAAGCACATCCAATAACCTAGCAACTCCACTCAATCCATATTATTGTTCGAAGAACATATCCTTCAGCAAGAGGAACAACACATCAAACTTATCATACATCATAGCCAAGATTGTAACTCACCCACCTCCAATGAATGTGTGGAAAGATATATTCCTCTAACCCTTTGAATCAACCCACGACAACACTGAGACAACTCCATTGAAAGCCATTGTAGTTATGTTACCACATTTGCATTCTAATCAACATTCATAACAGGGCCAATAAAGGAAGAACAACTACACTCTCATTTGATCCAGTGGTCAAGAGCTCAACAAACTCAACAGGATGTGGAGGTGAACCCATAACCTTGATCTTAATGCTTTAGGAAAAAAAATTAAATTAAGCATCCTCTAACTCAAAACAAATATGAACATATAAGTTTGAAACATATAAACATGGGCAGCCATACGATGAGAAATAAGACCACACAAAATAACAAACAAAAATAACTATCTTAACTATTCTCCAAGTCCATGGCAATAACATAATCTAACTTGAATATGCATGGCTTCTTGTAACCCAATGTCCATACAAAAGAATAAATCATTTTTTAAATATTTCATATACTTTTCCAAAAGTCTATTATACCTAACTTGACTATATAAGCTATATATGACAGCTTTCTAAACTATAGATCATAGCCTCCTTGCACTATACTTATTAGTAGCCTCCCTACTACATGGAATACTCTCAAGACACACATAAAAAATAAAGCATGCTCAAGAAAAAATTATAATATTTTCTCTTAGATGTCTAACAATATTTAACAAAATGTAGAATGTTTTTTGCCACATTTGTATTATTGTTTCACAAAACCTATAGACACTTTTGTGACCCAAAAAAGTGTGAATGGGGATAACCATTAGACATGCGTGATTGGGGATATTCATGTAAGGACCTAAAAAATATACCATTATTTTCTTGAATTAAAAATGACATTCAATATACCTAATTAGTTTAAGTAGACATGCGTGATAGGGGATGGTCATGTAAGGACCCAAAAAATATGCCATTATTTGCTTGAACAAGAAATGGCATTCATTATACCTAATTAGTTTAAGTAGACATGTGCACTTGGGGAGAATCATGTGAGAACCTACAAAAAGGGCATAGCTTTGTTCTCCAAGTTAAATATTGCAACATCATTGTCAACTCTAACTTAACGTTAAGGTCTCCAACTATGATTTAATTACAACCAAGTTTTAATCAAGCATTGACCAAACTCAACTTAAAACCAAGTATAAGATCGACCCTAGATTTTAACTATGACTAATTTATTCAACATCCAATGGCTTCATCCATATAAAGTAATAATCCAAGTAGATGTATTTACAATTACAACATGTTAATTTTAATCAAATATTCACAACTAACCAAGAATTTGCCTATAGTCATTTTAATGGATGAGATAACTAGCTCTCACACTCCATAGACTTAAAAGTATCATAATATTTCCATAATCAAATTCATTCCTTATTGATCCAAGTATCAAGAAATTCCATGTATTCTCAAACTGCATCCTCAAGCCTATATTCATGTAGAAGAACAAAAACTATAAAAAATTATCAAGAAATATAGAATGTCAAAAATGTAATTACTAATTTGGCCCTTCCCCTCAATTTTTTTTCTTCCATTTCTTCATATTTACTATGTGTAAATATTTAAAGGTAAGCATAAATTTACTTTGCCACTTCCTCTACATATGTTCCTCCAACAAACAATTTAAACATGCAAAAGAAAAAAACCAAATTATTACTTCACACCTTCTCCAATGCTCTTCAATTCATCCTCCACTCCTTTATCTCCATATTCTCTCCATGTAAATGTTGTATTATTTTGATATCATATCCTAATATGTAGTATTTAATATATACATAAATTAAAGTGAATGCTAGAATAATAAGATACATTAGACAGTTTTGAACATTACAAATTGTATTAATAAAAAATTAAAAAATAATTGAATAATTTTTAACAAATTAATTTAGAAACTTTGTATTATGAGCACTATAATAATCTGCCATAACAAGTACTAATAATATTGCACTCCATAACAAGTACTAATAATATTGTAGTTGGGATGCCGGGGATTCTTTAAAGTTCTGAATCTCTGACTCCTAGTTCAAATGTTCAATTTCTACCCGACTTGCTGACTTTCAATAGCACACTTTCCCAAGTGGAATTTTGTTGCATTGGCATATAGTACGAAGGAATGACACTTGTCACTTTGCATTCAATTTGAAGTATGTGAAGACACAGTGGCACAATTCTTGGAGGGAAAGTCAAGGCATACATTTATGAGTTATAAAGATAAATTGGCTGCCAGCATTTAACATCTTTCCTTGGCGAATTTATGAGAAGTGACTTTGATAAATTCTTGAGCTTGCCTAAGGTGATACTGTGTGCAAGGGAATGCCTTACAGGAGAACAAACGACTAGTTTTCTATGTGCAAAATTTCAGCACAATTCCATTTTCATAGGTCAACATAGCTAGCAGCTCCCTCTCTTATAAAGGCTTAATATTTTCTTTGAGGAGTTAGAGATTTCCATTCCCATGTATCTGTGCAAGGAATTTCCTATTGGTGTCTTGTCTCATCCTCTGCTCTCTGCATATATCTTTGAGTCTCTAGTCTTCTAGTTTCTTGAGTACATAAAGATGAAGTTCAAATTCCAAGGGACCCCTATGGATTCTATCATCGAGAATGGTCTTTCTGAAGTGAGAGATACAAATTTAGGCCATGTTGATTTAGATGATTTTTGGAGGAGAATGCAGTCTGGGAAAAGAACTCCCTTGGTAGAGATAGTGGCTCAGATAAGGCTGGTGGCTTTCTGCTTGCTATGCATTGTCCCGAATTGATGGTTGCATGTGCCAATGGCTATTTTCCAGACTCCCAAGAGATAAAGACCTCTAGTGGTGTCGTGGTACAAGAATTGACTCTGAGTCTATTGCTTCAGCCTTGAATTTGGAAGAATATGAAGACAATGTTGATGTTTCTGTATCCTCGGCCTGTAATTATTATAATGAGAGGAAGGATTAGTGCCGTACCTATATTGCTAAGCATTGGTTAGAGATTGAGAAGACTGGTAAGTCTCAGCTTCCCACTAATCTGAGAAGGAGCCATTTCAAGGAAGAAATTTTAGATATTATAACCTTGCTAAATATGGTAGTTAGGAGTCCCAAGTCGGATGTTTTTGAATTCTGGATGTGCAGGTTTATTTTATTGATTTGTGGAGACCACCATATTGACTGGCTAAAGATTATCAGTGATTGTTTGCATGAATAGCTAATGAACTTTACAAAAAATGTGAACTTCCACATGTGTGATGCAGAGTGCCCAGCAGAAGCGGATGAAGATTTGACTATATCTTCCCTATCGGCAAGAGGTCCTCCAGTGTTTCGCCGAAGTCAAGGATGTCTTCGCTATCGGAAAGACATGAACTATCGGCCGAACCTTATTCTTTTATCCCGATGGCCAAGTTCTCACCGATATCTCCTTAGTGGTTCGTTGCCTATCGGCAACACCTCATTCTATCGGACCACGAGAAATTTCTTATGCCGATATACTTCGTCACGCCGATGACCAATCTTTGTCGGCCAGACTTCCTCCTTCGGTGAAGCTTCTTTCACCTACACCGACACCTTGTCTCTCGCCGATATCGTCAGGCACATCGGCCAGACCTCCTGCTTCGGTAAGACTCCGGTTCGTGGTCCCGATGGTTCATCTCACTCCGACGAGTCCTTTGTCGCTGAGACTTCTCGAACTTCTTCCGATGAACTTCTATCGGCGGGACTCTAACGGTCGCCGTGACTTCTTCGGCTTCCCCCGACAAGGTTCCTCACGCCGATACTCTTTATCGGCAATACTCCGAGGATGTCTCACCGATCGGTGAAACTTTATACCGTCGGCTAAGTATATTTTCCTTAGCCCGATATCGTTTCTCTCACCGATGCGAACAACAATGGTATGTGTCTCCGGCACTATACCAATCTTCGGCAAGACGGAGGGCCTTTCACGCCGATGGATCTCCAACTGTTCTGAGGCGCCGAACCAGAATTCCCTTCGACAGAACAACGGAATTAGGCCGTTTCATTTATCAAACCCTCGATCACTTGTAGCAATCTGATCCCACATCAAAACTATCCAATTTCACTCCGATTTCCCGACTAGCCACATGACAATGTCTAGTCGAACTTGACTGAGTTCGCTGGCTTCCTGGGTAAGAATTCAACAACAACAAACGTGAGAAATCTTTCCCCCATCCCACTGTTACTATACAGGGCTTCAGTGGACAGAGGAAAGGGCCTCCATGTATGAATCAAAACCCTACTCCTAGGTTACGAACCAGCCACTGAGGAACCGTGGGTTTTACACCGTCTGCACACTACAGAGTCACTATGGATTGACGGATAGCATCCGGTTAGGGTTCTATTTACAAAATCAGGATAAAGATATCAAATCACTAAGAACAACCAAGAACATCAACACAGATCATACCCAGAACTCTCTTTATTCAGTTATCAAAAAAAGAACTTGTTGTAATACACACTTCTCTCTCTGCTCCGTGTGACATACAACCTGCCTCTAAAGAAGATGTAGAGACAGCAGTTATCCCCTCCAACCGTGCAAACTGATTTTCAAATCAGTTAGCCGTTGGTTTACCCGTCATACAAGCAAAACTACATGTGTGCCTTGCACAATTACATTCATGGGACCAAATTGACCCTTATTACAAAATGAAATGGCTTAAGAGCCTTATGAGACAACAAAAGAAAAGATGATCCTGCACTACAGAGAATGTGCTCCTGCACCAATGTGTTCCCTGTTGGTCTACATCTTGGCTCGAAGAGAGGCTGCTTGGCCTAGTTTGAGGACTCAAGGGAGTCCTACGGCAAGTACACATGTGTATCAAATTTTTCCCCAATTGTAGAAGAATGAAGGTATGCTAGACTTTAGATGTGTTAATGATGTTTTTTCTATGATGTTAGCTAAGAGAATTGATGGCTCAATGGAGAAATGGTTTTCAATAGAAGCATCTACATTAATCATGAAGTTTGGAAGTTTTTATATACAGTTTGATTGTTTCTCCTATTTGAGAATCAAGAGTTTTTTAAAATGCCCCATTAAAATTGCCACAGTACCCTTCTGATTATTTGGTGTTGCTGGAGGTATGCTGCCAAATGGTAATGGTGAATGTTAAGTACTAGGCTATGAAAAAGAAAGGGCATTCTTTCCCTATGTCTCTGTCTTTTTTGTGCAGGGGCACCCTCATGCACATGTTAATCAATTTTGGGTTTTGTCTTGTTTTGATAATAATTGATGTAAATAAGCTCATTTAAGACCATGTTATGTGTGTTAGAGTCCATGTTAGGTCATTAGGTGTGTGGAAGTGTCTAGTTGCACGAAGTTGCAAAAACATGGACAATGAAGAGTTTTCAAGCACCCAAGTCATAAAAAAAGCAATAAAAGAATCCCAAGAGTCACCTTTCTCCAAGTTGGACGCCACCAAGAAAGAAAAGGAATACCAAGAGTCATTGGATCCCAAAATGAGGAAGATGAAACTATGCAAAGGAGATCTTATAAATAGATTGAAGTTTGGCTTCAAAGAGGCATTGAAAAATAAGAGAGGAGCCAAAGTTTATTTCTAATTTTTTTAGGTCATCAAGAGGACGTCCATAGGTGATGCTGAAGAGAATTCTCAAGGGAAATATATCCATTTTGATGAGGCAAAGAAAGTGAATGTCCATGGTGACTTGTTAGGTGAAAAATTCTAGATTTGTAAGTTTTTGGTGGTGGATAGTTGGAAAGTTTGATATAGATAATTCATAGTTGGATTTGTGGAGGTTATGTAGGTGTGTTGCTACCTTGATGGGCTGCATAAAAAATTTTGGGTTGTAAGTATTTGTTGTTGTTCATGTTTTATGAAATCCTCAAGATATTGTGTTACTTCATAGCTGAAATTGTTGTTACAACATTCACAAATTATATTCACTTAAGGGCTACAAATTTAAGAGATTAATATATGTTTATTTTGCTGCAACTAAAGCAATTAAAGGGACAAACAAAAATATTTAATGGCTGGAATTTATCAAAGTTGATTTTCATCTAAGAGAAGAGGAGTAAAACAACAATATGAAGGCTAAAATTTAACAAGGTTATGTTGGCATATACAATTTGTTTCAATTTTTGAAGTTTTGAGCACATGATTATAACAATTTGAAGGCATGAATATTGTTGTTATTTCAATGTATGTAAGAGAAGTTGATTGGGCTGCATAATGGGACAATACTTCATTGGATTATCTTGTCATGACTACATCAAATTGGTATCAGAGATAGAAGATCTTTGGGAATGATTTATTCTTTTGGCTAATGTGGTTTAGTGAGATTTGATTTTGAAGGATGGCTCTTAATAAGAAGAAAGATGGGAAAGGGGCATCATCATTATTAAATAGATTGCTCAAAGTGGTAGAGAGGTTACATGAGGAAGAAATGGCAGCCAAGAAAGCAAGAAAGATGGCAGAGGAAAGATTATTTAGGACTGCCTGGAAATCCAAAGGTAAATGTTGTAAAGTTGTGATTTTAGATATCTGCATGGATAATATTATTTCTGAGTATATGGTAGATAAATTGGGTTTGAAATGAATACCACATCCCGCACTCTATTTAGTGACTTGGCTTCAAATAGGTACCCAGGTAACCGTAAGTGAACAATTCAAAGTTGAGTTTCAAATAAGCCCTTATAAGGATGAAATAGTTTGTGATATTATGCATTTGGATGTATGTCATATTGTGTTTGAAAAGTTGTGGCATTATAGTAGGGTAGTGAAGTATAACAAGAAAAATAAGACATATGAGTTAGACAAAGATGGGATGAAAATTGCATTAACCACTTTGAAGGATGAGTGGATAGGAATGGAAAGCTTATTGTTAAGTGAGAAGACAACAGTACAAAAATATGAAGCAAATCCAAAGGAGGTAATGGTTGAGAAAACAAATATTAAAAATAACATGTTTGAAAAATCAGTTGAATGAGAAATGGAAGAGTTTTCTTTTGAATTTTATCAAACTTATGAAAGTAATAGTGACATTGATGTTGAAGTGGGTGATGTTCAGGAAGAAGAAGAAGAAGAAGAAGAGACAACAAAAGAAGTTGTAGAGGACTCAAGGATAGTCCAAAGAGAGAAGATAGTTATGGAGGATAAGGAGATAGCATGGTTCTCAGGAGAAGAACCGAGAGTTGAGAATGTTGATGTCAAGGAGAATGGAAGAATGGATGAACAATTCAAAAATGAAAATGAATGGCTGAGTATGGTTGAGGTGCAGCCAAAGAATTTGGAGAATAATGAAGAGAAAAGAATGTGTGGCAAACAACATGAGGTGGATGAAGAAGTGAAGTATGAAGAAGAAAATATGATTTCTTTAATATGTTTGTTTCTTGTGTAGGTAAAGAAGACAAAGTGGATGAAAGAGAAAATATATTTACTATTACAGTCCAAGGTCAAGTTAGAACAAGCAAACAAACACAATCACGTGGCTACATTGTACCAAGTTGGCCTTGGCTCAAGAAGCATGTTGTTGGACCAAAAAGCACAAGTGTACCAGTAGATACAAATGTACTTGAGATCCAGCAAAACAAAAACAATGCACACATGCAAAGGAACTGGAAGACAAAAAAGAAGATCCATATTTGAGGTGGAACTCAAATTTTTTTTTTCCTGGGGAGTATGGTGTAGGGGCACCCTCGTGCACATGTTAATCAATTTTGGGTTTTGTCTTATTTTTATAATAATTGATGTAAATAAGGTCATTTAGGACCATGTTATGTGTGTTGGAGTCCATGTTAGGTCATTAGGTGTGTGGAAGTGTCTAGTTGCACAAAGTTGCAAAAACATGGACAATGAAGAGTTTTTGAGCACCCAAATCATAAAAGAAAGCAATAAAAGAATCCCAAGAGTCACCTTTCTCCAAGTTGGATGCCACCAAGCAAGAAAAGTAATACCAAGAGTCATTGGATCCCAAAATGAGGAAGATGAAACTATGCAAAGGAGATCTTATAAATGGATTGAAGTTTGGTTTCAAAGAGGCATTAAAAAATAAGAGAGGAACCCAAGTTTATTTCTAATTTTTGCAGGTCATAAAAAGGACATCCATAGGTGATGTTGAAGAGAATTCTCCAAGGGAAATACATCCATTTTGATAAGACAAAGAAAGTGAATGTCCATGGTGACTTGTTAGGTGAAAAATTTTGAATTTGTAAGTTTGTGGTGGTGGATAGTTGGAAAGTTTGATAGAGGTAATTCATAGTTGGATTTGTGGAGGTTATGTAGGTGTGTTGCTACCTTTATGGGCTGCATAAAAACTTTTGGGTTGTAAGTATTTGTTGTTGTTCATGATTTATGAAATCCTCAAGATATTATGTTACTTCATAGCTGAAATTATTGGTACAACATTCAAAAATTATATTCACTTAAGGGCTGCAAATTTAAGAGATTAATATATGTTTATTTTGCTGCAACTAAAGCAATCAAAGGGACAAACAAAAATCATTAATGGCTAGAATTTATCAAAGTTAATTTTCATCTAAGAGAAGAGGAGTAAAACAACAATCTGAAGGCTGAAATTTAATAAGGTTATGTTGGCATATACAATTTGTTTCAATCTTTGAAGTTTTGAGTACATGATTATAACAATTTGAAGGCATGAATATTGTTGTTATTTCAATATATGTAAGAGAAGTTGATTGGGATGCATGATGGGACAATCCTTCATTGGATTCTCTTATCATGACTGCATCACTTTTTATTCTTGCAAAAGTAATGATGGTGCTCAAAATATTGATAAGTTGTTGTCTGAGTTCAGTCTTCATAGTTTGTCTCCCCATGTATCTTTTGACAATAAGAATTTTCTAAAAGAAAACATGCATGGAGGTGGTTCCTAGTTACACCATCCTCAACTCGAGGATTTTTGGGAAGATTGTGTTGATGAGAGAAAAGTTCAAAGAAGGAAATGGATGAGGTTGACTGTAGATTAGGTCCACACCTTCAAGTTGAATATTCAGGTCCCTGATATCACTGATGATTTTTCAAATATGTTGGGTGAAGGTTTATGATGCAGTGTCAAGAGAACCCATGCCTCCTGTAAGATGGTCTGAAAAGGAGGTCACTGATATAATGTTGCTTTCTTTGCATGTTTTGAGAAGGACAGAGAAGTGGTTACAAGGAAAGGTGAAGGAGTGTGTTGGTTCCACGACACCAAGGGACTCAGCCTCTCAGAATCAGGCCAGATCTCATACTACCAATTCATACAAAAAATCATCTAGTTTGGACCTGACTCTCCAGAGAGTCGACTCACAATTGAATGTTGATGATGAAAGGCCACCTAAATAAACTATAAGGATGAAGACAACTTGTGAAAAAGATGTCCAAACAATGAAGAGAAATACCAGATTGGCTACTTCATCATCCAAAGCAGACCATGTGCCCCCGCCTAACCATCCTATGAGTGATTCTGATTCTTTCATTTTCTCTCAAATTGGAGAGGATAATTTATTGCATTCTTTACTTAGTCCTCCAAATTTCCCACAACAAAGAGAATTACCAGAGCAAAATTATCACCCTATACCTATAGTAGCTACTTCCAATGCCACTAGTGTGTTAGCTCCATCCCCAAATTGGTTAAAAATGGTAGTCCAAAAGAAGAAGAGATACACCCTTCTTGCTGATGAAGGTGTTGATACTATAGTCAGTTTGTTGCAAATGGTTCCAAAACCCAAGCGTGCAAAAAGGATGTCGAGAATAGTGATTGATGCCACCTCGGGGAACTAGTTTCTAGAAATTGTAGATCCACTGGTAGAAAAAAATGAAGATGAAGTAACAGAAGCCGAATTCAAAGTAAATTGAGTGGATCTGGGACCATCAACTACTGAAGGTGATTTGTATCATGTTCATTATTCAGTGGATAATATCTCTAAAAGGGTGAAAGGACTGCAAGAAGAAAATTCAAAGTTGCTAGCACATGTAAGTTCCTTGTCCTCTTTTGCTAATTCAATTGCCAAAGTGATAACTCCCTCAACTGGAACCTCCTCAGAGTTCAACCTCCGCACCCTTGATCCAAATTTTCTTCAACAAGTCAAAACTTCTTTATCTTTGAGAAAAGTTATGGATCAATGGGTTGAAAAGATTGTTTTTGATGGTCTTATTTTATTGAGGAGGCAGTTAAATTATTTGATGTCATACATACTAAGAGGGAAGTTTTAATACTAGAGTTTGATAAGACCCGGAGTGATCACCACAGCCTATGTGTTGCCTCTAAGGAAATACAAGAGATAGCCAACATGGATCCTAGTATCTTGAGGGCTGAAGAAATCATAGCTGATCCCAAAGAGATGGATACTGCTGTGTGGGCTGATACATTAGAATGGAAACTCTATATCATTACTGCAGCTAAAGAGGAGATGGGAAAGGCAATGGAAATTTATTACAAAGAGATGATGAGGATTAAAAAGGACTTTGTAGCTTTAGAGGTAGAGGCTAATGGATCTAATGATGAAAAACTATTGGATGTTAGAATAATTAAACAAAATTTCAAAAAGGTGGTGACGGAGGAAATAGTGAATTACAATGTAATTACAGGGGAGTCATTTGCGAGACTTTCTAAATTGGCAGCCTACATTAGTAGTTGCAGAAGTGGCATTGATGAAGCATGTCGTAAGGTGATCGACTCTGAAAGGGTGATCATAAGAGGAAGTGTCGCATCAGTATGATAGGGTCTCCACTTGGCATGTCGTTAACACCTATCATCAATAAGTTCAGAGCATACAAGGCCAGGTTAAGAGCATAGGTACCTCAAGTTGTGTAAAGTGTCACTGGAGAAGGTGAACAATCAAAGGGAGATGAAGAGATGGACAAAGTGGCTGATGGCGATGGGGACTTGTAAGTCCTCAATTGATTTGAATTTCATGTTTTTAAGTTATCTCATAGTTACTCTAAAACTATTGGCTCTGGAGGGCCCCTTTTATTATTATTATTGTTTAAACATCTTAATCAGTGTTTTCAAGATGTCGTTATGGTTTTTAAAGACAGTTATGATTTGCCTTAGCTATAAATTCTAGATAGCTAGTTGAATTCGGGATCTTTGGAAAGACTTTGTTTTACAAGGGTGGTAGTGAAATTTTTTTTCAGCTACTTTGATATATGCAATACAAGTTAATACAGTGGAGATTTGGGTGATCATGGACTTTATGTTGTGATTAATTGAATTCATATTCTTCTTGAGTTGAATGTGTATCTGCTATTGTTAATGGTAGTCATGTGTTTTGGTGGTTGGATTTCGTAAATCTTGCTCACTACTGAGAATAGTTTATCTATTGATATATCATTTAAGGTGGTGAATATATGTGTACATGTGTGCTATTGTCAATGTATGTTATGCGGCTGGAAGTCTGTGAACTCCTAGTTTTTGAGTTGTAAATTTACCTTTATTTCTTTCTAGTTAAAAGCTCTGCCTTTGTTTTGCTTTTTGGTTAAAAGTAATCTTGAGTTTTTCATTCATCAGAATATCTGTCAAAGGTAGCTGCACCTTGTTAAATAAGTAGAGAGCCTGTGTAAAATACCAATACATTAGGCTCAACTTTTGATTACATTTGTCACTTGTCAGGGTGTGAGTATATAGAGTTAGGTGACAAATCTATTAACCAACAATGACAAGGAGTGATCATCATTGGTATAAAAAATGTCTGTGGATTAGGCTATAAATTAAGGTCTCTACTACTACTTTGGGCATTGTCCTCCTGGTACAGACATTATAGAGCTTCATCTTTTGTGTGTGTTTTACTCATTGTCCTATTCCTTAGGATTTTCTTCTCTTTTCTCATGGTTAGTAATATGTCCATACAAAATTAAGAGTTTAGAGTGGATTTCCTAAGGGATCAGTGGTTCTAGCAAAATTGGGGAAGTTTAGCAGCATTTGTTGAACCATTGTGGCTCCATTTTTTCCCCTTGCTTTCATCTAGATGAGGGTTTTGTACCCCAGTCTTCACACTCCCATTGTTCCTTGCTTCTGCATGACTTCAACTTGGGCTTTGAGGAGGAGAGGTGGCATTGCTCTCCCTCCTTTTCCCTCAACATTGTGGGTCATGGCTCAGCATGGGTCATAGTGGACGGTGTGTTGTCTCTTTGGATGGAGCTAGTGAGCATCTTGGAGGGAACTATCGCTACTGCTATTCCTTGCTTAGCTGGAGTTTTGATGTAGTCAGACCCAGCTATGAGTGGCATCCTCTAGTTCATCATTAGGTGAGTTAGTTGGGAACTTCTCACTTATAAGAGAGGATTTGTCTGCCTATGCCTGTGACTGGTCACAGTAGGTGGGACCTGAGCTTTCGATGCTTCATTTCTCTTTTGATCCTTGCTAGCACTCCCTTGTCTACTCTTGTCGCTGGTGATGTTTGGTGAAGGATCCTTGCATGGGAAATAAATGTCCTCATGTGAGGTGGGGCTGAGCTATTATAGCACCTTGTAATCCCCATTGTTCCTTCAAAAACATGGCTAATCTCCATGTCAACAACATGAAAACATGCAAGACAAAATTAGTAGCTCCAGTCTACTTAAGGAAATGATTTGTTGTAGGGAACGTTCTTTAGTGGATCAGAGGTGGTTATTCTAACACTTTGATGTATTCTGAAATTCAAATGATAATGTGAGACTTGTCATGCCCAAAATAGCATGTTGCTTGTTGTTCCTTTGCGTTATAAAAGGGATTTCAAGGCTATTTTGGGTGTGGTTGGTTATTGTTTAGTCTCTTGGTAAAATGTTGGCAGAACTATAGTGAAGCAGAGATCCTGCTTATTAACCAATGTATAGAGTTTTATGATATGTGTTTTTTGTTAGTTGCTAGTCAGTATAGTATCTATATGAGATATATTGTAAATTTTTGAGAATAGTTGTGTCCTAATGTATGTTTTATGAAAGTTATGAACTAAATATATTGAATATGGTTTAGTTTATCTCTATAACAGTTTCTTATAAATGTATTTTTCTGTGAATGACTCTTGTTCAAAGAATGGGTTAAATTTCCTTAAAAGAAACATTGACTTGTATGGATATGTGCAAGGATAACTAAGTATGACTATTTCTTAGAATATATTTGATGTGATATTGTAATGTAGTATCACAAAGCTTTAAAGATGCTCAAGTTAAAAACTGACTGTAATTTTTAGTTGCATTCACTTTGACTTTGTACCCTTAGGATATGGCGATGATTTCCTTGTTCTTGTGCACGTTCTTCAGCACTAATGTATGGTAAACTTATCACCCAATACTTTAAAATCAATCCTTGTTATGTCCAATGCAATATTTTTATCTCATTCTATGTTTTGAGGTGCATTAGTAGTTTGAACGATTTTGAAGCCATGTCTTCATCTTTTAATGTCCTCAAATACTTCAGTATATAACATATCTACTTATCTAGTACTTATAACAAATTGACTTAAGAGAGAAATAAGTATTGTATGGGATCACCCTCCCAGGTTTTGTAGAGCCTGAAGTGAAGAGGGAAAGTTTTCTCTAAACTTTCACCTATGTGTTCGCCAGCCCCTCATAATAGATAAACATTGACAGTGGCTAAGTCATAGGTTATTCTATGAGACAAGTTTGGGAATTGAAAACAACCAACATGTTCTTTACCTGAGTCTTGGGAGAATGTTATACTCACTATCACTACTAACCTCTTAGATCCCAAGTTGGATGCCCTTGTTGCAGTTTTACTGTCACAGGAATTGAGAAAGAAGAGTTCAAACAGTTTAGGTGATGCTCTTAGTGTCATGGGAAGGTCTAAGGAAAGAGGACCAAAAGGAGATCAGAAATGGGCTAAGGACAAGTCCAAGGGTTGTTGTAAGACTCTTGGGAAGAAGAAAAGAGTTAAGTGTCAGAATTGTGGTAAAAGGGGACATGTAAATAAGGGGTGTAGAAACCAAAAGAAATAATGGGAGAGTGTTTCAGATAAGTCCTCGAATCCAGGTGAAGATGTTTTACTTTCTACATGCAATATTGTTTCTAATGAACACTAGTTAGTTGACTCAGGATGCTCGTTTCATATTACCCCATGTAAGGAATGGTTTTCCACATACGAAGAGTATGATGGAGGTAATATCTACCTTGGAGACAACCCTACATGTCTGATAGTTGGGAAAGGCAAGGTATTGTTGTGTTTTAGTGATAGAAGGATTAAAACCCTCCCTAGTGTTTTGCATGTTCCTGGATTAACTAGAAAATATGATTTCAGTTTCAAAGTTGAATGATTTGGGAAAGCATTACCATTTGACAAGCATGGCTACAGATTGGTAAGAGGGAACTTGGTGGTAGCGAAAGGGAAGAGATTGATTCAAGGCATTCATTATGTGGAAGAGCAGATTTGTGGTGTTTTATGTGTTTGTGTTTTGCATATTTGAGCATCTATCTCCTCATGGCATGAAGATATTCTTCCTTCCATGAGATCTTCACTATAAGGTGACATCAATTGTGTTTTTCAGCATTTATCATTTGGATTTTTCCTCTGCCTCACAAGGGCACACATTCTCTATCTAACAACAGTGTTTGGAAGACTTAAATGTCTCTTCGAGGCTTGACTGAGGTAAGCCTCTAAACACCACAACCCCCTACCAAAGTTTTTGTGATTACATGTTACAGGTTGGAGATACATGAAAAGTGAAGTTACAGGAGGGTATCATAGAGCCTCATATTTGCATATCAAAGCTAAAAATAGCACCCTGGACTTGGGTGCCCACTCCCTAGTCCTCTGACTTCCGTGGTGTAAAAATCTCTAATATAGCAGGAACAAGTTACAGATCTAGTTTCCAGATCCCAACAAAAACCTGGGCATTGGACTTGGGTGCCTGCTCCTTAGTCCCCGACTATTCCGCTTCTCAAACTTCAAAATTAGGTGCACTTTTATCTGTCATTTTACATCTCTTTGTAACAACATTCTGAATAATTTATCTGTTTACTGTCATATTTGCATAATTAGGGTTTTGATGTATAATTGAGCATAATTAAGGATAACTGACAATAAAATCACCCTAATCTAATCTTCCCTACATTCCTAAGTGACCAATGGCCTGATAGTGCATTGCCACTCGACTCAAGGTCCTTGAATGTAATTGATGAAAGGAGGATAGACACTTAACAAACCCTTAACAATAAATCCTATCCAAAATTTTACCTATTACATTTTGGTGAACCCATGTTGGACTTGTTTGCACCTTGCTGATTTTTTTGCTTCAAATTTTCATTGGTTTCATTCATTCATCTTATTGCATTAGAAAATTACAAAAAATTTGGAAATTTTGAAAATTTTGAAAAAAAAAGCATTATAGGGTTTACATTTTGCATCAATAAAATTGAATTTCATCAAATTTATGATTTTTGCATTAGATCTGAGCTATATTGGAGAAAATTACAAAAATTCAATAGCTTGCATTGCATTTTCATCATAAATTTGCTAGGGTTTTGTTAGAAAATTTGAATTTTTCATATAACATAGTAATTCCAAAAACTAGGGTTTGTAGGTAAAATATTGTTTCAGATTTTTATACTCATCTTAGGCACTCATTCAAATTTTCATTTGGCTATATTGTTTCATTTTAGTGTAAATTTGCATTTAGATCTCAAAAATTTGTATTTTTAAATAGAAAATTTCAACAAAAACTAACAATTTTCATTGATTTTTCATTAGATTTGCACTTGCATTTTGCATCTTAGGGTTTCGAAATCATTTTTAGATCTGAGTACATTTAATTTTCATCATAAATCATATTTCAATACATTCATATAGCAATTTGCATTAAGATCCAAAACCTAGGGCTTAAAAAACCTTGATTTTCACTAGATTTCACCTTATCGACTCCCTGGATTTGCACCATAGGCATGTTGTGAAGAATATTTTTGAACTAATTTTCTGTTATTAGGGTTATTATCTTCTTCCCCTCCTAAAAATATTCACAACACCTTTTTATTGGGCTCTTGTATTGAAAAATTGGTGAAAAAATTGCACATTTTTGCTATTTTTGCCCTAGGGTTTGGCCTAGATTTACACCCCAAGTGTGTTGTGATGAGTTTTATGTCTCTAGGTGACTAATATTATTGCTATTATTTTCTATACCTCCTAAAATTCATTACAACACCCCTTTCATTAGGTCATGGGATTGAAAAACTATGAAAATTTGCATATTTTAGGGCATTTTCACTAGGTTTTGACTAAACATCATCCTAGGTTTGCATTAAAAGCATGTTGGGAAGAATTTTATTGTTTTGTTGGACTGAAAATAGACTTATCATTTTCTACCCCTGATCAAAATCCTTACAACACCTCTTCTCTCATTTATTTGCATTGAAAAAGTACAAAAAATCAAGCATTTTTGGATCTCAAACACATCCTTCTCTTAGGGTTTGTTTTCATAGTTTGTGCGTTGCATGTTGTGTGCTTTTGTATAAGCTTTATGACCCACTGTCCTAAAAATAATATCCCTTTAATAAGAAGTAGAAGGTTAATTGGATCTAGTACTCTTGAAGAAAACGACATCCCTACCTCTGACAATCCATTGAATACCTTCTTTACAAAAGGAGAAACACAAATTGTGCAAGATACTATACCTCATACAACCACTATGGAAGATCAAGTATTTCATGATTTTGAGGATTCTATTGAGGTAGTAGGGCATGTACCTATGGAACAAGTAAATAAACTTGATAAAGACCTAGCTAAATTCTAAGAATATGTGCAAACTGAGAGGATAGTTTAAGAAGCTATACCTGTGATTCACCATGTAAGAGAATTGATAAAAGAAGGACAAGATGGAATTAATGTTATTAAGGATTTAACATATATTGTGCAAATAAATTTAATGCCAGTGAATCAATGTGCAAAAGTTATCAACAACATGATGTCACTGTCGCATACACAAGTTGCGGCACCTATACCAACTATGGGAATATCCACCTTTACATCAACAATCTTAACAACTGATGCGAATGCTTGTCATAATGCTACCACTGGTATTGGAGTATCTAATGGCACCAATTACAAAGCTGTAGGATTTGATTATCAAAATTTGGTCCCTAATGTGACCGTCCCTATGAATAATTGTTCTCAACCACCTCTTCATCCCACTTATTCTCAACCTCCCATTACATATAACTATTCTCAACCACCTTCCACCTACCATTATGTCCAACCACCATTGACATATTCCCAGCCTCTACCTATCATATCTCAAGCTCAATCACCTCCTCACTTTGGTTCTAATTGCTTGCAACAAACTGCATCTCCCAATGATGCCATCCTAAACCAACTTTTGTAGGGCATGACTGCTTTACAACAAAAGGTAACAAATTTGACAAACTCTTCTCAACCTAATCTACCAACATACGATGCATGTAATCCCTTATCCAATGCAGTCTTGAGAACTCCTATGCCCGAGAGGTTTGAGACTCCTCACTTTGAAAAATATGGTGGAAAAGGTGATCCTAATACTCATGTGGCAGCATTTACAACTATGTGTAGTGATTTCTATTTTGAAGAGGATTTGTTGGCAAAACTTTTCCCATGATCTCTCAAAGATACTGCTTTAGAATGGTTTTGCTCTTTGCCTCTGAATTCAATACACTCCTTTTCGCAGTTGATTGATCAATTTTTACAATATTTTCAAGCAAACATCAGACCCCAAGTCTCTCTAATTAGTTTGGTTCAGTGTAAGCAAGGTCTGAAGGAGAAGTTGACTGAGTTTATTAGTCAATATCAAGGGATTTATGCACAAATTCAATATTAAATGAAAGATGATGATGTTTAGAAGATATTTATTACAAATCTACAACCTAATATTCATGATAAGATCCTCTTGATGAAGTATAACTCCTTTCAACATTTATGCACTGCCCTTCGTGATTATCAACTTTTGTCTAGTCAGTATGAAAACCAAAATTCATTGGCTCACGTTGGTCAATCCATGGGTGGATTGTCACAAAACAACTTTAAGAGGAATAATAATAATAGGAGTTTCATCAAGGTTAATGGACCGAATATAAACAACTTTTCTAATGTGTCTGCTATCATTAATCCAAAGAAGGCATCATATCAACCAAGAAAGTTACTTCGATATCTAAGCCTTATCATTCTATCATGAATCAAGCTATGAGAAATAATCTTTTGAAGCTTCCCCCAATTAAGCTTGTCGATCCTAGTAAAGCACAAGGACCTTACATTGATGCTAATGCCTTTTGTCATTATCATCGGATGCAAGGACATGATACTGAATGATGTATGCGTCTTAAGCATGAAATACAAGACCTCATTGATTTGAATGTCATATAGGTATCAGGTGTGAATGATAATGGAAATAAGTCGATTGCTCTATCGAATCAAAACTTACAAATCTTCACTAATCCTTTCCCTAAGCATACTAATAACAATATATGTTGGAACAGGGTTTAGTGGAAGTATTAGATGATCATTACTTGGAATATGATAACATCATAGGTATAATTGAAGTGGATAAGGAACAGTTGGATAACCCACCTTGTTCATGAAGAAATGGAATTTATGTTGAGGTTCCTCTTCTGTTATCCTTATATAGATCAAGAGATAACCAAAATGCATCAAAAAAACAAGTAGAACAACTAATATAGACGAGTGAGATGGTACAGGATGATTCCTGTTACTGTGTTAGATGGCTTCAACAATAAAAACTCACTAAAAATTGGAAAAGAGTAAGATGACCATCAACAGTTCGAGAAAATAGTGGTTCCCCTCCTCATAAGCAACAAAAAGTATCATTTACACAAGGATTTGCAAAACAAGCATCACATGATAATCAACAAGACTTTCATAAGTACCACTCAAATTTTGCATTCAACATGATCGGGTACCTCTCCAAGAGGTTTACAAGTTCAAAAATCTAATACAAAGATCCCTACAGGTAAGTATTTCTAACCCTTTATCTCTCTCATGATGTGCTTCCCTCGTGATGTGTTATGTGTTGTTTAGGCCTCCTAGGATGACCCCTGATTCTCTCATAAGGTATGGGATACCAGGAGACCACCTCTATTGTGACCTTCTTCTATTTGTATCATCATTCTTATGCATTGCCTCTCTCTAATTTCATCGTTGTGTGTTGTGTCTTACGGACATAGCGTTGTGATTGGTGACTTGGGGGCACCCTCCTACATGACTGTCCCTTAGAAACGTGTTTTTCCTCACTTATTTATTGTTTCCCTTCCTCTAGTGTTTCTATCTAGTAGGCAGATGACAAAAAACATTTATACTGATGCAGACCTAGTGTCCCTTTAGCAAGAAATAAAAAATTGGACTTAGTTCCTAATATGATGATGGGGATGTAATATATTATCCAACACTTGGCTAGTAGAAGCACTCCATGCTTTCTGTGTAGTGATTTTGATGGTGTTCTATCTCATTTACAAACCATAACAATATTGTTGGTCCGTGCACTTTGTCTATCTTGAATCTTGCTTTCCTCAGATTTCATATGCATTGTTGTTTATCATGATTATGCAGATACTAACATGTTTCTTGTAGGGATGTGTTTGTGGCAACATTTGGTGATCATAAAGTACATGTCACCTCTGGGGGGCATGGGTTTTGTGAGAGTTTATGTTCACTTGTGTGTTTTCTTCCTACCTTAACATGCTTGATATCGATACCTAATATCAACCACCTTAAGTTGGTGGCATATATAAGGTAAGCTGTCTATTATAGATGTTAGCAATGTGCTTATCCTTAGATGGAGTTTAAAGACTAGCGCGATGAGCGCTTCTTGCATTTTGAGTTTGTTTACAATCAATCAATCAATCAATCATCTTAAGCCTTTTGTGGAGGCGGGGATGGTGTATTTCTTGGAGTAGATTGCACATCCTGTCATTTTCAAAAGTCCTCTGTAGAGGCAGGGAGTGGTTATGTGACTAACTCAACCCTTAAGCATGTCTTCGGTGATTGTTGTGATGAAGGCCAATTGTCAGTGTGTGCCTGAGATGGTGATGAGCCTAGAAATAGGAACACTCCATCGCTTATTTGTCATGTTTTCTCTGTGTCTTCAAAGTGTGTGTTTTGCGTGTTTGTTCCCAAGCATAGTTTAAAGGTCGGTGGCGATGAATCCCTCCTATGCTTTGGGAGTTGTTTGGCATTCTGTCTTTGTTTGGCATGTCTTGCACGTGTGTTGCCCCATAAATGTAGTTTAAAGACCAATGCGATGAGTGCTTCCTGCATTATGGGAGGTGTGTTTACTTTCTTGTACTTGCATTTGCATTTCATTTATATGAAAAAAAGAAAATAAAAAAATCATCTCTATCTTCTATACATTTGGTGCAGTCATGGTAGGAGGGTTCACAGAATGAACTGTCTAGACCGTGCAGCAAGAATAAACACAACGGAAACAACACAATAATATATAACATATGCAGATTCAGTCATTCAGTATATCAAAGAATTTAAATACAATCTGGCTGGCAACATGCGGGCTTACAACTGGGCTCACAGGCCTGATTACATACAAGCGCAAGATAAAGCTTTGAAGCTCCTTCACAAAAAAACTAAACTACAGATCTTTCTAATGTGAATAGCTACTTTCTTAAGGATCTATTACATCAATATATATCATCTCCAGACCAATAGATTCCTCCGCGTTGGCCACAAGAGATCCAGAATCCTGATGAAGAGGTGTAACGTTTGTTCTTGGATAGGTCAGACCTATCAGCTTGAAAATCCTTCTCCAACGGATACAATGAAGTGCAGACCTATGAGGAAGGTTAGCCATGAACCAAGGAACATTGTAGAATGCATCACAAAGATCCGCAAGTCAGCTACTACTCCCAATCCTTCTCCTTTAGCTGATTGCTCATGACTGTCAGAGAGCTCTGTACTGAGAAAATAGAGGATCTTCTGATAGTGATATCTTTCTGGTAACTAATCCAAATGCTCTATAGATTTAGGGTGATGTTGATGAACATGTCTAGATGCTTGTGAAATGCCAAAACTAGACCACAAGCTGAATTGCTTCTTACTACACTGCCTGGACAGAACTAGAAAATAAAAGAAACAAACTGAACTACAAACAAACAGAAATGTAAATATTTTTGGTTGATGCAAGATTGCTCTTGAACTGGGGATGCTCCTGCACCAGACATCCGGGATTATTGAAAAAGTGAGTCCCTCACTTTGTTGGGGCTAGGGAAGAACCAAGACAGTCCACCTCAGCCTAAGAAATCCATCATGAATCGTCTTTCGATCTACCTTTTCACTTCGCAAGATATTCTTTGTATTGTCTTCCTCTAGTGCTGCGTCCAACTCTGCTATCCAAAATGTCTTCAATTTATTCCAGTGCTTGCTGTGGTAACTGCTTCTTCAAGTCTTCTTCCATACTGTCACTGAATTCTACTTCATGATATTGGGAAAGATCTGCAATGTTGAAAATAGGTGAAATACCCAAAGTCTCCGGTAATTCCACTTCATATGCATTTCCTGAATCAAATTTCTTGAGTATCTTACAAGATCCAAACTTCTTCATTTTTAACTTGTTATATGTCCCAACTGGAAATATTTCTTTCCTCAAGTACACCATGACTTCATTTCCAACTTCAAATTCTTTGTGTCTTCTCTTCTCATCTGCCTTATCCTTATACTTCTTGTTCATGTCTTCCAAATGCTTCTTCACTTGATTATGCACTGTCTTCATATGATCTACAAATTCTTATGCTTCTGCACTTTCTTTTCTTCTGTACTGATGTCTCTCAATTCGGCCACTCCTCTAGGGTTTACTTCGATAACAATCTCAAAGGTGTTTTTTTGGTACTTTTGTTGACGGAGTTATTGTATGCAAACTCTTCTTGTGAAAGAATCATATCCTATCTTCTAGTTTTCTCTCCAACCAAACATCTCAACAAGTTTCCCAAACTCTGATTCACTACATCTGTCTGTCCATCTGTCTGTGGATGAAAAGTTGAGCTAAACTTCAAATCTATCTGCATCTTCTTCCAAAGTGTTCTCCAAAAGTATCCAACAAACTTTGTATCTCTATCTAAAACTATGCTCTTAGGTACTCCATGCAATCTCACAATCTCCTTAAAAAATAGGTCAGCCACATGCACTACATCAGTTGTCTTCTTACATGGTATGAAATGAGCCATCTTTGAAAATCTGTCAACCACTACAAATATAGAATCATGTCCTCTCTGTGTCTTAGGTAATCCCATTACAAAATCCATGCTTATGTCTTCCCAAGGTCTCTCCGATACTGTCAAAGGTTTATACAATCCAGTGTTCTGACTATTCCCTTTTGCAACTTGACAAACTCTACAACTTTGCACAAATCTCTGAACATCCTTATAAATTTGAGGCCAAAAGTAATTTTCACTTACTAAAGCCACTGTCTTGGCAATGCCAAAGTGTCTTGCCAATCCACCACTATGCTTCTCCTTGATCAAATTATCCCTCATTGAACTTCTTGGTATGCACAATTGACTTCCTTTGAACAACATATCTTCTTGAATGAAATAATCCAACCATTTGCTTCTATCTGCTACAACAAGTTCCTTACATGCTTTCCAAGGTTCTGCAAAATTAGTGTCTCCCTCATACATGTTCTTCAATTCATCAAAACCCAACACTTCAACTCTCATCTTTGTCAACAAGTTTCTTCTCCTACTTAAGGCATCAACAACTTTGTTTGATTTTCCACTCCTATGCTTCAACACAAAAGTATAACTCTGCATGAACTCTACCCATCTCATATGTCTCTGATTTAACTTACCTTGACTATTTAGATATTGCAACACTTAATGATCTGTATACAACACAAACTCCTTAGGCAACAAATAATGTCTCCACTTCTTGAAGGCTTGAATTATGGCATAGAACTCTTGATCATAAACTAAATATCTTCTCCTTGCATCATTCAACTTCTCATTAAAATAAGCTACTGGTCTACCCTCTTGACTTAACACTGCTCCAATTGCATTCCCACTAGCATCACAATCAACTTGAAATACCTTATTGAAATCTGGTAATGACAAAATAGGTTGCTCTGTCACTTTCTGCTTCAACAACTCAAAACTTGTATCTTCTCTAGATGTCCAATTGAAGTCTTTTCTGTCACCTCTCATTGTTTCTGTCATAGGGTTACAAGCTGAACTAAAATTTTTTATGAACTTCTGGTAGAAGCTAGCCAAACCATGAAATGATCTAACCTCTCCAATTCTCTTCGGTGTAGGCCATTCAACAATTGCTTTCACTTTCTCAAGGTCCATCTTCAATCCTTCCGTAGAAATTACAAATCCCAAATATACCAACTCTTCTTTCATGAAACTACATTTCTTGAGGTTTATCATCAATTTCTCTTCTCTCAGTCTCTGAAAAACTTGTCTGATATGCCACAAATGTTCTTCTTTTGTCCTACTAAAAATTAGAATATCATCCAAGTACACAATCACAAACTTACCCAAGAATTTCTTCAGAACTTCATTCATCAACCTCATGAAAGTACTTGGTGCATTTGTCAATCCAAAGGGCATCACTAACCACTCATACAATCCTTCATTCATTTTGAAAGCAGTCTTCCAGTCATCACCTTCTCTTATTCTGATCTGATGGTATCCACTCTTCAAGTCTATCTTTGTGAAATAGCTTGCTCCACTCAAACAATCCATAATATCATCCATTCTAGGTAAAGGAAATCTATACTTAATTGTGATCTTGTTTATTGCTCTGGAATCGGTGCACATTTTCCATTCTCCATCCTTCTTTGGTGCCAAAACTGCAGGTACTACACAAGGACGCAAACTTTCCCTGATCAAACCTTTCCTCAACAATTCTTGTATCTGTCTATTCAATTCTTCATTCTCTGTCGGTGTCATCTGGTGTGCTACTTTGTTAGGCAAACTTGCTCCTGGTATAAGATCCATGTGATGACTGATACTTCTAATAGGTGGGAATCCTTCAGGTACATTATCTAATATGATGTCTTCATACTCTGTCAACAACTCTCTTGTCTCCTCCGGTTGTTCTTCTGTCTCTTTCTTCAATTCATCAGGCTTCTTAGGAATCAAGGCAAAACACATATTCTCATGCTTCAAACCATCCAAAAATATCCTTCCATCTACCAAATAGATTCTAGCATTCCCACATACTTCATTCTTAGGATCATCCTCCAAAGGAATCAAAGTAATTCTCTTTCCATTTTCTGTTATAGTATATGTATTCTTTCTCCCATCATGTATTGCTTTTCTATCATACTGCCAAGGTCTACCCAACAAGATATGACAAACATCCATAGGCATAATATCACACAAGACTTCATCATGATAAGATCCAATATGGAATTTCACCAAACATTGTTCACTCACCAGTACCTTATGATCATCCTGAATCCATGCTATTTGATAGGTCTTAGGGTGTTTCAATCTTTCCAACTTCATCTTAGTTACCATCTCCTCTGAAACTAGGTTATCTAAACTACCACTATCAATCACAACTTTACAACACTTAGCTCCGGATTTGCATCTTGTTCTAAATAGACTTTTCCTCTGTGATGGTTCCTCATTTGCCTCTATTTGAAATAGTGCTCTCCTCATTACCAATGATTCTCCTTTCTCTGGATTTCCAACTGAACTAGGTGATCCAACATGTTCTTCAACATAGGATACTCTTCCACTGTTCTCTATTTTCTTTCTTGTACTTCCCTGATTGCATTCAAATGCTCTGTGTCCTTCACCTCCACACTTGAAACAAGTACCTCTAAATGTTCTCTTATCAAATCCTCTTCCTTCTCTTCTATATCCTTCATTCCAATATGCACTAGGGTTTCCTCTCTAGTAAAAATTTATGTCATCTCTCCGATAAGCATTGTTATCTCTGTCATCCTTCTTCAATGGGCTGTCAAACTTGTTCTGCTCTGAATAAGATTTGTCTCCTCTGGAAAATGATCTCCCTTTCTGAAATTTACCTCTTCTACCTCTCTGTCTCTGATCATGTCTCTTATTCATCTTCAACTTTCAGTGCAAATTGATATGCTTCTTCTAAAGATGTCGTCCTTATCAAGCTTAGTTCTTCTTGAATGTTCAATCTCAGTCCATTGATGTATCTAGCCACTTTCTCCTTGCTTGCTTCACTGTGCCCTGTTCTTATGATCATCTTATGAAATTCTTCAGTGTATTCTTTCACATATCTCTCCTTTTGCCTCAAGTTTTGCAATCTCTTCAACAGCTCCAACTCATAGTCAGCAAGTATAAATTGATTCTTTAACTTTGTCACCATCCGGTCCCACTTTGTAATCTTTTCTTTTCCTCTCCTATTCCTTTCCAAATGAACTTATTTCTACCATATAGCAACATGTCCTTTCATCTTTGTCTTCGTAAATTTTACCTCCTCTAGATCTTTAATTTCCTCATATTCAAAGTATTCTTCCATGTCATTTATCCAATCAATCAACTCTTCTGGATTCAAATTACTAGTATAGTTTGGCACATCAACTCTAGGTCTTTTCCCAATCTTTGAAATAGCTCGCAACATCTTTACTTGATCTGATTCTTCTTCTTCATGACCTTCTAGGGTTTCACCACTTTGTTCAATAGATTGAAATTCTTCTTCATCATCACTTTCAACATTAGGTTTAGGTGTCAATCCTCTTCACCTATCTTCTTCAACAGCATCCAAACGAATTCGTATTGTTCTCATCAATTCCATCATCTCATCTATTCTATTACCCATTGTACCTATTGGTACCTGAATATGTATATGTAAGCCCCTTCCCAAAAATCCAAAAAATTCTGTCTTTCGACCTCTGCAGTGCTAAAAAATGCAAAAAATCAGTCATATGCATGTGCCTTTGTATATGCAAGGATGTTTGTATATACGTGCAGGTAAAATGTGCATTGGCGGGTGCAAAATCTCTATCACCCTTTGAAAAATTGAGTTAGATGCATTTCTGAATGAATATCGAGCTCTAAAAGGTGCATATACAAAGGGAAATCTTTCGCAGATTCCTGGGAATATTCCCGCTTTGTATATCGGGTTATACACAAAGCAAAATATACAAGGAGGTGTAAATATACATTTGCTATAGTGGCAAGGCAGAGATGCATGTGGTGGGGCCCGTGGATATACAAGGTGGAATGTATATACAATATACATTCGGGCACACATACAATGGTTAGATACATTGCAGGAATATTCTGGAGAACATTCCTTGTTTGTATGTGCAAGGGGAATGTACATTGAAAATTATACAAAGGCCCGCGACATGCAAAGTGAACAGTGCAAAGGAGAGAGAAAATGGTCAAGCCCACCAGTGGTATGCAAAGGCAGTTGTATATATGCCGATGTACATTCAAGACATACAAGTGAAATATGCATTCCGGAACAGAAGGAGAAGTCAGATGCGGTGGATAAAAGTTTGAAATCTGCCTTATATGTATGAGGTGATGGATGCAAGCAAGGGGACATACAACCCAGATGTGATGGAGGAATAAAATGCAGTGAATAAATATTTCAGGTCCGTGGGTTGTATAAAGCGCTTGTATATGCCGATATACAAGCTGATGTGCAATGAAAGAGATACAAGCTGGACTTCGAAAGGGGATACGTTCTGATGCATAGCGATTTGAAGTTCACGGCCTGTATGTATGTATGTGTTGTATATCGCGGATATACAAAGGATGGAGATGCAAGCCGGACCCGATTTGAATTTCAATTTGCTCTATAATGGTTTGGGGTCCGCCTTGTATAATGAACAGTTGTATATGCATTTGCTCTTGCATATACAAGGTTTTTGATAGGATGAATAGTAGCGATTGTATATGCATTTAAACATGCATATACAATGGGCAAAAATGGCAAAATAGTGAATGGAAAGGTCAGCGATAGAAACATGAGGTACCTACGTGGCACAACCTGACTGGTTGGCATCTTTTCAACATTTTTGGGTGCCGTTGATCCTGGCAACGGGAGGTGATTGACAGCCAAGTTTTAAAGTTGCAGCGTGGGTTTTCTTTGCATCCACAGGCATTGTTTTGAGCGGGAAAACTCCATGGACACATTGTTGTTGCATCTTCAGAGGCTGCAGGTAGCTGAAGCTTTAATGGCAGATTGTGCAGGGAAGTATGGGTCGTGTTGACAGGTCAACCACCCGAATTGATGAAGAAAATCTTGGAGCGGTGGCTCAAATCCTGAACATACCTGCTCCTTCCTCTTTGTCCCTCTACCGCATTCAATTTTGAGTGCCATTTCTCATGCATTGTATCTGGCAGATTTTTGATGTGCCATGTAATTAATGCGGAGTACACTTTCTTGTTGTATTAAGCAAACTGTGTTACTCAATTTGTTGTTGTTGAAGACTTGGGCATTTTTGTGTGAATAATGAAATACAGAGCACTTCATGTCTGTTTTATCTCTGTGGAGTTTATATGTTGCATCTGAGTTGTATCTTGCACATATGTTCAGTTTCAGTGTTAATGTGATATGAAAAATACATTATTGCATGTGTTTATCTATCTGTCTCCATTTGCTATATGCATTTTCTTCTTTTGAATCTGGTTGCTAAGGGTTTCTCAGATTCTAGGGTATAGTCTTGCTGTACCACATGCTTAATCTGTAACTTCCATTCAAGGAGTGGATTAAATTGTTTTAGGTTAAAGTGTGGAGAAGATTGTATGTTAGCTAGGATATTCATAAGCAGAGACAGTTAAAATACCCATTCTTGGGTGATGTTTGTAAGCAAAGCATCAATCTAACCCCTTGAAACTCGAGTGACAGTTGCAAGCCATTCTTATGTATACGTCTATGTGACTCCTTGCCCTGAGATAGGCACCGGTCTACCCTTGTGAAGTAGTTATGATCCAAAACCCTTGTCTTGCATCCAAACCATCAATTTCAAACCATTTCATATTTCCAACCCGTTAGTTGTAGGAGTAGGATTAGAAACCCCTGCATACTCTCATATCTGACCAGACAAATATGTCCAAGAATGTTGCCAACCTTGTGATTTATCACACAAATCTTGGTCCACACATGAGAGTATTCTGCTTGTTATTACAAAGTTAAATCTTTATGTCATTGAATGAATCAAGGTCATATCTTTATCAAATAGGGACACCCCCCTTGGTGCGGCAGAACCAGAAGTGAAGGGGAGGCCACTCACACAACCTCCCATGTCTATTGGCCGAATGTGCCCATGCATTGGAACTAACAAACCCTTTGCCGATTCAAAAAAAATTACCAATAGTACCAACAGGAGGAACTCTTCGCGGTGGCATCTTCCTAGGATCAAGTGCAAACTGCCTCAGGTCGGCGATTGGGCTACAAGCAACAACTGCCTCTTAATTGGTGATCGGTTGCACACAAGTAACCTGCCTCAGATCGGCGATCTGCTTACAACAAGATCTTACGAAATCCCCTTCACCAATTCACTCCAAAGAATCAAACTTTCGCTCTGATACCACTTGGTGCAGTCACGGTAGGAGGGTTCACAGAATGAACTGTCCAGACCATACAACAAGAGTAAACACAATGGAAAAAACACAATAATATAGAACATATGTAGATTTAGTCATTCAGTATATCAAAGAATTCAAATACAATCTGGCTGGCAACATGCGGGCTTACAACTGGGCTCACAGGCCTGATTACATACAAGCACAAGATAAATCTTTGAAGCTCCTTCACACAAAAACTAAACTACAGATCTTTCTAATGTGAATAGATTCTTTCCTAAGGATCTATTACATCAATATATATATCATCTCCAGACCAATAGATTCCTCTGTGTCGGCCACAAGAGATTCGGAATCCTAATGAAGAGGTGTAACATGTGTTCTTGGATAGGTCAGACCTATCAGCTTGAAAATCCTTCTCCAACGGATATAATGAAGTGCGGACCTATGAGGAAGGTCGGCCATGAACCAAGGAACATTGTAGAATGCATCAAAAAGATCCACAAGTTGGCTAATGCTCCCAATTCTTCTCCATCAGCTGATTGCTTATGACTGTCAGAGAGCTCTGTACTGAGAAAATAGAGGATCTTCTGATAGCGATATCTTTCTGGTAATTGATCCAAATGCTTTGTGGATTTAGGGTGATGTTGATGAATGTGTCTAGATGCTAGATCCAGATCCGTAAGATGTGAAATGCCAAAACTAGACCACAAGCTGAACTGCTTCTGACTGCACTGCTTGGATAGAACTAGAAAATAAAAGAAACAAACTAAAATGTAAATGTTTTTGGTTGATGCAAGATTGCTCTTGAACCGGGGATGCTCTTGCATCAACATTCAATATATTCATTATGTTTTGCATGTCTTCAATGTTGTCTTTTTTGTGTTTTGCATGACTATAATTGTCTTCTCTATGTTTTGTGTGCCTGATACTATTTTCTCTGTGATTGGCGTGTCTTCTCGATGCTTGACATGTTTGTTGTGTTTGTTGACCATACGTTAATGTATGTATTGGCCTCACATTTATATATACATTAAAGTGGGGGCTAAATGTAATGTCAAAAAATGTCCCCTTGGGGGCTTTTCCCTCTTAAGATTTAGCTAGCAGGTCTTTAGTGTGCATTTAGGACATCTTGCATCATATTTTGATATCTTGATGAAATGAACCCTAGGTTTCATGACAAATAGAACCTCGGGCTCAATCCATTAAACTAATACCTGACCAAAATAGGGGGGGAGGACTTGGGCACCTGCACCCTAATCCTGCCCTATTTTGAGTCATGCCTAAATTTTAAATGTCATCTTGTGACCATTATTTAGGTCCTATGTCAACATGGTAAGTTTGCATTATGAAATTCTTGGCGGGAATGTTTGTAGTTGCATATATAAGCATATTTAGGCATTCATTTGAAACTAGATTACAATTAGATGATTATTAAATGCTTATGGTGATCTTTAGGAATTCTTGTGAAAATGATTCAAGGCATTCATTGTGTGGAAGAGCAGATTTGTGTTGTTTTATGTGTTTGTGTTTTATAGATTTGAGCATCCATCTCCTCATGGCATGAAGAGCTTCTTCCTTCCATGAGATCTTCACTACAAGGTGACATCAATTGTGTTTTTGAGCATTTATCATTTGGATTTTGCCTCTTCCTCACAAGGGCACACACTCTCTATCTGACAACAATGTTTAAAAGACTTAAATGTCTCTCTGAGGCTTGACTGAGGTAAGCCTCTAAACACCACAACCCCCTCCCAAAGTTTTTGTGATTGTAGGTTACAGGTTGGAGATACAGGAAAAGTGAAGTTGTAGGAGGGTATCATGGAGTGTTGGATTTGTAGATCAAAGCTAAAAATAGCACCCTAGACTTTGGTGCCTTCTCCCTAGTCCTCTGACTTCTGTGGCGGAAAAATATTTGATATAGTAGGAACAGGTTACAGATCTAGTTTCCGGATCCCGACAAGAACCTGGGCATTAGACTTGGGCACCTGCTCCTAGTCCCCGACTGTTCCATTTCCTAAACTTTGAAATCAGGTGCACTTTTATCTATCATTTTAAATCTCTTTGTAACAACATTCTAATTAATTTATCTATTTATTTTCGTATTTGCATAATTAGGGTTTTGATGTATAATTGAGCATAATTAAGGATAATTGACAATCAAATAACCCTAATCCTATCTTCCCTACATTCCTAAGTGACCAAGGGCCTGATAGTGCATTGCCACTTGAATCAAGGTCCTTGAATGTAATTGGTGAAAGGAGGATAGGCAGAAACCAAACTAATCTAATCAACAAACCCTATCCATCAATTTTACTACTTTACAACAATGGTTTGCACTAGACTAGATATTGCCCAAGCAGTGGGAGTTTTGAGCAGATTTATGTCTAACCCCGGTAGATAGCATTAGAATTATGCGAAGATGGTGTTTAAATATCTTGCAGGTACTCCTAATCATTGTTTTGTTTATTCTGGTACTAATAGTGCTGATAAATCTTTGGACATACAAGGATTTGTTGATTCAGATTGGGCAGATGACTTGGATAGTCAAAGGTCCACTAGTGGTTGTGTGTTTACTCTATTTGGAGGAGCAGTGAGTTGGATGAGTAAGAGGCAGCACACAGTTGCTTTGTCCACCATAGAAGCAGAGTATATGGCTTCTACTCATGTCTCTAATGAGGTAGTTTGGTTGAGGAGATTGTGTACAAGTATTGGTTTTGAGTGCAGGATCATTCAGATTGGTTGTGATAGCCAGAGTGCTATCAGTTTGGCCAAGAATCCTATGTATTATGCTTGGACTAAGCATGTTGATGTTTAGTATCACTTTGTTTGAGAGTTGGTTGCAAGTAGATAGATTGAGCTGAAGAAGATAGACACTCAAGAGAATGTTGCAAATTTATTGACCAAACCTGTGAGCACAGAGAAGTTCGTGTGGTGTAGAGAGGCCATGGGCCTTGTTTCTAGTGCCTGATTATTTCATTTGATTTCTTATGGATTGATTTACAATGTATAATGTCAAGTGAGAGAATGTTGGGATAAGGTGCAATTAACCTTGTAAATCCCAATATTGTATTATTCCATGTATTATTTATAATTTGTGATTACCCATAAGGAGATGTACAAGTTTCATTGACAGTGGTAAAAATTATTTACTGTCCATAGTAATTATAGAGTTACTGTACAAGTAAGTTCCAGAGTTATCGGTGGTAGTTACTAAGTAACATTTTATTGTTGGCAAATGTAAAAACTCAAAGTAAATGAGTGTAGGAACCACCCTTGGAGCTGCTATTTTTGGCATGTATGAAACTATCATAATGTTTGGTAAGTGAATCTATGACAGCTGCAAGTTGTCATAAGATTCTATGATTCTATGACACATATGATGGATATATTAGTTGTATATTTTCTATCTTTAGCCCCAGGCTCCCATCTTGGGAAGATGCATGTTGGAGGTATCTATGATGGTTATGACACATCATAAGATGCTGTAAGATGCCATCTTTGGCCATGGGTGCCCAACTTTGGGCGGGTAAGTTTTTGCCACTTAGAGGTTGCATGTTGGTGACATTTTGATGCTTGCATGTGAGTTATTTAGAGGAGAGAGAAAGTGGATGCCTAGGATGGAGTGGAAGACTTTTCTATAAGTATTTGGCATTTATTTTGTTGTTGCAATATAGATTTGAGGTACTCAGGTGCTATCGGAATGATATCAGATTGAAGACTGAAGGAGAGATTGGTGGTGTTGTTGTATTGTACAATCATTTTCAGATTAATACAAACATTGGGCCTCTTTCCTGTGTGGAGTTTTTTACCAGCAAGGGTTTTCTCCATGTTAAACATTGTGTTATATGTTCAATTTTTTGATTTTGCATTTATGTGAAGCATAGTTTCTTTTCATGTTATAATCTCCATCAATAATACATAGTTAAAGATTGCATAAAATTATATTTGAATCATATTTCCATTGAGTAGTTGTGCTTTCATTTCTAACAAAAACCAAGTACAAGATCAACCCTAGCTTTGAACTATGACTAATTCATTCAACATCCAATGGCTTCATCCATATAAAGTAAAAATCCAAGTAGATGCATTTACAATTGCAACATGTTAATTTTAATCAAATATTTGCCTATAGTCATTTTAATGGATGAGATAACTAGTTCTCACACTCCATAGACTTAAAAGTATCATAAGATCTCCATAATCAAATCTTTTCCTTATTGATCCATGTATTCTCAAGAAACTCCATGTATTCTCAAGCTACATCCTCAAGCCTAAAGCCTATATACATGTAGAAGAACAAAAACTATAAGACATTACCAAGAAATATAGAAAGTCATAAATATAATTATTAGTTCCTGCCAAGGCAAGAATATTAATGCATTCATATGATGCAATTAATTCAATTTAGTTGACCAATGAGAATCGAGTATTAAATTCATTTAGCAAAATCCCTAAAGTTGAAAGTTAATTTTTTTATTTAATGATTTAATAAATGCAATTTATCTGTTGTGCTATTGGTCAATTGGGTGAACAGTAATGGTGAAAAATGGAATTTTTTATTTTTTAATTATATTAAAATTTAATTGACCAAGTTGACACTGTGTGAGTATCAAGTTGACACAGTATGTACTGAAGTTTCGTCAATTCACATTTGCCAGCATACAAATAGCCTGTGCTAAAAGAATGGATATGTGTCAACTCAATGGATAACCATGGAAAATTGCATTATTCATTCCCCTTCCCCACCACCATTACTATTTTTGATTGTCTTCTAAAGTGGTTGGAACAACCGGTGTAGGGGCCAGCCTTGTGGGATCATAATTGTTGGGATCAACAATGTTTGGATCAAAATTGTTGGGATCAGAAATTTTGGTAGTAGAATCAAACAAATAAAACACACCTCTACCGCTAAAACTATACCACCCTTGGTTATCTAGAATGTTAATTTCACAACAGTCATAGTGGCACTATAGTGGATCATTATGAGATTTACATGTTGCTATTGAAAGGAAGCTAGGTGTGCAGAAATTGCTTCCTACACTAATCTAAAGAGGAGAGAAGAGTGCAAATTCAATTTTATCTTTATAGTTACAGAATGATAACAAAAATAATGGAGATATTGCAGTAATACACATACACACATAAATGAGACAGAAGAGAGGCACAAGATATACGTGGGGAAAACCCTTATCGGGTGAAAAACCTCACACTCCAAAACCTGCACAATGTATTATCAAAACTGAAATGGTTTACAATACACTTGCAATGCAAGCTCTCATGAGTCTTCGACACTCGCATCTGGAGACAAACTGGTAGCATAACAATACTTGTCAATCACATAATACATCTCCTCCTTAAAGCACCTATTTATATAACAAATACAAGACAAAAATGGCTCCACATTGAGATGGGCATCCAACATGGCCTCATGGCCCAAAATTCATGCCTATGGACACTTGTCCAACACTGTAGGATACTCTTGACACTTGTCAAGTCACCCCATCCCAAGGAGGTCGCCTATTTCTAAAATGGGCTATGACAGATGCTCTTACGACTCTTACAACCATCATAGAATCTGTCATAGCTTTCATAACTTACAGCTATAAGAGAATCTGTCATACACAGGCTATAAATAGCATATTCTCTTACAACATGTCATAGTCCACCTTAGGGCACCCAAAGATGCCTTTTTCAAAGATGCTTCTCGACACATGTCCATACTTGTCATAGGATCTTCTATTTCTGACTCTTACATGTCATAACTTTGTCATAGGAATCTATCTTGATTGTTTTGGTCAATATTCCCTTACAAACATTCCAAAATACCGACACATGGAAAAATATTCCTACCACTAAGTGGGACACCTATCTCCTCATGTGAGGACAAATTTACATGTGTTCATATGCCATGTAGGATGACACATCACTGTGCCAACTCCTACAATATGACAACATAGGATTTGCATCCAAATTATACAATAGGCAATAAGTAAATAAGTACAATGAAATAATACAAGGAATTACCAAGGTTGAGACACCTTAATTCCCAACATTCTCCCACTTGTCGAACACCTTGTAAGAACCAATAGAAATAACAGGATTTAACTGCTATAGGTTGAGAGGCCCATAGACTCCGAACACCATCTAAACTTCTCTATGCCCACTGGCTTCGTCAATGCATCTTTAACATTCTTCAAAGTATCTACCTTGTCCAAATTTACCTTCCCATCCTCTACCATGTCTCACATAAAGTGAAATCGTACATCAATATGCTTTGTTCTAGCACGGAAAGTTAGATTCTTCGCAAGGCAAATCACACTCTGACTGTCACAACAAATCGTAATCTATCATGCATCAACACCAATATCTGAACACATTCTCTTAAGCCAAATGACTTCCTTGCAAGCATGAGTTGCTGCCATGTACTCAGCTTTTGTCATGGACAAAGCAACCACAGGTTGTCTCTTACTCATCCAACTAATTGTACCACCAAACATAGTGAACACATAGGCACTAGTGGATCTCCTGCTGTCAATGTCACCTGCCTGATCAGAATCCACAAATCCATGAATACAAACTGAATGCGGAGGTCTTGTAACATTACCATGATAGCATATGGAATACTTCGAAGTACCCCTCAAATATCTGAACACTTGCTTAATTGCATCCCAATGTACCCATCTAGCATTAGCCATAAATCAACTAAGGACTCCCACTGCTTGGGCAATGTCTGGTCTTGTGCAGACCATAGCATACATCAAACTGCCAACAACACTAGCATAAGGTACTCTTCTCATGTCCTCCACCTCACTAAGAGATTTTGGACAGTCATTAACAGACAACTTTGTTCCCAATGAAATAGGAACACACAATGGTCTACAATCTGCCATGATGAACCTATCCAACACGGTCTTCACATACTTACTCTGGCTTAACCAAAGTTTTTTGTTAGCTCTATATCTTCTTATTTCCATTTCTAGAATGTACCTGGCTACCCTTAGATTTTTCATCTCAAACTGTGCTGACAACTGAGACTTCAAATCAGAAATCATATTCTTACCATTCCCAATTAACAACATATCATCAACATACAATGCGATAATGAGAATGTGATGATTGTCAAACTCGTAATACACACAATGATCTGATTTCGATCTTAGATATCCAATTGACAACACAAAGGCATCAAACTTCAAGTACCATGTCCTAGGAGACTGCTTCAAACTATACAAAGACTTCTTTAACTTGCAAACTAAATTTTCTTTACCTTTCTCTATGTAATTCTTTGGCTATGACATGTAATTCTCTTCCTCCAAATCACCACGAAGGAAAGTTGTCTTCACATCCATCTGTTCTACCTCTAAGTCATAAGAAGCTGCAAGAGATAACAAGAATTGAATAGATGTCAGCTTTGCAATGGGAGAGAAAGTTTCACCATAATCAATTTCCTCCACTTGTGAGTACTCCTGCACAACCAATCTAGCCTTGTACTTTTCAACACTGCCATCTACACCAAATTTCTTCTTGAACACCCATTTGCATCCAACGGGTTTGTATCCATTAGGCAAAGGCACCAAGTCCCATGTTTTATTATTTTCCAAAGAAGCCATCTCATCTTCCATGGCCTCCTAGGAACCTGCATCTTTTATGCCCATAGCCTCTTTCATAGTTCTAGGCTCATCAGTGCTAGTAAGTAAAGAAAAAGCACAACTAGAATCAAGTAATGAATAACCAAACCTATCAAGTTGCTTTCTCGTTCGTGTAGACCTCCTCAATGGCTTAGGTTGAGGTTTTTCTTCTTCTTCTGAGCTTTCAGAGCTACTAGAGCTCTCCTCATCATTAGGTCTCACAGGGTCTGTATGTTCAATCTTCTCAGGGGTAGAAGGAAACTGAACCGTATCCTCTTTCTTTTCTGTCTATTATGGTTGTAGAACAATGGAAGAAGGTGTTAGCTCTCTGAAGGTAACACTTCTTCTATACAACACTTTTTCGGCCACAGGATCCCAAATCTTGTATCCTTTCACACCAACACCATAGCCAATGAAAATACATTTAGCAACCTTGCTCTCCAATTTAGACCATTTCTCCCTAGGCACATGTGCATATGCCTCACAACCAAAAACACGAAGATGTCTAACTAAAGGCTTCTTACCAGAACACACCTCCATAGGTGTCTTACCAACAAGAGCTAATGTAGGAGATCTGTTTACTAGATAGCAAGCAGTGGCTACAACTTCAACCCAAAACTTTTGTTCAAGGCTTGCTCCACTAAGCATAATCCTAGCCTTCTCCATCAGTGTCATGTTCATCCTCTTTGCAACTCCATTTTGTTACAGGGTGTATGGAGTTGTCTTATGTCTTTCAATCCCTTGTTCCTTACAAAACTTATTAAACTCTGCCGAACAAAACTCACCACCATTGTCAGTTCTCAAACACTTAATATTTTTACTAGTCTAATTTTCAGCAAAGGCTTTAAAATCTTTAAACTGACTAAAGACTTTAATCTTGCTTCTGATAAAATAAACCCATGTCCTTCTACTGTAATCATCTATGAAAGATACAAAATATTCAAATTTGGAAATCGAAGGAACATTAATAGGACCAAACACATCAGAATGAATAAGATCCAATACACCAAAAGACTTGTGAGAACTAGAGTAAAACTAAACACAGTTTTTCTTTCCATAAATGCAATGTTCGCAAAAGTTGAACTCGAGATTACAATCATTTAACCCCTCAACGATGTTTTTATTTTTTAGGGTACATAGACCCTTCTCACCAATGTGACCATATCTCAAATTCCATAACATAGTCTTTTCAGCAAGAAGTTTAACTACCAAAGCATGTGCACTACCATCAGAATGTGTTACAACAGATTTCTTCACTGCTTGTTTGGATGGTGGGGATGAAGTGACTGCAGCTCTTTTCTTCAAGTCAGAAAAATTATTACACTATGAAGTGCATGCCTCCAGCTGAAATAGAGTACCTCTTCGAGTACCCTTCGCAAGCACCATAGATCCTCTAGTTATATTGCATCCATCCTTTGAAAAGACAACCTGCACACCTGCATCATTCAACATACTTATAGAAAGTAGGTTCCGTGCAAGGCCTGGGATGTGCATAACCCTAGTGATCCCCTTCACTCGTCCATTAGGGAATCAGATTGAGACTCTTCCACAACCAACAATCTTTAGATGAGAATCATCACACAGGTATGTACTCTTCCACCATGAAACTCTTCATACTTTGTAAACTAGTCTCGATGCGAGGTCATGTGGAATGATGCACCAGAATCAATCAACCACACATCATCAGATGCATTGGTGGCCAGGGTTGCGGTAAAGGCATCACCATCATCTTGTGACTTGTCAGAATCTGAATCAGAAGCATTCTGCTTCTTCTTTTTCTTCTCCTCTTTGCTTTCCTTTCAGAAATGCCTAATTTTGCCATAGTTCCAACAAAGAGCCTTGGACTTTCCAGGAGATTTAAATCTCCCACAGGATTTGGATCTACCCTTTTCACCTTTCTTATCCTTCTTCTTCCCTTTCTCTTTGGGTCTTCCACGAACCGTAAGAGACTCTTTGGTTAACTCAGATGTTTTTCTCCGCATCTCTTCAGATAACAGTGAAGATACTACTTCATCCATCTTGAAGGTGGTTGTAGTGCTTCTGATAGCCATGACAAGATGATCCCATGAATCTAGCAAAGAACAAAGCAGGGTCATACATCGATCCTCCTCCTCCATTTTCACACGCACAAATGTCAACTGTGCAACAATTATGTTAAAAGGATTCAAATGGTCCACAACAGATCTTTCATCTTCCATCTTTAGAGCAAACAACTTCTTTTTTAGAAAGAGCTTGTTCACCAGGGACATAGTCAGATAAACTAATCCCAGCGTCTTCCAAAGATCTTTAGTAGTCTTCTCCTTATGGACATTCAACAGGATAAAGTCAACTAGACAGTGTCTTATGAGACCCTTAGCCTTCTGATCTTTGAGGTCCCAATCAGCTTGTGACATTGTCATAGGCTTTGTTCCATCAATAGTTTCCCATAGGTCACAATCAACAAGTAGGTCTTCCATCTTGAGTTTCCACAACTCAAAATTTGTGCCATTGAACTTCTCCACCTCTACTCTTCCAAATGTGGTTTCCATCTCCTTTCTGCAAAAAGGTACAAAATACTCTGTGTAGAGTAAAACTCTACATTTTGTTTCAGCAATGTTGCAATAATATTTCAGCAGCTTATATATTTGTGACTATGTATGTTCTTGTGCAAGGATTGCACCAAGTGTCTAAGCTACAGCGAAAGGGATTAGTATTAAGCTTTATACGCAGGCTAACACATGTCACTTTCCTTTCAAATAGATGCAGCAAAGCGTGCCACGTAGTGGTAGTAGTTTCTTTTGTTTAAGTTTCATAGTGGCTATGGGCTTTGCCACATGTTAACATCGGAGACAGTTTCTAAAAAATTACTTTTTATACCGCTTGCTTGTAGGTGTTGTCATGTGTCATTTTGAGCCTTATACAGATAGTGCCACATGTATCTTTTATTCAAAGATTATTAATACTGGTGGGCCATAGTTTTAAAGACTCAGTTTCAATACTTGTTGCAGAGAGTGCCACACGGCGACAGTGGAGGAAGGGTCTCTTTTATTTCAATGCTCTCAGGATGAAGGCATTTTGATTTACAGTTGCACCAGAGTGCAACAGGTGTCAATCTCTAAGATATCCTTTAGAGTCTTTTTATAAGCTATGGTTGTGTCGGGTGGTGCCGCGTGTCCCATATTGTTTCAAGCAGAAAGCGCCATGTGTCCCAGCTTTATTTCTTTGTGCAGTTAGTAAAGTGACATATACAGTGGGTCCCATGATATTATATCTTAATTTTAAGTGTTGCGGAGAGTACCAGATGTCATAATGATGAGTTGCTCGGGCCTAAGACAATTTTTTGTGCTCAACGGGTGGAGACACGTATCAGTTCAAAGTTTCAATGGATGGCAACAAGTGGTATTTTCTTGTGTGTTTCTTTTGAAGGTAAAAGGGTTATTAGCTATGCGGAGGCTGTCGCGCGTCACATTTTTTAAATTTCATAAGCCCACGAGAGGCGCCATGTGTCTCAACAGAAATATAGTTAGAGTGCCACATATTTTGATGCCACAGCCAATGAGCGCGTGGGATATTACAGTTGTAGATTCATAAAGATCTTAATAGTCAAAGACTTCCAGTTAGCTCCAGTTTGGTTTTTCCATTGAAGATTTGGGTTGTTACAGGTGATCTTTGAGCCAAGTCTGTGGCTATATATGTAATAATTGTAATTGATGATGGGTCCAAATTTTGATAAGTTTTTATCGATAATCAAGTAGAAAATTTAGGGACTTTTGTTGTGACTAGATTGTATCATTGGCCTTAGTTTTGTTATTTCTGATAAGAAGGTTAATATACCTGTGCATCTTTGATGTGCCTCTTGTATTTGTTGGAATATTACTGAAAAGAACTCTATTTGTGCCCTTGCTAATATTATTTGTGTCTTCATAAATTTGTCTGAGTTTAGCCTTTGATTTGATTCAATTACAATCTGCTTATATTGATCATGCAATGTCTGCTCTTTAATATAACTGGATCTTAAGGATTAGTTCACTGTGCTAATTGGGAGAATATATTTCATTCAGGCGCATTGCCATAGATTTAGGTTTTACTTATTGTATCCATAATCCTGTTTCTCTTTCCCTTTATTCAAAACCCCATTTAAATAAGAAGAGCCAACTTCTTTAAAATCTGGAGGTTGTTTCAAGTAGCAAGTCCCACATTCTTGAAACTTCCCATGTTAGTGTTGGAACCTGCGTAATTTTACACATCAACAATTTTTGGCACGCCCGATGGGACCTTTCTTAAAGTTCTTATCAAGATCATATGAGCCAAAGAGTGACAAGGAGCCAGAGCTGTGGACCTACAATAAGAGCTCAGTCTACTGCTAATCTAGGTATTCTATTGCCACCATTAGTCACCACCCCAAGAAGAAGAGTGAATCAAATTCCAGTGACACAAGGATTAAATATGGGAGCACCTATAACCCCAAGGAACTATTCAAATTGGAACACTGGCAATCCTCTCATTCTTCCAATACCACCAGCTACTTGGAACCTAATTCCAGCTAATACTTTAAAGGCTTTACCTAAATTCAATGGAGAAGATTTCAAGACACCAGGGGAACATCTTCAGGATGTGTCAGATGTGTGTGCAGTGCATGTAATTACTGAACAAAATGTAGCAATAAGATTGTTGGCAGCCTCTTTTAAAGGAAAGGCTCTAGATTGGTATAGATCTTTGACCCCAAATACAATATCTACTTGGGATCAGCTTGGCGATGCTTTCTTTGGAAGATTCAGTGAGAAGGGTGACAAGTCTTCCCTACTGCAACAACTAATCACCATAAAGAGAGCACCACAAGAGGCCATAACTGATTTCAACACAAGGTTTCAAAAGACTTGGGACATAATTCTTGCTACAGCGAGGCCACCATTAGGTATGGCAATTGTGTTTTACCTCAAAGTTTTCAATTCTGATATATCAGTAATGATTCAATCTCTGGGAGGTCAGACTCTACTTGAAGCATATGAATTAGTTGTTAAGGATGAGAATAACCTAATAGATGCTGGAAAGTTGCCTCCAAGACCTCTTATGCCCATGTTCCTAGAGATTTCAATTCCATTGCCACAAGAGGTCCCTAATCCTGCAGCTACACCTATGTCTATGTATACCTTCCCAACAGCCAAACAATCTATTGTGCCAGTACCCTCTGCCCCTCGATCTGAAATAGATGACATGAAGAATATCCTCAGAACCTTTTCAAATGAGATAATTAATCTCAAAAGGCAACAAACTTCCTATCCAAAGCCTTCTTACCAAGGTTTCCAAGGAAACAGACCCCCTTATCAATCAAATCAATACCAAGGCCCTCAAAGGCAAAATAATCCTCAACCATCAAATCAGTTGGTCATAGTCCCCACACCTTTACAGGATGTCCCTCGTAATCCTAATAGAGAGATAGTCCTAGGACAATATAATTTTGTAGGAGATACCAATGCCTAGTGCTTCTCTTGCAACAATGCGCATATGCCCAGAGACTGTCCCAAAGATAATTTGCAACAAAAAATAGCAGAATAGAGAAGGGTTGAAGGACAAGTCCTGATATCTAATGCTCCTCCATATCAGTCACCTGGTGTCTAGAATTTAGCAATGGTAGCTCAGATGCAGGGGATATCTATTCAGCAAGAAGAAGAAATTGCACCTGAGCATGATTTATTTTCATGGATTGAAGATGAAGATTCAGTGTTCTGGAATGAAGCATCCACTTCCAAGAAACCCTTAGTACAGTCAAATTACTATACTAGATCAAAGAGAAGAATGGTGGAACAACCTGAAGCCACAAATAATGAGACTGTTGGAGTTCCTCCTTTCTAGAACCATTATAATCCAGTTTCAAGACAAGAAGTGCCATAGCCAACTCAGAATCAATCAGTCTCTGGCTAGATGCTAGAAAGAGCAAGGTATTCTTACTACCCAAAGACACAAACACTGGGACCTATGAATGTGGTAGAGTAGCTGAAAAAGACCCCAGCACATGTGTTAATCTGGGATATGCTAGCTATTCCTAAACAAAAGACGTTGTTGCAAGAAGCACTACAGAGCCAGGTGGGCTCTAAATCTGCTAGTACTAAGGAAGGAGGTGCTAATAAAGGAAAGGCTCAATATAAAGACACCACCCAGTTACAGACAGTAGCTCTATTGAACACTATGCTAGATGTAGGTAAATCTAACCCAAATCCATTTTATCTAACTTTAATAGTGGGAAAGAAATTATTGCATAACTCAATGATAGATTCTGGAGCCAGTACTACAGTCATGCCAAAGCAGATAGCAGATGCTTTAAAGATAAAATATGAGCCACTTACTAGAGGAGTCATGCAATTAGATGGGAAGTCTATCCAAACTATAGGGAGGGTCAAACAACTCCCATTGCAGTTGTATACCTACCCCAATATAACTGTCAACCAGGATGTGGTAGTCATAGATATTCCCCCTATCTTTGGTTTATGCCTATCCAGAGATTTCACAGCCAAGATAGGAGGATACATGTCACTAGATTGGTCACACCTAATCTTAAGAACCAAGTATAGGACAAAGATGAAGGTGTTGTCTGACCCTTTGTCTAAGGACCATATCACTGATGAACCAGCCCCAAAGATAGAAGCATCCCATGCCATGACGAATAAGGAAGAGAGAGTCTTTGTTGAAGAGCTAAGTGACTGGACTAAACATGACCAACAAGAAGAGGAAAATAGTCAATTGATGACCATGATGCAAAGTGATCCTTATGGGAACTATGACTCCACCGGCTTGGGCACTTATGTTATTTTTTAGGAGAATCAAGAAATTCCAAATGTAATGAGAAAAGAGATATATGAGAAGGAAGGACCTGAAAGAAGCATTAAAATCTGGACCTTAAATTTTGATGGGGCTAGGAGCAAAAATGGTGCTGGAGAAAGTATTTACCTTACTGTCCAAATGGTGAGAAGATTCTAAGAGCTATATACTTTTAGTTTGCTTGCACTAATAATGATGCTGAGTATGAATCTTTAGTGCATGGTCTCATGTTGGCCTAGAAGAGAGGGATCAAGAATTTGGTAGTTAAAGGAGACTCAAAGTTAGTAGTAAAGCAAATCAGACAGAAATCTATAGCAAAGAATGTAAGAATGAGATACTACTGTCATAGAATTTGGGATCTGACAGATGGTTTTGATGCTTTCAACATTGAGGTTGTCCCCAGAATTTAAAACATAGAAGCAGATAGGATGGCACAAATTGGTTCTCAATTTGACCCAGAAAATGACCTACTGGTTAATAATGAGTCAGTTAAAGTTATAGTAAGACTAGCAATTCTAGACAATTATCAGAATTGGCAGGTCTTTGATAATGATCTTCAAGTACTCTTATTTTTGCAATAGTCGGGAGAGTTTGTTGATCAATTACAACCCAAAATCGAGGAAGCTTATGGTGATCAAATCATCCAACTAAAGTCAAATAAGCTCCCAAAAGGACTGATCACTCTAGAGAATCTATTTGACCCTGAAGATGCAAGCCTAGACAAAAGGAAGTTTAAGGAAAGTAAGAATGATTATTCTAGAATTCAGCTTAGTGAAGGAAGGAAGTTAAAAATAGGCAATGCTACTACCCAAGAGGAAAAGAACAAGCTGATTTCTTTATGTAACAAGTATGATAGGGTAATTGCTTAGACCTATGAAGACCTTCATGGCTATAATAGAGACATCATCCAACATACCATAGAGCTTGTTGAAGGATCAAAACTAGTCTAATAGAAGCAAAGACTAGTGAATCCAAGAATTGAACCACTAATGGTAGATGAACTACAAAAGCTTCTAGAATCAAAGATCATTTTTCCAATTAAACACTCAACCTAGGTGTTCAACCTAGTACCTGTAAGGAAAAAGAATGGTGACATAAGACTCTGTATGGATTTCAGAGACTTGAATAAAGCATCATTAAAAGACCATTATCCCCTGCCTTCTATGGAACAAATTTTGCAAATTGTGGCAGGGTTAGAGAGGTTTTCTTTGCTTGATGGTTTCTTAGGATATAATCAGATTTGGTTGGCAGATGAAGACCAACACAAGACAACATTCACTACTAAGTGGGGAACATTTGCATATGCCAAGATGCCTTTCGGTCTCTTGAATGCTGGGGCTACCTTTCAGCGTGCCATGGATATAGCTTTCAGGGATATTATAAATAAGATTATTTTAATTTATCTGGATGATCTGACTATATTTACCAAGGATGCCAAAGACCATTTTGGGCACCTGGAAGCAATTTTTAAAAAATGTCAGGAGTTCGGGATCTCTTTAAATCCCAAGAAATGTATCTTTGTTGTGCCTCAGGGTAAACTTTTGGGACACATAGTTTCAAAGGATGGGATTTCCATTGACCCAGAGAGAGTCATAGCCATAATGAATCTATCTTTGCCAGTTAACAAAAAAGCAGTTCAGTCCTTTTTAGGAAAAATTAATTTTGTCAGCCGCTTTATATCTGATTTTGCAGGGCTGATCAGGCCTATTACTCTATTGCTAAAGAAAGATTTGGTTTTCAAATGGACAACAGAAGGGAGGTAGGCTTTTGAAGAAGTCAAGAGAGCCATTTCAATGGAGCCAGTACTGAGAAACCCAGATTTCTCTAAGTCTTTTATAATGTATGTGTATGGAGGCAAATACAGTGTGGCCACTGTTCTTACTCAGAAAGATGACAAGGAGGAAGGGGAACACCCAATAGCTTTCTTCTCCAGAACACTAAGGGAGTATGAATCAAGATATAATATTTTGGAGAAACAAGCCTATGCTATGGTAAAAGCCCTTAAGAAATTCAGACACTTAGTGACGGGGAACAAGATTCTAATATTGGTAGCCCATCCTAGTGTAAGGGAATATATCATGGAGGGTGAGATCACTGAAAAAAGGGCCAATTGGATAACCAAGATCTTAGAATATGACATGGAAGTAAGGCCTACCAAGTTAGTAAGAGGCAAAGGACTGTGTCAATATATGACCCAAGACATAGAAAAATCAGTGTCAGAAGAAGCAGAAAATGAAAAGGTGTTGAGACTCCAAGAGGTTGACCAAGACTCTTGGGTCAGAGATAGAATATAGTTTATGAGGACTGGTGTGTTCCCAAATGAACTCTCTCCTGATAAGAAAAGGTACTATAGGCAGCAAGGAGTCCATTTTGTATTAATTGATCAGATCTTATTTAGAAAGAATATTGATGGAATACTCTTAAGATGTATAGAGAAGGATGAGGGTCAAAGAGTATTACATGAGTTTCATCATGGAACCTCCGGAGGCCATTTTTCAGCAAGGACTACTACAATTAAAGTGACACAAGCTGGTTATTTTTGGCCTACTCTATTTGCAGATTGCTATCATATAGTTAAAGAATGTCAAGCTTTGCCAGTTCTATATTGGAAAAAGGAGAAATGCAATAATGCCTTTAAGTCCCATAGTAGTGGATGAACCCTTTGCTCAATGGGGTTTAGATTTTATTGGCATGATCAATCTAGTGTCAAATTTGGGATACAAGTGGATCCTTACTGCAATAGATTACTTTACAAGGTGGAGTGAAGCAGTACCACTCAAGGAAGCAACTGAAAAAGTGATCCTAGAATTTTTAGAAGGTATAACTTCTCAGTTTGGTCCTCCCTGTACCATCATATCAGATAATGCTAAGGCATTTTTGGGGACTAAATTGTCTGATTTTCTTTAAGAAATGGGATATATTTGAAAACTTCTTCCAATTACTATCCACAAGGTAATGGTTTAGCAAAGTCCACCAATAAGAACCTCATCAGACTCATAAAAAGAATACGAACTAATTATCAGAGAGTGGCAAAAGTTACTTAACACAACACTATGGGCTGATAGAATCACACCAAAGAAAGTAACTAAAATGTCTCCCTATGAGTTAGTTTATGGCAAACTGACAGTGAGGCCACTAAGTATAGAGATTCCTACCTTACAGTTGTTGAAGCAGATGGAAATTGAGGAAAATGGTTCAATGCAAGTCAGACTTGCCAAGTTGTTGGAGGTTCAAGAAAAGAGAGAAAAAGCACATGAATCAGTAATGAAGCATCAACAGATGGTTAAGAATTGGTTTGACAAGAAATCTTCCAATCCAAATTTTGAGGTTGGGTCTCTAGTGCTGAAATGGGATTGAAGAGCTGCCAAACCGGGTCGACACAACAAATTTGAATTATTATGGATAGGTCCTTATAAGATTCATTCTTGTAAGTAGCAAACTTTATTTGAGTTGGAGACTATGGATGTAGAACCTGAGGAGATTCCGGTAAATGGGATCTTTCTGAAATATTTTACCTAAGTATGAGACTCAATATGTATCATAGTTAGTTAGTTGCTTTTAAATTCATTTCCCACTTTTTCCCTTTTAAATAAGTGTTCCAAGAACACGTGTCAGCAGCGCAAAGGTCCCTTATCTTTTAGCAATTGCATTTATTGAGGATTTTCAGCAATTCCTTAAATTCCAAGAAAGTACACACTTTTTCATAAAGATAGCCACTCTTATAGCATATATGACACTCTATCCAATACAGATTTCAAAAGATATGCTAATTGTCTCTCAGTATTAGTAAACTTATATTATGAGCTGTGTCATTTATTGTTTTATAATGTCCCACTAGGCTAAGTATTAGTCCCTTCAAGAGTTGCATTTGCATTTATCATTCTGTATTCCTAAATTGTTGTTGCGTCCAAGCTCCACTCCCCGCAAGTATTTTCAGCTAAGTACAATTCTTTTACAGTTTTCTTATCTTTTGTGTCAAAATCTTCTAAGTTCCCACAAATATACAGAAATGTCAGAGACACAATCACCACATGAAGGACTCAGGATTTTTGAACCCACTGATAAGCTGATGAACAACAAATCTTATGCTTCCACACCTGCATAGCTGAGGAAAAATTATCCAAGGACAAGGGTCCCTAAAACAGGGGTGATTGTAGACCCAACTTAGGTGAAGGATTTTGTTGATGATATATTTGACATACACTTGCAAAAGAATACTAAGAATCTCCTAGAGGGAGCTCACCAAAGATGCCTCGCCCGTGTAGCAAAGGGTCAACGGTAAACTTTTAGGATGCGAATATGGACATCCCAGTTGGCACAATTTTTGGTTCCTAATGTCCACTTGTGCCCTGAATTGATTGATTTGTGTGCAGAATTATTTCACCCGCCATCACATTCCATTCAGCGTGGCCCATTCATGGTTCAAATTACTCCTAAGGCAATTAGGGACATGTTGGCCTTACAGTATGATAGAACATCCACTTTTCCTAATGTTGCTAAATTGCAGGGCACATGGGCAAACGTCAATAATAAGGTGAGGTTTCTGAATGCTAAAATGCGTATGGGTGAAAATAATACAGTGTTACTTGCATTGCCCACTGGTCGTGCTCAATTTAACTCTGACATCCAAGATGCCCTTTCTATGTTGGCCTTTATCTTTGGCCAGAATGAAGATTCTACAGTTCATGATTGGCAGCTGGCAGTTATTTTCATTTTGAAGACCATAGATAAGTCCCAAGAGTATCGGCTAGACTTTTCAGAGCAAAGTATAGCTGCCATGATTGACCAGCTTACAAATTTCCAACAGAAGCATGTGTTCAAGTATTCTACATATCTATTTCATCTAATGTTGTATCAGAATTTTAGTCTCTTCAAACGATATATGCCCTTGAATATGTATGACCCAGAGTCAGATAGTAGTAGGACCATTCTTGTGTCTACATGGACCCATGTTTTGTCTGATACCTTAGATCCATATGAATTTTCTGAGTATTTTGTCACTCCTTTTAGCCATTTAAGTCCCGAGCCTGTAGAACACAGGATGACACAGAGCACTAGGGGTTTTCTAATCAATCATCCAATCCCTTGTGATTATTTCTTTGAGGCTCATACTACTATAATTAGAGTCCATGGTTTTAGTGGAGAACCTATTTTATTGCCCAAGGTCTTGACCCCTAGGGTCACATTTTTAGAGGTAGCTCGCCAAGTTTCCGTGATTGATAATGATTTTGGTCACAAGAAAAAGAAAAAGAAGATGTATGATGTTCTTTGGACAAGGGACAAAGTAACAATTGAGGTTAGAGGGACTGAGCACCTCTTGTTGAGAAAATTGGCAGCATATGATTTCTTAATCATAGAAGATAAATGGAACTATGACCCAGATAGTTTCCTAGCTTCTTGGATCATTAATAACAAAGTTTCTACCAAAGTAGTCCATGAGGGACACCCATTCTGGGAGGACAGAAAGTCCCCAAAAGAAGACGACCCAACCTTCTATGTGGAATCAAGTGAGTTGCCTTATGAGGGGCCTAGGTCTTGGGAAACTTTCTATGTGAAAGTGAAAGAATTTGATCCTAAGTTGAAGATGACTACAGGCCTTAGGAAGACATTGAAAAGCAAAGACAAGAGTCTAGAAAAGATTGAGGCTTATTGGAAATATCGCCAAGAAATCTTTGAAATTACTCACACATTTGGAAATGTTGAGACAGATGAGACATGGGAGTCAATTTGGGATGAATGGCATCCATCTCTAGTATCAAGTCCTGATACAAGCAAAATTTAGAGGGGGGGTGAAGAAGCAGAAGAAGAAATAGAGGAGGCTCTAGGAATGCAGGAAACATGACAAGCATCATTTGCTGACCCTAGATCTCCATGGCCTCAATCTCTTAGTACCCTTGAGAAATAGAAAGGAATTGTATCATCATCATCTCTTGGGACCCATGTAGCTTTGGCAACTGGGGGTTCCAGAGTGGCACCATTGCAACAACCAATTTTTCTTGATGTAGAAGAAGAAGAAGATCCAGAAGAGGCATCAGATAGGCCTCGAAAGATAAGAAGAATGATTTTACCTGAGGAAGAAGAAGAAGAAGTAATAGCACCTCAGCAACAACAAACTCCGGTCATGTCACCTATGATTCAAGTAAGTACTTCTTCCCTCTTCTCTCCTATCTCTATTTCTTCTCACTTAGGAGTGGCATCCCCAAGTACCCAAGTTTCCATGTCTCCTGCCACTTCTACTGTGCCATCACAAACTTGTACCCCAATTTCCAGTGCACCAGCCATGTCTTCACAGGCCATAACTTTACTATTGTTTTCTACATCTGTGCCCAAGCGGGCCCCATCTCCAATTTCCCCTAGTCAACAAATATGTGTTATTCCTTATGGCCTACCTCAGATTCATCCTTTTTCTAAAGGTTATATTACATCTCCTCCCACTTTCCAAGCCCAATCAAATACAATAAGGAAGGCCAGAGAGGCCAGAATGGAAAAGAAAAGGAAGAAAGAAAATAAAAGCCATGTTGTGGCTCATATGAAGTCACTCTTTGACCCTATTCAATAGTCTTTGACTGTGACACATTTGTCTCCAAATTTGGTTAAGCCTAATGAACAGATACAGCCACATGATTATGCAATGAATGCAGTGGCCATGGATATGTTTCTTTTTAGACCACAGGATCGGGTAGAGTTAATGAATGAGATTGCTACTGCAGTTGCTACTAACTACCTGAAAGTGACCAAAAAGATACAAAAGGTAGAATCTGATCTAGCTCAGGAAAAGGTTAATAGAAGTAACCTCACTTGGGAGTACAATCCAAAATAAATGAAATTGATAACTTGAATAAACAGTTGCAGACGACTGTTTCATTACAAATACATCAGACCACACAGGCTCAAGTTACATCTTTGAAAACTGAGTTGGCACAAGAGAAAGTTGTTGTAACTGTTTTAAGGCAAGAGAAAGCCACTGCAGAGAAGAGATATCAGGATAAGTTGCAAGAAGCAACACAATTACAACAAATGCTATTGAAAGAGCAGAATGCAAATAGTGCAGATCAAGCTCAATTTATGGTTGAGCAACAGAAAACAAAACAGCTGACAATTGAGTTGGCTAATAGACCACAGAATGCACGAGTCTTATATCTGGTTAAGGAGTTATATGTTTCAGTATGGAAAAGAATCTTTGAGGAGATTATTTAGCTCAAGCCATCTCTCACTTTCTTATTAAATGCCCAGCAGTTGTGTGAGAAGGTAGAATCTTTTGTGCAGGCCACATTGTCCATTGTTTCATTAAGGGTTTCTAATTCTTAGCTTCTATTGCAGAAGCTATATGATACAACTGATGAAACATTATCTACAGCTGGTATAAATGATAGGATGATTGCTGCTAAGAACGTAAATGAGGTTTTAAGTTGCAATATTGTTGCAATGAATTGCAAAGAGCTCCTTGATATTGTAAAGGAAGGAGTCAGGAACATGAAGAAGCATATTGAAGATCTAATGCGACTGGGTCTCCCTTCACCTTTCACAGATAATAACATAGTACTGATGATAGATGAAATAAAGGCTCTGCTCTTGATGAAACAAAATGATCAAACTATCTTCCAGGGTCTGAGTGATTCATCTACAGTGGGAGAGGTTGAAGTTGTGTTGGTACCAATGGCTCAGCTAGAGTTTCAATTGAAAGTTGTGGTCTAGATTTTGCAATCATTTTCTCATAAAGATATAATCAATCTTGATTTTGCTTTTCAAGATTTGTAGAGCAGACAAGGGCTATCAGATTCAGAATGGTCTATATATCAAACCACATTACAGAATCTGTAATTGAAGTTTTCATATCCGTGGTAGTATCTTTTTGATTTCTCTTTTTGGGATTCTTTCTAAGTAGGCTCAGAAGTCCTGGTAGTCACCAAGAACTATAGAGTAAAACTCTACATTTTGTTTCAGCAATGTTGCAATAATATTTCAGCGGATTATATATTTGTGACTATGTATGTTCCTATGCGCAGATCGCGCCAAGTGTCTAAGCTACAACAAAAGAGAGTAGTATTAAGCTTCATGAGCAGGCTGCTGTGTGTCACTTTCCTTTCAAATAGATGCAGCGGAGCATGCCATGTAGTGATAGCAATTTCTTTTGTTTAAGTTTCATAGTGGCTACGGGCTTCACCACGTGTTAACACCAGAGACAGTTTCTAAAAAGTTATTTTTATGCCGCTTGCTAGTAGGTGTTGCTGTGTGTCATTTTGAGCCTTATGCGGATAGTGCCGCATGTATCTTTTATTCAAAGCTTATTAATACTGGTGGGCCATAGTTTTAAAGACTCAGTTTCAATACTTGTTGCGGAGAGCGCCACATGGTGATAGCGGAGGAAGGGTCTCTTTTATTTCAACACTCTCGGGATGAAGGCATTTTGATTTATAGTTGCATCAGAGTGCGACAAGTGTTAGTCTCTGAGAGATCCTTCAGAGTCTTTTTTATAAGCTATGGTTGTGTTGGGTGGTGCCGCATGTCCCATATTGTTTCAAGCAAAAAGCGCCATGTATCCCAGCTTTATTTCTTGATGCAGTTAGTAAAGTGACATATGCAGTGGGTCCCATGATATTATATCTCAGTTTTAAGTGTTGCTGAGAGTGCTAAATGTCATAATGATGAGTTTCTCGGGCCTAAGATAATTTTAAGTGCTCAACAAGAGGAGACATGTATCAGTTCAAAGTTTCAGCGGATGGCGACAAGTGGCATTTTCCTGTGTGTTTCTTTTGAAGGTAAAAGGGTTATCAGCTATGTGGAGGCTGTCGCATGTCACATTTTTGAATTTTCATAAGCCCGTAGGAGGTGCCATGTGTCTCAATAGAAATATAGTTAGAGTGCCACATATTTTGATGCCACAGCCAATGAGCACACGGGATATTACAGTTGCAGATTCAGAAAGATCTTAATAGTCAAAGACTTCCAGTTAGCTCCAACTCGGTTTTGCCGTTGAAGATTTGGGTTGTTACAGGTGATCTTTGAGCCAAGTCTGTGGCTATATATGTAGTAATTGTAATTGATGATGGATCTAAATTTGTTAAGTTTTTATCGATAATCAAGTATAAAATTTAGGGACTTTTGTTGTTTCCAGATTGTATCATTGGCCTTAGTTTTGTTATTTGTGGTAAGAAAGTTAATATACCTATGCATCTTTGTTGTGCCTCTTGTATTTGTTGGAATATTAATGAAAAGAAATCTATTATGTGCCCTTGCTAATATTATCTGTGTCTTCATAAATTTGTTTAAGTTTAGCCTTTGATCTTATTCAATTACAATCTACTTATATTGATCATGCAATGTCTGCTCTTTAATATAACTAGATCTTAAGGATTAGTTCACTATGCTAATTGGGAGAATATATTTCATTCAGGTGCATCACCATAGATTTAAGTTTTACTTATTGTATCTGTAATCCCATTTATCTTTCCCTTTACTCAAAACCCCATTTAAATAAGAAGAGCTAGCTTCTTTAAAATATGAAGGTTGTTTCAAGTAGCAAGTCCCACATTCTTGAAACTTTCCATGTTGGTGTTGGAACCTACGCAATTTTACACATCAACACTCTGCACAGACTCCCACTCAACCTAAGATTATCTCAAAAAACCCCTACCCAGCAGCTAGAACCAAAACTGGTCAGGCTCTTATACCAATTGAAAGGAAGCTAGGTGTGCATAAATCGCTTCCTACACTAATCTAAAGAGGAGAGAAGAGTGCAAATTCAATTTTATCTTTACAGTTACAGAATGATAACAACAACAATGGAGATATTATGGCAATACACATACACATAGAAATGAAATAGAAGAGAGAGACACAAGATATACGTGGGGAAAACCCTTATCAGGTGAAAAACCCCACACTCCAAAACCTACACAATGTATTATCAAAACTAAAACATGGTTTACAATACACTTGCAATGCAAGCTCTCAGGGGTCTTCGACACTCGTATCTGGAGACAAACTGGCAGCATAACAATACCTGTCAATCACATAATACATCTCTTCCTCAAAGCACCTATTTATATAACAAATACAAGGCAAAAATGGCTCCACATTGAGATGGGCATCCAACATGGCCTCATGGCCCAAAACCCATGCCTATGGACACTTGTCCAACACTGTAGGATACTCCTAACACTTGTCAAGTCACCCCATCCCAAGGAGGTCACCTATTTCCAAAATGGGCTATGACAGATGCTCTTACGACTCTTACAACTGTCATAGAATCTATCATAGCTGTCATAACTTATAGCTGTAAGAGAATCTATCATAGCTGTCATAATTTATAGCTATAAGAGAATCTGTCATACACAGGCTATAAATAGCATATTCTCTTACAACATGTCATAGTCCACCTTGGGGCACCCAAAGATGCCTTTTTCAAAGATGCTTCTCGACACATGTCCATACCTATCATAGGATCTTCTATTTCTGACTCTTACATGTCATAACTTTGTCATAGGAATCTGTCATGACCGTTTTGGTCAATATTCCCTTACAAACATTCCAAGATGCCAACACATGGCAAAATATTCCTACCACTAAGTGGGACGCTTATCTCCTCATGTGAGGACAAATTTACATGTGGTCATATGCCATGTAGGATGACACATCACTGTGCCAACTGCCACAATATGACAACATAGGATTTGCATCCAAATTATACAATAGGCAATAAATAAATAAATACAATGAAATAATACAAAGAATTACCAAGGTTGAGACACCTTAATTCCCAACAGCTACACATCCTGCGTCTCCTCATTCGACATATTTGTAGGTACTGAATGCTGTGCAGCCAACAACCACAAACCTAGTGAAAGGCTAAAGTGGTTGAAATGAGTTTACCATACTACTTCTATTACTACACGATTTGGCTTTGAGAGAAGTCAAATTTATGATGAGGTAACTCATATAATCAATCTCCATAATCTTGTAACCTTGAAGAGATTGATCAGTAGCATTACCTAGAAAGGTAGTAAAGAATGGAACGAGCAACCTAGTATCCTTGTCCTCCCTACATGTGATTTGAAAACTAGAATATCCACAACCAGAGTTGTTAATCCAAAAAGGGTAACTTACATTGATAGAGCCACAAATTTAAGTATCACATTTTGCAGGGGTAATGCGAACCAGATAGAGACAATAGAAATCAAAAACAACCCCACAATGCTTTTGCATTTGCAAAAACATTTTCTGTTTGAGGCTTCCCTACACTCCTACAAGGCCAAAGCCATGAATTTAAAAAGAAAGCAAGATAACATCTCAAATCCAGAAGATGGTGTTAGATTCAGGGCAGACAACTAAGAGGGGGGGTGAATCAGTTGTCAAAAACTTTCTTTAATTAAACACTTAATTCCACTTTGTGATTTAGCAACACATTAATAAGTCAATCATAGAAACAACATAAACACATCAACACATGAGACACCAAGATTTTGACGTGGAAAACCCGGTTAAGGGAAAAACCACGGTGTGATTAACCCAAGAATGTATTCTCTGTTAGAAGAATAGAAAGATCAAAATGGCACCTGCCAATTAGGGTTCACTGCTCGAGCACACTATTCACAAGAGGCTCACTGCCTACAAAAGACACACTGTCTACAAGATCACAAACTTGAACTAGATAATAGCATCTTCACCATGCTTGAATCAATTCCATTTAAGCCCATAAACTTCTACTCTGCCTTTCGCTCCTTTCCTCGCTACCACACTCACACCTCCACAAAAAACTACTTATGCAATGACTTTACAATCCCTTATTTATACAAGGCATTGAATTAGGAATAATCATCTAAGTCGGTAAACACCTACAAGAACATCCACAAGATGTGTAATACATCCAGTCGGCCAGTCTCAGGAAGAACACCATCATCCGGAAGTTATTCTTTAATTGCAGGCTCCAACTCCAATACGGACCACCCACACAAACTGGACATGATCTAGAGACCTCCACAAGATTGCCTGAATCACCAACAACATCCACACTTCATCTACTTACTGGAATCCTTCTCTCCTTCATCTGGAACCTCAAGAACACAATCTGTCATCACTATCACAAAAGAACAGATGCTTCTGGACCTTCAAGCCACGAACCAAATGATTTGACACTTCACAAAGACTTCCTCAACACTTCCTCAAAACTACAGAATAGGACAATGCATTTCCAGATCTCACCAGACCTATCTGTGTTACTCTGTCACCTCTGAACACCTACCGGAACTGGTTCTACTTAAGCAGCCATAACTTCTTCATATCTTCATGCGAACCTCTGAAATCTTGACTGGATCATCTTAAGACTCATATCTACAAACCCTTTGAACTGCAACCTCTGCTAGTCATCTTAACTTGGATCTTTACCTTACTGTCTTCATTGTTCTTCTCTATTCTTGATATGACTAATTTTCTCAATATCCTTAGTACATAGCTCATCCAATCCTTGTCATTACTGCAACAGGAGTATGTTGACATCAATGACAACATCGGTTAGACCCATACTTGCAATAGATGGGAGCTTTCAAAAAAGAAGTGAAAAGGCAGACTGGGCAACATTTGCCAATATCCTCGGCCTGTGCCAAAATGGGAGCTTTAGAGTAGCGTATGGATATCCATCAAAGCATAATCGAAGGAGGATTTTTATCAGTGTTGCAGTTGCCAGTGTCTCGATAGACATGTATGTGAATGTGGAAGCACAGACAAAGGCACATGAACTATTTGATAAACTGCCTCAAACAAAAGTGATCTCACAACGTGCAGTGATTGAAGGTATGCACAGCATCAAACACCGTATGCAAAGGAGATAAAGGACATGTGTGCAATAGACCATTCCTACACCCCTGCAAGGTGCCAGGTGAATATGGTGTGGGCTTGCAGGAAGAAGCTTATGCTTTCCCAGCATCACTGCAAGGCATATCAAATCTGAATGCGGGAGAGCGATAATCTTCTTACATCACCGCAGGGAGTTTCAAGTCTGTGTGCGGGACAACGGTGGTGCCCTAAAACAATATTTTTCATTACTTAATTTTAGCTACACCATCCTCAAGCAAATAGAAATCTTGCAAATCTATGGTTAGAATCAACTTGGTAATGCGAAGGCTACTGTTTGATCAAATTTCAAAGCTTGGTATTTTGTTGTGAAGATGCACACTACAAATGCTCTCGGCTTCTAAGAGTTTTCTAGTTTGCAAAACAAAGACTTGATAAAAATAATTATCTCGGCCTAAGCTAGCTCACTTTTTCCAAGCTATTAGATCTAGTCTCGATTTAACTATTGAACCCAAAGTTCAAGTTCACCAAAGGTTTTCTAAAGTTTGCTTAACCCGAGGTGTCACATTTACATTGGCTAAAGTGTGTGTGTTAGCACTTATGCAGCCCTAAATAATAGATGGCTGAACCAAATTACCTCATATGATTATTGACATCACAATTCCATATGTAATTGTATTAAAATGTTGCACATTAGACGACAACATTATAGGACACATGACAACCTAATTCTTTTACCTACATTTTTCAATAATTATTTAACAACCATATCACATTTATTATTCATAATGAATTATTACTATTGTATACAAAACAACTATTATTCTTTTTACATTACAATTTTAATACATTAAATTTCAAGAATAAAAATTTCAAAAATATTAAACAAACAACTTTTTCTTTAAAATAATTTTTTAAAGAAACATTGAAATAATTTAATATTTATATAAAATTAACAACATACAATTTATCAACTACTATAATTCTTACCTTAACACATTAAAATAAATAAACAATGTAAGATCTCCATACTAAACCCATATTCCCAGCCACATTTGCCACATAAAGCCATCTTAGGCTTTTACTTCCTACTAGTTTCCGGCTCACTATTAATTATTAAATATTGATATTTAGATTAGTTATTAATATCTAACTTATAATATAATACATTGATATTTTAAATTTACTAGATCTTTAAATTATTATCAATTACAATGTCATTCATTTTATTAGTATTTCTATTAACGTTATATATTGAATATGAAATATATATATATATATATATATATATATATATATATATATATATATATATATATATATAATGGGAAGCATATATTGATTAATTAGTTATTAATGCTTCCAACCATTCATTAAATTTATTAAATCTTTAAACTTATTATCAATTACAATGTCATTCATTTTATTCAACATACCTGATGCGATGACGCTAGTGCGACACGCCCTCCGGCTCCACACAACGCTTTTACCCGGAGCTATGAACCGGTGAGGCCACAACACGGGGGACCTCATCCCCGAGAAAGAACACTTCAAACCCAGCGAAGGGGTAATGCCTGCGAGCTCATTGGCCCAGCGGGGGTTTGAACTCTTGTGGCTGCCACTACAACTGAGCGACTTAACCACCGAACCACACCCTTATCGGCAACGATGTGTTTCTTGTTAATTTGGCCCCTCCTCCTCAATTTTTTTTTCTTCTTTCATTCCTTCATACTTACTATGTGTAAATATTTAAAAATAAGCATAAATTTAGTTTGCCCCTTCCTCTACATACATTCCTCCATATTATTTGAAATAAACAAAAACATACAAACAATTTAAACATGCAAAAGAAAAAACAAAATTATTACTTCACCCCTCCAATGCTCTTCAATTCATCCTCCACTCCTTTATCTCCATATTCTCTCCGTGTAAATGCTGTATTATTTTGATATCATATCCCAATATCTAATATTTAATATATACATAAATTAAAGTGAAAGCTAGAATAATAAGATACATTAGATAGTTTTGAACATTACAAAATGTATTAATAAAAAATTAAAAAAATAGTTAAATCATTTTTAACAAATTAATTTTAGAAACTTTGTATTACGAGCACTATAATAATCTGCCATAACAAGTACTAATAATATTGCACTCCATAACAAATGGACCCCGCAGACAGCAAAGACACAACATTGTATAACCAATGTATTGTACATGGCATGGCGTGCCCCTTCTGACTATCCACTCATTTCCATAAAACCACAAAATAAATCAATTTGTGTAGGGAACTTATCTCTAGACAGGCAACTAAATGATTCTATTTTTTACCGTTCCACAGTGGGAGGGAATTCAAGGAATCGATCTCCATCAATCTCAAATAAAATTGAATACAGTCAAGGACGGTGGGAATTGGTAGTTTTGTCTGCGTCGTGTAGATTAATGTTCAGTCAATTTCACCCTTACAAAATTTTCTGTTGTCAACATCTTAGGGAGAAGATTTTGTGTCTTTTATGATTACAGTTTTCTATGAAAGATGGAAAATAAAGTCAGTCCAATTAGGTACGAATTCCATTTAAATGGTTCTGTCGTGTCACAGTAATAAGAAATTCAAGAAATCGATCGCCATCAACATAAAATACATGTGAAAGACAGATGTATTCCATTACATAAAGCAAGAACTTGGGGAAAGATGGCATATATAACAAGGCCGCGTTGCAGCAAAGTTCCTGCCAGATGCTGGCAGGTCGGCAGGTCGGTTCTATCAAGATAGGGTCTTGATTAAATATAGATTGAGTTGAGGTAATGCCAATTGTGATGGCCTGGACTTAGAGTGTTCATTCAAAACCTGAGTTTTTCATGTTTTGTAGAGAAGGTCAACTAACAAAGCTAAATTCAATTTTGAAAACAAATTAATTGTGAAAGAAATCTGTAATATGAATGCTTTTATCAAGCTGTTAAAGCCTGTAACAAATCAAATTGCAAATTTATAGTGTAACATCTGAATATTTTGAAGAACCTCAAATGTCTCCCTTTGCATTCTAAAATACAAATACAATGTAATATATAAAACAACAATTAAGTCTGATTGACTGTAGATTATATGCAATATATTATTTGATCAAATAATCGGCATATTACTACTTTCCTTTGTTAAACTACCACCTCAATCCTTGAGGGTGAGCTGAAGGAAACTGCACCACTTGAATGCCATAATCATGGCACAATAAACAATCATTCATTTTTCAGTCCCAAAAACTAATACGCATATCCCTTGCATTTATTTTCCATACTTAAGCATTAAATTCAGAATTAAACGTGCCCACAAATAACAACTAATTGATCTAGGTTAATTTATGCTGAGTTGTACGCATTCAATTCATTAGCAGGACTGAGGTGTGTATGTTTTTGTTTTTGTGTAAGTGAGAATCTTATTATTTGAACTGTCACCAATATTTTTCCCATTTGCAAGACTGACTTAAATTTTGGGGGAGAAACTGTTGTTCTATTATTTGAACTGTCACCAATATTTTTCCCATTTGCAAGATTGTTATTATTTGCACTGTCACCTAATAAAATAGTTGACAGTTGAACAGTTTAACCACATTTTGGTTAATATTTTTTTTAGCAAGCCCAGAAAAATATTGCCATCATCAAATTGATTCAAGCTGCTATATTTGTAAAGGGAGAAATTTGAATATATGTGTGTTTTTGTTTTTCTGTGTGGGAAAGAGACTAATTTTATTATTTAAAATGTCACCTAATTGCAATGGGAGCCAGCTAACTTTTGGGGGAGAGACTGTTATTTTATTATTTGAACTGTCACCTACCAGATTTGACAAAACGGTTAATAAGTATTATGGATAGCAATTATTTTTCCTTCAAGAATAGCAAATATATATTGTTATTTTACACTGAATTTCCTGTGAAATATAATATCGTTCTGTACTTGTATTTGAAAATTTTATTAACTGACAAATCTAATTACCAGACATTTTATATGAAGCTATTCAATTAAAAGTGAAAAATAGCCGATTGAGATATTCTGTATATATAACAATATGGCCTCCATACTACAGAAATGGAATTGTGGAATGAGAGGGGAGGTAACCTGTGAATGGGGAAGCAGCCAAGACATGGGAAGACTGGGGGTGCCTAAATTTACTTGGGCATTTTAATTTTATTTTGACTGAATTTTAGATATTAATGTCCACTAATTACAAGAAATATAATTTATTTAATTATTAATGTGCTTTTAACTTATTCTGAAATCAAGTACACAAATAGAATGCAACCCCCATTACAGTCATGAGATATATCGAGAATATGAATTATGATAAACTCATGGCATGAATAATGAGTGGAAAAGCGGATGAATTTGTTTAGACAGTGACAAGCTTCATAGCCTACGCAAGATTCATAAAAAATCTTTACCTTACACTCCGGTGTGCTGTGCCAGCCATGGCCGTTCAGAGTTCCTGCTCTTACGCTAACAAGACGAAAAAAAGGGTGAAATTATGGCCCTTTTTATGTCGGATTCTGTAGGAAAAAAACCAAAAATTAAAATAAAAATATACGCTAATTTAATTTTAATTTTAAAGTAAAAAATTTCACAAAATTAAAATAAAAACTAACGCCGTTGAAAAGAAAAAGATCCGACACAACTCACAAGTATTATATTTCAGAAATAAAATCCTAAAAAGCGAGCCCGACTGAAAATTGAATGGAATGCCACACAAACTTGCTCCAACGCCGCAGGTAAAAGCAGTGGAGGGTTAACAGCCATTGTCATCCTGAAACAACCATAACAAATTTACAAAAAAAAAATATAAGAATGAGTAAATTAATCTTTAGGGTTTAAATTTTAACTAACAGAAAAGGCGCGCCCAAAGTATGCCTCACAACGAAGACGGACTCAGAACTGACCTTTGCAAGTTTTGAAGTGATAAAAAAAAAAACGAGCAATGCTGAAGATTTCAATTCGAAGCCCATTTGAAAGGCTCAAAAATTAATATACCCAAATAAAAAGGTAACATACCCTGGTGTGAATACCTCCACATGATACAAATAATGACAACAATAGATCAATTGACAAATGGGGACTCAGATTCGCCTTTCCTCAGACATCAGTGCAATACAATGCAGGGCTGCAGCGGCTGTTCAGAAATCATCTAAACAAAGCCAGTCTGCCGTGCCATTACACTGCCAGCAGTACATTAAGCCTGTTAATAGCATTACATTATTATTAATCATCAATGTCCCGTGACCCTTATTTCCCTTTAATCCAACAAACAACTTCATGGAGTATCAGGCAGAGGAAAAATCACCGGCTTGGGGGAGGAGGGCCATATTCCTGTCTAACTCAAGCCTCAGACTTAAACTAGTGACTGACTTTATATTCGATGTAAGGAATGAAATGAAAAGTGCCCACCGGTGCATTCCGGCATCCCTTTCTCTGTAAAATATAGTTCTCTCTACTGTAATAACGAGCTGCACAGTTGAACAGTTAGTGACCCCTAAGAATATTGCAGGTTGTGTTGGGCCATTTCACCTGCCATTCGCATTTGCTTCAAAGCTTTTTTAAAACAAATTTCCATTAAATTGATCTTGTGTGCAGCATGCTACCATATCAATCAATAAAAACCCAATAATCTATGGTAAAATATGAGGAATTGGAAATTGATTTCAGCCCAAAAAATTTAAACACACCTCAAATCTGCATCTGTCTTTGTTTTTGTCGCATTCCACATTTGCCACGCATCTCAACAACTGTTTTAAACCCGGAAGCACTGCAAATAAAAACCCTAAATGTGCCAGCGCAATGGACTAGCAGACCGCATTAACTCCCCAGTTGGGAATTCACGCCTTCTCTTGCCTCGTGATTCTCCTAGGGCTGTTCTGACATCCTGCAACCTAAACCTAGACGAATAGCAGGTAATGAAATCTGCACCCAGCTAATTTCCGAGCATGTTTCTACTTCGAATTTTGCACTGCAGATTAACTCCAAGGAAAGCCACTCTCTGAATCGTGGGTTGCGACGAGTTTAATCACTTGTTAAGAACAGCCCCTCCGCTATAGTTCCACGGCAGGAACTAATAATGTCGCACTCCACCATCATGCATTGACCCACACACAAGTGAAGGCAAGCGCATTTTACATTTATAAGCCGCGTATCGTGTACGCTACCCCCGTCCTTTACTCGCTATTCACTCGTTATATCTGAGCCTTAATTGATTCCATTTATATTTATTCTTAAAGGATTGGTATTGTAATCAGTTTTTTAATTATTTATTTTAGAATTTTATTGAAAAAGATATTTTTTTATTTATATTTTTTTAGGTATATATTTTTTTAGGTTTTATCTTTTAACTTTCTAGCATTGGTATTATGATTGCCTCTTCTACTTCTTTACATGGTACATTTTCCTCCCATTCATATGCTTATTCTCTTTCACTAACTCTTCATCCTCTCATCTTGAGGGAGACCTCTTCATAGTGCCTACATCTCATGTTGCTACTTCTAATGTGACCCCCACTTTTCATGTTCCTTCCTCTAGTGTCATTTCTACCTCTTCTTTTGTTAATGTACCACTTATATCTCATCCCACTAATTTCAATCCCTCTTCTGTGCCTACTAGTGTTGTCACTGCATCTCATTGTGTTAGTGTTTCACCTTCTTTCGTGGCTTAGAGTATTACTTATCATCCCTCTATTGTTGTATCTATGCCTCTTGTTTCTCATCATCTTCATACTTCCTCTATTGTTACCCATGCTACTACTACTACCACTACCACTATCCCCACCTCGACCCTATATGCACTAATGTAGAAGTAGATAGTGTTGGGAAGAAAGTTGAATCTATGCCTAGTACCCAAGACGTTATTACTTATATTTCAAGACATAATACACCTCTTGTGTTTGAAGTTGTTACATATCCATTACCTATTGGTTTTGTGGCACCTCACTTTGAGTTGTATCATGGTAAAGATGACACAAATACTCACTTGCAAGCGTTCAAAACTATTGTTTCAAATTTACTTGAGTGTGTCCAAGTCTCTAATGAGCATATTGATGTTTATGACATCCATTTTCAATCACTTTATGCTAAAATGAAACATCAACTTCCTAATGATGAGTTGCAAAGGATTTTTTTTAAGGGTTTATTATATCCTATCTATGATTGTGTTTTTTGAACTTGATTATGCTTCTCTCATGGACCAAGTTGTGCTCATGTCAAGGATGTTGAACTCAAACCATTTGTTTCCAATGTTTTGAAATATGGGTCCACCCATACATCTTTTATAACTTCTTGCTCTTCCATGTTGAACACAAGAAAAATACTTAAATCCAAAAGGGTAATGATAAGAAAGAATCTAAACCTAATGCTAATGATGTGTCTACTATTTCTAATGCACTTTTCTTTAAGCCTCAAACTGCTGGGAAATTCATAAAATTGAGTGAAACTCAAGATCATGTGCTCCAAAGTCTATTGAATTCTAATTTGATTACTCCTTCCTCTATTCATTTGTTCAACCCATCTAGAGGGTTATCTAAGAAATATAATTAGCATGCGTTCTGTAATTGTTAGAGGAAATAGTGGTCAATATCAGTATATCAATATAATCCAATAACTCAATGAAATTGAAACAAATAAGATCAAACACAAAGAACACAATACCTTGCAAACATTTCTATTCTGTGAGTTCCATTGGTCGCCTATCTCGAATTGATCTCGTGTATGAATAGAGCCCTCAGAAGGTGCATTTCCTTGATTTTTTCCAAGATGACAATGGAGAATGGTTGTTGATAGGTTTTTCAATGAAGAGGATCTTCATAATACAATGATAATGGTGAATATGGTATAATAATTGATCTCAAGCTATGGAGTTATTTTGTACCAAAGGCGCGTTGAGATTCTTACAGAGTAAGTTTACAAAAAGCTTGGATACCTCAAATGGAGGAATAGGGGTTGTATTTATAGATTTGTGAGAAAGAAGATCAATGGTGTAGAATGAATAAGAAGATCAATGGTTGAGGAAATTTGAGAGGATGTGCGCGATAAGGATAGGACAAGTGTCCTGCTCTATTTTGAGATATGGGAGTTAATAGAATAGATTGAGGAGTTAACTGACTAGCTAACAAAATAGATTGAGAAGTTAACTGAGTTAACTGATTTGCATGAGAGGAATTTGAGTAATTAAATATTAGAAATATTTAATTGCATGTGGGTGAAGATAAATGAGTAATTTAAATATTAAAATATTTAGTTACATGTGCACATGGATTAAATGAATTATTTTTAGTACTAATTCAATTTTGGAGGAAATAGACAATTTAAATAAATATTTGGATTTATTTAAATATAGAGAATGATTTGATATCTATGGATTTGAAGACTTTGGAATTTAGAAAAATTAATTAAATAATTTGGTATTATTTAATTTAGAATGATTTTAGAAGAATTTGGATGATTTAATTAAATAAATGATTTTATTTAATTTTTTGGAGAAATATAAATCAAATAAATAAATTGATTTATTTATTTATTGATAGAGGAATTTAGAATGAAATAAATATTTAAAATATTTATTTAGTTAGAGTCGTGTCATTTTTAGGTGTATACATTTTGCCCCTTTTTGATGCAATGTGTTTTATCATGTTGTTTCAAAGAATAAAAATATTCTGATAATGATACATGCCCCAGTTTGCCCCTGATATAGGTTTAACAACGGTAGGATGCCCTCTCAAGAGATTGGATGGGAAGAAAATTTTGAGGGCGTGAGATGGACAATCTCACGATAATGAAGGTGCAAGGATATGCAAAATGATGGAGAAAACAAGTCACGGCTTGGAAAAATAGAGGAGAAATGGCACGTAGAGTGGGCAAGGTGACCACACAGCTAGTTAGGGTTGCATGTCTATATATAGAAGCTAGGTCCACAATCCTAGTCACTTGCACACTTGTCTTTTTGTGAGAGCTATTAGGAGCTTTGCATAGCGCAGGAGCTAAAGCAGTCAGTGGAGAGATGGATATTCCAGTCGAGGAGCATCGTTTCGAGCGGGTTCGATGATTCGGGTGGGTAGCAGACACAGGACCTCCGGTACATATGTCAAAAAATTTAGGCTAGTTGCATTTATTAGTGCAATAAATGCATGTGAAAGATACTTGAGCATATGCGTAGTTTTCAGTTTCAGCGCATCTATGCCCTGAAACTACGTATGTACATCGTTTCGGTGCATTTAGGTCTTATTGTTGCGCATTTGGAAGTGTCTTCCCATTTACCATAGGTTGCAGTGCATGTGTTGTGATACTACGCATCTACTGGGAAGAAGTGTATATGTTCCATGTGTTGGCGCATATGTTTAGGTTCAGCACATGTGTAATAAAACTGTGCATCTACGCCTTTATGCGGCGCATGCATTGTGAAGTGGCACTTTTTCTCTGATACTGCACAAATGCTACATGGAACGATGCATTTGCTTAGGATGCTCAATTACTTAGCGAAATTGACTCAATTGGCATCTTGATCGATGCAAAAATTGATAAGCGATCTCTGAGATTGATAGAATCTAGACAGGAGATGATATACTTGGCTTGATCGATTTGATATGTTAAGTAAGTGATTATGATAGGTTTGATAGTTGAGCAGGTTGGCATTGATACGGTTATGGTTGACGCCTTGTTTTGTTGATGGCAGGAGGATATCTCTGATTGCATCATGTCCCGGGAACAGTTCCCGGTTACTATGTGGTGACGACACATGCTCACAGAGGCAAATCGGCTAGTGCTTGGAGTGATTGGTTTGTACTATGTGTGCTTCATGCCTGAGGTTCGTGCAAACCTTAGTCTACTGACTGCTCTAGTAGAGCACTTTCACAGCGAGGATGGGACATTCCACCTCCCCACCGGCGAGATCACCGTGACTCTGGAGGATGTTTACAGGATTCTAAGACTTCCGATAGTAGGAGAGCTAGTAGAGTATGACTCTCAGTGTGATGCCGAGTTGGCTGAATGTAGGAGGATATTTGATGATCCCGACATAGAGGGATCGGTGATTAGCTGGCAGGATATGTATGACTACTATGATTACTTCCCCAGGATCGTAGCTAGCTTGGTAAGAGGTGTTGTATGTCCCGATCAGAGATCACATGGATTTGCAGTTGGCTGGGGTTATGGTAGTGCTTGCATAAAATTTGGGTTTCAAAGCATAAAAATCTGCAGGCATTTTCATCTTAAACCTTCAAAGAATTTCTAAGTCTTTCAGCCTTTTGTTGAATTGTATGTATCTTTGTACATGGTCATTTGTCTTTGTATGTACAAATGCGGATGTACAATGGCGGACCCGAAGATAAGTTCAATCGGCTTCAGAAAGTGAAAAATCAGTTGTATGCATATCAGGTTTGTATTTGGCTTCCAGATACAATTTTGGGTGTGAAAATATGGTTGTATGTCACAGATATCCAAAATATTTTGTAGTTGTATCGAAGAAAATTGCATGTATATTTTGTTGTATATTTGATGTACAACATGGTAGATACAATGACAGACGTCAAAAGTGTTCAAATCAGGTTAAGAAAGTGGTCAGGCCCATAGGTTTTCGGCAAAAGGATTGTATGTATGTGCATATACAATGCAAGATACAAAAAGCACATGTACAATCCAGACGCGAAGGAGGAAATAATTGTGGCAGATTTTAGGTTGGGGTCCGTGGTTGTATATTGTATATTGTATATATATGTGATATACAATGTAAGGTGTAATGGATGAGATACAACACCAGATTTGAAAATTGTTCCAATCTGGCTGATAAATGTAGTGGATCTCGTGGTTGTATGTATATTGCATTTGTACAATTCGATATACAAGGAGATATGCAAAAGGGGAAGATATAACGCCGAACCCGAATGCGATTTCAAGTTGATTCAAGGTGATTTGGGGTCTACCCTTGTATATGGTGATTATATGTATATACAATTGCACATACAATTTCAAATGCAAAAATGGATACAATGGCTCATCGGTAGGACAATGCCTATCAGTAGACACTTCCAGGGTCTTTCCGACAGCTGATGGAGATATAAATATTTAGCGATGGTGATCCAATCAGGTGCTGCCACATGTCCCAAGGCAGTTGTATGTATATACAACTACATATACAAAAATTTGAAGGCAAAATTGGGTGAAAAGGGAAAAGGTATTTCTATGCAGGGAAAGGTCAGCGATGGAATAAAGGACCACCTACGTGGCGCGATATCATTGGCGATGGACTTTTCAATGTTACTGATATGGATTTTCAACCTGTATGGGCAGATTTGGACCGCCGATCTTGCATATTTGGAGCCCGATTCTGCAGCTGAGTTTGAAGGATGAAACAAATGTATGTTGGTGTGTTTTTCTTCGCACATTCATTCCATAATCAACTACCTTGCTGCACGGTGCCGAGAAAAATGTCACATCTGCTGGTATGATCGAGGTCCAGGTTGCTTGTGCCGCTGGCTTTCATGGTGGATCTGATGGCTTCAGAAACCAAAAATTTAATGAAGATCTGATTGTTGCATCGAAAATCTAAAGAAGTGATCTTTGCATTTATGAATTTTGTCAGTGTGTAGGTGGCCGGAAGCTTGTGTGCTCCTTGAAAAAGGAATCCATGGCCATTCTACGGTTGTTGGATGTTTTTGGGTTTTTTGTTGTTTTGACCTTGAATACAAGGTATTCACGTTTTGGAAGGCAATTTTTGTTGCAGATTATGTCCTTCATCTGGTGTATTGGTCTTTCTTGTCTTGTAAATGCTAAATTCTTGTATGATGATATTCTATACAGTTTGAGATTATATGGGAAACACTTCTTATGTGTATTGTCTATGATGTCTCCTATATGTTGTTATTTTCCTTTCAAACGAGGTTGTCAAGGGCTTCCAAGTTTTTCAATATATGCATGCTATACTGTGTGTCTGATTTCTTGCATCTGCTCAAAGAGTGGTTAGATAGGATTTTGATCAGATACAAAGGAAAATGATTGCATCATAGGATTTGCTAAGTATGATCATAACTAATACCCTTTCGTGGACATATTGTTGTTAGGCAGTGATATTTAACCTTTGGTCCTTTGTATATGAAGTTATGTTATCATAGGGAAACATTTGCATTCATAGATATGACTCTGTTGCCTAGATAAGGCACTGGTCTGGGAATTTATCTGTCCAAAGGGTCTAGGAAATTCTGATAACTCCAAACCATAAAACAAATCATTCCAATGCTCCAATCTATTAGTGTGTAGGAATAGAAATAGGACCCCTGCATACTCTCATTCCCAACTAGTTAGATACGTCTAAGAGCATTGCCAAACTTGTGATCTATCATGAAAATCTTGGTCCATACATGAGAGTATTCTGCCTGTTGTTGTACAGCTAAACCTTTCTATCATTGGGTGAGTCAAAGTTAAATCTTTAGCAATAGGGATACCCCCTTGGTGCGGCAAAACTAGAAGTGAAGGGGAGGCAGCTCACGCAACCTCCTATATTTGTTGGCCGAATATGCCTGTGCATTGGAACTGGCAAACCCTCTATCAATTTGGATTGAAAAACCAACATAAGTGGTGACTCTACTAGGAGTAATGCCATATTCTTGAAAAGAGTCTAAAAGATTGAAGAATCAGACCTAGAAGTGTTTTGTTGCAGCAAAATTGAAAATTGTATGTGTGGCTCTACTATTGGAGAACCCAAAAAGAGAGAAATGAATTTTTAGCTTCAAGATGTTTGAAGCTCATTCCTCTACAAGGAGGTGGTGACTCTGCATGTAAAGAACCTGAGAAAGAATGCAAAATAGTTCCAGATCAACACATTTCTCAGTCAGAAAAAAGAATTTGCAGTGGCTGCAACAATAACCAGGTATTTGTACATATTTGGGTTTTCAAAAACCATGATGTATAAGTTTTAAAAGATTCCCTATTTGGTGAAGTAGCACTGGTTAAAAGGGAAGTATTGGTGATAAGCTTGCATGCTTTTGCATTAGTTGAGAATATAGTTTGTATTTTCAAATGAAGTATGCAATGTTGTTGAAAAGATTTAGAGGACTTTAGGAAAGTTGAAACAGCAGTTTGTACTTTAAATGCCTGAGGTCATTATTGTAAAAGGAAATCGAGTTGAGAAGAGGGTTGCAAAAAATATATAAAGATGTATTATCAGTCCATGCACCCTTATGAAGTGTCAAATGCAATAATGTATAATGATCAATCCCAACCATGTGATAGAAGAAGCTTTAGCATTGACAAATATAGGCCCATCAATTTCAATGGCATTTGTGGTTATCCAAATGCTTTTCCATCTAAAATCAAAAAATATTTGCCCAAATTCAGTGGTGCAAAGGATGAATCAGCTGAGAGACACTTGTAGTAGTTTAGAAATGTTATAGATGATTTTGAGGTTGACCATGAAGATGTAGTTATGAGATTATTTATTCAATCTCTAGATGAAGATGCAAGGGACTGGTTCTCCTATCTTTCGGCATACTCTGTCAACTCTTGGGAAGAATTTAAATCTGCATGTATAGAACAATTTGGTGAAAGAATTTCTGAATATACAGTTATCAGTGATTTCATGTATATCCATATTGAAAAAGATGAGTTGATTCCAGCCTTTAACCTCAGATTTATGAAGACATTGAAAAGAATCCTAGAATGTATGAGACCTAATGATGCATTATGCCTAGTGGTCTATCTGGGAGCATTTGATAAGAAAATGATTTATAGATTGAGAAATAAAGAGCCCACTACATTGTATCAGGGACATCATTTTGCAATAGACATTGAAAACAACTAGAGGTATGGAATATAGAGGTGCTATTTCTCTACAAATTTATGTTGTCCTGTGGTCCCCAATGTTGATGAAAGATGTAATTTGGGTGTTGGATATGAATGCCAAATCACTCACACCCCTGTTGTCCCAATTTATGCATCATTCCAAGGAAATGATGACTCTACTGTGGAGGAGGATGCCCTGATTTTCCCAGCAAATGAAGTTGATAATGATGATTTTTCGAGTGATATTTATATGCCAGTCCTCAGCAAAGAATGTTCATGTTTAAATGATTCAGTTGTGCATAGTTGTGATCATGTGGATCAGGCGTCAATTTTAGTTTCGTCAAGAAGCATTAGAGGGCTGGAAAGTGATGTGGATAGTGCCGCTTTAGAGTGCATTAAAGTAGCAGAAATCCTGTATGTAAGGCAATCAGATGATATCCATGATCAGTTTATGGATCAGGTTTGTTCTTCTTATGACTCTAGATTTGGTAATGTTGAAGAAGAGGTTGATTGTCATAAAGAAGAAACAAAGACCTTTGCAATGAGTGTGAACCCCCTCTATGATGAACCTTTAGATGCATTGAACTTTGCGAGTCATGACCTTCATTGGTGCAGGGTTAACCCTCTTTTTGCAAATGATGATGAATATAAAGGGATAGCTGACCTAGGTGCTGCACCAATTTATGAAGAGGGGAAGTATAAATCAGAGGCAGGGATCTTCAGCTCTTGTGTATCAGCCGCTCCAGATGTGTGCAACAATGAATGTGCGGATCAGGATTTGATATCACTATCAGTAGGTGATATAAATGACAATGATGGTCTCATGCATTTTGATTGTTTTCAGTTTATGGATCAGCTGGATGAGTGCCTGGTAATGCGTAGTAGCCAGGTTGATAATGAAGAATGTCGAACGCAATATGGTGATATACCATTTGATGAATATAACTTTCACATATTGTTTGATACTAAAGAGTATGACACTGTATATGGATCAATGCTTGATTTTGAGATGTAGAGTGATAGAGGTTGCAACGACAGAGGCAAGCTTTCAAAAATGGTGAAGCATGTGATTGACAAGATTTTCTTGTGGGCAGATTATGTTAATGTTTTCAGTTGTGGTTGGGATCATTCAGATCAAAATAGGGCATTTGACAGGAGGAGGTTCTGGTTCTTCATTTTTGGTTGTCTTGGGCCGCTAAAATAGTATTTGAGGATATGATTTTTTAGATGCAGGTTGGACTTTTGAATGAGCCACCCAATGGATAAGGTGCCCGGTCTGCGTCCCAGAGTTCTAGAGTTCTCACCATGCCTACAAGAGGCATGCGTCCCTAGATAGAGCTAATGGTGGTGCCTGCATAAAATTCAGGTTTCAAAGCATAAAAATCTGCAAGCATTTTCATCTTAAACCTTCAAAGAATTTCTAAGTCTTTTGGCCTTTTGTTGAATTGTATGTATCTTTGTACATGGCCGTTTGTCTTTGTATGTACAAATATAGATGTACAATGGCAGACCTGAAGATAAGTTCAATCAGCTTCAGAAAGTGAAAAATCAGTTGTATGCATCATTATATGCATATCGGGTTTGTATTTGGCTTCCAGCTACAATTTCGGGCGTGAAAATATGGTTGTATGTCACAGATTCCCAAAATATTCTGCAGTTGTATCGAAGAAAATTGCATGTATATTTTCTTGTATATTTGATGTACAACATGGTAGATACAGCAGTGGACATCAAAAGTGTTCAAATTGGGTTAAGAAAGTGGTCAGGCCCACAGGTTTTCGGCAAAAGGATTGTATGTATGTGCATATACAATGCAAGATACAAAAAGCACATGTACAATCCAGACACGAAGGAGGAATTAATTATGGCAGATTTTAGGTTGGGCTCCGTGGTTGTATATTGTATATTGTATGTATCTGTGATATACAATGTAAGGTGCAATGGATGAGATACAACGCTGGATTTGAAAATTGTTCCAATTTGGCTGATAAATGTAGTGGATCCCATGGTTGTATGTATATTGCATTTGTACAATTCGATATACAAGGACATATGCAAAAGGGGAAGATACAACGCTGGACTCGAATGCAATTTCAAATTGATTCATGATGATTCGGGGTCCACCCTTGTATGTGGTGATTGTATGTATATACAATTGCACATACAATTTCAAATGTAAAAATGGATACAATGGCTTGTCGACAGGACAATGCCTATCGGCGGACACTTCCAGGGTCTTTCCGACAGCTGATGGAGATACAAATATTTAGTGATGGTGATCCAATCAGGTGCTGCCACGTGTCCCAAGGTAGTTGTATGTATATACTACATATACAAAAATTTGAAGGTGAAATTGGGTGAAAAGGTAAAAGGTATTTCTATGTAGGGAAAGGTCAGCAATGGAAGAAAGGACCACCTACGTGGCGCGATATCATTGGCAATGGACTTTTCAATGTTGCTAATGTGGATTGTCAACCTATATGGGTAGATTTGGACCACCGATCTTGCATATTTGGAGCCTGATTCTGCGGCTGAGTTTGAAGGATGAAACAAATGTCTATTGGCACATTTTTTTTCATGCATTCATTCCACAGTCAACTACCTTGCTACACGGCGCCAAGAAAAATGTCACATCTGCTGATATGATCAAGGTCCAGGTTGCTTGTGCCATTGGATTTCATGGTGGATCTGATGGCTTCAGCGACCAAAAATTTAATGAAGATCTGATTGTTGCATCAAAAATCTAAAGAAGTGATCTTTGCATTTATGAAGTCTATCGGTGTGTAGGTGGCCGAAAGCTTGTGTGCTCCTTAAAAAAGGAATCCATGGCCATTCTACGGTTGTTGGATGTTTTTGGGTTTTTTGCTATTTTGACCTTGAATACAAGGTATTCGCGTTTTGGAAGGTAATTTTTGTTACAGATTCGGTCCTTCATATGGTGTATTGGTCTTTCTTGTCTTGTAAATGTTAAATTCCCATATGATGATATTCTATACAATTTGAGCTTATATGAGAAACACTTCTTGTGTGTATTGTCTGTGATTGTTTCCTGTATGTTGTTATTTTCCTTTCAAATGAGGTTGTCAAGGGCTTCCAAGTTTTCCAGTATATGCATGCTATACTGTGTGTCTGATTTCTTGTGTTTGCTCAAGGAGTGGTTAAATAGGCTTTTGATCAGATACAAAGGAAAATGATTGCATCATAGGATTTGCTAAGTATGATCATAACTAATACCCTTTCGTGGACATATTGTTGTTAGGTAGTGATATTTAACCTTTGGTCCTCTATATATGAAGTTATGTTATCATAGGGAAACATTTGCATTCATAGATATGACTCTGTTGCCCGGATAAGGCACTGATCTAGGAATTTTTTGGTCCAAAGGGTCTAGGAAATTCCCATAACTCCAAACCATAAAACAAATCATTCCAAAGCTCCAATCTATTAGTGTGTAGGAATAGTAGGACCCTGCATACTCTCATTCGCAACCAGTTAGATACGTCCAAGAGCATTGCCAAACTTGTGATCTATCATGAAAATCTTGGTCCATACATGAGAGTATTCTGCCTGTTGTTGTAAAGCTAAACCTTTCTATCATTGGGTGAGTCAGAGTTAAATCTTTAGCAATAGGGATACCCCCCTTCGTGCAGCAGAACCAGAAGTGAAGGGGAGGTAGGTCACGCAACCTCCTGTATTTGTTGGACAAATATGCCTGTGCATTGGAACTGGCAAACCCTCTGCCAATTTGGATTGAAAAACCAACAGGTCAGACCCTAGAGAGGATGTTGACTGAGGGTACCCATTTTTCTTGGGGTGTCTGTGTATTGGCCCATCTTTACCATGATATGCATCAGGTTGTGTACCATGGAGCGTCGAGTCTTTTTGCAGGTGTGTCTTTGTTACAGTTCTGGGCCTGGGAACACATTGCAGTGACACGGCCTATTGTCATGTTTCACCGGCAGAGGGATGAGCCATACTCCTATGGATACGCCAGTGTACTTACTTAGCACAGGCTGGGTAAGTTGGAGTAATGGCACCATGCATTGGGTAATGTGGATATAGTTGTTTGGGAACCATACCTGGACTACGAGGTATGGGATAATGAATGAGTTGTCGTATGTGTTTCAGACGTGGTGGCTGATTGGCTGGACCCATCATATTTTGGAGAGACAGATAGTGAGCTGTGTCTTTTGGTAATTTGGGCAGATACAGGGTATGCCATAGGGGCAAGCACTGTTTGCAAGGACATGGGCAGAGTGGTGGCGATGGGGTCATGTGGCTTCTTACAAGGAGGCCCAGGCTGACTTCCTACAGATTCCTTATCAGGCATGGCCGATGAGGCAGGAGGTGGTTGATGCAGGGATGACTCAGGACTTTGAGGATTGGTTTGTCACGCACCTGTTCCATAGGTACTCGGGTCTGGGAGAGTTAGCTCCTTGTTTAGAGGAGGTGGAGTCAGAGGAGGAGAATGGTGGTGGTAGATGGAGGAGGAGGAGAGGAGGAGATGATGGAGGAGGAGGAGGTGATGGAGGAGGAGGTAAATGAGGAGACGGGGATGACAGGGATGACGACCAGCCAAGACAGCAATAGAGAATGGGGAAGGCCCCACCCTAGCAGATGGCACACCAGGCAGTACCAGCAGTTGTTCCATAGGTACCACAGGCACCTGATCAGCCTAACCCATAGCAGCAGGTGCAGGGGGATGCAATAGCCTTGTTACGAGGTCAACTGAGACAGTTGAGAGCACAGCTGAGAGCCACCGAGGCTCGGATAGAGGGAGACGCAGGGATTATTGCCAGCATCACTGCAGAGCGGGATGCCACTTTGGGGAGGTTATAGGGAGCAGACGTTCAGGTGCTGCTAGATATAGCACAGATTGTTGGGATTACCTCAGAGAGAGATACGACACTAGCTAGGGTATAGACTATGATTGGTGAGAGGGATGCGGCACTAGCTAGGGTATAGGCCTTGACAGGGGAGAGGGATGCAGCCGTAGCCACCCTGGGCACTAACACGGCTATGATACTTCTTGTTACACAGTTATCACAGGCTTAGGCCCAGGTTATATAGGTGCTGGGAGAGGTGGCTACAACTTGAGCACAAACACAGTATTATAGAGGGCAATATCACGGGGCAGTGCCAACAGAGCAGAGGGCGCCAAGCTATAGGAGCCAGTCAGCAGTTGTGTCCTCACGGAGGGCAGGGGTTCATGATCAACGGCCTCAGGCATGGAACCACAGTAGTCTGGGATAGGCCGAGGTGGAGGAGGGGAGGACACTGACGAGAGAAGCATCCCGCAATAGCAGGGTTAGCTATGATTTTTGCTTTGTGTATACATTTTTTTATGGCTCATGGACAGCCAGATTATGGACATATCACTCTTATTTTGTACAGCTATTGAAACATGTATCATTATTATTTTGATGTATGTATACACCTTTGTGATTCGACTCATGGATGATGGACTAATTTTGTACATTTTGGACACTTTTATGTTTTATGATTATATATGATGATGCAGTTATGATGGCCTACATGCATTTTTTTATGTGATAATTATGGATGCACTCTATTTTTTATGTTTGTATGCTTTATGATGGTGTTATGCAAATGTTTATGATATCTAATATGCAATTCCTATTATATACCCCCGCTAGCCTGCTAGCCTTTGGCAGGGTACCTTGCGGGGCAGCGGGGAATTTCATGGAATGCAATGGCTACAGGATATGTACAAAATGGATTTGTTGAAAAAGATTTAGAAATTTTTGAGCAAATGCAAATGGCAGGTGTAAAGCCAGATTCCATAAACCTTTGCCAGCATCCTCCCTACCTGTGCCAAGATGGGAACATTAGAACACGATATGGGCCTCTATCAAAGCATAATGAAACGGGGATTTTTGTCCGATACTGTAGTAGGAAATACTATGGTAGACATGTACGCAAAATGTGGAAGCAAGGAAAAATCTCGTGAACTGTTTGACAGAATGCCTCAAAGAGATGTAATCTCATGGAATGCAATGATTGTAGGATATTCACAAAATGGATTTGTTGAAAGGGCTTTCAAAGCTTTCAAGCAAATGCAATTGGCATGTCTAAAGCCAAATTCTACAACCTTTTCCATCATCGTGATACCACCACCCCACAGCAATCAGTTTGGTTGACTGCGGTAGTGCGGAGGATACCCCACCAGCGCGCTAGCCTTTGGCAGGGTACCTCGTGGGGGAGCAGGGAATGGTATTAGCATGTTGTTCCCTTGCTGGCCCGTATCTCATGTGGTGGGTCCCAGTTAGACCTCGAGGGAGAGTGGGGGGGCATGCCTGTTGTTTAGGTTTCCTACATACCACTAAACCACAGCGCTAACGGACAATCTGTGTGGTTACATTGAAGTGTCAGAGGTCCCATTTAACCATCTTTCAGGCCAATTAATTCAAAGTCAAATGACGTGTCATCCATGAGTTTTTCTTTTTCTTTTTCAAAATGGCAAAAGTAGATGGTCTGCATTTAGAAGAATAAACATGGATGCATGTAGGATCACTTTTCAGCCAAAGAGATTTAAATATGATGGACCATTACTGATGCAATAAATCTGACAATGTCAGAAACTTTAGAATCAAACTACAATGCCTGCTTTCTCAATATTGAAGGGCACCAATATGGTCAAAGTGAGAAATCTGCCAAAGGAAAAGCTTATAATAAATACAATTTAATTGCCTTTGAAAAATTAAGCAACATTTGAGTTCAAGTGCCACTATTTGTATAATTTCCCATGTCATTTCACACAAATAAAGCATTAGTACTTTTAACTAAAAAATCAAAGATTTTAAATGTCCTTTCTACAAAAAGAAGACCAAATAGTAATATTATAATTACTCGCAATAAGAGATTGACATTGTAATGTTGAATAAAATGAATGACATTGCAATTGGTTTACAATGAATGACATTGTAGATAGAATAATTAAAGAACATACCATTGTAATGTTGAAATTATGGTTGGAAGTGAAGATAGTGATAATTGGATTTGTCAAAAGAATCATGTTATAGTATTATAACTTATTACTTTATTCTTTTGAAAATGATGATCGTAAAAGAATGTTTGAATTTGATTCATTGTAAACATGTTGGATCTGCCAGTCTGGAAATTTTGATATTTTAATTGCTATGCGTAGCTAAATTCAAACTTGGCTATGCTAGCACTGCATTTGACTGCCTTCCTAAGTGTTATATTGGATTCTCACTTAGAATTTGATATATCTTGCTCGAAAATACAATGACACATCTTAGCAAGCCTATGCTTGATTTAAAATATGCTTATACAATAGTATTTCTTTGTATTAATTATATTAATACAAACATATATATATATATATTATATAATTAATATAATTATATTATAGTATTATATATATAATATAATTATTATATAATATTGATATGAACTTATAAATATATTGATTATATATTAATATTAATATATTATATATTTATAATTCATATAATATATATTAATATTATTATTTATAGTATATATTAGAAGGCACTCTTCATTGCATAAATCTATAGCATTTAGTTGACATGTATGCAAAATGTGGAAGCATAGAGAAGACCCGTGAATTGTTTGACAAAATGGCTCAAAGAACTGTGGTTTCATGGAATGCAATGGCTGCAGGATATGTACAAAATGGATTTGTTGAAAAAGATATAGAAATTTTCAAGCAAATGCAAATGGCAGGTGTAAATACATATATATATAATTTTGATATAATATTGATATGAACTTATAAATATATTGATTATATATTAATATTAATATATTATATATTTATAATTCATATAATATATATTAATATTATTATTTATAGTATATATTAGAAGGCACTCTTCATTGCATAAATCTATGCCATTTAGTTGACATGTATGCAAAATGTGGAAGCATAGAAAAGACCCATGAATTGTTTGACAAAATGCCTCAAAGAACTGCGGTTTCATGGAATGCAATGGCTGTAGGATATGTACAAAATGGATTTGTTGAAAAAGATTGAGAAATTTTCAAGCAAATGCAAATGGTAGGTGTAAAGCCAGACTACACAAATTGGTATTTTTATGTTATAAAGCTTCCATTCACCACTCTTACTGCATTTTAGCATTCAACCATGTTGTATAAAATGAAATCGTAGGGACATTTTTGGTTTGCAATCACATTTAGTTTGTTTAAACTTGAAACAACTATTAGAGTTGTTAAGAGACTTTGAGTATGTGCTAACTGCCATAGTGCAAGCAAGTGAAATTGTTGTTAAATAACACTGCACATTTCCTACTCTCCAATCATAATCATAACATGTCATTGCCATCGACTACTCATCTCAATCTCACAACACTATGATGAAGGAGGTGCTCTACATGAAAACCAATATGGAAGTATGATAGATAGTCGTAAAGTGTTTGACCACAGTAGAGAATGAAATAGACTAGAGAGTATAGAAGGTGTGGATGTCCCCATGAGGTTATCATACTGTTTCATCATAGAATTTGACCAATGAGCATTGAGTATTAAATTCATTTGGCAAAATCCCTAAAGTTGAAACTAAACTTTTTTATTTAATGATTTATTAAATGCAATTTATCTATTGTGCTATTGGTCAATTGGGTGAACAATAATGTGAAAAATGAAATTTTTTATTTTTTAATTAGATTAAAATTCAATTGACCAATGAGCATTGAGTATTAAACTCATTTGGCAAGATGGCTATAGTTGAAGCACTGTGTGAGTACCAAGTTGACACTGTCCAAGTACATACTGAAGCTTTAAGTCACTAATAATTTTAGCACAACAAATTACATTAAGTTTTTAACTGCAAAAATTTCAATGTATAAAAATATGTTATTTTTTCACACTCACTGTCCAATGGTCCAAATTTTGTCTTTCCGACGCTAGCTATTCTTTTTTCCATTGGTTTTGTTTTTCGTCAGTTCACATTTGCCAATGCACAAATAGCCTGTGCTAAAATGGGAGTTTTGGAAGAGGGTTTGGACATCCATCAAAGCACTAAACAATCTTCATGTATTGAATGCAAATAAAATATTATTGATTGACTCCACAACCACATTTTATTTTCCTTTGTATGGCAATACCTTCCATTTTACCACTCACCCGCAGCCATTTCATTTCTCCTTTGCGAGAAAACGGGGTACTTTATATTTGATTATTTTCCACTTTGTTATTTTCTTACCATCACATTACCGCAAGCACTTTATATTTCCTTTGCAGGAGTGCGGGAGATTTTCACTTCACCACCCACCGGCACCATCCTTTAGGGTTTCCTGCGGGAGCGCGGGAAAGCATGGATTGCTTCCCGTAACACCGCACATAGATTGCTCTGGCCTTGCGGGAGCGCGGGGAAGCCTTTGTTGGACTCCTAGTCTTTTGTATATTCTTTTTTCAATTTGGGCTTGAAAACCTTCAGTCATTCCTCATCTTTTGTATTTATCTGCTCATTCCATCAATTGCGACCTCCTTTGCATTCGGTCATCATTTGAAATTGAAACTCATTATAGCAACATCCACATTTAATCTCCTCTTCTAAGGCAGGGCATTCCTCATTTGAATTTGTCTTGATTCTCAAACTACTCCTGTGAATCCATTTTGTTTTGAAAAAATGACTGTTAGGAATCCATTTTGAGCTGGTCTCCCTGTTTTTAGATTTTTTGCTTTCCTGAATGGTTCATATCTCGTGCTTCATCTTGTGCCTACTCCAGAACCCCATGTTGCAGAAAATGGTCTATGGTGGATTGTAATAATTTCCCATGAAAACTGCCTCCATGCTTCGACATTCTACATACATATCTATTGGGGCACTGGCAACTACAACATCTGATAAAAAAATCCGCTTTCAACTACGTTTTGATGGATATTTACACCTTGCACCAAAGCACCCATTTTCGCACAGGCTGGGAGTACGCTTTGCAAGTGCGAACTGATCAGGTTGAAACCCTGTTTGTTGCATATGATGAAACAATATGATAACCTCGTGGAGACATCCACGCCTTCTATACACTCTAGTCTATTTCATTCTCTCATGTGGTCAAACACTTTACGACTATCTATGATACTTCTGTATTGGTTTTCATGTAGAGCGCCTCCTTCATCATAGTGCTGTGAGATTGAGATGAGTAGTCGATGGCAATGACATGTTATGATTATGATTGGAGAGTAGGAAATGTGCAGTGTTATTTAACAACAATTTCACTTATTTAACAACAATTTCACTTGCTTGCGCTGTGGCAGTTAGCACATACTCAAAGTCTCTTAACAACTCTAATAGTTATTTCAAGTTTAAACAAACCAAATGTGATTGCAAACCAAAAATGTCCCTGCGATTTCATTTTATACAACATGGCTGAATGCCAAAATGCAAAATGCAGTAAGAGCGCGGTGAATGGAGTCTGGCTTTACACCTGCCATTTGCATTTGCTTGAAAATTTCTAAAGCTTTTTCAACAAATCCATTTTGTGCATATCCTGCAGCCATTGCATTCCATAAAACCACAGTTCTTTGAGGCATTTTGTCAAACAATTCACGGGTCTTCTCTATGCTTCCACATTTTGCATACATGTCAACTAAATGGCATAGATATATGCAATGGAGAGTGCCTTCTAATATATACTATAAATAATAATATTAATATATATTATATGAATTATAAATATATAATATATTAATATTAATATATAATCAATATATTTATAAGTTCATATTAATATTATATAATAATTATATTATAATACATATTACTATAATATATGTGCATTAATATAATTAATACAAAGAAATACTAATGTATAAGTATATTTTAAATCAAGCATAGGCTTGCTAAGATGCGACATAGTATTTTCGAGCAAGATATATCAAATTTTAAGTGAGAATCCAATAAAACACTTAGGAAGGTAATCAAATGCAATGCTAGCATAGCTAAGCTTGAATCTAATTTTAAGTGAGAATCCAATAAAACACTTAGGAAGGCAATCAAATGCAATGCTAGCATAGCCAAGTTTGAATCTAGCTACGCATAGCAATTAAAATATCAAGATTTCCAGACTGACAGATCCAACATGTTTACAATGAATCAAATTCAAACATTCTTTTACGATCATCATTTTCATAAGAATAAAGTAATAAGTTATAATACTATAACATGATTCTTTTGACAAATCCAATTATCACTATCTTCACTTCCAACCATAATTTCAACATTACAATGGTATGTTCTTTAATTATTCTATCTCCAATGTCATCCATTGTAAACCAATTGCAATGTCATTCATTTTATTCAACATTACAACGGCAGGAACCTGATGCCATGCATCTCTTGTTTTGATATCATATCCCAGTATGTAGTATTTAATATATACATAAATTAAAGTGAAAGTTGGAATAAGAAGATACATTAGATAGTTTTGAACATTACAAATTGTATTATTAAAAAATTAAAAAATAATTGAATGATTTTTAACAAATTAATTTTAGAAACTTTGTATTATGAGCACTATAATAATCTGCCATAACAAGTACTAATAATATTGCACTCCATAACAAATGGACCCCGCAGACAGCAAAGACACAATATTGTATAACCAATGTATTGTACATGGCATGGCGTGCCCCTTCTGACTATCCACCCATTTCCATAAAACCACAAAATAAATCAATTTGTGTAGGGAACTTATCTCTAGACAGGCAACTAAATGATTCTATTTTTTACCGTTCCACAGTGGGAGGGAATTCAAGGAATTGATCTCCATCAATCTCAAATAAAATTGAATACAGTCAAGGATGGTGGGAATTGGTAGTTTTGTTTGCGTCGTGCAGATTAGTGTTCAATCAATTTCACCCTTACAAAATTTTCTGTTGTCAACATCTTAGGGAGAAGATTTTGTGTCTTTTATGATTACTGTGTTTGGAGTCAGAAGTTTTCTATGAAAGATGGAAAATAAAGTCAGTCCAATTAGGTACGAATTCCATTTAAATGGTTCTGTCATGTCACAGTAATAAGAAATTCAAGAAATCGATCGCCATCAACATAAAATACATGTGAAAGACAGATGTATTCCATTACATAAAGCAGGAACTTGGGGAAAGATGGCATATATAACAAGAGCTGCAATGCAGCTGTAGTCCCTGCCAGCTGCAAAATAGCAAGGCATGCTAAGGAGCGTAAAGCAAAAGTATTGTAATGTGCATTGGACCTTGGAAATGCATTTTGTTAAAGATTGAAAATATATTTCACTATGCAATATAGTATGGGCATAACTAAATATAGTAATTTTCAGATCTTTTTAGATAGTTGTATTTAAAATACATATGCTAGTTGATATAAAGATGAGAAACAATATTTTTAACAATGCAGAATTTATAGAAACAAGTATCAGAACACAAGATCAATGAAAACTAATTTGGATTTTACAAAGCGCAACAAAAATCAATAGCCAAATGCAAAATACAAGATGAATAAATATGTATATGTATAATTGTCATTCTAAGTAACTTGCAAATTGATAAACTACACCATAATTTGCTTTCAAGGAAACTTGAGGCAGCCTAAAGAAAAAATAAATTTAATCATTATGTAATTATATTCTTACATAGAACCCTCAACATGTTGATTTTACAACTTTAGAGAACTACATTATTATTTATGTAAGTTTTAAGAAAATAAATTAAGCTTACAACTATTTTTTATTTTGTATATTAAGTACTTCCTATATGTTAAATACTTCCTATAAAATTAAACAGCTTCCCAGCAGTTGCATTTAATAATACTCAAACCTCAGCAGCTGCATTTAATAATACTCAAACCTCAGTACAAGTCCATTGAGTGCATGTTACCTATCTTTGCTGAATATTTTATAATAACAAATATAACTTAATTGCAAAATTTTAACCCTTTAAAATAAATTTAAAACTTTGAATTAAATGATTAGATGTTCGTTTACACTAACATTTAGATGTTCGTTTACACTAACATTTTAGTTAACAATTCAATCATTTGTTATTAGATATAAAAAAATTATATGCAATGGCAAATCAATGGTAACCCAACATACACCAACCAACAAACAACAATAAACACACTCCTACAAATACACATCCAATTCTTTTTCTTTCCACTATTTGTTTCTACTTTATAGTGGAAAGTAGATTAACTAAAACTTTTCATTTTAATTTGCTTAGATTTGTGTAATGTTATTATAACATTTTCTTACAAATGGTGGAAAAAAATTGTAGCTAGGCGAAAGTAAACTTGAGGCAGGATGTTAAGAAAATTTAATAATTCCCCAAATGCTTGAATCTAATTAGCCCAGATAAACCCATTGCTAAAGCAAGCTCCCATTCAATCCCAGCAGGTCTATACATTTCAGCCAAATCAAAATAGCTAAAGAAACATCAAGATTAAAATGTAAAACATTAGAATCAAAACAAGCTGCTCTTACAAGAAATACTTACAGAATACTCATGACAATTATATTTGGAATAAGACTACACAAATATAGGATGCAGTCTGCCTTGGTTCTTCTCAGACCTTACAACTTCATTGATATTATTATTAAGTCCTCAAACACTCCATTCAATCCAACAAAAAATGGAGGCCTACAGTGTAAAGACATGAACCTTCTTACAGACCTCCATAATGTAATGTGGTCAATTTATTGGAACTGGTCTTAATAAGATTTTTGGATGAGACAGAATACTAGTAAAGTGAATAATAGTAAAGTGAAAGTACCCAGTTCAAACTGTTTAGACGGAATCATCTATTTACACCAAGCCTAGAACATTTTTGTGATGTAGATAGAGTTCCTATAAAATAGTTAGAGGCAGATGTATAAAATAGTTAGAGGCAGATGTAGGATTCTTTATACAAGACACTGTTGGATTTGCTTGTGAAATTTTAGATTATTGCCCATGGTTTGAGTTTGCTGATTTGGAGGTATATCTATTGTTAGTAGACTTCAATTTGTTTTCCATTTGGGGAAAAAAATTAAACAAAATCAATAGAAATTTAATTGTCTTTATTTACTTGGTTTTTCTACAAGAAATCTTTTATGATTGAATTGTTATTCACTCCAACTATTACTATTTCATAATTACATTCAACAAATCCCTAATTTAAAATAAGTGTGTGTCTGTGTTTGAAATTGCAAACATAATGTTGGTTTAAGCACTCTATTTTGATAAAAGTAGATGAATTGTAATCTATGTATAGCTTTAGATGTTTTTTTAGTGTATTATTGTCATTCTCTTCTAGTGATATTCAACCATGTATCATCTTTTAATTTTTTTCTGCTCACCTTCAGTTTCAATTAATTAATACTCATGGGCTAACCTCTCTTTGGAGAGAAAAATTACTTTGTGTTATCTTTTATGCCCATTGCATAGCTTACAACCATGAGGGAGTAGAACATCAAACCAAACAAAAAGCAAAGTAAAACAAGATTTATTCATTACAATACCATTATCATGATTTTTTTTTTTTTTTTCTGAAGAACCTCCTCCTCCAAATTTATGAGGAAAATATGTCTTAGTGTAGCTAGGGTTTTGCATTTAGACCCAAAACATTACCATAGTGAAACAGAGGTTATTTAGCATAAGAACTTGTTAATATAAAATCTAATGTTACAAGTATTTTACATTTAAACATAAAATTCTAACATAGTTTTAGAAACCAACTTGCTGAAACTAGAGTTTTGATCTACTATGGTTTGACATTGAGACCCAAAAGAATAACACAACCAAAGAGGGTTTATTCATTGATTTGGTTTCAAAAACATATTGTGCTGAAATTTGGGATTCCAATTGCTAGGGTTGTCATTGAGAACTAAAAAAAAGGACAGTGAAACAAGGGTTATTCATTATCTGAGTTCTAAAAAATGCCTTACATGGTTTTTGTTTCTTGAATTACCGGGATTCACATTCAGGCCCCAAAAAGCAAATTAGAACTAGGCATTCCCAAAAAGCAAAGTAGAACGAGGCTTATTCATTAATAGAGTTTCACAAAATCCCCTAATAAGCCATTGGTTCTGAACCACTAGGGTTTAGAGCCAAACCCAAAACAACATGGTAAAACAAGGATTATTCATTAATTCAGTTTCAATAATGCCTTACTAAACCATGCATTTTGAAATACCAGGTTTCACATAGAGACCCTGGAAAACAATCACAGTACAACCAACGTTATTCATGTTAGATTCTGCGAGAAGCGAGAACCGAGCCAGGATCCGTTATTGGTCATAGATCATATGTGCCTCCACTCAACAGATGATTGAAGATCAAAATAGCAGAATGAAGAGATATCTGAAATGAGAGAAAAATAGAGACAAAGAAAGAGAATTTTGAGAAGACTCTCAATACTCTCATTGAGCTATCACCGAACTGATATTCGAGCTTGTGAACTAGCTTCGGTGAGAGGAGAGTGCTGTATATATAGCAAAAAAGGGCATATACATCCAAGAGGTGCATTAACTCCCATATCCCATAAAAGGTGGGAGGTTTTACCTACTTGGTAAATGCCAAAACATGTGGCATAACCTCCTTACATGAAAACAAAAAAGGAGTTATAAGAGGTGGCACATAAAGACAAAAGAGTGTGAGAACTCTAACTACCCCATAACCTACTTAGGTAAGGACATAATAGTGGTTATGAGAGGTGGCACAAAAAGCCAAAAGAGGATGTGTAACTCAACTACCCATATGTGGGAGAGAGTTACACATGTAGCTGATGTATTTCGCCACTTGTCCTCATATTAACCACTTATAATAAAACTAAGCAAGCTTAATAATGTGTAGGAAAAAGAAATATCCCTAAAGAAAATAAAAAACCTACACTAACACACCCCCTTAAGCGTAGCTTAGGTGGGTGAAAAGATATGGGTCCCGGCAAGTGAAGCTCGGTGAGGTACCCATGTACAAAGAAAAATTTCTCACAAATGGAGAAAAGGAGAAAACCCAGTGGGAAAAACTCCTCCCCAAAAGAGAGAAAAGAAACCCCCCCAGAGTAGAGAGAGTGAAGCGAAGGACTAAGAAGCCCCCCCAGAAGTAGACATTGGCCGCACCCCTAGCAAAGCTCGTAGATGAAGGAACTTGCTCTCAGTGAAGGGTTTGGTGAAGATGTCTGCAATCTGCTTCGATGTCTGAATGTACTTGAGATCAATGATGTTTGCATGAATCAGCTCCTGAATGTAGTGCATATGTATCTCAATGTGTTTGGTCCTTTGGTGATGGACTGGATCCCTTGAGATCTGTATTGCATTCTGATTATCACAAAAGATGACTGTGGGCTTTCTAAATGAAATGCCAAACTCAGTGAGAATATTCTGAAGCCAGATGGCCTCAGTGGTGGCATTAACTGCCCCTCGATACTCAGCCTCTGTAGATGAAAGAGCAATTGCAGACTACTTCTTACTCGACCAACAAACTGGACCGGAACCAAGTGAGAAGCAATAGCCTGAAGTAGACTTGCGATCATGAGAATCGCCTGCCCAATCTGAATCTATGTATCCCACCAAGTCAAATTCCACGCCCGCTGCATAGTGAATCCCATAATTGTGAGTTCCTTGAACATAGTGGAGAATCCTCTTAGCTGCTTTCCAATGCAACTCATGTGGCTCCTGCATAAACCGAGAGACCATACCCATGGCATATGAAATGTCAGGCCTCATGTGAGTCAAATAGATGAGACTCCCAACAAGCTGTCGGTATAAAGTGTCATCAACCAAGGGTGAAAAGCACTTAGCCTCAAGTTTGACCCCTGACAAAAATGGAGTCGGTGCAGGCTTACAGTCAGCCATGCGAAATCTGGAGAGCATATCAAGTGCATACTTGGGTTGTGCCATGAAGATACCTGAAGATGATTGAGTAATCTCAATCCCTAAAAAGTAGTGTAGAAGACCCAAGTCTGACATCAGAAATCGATCATAAAGTGCAGTTTTCACTGCTTTGATGGTGGATGAGTGACTCCCTGTGATCAACAAGTCATCGACGTAGAGAACTAGAAATGTCAGAGTATCATCCTGCTGCAAAATGTATACGTTCGAATTAGAATGGCATCGAGTGAACCCAACTGACAGAAGGAAGGAATCCATCTTGGCATACCAAGCTCGAGGAGCCTGTTTGAGGCCATAGAGAGACTTTCGAAGTCGACAAACCAATGAAGGATCTTGAACAAACCCCTGTGGCTACTCCATGTAGATTTCCTCCTGAAGGTCACCATGAAGAAAAGCACTCTTCACATCCATCTGATGAACTTCCCAATGATGGGCTGCAGCTATAGCAAGTACAAGTCAAATGGAATTCATTTTGGCTACTGGCGCAAAAGTCTCAGAGTAGTCAATCCCAAGTACTTGGGAGAATCCTTTGGCGACCAAGTGAGCCTTATGCTTGTCAACCAACCCATCTGCTGCAAATTTTGTTCGATAGATCCACTTGCATAGAACAAGTTTTCTTCCCTTAGGAAGAGGGACTAAATCCCATGTATGATTCCTTTCCAAGGAACTAATCTCTTCCTGCATTGCTGCATCCCACTCGGGGACACCAGAAGCTTCTCGAAAAGTCTGTGGATCTGAAGTTGAAGCAACAAAGAGATGTGGAGCCTGCTGAAATTGTGACCTTGTTCTTCTTGTATCTGAAGGATCACCAACCCAATCACCTGTTGACTGCAATGTTTGACGAGCCCAAAGAGGCCCTGTGGCAGGAGAATCTGGAGGAGAATCATCAACCTCTGAATGATGACTGGGAGAAGAGGGTGAATCCTCATTATCACTGTTGCCATCTGAAGTGGAGGAAGAAAACTCCTCATGTGGATCAGGAGGATTAAGATCCTCTGAAGAACTATCATCATGCTGCAATGTCTCCAATGTAATTATTGAAGGAGAAGTGGTAGGAGAAGAACTAGAAGATTCCTCCTCAAAATGAACACTCCTCTCAATGAATAGCTCATGAGTTGTAGGGTGAAGAAGCCTGTAGCCCTTGACATTGTCTGGGTATCCAACAAATATGCAAGGCTTGCTCTGCGGATCCATAGCCTTGCGTTTCTCTGCTGGAATGTGGGCCCAAGCAGGAGAACCGAACACTCGGAAGTGCTTAACTATGGGTTTCTGACCAGTCCAAGCTTGGAAAGGAGTTACCCCCTTTACAGCTTTGTGAGGGACGCGGTTCTGGATATAACATGCACAGTTGATGGCCTCCGCCCAGTACTGAGGTGCCATAGATCTGGAGTGAATCATACAATTGGCCATCTCTTTCAAAGACCTGTTCTTACGACACCATTCTATTGTGGACTATAGGGAACTGTGTGCTAAAGATCAATGCCCTCAGAGGCACAAAACTACTCAAACCTATGGTTGACATATTCCCCCCCATTATCTGTACACAGAATCTTGATGGCCTTCCCAGACTATTTCTCTACAAAAGCTTTGAAGTCTTGAAAAGACTCAAAGACCTCAAACTTCTGCTTGAGAAAATATACCCAAGTATATCTAGAAAGATCATCAATGAATGTCAGAACATATCTAGCCCTACTGAAAGAAGGATGTGGAAATGGTCCTGCCAAGTCACTATGAACCAACTCCAGAAGTTGTGTGGTCCTCCAAGCTTTGCCTTTGTCATACTTCTCCTCAGGATGCTTACCAAGAATGCATCCCTGGCAAACTCCATCAGAGAATCGAATTGAAGGCAACCCTGAAACCATGTCCTATTGACTGAGCTGTTGCAAGTAGCGGTAATTCAAGTGGCCAAACCGCTGATGCCACAAATTACTCACCCCATCTGAATGAGTGAGTAAAATGGTTGAAGGAGAGTCAGGAACAAAATGAGAAAACTGATACAGTCTGGACTGATGATCTGCTTTTCCCATAGCAATTGTAGACCCATCATGCAACTCACTGATTACCACATTATCTAGTGTGAACTCAACCCGCTTGCCAAAGCCAGTGTGAGTGATCTGATAAACAGATAAGAGATTAGTTGACAAAGATGGAACACAAAGAACATCCTAAAATGTTCCTTCACCCACGTCAACAGACCCTCTCCCATGCACTTCAATAGGAGTGTCATCACCCATAAGTATGGCAGGCATAGTACATGGCTCTAAGGAGACAAACTTTTCCTGAGAAGAAGCCATGTGGTATAAAGCACCTGAGTCAATGATCCAAGTATCAGGTTTTGAAGCAACTGCAATTAGGGCCTTGCCCTTTCCTTTCCCCTTACTCTTTGCTGTGTCCTTTGAAGATCCTTCTGATGAACTCTATTTAACAGAATCAGGCACCTTGATATTATTCTTCTCAAGAAGATGTGATAGGTGATCAATCTGCTTCTTTAGACACTTGTGCTTATCATGTCCTGGTCTTTTATAGTAAGAACACTTGACCTTCTCCTTCTTAGGTTGTTCACCTTTTGATGAAGAGGTCTGATTAGCTGCATTTAGAGCAGCAGGTTTTTGATCTTTCTGCTTCTCTCCTTGGTTCTTTTGTTTCTTTTCCTATTTGCCAGACCCCTTATGTTCTTTTGTGCCTTGATTTGCAGCCAAGGCATGTGACTTCGAGGGTTTAATTGTACCCATGTGAACTAGTTTATCCTGCTCCTTGGTGAGTTCTGCAGCAAACTCATCTAGAGAAGGCATTTTGAAGTTCGTACCTAGGGCACTTTTTGTGGCATAAAAGGTAGAAACAAAGACAGAATAGTTCAGACCAAGCTTAGAAAGAATGCTTAAGATCAGTTGTTTGTCTTCTTTTTCTATTCCACACTGTTTCAACTGCAATCTGATGGCTTTCAACTTTGTGAAGAAGTCCTGTATGGTGTCAAAACTGCTCAGACTCAACCCTATGAGTTCATTCTCCAATTGATGACCTCTTAACTCATCTTGCTTACCAAAGAGTTTTTCCAATGTGGTCCACACATTATTTGGTGTAGTGCAAGATTCAATGTGAAAAAGAAGGTCAGGAGAGACTGACATACACAGAGTACCAAAGGCTTCATCACATTTATTAAACCATTTTATCTTTTCTGCAGCATCTTGTGGTTCAGTTTCAAGTCCCATTATTACACGATGATATCCATGTCTTTTTAGATATATTACCATCTTAGATTTCTATTCAAAATAATTATATGGAGTTAAAACTGGAACTGTAGATGCATCCATGAGAGCAGAAAAGAAGATTGCAAAGAAGGAAAAGTGTAAAGAAAGAAGACACACGAGATACCCCCCTTTCCACTAGTCTCAAAAATCACCCCCCCCAAATATTACAAGGTTGGCACTTTATAATTAGTGCGATTACAAGGCCTTTTATCAGATTTCAATGCTTGCTAGGCCTCCAATGGCCAGAATTTAAAATTTTGATACAAATAAAATTGATACAAAATATGAAAAAAATAGCCTTAAATCTATGTAATACTCTTCAATACCTTTCCATCACCTATTCATTTTTTAAAAATGGAGATCTGAGGCAAAAGAAAAGACATGTTGAAGAGAAAAAGTGCAGCAGATTCAACCTACAATATCTAATGGAAAATGATAGAATTTTTTAATGAGACCTATGTGGATGGAAAGTTCTCATTTCCAGCTTTCCGTCAAGTATTCGTTTGCAAAAATTTGACACCCGAGGCAAAAGTTATACAAATTTTAAGAAAGGTTGCTGAATTTGCCCGCCAAAAATAGCTCACGCCTGATTTTGACTCGATTTTCACAAAATTGAGAAATTAATTCCAAAAACTAATAGATACCTAGGAAGTTTTTCGACCCTGGGAACAAAACTCAAAATTTTTTTTTTCTGAATATGAGTAGAAGCTGGAAATTCAAAGCACAAATGAAAATGGCTTCGGTAAAAATTTCAAAAAAAAATAACCCAGATTTGTTACCGTGTCCTCCAATCTCTGATTTTGGTGAAGTAAAAGTCACTTTTGACTTTCTCAAGCCTTCTGGACACTCTGGAAGTACAGAAAGATGCCTCCAATATTACCACAAAGCTGCAATCACCCAGATCTCACAAGAACACATATATGCAAACCAGATTACCCAGATGCCTATTTTCCTTTAAACTGTTCTGATTCTCCAGTTCATTCAAAGATGCAGGAGAAGAGCATACTTGGTTTTTAGGAAAAATATTAGCTATCTAACAATCTCAAATCTTTCAAATAAATCAGAAAAAATAATGAGCTATACCAGACAACACGGCTTTGATACCATGTTAGATTCTGCGAGAAGCGAGAACCGAGCCAGGATCCGTTGTTGGTCGTAGATCATATGTGCCTCCACTCAACAGATGATCGAAGATCAAAATAGCAGAATGAAGAGATATCTAAAATGAGAGAAAAATAGAGACAAAGAAAGAGAATTTTGAGAAGACTCTCAATACTCTCATTGAGCTATCACCGAACTGATATTCGAGCTTGTGAACTAGCTTCGGTGAGAGGAGAGTGATGTATATATAGCAAAAAAGGGCATATACATCCAAGAGGTGCATTAACTCCCATATCCCATAAAAGGTGGGAGGTTTTACCTACTTGGTAAATGCCAAAACATGTGGCATAACCTCCTTACATGAAAACAAAAAAGGAGTTATAAGAGGTGGCACATAAAGACAAAAGAGTGTGAGAACTCTAACTACCCCATAACCTACTTAGGTAAGGACATAATAGTGGTTATGAGAGGTGGCACAAAAAGCCAAAAGAGGATGTGTAACTCAACTACCCATATGTGGGAGAGAGTTACACATGTAGCTGATGTATTTCACCACTTGTCCTCATATTAACCACTTATAATAAAACTAAGCAAGCTTAATAATGTGTAGGAAAAAGAAATATCCCTAAGGAAAATAAGAAAACCTACACTAACAATTCATTAGCTCAGTTTCAACAAAATGCCTTATCAAATCAGAGGTTTTGAGCAACTAAGGTTCGCATTCAAACCCCCAAAAAAAAACTTAGTAAAAGGAGGTTTATTCATTACAAATACCTTATTATCACGATTTTCCTTCTTTTTTTGAAAACCAACTCCTCCAATTTTATCAAGCAATTTCGTTGCTACAACTACCATGGATGCCCTGGTCATCTGTTGTATCTCATGTGACTTTTTATAAAAATTGGCCTTCATGGCCAACTCCACTTTCTGGATAAGCAGCCAACTGTTTTGTATAAGTTGGGTACAAAATCATGTTGTCAAAGACTTATAATTGGGCTCTTACAGCTCCAATTGTTGCTTCTTCACTACTACATTTAAATGCCATCAAACTAGGTTCTTTGAGCGAATCTGCAATTTACATTTTAAGGTAATGATAGAATAACACTTAAGAACAAAAAAAATAAGGAAAAGGGGTAGAGAAAAGGTCGCCTTTCACCTGTTGAGGGCACATATGCTAAAGAAAACCTTAGGAAATATTTTCGTAGTTTCCAAATATAACAACCAAATCTCTTATACCCATTAAATGATTCTCAATCCATCCCAAAACAAAAGGAAAAATAATCTCATGAGCAATCATACTATACAGGATTCAAATCTTTAACTTGCCTCCAACATGCAAAACTTACAGCTGAATGGGTTTATGGAAAGTACCCAAATGAAGGATTGTTCGCTATGCAATACTCACATGCTGATTTCATGAATGTCACGCTTTCTAAACATGACCTTGATAATCTAGTCCAAACACACCATATCCAGCAGTTACTGTGGAAAAAGCTCTGCCTGCCCAAAAATATAAGATTGGCATAGCATTAACGAAGAAGAGTATTGGAAATCAATACAATGCATGAGGCCCAACAAATGGCTTGAACAAACCCAACTCACCTCTCATGAATATGCTGCATTCCAATCTGATACAAAATGGATATTAATGTATGGATGATCGGTAGTATATACTGCACAAGAGGAGCAAAATATTACAATTCCAACTACCTGGTATGCATGCAAGCAAAATGTGGAAGCATAAACAAGGCTCGCGTGTTATTGTTGCAACTTTTCTAGAATGCATGCGTGCAAAATGTGGAAGCATAGACAAGCCACGTGAACTGTTTCTAGAATGCCATGTCAATTGTTTTTAAAATGCGAGCCAGGAACATTAGAGATTTAGATTAATTTTTACGATGTTCAAAACATTACAAAGCCATCAAAACTTTTCCTTTGCTTCTATTTGATTCGTCAATAGATTTTCTTTGATTTATGGAAATGGCGTGGAAGATTTTACACTATAAGTTACCAGTGGCAGATAGGTTGAAATGCATCTCAGTTCAGCCTGTTAAATGTCCTTTCTGTGCCTATAAAGAGACATTGAAGAATATTTTTTGGGATTGTATGTTTGCTAAAAAGCAATGGGCTGCTGTTTTTAAGAATTTGCCTGCCATCTTTGGCCATCATTTAAAATGGAAGGAAGCTTTATTGGGTTTTGGTTTATCTAATAATATGATAGCTGATTCTATCAGACAGGGTATTTTATTTCATTTATGGAAAATCAGGTGTTTAGCAGTATTCTCAAATGCTAACTTTCATATGGAAACAGTGATTCTACGGCTTTACTCTGACATCATTTTGCGAACTACGTCTTTGTTTTCATTTTTGTAGAGGTTCTCGAACAAGAATGTAACATTTGTTCATCATCTTGAGCAAATTAAATCTCAAATTTTACAACTTGCTAATGATCGAGCATTGAACATGAAACATTTGGAAGGTTTCCTGAGATGGTCTGATCAATTTTGGTGCTCTCCTTCCCAGTCTGCAGCTTGAGGCAGCTCCGGCTTCAATAGTGTTTGCTTCATGTCTACATGATGGTTGTGATCGGGTGCAGTGGATTGTGGTTTGCTTCATGTCATTGTGACTGGTGCAGCAGTTTTGTGTTACTGATTTTGTCAATGTGATTGGTGCAGCAGTTTTGTGCTATGTACTCATGAATAGTTTTTCTTTCATGTTTTGTCTTTTTGGTGGTAGCTATGCTATACATATTTGTGTACTATATTTGTAGTGTTGTATATATCTGTGTATTGTATTTGTAATGTTGTCTTTGATGAACTTTTTAACAGCCCCCCTGTGGACTGTTTCAATGTAATATTTGCATTCATCCAATACAAAAAAAAAATCAGAAAATTGCAAAAACCCCAGGAAAAAAATGCAAGCCAATGAGGAAAAACCAAAAAAAATGCCAATATTCTATTTTCTAAATACATTCGGTAAAAACCATAGCCAAAGGAGCTTTCCCCTGCCTTGGCACAGATTACAAAGACAAAAGTAATAGCTTTTAGTGTGCTGAAAATATTAGTCCCCGCTTTAGGCAGGGACTAATAATGTCACACTCCACCATCATGCATTGACCCACACACAAGTGAAGGCAAGCGCATTTTACATATATAAGCCACATATCATGCACACTACCCCCGTCCTTTACTCGCTATTCACTCGTTATATCTGAGCCTTAATTGATTCCATTTATATTTATTCTTAAAGGATTGGTATTGTAATCAATTTTTTAATTATTTATTTTAGAATTTTATTGAAAAAGAGTTTTTTTTTTATATTTTTTTAGGTTTTATCTTTTAACTTTCTAGCATTGGTATTATGATTGCCTCTTCTACTTCTTTACATGGTACATCTTCCTCCCATTCATATGCTTTTTCGCTTTCACTAACTCTTCATCCTCTCATCTTGAGGGATACCTCCTCATAGTTCCTACATCTCATGTTGCTACTTCTAATGTGACCCCCACTTTTCATGTTCCTTCCTCTAGTGCCATTTCCACCTCTTCTTTTGCTAATGTACCACTTATATCTCATCCCACTAATTTCAATCCCTCTTTTGTGCCTACTAGTGTTGTCACTACATCTCATTATGTTAGTGTTTCACCTTCTTTCGTGGCTTATAGTATTTCTTATCATCCCTCTATTGTTGTATCTATGCCTCTTGTTTCTCATCATCTTCATACTTCCTCTATTGTTACCCATGCTACTACTACTACCACTACCACTATCCCCACCTCGACCCTATATGCACTAATATAGAAGTAGATAGTGTTGAGAAGAAAGTTGATTCTATGCCTAGTACCCAAGACGTTATTACTTATATTTCAAGACATAATACACCTCTTGTGTTTGAAGTTGTTACATATCCATTACCTATTGGTTTTGTGGCACCTCACTTTGAGTTGTATCATGGTAAAGATGACACAAATACTCACTTGCAAGCGTTCAAAACTATTGTTTCAAATTTACTTGAGTGTGTCCAAGGCTCTAATGAGCATATTGATGATTATGTCATCCATTTTCAATCACTTTATGCTAAAATGAAACATCAACTTCCTAATGACGAGTTGCAAAGGATTTTTTTTAAGGGTTTATTATATCCTATCTATGATTGTGTTTTTTGACCCTGATTATGCTTCTCTCATGGACCAAGTTGTGCTCATTTCAAGGATGTTGAACTCAAACCATTTGTTTCCAATGTTTTGAAATATGGGTCCACCCATACATCTTTTATAACTTCTCTCTCTTTCATGTTGAACACAAGAAAAATACTTAAATCCAAAAGGGTAATGATAAGAAAGAATCTAAACCTAATGCTAATCATGTGTGTACTATTTCTAATGCACTTTTCTTTAAGCCTCAAACTGCTAGGAAATTCATAAAATTGAGTGAAACTTAAGATCATGTGAGCTCCAAAGTCTATTGAATGCTAATTTGATTACTCCTTCCTCTATTCATTTGTTCAACCCATCTAGAGGGTTATCTATGAAATATAATAAGCATGTGTTCTGTAATTATTGTAATGCCCAAAAGATCCCCATAGACAAAACTCAATAAAACGCAGTCAACATATTTTAAAAACTAGAACATCAGGTATGTGCATGGAAATGGGGGACCAGGAGGGGGTAAAAAGTAGCCACTTTTTTAGAAATCAATAAAAGCTGATGTTGGATGAGAAATTGAAGATAGTCATGCTCAAAATTTGAAGATGTGACAAGAACAAGATTCATAGTGCTTAGAATCTAATTTTTAAACTACTATTTTTTTTTAAAATGATGAGGATTAAGAGGTTCAAATAGGACAAGCACACAAAGTGTTCTTGCTTTTGTTAGAAAATATAACATAGTGTTTACTCTGCTCTCCCTAAAATGCTGACTTTTTAAAAGTATTTCACAAATCTCTTTGGTGGAAAACTATCTAACATCGCGTGGTTTATGCCTAATCTTTTGCTAATTTTTTAATGAATATATGATTTTTATGAATTTTCAAAGTAGACACATTTTGAAATACAAAAAATTGAGCATGCTCCCCCTAATTTTTTTGAAAGCTAATTGAAAATTATTATTCTTAATGTGTATAGAATAGAGTCTGGGATCTAAGAATGTAATTTGTTTCAAATTTGGATGAACAAGTAAAAGATGATAGCAAAAATATTATACATAGGTTTTCAACAAAAATGGAAGACACTAGCAAAAAAATTAAAGATGGAAACCTTAATGTTTTTAGATTTCAAAAAAAATTACATGATTAGAAAGCTAATAAAAAACTTGAAGTTATCCTAACCTTAATGTCACACTTTGCCTTCATGCATTGACCTCAGTCCCACACACAAGTGAAGGCAAGCGCATTTTACATTTATAAGCAGTGTATTGTGCACGCTACCCCCGTCCTTTACTCGCCTATTCACTCGTTACAGGAAACTAAATCGAATTCTCTCGCGAATCTATTTACATACGAAGTCCAATAAAAACATTTCTTAACTTCAAAGTGACATACTCCATTCACTTTGAAAAGGACAAAAGGCCAAACCCCAATCCCTAAATTGCATTGAATTTCCCCTTCATTCTGGCTCATTTTGATCTGGGTTATATCTAAACCTTAATTGATTCCATTTATATTTATTCTTGAAGGATTGGTATTGTATTTAGTTTTTTAATTATTTATTTTAGGATTTTATTGAAAAGAGATTTTTTTATTTTTATTTTTATATATTTTTAGGTTTTATCTTTTAATTTTCTAGTATTGGTATTATGATTGTGTCTTCTACTTCTTTACATGGTACGTCTTCCTCCCATTCATCTACTTTTTCTCTATCACTAACTCTTTATCCTCTCATCTTTAGGGAGACCTCATAGTTCCTACATCTCATGTTGCTACTTCTAATGTGACCCCCACTTTTCATGTTCCTTCCTCTAGTGCCATTTCCACCTCTTCTTCTGCTAGTGTATCACTTATATCTCATCCCACTAATTTCAATCCCTCTTCTGTGCCTACTAGTGTTGTCACTACATCTCATTGTGTTAGTGCTTCACCTTCTTCCATGGCTTATAGAATTGCTTATCATGCCTCTATTGTTGTATCTATGCCTCTTGTTTCTCATCATCTTCATACTTCCTCCATTGTTACCCATGCTACTACTACTACCATTACCACTATCCCCACTTTGACCCTAGATGCACTAATGTAGAAGTAGATAGTGTTGAGAAGAAAGTTGATTCTATGCCTAGTACCCAAGACGTTATTACTTATATTTCAAGACATAATACACCTCTTGTGTTTGAAGTTGTTACATATCCATTACCTTTTGGTTTTGTGGCACCTCACTTTGAGTTGTATCATGGTAAAGATGACACAAATACTCACTTGCAACCATTTAACATGACATGATTAGACAATGCTTATGATGAAAAAATGTTGGCTAGGTTATTTCCTTGCACTCTCCACATCTATGTTGTTTAGTTCTACTCAATGCCTTTCGGCTCCATTCATTCTTTTGACAAGTTAGCTACAACATCCCTTAGCCATTTCCACGTAAATATAGACTTCAAAACTATTGTTTCAAATTTACTTGAGTGTGCCCAAGGCTCTAATGAGCATATTGATGATTATGTCATCCATTTTCAATCACTTTATGCTAAAATGAAACATCAACTTCCTAATGACGAGTTGCAAAGGATTTTTTAAGGGTTTATTATATCATATCTATGATTGTGTTTTTTGAACTTGATTATGCTTCTCTCATGGACCAAGTTGTGCTCATGTCAAGGATGTTGAACTCAAACCATTTGTTTCCAATGTTTTGAAATATGGGTCCACCCATACATCTTTTATAACTTCTTGCTCTTCCATGTTGAACACAAGACAAATACTTAAATCCAAAAGGGTAATGACAAGAATGAATCTAAACCTAATTCTAATCATGTGTCTACTATTTCTAATGCGCTTTTCTTTAAGACTCAAAATACTAGGAAATTCATAAAATTGAGTGAAACTCAAGATCATGTGCACCAAAGTCTATTGAATGCTAATTTGATTACTCCTTCCTCTATTCATTTGTTCAACCCATCTAGAGGGTTATCTAAGAAATATAATTAGCATGTTTTTTGTAATTATTGTAATGCCCAAAAGATCACCATAGACAAAACTCAATAAAACGCAATCAACATATTTTAGAAAAATAGAACATTGGGTATGTGAATGGAAATGGGGGACCAAGAGGGGGTAAAAAGTGGCCACTTTTTTAGAAATCAATAAAAGCGGATGTTGGATGAGAAATTAAAGATAGTCACGCTCAAAATTTGAAGATGTGACAAGAAGAAGATTCATAGTGCTTAGAATCTAATTTCTAAACTACCATTTTTTCAAAAAATGTTGAGGATTAAGAGGTTCAGATAGGAGTACACAAAGTGTTCTTGCTTTTGTTAGAAAATATAACATAGTGTTTACTTTGCTTTGCCTAAAATGTTGACTTTTTAAAAGTATTTCACAAGTCTCTTTGGTGGAACACTAGCTAACATCACATGGTTTATGCCTAATTTTTTAATGATTTTTTAATGAATATATGATTTTTATGAATTTTCAAAGTAGACACATATTGAAATACAAAAAATTGAGCATGCTCCCCCTAATCTTTTTGAAAGCTAATTGAAAATTATTATTTTTAATGTGTATAGAATAAAGTTTGAGATCTAAAAATGTAATTTTTTTCAAATTTGGATGAACAAGTAAAAAAATGATACCAAAAATATTATACATAGGTTTTCAGCAAAAATGGAAGGCACTAGTAAAAAATAAAGATGGAAACCTTAATGTTTTATATTTTAGAAAATATTGCATGATTAGAAAGCTAATAAAAAACTTGAAGTCATCCTAACCTTTTTTTAGATTAACATTGAAAAACATGTAAACCTGATGGAAAGCATGCTTGAGATTTAGTTGGTTTTCTATGTTTTCTTGAAAACATGTCTCTATATCTAAAAGGTAGTCCAACCCTTTGGGTTGGATGTTAAGGCAACTCTAACCCTTAGAGTTAGAAATTTCCAATGCAGTTAAAATGCAAGCGTGATATAACGCACGTGTGTTTCAGATTACCTAAAAAGGTGAGCAATAATTTGCAAAAAGGCAAAACACATGAATCTAGACCTACATGCTATGTTTCTTCCCTTTCTCTATGCTTTCTGAGACATACAAGCAAACTTTTGATACTTTTGAGGATCTACAATTAGTAGTTGACAAAATTATCTCACTTTTTAATCTTGTATCAACGTAGAAGATTCTAATTGCACGTTTTAAAATAAAATTTGATATTGTAAATCATTGTTTTCATATTTTGAGGAATTGAAATAAGTTTTTGACAAAACTAACTAATTTTTGTCTTAAATTAACAAAAAATGTATTCTAATTGCATGTTTTGTATTTGAATTTGATAAATTGTCAATCATTGTTTTTGTTTTCTTGACCAATTGTGTTAAATTGATATAGAATTCAAAATCGTGTCAAGGAAATCACCAAAAATACAAACACTGGAGGAGCATGAAATTGATAATGTAAATAAAAGAGAACAAATGAAACAACTTTGTGAAAAGAAGAAATTGAACTTCACAGATAAATACGTATCATCTTTGCCAATTAAATTAGATCATGAAGCATCCAAGAAAGAGAAGGATTTGGAGAAACAAAGGGAACAAATGCAAAAATTTCATGCAAGTAAGAAATTGAATGTAGGAGTTAAAGGTACGCCATATTTTTCATCTCAATTCGATATTGTAGAAAATGCTAAATCACTGATTGAAAATGATGATGCAATTCCAAATGTAAATATAGATGTTACCCCAATTGATCAATTGCTGAATGAGTAAAATTTATCTAATGAATCAAGTTTTCCATTGAGAACACATCCTACAATTTTGCATAAAAAAACTAAGTTTTTAATTAAAATTAATGAGAATATTCTAAAATCAATGCTTAATAAGATTCCCAAATGTACTTGTAAAAGAAATGTTTTTTGTGGATAGGTAAAAATCAGGTAAATAAGATCAAGCAAGTGTAAATCAATCCTAATCCTACCACCATCAAAGAATCTAATCCAAGTGAATGAAAATGCATGCAACTCAAGAACAAGATCACCTAGATTTGTTTGATTCCTTGTTTGTGATGTGGATTTCTTCTCAATGATGAACAATCAATAAGATCCAAGCTGCCATGGTTGATAGATGATGAATGATAATGCTCAATGGATGCTCAAATGCTCAATATGCTCAAGATGGTCAAGATGATAATGTAGACGCTATGATAATATGAATGCCAAGGGGTTTGGAATGAAATGGAAGGCTGCTTATATAGTCCTCAACCAAGATAAATCAAGGGTGGAGATGCAAGATAGAATGAAGGGATGAGATTAAAAGAAAGCATTGATGAATGTGCACAAGCCATGTGTCCATAGGAAAGACCTATTTTAAATGATTGTGGTTGAATTTGTTATTGTTGATTTACTTAAAATAGAGCTAGGTCCTATTTCAAATGTTTGATGATAAGGATGCTTGCTTTTAGAACCAATTAAGATTTAAATTACATCCTTCTAATGAACAAAGACAACTTGCACACATAGAAGAAAGTGATAAGATAAGAGATGATTTTAAATGAGAGAAGAAATAAATTAAATAAATTAAAATTTATTTAATTTATAGAGACGATGACAAGATAAATAAATAAAATATTGATTTTATTTATTCATGATAGAAGAAATCTAATTAAATAAATTAAGAAATTTATTTAATTGTTTTTAGAAGAAAATAAGAGATAATTAAATAATTAAAATTATTTAATTATGAGAAGATAGAAGAAATTAGATGAAAATTAGAGGGAAATTAATTAAATAAAAAATGATTTATTTAATTAACTTAGAAGAGTGATAAGATGAAGCTAAACAAGTGTGCTAAGACAAAGACGCTAAAATGCAGATGTTAGGTGATAATGTGATAAAATGATAAATAATAAAATAAGTCAATTTTGGGTGTCTACATTTTGCCCCTCTTTGATACAATATTCGTTAAAATGTTGTGTCAAAGAAGATTTGATACTTCTCTTGATAAACAAGTCTATGCCCCAATGTAGCTGGCAGGTGGTGCCCCCTCGAGAGGTAAACTAGGCGAACTAGAAAAGGCTAGGTTGGCTCGCAATAAGGATAGACAAGGATGACACGAAGAAAAATGGGGTGGGGTAGGAGAAACAAGCTGGTTCAGAAGGAAAAAAGGCTCTGGTACAAAAAAATTAGGGTTTGGTCAAGGCTATAAGTAGGCTTCTCAAGGGAAAATAGGCTCATTTGTGCGCAATTGTGTTCATTTGCTAAAGAGATCTAGAGCTCCTTTGCTATCAGAGTGCTTTGAGAGTCCGAGAGCTATCAGGATGGTGATTCCATGTAGAGATCATCGTGCCAAGCAAGTGAGGACACATGGGCAACCAGTAGGAGTAGGTGCAATGGTATGTATCAAAAACCTTGCTAAATGTGTTATTTTAGTAGGTGAAAAGCATAATAAATGCACACACATCACCAAAAGCGACTAGGTTTTAGGATATGCAAAGTAGGTCGCTTATGTAGGAAAAGAGGTCACTTAGGGTAGTTTAGGTCGCTTATAAGCACGGACCAGGTGCTTATGGAAAAAAGGAGTCGCATATGGTTGGCTAAGTCAAATAAGGTAGCAAATGCGCATAGGAGACAAACAGTCGCTTGTGGTCAAAAAGTAGGCGCATATAGAGATGTAGCTCACTTATAACTAGCAAGTGCTCGCATATAGCAGGTAGATCACTTTTAGATAGAAAATAGGCGCTTTTAGCAATAAAGGTCGCTTCTAGTTAACAATAGAGCGCATAGGGCAAATTGGTTGCTTGGAGTGAGAAAACTACCGCTTATGGTTAAATGGCTTGCTTATGGGCAAAAGGCTAGCGCATGCAGAAAAATGAGTCACTTTTAATAGAGGATAAGTAGCTGAGAAGAGTCAAAAGTCAAACTGTGAGTGTAGAAGAATAACAAGGTGTACGGAATGATGCATGAGGTACTACCACCTTTGTTGTCTCGAGAGCCACATCCGAGGGATTTGAGATTGGTCAGATCATTAGATGTAGAGGAGCGGCTATTTCTAGATATTATTAGGTTAGAGCATGTATCAAGACTGTGACCAGTGCAGGTACATCAAGGGTTGATGACGTGTATGGTTGAGCGATGGAGGAGCGAGCATAGTTCATTTCTACTATCGACAGTAGAGGCGACGATTATGCTGGAGGATGTGTTCCTGATTTTGGGGGTGCACATTGATGGAGAGTGAGTGGACTACGACCCTGACATGGGTCCAGTTGCATTGAGGCTAATAATCACCACAACAACCTGCTGTAGCCTATCACATACCTCCTCCATCCTCATCATCACTATCTCTGAGCCCTTAGCTCCAATGTCTAGTTAGAGACAAACAAGGCAGAGGGTTCCCAGTTGGATGGGGGACTATGATGGAGGGGATGTTCTCCTATGGTACCAGATATGCATGGGCAGAGTGCGTGCTAGGGTAGCTATATCATTACTTGCATGACTGTGCATATATGTTTGGGGCTAACATGTCTGCTAGAGTTACAGTTTTGCACGTGTGGACATATGAGCACATCCCAGTGACGAGGCCAGACGGATGGGTTGCTAGGGTAGCAGGAGAGCCATATGCTCAGATGTATAGAGGAGCTCTGACCTATTGGCAGTGGCGGGGGATAGTGTATTGGAGGAGGATGCTGGATGAGATAGACAGATTTGTATGGAGGCCATGGCTAGGCTGCGAGAGATGGGATGAGGAGCTTGCATATGCGCGGTAGGCGAGATACATTTTTGGTCGCGACATCTACATCATAGAGGGCTATTTGCCCGAGAGGGTATTGAGGCAGTTTGGGATAGCACAGAGAGCACCGGTGGGTGACACCATTTTTGGCAAGACACGATAGGAGGTTTTTGACTAGGGGCCAGAGATTGTGGTGGATACAGCTTTGGCAGAGTGGGATGGGATACAGCCAATAGCATGGTCATGGAGACAAGGTCCTGCAAATCCGGGGACACTGTCGGATTATGATGCATATTGGGCTACGGCGAGGCCGACTAGGCTAATGATGCCAGGAGAGATTGGGGAGATTGGATGGAGAGGCCAGTTAGGTGGAGAGCATGAGCGCCAGCAGTAAAGGTAGTAGTACCTGTAGCCCTAGGTATTCAGGGACAGGGACAGGCACCCCCACAAGTGTTAGCTCAGCCACAGGCACAGATCTAGGGTCAGGTGGCAGGAGATGATGTGGGGATACAACAACTTAGGCAGAGAATCCGGGAGGAGAGGAGATCGAGGTAGTAGGCTCAGTTTAGGCTGAGGAGGGTAGAGATTGATAGGCATGAGGTGGTTATCAGATTATGGCACACTAGAGCGCAGGCTCAGGCTTATTAGGCCCAGCTGCAGGCGAGGGCTCAGGGAGGAGATGGTCAGGATGATGTGGCACTGGCCAGAGTGACTGGAAAGAGGGATACAGTAGCACAGTAGGTGCAGGTAGTTACAGCTGAGAGGGATACAACATTACAGCAAATACAGGCTATTAGAGCTGAGCGTGATGCAGTTGTACAATAGGTACAGGCTATGAGAGTCGAGAGAGACACAGTTGAATAGCAATTACAGGCCATGACTGTAGACAGGGATAGAGTGGTGGCTATGCTGGGGATAGATGGAGCTACGATGTTCTTGGCGACGTAGTTGACACAGTTGCATACTATAGTAGCGAGGGCATAGGGTGAGGTGGAGTATTACCAAGGATTGTACCATGGAGCAGTGCCTGCAGAGCAGAGACAACCTAGTTATCGGAGTAGGTCAGGAGCTTTAGTTTCGAGGAGGACATGAGGTTCACGCTCAGTGGCTTCAATGATGGGGCCCCCCAGGGACGGCAGAGGACCAGATGTAGGACCTAGTGGTGGACAGGGCGAGGGAGCTGCCAGCAGTTAATAGGGCATCTATGCTTATGTAGACTCTTGTATCATGCTGAGGCCTATGAGATAGTTGTACATACATTCTTTTATGGCTCTTAGATAGCCGTGTTGTATATGACACTTGTCTATTGACTCATTGTATATATATATATGCTTTTGTTGCACTATGTGTTGTATGACTATGGATGCAGTTATGCTATGATGTTTATTTTTTTGTATTTTCTCATGCTTTATAATGGATGCTTATAATGCAAATGCTAATGATAATGCAAATGAATTCATACTATGATATTGTGATGCTAACGCTATGGATGCAAATGATAATGTTATGGTTATGAAAAATGCTTATAGATGCTATATGATATGGATACAAGTGCAAAAATGCTTATAAGTGATATTAGATGCGTATGATATGGATAAATGGAAATGATTATAAATGATATGCACCTATATATGCCTAACACACTTGTTTTGCAGGATGAAGATGACAGAAGATGATGATGACGGACATGATGAACCTTGGCTAACGACTACATGGATTATGATGGTGCAAATGGATGGATGCGTGACAACTTGGAAAATAATTGATCATGTTAATAGAGAAATGCAATCCTTATGTTTGATATAGCATATGGATATTATGCACCATGGTATAGAAGACCGAGGTGTCAAGGTATCCAATGGAGAACCAGCATACTATAACCTTGCCTGAACATATGAGATCAAGAGGTAGATGCAACATACACAAGATATGAATAGTAGCTAGTGTTTGTGATGGACTTTGATGCTACAAGCAAAGGTTTGAACTTATCTCCACTACACATAATGACACCTTGCTGGTTATATGTATGGAAATAGTCTTAGCATAGAATAGTCTCAATGCATAAGAGATTGTTTAACTTCTCAGATGCAAAAGATATTGATATGCAAGATGCTAATCCCAACACGTACAAGATATCAGTACGCATAGGAAGAGAATAAGATCATCCCACAGACACAGCATACGAAAGCAATATGACCATGCCCCATTCCATACTTCATCTCAACATACCAAGATATGATAGATCAAGGTAGTCTTGATTAGGCATAAAAAAGGGACAAAAGATAAATCAAAAGATAAGATAAAAGATACTGTCATCATGTTCTCTTGCCAAGTTTAAGTGCTCTTGCTAGGGTTGGATTAGATGGCACCTTGTTGAAAGGAAAGTTTTATCTTGTTGAAGGCTAAGATACTGATAAAAGGCTATAGCAAATGTTGGCTTAAGGCATGCGGACAAATAACTTCTAGCTTATGTCTGATTTGTTAAAGTGCTTGAGCTTTCTGAAATACCCATAGTCTGTTTCTTGCTTGAGCTTAGTCAAAGAGAAGATGGAAGATGAAAGAAGATGAAGATGGGGTGGACCATCTGTGCTTGTGTACTGGATACTTTCTTCGTATTCCAGACTGTCTACATACCCTGTGTCCACGGGATCAAAGCACAGGATGATGATGATGATGAGACATGATTATATGTAGTTCTAGGTTTATTGATGACGAGAGTGATGAAAGATAGAAGAAAGTGAGACAGAAGACCAGAGAATGATCAGAAGAAAGATGAAAGATGGATGAAGATGAGCCTATCGCTTACACCTGAATCAGAGTGCTTCCTTCGCATCTCAGATTGCCTACATACCTATATCCATGGGATCAAGGCTTTCAACGATAGAGATTTGATGTAGTTCTTGCATTTATTGCATTGTGATGGTTATGGTTGGTTTTGCATTTTGTGAAGTTTTAATATTGTTTTTTTTTGGTTTCTTGGAATGTTTTGATTTTTTTTTTTTTTTTAAATGTTTTTTTTTTTTTTGATTTTTTTTTTAAATGTTTTGAGCTAGAGTTGTTTGATATCCACTTCCAGGTAAAATTTGACAAATGTCCCCAGCATGGGACAGAGCTTGTTTAGGGAAAAACTGTGATGGATGGGCGTATGCAGATGGAAAGTTAAGGTGCCTGATGATATCTCAACCCTGACAAAATCCAAACTATAATAACTAGCATGATAGAGGGCAAAAAAGCTTTATTATGGATGGCTACAGGATAACGTTCGATGATATGCAAGATAGCGGATTATGATGTGGATTATGGGTGACAAGATAGCGAGCTGATGCTATGGAAAGCGATGATCACACAAACTAAGTGAATGATGGAAGATGGTCTCTACACATAGCACCTATTTGCCAGGTTTTCACTATGGTACTTATCCAAGGCGCCTATTTACCAGGTTTTCACCAGAGGACAGATTATTTATCTTTACTATTTTTTTATTTTTTGTTCATCCAAAGCGCCACAAGGTGGTTTTCACTATTGGATGTTTTTTTTTAGATATGCTAAGATTCATGGATAGAACTTCTTCAGATAGATGTTGTTGATAGGTTCGTCCAAAGGAATGCCTTCAAGTGTTCACAAAGTGTATGCTCCAAAGCCATAGACTGATGTGATGACAAAAGGACCAAGCTAATTAGGTTCAAACTTGCCCTATTTCTCACATTGTTGTTGTTTCTTTTGATTCTCCTTAAGGACAAGATCTCCAACTTGAAATCTTTGTTCTCTGATCTTCTTGTTGTAGCTACGGCGTAGATGATTCTGGTAGATTTGGAGATGATTGAGTGCTGAGAGACACTGTTCGTGTAATATTTCAAGATCATTGAGTCTGGATACTCGATATTCTTCTTCTGAGATAATATGTTGTAGGGATACTCGCAGTGAGGGGATCTCAACCTCAATAGGTAAGACAACTTTAGTACCATATACAAGTGCATAAGGTGTATCTCCAGTGGGTGTTGTAACACTTGTTCTATAAGCCCATAGTGTAGGATTGAGTTGCAGGTGCCAATCACAGCTAGCTTCATTGATTGTTTTCTTGAGAATTTTGATAATCATTTTGTTCGAAGCCTCAGCTTGACCATTACTCTAAGGATAGTAAGGTGTAGAGAACCTGTGTTGGATATGGAACTTGTTACGAAGATCTCTAACCTCTTGATTCTTGAATGGGTGACCATTATTAGTGACAATAGCTTGAGGTACTCCATATCGGCAGATGATATAATGCAAGATAAACTTAGATATTTGCTTGCCGGTGATATAGGTCATTGGTATTGCTTCCACCCACTTTGTGAAATATTCAGTGGCGATGATGATGAACTTATGACCATTTGACGATGAAGGATGAATTTTACCTATGAGATCAAGTCCCCACTGTGAGAAGGGCCAAGGAGTAGTGATAGGATGAAGCTCATGTGCTGGTGCATGTATCAGATCCCCATGTTTCTGACATTGTAAACATCTTCTTGTAAAGAGTTGTGCATCTTTCTCCATAGTTGGCCAATAGTATCCATCTTGAAGAAGTTTCTTAACAAGACTAGGGCCAGCGGAATGCGATCCACAGACACCTTCGTGTACTTCCAATAAGGCAACTTTCACTTCCTTAGAATCAAGACATCTAAGTAGGATACCATCAAGACTCTGACGATATAGGGTGTCTCCTAGGATAGTGTAACGAGAGGCTTGGTGAATGAAGGTTTTGCGTTGGGAATTGGATAGTTGGAGAGGGAAAGTTTGGTTATGGAGACACTCGTATATATCTTGTACCACGACGAATTGGGACCAACAATCTCATATATGAGCTTAGACTGTGGAACTTCAAATGCTGGTATCAGAAGCTGCTCAACAAGAAATTCACATTTATGTGCATTGGATGGCATGTCTAGCAGTGAACTAATCATAGCCATTGCATCTGCTACTTTGTTTTGAATTCTTGGAATCTACTCAAAAGTGATATTGTCAAAATATTTCTTGAAATCATCGACCATTACCTTGTATGGAAGAAGCTTTTCATCTTTTGTTTGATATTCATCTAGGACTTGTTTGATGACTAGTTGAGAATCACCAAAGACCTTTAGCTGTTTGATAGCTCATTGTACTGCCATGTGTAGTCCAATGATTGAAGCTTCATATTCTGCTATGTTATTAGTGCAAGGAAATGTGAGTCTATATGACTTTGGTATGCTATCCCCTTGAGGTGTGATGAATGGTATCCCAGCTCCTGATCCGTGTTGTGTATATGATCCATCAAAATACAGTTGCCACAGTGTTGAAGGAGTTATGTTGAACAATGCCTCATCAGGAAATTCTGAATATATCAGATGAATATCAGTGATAGGAGTTGCTGCTAACTGATCTTCAATGACTTGTCCTTTGATTGCTTTATGATCCACATACTGTATGTCAAATTCACTTAAAATAATTACCCATTTTGCTAGTCTTCCTGTAAGAATGGATTTTGAGAGAAGATACTTTAGTGGATCAAAATTAGATATGAGATTTGTCGTTTGGTTCAACATATAATGTCGCAACTTTTGGGAAGCAAACACTACTGCTAAACATGCCTTTTCCATAGATGAATAGTTGAGCTCATAGCCAACCAGAGTTATGTTGATGTAGTAGATAGCTTGTTCTTTTCCTGAATCATCATGCTCAGCTAAAAGGGCACCCAATGCTGCCGTTATTGAAGATATGTAGAGCAAGAGCAATCGATCAGCTACAGGAGGTACCAACATGGGAGGTGTTGCTAGATATTCTTTGATTTTGTTGAAAGTCTTGTTGGAGCTCCAAATCAGCAAAGGTTTGCCACTTCCAATGCTCAAGCAGATTTGGCCAACAAAGACAGGAGATTCTGTGAACCGTCTTCCCTTCACTTTTGGTTTTGCTGCACCAAGGGGGGTATCCCTATGATGAAAGATTTAACTTTGACTCTCTTATAACAAAATATTTAACTTTGAATATCAGGCAGAATGCTCTCACGTATGCACCAAGATTTTTGAGATAAACCAAATTGGCAATGTTCTTGGACTATCTAACTAGTTGAGGATGAGAGCATGCAAGGTCCTAACCTACTCCTACAAGCTAATAGACTGAGATTTTGAAATGATTTTGTTTAATATGTTTGGATGCAAGACAGGGGTTTTGAATCATAACTTCAACACAAGGACAGATTGGTGCCTATCTCAGGGCAAGGAGTCAACTAGATGTACATATGTGAATGATTTGCACAAACTCAACTGACATTCAAGTTTCATGGGGATAAATTGGTATTTGTCTTACAAACACCACCCAAGATTGAGTATTCAGCTATCTCTACTTATGAATATCCTTATTGCAATATGTTCTTCCCAATATTTAACCCAAAACATTTAATCTGCTCCTTGAGCAGAAGTAAAAGATTAAACATTCAATATAGAAAAACCCATATCCCATAACCTTAAATAACCCTTAGCTATTCAGATTCAAAAGAAAAACACACACAACTTGGAGACAGATAGCTGAATACATGCAATGAATCATTACTCATATAACATCAACATGAAATTGAAAATAAATGTGCAACATGCATTCACATATAACTCATAAACTCACAACAAAGAGATAGAACATCCCAGAAAGCTCTGTTTTCATTACTTCTCTAAAAATGCCCAAATCTTCAACAACCTACAAGAATGAGTGACACAGTTCTCTTATACACCAAGAATGTGCACCCAGCATTAATTACCTGGTCATTTCAAATTGCCATCAGATACAATGCACCATCAAAATGGTGCCAAGAACATTGAATGCACCAGAGAGAAGAAGAGGGAAGGAGCAGGTGAACTCGGGAGATGTGCAGCTGCCTGAAGATTTTCTCCTTTAAAATGGTAGCTGACCTATCAATCCTTCGACCCATACCTCTGTAATCTTGTCATTATGGCCAACCTACCATTTTTTGAAATGCAGCAGTTTACCCGTTTTGAAGTTCCTTCCACTTGGAATGCTGCTGCGGACACATAGAAAACCTTCCCTTTAAAAATTTGAATCAAGGCTGTCAATTCCTTTCCTTCTCTTTGAGATCTATGGTTTCGATTCACTGACTGGATCTGACAATCCTAGTCACCCGTGCTGAAAAGTCCTCGACCAATGAAATCACGCCATGCAGGCGGCTTTTTCTCCTTTGACTTTTCACTACGTAAATTTACTTTATGCACTTATGCAAGTATTTTACCTTTTCACCCTTTGCATATTCAAATCTTTGTATATGCATATGCATATACATACAACTGCCTTGGACATGTGTCACCATCCGATTGCCTATTGTGTTAAACCTGGGACCCATCGCTGAACATTTGTATCTTCATCGGCCATCGGAGAGACCCTCAAATGAGTCTCCGATATGCAAAGTCTCGCTAAAATCCTTTCTTCCCTTCATTTTGCATATATCAGCCATCAAAGAGACCCAGGAAGTGTCCACTGATAGACAATGTCTTGCCGACGAGCCATTGTATCCACTTTTGTATCTGTGGTTGTATATGCAATTGTATATCAATACAATCTCCATGCATACAAGGGCGGACCCCAAATCCTTGTGAAACAAATTGAAACCGCAATCGGGTCCGGCCTTCTATCTACCTCTTTGTACATCACCTTGTATATCGCATATACAATATGTAATATACATCCGCGAATTCCGTCACATTTATCAGTTAGATTGGAACAACATTCAAATCTGGCATTATATCTACACCTTTGTATCTTACTTTGTATCATACATACATGCAATCGTTGAAGATACAACCATGGACCCCACCGGGCTCATGAGAACTGTTGACTTTGACCACATCCATTTTTGCACCCATCCGCTTGTACCTCATTTTGTATATGCTTTTGTATATGTGATACAATATACAATAGTGAACACCAACCTGTTTATGAAACATATTTGAAACAATTTTAAATCTAATCATTGTATGTTCCATTGTATCACTTGTTGTATATGCCATTGTAAATAGGGAACATACAACCCATGATACAAAATAAAATGCCTTGACTTTTCAACTCTGCTTTTGCATCAACGCCCATCAGGTCCAATTTGATAATATTTGAAATCTGGGATTGTACATTCTACCTTGTATGTCATTTTGTATATGTTTCCACATACAATCCCCTTGCTGTACACCTGTGGGCCTGACCACTATTTAACCAAATTTGAAACTATTTTTGAAATCTGGCATTGTATATTCCATCAGTTTTGCATATCGAACACATGCAAAATATACATGCAATTTCTGATACAACCACAGACTTCAACTAGAAATTTACGATGCACAACCACATTTTCACATCCGAAAATGCATCCAAATGTCAAATACAACCTTTTATGCATACAAAGATGCATACAACTCTCTCCACTTTCAAAAGCTAATTTAACTTTCTTTTTGGGTCCGCTAATGCACATTTGGATCTGCACATTAGATACAAATGGAAACATACAAAGATACATACAACTGTGGACCCCACCGCTGCTTAGAGATTTTTGAACTTAACAATTTTTTCGATGCGACGGGAAAAGTAGGTGACGCTAGGCAAAGGGGGCCAATCATTCTACGAGCTAAAGGACTTAAGTTATAACTTAAACGACTAGGAACCTGTTGCAGGAAGTCAACGACAGATTAGAAGATACAACACAAAAAGCTGAGGGAAAATAAAGCTTAGGGCATTAAGAGTTTGAGCGAATAAAATATAGGCTTGCAGACTCGACTCAAAACACTAACCCTAGGTGGGCACCACCAAGCTTATTGACACTTTTCATCCCACTTGAATGGGTCACCCTTGCGGAGAAGATGTTGAAAAGGGTGACATTTGTCTGCTAGCTGTGAGATAAACCTACGAATAGATTACAACCTTCCTTGTAGACTGCGAAGCTGCTTTAGGCTTGATGGTGGAGGCATTTCCATGATGGCTTTTGCTTTAGTTGGATCAACTTCTATTCCTCATCGAGACACAATATATCCCAACTGTTTTCCTGAAGTTACGCCAAAGACACATTTCTTTGGATTTATTTTGACCTGATATTTCTCTAGATGATCAAAGATTTGTGCTAACACTTGTAGATGTCCTTCTCTTATTTTAGAATTTCCAAGGATGTCGTTAACATAGTCTTCCATGATAGTGTAAAAAAGATCATGGAAAATAACTATCATGGCTCGTTGATAAGTAGCTCCAACGTTCTTGAGACCAAAAGGCATTACTACCCAACAATATGTACCCCAGGGACATATAAATGATGTTTTGTCTTGATCTTCTTCTGCTATTCTGATCTGATTGTATCCTGAGAATCCATCCATTAAAGATAGAATTTCATGTCCTACCGTTAGATCTACAATGTTATCGATACTTGGCAGTGGAAAGTCATCTTTAGGGCATGCTTTATTGAGATCTCTGAAGTCAGTACAACAGCGGATATGTCCATCAAGCTTTGATACTGGTACCAGATTTGAGACCCATTCTAAATAATCAATGGGTTTTATGAACTTTGCTTCTAATAGTTTTAGAATCTCTACTTTGACCAAAAGTGCTATTTGAGGATGCATCTTGCGCAACTTTTGTTTGACCAGTTTTACATTAGGAGATACTGCTAGATGATGTACCACAAGTGATGGATCTAAACCTGACATGTCTGCATAAGTCCATGCGAAGTTGATGACTCTTTTCATGAAGAATGCTGTGAATTCTATCCTTTCTTTCTCTAATAGCGATGTTGATAGAAATGTGATCTTTAGATTATGTTATGTACCTAGATTCATTTCTTGAGATTTTTCAACTAGCACAGTTGATTTTTCATAATGATCTGTGTTGACAGGAAGATCAAATCCCTCATCCTTGGGCATCTCAGAGAGGTTTTCACCTTTAGATATGTCCTTTATTTTTACTTTTTCAAGGTCAAGAGGCATCTTTCAATTTTCACCTAGTGCCAAAGTATGCTAGTTTAGGGAGATCCATCATGAAACCTGCTTTGTGATTGCCCAAAGGAATGCTCTATTGTAGACCCATAAGTTCTGCTACTGCTTCATCATTTTCGAATGTGTCCAATATAGCTGCCCCCTGTTGGTCCCAATTGATGAGGTCACGATATACAAGTGAAAGGGTGATAGAGGAAGATGAGGTGGAGGAGATCATGAAAATGGAGGCTTCGTGGAAAAGGTCAGTCAGATCAAGGGAGGAATAGTCAATGGTATCCGAATTAGAAATCTCTCCTACAAAAGAAGGTCTAGCTTCCATATCGGTCATACATTTGATGTCTTTAGAAGGTGGTACCTCCGGTTGATAGCCAAGGCCTTGGTTATTAAACTTCTTAGACACAATAATGGATTTAAGAGGTCCTTGTTCCTGTATGCCTAATCCACCATGTCCTTTATAACCCATGTTCTTGATAATGCGGAAACCATTGTTGTATCTTTCTACCTCAAGTTGGACTTGGTCATTTTCATCAAAGAATATCCAAGAGTTGATGTCATCAATATCTTCATCATCTAAAAAACCTCCTTTTATGAAAATAGTTGGTGGAGCTTTTATAACAGAAGTGGATGAAGATGCCTTGGATGCAGAAGGCTTACCATGGGATTTAGGAGATAAAGGAAGAGTTCCTACATAGCAAGATTCTTGTAAAGTGTATTCACCTGGTCCTTGTTCAGTGTACTTGATGCTGAGAGATGGCATAGCTATGTTGGTTGATGGCTTGAGTAAGGCTGATGGATCAACATAGGACGAAGATGGATAAGCTTCTGTGTTAATGGGGATATGGTTAGGATTTTGATATTTGGCTTGAAAGGCTCAACAGAACTCAAATAGATTAGGATTAGCATAAATGATAACTTCCGTACCATTATGAGGGAACTTGAGGCATTGATGGTAGGTGGAAGATACAGCTTTGAGTGCATGGATCCATGGACAGCCAAGAATAATGTTATACAGAAGATCAATAGCCAACACTTGACAATGGGTGTCAGTAGTAATAGGACCGACTTGGATGGGCAAATGGATGATTCCTTCAGTATCTCTCTCAGCATCGTCATACACTTTGATGGTAATGACCTTGGAAGTATCAACATCTTTCTCAGGATATCCCAATTCTTTTATTAATTTTAAAGAACATATATTAAGATCAGCTCCCCCATCCACTAAGATTCATTTGATACGGCGTTGGTTAACAAAAACTTCTATGTGGAGGGCTTCATTATGCGATGGATGAATAGATGGTTTAAAGTCTTTGTCAAAAAAATTGAGATGGCAAGGGGCTACAATACTAGTGATTAGAGATTGGAATTGTGTGGTATCGATATCATTAGGCACCAAAGACTCTTGCAATGCTTTGTCAAGGATGGTTTTATGAGCAAGGGATATGCGGAGTAGCTCTAAGATAGAGATATGCGCAGGTGTTTTGCCAAGATGGTCAAGGATGTTATAGCCAACAGTTGGGCGAGGCAGAGGAAGCGGTGCTCCTTGAATTATAACATGACCTCTTCTAGTAGTTAAAGCGCAGTCAGGTGTTTTGCCTTGGATAGTAATGGTAGAAATGTGAGCATGGTCAATGCGGCCAATGGTAGATGACTCAAAGTTATATGAGATAGCATTCCCAACATGAGGGTTACCTGTCTTGTCATGAGGTGGAAGTGGATTTTTAAAAGAATCTAGATCATAGTTCGATGTTGGTTGATGTGCTAGTTGTTGTGTTGGTTGATGTGCCGATGTTGTGATTTTAGCAAGACCTTGATCGATGCAGTCTTGAATAACATGTTTCAAATGCATGCAACCACCTGTGTTGTGTCCTTTGACTCGATGATATTCGTAATATTCATTCTCTTTGTACCAAGGAGCTTTGAAGACAGGTTCAGCATCAAGGGGAGCTTCTGGCAATGTGATGTCTCCCGCTTGAATAAGTTTTGGAAGAACTATCTCAATGGGTTCTCCCAAAGGTGTGAATTGTCATCTAGGTTGTGTTGGATTTACTCGTGATCGATTGCGTTGAAAAGGTTGGTTAGCTGGAGATGCTGCTTGAATGTTGACAGGAGCTTTGATTGTCTATATGTTCTTTGTATCGACAATGCCGTCATTAATGACATTCTTGTTTTTGTTCCAAAAGTGAGATTTGTCATTTGAAGATTGGGGAGTGTCCTTGTTATCTTTGAAGATTTTGATAGTGCCTTTAGCAATTAGAGCTCTCTCAATAGTATTTCCTTTAGAGATAAGATCGTCAAAGGTGGTAGCACTTTGCAGTTGCAGTTGAAATGACAGCTCAAGATGAAGATTTTGAACAAAAATGTCAAGTTGTTGTCGCTCGGGTATTTACCATGATAGTTTGCTAGCCATGTTACGCCATCATTGGGTAAATGATGAAAATGTTTCACCATTTCTTTGTTTGTTGTTGACAAGATCATTCATGTTCAGTTCATGTTCAATGTTGAAAGAGAAATGGGATCAAAATTTATCTACCAATTCCTCAAAAGTCTTGATTTCGGGAGGTAGATGAGAGAACCATTCAAGATCTTGTCTTGCCAAGCTTCAGGGAAATAGTCTTAAGAGATAAGTATCATCGTATGCGACATCGAGACATGCAACATAGAATGCTCGAAGATGGTCATCCGGATTACCTTTCCCTTTGTATTTGTCAAATGTTGGGATCTCAAAATGTTTAGGAAAAGGTGTCATGTATAGTGACTTGTCAAATGGGTGAGGACATATGTCTCCTAAAGAGAATGCCTTCTTGTTATGTCCTACTGCCTTGTTAACCATTTGTTCAATATTCTCTTGTGATAATTGTTGTTGTTGCAAAGGTTGTTGATAGGTGGGAGGTGGGATATGGTATGAGGTATGTTGTTGTTGTGATTGGAGATAGGATGGGATGACTGTATGTTGAGGTTGAGAGCTCACAACATATGCCAAAGGATTGGTATACACCACATATGCATTGGATGATTATTGTCCTTGAGACACAAGTCGTGGTTGACCGTAGTGCGAAGGATTAGTTCCAAGATTTTGCATTACATGTGGATTGGAGGAAGGATTCATTTTGGCCAACGGATTTTGATTAGGATTTTGGATTACAACATTATGGTAAGCCATGGAAGGATTTGTGGATGAAGCATAGACGTTTGGATTTGTGTGGTGGGTAACGTAGGTTCCATGGGATGGATTGGTATATGCCATATGTTGAGTGACATTGGGTTGAGGTTGGGCTACATAAGATGGATTGGTGTTATGAGATGGATTATAGGGAGGTGTAGCAAAGGATGCAAGTGGGTCAACATAAGTGACAACAGTATTTGGATTAGATTGAGATACAATAGGTGTATCACTCATGTCGATGAGGCTAGAATTAGGATTATATGGTGTTTTGGATGGATTTGTGGAAATCATGGAGACCATGTGTGAAGTGATAGGGACCTTGGTTTGAGGTGTGGAATCCACATGTGATGCAACAATATTAGAAATTTGTAGTGGCTGCGAGACATGCATAGCTTGTGAAATTGGGATAGCTTGTGACACCTGCGGAGTTGGTGGTCTTGAAATGGCTTGCGAGACTTGGACAGTTGGTGCTACTTGCGGGGTTTGCACTTGTGAAAGTTGGACAGTTGATGTGGCTTGGGACACGGATATGGTCATGGTAGGCTCAGGAATATGTTGTGGCACATGGAAAGGTGGAATGTTCAAGTTTTGTAAATGGAGCGGAAGCATCTTGGTTGGTGTTATCAAAGGTTCTAAGGAATACTCCCAACGCGGTGGACTAGATGGTGTAGCAATGGGTAGTGAAATAGACGGATTGGAAGATGGATAAAATGGTGGAGATAGCTCATGAGAAGGTGTGGCTACAATGGATGGTCCCTTTGCAACAACAGCGAGAGTGCTTATATCTTGTTTGAAGATAGTAGACACATCAAAGTTACTTAGTAACTTGGCTCCCATTTGAGCTAATTTCAAGAAATGGTTGTCTTTATCAGATAAAATGAGTCTATCAACTTGATCCCATATGTGTGGCTCTTGAAATTCAGATAAGTTATCTTTAGGTGGCTCTTCATAGTTTTCTATAAATGGATAGTGTTGCACTTGTGAAGATGATGCTCCAGCAGTATATCCTTTGGGTACAAACATGTGAGGAGGCATACCAGTTGTAAATTTAGTTGCATCTTTGAGAAGGGTTGATCGAGAGTGCAACATCTTGGCTTCCATTTCAGCTCTATATTAGCTCCTAGTTTGAGGCATGATGGTTGATAATGAAAATTGGACTTGCTTGTTAAGGTTGAGACCCAAAAATTTGTTTATTGTTGTTAATGTTGTTGTTTTGTTGATGGTGTTGATTGCCGATTGTTTGGTTTGTTGAGTTGGTTGTTGTTGTTGGATTGCTTGGATGGTTGTTGTTATTGTTGGTTGATTGGACAAACTTCCTGAGAGAATAGCTCACAAACTCAAGGAAAAAGATAATTGCTAATGCTATTTTGCTAAGGCTTAAGAAAACCAGTGGAATGATGTTTGTTGTTTGCTAGGTTGCTTTGTTTGATGTTTGGTTGCTGATTTGGGGTCTCAAAAGGGTGAAATGTTCAAAGAGTCCAATGATTGTTATGCTCAAACTAACTAATGATGTTCAGATAGCTGGAAGTAATTAGAGGAATGTCTAGAAGCTTATGACAGAACTAAACAAGCTGACAGTGCAACAGATTGGGCTAAGTTGAAGCAGATTGGTAATGCTTGACTAAAAGCGATGGATAACAGCTCAAATGTGACACGGATAAGGCCAAAAGTGATGGATAATAGCTCAAAAGTGATCTAGTTGATTTGCAAAGGATAGACTGTAATGTTTGACCAAAAGCGAATAGGTTTACCAGAGGTGAGTAGTTACAGATCAAAAGCAGTTTATTGTTGTTTAAAGGTGACGTAATTTTTGCAAAAGGTGAACAACTACTATTTAAAAGTGATTTGAATATCTGAAGGTGAGCAGTTAAAGTTTAGAAGCGATCTGTGTCTGACAGAGGATATGTTTGTCTTATGTTTTTAGCAAGAAGACAGTGATTTCAGTCACACACATGCACAACATACACAAATTTGACAATCTTAGGCTGGAAAGGACTATATTTGTTGAATCCCCTTGCTATGCTTATTCAAAGAGGATAGCTTGAGTATCTTGGTAGCACTGGCTCCCCCCCACGACACTCACTTCTCACGCATACCAAGATCCAGGTTTCCCAAGGCTTGTACCCCCACCAAACCTTAGGATTGTCCCTGCTATCTCTACTAAGAACCACGAGAATCGGGGCGGCTTCAAAGGTCTAACCTTTTGCATCAACAAATAGAAGGTTTTTGGCTACTACACAAGGTTGCTAGTAAGGGCATCCGTTTGAGTGGCTATACATGTGGCAGCACTACTCTTCGTTATGGAGTCTCCCAGCCTTCAAGGGTTATGCCTTGGAGGGTTTTAGGGGAGGTTGGCTATCGATATAACACAACAACACCCGTTTCTTGTGGCTTTCGACACAAATACTTTATTTGTATAGCAGTTTGGAAGAGCTTAGCTTTAGCTTGTTACCGCTTGGGTTGCACCCCTTATCACGATAGGAAGGCAGGCCCTCTAAAGATAATAACAAGTTCTCATACACTCAAGATCCATTTGATAGGCAAGGGGAGAGCATACTTTTGTTATTAAATTTGAGTTACAATCATTCACAACATGCAAGCTAAGAAAGATGAAACAAACACAGAACAATCAATGATTCTTTTTAAGAACCAAGCCCAAAATGTTCCTAGATTAGTGATGAAAATGAAATGTCTTGGACCGATTGAAGCTGCAACAAATGTGTTAGTAGTTTCACAGCCTCCTTTTCTTAGACAATCGATAAGATGTTGCAGAAATAACTGATTAGTAGCCAAGAAAATTGAAATGTAAATGATGAAACTGAAAGTGACACAGTTACCAGAGGTGATCAACTATTGATCAAAAGTGATCTATATTCAGTTGAAGGCGAAATGTTACTGATCAAAAGTGTGTTGATAAACCCAGATGCAAAATGATAAGGTTCAGAAATGACACGTAAAATCAACAGGCAACTGATTATGGCTCATAAGTGACTCAGATCTGCAAAACAGAAGATATAAACAAAAAAAAACCTAACTTGCAAAAGGCAATCCAGACAACAAAAAGCGATCACTGTTAGGTGAAAAGCGATGCAAAAAAGGTAATAAGCAACTACTGTTCGCTCAAAAGTGATCTGGGAAATGCTGAAAGTGACTACTTTCGACCTAAAAGTGAAGTGTATGCTCGGGACACGACTGGTTTTTACCTTTGAAGCAAATGAAACTTGCCATAAGCACTCTAAAAACCCTAGACTTCATAAAATAGCTAGAAAACAATAATGTTAATCAAGGACGTGGGTCCCACTAGGTGTGCCAAAATGTGGATAGGTAAAAATCAGGTAAATAAGATCAAGCAAATGTAAATCAATCCTAATCCAATCCAAGTGAATGAAAATGCATGCAACTCAAGAACAAGATCACCTAGATTTGTTTGATTCCTTGTTTGTCATGCGGATTGCTTCTCAATGATGAACAATCAATAAGATTCAAGTTGCCATGGTTGATAGATGATGAATGATAATGCTCAATGGATGCTCAAATGCTCAATATGCTCAAGATGCTCAAGATGATAATGTAGATGCTATGATAATATGAATGCCAGGGGGTTTGGAATGAAATGGAAGGGTGCTTATATAGTCCTCAACCAAGATAAATCAAGGGTGGAGATGCAAGATAGAATGAAGGGATGAGATTAAAAGAAAGCATTGATGAATGTGCACAAGTCATGTGTCCATAGGAAAGACCTATTTTAAATGATTGTGGTTGAATTTGTTATTGTTGATTTACTTAAAATAGAGCTAGGTCCTCTTTCAAATGTTTGATGATAAGAATGCTTGCTTTTAGAACCAATTAAGATTTAAATTACATCCTTCTAATGAACAAAGACAACTTGCACACATAGAAGAAAGTGATAAGATAAGAGATGATTTTAAATGAGAGAAGAAATAAATTAAATAAATTAAAATTTATTTAATTTATAGAGACGATGACAAGATAAATAAATAAAATATTGATTTTATTTATTCATGATAGAAGAAAGCTAATTAAATAAATTAAGAAATTTATTTAATTGTTTTTAGAAGAAAATAAGAGCTAATTAAATAATAAAAATTATTTTTAATGAGAAGATAGAAGAAATTAGATGAAAATTAGAAGGAAATTAATTAAAAAAAAATGATTTATTTAATTAACTTAGAAGATTGATGAGATAAAGCTAAACAAGTGTGCTAGGACAAAGACGCTAAAATGCAAATGCAAGGTGATAATGCGATAAAATGATAAATAATAAAATAAGTCAATTTTGGGTGTCTACAATTTTTATTAAAGGGTAAAACAAGTTTTGAAGGGGCCCCAAAACCATGTTACAAAATGTTGCCCAAAGATAAAACAAGGCCTATTGGTAGCCAACAAGCAATAAACAAAAAAATAACAGGTAACCATAAGCAAAGAAACAACACACCTACAACTTCTTCAAAGTTTCAATAGCCTCCAACTCATGCTTGTAGAAATCTTCGTACAGCTTCACGAATCCCAGCAACTCACTTTTTTTAACCTTGAAAGATTTTTCTTACTGCCATGCTCGTGTAGGTGCTCGGACCTCCCTACTCAGCATCCTTACCCTATTTAGCCTTACCAATGTTAGTTTGATCCTCCTCACCAGTGTCCATCTGAATAGAAATACCCATGACCTGATCCTCCCAAAGTTCCTTCATCTTATCAGTGAGGATACTAATTCCTTCCACACTATTGTGGATAGTGCACTTGCTAATCTCCACCACCCTCTCCAGGTTTTGTTTAATCTCCTTCAGCTCTTTCTCGAAAGGGTAAAAGCATGAAATTGAGTCCACTTCTCATGGAAGTTTTGGACTTTGGCAAAAGCCCATAATCAAGGAAACCAAAATAGGATCCCATTATGGATCAGAATCTCAAGCCTAAAATCTAGAATGGGATCCCATTACGTAGCGGGATCCCAAACCTAGGACTAAGAAATGGGATCCTATTTTACAAAACAGGATCCCGTTTCAAAAAAGTATTCAAATTTTTTTAAAATGTCTGCGAGCTCATTTCTCAGTGATAGCCACAGGTCTTCCAGAATGGGATCCTAAGTGCAAAGGACTATTTCTATCCATCTCAAACTCCAGGTGAGTGGATTTTTCCCCTTTTTTTCATTTTTTGTATTTTGTAATTTCTATTTCAAGTTTATTTTCTGTATTGTTGTACATTAGGTTTTAAATTTGGTTTGAATCTTCTCAAAAATGTATAAACCCTCATATCAAATAAAACTAAAAACAATTACCCTACACACAAAAAAAGCCCTAAACTGAATTGAAACAAAAATATTTACCCTTCAAACAAAAATATGAACCCTAAAATGAGATTCAATCATGTGTGCAAACCTATAAATTTAATTCTTACTTGTGAGGACCTTGAGAGTTTGGAGTATTCAAATGAGTTTGTAAAATTAATCCATTCTAATATAGATTATTATTTTTAAGTCTGAATGGTTCAAACGAATTCATAAAATGGTATTTCATTGAGAGTAATAGGATAAATGTGAAATTTTATATTTTAATGGCAATCAACCCCTTAATGATGGTCAATTGCTTAAGGAGGTAGATGAAGGAATGTTTTAGATATGGGAATGATTCTAGATATGAATAAGTAGATTATGAGGGGAATAGAAATAACGGATAAAACTAATAGCATCGAAGGACCTCTATGTGGCAAGGTATGCTAGAGTATAGGGAAAGAATTGAGAAACTTGAGTAGGAATTTCAAATGTGGCCCTACAACCAATAATTAACCTACAACAATAGTTCATCAAAATGTGGCCCTACAAAACTAGATTTCACATCACATTAACAATTATTTATTTTTCAAAGGTAGACAAACCACATATCATTGTCAAGGGATGATCATAAAATCCCCTTAAGCCACTAATAATAGCACTAATCCCCTTGAAATCTACTCATAGTAAAGGGATTCTCTAAGAGGATGTAGATGACCCACAACTTAAAATCTACTCATTAACCCCCTTAAGCCACTAGTAATAGTTGAAAATTGATCATTCACATTTGATCAATTTGTATAATGTTAGATGCTTGAAGTTTTTACAAACTTGTTTTAAAAGATAAATATATTAAACTTGGTCAACTTAAGACAAAATAATTCCATTAGCATGGTTTATTGACCTAGGAAAGATGACATGGATTAAGGGGATTTAAGAAAATTACTTAAGGCTCGTCCTAAGAGGATGTAGATGGTTAAGGGTTTAGGGTTTAGGGTTTAGGGTTTACGGTTAAGGGTTTACGATTAAGGGTTTAGGGTTTAGGGTTTAGGGTTAAGGGTTTAGGGTTTAGGGTTAAATGTTTAGGGTATAGGGTTAAGGGTTAAGGTTTAAGGGTTTACTATTAAGGGTTTAGGGTTTAGGGTTAAAAGGGTTTAGGGTTAAGGGTTTAGGGTTTAGGGTTTAGGGTTTAGGGTTAAGGGTTAAGGGTTTAGGGTTTAGGGTTTAGGGTTAAGGGTTTAGGGTTAAGAGTTTAGGGTTTAGGGTTTAATTATGTCCTAAATACATTTTAAAAAATAGGATATGTAAAATGAAAAGTGTACTATCAATTAATTATATGTAGGGGTTGAAACAACCAATAATTAACCTACAACAATAGTTCATCAAAATGTGGCCTTACAAAACTAGATTTCACATCACATTAACTTTTTTTTTTTTTAAATGTAGACAAGCCACATGTCATTGTCAAGGGATGATCATAAAATCCCCTTAAGCCATTAATAATAGCACTAATGGAACCTTCAAATCTACACATTATCAAGGGATGATCTAAGAGGATGTAGATGACCTATAACTTTAAATCTACTATTAATCCCCTTAAGCCACTAATAATAGTTGAAAATTGATCATTCACATTTGATCTTCATTTGTATAATGTTAGATGCTTCAATTTTTTACAAACTTGTTTAAGATATATATATTTAAGATATATATAAAACTTGGTCAACTATGGAAAAAATCATTCCATTAGCATGGTTTATGGACCTAGAAAAGATGACATGTGGATTAAGGGGATTTTATAAATTAGGATTTAAGGGGAAACTTCACTATTCCTTGTAAACACTTTAAAGTATGTATTAAAAGCCACAAAATTTATCTTTTTTTATGTACATGTTTTCAGTTTATTTTTTAGTACATGTACATATATTAAAATTACATAGAACTAGAATCTCTTAAATTTTGAAATTTGTATGTATGCTCAAGTTGAATGATGTATGTATGTGTATGTAGATCCTGATTTTTCTTTTAAATGTAATCATGTACGTTTAATTTAAATATTTCTTGTAATTTCTCAACATGTATAATATCTAGTTTTTTATATATGTTTATTTATAATTTATATAGATTCTTGAAAGTTAATTTTGTACTTGTTTGTATATTTATGTATATATGCAAGTTCATCTAGTTTTTTTATCATGGATATTCACTTTGATGTTGAGGATTTCCTCAATGCGCAACCTCTATGGTCCACATCACCTGAACACCATGATCCACCTCCATCTCAACCTCAAAATCTCCCACCTCCACCCCCACCTAGATCTGATGAGGCTCGCTTGCGAGCTAGAATTAAAACAAAAATATCAGTTCCATCAAAGAAAAAATCAATGCCATTCGAAGTGAACAATTCATGCCACCTCACTTGATGCATTTTTCATCTTTGATACAAAATGTTGTAGATTCTATTAGGTCCATTGATGTGGACTTGGACACTTTTTTATTATTGAGAGAGGAGAGGCGCCATTTTTATGCTGATGGTCTCTCTTATAGGGAGATCTTGGATTTGCAAATCACAAAAGATGATTTAGCTCAATATTTTAGGCACCCCATCACCAATGAACCAATTCCCCCAAACAAGAAAATAATATCAATTAGGTGGTGTAGACATACAGAGATGTCTGCCAATTTTTGGGATAGGTGGTCGATTATATTTGATTATCCACCTCATGCTAATTGTGAGGTTTCTCTATATTTTTTGAGAAAATTATATGTGGAGTTTGTGATGAATAGGAAACCCAATTATTTTGATTTCAGATCATTCCAGGATATTGGTGGCAGCATGCCACAATAGAGGTTAGGGGCATGGGTTGATCTTCAATGACCCATGCCTACTCAACCTCTTGTTGATCCTCCTTCTGCTGCCATTCCTGCAACCATCCAGCTTCATGTGATGGTATCTGCACTAGGAGCATTGAGTGTGCTCTCAGCTAGCCTCAATGAGCAGATTTCTACAATGGTAGCTGAGGTTTGAGACCGTAGAGGAGCTGATGGTGGCGCTGGTCCTAGTACCACTCCACATGTGTCAATGCCTCATATGTGTACAAGTTACAATCAGTTATGTTATGGACCTGATTAGGCAGCACCCACTTTAGCTGCACATGCATCATCTAATGATATGGGATCATTTGTTGATTTTCAAATTGCTGAGCATCACCCCACTGATCATACGACACAAGTATATATATATAGGTACACATGTTGAATTTATAACAATTTGAAGAACATGTTTTTAATGAATATATAGATCAATTAAATTGTAATATTTTAACAATCAAATTATTTTGTGTAGATGATGGCAATAGGCATAATGAGTTCTTTTGATTGATTTTGTTTTTCATTGACACTTGTTCATCTCAACCACCCATTTGGGGTATTTTGATTGATTTTTTAAATACATATTAAATAATTTTAATAAGTTGATTTTAATTTATAATTCAGTCCTAAACATGTACATTAAATATTTATGCTAGTTCAGGGAAGTAATTTGACTTCCACATTGGATCCTCCAGAGGCTGTCTCAAGCACTCCTCCATTGTCAGGCGTCTCACATGACCCATTTGTATGTATACTATTTTTAAAAACTATACTTACATTTTTGTATTTTGAATTCACTATATTAGACATGCATGTACTTATATATATTAAAAATATATGTCTATGTAGGTTGACACAATGATGAGGATGGGTATTGTAGCACACCTGGATGATCCAAGTCAATTTCAGGAGTCAGCTGCATTTCAAATTGTTGAAAAAATTATCTATGTGTACGTGCAATTTATGTAGGTCTTTTAAATATATTAAAACAAAAATTGGGTACACAAGTGAATATATATGTTTTAACCTAATTTGTACACATGTGCTTTATAAATGACCTTGTAGGACCTTGTTAGTGACATGTTTCATCCTGTTGATGCCATACCAACTACAACAACACATGCAGAGCAGGACAACAGAGGAGATGAGCAGCCTCATACTCTATAATTTAAAATTTAGATTATATTTAAAGTCAATTATAATATAAATTGTGAACTTAAAGTAAATTTCAATAGAATATATGTTGACATGTGTTAAATTCTTTTTCTTCTATAGCATGAGATAGGTCATGCAGCAGAGCATGCAGAGCAGGTCGTCAGAGGAGATGAGCAGCCTGATACGGTATTTTTTATGATTTTATAAATTAAAATGAATTAAATTTATCATTTTTAAACATTTTAAATCTGATTTCAAGTAAATCTTTGTCTTGTTCAGACTAATTTAGATAATCCTAGTTAGCCTGGAGTGAAGAGGGCTCTTGATTATAAGGATGATAGGAGTTAGACATATATATGTTTTAATACATTCCATGGACTCTATATATGTTTCAATATTTCATGGACTCTATATGTACATGTTTCTATATTTCAGTATTTCACATGTGGACTAGATCTATATATATGTTTCAGTATTTTCATGGACTTTATATATTATTTCATGGACTTTATTAATTTCAGTATTTTATAGACTATTGTTGTACATTTACACATATAGTTAGATTTATGAAAATTAATTACTTGTAGTAGTGATAACAATAATAAAATATTGACGAGCTAGCAAAAACATAAGCATTTCAAATATTTTTACTTTACAAATTTGATTCATGTAGTCAAAACATTCAATAGTATTAGAATAGGAATAGGTAATTATACAAATGTGAAGCACATGTTATATATCATTACTTTAGATACTATACATGTATTACTTTGATGCTATTCAAGTTCATGAAAATCAATAATATACAAGAATTCAAAATATGCTTAAGGGGATCAAAGAATTCAAAATTTGCTTAAGGAGATCAAAGAATTCACTTGTGTTACCTTGCTCATGAAGGTGAGCTGAAGAAGTATACCTTGTGTAAAGAAATCCAAAGATTGAAGCATTGTCTTAAGAGGTTCTATAGGTCTTTCCAACCTAGGAGAATGTGCTTCATGTTTTGGTTCACTCCGCATTGGATCTTGAGGCCGACTATTGCTATTTCACACGCTACACTCAAGCAGGCCAACCTAACTGATGATATGAGTAAAGAGGATTTAAAAGGAGGATAAACTTGTTTTGTGAAGTTAAGTAGGAGCTATTTAGGTCCACCCCAACCTATTTTCAAGTTTGAATCTTGGCGCTAAGTTTGTGGGTAAAGTTTGAGGCATGCTAAATCCATTTGGGATGACCTAGTTGATATTGTAAAAGAAGCAAATATATATAAAGGATTGTTTTCAATGCTTTAGTGTGTGGATGGGAAGGAATGATGTGTGTTAGTTCTAAATGATGTAACAAGTACCTACAGATGCAAATTGAGAAAGATCAGAGTAGATTGTGTGATTGTGGAACAGATCAGAGTTGTAATTTAGATCAGTAGAAGAAGATATTGATTGTGCTTCATTGGAACTATATTCCATGCATGTGAAGATGCAATTGTAATACTTCATCATTGATAGTGAGCCATTTCATTTCTTTCTTCTCTATCTTTCTTTCTCAGTTGGCAGTGAGTCCACTTGTAGTGAGCATTTCTATATTACCTTAACCAGTTATAATATATTGTGAGCTAATCCTCACCGTAGTTTTTCCCTTTTTGGGTTTTCCATGTAAAAATCCTAGTGTCTATGTGTTATGGTTTGTGTTCTCATGTTTTCATGCATAACTTACTTCACTGCAATTGAATATGCTAAATGGTTTAAAATGTTTTATATCTAAATGGTTTAATGGAATATTGATTCACCCCCCCTCTCAGTATTCTGGTGTTCAACAAACATAAATGTCTAGGCAGCAGGAAGTACGAAGACTTTTTCAACTCTGACAAGGTGAGGGCCACTGCCATGCTATAAGTCGTACTCCAGGTTCACGTTGATCTTAAGCTCACCCCTCTCTATGAAGTTCAATTCATTATGTTCTTTATCTTAAATCAAAATACCTCTTTTTTCAACTTTGCTTAGTGTTTATGTTCCAGGTACCATTCTTGTATCCATGGCATCTTCTTCCTCATCTCCCCAACATAATGAGGAACCTTCTCATTCCTCTAAAATTGAACATTCTGGAGAAATAAGAGTAGTAGAAAAATCTCCAAAAGTGTATGATGTGTTCATCAACCATAGAGGTCCTGATGTTAAAGAAACTCTAGCTCGTGACCTTTACGATTCTCTTCAAAAGTTAGGCGTGCACTCATTTCTTGGTTCCAAAGAGAAGGAAAAGCTACCACACAAAATCTAGGGGACTCTCAATTGGTCATTAAACAAGTGAATGAATACTACCACACAAAAGATTAAAAGTTATGGCCCTATAAGAAAATGGTAGATGAATTAAAGGAGCATTTCAAAAGGATCTCATTTGAACAAATAGCAAGGTTAAACAATAGGGTTGCAGATGCAATGGCCACTATTAGATCCCTTTTGGACATACTTCATGGTAATCAATACTATGAGTTTCTAGTTGAGCAACTTTTCATACTAGCCTATGAGATGTCGGAATCAAAAATGGGTGTGTGTCCTTGTTGGTCCTAATTCCCTTTAGTACCAAGATGTCTACACTTACCTCCATAATAACACTCTTCCATCCAGTGATCTCTAGCTCTGAAAAGAGAAACTTTATTCACCGATCCACTCGCTTTACCATCCTTGGTGATACCTTATATAAACGAAGCCTAGACGATATTCTCCTTAGATGTTTAAACCTTGAAGAATCCAAAACCACTTTACAAGAAGTGCATGAGAGAATTTGCGGGGCACATGCTAGTGGGTCATCCCTAGCTAAGAAGTTGTTGAGAACAAGATACCATTGGCCAACTTTGGAACAAGATGCTCAAGAATTTGCCAAGAGATGCAAATAGTGTCAGCAACATGGGGATTTAATACATGCACTCGCTCAAGAGTTACAACCTATCACTACTCCTTGGCCTTCTTCTTAATGGGGGCTTGACCTTGTGGGCAAAATTCACCCTCCTTCCTCCGATGGTCATACCTTTATCATAACCACCACTAAATATTTCACAAAATGGTAGAAGCCATTCCCTTAGCTAATATTACTGGCAAACAAATCTCCAAATTTATCATTAATTATATTATTTGTTGATATGGTATCCCATCTTCCATTATTACCAATAATGGTAGGCCCTTCAAAAATTAGGATGTCCGTGAACTATGCCGCACATTACATATCCAACACCATTTTTCCATCCCTTACTACCCCCAAGGTAATGGTCAAGCTAAGGCTTCAAATAAAACTATCCTAAAGATCCTCAAGAAAATAGTTAATGACGTTGGTCGTGATTGACACTTGTAGCTTAATCAAACTTTATGGGCCTACCAAACTAGCATTTGTACCCCTACTGGAACCACTCCCTATTCACTTGTTTATGGAACAAAAGCCATTTTCCCCATTGAGGTTGATCTCCCATCTTTGAGAGTGTCATTAAAGCATGTGATTGATGAAGAAGAGTATCGAGTATCTAGATTGCATGAGCTTGAGGTCCTAGACAAGAAGCGTTTGCATGCTTTGAATCATTTGTAATCTTATCAGAATCAATTATGAAGAAGTTATAACAAGAAAATCAGAGAAGATTTGAGATTGGTGACTTGGTACTTATGGAAAGGCAGCAAAATCAGCAAGAAAGAGTGAAGAAAGGAAAATTTGAGCCTAATTGGCTTGGACCTTTTGTGGTTATAGAAGCTTATGGATCAAGGGCATATCAATTGGCAACTCTAGAAGGGGAATCTTTGAATGAACCCATCAATGTCATGCACCTTAATAAATTCTATTCTTAATCCTCTAGAACATAAATGGTCGATGTGTGGTATTCTTACCTCGTGTCTTGTACCTTTGGTATCTATGTTTCCCCCATTCGTTGAGTGTATTGTTGTCTCTTTTAAATTACATTATTAGGAGCATGTCTTAGTATATGGTTACGCATATGGATCCTTGAAACAAATCTAAAAAATTATAAAAAGACAATATCCTAACTTTCCCACACAAATAAACTACTAAGCAAGAAGCCTTGACATTTAAAGATCCTTGTACATTAAGTTAATCTCCCAACTTTGTCTAAAAAGCCAAATGTTTCAAAATTCAAAATCTAATATCAAAATCATGATGCCTTGACAGAATATATCTTTTCTAAATTAGGCTATCATCTCTTTTCTAAAATCTTGAGCTTAATAAATTGGAAAAGGACATTGTGATGTTTTGACTTATTTTATTTGGTGACTTTTTGGGCCCATTTGTGTTTTCTTTCTTTTTGGTATGTTGTGTGTATTTTTATATGTATATCTTTTGTCCCTTATGGGTAGTTTCACATAGGAGTGTCTTGGTTAGTGTATATAAGTTTGCATCTTTTTATGTGACATGTGTATTTTGTGGTCAAAATGAGGTTGAAGAATGTTGTCTATGTGCATCAAATAATTTTATTGTCATTTTTCTTTTTACCTTTTTCTTCTTTTATCCATCTATTTTATCATGATTAACTTCTTTTATCATTATTATTTATCACTATCTATTATCATTTTTTCTATTTTATATCCTTTATCTTATCTCATATCTTTCATCTTTTAGTGTTTTATCTTTTATCATTTGTAATTTGTATCTTTAATCTTATCTTATACTTTAGATGATCTTATCCCTTTATCTTATTTTGTTTTATGTCTTCAATCTTTCATTGTTTTATGTCACATTCCAAGGAAGCTTGAAGACCTTTGCACCATGATGTGTATGAAATAGAGTGAGGAATGGGGACATGAGTGCATGTATGGATGTGTGTGTAACCGCAGTATGATGAAAAAGAAATCATAACCAATAATATCCTAGACGGATCTATTGGCAACTTGGCAAACAACATTAAGAGAGAGACACTACTGGTATGATGATGAATGTGTGTGCATGATGTTTGAAGGTGTTGTCATTGATGGAAACAAGATAAGGAATAAGGTTGGGACAAAGATTTTGGTCCGGTGAAGAAGACTTAGTTATTTTGGCTAAGTGTTGGTCGTATACAAGAGACAACAACAAAGAGACAGTGTAATGGCTAACATTAGTCCACAGTTGAAATCAGATCATGTGGCTCTAGTATGTTGTTTGTAGTTCTTAGGTGATCTTATATCCAATATTTTAGCTCTTGATAAGTATTGAAAGCATATTTTCAAATAGCCTAAGTCTAGCAGAGCAGAATACAGTGCTATTTAGAGCAGAACATTCAATTGATTTTCTCTGCATTCCTCCAGTGTTGCATCTATTTTTATGTGGAATTGAGGTGTTGTAAACACTTGTATGAAGTGTCTAAATCTAGAGTTACACTCAGATCCGCTGCAAAGATAGATGTGAGTGTCTAAGTATCGCTACTTGGTTTGGCAGAACTTGATTGTGACAGGGCATGTGTTCTTGTGGTCTGCATTTTGCCACAAAAGGATATTTGGCTTTGTGGTTCTGGAGGTATAATCTATGATGTCTAAGGAGTCTCTGATATGATTGTGAGCAAGTGTTGTGATCCATAGTGAAAGATGTAGTTTGACAGATAGACTGAGTCAGTAACAGTTTGTGTTAAGGCCGACATGACAATGTGATGTGTGTGCAGTAAGATCTATTGTTTGGAACCTTATCCTAAGTGGTTCTTGTAAGGATAAAATGGTGATCAATCAAATGAATAATATAAGACCCCAAACATCAACAGAATAGGAGATAACAAAGAAGATTAAACAAAATAGCAATGAATAACACAAAGCAAACCTTCCCTGAAATCGAATGCTTCTGTTGTTCGCCTATCAGAATCGTCCTTTCGCAGATGAAGTGAGCCCTCAGAGAGTGCAATCTTTTAAAGCTGTGTTTGAGGAAGTCGATGGTAAATGGCTGTGGTGATATGCAATGAAGATAAGCTTCAAAGCAAGTATGTGATCTCAAGCTTGTGAATGGTAAGAGGGTGCCAAAGACGCGCTGGTGATATTTCTGCAGAGTAACGATGTCAAAAGCCTGGATGAATAGAATGGAGGGATGAAGCTTCATTTATAGACTTGGAAGAATGGGAATCAACGGTTGAGAGGAGATATGAAGATCAACAGCTGAGGATGGTTGAGGAATGTGCAACCAGTAGAAATGTGACAAGTGTCCCAGCTCCATCATGAAAGAGGGGATGTGACAAAATTGATTGGAGAGTTAACTCCATTGACTAAACAGTTAACAGACTTGATTGATCAGTTAGAAGAGTGGATTATGGGATTGACTGAATTGATTGACCAGTGAACTAGGTTGATTGAGGAGTCAACAGAATAGATTGACCAGTGAACTCAAATGACCAATCAGTTAACAGATTTGATTGATTAGTTAACTAACTTCTGATTTGAGAAGAAATAGGCCATGTGGGTGAGAGAAAAATAGGTAATTAAATATTAAATATATTTAATTACATGTGCAACCTGATGAGGTGGATTTTTGAATTTAGAACTTAGGATAGAGGAATTTGGATTAATTAAATAATTTATGATTATTTAATTGTGTAGGACATTAGAAGAGTTTTAATTAAATAAATTGAATTTATTTAATTATGGAACAATGAATCGATTAAATAAATTTAGAATATTTATTTAATTGGTAGAAGAATGGAATAAATATTTAGAATATTTATTTAGGATGATTCGTGTCATTTTTAGACGTATACATTTTGCCCCTCTTTGATGCAATGCAATTTACAGCATTGCTTCAAAGAAGTCGATAGTCTGATAGTGATACATGCCCCAGTTTGCCCCTGGTACAAGTTTAACGACAGGATGCCCCCTCGGGAGATTGGACGAGAAGAAGGCAGAAGGCGTGAGACAGACAATCTCATGATGAAGAAGGTTAAGTTTGAAGAAAATGGGTGAAGAAAGAGCCGAATGATATGCGATGCAAGATGGAATGATGAAGCACACAAGCAAGCAAGCAAGTATGCACAAATGACACAAGAACAAACAAGGTATTGCCCCTGTCAAGCGGTAAACCAATGATATACTGATAACGATATACGACAGTGTTGTCATGGCGGGGAATGATATATCCCTAGACCAACACGACAGGCGTGTTGTCATGGTGGGGAACGATGGATCCCTAGAGCAACATGAAGGATAGTGTCTGGTTTCAAGAAATGAAGCATGTCATGTAAGACGCGTGTGTTGGTCTGATTTCGACAATGCAACATCCTGTATAAGACAATTGATTGATTAACTGATCGAGTTAGTTTACGACCAGACAAGGATCAAGACCACTGATTGGGATTAGATCATTTGTGCAAGATTGACTTGACTTGATTGGTATGGATTAAGGATGGACCTTGCATTTGGATCATTTCTCAGACTGACTGGACAAGGATGAAAGATATGATGATAGATAGAAATCTGATTGATAGAAGAAAGACTCGATAGAAGGACTCACAAGCTTTTATTTGTATTGATACTCTGCATTGTTGGATCTTTATTGCATGGGGTATGGTATGGATGTATAAATGGATATAGGATGGATGCTTTTCTTTTAGAGTGCTTTATTTCATCATTAGGCATTGTGTTTTTGGTACATTTTCTGAAATGTTGTAAGAGAATACAAGCATCTAGGTATAATTGAACTGAGATGACCTGAGTACCGCTTACATGGATTGTGATTTAGCAAGTTAATACAAGCATCTAGTCAAAATTGAATCTAGATGACCTGAGTACTTCTTGCGTTTCAACAAACAAGGATTGCCCCCGTTCATGTTATACCTTTGATGTCCTTGATGATCTTTTGCTGATCATGTCCTTAGACAAGGCTTCACATTACTAAAGTTTAATCCACAAACAACAAACAAAGAAAGTAATCATGCCCCCATCATAGCATCTCTAGCTTTTGGCATCCTTGAGTAGCATAGGAAGGTATGATAGCAAAAATCAAGACTCGAATTGTTAACCATGTTTCTGATCTACAAAGCATATTTGCGTTGATATGTGTTTATTTCTTGCCTTAATTTGCATAAAATCATTTAGAAGACCTTGGGTATTTTCTTTGCATTGGATAGGTTAAGATGCTCATTGTCAAGGTTTCTGCTTGAGGCACGGGTTCATTTGCCTGTTTAGTGAGAAGATTGCACCATCCTTATTGGGGAGATGGACCCTAAGGGACTGACCTAGTGCCTCGGGGGCTCATTGCTAAATGGCCTTGCCTACGTGACGACACAGAGGCAACGTAGTTCGGGGTAAACCCTAATGGACCATGGATGGACTAGAAGAAAGATGACAAGAATGAAGACAAGAAAGGGGACGAATGGGACCGTGGGAGAAATGGAAGCCTCGGGGGCGCATTAGAATAATAGCCTTGCCTACGTGATGGCGCAGAGGCAACGTAGTTCATGGACATGGACTATGGACACCGACTAGAGACACTATGCTAGGCTCACATTGAGGAGACTGTATGGGACAAAACCTTGGTTGACAAGGCCACAAGGTGAGTATCAAGCCATGATAGGTAACTGTCAAGTGTTTATTGTGGGACAGATATGGGTCGAATGGGAAATGAGCGAAGGAAGAATGGACTCAGGGTGATTGGATTCCCAAAGATGGAGAAGGCGGTTTATCACAAGTAACGCCTGTTTACCAAGTTTTCATCACTTGCTTTTATTTGCACGAGAAGCTAGAAAGTAAACATGACGCCTGTTTGCCAGGTTTTCATCATGATACCTATCCAAGGCGCCTGTTTGCTAGGTTTTCACCAAAGGATGATTTTTTTTTATGCTTTCTATTTTTTCTAATTTTTTTTGTATTTTTCTCTTTTCAACTTTTTTGATTTTTGGATTTTTTTGATTTTACTATGCCCCCTTGCATTGGGGTTCTCCTAGGTATAGAACCGGCGAAGGTGCATGCTGTTGATTGGAGCATCAAACAACTCACCCTCTGATGTGGCCAACTGATATGCCCCCGATCCGTAAGCAGCTACAATCACATAGGGCCCAAGCCAGTTAGGTTTGAACTCACCTTTCTTTTCTCTGTCTTGTTGATTGCGAGGGTTTTCTCTGAGGACGAGGTCTCCAACCTTAAAGCATCTCGGGTGAACCTTGTGGTTATAGCTTCTTGACATCATCTGTTGATAGGCTTTGAGATGATCAAAGGCTTTCTGGCGCCGTTCTTCTAGCAATTCTAGTTCTTGTAACCTGGAGATTCTGTATTCTTCGTCTGATATGAGACCTTTCAATGACACCCTGAGGGATGGTAGTTTGACCTCAATGGGGAGGATGGCTTCTGAACCATAGACAAGGGCATAGGGTGTAGCACCTGTGGGAGTGCGTATACTGGTTCTGTAGGCCCACAGAGCGGGATTGAGTTGGGCATGCCAATCACGGCCAGCATCGTTGACAGTCTTCTTTAGTATTTTCAGAATGGTTTTATTCGATGCCTCAGCTTGGCCGTTACCTTGGGGGTAGTATGGAGTGGAGAAACGATGTTGGATTTTGAAACGCTCACAGAGTTCCTGGACATCCTAATTTTTGAATGGTCTTCCATTATCCGTTATGATGGATGAAGGAATGCCATATCTGCAGATAATGTAATTCAGAATGAAAGAGGAAATTTGCTTTCCTGTGATGGTGGTTAGGGGAACGGCTTCAATCCACTTTGTGAAATACTCAGTGGCGGTTATGATGAATTTGTAGCCGTTGGAAGAGGGTGGATGAATCTTTCCCACAAGGTCAAGTCCCCACTGGCAAAAGGGCCAGGGTGTCGTTAAAGGTCTCAACTCCTGAGCAGGTGCATGGATCAGGTTCCCGTGTATTTGGCACTATTTGCACTTTTTGACAAACTGATATGAATCCATTTCCATGTTTGGCCAATAATAACCCAAACGCATGAGTTTCTTGGCTAAGGAGGGACCGCTGGAGTGTGTTCCGCAGATCCCTTCGTGTACGTCTCGCAAGGCAGTTATGGATTCTTCTTGTTCTAAACAACGGAGTAGAGTACTATTCAGACCACGTCGGTAAAGGGTATTGGCGATGATGGTGTAACGAGAGGTTTGTCATATGAAAGTTCACTTTTGGTTGGAAGAGAGGTCAGGTGGGAGAATGTTGTCCTTGAGGTAAGTGTAGGTTTTACCGTACCAAGGTGAATCAGATCCAACTAGGAGGCATATGGAATGGGTCTCAAGGAGATCATAAGCTAGTTGCCGTATAGTTTCCACTAGGAACTCATACCGTGACTCATGCTCAGGTATTTCTAGAAGAGAGGCTATGGTAGCCATTGCATCTGCTGCCTTGTTCTCGATCCTAGGTATTTGCTCAAAGGAGATGGTCCCAAAGTGCTCTTTGTGGTGCAGGAGCACCCCTACAAGACAGAATATAGGTTCATTGTCCGCATAACAGGACATCAGTCTATTTTTAGCATGTTTGACTTCATAATGTAATAAGGTCCATTGGACCAATGCATATGTATTAGATCAGTCTAGGAGAGTGTGCAGGCAGTTAGAGCTCGTGATCAGGTTGTCTGAGCTGTCTTCTCCCAGCTGCTTGGAAGCTCCCAGCCGCTGGGAATCGAGTTGGTAGTACTCGTAGGATATTGCTATATATAGCTTAGATCAGTTAGTGTTATGGCATTATTATGATGTGTTGTAGTGTGTTGACTGATCAGAGAGTAGTAGTTATGTTATGTTGTACTGGTGATTGAGTGAGATCCAGAGATCAGTCCAGACATTGTGAAACATTGTTGTAGAAACAGGACATTTGTGTTTCATCTAAATAAGATCTCAGCAATTGCATTATCTGGTTTATCAACTGTTTATGTTTTGATTTCCATTCTGATTACAGGTTAATGGATTCTTTCAACCCTTCCACCAGTTGATTCTCTGAATCGGTGGAATGGTCATGCATGTTAGTTTAGGTTGTATTTTAGTTTTCCGTTTATGCATTTCATTGTGTGGGAGATCGATTGGTAGCATGCTATAAATCAACCTAGCATCCTCATGTGCTAGGGTTTAGGAAGATAAACTATTAAGTTTTGATCTGAAGGTGATCCGGCCCGATCATCATGTTTTCTTTGTAAAATTGTGTGGTTCTGTGAGTTTGCATGCAGCTGACGGAAATACAGGGGTCTGCATGTGTTCTTCCAGACGGAGTGAATCGTATCGTCATCTGCGAGTATATCGCTATCTGGATCGGGTTATGAAGCTGACGAAGACTGTATGTTTCAAGTGCATCAGGATGATATAAGTTGGATATATACTCAGTGTGTATATCGTCATCAGGATCATCTTTCGTGTGTACCCATCATCCGCATATCGCTATCGTATGCGGGAGGAAAAATCATTTTTTTTGGCTAAGGACAGGAGGTTCTTAAAAGTCGTCATCAGGATCTTAAAGGTCATCATCAGGATATTGAAAAGATCACCGGATATTCATTATCATGTTGCGGAGGATATAAGTGTCTTATTGACATCATCATCAGGTGCATGTGATGTCATCGTCATCAGGATATTGCGAATATCACCCTATGCAAGTTTATCCTGCTGTCGCTAAGTGTTTTGGGCATTGGCGTAAGTCATCGGCATAAAGTTTGGTTAACATCATCAGGATGTTTCAATATGACCGGATAAGTCATATCCTGATGCTGTTGTTTGAGTAGTCGGATATCGGGGTGACATAAGCATCGAAGGAAAGGTGCTTGAAGTTGTCGTCATCAGGATATATCGGGGGAACCGGATATTTTATATCCTGCTGATGAAGATGATGCTGAATATCATGATGATGAAGGTAGAGTTTGGCGGTAAGATGAACAGTGAATATCAGGAGGATGTTTCATGCCTTTTCGAAATATGATGATGCTATCTGTGTTAGCAAGAAATATGATGATGATGATAAGCCGATAGGAATTTAACATGCTGGTTGTGTTAATGACTCCTCCTTCCCATTTGTAAGCTCCCGTTGCGTTTTACCTCTGCATCATAGTGGTATCAGAGCAAAGGGAAGGATCTTCTGGAAAAGATCAGGATATAGCAGGATGTCAGATGAAGAAGGAACATCTGAGATTCCGGCAAGGATGACCAACGTTGAGTTGGCAGTTCTGGTAAAGAAACAGATTGCAGAGAGCAAGGCCGTGAAGGCTCAGAATCAGGAATTGAAGGATGAGTTAGAGAAGTTGAGGAACAGAGTAGGTTCTGGGAGAGAAGAAGATAGGGAAGAAGAATAGATCCCTAGTTGGAACGAGGAGGTCGTTCCTGCAGACCAGAGACCACTGTTGAACGCCCTCAAGGCCATGGAGAGGAGAACCATGGATGTGAAACTAGATTTGCCAGTGTTTACAGGAAAGATGGAACCTGATTCAGTGATGGAGTGGATAGACTCCTTGAACAATTTCTTTGAAACATGGGAGATACCAGAACAACAGAGGGTGAAAATAGCCCAGTCAAAAATGAAAGAAGCTGCCTTGACATGGTGGAATTTTGTCCAAGATGATAGAGTACAGGAAGGAAAATGTAGAGTCACTACATGGAAGAAAATGATGGCATTAGTAAAGGAAGCTTATGTCCCATTGGATTACAGTATCCAATTACACAAGAGGAAGCAAAACCTGAAGCAGAAGGAGCTAGATGTCAGCTCATATACAGAAGAATTCATGAAACTCTGTATGAAAACAAAGGTAAAGGAAAGTGAAGAAGAGAAGGTAGCCAGATACCTTAATGGATTGAGGTTCAATATTCAGGAAGATTTAAGTCTGCATAATCCAGATACAGTTCAGAAATGCTTTCAGTTGGCATTGAAAGTGGAAGAGAAGTTAAAGAGAAAACAAGAACAACACAATAGAGGAAGAGGAAGACAACAAAGGGGTGGAAGAGGTCCTTTTAGAGGCAGAGGACATGGACAGGGATATCAAGGAGAATCTAGTCATGACAATAGTAAAGGGAACAATAGTCAGAACCAGAGGGAAAATTATAATCAGCAAGGAAACTTCAGGGGTAGAAGACCTTTCAGAGGAAGATCCCAGGGCAGAGGATCCATCAGATGTTATAACTGTAACAAAGAAGGCCATATAGCCAGCAGATGTCCAGAAAAGGCCACAAGCTCAACAGGAGAAAGGAGAACAAATCTGATCCAAGAACCTAATAATCAAAGTATGACAGGCTCTAATGCTTTTCAGAGTGTGAATGCTCCTGATAATTATGGATACCCAGAAAGTGGAGAATCTCTAATGATGAGAAGAACAGTGACCACCATGAAGGTACCTGACAAAGAATCCCCTCAAAGAAAGTCTCTTTTCAGAACTATTTGCAAAGCAGGAGGTAAGGCATGTAAAGTTTTGATTGATTCTGGTTCTACTGAAAATTTTGTGTCTGAAGAAATGGTGACAAAGCTTAAGCTTAGGAGATTGCCTCACCCATCCCCATACAAAGTCTCATGGCTTACCCAAGGTCAGCAGACAATTGTAGAAGAGCAGGCTTGGGTAGAATTTTAGATTGGAGCATATAAGGATAAGTTGTTGTTTGACATTACCACGATGGATGCTTGCAATCTTTTATTTGGTAGACCATGGCAGTATGATTTGAAGGCACAACATGATGGTATTAGAAATACCTATACAATCAATAAAGATGGTAAGGATATAAAGTTACTACCATTGACGGAGAAGGAGGAGAAATCTAAAGGAAAAGAGGTGAAGGTAATGCTGATGGAAGGTAAACAGTTCATGAAAGAAGTAGCAGCAGAAGGTGCAGTTGCATATGCCCTAATCCCATGTATGAGGGTGAATAAAGAACAGCAGCAAAAAGTCAAGGAAGAAAAAAAACAAAGGTTCATAGACCCAGCTATCCAAGAGCTATTGGATAAGTACAAAGGTATCATCTCAGAGGGAATGCCAAGATCCCTACCACCTGTCAGGGATATTAGTCACTGCATAGACTTAATTCCAGGGTCAACACTTCCAAACAAAGCAGCCTATAAGCTAACTCCAGAACAGAATGCAGAAGTAGCCAAACAAATTGAAGAATTATTGGATTCAGGTCTGATTGGGAAAAGTTTAAGTCCATGTGCAGTACCAGTTGTACTAGCACCAAAGAAGGAAGGTACTTGGAGGCTTTGCACAGATTCCAGAGCTATTAACAAGATCACAATCAGGTATAGGTTTCCAATCCCTAGGATAGAGGATTTACTTGACTGTTTGGGAGGTGCTAAGTATTTTACAAAAATAGATTTGAAGAGTGGATATCATCAGATCAGGATTAGACCAGGAGATGAATGGAAAACAGCATTCAAAACTAATGAAGGGTTATATGAGTGGAAGGTTATGCCTTTTGGTTTATCCAATGCACCTAGTACTTTTATGAGGTTGATGAATGAGGTTTTGAAAGAGTTCATTGGTAAGTTTGTCATAGTATACCTAGATGACATTCTGATTTTCAGCAACACAAAAGAAGAACATCTCAGACACATAGATTTGGTTCTTAAGAGGTTACATGAAGAGCAGCTGATGATAAATTTAGACAAGTGTTTGTTCATGCAAGAGGAGATCACATATTTGGGTTTTGTCATTTCACAAGGACAGTTACAAATGGATAAGGAGAAGGTAAGTGCCATATTGTCTTGGCGAACCCCAAAGACTATGAATGATGTCAGAAGTTTCCATGGGTTAGCAACCTTCTACAGGAAGTTTATAAGAGGGTTTAGTCATATTTGTGCACCCATGCTTGATACCATCAAAGGAGGACAGAAGTGCAGATTTGTTTGGACTCAAAGAGCAGATGATTCTTTTGAAACATTGAAGAAGAAGGTGGCACAGCAGCCAGTCCTTGCACTTCCAGACTTTAACAAAATCTTTCAGGTGGAATGTGATGCCAGTCACATGGCCATTGGAGCAGTACTCAGCCAAGAAGGTAGACCTATTGCATTTTTCAGTGAGAAGCTCAATGATGCTAAAAAGAGGTATTCCTCATATGATTTGGAAATGTATGCTTTAGTCCAGTCACTCAAGCAATGGAGGCATTACTTGATGCCAAAGGAATTCATAGTATTCACAGATAACCAGGCTCTGAGTTTCATAAACAGCCAGGAAAAGCTGAACCACAGACACATGAAATGGGTAGAAACCTTACAAGCGTTTACTTTTACATTGAAGCATAAGAAAGGAGTCAAGAATAAAGTTGCAGATGCTTTGAGCAGGAGAGTTCTAACAGTCAACCAGATTCAGTTAGAAAGTGTTGGCATTGATTCACTAAAGACCATGTATGAGACTGATGAAGATTTTGGGGAGATATATCATGTATGTACTTCTTTTGGAGAGAAATATCATGCTGAATTCTCTGAATTTTTGATTCAGGATGGATTGTTGTTCAAAGGTGGACAGTTATGTATTCCAAGGTGTTCTATGAGGTTAAACATCATTAAGGAGAAACATTGTGGAGCTATGGCAGGTCATTTTGGTCTAGATAAGACTCTTGATCTTGTCCGAAGACATTACTTTTGGCCTAAGTTACAATCAGATGTCAGAAAGTTTGTAGAGACATGTGTGATATGTCAGAAAGCTAAAGGCAGGTCGACTAATGCAGGTTTATATCAGCCCTTACCCATTCCTTCCAGACCATGGGAAAGCATAAGTATGGATTTTGTCTTGGGTTTACCAAGGACAAGGAAAGGGTTTGACAATGTTTTTGTTGTAGTGGATAGATTCAGCAAAATGGCACATTTCTTGCCATGCAAAACCACTGCTGATGCTTCATACATTGCCGATTTGTTTTTCAGGGAGATTGTCAGAATCCATGGATTGCCATTAAGCATAGTGTCAGATAGGGATGTGAAGTTTATTGGTCACTTCTGGAGAACTCTTTGGAAGAAACTTGGAACAAATTTGTCTTTTTCCTCTGCATATCATCCTCAAACGGATGGACAGACTGAAGTAGTGAACCGTTCCTTAGGAAATTTGCTTAGATGTTTGACAAAACAACATGGAGAAAAGTGGGCTAATATTCTATCTCAAGCTGAATTTTCCTATAATGATACTGTCAATAGGAGCACAGGGAAATCACCTTTCCAGATAGTTTATGGTATGCATCCAAGAGGAATTTTGGAATTGAGAGATCTACCTACAGTAGACCCTGTTAGTGCAGAAGGAGAAGCTTTTGCAGAAGCCATAAAAGAGGTTCATGATCAAGTCAAGACCCAACTGCAGCAAACCACCTTGAAGTATAAGGAATATGCTGATAAAAAGAAGAAGGATGTTCAGTTTGATGTTGGAGATTCGGTATGGGTTCATTTGAAGAAGGACAGACTTTCTAAGGGAAAATATACTAAACTCATGCAGAGAAAAGTTGGACCATGTCAGATCTTGCACAAGCATGGACAGAATGCTTATGAGATACAACTCCCCCCTGATCTTGGTTTGTCCCCTATATTCAATGTATGTGATTTAACTCCCTACAAGTCTAATCCAGATGTAGACCAGGAACTCCTACAGGATACAGTCAATGATGACATTCCCAAGCATGATCCTCCACAGTTGCAGAAGGTTTTGGACACCAGAGTGGTCAAACAGACCCGGAACAAACAGTACTTGGAGTATCTAGTCTCTTGGAAGGGAAAACCTAATTCTGAAGCAGTCTGGATGACTGAAGAGCAGATCCAGAAACATGGTGCAGATCTTCATACTCTCATCTCAAGTGGACTTGAGATTTCTTCTTCTGGGGAGTATGGTGCAGGAGCACCCCTACAAGACAGAATATAGGTTCATTGTCCGCATAACAGGACATCAGTCTATTTTTAGCATGTTTGACTTCATAATGTAATAAGGTCCATTGGACCAATGCATATGTATTAGATCAGCCTAGGAGAGTGTGCAGGCAGTTAGAGCTCGTGATCAGGTTGTCTGAGCTGTCTTCTCCCAGCCGCTGGGAATCGAGTTGGTAGTACTCGTAGGATATTGCTATATATAGCTTAGATCAGTTAGTGTTATGGCATTATTATGATGTGCTGTAGTGTGTTGAATGATCAGAGAGTAGTAGTTATGTTATGTTGTACTGGTGATTGAGTGAGATCCAGAGATCAGTCCAGACATTGTGAAACATTATTGTAGAAACAGGACATTTGTGTTTCATCTAAATAAGATCTCAGCAATTACATTATCTGGTTTATCAACTGTTTATGTTTTGATTTCCATTCTGATTACAGGTTAATGGATTCTTTCAACCCTTCCACCGGTTGATTCTGTGAATCGGTGGAATGGTCATGCATGTTAGTTTAGGTTGTATTTTAGTTTTCCATTTATGCATTTCATTGTGTGGGAGATCGATTGGTAGCATGCTATAAATCAACCTAGCATCCTCATGTGCTAGGGTTTAGGAAGATAAACTGTTAAGTTTTGATCTGAAGGTGATCCGGCCCGATCATCATGTTTTCTTTGTAAAATTGTGCGGTTCTGTGAGTTTGCATGCAGCTGACGGAAATACAGGGGTCTGCATGTGTTCTTCCAGACGGAGTGAATCGTATCGTCATCTGCGAGTATATCGCTATCCGGATCGGGTTATGAAGCTAACGAAGACTGTATGTTTCAAGTGCATCAGGATGATATAAGTTGGATATATACTCAGTGTGTATATCGTCATCAGGATCATCTTTCGTGTGTACCCATCATCCGCATATCGCTATCGTATGCGGGAGGAAAAATCATTTTTTTTGGCTAAGGACAGGAGGTTCTTAAAAGTCGTCATCAAGATCTTAAAGGTCATCATCAGGATATTGAAAAGATCACCGGATATTCATTATCATGTTGCGGAGGATATAAGTGTCTTATTGACATCATCATCAGGTGCATTGACATCATCATCAGGTGCATGTGACGTCATCGTCATCAGGATATTGCGAATATCACCCTATGCAAGTTTATCCTGCTGTCGCTAAGTGTTTTGGGCATCGGCGTAAGTCATCGGCATAAAGTTTGGTTAACATCATCAGGATGTTTCAATATGACCGGATAAGTCATATCCTGATGCTGTTGTTTGAGTAGTCGGATATCGGGGTGACGTAAGCATCGAAGGAAAGGTGCTTGAAGTTGTCGTCATCAGGATATATCGGGGGAACCGGATATTTTATATCCTGCTGATGAAGATGATGCTGAATATCATGATGATGAAGGTAGAGTTTGGCGGTAAGATGAACAGTGAATATCAGGAGGATGTTTGCGCTTGCCGAATGTGATGATGCTGCTGACAGGCGAAAGGCGAAAGGTGATAAGGAAGTGAACAATAGTTAGCAGGAGGATATTTCATGCCTTTTCGAAATATGATGATGCTGTCTGTGTTAGCAAGAAATATGATGATGATGATAAGCCAATAGGAATTTAACATGCTGGTTGTGTGAGTCCCTTGTGAGAGATTTTGCTAAGATATCGTCAACATAGTCCTCCATAGTTACATGCATCATGTCATGAAATATAGTTGTCATGGCCCGCTGATATGTAGCACCTGCATTTTTCAGCCCAAAAGGCATGACATTCCAGCAAAAGGTACCCCATGGGCAAGTGAAAGTTGTTTTGTGTTGATCCTCTGGTGCTATTTTGATTTGATTATACCCTGAGAACCCGTCCATTAGTGACAGCATTGTATGTCCTGCCGTGAGGTCGACTATGATATCGATGTTTGGCAATGGAAAGTCATCCTTGCAGCATGCTTTGTTTAAGTCTCAAAAATCATTACATAGTCGAACTCGGCCATCTGGTTTAGACACTGGCGCAATAATAGATATCCACTCTAGGTAGTCTATGGCTCTAATGAACCCCACATCTAGCAATTTCTTGAGTTCTTCTTTGACCAAAAGGGCTATGTGAGGATGCATCTTTCTCAGCTTCTGCTTTACTGGTTTCACCCCTGGGTCCAATGGCAGATGATGTAGAATTAGGTTTGGGTCTAGACCTGGCATGTCTACATACGACCAAGCAAAGCTGCCTCTCTTCTGCTTAAAGAACGGTACAAACCTAGTTTTCTCTGGTGGTGTGAGAGATTTGGCAAAGTGGATAATCTTGGGCTGTTCTTCTGTTCCAATATTCACGGGCTTTGTTGGTTCTACAACAATCTGTGACCTTTCCTGATACATATCACTAGGGAGAGTGTCAAGCATTCCATCGTCAGGTGCCACAGTTGGGTTTTCACCTTCAGATGCGTCCTTTCTTTTTACTATTTTATGATCTGACACTGCCGCAAGGCGGTTTTCACTGTCTGATCCATTTTTGATCTTGATATTTTTGTGACTGGAAGGCTTGGCACCCTCCCCGAAGTAAGCCACAATATTTAGTTCAATAGAAAAACCAACTTTATGATCTCCCTTGGGTAAGTGGTCCCTAAGTTCCATATAATCTATGTAAGCATCATCATTTTGGAACATATCTAGTTGGGGAGTTCCTTACAGATCCCAGTCAATAAGCTCAGGGTGCAAGAGGGGAAGGGAGTCGTATGATAGACCTGATTCACTGATGGTGTGAATGGAAATGTTAGGAGCATTGGTGGGGGTAGTGTTCCGGGTGGTACTTTCCTCCAAGTTGTTTATTGCAATGGAATTTAAACTTTCCTCAAAAGCCATAATCTCAGGGATGGGCAAATCAGACTCCAGTGGTCTATTCCATTGCGTTTGTCCCTCACGGTAGGGGTTAAGAGTTTGGATGGTGTTGACCTCTTTGTCATCATAGGAGTGCTCTGTTAGCTCGTCCCACTCATACTCATTTGAATCATCTGAATCTGTGTCGCTGTCAACTTGGAGTGTTTGGATTGTTTCTACAAGACAGGCATTTTCTTTGGCTTTACCCTTGCCTTTGTATCCTAGGCCACTTGTGTTTCTAGCCAATGAGGATGAAGAAGGTTGAATAGGTTCAATGATTCCTTCTTTTCTGAGGCCGATGGGGCCTTGTCCTTCGTACCCCATCTGGTGCAAAATAGTCTCACCTCGCCCATAGAGTTCTGTAGGGAGTCTAGGCGGATCTTGGGGTGTGTTTTCTTCTTCAGCATAAAGCCATTGTAGGAGATCTCGCTCCTCTGTTTCGTCAGATAAGGTCCCCCATTTTACAAAGGGAGTTGCAGGAGCTATAGGAGGAGCAGATGGCTTTGGAAAATGCCTGGGTTGATGCTTGGGTTGGCCGAAAGAGTGAGGAGACAAAGGCATTTTGGTAAGGTTGAGGTTGTGCTCAATGGAGTATTCCCCCATGCCACTTTCTTTTATGGTAATTTTCAGTGGTTTGGGTCGTGAGGAGGAAGCTTCAGCGGTATGGTCCTGTTGCGGGGTAGGGGAAATGTAGGCTCTATTGTTGGGTATGACACATTCAGGTTTTGCTTGGAAAGAATTGTAGTGTTGGTAGGGGTCGGGGTCGCCTTGAATGGTGACTTGCTTGCCATTGTGCGGGAACTTAATGCATTGATGATAGGTTGAGGGGACAGCCTTCATGGCATGGATCCATGGTCTCCCTAGTAGGATATTATAAGCAAGCTCCCGATCGAGGACTTGGCACACCACATCTTTGATTACCGGTCCTACTTGAATGGGCAGACAACCGTGCCCTTTGTGGTTCTTTCTTCCTCATCATAGGCTTTGATGGTAATTTTCCTCCTTGGATCAACTGCCTGTTCGGAGAACCCCAGTGCAAGGACTAGCTTCAATGTGCAAATATTTAAACTGGCACCCCCATCAATGAGAACCCTCTTGATGCGGTGCTTGTGTACGAATGCGACAATGTGTAGAGGGGTGTTGTGGGGTTGAGATACAGAAAGGTCATCTTGCTCAGTAAATGATATGGAAGTGGAGGATGTCAGATTGCCTACCATGGTCTGAAACTTCTCTTGGGCCAGGTTAGTGGGGACAGTAGTTTCCACTAAGGCTTTCTCAAGAATCTCCTTATGAGAAGGAGATAGATGCAATAGCTCCAATATAGAAATGTGAGCCGGAGTTTTCTGTAACTGGTCGATGACATTGTATGGACGGGAGTTGGACGGAGATAGTGACGACCTTGGGGGGGTGGTATTGATCGTGACTTTACCACTGCGGGTAATGATACTACAACCAGTTCTATTAGGTCCTGGTTGTTGGTTGGGGGAGATGACATTGACCTGCGGAATATGCTCAGAAATGCAGTTAATGGTGTACTCAAATGGAACGCTTGCATAGTTAGCATTACTCGACCCGCTGTTCTGATTTGGCCGGTTGTGATTGTTGTCGTTATTGGGATTGCCATTGTAGTTGTTGCCGTTGTGACCACTGTTGCTGTTGTGGCCGTTGTTGTGATTGTTGTTATACGGCCTGTTGTGATTTAGAAGAGGATCCCGGTAGGCCACATGAGATTCATTGGAGGTATACTGTTGTGTCCCTCCCTGATTCTGATCTAGTATATCCTGTATGACATGCTTGAGGCGGATGCAATTGTTGGTTGTGTGCCCCCTTCCTCGATGATACTCACAATAGTCTGTGTCCTTCCAGTAGGGAGGTTTGACTATAGGCTCATAGTCACTTGTTGGCGGTAGAGAAATTTCATTGTTAGCCAACAACTTCCTGAGGGCAGACTCTTGAGATTCTCCCAACGGCGTGAATTTTATCCTTAGATTTGAATTGAACCAAGGTCTAGGTTCCCAAGGGGGTGGCTTGTTGAGTGCACCGGTATTTGATTCTCCCTTAAGAGTGAAGATGGGTTGTTGTTTAGGGGCTGCCGCCTTGGCGTCCACTACTCCATCATTGACCACATTCTTGTTCTTGGTCCAAAACTTTGACTTATCCGTTGGGTAATTGGAAGGAGGTGTGTCCTTGTAGAGCTTGAGAGTTCCTTTAGTGATCATAGCTTTTTCAATGAAGAGGCCCATTTCAATGACTTTGGCGAACGAGGTAGGGCATTGTATATGAATCTGATAGCTAAGATCAGTGTTTAGATTGTGGACAAACATTTCCAATAGCTGCTTCTCAGGCATATCGTAAGAACACTTACTAGCTAGCTGTCTCCATCGTTGTAAGAAGGTGGCGAATGACTCACCACTCTTTTGTTTGGTGTTGCATAGATCTAGCATAGATACCTCGTGTTCTATGTTGTAAGAGAAGTGCGTTATAAATTTATTGACAAGTTCATCAAAAGTTTTGATTCCTGGTGGGAGACGCGAGAACCAGTCCATAGCTTGACTACCTAAAGATCTTAGGAACAGTCTCATTAAGTAGGTCTCGTTGTGAGCTACTTCTAAACATGCTGCGGTGAATTCCCTGATATGATCTCGAGGGTCCCCCTTCCCTTTATATTTGTCAAATTTCGGAACTCCAAACTGAAAGGGGAATGGTTTCATGACCAAATTTCTGTCAAAGGGGTACGGTGCTATATCTTCCAAAGAGTAGTTCTTGGAACTTGTACCGGTCTTAAGGTTGGATATTTCTAGCTTTAGACTTTTGATTTGTTGTCTCACGTCCACCATAGGAGCATTTTGATCTATGGGTTGCTTTCCTCTATCATTTGCATGGGGGACCATGTCATTTGTGCCCCTCTCATGTGCATGTGGGACTATGTCATTTGTGCCCCTCTCATGATCATTGTCTACATTTTCCATGATGGAGCTAATGTCAAAGTCTGCGGGGAGTTTGATTCTAAGACTAGCAAGATGATGGAAATATTTATGGGGGTCTTCAAGGATCATCTTCTCTACGACGCGTTGGAATTTTCTATCTTGCATGTGCGCCACTAATTCTTCATGAGAAATCTCTTCTTCACCATCACGTGGTGGGAGAAGGTGATCGGATGATTCGGCCATTTCTATTTGCTTGTTGTGCTGGGATCGAGTAAGAACCATGCAAGGTGACGCAGGGTGGAGGGGGTGAGGACCAGGATTAGAAATTTTGGTGAGGTGCCGACTGAGACTGTTATGAATGGGATATCTAGGACAAGACTTGGACAAAGGACTTTCTCGCTCAATGACTTCAAGTAAGATGGTTGACACAAGATGCTAGCCACTAGCAAGGGTAGTCGATACCAGTCTTACTGTGTAGGGCTTAGTCATTCAACCAGACTACTAGCAAAGGTACTGTGACTTACTAGGCTTACGTGAATTCACTAATGAAACGAAGAAGGACCTATGTCAAACCGGTATGGGATAGACTGACTTTGGGACAAGAGGGATTTGGACAGAAAGTGAATGGGATGATTGACGAAAGAGGGACACTTGGGTGAAATGGATGAAGACTGACTACAAGGTTGAATCTGATCTCAGAAAGTGAAGCTAGGCTGAAATGGGTGCATGCACAACTTTATTTTTTTGGTAAAATTTTGGATTTTTCAGTTTGTTTTTGGTATTTTTGGCTGGAACAAGGCTTTCTTGGTCATATTTGATGAATTAACAGCAAGAAAACACAGCAAGTACAAAGAATATTTTGTAGTTTTTTATTATTTTTGTGGTTTTTTCGACTCTATTTTGGACTAACTGAACAAAAGCAAGCACAAAAATCCTAGGTGAGAAATGGATTATAAGGGATTTGGGCCACTAAAACAAGAGGTATTTAATTTGGGCAACCGTTCAAGTGGTTACACATGCGGCGGCACTACTCTCCGTTATGGAGTCTCCCAGCCTCAAAGGGTTGCGCCTTAGAAGGTTTTGGGGGAGGTTGGCCGTCGATGTAACATAACAGCACTTGTTGCAGGAAGTTTTCACCTCAAGCACAATTTATTTTAAGTGGCTTGGTAGGGCTTGGCGTTAGCCTGTTACCACTCAGGGTCGTTCCCACTTGGACAAGCGTGCATCCAAGGGCAGGCCCCTCCTAAAGGTTAAACAAATAGAATGACAAGTCTGGCACTCTGATCACCCAGAAGAGGGGAGAGCATAAACCTATTGTCATTCGTCAAGCGCAGAATACACTGATTAATCCAACCTAGTTAAAAGTGAAAAACTAAATGGGCTAATCTACTCAAGCACAGAACTTTGAAGTGATTTTAGCAAGATAGCATTGGTTCAGTTTTAAATCCCAGAAAGCAGTGGTGAGTTCAATTTTTAAATCCGCGTAGCACGAGATTGTTAACTTTGAAATTGTGGTCTCATGATCTAGCAATAGTTCATTTTAACCTCAAAATCATTGATGAGTTCAGTTTTAAAACCACGTAGCACGAGATTGTTAACTTTGAAATTTTGGTCTCACGATATAGCAATGGTTCATTTTAACCTCAAGATCAGTGATGAGTTCAATTTTAAGCTTAGATAGCAATAACTTGGAAGGTGTTGCAATGCAAGCAAGAAATAATCCAATTACTTTCTCCCTAATTAGAGCTAGGTGGAGATTTGAATGCAAGTTGCATGAACAATGGGTTACTCCTTCCTAATTAGAACTAGATGAGAATTGTATCCAAGTTGCATGAACAATGAGTTACTCCTTCCTAATTAGAACTAGATGAAAGTTGTATGCAAGTTGTATGAGAATGAGTTACTCCTTCCTAATTAGAACTAGATGAGAAATTGTATGCAAGTTGCATGAACAATGAGTTACTCCTTCCTAATTAGAACTAGATGAGAATTGTATGCAAGTTGTTTTACTTTCCCCCTAGTTAAACTATGATGTGTGTGTTAAGAAAAATAAAACTATCCAGCTCTCAACCCTGTAGAAGATATATCAGAAGTTTCTTTTCTCCTTTCTTTGACAAGTGTTTAAGTCAAGCTGCACAGATAAATCATTAGTTTTCAAGAAAAAATGCTAGATTTAAGCTTGGAAAGATAGCTGAATTTTGACTGTAAAAATAGCTGACAAAATGATAAAATCACTTGATCAAACTTGCTCCATTGTGAAGTTCACAGAATTACATTTCCAACGAGTGTTTATTTGCGAGATTACGAGTTCGTATGCTCCTGTTATGGCAAAAAGAAAAAGATACCACCCTTATGACATGTAGAAGAAGGCAGGATAGAGGATTGCTGGATAAAACGATGCACCCTTCAGAAGCACCCTTTGGACCATTGGATAAAAGGATGCGGCAGCACCCTTCGGACCACTAGATAAAACGATGCACCTTGTGGGAGCACCCTTCGGACCACCGGATAAAAGGATGTACCCTGTGAAAAATCTATTAGGACAATTGGATAAAAGGATGTGGGAGCACCCTTCGGATCGCTGGATAAAGCGATGCACCCTGCGGAAGCACCCTTTGGACCGCTAGATAAAGTGATGCACCCTACGGAAGCACCCTTTGGACCACTGGATAAAAGGATGCACCCTGCAAAAAAAACTCTTCGGACAGTTGGATAAAAGGATGCAGAAGCACCCTTTGGACTGCTGGATAAAGCGATGCACCCTGCGGAAGCACCCTTTGGACCGCTGGATAAAAGGATGCACCCTCAAAAAAATCACAGAGATTTTTTTCAGTCTCTGATTTTTGTGAAATAACAGGTGATTCTAAGGTTTTCGACCATTCTGAGCACGTTGGTGATGTCAGTTTCAGCCCAGGAGGTCACCTTTTGATAGATCCTTGCAAAACTCAACAATGGGGTTTAGAGAAACACAAATTTTTACTACAAAAAATGTGTAAAAAACATAAAATTGAACAGTGGGCGCCAAAAATGTAAGGGTAAAATGGTGATCAATCAAATGAATAATATAAGACCCCAAACATCAACAAAATAGGAGATAACAAAGAAGATTAAATGAAATAGCAATGAATAACACAAAGCAAACCTTCCCTGAAATCGAATGCTTCTGTTGTTCGCCTATCAGAATCGTCCTTTCGCAGATGAAGTGAGCCCTCAGATAGTGCAATCTTTTAAAGCTGTGTTTGAGAAAATCGATGGTAAATGGCTGTGGTGATATGCAATGAAGATGAGCTTCAAAGCAAGTATGTGATCTCAAGCTTGTGAATGGTAAGAGGGTGCCAAAGGCGCGCTGGTGATATTTCTGCAGAGTAACGATGTCAAAAGCCTGGATGAATAGAATGGAGGGATGAAGCTTCATTTATAGACTTGGAAGAATGGGAATCAACGATTGAGAGGAGATATGAAGATCAACGGCTGAGGATGGTTGAGGAATGTGCAACCAGTAGAAATGTGACAAGTGTCCCAGCTCCATCATGAAAGAGGGGATGTGACAAAATTGATTGGAGAGTTAACTCCATTGACTAAATAGTTAACAGACTTGATTGATCAGTTAGAAGAGTGGATTATGGGATTGACTGAATTGATTGACCAGTGAACTGGGTTGATTGAGGAGTCAACAGAATAGATTGACCAGTGAACTCAAATGACTAATCAGTTAATAGATTTGATTGATTAGTTAACTAACTTCTGATTTGAGAAGAAATAGGCCATGTGGGTGAGAGAAAAATAGGTAATTAAATATTAAATATATTTAATTACATGTGCAACCTGATGAGGTGGACAAGGTGAGGTGGATTTTTGAATTTAGAACATAGGATAGAGGAATTTGGATTAATTAAATAATTTATGATTATTTAATTGTGTAGGACATTAGAAGAGTTTTAATTAAATAAATTGAATTTATTTAATTATGGAACAATGAATCGATTAAATAAATTTAGAATATTTATTTAATTGGTAGAAGAATGGAATAAATATTTAGAATATTTATTTAGGATGATTCGTGTCATTTTTAGACGTATACAGTTCTATAATTGGAGCTAACATATGTGAATGTGATTCTAATGCAGAGCATCTAGCAAAAATGTTCAAACTTGGCGGGATTTAACTATCCTCATTCCATCGGCAAGACCCAACATCATGTTTCCCCGATATACACTTATCGGTCTGATAATAACTATTGGCATCCAAGGAAATTGTCATGCCGAAGTCTTCCCTTACACCAATGGAGGTTATCCTTTGCTTTGTGGCCTATCAACCAAACAACAGTTATCGGCGCTTTCAATATATCTCACTCTGACACCCCTTTTCACACCAATGGGTATTCGCTCATGTGCCTATCGGCAGGATATCATCTATCGGGTTCTCTGATCTGAGTTACTCTGATGACCAATGTTATACTGATGCCCTCGATGCTAAGTCCACTGTCGGCTAGACATCGACTGTCAGTCTGACTCCCAACTCCTCCACCGATCCACTTCCTCACACCGATGCCTTCGATGTACGCTATCATCGGTAGGACTTAACCTATCGGGAGAAACCAGAAACCCTTCGTCGATGACTCTTCTCTCCCCAATGGACTAACCACACTTCACTTGTCGTTGTGACTTAACCCGTCGGCAGCACCAAATGAAACTTATGCCGATACCTTTGGTCACTCTGATGAACCTTCAGACTTCATGCATCGGTGTGACTAACACCGTCGGCGGGACATTCCATTCCTCCACCGATAGTCTATCTTATGCCGATGTGCTGACCATCAACTTGCCGTTGGTAAGACTTTCCACATCGACTATTCTCCACTTTGCTCGGCCGATACTATGACTTACGCCGATATACTCTTCGTCCGCGATACTTTGCTATTGTCACCCCGATCTATCCTCTCAGTGAAACCTTCTACCATCGGTCCACTAGTATTTCCTCAGTCTGATGCCTATGCTTACGCTGATGATCTGAATGCAGGATACACATAGAAGGTTCTCATACAAATGACAGTCACTCATAACTGGTGTCTTCTCACCATGCAACAGTAAAACATGCAATCATCATACAATTGACATATACACAGTAAGTGTACTTCCACAGACAGCCTCAACATTCACAAGGATGTATACAGCCAATATACACAAATGGACACTCAGCTACAACAACGGTATACACTGATGAGATACTTGGAGTGATTCTGCAATTCCTATCCTACCATACCTAACAGACAAACGAATAAACAAAAATGGGAAACTAATTTACAAGTCCATTCCATTGATTTCACAGAAATCCACCAGTGGAATGGATTTATCTAGTCATTTCGACCACATAAAGAAACTAATTCAAACCCTACACAAGTGTTGTACAGATTATATGTATTGAACAATTTCCTACAGAATATCTACATAGAAACTAGACAGAAAAGAATGAATTGCAGAATTTCTATTCCTTCCTCTTCAATTGTTAGACAAAAAACCAAAAACACACCACACTCCCTATTCCAGAGGATTTTCCCATTTATCTTTCCCAACGGTGAGAGACCGACATTCCTCTCTATTTCTGGGATTTGAGTTTTTCAAGATTATTGGTAGAAGCCCCTAATTAATTTACTTGACATTTGTTTTACATGGGACAGCAAAACTCTTAATGTTAAGACACCTTGATTAACCCTTCCCTTAATCCAAACTATCTAAAATGTCAAGTTTGGAGTTTACAAACATGAAATACCAATATAGAATGTTACATTTTGAAGATGCTATAAGGTAACATGAAATTTCAAAACTATATTAGTCTTATTCTTCTCCCTCTTGTGTATGTTGATCCTGTTGAAGGGGTGCTCCTGCACCATAGTCCTCGGGAGAAGAGATCTCAAGCCCCTTTGAGATCAGAGTTTGGAGGTCTGCACCATATTTTGTAATCTAATTTTCAGTCATCCAAACTACCTCTGAAACAGGTGTCCCATGCCAAGCTACCAAGTACTCCATGTACTCTTTGTCCCTTGTCTTCTTTGTCACTCTTGAGTCTAATATCTCCTTTAATTTTGGTGGATCATGCTTAGGAATATCATCATCTGCTGCATCTTGCAATGGTTCCTGTTCTACATCTATATTTGGCTTGTATGTAGTCAAATCACACACATTGAAAATGGGTGACAATCCAAGATAAGGAGGAAGTTGGATCTCATATGCATTCTGCCCACACTTCTTTAAAATCCGACATGGTCCAATCTTCCTCTGCATTAGCTTGGTATACTTACCTTTGGGGAGCCTCTCCTTCTTCGGATTTACCCAGACCAAATCTCCAACCACAAATTGTAAATCTCTTTTCTTTTTGTTAGCATATGTTTTGTACTTCAGTGTAGCTTGTTGGAGTTGGTTTTTGACCTGATCGTGTACTTCTTTGATAGCTGAAGCAAAAGCTTCACCATCTGCACTAATAGGTTCTCCTATAGGCAGGTCTCTCAGCTCCAGAATACCTCTTGGATGAGTACCATAGACCACCTGAAAAGATGATTTTCCTGTACTCCTATTAATGGTGTCATTATAGGAAAATTCTGCTTGTGGGAGGATATTATCCCATTTCTCTCCATGCTGCCTAGTTAAACACCTGAGTAGATTACCCAATGAACGGTTAACAACTTCAGTCTGTCCATCTGTTTGAGGATGGTAGGCTGATGAGAAGGACAAATTGGTTCCAAGCTTCTTCCAAAGAGTTCTCCAGAAGTGACCAATAAACTTCACATCTCTGTCTGATACTATGTTCAATGGCAAACCATGTATCCTCACTATCTCTTTGAAAAACAAATCAGCAACATTTGAAGCATCACAAGTGGTTTTACATGGCAAGAAATGTGCCATTTTACTGAATCTGTCTACTACCACAAAATTACTATCATATCCTTTCCTTGTCCTAGGTAAACCTAGTACAAAATCCATGCTTATGCTCTCCCATGGCTTAGAAGGAATGGGTAATGGCTGATACAAACCTGCATTTGTGGATCTTCCTTTGGCTTTCTGACATATTACACATGCTTCCACAAATTTTCTCACATATGACTGTAACTTAGGCCAATAGTAATGCCTCTTCACAAGATCTAGAGTTTTATCAAGACCAAAATGTCCTGCCATAGCCCCACAATGTTTTTCCTGAATAATATTCAGTCTCATAGAACATCTTTGAATACATAGTTGTCCACCTTTGAAAAGTAATCCATCTTGGATCAGAAATTTAGAAAACTCAACATGATATTTGTCCCCAAAAGAAGTACATACCTTGTAGATCTCGCCAAAGTCTTCATCATCATCATACATTGTCTTCAAAGAATCAATCCCAACACTCTCCAATTGGATCTGCTTGATGGTCAGAACTCTCCTGCTCAAAGCATCTGCTACTTTGTTCTTGACCCCTTTCTTGTGCTTGAGTGTGAAAGTGAAATTTTGCAAAGTTTCCACCCACTTCATGTGCCTATGGTTCAGCTTCTCTTGATTGTTTATGAAACTAAGGGCCTGATTATCTGTGAACACTATGAATTCCTTGGGCATCAAGTAATGCCTCCATTTCTTAAGTGACTGGACTAGAGCATACATCTCCAAATCATAGGATGAGTATCTCTTCTTGGCATCATTTAATTTCTCACTGAAGAATGCAATAGGCCTACCTTCTTGACTAAGTACTGCTCCAATTGCAATATGACTTGCATCACATTCTACTTGAAAAATCTTGCTGAAGTTAGGAAATGTAAGAACTGGCTGCTCTGCCACCTTCTTCTTCAATGTTTCAAAGGAATTATCTACCTCCTTTGTCCATGTAAACTTGCACTTTTGTCCTCCCTTTATGGTGTCAAGCATGGGTGCACAAATATGACTAAATCCCTTTATAAACTTCCTATAAAAGGTTGCTAATCCATGGAAACTTCTAACATCATTCAAGGTATTGGGTGTTGGCCAAGACAATATGGCACTTACCTTCTCTTGATCCATTTTCAGTTTGTTATGTGAGATAACAAATCCCAAGTAGATGATTTCTTCCTACATAAACAGACACTTTGCTAAATTGATCATTAGCTGCTTTTCATATAACCTTCTAAGAACCAAGTCTATATGGATGAGGTGTTCTTCCCTCATATTACTGAAAAACAGGATGTCATCTAGATACACTATGACAAATTTACCTATGAATTCTCTCCAGACCTCATTCATCAATCTCATAAAGGTACTAGGGGCATTGGACAAACCAAAAGGCATGACCTTCCACTCATATAACCCCTCATTAGTCTTAAATGCAGTTTTCCACTCATCACTAGGTCTAATCCTAATCTGATGATAGCCACTCTTTAGATCTATTTTGGTGAAGTATTTAGCACCTCCTAAACAATCAAGTAAATCTTCTATCCTAGGGATTGGAAACCTATACCTGATTGTTATCTTGTTGATAGCCCTTGAATCAGTGCAAAGTCTCCAAGTGCCTTCTTTCTTTGGTGTTAGTACAGCTGGTACTGCACATGGGCTTAAACTTTTGCCGATTAGGCCTGTCTTCAACACCTCTTCAATTTGCCTTGCTACCTCTATATTCTGATCTGGAGTGAGCTTATATGCTGCTTTGTTTGGAAGTGTAGATCCTGGGATCAGATCTATACAATGGCTAATGTCCCTAATAGGTGGTAGGGAACTTGGCATCCCATCAAAGATAATGCCTTTGTACTTGTCCAATAGCTCTTGGACAGCTGGGTCTATGAATTTTTGTCTCTTCTCTCCCTTGACTTCTTGATGTTGTTCCTTGTTCACCTTCAGGAAAGGAATTAGAGCATATACAACTGCTCCTTCTTCTCCTATTCCCTTCATGAATTGTTTACCTTCTACCATCATCACCTTAACTTCTTTTCCTTTTGATTCCACCTCATTCTCCATTAATGGTAGCAATTCTATCACCTTACCATTCTTGGTGATTGAATAGGTGTTTCTAACTCCATCATGGTATGCTTTTAAATCATACTGCCATGGTCTTCCAAATAGGAGATGGCAAGCATCCATCTTGGCAATGTCAAACAATAGCCTATCCTTGTATTGGCCGATCTGCAATTCTACCCAAGCTTGTTCTTCTACAACTGTTTGCTGACCTTGGGTGAGCCATGAAATTTTATATGGGCAAGGATGTGACAGTCTCCTAAGCTTAAGCTTTTCTACCATCTCAATGGATACAAAATTCTCAGTAGATCCAGAGTCAATCAGAACTTTACATACCTTTCCTCCTGCCTTGCAAGTAGTTCTGAAGAGAGACTTCCTTTGTGGAGGTTCTTTTCCAGGCATCTTCATGGTGGTCATTGCTCTTCTAATCATTAAAGATTCTCCATTCTCAGGATACCCATAACTGTCAGGAGCATTCACACTTTGATTAGTGCTTGAGCTTGCTACACTTTGACAATAGGATTCTTGGATCAGATTGATCCTCTTTTCTCCCATTGAACTTGTTACCTTTGCTGGACATCTGCTGGCTATATGGCCTTCTTGATTGCAATTGTAACATCTGATAGGTCCTTTGCCCTGAGATCTTCCTCTAAATGGTGGTCTTCTGCCCCTGAAGTTTGCCCTTTGATTGTAGCTTCCCCCCTGGTTCTGACTGCTGTCTCCTCTGCTGTTCTCTTGATTGGATTCACTTTGGTATCCAAATCCTCTACCTCTAAAAGGACTTCTTCCTCCTCTCTACTGTCTTCCTCTACCTCTATTGTTCTACTCATGCCTTCTCTTTAATTTTTCTTCCACTTTGAGTGCCATTTGATAGCATTTTTGAACTGTATCTGGATTATGCAGATTTAGGTCTTCTTGGATGTTGAACCTCAATCCATTGAGGTATCTTGCTACCTTCTCTTCCTCACCTTCCTTTACCTTTGTTTTTACACATAGCTTCATGAACTCTTCTGTGTATGAGCTGACATCTAGCTCCTTTTGTTTCAAATTATGTTTCCTCTTATGTAATTGGATATTGTAATCCAATGGAACATAGGCCTCCTTCACCAATGCCATCATTCTCTTCCATGTTGCAACTCTGTTCTTTCCCTCTTTCACCCTGTCATCTTGGATGAAATTCCACCAAGTCAGTGCAGCTCCTTTCATTTTGGACTGAGCCATCTTCACTCTTTGGTGTTCTGGTATTTCCTCGGTCTCAAAGAAATTGTTTAAGGAGTCTATCCACTCCATTACTGAATCAGGTTCCATTTTTCCTGCAAACACTGGCAGGTCTATTTTCACATCCATGGTCCTTCTTTCCATGGACTTGAGGGCATTGAGTAAGGGTCTCTGGTTTGTAGGAACCACTAGCTCTTCCTGCTCTAGGGTCTCCTCATCATCCCCATCTTCTTGTTCACCAAAGTTTTCTTCCCCTTTCTCCACTATGTCCCTCAACTTCTCTAGTTCTTCTTTCAATGCCTGATTCTGAGCTCTATCAGCTCTGCTCTTTTCTATTTTCTTTCTTACCAAGGTCGTCAATTCAGCATTAGTCATCTTTGCTGGAAAAGTTTCTGAAGCTTCTCCTTCTGACATTTTGCTTTCTCCTTCTACCCTGCAGATACTCCTTGCTCTCTTTCTCCTTCTGCTGCTAGATGGAACAGACACCAACAGCCTTTCCCAGAGCTTTCTCTCACTCTGATACCACTTGATGCAGAGCATCCAAAAAAAATGTTCAAACTTGGCAAGATTTAACTATCCTCATTCCATCGGCAAGACCCAACATCATGTTTCCCCGATATACACTTATCAGTCTGATAATAATTATCGGCATCCAAGGAAATTGTCATGCCGAAGTCTTCCCTTACACCGATGGAGGTTATCCTTTGCTTTGTGGCCTATTGGCCAAACAACAGCTATCGGCACTTTCAATATATCTCACTCTGACACCCCTTTTCACACCGATGGGTATTCGCTCATGTGCCTATCGGCAGGATATCGTCTATCAGGTTCTCCGATCTGAGTTACTCCGATGACCAATGTTATACTGATGCCTCGGTGCTAAGTCCACTGTCGGCCAGACATCGACCGTCGGTCTGACTCCCAACTCCTCCGCCAATCCACTTCCTCACACCGATGCCTTCGGTGTACGCTATCATCGGTAGGACTTAACCTATCGGGAGAAACCAGAAACCCTTCATTGATGACCCTTCTCTCCCTGATGGACTAACCACACTTCACTTGTCGATGTGACTTAACCTGTCGGCGGCACCAAATGAAACTTATGCCGATACCTTTGGTCACTCCGATGAACCTTTAGACTTCTTGCATCGGTGTGACTAACACCGTTGGCGGGACATTCCATTCCTCCGCCGATAGTCTATCTTATGCCGATGTGCCGACCATCAACTCGCCGTCGGTAAGACTTTCCACATCAGCTATTCTCCACTTTTCTCGGCCGATACTATGACTTACGCCGATATACTCTTCATCAGCGATACTTTGCTATTGTCACCCCGATCTATCCTCTTGGTGAAACCTTCTACCGTCAGTCCACTAGTATTTCCTCAGTCTGATGCCTATGCTCACGCCGATGATCTGAATGCAGGATACACATAGAAGGTTATCTCATACAAATGACAGTCACTCATAACTGGTGTCTTCTCACCATGCAATAGTAAAACATGCAATCATCATACAATTGACATATACACAGTAAGTGTACTTCCACAGACAGCCTCGACATTCACAAGGATGTATACAGCCAATATACACAAATGGACACTCAGCTACAACAACGGTATACACTGATGAGATACTTGGAGTGATTCTGCAATTCCTATCCTACCATACCTAACAGACAAACGAATAAACAAAAATGGGGAACTAATTTACAAGTCCATTCCACTGATTTCACAGAAATCCACCAGTGGAATGGATTTATCTAGCCATTTCGACCACAGAAAGAAACTAATTCAAACCCTACACAAGTGCTGTACAGATTATATGTATTGAACAATTTCCTACACAATATCTACACATAAACTAGACAAAAAAGAACGAATTGCAGAATTTCTATTCCTTCCTCTTCAACTGTTCGACAAAAAACCAAAAACACACCACACTCCCTATTCCAGAGGATTTTCCCATTTATCTTTCCCAATGGTGAGAGACCGACATTCCTCTCTGTTTCTGGGATTTGAGTTTTTCAAGATTATTGGTAGAAGCCCCTAATTAATTTACTTGACATCTGTTTTACATGGGACAGCAAAACTCTTAATGTTAAGACACCTTGATTAACCCTTCCCTTAATCCAAACTGTCTAAAATGTCAAGTTTGGAGTTTACAAACATGAAATGCCAATATAGAATGTTACATTTTGAAGATGCTATAAGGTAACATGAAATGTCAAAACTATATTAGTCTTATTCTTCTCCCTCTTATGTATGTTGATCCTGTTGAAGGGGTGTTCCTGCACTAGATTCAAGTGTTGTTTGGATCTTCTATGAATTTTGGTAAATGAATTTGGCCCACAAGTTACATAAGGCATGACTACACGCTACATCTTATTAGGCCGACCTAATATGAAGATTCTAAGTGTTGCAGATATATATATGGGATCAAATTTGATGTTTGAATGAGTAGATGTGAATGTGAATATATGTGTGTGCAACATGCGAAGTTTGATGGGCTTGTGAGTGTGATAAGAGTAGAAGAAGAGAGATCTTAATCTCATGTAGGAGCAGAGCAGTCAGAGATGAAGAGTTTTGAGACAGTATTTTTGTGCCTCATCGGAGCTATAACCATGCATGTGTAGATGTAATCAGAGTAGTTCAACTTGGCAATTAGCCACCTTCTTCTTTCTTTCTTTCTTTCTTTCTCTAGGCAGTTAGCCTTCTTGCAATGAGCACTTCTTTTGGGTAGTGAGCCTTGGGCAGTGAGCCCTAAGGTAGTAAGCCTCTATTATAATTCAGCATGTTCCTACATAATATATTGTGAGCTAACACTCATCGTGGATTTTCCTAGTTTTGGGTTTTCCACGTAAAAATCCTGGTGTTCATGTGTGATGCATTATGGTTGCTACTTCTATATTTAATTTTATTTATTATTGCATGCAGTAAATGGATTACTAGTTTAATAAGTAAAAGGTTTGATAGAATATTGATTCAATCCCCCTCTCAATATTTTGGGTGTTCAACAATTGGTATCAGAGCCTGGTTCCTTGGAAGAAGTCTAACAGCTTGAAGAAGGTCTTGGAGATTGAACACATGGCAGGTAAAAAGTATTCTACTCCTCCTGAAGAAATTGATTCAACTAAACCTATAGAAGAAGATTTCATGCTTGTCAGTGAAGAAGAACTAAAGGATGCTCTTGAAGATCTTGAGAAGGTTGAAATAGAAAACAAAGATCTAAAAGATAATGTCAAGGAAGGAGATAATTGCATCAGAAAATTGAGGGAGCAAGTCAAGAGATTCAAAGAAAAGCACAAGGAGATTAGTGAACAATTGAAATCAGCAAATGAAACCTTGAATGATCTAAAACTGGAAGATGTAGAAAGAGAAAAAGAAGAAGACCTAAATCAGTTGGTGAAAAACAAATCTGCAGAATGTACTAAGCTTGAACAAGAAGTTGTGATTCTGAAGACAAATCTGAACAAGGCAAAAAGTTATGAAGAAAAGTTCAAGATAAGCTCTGTAAAACTTGATGAAATGATTGCAAGTCAGAAGAGTCCTAATGACAAAGAAGGCTTGGGATTTGAGAAAGGAGAAAGTTCTAAGACCGGTCAAGAAAATAATGCTGAGATCAAGAAGAACAAAGGCAAACAGATTTAGAATAAAAGGAATAGACCTAGAAGACCACCGGTCAAGCAACCAAATGCTCAAAGGTACCCCACTTTTATGGTTATTGTAATACTTGCAATAAGTTTGGTCATAAGGCTACTCAATGTAGGAGCAGAGTGAATCAAAATACTCTATCATTTTCTGGTCAGTGCTTTACTTGCAATAAAGTAGGTCATAAAGCTAATGAATGTAGAAGTCAGATAAGGAATGATTACAACAATGGAAGGAATGCTCAAACTTTCAGAGGTAACTGCTTTACATGCAAAAGGTTTGGTCATAGAGCTAGTGAATGTAGAAGTTAGATAAGGAATAACTATAATGGAAGGAATGCTCATTCTTTCAATGGAAATTGCATTGCATGCAATAAATTTGGACACAGGGCTAACCAATGCAGGTCAAGAATGAATGGAAGGAACAATGGTCAAAAAAATGTTATATGTTTCAATTGCAACAGGCCTGGACATATTGCAAGGCTCTACAAAAGAAAGAACATGAAGAAGGATAATCAGGTAGAGTTGAAGAAACTAGTGGAAAAGGTTGATCCGACAAAAATCAAGAAAGAGATGAACTAGATGTGGGTTATGAAGGAAGTATGTGAAGTCAAGAATGAGTTCGCACCAGACTCTGGTGTAGATACTTCCTCCAAGAAGTGAATTGGGAGCTCTGGCTTAGGGGGAGCCTCAATAAAAATCCTATTCCTCTAGCCAAAAGTGTGGTGCTGATATCTAGCATGAAGATATGATTTGTAAGACAGAATGACAGACCTTTTGGAGAAGATTCTGGTAGAAAAGAACCTAATGCAGTGGATTGTGGAGCAATTTAGATCAACTGTGAGTGGCAGAGAAATTTTTTGACAGCTTTTTGAAATAAGCATTTATGATGATTGAGTCTTGATGAAAAGAGGATAAAAGGAATTCATTTGAAAGAAAAATCACTTTCCATTCGAACTCTCAAGCAATCAAAGAGATTTGAGAAGCGAGCTAAGGTGAATTCAAGCATCCGATGAAGAAACCCGAACAAAAGCAAAAGGTATTTACCGTTCTCTCTTTTGAAATATTTTTGTGTTAAGTTAGTAAAGATGTCTACTCCTCAAGTAGTAGAGATTACCGAGAGGCCCTGACCCAAATTCAAAAAACACCCGTTCAAATCTCTAGAAACCAATCCGGATGGTGCATTTTCTGAGGTTACGCATGGGGTTATGCACACTGAAGACATTAGGGCATACACACATGCAAACTTGGAAGAGTATGATCACATGAAATTAGGGCAAATATACTTGGATGAGTTGACAAATAATAGTCTCAAATTGAAAGAAGAATACAATGTTCTGCATGAGAAGAACTTGGATACCTAGTTAGATTTTCAGGTATTCTCGGATGATGCTTGGGTTAGGTATGTTCTAAGAAGGATTCATGATGAGTTCTTTTGGCTTAATATGCCCTATATGATAACAAAGGATGCCATCAAAGTAGTAATTGACATGTGCTCCACCAGAAAGGTTCCAGCCTTGAATTCTATGAAGAACAATGCAGTAATGCAGTTGACAGGTGCAAAACTTGATAAGAGGACACTAACTGTAAATGATATAGAGGATACAATGGTTAGATTTGCATCAATGGTTATTGGTTAGTGTTGACACATAGATTTGCACCCAGAGTTGAAAGCTTTTAGGGCTCCAACAATCTAGTGAAACATTGAGACAACCTCCAAGTGTGGGACCCTACAGGAAGGCCAAATCTCTAGAGAGAGGTTGGTTCCTTTGCTAAATGAGAGATTTAGCGAGCCTAAGACTAAACCTAATCTATTCACCAATTAGGAAAAGGGTAAGAAGGATAAACTAAAAATAAAGGGGAGGTGATACACCAGGTTCAAATAGAAGAGCTCTCACGGAACTGAAGAAATACACAATATAACCAGATATAGTAGGTGAGCACACATAGATTTAGATGATCCTAACAGAGGTACGAAGCAAGAAATGGTTGAGAGGAACGAAATATTCATAGTCAAACCATCCTCAGATTTACACAGAGCTAAAAACCAACACAAAGAGGTATGAATAACAAGCATATATTCAATTAGAAGGCATGATTACAGTAGAGAAGGGCTCTGTTTGCATATAGAATGAACAAGTATTCAACCAGTATCCAACCTTTTTTACATCTCTCAAAGATGCATATATAGCATGTGAGCACTTGACCTAAGTCGATTACAATAAATTTGCCCCATGGGCTTAGTCAAAAAATATCCTCGCCAGAAAGGAATGCCAACCTACAAGAATTCAAGGCAGAAAATATCTAGAGCATAAGCATATGGGAGATATTTTGGATCTTCAATGTGAGTTGTTGAATCATCAACCTACAACCATAAATGCAAAATATCTGCATTTGAAGGGCCTTTACAAAACTTAATCCGATCGCTGAGATGTCTTGTTAGCCAATCCTGCATATCCATCTTCAGTTGGTAACCATCCTGATATCTGGATGTTCATATCCAGATCCTGATATTTGGATAATTTTTGAAATGAGAATATTCCCTCAAAAATCCTACCAAATGAAAGAGGAGGCAAAACTAAGAACTTTTGCCTTTTGAAGCATGTAGAAATTCCTCAAGATGAGGGAGATATTCGTGGTCAAAGTTGCGGTCAACCGGCATCTGGATATCCACATGTCATCATTTCGTAGCCGCACAGAAGGAAGGTGATATGAGCTTAGTAGTACGTAGCCATGGTGGTTCTCACCTAGGGTTAGGGTTCTAAATCAAGTTTGCAAGCTTATATTTTTATTTTTCAAACCCTTGATGCCTTAGGTTATTTTTTCCCCTCGGCCTCCTGCTTTGCATCTTCTATTTTGTTGTTGACCTCCTGTAGTGGGTTCCTGGTTGCTTAAGTTGTATTCTCATGCCTTAGCGCTCATTGGTTGACTAGCCCTTATGCATTGCTTTACCGCCTTTTCCCGTCGCGCTTGAGAAAAAGATGCTAAGTCCAAAATCACGTTGTGCGGTAGTGAAATCTGTCGAATGTATGTGTCTTTGTAATGTAAATGTAAATGTACATTGGCGGGCCCAAAAATGTTCAATCGGCCTTCAAAAAAGTAAAAAATTGATTGAATGCATCTTTTAAATGCATGTCGGGTTTTTATATGCATTGAGGAATCTGTCGCAGATTTTGAGAATATTCCCTACTTGTATGAGAAGGTTTGCATGTATATTTGTGTTGTATGTTTAGACATGCAACGGGTAGATGCAAAGGAAAACATACAAAGAAAATATACATCAGTGCACATACAAAGGAAATGTACATTGCGAGAATACAAGGCTGGCGCATGCAAAGTCAACACACAAAAGGGCTGACATGCATTTGCTACAGTGAAAGGATCAGATTGTATATGCTAAAGGAACATACAAAAGGTGGGGCCCGATGCACATACAAAGGTGATTGTATCTCCGATATACAAGTCACATTGCATATGCGATGTACAAGCAGACATGCAAGGTAATGTGCAAAGAAGGTTAGATACAAAGTTTTTTTCCTTGTATGTCAAGTTGTTTTTATATTTGACATACATTTGCATATACAAGAAGATTATGCAAGTGGGCAGGTGCAGTGTGGATGCGGCCAGAAAGTTTGCATTATTTGTGAAACAAGGTGAAGTCCGCAGTTGTATGTTGGGTTTGTATGTTCCTAATGTACATTTGGACATACAAGCAACAAATGCAAAGAAATATACAAGAAGAAATGTGCAAAGTTAAACATGCAAAGGAAAGTGATTCAAAGTTGGGGCCCACCGCTTGTATATTTGTGATTGTATGTTTGCACATGCAATCGAACATACATTCCTAATATACAAGCCGAATCTGAAGTGAACATACATCCCAGTTGATAAAGGGCAGAATTCTGCAGTTTGTATGTATAATTTGCTTGTATGTTCACATTGTATATGCGACATACATTGGTTATATACAAAGAGGAACATACATGGCTCAGACCCGATGGCGATTGCAATATGCTTCATAATGGTTTAGGGTCCGCGGCTTGCATGTATATGGCATTTGTATGTGCCGATATACAAAAAGATGAGATACATGCCAGATTTCAAAAGCATTTTCAATCCGATTGATAACTATGCTGGAATCCGTGTTGTATGTATATTGCATTGTATGTGTGCGATGTACAAGGCAAACATACAAAGGAGAAAACATACAATGCCCGGACCCGATTGAAATTTCAAGTTGTTTTATACAGTTTTGGGGTCCGAAGGTTGTATATTGCATCTGCATGTGCAATAGACAAAGGAGATATGCAAAAGAGAGATACAAGGTGGGACCCGAGTGCGATTTCAATTTGTTTTATAAACATTTGGGGTCCGCGCTTTGTATGCAAGCAGTTTGTTTGTATATGCATGTTCTTTTGCATATACAAGGTGAACAAGGCAAAATAAGAAAGGAAAAGATCAGCGATGGAAGCACAAGGTGTCTACATGGCACGTTTTCACTGGCTGACGACTTTTCAGAGTGATCTCGAGCCGCAGATCTCGACGGAGGAATTGAATCAATGGCTCAATTTTAAAGTTTTGGAGGTGGTTTTTCTTTGTATCTACAGCTATTTTTAGGTGGGAAAACTTCTGTTGTATTTGTTGCTACATTTCAAGGGGAGCTGCGGGTAGGTTGGCATTGATGGCAGAATTGCAGAGGCACTGGTCGATGATGGACAAATCAACCACTATCTTTAAGAGGAAAATCTCCAAACGGCAGCACATCTCCCAATTTCATCTGCTCCTCCTTCTGCATGCTACATTGAATATTTTGGGCGCCATTTCTCATGATGCAGTGTATCTGGCAAAATTTTGAAATGCCATGTAATTATTGCTGAGTACATAGTCTTTCTCTAAAAAGCAAACTGTGTTACTCATTGGTGGTTGTTGAAGATTTGGCAAAATTTTGGAGTAATAAGATACATTCTTGTTGGTGGCTCTGTTTTGGTGCTTTGTGAGTTTATGAATCATGTGTTGTATGTTTTATGCATAATTTTACTAGTTTCATGTTGTTTTTATATGAGAAATGCTCTGTTGCATGTGTTTGGTCATTTGTCTCCAAGTTGTGGGCATCTTTTCCTTTGAATCTGAATAGCTAAGGGTTACTTAGGATTCGAGAACATAGATCTTCTATGTTGAGTGATTAACCTCTTACTTTTGTTCAAGGAACAAATTAAATGTTTCAGGTTAACCATTGGGAAAGGTATGTTGCAACAGGGATACCATTAAGTATAAATAACTGAACACTCAGTCTTGGGAAGTATCTGTAAGGCAGATACTAGAAATTTTCCCCTTGAAACTCAGTTACTGTTTCAAGTTCATGATAATCATTCACATGTGTATGTCTATTTGACTCCGAGCCCAATATAGGCACCAGTCTGGCTTTGTATTGAGGTTACAACCCAAAGTCCCATTCTTGCATCCAAATACAAAAATACAAATTCACTTCAAATACAAACCTTTAGGATATTAGAAGTAGTTTAGGACCAAAATCCTCTGTCTCACAACTGAGCATAGGCCCAAAGCTAGCCCCTTTGCACTTATTCCACAGTTTTGGTCTGCATAAGAGAGGATTTATCTGCTTTATATAAACATCCCAATAAGTTCATAGGCATATTTCATGGATGTTGAATAGAGAATACCCCCCTTGGTTCTGCAAAGCCTAAAGAAGAAGAGGAGATATTTATAGAGTCTATCTCCTGTACTGTTGGGCCCTGGCCTGGGAATCCTATTGATCAATGATGGCTACCTTGTAGGGATAACTGGGAAGCATCCAGTTTGGGAAAAAAATCCAACAGTCCATGCGATATCTGGATGTGCACCTGTCAAATTTACCTTCGCAGCATGGGGAAACCATCATCTGCATGGATATAAACCTTCCATATCCGGATGCCTTTTGAAACTCATGATGACGTCATCATCATGGTGAGCTTTGTTGAAAAGAGATCTAGATGACGTCAAGGTCATATTAGCACTAGGGGATAACATGCTGGATATTAGGAAATATCTGGATGACATCATCATCATATAGAACTTTGCTGAAGAGGAGATTTGGATGACGTCATCACGATGCCTTATGAATGCAGGATAATATGTTGGAGGAGGAATGTTTGGGTGACATCATCATCATATGCACTTCTTTGGAGAGGGGATCTGGATGATGTCATGGTCATATTGGCGAAGGTCAGGGATATTAACTAACATGCCGGATATTAGGAAATATTTGGGTGACGTCATCGGCATATAGACGAAGGGTCCAGATGATGTGATCAGGACATTCATGAATATCAGGGATATTAGTTAAGATTAGGGATGTTATGAAAGATCAGGGTGATGTCATCGACATGAAGAAATTTGTCGAAGGGGAGATTTGGATGACATCACGATCACACTTGTGAAGATGAGGGATATTCACTAAGATCAGGGTGATTTCATTGACATGAAGAACTTTGTCGAAGGGGAGATCTGGATGACATCATGGTCACACTCGCGAATATGAGGGATATTAACTTAGCATCCAGATGTGAGGAAATATCCAGATGATGTCACCACCATATTCACAAGCAACCTGATATTAGTTAAGATCCAGATGTTAAGAAAACATCTGGATATTGACTAAGGTCTGAATATGAAGGGGAACTAGATGACGTCATCAAGATATTTGCATCAAAATGACTAAGTATGAAAAATGGGAAATCCCTACGAAGGAAGACACTTGAAGACAAAAGGTTTCTGGGTTTTTCTGGGTTTTTTGCAAGGATTCTCCCAACAAGATTTTAGGAAATTTTGTAAGGTAGAGCATGAGGAAATGAAGGATTTAAGACTTGTAGGGCCATTCTCAAAGGATATCCAGGGGACATTCAAGGTGAACTGTTTGACTCTGGACAGAGGAAAATAGGTCAACATTTTGGCAACCTCTCTAGGATGTTTGCCTACTAAACAATTAGATCAGTGGCCTTAAGCATCCATTAGGGATGGAGTCCAAAAGAGGAACATGAAAAAGGTCAAGACAACTGAAACCTGCCTCCAAAACACACAAGGGAAAAAGGCCTGCATTATCCTAATGACAATGTAGCCTGTGTAAGAGCACTTAGGGAAAGGGAAACCTAAAATAGAAATAAACTAAAATAATATGTACAAGATCTCATACCAACCTTAATGGTAAGGTTTGAGATGGATCCCATTCACTGAGATCAGTAGAACTTCACCATCCAGCCTTTAGAGGATGAAGGCATTTGGTTTCTTGCTGCTGATGATGGCATAAGGCCCATGCCAAAGTGCATCAAATTTAGTGTGACCTCTGGGTTTGGCTTGGTCAGCATCCCACTTTAGGACAAGATCACCTTCATTGAAGGTCTGGACCTTGGCCTTCTTATCAAAATATTTCTTGGTCTGTATCTGATGTTCTTCCGGTGTGATCATGGCTGACTGTCTTTTCTCTTCTAATTCAATCAATTCAGCCATCCTGACAGACCTTGCTGTTGCAAGGTGTGGCCCTTGGTCTCCTTGTTTAGTGCTGCGCTGCAGTGGTTTGCAACAAGGGCTTAACTGCCTCCTATGCTTGTTAAGTCAAGTGGTTGTATCAGGCATTAACAAGTTGATCTTTTGGTGCAACGGTAGCTAACAATTGGTATCAGAGCCGAGGTCACGGGTTCAAACCCCGTGCTTGCACTGGGGGGATTGTTGCAAGGTGTGGCCCTTGGTCTCCTTGTTCAACGCTCCACTGCGGTGGTTTGCGACAAGGGCTTAACCGCCTCCCGTGCTTGTTAAGTCAAGTGGTTGTATCGGGCATTAACAGGTCGATCTTTTGGTGCAACGGTAGCTAACACTTGCATCCTCTCCTTCTAGCTCCAATTGATGATCCAAGTCTAATGTAAGAAGCTCTAAAGATATAGGTAATCTGGCCTCTCTTCCATACACTAGAACAAAAGGAGAATTCCCAATGGCTCTCTTGTATGTGATTCTATCAACCCAAAGGGCTAATCTGATCTTATTGTGCCATTGCCTCTAGTTTGTCTCCATAGTCTTTTTCAAAATCCTGATCAGGTTCTTATTAGTGGACTCAGCCAACCCATTACCTTGAGGGTAATAATTAGATGAAGTCTTCAAGAACACATTGTATTTAAGAGCCCAATCAGCAATCCTAAAACTAGTGAATGCTTTTGCATTATCAGAAATAATAGTATGAGTAGATCCAAACCTTGTCATGATTTCTTCCAAGAAATATGTGATAGATGATTCATTTGCCTCCTTGAGTGGGACTTCTTCAACCCACCTGGTGAAGTAATCCATTGCAGTCAAAATCCACATGTGACCAGCACTAGAAGGGGGATTTATCATGCTGATAAAATCTAATCCCCATTGTGAGAAGGGTTGATCAGCCTGAATAGGGTGGAGTGGGAGTACTGCCAACCTTTTCTTTCCTGGAAAGAGAGCACACTCTTTGCATCCTCTTACCCATACATGGGCATCATTGAACAATGTGGGCCAATAGTAACCTATCCTCATCACTTTCATTGTCGTAGCTCTAGTAGAGAAATGGCCACCAATTGGGCCATTGTGGAACTCACTAAGAAGCCTATCAACTTGATCTTCTTCTACACATCTCAGCAAGACTCCATCCAAGTTTCTCTTGAAGAGAACACCATCTACAAAAGCATAAGGGATAGACTGTAGCCTAAAATGTCTTCTTTTAGTTCTATCCAGTCCATAGGGATACTCACTAGTGGATAGGAAACTAGCCATATCTGTTGTCCAAGAACTCACAACCGATGGCTCAATTGTAGGTTCCTCCTCATTCACATGGTAAGATGAATTTGCTTCATCTACTGATGTCTGAGCTAGTTGTTCACATAATCCTTTGCCTCTAATCAACTTAGTGGCTTTGATGATCACATCATACTCCAGGATCTTGGTGACCCAACTGGCTCTCTTTTCACTAATTTCAATTCCCATTATATAATCTCTCATGCTAGGATGAGAAACTAAAACTTTGATATGGTTATTTTCCAACATATACCTGAATTTCTTTAAATCTCTAATAATGGTAAATACCTGTTTATCCATGGGGGTATACTTGACCTCATAATCCTTCAAGGTCTTACTAAAGAAGGCTAGAGGCTACTCCAGTCCATGTTCATTTTGCTACATCAAGATAGCAGCGATACTGCTCTCTCCTCCATGTGCATAGAGGACAAAGTCCTCATAATTTGGATTCATGAGAGTAGGTGCCTGGGCAATCTCTTCCTTGATCTTTTCAAAACCATCTTTCCCCTCTTTAGTCCATCTGAAGACTGCATCTTTCTTGAGCATAAGGGTTAGAGGCTTCACCAAGCCAACATAGTTCCTAACGAAGTTGATCTGCCCTAGGAATGATTGTAAAGCCTTTTTGTGAGCAGGTAGAGGAAGGGAAAGTAGGGCAGATGTTCTGTCAGGGTCTATGGATATTCCATCCTTAGACACTATATGGCCCAAAAGCTTACCCTGGGCGATAGCGAAGATACATTTCTTGGGGTTGAGAGACACCCCAAACTCTCTGCACCTCTAGAAAACATTCTCTAGATGTTCCAAGTGATTTTCTCCCTTCTTGGAGAAGACTGTGATGTCATCCAAATAAATCAGGATGAACTTGTTTATAAATCCCTTGAAGGCAATATCCATTGCCCTTTGGAACGTGGCACCAGCATTAGACAAACCAAATGGCATTTTTGCATATGCCATGGTTCCCCATTTGGTTATGAATGTTGTCTTAAATCTATCCTCCTCTTTGACAAAAATCTGGTTATAGCTAGAGAAACCATCTAATAATGAAAACCTCTCTGCCCCTGCAACAGTTTGTAAGATTTGATCCATAGAGGGTAGAGGGTAATGATCCTTTATAGAGGCACGATTCAGGTCCCTGAAGTCTACACAGAGCCTAATTTCTCTAATTTTTTTCTCACAGGCACTAGATTAGCAACCCAAGTAGAATACTTGATAGGGAAGATAATCCTTGCTTATATGAGCTTAGCAAGCTCCTTTCTCATGAGTGGCTCAATTTTTAGATTTATGGGTCGTTGCTTCTGGAAAACTGGCTTGCAGTTGGGATCCAAATCAATGACATGTTAAGCCACATCTAGATTGAACCCTTTAAGATTCCCATATGTTCATGCCAAGACATCACCGTACTTTTGGGCAAGTCTTATAAATTCCTGCTCTTCTATATCATCACATACATTGCCCAACAGGAACTCCTTATCTTGGGTGATTGTCACTTGTTGGTAGTCTTCTTTCTTGAAGGTCATGTTGTTATTCTCCCCCTTTTACTCATCATCATGGCTAAAGATGGCCTCAAGGGTAACCAAACCCTTGGGCAGTTTATTTGATTTGAGCTGGATGATCTGATCACCATAGTATTCTTGTAACCTAGGCTGTACCATGGAGGAAAACTCTACTTCATTTTGAATAAAGCTCACAATCTGTTCATTATTGTCAAAGATCTACCAATAAGTATTATTACCAGGAATAGATGGCCTGATTATTACCTTTACATGCTGATCAGGACCTTGAAACAAGTCCATAGGTGGAGAAAACTGAGCTCCCACCATTTCTAGTTGATCAGCATCAGTATTTAATTTCCTTGGGATCACCTACAGGTTGAGAGCATCAAAAATCTCAAACAGGTCCCAAACTCTATGTATATAAGCTTTTAAAAGCTAGTTTTTTGTAGCACATCTCTCTCTGACTTGGTTAACCACCAATTCAGTGTCACCAAAGATCTCTAGATGCCTGATTCTATTCTTTTTTTCTGCTATTAATAGGCCATGGACCAATGCCTCATACTTTGCTACATTATTCGTGTAAGAAAAATGTAACCTATGAGCAAAATACAACTTCTTACCAGTCGGGGATACTAGAAAAACACCGGCACCAGCTCCATTTTTGCTCTTTGCACCATCAAAGAACATCCTCCACAGACCGTTGAAGTCATCATCTGGCTTGATTATAGAAGGGAATGAAGGATCTTCTTCATGGATCATGTAGTTGCCCAGGTTGGTTGCCTCAATGGTGTCATAAGGGTTGAAATTTTCATGATCCCCTGCCCACTCATCTAGAAATAGGTTAGGGATAGGAAGAGGTGAAGGTTCTACCTCAGCAGATTCTAGATCATGCACTTCCTTGCCCTAAATCATTACATGTGGGTTCACCATACTATGATTGTAATTCTCCACATGATAGCCTGAAATTGGTTCAGCCTTGATGATGAACTGTGTACCATATCTGGTCCTCAGCAACATATGAGACCAGTTAGAAGAAAGGTAGCCACCTACCTTTGTTGTGAAGTCTCTTGATAGACAAATAGCAAAGAAAGGAGGAAGATCAATGACTAAAATGTCTTGTTTAAAAGTTAGGTTAGGATAGGCATGCAGAGTCACGTCCAGTCCTTTGATCACTCCTATAGTGTTTACAGAGGTGCCATCCAATTGTAATACTCTTGATGAAATAGGGGTATACTTGATGCCTAATGCATCTGCAACTTTCTTGGGTAAGACTAAAACACTAGCCCCGGAGTCTATCATGCAATTGTGCACTAAAAATTTGTCAATGATCAAAGACAAGTAGAAAGGAGATGGCTTCTTGACTATACTTACTTGTCCTTCATTTGGTTGCACGAGACTGGTACAAGCCTTTTCTTTCTACTTAATTGAGAGATCTGATGCTTCTAACTCAGCTGATGGGAAGTGCCTTAAGGCTTCTTGTAATAGGTCCCTCTGAGAGGGGATGGACAACATTTCCCACATAGAAACGTTTATGTTTATTTTCTTCATCTGTTCCACAATATTTAATGGAATAGTGGCTACCTTGTGCATTAAGAGGATCCATGTTCCCTTCTTTAGTTGATCCACTGCTAGATTAGGCACTCTTGAGCCTAATAGAATTTCTTTTGTAGCAACAGATTTGCTACCCTGAATTAGAATTGTGGCACTAGCCACTTTAGCCTTAGGAACATGCTCCTTTTGTAACACAACAGGTATGGGACTAGCCTCTAACTGCCTCTTCTTTGACCTGATGTTGTCTGCAATGGGCATAACAACACTATCCATGGGTTGATTGACAACACAAAAATCCTCCGCAGTCTATAGTATCATACTGGCATCAGGGGTAGCCTCATTTGATGTTTCAGGATGATTATTTTCTACCTCTGATAACGAGGCCTGATGAGTGTGAAAGTTATGCACCATCAAGGCCCTTTCTTGTGCACCAATAGCACAAGAGGACTGATTGTGGGGTTGGTTGCAAGGATAGCACCAGTTTGCCTCCTGGGTTAGATTAGTCTTAGTAGGGACTAAGGCCCTAACTGGATTCACAACAAGTATTTGTTGGGTAGGTCTGATGGTCTGTAAAGGTTGTGCAGGGTTATGACTTTGATATCTATTTGGTTGATATCCCTGGTTCCAGTTTTGATTCCTATTAGAATTATACCCTTGGTTCCAATTTTGGTTAGATGACTGCCCTTGATTATAATTCTGATAGGTGTGAGGCCTACTTTTTACACTACTATTCATGAGACTATTTGTAGTGCTTTTGTTATTATTTTATGTTGAGAGACTATTGATTTCTGAATTCTGGATTATTGAACCTATGTGATTTTTAAGAAAATAATTGTGCAATGATATTAGATGTTGTTTGAAAGAAAATGATGAATATGGAACTGTATTATGATTTCAGTATGTTATAAGGTAGTATGTTTAGTTATGCATGTATTTGAATTACTTCGGCTATGATATCTCTATTAGTTATTGACTTCGAGTTTGAGTGTGCAGGTATTACTAATGAAGCCAGGAGATCATCCCATATCCTTTGTTGTATCCCTTGTGAGCTGATCTAGTTCTATGAGGAACTAAGATCAACCTCGTGTTTTGGAAAATGTTGTATTGTTGTATTGTGTTAAAATTGCATGAGGTTAAGGGGATAAGGGCTATTATCTGAATTAATTTAATTATGATAAGTGTTGTAAGTTGATGTTTTGAATCTTGTTTTAACTTTAATTCTTTTTGACCCTCTTCATGTGTTTTATTTGACTCTGGGAGTCCTAACTAGGTTTTAAAACAACCCTAGGTTGTACCTTATGGGTCTAGGGACCTTTTTGACTAGGTTAACCTTGGGTTAACTTCCATAGGGTCACCTCAACTTTAGGGTGAAGTAAAGTGACGAAATTGGAAGCATGGGGGACATGGGATGAGTGGATTCCACACTCATGCCCACTTCCAAGTCATGGAGCCACTCCATGATTCCCTAATAATGGAGTGCTTGTCTCCATGTGCCTCATTTTGGTGGGGTTCCCTTTTATGAGGGTGTTGTGTCACCCACTCTCTGTTATTTTAAGTTTTCTCATTGTATTTTATTTCTATATGTGGGCTTTAATGGGGGATCTTTTGAGTGGGGGTAAATTGTTTAACTTCCACTAGAATAATGGAGGAATGGTGGTGGAGTTGTTTATTGCCACTTGGGAAAATTAGTAAAATAGAAGAAAATTAGTTTTAAAAGAAAGAGGATGAGGAGAGTAAGGGGGGTTGGATCATTGAGGTGAAAGAAGGAGATTTGGAGAAGGAAGGAGAAATGAGCTCTTCATTAGATTACTTCCATAATTGGGCTTTGGAAGGTTGGTGAACTAACCTATTCTCTTGTGTGGTCTAATGTTTGATATGCATGTTTGTATCTTGGTTGGTGAAAGAGTCTTGTAATGTCTTCTATGAGCTTTTCTATTTGTTTTTAGGTTTTGTTTGGGGTGTAGAGAGAGCTCCTTCTAGTTGGAAGGCAATGTTCGTCGTGTTTAGGGAGGGGAGGTGTGACCCTCCTCGGGTGTCATCCTAGTTCTGGTTACATGATATGCCTTGAGGGCTTATTGGCTTTGAGAGCCTGTTTGGTTATCTTTGGTTACTTGATTCATTGGAAGGCTTGAGGCCTTGTGATTATGTTGGCTTGAGGCCTTGTGATATATTGTGAAAGGATGACACCTAGAGGTAGAGATTGTCTACTCCCCTACCCTCCTAAACTCACCTAAGCTGGTTCATTGTAATGTGAGTATACCATGGGTGTGTGTGTGTGTTAAATGCTTTGTTGTTGATGATCAATGTTGTGATGTATTTAGTCTGTTATACCCTAGATATGAGGATGGTCTCCCTAGCTCGGGGGTGACCCTCTTGCGGGTCAAAGGTAGGGAGGAGAGCTAGATGGTTCTTGTTGTCTTCCTTGTTGTCTTGCAGGGTATTGATGGAGCATGTAAAAGAGAATGAAAGGATTTTGCCTTGGTTAGAGAAAATGTTCTATCCTATTCTTGCAATAAGGGTTTGGTCCTTATAAGTTTCACTATGTAAGAGTTTTAGAAGAGAGAATTCCTCTCTTGATTTTGTTGTAACAAAATTGTTACTTGGGAGAGAGGGATAATACTCCCTTATTATGATAATAACTGTGGCTTTAGGTTGTGTATTACAATACATCTTTTGTATGTTGGGAAAAGAAAGAACTTACCTCCCTTAGAGTGTATTGAGTTGTGGGACTTTTACAGTTGTTGGTCATCTTTTGGTTTAAACAAATGTGAAGAGCTGTGGATATTGTTGATTTGTTTCAATTGATTTAAATTATGAGAAAGTTGTATTTTAATTGTAGTACGGAAGTTGCAAAAATTACCTTGTAAAAATGAGGTCTAAAATTGGGTTAAGTTTGCAATTGGAAATTAAACTAAATCTAAATTCTATTGGACTAAGTGTGTTCTTGAAACAAAAAGATTCAATAGCTACATCTAATTACTTCTATTTTTTTAAATGTAGTTAAAAAGGAAAATTTTCTTGAGAGGATTTATAAATGGCAGATATAGATTTTAAATGGTTAATTCCTCTTTTTCATTTGAATGAATTATATATTAAATTGTAATGTTGAGAACATTGTAAAAAGAATCTTTACCATGACAAACGTTATATAAATTTACTTATAGAATTGTCCATATATTTATATTTAAACCTAAATTACTTTTAAACTTAATTGTGAAAATATGTTTCATCTGTATTTACATTCTTGTTACCAATTGTAATTATGAAACTAATATAATTATAATCGTTCATTTTAATTGAAATTGTGAAAATGTGAAATATAGTTTAAGTTAAGTTATTGGATAGTTTAAACTACATGGAATTGTGAAATTTGTCGATAAATTATATATATATTAAATTTAACGAAGTGGTTAAATTATAATAATATATATTTATATATAATGTGTTTAACTATTTATTGGACTAATATAAATCAATTAAAATAAAAATTTTAATACAAAGGTGGGGGTTTTAACCCCCACGGCTTTTTATTTACATAGTGGGGTGGGGAGGGGTGGAGCCCCACCCGCACCTCGTCCACCACCGCTGCAGATTGTGGTCCACACCCCCGCCTCGCCTTAGATATCGCGGCCTGCACCAGGTCTCATGCGCCTCCCGCCATCTCCAATGCGTCCTCCACCTCGTGGGCTACCCTCTGTCCTCCGCTCTGCTCCGGCCACCACAGGCCCTGTCACCACCTTAACCCTTATCTCTGCCGGCGACGATCACCCCGCCGCCTGTGTGTGCTACCGCCAGCGCTCCCCATTACACCCGCTGATACCTGCACCTCCGCCACCGCCGATGCCTGCGACCTCCATGGCATCCACCTCCGCCTGAGCCCCTTCTCTGCTGCCGCCGCTCCTCTATTGCAATACAAACATAGCTCTCACAACATATAAGTTAGGGTTAATACAACCCCAGCACTATGAGTTGCTCTTACAACAATAAAATAAATTAAGTCTTTTCCCATCACTATGAGTTATTTTTATAAATAAAACTATTAAACTTATGAGTGGAGTAACACCTCAAATAAGCAAATATACAATGATATATATAGATTTTAATTGTTAAATAAATATTTAAGAAAAGATCATGCTTCAAAAGCTAATGCATGCGTATAGATACATTTATTCTCTCATATATATATAGGTATCAATGCTCATGGGTTTTAATTAATTAATTGATATAAATGTATATTAAAGCTGTAGGAAAGAAAAGTGAATGGATGCTAGTTGTGTTCCATAATTTATTTAAAAAAATACCTAGTAAATTTTTTTTTTAAAATTATGAATAAAAATTAACAATATTATAAAAAAATCTTTATTTATATGGATGAAGTTATAAGATGTATTATAAGTAACATTTTGTTGTATGGGTGATAATAAATCAACTTATATATATATTTTACTAATTGTATTTGTTGAGGGATTCAATTACAATAGTAGAAATTAATTTAATATAAAATTGAATTTCTACGCATATATATATATATATATATATATATATATATATATATATATATATATATATATATATATATATATATATGTATTTATATATATTTAGTAAACAATGTATATTATAAATTCTTTTAATAAGAAATTTTATTTAAATTAAACGTGCTCTAAATAAACTTAACATGGAAGAAAGGTTGTGTGTAATTAAAAAGAAGATTCCATATTAAATCTACCCTACGAAAGAAATCATAGAACACTGCTATCAACGATCCAATATATGTTCACAACGTTAATTCAGAGTTTATTGAATGCTCATGTTTTTACCATGAAATTGAAAACTGTATAGGTTATCTTAAGAAGATAAGTAAACAAATAAACCATTGAACGTGGAATTAATCAACACGATTTTTAAGAGGTGGAGATAAATAACGCAAGACAGTATTGAATTAACTGAGTGAACCATCTAGGAGCAAATTAACTAACAACCAAAAAAACAAGTAAACTGGGTGTAACATAGTGAACATCGTCAGACAAATTAGTGAGTCGAGCAAAGAGGATGCATTCGATAATAAAACATTCCACTATCATTCCACTATTGTCGGCTTTAACCTACGCAACCGAACACGCCTGTGCGTGCAAGGGGAAAACTTTTTCAAGTAGTTAAGAAAATTTTTGATAGTTCGTATCATGTCTACATGTCATATGTGGACACAACACGCGTATTTGCGTGTTGTGACTGCACGTGAAATATGGGCTCGGGTCCCTTATGGTACTGACTTGTGGTATTCATTGGGATATTTATTTAGGACCTAATTGCCATGCTGTGGTAACTTTGGGATATTTGCTTTTAGACCATGTTGTAGTATCCTTGGTAACAAGATAATGTGTGGTATCATTACAATATGTGCGCACATAGACCCATATGAGACATGTGAGGTATCGTTAGGATATGTGGACATGCAGGTCAACCTATCTTTGTATTGTTAAGGTTTGGCAATCTGAATACAAACAACCTCCAAGTCCCAAATCATCTCTCCAATAAACAAACAAGTTCCAATTTGACTGCAGAAAGAAATAAAGAGTAGATACTAATTATTAATTACTAAATTGAAAGCAAACTTATAACCAAGGACAATACATGGCCAGTTAAGAAAATTTTTGATAGTTCGTATCATGTCTACATGTCATATGTGGACACAACACGCATATTTGCGTGTTGTGACTGCACGTGAAATGTGGGCGTGATAATAGGGCTTGGGAGCAGTTTGAATAGCTATTGTATCCACCATGTTGGACAAATTGGACATGAAGGTCATAAGGTCACTCCCCTCTTGAGGAAGAAAGGACGTTGAAGCTTTAGGCTCTGGGACAGGAGCAATAATAGGCTACTGGGAAGAGTAAGGTAGCTCTGAGAAAAGTGGGATAGGAGGTCTGGGGGCAATTTTCCCATCCTAAATTAAACAATTTTCAGGTTTCAGAGCTATCTCATAACCGTCTGGCAGGGTTTCAACACCCATTGATTGCATCATCACAACAATATCAAAAATTAAAGTTCTTAAAAAGTATAAGAAAGCACCTTATGGAGATGGCATGAGGGTAGTTGGAATTCTCTCCCATGTCCTATGGAATCTAAAATTAAAGTCTGTCAGCATCTCACTCGGACCCCTCTTGATAGTTATCAACTACTCAAGCAATGAAACATTATCTGCCCTCTCACCAAACTGTTTGTAGAAGGCCTCTCCCAGCTCATCCCAGGTACGTATTGAAGCAGGGGGCGAGCTCCTGAACCATTGAAGAGCTATCCCTTTGAAAGATGAGACCATGAGACAGACTGCAACATCTTCATGTTGTATATGATGGACCGAGCACATGTTGGATATATCTTTGATATGCTCAGCAGGAGTTATAGAACCATCACCCGTGAAGGGTGAAACACTTTTTAGGGCCGTAGCAGGTATGTCATTATATGCAGTCAAACCTAATGGGCTTCCTCCATTGAAGGTCACAAAGGGTAGGTTCCTTTCCATCCTAGGGATGTTCAGATTTAGTCTAAGGATTTGCAAGCTTCCTCTATTATATTGGAACCTAACAAGAGGGGGTGTAGACTGAGCTCTTGAAGGAGGTAAAACAGAGGTGCTACCCCTTCTCACAGGAGACCTAGATAGCCTAGACCTTCTCCTTAAAGCAGCAACAGATAATTTAGTGAATTGGAAATTACCTCTCGAAGATGCTCTAGTTTGCACGGGCATAAGGGTGGCACTAATCAGAACCAGTAGCTTGTAGAGTCACCAGGTGCTTGTAAGATATCTTTCAGATTGTGCCCAGCTAAGAACAACACCAAACCTCTTAGCTTCTTCAAATGTCCCACTAGGCATGCCAGAAACTGTTGTCACATAGATTTGTACCCAGAGTTGAAGGCTTTTAGGGCTCCAACAATCTAGTGAAACATTGAGATGACCTCTAGGCGTGGGACCCTGCAGGGAGGCCGAATCTCCAGAGAGAGGCTGGTTCCTTTGCTGAATGAGAGATTCAATGAGCCTAAGACTAAACCTAATCTATTCACCAGTTAGGAAAAGGGTAAGAAGGATAAATTGAAAATAAAGGGAAGGTGATACACAAGGTTTGAATAGAAGAGCTCTCACGGAACTGAAGAAATACACAACATAACCAGATATAGCAGGTGAGCATACACAGATTTAGATGATCCTAATAGAGGTAAGAAGCAAGAAATGGTTGAGATGAATGAAATATTCATAGTTAAACCATCCTCAGATTTACACAGAGCTAAAACCCAACACAAAGAGGTAAGAATAACCAACATATATTTAATTAGAAGGCATTATTACAGTAGAGAAGAGCTTTGTTTACATACAAAATGAACAAGTATTCAGCCAATATCCAACCTTTTTTACATCTCTCAAAGATGCATATATAGCATCTGAGCACTTGACATAAGTCGATTACAATAAATTTGCCCCATGGGCTCAGTTAGAAAATATTCTCGCTAGTTAGGAATGCTGACCTGCAAGAATTCAAGGCAGAAAATATCTGGAGCATAGGCAGATGGGAGATATTTTGGATCTTCAATGTGAGTTGCTAAATCATCAACCTACAACCATAAATGCAAAATATTTGCATTTGAAGGGCCTCTGCAAAACTTAATCTGGTTGTTGAGATATCTTGTCAGCCAATCCTGCATATCCATCTTCAGTCAGCAACCATCCTAATATCTGGATGTTCATATCCAGATCCTAATATTTGGATCATTTTTTAAATGAGAATATTCCCTCAAAAAGCCCAACAAATGAAAGAGGAGGCAATGTTGCAAGTATGGGTCTAACTGGTGTTATCATTAATGTCAACATACTCTTGTTGTAGTAATGACAAGGATTGGATGAGCTATGTGCTGAGGATATTTAGAAAATTAGTCATATCAGGAACAAAGAAGAACAATGAAGACAGTAAGGTAAAGATCCAAGTTAAGATGACTATCAGAGGTGTGGTTCAAAGGGTTTGTAGATATGAGTCTTAAGATGATCCAGTCTAGATTTCAGAGGTCCGCATGAAGATCTGAAGAAGTTATGGCTGCTCAAATAGAACCGGTTCTGGCAAGTGTTCAGAGGTGACAGAGTAACACAGATAGGTCCGGTGAGATCCAAAAATGCATTGTCCTATTCTGTAGTTTTGAGGAAGTGTTGAGGAAGTCTTTGTGAAGTGTCAAATCGTTTGGTTCGAGGCTTGAAGGTCTGGAAGCATCTTTTCTTTTGTGACAGTGATGACAGACTGTGTTCTTGAGGTTCCATATGAAGGAGAGAAGGATTCCAGTAAGCATATGAAGTGTGGATGTTGTTGGTGATTCAAGAAATCTTGTGGAGGTCTCTAGATCATGATCAATTCATGTTTGTGGTCCGTATTGGAGTTGGAGCCCTCAATTGAAGAATAACTTCTGGATGTTGGTGTTCTTCCTGTGACTGGCCAACTGGATGTATTACACGTCTTGCAGATGTTCTTGTAGATGTTTGCCGACTTAGATGATTACTCCTAAGTCAATGCCTTGTATAAATAAGGGATTGTGAAGTCATTCCAAAAGGTGTCTTGTGGAGATGTGAGTGTGGTAGCGAGGAAAGGAGCGAAAGACAGAGCAGAAGGTTATGGGCTTAAACAGAACTGATTCAAGCATGATGAAGATGCTATTCTCCAGTTCAAGTTTGTGATCTTGTAAGACAGTGAGTCTTTTGTAGGCAGTGAGCCTCTTGTGAGCAGTGTACTCAGGTAGTGAGCCCTAATTGGTAGCTGCCATTTTGTTCTTTCTATTCTTCTAATAGAGAATACATTCTTGGGTTAATCACCCTGTGGTTTTTCCCTTAACTGGCTTTTCCACATCAAAATCTTGGTGTCTCATGTGTTGATGTGTTTTTGCTGTTCATTTAATGTTTTATGTTTCTATGATTGATTCATTAATATGTTGCTAAACTGCAAAGTGGAATTAAGTGTTTAATTGGAGGAAAGTTTTTGACAACTGATTCACCCCCCCCTCTCAGTTGTCTGCCCTGAATCTAACAATTGGTATCAGAGCCAAGTTCCTCTAAAAAGAGCTTAACCGCTTGAGGAGATCCAGGATGTCATCTTACAAGAAGGATAGTCCCAAGTTTGATGGAACCAACTTTAATCTTTGGAAACGTCGCATGAAATGTCACTTGCAATGTATGGGTATGGCATACTGGACCATGGCTACAACATAGTATACACCTCCATAGGGTGGTCTGAAAGCCGCAAATGAAATTACAGATGTTGAAAACAATCTGCGGACAATTGAAGCTCTTCTAAGCGCATTATCTAATTTAGAGCTCTCAAATGTTATTGACCTACCAACTGCTTTTGAGATTTGGTAAAATCTAGAACTTTTGCATGAAGGAGACAAGTATGTTAAATGTGCAAGGGTACAGAGTCTAAAAGGGAAATTTGAAAATCTGAAGATGAAGGATGATGAAAATATCACTACTTTTATGCCAAGGGTTAATGAGATTGTTTGTGGAATTAGAAATGCTTGTGGAGTCTTGGATGAAAATGAGATTGTTGGCAAAATTCTTAGATCCCTTCCTGCCTCTTATAAAATCAAGGTTGCTACCATTGAAGAATTTAGAGCCCATACAACTGTCACAAGAGATCAATTGGCTGGCAAATTGGCTGCATTTGAAATGACCGAGTTTGGAGATGACCCCCCCAAGACTGAATCTGCATTCAAAGCTAGTGCCTCTGTAAAAGGTAAACAACAGTTTGATCTGGAAGAGAACTCATCAAGGAAACTGTCATGGTATGAAAAAGCAAGAAAAGACCTGGAAGAAGAAGAAGTAGAAACTGCTCAACTTGAAGCCCTTATTACAAAGAGACTGCTAAGAGGACTCGATAAGTATGAAGGAAAATTGCCTTTTAAGTGTTTTAACTACAATAAGATTGGTCATTTTGCCTCAAAGTGTCCAGAAAAATTTTCAAGGCCAAATCCTAACAGATCAAGGTTCCAAAAGAATTGCTACTATGTTCATGAAGAAGATGATAATGAAGGAGTAACAGATGATGAATCAGAGATAGGAAACAAATCCAGAAGTGATTGGGTGTTTATTGCCATCAAGGAAGAAGAACCAATATCCTATGAATCTATCAATCATAAAATTGTAGAAAAAGCTCTGGCTGCTCAAATTGAAGAAAAGGATGACCGGGTCATTGACAGTGGCTACTCTCACCATATGACAGGTGACAAAAATAAGTTCATAGATTTGGAAAGGTATGAAGGAGGAGTGGTAAAGTTTGGTGATAATTCTGCTGGTAGAATCAGAGGAAGACGAACTATTTCTTTTGATGGAAGGAACAAAACCGGTAATGTACTATATGTTGAAGGTTTGAAGCACAATCTTCTCAGTGTTGGACAGTTGGTGGACAAAGGCTATAATCTCCGGTTCAAGAATGGAAAATGCAAGATCTTTGAAAGTTCTGGAACAGAGATTACATCTGGTACCCAAACTAAAGGTAATATCTTCCACCTAGTTGGTACTGGTAAAAGTTGCTTATTTGCTCAAGTTGATCAAAGTTGGTTATGGCATAGGAGAATGTGTCATGTGAATTTTGATAATATCATCAAGATAAGCAATACTCAAGCTGTAAGAGATCTTCCAAAATTGGTGAAACCTACAAATAGCTTGTGTAAAGAATGTCAGTTGGGTAAGCTAAGCAGAGTCACATTCAAGAGTAAGGAACTGTCTTCTACCAGATTATTGGACTTAGTTCATACTAATCTTTGTGGGCCAGCAAGAACCAGGAGTATGCAAGGTGATAGATACTTCATGTTACTAATTGATGACTATTCCCGGATGATGTGGGTAACCTTTCTGAAAGAGAAATCAGAAGCTCTTGAGAAATTCAAAATATTCAAGGCTATGGTAGAGAATGAAATCGGATTAAAACTGAAATGTCTAAGGTCTAATAGAGGTGGGGAATTCACATCCAGTGAGTTCTTAGAGTTCTGTGAGAAACATGGAATAAAAAGACAGTTATCTGCTCCTAGGACTCCACAGTAGAATGGAGTAGTGGAAAGAAAAAATCAGACCATCCAGGAAGCTTCTAGGACCATGATGATGGAAGAAAATGTTCCTTAGATCTTTTGGAGAGAAGCTGTCAGCACTGCAGTCTATACACTCAATCGAGTTCAAATCAGAAGCAATACCAGTAAGACTCCTTATGAACTTTGGTTTGGCATTACTCCTACTGTGAGGTATTTCAGAGTCTTTGGTAGCAAATGTTACATTAAAAGAGATGAAGATCTAGGCAAGTTTGATGCTATAAGTGATGAAGGAATATTCTTGGGTTACTCCACTCAAAGAAAAGCATACCGGTGTTACAATAAAAGACTGAGAAAGATTATAGAAAGTACAAATGTGAAGGTTGATGAAGGAATTGAGAAACCTTCAAGGTTTTATGAATATGATGAAGATGATCAAAATGGTGTTCTGATTCAAGGAGCCCAAACTCCTTCCGGTATTCAAAATCAAACAGATCCGATAATTCAGGAAGAAGAGATGAGTCATAATGAGCCTGATCTAGAATTAGAAGTGCAGGAAACTCCCATAGTTCCCAAGTATGTAAGACTGAACCACTTTGAAGATCAGATCATAGGTGATAAAAGCAAAGGAGTACAAACAAGAAGAAGGATTGCTCAAGATTCAGATGAATATTGTCTTATTTCAAAGATTGAACCTAACATAACATATGAAGCTTGCAATGATGATAGCTGGACTAAAGCAATGGAGGAAGAGTTGATGCAAATTGAGAAAAATCACACTTGGGATCTTGTTCCCAAACCTAAGAACAAGAATGTGATTGGTACAAAATGGGTCTTCCAGAATAAACTAAATGAAATTGGTGAAGTAATCAGGAATAAAGCTAGATTGGTCTACAAGGGTTACTCTCAAATAGAAGGAATTGATTTTGAAGAAACTTTTGCTCCGGTGGCAAGAATTGAAGCAGTTAGATTATTTCTTGCATTTGCTACCTTCAAAGATTTCAAAGTATATCAGATGGATGTCAAGTCTGCCTTCCTAAATGGTGACTTGGAAGAAGAAGTGTACATTTAGCAACTGGATGGATTTCAATTGGCTGATCATGGTAATATGGTCTGCAAGTTGAAGAAGGCACTGTATGGACTGAAGCAAGCCCCAAGAGCCTGGTATGAAAGATTGGATAAATATCTTTTGAAAATTGGTTTCAACAAAGGTACTGCTGACAGTAATTTGTACTTCAAAATTGATCATGAAAACATCTTGATTGTTCAAGTGTTTGTTGATGATATCATTTTTGGAGGAAGAGATAGTATGTGTAAAACTTTTGCAAATCAAATGAAAAGTGAATTTGAGATGTCCATGCTCGGTGAAATGAATTTCTTCTTGGGTCTGCAAATCACTCAAAACAAAGAAAGGAATCTTCATTTCTCAGACCAAATATGTGAAAGAATTGTTGAAGAAATTTGGGATGGAAGACTCAAAATCAATGAATACTCCCATGGCAACCAGATGTAAATTGAGCAAAGATGATGATTCTCCTAAGGTTGATCAGACAAAGTATAGGTCAATGATTGGAGAACTGTTGTATCTCACTCAAACTAGACCAAACATTATGCAGACTGTTGGTCTTGTTGCTAGATTTCAAGCTGATCCTAGATAATCTCATGTCATGGCAATCAAGAGGATTCTCAGATATCTAAAAGGGACAGTTGAGTATGGTCTATGGTATCCTAGAGATCATGATTTTTCTCTTCATGCATATATAGATGCTGATTGGGTAGGAGATGTGGATGACCACAAGAGTACTAGTGGTGGAGCATTCTTTTTGGGGAAGAGATTGGTTTCTTGGCTGAGCAAGAAATAAGAGGAAATATCTCTGTCCACTGCAGAAGAAGAATATATTGCAGCAGCAGGTAGTTGCACTCAAGTTTTGTGGATGAAGCAAATACTAAGAGACATAAGAGTGGAGTATGAGGAGCCTATCACAATCTTCTGTGATAATTCAAGTGCAATAAATATATCTAAGAATCCGGTGTTGCATTCAAATACTAAGCATATTTCTATCAAGTTTCACTTTCTGAGAGAGCAAGTGAACAAGAATGAAGTCAGATTGGAGTTTGTGCCTTCCAAGGATCAGATTGCAGACATCTTTACTAAACCTCTACCTACGGACTCTTTTGAGTATCTTAGGGAGAAGTTAGGGGTTATTGCCCCTCTGGTGATGAACTAAGATGCACTGATGTGCATCAATCCAGTGGATATCACGGTCATATCTTGTGATCTGGATTGGTGATGGGGAGCTGCTACTCAGGGGGAGTAGCTGGTATGATTCTGAAGTGTTGGAGTTGTAAGTATGAGCCCTTTGCCATTGATGTCAAAGGGGGAGAGAAGACATGTGAAAAACAAGTGGTTGATGATCAAAGGGGGAGCAGTAAAGGAAGAGAAGACATGTGAATGGTTGTTGCTGATAGGGGGAGCTGTGACAGTAAGGAGAAGTTCTTGTGTTGATGGTTTTTCACATCATATGTTGCCATCAATGACAAAGGGGGAGATTGTTGCAAGTATGGGTCTAACCAGTGTTGTCATTGATGTCAACATACTCCTGTTGCAGTAATGACAAGGATTGGATGAGCTATGTGCTGAGGATATTGAGAAAATTAGTCATATCAGGAACAGAGAAGAACAGTGAAGACAGTAAGGTAAAGATCCAAGTTAAGATGACTATCAGAGGTTGCGGTTTAAAGGGTTTGTAGATATGAGTCTTAAGATGATCCAGTCTAGATTTTAGAGGTCCGCATGAAGATCTGAAGAAGTTACACTCAAGTAGAACCGGTTCTAGCAGGTGTTCAGAGGTGACAGAGTAACACAGATAGGTCCGGTGAGATCCGAAAATGCATTGTCCTATTGTGCAGTTTTGAGGAAGTGTTGAGGAAGTCTTTATGAAGTTTCAAATCATTTGGTTCGAGGCTTGAAGGTCCAGAAGCATCTGTTCTTTTGTGACAATGATGACAGACTGTGTTCTTGAGGTTCTGGATAAGGAGAGAAGGATTCCAATAAGCAGATGAAGTGTGGATGTTGTTGGTGATTCAGGTAATCTTATGGAGGTCTCTGGATCGTGTTCAGTTCATGTTTGTGGTCCGCATTGGAGTTGGAGCCCGCAATTGAAGAATAACTTTCAGATGTTGGTGTTCTTTCTATGACTAGCTGACCGGATATATTACACGTCTTGTGAATGTTCTTGTAGATGTTTTCTGACTTAGATGATTACTCCTAAGTCAATGCCTTGTATAAATAAGGGATTGTGAAGTCATTCCAAAAGGTGTCTTATGGAGATGTGAGTGTGGTAGCAAGGAAAGGAGTGAAAGACAGAGCAGAAGGTTATGGGCTTAAATGGAACTGATTCAAGCATGATGAAGATGCTATTCTCCAATTCAAGTTTGTGATCTTATAAGACAGTGAGTTTTTTGAAGGCAGTGAGCCTCTTGTGAGTAGTGTGCTCGGGCAGTTAGCCCTAATTGGTAGGTGCCATTTTGTTCTTTCTATTCTTCTAACAGAGAATACATTCTTGGGTTAATCACCCCGTGGTTTTTCCCTTAACTGACTTTTCCACGTCAAAATCTTGGTGTCTCATGTGTTCATGTGTTTTTGCTATTCATTCAATGTTTTATGTTTCTATGATTGATTCATTAATATGTTGCTAAACTACAAAGTGGAATTAAGTGTTTAATTGGAGGAAAGTTTTTGACAACTGATTCACCCCCCCTCTCAGTTGTCTGCCCTAAATCTAACAGGCAAAACTAAGCACTTTTGCCTTTTGAAGCATGTAGAAATTCCTTAGGATGAGGGAGATATTCACGGTCAAAGTTGCAGTCAACTAGCATCTAGATATCCACATGTCATCATTTCATAGCCGCGCAGAAGTAAGGTGATATGAGCTTAGCAGTCCACAGCCATACAATATCTGGATGTGCACCTATCAAATTTACCTTCACATCATGGGGAAACCATCATCCGCATGGATATAAACCTTCAATATTGGGATGCCTTTTGAAAATCATGATGACATCATCATCATGGTGAGCTTCGTTGAAAAGAGATCCCAATGATGTTAGGGTCATATTAGCACTGGGGGGATAACATGCTAGATATTAGGAAATATCAAGATGACCTCATCGTCATATAGAACTTTGCCGACGAGGAGATCTAGATGACATCATCAGGATGCCTTATAAATGCAGGATAATATGCCGGAGGAAGAATGTCTAGGTGACGTCATCATCATATGCGCTTCTTTGGAGAGGGGATCTGGATGGCGTCATGGTCATATTGGTGAAGGTCAGGGATATTAACTAACATGCCAGATATTAGGAAATATCTGGGTGATGTCATTGACATATAGACGAAGGGTCTAGATGACGTCATCAGGACATTCACGAATATCAAGGATGTTATAAAAGATCAAGGTGACATCATCGACATGAAGAACTTTGTTGAAGGGGAGATCTGGATGATGTCATGGTCACACTTGTGAAGATGAGGGATATTCACTAAGATCAGGGTGACGTCATTGACATGAAGAAATTTGTCGAAGGGGAGATCTGGATGACGTCACGGTCACACTCACGAATATGAGGGATATTAATTTAGCATCTGAATGTGAGGAAATATCCAGATGATGTCACCACCATATTCACAAGGAACCAGATATTAGTTAAGAACCAGATGTTAAGACAACATTCAGATATTGACTAAGGTCTGAATATGAAGGGGAGCTAGATGATGTCATCAAGATATCCGCATCAAAATGACTAAGTATGAAAAATGGGAAATCCCTACGAAGGCACTTGAAGACAAAAGGTTTCTGGGTTTTTTTGAGTTTTTTGCAAGGATTTTTCAAATAAGATTTTAGGAAATTTTGCAAGGCAGAGCATGAGGAAATGAAGGATTTAAGACTTGCAGGGCCATTCTCAAAGGATATCCAAGGGATATTCAAGGTGAACTGTTTGACTCTGGATAGAGGAAAATAGGTCAATAGTTACAAGGTCTACTTCTCCGACAGGGAGAACTCAGTCTTTGTAACAGCCATATATACAACATATGATATGGTTAAGAACAATACAGACTATGACCTATGTGAGTTGCTCCGGCAACAACTAATGGAGAACCTAAAAAGAACAAAGGACACAAAATACCCCTTCAAGTATGGAATTCTAATCATTTGTCTATTCTTCTATTTTTTGAAGGAGTTGCTAGGTATGGATAATATTGGTTGGCTTAGTCACTCACCAATAGTAGCACAAATTAGAAATCATCTGTAGGGTTTGGGAAATGCTGATAAACAAAATGCAATTTTATGGGGATATTTTAAGAATTTCTAAAAGAAAATGTAGGCTAGGGCTAGGATCCCTAAAAAGATAGTGAAGAAATATGAGGACATTGTGTTTATGGTGGATAAGGATAAATTCCTCATGGAGGCTATAGAACCTAGAACTGTATGAGTCTCAGCCATGGGCTATGAAGTCACAGAGGACATCCTCACTAGTGTGGTAGACCTGATGTTGAGCAAACCAAAAGACCCTAAGGAGGGAAGATTTGGAACATTTGAAGAATTATCTCTCAAAGTATATATGGAACAAAAACAACTAGAGATCAAAAGAAATGTAAAGAAATGGGTAGTTGATTATGTTGTGAGTCATGGGTTCATAAAGGAACAAATAAATGAAGCAAGAGCACAAGCAACTGAGACATCAAGTGCTCTAGAGGGGCAATCTTCAAAGGCTCTGAAGAAGAAAGAAGAGACATCTAAGAAAGAAAAACCCACATCTAGCTCTGGGAGAAGAACAAGAGCCTCATCCTCGGCAGCAGCTACCTTTAAGACCTCAGGACCCTCTATTGAGGTTGAGAAAGAAAAGACAGTGCCTGCATACATTGAAAAGCAAGTGCCTAAACCTAAAGAGAAAAAGAAAAGAAAGAAAACCAAGGCAACAAAAAGAGTATATGTGAGTCTTGGGGTTGGTGAAGAAGAAGAAGAAGAGACAGAGACTGGTGAAGAAGTTAAGGCAAAAGGGCTAAAGTTGATGAAACAACTGCAAGTAAAAAGGAGAAGCCCTCTGAAAAGGCTAAGGACAAGAAGAAGAAGAAAGGAGAAAAGACTGAGAGTAGAGAAGAAGAAGTAACAATATCCTTGGAGGCTACAGTCAATGCATTTTCTCAACATGGAAACCTAAAACCCATTCCTGATATGTATGATGAAAGATTAGATGCAGACAAGGTGATAATTGAAACAACAATTATAAGATATCTGGATATGTTTAACAAAGCCCTAATTGAAGTCATAGATGACTTACTAGATAGTCTTGCCAGCATCATGACAGCAAGAAAAGGAGCCATGGCCAAGGATGCTGAGTTAAGAGAATATGTTATGATAAAACTATGTCCAGATATCACCAGTGAAGGAAAGGGTAAAGTCACCAAGATACTTAATGAAAAGTTTAGAACAAAGAAAAGAGTCAATACTCTAATGTCTAGTGACACTGAGAAACTAGTTAAAGAAACTTAGGAAATAACATTGAGTGTGCTCCGTGAACTACAAATCTCAACTATAGTAGACACTAATGGGGAGGAACAAGATAATAGTGTTGACACTTCTAATGTTGTTCCAAAAGTGAATGTTGAGTAGCGCATGGACCAAAGTGGAATCACTCCTCTGGAAAAGATGAAGAGATGAAAGATTCTGAGAAAGAGAAGAGATTTGAAGAAGCAAAGGCAGCTCCTGAAGAGAATATCACTGAGAAACAATAAGAGTAGAGAGAAGAGATAAATGAACAAATGATGGACAATCTTGCTCTGGAACCAGAAAGAAATGAACAAGAGCACAGTCAAGAACCTCCTCTAGAGAGACAAGATGTTGAGGTATCTCAAGTTGAAGATAGGAGAGACATTGCTGACTCTCTAATAGATTTTTTGGAGAAGCAGAAGGAAGCTCAAATTTTGACTGCACCTGAGCTATTGCAAGGACCTGTTAACCTTGCCACTTTGTCCCCACTACAAAAATTAAGATAGGACAATTTTCCAAACCACTACATAAGAAGAGATATTGAAATCTCATATGGAGGACGACGAGCTGATAGAAGATGCATGGACAATTTTTGAAAAGTTATTGCCCAAAATAAGGAGAGATGCATCCTTGGCCCCTACTGCACAAATGAAAAAGTTAATGGAATCAATCAACTCTCATTTTGAGTCCTTTGAACAAGCTGCAGAGAAGAAGTAAGGGCAGAGATTGATGACAAAACATTAGTAGAGCTAAAAGATTAAATTTCTAAAGATAGAGTTTTTTAAGATAAAAGCATAGAGTATGCATAGACTATTATCAAAGAGGCCAGTGGAATATATCAAACCTGTCTTACATGGCCTAAGAAGACCAAGGACTTAAAGGAGAAAATAGAAGGATGGGAAAAACAAATAATGAAAATTTCCAAAAGTTATGATCTGGTAAAGGATGTTGTTGGCCACAAAAGGGCAGAAGTTGAGACCATCCATTCTAATATACATAAGCTGCAGATGTAGGAGGCCATAAAACACATAATGAGTCATCTTCAGGAGATAGTGAGCTTCAAGATTGCATCCATGGCTAAACTTGTAGCAGCTGCAGAGTAGACAAGGCAAATCATTGAGGCCCTTGCTACTGCGAAGAAGGTAGAAGAGTTGGTGTCCCATATTAATGGACACATATTAGTTTTGAGTGATGCTAAAGTCAGATGGGATCAAGATATGGCTCAATTAAGGACACTCAATTTAAATATTCTCCCTTTAAAATAGTAAGACATAATTTTTTGATTTCACTTGTATATATGCAGAGAGTAGAAAAACAGTTTTAAAGTTTTGGCAACTTGTACATATCTTTGTATCATACACCTTTTCCATTGATGTCAAAGGGGGAGAATGAAGCATGTGAAAAACATTTGAAAATTAAGAAGAGAAGCATGAAGTTAGGGGGAGAAGTGTGTAAAGAGAAAAGGGGAGCAGTGTAACAGTTTTTCACATCAAGTGTTGCCATCAATGCTAAAGGGGGAGATTGTTGGCAACTTGGCAAACATCATTAAGAGAGAGACACTGCTGGTATGATGATGAATGTATGTGCATGATGTTTGAAGGTATTGTCATTGATGGCAACAAGAAAAGGAATAAGGTTGGGACAAAGATTTTGGTCTGGTGAAGAAGACTTAGTCATTTTAGCTAAGTGTTGGCAGTATACAAGAGACAACGATAGAGAGACGGTGTAATGGCTAGCATTGGTCTAGAGTTGAAGATCAGATCATGTAGCTCTGGTATGTTGTTTGCAGTCCTTAGGTAATCTTATATCCAAGATTTTAGCTCTTGATAAGTACCAGAAGCATATCTTCAAACAACCTAAGTTCGGCAGAGTAGAATATAGTGTTATTTAGAGCAGAACACTCAATTGATTTGGTCCACATTCCTCCAGTGTTCCATATCTTGTTATGCAGTTTTGAGGTGTTGTAAACACTTGTATGAAGTGTCTATATCTTAAGTTATAGGTTCTGAGATCCATCAAAAAGATAGATGTGAGTGTCTAAGTATCGATACTTGGTTTGGTAGAACTTGACTGTGGCAGGGCATGTGTTCTTGTGGTCTACATTTTTCCACAAAAGGATATTTGGCTTTGTGGTTCTGGAGGTATGATCTATGATGTCTAAGGAGTCTCTGATATGATCTTGAGCAAGTGTCGTGATCAGCAGTGAAAGATGTAGTTTGACAGATAGACTGAGTCAGTAATAGTCTGTGTTTAAGGTCGACATGATAGTGTGATGTGTGTGCGGTAAGATCTGTTGTTTGGAATCTTATCCTAAGTGGTTCTATAATTGGAGCCAACATATGTGAATGTGATTCAAGTGTTGTTTGGATCCGTTGTCAATTTTGGTGAATGAATTTGGCCGACAAGTTACATAAGGCATGACTACACACTGCATCTTATTAGGTCGACCTAGTATGAAGATTCTATGTGTTGCGGATATATATGGGATCATATTTAGCATTTGAATGAGTAGATGTGAATGTGAATATATGTGTGTGCAACTTGCAAATTTTGATGGGTTTGTGAGTGTGATAAGAGCAGAAGAAGAGAGATCTTAATCTCATGTAGGAGCAGAGTAGTGAAACAGAGTAGTCAGAGATGAAGAGTTTTGAGATAGTATTTATGTGCCTCATTAGAGCTATAACAATGCATGTGTATATGCAATCAAAGCAGTTCAACTTGGCAGTGAGCCACCCTTCTTCTTTCTTTCTTTCTCTAGGCAGTGAGCCTTCTTACAGTGAGCACTTATTTTGGGTAGTGAGCCCTGGGCAGTGAGACCTAAGGCAGAAAGCCTCTATTGTAATTTGGTATTGTTCCTAACTAATATATTGTAAGCTAACACTAACTATGGTTTTTCCCAATTTTGGATTTTCTACGTAAAAATCCTGGTGTTCATGTGTGATGGATTGTGGTTGCTTCTTCTATGTTTAATTTGCTTTATTATTGCATGCGGTAAATAGATTACTAGTTTAATAAGTAAAAGGTTTGATAGAATACTGATTCACCCCCCCCCAAGTATTTTGGGTGTTCAACAATAGGTATTAGAGCCTAGTTCCTTGGAACAAGTCTAACAGCTTGAGGAAGATCTTGGAGATTGAACACATGATAGGTAAAAAGTATTCTACTCCTGAAGAAATTGATTCAACTAAAACTATGGAAGAAGATTGCATGCTTGTCGGTGAAGAAGAAATAAAGGCTGATCTTGAAGATGTTGAGAAGGTTGAAAATAGAAAACAGAGATCTGAAAGATAATGTCAAGGAAGTAGATGAATGCATCAGAAAATTGAGGGAGCAAGTCAAGAGATTCAAAGAAAAGCACAAGGAGATTAGTGAACAATTGAGATCAACAAATGAAACCTTGAATGATCTGAAAGTGGAAGTTGTAGAAAGAGCAAAAGAAGAAGAAGACCTAAATTAGTTGGTGAAAAACAAATTTGAAGAATGTACTAAGCTTGAACAAGAAGTTGTGATTCTGAAGACATATATGAACAAGGCAAAAAATTATGAAGAAAAGTTCAATATAAGCTCTACAAAACTTGATGAAATTATTGGTATTTCATTTATTAATCATTTGTTGGTTATATATTTGGCATTTTTACTTCTTCATTATTAAATTTCTTAAAAATATTGCATTTTTAGAAAACCTAGCTAGTCTTGCACCTAGAGTTTATTGAGTAGAATCTTATTTCAAATCTTTGTGATGTTGATTAGTTGTTCAAATCTTATGTTGCATTGTTGTAGCATTTTATAAATATCATTTGTGTTCAAATTACGAAGAAAAAACATTCTTGCATCAAAGAATTTGGTTTAGAGAATAAACATTTAAGATCTAGGGTTTGATAGTAAAACCCTAGCTAGTCTTGCATTTAGTTGTTACATTTGAAATCTTATTTTCAGATCTTTATTATGTTGAATGATTGCTAAATCTGATTATACATTGTTTTTCCATATCATATCTGCATATAATAGACAAGTCATTTCATCATGGCCTCTTCTAGTTGTTCCTCTTTGGAATCTTTGCATGCATATATTATAGACTTTGAATTTTTTTCTAAATTCATTAATATGCATCCATATGTATTAGATCACATAGCATTCATGTATGATATTGATATTTCTATATGTTCCATATAAGATATCCTTTGTTAGATATCTGATTTTTCTAGCTTCATGACTCTCATTGGTGTGTATCGTTTGATATTAGAAGACTTTACTAATATCATCTCCATGAATTGTCATGAGAAAGATGATGGTGATAGTTCTTCTTCTACTTCTACTACAAGCCATGATAATTCCATGTCTATTCCCATGGATCTCCTCTCTAATACATATGATGGTGACCTAGCTTTGCCTATGTCACCTTATGTTTTGGATCCCTCTCCCAAAATGATTCCCACTCATGAGGATATTTTGGCACAAGAGGAAGAGGATGAAATACAGGGGTTAGAGTAAAAAGAATTTGAAAATTTTTTAATGTCCTAAAATGATAAATTTTATATGCTTACTAGGGTTTCTAGGCCTCAGACACAATGGTGAGGTCGGATTTGCCCTAGGAGGTTTTTTTGTGATAGGTCACCTTCAGATCTTGGCCAAAATAAGCTTGAACCTTCAACAAAGAACTAGTAAAACCCTGTAAAACAAGCCTTGATTGAGGGATAGGTGTCCCACTGAGCTTGCCAAATGAAGATCAGAAAATAGACAAGGTAAATCACAAAGATAATGAAATCAAATCAATACCTTCACCTTAGACTATTCCTTTCCCATCGATAGATTGTATTGAAGTTGCACCCAATACTCCAATGACTATGCTCAAATGCTATTATGGATTGATTGAGATGTGTGTTGGAAAGAGACACTACTATGAATAAGACTTGAATGTTGTCATTAAAGGCAACAAGGGAAAGAGGTTGCATTAGCATGACAAGAAGACATCATTCCAGAAGAGCAAATTGGTTTGGCAATAAGGCACAAAAGTATTCAAGTCCGGAAGGCTAAAATGACCAAGTATGGACAGTGTTTAGAGTAAGGGAAAGAAAGTGAATCAGTATGCCTCCACAGATGAAGACTGGAAAATGCAGTTTAGATATGATGACTCATAGCCATTTGATGATGATATATTCCAATGTTTAATTCATGACTTCCTCCAGAAGTCATTTGGAGAAAATGTCTAAGTTTGGATGAATAGAGGTAAGATAGGAAATGTGTACAGTGTAAAGTAAAATGGTCCGCATTTCTCCACAAGTGCATATTTTGTCATGCGGTTCTAAGGCAACCAAAAGACATGTCATGACTACCTAAATCTAGAGTTGTAGAGTCTGACATCCACCGGAAAGGTAGCTACAAGCTGTTGAGTATCGCTACACCGTTTGATAGAGTTTGACTGTGATAGAGTCTGAATTCAGATGGTCCACATTTTGCCGCTAAAGGATATTTTGCTTTGCAGTTTTGAAGGTATGATCTATGATGTCTGAAGAGTCTTTGACATGGATTTGAGCAAGCCCTGTGGTCCGCAGTAAAAGATGTAGTCTGACAGATGAACTGAATCAGTGGCAGTCTGAGTTAGAGGCCAACATAATAAGTTTGAATTGTATGCGGTAAGTTGTATTGTTTAGAACTTAATTCTAAGTTGTTAAGTAGTTGAGGCTGACATATGTGAATGCAATTTAAGTGTTGTTTGAGTTCACTGGGAGCTTTGGTAAATGAATTTGGCCGACAAGCTACTTAAGTTATGAGTGCATGCTTCACTTTCTTAGGCCAACCGAATATGAAGATATCAAGTGTTGCGGATATATATAAGGGATCGAATTCAGTATTTTGGGTAGTGATGCGAATGTGATAGAGACACATGTACGACATATAGTGGGAAGCAATTTGTAAAGTAGAAGAAGAGAGATTTTACTCGCATGTAAGGGCAGAGCAGTGAAACAAAGTAGTCAGACATGAAGAGCTTTGAATCAATTTTTTGTGCTTCATTGGAGCTATAACCATGCATGTGTAGATGCAATCTGAGTAGCTAAACTTGGCAGTGAGCCATTCTTATTTCTTCTTTCTTTCTCTAGGCAGTGAGCCTATTTTGGCAATGAGCTTTTCTTGCAGTGAGCATTTCTCAAGGCAGTGAGCCCTAAGGCAGTGAGCCTTATTGTAATCTAGTATTGTGCTATATTAATAAATTGTGAGCTAACACTCACTGTGGTTTTTCCCTTTTTGGGTTTTCCACATAAAATTCCTGGTGTTTATGTATTATGTCTTTGTGGTTGTTGTTTCTATGTTTATTCTACTTTCATATTATTAACTTTGGAAATTGGATAAATAAATTTGTGAAGAAGTGGTTTTGTGGAATATTGATTCGTCCCCCTCTCAGTATTCCTTATTCTCAACAATGTGTTGTTTGCTCTATAATGAAACCAACAGCATAACAATACTTGAAATTGTAATAAATAATAATTGCTTAGATGAGGGTTTATTTATAGAGGCTTGATATGATGGATGAAGGGCTACGATTAAGAGGTTGAATCAATAGTGGAGATTTGTTGAGACAATATTAGGGCTTGGATAAGGATTTCTAGGGCTTATTTTGTGTGAACGATTGAGATTAAAAGATGTTTGTTTTGTAATGTATGGATATGATTAAAAGGTAGTTTGACTTTTGTGCAAGTGGGTGAGGACAAAATAGGAAATGATTAATTAAATAATAGATTTAATTAATTATTGGAGAGGGTTCATATGTGAGGATAAAATTAATTAAATAAATATGAATGATTTATTTAATTAATTTGGGATAGAGGATTAAATGGATTATTTTTTTTTTTTGGTGTCTGGTAAACTTTTTTCACGTGACCGGTGACGCTGGCATGACATGCCCTCCGGTACCACAGCGATGGGGGGAGACTGGACCTCATGACAATCTTCACCACAACAGAATTACTTAGCCAATCGAGCCACGGCCCCCGCCCTGATTAAATGGATTAAATTAGTTAAATAAATATATTTTATTTAATTAATTTGGGAAAATGATAATCCTAGGACGAAGGATGTCGCAAAGTGTTGCAAGATGATGTCAACAAGGTGTCTAGGTGTCAAAAGTGTCGCAAGACGACACAAGGTGATGGAAGTGATATGTTGATGGGACATGCTTAATTTTAGGTGTCTACAGATTCTGTTTATGTTTTCATTCCTGCATTTTTTCCTCTTTGCAAATCCATGACTCTGTTACCGAATGGAGCAGGCACCACCCTGGTTGGTGATGGGCCAACAACCTTTAAAATTATTGAATATCTCTCGTTCTCCTAAATCATGCATAGTTTTTTCTTCATCTTATTCTTGTGTAAGCAATGTTAAGTGGATTCATATGCTAGGGAAGAATAATATAGCTATGATCTTTGGGTGTAGGGTAAGAGTGAGTTTTCTTCTACTTGTTTGAGGACTTTAGGTCTATACGTAGCTAGTGTTGACATGAATTTAGTGATATATTTTGGGATTCATAACACATTGGGTATGATTGGTTAAGGGCCTTGAGCTGAATTATTTTATTTCTCTTTAATTGTCATGTGTTTGAGACCTTAGGGAACACCCCCCTTGGCCTAGTAGAGCCTGCAGATGAAGGTGAGTTTACCCACTCACAACAATTAGTCCATTCATGCCATTATCTGATCATAAGTCTTACCCATTGCCTAAGCACAACATATCCTTGGCCTTAGGTTTTGGTGTTGAGTCTTTAGGATAAGTGGAATCACATGTTTGAGCATCAGCATAATCATCATAAATTTCAACCTATCATCAATAGGTAGTTTGTAATGCAAAATTTTCCAAGTCATAACCTGAGTATCCATGTCAGATTTAGACTTCCAAATTTGTGCACTCAACTTGGTCCAAAATTTCTCATTAAATCTACATTTCCACTTGGAATTCAAAAGAGGATTTAAACATAAACAAGGAAGAAGCCTACTATAGATTTTCTTCAAGGGAAATATAGTGAAGTGGTGAGTTGAAAGCCATAACCAGTCTTTAAGAATGTTACAAGGGGTAGTGGTACATATTTTCATCAATAGTTCCAAAGGGACCAAAGATTGTACAAAGATAAGAAGAGGCCTAAGGATTCAAAAGGATGGTCTAAAACTCATGGGAAGAAGAAGATAGTTAAGTGTTGGAACTATGGTAAGAGGGGGCATGTGAAGAAAGAATGCAGAAACCCAAAGAAACAGTGGGATTCCTCTACTGAAAAGTCCTCAAATGTAGGTGTTGAAGGGTAAGTGCAAGAAGATGAGTTCACTTTTTGGCCAAAATGTGGAAGTATTTTTCCTGTTTTTCAAATTTTGTCGTACTTGGAGTGACAATTTGAAGCACTTGTACATAAAATATTAAGATGATGTAAAAATAAGAAATGTAGGATTTTGTTTCTAGTTTTCAAATATGTATTTTTTTCTAATACCTAGATGATGCAAGTTGGTTTCTTATTGGATGTACAAAAAGTGGCTTTTTAAAAGTCCCCTGATTTTTGCAAAAGCATGCATGTGTACGACCAACATTATTTGACCTAAATTAATGTATTTTTCTAATTCCTTTTGTAGAAAGATTCTCAAGATGTTGAATTTTGGTCAAGATATTTTTTTGAAATTTTTTGATAAATATTTTTTTTATTAATTTTTTAATGGCCCTAATTAGTGTTTTTTAAAACCCCTCGTGTACGACCAATAGAATTTGATCTAAACTAATCAATTCACTAAAAAAAATTCATCATGTAGAGAATGATGTCTAGTTTGGTCAAACATAATTTTTTTTCAAGAAAATTTTAAAATCAAAAGTTATTCAAAAAATAGTAATCTATGTTATTTCAAGTTTATGAGTTAGTTTGTTTGGAAAATAAATAATAAATTGAAAATTATGTTCAATAGTAAAAAAAATTACATATTTCAAAACTAGACTTTGAGATCTATAATGGGTTTTAATTTCGTTAAAATATTCTAAAAAAAAAAAAGTCGTCAGCCATAGTGGTGAAACTAGTTTTTTCTCTTGTTGTTTTCATGGTCTCCTAGTTGCAGGTCCAAAGCTAAGGCATGGGTTTCCAATCCTAAAACCAATGCAAATTGGTGGGTTTGAAATTTCAAAATTTTAGAAATAGGTACCTGTTATAAATGGGTGCCCATTATAAATGGGTGCCCGTTTTAAAAATAACAGGTACTCGTTTCTAAAAAAAAAATTAGCCATAGGCATGTAAAAAAAAAAAATTTTGAAAATGGGTACCTATTTTCAAAAAAGAAAAATTTACATACCTATGGCTAATTTTTTTTTTTGAAAATGGGTACCCGTTTTGCTTCGGAAGCCTGATCCTAAATAGGTACCCATTTTTTTCAAAACAAGTACCCGTTCCAAGCGGCATTTTTCATCCGTGGAAGACTTTCGCGAAATGTATACTCAACTTCTTGCTTTAACCCTAAAGTTTTACTTTCTGCATGTAATGTTATGTCTAATGAATAGTGGTTGATTGACTCAGGTTGCTTGTATCATATGACTCCTCATGAGGAATGATTCTCCACATATGAGAGATATGATGGAGGTAATGTTTACCTTGGGGATAACTCTACATATCTGATTGCTGGCCAGAGAAAGGTACAATTGTATTTTAGTGGTGGGAAAATTAAAACCCTCCCTGGTGTTTTACATATTCCTATTTTGGCTAGAAATCTTATCTCTATTTCAAAGTTCAATGATTTAGGAATGCATGTAACATTTAATAAGCATGGTTGTAGACTAGTGAGAGGAAGCTTGTTGGTGCCCAGGAGAACAAGGATGGGAACTTTGTTTAGGCTTGAGGCCACTATAGTTTGTAAATCCACCAATGTAACTGAAACTACTAAAAAAACATGTATGTTGTGGCACTGTAGATTGGTGAGAGGAAGCTTGGTGGTAGCCAGGGGAATAAGGATAGGAACTTTGTTTAGGCTTGAGGCCACTACAGTTTCTAGATCAACTAATGTAACTAAAACTATTGAAAATACATGTATGTTGTGGCACCACAGATTAGGCCACATAAGTGAAAATGTTTTAAAAATAATTATGAATAAAAAATTGTTGGATGGTTTCTCCTTTTCTGATGATCGCATTGATTTCTGTGAGCATTGTGTGTTTGGTAAATAGAACATAAATTCTTTTCCTTTAGGAAGCAATAGAGCAAAAAAGAAACTAGAAAATTATTCATTCGGATGTGTTTGAACCAGTGGATAATGATTCTATTGGAAAGTCTTGTTATTTCATTACCTTCATTGATGATGTATCCAAATTCACATGGATTTAATTTATGAAGCATAAATATGAATTTTTCATTAAGTTTAAGGAGTTTAAAGTCTTAGTAAAGAACCAATCAGGACTTAAGATAAAAAAAATTAAGATCTTACAATGGAGGGGAATATTACTCTAAAGAATTTGATGTGCTCTGTAAGCATGTAGCTATCATAAGACAAAATACAACTTGATATACACCACAACAAAATGGTGTTCTAGAAAGGATGAACCAAACAATAATGGAAAGAGCCAGAAGTATGTTAAGTGAGTATAGTTGAATAAATACTTTTGGCTAGAAGTTGTGAGTATCGCTTGTTACTTGTTAAATAAATCTCCTCGTAAGGTTCTTGATTCGACACCTTATGAAGTGTGAACAAGTAAGAAAACTTTTGTTTCACATTTAAGAGTTTTTGGAAGTGAGGCTTTTTTTCATGTGCCTAAGGAAAAGTGATCTAAGTTGGATCCAAAAGCACAGAAATGCATCTTCATTGGATATGATGAAATGTAAAAAGTTGTTAGCTTTGGGATCCTTTAACCTCAAAAGTTATTTTTTCTAGAGATGTGATTTTCAGGGAACTTAGAGCTATTTCTGATCCTTTACAACTAGAAGAAAATGAAATGAAGAAGATAGTGAATTTTTATTTACAGTAAGAAAATGCACATCAAGAAGAACAAAATGACAAATTAAGGGATAAAGAAGAAGAAGATTCAAGTGAAAGTTCATATGAGGAAGACTTTGTTGTTACAAAAGAAGTTGAGCTTACAGAAGAACATGAGGAAGAATCTCTTACTCCACCCTTGAGAAGATCCACAAGACAATGGAACCCAATTGATATGTATAGCCCACTAGATTTTCGTTGTGTATTTGCTTTATTGAGTACTGGCAATGAACCTAGATCCTACAGGGAAGCTATTCATGCAGATGATAGTGAGTCTTGGTAGCTAGCCATGCAAGAGGAGATGATGTCTTTAGACTCATGTGACACTTGGGATCTTGTACATTTACTCAAAAGAAGAAAGGCCATAGGATGTAAGTGGGTCTTGAAGAAGAAGTTTGGAGCAAATGGTTCGCTATAGAAGTACAAGGCCAGATTGGTAGCCAAGGGATATTCCCAGAAAGAGGAAGTTGATTTTGGTAAAAAATTTTCTTCTAATGCTAAATTATTTTCTATTAGATTTCTTTTATCCATTGTTACATCTTATGATTTTGAAAGTGAGCGAATGGATGTTAAGACTGCATTTTTGCATGGAGATCTAGAAGAATAAATTTATATGCAACAAACTACAGGTTTTGAGGTAAAAGGGAAAGAAAAATAGGTATGCAAGTTAAAAAGATCTCTTTATGGTTTAAAACAGTCCCCCATAATATGGTACCAAAAGTTTGATTCATTTGTTTTGAAATTGGTCTTTGTTAGAAGTGAAGAGGATCACTATGTCTACATTCGATGTATTGATAATCATATTCTGATTATTACCTTATATGTGGATGATATGTTATTTTTTAGTAACACCAAGGGTATGATCAGTGAGTTGAAAGCTCAAATTTCACGTGCATTTGACATGAAGGATCTAGGGGCAGCTAGGTATATTCTAGGAATGGAGATCAAAGGGGATCGAGGTAATAGAAAGCTTTGGTTATCACAAAGTAAGTATGTGAATACTATTTTGCACAGATTTGACATGCAAGATTGCAATCCATTTAGAATTCCTTTATCAGTTGGTACTAATCTTTCATTAGATATGTGTCTTAAGAATGACAATGATTTAGAGGATATGTCTGATGTGGCATATGCTAGTGTTGTAGGAAGTTTGATGTATGCAATGGTTTACACTAGAACATTTATATTGCCCAAGAATTGGGAGTTTTGAATAGGTTTATGTCTAACCTTGGCAGAGAATATTAGAATTATGAAAAGAGGGTGTTAAGATATTTACGTAGTACTTTTGATTACTGTTTGGTTTATTTTGGTACTAACAGTATGGATAAGATATTGGACATACAGGGTTTTGTTGATGCAAATTGGGCATGTGACTTGGATAGTCGAAGGTCCACTAGTAGCTATATGTTCACTTTGTTTGGAGGAGTTGTGAGTTGGATGAGTAAGAGGTAGCCCATTGTTGCTTTATCCACCATCGAACTAGAGTATATGGTTTCTACTCATGTCTCTAATGAGGTAGTTTGGTTACAAAGATTGTGTACATGTATTGGTTTTGATTACAAGATTATTCAAATTGGTTGTGATAGCCAAAGTGCAATATGTTTGGCCAAGAACCCTATGTATCATGCACATACTAATCATGTGGATGTTCAATACCATTTTGTTCATGAAATGATTGCTAATGGTCAGATTGAGCTGAAGAAGGTTGACACTCAGAAAAATGTTGTAGATTCACTTACTAAACCTGTGAGCACAGAAAAGTTTGTGGTGTAGGAAGGCCATGGGCCTTGTTCCTAGTGCTTGGTTGTTTTATGTTTTCCCATGGATGTATTTACAATGTATGATGTCAACTTGGAGAATGTAAGGATTAAGGTGCCATCAACCTTGTAAATCGTATGTAATTAATTACTCCTAATATTATTTGTAAATCATTCATAAGGGATGAAGTATTCACCAAGTAGCGATCTTGTTTCAGCCACAAGTTTGATTCTAGTACCTAAAAGATATATGTTATCTGGGGGGTGTAGGGGGATACCCCCTATGGGGTCTGGGGGTCACACTCCTCGGTGGGGGTCAGGGCGCAAGCCACATTCTATATATAAATTACCATTGTAAATTTGGACCATTTATCATTAGGTTGCAGATCTGACAATAGAAGTTATGTTAGAGTGTTTTACCCTAGAAGGCAACACTCTTTTAAGAGGATATTGTATTACTACTGTGGATGGGTATTACAGGGGCTAGTGGATTGAAGACTGGAGAGGAGATTGATAGTGTTGTATTGTAAACTCTATTTGAAGTTAATACAGACTGGTACATCTCTTCTTGTGTGGAGTTTTTTCCCGAAAGGGTTTCTCCATGTAAACACTGTGTTATGTGTTTGATCTTCTATTCTATTATTTCTTTGTGTTGATTTTGTATTATCTCCATTTTGGCTTTGCACTAGATTAATAGTTATAGTTGTAATCAGATTTCCATTATATATAGTTGTTCACCTTCATTTCTAACAGAAGTATGGAAGTCAATCTAGGTGTTATTTCAGACCGTATTATATTGGATGCCTGGTTTATGTATGCACATGTCTATTTGTGATAATATTTTGTAATGGCTGCAAATCTTTCAATAAATCAATATAAGACCATTGCTTCTATTATCATTTTATATTGTCTCCATTAATATCTGAATGTTTCAAGGAATTCAAGGGGTTCTTGGGTTTACATTCGCTATTCTCTATATTAAGTCTTTGTTAGTTTGTATTCAAGGAATGCATTGAATATGTTTTCTTAAGTAGTCAAGTGAGCACGCTTTTAGGACATATATGTGGGATATTTTGGATCTATTGTAGATAACTAAGAATAGGTATAGTTTTGAGGATAGGAGGGCATTTGAGGACTTAATGTTTCTGTAAGGTAGAAACCAAGTCAATTAAATCCATTTGGATGTTGTGATTTCTTTATCATTGTGGGTACTGGTCCAAATATGACTTTGTTGTTGCAGGGTTGGGCATTAGTCCAAGCAGTTGAGTATAGCCTTGCACTTCTTTAAAATGAAAATTATTTTCATAGCTTGTAAGTTATTTGTCCTACCGTTATGCACAATGTCCAATATTCTAAATTTTGTGAAATCTCATGTGATCTTGTGGCTGATACCCATCTTGAGAGGACTTGTGGATATTGTATTCTCTAGGTTAATGGTGTTATAAGAGGTCACCCATGAATACATTTACAATATTATAAATCAATGTATTTTAGTGACACATCATTTAACCTAATTGCCTTAGTTAGAGATCAACTAGGCTGTCTATTTGCTCTCTTCATATTTCAAAGATATATGGGAACACCCTCTCGAGCTTGGCAAGGCTCAAAGTGCAGAGGAGATTATTCACCCACCTATTCATTGGCTTTACTTCAACCCAAGTTTAATCATAGGTTTTCTCTCTATTTGGAGTTATTTAGTCCTTGGGTCTTGATAGTGAAGCAGATGCCTTAGAATTAAGGGATTGCAATAAAAAGCACCAACATGTTTCTTCTATTCATCAAGTAGCGCAACACACATGGCTGGAAACTTTTGCATGTAATCTTTACGGGTGACTCTTGACTTATATAGAGAGAAGGCGAACAGTGTAAAGTAGTCGTGCTTCTAAAGACAACACTTAGACAAGGAAAATACTTAAAATTACATCCCAAATACATTACCTTATAATCACCAAATTAGAGGGGTAGTGGATTGTGAGGAAGAACTGTTTGGTCTATCATGCTTGCATTTGCAATCATTTCCATTGTTAAATTTTCCAAATGCTTAGAACTTTGGTTGAAGTCTCCTTTGAATCCCACAAATCCACAGGCACCCAAGCCGATCTACTATAAATTGGAAAATGAAAATGGAGGGAAATACAAACTCAGAAAGGAGAAAGTAGAATAATGATGTGAAGGAGAACAAACAATTTTTTCAAAATAGTTTTGAAGGAATTAGCTCTGCTAGGGTTTCTTTGAAGCTGACCACCATTATTCTTTCTAGGTTCCATACCGCGCTCTAGGCACATGAATTATAGCCTTTTTTCTATACACCCGCATTTATTGCGGCTTTTTGGCCATTTAAATGCCTCCTATCACTTCTAACCCAACACTTGTTGCTGGTGTTGGCAGTTTCTCAACTCTGCACAATGGCTCCCCCACTGACCAAGCGTCCCTGAAAGTTTGTTCCGAAGGTGTTTCACGAGGTAAGCCTTTAGACTCTCCTGTTGATGTTATTTTACCATCACAGGAATTTGATATTGCTTGTTTATGGTTAGAGCAGCATACTCTGATTGGTTACTTTGTAGGAAGAACTCCCCCTGAATCTATGCTCAAAGAATGGGTCCAAAAGGCTTGGGTCCCTCATGGGGTCTGCCTTGATACAGTCCAGAATCTGACCAAAGGCTTTTTCCTTTTCTACTTTGTGGAAGTTAGCCACGTTCAAGCAATTTTGAACCATGGTCCTTGGTATGTTCGGTCTTCCCTGTTGGTTTTCCAATAGTGGACCCGTGATTTTGTGGCTTCTGATGATACCAAACACTAGGTTCCTATGTGGATTGAATTCATTGGCTTGCCTTTGCCTTGCTTGCATTTCTTGCATGACATTGCTTCTTCTCTAGGAAGAGTCATTTGTGTTGAACCAGATAGGTTCTTTCAAGTGCGCCCTCAAAAACGTGTTTGTGTTGAGGTGGATCTTTCAAAAGACCTCAAGGAATTTATTGACATTCAAATTGGTCCCCTTCGGCACATTCAGAAAGTCACATATTTTAAATTGGTGGCTTGATTTGGTGGTGGCTCATGGGGTAGACCAATGGAGGGAACAGTTTGAAAATGGAGGGAAATACAAACTCAGAAAGGAGAAAGTAGAATAATGATGTGAAGGAGAACAAACAATTTTTTCAAAATAGTTTTGAAGGAATTAGCTCTGCTAGGGTTTCTTTGAAGCTAACCACCATTATTCTTTCTAGGTTCCATACCACGCTCTAGGCACATGAATTATAGCCTTTTTTCTGTACACCCGCATTTATTGCGACTTTTTGGCCATTTAAATGCCACCTACCACTTCTAACCCAGCACTTGTTACTAGTGTTGGCGGTTTCTCAGCTCTGCCACTGACCAAGCATCCCTGGAAGTTTGTTCTGAAGGTGTTTCATGAGGTAAGCCCTCAGACTCTCCTGCTGATGTTATTTTACCATCACAGGAATTTGATACTACTTGTTTATGGTTAGAGCAGCATACTCTGATTGGTTACTTTGTAGGAAGAACTCCCCCTAAATCTATGCTCAAAGAATGGGTCCAAAAGGCTTGGGTCCCTCATGGGGTCTACCTTGATACAGTCCAGAATCTAACCAAAGGCTTTTTCCTTTTCTGCTTTGTGGAAGTTAACCACGTTCAAGCAATTTTAAACTATGGTCCTTGGTATGTTCAGTCTTCCCTGTTGGTTTTCCAATAGTGGACCCATGATTTTGTGGCTTCTGATGATACCAAACATCGGGTTCCTACGTGGATTGAATTCCTTGGCTTGCCTTTGCCTTGCTTGCATTTCTTGCATGACATTGCTTCTTCTCTAGGAAGAGTCATTTGTGTTAAACTAGATAGGTTCTTTCAAGCGTGCCCTCAAAAATGCATTTGTGTTGAGGTGGATCTTTCAAAAGACCTCAAGAAATTTGTTGACATTCAAATTGGCCCCCTTCGGCACACTCAGAAAGTCACATATTTTAATTTGCCCAATGCTTGTTATTGTTGCCAGTCAGTCGAGCATAAAATTAGGGACTACCCTCTTGTTGTGCCTCGAACCCGAGTTTTACCCAGGGAGATTGTTCAGGCATGTCCAATGGAAACTGTGTCCAAGGAGGTGGCTTCTAAGCCAATGGACACTTGGGCCACTGTTACCAATCGCAAACACAAAGCGAAAGCCTCTGTGGATGCTCTCAAAGCTACTAAGTCAGCTAAGGATGTTTCAAAGCTTTCTGCGAATGGTGGGAAGGACAAAATTAGGAGTCCTATTGTGTTGCCTTCGCAGTAACGATCACCACCTAGGGCACGAGCACGTGCCAATCCATCTTTATCACCTCAATGGCGCTCTCGTAGCTGAGAGCTTCCTGAGGAGGGTGAAATTGTTCAGGAGGTTACAAACTAGCAAATTCCTCCTCTCCAATTTGCGTCAAACCCCACCGACTTTCTTCAGAACGGATTTACTTCCTTTGAAAGCTTGGATTTTGGGGAGATGGTGGAGGATTTTACATGAATTTTCTCTCTTGGAATATTTGAGGTCTCATTGACCTCACTAGTAAGTACGTTGTTTGTGATGCTCTCCATCACTATGCTTCGCTTGATGTTCTGTGCCTACAAGAAGTTAAAGTAACAGGCTTTCTCTTGTCCTCGGCTTGCCGTTGTATTTGGTCGGCCAGTAAATTGTTTTGCACCGCCCATGAAGTTGGCAAAGGTGGTGTTGCTACCCTTTTGTCCCCTTGGTGGCTTGATTTGGTGGTGGCTCATGGGGTAGACCCCACCAACCACTTAGTCTGGACACTTCTTAACATTAATAATCATTCCTTTGGGATTATTAATATCTATGCTTCAAATGATGCATCAGAAAGATCTACTCTGTGGTGGTGGATTGCGGATTCACTGCCAGTGGCCATGTGGCTTATTTGTGGGGATTTTAATATGGTTCAAAGGGCTAATCACAAAGATGGCATTCTTCCTTTTCGTTGGCCACCTGGAGAAAGAGAGGCGTGGTTCCATATGCGCAATAAATTGGGACTTTATGATCCCAATGTTGGTCGTTGTCACTCCAGTCCTTTCTGGCATACTTGGTGCAATTTTCAAACTGGAACTGATAGGGTCTTTAAATGCCTTGATCGTGCTATGATTTCAGCACAATCTTTTTTCAATTTTGCCACGTCATCCAACCTTCCTATGCAGCCGTTAGTGGATGTGACATTGTCATACCACTTTCCAATTTAGTTTACCATTGAGTGGCAACTCACTCAACCACGTGCCATGAAATCTCAATTTTTTCTGAACACCTCCTTGCTAGCTCATCAACCCACCCTGGCACACATTGCAACTATATGGAATTTAGAATGCCGCCCTTTACATTCTACTAGATGGATAAAGTGGTGGAATGATGGTATCACCTGCACTGTGAGGTTTCTTCACATCTATGGCCACCAGCTGGCAAATTTTAGAAGGGCATATGAGGCTACTGTTACTGCTTTGAAATCTACCTCAGAGGCTTTGGTTGCTAACCCTTTTTCTCCTTCTGAGAAAGTCCATGTTGCCAGTTTATGGCATCAAAAATAAATGGTTGATTGTTATGCTGCCAGAGGAGCACAACTTAAAGCTAGGATGCACTGGCTGAAAATTGGAGACCGTGTTTCTAAGGAATTCTTTCTTGTTCTTCGAGCAAGACATTCCTCAAACTGCATTAAGCAAATCAAAGAGGATAATACTGTTCATATAGATTTACTAGACATTCTCCAGGCTTTTGTAAGACATTATGAAAAAGTTTTCACAGCCTAAGAATATACTCAAGAGCGACAGACTGCTTTGCAGCATTATCTTGCAGTTGTCCCAAAAAAGCTCTCTTTAGCCCAGACGTGCTTCTGTGATCAATTATTGACCATTGAAGACCTTAAGGAACTAGTCTATTCTATGGCTGATGGCAAAGCTCCCAGAATTGATGGCTTCCCTTGTGAGTTTTACAAAGCCCTTTGGGATTGCTTAGGCAAAGATTTGCATAATGTCTATCTTGAAGCTTTTCATTCTAACTCTTTAGGAGATATTATAAATCAAGGAAATATTAAGTTCATACCTAAAGCTGGCGATCCAGAGGATATTTGCAATTGGCGACCCATTACACTCCTCAATGTCTCCTATGAAATCATTGCTAAAGCCCTTTCACTCAAACTTCGCAACCTGCTTCCCTTGATTGTCCACCCTGAACAGATTGGCTTTATTAAATCTAGATATATTTTAGATAATATTATTGCAGTCTGGGAGGGAATGGAATGGGAAAGAAAATCAAATAAAAAAGCAATCTTTTTAAACTTTGATTTTTCTAAGGCCTATGATCGCATTGAATGGTGCTTTATTCTTGCAATGCTTGCAGCATTAGGGTTTGGACCTTCTTTTATCCAATCTATGAACATGCTCTTCTCAGATGCCTCCGCTTGTATCACTATCAATGGTCACCAGTCCCATACTTTTGGCCTTTTTCGATCAATCTGACAAGGATGCCCTCTTGCTCCAAGCCTGTATGTTCTTGCGGCAGAGGGTTTTGGATACCTTCTTGCTCACTCTGTATCCAATAGGCTTGTGCATGGAATCACTCTGCCTAATTCGTCCAGCCAGCTGGTTAATGGTCATTTTGTTGATGACTCTTTTTTAACCTTACTGGAGGAAGAAAATTCTGTCAAAAATGCACTTGATTGTCTGGAGACCTTTTGCCTTTCCTCAGGTTCATCCATTCAGTGGCATAAGACTTTATGCTATAGGCAGTCAATTCTTCCCATTCCTCAATGGCTCTAGCAATATGGCTAGCACGGGGTTGGCCATGGTGAAATCTTCAGATTCCTTGGTATTTCTTTTGCCTTCCAGGGCACTTCTGATACTCATTGGCAAGTTGTTCTTACCCGTTGGGAACAAAAACTTGCAGTCTGGATTACTAAGCCACTATCTCTGGCTGGTAAATTCTAGGTTTGTTCTAAGATCTTGGCTGCAACCCATGTTTACTATTCTTCTTGTTGGGCTCCTTCAAAAGCTTCTTATGCCAAGATGAAAAACTCTTGAGGGATTTTCTCTGGACCTCTTGTAAGACTCGCCATGGCTTTCATCGTGTTGTATGGGAGTTTTGTTGCCTTCCCAAAGATTCTGGAGGTCTTGGTATTCTTTTTACTCAATGCCAAGGCACTACTTTGGCTGTCAAGTGGATCATTCGTGCGCTCACTGGCGGTGAGGCATGGAAAATTTTACTCCAGCACAACATTGAAATGGGACACCCTTTGCACAAACCTGCTTGGAAAGGAATTGGCTTTTCTACTCTCCTTGTCATGAGAGAACCAATTCATATAGTAGGCACATTTGTAGTTAAAAGCATTTGGAAAGCCTAGGAGAAAGTTAAACCTTGGCTATGCTGGTCTAGTGACGGGTTTAGTGTTGGTCTTTCCTTCAATGACCTTAATATCTAGTGGTCACCTCTCTTAGCCACTTCTGGCCAAACTTTGGCCAAATTGCCTGGCTTAAAAGCTCTGAAATTTCATAAAAAGGTGTTCATACCTTACAGGATATGTTTCATCAACCAACAATGAGCCTCTTGGAATGGGAGCCATTTCAAGTAAAATTTGGCCTTTCAAGAACTGATTAGACCACTTATGATAGAGTCATCATAGCTATTCCACCTAAAATGCTTCACAAGGTTGGAATTCAATCCAACAAGCCGTGGTGGAAGTACTAGAAATGGTATCCAGAAACACCAATGCATCACTTCAAGCCACAGATGGCTTATAGGTGGCTTTCAGCCCATTTGCCTATAGTTGACACACTTAATAAGCGTTGGCTTATTCATAGCTGTATGGCTCTTTGGCATACCATATTTCAAACAGTTTGGTCTGCCATTCTGGAGCCCAAGTTAGCTCATTTCACTTGGTGCATTCTTTTTCAAGGCCCGCCTGTTGGTACTAGGCTTTTTCATCTTGGCGTTCAGGATCCCTGATGTCCTTTTTATGGACAACCTGAGATGATTCAACATCTCTTCTAGTATTGCACAAGAGCCCAACAATTATGGCTATGGATTCATGATTTCTTTCGCCCTTTCAGACCAGAGCCTTTATCTTGGCAAATTATCCTTCTGGGTGATTCTCCTAGGTTTCCTGAAAGATTTACTCAGATTTGGCATATATTCAGGGTGGAGATTCTTTTTACATTATGGAAATATCGTAATTCTTGTATATTTTCAGAATGTAAAATTGGAACATATGTTTCTCTTTACATTAAAACTATTATATGTTCTAATGTTCTTCTGCAGATATAAGTGCAAGCTAATAAAGTTGCCTTGGAGGTGGCTCACTTACAAGAGTTACTGGATCATTGGGGGAATGCTCCTTGTACTGTGGCACGGGTTCCTCGCTCTCCTTCCTCTGGAGAGCCCATTCACCTCCACAGGGTCACAGACGAAGAAGTGGCTCGGCTAGAGACTCTTGGCCCCACTCCCAACCTGCTCAGCGTCGTGGAGCTCACTGTCACAGACGCTCAGCCTCTCCATGATAGTGTGGATGGACCTCATGCCATGCTGCAAGTGCTACAGGGGATAATGCAGGTTGGCCCACTGGAGATAATGTTGGTTGGCCTACACTTGATAATGCGGGTTGGAATGCTCCTGGTACTTCCAATCCACCTAATACTGATTGGGATAATGTAAAACTTTTTCCACGGTTGAATTTGGCTATCTCATCTCAACATGACGAGCCAAATGCATCAAATGAAGAACAGGGGAATGATAAGAATGATGGTGGTTGTGTTGTAAACAATGCAGATAACTGAGAGGGGGGATGAATCAGTTATCTTATAACTTTTCTATTTTTCTTTTCTTTTCTTAACTTATCATTTAATGTTATACCAAAGCAAGGCAATCATAAGAGCTGAAAAAGAAATTAACACAGAACACAAGGATTTTTACGTGGAAACCCTGTTAAGGGAAAAACCACGGGGTGACTAACCCAAGATTGTATTCTCTATTAAAAGAACAAGAGTACAAATTTGGCACTTGCCAATTAGGTCTCACTACCTGAGCACACTGCTCACAAAAGGCCCACTGCCTACAAGAGACTTACAGTCTATAAATGCTTACAGATGATACCTAGATGTTTGAACTGATGAATAGCATCTATGCATGCAGGATTTTAGTTTCAGTTAGGTACAGTATACTGATCTGGCACATTTCATTCTTCCTCTGCTCAATATAACTTTCCTATCACATTCTGGGCTTGAATTACTACCTTCGCACTTGTCTCTTATTTTCTTCACACTTAACCATACATCCTATCACTATCACACACGTACAAGCTTGAATCCATCGGGTATATATATCCGCATCAAGGATTTCCAACAACTTCTTAGTCAGCAACAAGAACACCTAAGATATTTGCAAATTATTAATCTATCGGCTGAATCCATGCTTGATTAGTGATGCACATCAAAAACATAGGCATAGAAGTCATAAATCATGTCGGCTAACAATGTATAATATCACAAATTGCTTGATCAGGACCTTTTACACATCCATATTGAAGACTGATACTCTGCCGGTCAGTTCTTCCTCTGTCTGCTCTGCTTGATTGGAACCCAACACTCAGATGCTCATATCTTTTTCTTGCTTTATCACCGGAGGCTAAATCTTTGGAATACAGTAGTCATGATACCCCTCTTGACTTGTCCAAGTCCTCAACTTACTGAGTTACACTATCTGAGAGATCCGGACCTGATTGTCGGACCTTGTTACATACTCTGTTCTTGTTGACATGACCAAAACAATCTTCAATCTATCTTCCAGTATAGGCATACTATGTACTGTAGATGTGTGGGATAGACTTTGTTGCCATCAATGACAACACTTATGAAGCCACACAGTGTCTCTTGCCAACAATCTCCCCCTTTGGCATTGATGGCAACACTTAGTGAAAAATGGCTAAGTGTCCCAATAACTCCCCCTTTGTTGATGCTCTGTCTTTTGCACTATTTTGCTAGAGCTCCCCCTTAGCTGGATTCCACATTTTTCACTACTCTTCACTCCCCCTTTGACATCAATGGCAAACGGTGGAATTCGCTTACCAAAATTTTGCAAAAATTATTCTATACATGGCTGCATAATTATATATAAATCATATGTTATACTTACATATACTTAAGTATATTCGCAAAGGTTGTCTTCAACTGGATGATTTCTATGGCCCAACTCCTCTTCATTCTGTCCAAAATGGAGATGTGTCCACTATTGATAACTGAGAGGGGGGGTGAATCAGTTATCTTAATTATTTTCAGCTTTCTAAACTTTCTTAATAATTAATGCTACATTAATTCAAATAAGCAAACATAACCATGAAATGAAAATACACATGACACAATATTTTTGACGTGGAAACCCTGTTAAGGGAGAAAACCACGGGGTGATTAACCCAAGATTGTATTCTCTATTAGAAGAATAGAAATACAAAATGGCACTTGCCAATTAGGGCTCACTGCCCGAGCACACTACTCACGAGAGACTCACTGTCTACAAGAGACTCACTATCTACAATTTATAAGAGTGTAATACAGTACTTGAACTGATAAGGAGCATCTACATATGCTGGAGTTCAGTTCCGGTTAGACTCAGTATACTGATCTACTGCACTTCATCCTTTCTCTTCTTTAGTGTTGCTGTCCTTTCACATACTGGACCTGTCTTACTGCTTTCACACTGCTCTTCTACTTTTCTTCGCACACCGTACACAACACTTCACACCTTCATATCTAAATTCATCTGGTATATATATCCGTACAAATAATCTTACCACCTTTCTAGTTGGCATCCAGAATAGTCATTATTTTCCCAAGCTTTGATCTGTCAGCTGGATCCTTGCTTACCAAGTGATGCAGATCTAGGAGATGCTTGAAGAAGTCATCAATCATGTCAGCCAATCATGAATGATACCTCAAGAAACTTAATCATCAGCAATATCTCTTCCGGATTTGGGTCTGACACTCTGTCGGTACAGTTCTTCCTCTGTCTACTCTGCCAAACATGAACCCAACACTCAAGTGCTCATATCTTTTCACCCTTCCATCACCGGAGGCTAAATCCTTGCAATATATTAGTCAAGGTACTCTTCTTGACTTCCCCAAATCTGCACTTCACTGAGATACTTCCTTTGAGAGATCCGGACCTGACTATCGGACCTTGCTGACTGCCCTGTTCTTGCTCACCAGATCATAACACTTCTTCAATCTAACTTCTGGTAGAGACTCATCATGTCTTGCGGATGTGTGGGATAACCTTTGTTGCCATCAATGACAACATACATGAATCCATATAGTGTCTCTTGCCAACAATCTCCCCCTTTGGCATTGATGGCAACACTTAGTGAAAAATGACTAAGTGTCACACTATACTCCCCCTTGGTTGATGCTCTATTTTTATATACATTTTCCAAAGCTCCCCCTTAGCTGGATTCCTCATTTTTCACTGCTCCTCACTCCCCCTTTGACATCAATGGCAAAGGGTAGGGTCCACACACCAAAATTCTCAAAAAGTCAACTATACTTAGCCACATAAATATATATATATATAGCATACTTACATATACTGAAGTATGTCTGCAAAAGTTGTCTTTAATTGGACGAATTCTGTTGCCCAACTTTGCTTCATCTTGTCCAAAATTGAGATGTGACCACTCAACAGGAATGCAACCACGTCTGCCCTTTTTAGATCTATCAAATCACCGGTCTGGGCTGTGATCTGAGCTTCTTTTAAGGTCTCATGCATGGCCTCTAGCTTAGGGATAATTATCCCTCTAAGTTCACCCAACTTGCTTGTTCTTTTTTTCTTTTCCTTCTCAAGCTTCTTGATTTCATTCAAGACTGCAATAGTCTGACATTCTTGATTTATTATGGAAGAGGAGAGAGGATCAAAATTCTTGGAGAGTTTTGTCAATTTGTCCTCCTGTTCTTTCACTTTCTTGTCAATATCCAATGTTACTTTGGACCATGATAAACAAAATTTGTACATTTCCCCACCATCTTTAAGAGCATTTTCTAAGCTCTTAATCCCAATATTCATATTCCTCCTATCTTTAGTTATTAAACCTTGTACCTCTGATAATCTTTTTGCCAAAAATTCCTTCCGGACCTTATCTTCTGCTGACTTCTCTAGGGAATCAAAATGTGTGCTAACACTATTGACTAGATATTTGAGATTTACGGATGAGGACGCTGAGGGATCCTTTTGAAAAGATGGCATGATCTTTTCTAATACTCTGGATGCAACTTCTATTAACTCACAGTCTTCCATGTGAGACTTCAGGAGTTTTTCTTTAGCCTTTGCATTAGCAAATGAAGCTATCTTCATTGTTTGTACCGGAGAAAGAGACTCAAAATTAAATGGTCCTTGTAGAAGTTCCGGTTCATCAATCTCCATTGTCTCTTTGTTCAAGAATTCTTTGACAGTTTTTGCAATGTCTCTTGCCGAAGACAGATTTTTCTTCTCTTCTGCAATCTTAGAGCTGTCTCTTGGAGCTTTCTCTTCTTCTACATTCTTACCACTAGCAGCTGTGGTCTTCTCTGTTGAAGTCTTCTCTCCTTCTGTAACCTTGGTACTGTCATCTTCTTTTTCATTCACTCCTTTTTCTTTATCCTCTATTCTTTCTTCTCCTTTGGATCCAAAGTCAACAGGGGAAACCGGAGGAGTGATGTTTGTTTGTTCACAAGCCACCTCTTCCGGAGCAGAGGATTCCAAGTTCTTATCTTTTTCTTCACCGGTAACCATTACTTCTTCTGTCATTGCCTCAGTAGATTCTTTTTCAACACTAGTAGCTGAGGGATCAATACCCAAGTCCTCTATAATAGGAATGTTGAATCTTGAGTATGCATTCCGGAGGATTTCTTCTGTTTCTTTTGTCACTTTATCAGTTTCTCCAAGCATGAGTAGATTCGTTCTAATCTTACTCTGAAACTCATCCTTGCAATCTTTGAAGACCATATCCATTTATTTTGGAGTAATTGAAGGGTAGAGCAGAATGGCTATCTGTTCTCTAATCTTTAAGTCCTTAGCCTTAGCATTTTCTTTTCTCATTCAATAAAAGCTTTATTGTATATGTTCAAGTACTTAACTATGGCTTCCTCCAAGATTTTTCTATCTGCATCATTATATGCATCATAGAATTCTGTTATTGGCTGCAGGTTCCCATCCATAGTAACAGCTTTGACTATATCATCTAGGGATAGAGTGGGCCTTTCAATGAATTCTTCTACCATTTCTTCCTTGTCTTTACCGGTAGAGGGTTCACCGGAAGATTTCTTCTTCTTCTTCAGTTTGTTTACCTCCTCATCTGATTCAGTTTCTTCATCATCTTTCTGGCTAACATAGGACCTTGTTGCCTTTTTCTTTGTTTTCTTTTCTCCTTTTCCGGATGTCTAGACTTCCGGTTTTGATGCCTTTGAGCTTTTATCAGAGGTAGGTGCAGCCCTTTTAGAGGATCTGGTCTGGGAGGGAGCTTTTACTAGATCACTTTCCTTTTCTGCTTCTTTCTTCTCTTTCTCTGCCCTTTCCATCTTTTCTCTGTTGGCATCAAGAGCTTCTTTTGATATGCCATATCTTTTGGCAATATTCTCTACTTCTTTTCTCACTTTTCTCTTTATCTCCGGTTGTCTAAGTTCCACATGAATTTTTACACTCAATTCTTCAAAGGTTCCAAACCTTTCTGCTTTGGGATCCTTGGGTTGACTAAGCATGTGTTGGACATGTAGCTCCACAAGTTTCTCATCCACCTCATACCCCATCGGCATGATCCAGACTATCCTTGGTTCCACAGCTTCCATTAGGCACTGATCAGTTTCAACCATAAAACAAACTGTATCCTTATACTTTTCAACTAGAGAATTGGGAATTCTCTCTCTTGCTTGCATCAAATTTTGGAAGTTCTTGAAATATCCCCACAGAGCTGTATTTCTTGTCTTGGCATCTCCAAGCCCATGCAAATAGTCTCTAATTTGGATTGCAATAGGTCTGTCATTCTGCCAAACCCAACCACTTGATCCAGGCAGCTCACTCATGAAGTAGAAAAACATACACAATATCAGCCCACCATACTTGAAGGAATTTTTCTTATCCTTCTTGATCTTCTGTAGATTCTCCAACAGTTGGCTTAGAAGTTCACACAGATCATAGTCAGCATTTTCTTTTAGCATCTGATAAGCTGTATAAACTGCAGTTCCCGGTACTGAATTTTCCCTACTGGAGTGATAAATCTTGTAACCAATTATCATGGATGCAAATTTGATATCCGGATCAGTGATATCTTCAATTATCATAGCTCTCTTGTCAAATTTTGATCCGGTTGCATCACTCACTGTCTGATTCTTGACAGATTTGAGAACAGGTATCCCACCGGATGAGTGCAGACTGATTACTGCCCTAACTGCATCTTTGGTGATCTTAAATGGTCTATTCAACCATAGGAAGTTATCATGTACTCTGCTCAACACATACCGGACCCATTCATCTTCTTCAAAATAGGGGAAATGAATGCACTGTGCAAAATGCTTATCCCGGATGGCCTTGAACTGAGGTTTGAGCTCAAGAGAATCATCTATTAACTGATTGTGATAGATATCAGCCATCTTAGATTCCCCAAATTCTTCAATATTCGCATGAATATATGCCCTAATATCTTCTACATGCAGAACCCCATGCAGAATGCTTGAAAAAGCGCCGAGGGGATCAACTTCTAGGGATTTATATGGATGCTTCTTAAATTTAGGGCGTGGCCTATCAGAAATCTTCACTATATTTGGAGTAGTCATCTTTCAAAGATTTGCAGAGAAATATTGAGAATGGAAAATACCTTTTACGCTTCTAGGTTTCACAGAGAGCCGGATCAATTGCTGGATGAAACGGATTCTGTAGATGATCTTTGATGGGCTTGAGGAATTTCGGTTGCAGAGCTTCTTTTTGCTTCTTCTTGAGTGTAGAATGAGAAAATGATTGATAGTAGAAACCCTTATACTACTTCGCAAACCCTAATACCAAGTTGCAATAAATGCTCGACCTAAGTCATTCTAGTTTGCCTTGTTTTCCTTAATCAGATGACTTGAAGAACCGGATCAATCTTGATCTAAACATCTTGCGGATCTTCCATATCTTAACCATAGTTTATTTAGATGTTTCTCTTATGAACCCTTTAATCCGCAACTCTCCTTGTGCCAGTTCTGGCACCAATTGACTGGCTGGGGGAAAATGGTTTTCTTTGTGTCTCCCCCTGAACCATAGCTCACTTTTTAATTTTCGGAAGGAATATCAGCACCAGAGTCTGGTGCGGATCCATCCCCTACATTCTCTGTACTTTTCTTCACCCAAATCTTGTTCATCTCACTTTGAACTTCATCCGCATTCACTTTTTATTTTCCCTTGTCTTGATTCTAATTATGATGTACCGGACCTCTTTTGTCCTGATTCTTGCTTCTACAGAATTTGGCAATATGACCGGATCTATTGCAAATTTGGCAAACAACATTTCTTTGCATATTTGATTGATATCCTCTTGATCTGCATTGATTAGCCATGTGACCCATTCTATTGCATGCAAAGCATCTACCATTGAATGAATTGTTCATTTGCATATTTCTGCATTCATGAGATTTGTGACCATAACTTTTGCAGTTAAAACATTGTCCGGAGAAGGATGTATTAGTCTGATTCATTCTCTTTCTGCACTGATTAGCTCTATGACCAAAGTTATTGCAGTTGTGGCAGTATCCATTGAAGGATGGATATCTTTGAGCATTTGGTTGCCTTACCGAAGGTCGTCTAGGCCTGTTCCCTGGATTTTCTGATCCAAAATTCTTCTGACCAGATTCGGAGCTTTCTCCTTTCTCATATCCCAAACCACACTTGTTATCTACCCTCTTTTGACTTTCAAGAAGAACTTCAAGTTGAGCAGAACTTATCTTGAATTTCTCTTTATATTCATTTGTTGTTTGAAGATCCCTTTTAAGAGAGACAATTTGATCCTCAAGTTTTTCTTCATTATCTTTAGCATCTTCAAGATCAGATTCAAGATGTCTGATAATTCTATCCATCTTGTGGCAATCTTCTAATTTCTCCTTGAGAGATTGTCTTAGATCATCTTCAGTTTTTCTTTTCTCTTCAATCTCTTGGGTAAACTTCATAACTCCTGATTCCATTTCATGTCTTACCATAATGATTTATTTTGATAACTTTTCACATAACTTGGTTTTCTCCTTCAAATCTCCATTTGTATCATTGGCTTCATTTTGACTTGCCAGTTGCTGAAGTAGCTCCTTTCTCTTTTTCATAGAGAGACTCAGTTTCTCTTTTAATTCATTTATGAAATTATCAGCCTGTTTGAGTCTTTCCTTCAATTCATTGATTTTAGAATTTGACTGCTCAAGATCATCTAGGGCAGACTTAAGTTGCTCCCTCATACCATACACATCCATTTTGAATTCCCAGGTCTTCCTCAAGCTGTTAGGCTCTGTTGAGAGGAACTTGGCTCTGATACCAATTGTTGATAACTGAGAGGGGGGGTGAATCAGTTATCTTAATTATTTTCAGCTTTCTGAACTTTCTTAATAATTAATGTTGCATTAATTCAAATAAGCAAACATAACCATGAAATGGAAATACACATGACACAATATTTTTGACGTGGAAACCCTGTTAAGGGAGAAAACCACGGGGTGATTAACCCAAGATTGTATTCTCTGTTAGAAAAATAGAAATACAAAATGGCACTCGCCAATTAGGGCTCACTGCCCGAGCACACTGCTCACAAGAGACTCATTGTCTACAATTTATAAGAGTGTAATACAGTACTTGAACTGATAAGGAGCATCTACATATGCTGGAGTTCAGTTCTGGTTAGACTCAGTATACTGATCTACTGCACTTCATCCTTTCTCTTCTTTAGTGCTATTGTCCTTTCACATACCGGACCTGTCTTACTACTTTCACACTACTCTTCTACTTTTCTTCGCACACCGTACACAACACTTCACACCTTAATATCTAAATTCATCTGATATATATATCCGTACAAGTAATCTTACCACCTTTCTAGTCAGCATCTGGAATAGTCAGTATTTTCCCAAGCTTTGATCTGTCAGCTGGATCCTTGCTTACTAAGTGATGCGGATCTAGGAGATGCTTGAAGAAGTCATCAATCATGTCGGCCAATCATGAATGATACCTCAAGAAACTTAATCATCAGCAATATCTCTTCCGGATTTGGATCTGACACTCTATCGGTACAGTTCTTCCTCTGTCTACTCTGCCAAACATGAACCCGACACTCAACTGCTCATATCTTTTCACCCTTCCATCACCGGAGGCTAAATCCTTGGAATATATTAGTTAAGGTACTCTTCTTGACTTCCCCAAATCTGCACTTCACTGAGATACTTCCTTTGAGAGATCCGGACCTGACTGTCGGACCTTGCTGACTGCCCTGTTCTTGCTTACCGGATCATAACACTTCTTCAATCTGACTTCCGGTAGAGACTCATCATGTCTTGCGGATGTGTGGGATAACCTTTTTTGCCATCAATGACAACATACATGAATCCATATAGTGTCTCTTGCCAACAATCCACTTAACAAAAACGCATAAGCTTCTGCCCTTTTTAAGTCTATTGGATCACTGGTCCAGATTGTATTTTGTGCCTCTGTCAAGGCATCATGCATTGTCTCTAACTTAGGGATGATTATCCCTTTGAGCTCACCCATTCTATCCATTATGTTCTTTTTCTCCTTAACTAGTTCTTTAATTTCATTTATTATAGCAATAGTTTGACATTCATGATTCACTAGAGAGGCAGCAAGGGGATCAAAATTCTGAGATAAACTTGACAGTTTTCCTTCTTGTTCTTTCACTTTCTTCTCAATGTCCTCTGTCACTTTGGGCCAAGATAAACAGAATTTGTATATGTCCCCACCATCTTTAAGAGCATTTTCAAGGCTCTTTATGCCAATGCCTAAGGTTCTTCTATCATTAGTAATTAGCCCTTGTACTTCACTGAACCTTTTTCCCAAGAACACCTTCCGGACCTTAGTTTCTATCGATTTCTCTAAGGATTCAAAATGAGTGTTAACAAAATTGACTAAGTTTTTTAGATTACCGAATGGAGAGGCAGAAGGATCCTTTTGATAGGTTGGCATAATCTTCTCCAGAATCCCAGATGCAATCTCCAACATCTCACAATCCTCCATATGAGATTTTAGAAGTTTCTCTTTTGCTTTGGCCTGAGCAAAAGATGCTACCTTCATTATTTGGACCAGAGATAGAGAGTCAAAGTTTAGTGGCCCTTGAATTAGCTCAGGTTTATCTAGCTCCATTATTTCTTTATCCAGAAAATTTTGTACTGTCTCTGCAGTGTCTCTTGTAGACTCTACTTCCTTCCTTTTGGGGACATCTGGACTAACTTGCTTATTGATCTTTGTTTCTTCTTCCTATCCTTCCTTTTCTGGAGCAGAGGAGTCTAGTGCCTCAGATGGCTCTTCATTATTTTTCTTTAATCCTTCGACATCCTTGTCAGAAAATGTTTCTTCTTTCTGTCCTTCCTTTTCTAGAATAGAGGAATCTAATGCCTGAGATGACTCTTCATTATTTTTCTTTAATCCTTCAACATCCATGTTAGAGGGCTCTTCATTTGTTTCCTCTATGATGGGAAGATTGAATCTCTTAAATGAATTCCAGAGGATTTCTTTTGTTTCATTGGCTATTTGTTCAGTCTCACCGAGCATGAGTTTGTTCATTCTGGATTTGCTCCGGAAATCATCTTTACACTCCTTGAAAATCATGTCCATTTGTTTTGGAGTGATAGAAGGATAAAGATGAATTGCTATCTGCTCCCGAATCTCTTTGCCTTGTACCATTGCATTCTCTTTTCTCAGCTCAAGTACCTTTTCTAGGCTCTTAGGAATCAATGATATAATTTCAATGAAAGCTTTATTGTAAATGTTCAAGTACCTGACACTAGCCTCTTCCAGAATTCTCTTGTCAACATCATTGTATGCATCATAGAACTCAATCACCGGCTGCAGGTTCCCATCCACAGTAACTACCTTGATGATGTTATCAATGGAAAGAGTGGGCTTTTCAACAAATTCCTCTGCCTTCTCTTCCTCATTTCTGCTAGCAGAGAACTTCCCGGATGTTTTCTTCTTCTTCATTTTCTTGATTTAATCATCAGATTCTGTTTCTTCATCATCTTTATGGCTTGTATATGTCCTTGTGGCTTTGGTCTTTATCCTCTTTTCTCCTTTTCCAGATGTCTTGACTTCTAGTTTGGTAGACTTTTAGCTTTTGGAAGCGACGAGAAAAGATCTTTTGGAGGATCTAGTTCGAGAGGAGGTTTGTACAGGAGCACTTTCTTTCTTTGCTTCTTGTCTTTCTTTCTCTGCCCTCTCTATTTTCTCCCTGTTAGCATCTACAGCCTCCTTTGATATGCCAAATCTTTTGGCAGTTTCTTCAACTTCCTTTCTTACTTTCCTCTTCATCTCTGGCTGTCTTAACTCAACATGTATTTTTATACTTAGCTCTTCAAAGGTGCCAAACCTTTCTGCTTCAGTGTCCTTAGGCTAGCTCAGTAAGTGCTGAATATGTAGCTCTAAGATTTTTTCATTGACCTCATATCCCATAGGCATTATCCATACAGTTCTTGGCTCAACTGCCTCTATTAGGCATTGATCAGTGTCAACCATGAAGCAGAGTGTATCTTTGTATTTGTCAACTATTGTTTGTGGTATTCTTTCTCTGGCTTGCATTATGTTTTGGAAATTCTTAAAGTAACCCTAGAGGGCTGTGTTTTGGGCTTGAGCATCACCAAGTCCATACATGTAATCTCTGATCTGAATTGCAACAGGTTTATCATTTTGCTAGACCCAACCATTTGATCCAGGTAGCTCATTCATATAATAAAAGAACAGACACAGTATTAGACTACCATATTTAAAGGAATTTTTCTTATCCTTTTTGATCTTCTACAAGTTCTCCAATAGCTGATTTAGAAGAAGCTCACATAGATCATAATTTGCATCTTCCCTCAACATCTGATATGCAGCATAGATTGCTGTACTAGACACAGAATTCTCCCTGCTCGAATGGTAGATTTTGTAGCTGGTTATCATTGAAGCAAACTTGACATCCGGATCTGTGATGTCATCTATAGTCATTGCTCTTTTGTCAAATTTTGATCCGGTGGCTTCAGTTACCGTTTGGTTCTTCACAGATTTGAGTGTGGGTAACCCACTTGATGAATGCAGTCTGGTCACTACCCTGATGGCATCTTTAGTTATCTTGAATGGCCTCATTAGCCACATAAAATTATCATGCATTCTACTTAGAACATACCAGACCCAATCGTCTTCTGCAAAACACGGAAAATGTATGCAATGTCCGAAGTGTTTGTCCCGGAGGGCCTTGAATTCAGGTTTGAGTTTAAAATTCTCATCTATTAGCTGTTTGTGATAAATATCCATCAATTTTGAGTCTCCAAATTCTTCAATGTTTGCATGGATATAAACCCTAACATCTTCTACATGCAAGACTCCATGCGGAATACTAGAAAACACACACAAGGGATCAACTTCTAGAGATTTGTAAGGGTGTTTCTTGAATTTAGGTCTCAGCCTATCAGAAATATTGATAATCATTGGAGTAGCCATTTTTGCAGGAGATCCAGAGAGAGTTTTCAGAAGGGAAGTACCTTTTCACTCTTTAGGGTTTGAAGTAGAAACCAGAGCGATTCTCTGGTTGAATTCGATCTTTAGTTGAACTTAAGTGAAATGTAGGATCTTCGCAGAGCTCTTCTTTTTCTTCTTCATGAGTGCAAGTGTGTAAATAATGAGTGAAAGAACCCTTTTATCCTTGCGTAAACCCTAATTTCCTTTTGTAATAAATGCACAAGTTTTTAAGTCATCCGGTTACCCTGCGTCTCAAATGAGGTTTTCTTGGATTGTCTTGTAGATCTTCAAATCATTTGTTTATGAGGATTGACAACATATTTTCACCTTTTTCAAACATGCCATGAGTCCGCAGATTGAAATATTTCAATTTTGGATCATACCAAATCTATCTGTGAAATTCTGCTTTACCGGATAGCTGCCGATATAGGATCTCCTCATAACTAGCTCAAATCTGTATGTAGATTTGTCAAATTTTTACTGGATGACCTTCAAGTGAGTCTCCTCAAACCCTTTAAACCACAACCTCTTATTTTGACTCAAAGTGCCGAATTCAGACACTCACCGACTGGCTAGGGGAAATGGATCTTCTCTATAGCTCCCCCTAAGCCAGAGCTTGTCTTTTAGTTTTTAGAAGGAATATCAGCACTAGATTCTGGTGCGGATCCATCCCTAATATTCATTGTACTCCTTTTTACCCAAATCTTGCTCATCTCCTTTTGAACTTCATCTGCATTTACTTTACCTTTGCCTTTATCTTATTTTTTATCATGTTCCATCAAACCTTGTTTGGTGGTTTGGCTAAGTAAATTCCCCTGACCCTCTCTCGAAGATCCCATCTGGGATGGTTGGGATTACGGGGTTCCCGATAAAAGATAAAAATTGGCTTTGTTTTCCGGTCCGCCCCTAGGTGACCCCAAGCTCTATTTTCTTTAACTGAGAGGCAAGAAAAATTGGGGCGAAAACTCTGAGCCCCCCCTATAATGTTGGGTGGCAATTGAGGGCCCCCCCTAAGATTTGTTCGACCTATGAACACTTCTGATATCGGTCTGACACATGCAATCTTGAGTATCTATCTCTACATGGAATCTTTAGATTTGTTCGTATGAACACTTTTGATATCTGTCCAACGCACAAGATCGCTTATGGACCGTTCTTCCTTAGGTCAGCCCGGTCCATCCGCTTGTGATCACTTTGACCGGGGGGGAGGGAGAGCTAATAATTTGGTCTTGTATGAAACGATATTGTAAAAATTATGTTGTCTCGGGGGTATAGGAGGTCATTTTAGTGCTTCTATACTCATTTTCTTTGCAAAAATTATGTTCTTAGTATCAACCTTATCATGTCAGCAGTAATAGTCTTAGCATGTCTAATTTTTAGTGGCAGTCTTATCATGTATGTAGTACCAGTCCTATGAAGTGAAAAGATTTCAAAATGGATATTGGTCTTTAATTAATTGAATCAATTATATATCTAGATTATAAAGTAACCTCCACTGGGTTTAACCTTCACTTCCACATTGCCAGATTATATACCTAATATGAATAGGCCTACTTCTTTCTTTAAAATTAATTGAATTAATTGCAGAAAAAATGAAACTATTTTTTGGAGAAATGGATAATCTTTTAGGACTCCATTTTGAGGGGTAAAACTGACTGTACATAGGTAGGTTTTGTCCTGATGAAATCTTTTGAGTTGCTCTTTTCAAAATGACGGTCCCTTCTCTCTTTCTCGAAGTGGTGGTCCCTTCTCTTTTTTTTCAAAGTGGTGGTCCTTTCTCTCGGACAAGATTTGCTCAACAGATCGTATGATTATCCTCCCTCTTTGGTGGACAAGATTTGTTTAGACATCGTATGATCATCTGGACAAGATTTGTTCGAGACATCATATGATTAGATTTGAAATCTTTTGACTTGCTCAACCAATTTGTACCGATGATAAGATGCATAAAATCTTTTGACCTGGTGGACACACAAAATCTTTTTAGTATTAGAATTGTCTAGTCCTCCCTCTCGATTTGGAAAAAAAAATTAGCATTAATTCAACCCGATAATTATGCAGGGGAATATTATGGGTGGGAGGGAACTAAACTCGAATTTCTCCCACCAACCGGATCGAAAAGGAGGGGAACCCTGAAATCAGTTTCGTGTGTGGGGATGGGTGGGGGGTTATGCCTCCTCCCGATATCGCGAGAGCCATATTTGGGTGGGAGCCATGTAACATAGGTAAGAGATTTATCCCACCATTGATGTTGTAATTAATCTACCTCGACTATAACTATTTTGTAAATGGCATCTAACTCGACCTCTGGTCGATTCTCTAGATAAAGAAGAAACCTTTTTCTCTGCCAGCAACTTTTGATCAGTTCATTGATGGTCTATTTTACCTTCCTCCTACCCACCAATTAATCTACCCCCTCCAGGAGGGGCCTCCCCCTTTATTATTGTCGGGTCACTTTTTGCCTTCACTTCATACGAAAGAGTTCACGACTGACTACGATCCTTCACTCCCAACCGGAATAGTACACAACCAATGACCATCCTTCGCTGAACATGGAATCCTGAATGGGTACTCTTCAACCTTCCTCCTTCACTTCATCCTGAATCCTTCCTCTGTCACCTCAGACTTCTGAGCCAGTGACCAATCTTCATAGCCACATACAAAGGCTCTAAATCGCCACTTCTATTCTATATGCAATACAACTGATAGCCACTGACCAAACTGAACCATTGATCAGAGAAGGATGGATTGAATTGATTCATTCTATTTCTGCACTGGATTGCTTTGTGACCGAACTTGTTGCAATTGAAGCAGTATCCATTGAAGGATGGATATCTTTGAGCATTTGGTTGCCTTACCGGAGGTCTTCTAGGCCTGTTTCTTTGATTTCTTGATCCAGAGTTCTTCTGAACGGATCCAGAGCTTTCACCTTTCTCATATCCCAAGCCATGCTAATCATCTACCCTCTTTTGGCTTTCAAGAAGAACTTCAAGTTGGGCTAAGCTTATCTTGAACTTTTCTTTGTATTCATTTGTAGTTTGAAGATCTTGTTTAATAGTGTCTATTTGATTCTCAATTTGTTCTTCATTGTCTCTAGCTTCTTCAAGATTAGATTCAAGATGCCTGATTATTCTGTCTATTTTGTGGCAGTCCTCTATTTTCTCCTTAAGGGATTGTTTTAGATTATCTTCAGTCTTTCTCTTTTCTTCAATTTCTTGGGTGAATCTCATAACCCCTGATTCCATTTCATGCCTTACCATAATGACTTCTTTTGACAGCTTTTAACATAGCTTATTTTTCTCATTCAAATCTTCATCAGTATCATTGACTTCACTCTGATTGGCTAATTTTTGGAGTAGTTCCTTTCTCTTTTTCATAGAAATACTAAGTTTTTTTTAGCTCATTTATGAAATCATCAGCTGGTTTGAGTCTTTCTCTCAAATTATTGACTTCAGAATGGGATTGTTCAAGATCATCTAAGGCAAACTGAAGTTGTTCCTTCATACCATATGCATCCATTGAGATTCCCAGATCTTCCTCAAGCTGTTAGGCTTTGTTTAGAGGAACTTAGCTCTGATACCAATTGTTGTAAATAATGCAGATAACCGAGAGGGGGGGTGAATCAGTTATCTTATAACTTTTCTATATTTTTTTTCTTTTCTTAACTTATCATTTAATGTTATACCAAAGCAAGGCAATCATAAGAGCTAAAAAAAAATTAACACATAACACAAGGATTTTTACGTCGAAACCCTATTAAGGGAAAAACCACGGGGTGACTAACCCAAGATTGTATTCTCTGTTAAAAGAATAAGAGTACAAATTTAGCACTTGCCAATTAGGGCTCATTGCCCGAGCACACTGCTCACAAAAGGCCCATTGCCTACAAAAGACTTATAGTCTACAAATGCTTATAGATGATACCCAGATGTTTGAACTGATGAACAACATCTATGCATGCAGGATTTTAGTTCCGGTTAGGTACAGTATATTGATCTGGCACATTTCATTCTTCCTCTGCTCAATATAACTTTCCTGTCACATTCTGGGCTTGAATTACTGCCTTCACACTTGTCTATGCTTTTCTTCGCACTTAACCTACATCCTATCACTATCACACACTTACAGGCTTGAATCCATCAGGTATATATATCCGCATCAAGGATTTCCAACAACTTCTTAGTCGACAACAAGAACACCTAAGATATTTGCAAGTTATTAATCTGTTGGTTGAATCCATGCTTGATTAGTGATGCACATAAAAAACATAGGCATAGAAGTCATAAATCGTCGGCTAACAATGTATAATATCACAGATTGCTTGATCAGGACCTTTTACACATCCGGATTGAAGACTGATACTCTGCCGGTCAGTTCTTCCTCTGTCTGCTTTGCTTGATTGGAACCCAACACTCAGATACTCATATCTTTTTCTTGTTTTATCACCAGAGGCTAAATCTTTAGAATACAGTAGTCATGATACCACTCTTAACTTGTCCAAGTCCGCAACTTACTAAGTTACACTATCTGAGAGATCCGGACCTGATTGTTGGACCTTGTTACATACTCTTTTCTTGTTCACTGGACCAAAACAATCTTCAATCTGTCTTCCGGTATAGGCATACTATGTACTGTGAATGTGTGGGATAGACTTTGTTGCCATCAATGACAACACTTATGAAGCCACACAGTGTGTCTTGCCAACAGGCTGGACGCTGCTTTATGTCAACTCGGACCTTGCAGGAATTTGGGGGAAATCAGATGACAGGGATCCGCCATCTGCAGAAATGGCATTGGCAGCTTAAGTTTTCTTTTTGTTATGTTTTTATTTGGGTTGTGTATACCCTTTGATACTTTGATCTAGAAGTTTCTGAGCTTGGTCCATTTGACTCTCGAGGTATGCCTTTTTACTACCCACTAATTTTTTTGTGAAGGTGTTTTCATATTTTAATAGATAGTTGCATTTTCATCCAAAAAAAAAATAGTTTGAAAAAAAAAATTGAGATTAAAAAAATTATAACTTCACGCTGGCGGTTTTAAGCAATTAATTTAAAATATAATTATTTAAAATATAATTCTTAAAACTTTAATCAATAAAACCAAGACATTTATTTAAAAAGTGTAAACGAGGTGTAAACTGAACAACGCAAATGGAAAGTAAACAGAATTGTCTAGGAAGCAACGAGTGCGAAAACTTTTTTCAACGCTGATGAGATGGGGGCCACTTCCACGGTGCAAGGCATACTAACGGGTTCGCATTCTGCTTAACCTCACCACACTCTATCAAGTTCGGTCATTCTGTTCTTCCTCTTAAGTCGAAATATCTCTGTTTTCACTTCTGCTAGCATTTCCGTTCCTTATCCATGGCATCTTCTTCCTCATCTCACCAACATAATGCTGAACCTCGTTCTCTCTCTGTAATTGAACCTCCCAAAGAATTGAGACTAGTAGAGGAATCTCCAAAAGTGTATGATGTGTTCATCAACCACAGAGGCCCTGACGTTAAAGAAACCCTGGCTCGTGAGCTTTACGATTCTCTTCAGAAGTTAGGCGTGCACTCGTTTCTTGATTCCGAAGAGAGGGAAATTGGATGCTCGTTTCCTGATACAATTAGGACTGCAATCCGATCCGCTTCAGTTCACGTAGCTATCTTCTCCCCAAAATACGCAGAGTCAGCCTGGTGTTTGGACGAGCTGGAATTAATGTTACAAACAACTGCTATGATCATTCCTGTGTTTTATGGCACTGTGGAGCCTTCTCATCTCCGCTACGTTGAATCAGGGAGTTATGCCGCTGCATTTAAGAGTCATAAAGAGAAGCAGAGGCATAGTCCAGAGAAGCTTGAGGCCTGGAAAAAAGCCCTGGAAAATATATCAAAGACCGCGGGCTTTGAATCCAGCAAACATAAGAAGTAAAGCTGCTTCTATGTGCTTTTAAATCTATTCTTTTTACTTTTCACAAAATTAATTGATTTTAGTCATCATAGATGTCTTTCTTATGAAATCCTCGTTTCCCTTGTAATTTCAGGGATAGCGATCTATGTGAAAGTATAGTGTTAGAAGTGAAGAAAGAGGTAGAAAGGAGAGCACCTGAATATGTTGCAGAACATTCCGTGGGACTTGATAAGCTGGTAAAAGATTTTGAAAGATTCGACCAGACGAGAAAGGAGAAAGAGCAGGCCAAGATGATCGGCATCGTTGGTATTGGTGGGATCGGGAAGTCAACTCTAGCCAGAGAGTTGTTCAACAGGAAACGATCAGAATACCACGGGGCATGTTTTCTATCTAATGTTAGAGAAAAATCTAAAAAGAGGGAATTGCCTTCATTGCAGTGTGAACTTCTCAAAAAGTTGCTTCGCGAAGATCATCGCGAATTTGGATCTAGAGAGGATGGAATCAGCTATCTCATGAACCGTTTTAAAAGTGTAGACAAGAGTTTCCTTATTGTTCTTGATGATATTGATCATTTGGACCAGTTAGAAGCTTTTCCTATCTTAAATAATTTAGGTAACAGTTTAGCAATTGTTACAACCCGTGAAAAAGGTTTGCTCACAAGGGCTCGAATTTGTATTTCTTATAATTTAGAAGGTATGAGTCCAGAATATGGAAGAGAGTTATTTTGCAGGCATGCTTTCCGGCAATCCCATCCGCCTATTGGATACGAGGAAGTAGTTGAGGCCTTCATAAAAGCATGCAGAGGCTTACCACTGTATCTGAAAGTTCTGGGCAGCCATATTATTGATAGAAATCCCAATGATTGTTGGCGGGCTTTGAATAAATATAAGGGCATGCTGCACGGAGACATAAAGGACAGTCTCAAAATAAGTCTTGAGACATTGGACGGAGAGGAAGAAAAGGTGTTCATGGATATGGCATGTTTTTTTGTTGATAGATCGAAGAGTGTGGCCATCAGAGTATGGGAGGGATCCGGATGGAACGCTCATCATGCATTGGAAAAGCTAAAAGAAAAAGGTCTTGTGGAAGAAATTGAATATAGGTGGAATAAGGAGACCATATTGAGAATGCATGACCTCCTGCGGGACTTGGGAAGAGAGAAGGCAAGTGAACTGACATCTCCTCAACGCCTGTGGTGTCCCGATGATCTTAAGGACTTGGTTGGTTCCTCATTACTGATAATAATGATTTTTTTGTTGTTGCAATATTTCTGGCATGTTCAACCATTCTTTTTCCTAATCCAGCACAATTTTGACCTCGATATTTAAATGCAGGAATCAATGGGTCTCCAAAAAATTCTTGAGAACAGTGCCAGTCCTAAATGGAGGTGTTTCCAGTCGATTGTAGACAGCTCCATGAATGCTAAAATTACATATTTTTTAGCAAATTCGGACGGCTTGATTCCGAAACCAGCCTCTTTGCTATGGCTTGAACTTGATTTTAATCGGAAACCATGGGAATGCATTCCTCCATGGATTCCTCTTAAAAAATTGCAGTTTTTAAAAATAATGAATGGGGATCTCAAAAGATTGTGGCAGAGTGACGTACAGGTATTTATCTTCATTTTCCATTCTGTAATAACAGCTTATTGTTTATGACTGAATGTTTGAAACAAATTTATTCTGAATTTCAGGCGTCTTCCTCGCTGAAAGAGCTGGAGATTTCTCAAACCATTTTTGTAGAGGGACCAGATTTGTTGAGCATGTCAGATCATTTGGAAAAATTAGTAGTAAGTGTAGATAACAAGATAATTGAAGGGTGGTCCTTTTTAGAATCCCTTGTACTTAATCCTAAATGTTTCGTCCAAATTCAGTGTAGAACTGGCGTCCTGTGGAAGTGGAGAGCCAGCTACTTTCAAGTCTTTATCTTCAACTCTATATTCTTTGTCTAATGTCAGATTAAGAGGAATATTGGATTTGAATAACAGGGGACAGTCCCCTGCTGTTGGATGTCCCATGGGTAGGCTTGAAAAGCTAGAGATTTTTGACCAACATCTTGTAACCAAGGTCTTGGTTAGCGGATATCATTATCTGAACATCAAATCCCTCATCCTTAGATCCATGGAAGGCCTGATTGAACTAGATTTGAAAATGGTAGCAAGCCTCGATAGTCTTGAGTTGACTGACTGCAAAACCTTGCAAATTGTGTCAGGAATATCTGATCTTTCAAATCTTGCAACCTTGAACATTAATAGATGTTCAGAACTTGAAGAGTTGCCATGTCTTGCACATCTGAATGTGCTACAGACAGTTACAATTGTTAGATGTGCGAAGCTGAATTGTCTTGAGTTGGATAGATGCAAAAATTTGAAATCAGTCCTCCTTAGTTTCATGAAAAACCTGGTTGCCGTGGATTTAAAAAGGCTAACTGCATTGAATAGTCTTGAGCTGAGTGATTGTAAAAATTGTAAAAGTGTATCAGGTATATCTGATCTTGAAAATCTTGTAACACTGAGCATTAAACAATGTTCAGAACTTGAGACGTTGCCAAGTCTTGCCCATCTGAGCTGCCTGCAGACGGTTACAATTGGTAGATGTGGGAAGCTGAGTTGCCTTGAGTTCGCTGATTGCAAAAATTTGAAAACAATAGAAGTGTCTTTTCTTCCAAAGCTTGTTTCAATCGACATTCGTCACTGTCCTGAGCTTGAGATTTTGCCAGATTTTAAAGGTCTAAGTTGCCTGGATTGGATTATCATTGATGGATGTGGGAAGCTGAAAAGACTTGAGTTGCGTTTTTTAAATAATTTGAAGAGCCTGACAGGTAATGTTGACCTGACAGAGCTTGAAATAACAAAGTGTCCATTACTTGAAGAGCTGCCAAGTCTTACAAGTCTTGAAAAACTTACAATTAAGCTGCAGGACATATCAGGTATTCAAGAGTTGCCTGCATTGAAGAATATGCAACTTTTACAGTGCAGCAATGCAGTTATACGGAATTTGACTCACAGGTTGCAGGTATTGAATTGTCATATTATATTTGTCATATGAAAAGACCTCTGTTTTGGGATGTATTATGGATCTTAAACTTTTTCTTATTTGTGCCTTAAAGTACATTACATTGTAGATTATTTTTAATAGTATTAATATCATAATTAGAAGCAATATATCCTGGAACTTGAGGAGACCTGTAATTATTTCCCTCAGTAAAAGCATTAACTATTAGCTAGCTGAGACATAAATTTTTCATTTTCATATTAGAGGGTTCCGTCAGAGTATATGGTTGCAATTGGGAGCGCAGCGGATGGAGCCAAATCAGACCTAGAACCACATCGCTTATCCGCTTGGATTGGCGACCATGCAGTGATTCAAATTAATGTCCAGAAAGGTGATTTAGAAGACAAGCGGATATTAATACCAGATCAGGGTTTATTGAGTGCAATCATTGTATGCACTGTTGTGGTGGTTGATAGCGCTACTGCACCCGACTATATACAAATAGGATTTTGCCCCGGTCCGTACCAGCGCCTGCGCAGAGGAGAATGGATCGTTATTACTGTAATTACCGACCAAGAACTGATAAAACATTATCTAGAAGATTTCAAGCTTCTGCATCTGAAGACTTTGTTAAACCGTTCTACAATGGAAAAGGTATGCATGGTTACGGTGAAGAAAGGGGAAGAACAGGAATCCCTGCCTCTGGTGAAAATGATCATGGATCGCCTACTGAAGAATTAGGTTTCTGGTTAGGGTGACAACTTGTTGCAGCGGATTCTACTCTAATGGCCTCCCTTAGTGAGAAGATGCATGTTGGTCATTGCTTATTGTACAAAGAGGTAAAGTGAAAGCATTTGCTTGATTCATAGTGAAATAGTATTTGGTGTTAATTTGATTTATATGGCTTTTCTGACGTGATCAAGTATTAAAAGGGTGACTTTTGCAGGAAACATCAGCATGCATCTCCTCCTCCATGAGTCCATTCGCACATTATCATATACATTCAATGAGGGTGTATTTCAGTGTATACAGTTTTGTTACAGAACTATTCCTAGGCCAACTTGAAAAGCTATTTGCAAAGCTTGGAAAACACCTCAGTGATTATGTGAAAGAAGTCCTACAAATGTTTTGCCTTTTCAAACTATTCACAAGCAGTAGAAATTAGATTGTGCTTATCAGGCACACTGGAACTCCTTTCGTTTGTCCCACCATTCTGGCTCCAGGATTGTCCATCCTAGCTGTGCCAGACTTCTGTCATGAGGATTGGGCTTTTTCTGTCAATGAAGGTATGAAGCTTGAGATGCCATTCGGGGACTTTCATGGATATCTTAATGATTATCACGTTCTGCTATTTTTACTTGGTACACTCATGATTCTTGAAGTGTTTTATATAATCTTTATAGACATGCTGTATGTTTAGTGTGAATGTAAACAATCTTCACTAATCTTCTAGACTTTAGGATCGTACTTTTAACTTCCCACTTGGATTATGTATTATATTCTTGGTTCAGACCAATATTATAACTAGCAGTTGCACTGAATTTGTGTGCAACAGAGTAGCCCATAGGGTATATTTTTATCATTGTTACACAGAGTCGATTTACCAGTGTATATATAATTAATTATCTGCATTAACCACAGTGTTACTCAGTGTTTATGTAGAGGAGCAGATAGATGAAATTTACAAATTTAAAGCTTACTAATTACTGAATAATCAATTTGTAATTTTGTAAATACAACCTTAGGTATGATGCAATTGAATATTACAGAGTTCAAATGAAAAGATTATCTGTACAATATTATATTTGAGGATATAACAAAAAAATATTACATTCAAGGATAAAAAAAAATCTGACATGTACATGCATTTACAAACATTGACATTGCCCCAGAAAAAGAAAAAAGATATCAATAAAAGTGTATCCTAAACCACATTCAGCATCGCATCAAATTCTTGTTTCTCTGATTTCCCAAGGACAACAATTTTTTGCCCTTAGATTTATTATCATTTTGCAACACAAGAAATAACACATTGCAAATCCAACCCAGTCAAAATACAATCCTTGTTTGTTAAAGACCCCATTTTGTGCACTTCATTTTGTGTTGCCATTGAGCTTTTGGGTATCTCTCATTTGCTTCCCCTGCACTGAATTGTGAGTTTTTTTCCAACAATTGAATGCAATTGCTTGGAAAACTTTGCGCCAAAAGAATTAGGTTGTCTTGGGATGGTTTTTCCCATTTGGGTATAATGTCCATAGTTTCCATTAAAATAGTATAAAGTCCACGACTTCCAATACACTTGTTCTGTTTTGGTTATGTTCACTTTATAAGTGGCAAATCGACATAGCTTTGTGTATTTAGGCATTGCACATATTGTTTTAGGTTCTTGTTCCTTTGAAATTATTATGTTCTTCTTTTGCTTTGGTTATGTTAACTTAATTGGAGATGAACTAGGCATTCTCGTTGTGTACTTTTACAGGTATGTACTTCTCTTCAGTCACACCGCCCATTCTTAGTATCCTGTAGATATAAATATCCAAATGACAACTTGTAGACATAAATATCCAAATCAAATAAAATTAAAAAATTCAAATTGCTCTAAACTTGATTATTATATTCCTTGATTAATGAAGACTATTTTTAAAAAGTTGATATTGAATATGAGGAGTTGTGTTCAAGATTGATATTGACCATTTAACATTTATTGACTCCCTTTAGCTTTTGGTGCTTATCATCTGTAGATTACTATTTAAAAGGTTTATAAATTTTCATGTTGTGTGGTTAATCATACTTGAATAGTTGCATCATTTTTTCAAAACTTCATATTTTTAGTAAATTTGTAATTGGGAGGCAGCAAGAAATGTTACATATAGACACTCAATTTAAACACTATTCAATTAGTATTTGTGGTAAATTAGAAGCTAATTTAAAACATTCCATTACTCTACATTTTTCATTTTGTACCATATAAATAAAAAAATAAATTCATAATAAAGACATGAAAAAGTGTAAATAAACAAAATATATATATGTATATACATAAATAGTAATATATATAAAAATATTTATATACATATTACAGTTTCTTTCTATTTAAATTAAAAATTAAAGTAAAATTGAAAGATATTACAATTATATAAATAAATAAATATTTTTTAAAAAAAGGGTATTCAAACATTTATAACTATGAGAAAGTGCTTAAACTATCATCTGGTATGCATTGCAATATCAATATCCAAAAAAAAGCTTTCATAGAAATTTTAGAAGACCTAAATTCCTGATATATAAGTATATAGAACAATTATAAGTATAAAATAATGCCATGGAATTACAGTAAATTTTTATTTTTCTTAAGATGTTAAAAACTATGCATTTATAATGTTTTATTTATCTCTATATATTTAGAGATCCTATAGTATAATATAATAGAGAGAAGGGTTGTTACCATAAAAATATTTTTCTTTATATAACTCTTCAGCCAGTGGAAGGCTATCAACAAAAAACAGAGGACAAATATTGAAAAAGTAGAAGCCTAAATAATGTAGAAATAAAGAACAACAAATTCACCTACGAAGCACTTTGGCAAAATATTTACGCAGCAGAAGACCTTTATTTATCCCTCCAAGACACCGCTCTCTCACTGTCAATACAAAATGTGGAATGGGCATCCATGAAGTCACAGAAACAATATTTTTTTCAATTTTATGGTGTTCAATTTTTCACCGCCCTTAATTTTAATAAAATGACACTTTGCCTCTCTCAATTTTAGAACCAATATAAAAAATGCATTTGAAAAAATCATGGAAGGAGAAAATTGGAAAACTGAATTGCCGGACGTGGAAGCGGACTACCAAGCAGGCAAACACATTTCAGGTGTTAGAAAAAACGGCGGACGAAACTATTTCCTGTGAACGAAATTTACCGGGCATCCGAAATTTTTGGCGTTCGACAATTCCGGCGTTCGACGCTTTCCAGGAGCCAAAAGCTCCCACTAATAAGTGTATCGGCTAATTAATCTCTTTTTAACAAAGGAAATTGATGTGGTCGTTTGAAAGCACAAAAACATTTCGTAAAGTGTCATTGCTTGCTTGCAAGCCACTATTCTGCGAGAATGTCATGCCCACATTTCCCATGCGGTCACGACACGCAACACACGTCATGTCCACATTTGTCATGTGGTCATAACACGAAATATCAAAAATTTTCCACGCATCCCTAGAAACCCCCTCGTACGCGTTAACATGTTCGGTGGCAGTACGCATAAGGCGTAAGCATGTTAGTCAAATGCGGGGTCATGCGATCGCATGCGCATTCTCCTAAGCGATGGAAGCCGACTAAGGGGGTCAATGCAATGCGAGAAGCGTCGCTGTTAGGGTTAAAATGGAAAGATCCAACCCCTAAGTTTACCTAAGTGAGTGAAGAGATTTTGACACACGTCGAAATCATAGGACCATTCAAAAGCATAAGAATAAATTGATGGCTTGATAAAAAGTCAACAAGTTTGCAGATATGATAAGTTTAATACTACGCAAGGTTTAAAAATGCTAACTTATCCTAACCCTAAATTCTGGAAAAATCTGGCAGCATAACACCTCACAGGCGTGAATAGAGCTTATTCTACTAATTAATACTTTGGTCAAAGCTTAACTAGGTTCTCTGAAAGGATTAAACAACTGGATTATTTAATTGATTACTACGCACAAGATTAAATAATTTTAGGCAATTGATCTAATTAACATTAAAATAAAATCAACCTCGTTGATTAAAGTTCACAAGCAATAAATTAACCCAACTGATTTTAAACTAAAAACATTTAATAATTAAATTAGAGGTATATTAAATGAAGCATTTAAACCCCACTACAATAAAAAATAATTAAAATAAAAATCTATTGTGCTCTATCTAAAAATTAGACTATAAAAGATCTTCTAAAATATAAAAGGCAAAAATAAATTCCCAAGTTCACTTCCTTGGAACTAAACCATTAAATTAATCATTCACACATAATTAATTTTCCTCATACCCCTCAAGTTATTAGTTCCAATAAAAGAACCCTTAAATCAAAATCAAAAAGGAGGGGGGAGGAATAACAAATAATAAAACAATTAAAACTAATTTTAAAACCCACTCTTGCCCTAAAAGTCTCCAAATAAATAAATAATATCCTTATGAGAGGAAGCAAAAACCCTAGCCTACCTCTATCTTTCTCTTTCTCACTCTCTCTTCTCATTTCTTCCTCTCTTCTTTGCTTTCCTTTGTGTTACAGGTTTGATGGAGTGGGGCAGCTATGGCCGCCACTCAAAGGTGCATATACATTAGGTATATACATTTTTTTTTGGCTTATATATATATATATACATAAATATTCAATTTACTCTTCTCTGAACCAGAGATATAAGGGAGAGGGGCCAATAGCTGCCCACCCTAACTTCGTGCACGTCAAGCACATAGCTAGACATATCGAATTTCGACGATTTTTTTGGGTTTTTCCGTATGCGACCGAAGAGCTTAAAACTATTCTTTTGGCTTCTAGGCACTTATACATTTCCCTGTAGGACGCGTTATGTGCACATGGGTCGAAAAATGGTCATTTCAACATGTCGCCCCATACATCCGCACTGATGTGCCAGTAACTGCTTGCCAACACATTTGTACACTTGTCTTAATTTCATTGGTTAATTTACAAATGTATTGGTGCATTTGTGAACATGTACAAATGTTGTGAACATGTATTGGTGCATTTGTGTTAATTTATTTGGTTGGTATTTTACATGTATTGATTTTTTTAAAAAATTTAATTGGGGGGTCAAGTGATTAAAAACATAGCAATTATTGGGGCGTGGGCAGCAACTGGCCCTCTCCCTCATCGTTTTATTTTATTTTTTTATATAAGTAAATGTATATACGCCCAAATATATATATCTGGGTAAACAAAGTATATACTAAGGAAGAATACAGAATATACTCTACTGTTTTAAAATGGCTACAGAGGTGGTCGGTATTCCTTATTAGGGCCGCCACTGAAGGAATGCTGTGACTGTTTTCTTTAAGTGTTTGTTTTGATTTTATATAGATGGAAGAGGGTTTGGGGGTGGGGCGGATGCCCCAACCCCCACTCCATATTATGGAGAGGCGGGTGGGGCATTGGGGCATCCGCCCGACCCCCACTCCCCACTTACAGACTCAAAGGGGACGGTGGCTTAACAGTCATCGCCCACTCTCCTCCAAAACCCCCATCGCTAACCATAAAATGGTAACAATGACAGTCCGTCGTTTGGTAGAAAATAAAATACGGACTTCAAATCTATATTTCTAGTTTCAAAACTAAATTCCATAGTATGATTATATATATACACTCTGGTACATATACACGGTTCTTCACAGTTACAACAAATTTTTCTGTTTGTTAGAAATTAAAAAACAAATCTATATATATATATACGTATTTACTCAAGTTTCTCTACTATACCAGTTTAATCCAACAAGCAAGAAAATAATGTGGAAAGAAAATTATAAATGAGATGTGTGTATATATATAGATATTTCTTTATAAATACATATATATTTTTATATATAAACTTATATATATTTTTAAACATATTCTTCAGAGCAATTTTCTCACAACAACATATATATATATATCTCCTTCCGCCCACGCCTACCTCTCCCACCCACCTGGGCCCGCACTATCTTCCCCCACCCACCCCGTTGGGCAAACCCTTGGGAATTCTAGTCTATAATGGGTGGGAGGGAGGAGAGGTTCCGACTGCCCTAATCTCATGTGGTTCAGGTGGCTTAAGAATGGGACTAACATGAGCCCCTTTCCCTCTCTTCTGGTGCTATAGTAAAAAGGTAGTTCCAACATTGCTCCTCTAACGTAGTTATGCCCGTAAATAGCATGACAAAAGACCGTTGTAGAACATTGATCCCTTTCCTCCCGCCTTTCCGACAAGGTGGATCCTATTGCCTTTCGATGTAATGAATATGACCAAAACAAGTGAGTATAACGCTATGTGTATCCCTTTCCCGACGGCTTTTGGTAGAAGAAAAAGGTGGGCGGCGGTTCTGACATCACTTATCTCATGTGGTTTAGGAGGCATGTGTGGGGCAACTTTCAACTAATCTACTAAAGCAACTATTGTCTTCCACCCACCCCAGCGGGGAAAAGAGTGAATACCGGATTTCTGTGGGGGGAAACTATAGTCGCCTTTTAATGACCCAGAAACGTATGGATGCCCGTCAAACTCTTTATATATATATATATAATGGTAAACCAAATAGGTATATATTTTTTTTGAAATGAAAGCAAATACATTATAAATTCTTTTTTTTTTTGAAATAAAACAACAATAACTAATTTTCTTTTCTAAGAGCAATATCATTTTCATTTTATCTTTCAAATAGCAAAACAACAAACTATCTATTTTCATTTTCTTGAAATAAAACTTATAAATATACCAATAAAATTATACATTTTTACTTACAATACACATTTTTCTTTCCATTCACATAGCATATAAAATCACCATCTATAACTTTCATTTCCAAATACATAAAGGTTTAAATACAACTCAAGAGAAACATTTATTTTACAACTCAAGAGAAAACATTTATTTTACAACTCAAGAGAGCTCAATCACTCTCTATTCAATAACACAATTACAAATAGGCCAACCTTGGCCATACTCTCACAAGAGCCCAAAATGACAACACAAGAAGGAAAGTCTTATTTTCCTCAACAATTCATAGCTCCAAGATCCCTGCATTAAACATAAAGAAGGGAAAGAAGCAACTCAAACTGCTCTCCTCCTTACCATAGACTCACTCATGAGTCACCCCTGAACTTGGAGGTCATCCTCACAGAAGGAAAACACACTAACACCAAAACAATAAACTCCCATGGCTTACACATAACAAAACTCACCAAAGATGAGTTTAATGGGGTAGGGGAGTGGACATCACTCAACTCAAGAGTGTCACTCCAAAAACTCCCAAACCAAAATTCCTCAAGGCCTCAAGCCAACACTTAAAACAACAATTTTCACATAACTTCCTCTTGGCTCTCAAGCCATTTCAATAATACTCATTTGCACATATTGCCCTCAAGGCTAAAATACCACAAAACCAAGGATGTGACCCCGAGGAGGTTCACTCCTCCCCCACCCCATACATGTTGAACATTTTCTTCAAATGGAGAGGCTCTCACAACTCCCATAACAATTTTTTTCCCACAACAACAAAGTAAAAACACAAAATAGAACTCACACATAGCATCACACAACTAAAGAAAATGCATAAGGAAAGGCATTAGCCTTGAATCCAACCTTATAAAGCCGAAATAGAAGATAGTTGAGAAGAGCTCCTCTAACTCCCTCTCCAAGTTGAGCCTCCAAATTTTTCCTCTAACTTTCTTCCCAAAACAATTAAAATTCAAAATTTCTAAAAGATTCAACAACCCCTTCCCTCCCTTCAAGAGGGATAAAAATAGGCTCTTCTCATGAGCCTTGAGGAATGGGGAGGCGACACATGTCACCTCCTCACTCCTCCACACAACCACTTGCAAGACTCTTGGAATGGGGTGGTGACACTTGTCACCCACCCATTCCACCAAGTCTTGCTCCCATCCACTTGTGCTCTCTCACACATGTGGGAGAGAAAAGTGGAGCCAAAGAAAGAGTGGGTACTACAAGTGCCCCAATCATCTCCTCCTAAGAAAGCCCACACAACCCCAAGGTACCCTCACCAATTGTGGGAGAGGTTTGGAGTTGAGTCCTCCACAATTAAGGGGTCTTGAAGACTCCCCCAACCTAGGAGAGAGGAAAGGAAGAGGTTGAGTGTTTGACCCACTCTTCCTCTCTCTCCCAAACTTCCATTTTCGTCATTTTACTTCAGGGTGAAGTTGAAGTGACCAAATGGGACTTTACCTAAGGTTATACAAGTTCAAATGGTCCCTAGACCTTAGGGATACAATCCAGGGTCAATTTTAACCCAATTTGATCACCATAGGTTGAGTAAAAATATATAAAAAGGGGTCTCAAAAATATAAACTCAAACAAAAAAAAATTCAAATGAACATTACATCTTTACAACACTAATTAAAAATCAAACATAAGAAGGGGTAGACCTAACCCAACTAACACCACACAGCAACATTACAAAAATTCATCATGTATCACATAGTTGATCTTGGTTCCTCTTGGAATGAGATCAGCTTTACACAGGAAATTACAAAGTGTGTGGGATCATCTCTGATTATCCATGGCTTAGTTAGAAACACCTGCGCACTCAAATAAAATGTTAATCCAACATGTATATCATAGCCGAAGCAAAGTGAAACATACACTCACATCATCTCATGATCATATAAACATCATAAAATTACATCATAATTAAGTTCATCATTTGCATTTCAATAATCCATCACAAGTCAACATCGCATATCCACATAACTAGTATCTAAATATCATAAAGCAAATCATAAGTCAAATCATCGTCAGTGAATCAATACCAAGGTCTAGTCTCATCATAATCATGCTACACATAATAAATCCAATAAAGCATAAAGTCTAATAGTCCTGCAAATCGGGATCAACAGTCCCATAAGTCTAAAATGTGTCTCCAACAGTAATATAAAGTAGTCAATATAAGGGAGTGAAATGGTAGGCCTTATAGAGAAGGGTGAGGGTTAGTTTCATCTCACTAAAGGATAAGGGAGACAAAGTGGGGAGATCATTGGTTTGGAGAAGTAGTGTAGCGAGCCAGGTCATCACTTAGAATGGCAATGCTGGTTTTGCCTCTCTGTTACAAAATTTATAGCTAGCTCAACAAGCTTCTTAGCTTGTTCATCCTTATTAATTTGCCACATAATCATATTCTTAGTTGTTTCTTCCTTTGCAATGATTTAGGGATTTGATGAGGTCTTTGACCTTTGTGGAGTATTGTTCAAACATCATGTACCGTTTTGTCCTTTGAAGGGCTGAATTCGACATGGGCAACAAGTATGTAAATAGGCACAAATACTTGGCTAGTTGGTGTAGGGATGTTAAGTTTGAGCTTTTCACGAAAATAAATGATTTAACAAGGCAAATTGTTATTGTTGTAAAAAGCATGAAAATCGGGACATCAAAGGAAGGAGTGATGTAGGTTTTATGTTATAAAGTGTAGTTTACACCTAACACATTATGTGTGTGTGTGTGTGTGTGTAGGCAACTATATCTATATTAATAAGAAAATAGAGTACACATATTCACAAAAAAAGGATGGGTGGTAAAAAAACACACCCCTAGGTCATATGGGTAGAGTCCAGAAAGTTATAATGTCATGGCCTAAGCCCAAAACCAAATAAATGACAAAAAAAATATAAAAAAGAAGGCCATTATGCGGCCAAAGCAATGCCAACAGATGTAATATCCTTGTCATCCGGGTTACCTCATGTAGCAGTGGGGTCTGGGATGATGTCAAGAGGAGCCCAACCATTGTCATCTTTTTCTTTTCCTTTATCATTATCTTCACAGCAAGGTGAAATTGCTAGATCCAAATGCAGGACCCATTTAGAATCACCCGTGGGCCAACTAGAACCACCACCAGGAATGGAACCACTAGAAGGCCACCCTGAATCTCCGCTTCCTCCCCTCGGAGCTCTGCCAGAAGGCCACTTCAGGGTAGCCCACGAAGGGGGAGAGGACGATCCCCGCCAGCGAGGGCGAGTCGTGATGAGGAGGCTGAGAGCGGGGACGAGAGTCCCTGGCAGAGCCACTTCTTTGCCGGCCCCGTGAAGACGACCGGCCTCTAGAAGAAGTGGGAGAGGGGGGCACACGAGTCACAGTGCAAGAGGCATTGCCCCAGTGGTCCAGCAACTCTTGAAGGTGAGAAACTTCAAGTGCAACTTTGTTGGCTTGCACTTGAATCTACATAAGAACATTAGAACAAATAATAGCTTTAGAATATAAAGAAACAACAGTATCCATCTTGCTGTGAGAAAAGATGCATGAATTTCTGTCTTTCCACAAAGTGAAAAGGATTTCCACCTTGAAAGTGTGCCAAATCTGGGTATACTTTGCTGGAATCCTGGGAGAGTCTCCCAATAGAGCCATATGCCAGGAAAAAGGCTTTGGCTGAAATGGTCGAAAGAAATCATGGATCCAATTCCACAGTTGTTGTGCTCTGGCACAGTACCAAAAGAGATGCTGGAATGATTCAACCTGCCAACAAAAAGGGTAGTGAGGGTTATCCCTAAATGAAATAGTCGAGCTCCCTCTAGCAAACCTTGGAAAAGAATACACCAAGCAAAGTTATTAATATATTTATTTACATGGTTATGATTTAATTTGAACGTATTCAAATTAGAATGCTCCCATGGTTAGTGTTGGCGATCTTAAAAAATATTTAGTAGTGCTTCCGGTTGGTGCTAGTGTCTTGTCTAAAGTTTTTCTAAGTTTTGATTTGTTTTGATTTTTTTTAATGTCTAATTTCTAATAAAGTGTACTTTAAGTCTATTGTAAAATAAGTATTCCTCTTAGAAGTTTTCTCTAAAAAAAGTATTCAAGATACATATTGTAGTCTCCTCTTCACCCAAGTAACATTCATTTATTAGAATGTTGTTCTTCTCTTAACTATAAAGTCCTTATATAATATTTAATGCACTTTAAGGTAAATTATTTGAAATTAGAAATAAATTAATCTATTTTTCATTTATTGAATATACTTATTTGTGAAATACTGAGATGTTGTTATACGACACTCGGAGGAATAACCATAGGTCTTGGCTATTCTCAACAAAGAAGCACCCTCGGAGGAATCGGTTCTTTCACGAAACCAACCATGCCTCACAACATAAAACAAACACAGCCTTGGCTAGGACACTCTCAGGTGTACATTGTACCCCGAGTTGGACACACTCTGTGTGCCCCTACTCCAAATGCTCAGTGCCCAGCCAATGATCCTAATCGTCACTCCATTGTGCCCTCTGATTCTTGTATACTTTCCTGTATATTTTCTTGTCTCCCTTTTACATTTTTTTTTATGGGTTTAAATAATAACCCAAACGGTGGTTCCAACTATCACACCCTTCCATAACTAATATTACAAATAACCTTTTAATTGTAACTTCTCGGCAAACACACTCCAATACAAGTGTACTTATAAATAAGGTTCTTTAACCTTTATTTTAACTCAAAAGTAACTTCCTTTTTTCCTTTCTTTTTACATTTCTTCTTTTTTCTTTTTCATATATATATATACTCTCTAAAGTTTTTACAAATTTGATTTATTTAATTCACTTCTCAGGGAAAAGTCCCATAACAATTCTCCCCCTTAGCTTAGTTGTTGTCCTCAGTAGCTCAAGGAGAATCCATAACAAAACATGCAAAATCATTTAGTTTAATAAACGTGGATGTAGCACTATCAATATTATGCTATGAATTCATTTCACTTAACTTCATCTATAATTCTATTTCACAATTTAAAAAAAAAAATTTCAGTAACACTTTCTAATGTAATTTAATCACAAGTAGATTCAACATGAAATTTTTCTATTCGATGACCTAATCAAAACTATATTTACTTTTATATGAAATAGATCATGAATTTGCAATTAAGGAATTAATTCAATTCTATATACCAAATCCCCTAATAATTTTTCAATTTGGTCACTCATGTACTATGTAGTAAATAACATACATCTCATACTATGCATTCACCCACCATTCACTATAACTTACATACTCATATATTCCAAGATGATAATCATGCATTCTGAACTACGCGACTATCCTATATTTCTATATAATATTGCACAAAGTACATGTATAATGTTATTGGGTTGATCAAGTCCAATAATATAATACAATAAAATAAAAGGTAGTACACATAATCCTATAAGGTATTTTTTAAAAAATAAGGCATTAACAAATCATTCACATAGATTGATTATTGAACTGCCTAATTATGAGATACTCCTAAAATAAATGGATGATATTATCTCAATTCAAAGTCTTTGGATTGGCCATCCAAATCTAAATCTCAAAGAATTATCTAAAAATTCATCTTAAAAAGGTTTGTCAATTTGTCTACTCCCTTGGAGCCTTCAAATTGCATGCTAGTTACAATCATGGATTAAAGCATACAATACCTGAATAATAGTGTATAAAAAAATGTCATTCTAAAGTTCCCAAGATGCACCCATTCTAGTTATAAGTCTACAACAACCAAATTGTGTATTCAATAATGAGAAACAACTTGTACCAGCTATGTAACATTTGAATTGATAATTTTGTAACATTAATGACTATTTTATTAGGACAAGTTCATCTTATGCCTTGGCCTTGGAATATAGGTCAAGTGTCTTTTCTAATTAGTCAACAAGAATTCCATTTAAATATCCACGTGCCTAGGATGTGTAAGTTGATTACATCTTTATTTACAATAAAGAGCTCAAGTATGTTGTTCATTCAAGACCTTCAACTATATTCAAGTGTTTGATTTGGTTTGAGTCAATGTTTTAGTTTGTTTTGTCAAAAATACTAATAAGTCTTTAACATCCTAGGCTTGGTCTGAATTTCCTCGAAGTCTCTAAAATTATTTATGAAAGAAACATGTGGAAGATATTAACTTCCCATAAAACATAATCATCTTTGTACCATAAACTACTTGCTAAAATCAAATTTGTATAATTGGTTTATAGTAATATATAATTTGTAATCATAGATCTCTCCCCTTGTACCTAGATCCTAAAATAATATTTTTTGGTCTCATATTTTATAAAAGCATTGTTTCATTTAAACCACCACATTCTAACATCATATTTTCCAAAGTTTAAGATGGGAAAATGACCCTTGATCCTGTGGGTTATGGGCCCACAATATAACCCAGGTTGGACTTTAGGTAATAAATCTAGATGTCAATTTTTCTAATTCTAAGCATATTATCACCACCTTATCCAACTAATTAATTGTCTCCACATAGTTTCAAGGAAAATATATGCAATAATATGCATCTTTATTATTATTTTAATAGGATTCTTTGTTTATAGATTTTCTTCAAGTCAAGATGTCCTATCTATTACAAATACTAATTTAAAAACCTTATTTCAAAGATAATCCCCTTGTATAAGAGGGTAATAGCGAACTAGAAATATGAATAAGGATTTAAAATTTGTGTGACTCTATGTTATTTGTAAGATATTAAAAATGGTTTATCATTGATTTATTTCATTCTTTTACCAACCATAGAAGGAAAGATTCCCTATCTATATGGTTTGAGGGTATTTGTCTCACTGCATAACACATTTCATGAAACTCCACATATGTTTGTTGCTAATTATTTCAATAGATGTATTAGGTTATTAGATCTCCATTTACAATCATAAATATATAGTTAAGGCAACAATATTCTCTTTTAATGCTATTGGAGTTGCTCACTCAAGTATAGGATTGGCTTAGAAAGGTTCTCTTTATTTTAACCTTGTGTGATTTACTAAACATTGCACAAGTTACCAATAATAAGGAGATTTGGGCATCAAGACATAAGTCAATGGCCAATTGAGGGAAATATGATCATAAGAATGTGTTAGACTTATCTCCTAGCTACTTCATGGTGTCATTTATCTTTAAATTATAAAAGAATATACACACTTCATGGTTTTGATTTTATAACCCTTGTATTCAGGTTCATACACTAGGTTTTAGTTTGTATAATTCCATAAAAGATAAAATGTATATGCCCTTAATTATGAAAAGCCCTTAATTATGAGAAGCCCTTAATTATTATGAAAAACCCTTAATTTTAACATAGTTTTGTATGATAGTTTTGTTAATCTTGTATATTCTTTTGTGGAATGGTTTTATCTTGCAAGTTGATCTTGGTTGCTCTAACATAGTGTTAGAGCCATCATGTAAATCCCTTCCCAAATTGTCTTAAACTTGCAAGCCCCTTGTCTTATTTAGGGGGTTTTAGGTATATACTTTCATATGGTGCATAATTTTGTCTAGTGGTCATTGTCTAATAGTTTTCTTGTTTTATCTTATAGTTTATTTTTATCTACTAGTTCCTTGTACTCTTCCTATATCAACAAGTATTCCAACATAGGGTACACTTGGTGCAGTGTGTGTCACATAATGTACGTTGGTAGGTATGATTCTATGCATAGGGCATATGCCTAGTTTTCTTGTATGTGGTCACTTAGAGTGCTTGGCCCCTAGGCACATCCAACCAAGGGATCTTAACCCTAGTGGGTAATGCTACCTCCATCACCAAACACCATTCGCCACCCATTTGGCCCACCCTAACCAAATTTTGACACTATCATCCCACTAACAAGACCCCACCACCCAGACACTACACAACCTTCTCATTTTCAAGATGCCATTAAATCCATGCACTCCCACCTTTGTCACTCTACCCCAATGAGTGGTACCACCCTGCAACCACCACAAATCCACCAAGGCCTGTACAATGCTCCTAGAGGGGATTTTTTTTCTTTTTTCCATAACTTTTGCATACGACCTTAGTTTTTCAAGTTTGAATAGTTGACAAAAATTTGATTCCATCCAATACATAGTGGTGTAATTCTTTCTCCCTACTTTTGGGATTTGTGTCTGAACCTTTGATTTGAATTCCTAATATTGAACGTTTAATTCCTAATATTCACAACAATTTAAGGCAGGATCAACTTCAAGTCATGAGAATTCCTCCCACTTGAAGGTATGATTTAATAAGAAATTCACTCCCTCGTCCAAATCTAGTGGGTCTCCCTCCATGATAAAGAAGAATTCAAGGGATAATTGCACCTTTTGTTGCAAATGAGACATGTTGAGTCTCATTGTTTTATATCAACCATGCTTTTTTGGACTCTTGTAAGAATTCTATCTCTACACATATGTTTGTAAATGCACTAAAATAAAGTGCCAAATCTAACTTGTGTTCTTTGGGGTGATTTTTGCACATCATCTTGTGTCATTTTATACTTTGTCTATTTTATAAAGTGTCATGGGGGGTTGTGTGTATTCCTTGTTATTTTCCATCACAACTTTTTCATGTGAGTGTCCCTCCACAACAATGAAGAATTCATGAGATAATTGCATCTTTTGATTTTAGCCTCATGCGTGCATTCCTTGTTAGTTGCACACCCTTTTTAGTTGCATGTACATCATATTGGACTTGATGTTTCTACTTCATCTCCTTGCACTACTTTGTGCCACATTTCAATGCATATGCTAGTACCTATTTCTTGTCAGCATTATGGGGGTATCACTACATGGTTATGTTAATGATCTTATAGTTTTACTTTAGAGTGAGCTATGTATCTAGTTTTTTGTTCCTATATACTAGGAAAATACAACGACTAGTTACCCATCGATTTATATGAGATATAACACATACTATAAAGACAATCTTGCATTACTATTTATGGAGGTGACCTTCTACCTTTTTCAATTGATCAATATTTGTGAGACTTTGGTATCATCTTAAAGAATTGCATGCACATATATAGTAGTGTCGATGAGGTCACTCGTGTGGTATCTTATGTCTCTATGATCATAGTACTATCTAGATTTTTACTACATAGATTGTTTTACCTTGTTGCTATCTATGCATATATGGCTAAGTAATGTTTTTAGGGTCACTCATTTAGTGTTTTGTACCTATCTTATCCTAATCAACATTCATCAAAGGGTTCTTTGATTTCAATAGGAACTGGTTGTTCTTCAATAGTGTTTACAACTTCTATGTGATTTGGGAGTTCTTCATGTTCCTATATTTCAGGCACATTTTTTCTAGGAGGTTTATTTATCCTTCTCATTCTCTCTTTCGGAAAGGAGTTTTTTTCCACAAGATTTTCTTCTTTTCTTTGTTTGTGAGGATATTCTATACATGGGTACCTCATCAAGCCTTGTTGTTGAGACCCATCCTTGCATTCCTACATTTTTTAGTGTTTAGCTTTCTCCCTAAGTATAACTTAAGGGGGTGTGTTAGTGTGAAAAGTTCTATTACTTAACTAGTTAATCTGCTAACTAGTTAGTCATATCAACACTTCATCTTAAGCTCATTTAAAGACTTTTACTTTTGGTCTCACCTCATGAGTGCATTATATGTGTCCTCACACTTATCCTAAGTATGCCCACATGTGTCACACCTTTGGAGGGGTATTCAGTCTTACTTTCTCTCCTCCTCACCCTTACCTCTATATGCAAGGCCTTCTTTGTACATTTTAACACACTTTTGTATCATATTTTTGTTATCTTGCATATTCTTTTATGAAATAGTTTGGTCTTGCAAGTTGATCTTAGTTTCTCCAACATTTTCCAACTAAGATTCTCCCCACTCTACTATGTTTACAAATTTGATGGCTTGTTTAAGGAATTTGCTCATATGGATAGCATCCTCTGAATCCATACAAGCACCCTGACCAAGATCATGTGTCATTGGGTGCAATGCATCTCCAATAATGATTACTCTTCCCTTTACATTTTCCATACCCATTCTCCACTCCCATGGCTACACACCTTACATTCAGATCTGCCAACAACAATTGCCACTATAATTTGTTAGAAATGAAGGCAAACTACTACAATATAGAAATCTAAAATAATGATGCAAATCTACAATTTAATCCATAGAATACCAAAATGGAGATAAACATGTAAATCAACAATAAAAGAAAAAATCAGCAACAACAAGAGATTAACACATGACATAGTGATTTACATGGAGAAAACCTTGTGGGGAAAAACTCCACTCGACAAGAGGATAATTCCATATCATCTTCAAAAGAGATTATAATACAATTACTTCCTTCTATCTTGCATCAAATTTGACTACACTTATGTACTTGTAAAACATTCAACTCATATTCTACACTCCTCAAGCTTTTATTAAATAGAAATGCAAGCTTATAGAAGAAGTTACTCAAACATGGTACACAAACTTGGGAATATCCAATGCCCTATCTTGTGAATCCCACAATTAGGCTATTATTATGCTCTTACATGTTATTATATGGTGACTGATCATGCTGCAGTAGCGGTTGTGGGTACCTGCAGCAACATAAAATGTAAACTCTGGTGACTTTGTCATCTGTAGACCCCAAAGTATTTAATAAGAGAGTTGCCAATTATTTAATAAAGGCATTGGTAGTTATTTTAGTTTTGGCTGACATGTAAAAACCCTACTTTGTATAATTGCCATAAGGCTTGATAAAAAGGTGGATGGAGAAGGCAAAAATCCAAGAGTCACGGTTGAGATTGTAATGTAGTATTACAGCGGTATTGAGTTGTGTAGATTGCTGGTTATAATCAATTTTGCTGGATAATAATATTGGATGGCCGTGTTTGTGGATGTAGCCCACATTGGGTGAACCATTTTAAATCTGGTGTTTTTATTTGTGTTACTCTTCATTGTTATTTCCATGATATTTAAATCTACTAATAATTATTAATTGCATTGCTCTAATCTGCCATTAAAATCCTAACAACTGGTATTAGAGTCGTGTGATTTCGATGAATTGGCAGGGAATTTCAGAGTTGAGTAGGAGTAATGAAAGAAGGTAAATTCAAGGTTGAGAAGTTCAACAACCAAAATTATCAATTATGGAAGATGCAACTGGAAGATTACTTATATGAAAAAGATTTGTGGTGACCATTGCAAGGAAAAGCAAAGAAGCTAGCCACGATGTAGGATGAAGAATGGGAGATACTGGACAAAAAGGCACTGGGAACCATTCGGTTGTGCTTTGGCACCATTCGTGGTGTTTAATATTTCAAAAGTATCGACTACTGATGGATTGATGACATCGTTGGAGCAGTTGTATGAAAAACTCTCAGTCTCAAATAAGGTATTTCTTATGAAGTGTTTGTTTAATATGAAAATTACTAAAGGAGGGTCTGTTACAGACCATTTAAATCAATTTAATACAATCACTAGCCAATTCAATTCTATAAAGGTGAATTTTGATGAAGAGGTGGGATTTTATGTTCTTTTCTGGAAAGCTGGAATAGATTGGTCATGGCTATAAGTAACTCTGTCTCTAGCTCAAATACATTAAAGTTTGATGATGTTGACCAGTGTTATCCTTAGCGAGGAAATGTGACAGAAAAACACAAGTGAGACTTCAACATCGGGTAATGTTTTGAATGTAGATAATAGGGGAAGATCAAAGGAGAGAGGAAAAATCCCTACAAATCGTGGGAAGTTACAAGGGAAGAAGGGCAGATCTTGATCTAGAGGAAAGAAGGATTGTTGGCATTGTGGAAAGCCAAGGCACCTGAAAAAGGATTGTTGGTCTCAGAAAAACAAACAAGGAGACACACAACAAGATGCTAGTAAGGAAGCTAATGTTGCAAGTAATAAATTACAAGATGCTTTAATTCTATGTTTAGATAGTGCAAATTATCCTTGGGTAATAGATTCAGGGGCTTCATTTCATGCCACACCCCATAGGAAATATTTCCTAGATTATGTTCAAGGTGATTTTGGACAGGTATATTTGGGTGATGATGAACCCTATCAGATTGTTGGAAAAGGGAAGATAAAAATTAAATTATATAATGGAAATCAATGGTTGCTACAAGAGGTAAGGAATATTCCAAATCTGAGAAGGAATTTAATCTCTGCAGGACAACTGGGCAATGAAGGCTGCATAGTTACTCTTTCAGACAAACTTTGGAAGGTCACTAAAGGTGCACTGGTAGTAGCTAAAGGTGGGAAGGTAAGCACATTGTATTTGTGTACTAGTAATACTTATTCTACCCTTTCTACTATAGAAACAGTTGTTGCAAGAACACCTATAGAAAAAGTTGATGCAGGGACAACTACAATAGTTGCTACAAGAACAGCTACAACAATTGCTAAAGGAACAACAGAGACAGCTACAACAATGGCTGCATGAACAACATAAACACTTATAGAAATTGCTGCATGAACAAATGCAGAACTATGCCATCATAGACTTGGGCACATGAGTGAGAAAGGGATGGAGATCCTTCACTCCAAAAAATTGATGCTAGGACTGGAACAGATTGACTTGGAATTCTATGAAAACTGTGTATATGGGAAACAAAAGAGAGTCATATTTCTGAAGGTTGGGAAAAAGAAGAAGAGTGAGAAGTTAGAGCTTGTGCATTCTGATGAATGGGGACCAGTGCAGGTATCATCTCTTGGTGGCTCTTGTTATTATGTTACTTTTATTGATGATGCAACTAGGAAAACATGGGTGTATTTCCTACAAAGAAAATTAGATGTGTTTGAAACTTTTAAGAAATGGAAATCTTTGGTTGAGAATGAGATAGGGAAAAAGGTGAATTGTCTCATATCTGATAATAGAGGTGAGTATTGCAGCAAAGAGATTAAGAACTATTATTCATACAATGGAATCCATAGACAAAAAACGGTTCTAGGAACTCCACAAGAAAATGGTGTGTTTGAGAGGATGAATAGGACAATCATGGAGCATGCAAGGAGCATGAGGTTGCATGTTGGACTATCTTTACATTTATGGGCAGATGCTGTACATACTATTATTTATTTAATAAATAGAGGACCTTCAAAACCTTTGGATGGTGGTATTCCAGAGGAGGCATGGACAGGTAAGAAGGTTAATTATTCTTTTCTAAAAGCTTTTGGCTGTGAAGATTTTTTCCATGTTCACATTGAAAATAGAACCAACTTGAATCTAAATCTCTAAAATGTACCTTCATTGGATATAGGATAGATGACTTTGGTTATAGGTTATGGGATTATAAAAATTAGAAAATTATTAGGAGCAGAGATCTTATATTTAATGAGAAGGTCATGTATAACAATCAATTACAGGAAAAGAAGCATGAACATACAAGAAAGGAAAATGTGGTACTGGATGAGATTCCAGAAAATAAAATGCCATTGGTACCTGATGCTCAACAACAACATGATATCCCACAAACTCCTGCAAGTGTTAGACATTCTACAAGGTTAAGTAGACCTCTAGAAAGATTTTCTCCTTTATATTCTATCTCATTAACTGATTTTGGTGAACCTAAAGGTTATATGAAGAAGCAATACAAGTAGATGCCAAACAACAATGGGAGCTAGGCATGAATGAGGAAATAGATTCCTTGTTGCAAAATTAGACTTGGGACTTAGTCCACTTACATGCAGGTAAAAGAGCTTTACCAAACAAATGGGTTTATATGTTGAAGGAAGAGGAAGGAGGCAAGAATAGGTATAAGGCCAGACTTGTGGTAAAAGGTTTTGCACAAAAAAAGGTATAGATTTTGATAAAATATTTTCTCTGGTTGTAAAAATGACTTCAATTAGGACCATTCTATGTCTTGTGGTTGAGGAAGACTTGCATCTTGAACAACTAGATGTGAAAACAACTTTTCTCCATGGGGATTTGGAAGAAGAGATCTATATGCAGCAACCACAAGGATATGAGGTCAAAGGTAAGGAGGATTTTGTGTGTAGGTTAAAGAAGAGTCTATATGGCCTAAAGCAAGCACCTCGGCAATGGTATTTGAAATTTGATAAGTTTATGGCTGAACAAGGTTACAACAGATGTCATTCTGATTACTACACATTTACTTTAAAAGATTGGCTAATGACATCTATATTATCCTATTACTTTATGTTGATGGCATGCTTGTTGCTGGGTCTAATATGCAACATAGTAGTGAGCTTAAGAAAACATTACCAAAGTCATTTGCTATGAAGAATTTGGGTGCAGCAAAGCAAATTCTTGATATGAGGATCACTTGGGATAGGAAAAATAGAAAATTGTTTTTGTCACAAAGTGAGTATATAGAGAAGGTGTTGAAAAGGTTTAACATGTTGAATGCAAAATTAGTTAGTACACCTTTGCCTAGTCATTTTAAATTGACTAAGGAGATGTGTCCCAAGCAGGGATAACTTTAAGAACCCCCCCCCCCCCCCCCCGCCCTCAGAGAAGGTGTATAAACCTAGCGAATCATGTATACTTCCCGAGAAAAATATTAATTTTATTGCTGAATTTTTTCATTTTTTCAAGAAAAAAAAATCTTATTTGGTGAATATGTTGTAATCGCTAGAGGTCTATGGAAAATCCTGGTGAATTGTATTTTTTTAAAACCAATAAAATATTTTTATTGGCGATTAAAACCTATTTTCAAACCAATGAAATATTTTCATTGGCGAATTAAAACCTATTTTCAAACCAGTAAAATATTTCTGTGGGTGAATTAAACCTATTTTCTAAATAAGAAAATATTTTTTGCTGGCGATTAAAATCTATTTTCAAACCAAAATATATATTTACATTGGCAAATTAAACCAATTTTCAAAATAATAAAAAAATCATTGGCGAATCTAAATATAGTTTCAAACCAATAAAAAATTAATTGGCAAAATAAATTGTTATGCTAATAAAAAATCATATAGTGTGAATGGCATCAATTGAAGTTCCATTTCGGGCTGCAGTTTTGACACACCCATCTTTCTACATAAAGTCTCTGGAATAGAGACAAGTGTCAAGTAACAATGATTCAGATTAATGAAAATTAATAGATAATTATTTAATAAAAAAAAATTCAAAAGGAGACATAAAAAGAATACAGATTCATCCACTATAACACTGTAAACTTTACCACTTCATAAATCAACTCCTCAAGCTTCCATTCATAATATATATATTGAAAATAACAGAAATATATAGTAACACTAAATTATATAAATATTGAAATAAATAATAATAATAAGTCTTTTGCCACAAGAGTATTCAGAGCATGTTTAAAGAAATAACATAAAACTAAGAAATGCCATCAAGTGGCAGTCATTTGGTCTTCCTCCCGAGTCGCTTCGTTTTCCATGTCTTGTTCACCAGCAGCAGTCGAGTCCATCTATGCTCTCAGTTTCACCTTGTATCTCTTGAACCTACCAGTTATGGGTTTTAAAGTCTTGGCACTTGGTTTATAGGTGTTCTTTCCCTGAACTTTCCACTTATCTATCATTCTCTCCACATCTATTACTCTCTAACACACATCATCAATTCCACACCTAAAAGTTGTGAGATACGATGCTATATGTCCAAGCTTCCCTAGTGATTCACCATTAACTGTGGCAAAATGCTCTTCAGTAAGCCTCTTCTTAAAATTTTGCTTTACTTCCTTGACATCAAGCAAGTTCTCTCCACTTTCATCTGAAATCTCTACATGTAAGATGGTACAATTATTTTTAAGATCAGCCATATCAGTGAAATGTTGAGCCAAAATTCTTCTTATTTGTCCATTAAAATCCCCTAGCATAGACCTCTTCCACTCTAGTGCATCTAGCCAAGACACAGAATCATTGTCATTTGGATCATTAAAACTTTTCTCAGCTACAAGAATATTTGTATCAATTTTCATCATTTCTTGTATCTCTGTAAAGTCTATGAGCAGATTTCTGTCTTCCCTCTTTAAATTTTGTAACTTTGCAATTAATCCTTCCCTTTTATCAAAAAGGAGAGGATATAGTTTCATGACCTCCTTGATGTACAACAAACCATCAATAGTGACTCGCTCAACCCATTGCTTAATGGCCTTACCTAGAGTTTGATATCTCTTGATTTGTTGCAACATGCTAGGATCCATTCCATCAACAAAAACACTCAGAGTTGCATCAGAGGATTCAGAAGTAATATTCAAAGTAGATTGAATGAAAGATGTGAGAGAATTCACCTGGGCTTGCAACTTTGTGTTCTCCTATTGCCGAGATTTAACTCTCTTTGCTAGCATGCGTTGAGAGAATTTTAAATGATATAAATCACCTTCCACCGTAGGAGGACCCAAGTCAATCTTGGTAATATTGAAATCCGCTTATGTGACTTCATTTTCATTTTTATCCCCGATGGGTTCTACAATCTCCAAGATCCTATGCCCTAAGGAAGAATCCATTACCATTCGATACATCCTCTTAGCCTTCTTAGGCTTAGGTGTAGTTACAGCGTCAACGTTTATATATGTTGTTGGGGGACAACTCTTTTTCTCAAAAACTTTCTTTATCTAGGAAGGGGAAGACAAAATTGTACCGCTCTCACTTGCACCCAGGACAACTCTCTTTGGATGATTAGGAGTATCTTGCATGAGAATTTCATTTGATACGAGGGAGGCTAGATTATCAAACAAGGAATGAAAACTAAAAGTACCCTCATCAACAATTTGTTGATAAATGGAAGAATCATTACCAGGTGAAGGAGACACAACATAAGTCATGTGATCTGCTTGCAATTGTTGTAAGGCATCCAACTTCTTCTTCGCTCGTGGTTTCACAAATGCAGGCTGACCATCCTATTCACATACACCTTTTAGTTTTAGTTTCCTATTATCTTTAGGCTACTCTCCATCCCCACCACTACCAGATTGTGAACCAACTCTGTTATGAGGTTTCTCCACACCAGTTGAAGTTTTCTAAATTCCAGAAGCCTGGGAGGTTCCTTGCTCTCTTGTTCCTGATTCTTTATGCACAGAAGAAGAACTAGCATGCTCTTGAAATTTCCCCTTAATATCAGGATTTTAGTTCTTTGCACATGCAACAACTAGGTTTGGACATGGCACAATAGGTGGGAAACCCTAAGCATGAGCTAACCTGCTTGTTAGGATTTTCTGGGCTATAGGTGACTTAGGGTTTTTCTCTAATTGAGCCCAGAAATCCTCCAAGTCGAAATCTATATGACTTAGCTTAAGCTCGGTATCCTTCAACATAGCTAAATCATTCTCAATAAACAAAAGTTTCATCATTACTTGTTTGAGAAACCAATAAACCAAAGCTTCTATAATTGCTAAGGGTGCCAAATAAATCTCCAAAAGATTTTGGGTAAACAAATAGTCTGGACTCATGAAAAATAATTGTTCTTCCCAATTCCCACCCAATTGACTTAAAGTATTCAAATTTGTCACTATAAGAAATGGGAAAGAAAGAGCACAAATTAGCCAACCTGGTTGTGAAAGCTCATGTTCAACACCTGTAGAAGATGTAGTCCAGAGCTCCTCTAAAGCACACTAGTGAAACATCGAAAATGCATAATAACGTGTTTGCGAGGGTTGCAAACCCAATAAATTGTTTCCATAAATTGCATTAATTGCAGCGGCATGTACTATTGTATGATTCATAATTAAGCTGCATAAATTGCCTTCCCAAAAATGTGCAATTGTGTTTTTCACGACATTCCTTATTTATTACAAAAGGACAGAGGTCACTTCTAGCGTGGATGTCATTAAATGGAAAATATTCTAATAGATTTTGGTTGTCAGATGATCACAAATCGACGACATAAGTTCTATTTGGGGCAAAAGAACCAACACACCCAATTTCCCAAATTTGTAGTTGTACAGTTGAGGACTTATGCTCTGTCGCGCTGCCACCTTGACCTTTGCACAATAATCAATATAAATATATTATATATTTTATATATATGTCAAGTTATCAACCATTGATCTAATAATATCTAATGGCTGCTAGTTGATTCCAGAGGATTTTGCTAGCAATGTGTAGCTTTGGAGATCTACCTTCCGAAATTGAACTACAACCGTTCATCTTTCATTCTAGGGTAACAGGGTTCATCAAATGGTTAGTACTGGTATGATTGATTTGATTGAATGTACTTAACTACATAGATTAGCCAATGCTCAATTAAGTTCACTAATAGCAAGTGAGTGACAGTCGTGACAAACTGTACAGATTAGCCAATGCAAATTTCCATGGTACAACAGAGGCAATTAAACGGAGTTGCTTGTTATTTATTACCCATTTGTCACGGCTGTACATGTAATGTATATATGATAGTCTTTATTGTTTCAACCTTATATTGCATTACTAAGTTTCAGATAGTAGAAGAATCAATAGACTGTAAAAGTTCAAAGTAATGGCTTTCATTACAGCAGCTATGCGAAGAAAGTAAGTTACCAAGTACTTATTTTGTGATCATTCATGATTTTGAATTTAACTGTGTGATAGAGTTCTTAGATCACAGATGTAGAATAGTAATAAGAATGATGGAAAATTTTGTTTGTGTGTGGCTATGCAGGATGTTATTGCTTTGCATGTCTCAGAATGAAGAAATACGAGCATTCGTCAAGTGGAATAAATCGTGCCAAGAAGCGACACTTTTAACATTTGCAAATGATGCATTCTATTATGGGTGGTGGGTTGAATCTCCCACACATGCATGCATGTACGAGAAACTGGAAATTCAAATTGACGCATGGAATTGATATTGCAACTCAATTGCCAGTGACCTCGAGAAAATCAATTTATTTCTCCTTTACTGGCCTTATTATTACCCATACCTAGTGGTTTTTTGTACATATAAAGCAAGGTTCTATAGTAAATCACTGACTATCATTGTGAATGAGGGATTAATTGAATTTGTAATGGACCCATTGTGTGTTAATAGGATAATTATGGACTACAGTGAAATATTCATTACGTGTTGTCGAAAAGAGGAACCAAAAAGATTTTGGAGAATCAAAGCAAGGTTTGAAGGTTGAAGGATAGGAGTTTTGTTTGGAACTTTGAGGTTGGTTAGAGATTCATGTACGATGTAAATTCCCAATATTTTTGAAGGGTGATGTTAAATTTTACTAAATAATATAGAAGTAATTACGGTTTGAAATTGACATGAGTTCAATGGAAAATTGAAATGTATACAAATCATAGATGGTTCAAAGAATCAAATTTTCAATACTTTTCCCAGGCATTAATTTTTAATTTATTAAATAGTACTGACAAGTTCAGAGAATCACTATTGGTTGATCCTTACACGAGCTGAAGATTGATGCTACAAAAAATCTAGACAACGAATAAATGCATATGTTAGTTGAGGTGTGTGTTCATTAATGATCTTCCTTTAGATCTTGGAGGTCTCTAGCAAAATGGCACTTGGCTGGCTTGCTCAAAATATAGCATGGAGACTCCCATAAGGCTCCACTGCAATAAGAGTCAGGTCACCTTTCTGGGTCGTATCAGAGATGGCAAACTGATGAACATTTGTAACCAGCAAAACTGACTCTTCCTTGAGGCAGTGAAGATGGTCCTTGGTAAAGACTTGTTGGTCTCCGATGATAGATATAGTGTAAATTTAGACGTTTCCTCACGCTTTCTGGCTTCTTTGTTGGCCCTACGAGAGGCAAAGGTGGATGCACTGTTGATTCTACGGGATGTATTCACTCCAGATATTCTTTTGGACGACGTAGACGTGGTAATTAATGCAGAATTGGCGGTCGGCATCTCGTGGCCAAGATACCTGAAGAAGCTACAGGAGGGACAAGAGGGCATAGCTAGGCAGTCGTTCCTGCTAAACATGAATGAGAAACAACTAGGAAGGCACAGGTTTTGGGTGGCTCGTGGGAGACACTTTCTTCGGCGGGCAATTAGAACGGACACAAAGGAGACTCCGGTATGGCTTAAATACTTCACAGCCATTGTGAGTGTGGGGGGATTCTATTCGCGGTGGCCGTAGGAGTGGTTGGGCTCCCAGGGCCACTTTTTTTGGTGATTTCCATGCTAGGGTGGTAGGGTGGCAAGTTTTCAAGGAGTCGCTCAGTCAAGAGGCTAGGGATTTCTATGGTACTATGGTAGCCTCTCTGGTGCTGTGTGTTTTTGGAGCTTGGGCTAGCCGCTAGAGTGGTTTTTGTATTAATATAATTTCCTGAGTGTAAATCTTTTTGTATTAATATAATTACCCAAGTGTAAATCTTTTTGTATTAATATAATTACCCAAGTGTAAATCTTTTTGTATTAATATAATTTCTACTTTTTGTATTAATATAATTTGGTCTCTGTTATGGTTAGAGGTTTCTAATGTTGTTTGGCATATGTTTGCTTTTTGACTCTTGAGACAGCTAAGAGAGCTATAATATATGTGAACTCTCAATCTTTTTGGATTTAATTTGATTTCAATTTGGTTGTTTTTAGATAGAATTAATCACAAAATTTTATATGTAGAAATAAAATTACACTTTCTATTGATAGTGTGGTTCGTCTACATGCATGATGCTTGAAATATTTGCATAATTAGGTCAAGCTATTGATGTCAGAGAAAATAATAGAATTTTTATATGTAAAAGTAAAATCAAGTCAATAAAATATTGTGACACTATGTATAAGTTTAGAAAAAGGGTTAGGGTTAGGGTTAAAACTAGGATTAGGGTTACAATTAGGGTTAATGTTAGAATCAAGTTAGGATTATAATTAGGATTAGGGTTTGAATTAAGGATAGGGTTAGAGTTAGAATCAGGGTTACTAAATTAAGGTAAGCATTACAATTACAATTAGGGTTAGGGTTAGATTTAGGGTTAGAATTTGCGTTAGCATTAATGTTAAATTGTAGTTTGAAATAAGATTAGGGTAAGGGTTAGAATTAGGGTTATTTTTAGATTTAAAATTAGGGTTATGGTTAGGGTAGAATCATGGTTATGATGAGAATTAGGGTTAGGATAGGGTTAGAGTTAAGATTAGGGTTCCTATTAGAATTAGGGTTAGAATTAAGGTGGTTACTATTAGAATTAGGGTAAGAATTAGAGTTAGAGTAAGCATTAGAGTTACAGTTAGGGTTAGAGTTAAGGTTAGGGATAGAGTTAGAATTCCGGTTAGGGTTATGGTTAAAATCATTGTTATAATTACAATTAAGGTAAGGGTTAGAATTAGGGTTATTGTTAGATTTAAAATTACAGTTATAGTAGGGTAGAATTAGAGTTATGATTAGAAATAATTATTCTAATTTAAATTAATTATTCTATTTAAAATATTAAACTATTTGCGCATAAAATAATAAACATTTATAATAAAATAATAATAATATAAATACATTATTACAATGTTTACTAATATTATACTACTAATACTTTATTATGATTATTAATTATTAAAGTATACAATAATTACAATTATAATTTAAAATAAATTGATTTAAAGATGGCTCAATATTTAGTAATATTATACTACTTTATTATGATTAGTAATTATTAAAGTATACAATAATTACAATTATAATTTAAAATAATTGATTAAAAGACGCTTCGAAATGGATACTTCTCCGCGTACTTTCGATATATTTTTTAAATATAGCTATACTAGTATTAATATAATTTCTACTTTATTATTGATGCAATAACGTCAATGTGTTCATTTTATTCTATTAGTTATTATATCATCAAAGTGGGCCCGACTTCATATAAATGTTAAAGGAGCTGCATGTTTCAATGAATGTTTCGATGCCAGATGGATGGGTGTAGTTGAATTCTGGAACAAAAGTCTGGAGCACTAGACTTGAAGCAAGATGTCAGTGCAAACTAATATAACAGATGACTGTTTGATGAATTTTTGATGGATGGATGTAGTTGCATTCCGAAAGAAAATCTCTGACACACTAGACCTACGACTTCAAGCCTCTAGAATAACACTTGAATCGTTAGATTTCCAAATATCAATGGTTGACATTTCATACAAGAAACCCTCTGTGTAATCTGATGTTGACTTGCTACCTCCGGTTGCCGGTTGTCTAAGTTGAAACTTGAGCCATCAAAACCGTGTTGTTTACTGACCCCTTATACCTAGTCTTGTCGGTCACCGCTTGGTGGGGAACAGGTTAACCTAGCAGGGTCCACTTTTTAAATGCTTTAGAAAATATTAAGAAGATGCCCTAAGAAACTTAAAGGGTGAGCTATTAAAGGTTTAAATTAGACACATGGAAAATTCCTCGGCAAGATGTTTTAATCTTAGCCATCCAATGTTGAAGAATTTAAGCAGATAGCGGATGGCCTGAGAAGTTAATGTGTGAGCATTTTGGAGGGCCCCTAGGTTAATCCTAACCGTTCCCTGCTAGCCCATTGTCAAAAGATGCACGGGCGATAAACCCAATGGGCTCACGGGTGAACGCCACGTAGCAGACTTCGCAGGCTTCAAGAGAACTTAGAAGTAAGCAATTTCATGTGGCAGAAAACTTCATCACGGCCATCCATCTTGCCATCTCATCAAGAGATCAATGGCTAGAGTTTGAAATTCAGAAAGTGGCCGTGGGAGTTGTTCTGCTTCGCGCGAACGAGCATTAATGGTAGTTTTAATGCCATAAAATTAGTCTTTTTTACAAAATTGAAATTTGTCTAAGTATTTTAAGCATCTGGAGGCAATTTCAATCTCTAGAAGACTCGAGGCAATTTCAATCTCTCGAGGCAAATTTCAATCTCTCGAGGCAATTTCAATCTCTTGGCGATCAAAACTAGGGTTTTCAAAGCGTTCAAAGTCATAAGTTAAAATCTCACTCTCTAAAATTCGCTGCTTGTGCTCACTATCGTGGTTCTGTCAATAGGAATTACTGGTAAATTTTCATTTCTTCTAGGGTTTTGCCTTCTTAGATTGTTGAACTGCAAATTTTGAGCTTTCTTGCTGCTTTAAGTCAGAACCCTGGTTGTGAACCTACAATTCTTGCTAAACTAAAATCCTAATTTACAAAATTCTCACCATAATGGCACCCCCATGAGCTCAAACCTCAAGCTCTGGAGAGACAAAAAGGCCCATAGTCTAGGACCTTCTTGATCAATTAAAGCCCTCCACTAACGACAAAGTAAAAGGTCCACTTTTGTTCCAGGGTTTCAAAATTAAAGAAGGCCTCATAGATAAACATATCTATATCAAGGATGCCACCATACCACTTACAGGATGGTCATTATTCAGGAACTGGTTTGGGAATAGGAATTTGAGTTCTCCTATATGTAACCCCTAGAGTTTGAACATGGGGAAATTGGTTGTCTCAAATGTCTACATGGATGTGGACTTGTTAAAAGCTGTGGTAGCCAGATATGATCCTATCTCCAGAGTTGTCAGGATGTATGATGAGATTGAAATGGTAAAAATCAATAGGGAAGAGATTGCTGAAGTTTTTCAACTTCATGAGTAGAATGAGGATTTCGTAAAATTTTATTTGAAAGCCTTTAGGAGTGAATACGAGAAGACAAGACATGTCTTTAAAATCACAATTATGCCAAATCATCTACCATCAATTGGAAAGGGAAAGGGGAGCCGAAGAATTATTATTGGTCCATCAGATAAGGAACCCTTCCCAATAAAGTATTTTGCTCCATATTTTTAGAAAACCTTGTATTCTTTGTGTCAAATCTTGGGGTTTGATCCTGCTTCCGGAATGCCAATGGGTTTCATGTATATGGTTGCTCATATCCAACATCCCGCTTACAACATAGTATATGACTTTGCTTCCCACCTGGCAGATAACATTCATGAGGGTTTAATTTCATTAAAGAATCGTAAAGATTCTATTTAGTTTTGGTGGTACTCACTGTTAATGCACATGTTTTTATTCAAAATGGCAAAATTCTTTGAGAATGATATGAAGTTGGAAAAGGAGGAGGATGGTGTTGAGTTGTCTTTCCAATGTTGGACAAGAATTCTAGACAAGGATGATATCAAGTTTGATTTTGTGGTGTTTGATAATGTCTTTGCATCAAAGTTGAGGAATGACCTAATCCTAAATCCACCAAGGATTCCAACTGAACTACATGATTTTCTTAGGCCACAAGAAAGGAGGTCTGATTTAAAAATTGATCACAATTGGGGAGATGTCATCCTCTATCCAGATTGTATAATTCTCAGATTATATGGCACTACGGTTAGACCATATGTTCTCCCAAGAGAAGTGCCACTGAGAATTGGATTCCTTGAGGTCATTTGGCAGTTGGGTAATGTTGAAGATGGCCACTTGTTAAACATGAGGAAAGGAACCTTCTTCCCAACATGGACAATTTTTTCAGACTTTGTGATGACTGGTGGAGGGTGGAGAAAAATGGATGAATTGCTTGAACCATACAACACGAGGAGAGTGCGCCCAAGAAATCATGATCATGAAGGTTTCATGGCTGCATTGAAAGCGAGGATCAAAAGCAGCCAGTTCATACATAAGTTCTTTTTCCCTGAAGATGTTATTAGGAACATCTTTAATCACCAAATACAAGAGGACAGGAAGGAAAAATGGATTGCCTATGATAAGATGGTAAGGTAAAAATGGAAGACTAATCCCCAATATGACCCCCTACGTCTTTTTCAATTCAAAAATGAGTTGCAAAAAGTTGAATATGTGCTCCAAAAATTTGAGCAAGTGGTTGGCAGGATGAAAATAGAGATATTGGTTGCTAACAAAGGAAAGGTTGTGGTTGGGGAAGAACAGGAAAAGGATAAGGGGAAGGCCCCAGTGTTGGAGGAAAGGCCTACCTACCAACCACCACAATTGATCAGAGTCTTTGCAAGGAGAAAAGGTATTGTGAGGAAGCAACAATATATTGCCACCCCAACTGCATATTCTGATTCTGAGCCTGAGGGCTCAAGAGCTTCCTCACCATTGCATGAAATGCCACTACTATCTCCCCCAAGGCAAGCAGCTCCACAAGTGATTGAGGTAGATTCACCTCCAAAACAACCACTACCAAAGAAGCAAAAGGTTGAACAAAGCAGCTTGGTGGATTATCCAGATGACTCAGATGATGATATCATTGTCACTAAGGAGGATATGAGGCAAGGAACACCCTCTACCTCTAGGGAGATAATAGAATTAGAAAGCAACCTCAGGTTGGGCAAGGCAGACCTTAGGGGTCTGAGCAACACATATGACCTTAGGGAGGAAGTGTGTAAGACCTTCATGACAGATGATTCATTTGTCCAGACCCCTGCTTTTAGAGAGTTTGTTTGGAGGGCAAGGAGAGATGAATATGTTGATAATGTTGCCAAAAAGAGAAGCTTGCACCCTAAATTACCAGAAGCAGTTATTCAGGCTGAGTTTAGAAAGGAAATGAAAGAATAGTTTCAAAAGATAATAGCTGAAAAAGGTAGAAAGTTGGTGATGGAAAGTGGTATTTTAGTGCTGCCAGAGTGGGATTTAGCCTCAGCAATTGCTCTTGACACAATGTGGAGGCATGAAAAACCATTGTATCAAATAGAGGAGGAAGCAAAATTGGCTTTGCAGGGGTGTGCTTTTAGTGAAGATTGGGAAACACTTGCTATTTGGGCATTGGCCCCAAATGCAAGGAAACCTACAATTGTTGAGCCTGCTCTAAACATAAGTGGAGGCTAATTATTAATAGAGTGCTTGATACCCCAGCAATTGAGGCAACAAACATGTCAGTGAATGTTGCCAAATTCACAAAGGTAACAGTAGAGAATATCATTGAGGAAAGAGATCAATATAGATCCAAGTATAATGACATGGTTGTATAGTATAATGATAGTCAGCAAAAGGTTGCCAAGTTGGAAACTGAAGTGGCATTGTTAAAGCAACAATTGCAAAATATGCATGCTCATGCCAAAACACAGAGTAAATCTGCTGTCCTTTCAGAAGTTTCAAGGGAAATCATTCCATACAATCTTGGAGATGCACCCCTAGACCACTTACAGTTGAGGAGCCAAGCACATCAAGTGAGCCTGCTAAAGAGGAATTATTAGATCAAATTGAGAACTACAAGAAATTGCTGTCATAGGTGAATGAATCAATTTATTCAAGTAATATAAAGATTGTAATTATAGTTCTTGAACACTTGAATAAAGGGATTGATAAGAGATTAATTAACATTCATTCAAATTATTCTTCTATGTTTGATGCCATAAAGGATTTCGATAAGAATAAGGATGTTGTAACATCATTAATGGATACATTGATCCCTAGAGCCCATTCATTAACAGACATGGAAATTGCAACCAAGCATGTCAAGGATACACCTCCTAACATTGTCCCAACTGTCAGACTTATAAATTCAATTAAGGATTTTCGGGGGTTGGTAGGTCCTTTGGAAATAATTATCAAGGAGCTTGTCAAAAAGTTTGATGAGTGGAATTTCAGTCTGCCCCCTGTTATTTTAAGTGAAAATGGTGGGGTTAAACCTCTACAATTGTGGAAGGACCAGGAAAAATAAATAATATCTTCTCAAGTTAAGCTCATCTGTGACACTGTTGATTTAGATATGTTGAGAAGCAGCATGGATAAGCTGATTCACACTGGCATTTTCTTAGATGAATTTGACAAGGAAGCTAATCGAGTGGTTATCAAGTACACACCTTATAGGAACAAAGCAGAAGAACTTGTCAATTTCATTTGGCCAATAGAGGAGTATCAACTATGGAGGTCCAACTATGTTGACAATTTAGATTTCTAAATAGCTAAAGTATATGTAAATGTTAATGTTTTGATGATTATTGTACTATTCATTTATTGAATATATTTGATCTGAGATGACTTTTGTTGAAATTAGAAAAAAAAGAATTACTCCCTTTTTTATAGTATTTATTATTAGTTTAAACTTTATTGTATATAAAATTGGTCCGATCTTACATATCAATTTACAAATATTGTGCTCCTTTTAATTCAAAATTGGTGACATGTGTCATGGATTGTCATTGCATATGTGGAACATAGTTTGGAAACACTATTAAGTATTATCTATATACTTACGTCAAATCAAGTACAAATATTTGCATGCAAATTAAATTCACTTGAAAAGATATATCAAGTCACTTAAATATTGGCACACTTGGAAAGATATCCAAACGCTTTGAAGCCAAGCGCCATTAATGAAGCCTGGCTCTATTTAATGGAGCCCAACAATGCCTCATAGGCATACCAAAGTTTGAAGCTAGCTTGCTGCTTAACAAAGAAAATGGATACGCCAATTTTCCTTATAGCACTGTGAAGGCAAATTGCTTTCTTGGATTTCATAACAGACTCGAGGCTTAAAGCTATAACGAAGCCTCACAGAATTGTCTGTTTGCACTTCCTGGAGTTGGAAGCCATTAAATTGGTGCTTGGGAGGGACTTTTTAATAGATAGGAACTATAACGTCAGAAATTGTCCTCCTGTATGGAATGGTACAATTTCTCTCGGTTTAGCTCATCACTCTTGGTGGTCTCTCAACCTTTTCTTTCTCGGCCTTCCTGAAACCCTGATTGACTTAGTTTAGGAGCAATCTATTCAATTTTTGAGGCAACTGATTGATATAACCCAGAAAGAGATTTGAGAATAGGGTCCCTTGGACCCCCAAAAATGCAAATCTGAGCTGAAATTGGGGGCTTGGACTTGGGCACCTGCGCCCTAGTCCTCCTCGGTTTCACAGGATTTTGAATTTTGGTGGGGTGTCGGTTCCCGCCAAGTGCCTCAGGATTTCATTTTCAAATTCTCAATTTTCGCGATATCGAGACGTTACTTCAAAATTTGAATTCCCTAAAGATTGATATAAAAAGACATTTGCAAATCATTTTATCTCACACAATTCTTATGCAAGCTTGATGCCAAAACATGGCCGCAATTGCCATTGAAGATCAGTGGCGTGTTGAAGCTATTTGAAGTATTCTTTATTTGCTATCTCGGAGACAATGGATGAAGGTTAGGAATCAAGATCTTGAGTCTATCTTGCTCTTCCTAGGGTTTGTACACCCTTTGCATGATTGGGAGAAGGGTTGAAGCCTCTAATAACAAGCTTGGAGATCCTCTGCGGACATTGCTGATTTGCCTTCTTGTTCATGCAAGTCTTCATTTGTTTCATCTACTTGAGGTGAAGTTGTATGTATTTATTGGTGCAAAGCAAATTGTTGATCTTCCCTTGATTGAGACATCTAGGGTTTGATTTTATGCATACACACATTTGTTAGGTTTGCACACACTTCTACAAATCTTTTCTTTTGGCTATTGTTGAGGTAGAGATACTGAAGACGGGGCTTGACTGAGGCAAGTTCCTATATAGCCACAACAATTTCCTTCTTTTGTATGTGTAGATCGTGTTTCACAGGTTTCGACGAAGAGAAGCTACAGGAAGAAGGATATTGTGGGTACAGTCACGATAGACTTTCAAATTTTTGGGTTCTGAGACTTGTGGGACATTGGGGCAGGCGCCCTAGTCCAACTAGGTGTTTCCTCTGAGCTCTGGAAGTCATTTTACAATCCCTGACACCCTATTCAAAGGATTCTCCTGTTCAAAAATTTGTAGGACATGTTAGTGCCTGAATTGACTGGTAGTTTTCTGAGCATTTTTCATTCAGGCACTCTCCCTAAGTATCCAAAAAATGTTCTAAGTATTGGACCTCCTCCGCAGTTTTCAGCTTCGTCATCATATTTTCTTGAGGAAGAGGTCATCATCATCATATTTCCTTTGATGCAGGTCAGCATCATCATATTCTCCGTCGACCGGTTTCTCATCGTCATCATCATATTTCGCTGTCGGGTGATGTTTGGTTTTTATCCTGATGATGCTGACGAGCTACAGTGCGCCCTGATCTGCTTGCGAGGGTGATTTTTCAAAGTATCCGGTGATCTTCCATTTATCACCTTGCCCAAACATGATGATGATGTTGCCCCATTATCTTGAAGGGGTTATTCTCTAAGTTGTTCGACCTAACTTGTTTTTTCTTAAGGGTCGTCGTCATCATCATCATATTTCCAGTTATCATCCTGCTGCTTGCGGAGGTCATCATATTTTCTGCCTTCATGATATTTCGCCGGGGTGATATTTCTATCATCGGGTGATCTTGGTTATGATCATCCTGATGATGATGTTGAAGAGTTCTAAGTGCGACCCGATATTCACTAGGGTCATCATATTTTGAACGTCAGGATGATCTTAGTCAATATCATCCTGATGATGTTGTATCACTTCTTGTTCGATTATTTTGTCATCCTGATGATGCTGACGTCATCCTTATATCAGGGTGATATTTTTCTTTCTGCCTATCTGCATCATGATATTTCCGAAGGAGGGGGTGATATTTTCATATCACTCGAGTGTGTGTTTGTTCCAGCATCATGATGATGCTGATATCAAGGAGATATCCGCCTGCCGGCTTCGTGCGCTATCCAGTGGGGGTGATCTTTTCGAGCATCATCATATTCATCTATCGCCCCGATCTTACAGAGGAGCTACAGTGCAACCTGATATTTGTGCATCAGGAGGATATTTCCAAATATCCGGTTGTCTTCCGAATATCATGATGATGTTAATATGATGATGACGTCATCGAGGTCCGGGGGGGTCATATTCCTAACACTGATCATCTTGAGGAGATCTCCCGATATTTGCAAACATGATGATGACGTCATCCGGATATGAGGAGGTGCGCAGTAGGCAGATATGATGATGACGTCAGTAGGATATGATGATGACGTCATCAGGATGTTCATCGGCCAGACTTTTGGTATAGGCTCAGCAGGAGGATGTTTCTCCGATGGATCAGGTTGTGCCGATGAAGGCGATTATCATGCGGTTGTATTGCAATATGATGATGATGTCAGGGTGATATTTCGGGCAACAGGATATCATGCTGCTGGAGGATGATGATGATGAAGTCTTATACTGGTGTCGTCAGGAGCAAAAGCGCCGACATGATATATGCTCATGACCTAGTATATAAAGTGTTAAGGAGGTTGCTGCGGGGTGCATGTGGGATAATGTTATCCTGCATATTCGAAATATCATGATGATGAACCTCGGCGGGAAGTGGTTGCGATCGACTGTTTGATGTTCTTCCCGAGGCCGCGGGTTGGTGCGCCATCAATGGCGATTGTTGCAGAGGTATGGGCGATGGCGTGGGCTGATGTAGTACCTGATTGAAGATCTGAATCCCTAGGCGGCGGCGCAAGGCTCGAGAAATCTTCCTGTCTCCTCCCCTACCTGCTGCATTCAAGTTTGGGCGCCAATCTGGTTATGTTTGAGCGCCATTTTTATCATACTGTATATCTGGCGGGAGTTTTGGTCAACCTGGTAGTTAATGCTGAATACATCCTCCTGCTATATAATGCAGAGGGTGTTATTCATTCAAGGTTGTTGAAAGTTGTGGATTTTTGGCTCTGTAATCCAAAACCAGCTGATCTGGTTGCTCTGTACAGTTTATCTTGTGAGTTTATGTATCTCCTGTTGTAGGACTTGGCATGAATCCACTGATTTCATGGTTGATCTTGTATGAGTAATGCTGTCTTAGCATGTGTTGTGTTAATTCTGTCTCCAGTATTGCATGTATCCTTCTTCTGGATCTGGATGTTTGCTTATGTTTAGATTCTAGAGCATAGAATTCCTATGTTGAATGTCTGATCTTTTAACCTCTGCTCAAGGGGCAGATTAAACTGTTTTCAGGTTGAACATTGGGAAGGATATACTGCAGTAGGGATGCCATAAGTAGAGATAGCTCAACACTCTATATTGGGAGATATCTGTAAGGCAGATATCATGTGTATCCCCCTGAAATCCGGTTTTAGCTATTCATGCTGATCATTCACAGGTGTATGTCTACCGACTCCAAGCCCTGGATAGGCACCAATCATGCTGTGTTCTTGTGTTATACACCATGTCCAGCTTTGCATCCAAATTCATATCAAAACATTTCATACCTCCACCTGTTAGTTGTAGGAGTAGGATTAGGAACCCCCTGCATGCTCTCATACCCAACCAGACATCATGTCCAAGAATGTTGCCAGCCTTGTGATCTATCATGCAGATCTTGGTCCATACATGAGAGTATTCTGCCTGTTGTTGTCAAGTTAGATCTTTCTATCTTTGAGCTAGTCAAGGTTACATCTTGAGTTATAGGGATACCCCCCTTGGTGCGGCAGAACCAGAAGTGAAGGGGAGGAGCTCACGCAACCTCCTGTATTCAGTTGGCCTGAATCTGCCTGTGCATTAGAAGTGGCAAACCCTAATGCTGATTCAGAAGAAATGCCAACAGGACATTGGAGCGGGCACCCTAGTCTAGGTAGCCCTCAAAATCTAGGTATTGTGTCTCTAGAACCTCTCCTCTACACCTCTGTAATCAGTTTTGCAAGTTGTTTCATTAGTTTCTTTATATTCTTGATATGAGGCATAATTAGGGTTTAACTTGGCTAGAAGAAAAACACTTGGTGAATCTTGATTAGGGCCCTAGGTTTCATGACCACGCGAGCATAAAAGGGGAGGCAAAGTGATTAGAAACTCATTTCAAACCCAATCTTTGTCATCCCCAATGTTTAACTGTGAGATTATGGTATCTAACCTAGAGTAAACAAGGTATCAAATTTCACACTAAACATTTTAGTGAACCTGAGCTTTAAAGAATTTGCATCCTTTTAAAACTTCAGATTTGAAACCATTTGTTGTTCTAGAGCATAATTGGGTTGGAAAACCTTTTTAGTGAAATTGCATATGTTAAATTATGGATTACATTCTTTATCTTTTCACTAAAAGAGTTGGAAATTATCATTTATTGTTGGAAATTGTATTTCACTCAAAAAAGGCCATTATTGTGCATTTAAATCTTGGTTTAAATAGAGCATGTTAGAATGTCAAATTATTTTTTACAAGATTTCACGCTTATGATGAACCGTTTAGTCGTGATGACTTTGATATGTTAGATGAATCCCTTGAGGACTTTATCTCGATTGAACATTCCACTACGGCCTCAAAGACATCACTATTTCAAAGATTTTTAAATGCGATTTATGTTCCTAAATCTAAAGAAGAGATTGACAAACCAAAAATTGTGATCACTCTATGTGCAAATGTGGTTCAACCACCTTCTAAACCTATGCTTGTTGTTAAAGGTCTTTCATCTTCTTCTCAATCTCCTAATCACATTTATGATTATGCAAAACAAATAGAGAAACAAGACTCACAAACTAATCATAATGTGGTTGCTCATGCCTATAACACTCAGAATAATAAATAGAGTACACAACAAACAAATGTTCTGATATCTTTACCAGCTTCTCAACCTATGCTTCCTCAAGCACCTCATTTAACATATAAAGGTGGTAAAAACTATGATCTTGTAGAACAGCTCCGTGGTACCCCTATGAAAATATCTCTTTGGGAACTTATACAAACTTCACCTACCTACCATGGAATGCTACAAGAAGCTTTACAAAGGGTGATTGTTCCTCCTGTTGTTAAACCAAATGATGTTGCCACTTTACTAGATTGTATGCATGTAACGAAAATAGATATTTTGTTTCAACAACATGAGTTACCATCTTTGGAGATTCAGAAGCAGTATGATCCTTTGGTTATCTTTATTATGATCAACAAAACATTGGTTAAGAGAGTTATGATTGATAATGGGTCAACCCTTAATGTTTGTGGTATTGATTTATTGCACAAGGTTAAAGTTAATATATCTACTGTCAAACCGAAATCATTAAGTATCCATGGCTTTGATAATGTTGGATGACAATCTATGGGCACTATAACTTTACCTATACAAGTTGGACCTGTGATGGTGCCTACCTTGATTCATGTAATGCCTTGTTCTCTATCTTATAACATGATTCTGGGTAGACCTTGGATACATGCATTAGGAACAGTTCCTTCTACTTTACACTGTTCGATTAAGTTTATATTTAAAGGAAAATTGCATACTATCCATTTGGATCCTGAACCTGATAATTGTTTGCAAATGGAAGTGCACAAATATGTTGTTGGTCCTAAGATGTTGAACAATTTGAAAGCCGAGTTATCAGCTCCTCTCACCTCTAAAAATATTAGGCAAGAGTCCAAACAATCAAATGCATTTGTTGGTGATGCTTGGGGTTCGTTAGATTTCACATCCTCCTCCACAGGAGAGTATAAACTTAAAACCCCATCACTGAGACATCAAATATTGCATCAATCACATCACATGCTTTGAAGGATAAACACAAGATCTCTTTGTTGACAAATAAGGGTAATACTCTCAGTTATACTACTAATTATGAGACTTATGAAGCTCTGCCTTTGTCTAAAGAAATGGTCTCTCTCTATGGCAGAGGATTCTGAATCCTCTACAAAAATTGTGACTATGTAGGTAATGGTTGTGGTATAAAGCAATAAGGAATTAAAGTCCCTATAGAATCCGCTTCACAACATTCCTCAAGTGGCATTGGATACAATCCTTTTAAGGAATCAAAAGCCCGCAAATGCCCTATTCTAAATGTGAACACCATATCAACACTCAGTTTGATATTCCCTTTAAGATGATTGACACCAATTGTCCTCCTGGATCACTTTCGTTAGATATGTTTGCAGCAGATGAAGCGATAATGGATTTCTTAGGTGTCTATGATAGTATTCCTTGTTATCACCATAAACGTGGCCTACCTTATTGTTTGAACAATGATGCATACTTTGGAAAGACGAGTAGCACAATAACTACTACAGTAGAACATAGCGAAGAACTTAAAGAAAAATTACAATCCTACAATCCCCCTGACCATAGTACTCTCCTTAACGGAAAGGCTATTGATATTGTCATGGATAAAGACAATCCTGAAAAAGTTTTCCCTATTGGTGATTGTTTAGATATGGAAGAAAAAGAAGAAATGACTAAATTATTGAATGAATTCTCAAAATTATTTGCTTGGAATTACTTAGACATGCCTGGTATAGATCCTCAGATTGTAACACATAATATTGTGTTGAAGCTAGATGCTAAACCTTTTAAACAAATGATTCGCAAGATGAATCCTAAGATTGCTTTGCTTGTTAAAGCTGAAATAGAAAAACTCCTACAAGCTAGCTTTATTCGACCAATTGATTACTCTCCGTGGATCTCAAACATTGTCACCATCACTAAACCAGATGGTCATATAAGAATGTGCATAGATTTCTGAGATTTAAATTTGGCGTCTTTAAAAGATGAATTTTCACTTCCTAATATCAATATGATTGTCGATTCCATAGCCGAACACGAGTTACTATCTTTCATGGATGGATTTTTAGGATATAATCAAATCCTTATAAATCCTCTTAATCAATATAAAATAACCTTTATAACACCTTGGGGTACATTTTGTTGGGTAGTCATGTAGTTTGGACTTAAGAATGCAGGAGCTACTTACCAATGCGCAATGACTTATATTTCATGATTATATGCACAATATTCTAGAAGATTATATTGATGACATTCTAGCGAAGTCTATCCACCATAAGGATCATGTCATAAATCTTTGACAAATATTTGAGCGCATACGAAAATATAATATGCGACTAAATCCCTGAAAGTGTGTTTTTGGCATGGATAGTGGAAAGTTACTTGGATTCATTGTTTCAATCGAGGTATAGAAGTTGACACGAAAAAGATAGATGTGATAGTTAATATGCCAATACCTAAGAACATATCTCAACTTCATAGTTTGCAGGGAAAGATATAGGCTATTCATCGATTTGTTTCACAGCTCGTGGACAAGACTCGCCCCTTTACGCAACTACTAAAGAAAGATTCTCACTTTCAATGGAATTCTGACTGTCAAAAAGCTTTCGATGATCTAAAGGATTACCTAGCTAATCTACCTATTTTGCAACCCACTATTTTTGATAAACCATTTCTGTTATACATTTCAGCATCTAACAATGCCCTAGCGGCTTTGTTAGTACAACATAATGATAAAGGCAAAGAATGTGTTGCCTACTACATCAGTCATACTTTTCTTGATTATGAGGTGCGATACACAGTCATAGAGAAACATTGCCTAGCTTTAGTGTTTTCCACTCAAAAGCTTAGACATTACCTCTTAAATGTTGAAGTTCATGTTATGGTAAAATTTGACCCCTTGAAACATCTCTTCGCAAGAACAAATTTATCAGGTCATCCTGCTAAATGGGTTATGCTATTAACATAATTTGATCTTAAATTTATTTTACAAAAAGCAATTAAAGGGAAAGTAATAGCTGACCAGTTAGCTGAAGCTCCCTCGCCCTTTTCTATACAAAATGTCGATGCTTTTCCTGATGAACAGATTCTAACAATCTCTACAGAAGAGAAATGGGAGTTATACTTCGATGGATCAAAATGTCGAACTGGCTCCAGAGCTGGTGTTATATTAATACCTCCTGTGGGAAAGCCAATTCCATTATCTTACCATTTACATTTCTTATGCACAAACAACATAGTCGAATACAAAGCTCTTATAGCTGGACTTCGTGCAGCTTTGGCTCTTAATATCAAGAATATTACAATATACAGAGATTCTTAGTTAATTGTTAAGTAGATAATAGGATAGTATCAAACTAAGCATGATAAGCTATCTCAGTATCATGAGTTTGCACTATCTCTCTTAAGAGAATTCGAATCATATACGATCGATACCATTCCTCAGAAAGATAACTGGCATGCAGATGCAATGGTGAGCGCAGCTTCCCTTATATCCCCTGATGGTTCTCCTGAGGAATTTACCTTTGTTGTTCATAATCTTAAGACTCCAATAATTGAAAGTCCTATAGTTGCCAATTCAAAACTCTGTGGTAATACATACACCGATGAATGGTTCTCTTATATATTCAACAATTTACGTGATGGAATGATTCTGGACTCGACATCTAGGAATGCTCGAATATGCTTATGCAAACTAGCAACGTGATACATCATATTATTGAACGTCTTGTATCGATGAAGTTATAATGGTGTTCTACTCCGATGTTTAAGTAATGCAGAGATTTTGATAGCTTTAGAAGAAGCTCACTATGGTGCCTGTGGAGGGAATTTTGGTGGAAAATCATTGGTGCAAAAATTGTTACATATGGGGTACTATTGGTAGCATATGGAACAAGATTCCTTCGATTACGTCAAGAGATGCCTGCAATGTCAACAACATAAACACTTAATCCATGCTCCTGCTCAAGAGCTTCGTGCCTAGGTGTCGCCTTGGCCATTTTCTATCTGGGGCTTGGATCTTGTTGGTAAAATTTCCCCGCCCTCCTCTCAAGGACATATGTTCATAATTATTGCTACTGATTATTTTACAAAATGGGTTGAAGCAGTCCCTTTGCGATCCACGACCACCGATGTAATCTATCGATTCATACAAGATAATATAATTTCTTGATTTGGAATACCTTCCTCCTTAGTGTTAGACAATGGTACTCCATTCAAGAACAAGGATGTGAAAAAGTTCCTTGAAAAATATCATATACAACATTGCTTCTCTATGCCTTATTATCCTCAATCAAATGGCCAAGCAGAAGCTTCAAACAAAGTTATTAGACAGATTCTAAGGAAAACTGTTAATAAACATCAAAAAGATTGGCATACACAATTATCCTATGTACTATGGGCTTACAGAACAAGTATTCGAAAGGCTACTGGTAACACACCATATAATCTTGTCTATGGCGTAGATGCAATAATGCCCTTGGAGTTAGAAATTCCTTCCTTGCGAATTTCCCTAAGAGACATCATGGATGATGACATAGAATGAGAGAAAAGATTACAGGAACTTGAGATGCTTGATTAAAGACGTGTTAATGCTCTTGAACATCTCAAGGCTTATAAAAAAGGAATACAACGAGCCTATAATGCACAAGTCATACAACGTTCCTTTAATGTTGAAGACTTGGTTCTTTATGAAAATCAACGCAATATAAACGCACCACCTGGTGAAAAAGGTAAGTTCAACCCTAATTGGCTTGGACCATATATAATCACTGAAACCTTTGGATCCAGAGCATATAAATTAGCTGATGAGCAAGGTACACTGCTTAAAGAACCTATTAATGCAGCGCACCTCAAAAGGTTCTATGCTTAAAAGATTTAATGTTAAATGTTTATAAACTAACTTAGTACATAGATTAGCTTCAATTTCGACAAGCTATTACTATTTTTTCTTAATTCATTTTGCATTATATCTTTGTTCAGTTAGTCATTATTACATCATGTTTAAGTAGTCATTGTTTAGATCACTTTTGTATTAACTGAATATAGCATGAAAGTTAAAGTTAGGTGTAAAATAAGTAATCATTGTGTTTGTACTACATGTTCTTTTTAGAATTGTTATTATATCACAATAGTATTAATTATAGCATTTAGACATCATCACTAGTTGCATTTTTTTCAAAAATCACATGTGATAGATCAAAAGCCATTACACATAGATAAAAAGAAGTAAACATCATTTATATATCTCAGTTTCATGTATACATTCGGGTCAACTATCCTTCAAAGCAAAATAGGATGTCATAGTGCCTAATGTCTAGGAATCACATAGCAAAACCTCGATCGCTAGTAACCTCAGGCCCTCGTGGTGTGCAAGTGGCAGAAGCCTGACCATGTGTGGCTAGGGATCACGAATGACTCATAGAGATGCTTCATGATCATAATCCCCTGATCTCGCCTCTCATCTCTATCATCTGCTCATGTGCCTCCTGGTACATCCTCTGATACCAGTCTCTCTCGGCCAAAGCACTATCTCTGTTAGCTCTTGCCTGCTAGACCTCCCATAGAAAGAACTCACTGATAGCTAGCTCTCCCCCTGGTGTAGGAACCGCTACTGTCTACTCTCGCTGTGCCCTGAGCTCAGCCTCAGGGTGCTCAGCTCTCTATCAAAACTCCTCTCTCTCTCTCTCATGTAGACTACTCTAGCATGGCCTCTGTAGCAGTCATGTATCTGATGATAGGCATAAATAACTCAGCATGCCGCCCAGCGGATGATCGTGGCAAATGATTTGCCTACACCCACTGCTCTAAGGCATCTATCGGTAATATGTCTCCTATAACGTGACTTACAAAGTCTTGCCATGCATTTGTCCCAACTACAAGATAGAGAGTGAGATAGATGTTAGACTCCCATATAAAAATCATAAATAGTACAACTATACCAAAAACACGAAACTAGTAAATCAAACCTTACCTGGATCTCCATCTCGCCAAGATGGATCACGGATTGCTGATAGTGTTATGAGCTGTGCCATCTGATCTACGACTGGGGGCATAGGCCTACTACTCTCCCCTCACCCTATCTGAGTAGGCCTCACATCATCTGCAGGAGTAGGACCATGAACCTTGGACTGCGGCCTCGACTCGGTCTCCTCGTCAGTGTCTGCCTCTTGCTGGGTCTGTCGCGATCTCGCTCTGAAGATGTACTGTGATGGGACCAAATCAGACTCATCCTCATCCTCCTCCATACCTTCCTCAAGATCGTAGTATCCTGTGAATTCGTTGATGTCGTCCTCCACCCCTATGTCAATAGCATGACCGACCCAAGTTTGGGCATCTCCTGTAGAACGCCCAGGTGGAAAGATAGGTGCAAGATGTGTTGTGTGCTACCAGGTCTGATATAGTTAGGTACACCTGACATCATCTACACCTGATACTGGATCTGCATCCTCAAGACCCTCATCATCGCTAAGTGGTACGTCTTCTATAGTCGGCCGTCAAACAATATTGGCTCTAACTGCACTCCGAGCTGCATGTGCGTAGCTTGGATGAACTGCAAGAACATCCTGTACCTGTCTGAACTGTTGCACCACCCTATCATAGTAAAACTAAGATATAGCATGATCAAGGTGACCGGTCATCAGCCGATCCCTCTGCATCTGAGCTAACTACCTCTGCTCGCCAGGCCATCTGATGAAGACACGATATGGTCTCCAGATGTTATCACTAGGCTGCAATCTATCAAATACCACTCTCTAGTATAATAGATTGTTGTGCCTCCAATACCTGACTAGCGGGTAGGTATAGACACGCAGATGTGTGAATGTTGCCTCTATGGGATAACCCATCAGTCGTGTGCACCTGATGTGCTCAAAGGCCCAAACCTATAATAATGTGCAAACCATCAGACTCTGCATCTTGTAGTGGACATATCGCCCTAATTCGTGATATAGGTGTGCAAGCATACTGCACCCTCATGCGTAGACAGTTTGATGCGTCTCCATCACTCTGATAGTATGAACGGGACCCCCGTGAAGGTGAGTGCCTCGTCCATCTGGTGTGATGGCTAGTGCGACTGTGACAATCATAATCCTCTGTAGTAAGGGAATGTCTCTGCATCCTTGCTCTAGCAAATGGAGCTGAATGTGTCCTCACTCTGCCTGTGATACAGTGCGACCTAAGTAGTATAACTGACTCTCCCGAGTATACTCCTCTGAGTGATGTCCAACAACCTTCACTATCTCTCCTCAGATCGGCAGTCGAAGGATCCTGAATACATCCTCCAGTGTGATGGTAATCTTGCCAGTAGGTAATGCAATGTGGAGGTATCTACATCCCATCTCTCCATCAGTGCCATAAGCATCGTGCAGTGGAATCTGATTGTGGGCATCTCAAACACCCACCATAGGCCCACTGTCTGTAAGTGCTCTCTCTGTGACTATCAAAGCGCTAGCGCACTCTTGCAGGAGTGCCATCAGATGACCACATGTGTGCTCTTGCATCTCAGGGACATCCTCCAGATCGGAAAGAAAGCAAGAGTATTAGAATCCCCGCTAGAAACCAAAATAAGCTATCAAAAATTGAATAGAGTGCATGTGCCTAGGGCCTGTGTCCTCTGTGGACCAGGGCACCCCCAAAGGGAAATTGGCGCCCCTGTGGGACTAGGGCACCCCAGAGAGACTCTGGAGCCCTAGGTGGACCCGGGTGCCCCTGTCCGGGAACCTTGTCCACCCTCCCCTCTTGGCACAACCATCGATAAAGGTGAAAGCAAAACATGACGAAAGACGATAGAAGGATGGAATCAAGACCCTACCTCGGCCTCGAAGCGTCTCTCCACCACTTAGGCTCGAAGCATCTCCAGTCGCGGTGGATGGTATGGATGTCGGCTCGTCATGGTCATTCTCCTATTCTCCTTCTCTTTTTCTCTCTCTGCAATAACAAGAAACAAGAATGAGTTAAGTGATAAGTGACAACTCCTTTTACATAAAGTAAGTGAGAAATCCTATTACTAACTAGGTGCAAAAGTGTGCTCTTTCACTCTGGAGCCCCTTTCTTGAGCTGTCGAACTCTGATCTCTGTGACATTTGTTGCATTGGAATCATGGTTCTTCTCTCCTTCTTACCAAATGTGTTGTGTTGAGCATTGTCCCTTCAAACAACCCTCACAACACATTTCCCTTGAAATCGACGCATGATATCTCCTTGTTTCTACTCGCAGACTAAGCAAGCAGAAACCAGGGGGCATATATCTCCCTCGATTTCCTCCCTCACCATGTTCCATTGCTCAACCCCCTTAGCATTTTGATACTGACTCATTGGTAGTGGTTGCAGGTTGATTTGGTTTTGACTTCTAACAAGTGTTCCTTTGCAGGATGCAATTCCTGACTTTATGGTGTCGCAGGATTGTAAACTTGGGAAATTCTTCCTTCTTGACGAAAACACTGCGGCTTCCTCTACAGTATCCTTTTGGGTATCCTTTTCATGATTGATGTATTTACTTTCCTTTAGTTGCATATGCACGTAGTGTCGTATGGCCACTAAAGTGGGGGCTAAATGTAGTGTCAGAAATTGTTCTCCTGTATGGAATGGTACAATTTCCCTCGGTTTAGCTCCTCACTTTTGGTGGTCTCTCAACCTTTTCTTTCTTGGCCTTCCCGAAACCCTGATTGACTTAGTCTAGGAGTAGTCTATTCACTTTTTGAGGAAACTAATTGATATAACCCGGAAAGAGATTTGAGAATAGGCCCCCTTGGATCCCCAAAAATGCAAATTTGAGCTGAAATTAGGGGCTTGGACTTGGGCACCCACGCCCTAGTCCTCCTCAGTTTCACAGGATTTTAAATTTTGGCGGGGTGTCGGTTCCCGCTGAGTGCCTCGTGATTCTGTTTTCAAATTCTCAGTTTTCACGCGATATTGAGACGCTACTTCAAAATTTGAATTCCTTAGAGCTTGATATAAAAAGACATTTGCAAATCATTTTATCACACACAATTCTTATGCAAGCTTGATATCAAAACTCTGCCGCAATTGCCATTGAAGATCAGTGACTTATTGAAGCTATTTGAATTATTCTTTATTTGCTAACTCGGAGACAATGGATGAAGGTTAGGAATCAAGATCTTGAGTCTATCTTGCTCTTCCTAGGGTTTGTACACCCTTTGCATGATCGGGAGAAAGGTTGAAGCCTCCAACAACAAGCTTGGAGATCCTCCACGAACATTGTTGATTCACCTTCTTGTTCATAGAAGTCTTCATTTGTTTCATCTCCTTGAGGTGAAGTTGTTTGTATTTATTGATGCAAAGCAAGTTGTTGATCTTCCCTTGATTGAGACATCTAGGGTTTGATTTTATGCATACACACATTTGCAAATCTTTTCCTTTGGCTATTGTTGAGGTAGATATATCAAAGACAAGGCTTGACTGAAGCAAGCTCCTATAAAGCTGCAACAATTTCCTTCTTTTGTATGTGCAGATCGTGTTTCGCAGGTTCCGGTGAAGAGAAGATACAGGAAGAAGGATATTGTGGGTACAATCACGACAGACTTTCAAATTTTTAGATTCTGAGACTTGTGGGACATAGGGGCAGGCCCCCTAGTCCAACCAGGTGTTTCCTCCGAGAGCTGGAAGCCATTTTACAGTCCCTGACACCCTGTTTAGAGGATTTTCCTATTCAAAAATTTGCAGGACATTGAAGCGGGCGCCCTAGTCCAGGTAGCCCTCAAAATCTAGGTACTGTGTCTCTGGAACCTCTCCTCTACACCTCTTTAATCAGTTTTGCAAGTTGTTTCATCAATTTCTGTATATTCTTGATATGAGGCATAATTAGGGTTTAACTTGGCTAGAAGAAAAACACTTGGTGAAATCTTGATTAGGGCATTAGGTTTCATGACCACACAAGCATAAAAGAGGAATCAAAGTGATTAGAAACTCGTTTCAAACCCAATCTTTGTCATCCCCAATGTTTAACTATGAGATTGTGGTACCTAACTGAGAGTAAACAAGGTATCAAATTTCACACTAAACAGGAACATATACCGTTGAATTCTGACATAGCCTCTTGGTTCTTGGCGTCATTGCTGGACCTTGGAGATTTGAAGGTGGAAATTCTTGAACTATTGCGATAAATTTTCAAGGCAGATTATCTGGACAATGATTTTGAGGTGGTTCTTGGGTCAGAGATGGGTGTGGGGATTCCGCGATCTTCTGACCTACCAATGGTGTTACCTGGGGGAGACATGGGTGTGGGGATTCAGTGGCTTCCCTTTCTACTGAACATGACAGATGGTGCTCTCGGCCACCACCATCACTGGCCACCATCGGTCTAAATTTTTTAAGGTGCTCTCGAGCTCTCGTCATGGAACCAAATGCAGAATGGGTGCTGCGCTTCATAGACCTAGTGGAAACAAGAGATTTTTATGGTTTCCCTTAGCTAGTGGCCCAGTATTTTGAACTTTTGATTTTTTCTATGTAATTTTGATGTAATATATTATATTATCATGGGAAAGAATATGTATGGAAATTTTTTGTAACATAATGATATGCCAGCTGTAACAATTTTTTGAATTAATATCAATGAATGAATGAATGAAAGTTGACGTCCACGAGACCAAAAAGTATGAATAATTTTTTTATTAATATTAAATAGAATGTAATTAAATGATAAGTGTGACTGTAATTAAATGAAAAAAGAAATGTAGATTATGTTTATTGTTTATATCATAAAATACTCGACTGTTCGATGAACATTTGATGGATGGTTGTAGTTGCATTCCGGAATGAAATGCACAGAACGCTAGTCTTGCAAACTTAAATCTCTGGAATCACCCTAAATTGTTAGATTTACAAAGATCAACAGTTTAGAGATTGTTGTGAGTTGTCAATGCAGGACAGCTGTCAAACATGTACTAATAGCGTAGTCCGGAAGTGACACGTTGACTTGACGTTTCATTCACCTGAAAATTCACTTTATAAAAAAAAAAAACTTTCTAGTTTCTACTTTTTACTGCTAGTTATTTTATCTTTAAGTGGGAGCTGAGAGGGTTAGTACACAGGGAGATTTCATATTGCTCATTGCAGTGCACCAAGGAAATTTCAGATTGCTCATTACAGTGTCATTTCCAACAAAGCTGGTAAGACAAAACATAGATTCCCTAGGCTACATAACACGTTTCATCATTTCTTAAAATCTTATTTTGTCAAACTTTTTTCTTAAAATCTTATTTTGTTGAACTTTGTGTTTAGGGTTCAGAGACTTACGAAAATTTTCACACTGTATAAGCATGTCTACCACCACTAGAAGACCAGACAAAGTTTTTGGAAAGGCAGAGCAAGTATGGATAGAAAAATAGATTATTCTGAATTGCTTAAAACCTCAGGTTTGACTGATGAATACCATGATATTTATGATCCTAACATGTATGGTAGATTTACCTTAGAACTTAGATTTTCATGTGAGAATAAGGTTGCCAAGAAAAACAAAGTTGATAGTATCAATGCACCGTGGGTAACTGGATTAGGGCGCATGATGTTACATGAGGTTTTCCCTTGCCCAAAATTTATCATGGTCTGTGCCCACAATTATGATGGTAACAAAAGAGCAATTGTAAATAAGGATACCAAAAAATAAATTTTATCCATTAATGCAGAAGAATTTAGAAAAGTGTTGGGGTTGACAATCGAAGAATTTGGAGACGTCCACATTGACCTAGAAAAGATTGCTAGTGATTATGAAGCAGTGGATGAAAGGGACAAAAATGTTTTCCTAAATAAAATAGTTCAAGAAAAAAACATCTTGAAAGATAACCATAAGCCTCCTTATCCTTTGAAATTTTTTAAATCATAGGCTCAGGATACTATTTCCATGCTATCATTTTGCCTCGGACTGGATAGCAATTGGGAAGTGGAAGCAATCCTCCTTGAAATGGTATATAATATCCATTATGGTAATGGTATACATGTCAAATATAAATTTATGGAGCACATTGTAGAATCCATGCATAAACAATTTTTAATGATTAAAGGAGGTTCCACCAAGACATTTAGGTTCACAAACTACTTGTGCTATTTTTTTCTATTCAAATTTAGTGGAATGTTTCAGACCAACAAGCTTCAGATTCAGCCCTATAGTAATGCTAAGGAAAATAAAATGGCTCTAGTATATGATTGGACCACTAAGATAAGGATGCATGATTCTCAAAGGAACTACAATCATTTTGTAGACTACTTTTTGGCTCCATTGCATCAAGCAATTACAAATAGTCCTGTTGGTTTTTCTTTTGAATCAACATCAGGGTTTGCCAGTTCCTATGCACGTGTAGATTTAGCCAACTAATACAAGAGGTTGCGTGAGCTCCTCCCCTTCACTTCTGGTTCTGCCACACCAAGGGGGTATCCCTATGACTAAAGATGTAACATTGACTAGACCAATGACAGAAAGATTTAGCTTGACAGCAACAGGCAAAATACTCTCATGTGTGGACCAAGATCTGCATGATAGATCACAAGGTGGGAAACATTCTTGGACATGTATGTCTGGTTGGGTATGAGAGTATGTAGGGGGTTCCTAATCTACTCTTACGACTAACAAGTGGAAGTTATGAAAAGGTGGAAGGTGATATTTTGGATGCAAGACAAGGGGTTTTGGGTCATAATTACTAACCCAGGAGCAAACCAGTGCCTATCGCAGGGCAAGGAGTCAACTACATGTATACATAAGGTGGCTTGCAACTTTCATTCAAGTTTCAAGGGGTTGTGTTGATGCTTTCCTTACAAACATCACCCAAGGATGGGTATTTAGCTGCCTCTACTTATAGACATCCCTGCTGACATGCAACCTTCTCCATGCTTAACCTAAAACAGTTTAATCCACTCCTTGAATGGAAGTCACAGATAAAGCATGTGATACAATAGAACTATACCCTAGAATCTAAGAAACCGTTAGCAACCAGATTCAAAAGAAGAAAATGCATGCAACAAATGGAGAGTGACAGCTAGACACATGCAATAAGCATTTTTCATATACAATGACAAGAAACTAAAAATATGTGCAAGATACACTCAGATGCAACTCATAAACTCCAAAGAGATAGAACAACCAAGGTCATGCCCTGTTCTTCATTATTTACACCAAAATTGCCCAAGTCTTCAACAACCTTACAAATGAGCAACACAACCCTACTTATACAACAAGGAAGGTGCTCGGCATTCAGCACACAGCAACTCAAAAACCACCAGATACATGCATCATGCAAAATTGGCACTCAAACATTGAATGCAATAGGTGGAAGAGGAGACAGGAAGAAATCTCGAGCCTTGCGCCGCCGCCTGGGGATTCACATCATCAATCAGGTAGTTGATCCGTCCACACCATCGCCCATACCCTGTAATGTCTGCCATCAACGGTGTACCAGACCTATGGCCTTGGGAATGGAGTAGACTGTGCATTCGCAGCTTTTCCCGCCAAGAAATATCACCCTGATATTTCAAAATCATGTGGAAACCAATTATCCCACATGCGCCCCGCGGTGACCTCCTCATCACCTTATATACTAGGTCATGAGCATATATGATGTCAGTGATTTTGCTCCTGACGACGCCAGTATAAACCTTCATCATCATCCTCCCGCATGATATTCTGAAGTGAAATATCACCCTGATATTTGAAAATCAGCCTGACGACCAACCTTACTTCACGTGAAAAATCACCCGATATTCAAAATCATCGGCACAACTTGATGCATCGGAGGAAGATCCTCTTTCTTTGCCGATACCATATGTCTGGCCGATGATCCTCCTAAACATATCCACAAATATCCTGATGATGTCAATGTCATATTTGCAATATCAGGGGGATCTTCGTAAGATGACTAATGTTAGAAACACGACCCCCCGGACCTTGATGACATCACCATTAATTTACAATATAGGGGGATCTTCGTAAGATGACTGATGTTGAAATATGATCCCCCCTCCTCATCAGGCCGGATTAAAAAACTAGGAATATCACCCCATCGGATCGAGATGACGTCATCGTCATATCTGCATAAGGTGATATTCGGCGGCAGGGTGATATTTCGTAGGATGACCTGATATTTGAAAATATCACCCCCCACATGAATATCGGATTGCACTGTAGCTCCATTGTAACATCAGGGTGATGTTTGAATATGACTGATATTTGGAAATATCACCCCTACTTCAGAATATGATGAAGCCGACAAACAAGCAGATATCACCCTGACATAGGAATGATGTCAGCAACATCAGGGTGATCCAGCGAACATGAAGTGATAAAACAATATCAGGGTGATCTTAACTAAGATCGCCCAATGTTCAAATATGATGACCCCGCCACGGAAAGTCAGTTCACACTTAGAACCTTGTAACAACAACATCAGGATGATCTTAACTAAGATCACCTGATATCAAAATATCACCCCCAGGCGAAAGATCAGGCTGGCAGAAAAATTATGACCCTCGCAAAAAACATCAGGGTGATAACTTGAAGCATGATGATGATGACCTCCTCCGAAGAAAATATGATGTTGCTGTTGAAAAATGCTGAGGAGGCCCAGAGACTTAGAACCTTTTTTTGATTTTTTGGGAAGGTGCCTGCATGTTTAAATGCTTGAAAATTAACTAATCATGCAGGTACCAACAAGTCCAATGCCTAGATTGCCTATATCATGTAGAGATTTCATTCAACTGGGAAAAGAAATATAATTGGTTGATTGGTACTTATTGGAAGAATATACTGTACTAAGATTTTATGGATCAGGAGTAGAGCCATACAAACTTCCAATACATGTGACAGAAAGGGTTTTTGCATTGGAATATGCAAGGCAGATGCAGAATACTAATGAACTACACTTTGCCAGTCAGCAAAAGAAGACCTTATTTCCTTCTTTATCTTTTTCATGTGGAGGGTTCACATTGGAGAGAAAAACATTTAAGGTGGCACAAGATCTTTTGAAATTTTTTAATTTTGATGTTGTCTGTCACTGGCAGTATGATCCATGTGACACCATTAAAAAAATGATTGTGGCCAATAGGAATGTTGCCAATAGAATTCAACATCAAAGTAAACCCTTGCTTGAAAACTTGAGAAACAAGGATTCCTGGGATGAGGTCAAAATAGCAATGGAGAAAACTGCTGCTGAGAAAGGTATTTCTTTTGAATAGTTGTCAGCAGAAATTATGGCATTGCACCAAGTCCAAATTATAGGAGCACCAACAGAGAATGAAATCAAGAGGTACAACAATTTTTATAGAAAAAGTGATAAACCATCTATTAGAGAAAAAATGCCAGATTTTCTAGATGAGTCTGTTACAAAAATTTTTTGGACATGATAAAAAATTGCTGCATTTTGGTCTATAAGGAAGGAGCTAGGTGAACCGAGAACTGATGCAGACTATGGAGAAATTGATGAAGATGAAGAGTTTAGCAAATTGTGGAATATAGAGCATCCCAATGAATGTGAAGATGAAGAAACTGAAAGTGATAGTGATGATGAACCTGATGATGATAGGGATGAACAAAGCAATTCCAAACCTGGTTTAAGTCAGGGCACAAAAAAATCATATACTTCAGGAGTAGTCATAGCTGAAAAGTTGGGTTATTGAGGTGGTGGTTTGGGGTCCCAAGGAGAAGGCATTTAGAAACCAATAGATGTAGTCACCATTGCCAGAAAATAATTTGATAAACGAGGCCTTGGAGCTGAATTAGCTGATAAAATACACCAAGTTCATATAAGTAGAACTAAAAGAATTAATTTTGTTACAGATTCAAATCCTAATCCTCATGGTTAGATGCAATCACAACTTGGACATGCCCATGGTGGAGAGCCTAGTCTGGTTGGCACTGCCACTGGTGGAGAACTTAGTCAACATGTGCTACAACAACAGGTCCAACAACAAATTACACACAAGAGGACACCAATACAAGATACCACACAAACACTCATTGATCAAGGGACACAGAAGAGACAAAGGATTATGACAGGTCCAAGTCCAACTACTAGTTCCACTACAAAGGAATTATTTCCAGGCACTCCCCCAGTTAGTGTGGCTATAACAGAAATTGCAAGTACTCCTATTCCTTCACCATTCAAGCATTCCCTTATTTCTGCATCCTTGGGTTTTGATTACATTCAAGAGTTTAAAAAGAAATTAGAATTGTATAAAAAGGCAAAGAAGCAACTGATGAAGACGGTGTCTATTGTAACTTCAGATCCTGCAACAACCATGATATTACCCACATTTGACACAAATACATAAATCATGGAGTACACAACTGTTGTTCCCACAGTTCAAAATAAAACCAGCAAATCAGATGGATCAATCTGAATTTCAGGTGAGCAGTTTGCAATTTGATTTTTCTAGATTAAAAAATACTGACAAAATTAATATATCAAAGAAGAACAATGAATTGGTGTACACATCATTGCTAAAGCATGATAGAGAGAAAAAAAGTTGCAAAATCAAATAGAAAAATTAAAGGCAAACTTAGCAAATGAGAAAGCAAAGAGGAAAGCAGCAGATAACTGTTGGTAGGTGGCGACTGATCAGGAAAGTACTATACACTAGCCATGTATCCTCGTCAGGGTTCGGGGGCATAGCCCCCCAAATTTTTTTTGGACCGACATAAAAAACCCTATTTTGTAACCGACATAAGGCTTGATAAAAGTGGCTAAGGGTTAGGGTTTTTTGACATATTGTATTGTAGCATTTGCAATGGTATTGAGTTGCAGGGATTGCTGGTTGCAATCGGTTTGATTTACTGGATAATAATATTAGACTCTCTATTGGTTGATGTAGCCTGAGTTTGGGTGAACCACGTTAAAACTTGTCTCTTGCTGTTATTATTTATGTGTATTTCTATTCCTCTGTTTAATCTTTATTTGCATTTAATTGATATCTTCTGCCAGCTAACCCTAACAAGTGGTATCAGAGCGGGTTGTGTTCAATTATCATCTGTAGGAAAGTCTCACGATTGAGTGGGAGCAATGGTAGATGAGGGTAAATTGAAGGTCGATAAATTTAATAGGCAAAACTATCAGTTATGGAAGATGCAGATGGAGGATTACATCTATCAAAAGGATTTATGGATGCTGTTGGAAGGAGTAGCCAAGAAACTGGCAACAATGAGTGATGAGGATTGGAATCTTCTTGACAAAAAGGCACTAGGAACTATTCGATTGTGCCTGGCACCATCGGTGGCATTCAATATAATGGAAGCGAAGACAACAGATGGTCTGATGAAAGCTTTGGCTAAATTGTATGAAAAACCCTCAGCCTCAAATAAGGTATTTCTGATGAAGCATTTTTTTAATCTGAAAATGGTTGAAGGTGGATCTGTGACAGATCATTTAAATGAATTTAATATGATTGTCAATCAATTGACTTCTGTAAATGTAAAATTTGATGAAGAAGTTAGAGATCTCTTGATATTATGTTCATTGCCTGAAAGCTGGAATAGTTTGGTAATGGCGGTTAGTAACTCTGTTTCTGGTTCAAATACCCTGAAATTTGATGATGTTGTTGGTGTTATTCTAAGTGAGGAAATTCGTAGGAAAATCTCAGGTGGATCCACATTAGGCAATGTTTTGAATGCAGAAAGCAGGGGCGGATCAAAGGAGAGAGGAAAACGTTCTGGAGGTCATGGGAAGTCACGAAAAAAATTAAAGGATAAGAGATCCCAAACCAGAGGACAGAAGGATTGCTGGTACTGTGGGAAACCAGGTCATCTGAAAAAAGATTGTTGGTCTCAAAAAAATAAAGGAGACAAACAAGAAAGCAATAAGGAGGCAAATGTGGTAAGTAATAAATCTGAAGATGATGCTTTGATTCTTTCCCTAGATAATGTTGATGATTCATGGGTTTTAGATTCAGGGGCCTCATTCCATGCTACGCCCCATAGAAATTATTTTCTTGATTATGTCCAAAGGGATTTTGGGCTGGTTTATTTGGGAGATAACGGACCCTCTCAGATTGTTGGAAATGGAAGAATCAAGATTAAGTTGCAGAATGGGAATCATTGGCTACTACAAGAGGTAAGGCACATTCCAAGGCTCAGTAGGAATTTAATTTCAGCAGGGCAGCTAGCTAAAGAAGGTTGCATCGTTACATTTACTGATAAAAATTGGAAGGTTTCAAAAGGTGCCTTAATAGTAGCAAAAGGTGTGAAAATAGGCACCTTATATCTTTGTACAAGTCATACCGTTCCTTCTATTTTAGCTGTTGTAGAGAAAAAACAAACAAGTTCAGGAACAGTTGTTGCAGGTTTGCAGGAAGAGACTGAAACAGTTGCTACAGGTTTTGAGACAACACTGTGGCATACCAGACTTGGGCATATGAGTGAAAAAGGTATGATGGTACTTCATTCTAAGAAAGTTTTACCAAGTCTGAAATGTATTAATATAGATTTATGTAAAAGTTGTGTGTATGGAAAACAAAAGAGAGTTAGTTTTCTCAAGGATGGGAAGCAAAAGAAAAATAAAAATTTGGAGCTTGTGCATACCGATGTATGGGGACCGGCTCAGGTATCTTCTCTCGGTGTCTCTTGATATTATGTTACATTCATAGATGATGCAACTAGGAAGGTATGGATTTATTTCCATAGGCAGAAATCTAATGTATTTGAAACATTTACGAAATGGAGAAGCTTGGTTGAGAATGAGACGGGTAAAAGATTAAAATGTCTTAGATCTGATAATGGCAGTGAGTATTGCAGTAAAAAATTTGAAGATTATTGTTCCTTTAATGGAATTCGTAGGCAGAAAACAGTTCCAAGGACTCCACAGGAAAATGGAGTGACTAAACGCATGAATAGGACAATAATGGAGTGTGCAAGGACCATGAGATTGCATGCTGGGCTGCCTTTAAACATGTGGGTAGAGGCTGTCAACACTGTTGTATATTTAATTAATAGAGGTCCTTCAGTTCCTTTGGGCTGTGGTATTTTAGAGGAAGTATGGATAGGTAAAAAGGTGAGTTATTCTTTTCTCAAAACCTTCAGATGTGAAGCATTTTCACATGTAGATTCTGAAAATAGAACCAAGCTAGATGCAAAATCAAAAAAGTGTACCTTTGTTGGATATGACATTAATGAATTTAGTTATAGGCTTTGGAATTTTGAAAATCAGAAAATTGTGAGAAGTAGAGATGTTATATTCAATGAGAAGGTGTTGTACAAAGATCAGTTGCAGTAGCATGAGAAGAAAAAAAAGGATTATGTGGTGCTAGATGATACTTCAAATAGTGACATTCCAGTGGTTCCTCATGCTCCACAATAGTAACCAGAAATACCACAAACTCCAGTGAATGTTAGATGGTCAACAAGGCTAAGTAGACCTTTTAAAAGGTTTTCTCCCTCTTTGTATTCTATTTTGTTAACAGATGCTGGTGAACCAGAAGGGTATGATGAAGCTATGCAGGTGGATACACAGGTTCAGTGGGAGCTTGCAATGAAAGAAGAAATGGACTCCTTGCTAAAAAATCAGACTTGGGAATTATGTTAGTTGCCTGCAGGTAAAAAGGCTTTACCAAACAAATGGGTTTATAGGCTAAAAGAGGAAGATGGAAGTAAGAAAAGATTTAAAGCTAGGTTAGTTGTAAAAGGATTTGCACAGAAAAAGGGTATTGATTTTGATGAGATATTTTCTTCGGTTGTCAAGATGACTTTTATTCATACTGTCTTAAGTATTGTGGCTACTGAAGATTTGCATTTGGAACAGCTAGATGTGAAAACTGCCTTTCTCCATGGTGATTTGGAGGAGGAGATATACATGGAACAACGCCAAGGATTTGAGGTCAAAGGTAAGAAGAAACTGGTGTGCAGATTGAAGAAGAGTTTGTATGGCCTAAAACAAGCACCTCGGCAATGGTATCTAAATTTTGATAGTTTTATGGCTGAGCAAGGCTACAGTCGGTGTAATTCTGACCATTGTGTTTATTTTAAGAGGTTGGATAATGACAGCTACATTATTTTATGTTTATATGTTGATGACATGCTTGTAGCTGGGTCTAACATGGATCACATAAGAGAGTTAAAACAGTAGTTAGCACAGTCATTTGATATGAAGGATTTGGGGGTAGCAAAACAAATCCTTGGTATAAAAATTTGCAGAGATAGGAAGAACAGAAAATTGACTCTATCTCAAGATGCTTATGTTGAAAAGGTGTTGCAGAGATTCAATATGGAGAATGCAAAAGCTGTTAGCACACCTTTGCCTAGTCATTTGAAATTGACTAAGGAGATGTGTCCAAAGACACAAGAGGAGGAAGAAAAAATGTCCAAGGTACCATATGCTTCAGCTATAGGAAGTTTAATGTATGCCATGGTATGCACGAGATCGGATATTGCACATGCTGTAGGAGTCGTCAGTAGGTATATGAGTCATCCCAGATTGGAGCTTTGGAATGCGGTAAAATGGATTCTTAGATATTTGAGAGGTACATCCAATAAACACTTATGTTTTGGGGGCTCTAATACTGATTTAGCAGGTTATGTAGACTCAGATTTGGTAGGTGAGATTGATACCATGCAGAATACTATAGGTTATGTCTTTACTGTAGGCGGGACAATAGTGAGTTGGATCTCACGGTTGCAAAAGGTGGTTGCTTTATCCACCATAGAGGCAGAGTATGCAGCTGCAACAGAGGAAAGCAAGGAGATGATATGGTTGCAATCTTTCATGGAAGAATTAGGTAAACAACAGGCTAACATTTCTTTGTATACAGACAGTCAGAGTGCCATACATCTTGCAAAGAATTATGCCTTGCATTCAAAGACCAAACACATACAGTTGAGGTATCACTTTATTTAGTCAGTGTTGGATAATAGACAATTAAGGCTGGAAAAGATACATACAAATGAAAATCTAGCAGATATGTTTACAAAGGTAGTGACAAGGGAGAAGTTGAGCTCCTCTTTAGCTTTGATTGGTCTTCAAGACTGAAACAATAAAATTAGAACAACAGAGTCCAGGGTGCTTATTTCCAGTGGGAGCTACACGCGCAGCGATGTCGTCCAGGATCAGTCTCCAAGTGGGAGATTGTTGGTAGGTGGCGACTGATCAGGAAAGTACTGTACAGTAGCCATGTATCCTCGTCAGGGTTTGGGGCTGGGCCGGGCCAAGAGTGGGGGTTTAGGGGCGGCAGCCCCCGAGAAGCAAGGGTTTGGGGGTGTAGCCCCCAAATTTTTTTTTGGACCGACATAAAAAACCTTATTTTGTAACTGACATAAGGCTTGATAAAAGTGGCTAAGGGTTAGGGTTTTTTGACATATTGTATTGTAGCATTTGCAATGGTATTGAGTTGCAAGGATTACTGATTGTAATCAGTTTGATTTACTGGATAATAATATTGGACTCTCTGTTGGTGGATGTAGCTTGAGTTTGGATGAACCACGTTAAAACTTGTCTCTCGCTATTATTATTTGTGTATTTCCATTCCTCTGTTTAATCTCTATTTGCATTTAATTAATATCTTCTACCAGCTAACTTAAAGTCAGACTTAGCAAATGAGAAAGCAAAGAGGAAAGCAGCAGATAACAAGAGCAATGAATTAGAAAAAAGAATAAAAAAATCTGCCTCTACATTAACAAGCAAAGAGGATAAACAAACAAAGGTGGAATTGAATGGACTGAAGCAAGGGTTAGATGAGATAAAAAAGAAATATAATGAGGAAAAATCCACTTCAGAAAAATTAAGACAAAGCATTGGGCAAGCAAATGAATAGTGGGAATAAAAATTGGAGAAAGAGAGGCAAAAAAATGAAATATTGGCCATAGAGCTTATGAAAGCAAAAAATGAAATAAAATTTTGTCAAAAAAAGTTAACTAAGTTTTGTAGATAAATAATGAGGCACATGAAACAAAAGATCTGGGAAGAAATAATGCAGAGGATTGATCATTTTTGTGAATTCTTTCAATTCATTGATGCCATGAGACTACATCTTGATAAGCTGAGCAAATATTTAATGGACAACACAAATGTGCAACTACAGGCAGAAGAGAAAATTGCAAATCAAGTTCTAGAAATAGTCTACAAAGCCAGTTGAACTGAATTGATTTCAAAAGGCATTACTAATCAGATTGAAGCCTCAATGAAGGTGACATCTATCATTCAAAAGTGTTTAAGAATGTGTGAAACAATAGAATTTGTGATTGAGGCTGCGACAAAGATTAAGGAGGATGAAAAGGTAAGGAACTTGACAAAGCTTGGTTTGCCATAGGGTTTTGACACAAATGACCGATTCATTGGAAAGGATAATTTCAGAAAGAAGATAGAGGATGCAAGGAAGATTGATTTGGACCAGTTTCCTCAGAACCCAGATGAGGCCAACTTTTTGGATTTCATCAAACAACTGATAATCTTGAATATATCTTTCGCTGAAACATTCAAGACAGACTCAGGATCCAAATTGAAATTTGATCATACATTGTTAACAAAAATTCAAGTTAGACAACATCAGCTAGAAGAAATGACAATTCCACCACCTGAACAGTGGAATTTGCTAAAAAACTATTAGAATGATTTGATATTGATATTATGAGTTTCTAAGTTCTAACTCAACTCTGTGCAGAGTTGTCTTTGAGCAAGATTGTACATTGCCTCTATGTACTCCTTCATTTAAAAATCAATAGAAAATTCAAATTCAGTAATGTGTTGATGTTCAATTATCTGTATTATTTATTTTATCAATTGAAAATAAAAATTCAACTACTAAATACACATTCAACGATTGCTGATGTTCATTGTTCTATATCCTACTATTGTTAATATATTAAGCTAATTTTATTTACCATTTCAAATGTTTTATTCACATGCCATTGAGACTGCTCAGTGCCCGCTATCCCTCTGGCTTCACCAATGTTTAGAGCTTAACTTTTTTATCATCAGACGGTTAAGATTAAAACATCTTACCACATATTTGCCCATGTGCTTTATAATTCCTTTAAGTAGCTCACTATTTAAAACCCAATGCAACTCCTTTAAAATATTTGACAAAAAATTTCATTTCATGTCTTCTAAAGTCTCTTCAACGGTCCAGATGAAGACATGCGTCATCTCCCCGCTATCCCTCTAAGAGATGAAATCTTTTGGTGGGCCCCTTGCGAGCTAGTAGGGAATGACCCAGATTGACTTTGAAGATGTCAATTTTCAATGCTTTAATATTCGACGTCTATAGTGGACGATGGGTCCCACTTTGATAGGCAACAGGTGTCACTAGCCTGCTATCCCTCCGGATTTCTTAAAACATTATTTTATTCACGCGGGCTAGCGGGAAGCAGTCAAGATTCAATTTGCGAGATCCAATGGCTCCCATTAATGTTCAAATATGCACATGCGAATTGTTTGTGACTTATAAGCGGACATCCCTAGGTTGACGGGACAAAGGGACATAAAAACTTTGTGGGTCAAGACTTAAGATAAAAGATGAAATATTTAACCCCTTTAAAGTTTAAACATTTTTTTATGCATAATGTTCCCAACTAAGCGGTGACTAATGAGACAAGGCAAGGGGGCCGGTAATACTGATGGGTTTGATGGCTTAAGTGTGAACTTGGATGACCGGGAACCAGTGGTAACAAGTCAACTTAAAATTATAATGCAAAAGGCTAAAAGGTTAGGTTTATGTATATTTCATTTTCTGACTCAGTTGCAGATAAGGCACTGATCAAAACAATTCATAAACTGTGAAAAATGATGCAGAATCACATATCAAATCAAAAACCAAAATTCTACTTTACTACAAATTTTATGTTTTATGCACAAATCAACTTTAGCAAGGAAATATTAAGCATTGAGTTGAATGATGAATCACTGAGTACATGTAAAACTTATCAATATGACAATTAAAATATGAAATAATTAATAATATGTTAATGTATTCAATTTGATTCACAATTTCAAGAAATACAATATAAAATATCAACTACAATTTTGGAATAAAATTCATGAAATGCAGTATAAATACCTAAAAAATGCTAATTCACTTCCATTTCCCAAATTGAGTCAGGGTCCTCAAACTGACGTTCAGATAAAGAAAAAGAGTCATCTTGATTCTGAGTCTTGTCTTCATTTTCTTCGTCTTGATTCTGAGTCCCAAAGTCAAATTCATCAGTCATTGTGTCACTGTCATTTGTCCCACCACTACTAGCGTTTGAACTTGAAGTGTTGCACAACCCTCTTCTTTCACATATGGACTTCCAGATTGTAAGTGCCCTTTCATAAGGAAAATTTTTGACATTATACGCACTTCCTAACACCCTCAAGCAATTTTCCAAATTCTTGTCTAGTTTGTTTCTTATCTTTGATTTCAAAAACCCCAATGCACTGAAAACTCTCTCATCTTCCACCAAACCCAATATCATTGTTTGACATAAATTAACAAGTTTGAAATATTATGATATCGAATCACGCAATATTTCACTCTGACCCAAGTTTTTCCATGCCTTTGTTATTGAACCCACTTCGAAGAGATTCTCCATGGTATTAAACTAGTCTATCATACTTCTTGCAAACCGGCTACATTGTCCTTTAAGCTTATTTCCATCTATAATTCCTTCTATTTTCTGTCCATTGCATTCTACAATTTTCAAAAAGTATACGGTCAAGGTAGTTACTTTTTGATGAAAAAAGCTTGGGCTATCTCAGTGGCCTTGAACCCAAAATTGAGGATACACAATAGACATGGTGTCAAGTATTTCATCTCAAGGGAATCGATTATAAATCTCTGTTGAAAGATTGCTTGCAATTTCCTTCAAATTACTACTAAAAGATTCAACAATGCCATCAAAATCTTCCTTTCTAACAGGTACTTCTCTGATAGAGCGCCTGATTGTCTTACAATGGTGCATTAGTATCTCAGATCCATGTACAAAAACACATAACTCCCCGCTTGCATTAAACTGTAAATAATTTTTAGAATGATTCAAATCTGTAATTATCTGCCACCTATAAAAATTTGGGCTTTGAGAAGTTAGATCTAGATATAGATTATTGAGGGCCATGCATGTCATTCTACGTAGTTTGGTATGCTCATAGATATACATAGTTTTGTCTTGGGCTTTCTTCACAAGATTGTTCATTTCATCCAGCATGGGGAGAAGACTAGCTAAAGTTAAGAGTGTCTCTATATTGCTTAACCTATGTAAGAGGTCAAGAGATTTGTCTACTATGTTGCGATGCTCATACATTGTTCCAATCAAGGATGGATATTCTGAAAGAACTCGTTGCACTAGTCCATGCAAGGAGATCCATCTGGTATCAACATCTTTAAGAAGCTTGTTTCCTGTTGTTATCCCCTCAGCAAAATTTTGAAATTCCACAAAATGTTTGGGACTTCGATAAAAGTATGTGTGGAGCTCACGGACTAGATTTTCAACTTTTGATATTGTAGGAAACTTGCTTACAATTTTAAATGCTAAATTCATTCTATGGGCCATGCAGTGAATGGCAAGCATGTATGATGCACAAGTAGTTTGTAATTTTGTGAAAAGACTGGTCCTCTAACCTTGCATTACTGCAACTCCATCAGCTCCTACACACACCAACTTTTTGGCAATTGTCAAGTCATCCATACTTGCAATTTCATTCAGAGACTTCTTAACTAGTTCAAATAAATTTTGTGATGTTGAACTATCCTTCATTTTATGAACACAGAGTAGATGAGCTCGGCAGACATGTTCTTTTATAGTATACACATGCATACAGACCCAAGAAGTATTATCTACCGCAGTAACTTCATCTAAAGATAATGCAATGAAGTTTGACTCTTTTACATTCTCCTTTAAATCGTGCTTTTCCACCGTAGCGAGACAGTTTTCCCATTCCCATCCAGTGTTTATTGACCAATGTGTGCTAGGATAGTGAGGAACACTCAAAAAAGATAATAAATTACTATACTCTGGGTAGTCTATCATAGGATGCCTTATGGACAAAATATGAAAAATAACACTCATCTAAACAATTTTTCCCAGTTGTGCTCCTTCCATTGCTTTTCCAAATTGAGCCTTGATTGTACCTCCACTTGTAGCAAGCTTCGTCATTCTTGTCTTATGCTCATCATATTCCGCGGTATACTTCACATGAAGACATTCTTCCTTTGATTTCCATCTTACTACTAATGTTTCCTTTCTGTCTATGATTTGTTTTTCATAAACTTTACCTATATACTTTTCTATAGTGTCAAGTTTTAGCTGCAATTTCTTATCTCTTTTACATTTCCAACTACAAATCACACACTTGCATTATGTTGGTTGTTCATCTTTGTTTGCTTTCTCCACTGACTCAATGAATGGGTACTTTGACACCCAATCAAGCTGAAAATTCCTTGACATTTCCCACTCGCGCCCCAGTTTTGAATCTTTTGATTTGCCTTCTGAATCTTTTGATTTTCCTTTTGAATCTTTTGATTTGCCTTTTCTTTTCTTCTTTCCAACATCATCTACAGCACCAGCATTTTCTTTTTCATCCAAGTTGATTATCTCAATCTGGCTAACTGGGGTATCCCTTGGAACATCTTCTGCGGTATTGTCATCTTTAGTTTGGCTAACCAATGTATCCCTTGGAACATCTTTTGTTGTATTGACATCCTCATTCTAGCTAACCAGGGTATCCCTTGGAACATCTTTTGTGGTATTGCCATCCTCATTCTGGCTAACCAAGGTATCCCTTGGAACATCTTCTACGGTATTGCCATCCTCATTTTGGCCAACCAGGGTATCCCTTGGAATATCTTTTGCGGTATTGCCATCCTCATTTGACTCAATGGCAATCCCACCTTCTGGTGGTGGTGAGGTATTGCAAATGGCTTCTTCATCATTATTTGGTGCAAGAGTTGATGGTGTAGCTCCATCTTGATTTGATGGATCAAAAACATTGCCAGTTCCAAAGTAAGACTGTATACTAACTCAACCTTTTCGACATTTTGATGGCCTCCCAATCCCTTCACCACCCTGAGGAGTCTTACCCTTATCACACTTGCAGCTCGACATCTTGATCTCCCACTTCAAATAAAAGTTGGAAAAAATGTCTTCTTGTTTAAGAAGGACATACTCATAGAATATAGATCCCATTCCCTACTAAATATATTATTTAAGATTGAATCAAGAATGGAAGAGGGATAAAGAAATCTTAAAACACTAATACTATGAAGAAATGATTACTAACCTTTAAGTTTAGGTTTTCACTGACTTGCTATTCACTAACGCAGGAATGCCTATGTTGTAAGTTTGTAACTTTGCCTACGATCAACTTCAAGGTGCCAACTCCAACTTCCAAAATCTGAATCGAGAGCTCACAAGTTCAGAACTGAACAAAATGTGTAAGAATAAATTAGAGTTTTGATTGTAGTTATATCAATCCATATTTGGTGAATTTCGTGGGAATTTTATATGGTATATCAAAAAGATTTGGCGAATCCTGCGTGATTATATAAGGAATACATTTAAGTGTTGGCAAAACAAACCTCGATGGACTACATACATTGAAATTTCCAAGGTGAATATAGCCCTAAGATTAGCACAGAGGTGTCATGGAAATTGGCGAAATGGCCCCTCATAATCAATTACTTGTAAATTTTAATTGGCGAAATGGGTCCTCACGCACAGTGACCATGTAATGGGGTTGGAAAAATGGGTCCTCATGTGTAGCGACCGTTTAATGGAGTTGGTGAAATGTGTCCTAATACACAATGTTGTTTTAATAGTATTGGCAAATATATAGGTGATTTAGTACTTGCTTCTAAAATTCTAGGCAAAAATATTAGTTGGCCCATTTGAAACGTGTAGTTTGTTATGGCAAAAATCTTACTTCATTGATTCTCATAAAATAAATAGATGATGATTGTATATGGATTCCACTGATAATATGTAAAAATCAGGTGATTTGACCACCCTATTGGATGCGATTTATTTGCCAATTCTGACTTGGTCGATTTGCGATATTCGCCAATTGGTGAATATTCGCCACTAAAAAATCTCTGGTTCCAAGACACAAGAGGAGGAAGAAAAAATGTCTAAGATACCATATGCATCAATTGTTGGTTGTTGATGTATGCAATGGTATGCACAAGGCAAGATACTGCACATGTTGTTGGAGTTATGAGTAGGTATATGAGCAATCTAGGAATGGAACATTGGACTGCAGTAAAATGGATTCTCAGGTATTTGACAGGTACTGCTACAAAATAACTCTATTTTGGAGGAACCAACACTATTCTCAAAGGCTATGTTGATTCTAATCTAGTAGGTGATATAGATAGCAGGAGGAGCACTACAGGGTATGTTTTTATTGTAGGTGGTACATCAATCAGTTGGATTTCTAGACTGCAAAAGGTTGTTGCACTTTCAACCACTAAAGCTGAGTATGTAGCTACTACTAAAGCTAGCAAAGCGATGGTTTGGTTACAACATTTTTTGGAGGAATTGGGCCAGTAGCAGGAAGATAGCCCATTATATACTAATAGCCAGAGTGCCATTCATCTTGCAAAGAATTCATCTCTTCATTCGAAGACTAAGCACTTTCAACTCAAGTACCACTTCATCCATCTTGGAAACATGGTCAAGAGACACTGCTAATATGGTGAAGACTTGATCTTGTCATTGATGGCAACAATCAAACATGACTAGTAACAGTTCCTGATACAACATTGTGTGTAGCCTTTTGGTTTGGAAAGACTAACTTAGCCAAAATTGACTGTGTTGGCAGTTTACCAAGACTGTGATAGTGATTTAGTTGGTACTCCTCCGCAGTTGAAGATCATGATATGTAGTTCTAGTATGTTGTTTACAATCCTTTGATGATGTTATGTTCCAGTATTCAAGTCCTGATAATCTCTAAAAGTTACAATATGATTTGTCTAAGTCTGGGTGGATAGAGTTGAGTCAGAAACAATACAAAATACTTGAGTAATCCGGTCCGCATTCCTCCACTGATGATTGTTTTGATTTGTAGTTTTGAGTTATTGTAGATACATGTCATAAGCATCTAATTACATATTTGTAGAGCATGAAATGCATCAGAACATCATCTACAAGTTCTCCAGTATCAACATTCAATTTGACAGAGTTTCACCAAGACAGAGTCATCAGTTCAGAGATCCGCATATCGCCATACAAGAATATTATAACCTATGGTTATGAAGGTATCATTGGTGATGTCTAATGAATGTTTGATGTGAATTTTGAAGTCTCATATGGTCTGCACTAGAAGTAATGATATGACAGACAATAAGGTTTAAGTGTGTATTTTTGGATAAGGCTGACACACAGTTGGATCGATGTGTAGTAAGGAGATAATGTTTAGATCATTATTATAAGTGGTTCGATAATAGGTCCAGACCTATCTAAAGATTTCTGAATGATTGTATGGCTTTGCATTATTTCTTTTGTAAAGAATCAAGCCAAGAAGGTACAACTTTTGTATACAAGTTTCATATTTTGTATGCCAACCTAGTTTTGGGATAATTCATGTTGCGGATATATATACTTGATAGATTTTGGTACTGAAGGTGTGGTATTGTGCAAATGTAGTGTGAATTTGATGTATATGCAATCTAAGGCAATTTTTTAATCAGAAAGGAATAGTAAGGGCAGAAGAACAAAGTATATGTGAAGCAGAGCAGAAAAGCAGGGTAGATATAATGAAGACTTTTGAATATGTATATTGAGCTATTAATGGAACTACATTTCAACATTCTGTAGATGCATTTGTAGCAGTCTTCTCTTGGTAGTGAGCCACCCTTTTTCTATCTTCTCTTTTCTTTTTTATGGTAGTGAGCCTATTGCAGTGAGCACTTCTTTGGATAGTGAGTCCTTGGGCAGTGAGCCTTCATGTAATTTGGTTTTGATATCATAATATATTGTGAGCTAACACTCGTTGTGGTTTTTCCCTTTTTGGGCTTTCCACATAAAAATCTTGGTGTCTATGTGTTATGACTTTGTGGTTGCTCTTCTTATGTTTATTTTGCTTTCATGTTATTGAATTCGGTAAATGGATTAATGAATATGTGAAAGAAAGGTTTTACAGAATACTGATTCACCCCCCTCTCAGTATTCTTTGTGTTGAACAATTGGTATCGGATCAAGGTTCCTTAGAAGAAGCCTAACAACTTAAGGAAGATCTACGAAAGTATAATCATGGAAGCTAGAAGGTATCCTACTCCAGGCAGTGTCACAATTGATGATTGCACATATTTCAGTAATCAAGAACAAAAAACTTCTCTTGAATATATTGATAAGTATGATGTAGATATCCAAGATTTGAAGAAAAATGTCAAAGTAAATGATGAATGCATTTTGAAGTTAAGAGAGCAAGTTAAGAAATCAAAGGATAGGAGTAGAGAACTAAGTGAACAGTTGAAAGCAGCAAATGAAACTCTGAATAATTTATCAATGTTAATTAAAGAAAAAGATAAGGCTGAGGAATATTTGAATCAAGTTCTAAAAGACAAGTCTGAAGAATGTGAAAAGTTGGCAAAAGATGTTGTGCTTCTAAAGTTTGATTTGGAGGTTGCAAATAGTTACAAAGAAAAATTCAAAAGAAGCTCTGCAAAGCTTGATGAGTTGCTTGCCAGTCAAAAAATCTAGATGACAAGAAATGTTTGGGATTTGAAAGAGGAGAAAGTTCTAAATTAGGTCAAGCAAACACTAAGATGAAGAAAAGAAAAGGCAACCAGTTCTGGAATCAGAGAAGCAGACCTAGAAGACCTCCGATCAGGCAGCCAAATGCTCAAAGGTATCCATCTTTCAATGGCTATTGTTTTAAATGCAATAAGTATGGTCATAAGGCTACTCAGTGTGGGAGTAGAATGAATCAAAATGTTTCATCTTTTTCTAGTCAGTGTTTTAATTGCAATAAAATTGGTCATAAAGAAAATGAATGTAGAAGTATGATAAGGAATGGCCCCAACAATGCAAGAAATACTCAATCTTTCAATGGAAAGTGCTTTGCATGCAATAGATTTGGACATATGGCTAACCAATACAGATCAAGAATAAATCAAACAAATGGAAGGAATCAAGGACAAAGGAATGTGGTATGCTACAATTGCAATAGGCTTGGACATGTTGCAAGATTTTGTAGAAGTAAGAATGAGAAAAGAAACTATCATGCATAGAAGAGGAAAATAGAGCAAAGGGAAGATAAAGGTAAGAACAAGGTTGATCCGGTAGAAATCAAGAAGGAAATGAGGAAGGTCCAGATTAAGAAGGATGTTCATGAGGCCATGGATGAATCCACACTGGCCTTTGGTGCAGATACTTCCTCTGGGAAGTAAATTGGGATCTTTGGCTCAGGGGGAGCTCTTACTGAAAATCTGGATCCCCTAGCCAGATAGTTGGTGCTGAGATCCAACACTAAGGTATAAGTTAAATAAGTATTAGATGAATTATTTGAAGAAGAAACTGGTAGAAAAGGATCTAATGCAGCACATTGTGGAGCAATCTAGATTGATTGTGCTTAATAGTGAAGTGTTTAACAGCTTTTTGAGAACAACATTTATGACAACTAGGTTTTTGCATAACAAGGGTTAAAAAGGGTCGTGTTCAAAAGACTAATCATTCTACATTCAAGATATTAAGTGTCCTAAGAGAACTGAAGCAGAATTCTAAGCGACTTCAACGATTTCCAGTGATTCAAAGAGTGATTTCAAGTGAAGAAAACCCTAATTCGGCAAAAGAGGTATTTTACAGTTTGAAACCCTACCATAAACCTGTTTGAATTCTTGCAAAAATGGTGACACCACAAATTATTGATATAACTGAGAGACCATGACCAAAATTTAAGAAACATCCACACAAATCTATAGAAGTTGATCCTGACGGTGCATTCTCGGAAGTATCCTATGGTGTGATGCATGAGGAAGACATTAGGGCTTACATCCACATTGCCCTAGATGAACACAATAATAGAAAACATGGGGAATTGTACTTGAATCATCTATGTGGGGAGGATATGAATTGAAGGAAGAATACAAAGCCCTAGAAAAGAAGAAATTTGTGCAATACATAGACTTTCCATCATTTGCAGAAAACTCATGGGTTCGATACATATTAAGCAGAATTCATGATGAGTTTATGTGGCTTAACACACCATTCATGATCACAAAAGATGTCACAAGGTTTGTTACATGGTTGAACTCTACTAATATAGTACCTATATTGAAGGCCGTGAAAAATAGCATAGTGACGGAAGCCACCAGAGCTAAATTTGATAAAAGGGCATTGACAATCAACAACATTGAAGACCACACAGTTAGGTTTGCATCCATGGTGATCAGTTATAAGATCTACTTCACAAACCGGGAGAACTCTGTCTCTGGTACTACCATATACACAACCTATGAGATGGTTAAGAAGAATGTATATTATGACCTTTGTGAATTTCTCTGACAACAATTAATGAAAAATCTGAAGAAGACAAAAGAGTACAAATATCCCTTCAAGTTTGGTACATTGATCATTTGCTTTTTTTTTTAATTTCATGCAATAATTACTAGGAATGAAGGTGATTTGGTCTAGTAGTCAACTAGTTGCTATACAAATTAGAAACCACTTGAATAGCATAGGAAGTCGAGATGCACATAATGCATCCTTGTGGGGCTACTTCAAGAATTTTCAAAAGACAATGCAATCTAGGCAAATAATACCAGAGAAAATAGTTGAGAAATACAAGAATGATATATGTTTTATTATAAACAAAGATCAATCATGATGGAGGCTGTTGAGCCTAGGATAGTCTAGGTCCTTCTAGTGGGCTATGAAGTGGCTAAGAACATACTGGATGGTTATGTTGAGCTCATGTTGAGAAAACCCAGGGACACCAATGAGGCAAGATTTGGTACCTATGAGGAGTTATTTGTAAATGTTCATGTTGATATAAAAAGCCAAAAAATCAAAAAAAGATGAAGAAAATGGTAAAGGAATATGCCCAGAGCATAGGACTTACTAAAGAAGAAATTGGTAAAACAAGAGCAAGGGTTGAAGCAGCTAGGGTAGCTGAAAAAATGAAGCAAAGTGAGCCTAAAAAGGCTCTGAAAGAGTCTGAGAGAAAGAGGAGCCTGCAGTAACAAAGAAGAGAACAAGAGCATCAACTTCACAAACTGCATCTGCATCCTCCGATCCCACATCCTCTGTGGAAGTACTTGCAAAGAAATCTACTGATGAAAAGTACAAAAAAACGAAGACCAAAGACAAAAGGATGCATGTGAGTATAGGGGTTGATGATGAGGAAACTAAGATAGATGAAGAAGTGAAGAAAATGAAAGTTGGAGCTAATAAAGCCCCCAAGAGAAAAAAGGAGAAGCCCTCTGGTAAGGGCAGAATTAGGAAAAAGCCAAAGAAATATGAGCCTGAGAAAGGAAAAGCTACAATAAATTTGGAAGATGTCTTGAAGGCTATAATAGTTGATGGAAATCTAAAGCCTATAGCTCAACTATATGATGATTATGATGATACAGACAAAGGCGTCATTGAGACTACTATGATTAAATATTTGGAGATATACAATTGAGCCCTCATTGAGGTAGTCACTAATCTCCCAGACAGCTTGACAAGCATAATGTCTGCCAAGAAGGAAGCAACAATGGCTAAAGATGTGGAGGTAAGAGAAAATACACTGCTAAAATTGTGTCTAGATGTGACTCTTGAGGAAAGAACCAAAGTCTTCAAGATCCTTGGAGTTAAAATTGAAATTAAGAGGAGGATCAACACTCTGATGTCAGGGAACACATAAAAATTTGTGAAGGACATAGAGCAAACAATACTTGATATCCTAAAGGATCTTAACATCCCAACTATATATGATAAAGAAGAGATTAATTTTGGAGATGACACATCTATTCCAAAAGTCAGCCTGGATCAAGGGTTGGACAAAATTGATGAAGAGATAAAGGAGAAAGAAGATGATCAAACCCCTGCATCTGATCAAGCCCCTGTTACTAATGGTCAAGACAAAGCTGACAAGGACCAAACAAGGACAAGTCCTCATCCTAATCAACGAACTGATGATCAAGAAAACAAGGGGAAGACTGCAGAGCAAAATAAAGCTAATGATCAAGAAAAAGAACAAGCTGAGAAGAGCCCTCCTCTAGAACAAAACATTGATAAACAAGAGGCTATAGATCTAGAACCACCAGAGTAGAATCAAGAAGAAGAAGTGTCTGATATGGCAAGAGACACTACTGCCACATAGGATTTGGTAAATTCTATCAAGGAATTTTTGGAAAAGCAATAAGAAACACAAGTGTTGGATGCACCTGAGTTTTTGCAAGGACCAATAAACTTGGTCTCAATGTCTCCTTTGCAGAAATTCAAACTAGTATCAATTTTCCAAGCAAAAGCTTAGGAAGAAATTCTAAGGTCTCACATCCAGGATAGTGAGCTCATTAGAGAAGCATCTGGTATTTTGGAGACGTTGATGCCTACATACCAAAAGGATACATGATTGTCATCAACTGATCAACTCAAAGGCTTGATAAAAAAAATAAGTATTCATTTTGAATCCTTTGAAATAGCAGCAGATACTAAGGTTAGAGAAGAGATCAATGATAAGAGGCTAGTTGAGCTACATGATAAGTTAGCCAAAGATGCAATTTTGTTAGATAATAATATCAAGAGTATAGAGACTGCCATTAAGGATGCTAGTGATATGTACAAGTTTTGTCTATCTTGGCCTAAGTCAACAAAATAATTGAAGGAAAAAATAGATGAATTAGAGCTTAAACTACTACAAATCTTAGAAACCTTTAACCTAACAACTGACTCTATCTTGAACAAAAGGTCACAAATAGAAGACATTCATGCACAAATTAACAGTATGCAGAGTAAGAAAAAGGCCACCAAGAGTAGAATGTGCCAAGTAAGAGAATCAATAGAATTCAAGCTTGATTCTATGATTGGTCTACAAGCAGAGGCAATAAGGATAAAGGCAATAACTGATGTGCCTACAACTATTGATAAAGCAGAGGATTCAAATTTTGAACAGTGCCAAGACCAAGTGGGATAGAGAGATAGCTCAATTGAAAGTCATATACTCAGACATCCTCTCCACTTTTTAGTAAGTAAGCTCTTGATTACACCTGTACATATGCGGCTGAGTATAACAGTTTTACAATAAAATTTTGTTACTTGTACATACACCTTTGCCATTGATGTCAAAGGGGGAGAAGAAGAACTAGTGAAAAATGGCCAAATATCTTAAGGGAAGAAGAAAAACATAGTGTACATAGAAAGGGGGAGCAGTGTGAGGATTTTTCACTAAGTGTTGCCATCAATGCCGAAGGGGGAGATTGTTGGCATCATGGTCAAGAGACACTAATGATATGGTGAAGAATTGATGTTTTCATTGATGGCAACAATCAGACATGACTAGTAACAGTTCTTGAGACAAAGTTGTGTGTAGCTTTTTGGTCCAGAAAGACTAACTTAGCCAAAATTGCCTAAGTGTTGGCAGTTTACCAAGACTGTGATAGTGATTCAGTTGGTACTCTTCTGCAGTTGAAGATCATGATATGTGGTTCTAGTATGTTGTATGCAATCCTTTGATGATATTATGTTCCAGTATTCAAGTCCTGATAATCTCCAAAAGCTATAGTATGATTTGTCTAAGTCCAGGTGGATAGAGTTGAGTTAGAAACAGTACAAAATACTTGAGTAATCTAGTTCGCATTCATCCACTGATGATTGTTTTAATTTGTGGTTTTGAGGTATTGTAGATACATTTCATAAGCATCTAATTATAGATTTGTAGAGCTTGAAGTGCATCAGAACATCATCTACAAGTTCTCCAGTATCGGCATTTAGTTTGACAAAGTTTCACCAAGATAGAGTCATCAGTTCAGAGATCTGCATATTGCCATACAAGAATATTTTAACATGTAGTTATGAAGGTATCACTAGTGATGTATAATGAATGTTTGATGTGAATGTTGTCACAAAGGATTGCACCTAGATGCTAAGCTTGGAGGCTCAGCAATCCCGTGAAACATGGAAACATCTTTGAGCATGTGGGTTTGCTCATAATGAAGATGAATCTCCAGATTATGGGCTGGTTCCCCTTTTGATTCTCCTAGAAAATAATGAAATTTTGTGGGAAAAGGGAAGAAAGATAACTGATTGAATGTAAAAACTATTTCTAGGAGGTGATGCACCAAAATATAACTAATGTGTAGCTTGATTCACAACTACTTCTCAAAGGATTTGTTTACACAACTCAATTTGTGCAATCTAATCACATAAATAATTCATAAAAAGGCTAATAAGTCTATCTTCTTTGAATGAAAACAATGTTTTCACAACTTGGCAAATATGACAATTCAATAGCACAACCTATGACCTGTGATGACTAACTACTTTTGTGTATATGTAATCATGAATGAGATAGAAATTTAAAGGTTTTGATACTAAAACACATTAAGTTTTCATCAAAATCATTCATAATAGACACCACATGAAAGTGAGAAGGTAAACACTTGACTTTGCTGAGTAATAGAAGGAAAAACTGCAATGATTGAACCAATATAACCTGTAAAACATGGTGCTATAAATTAATCTATGATCAATTGAGTTATAAAACTATAAGCCTCTTTGCAATGTGCAAGAGAGCAAAAATCAAGAACTCTAGAAAAACTAAGCTTCTTCTCCTATAATACAAAAAGGGACTCCCAAAGAGTCAAGAGGAGACAAGTGTAGTTAACTACATCACAAAATATCTCTCTAAAATGTCACTCACGAGAAAAACTGAAAAGCCTCAAAAAGAGGGCTTAAAATTAATGAAAACTGAGCTAAATTAGTTCCAGACTCTCTCTCATGATCAGTTTGACCCAAAAGGACTCCAAAATGTTCTTCAATTTGACTAAAATTCAAAAGAAAAAGCTCTTCAGTTCACTGATCCACTCCAGTTCACTGACTGCCAACTCATCATCTAACTTCCCTTTTGCTCTCTGCATGATTTTGGGGCAAGCTAAAATATCCAACAAATATTAAAGGTGGTCAAAGTGACTTACCTTAATATGTGGCATGTGACCTATTAGATTTTGCATTTACATGTCAAATAGTAAGGTAATTTATTTAAATTTTACCTTTAATATTTGTTGCATATATAATTTTGATTTGGATTTATGCAAAAGGCAAAAGGGAAAAGAGCTACATGCTTAAGTTTGAAAACAGAAGACCACCTCAAGTCTTTGACCCCACCCTAGGCGTTAGTCATGTTTGATTTTTATGAAATGTATGTGACAAAAATAGCCTAAGTGTCGGCCACACTTTAGGTCTTAAGGTTGATATGACAAAAAGGAAATGAAACCCTAACTTGGGCAAATTTTACACTTGATGTCTCCCATGCCTCCATACTGCTCTCTGGTGGCCGTCAAGGGTTTGAAATATTGATTGAAGCCATTTCAAGCCTCTGGAGGGCCTTTTGAGACTACTGCATCTCAAACTGAAGGTGAGTTTTACCCTTTTCTACACTGTGCTATATCTTCTTACAAGGAAATGTGAAAAAATCTCTTTATTTGCTTTTATGATGGCGACACCTTGCTTTATTTCATGCATTCTATTTCTGCACTTTACGCACATTCCTCTTGAAGCCCTGACTCTATCCTCTGGTCGTGCCTTTAGATTTCCTGAATCATGCCATACACTTCCTTGTCTCAAAGGTCGTTTCTTCGAGAAAGACCCACGCCATTTCTCTTCTAGCATTCTGTCTAGTTCTTCTCTGTATTTATGATTTGTTTTATCAGAATCTAGTGTTTTATCAACTCTCTTATGAATTGCCTCTTCAACCATTCCAGCTACTCCTTCCCAAAACTTCAACTCTACCTCATGCTCAAAATAAAGAAGCTTAAATTTGCTTTGTGCAGGTGAAGTGACTCTAACCACTATCCCAACTTCAACTTGTTCTTGTGTGATAGTTACCCCAAAGAAAGGAGCCCCTTACTTTTCAACCTTATCACTGGTAGGCCCTCCAAGTGGCCTAGGCCTAACAGTCACTGTTCTATTGAGAGCCTCCTCAAGAACATTAGCAGAAATTGTTGTTTTAATGGGCACACCAAGCTTGCTAAATAATCTTGCAAACATCATATTTATAGCACCTAGATTTGACAGATCAACCTCCATGTCCATGCCCTTAGATTCCAAAGCCTTGTTTCTATATGACTTTATGTTGTTCATGTTGTATCTATAGCTCCCTAGCTTTTGTTTGTTGCATCTCTATGCCTTGGCTAGCTCATCAACCTTTGGTATTGTCTCTTTGGTGTGCCTTCACTAGTGCAGACCTTGAGATTGCTTCTTCTATTGACTGTTCATTGTTGGATTTGCTACTTCTTTCTTTCCTTGGCACCAAACTTGTCATATGTTACTCCTTTGTGGGATTGATAGGACTCTCTTTAAGAGTTTGATTGTTTTCATACATTTTGTCAAAGGTTTAGGACCACTACTGCCTGGTTTTGACTTGCCCTATAGGCTTTTAGAAGGCTCTCTGACAGGGTATACACATTCTAAAGGATTTGGCAGGCTTAGAATGCTTTTTGTGGAAACAAATGGGGTTTATAGAGTTCATTGGGTTACTAATTGAGTTTGCTTGGCACTATTTGACAACAATGTGACCCATTGCGCCAGTAGTATCCTAATGTAAGGCTTTACCAATGGCATCACTAATACTTTGTCTTTCAATAGGACTAAACCAGTTGGTAGACCTCTTAAAGATTATGACAGGCCACTTATCTTGGTGGTGATTTTAATAAATTAGACATCTGGTAGACTTGTTCTTGAGGTTCTAATTCCTATTCATACTCTAGATTCTTTAATCTAAGCATCTATAAGACAATATCAAGGTGCAACCAATAATAGTGATTGTCCCCTCAATCTAGAATTCATTACTGTCATACTATCTCTATAGTCTGGCTTAGATTTCTGACAAACCTGCTCATTACATGGTTTTGACTATTTTCAACATTCCTTTCCCTTTGTCCTTCTGGTGAATGTCCTCTGCAAGTTTTTACTATCCCATCTAGTCTTCTGTCTCTCTCATGACTAACCATGGTATCTTCTCTTATGGATGTGTCTTGGTTATCTCGCTTGGTGGCACATTAAACAATATAAAAGATTCCTAATAGGGTATTGCTCTAGTTGATGTTTGACTACCATCATCCTTCAATTCTTTCTCTTTGACTGTATGACAGTCCTTTGATATGATAATAGCAATATTCTGAGTCTGACCTCTACATGCTACTTTGGGCTTCATATGTGCATCTTCAGGGCTTTCCCTGACATCATATGGCCATTTTGAGGAGTGCTCCCTTACATTTTATGTTGTCTTTACCACTCCTGCTATTTGCACACAAAGGTATATGTGAAGTTACTACTACTTCTCAAGACTGTCATGTTTTTCTTGTTTGTCACTTATGCCACACTGTGAGGAGCTTCATTGGTACCTTTCTTACTTGTACAAGGAGGAGCTTCCACAGTGGCTTATTGCATTGTTTCCTTTGACATTGGTTGCCTTTTCCTTTAGAGTATTTTTGTGAAGAGAAAGAGTCAGCAAAATGATATTCTCACAAGAAACAAAAGTGCTAATGAAGTTCCTCACAAGGACCATCCTTTTATGACACTGTTTAACATGACATTTCTCTGTATTATGAATGTTGCCTTCTTGCCACATTTTCTCCACATGCTATAATTTTCATATATTATCACACTTGACCTGAACCTGCACAGTCAACAAACATGTTAGATAAAAATCATAGAAGTTGAAGTCTCTCTCTTGATTTGTATGATTTGATGTTTCTCTTTTCTGATTTATGTCCTAATTTAATGTTTGCACCTCTTGTTCAGTTTATTCATTCTGCTTTGCTGATCAGTTATAGAATAGCAAGTATTCTTGACTAGATGTATATAGGATTAAAGATGTACCCCGAGCTCTAACATCAGTTTTCCTCCTCCCCTTGAAGGTTTTCTCCTGGAGCTATACTTGGGCAACTCAAGATGCTGGTGCAACCTCCAACAATGGGATTCATCATTCATCCAGGCAATGATGGGTCCCATCTTAATTTCTATATACTTCTTTTCATGCTTTGTACTTGCCCTTTTATATCTTTATCAGATACAGTTACTCCCACGGCTTGTGTGGGACTATATAAACATTTCTCTTTTGAATTTGTCAGTTGTTTCATCTCATGTAATGACTTATATGTAACTCTTTTTATGAATCAATTACATAACATGAACTGAACATTATTTGAAACATATGTTTATAATCATGAAGAATTGACAAGTTATAAGTACCTTTTTTTGAACTGCACTGAATTGTACTAAATGAACTGCAATAACACATTTGAAAATATGAACTGCAATGAATAGTTTAGCTTGAATCACCTGTCATCCTTTGAATGTCTCCTGCCTTGCTGAGGCATTTTCATTTATCTGGATTGTGTAACAACTCAATTTGATTTGTTACATGATCCTTTTAACATGATCATCAATCAATTCTTCACCAAGATAGTAGATGTTGACTGGATGACCCATGTATTCAAGTTTTTTCTTACCCCTTTGATAACTGTTGTCATAGCCCAACCTAATTGGGCTAAAAGCACAATTTGGTAACATTTTTGGTGACCTCTTAGGGGTGTTTGCCTGCTAAACAAGTAGGATCTGTAGCCTAGCATATCCATTAGGCATAGGAATCTTTTCTTGGCCTGAGACACTTAGAAAACTTCTTGAAAACATAGCTGCTTGAAAAACAATAGTAGCAGGAACAAAACTGAAAACAAAACATGCTGGCTTCAAAAAGGACCAACCCACTGTGCATGAGCACTTCTTGGAAAATAGAAACTAAATGGAAGAAAATGTCCTACCTACCTAATCTAAATAAAATAATGGGCTCTTTAGACGAAACCGTTAACTGGTCTTGCAAAGTAGCTGCCTTTCTTGATCAACCAAGAGTGTTTTCCATGCTTGTAAGTAGCCAACCAGGGTTGTGGAAAGGGTAAGCATCCAATGAACTTCGGTAATACCTCTTTAAAAAATATAACAAACACACATATCCACTTGTTTTGACTGAAAATACAATCGTTCTGAGGTAGACAAAGGAGCTGGTTCTCCTCTTCTTGTTGCTCATCTAATGCTTTCTCCTTGCTACTTTCTGGAACTGGGTTAGATGTTGAATGAAACATCCTCTTGATAAACCAATGTGCAAACAATCAATGTTGATTTGTTGTCCTGCTACCTTATCACCCTAAATATGAATTATGAACTGATTGGGGAGGTCTGAAAACATACCCAGATTAGGGTTGTCTAATTGCTAACCGTCTTCCTGAATATTCATGTAACTAGCAGAAACCTTGAAGCCCTTTTGATGTTTGGCCTCCTCTTCTAAAAGCTCTAGCTGCATACTTTCCTTGTTGTCCTCAAATTGATTAGCTTCATATTGATCAAATGCAAAAGGAACAAGTTTAAAAACCTATTTTACCTTGTTGTCCTCCACACTTACTAAATTGGGGTCTTGGTTGTTACAAGAATTCAACAGAGTGGCAAGCTCTCTATAATCTGAACAGTTAGGATCTTGACAATCAAGCATAGAGTTTATTTGAAAAGACTAATCATATTCAATAAGTTCACTTGGTTGCTCTTCAAGGCAAGCTGCCTTAGTTTCATCCATGTTAGCCTCTTCATTGTAGTACAAAGGGAGTTTTGAAAACAAATTAGATGCTTCATCTTCATGGAGAACCTGATCTGATTTAGTTTCATGTTTAGCCTAGTAGTCAGTCCTATCTTCATGCAAAACAAGCTTGCTAGACTCCAAAACAAATATATCCTCTTGCTCTTCTATATGGATTGAGATTTTATCCTCATCCTTGCTTTCATGGACCAACAACTCATAAATTTTTTTAATATGTTCTTGTTGGTCCAAATCAGCTGGTAACTTGAGCACCTGTATGCTCTCTTCCTCATTGTCAACAAATCTAGGTAGATGATCAAACAAAGTGTAATGGGTAAAATTTGGATTGTTTAATGTTTAGTGTTTGAATCCTCCTTTCACCACTTACATTCAAGGACCCTCGAATCAAGTGGCAAAGCACTATCAGGTCCTTGGTCACTTATGAATGTAGGGAAGCTTGGATTGGGGTGTTTGATTATCAATTTTCCTTCTCTTATGCTTAATTATCCATCAAACCCCTAATTATGTGAATACGACAGTAAACAGATGAATTACAAAAAATGCTCTTGCAGAAAGATGTAAAATGACAAATAACAGAGTACCTATTTTCAGGATTCCGATGCAAAAAGTCAGGGACAAAGGAGCGGGCACCCAAGTCCAAGTCCCTGCTTTTGATCAAGATCTGAAAACAAGATCTGCAACCTATATTTGTTGTCCTGAAGATTTTCCTGTTGTAGAACTTCGAGGACTAATGAGCAAGCGCCCAAGTCTAGGGTGCTCTTTTTCCTTCTGTTCTACAATTCTGACACTCCAAGATGCCCTCTTGCAACTTCACTTTGTCTGCATCATCAACCTATAACCTACAACCATGAATACTTTGGGAGGGGGTTGTGGTGTTTAGAGGCTTGCCTTAGTCAAGCCCTGGAGGACACTTAAGTCTCTGAACACCATTGTCAGATAGAGAGTGCATGCCCTTGTGAGGCAGAGGCAAAATCCAAATGAAATAATGATTGAAAACATAATATGATGTCACCTTGTAGTGAAGTTCTCACGGGAGGAAGATGCTCTTCATTCCATGAGGAAATGGATGCTCAAATCTGCCAACGCAAACACATAGACAACACAAATCTCCTCTTGCAACACAATGAAAGCCTTGAATCACCTTTAGAACACAATAGCTTTCTAGTAATCATCTAGTTTACAAATGAATTCCTAAACATGATTTTATATGCAACTACAAACATTCCCGCCAAGATTTCGTAAATTTAAATTTACCATGTCAGCCTAAGGACCAAATAACGGTCATAAACCGACACTTAAAATTTGGGCCTGACCCAAAATAGGGCAGGACTAGGGTGCAAGTGCCCAAGTCCTCCCCCCTATTTTGGGCAGGGTTAAGCACAAGGGGTCCCCCTAGGCCCCATTTGTCATGATACCTAGGGTTCATTCCATCGGGATGCCAAATTATGATGTAGGATGTCCTAAATGCATGCAAAAGAGCCGGGGGCTCAACCTTATGAGGGAAAAGCCACCAAGGGGACATTTTCTAACGTTACATTTAGCCCCCACTTTAATGTATGTATAAACACAAGGCCAATACATGCATTAAAGTACGGTCACAAACACAGTAAACACGCCAATCACATGGAAGATAGTAACAGGCATGCAAAACATGAAGAAGATAGTTACAGTCATGCAAAACACAGAGAATACAATAAATGCATAGAAGACACATTAATGCATGGAAGACAGAAATGATTCTTTTCTTTTCTTTTTCTCATATATATGAAATGCAGATGCAAATATTGGAAAGTAAACAAACCTCCCATAATGCAGGAAGCACTCATCGCGTTGGTCTTTAGACTGCATATATGGGGCAACACACACACAAGACACACAAAACCTTCCAAAATGTAGGAAGCACTCATCGCTCTAGTCTTTAGACTGCATCTGGGGCAATAGACACGCCACACAAAGCAAGCACACCAAACACACACTTTGAAGACACGAAGTAAACACAACAGACAAGCGATGGAGTGTCCCTATTTCTAGGTTCAACACCATCTCAGGCACATTATAGGCACACACAGACGATTGCGCTTCACCACAACAATCGCTGAAAAACATGCTTAAGGGTTGAGTTAGTCACAGAACTGCTCCTCGCCTCTACAGAGGACTTTTGAAAATGACAGGATGATGCAATCTGCTCTGAGAAATACACCATCCCCCCCTCCACAGAGGGCTTAAGATAAAAAGGATATACGCAATATCCTACCTCCACAGAGGGTTTACATGATTGATTGATTGATTGAAAACAAACTTAGGATGCAGGAAGCACTCATCGCGCTGGTCTTTAAATTGCATCTGAGGATAAGCACATTGCTAACATCTACAACAAACAGCTTACCTTATATATTCCCCCACCTTAAGGTGGTTGATATCAAGTATCAATATCAAGAATGTTAAGGTAAGAAGAAAACACACAAGGGGACACAAGCTCTCGCAAAGCCCATGCCCCCCAGAGGTGACATGTACTTTACGATCACCAAATGTTCCCACAAACACATCCCTGCAAGAAACATGTTAGTGTCTACAATATCATGATAAATAACAACATCAATGCATATGATTAACCATACAAAGAGCCAAGGTTATACAATGAATTTAGAGTTTGAGGATAACCTTGGGGCTATATCATGAATCTCTCTGAATCGAGTACCACCAAGGCTAGATTCAAAGACAAACAAAGGTGCACAGAGCAACAGTATTGTTAAAGTTTGTAAATGAGATAGCATACCATCAAAATCACTATGTAGAAAGCACGCGTTCTTCTACTAGCCAAGCGTCGGATAATTTATTACAACCCCATTGTCATATTAGGAACTAAGTCCATTTTTTGATTGCTCTCGAAAGGGACACTAGGTCCGCATCAGTATAAATGTTTTTCATCATTCACCCGCTAGATAGAAACACTAGAGGAAGGGAAACAATAAATAAGAGAGGAGAAACAAGTGTCTTAGGGACAGTCACGTAAGAGGGTGCCCCCAAGTCACCAACCGCAATGATATGTCCATAAGACACAACACACAACAATGAAATCAGAGAGAGGCAATATAGAAGAATGATGATACAAATAGAAGGTCACAACAGAGGCGGTCTCCTGGTATCTCTGACCTTACGGGAGAATCAGGGGTCATCCCAAGAGGCCTAAACAACACATAACACATCACAGGGGAAGCACATCACGAGAGAGATAAAGAGTTAGAGATACTTACCTGTAGGGCCCTGCTGGGCTAGCGGGTGTCACTAATCTTGATCTTTATCTTGATAGTTAAGGCATTGTCACTTCTTCTCTCTTCCACATATTCAGGAGTTTATGAATGTAACATTGTAGGAAAGGTATCTCTTAATGATGGTTGAGAGGGGATGTTTCCATTTTCTGTGTCATCTATAGGAGCATTTGAAATTCCATTTAAATGAGCTTGTGGAGGCATCCGAAAAATACCCATTTCAATCCCTATATAGGGTGTTGGAATGGATTGAGTTAAAAGAACAACTTGTTCTTCCACAACATGTGGGATTTCATTGCTTTCCAAAGTATGTGATAGTTCAAGTATAGGTGCATGGTCTATTTCCTTGTTTAGAATATAATCAAGAAGTTCTTGAACATCAGGTGGTAAATTGTCATTAGATTTAAGCAAATGGTCACAAAGAGAATCTGCATCATCCAAAGCTTCGTCCTGATTAGGGAGAGTGGGAAGGGATGGCAGAGTAGTATAGATAAATGTATAAATGATATCTTTTTCTTGTGCCAATATATCCTCACCAAGTGGGGTTATGTTGGGACAAGTCTCTTTGTTTGATAAGTCACCCATTGCTGTCTCATTCTCATAGGTCTCAGAAAGGATTTACATTATATCATCATGAAACGAAGGAAGAGAAGGAATAAATTTTTCACCACTACTTTCCCCATGATTGTTTTTAGCTATAAAACTTTTGAGATTCTCTATTATTGAAGGAAAAACATCCACGGTCTCAAGAAAGTTATTGAAATAGGCTATTGATCGAAGGATATCGCATGTAGTGCTATTGTTCATGTCAATGCCATAGATATATGCGATTTGATGTAAGACTTGAGGGTGTTGATAATTGAATTTGCAAAAATTATCATATTTCACAATGTACTCATATAAGTCTTCGAAAGATGTACCCTTAGGAGAATCCATGAATGCAAAATATATGTAAAAATGCTTTATTTTTTGTACTTTTTTCGATGCAAATGAATGAAACAAAAGGTATTATAAGGAATTTGATCAAGGGAAGAAAATTATATGTCTAATATCAGTCTAAAACAACAATAAGATCCTTTACAACACACTCTTGATGTAAATCTAAAATGACTATAAGTCAAAATATAGTGAAAATATGTCAAAATATGCAATTTTTTCACCAAATCTTAATGCAAATGAGCATGACAAAGGGTGTTGTGAGTAAAATGATGATGGCCAAAAAATTATATCAGTAATATCAGCCACTTAATGTCAAAATATCCGTCACAACATGCTTTTAGTGCCACTTAAGGTCAAACTCTAGTGAAAATATAGCAAAATATGCAATTTTTCACGGTTTTTCAACTCCAAGACCTAGCAAAATGGGTGTTGTAAAGAATTTTAGGAGGTGAAAAAAATAAAATAAATGATATCAGTCACTTCAATCCATAAAATTTGTCACAACACGCTTGGAGTGCAAACTAGGCCAAACCCTAGGGCAAAAATTGCAAATATGTGTAGTTTTTCACCAAATTTTCAATGTAAGAGGCCAATCAAAAGGTGTTGTGAAGATTTTTAGGAGGGGTAGAAGATAATTACCCTGATAAAAACTAATTTGTGCAAATATACCCTTCACAACACACATATGGTGCAAATTTAGAGAGTCGATAAGGCCAAATCTAGTGAACATCAAGGTTTTTGAAGCCCTCGGTTTGCGATCTTGACACAAAACGCTATATGAATGTTTAGAAATATGATTTATGATGAGAATGAAATATACTCAGATCTGAAAATGAATTCCAAGCTCTAAGATGCAAAATGCAAGTGCAAATCTAATGAAAACTGCTAGTTTTTTGTTGAAATTTTCTATACAAAAATGCAAATATTTGAAATATAAATGAAAATTTACACTAAAATACAAGACTACAGACAAATACAAATTTTAATGTGTCTCTAAAATCAGTGCAAAAATATAAAAGAAGATTTTACCTACAAACCCTAGATTTTGGAATTACCAAGTTATATGAAAATTGTCAAAAATTTTACAAAACCCTAGCAATTGTATGATGAAAATGCAATGCAAATTATTGAATTTTTGTAATTTTCTGTAGTTTATATCAGATCTGATGCAAAAATCATAAATTAGGAAAAAATAGAATGAATTGATGCAAATTAGAAACCCTAACAATGCAATTTTTTTCAAAATTTTCAATTTTTTTTGTAATTTTCTCAATGCAATATGATGAATGACTATATGAATGAATGAAATCAACCAAAATCTAAAGACAAACACTCAGAAAGTTGCAATCAAGTCCAAAAACATGGGTTCACCAAAATGTCATGGGTAAAATTTAGATTGTTTAATGTTTAGTGTTTGAATCCTCCTTTCACCACTTACATTCAAGGACCCTCGGATCGAGTTGCAAAGCACTATCAGGTCCTTGGTAACTTACAAATGTAGGGAAGCTTGGATTGGGGTGTTTGATTATCAATTTTCCTTCTCTTATGCTCAATTATCCATCAAAATCCTAATTATGTGAATATGATGGTAAACAGATGAATTACGGAAAATGCTCTTGTAGAAAGTGTAAAATGACAAATAATAGAGTACCTATTTTTGAGCTTTTGAGGTGGAAAAGTCAAGGACAAAGGAGAAAGCACCCAAGTCCAAGGCCCTGCTTTTTGTCAAGATCTGGAAACAAGATCTGCAACCTATATCTACTGTCCTAGAGATTTTTCTATTGCAGAACTTTGAGGACTAATGAGCGGGTGCCCAAGTCCAAGGTGCTCTTTTTCCTTCTGTTCTATAATTTTGACACTCTAAGATGCCCTCTTGCAACTTCACTTTGTCTGCATCATCAAGCTATAACCTGTAACCATGAAAACTTTGGGAGGGGGTTGTGGTGTTTAGAGACCTGCCTCAGTCAAGCCTCAGAGGACACTTAAGTCTCTGAACACTGTTGTCAGATAGAGAGTGCATGCCCTTGTGAGGCAGAGGTAAAATCCAAATGAAATAATGATTAAAAACACAATATGATGTCACCTTGTAGTGAAGTTGTCACAGGAGGAAGATGCTCTTCATTCCATGAGGAAATGGATGCTCAAATCTGCAAACACAAACACATAAACAACACAAATCTGCTCTTGCAACACAATGAAAGCCTTGAATCACCTTTATAACACAATAGCTTGCTAGTAATCATCTAGTTTACAAATGAATGCCTAAACATGCTTTTATATGCAACTACAAACATTATCACCAAGATTTCGTAAATTCAAACTTACCGTGTCGGCCTAAGGACCAAATAACAATCATAAACTGACACTTAGAATTTGGGCCTGACCCAAAATAGGGTAGGACTAGGGCGCAGGTGCCCAAGTCCTCCCCCCTATTTTGGGCAGGGTTAAGCTCAAGGGGTCCCCCTAGGCCCCATTTGTCATGATACCTAGGGTTCATTCCATCAGGATGCAAAATTATGATGTAGGATGTCCTAAATGCATGCAAAAGTCTCTAGAGCTAAACCTTATGAGGGAAAAACCCCCAAGGGGACATTTTCTGACGTTACACAAAGAAATTGAATCTTCCTCCTCATGTGGTGCCTTCTCCAATGAAACTTGGACAACTTGTCTTTGCAACAGAAGACTTTCACCTCGTAGCCTTTCCATTCTATTTTCATTCATCTCATAAACAACATTAGAAAACTTCTCAAATGAATCAAAGTGTAAAGGATTCAATGCCAAACATGAACCAACCTCCTCTACACATGTATTATGCTTATATTCAATTGAAGACATAGTACAAACAACAGCAACCTTTTGCTCCACATCTAATTTTTCTAATTTGATGGCACAAAAAGGACTACAAGAACCTTCAGCTGCTAAAGTAGGATGAATATGCTCATTACTAAGCTCATTATGAGGTGTTTCAGACTGCTCTTGGTTGTGAATTGGTTGATGTATTGAAGGAGCACTCCTAAAACTTGGAATTTTGATTGGCTTGGACTCTACAAGCCCTTGCTCCTACCCACCACACCAACTTGGAATCTTGGTTGGTTTAGATTCTACTACTCTTTATTCTTCTTGTTTTTGAATTGGTATGGAAGGAGTAGCCTTAACAAGGTTTGGCATTTTAAAATCAGGACGCTTAGTCCAAGAGGGCCACCATGGTTGTTCAAAACTTTGGTGGCTAGGTTCAGGCTCTTGATATGACTGAAACTACGGATTAATGGACTGGTTTTGGATAGCTTCAGCTTGTAACCAAGTATGAACTTGGTCTAGAAGTTGTGTCATTTGTTCCTCGTCAATAGCAATCTGCCCATTTAGAGATTCTTCTTGAGAGATCTTTTCTTGTTTGATCTGTTTCTGCTCTAACCTATACTGCCCCATAGCTTTATACACAAAATTTATATTCCTAGCTTCCTTCATGGTGAGTGAGTTATCTTGAAAGACAATAGGTCCACCCTTATAAAGGCATATAGTGATAGGACATTTAGATTCATCTGGTAGGGAAACTTGGGGAGTTTCTTGAGTTTCGTAGAGGAAAAAATGCTCTTCAAGTGGTTGGTTTTGAAGCATAACAAATTCAAATTGTGCCAACTTAGGCTCTTGCAATGGTAAAGGATTTCTAAAACTTGGAATCTTGATTTTAGGAGGGTTAAGAGGCTCATTTTTCTTGAAACTTGAAAACTTATACTTATGAACCTCGTCTTGAGCATGTTGATCTAGGATGAAAAGAGTTGTTTGGACCTCGTGCCTTTGTGATTGAGCACGCAAAAACTTGATATACTCCTCTTTTGTGGTTGTCTTCCTCTTAAGACTTTCTTCAAACTGTAACCTTTGTACCTCCAACTCTTGCTCATGAAGATAGGCTTGATAAGCCAGTTCCTCCTGTTGCATGTTATACTCTCGTTCTCTATCAATATCATCTAACTATATTTGAAAATTCAAAGCAAAATCTTGAATGCTCATGCTATCATCGTACTAAGGTTGATCAACAAAAAAAGTATGTTGATTGAGAACAAAATTGTCAATCTGGGGCTGATTTTGAGCATAGTCAGGCTGCCATGAAAGTTGAGCAAGGGTGGGTGGGAGGTAATCATATTATGCATGCTGGTTTCTTTGGAAATCATAGGAATTAAGTGTAAAACCAGCATCATGATTAGCTTGGTAAGGCTGGAAGGAGGGTACTCTAACAACCACTTCATGAAATGGACCATGATGAAGATTTTCTCCATGAAATGGATACATTTTCCAACATTTATATAAGCTGGAAACTCATTGAAATACCTAAAAATTAGAATAATCAAAACTGATTTTTATCAAAACTTAAGAACATACCAGCATTTTGTCCTCCTTGAAACCAGTAGATTTGAGCTCAAAGTCACCAGATGTGTGTAGATTTTGCCTCCAAAGGTAGATCTTACTGATATACACACCTAATATCAACAATATTTTGATATAAAAATTATCACAATCTGCACTAGATCTAATTGAAAATTAGAGAATTTAGCCGCTAGGTATGCTGCTTTCATCTCAAAAGGCTGAAACTCTGCTGTGCATACCAAAACAACAAAGACAAATTATGTTTAAGTGGCTTGAACCTCCGTTCAGAGTCCCACCAGGTGTGCCAAAAATTGTTGTCACGAAGGATTGCATCTAGATGCTAAGGTTGAAAGCTCAACAATCCTATGAAACATGGAGACATCTTCGAGTCTGTGGGTTTTCTCATAATGAAGATGAATCTCTAGATTATGGGCTGGTTCCCCTTTTGATTCTCCTAGAAACTAATGAAATTTTGTGGGAAAAGGGAGAAACATAACTGATTGAATGTAAAAACTATTTCTAGGAGGTGATGCACCAAAATATAACTAATGTGCAACTTGGTTCACAACTACTTCTCAAAGGATTTGTTTACACAACTCAATTTGGGCAATCTAATCACATAAATAATTCATAAAAAGGATAAGAAGTCTATATCTTCTTTGAAGGAAAACAATATTTTCACAACTTGGCAAATATGACAATTCAATAGCACAACATATGACCTGTGATGATTAACTACTTTTGTGTATATGTAATCATACATATAATCATGAATGAGACAGAAATTTAAAGGTTTTGATACTAAAACACATTAAGTTTTCATCAAAATCATTCATAATAGACACCACATGAAAGTGAGAAGGTAAAAACTTGACTGTGCTGAGTAATAGAAGGAAATACTACAATGATTGAACCAAAATAACCTATAAAACCTGTTGTCGTAAATTAATCTGCAATCAATTGAGTTACAAAACTATAAGCCTCTTTGCAATGTGCAAGAGAGAGAAAAAATCAAGAACTCTGGAAAAAACTAAGCTTCTTCTCCTATAATACAAAAGGGACTCCCAAAGAGTCAAGAGAAGACAACTGTACTTAACCGCATCTCAAAATATCTCTCCAAAATGTAACTCATGAGAAAAACTGAAAAGCCTCAAAAAGAGGGCTCAAAATTGATGAAAACTAAGCTAAATTAGCTCCAAACTCTCTCTCATGATCAGTTTGACCCAAAATGAATCCAAAATGTTCTTAAATTTGACTAAAAGTCAAAAGAAAAACCTCTCTAGTTCACTGATCCACTCCAGTTCAGTGACTGCCAACTCATCATCTGACTTCCCTTTTGCTCTCTGCATGATTTTATGGCAAGATTAAAATATCCAACAAATATTAAAGGTAGTCAAAGTGACTTACCTTAATATGTGGCATGTGACCTATTAGATTTTGCATTCACATATCAAATAGTAAGGTAATTTATTTAAATTTTACCTTTAATATTTGTTGCATATATAATTTTGATTTGGTTTTATGCAAAAGGGAAAAGGGAAAAGAGCTACATGCTTAAGTTTGAAAATAGAAGACCACCTCAAGTCTTCGACCCCACCCTAGGCATTAGTCATGTTTGATTTTTATGAAATGTATGTGACAAAAATAGCCTAAGTGTCGGCCACACTTTAGGTCTTACAATTGATATGACAAAAAGGAAATGAAACCCTAACTTGGGCACATTTTACACTTATTGTCTCTCGTGCCTCCATACTACTCTCTGGTGGCTGCCACGGGTTTGAAAGATTGATTGAAGTTGTTTCAAGCATCTGGAGGCTCCTCTGAGACTGTTGCATCTCAATCTAAAGGTGAGTTTTACTCTTTTCTGCACTATACAGTATCTTCTTACAAGGAAATGTGAAAAAAGCTCTTTATTTTCTTTTATGATGGCGACACCTTGCTTTATTTTATGCATTCTATTTCTGTACTTTATGCACTTTCCTCTTGAAGCCCTAATTCTATCCTCTGGCCATGCCTTCCACTTGCCCGAATCATGCCATATACATCCTTTGTCTTAGAGACGGTTTCTTCCAGAAAGACTCGCGCCATTTCTCTTCTAGCATTCTCTATAGTTCTTCTTTATATTTATGATTTGTTTTATTGGAATCTAGTGTTCTATCAACTCTCTTATGAATTGCCTCTTCAACCCTTCTAGTTGCTTCTTCTTCCCAAAACTTCAACTCTACCTCGTGCTAAAAATAAAGAAGCTTAAATTTTCTTTGTGCAAGTGAAGTGACTCTAACCACTATCCTAGCTTTAGCTTGTTCTTGTGTGATAGTTACCCCAAATAAATGAGCCCCTTGCTTTTCTACCTTATCACTGGTAGGCCCTCCAAGTGGCCTAGGCCTAACATTCATTATTCTATTGAGAGCCTCCTCAAGAACATTAGCAAAAATTGTTGTTTTAATGAGCATACCAAGCTTGCTAAACAATGCTACAAACATCATATTTACAATGCCCAGATTTGACAGATCAACCTCCATGTCCATGCCCTTAGATTCCAAAGCCTTATTTCTATATGTCTTCATGTTGTTCATGCTAGATCTACAACTCCCTAGCTTTTGTTTGTTGCATCTCTATGCCTTGGCTAACTCATCAACCTTTGGTACTGTCTCTCTTTCCTTGGCACCAAACTTGTCATCTGTTACTCCTCTGTAGGATAGATAGGACTCTCTTTAAGAGTTTCACTGTTTTCATACATTTTGTCAAAGGTTTAGGACCACTGCTGCCTAGTTTTGACCTCCTATGTAGGCTTTAAGAAGTCTCTCTGATAGGGTATACACATTCTAAAGGATTTGGCAAGTTTAGAATGTGTTTTGTGGAAACAAATGGGGTTTATAGAGTTCATTGGGTTACTAATTGAGTTTCCTTTGCACTATTTGACAATAATGTGACCCATTGTGCTAGTAGTATCCTAATGTAAGGCTTTACCAATGGCATCACTAATACCTTGTCTTTCAGTAGGACTAAACCAGTTGGCAGACCTCTTAAAGATTATGACAAACCACTTATCTTGGAGGTGATTTTAATAAATCAGACATCTGGAAGACTTGTTCTTGAGGTTCTGATTCCTATTCATACTCTAGATTCTTTAATCTAAGCATCTATAAGACTGTATCAAGGTGCAACCAATCATAGTGATTATCCCCTCAATCTAGCATTCATTACTGTCATGTTGTCTCTATAGTCTAGCTTAGATCTCTGACAAACCTGCTCATTACATGGTTTTGACTGTTTTCAACATTCCTTTCCCTTTGTGCTTCTGGTGATTGTCCTCTACAAGTTTTTACTATCCCATCTGGTCTTCTAGCTCTCTTATGACTAACCATGGTATCTGCTCTTATGGATGTGTCTTGGTTATCTCACTTGGTGGCACATTACACAATATAAAATATTCCTAACAGGGTATTGCTCCAACTGATGTTTGACTACCATCATCCTTTGACTATTTCTCTTTGACTGTATGACAGTCCTTTGATATGATAATAGCAATCTTCTAAGTCTGACCTCTGCATGCTACTTTGGGCTTCATATGTGTATCTTTAGGGCTTTGCCTGACATCATAAGGCCATTTTGAGGAATGTTCCCTTACATTTTATCATGTCTTTATCATTCTTGTTGTTTGCACACAAAGGTATATGTGAAGTTACTATTGCTTCTATAGACTGTCATGTTTTTCTTGTTTGTCACTTATGCCTCACTATGAGGAGCTTCATTGGTACATTTCTTACTTGTGCAAGGAGGAGCTTCCACAGTGGCTTATTGTATTGTTTCCTTTGGCATTGGCTGCCTTTTCCTTTAGAGTATTCATGTGAAGAGAAAGAGTCAGCATATTCTCACAAGAAACAAAAGTGCTAATGAAGTTCCTCACAAGGGCCATCCTTTTATGACATGGTTTAACATGACATGTCTCTGTATTATGAATGATGCCTTCTTGTAGCTTGACTACTAATCAGCTAAGAATAGAACAACATTATGGGCTCAACCCTTGTGGGAGCCACATTTTCTCCACATGCTGTAATTTTCATATGTCATCACACTTGACCTGAACCCGCACAGTCAACAAACATGTTAGATAAAAATCATAGAAGTTGAAGTCTCTCTCTTGATCTGTATGATCTGATGTTTCTCTTTTTTGATTTATCTCCTGATTTGATGTCTGCTCCTCTTGTTCAGTTTATTCATTTTGCTTTATTGATCAGTTATAGAATAGCAAGTATTCTTGACTAGATGTATATAGGATTAAAGATGTACCCTGAGCTCTAACATCAGTTTTCATCCTCCCCTTGCAGATTTTCTTGTGGAGTTGTACTTGGGTAACTCAAGATGTTGGTGTAACCTCCAACAATCAGATTTTTCATTCATCCAGGCAATGATAGGTCCCATCAATTGTTTCATCTCACATAATAACTTATGTGTAACTCTTTTTATGAATCAATTACATAACATGAACTAAACATTATTTGAAACATATGTTTATAATTATGAAGAATTGACAAGTTATAAGTACCTTTTTTGAACTACACTGAATTGTACTGAACGAATTGCAATAACACATTTGAAAACATGAACTATAATGAATAGTTTAGCTTCAATCACCTGTCATCCTTTAAATGTATCTTGCCTTGCTGAGACATTTTCATTTATCTGGATTGTGTAACAGCTCAATTTGAGCTGTTACATGATCCCGATAACATGATCATCAATCAATTCTTCACCAAGATAGTAGATGTCGAATTGATGACCCATGTATTCAAGTTTTTTGTTGCCCCTTTCGATAATTGCTATAATAGCCCAACCTAATTGGGCTGCAAGCACAATTTGGTAACAATGAATTTTGAAGTCTCATATGGTCTGCACTAGAAGTAATGATATGACAGACAATAAGGTTTAAGTGTGTATTTTGGGATAAGGCCAACACACAGTTGGATCGATGTGTGGTAAGGAGATAATGTTTAGATCATTATTCTAAGTGGTTCGATAATAGGTCTAGACCTATCTAAAGATTCTTGAATGATTGTATGGGTTTGCATTGTTGCTTGTGCAAAGAATCAAGCCAAGAAGGTACAACTTTGGTATACAAGTTTCATATTTTCCATGCCGACCTAGTTTTGGGATAATTCATGTTGCAGATATATATACTTGATAGATTTTGGTATTGAAGGTGTGGTATTTGCGAATCTAGTGTGAATTTGATGTATGTTGGATCTAAGGCAATTTTGTAATTAGAAAGGAATAGTAAGGGCGAAAGAACAAAGTATATGTGAAGCAGAGCAGAAAAGAAGGGGAGATATAATGAAGACTTTTGAATATGTATATTGAGCTATTAATGGAACTGCATTTCAGCATTCTATAGATACATTTGTAGCAGTCTTCTCTTGGCAATGAGCCACCCTTTTTCTATCTTCTCTTTTCTTCTTTATGGTAGTGAGCCTATTGTAGTGAGCACTTCTTTGGACAGTGAGTCCTTAGGCAGTGAGCCTTCATGTAATTTGGTTTTGATATTATTATATATTGTGAGCTAACACTCACTGTGGTTTTTCCCTTTTTGGGTTTTCCATGTAAAAATCCTAGTGTCTATGTGTTATGACTTTGTGGTTGCTCTTCTTATGCTTATTTTCTTTCATTTTATTGAATTTGGTAAATGGATTAATGAATATGTGAAAGAAAGGTTTTACATAATACTGATTCACCCCCCTCTCAGTATTCTTTGTGTTCAACAATCCAGTCAGTTTGGATGATGTGCAATTGAAGCTTGAGAAGATTCACATGAGTGAAAATCCTGTAGATATGTTCACGAAAGTAGTCACACAAGAGAGATTGATTTCCTCATTAGTTTTCGTTGGCCTCCTTGACTGATAATGGTGGAAATGAGGAACCAGCTAATCCAAACATGAAATCCAGTGGGAGTTATAGGTGCAGTGGTGATGCTCTAGGATCAGTCTCTAAGTTGGAGGTTGTTCGGTGTGGAGCCTGATCAGTCCCCAAGTTGGAGATTGTTATTATTGTTGCAAGTATGGGCCTAACTAGTGTTGTCATTGATGTCAACATACCTCTGTTGCATTAATGATAAGGATTGGATGAGTTATGTGCTGAGGATATTGAGAAAATTAGTCTCAATCAGGAACAGTGAAGAACAGTGATGACAACAAGGTAAAAGCTCAAGACAGATTGAGGATCAGAGGATGTGGATTAAAGGGTTTGTAGATATGAGTCTTAAGATGTTCCAGTAGAGATTTCAGAGGTCTGCATGAAGATATGAAGAAGTTATCCATCGCTCAAGTAGAACCAATTCTGGTAGATGTTCAGAGGTGACAGAGTGTTACAGAAAGGTCCGGTGAGATCCGGAAATGCATTGTCCTATTTTGTGGATTTGAAGGAGTGTTGGGAAAGTCCTTATGATGAGTCATCTTGATTTGTTCATGGTTTGAAGGTCTGGAAGCATCTATTCCTTTGTGACAGTAATGGCAGACTGTGTTCTTGAGGTTCCGGAAGGAGAGAGAGATTTCAGTAAGTAGAGGAAGTGCGGATGTTCCTGGTGATTCAGGTAAGCTTGTGGAGGTCCTTGGATCATGTTTAGTTTGTGTTGTTGGTCCACATTAGAGTTGGAGCCCAGAATTGAAGAAATACTTCCGGATGAAGGTGTTCTTCCTTAGGCTGGCCGACCAGATGAATTATTCATCTTGCGGATGTTCTTGTGGATGTTTGCCGACTTAGATGTTGTTCCTAAGTTAATGTCATGTATAAATAAGGGATTGCAAAGTCATTTCAAAGGGTGACTTTTGGAGATGAGTGTGTGGTAGAGAGGAGAAGAGCGAAAGGCAAAGCAAAAGGTTTGGACTTAAATGGAACTGACTCAAGCATGGTGAAGATGCTATTTACCAGTTCAAGTATGTAATACCTATTCTTTTGTAGACAGTCTGTCTCTTGTAGGCAGTGAGCCTCTTGTGAGCAGTGTGCTCGGGCAGTGAGCCCTAATTGGCATATGCCATTTTGTTCTTTCTATTCTTCTAATAGAGAATATTATCTTGGTTAATCACCCCGTGGTTTTTCCCTTAACTGGGTTTTCCATGTCAAAAATCATGGTGTTATATGTGTTAATGTGTATCTGCTTTTAACCTGTTGCATTGTGCTTTCATGATTGATTTACTATTATGCTTATGTGGAGTTAAGTATTTGATTTGGAAGAAAGTTTTAGACAACTGATTCACCCCCCCTCTCAGTTGTCTACCCTAAGTCTAACAATTGGTATCAGAGCTAAGTTCCTCTAAAAGGAGCTTAACCGCTTGAGGAGATCCAGGATGTCATCCTACAAGAAGGATAGTCCAAAGTTTGATGGAACTAACTTTGCTCTTTGGAAAAGTCGCATGAAATGTCACTTGCAGTGTATGGGAATGGCATATTGGTCCATGGTTACAAAATAGTATGTACCTCCACAGGGTGGTCCGACAACCCTAAATGAAATCACATATGCTAAAAATAATCTGTGGACCAAAGAGGCTCTTCTAAGTGCATTATCTGACTCAGAGCTTTCAAATGTTATTGATCTATCAACTACCTTTGAGATTTAGAATAAACTGAAACTTTTGCATGAAGGAGACCAGTATGTCAAATGTTCAAGGTTACAGAGTCTAAAGGAGAAATTTGAAAAACTGAAGATGAGAGATGATGAAAATATTACCACTTTTATGCCAAGAGTGAATGAGCTGGTTTGTGGAATTAGAAATGTAGGTGGAACCCTGAGTGAAGAAGAGATTGTTGGCAAAGTTCTCAGATCCCTTCCTGCTTCTTATAAAATCAAGGCCTTTGCAATCGAAGAATTCAGAGCTCACACAACAGTCACAAGAGATCAATTGGTTGGTAAGTTGGCTGCTTTTGAAATGGCTGAGTTTGGAGATGATCCTCCAAAGACTGAGTCTGCATTCAAAGCCAGTGCCTCTATAAAAGGGAAACAAAGGTTTGATCCGGGAGAAAATTCTTTAAGGAACCTATCATGGTATGAAAAAGTAAGAAAAGATTTGGAAGAAGAAGAAGCTGAACTGCTCATCTTGAAGCTCTTATTGCAAAAAGACTACCAAGAGGATCCGGTAAGTATGAGGGGAAATTGCCTTTTAAGTGTTTTAATTGCAATAAGATTGGTCATTTTGCATCAAGGTGTCCGGAAAGACTTTCTAGGCCAAACAATAATAGACCAAGATTCCAGAAGAATTGTTACTATGCTCATGAAGGAGATGATGAAGGAGTAATAGATGATGAATCAGAGAAAGGAGACAAATCCAGAAATGACTGGGTATTCATTGCCATCAAGGAAGAAGATCCAATGCCCTCTGAATCTGTCAATCATAAAGTTGAAGAAAAAGCCCTAGCTGCCCAAGTTGAAGAGAAGGATGATTGGGTCATTGACAGTGGTTGCTCTCACCATATGACAGGTGACAAAAACAAGTTCATAGATTTGGAGAGCTATGAAGGAGGAGTGGTAAAGTTTGGTGATAACTCTGCTGGTAGAATCAGAGGTAGAGGAACTATTTCTTTTGATGGAAAGAACAAAACCAGTAATGTATTATATGTTGAAGGATTAAAGCACAATCTTCTCAGTGTTGGACAGTTGGTGGACAAAGGCTATGATCTCAGATTCAAGAATAGAAAGTGCAAGATCTTTGAAAGTTCCGGAACAGAGATTGCTTCCGGTACCCAAACAAAAGGTAACATCTTTCACTTGGCTGGTACTGGTAAGAGTTGTTTATTTGTTCAAGTTGATCAGAGTTCGTTATGGCATAGAAGAATATGTCATGTGAATTTTGATAATATCATCAAGATAAGCAATACTCAGGCTGTAAGAGATCTTCCAAAATTGGTAAAACCTACAAATAGTTTGTGTAAAGAATGTCAGTTGGGAAAACAAAGCAGAATCTCATTCAAAAGTAAGGAACAATCTTCTACTGGATTATTAGACTTGGTTCATACTAACTTATGTGGTCCGGCAAGAGTTAGGAGTATACAAGGTGATAGATACTTCATGTTGCTAATAGATGACTATTCACGGATGATGTGGGTAACCTTTTTGAAAGAGAAATCAGAAGCTCTTGAGAAATTCAAAATATTCAAGGCTATGGTGGAAAATGAGACCGGATTGAAATTGAAATGTCTAAGGTCTGATAGAGGTGGAGAGTTCACATCCGGTGAGTTCATAGATTTATGTGAGAAACATGGAATAAAGAGACAGTTGTCTGCTCCTAGGACTCCACAGCAGAATGGAGTAGTTGAGAGAAAGAACTGGACCATCTAGGAAGCATCTAGGACCATGATGATGGAAGCAAATGTTCCCCAGATCTATTGGAGAGAAGCTGTCAACACTGCAGTCTACACTCTCAATCGAGTTCAAATTAGAAACAATACCGGTCAGACTCCTTATGAACTTTGGTTTGGCATTAATCCCACTGTGAGATATTTCAGAGTTTTTGGTAGCAGATGTTACATTAAAAGGGATGAAGATCTAGGAAAGTTTGATGCTAGAAGTGATGAAGGAATATTCTTGGGTTACTCAACTCAAAGCAAAGCATACCGATGTTACAACAAGAGACTGAAAAAGATTGTAGAAAGTGTAAATGTGAAGGTTGATGAAGAAATTGAAAGACCCTCAAGAAATCATGAGTATGATGAAGATGATCAGAATGGTGTTCAGATTCAAAGTGTCCAAGCCTCTTCTGAGAAACAAAGTCAAGTTGATCCGGTAAGTCAGGAAGAAGAGATAAGTCTCAATGAGACTGATCAAGAGTTAGAAGTGCAAGAAACTCCCAAAGTTCCAAGGTATGTAACTCTAAACCACTTTGAAGATCAGATCATAGGTGACAAAAGCAAAGGAGTGCAAACAAGGAGGAGAATTGCTCAAAATTCAGATGAGTATTGTCTAATTTCAAAGATTGAACCTAAGACAGTGAATGAAGCTTGCAATGATGAAAATTGGTCAAAAGCAATGGAGGAAGAACTAATGCACATTGAGAAAAATCACACTTGGGATCTTGTTCCCAGACCTAGAAACAAGAATGTGATTGGAACAAAATGGGTCTTCCGGAACAAACTGAATGAAGCTGGTGAAGTAATCAGAAATAAAGCTAGATTAGTCTGCAAGGGTTACTCTCAGATTGAAGGAGTTGATTTTGAAGAGATTTTTGCTTCGGTGGCAAGAATTGAAGCAGTCAAATTATTTCTTGCATTTTCTGCCTTTAAGGATTTCAAGGTATATCAGATGGATGTCAAATCTACCTTCCTAAATGGTAATTTGGAAGAAGTGTACATTGAGCAACTGGATGGATTTCAATTGTCTGATCATGGTGACATGGTCTGCAAATTGAAAAAGGCATTGTATGGACTGAAGCAAGCCCCAAGAGCCTGGTATGAAAGATTGGATAAGCATCTCTTGAAGATTGGTTTCAACAAAGCCACTGCTGATAGTAATTTATATTTCAAAATTAATCATGAAAACATCTTAGGTGTTGAAGTGTTTGTTGATGATATCATTTTTGGAGGAAAAGATAGCTTGTGTAAAACTTTTGCAAATCAAATGAAAAGTGAGTTCGAGATGTCCATGCTTGGTGAAATGAATTTCTTCTTGGGTCTACAAATCACTCAAACAAAGAAAGGTATCTTCATTTCTCAGACCAAATATGCAAGAGAATTGTTGAAGAAATTTGGGATGGAAGATTCAAAACCAATGAATACTCCCATGGCTACCAGATGTAAGTTGAGCAAAGATGATGACTCTCCTAGGGTTGATCAGACAAAGTATAGGTCAATGATTGGAGGACTGTTATATCTCACTCAAACTAGACCAGACATTATGCAGGCTGTTGGTCTTGTTGCTAGATTTCAGGTTGATCCTAGAGAATCTCATGTCATGGCAATCAAGAAGATTTTTAGATATCTAAAAGGGACAGTTGAGTATGGTCTGTGGTATCCTAGAGATCATGATTTCTCTCTTCATGCATATACAGATGCAGATTGGGTAGGAGATGTGGATGACCGGAAGAGTACCAGTGGTGGAGCATTCTTTTTGGGAAAGAGATTAGTTTCCTGGCTGAGCAAGAAATAAGAGGCAATATCCCTATCTACAACTGAAGCAGAATATATTGCAGCAGCAAGTGGTTGCACTCAAGTATTGTGGATGAAGCAGATGTTAAGAGATATCAAAGTGGAGTATGAGGAGCCTATCACAATTTTTTGTGATAATTCAAGTGCAATAAACATATCTAAGAATTTGGTGTTGCATTCAAAGACTAAACATATATCCTTCAAGTTTCACTTCCTGAGAGAGCAAGTGACCAAGAATGAAGTTAGATTGGAGTTTGTGCCTTCCAAGGATCAGATTGCAGACATCTTTACTAAGCCTCTGCCTAAGGACTCTTTTGAGTATCTAAGGGAGAAGTTAGGGGTTATTGCCCCTCCGGTGATGAACTAAGGTGCACTAAGGTGCATCAATTCGGTGCATATCACAGTCACATCTTGTGGTCCGGACTGATGATGGGGAGCTGCTACTCAGGGGGAGCAGCAGATAAAATTCTGAAGTGGTAGAATTGCAAGTATGTGCCCTTTGCCATTGATGTCAAAGGGGGAGAGAAGACATGTGAAAAACAAGTGGTTGCTGATCAAAGGGGGAGCAGTAATGAGAGAGAAGAAATGTGAATGGTGATTGCTGATAGGGGGAGTTGTGACAGTAAGGAAGAAGTTCTTGTCTTGATGGTCAAAATAGTTTTTCACATCATATGTTGCCATCAATGACAAAGGGGGAGATTGTTGCAAGTATGGGCCTAACCGATGTTGTCATTGATGTCAACATACCTCTGTTGCATTAATGATAAGGATTGGATGAGTTATGTACTGAGGATATTGAGAAAATTAGTCTCAATCAGGAACAGTGATGACAGCAAGGTAAAAGCTCAAGACAGATTGAGGATCAGAGGATGTGGATTAAAGGGTTTGTAGATATGAGTCTTAAGATGTTCCAGTGGAGATTTTAGAGGTCCGCATGAAGATATGAAGAAGTTATCCATCGCTCAAGTAGAACCAGTTCCGGTAGATGTTCAGAGGTGACAGAGTGTTACAGAAAGGTCCGGTGAGATCCAGAAATGCATTGTCCTATTTTGTGGATTTGAAGGAGTGTTGGGGAAGTCCTTATGATGTGTCATCTTGATTTGTTCATGGTTTGAAGGTCCAGAAGCATCTATTCCTTTGTGACAGTAATGGCAGACTGTGTTCTTGAGGTTCTAGAAGAAGGAGAGAGAGATTTCAGTAAGTAGAGGAAGTGTAGATGTTCCTAGTGATTCAGAAAAGCTTGTGGAGGTCCTTGGATCATGTTCAGTTCGTGTTGTTGGTCCGCATTAGAGTTGGAGCCCAGAATTGAAGAAATACTTCTGGATGAAGGTGTTCTTCCTTAGGCTGGCTGACCAGATGAATTATTCATCTTGCGGATGTTCTTGTGGATGTTTGCCGACTTAGATGTTCCTAAGTTGATGTCATGTATAAATAAGGGATTGCAAAGTCATTTCAAAGGGTGACTTTTGGAGATGAGTGTGTGGTAGAGAGGAGAAGAGTGAAAGGCAGAGCAGAAGGTTTGGACTTAAATAGAACTGACTCAAGCATGGTGAAGATGCTATTTACCAGTTCAAGTATGTAATACCTATTCTTTTGTAGACAGTGTGTCTCTTGTAGGCAGTGAGCCTCTTGTGAGCAGTGTGCTCGGGTAGTGAGCCCTAATTGGCATGTGCCATTTTATTCTTTCTATTCTTCTAACAGAGAATATTATCTTGGGTTAATCACCCCGTGGTTTTTCCCTTAACCGGGTTTTCCACATCAAAAATCATGGTGTTATATGTGTTAATGTGTATTTGCTTTTAACCTGCTGCATTATGCTTTCGTGATTGATTTACTATTATGCTTATGTGGAGTTAAGTATTTGATTTGGAAGAAAGTTTTAGACAACTGATTCACCCCCCCTCTCAGTTGTCTGCCCTAAGTCTAACAATTATATGGTGATTAATCATGTTGCAGTAGCGGCTACAAGTATCCGCAGCAATGTAAAACATAAATTTTGGTGACTTTGTCAGTGCAGACCCCAAAGTATTTAATAGGGGAGTTGCCTATTATTTAATAAAGGCATTGGTAGTTATTTTAGTTTTGTCCGACATGTAAAAACCCTAGTTTGTGTAACCTCCATAAGGCTTGTTGACGTTCCTTCTGAATCAGCATTAGGGTTTGCCACTTCTAATGCACAGGCAGATTCAGGCCAACTGAATACAGGAGGTTGCGTGAGCTCCTCCCCTTCACTTCTGGTTCTGCCGCACCAAGGGGGGTATCCCTATAACTTAAGATGTAACCTTGACTAGCTCAAAGATAGAAAGATCTAACTTGACAGCAACAGGCAGAATACTCTCATGTATGGACCAAGATCTGCATGATAGATCACAAGGCTGGCAACATTCTTGGACATGATGTCTGGTTGGGTATGAGAGCATGCAGGGGGTTCCTAATCCTACTCCTACAACTAACAGGTGGAGGTGTGAAATGGTTTGATATGAATTTGGATGCAAAGCTGGACATGGTGTATAACACAAGAACACAGCATGATTGGTGCCTATCCAGGGCTTGGAGTCGGTAGACATACACCTGTGAATGATCAGCATAAATAGCTAAAACTAGATTTCAGGGGGATACACATGATATCTGCCTTACAGATATCTCCCAATATAGAGTGTTGAGCTATCTCTACTTATGGCATCCCTACTGCAGTATACCCTTCCCAATGTTCAACCTGAAAACAGTTTAATCTGCCCCTTGAGCAGAGGTTAAAAGATCAAACATTCAACATAGGAATTCTATGCTCTAGAATCTAAACATAAGCAAACATCCAGATCCAGAAGAAGGATACATGCAATACTGGAGACAGAATTAACACAACACATGCTAAACAGCATTACTCATATAAGATCAACCACGAAACCAGTGGATTCATGCCAAGTCCTACAACAGGAGATACATAAACTCACAAGAAAAACTGTACAGAGCAACCAGATCAGCTGGTTTTGGATTACAGAGCCAAAAATCTACAACTTTCAACAACCTTGAATGAATAACACCGTCTGCATTATATAGCAGGAGGGCGTATTCAGCATTGACTACCAGGTTGACCAAAACTCCCGCCAGATATACCGTACCATAGAAATGGCGCTCAAACTTGAATGCAGCAGGTAGGGGAGGAGACAGGAAGATTTTTCGAGCCTTGTGCCGCCGCCTAGGGATTCAGATCTTCAATCAGGTACAACATTCGTCCACGCCATCGCCCATACCTCTGCAACAATCGCCATTGATGGCGCACCAACCCGCGGCCTCGGGAAGAACATCAAACAGACAGTCGCAACCGCTTCCCGCCGAGATTCATCATCATGATGTTTCGAAAATGCAGGATACAATTATCCCACATGCACCCCGCAGCAACCTCATTAACACTTTATATACTAGGTCATGAGCATATATCATGTCGGTGCTTTTGCTCCTGACGACACTAGTATAGGACTTCATCATCATCATCGTCCAGCAGCATGATATCCTGTTGCCCGAAATATCACCCTGACGTCATCATCATATTCAAAATACAAACTGCATGATATTCGCCTTCATCGGCACAACCGGATCCATCGGAGGAACATCCTCCTGCTGAGCTTATACCAAAAGTCTGGCCGATGAACATCCTGATGACGTCATCATCATATCCTGCTGACGTCATCATCATATCTGCTTACTGCACACCTCCTCATAGCCGGATGACGTCATCATCATGTTTGCAAATATCAGGAGGTCTCTTCAAGATGATCAATGTTAGAAATACGACCCCCCCGGACCTTGATGACGTCATCATCATATTAACATCATCATGATATTCGAAAGACAACCGGATATTTGAAAATATCCTCCTGACGTTCGAACATCAGGTTGCACTGTAGCTCCTCTGTAAGATCGGGGCGAAAACTGAACATGATGATGCTGCTTGAAAAGATCACCCTCAATAGATAACACGCGAAACCAGCAGGCGGATATCTCCTTGATATCAGCATCATCATGATGCTCGAGCAAACATGTATCCGGGTGATATGAAAATATCACCCCTTCCTTCGGAATATCCTGATGCAGTTAGGCAGAAAGAAAAATATCACCCTGATATACGGATGACGTCAGCATCATCAGGATGAGAAACAAAGAACAAGAAGTGATACAACATCATCAGGATGATATTGACTAAGATCATCCTGACGTTCAAAATATGATGACCCTAGTGAATATCGGGTCGCACTTAGAACTCTTCAACAACATCATCAGGATGATCATAACCAAGATCACCCGATGATAAAAATATCACCCCGGCGAAATATCATGAAGGCAGAAAATATGATGACCTCCGCAAGCAGCAGGATGATAACTGGAAATATGATGATGATGAACACGACCCCTAGGAAAAAACAAGTTAGGTCGAGCAATTCAAAGAATAAGCAACATCATCATCATGCTCGCGCAAGGTGATAAATGGAAGATCACCGGAGACTTTGAAACATCACCCTCGCAAGCAGATGAGGGCGCACTGTAGCTCGGCAGCATCATCATGATAAAAACCAAACATCACCCGATGACTGAATATGATGATGACGATGAGAAACCGGTCGAAGGAGAACATGATGATGCTGACCTTCATGGAAACAAACATGATGATGATGACCTCCTCAAGAAAATATGATGATGCAGCTGAAAAATACTGAGGAGGTCCGTTACTTAGAGCATTTTTTGGATACTTAGGGAGAGTGCCTGAATGAAAATTTTTCAAAAAACTACCAGTCAATTCAGGCGTCAACAGTGGCTCTGTCTGGGGACGTGCAGGTGAAAGACTGCAGCGAGAACCCCAGATCTCTGGGATGCAGACCAGTCCCTTATCCATTGGGCACAGAGTCAAATACTGCACTGACCTGCATCACCAAACACACTTGATGGCCTAAGGCCACCAAGAAAAGAAAAACATGTATCTCCCTTTGTCAAATATCTTGTTTTCATCTGCATGCACTGGGTCAAGCTTGGAGATACTACAAAGATCCACCCACAAACAAATCTTGTCATCTGCATATTCAATCCTCTGGTTTGGCTTGTCATCATCACCCCTGTGCAGATAACCTTCAGCATCATGTGTCATGTGGGTGTAGAATATATCAGGCAATGCATACTCAAATGGTATGGAATACAGGTTATCATCTGTATCATCATCTTGCATTGCAACATGATCTCCTAGCTGGACTGCAAATAGGAAACACTCAGAGTCCACCACACAACTAGGAAGATCAAGGCTCATTGTATTATATGCTGGCTCATCAAAAGAAAAGCTTTCAAAATCACAATTGTGTACATCATGTACACAACCATCTGGTACACCAGGCTGGAAAAGATCAGGCTCTGGCATCTCTTTCAAATCAGGCACATCTTCACAGTCACTTACCTGATGTATGTTGTTTCCTCTTTCATCATGATGAGAAACAGAATCCAAGCCAAAAATAGTGTCTAGATCCCCACCATACTCAGACAGATCCTCATCACCATATGTGTCATAAATGGGTGACCCAGGTGCATCAGTTTCATCAGAGTATGCCATTTGTTCATGGGCAGCAGAGCACATCTCTTCATCATCAATGGATTCATTCTGTGGAGGAGTATCAGCCTGTGTGTCATAAGCAAAACAGCCATCAAATGAAAAACAATCATGCTCTGAACTAGCACTTATTTCAATTTCTGACTGCTCTTCATGATCTCCATGTGTTTGAAAGATAGGCAATGGGTCACACATAGGACTGCTTCTCTGTTTGCTTATATCTTCTCTGTCTTGAGTACAATACTCACAATTTTCTCCACAGGTCCATTCTAAAAATTGCTCATTGCTGTCCACAACCTCATTATTGTTTTCATGGTCAGCTGCCTCATCATTGCAATGGGAATCCTCATTAGTTCTTTCACTGGCATCCTCAACTGGTAAACAATCCAGTTGAGCAGTATTGTTAGCATTATGTTCAAACACAGCAGTCTCAACCTCTATGCTTTTATTTTCATTTTCATCTGCACATGATGCCATAATCATTTGGTCATTTGCAGCCTCATAACCATTTCTCACACCAAGGCCTGGGGACAGTGGTTTCAGCAGGTGCACATTTCTCATTTCCTCTACATTTTCTAAAAATTTGTATGCCATCTGCATACTTGTCACCTTGAAATCCCTCAGTAAGGCACTAGAGCCCTCCTCAAAAGCTTCAAAGAATATGCCAACACAGGCTGAAATATCAGGTCTGAAACTTTCAAGGACATGTGAAAGGGCTACTGCAAACCTATGACTGAAATCAACACATGGCTCTTCATCTTGTTTTCTGATTCTCATCAATTCTGCAACAAGATCAGCCGGTTCTTTTGCAAATTCTTCTTTGAAACAGTCAGCAAGTTCATCCCAACAGGCAAAGGATCTCTTTGGAAAGCTCAAATACCAGTCTTTTGCTTTTGCATCAAAGGACCTAACAAGAAACCTCATCCACATATCCTCATCTCTGAATGAATATTTTCCCATAAAACTTTGAAAATTTTGGATATGTGCATTCCCATCACATACATTGTGACCACTAAATCTAGGCATCTGACAGTATATCCTAGCAGGCATAGTTTCTACTTTATAATCCACCCATGACAAATCCAGTTGGTCATACAAAGGATCAAAAGGGCTGACAGGAGGTTTAGCTTTCTGACAGGCAGACACAACAGGGTTACTGCTTCTTAACTGGGCCTGCTCAGCCTCTAAGAGTATCAACCTATTTCTTATCTCTTCAATCCCTTTATCCAACATTTTACCACTGAGTGTGGGATAACTCATACTTGGATTCACAAAAATCTTACTCTTAGACATTGTTTGTCTGTCTAAGACCTAAGGCTTCCCCCGGCATCTAAACTATGCAGTAAAACAGCAAATAAAGGGGAAGGAAGGAGGTACCTTTTCTCATACAGATGCAGAAAAATGTACATCTTTCAACCAATAACATACATCTATCTTTCATGTGCATTTGGATCTTTGTTGCAGAGTCGCCACCTCTCCAGAGAGGACAAAATTTTCAATAGCTGAAAGCTACTTTTCCAGGTTCATTCCACCAGTAGAGCATCATTTTGTTAGTGACTCGGATGGGTCACAAGTATTATTCTTTATTTTATCAATCCTTCCCCAGCGGAGTCGCCATTTTGTTGACGTTCCTTCTGAATCAGCATTAGGGTTTGCCACTTCTAATGCACAGGCAGATTCAGGCCAACTGAATACAGGAGGTTGCGTGAGCTCCTCCCCTTCACTTCTGGTTCTGCCGCACCAAGGGGGGTATCCCTATAACTTAAGATGTAACCTTGACTAGCTCAAAGATAGAAAGATCTAACTTGACAGCAACAGGCAGAATACTCTCATGTATGGACCAAGATCTGCATGATAGATCACAAGGCTGGCAACATTCTTGGACATGATGTCTGGTTGGGTATGAGAGCATGCAGGGGGTTCCTAATCCTACTCCTACAACTAACAGGTGGAGGTGTGAAATGGTTTGATATGAATTTGGATGCAAAGCTGGACATGGTGTATAACACAATAACACAGCATGATTGGTGCCTATCCAGGGCTTGGAGTCGGTAGACATACACCTGTGAATGATCAGCATAAATAGCTAAAACTGGATTTCAGGGGGATACACATGATATCTGCCTTACAGATATCTCCCAATATAGAGTGTTGAGCTATCTCTACTTATGGCATCCCTACTGCAGTATACCCTTCCCAATGTTCAACCTGAAAACAGTTTAATCTGCCCCTTGAGCAGAGGTTAAAAGATCAGACATTCAACATAGGAATTCTATGCTCTAGAATCTAAACATAAGCAAACATCCAGATCCAGAAGAAGGATACATGCAATACTGGAGACAGAATTAACACAACACATGCTAAACAGCATTACTCATATAAGATCAACCACGAAACCAGTGGATTCATGCCAAGTCCTACAACAGGAGATACATAAACTCACAAGAAAAACTGTACAGAGCAACCAGATCAGCTGGTTTTGGATTACAGAGCCAAAAATCTACAACTTTCAACAACCTTGAATGAATAACACCGTCTGCATTATATAGCAGGAGGGCGTATTCAGCATTGACTACCAGGTTGACCAAAACTCCCGCCAGATATACCGTACCATAGAAATGGCGCTCAAACTTGAATGCAGCAGGTAGGGGAGGAGACAGGAAGATTTTTCGAGCCTTGCGCCGCCGCCTAGGGATTCAGATCTTCAATCAGGTACAACATTCGTCCACGCCATCGCCCATACCTCTGCAACAATCGCCATTGATGGCGCACCAACCCGCGGCCTCGGGAAGAACATCAAACAGACAGTCGCAACCGCTTCCCGCCGAGATTCATCATCATGATGTTTCAAAAATGCAGGATACAATTATCCCACATGCACCCCGCAGCAACCTCATTAACACTTTATATACTAGGTCATGAGCATATATCATGTCGGCGCTTTTGCTCCTGACGACACTAGTATAGGACTTCATCATCATCATCGTCCAGCAGCATGATATCCTGTTGCCCGAAATATCACCCTGACGTCATCATCATATTCGAAATACAAACTGCATGATATTCGCCTTCATCGGCACAACCGGATCCATCGGAGGAACATCCTCCTGCTGAGCTTATACCAAAAGTCTGGCCGATGAACATCCTGATGACGTCATCATCATATCCTGCTGACGTCATCATCATATCTGCTTACTGCACACCTCCTCATATCCGGATGACGTCATCATCATGTTTGCAAATATCAGGAGGTCTCTTCAAGATGATCAATGTTAGAAATACGACCCCCCGGACCTTGATGACGTCATCATCATATTAACATCATCATGATATTCGGAAGACAACCGGATATTTGGAAATATCCTCCTGACGTTCGAACATCAGGTTGCACTGTAGCTCCTCTGTAAGATCGGGGCGAAAACTGAACATGATGATGCTGCTTGAAAAGATCACCCTCAATAGATAACACGCGAAACCAGCAGGCGGATATCTCCTTGATATCAGCATCATCATGATGCTCGAGCAAACATGTATCCGGGTGATATGAAAATATCACCCCTTCCTTCGGAATATCCTGATGCAGTTAGGCAGAAAGAAAAATATCACCCTGATATACAGATGACGTCAGCATCATCAGGATGAGAAACAAAGAACAAGAAGTGATACAACATCATCAGGATGATATTGACTAAGATCATCCTGACGTTCAAAATATGATGACCCTAGTGAATATCGGGTCGCACTTAGAACTCTTCAACAACATCATCAGGATGATCATAACCAAGATCACCCGATGATAAAAATATCACCCCGGCGAAATATCATGAAGGCAGAAAATATGATGACCTCCGCAAGCAGCAGGATGATAACTGGAAATATGATGATGATGAACACGACCCCTAGGAAAAAACAAGTTAGGTCGAGCAATTCAAAGAATAAGCAACATCATCATCATGCTCGCGCAAGGTGATAAATGGAAGATCACCGGAGACTTTGAAACATCACCCTCGCAAGCAGATGAGGGCGCACTGTAGCTCGGCAGCATCATCATGATAAAAACCAAACATCACCCGATGACTGAATATGATGATGACGATGAGAAACCGGTCGAAGGAGAACATGATGATGCTGACCTTCATGGAAACAAACATGATGATGATGACCTCCTCAAGAAAATATGATGATGCAGCTGAAAAATACTGAGGAGGTCCGTTACTTAGAGCATTTTTTGGATACTTAGGGAGAGTGCCTGAATGAAAATTTTTCAAAAAACTACCAGTCAATTCAGGCGTCAACAAGGCTTGATAAAAAGGCAGCTGGAGAAGGTAAAAAGCCAAGAGTCGTGGTTGAGATTGTAATGTAGTATTGTAGTGGTATTGAGTTGTGTAGATTGTTGGTTGTAATCAATTTTGTTGGATAATAATATTGGATGGATGTGCTTGTGGATGTAGCCCACATTGGGTGAACCACGTTAAATCTTTTGTGTTCATTTGTGTTTTCCTTATTGTTATTTCTATGTTATTTAAATATGCATATAATTGTTAATTGCATTTCTATGGTCTGCCATTAAAATCCTAATATTACAGATTTCATAAACCACCTTATAGAATATTGCACCCAATATAAACAAAATCCCACAACCACCTTTGGAAAATTCAACAATAGGCTAAAAATAGCATCTTACACCTTACAAGTTGTCATAAGATACTATGTGATAATGATCCAATTATAGTTGATTCCTTACAATAAAGCACTTATAATATTAGATGCTCTTACACTTGTCATAAGCATTTAATAAACTTGGATGCCCCACATTAACTTTTTTACTATCCTAAGGTAAAATAACATAAATTACTATCACCATAATTATATTGCAGTCATTATAACCTTCATCCCTTATGGAATGCATTTACAGAATAATGTTAGGAGTGATTAAATATATTGAATTTACAAGGTTTATGGCACCTTAATCCCAACATTATCCCACTTGACATCATACACTGTAAATACATCCATCATAAAACACAAATCAACTAAGTACAAGAAACAAGGCCCATGCCCTCCCTACACCTTGAAGTGAACTTTTTTGTGCTCATGTGTTTCGTTAGATAATATGCAACATTCTCCTAAGTTTCAACCTTCTTCAACTTAATTTGTCCATTTACAACTATTTCTTGAACAAAGTGATACTAAACATTCATGTGCTTAGTTCAAGCATGATACATAGGATTCTTAGCCAAACAGATTGCACTCTGGCTATCACAACCAATCTAAATTGTCCTTCAATCAAAACCAATACTTGTACACAATCTTTGTAACCATACTATCTTCTTAGAGACATGTCTAGAAGCCATATACTTTACTTTGGTAGTGGATAAAGAAATCATAGGATGACTCTTACTCATTCAACTCATAGCTCCTCTAAACAAAGTAAATACATGTATCCATTAGTGGACCTTCGACTATCTAAGTTACCTGCCCAATTTGTATCAACAAAACCATGTATGTCCAATGTCTTATCCACATTGATAGAATTAGAATAGACTAGACAATAATCAAAAGTACCACTTAAATATTTTAACACGCTCTTCACATAATTCTAATGCTCTCTAGCAAGGTTAGACATAAACCTACTCAATAATCACATTGCTTGGACAATATCTGGCCTAGTGCAAACCATTGCATACATTAAACTTCCTATTGCACTAGCATATGACACATTAGACATATCCTCAAAATAATCTTCACCCTTGGGACACATATATAATGTAGGATTAGTTCCAACTAGTAAAAGAATTCTAATTGGCTTATAGTCTGGCATATTAAATCTATGCAAAATAGTATTCAGATACTTACTTTGTGACAACCAAAGCTTTCTGATACTTCTATCTCTCTTGATTTCTATTCCTAATATGCATCTTGCTACCCCTAGATCCTTCATCTCAAATGCACCTGAAAGTTGATCTTTCAACTCACTAATCATACATTTGGCGTTATTAAAAAATAACATGTCATCTACATACAAGGCAACAAGTAGTATATGATCATCAATACATTTAATGTAAATATAGTGATCCTCTTTGCTTCTCACAAAACCCAATTTTGACATAAAAGAATCAATTTTTTTATACCACATCTAGAGTGATTGTTTCAAACCATAAAAATTATATTTTAATTTGCCAACCAAGTGTTCTTTCCCTTTTACCTCAATACTTTTAGGTTGTTGCATATAAATTTCCTCTTCTAGATCTTCATGCAAAAATGTAGTCTTAACATACATTTGCTCAATTTCAAAATCATAAGCAATAGCCATGGATAAAATAAATCTAATATAAGATAATTTAGCAATAGAAGAGAATATCTCACTGAAACCAACTCCCTCTCTTTGAGAGTAGCCCTTGGCTACCAATCTACCTTTGCACTTTTCTAATGTACCATCTGCTCTAAATTTCTTCTTGTAGACCCACTTACATCCAATGGCCTTCCTTCCTTTGGGAAAATGAACAAGATCCTAGGTATCACAAGATTCTAAATCCATCATCTCCTCCTACATGGCCTGTTGCCAAGACTCACTATCATCTGCAAGAATAGCCTCCCTATAGGATCTAGGTTCATCATCAATACTTAACAAATAAAATACATGATGGAAATCTAGTGGGCTATACTTATCAACTGGATTGTGTTGTCTTGTGGATATTCTCAAGGGTGGAGTAAGGGATCCTTCCTCTTGTTCTTCTACATGCTCAACTTCTTTTGTAATTTTAGAGTCATCTTGCTCAAAACTTCCACTTGAACCCTCTTCTTCCTCTCCATCCTCAAATCCATCATTTTTTTCTTCCTCATGCATATCTTCTTTCTTTAATTCAAAATGCACTATCTTTTTCCCTTCTTTATTTTTTGGCTATTTAAGATCAAAAAGTAGCTCTAGGTTCCTTGAAAATCACATCTCTAGAATAAACAACTTTGTTGGTTAGAGGATTCCAAAGCTTATAACCTTTAATATCCCCACCATATCCAATTAAGATGCATGTATAAGCTTTTGGATCCAACTTAGAAGGCTTTTCTTTAGACACATGAACAAAAGTCTCATATCTAAAAACCCTTAAATGTGAAACAAAAGGTTTCTTACCTATCGGCAATTCATAAGGTGTTGAATCAAGATCCTTGTAAGGAGATCTGTTGATCAAGTAACATGCGGTACACACAGCTTCTACCTAAAAAAAGTTATCCAATTTTGCATCACTTAACATACTTCTGGCTCTTTCCATTAAAGTTTGGTTCATCCATTCTGCAACACCATTATATCGAGATGTGTAAGGAGTAGTATTTTTCCATATGATACCTATATTATTGCAAAATTCATCAACTTCCTTAGATCAATATTCCCCTCTATTGTCAAATCTCAATAATTTTATCTTATGTTCTGATTGATTGATGCAGGAGCATCACTCTAGTTCATGTTTTTAAGGTCAAATTAAGGTCAAGAGTCCTAGTTTGTGTTTTTAAGAATAATTTTGATGTTAGGAGTCCTAGCTGAGTGTTTGGAGGTCTTAGAGGGTCTATTGGGATCATTTCCAATGGTTTAGGTTGTCTAAATAGGCCTAGAAATTCAAATTTTGGATTTTCCCTGCAAAACCAAATTTAAATTTCCTAGAGGTTTTTGGATTGTTGGAGAGTTGGGAGTTGGTTGAGGACCATAGGATTAGGTTTGTTTATGAAATTAAGGTCTAGAAAGATCATGAAATACCATGTAGGGTCTCTTTACATGTTTTTTTTTCAACTCTAGGTTGTGAAAAAGGGCATAAATTTCAAAGCTTGATACAATAGTCATTAGGTTTTGAAGCCAAAAACATATATATTTGAGTTGTAACTATTTTGGGAGGTTTTTATCATTGAAAAGGAAGGAGAAGAATGCAACCAAGAAGAAATGAGACAATTTTTTCCTTCAAAAACCCTATTTTGTCCTTGCATTTTGATTGTTTTTACTGATTTGTAGACATAAAACACTGTTGTACAGACATGTACGGTGCATGTACAGGCATGGGAATGTGTGAAAAGCAAGAACATTGTGTTGCAACTTTAATCCAATGATTGTTTTGTGGTTTCATGGTGTTTGGTGTGAGTAAATAGGCTTAATCTTGCCATTGTTCTGTTTTAGAATTAGGGTTTCCAGCAAGACTAAATAATCCATAACCTCTGTTTGGACTGGTGAAAATTTATGAAACTTGGTGTGAATCTTCCTTAGGCTATTTGTCACGTGTCTACCAAAGTAAAGTTCGTGAAACCTTTGTGTGTGTGAAGTATTCAAGACTGTGTGTGCCACTATCCAGAAAGACTGTCAAAAACCCTAGTAGATTTAGGGTTTAGTGAAAATTGTTCTTTTTGAATGCATTACAGGAGAGTGAGGGTTTGATAGGGCTTGCTGAGGTTAAAGAAGCCCTAGAAGGCATCAAGAAAGAGTGTTGTCATTCAAAGTTGCCCAATAGGTCTTTTGAAGTGGGTTTAGGCCTAGAAAGAAAGGTTTGTAGGAAGAGTTTGCAGAGTACAGTTTGAGGTACCATAGAAGGGTTGATAGAATCTTAAAACATTGTTCTTGTTACTATTTTCCTTTTGCATCATTATTGGTATTAGAGCCAAGTTAGCCAAGAAATCCAATAAAAGAGTTCACAATCAAAGAGGAGAAAGATGCCTCCAAGAATCAATGCTACTGAAAGGGTGGTAGAGAGAATAGCAACACAATTGGGAGAAGCCCTTGCCAGAGAAATGAGAGAAATGAGAGTCAGTTTGGATGCAAGACTCACTGCAGTGGAAGCTAACCAAAGAAGAGGAATGGTTATAGGGGATATGATTGACCAAGATGAAGTGGTGGATGAAGCACCTTAAGAAGCACCTCAAGAAGAGAGGGATGCTGATGAGGAGAGGATGGAAAGATTGCTAAGGGCAATCAAAGGTGAAGGGACCTATTGTGACATTTTCACACATTGCCCCATTACAAATGGCGAGCCCCTCTTTTTCATCTTTAGGGTTTAGGGTTTTCTCTGAGTCTGTAGGTTTGGTAGTATGGATTTGCCCAAGTCTCGCAAAATTCTTGCTTAAAGTTCATAAGATGATTGAAGAAATTGACTAAGGAGTGAAAATTGGCCTAAGGGATGGATATTTGACTAAGGGGTACATATGCCTTCACCCTGACGCATGTCCCTGGAACCCTAAAAAACTGACTAAGTCTAAAATCTGGTGGACCCTCAAAAATCTAGAATCTACATGTTAAATCCCATGGATCCGGGACCTATCTCAAACACCCTGACAGTATATTTCAAAATATTTAAAGTATAGGAAATACCTAACTTAAATATATTTTTAAATATACTGTCAGGAAGGGACCTTCAAAATTTGGCAAAAAAATGTGAATAATTTCCTAAGGGAAATTAAGTCTAGGATTTTCCTTGAGCATAAAATCCATGACCTTGTGAAAAGTGCGACAAGGCAAAATTCCACAACATGGAGAAAAGTGCAAAAATTCCATAACATGATGTGCGCTCAAGGAATTTATCCACAACCCTCCAAAAAGTGCAACAAGGATTATCTTGGACCCAGTGAAACATGTGACTTGGAATTTTTCCATGACTTAGCCAAAAGTGCGACCACGGAGAAAGAATTACATGACTTAGTGAAAATATACACTCAAGGATGAAAAAATCTAAGGCCTAGTAAAATATGAATTCAAGGATAAACAATCCATGATATATCAAATCATGCGCCTAAAAGGATAATCCACGAGACTAAGAATCATGCGACCAAGGATGGTTATCCACAACCTAAGGAAATACGCGACCTCTTCTAAGAAAAAATCCACGACATGATGATATGTGCGACAGGGAATTTCAAGGTATCAAATCTGGATAGACATGGAAATAGCGATCAAGACAAGAGAATCCACAACACAGTGAAACATGCGACATTAAAATTACACAACCTAGTCAAAATTTTGCCTAAGAAAATCCATGTGAAATTGATATATGCAACTAGGATAAATCAATCCAGGAGATGATGAAATGTACGCAAAGGAAACAATCCAAGGTGATGTGAAATGTGCGATGTGGATAAAGAATTCCATAACACCCTGGAAAATGTGATTTTCTCCAAGGATAGAATCCAAGACATGCCCAAAAGTGTGACTAAGGAAAAATCCATGACTTGGAAAGTAAGATAAGGAAAAATCCTCAACATGAAGGTCTGATCATGGAAAAATCCAAGACTCTGATACCAAATGTTAGAAATGAATGCAAACCACTACAATATAGAAATTTGAAATAATGCTAAAAATCTAAAATTTAATCCATAGAATGCCAAAACGGAGATAGAACATGTAAATCAACAATAAAATAAGAAATTGACAATAAAAAGTGATTAACACATGACATAGTGATTTATGTGGAGAAACCCTTGTAGAAAAAATTTCCACTAGAAAAGAGGACAATTTGTATTATTTTCAAAAGAGGTTACAATACAATCACTTCCTTCTGTCTTGCATCCACTTTGACTACACCTGTGTACATGTAAAGCATTCAACTCATATTCTACACTCCTCAAGCTTTTGTTAAATAAAAAATCAAGATTATAGAAGAAGTTACTCAAACATGGCACCCAAACTTGGGTATATCCAACGCCCTATCTTGGGAACCCCACAATCAAGTTATTATTATCCTCCTACAGATGTCATAAACCACCTTACAAAATATTGTGCCCAGGATAGACAAAATTCCATGCCCACCTCTGGGAAAGTCAACAATAGGCTAAAAATAGCCTCTTACACTTCTTACAAGTTGTCATAAGAATTATAGTTGATTCCTTACAACATGTAAGGCACTAATAATAGCAAATGCTCATACACCTATCACAAGCACGTAATAAACTTGGACGCCCCACATTAACCTACTTACTATCCTGAGGTAAAATAACATAAATTACTATCACCGTAATTAAATAATTATTGCAGTCATTGGAACCTTCATCCCTTATGGAATGTATTTACCAAATAATGTTAGGAGCAATTAAATATATCAGATTTACAAGGTTGATGTCACCTTAATCCTAACATAATTGACACTGTCCCCTGAATCTATAAACTACTCCAACTGCTTAAGCCTACATTCCCATGGGAACCCTTCGTCAGAACAAGAGCCAGGTACTTCAAACCCTCATGCATAACCCTACTGTGAAGTTGTTGTCATAAATCTACCAATCCATCTTGTTGTTGACATTAGCCTCACAAATCATCTTGTCAAATTCTTCATCCAAGAACTTCTCGCCTCAATTGGTCATCACATGGTGGAGCTTGGCAGTGAAGATGAAGTTGTTGCGGACCTTGTTGAACACTTGGAACACCTCCTTCAACTACTCCTCTGAGTCTGCATCGTTCATTTTGTAGGCCATTAGATTTAGAAACTCAAAAAAATTGATCATGTCATTGTTGTCGGCATTCACTTTGTTAATCATGTCCTAAAGCTCCACTTCTATGAGTTTTGACCCAACGACCTCATCACAGTTCTTAGTTCCTTTGTGGTGATGCATCTTGTACTTGTAATCAACTTTGCATTGACCCCCTCTAATGGCCCATTCTAAGTCATCCCATATTGTAGTGTATATAAAAATGGGCTTTGATGATCTTTAAAGATTCATTTATATGCAATGCAATAATGGTGGAATGTAGGTGGTAGATAAAAGAAGATAAGATTTGATTTAAGTATGTAAAAAAAAAAAAAATTGGGAAAGTTTTCAGCCACTACACAATAGTGTCAACACATTTTTCCAATGTGAAGAATTCTTCTTGGAATGCCCCCATATAAAAACTTATCGCCTAAATATAAATAGGGACCTCATGCACGTATAAATATGATATTTAAATTTTATTTTTTTAAGAATATGTTGTTCAAATTCATTACTTTCAAAAGTAGAAAAGCAAAAGGGTGAAAAATCTGTGGGGCTAAGAACATTTTTTTTTATAAGTTTATGGAGTCAAAAGTTTTTTATTATCATGTTTCGAGTCAGAAATTCTCTAGTCAAGACGGAACATAAAGTCACTCCAATTTGGTACGGATTCCATCAAGGGGAAGGAACTTAAGGAATCGATCGCTATCAACATAAAATATAGTGAAATACAAGTGTAATCCACTACCTCCATAAAATAGGGAAATGGCCTGGCCATTAGTTGAATAAAAAACCAAGGCCTATAAATTGTGTTTAGGCATCTTTTAGTACTGCTGGACATCTGTTTGATTGTAGCCCTGTTGCTGCTCATTTTTTTGTACACTGCTTTGTTTCAATTAATAAAAAAAACTAGAGAAATGGCAATTCTGTCTCCTTCGTGCCACAATATTTATTTAACTTCGATGAAAGATGGCATATATAATGTCACACTCCACCATCATGGATGGATCCCCGGTCCCACACATAGTGAAGGCAAGCGCATTTTACTCCACCATCGTGCACATTACGCCCATCCTTTCCTTGCCTATTCACTCATTCAAAAATACGGCAAAATAAATCAGATCGTCTTGCAAATCTATTTACATAGGAAGGGACCACTAATGTGTAAAAACACTCATTAACTTCAAAAAAGTGATGTACTCCATTCGCTTTGAAAAGAACAAAAGGCTAAACCACAATCCCTAAATTGCATTGATTTTCTCCTTCATTTTGGCTCATTTTGACCTGGGTTATAATCTGAGCCTTATTTGATCTCATTTACATTTATTCTTAAAGGATTGGTATTATATTTAGTTTTTTAATTATTTATTCAAGAATTTTATTTGAAAAAGAGATTTTTTTTTTCATTTCATTTTTATGAATTTTTTAAAAAAAATTTTAGGTTTTATTTTTTAATTTTTTTTAGCATTGGTATCATGATTGTTCTTCTATTTCTTTATATGGTGTATCTTCCTCTTTTTCATCTACTTTTTCTCTTTCACTAATCCTTCATCCTCTTATCTTAAGGTAGACCTCTTCATAGTGCCTACATTTTATGTTGCCACTTCTAACGTAACCCCACCTCTCGTGTTCCTTCCTGTAGTGTTATTTCGACCTCTTCTTTTGCTGGTGTAAATATCTCTCATCCACTAATTTCAATCCCTCTTATGTGCCTACTAGTGTTGTCCCCGCATCTCATTGTGTTATCATTTTACCTTCTTTCGTGGCTTATAGTGTTACTTATCATCCCTCTATTGCTATGTCTATGCCTCTTGTTTCTCATCATCTTCATACTCTTTCTATTCTTACCCATGCTACTATTACTACCACTATCCCCACCTCTACCCTATATGCACTAATGTAGAAGTTAGATAGTGTTGAGAAGAAAGTTGATTCTATGTCTAGTACCCAAGACATTATTATTGATACTTCAACACACAACACACCTCTTGTGTTTGAAGTTGTTACATATCCATTACCTATTGGTTTTGTGGCACCTCACTTTGAGTTGTATCATGGTAAAGATGACACAAATACTCACTTGCAAGCATTTAATACAACATGGTTAGACTATGCTAATGATGAGAAAATTTCAGCTAGGTTATTTCCTTGGGCTCTCCACATCTATGTTGTTTAGTGGTTCTACTCCATGTGTTTCGACTCCATTCATTCTTTTGATGAGTTAGCTAACAACATTCCTTAGCCATTTCCACGTGAATACAGACTTCAAAGCTGTTGTTTCAAATTTACTTGAGTGTGCCCAAGGCTCTAATGGGTGTATTGATGATTATGTCATCCATTTTTAATCACTTTATGCTAAAATGAAACATCAACTTCCTAATTATGAGTTGCAAAGGATTTTGGTTAAGGGTTTGTTATCTCCTATCTACTATAGTGTTTTTTGAACTCAATTATGCTTCTCTCATGGACCTTCAAGTACTCATGTCAAGGATGTTAAACTTGTTTCCAATGGTTTGAAATATGGGTTTTCCCATACATCTATAATAACTTCTTGCTCTTCCATGTTGAACACAAGGAAAACACTTAAATCCAAAATGGTAATGATAAGAAAGAATCTAAACCTAACACTAATAATGTGTCTACCATTTCTAATTCACTTTTCTTTAAGCCTCAAACTACTAGGAAATTGATAAGTAGGAGGTATTTTTCGCAGCATGTCAAATTATGATATTTTATTTTAGGGTTTTAACTGCATAGTTTTTGAGTCAAACACATGACCCATATTTCATGAGTAGTGGACATGTGTTTAACTCAAAAACTATGTAGTTAAAACCCTAAAATAAAATATCATCCTAGGAAATTTACAAAGTTGAGCGGAACTCAAGATCATGTGCTCCAAAGTCTATTAAATGCTAATTTGATTAATCTTCCCTCTATTCATCTATTTGACTAATCTAGATGGTTATCTCAGGAACATAATGAGCGTGTTTTTTGTAATTAGTGTAATGCCCAAAAAATCACCAAGGACAAAACTCAATAAAACAAATTAACATATTGTTAACAATAGAACATCACCATAATAGTAGTGCAAGGAATGCATGATAGATGGTGTTTCCACGTGTAACCACTTGATATTGACAACATATAGAAGAATGTGCCTAGGAGTGTGCTAGAAGTGAATAAGATAATACAATAAGAGGAAGAATTTGTGGCACACATCTACACATGACACACTGTATGATACACAACACAACTAAGCACAAGGTGAGGCACCAACATGCATGGCACCTAAAGGAGCATCACCTACAATAGTGACCCACTCCACAAGGGTACTAGATGGAGAGATGAAGGTAAAGCAAACAAAAATTATATCATAACATAATATTTACATGCATGATTGAATCTAACTTTACTCTATTTTAACTAGCTCAAAAACTAATTTTATGTTCATTCATCTACATCAATCCTTTTAAAGGAAGCATAGAATGGGGAAGGGGCATTTAATCATCTTATATTGACACTAGACATTTGATGAATAGCATGTGTTCATTTGCTAGATTTAACCATTCCAAATAAGAGCATGAGAAAGGGTGAATAAGCAAGCATGATTTAACTAACTTTCACTATTCTATTCATCATGATACATAACATATAATCATGTTGTTTAATAAACCTTTTTAAAGGAATATAGGACAAGAGGGATTCTTCAAGTATGTAATGAGGAATCATATTTTTCCAACAATGTTTATATAGTTCAATTAAGTAGATACAATACGAAGTCCAATGTTTATATTTGATCCTCTTTACTAAATTTATATAGGTGTTTCTTTTCTTTGGCGAATGCACACATCATGAGAGAGAGAGAGAGAGAGAGAGAGAGAGAGAGAGAGAGAGAGATGTTTCTTAGAACAACCATGAATGTGTACATGAGACCATTCATTTACATGTTAACATTGAATTAGAGTAATATCAAAACCTCTTTTCCACATGTAAATATATCTAGATCTTTCAAATGCACAACCAGAACTTGATAAGAAGGAATCATGGAAGATTGACTCAACTCAAGCCAAGGCATACCAAGACTTTTTGCACAACCCACAATCTACAATATTTATCAAACCATGTATATTTAGCCTCTTAATTGTAGGTTTCTAGCAATAATCACAATTTGACTATAGATTGCTAAAACTAGTCAATTAGTGGTCTAATAGTGGATTTCTAGGGAACCCCATGGTCTTCTCCACTAATAGACAATGGGTTTTCTAAAAACTAGTAGTCTACAAGAATGTTAGACCACATTTTTTGACAAAAAAAATCTCACATTTAGATTTCTACTTGAACTTATAGTTTTCTATTTTGCTTATAATTCATGCAAGGTATAAAAGTGTATTAGTCTAAATTGGGTTTATTACTTTTTGAATTTATCAACAAAACACAATTTAAAAACAAATACATTTATATGTTCTAATATACTCATAATGCACAAATAAACCAAACCCATTGTAGTCCTTCCCAATTCACCATTTTTCATACATTCACATTCACCACATTTTCATGCCTTTCCAAGGTTATATTAAGGACATCAAAATCCTTATATTTCCCAATTAAGAGCATCTCAAGTTGCATCGTGAATCATATTCAAAACTTCATCCCAAAGATTACATGCGTACATATACACAACAAAAGAATTGATAATCCTTCAATTAGAAGGTCTTCCAATTGACTAAAGGATAAGCTGCAATCTCCTCAAATGTGATGAGACCAGCAGGAGATGCCACTTCCCAACCATATGGTGACCTCAACCACCAACTCCCTAGCTAGAAAGATTGTTTAAGGATCTAATGCTCATAAAGAACACCCAAAAGATCTCATCACTTAGCCACATAAAATACATACTAGCAATTGGACCCATAGGTTCAATGGGCAAGCTAAAAATTTTCTGAAGATTATACAATTTGTTACATATTTTTTATTATTTAATAATTTATAAGTTATTTAATTCATTAAATTATTTTATCAAATTTTTATTGAAATTTCATCACATTAACTATTGTCTTCTTTCACTTATATTAGTAAATTTCTTTTTACATTACATATTTCTTTTTACATTACATATTGAGATGAACATAGTTGAGTAAAATTATTATCATGTCAATTCCTTACCAAATAAATATTTATATTTTTTAAGTTATCATTACTTTAGATTCACTTCCTATGGAAGATCACTTATTCTTATAGATCATTTAAAAAATATAATTTTGAAAATTATAGTTCACGTTCTAAGTAACTTGTCTATATTGTATATATGTAGTAAATTAATTGAATCTCTTATTTATTTTTATATAACCCCCCATAGAAACAAATGTGTATTTAATCATATAATTATTTTAAAACATAACTATATTTTTCTATTAAATACATAGTAAGATGGCTCATAATACATCCACCTAAAATTTTTATAAGTATGTATTTGATATATGAACTTTTATAATATATATCACATTAAAAAAATAGAGAAATACTTCCAACATATTATGAGTCAATCTGGATTAATTGAATGGAACATATAATCAACAATACTACCTTAACTAACTATATCATATATTATGGTTTTTTAATAATATATTACTATTATATTATATATATTATGTATTATTAATATTATATTAGTATGTAATACATTATGAGGGTATAAATATAATACATTTCAATAATTTAATACCCTATATATCATTATGAAATTTGATCTAATCTATTTATTATGAGGGTATAAATATAATAAATTTCAATAACTTAATACTTTATATCATTATGAAATTTGATCTAATTATTCACCCTGAGGGTATAAATACAATAAATTTCAATAACTTAATACCCTCTATATCATTATGAAATTTGATCCAATCTATTCATTATGAGGGTATAAATATAATAAATTTCAATAACTTAATACCCTCTATATAGAAATTTATCCTTTATATTTGTATTTAAAAATTCTAAACATATAACCATAGTTTTATCATAGTAAAGAAATTTGGTTATAGTTTGTACGATTGAATATTTCATAGGATATAGTCTAATTTAAATATTTGTTTTTCATAGAAATTGTGTCTTTATGCACTTTAGTGGAATATTCCTTTATTGAACTCCTATTATGATATTGATCAAACCTAGGTATACACTAATTTAAGAGTTTTTGAAATCTAAATTAAAACTTAGTGGAATATTCCTTTATTGAACTACTATTATGATATTGTTCAAACCTAGGTATACACTAATCTAAGAGTTTTTGAAATCTAAATTAAAACTCATAAGTATTCTTATTAGAAGAAAAAAATACCAAGTATAGGTAAATAGTTAAAAAGGTAGGTGTTATAAGTGATATAAAAAAGTTTATCTAAATTAATTACCTTTTTAACTATTTACCTATACTTGGTATTTTCTTTTTCTCCTCACAATCCCCAAACTATTATTTTAACCACCAAATATAATTTTATTTTTCATAATAATTAATTTTTAGTTATTTAATTTTATTTAGAACTATTCTATTACTATAAACACATAAATTTTAATTTTTTTAAAGATTTTTTGTTTATATATCTATATATTGTTTACTTTATTTTAACTTTGTATTACATTTAGAAAATCTTTATATATCTATATATTGTTTACTTTATTTTAACTTTGTATTACATTTAGAAAAGCCACTCATATTTTTTTTGTTTTGTTTTTATTTTTAAAAATATAAATGTTTGCTTGAAATAAAGGTTAAAATTTTCATTCCACACATCATTCAAAACTAAAATATGCTTGAGAAATTTAAACCTTACTTTCCATCATAAAAAGCAAATAACCTAATAAAATTTTTAATATTTTAAAAATAAATCTAACTTAGATCCCAATAAATAAGGACTTCTTGTCCTAAAAATTTGACCGATTTTTACTATTAGTTGATATATCAATTTTCAAAAATATTTAAAATAATTATAAAATTATATATTTTAAAATTTTAGCATACTCTAAATATGTTTTTAAAAATAATTAAAATATATATATTTTTAAATTCAAACAACTCAATTTATTTTTAAAAATTTACTATAATTTATTTTTTAACTTTTAAAATTAAAAAATAAAATTAAACATTAAAAAACCTTAACTAACTATCATTTAAAAAACTCACGCAATGAAAAAGAAAGAATTTCGAAACAATAAAAAAATCAAAGCCTAAGTGCATTTTTAGCGGATTGTATTTAGTTAGGTAAATTTCCTGTCAGGTTTATTTTATTGTTTTTAGTTAGTGTAAATTTCCTATCAGGTTTTTGTTTACACCTACACCCAAAACGCAAAATAGAGGACGTGGGGAGAAAACACATTACAGGCTGCAGAGTCCAAATAAAACCAGCGAACGAAATAAACCCACGGAAAGAAAAAATGGCGAACGAAAAACAATCAGGGGAGATCGAACGACCAGCAACGTTTCATCTGCCTTCCCTCTCCGAAAATTCTTACCGTCGATTTGCACTCGCTGTGGTTTCCAACTTTCCCACGCATGGGACATTATGTCAAATCAATGTTGAGCGATGAATATTTAAAAAGAAAAATCGACAGATGTCATTCTAAATTGTGTGGATGAGATTATTTTGATGTGAATTGGTTGAATATAAATAATAAATGATTTGATGCACTATTTTGTTGTCTTTTGTCATTTATTAATTTTTTCATATGAATGATTGAGATGCATTCTATAGTAGTCCTTTTAATCTGGACTATTTGTCTGTGTATTTGAGGTAGTGCTGCTCACTAAGGGAAGGCTTTCAACGTAAATATTCAAAGATGGGATGAACCAACCAATGGTTCTCTCAAGGGTTAAACACAAGTATCATTTCCATAATCCACCATCCATCATACACAAAACACTTATTTCTCTAATACCACAAATTATAAGGCCCACCTTAGTTTTACCTTTATTGCACTTGATTTGGAGAAGATATTTTGGAGCGGGAAATTATCTTGGATTTAAGATATATTAGAAATTAATGTTGCCTTATTATTCAAAAAATGAATTATGGACTCTTGCTTCCCTTCGAAAAATGAACACATGACCTAGCTTATTAGATAAAGTTATACAACTAGAGTCAAGTTTATTTTAACCAAGAAGAAGTTAAGAAGAGGGGTTGCCTCTTTGTGGATTCACTATTACAACTTGAGAATAGAATGGGATATCTTGAGTAGACAATGTGAAGAATATTAGGGATTTTCACCCTTTTGTAGTAGGACAAATAGACTGAAACAATGAGTTCTTAAGATTGTGTGTTTCATTAGTAATCGACAACATATATCAAATCTAAATATCAACAAATATATGACAATAATGGAATTGTATGTTGTCATAAGATTACACAAGATACAAAGATATATGTGGGAAACCCTTACATGAGAAACCCACCACCAAAACATACATTCACAATTGTATGATTTAGAACCAAGATAGATTCAATACAACAATGTATTTTGGATAGCGAGTCTCAATCTATAACATACACAACATCTACAATCACTTTAATGTTTTCACACCAACAATGTGTACAATGTCTTCAATATCTATATCATGAGTCTTCACATAAGGTAACCTTGGCACATTCATACAAATTGATATATAGGCAGATTTAGAGAATACCAACCGCCCAACAATGAAACTAACTTGTATAATTCCAAGAGTCACATACTTTGTACATATGTAATGTCAACATACCACACTTTTCAGCAAATATGATGTCTCCTTATAGATAATCATCTTGTATATTTTTCCATTGACACACGCTAGGAACAATAGTTACATCCTTCACAGTGTTGGTATATGTAAGTTTCTAGTATAGCCACTACTAGTAGCCCTTTTTGCCTATGGCACCTCATACAACCAAATCTTAACTCCTGATTGCTTGCAATACTTCTTGTCATCTTTTAGGATCTTATCTAGCCCTTAGTTCATGTCACATGTTCACTAGTTCTGGCACAAGTGCTCCTACATCATTGATCACGCGCCAACAAATACTAAACACCTTGAAAGAGAAACTATGAAGCAATGTAGAGCTCATGTCACAACTGTCTAATATTCAATCTCAGCTGGCAGCGATTGTAAAGGACCACAAAGGATTTCTTCTTACAACTACCAATTTTATTACGAAGGAGTGTATCTTGTTTACTCTTGGAGAATATTGACTTATATTTTATTGTAATATGTAATTCTTTCAACTGTTGTAAGTTGATAGGTCTTTTTTAGACTCTTTGTGATGCTTGGTTCTATATGTAATTAGTCCTGAAATTATTACTTTCAACTTTGTATTTTTACGATTGTTAATAGACATGATTTTCCAATTAAAAAAAATTAATAGACACCTATGAGATTGTGTGCTCTCCATCCAAATTTCTTAGCCATAAAACCACATAATAAATCAATTTGTGTAGGGAATTTATCTCTAGAAAGGCCAATAATATCTAAGTCAAGCTTGAAGTTCACACTGAGGCACTCCATAATTCTCAATCTAATATAATAGGGATTCCAATAAATGATTCTAATTGCTACCGTGTGGCAGTGGGAGGGAATTCAAGGAATCGATCTCCATCAATCTAAAAGAAATTGAATACAGTCACGGACGGTGGAAATTGGTAGTTTTGTCTGCTTCGTGCAGATTTATGTCCAGTCAATTTCACTCTGACAAAATTTTCTGTTGTCAAAATCTTACGGAGAAGATTTTGTGTCTTTTATGATTATTACTGTGTTGGGAGTCAGAACTTTCCTATGCAAAATGGAACATAAAGTCACTCCAACTAGGTACGAATTCCATTAAAATGGTTCTGTTGTATCACAGTGATAAGAAATTGAAAGAATCGATCGCCATCAACATAAAATACATGGGAAAGAGGGATGTATTCCACTAAATAATTGAAGGATTCGATCGGCATCAACACAGTGAAAGACAGCTGTAATCCACTACATAAAGCAGGGTCTTGGTCAAAGATGGCATATATAATGTCACACATTGAAGGCAAGCCCGTCTTACATTTCTAAGCAGCATATCGTGCACGGTACCCCAGCGTTTTCCCCGCCCATTCACTAGCCTAGGTATAAATCGAGTAAAAAGACTTTTTGAGGTTCGAAAGTGACATAAATTTATGAGGAGCCTATCTAGAAGTCAAGGACCTAGTTGAAAGAATGAGGCTTAGATTGGCAAATGTGGATACCTCGAAAGTAATGCTACCAAGGTTGAGGCCATCAAGGCCAAAAGTTCCAAATATAACTGATAGAAAAGCATCCAAGTCCAACTATAGAATTTCTTGTAGCACCGAGTTATTCTTTATAGTTCTTTACTAATTCATCTGTCATCCATCCTATGGTTGTTAGTGAAGTTCAACCTCTAGTTGACTATCCAAAAACAAACGAGTGCAATGAAAATATTCTTAAGGACCACCCAACTAAAGATGCTCTTTGCTCACTAGAGCACCAAAATCTAGTAGATATGTTTACGAAGGAAGTGACAAGGGAGAAGTTGAGTTCCTCTTCAACTTCGGTTGGTCTTCAAGACTGAAAACAATAAAATCATAACAGCAGGGTCTAGGGTGTTTATTTCCAATGGGAGCTACAAGGTCAATGGTGTTATGATTAGTCTCCAAGTGGGAGATGATATGTTGTGAAGTCTAATCAGTCTCCAAGTGGGAGATTGTTGTTGTATGGAGCCTAATCAGACTCGGATGTTAAATTTTCCCCACTTTTATCAGCGTGATTTCCCCCCAAATTGGGGGCAATGCCCCCAAGACAGGGTCAAGGCATCAGGAGTTATTTTTTCTATTGGCCAACATAAAAAAAACCTTATATTTGTAACTGACATAAGTCTTGATAAAATGGCTAAGGGTTAGGGTTTCCATTGATATTGTATTCTAGCATTTGCAGTGGTATTAAGTTGCAAGGGATTGCTGGTTGTAATCAGTTTTGATTTGTTGGATAATAATATTGGACTCTTTGTTGGAGGATGTTGCTCGAGTTTGGGTGAACCACGTTAAAACTTGTCTCTCGCTATTATTATTTCTATGTATTTTCATTCCTCTGTTTAATATTTATTTGCATTTAATTGATATCTTCTGCATGAAAGTCCTAACACTTTCTTTCTCTTAGTATGTGTAACCATTCCTGCAGATATCCATTTAAAAATATAAGGACTGGATGATATAGGATCATCCAATGTTGTATGATACAAAACATCAATCAGTTTGGATCTCTAGATATCCTCAAATTGTGCATCTGTTGAGATCTGGTCATCCGAGATATGGCTATCTGGATCATTCTTCCCTACTATCGGTATTTGGTCTGAATAATGACTTGTGCTTTTAGACTCCTCTTTACTCTTCTCATGATTTTGTTTGGCCACTTTTTGACCTATTTCTACTTTTTTAGACTCTATTTTATCTGAGATTTGCTCAGGCTATCCTATATTTGGATGAAGTAACAGGTGATTACTATCATCTGCATCTGAACTTTCATCCCCTTTTGGCAACAACTATTTTCTTTTCAGGTATAACCTCTCTATCTTTTCCACTATATCTAGACATAGACCACATGCACTCTCTGAATGTGCCTCTTCATGTAATCTGCACCACCCTCTCATGAGTTCATCCTTGATATATTTTCCTTGCAGCTGGCATCTCTATGTTGCACTGGATAAATAACTTTCAAACTCTAGAAAGGGATCAACTTCATCTTCATCAAATGAATCTTGACTAGGCTCTATTATCATGTGGTGCAGGAGCACCCCTTCGAAATAAAGAATAAGTCTAATTATAGTATGTTTTACTTTGTGATGTAATAAGGTCCATTGGACCAATTCTTATGTTTTAAGTCAATCTAGGATTCTATGTTGACAGTTATAGTTTGTTATGCTAGCTGTCCTCCCAGCCGCTTGGAAGCTCCCAGCCACTGGGAATCGAGTCTATACTACTCGAGAGGAGTAGTTATTTATGTTGCAAGTATGAGGTAAACCAGTGTTGTCATTGATGTCAACATACTCATACTGCATTGACAAGACGGATTGGATGAGCAGTGTGCTAAGGATATTGAGAAAATTAGCCTCAGTCAGGAACAGTGAAGAATAGTGATGAGAAGAAGGCAAATGTACTGTATAGGATGAGAACCGGAGGATGCGGATTAAAGGGTTTGTAGATATGAGTCTTGAGATGCTTCAGTTAAGATTTCAGAGGTCCGCATGAAGATCTGAAGGAGTTGTGGCTGTCGGTGTAGAACCGGTTCCGACAAGTGTTCAGAGATGACAAAGGATCACAGAAAGGTCCGGTGAGGTCCAGAATTGTATTATCCTAATCTGCGGATTGGAAGGAGTGTTTGGGATGTCCTTGTGATGTGTCATCTTGATTTGTGTATGATTTGGAGGTCCGGAAGTACCTCTTGCATTATGACAGTGGCGACAGACAGTGTTCTTGAAGTTCCGGATAAGGAAGAGAAGAGATTCCAGTAAGTAAAGAAAGTGCGGATGTACCTGGTCATTCAGGCAGGCTTGTGAAGGTTCTTGGATCATGTTGAGGTTGTGTTGTTGGTCCGCATTGATAGTAGAGCCCGGAATTGAAGTTATTCTTCCGGATGAAGTTCTTGCTCTGTTTAGCCGACCGGATGAGTTGTTCATCCTGTGAATGTTCTTGTGGTGGCCGACCGGATGTGTTATTCATCTTGCAGATACTCTTATGGTTGTTAGCCGACTTAGATGTTTGTTCCTAAGTCGATGTCTTGTATAAATAACGGTTTGTGAGTTCATTTCGATGTGTGTATGGAGTGGATGAGTGTGGGATAGCGAAGAGAGGTGCGAAAGACAGAGCAGAGGTTTTGGGCTTAAATGGAACTGATCCGGACATAGTAGAGATGTCATTCTCCAGTTCAAGATTGTGATTTTTATCACTTTGTAGATAGTGTGTCTCCTTGTAGGCAGTGGGCCTCTTTGTGAGCAGTGTGCTCGGGCAGTGAGCCCTAATTGGCATGTGCCATTCATTTTTCTTTATTCTTCTAACAGAGAATAATTCTTGGGTTAATCACCCCGTGGTTTTTCCCATAACCGGGTTTTCCACGTCAAAATCTTGGTGTTCAATGTGTTGATGTTCATCTGCTCTGAGTTTATGCATTATGCTTTCATAGATGGTTAATTGATATGCTGTTAACTAACAAAGAACAATCAAGTGTTTAAAGTAAGAGCAAGTTTTATACAACTGATTCACCCCCCCTCTCAGTTGTATGCCCTAGATCCAACAATTGGTATCAGAGCCAAGTTCCTCTGAAAGGAGCTTAACCGCTTGAGGAGATCCAGGATGTCGTCATACAAGAAGGATAGTCCGAAGTTCGATGGAACCAACTTCACTCTCTGGAAAGGTCACATGAAGTGTCATTTGGAATGTATGGGAAAAGCATACTTGGCTATGGTCTCAAAACCATATGTACCTCCACAAGGTGGTCCGACAACTCTGAATGAGATTACAGATGCTGAAAATAATCTGTGGACCAAGGAAGCCCTACTAAGCGCATTGAATGATTCAGATCTCTCAAATGTTATTGATCTACCAACTGCATATGAGATCCTGACTAAACTGGAACTTCTGTATGAAGGAGATGAGTTTGTCAAAAGTGCAAGGTTGCAAAGTCTGAAAGGGAAATTTGAAAGATTGAAGATGAGAGATGATGAAAGCATCACTACCTTTATGCCAAGAGTGAATGAGCTGGTATGTGGAATTAGAAATGCTGGTGGAACTCTAGATGAAAATGAGATTGTCTGCAAAATCCTAAGATCCCTTCCTGCTGCCTACAAAATCAAGGTTGCTGCCATTGATGAATTCAGAGCCCACACAATTGTCACAAGAGAACAACTGGCTGGCAAACTAGCTGCATTTGAAATGACCGAGTTTGGAGATGATCCTCCCAAGACTGAATCTGCTTTCAAAGCCAGTGCCTATGTGAAAGGCAAACAGAGATTTGATCCGGGAGAAAACTCATCAAGGAAAATGTCATGGTATGATCAAGCAAGAAGAGACATGGAAGAAGAAGAAGCAGAAACAGCTCAACTTGAAGCCCTCATTGTAAAGAGACTGCCAAGAGGATCCGGTAAGTATGAAGGAAAACTACCCTTTAAGTGTTTCAACTGCAATAAGATTGGTCATTTTGCTTCAAGATGTCCGGAAAGGTCTGCAAGGTCTAATACTAACAGACAAAGGTTTCAAAAGAATTGCTATTATGTTCATGAAGAAGATGACAATGAAGGAGTAACAGATGATGAATCAGAACTAGGAAGCAAATCTGGAAATGAGTGGGTGTTTATTGCCATCAAGGAAGAAGATTCAATACTCTCTGAATCTGTCAATCACAAAGTTGTTGAAAAAGCTTTGGCTGCTCAAGTGGAAGAAAAGGATGATTGGGTTATTGACAGTGGATGTTCTCACCATATGACCGGTGACAAGAATAAGTTCTTGAATTTGGAAAGGTATGAAGGAGGAATGGTAAAGTTTGGTGACAATTCTGTTGGCAGAATCAGAGGCAGGGGAACTATTTCCTTTGATGGAAAGAGCAAAACAGGTAACGTACTATATGTTGAAGGATTGAAGCACAATCTTCTCAGTGTTGGTCAGTTAGTGGACAAAGGCTATGATCTCCGGTTCAAGAATGGAAAATGCAGAATCTTTACAAGCTCCGGAATTGAAATTGCATCCGGTACTCAGACAAAAGGTAATATCTTTCATCTGGTTGGTTCAAATAAAAGTTGTTTGTTTGTTCAAATTGATTAGAGTTGGTTATGGCATAGAAGAATGTGTCATGTAAATTTTGATAACATCATCAAGATAAGCAATACTCAGGCTGTAAGAGATCTTCCAAAATTGATGAAACCTACAAATAGTTTGTGCAAAGAATGTCAGCTAGGTAAACAAAGCAGAGTCTCTTTCAAAAGCCAAGATCAGTCTTCTACCGGATTGTTGGAATTAGTACATACTGATCTCTGTAGTCTGACAAGAATCAAGAGTCTGCAAGGTGATAGATATTTCATGTTGTTAATTGATGATCATTCCCGGATGATGTGGGTTACCTTTCTAAAAGAAAAATCAGAAGCATTTGAGAAGTTCAAAATCTTCAAAGCTATGGTAGAGAATCAAACCGGATTGAAACTAAAGTGTCTAAGGTCTGATAGAGGTGGTGAATTTACATCTGGTGAGTTCATTGACTTTTGTGAGAAGCAGGGTATAGGGAGACAGTTGTCTGCTCCTAGGACTCCACAGCAGAATGGAGTAGTTGAGAGAAAGAACCGGACCATCCAGGAAGCTGCCAGGACAATGATGTTGGAAGCAAATGTTCCTCAAATGTTTTGGAAAGAAGCTATCAGCACTGCAGTCTACACTCTCAATCGAGTTCAAATCAGAAACAACACCGGTAAGACCCCCTATGAACTCTGGTTTGGCATCACTCCTACTGTGAAATATTTCAGAGTATTTGGTAGCAAGTGTTATATTAAAAGAGATGAAGATCTAGGAAAGTTTGATGCTAGAAGTGATGAAGGAATTTTCTTGGGTTACTCCACTCAAAGCAAAGCATACCGGTGTTACAATAAGAGATTGAGGAAGATGATAGAAAGCACCAATGTGAAAGTTGATGAAGGAATTGAGAAGCCTTCAAGATTTTATGAGTTTGATGAAGATGACCAAGACAGTGTTCAAGGAACTCAATCCTCTCCGGTGAGACAGAGTCAGCCTGATCCGGTAAATCAGGAAGAAGAGATAGGTTTGAATGAGCCTGATCAAGAAGCAGCAGTGCAGGATACTCCCAAAATTCCAAGGTATGTAAGACTGAACCACTCTGAAGATCAGATCATAGGTGACAGAAGCAAAGGTGTACAAACTAGAAGGAATGTTGCTCAAAATCAGGATGAATGTTGTTTGATTTCAAAGATTGAACCTAAAACAATAAATGAAGCCTGCAATGATGAAAACTGGACCAAAGCAATGGAAGATGAATTGATGCAAATTGAGAAAAATCATACTTGGGATCTTGTTCCCAGACCTAGAGACAGGAATGTAATTGGAACCAAGTGGGTCTTCCGGAACAAACTAAATGAAGCTGGTGAAGTAATCAGAAACAAAGCTAGATTGGTCTGCAAAGGCTACTCTCAAATAGAAGGAATTGACTTTGAAGAGACTTTTGCTCCGGTGGCAAGAATTGAAGCAGTTAGATTACTTCTTGCATTTGCTGCCTTCAAAGACTTCAAGGTATATCAGATGGATGTCAAGTCTGCCTTCCTAAATGGTGATCTGGAAGAAAAAGTCTACATTGAACAACCGGATGGATTTCAATTGTCTGATAATGATGATATGGTCTGCAAGTTGAAGAAAGCTTTGTATGGATTGAAGCAAGCCCCAAGAGCATGGTATGAAAGGTTGGATAAGCATCTTGTGCAGATTGGATTCAACAAAGGTACTGCTGACAGTAACTTATATTTCAAAATTGATCATGAAAACATTTTGATTGTTGAAGTGTTTGTGGATGATATCATTTTTGGAGGAAGAGATAGTATGTGCAAAACTTTTGCAAATCAGATGAAAAGTGAGTTTGAAATGTCTATGCTTGGTGAAATGAATTTCTTCTTGGGTCTGCAAATTACTCAAACAAAAGAAGGGATCTTCATTTCTCAGACCAAATATGTGAAAGAATTGTTAAGGAAATTTGGTATGGAAGACTCAAAGCCAATGAACACTCCTATGGCAACCGGATGTAAGTTAAGCAAAGATGATGATTCTCCAAAGGCAGATCAGACAAAGTATAGATCAATGATTGGTGGATTGTTGTATATCACTCAGACTAGACCAGATATAATGCAGGCTGTTGGTCTTGTGGCAAGATTCCAGGCTGATCCTAGAGAATCTCATGTTATGGCAATCAAAAGAATTTTTAGGTACCTGAAAGGAACAGTTGAGTATGGTCTATGGTACCCTAGAGATCCAGATTTCTCTCTTCATGCTTACACAGATGTAGATTGGGCAGGAGATGTGGATGACCGGAAGAGCACTAGTGGTGGAGCATTCTTTTTGGGGAAGAGATTGGTTTCTTGGTTAAGCAAGAAACAAGATGCAATATCTTTGTCTACAACTGAAGCAGAATACATTGCAGCAGCAGGTAGTTGCACTCAAATCTTATGGATGAAGCAGATGCTAAGAGACATTAAAGTTGAATATGAGGAGCCTATCACAATTTTCTGTGATAATTCAAGTGCAATTAATATTTCTAAGAATCCGGTATTGCATTCTAAGACTAAGCACATATCTATCAAGTTTCACTTCTTGAGAGAACAAGTGAACAAGGAAGAAGTCAGATTGGAGTATGTTCCCTCCAAGGATCAGATTGCAGATATCTTTATTAAACCTCTTCCCAAGGACTCTTTTGAATATCTCCGAGAGAAGTTAGGGGTCATGGCCCCTCCGGTGATGAACTAGGATGCACTGATGTGCATCGGTCCGATGGATATCACAGTCATATCTTGTGATCCGGATTGATGATGGGGAGCTGCAACTAAGGGGGAGCAGCTGGTATGATTCTGATGTATGAGAATTGCAAGTATGAGCCCTTTGCCATTGATGTCAAAGGGGGAGAGAAGACATGTGAAAAACAAGTAGTTGATGATCAAAGGGGGAGCAGTAAATGGGGAGAAGACATGTCGCTGATAGGGGGAGCTGTGACAGAAATGAGAAGTTCTTGTCTTGATGGTTTTTCACATCATATGTTGCCATCAATGACAAAGGGGGAGATTGTTGCAAGTATGAGGTAAACCAGTGTTGTCATTGATGTCAACATACTCATACTGCATTGACAAGACGGATTGGATGAGCAGTGTGCTGAGGATATTGAGAAAATTAGCCTCAGTCAGGAACAGTGAAGAACAGTGATGAGAAGAAGGCAAATGTACTGTATAGGATGAGAACCGGAGGATGCGAATTAAAGGGTTTGTAGATATGAGTCTTGAGATGCTTCAGTTAAGATTTCAGAGGTCCGCATGAAGATCTGAAGGAGTTGTGGCTGTCGGTGTAGAACCGGTCCCGGCAAGTGTTCAGAGGTGACAAAGGATCACAGAAAGGTCCGGTGAGGTCTGGAATTGTATTATCCTAATCTGCGGATTGGAAGGAGTGTTTGGGATGTCCTTGTGATGTGTCATCCTGATTTGTGTATGATTTGGAGGTCCGGAAGTACCTCTTGCATTATGACAGTGGCGACAGACAGTGTTCTTGAAGTTCCGGATAAGGAAGAGAAGAGATTCCAGTAAGTAAAGAAAGTGCGGATGTACCTGGTCATTCAGGCAGGCTTGTGAAGGTTCTTGGATCATGTTGAGGTTGTGTTGTTGGTCCGCATTGATAGTAGAGCCCAGAATTGAAGTTATTCTTCCGGATGAAGTTCTTGCTCTGTTTAGCTGACCGGATGAGTTGTTCATCCTGCGAATGTTCTTGTGGTGGCCGATCGGATGTGTTATTCATCTTGCGGATACTCTTATGGTTGTTTGCCGACTTAGATGTTTGTTCCTAAGTCGATGTCTTGTATAAATAACGGTTTGTGAGTTCATTTCGATGTGTGTATGGAGTGGATGAGTGTGGGATAGCGAAGAGAGGTGCGAAAGACAGAGCAGAGGTTTTGGGCTTAAATGGAACTGATCCGGACATAGTAGAGATGTCATTCTCCAGTTCAAGATTGTGATTTTTATCACTTTGTAGACAGTGTGTCTCCTTGTAGGCAGTGGGCCTCTTTGTGAGCAGTGTGCTCGGGCAGTGAACCCTAATTGGCATGTGCCATTCATTCTTCTTTATTCTTCTAACAGAGAATAATTCTTGGGTTAATCACCCCGTGGTTTTTCCCTTAACCGGGTTTTCCACGTCAAAATCTTGGTGTTCAATGTGTTGATGTTCATCTGCTCTGAGTTTATGCATTATGCTTTCATAGATGGTTAATTGATATGCTGTTAACTAACAAAGAACAATCAAGTGTTTAAAGTAAGAGCAAGTTTTATACAACTGATTCACCCCCCCCCTCTCAGTTGTATGCCCTAGATCCAACAATTTATGCCCCAGATTAGTTTGTTTAGGGAGAGTTCAATATAGTTCAGCGTTGCATATGAAAAATAGAGACATTGTGTTTGGAGATCAGATTGAGCATTGTGGTACAATGGGACTGTGAAACCAGATATTTGTATGCATTTCTGATATTGAAATAAAGAAGATCCTGTTGTTTCATTGGTCTGATTTTTTATTTATCTGTGTAGTCAATTTTGATTTTGTAGGCGAAATGGATTCATTCATCCATTCCACTGGTTGATTTTCTGAATCGGTGGAATGGACATGTACAGTAGCTTAGTTTGCATTCTCATTTTTCTGTTTTTACATTTCATGCTTTCGGGATCGAAATATTGCATGTAGTGAGAAAACCTAGCATCCTCATGTGCTAGGGTTTGAAGGATAAAACCTAAGTTAAAATTGCCCAAGAAGCAAATCAGCTCGAGCTCAGAGTTTTTGGTGCAAATTTGTGAAGGCATCGACGTGAGAAGAACCATCGGGTTGAGAAAATTGCACTGAGCCGACAAGGGGCACTTTCACCGATTAGGGTGAAAATTGTAAAGTGTCACCGATGAAGAGTATATCAGCGTAAGTCGGGGTATCGATCGAGCGAAGTTGAAATTTGCCGATGTGAAAAGTCCTACCGATGGTGAGTTGACGGTGAACACATCGGCATGAGATATGCTATCAGTGGAGGAGTTTAAAGTTAGGCCGATAGTCATAGTCTGGCCGATGGTGGAGTTGGCGTTCAGCATATCAGAGTGACAAAGGAGATCGGCAGGAGGCTTAAGGTGTTCACCGATAGTGGAAGTCCCGCCGATAGGCAAAAAGGAGATTCTTCATTGGCAAGAGGATAGCGATCGGTAGAAGAAGTAAAGGTGGTGCCGATGGGAGGATGTGTTGCCGATAGGCAACTTGACTAATGTGGAAGAGTGGATAGTCCATCGGGGAGAGTTGGTGAAAGTCTTAGCGAAGGAAGACTCATCGGTGTAAGTTTGTGCATCGGGAGATAGACAGAAAGTTACACCGATGGTGTAGGTCTGACTGATAGGTACGTTGAGGGGATCGTATCAGCATGACCGAAGACATCGGTATAAAGGTTTTGAAGGTGGCCGATAGAGATTATCTTGCCGATAGGCAATAAAGCGAAAAACATCCATCAGCATGAGGTGGAGTTCGGTGTGACAATTTCCTTAGGTGCCGATAATTGTTGTTTGGCTGATAGTGTATATTGGGGAGACATTATGGTAGATCTTGCCAATGGAATGAGAACAGTTGAATCTCGCCAAGTTTGAACACTTGTGCTAGCCACTCTGCTTCAAAGTGGTATCAGAGCGAAGGAAGGATCTTCTGGAAAAGATAAGAAGATAGCAAGATGTCAGATGAAGAAGGAACATCAGAGATTCTGGCAAGGATGACCAATGTTGAGTTGGCAGTTCTGGTGAAGAAGCAGATTGCATAAAGCATTGTTGAAAAGGCTCAGAATCAGGCATTGAAAGATGAGTTGGAGAAGTTGAGGGATAGAGTAGGTTCTGGTAAAGAAGAAGATGGGGAAGAAGAAGAGATCCCTAGGTGGAATGAGGAAGACATTCCTGCAGACCAGAGATCCTTGATTAATGCCCTCAAATCCATGGAGAGGAGAACCATGGATGTGAAACTAGATTTGCCAGTGTTTACAAGAAAGATGGATCCTGATTCGGTGATGGAGTGGATAGACTCAAACAATTTCTTCGAGATAGAGGAGATACCAGAACACCAGAGGGTAAAGATAGCCCAATCAAAAATGAAAGAGGCTGCATTAACTTGGTGGAATTTCATCCAAGATGACAGAGTATAAGAAGGAAAGCGTAGAATTGCTACATGGAAGAAGATGATGGCTTTAGTGAAAGAAGCCTATGTTCCATTGGATTGTAGCATCCAATTGCATAAGAGGAAACAAAATTTGAAGTAGAAGGAGCTAGATGTCAGCTCATATACAGAAGAGTTCATGAAGCTTTGTGTCAAGACAAAGGTAAAAGATAATGAGGAAGAAAAGGTAGCCAGATACCTTAATGGATTAAGGTTCAACATTCAGGAAGATTTGAATCTGCATAACCCGGATATAGTTCAGAAATGTTTTCAGTTAGTATTAAAAGTGGAAGAGAAGTTAAAGAGAAGACAAGAACAGAACAATAGGGGAAGAGGAAAATAGCAAAGGGGTGGAAGAGGTCCTTTCAGAGGCAAAGGACATGGATCTGGATATCAGGGAGAATCCAGTCATGACAACAGCAAGGGAGATAACAGTCAAAACCAGAGAGGAAGTTACAATCAGCAAGAAAACTTTAGAGGTAGAAGACCTTTCAGAGGAAGATCTCAGGGCAGAGGATCTATCAGATGTTATAATTGTAATAAAGAAGGCCATATAGCCAGCAGATGTCTAGAAAAGGCAACAAGTTCAATGGGAGAAATGAGAACAAATCTGATCCAAGAACCTGATAGTCAAAGTGCAACAAGTTCAAACACTTTTAAAAGTGTGAATGCTCCTGACAATTATGGGTATCCAAAGAGTGGAGAATCTCTAATGATGAGGAGAATGATGACTACCATGAAGGTACCTGACAAAGAACCCCCACAAAGAAAGTTTCTTTTCAGAACTACATGCAAGGCAGGAGGTAAGGCATGTGAAGTTTTAATTGATTCTGGTTCTACTAAAAATTTTGTATCTGATGAAATGGTAACAAAGCTTAAGCTTAGAAGATTGCCTCACCCATCCCCATATAAGGTCTCATGGCTTACCCAAGGTCAGCAAATAGTTGTAGAAGAGCAGGCTTGGGTAGAATTTTAGATTGGAGCATATAAAGATAAGTTGCTGTTTGATATCACTAAGATGGATGCTTACCATCTTTTATTTGGAAGACCATGGTAGTATGACTTGAAGGCACGCCATGACGGTGTTAGGAACACCTATACAATCACCAAAGATGGTATGGTGATAGAGTTGATCCCACGGACAGAGGAGGAGGAGAAATCAAAAGGAAAAGAGGTGAAGGTAATGCTAATGGAAGGAAAACAATTCATGAAAGAAGTAGCAGCAGAAGGTGCAGTTGCATATGCCCTAATTCCATGCCTGATAGTGAATAAAGAACAGCAGCAAGAAGGCAAGACAGAGAAGAAGCAGAGGTTCATAGACCCAGCTGTCCAAGAGCTATTGGATAAGTATAAAGGCATCATCTCTGATGGAATGCCAAGATCCCTACCACCTGTAAGGGATATCAGCCATTGCATAGATCTAATCTCAGGATCTACACTTCTAAACAAAGAAGCATACAAGCTAACTCCAGAACATAATGCAGAAGTAGCAAGACAAATTGAGGAATTATTAGACACAGGTCTGGTTGGTAAAAGTTTAAGCCCATGTGCAGTACCAGCTGTACTAGCACCAAAGAAAGAAGGCACTTGGAGGCTTTGCATAGATTCCAGGGCTATTAATAAGATAACAATCCGGTATAGGTTTCCAATCCCTAGGATAGAGGATTTACTTGACTATTTGGGAGGTGCTAAGTATTTTACAAAAATAGATTTGAAGAGTGGTTATCATCATATCAGAATTAGGCTAGGAGATGAATGGAAAACAACATTCAAAACTAATGAAGGGTTGTATGAGTGGAAAGTTATGCCTTTTGGTTTATCTAATGCACCTAGTACTTTTATGAGATTGATGAATGAGGTTTTGAGAGAATTCATGGGAAAGTTTGTCATAGTATATCTAGATGACATTCTGATTTTCAGGAACACAAAAGAAGAACATCTTAGACATATAGATTTGGTTCTCAAGAGGTTACACGAAAAACAGCTGATGATAAATTTAGATAAGTGTTTGTTCATGTAGGAGGAGATCACATATTTGGGTTTTTTCATTTCACAAGGAAAGTTGCAAATGGATAAGGAGAAGGTGAGTGCCATATTGTCTTGGCCAACTCCAAGGACTATGAATGATGTCAGAATTTTCCATGGGTTAGCAACCTTCTACAGAGAGTTTATAAGAGGGTTTAGTCATATTTGTGTGCCCATGCTTGATACTATAAAAGGAGGACAAAAGTACAGATTTGCTTGGACTAAGGAAGTAGATGATTCCTTTGAAACATTGAAGAAGAAAGTGGCATAGCAGCCAGTCCTTGCACTTCCAGATTTTAACAAAATTTTTCAGGTAGAATGTGATGCAAGTCACATGGTAATTGGAGCAGTACTCAGCCAAGAAGGTAGGCCAATTGCATTTTTTAGTGAGAAGCTCAATGATGCTAAGAAGAGGTATTCATCATATGATTTGGAAGTGTATGCTCTAGTCTAGTCACTCAAGAAGTGGAGGCATTACTTGATGCCAAAAGAATTCATAGTATTCACAGATAATCAGGCTCTAAGTTTTATCAACAGCCAGGAAAAGTTGAACCACAGACACATGAAATGGGTAGAAACTTTGCAAGCTTTTACTTTCACATTGAAGCATAAGAAAGGAGTCAAGAATAAGGTAGCAGATGCCTTGAGCAGGAGAGCTCTAACAATCAACTAGATTCAGTTGGAAATTGTTGGCATTGATTCATTGAAGACCATGAATGATGCTGATGAAGATTTTGGAGAGATATATCAGGTATGTACTTCTTTTGGAGATAAATATCATGCTTAATTTTTTGAATTCCTGATCCAGGATGGATTGCTATTCAAAGGTGGACAGTTGTGTATTCCCAAGTGTTCTATGAGGTTGAACATCATTAGAGAGAAACATTGTGGAGCTATGGCAGGACATTTTGGTTTGGATAAGACTCTTGATCTTGTTAGAAGACATTATTATTGGCCTAAGTTACAATAAGATGTCAGAAAATTTGTAGAGACATGTGTGATATGTCAGAAAGCAAAAGGGAGATCCACTAATGCCAGTTTATATCAACCATTACCCATTCCTTCTAGACCATGGGAAAGTATCAGTATGGATTTTGTGTTGGGTTTACCCAGAACGAGAAAGGGGTACGATAGTGTTTTTGTTGTAGTGGATAGATTCAGCAAAATGGCACATTTCTTGCCATGCAAAACCACTACTGATGCTTCATATATTGCAGATTTGTTTTTCAAAGAAATAGTAAGAATACATGGATTGCCATTAAGCATAGTGTCAAATAGAGATGTGAAATTCATTGGTCATTTTTGGAGGACTCTTTGGAAGAAACTTGGAACAAATTTGTCTTTCTCATCCGCATATCATCCTCAAACGGATGGACAGACTGAAGTGGTAAATCATTCCTTAGGGAATTTGCTCAGATATTTGACAAGACAGCATGGAGACAAGTGGGATAATATCCTATCTCAGGCAGAATTTTCCTATAATGATACTGTCAATAGGAGTACAGGGAAATCACCTTTTCAGATAGTCTATGGTATACATCCAAGAGGTATTTTAGAGCTGAGAGATCTACCTACAGGAGATTTTGTTAGTGCAGATGGTGAAGCTTTCACAACAGCCATAAAAGAGGTACATGATCAAGCCAAGAACCAACTCCAACAAACTACCTTGAAGTATAAGGAGTATGCTGATCAAAAGAAGAAAGATGTATAGTTTGATGTTGGAGATTTGGTATGGGTTCATTTGAAAAAGGAAAGACTTCCTAAAGGTAAATATACCAAACTCATGCAGAGGAAGATTGGACCATGTCAAATTTTGAGAAAGCATGGACAGAATGCTTATGAGATACAACTTCCTTCTAATCTTGGTTTATCACCTATATTCAATGTATGTGATTTAACTCCATACAAGCATAATCCAGATGAAGAACAGAAACTACTACAGGATACAGCAGCTGATGACATTCCAAAACATGATCCACCACAGTTGTAGAAGATTTTAGACACACGGGTGATCAAGAAGACCTGGAACAAAACATATTTGGAATATTTGGTGGCTTAGCAGGGAAAACCTGATTCAGAAGTAGTGTGGATGATTGAAGAACAGATCCACCAACATGGTTCAGACCTACATACTCTCATCTCAAGTGGACTTGAGATTTCTTCTTCTGGGGAGTATGGTGTAGGAGCACCCCTTCGAAATAAAGAATAAGTCTAATTATAGTATGTTTTACTTTGTGATGTAATAAGGTCCATTGGACCAATTCTTATGTTTTAAGTCAATCTAGGATTGTGTGTTGACAGTTATAGTTTGTTATGCTAGCTGTCCTCCCAGCCGCTTGGAAGCTCCCAGCCACTGGGAATCAAGTCTGTACTACTCGAGAGGAGTAGTTATTTATGCCCTAGATCAGTTTGTCTAGGGAGAGTTCAATACAGTTTAGCGTTGCATATGAAAAATAGAGACATTGTGTTTGGAGATCAGATTGAGCATTGTGGTACAATGGGACTGTGAAGCCAGATATTTGTATGCATTTCTGATATTGAAATAAAGAAGATCCCATTGTTTCATTGGTCTAATTTTTGATTTATCTGTGTAGTCAATTTTAATTTTGTAGGCAAAATGGATTCATTCATCCATTCCACTGGTTGATTCTCTGAATCGGTGGAATGGACATGTACAGTAGCTTAGTTTGCATTCTTATTTTTCTATTTTTACATTTCATGCTTTTGGGATTGAAATATTGCATGCAGTGAGAAAACCTAGCATCCTCATGTGCTAGGGTTTGAAGGATAAAACCTAAGTTAAAATTGCCCAGGAAGCAGATCGAATCGAGCTCAAAGTTTTTAGTGCAAATTTGTGAAGGCATCGGCGTGAGAAGAACCATCGGGTTGAGAAAGTTACACTGAGCCGACAAGGGGCACTTTCACCGATCGGGGTGAAAATTGCAAAGTGTCACCGACAAAGAGTATATCCGCGTAAGTCGGGGTATTGGTCGAGCGAAGTTGAAATTCGCCGGTGTGAAAAGTCTTACCGATGGCGAGTTGATGGTGAACACATCGGCATGAGATATGCTATCGGTGGAGGAGTTTAAAGTTAGGCTGATAGTCATAGTGTGGCCGATGGTGGAGTTGGCATTCAGCATATTGAAGTGACAAAGGAGATCGGCAGGAGGCTTAAGGTGTTCGCCAATAGTGCAAGTCCCATCGATAGGTGAAAAGGAGATTCTTCATCGGCAAGAGGATAGTGATCGGTAGAAGAAGTAAAGGTGGTACTGACGGGAGGATGTGTTTCCGATAGGCAACTTGACCGATGCGAAAGAGTGGATAGTCCATCGGGGAGAGTTGGTGAAAGTCTTAGTGAAGGAAGACTCATCGGTGTAAGTTTGTGCATCGGGAGACAGATAGAAAGTTACACCGATGGTGTAGGTCTGACCGATAGGTACGTTGAGGGGATCGTATCGGCATGACCGAAGACATCGGTATAAAGATTTTGAAGGTGGCCGATAGAGGTTATCTTGTCGATAGGCAATAAAGAGAAAAACATCCATCGGCGTGAGGTGGAGTTCGGTGTGACAATTTCCTTAGGTATCGATAGTGTATATTGGGGAGACATTATGGTAGATCTTGCTGATAGAATGAGAACAGTTGAATCTTGCCAAGTTTGAATGCTTGTGCTGGCCACTTTGCTTCATCATGCTTGTCCCAAACATGCTTTTGTTCTTCTTATCATCTGTATATGCATGCATGCACATAAGCACTTCTTCTATCTTGACCCTTTGTGGCTTCAATTCATATACCCTAGGTTCAACCTATAAATACATAACTTCATTGTTCTAGTGATATTCAATTATCATGTGCCCCATTCAAGGTTCTACCTCTATCCTGACTTGGTTAGGAATGCATATCCATGGCAACCACAAATGAGAGAAATATGTGGCCATGTAGCCATTAAGAGTCTTTAAACAGTCTCTTCTTAGGAGCATACCATATGTATCAGGTATATGAACCACCTAAATATCTATGTAATTTTGTACTCTTGGATCAAATGCCAACTGCATGTGAATATGGGTTAGCTCTCCTACAACATTTACCTCTGATTTGTTTAGCTGAGTCACCTTCTTGAGGGACTTGGCAGGAGAAAGCCCTAGTGTATTGCATATGGACAAGGGCATGAAATTGATAGATGCACCTAAATCTACAAGGCAATTATGTAGGTTTTTTCCAAAAATCCTCAATGTGAGGAGGAAGGGAGGTGACTCTGTCTTTTCCTTGTATAGTGATACTTGTGTTGCATTTGCAGTATGGACTCAAGATTTTTCTGTGGTTTTAAGGGTAGCATCCTTAGGTATAGGGTCTTTTACAGGAATATAACTAGGGATGTCATCTTTGACTGCATGTTCTTCTATGGACTTAAGGAAAGCTCTCTTAATAGTAGGAGTCTTAAGCAACTCAGATAAGGATAAACGGATCTTAATCTTTTTCATCTCATCGACCAGATATGCAATTAATTTATTTATTTTAGGTAACTAATTCATACCTTTTGTCATGGATGCAGAGGGTGCAAAATGTTTCCAGTTCACCCTTGGAGGTCTAGGATTGTTGTTGCCCTTAGAATCTAGAGGTGTGTTGAAATTATTAGGAGCGATGGAGCTAGTTACTGGACCAGCGAGGCAATTAGGATTACTCCTCAAATTGTAGTTATGTCCCCTTTGGTATTGCTGATAAGCATGGACTCCTTTAGTCTCTTGTTCAAGTTCATTTTCATCCTCAAAAGGGAAGACATGGGTTTCAAATGCCATGACCGACTCCTCACATGCTAAGGTATAATTCTCATGTGTCACATCTATCTAATGCTGGTAATATACAGATTTTTCAAGAACCATAGCTGACTCATACCCTAGGGGCACTATCTCATTACCTTCAAGGAAAGAAACCTCCCATGTACTATTTTGCACTTCTTCTTGAAAGATGCTTGCTGCAATCTTGAACTGAGGGTAGTCTAGTTTAGCATGTGCACTCATGCACCAATTGTTGAGTGCAACTTCTGCTAGATTGACACTTGTGGTCTATTTTGGCTAAGGAGGTGCCTGATTGTCCAAGGGTGAAGGCAGGGATCCATTGTTTGGTTTGGTGTTCCAGACTCTAGGAAGTCTAGGAGCATTATTGTTATTGTTGTAACTCCTTTCATTGTCGTATCCTCTATCAGGATATCCCCTATCATTGTTATTATATCCTCTGTCAGGATTGTGATTGGGAAAATCAAACCAAAGGTAAAAGATAAACTAAATGCATGACAAAACAAAAGAGTTTATACCTAGATAAGAAGACCCAATCTCATCAAAAAGGGAAAGAAGCTTTACACCCAAGAACTCCTAAGATAAGATAAACCCTAATTGATTCAAATGTGAAATGCTATCTCAAAGACAACTCACTAATTAGCTCAATGGATATTTTGGCATGATAACATTACCTGAAAAATTTGATCCCAAATGGCTTGGGAGATGTTCTATTTATAGATTTTTTTGGAGAGATTTTGATCCAAGGGTGGAGATTGGTTTGGAAGATCAATTGTGGAGGATGAAAGTGATGTGGAGGGCTTAGATTTCATCTTGGAGGATGGAGGGCTAGGAAAAAATGTGAATCTTTTATTCATTTTTTGGGAAAAGGGTGAATTAAATGAGGTTGGGTGAGATGGATTATTTGTGAATTAAAGATTCATATGGGGAATGTAAAATGAATTAAAAATTCATTTGGGGATGAGTGGGCATAAATGAGGTATGGCATGGGTAAGGGGTTGTAAGAGAATTAAATGTGATGTTGGAGTTATTTTAATAAAAAATTGACTTATGTGGATATATTCCAATTTTTTATTTGGAGGATGTGGGGAAGGGTGTTAAGTTGGATTTGCACATCTTAATGAGAGGTTCAAGATTAATTAAATAAGGTTGTATTTAATTAATCCTAAGGCTAGGATGAGGTAGGCTAGGGTAGGCAATTAAATAATAGCTATTTAATTATCTAGGGTAGGGATAGGTCAATTAATAGGCTGAATTAATTAGTTAAACATGATTTAGCTAATTAATTGGGTTTAGTGAGGAGGGGGAATTGACCAAATAAATATTGCATATTTATTAAATCAATTGGTTAAAGTTTGGACTATTGAATTAATGGAATTCATTCAATTGTTGGGGATAAAATGATGAAAAATTGGGTAATGAAGGGATAATCAATTAAATAAAAATTTAATTAATTGATTAGAAGGGGAATTGGTATGTTTAGGGATGTCATGAGTCGGTTTAATGATGAAGACAATTTTAGGTGTCTACATTTCCCCCTCTTTGACGTGGTGTCAGGTCAAAGAAAGAATTTGCCCAAGCTGCTAGGAAGGAATAAGATGGGTGAGGGATGCCCCCTCGAGACGTCACCGAAAAAATAAAAAAATTTCAGGTGAGCTCTTGAAAGAACGTGACGGGAGTGAAGGTTGGATAGAGGATGGGAAAAGAAGATGACAGAAAGAAAAATGGAGGAAAAAGGTTGTGATCTCCACCCTGGAGGGGAAAAAGAGTGGGCGGAAAGATGACTTGGCATGCTATATTAAGACAAGTGGGCCCTAAGAGTGCCACATTTGCACACATTGACCTCTTGAGAAGGAGCAAAGGAGAGATGGCGGAGCGCAACCCCTAATTCCTGTGACTTTGACACATTTTCAAGTGCTTCCGATCATTTGGCCGGGCACCGGAGGATGGACCCCAAGTAGGGCCTAACCCTAGCTTTGTGATTTTATAATTTTGTCGCAGTTTTGGGGTTTAGGAATTGGGTTTTAGAATGGTGGCGCTATCGCAAGGTCGCGTAGTGCTAAAAGTACGTGGATTAGCGCCATCCTTTGGATTGGCGCTATTCGTTTGGGTAGAATAGGGGTAGATTGGCGCTAAATACTTAACGTTTTAGCGCCATTGTCTGTATTGGCGCAATGTGCGCAGGGGTTAGGGTTTTGGTGTTTTAGCACCAAATGGATGTTAGGGTAGCGTGATGTTATGGACTAGTGCTATTTTAGGTAGTGGCGCCATATTTTGTTTTGGCACCATGAATAGGATAAACGTAATATGTGATATATGCACTATTGGTGGAATTGGCTCTATTCCGTAGACTAGCGCCAAGTGGCACGGTGGCGCCATTTGTTAAAATGGCACTAAGTATCTTTTGCAGTAGTGCTATGTGTGAAAGTGGTACAAAGTGTCTTGCATAGTGGCGCTATTATCTGAAATAGTGCCATGAGAAGAAGTAGTAGCGCCATTGTTAAAAATGGCGCAAAGTATGGTTTGTTTTGGTGCCAAATGATTTTGGCTTTTAAACATTAGAAGAAAGGGGTTGATTTAGAAAAAGATAGGTAGATTTCTGACCAGAAAGTTGTGGATGTAGGATCTGGGTTCATTTATAGTGTAGTCGCGGGAGCGACATGTGCCATCTGTGATGGCACTATTTGATCAGTTTGATGATGCCACCTGGGCCCGACTGGCGAGATTAGGGCTCTTGACAGTTGCGTTGATGCTAGTGTTGCAAGATCATAGAGCTCTGATGACCGTGGTTGTAGAGCGGTATCGGTCAGAGACTTGCACATTTTTGCTACCTACTGGGGAGATCACTATCACTCTTGAGGATGTTTATCATATCCTCAAGCTACCTATTCGCAGCCATCAGGTGACTTACGACACGAGGAGGGGACGATGGGCCTTGATTAGAGTTTTTGGCGCTGATCACATTATCCTATCGGCAGTTAGGATGGAGATGAGTTATGAGGGGACTCTGGTGGCGGGTGCAAATCCCTTTGCCTTATTCCTGTGCGTGTTGATTGGTGGTGTGGTGATGCCTGATAGGAGGGGCAGGGGATTTCCAGTTGGATGGGGAGAGGTGATTAAGGGGATGGTCAGGCATGAGACCGTGTATGCCTGGGGACCAGCGATGTTGGGGCAATTGTATCATGAGATGCATATAGTTGTCTATCTTTATGAATCAGCGTTATCAGTCGAGGTTACTCTGCTGCATGTGTGGATTTGTGAGCATATTGCAGTCACACGACCGAGATGTGGGTATTATCACCATCTGTTTGAGGCCTTTGTGTTCCTGTATCAGGATACAGAGTACACATACACCAGTCAGGTTTAGTATTGGAGGCGGGTGTTGGATGTTATTCGGGTGACCTGGCAGCCTTACATCGGAGTGGAGCCGTGGCCAGATGATGATGTGCATCTGCCTTTTACTTTTCAGCAGCATTATTTGATGAGTCATGGAGACCACACGATTGACATGTATCTACCATCGTGGGTTATGCAACAGTTTGGGTTGCGGTAGGATACTCCACAGTAGATGGCCATCTTTGCACGGACCTATCGAGATGTCTATTATTGGCCCGCAACCATACAGCCACGGGTTGCTTTGGAGGACTTTACGGTTTTGCAGCCGTTGTAGTGGGATTGGCAGAGTACTATCAGGGATGCAAGCACTACTCCTACATATGAGATATGGTGGCAGATATGGCGACTGACTTGATTCACTGATCTAGTCGAGGAGGTAGTCCCTGTGGAGGAGGTGGTAGGATCACGAGATGAGGATTCTGAGGATGATGGGGATGATGATTTTGATGGGGATGACTTCCTAGAGGAGGGTGAGGAGATCATTGCTGACTATCTCATGGAGGTTGGAGGGGATGGAGAGGAGAGCGAGATTAGGAGGGATGGGCAGCCTATGGATGTGTTAGCAGTAGTGGCAGCTAGACAGGTACCTTAGCAGCAGGTGAGATAGTAGGCACCTGTACAGTAGGTACCTATTGAGCAGGTTCATATTGGAGTGGGGCGACAACATGGAGGACCTCAGCAGCGTGGGGGACAACTGAGGGTGGATAGGGGTGTTCTGCTCCCACCACAGGTTTTACAGCAGCATCAGGCAGTGGCCGCAGGGCAGCAAGCAGAGGCAGGCCCTTCAAGTTTAGGTGGAGAGGCAGAGGTTGAGAGGTCAGCATCTTGTCGATGGCCTCGGAGTGAGGAGGAGGAGGTTGAGACTCTGTAGGCGCAGGTAGCCAGCCTGTAGGAGGCATTAGAGAGCCGTGAGCCAGAGTTGGTTTAGTTGCGAGGGGCAATGGCTTTATTGGATGGCTCAGATGGATAGGTGCCTGCATTACAGGCATAGTTAGTCCAGGCTCAGGGTGATATAGTGATTTTGACCGGAGAGCGGGATGTCGCACTTGCTAGGGCATAGCAGGTAGAGGCTATGGTGGGTAGTCTACAGGCTTCAGGTGTTGGCATGGCCCCAGTTTTGACATTGATGCAGACACAACTGTCCCAGGCACAGGTACAGTTGTATCAGCTACAGGGACAGTTATCAGAGGCTAGATGACAGACAGACTATTATCGGGCCCTATATCATGCGGCAGTGCCTGTAGAGCAGCGTGTGCCGAGCTATAGTTAGGTCAGTGGATCCTGGGCATGTAGATCACACAGATCTAGATCAGTTCAGTCTGTTCAGCAGGCAATGGGTCCCCCATCTCATGTGCCCCAGCAGGTTCCATAGGTACAGGTACAACCATAGCCACAGCCACTGCCTCAGCCATAGGTAGGACCACAGCCACCACCAGGGTTAGGATCCTTGACTGGGTCAGAGAGAGGGTTTTCTATGTGATAGTTGTATCATTTTGGCCCTTGGAGGCATTATATCAGGACATGATATATATTTTTTGATGTGTATATATGAGCAATGCATTTTTTGGCAATGATGATATATGAGATGATGCTTTTTGATGGCCTATTGGTTTAATTATGATGGTTTTATATGGTTATGATGATGCTTATGTTGATGGATGCAGTATTCTTTATGGATTATATGCTATGGATGTGTTGTGTTTATGCAATGTACTATATTGATGTTATGGATGTATCTATTGATGTATCATGATGGATGTAATGATGGTTTACTTGTTTTGATATATGCATGTGTGTGATTTATGGATGATGATGTAAAATGCAAATAAATGTTCAGATTAGTAAACATTTATTATGGATGCAAAATGTACTCTAATGGAAATGTATGTTTATCTTAATAAACACATGTGATGTATGGATATGCAGCTAAATGTTTATTGCTTATGATTATGTAATGTAACTAAAAGATTCTAAAATGATTATGCAATGATATATGGAATGCAATGTAATGATTATGGAATGGAATGTAATGTTTGTGATATGCAATGTAATGATTATGGAATGGAATGTAATGTTTGTGAAATGCAATGTAATGATTATGGAATGGAATGTAATGTTTGTGAAATGCAATGTAATGATTTTGGAATGGAATGTAATTTTTGTGAAGATGCAATGTAATGGTTATGGAATGGAATGTAATGTTTGTGAAATTCAATGTAATGATTATGGAATGGAATGTAATGTTTGTGAAATGCAATGTAATGATTTATAAAATGAACCTAATGATTATGCAATTTAAATGATTATGGAAACTAAATGATATGTAAGATGCAACAAAAGGATTATAAAATGAACCTAGTGGTTATACAAACTAAAGGTTTGTAAAATGCACCTAACTAAGATGATCTGCAACTAAAAGATTCTAAAATACACCTAAATGAAATGTAAATTTAATGATTATGCTATGTAGCTAGATGACTCTAAAAAGCACCTAGATGAAATGAAAATTTAAATGATTCTAAAATGCACTTAATGATTATGCAATTTTAACTTTAAAATATTCTAAAATGAACCTAAATGATTATGCAACTTAAAAATGCACGTTAAATGATATATAATATTGAAATTAAATGATTTGTGAGATGCAAACAAGGTGATAGGTGAGATGCAAACTAGGTGATAGGTGAGATGAAAACTAGTTGGTAGGTGAGATCATTAAGTCTTGATACACATTATGTTCTTTGTTGGACCCTGGGTGGTGAGGCTGTGTTAGGGGAATAGGGGGGTGGTTGTAAGGGTGAATGGATGGAGTACGGATAGGATTGGGAGTGGCTAGATTAGGGGAGGAGGGGGTTGAGGGAATTGTTAGGTCATAAGACACCACGTCATTGAGGGGGGATTTGGTTTGGTTCGGGATGTGTTTAGTGAGAGTAAGTTGGAGGAGTGGGATTAGTGAGGGGATTTGGGAAGGTGGGGGGGGAATAGGCTAGGTGATTACGAAATCTAGGCCCAGATGGTATAATTGAATAAATGATTAGGATGTTGATTTGAGCTAGTAACAGTAGTTGCATAAGATTAATTGAGAGCATTTCTTAGTTTGCTATAGCAATGTAGGATACAGTTCACAAAGGAATGAAATGACCTAGGTGGATATATATCCCATGATTGCATGGACTAGACCCACAAACAATAGGTTGATTTCATGCATGCCCAAGGTAGTATAACCTTACCTAGCCTAGGAAGGGGACTCATAGCGATGAGTGCTAATAGTACATATAAGGTTTTGATACTTGTATATGCAAATGAGGCACATTATGCTAGAACCGACCCAGGCTTCAAGATATGAATACTATTCTTGGAGTAATGAAACCAACCCACAAGCACAACATACAGAAACAATAACCATGTCTACTCTAGGTGTTGTCCGCCACTTACCATGATATAATGAGGTCAAGGTAGCTTTGGAGATGACCTAGAGTGAGACAAAAGATAAAAATCAATAATCAAAAAGACCAACAAAAAGATACAAATAGCCTTTGTGTATTCTTTCCAAGATACATGTTGATAGAATGACAAATTCCTGTCCATTGTAGGAATGATACATCCTAGGACGCGAATCAACTGGATTTTGTTGGATAATTTTTGAAAGGTCGGCAAAAGGACAGTTAGGCCATGTGTGAGATTATAGTTGGTGTGTTGATTGATGATTTTTGCATTAGGGGACATGGTTCAAGCATACTTTTAGATCAGTGAATGGGGACCATCCAAACAGGGTGGATGGGTGCATCTTAGGTACCTGAGTACTGGAAACTTCCTTCATATTCCAAACTGCCTACATACCCTGTGTCCACGGGATTAAGGTACTTTCAAGATGCGGGCGAGATGAATATGTAGTTCTGGCAAGACTTGATGATGTGGGAATGGTTTGGGATGGGTGTGATGGTGAGGATTGCGAGTTGCAGCGAGATCGATGTATAGGGTGATTTGCGATGAATTGTGTTGTTTTTGGATTTTTTGATTTTGTATTGTTTTTGGATTTTGGTGTTTTCTATTATTTTTAGATTTTTTCATTTTGTATTGTTTTTTGGATTTTTGATTTTCTGTTGTACAAAAGGAAGCTTACAAGGATCCTCATTCCATGGGTTAGCCTTGGGTGGGATATTGGGGGTGGGCGATAGGATTCTATGTCTCATAATTCCAAGCCATGGGATGTGTGTGATATGGAGTGTTGTGATGGAAAGAGGACTTATTAGATGGTAGAACTGGCCACTACACATGGCACCTGAAATAGGTTTTCACCATGGTACCAATCCAAGGCATCACTGAAGTGATTTTCACCATTGGAAGTCTTTATTACACTCAGGTTTTCTTGATTTTTTTATTTTTTTTATTTCTTTTATTTTTCTATTTTTTTCATTTTTATTTTTTTTGATTGGGGTACTCGATGGGTTATGCGTAGAATTTCTTCAGATGTAGGATGTTCATAGGCTCATCTAGAGGCTGCCCCTTAGGTGTTACAAGCTGGTATGCTCCTGATCCATAGGTGGTTGTGATGACATAAGGTCCTAGCCAATTGGGCTTGAACTTTCCTTTCTTAGGATGCTCCTGCAAGTTCTTCTGATTTTCCATAAGGACAAGATCACCTACTTCAAATTTTTGATTTCTGATCCTCTTTTTGTAGCTTCTTCTGAGGCGATTTTGATATGCCTGTAGATGGTTCAATGCATTCAGGTGTTTCTCATCCAGTAATTCTAGCTGATGCAACCTTGTGACTTGGTATTCCTCATCATTGATTATGTTTTGTAGGGATACTCTTAAGGATGGGAACTTGACCTCAATAGGTAAAATGGCTTCGGATCCGAATACAAGGGAAAATGGAGTGGCTCCTGTGGGGGTGTGAATGCTTGTGCGATAGGTCCAAAGGGCGAGATTGAGTTAGAGGTACCAGTCATGACCAGCTTCATTAACCATCTTCTTTAGGATGCGTAGGATGGTTTTATTTGAAGCTTCGGCTTAACCATTTCCTTGAGGGTAATATGGCATGGAGAAATAGTGTTGGATTTGGAATTTTTCACACAAAGTGCGAACTTCCTGGTTCTTGAATGGTTTTCCATTATTGGTGATGATGGAATGAGGGATACCATAGTGACAGATGATATAATGGAGGATGAATTTGGATATCTGGGTTCCAGTGGTGAAAGTGAGTGGTATTGCTTCCACCCACTTAGTGAAGTACTTGGTAGTAGTGATTATGAACTTATGGCCATTAGAGAATGGGGGATGTATTTTGCCTACGAGGTCGAGTCCCCACTGTGAGAAAGGCCACAGCATCGTGATGGGTTGCAATTCCTATGCTGGTGTGTGAATGAGATCCCCATGTTGTTGACATGGTAGGCATTTTTTAATAAACCAGTAGGCATCTCGTTCCATGGTTGGCCAATAGTATCCGGTCCTCAGGATCTTTTTAGAAAGAGTGGGTCCACTTGAATGTGCCCCATAGATGCCTGCATGTACCTCTTGCAAGGCCACTTCAGCTTCCCTAGAGTCTAAACATCGTAAAAGCATGCCATCATGTATAGGGTATCTCCTACAAGGGTGAAGCGGGAGGCTCAGCGGATGAAAGATTTTCGTTGTGAGGTGGATAGGTTAGGGGGATGATATTATCATGGAGGTATAGGTAGGTTTCTTGATACCATGGGGATAGGGGACCAATGACTTCACACACTAGCTCTGATTGAGGAACATCATATGTTGGGATAGGGAGTTCTTCTATCAAGAACTCACACTTCTTGTTGTCTTTCTTCATGTCGACCAAGGATCTGATGGTGGCCATGGCGTCTGCAGCTTTGTTGTTTAGCCTTGGGATTTGCTTGAAGTGGATGTCATCAAAGTAGTCTTTGAAGTCATCGACCATCTTTTTATAAGGCATGAGTTTATCATCCTTGGTCTTGTACTCATTGTTTACTTGCCGGATGACCAGTTGAGAATCTCCATACACTGTCAGCTTCTCAATTTTCTATTTGATTGCCATTCAGAGACCTATGATAAGGGCCTCATACTCTGCGACATTGTTGGTACATGGGAATGTGATTTTGAATGACTTGGGGATTGTGTCACCTTGAGGGGTAACAAATAGGATGCCTACCCCCGAGCCTCTATGTGTGTATGATCCATCAAAGTATATTTTCCATGTTTCTGTTGCCGGTGTTATATTCAAGATGGCTTTGTCAGGGAACTCCGCCAGTGTAGGATGTTCTGTAGGAATGGGTGCTTCAGCCAGCTGATCAGCGATAACCTGTCCTTTGATGCCTTTTTTTTTAGTATATTCAAATGGAAATTCAGTGAGAATCATGACCCATTTTGCCATTCTCCTAGTAAGAGCAGCTCTATTTAGCAGATATTTTAGTGGATCAATCTTGGCGATGAGCTTGATTTTGTGATTGAGTATGTAGTGTCTTAGTTTTTTTTAAGTAAAGACCAGGGCTAGACATGCTCGTTCAATTGGTGTATAGTTGAGCTCGTATGATATCAGAGTGTGGCTGATGTAATAGATGGATCTTTCCTTTCCTTGCTCATCATGCTGTACCAATAAGTCTCCAATAGCTATCTCTGTTGCTAAAATGTACAATAAGAGGGGTTCTCCTTGCCTTGGTGGAGTTAGAACAGGGGGATTAGCTAGGTATTCTTTTAGCTGATCAAAGGCATCCTGACATTGATTGTTCCAGACAAAAGCTGTATCCTTTCTAAGTAGATGCTGGAATGGTTGACATTTATCGGCCAGTTGAGCAATGAACCGATGAATGGACTGTAGTTTGCCTTGCAGACTTCTTAGCTGTTTTAAGGTTTTTGGAGGAGGCATTTCAGTGATGGCTTTGAATTTTGTGGGATCTACCTCAATTCCTCTTTTAGAGACTATGTATCCCAAACGTTTTCCAGAGGTGACCCCAAAGACACATTTCTTTGGATTCAAGCAAACATTGTATTGCTCCAATCGATCGAAGATCTTTGCCAATACATCTAGGTGTTCCTCCCTTGTCTTTGATTTTCCTAACAAGTCATCCACATAATCTTCCATGATGTGGTGGAAAAGGTCATGGAAGATGACAGTCATAGCTCGTTGATACGTGGCTCCAGCATTCTTTAGGCCAAATGACATTACCACCCGGCAGTATGTCCCCCATGGACATATCAAGGCTATCTTATGTTGGTCCTCTTCTACGATTTTGATTTGATTATACCCTGAAAAGCCATCCATTAGAGATAGCATCTCATGTCTTGCCATGAGATCCACTATCATGTCGATGTTTGGTAAGGGGAAGTCATCCTTCGGGCAGGCTTTGTTGAGATCGCGGAAGTCGATGCAGCAACGAATTCGGCCATCAAGTTTGGCTACTGGTACTAGGTTGGAAAGCCATTCAGGATAATCAATTGGGCGAATGAACCCAACATCTAGTAGTTTCTTTAGCTCTTCTTTGACTAGGAGGGCCACCTGCAGGTTCATTTTTTGGAGCTTTTGCTTTACTGGTTTTGCATCAGGCTGTACTACAAGGTGATGGACAACCAAAGTGGGATCAAGCCCTGGCATGTCTACATAGGCCCACGCAAAATTGTGATTCCAGCATTTGAAGAAGGCTAAAAAGTTTTCTTGCTCTACTATGCTGAGAGATTCTTCTCTGAAGGTGATTTTTGGCTCTTCTTTCATCCCAAGATTCATCTCTTGAGTTGGCTCCACTAGGACGGGTGATCTATCAAGATATACTTTGTCTATCTCTGGAAGGCCCATGCTTCCATCTCCTAGCGCCTCGTGGAAGTTTTCACCAAGAGATATGTCTTTTGTTTTTACTTTTTTGGGATCTGACACTACTGCAGAATAGTTTTCACCATCAGATCCATGTTTGATTTTTATATTTTTGACTAGAAGCAGGGGTTGTCTCCCCGAAATAGGCAGTCATATCAAGTTCCATGATGTATCCTGCTCTACGATCTCCCAGGGGGAAGTGATCTCTAACCCCCATCATTTCAGTGATGGCTTCATCGTTTGGTGCTATGTCGAAGACAGGAGGTCCCCGTTGGTCCCAGTCTATGAGGTTCGAGTATACAAGGGATAAGTCATTGGATGAAGAGGCTAGGGTGGTGACTATGAATATGGTGCATATGGATGAGTCAAAGAAATCAGCAAAGTCACTAAAGGAGTCTTGATGGTCCGTTTCGTTGATACTATCGACATCAAGGGAAACCGTAGCGACCTCAGCTAAGACACATTCACCGGTAGTGAGGATATGTTGTCATTGACCATATCCTAACCCTTGAGTATAGGGATTTCTTGTTGCTTGAACTAGTTCCATGATCCCTTGTTCATGAAGTCTGATACTGCCTTATCCTTTATAACCCATGTTTTTGACAATTTCTGACCCTTTACCATAGATTTCTATTGGTATGGTGGGGGCTTCTTGCTCAGTCTCTTCATCCTTATACAACCAGGATGATATGTCTTTGAGCACATCCTGATCTAGGAGATGTTTCTTCTCAAAGATGGGTGATGGTTTACACTTGATGACAACTGTGTTGGCTACTTCTGTCTTTGGGATGCCAAAGATTTTAGGATTGGGTAATGTGCCCACACAAAAGGTACCGTGTAGGTCGTATTCCCCACATCCTATGTCACTGAGCTTGATCTTGACCTCGGGCAGTGGTGGTGTTTGGGATGAAGTGGTGGCAATGTTGGTGGGGTCGATGTATGAAGTGGAAGTTATAGGATTGGTTTTGGTAATGGCTTTGCTATATGGATAGAAGGTGTGGTCATGGCCCTCCAAGAAACTGCAATATTGGAAGGGGCAGGGATCGGCATAGATAGTTACTTCCGTGCTGTTGTGGGGGAACTTGAGGCATTGATGGAATGTAGAGGGGACCACTTGCATGGCATGGATCCATGGTCAACCGAGAAGAATGTTGTAGGGGAGGTCAAGATTAAGGACCTGACATTTTGTTTCCATTATCTTCTGTCATTCAGTGTCATCATACCCTTTGATTGTGATGCACTCACTGGTGTCTACAACCACATCTGAGTATCCCAAGTGTTTTCGTAATTTAAGAGTGCATGTGTTTAGGCTAGAGCCACCATCTATTAAGACTCTTTTGATGGTATGCTTGTGGATGTGGAGTTTGATATGTAAGGCATCATTATGTGAGTGTTGTGAAGCAGGAAGATCCTTTTCTGAAAATGTGAGATGATGAGGTGTGGCGATATGGCCCACCATGGCTTGGAATTGATTGACATTCAGGTTGGTGGGGACTTGGGTTTCCAAGAGTGCTTTGTGAAGGACATCTTTGTGGAGATGTGACGTGCGGAGTAGCTCAATTATGGATATTTGTGCAGGGGTATTTCCTAGATGTTCTAGGAGATTGTATCGATTGGCAGGTGATGGACATGTGGTTGGACAAGGGGGTAGGGAGTCTGATGTGGATGCGAGCGTTTGATCAATGGTGGGGGCTGTGTGGATGGATATGTAGCCAAGATGAGTTGCGACGGTGCAATCGAGTGCTTGGGCCTGAATGGTGATTGTGTTGACACGGTTAGGTGATGGTTCTATCCGCCCTATGATAGAGTCATAGGATGCGGGAGGTGGGGTGACGTTGTAGGCTTGAGTGGATGAGGAGGCTTTGTTGTGATTGGGTAGTGGATCCTTGTAAGCTCCTAGATTAGCATTTGGTGATGGTTGGGTGCTTTGGTCAAGGCTGACTTGATTTTGATCAATGAGGTCTTGCACGTAATGTTTCAATTTCATGCAGTCAGCGGTTTTGTGGCCCACAATGTGGTGGTAGTTGCAATAATCATTTTCATTGTACCACGCGGCTTTGACCTCATTCTCTTGACAGGGTTTAATAGGTGGGAGTGTTATCAAACCTTTCTTGAGACATCTGTCAAGGATATCCTCGATGGGTTCCCCTAAGGGTGTGAATTGCCTTTGAGGTTTGTTTTGTTTAGTTTGCCCCCTTGGGTTATTTACATTGGCGATATATGTATGTGTGGGTGGTTGATTATGTGCATGTTGGACAGATTTCACATCCGTGATGCCGTCGTTCAAGGTGTTCTTGTTCTTCCCCCAATAGCGTGGTTTGTCATTTGATTGTGTGTTGGTGTTGTTGTTTGTATTGGGGGTGTTGATATGGAGTTTGTTGTTGTTGTTGTTGTTGGACTTGTAGTCATATAATTTGATGGAGCCCTTAGTGATGATGGCTTGTTCTACGGTAGTACCTTTGTCGATGACTTCTTCAAAGGTAGATGCACAAAGGATTTGTAAATGGAACCTTATTTCCTGATTGAGGTTAGTCACAAACATGGTGACAAGTTGTTTTTCAGGAATTGGCCAAGGGAGTTTGCTTCCTAAGCTTCTCCACCTCTGCAAGAAGGAAGCGAAGGATTCTCCATTTTTTTGTTTTGTGTTGCAAAGGTCTGTCATAGATATTTCATGCTCAAAGTTATAGGAGAAATGATTCACAAATTTTTTCGGGAGCTCAGGAAAAGACCTAATGCCCAGGGGAAGATGTATGAACCACTCAGCGACTTGTCCATAGAGGCTTCTTGGAAATAGTCTCATTAGATATGTATCATTGTTTGAGACTTCTAAGCAAGCGAGGTAAAAATCCCTAAGATGATCCCTAGGGTCTCCCTTTCCCTTGTATTTGTCAAATTTTGGCGTTTCAAAATTCTTGGGGAAAGGGGACATGTACAATGTCTAATCAAATGGATAGGAGCAAATATTCTCAAAAGAGTAATGCTTGTGTTTGCCCCTAGTTTGCATATCATCTACCTTTTTAATCAAGGCCCGTACAATGGTTGTAAGATCCGGGGTTGGTGGCAGTTGAGGTGTGTGGGTTTGTTGATGGATGAGGTGTTGGAGATTGGGTGGTGTTTGATGTTGGAGGTTTTGGGAGATTGTGTTTTGGTACTGCGAGGTGGTGTGTTGGTTGGTTTGTGTGAGGTGTTGTTGGTAAGCGTAGATTTGTTGGAGAATATGGGGAGGTATTTGAGGGTTGGGATTATGATGTGTTGATGATGCTAGGGGGTTTGGTAGATATGTGAGATGAGAGGGATTGACACTAGATGGGTTGACGTTAGATGGGTTGACATGAGATGGATTGATGTTGGATGGGTTGGTCGTGTTTAAAGGTGGTTGTGAAAAGAATTGTCGCATGTATGCTATGGTTTGAGGGTTAAATGGAGGTACATTCATGGAAGTACTTGCATGTGTGAGGTTCCCTTGTATGCCCAAGGTGATTTGCAGAATGGAAGAGTTTATGGTAGTTGTGGTAGTGGATGTGATGACGGGTTGGGAGGTGCTAGGATTGGAGACACTTGCGAAGATTGTAGATGTAGTAACAGTAGAGCTTGTGGTGGCGGTAGATACAGTGGGAGTTGATGTTTGTGAGACAATAGGTTGGGTTCTTGATGTAGATGGTTGGGTCTTTGATGTAGATGGTTGGGAGGATGTGATAGGATTGATGTTAGAGGTGGATGGTTGGGACGATGTCGTGTTGTGGGGTGGTTGAGCACCAATTTTGAGGAGATAATCAAGATATCTATTTGGATCTGACCTTAGGATTTTGTCAAGTAGGTCCATGCTATCGGCATCTTGTGTAAAGCTGAAGACATCTAGATCATCTTGGGACATGGTGGTGGCATTTTGTGGTGGTGGTGGTTGCAAGAAATGGAAGGGATTTTCATTGGGATTATATGTCAGGATTTGAAAGACCGTGGGTAGGTTGTGTGTTTGATTGATTGGGAGGATGTTTTCATTAGTATTAGGCATCCCTATGCCCATATATTGTTCTGCCATTTCTTGATTTTTCTTGTGTTGTGATCTAGTTATGGGCATGCAAGTGTATGGATTTGATTTTGGAGATGGAGTGAAATGGGGATGGAGACCTTAGAGAATTTGGATTAAATTGTTGGACCCAAAGATGGATGTGGTAGTGAGATGAAGTAGAGAAGAAGATGGAGGGATGATTGTAGTGTGATGAAAGATCGATAATTCTTCAAAAAAGTGTTAATCTAAGGATGATAAGAATGGACGGTATTGACTTTTTGCACAAATTTGGACCAAAGGGTAGATGATGGATGATGTTTGCTTGAGGATGGTTTGATGGCAGAGATTTTTATGTTTTGATTTTGATGTTTGATATGAGGGATTAGGATGATGTTTTTCAAAAGGATTTGATGGTCAACTAATTGAGCTTAGGTAAGATCTAGATTTGTGCCACACAAATGGATGTTTCTCTTTGTTTGGGGTAGACTAATAACCTTACACAAAGAAGGATGATTATTTCACTTGAAAGGTTGACTAATGACTCTCCAAGCAAAATATGTGAATGATGAAATCTAGATCTAGCTTTAGCTCAAAGGGATGATGAGTTTTTGGTTGATGATTTTTTGATGGGTGTTTTGATTTGGAAGATTTTTGATATGTTTTTGGATTTTGGAATGATTTCTTGTGGCAAGGATTTTTTTGTTTTGGTCCAAAAAGGCATGTAAAGATTAATGAGGATGAATGGATATGATATTGAGTGGATTATGGTATTAGCAAAGGGTCCAATAATGATAATGATTGATTCTCTAAGGTCAAAATGAAGGTATGTTTGGAAAAAATTGGATAAAATGAGTGGGGTATGGACGGATTTTTGGAAGGTAATTATGGATTATGGCAAAGCAAGTCCTAAATATCTCAATGGAATTGGTCTTAGTTTTAGGCAAGTTAGTCTGCAATTAGCGCCAATCCACAAGTGAAATGGCACCAAAAGCAGACAAAGATGGTGCTAAAATAGGGCAGTGTTGGTCGAGGCTCTAAAAAAGGTGAATTTTGATGTCAAATTTGGATTTGATTTGATATGAAGTTTGATCAAATGATTTTTTATTGTCTCTTGGCAAGTTTCTTAAAAGCACTTCAAGCACAATAACACACAATAATCAAGATTTTGTTTGTGAAAAGACGTGTGATTTTCTTTAAACAAGCACTTTGTACAACCTAAGTCGAAGATATGACAATATTTGTTGAATCCCCTAGCTGCACCTATTCAAAGCTGGTAGCTCTAAGATCTTGGTAGCACCGGCTCCTCCTTACAATTGCACACTTCTCACGCATACCAAGATCCAGGTTTCCACGAAGGCTTGTCCCTCACCAAACCTTAGGATTGTCCCTGCTACCTCAGCTAAGAACCGCATGAATCAGGGTTGCTTCAAAGGTTTCCCTTCTGCATCAACAAATAGAAGGTTTTTGGCTTGCTAAACAAAGGATTGTAGTTGTGAATGGAAAAATGAGATAAATCAATAAAGATAATTAACCCAAACAACAATGAAATATGCGAATAACAAGAACAAACAAATGAAAGCATAAAACTTACAACCTTGTTACCCTGTGGCTTCCATTGGTTGCCTATTCTTTCTTGATCTTGAATGATGAAGGTTGGCCCTCAGGGAGCTTGCTTCCTTGCTTCGATTCCTCAAGATGACAAAATGAAATAGCTATGTGATATGATTTCCTGCATTACAATGGTATGAAGAAGAGAAGAAGAGAAGAAGAAGAAGATTCCCTAGAGGAATTTCGGCATAGTAAGGATGCTAGAAGAAGTCTCTCTAATTACTTAGAAAAGAGTTCTATTTATAGATTTTCTGAAAATAGAATGGAGGGTGAGGATCCACTGGTGAGATCAATGGCTCTCATTTTTTGTGAATCTTTAATTCATAAAAAATGAATTAAAAATTCAGAGTGGAGGATAGTGAGTTATGACAATTGAATTAAGAATCCTTGGTGGAGGATAATGAGTTATGACAATTGAATTAAGAATTCAAAGTGGAGGATAGTGAGTTATGACAATTGAATTAAGAATTCAGAGTGGAGGATAATGGGGAATAATTGAATTGAAAATTTAATTGGTGGAGGATAATGGGGGACAATTGAATTGAAAATTCAATTGGTGGAGGCTAGTGGGGGACATTGAATTGAAAATTCAATTGGTGGAGGATAGTGGGGAACATTGAATTAAAGATTCAATTTTGAATTTTGGAGGATATTAGCTAATTAAATATTAAGAATATGTAATTATATGTGCAACATGGTAAGGTGGAAGGGATGAGGTGGAAAGATGAGGTGGATTGATGAGGTGGATTGATGAGGTGGATTTAGGATTTGAGACATTAGAAGAATTTAGGGATTTTGTAGGATAATGAACCAATCAAATAAACTTTGAATATTTATTTAATTGACAGAAGAAAATATGAATTAAGATAAATATCAGAATATTTACTTAATTCGACCTGTGCCAATTTTAGGCTATTACATTTTGCCCCTCTTTGAAGCAATGTGTTTTATCACGTTGTTTCAAAGAATAAATAGTCTAATGATGATACATGCCCCAGTTTGCCCCTGGTGCAGGTTATGATAATAGGATGCCCCCTCGGGAGATTGGATGAGGAGAAGGTGGCAGGCGTGAGACGGACAATCTCACGATAAGATATGTTGACAGGAGACGAAATGGTTGAATGCAGAAGAAAGGGATGAATGATATGGAATGCAAGATAAAAATGATAACACACACAAGCAAGTATGCACAAATGACACAAGCACAAACAAGGTATTGCCCTTGTCGAGTGGTAAACCAATCATATGGATCGATGATGTCTGGTTTCAAGAATGAGATATGTCGTATAAGACTCCGGGTCTAGTTTCAATAATATAGCATCCTATCTAAAACATTTGATATGATAGTGTTGTCATGGTGGGGAACAATATATCCCTAGACCAACACGAAGGATAGTGTCTGGTTTCAGGAAATGAAGCATGTCATGTAAGACGTGTGTGTTGGTCTGGTTTCAACAATGCAACATCCTGCATAAGACAATTGATTGATTGATTGATTGATTGAGTTGGTTTACGACCGGACAAGGATCAAGATCACTGATTGTGATTAGATCATTTGACAAGATTGATTTGACTTGATTGGCATGGATTAAGGATAGACTTGCAATTAGATACGGTATGGATATGGATATGGGTACAGATATGAGGCGTAAATGGATATGATATAGATATGGATATGGATAGGAATATTCAGTTGGATACGGTATGGATATGGAAATGGATATTTGTCATCTTGAGATAGCAAGTATTTTGAAGCACTTTCATCATTGGGCTTTATTATGTTGTAAGAAAATACAAGCATCTAGGTATAATTAAATCGAGATGACCTGAGTATTGCTTACATGGATTTTGATTTAGCAAGTTGATACAAGCATCTAGCCAAAATTGAATCTAGATGATCTGAGTATTTCTTGCATTTTTCAACAGACAAGGATTGCCCCTTTTCATGTTTAGATCTCGGAGTCCTCGATGATCTTTTACCGATCGTGTCATTAGACAGAAATCGTCCCATTACTAAAGTTTGATCCACAAGCAGCAGACAAAGAAAATAATCATGCCCCCATCATAGCATCTCTAGCTTTTGGCATCCTCGAGTAGCATAGAAAGGCATGATAGCATAAATCAAGACTCTTAATCTAACCAACACAAAACATTCTTGTATTTAGATGTGTCTTTTTGCCATAATTAATATGAGTTTTAGCTTGAGTGTTTCGCTATGGTGCTCTGTTTTGCCTTGGATAGGTTGATGTTTTGCGTCATGATTTTTGTTGTGTTGGGAAGCGTGCATTACTGCATGCGCTTGTCTAGAGAAAGGTGCAGACACAAACAGAGAGAGGGACATACGACAAGACATGGGATGGATGGGAAAGTGGAGTGGACTCAGACAGATAGAAGGACTAGACATGGGATGAATAGGGAAAGTGGAGCCTCAAGGGCGCATTGATAATGGCCTTGCCTATGTGACAACGCAGAGGCAGCGTAGTTCGGGGCTTGAACCATGGATGGACTAGAGGATAGATGACAAGATATGAGATGGACTGGGAAGTAGAGCCTCGGGGGTGCATTAAGAATGGCCTTGCCTATGTGATAACTCAGAGGTGACGTAGTTCGACAAGAACCCTAATGGACCTAAGATATGGATCAGATGAGACGCGATATGGAACCGATATGGATCAGATAAGACACGATATGGAACCGATATAGATCAGATAAGACACGATATGGAATAGCTATGGAATAGATATGGACAAAACAATACTGATGACAAGGAATCACCACAGATATGGATGGAAGATAGGAGATACGGATGGTTATGAGGATGGGCAATAGTGGACAGAAGGAAACAAGGATGTGATCTCCAAGGACTATGTCGCATAAGTGTAACCTGCCCTATTGTAGGTAGAGTACGTAGGATTGTTCATGACAATGATAATGATGATAGACGGATGAGAGGATAATGAAGGATTGGCATGTTTGAGAGGGATAAGGTATGTCAAGAGACATCTAAAACATTTGTCAACATTGTGCCCCCAATCTTTATCAAGACCAAAGAATAGAGGAAAGGAAGTTTGGATGGATGGACGGGACATGATAAGTATGTAATGGATAGAGGATAGGATAGGAAATGGTATGAAAGGAAACTAGTAGGAGAAGAGTGATATGCCGATGAGACAAAGTGCCCCCAAGTGTGAGTGACATAGAAGATCAACTTTACACATGATGCCTGTTTGCCAGGTTTTCATCATGGTACTTATCCAAAGCGCCTGTTTGCCTGGTTTTCACCATTGGATGAAGGGATTTTTCTTTACTATTTTCTTTTTCTCTTTTTTTTTTGTTTTGAATATTTAGATTGGAGAAGGTGGGTATGGAAAGACTCAAGTATATAGTTCCTTGAAAGGTGATAGTCCTGCTAGATAGATACTGTCGAATGGACCATGTCAAGTGTTCTCACAGATGTTGGTAGGGGATTGCATGAAAGTGAGATATGAATATGAAGATAGCAGATTATGGAAGGTGCGATAGTGGAAGATGATGCGGAATATGGAGGGAAGGCTTATGCAAAAGCATGGACCATAGGATGAGGAAGATATGTAGGATAATAGTGGAAGGTAGGGGAGATGGAATTATATGAAAATGTTGTGGAATGGAAGGGAATCATGACCAACGGTTGCACATGTCGTGGTAAACATTGAAGCTGGTGATGGGAAAGTAGTGTAGGAAGCAACAGAGACTTTTGCTAGTGGATGCATGACGTAGGCATGTAGGGTTCCACATAGGCTGAGTATTGTCCTGATTTTTGTTCGTCATGTGAGATGGAAGAATTTGAGAGCCTTGGATGGAATGGGAGAAAGTAGATGGTTGGAATTCTTGAGAGGTGGATGTCTCATGTAACTTTAGGGCTTTTTGCTTGGGTACCCAAACCAGTTTGTTTTTAGGTAGTACCTGTGAAGGTATGGGTTTGGGTGTATGCAGCTTTTGTGCAGCTTGCGAAGTAATCATGTGTTGCTTGGGGACCCACACTTTTTTCAGTTTAGCATTGAGGTGTATGGGTGTATGTAGCTGTTGATATGGATAATGCTTTGATTCTTGGCTTTTATATCCTAGGTCATGAGGACTCTTAGGATATTTTACTTTATGGGTAGAGGCATCCACATATTTGTCATTGAATCCCCGTGGGAAGGTAGAAGTGAGGTTGGTGAAAGCTCCTTGTTTAGACAAAATGTGCATTTGTCGGCCATGATTGGGATACTTGGAGGATGTATAGATAGATGGATAAGGTGTTGGAAGTAGTGGTGGTAAATGGCATGGGGGGATATTAGGAGTTGGAAGTAGCGGAGGTAGATTAGATGGTGGGATATTAGGAGTTGGAAGTAGCGGAGGGAGTTTGGATGGTGGAAGGTGTATGGTCACATGCTTTTGGGATGTGTATGATAAGGGAGGTGGGATATTAGGAGTTGGAAGTAGCGGAGGGAGGTTGGATGGGGGAAGGTGTATGGTCACATGCTTTTGACAATTGTAGGATGATGGAGGTGGAATGGCGACATATGTTTTGGGGATATGATAGGGTTTGCGATGGAAAGTGGTAGACTTAGGAGGAGTGGAGGAAGTACCAACATCTTGAGTTTGCTCACCTTGGGGTATGTATCCAAGGCCGTATGAAGGTGGAGGAACGTTGACATGGATGGGTTCCAAGATACCTTGTTCATGAAGGCCTAAGCCTTTACCTTGATAGTTCATATTCTGGAGTATGTGGTGGACAACAGGATTATGTATAGGTGCACTAGCAGTGAGTTCCTTATTAGATGAGGAAGAGGTGATAGCAAATAATGGTTGATGGTGTTCTAAGAAAGAACATTCATGCATGAAGGTAGTAAGACCAAGGATATATGGTGTAGTCTTTGTAGCATAGTCAATAACAGATGGTGAGGGATCATTACTGGTGTGATCTTCTACGCTTGCTTGGGAGGCAAGTGTCTCATCAAGGGAAGTGGAAGTTGTTGGATCACAGATGTGACTAGGTGGAATATGGATAGGAGTAATGGAGGTTTCTTGCTCATGGATGGGTATGGGATCAAGTTGTTCATGGAGAGGTTCATGATTATGGATATCATCTGGATCATAGAAAAGCCATTGGATCTCTAGCTCAGGCATAGGATCAAGTTGCTCATGGATAGCTTCTTCATCAATGGTAGTATCTTGATCAGGAAAAAGATATAGGTTATGCCTAGTGGGAGATTGGATCTCTTGCTCATGTATAGGTATAGGATCTTTGAAGAGATAAAGGTTATGAAGGGGTCAGCTGGGAATGTTTTGATCTTGGTTTAGACAAGGGTGAATGTCTCCACATGCTCTAAGGTGTGCTCTTGACATACCTCTTGGGTTGCTTGAATGGAAGTAGAAGGCTCTTGGATAGGCTCTTGGTTGGCAATATGGATGGTTGAGGGACCTTGACTTTGGTTCATGATAGGAGGTTCTTCGATAAGCTCAAGGGGTTACGGATGACATGAAGGCATTGTAAGCGTTGACAAGACATTGGAAGAATCTTTGGTAAGGTCAAGGACCGGAGTTTGGGGACATGGTTGACTCTCAACTAGTAGTCCGTGGATCACATCCTTCGTAGGTGTATGGATAGGTGAATGAAGGGATTTTTCTATCTCCTTAGCTTTTCTCTAGTTGTATAAATGTGGAAAAACTCTTTTCCACAAATCATCTGAGGATTCCTTGGTTGTCAGTTTAGAGCTGGGGGAACTCGATGGCGATGTTGGCGTAGGACTGGTATGTTTTGGAATATGTGTCTTAGAAGACAGTGAAGGAGGACTAGTAGACAGAGTGGTATACGATTTTCAACTTGAGGGGGCGGTTGCCTTGTCATGAGTACGGGAAAAGGATATGTGATTTTGGGGTGAGGCATAGCTAGTACTGGCATGTTCAGCTTGCAAGCTTGTCCATTCTTGTTGTAAGATGTTGATTTGTTGAATAATTGCTATACACTCTTGGGGCGAGGGACCTAATTTTATTTGCAATTGTAGAGATTGGATTTTTTGCTTAAGATGTTCTACTTTGTTTGCCATTGACACAAGACTAGAAAAGATGACTAGTTTGGATGTGCAGCATTAAATGCGTCGTAACAGAATGCAGAGGTGTCATAAGTCGAGACAAGTGTGTCAATTCTAGTTTTTGATTGGTTTGGCAATGTTTAATGATCACACATGTACAAGCATGAGTCACTCACATAAGACACAATAAGTAATTTTGAATTGTTGAATTTGAAGAATATGCTGATTAGTAAACAAGCACTTGTGGAAGACACATCAACATGCCCTAATGTCTAGTTTGATGTAGGGTATGGCCAATTAGGTTTGGGCAATGTTTACACGAGGTTGACAAGGGATTGAAAGTGAAATCTTGTCACACAGCTGGGAGAAGGGGGTAACCCACCCTTCACCTTCACTTCCCAAAGGTAGAAAGTTCTTTGGGGCTTAGCCAAGTGATAAGATTCCAATTGCAATGAGGGTGTCTTTCAATTCAGCCTCAGATGAGGTCATCCCTAGGGGTGATGAAATCCCCTAGCAGGCCTCCTAGAAAAGGGTAAACAAAAGCGAATCAAGTGCGGTGTTTTTGATCTCCAAGGTCACCTTGTGGTGCGAGGAGAGAGCATACACACGCACTCTTGATTCACACTTGCACTTGTAAATTAACCTTTAAGAAATTGAAATGTGTGAAAGACACGTCAATCAATGGTTCTTTTTAGTCCAATTAGAAGATGTGATTGAAGACACTGGTTGATTTTAAGCCCAATTTCAATGATGTGTAATCAAACAAGGTTCGTTTTAGAAGCCCAAGTTGAAGTGTGTTTGCAAACAAGATTATGAAGAAATGAGAGATAGAATGAGTGCACCTAGATTGTTTTTGCTATCCAAACTGATGTAGATGTTGATCCTGATGTTGTTCCAGCCTGGAATGATCACCTGCAAGTCACAAAATCGAAAATGAAGCACGTAGACTAGCCAAGGAGATTGTTATGTGAAAGTTGATAATCTGATAAAATTGGATGAAAAATGAACTGATACAAAGAAATGAAGTGCATAATCAGATTCTAGATGAAATTCCATACACTTTGAAAAAAAAATTCACTGAAAAATGATCAAATTTGCTCCCGTTATGATGGTTTAAAGTTTAAAGGCAAGTTTGACTTCGACTGCGAGAAAAGACTAGAAAAATGTACCATCACCTAAAAATTTCTTCACAATGGCAAAGGTTGTTCTTCCAGCTTTCCAAAAATTCCACATTTGCAAATATTCGGTTCCATATGCAAACATTACGAAAAGTTGAAAAAAATAGCCTATTTTGCTATGTTGAAAGTCAAAAAAAAGAAAAAATAAAAAAAATATATATTTTTTTTATTTTTTATTTTTTAATTTATTTTAATTTTGTCATTTTTCTTGTTTTTGTAGTTTAATTTTTTTTTATGAATTGTTATGTTGATATTTGGTTTTATTTTGATATCCTTGTTTTTGATTTTTTGTGTTTTGAAAGGTTAGTTGAAAATTTATTTTGTTTGTTGTTTTGCTTTTTTGAAAAGTTGGTTTTAAAAAAAAAAAATGTTTTTTTTTTTTTTTTTTGTTTGGGTTTGGTATGTTGTGTTTGTTTTTGTTTAATGGATTTTGTGTGTGGAGGGTAGATGGTGGAAGTTTGGGCGGAGGTGGCTGGGCGGAGGTGTTGCTGGGCGGCGGTGGCTGGGCAGCAGGCGGAGGCTGATCTGCATTCGGGGGTGAGTGGCGGTGGCAGGTGGGGTTGGGCAGGGCGCAGGCCACAGGGAGCAGGCGAAGGTGGAGTTGTGGTGGAGGTAGAGCGGCACAGGTGGCGCGGGGTGCAAGCAAAGGAGATATAAAGAACTAACAAGTGATACTTACAACCTTTACCTGTCGGCTTCCATTGGTCGCCTATTCTTTCTCGATCTTGAATGATGAAGGTTGGCCCTCAAGGAGCTTGCTTCCTTGCTTCGATTCCTCAAGATGACAAGTAGAAATGGCTATGTGATATGATTTCCTGCATTACGACGGTATGAAGAAGAGAAGAAGAGAAGAAGAAGAAGATTCCCTAGAGGAATTTGGGCATAGTAAGGATGCCAGAAGAAGTCTCTCTAATTGCTTAAAAAAAGTTCTATTTATAGATTTTCTAAAAATAGAATGGAGGGTGAGGATTCACTGGTGAGATCAATGGCTCTCATTTTTTATGAATCTTTAATTCATAATGGATGAATTAAAAATTCAGAGTGGAGGATAGTGAGTTATGACAATTGAATTAAGAATCCTTGGTGGAGGATAATGAGTTATGACAATTGAATTAAGAATTCAAAGTGGAGGATAGTGAGTTATGACAATTGAATTAAGAATTTAGAGTGGAGGATAATGGGGAATAATTGAATTAAAAATTCAATTGGTGGAGGATAATGGGGGACAATTGAATTGAAAATTCAATTGGTGGAGGCTAGTGGGGGACATTGAATTGAAAATTCAATTGGTGGAGGATAGTGGGGAACATTGAATTAAAGATTCAATTTTGGATTTTGAAGGATATTAGCTAATTAAATATTAAGAATATTTAATTATATGTGCAACATGGTGAGGTGGAAGGGATGAGGTGGAAAGATGAGGTGGATTGATGAGGTGGATTTTGTGAGGTGGATTTAGGATTTGAGACATTAGAAGAATTTAGGGATTTTGTAGGATAATGAACCAATCAAATAAACTTTGAATATTTATTTAATTGACAAAAGAAAATATGAATTAAGATAAATATCAGAATATTTACTTAATTCGACCTGTGCCAATTTTAGGCTATTACAGTAGTAAGTGCATTCGTTCAGGTGGCCATACGTGTGGTAGCGCTACTCTCCGTTATGGAGTCTCCCAGCCTCCAAGGGTTACGCCTTGGAAGGTTTTGGGGGAGGTTGGCTGTCGGTATGACACAACGACACCTGTTGCTTGCGACTTTCGTCACAAACACATTATTTTATATAACGGCTCAAAAGAGCTTGGCTTTAGCTTGTTGCCACTTGGGTCATTCCCACCTTTCGAAGTGGGGTGGCAGGCCCTCTAAAGGATTAACAAAAGCAACACAACCACAAAAATACTTTTGATCCCCAAGTTCATACAAAGATGCGAGGGGAGAGCATATGTATTCTTTGTGCTTGCATCACACTAAACAAGGTTTATTTTAGTTCTTTGGATTATGTTGGGGGTGATTTATGCAAGTGTTGTGAAAATCTTTTGATTCCCAAGGTCACCAATGGTGTGAGGGAAGAGCATACACTTTTCATGCTACAAACATCATCACGAAAACATTTCACACAAATTTGATTTGTTTTCTTGTTTATATGAGTGAAGAATGCAGATTGTTGTTCTTTTTAATCCAATGAGTTTATTGATGCACTTTGTGGTTCTTTTTAAAGCCCAAAATCAAAATGTTTTGTAGAGTTGTTGGCAAGCACTTGTGAATTTTAGAACACCAAATTCAAATGTTTGTTCTAAGCTAAGGCACACACAAAGATTTTTTTGTTGGTTGTTGATCAATTTTTATTGCACCAAATCAAAATATTGTTTAAGCTAACATGCAAGGGTTGTTTTTAATTCCCAAATTGAAGTGTTTGTTTTAAACTAAAGATAAACACCCTACAAAAACTTGTTAGTGGCCGCAAAATGATGGTGATGACTTGCAAACAACTTATCAATCCCTGCACAGAACGCAAAGTCAGTCTCTAAAAATAGCGCTAAAACAGAGACCTAATGGCGCCACTGAGGATTGCAATGGCGCTAATGACAGAAATGACCAAGAAAACCTAACACCTAGACAAATAGCACTAATGTAGAGACAGATAGTGCTGATTTACATAAAGGTGCTAGAACAGAATACAAAATACGCCATAATACAATATTGCGCTAATAAAACACACAGAAGGCATCATAAATGAAAATAGCGCTAATATGACATGTAGAAAGCGTTAAAACAGAAAATAGCGCTAATATGACTCTAACAATATGCCACTATGCATGCAGTCGAATGGTCTGGTCATAGTTGCGAATAGCGCCAATATGGGTTTTGATAGTGCCGATACAAGCCTGAACGTGTTCGTCCTACAAAATAGAGGTGTTTCTAGCCAAGATAGAGGGTTAAACTGCACAGACCAAGAGCTTATTAGTCCTGTTAGCCCAACGAATGGAAACAAGACAAGACCAATGCCAAAAATGTATGCTTTGTTCTTTTAAGAAAATTTTGACATAACTTCTCCCTCCTCATTCAAGATTCCTACAAAAATAAAGAGCATCTAGACAGGAAAAACAACGGGAAGAATAGGAGTTAGATGTATAGGTGAGTAAGATTTAAGAGAAAATGTGCTTTGTCAGATAGCGCTAAAACAATATATAGTGCCAAAATACTCCAGAGATAGTGCCACTACGCAGGTGTATAGTGCCAGACCTACAAAATCATGTCTTAAACACAAAAACTCACAAGAAAAGATTAGATATGGACCTTGTGGGTCCCACCGGGCATGCCAATGTGATTGAAAAAATCAAACCAAAGGTAAAACATAAACTAAATGCATGACAAAACAAAAGAGTTTATACCTAGATAAGAAGACCCAATCTCATCAAAAAAGGAAAGAAGCTTTGCACCCAAGAACTCCTAAGATAAGATATACCCTAATTGATTCAAATGTGAAATGCTATCTCAAAGACAACTCACTAATTAGCTCAATAGATATTTTGGCATGATAACATTACCTGAAAAATTCGATCCCAAATGGCTTGGGAGAGGTTCTATTTATAGATTTGTTTGGAGAGATTTTGATCCAAGGGTGGAGATTGGTTTGGAAGATCAATGGTGGAGGATAAAAGTGATGTGGAGGGCCTAGATTTCATTTTGGAGGATGGAGGGCTACGAAAAAAGTGAATCTTTTATTCATTCTTGGGAAAAGGGTGAAATAAATGAGGTTGGGTGAGATGAATTATTTGTGAATTAAAGATTCATATGGGGAATGTAAAATGAATTAAAAATTTATTTGGGGATGAGTGGGCATAAATGAGGTATGGCATGGGTAAGGGGTTGTAAGAGAATTAAATGTGATGTTGGACTTATTTTAATAAAAAATTGACTTATGTGGATATATTCCAATTTTTTCTTTGGAGGATGTGGAGAAGGGTGTTAAGGTGGATTTGACCATCTTAATGAGAGGTTCAAGATTAATTAAATAAGGTTGTATTTAATTAATCCTAAGGCTAGGATGAGGTAGGCTCGGGTAGGCAATTAAATAATAGTTATTTAATTATCTAGGGTAGGGACAGGTCAATTAATAGGCTAAATTAATTAGTTAAACATGATTTAGCTAATTAATTGTGTTTAGTGAAGTGGGTAAAATTGACCAAATAAATATTACATATTTATTAAATCAATTGGCTAAAGTTTGGACTACTGAATTAATGGAATTAATTCAATTGTTGGGGATAAAATGATGAAAAATTGGGTAATGAAGGGATAATTAATTAAATAAAAATTTAATTAATTGATTAGAAGGGGAATTGGTATGTTTAGGGATGTCGGGAGTCGGTTTAACGATGAAGACAATTTTAGGTGTCTATAAGGATATCCCCTATTTTGTTAATTCTGGGAGTTAGACTAAGAATAAAAATTCTTGTTTCTTAGATGTGTCACCTCAGTGGTCAACTTCTTTAGCTGAGCATCTATCTTGTTGATACCCTCTTTCTCTTCCTGAACCTTAGCTACAATATTATCCTAACTAGGAGAAAAGAAAGAAGAACCATTTCCATTTGTTTTATTCTTAGTAGGAGCAAATCCTGGATGTAACACTATTTGGTCGTTTCCTTGAGGATGGACTGCATTGATAGGAGGAATTTGTAGTGAATGAGCTACTGGAGTAGAATGTTAAAAAGCTCCATTAATATACTGCATCTGATTGGGAAATGCAGGAGGTCCTATACTAGGTATAGGTCTATGACCTACCTTTTTCATCTATGTATTAGCTTTCCCAGCCTCTGAATAAGCACCAAATAGATCTGTGGGGGCAGTAGTGGCTCTTCTCACAAACATAGAGGTCAAAAGATCTAAATTTGAATAATAAACCAGTAATGATGCATCTGCAACAATGACGTATGGGGCTACAAGATTAGCATAGCCCTTTTGAAATCTATCATTGAAGTTGGAAATAAGTTCACATTCTCCCTGCCTAATATCAGCAAAGTGATGGTAAATGGTGGCAACATCCATAGGGATCATGTATGTAGCCTTAAAAGTGTCTTCTAGTAACTGCGAAGAGTTGATTGAGTTCCTAGGTAGATTCACATACCACTGGTATGCCTCTTCTCTTAAGGAGTAGGGAAACAACCTATAGACTACGTCCTCATGTTGAATTCATTCTCTAAAGCAAGCTTCCTTGAAAATCCAAAGATGATCTTCTACATCCTGATATAGATGATATCTAGGCCAGAGCTTGTCTAGATTCTTTGGTAAGGCATTGTAATTTTCAAAGGTCAGAGGTGAATCATTGTTAAAGAAAGCCATAGAGATTTGCACATGAACTACTATTGGTGGTGTAACTAGTGAATTGGGACCTACAGGTCTGGATTAGACACTAGCTGAACGTGGTCTAGGTCTAATAGCAAGTAATTCTTGTAAAGGTCCAATGGATCTTGACCTAGTGGAAGGTCAGTGAACTAGCTCAACAGCTCATAAAAATCTTTGGATATTCTTACTCAAATTTCACAAAGATAGGGGTGAATTCTTTTTAAGAATAAATATTTGTTGTAAATTAAGGTGTCTCAACCTTGGTAATTCCTTGTATTTTTTGCATTACATTTATTCCTTTATTTCCTATTGTATTAATTGGATGCAAATCCTATGTTGTCATATTGTGGGAGTTGGCACGGTGATGTGTCATCCTACATGTGGCCTATGACCACATGTAATTTTGTTCTCACATGAGGAGATAGGCGTCCCCACTTAGTGGTAGGAATATTTTGCCATGTGTCGGCATCTTGGATTTTGTGTAAGGGAATATTGACCGAAATGGTCATGACAGATTCCTATGATGAAGTTATGACATGTAAGAGTCAGAAATAGAATATACTATGACAGGTATGGACATGTGTCGAAGAGCATCTTTGAAAAAGGCATCTTTGGGTGCCCCAAGGTGGACTATGACATGTTGTAAGAGAATATGCTATTTATAGCCTGTGTATGATATATTCTCTTACAGTTGTAAGTTATGACAACTATGATAGATTCTATGACGGTTGTAAGAGTCGTAAGAGCATCTGTCATAGCCCATTTTGGAAATAGGTGACCTCCTTGGGATGGGGTGACTTGACAAGTGTCAGGATCATCCTACAGTGTTGGACAAGTTTCCATAGGCGTGGGTTTTGGGCCATGAGGCCATGTTGGACACCCATCTTAATGTGGAGCCATTTTTGCCTTGTATTTGTTATATAAACGGATGCTTTTGAGAGGAGAAGTACCACAGGTTTTACATGTACTGTTATGCTACTGGAACATCTCCAAATACGAGTGTCGAAGACTCCCATAAGAGTATTGGCTCTATGTTGTATTGTAACCTTCATTGTTTATGGAATACATTTGAGCTGTGTTTTGGAGTGTGGGGTTTTTTACCCGTAAGGGTTTTCCCCACATATATCTTGTGTCTCTCTTCTTCTGTCTCACTTTCTTGTGTATGTGTTTTTTGAAATATATCTGTTAGTGGGTTAACATAGTTATAATTGTAAATATAAAATTGAATTTGCACTCTCTTCCCCTCATTAGATTAATGTAGGAAGCATTTTTCGCACACCTAGCTTTCTTTCAGTTGGTATCAGAGCCTAGCCAGTTTTGTTCCTAGCTACTGGGTAGGGGTTTTTTGAGCTAATCTTAGGTTGAGTGGGAGTGTTGTGTAGAGTATTCTATATCTTGTTGTAGCAAGCAGATGGCAACCACATCCAGAAGATTTGAGGTGGAGAAATTCAATGGCACTAATTTTGAGTTGTGGAAACTCAAGATGGAAGACCTACATGTTGATCATGATCTATGGGAAACCGTTGATGGTACTAAACCTACGGCAATGTCACAATCTAATTGGGACCTCAAAGATTGGAAGGCTAAGGGTCTCATAAGAGTCTATCTAGCTGACTTTGTCTTGTTGAATGTCCATGAGGAGAAGATTGCTAAAGAACTTTGGAAGAAGCTGGGATCTGTTTATCAGGCCAAGTCCCTGGTGAACAAGCTCTTTCTGAAAAATAAGTTGTTTTCTCTGAAGATGGAAGACAGAGGATCTATTGTGGACCATTTGAATGCTTTTAACATGATTGTTGCATAGTTGACATCCGTGGGTGTGAAAATGGAGGAGGAGGATCGATGTATGACCCTACCTTGTTCTTTGCCAGATTCATGGGATCATCTTGTCATGGCTATCGGAAGCACTACAACCACCTTCACGATGGATGAAGTAGTGTCTTCGTTGCTATCTAAAGAAATGTAGAGAAAGACATCTGAGTCAGCCAAAGAAAATCTTGTGGTTCGTGGAAGACCCAAAGAGAAAGGGAAGAAGGATAAGAAAGGTGAAAAGGGAAGATCCAAATCTCATGGGAGATCCAAATCTCCTGGAAAGTCCAAGGCCCTTTGTTGGAACTATGGGAAAACTGGGCATTTCTGAAAGGAATGTAAAGAGGAGAAGAAAAAGAAGAAGAAGAATGCTCCTGATTTAGATTCTGACAAGTCACAAGATGATGGTGATGCCTTCATCGCAGCCCCGGTCACCCATGCATCTGATGATGTGTGGTTGATTGATTCTGGTGCATCATTCCACATGACCTCGCATCGAGACTGGTTTATGAAGAATGAAGAGTTTGATGGTGGAAGAATGTACCTGGGTGATGATTCTCATCTAAAGATTGTTGGTCGTGGAAGAGTCTCAATCTGATTCCTTGATGGATGAGTGAAGGGAATTATTGGGGTTATGCACATCCTAGGCCTAGTACAGAACTTGCTTTCTGTAAGTATGTTGAATGATGTAGGTGTGCAGGTTGTCTTTTCAAACGATGGATACACGATGACTAGAGGATCTATGGTGCTTGTGAAGGGTACTCGAAGAGGTACCCTATTTCAATTGGAGACATGCACTTCACAATGCAATAGTTCTTATGACTCGAAGAAAAGAGTTGCAATCACTTCATCACCACCATCTGAACAAGTAGTGAAAAGTCTATTGTAACACATTCTGATGGTAGTGCACATGCTTTGGAAGTTAAACTTCCTACTAAAAAGACTATGTTATGGCATTTGAGATATGGCCACATTGGTGAGAAGGGTCTATGTACCCTAAAAAATAAAAACATCGTTGAAGGGTTAAATGATTGTAATCTCGAGTTTGACTTTTGCGAACATTGCATTTATGGAAAGTAAAACTGTGTTCAGTTTTACCCTAGCTCTCACAAGTCTTCTGGTGTATTGGATCTTATTCATTCTGATGTGTTTGGTTCTATTAATGTTTCTTCAATTTCCAAATCTGTATATTTTGTATCTTTCATAGATGATTACAGTAGGACATGGGTTTATTTTATCAGAAGTAAGACTGAAGTCTTTAGTTGGTTTAAAGAGTTTAAAGCCTTTGCTAAAAATTAGACTAGTAAAAAGATTAAGTGTTTGAGAACTTATAACGGTGGTGAGTTTTGTTTGGCAAAGTTCAATAAGTTCTGTAAGGAGCAAGGGATTGAAAGACATAAGACAACTCCATACACCCAGCAACAAAATGGAGTTGCAGAGAGGATGAACAGAACACTGATGGAGAAGGCTAGGAGTATGCTTCGTGGAGCAAGCCTTGAATAAAAGTTTTGGGCTGAAGTTGTAGCCACTACTTGCTATCTGGTAAACAAATCTCCTACATTAGCTCTTGTTGATAAAACACCTATGGAGGTGTGGTCTAGTAAGAAGCCTCCAGTTAGACATCTTCGTGTTTTTGGTTGTGAGGCATATGCACATGTGCCTAGGGAGAAACGGTCTAAATTGGAGAACAAGGCTGTTAAGTGTATCTTCATTGGCTATGGTGTCGGTGTGAAAGGATACAAGCTTTGGGATCCTGTGGCTAAAAAAGTGTTTTATAGCAGAAGTGTTATCTTCAAAGAGATAACACCTTCTTTCATTGTTCTACAACCAGAACAGACATAAAAGAAAGAGGATGCGGTTCAGTTTCCTTCTACCCCTGAGAAGACTTAATAGATAGACCCTGTGAGACTTGATGATGAGGAGAGCTCTAGCAGCTTTGAAAGCTCAGAAGAAGCAGAATCTCAACCTCAGCCATTGAGGAGGTCTACACGAACAAGAAAGCAACCTGGTAGGTTTGGTTATTCATTACTTGATTCTAGTGCTTTTGCTCTACTTATTAACACTGATGAGCCTAGAACTATGAAAGAGGCTATGGGCATGAAAGATGCAAGTTCCTGGAAGAAGGCCATGGAAGATGAGATGGCTTCTTTGGAAAAGAATAGAACATGTAACTTAGTGCCTTTGCCTGATGGACGGAAATACGTTGGATGCAAATGGGTGTTCAAGAAGAAATTCAGTGCAGATGGTAGTGTTGAAAAGTACAAGGCTAGATTGGTTGTGAAGGGGTACTCACAAGTGGAGGGAATTGATTATGGTGAAATTTTCTCTCCCGTTACAAAGCTGACATCCATTCGATTTATGCTATCTATTGTAGTTACTTATGACTTAGAGGTAGACCAGATGGATGTGAAGACAACTTTCCTTCATGGTGATTTGGAGGAAGAAATCTACATGTCACAACCAGAGCATTACATAGGGAAAGGTAAAGAAAATTTGGTTTGCAAGTTAAAGAAGTCTTTGTATGGTTTGAAGTAGTCTCCTAGGATGTGGTACTTGAAGTTTGATGCCTTTGTGTTGTCAATTGGCTATCTGATATCGCAATCTGATCATTGTGTGTATTACAAGCTTGACAATGATCGCATTCTCATTATTGCATTGTATGTTGACGATATGTTGTTAATTGGGAATTGTAAGAATATGATTTCTAACTTGAAGTCTCAGTTGTTAGCACAATTTAAGATGAAAAATCTATGGGCAACCAGGTACATTTTGGGAATGGAAATTAGAAGAGATAGAGCTAACATAAAACTTTGGTTAAGCTAGAGTAAGTATGTGAAGACCATGTTGGATAGGTTCAGCATGGCAGATTGTAGACCATTGTGTGTTCTTGTTTCATTGGGGGACAAAGTTGTCTATTAATGATTGTCCAAAATCTCCTAGAGAGGTAGAGGACATGAGCAGAGTACCTTATGCTAGTGTTGTTCGCAGTTTGATGTATGCTATGGTCTGCACAAGACTAGATATTGCCCAAGCAATGGGAGTCCTTAGTCAATTTATGGCTAATCATAAACGGGTACATTGGGATGTAGTTAAGCAAGTGTTCAAATATTTGAGGGGTACTTCCAAGTATTCCATTTTCTATCATGGCAATGCTACAGGACCTCCGCATTCAATTTGTATTCATAGGTTTGTGGATTTTGATTGGGCATGTGACATTGACAATAGGAGATCCACCAGTGCCTATGTGTTCACTATGTTTGGTTTTGCAATTAGTTGGATGAGTAAGCGACAACCTGTGGTTGCTTTATCCATAACAAATGTTGAGTATATGGCAGCAACTCATGCTTATAAGGAAGCCATTTGGCTTAAGAGATTGTGTTTAGATATTGGTGTTGATGCAAGACAGATTACGATTTGTTGTGACAGTCAAAGTATGATTTGCCTTGCAAAGAATCCAACTTTCTATCCCAGAACAAAGCATATTGATGTGCAATTTCACTTCGTGCGAGACATGGTAGATGATGGGAAGGTAAATTTGGAGAAGGTAGATACTTTGAAGAATGTTGGAGATGCATTGACGAAGCCAGTGGGCACAGAGAAGTTCAGATGGTGTTTGGAGTCTATGGGTCTCTCAACCTATAGCAGTTAAATCCTATTAATTCTATTGGCTCTTACAAGGTGTTCGACAAGTGGGAGAATGTTGGTAATTAAGGTGTCTCAACCTTGGTAATTTTTTGTATTTTTTACATTGTATTTATTCATTTATTGCCTATTGTATTAATTGGATGCAAATCCTATGTTGTCATATTGTGGGAGTTGGCACGGTGATGTGTCATCCTACATGGCATATGACCACATGTAATTTTGTCCTCACATGAGGAGATAGGCGTCCCACTTAGTAGTAGGAATATTTTGCCATGTGTTGGCATCTTGGATGTTGTGTAAGAGAATATTGACCGAAACAGTCATGACCGATTACTATGACGAAGTTATGACATGTAAGAGTCAGAAATAGAAGATACTATGACAGGTATAGACATGTGTCGAAGAGCATCTTTGAAAAAGGCATCTTTGGGTGCCTCAAGGTGGACTATGACATGTTGTAAGAGAATATACTATTTATAGCCTATGTATGACAGATTCTCTTACAACTGTAAGTTATGATAGCTATGACAGATTCTATGACAGTTGTAAGTCATAAGAGCATCTGTCATAGCCCATTTTGGAAATAGGCGACCTCCTTGGGATGGGGTGACTTGACAAGTGTCAGGAGCATCCTACATTGTTGGACAAGTGTCCATAGGCATGCGTTTTGGGTCATGAGGCCATGTTGGACCCCCATCTCAATGTGGAGGCATTTTTGCCCTGTATTTGTTATATAAATAGGTGCTTTTGAGAGGAGAAGTACTACAGGTTTTACATGTACTGTTATGTTGCCGGAACATCTCCAGATATGAGTGTCGAAGACTCTTGTAAGAGCATTGGATCTATGTTGTATTGTAACCATCATTATTTACGGAATACATTTGAGCTGTGTTTTGGAGTGTGGGGTTTTTTACCCATAAGGGTTTTCCCCACGTATATCTTGTGTCTCTCTTCTTCTGTCTCATTTGTTTGTGTATGTGTTTGCTGAAATATATATGTTAGTGGGTTAACATAGCTATAATTGTAAAGATAAAATTGAATTTGCACTCTCCTCCCCTCATTAGATTAGTGTAAGAAGCATTTTCTGCACACCTAGCTTTCTTTCAATATTTATGGTCAATTATCCCAAGGGATGATATATTTATGCAATATTTGCAAAGACACAAAGCTTTTAGTTTAAGGTCTAGATTATAACAACTTGTTATGTCAGAAAATGCCCTCTTGGGGCTTTTCCCTCTTAAGGTTTAGTTCTCAGGTCCTTAAATTGCATTTAGAGCATCTTGCATGTTAATCTTGACTCTTGATGAGAAAACCCTGAAGTCTTATGGCAAATAGGACCTAGGGGTGCTATTTTAATGATCACTAAATAGAAACGAGCGGGTGGACTTGGATGCTAACGCCTTATTCCTGCCCTATTTTAGGTCTGCCCTAAATTGAAATGTTGGTTTTATGACCGTTATTTAGGTCCTATGCCGACATCTCAAGTTTGAATTATGAAATTTTTAGCGGGAAGCTTTGTAGTTGCATATATAAGCATGATTAGGTTTCATTTGGAAATGAGAGATGGAAATTAGATGGGCATTTTGATTTACAAGCTTATGTTTGTGGTGCCCACCCATGTGCATCTCTTATTGTATCCTATTATTTCTAGGGTTAGATTAAACGATATATTGAGTTGATTATTATATGATGTATTTGAAAGATGGATATGTGCCTTGCTAGATTATGCATCCTCATTGGTCATTATATGTTACTTCGGCTATGATCTCCATTGTTGGATTTGATGTTTTGCCTTGAGTGTGCAGGATATATTTTTACAAGTGCTTGACCAATGAGTGGGATGTGGAGAAGTTGACATGGGACGCTTAGTCATCTCTCCTTACCTAGCCCTAGTGGTCAAGTTGTTGACCATGTGTTTCTTGTGGTAGGTTGTTTGCTTAGCCCATCCTATCTAGTTGTGAATTAAAGGATATTTTTGGTGTTTATGTAGTTTGCCTCCCATATGAATTTGTTGTGATTCTGGACCCTTGTCTTATGATTAAACTCGTAAAGTGTGTGTGAGTTCTTTGTGTGTGTTTCTTCTAGCTTTTCGCATTATATTTTAATTTATTTAAAAAAATGTATATTCTGTGTTTTTGAAATAATTAAATAGTTAGAAACAAGAAAATGGATTATCTAATTTTTTCTAAAAAAATGTGTTTTCCGTGTTTTTAAAATATTTAAATGGTTAGAAACAAGAAAATGGATTATCTAATTTGAGTTAATAGTTTTAATTGTGGAATAGCAATTATATGTAATTATTGTGTGCATTAGGCAATGCTTTGTATTTTATTTATTTATGTTTTTAGAAATTATGCTTTCAAGTGAAATGCATTCTAATTTAATTATTATAGTTATTTTCTGTAAGTTAGAAATATCAAAATTGTGGAAAATACATTATATTTCATTATTATGTATTTGGGAAATAGATTAATTTCTATTTATTAGAATTATCTATCTCTATACCTTTGTCTTATGTAAAATCATTTTATAAAGAAAATTAAATTTAATTATGTGAGTGCTTAGATTTTATCGAATGCGGTTAAATTATATTGCAATTACTTTGTAGAAATAATTGTATTAATTTAATTAGTTACTTTCCTATTATTTCAAATATATTTTGGAATAGATATTTGGGAATGGGAAATAAAGAAAATAAAAGAAATGAGAAAATAAAAAAAGGTTATGGGAGCATATAAGGAAAATAGAGTTCTATTTTCTTTTTTTATGTGTTTTATTGTATTTTTCTCCCTCTCCTTCTCCTTTGAAAAAAAAATTCATGGAGGTGACTACAATTTGATTTTTCTTGTGGGTGAGAGTGCATTGGAATGGTCTTGGGATTGCTTCAGTGTAGGAAGAAATTCAGATTGGATTCATGTCTCTGAAGAAGAGATTTTTCTATTTGAAAACTTGCTTGGAAAGATGTATTTTTCTTGTGGTTTGATTCTTTTTTAATTTAAATTTTGCTTTTGCCATGCCCACAATAGGTGGATGTTTATGATCTCTTCATTGTAGCAATGAATAGAGTTCAATGATGCAAATAAGAATTAGATTTAGTTTGTTTTTGAATTGCATTCAAATTTTATTTTGAAAATGCATGAAAAGAGGCCAAGTTATGGCAAAATTTTCCTAGAATGGGTAGTCAGTAGGAAATAATTTATTTGAGTTGAAAAGAATGTTGTTATGCATATTAGAACCAAAAGGGCACTTTCAGATTTTTGAAATTTGAAGTATTTTGGGAGTTAGAAATTTGGGTGTTCTTGAGGGAGGTCTCCAAATGGTGAAATTGGGGGTTTTATGGTTTTTTTTCTCTCTTATTGAAAAATGAAAATTATGTTTTAAACTTCAATTTTTGGTATTATTTTGTGAGACGAAAAGTCTCATGAGGGAAATAGGATTCCCTGCCTTTTGAATATGAGTGTCGCATGTTTTGACCTCGTTTTTCGTGCTTTAACTTTTTGGTCAAAGTTGGCCTTTTTATAGGCCTTATATTTGAATTGTATACTTATGGCCACATGGTTATGGTTGTTATGTGTTTTGACCTTATTTCCCTATGTTTTGACCTTTTTTTATCATAGTTTACTTTTTGGTCAACGTTGACTTTCAGTCAAAGTTGACTTTTGATCAATGTTGACCATTGTATTGGCCTTATGTTGGAATTATATAATTCTAACCATGTGAATATGAGTGTATGTGTTTTGACTTCATTTCTCCATGTTTTGACCTTTTGGGTCATAGTTGACTTTTGATTAGAGTTGACTTATAGTCAAAGTTGACGTTTGTATAGTCTTTATGTTAGAATTGTATGATTTTGGCCATGTGGTTATGAGTGTTATATGTTTTGACTTCATTTCTCCATGTTTTGACCTTTTGGTCATAGTTGACTTTCGGTCAAAGTTGACTTTTGATCAAAGTTGATCATTATATTGGCCTTATGTTGGAATTGTATAATTCTAACCATGTAGATATGAGTGTATGTGTTTTCACTTCATTTCTCCATGTTTTGACTTTTTGGGTCACAGCTGACTTTTTTTTATCAAAGTTGACTTTTGGTCAAAGTTGACGTTTGTATAGGCTTTATGTTGGAATTGTATGATTTTGGCCTTGTGGTTATGAGTGTTATATGTTTTGACTTCATTTCTCTATGTTTTGACCTTTTGGGTCATAGTTGACTTTTGGGTCATGGTTAACTTTTTGGTCAAAGTTGACCTTTTATAGGCCTTATGTTAGAATTGTTTACTTCTAGTTACGTGGTTATGAGTGTTATGTATTTTGACCTCATTTCCCCATGTTTTGACTTTTTGGTTAAAGTTTGACTTTTTGGTCAAAGTTTGACTTTTTTGGTCAAAGTTGACTTTTGAACTTAGGAATGGATACTTAGTCTTCCTATGGGTTGCTTGTAGAAGGTCATAATACCCTTGCATCATTTTTGATCTTGATGATTGTGTGTATGGTTATTAACGTGATGATGGCATACCTTGTTTTGTGTGCTATTTCCATTTTGAGAAAATGACGTTTGGTATGTCTTATTGAATGAATTGTATTATGGATTTGAAGTAGCTTCCCTTCTCTTCTCCACTGCATTGAAATGGTATGTTAGCATGATGATGTATTAAAGAAGGATGTGTATGAATTTAAAAGTTTTGATGCTCTTGTGTTAATCTCTTTCCTTTCTATTGCTTGGTTGGGTCATGAGTGACCCTAGGTGAATCATGCATTGGACCACGATATGTGTATATTCATGTGTGGGTGTGCTTTGAATTCTACTAGTTATTTTATCCCCATGGTGTTGTGTTGGGTGTGTGTGGAACCCATGTTCAACCTTGTGTGAATTACCTTAGAGTCTTGTTGAAACCCTTGTTTGTGTGAGATGGCTTGATAGCGGTGTTGCCATGATCTTCTTCTCCGTAGCTTGGGGGTTTGCCTAGAGTAGCATAGACATCTATTGCGCTCGATGATGGCAATATGGTAGGGTGGTGGGTAACATTTCCCCATTGGTCCTACAAGAAGATCTCTTGGGAGTTGGACGAGTTCCTGGTGTATTGTTTACTGTGTGATCATGTTGTATCACGTGCCTATTGGAGCACTTTGGAGGTGATTTATTAATGTTGTAATATTATCATTTGTGTAATTTATTAATGGAGTGTGATTCTTCCATGTTTGGGAAGTAGCCTCCGTCATGTAATTATATTATGATTTTATTTGGTTAGAAAATGAACCTTGTTTAGAAAAGAATTTATCTTGCTTTAGCATAGTTTATTTTTATGGAAATGGTTAAATCAGGATGTTGGAGTCCTTTGTTAATTGTTGTAATGATATCTTATGCTATGTTTATGATTTGGATTGTAATGCTCCCACATTATTGTTGAGTTTCCCATTATTGCTTTTAGCCTGTCTCGATGGTAGTGTCAAACGAGCAAATCATTCTGTGTGATATTTCTCATATTTGGCATGTATGTTATTTTGAATTGGAAATTGTATATTACCTTTATTTGAATTGATCTCATGCTTTGGGTTATTTAGCATGTTGATTCATGGGTAATTTTTCAATGCTATATGTTTGGATTCCCTTTGTATGCTCTTCCCTTGCGAGGTTTCATAGTTGTCTCCTCCTGTAGTCTGTATGGTCTTTTTGTCATTTTGTCTCAAGCATTAGTTATTAATTAATTTACTTAGTTGTTAAGCTTCTTGTTTTAAATTTGTGTGGATAGATGTTTTTATAAATGCTTTAGACTTTAACTATTATCTTGGTTGGTTTTTAAAGGTTAAAATAGATTTATCTATCCTTAGCATGTTTATTTTCTACATTTTAATTTTATTAATTTTGATAGTTTAATTTCTTAAGTTAGATTTAGACTTAGTTCGGAACTGTGTGTCACCTTCACTCGGGAAACCCTAGGGATGGTTCCTTGATGGAGACCACCCCTCTTAGCGATGCTTCTGCGACACACAACCCCCTTGGACATAGCTATCATTACTGTAGGGTTGGCGAAAGGAGTTTGCATCACCCTGCGCCATATGTGACTTTATCATCTTTGTGCGATGCTCTTAATATTTGTTGCGAATGTAACCACGTTATGTGCATGTGCCACCAAGCGTGCATGTTGCACACGAGAGGGTTTTAGGGTGGGGTGGAATTGTTTTTGTTTTTCATGTCATGACCACATGGCAAATGTGGGCATGACATTTGGTATCAGAGCCCATGTTTCAACATTGGGAGCTCTAGGGTATTTGTGTGTTTGTTGGGTCGACATAGAGTGGATTGAGGTGATTGTGACCCTCGTCCTACTCCATGTGGTTGAAAGAGAGTGAGGTTGTGGACTGACAAGCAACCTTCATCTTGGAGGAATATCCATCCTCTGGTTTTGTCATTGTGGTGGCCTTGTCACACGATTATCGAAGTCTTCCGCTTGTGTTTTTGTGGTTGTTGTGTTCCTCCTTGTCGATTCTCCTCTTGAGTTGGTTGGTCTAGATCATGAGGGTTGTGTTGGGCCCTTTCTCACCCTTGTGTATTTGTGGAGTGTGATGTTGTTCCCTAGTATGCACTCTATGTGGTTGGGATTAGAGGTTAGCATTGTGGGAATAGATAGGCTTGTGTTGCACCTTGTTGTTTGTTATGCTTTTGGTTGTGAAAGAGATGATGGTGTGTTTTATGCTTGGGTTCTTTGGAAGAATAAGGAAGTCTTAATGCTTGTTTGATTAATTCTTGTCTTGTGTACTTTGCGTGCATATATCATATTGTAAAAATTGCATACCTTCTTGATTCTTAACCCTTTTTATCATTTGGAAATTGGCATTGTCTCCTTTGGGTTAGTAAACTAGAAATGCTTGCATGAAATGTATCTTACTTCGACTTTTATGAGTGCAAGTCATTACAAGGGTGATTTCATTATATTAAATGTAAAATATTAAGAAAGAAAGAGATGTAATTGAGTAATATGCACGGTATTGCTAAGAAATAATTTATGTTTTCGAAATGATACAAGGGTGAATGGTGTGCTTGTTGATCATTTGTTAAGTACCTCCATAATATGAATTTTGCATTTTATGAGTTTGCCTTGTGTAAATTTGATATCAAGTTAAGCTTTCCTTTGTGTCAAGAAGATGTTTGACATCATATGATATAATTAGAACATTAAATTAGGGACTTGAGCTTGTAATTAGATTATTCTTATGATATACCTCTACTTTATGAGCTTCATTGTTAGATAGATATATGTAATGTTCGTAGGACATATGTAGTATGATATGGATTATCGTTAACTCCATGATGTGTGATGTGTTGTGAGTCACCATCTTGCGAGTTGAAGTAATGTTGTTTTGATTCAATTATGACCTAGTATGTAAATGCTAGAATGTTGGTGTATTTGTTTGGGGTGTATTGTATTGCCTCTAAATGTGAAGTATGGTTAGAATCCATTTATGCCTTAGATAAATTTGAATTGATGTTAGATAGACTTCTTAGAAACCTTTATGGTGATTATTATGTGACTTTGGGTATGAAAGTTGTTTTCCTTCACTAAGTAATGAACAATATAGAAAAAAAAATTGTGTTGTGTTACCTTGTGGATGTGAATACCTGTTATGTGAGTACTTGCTATGTGTTGTGAATATCCTGTACATGATTTGTGTACTCATGAGCTTGTGATACTAGGTATCCATCCATGGGTTGAGTGTATAGCTACAAGTATGGTGGAGTCATGCTTGTGTGGTTGCTTGTTTGTATACCCTGTAAGGTCCAACCTTGGAGTTGGAGACCTTCCATGTGTGGAGTTAAGTAGTGGAGTGGAAGAACTTAGGGAGCTATGGCGACATGTTGTGACATTAGTTTGGGGTAACCCAACTAACCATAGCTTCCTATGCCAGAGTACCCCCTACTTCTCCTTAATGAATGGACCTTTGAGAGGTTCATAGTACTATTCTATCATGCTCTATTTCCTTGATGGTACTATTAGCATCTAACATGGGAATCTTGGTTATGGTTTGGTATGGGCATGTGAGTTGCTCGAGGCCATGTTACTTGGTGTAGGTTTGCTCTTACCTTTGGTTTTTATATTTTGAGTTGGATGTGCAGTAACTTGGAAACATTAGCACTAGGATAGAGTTGGCATTTATACAAAAGAAATACATGTTTAGTTTTGATCATATCTTGGTATTAATTGAGTTTCTTTGGACTTAAGCTATGTTATGGTGATTATGTGCATCAACACCTAGTGGACATGAGGTGAATAAATGTGATGCCACACCACACTGATGTTCCAACATAGTGATGGTGATGATGACGTGTTACTTTTGAGAAGGGCACAATTCCATGTAGGAGTACATGAAGGTGCATTGATAATACTTACCTACATGATGTTACTGCATTGGTTGTGTTCGCATAGCATATGTAGTGATTGTGATTTCCCTCCTTCCTTATTGGTGACTTGATGATAGTCACATTGTGGTGTAATGTGCAATTTCATGAATTATGTTTCTTTTGGTTATTGGCGACTTTATTTATCTTGCTTGTGATGACCAACAACGTTATTTTATCTTGTCTATAAGTAGCTTAGCCACAAATATTTGAATCTTCCTTTTTCGTGTGACTCATGTGGTTATGTTTCTTTATTGTTGAAATTACGCGCATTTATTTATTTTATTGTTGATTTTGGAAAACTTCTTCTTTTAGTATTTTTGAAAATGTGTGTTGACTAAGCTAGGCTCTTTATGTTTTCAAATGCTGGTCTTGTGTTGTGCTGTTCTTCTTGCCATGTCGATGGAGCGACCTCTGGTCAAGTGTATATAAGGAAGCAGATGTGGGAAACTTTTGAGGATGGGGGTAAGTGTGGGCTAGTATGGGCTAGTCATCATCCACTTACCTTCCTAGTGAGTTATGTTCTTATGTTGACTATCTCTTGGAGGCTAATCCCCTTATACAAACAAGAGGTAGGTCACTTGTGGAAATGTATGGAGAGGCCCCAGGCGCGTGGCCTCAAGACCATCATTCCACTCGATTCTTAGATCTTGGTTACTTGGCACTAGTTATTGGTTACTTGGTTCTATGATGAGACTATGGCATCCCTTTAAACCTTTATGTAAACCTTGTGAAGTCATCCCTGTAATGTGGATGAATGAAAATATGTGTTTAGATGTAAGATCTGTGTTTGATGTATCTTCATATGAGTTTGATGTTTTCTATATAAACATGTTCTACGATGTGTGAATTCCTCTATGCATGTGTGAAAATGATTGATGATCATGAAATTCTTTATGTTGAGTTTCAATCAATAGAATGTTGTTTTCTGAAAATAATTATGCTTTTATGGCATTTAGTTTACCATGCTTTATATGCTTGTGAGGAGCTCTATATTGCATGTAATATTTTCCATCTTATGGTTGTAACTTGTCATGTTGCTTCCCTCGTTTGGTGTGGTGCTTCTATCCTTATCTTCATGACTTCCAGGAGTAAGTCAATCCCTAGGGGGGAGGATGTGGTGTCCACCCATCTGCATCTCTTATTGTGTCATATTATTTCTATGGTTAGATTAAACGATATATTGAGTTGATTATTATATGATGTATTTGCAAGATGGATATGTGCCTTGCTAGATTATGCATCCTCATTGGTCATTATATGTTGCTTCGGCTATGATCTCCATTGTTAGATTTGATGTTTTGCCTTGAGTCTGCAGGATATATTTTTACAGGTGCTTGACCAATGAGTGGGATGTGGAGAAGTTGACATGGGACGCTTAGTCATCTCTCCTTACCTAGCCCTAGTGGTCAAGTTGTTGACCATGTGTTTCTTGTGGTAGGTTGGTTGCTTAACCCATCCTATCCAGTTGTGAATTAAAGGATGTTTTTGGTGTTTATGCAGTTTGCCTCCCATATGAATCTGTTGTGATTCTGGACCCTTGTCTTGTGATTAAACCCGTAAAGTGTGTGTGAGTTCTTTGTGTGTGTTTCTTCTAGCTTTTCACATTATATTTTAATTTATTTAAAAAAATGTATATTCCGTGTTTTTGAAATATTTAAATAGTTAGAAACAAGAAAATGAATTATCTAATTTTAAAAAAAAAAGTGTTTTCCATGTTTTTGAAATATTTAAATGGTTAGAAACAAGAAAATGGATTATCTAATTTGAGTTAATAGTTTTAATTGTGGAATAGCAATTATATGTAATTATTGTGTGCATTAGGCAATGCTTTGTATTTTATTTATTTATGTTTTAGAAATTATGCTTTCAAGTGAAATGTATTCTAATTTAATTATTATATTATTTTCCGTAAGTTAGAAATATCAAAATTGTGGAAAATACATTATATTTCATTATTATATACTTGGGAAATAGATTAATTTCTATTTATTAGAATTATCTATCTCTATACCTTTGTCTTATGTAAAATCATTTTATAAAGAAAATTAAATTGAATTATGTGAGTGCTTAGATTTTATGGAATGCGGTTAAAATATATTGCAATTACTTTGTAGAAATAATTGTATTAATTTAATTAGTTACTTTCCTATTATTTCAAATATATTTTGAATAGATATTTGGGAATGGAAAATAAAGAAAATAAAAGAAATGAGAAAATAAAAAAAAGGTTATGGGAGCATATAAGGAAAATAGAGTTCTATTTTCTTTTTTATGTGTTTTATTGTATTTTTCTCCCTCTCTCCTTCTTCTTCTCCTTTGAAAAAAAAATTCATAGAAGTGGCTACAATTTGATTTTGCTTGTGGGTGAGAGTGCATTGGAATGGTCTTGGGATTGCTTCAGTGTAGGAAGAAATTCAGATTGGATTCATGCCTCTCAAAAAGAGATTTTTATATTCAAAAGTTTGCTTGGAAAGAGGTATTTTTATTGTGGTTTGATTCTTTTTTAATTTAAATTTTGCTTTTGCCATGCCCACAATAGGTGGATGTTTATGATCTCTTCATTGTAGCAATGAATAGAGTTCAATGATGCAAATAAGAATTATATTTAGTTTGTTTTTGAATTGCATTCAAATTTTATTTTGAAAATGCATGAAAAGAGGCCAAGTTATGGCAAAATTTTCTTAGAAGGGGCTATCAGTAGGAAAGAATTTATTTGAGTTGAAAAGAATGTTGTTGTGCATATTAGAACCAAAAGGGTACTTTTAGATTTTTGAAATTTGAAGTATTTTGGGAGTTAGAAATTTGGGTGTTCTTGAGGGAGGTCTCCAAATGGTGAAATTGGGGGTTTTATGGTTTTTTTTCCCTCTTATTGAAAAATGAAAATTATATTTTAAACTTCAATTTTTTGTATTATTTTTTGAGATGAAAAGTCTCATGAGGGAAATAGGATTCCCTACCTTTTGGATATGAGTGTCGCATGTTTTGATCTCATTTTTCGTGCTTTGACTTTTTGGTTAAAGTTGGCCTTTTTATAGGCCTTATATTTGAATTGTATACTTATGGCCACATGGATATGGTTGTTAAGTGTTTTGACCTTATTTCCCTATGTTTTGACCTTTTTTAATTTTTTAATCATAGTTGACTTTTTGGTCAACGTTGACTTTTGGTCAAGTTGATTTTTTTATCAAAGTTGACCATTGTATTGGCATGTTGGAATTGTATAATTCTGACCATGTGAATATGAGTATGTATTTTGACTTCATTTCTCCATGTTTTGACCTTTTGGGTCACAGTTGACTTTCTTTTTAAATCAAAGGTGGCTTTTTTAATCAAAGTTGACTTTTGGTCAAAGTTGACATTTGTATAGGCTTTATGTTGGAATTGTATGATTGTGGCCATGTGGTTATGAGTGTTATATGTTTTGACTTCATTTCTCCATGTTTTGACCTTTTGGGTCATAGTTGACTCTCAGTCCAGGTTGACTATTGATCAAAGTTAACCATTGTATTGGCCTTATGTTGGAATTGTATAATTCTGACCATGTGAATATGAGTGTATCTGTTTTGACTTCATTTCTCCATGTTTTGACCTTTGTCACAGTTGACTTTTTTATTATTATTATCAAAGTTGACTTTTTTATTATCAAAGTTGACTTTTGGTCCAAGTTGATGTTTGTATAGGCTTTATGTTGGAATTGTATGATTTTGGCCATGTGGTTATGAGTGTTATATGTTTTGACTTCATTTCTCCTTGTTTTGACCTTTTGGGTCATAGTTGAATTTCGGTCAAGGTTGACTATTGATCAAAGTTGACCATTGTATTGGCCTTATGTTGGAATTGTATAATTCTAACTATGTGGATATGAGTGTTTGTGTTTTGACTTCATTTCTCCATGTTTTGACCTTTTGGGTCACTGTTGACTTTTTTTTATCAAAGTTGACTTTTGGTCAAAGTTAACGTTTGTATAGGCTTTATGTTGGAATTGTATGATTTTGGCCATGTGGTTATGAGTGTTATATGTTTTGACTTCATTTCTCTATGTTTTGACCTTTTGGGTCATAGTTGACTTTTGGGTCATGGTTGACTTTTTGGTCAAAGTTGACCTTTTATAAGCCTTATGTTAGAATTGTTTACTTCTAGTTATGTGGTTATGAGTGTTATGTATTTTGACCTCATTTCCCCATGTTTTGACTTTTTGGTTAAAGTTTGACTTTTTTTCAAAGTTGACTTTTGAACAAAGGAATGGATACTTAGTCTTCCTATTGGTTACTTATAGAAGGCCATAATACCCTTGCATCATTTTTGATCTTGATGATTGTGTGTATGGTTATTAACGTGATGATGTCATACCTTGTTTTGCGTGCTATTTCCATTTTGAGAAAATGATGTTTGGTATGCCTTATTGAATGAATTGTATTATGGATTTGAAGTAGCTTCCCTTCTCTTTTCCACTGCATTGAAATGGTATGTTAGTGATGATGTATTAAAGAAGTATGTGTATGAATTTAAAAGTTTTGATGCTCTTGTGTTAATCTCTTTCCTTTCTATTGCTTGGTTGGGTCATGAGTGACCCTAGGTGAATCATGCATTGGACCACGATATGTGTATATTCATGTGTGGGTGTGCTTTGAATTCTACTAGTTATTTTATCCCCATGGTGTTATGTTGGGTGTGTGTGGAACCCATGTTTAACCTTGTGTGAATTACCTTGGAGTCTTGTTGAAACCCTTGTTTGTGTGAGATGGCTTGATAGCGATGTTGCCATGATCTTCTTCTCCGTAGCTCGGGGGTTTGCCTAGAGTAGCATAGACATCTATTGCGCTCGATGATGGCAATATGGTAGGGTGGTGGGTAACATTTCCCCATTGGTACTACAAGAAGATCTCTTGGGAGTTGGATGAGTTCCTGGTGTATTGTTTACTTTGTGATCATATTGTATCACGTGCCTATTGGAGCACTTTGGAGGTGATTTATTAATGTTGTAATATTATCATTTGTGTAATTTAATTAATGGAGTGTGATTCTTCCGTGTTTGGGAAGTAGCCTCCGTCATGTAATTGTATTATGATTTTATTTGGTTAGAAAATGAACCTTGTTTAGAAAAGAATTTATCTTGCTTTAGCATAGTTTATTTTGATGGAAATGGTTAAATCAGGATGTTGGAGAAAAGAATTTATCTTGATTTAGCATAGTTTAATTTGATGGAAATGGTTAAATCAGGATGTTGGAGTCCTTTGTTAATTGTTGTAATGATATCTTATGCTATGTTTATGATTTGGATTGTAATGTTCCCACATTATTGTTGAGTTTCCCATTATTGCTTTTAGCCTGTCTCGATGTTGGTGTCGAACGAGCACATCATTTTGTGTGATATTTCTCATATTTGGCATGTATGTTATTTTGAACTGGAAATTGTATATTACCTTTATTTGAATTGATCTCATGCTTTGGGTTATTTAGCATGTTGATTCATGGGTAATTTTTCAATTCTATATGTTTGGATTCCCTTTGTATGCTCTTCCCTTGCGAGGTTTCATAGTTGTCTCCTCTTATAGTCTGTATGGTCTTTTTGTCATTTTGTCTCGAGCATTAGTTATTAATTAATTTACTTAGTTGTTAAGCTTATTGTTTTAAATTTGTGCGCATAGATGTTTTTTAAAGGCTTTAGACTTTAACTATTATCTTGGTTGGTTTTTAAAGATTAAAATAGATTTATCTATCCTTAGCATGTTTATTTTCCACATTTTAATTTTATTAATTTTGATAGTTTAATTTCTTAAGTTAGATTTAGACTTAGGTCAGAACCGTGTGTCACCTTCACTTGGGAAACCCTAGGGATGGTTCCTAGATGGAGACCACCCCTCTTAGCGATGCTTCTGCAATGCACAACCCCCTTAGACATAGCTATCATTACCGTAGAGTTGGCGAAAGGAGTTCGCATCACCTTGCACTATATGTGACTTTCTCGTCTTTATGTGACGCTCCCTATATTTATTGCGAATGTAACCACGTTATGTGCATGTGCCACCAAGCATGTATGTTGCGCGTGAGGGGGTTTTAGGGTGGGGTGGAATTTTTTTTGTTTTTCATGTCATGATTGTGCAGGGGCACCTAACAAACCCTTGTTGTGTTTATAATAAGGTCAAAACGACCAATTGTTTTACTTGCAGTTTTTGTTTTGGGTTTAGTTTGTAACCGACCATGTAGACAGTTCAAGAATAGGACAGTTTGGAGATAGGAAGTGGTTGAGCTTCCCCAACTGCTCAGGAATGGTTGAACTCCCTCAACAGTGGGTTAAAAACAAGGTAGATCGACCAGGAGTTGGGGTATCTTGTATGTGTGTGTTCGTTGCCTGTGTATGAAGAAAACTAAAGAATAAAGAAACTCTGTTCCATTCCTTGTGTGTCAAAATCTCATAATTGTACATAGCAATTTTCCTTCTGTAGTCATAGTTAATCTCTGTCTTGCAAGTTGTCAGACCATGGATTGATGAAGCATTCCATTGGTGAGATTTCTGTCGAAATCAGTGGAATGGCTTCTCGGTGTACATATATGTTTTTATTTCTTGTTTCTATTTTTGTCGATTGTGTTCTGTTTGATGGTGGAGAGGACCGGATCGACTGTGCTATGCAGTAGACCAACCTAGCATTATCATGTGCTAGGGTGTGAGTGAAGTAAATAGTGTATCGGTGTAATACAACCCCTCGAGGAAACATTTGAAAGTCATACCGATTGACAGTGTTGGGCTGATAAGAAGTTCATCGGCATATTGGCGAAGATAATTCCACCGTGGCCGGTGACCTAAGTCTTGCTGATAGGCAAAAATCTAAGTTGACGCTAGAGTGTGTACATTGGCGCATCAGCCAAAGTTTGTAGGCAGTCGCCGATGAGAAGAGTCTGGCTGACAAGTATGGTTCGAAGGAGTCATCAGGGTGACAAGGAGTGAGTGACACCGATAGAAGAATCCATCGGTGTATCGGCAAGAGATTAGAAGACACGGCTGACGGGGTATGTTTGGCTGATAATAATAGATCACCAAGACATAAATTACTCTCTCACCGATCAGTTTGTTGATCTGTTAACCACTTCCACTGTGTGCTCTGCATCATTTTGGTATCAGAGCTTTGGATGTTCTATGTGCGACATGCTCTGAAAGATCTGTGTATGTTAGCAGATGAGAGCGAAGGAGAGGCCAGTGCCATGCCTCCAAAAGGAATGACCACTGAGGTGGCCAAGAAATTTTGGGAAATGGAAGAGAAAATTAAAGCTGGTGTCAGGGAAGCACTCTAGGTTGAGTTGAAGACCTTGATAAAAGGTAGGAAATCAGACGAGGAGTCTGATGAAGAAGAAGAATATGGGGAAGAGGAAACAACCCCAGAATAGGTAGATATATCTACAGACCAGAAACAATTTCTAGAGGCCATAAGGACACTCGGTAAGGAGTCATCTAAATCAAAAATGGAGATTCTGATGTTCAGTGGAAAGATGGACGTAGATGAAGTCATCAAATGGGTCGAGGCTTTGAACAATTACTTCGAGTACAAGGAGGTACCAGAGAATAAAAGAGTCAAGTTTGCAAAGATGAAATTGAAAGGTGCTGCACTCACGTGGTGGAACTACACCCAGGGAGAAAGGGTGAAGAGTGGTAAGAGCATGATCTCATCTTGGAGTCAGATGGTAGAGAGGATCAAGGCTCAGTTCCTACCCGCAGATTACAAAGTGCAAATATATAGGAAAATGTAGAATCTCAGACAGAAGGATATGGATGTATCCACCTATACAGAAGAATTTCACAAATTGTCTCTAAGGTGTGGACATGCTGAGGATGAAAAGGGAAGAGTTGCCAGGTATATTAATGGCCTGAAATATAGTATTCAAGATGAAATTACCATTCTGACACCCGAAATAGTGGACAAGAGCTTCTAGGTGGCACTGAGAGTAGAAGAAAAATTGAAAAGAAAAGGAGAACAATAGAACAGAGGCAGAGGTGGAAGGAATTTCAGAGGCAGAAATAATTTCGGTGGTAGAAACCAGTTCCAAAAAAATCAAGGGGAGTCCAGTCAACAAGAACATAGTGGAGAATCTGGTTCCAGAGGGGGCTTTAGAGGAAGGAGGCCCAATGGAAGAGACAGATTTGGTGGACCAGGTAGAGGTCCTAATGTCTTTATGGGAAGATGTTATAGTTGTAACCAAATTGGGTACACAACAGGCAAGTGTCTGGAGAAAGCCTCAAGCTCTCATATAGGAGAGAGAAGGACCCAGCTGATTCAGGAAGAAGATTGTCAGAGTGTGACTTCACCTATGGGAAGCGCAGCTCCAGCAAAAGATGGAGAGAATCTCATGATGAGAAGAACAATGCTAAAAATGCCACAGAACAAGGAACCACCCCAGAGGAAGACACTATTCAGAACTCTGTGTAAAGTTTTCGGCAAAAGGTGTAAGGTAATTGTTGATTCTGGCTCAACTAAAAATTTAGTTTCAGTAGAAATGGTAGAGAAATTGAATTTGCAAAGATTGCCACATGTTAGTCCATACAAAGTGTCCTGGCTGAACAAAGGGCAACAAATCTTGGTTGATGAACAAGCTTGGCTAGAATTTTAGATAGGGGAATATAGGGACAAATAGTTGTGTGATATAATTCCCATGGATGCATGCCATTTACTATTAGGAAGACCTTGGCAGTATGATGTACAAGCCCAACATGATGGTAAATCCAATTCCTTTGTTATCACCAAGAATGGTAGATAGTATAAGATGGATCCTTTACCAGAAGAGGGTGTAGACAAGATTGTAGGCTCAAGTATCATGTTAGTGAGTGGGAAAGAATTTCTCCATACTCTGAAAGAAGAGGGAACCTAGGGGTATGCTCTAATTTTGAAACCTAAAGACAATTTTGATTTGTCTAAAAATAGCAAGGAAAAAGTCCCTAAGGAAGTGCATGAATTGTTAAACAAGTATAAGAGTATCATGGTGGAGGATATGCCCAATGTACTACCCCCTGTGAGAGAAATAAGTCATCAAATTGACTTCATCCCAGGATCCACATTGCCAAATAAACCAGCCTATAAAATGACACCTGCTCAGAATGAGGAAATTGCTAAACAAGTGCAAGAACTGTTGGATAAGGGCTTGGTGAAGAAAAGTCTTAGTCCGTGTGCTATACCTACAGTTTTAGCTCCCAAGAAGGATGGAAAATGGAGGTTATGTACTGATTCGAGAGCCATAAATAAGATCATGATCAGATATAGGTTTCCTATGCCCCGAATAGAGGACCTAATGGATTGTTTGGGTGGAGCTCGGTGCTTTTCTAAAATTGATCTCAATAGTGGATACCATCAGATCAGGATTAGACAAGGGGATGAATGGAAGATAGCCTTTAAGACTAATGAGGGTCTTTATGAGTGGGTGGTGATGCCATTTGGACTGTCCAATGCTCCAAGGACTTTCATGCGTCTAATGAATGAGGTATTGAAAAATTTTATTGGCAAATTTGTTGTTGTCTATCTTGACGATATTTTGATTTTCAGCAGGACAAAGGAAGAACATTTGCAGCATTTGGAATAGATGTTGAAGAAGCTGCATGAGGAGAAACTGATGATCAATATGGAGAAGAGTGTCCTCATGAAGGAAGAATCACATACCTTGGATTTGTGATATCCCAGGGCAATTTGAAAATGGATCCGGAAAAGGTAGATGCTATTCTGTCTTAGCCAACACCTAAAACTGTAAGTGATGTAAGAAGTTTTCACAGTTTGGCAACCTTTTATAGGAAATTCATAAGGGGATTTAGTCACATTTGTGCACCTATTTTGGATACCATAAAAGGAGGGCAGAAATGTAAGTTTGTTTGGAATAAAGCAGTAGATGAATCTTTTGAGATTCTTAAACAAAAGGTAGCAGAGAAACCCATTTTAGTTTCTCCTAATTTTAATAAGTTGTTTACTGTGGAATGTGATGCCAGTAACCTTGCCATTGGTGCTGTCTTGAGTCAAGAAGGCAGACCTGTTGCTTTCTTTAGCGAAAAGTTGAATGATGCTAAAAGAGAGTATTCCACGTATGATTTAGAATTGTATGCAATGGTTCAAGCATTGAAAAAATGGAGACACTATCTCTTGCCGAAAGCATTCATTGTTTATACTGACAACCTATTGGATCTTTCTCTCCGAATCGGCAAAGGGTTTGCCAGTTCCAATGCACAGGCAGATTTGGCCAACAAATACAAGAGGTTGTGTGAGTTGCCTCCCCTTCACTTCTATTTTTGCCGCACCAAGGGGGTATCCCTATAGCTAAAGATTTAACTTTGACTCACCCAATAGAAAGATTTATCTTTACAACAACAGGTGGAATACTCTCATGTTTGGACCAAGATTTGCATGATAGATCACAAGGTTGGCAACTTTCTTGGACATATCTAACTGATTAGGGATGAGAGTACGCAGGGGTCCTAATCCTACTCCTACAACTAACAGGTTGGAATTATGAAAGGATTTGTATTAATATTTTGGATGCAAGACAAGGGGTTTTGGATCATAACTACTACACAAGGGTAGACCGGTGCCTATCTCAGGGCAAGGAGTCAACTAAACATATACAAATGAATGATTTGTACTTAGCAATCAAGTTTTAAGGGGTTAGATTGGTGCTTACCTTACAAACACCACCCAAGAATGAGTATTTAGCTATCTCTACTTACAAATATCCTTGCTGCCATACATTCTTCTTCATACTTAACCTAAAATAGTTTAATCCACTCCTTGAATGGAAGTTAGAGATTAAGCATGTGATACAAAAAAATTATATCCTAGAATCTAAGTAACCCTTAGCAACCAGATTCAAAAGAAGGGTTGCATACAACAAATGGGGACAAACAGCTAAACACATGCAATAAAGCATTTTTCATATAAAATGACATGAAACTGAACATATATGCAACATGCATTCGAAATGCAACTCATAAACTCTAAAAGAGACAGAACAACCAAGAAATGCTCTGTTCTTTGTTATTTTCTCCAAAAATGCCCAAGTCTTCAATAACCAAAAAATGAGTGACACAGTCCTCTTATACAACAAGAATGTATACTCAACAATTAATTACATGGTCATTTCAAAATGCTGCCAAATACAATGCACGATCTGAATGGCACCCAAAACATTCAATGCTCAAGGAAGAGCAGGTGAAATCAGGGAACATGTAGCTAACTGGAGATTTCTGCCTTAAAAATGGTAGTTGACCCGAGTAAGTGCAAAAAGATGGGGGCCAAAAAGTGGCCAAATGATTTTAAAAAAAAAATAATACATAACGCGAGCGCGTTATGAACCACTATAAATAAAAAAAGGGCTGTCATTTCATTTCATTTCTATTTTTCTCCTCTATCCCCGCGGCTTGCAAACCCTACAAAGTGCACTCGCATTTTGGAAAATCCAATTCAACAACAAAATCTCGTTGATTTGTCACCAAAATGCCGCCACAACGTCGAGCACACCAAAGGAGTGAGTTTTATTTGTTGTCTTGTTTGAATTTGCTTCTAAATAGGTAGGTTTGAGTTGTTTTTTGATGTATATTTCATTAATTGTCAGGAAATGTTAATGCACCTCCTCCTCCTCAAAATCCACAAAATTGTGAGGAAGAAATACCTGCAGAACAACAACCTCCTCCATCCATTCCTCAACATGCCCCTGGAACACAAGAAAATATAATGGGGCAAATTGAAAACAACAAAAAAGAAATTGAAGATATAATTGCAAGGTTGAAAGATCCTTCCACTTCAACCTTGCATAGGTCCACGCTTGCTGAATCTCTTGAATCTATGTTATCAAATGTAGATCCAATTAGCAAGCAAATAACTAGTTGGACGGATAAGAGGAGAGAGTTTAGAGAATATTATGTAAACAAGCTATCATACCAAGATGTGAAAAAATTACAAATTACAAAATTAGACTTGTGTTCAATTTTCACAAACCCACAAACAAATCAACCTCCACCCATTACATGCAAGAGGTTTCCTATCCATTGGTGCAACAACCAAGCGATAAGGGACAATTTTGGGCATAGGTGGTGGATGGTTTTTGACCATCCTCCATGCAATAATAATGAGGTCTTGTAATACTTTTTGAGGAAACTCTACTGCGAGTTTGTCCTCAATAAAGTGCCAAACTATTTTGATATGCGAGACTTCTAGGGTAGAGATGGGGGGTCAGCACAAGATAGACCAGGGGCACGTCTTGACCCATAACAGGCAGTGAGATGAGTAATCAGCAGACCAGCCCACGAGCATGTTTCTATCCCTTCCATTGTGAAGGAGAGTGTTGAGGTTGATACACTTCAGTCCATTAGTGCCTTGACCCAGAGCATCATAGCGTATGCCAGTCCTGTAGCACAGAGTGGGTTGGGAGATAGTGCGAGGAGTAGGGTCCCACCCCATACTTGTCAGACTTGTGGGTTGGCCTGTGGTTATGAGCCCATGGATAGTCAGGACGCAAGTGCACAGGCTACATCTATAGTTGAGCAGATGGTGATGACAGATACCCTCCTGAGTGAGACTTTCAGCCTTGATACTCAGGTAAACATTAGCAAGTTTATTGAATTTAATTTATTAAATTTTATTTTTGAAATGCAAGATTAACTAATTTAAATTGATGATTTTAATGAAATTTTAGGATCATAGCATTGATGCAGTTTTCAGTGGTTCGCCATGTGCATTTTACACTAGATCATCTACTGGCAGGGTATGTAACTAGTAAATAATTATAAATATTACATGTGAATAGTATCATTATATGAATGGTATTCTAATATCTGATTTTGGATGTTGAATAGGTTAATATTGTAGATTTCATGGCAACACCTGCCAGCGGTGGTAGACTTCAAAGTTTTACGGATTTAATAAAATAAATAGTTTAATGAATGAATTGTACTTACTAGATTTTTGTATGTGACTTGTGTGCTTTATTGTGTGTACTTACATCTTTAGATGAACGTGTGTGTATGTTAGGTGCCATGATTTGCATCACTATTATAGTTTTCATAATTGAATAATGTTGTTTTATTTGTAGATGATGTAGGCTGCGGAGACACCTCCCCATGTTCAGAGGGCAATGGAGCATAGTGTGGGCTCTACAATTCATAGCTCCATGGCATTGACATGGGTATGAGGCAGATTAGTAAATTTCAATTTACATTCATTGTTATAGTTGTCTATTTTTGAAAAATCAAAAGATTATTGATTTGAAGTTTAATTTCTATTTGGATGGTTTCTATAGGACTTGACATCACCAGGGCCTATTCCTGCTACTGAGGCAAGTGAGGAGACAGATTATATGTTAGTGATAAGTGATTATTTTGTTAAATGTTTTATTTTTTATAACATGTAATTTCTATATATTAATGTCTATACTTTTTATTGTAACAGGTAAAGATGCAGGAAGAACGACCACCCACATGCGCGTCTCCATCCCCTAGAAGATCAAAGGCTGCCTGTGATTTATTCTCTTCACCAGCCAGAGGGGATTGACTTTTTATTGTGTTCTTTGTTGTATGCCTATATGGAATTTGTGGACATATATTTTGTATTGTACATAGTAACATTTTATGCCTATATGGCATTCTTGTAAGCCTATATGGATATTTGGTTAATACAAATCTTTTTTATTGATGGCGTCCATACTTGCATTATAAATCCACATTTGAATGGATATTTGTAGATGACTACTTCAAATATTTAAAGTCCAATTGTATTACATAGGATGTTTGTTGATCCAATAAATTAGCTATTGTTATTCAAGTATCACCTAAACCTCATTTTGGAACTAAAAGATAAAAGTTGTATTTAAAAAAAAATGAATCATCATGTTGAACAAAAAATATTAATATTCTTTATGAGTAGCATAGAATGTCAACTATATGCAATACAAAAAAATGAATCATGTTATTCTTTATGTTTGAGATCCTGAAAATGACTAAGTCTAGTAGTCTGATATCCTAAAACACTAGGATGAATATCCAAGTCATTAGGATGATTGCACCTTGAGAAAAAGTCATTAAGATGAGCGCCTAAAGGAGACTTTCTTAAACATTCAAACATTGAGCAACAAGCATGAAGGGTTAAGGCACAATTTGTAACTCATAAAGCCTCAAAAGGGTGCCCAACTTAGAGAGAGCATTCATTTAAGACAAGGTGCCCATTGACACCTGTTCCACCATAAAAGTGCACCTAAGGTGGAAGGAGAACAAGCCTCTAGTAAGTGAAGTGCACCTATTGTCTAAACCACTTCATTATGGCACCCTAGCATGAGGAGGAGTATATAAGTCAATAGGAAATGGCGCCTAGAATGCAAATGAAGGACTAAGTGGCATTTTCAATAAGCATCAATTCACCTTGAGCTTTCAATAAATACATCAAATTGAGCCCCATAAGCCTAGGTGCCCTTTGCCTTCAAAAGAACCTTGTATCGACATTAAGAGTTGGATTGTTGATGACTTCCCAAGCTAGAGATAATAGTGAAAACAATCCTTCAACCATAAGGATATTGAAAAATAATCATAATGTAATGATATATGGGATAACTGACATACCCCTTGTGAAAAGGATGAGCACTTAGGGATGAGATAGTCTTCATAAGAGTTTAAATAAGAACATCATCAAATGCGCCTTGGTAGAGAGACTTGAGACCATCATCAAATGAGCCAAAATATCTATCTCCAATGACTTGACACGGATCCCAAAACCACCTATTGGACCAATAGGATCCTAGGTGCTCACTTCATGCATTATGATTTCTAGGCCCCAGTTTGATGCTCCATCACAAGGAAAGTGCGCCCACACTTGCAAGTGTTTTTCTTCAGGATCTAGGCACCAATTGAAGGTTGTAGTTGCCAAGAAGAGCACCTAGCAAGAGGAAGTCTTTTGGAGTCCCCAAAACACATCAAACACTTGACTAACAACAAGATAACTTTTTCCCAAGTTAGGCACTTCAAGAGGGAAGTTAAAACATGAATAAGCGCTAACTTGTCTAGGCGCAAACTCAAGCTTGTTGAGGATACACATGGCGCCCAACATTCCTTGGTGATTTCACAAACTTCAAACACTCAAAACTATTCAAGAAATGCCCAATGCCCCTTCTTGATGATAGGCCACCAAAGTGAGGGTGGAATTGTGCCTTGATGGCATTAGGCGCTATTTAGAGTATGCTACTCCATGCAAATCCGCCTTCTTGCTTAGAGTCTTAATGAAAAGTCCCAGAGGTTAAGATGTGCCTTGTCTTAATGAGGTGCAACTCTTGGGTAAGAAAGCTTGTAAAGTGCGCCTAACTTAGTGAAGAGGTTGATAACTTCTAAACCCTTCTTGAAACTTAGATTGCTTCAACTGAAGATTATCTTGCACCAATACATCACCAAACTTTCAATCACAAGATCAATTCAAACTTAGGCGATCATTAAGAGTCTTTCCAATGTTGGTGCATCTTAGAGGTTGAACTGGCAAGAGATGGCACCTAGCTACCTAGACCTTGTTTCAATATGTTTGAGTTTGAAAGTTGACTCAATGGTATCAAGATGGCGCCATAGAGTCTTTGGACTAGTTTCTTAGAGTTTCAAAAAAAATTGGCTCCTTGAAAATTCCTCCTACATGCTTAGGCACCATTTCAAGGTCCTAGAACCATGATGTAGCGCCTTATTGCTCTAGGCACCCATTCATGATTGTGCAAATTGAGATTGGCGCCTAGAGTGAATAGGCTTTCATCCTGACTTAATTCACTAAGGCAACCTCATCTTGAAGGCCAAACAACTTTTCTTGCTAGAGCGCCTTGATTGAAGACTCCACATCCTTGGGCACTCATTTGGACAATTTGATGTGAAATTGGTGCCTAGACTCCAAGAGTCAACTTTCTGCTCTCCAAACTTAGCCAAATTTTGAGTTTCTAACTTTGTTCCTGCAAAACAATGAGATTGAGTTAGTCAAAAACCAATTCATTCCCTCATCATTCTGAATTAGCCTCCGAGAATGAGCAATAGGCTAATCCATTCTTCACTTGGTGATCAAGCCAGAAATGGGGACATGATAGGGTAAGTTGTATCTAATGACATCACCTAATTGAGCTCCTAGGAGGTATAAAGCTTAACGTTGACATGAGGACAAGTGCTTAGTAAAGGAGAGTTTCTCAAACATTTAAACATGTGAATGAAGTCATAGAAATGCACTAAGTCATCTAGGCACCATTTTCCCTTTGTGTACCCTTACATTTGCACCTAAGAAGAAGTTGCAACTTTACACTGCCTCCTTCTGACGATTTTTGGGGCAGCAGAAAACCTTTCACCACGAGCAAATGTCTTAGAGATATAAAAAACTGAGAGAGGTTATTGTAGAGGAACTCTACGTGATCACGTTTCCTTAGACGAAATGTTTCTAAGTGACATGGTTTTTGAGTAACATCTTGTCAAAGATTGCTATCTTTTTGCACTTTGGACTTTTCAGGGATATCGTCGATACAATGTAGCTCAGACTGTTTCGACATGTTTGGGTGAAAAACAAGACCATACCTAATGTAAATGTACCCATCCAGACACGTTGGAATAATCAGTTTGGTCACATCAGGAGCAGGATGAAAGTTACACCCCTTTGTAACTTTACACTGCCTCCTTCTGATAATTTTTGGGGCAGCAGAAAACCTTTCACCATGGGCAAATGCCTTAGAGATGTAAAAAACCAAGAGAGGTTATTATAGAAGCACTCTATGTGATCACGTTTCCTTAGATGGAATGTTTCTAAGTGACATGGTTTTCGAGAACATCTCGTCAAAGATTGCTACCTTTTTGCACTTTGGACTCTTCAGGGATATCGTCGGTACAATGTAGCTCGGACTGTTTCGACATGTTTGGGTGAAAAATAGGACCATGCATAGTGTAAATGTATCCATCTGGATGCGTTGGAATAGTTAGTTTGGTCACATCAAGAGCAGGATGAAAGTTACACCTTTTTACAACTTTACACTGCCTCCTTCTGATGATTTTTGGGGTAGCAGAAAACCTTTCACCATGGGCAAATGCGTCAGAGATATAAAAACTTGAGAGAGGTTATTGTAGAGGCACTCTACATGATCACATTGCCTTAGATGAAATGTTTCTAAGTGACATAATTTTTGAGTAACATCTCATCAAAGATTGCTGCCTTTTTGCACTTTAGACTCTTCAGGATATCGTTGGTACAATGTAGCTCGAACTGTTTCGACATGTTTGGGTGAAAAATAGGACCATGCCTAGCATAAATGTACCCATCTAGATGCGTTGGAATAGTCAGTTTGGTCACATCAGGAGTAGGATGAAAGTTACACCCCTTTGCAACTTTACACTGCCTCCTTCTAACTATTTTTGGGGTAGCAGAAAACCTTTCACCACGGGAAAATGCGTCAGAGATATAAGAAACCGAGAGAGGTTATTGTAGAAGCACTCTACATGATCACATTGCCTTAGATGAAATATTTCTAAGTGACACAATTTTTGAGTAACATCTCGTCAAAGATTGCTGCCTTTTTGCACTTTGGACTCTTCAGGGATATCGTCGGTACAATGTAGCTCAAACTGGTTCGACAAGTTTGGGTGAAAAATAGGACCATACCTAGCGTAAATGTAACCATCCAGACGTGTTGGAACAGTTAGTTTGGTCACATCAGGAGTAGGATGAAAGTTACACCCCTTTGCAACTTTACACTACCTCCTGATGATTTTTGGGGCAGCAGAAAACCTTTCACCACAGGCAAATGCCTCAAAGATATAAAAAACTGAGAGAGGTTATTATAGAAGCACTCTACATGATTGCGTTGCCTTAGATGGAATGTTTCTAAGTGACACGGTTTTCAAGTAACATCTCGTCAAAGTTGCTACCTTTTTGCACTTTGGACTCTTCAGGAATATTGTCGGTACAATGTAGCTCAGACTGTTTCGACATGTTTGGGTGAAAAATAGGACCATGCCTAGTGTAAATGTACCCATCCTGATGCGTTGGAATAGTTAGTTTAGTCGCATCAAGAGAAGGACACCAAAAATGCATAACATGATGATGTAAAAATGTGTATACGTGTAAAAATGCAGGAGGAAATAAAAAAAGACAAACCTTAATTGTTAGTGTGCATACTTACAACTCAATGTAACATGACTTTACAAAATTAATGTGAATACTTACAAATTAATCCAATGAACCATCCGGGTCTGGTCTACTCTTTATTGTGTCAAGTATTGCTTCATGGTCAGACTCACGCACCTTCCGCAAGATTTTGTTCAAAGGTCTACCCTGATACTTTAGCAAATGAACATTGGATGCTATGACAAGGTTCGAGTAATGAATAATCTTTCAATACGTGTCAAAGTCTTGAAACAACCAAAAATTAACACTCTTATGTGGTAACCTTCTAAGCCATGTTCCAGTAATAACCACTGAGCCTGTAGGGTATTCGATGTTTTCTCCATCTGTAACAGGGGCCTCCAATTTCTTTTTGGCCTTAAGACAATGACATAAGTAATAATCTATTCCCTCTTCATTATCTTCATCTACAATAACTGCATATATGTGCCCTACATTGATATGTGTAGCAAATTAGATGAAATTTGTCAACATTACAAAAACACTACAAAGTAAGATGACATTACCTAGTTGAACTGGATGAAATTAGATGCATATACATGCCCTATATTACCTGGTTGAACTAAATCTGATATGTGGTCAAAGTCAACTGATGATTCCATCTATGTTAGTTCTAGTGCCGTCGGGGGTCGATACGTGTCAAGTGGGCTAAGATAACTTAACTGCCATTCGTCAACCCACTCCTTTGACTCACACTCATCCCAGACTTGAATTGTACAGGAAGAACAAAAGCATGACATCTTTCATGTATGGATACTCCATGAACCTGCAATTGAGCTTCTGAAAGAGTGCATCTCATTTGATCCTGTCAGTGTACAACAGTCCTCATATGCTGCAATGTTAGTATCATCTATCAACCAAAAAAATCTACGAACTGAAGACATACCTTCATTACCTGGACCCATGGAAGCATTACACCACTCAACAATCAATTTTGCATCTGTCAACTTTGCATTGTCTTTATACTTTAACTCTTCTTGTGCTATGGCTCTTTTGATACATGCTCCTAGACCATCATGCTCCCCCTTTCCATGCCCAGCCTCACAAAAGTTTCACATATGCTGAATACCTGTAAAATTATGCCTCCTACTCAGCTAATAGAAATTCCACAAGTTCTTGAATTATGATGCACAGTTATCCGACCATATGATATGCTGACTGAATGATATGCCCCTTCTAGCCAAATCATTGCAGAGCACCTGAAAGCAACCTTGCACAAACTTCGTAGAATGCATGCGATCAGCACTGATATAGAAATTATACTCCCTTATGATCTTTCTGTCATCCTCTGTACTATCATTCGCATGAATGAATGCGATGTGCATAAATATAGAAACCTGTATGGAGTTGTAATATTGTGATTGCACCTCACGTTGTGGCTGTAGACTGTAGTTCTCTACAAAGTCGACAACTGAAACAATGCTACCAATCAAAAATGTGTCCTTGCATAACTTGAATTGCAAGTCCAACCATCGAGCTCTATGGGCATGTTTGCATACTCATACACTATGATGTCATGAAATATAGGCATAAACTGATACACTGGAATCTTTTCAATAACCAATTCACACCTCTTTGCTTCTTTACCATCTTTTGTATTGTATGCCATTAATTTATACTTGCCAAACTCTACTAGTTCGTTTCCAACCGCGTGTGTTCTTTCCATATGTTCACATATTGGCAAATGTTGCAAGCCACCGCAATGATGACATGTGCCATCCAAGCATAATTTCTTGTAGAATATTTGACCTTCCTCTCTTTCACATAAAATTCTTCATATGAAGTCTCTTGAAGATGTTGGTGGGGCACATATGGCACAACCCTACAAAACATTGTTAGTATGCATATCTAAACATATAGACCTATAAGCATCAAAATGGTTAGAAAATTCAATATGTAATCTACAACAACAAGTAGTGCATGTGTGATTTATCTTGACATAGAAAGGTTTTAGCATTTCAAAATATCTTTGACAAATTTTAATTTGAGGATACTTCTCTAGAAATTTACCATAAAACTGTGTTTGAGTCTCATCCAAAAAATGCTTTGGATGTGGCTCACGATTCTAACTATCGATTCTCCTTCTTACCACATCCCTTTGATTCAAAGATACCCTTGTGTAATTCTTCCAAAAGTTTTCAATTAGTGATCTCAATGCTTCAACAATTGGTTTATCTTTTCGTGGTAGTCTCCCCAAGAACGCCCATAATTCATTAGCATTAGTGTCCTCAATTCTTTGGCGTCTTCCAATGGCTCTTGATAAAGTTTTCCTATTAATTCTCAATTCTTAACTCATATTTCTAATGAGACGAGCTTTCCTCGTTTGACTACTTACTATAGTCAATGTAATCATACGCCGTGTTGCATTACTATCTTTTGTACGTGAGGTGTTACCCACTCTCTCATACACACTCATTAGATTCTTGACAATAGATTTTTCACTTGAAGCCTCTGATGTTCTCAACCCAAGAATCTTCATGATGGACCTATACTTTATACTTCACATCATTTCAATGAATAGTTGACATCTTGTAGTCTCATTTAACTTTTCAAAGAACAATCTCCAAATCTTATGAGCATATCTTCTACAAGTGCATTTTTGAATCTTACCTTCCATTGGCTACAAAATATTCTCATCAATTTCAATCAAATACTTTGGCTTTCTATGCAAAATTCTAGGTGGTGTTAAGTTAGGTAAATTCATCTCAACATTAGGAATTTCATCAATATTTAAATGAGATGGGCTAGATGGCATACCTTCGATCAAAGATGGAATAGCCTTGAGGTTGAGGTGGGAATGATGGCATACCTCCTTCATCACATGTGAGTGATGATGTACTCTCAACTTGAGATGTGGTAGATGGTGTCCATACATGTTGACTTGCGGTAGAGGACGTGTCTCCAATTATGGTATTCAAATCTCTCGTAGCACGAAGTTTTTACATTCATTCTCTGTGTGCTGCCAATACCATATCTCTTTGTGATGGTTGTGGTTCCTCTTCAATTGGTATGTCTTCATTTATCATGTCCAATTTCCTCTTCTCACAAAGTTCCCTCATAGCCACTGCTTTCTTTGCATTCTTAGCTTCTATCTCTTCCTATGTTGGTTTAATTCTTGATCGTTTCCTTGGCATGACAGAGAATTTGTCTGTAGCATGATAAAGAGACCAATATTACTTCCTAAGAAATGAATACAAGATAATAGTGGGATTGTATTTTTATTATGTTGTAAGGATTTATTCTTGTATAGTTTGACATCATGGTATGTTAAGGTCTATTTATTACACATAATTATTAAAGATCCCAAGTGTAGAAAATATACATGGCATCATGTGAGATTGTAGGCTACTTTCTTGATTGTGAATGTGTCTATTTTAAACATGTATGAAAAAGCATGATAAAGTAATTCAATCTGAATTAAGGAAAATGTAAAGAACATGCATGTAAAGACTTGACATACCTAAAAAATGAAGATTCGAATGGAGAGAGTAGCCAATTATGTAGTGTTTTTTCTTCTTGCATCAAACTCCTCAACAATTTGAGTTTTTCACCACTTGCTTCATTTTCAATGTTAAATTGAATAACACTCAAATATAATTACTAACAACAATACTATTAACCAATCTATAATGTTAAATTCCTAAAATTGAATCACAATTAACATTGCAACACTACAAAAATTGAAACTTGAATAGATATATATCAAACTTGGTGTGAAAACTATGTTATTTCCTCCTTCTCAAGTTGGCAATGCAGAAAAGGTGGTGGAAAGATCATGCAAAAGTGGTACAATGTGTCAAATGTGCATGTGAACTTCCCAACAGCATGAAAGAACTTCTTTTTTGTCGGAGCACGCACAGAATCAGTATGAAAATAGAGCATGTGGGCCTAGATCACAGGGGTCAACACTTTTATACCATTTCTATAGCAAGATAAAACATGAGCGCGTTATAACGCGCTCGTGTTTTGTCCTACTATAGATTGATCACATCTTGTGCATTTCTCTTTCCAAACCTTCCCCTTCAGACTTGAATGACCACAAGGTTTTTGAGGGAGAACTTTTCCTGTTTCCTGCAAGAGCTTGCCAGATGCTCCACCATATGATAGGCATAACAATGAAGGAGCAAGCCCTCATAATCAAGTTCTTGATAGAAAATGCCCATCGAGGAAGAAAGACAGATCTTCTTTGGAAGCAGAAGTTCTAGTTTGTGACAAATCCTTATCCAAGCATAAATAGTAGGGGTTCTATCAAGCGATTGTCAATCCACTTCCACATAGTCTTTTGAAGACTTCCTAATTGATTCCAAAACATCCACACCCCAAAACTGACTTGATACTATACCTTAAACCCTAATCCCTTATCCCTAAACCCTCTAACCCTATCCCTAATCCTTATACCCTCCACACTCTACTTTAACCCTAATCCCTCGACCCTCAACCATATCCCTAAACCCTTGACCCTCAAACCTCAACCCTCAACCCTCAATGTCAAACCCTAATCCCTCAACCCTTAACTCTGATCCCTCGACCCTCAACCCTATCCTTAAACCCTAAACCCTAAAGCCTCAACCCTCAACCCTCAACGTCAAATCCTATTCCCTCAACCCTCAATGTCAAACCCTAATCCCTCAACCCTTAACTCTGATCCCTCGACCCTCAACCCTATCCTTAAACCCTAAACCCTAAAGCCTCAACCCTCAACCCTCAACGTCAAATCCTATTCCCTCAACCCTTCACTCTAATCCCTCAACCATAAACCATATCCCTAAACCCTCAACACTATACCTTAAACCCTAATCCCTCAATCCTCAACCCTAAACCTTATCCCTCAACCCTAAATCTTATCCCTAAACCCTAATCCCTCAACCCTCAACCCTCAACCCTATCCCTAAACCCTTGACCCTCAAACCTCAACACTCAACCCTCAACGTCAAACCCTAATCACTCAACCCTTAACTCTGATCCCTCGACCCTCAACCCTATCCCTAAACCCTAAACCCTAAAGCCTCAACCCTCAACCCTCAACGTCAAATCCTAATCCCTCAACCCTTCACTCTAATCCCTCAACCCTAAACCATATCCCTAAACCCTCAACACTATACCTTAAACCCTAATCCCTCAACCCTCAACCATAAACCTTATCCCTAAACCCTAATCCCTCAACCCTCAACCCTATCCCTAAACCCTTGACCCTCGAACCTCAACACTCAACCCTCAATGTCAAACCCTAATCCCTCAACCCTTAACTCTAATCCCTCGACCCTAAACCTTATCCCTAAACACTAATCCCTCAACCCTCAACCCTTAACCCTATCCCTAAACCCTTGACCCTCGAACCTCAACACTCAACCCTCAACGTCAAACCCTAATCCCTCAACCCTATCCCTAAACCCTAAACCCTAAAGCCTCAACCCTCAACCCTCAACGTCAAATCCTAATCCCTCAACCCTTCACTCTAATCCCTCAACCCTAAACCATATCCCTAAAATCTCAACACTATACCTTAAACCCTAATCCCTTATCCCTAAACCCTCCAACCCTATCCCTAATCCTTATACCCTCCACACTCTACTTTAACCCTAATCCCTTGACCCTCAACCCTATCCCTAAACCCTCGAACCTAAACCCTCAACCTTCAACATCAACCCCTAATCCCTCAACCCTTAACTCTAATACCTCAACCCTCAACCCTATCCCTAAACCCTCAACCCTCAACGTCAAATCCTAATCCCTCAACCCTTCACTCTAATCCCTCAACCCTAAACCCTATCCCTAAACCCTCAACACTATACCTTAAACCCTAATCCCTCAACCCTCAACCCTAATCTGTCATCCCTCAACTCTAATCCGTCATCCCTAAACCCTAAATGCTATCCCTATTCCTAAACCCTCAACTGACTCGATACTATACCTTAAACCCTAATCCCTTATCCCTAAACCCTCCAATCCTATCCCTAATCCTTATACCCTCCACACTCTACTTTAACCCTAATCCCTCGACCCTCAACCCTATCCCTAAACCCTCGAACCTCAACCCTCAACCCTCAACGTCAACCCCTAATCCCTCAACCCTTAACTCTAATCCCTCGACCCTCAACCCTATCCCTAAAGCCTCAACCCTCAACGTCAAATCCTAATCCCTCAACCCTTCACTCTAATCCCTCAACCCTAAACCCTATCCCTAAACCCTCAACACTATACCTTAAACCCTAATCCCTCAACCCTCAACCCTAAACCTTATCCCTAAACCCTAATCCCTCAACCTTCAACCCTAATCCGTCATCCCTCAACTCTAATCCCTTATCCCTAAACCCTAAATGCTATCCTTATTCCTAAACCCTCAACTAACTCGATACTATACCTTAAACCTTAATCTCTTATCCGTAAACCCTCCAACCCTATCCCTAATCCTTATACCCTCCACACTCTACTTTAACCCTAATCCCTCGACCCTCAACCCTATCCCTAAACCCTCGAACCTCAACCCTCAACCCTCAACGTCAACCCCTAATCCCTCAACCCTTAACTCTAATTCCTCGACCCTCAACCCTATCCCTAAAGCCTCAACCCTCAACGTCAAATCCTAATCCCTCAACCCTTCATTCTAATCCCTCAACCCTAAACCCTATTCCTAAACCCTCAACACTATACCTTAAACCCTAATCCCTCAACCCTCAACCCTAATCTGTCATCCCTCAACTCTAATCCCTCATCCCTAAACCCTAAATGCTATCCCTATTCCTAAACCCTAAATGCTATCCCTATTCCTAGACCCTCAACAGGCTTGATACTATACCTTAAACCCTAATCCCTTAACCCTAAACCCTCCAACCCTATCCCTTAACCCTCGAACCTCAATGTACTCAACCCTCAATGTCAAACCCTAATCCCTCAACCCTTAACACTGATCCCTCGACCCTTAACCCTTAAAACTTGAACCCTAAAACCTATCCCTACACGCTCGACACTCGACACTATATCTTAAACCCTAATCCCTTAATCCTCATCCCTAAAGCCTCAACCCTAAATCATTAAACCTTCAACCCTAAACCCTATCCCTAATCCCTCTACCCTCAACACTCTTATTTAACCCTAATCCCTTGACCATTAACCCTATCCCTCAACCTCAACCCTCAACTCTCAACATTAAACCCTAATTCATCAACCCTAAACCCTAATCCCTCAAACCTAAACCCTATCCCTAAACCATCAAACCTCAACACTATACCTTAAACCCTAATCCCTATCCCTCAACCCTTAACCTTTAAAACTTAAACCCTATCCATACACCCTCAACACTTGACACTATATCTTAAGCCTTAAACCCTCATCCCTAAAGCCTCAACCCTCAATCCTTAAACCTTCAACCCTAAACCCTATACCTAATCCCTCTACCCTCGACACTCTAACCCTAACCTCAACATTAAATGCTAATCCGTCAACACTAAACCCTATCCCTAAACCCTCAACCCTTAACACTATACCTTAAACCCTAATCCATCAACCCTAAAACCTAATCCCTCAACCCTCAACCCTAAAAACTATCAATAAACCCTCAACCCTTGACACTATACCTTAAACCCTATGGGAAAAGCTTTGCGTATGGTACATCCACAGTGAGTAATTAACAGTTGAAATCAGAAGGATGATCATTATGAGAAAAGATTTGCATTGGGGTACATCTATGTTTCTTGCTGTCCACCCCGCACTTAGGGAAGGTATATTGTTATGAAACAGGCAAATAATCTCCCATTGTTTACTGGCTCTATCCATAAGAACTACTAAACTATACCTTAAACCCTAATCCCTCAACCCTAAACTTTCAACCCTAAACCCTATCCCTAATCCCTCTACCCTCAACAATCTACCTTAAACCTAATCCCTCAACCCTTAACCCTAAACACTATCCCTAAAGCGTCAATCCTAAACCCTAATCCCTCAAGGTCCTAAACTCTAATCGCTTATCCCTAAACTCTAAATCCTATCCCTAAACGCTCAACCCTCAACCTTAAACCTTAATCACTCAATCCTTATCCACCCCTCTCCTCCCCTATCTAGCTCACTCCTCTGCCCTCGACACTATACATACATAAATATAGGCATACATAGATACATACATACAGATAGGCATACATACATACATACATACATACATACATATAGGCATGCATACATACATACATGATTAATAGACTTCAATAGAAAAAAAATTAAGGGGAACATAACATGAGTGCGTTATAATGCGCTCGCGTTATGTCAAACATGACAAACAACAAACTTGTGAAAAAGGAAAATGCAAAGCAAAACATAACGCGAGCGCGTTATAACGTGCCCGCGTTATGTCTTGCTTTGGGAATCCCAAGACTTGGGCTTGGGATTTGCTTTGGATTTCCAACCCAAAGGCTGAGTGCCTTTTGAATAGTCATAGACATGTTTTTCCATATTCTTCAAGATTTCACATAATTTTGTTCGTGCTAACCCTTAGATTTGCACGTGTTTCAAGGTCAAACAAATCAAACACCTGGGTAATGTTAGGCTTTCTCTTAGCTATTTGACGATGTGATTTTTCCACATTTTCATAATGTTAAGCCGTTCATCTTTAATTTATTTTGTTTGTGTGTCCGTTTTTGGGCAAAAACCACTGTTTGGTCTTTTTTTCATTGTAAATTAACTATTCATTGAAATTTTAAAAAAATACATATTTAGAAACTAGACTCGATTCTACAAATATTAAAAAAAGAAAAAAATGATTTTCAATTAGTTTTCAAAATTTATAGCGGTAGCACGGCCAAAATTCTATTTTTTAGGATGTGTCCACTTTGAAAATTAGTAAAAAATCAAATATTCATCAAAAAATTATCAGAAAAATCAGGCATAAACTACATGTTATTAGCTAATTTCTCGCAGAAGTGATTTTAAAAATACCAAAAATAAGTTGACCTTTTGAGGGAGCCACAAAACATGCTATGTTATGTTTTTTTGATAGAAACAACACCAATTTCTATGGCTCCTTCTTTTGAACCCCTTAATCTATGTCATTTTAAAAAAAAATAGTAGTTTAGAAAGTAGACTCGGAGCACTACGAAGATTGTTTTGGTTGCATCTCCAAATTTTGAGTGTAACTATGCTCAATTTCTCATCCAAGGCCAGTATTTCCTGATTTCAGAAAAAAAGTGGCCACTTAAGACCCCTTTTGGGCCCCCCATCTTCTTGCACTTACCCACCCATCCATTCGACCCATACCTCTGCAATTTTGCCATAAATGCCAACCTACCAATTTTGAGATGCAGCAATGGTTCATGTATTCATGAAGTTTCTTCCCGCTTGAAATGATGTAGTGAACACAAAAAAATTACTCCTACTCTAAAGATTTAAAACAAGCCGTCGATTACCTTCTTCCCGCTGAGATCTGTGGCTTCAATTCATGCTAAAAAGTCAACAACCAATGAAAACGCGCCACATAGATGCATTATCCTTTTTGACTTTTTGCAGCACAAACATACATTTTTGCCTTTTCGCCCATTTTGCCTTTTTCACCTTCAAATCTTTGTATATGCAGTTGTATATACATACAACTGACTTGGACACGTGTCACCCCCTGATTGGTTCACCATCGCTATGTATTGGCCTTTTGATCAGTGATCCTTTGTATCTCCTTTTGCATCTAAAATTTTATGTGCAATTGTATATACATACAATCGCCACATACAAGCGCGGACCCCAAATCTTTATAAATCAAACTGAAATCGCATTTGGGTCTGGCTTGCATCTTCCCTTTTGTATATCACCTTGTATATTGCACATATAAATGCAATATACATACAATTGCAGACTCCAAATCACTGTGAAACAAATTGCAATTTCAATCGGGTCCGGGCGTTGTATCTTTCTCCTTGCACATCTCCTTGTATATTGCACATACAATGTGCAATATACAACCCGCAGACCCTAGCCACTTATCTGCCACAACAAACTTTCATTTCACGTCCAGGTTGTATCTGCGCCCTTTGTATCTTGCATTGTATATGCACATACATACAACCTGAGATATACAACTGTGCAGGCCCCATCGTTGACTTTGACTGCAACCTGCTTGTATATTCCTTTGTATCTTCTGTTGTATGTCCGATTGTATATTGGGAACATACAACTCCAATATACAATTGCCGATTTCACCTGGCTCACAAATGTAGTTTATACTTCGGCTGCGTCCGCCCTTTGCACCTACTCGCTTGCATGTTGACTTGTATATTTCACGCATGCAATATACAAACATACCACATACATATCCCTTTGCATATCGGCTTTGCATAATGCCTTTGTATATGCATCGAGCCTTTGTATCTTTCGCCTTGTATGTTACCGCCTTGTACATTGCACATACAAACTTTTTTACATACAAGAAAGGAATCTAACTTGGAATATGCGATGCATTACCACCTTTTCACACTCGAAAATCAACCCGAATAGCACATACAATCCGATATGCATGCAACGATGCATACAACCATTTTTCTCCATTCTGAAGCTGATTTAACTCCATCTTCGAGTCTGGCCTTGTATATATGCACTTGTACATTGATACAATGGCCACATACATACAAAGATACACACAGACAACTGGAGGCTGAGGGACTTAGAAATTTGAAGGGTTTAAATAAAAAGACCAATAGATTTTCAAGCTTGAAACCCTAACCCTAGGTGGGCACCACCATTGGCTCTGTCTGGGGACACATGCTTCTTGCAAGCATGGCGAGAACTCTAGAACTTCTAGGACGCAGACCGGGCCTTAACCATTGGGTATAGAGTCAAACACTGCACCAACCTGCATCACAAACCACATTTTCAAACACTATTTTGGTGACCCTGGGCAGCCAAAGATGAAAAACCATAATCTCCTCCTGCCAAATGCTTGATTCTGATCTAAACAACCCCAACCACAACTGAAAATACTAACATAATTTGTCCACAGGCTGATCTTGTCAATTACATACTTCACCATTTTTAAAAACTTGCCTCTGTCAGTATTGCCTCCATGACTCTGCATCTCACAATCAGACATATAACCATACATACTAGAATATCTTTCAGCATTAGGCAACATATGTATGTTATATTCCTCAAACAATTTATCATCATATTGCATGTGGCATTCCTCATTATCTACCTCACTGTTGGACATTACCATGCACTCATCTAGCTGATCTAGAAACTAAAAACATTCAAAATATATGAGGCTTTCAATGTCATCCTCACATGAGCTAAAGATCTCTGCCTTTGGTTCATATGTCCCTTCTTCACAAACTGATGCAGCACCTAGGTCAGTTGTCTCTTGGTATTCATCATCATCTTCAAAAAGAGGGTTAATTCTGCACCAATGAAGGTCATGACTCACAATGTTCAATGCATCTAAAGGCTCGTCATAAAGGGGATTCATACTCATTGCAAAGGTATCTGCTTCTTCTTCATGACAATCCACCTCTTTTTCATCATTATCAAATCTAGAGTCATAAGAAGAATAACCCTGATCCATGACTTGATCATGGATATCATTCTTATCATCTGATTGCCATACATACAAGATTTCTGCTACTTTAATGCAATCTGAAGCTGAATTATCCATATCACTTTCCAGCCCTCTAATGCTTCCTGATGAAACTGAAATTGACTCATGATCCATATGGTCACAACTATGCACAACCGGATCATTTAAACATGAACGCTCTTTGCTGAGGACTGGCATGTAAATACTACTTAAAAAATTATCACAATCAGCTTGATTTGCTAGGCAAATCTGGGTATCCTCCTTTATGGCAGAGTCATCATTAACTTGGAATGATGCATAAACAGGGATAGTAGGGGTGTGAGTGCTTTGACATTCATTTTCAACATATAAATTATATCTTTCACTAACACTGGGGACCGCAGGGAAGCAAAAATTTATAGAGAAATAACCCTTTTGAATTCCATACCTCCAATTGTTTTCGATGTCTATTGCAAATTGATGTGCCTGATGCAATGTGGTGGGCTCCTTATCTCTCAATCTATAACTCATTTTCTTATCAAATGCTCCCAGATAGACCACAAGGCACAATGCATCATTAGGTCTCATACATTCTGGAATTCTTTTCAATACCTTCATAAATTTGATGTTAAAGGCTGGAATTAACTCATCTTTTTCAATATGGATATACATGAAATCAATGATAACTGCATATTCAGATATTCTTTCACCATATTGTTCTAGAAATGCAGATTCAAAATCTTGTCAAGAGCTGACAGAATATGCTGGAAGATAGGAGAACCAATCCCTTGCATCTTCATCTAGAGATTGAACAAATAATCTCATAACTACATCTTCATGGTCAATCTCACAATCATCTATTACATTTCTAAACAGTTGCAAGTGTCTCTCAACTGATTCATCCTTTACACCACTGAATTTAGTCAAATACTTTCTGATCTTAGATGGAAAAGTATTTGGATAACCACAAATGCCATTAAAATTGATGGGCTTATATCTGTCAATGCTGAAACTTCTTTTATTACATGGTTGGGATTGATCACTATACATTGTTGCATTTGACACCTCACAAGGGTGCATGGGCTGATAATACATTTTATATGCCTTTGCAACCTTCTTCTCAACTTAGATTTCCTTTTACAACAACGACCTTAGGCCTTTAAAATACAAACTGTTGTTTTAGCTTGCCTAAAGTCCTCTAAATGAGTCTTTTCAACAACATTGCACACTTCATTTGAAAATAGAAACTATATTCTCAACAAATACAAAAGCATGCAATCTCTCACCAATATTTCCCTTTTAACCAGTGTTATTTCACCAAATAGGGAATCTTTTAAAACTTATAAAAATACCTAGATATGTTGCAACAGCTGCAAATTCCTTTTCCTAACTGAAAGTATGAAAATTTAACACCTCTTGTGTCTTTTATCAGGTTCTTTTTGTGCAGAGTCGCCACCTCCTTGGCAGAGGAATGAGCTTCAAATAGGCTAAAGTTGAAAATTCATTTCTTTCTTCTTGGGTTCTCCAACAGTAGAGCCACACACACAATTTTTTTAAATTTTCTATAACAAGGTACTTTTACTTCAACTCCCCAGCAGAGTCACCACTTTGTTGGTGACTTGGATGGGCCAAAAGATAACACCTTCAAATCAATCCCTAGCAGAGTCACCACTTATGTTGGGTCTTTCTCTCTGAATTGGCAGAGGGTTTGCCAGTTCCAATGCACAGGGAGATTCGGTCAACAAATACAGGAGGTTGCGTGAGCTGCCTCCCCTTCACTTCCGGTTCTACTGCACCAAGGGGGGTATCCCTATAGCTAAAGAGTTAACTTTGACTCACCCAATAGAAAGATTTAGCTTTACAACAACAGGCAGAATACTCTCATGTTTGGACCAAGATTTGCAAGATAGATCACAAGGTTGGCAACTTTCTTGGACATATCTAACTAGTTAGGGATGAGAGTATGCAGGTGTCCTAATCCTAGTCCTACAACTAACAGGTTGGAATTATGAAAATATTTGTATTAATATTTTAGATGCAAGACAGGGGGTTTTGGATCATAACTACTACACAAGGGCAGACTGGTGCCTATCTCAGGGCAAGGAGTCAACTAGACATATACAAATGAATTATTTGCACTTATCATTCAAGTTTCAAGGGGTTAGATTGGTGCTTGTTTTACAAACACCACCCAAGAATGAGTATTTAGCTATCTCTACTTACAAATATCCTTGCTGCCATACATTCTTCTTCATACTTAACCTAAAATAGTTTAATCCACTCCTTGAATGGAAGTTAGAGATTAAGCATGTGATATAGAAAATCTATATCCTAGAATCTAAGTAACCCTTAGCAACCAGATTCAAAAGAAGGGTTGCATACAACAAATGGAGACAAATAGCTAAACACATGCAATAAAGCATTTTTCATATAAAATGACATGAAACTAAACATATATGCAACATGGATTTGAAATGCAACTCATAAACTCCAAAAGAGACAGAACAACCAAGAAATGCTCTGTTCTTTGTTATTTTCTCCAAAAAAGCTCAAGTCTTCAACAACCAAAAAATGAGTGACACAATCCTCTTATACAGTAAGAACATGTACTTAGCAATTAATTACATGGTCATTTCAAAATGCTACCAAATACAATGCACCATCTGAATGGCACCCAAAACATTCAATGCTCCAGGTAGAAAAAGAAGGAAGAGCAGGTGAAATCAGGGAACGTGCAGCCGACTGGAGATTTCTACCTTAAAAATGGTAGTTGACCCATCCATTCAACCCATACCTCTGCAATTTTGCCATAAATGCCAACCTACTGATTTCGGGATGCAGCAACGGTTCACGTATTCATGAAGTTTCTTCCCGCTTGAAATGATGCAGTGAACACAGAAAAATTACTCCTGCTCTGAAGATTTGAAACAGGCCGTCGATTTCCTTCTTCCCGTTGAGATCTACGGCTTCAATTCATGCTAAAAAGTCAACAACCAATGAAAACGTGCCACTTAGATGCATTATCCTTTTTGACTTTTCGCAGCACAAACATACATTTTTTCCTTTTCGCCCATTTTGCCTTTTTTGCCTTCAAATCTTTGTATATGCAGTTGTATATACATACAACTGACTTGGACATGTGTCACCCCCTGATTGGTTCACCATCGCTGTGTATTGGCCTCTTGATCGGCGATCCATTGTATCTCATTTTGCATCTAAAATTTTATGTGCAATTGTATATACATACAATCGCCACATACAAGCGCAGACCCCAAATCTTTATAAATCAAACTGAAATCGCATTTGGGTCTGGCTTGCATCTTCCCTTTTGTATATCGCCTTATATATTGCACATACAAATGCAATATACAGACAATCGCAGACTCCAAATCACTGTGAAACAAATTGCAATTTCAATCGGGTATGGGCATTGTATCTTTCTCCTTGCACATCTCCTTGTATATTGCACATACAATGTGCAATATACAACCCGCAGACCCTAGCCACTTATCCGCCACAACAAACTTTCCTTTCATTTCTGGGTTGTATCTGCGCCCTTTGTATCTTGCATTGTATATGCACATACATACAACCCGGGACATACAACTGTGCAGGCCCCATCGTTGACTTTGACCACAACCTGCTTGTATATTCCTTTGTATCTTCTGTTGTATGTCCGATTGTATATTGGGAACATATAATCCCAATATACAACTGCAGATTTCACCTGGCTCAAAAATACAGTTTATACTTCAGCCGCGTCCGCCCTTTGCACTTTCTCGCTTGCATGTTGACTTGTCTATTGACTTGTATATTGCATGCATGCAATATACAAACAGAACCGCATACATATCCCTTTGCATATCGGCTTTGCATAATTCCTTTGTATATGCATCAGGCCTTTGCATCTTTCACCTTGTATGTTACCGCCTTGTACATTGCACATACAAACTTTTTTACATACAAGCAAGGAATCTAACTTGGAATATGCGATGCGTTACCACCTTTTCACACTTGGAAATGAACCCAAATAGCACATACAACCCGATATGCATGCAACGATGTATACAACCATTTTTCTCCATTCTGAAGCCGATTTAACTCCATCTTCAGGTTTGGCCTTGTATATATGCACTTGTACATTGATACAATGGCCACATACATACAAAGATACACGCATACAACTGGAGGCCGAGGGACTTAGAAATTTGAGGGTTTAAATAAAAAGACCAATAGATTTTCAAGCTCGAAACCCTAACCCTAGGTGGGCACCACCATAACCATGCTCTAAGTTTTTTGAATTCGCAGGAGAAGTTAAACCACCGACACATGAAGTGGGTTGAGCAACTCCAGGCATAGACTTTTTCCATCAGACATAAGAAGGGACAAGCCAACAAGGTGGCAGATGCTCTTAGTAGAAGGGTGTGCACTATATAGGAAATCTAGTTGCAAAGTGTGGGAGTGGATTCTCTCAAAAATATGTACCAAGATGATGAGGACTTCAAAGAGATATATGCAGTTTGTTCACAATTTTCAGATTCCTATCATTCTGATTTTTCTGAATATTTGTTATAGTAAGGGCTACTGTTCAAAGGCAGCCAACTGTGTGTACCTAGGTGTTCCATGAGGGAGAACATCATAAAAGAGAAGCATTGCGATAGTCTTGGAGGTCATTTTGGACTGGACAAGATGTTGGAACAAGTGAGAAGGCTTTACTTCTGGCCTAAGATGCAAACATATGTCAGGAAGTTTGTAGAAACTTGTAGCATTTGTCAGAGGGCAAAGGGAACTCCATCCAATGACAGTCTCTATCAATCACTTCCAATTCCACAAAGGCCATGGGAGTGCATCAGTATGGATTTTGTTTTGGGTCTTCCCTGGACTCAAAGAGGTTTCGACAGTGTATTTGTTGTAGTTGATAGATTCAGTAAAATGGCTCATTTTGTGCCATGCAAATGTACCAATGATGCTTCACACATTTCTAGTCTATTCTTTAAGGAGATTGTTTGAATTCATGGTTTTCCATTGAATATTGTCACTGACAGAGATCCCAAGTTTGTGGGACATTTTTGGCACACTTTGTGGAAGAAATTGGGCACTCAATTATCTTTCACCTTAGCCTATCACCCTCAGATGGATGGACAAACTAAGGTCATGAATAGATCACTGGGTAATATTTTGAGGTGTTTGCCTAAATAGCATGGAGAAGCATGGGATTTGATCATCCCACAAGCAGAGTTTGCATATAATGATTCTGTTAATAGGAGTACAGGAAAGAGCCCTTTTGAAGTTGTATATGGGATTCATCCCAGGGGAATTTTGGAGCTTTAAGATCTCCAGAACATGGAGAAAAGGAGTGCACAAGGAGAAGATTTTGTGGTCAGCATGAAGGATATCCATGATGTTGTAAGGGAAACTATCCAGAAGAACACACAAAAATACAAAGAGAGAGCTAATCAGAAGAAAAGGGATGTCCAATACAAAGTTGGGGATCTAGTAATGGCATATCTGAAGAAGGAAAGACTCCCGAAGGGGCCGCCCACGAAGCTTCTTATGAAGAAGATATGTCCATGCAAGATTGTACACAAATTTGGGCCTAATGCATATGAAATTGAACTTCCTCCAGGTTTAGCAATATCACCCATTTTCAATGTGTCAAAATTGTTTCCATTCAGGGGAGACAATGTTATAGATTTAGATGTGATAGGAGCAGGGGATGTAGAATGGATTTCTGATCTTCCACCGAGTCAGCTAGTACAACTGGAATGCATTTTGGACATAAAGGTTCATAAGAAGACTTGACATAAGACCTACAAGCAGTATTTGGTCAAATAGCGTGGTTTACCTAATGAGGATGCAAACTGGATAAGCGAGGAAGACATCATCAAACATGGGTTTTCCATTTCCAACCTGGTTCCTCAAGGGACTTGAGTTCTGTTAACCCCGGGAGTATGGTGCAGGGGCACCTAACAAACCCTTGTTGTGTTTATAATAAGGTCAAACCGACCAGTTGTTTTACTTGCAGTTTTTGTTTTTGGTTCAGTTTGTAACCGACCATGTAGACAGTTTGAGAACAGGGCAGTTTGGGGATAGGAAGCGGTTGAGCTTCCCCAACTGCTCAGGAATGGTTAAACTCCCTCAATAGTGGGTTAGAAACAAGGTAGATCAACCAGGAGTTGGGGTATCTTGTATGTGTGTGTTCGTTGCCTATGTATGAAGAAAACTTAAGAATAAAGAAACTCTGTTCCGTTCCCTGTGTGTCAAAATCTCATAATTGTACATAGCAATTTTCCTTCTGCAGTCGTAGTTAATCTCTGTCTTGTAAGTTGCCATACCATGGATCAATGAAGCATTCCACTAGTGAGATTTCTGTCAAAATTAGTGGAATGGCTTCTCAGTGTACATATATGTTTTTATTTCTTGTTTCTATTTTTGTTGATTGTGTTCTATTTGACGGTGGAAAGGACCGGATTGACTGTGCTACGCAGTAGACCAACCTAGCATTGTCATGTGCTAGGGTGTGAGTGAAGAAAATAGTGTATTGATGTAATACAGCCCCTCAGGGAAACATTTGAAAGTCATACCGATTGACAGTGTTGGGCCAATAGGAAGTTCATTGGTGTATCAGCGAAGATAATTCCACCGTGGCCGATGACCTAAGTCTTGTTGATAGGCAAAAATCTAAGTTGATGCTAGAGTGTGTACATCGGTGCATCAACCAGAGTTTGTAGGTAGTCCCCAATGAGAAGAGTCTAGCCGACAAGTATGGTTCGAAGGAGTCATCAAGGTGACAAGGAGTTAGTGACACCGATAGAAGAATCCATCGGTGTATCGGCAGGAGATTAGAAGACACCACCGACAAGGTATGTTTGGCTGATAATAATAGATCGCCAAGACATAAATTACTCTCTCACCAATCAGTTTGTTGATCTGTTAACCACTTCCACTGTGCGCTCTGCATCACATGACCACATGGCAAATGTGGGCATGACAATGTTAAAGTGATTCAAGGCATTCATTGTGTTACAGAGTAGTACTTTGTGTTGTTATTGTGTTTGTATTTATAGATTTGGCTCCATCTCCTAATGGCATGAAGAGCATCTTCCTTCCATGAGATCTATACTTCAAAGTGATATCTATTGTGTTTTCAATCATTTATCATTTAGATTTTTGCCTCTCTCCCATTGAGATATGCACTATTATTTGACAATGGTGTTCGGAAGACTTGAATGTCTCTCCAGGGATTGACTGAGGCAAGCCTCTAAACACCACAACCCCCTCTCATACTCCTTTGTGATTGTAGGTTACAGGTACCAAGTTTCTTAGAGTGGAGTTGAGAAAAGGAGGTTGTAGACAATAGAGATTCAGGATCTGACAAATAGAGGACTCTGGAGAACATTCCAGGACTTGGGCGCTAGTCCCTATGTCCTCCATTTTCCCCAAGGCAAAAATAGAAGATACAGTGCAGATCAGTGTCAAGAGAAGTTCTAGATTCTATGATGAAAAGTGTACCTTGGAATAGGGTGTTAGTCCCTGTGTCCTTGACTGTTCCATTTTCTGGACTTCAAAAAATAATGAGTTAAATATTTATGTCCTTCACCTTGGTCTGAAAGGATTTGTTGTAATTCGATAATTTGCTTACTGTTTTGCATATTTAGGGTTTTAAGTGAAATTGAGCATTAAATTGAGATATTGTGTGATACATCTGAGCTTCCTCATCATTCCAAGTGGTAGCCTAACCTAATAGGTGAATGCTCCTACTAGTGGAGATTCAACTCAGTTGATATGCCCTTCAATGTTTGTGGTAAAGGGAGGATTAACCCTTGAAAACAAAACCCCTCCTTTTTACCCCTAAACACAACTGTCTGTAAATATCTGACTAAATATCCTTGAGGAAGCAATATTTATACTCAGATCCTTCAAATTATTGGATATTGGTTGAATCTTTGCACAAATACTCTAAGCTTTGAGTGGACTGAGAAATTTTAAACAATTCTTCACAGGAACACACTTCGAGACATGTGGATGACAAATTTTGACATTCAAGTGATCTGCCCTCCTTCTAGTGCCAAAAACCTATTGATATGGTTGTTAGTCACAATAACAAGAAATAAAAGTTACAAATCAAACCTCTATTTAACTTGAAAGATATGATGAATTCAAAGAATTTATAATCTCATGGTGTAGTCATGTGATGATTTCCTTGAACAATCAAAGGTTACTATTTGTAAAGGGTAAAATTTGGATAATTGGTTTTTGGTAGTTTTGTGTATATATCCTCCTTTCACCCTTTCATTCAAGGACCTAGGGTCAAGTGGTAATGCACTATCATACCCTAGGACACTTTGAGATGTAGGGAAACTTGGATTTGTATGATTTGATTATCAATTATGCTCAATTATACCTTAAAACACTAATTATACAAATACGGAAGCAAATAGATGAATATCAAAAAATGCTGCTATAGAAAGATGTAAAATGATAAATAATTGTGCACCTATTTTTAGGGTTCAGAAGTGGAACAGTCGGGGACTAATGAGTGGGTGCCCAAGTCCAATGCCTAGGTTTTTGTTAGGATATAGAAGCTCAGTCTACAACTTGTTCCTGTTGTCACAAAGATTTTCCCATCACGGAATCTAGAGGACTAAAGAGTGGGTGCCCAGGTCCAGGGTGTTGTTTTCAACTCTGATTTACAAATCTGACACTCTGTAATGCCCTCCTACAACTCCACTTTTCCGGTATCTTCAACCTGTAACCTGCAATCACAAAAACTTTGGGAGGAGGTTGTGGTATTTAGAGGCTTGCCTTAGTCAAGCCTTGAAGAGATATTCAAGTCTTCCAAACACCATTGTCAGATAGAGAGTGTGTGCCCTTGTGAAGCAGAGGCAAAAACTAAATGATAAATGCTCAAAAACACAAATGATGTCACCTTGTAGTGAAGATCTCATGGAAGGAAGAAGCTCTTCATGCCATGAGGAGATGATTGCTCAAATCTGTAAATACAAACACATAGACAACACAAATCTGCTCTTGCTACACAATGAAAGCCTTGAATCACCTTTAGAATGCCAATGCTCCTCTAGTTAAAATCTAGTTTACAAGTGAATGCCTAAACATGCTTTTATATGCAACTACAAACACTGCCGCTAAGAATTTTGTAATTCGAATTTACCGTGTCGGCATAGGACCCAAATAATGGTCACAAGCTAACACTCAAAATTTGGGACCAACCCAAAATAGGGCAAGACTAGGGCACGGGCATCCAAGTCCTCCCCCTATTTTGGTCAGGGTTAGGTTCAAGGGATCCCCCTAGGTCCCATTTATCATGAAACTTAGGGATCATTTCATCGAGATGTCAAAATATGATGCAAGATGTCCTAAATGCATATAAAAGACCTGGGAGCTAAACCTTATGAGGGAAAAGTCCCCAAGGGGACATTTTCTGATGTTACACTATTGATGAATATGATTTCACAAATAGGATCAAAAGTACCTAAGATGACAAGAATTACAACCTATGTGGGAATTTGTAATTCTTTCTTGAATTCTAACAATTTTACTAGTTTTCTAAAGTGAAAGGTGCTTCATATTGCCTAACCAAAACAAGGGCTCAATAAGCAAACAAAACCAACAAATTAAGTTGTACAAGCAAGTATTTATATAATAGTACATGGTTCTGACTTTTCCTTATTTTAGGCTTGGAAATAATGTTTGAGGAATTGTCTGTTGATAGGCAATGGGACATCCTCACCAGTTAGGGTTTCAAGCCTATAGGTACTATCACCTAGTAATTTAGCTATATGAAAAGGACCAGTCCATAGTTTGTCAAATTTACCATGATCACCTTTCTTTTCATGGGATTTATCCCAAGATAGCACTAGATTTGAGATCATAAATTCTTTTACTTTGGCCCTCTTGTCAAACCAGCATTTGATAATGGCCTGATGTTTGGCAAAGTGATATATTTCCCTATCTCTTTTTTCTTCAAGGTGTAGCAACTATAAGAGTCTTACTTCCATTTTGTTGTCCATTCCTAGATATTCTTGGACAAACTGCACAGTTGGGATTTTAAAATTGACAGGCAAGATATGATCCATCCCATAGACCAAGTGATAAGGAGAATTACCTAGGGCAGCCTTTACTCTTGTTCTATCTACCCATAAGGCATACTTGAGTAAGGTATTCCATTCTCTCAGGTTCTTTTCAACTAATTTCTTAATGATATTTAATTATTATTTTTTAGTTGATTCTACTAGACCATTACCCTGGGGATAATAATTTGATGAAAACTTTAAAACTATACCATGATCAAATTCCCAAATAGAGAATTTTAAAGATGCAAATGCAGGACCATTATCACAGACTAAAGAATAGGGAATTTCAAACCTTGTGGTAATGTTGTTCTCCAAGAATCTAATCACATCATCAAATGTGCACATCTTTCTATTGATGGCCTCTGTCCACCTAGTACAGTACTCAATAATTGTCAACACATACTTGTGGCCTAATGAATATGGGGTATTAATAGGTCCAATGAAATCCATGCCCCATTGTACAAAGGGGCGCATCTCCATCACTGGCTGTAATGGTTGGGCTACATATTTTTATTTGTTGGAAGCCATTTGACAAGTATGACAAAACCTAATGTGTTCAGCTGTATCCTTGAAAATGGTGGGCCAATAATACCCAGCCCTTAGAATAGCATGTGTGGTAGCCAAATGGGATCCATGGGTTGTACCAAACTTGTAATGTAACTCAAGAAGAAGCTTAGCCGCTTCTTGCTTGTTCAAACACTTGATGTATATCCCCTCATAATTTTTTTGAATAAGACTCCTCCTTTGATCATGTAATTTTGAGCTTTGATCCTTAAAGCTCTGCTTTGGGATGCCTACATATTAGGACATCTTCTTGTGATCATGACATGTCTTATCTTCGAGTACCAATCATCTTGTAACTCATAATCCACTACATATTATTGACTAGTCAGGTTAGGATCTATTTTTGCTATCATCTGGCTCAGGGCCTATCCTCTGACTGATTTCATGGGTGTGATGTCCATATCATTTTCTTGTAACATAGTGATCCACATAGCTCTCTTTTCACCTAGTTCACTCTGCATTAACAACATTTTCATTGTTGAATCAGTTACTACTGCTATCACTTTACTTCTCGGGATATAACATCTGAACTTCTTTGCTACTCTGACTAAGGCCAGAGCCTGCCTTTACACATCCATATATCTTAGTTCAAAATCCCTAAATGGAGTACTCATGAAGGCTATCAATTTTTCTTCTTTGGCCTCACTCCTTTGAGTCAAGACAACTACGCATGTATGACTAGATGCAAAAGAATATATGTAAAAATTGTTGCAAGGTGTGGCCCTTGGTCTCCTTGTTTAGCACAGTGCTGTGGTGGTTTGTGACAAGGGCTTAACCACTTCCTGTGCTTGTTAAGTCAAGTGGTTGTATCAGGCATTAAAAGGTTGATCTTTTGGTGCAACAGTAGCTAACAATTGGTATCAGAGCCGAGGTCACGGGCTCAAACCCTGTGCTTGCACTAGGAGGGGGATTGTTGCAAGGTGTGGCCCTTGGTCTCCTTATTCAATGCAATGCTACGGTGGTTTGCGACAAGGGCTTAACCACCTCCCATGCTTGTTAAGTCAAGTGGTTGTATCGGGCATTAAAAGGTTGATCTTTTGGTGCAACAGTAGCTAACAAAAATCTTTGGTATAATCAGGAGCATCTGTAATTGATTTTTTAATATCCTCAAAGGCTATCTTGGCCTCTGGGGTCCACTCAATTTTAGCATCCATCTTCAACATGGCATTTAAAGGTCTCACTATTTCAGCAAATCTGGTGATGAATTTTTTGACAAAGTTAGTATTACTGAAAGAGGACTTTAATTCCTTCTTGCTAGTTGGGAGCTGAAGTTTCATGATGGAATCCACCCTATCAGGATCTATAGTTATCCCATTGTTTGATATGACATGACCCAACAACTTTTCTATGGTCACTCCAAAGATACACTTCTTTGGATTCGGTGATATGCCATATTGCTCACATTTCTTTAGCACTTTTCTGAGATCTTGAATGTGATCCCCTCTTTGCTTTGAGAATACCATTAGATCATCCATGTAGATGAAAATACACTGGCCTACCAGTCCCCTGAAGGCTATATACATGGCTCACTGGAAAGTGGCCCCAACATTGATTAAGCCAAAAGGCATGTGCCTAAAGGAGAAAATTCCCAATTTGGTAGTGAAGGCAGTTTTCAATCTATCAATTTTGTCAACCATCACCAAGTTGTAACCTAAAAATCCATCTAAGAAGGACATCATTTGTGCTCCATTCACCATCTAGAGGACCTCATCTAAGGAAGGTAAAGGATAATTATCCTTCTTAGATGCTCTATTCAGGTTTCTAAAATCTATGCATAAGCGTATGTCCCCATTCTTCTTTTGTACAAAGACCAAATTGGCAACCCAAGTGGAATGTCTGACTGGAAAAATGATCCTGATAGCTAACAGCTTCTTAACCTCCTCAAATATGAGGGGTTCTAGCAGTGCATTCACCGACCTCTATTTTTGCCTGAATGGCTTAGCATCTAGTTTCAGTGGAATTGTGAGTTATGAAGGAGGTGTCATAGGTCTTCAACTCATCATAAGTCCATGCTATGGCATGAATGCAATCCTACAGAGCTTGAGCTATCCCTGCTCCTTCTTTTGTAGAGCATACTTTGCCAATCAAGACATTTCTTTTGTCTTCACCCTACCCATTGTTAGCAGGTCCATACTCACCTCCATCAGTTTGAGGTAAGTCCTTCTATTTGATCATATTATCCAAATCAAATATTCTTTCCAATTCAATCATTCCTTTCAGAATCTTGTTGCTTGGTAAATCAATGATTTCTTCTTCATTCCAAATGTGATCCTCTAGATCAATTTCATCAACTATCTATGCCACAAAAACATCTTTGTTAGCAATTAAATCTAAAATATGCTAGTCATCATCAAATACTTGAAAGTTTGTGACGTCTAGAATTAAAGGTATGGATACTAGCTCGACTGAGAAACTCTTCATCCCTGATATGGATAAAGGATCCAATGTACTAGCAACGTGTGTTAGGGCATCTGCACAGTGATTAAGTTCTCTAGAGATGTGGGTGATATTGAAATCATTGAAGCTTTCTATCATGTCTGAAACTCTATGCATGTAACTAGATAATCTCTTATAATTGCATGAATAGATGCCTCTCACTTGCTTCACTACTAACTCTGAGTCTCCGAAGACCTAGAGGATCCTTACTTTCTTCTTTAGGGCAAACAACAAGCCATAGATTAGAGCTTCATACTCTGCTACATTATTGGTGCATGGGAATTAGAGTCTGTATGCTCTTAAGAATTACTTTCCTTGTGGATTGGTGAGATCCACTCCAACTCAAGCTCCTTGCTTTAATTTGGAACCATCAAACCTTATTGTCCATGGTTTATCTTCCACTGAAGGTTTATTTGCATCTTCTTTCTTTCTCTTAGTACATGCAGTTGTTCCTGTATATAGCTATTTAAAAATAGTAGGACTGGATGATATAGGATCATCTAGTGTTGTAGGATACAAAACATCAGGTGATTTGGATGTCTAGATATCCCCAAACCATGCCTCTATTGAGATCTAGTCATCCAGGATATGGCTATCTAGATCTTTCTTCCCTACTATCGGTATCTGGTCTAAACAATGACTTGTACTTTTAGACTTCTCTTTACTCTTGTCATGATTTTGTTCAGCCACTTTCTGACATGTTTCTACTTTTTTAGACTCTATTTTATCTGAGATTTGCTTAGGCTTTCCTATATCTAGATGAAGTAACAAGCGGTTACTATCATTTTCATATGAATTTTCATCCCCTTTTTACATCAACTATTTGCTTTTCAAGCATAACCTCTCTACATTTTTCCACTATATCTAGACATAGGCCACATGCACTCTTTGAATGTGCCTCTTCATGTAATTTGCACCATGCTCTCATAAGTACATCCTTGACAGATGTTCCTTGCAGCTAGCATCTCTATACTGCACTGGATAAATAACTTTCAAACTCTAGAAAGGGATCAACTTCATCTTCATCAGATGAATCCTGACTAGGCTCTATTATCATGCTTGTCCCAGGCATGATTTTATCCTTCTTATCATTTTTATGTGAATGCATGCACATAAGCACTTCTTCTATGCTGATCCTTTGTGGCTTCAATGCATATACCCCAGGCTCAACCCCTAAATACAAAACTTCATTATTCTGGTGATATTCAGTTATCATGTGTTTCATTCGAGAGGTTATGCCTCTATCCTGACTTGGTTAGGAATGCCTCTCCATGGCAACCACATACTAGAGAAATCTATGGCCATGTAGCCATTAAGAGTCTTCAACCAGTCTCTGCTTAGGAACATACCATATGTATCATGTATATCAACCACCTGAATATCTATGTAATGTTGCACACTTGGATTGGATGCCAACTACATGTGAATATGGGTTAGCTCTCCTACAAAATTTACCTTTGATTTGTCTAGTTGAGTCACCTTCTTGAGGGACTTGGCAGGAGAAAGCCCTAGTGCACTACATATGGACAAGGGCATGACATTGGTAGATGCACCTGAATCTACAAGGCAATTATGTATGATTTTTCCAAAAATCCTCAATTTGAGAAGGGAGGTGACTCTATCTTTTCCTTGTATAGTGATACTTGTGCTACATTTGCAGTATGGACTCAAGCTTTTTCTTTAGTTTTAAGGGTAGTATCCCTAGGTATAGGGTTTTTTATAGGAATGTTACTAGGGATGTCATCTTTGACTACATGTTCTTCTATGGACTTAAGGAAAGCTCTCTTAATAGTAGGAGTCTTAAGCAACTCAAATAAGGATAAATTGATCTTAATCTTTTTCATCTCATCGGTGAGATATGCAATTAATTTATCTGTTTCAGGTAACTAATTCATACCTTTTGTCATGTACACAGAGGGAGAAAAATGTTCCTAGTTCACCCTTGGAGGTCCAGGATTGTTGTTGGCCTTAGGATCTTAAGGCGTGTTGAAATTATTAGGAGGGATGGAACTAGTCAGTGGACCAACGGGGTGATTTGGATTACTCCTAAAATTGTAGTTATGTCCCCTTTGGTACTACTGATAAGCATGGATTTCTTCAGTCTCTTATTCAGGTTTATTTTCATCCTCAAAAGTGAAGACATGGGTTTCAAATGCCATGGTGGACTCCTCACATGCTAAGGTATAATTCTCATGTGTCATATCTATCTGATGTTGGTAATGTATAGAAATTTCAAGAACCATAGCTGACTCATACCCTAGGGGCACTATCTCTTTACCTTCAGCAAAAGAAACCTCCCCTGCAGTGTTTTGTACTTTCGCTTGAAAGATGCTTGCTGCAATCTTGAACTGAGGGAAGGCTAGTTTAGCATGTGCACTGCTATTGTGTATCCTACACCAATTGTTGAGTGCAGCTTCTGCTAGATTGACCCTTGTGGTCTATTTTAGCTCAGGAGGTGCCTGATTGTCTAGGGGTGAAGACAGAAATCCATTGTTTGGTTTGGTGTTCCTAATGGTGGGAGGTCTAGGAGCATTATTGTTATTGTTGTAACTCCTTTCATTTTTGTATCCTCTTTCAGGATATTCCCTATCATTGTTATTATATCCTTTATTAGGATATCCTTTATTTTGTTGATTTTGGGAGTTAGACTGAGAATAAAAATTCTAGTTTCTTTGATGTCACCTCAGTGGTCAACTTCCTTAGCTGGACAACTATCTCCTTGATATCTTCTTTCTCTTCTTGAACCTTAGCCACCACATTATCTTGACTAGGAGAAAAGAAAGAAGAACCATTTCCATTTGTTCTATTCTCAGCAGGAGCAAATCTTGGATGTGGCACTATCTAGTCGTTTCCTTGAGGAGGGACTACATTGATAGGAGGAATTTGTAGCAGATGAGCTACTAGAGCAGAATTCGACAAAGCTCCATTAATATAATGCATCTGATTGGGAAATGCAGGAGGTCCTATACTAGGTACAGGTCCATGACCTACCTGTTTTATCTGTGTTAACCTTCACAGCCTCTGAATAAGCACCGAATAGATCTGTGGGAGGAGTAGTTGTTCTTCTCACAAACATAGAGATCAAAGGATCTAAAAATGCATAATAAACCACTAATGTTGCATCTGCAACAATGATGTATGGGGCTACAAGCTTAGCATAGGCCTTTTGAAATCTGTCATTGAAGTTGGCAATAAGTTCATCTTCTCCCTGCCTAATCTCAGCAAAGTGATGGTAGATGGTGGTAGCATTTATAGGGATCCTATATCTAGCCTTAAAAGCATCTTCTAGCAACTACCAGGGGATGATTAAGTTCCTAGGTAGATTGACATACCACTGGTATGCCTCTTCTCCTAAGGAGTAGGGAAACAACCTACAGATTACGTCCTCATGTTGAATTCTTGCTCTAAAGCAAGCTTCCTTGAAATTCCTAAGATGGTCTTCTGCATCTTGATATAGATGATATCTAGGGTAGAGCTTGTCTGGATTCTTTGGTAAGGTATTTTAATTTCCAAAGGGAAGAGGTGAATCATTGTTAAAGAAATCCATTGGGATTTGCACAAGAACTACTATTGGTGGTTTAACTGGTGAATTATGACCTACAAGTCTGGATTGGTCACTAGTTGATTGCGGTCTGGGCCTAATAGCAGGCAATTCTTGTAAATGTCCAATGGATCTTGACGTGGTGGAAGGTCGGTGACCTAGCTCAACAGCTCAGAAAAAACTTTGGATATTCTTACTCAAATTTCACAAAGATAGGGGTGAATTCTTTGCAGGAATGGATATTTTTGGTCAATTATCCCAGGGGATGAGATATTTATGCAATATTTGCAGAGACACAAAGATTTTGGTTTAAGGTCTGGATTCTAACAACTGTTTATAAATATATGACTAAATATCCCTGAGGAAGTGATATTTATACTCAAATCCTTCAAATTGTTGGATTTGGTTGAATGTTTGCACAAATACTCAAAGATTTGAGTGGGCTGAGAAATTTTGAACAATTCTTCATATGAACACACTTAGAGACACGTGGATTACAAATTTTGACATTCAAGTGATCTTCCCTCCTTCTAGCACTAAAAACCTATTGATATGGTTGTTAGTCACAACAACAAGAAATAAAAGTTACAAATCAAACCTCTATTTATCTTGAAAGATATGATGAATTAAAAAAATTCATAATCTCAAGTCTCTGTGCATTAGTTCTTAATGATCTGTCTTCACTTAGAGGTTGATGTGATATGATGTTTTCCAATAGGGGCCTTATGTTTGAATTTCACGAGATGTTGTTAGGACATTTGATTTTTGTACCTAATCTTCATGTATCTCAACGAATTGCATCAAATATGATAATCCTAGGATAGGATATGTATGTATTCATGTGTATTTACCATAAGTTTGATCAATTCTTTTATAATTCACTCTTGTTAAGATTATTTGTGATGATCTTTTCAACTTTGATTAGTTCTTCTGGATTTCTTTCAATTTGAACTAATCTTTACTTCTCTACTTCAAATTTACTCAAAGATTATGCAAATGAACAAATATTTTTTTATATGTGTCCTATATTTGCATGATATTTGCTAGGATTGTAATAGTCTCTTCAAATATGCTAAGATATACAATTATCTTTGGCTATTATGCATATTTGTTCTGTATTTGCTTGTCATTTGTCATTATTTGCAGTTGATGATGATGATTATGAAATTAAAATTAAAACAAATTAATTCTATACTTATTTAAATTGTTTGAGTTTCAACCACTGATCTACATGCACAATTTAACACTTTCATGAAAGGAGAGGAAATAAAACCATGTTTTGCCAGGATATTCCACAACTACACACAACAGATGCTAATCTTCAAAGGAATTGGATAACAACAACATGAACTAGTTGAAATGCACTCCAAGGGATGCAACAAATAACAGTGACATATCCAGACATCATCCACAAAGATTACTCAAGATTTATGATGGAATTGTAATATAGATCTCCATTTCATTCAGTATTCAAAAGTATGCATATTTACAAATGGTCTTGAGAAAGAACCATGGGGAAACACAAAGATGCAAAATCTATACACTTAGTGCTCACAAATTCAACAATTCAGTCTTAATTAAGCTCCTAATAGTTTACAAATGGTAATCCATCTACTTTTATAGAACAAGGATATGATGCGGTTAATGTTCTTCTTGAGTTAAATGACAAGTTTGGTACAACCCACAGATCCCATTTAGATACCACATATGCTATTCTTAGGGCTAAGTATTGTTGGCCCACCATCTTCAAGGATACAACTAAACACATAAGGTTTTGTCATACTTGTCAAACAACTTCCAACAAAGAAAAATATGCAGCCCAACTGTTACAGCCAGTGATGGAGATGCGCCCCTTTGCACAATGGGGCATGGACTTCATTGGACCCATTAATCCCCCATCTTCATCAGGCCATAGGTATGTGCTAACAATTACTTGTTACAAGTATGTGCTAATCAACCATAGGTATGTGCTAACAATTACTTGTTGCAAGTATGTGCTAATCAATATTGTCATTAATGTCAACATATTTGTGTTGTCATTAACCAGTGTCAACTATGTCTTCTGATGTTGTTGTTGTTTGATTGAGTTGTTGTGTTAAAGTGATTTGAATGTCTTGTAAAGGTGCTGATGATGTTAGTAGATTGGTAATGCAGTTGGGTTTCCAAGTGCTTTTGGTAAAATTTAATTAATACTAGAAATAGTGTGTTGAAGGAGTCTTCTAGCTTACAAAATACTGTTCGAGATTTTGCATTACATTTCTTTTGTGTTGGAAATCTGAGTGTGGGGTTTGGATATGTTGCCAAGAAGTGTTTGAAGATGTTAAATCCAGAATTTGGTGAGCCTCCATATTGTTGTGAAGTGAAAGTTAGGCTCACTAGTTTGAAGATAGTATTTGACAGTGTTTTCTGAGTTGTGTAGAGGTGTCTGGGAGAAAGTATTTTACTCCGCATTTCTCCGCAAAATGGTTTTAGGTGTTGTGGTTTTAGATATGTGGTCATAAGGTCCTTACCTATCTTCATTCCAGAGGATTTGTGATTTGGTGCTCTGAAAAGCAAGTTCTTGTAAAGCAAGTTCTTGTGTAGCAGAGTTCGATAGTGTTGTTTGTGAGCAGACAGTGAACCTTCTTCAGGTGAAATTTGTTTCGGATGAATTTGCTAATTTCTAAGTGACTTCAAGATGTTTGTGGATGTCTCTAGATTTTGTTAAAGCCCTGTGTGTGATCTGTAAGTTATGGTTGTGATCGTGGAAGCATGTGATCAAGAATTCCTTATGTTTACATGGTTTGGCTGACCTTGAATGTTTGCATTGATTAAGTAGTTGATTTGGTGATTATGTTTGTATTATGTAGCATGCTTGGATAGACTTAGGTCAAAGATACGGCATAAAGTGGTTTTCCTTCATTCCTTTATGCCATGGAATGTTTAGGTCTAGACCTAATTCAAATATTGTGTGTTTGCCAACCTTGGTGAATAATTCAAGGATTGAAGATTGTGTTGCCAACCTTGGATATTGATTTCAAGGTTGATGGTGGTATACATAAGTGTCAAGAGTTTGTGTGTGAGTTTGAGTGAAGGGGATGATGTTTTGTGATGCAAAGTAGTGAGAGCTTACATGCGTTAGGCTACTGGATGCAGTGAGAAGAAGGTTTCTACAATCTTTCAATGTTGTTGTGAAGATGATGTTTGTGTTGTGGTATTGAGATTCATTGGAATTGAACTCCATGCATGTATTAGATGCAATTATATTAGTTCAAATCTTGGCAGTGAGCCACCCTTCTCTTCTATCTTTCTTCTTTAGTGGGCAGTGAGTCCACTTGGATAGTGAGTCCTTGGGTAGTGAGCCCTTTGGGTGGTTAACCCTCTAGGTGATGAGCCCTATTGTAGTGAGCATTCTTTCTTTTGGGTAGTGAGCCCTGGGCATTGATCCCTCTAGCAGTGAGTCTTTGTAATTCAGTATTGTTACTACATTATATTGTGAGCTAATCCTCACCATGGTTTTTTCCCTTTTAGGGTTTTCCACGTAAAAATCTTGTGTTCTTTTGTGCATGGTGTTGATGTGTTTAAGTTTCTGTTATTTGATTTTCATGATTAATCATCATAACATGTTTAAAGGTTAATGTGGATTTGAATGTTTGTGAGGGTTTGAAATTTCTGATACAACTGATTCACCCCCCTCTTAGTTGTCTTGTGTATTCAACATTACTAAATATTGTACTAGGTGGACAAAGGCTATCAACAACAAGATGTACACATCTGATGATGTGATCAGATTCTTGGAGAACAACATTACCACAAGGTTTGGAATTCCCTATTCTTTAGTATGTGATAATGGTCCTACATTTGCATCTTTAAAATTCTCTAGTTGGGCATTTGATCATGGTATAACTTTTTAAAGTTTTCATCAAATTATTATCCCCAGAGTAATGGTCTAGCAGAATCAACTAACAAAAAATTATTGAATATCATTAAGAAATTAGTTGAAAAGAACTCAAGAGAATGAAATACCTTACTCAAGTATGCCTTATGGGTAGAGAGAACAAGAATAAAGGCTGCCCTAGACAATTCTCCTTATCAGTTGGTCTATGGGGTGGATCCTATCTTGCCTGTCAATCTTAAAATCCCAACCCTGCAATTTGTCAAAGAATATATAGGAATGGAAAACAAAATGGAAGTAAGACTCTTGCAGTTGCTACACCTTGAAGAAAAAAGAGATAGGGCAATAGATCACTTTTCCAAACATCAAGCCATTGTCAAACACTGGTTTGATAAGAGGGCCAAAGTAAAAGCATTTAGAATCTCAGATTTGGTGCTATCTTGGGATAAAGCTCATGAAAAGAAAGGTGACCATGGTAAATTTGACAAACTATGGACTGGTCCTTTTCAAATTGCTGAAATACTAGGTGATAGTACGTACAGGTTTAAAACCCTAACTGATGAGGATGTCCCATTACCTGTCAATGGATAATTCCTCAAACATTATTTCCAAGCCTAAAATAAGGAAAAGTTAGAACCATGTACTATTATGTAAATACTTGCTTGTACAACTTGCTTTGTTGGTTTTGTTTGCTTGTTTAGCCCTTGTTTTGGTTAGGCAATATGGAACACCTTTCACTTTAGAAAACTAGTAAAATTGTTAGAATTCAAGAATGAATTACAAATTCCCACATAGGTTGTAATTCCTGTCAGCTTAGGTACTTTTGATCCTATCTATGAAATCATATTCATGAGTAGTAACCTTTGATTGTTCAAGGAAATCATCACATGAATACACCATGAGATTATGAATTCTTTGAATTCATCATATCTTTCAAGATAAATAGAGGTTTGATTTGTAACTTTTATTTCTTGTTGTTGTGACTAACAACCATATCAACAAGTTAATCTTGAATATCCTGATGTATATTTTGATCACCACCAATATTTACTCTTTCCATCTCTTCCTCATTACCTTTATTCTGTGAACCTTCATGTTCGGATGTGAGAACTTCTTTATCTTTTGGATCCCCTGATCCTGATATCAACTCTGGACCTTCTTATCTAGATGTGATCAGTGGTTGTTCTTTATCCTATGCCTCATCATGTTCTTCCATTTCTTGGACATTTTGTTCCAGAGGTCCTATGTGGATATCCATGTCTGTAGCCACATTATCTTCATTATGCACATCATCCATGGCTTTATCGTTATCTTCATATTCACCCCCATCATATGATAAATCAATGAATTTTGGGCTGGTGACACTACCCACTAACACATCCAGGCCAATATTATGCACCACTGTTTCAGGATCCCTAGACTCATCTTCATCTCTGGTGCCTTTAGGTGCTTGTGGGGTACCTTGGGGTGTTAATGCTATATTTTTCAACAAATTCTCAAGGGGATTAGATGTTACATCCCTTGTCACATCATCATCTATTAAGTCTATAGTTTTTTCCAATGGTAGGGATGGATCATTCACTTTCTTTCTTTCTTCCTCCCGCTTCTTGAGCTGATTCTTCTTTGAACTTGATTATGGTGGGGATGGGTACATTATGTTGAAAGTCCTTTTGTACTATCTCCACATCCTTGGGTACCACTGATTTTGCAGCTCTTTCTTCTGTATGCTACTGCTTAGCAAACATTTTCTCCATTTTTGTGAACTCTTCACTTTATTTGAGTAGGACATCTGATTGCATACTTGTGGATCCCCTCATAATGGGAACTTGTCCCCTATTTTGTTTGGGGATATTTGCCCCTTTCAATATATCATGACCTTTCCTTATCAAGGGTTCCCCTTCATCCTCCTCCTCAATGTCCTCATCTGCATATTCAGGTTGTTCCACCTGCCTTTTAGTTATTGTGATTGCAGGAATCAGACCTTTCTGACGTGACGACCTTGTGGCTATTGGGATGCCACTAGTAGTAGATTCTCCAACCCCCTTTGAGGAATTTGGCTTGGCCCTCTTAGCCTCCATGGTCTACCTTTTGTGAATCAAGAAGTCATCATACTCTACTTCTAGTAGCTCTAGTCTTTTTCTCTTCTTATCCACAGTAAGTGCCACTCCTTTGGCTTTCAGGGCAGCCAATTTTTTATCTACCCATTTCCTTGTCAATTCCATGACTCTAGCTATAATGAGGTCTATAGATGTTACCTCAGGCTGGCTCCAGTCCGGAGGGGAGATTGTTTCTTTGTAAACCTACTTTTCTTCATATTCTTTACTCATAAACAGGCCATCATCAGACTTCAATTAGGTTGGAACATCAAAGCAGCCCAAGGTCCGAATCTGATTCAGAGTTAACCTCTGATAGCTCATTCTCCTAACCTCCACATCATCTGGACAATCTGTCTAGTAGTCTTCTAAGTGCACTTAATGCATTAACTTCTTTCTTATAACTTTCTCCATCTTATGATATGGATCATAATACCTTGCCAATGAAAATGGCTACAAATGAAGCATATACAACTCTGCCTCTAAATGTTTGGCAACATCAATTGATGGACATACATACCAACCAATGGCTAAAGGAAATTTAACATTACCTTTCTTGTTCCTCTTCACATATGCTTCATATGAAGGTATTATTTGTTAGGTTAACTCCAACAAAATAATCTTGTCTATGGGATATCTAGGCAACATGAGGCATTGCCCACTGAATCCTTCCATCCTAAGCTAGGTGAAGGTTGGGAACTTGATGAACCAAGTTCCATTTCTAGCAATAGGTTCCTGAGCCTCAGTGCTCAGTCTCTTGGCTTTGTCATTGTCTAATAATCTGACTAAGTGCATAACAAAGAAATTATTTATCTTCTTGTAATTATGAATGGAATCTTTTATCTCTAGCTAGGGATAATGATCCTAGATAGTCACTTCTCCTAAATTCCTCCCAACTTTGCCTACTGTTTGTAAACCAGAAAATGAAGACTGTGGAGCACATGTATAGACAACATAGGATGACATATAAAATAGGCAAGCCTTGCCTTCAAATTGTTTCATACCCCAATCAAGGCTATCATTGATGAGTGATGCCCATTGAATATGTGTATATGAGGTCTCTACTAACCTGATGAGCCCATACATCCATGGATCAAAGTTACTAGCATCAAGTTTTCCTGTCATTCGGCTCAGCATCACCATCATGTATTATATTTCTGGGGTGAAGTCAAACTTATATGAATTATGTGGCATCTTGGCCACTGCTTTAACTTTACTGTCAGTTGTCGTCCAACATGTGAACATTATTTTTTAGCAGTCTGTGGTTTTATTTTTGTATTGATTCTCAAAGGCCTCAAGATCTATCTTGAATAAATTGGGCCCTATAGGCAATTGGAATGCCTCCATAATATCATGGATAGAAAAGTTAGTATATACTTTGCCATCCTTCTCTACTTTTCTATTCTCTTTGTTATAATTTTCTCCATAGACAATAATCAACTCCATTGTCTCTACTGCATATAGAAAGCCAGCAACATGCCACATCCCAAAGTTGTATATCAAGATCAGAGAATCTAAAAGATAAAGAAGTACTCACATCCAGACATGAAGCTCCACAGAATAAAGGTAATGAGGAAGAGATGGAAAGAGTAGAAATTGGTGGTGATCAAAATATACATCAGGATATTTAAGATTCTGACCACCAAGGGCAAGATACAAGTAATCCTCAACACTAGGATGCACAACATGCACAAGAACAAGATATAGGGACATGTCAGGATGTCCATATGGGTGTAAATAAATAAGATGAGGATGTACAGACTCATGTGCTTGGTAAACAAGAGCCATAAAAGGAGGTATCCCATGATTAAGTCATGACATCCATAGATGCTGCATAAAATTAAAATCAGCAGTAAATGCATGAGGAGGTTCCCACTGATGGGGGACAACAACAGAATGTGGACGAGGATGTTTCAAAAGAGAAAGATGTAGAAGTACACGATGCTCACATTGAGTAGACTGGCTAGCAAGGGTCCATATCTGGTGCACCACATTGGCTTGCACATGAGGTAAGTCAACCTTCCACTCCTGATACTTCAAATTTTGATATTTCATCATTATTTTTGCTTGAATATGTGTATATGAGGTCTCTACTAACCTAATGAGCCCATACATCCATGGATCAAAGTTACCAGCATCAGGTTTTCCTGTCATTCGGCTCAGCATCACCATCATGTATTATATTTCTGGGGTGAAGTCAAACTTATATAAATTATGTGGCATCTTGGCCACTGCTTTAACTTTACTGTCAGTTGTCATCCAACATGTGAACATTATTTTTTAGCAGTCTGTGGTTTTATTTTTGTATTGATTCTCAAAGGCCTCAAGATCTATCTTGAATAAATTGGGCCCTGTAGGCAATTGAAATGCCTCCATAATATCATGGACAGAAAAGTTAGTATATACTTTGCCATCCTTCTCTACTTTTCTATTCTCTTTGTTATAATTTTCTGCATAGACAATAATCAACTCCATTGTCTCTACTGCATATAGAAAGCCAGCAACATGCCACATCCCAAAGTTGTATATCAAGATCATAGAATCTAAAAGATAAAGAAGTACTCACATCCAGACATGAAGGTCCATAGAATAAAGGTAATGAGGAAGAGATGGAAAGAGTAGAAATTGGTGGTGATCAAAATATGCATCAGGATATTCAAGATTTTGACCACCAAGGGCAAGATACAAGTAATCCTCAACACTAGGATGCACAACATGCACAAGAACAAGATATAGGGACATGTCAAGATGTCCATATGGGTGTAAATAAATAAGATGAGGATGTACAGACTCATGTGCTTGGTAAACAAGAGCCATAAAAGGAGGTATCCCATGATTAAGACATGACATCCATAGATGCTGCATAAAATTAAAATCAGCAGCAAATGCATGAGGAGGTTCCCACTGATGGGGGACAACAACAGAATGTGGATGAGGATGTTTCAAAAGAGAAAGATGTAGAAGTACACGATGCTCACATTGAGTAGACTGGCTAGCAAGGGTCCATATCTGGTGCACCACATTGGCTTGCACATGAGGTAAGTCAACCTTCCACTCCTGATACTTGAAATTTTGATATTTCATCATTTTTTTCACTTGAAGTTGCAAAACCTAAGCACAGAGTGAGGGCAACCTTGTCAATAAAAAAAGATTCAATCATAAGGAAGAGGACATCTCAAGTAGTTGTGCCTATTGTTAACAAGGAAAAAGGAGAAATAAGATCAAATGAGTTCCAAATAACCACAGTAGACCTAGGGCACACTATCGTAGAGAAAGAACATCAAGAGGCAAGAGAAAATATAGATGCATTATTTGCTAGGATTAATAAGGCCAAGGCCATGAATAAGAAGTATAAAGAGCAAATTGCTCAACTTCAGGGCTTTATAAAGGGGTTGGTTACACCTACAAATGTCCCCATCACAAATAATGCACCTCTGGCACTAGTATCTCAGTAGGAGATCACCAGACTAAATGCATTGAAGCATCAAGCACATGTGATGAACATTTGGTTCATTAAGTTCATGAAGGAGGGAGAAGAAATAATAAAGACCTCATTGTCCAATTGGGACATGCTGAGCAATATGAAAAGAAAGGCAGATAAATTGAAGGAGGTCGGACAAAGATTGATTAAGGGTGGTAAGGACCTGACTACACTAAAGGATATGAGGAAAGTAAGTATCAATATGGTGCAGGAGCACCTCAAAAATCATGTTTTCTTTTGTAATAAGGTCTATTTGACCAATGCATGTCATTTTAGTTTGTATCTAAGTTCATTTTGTAAGTCCCAAGTGACTTAGGACACTTGTCAATTTGTAATCACATAATGCCAAAATAGGGCATTAGGCAATCTACTGAGATGTTTGACAAGAGAACATGGCAGTAGTTGGGATGTGGTACTCCCACAAGCAGAGTATGCCTATAATGATTCTACAAATAGAAGTATAGGTCTAAGTCCTTTTGAAGTTGTTTATGGTAGTCATCCTAGAGGAATTTTTGAATTGCGAGATGTTCAAGGGTTGGACAAAAGGAGTGGACATGCTGATACATTTGCAGAGGCTATGAAAGAGATCCATCAACAAGTCAGAGATACTCTACACAAGAACAGTCAGAAGATCAAGGCTAGAGTGGATCAATGCAGAAGGGATGTGTAGTACCAAATAGGAGATATGGTCATGGTTCATCTCAACAAGAACAGACTACCCAAGGGAAGCCACAACAAGTTGATGATGAGAAAAATTGGACCTTGTCGAATTCTGGAGAAATATGGTCCTAATGCTTACAAAATTGAACTCCCTGATGATATTGTTGTTTCACCTATATTCAATGTTGCTGATCTAACATTATACAAGAGTCCTGATATCAGAGAAGGTGCAGGCGCTTCTATCCATGACAATGCAGAATGGGTACAACACTTACCACCTAAGGAACCACCAAAGATGGAATGCATCTTGGATAGCAGGACAGCCAAGAAGACCAGAAATCAAACCTATTTTGAGCACTTAGTCAAATGGCAAGGACTTTCAGACTCAGAGGCCACATGGATGCTGGAAGAAGACATCAAAAGGCAGGGTGGTGATTTACAACAGTTAGTCTCTAAGAGGACTTGAGACAACTTTCACCCAGGGAGTATGGTGCAGGAGCACCTCAAAAATCATGTTTTCTTTTGTAATAAGGTCTATTTGACCAATGCATGTCATTTCAGTTTGTATCTAAGTTTATTTTGTAAGTCCCAAGTGACTTAGGACACTTGTCAATTTGTAATCACATAATGCCAAAATAGGGCAGTAGGGCAGTTGGAGGTTGTTTTAGACGGTTGTCTCCTAGCCGCTTGGATTGGTCTCCCAGCCACTTGGAGTCAGTTTGGTACTAGTCAGGGTGAGTTGATAAATGCCTAGAGGAATGAACCAAAGGATAATCGAATGTAATCAGATTGAAGAAGGGTGTGAATGTGATTGTATTGTGCTCAAGAGAAATAAAGCAATTCTGTTATGTCCATTTGATTTCCATCTCTTATAACTGTAAATCGTGTAACTGTAGATTTCCATTCTTTCTGTGTTTTCCATTTTATTGCCATATGTCATCATGAAGCATTCCACTGGTGAGATTTCTGTCAAAATCAGTGGAATGGCTTCGATGTACTAGTATTCGTTTTGCTTCTTGTTTTGTTTTGTGTCGATAGTGCAGAGGATTCAGACAGGGCATTTCACACAGTAGGTTGACCTAGCATCTCCACGTGCTAGGGTTTGGAGAAGGTAGGCTGTGCAAAGGCAGATCAGTGTATCAGTGTAGCAAACCCTAAGGTGGCTGATGGTAAATGTCTCACTGACGAGTAAAGATCAAGGGTGATATCGGGGTGCTCAGGGTATCGACAGATGGACGAAAGACTTGGCGATAAAGGAGGTCTCGCTAACAATGGAGAGTTGAATGACTCAATGTGAGTCTTGTGTTATCTCGCCGAAGGTAAGGTGAAGTGGAGTTTATCAGTGTCCGCTGTGCGCTCCCCATCACAATACCCTCATGACAAAGAAAATTTGACACCTCAAACATTACCATAGATAGATACCTGGTTTGAGGACCTAAGATTTGAGATCACCATTTTGAAAAGATGCAACTCAAAGGTAGTTGACATAAGCATAAAGGCACATGAGCTTCTAGCTAAGGATCTAGCAAATTTGGAAGTTTTATAGGGTGAAGTTGAAGGAAAGATTGAAAGTTAGGATGATGCATTTGCAATTAAGGCATTTAGAGACAACTTCAACTCAGCCATAGAGGATCTTGTCTAGAATTTTTTAGAGGACACAATTAATTAGGCTATGCTTATGAAGTCCAAAATAGATGCATATAATGAGGAACTAGACAGCATGACCAATAGGTGGATATCCTTAAAGGAGCAACTAAAGGCTCAAGAGCATGCAGCTGAGAAGGCTAAAGTGCAAGATAGAGCAAAAATAGATAAGGCCCTCAGAGCATATAAGCTCATCCAAGGCATTAGATGTAGGATAACAGAGGGAGGATCCACAGAAGAGGAATTTGAAGGAGATGTAGAATGAAGAGGTCATGAAGACCAAGTCAAAGATTCGAAGAATATTCTTGTTGCCAGTTGTCCTCACCTAAAGATTGCCAAATGTGCAATCACGTGCCACTTTTTCTGACCGTTAGATCATCTTGAGTTGATCCTAACCATTGGATTTTTGTAACCGCATCCTATCCTTGTTCTATAAAAGGATATGGATTGTCATTTGTAAACTATTAGGAGCTTAATTGAGACTGAATTGTTGAATTTGTGAGCACTAAGTGTACAGATTTTGTATCTTTGTGTTTCCCCTAGTTCTTTCTCAAGACCATTTGTAAATATGCATACTTTTGAATACTGAATGAAATGGAGATCTAGATTACAATTCCATCGTAAATCTTGAGTAATCTTTGTGGATGATATCGGGATATGTCACTGTGATTTGCTACGTCCCTCGGAGTGCATTTCAACTAGTGCATGTTGTTTTTATCCAATTGCTTTGAAGATTAACATTTGTTGTGTGTAGTTGTGGAATATCTTGGCGAAGCATGGTTTGATTTCCTCTCCTTTCATGAAAGTGTTAAATTGTGCATGTGGATCAATGGTTAAAACTCAAACAATTTAAATAAGTTTAGAATTTAATTTGTTTCCATTTTAATTTCATAAATCATCATCATCAACTGTAAATAATGACAAATGACAAGCAGATGCAAAACAAATATGCAGAATAGCCAAAGATAATTGCATATCTTAGCATATTTGAAGAGAATATTACAATCCTAGCAAATATCATGCAAATACATGATAAAGATAATGAAATATTTGTTCATTTACATAATCTTTGAGTAAATTCAAAGTAGAGAAGTACATATTAGTTCAAATTGAAAGAAATCCAGAAGAACTAATCAAAGTTGAAAAGATCATCACAAATAATCTTAAGTAGAGTGAATTACAGAAGAATTGATCAAACTTATGATAAATACACATGAATACATACATATCCTAGCCTAAGATTATCATATTTGATGCAATTCGTTGAGATACATGCAGATCAGGTACACAAATCAAATATCCAGACAACATCTCTTGAAATTCAAACGTAAGGCCCCTATTGGAAAATAGCATATCACATCAACCTCTGAGTAAAGACAAATCGTTAAGAACTAACGCAAGACTTGAGATTATGATTTCTTTGAATTCATCATATCTTTCAAGATAAATAGAGGTTTGATTTGTAACTTTTAATTCTTGTTGTTGTGACTAACAACCATATCAACACATCACAGTCCTTACAATGACTTCAAATGTTAGAAAACAATGACAAATTGTTTCATGACTACAACTTTTTATTATATCATTTATGTGAGGCACAATTTAGATTAGTGCCTCGAACTGTATCTATGTGGCATGGGATCAAACTTAAGGGGCTCAAACAAAACCATGTAAAATGATGAGTCTATATTGACTCTATCACATCTATTAGATCATGAATAATAAATTTATGTATCATGATAAATGATATCAACATTATTATTTTTAAAATTAAATATCATAATACATCATATTTAATTTTCACATATTCATTTATAATTATCAACTAACCTAACTCTAATAATCTAAATTACTTTTACTTAGTTAAATTACATTTATTTAATCAACGAGGATTATAGATGTGACTGACTTTATTTTATTAGCCGATAGGCTTTATATGTGAGCATTATAGTGCTCGGAATTGTCTCACGCTGTAAAAAATTCACGCCGGGAAATTTTTTCGTCATTGATTGTTGCTATCAGCATATTCCTTGAACCTCTCCTATGGGTGCAAGTGCTAGTTACAATTCTATACAAGTACTTGTCGTGTTATGGATGGGAGGGAGCTGCCATGAAGCGGACGCGTTATTTCGGAAATCCATCTAAGAAGGACATGTGCAATTCGTTGAGATACATTCAAATCAGGGACACAAATCAAATATCCAGACAACATCTCTTGAAATTCAAACGTAAGGCCCCTATTGGAAAATAGCATATCACATCAACTTCTGAGTAAAGACAAATCGTTAAGAACTAACACACGAAGACTTGAGATTATGATTTCTTTGAATTCATCATATCTTTCAAGATAAATAGAGGTTTGATTTGTAACTTTTATTTCTTGTTGTTGTTACTAACAACCATATCAACACATCACAGTCCTTACAATGACTTCAAATGTTAGAAAACAAAGACAAATTGTTTCATGGCTACAACTTTTTATTATATCATTTATGTGAGGCACAATTTAGATTAGTGCCTCAAACTCTATCTATGTGGCATGGGATCAAACTTGAGGGGCTCAAACAAAATCATGTAAAATGATGAGTCTATATTGACTCTATCACATCTATTAGATCATGACTAATAAATTTATGTACCATTACAAATGATATCAACATTATTATTTTTAAAATTAAATATCATAATACATCATATTTAATTTTCACATATTCATTTATAATTATCAACTAACCTAACTCTAATTAATCTAAATTACTTTTACTTAATTAAATGACATTTATTTAATCAACGAGGATTATAGATGTGACTTGACTTTATTTTATTACAATTCGATACAAGTACTTGTCGTGTTACGGATGGGAGAGAGCTGCCATGAAGCGGACGCGTTATTTCGGCAACCTAGTTTTGAACAAGGAAAAACGACTATGAACTCCTATACGGAACGTTTAGTAATTTATACACGGCAGGGCATTTACATACGGCTGCCCGTTTTCTTTAGGTACAAATTTCCTCCTTCCTTGTTTGTTTTTGTTTTATTTTTTATTTATTTTTCTTCCAGGAAGGACTAAAACGTAACGTCTTCTTTCACCGGGCTTTCGATGAAGGAGAATGGGTCAAACCTCTGGGCTGCAGCATCGAGGCTCATTGTAAAACGTCTTTGCCTAGTAAGAAACGAACACGGAACGACTTCCTTCACTTCCACATATCCAGCGTTTCCGATATTTGCTTAGCTTTTGTGTTTCAGCCCCATCCTTGCATTATGGCTTCTTCATCGTTATCTTACGAACAAAACACTTCCTCTGGAATTGAACCTTACCACAAAAGGAGAAAAATAGATGAATCTTCCAGACAGTTTGATGTGTTCATTAACCATAGAGGCCCCGATGTCAAACAAACTTTGGCTATTCAGCTTTACAGCTCTCTTCAGCAGTTGGGGATACGGCCATTTCTTGATCCAGAAGAGAATGAACTAGGAATATTTCCCGTTTCTTCTGTTATTGAGACTGCCATTAGCTCTGCTTCGGTACACATAGCCATCTTTTCAGAAGGATATGCACAGTCCCATTGGTGTCTGGATGAGCTAGTTCTCATGTTACAAAGTAAGGCCAAGATTATTCCTGTGTTTTACCAAGTGGAGCCGTGGGAACTCCGCCACATAGAAAAGGGAGAGTATGCCAAAGCATTCACTAAATATGAAAGGGAGAAAAGGTATCTGGAGAAGCTTCAGGAATGGAAGGAAGCCCTTCAATCAGTTTCATTTACCACAGGCTACGAGTTGAACAATTCAAAGTAAGTTTTTTTGTTTTTTGACTTTTTTTTTTCTCTATTTTTCAATTTACTTGGCAAATCTATTTATATATGTTCTTCTAGCAAAACAGGTTAATTCCAATAAGCAAAATTTCGTTCTCATCAGATTCCCCTTTCTCTTGCAGTTCTAGTGACTACAAAGACATAGTGTCCGCTGTGGAAAAAGAGGTACAAAGGACAAAACTTTTACATGTTGCCAAATATCCATTCGGACTTCATAAGCTCGTAAAAGATTTTGAAAGGCAGTGCCTTGACAAGCTTGTTCAAGATTTTGAAAGCCAGTGTGAAATGAAGAAAGGAACAGAACAGAAAGGTATGGTCGTTGGCATTTTTGGTATGGGTGGCGTCGGGAAGACAACTCTCTCCAAACAGTTGTTCAACCAAAAGCGATCAAAATACACAAGAGCAAGTTTCCTGTTTGACGTGCGGGAAGCCTATGGCAGCGGTAAATTGCCTTCATTGCAGAGTAAACTCCTCAGAGATATCTTCTGTGAAGATAATCACAGTTTTCTAGGTAGTGAGGAAGGGGCAAGCTGTCTGAGGGATCGTTTGGAAAGGAGCAGCTCTTTAAGCTTCCTAATTGTTTTAGATAACATTGATCATGTAGAACAGTTAGAAGCCCTATTAGTCAAGCATATATTAAATAAGTCTGGTAATTATCTGGTAATTATCACAACCCGAGATGTAGGGGTTCTTGTAAGTGCCGGAATTAACATTGGTTATAATTTAAAAGGATTGGATAGAGAAGAGGGGAGAGAGCTGTTTTGTTTGCACGCTTTCCGCCAACCCTATCCATATAGCGGATACGAGGATCTAGTTCAGGACTTCATTAAAGTCTGTGGAGGCTTACCTCTGTCTCTTCAAGTTCTTGGCCGGCATGTTTCTGGTAGAGCTCAGCTTTATTGGCAGGAAGAATTGAAAAAAGTTCTTAAGACTCTGCCCAGAGATGTAAAGCAGAGACTGAAGATAAGCTTTGATACATTAGATAATGTAGAAAAACAAATTTTCATTGATATAGCATGCTTTTTCATTGACAAATCTATTACCGAGGCCATCACAATATGGAAGGGATCTGGATGGAATGCTCACCATGCTTTGGAAACACTAAAAGGGAAATGTCTTGTTGAGGAAGTTGAACTAAGGTATGTGAATGGCCTAGAATATGTGTGGGAATCTAGCGCCGACGGATCTGCTTTGAGAATGCATGACCACCTTCGGGACTTGGGAAGAGAAATGGCAAATGAACTAAGCCATCCTCGTCGTGTGTGGCATCCCCAACATCTTAAATCTTTGGTATGCTTACCCTTCCAGCATATTTCATTTCTTAATTCTTATTGATATTTAAAGTCTGAAATTCCTACTACTACGCAAATGTAAATTGCATTCTGTGAATACAGGAATTAAAGGGATTCCAAAACATCTTGGCACAAACCAAAGGCAGGTGTTTCCATTCCATTTTGGACAAATCCATGGGTTGTGCAATTGCATACTTTTTAGGGGAAACGGAAGATGGTTCTGATACTTCTCTGCTATGGCTTCAGCTTGAGTACCTGAGTTTCCCTCCACTTCACCTGAATTCAGATATAAACTCAAGCATTCCTTTATGGATTCCTCTTCAAAACTTGCAGTGTTTAAGAATCCGCAATGGATGTTTCAAAAAGTTGTGGCAGAGCGATGTGCAGGTATTTTGCTTTCCTCCATCGAAACTTGAGTCTTCATTTACTGTACACTAGATGCGCATTATGTTATGGTAGTTTCCTGACTATGGTTTATACCGGAAAGATTGAAATAAATATATTTTGAATAACAGGCACCTTCCCATTTAAAGGAGCTGCAGATTCGTGACACCATTCTGGAAAAGTTTCCAAATTTGTTAGGAAAATTAAATAACATGGAAAAGTTAGTATTACATGCTAAGGACATCCAAATGAATATTTGGTCTTTATTAAGATCCCTCAGAATGAATCTCCGTAGTTTAAATATGATGGGCTCGGCAATAACAGGGGACCTGCCTTACAATGATACTGCAGAGGGGACTACTTTTAAGTCCTTAGTTATCTATGATTTCAAGCTTCTTTGGGAGGGGGAGGTGGCTTTAAATAACCAGGGGTGGTCTAGAGCAGTAATGAGGAACGTTGAAAAGCTAGAGATTAACGGCCATAGACTTGTAACGAAGATTTTAATTAGTGGAAATTGCTGTCAACGCCTGCAATCTCTCAAAATTTGTGAAATGGAAAATCTTATTGAAGCTGATTTAGCAAAGATAAAGACATTGAATTGTCTTGAGATTACCGGCTGTGAAAAATTCAAAAGATTGTCAGCAACATCCGATCTTTCTATGCTTCTAGAATTAAAGATTAGTGAATGTCTGGAGCTTGAGGAGCTAAGGCTTGCACATCTGAGCTGCCTGGAAAAAATTACTATTCAAAACTGTAATCATTTGAAAAGTGTGTCGGGAATATGTAACCTTGCAAAACTTGTAGAATTAAAAATTTCTCATTGTGAGAAGCTAGAGTTTGAGTACTTGTGTCTCACTGGTATTAAGTGTCTGGAGAGGATCACAGTTGATAGACATGTGAAGATGAAATATTTTGAGTTGGATGGTTGCGAGAATTTGAACACCATAAAGCTTGGTTGGGCAAATCTTGTAGAATTAAACATTCAAGATTGTCCGGAGCTTGAGAAGTTACAAGATTTTATAGGTCCAAGTTGCTTGGAGAGGATTACAGTTGATGGATGTGGGAATTTGAAATATCTTAAATTCAAGGGTTTTGAAAATTTAAAAAGTGTGTCAGGTAACTTTGAGCTTAGACAGCTGTACATTATTGATTGTCCTGAGCTTGATGAGTTACCAAGTGTTTCCAGACTGAGCTGCTTGGAGCAAATTGAGATTGACTCTTGTGAGAAGCTACAGAAAATTATGCTGCCAACAACACTAATCAGGCTGTCTGTACGAAGTTGCAGAGGTTTGCAAAGAGTAGCAGGAACTGCCGATCTTACAAAGCTTACACAGCTGTACATTTCTGAGTGTCCTGAGCTTGAGGAGTTGCCAAACCTCTCCAGAATGAGCTTCTTGGAGCAAATTGAGATCGACTCTTGTGAGAAGCTACAGAACATTAAGCTGCCAGCAACACTCATCAGGCTGTCAATACGAAGTTGCAGAGATTTGCAAAGAGTGGCAGGAACCGGTGATCTTACACAGCTTACACAGCTGTACGTTGCTGAGTGTCCTGAGCTTGAGGAGTTGCCATGTCTAGACAGACTGAGCTGCTTGGAGCAAATTGAGGTTGATTCTTGTGAGAAGCTACAGAACATTACACTGCCAACAACAGTCATCAGGGTGTCTATACGAAGTTGCAGAGAGTTGCAAAGAATAGCTGGAACAGGTGATCTTACAAAGCTTACACATCTGCACATTGCTGAGTGTCCTGAGCTTGACGAGTTGCCAAGTCTCGACAGACTGAGCTGCTTGGAGCAAATTGAGATTGACTCTTGTGAGAAGCTACAGAACATTATGCTACCAACAACACTCATCAGTTTGTCTGTACGAAGCTCAAGAGATTTTCAAAGAGTAGCAGGAAGTCTTACAAAGCTTATACAACTATACATTGCTGACTGTCCTGAGCTTGAGGAGTTGCCAAGTCTTTGCAGACTGATCTTCCTGGAGCAAATTGGGATTGAGTCTTGTGAGAAGCTACAGAACATTATGCTGCCAACAACACTCATCAACCTGTCTATATTAAGTTGCAGAGATTTGCAAAGGGTAGCAGGAATAGGTGATCTTACAAAGCTTACACAGCTGTACATTGTTGAGTGTCCTGAACTTGTCGTGTTGCCAAGTCTTGACAGACTGAGCTGCTTGGAGCAAATTGAGATTGACTCTTGTGAGAAGCTACAGAACATTATGCTGCCAACAACGCTCATCGGTCTATCTCTACGAAGCTGCAGAGATCTGCAAAGAGTGGCAGGAACCAGTTATCTTACAAAGCTTACGCAGCTGTACATTGCTGAGTGCCCTGAACTTGAGGAGTTACCAAGTCTTGATAGACTGAGCTGCATGGAGCAAATTGAGATTGCCTCTTGTGAGAAGCTACAGAACATTACGCTGCCAACAACACTCATCAGCCTGTCTATAGGAAGTTGCAGAGATTTGCAAAGAGTAGCAGGAACCAGTTATCTTAGAAAGCTTACACAGCTGTACATTGCTGGGTGTCCTGAACTTGAGGAGTTGCCAGGTCTTGACAGGCTGAGCTGCGTGGAGCAAATTGAGATTGACTCTTGTGAGAAGCTACGGAACATTATACTGCCAACAACGCTCATCAGTCTGTCTGTGCGAAGCTGCAGAGATTTGCAAAGAGTGGCAGGAACCGGTGATCTTACAAAGCTTACACGGTTGTACATTACTGATTGTGCTGAGCTTAAGGAGTTGCCAGATCTTTCCAGACTGAGCTGCTTGGAGCAAACTGAGATTGATTCTTGTGAGAAGCTACAGAACATTACGCTGCCAACAACACTCATCTACCTGTCTATACGAAGTTGCAAAAATCTGCAGAGAGTAGCAGGAACCGATGATCTTAGGGAGCTTGTAAAATTTGAAATTTCTGATTGTGGGAAGCTGGAGTTTGAGTACTTGTGGCATGACAAAGAGCATGTAAATACCTTACTTTACTGTTCTTTTAAAATCTTTACTTCCAATTATGTTTTCTATTTCACTAAAAAGTTAAGTTTGGCTGCAGGCTCCTTTGCAGTTGAGAGAGCTGATTATTACTGGTACCTGGAGCGCTAGTTTCGAAAGGTTCCCAGGTTCAATATCATATCTGAACCACTTGAAAAAAATAGCATTGTTAGGTGATGTTGGTAAAGAGTTCGGCATTAAAGGGCTGCCAGAAGAGTTTTGTGATCTCCAATCGCTTGAGCATCTGGAGCTACGACATTGTACATTACTGTCATCACTACCCGCCCGATTTGGGGATTTAAGAAACCTACTGCATCTGGATTTGTGCACTTGCAAGGCATTGAGGATGTTGCCAGTTTCTTTTCAGCAATTGACACACCTCAAGTATCTAGATTTATCTGGTTGCAAGAGGCTTGTTTTACAGAAAGACATTCTAGAAAAAGTCACAAAGCTTCAGAATCTGTACCTTTCAGGATGCCTCGCATTGCAGAAATTACCTCATCAAATCACAGATCAAACATGCTTGAGAGAGCTTCGACTTCATCATACTAGTTTGGAGGATTTACCAAGTAACATCGGGCAACTGGTCAAATTGGAAGTGCTGACAGTTGGGAGTCCGTTATTGAAAAGCTTGCCAGATTCTTTTGGAAATTTATCCAGCTTGAAAAGACTTTCAATCATTGGTTGTTTGGCCTTGAAATCTTTACCCAAGACACTAGGGCATCTAGAACTTTTAGAAGATCTGTGTATAGAGACCACGGGAGTGAGGTCTTTACCGGAAGGATTTAGGCAACTGGCTAATCTTCAAACATTGAAGATTTCTGATTGCCCGCTCAGAGAACTGGATTTTGGGTTGGGATCTTCCTCTTCGTTGGAGAAGCTCACGGTGATAAATATAAACGAGACACTTGTGACCAGAATTTCAATTTCTGAACGCTGTTGTCCTAGACTTGAAACACTCCGGCTCAGCAAAAATGACTATTTAGATGAGATTGAAACCCTTCCATCAACAGTCAACAACATAGAATTGTCAGAATGTGAAAGGCTGAAGAATATAAAGGGTATTCGTGCTCTGCCAATCCTTCCAAATTTGGAAATATCAGACTGTCCGAAGGAATTAGGAGAGGCTTCAGAATTTTGATTTAAAAATCCATCGTTCCATTGTTTGAGGTATGTTGTTCTTTAATAAATGTGTTGCAAATGTTTGCCATCCAAAATGATGTTGTGTAAATATTTGCTATCCAAAATGATAATATCTGGTAGTGGTAGGGCTCAAGGTTATCTTTTGAAATAGCGGAGATTTTATTGTTAACTAAACCTTGCTTTAGTCATCTAAATTTCATGAGGTTATTATTAATGTCCTATGTTTTGAGCATGGAATTATATAATTTAGGTAAGAATACCCACCCTAAAATTAGCATATGTGCATAATCTAATAATTAGACTCTAAATTAATTTAGGAGTTCATATTAAAATATGTTAATTTTGATTTTGTATAATTTGAGATTAAAATAGATTGAAATGTTAAGGTAGAATTAGGGATACTTGGAGTTTGATGTGGTGTCTATGTTGATTCTTCAAATATTGTGACAAAGATTTAGGATTGAAATATGGAATTGAATTTTAATTTTTTTAGATTTTGGGACTAGGCCACACCCATGGTCTAGGCTTGGGATGTTTTTTTCTATACATAATACTATCCAATACAAAATTTTAACTTTATTATTTGTAGAACATTTTGCTATTGTGTATATATTCATCTAAGAAATGGTGATGCCAAAAGGCATCTTTGGGGCTTGCTACGTACAAATGGAATATTTAATGTTCTTGATGACAATCAATGCCTAAGGTTGATTTGACAATATTGAAATAGAGAACCATAGAATGATGGATGTTGATTATTCTCTAGACTACAACTAAGTAAGTTGAGATAGAGTTACAACTAAGACTTAGAGTAATGCAAATTGATTTTTTTTTATGTGTGTGATTGATAATCAATAATGAAAGTGACCTAGGATTATGTCCTTATATACACAAACCTAGACACACAATTCAAAACTTTTATTTTGCAAGCTAACAAGTAACAACTATATTCCAAATTTGTTAGCCTTGAAAATAGAGAATTTTAATTTTGAAATTGGTGGGACTAGACTACATGCATGGTTTTGTCTAGGGGACTAAGTAATGTAATAACTTGCACAACAAAATAATAAATTAGAAAATATGCTACAAATACTTGGTAATAATAAGCCACGTTGAGGGGGCAAAGCTCTACAAGTCTTCAACAAAACCAAAATTCACAATATGGTGACTGACTACTACTATCTCCTTTATATAAGCATGATTAGAATATTCTAGTGTCCTTATCCCAATGAGGCTTGCTTAGCATATTATAATTATATTTATGGACTCATAAATGACTTAATTAAGGATTATGTTAGCCAAAATTCAGCTACATCTATTCCAATATGTACTCAATAGGTTAAGAGTGTTAAATGCCCCCCATTTTAGAGAAGCATTGTCCTCAACATGCATCAATTGTGGATGTTTTGCATGAAGCCTTCATTTTCACACTAGAATCTTCAATAACAGAATTCTTCCACTTGATCAAATACTTTGTAGTCACCCTTGATTGTAACCACTTAGTGCATATTTGAAGCATTCCTCTAGGTTCCAAAATTATAATGCCCTCATCATCAAGCTCTATTAACTCTATCCAGGTTGAAACTCTATCTAGTGAGCTTCTTCAAGCAAGAAACATGGAAGATAGGAAGCAATATTTGTTGACTTGGGTAACTCCAACTTGTATGGTACACTACAATTCTTTTGTAAAACCTTATAAATACCATAATACTTAGGTGGAACCTTCTTATCTTTCTAGTTTTTAGTGGCATCTAATTATATGGCTATAATCTAACAAAGATCTAATCTACTAGTTCAAAATTTCTTTCACCGTGGTGTTGATCAACTTTTCACTTCATCATGTTTTGTACTTGTAAGCATTAAAATCATGCACAACCTCCACGAGGATGCCATGATGACATGTAATCCTTGTCACGTACATGTAAGCATGAAAATAACACCTTCTTAGCAACATTTCTCTTAGCAACAAGTGGGTTTTATTTCTTCCTTTGTTTCCCATCTGTTGTACTAACTTTTCCCTCACTTTTGACACTTTTTAACACTTGTCAATTTTCATTTTTTGTGCTTGTGACTTCGTCCTTAAATCTCTTGTTCATCTATTTGTCATAAATTAACCTTTTCCTAGTGTTTTTCATCCATCCCCACCCATAGGAGCCATCCACAAGATCTCCCAAGCCATTTCCAACTTTAATTTTTTAGTTATGTTCAACCAGGACAAATCTCCCTCTATTATTTTAGGATCTTCCCTGGGAAATTTGGCATTTGCAAGTGGAGATTTGGTTTTTGACCACCTATTGACCTAGTTTGAGAGACACTTCACTTCTGCATCCCCTATCTAACAATCTCCAATCCCACATATCAACCTAGACCCCCTCCTTTGTGGGTCGCCCATGGGTCGCTCCCAGGTGATTTGGATTTCTAAAAGGGGCGACCATGGGCAACCCTTCCATCTTTTCTAGCCGTGAAAAAAACCTGGAGTTTGGATGTGAAAAAGCTCTATTTTTCTCTATTTTTCTTTTTGTTTGCATGATTTTTTGGCCTAAACATAGAGTGAACTATTCCAAGCCTTTAAGCATGCATAATTGACTCCATTTGATCTATACTTGTCACCTCTTGGACTCTTGATGACTCCATTTTTTATTCTGTGATAAGCTATATTTGCTTCATCACTCCCTAATTAGCCTAGTTCACTATCTAATCTAATGATTTAACTCTCCAATCAAGGGAATTAACTCTTCAATCCTTCCCACCTTTCATGTACCATTCAGACCTATAAATACCCTCTGTCTCAAGTACAAAGAGAGGCAATTTCATTTGTGCATCCAAGATTTGTTGTTTTTTACTCTCCACATAGCATTCTTATGCTCACATAGGACTTATGAGAATTTTTATTTTATTGAACATGTTATGCCAAAGCTTTATCAAAATCTTCTCTTTATGTCATTACACAACTCATTTTGCAAGCCATAGTGCTCTTTAGCTCACATTGAGATCATATTTCGAAGCTTTCTCAAGCTATTTTACATCATTTCCTTATTGTTGCCAAGAAGAGATCCCCACTATTGCAAGAGGATGAAGAGTTTGTCAATACAAGGATTCCTGAGAATAGTGGAGGCTCATGCGTCGACACATTCCAGGTTCTTTCATGCTTCTTTTCATTGTGGTAGTAATTAGTGAATCTCAAATTTTCTCTTGGGATAGTGATTTCATATTGCAATTTCCTTGATAGGATAGATAGAATTTGCATTGTTAAATTTGTTTATTTTAAGTAATTTACATTATTAGATTAGTTTATTTCCAAGTACTTTCATTTCTAGAGTAATTAGATTCAAAATACCAGAAAATACCAAAAACATAGATTAAGATTGCATTAGGTAAATTCATTTTAGAATTGCATTCATATATGAATTCTAGATTAGTTAAAGCACTTTCCTTTCAAAAAATCCATAAAAAGAACAAAAACACTTGTAGCATCACACGAAGTTCATAAACCCTCGATTTCATCACAAGGTCAACACTAGTCAACTAAGGTAAAAAAAAAAGTGAAAACTCAAGTAAACCCTCAATTTCATTAAGAGGTCAACATAGGTCAACACAAGTCCTCACAAATTAATACAAATCAAGCAACTTAAAATAGAGCAAAGCAAACCTTAGGTCATCACCCTAAGTCAAACGTAAGTCAACTCGTGGTTAACTCTAACCAACTCCCTTGATTTAGGCTCATGAATGTGCCCTGGGCTTAGAGACGAGTTGGTGAGGGTGATCTTTGAAGAGATTGAGGAATTGCACCCTAGGCTTGAACACGATCAATTGACCATCCAAGAACAAAAACATAGGCTAAGGCTAATTCAAACATGAGTCGTCACATAACGATTTGAAGAGCAACTCCAACTTGATAGAAACATAAATGAAAATAATCGATAACCCACTCAACATTGGACTCTCTGGAATCCAAATAGGAGATTAGTAACTAGTGACCCTTCAGGTCATATAATTATCTCAACTACAATGGTTGTTGAACACCACATAAGAAATAATATCCAAGAAAGGCCCTAGGACTAGCCAACTGCTCTTGGCAAAGTCTAGCTCTCAAGCGAGAAGGAGTGCCCCCGTGTCTCACCTCCTCTCGACTTGCTTCTACCTCAAGAGCAAAAGTGACAAGGAGGTTCACCCATAATAAGGAGAGGGTCACGTGTGCTCCATCAAAGTTGACTCGACCGTCCATGCAACCATGTCATGTTTTTGAGTGTACAATGCCATTGCTAGGTTCTCTTTAAGACCAAAGAGTACCTCTTTCTTGTGTTGAATGTGTTATCCAAATGCTCTAACTTTGGGTGTTCTCTTAATAAAGAGGTGATGGATGTGGATCGTAACATATAATGCAAACAGTGGAGACATTTTGGATGAAGTGTAGAAATAAGTGTTATACCACTATTATGCTAGTGAAAACCATTGCACCCATCTCTTTTGTTTATCTAAAGAAAAATAAAAGATATAACTCTAATCACTTGTTGACTACCTCACTCTATCCATCTAACTGGGCATGATATGTTGAGCTATGATCGAGTTGACTATCCAAAACAAGAGAATAAATTAGTATAAAAATTACTTGTAATTATAGTATCATGATCACTTACTATGATATGGCAAGTCCCATGTAACTTTTGAATAGTATCCATAAAGGCTATTTTTATCGTACTTAATACAAATGGGTGTGAAAAAGCACAAAAAATTGCATATTTTAATCAATTCACAACAACCATGATGGTATTTTTGTCTTCAAACTTGGGTAACCTAATGGTAAAATCCATGGATATCTCCTTCCAACTCTAGATTGGAATAGATAAGGGTTGAAAAAGACCTAAAGTCCTAATTGTTTTTGTAGGCATACCATACATTCTACCATAAATTTGTTGGTGTCTCATTTAAGCCTGTCCTAAAAGAAATCCTACTTGATTCAATGATAAGTCTTTAAAAAGCCTAAATAACCACCTATTGGATAAACATGGAGCTCTACCAAACCTTAAGCTTAAGGGTTGAGTTTTTACATAGATACAACCTATCCTTGTGCCATAAAGCATCTTCTTTCCATGTAATTTTTTTGACACACACTGAATCTTGTTGTAGTTTTTAAAAGAGATATTGATGTCTATGTCCTCCCATTTTTATTGTGCCTCATCCACCCAATTTGCATTTAATGTGGAAATAGCATACAATAGCACCTCTGTGGGTTCATCTTTTCTAGATAACTAATTATCCACAACATTCTCCTTTCCTTTTTATATATGATCTCAAAGTCATATCTCAACATTTCTATAACCCATTTTTGTTGTTCTTCAAATGAAAGCCTTTGTTCTAAGAAGTATATATTTAGAGCTATCATGATTTTTATTTACCTTAAAGTCCCTTCCCACTAGATAATCTTGGAAACAAGGTAGATAACTGAGAGGGGGGGTGAATCAGTTATCTAAATATTTTAACTTTATGTTCCTCTTTAACTATTAGTGCAGCATCAAAACATATAAGCATATATAACCATGAGAGCAGAAATAAAATCAACACACATAACACAATGATTTTGACATGGAAAACCCTGTTAAGGAAAAAACCATGGGGTGACTAACCCAAGAATGTATTCCCTATTAAAAGAATAAGAAGTACAAAATGGCACTTGCCAATTAGGGCTCACTGCCCGAGCACACTGCTCACAAGAGGCACACTGCCTACAAGAGACTCACTGTCTACAAGGATATAGAAGGTAACCAGATGTTTGAACTGAAGAGAGGCATCCACATGTGCTGAGGTTCAGTTTCAGTTAGGCTCAATATACTGATCTACTATACTTCATACTTCCTCTATTTTAGTACTGTTGTTCTGTCACATACTGAACTTGTATTCCTGATCTTACTCTGCTATCTATCTTTTCTCACACACTTTCACATTCTTCTCCCTTCTTCATACTGAAATCAATCTGGTATATATATCCACATCAAGGATTTCAACATCTTTCTAGTCGGCAACCAGAATACTCAAGATATTTACTAAACACTGATCTGTCGGCTGGATTCATGCTTAATATGTGATGCGTATCCAAGACATAGAGTTAGAATTCATCAATCAAGTTGGCCAACCATGTATGATCTCTCAATTTGCTTGACCACCATCAATTCTTCATCCGGATTAAAGTCTGATGCTTTGCTGGTCAGTTCTTCCTCAGTCTGCTCTGCCTGTTAGGAACCCAACACTTAGATGCTCATCTCTTTTCACTCTTTCATCACCGAAGGCTCAATCTCTGGAATGTAGTAGTCATGGTACTCCTCTTGACTTCCCCAAGTCTACACTTTGCTGAGATACATCCTCTGAGAGATCTGGGCATGATTGTCGAACCTTGCTGCATGCTCTGTTCTTGTTCACCGGACCAAAACACTCTTCAATATGACTTCCGGTATAGGCATACTATGTGCTGCGAATGTGTGGGATAAGCTTTGTTGCCATCAATGACAACAATGATGAAGCCACATAGTGTCTCTTGCCAACAATCTCCCCCTTTGGCATTAATGGCAACACTTAGTGAAAAATGACTAAGTGTCGTAACAAACTCTCCCTTGGCTGATGCTCTGTCTTATGTACACTTTTACCGGAGCTCCCCCTTAGCTGGATTCCACATTTTTCACTACTCCTCACTCCCCCTTTGACATCAATGGCAAAGGGTGAAATCCGCACATCAAAACTTTCAAAAATCAATCTATATATTGCCGCATAAGTATATATACATGTTGTACTTACACATACTTTAGTATATCTGCAAAGGTGGTTTTCAACTGGACAAATTCTATTGCCCAACTCTGCTTCATCCTGTCCAAAATTGAGATGTGACCACTTAACAAAAATGCAAAAGCTTCTGCCCTCTTTAAGTCTGTCGGATGGTCTGAGCATCAGTTAGGGCCTCATGCATGGCCTCTAACTTAGGGATAATTATTCCTCTAAGTTCACTCATTCTACTTATTCTATTCTTCTTCTTTTTCTCAAGCCTCTTTATCTCATTTATAGTGACAATAGTCTGGCACTCTTGATTCATTATGGATGAGGTTAGAGGATCAAAATTTTGAGATAAACTTGACAGTTTACCCTCTTGTTCTTCCACCTTCTTTGTAATGTCTACTGTCACTGTGGACTAAGAGAAACAAAATTTGTATAATTCTCTGCCATCTTTAAGAGCATTTTCTAAGCTCTTTATCCCAATAGCCAGATTTCTCCTATCATTTGCTATGAGTCCCTGTACTTCAGAGAATCTCTTACCCAAAAACTCTTTCCAGACTTTCTCTTCTGCTGATTTCTCCAAAGAATCAAAATGTGTGCTAACAGAATTAACAAGAGATTTTAGATTACCGGATGAGGAGGCCGAAAGATCCTTTTGGAAGGATGGCATAATTTTCTCTAGCACACCAGATGCAATCTCTATTAGCTCACAGTCTTCCATGTGAGACTTTAGAAGCTTTTCTTTTGCTTTAGCTTGAGTAAAAGATACTACCTTCATTGTCTGGACCGGAGAGAGGGAGTCAAAATTGAGTGGTACTTGGAACAGTTCTGGTTCATCTATCTCCATCAATTCCTTGGTCAAGAAATTCTTCACTGCTTCTGCAGTGTCTCTTGCCGGAGACTTCTTTCCTTTTGTAGCCTCAGAGTTGTCATCATAGATCTTCTCTATTTGTTCTTCTCCTCTTCCCTTTTCCTCCTCTTCTTGACTTGATTTCTCCTATTTTCTTGCTTCTCCTTCAGTTCCGAAGTCTGCAGGGGGATCCAGAAGAGAGATATTTTCTTCTTCATGGACTTCCTCTTTCGGAATAGAGGAATCCAAGTTCTTAGTCCTCTCCTCACCTATCTCCTTTGACTCTTCTGCAATTTTCTCAGTAGAATCTTCCTTTGATGTACTTAGTCCTTCGATATCCATGGCAGAAGGTTCATCACTTATGTCTTCTATAATAGGAAGATTGAATCTTTTAAATGCATTCTAGAGGATGTCTTCAGTCTCTTTTGCCACCTGATCAGTCTCTCCGAGCATAAGTTTGTTCATTCTTGCTTTGCTCCAAAACTCATCCTTGTAGTCCTTGAAGATCATGTTCATTTGTTTTGGAGTAATAGAAGGATAGAGTTGAATGGCAATCTATTCTTGGATCTCGAAATCCTTTTCATTGGCATTGTCTTTTCTCATTTCAAGTACTTGCTCTAAGCTTTTGGGAATTAGTGAGATGATTTCAATGAATGCTTTATTATAGATATTCAAATACTTAATTGTGGCTTCCTCCAAAATTCTTTTGTCAGTGTCATTATACTCATCATAAAATTCTGTCATGGGCTGCAAATTCCCATCTATAGTGACTGCCTTGATGACATCATCAGCAGAAAGAGTAGGCCTTTCAACAAATTCTTCTGCCTCTTCTTCCTTGTCTTTACCGGTAGAGGTTTCCCCGGATGTCTTCTTCTTCTTCCTCATTTTCTTAATTTTCTCATCGGTCTCTGTTTCTTCATCATCCTTCTGACTTGTATAGGACCTTGTGGCCTTGGTTTTTGTTCTCTTTTCTCCCTTACCAGATGTCTTGGCTTCTGGTTTGGAGGATCTTGAGCTCTTAGAAGTGGCAGATGCAGAGCTCTTGGATGATCTAGTCCAGGAGGAGGCTTGCACTAGAACACTTTATTTTTATGCTTCTTATCTCTCCTTCTTTGCTCTTTCTACTTTCTCTCTGTTTGCATCAACTGCCTCTTTTGAAATGCCATATCTTTTGGAAACTTCCTCTACTTCCCTTCTCACTTTTCTTTTTATCTCTGGTTGTCTTAGCTCAACATGAATTTTCACACTCAATTCTTGAAAGGTTCCAAACTTTTCCGCCTCAAGGTCCTTAGGCTGGCTTAGCAAGTGTTGAATATGTAGCTCTAAGATTTTTTCATCTACCTCATAGCCCATTGGCATAATCCAGACCGTCCTGGGCTCTACTACCTCCATTAGGCACTGATCAGTGTCTGCCATAAAACACACTGTATCCTTATATTTTTCAACCATTGTCTGAGGAATTCTTTCTTTGGCCTGCATCATGCCTTGGAAGTTCTTGAAATATCCCCAGAGTGCTGTGCTTTGAGCCTTGGCGTCACCAAGCCCATACATATAATCTCTGATTTGTATGGCAACCAGTCTGTCATTTTGCCATATCCAGCCACTTGATCCAGGTAGCTCATTCATAAAGTAAAAGAATAAACACAGTATTAGCCCACCATACTTGAATGAGTTCTTCTTGTCCTTCTTGATCTTTTGTAGGTTTTCTAGTGGTTGGCTCAAGAGAAGCTTGCATAAATCATAGTCTGCATTTTCCCTTAGCATCTGATATGCAGTATATATAGAAGTTCTGAACACTGAATTCTCCCTGCTGGAGTGATATATTTTTTAGCCAATGATCACAGAGGCAAATTTGATATCTGGATCTGTGATATCTTCTATTGTCATTTCTCTCTTGTCAAACTTTGATCCGGTAGCCTCACTTACTGTCTGATTCTTGACAGATTTGAGAGCAGGCAACCCACCGGATAAGTGCAATCCGGTTACCACCCTAATGGCATCTTTTGTGATCTTGAATGGCCTCATCAACCACATAAAGTTGTTATGCATTCTGCTCAGAACATACCGGACCCATTCATCCTCTGTAAAATAGGGAAAGTGGATGCAATGTCCATAATGCTTATCCCAGATGGCCTTGTATTGAGGTTTAAGTTCAAATGTTTCATCTACTAATTTCTTGTGATAGATATCCATCAGTTTGGATTCCCCAAATTCCTCAATATTGGAGTGTATGTATACCCTAACATCTTCTACATGCAGAACCCCATGCAGAATGCTAGAGAAGGCGCCTAAGGGATCAACTTCTAGGGATTTGTAAGGATGCTTCTTGAACTTAGGGCACGGCCTATCAATGATCTTAACAACATTTGGAGTAGCCATCTTGCAAAAGATTCAGAGAGAGATATTCAAGAATGGAAATACCTTTTTTATGCTTCTAGGGTTCACGAAATGAGCTGGAAAAGATCACTAGTTGAATCAGATTCTGTGGTTGATCTTTGAGAGGGTTGAAGCAATCTTGTTTGCAGAGCCCTTTCTTTCTTCTTCTTGAGTGCAAGTGTGCAAATGATGAATAAAAGAACCCTTATATTTCTATGCAAACCCTAATTTCATATTACAATAAATGCACACCTTAAGTCATTTCGGCTCCCTTGTTCTGAGAGAGATCCTTCTGAATCACTGAGATGCACTTAGAATTATTCTTGGTGATAATTGAAAATGTATCTCCCTTTTTCCAATCATTCCACTTATCCGCAGATCAAGATATTTTAGTTTTGAATCATACCGGATCTAACAGTGAGAATCTTGCTTTTACCGGATGACTTATCAAACTGAATCAATCTTGGATGATTAACCTCTTCAAACCCCTTGCGGATCTTTCATATTTTTACTGAGGGTTATTTAGATATTTCTCTGAGAACCCTTTAAACCGCAACTTTCCATGTGCCAATTTCAGGCACCGATTGACTGGCTAGGGGAATTTATTTTCCTTTGTGACTCCCCCTGAGCCAGAGCTCATCTATTTAGTTTCTAGAAGGAATATCAGCACCAGATTCTGGTGCGGATCCATCCCCAACATTTTCTATACTTCTCTTCACCCAAATCTTGTTCATCTCCCTTTGAATTTCATCCGCATTCACTTTTCCTTTTCCTTTGTCTTGATTTTGATTATGATGCACCGAACCCTTCTTATCCTGATTCTTACTTCTATAGAATTTGGCAATATGACCAGATCTATTGCAATTGTAGCAAATAACATTTCTTTACAAATTTGACTGATATCCTTTTGATCTGCATTGATTTTCCATATGTCCCATTCTATAGCATGCAAAGCATCTACCATTGAATCAATTGTTTATTTGCATATTTCTACATTCATGAGATTTGTGACCATACCTTTTGCAGTTAAAACATTGTCCGGAGAAGGATGAATTAGTCTGATTCATTCTTCTTCTGCACTAGTTTGCTTTATGACTGAAGTTATTGCAATTGTAGCACTATCCATTGAAGGATGGATATCTTTGAGCATTTGGTTGTCTTACCGGAGGTCTTCTAGCCCTGTTCCTAGGATTTCCTGATCCAGAGTTCTTCTGACCAGATCCAGAACTTTCACCTTTCTCATACACCAAGCCTTGCTTGTCATCTACCCTCTTTTGGATTTCAAGAAGAACTTCAAGTTGAGCAGAGCTTATCTTAAATTTCTCTTTGTATTCATTTGTTGTTTGAAGATCCCTGTTAAGAGTGTTTATCTAATTCTCAAGTTGTTCTTCATTATCTCTAGCTTCTTCAAGATGAGGTTCCAGATGCCTGATTATTCTATCCATTTTGTGGCAGTCTTCTGACTTTTCCTTGAGAGATTGTTTTAGATTATCTTTAATTTTTCTTTTCTCTCCAATTTCTTGGGTGAATTTCATAACCCCTGATTCCATTTCATGTCTTACCATAATGACCTCTTTTGATAGCTTCTCACATAACTTGTTCTTCTCATTCAGACTTTCATCAGTATCATTGGCTTCACTTTGACTTGCTAATTGTTGAAGTAGTTCCTTTCTCTTTTTCACAAAGATACTCAGTTTCTCTTTTAGTTCATTTATGAAATCATCATCTTGTTTGAGTCTTTCCCTTAAGTTATTGACTTCAGAGTGAGATTGCTCAAGATCGTCTAGGGCAGACTAAAGTTGTTCCCTTATACCATACATATCCATTGAGATTCCCAGGTCTTCCTCAAGCTGTTAGGCTCTGTTTGGAGGAACTTGGCTCTGATACCAATTGTTGGAAACAAGGTAGATAACTGAGAGGGGGGGTGAATCAGTTATCTAAATATTTTAACTTTCTATTCCTCTTTAGCTATTAGTGCAACATCAAAACATATAAGCATATATAACCATGAGAGTAGAAATAAAATCAACACACATAACAAAATAATTTTGACGTGGAAAACCCTATTAAGGGAAAAACCATGGGGTGACTAACCCAAGATTGTATTCTCTATTAAAAGAATACGAAGTACAAAATGGCACTTACCAATTAGGACTCACTGCCTGAGCACACTGCTCATAAGAGGCACACTGCCTACAAGAGACTCACTGTCTACAAGGATATAGAAGGTAATTGGATGTTTGAATTGAAGAGAGGCATCCACATGTGCTAAGGTTTAGTTCTGGTTAGGCTCAATATACTGATCTAATGCACTTCATACTTCCTCTGTTTTAGTGCTACTGTTCTATCACATACCAGACTTGTATTCTTGATCTCACTCTACTATCTGCCTTTTCTCGTACACTTTCATATTCTTCTCCCTTCTTCATACCAAAATCAATCTGGTATATATATTTGCATCAAGGATTTCAACATCTTTCTAGTTGGCAACTGGAATACTCAAGATATTTACTAAACACTAATCTGTTGACTGGATTCATGCTTAATATGTGATGCGTATCTAAGACATAGAGTTAGAAGTCATCAATCAAGTCAGCCAACCATGTATGATCTCTCAATTTGCTTGACCACCATCAATTCTTCATCCAAATTAAAGTTTGATGCTCTGCCAGTCAGTTCTTCCTCAATCTGCTTTGCCTGTCAGGAACCCAACACTTAGATGCTCATCTCCTTTCACTCTTTCATCACCAGAGGCTCAATCTCTGGAATGTAGTAGTCATGGTACTCCTCTTGACTTCTCCAAGTCTACACTTTGCTAAGATACATCCTCTAAGAGATCCAGACCTGATTGTCAGACCTTGTTGCATGCTCTGTTCTTGTTCACTGGACCAAAACACTCTTCAATCTGACTTTCGTTATAGACATACTATGTGCTGTGAATGTGTGGGATAAGCTTTGTTGCCATCAATGACAACAATGATGAAGCCACAGAGTGTCTCTTGCCAACAGATGAAGTCTCCATTATTTGACTACATGTAGGATAGCCATCATTTCATTCTCATAAATAAGTTTTAACAAATTCTTACCTTCAACTTTGTGAATCTCAAATGCTAGGGGTCTTCCTCTTTCATGAGTAATGCTCCTATGTTATACCCAAAAACTTCACATTCCACAATAAAAGTTTTAGAAAAATTTGGGGTAGCAAAAACTTGAGTTGTTCACATGGCTTATTTGAGCTTCTCAAATGCACTAGTTACCTCATTGTACTACATGAGTCCTTTAATGAAGTTGTAAGTGGTCTTTCTATGCTATTGTAGTTTTTCCAAATTAGTGATAGTAACTGGTAATCCCTAAGAAACCCCATATATTTTTGAGTGTTCTAGGCATTTCCATTCTACCATGGTCTTGGTCTTGTGAAGATCTACCTCAACTCTCTCAAGTGAAACAATATTACCTAGGTACTCCATCTCTTTAAGTCCACAAATGCACTTGGATGGATTAGCATAAAGTTGACACTATTAAAAAATGTTCAAAACTTAATTTATATGCTACAAGTGTTCCTCTCAATTTTTTTCTATATATTAAGATGCCATGAAGAAATATCAAAACAAATTTCTATAGTAATGGCTTGAAGATAAAGTTCATCAAACTTTGAAATGTAGATGGTGCATTTATAAGGCTAAAATGTACCACCATAATTTCATAATTGCCCAAGCATGGGTTTATAAAGTTACCTTATGTACATCCTCATTTCTAGTGTTTATTTGATAATAACTAGAATGAAGAGAAAGTTTGATAAACATAAACAACAAAATAAAAAACTCATCTAAGAAATCATCAATTATTAGAATTGGAAAGTCATCTTAATGATGTATTTATTGAGCTCTCTATAATTAGAACACATCTACTAGGTGTCATCTTTATTGTGCACCATTACCACTAGAGAGGAGAAAACCCTCTAATTATGCCTGATAATTCCTTCCTCTAGCGTCCCTTGTAACATATTCTCAATCTTACTTTTCTATACATATGGGTACTTATAGCACCTAATATTGGATAGTTGGCTTCTTGGTAGTACTAGTTGAATGGCATGATGATGATCTACCTTTGGAGGAAATCCTTTTGTCATATCTCCAAAAACTACTAGTATCTCTCAATTCTAGAAACTGTACCATAAGAGATACTTATATATCTCTCTATTCTTCATCTGGCTCATTATTGACATCTAAAATAAAAAATTCCCTTGTTTCATGCCTTTTCGATGCCAAGATAATTCTTTGATACCATTTACAATAAAATTATTTGCATATATATGTTGTAAATACTTGATAATAATAAGCCACTTCTAGGGGGGAAATATGCCAATTTCTCCTCTATAGTTGTTTCTACTCGTAAAGATAGGTTCTGGAATTGCTAAATTTAGAATCCTTGATTGATCCTATTTTTTGTAGTTTAGCTAACTAGCTAAAGTGGTTATTAGATACGGTAATATTATAATTCAACTTCAGTTCCTTCATAAAAATTAACTAGTGACATCAGAGAGCCTTTTCCTTTCTTTGAGCACAATTTAACCATTAGTACCAAATGAATTGTTTAGGTTCTAGATATAAGGAAGCCATTAGCACCTTCTGCTCACTTGGGATTTTGATGTGCACAAAAGACATTCTCCATTCAATTTATTCAAGTAAGTTGTTAATTGCCATCAAACTTCTACATTCCAAATTTGGTAATAGGTTCTAAGATCTAGAATGAGTACTAACATTTGGATAACAATCAACATGGCCAAATGATATAGCTTGATTGATTGAAACATTATCCTTTACTTTCAATATCTTGTCTTGGATTTAAACAACCTTGCACTATCCCATTATACTTTCATTTTATAATCCTTGCTAGCCATTAGACTAATTTCAAACTATAGATTTCCTCTAATTTCAAACTACATCTTTTGCATACATTCTTCCAACTCACATAATTTATCATGTAATGGAGATATTGGATCTAAATTATGCCTAATCCTACCTCTCAATTAATGTCCTCTTTGTTAGGAGTCTTTCCTAGGGTGAATGGATTCTTTGCCTTACCTCTTTGTTGTATCTCTAGCCATGATGCCACCAAAATAGTACACACAATTCATGAAGCTTTGATTCCATCTCTTTTATTCATATTCCTAGAGAATGGAATGTTGTTCTTGATTGTTTGGCCAAATGGGCATCTAATGTTATTCATAATTGGAATGTCATGAAAAGGGAGTCCATGTCTTCCACTCAATTTTTATTGTTTCTTCATCTCCTTCATAATGATTTGGTTTGATCATTCTAGTATGTTCTCCCATGGGATTATGTGTTTTGATGGTTTCATGGTTTTCATTGGTTCCTAGAGGTGGTGGGATTGTGGGAAACCTACTTGGGTTTTTATCCTATGGGCTTCAGTGATAGTTGTTGCTATTTAGAAATCTTTTTTGTATTTTTTTCTAGATTCATAGTTGATATACTTGTCCTTTTTTTCAAAACAAAACTTACTCAACAAATAAAAATAAGCTAAAATTTTTAATGTAACTTACTTAGGTCTAGATCTCACTTTGTTAAAAAAGTCTTCTAAAAATTTGTTCTTTTGTAGCCTTGGAAGTGAGTTTGGTGAATTTGCCCCAATTTCACAATAAATCCTTAAAAAAATTTCAATTGATCTCAAATCTAGACTATAGCTACATTAATGTACTCTTGATCAACTATCTAAAATGCAAAAAAATATAGTTATTTTGTAGCCTTGGAGGAAATTTTGGTGAAAACCCTAATTTCATAATAACTCCTTCAAAAATGCTCCAAACAACCACAAATTAAAGTTGAAGCTTCTTTAGTATGGCATTAATAAACTCTCAAGATTCTAGAAAAAATAACAAATGGAAAAAGATATGCACTTCACAATACAACCTCAAATTTTTTAAAAGAAAATCACCTTGATTCTTTCCTTTTGGATGCCAAGATCATGCTTTGATACCATTTGTAATGAAATAACTTTTATGATAGAAGAATGCACTAACAAATAGTTGAAAGTATAATAGTAATACTTGCAAATAGTTGATAGTAATAAACCACTTCAAAGGGGCAAACCTCCAAAAATCTTCAACAAGAATGCAATTTGGAATATGATGATCAACTACTACTCACTACCACCTATATATATGTATGAATGTATGTATGTATATTTATTTATATGTATATGTATAGGTATATATGTATAGACATACATATATGTATGTATATATACATATAAGTATATATACATACATATACATACACACATATATGTACACATACATAAGTATATAAATAGGCTGACCTAACTACCTATATAAGACTATATAAATGATCACATAACTTAATTAAAAGTTGTGCTAGTCACAAGTCAGCTACACATGACCCAACACAATCAATGGGTTAAGGGCATAGTAGTTATGGTCATGCGGAACAACAATCTTTAGCTATGTTAATGCTTTATGATGATTATGCATATTTAAATTCATTTTAGTGTATCAATGTAAGTGTTCCTAAGATTATATGCAAATGTTATTTCCTTGATTTTTTATTATAATAAATGAATACAATTGAATGCCTTTACAATAGTAAATAACAATTAATTGTGCAAACAAGTGTTTAGTTAACTCAAGATGAGAAAATAATGGGCGATAATTAACTAGAATTTGAATTTAAATTTTGGATAAGTAGAAGCTATATCTATGGCCTCTATACTGTCTTAGCAGCCTTAAAAATGACCTATGTAATGGAAATGGTAAAACCAAGGTGGATAACAAATATATGGGGTTTAGTGCATGGATAGCCATAATAAATACATAATCTAGATGCATATATTAAAATGAGTTCATATATGGAAAATGTATAAGATAAATGTATGGATAAACAATGGCATGGGGGAAAGAGTTAAACTATCACAAAAAATTACAACATTTGTCAATATATAAATATGTCCAGTCATTCTCTTAAAATAAACACAAAATTAAATCAAAAATAATAATAATAATAATATACAAATTTCACCATTACAAAAATATCCTTCGGCTTCAAACCCTCTCTAAGTGTATTAGGCCTCGAGGTCTATCTATCTTCCTATCTAGCAAATTTAAATGTAAATCTGCAAAAGCTTGAAACCTCATATTACCGGAGCCCAGCATTGCCTCCTACTCTGTCATCACAAATAATGACTATACTATACTAACAACTTGTAAAGAAAAGACAAAGTACTAAGACCATTTCTTTTTCCATTTAATTTTCAAGTAAATAAAAATTCACAAGGTTATTTAACGACAAATTATTACTGCTGTTATGACTGAAGAAAACAAAAAAGAGATCAATAATTTTAATTATGAGCTACATACATCACAGACAACAATGACGTTTATTATGAAACAAATGCTGTTTGCAAGTACTTGATACAGAAAATGGATAACAACAATCTTTTCTGTTTCTAGGAAAACAACATCCTCAATAGAACAAAACAAGACTCCGATTTTACTTTGAGAGACCCCTCCTGAATGCCCTGTTCTTGGAGGTAACTGAACCTCCCTGTGCACTGAGGACCCTGTTATTTTTAAAGTTTTAAGGTTTAGTAGGCCCGGAATACCGTTTATGTTGCGCAGCATTGTGCATTCATACGCTTTCGTTTTTTTCTCCTGCGTTCATACACTTTCACTGATTTTGGGAGGATTTCAAACTCCATTAAACTGTAATTTTGCTCAAGCTGGAGAGTTTCAAGGTTGGGACAACAATCTTGAGAAATTGATAACCTCGTCACATCGGTTCCTTTTAAATGCATCACCCTGAGTTTACCCAATGAAGAAGAAGACCTTGACCCGAAATCCAGCTCGGCGATTGGACAATCAATAATCTTCAAATATTGAAGATTTGTCAGTTGCCTAAATCCTTCTGGCAAAGACCTCACTCCAGAGTCCTTTAGGCATAAATATTCTAAACGCTTGAGACGCTCTACAGACTCGGGCAAAGATTCAAGCTTTTTGCATCCCGTAATTTTGAGACGAGTCAAGCCGAACAAATTGCCGAAAGACGTTGGAAATCCTGTCAAGTGCGGACTTCCAATCACCAGTGTTTCTAATTTGCTTAGTTGATCGATGCTATTTGGTACATCTATTAGTGCAGTTTTTTTCAGGTTGAGCTCTCTCAGGGACTTCTGCTCTACAATTTTCAGGGGCAACTCTTGCAATTTAGTGTGTCCTGAGAAGTACAAATTCTCCAGTTTTCTCATATTTTCAAGAATGTCTGGCATAAGGCTAAGCCTCTCACAACCTGATAAATCCAGATATTTCAGGTTTACCAGATCGTTAAAAGAATCTGGCAACTTCCTTAGCATCTGACAAGAGCACAAATCTAGATGCCGCAGTTCTCTTAGTTCGCCGAAACGGTTGGGTAGTGTTGACAACAATTTGCAATGGCGTAGCTCCAGGTGCTTAAGCGATTTGAGATCGCAAAACTCTTCTGGCAGTTTTGTAAAGCGAAATTCTTCTCCATGAGAAGAAATCAAGGCTATCTTTGTCAAATGCACCAGACCTGATATTTTACTTGGAAAACTGTTGAAAATGTTGCCTTCATTAGCAGTAATAATCATCTCTCTCAACTCATTTGGAGGCTGCGGCCAATTTTCAATTCAGTTTAGCTAGTAGGATAATGACTGGAAGTAAGGCTTTGAAAAAGAATGGCAAAGCAAAATATGTTACTTACTTGCGCGTTATTTTCCCACAGTTGTTCAAATCTCGGGGCTCCATAAAGCTCTAAAACCCTTAGATTTGTCAATGGAAGCCAGGACGGAAGATTTGTGTGCTGAAAATCAAACCAACGAAGCCACACTAGAGCCTTTGATAGTTTGGCAAATTCCGAGGTGAAACAATCTCCGGCAACAACGAGAAGCTGCATGGATCTAAGATCCATGCATTCTTCAGAAGGCGGCGGGTAAGGATCACAAAATTCAGGGAACTCGTCATGAGCAGGATGCGGAACAAATTGAGTTGTAGCGGCCATTATTCCCCGTATCAACATTCTTTGCTGATTACAAAAGTAAAAAAGAGGAATAAAATTGGATCAAAGCAATCAATGAGACATGGAAACGTGCTTTGAGTTCCTTGATTAGTGATAGCTCATACAAGTAAAATATTAACATTACCTGTGTGTATCTCATAATCTGCTTGTCTTCCCAAAGACGATGTGGTGAGCATCCTATTGCGATTTCTCTTCCCAAATCGCGAAGATGATTATGCATTCTTATGCGGTTCTGCTTATCGACCTCAACAAGACACTTGTCCACAAGGCTTTCCAGACCACTCCACCCAGCTGCTTCCCATACTGCAATGGCCAAATTTTTCTTTTCGCCGACGAAGAAACAAGCTACATCCAAAAATATATTTTTCTCTTCATCATCTAGTGCATCATAACTAAGTTTCAACCTCTTATTTATCTCGCTGGGCAATGATCTGGAGATCTTCTTTAAATTAGATTTCCACTTCTCCTCATTCTTTCCGTAAAGCATTTCTGCAATGACTTTAAGTGACAAGGGCAAGCTATTACAAGCATTTATGAACTCTTGAACGAGATCTTCAAAGGCTGCCGGGGGGGAAACCCCTTTGAAAGCGTGCCAACAAAAAAGTTCCTTTGCATGACGCGGATCCAGGGCTTTCATTTCGTAAATCGAGGAGATGCCCCACGATCTAAGGACGCCCGAATCACGTGTAGTAACAATAACCAAACTATCCAATCCAAGGCTTGTACCGTTCTCTGGCAACAGAGTGTTCAATTGATCCACGGAATCGACGTCATCTAAAACGATGAGCACGCGAGGAGATGAGGATTTGAAACGCCCAGCCAAAGTAGATTGCAGTTGGCTTGCGTCCTTGAATGGAATATCTCTAAAATGTAGCAGGTCCTCCAAGAGTTTTTTCAGCAAGTCAGGCAACGCAGCCTCTCTTATTTCAGATAGAAAGCTCGAGTTATCGAAGGCTTTGCATTTTCGGTTATATAACTCTCTGGCAAGTGTGGTTTTACCACAGCCGCCCATGCCGACAATTCCCACTATTTGTACACTCTGATGAACTCCAGCAGATCTAATGACATCAAAGTTTAAAACGGCATCGTCCAGTCCAACTGGATATGTAGCTACCGTGAATGGCACCTTCTTATTCTTTATCTCCTGCCGTACGCGATTCACAACTTCTTTTAAAAGAATCCCTAAATCACTGGACATTGCAAACAAATATCATGAGGGTAAGGATTGTAAAAAGTCAAATAGGCCTATTGAAAAGACAAATTAAGTAAGATGCATCTGATCACTAGAGTACTGAATATCTGGTACGTACCCATTCCTCTGGAATATCCCAGTATAATAGGAAACTTTCTGGAGTGCCGTTTTCCACTTCTCAAGTTTTTCTGGCGTGTATCTACATTTCGCTTCATACTCTCGAAAGGCCTGAGCATACATTCCCTCGGGAGGTAACCATCTGAGTTCAGCAGGCTGGACATCATAGAAAACAGGAATAATTGTGGCCCCTGTTTCTAGCATAAACAGCTCTGCCAAACACCAGGGCGATCGCGCATAATCTTTGGAAAATATGGCAATATGAATTAGAGCACTACTCATCGCATCTTTGAGTGCTTGTGTTATGAGGTCGCCTCTATCAAGCTCTTCTTTGTCGAGAAAGGCTTTCACTCCGAGGAGATCAAGGACATGGTAGATGGGGCTGGCCAGATTCAATTTCACATCAGGTCCACGATGATTAATAAAAACATCGAAGGGCTGCTGCCTCAGTGTTGTTGATGATGAAGCAAATGGCGTAATTTCATCGAAAGGATTCTCTTTTCCTGTTGAAGAGGAAGCAGCTGCCATGGGGTCCAATTGAAAGGCAAGAAATGGAACTTGAACGAGACTCAGGAGCAAGAGTCGAACGTTGAGAGTTTCTGAGAAGTATTATATTAAATGAGCAATGGAGGAGAGACGGGAGCAAACGAGGGGATACGAATCACACGTAGGAGCCCTCGCTTCACAAACACTGTCCTCTTTAGGTAATTGCAAAAGCAGCTTGCGGAGGGCAATGGGCGTTAAAAAATTGAAGAGCCTGAACTATGGGGAGTTGTGTTTTTTATGTTATCGAAATAAAATTAAATTATTAGACAGAATCATTCAAAGGTGTGCATACGACCTAATACTTGAATGGGGTTCAATTCTTGTTATAGTACTTGTAGGTATATGATTTAGTCTTGCAACATATTTATACTATATATTGTCAATGATTATTCCACGTGTAAATCAAGAAGTGAACAAATGTTGAACATAAGTACTTATAATTGAATGAAATGTCTAAAAAGCAACAAATCATGTGATGGCACATCTGTGCACTAAGAAATCATATTTAGTTGTTGAGTACAAAAATGCAAGTCATACATATATCTTGGGCATCCCATAATTCCATTGTCCTAGTCTTTAATTTCTCTTGTTATGTGTGCAAATTGACAAAGATCTTACTCGATCATTCAATATACCATCATTTTACGTATAGAATTGGACAAATCTAATTTATTAAAAAAAATTTATCTATTGAGTTGGTTGGAAACCCTATCGTTTAAAGAGCTCCAAATGCACAGTTCTATCCCAACTTTTTAAATTCTAATTTTATTACTCGTTAGGTTAACAATTATAAAAATTGATTGGTGCTTGTCCATTTGCATGACAAATAGTTTGAATTGATCAACTAATATCTTGTATTTAAGGACAAGCTCAAGATCGTTAATAATCACAAATGAATTGATCGTCACAAAAATTCTATCAAACACATTATCAAGTAGATATGTTAGGCTTGCATGAGCATCAACATATACTATATTATCATAGGCAGTTTGCATCTTTGTATTATGTCTCTTCAATCTTTACACATCAATGGAAGGGTTTGACTTTGTATCGAGGCAATTTCATATTTCCATCTACTAATGATAGGCCCTCAAGGTGTACTTCAACACCCCTTATGTAGAGATCAACAAAGGTGAATATGTCTTAGAGATCAACATGCATAGAGTAAAGAGTTGCACGTATAGGAAGCAATTGTGCTAAAAGGAATAGACTATGAACATGATTTCGTCTTAGATTTTAGAAAACTTAGCATCAAATTGTCTTTGTTGTCTACACATCATTTCAATATCAAATTTAGTCTCTACTACATCAATCACAACATATCAACCAACCCAAGGACAAAATAGAAAAAACTACATTTGAAATAGATAATATTCATTAATCACACTCCTTTCCATTTATCATTTGTTGTTGCACTTATCTATCTCAACTCATAAATTAATCTAGGGTCTAATTACTATTGATTTTTTTATCATTCAAAATTAGACCTATGAATTATTTGTAGGGTGTTTTATTTCCTACACCTTGGTGAGCACACACAATCTTATACCACCTATGGTTTTCTCTCTCAATTATCCTTCTTCTCCATACATAACTCTCTAAGTGTTGATTCATTCACTATGGATTGTGATCAACACTTGTCCTTGAGTTTTATTCATGCTTATATTATCAAGGATTTTAGTTTGCTCTCACAATTTCTCACATATGATCAATTAATCATTCTTGATATTATATCCCTTTACAAAAGGATGGTTATCTATGTTTTATGAATGCTTTATTCCATTATGGATAAGATTTTATAGCCTTAATGGAACTTGTCAATGCTTTTTTCTATTTGTGATGCTTTCACTTTCACTTCTTCTTGGGTTTCATGTTGATTTACTACTATGATTAGTGATAATGATTTTCTCTTGAGTACCTTCCTTAGTTTTCATGATATACCTAATGGGGAACTCTAAAATGCTTAATTGAGTGATGTACATTATTTTTCTTGCCTTCACATGATATTGTTATGTCTAATGATGATGACTTCTCTCAATCAACTTGTACTAACCCATGGATGTTATTGATGCCTTATTATTTCATGATAGTGTAGATCATGTTGTTTCCAATGTACATATTATTAGAGAATCAATGCTAAATGTGTTTAGTATAATTGAAGATGCATATTTACATGTTAGATCTTTTTTTATCTTCACACTATGAGCATATATAGGATGATGGTTCTCTAGAACAAATACATCTAGAGACATATTAATTGATAGAACATTACAATGATTTGATTCATATGTCATGTTTATTGTACTTCATTCAATGGTTTATTATGTGTCTTTGTATATTATTTTACAAGTTATTTTCCCTAGAACTAGTAGATTCTCATTGCAAAACCCACATACCAAAATATATTATTAAACAAATAAAGAGAAATTTATACAAGTAGAAAGATTGTTATGTTCCTATTCTATAGGAACTCACACCTAATATTTAAGCCTCATATCCTACAAATTTATGATAACATTATATAGATACATGTCTGGAACCACTTCATAGGATTATCTAACCCTTAATAGTTACTAAAAAAAGGGATTAAAAAGAATTATTTAATCATATATCCCAGTGACAATAATTTATTATTTGGACCATTTTCCTATTGTGGAGATGATATGTCAATCTACGGTAGCATGCTCCACATTATTAATTTTTCACTTATTACCTTATTGAGATGTAATATTCCTAACATCCCCCCTTGTTATGTTCTAGTCCTAAGAATTAGAGATAATAGTTTTCACATATGGATAGGGAAATACACATAGTATCATATACTTAAATCTAATCAACAAGTTTGGACATACTCATAATGCATTGAGATATATCCATAATGTATAAACTAAGACTCACATTACAAACTATTAACATAATGGAGAGTAAATAGGGACACACTTAGTTGTTTACTAGATACATTATGTGTACTAATTTATCAACATTCAACTATTTCCACTAAGCAATAGCATGAATGGTCTCACTAGAATTGTATGAATAAGGACACACATAGTTTTGTAACAAATAACTCTATATGTGAGTCTATATGCAAAATAAATTGGTTGGACTAGACCTCATTACTTATTCTAGTGAAATTGGCACAAAGCTGGTGTCTAGTTGGTTTGGTCCTTACTAAACAACTATCTTTTGAACCAAATTTGCTACTAAACCATTACTCTATATTTGAGCTAATAGGAAACAATAAGGTCAAATATTGCTTACTTTACAATCTCAACCTTGTGTTTCTGGACTCATTTTGGTGTCTACTCCCATAGTTGTGTTTTAGAACAATTTCACCTTTATTCTTTATTTTTATAATAAAAAAAGAATAATACAAGCAATTTTAGCCTCAGGAACACCTCATTTGACAACCCTGAAAGTTTGGACTCTTGACTCTTGAAGGACACTTGTATTGTGTTGAACATGTATGGTGCGATTTGTATGAAATAATCATGTGGCCAATACATGGTCACATACTAGATGTGTATGGTAGCATTTCATGTGGATATGAATGCTCCACATGTTAGCCTTGAAGAATGGTGGCATGTGCAACCATGTGCAAGGCCAAGTAATGTTTGTGAGCTACTATAAGTAATGACATGCAAGTGTTGTGCATGAGCATGCAATGATAGTATTTCATGAAGTTGCACCAATGATGTTTGGTGTGCATTGAGTGAAGATGACCATGTAGGTGACACTACTAATTAGAATAAAGGCCACATGAATGTATACGATTGAGGTTATGTGCAAGGTATCATTTGCCCCTTCTTGAGAAGCAATGTTCCCCATTGCATTAGTGTGAAGCAAAGGAAACTACACATGAAGTTGTTGTAAGTTATACCATTGGGGTTAATTAGCATATTGCCTAGTCTTAAGTATGCAAACTAGTTAATGATCATTAATGCAAGTATGAGTCGGTGTGGTGTTGATGATCACATTTTTCATATCAAGAGTGACATGAGCATGATTGGAACCTGTAAGATGTTGGGGATGAATTACTTCCAAAAGTGGAAAGTATGGATTGAATGGTTCCACATTAAAGATGAGGTGCAAGCATAAGTACAAAGAAAGATAGAGAATGAAGGTGTTCTTGGGAACAAATTGTAAAATGGTGTATGGACCATAGTGTAGTGCCTTAATCTTACACTAAGGACCCTTGAAATATGTTCTTTCTTTTTCTCTACCTTGATAGATGTGAGGTACATGATGAGCATCATCTCACTCTTTGTACTTTTATTGTTAGCATATGAATATTTGCTAGACTTCTTGAAAGGATCCTAAATGTATTAAATGAAGCATTGTACTTTATCTACTTCTTAATCCTTAATGCATGTATCAGATGTCATTGGGTTGTGACAAGAGATATCAAAGGGTGCTCCTAGTTGAAATCCAAGACATGTTTGAAAAAGACTATGCCCCATAGAGTTGTGTAGATCTCTATTGTAGGCATGTTGGATGGATGGTAGGTTTTCATCATAAGTGTGTTAATGTGCACTATTGTGAATGCACAAGAGTTGAAGTAAAGTGTGGTTGACCACCATTATCTATCTGTTGGTCTATGGGTGGTAGGTTGTAAAGCAATCCAACATGGTCAAGAGAGTTTTCCAAAAAGTATTGATAAATCCTGGGTTGTGGTTAGAGACATTAGATGTTAGATGCTTAAAGTGAATCTGCACATGATTAAAGAAGATGTTGTAGTGTCCAACATGATGATGCTTTTCTTGTAGGAAACCATGAGGACCATTTTGAGGAACATGCCAAACACAACAAACATAGAGTCATTTTGGAACTTGGTGGTTGGAAGGCCATTGAGGAAATACATGCTAATTGACTCCAAAGGGCATTGTGCTGTCTCTAGAGGAGTGTAGAGCCCCAATATTGGTAGACTTGGCAATACATGGCATACATGAATCGGTATGGTGTTCAATATTAATGTGTATGTGAGGCTAGTACAAGTTATGTTAAAGTGTGACAAGCATTTTGGTGATGCTAAAATGACCTACCATCTTGGAGTAGTACACTTCCCAAATCAAACTTTGACATAGTGTGCCAATGGGAATGCAAAGATGTCCTAGCTTGTAAATAAGCTTGTTAGATGGATAGAAGTTGTTAGCCTGTGTACCATGCACGAGTGTAGTGTAGGTTTGGATGAAATTTGTGTCAATGGAGTAAAGTTGCACCCAACTAGCAAAGTTGTGCCCATGCAAATCCAACATGATGATGAGCACATGGTGGTGATTAATTATTGAACCAGAGATAAGATCCTCCTTCAAATGTTGTGAGTGCATGAATAACAATATGTTTACTAAATGAGATAAAGATCTCTAAAATCTAATTAATAAATAATTATTAAATTTTTGGATGCACATTTGAGCTAAAATAATAAGGAATACCACTTCCCCTATCTACTTTCGAGGCCTTGTCCATAGGAGGACAAAATAAATGAATTTATGGAGCTGGGTGTGTCTATGAAGGAGCATCTAATGCTGAGTCAAAAACGTCAATTTCAAACTGACGTATCCCTTTAAGAATATGCTTTTCTATTTTTTTTCATTCGGCCCAATAATATCCTCTCATTACTCGTTGTTACGTACTCATCCACAACATTATTTCTAAACAATTCAGTCCAAAACTTGAATTCATGTGTTTGGAGGGTATGCAAAGTTTCCATGCATTTTTTTTTTTTTATACTACTTCTCTTCATGTTGATTAGAATAAATACAAGTGGGTCGACGAATAGTTAACTGTTCACCAGTTTTTTTTAATAAAAAGTGGCCCCCAATTGGTTAGGCCACGTCTATCCATACAACAACAAAAGCTTTCTAATTTATATGGGGTTAAGAAGATGCTGTCCAAGTTGATAGGAAAAAAAAAATTGTTTGACTGACAATATAAACATAGTTTGTATCCATTAAAAAGGAAAAGACCAAAAAAAAATGTTTTGTTTGACTTATAATATAAAAATAGTTTTTATATATTATAATGGTGAATTTTATGTATTCATGATTTTTTAATTTAGTTTTGATGGAAATGTATTAATGTAATAATGTATACACCTCAATTTTTATATACCTCTATTTCACCATCATTCATATTGATTCTCATATATTCACTCCCTACCTTAACTTCAACTCTTCATCTCTTAAGTTCATCTTCAAGGGACATAATATTTGACCCAAGTCAATCTTGACTAGCTCAAAAATGACGTCCAAACTTCAAAATCTTAGATTCAAATTCTAACTTTCTCAGCCCCTTATAGTATTTGTTATGAGCCAACCTAGCAATGTTTCATGTGACATGTTGCAATGCCATAGTATTTGAAGGCATTCATTCTGTGCTTAGTTTCATATGGGAATAAGGTGGATTGTCAAAGCACACTTCATTTCTAAAGAGCTTTAAAGGAATCCAATCTACATCATCATGATATAGGCCATTTGCATGTCTATGAATGTTGTCCATGATCTTTCTCATTATCATTAATTCGGTCCACCAAGGGGTTTGAACTAAAAGAACATTCACTTATTGAATTAACCAACTCCTTAGTAATGTTCTTAAACACCACCTTAATATATATTTAGATTCCTAGTTCAAGCAACTGTGAGTAGGTTTAGAAGCATATGTTTTATTAGATTATTCTTGTTCACAAAGTTCAATCCCACGATGTGTGGGCCCAACCTATGCATATTCCAAGAGCAACCCATTTCATATTTTCATTCTACTACTAAAACATATTAGAAGTTGTGATTTTGAGTTATGATTAAAAATATGATCAAATGGCAGATAACTACCTATGGGTCACTTGAATTAGGTAAGAGCTTTCATTCTTGTTATTTTTGGAAATCAAAATTATATTACTCGATCCATCACAACTCTAAATTAGGTTAGTTGCCTGTAATATTTGTTAATCCTAATTTTAGTAAAGAAAATTCACTTATTTATTTACATTGTTGGGTAAACCTTACATTTTCTTACATCCCTTAGGTTTGGCCTTAGGATCTATCCTTCTTCAATTATAGGTTTTATATTTATCTTCTAATTTGTATACATTCTATCAAAGTTGATTAGGGTTGGAATCCATCCTAATTTGTGTCTCATTGACTTTGCTTTATTAGTTTTTTCTTGCATTTCTTGAAATCTCTTTGAACCCATCCATTTACCCTTGCTTTCTGCTTCATTGAAATTTTCTACATCATGGACTCACATAATCCCTTGTGCTTAGCCTCTATCATTGCCTATATTGTAGATTTAGATATGTTTATATGCTTTTTAGCATTTGATCCTTTTATACTTGATACTAAACCATCCTTTTACCCAGTGGATGGGGATGTCTTTTCTATGAAGGTTTATTCCATTGTGTATACGGGTTTTCTCCTTCATAGAGTTGATTGGAACTTTTCATTTCCTTCATAGGTTTGGTTTCCATACTTAAATGTGAAATGATTTAGACAACTAAATGGTACTAGTAAAATAATTCACAATCCTTTGGCACATGATATTTTGACTTATCCTTGATCAAGTGGATTTGTGGCACCTAGAACCTTAATTTACAAAGTATAATAGTAAAGGTGATCCATTGCTATATATAAGGAATTTCACTACTATATGTTTTTTTTTTTAAATGAGCATCAATTACTTACCCTATCATTTTGATCAATCTTGAGTGGTCATGATTTCATTCCTAAGTATATTGGTGGACAAACCTACAAATTAACTATTAATCCACAAGATTATATAATATGCAAATCAAACCCTAAGCTAGAATGCAAATGTTCATGTAATAGGAGTATAAGACTTTGAAATGGAAATGTATTACATGAGAGAAGATATATAAAATGACATATATCCTTGACAAAGTTGCTAGTTGGTTCTTCTTTACTTGTACCTTTTATAGTGCAAGAATTTACACAAGTGGGCCATTATTGAGGCCTAAGATTAATGCTATACCTATGACCCTATTATGTGGATGGGGTGATTACAGGTGTTAAACCAATATAGTGTCAATTGTATGGCATGATCTTATGCTGTAGTTGCAACTGCATGCAAGGCAAGTATGGTGGTATTTCATATGGATATGAATGTTGGTGTAATATTTATATTACACTTATCATATTAAATTTGCTTAGGTAATTTCTTTCTTATTACTTAGGTAGGATAGGATAATGAGTACATATCATTCCCTTTTCTTTAGGATTCTACCTTATCCTTATCCTCTTTTGATTTGAAAACTTAGAGGCTAAATATTATGGCTCTTCTTTTCATCTACCATCTAATTAAATTCAAATATATTGGAAAGCTAAAATTTTTTCTTTTGATTGTTTTTGAATTTATGTTAATCATAATACTATTTTGTTCCTACAATAGATTTATATTTGCAATTCATTTTTAACTCTAAAATGGTTTCATCTACCATCTAATTAAATTCAAATATATTGGAACGCTAAAATTTTGTCTTTTGATTGTTTTTGAATTTATGTTAATCATAATACTATTTTGTTCCTACAATAGATTTATATTTGCAATTCATTTTTAACTCTAAAATGGTTTCAAAACCATGTAATTTAGGTGATTTAATTCAATCTAGGATATTGTCTTATATTTCTTTCACCTAGAGTTTATAGGCTTGAAAATTAGGTGTTTGCACATCACTCATTGTAGGAGGCATGAGGAGAAGAAATGAACTATTTCATTACATTTAGAAGGGTCAAATTAGCTAGGTTAAATGCTCTCTTTTAATCTAAATTAGACATTGTGAAGTCTAGTAACCAAAGTTTTTCCTATAGGTTTTGATTAACAAAATTATATGTTGCATGCTTTCTAAGGCAATTTGGAGTCAAACAAATAGTGCCATTATGTCTAGAGTAGTTGAAAACTCATAGATCAACTATCCATTTACTAAAATTTGAGAGGTAGTTGTGAAGGAAAATCTTTTAAGCCCAAGTGTGCTAGGCTATATGGCTTGAGAATAACATTGTACTAACATAGGTGAAGAAAACTATTCTTTTTTCTACATAGTTTTTTATTTAAAAAGTTCTAAGAAGTTTTTCATGTAAAAGTCTATAAAGTTTTTTAAATAATGCACTATGGGGACTTCATACCTAAAGTGGTAGGGGTGGTTGGGCCCATCTCAAGGCCCCCACACTTTCTAGTGGATAGAAAATAATTGGCACCCAAAAAATTCATGTGGTCACCAATACTCAATGCTAAAAATAACTAGATCTTGCCACAATAAAACCCTAGGCCTCTTGCTTTCTAGCTCCTAATTTCCCAACTATATCAATGGTCATGTCACTACCATCACCACACTTTCACTACCATTTTGCTTTTTTGACAGACATCAAGCACTAGAGTGCCACTACCTCCTAGTTATATCTCTACTTATTTGCTACTTGAGTGGTGGTGATTAGGTCTGGTACCATAACTATTGTTAAATCAAGGTAAACCACTACAAATGTTAAGCCTTCAAAGAGTATGCAAATCTCATTTCTATATGTGCAACATTAGATTACCTATTAAGAGATTCTATGGAGGCTAAAAATTTAGCAAATAGGAATCAACAAACCATGTCAAATAAACAATACACAATTAAAGAGGTTCAAGTATGTATTATCTTCAAATACAAGATACATATGCAACACATTATCTCCCTTAAATTTGATAGCATACTGACAACACTTGTGAGGTAAGTACAAAAAGATGGGGGACCAAAAAGTCGCCACCATCCATATTCTCCAAAATGTGCTTGCATTTTGGAAAACATAACACATTTGCATTATAACATGCTCTTGTTAAGGCCTGTGCATGTTTGTCAAAATGTAAGTGCATTATAACATGATTGCATTCCTATTTTGACCAATCAAATGTCATTAAAGACATGATGTTTCCACAGTCCATGATATTTTATTCTGTGAGCTTCTGGCTTGACTGCGTGTTGCTTTTTTAAATCGACATTTCGGATCACACTCCGTGATCCATCATCAGGATGAAAAGAGAGCATTGTGGGAAGTGTTTGCATAATTGGAAACCAATAATCAACTCCCTTTCTTGGACATACTTCTCATCAGAAATGATGATGGCACTTTTAGTCGTACGGTCTTCAGGAAGTCCACACACACTGACCTCTACCTTCTTTCTTCCTCTCACCACCACCCTACCCACAAGGTTAGTGTGCTCAAAACTCTAGCTACGCGAGCCTTTCGGGTATGTGATGAGAAACACCTAAATCAAGAGTTGTCACACCTCACCAAAGTTTTCAAACTCAACGGATACCACACCAAGCACATCAAGAGAACTTTTAAGCTAGCCCAAGCCCGCCTAAACTCTAAACCTGATATTAAAGACACCGAGATGACCTATATCACCACCCTACCTTTCATCGAAGGGATCTCCAACAAAATTGCCAAAATACTTTGTAAGAAAGGACTCTCCTATGCTTTCAAACTGGTCTCCACCATCAGAAACCTCATCCCCTCCACTAAAGACTCTAATAACATCCTTTTAAACTCAGGTGTCTACAAAACTGATTGTTCTTGTGGTACCCCTTACATTGGGGAGACAGGCAGATCAATCTGCATGAGAATTAAAGAGCACAGCGCAGATATCAGACATGAAAGGGTCACTAAGTCCACCCTCGTAGATCACTGCTCCCACACCAAGCACCACATCCATCTTGAGGATACCCAAGTCTTGGCCAAGGAAGATAACTTCTTCAAAAGGAAACTTAAAGAAGCTATCTTCATCAGAAATAAACCTATCAACTTAATAGAGATGATGGCTGGAACGTGAACCCTACTTGGAACCCCCTTCTAAATTCCCTTAAAAACTAATCCCCCTTTTGTCTTCTTCCTCTTCCGACCTCCTTGGTTTGATCTCTTCCGATCACCTTATCCCCTCTTCTCCTCTTTCCCTATCCTTGTTACAATATTGCCCCTTCCCCTCTCCTTTTATACTACCCTACACATCCCCTCGTTTTCCCTCAAACCACCCCTTTGTCTCTTGGTCTCATCCCATCCCCCTCCCTCATGACCCTCCACCCTCTTTTCCCATACCATGTCTATCCTCCTTACCCCTCGTCTTATCCTTGCCTTTTCTTTCATCTTTCTCAACTTGTCTCTTCCTTATCGTGCTCCTCCTCTCTTTAACCTTGGAACTATTTCCCCCGTTTCTTTTATCTCTTTACTTTGTTTTCCTCTTGGTTATTTTTTTATTTTTTTGCTTATGTTTTTTCCTTCCTTTTGTCTTATTTTTTAAATGCTCCCCTCTTTGTTTGCTTTATAATAAGTTGTTGTAATTTTGATATACTACTCTTTTTTTGGTTTTCTCTTTCTTTACTTCTTTCTTTTGTTCTTTGAGTTACTTGCAAGTTTGTGTTTGTTAATCTTTTAGCCTTTGTCTCTTCTCCTTCTCCTTTATATTTTTATATTTTCTTACTATTTGCCCCCTTTATTTTAATTTATTTATGTCTTCCTATTTTTGCCATCCTCTTCATTTATCTCTATCCTCTCCTTTTATCTTCCTTATTTTTTATCAATTTCTAACCTTGTCATTTCTTTATCCATCCTTTGATCTTTGAGGGTTTAATTTTATTTTTTCCTTTTTTCTTTCATCATTTTTTCTTTTTAGTTTATAGGTTTATGTCTTTCTTTTTTATCCTCTTCTATGGTTTTCATTATTTTTATTAAAATTGTCTCTTTCTTGTTGTTTACCGTGCCCACTGTCCTCTCTTTTTCTTTTTAAGAAGCCAGTTCTGCAAACACTTCTCACAATGCTCTCTTTTCATCCTGATGATGGATCACAGAGTGTGATCTGAAATGTCGATTCAAAAAAGCAACACGCAGTCAAGCTAGAAACTCACAATCAAATGTCTTTATTATACTTTGTACATGCTTAAATTTATCAATACTAACAGTTGGGAATTCAAATTGGGAGCCAAAGACATGTTTTACAAAACTCATACAAAAAATAAACAAATGTCAAGTGTGCTCTCCATCAAGTTCATGTATTTTCTAATAAAATTCCAAAAATAACACCACTACAAGATAAAGCTTTGTTTTAGCTTTCTAACCATGTATTTTTAAATCTTGATCTCTAATTAGTTTTAGTAGTGTCTTCCTTTTTTTCTAAAAAGTATTTTTGGTGTCATTTTTTATCTATTCATCCAAATTTGAAACAAATTACATTTTTACATTCTAAACTCTATTCTCTACACATTCAAAAAAGAATTATTTTTTATTAGTTTTCAAAAAAATTATGGGGGAGCACCCTCAAATTTCTATTTTTTATGATGTATCCACTTTGAAAATTCATAAAAAATCATAAAAATTTATTAAAAAATTAGCAGGAAAATTAGGTATAAACTACATGATGTTAGCTAATTTTTCACTTAAATGATTTTTGAAATACTTAGAAAAAACATTTTAAGGGGAACACACTAGATGCTATGTTATAATTTTATGATAAAAATATGAGCACTTTGTGTGCTCCCCCCTATTCAAAGCTCTTAATATCCACCATTTTTAAAATAATTAGTAGTTTAAAAACTAGATTCCAAGCACTATAACTCTTTTTCTTGTCACATCTTTAAATTTTAATTATGGTTGTCTTCAATTTCTCATCCAAGTATAATTTTTATTGATTTTAGAAAAGAAGTGGCCACTTTTGACTCCCTTTTGGTCCTCCATTTCCATGCACATATCCTGTGTACCTACAATAACTCATGAAAACTCTATCCAAAGCATCCAATTTATAGAGGAGAGTTGAGAGGAAACCATAAGTGAGTTCCTAGGACTATGTACCACTAAAATCATGGTACATAAAGAACCCAATGCTCCCATGTGTTCAATCAATGCATCCATGACTAGAAAATGTAACTCATAAGGCATCTTTGATGGATAAATCTTGATCGCTAACATCTCAAAGTCTAGCACTCCATTATGAGGTTAAAATTCATGTTGGTCCCATCCATCATAACAAGATTCTCCACTCCCAATTCTAGCACGTAGAATGGGAAAGTGTCATAAACAAGTTCTAATTAATTTGTAACTACCACTATTATGCTCCACCTTCTTCATGAATTATCTCTTTTGTAACTCCAATGTAAAATTTGGGTACAATTACATGTAAAATAATAAAATATTAATAAATAATTACCCCCACAGACATAGTGGTTGTGTGTCATAAATTGTGCTCACACATAATTTCACACTCTACTCAGCACTTGCTTTAGCATTCCCCACCCTTTAACCTTTATGTTGACCCCTTTCTGCTTGCCTAAACCAAAATCTACAAAAGTTCTTTAATCACAACAATGCCCTAAGTGATTCTTGACCTTTTAGGACTTGAAGTTTCTTGGACTGGAGCGCTAGGTGTGTATGTATTTGCACCCAGCGTTGGTGTCCTGATAGCGTCTTCTAGTTTGTCAACTCATTTTAGAAGGTGCATTTTTGCTTGCGCATCATTCCAAGCTTTTCTGCATGCCTATCCATGCCCAAAGAACTCTTTGCCCAACTTTTTTCTCTCCCTATTCTATAAAAAACCCCTTCACTTTTCCATTCAAATGATCATGAATATTCATAGCGAAGCTCTACCAGATTTATTACTCAATCTCATATTACTTGTGCCATTGCATTTACATATTAGCTATCTATTGCTAGTCATTTATTTGGTGTGATTCACTTTGATTCTTATTGCATACTCGCATGTGATCACCATCCTCGAAGAATAGAGTCCTCTTGTTCTCTGACATGATAGCCTTCTGACAAATCTCTTGTAACCATCTCTTGCACATTGCTTTCATTTCATTTAGATTAATTTGTCTTTATGATTTGAAGTATTTATTATTTATCTTGAATACATTGTTACTTGTCATTGCTTGTCGCTATTCTAGACACACATAGGATACGAGAGCACACACTTTTTATCATCCATATTCATCTCACTATCATTGAGGTAGAAATTCAAAAAATGGGGTTTGACTAAGGCAAACCTCTGTACAACCCAACCCTTTTCCTTCTTTTCTTACAGGTCAAAGATTGAGCGAAGAAAGGATTGCAAATGCATGAATGTTTGAATATTTCTTCCTTTTCCTTGTCTTTGTTTCATTTCAAATTTATTTCTAGTAATATTCGACTTTCGTACACTGATTTTTGTCTCTACTATCAACAAGATTTACTGAGACTCGTGCAAGAGGCCGTACATGTACGAATCAAATTTTTTTGGGTCATACGAACTATAGCACCCAACGTAGACGTTCGCGCCAAGCGTTGATGTCCTTGGCAATGGGCTCCAAATAAATGAATTTTGGTGATGCTAAAATGACCTACCACCTTGAAGTAGTGCACTTCCCAAATCAAACTTTGGCATAGTGTGCCAATGAGAATGCAAAGGTGTCCTAGCTTGTAAAGAAGCTTGTTAGATGGATAGAAGTTGTTAGTTTGTGTACCTTGCACAAGTGTAGTGTAGGTTTGGATAAAATTTGTGCCACTGGAGTAGAGTTGCACCCAATTAACAAAGTTGTGCCCATACAAATGCAACATGGTGATGAGCACATGGTGGTGATTAGTTATTGAACCAGAAATAAGATCATCCTTCAAATGCTGTGAGTGCATGAATATTTACTAAATGGAATAAAGATCTCCAAAAACTAATTAATAAATAATTATTAAATTTTTGGATGCACATTTGAACTAAAATAACAAGTAATTATTAAAATTCAATTATTTATTACCACTTCCGCCTATATACTTTCGAGGCCTTGTCCATAGGAGGACAAAATAAATGATTTTATGGAGCTAGATGTGTCTATGGAGGAGCATCTAATGCTGAGTCAAAAACGTCAATTTCAAAGTGACGTTTCGCTTTAAGAGTATGCTTTTCTATTTCTATTTCCTTCGGCCCAATAATATTCTCTCATTACTCGTTGTTACGTACTCATCCACAACATTATTTGTAAACAATTCAGTCCAAAACTTGAACTTTTTTTTTCTACTTTTCATCGTGTTGATTACAATAAATACAAGTGGGTCGACGAATAGAGTAACTGTTCACCAGTTTTTTATTATAAAAAAGTGGTTCCCAATTGGTTAGGGCCACGTCTGTCCATACGACAACGAAAGCTTTCTAATGTATATGGGGTTAAGAAATATGCTGTCCAAGTTGATTTCTTAAATTTCATTTAAAAAGGGAAATGGAAAAAAAAAAAAAAATGTTTTGTTTGACTTGCAATATAAAATGTTTTGTTTGACTTATAATATAAAAATAGTTTTTATATATTATAATGGTGAATTTTATATATTCATGATTTTTTTAATTTAGTTTTGATGGAAATGTATTAATGTAATAATATATTGTGAATTATATTTTTATGTAGTCTAGGCTCACACCTCAATTTTTATGTACCTCTATTTCACCATCATTTATATTGATTCTCATATATTAACTCCCTACCTTAACTTCAAATCTTCATCTCTTAAGTTCATCTTCAAAGTCAATCTTAACTAGTTCAAAAATGACGTCCAAAATTCAAAACCTTAGATTCAAATTCTAACTTTCTCATCTCCTTATAGTAGTTGTTGTGAGCCAACCTACCAATGTTTTATGTGACATGTTGCAATGCCATAGTATTTGAAGGCATTCATTGTGTACTTAGTTTCATAAGGGAATAAGGTAGATTTTTAGAGCACACTTCCTTTCTAAAGAACAATAAAGGAATCCAATCTACATCATCATCATATAGGCCATTTGCATGTTTGTGAATGTTGTCTTCAATCTTTCTCATTATCATTAATTTAATCCACCAAGGGGTTTGACCCAGGAGAACTTGTTCACCTATTGAATCAAACAACTCCTTAGTAATGTTCTTAAACACCACCTTAATACATTTAGATTCCTAGAAGGCAAATGTGAGTAGGTTTAGAAGCATAAATTTTATTAGATTATTCTTGTGCACAAAGTTCAATCCCACGATGTGTGGGCCCAACCTATGCATATTCCAAGAGAAACCCATTTCATATTTTCATTCTACTACTAAAATATATTAGAAATTGTGATTTTGAGTTATGATTAAAAAGATGATCAAATGGCAGATAACTACTTATCGGTCACTTGAATTAGGTAAGAGATTTCATTCTTGTTATTTTTGGAATTCAAAATTATGTTACTTGATCCATCACAACTCTAAGTTAGGTTAGTTGCTTGTAATATTTATTAATCTTAATTTTAGTAAAGAAATTGCACTTATTTATTTACATTGTTGGGTAAACCTTACATTTTCTTACATCCCCTAGATTGTCCTTATGATTTATCCTTCTTCAATTAGAGGTTTCATATTTATTTTCTAATTTGTATATATCCTATCAAATTTGATTAGGGTTGGAATCCATCCTCATTTGTGTCTCATTGACTTTGCTTTAGTATATTTTTCCTGTATTTCTTGAAATTTCTTTGAACCCATCCATTTACCCTTGGTTCGTGCTTCATGGAGATATTCTACATCATGGACTCACACAATCCCTTGTGCTTAGCCTTTATCATTGCCTATATTATAGATTTGGCTATGTTTATATGCTTTGTAGTATTTGATCATTTTATGCTTGATACAAAATCAACTTTTTACCCTGTGGATGGGGATGTCTTTTCTATGAAGGTTTATTCCATCATGTATATGGGTTTTCCTCCTTCATAAAGTTGACTGGTAATTTTCATTTCCTTCATAGGGTTAGTTTTCATACTTAAATGTACAATGATTTAGATAACTAGATGGTACTAGGAAAATATTTGACAATCCTTTGGCACATGATATTTTGACCTATCCTTGACCAAGTGAATTTGTGGCACCTAGAACCTTAATTTACAATGTATAATACTAAAGATGATCCATTGCTTCATCTAATGAATTTTACTACTACATGTTTTTCTTATTTAGTGAGCATCAATTACTTACCCTATCATTTCGATCAATCTTGAGTGGTCATGATTTGATTCCTGAGTATATTGGTGGACAAACCTACAAATTAACTAGTAATCCACAAGATTACATAATATGCAAATCAAACCCTAAGCTAGAATGAAAATATTCATGTAATAGGAGTAGAATACTTTGAAATGGAAATGTATTACATGAGAGAAGATATATACAATGACATGTATGCAACAAAGTTTCTAGTTGATTCTTATTTGCTTGTACCTTTTATAGTGAAAGAATTTATACAAGTGGGCCATTATTGAGGCCTAAACATAATGCTATGCCTATGACCCTATTATGTGGATGGGGTGATTAAAGGTGTTAAACCAATGTGGTTTTAATTGTATGGCATGATCTTATGGTGTAGTTGCAACCACATTCAAGACAAGTATGGTGACATTTCATATGGATATGAATGTTGGTGTAATATTTATATTACACTTATCATATTAAATTTTCTTAGGTGATTTATTTCTTATCACTTAGGTAGGATAGGATAACAAGTACATGTCATTTTATTTTATTTAGGATTCTACCTTATCGTTATGCTCTTTTGATTTGAAAACTTAGAGGCTATCTATTATGGTTCTTTCTTTCCATCTACCATCTAATTAAATTCAAATATACTGGAATGCTAAATTTTTTGTCTTTTGATTGTTTTTGAATTTATGTAATCATAATGCTATTTTGTTCCTACAATAGATTTATTATTTGTACTTTATTTTTAACTCTAACATGGTTTCAAAACCATGTAATTTAGCTGATTTAATTCAATCTGTGATATTGTCTTATAATTCTTTTACCTAGGGTTTATAGGCTTGATAATTAGGTGTTTGCACATTACTCATTATAGGAGGCATGAGTAGAAGAAATGAACTATTTGATTAAATTCAAAAGGGTAAAATTAGCTAGGCTATGCTTTCATTTTATCTAAATTAGACATTGTGAAGTCAAGTAACCAAATTTTTTCCTATAGGTTTTGATTGACAAAATTATATGTTGGATGCTTTCTAAGGCAATTTGGAGCCAAACAAATAGTGTCATTATGTCTAGAGTAGTTGAAAACTCCTGGATCAACTATCCATTTACTAAAATTTGAGAGGTGGTTGTGAAGGAAAATATTTTAGCCTCAAGTGTGCTAGGCCATATGGCTTGGACATAGCATTGTACTAACATGGGTGAGGAAAAAATATTCTTTTTCTACATAGTTTTTTATTTAAAAAGCTATAAAGTTTTTAATGCACTATGGGGACTTCATACATATAGTGGTAGTGTAGCTCAACCGTTAGGTGTGTTTGATGTGTCTTTGGTAGTTGTGGTAGCATAGCTCAACCATCAGGTGTGTTTGGTGTGTCTTAGATAGTGAAGTGTAGCAGTGAGCTCCTCCGTATCGCCTGTGTTTGTTGTGTATAAAACATACAGTGTGTCGACGACATACTCCATGGCACTCATGTATTCCATGTGTCTTCCTTGAGTGTTTTGTGTGTTTTAGTGGTGGCACGTACCGATGAGCTCTCCCCACACCATGTGTCGTGCGTGTTTTGTAGTGGTGCGTAGCAATGAGCTCCCCCATGTTGTGTGTTTTATGTGCCTTTGATGCTGGTGCATAGCGATGAGCTGCCCCCATCGCCTAGTTAGGGTTATATATATATAATTATTTAATCATGTTTTCTTTTCATGTATGCCTTGTGTATTGCATGACTGTACATTCATATTTTCTCCACATATTGTATGCTTCCTTATTGTGTTCATTATGTCCTATGTGACTGTCAAGTGTTTTCTTATGTTTTCCTAAGCTTGGAGGCTAGAAATGGTCTTTTAAACTTAGGGTGTGTCTTCACTCTAGTGTTTGACATGTTTGATGTGCTTCGACTATACTTTAATGCATGTACTGATTGTATGATCATACACACATTAAAGTGGGGGTGAAATGTTTTGGAGTAAAAAGTAGACACTTATCTTTTTACCTCCTTGTTTAGCTCCTAGGTCCACATGATAACATTATACATTCTAAATATTCATCTCGATACAAAATCCCCTGAAACCAATGCAAATTGGGAACTAGGGGACCATACTACATCTTACCCCAAACTAAAAAGGTTCCTTGAGACTTGGGCACCCGCGTCCAAGTCCCCCTTGATTGCTTGGGGCGAATTTCAATGTATGTTGACATATGACCTTTAAAAGGGTTTCTCCTTGTTGGCTCTTTTGGTTAATTTGGAGAATGCTAGCGGGAAAGCATATATAAGTGTTTTTTTGAATTCATTATAGATAGAGATAGCCAACTTGAAGCATTTGGAACAAAGATCATTCAAAGCATTCATTGTGATTCTAGAGTGGATTTGTATTGTCATTATGTGTTGTTGCATGTTTTTGAAGTTATCATCTATCTCTCCTTATTAGTTGAAAAGCATTAATTATCCTAAGTGTTCCATCACATATATGATATCATTTGTATTCATCATCATTTGATTTCATCTCACTGATTTGTGTTTTAGCCTCTGCCCTACAAGGGCACACACTCTCTATCAAACAATGGTGTTGGGAAGCTTGAATGCTATCCCGAGATTTGACTGAGGCAAATCCCTAAACACCATAAACCCCAATCCTCTTTTCTTCTTGTGTGCAAGTTACAGGGGTGAGATCTAGAAAAGTGAAGACATAGGAAGACTAAGTAAGGAAAAGGGTTTCAGGATTTGACAACATTTTAGGAATATTCCTCTATGAAAGTCTTGGGTGCTTTTGAAACTATCCTTCTACCTCAACTAACATCAAATCTGATAGCAGGGTAGTCTCTGCATCATTTCTCCAGTTTATAGTTTCTAGAAATTCCACCTTTCAGGACTGGGGTGCCTTTGAAATAGTCCTCTGACATTCCATCTTCCAAGACATAGGTTCTAATATCTCCTTGATCACTCTTGTGAAATTAGTTTCTAATTATTTGATGTACATCTCCTATTATAATAAGATCTTTGCAAATCTAGGGTTTAGTGCACTGATTGACCTAGGGTTTGATAAAAGGCTTGATTAAATTAGATCTTTCCATAGCACTCTTGAGTACAAGATCTGTAGCTGAGTCCACCTCCATTTGGTAGTGATTTAGCTAGGTCTTGTCCTTGAATGTTATTGTGGAAGAGGGTTTGATCTAGTGTGCATGCTAGTCTTCTTCATTATCATTTTCACACATAACACTGCCATAAACCCCTCTTTACAAATCTAACTTTAACTCCTTTGATGATCTTTTTATCTTCTTATTTGTAGATTTGCAGGTGTAAGTATGATATATACTTTTATTTCCACACACTCTTCAATTGCTTTACACAACCTCATTATATACCATCTTGAGAAGATAGATTATATGAAGACACATCTAATAATGTTGTCATTTTGTTGAAGATCGCTACCCAAGGAGTCGTAATCTTTAGTTATATCCAACTTAAATCTCCTTTAAAATATCATCTCTACCTTATGAAATTGTAATCATTGCCTCATTAAACATCTTGTCTAATATAATTGTTGTCTATCAAATGAGATTCTCTCTTTAATAAAATCATTGTACATGTAAATCGCATATACTCCTTTAATAATTTGCTTCCTCCTTTAATACATAGACTCCACACTTAATGCCTTCATTTTATAAATGAGAGTCGGCCACATAACACAAAGTTTGTTTGTTTAAGATTTAAACTCTTCTTTGGCGCCAATGTAGGAAGTCGGCCCACTTAAAACAAAATAGTTTAAATCTTTAATTTAAACTTTATTTTTTTGTGCTTAATGCATGATTGCCTTCATCGCACATAAAGAGGAGAGTCAACCTTGATGGAGATCGGCCTCTTCATTAATATTTATCTTTAAATCTTCAAAATGACTCTAGGAAGGAGGTCGGCCAACATATTAGAATCTGATATATATATTGTTTATCTTCAATGTAGTTGTCATTTTGAAATATATATAATATTATCATGTTCAATTCTTTCTTCACATTAGATGTATGCAACAGATGTTCTAACCATGCATACACATTTGCTTATACACTACTTCCTTTTTCCTAATACTCATATGAACTCAACTACTTGTTTCTATATTTACCTTGGGATAGAGATCAACCTTTGTCATCTATATATATTATACAAATCATAAAATCCACGACCGAGCATCTCATCCATTAAATCATTGTGACATTAATTCCTTTGACATCAATGACAATATTTCCAACAATCACCTTCATACATCAATGATAATATGCTTGCCATCATGCTTGGACAATGAATTCCTTCTTGACATCAATGATAATAAATTTAGAAAGCTAATCCCTAAGGATGATTAAGGTGCCAAAAATAGTTGATTTGGTTGGGTTGTTGATTCTAGGGATCCAAAGATGACTCTTCAAAAGGGTGTAAGGGTGGATTTGTTGGTTTAGGATGTTCCTAAAGAGTGGAAGGGTAAATTGTGAATAGAAAAGGTGATTTGGTAATGGGGGGAATAGGAAGGTGTTAGAACTATGCGAGGGATGTAGGAGGTTAAAATGTTTAGATCAAAGGTTGGGGATCATAGAGGGATGTAATGGTTTGTTTGGAGATGGGATGGGGTTGCGTAAGCTTGGGGGAAAAGATGTGGGATGTTTTGAATTCCAAAGATTTGATGGGCTAGGGATCCTTGGCTTCAAATATTTTTCTTACGGTCTATGTTTTTTTGAAGGAAATATTTAGGAATTGAGGGGATTTGGTTTGGCTTAAAGTTTCACAAACAAGCATGGGTTTATTATAATAGAAATCAAAGTAGGCACGTCAACAACTTAACTTAATAAAAATGGTGTGTTAATTTCTGTTGACCCACAAGTATAATATCTACTAAATTAGGAATTGTAACATACACCCCTAGTATATGTTTTATTCTGTGTATTTTTTGTGTTTTTTGTTGTTTAGGGTTTTATGGGGTTTTCTTGCATGTGTGTTTTCATGAAATACATATAATACGAACAATATATTGAAAACCCAGAAAAACTAAAAGAGATATCAACAAAATAACAATGACCCACTTTATATTTATCCAAAATGTGAATTATGGTAACATACCCATATCAAGAGTTACAACTTCATCCAAATGTTGTAGCGACCAGCAACAAAGCCACATAAATATGCTCACAACTTTGAGAAATGAAATCATATTGTATTACAATTAGCAGAAGCAACAAAACTAACTCCAAATGCCAAGTATGTGAGAGACAAATGCCACCAATCAATGAGAAATTACAAGCTCCAAAGACTGAGTCCATCGCTGATGTGTACGAACTATTAGGTAAATGCTTCTATGAAAAACAACCTCAAATCTGGTCTAAAACCTCTTACAATCTTTTGCAATATGGTTGCCTATAGCAAGAATACTCATAGCTACCAAAACGAGGAATAAAACCACCTTCTACTCACCAAGAATAGCCCCACAATGGTATGACCTCAACAGGAATTGTACGACCTGTGTGGGAAAAGACTGTAGCAGCAAATAAAACTCAATCACAATACAAAATCTATCCTTTATGCTTTGTTTTGACCTGCAACATGAATCTCCATGGTAATATGATCATTCTAGTCCAATACTTTGTCAAAATGTCTCCGGTGAAGCACAAATGAAGCTTCTGTATGAAGCCTCCTCAAATCCTCTCTTGATACAATCTTTCACGCACGAGGAAAGGGACCAATGCCAGGGTTTTCATCCCAACATAGCCAACTAAAACCCTAGAGCCAATTTCCAAAAGCCAAAGCACAATAATCTCCAAAAAGAGAGCCAAAATCCAATAATCTTCGCATAACAAATGAAGTCACTTTTTCCCTTTTTGTTTCCTCTCTTTCCCAATGCCCAAGATGAGAGAGTTTTTATTTATTTTTAAGTTATTAATCAATCCCTTATCTCTCCATGAGGGGTGTCCATCTCCTAGGAGCTTACTTTAAGTTATAACTTAGTTTTATAAAGTAACATTACTTTATAACTTAAAGTAACTTAAATTCCAAATAGTACAAGTTAAATATTTAATTTAACTTATATATTGAATTATAATACCTTGGGCCCCAAAATAACATGAATTCATATGCTATCATCATCCATACTACCCTGCTATAAATAGCAAGTGCCCAGCTCTTGGCATACTATAAATAGTAAGTCCCCTGAAATGACCCCTTAAACATCTCCATTAGCCTACGAGAGTCTGGTCATAGGCTAATCCCTGTCCACTAATACAATGGGCTAGATGGGGGACATTACAGTCCACCCTCGCCAAGATTGCTTGTCCTCAAGCAACCTTAGCTCAAGATGTTGCAATATCTGCTCACTCTCCCAAGTAGCATCCTCAGCTGATAAATTCTTCCACTTAACCAAGGACTCTTTGATGACCCTTTTCCTCAAATTCCTCTCTCAGGTGTCGATGATAGCCTATGGTACAAGAATTAACTTCCCCTCCTCATACAACAGTGGGAGCTCTACTGAAGGAATCACATTGTGGCCAAGATCTTTCTTCAACCTAAAAACATGAAACACATTGTGCACTTTGCTATCTATTGGCAATTAGAGCTCATATGCCACTTCACCCACTTTTCTGATAATCCTAGATGGGCCATAAAACCTGGGTTTTAATTTTTCTGCTCCACTCTTCTAGAGAGTGGACTGTCTGTAGTGTGGAGCCTAAAATACACATCTCCAACCTCAAAACTCCTCTCCACTCGGTGCTGATCAGCATAAAGCTTCTACTAATTCTGTGCCTACTGTATATTCTCCTTGATCTCCTTCACTATGTCCTGGCTCTCTTGCCTTAGGCACTCGACTGTCACCAAGTAGGAGATCTCTGAAGCATGGGGCATCATAACCATATAGTGCCCTGAAAGGAGTCATCTGTATAGACATGTGGTATGTAGTATTATAGCAATACTCCCCAAGTGCAACCATCTAATCCATGCCTTTTGCTGCCTGAAACATAATTACGAAGATACCCATCCAGCCACTTGTTCACCACCTCTGTTTGGCCATCTGTTTGTGGGTGGTAACTGGTACTAGGAGTCAACTTAGTACCACAAAGTCTGAATAGATCCTATCAAAATAAACTTAGGAACTTGTTGTCGCTGTCACTGACTATGGTCTTGGGTACCCCGTGTAACCTGAATATCTCCCTGAAGAATAAATCAACCACTTGAGCAGCTGTAAAGGTTACTAAAATGGCAAAAAAGTGTGCAAATTTGGTGAGTCTATTGACCACCACATAAATATAATCCTTCCCTTGCACCTTATGCAACCCTGTATTGAAGTCCATGGAGATACATTCCCATTTTTGATTGGGAATAGGCAATGGCTATAGTAAACCTGCTCGGTAAGTATGCTCATGCTTATTTTGCTAGAAAATGGGACACTCATGAACATACTTCAGCACTTCCTTTTTAAGCCCTATCCATGTGAACCTCTCCCAAATCTGTCTGTAAGTTTTGTAGAATCTAGGATGGCCAGCCATTGGAGTATCATGGAAAGTCCTTATCACCTTATGTTTAAACAGAGAATTGGGCACCAAAAATATCCTATCTTTGTATATGATCAAATCATTCACCATAGAATATCTCTCATCCCTAATTATGTCCTCAATGACTCTTGTTGCCACTAGTAGAAATATGGCAAATAAATGACTAGGTGACTAAAACTTCTAGTCACGTGACCAATTTTTTTTGCAACACAGCTATAAATGACTAAATAAATGACTAATTTGGTCATTGATTGAAATGAATAAATAAATGACTAATTTGGTCATCAGGTAAAAAACACAACTAAGTAATTGGTTAGATGAAGTGTCCCATGCTAAATCTAGCCTAAATTTTCAGTTTTGATACTCAGGGAATTTTGACAAACACTTGTCTTGCGAACTGTTTACTGCTAGTAGGCGATTTTTTGTTTTGTTTTTCTTGTTCTTGATTGATGATATGAAGCATTAAGGACTTACTAACAAGCCAAAGACTTTGAATGCAATTAGAATGCAAAGCATGTATATTTCTGATTTTCCAATGTAATAAGATGACTGAGGCTAATGTTATTCTACAACTACAACGAGAGACATTTTTTTATACATCTCATATGCAAGCCCAATCTTCTCATGAATGATATTGCCAATATGAAATAGATGGCTAAAATTGTATGTAATGTGCTAACGTAATCCTACAACTAATAGACATTTAAGCAAACACTTGGCATGTAAAGTCCAAACACTATTATGACTGAAACTTATGCAAATATGATGCTACAGTAATATGGCATTTTGACAAACATGTCATATGAATGCTTCAAATTGAGAGATATTTCAAGACTGGTTGTAATGTGGCCAAGATATAATTTTTTCAATACTCAACTAGACCACGCCAAAGCAACTACTATGTCTTAAGTCTGATTACAATATTGTGCGAAACTAATCACCCCTGATTGAGGTAGATGAGGCTGATAAGAAATGACTAAAAATGCATAAAGGTTAATGTTTTAAGAGGTTCATTCACAGAATAAAATCTTCAATTAGAAACCTCAATGACATCACACTAATTTGTATGAAAATGTGGTTTCTAGTAGTCCATACATATACTTGTTGTTACAATATCAAACCCAGATTGAATAAGCAGCAATTGATAAGAGTTTTCCCTCCTTAAATAGTAATTACAAATGGGATTTAACAAATACAACTGTAGCTATGAGAGCCAACCTCAATCGCTACCCCAAAGGCAAAGGATGATGGCAAGAGGGGCTGCACTGATGTTGAAAGGATGAGCCATGTCCAGAAAGATCATGTAGATATTCTGGCAAACCATCTTCTAGTCTATATCTGGGAATGGATGGAGGTGTACTCATGCCTTCCCATGAACCCTGAACACTTGCTACAGATTACACTCTCTGTGCCATGGCTTAGACGACCTGGAGCCTTCCTTCACATGGCTTAACAGATAGTTGTCAATGGCTACGAATTAAGAAGCCAACCTAAAACTAGACTCACATCCCCTTTGAAGTGCTCGACCTTTCCAGGAAAGACTACAAATCCCACACCCTATATAGCAGCTAGTTCTCCATTATGAGGTAGTCGACCCCTTCCAATATGATAATATGTAATCTCTACACCAACTTGTCAATGAAGAGTCCCATAAGATTTATCTGATAGTCACTTATGAAAAACCCGTTTGATCTCTCCAATTTCTCCAGCTAGGGGTGAATCTTCCACACCCAAAACCAGAAACCCTGAGCATATGCCCCAAAGTCCACAAATTCATGTTTCAAAAAATAATAAGCATCGAATGAATCAAAATGGGCCTCCAATGCGAATATATACCACTTTAACTTTTCCCCCATTAAAATATAATATAAAGTGACTTTATATAGTTCACTTTTAAAAATATTTCTTTTAGTCACTTTACAACTTGATTTATTAATTACTTAATATCACCTTTAAAGATTAACTTGAGACTTAGGCAATATTAAATAATTAAGTAAATGATTCCCTAAATTCAACATTAGCCTTCAGGAATTAAAAAGGCTAAGAGATCTCCTTGAATGGTTACTGAGAAGGGGACATTACAATCCTCTCTTCCTAATATTGCTTGCCCTCAAGCAATTGCAAATTGGGATGCTGCAGTATCTGATCTCCTTCCCAAGTTGCATCATCAGTTGGCAGGTCCCTTCATCTGATCAAATATTTCTTAGTCACTTTACTCCTCAACCGACTCTCTTGGGTATCAATCACCTCCACAGGAACCAACACGAAGTGTCCCTCCTCATCCAAGGGAGGCAATTCTGAAGATGAAGTAACCTAATGTCCAAGTTCCTTCTTGAGGCATGAAACATGAAACACATTGTGAATCTTGCTATTCTCAGGCAACTCCAATTTATACGCTACTTCCCCCACTCGTCTGATAATCTTGTAAGGGCCATAAAATTGTGGTTTCAAATTTTCTATCCCACTCTTCTTGAATGAAGACTATCTATAGGGTTATAAATGTAGGAAAACCAAGTCTCCTACCTCAAATCTGCACTCCACCCTATGCCTAGATCTGCATAAGTCTTCTGCTGATTTTGTGCCACTTATAAGTTCTCCTTGAGAGCCTTTAAGATATCCTGGCTCTCCTGAATCCAATCCTTGGCTTTGGGAGCCCTGCTATCCCCAAAATCCAAATCCATAAATGATGGTGCATCATAACCATACAGTACATGAAAATGTGTCATACCGATGGACATGTGGTAAGTGGTGTTATAATAGTGCTCTCCTAGATGCAACCACCTAATCCACGTTCTCTGTTGCCTCGAGACATAATTACACATGTACCCCTCAATCCATTTATTCACTATTTCTGTTTGGCCATCTATCTGAGGGTGATAGCTTGTACTCAGAGTCAACTCAGTGAATCTTTGGCAAACCATGGAGTATGAAAACGTCCTTAAAAAATAATTCTACCACCTAGAGTGCTCTATACTCTAAAGAGATAGCAAAGAAGTGAGCAAATTTGGTCAACTGATCTACCACCACATAAATACAATCCCTGTCATGCACCTTGGGTAAACTAGTGATGAAGTCCATGGATATGCTCTCCCACTTCTACTCAGGAATGGGTAATGGCTGGGACAACCCTGCAGGGTGGGTATGCTCAAACTTGTTTTGCTGACAAGTTACACATTCCCTAATATACCATAATACATCACTCTTGAGGCCCTTCCAAGAGAACCTCTCTCTAACCTATCAGTATGTTTTGAAGTACCCCTAATGTCTCGCCATAGGAGTGTCATGTGAAGCCCTCATAATCTTTTCTTTGAGTTTGGATTATGGCACAATGTAGATTCTTCCCTGGTAGTAGATGATATCATCCACTATCCTATAACAATCATCCTAGATCTTCCCATCCATCAATTCACAGGCAAACAGATTCTTGGATTACTCCACCAAGAGATGTGGTTTCCAATCTAAAGAAATCTTTGTAAGTGAACATGTTATTGGTTTCCTGGAAAGGGCATCTACAACCACATTTTTCTTTCCCTTCACATACTCGATGTCAAAATCATAGGCCTGTATTTTGTTGACCCACTTCTGTTGTCTCTCATTTAAGTCTCTCTGCTCCAGGAAATACTTAAGGTTATTGTGGTCAGTCCTTACCACAAACCTCACGCCCACTAGATATTGTATACACCTAAAAATGACATGACTCTACCTAAATAAATATTTCAAATATTTATTTCATCTTCATATTCCTCTAGATCAATAAATAAATAAAACAATTTATTTATTTGATTCATTTTCTCCCATTTAATTAAATAAATTACATTTATTTAATTAATTCCATCTATATCAACTTTATTCTTCTAAATAATTAAATAATTTTTAATTATTTAATTAAATTATCCATTCTTCTAAATTTAAATAAAATGCAAATTTATTTAAATTAAATCTCCAAAAAAAAATATATTTAAATATTTTATTTATTCTTCCAAATTATCTACAAGTAATTAAATAAATTTATTTATTTAATTATGCTTTCTTATCTTCTTAAAAATCTTCAAATCTTCTAAAAATAAATTCTTCTTGTCATACAAAAGCAAAAGATTGAGTTAACTGATTTAAAGCAAATCTGTTTTATCAACAAAGCTCTTAAATTAGAAAAATGTATTTTAATTTAAGAAATAAAAACTTATTCTCATCAAGAAAGCAGTTAACTCAACAAAGCATCTTTTTGAATGACACATGTCCTTCTTCTATTCGCGCACGTTCTCTCGAACATTCTCCTCCATTGATCTTCTTATTTCTTCTCCACCATTGATCTTCTCTCACACAACTCTATAAATACAACCCTCTTCTTCCATTTCAGATATCCAACTTTTGAGTAAACTTATGCTGCAGAAACCATAGCGTGCCATTGGCACCCCATTTTCATATCACTTCATCTACCATCCATTATCCATTTTTGTGTTGAAGGTCATCTTCAACACAACAAGTATCCGAGCCATTTCTCCTTGTCATCTTGAGGAATCGAAGCAAGGAAGCAAACTTTTTGAGGCCCATCTTCATCACCAAAAGATCAAGAAAGAATAGGCAAACAATGGAAATCTTAAGGTAAAAGGTTGTTAGTATCTCTTTCTATAATTTTAAATCATTATTATCTGCACATTCCATTGGTGTTTTGGGTTTTATTATTCATTTGATTATTCCCATTTTACCCATAACAGATACTGCCTGAACATTGCCAATGCATGCATAATGGCGAGCATCTCCTTATCATATATAGAATATAACAATTCAAGCCCTCTCAACTTATGGCTCTCAAAATCAATCGGGTGTCTATTTTGCATCAACACTGCACTAATTCCCTCTCTTGATGCATCACACTCCAAAACAAAGGGTTGCGTGAAGTCTGGAAGTGCCAACACATGACAACTGCTCATGACCTCCTTGAGCTTATTCTCTGACTATCTTCTGACCAATTGAAATCCCCCTTCTTCGTAAGGTTTGTCAAAGGAGCACCCAACTACAATAATCCCCTGACAAAGAACCTACAATAACCGCACAAGCCATAGAATCTCCGCAACTCAGTGAGTGAATTAGGAGGTGGCCAATCAATAATTGCTTAGATCTTCTCTTGATGAACCTATACATCCTGTGCACTGATCACATGACCCAAGTATAAGATCTCTTGTAACCCAAACTCACACTTTGAAGTCTTAGCATACAATGATTTCTCACCCATGATGTTCAATACCTCAATTAGCTGCCTCAAGTGGTCATCCCATGTCTTACTATAAATGAGGAGGTCATCGAAAAACACCAATAAATACTTACACAATTGCTTATTAAATATGTGATTCATGCAAGGCTGAAAAGTAGCAGGTGTGTTAGTCAACCCAAAGGGCATGGCTAAGAACTCGTAGTGCCCATAATGGCACCTACAAGCTATCTTATGTATGTCTTGTTCTCAGACACTGATCTAGTCGTATCCTAATCAAAGATCAATCTTCGAGAAGTAAACTGCTCCATGTAACTCATCCAGAAGCTCGTCGATCCTGGGTATGGGATATCTATTTTTTATATTCTTCTTATTCAGTGCATGATAGTCTATGCACATGTGAATCATCTCATCCTTCTTCTTGACCAAGACTACAAGAGAACCAAAGGGGCTAGAGCTAGGTCTGATGCGGCCCATGTCAAATAGCTCCTTAATCGTTCTATATTTCATCCTAGAATTTCTTTGGGTGGCAGTAGGGAGTGGTTATGATGGGCTTAGCTCCCTCCTCTAACTCAATAGTGTGCTCAAATCCTCTATCAGGTGGTCTCCCTAGAGGAATTTCCTTAAAAACCTTGGCATGTTTGTCCAATAAGGCCTGTATGTCCACATGATAAGGCTAATCATTACTTGCAGTGTCCTTGGGTGTAATCAACCACTCTACTGCCCAAGCAACATCTCCATGCCTAAACAACCTCTCTGTCCTTTTAACTGACACTACCCTAGCTGTGCCATTGGCCATAGCCCTCAACACGACCTGTTTACCATCTACTATCCTAAATTTTAGCTCCATAGTCTAACAATTCTGCGTATACTCACCAAGTGAACGCAACCACCGAATCCCTAAGATGGAATTAGTGTCACCCAGGTCCACCACATAGAAGTCATCCATCAATGTATAATTGCCTAAAGTCACATTTAGTCAAGGAACCTTTTGTGTGCAAGTAATATTGTACCCATCGGCCACCATCACAGTAAACCCCTCAAAATCCTTTGTGGGAATACCTCTCTTCATCACCAATGCCGAGTCTATGAAGTTGTGAGTAGCCCCACTATCAACCAAAATTGTAACTCTTTGTCCTTTCAATACCCCTCTAACTTTGAAAGAGTAAAATCTAGGGGCTCCCGACAAGGTGGCTATGGTCCCACTCTGAATCTCCTCGCTAGGTGGCTCATCCTCTGAGTTACTATGTTTTCTGCCATGTACATGTTCCCTTTCCCCATCACTCTCACCCTCAAAGGTCACCTCAATTTAATGGACTTTCCCTTTGCCCTTGCATCGGTGTCCCAGCTCCCAAGGCTCCTTGCAGCTAAAACATAACTTCTTTCTCCTTAACTCCCTTCGAGCCTCATCATCCAACTTGTCACTCTTAGGCCATTCCTTCTGAAATGGTTTCCTATCCTTATTCTTTTGAGGAATGAAAGGTTTTGTAGGAAATTTACCTTTTGGGGCAGAATTCTCCATGTCATGTGCCTTGGATATCGTATCTTATAGAGAATCAGATTTGAAGGCCATAATCCATCCACAAAGTGGCTTGAATAACCCTTCAATGAAAAGGACTATGATCCTATACTCTGACACATCCGTTACAATCACAGATAATTTCTAAAATTTTAATATGTAAGCTTCCATGGTTCATATCTGTTTGAGTTGCGCCAGCTCCCTGAAATGCAACTCTGGGTCCTTGTTGAACCTATCAATCAATTTCTGGGTGAAGTCAAGATAAGAAGTGATATTAGCATGACCCAATGCAACAAGCCCACGGTACCACCACTCATGGGCCTCACCATCTAAATGTAGTGTGGCATATTTGATGGCCTCCACCTCCATCATAGTATTAAGTTGGAGGTATGTATCCAACTTTTGGACCCAAGCTCTAGTGGTGCATCTAGAGGGCCTGTCATAGGAAGGAATAGATAGTTTTCCAAAATTCCACTTAAGATCCTAGTTCTTTGCTCCCCTATTATGATCCTTGGGCCTGTTTCTATATTTGATGCCACAGAAGTCCTGGAGGGACATGGTTGCATGGAACTCATCCCCAAGGGCCTAATATTCTCACAAATAATTTGCAAATCCCTCATTAGGTCCATGTTGTATTTGATTCCCAACCTGCTGCCCATCAAGGAATTGGGGCATAAGAGGCCTTGGAGTAGCCCTACTTGATGACCTAGTATTGTTCTACATTGGTATGTGGGTGTTGCTACTCTCCCCATTATTCCCATGGCCACCATTATGTCCATTAGTTCCACCTGTACCATAGTTATCTACACCATTATTACCTGTACCATTTTGATTCCCCTAGTTATTGTTGATGAACTGGGTAAGCAAATGGACCAGCTGTTGTTGACTAGCAAGGTCATTTAGGATGGGCATGGCATTCCCTTCGGGGGGTGGATCTCTATCTTTCCTCTTCTTCCTATTATTCTTCTGAGGAGTCAAAGAAATCTCTTTGTTTCCTTCTTCTATAGGTAATATACTCGCTGCTTTCCAGATTCATAAATCACCAGACAAACATTCAACTGATTGTATCAAAAAAATTTTGCTAAAGAAATAAAGCCCTTTCCCACACTGGCTAAAAGATCTCTAGCTCTGATACCATTGAAGTGTCCTGTGCTAAATCTGGCCTAAATTTTTAGTTTTGATACTCAGGGAATTTTTACAAACACTTGTCTTGCAAACTATTTACTGCTTCCTATGTGATTTTCTATTTTGTTTTTCTTGTTCTTGATTGATGATATGAAGCATTATGGACTTACTAACAAGCTAAAGACTTTGAATGCAATTAGAATGCAAAGCATGTATATTTCTAATTTTCCAATGTAATAAGATGACTGAGGCTAATGCAATTCTACAACTACAATGAGAGACATTTTGTCATACATCTCATATGCAAGCCCAATCTTCTCATGAATGATTTTGGCAATATGAAATAGATGGCTAAAAGTGTATGTAATGTGGTAATGTAATCCTACAGCCAATAGACATTTAAGCAAATGCTTGGCATGAAAAGTCCAAACACTATTATGACTGAAACTTATGCAAATATGATGCTATAGTAATATGGCATTTTGACAAACATGTCATATGCATGCTTTAAATTGAGATATATTGCATAAAGCTTCAAGACTGATTGCAATGTGGCCAAGATCCAATTTTTACAATACTCAACTAGACCATGCCAAAGCAACTACTATGTCTTAAGTTTTATTACAATATTGTGCCAAACTAATAGCCTGTCATTGAGGTAGACGAGGCTGATAATAATGACCGAAAATTGATAAAGCTTAATGATTTAAGAGGTTCATTCACAGAATAAAATCTTCAACTAGAAACCTCAAAGACATCACACTAATTTGTATGCAAATCTAGTTTCTAATAGTCCATACATATACTTGTTGTTACAATATCAAACCTAGATTGAATAAGTAGCAATTGATAAGAGTTTTCACTCCTTAAACTGTAATTACAAATGGTATTAACAAATACAACTGTAGCTATGAGAGCTAACCTCAATCGCTACCCCAAAGGCAAAGGATAATGGCAAGAGGGGCTGCACTAATGCTGAAAGGATGACCCACGTCTAGAAAGATCATGCATATATTCTAGCAAACCATCTTCAAGTCTATATCTGTGAATGGATGGAGGTGTACTCACGCCTTCCCACAAACCCTGAATACTTGCTATAGATTACACTCTCTGTGTCATGGGTTAGACCACCTAGAGCCTTCCTTCATGTGGATTAACAAATAGGTGTCAATGGCTACAAATTAAGAAGTCAGCTTGTTGCTTCTCAATCCGATTGGATGCTTCCCAGTTATCCCTACAAGGTAGCCATCATTGATCAATAGGATTTCTAGGCCAGGGACCAATAGTACAGGAGATAGACTCTATAATATCCCCTCTTCTTCTTTAGGCTCTGCAGAACCAAGGGGGGTATTCCCTATTCAACATCCATAAAATATGCTTGTGAACTGGGGGGATGTTGACATAAAGCATATAAATCCTCCTTTATGTAAACCAAAACTGTGAGATAAGTGCAAAGGGGCTAGCTTTGGGCCTATGTTTAGTTGTGAGATAGAGGATTTTGGTCCTAAAACTACCTCTAAGGTCCTAATGGTTTGGTTTTGAAGTTTAGAGTGTGATTTTGATATTTGGATGCAAAACTAGGACCTTGGGTGTAACATCAATACAAGACTAGACTGGTGCTTATCCAGGGCTCGGAGTTAGTAGACATACACATGTGAATGGTCAGCATAAACATATACCAATGACTAGATTTCAAGGGGGTTTATTTAGTACCTACCTTATAGATACTTCCCAAAAAATAGGTGCTTAGTCATTCATACTTAATGGTATCTCTGCTGCAACATACTTTCTCAATGATTAACCTGAAACATTTAATTTGTTCCTTGAACAAAGGTAGGAGATTAAAAATTCAATACAAAAAAACTATATTCCTGAATCTTAAACAACCCTTAGCTATCTTGATTCAAAAGAAAACATGCCCACAGCTTGGAGATGAATGATTAAACACATGCAACAGAGCATTTCTCATATAAAACAAAATGAAACTAGTGAATTTATGCATGAAACATACAACATGAGACTCATAAATTCACAAGACATCCAGAGTAGGGCCACCAACGAAGTTGTATTGTATCACATCACCAAAATTTGTCCATCTTATCAACCCACACAAATGAGCAACACAGTCTACTATATACAGCAGGAGAGTGCACTCAACATTAATTACACGATAATTTAAAATTTGCCAGATACAATGCATTATGAGAAATGGCGCTCAAACATTGAATGTAGCAGGTAAAGGAGGAGACAGGGAGTGGTTGAACTCGAGCCCTGTGCTGCCACCTGTGGATTGACATCTTTAATCAGGTACCTGATCCATCCACACCTTCGCCCATACCTTGTAACATCTGCCATTAATGGTGTGCCAACCCGCAGCCTTGGGAATGTAGTGGATTGTGTATTTTGTAACTTTTCCCACCAAGAAATATGACCCTGATATTTCAAATCATGTGGGGACTAATTATCTCACATGCACCCCGTGGCAACCTCTTGAACACTTTATATGCATGACCACACCAGAAGATGATAGTCAGCAATTTTGCTCTCGACGACACCAATATAAACCTCATCATGATCCCTCTGCATGATGCTCCGATGTTCAATATCACCCTGACATCAGTGAACCACCTGCATGATAATCCTCCCTTGAAATATCACCCTGATATTTCACATCACCCTGATGTGAAATATCACCCTTATCAGAAATATCACCCCATCAAGAAATCTCATCAGACTGCCATCACCTGATATTTGAAAACCAACCTGATGACCGATATCACCCGATGACCAACCACTTGATGATGTTCATATCCTCATTTGCAACTGGCGAACCTTCTTATCATATCTACCGATAACATCATGCCGAAGACCTCATGATGCGTCCCACTGATCCTGATGATGTCACCATCATATTGCAATATCAGAGTGATCTTCGTAAGATGACTGATGTTAGAAACATCACCCCCCCATCAGAAAATTAGGTTGCTAGACAGGCAGATATCACCCCCCACATAAAATTTGACGTTCGTACTTCAGGGTGATGAAGCGAACATGAGGTGATAAAACAACATCGGGGTGATCTTCACTAAGATCACCCGATACTAGAAACATGATGACCCCCCGCAAGAATATCAGCTTGATATTGAAATCCCGCAACAGCAGCAGGGTGATCATCCACAAGATGACTGATATTCAAAATATCACCCCCTGGGTGGAAGATCAGGTTGGTATTAAATATGACCCCTGCAAGAATATCAGGGTGATACCTGGAGACATGATGATGACCCCCTCCTCTGGAATATCAGGTTATATTTGAAATATGATGAGGAGGCCCAAAGACTTAGAACTTTTTTGGATTTTCTGGGAGGGTGCCTGTAAAATTAATTGCTTGAAACTTCAATGTTTATGCAGGTAGTAACATTGGCTCCGACTGGGGACGTGCAGGTGCAAGGCTGCAGTGAGAACCGCACCACTCCAGGACAGACCAAGCAAAACACAAAACACAAAACACCAGCGACTATATAAGGCGCGTACAGACTATTTACACCTAATTTACAAATGTGCACAAAGGATGATCACTTATGAAAAATAGGGCTTTAGGAACTGACCGTGCACTGGTAGTTCCAGCAATTCACCACTTAGGGCTTGGAGGAAGTAGGAATTTTCTCCATGAATATTGCTAATTTGACATGGGCCTGTCCATAATGGCTCAAATTTATTATGCTTACCCTTATCTTGGCTCTTCGCATTCCAAACAAGGACCAAGTCACTTATTTGAAACTTCCTTTCTGTAGCCCTTTTATCAAACAAATATTTCATCTTTTGTTGTTTCTTGATATTTGTCTCGTGTGCCTCTCTTCTGATTTCATCCAATGCAACCAGTTGATTTATCCTTTCAGTCATTAAGTCCTCAACCTCTGTATCATTTTCTTGTATAAATCTATAGACTGGCAAAAGGTTGTTCACAGGTAACTTAGCTGGTGCACCATACACTAACTCAAAAGGTGACCTTCCAATTGATTCCTTTACTATCATTCGGTTGGCCCATAGTGCCATCTTTAACTTTGAATCCCATACCCTTTTGCTCTTATCTACCATCCTTTTAATGATTTTCATGAGGCTCTTGTTACTTGACTTTGCTTGACCATTTCCCTGTGGATGATATGGTGATGCATATGATAGATTGATCCCATATTTGTTGCAAAAATCAACAAATTCACTAGATCTGAAGCACATGGCATTGTCCATGACAATTGTAGCTGGCACTCCAAATCTGATAATAATATGCTCCAAAATAAAATCCATCACCACCCTGCTTGTAGCTTTCTTTGTTGGAATGGCTTCAACCCATTTAGTGAAGTAATCAGTAGCAACCAGAATCCAACTATTTCCTCCACTTGATTTTTCTAAGATTTCCCCTATAAAATCAATCCCCCATTGCTGAAATGGAGCTTCTACAGTCATAGTCCTAAGGGGTAATGCACCTTCATACTTGAGCTTTCCTGAAAACCTTTGGTAGGAGTCACATTTTCTTACCAAATTTTGTGCATCTGAGAAGTAAGTTGGCCACCAATAACCTGCTCTAAGAATTTTGTGGGTTGTTGTCTTGGTAGTGTAATGTCCACCACATCCTCCTTTGTGCAGATCATTGAAAATATCAGCAGCCTAATTTTCATGCACACACCTCAATAGAACACCCTCAGGATTCTTCCAATACAGCTCTCCTTGAAGAATTATGTATTTGATTGCATGTAACTTCAAGGTCCTTTTCTTTCTATCACTGAAGTGGGAAGGACAATTCAAATTCTGCAAGTAATATACAATGTCCTTATACCAGTTAGATTCTAACATATTAACAGTTTCATTTTGTACCATGTTCACTTGGCACACTTCCAGATTTGATTCTATCATTATCTTTGCCAAACCTTGTCCCCTTACCAACTTTGTGATCTATAACTCTATGTTGAATTCTTGTAATTTATTTATCCATCTACATCTTCTTCCAGTTACCTCCTGCTGAGTAAAAATATCTTTAACTACTGCATGGGGCACATATGCAACTATCTGAGAGCCTACTAAATATGGCCTGAAGCTCTTGACTGGTCTAACTAATTTATATGATTGTTTCTCCATGATATCATACTTCAATTCAGCTACCTACAATGACATGTTGAAGAAGGCAATAGGTTGTTCAAAACCCTCCTCATTCTTCTACAATAAACATGTAGCAATGGTGTGAAAAGAGGCAAATGAAAACAACTGAAATGGCTTAGAAAAGTCAGGAGATTTCAATTCAGAAGCTATCTTTATAGCTTCTTTGATATTCTCAAATGATTTAGTTGCTTCATCTTCCCATTTGACAGTTGTACCTTTCTTCAACATTTTAGAGATATCCTTTGTGGTCTCTGCAAAATTAGGAACAAATCTTCTAAAAAAATTAATTTGTCCAAAGAAGGACTAAATACCTTTCACTATTCTGGGGATCTAAATTTTGTCAATTGTAGCCACCCTTTCAGGATCAATCCTGACCCCATCCTTGGAAACAATATGCCCCAACAGTTTTCCTTCTGTTACCCCAAAAGCACACTTCTTTGGGTTAAGTGAGATGCCATATTCCAGTGCTCTAACAAGAATTTGTTCTAAGTACATGCAATGTTGCTCCTCCTTCTTTGAATAAGCAGTTAAGTCACCCTGATATATAACCAAGATTGAGTCAATTAATCCTACAAAAGCAATATCCATGGCCCTCTGAAATGTAGCACTTGCATTTGTCAATCCAAATGACATTCTCACATAAACATAGGTTCCCCATGGAGTGGTGAAGGCAGTCTTGTATTGTTCAGACTCTTTTATCTTCACTTGATTGTACCCTAAAAATCCATCCATCATGGATAAAAGTTCACAGCCAGTCACTTTCCGTAGCATAGCCTCCATGTTGGGCAGTGGATAATTATCCTTCAAAGAGGATACATTCAGATTTTTAAAGTCAACACAAAGTCTGATGTCACCATTTTTCTTTCTGACTGGGACAAAGTTAGACAACCAGGTTGAATGTCTGATTGGCACAATTATTCCAGCCTCCCTAAGCTTTACAAGCTATTGCTGCATTTTTGGAGCTAAGGTTGGGTTAATTGGCCTCTATTTTTGTCTGAATGGCTTAGCCCTAGGCTTCAGAGGGATCTCATGCTAGAATAGATCTTCTCTATAAGCCTTTAGGTCCTCATATGACTAGGCAAAAGCATGCTTATATTTTTTTAGTAATGCAATCAACATACTTTTGATATGTGGCTTGAGTTGTTTGCCAATGTATACCTTTTTGGGGGCCTGATGTGTCCCCAAGTTTATTTCCTCCAAATCATCCTTGTTTGTAGAAGATGCCTTAGTAACAAATTGGTCTCTATTGTCAAATGCTCTTTCTAAGGCAACAAGTCCTCTGGGAATCTTATTCATTTTGAGTTGAATTACTTCCTTCCCCATAAGAGTTTCTTTCCCATCTACAACTTCCACAAAGTTTTGAAAATCAATCTCCTGATTTTCATATTCATCTATGCAGTGCAGGAATCTCAGCAAATCCTTATCATCATCAAACACCTACCAGCTACATACATTGTCTGGTACTGCAGGTCTAAGTTTAACCTCAACATTGGTAACATCAGACATAGTTATATCATCTGGCCTTATGGCCACATTAGCCAAAAAAGCTGCCATGACGTTCTTTGATCTCTCAATCCAGCTTATTGAAAATGCATCAAATAATTCAATTGTATCCCAGATAGCATGCTTATACTGTTTCAACCTTTTATTCTTTGAAGCATACTTATCCCTAACCTGGGAAACAATTAACTCAGAATGTCCAAACACTTTTATCATCTTAATTCCATGCTTCAGAGCCATATTCAATCCTAGTAACAAGGCTTCGTACTCTGCAATATTATTTGTACAAGCAAACTTCAGCAAGAAAGAGAATTTAAGAAGCTTACCAACTGGAGACAAAAACACAACTCCAGCACTAGAGCCTTCTTTTGTACAAGCTCCATCAAAATACATGGTCCATAGACCTTGTAGGTCAACCTCTTGAATGCAAGTATCTTTCTCTTTACCTTCTTGATCATCCGAGACAACTCTAAAATTTTCACAACCAGTATCTTCAAAACAAATGTGCTCCTCTAAATCCTGATCTTCAAATGTCTCTTGTGACCTTTCCTCTCTAACCAGTTTGACATCTTTGCCATTCATTGGGATCATGGCGTATGATAGGTCTAGTTGCATACTTCCACCAATCAATGTTGCCCATCTTCTTGACAATAACATGCCATATTGTGGCTTGATATCAACAACTGTTATGTTCATTTTGTAGGTTTTTTCAGGATATGCTACCAGTCTAAAATCCACATCTTTCATGATTCCAATGACTGGTACTTCTCTAGCATCCATGGCATAGCACTTCCCACATGCCTTGTCCATCTTTAATCCAACTTGTTGCATGATAGCTAGAGGCATGATATTTGTTGATGCTCCAGAATCAAGCATACAATTTCTGACTGTTTTTCCATTGATAACTAGGGAGACATAAAATGGCTCAACCTGTGAAAGGCACTTTGTCATGGTCATCCCTAGGTATACTTCAGGAACTTCATCCTCATCAATACATAAGGCTTGTTTCCTACCTTGAGGTTCATCATTTGGCTTGGTTTGGCAAGGTACTCTTGAAATCAGGCACAATGCTTTATCTCTGAACTCTTCAACTTTCATTAGCTCCATCAATGGAACAAAGGCCTCTATCTGGGACAAAACTTGAGTTATGTCAAATGGAGTATAATTTTGTATAACAGTTGTAGCCTGATCCACAGTTTTGTTTTTATCCTGAGATGATCCAACCTTAATTTTTACAGCCCCCTAACTGTCATTTTTAATCTGAGAATTTTTGTTTTGATCCTCAGCCTGGGGAATTCTATTCTCTAGTTCTTGAGGATCATGACCTATTTTTTTCTTAAAATTTTGCTTATTAGTGCTCCATTGTTTCTTTTGTGATTTGGCCCCTTTATGACTATGCACTGGCTGGCTCACAAAAGTGTCATGTGGCTGTTGTGGATCATTTACCTGAGCTTTACCTCTTAGGTTATAATTGCTTTTGACTTGAGCTACTGTTGCAGCTATGAGGGCTCTAATTTCTTCATCAGAAGGCCTTCTCAAGTTGTTCAAAAAGATGTGTGAGTCTTGAGCATAAGCATAGTTGTCTTCATCATCCTCATCATAGGAAGGCTGCTGGTAGACCTGAATCTCATTATTTGCACTTGCATCAGCATCATGAGAAGGATATTCCCTGCCTATGGACAACATATTGACATTATCATCCTGCATATAATGTGGCTCATTGCATTCATCACAGGCAACAGCATTTTCGTACAAAGATTGAGCAATCATGCACAGTGACTGTGAGTGAGGCATTTGACATATGATGCACCATGGGGTGTCATCGATAATATTTACAGCCTTCTTCAAAGGGTCAGGTGTTTCCTTAGTATTTTGAGTCCTTTGATTTGGGTTGTTGTTTGGGAGAATGGGTTTACCATTATGCCAATTAGTGTTATATGGCATATCATGTAATGATGGCCTCTTTTCTTGCCTTTGGTAAACTTACCTATCAGGACCTATCCCTTTTTTATTTTTGGTTAATCTATAATTTAGGTCCTTGACAATAGTTGCCAACTTATCTAATTTATCCTTAGAAGTAGATGCATTGCCTTGAACACTTTGAGATTTAGTATTTGGATTTTGAAGAATTTTTACATCATCTCTTCTGTTTGTCTTGCTGGATGCTTTCCTGTTATTTTCAATATTTGTTGCAATTTTGAAAGCATCCCTGAGGCTTGTAGGACCCTTATCTCTTAATCCATAAGCTATTTTTGGCATCAAAAGCATTTATGTACAACACTATGCACATTGGTTCATTAGGCCTCAGGTGATGTGGCAATTTGTTTAACACCTTAGTGAATCTAGCATTGAAATTAGCAGCCTGCTCATTTGATCCTTTGGTGATACCAGTGAATTCATTTATGAAAAAATTAGGATCAATTTTGTCACCATATTATTCTTTGATTATCCTCTTGAAGTCATCCCATGATGAAATACTTCTGTTAGGCAGACCTTTATACCATTCTCTGGCCTCATCAACTAAGGATTGCATAAACAATTTCATAAAAGCATCCTCATGCTCAACCTCAAAGTTGTCCGTGATATTCTAAAAAGCCTTCAAGTGATCTTCACTTGACACAGTATTGTTTCCTAGAAACTTTGGCACTTGTGGCCTCACATGTTTGTCAATAGGATTAGGGTAACTAGGAATGCCATCAAAAACTAACTATCTAAATTTATCTAGCTGCATGGGCTGCCTACCAAACTGGTTTACATTTGCATTCCTGTGAACATTCTGATTTCTTACATTAGTTAATGGTATTCTAGCATTATTTGCATTCTATCTTTGATCATTATGCTGATCCTGAACTTCATTTCTATGCTGGTTTCTGAGCACATTTGTATTGTCAAGAGTAGGAACTAAATCCTTCTGAGCAATTCTTAGGGCTTGCACTTTCTGTCTCATGTCATCTCTGATTTTCACTACTTGCAAATATTCAAACTCTGCCCTCAGGCTCTTGATTTCTTCAGCTAGTTCCTCATCTCTGGGCATAGAAGAGGATGGTCTCATTCCATTTTGATCATTATCATCATCCCTTGGGGATTCAGTTCTTCTTCAAATCTGTTAGGGGAATCTAAGAAGGGGTGTTCTTGAAACACCTCTGACCTCATTCTCAATACACCACCTTGCTGTCTTTCATAAACATCTTAAATTTTAGCTTCTGTATTTGAAAAATAGGGTGCTTGTTGCCCTGAAGACCTAGGATTATCTTAGACATTATCATTATTTCTAGGGGAACCCTCTTGACTGGCTTGAGACCCCTTTTTCCTATACATCATCTTTCTGGGTAACTCTTCAAATAGAGGATTACGTAGGGATCTTCTCCCTTGCATACAAATTTTTACTTTACCGGTTGGGAGATTGTTCAGAGTTGCCACCTACTATTAGGAATTATTTTCTGTTAAACTAGGGTTCTTACACAAAGAGTCCCCAGTAGAGTCACCAAATCTATTGCTTCTCAATCTGACTGGATGCTTCCCAGTTATCCCTACAATGTAGCCATCATTGATCAATAGGATTCTTGGGCCAGAGGCCAACAGTACAGGAGATAGACTCTATAATATCTCCTCTTCTTCTTTAGGCTTTGTAGAACCAAGGGGGGTATTCTCTATTCAACATCCATAAAATATGCTTGTGAACTGGGGGGATGTTGACATAAAGCACATAAATCCTCCTTTATGTAAACCAAAACTGTGAGATAAGTGCAAAGGGGCTAGCTTTGGGCCTATGTTCAGTTGTGAGATAGAGGATTTTGGTCCTAAAACTACCTCTAAGGTCCTAATAGTTTGGTTTTGAAGTTTAGAGTGTGATTTTGATATTTGGATGCAAAACTAGGACCTTGGGTGTAACATCAATACAAGACTAGACTGGTGCCTATCCAGGGCTCGGAGTCAATAGGCATAGACATGTGAATGGTCAGCATAAACATATACCAATGATTGGATTTCAAGGGGGTTTGTTTAGTACCTGCCTTACAGATACTTCCCAAAAACTAGGTGCTTAGTCATTCATACTTAATGGTGTCCCTGCTGCAACATACTTTCTCAATGATTAACCTGAAACATTTAATTTGTTCCTTGAACAAAGGTAGGAGATTAAACATTCAATACAGAAAAACTATATTCCTGAATCTTAAACAACCCTTAGTTATCTTGATTCAAAATAAAACATGCCCATAGCTTGGAGACAAATGACTAAACACATGCAACAGAGCATTTCTCATATAAAACAACATGAAACCAGTGAATTTATGCATGAAACATATAACATGAGACTCATAAACTCACAAGACATCCAAAATAGTGCCACCAACGAAGTTGTATTGTATCATAGCACCAAAAGTTGTCCAACTTATCAACCCACACAAATGAGCAACACAGTCTGGTATATATGGCAAGAGAGTGCACTCGACATTAATTACACCGCAATTCAAAATTCAACAGATACAATGCATTATGAGAAATGGCGCTCAAACATTGAATGCAACAGGTAAAGGAGGAGATAGGGAGTGGTTGAACTCGAGCCTTGTGCCACCACCTGGGGATTCACATCTTCAATCAGGTACCTGATCTATCCACACCTTCACCCATACCCTGTAACATCCGCCATTAATGGCGTGCCAACCTGCGGCCTTGGGAATGCAGTGGACTGTGCTTTTTGCAACTTTTCCCACCAAGAAATATGACCCTGATATTTCAAATCATGTGGGAACTAATTATCCCACATGCACCCCGCGGCGACCTCCTGAACACTTTATATGCATGACCACACTGGAAGATGATAGTCAGTGATTTCGCTCCTGACGACGCCAATATAAACCTCATCATGATCCCTCTGCATGATGCTCTGATGTTCAATATCACCCTAACGTTAGTGAACCACCTGCATGATAATCCTCCCTTGAAATATCACCTCGATATTTCAAATCACCCTGATGTGAAATATCACCCTTATCAGAATTATCACCCCGATAAGAAATCTCACTGGACTGCCATCACCTGATATTTGAAAACTAACCTGATGACCAATATCACCCAATATAAAATATCACCCGATGACCAACCACCTGATCATGTTCATATCCTCATCGGCAACTGGCAAACCTCCTTATCATATCTACCGATAACATCATGCCGAAGACCTCATGATGCATCCCATCGATCCTGATGATGTCACTGTCATATTGCAATATCAGAGTGATCTTCGTAAGATGACTGATGTTAGAAACATCACCCCCATCAGAAAATTAGGTCGCCAGACAAGCAAATATCACCCCCCACATAAAATTTGATGTCCGCACTTCGGGGTGATGAAGCGAACATGAGGTGATAAAATAGCATCGGGTTGATCTTCACTAAGATCACCCGATGCTAGAAACATGATGACCCCCCACAAGAATATCAGGCTGATATTGAAATCCCGCAGTAGCAGCGGGTGATCATCCACAAGATGATTGATATTCAAAATATCACCCCCCGGGCAGAAGATCAAGTTGGTATTAAATATGACCCTCGTAAGAATATCAGGGTGATACCTGGAAACATGATGATGACCCCCTCCTCCGGAATATCAGGTTATATTTGAAATATGATGAGGAGGCCCAAAGACTTAGAACTTTTTTGGATTTTCTGGGAGGGTGCCTGCAAAATTAATTGCTTGAAACTTCAATATTTATGTAGGTAGTAACACGGCCCAAAACTAGACTCACATACCCTTTGAAGTGCTTGACCTTTCTAGGAAAGATTGTGAATCCCACGCCCTGTATAGTAGCTAGTTCTCCATCTTGAGATAGTCGACCCCTTCCAATCTGATAATATGTAATCTCTGCACCAACTTGTCAATGAGGAGTCCCATAAGATTTATCTGACAATCACTTATGAAAAACCCATTTGATCTCTCCAACTTCTCCAGCTAGGGGTGAATCTTCTACACCCAAAACTAGAAACCCTAAGCGTATGCCCCAAAGTCCACAAATTCAAAATAATAAGCATTGAATGAATCAAAATGGGCCTCCAATGCCAATATATACCACTCTAACTTTTCCCTCATTAAATATAATATAAAGTGACTTTATATAGTTCACTTTTTAAAATATTTCATTTAGTTACTTTACAACTTGAATTATTAATTACTTAATATCACCTTTAAAAATTAACTTGAGACTTAGGCAATATTAAATAATTAAGTAAATGATTCCCTAAATTTGACATTAGCCTTCATAAATTAAAAGGATAAGTGATCCCCTTGAGTGGCTACTGAGAAGGGGACATTACATCAGACAAATAAAAATGACTAAATAAATGACTATTACTCCTCTATTCTTTTTTCTTTCCAATTTGATCATAATCCATGAATTCAAAGACAATACAAGGCAAGGCAATAAATGTTCACTTAGACGAAAGGAATAAAGGGAGAGAAAGGATTGAACAAAGGGTTAAGAAGAAAAAAGAAAAATCATACAATAGGAAATATACAAAAAAATTTAAAAATAAGACAAGAAAATAGACAAACTAGATAGATACAAATAAAATAAAGACAAAATTATTAATTATAAAACTTTTAATATACTATAATATTGATAAATTATTTAATTTTGCAAGTCCAGTATGCACAAGTATAATTTAAGTTAATTCAATTTAAATTATATAATTTAATAACTTAAGTTGTATAATTTATAACTTATATAACAAAGTAATTATATAATTTAAGTTAAATATAATTTAATAATATTTCATATTATTTAAATATTATAATAATGAATAATTATACTGTAATATAATTCCATAATTTTATAATTAAAATTATAATATAAGTTTTTGCCTTGTCGCGCATGAGTTTAGTTCAATTTAGTTCTAAGGTTTAGGGTTTAGGGTTTAGGGTTTAGTGTTTAGGGTATAGGGTATAGGGTTTAGGGTTTAGGGTTTCCAGTTAGGGTTTAGTGTTTAGGTCATTTAGGGTTTAGGGTTTAGGGTTTAGGGTTTCAGGTTTCGGGTTTATGGTTTAGCATTTAGGGTTTAGGGTTTTGGGTTTCAGGTTTTGGGTTTAGGGTTTAGGGATTAGTGTTTAGGGTTTAGGGTTAATAGCTTAGGGGTTAGGGTATAGGGTTTATGTTTTAGTGTTTAGGGTTTAACGTTTAGGGTTTGTGGTATAGGGTTTAGGGTTTAAGGTTTAAGGTTTAGGGTTTAGGGTTTAGGGTTTCAGGTTTAGGGTTTAGTGTTTAGGGTTTCAGATTAGGGTTTATGGTTTAGGCTTTCGAGTTTAGGGTTTTGGGCTTAGGGTTTAGGGTTTAGGGTTTTGGGTTTAGGGTTTCATGTTTCGAGTTTAGGGTTTAGTATTTGGGGTTTCAAGTTTAGGGTTTAGGGTTTGGGGTTTAGTGTTTAGGATTTAGGGTTTAAGGTTAATGGTTTAGGGTTTCAGGTTTTGGGTTTTAGGTTTTGGGTTTAGGGTTTAGGGTTTATGGTTTAGGGTTTAGTGTTTAGGTTATAGTGTTTAGGGTTTAGGGTTTAGGGTTAAGAGTTTAGGGTTTTGGGTTTAGGGTTTCGAGTTAGGGTTTAGGGTTTAGGGTTTTAGTTTTAGGGTTTAGGGTTTGGTGTTTGGGGTTTTAGATTTAGGGTTTAGGGTTTAGCGTTTAGGGTTTAGGGTTTACGGTTTAGGGTTTAGGGTTTAGGGTGTAGGGTTTTGGTTTTAGGGTTTTGGGTTTTGTGTTTTGGGTTTAGGGTTTAGTGATTAGGGTTTAGTGTTTATCGTTTAGGGTTTAGTGTTTAGGGTTTATGGTTTATGGTTTAGTGTTTAGGGTATAGTGTTTAGGGTTTAGGGTTTAGGGTTAAGTGTTTAGGGTTTCAGGTTTAGGGTTTTGAGTTAGGGTTTAGGGCTTAGGATTTTGGGTTTTGGGTTTAACATTTAGAGTTTAGGGTTTAGGTTTTAGTGTTTAGGGTTTAAGGTTTAAGGTTCAAGATTTAGCATTTAGAGTTAAGGGTTTAGGGTTTAGGGTTTAGGGTTTTAGGTTTAAGGTTTAGGGTTTAGGGTTAAGGGTTAAGGTTTAAGGGTTTAGGGTTTAGTGTTTAGGGTTTAGGGTTTAGGGTTTAGTGTTTAGGGTTTAGGGTTTAGGGTTAAGGGTTAAGAGTTAAGGATTTAGGGTTTAGTGTTTAGGGTTTAGGGTTCTAAGTTTAGGGTTTAGGGTTTAGGGTTTAGGATTTAGGTTCTAGTGTTTCTATTTTGGGTTTTAGGTTTAGGGTTTAGGGTTTTGGGTTTCAGGTTTAGGGTTTAGGGTTAAGGGTTTATAGTTTCAGGTTTAGGGTTTAGGGTTTCATGTTTAGGGTTTAGGAATTTTGTTTAGGATGATGGACATAAGCTCTATAGGCCTGTTGGGAGATAGTAGGAGTTTGTTTAGGATGATGGACATAAGAGGCTCTATAGGCCTACTGGGAGATAGTATGAATATGGTCTATATGAAGCTTTAGTGATCTCAAATGACAAGAGATGGGGATGGAAAATTATATACAAATTCTTATAGAAGGTGATGATATTTTTGTATATAATGGAGTTTCGCTCTCTACAAATAGTGTCTGCATTTGCCTTTCGTTGACTTAGCAGGGAATACCAAGGATCTGAGCATATCTGTCTCTATGAGATTCATAATGTTCTATGGTCAGAGCTTTGTTTTGTTGTAGCTATATGTGTCTGGCTCCTATTTTTGTCAATTAATGCAGAACTAGATGATTACACAAAATCAGTGTTGGACATCATAGAGCAAGAAGTAGTATACAAGGTGCCAGAGGCCATAAATTCTGAGATTGAGTGGATACAAATCTACCTAGATAATATGTGCACAGGTGGCCCTTATGAAGTGATGTGTGAGTGGGATGCAGGCGAGTGTAATGGGGTTTCAATTTTTATGTGCATAATGAAATTGTAGCAAATAGATATTAGTTTTTGTGCTAGAATAACAAAGAACTATGCAAATACCTCTTTTTTAAAAATAAGATTTCCTCCAAGGCCTTAGATCAATTCCTTGAAAGATGATTTTTTTGTTTTTTGTTCGCATTCCCCTTTAGCTCATCTCAAATCTTGCAATTTGATATGCTCACCTGAGTTATTTTTTAAACCCTTTTCGCAGAGAACAACTGAAGAGTTAAGAAAATTTCTTGGCGTGATTTTTTTATGATGTGAGACAATTTCGAGCACTATAATGCTCATATATAAAAGCCTACCGGCTGATAATAATATATATTATACAATAATATAATTATATATATATATATATATATATATATATATATAATATTATTATATAATAATATATTATATTATTATATAATAATATAATATATTATTAATATTACAATATTATATTATATTTAATAATATGGGTGCCAAATTTTCATTTCATTTCATTTTGGTGCTTCTCGTTGAAACCCTAAAAGTAAACTCGTGGATATTTCTACCTAAGGTCAATAAACATAGCCTCAATACCAAAATGAGATGAATTGTTTGGATCCCAATGGGGAAATGGAAAGGATCAGCCTAGAGATTTTGAGCAATTACATCTTTAGCCAAGTGTGTGGAAGGCTACTCTTGTTTTCTTAGTATTTTTAATTGTTTGGGTTTGAGGTTTTGTGGGCAGTTTCACATTTGGGGGAAATCTGGTAGAAAGTTTATTAGGTAGTGTGTTGATATGGTAGGAGTAATAGTGCATGTTGGATTAGCAGCTTGTTATTTGTGCTGGTTGGGGAAAATGAGTCAATAATTCGAGTTTCAAGTCATCATTTCTAGATTCACAATAATGTCTATGTGGATGTATACGCACTGAGGCAGGAAATCTGTGATTACATTGGGTTTTTCTATTTGAATCTATGATTATTAACTTGATTGTAATATTTAGTTTAGAGATCTCTATATTTGGAAATGGGGAAATGGCGCCAGAGCGGTGGCGATGACAGTAGCAGCAACTGAGGGTGATGATAGAGCACCGAGGGCAATGGTGTTTACAGAGGAGATGAGATTATTTATTTTATTCAAGTTTTTGTGAGCTCGTTGTTGATATTTTGTTAGGGTTTCATGTGCAGGTGCCGGCACTACAGAGGTTAACTACAGGCGCATCACGAATGATTTGCCATCGGCCATGAAGGTAGTGTAGCTGGTAAAGAGCACCGGCATTGGCAAAGTAAATCTTTATGATGTAGATCCTCCCGCCATCGCCTCACGTCATTTTTTGGGGCATGGATAATGAGGCCGCTGATGTCCATTATAGGGTTTTGACTTCATACTCGCCATTACAAAATGCATCATTACCTTTGTCTATCGAGATTATGACTTCAATTTTAATATCCTCTCAGGCATCATCAAGATCTCGCCTCATTTCCTTTAAGGTTTGCGGTTGAAAAGGACTTTGTTTTGCTTGTTCTATTTATATTAATCCAAATTTTGTGCATTCCTTAAATTATTTACAGTCCATAAGACTATAAGACTACATTTCTTAGAAGATGCCTCTATTTATGCCTCACGTTTGCAAATATGTCTGTGAGAGCATTCGTAACAATAACATTTGACAAAAATCCATTTTAGTTTTTTATCTTATAGAGGTAAGTGCCCTAATCCAATTTATCATATTGGCACAGCTGGGAGGTGAATTCATTAACAGAAGTGATGAAATTTGTCTTTGCATTTGCCAATTGATTTTACAGGAAAGTTTCTAAAGCCTTTTAAATAAATCCACTTTGTGTATATCGTGCAATCATCACATTCCACCAATGTATCATTCTGCCATTGCCTCGCGCATGGCCTTCTCCAACCATGATTCTAGTTGAGGATTTGTATCCTTTAGGGAATATCAAGCAACCAATAAATAAGTATTTGCTTATTTGATTTTATTTCAGATATGAAAGAAGGGTTTTGAAATTTAAGTACTTGTAGATTTTAAAGAAGCGGTATATTTTGTAGGCTCCTCTATGTGTATAAAATCTGTAACATCCATGCTACGAGCATGGTGTATTATGATTTCCTGTATTTTGTATCTATAGGAAAAGTGAATGTAAATCCCCTTTTGTAAGGGTTTGTTCAGATTTGGCCTGTAAGATAGGCGGAGCACATTCTAGGGTTTGTAAAATAATTTTGACTATTAAAGTTGTGTTTAAGTTTATTTTTACACCTTTAAATAGTTTTAATAGTTATATTTTGAGTGAAACATATATAAAATAACAATATTATAAAATAATTTTGACTATTAAAGTTGTGTTTAAGTTTATTTTTACAATAAATTAATTTATAATATTGTTATTTTATATATGTTTCACTCAAAATATAACTATTAAAACTATTTAAACGTGTTATTAAATAATATACGTATCTGTGTGGATATTCATATTTTTTGGTCAAGCATTGTACATCTATATTTTTTTTGTTATTCTATGTTGTTTTGTAGATATAGTTATAATCATTTATAGATATTAACCATTTGATAGCATTTTTAGGTGTTGCTTAGTGTCTTAAGAATGATCATGATAATTTAAGAGATTTTAGATGACTTTAAATTTGAGTCATATATAAAAAGAAAAATTAGTGACATTTATCATAACTACCATTTCTAATAATATTGGTTCTCATTTTGAATATTGTAAACAATTAATATTGTAATAACATTTCTCCAAATATATTATTTCAATTTTAATTTTGTGATGCAAAGACATCCCTCTGCTATTCACTCAAACACAAAACATAGAGACTGAATTTACAACCATACGAGATTGCAACAAAACAATAATTCACTTTATTATGCCAAATCATTACATCAATCAAACAACATTACAAATAGGTCTTTAATGGTTGTTTTCTCTTGTTTGAACCTGCATACATACACAACTCCCATGGTTGCAGAAATCAATGACTAAATAAATGACTAAATATATAACCAATTGGTGGCAATTATGATTACAATGACTAAATTAATGACTAAATATACTACCAAATTGATGACTAAATATACTACAAAATTACCAAATATACTACCAAATTGGTGACTAAATATACTACCAAATTGATGACTAAATATACTACAAAATTACCAAATATACTACCAAATTGGTGACTAAATATACTACCAAATTAATGACTAAATATACTACCAAATTAATGACTAAAATTTGTTTGGTCATAAATTTGGTCGCGAGAAAAATGACTGAGAATAAACTACCAATGGTCACATGACCAAACTACTGATCACATGACCAATTTTTGGTAGTTTTTTTAGTCATTTATTTCTATTTTTCTACTAGTGTGCCCAAGACTCTTTGGCATATTTTTTTGCAATTAACTCCCTCCAATCAGAAAATATCTCTCCAACTAAGCACAAGTGGGATCTCCTCGACAACGCATCTGCAACTACATTCCTCTTCCCCTTGACATACTCGATGTCAAAGTCATAAGCTTGGAGCATGCTGACCCACTTCTGATGTTTGTCATTCAAATCCTTCTAGTTCATAAAATATTTTATGCTGTTGTGCTTAGTTTTGATGATGAAATTCCCACCTATCAGATAAGGTCTGAATTTGGCCAATGCATGCATTATGGCCAACATCTCTCGGTCGTACACCAAGTAACTCCTCTCAACACCCTGAAGTTTCTTACTCTCGAATGTTATCAGGTGTTTCTCCTGCATGAGCACTACCCCAATCCCCTCACCTGATGTATCACACTCTAGCTCAAATGGCTTAGAGAAGTTGCAGATGGCCAACACAAAGCAAGTAGACATCAAGTGCTTGAAGTGATCAAAGCACTGTTGAGCTCTATCATTCCACTCAAAGGCTTCCTTCTTCATCAATTTTGTCAATGGTGCAACTATCTGAGAGAAACCTTTTACAAACCTCCTATAAAACCTGCAAAGTCCAAAGAAGCCCTTAAGCTGTGTGAGGTTTGTGGATGGGGGCCAATCAACAATTGCCTTTATCTTTTCCAGGTCTACCCTGACACCATTAGCACTAATAATGTGGCCCAAATAAAGAAGCTCAGTCATGCCAAAGTCACATTTCAACTCTTTGGAATAAAGGGACTCACTCTCTAACATGCTCAATACCTTCTCTAGATGTCTCATATGATCCTCTGAAGTCCTACTAAAAATTAGGATATCATCGAAGAATATCAGTACAAACTTCCTAAGTTGTTGTCTAGATATTTGATTCATGCAACTTTGGAAAGTAGCAGGGGCATTGGTTAATACAAACAACATCACAAGAAACTTGAAGTGGCCGTAATGACACTTGAAAGCAATCTTCTCTATGTCCTCTACCCTTATACGGATCTGGTGGTATATCTCCAAACACCTTGTTGTGCTTGAATAAGAGCTTCTGAATGTCAGGATGATAACGACTCTTCTATTGTGGTGAGGACTCTGGCATGATGAGGCACTCTACTGCCCACTCTACCTGGTCATGTCGCAGTAATCTCTCCATTCTCTTTAGTGACACTACTCATGGTCCACCATCTGAAAACCCTCTAAGACATATGTTCTTTCCTTTGTATTCAAATTTCATCTCCATCTTCTACACATTCATGGTGAACCCTCCTAACTGACTCATCCAATGCATGCCAAGTACAACATCTATATACCCAATGCCAAAAACATAGAAATCATCCACCAACTCATGCTCACCCATGATGATCTTCAATCCTAATATTTTTTTGTTACACTACATTTTGAATCCATCAGCTACCATTACTTTGAAGCCTTCGAATTCCTCTACCTTCAACCCCCTACGAGCTACCAACCCATCATCAATAAAGTTATGTGTGGCTCCTGTATCAATGAGGGTGATGATACACTGACCACTGAGTACACCATGCACCCTAAAAGAACCAACTTTCTAGAAAGTTGGGCAAGAGTACCACCACTACCAACACTATGATGTGATGCTTTCTCATCTCCACTATCCTCATGGTTTGAAGGCTGATCTAAATGTGAATTGGATGCCTCTGACTTTGTCTCCTTAATTGAATAGTACTCAATCAACTTGGCCTTAGTCTTGTGTGGGCACTTATGTGAGGGATCCCATGGCTCTTTGCAATGGAAGCAAAGCTTTTTCCTTTTGTATTCGTTGAGCTGATCATCTGTCAACCTATTTGATTTATCCTTATGCTGATCAACATCCCTCTGGAAAGGTCTCTTATCCTTCTCAGTATCCCTCCTATGTGGGAAGCCCTTAGACTAAACTTTACTCCACCACACTGATGACTCCATGTCTTGGGCCTTTTTCATGGCCTATTGGAGTGAAGCAGGGTCAAAGCCCTTAACCCAACCATGTAGTGGGTATGACAATCCATCAATGAATAGAATGACCAATCTATGCTTTGAAATATCTGGGACCATAACAGATAGGTCCTAGAACTTGGATATGTAGGAGTCTACTAATCCACTCTGCCTTAGCTGTGCCAACTTTTAAAACTATAACTTTGGGTCCTTTTTGTCAAACATATCAATCAACCTAGCAATGAACTCCACATATGAAGTGATCTGATCATGATCCAGTTTAACCTTCTCATTACTCCACCACTTATGTGTAGTCCCCTCCAAGTGTAAAGCTACATAGGTAATGGCATCCTCCTCTAGCATCAGACCAATCTGCAAGTAGCTATCCAATTTCTGGACCCAAGCTCTCACGATGGTCTTACTTAATCCATCAAAATAGGGAAGTGTCATTTTGCTCACTTTCTTCTGCAACTCATGGTTCTGAGGTCTACCTCCTCTGTGAGGTATATTCCTTATCCTAATGTCAGAGTACTTGACAAATGTCATATCAGCCCTAAATGCTACACTAGATACTCTCCAATCTCTCAGAATCTCCTCTTGAAACTTAACCTATGTGGGGTCCTATTCAGGAACTTGGTTCCTAGGTACAAAATTTAGAAAGCCAGGTCTGCCACCTATTGTAAATTGTGAAGCCCTCCAGTGTGTGACTAAAGCCTCACCCTCATCATCTCTGAACCTATTTCTATCATCCTATTTTCTATCCCAATTGTTCCTATCTCCCTAGTTCTTGTCACAATTGTGCCTATCACCCCCATTATTCCTGTTCCTATCACCTCCATTATCCTTGTCTTTGTCACCGCCATTATTCTTGTTCATGTCACCACCATTGTTCATGTTTCTATCGCAGTGATTATCCCTATTATTCCTTCCATCCTGGGGTGCTAGCTACTCAAGGATATGTGCTATCTCAACCTATGATTCTCTCAACTCCTCCCAAGACTCCCTCAACTCTCTCTCCATAGCTAACTGACTCCTAGTGAGCACATTAAGGATCTCACGCATGCTTGGTTCTTCATTTTCCATATCACCCATCTCTCCTATAGGTTCTGTAACTTGTGGTAGTTCTCCTAAGAATGGATCCTCTACGAGTACTTCTCCCTCCTGTACCAACTATAGAGTCTTTATCTCTAGTTGTGACCTGTTCCTTCTTAGATTGTAATGGTGTGTCAATGACTGCATAGGATACATAACTCACTGCATGTCTGTATCTATATCACAAGATGGCAAGATCTTCTACTCTGATACCACTGTAACATACACCCCTGGTATATGTTTTGTTCTATGTATTTTTTGTGTTTTTTCTATTTTGTTGTTTAGGGTTTTATGGTGTTTTCTTGCATGTTCATTTTTTCATGAAATACATATAATATGAACAATATATTGAAAACCCCAAAAAACTAAAAGAGATATCAACAAAACAACAATGACCCAGATTGTATTTAGCCAAAATATGAAGTATGGTAACATACCTAGATCAAGATTTACAAATTCATTCAGATGTTGTAGCTAAACTAGCAATAAGGCCACAAAAATATGCTTACAACTTCAAGAAATGAAAGGATATTGTATTACAATTAGCAGTAGCAACAAAGCTAACTCCAAACGCCAAGTATGTGAGAGACAAATGCCATGAATCAATGAGAAATTACAAGCTCCAAAGACCCACATCCATGGCCAATGTGTACGGCTTGCTGGGTAAATGCTGCTATGAAAAACAACCTCAAATTTGGTCTAAAACCTCTTACAATCTCCTGGAATATGGTTACCTATAGAAATAACACTCACAACTACCAAAATAAGGAACAAAACCACCTTCTACTCACCAAGAATAGCCCCACAATGGTACAACCTCAGCAGGAATTGTACGGCCTACGTGGGAAAAGATTGCAACAACAAATAAAAATCAATCACAATATAGAATCTATACTTTATGCTTTGTTTTGACCTACGACATGAATCTCCATGATAATATGATCATTCTAGTCCAATACTCCATCAAAATGTCTCTGATGAAACATAAATGAAGCCTATGTATGAAGCCTCCTCAAATGCTCTCCTGATACGATCTTTCACGCATGAGGAAAGGAACCAATGCTGTGGTTTTCATCCCAACATAGCTAACTCAAACCCTAGAGCTAAGATCTAAAAGCCACAACACAATAATCTCCAAAAAGAGAGCCAAAATCCCATAATCTTCGCATAACAAATGAATTCACTTTTTCCCTTTTTGTTTCCTCTCTTTCCCAATGCCCGAGATGAGAGAGTTTTTATTTATTTTTAATTTATTAATCAACCCCTTATCTCTCCATGAGGGGCATTCATCTCCTAGTGGCTTACTTTAAGTTATAACTTAGTTTTATAAAGTAACATTACTTTATAACTTAAAGTAACTTAACTTCCAAATAGTATTAGTTAAATATTTAATTTGACTTATATATCGAATTATAATACCTTGGGCCCCAAAATAATGTGAATTCCTATGCTATGACCATCCACACTGCCCTGCTATAAATAGCAATTGCCCAGCTCCTGACTTACTATAATCAGTAAGTCCCCTGAAATGACCCCCTAAACATCTCCATTAGCCTACAGGAGTCTGGTCATAGGCTAATCCCTGTCCACTGATACAATGGGTTAGATGGGGGACATTACAGGGATAGATAGGGAATGTAAGATCATTTGCCACCTCTACACCCCTTGCCATAGAGGCCAAGCCCTTTCCCATGGCAAGCTCTGTTAGACACACATGGATACTGAGGGGAGGGGGGTGAATCAATATCTAATCAATCTTCAAATTCAACTACTTCAACTTATCCAGAGCATATTAGAACTTAAGCATCACAACATTATCATGAACATGAAAGATTAACATAATGCACATCAACACATAACACCAGATATATGTGGAAAACCCTAGAAGGAAAAAACCATGGTGAGGATTAACTCACAATATATGAATCTCAAATAATAACTTTATTTTAGGAGCTTTAACCCAAGGAAGTTTCTACTCCCTAAGTAACTTTGGTTTAGGCTCACTCCCAAGGAAGCTTTTATTCCACGATGACATCATTTTAGAGGGTTTAAACCAAGGAAGCAACTACTCCCTAACCTAAGAACAAGGTCATAAATGATTATAGTATGACAATCTTTCAACTGCCTAAAAATTATCTTTGAAGCTCACACATGATGATTGCACTTCTATCTCTTCACACTTTCATCTAAAGATCTCATTAATTAGGCACACTCTATACTTGATCACTATCTTAAATAAGTCTTCAAGATGAATCTAGATAGCATCAACAATATTTTCTCTTTCTCTCATAGTCGCACATTGAAATGTATCAATTATGCTTTTATCTGCTTCCAAACCTTTTTAATCTTTTAAAATCATACCTTCTGCTTTTAAGTTGATCTATTATTTACACATGATATTACATTGACTACATAGCTTGTTGACCAGATCAAACATAAAAAACACATTTACAAATCGGCCATACAATACATAATATGAAATGTGTAGTAGTTAGGTCTAATTAGAAAAACACATTACACCAATAGAAGAGTCAAGCCTTGTAGATCCCAACACTTGCATAACTAGGTCCAAAACATTCTTCACAGCTTCAAGAAATCAAGGAATTACCTGTGCACGGTTGCAAATATGTGCCTATGATGTATTGTCATTGATGCCAACATATCTCTTTGTAATAGACAACAAAGATAGTGCAGTTCGGTAAAGTAGATTGCTCTGCATTCCCAGTGAGATGAAGATCAGAGTCTATGAATTAAAGGGTTTTGTAGAGGATTGTCTGAAGTTTCTCTAGTCAAGATTTGAGAGGTCCACATAAAGGATTGGTGAAGTTCTGGCCATCTAAGCAGAACCAAGTTTTGTAGTTGTTCAGAGGTAACAGAGTGACAGGAATTTGGTTTAGATTACTTTGCATTGGAATATTATGGTCTGTAGTTCTAGAGGTATGTTTGGGATGTTGGTGAGTATCCTCAACTCAAGTGGTTCATGGTTTGAAGGTCTGCAAGCAATCTTTCTAGTGTGATAGTCATGACAGTTAGTGTTCTTAAGTTCTCGCATGAAGATGCAAGTGGTTCTGGTGATTTGAGGTGGTACAGTTGTTCTTGTTGATTTCATTGTGCTTGTGGAGGTCTCTGCATCATGTGCCTATTGTGTTGGTGGTCTACATTGAGGATTGAGCTCGTAGTTGAAGATTTCTCCTTGGGTGTTGTTGTTATTTCCAGTATTGGTCGATCGGATGCTTTGTGCGTGTTGCAGATGATCTAAGAGAAGTTCTATGGAGCATGGCATGTCTTTCGAGGAAGATTTGAGTCCTATCTATGTTTGGCCGACAATGTAGTGGTCCACCTGTAGCATTTTGATTGTAATTGCTTGTAATGCCTATCTTGGAGAATGTTCCAGATAGATGATTGTAAGGCTGACTTTGATGTTCATTCCAAAGTCGATGTCATGTATAAATAAGTATAATGAAGTGTAAATGTGCCCATGTATGTGAAGATGTAGAGGTAGCAAAGAAGTGTTTGAGAGTAGAATACAGGTGTTGTGAGCTTCAATTGAACTGAACCTTGGCATGGAAAAGATGTTGTTTCTCAGTTCAACCTTTTAGTATTAACCATGTGAATATTTTTGTAGACAATGAGTCTCTTGGAGCAATGAGCTCTGGGCAATGTGCCCGAAGGCAAGTGCCTTCCCATTTTTCTATTCTTTTAATAGAGAATAAATCTTCTAGATTAACTCCCACCATGGTTTTTCCCTTAATTGGGTTTCCATGTAAAAATCCTGGTGTTATGTATGTTGATTATGTTTCTGCTCATGTGTTGTTGATTCATGCTTTCATGGTTATATCATTAATCTATTAATAAGTGGTAAAGAAGATTAAATGCAGCAAAAGATAATGTTTTGTGACAACTGTTTCACCCCCTGTCTCAGTTGTCTGCCCTAATTTCAACATGCACACTCCACACATTTGAAAATAAGACAGTTTTAAGGAAAACTCATGAAAACTTGAAGAGCAATGACCATGTCAATTAGAAAACCTTGTGCGGTATTGGAAACAAGAAAAATCTTTGTGAAACTCCTCTAGATGAGTCCACGTGACTCATACAACATCCCCAAACACTCCTTTGACACCACACATCAAACAATTGTGTTGCATAGCTTCATGTCATGCCCACATTTTCCTTGTGGTCACAACACACATCGCACGTGTCATAGCCACATCTGTCATGTGGTTATGACACGAGATATGAAAAACTTTTCTCACACTGTCCTAAAAACCCCTTTCGCATGCGTACGCTTGCTCAATGGTGTTCTCTCATGGCGAAACACTATTCTCATCGGCGGAAAACAAGTACAATGGCGTGCAACCAGAAGCATATAGATCAACAAGAGGGTCTATACAACGCTGCTAACGTCATTGCAAGAGTGAGATTACCAAAGTTCTTCAATCGAATCCTCGGCAATGTTCGGTAGCAGAATGCCTTACGGTGTTAGTGGGAATTACGCTGCACTCATTTACGCCCGTGGTTCGCTGATAGAGGAACCACTCCCCACGACGCCTTGTTCCGACTAAACCGGTTAGTGATCTCCCTATTTAGTCATTTTTCAGCCAGGCACGGTTGTCTGTCTCCTCTCTTGTTCCCTGAAACATACTCCTCCTATGACTTAGCATTTTCAACAAGGCGGTTTGGTTGCCCTCTCTTCCCTTTCCACAAGTTCTTAAGTTGGATTATATCTTTATTGCCCTTACCTTAACTATCTCTTAGTTCATTTAGTGTGTTTATATTTCGGTCTCTCTCTCTCTTTCATTTTCTATACTTTCTTTATGTGCATCCTGTCCTTTCTTCGTGATTTACGTCAATCAGGGTTATCACCGCAGTTATTGTTGATATTAAACCTAATTTCAGGATGATCTAGGTCACAAAGGCTGGTTTACTATTTCGCTGGACTCGGTCTCCTAATCTTCCCCGATCTAGGTTCCTCCTCTTCGTCAATACTTAGTCAACTTGTTCCTAAGCACAATTGACAGAAGGGTCCGTCAACTTAGTTCTCTTATCCCGTGTGAGAAATGTCGCGCATTTTCTCCTCTGTGTTTTCCAATGTTAGTTTTTTTTTCTTCTTCGGAACCTCTTACAGGTTTACATATGAGATCGTTTGCTACAGTTGAGATTAATATGGCCACATGGATTGTTAGTGGTGGCTTCTTAAGTTTATTTCCAGTGTTCTTTTGAGCAAGGAGTGGTGTAATTTTCCTCTTCATTTTCCGGGTGATTATTAGTGCGTTTTTAGTTGAAACTTCCGAGAAACTCTTTCCAGAGTATCACTGAATATTCCTAAACTCACTTTCAATTATAATTTTATTTTCTCTTGTTTAGAATTACTGTTGTTACTGTTGCTCTTAATTACGATTCATACACTGATTGTAATTCGTATGACGTTGTCAATAGACGTAGGTGGTTCACCACTTTATAAAACTCTGTTCATGGTAAAATATCTTCTTTGGTTGTTGTGTTCAACACTTAATAACATCTCCTGTGAGATTATATTTGTTATATATATTTTTTTTTCTATATCCATGAAACATAGTTTATACGATTTTAAACGAGGGCCCAATTAATTGGTTCATAGATTTACTCATATATATATATATATATATATATATATATATATATATATATATACATACATACATATTTATAATATATTTATTTTAATGTCTATGTATGGATAAATTGGTTTACCACAACTTATATTTCTACATCTCCATATATATATATATATATGTATATATATATATATATAGGTATATATAGATATATACAGATATATAATCATTATTATATTATATATATAAAGCTATATACATAGGCATATATAATATATATATGCCTATATATAGAGCTATATAAAAATAACTGAATTTATATTCAAAATAACCCTTTCATATGTTAGGGCTCAAGCCCTAACATTTTTGTATTGCTTTAGACTCACAGCAGGCGGCGGCCATGGGCGGCGGTGGCCGCAGAGGAGCAGGGTCGGGGTGGCCGCAGAGCGGCGGACGGAATTCTGTGGTGGCCGCAGAGCGGTAGACAAGATTTCGCGGTGGCCGCAGAGCGGCGGGAAGGTTTCGCGGTGGGCATAAGGGTTTGGAGGGGGGGAGATGTGGAGTGGGGCGGAGCCCCACCCACATTCCCACGACGTGGGGTGTGGGTGGGGCTCCGCCCCACTCCACACCACCAAATGTACATAAAACCTGCGGTGGGGTTTTTTTTTCCCCACCGCGCAATGTGAATAGTGACTGTGTATTTTGTTATCCGCGGCTTAATTTTTTTTTTTTTGGTCCGCCATTTCTCACTACATTAAAATATATATTTATATATATATATATATATATATATATATTCATATGTATATATATATATATATATATTTATAAATGAGTATATAATTAGAGATATATATATATATATATATATATATATATATATATATATATCTATATCTATTTTTATATTGATATTTCACAGTCAATTTCATAAAAATGATAAGTTATTTTCAATTTCACTATTATTCTGGAAAATGATAATTACTCAAAATATGAAATATATATATATATATTTCTATATATATATATGTATATTTAAATTTATTTATATATAAAAATATTCTTATATGTGCTTAACTAATTCCTAAATTTCTCAATTTCACTACTTAATGCATTTTCTCCAAATCAACCTGTTAAAAAGAAATTGTCATAACAATTAGATATAATTATATATATATATATATATCCCAAGTTCACTTAATTGATAGAAATGGTAACTAGCTATCCCCTTATTATAATTATAATTTTCCATTTTCATAAACATTTAAGACTTCATAACTTTACAACAGATTATATATTTACATGCTAGATTTCCTCTAATCCTTCTAAATTAACAGAATCCATTAATATGGAGAATAACTCAAATATTTAAAACTGTCTTTTCCATTTTAACATTGAAAAGAAAATTAGCATTTCAACTAAAGAAGCAATTCCAAACTTTCAAATGTAAACAACTCAGATTAAGTTGCAAAAACGAACTTATTCTTTTCAGTAATACTTGAAACACAAAAATTGCTATTGAACAAAGGTTGCAAACATCAACTTAAAAATTTAAGCACATTCATATTACAGTTTCTCAATCATGAATACCAACTTCCCAGATATGAACTTTCTCCTCCCAAACAGTATACAACTGAAAACTTATGACAACCAATAAAATCCAATAATAACAAGATCAGGGAGGTGATTTTCTTCACTCCCAGATTATCATTAAATTACAACAATAACAAGAGAGGTGTTCTCTCTTCATCTCTATGAAATGAACCAGGCCTAATTCCCATGACAAGAAGCTAATCTGTTTCTTCATAAATAGCCAACCAGAAGCTCCAAGAGAAAAACCTGTGTATCAAAGACAAACAAAGAAGACAATACCACTTGTCTAGCTCTCCTCCCTACCGTAGACCCGCAAGAGGGTCACCCCCGAGCTAGGGAGACCATACTCACACCTGGGTACTCAAACACTCCACTTCACAACAGAAACAACAACAATCCCAAAGCACACATACACCCGTGGCTATTTTACACAATACGGAAACTCAGCTACAGCGAGTTTCATAAGGGGCAGGAGAGTGGATACACTCGACTCCAGAGTGTCACCCTGACAGATAAATGAACTCATATAAATTTCTCTTGGTCTCAACCAAGTGTGATCACAAGTTGTAAGAAATCTGTATATGACTCTCAAGTCAAAAATACAGTCACAGATACATGCCCTCAAGGCTTTCAACATCCCAAAAGATGGAACAGGTATGCACCCGAGGAGGATCTCTCCTTCCCTACCCCAAACTTGATGAGCATTTCTCCCAAGTGGGAGACGCTCTGTCAAACACCCGACAAGAACCCCCACAGAAAACAAATTTAAACACATATTTCACACACATTTCATACACATTTCAGTTCTACCAAAACAAAGATAAAATTCAGACCAACCTTGCAAAGCCCTCCTGGAATGAAGTTGTTGCAGAGTCCACAGAGTTCACTTCCAAGCTTAGCCACCAACTCCCCCTCTCTTCTCTCTCTTCCCAACTAACTTCTCTATTTTTGGTAAGGCCAAAAATGAAAGATTTTCCCCAAAATTCAACTAACTCCCTCTCATCCCAAAATTTCAAAATAAATAACCCAAAATTCTCTTTCTTTCTAATTTTGAGAAATGGGGAAGTGACACTTGTCACCTCCTCACCCTTTCCAAAAATCACTATTCTGTTCAGGTGGCTTATGTCACTCTCCATTCCCAAGGGTACTCCTTATTCCTTTCATGTGACTCCACTTTCTCATGGGAGAAATAAAAAAAAGAGTTAAATGGGAACAAGACAGGTGACCCATGCCTCTTTCTCCTTTCTTCACATGGGTGTCCCCATAGTACATGGGGGAATCTTACTAAAGAAGAGGTAACTTTCACTAATGGATGGCATCTCTTATCTAGGGAAAAGTAGAGGGGATGGGTTGAGTGTTGGTACAACCCATCATGTCCCCTCCTACCTCCAATTTTCGCCACTTAACTTCAGGGGAAGGTTAAGTTGACTAGATGGAGGTTACTCAAGGGTTACCCATGCCAAATGGGCCCCTGGACCCATGGGGTAGAACCCAGGGTCAATTTTAACCCATACAAGACACCCCAGGTCAAGGTAAAGCACAAGAAAAAGGGCCTCATAATTTAAAGAAAAATAGAAATTTCAAATTCAATCTCTTAACAACACTTACTTATAAAAATAATGATACATGAGGGTAACCTAACCCACTCGACCATACGAAAGACCACATTACATCATGACATCAAACACAAAGAGATCTTGGTTCCTCGTGGAACCAGATCGGCTTAACAGGGAATAACAATTAACAAGGTGTGGAATGATCTCCGAAATCTGTGGTTTGATTAGTAGTCCCTGCACACTCAATTACAAGATCAGTAACCACATAAATTCATCATAGCCGAAGCAACTTAAATAACACATGCATTCTCATGCCTTAGTACAATTTAACATAATTAAAAATCATATTACAATTTTCCATCATCCCTAATTCATTTTTCTGAAAAGTAACTTATCCAAACATCACCCAATTAGTTTTTCCGAAAACATAATAAAGTTAAATAGTCTGACAAATTTCGGGAACTGCTATCCCACAAATATGAAAGTAACAATAACAGTACTGTAAATAGTCATGACAACAGTAGTAAAAAGGGCGGTCCTCACATCCTCTCCCCCTAAGATGGTACTTCCTCCTGGAAGTCGTCAAAACGGTCAGGATACAGGGTCTTCAATCTCTCTGCATCTTCCCATGTTGCAGTGACTTCGTCGTATAAGTCCCATTGGACTCTAACCTGGTCCAGCTCTCGACCTCGAAGGGCCAGCGTCCGACGAGCCAATATGCGAATTGGCTCCAACGCCAGTTGTCCGTCTGCTTCTACCTGAAGAGCACTCCAATCCAACACATGAGATAAGTCAGAAATATATTGACGTAAAACTGATACATGAAATACATCGTGGATACGTGACAGGCTAGGTGGCAAGGCTAGACGATAGGCTACTGGTCCTATCCGCTCCAAGATTTCGAAAGGTCCTACAAATCGAGGTGCGAGTTTAGAGCCTTTTCCGTAACGGATTGGACTTTTGTGCGGCCGCACTCTCAAAAATACTCTTTCCCCCACAGAGAAGCTTCGGTCTGTCCTTTTAGCATCGGCATACTTTTTCTGCCTGTCCTGTGCTTCCAGAAGCCTCTGTCTTATCTGTTTAACTTGCAGTTCCATATTCTGAACTATCTCTGGGCCGATGACTGTTCTGTCCTCTATACGATCCCAACTCAAAGGTGTTCTGCATGGTCTGCCATATAATGCCTGGAAAGGAGGCATACCCAACGAGCTATGATGCCCATTATTGTAGGCGAATTCAACTAGATACAGGTACTCCTCCCATCTAGACTGGTGATCCATTACATACATGCGAAGCATGTCTTCTAACACCTGGTTAACTCTCTCTGTTTGTCCATCGGTTTCTAAATGATATGCAGAACTGAAGTTGAGCTGCGTGCCCAACGCCTGATGTAAGGCTTTCCAGAACGATGAAGTGAATACGGAGTCTCTGTCAGATATAATGCGGCGAGGTACTCCATGAAGTCTAACAATCTGATCAAGAAACACCTTTGCCACTGATGGTGCATTGTACGTTGTACATATTGGTGAAAAATGCGCCACTTTGGTCAGCTTGTCAACTGTCACCATAATAGCATCATGGCGACGTGATGACATAGGTAAACCAACGATAAAATCCATAGAAATGGTATCCCATTTCCATTCAGGTATCTCGTGAGGGTACAACAGTCCCGCTGGATGCTGATGTTCGGCCTTGACCCTCTGACATTCCAGGCAACGAGCAACAAATTCAGCAATGTCACGCCTCATCCCAGCCCAATGATAAAGCTGTCGTAAATCAGCATGCATCTTCTTCACTCCTGGGTGTGCTGCGTAGGGTGCTCTATGAGCCTCTGATAGGATTACTGTACGAAGATTACCCGCATGGGGTACATAGATGCGTTGCCGATGTCGAAGCATTCCATCAGAATCAAGGGTATATCCTGTAAATTTGCCCTCAAGGGCCTTCTGATTTAGTACTGCCTGCTGCACTTCAAGAAACCATTCGTCCTCCGGTAGATGCTGTAAGATGCGATCCTTCAAGTCCATCTTCAAGGTCAGGGTCTGGATCTCGTGGCGTCTTCGACTCAAAGCATCAGCGACCACGTTCTCCTTCCCTTTTATATAATGGACATCGAAGTCATATTCGCATAGGAATTCCATCCAACGCCGTTGGCGGGCGTTCAAATTAGGCTGTGTAAAAATATACTGCAAACTATGATGGTCTGAATGGAGTTCAAAGTGTCGCCCTAAGAGAAAGTGTCTCCAGCGAACCAAGGCATGAACAACAGCTGCAAGCTCTAAGTCGTGCGTAGGATAGTTTAACTCATGTGTCTTTAGTTTCCGCGATTCGTATGCGATCGCTCGTCCATCCTGCATAAGCACGGCTCCCAAACCTTCTAATGATGCATCCGTGCAAACTACAAACTCTTCCGAAGGATCTGGAACTGCTAAAATAGGAGCGCTCGTAAGACGCTCTTTGAGGACTCCAAAAGCCTTTTCACACTGCTCGGTCCAAGTGAAACCCTTCCCTTTTCGCTGAAGGGAAGTGATGGGATGTGCTATCCTGGAGAAACCTTCGACAAACCGACGATAATACCCAGCTAACCCCATAAAGCTTCTGACCTCTGTCACGTTCGTGGGTGCCGGCCACTCCTGGATTGCTCTAATTTTAGATGGATCTACGGAGATGCCATCGCCTGATAAAATGTGTCCCAAATACTGCACCTCTGTCCTGAAGAAGGCACACTTCGTCAAGTTGCCAAAAAGTTGCTGCTCTCGTAATTTCTGCAAAACTTGACGCAAGTGCTCTACATGCTCCTCCTCAGTCCGTGAATAAATCAGAATGTCATCTAGGAATATGATCACGAACCGGTCTAGGTATGTACGGAACACCCCGTTCATGAGACTCATGAATACTGCAGGAGCGTTCGTCAACCCGAAAGGTACCACTGTGAATTCATAATGGCCATATCTGGTTCGAAAAGCAGTTTTATGAATATCTGACTCCGTGATGCGCAATTGATGATACCCAGATTTTAGATCAATTTTCGAGAACACTCTGGCTCCCTGCATCTGATCAAAAAGGTCGTCAATCCTAGGTAGAGGATAACGATTCTTCACCGTCACCTTGTTCAACTGCCTGTAGTCCATGCATAGACGAAGAGACCCATCCTTCTTCTTCACGAAGATTACTGGTGCGCCCCATGGTGAAACGCTAGGTCGGATGTGTCCCTTCTCAAGTAATTCTTCCAACTGCAGCTTAAGTTCTGTGAGTTCATGGGTCGTCATTCTATAAGGTGCGCGGGAGATCGGCTCTGCACCTGGCACTAAGTCGATGTGGAAGTCCACTTCTCTACGTGGAGGCATACCAGGTAGTTCTGGCGGGAATACATCGGCAAACTCTCTAAGGATAGGGTGATCATCTAAAGTAGCCTCAGGTTCGTCCTCTGCTCTATCACTGACTGTGATGGCAAACATCTGACATCCCTTCCGCATACAGCGCTTAAGCTGTTGTGCGGATATCATACGAACTGCCGTGGGCTTTTGAATGCCCACTATCTCAACCGACGAACCCTGATCGTCTAAACAGCTAATCGTTCTCTGGCGACAATCAAGCTTGGCTCTATGTGCCGCAAGCCAATCCATACCCAGAACTACTCCGTAAGACCCTAATGGCATAATCCTAAGGTCGCACGTTGTGGTGAAGGGTCCCAATGTGATCTCACAGTCTTTAACCAAGGTATCTACTGACATCCTGGCCCCTGAGGCCAACTCAACTTCCCACCTAATGTCTTGCCTAGAAGCCACCAGCCTGCAACGCTCCACTAACGATGTAGACAAAAAAGAGTCAGTAGCTCCTGAGTCAAAAAGGATCGAGATGGGAAAGTCTCTAATCGTACCTGCTGCCTCGATGACAGAAGCCTGAAAATCGGCCTGGCGGTTATCAACCGCTGCAAACATGTGGTGAGATCTGCCCACGTCACCTACGGTCTGCTCAGACCCTCCTGATCGGGGCTGACCCCCTGCAGTAAATCCCTGCGGACACTCTCTAGCCAGATGCCCTGCCCCACCACATACATAACATGGTCCTCTAACCTGTAACTGCCCTGACTGTGTTCTGCCCGATTGTTGTTGCCCGGTCCGTCCGGTGGATCCCTGTGAGCCTCTGTAAGACTGCTGGGACCTTGCGGGTCCTGCCGATGAACCCTGCTGTCTCTGATCCCTGCGTGGTCCCTGCTGCTGCCATCCACGGTTCTGTCCTCCCTGTCCCCTCTGTTGAAATTTGGATTTTTGCTGATGTTGCTGTTGCTGTGGAGGCCTAGGAGGTAATGATGAAGCATTATATCCTCCTCTCTGTGTTGTGTTTTGAGGCCTTCAGAAATTTTGCTGTTGTTGGGGATTTCGTTCCTGGTACTGTGGGCGTGAATTTTGTCCTCATCCCTGAATTTCCTCTGATATAAGGGCCTTTTCAACAGCCTCGCTCATGGTTTGGGGATTTGCCATACGAACTGGTCCTGATATCCCGTGATTTAGCCCCCTGATGAATTTGTGTATTAAGATTTTCTCGTCATGGAGGTATTCCGCATAACGAGAAAGTTCTATAAATCGGCTCTCATACTGAGTAACGGTGAGTCCCCTCTGCTGTAGATCATGAAACTCATCAATTCTGCGCTGTCTATAATGTTCGGACAAATACCGCGCATTGAAGCGCTCAATGAAGGTGTCCCATGTGAGTGTATCCACGGAGAGTCGGCGCTTGCACTCCTCTGTGCGCCACCAGGTGGCTGCTGCATCCCTAAGAAGATGAACTGCCACTCGTGCTTTCGTGTTGCTCTCATACGGTCGCAATGCGAAACACCTGTCTAAGCTAATTAGCCAAGCCTCGGTCACAGCTCCCTCTGTAGCTCCTGCGAAGGTGGGTGGGTTGAGCCTTAGTAGATCTCTGATAGGGTCCCCTCTGTCTCTAAGTCTCCCAAGTGGCTCTTCCACACCATCCTCATATACTCCCTGCTGAACCTGTTCTTGTCTCAAAAGTCTCGGAGGACTCCTGCTTCGTGCTCGGGAGGCCGACCCTACCTCCTCTACTGTTGTGTCAGGAATCTCAACGAAGGGCTCCACACGTCTCACCCCTAGTGGATCAACGCAGGACTCCATACGTGGCTCAATACGTGACTCGGCACGTGGCTCCTCTCGCGGAGCAACACGAGGCTCTATACATGGCTCAGGAATCACTGGTGGTAACCTGTCTAGCATAGTCTGTAGTGCCTGTAAGATCTGTGGACCTATATCCGCTACTGGTGTCGCCTGTGGTACTAGTGGTGCTTGTGGCACAGGTGGTGCAGGTGGTGCTGCTGAATCTGCGGGTGCCAGTCCCTCGGCTGAGGAATCGCTGTGCACCTCGACTGACGCTGTGTGGCGTGATCGCGCTCGTCGAACACGTCGGGGAGGCATCCTACAAAACAAGGTAGAAACTAATTAGCCAAAGTTGCGGAATAATAACGTGCCCAAATACGCCCAGTGTTTACAAACTTGGCTCTGATACCAAATGTCATGCCCACATTTTCCTTGTGGTCACAACACACATCGCACGTGTCATAGCCACATCTGTCATGTGGTTATGACACGAGATATGAAAAACTTTTCTCACACTGTCCTAAAAACCCCTTTCGCATGCGTACGCTTGCTCAACGGTGTTCTCTCATGGCGAAACACTATTCTCATCGGCGGAAAACAAGTACAATGGCGTGCAACCAGAAGCATATAGATCAACAAGAGGGTCTATACAACGCTGCTAACGTCATTGCAAGAGTGAGATTACCAAAGTTCTTCAATCGAATCCTCGGCAATGTTCGGTAGCAGAATGCCTTACGGTGTTAGTGGGAATTACGCTGCACTCATTTATGCCCGTGGTTCGCTGATAGAGGAACCACTCCCCACGACGCCTTGTTCCGACTAAACCGGTTAGTGATCTCCCTATTTAGTCATTTTTCAGCCAGGCACGGTTGTCTGTCTCCTCTCTTGTTCCCTGAAACATACTCCTCCTATGACTTAGCATTTTCAACAAGGCGGTTTGGTTGCCCTCTCTTCCCTTTCCACAAGTTCTTAAGTTGGATTATATCTTTATTGCCCTTACCTTAACTATCTCTTAGTTCATTTAGTGTGTTTATATTTCGGTCTCTCTCTCTCTTTCATTTTCTATACTTTCTTTATGTGCATCCTGTCCTTTCTTCATGATTTACGTCAATCAGGGTTATCACCGCAGTTATTGTTGATATTAAACCTAATTTCAGGATGATCTAGGTCACAAAGGCTGGTTTACTATTTCGCTGGACTCGGTCTCCTAATCTTCCCCGATCTAGGTTCCTCCTCTTCGTCAATACTTAGTCAACTTGTTCCTAAGCACAATTGACAGAAGGGTCCGTCAACTTAGTTCTCTTATCCCGTGTGAGAAATGTCGCGCATTTTCTCCTCTGTGTTTTCCAATGTTAGTTTTTTTTTTCTTCTTCGGAACCTCTTACAGGTTTACATATGAGATCATTTGCTACAGTTGAGATTAATATGGCCACATGGATTGTTAGTGGTGGCTTCTTAAGTTTATTTCCAGTGTTCTTTTGAGCAAGGAGTGGTGTAATTTTCCTCTTCATTTTCCGGGTGATTATTAGTGCGTTTTTAGTTGAAACTTCCGAGAAACTCTTTCCAGAGTATCACTGAATATTCCTAAACTCACTTTCAATTATAATTTTATTTTCTCTTGTTTAGAATTACTGTTGTTACTGTTACTCTTAATTACAATTCATACACTGATTGTAATTCGTATGACGTTGTCAATAGACGTAGGTGGTTCACCACTTTATAAAACTCTGTTCATGGTAAAATATCTTCTTTGGTTGTTGTGTTCAACACTTAATAACATCTCCTGTGAGATTATATTTGTTATATATATTTTTTTTTCTATATCCATGAAACATAGTTTATACGATTTTAAATGAGGGCCCAATTAATTGGTTCATAGATTTACTCATATATATATATATATATATATATATATATATACATACATACATATTTATAATATATTTATTTTAATGTCTATGTATGGACAAATTGGTTTACCACAACTTATATTTCTACATCTCCATATATATATATATATGTATATATATATATAGGTATATATAGATATATACAGATATATAATCATTATTATATTATATATATAAAGCTATATACATAGGCATATATAATATATATATATGCCTATATATAGAGCTATATAAAAATAACTGAATTTATATTCAAAATAACCCTTTCATATGTTAGGGCTCAAGCCCTAACATTTTTGTATTGCTTTAGACTCACAGCAGGCGGCGGCCATGGGCGGCGGTGGCCGCAGAGGAGCAGGGTCGGGGTGGCCGCAGAGCGGCGGACGGAATTCTGTGGTGGCCGCAGAGCGGCAGACAAGATTTCGCGGTGGCCGCAGAGCGGCGGGAAGGTTTCGCGGTGGGCATAAGGGTTTGGAGGGGGGGAGATGTGGAGTGGGGCGGAGCCCCACCCACATTCCCACGACGTGGGGTGTGGGTGGGGCTCCGCCCCACTCCACACCACCAAATGTACATAAAACCTGCGGTGGGGTTTTTTTTCCCCACCGCGCAATGTGAATAGTGACTGTGTATTTTGTTATCCGCGGCTTAATTTTTTTTTTTTTTGGTCCGCCATTTCTCACTACATTAAAATATATATTTATATATATATATATATATATATATATATTCATATGTATATATATATATATATATATATATATATATATATATATATATATATATATTAGAGATATATATATATATATATATATATATCTATATCTATTTTTATATTGATATTTCACAGTCAATTTCATAAAAATGATAAGTTATTTTCAATTTCACTATTATTCTGGAAAATGATAATTACTCAAAATATGAAATATATATATATATATATATATATATATTTCTATATATATATATGTATATTTAAATTTATTTATATATAAAAATATTCTTATATGTGCTTAACTAATTCCTAAATTTCTCAATTTCACTACTTAATGCATTTTCTCCAAATCAACCTGTTAAAAAGAAATTGTCATAACAATTAGATATAATTATATATATATATATATATCCCAAGTTCACTTAATTGATAGAAATGGTAACTAGCTATCCCCTTATTATAATTATAATTTTCCATTTTCATAAACATTTAAGACTTCATAACTTTACAACAGATTATATATTTACATGCTAGATTTCCTCTAATCCTTCTAAATTAACAGAATCCATTAATATGGAGAATAACTCAAATATTTAAAACTGTCTTTTCCATTTTAACATTGAAAAGAAAATTAGCATTTCAACTAAAGAAGCAATTCCAAACTTTCAAATGTAAACAACTCAGATTAAGTTGCAAAAACGAACTTATTCTTTTCAGTAATACTTGAAACACAAAAATTGCTATTGAACAAAGGTTGCAAACATCAACTTAAAAATTTAAGCACATTCATATTACAGTTTCTCAATCATGAATACCAACTTCCCAGATATGAACTTTCTCCTCCCAAACAGTATACAACTGAAAACTTATGACAACCAATAAAATCCAATAATAACAAGATCAGGGAGGTGATTTTCTTCACTCCCAGATTATCATTAAATTACAACAATAACAAGAGAGGTGTTCTCTCTTCATCTCTATGAAATGAACCAGGCCTAATTCCCATGACAAGAAGCTAATCTGTTTCTTCATAAATAGCCAACCAGAAGCTCCAAGAGAAAAACCTGTGTATCAAAGACAAACAAAGAAGACAATACCACTTGTCTAGCTCTCCTCCCTACCGTAGACCCGCAAGAGGGTCACCCCCGAGCTAGGGAGACCATACTCACACCTGGGTACTCAAACACTCCACTTCACAACAGAAACAACAACAATCCCAAAGCACACATACACCCGTGGCTATTTTACACAATACGGAAACTCAGCTACAGCGAGTTTCATAAGGGGCAGGAGAGTGGATACACTCGACTCCAGAGTGTCACCCTGACAGATAAATGAACTCATATAAATTTCTCTTGGTCTCAACCAAGTGTGATCACAAGTTGTAAGAAATCTGTATATGACTCTCAAGTCAAAAATACAGTCACAGATACATGCCCTCAAGGCTTTCAACATCCCAAAAGATGGAACAGGTATGCACCCGAGGAGGATCTCTCCTTCCCTACCCCAAACTTGATGAGCATTTCTCCCAAGTGGGAGACGCTCTGTCAAACACCCGACAAGAACCCCCACAGAAAACAAATTTAAACACATATTTCACACACATTTCATACACATTTCAGTTCTACCAAAACAAAGATAAAATTCAGACCAACCTTGCAAAGCCCTCCTGGAATGAAGTTGTTGCAGAGTCCACAGAGTTCACTTCCAAGCTTAGCCACCAACTCCCCCTCTCTTCTCTCTCTTCCCAACTAACTTCTCTATTTTTGGTAAGGCCAAAAATGAAAGATTTTCCCCAAAATTCAACTAACTCCCTCTCATCCCAAAATTTCAAAATAAATAACCCAAAATTCTCTTTCTTTCTAATTTTGAGAAATGGGGAAGTGACACTTGTCACCTCCTCACCCTTTCCAAAAATCACTATTCTGTTCAGGTGGCTTATGTCACTCTCCATTCCCAAGGGTACTCCTTATTCCTTTCATGTGACTCCACTTTCTCATGGGAGAAATAAAAAAAAGAGTTAAATGGGAACAAGACAGGTGACCCATGCCTCTTTCTCCTTTCTTCACATGGGTGTCCCCATAGTACATGGGGGAATCTTACTAAAGAAGAGGTAACTTTCACTAATGGATGGCATCTCTTATCTAGGGAAAAGTAGAGGGGATGGGTTGAGTGTTGGTACAACCCATCATGTCCCCTCCTACCTCCAATTTTCGCCACTTAACTTCAGGGGAAGGTTAAGTTGACTAGATGGAGGTTACTCAAGGGTTACCCATGCCAAATGGGCCCCTGGACCCATGGGGTAGAACCCAGGGTCAATTTTAACCCATACAAGACACCCCAGGTCAAGGTAAAGCACAAGAAAAAGGGCCTCATAATTTAAAGAAAAATAGAAATTTCAAATTCAATCTCTTAACAACACTTACTTATAAAAATAATGATACATGAGGGTAACCTAACCCACTCGACCATACGAAAGACCACATTACATCATGACATCAAACACAAAGAGATCTTGGTTCCTCGTGGAACCAGATCGGCTTAACAGGGAATAACAATTAACAAGGTGTGGAATGATCTCCGAAATCTGTGGTTTGATTAGTAGTCCCTGCACACTCAATTACAAGATCAGTAACCACATAAATTCATCATAGCCGAAGCAACTTAAATAACACATGCATTCTCATGCCTTAGTACAATTTAACATAATTAAAAATCATATTACAATTTTCCATCATCCCTAATTCATTTTTCTGAAAAGTAACTTATCCAAACATCACCCAATTAGTTTTTCCGAAAACATAATAAAGTTAAATAGTCTGACAAATTTCGGGAACTGCTATCCCACAAATATGAAAGTAACAATAACAGTACTGTAAATAGTCATGACAACAGTAGTAAAAAGGGCGGTCCTCACACTTCAATCATTAACTTTGAGAACACTCTATTATCTAGAACATACTGCAACATGCTATCAATTGAAAGAATGAGTTGCAAACCACCAAGAAGCTTGAAATAGGAAAGAAACATGAAATGCACATTCAAGGATGTGTTCACAAAACCATAAGGTCAATTATCCACTTTCAAAGGAATGCAGAGCATTCCAGTGGGGACCTTCAACACTATTCCATTCTTCCAAAGCACATATCGGTATATTATCAATCATAACTTTCACTACGGAGGAACCGATGGTCTAGAATTTTGGAAACAATACATTTACCACCCTCTGAACATAGATCCAGAATTGCATAGACATTCTGCAAATGTGAAGGAGCGTAGAGCATTCCATTCACCTTTCAACATCACATTACACTGTCAAACCTTGAACTAAAACTTAGTCACTTATATATTTCATTGCAGAGGAGAAAACACTTTTAAACTTAGGATTTAGCATATTTGCATCATACTCAACTTAACTCTTGAACTACAAGATCATATATTAAAAATTAGAGGAATGCGGAGCATTCCTTTTCCATACTAGAAACAACTTCACAAAACCAATATTATCTTCAAACTGCTTCTAGAGGCCAAGTATTCTTTGCATCACCAAATACAATTTAGGATCAGTAGGAATGGTCATACAACATGCTTCAAATCAATAGGAGCACATCCTCAGCATCAGCAACACAATTATTTCTATTAGTACTTCTAGTTCACATATTGATTAGGCTTCAATCTCAACTCCATCTCAACTCTTCTTTGATTAGGAATGTAACTTTTAGGACCTCTTACGATGAGCTTTCTCTTTCTTAGGAACATGACATCCAACCAAGAATAATCTCTCACTCCAAGATAGTATTGCCATCTGTGTCTGCTATGATGACATCAATGTATGTTGTTATGTTGACATCAATGACAACACATATGGCCAACAATCTCCCCCTTTGTTATTGATGGCAACATATACTCCCCCTTAGACTCTCTCCCCCTTTGAAATCAAGGACAAAGGTGGTATGGTCATGGATGGAGGGTCCTCAGAAGGGACTGCCCAAACCATGCAGCTAGAGTAAACACAAAGGAAACAACACAATCATAGGATGCAATGAAAGATTCATATATTTAAAATATCAAATAATTACAATGCTCAATTGTCAGCAACATGTGGGCTACAATCTCAAGGGCTCATAGGCATAATTTCTAGTTACAATAGATATGAATGATATGGCTTTGAAGTGCCTTTCCAAAATAAGATATCTAATCTAAACTAGCATATTTACTAACTAACTAATCAACTTCCTCCTAATGCATCTAAGATATGTATATATATCATCTTCAGGCTCATAGAATCCTCCATGTTAGCCAAAAGAGGTTACAAACTCCAATAAAGGATGTAACATATCGAAATAGGTAGGTCAACCTACAAGATTTTGTATTGCTTCATAAATGAATGAAACTTGGTGCAGACCTCAAGGAAGGTCTATCTGATCCTTATGTATTGAGTATGATGTTTCATTTGGCTCCGCAAGTCACAAAAGTGCTCCAAAAGCCTTCTCCTTTAACTGACTATTTGTATGCTCTGTTATATGAAAGCTGATGATCTTTTGATAGCGATAACTTTCTAGAACCAAATCCAAATCACTTGAAATCTGAATATGATGTACATGATGATATGTAGATGCTAAATCCTACTCCACACACACTGATATGAAGATGTGGAAAAATGCAGTACAAAATGCTGAACTACAAATGACTAAATTGAACAAGAAAAGAAAAAATGCAAATATTTTTAGTTGATGCAAGTTTGCTCTGCAACCTAGGTGCTCCTACATAAAAAGGATCCAATACCTTCTAATGCTACCCCTTTTATAAATGATCCTATACCTGTAGATTTTTCTTTACAAGCTCCCCCTATCATCAATCACCACTACCTGCTCCTCCTGAGAGGTAGCCATCATCAGTCTAGTATAAAGATATAGCATGAACTCCCCCTAGATAGATGCACCATTATGCACCTTACCAGGAAGAAGGAGGGACAATTACCCCTAACCTCTACCAGAGATTCTTAAAAGTGTCCTTTACAAGAGCCTTTGTAAAAATGTTTGCAATCTGATCCTTAGTTGGAACATATTCCAACTTCGCTTCCTTATTGTTTCTTCTATCTATACCTTAGCTTCTTTGAAATGATGTTACTCGACACAAATCTCATCATCTCAAACATCACATCAAAGAGAGGCAAAATGTATACCCCTAAAAATGACACGACTTGGCCCAAATAAATACTCTTAATATTTATTTAAGTCAAATTCCTCTCAATAAATAAATAAACAAATTTATTTATTTGATTCATATTCTCCCAAAAATTAAATAAAATCAATTTATTTAATTAAAATTCCTAAATTCTTCTAATTCCTCTAACAAATTAAATAATATCAATTATTTAATTAGTTCTTCCAAATTCATTCTAAATTAAATAATACCAATTATTTAATTGTTTCTTCCAATAATATCTTCTCTAAATTTAAATAAATCAAATATTTATTTAAGTTGTCCATTTCTTCTAAATTGAGTTATATCTAAATATAATTCAATCCTTGTGCACATGCAATTGAATATTCTAAATATTTAATTGAGCTAAAATATCTTCTCATCCTCATGCAATTCCATTCTCTAGTTCTATTCTCTTAACTAATTGATCTATTCTTTTAATTGATTTAATCTCTTCAGTCAACTCATTCTTCTATTTCTTTAATTTCTTTCATGCAAAATAGAGTAGGACACTTGTCTTCTTCTTATTTGTGCACATTCCTCAACCGTTCTATACCGTTGATCTTCTCATTCTTTTTATACCGTTGATCTTCTCCCTCTCAAGTCTACAAATTGAACCCTCTTCTTCCATTTCATTCATCCAAGCTTTTAGTATTGTCACTCTGTAGGAATTACATCTCGCATCTTTGGCACCAATTCCTTCATTGCTTATGATCAACTTGTTACCATACTATTATCATTGTTGTGAAGCTCATCTTCATGGCAAAACTATCATAGCCATTCCCATTTGACATCTTGGAATCATAGCAAGGAAGTGCACCTTCTGAGGGCCATATTCATAGGCAAGATCATTTGTGATAGGCGATCAATGGAAGCTGAGAATTAAAGGAGGTTTGCATCGTATTGTTCTTTGTTTGATTGATCTCCTTTGTTCATTATTTCATTGAGTTTTGGGTATTTTGATATATTATATTGATTATTCATTTAGATCCAATTTTCCCTTAACAATTATCTGCAACCTTCTTTCTCAAGAAGTGATACCTAATTGCTATATGCTTGGTTCTAGAATGCATCACTAGATTCTTGGAAATATTGATGGCACTTGTATTTTCACACAAGATAGGAATAGGCTCATCATACAATACCTTGATATCCTTTAGAGTTTGCTTCATCCATAATACTTGAGTTCAACAAGAGGTTGTTGTAATATATTCTACCTTTGCAGTTGATAAGGACACTAAATCTTGCTTCTTTCTCTAACAAGAGACCAATCTGCTTCATAAAAAGAAAGCACCACCACTTGTACTTCTTTTATCATCAACACAACCATCCTAGTCAACATCAGTGTATGCACTTAGATTAAAGTCATTACCTTTTGGATACCATAGACCATAGCCAGAGTTCCTTTCAAGTATCTAAATATCCTATTCACTACCTTCTCATGTGTTTTCTTAGGATTGGCTTGATATCTAGCAACCACACATACCACATGTATGATGTTAGGTCTAGATGTAGTCAAATACAACAATGCTCCAATCATAGACCTATAAAAATTCTAATCAACCTTTGAAGACTCATCATCTTTGCTTAAGTGGCATCCAATGATCATGATATACTCATTGGTTTTGAATCCTCCATACCAAACTTTTTCAATAATTCTTTGACATACTTAGATTGAGAAATAAAGATACCATCATTTAGTTGGGCAATTTGAAGACCAAGGAAGAATGACATCTCACCAATCATGGACATCTCAAGTTCTTTCTACATCTCCTTTGCAAACTTCTTACACATGGCATCATCTCCACTAAAGATTATGTCATCAACATAAATAGAAACTATCAATATCATATCTCCTTCCTCCTTGATGTAAAGATTGCTATCTGTGGTACCTTTCTTGGAACTCTGTTGAAGAAACTATTTATCTAATCTAGCATACCATGCTTTAGGAGCTTGTTTGAGCCCATACAAAGCCTTCTTCAGTCTACATACCATGTTCATATCTTCTGATATCTAAAAACCATCTGGTTTCTCAATGTAAACCTCTTCATCTAGATCACCATTCAGAAATGTTGACTTGACATCCATCTAATATACCTTAAAATTCTTGTGAGTAGCAAGAGCAAGGAACATTCTAATTGCTTCCATCCTTGCTATCATAGCATAAGTCTCCTCAAAATCAATGCCTTCTACTTGAGTGTATCCTTTGCATACTTCTCTTTATTTGTTCCTCACAACTTCACCATCCTCATTTAGTTTGTTCCAGACTACCCACTTTGTCCATATAATATTCTTATTGGCGAGTCTGGGAACCAATTCTCATGTCTAATTCTTTTCAATTTGATCCAGTTCTTCTTCCATTGCTTTTATCCATTTATCATCCTTGCTAGATTTTGAAAAGGTCTTAGGTTCCACCTTTGATAATAAATGCAAGTTTGCTTGCTCATGTGTCTTTAGAAACCTTCTCCTTGTCTGTACACCTTCATTTTTGTCTCCAATGATCTATTCTACTGAGTGGTTCTTCTAGACATACTTTGCTAGGGTCTTAGGCATCTGTTCAGGTTCCCGTTCCTTTTCTTCTTTTGCTTCTTCTACTTCTTCATCTTAAATGCAAGAAAATATATCAGATCCAGTATTCTTTGAATCCCATGTGAATTGATGCAAGTCTTCATCTACTTTTACATTTGTGCTTTCAATCTTATTGCCCAACCTTTTGTTATAGCATCTATAGGCCTTACTTCTTGTTGAGTAACCAAGAAAGATTCTTTCATCACATCTTGAATCAAACATTCCTAGATCTTCTTCATCTCTTTTGATATAACATCTGCTACTAAAGATCCTGAAGTATCTGACAGAGGGAGGTCTTCCATCCCACAATTCATAAGGAGTCTTAGTGCTATTGGCTCTTAGCTATACTCTGTTAGTTAGATAGACAATAGTGTGAATTGCTTCCTTCCAGTATACATCAAGCAGATCTACATCTTTCAACATTACCCTAGAGATTTCTTGCACAATCCTATTCTTCCTTTCTACTACCCCATTTTTCTAAGGGGTTCTAGGAGTAGGCAACTGCCTCCTAATGCCATGATCTTCACAAAAATTTTCAAATTCATTTGAAGTGAACTCACCTCCTCTATCTAACATCAAGCATTTGATCTTAGCATCCATTTCATTTTCAACCAAGGCTTTAAAAACTTTAGACTTATCAACAACATCGAATTTTTCTCTTAAGAGAGTAACCCAAGTCATTCTAGAATAGTCATAAATGAGCAACATAAAGTAACTTTCACCTTGTTGACTCTTTACTCTTGTAGGTCCACATAGTTCTATGTGAATCAGCTCCAATGGCTTTGAAGAAGAGTACTCCTTGCTTTTAAAACTTGTCTTTGCCTGCTTTCCCATCTGACATTCCTTGCATACAGAGTTTGCATGCTTAATTATCTTATGCATATCTCTCATTGCATGAGTAGAACTGATTCTTATAATATTATCAAAGTTGTTATGTCCCATTCTTTTGTGCTATAGCCAACACTCACTGGATTGAGTCAATAGACATGTTCTTCTATTAGCTTATTTCAAGTGATAAATATCACCACATGTCTTGATACCTTGTGGAGCTAGTTTTTCAGATCCTGCCTTCTTGATTTCACAACCATTAGCATAAAAAGTAAGATTGTAACCTTTCCTACACATATGACTAACACTAAGAAGATTTTGTTGTAATCCTTTGACATAGAGAACATCCTCATTCTTTTTCTTTCCATCAATAGATATGACACCTTTTCCAAAGATTTATGCTGACTAATCACCTCCAAACTTAATAGCTCCGCCATCCCACTTCTTAAGGATAATAAACCTATCTTTGTCACCAGTCATATGATTTAAACAACCACTATTAATGACCCAAGCTTTGGTTTCTTCTTTTGCATGGAAAGCAATCCATACAACCATTGATTTTTCATTGTTTTGAACTATTTGCAAGGTATTAGTTTTTTCATTTTTTCCAACCTCATTCCTTTTGTCACCAACACTCATGGCTAAGAAACATGTTTCATCATTTGAATCATCATGATCCTCATCTTTTGAAGAAAAACTATCTTCTATGGAAAATAAACTTCTTTTAAATTTACTATTTCTATTACTTTTCCTAATTTCTTTAAGAGGACATTTGGAAGCAAAGTGACCAAACTTTCCAAAATTGAAACATTTGAAGGGTAACTTACCTTTATATTTTATAGAGCCTTTTTTTAGGGTTCTTACAAAGTTTGCTTCAGCATCATCAAGGCTTTCATCTTCATCAACAATATCTTCTTTTGCCTTTTTACTGACTTTGAAAGCAACTTCTTTCTTTGGGATATCATTATCAAATTATCTCATTTCAAAAGACAATAAGGGTCCCATACATTTGGTCTAAAGAGTATGTATCTAAGTCAGTAGTCTCCTCAAGAGCTAATACCTTGGAACTATAAGATTTGGGAAGAGATCTAAAAACCTTTTCACAATCTCATCATCTCTTATTTCTCCAAGACCTTTGAAACCATTGACTACTTCATTCACCCTATCATGAATCTAGTAAAATTCTCAACTTCTGACATTTTTAGGGATTCAAATTTGTTCTTGAGTATTTTCAACTTATCTTTCTTTACTTGCTTATCTCCTTCATAAAGAGTTTCCCGTTTCTTCTAAACTTCTTGAGTTGAGATGCAACTTATCACTTTTGAAAGTTCTAAAGCTATTAGTCCACTCATGATAGCAAACTTGGCCTTGGAATTATTATCATTCTTCTTGATCTCATCTACATCTATTGGAATAGAATCAAGGATAGAGTAAACTTTATTGATAGAATCCCAAAATCCACAACCTAGTGAATTGATGTAGCCTTCCGTCCTTACTTTCCAAAAAGCATAATTTGTTCCATCAAACCTAGGAATCTTGTTGGTTCCTCTTGATGCCATCTCTGACCTTACTCAAGAGATTAAGCTTCCTTCAGAGGAACTTAGCTTTGATACCAATTGTTAGACACACCAGGATACTAAGAGGGGGGGTGAATCAGTATCCAATCAATCTTCAAATTTAACTACTTCAACTTATCTGGAGTAGATTAGAACTTAAGCATCACAACATTATTATGAACATAAAAGATTAACATAATGCACATCAACACATAACATCAGATATACATGGAAAACCCTAGAAGGGAAAAACCACGGTGAGGATTAACTCACAATATATGAATCTCAAATAATAACTTTGTTTTAGAGGCTTTAACCCAAGAAAAACTACTACTCCCTAAGTAAATTTGGTTTAGGGTCACTCCAAAGGAAGCTTATACTCCCTGATGACTTTGTTTAACGGGCTCTAACCCAAGGAAGAAATTACTCCCTAACCTAAGAACAAGCTCAGAAATGATTATAGTATGACAATCTTTCAACTGTCTGAAAACTATCTTTGAAGCTCACAAATGATGATTGCACTTCTACCTCTTCACATTTTCATCTAAAGATCTGATCAGTCAAGCACACTCTATACTTGATCACTATCTCAAATAAGCCTTCAAGATGAATCCAGACAGCATCAACATCTTGTCTTTTTCCCATAGTCGCACATTAAAATTTATTAATTCTGCAACCTTTTTAATATCTTACAATCATACCTTCTGCATTCAAGTTGACCTATTATTTATACATGATATTACATTGATTACATAGCTTGTCGGCCATATCAAACATGAAAAACACATTTACAAATTGGCCATACAATACATAATATGAAATGTGTAGAAGATATGTCTAATTAAGACAACACGTTACACAAGCAGAAGAATCAAGCCTTACAGACCCCAACACTTGCATAACCAGGTCAAAAACATCCTTCATAGCTTCAAGCATCAATGAATTACCTCTACACACTTTGTACATTTGAAAATACGATAGCTTTAAGGAAAACTCATGAAAACTTGAAGAACAATGGCCATATCAATTAGAAAACCTTGTGTAGTAATGGAAACAAGAAAGATCTTCATGAAACTCTTCTAGATGAGTCCACATGACTCATAGAACATCCCCAAACACTCATTTACCACCACACATCAAAGAATTATGCCACATAGCTTCAATCATTAACTTTGAGAACTCTCTGTTATCTAGAACATACTGCAACATGTCAATTGAAAGACTGATCTGTGGAACACCAAGAAGCTTGAAATAGGAAAGAAACATGAAATGCATATTCAATAATGTGTTCACAAAATTGCAAGGCCAATCATCCACTTCTGGAGGAATGTGGAGCATTCCAGTGGATCTTCAACACTACTCCATTCTGTCAGAGCACATACTAGTACATTAACAATCATAACTTTCACTGTGGAGTAAATGATGGTTTGGAATTTTGGAACCAACACATTTACCAACCTCTGAACATAGATCCAGAATTGCTAGCCATATCTACAAATGTAGAGGAATGCAGAGGATTCCATTCACCTTTCAATATCACATTACACTGCCAGACCTTGAACTATAACTCAGTCACTTATATCTTTCACTACAGAGGAGAAAACACTCTGAAACTTAGGATTTATCACATTTGCATCTATTTAAGAGTACAAAGAGGGATTTGATGATTTTAAGGGTTTTTGTTGATCCTCCTTTCACCACTAAACATTCAAGGACATTCAACCTAGTAGAGGACTCTACTACAGATCTCCTATCACTTGGAACATAGGGGAAGATTGGAATAGTGTGAATTTATTTTTTAATTAAGTCTAATTATGCTCAAAACCCTAATTTCGTATAAGTGTAAACAAATGGACAAATTATGGAAAATGATTGCACACAGAGAGATCAAATGACAACCAAATACATACTAGATTTTGAAGTTTTGTGTGCAGAAAAGTCGGGGACTAATGAGTGGGTGCCCTAGTCCACTATACCTACTTTTGTTAGGATCTCTGAAGAATGCCTACATGTTCCCACTATCATAAAGATTTCACCGCTTTGAAATCTAGTAGACTAATGAGTGGGTGCCCAAGTCCAAGCCCTAGTTTTCTTATCAGATCTACAATTATGACAGTTTGCACTACTCTCCTACAACTCCACTTCTTTTGCTTCTAAAACCTATAACCTACAATCACAGAAAAGTGGGTTGGGGGTTGTGGTGTTTAGAGGCTTGCCTCAGTCAAGCCCCAGAGAGACAGTCAAATCTTCTGAACACTGTTGTCAAAAAAAGAGTGCATATCCCTATGAGATAGAGGCAAAATCCAAATGATAAATAATTAAAAACATAATTGATATCACCTTGTAGTGTAGATCTCATGGAAGGAATACGCTCTTCATTTCCATGAGGGGATGGAGCCAAATCTACAAATACAAACACAAAATACTACTCTATAACACAATGAATGCCTTGAATCACTTTAACATAAGCTTGTAGATCAAAATGCCCATCTAGTTTACAAATGAATCACTAATCATGCTTATATATGCAACTACAAACATTCCCGCTAAGAATTTTGTAATTCAAACTTGAGATGTTGGCATAGGACCTAATAACGGTCATAAAACTGACACCCAAAAATAGGTCCTGACCTAAAATAGGGCAGGACTAGGGAGTGGGCACCCAAGTCCTTCCCCCTATTTTATGTAGGATTCATGCTAAGTGTTACCCAGTTTTTGTTTTCCAGCTCAATCAAGTGGAGTTGGTTAAATTTTATAGTTTTAAGGGGTACATGTCTGTTGTTAATGTGTGTTTTGCCAAGAGAGAATGCCATAAAAGAACTTCAATTAAATGCAATTGTTTAGAACCAAGAAGAAACATACAACATTGTAGATTTTGAAAGACTTTTTCATTATTCATAAATGTCAAATGAGAGGCTCCCACACAAGCTGTAGGAGTAACTAAAATAGGCTACATAACAGTAGATTTTACTTTTGAAAAGAAACAAATTGCATAGGAAAAGAAAGGGGACCCGTCATTACCTGTGAATGACGAATCTTGTGGTCAAACCGACTGTTGTCTTCCTCCAACCGTTTGAGCTCCAGCAAACCTGGAAAATAGTTTTTATTAATGCTCGGGGTCTCGAATCTTTTCATACATAATCAGAACTTCAAAAGTACTATCTACTTTTATGTAGCAGCAACATCAGTCATCAGATATCAGCATAAGAGAAGTCAGAATGAGCAGACATAAGTGCTACATCAGAAAGAGATAGATCCATACAAGTAACCCCACATCATGAATCAAAGATATGTTTTATATGCTAACATGTTTGCTTCCTGTGTAGGCGTATGAGAAATCAGTTTATTGATTCATCTTTTATGAAATGGCATGTAGAGAAAATGGGCTCCCATAAGGGTTGAGCCCAGCATGCACAAAGTACAGTCAAGCCAAAATTGAAAAATCTGATAGAATAGGTGTTTTGTTACCTTTTTATCATGGATATGATTTAGAATTACAAAGAATCCCTTATGCCATCAAGAGATCCATAAAGTACAGTCAAGGTGCAATCGACAAATCAGATGAGCAAGTACAGTCAACTTGATAATGCAAAGTCACCAATGAAGAAAGCACATTTCTAGTTGGTTGTCCCAATCATATGATATGCAAATGTGTAGTTTGAACAACACATATAGCCATCAAATCGACAGTCAAATATCAAGAGCATAGAAGGATTATTCATATGGTTTTGTCATACATAGAAAAGCACAAGAATGAGGTGCAGCCATAAGAATAAAGCCATGCACAGTCATACTCAGCACTAACAAAGCCATACATAGTCAATTAAGACAAAGTATGAGATTATGTATGTCAATGAATGATCCTATAGTAGTTGGAGTGCATTACAGGAGGACAATAAATCATGAATAGAGACCATAATGCCATTGATAGAAGGACAAAGTACACATAATATAATCTATGCTATAAAATGTATGAAAAGAGAGATAAGGATGCAGCATTGTAAAAATGTATAGCCATATGATAGAGTTTATTGTTGCTTATATTTTCATATCCAAACTGTCACAGTCATTAATAGAGAACATGAATTTCCAAACACATATATAGTCATATGGAGCAAAAGATAATGAAAGTCTCATTATGCTCGTTTTAAGAAGCTTACTAGTCAACATGCCATGGAGTAGCTAGATGAATGATCAAACAAATGAGGAATAGTGGAACAACCACAACATGAGTATTGTCATAACATGCTTCAAATAGGATAGCAAGGAAATCAACTTATCATCCTTCTCTCATGATTGACCTCATCAAATAGTGTTTCTTGAAATGCCATGATAGATCAGATAAGACAATGATGTTTTATTTCTACAGTAAAAGACAAAAAATAAAGGAGTGCTCATCATACATTTGTTCACATGATAATCCCTATACTGCTACAGATAAGCAGAGTTAGAATAATGTGAGCATGGAAATTGTACATTCAAATGCCAAGTACCACAGAGCTGCTGCAGAGAGAGAAGAACAACATCTATACTATCATATCATGGATTCTCAGGAATAGCTATATAAGTGAACAAACTGAAAGAGCCATTGACATCAGGCATGATATGGATTGCCATTGAAGGGTCAGAAGAATAGAGAAAGAGGTGAAAAAGAATGACGTAGTCCATGTGGAGCCGCATCTCAACAACAATGGAACAGCTATAGGAGAAATTGTTTGAGGAACATATTGTCTATGCTAGTGAAATGAATGAGCCAGTATCATCAAATGTGGTATGTATGCAAAGACATTTGATATGATACAGTAAGCTAGGACAACAAGTGTAAATTCCATGTTATAGTTCGACTGTAATATGTCAAGTGTATCCAGAAATCAATACCATTTTCAAAATGCCACATATATCGGATGCAAAAAAAGTAAATGTTGTGATGTTCACAACATGCCCCATTTTACTCCTTAGCAAAATGAGGACCCCTGCTGTCGCTTTGCTTTTTCGCTTTTGGTTTGTTGTTCTGTTTGGTGGTAAAGGGAAAAGGGAGTCAAAATTTACAAACTTTGTTAGAAATAGAGAAAAAAAATGCATTTTTAGTACCGAGTCATGATATGGTTGGATTCCTTGTGAAAAATGAGCTAGGGTTGCTTTTTGAACCGTCTTAAAATTTGCCATATTTTGCAAGTTATGATCATTTTGGTAAAATGTACAATCAAGTTTTGCATCATATAGTGTCGGTTGTATGTCTTTTTCCTTGTTGGCATCTGGTTAAAATTTTGAAATATACATTCAGGGTGGATTTCAGGTTAAAATTGAATATTGTTTTGAGTTCCACTTTGTATCTCACATTTATATGTTCGGCAGGTCAGAACATACAAGACAAATGAACAAGGCATAGTATACAAACAGGGTCCATCAGCGTGACAATAACAATCAGAGTAACATTCTAAGCTTTCACCGACGAGGAGACTCATGCCGATGACAGGGCCAAGAGGGAAGGGAAAGGACTTAGTCGATCAAAGAGTTGCAAGCGGTTGCCATCGGTATGACAATTGCCTTCGGCATAGTTTGGAAATATCTCACCGATGGGGTGTGTCTCCCCAATAGCCATTGGCTATCAGCATAGCTTTCAACATCAGTGAAGTTTGAAGTTGTCTCCTGAAGGGAGGTTTCTCACCAAAAGAACAAAGGCTATCGGTGAAACAAGTAATAGTCAGAGTAAGCATTATTGCCTTTGCCGATAGACGGTGTTACGCTGATGGAAGGAAGAAGGGAAGGCTTTGGCAAGACTTACGCCGATCTAACATACGATCGATGAAATAAGGTGATCAGCGGGAGATGTTTAATGTCACACCGATAGATGGAAATAAAGGGCGATTGGCAAAATGATGGCCATCGGTGGGAAATGTTTTGACCGCACCGATGGAAGGAGGTTAGCCCGATGAAAGAAAAGACTTAACCAAATACAAGGGGATGCATCAGCCAAACAACAATGACCGAAGTGAAGTGTTAAGGCCTTTGCCGATGGACCATCTCACGCTGATATGGCTATCGGCATAACAAACAACAATTGGCCAAATATTTCGAGCACTCGCCGATAAGAGGTATCACGTTGATAACTATGAACGAAAAGACTTAGGCATTAAGGCCATTTCAGCCAGAACAAAGGGATCAGCAGAGAGGTTTTTAGACTCGCTGATAAGGAGTCTCACGCTGATGGAATGAATAAACGAATGAGCAGGGCCGTTTTGGCTAAACAATGATGATCGGCCAATCAATTTCTGGACTCACCGTTAGTGTTGATCACGCCGATGGGCGGGAAAAGGGCAGAGTGTTGGTTTTTGGAACATTTTTTAAGCCTCATTGCATTTTTTCTGGTCAACGATGGTTAACCCAACTGTTTTGGGCACCAAATAAGCATTTCAAATGCGCATTTTCATAGATTTGGGGCTCGATTTCCATATTTTGCACGGTCACACCTTGATTTAATCAGATGTTTTAGTTTCCTACTGTTCATTTGATGAAATAATACTTATTGCTTGTCTATTTTTGCAGGCTTGCAGTTGAGCGGGGAGCTAGAATTTAATGCCGATGACATCATGTAGAGGAGGAAATTAGATCTCAGGAGTAGAGGAAGACAAGGACGAGGGGCGAGGAAGTCAAAGGCCATTCATTGATAAGGACAAAATGCAGCTGAAAGCATTATTGCGGCAGACCACAGAAGTTATTGTTAACCTGCTAGGGTTTTCGAGTGGAATTTTTTGCCCAGGTTGGATGTATGTTCAGAGGTATTTTGGGAAACTAGTTCACCGAAATTTATTGTTGTAACCAGGGGTTTAGATTAGGGTTTTTTGGGCTGTATTGAGGACAATCAAAAAGTCTATATATTGGGCCTCTCTACACTGTAATACTTTACACAGGGATTTTAGGAACACAGGGATTTTAGCAATTTAGCTTAGAATAGTTTAGTTTAGAGGAGGTCGCCTGTTGTCTGCAATAAGGAATGCGTGGAACATCTGGCTTCCTTACTGTATCTGTAAAGCTTGTAAGTTCTCTGTAGTTTGATCAATGAAACTAAGAGTCATTTCGACATTGTAAATCATGCATGACTATCTGTTTCTAATAAAATTGAATCTAGAATTCTGCATCTATCTTCTGAGTGTTTTCCTGCTCTTCTTTGTGTTTTGAAACATTTTCTCTGAGAGCTTGCAATTTTAAGTGTATATTTGTGAAAATGCTCAGAACTTACATTTAAGGTTTTTTATTTGTGGATTTGATCAAATTGTTGTATGATTTATATAGTGCATAACAGAACAATTAGATCCTTTAGTAGATTTAAATGAAGTTTAGATTAGATCTTTCTAACTTTTCCCAACCCATCTGAAATACTTAGCTGAAAACATAGAAATTCAAAGGGAATTGTCTCACATTTGAAAGAGTGTGTATAACAGAGTTAAAAGTAGACAGTTTTCATAAATATAAGGAGAAGAAAGCTGCAATAATTCAAGAAAGATCATTTAAAGTCTTGCAACACAGTATAAGTTTATGCAAAAGGGATGAACAACATATTGACATTTATTAATCTTTTGCATAGTTTGAGTCTAGTAAACCAACAAGAAACCCTAAACTACGTAAGGCCCCTTGAATATTATAGCTTCACATCGACCAACTGAATTTGACCAACAGGTCAAGACCTGACCACAGTAAACTTGGGAATAAGTGAATCTTAAACGATTCCTTCATATCTTTCAAGTCAGTGTTGGTTCATTATATGTGAATTTTAACTTTTATTATGATTGCATCAAAACAATCACCAACAGTTTTTGGCGCTAGAAGGAGGGCCTGACTTGAGTTAGGGTTTGTTTCAAACTAGCTAATAACAGTGATAGAGTTGTTGATAACTGAGAGGGGGGGGGTGAATCAGTTATCCTAATTATTTCTTCTTTCTGAACTTTCTTATTAATCAATGCAGTATTAATTCAAACAAGCAAACATAACCAATAAATGGAGATACACATGACACAATATTTTTGACATGGAAACCCTGTTAAGGGAGAAAACCATGGGGTGATTAACCTAAAGATTATTCTCTATTAGAAGAATAAGGAAATACAAAATGGCACTTGCCAATTAGGGCTCATTGCCCAAGCACACTGCTCACAAGAGGCACACTGCCTACAAGAGACTCACTGTCTACAAAAAGAGTGTTATACAATACTTGAACTGATTGGTAGCATCTGCAAATGCTGGAGTTTAGTTTTGGTTAGGCTCAATACACTGATCTGTTGCACTTCATCTTTCCTCTTCCCTTAAGCTGCTTTCTTTCACATACCGGACCCTTCTTACTGCTTCTGCTCTGCTCTTCTACTTTTATTCACACATAACTAACAACCACAATGCACCTCACAACTAAATCCATTGTGTATATATATCCGCATTAGTGATTTCATCACCTTTCAAGTCGGCACCCAGAATAGTCAATTCTTTTCATAAACTTTGATATGTCGGCTGAATCCTTGCACACCAAGTAATGCGGATCAAGCATATACTTGTAGAAGTCATCAATCATGTTGGCCAAACATAACTTATGCCTTAAGAACCTTTTCCATCATCAGTAACACATCCAGAAAATAGTTTGATGTTCTGTCAGTCAATTCTTCCTTTGTTCACACTGTCACTCAAGAACTTGGTAGTCAAGTATTCATATCTTTTACCTCATCTATCACTGGAGGCTAAATCCTTGGAATCTATCACTCAAGGTAGTCCTCTTGACTTCCCCAAATCTGCACTTCACCAAGATACTTCCTCTGAGAGATCCAGACCTGTCTGTCGGACCTTGCCACATGCTCTATTCTTATTTACCGGACCACAACATTCTTCACTCTGACTTCCAGTAGAGACACACCATGTCCTGCGGATGTGTGGGATGAACTTTGTTGCCATCAATGACAACAATCATGAATCCATATAGTGTCTCTTGCCAACAATCTCCCCCTTTGGCATTGATGGCAACACTTATTGAAAAATGACTAAGTGTTTACACTATGCTCCCCCTTGGCTGATGCTCTATTTTTATATACATTTTCCGGAGCTCCCCCTTAGTTGGATTCCTCATTTTTCACTGCTCCTCACTCCCCCTTTGACATCAATGGTAAAGGGTAGGGTCCGCATACCAAAATTTTCAAAAATTTTTTTTACTATACTTAGCCGTATACATATGGAATACTTACATATACTATAGTATGTCTGCAAAAGTTGTTTTCAGTTGAATGAATTCAATAGCCCAACTTTGCTTCATTCTGTCCAAAATTGATAAATGACCGCTCAATAGAAAAGCAAACACATCTGCCCTTTTTAGATCAGTTGGATCATTTGTCTGAGCTGTGATTTGAGCTTCTTTTATGGCCTCATGCATGGCCTCTAACTTAGGGATAATTATCCCTCTGAGCTCACTTAACCTGCTTATTCTATTTTTCTTCTCTTTTTCAAGCTTCTTAATCTCATTCAAAACTACAACCGTTTGACATTCTTGATTTATTATTGATATAGAAAGTGGATCAAAATTTTGAGAAAGTTTTAACAGTTTATCCCCCTGTTCTTTCATTTTCTTCTCAATCTCCACTGTTGCTTTGGACCAGGAAATACAAAATTTGTATACTTCACCGCCATCTTTAAGAGCATTTTCTAAGCTCTTTATCCCAATATTCATATTTCTCCTATCATTAGTGATCAACACTTGTACCTCTGAGAATCTCTTATCCAAAAACTCCTTCTGGACCTTTTCTTCAGCTGACTTCTCTAGAGAATCAAAATGTGTATTAACACTGCTGACTAGAGTTTTGAGATTACCAGATGAGGAGGCTGTGGGATCCTTTTGAAATGATGGCATAATCTTTTCTAGCACTTCGGAAGTAGCTTCTATCAACTCACAGTCTTCCATATGAGACTTAAGGAGTTTTTCGTTAGCCTTTGCGCTAGCAAATGAAGCTATCTTCATTGTCTGTACCGAAGAAAGAGAGTCAAAATTGAATGGTCCTTATAGAAGCTCCGGTTCATCAATCTCCATTGTTTCTTTGTTCAATAATTCTTGGATAGTTTGTGCAGTGTCTCTTGTCGGAGACAGATGTTTCTTCTCTTCTGTAATTTTTGAGCTATCCCTTGGAGCTTTTTCTCCTTCTTCATTCATACCACTAGCAGTTGTGGTCTTGTCTATTGAGTCTTCTCTCCCTCTGCCACCTTGGTACTGTCAACTTCTTTTTCCTTCACTTCAGCTTCTTTCTCCTATACTTTGTCTTCTCCTTTAGATCTAGAGGCTGTAGGGGAAACCGAAGGAGAGATAGTTATTTGTTCATGAGTCACCTCTTCTAGAATAGGGGATTCTGAGCCCTTGTCTTTACCAGAGTCCTCTGAGATGGGAATGTTGAACTTTTTAAGAGCATTTTGAAGGATCTCTTCAATCTCTTTTGCCACTTTGTCAGTTTCACCAAGCATGAGCTGATTCATCCTGGCTTTGCTCCGGAACTCAGCCTTGCACTCTTTAAAGATCATATTCATTTGTTGCAGAGTGATTGAAGGGAAGAGCTGAATGGCGACCTATTCCCGGATCTCGAGATCTTTTGCTCGAGCATTGTTCTTCCTCATTTCAAGCCTTTTCTCTAAGCTTTTGGGAATTAGAGAGATAATTTCAATAAAGGCTTTGTTGTAGGTGTTCAAAAACTGAATTGTGGCTTCCTCCAGAATCTTTTTATCTGCTTCATCATATTCATCATAGAATTCTGTTAAGGGTTGCAAGTTTCCATCCACAGTGACTACTTTCACTACAACATCTAAGGATAGAGTGGGTTTTTCAGTAAATTCCTCTTCCTTCTCTTCTTCTCCTTGACCGGTAGAGTGTTCACCAGATGATTTCTTCTTCTTCTTCTTTATTTCCTTTATTCCCTCATCTGATTCAGTTTCCTCTTCATCTCTTTGACTTGTATAAGCCCTTGTGGCTTTTATCTTTGATCTTTTCTCTCCTTTGCCGGATGCCTAGACTTTCGGTTTTGATGTTTTTGAGCTTGTGGCTGTGACAAGTGCAGATCTCTTTGATGATCTGGTCCAGGTGGAGGTTTCTACTGGAGCACTTTCCTTGCTTTTCTTTTCTGTCTCTTTCTTCTCTTCCTCAGCCTTTCACCTCTTTTTCCTATTGGAATCAAGTGCCTCCTTTGAGATGCCAAAACTTTTTGCAACTTCCTCAACTTCTTTTCTTACCTTTCTTTTGATTTTTGGCTGCCTTAGCTCAGTGTGAATTTTCACACTTAGTTCTTCAAAGGTTCCAAATCTTTCTGCTTTTGGGTCCTTTGGTTGACTGAGCATGTGTTGAACATGCAGCTCTACAATTTGTTCATCAACTTCATACCCCATAGGCATGATCTAGACTGTCCTTGGCTCTATTGCCTCCATTAGGCATTGATCAGTGTCTACCATGAAGCACACTGTATCCTTGTATTTCTCAACTACTAATTTGGGGATTCTTTCTCTGATTTGCATTGTATTTTGAAAGTGTTTCAAGTAACCCCACAGAGCTGTATTCCTTGCCTTAGCATCCCCAAGTTCATGCAAGTAATCTCTGATCTGGACTGCTACTGGTTTGTCATTATGCCATACCCATCCATTTGATCCAGGCAGCTCATTCATGAAGTAGAAAAATAGATATAATATTAGTGCACCATATTTGAAAGAGTTCTTCTTGTCCTTTTTGATCTTTTGTATGTTTTCCATTAATTGGCTTAAAAGAAGTTCACAGAGATCATATTCTGCATTCTTTCTCAGCATCTCATAGGCAGTATATACTGCAGTTCCGGATACTGAATTCTCCCTATTGGAGTGATATATCTTGTATCCTATTATCATAGATGCAAACTTGATATTCGAGTCAGTAATATCTTCAATGGTCATTGCCCTCTTATCAAATTTTGATCTGGTGGCCTCAGTTACAATATTATTTTTGACAGATTTGAGGACAGGTATCCCTCTGGAAGAGTATAGACTAGTTACTGCCCTAATTGCCTCCTTTGTGATCTTGCAAGGTCTGTTCAGCCATAGGAAGTTATCATGCACCCTACTCAATACCTACCAGACCCATTCATCTTCTTCAAAGCAGGGGAAATGAATGAATTGATCAAAATGTTTTTCCTGTATACCCTTATATTCTGGTTTAAGCTCAAAAGCATCATCTAACAGTTGTTTGTGATAGATATCTCTTAGTTTGAATTCCCCAAACTCCTCAATATTTGTATGTATGTAAACCCTAATGTCTTCTATGTGCAAAATGCCATGCGAAACACTAGAGAATGCTCTTAAGGGATCTACCTCCAATGATTTGTATGGATGTTTCTTAAATTCAGGTCAGGGCCTATCAGAGATCTTTACTATATTTAGAGTATCCATCTTTCAAAAGATTTGCAGTGAGATATTGAAAAATAGAAAATACCTTTTGCGCCTTTCAGTTTCACGGAGATGGCCGGATTGATTTTTGGATGAATTGACTTCTGCAAATGATCTTCGGTGAACTTGAGAAATTTTGTTGCAGAGCTCCACTTTTCATTTCTTCTTGAATGCAGAATGAATAAGTGATTAATGAGAAAAATCCTTATATTGCTCCGCAAACCCTAATGTCAGGTTGCAATAAATGCTCGACCTAAGTTATTCCAGTTTGCCTTATTCAGATGACTTGAAGAACTGGATCAATCTTGATCTTTAAACATCTTGCGGATCTTCCAAATCTTAACCACAGTTTGTCTGGATGTTGCCCTTATGAACCCTTCAATCTGCAACTCTTCTTGTGCCAGTTCCAGCACCAATTGACTGGCTAGGGGAACAAGGTTTTTTTTTGTATCTCCCCCTGAGCCAGAGCTCACCTTTTTAATTTTTGGAAGGAATATCAGCACCAGAGTCTGGTGCGGATCCAACCTCTACATTCTCTGTACTTTTCTTTACCCAAATCTTGTTCATTTCACTTTTAACTTCATCCGCATTCACTTTTTGTTTCCCCTTATCTTGATTCTGATTATGATATACCGGACCTCTTTTGTCCTGATTCTTACTTCTACAGAATTTTGCACTATGACTAGATCTATTGCAGATTTGGCAAAAAACATTTCTTTACATATTTGACTGATATCCTCTAGATCTACATTGATTAGCCATATGACCTATTCTATTGCATGCAAAGCATCTACCATTGAATGATTTGTCCATTTGCATATTTCTGCATTCATGAGATTTGTGACCATACCTTTTGCAGTTAAAACACTGTCCGGAGAAGGATGAATTAGTCTGATTCATTCTCTTTCTACACTGATTAACTTTGTGACCAAAGTGATTGCAGTTGTGGCAGTATCCATTGAAGGATGGATATCTTTGAGCATTGGGCTGTCTTACCGGAGGTCTTCTAGACCTGTTCCTTGGATTTTCTAATCCAAAATTCTTCTGACCTGATCCGGAGCTTTCTCCTTTCTCATATCCCAAACCACACTTATCATCTGCCCTCTTTTGACTTCCAAGAAGAACTTCAAGTTGAGCAGAACTTATCTTGAATTTCTCTTTATATTTATTTGTTGTTTGAAGATCCCTTTTGAGAGAGACAATTTGATCCTCAAGTTTTTCTTCATTTTCTTTAGCATCTTCAGGATCAGATTCAAGATGTCTAATAATTCTATCTATTTGGTGGCAATCTTCTAATTTCTCCTTGAGAGATTGTCTTAGATTATCTTCAGTTTTTCTTTTCTCTTCAACTTCTTGGGTAAATTTCATAACTCCTGATTCCATTTCATGTCTTACCATAATGATTTCTTTTGATAACTTTTCACATAACTTGGTTTTCTTAGTCAAATCTTCATTTACATCATTTGCTTCACCTTGTCTTGCCAATTGTTGAAGCAACTCCTTTCTCTTTTTCATAGAGAGACTTAATTTGTCTTTTAGTTCTCTCATGAAATCATCAGCCTGTTTGAGTCTTTCCTTTAATTCATTGACTTTAGAGTTTGACTGTTCAAGATCCTTAAGGGCAGTCTTGAGTTGCTCCTTTAAACCATATGCATCCATTTAGATTCCTAGATCTTCCTTGAGCTGTTAGACTCTGTTAGGAGGAACTTAGCTCTGATACCAATTGTTGATAACTGAGAGGGGGGGTGAATCAGTTATCCTAATTATTTCTTCTTTCTAAACTTTCTTATTAATCAATGCAGCATTAATTCAAACAAGCAAACATAACCATGAAATGGAGATACACATGACACAATATTTTTGATGTGGAAACCCTGTTAAGGGAGAAAACCATGGGGTGATTAACCCAAAGATTATTCTCTATGAGAAGAATAAGGAAATACAAAATGGCACTTGCCAATTAGGGCTCACTACCCGAGCACACTACTCACAAGAGGCACACTACCTACAAGAGACTCACTGTCTACAAAAAGAGTGTTATACAATACTTGAACTGATTGGTAGCATCTGCAAATGGTAGAGTTCAGTTCCGGTTAGGCTCAGTACACTGATCTGCTGTACTTCATCTTTCCTCTTCCCTTAAGCTGCTTTCTTTCACATACCAGACCCTTCTTACTGCTTCTGCTCTGCTCTTCTACTTTTATTCACACATAACTAACAACCACAATGCACCTCACAACTAAATCCATTGTGTATATATATCCGCATAAATGATTTCATCACCTTTCAAGTTGGCACCTAGAATAGTCAATTCTTTTCACAAACTCTGATCTGTCAGCTGAATCCTTGCACACCAAGTAATGCGGATCAAGCATATACTTGTAGAAGTCATCAATCATGTTGGCCAAACATAACTTATGCCTTAAGAACCTTTTCGATCATCAGTAACACATCTAGAAAATAGTCTGATGTTATGTCAGTCAGTTCTTCCTCTGTTCACACTGTCACTTAGGAACCCAGTACTCAAGTATTCATATCTTTTACCTCATCTCTCAGCGGAGGCTAAATCATTGGAATCTATCACTCAAGGTAGTCCTCTTGACTTCCCCAAATCTGTACTTCACCAAGATACTTCCTCTGAGAGATCCGGACCTTTCTGTCGGACCTTGCCACATGCTCTGTTCGTGTTTACCGGACCACAACATTCTTCACTCTGACTTCCGGTAGAGACACACCATGTCCTGCGGATGTGTGGGATGAACTTTGTTGCCATCAATGACAACAATCATGAATCCATATAGTGTCTCTTGCCAACAAGAGTGACTAGGTCTAGATCTAGTTCAGGGGATATTTTTGTGCAACTACCTGATACAAGGTGAAGTAAGAGCCCTTTGATTTGGAATCCTAAAATATCGCAAGCAGGAAGTTCATCTGGATCACCTCTGGGTCACCTTTTAACATACGTAACATTGTGAGTCCTGACAGATCACTATTTAGATCTTTAAATCTTGGTTCAGGTACTCCTAGAGGTCCTAATCTTCCTATAAATCCTATCCCACCAATCAATCCAGGTATTCCTACAAGTTCAGGTCAAGCTCAAGTGCCCACAATGGCTTATTTCGATGTCCACTCTCCCATAGCGTTCCCTGATTATAATGAGATGCCCAAGAATCTGGAGAAGATATGTCCTAAATACCAGTTGCACCAAGACCCAAAAGATCACATTAGAATATTTAAGGAAGCATGTTTTAGGGCGAGATTAGAGCACGAGGATGTTGTGAGTAGATTGTTTCCCTACACCTTTAATGAACAAGCCTCTAACTAGTATGTAAACCTACCCAATGGTTACATTTCTTCCTGGTCACTTATGGAAGAAGCATTTCTGTCAAGATTTAGAGGACCCATTGATCCTTGTGTCTTGTATCATAAACTGGCTACTATAAAATGAGGTGAGGGAGAGCTGATTGATAATTTCAATGACAGATTTCAAAAGGCCTACTCTTGGCTAGTAGCCCCTTACACTGTGGATGATGATACATTGTTGGCTATGTACTATGCAGCCTTGGATCCTTTAACTAACATGTTTATCAAAAGAAAACCTGACATAGATTCAATATCCAAAGCCTATAAAGAGGCAGCCTCAGTAAATCAAGAGATGAGGCGTACAACTTATAGCCCATTTGTTAATCGAGGGAATTTTGGGGTACAGAATCAGGCACAACCATGGAATGGAGCCCCTATGCATCACACTCCATTATTAAATTCAGTTCCTTCTTACACACCTGTGTACAGTCCTACTCCAATCCAAACCATAGCTCCTTACACGAGTAACACTTCTAATAACAGTCAAAATAATGGTCAGCCTTTCTTCCAACCTCCTAGTGATACAACTGTGGTAAAAGCAAAAGAGGATAGGGAAGAGATTAAAGAAATCATTGCACATTTGAAAAGGTTAACCACCGAAGTGACACAACTAAGAAACAAGAACCTCTATGGAAAAGGCAACCAAAACTACAATCAAAATCAGAATTATAACCAAGGCCAAAATCCAAACTATAGTTCTAATCAAAATCAGCATTACAATCAGAACTACAATCAGAGCCATACCCAAAATAACAACTAGGTCCAATGTTGAAATCAGAGCCAAAACTATAATCAGCATCAAGGCCCTAGCCAGGGGCAACCAATGCAAAATAGAGGGCCAGTGGTAGATAATAGGACCTGGGGCAATAATAACAGAAATAAGAATCAGCCTAGGCCACCCAAGACATGGAACACTAGGCCCAACAATGATACTCTAGCTTCTCCTTTTGAGAATATAGATAATCATGATGCAAAACAAATAGCTAGCATCCAAATGGCTAGTACAGCACCCAAAAATTGGTGCAGATTTCACAATACCAATGCCCATGCTGAGCATGACTGTCCACAGTTCCATTTAGCAGCTAGCATATTCAATATAGATGTCCACCCTCCTACTTCTGAATTTCTCATTCCCAAGGGTAATGAGGTAGTACCCTCGGGGTATGATACAACTTTAGTTTTAGAAACCTTTACCTTTGCAACCACAGAAGAGAAAGAGGATGAACCATACTTTTGTGAAAATCTTTATCCTGAATCAGCCTTTGTGTTAAATGCTTTTCAGTTTCCCTTTGAAACTGAAAATGAGGTATTAATTGAAATAGAAGAGGTGCAGGCTTTTCAACAAGCAAATAAAAACCACACCTACAATTTGAGGAACAACACTAGGCCAGGAGGACCTTCCACCACTTCCATTCCTCCTAACAACTTCAACACGCCCCCAAATCAAAATGCCAGCAACAATCCTGCCGTCCTTAAAGCTAATCATCATACAAATAGTGGAACAACAAAACAAAAGGCCCAAACAAGTAATACCGAAACGATAGAGACAACAAGATTAATGAATTACTTGTCAGAAGAAATAAAGAAAATTAAGGTTAGTATACCTCTGAATGAATTATTGAAAACTCCAGGGATCAGGAATGCTTTTATAAAATCTCTGGATACATCTGTGACTGGTGATGTTGCTACTGATATAACTGTTCCTAGTAGAGATTCACCACCTAAAGAGAAAAGTAAGAAAGTTGAGCAGCCTTCCAATACAAATGTAGTAATACATGCAGATAAAAGGGATACTCCCCCTTTCTTGTTAACTATTAGATTGTGTGGGAAGAACATACACAACTGCATGGTAGACTCTGGTGCCTCAGCCATTGTAATGCCCTTAGGAATATGCAAAACTCTCAGGCTGACTCCCACCAAATCTGCCAAGGTTGTCACACAATTAGATAAGACTGAGGTTAGCGTGATAGGAGAACTCATGAACATTCAGATGCAATTAGCTTCAGACCCTAGGGTAAGCCAAATCATTGACATTCAAGTAGTGGATATACCCATAAATTATGGAATGTTGCCGAGTAGGGATTGGTCCAAGACATTAAATGGATATATGGCCACTGACTTTTCACATATGTGGCTACCTTGGAGAGGCATCCCAAACCAGATTAGAATAGAGGCAGAGCCCAGGATGAAACACATGATAACAGAGTATAATCAAACTAATGAAATATTGTATGCTACTATTGAACCTGGTGTTTATAGAATTACTAACAATAGGGTGCAGATTGAAGAAATCATGATGTTAAACATTAGAAAAAAATGTGTCAGCAATAGGACAACATTATTCATTGAGTCTGATAGAAATTCTTCAGATGAAGAAAACAATGCAATAGGCAAATTTGGTTATGCCATTAGACAAGAGGTGGAAGAATGCATTAAACAAAATCTGCCAGTCCAATGTAAACTGAATAAAAATAGGTGTAGAGTCCATGATAGGCCACATTCTGAGGAGAGTTGCAGAATGTGCAAAGACATCATTGAATATGAATACAAAAAATGCATAAAGAGGGTAGAGTTACCAGAGGAAAATGTGAATCCTGATCAAGCACAGAAATATGTTCAGAGTAATGAGGATGCTCTAATTTCAGATTTAGGAGAGGGAATAGAAGACAGGGGTAGTTGTCTTTCTGATTCGCAAGCTGAAAATACACATATGCAAGTTGACCAAATGGAAATACCCATGAATAAACATACCAGCCCCTCACATGTGATAAAAGAGACAAAGCATGCCAAGATAAAAGGTTAGAAAAGTAAAGATGGTATGTGGATGTTAAAATGTGATGGGTCCAAATCAAAACAGGGTGTGGGTGCAGGTGTTGAACTCATAGATCCTCAGGGTAAATCACATCTGGCAGCATATAGATTACAATTTTCCTGTACTAACAACATTGCTGAATATGAGGCCCTAATTTTAGGACTTGTCATGGCCATCAAGAAAAAGGTGAAAACGATCAAAGTATTTTCAGACTCTGAACTAGTAGTCAGACAAGTAAGGAAACTATATGCCTGCAATTACAAGAAAATGATTTGTTACAGACATAGAGTATGGGGTTTAATAGATTTATTTGATGCATTCAACATAGAGCACATCCCTAGAGAGCTGAACCACAGGCTAGATGCACTAGCAGTTGCTGCTAGTACACTAGAACCCTTGACACTGTCAGGATTGAAATGATTTGTTGTTGAATTAGTTAATATTCCCAGTATCCCAGACAATGTTACACACTTTCAGGTATTTGGAGGAGATCAACAAATTATTAATTTTCTGACTTGTAATGAGGTATTTGAGGCTCAAATCATTGATGAGCAAGAAAGCCCTGAGACAACATGGGACGAAGAGGATATAATCAACTTGAAGAGCAACTTCTTACCCAAAGGGGTAATTGAATTAGAACATATCTTTGACTTCGATGGAGTAATAAGATAGAAGGACTTGCCCAAAATAGAAGGGGGTAAGTGCAATTTACACAACTTAGGGGTAGAGCAAAATCCACAAAATGTGCTGATTGGGAAGGCTTGCTCTGAGAAAATTAGAAAAGAAATTTTAGACACTCTGAAAGATTATAAACACATAATAGCATGGACCTATGAAGACTTGAAAACATTTGATAAGTCCATCATAACTCACGTAATACCTTTAAGGCCAGAGGTTAAGCCATTTAGACAGAAACAAAGCCCTGTGAACGCTATCCTAGAGCCTTTAATCTTTGAGGAAGTTAAAAAGTTGCTGTCTGTTGGGATAATTTTTCCAATTAGGCATTCAATTTGGGTAGCTAACTTAGTACCAGTAAGGAAGAAAAATAGAGACATTAGGTTATGCGTAGATTTTAGAAATTTGAACAAAGCATCTAAAAAGGATAATTATCCTCTACCTCCAATGGACGAAGTACTGCAAGCAGTAAATGGGGCAAAGATGATGTCTTTTTTAGATGGTTTCTCAGGTTATAACCAAGTCTTGATTGATAGAGAAGATAGATTAAAAACCACCTTCACTTGCAAATGGGGAAATTATGCATATAGGCGAATGCCTTTTGGTCTGATCAATGCAGGTGCCACTTTTCAGAGAGCCATGGACATTACATTCCGTGGATTATCAGGTAAGTGCATTGTTGTGTATATGGATGATTTGACTGTGTATTCCAAGGATGCATCCACCCACGCTGAAGATCTCAGAAAAATACTCAAGCAATGTGAAAGGTATGGGATTTCCCTTAATCCTAAGAAATGTATATTTGGCGTAACTGAAGGTAAATTATTAGGCCATGTCATTTCTAAAGATGGAATTTTGATTGATCCGGATAGAATAGAATCCATAAAAAATTTGGAAATACCAAACAGTAGGAAAGAGTTGAAATCATTTTTTGGTAAAATTAACTTTGTTCGGAAGTTTATCATGGGTTTTGTAGAGATCGTGCAGTCGTTAAATGCCATGTTGAAGAAAGATGTCCAGATGGAGTGGACACCTATGGCTAGGGCTGCATTCAAAGATATCAAAGAGGCAATTTCTAATGCTCCTGTATTGGCAAGTCCAGACTACACAAGCCCGTTTTACATATACTCCTTTGCATCTTCTCATTCAGTCGCGACTGCCTTAACACAGAAAGATGAAAACAATGAAGAAAGGCCCATCGCATTCATGAGTGCACCTCTGAAGGATGCACAGTTGAGATATCTAGACACTGAGAGACAAGCATTTGCATTAGTGAGGGCCGTGAAAAAATTCAGACATTACATTCTGTGCAACCAGATCAAAGCCATAGTGCCAGACACAGCTGTAAAGATGTTGCTGATGCAAAACGAGCCTAGAGAAAAGAGAGCCAAGTGGATCACCATGCTGCAGGAGTTTGAAATGGAAATCATTCCCATGAAGCTGGTTAGAGGGCAGGTGTTGGTACAAACAATAGCAAATACGGATCCAAATTTGATAAAATAGCAATACGTATTGAATTCCTAGAACGCATCAGACTGGTATGGAGATCTAAATGCCTTTTTAATAACTAGAAAGTACCCAAATAAGATGAAAGCTTCTTAGAGGAGAGCTTTGAAGATTAAAGCACAGAAATATATGGTGCAAAGTGGTCTTCTATTCAAGAAGAACCATGATGGAATTTATTTGAGATGTCTAAACAGAATTGCATGACAAGTACGGAACCGGCCATGGTTCCCATCTAGCTACAACACACAATATATTCAGGGTGGGCTATTACTGGCCCACGATGTTCAAAGATACTAAGAATCACATCAGAAGTTGCCACACCTATCAGACTGTAGCAGATAAGGGGAGAAATCAGGCCAATCCACTACAACCTGTGATTGAATCAAGACCGTTTGCACAGTGGGGCTTGGATTTTATTGGAGTCATCAATCCTCCATCTTCTGCAAGACACAAATTTATACTGACGGTGACAGACTACTGTACAAGGTGGACTGAGGCTACCTGCTGCAAATTCTCCACAACTGAGGTAGTTATCAAGTTTCTTGAAGAAAACATCATCACCAAGTTTGGAACTCCCTATTCATTGGTATGTGATAATGGCCCTGCTTTCTCTTCTTTAAAGTTTTCTAAATGGGCATTTGAATACGGGATCATTTTAAGGTTTTCTTCAAATTATTATCCTCAAGGTAATGGATTGGCTGAATCAACGAACAAAATTTTATTAGACATAGTCAAGAAGTTGATTACAAAGAGTCCTAGAGAGTGGAATACCCTGTTAAGATATGCATTATGGGTAGATAGGACCAAGTTTAAGACAACTTTAGGTAGCACACCTTATCATTTAGTTTATGGGACTGATCCCATACTTCCAGTAAATCTGAGAATACCAACCTGGAAGTTTGCCAATGAGTATCTAGGCTTTGATAACTATAGGGAAGCCAGGATAGTACAAATGCTAAAATTAGATGAGAAAAGAGGTCAAGCCATCAAGAAGTTTGCCAAACACCAAGCGGTTGTTAAGAGGTGGTTTGATAAAAGGGCAAGAGTCAAAACATTTAGGATATCAGACTTAGTGCTGTGCTGGGACAAAGCACATGAAAAAAAGGGGAGTCATGGAAAATTTGATAAACTATGGTTAGGTCCATTGCAGGTCTCTGAAATAATAGGAGACAATACATTTAGACTCAAGACCTTGATAGGGGAAGAGGTGCCATTGCCAGTTAATGGATAACATTTGAAACACTACTTCCAGGCCTGAGGTAAAGGGCAGTCCATTTTGGTGTAATATAGTGTAAGTAATGTACAGTTCTTTTGTTGTTTTCTTTTTTTGGGGTTGGCTGTTTGTATAGTTTTGTTTTCTGTTTCTTTCTGTTTGTTGTTTTGTTTCTGTTTGTACAGTTTTGTCTTCTTTTGCTTTTTGTACAATCTGTCTATTGTTTCATTTATTGTTTTCTCCTCAGCAGGGATCTTTGTCTTACTTTAGAGTAATAAGGGGCAAGCCAGTAACCATTGAAAACGGTATAAAATTTAGAATATTCAGGTTAATCATTTGCAATTTATGCATAAATTGTTGTGACTGTCATGAATGTAGAGAGTTGTCTAGCTTCTGAAATTTAGTATTCAATAAATCTGATTGAGAATTCAAGGAGGTTTCTCACGACGACACACCTAAAATCCTTGGGTTTGTTGAACCTACCAATGTAGATATTAGGTGAAAAATCTGAGGTCACCCTTGCTACCATTACAATTCTCAGCTTAATTTCAGCAAGTGCTCACTCCTTGCATCTTGAAGTAACAATTGCTATATCTTGTGAAATCTCTTTCAAAAATTAGAAAATATAAAATATAAAAAATAAATAAAGTGGATTATACTGAAAATCTAGATTAAGCCATCTAAGTAACTCTACCGGGGCTATAGATGCTCGCTGGCAGTGGGGCTCTACTTAGGAGAATTGTAACGATAACCTTGCCGAGGCTATAGATGCTCGCTGGCAGCAAGGCTCTATCTGGTCAGCTATGAGGGAATATCCTCAACTACGTAGGCTAATGTCAGTCACTGGTTTGTTCAACTGATCTTCAAGATGAGGATAATTAATCACTTGCACATACTTAAACTAAAAATGAAAATTTATGCACCCTTACTGAATACCTTAGGTCTCAAGTTGGATAATAATTTGCGGGAAAGATAGTCGAAAGTTATGGATTTATTTCATTTAGTTTTCTTAAATGCTCTAAATTTAATTGTTTTTTTTGGTTGCTAGTTGTTGTGATGTTCACAACACGTCCCATTTTACTCCTTAGCAAAATGAGGACCCCTGCTATTGCTTTACTTTTTCACTTTTGGTTTGTTGTTCTGTTCGGTGGTAAAAGGAAAAGGGAGTCAAAATTTGCAAACTTCATTAGAAATAGAGAAAAAAAATGCATTTTTAGTACCAAGGCATGATATGGTTGGATTCCTTGTGAAAAATGAGCTAGGGTTGCTTTTTGAACCGTCTTAAAATTTGCCATATTTTGCAAGTTATGATCGTTTTGGTAAAATGTACAATCAAGTTTTGCATCATACAGTGTCAGTTGTATGTCTTTTTCCTTGTTGGCATCTGGTTAAAATTTTGAAATATACATTCAGGGTGGATTTCAGGTTAAAATTGAATATTGTTTTGAGTTCCACTTTGTATCTCACATTTATATGTTCGGTAGGTCAAAACATACAAGACAAATGAACAAGGCATAGTATACAAACATCGTCCATCTGCGAGACAATAACAATTGGAGTAACATTCTAAGCTTTCGCCAATGAGGAGACTCACACTGATGATAGGGCCAAGAGGGAAGGGAAAGGACTTAGTCGATCAAAGAGTTGCAAGCGGTTGCCATTGGTATGACAATTGCCTTCAGCATAGTTTGGAAATATCTCGCCGATGGGGTGTGTCTCCCCGATAGCCATTGGCTATCGGTATAGCTTTCAACATCGGTGAAGTTTGAAGTTGTCTCCCGAAGGGAGATTTCTCGCCGAAAGAACAAAGGCTATCGGTGAAACAAGTAATAGTCGGAGTAAGCACTATTTCCTTCGCTGATAGACGGTGTTACGCCGATGGAAGGAAGAAGGGAAGGGTTCGGCAAGACTTACGCCAATCTAACATACGATCGATGAAATAAGGTGATCGGCGGGAGATGTTTAATGTCACGCTGATAGATGGAAATAAAGGGCGATCAGCGAAACGATGGCCATCGGTGGGAAATGTTTTGACAGCACCGATGGAAGGAGGTCAGCCTGATGAAAGAAAAGGCTTAACCAAATACAAGGGGATGCATCGGCCAAACAACAGTGATCGGAGCGAAGTGTTAAGGCCTTCGTCGATGGACCATCTCATGCTGATATGGCTATCGGCATAACAAACAATGATCGGCCAAATATTTTGAGCACTCGCCGATAAGAGGTATCACGCCGATAACTATGAACAAAAAGACTTAGGCATTAAGGCCATTTCGGCCAGAACAAAGGGATCGGAAGAGAGGTTTTTACACTCGTCGATAAGGAGTCTCACACTGATGGAATGAATAAACGAATGAGCAGGGCCGTTTCGGCCAAACTATAATGATCGACCAATCAATTTTTGGACTCACCGTTAGTGTTGATCACGCCGATGGGCGGGAAAAGGGCAGAGTGTTGGTTTTTGGAACATTTTTTGAGCCCGATTGCATTTTTTCTGGTTAGCGATGGTTGACCCGACTATTTTGGGCACCGAATAAGCATTTCAAACGCACATTTTCACATATTTGGGACCTGATTTCCATATTTTGCATGGTCACACCTTGATTTAATCAAATGTTTTAGTTTCCTACTATTCATTTGATGAAATAATACTTATTGCTTGTCTGTTTTTGCAGGCTTGCAGTTGAGTGGGGAGCTGGAATTTAATGGTGATGACATCACGCAGAGGAGGAAATCAGATCTCAGGAGTAGAGGAAGACAAGGACGAGGGGCGAGGAAGTCAAAGGACATTCATTGATAAGGACAAAATGCAGCTGAAAGCATTATTGTGGCAGACCATAGAAGTTATTGTTAACTTGCTAGGGTTTCTGAGTGGCATTTTTTGCCCAGGTTGGATGTATGTTTAGAGTTATTTTGGGAAACTGGTTCACCGGCATTTATTGTTGTAACTAGGGGTTTGAACCAGGGGTTTAGATTAGGGTTTTTTGGGCTGTATTGAGGACAATCAAAAAGTCTATATATTGGGCCTCTCTACACTGTAATACTTTACACATGGATTTAAGGAACACAGGGATTTTAGCAATTTAGCTTAGAATAGTTTAGTTTAGAGGAGGTCACCTATTGTCTGCAATAAGGAATGGGTGCAACATCTGGCTTCCTTACTATATCTGTAAAGCTTGTAAGTTCTCTATAGTTAGATCAATGAAACTAAGAGTCATTCTGACATTGTAAATCATCCATGACCATCTGTTTCTAATACAATTGAATCTGGAATTCTGCATCTATCTTCTGAGTGTTTTCCTGCTCTTCTTTGTATTTTGAAACATTTTCTCTGAGAGCTTGCAATTTTAAGTGTATGTTTGTGAAAATGCTCAGAACTTACATTTAAGGTTTTTTATCTGTGGATTTGATCAAATTACTATATGATTTATATAGTGCATAACAGAACAATTAGATCCTTTGGTAGATTTAAATGAAGTTTAGATTAGATCTTTCTAACTTTTCCCAACCCGTCTGAAATACTTAGCTGAAAACGTAGAAATTTAAAGGGAATTGTCTCACATTTGAAAGAGTGTGCATAACAGAGTTAAAAGTAGATAGTTTTCATAAATATAAGGAGAAGAAAGCTGCAATAATTCAAGAAAGATCATTTAAAGTCTTGCAACATAGTATAAGTTTATGCAAAAGGGATGAACAACATATTGACATTTATTAATCTTTTGCATAGTTTGAGTCCAGTAAACCAACAAGAAACCCTAAACTACGTAAGGCCCCTTGAACATTACAGCTTCACATCGACCAACTAAATTTGACCAACAGGTCAAGACCTGACCATAGTAAACTTGGTATTAAGTGAATCTTAAATGATTCCTTCATATCTTTCAAGTCAGTTTTGGTTCATTATATGTGAATTTTAACTTTTGTTATGATTGCATCAAAACAATCACCAACAGTAAATATGAGTTATCATGTTTTGGAAGCAAGAACAGTTAAGGAACAACATTACAAATGGTCAATGTAACATCATTTTATCTTAAATAGAATAACATACATGCTGATTGACATATTTCATCATGAGGAATATGCAAATACATAAGGGTTCCCAGGAGCAGCCAAGGAATGTATTTCTTTGCAAAATATTAAAGACTCACATCTTCTATGCACATGAATAGAAAGTGATAGAAGAAATAGTTCATTTCTTGAGCTTTTCTATCAAGGGCTTGTTATTTACAAACTCTTATCATGAAAATTTGGGAAAACTTCAAAAATAAAAGGCACATTAATGTTCTTCCTTCTAGTTTTTCATTCTTATATCATAATAGCCATTTGAGGATCTCACTTTTGAAGCACAGAAAGAATCATAAATGAAGCCCATTCTTTTTAAAATCAAAATTATCTAAGGGTTTCAAAGTTCAATTGCAGATATGTAAGGAAAAATATTAGCTCTTAAATCTGCAAGAGCCTTACATAGCAGACAAAAGATGCTCAGAAAATCAAGTGGTCACGGGTAGTGACAGAGGGTATGAATCTCTTTTCTTAGCCATTTTGACCCACTTGGGGATTCAACCAAATATATATAGGCAGATACAATACAAATGCAAACTTTGGGATTCTTCTTTAGTAAAAAGAAATAAAATGCATAGGTTTTGCCCCGAGTCCATTCGAGTTGTTTTTGCATTTACCTTATCTTTTGTATACCGAAAATGAAAGACAAGGAAAGTATGCACACAGTTCAAGCCAAGATGTAGAAATAAAAGGAGGATAAAACCCATTTCAAAACATGAAACTCAGAATACCCTCAAATCACGCCTCTGGTAGCGAAATACATGGTGATAAATCAGAAAAATGAAGAGTATATATAGTAAGGGATGTTACCTCTTTTTCTATGCTGCTTGTTTCATCAAAACATAATTATTTTTCCTCAGGCGACCTTCATTTTGGCCCCAACATAGTCAAAACACAATGCAGGTGTGGCGGCCATGTCAAAGCCAAAAAATTGCATAAGAACCAGTCAAAATCGCGGCCTCAGAGGCCCAAAATTGCCCTGAAAATTGACAAGAGGAGGTCAGAATCTCAGAAAAGGGAAAACTTACCATACATTTTTCTTTGAAAATCAGCATGGAAACTCTCACAGTCAACCACAATCATACAATTTTTGCTTACAAACCCTTCCTATGGCGACGGCCTAGCTTCTTCGTGAAGCTTCAAACAAATGAAGTATCCTCTTCATTTTTTGTTGCTTTTGTTTTAGGGTTCTTATAACCCTAGGTCGACATGCCTTAGTGGCATTTTTGTCCATGTTTTATAAAAAATGAAATATACGACTTATGCATACCTTGTGGGCTAACACTTTAAGTCTTATGCTTAGGATTTTTCCCCTCTTCATATGCAATATGAGTCTTTGAAGACTTATACTTTATATCTTTTTCTCATATAGGTCGAGTGCCTCATATGTTAGAAGGTATGTCTTGGTGCTTGTCACAAGGTAGGTATGGTGTTGTATTGAGATATGATGCCTATAAAGGCATATGGAGGGATAAGGTGATTCACAATGCATAATATTGTAATTACATATGCATGGAGGTATAAGGCTTTTTGTGTGCATTATGAGTGATGGATAAGGCATGATGATGCATGTTGAGAAACGTGTGAATTGTATGGGGTTATAAGGTGTTTCGATATAGCCTTGTAACACATGATATGATGCAAGTGTATGGAGGTTGTAATTTGCCGAGGGATTACAAGGTGTTTTATGTTGATTTTTGCATGATCTAGAGATAGATTAAATATTGTAAACGAATGATAAAGTAATGAATTATGAATTACTTTATCATTTGTAATAAAAATGCAAAAGGAAATAATAGGCAAATTTATCACACATGGAAAGGTAAGTCTTGTTGATTACTTTGTCATTCTTTCACAGCATTTAATTTGTCTCCAAACTATGCAAAATTAGGGGATTAAATGTTATGTCCTAAGTGCCATTATTTTCTGCATGGAATTGTAATAAATTTGGAATGTAAAACATTTGCCTAAGTGGTGTAGTTATAAACCTATGTTGATTAAATGCATAAATGGTTGTATTTATGACATTTATTATGCAAAGGGCAAGTTGAGGAGGCTTGTAGATGTGGTCAAAGAGAGGTGGCTGAGCATTTATTGTGCAAATATCAGACATTTATGATGCTACAGGAGAGGTTGGTCAACTAGTGGAGGAGTTAATATGGTGGTTTGACTTGGTTTTTATGGCCTTAAAGAGCATTTAAAGGCATTTTTTGGTGCTTTTATGTTTAGTGATGACATGCACTGACTTTTTCTACATTGGGAACCCACTTTGGAGGACTTTAGGTAGATATTTTGGGGGCTTTTATGAGATGCACGACCATGGAGGTTTCTCATGCTTATCTCATTACAGCTGCTTGGGGAGTATATAGTCATTCATTTGACTCTTTGTAAAAAAGTTCTTTTCATGTAAATTCTGGAGTTAGTGATTTTTTTGCAATCCTTACTCAGTTTGAGCATGTTTTTGTAACTCCTTTGAGATATGAAATACAGAACAGACCTTGGATACCATTGATAGTCAGGTTTTGCCTTCTTATTTATGCAGCACTGTGTATTACCAAGTATCTGATTAATTCATTTGTGAGGTTAGTTTTATCTCCTTGTGATTTTGTCTCATGTTTCAAATACCTTTCTACAAAAAGTGTGTTTGTACAGGTTGCAAACTATGTCTTAAAAATGTATATGCTTTTTAACTATGAAGTTAGCTTCCTTTTAAAAGGTTAATGCATTTAGGCCTCTTTGTGAAGTGTTTTTGCAAACCATATAGTAATAGGTTGTGTAGGTTTAGTTCCTAATGTCTATGGCCAAGTGTATGCAAATCTAAGTTCCATAAATTATATCAAATTTGGTGTATCACCCTTGTTCTCATTTTCTAGTTTTACCTTTCATTTTTAAAGCATTCATTTTCCCTTTTCCTCTACAAATATAGTAGTTTCTAGGTGATAACCAGCTAGGAAGCTAGCCTTCCCCGGAGGTTCTTTCCATCACAAGCGACCCACAGGCCTGGAAAGATCCCATGTTTCTCCAGATTGCCAAGTTTTACAACTTATCAAGGGTGCAAATCTAAGAGACAACAGTTTTTGGCATGTCTGGTGGGACTGTGAACTATTTTTCAGTCTAGAATTAGAATCTTATGCTGTTGTTTGGTGTGTGCAGTAGTATTTTTGGTCTTTAGGAGATACACTTTTAGCATACCTAGTCACTCTGATCTTTGGTTTAGTAAAATCAGTGCATTTCAGCTTATGAAAAGGATACGAACTAGAAGCAGTCTTTCATCCTTTGAATATTTGCAATTATTCCCACCTAGGAGAAGAAGGATAAGAGTTGAGAAACCCAAGACAAATCATGTTTATTCTAGGAGAGCCAAGTCTACTCCTCCTGCTGTTAGAACTCATATTGCCCCAAGAATCCTAGTTATAATGATTCTTGCAGCTAGAAACCAGCCATTTGTTGCATTCAACCAAGGCAGCCCACTGAATTGGCCTCAGCATGATGACATTCCTGTATCTGCTTTGAAAAGTTTAAAATATTTTAATGGTGAAGATCAAACTACTCTAGCTGAGCATATAAAAGATGTTGCAAACCTGTGCACTATCCATCATGTGACAGCAGAAAATGTTGCAATTAGATTGTTAGCAGCTTCCCTCAAAGGGAAGGCTTTGCAATGGTTCAGAAGCCTACCAGTCAACTCCATAGATTCATGGGATCATTTGGGAGAGGAGTTGTGTAGTTTCTTCGAAGACAAATCAAACCATTTTTTATTGATGGATCAACTGTCTACAATCAAGAGGTCTCCTCATGAAGTTATGTCAGACTTCAATCACTGTTTTCAGTAGACATGGGATAGAGTCCCACAAATGGTAAGGCCTACTAATGACCACACTTTCTTATATTATTTGAGAGATTTGAACAGTGATATTTTTGTTATGGTTCAATCTATGGAAGGAGCTTCTTTATCTCAAGACTATGTTATAGATATAAGAGCTAAAAATAGCCTCATATAGGATGGTAAAATTGCCCCTAGACCTCCTTTGCCAATATTCCCTACTATTCATCCACCTATACCAATGAATGTGCCTCCTATAGCTATTATACCCACTGCACCAATGTTACCAGCACCTAATATCTAGCCTAATAACAGGAAAATGTTTTTCAAACTCAATCTTTTGAGTTACAGGAGATCAAAGGACTATTACAATCTTTTGGTAATGAGATAGTGAACCTTAAGAGGCAACAAGGTCAAATTTTTAGACCTTATCAGTCCCCATTTCAATCTAATTACTAGTAAAACTAGTCAAATAGGCCACCTTATCATCCAAATAATCAAGGTCCAAGACAAGACTTTAACTCTAGACCTTATCAAGCTTACAACCCAAACACTGCTAGTTCCTCAAAGGAGATTGTACCCACATAGAACAATTTGGCTCAGGACTATGACTGGTGTTTTTCTTGTAATCAACCCCATAACCAAAATACCTATTCCAATGGAGTGATCAACCAAGCTTTGATGGTCCAAAATAGTCCAGTAGTGCAGTCTAATGTGCCTGAGAAGCTCTTATCCAGCAGCAAGAAGAACAGGTACATGAGACAACACTCCTAAACTAGCAAGGAGAGGAATTCTATGGTATGAACCAAGTTGGTTCTTCAATTGTAGCCAATACACACAGCAAGAAAAGGGCTATAGATGAAGGGCAACAATCTAGAAAGGTTCAAACTCATGAGCATCAAGTGCCAAATGTGGATCAAGGTGTTTCTAACCCATCAAATGCTGAGAAAACTCAAGTTTTATCAAAAGGTTAGCCTTTGGTAGGCAAGGAGCAGCTTAATCCACTAGTTCAGGTAGCTTGTACTCAAGGTAATGTGGCTTCCCCCAAAAGCCAAGTTAAATTAGGTACATTTACTTTCATTATCCTTGAGCATATGAAAAAAGTGAATGTATCTATGTCTATGTGGGATTCCCTAAGTATCCCTAGCCAAAAAGACTTTCTTCAATCAACCTTATCAAATTTAAATTTGTCTCAAGAGTTTAGTATAGATAAGTCTAACGATGTGTTGACAAATAACACTGGAAATAATGCAGAACAATAAGCTTCAAAGGTTAATCCCCCACCATTTTATGTGTCTTTGATCATAGGGGATCATTTAGTCTATAATTGCATGATTGACCTAGGTGCTAGTAGTTCTGTCATGCCCAAACAGATTGTTGACAAGTTAGGGATTGAATATGAGCCATTAGAGAAGGGAGTTGTTCACCTAGATGGAATTGCTGTTAATACAGTGGGTGTCATAAAGGGACTGAGTTTAACTCTTCATGCCTATCCAAATTTCTCTATCCCATAGGACATCTATGTCATTGAGTTACCTCCTTATTTTTCTATTTGTTTGTCAAGGGATTTTACTACAAAAATAGGGGGTTACTTGTCCTCAGATTGGTCTCATATGCTGTTTAGAACTAGCTACAACACTAAGGTGACTATCAAGTTGGAACACATTGCCAAAGACCATATTGAGCCTTACACTCCACGTCCCATCAATGCTAACTTGGTTGCAAGTGAATAGGAGTGGCTTGTTGTTTAAGAAGGTAGTACACAAATTGAAGGTATACCAGAAGTTCTTCTTGACGAGTGGGTAGATCTGACTCATGTGGTTGGTCCATGTGAACACCTGGAAGAGGTTGGTTTGGGTGTGTATATGATGCATGAAGCTGATTCATTTATGCCTAACATTGAAAAAAATGCAGAGCAGAAAGATAATGAGGTCTGGGAACTATTTTGTGATGGCTCAAGGAATAAAGTGGGTGCCGGTGGTGGATGCATGCTTTTTTCCCCAAAGGGTGAGAGGTACTATTTAGCTTTTAGATTCTATTTCAGTTGTACCAACAACTTGGCTGAATACAAAGCTCTTATTCAAGGCTTGGAATGGGCAAGACAAAAAGATATTAGCTATCTAAAAGTTTATGGGGACAGTGAATTGGTGGTTAATTAGGTGAGAAACCTTAATATTGCAAGAAATGATTTGCTTAAATCTTACAAGCATAGGGTATGGGACCTCTTGGAGGGATTTGATGCATTTAACTTGATATCCATACCTAGAAATCATAATAAAAATGCTGATAGGCTGGCTGCTGTAGGGGCTGAATATGCTATTCCAGAAGAGATTAGTAGTGATAAGACTAATCAGCATGTTAGGGTTGTTGTTAGACCTACTGTACCAGAAAACAACACACATTGGCAAGTGTTTGAAAGTGACCAACAGATTGTAAACTTCTCGAGAGAAGAAGCTAAATTCTCTCATGCCAACCAAGAGAGGCTACAACACCACTATGATGACCAAATCATTTATCTCAAGAATAACAAGATGCCAAAGGGTTTGGTCACCTTAGAGTCCATTTTTAATACTGATGATGAAGCTACAAAACCCAAGTCTAGCATACAACTTCAGCAAGATCACTATGAAGAGTTTGAGATCTTTAAGGGTAAGCTTCTTAAACTGGGCAAGGTATGTATAGCAAAACAAAAGCATGCATTTATTCAACTTTTTCAAAAATTTAGTGACATTTTTACATGGGATTATAGTGATTTAAAAGGATTTGATCCCCAACTTGCTCAACATACTATTGAACTGAAGCCTAATGCCAAGCCTATTAGGCAAAAACAGAGGCCATTGAATCCTAAATTAGAGCCTCTTATGAAAAAAGAACTGACCAAACTGATTGAGAGTAGCCTAATCTTTCCTATTAAGCACACCTCATAGGTTTCCAACCTTGTGTCGGTTAAGAAGAAAAGCGGAGAGATAAGGCTATGTGTAGGCTTTCGTGACTTGAATAGAGCTTCCTTGAAAGATTGTCATCCTGTGCCTTCCATAGAGCAGATACTCCAAGTAGTCTCAGGATCAGAGAGGTTTTCCTTACTAGATGATTATTCTGATTACAATCAGATATTAGTGAAAGAGGAAGACCAGTATAAAATAGCCTTCACCACAAAATGGGGTACTATGGCTTACAAGAAGATGCCTTTCGGTTTGTCCAATGTTGGAGCAACCTTTTAAAAGGCTATGGATATGGCATTTCAAGGTCTAATGTACAAGACCATCCTAGTCTACCTTGATGACATTACTATTTTCTCCAAAGAGGCCAAGAATCATCTAAACCACTTAAGGAAGATTTTTGAGAGATGTAGGGAGTTTGGGATATCACTTAATCCTAAAAAGTGTGTGTTTGCTATCCATGAGGGCAGATTGTTTGGTTATGTGGTGTCAAAACAAGGTATCACCATTGACCTTGAAAGAATAAGTGCAATCTTGGCTCTTCCCTTACCAGCACACAAGAAAGGTCTACAAAGTTTCATTGGTAGAATCAACTTCGTCAGGAGATTCATCCCTGATATTGCTGATTTGTTAAGTCCACTAACTACTATGTTGAGAAAGAACATGTCTTTCAGCTGGACTAGAGAGGGAAAAAGGAGCTTTGAGCTTATTAATGAAGCATTGGCAGTTGCACCTACACTTCTAAATCCTAATTTTTCTAAAGATTTCACTTTGTATGCTTATGGTAATGTTGATTCTATTTTTGCTAGGTTGGTACACAAGAATCATTTAGAAATGGAGCAGCCTTTAGCCTTTTTCAGTCAAGCATTGAAGGATTATGAGCTAAGGTACACCTTCATTGAGAAACATGTGCTTGCTGTTATAAGGAGTTTAAAGAAATTTAAACACATGTTGTCAAGTAATAAGATTAATCTAATGGTTTCTCTTCCGAGTGTGAAGGAATTTCTATTAAGTAAGGATCTCAGTGATAAGAGAGCTTGCTAGGTGACTAAAGTAATGGAATATGACATGGACATTAAGGTTACCAAGCTGGTTAGGGGTAAAGGGTTGTGTGAACAACTTGTTGATGGTCTTATTAGCAAAGAAGAATGTGAACAAGAAGTTGTTCTATCATTGCAAGATCAAGAGAAAACAACTATTTCAATTCCTGTTACTGATTGGGTGTAAGAAATGGTTCATTTCTTGCAGACTGGTGAGTGTCCTCAGGACTTGGATAGAACCAAAAGAAGGTATTTCAGATTGCAGTCTATACCTTATGTACTCATTAACGGTTTGCTTTTTAGGAAAGATTTCAATGGAGTATTGCTGAGGTGTATTGAACCCAACCAAGTTGAGAAAGTGTTGCATGAATTTCATGAGGGGTTAGTTAGAGGCCATTTTTCACCTAGAGCAACAGCTCTTAAGGTGATGAAAGGTGGCTATTATCAGCCCAGTTTGTTTAAGGATGCACACTTATGGGTCATAAAGTGCAAGGAATGTGATTTGTTTGCTAGAAAAGAGAAGTTGGCAGCCTTACTTTTGCAGCCAGTTCAGGTTGAACAGCCCTTTATGAGGTGGGGATTTGACTTTATTGGAGTTATAAACCCTCCATTTGGTGCTAGCCATAAGTGGGTTCTTATAGCCACTGATTATTTCACTAAGTGGACCGAAGTAGTCACATTTAAGGAAGCCAATGAGTCTGTTCTAAATTTTTATGAAGAGTTGGTTGTCAGATTTGGAGTCTCGGAGTCTATTATATCAGACAATGCCCTTGCCTTTGTCAGTTCCAGGATCTCTAATTGGGTTGTAAGAAATGGTATTTATCTCAATACATCCTCCAATTACTATCCGCAAGGTAATGGCCAAGCGGAATCCACCAATAAGAACTTGATCAAAATTATCAAGAAGACCATGGAGGGTAACCAGAGAGCCTGGCATACATAGTTAAAATCAGCATTATGGGCTAACATAATTACTACAAAATGGTCAACAAGGCATTCACCTTTCATGTTGGTGTATGGCAAGGAAGCTAGGATTCCTATCACACTTGAGTTACCAGCACTTGATTTGGTGAATCAGTTGGGCATGCTAGAAGAAGGCCCTATGATAGTAGGGCTAGCTCAGCTAGTTGAGCTTGAAGAAACCAAAAATAATGCCATGAGGAACATAGAGCATCACCAAGATCAAATGAAGAGGTCATTTGACAAAAGAGCATCTCGAAGAATATTCTAGGAGGGTGACATAGTGCTGAAATGGGATGTGTTGAAAAGAAAACCCAGAAAGCACTCTAAGTTTGATGCTTTTTGGAGCGGGCCCTACATTGTTTCAGAATGTAAACATTATAATACTTTCCAGTTGTCTAGGCTGGATGGTGACATGGAGCCAATCCCAGTCAATGGGATTCACCTCAAGCATTGCTTCTGAGGTATGATCTTGCATGTTTGTACATATTTCCTAAGTTTTTGATGTTAAATAAGTGTTGTTGCATAATAGATTAGATGCAGATTTCTTTTCCCTAAGTGTGGTTGCATACAAGTTAGTTAGTTGTTCTTGGGTCTAGTTGTGCACAAGGTTTGAAACTGTTGTAATGTACTACAGTTGTATGTATAGACAACCATCATATGAAATAGTGAATACATCTATTCACTGCCACATGTCATGCCTATCTCCCTCATAGAGTAGTAGTTTGCCGAGGAGGTGTTCTTGTTGATTATCCCCTTCTAACCCATCAAGTAGATCATATCATTAATGACAGTGATATTTGTTGGTTCACTGTCACCAACCATACCCATGCACTTGATGGATTAGAAGAGGTTGCAGTCTGAAGTAAGTTGTAGCAATGGAAAGAAATGTTTGTTGAGTTTTGGTCAAGTATGAGTGACTCTATGCCTAATAGATAGTTTTAGGCAACTGGTATGGGTACTTAGCAGGCAAGCACCATGTAGATGTCACTAGAAATGTTACCCATTTTTTATTTTCCATCTCAATCAAGTGGAGTTGGTTAAATTTTATAGTTTTAAGGGGTACATGTTTGTTGTTAATGTGTGTTTTGCCAAGAGAGAATGCCATAAAAGAAATTCAATTAAATGCAATTGTTTACAATCAAGAAGAAACATACAACATTGCAAATTTTGAAAGGCTTTTTCATTATTCATAAATGTCAAATGAGAGGCTCCCACACAAGCCGTAGGAGTAACTGAAATAGGCTACATAATAGTAAATTTTACTTTTGAAAAGAAACAAATTGCATAGGAAAAGAAAGGGGACCTGTCATTACCTGTGAATGATGAATCCCATGGTCAAACCGGCTGCTATCTTCCTCCAACCATTTGAGCTCCAGTGTACCTAGAAAATAGTTTTTGTTAATGCTCAGGGTCTCAAATCTTTTCATACACAATTAGAACATCAAAAATACTATCTACTTTTATGTAGCAGCAACATCAGTCATTGGATATCAGCATAAGAGAAGTCAAAATGAGCAGACATAAGTGCTACATCAAAAAGAGATAGATCCATACAAGTAACCCCACATCATGAATCAAAGGTATGTTTTATATGCTGGGTAAGTGCAGGAAGATGGGGGGCCAAAAAGGGGTCTTAAGTGGCCACTTTTTTTTCTGAAATCAGGAAATACTAGCCTTGGATGAGAAATTGAGCATAGTTACACTCAAAATTTGGAGATGCAACCAAAACAATGTTCGTAGTGCTCCGAGTCTACTTTCTAAACTACTATTTTGTTTTGAAAATGGCATAGATTAAGGGGTTCAAAAGAGGGAGCCACAGAAATTGGTGTTGTTTTGTCAAAAAAACATAACATAGCATGTTTTGTGGCTCCCTCAAAAGGTCAACTTTTTTTTGGTATTTTTAAAATTGCTTCAGCGAGAAAGTAGCTAATAGCATGTAGTTTATGCCTGATTTTTCTGATAATTTTTTGATGAATATTTGATTTTTTACTAATTTTCAAAGTGGACACATCCTAAAAAAATAGAATTTTGGCCATGCTACCCCTATAAATTTTGAAAACTAATTGAAAATCATTTTTTTATTTTTTTAATATTTGTAGAATGGAGTCTAGTTTCTAAATATGTAATTTTTTTGAAATTTGAATGAATAGTTATTTTACAATGAAAAAAAGACCAAACAATGGTTTTTGCCTAAAAACGGACACATAAACAAAAGAAATTAAAGATGAAAGGCTTAACATTGTTAAAATTGAAAAAAATCACATCGTCAAATAGCTAAGAGAAAGCCTAACATTACCCATGTGTTCGATTTGTTTGACCTTGAAACACGTGCAAATATGAGGGTTAGCACGAACGAAATTATGTGAAATTTTGAAGAATATAGAAGAACACATCTGTGACTGTTCATAAGGCACTCCAAGCCTTTGGGTTGGAAATCCAAAGCAAATCCCAAGCACAAGGCTTGGGATTCCCAAAGCAAGACATAACATGAGCGCGTTATAATGCGCTCACATTATGTTTTGCTTTGCATTTTTCTTTTCCCGCAAGTCTGTTGTTTGTCATGTTTGACATAACGCGAGCGCGTTATAACGCACTCGCGTTATGTTCCCCTCAAATTTTTTTACGTTCAAGGCTATTAATCATGAGGGTTAAGGGATAAGGGATAGAGTTGGAGGGTTTAGGGATAAGGGATTAGCGTTTAAGGTATAGTATCGAGCCCATTGAGGGTCTAGGAATAGGGATAGTGTTTAGGGTTTAGGGATGCGGGATGATAGATTAGGGTTGAGGGTTTAGGGTTTAGGGATAGGGTTAAGGGTCGAGGGATCAGAGTTAAGGGTTGAGGGATTAGGGTTTGACATTGAGGGTTGAGGGTTGAGGGTTGAGGTTCGAGGATCAAGGGTTTAGGGATAGGGTTGAGGGTTGAGGAACTAGGGTTAAAGTAGAGTGTGGAGGGTATAAGGATTAGGGATAGGGTTGGAGGGTTTAGGGATAAGGGATTAGGGTTTAAGGTATAGTATCGAGTCTGTTGAGGGTTTAGGAATAGGGATAGCATTTAGGGTTTAGGGATGAGGGATTAGAGTTGAGGGATGATGATTAGGGTTGAGGGTTGAGGGATTAGGGTTTAGGGATAAGGTTTAGGGTTGAGGGTTGAGGGATTAGGGTTTAAGGTATAGTGTTGAGGATTGAGGGTTTAGGATTAGGGTTTAGGGTTGATGGATTAGCATTTAATGTCGAGGTTAGTGTTAGAGTGTTGAGGGTAGAGGGATTAGGGATAGGGTTTAGGGTTGAAGGTTTAAGGATTGAGGGTTGAGGCTTTAGGGATGAGGATTTAAGGCTTAAGATATAGTGTCAAGTGTTGAGGGTGTAGGGATAGGGTTTAAGTTTTAAGGGTTAAGGGTTGAGGGATAGGGATTAGGGTTTAAGGTATAGTGTTGAGGGTCAAGGGATCAGAGTTAAGGGTTGAGGGATTAGGGTTTGACGTTGAGGGTTGAGGGTTGAGGTTCGAGGGTCAAGGGTTAAGGGATAGGGTTGAGGGTCGAGGAATTAGGGTTAAAGTAGAGTGTGGAGGGTATAAGGATTAGGGATAGGGTTGGAGGGTTTAGGGATAAGGGATTAGGGTTTAAGGTATAGTATCGAGTCTGTTGAGGGTTTAGGAATAGGGATAGCATTTAGGGTTTAGGGATAAGGGATTAGAGTTGAGGGATGACGGATTAGGGTTGAGGGTTGAGGGATTAGGGTTTAGGGATAAGGTTTAGGGTTGAGGGCTGAGGGATTAGGGTTTAAGGTATAGTGTTGAGGGTTTAGGGATAGGGTTTAGGGTTGAGAGATTAGAGTGAAGGGTTGAGGGATTAGGATTTGACATTGAGGGTTTAGGGTTTAGGGTTTAGGGTTTAGGGTTAGGGTTGAGAGATGAGGGATCAGAGTTAAGGGTTGAGGGATTAGGGTTTGACGTCGAGGGTTGAGGGTTGAGGTTTGAGGGTCAAGGGTTTAGGGATAGGGTTGAGGTTGAAGCGATTAGGGTTAAAGTAGAGTGTGGAGGGTGTAAGGATTAGGGATAGGGTTGGAGGGTTTAAGGATAAGGGATTAGAGTTTAAGGTATAGTATCGAGTCTGTTGAGGGTTTAGGAATAGGGATAGCATTTAGGGTTTAGGGATGAGGTATTAGAGTTGAGGGATGAGGGATTAGGGTTGAGGGTTGAGGGATTAGGGTTTAGGGATAAGGTTTAGGGTTGAGGGTTGAGGGATTAGGGTTTAAGGTATAGTGTTGAGGGTTGATGGTTTAGGGATAGGGTTTAGGTTTGAGGGATTAGGGTTTAGGGTTGATGAATTAGGGTTTAATGTTGAGAGTTGAGGGTTGAGGGTTGAGGGTTGAGGGTTGAGGGTTGAGGTTGAGGGATAGGGTTAATGGTCAAGGGATTAGGGTTAAATAAGAGTGTCGAGGGTAGAGGGATTAGGGTTTAAGGTACAGTATCGAGCCTGTTGAGGGTCTAGGAATAGGGATAGCGTTTAGGGTTTAGGAATGAGGGATTAGGGTTGAGGGATGACAGATGATAGATTAGGGTTAAGGGTTGAGGGAGTAGGGTTTAAGGACAAGGTTTAGGGTTAGGGTTGACAGATTAGGGTTTAAGGTATAGTGTTGAGGGTTTAGGGATATGGTTTAAGGTTGAGGGATTAGAGTGAAGGGTTGAGGGATTAGAATTTGACATTGAGGGTTGAGGGTTTAGGGTTGAGGGTTTAGGGATAGGGTTGAGGGTCGAGGGATCAGAGTTAAGGGTTGAGGGATTAGGGTTTGACGTTGAGGGTTGAGGGTTGAGGTTCGAGGGTCAAGGGTTTAGGGATAACGGATTAGGGTTTAAGGTATAGTATCGAGTCTGTTGAGGGTTTAGGAATAGGGATAGCATTTAGGGTTTAGGGATGAGGGATTAGAGTTGAGGGATGACGGATTAGGGTTGAGGGTTGAGGGATTAGGGTTTAGGGATAAGGTTTAGGGTTGAGGGTTGAGGGATTAGGGTTTAAGGTATAGTGTTGAGGGTTTAGGGATAGGGTTTAGGGTTGAGGGATTAGAGTGAAGGGTTGAGGGATTATGATTTGACAATAAGGGTTGAGGGTTTAGGGTTTAGGGTTTAATGTTAGGGTTGAGAGATGAGGGATCAGAGTTAAGGGTTGAGGGATTAGGGTTTGACGTCAAGGATTGAGGGTTGAGGTTCAAGGGTCAAGGGTTTAGGGATAGGGTTGAGGTTGAAGGGATTAGGGTTAAAGTAGAGTGTGGAGGGTGTAAGGATTAGGGATAGGGTTGGAGTGTTTAGGGATAAGGGATTAGAGTTTAAGGTATAGTATTGAGTCCGTTGAGGGTTTAGGAATAGGGATAGCATTTAGGGTTTAGGGATGAGGGATTAGAGTTGAGGGATGAGGGATTAGGGTTGAGGGTTTAGGGATTAGGGTTTAGGGATAAGGTTTAGGGTTGAGGGTTGAGGGATTAGGGTTTAAGGTATAGTGTTGAGGGTTGATGGTTTAGGGATAGGGTTTAGGTTTGAGGGATTAGGGTTTAGGGTTGATGAATTAGGGTTTAATGTTTAGAGTTGAGGGTTGAGGGTTGAGGGTTGAGGGTTGAGGTTTGAGGTTGAGGGATAGGGTTAATGGTCAAGGGATTAGGGTTAAATAACAGTGTCAAGGGTAGAGGGATTAGGCTTTAAGGTATAGTATCGAGCCTATTGAGGGTCTAGGAATAGGGATAGCGTTTAGGGTTTAGGAATGAGGGATTAGAGTCGAGGGATGACGGATGACAGATTAGGGTTGAGGGTTGAGGGATTAGGGTTTAGGGACAAGGTTTAGGGTTAGGGTTGATGGATTAGGGTTTAAGGTATAGTGTTGAGGGTTTACAGATAGGGTTTAGGGTTGAGGGATTAGAGTGAAGGGTTAAGGGTTTAGGGTTGAGGGTTTAGGGATAGTGTTGAGGGTCAAGGGATCAGAGTTAAGGGTTGAGGGATTAGGGTTTGATGTTGAGGGTTGAGGGTTGAGGTTCGAGGGTCAAGGGTTTAGCGATAGGGTTGAGGGTCCAGGAATTAGGGTTAAAGTAGAGTGTGGAGAGTATAAGGATTAGGGATAGGGTTGGAGGGTTTAGGGATATGGGATTAGAGTTTAAGGTATAGTATCGAGTCTGTTAAGGGTTTAGGAATAGGGATAGCATTTAGGGTTTAGGGATGAGGGATTAGAGTTGAGGGATGATGGATTAGGGTTGAGGGTTGAGGGATTAGGGTTTAAGGATAAGGTTTAGGGTTGAGGGTTGAGGGATTAGGGCTTAAGTTATAGTGTCGAGGGTTGAGGGTTTAGGATTAGGGTTTAGGGTTGACGAATTAGCATTTAATGTCGAGGTTAGGGTTAGAGTGTCGAGGGTAGAGGGATTAGGGATAGGGTTTAGGGTTGAAGGTTTAAGGATTGAGGGTTGAGGCTTTAGGGATGAGGGTTTAAGGCTTAAGATATAGTGTCAAGTGTTGAGGGTGTAGGGATAGGGTTTAAATTTTAAGGGTTAAGGGTTGAGGGATAGGGATTAGGGTTTAAGGTATAGTGTTGAGGGTTTAGGGATAAGGGATTAGGGTTTAAGGTATAGTATCAAGTCTGTTGAGGGTTTAGGAATAGGGATAGCATTTAGGGTTCAGGGATGAGGGATTAGAGTTGAGGGATGACAGATTAGGGTTGAGGGTTGAGGGATTAGGGTTTAGGGATAAGGTTTAGGGTTGAGGGCTGAGGGATTAGGGTTTAAGGTATAGTGTTGAGGGTTTAGGGATAGGGTTTAGGGTTGAGGTATTAGAGTGAAGGGTTGAGGGATTAGGATTTGACATTGAGGGTTAAGGGTTTAGGGTTTAGGGTTTAGGGTTAGGGTTGAGAGATGAGGGATCAGAGTTAAGGGTTGAGGGATTAGGGTTTGACGTCGAGGGTTGAGGGTTGAGGTTCGAGGGTCAAGGGTTTAGGGATAGAGTTGAGGTTGAAGGGATTAGGGTTAAAGTAGAGTGTGGAGGGTGTAAGGATTAGGGATAGGGTTGGAGGGTTTAGGAATAAGGGATTAGAGTTTAAGGTATAGTATCAAGTCCGTTGAGGGTTTAGGGATAGGGATAGCATTTAGGGTTTAGGGATGAGGGATTAGAGTTGAGCGATGAGGGATTAGGGATGAGGGTTGAGGGCTTAGGGTTTAGGGATAAGGTTTAGGGTTGAGGGTTGAGGGATTAGGGTTTAAGGTATAGTGTTGAGGGTTGATGGTTTAGGGATAGGGTTTAGGTTTGAGGGATTAGGGTTTAGGGTTGATGAATTAGGGTTTAATGTTGAGGGTTGAGGGTTGAGGGTTGAGTTTGAGGGATAGGGTTAATGGTCATGGGGTTAGGGTTAAATAAGAGTGTCAAGGGTAGAGGGATTAGGGTTTAAGGTATAGTATCGAGCCTATTGAGGGTCTAGGAATAGGGATAGCGTTTAGGGTTTAGGAATGAGGGATTAGAGTTGAGGGATGACGGATGACAGATTAGGGTTGAGGGTTAAGGGATTAGGGTTTAGGGACAAGGTTTAGGGTTACGGTTGAGGGATTAGGGTTTAAAGTATAGTGTTGAGGGTTTAGGGGTAGGGTTTAGGGTTGAGGGATTAGAGTGAAGGGTTGAGGGTTTAGGGTTGAGGGTTTAGGGATAGTGTTGAGGGTCGAGGGATCAGAGTTAAGGGTTGAGGGATTAGGGTTTGATGTTGAGGGTTGAGGGTTGAGGTTCGAGGGTCAAGGGTTTAGCGATAGGGTTAAGGGTCCAGGAATTAGGGTTAAAGTAGAGTGTGGAGAGTATAAGGATTAGGGATAGGGTTGGAGGGTTTAGGGATATGGGATTAGAGTTTAAGGTATAGTATCGAGTCTGTTGAGGGTTTAGGAATAGGGATAGCATTTAGGGTTTAGGGATGAGGGATTAGAGTTGAGGGATGATGGATTAGGGTTGAGGGTTGAGGGATTAGGGTTTAAGGATAAGGTTTAGGGTTGAGGGTTGAGGGATTAGGGCTTAAGTTATAGTGTCGAGGGTTGAGGGTTTAGGATTAGGGTTTAGGGTTGACGAGTTAGCATTTAATGTCAAGGTTAGGGTTAGAGTGTTGAGGGTAGAGGGATTAGGGATAGGGTTTAGGGTTGAAGGTTTAAGGATTGAGGGTTGAGGCTTTAGGGATGAGGGTTTAAGGCTTAAGATATAGTGTCAAGTGTTGAGGGTGTAGGGATAGGGTTTAAATTTTATGGGTTAAGGGTTGAGGGATAGGGATTAGGGTTTAAGGTATAGTGTTGAGGGTTTAGGGATAAGGGATTAGGGTTTAAGGTATAGTATCGAGTCTATTGAGGGTTTAGGAATAGGGATAGCATTTATGGTTTAGGGATGAGGGATTAGAGTTGAGGGATGACGGATTAGGGTTGAGGGTTGAGGGATTAGGATTTAAGGATAAGGTTTAGGGTTGAGGGCTGAGGGATTAGGGTTTAAGGTATAGTGTTGAGGGTTTAGGGATAGGGTTTAGGGTTGAGGTATTAGAGTGAAGGGTTGAGGGATTAGGATTTGACATTGAGGGTTGAGGGTTTAGGGTTTAGGGTTTAGGGTTAGGGTTGAGAGATGAGGGATCAGAGTTAAGGGTTGAGGGATTAGGGTTTGACGTCGAGGGTTGAGGGTTGAGGTTCGAGGGTCAAGGGTTTAGGGATAGAGTTGAGGTTGAAGGGATTAGGGTTAAAGTAGAGTGTGGAGGGTGTAAGGATTAGGGATAGGGTTGGAGGGTTTAGGAATAAGGGATTAGAGTTTAAGGTATAGTATCAAGTCCGTTGAGGGTTTAGGGATAGGGATAGCATTTAGGGTTTAGGGATGAGGGATTAGAGTTGAGGGATGAGGGATTAGGGTTGAGGGTTGAGGGATTAGGGTTTAGGGATAAGGTTTAGGGTTGAGGGTTGAGGGATTAGGGTTTAAGGTATAGTGTTGAGGGTTGATGGTTTAGGGATAGGGTTTAGGTTTGAGGGATTAGGGTTTAGGGTTGATGAATTAGGGTTTAATGTTGAGGGTTGAGGGTTGAGGGTTGAGGTTGAGGGATAGGGTTAATGGTCATGGGTTTAGGGTTAAATAAGAGTGTCAAGGGTAGAGGGATTAGGGTTTAAGGTATAGTATCGATCCTATTGAGGGTCTAGGAATAGGGATAGCATTTAGGGTTTAGGAATGAGGGATTAGAGTTGAGGGATGACGGATGACAGATTAGGGTTGAGGGTTAAGGGATTAGGGTTAAGGGACAAGGTTTAGGGTTAGTGTTGAGGGATTAGGGTTTAAGGTATAGTGTTGAGGGTTTAGAGATAGGGTTTAGGGTTGAGGGATTAGAGTGAAGGGTTGAGGGTTTAGGGTTGAGGGTTTAGGGATAGTGTTGAGGGTCGAGGGATCAGAGTTAAGGGTTGAGGGATTAGGGTTTGATGTTGAGGGTTGAGGGTTGAGGTTCGAGGGTCAAGGGTTTAGTGATAGGGTTGAGGGTCTAGGAATTAGGGTTAAAGTAGAGTGTGGAGAGTATAAGGATTAGGGATAGGGTTGGAGGGTTTAGGGATATGGGATTAGAGTTTAAGGTATAGTATCGAGTCTGTTGAGGGTTTAGGAATAGGGATAGCATTTAGGGTTTAGGGATGAGGGATTAGAGTTGAGGGATGATGGATTAGGGTTGAGGGTTGAGGGATTAGGGTTTAAGGATAAGGTTTAGGGTTGAGGGTTGAGGGATTAGGGCTTAAGTTATAGTGTCGAGGGTTGAGGGTTTAGGATTAGGGTTTAGGGTTGACGAATTAGCATTTAATGTCGAGGTTAGGGTTAGAGTGTCGAGGGTAGAGGGATTAGGGATAGGGTTTAGGGTTGAAGGTTTAAGGATTGAGGGTTGAGGCTTTAGGGATGAGGGTTTAAGGCTTAAGATATAGTGTCAAGTGTTGAGGGTGTAGGGATAGGGTTTAAATTTTAAGGGTAAAGGGTTGAGGGATAGGGATTAGGGTTTAAGGTATAGTGTTGAGGGTTTAGGGATAAGGGATTAGGGTTTAAGGTATAGTATCGAGTCTATTGAGGGTTTAGGAATAGGGATAGCATTTAGGGTTTAGGGATGAGGGATTAGAGTTGAGGGATGATGGATTAGGGTTGAGGGTTGAGGGATTAGGGTTTAGGGATAAGGTTTAGGGTTGAGGGCTGAGGGATTAGGGTTTAAGGTATAGTGTTGAGGGTTTAGGGATACGGTTTAGGGTTGAGGTATTAGAGTGAAGGGTTGAGGGATTAGGACTTGACATTGAGGGTTGAGGGTTTAGGGTTAGGGTTGAGAGATGAGGGATCAGAGTTAAGGGTTGAGGGATTAGGGTTTGACGTCGAGGGTTGAGGGTTGAGGTTCGAGGGTCAAGGGTTTAGGGATAGAGTTGAGGTTGAAGGGATTAGGGTTAAAGTAGAGTGTGGAGGGTGTAAGGATTAGGGATAGGGTTGGAGGGTTTAGGAATAAGGGATTAGAGTTTAAGGTATAGTATCAAGTCCGTTGAGGGTTTAGGGATAGGGATAGCATTTAGGGTTTAGGGATGAGGGATTAGAGTTGAGGGATGAGGGATTAGGGTTGAGGGTTGAGGGATTAGGGTTTAGGGATAAGGTTTAGGGTTGAGGGTTGAGGGATTAGGGTTTAAGGTATAGTGTTGAGGGTTGATGGTTTAGGGATAGGGTTTAGGTTTGAGGGATTAGGGTTTAGGGTTGATGAATTAGGGTTTAATGTTGAGGGTTGAGGGTTGAGGGTTGAGGTTGAGGGATAGGGTTAATGGTCAAGGGATTAGGGTTAAATAAGAGTGTCAAGGGTAGAGGGATTAGGGTTTAAGGTATAGTATCGAGCCTATTGAGGGTCTAGGAATAGGGATAGCATTTAGGGTTTAGGAATGAGGGATTAGAGTTGAGGGATGACGGATGACAGATTAGGGTTGAGGGTTAAGGGATTAGGGTTTAGGGACAAGGTTTAGGGTTAGGGTTGAGGGATTAGGGTTTAAGGTATAGTATTGAGGGTTTAGGGATAGGGTTTAGGGTTGAGGGATTAGAGTGAAGGGTTGAGGGTTTAGGGTTGAGGGTTTAGGGATAGTGTTGAGGGTTGAGGGATCAGAGTTAAGGGTTGAGGGATTAGGGTTTGATGTTGAGGGTTGAGGGTTGAGGTTCGAGGGTCAAGGGTTTAGCGATAGGGTTGAGGGTCCAGGAATTAGGGTTAAAGTAGAGTGTGGAGAGTATAAGGATTAGGGATAGGGTTGGAGGGTTTAGGGATATGGGATTAGAGTTTAAGGTATAGTATCGAGTCTGTTGAGGGTTTAGGAATAGGGATAGCATTTAGGGTTTAGGGATGAGGGATTAGAGTTGAGGGATGATGGATTAGGGTTGAGGGTTGAGGGATTAGGGTTTAAGGATAAGGTTTAGGGTTGAGGGTTGAGGGATTAGGGCTTAAGTTATAGTGTCGAGGGTTGAGGGTTTAGGATTAGGGTTTAGGGTTGACGAATTAGCATTTAATGTCAAGTTTAGGGTTAGAGTGTCGAGGGTAGAGGGATTAGGGATAGGGTTTAGGGTTGAATGTTTAAGGATTGAGGGTTGAGGCTTTAGGGATGAGGGTTTAAGGCTTAAGATATAGTGTCAAGTGTTGAGGGTGTAGGGATAGGGTTTAAATTTTAAGGGTTAAGGGTTGAGGGATAGGGATTAGGGTTTAAGTTATAGTGTTGAGGGTTTAGGGATAAGGGATTAGGGTTTAAGGTATAGTATCGAGTCTGTTGAGGGTTTAGGAATAGGGATAGCATTTAGGGTTTAGGGATGAGGGATTAGAGTTGAGGGATGACGGATTAGGGTTGAGGGTTGAGGGATTAGGGTTTAGGGTTTAGGGATAAGGTTTAGGGTTGAGGGCTGAGGGATTAGGGTTTAAGGTATAGTGTTGAGGGTTTAGGGATAGGGTTTAGGGTTGAGGTATTAGAGTGAAGGGTTGAGGGATTAGGATTTGACATTGAGGGTTGAGGGTTTAGGGTTTAGGGTTTAGGGTTAGGGTTGAGAGATGAGGGATCAGAGTTAAGGGTTGAGGGATTAGGGTTTGACGTCGAGGGTTGAGGGTTGAGGTTCGAGGGTCAAGGGTTTAGGGATAGAGTTGAGGTTGAAGGGATTAGGGTTAAAGTAGAGTGTGGAGGGTGTAAGGATTAGGGATAGGGTTGGAGGGTTTAGGAATAAGGGATTAGAGTTTAAGGTATAGTATCAAGTCCGTTGAGGGTTTAGGGATAGGGATGAGGGATTAGAGTTGAGGGATGAGGGATTAGGGTTGAGGGTTGAGGGATTAGGGTTTAGGGATAAGGTTTAGGGTTGAGGGTTGAGGGATTAGGGTTTAAGGTATAGTGTTGAGGGTTGATGGTTTAGGGATAGGGTTTAGGTTTGAGGGATTAGGGTTTAGGGTTGATGAATTAGGGTTTAATGTTGAGAGTTGAGGGTTGAGGGTTGAGGGTTGAGGGTTGAGGTTGAGGGATAGGGTTAATGGTCAAGGGATTAGGGTTAAATAAGAGTGTCAAGGGTAGAGGGATTAGGGTTTAAGGTATAGTATCGAGCCTATTGAGGGTCTAGGAATAGGGATAGCATTTAGGGTTTAGGAATGAGGGATTAGAGTTGAGGGATGACGGATGAGAGATTAGGGTTGAGGGTTAAGGGATTAGGGTTTATGGACAAGGTTTAGGGTTAGGGTTGAGGGATTAGGGTTTAAGGTATAGTGTTGAGGGTTTAGGGATAGGGTTTAGGGTTGAGGGATTAGAGTGAAGGGTTGAGGGATTAGAATTTGATGTTAAGGGTTGAGGGTTTAGGGTTGAGGGTTTAGGGATAGGGTTGAGGGTTGAGGGATCAGAGTTAAGGGTTGAGGGATTAGGGTTTGACGTTGAGGGTTGAGGGTTGAGGTTCAAGGGTCAAGGGTTTAGGGATAGGGTTGGAGGGATAAGGGATTAGGGTTTAAGGTATAGTATTGAGTCTGTTGAGGGTGTAGAATTAGGGATAGCATTTAGTGTTTAGGGATGAGGGATTAGAGTTGAGGGATTAGGATTTGATGTTGAGGGTTGAGGGTTTAGGGATAGGGTTGAGGGTTGAGGGATTGGAGTGAAGGGTTGAGGGATTAGGGATCAATACGAAGGATGTGATGAATCTATAGTAGGATAAAACGCGAGCGTGTTATAGCGCGAGCACGTTATAACACGCTCATGTTTTGTATTTCTAAATTGAAATGGTAAAAAAGTGGTTACCCCCATGATCTAGGCCCACATGCTCTATTTTCTTATTGATTCTATGCGTTCTCTGACAAAAAAGAAGTGCTTTCATGCTATTGGGAAGTTCACATGCACATTTGACACATTGTACCACCTTTGCATGATCTTTCCACCACCTTTTCTGCTTTGCCAACTTGAGAAGGAGGAAATAACATAGTTTTCACACCAAGTTTGATATATATCTATTCAAGTTTCAATTTTGTAGTGTTGCAATGTTAATTGTGATTCAATTTTAGGAATTTAACATTATAGATTGGTTAATAGTATTGTTGTTAGTAATGATATTTGAGTGTTATTCAATTTAACATTAAAAAGGAAGCAAGTGGTGAAAAACTCAAATTGTTGAGGAGTTTGATGCAAGAAGATAAAAACACTACATAATTGTGTACTCTCTCCATTCAAATCTTCATTTTTTAGGTATGTCAAGTCTTTACATGCATGTTCTTTACATTTTCCTTATTTCAGATTGAATTACTTTATCATGCTTTATCATACATGTTTAAAATAGACACATTCCCAATCAAGAAAGCAGCCTACAATCTCACATGATGCCATGTATATTTTCTACACTTGGGCTATTTAATAATTATGTGTAATAAACAAACCTTAACATACCATGATGTCAAACTATAGAAGAATAAATCCTTACAACATAAAAAAAATACAATCCTACTATTATCTTGTATTCATTTCTTAGGAACTAATATTGGTCTCTTTATCATGCTACAGACAAATTCTCTGTCATGCCGAGGAAACGATCAAGAATTAAACCAACATAGGAAGAGATAGAAGCTAAGAATGCAAAGAAAGCAGTGGCTATGAGGGAACTTCGTGAGAAGAGAAAATTAGACACAATAAATGAAGACATACCAATTGAAGAGGAACCACAACCATCACAAAGAGATATGGTATTGGCGGCACAAAGAGAATGAATGTAAAAACTTCGTGGTACAAGAGATTTGAATACCATAGTTGGAGACATGTCCTTTACCGCAAGTCAACATGTAGGGACACCATCTACCACATCTCAAGTTGAGAGTACATCATCACTCACATGTGATGAAGGGGGTACGCCATCATTCCCACCTCAACCTCAAGGTATGTCATCTATTCCATCTTCGATCGAAGGTATGCCATCTAACCCATCTCATTTAAATATTGATGAAATTCCTAATGTTGAGATGAATTTACCTAACTTGACACCACCTAGAATTTTGCATAGAAAGCCAAAGTATTTGATTGATATTGATGAGAATATTTTGCAGCCAATGGAAGGTAAGATTCCAAAATGCACTTGTAGAAGATATGCTAATAAGATTTGGAGATTGTTCTTTGAAAAGTTAAATGAGACTGCAAGATGTTAACTATTCATTGAAATGATGCGAAGTATAAAGTATAGGTCTATCATGAAGATTCTTGGGTTGAGAACATCAGAGGCTTCAAGTGAAAAATCTATTGTCAAGAATCTAATGAGTGCGTATGAGAGTGTGGGTAACACCTCACGTACAAAAGATAGTAATGCAACACAGCGTGTGATTACATCGACTATAGTAAGTAGTCAAACTAAGAAAGCTCGTCTCATTAGAAAGACAAGTCAAGAATTGAGAATTAATAGGAAAACTTTATCAAGAGCCGTTGGAAGACGCCAAAGAATTGAGGACACTAATGCCAATGAATTATGGGCATTCTCGGGGAGACTACCACGAAAAAATAAACCAATTGTTGAAGCATTGAGATCACTAATTGAAGACTTTTGGAAGAATTACACAAAGGTATCTCCAAATCAAAGGGATGTGGTAAGAAGGAGAATCGGTAGTCAGAACCGCGAGCCACATCTAAAGCATTTTTTGGATGAGACTCAAACACAGTTTTATGGTAAATTTCTAGAGAAGTATCCTCAAATTAAAATTTGTCAAAGATATTTTGAATTGCTAAAACCTTTCTATGTTAAGATAAATCACACACGCACTACTTGTTGTAGATTACATATTGAATTTTCTAACCATTTTGATGCTTATAGGTCTATATGTTTAAATATGCATACTAACAATGATTTGCAGGGTTGTGCCATATGTGCCCCACCAACATCTTCAAGAGACTTCATATCAAGAATTTTATGTGAAAGAGAGGAAGGTCAAATATTCTACAAGAAATTATGCTTGGATGGCACATGTCATCGTTGCAGTGGCTTGCAACATTTGCCAATATGTGAACATATGGAAATAACACATGCGGTTGGAAACCAACTAGTAGAGTTTGGCAAGTATAAAATAGTGGCATACAATACAAAAGATGGTAAAGAAGCAAAGAGGTGTGAATTAGTTATTGAAAAGATTCTAGTGTATCAGTTTATGCCTATATTTCGTGACAGCATAGTGTATGAGTATGCAAGACATGCCCATAGAGCTCGATGGTTGGACTTGCAATTCAAGTTATGCAAGGACACATTTCTGGTTGGTAGCATTGTTTCAGTCGTCGACTTTGCAGAGAACTACAGTCTACAGCCACAGCGTGAGGTGCAATCACAATATTACAACTCCACACAGGTTTCTATATTTGTGCACATCGCATTCATTCATGCGAATGATAGTACAAAGGATGACAAAAAGATCATAAGGGAGTATAATTTCTATATTAGTGATGATCGCACGCATTCTATGGAGTTCGTGCAAGGTTTCTTTCAGGTGTTCTACAATGATTTGGCTAGAAGGGGCATATCGTTCAGTCAGCATATCATATGGTCGGATAACAGTATGTCACAATTCAAGAACTCACGAAATTTCTATTGGCTAAGTAGGAGGCATAATTTTATAGGTATTCAACATATGTGGAACTTTTGTGAGGCCAGGCATGGAAAGGGGGAGCATGATGGTGCAGGAGCATGTATCAAAAGAGCCATAGCATGAGAAGAGTTAAAGTATAAAGACAATGCAAAGTTGACAGATGCAAAATCGATTGTCAAGTGGTGTAATACTTCCATGGGTCCAGGTAATGAAGGTAAGTCTTTAGTTCGTAGATTTTTTTGGTTGATAGATGATACTAACATTGCACCATATGAGGATTGTTGTACACTGACAGGATCAAATGAGATGCACTCTTTCAGAAGCTCAATTGTAGGTTCATGGAGTATCCATACATGAAAGATGTCATGCTTTTGTTCTTCCTGTACAATTCAAGTCTGGGATGAGTGCGAGTCAAAGGAGTGGGTTGACGAATGGCAGTTAAGTTATCTTAGCCCACTTGACACGTATCGACCCTCGACGGCACTAGAACTAACAAAGATAGAATCATCAGTTGACTTTGACCACATATCAGATTTAGTTCAACCAGGTAATATAGGGCACGTATATGCATCTAATTTCATCTAGTTCAACCAAGTAATGTCATCTTACTTTGTAGTGTTTTTATAATGTTGACTAATTTCATCTAATTTGCTACACATATCAATGTAGGGCATGTATATGCAGTTATTGCAGATGAAGATAATGAAGAGGGAACAGATTATTACTTATGTCATTGTGTTAAGGCCAAAAATAAATTGGAGGCCCCTGTTACAGATGGAGAAAACATCGAATACCCTACAGGATTAGTGGTTATTACTGGAACATGGCTTAGAAGGTACCCACATAAGAGTGTTAATATTTGGCTATTTCAAGACTTTGAAACACATTGGAAGATTCTTCATTAGTCGAACCTTGTCGTGGCATCCAATGTTCATTTGATAAAGTATCGGGGTAGACCTTTGAACAAAATATTGTGGAAGGTGCGTGAGTCTGACCATGAAGCAATAGTTGACACAATAAAGAGTAGAGCAAACCCGGATGGTTCATTGGATTAATTTGTAAGTATTCACATTGATTTTGTAAAGTTATGTTACATTGAGTTGTAAGTATGCACATTAATTTGTAAGGTTTGTCTTTTTTTTATTTCCTCTTGCATTTTTACACATATGTACACATTTTTACATCATCATGTTATGCATTTTTGGTGTCCTGCTCCTGATGCAACCAAACTCATAACTCACCCTACTTCCTCTAGACACCATTTTATGATCTCTCCAACACTCTGGATCCAGGGTGCCCAATCATGATGATGACCTATATACCATTCTCCCAAGGCACTCATAATGAATGAAAAGAAGACCAAGGGCACCCAAGCTTAATAGACTTATTTCTTTCAATTTTGATGATCCAAACTCTTGCAATATGACATCCACTTTCATGCCTTTAGATCTTCCTTCACATATAGGGCACCAAATCAAGTTGAAAAATCTACATAATGGCACCAACCTGGATGAAAGGAGACATGAAATGTGCCTTAGGACTCCATGCTAAGGTTTGAGCCATTAAAGTCTCTTGATATTAGGCGCTCATGATGATGAAACTTAGAGCTTTTTCCTTTCCTATGCGCTCATCTAAGATGTTTGAATGATAAGGAGCACCTCAACCTCTATAATGTACATCGGGCACCAAAATCAAGGTGATTTTAAGTCACTTTGAGTCATTTGGGGTCAGTTTGAGTCTTTGAGTCATGTTGCAAAAAAGTGTCAATGTTGTCAAGTTGCACAAAGTAACTTTTACATTTTTGGTATCCTATTCATGATGTGACCAAACTGACTGTTCCAACGCATCTGGATGGGTACATTTATGCTAGGCATGGTCCTATTTTTCACCCAAACATGTCGAAACAGTCTGAGCTACATTGTACCGACGATATCCCTGAAGAGTCCAAAGTGCAAAAAGGCAGCAATCTTTGACGAGATGTTACTCGAAAACCATGTCACTTAGAAACATTCTATCTAAGGCAATGCGATCACGTAAAGTGCCTCTACAATAAACTCTCTCAATTTTTTATATCTCTGAGGCATTTGGCCGTGGTGAAAGGTTTTCTGCTGCCCCAAAAATCGTCAGAAGGAGGCAGTGTAAAGTTGCAAAGGGGTGTAACTTTCGTCCTGCTCCTGATGCAATCAAACTAACTATTCCAACGCATCTGAATGGGTACATTTACACTAGGTATGGTCCTATTTTTCACCCAAACATGTCGAAACAGTTTGAGTTACATTCTACCAACGATATCTCTGAAGAGTCCAAAGTGCAAAAAGATAGCAATCTTTGACGAGATGTTACTCAAAAACTGTGTCACTTAGAAACATTCTATCTAAGGTAACACAATCACGTAAAGTGCCTCTACAATAACCTCTCTCAGTTTTTTATATCTTTGAGGCATTTGCCCGTGGTGAAAAGTTTTCTGCTGCCCCAAAAATTGTCAGAAGGAGGCGGTGTAAAGTTGCAAAGGGGTGTAACTTTCGTCCTGCTCCTGATGCAACCAAACTAACTATTCCAACGCATCCGAATGGGTACATTTACACTAGGCAGTGTCCTATTTTTCACCCAAACATGTCGAAACAGTCTGAGCTACATTGTATCGACAATATCCCTGAAGAGTCCAAAGTGCAAAAAGGCAGCAATCTTTGACGAGATGTTACTCAAAAACCGTGTCACTTAGAAACATTTTGTCTAAGGCAACACGATCACGTAGAGTGCCTCTACAATAACCTCTCTCAATTTTTTATATCTCTGAGGCATTTGCCCCTGGTGAAAGGTTTTCTGCTGCCCCAAAAATTGTTAGGAGGTAGTGTAAAGTTGCAAAGGGGTGTAACTTTCGTCCTGCTCCTAATGCGACCAAACTGACTATTCCAACACGTCTAAATGGGTACATTTACACTAGGCATGGTCCTATTTTTCACCCAAACATGTCGAAACAGTCTGAGCTACATTATACCGACGATATCCCTAAAGAATCCAAAGTGCAAAAAGGTAGCAATCTTTGACGAGATGTTACTTGAAAATTGTGTCACTTACAAACATTCTGTCTGAAGCAACGTGATCACGTAGAGTGCCTCTACAATAACCTCTTTCAATTTTTTATATCTCTGAGACATTTGCCCGTGGTGAAAGGTTTTCTGCTGCCCCAAAAATCATCAGAAGGAGGCAGTGTATTAAGTCAAGATGAAAGCCTATTCACTCTAGGTGCTTGTTGTGACCAAATCACACATCGTGCCAGAGAATCCCAAACATGCACCTTGAACAAGTGATGCTACAAGTGGTGAACAAAATGGGCACCTTGAAGAATTGAGCCCTCCAAGACATCTTGCAATTGCCTAAAAGTCCAAAATTTACATAAGTGAGTTAAGGCACCATTTTCCATCTCCAAAGCCTCCTTTGAGCACCTTAACATGGAGTGAATGTTTTAGTCTATGAAATATTGTGCCTAAAGAATATAACAACCCCTTGAGTCACTAGGATGAATTAAGTTAACAAAATGAACTTCATTGAGGGAGGCGCACTTGTGCATCTAGACAACTCCAGTTTAGCGCCTAAGAAAAAGCATGTTTAGAGACACCCCTCGAATGAACCCTCTAGAACCAATAACCATAGCTCAAGATCCATAACCATGAGAAGATAAAGCATTAAAAAAATTCATCTAAAGGATGGGAAATACCTCTTAGATGATAGTCTGCCGAGTAGACCAAGAGTGGGGAATGAGAATGCTCCTTGAAGATACACCAAACCACAATGACTCTCTCCAATAAGAATCTTCTCTAGGTCCATAATTAACTCACGCCCATATCCAAGTGAAAGTCTCCTTGGTCTTATTGCTAAAACCTCTAAAGGGTAACCATCTCAACAAGTGTCTCTAATCCCAAGAGAACTCTAGCCTCACCCAAGTCTCAAAGTATGTATGAGAACCTACAACCAATCAATCCATGTTAAGCTCCAAATGCAACACCATATTATCATGAAGCTCCCAAGCACATGACCAATGTACTCAATACCAAGAGAACCAACAAGACCACTGTCAAAACTTCAACTACAAAATTAGGTATCCAAACATGACATTATGATCTAACATCTCCTCCTAGAAGATCACATGCACCAATACAGACATCCTAGTCTCAAGAGAACTTGTATCATGCTAATACTCTAATCTAGAATCAAGAGTCCACTAAGACACACTACCAAACACCTCTAAACCAAGGATCAACATCTACAACCACATGAAGATAACCATCTCCTAAAAATAGTAGCCAAGATGTTAAAGCACTCTCACTACAAATAATAATCATAATCCAAGAGTTTGTCTTTTACACCCAACCACTATATAAGATCATCCATCACTAGGTGATGAATACACATCACTATCAAAGCTCCCACTGAACCATGATATGAACTACACATGGCATTGTGATAACCATCTCCTAAATGAAGATCACCATGGTCCACACACACTCAACTATAATACTAATAACTCCAAAGTAGAACCAAGATCTCCAATCTAAGAAGATAAACCATCATTACTGTCAAAAGCTCACACTAAACTATGCAACTAAGATATCCATGACATCATGATAAACATGCTACAAGTCCCAATAACCAACTATCCAATCATTCTCATCATCCATCCTCTCATCCCAATGCAACATACCAATGCGCAAATGAGCATAGACAAGGAAAAATAACAAAGTCTACATCAACACTACATCAATCCCGTGGATATAGGCAATATGCATTCAAGTCATCCCACTACAATCAATGAGGTGTGCATCCCAAAAAAATGCATAACTTGTAGATCCCAACCATTGAAAACATGCAAAATCATCATCACATTAGTAACTTCCAAACTGAGATATCAAATAATATAACTTATAGACTTCACCAAATCAATCATAGATTCAACTTTCCAAACAAGTTTACAAATGAGTAACCATAGTCAAGGAACTAATCAAGCATCTAAGAGATAAGAACAATGTGCTAAAAGTAAACCACAACACCACCTGTAATCATGAATCAAACATCATAACCCATACCTATCAACTACAAACATGGTCAAGTCTTTCCAATGCTCAAATGTACCTACATATCCATGACACCATAATTATCATCATTGCTACACCTATGCTCAAATCCCACTAAAACAAGACTCCTAGTCTCACCATGTATCAACCATGTCCTCAAACTAGAATATTGCTGAGCCCATGGAGATTGATACACCCACTTCAATAGAATAGGCAATTAATGTACCTGATGTGTCTTCATTTAATAAACTAGTAAACATCATTTGCATCCATACTTAAACCAATCTTATTGTTGTGTATGATGTGTCCTCTTTCAAACAACCATTTAACAAAATTTGAGTCCAAACAATAAACATTTACAACCATAAACATCTCAAAGTCCAAAATCCAAACATTCTATCATCCTTAATCATTTCCATCATAGACCCTTGGTTTGAAAAAATCATTATGCAAGATAAAAACCCTATGCCTATTACCTTGTGCGAGGCTCATGCAAAACCCAAAATCACAATCAAAATAGGTCCTCAAACCATGCATCCTTTAAATGAGATCTTTTATCCAAATCAATCAAAAAATCCCTTTGACAATGATGATGATGATGATAGTCTTGTAGATCAAGATGATATCAAGATGACAGTAGCATTAACTATGAGATCATTACATGCAAACTTTCCATAAACCTTCATCTCCCACTCATGAACATGCAAGAATATTTCAAACAAGAAATGACTAGCACTAGCTATCATGCCAATCCTAAATACACATCTAATGGTCATCCTTATGGTACCTTTGGTAAGGGAAGAACCACTTTAGACCAAGGTCCTCATATTCAATTCATATCTCCAATCCCAACCGCATGTGAGAACTGTTTATCCTATGTATCCTATTCAAATCCTCCATCTCATAATCCTTACATTCCAACTTATCCCATCAATCCAAACCCACTACATCCAAATCATCCTTTTTAGATTTCCTCCAAGGACTTCTAGTGGAGGAAAATTCTCAGACTAGAAATCACAAATTCAATTAGTGTACCTCTCCCAAGCCTATCCAAAAGTCACATAGTACCATGTCTATCCATCAAACACCACAATGCAATCAAAATCCTAACAACATGCCCATGATCCAAGATCAAGTGCAATCATGCAAAGATATTATCAATCACAAGCCTATTAAGAATGAACTAGAGTCTTTTAGTACCATACTTTTCCATCAAACACCATCATTTAATCCATGGCCTATCAAGCCTATCAAAGAAAATGTAAACATCCTATGTAATACAATCGGACTTTAAATATTTGAAGTAGCCATCTACAAATATCCATTCAAACGTGGATTTATAATGCAAGTATGGACACCATCAATAAAAAAGATTTGTATTAACCAAATATCCATATAGGCATACATCAATATCTGTCGATATAAGTATAACATATATACAAAATAGCCATATAGGCATACAATGTCAACTATGTACAATACAAAATATATGTCCACAAATGCCATATAGGCATACAACAAAGGAACACAATATAAGGTCATTCCCCTCTGGCTGGTGAAGAGAATAAATTACGAGCAGCCTTTGATCTTCTAGGGGATGGAGATGCGCATGTGGGTGGTCTACTACGAACCCGAGGGCTACTCCTCCTATTTAGGTCTTCCTGCATCTTTACCTGTTACAATAAAAAGTATAGACATTAATATATAGAAATTACATGTTATAAAAAATAAAACATTTAACAAAATAATCACTTACCGCTAACATATAATCTATCTCCTTGCTTGCCTCAGTAGTAGGAATAGGCCCTGGTGATGTCATGTCCTATAGAAACCATCCAGACAGAAATTAAACTTCAAATCAATAATCTTTTGATTTTTCAAAAATAGACAACTATAATAATGAATGTAAATTGAAATTTACTAATCTGCCTCATACCCCTGTCAATGCCATGGAGCTATGAATCGCAGAGGCCACACCTTGCTCCATTGCCCTATGAACATGGGGAGGTGTCTCCACAGCCTGCATCATCTGGAAATAAAAGAACATTATTCAATTACGAAAACTATAATAGTGATGCAAATCATGGCTCCTAACATACACACACGTTCATCTAAACATGGAAGTACACACAATAAAGCACACAAATCACATACAAAAATTTAGTAAGTACAATTCATTCATTAAACTATTTATTTTATTACCTCCGTAAAGCTTTGAAGTCCACCACCACTGGCAGGTGTTGCCATGAAATCTACAGTATTAACCTATTCAACATCCAAAATTAGAAATTAGAATACCATTCATATAATGATGCTATTCACATGTAATATTTATAATTGTTTACTAGTTACATACCTCGACAGTAGATAATCTAGTGAAAAATGTAGGTGGAGAACCACTGAAAACTGCATTGACACTATGACCCTGAAATTTCATTAAAATCATCAATTTAAATTAGTTAATCTTGTATTTCAAAAATAAAATTTAATAAATTAAATTCAATAAACTTGCTAATATTTACCTGAGTATCAAGGCTGAATGTCTCACTTAGGAGGGTATCTGTCATCACCATCTGCTCAGCTACAGATGTAGCCTGTGCACCTGCGTCCTGACTATCCATGGGGTCATAACCACAGGCTGACCCGCAAGCCTAGCAAGTATGCGGTGAGACCCTACTCCTCACACTATCTCCCAACCCACTCTGTGTTGCAGGACCGGCATGCACTATGATGCTCTGGGTCAAGGCACTAATCGATTGAAGTGTATCGACCTCAACACTCTCCTTCACAATGGAAGGGATAGAAACATGCTCATGGGCTGGTCTACTGATTACTCATCTCACTACCCACTGTGGGTCAAGACGTGCCCCTGGTCTATCTTGTGCTGACCCCCCACCTCTACCCTAGAAGTCCCGCATATCAAAATAGTTTGGCACTTTATTGAGGACAAACTCGTAGTAGAGTTTCCTCAAAAAGTATTGCGGGACCTCATTATTATTGCATGGAGGATGGTCAAAAACCATCCACCACCTTTGCCTGAAATTGTCCCTTATCGCTTGGTTGTTGCACCAATGGATAGGGAACCTCTTACATGTAATTGGTGGAGGTTGATTTGTTTGTGGGTTTGTGAAAATTGAACACAAGTCTAATTTTGTAATTTGTAATTTTTTGACATCTTGGTATGACAACTTGTCTGCATAGTAATCTCTAAACTCTCTCTTTTTATCCATCCAACTAGTTATTTGCTTGCTAATTGAATCTACATTTGATATCATAGACTCAAGAGATTCGGCAAGTGTGGACCTATGCAAGGTTGAAGTGGAAGGATCTTTCAACCTTGCAATTATATTTTCAATTTCCTTTTTGTTGTTTTTAATTTGCCCCATTATATTATCTTGTGTTCCAGGGGCATGTCGAGGAATAAATGGAGGAGGTTGTTGTTCTGCAGGTATTTCCTCCTCAGGATTTTGTGGATTTTGAGGAGGAGGAGGAGGAGGTGCATTAACATTTCCTGACAAATAATGAAATATATATCAAAAAATAACAAAAACCTACCTATTTAGAAACAAATTCAAACAAAAAAACAAAGATAACTCACCCCTTTAGCGTGCTCGACGTCGCGGCGGCATTTTGGCGACGAATTGATAACCTTTTTGTTTTGATTGGTGTTTTGCAAAATGTGAGCATGTTTTTGAGGGTTTGGAAGTCGCGGGCAGAGGAGAAAACAACAAGAAATGAAATTGGACTGCTTTTTTTAATTCGTAGTAAGTCATAACGCGATCGCGTTATAACTCGCTCGCGTTATGACTTAATTTTTTTTTAAATTAATTTGGCCACATTTTGGCCCCCCATCTTCTTGCACTTACCCTACTAACATGTTTGCTTCCTGTGCAGGCATATGAGAAATTATTTTACTGATTCATCTTTTATGAAATGGCATGTAGAGAAAATGGGCTCCCATAAGGGTCGATCCCAGCATGCACAAAGTACAATCAAGGCGGAATCAACAAATCAAATAGAATAGGTGTTTTGTTACCTTTTTGTCATGGATATGATTTAGAATTACAAAGAATCCCTTATGCCATCAAGAGATCCACAAAGTACAGTCAAGGTGGAATCAAAAAAATTAGATGAGCAAGTACAGTCAACTTGATAATGCAAAGTCACCAATGAAGAAAGCACATTTCTAGTTGGTTGTCCCAATCATATGATATGCAAATGTGTAGTTTGGACAACACATATAGCCGTCAAATCAATAGTCAAATATCAAGAGCATAGAAGGATTATTCATATGGTTTTGTCATACATAGAAAAACACAAGAATGAGGTGCAGCCATAAGAATAAAGCCATGCACAGTCATACTCAACACTAAAAAAGCCATACATAGTCAACTAAGATAGAGTATGAGATTGTGTATGTCAATGAATGATCCTGTAGCAGTTGGAGTGCATTACATGAGGACAATAAATCATGAATAGAGACCATAATGCCATTGATAGAAGGACAGAGTACACATAATACAATCTATCCTACAAAATGTATGAAAAGAGAGATAAGGATGCATAATTGTAAAAAGGTATAGTCATATGACAGAGTTTATTGTTGCTTATGTTTTCATATCCAAACTGTCATAGTCATTAATAGAGAACATGAATTTCCAAACACCTATATAGTCATATGGAGCAGCAGATAATGAAAGTCTCATTTTGGTCATTTAAAGAAGCTTACCAGTCAACATGCCATGGATCACCTAGATGAATGCTCAAACAAATGAGGAATAGTGGAACAACCATAGCATGAGTATTGTCATAACAAGCTTCAAATAGGACAACAAGGAAATCAGCTCATCATCCTTCTCTCATGATTGATCTCATCAAATAGTGTTTCTCAAAATGCCATGATAGATCAGATAAAATAGTGATGTTTTATTTGTTGTTATATGGAGCCTAATTAGACTCGGAGGTTATATTTACCCCACTTTTATCAGCGCGGTTTCCCCCCAAATTCCTACGGGGTCAAGGGGTAGTGCCCCTTGCGGGGGTTTGGGGGTAGCACCCCCAAGACGGGGTCAAGGGGCAGCGCCCCCATGGGGGCTCAGAGGCAACGCCCCTGAAACCTCACACGATTTTTTATTATTTCATAATGCACCGGGAGTTAATTTTTATTCATTGACTAACATAAGAAAACCCTATTTTTTGTAACCGACAAAAAGATTGATAAAAAGCGGCTAAGGGTTAGGGTTTTGGTATTGTATTGTAGCATTTTGCAGTGGTATTGAGTTGTAGGGATTGCTGATTGTAATCGGTTTGATTTACTGGATAATAATATTGGACTCTCTATTTTGGTGGATGTAGCCTGAGTTTGGGTGAACCACGTTAAAACTTATCTCTCATTGTTATTATTTCTATGTATTTCCATTTCTTTGTTTAATCTTTATTTGCATTTAATTGATATCTTCTACCGGCTAACCCTAACAAGTGGTATCAGAGCGGGTTGTGTTCGATTATCGTCTGCAGGAAAGTCTCACGATTGAGTGGGAGCAATGGCGGACGAGGGTAATATGAAGGTTGATAAATTCAGGGCAGAACTATCAGTTATGGAAGATGCAGATGGAGGATTACCTCTATCAAAAGAATTTATGGAGGCCGTTGGAAGGAGTAGCCAAGAAACTGGCAACAATGTCTAATGAGGATTGGAATCTTCTTGATAGAAAGGCACTGGGAACCATTTGGTTGTGCCTGGCACCGTTGGTGGCATTCAATATAACAGAAGCGAAGACAACAAATGGTTTGATGAAAGATTTGGCTAAATTGTATGAAAAACCCTCAGCCTCAAATAAGGTATTTCTCATGAAGCAGTTGTTTAATTTGAAAATGGTTGAAGGTGGATCTGTGATAGGTCATTTAAATGAATTTAATACGATTGTCAGTCAATTGACTTCTATAAATGTAAAATTTGATGAAGAAGTTAGAGCTCTCTTGATATTATGTTCATTGCCTGAAAGCTGGGATAGTTTGGTAATGGCGGTTAGTAACTCTATTTCTGGTTCAAATACCCTAAAATTTGATGATGTTGTTGGTGTTATTCTAAGTGAGGAAATTCGTAAGAAAAGCTCAGGTGGATCCAAATCAGGCAGTGTTTTGAATGCAGAAAGGAGGGGCAGATCAAAGGAGAGAGGAAAAGGTTCTGGAGGTCATGGGAAGTCACGAGGAAAATCAAAGGACAAAAGATCCCAAACCAGAGGACAGAAGGATTGTTGGTACTATGGAAAACTAGGTCATCTGAAGAAAGATTGCTGGTCTCGGAAGAACAAAGAAGGAGACAAACAAGAAGGCAATAAGGAAGCAAATGTGGTAAGTAATAAATCTAAAGATGACGCTTTGATTCTTTCCCTAGATAATGCTGATGATTCATGGGTTTTAGATTCAGGGGCCTCATTTCATGCTACGCCCCATAGAAGTTATTTTCTTGATTATGTCCAAGGGGATTTTGGGCTGGTTTATTTGGGAGATAACGAACCCTATCAGATTGTTGGAAAGGGAAGAATCAAGATTAAGTTGCAGAATGGGAATCATTGGCTACTACAAGAGGTAAGGCATGTTCCAAGGCTCAGTAGGAATTTAATTTTAGCAGGGCAGCTAACTGAACAAGGTTGCACTGTTACATTTACTGATAAAAATTGGAAGGTTTCAAAAGGTGTGAAAGTAGGCACCTTATATCTTTGTATAGGTCATACTGTTCCTTCTACTTTAGCTGTTACAGAGAAAAAACAAACAGGTTCCGGAACAGTTGCTACAGGTTTGCAGGAAGAGATTGGAAAAGTTGTTGCAGGTTCTGAGACAACACTGTGGCATAACAGACTTGGGCATATGAGTGAAAAAGGTATGAAGGTACTTCATTCTAAGAAAGTTTTACCAGGTCTAAAATGTATTAATATGGATTTCTGTGAAAGTTGTGTGTATGGAAAACAAAAGAGAGTCAGTTTTCTCAAGGATGGGAAGCAAAAGAAAAATGAAAAATTGGAGCTTGTGCATACAGATGTATGGGGACCAGCTCAGGTATCTTCTCTCGGTGGCTCTCGGTATTATGTTACATTTATAGATGATGCAACTAGGAAGGTCTGGATTTATTTTCTTAGACAGAAATCTGATGTATTTGAAACATTTAAGAAATGGAGAAGCTTGGTTGAGAATGAGACGGGTAAAAGATTAAAATGTCTCAGATCTGATAATGGCGGTGAGTATTGCAGCAAAGAATTTGAAGATTATTGTTCCTTTAATGGAATTCGTAGGCAGAAAATAGTTCCAGGGACTCCACAGGAAAATGGAGTGGCTGAACGCATGAATAGGACAATAATGGAGCATGCAAGGACCATGAGATTGCATGCTAGGCTGCCTTTAAACATGTGGGCAGAGGCTATCAACACTGCTGTATATTTAATTAACAGAGGTCCTTCAGTTCCTTTGGGCTGTGGTATTCCAGAGGAAGCATGGACATGCAAGAAGGTGAGTTATTTTTTTCTAAAAACCTTTAGCTGTGAAGCATTTGCAGATATAAATTCTGAAAATAGAACCAAGCTAGATGCAAAATCAAAAAGGTGTACCTTTGTTAGATATGGCATTGATGAATTTGGTTATAGGCTTTGGGATTTTTGAAAATCAGAAAATTGTGAGAAGCAGGGATGTTATATTCAATGAGAAGGTGTTGTACAAAGATCAATTACAGCAGCATGATAAGAAAGAAAAGGATTATGTGGTGCTGGACGATACTCTAAATAGTGATGTTCCAGTGGTTCCTCATGCTCCGCAATAGCAACCAGAAATACCACAAACCCTAGTGAATGTTAGACAGTCAACAAGGATATGTAGACCTCCTGAAAGGTTTTCTCCCTCTTTGTATTCTATTTTGTTAATAGATGCTGGTGAACCAGAAGGGTATGATGAAGCTATGTAGGTGGATACACAGGTTCAGTGGGAGCTTGCAATGAAAGAAGAAATGGACTCCTTGCTGAAAAATCAGACTTGGGAATTATGTAAGTTACCTGTAGGTAAAAAGGCTTTACCAAATAAATTGGTTTACCAGCTGAAAGAGGAAGATGGATGTAAGAAAAGATTTAAGGCCAGGTTAGTTGTAAAAGGATTTGCACAGAAAAAGGGCATTGATTTTGATGAGATATTTTCTCCGGTTGTCAAGATGACTTCTATTCGTACTGTTTTAAGTATTGTGGCTGCTAAAGATTTACATTTGGAACAGCTAGATGTTAAAACTGCCTTTCTCCATGGTGATTTGGAGGAGGAGATATATATATAGAACAGCCCCAAGGATTTGATGTCAAAGGTAAGGAGAAACTAGTGTGCAGATTGTAGAAGAGTTTGTATGGCCTGAAACAAGCACCTCGGCAATGGTATTTGAAATTTGATAGTTTTATGACTGAGCAAGGCTACAACAGGTGTAATTCTGACCATTGTGTTTATTTTAAGAGGTTAGCTAATGACAGCTACATTATTTTATATTTATATGTTGATGACATGCTTGTAGCTAGGTCTAACATGGATCACATTAGAGAGTTAAAGCAGCAGTTAGCACAGTCATTTGCTATGAAGGATTTGGAGGTAGAAAAACAAATCCTTGGTATGAAATTTTGTAGAGATCGGAAGAACATAAAATTGACTCTATCTCAGGCTGCTTATATTGAAAAGGTGTTGCAGAGATTCCACATGGAGAATGCCAAAGCTGTCAGTACACCTTTGCCTAGTCATTTGAAATTGACCAAGGAGATGTGTCCTAAGACACAAGAGGAGGAAGAGAAAATGTCCAAGGTACCCTATACTTCAGCTATAGGAAGTTTAATGTATGCCATGGTATGCACGAGACCAGATATTGCACATGCTGTAGGAGTCGTTAGCAAGTATATGAGTCATCCCAGATTAGAGCATTGGAATGCGGTAAAATGGATTCTCAGATATTTGAGAGGTACATCTAATAAACACTTATGTTTTGGGGGCTCTAATACTAATTTAGTAGGTTATGTAGACTCAGATTTGGCAGGGGATATTGATACCAGGCAGAGTACTACAGGTTATGTCTTTACTGTAGGTGGAACAGCGGTGAGTTAGATTTCTAGGTTACAAAAGGTGGTTGCTTTATCCACCACAGAGGCAGAATATGTAGCTGCAACAGAGGCAAGCAAGTAGATGATATGGCTGCAATCTTTCATGAATGAGTTGGGCACACAACAAGTTAACAGTTATTTGTATATGGATAGCTAGAGTGCCATACATCTTGCAAAGAATTCTGCCTTGCATTCAAAGACCAAACACATACAGTTGAGGTATCACTTCATTCGGTCGGTGTTGGATGATGGACAGTTATAGCTGGCAAAGATACATACAGATGACAATCCAGTAGATATGTTTACAAAGGCAGTAACAAGGGAGAAGCTGAGCTCCTCTTCAGCTTCGGTTGGTCTTCTAGACTGAAAACAACCAAAAATAGAACAACAGAGTTCAGGGTACTTATTTCTAGTGGGAGCTATAGGGTCAGTGGTGTTATGATCAGTCTCCAAGTGGGAGATGATATGGTGTGGAGTCTGATCAGTCTCCAAGTGGGAGATTGTTGTTATATGGAGCCTAATAAGACTCAGAGGTTATATTTACCCCACTTTTATCAGCGCGGTTTCCCCCCCAAATTCCTACGGGGTCAAGGGGTAGCGCCCCTTGCGGGGGTTTGGGGGCAACACCCCCAAGATGGGGTCAAGGGGCAGCACCCCTTGCAGGGTCCAGGGGCAGCGCCCCTGGCGCATTCCCTGTCGTGATACAGGGCGGGGTCGAGGGGTAGCACCCCCGTGGGGGCTCGGGGGCAATGCCCCCGAAACCTCACACAGTTTTTTATTATTTCATAATGCACCAGGAATTAATTTTTATTCATTGACCGACATAAGAAAACCCTATTTTTTGTAACCGACAAAAAGCTTGATAAAAAGCGGCTAAGGGTTAGGGTTTTGGTATTGTATTGTAGCATTTTGCAGTGGTATTAAGTTGCAGGGATTGCTGATTGTAATCAGTTTGATTTACTGGATAATAATATTGGACTCTCTATTTTGGTGGATGTAGCCTGAGTTTGGGTGAACCACGTTAAAACTTATCTCTAATTGTTATTATTTCTGTGTATTTCCATTTCTCTGTTTAATCTTTATTTGCATTTAATTCATATCTTCTGCCGGCTAACCCTAACATTATTTCTATAGTAAAGGACAACAAATAAAGGAGTGCTCATCATACATTTGTTCACATGATAATCCCTATACTGTAATAGATAAGCAAAGTTAGAACAATGTGAGCATGGAAGTTGTCCATTCAAATGCCAAGTACCATAGAGCTGGTGTAGAGAGAGAAGAACATCTATACTGTCATATCATGGGTTCTCAGGAATAGCTTTGTAAGTGAACAAACTGAAAGAGCCATTGTCATCAAGCATGATATGGATTGACCTTGAAGGGTCATAAGAATAGAGCAAGAGGTGCAAAAGAATGACGTAGTCCATGTGGAGCAGCAACTCAACAACAATGGAACAGCTACAGGAGAAATTGCTTGAGGAACATATTGCCTATGCTAGTGAAATGAATGAGTCAGTATCATCAAATGTGGTATGTATGCAAACACATTTGATATGATACTGTAAGCTAGGACAGTAAGTGTAAATTCCATGTTAAAGTTTGAATGTAATCTGTCAAGTGTATCCAAAAATTAATACCATTTTCAAAATGCCACATATATGGGATGTAAGAAAAGTAAATATGAGTTATCATGTTCTGGAAGCAAGAGCAGTAAAGGAACAACATTACAAATGGTCACTATAACATCATTTACCTTAAATAGAACAACATACATGCTGATTGACATATTTCATCATGAGGAATATGCAAATACATAAGGGTTCCCAAGAGCAGCCAAGGAATGCATTTCTTTGTAAAATATCAAAGACTCACATCTTCTATGCATAGGAATAGAAAGTGATGGAAGAAACAGTTCATTTCTTGAGTTTTGTTGTCAAGGTCTTGTTATTTACAACCTCTTATCATGGAAATTTGGGCAAACTTTGGAAATAAAACACACATTAATGTTCTTGCTTCTAGTTTTTCATTCTTATGTCACAATAGCCGTTTGAGGATCTCACTTTTGAAGCATAGAAAGAATCATAAATGAAGCCCATTCTTTTTTAAATCAAAATCATCTGAAGGTTTCAAAGTTTAGTTGCAGATATGTAAGGAAAAATACACTCTTAAATCTGTGAGAGCCTTACATAGCAGAAGGAAGATGCTCAGAAAATCAAGTGGTTGTGGGCAGTGACAAAGGGTTTGAATCTCTTTTCTCAACCATTTTGACCCACTTGGGGATTCAACCAAATATATACAGGCAGATACAATACAAATGCAAACTTTGGGATTCTTCTTTAGTAAAAAGGAATAAAATGCATAGGTTTTGCTCATAGCCCATTTGAGATATTTTTCCATTTACCTTATCTTCTGTATACTGAAAATGAAAGACAAGGAAAGTATGCATAGAGTTCAAGCCAAGATGTAGAAATTGTAGACACCCAAAATTGACTCATTATCATTAGCATTCAAACATCGCATCATCCATTATCTGCATTTGTTTAACACACTTGAGCAATATCCCTAACACATCTATTTCTTCTATTAATTAAATAAATTTATATTTATTTACTTAATTCATTAGCTATTTCTTCTATTTCCTCTAAGCTATAATTAAACAATCTTTAATTATTTAATTATCTGCATTCTTCTATTTTTAATTAAATAAATCTTATTTATTTAATTAAAAATTCCTTTCATAAATCCACTTTCCAATTAATTAAATAAATTTTATTTATTTAGTTAATTTCTCTTATCATTTATCCCATGAGCCGACATGTGTGCCTCTTTAATTTAAAAAAGATACGTGGTTCTACATCCTTTATTTAATATCTTTCACATGTACTTTTTATGTACACGGTCACACATAAGCCTTATCATTTAATCTTAGCCATTCACATAGCCACTGAATCTCCACCATTGATTGATTTTGGTTGAGTTCTATATAAACAGCCTCTCATTCCACACCACAAGGGATCCAACATTCATATAGTATCTACATTATCATCCTGAGCATATTAAGCATCTGAGTATTTATAGCATCCATTGAGCTTATCATCATTAGCATCCATCCATCATGGTAGCTTTTATCTTCATAATTGTTCATTATTGAAGAAGCAATCCACATCATAAACAAGAAATCACATAATCTAGGTGATATTATGCTTGAATTGTATGCTTTTGATTTCATTTGGATTAGATTCTTTGATGATGGTAGGGTTAGGTTTTCATGGCTATGCTTGATCTTATTAACTTGATTTTTTACCTATCACATTTTGGCACGCCCAGTGGGACCCATGTCCTTGATTAACTTTACTATTTGAAAATGTTTTTGTGAAGATCAAATTTTTCGATCATTTATGGCAAGTTCCAGTCGCTGTCTGAATATACGCATCGCTTCTGAGCTGAAACCTGCCACTTTTAGCATTTCTAGATCGCTTATGAGCAAACAGTAGTCGCTTCCTGTCTGTTTTGCATTGCTTATACACTAACAGTGGTCGCTTATGCCTTTATTTGAATCACTTTTAATCTAACAGTGATCGCCTTTAGCTAATTGAATTGCTTATTGCAAAACTAGGGTTTTTGTTGCATTTTGTTTTTCTTGCAGATCTAAGTCGCTTATGATCCGTAACCAGTTGCTTTTTGCTTTTTTGCATTGCTTGTGAGCTTTATCAATCTGCATCTGACATTATCGCAACTACTTATGATTTATAACATTTCACTTGTGGTATAATATAGTTCACTTTTGATCAATAGTTGATCGCCTCTGGTAAACTGTGTCATTTTCAGTCTTTATCATTTACAGTTTGGTTTTCTTGGCTATTAATTGGGTATTTGTGCAGCATCTTATCAATTGTCCAAGAAAAGGAGGTTATCAAACTACTAACATATCTGTTGCAGCTTCGATCGGTCCAAGACTTGTGGTTTTTCACTAAATTAGGAACATTTGGGCTTGGTGCTTAAAATGAATCATTGCTTGCTCTGTGCTTGATTTATCTTTTTTTTTATTGCTTGCATGTGCTTGATTGTAACCCAAATTTAATAAAAAAATATCCTCTCCCCTTGCCTATCAAATAGATCTTGGGTGTATGAGAACTTGTTATTATCTTTAGAGGGCCTGCCTTCCTGGTGTGAGAAGGGATACAACCCAAGTGGTAACGGGCTAAAGCCAAGTCCTTCCAAACCACTATATAAGAAAAGTGTTTATGTCGAAAGCCACAAACAACGAGTGTTGTTGTGTTATACCAACAACCAACCTCCCCCAAAACCCTCCAAGGCATAACCCTTGAAGGCTGGGAGACTCCATAATGGAGAGTAGCGCTGCCGCATGTATAGCCACCCGAATGGATGCCCTTATTAGCAACTTTGTGTAGTAGCCAAAAACCTTCTATTTGTTGATGCAAAAGGTGGGACCTTTGAAACTACCCCGATTCACGTGGTTCTTAGAAGAGATAGCAGGGACAATCCTAAGGTTTGGTCAGGGACAAGCCTTGGGAAACCCAGATCTTGGTATGCATGACAAGTGTGTGCCGTGGAGAGGAGCCAGTGCTACCAAGATCCTGAAGCTATCTGCTTTGAATAAGCATGGCCAGGGGACTCAACAAATACAATCCTTCCCTAGCCTAGGTTGTACAAGTTTGTGATTGTTGTGAGTGTGAGTGACTACAATTACTATTCTCCTATCAATAAAAAAAACACAAATCAGACATATTTTCTGACAGACACAATCGCTTTTGAGCTTAAACTGCCCTCATACAGACAACTAAATTGCCTTTAAACATTAGTCAACTACTTTTTTCCTAAACCGGATCACCTTTAAACAATAGTCAGCCACTTTTTACCTAAAGTGAATCACCTTTAAACAACATTCAACCACTTTTTTCCTATACTGGATCACTTTTAAACAATAGTCAGTCACCTCTGGTCTAAACTGCGTCACCTCTAATCAACATTAAATCACTTTTGAGTCGATACTATTCACCTGTGGAAAACTAGCTCGCCTCTGGTTAACACTGTAACCTGCTATCCGAACCAAAACTAGATTGCATTTAATCTATTACCAGTTGCTTTTGGCCTTTTATGAACCACATATGAGCTATTACTTGTCACCTATGGTTAAATACCAGCAAATCTTAGTGACTCAATCAAATTAGCCACAAGTCTAGCTTGTTCAGCCTCAGCATTAGCTTTCAGACATGTCTCTGATCATTAGCAGATACCTGGACTTTGTTTCCTTCTCTGAGTCTACCAACCAATTGAATTTAATGAGCTTTTCATCTTCTTGAGATACCAAACCAGCAAACCAAACATCAAATCAATCAATCCAATCAATTAGCAAAACATCATCTCTTGGCTTTAGCTTCAACAACATCAGCAACATAGCAACCTTAGCAAACAAATTTTCCCTTGAGTGTGTGAGCTATTCTCTAGGGAATTTCAACCAACAACAAAGCAACAAAGAAAATAGCCAACCAAGAAAACCAACAACAAAGCAAAAAGCCAAGTAAATCAACAACAAAGCAAATAGCTAACCAAGCAAACCAACAATAAAACAAATAGCCAACCAACAACCAAACAATTAGCAAACTATCATCTTTTTGGGTCTCAAAACCTTGACAAGCTAAAGTTCAGTTTTCAACATCATTTATCATGCCTCAAACTAGGAGTCAATATAGAGCTGAAATGGAAGCCAAATTGTGAACTGAAATGGAAGCCAAATTACAAGTTGAGATGGAAGCTAAGATGCAACAATCTAGATCAACACCTCTTAGAGACGCGACTCAATTTACGACTGGTATGCCTCCTCATATGTTTATGCCTCATGGGTATACCATTGGAGAGTCATCTTCACAACAAGTGCAACCTTAAACATTTTTGGAGACTTATGAGGAACAATCCCAAGAAGACTTATCAGAATTTCAGGATACACATGTATGGGATCAAGTTGAGAGACTTGTCTTATCCGAGCCTTATTGCTACTTCTTGCAACTTGCTCGCATGGGTGCTAAATTACCAAGAGATTTTGACATATCCTTTATTAGAGAGCACGATCCAAACATTCCCACTATTGTTGCAAAGGGACCATCCACTATAGTCACACCATCCCCTAGCATATCACAAACTCCATCTTCCAACATATCTCTTTCACTGCCTATTGTTACTTCATTTGATCCACTGCACTCAAAGTATACTCTAGAACCTTTGATAACGCCAACCAATGTGCTTCCTTTCATTTCACAAAATTTGAACATTCCACCTTTCCATGTTCCTCAACATACTCCTCCCGCCATGATCGTTTCCATGCCTCAAGTAACATAAGTTGTCCATATGGCCCAAGTGCAAAAGCCCCAAACATCACAAGCTATCCCCATATCCCATAGTGTGAAAGCTTCCCAAACTATCCAAAAAACACCAACGGTCCAAGCTTCACAACCATCGCAACCCGCTATATCCCATGTGGATACCACATCTCATATACCTACTACTAATATGCTTTCCACTATCTCCACTAATCCGTCCAATGCATCATATAATCCCAATGTTAGTCTCATTGACATGAGGGACCCTCCTATTGTTTCTCAAGCCAATCCTAGCACTACGGTCACTTATGTTGAGCAACTTACATCATCTTCTTACAATCCTTCACAAACCATCAACCCATCTTATGCTACCCAAGGTTTGCCTATTGTCGTGCCCAACACATGACACAAATCAATCCTCATGTTGTCCAAAATACAAATCCAAGTGTCTATCCTTTTTTTGCATCCACCAATCCTTCCATCACTTACCATGTCACAAACCCAACTCCAAATTCGCAACCATTAACTAGTGTCAATCCATCTTCCACTTCTCATGTGATGCAAAATGTTGGTGCCAATTCATCACAATATACCCAACCACCGCTTATGTCTCAAGGATAGCACTCCTCAACTTCATATATCCCACAACAACAACCTCAATATACATCATACCATGTTTCACCCCCTTTGCAACAACAACAATTATCTCTAGCGGATGTTCAACAAATGATCAATCAAGCGATAGGACAAAGTAAGAAGACATTTTCCTTAGAAAACATATGCACTTATCTGTTTGACAAGTCACTTCATATGACACCTTTTCTGCCACACTTTGAAATTCCACAATTTGACAAGTACAAAGGAAAAGAAAATCTGGAAGACCATCTTAGAGCATTCTTTGTGGCATGTCTCAATGTTGCTCATAACGATACATATCTTTTGAGACTATTTCCTCAAAGCTTAGCAGGACAAGCTCTTGAATGGTTCTCACATTTACCTCTGGGAATTAAGTCTTTTTCAGAGTTAGCAAATAAGTTTCGATCACACTTTACTTTTAATATTGAACATGAGGTAAACATGAATGACCTTGTCAACAATAAATAGCACAATGGTGAAGCCTTTTCTTCATTTACTCAACGATGGCGTAATATGGCTAGCAAACTATCATGGGAAATAACTGAGAAGCAACAGCTTGATATCTTTGTTCAAAATCTTCATCCCAAGCTATCATTCTAACTACAATTGCAAAGTGCTAGCACCTTTGATGAACTTGTTTCTAAAGGAACCATCATTGAACAAGCTTTAATTGCTAAAGGCACTATCAAGATCTTTCACAATAACAAAGACTATTCTCAAAACTCCAATGATAAGTCTCACTTTTGGAACAAAAATAAGAATGTTGTCAACGACGGTGTTGTGGATGTAAAGAACATACAAACTATGAAAGCTCCCATTAACATTCAAGATGCTTCTACAACAACATAACCTTTTCAACAAACGCAACAACGACAAACTTCAAATCCTCACCGACAATTTACACCATTAGCAGAACCTATGGAAGTTGTCTTTCGAAAGTTTCTCCAAGCGGGTGATATTATGTTACCAGATGCACCACCCAACGGTGAACTGCTCTTCAAAGCTCCTTGGTACAAAGAAAATGAGTATTATGATTACCATAGAGTTAAAGGACACAAAACAAATGGTTGTATGTGCTTAAAGCATGTTATCCAAGATTGCATCAATCAAGGTTTAATCAAAATTACACCTTCAACAACTCAACCTGCACAACAATCGACATCAAACTATGATCTAGATGCTTTCAAGAATCTACTTCCATCTCATGACAAATCAAGTAAACCTCATGCTAGGAATGCCATTCAGTACAACTATGAATCATCTACTATTGGCCGCATTGACGATGCTCACATTTCTACCATTTCTATCCAAGGCAAAGCACCTGACTGCGCTGTAACCACTCGAAGAGGTCAAGTACCATTCAAGGAGTACCTGTCCATCTTCCTCGACTATTCTCTAACTATAATGTCCTGGATCTCCTTGGCAAAACACCTGTGCACATATCCATTCTTGAGTTGCTTTGCATATCCCCTGCTCACAAAGCTATCCTTGACAAAGCCTTATAAGAATCTTCGGTGCCTAACGATATTGATATCACACAATTTCAATCTATGGTCACTAGCATTGCTGCCCCTTGTCATTTAACCTTTTCTGACAAAGATCTTCAGCCCTCTATTCACCCTTCACACAATGAAACCCTCCACATTGAAGTGTTTGTTAAACAACGCCATATCAAATGAATCTTGGTAGATGGTGGAGCTGGTCTTAATATATGTTCCTTGAAATTAATAAAACAATTGGGATATTCTAAGAAAGATGTTGACACGTCCAAGGTCATTACTATCAGAGCATATGATGATGCCGAGAGAGATACTGAAGGGATTATTTACTTGCCTATCCAAGTTGGGCCGGTCACTACTGAAACCCGTTGTCAAGTTCTTGATATTGACCTTCCTTATAATATCATCCTCGGTCATCCATGGATACATGCCCTCAAGGCAGTTCCTTCTACATACCATCAATGTCTTAAATTTCCACACAATAGTGTTGCAATTACTATCCATGTTGATCCCAATCCATTTAAATTTTGTCGTGCCTTTCAAGCTAAATACCAGAGTTTGAACCACATTCCTGTCAACACTGAGGCATATCCATCTTCATCCTATATAGACCCATCTGACCTACTCAAGCCATCATCTAGAAAAGCCACTTCCAACCTCCGTATCAAGTACACCGAACATGGTCTTGGTGAATACACATTGCAAGAATCTTGTTATTTTGGCACCCTTCCCTTATCTCCCAAATCTCATGGTAAACCTTCCACATCCAAGCTAACTTCATCACCAGCTGTCATCAAAGCTCCCCCCACAGTATTCATTAAAGGCAGATTCCTGGATGATGAAGACATTGATGATATCGACTCTTGGATATTCTTTGATGAAAATGACCAAGTACAACTGGAAGTGGAGAGATATAACAATGGGTTCTGCATCATAAAGAACATGGGCTAGAAAGGACATGGTGGATTGGGATCACAGGAACAAGGACCTATTGAACCCATTATTATGTCTAAGAAGTTTAATAAGCAAGGCCTTGGCTATCGGCTAGAGGTACCATGACCCAAAGACATTAAGTGTATTTTTGATATTAACGCTGGACCCTCCTCGGTAGGAGAGACTTCTAGTTTGGATGCTATTGATGACTCCTCCCTTCATATTATTGACCTTTTTCAAGAAAACTCCATCTTCATGATTTCCACAACTTCTTCTAGCCACAACCATTCCTCTGTTACCCTTTCACTCGTATATCTTGACCTCGTCGATTGGGACCAACAGGGGGCACCGATATTAGATACATTTTAAAATGATGAAGCTATTTTAGAATTTATGGGCTTATGACAAGGCATTCCATTGGGTGATCACAAAGCAGGTTTCATGATGGATCTCCCTAAACTAGTATATTTTGGCAGAAGTATCAAATCCTTCAGTCGCAAAAGTGAAATAAACAAAATCAAATAAAATAAGTCACTAGGTGAAAACCGAAAGGTGCCTCTTGACTATCAAAAAGTAAAAATAAAGGACGAATCCGAAGGTGAAAACCTCTCTAAGGCACCTGAGGATGGGGAATTTGATCTTCCTGTTGCCACTGATTATCATGAGAAATCAAGTGTGCTAGTTGAACAATCACAAGACATGAACTTGGGTACAGAGTAGAATCCAAATATCACTTTTTTGGCAGCATCACTATCAGACCAAGAAAGAAGAGACTTCACAACATTTTTTATGAAAAGAGCTATAAATTTTGCATGGACTTATACTGACATGCCGGGTCTAGATCCATCACTTGTGGTACATCATCTAGTAGTATCTCCTAATGCAAAACCTGTAAACAAAAATTGTGCAAAATGCATCCGCAAGTAGCTTTATTGGTCAAGGCAAAGATTAAGAAACTATTAGAAGAAAAGTTCATAAAGCCTATTGATTATCCAGAATGGGTTTCAAACTTGGTACCTGTAGCAAAACCTGATGGACAAGTTTGTTGTTGCATAGACTTTAGAGATCTTAATAAAGCATGTCCTAAGGATGACTTTCCATTACCAAGAATAGACAACATTGTAGATCTTACAGTTGGACATGAAATGCTATCTTTGATGGATGGATTTTTAGGGTATAACCAAATCAGAATAGCAGAGGAAGATCAAGATAAAACATCATTTATTTGTCCATGGGGCACATACTGCTGGGTTGTAATGCCTTTTGGTCTCAAGAACGCTGGAGCTACTTATCAACAAGCCATGATAATTATTTTTCATGACCTTTTTCACACTATCATGGAAGACTATGTTGATGACATCCTAGGAAAATCTAAGACAAGAGGACATCTACAGGTATTAGCACAAATCTTTGATCAATTAGAAAAGTATCAAGTCAGACTGAACCCAAAGAAATGTGTATTTAGCGTAACATCTAGAAAACTATTGGGATACATTGTGTCTTGACGGGGGATAGAAGTGGACCCAGCTAAAGTAAAAGCTATCATGGAAATGCCTCCGCAAGCAAATCTCAAGCAGCTCTGTAGTTTACAAGGAAGTTTACAGTTCATCCACAGGTTTATTTCACAACTACCAGATAAATGTCATCCTTTTCAACATCTTCTTCATAAGGGTGAACCTTTTAAGTGGGATGAAAAGTGTCAACAGGCCTTTGATAAAATAAAGGAATATCTAGCAACAACTCCTATGTTAGTACCTCATATGCTTGACCGCCCATTATTGCTCTACATATCATCAACAAAAGCAGTATTGGGTGCCCTTCTAGCTCAACATGATGATTCAGGAAAAGAACAAGCCATATACTACATCAGCATAACTCTTGTGGGATATGAACTTAATTATTCATCTATGGAAAAAGCATGTTTAGCATTAGTGTTTGATTCCCAAAAGTTGTGACACTATACGTTGAACCAAATGACAAAGATCATATCTAGGGTAAAAGCAAGAAGTTGGGTCCACATATAGGGGAAGTGTCGTGCAAAAAATAAAATCCTGACAGGAACAGGTACCCGAGCCTAGAACGGGTACCTGTTTTGTTTTTTACTATTTTTAGAAATGGGTACCCGTTTTGTTTTTTATTGTTTTTTAGAATGGGTACCCATTTTGTTTTCGATTGTTTTCTAGAATGGGTACCCATTTGTAAAATTTTGAATTTCACACCCACGCTTTTGGTTTCGTTTTAGGCTCGGGAAAGGCATGGGTAGCCAACCTTGAGCCTTGGACCTGCAAGTATTTCTCTAAGTACAGAACCAGAGGAAAGACTAACTTCACCTTTATGGCTGATGACATTCTTTTCTGAATTTTTTTACAAAATTAAAACCCATTACAGATCATAGTGTCTAGTTTTCAAATATGTAAATTTTTTTGGATTGGACTTGTTTTTCTATTTATTATTTAATTTATGAGCAAACTGGTCCAAAAACTTGAAATGATAGGTGTTTGTATTTTTTTAATAACTTTTAATTTTTTAATTTAAAAAAAAAAATTATATGTCATCAATCTACACATCATTCTTTACACAATGAAAAAAAAAAATAATTTTATGATTTTTTTTGCTCAAATTATGTTGGCCGTACACGAGGGGTTTTCAAAAGTAGCAATTAGGCCTAATAAAAAATTAATAAAAAAAAATTATTTAGAAAAAAATTATAAAAAAATATCCTCATCAAACTTCACTATACTACACATCTTTTCCCAAACGGATTTTGAAAAATAATTTTATTTAGGTCAAATTATGTTGGCCGTACACATGCATGGTATGGTTAAAAAAAAGTGACTTTTAAATAGTGATTTTTAGAAATGCCTATTGAAAATTAATTTTTATCATTTGGGTATTGCAAAAAATTACATATTTGGAAACTAGACTCCGAGTATTACATTTTATATTTAGTGACTTTTTAAAAGATTCCATATCTAAGTGCCTCAAATTTCAAGGTCAAATGTGACAAATTCTAAAAATTAGGGAAAACACTTCCACTGACCCTCTAATGTGAATCCACTCAAATATCTTCTTTCTAAGCAATCCTCACGAGAAGATTAGCAAAATGGGTCATGATCTTAAGTGAATTTGACATACAATATGTGGATCAAAAATCCATCAAAGGACAAGTCATCGCTGATCAATTAGCTGCAACACCCATCACAGATATTCACCCAATGTATCTAGAATTCCTTGATGAAGGGTTGTTCCATTTAACTTCCCCAGCATGTTGGCAGCTATATTTTGATGGATCTTACACACAACATGGATTAGGAGTAGGGATATTGTGTGTTACCCCTCAAGGAGATTGTATACCCAAATCATACAGAATTGCATTTTCATGTACCAATAACATAGCAGAGTATGAATCTTTAATCACAGGATTATGCATGGTAGTACAATGGGCTATCAAATAGTTACAAGTCTTTGGTGATTCTCAACTAGTTATCAAACAGGTCTTAGGTGAATATCAAACAAAAGATGAGAAGCTTCTTCCATACAAGGTGATGGTTGATGATTTTAAAAGGTATTTTGACAATATCACCTTTGAACAAATCCCAAGACTACAGAACAGAGTAGTAGATGCCATGGCTATGATTAGATCTCTTCTATACATGCTATCTAGTACAGATAAATGCGAGTTTCTAGTTGAACAACTTTTGATTCCAGCATTTGAAGTACCACAATCTAATCTTATATGTGAAATTGTTGGTCCCAATTCACTGTGGTACGAGGATTTATACGAGTATCTCCATAATCCAACCTTTCCATTTCAATTATCTAACACCCAACGCAAAACCTTTATCCGTCGAGCCTCTCATTACACTATCTTGGGAGACACCCTTTATCACTAAAGTCTTGATGGTATCCTTCTTAGGTGTCTTGATTATGAGGAAGCAAAAGTGGCCTTACGTGATGTACATGAAGGTTTCTCTGGCTCGCATTTTGCTGGCCCTGGCCTTGTTAAGAAACTTCTACAAGCAGGATACTATTGGCCAACCATGGAAAAAAATGCACAATAATTTGCAAAGAGATGTCTACAATGTTAGAAACATGGAGATTTAATACATGTACTAGCACATGAGCTTTAGCCTATCATTACTCCATGGCCTTTTTCATAGTGGGGACTTGATCTCATAGGTAAAATCCATCCTACTTCATCAAATGGTGATAAGTTCATTATCACCGCCACTAAATATTTCACAAAATGGGTGGAAGCCATACCAATGGCTTATATCACTAGTAAGCAAATATCTAAGTTTATCCTACACTATATCATTTGCAGCTATGGAGTTCCTCAAGCTATTGTCATGGATAATGGTCGCCCCTTCAAAAACCAAGAGGTTAGAGATCTTTGCAAAAAAATTCATATCCAACATCGATTCTCTACCCCTTACTATCCTCAGAGCAATGGCCAAGCTAGGGCTTCTAACAAAATAATTATCAAATTTCTCAAAAAGACAATCAATCAAGCTAGTCGAGATTGGCATTTACAACTCCATCCTACATTATGGGCATATAGAACAAGTATCAGAACTCCTACTGGAGCTACACCTTATGCTCTTGTGTATGGCACTGAAGCTATTTTACCTATTGAGGTTGAGATCCCCTCACTATGAATATCCCTACAACATACCATCTCAAAGGAAGAATATCAAGTATCCAGACTCCATGATCTTGAGCTTCTAGATGAATGGCATCTTACAGCACTCAACCATCTCCAAGTCTATCAAAAACCGTCTATGCCGCAGCTACAACAAAAAAAATAGAGAATGCAGATTTCAAGTTGGAGATCTTGTCCTTAAAGAGAATCAAAGGAATCAGAAACATCGTGAGAAATAGGGCAAGTTTGAACCAAATTGGCTTGGTCCTTTCATCATTACAATAGTTTATGGGTCAGGTGCATATACTCTTTCAACACCTGAAGGCATTCCATTGGATGAACCAGTCAACAACATTCATCTCAAAAAGTTTTATCCTTGAATCTCAACTATCCCAAAAAAAAATCCATTCAATAGTGAAAACCACTTGTGGTGCTTTGAATAACAAAAAAAATATTAATATAAGATAAATAATCCGTCCTCTAGTGAAAACCTATTAAATAGGTGCCTTGGATAAGTACCATAGTGAAAACCTGGCAAACAGGCGCTATGTGTAGTGACGAGCCTCCATTATCTGCTTGGTTTGTTTGATTGCCACTCTTCCTAGCATACTTCACCATCTTATCCACATAATCCATATCATAATCCACATGTCATCGCAATAAATAGCTTTTCCATCTTCACCTCTGTTAATGCTAGCTATCCTATTTGAGACATTGTTGCGATAACTATATCTTTTGGCACCTTAGCATCTTGACCGCATGCACTCTCCATTGTCGTTTCTTCATAATAAACCTCATTTCGTACTGGGGGCATTTGTTGAGTCTTATTTGGAAGTGGATACCGCTAGCTCTAGCACATAACACATCAAACACTTTAGCTCATAACACAACAAACTTTCAACTTTAACCATAGCATTCATCCAATGATAAACATGACAAACCCTTGCAACCAGGATCTGTATCTTTACAATCAATTCACACTCAAACGACATCCAAAAATAGCAAAAAAAAACATCGCCAACACAAACATTCAAGCAATAAGTTGATTTTTTTCAACATCACTCACCAGCGTAATAAGCAAGAACTACATTCCAACTCTATTGTTAAATCCTTGATCCTGTGGATACAGGGTATGTAGGCAATCTGAGATGCAAAGGAAGCACTTTGATTCAGGCTAAGACGATAGCCCTCCTTTCATCATCCATCTTTCATCTTTCTTCTAATCATCCTTTAATCTTTCATCTCACATTCTTCTATTTTTCATCACATACATCATCAATAAAACCCGGAACTACATATTCATCATGTCTCATCTCCATCGTAAATGTGCTTTGATCTCATGGATATAGGGTATGTAGGTAGTCTGGAATATGAAGGAAGTTTCCAGTACTCAAGCATAGATGATCCACCCCATCTTCATCATCTTATCTTCATCTTCAATTTTCTTCTCTTTGATCAGCTCAAGCAGGAAGCAGACTATGTGTATACTGCAAGCTCAAGCACTTTAACCAATCAAGAATAAGCTAGAAGCTATTTGTCTGCATGCCTTACGCCAACATTTGCTGTAGCATTTTATCAACATCTTTAGCCTTCAACAAGATGTAGCTTTCCTTTTAACAAGGCCCCAGCTTAAATACATCTAAGAGCACTTACATTTAGCAAGAGAATGTGATGACAGTATCTTTTGTTTTATCTTTTGATTTATCTTTTGTCCCTTTTCTATGCCTAATCAAGAGTGCCTTGATCTATCTATATCTTGGTATGTGGCAATGAAGTAAGGAATGGGGCATGGTCTTATTGCTTTTGTATGCTGTGTTTGTGGGATGATCTTATTCTCTTCCTAAGCATATTGGTATCTTGTACATGTTGGGATTAGCATCTTACATATCAATATCTCTAGCATCTGAGAAGCTAAATAGTCTCTTATGCACTTGAGACTCTTTTATGTCAAGACTAGCTCCATACATATAACTAACAAGGTGTCACTATGCGTAGTGGAGATAAGCTCAAACCATTTCTTGTAGTGTCAAAGTCCATCTCAAAACACTAGTTGTTATTCATATCTTATGCATGTTGGCTCAACATCTTGACCTCATGTGTTCAGACAAGATTGTAGGATGCTAGTTTTGCATTGGATATCTTGACACCTTGGTCTTCTATACCCTGGTGCATAACATCCACATGCTATATCAAACACAAGGATTGCATTTCTTTTCATTTTGAGCAATTACTTAAAAAGATGCCCATTGTACCATCTATTCATCCTATTATTCGTCTATATAGTCCTCAACCAAGATCAATCATTTCCATTGTCCTTCTTCCACACATTTTATCCTACAAAACAAGTGTGTTAGACATACATAAGTCCATCACATATCATCTCATTACCATCTATCTATATGCATAAGTCCATATCATATCATTACCATTTACATATTTGCATTATCATACATTTCCATTCATCTCATTTGCATAAACATCCATACATAATCCATGAAAATACAAATACAACATGCATAACCATCATATTACTAATAGTGCATCATCATGTAGATAAGCAATATGCCATCATATATATATACATGTGTCAATATACAAGTGTCTACATATACAAGCTGAGCCATAAAGAATGTATGTACAAGCGGCTCTAGGCCTCATCATGATACAACATAATCTACATAAACAAGGTAGCCCTAGTGACTACTAGAAGCTCCCTAGCCCTGACCACCACCACTAGGTCCTGCACCTATCCCCCTATCTCTTAGTGGCCCCATTACTGAGGCTATAGATCGAGATCCACCTGTCCTCTGTGACCCTGAAGCTCATGATCTGCTCCTGAAGCTAGGTTGCCTCTGCTCTGCTGGCACAGCTCCATAGTATAAACCCCTATAATACTCCACCTTACCCTGTACTCTCCGTAGCTCTACCTGTACCTGTGTCAACTGTGTGGCCAAATACGTCGTGGCCCCATTTGTACCCAACACAATCACTGCTCTATCCCACTCACTAGTCATCCCCTGTAGCTGTTGCACAGCTGTATCCCTCTCTGCCCATAGACCATCTCTCTGCCCTCATCACTTGCATCTGCTGTATGGCCATATCTCACTCTAGTCTCATCATCTGTTCACTCTGCCTAGCTGCATCTCTCTCTCCTGTCACTCTAGCAAGTGCACCATCATCCTACCCATCCCCAGCCTGCACTCTCACCTGTAACTGAGCCTGAGCCCTAGCATGCCATAAGCCAATCACTGCTTGGTGTCTATCCAACTCCACTCTCCTCAATCTCATCTGAGCCTGCTATCTCCATCTCCTCTCCTCTCTAATCCTCCTCCGCAGCTATTGAATCCCAACATCATCATCTTCTAATATCTATCCCTAAGGCTGTGCAAGTATCTGAGGTTGTCCTTGCACCTGTCTCTATATATGTATCCCTGGCATTGTTGGTACAACAGCCTGCACTGGTGGAGCCCGTCGTCGACTCCTCCTGACTGGTCTCTCCATCCCTAGCTCTCCTATCTCTCCAACCCACATTGGTCTCGCTGCCACCCAGTATGCATCATAATCTGGTAGCGTGCCTGGATCTGCAAGACCCTGTCCCCACTACCATACAACTGGCTATAGCCCCTCTCTCTCTACCAACACTGTGTCAACCACAACCTCTGGCCCCCAATCAAACACCTCCTGTCTAGTCCTCCCAAAAATGGCATCTCCAACTAGTACTACCTGTGGTAACCTGAACTGTCTCAAAACCCTCTCAAGCAAATAGTGCTCTATAATGTATATGCTACGTCCAAAAATATATCTCGCCTGCCTAGCATAGACAAGCTTAGTATCCTCCTCATCCCATCTCTCACATCCCAGCCATGGCCTCCATATAAATCTATCTACCTCATCCAACATCCTCCGCCACTACACTAGTCCTCTGCACTACCAGTATGTCAAAGCTCCTTTATACATCCTAGCATATGGCTCTCCTTCTGCTCTAACCACCCATCCCTCTGGTCTCATCACTGGAATATGCTCATAAGCCCACACATGCAAAACTGTAACTCCTGCAGACATACTAGCCCTAAACATATATGCACAATCATGCAGAAAATGATAGAGCTGTCCAAGCACACACTCTGCCCATACATATCTCATTCCATAGGAGAACATCCCCTCCATCACTATCCCCCATCCTACCGAAAACCCTCTCGTTCATCTATCTCCCACTAGCCATCTGATAATAGCTACTACCACTCGCTGTAGTCTATCACATAACTCCTCCATCCTCACCATAGGAATCTTTGAGCCCTCTGCTCTAATGTCTAGTGTCCTGAACAATCTCCTGAATGTAGCTGGACCCATATCTGGATCATAATCTACTTGATCCCCATCTATAGGAATCTACAGAATCTGAAACACTTCCTCTAGTGTGATCATAGCCTCTCCTGTCGGCAAAAAGAAAGAACTATGCTCGCTCATCCATCGCTCCACCATCGCCGTCATTGGTCCTTGATGTGCTAGCACCGACTCTAATCTAGACACATGCTCTAATCCAAGGGTCTCTAACACTACCCGCTCCTTTGCATCTAGCAATCTCACCAACTGCAAATCCCTAGGATGTGGCTCTCGTGATAACAAAGGTGGTAGTATATCCTGCATCATTTCACTCATCATGTCAGTCTCTTCCACTACATACAACTGCTATTAATACTGCATCGTTTACTGCTATACCAGCTTCTATCTATTATAAGCAACTCTTTTTTCCATATGCGCTTATCTGTTGCTCGCATGCGACCTCTTTTACTACATGCGCCTATTTTTTTCTAGTATGCAACTTACTTTCCCTATGCAACTGCTTATTGACCAAGTGCAAGCTCTATTTCTATATGTGTTTATCTTTTGCTTACAAGCGATCTCTATCCTACATTCGAGCATCTTTTCTTTACAAGCAAGCTGAACCTATGTATGCACCTATTTTTAGCCCATAAGCGACTTGTTTTTAACTATATGTGCATTCTACCTCTATTTATCTAGCCTTCCATATGCGACCAAGCCTCACCTATATGCGACCTCAACTACCTTACGCAACTTGTTTCTCTTCCTAAGCGACCTAAACTACCTATCCTAAGACCTAGTCGCTTATGGTGACGTGTGTGCATTTATGACGCTTCTAGCCTATCAAAATCATGCTTTTAGCAAAAGTTTCGATACATACCGATACGCCTGCTCCCTCTAGTCGTCCATGTGTCCTCACTCACTTGGCACGATGATCTTTGCGTGGAATCACCATCCTGATAGCTATCCAACTCTCATCACACACCAACTCTAAGGAGCTCTAGATCTCTATAGCTTTCTGCACACAACTAAGCACAAATGAGCCTATTTTCCCTTGAAGAACCTCCTTATAGCCCCTATCCAAACCCTAATTCTTCTTTGCCAAAGCCTCTTTTCTTCTACATGATCCCATTTTCTCCCACCCAACCCCTTTTTCTTCATGTCAACCTTGTGTCCTAGCTTTTCCTTTTATCGCGAGCCAATCCAGCCCTTCCTAGTTAGCCTGGCTTACCTCTAGAGGGGGCACCACCTGCTAGTTACACTGGGGCATAACCTTGTTTATTGAAGGCATATCATATCTTCTTTGACACAACGCTCTGTCGAACATTGTATCAAAGAGGGGCAAAATATAGACACGCAAAATTGACTCATTATCATTAGCATTCAAACATCGCATCATCCATTATCTGCATTTGTCTAACACACTTGAGCAATATCCCTAACACATCTATTTCTTCTATTAATTAAATAAATTTATATTTATTTAATTAATTCATTAGCTATTTCTTCTATTTCCTCTAAGCTATAATTAAACAATCTTTAATTATTTAATTATCTGCATTCTTCTATTTTTAATTAAATAAATCTTATTTATTTAATTAAAAATTCCTTTCATAAATCCACTTTCTAATTAATTAAATAAATTTTATTTATTTAGTTAATTTCTCTTATCATTTATCCCATGAGCCGACATGTGTGCCTCTTTCATTTAAAAAAGATAAGTGGTACTACATCCTTTATTTAATATCTTTCACATGTAGTACTTTTTATGTACATGGTCACACATAAGCCTTATCTTCCCTCCACTTGTCATCTTCACATTCACCTGTGTCTATCATTTAGTCTTAGCCATTCACATAGCCACCAAATCTCCACCATTGATTGATTTGAGTTGAGTTCTATATAAACACCCTCTCATTCCATACCACAAGGGATCTAGCATTCATATAGCATCTACATTATCATCCTAAGCATATTAAGCATTTGAGTATTTATAGCATCCATTGAGCTTATCATCATTAGCATCCATCCATCATGGTAGCTTTTATCTTCATAATTGTTCATTGTTGAAGAAGCAATCCACATCATAAACAAGGAATCACACAATCTAGGTGATATTGTGCTTGAATTGCATGCTTTTGATTTCATTTGGATTAGATTCTTTGATGATGGTAGGGTTAGGGTTAGTTTTTCATGGCTATGCTTGATCTTATTAACCTGATCTTTTACCTATCACAAAAATAAAAGGAGCATAAAACCCATTTCAAACCCATTTCAAAACAAGAAACTCATAATACCCTCGAATCGCACCTCTGGCAGCAAAATACTGTTGTGATGCTCACAACACGCCCCATTTTACTCCTTAGCAAAATGAGGACCCCTGCTATGGTTTTCTGCTTTTTGCTTGTGTGTGCTGTTTTGCTTGGTGGTCAAGGGAAAAGAGGGGTTAAAATTGTAAACTTTGTTAAAAATAGAGAAAAAAAATGCATTTTCAGTCCAAGGCATGATATGGTTGGATTCCTTGTGAAAAATGAGCTAGGGTTGCTTTTTGAACCATCTTAAAATTTGCCATATTTTGCAAGTTATGATCATTTTGGTAAAATGTACAAGGGAAGGGTTTGTTGTTTGCATATACAAGGTCCTTTGTATGTGCAAAGTCATTTTTACTTAGTCACATGGGCTATCAGGTTGCATATGCATTATTTGTTTGCATGTTGGGTCATTGTATATGTTACATGCATTGCCCTTTATACATCACTTTCATATACGAAGGCGGTTGTATGTGTTTCTACCTTGTATGCATTTGGTAGAGTTTATGCATACATACAAGGTGGACCCGAAATGGTTTTAGGGTTAGAATGAATAAATGTTTGAATTTCGTTGCATGTATCTCGCGTTGTATGATTGGCAGGTCAAAATATACAAGGTAAAATATACATTGGTAATATACATCACACGGAATTCAAATGTTATGGAACATGGTTAATTTGTTGTATGTCCGCTGGCTTGTATGTTTGGGTAACATACAACGAAATATACAAGACGAAATTGAAAAGGTCATGCAATAAAGTTAAACTATTGTATATTTTGGGTTTGTATATTTGGTAATGTCAAATATACATTTCATTTTATACAATGGTGAACATGAAAAGGGTTTTAAACAGTGTTAAATCATTGTATAATTCTGGGTTGTATATTATCAAACATACATTGCACATATACAAGTGCCGGAACCGAAAATTTATCAAACAAGGTTAAGTCCATGTATGTTTTAAACAATGCATATCGAAACATACAAAACCACATACATAGTGCGGACTCGAAGGAGAAATTAAAAAGGTGAAAGTGCTTGCATGTTTAAACGTTTGTATGTATCAAGATGAACAAACTGATATGCAAAGGTTAAACATACAAGCCGGAATTCAAATAAAGTAAAATTTGATTAAACGCTTGTATCACGTCCGAATTGCATATCAAAAGATACATTGCATTTTGCACGTCGCGGAATTGAAAAGTTATAAATTGGAGTTAAAGTACTTGTATATTCCCATATACAAGCCGATATACATTACACCTTATGCATGCAAGCCGGATTCGAAATGAAAGTCCAAAATAGAAAATTCATTGTATATTTTAATGCTTGTATGTATCTGACATACATCGCTGCAGACACGAGGGAAAGTAAAGGGAGTTAATTCATTGTATGTGTCCGGCTTGAATATATATTGTGATATATATTGAGATATGCATTAAATGCATACAAGCCATGGAATTGAAAACGAAGTGAAGTCCGATTTAACGATTGTATCATGCTCGGCTTGTATATTGCGATATGCAAAGATTTAAACAAAGAAATGAGCGGAAAAAAAAAGAGATAGGAATTTGAGGCCAATTTAGGGCCTGATTGCATATTTTCGGTCAACGATAGTTGACCCGACTAGTTTAGCATTGTATATCCATTTTGGACTCGCAATTTTCATGGATTTGGGGCCTGATTTTTGCGTTCACACAGTTACGACTGGATTTAGTGGTTGTTTTTCTGCAGGTTTATTAAATGATGATACTTATTGCTGGTCTATTTTTTTTTAGGTTTGCGGTTGAAGAAGGAGATGAAGCTTGATGGCGATGACATCATAAAAGGAAATCCGATCTCAAGAGAAAAAGGAGGATAAGGATGCAAGGAGCAAAGAATTTCGAGAGGAAATCAAATGAAGAGCTTCAGCGGGAAGAAGTTGCATAAAGTGGGAATCTTGTTTGTGAAAGATTCCAAGGGCATCTGTTGAGCAGAAAAGATGCCGGGTAGTGGACTGGCATGCGGTTATAAAAAAAGATGTTGTAATAGTAAGGAAAGGCCTGTAATAGTGGAAAGGACGTTGCAACTGCAGAAATTATTGTAACTATAGAATGGAAGTTGTAACCATAGCAAGGAGGAGAATTCAAATTCTATATAAGAAGCATTGCTACTTGTATATTATTTACACAGGGATTTTTAGCATTTAGCTAGAAGTTGTAATTCTTTATGAGAATTTTGAATAGAATAGTTTTAGTTTAGAAGAGGTGTCCTGTTGTCTGCATTAAGGAATGCATGGAATGTCCAGCCTCCTTCATGTACCTGTAAAGCACTGTAAGTTTCAGTATATTTGATTAATACAGCTAAGACTCATTCCTACATTATAAATCTTGTATGACTGTGTTTCGAATATGAGTGAATCTGGAAGTCTACATCTATTTTCTGAGTGTCTTCTAGCTCTTCCTTGCATTTAAAACATTTCGTCTTAAATCTTGCAATCTTGAATGTAATATTTATGAAAATACTCAGGGTACTTACATTTAACGATTTAGTCTGTTTGATTAATTAAGTTTACTATTGTGAGGGGGAAATCTGGTTATCCAAATCAATGGAAATAAAACCCAAACATCTATGAAATATGAAGGAGAAAGAGATTAAAATAAACTAAAGTACTTACAACACTCTTGTACCTTTCGCCTTCCGTAGTTCACCTATCTTCCTTTGATCTTGTTTGTGAAGCCCTCAAAAGTTGTTGCTTGCTTGCTTATTTGAAGATGACAAAGTAAGAATGGCTTGGATACTTGGTATTTGAAGGTGAGCTTCAAATACAGAAATGGAGAAAGCTATGAAGTGCTAAATGGAATAGGTGTGCCAAAGGCGCGCTTAGATTCCTACAGCATAAGTTTACAGAAACTCCAGATATGAAATGAAGAGAAGACGATTGTATTTATAGAAGAGAGTGAGGGAAGATCAATGGTTGAGAAGAAAAGAAGAGATCAATGGATGAGGATTGTTGAGGAACGTGCATCCAATAGAAGAAGGACACATGTCATTCCAAAAGTAGTTTAGTTGAGTTAACTCCTTTCTTGGATAAGGATGAGATTTGATTTTCTCTATTTTAAGAAAAGATTTGCTTTAAAACTGATTTTGCTTTTGTAACTCAGAGTTTTGCTTTTGTGTGACAAGAGGAAAGTTATTTTTGGAAGATAAGGATGATTTTTCGAAGAGATAGAAAGCATAATTAAATAAAAAGATTTATTTAATTATTTTTGTAGATATTTGAGAGGAAATAATAAAATATAGAAATATATTTTATTTTGTGAGGATTTTAGATTTTATTTAAATAAAATTTGCATTTTACTTAAATTTGGAGGAATAAAAGATTTTAATTAAATAATTAAAAATATTTAATTATTTTAGAAGAATGAAGTTGGTGAATTTGATTTTAATTAACTAAATAAATGTGTTTATTTAATTAAATGAGAGGAAGTGAATCAAATAAATAAATAAATTTATTTATTTATTGATAGAAGAATGTGAATGATGAAATAAATATTTAAAATATTTATTTAAGTAGAGTCATGCCAATTTTAGGTGTATACATTTTGCCCCTCTTTGAAGTAATGTGTTTTATCGCGTTGTTTCAAAGAATAAAAATTTTTGACAGTGATACATGCCCCAGTTTGCCCCTGGTACAAGTTTAATGACAGGATGCCCCCTCGGGAGATTGGACGGGGAGACGATAGAAAGCGTGAGATGGACAATCTCACGATGAGATATGTTGACAGGAGAAGAAATGGTTGGATACAGAAGAAAGAGGTGAATGATATGCAATGCAAGATAAAATGATAACACACACAAGCAAGTAAGCAAGTATGTACAAATGATACAAAAATAGGTAAGGTATTTCCCTAGTCAAGTGGTAAACCAACGATATAGATCGATGATGTCTAGTTTCAGGAATGAAACATGTCATATAAGACTTTGGGTCTGGTTTCGACAATGCAACATCCTGTCTAAGACATTTGATATGATAACGATATATGACAGTGTTGTCAGGGCGAGGAACGATATATCCCTAGAGCAACACGAAGGATAGTTATGATTGATTGATATGGTTTATGACAAGATTAGGATCAAGACCACTAATTGTGATTGGATTATTTGACAATATTGACTTGACTTGATTGGTATGGATTAAGGATAAACTTGCATTTGGATCATTGCTCAGATTGACAGCTAGAACTGTTGATGAGAGACATGAAGACAGATAGAAATTTGATTGATAGAAGAAATTCGATAGAAGAAATCACAAGCTTTTGTAAACATTGATTCACTGCATTTTGGATCTTTATTGGATGGGATATGGAGTACAATTGGATGCGCTATGGATATGGATATGGATATGAACCGCAATTGGATATGGTATGGATATGGATATGGATATTTGTCATCTTGATATAGCAAGTATTTTGGAGTACTTATTTCATCATTGGGCATTATTATGTTGTAAGAAAAAGCATCTAGGTATAATTAGACCAACATGACCTGAGTATCGCTTACATGGATTTTGATATAGCAAGTTGATACAAGCATCTAGTCAAACTTGAATCTAGATGACCTAAGTACTTCTTGCATTTCAATAGACAAGGATTGCCCCTTTTCATGTTTAGACCTCTGAAGTCCTCGATGATCTTTTGCTGATCATGTCGTTAAATAGAAGTCGTCACATTACTAAAGTTTAATCTACAAGTAGCAGACAAAGAAAAATATTATGCCCCCATCATAGCATCTCTAGCTTTTGGCATCCTTGAGTAGCATAGGAAGACATCATGACAAAAATCCAAGACTTTTTTAAGTTAACCTATTCACAAAAGCATTCTTGCATTAGATGTGCCTTTTTGCCATAATTGATATAGAATTAGCTTGAGTGTTTCGGTATAGTGTTCTTCTTTTCTTTGGATAGGTTGATGTTCTACATCAAGACTTTTGTTGTGGGATTGTTGTGCGTACTTTGCCTGGTGAAAGGTGCAGATGCAGATAGAGAGAAGGATAGACGACAAGAAATGGGATGGACAGGAAGTGAAGCCTCAGGGGCGCATTGACAATGGCCTTGCCTATGTGATGACGCAGAGGCAACGCAGTTCAGGACTTGGACCATGGACCTAAGATATGGATCGGATGAGACAAGATATGGAATAGATATGGATCAGATATGGAATAGCTATGGATCAGATATGGAATAGGTAACACTGATGACAGAGGCTATGCTAGGCTAACACTGCGGACAAGATATTGGATAAGAATTTTGCATAGCCATGCTAGATACTAATGACAAGGGAAACACCACGGATAGGCAGATGGATGGGCGATAGGGGATCAATGGTAGGGTAGGTAGAAGGAAACAAGGATGTGATCTCTAAGGACTATGTCGCATAAGAATAACGTACCCCAATGTAGGTAGAATAATGAGGATTTTTTATCACAATGCTTAAGACGAAGGAGGAGGATGAGAGGATAATGAAGGATTTGTGTGGTTTTGGAGGGATAAGGTATGTCAAGAGACATCTAGAACATTTGTCAACATTGTGCCCCCAATCTTTATCAAGATCAAGAAAAATAGAGGAATGGAAGATTAGGATGGATGGACTGGACCGTATAGGTATGTAATGGATAGAGGAATAGGATAGGAAATGGTATGAAGGAAACTGGTAGGAGAAAAGTGATATGCTAATGAGACAAGGCGCCCCCAAGTGTAGGTGACATAGGAGGTCAACTTACACATGACGCCTGTTTGCTAGGTTTTCATCATGGTACTTATCCAAGGTGCCTGTTTGCCAGATTTTCACCATTGGATGCAGGAATTTTTCTTTACCTTTTTTTTTTTGAATATTTAGATAGGAGAAGGTGGATATGGAAAGGAGAAACTCAAGCATCTAGCTCCCTGAAAGGTGATAGTCTCAATGGATGTCATCATATGGACCAAGTCAAGTATTCTTGTAGATGTTGGTAGGGGACTGCATGATAGTGAGATGGAGAATGGTAGATATTGGATTATGGAAGGGTACGATAGTGGATGATGATGCAAAATATGGAGGGAAGGCTTATGCAAAAGCATGGACCATAGGATGAGGAAGATATGTAGGATAGTAGTGGAAGGGAGGGGAGATGGAGTTATATGGAAGTGTTGTGGAATGGAAGGGAACCATGACCAACGGTTGCACATACCGTGATAAACATTGAAGATGATGATGGGAAGGTGGCATAGGAAGAAATGAAGAGTTTTACTTGGTGGATGAATGACTTAGGCCTTTAGGGACCCACATAGACTTAGTATTTTTCTAATTTTTGTTTGTCATGTGGGTTGGAAGGATTTGATACTTGTGGATGACATGGGAGAAAGTGGATGGTTGGGATGCTTTAGAGGTGGATGCCTTATTTGACTTGAGGGCTTTTTGCTTAGGTACCCAAACCATTTTTCTTTTAGACTTTGCTTGTGAAGGTATGAGTTTGGGTGTATGTAGCTTCTGTACAACTTCTGAGATAATTATTTCTTGCTTGGGGACCCACACCTTTTTCAGTTTGGCATTGAGGTGTATGGGTGTATGCAGCTTTTGATATGGATAATTCTTTGATTCTTGGCTTTTGTATCCTAGGTCATGAGGACTCTTAGGATTTTTAACTTTATAGGTAGAGGCATATAGATTTGTGCTTTCGAATCCTCTGGGGATGGTGGAAGTGAGGTTGGTGGAAGCTCATTGTTTAGACAACATGTGCATTTGTTGGCCATGATTGGGATATTTAGAGGATTTATAGATGGATGGATAAGGTGTTGGAAGAAGTGGAGGTAAATTGCTTGGAGGGATGTTAGGAGTTGGAAGTAGTGGAGGTAGATTGGATGGTGGAAGGTGTATGGTCACATGCTTTTGACAATTGTAGGATGATGGAGGTGGAATGGCAACATATGTTTTGGGGATATGATAGGGTTTGCGATGGAAAGTAGTAGACTTAGGAGGAGTGGAGAAAGTACCAACATCTCGAGATTGCTCACCTTGGGGTATGTATCCAAGGCCATATGAGGGTGGAGGAACATTGACATGGATAGGTTCCAAAATACCTTGTTCATGAAGGCCTAAGCCTTTACCTTGATATTTCATATTCTAGAGTATGCGGTGGACCATGGGATTATGTATAGGTGCACTAGCAGAGAGTTCCTTATTGGATGAGGAAGGTGAGATAGCAGATAATGGTTGTTGGTGTTCTATGGAAGAACATTCATGCATGAAGGTAGTGGGACCAAGGATATAGGATAATAGATTTGTAGCTTGGTCAATAATGGATGGTGAAGGGTCATTTGGATCTTGATCATCATTATGCTCTTTAGGATCTAAGTTATTGGGTTGATCATTCATGTGCACTTGGGAGGCAAGTGTCTCATCAGAAGAAGTGGAAGTTGTTGGATCATGGATGGGATTAGATGGAAGAGGGATAGAAGTAATGGAGGTTTCTTGCTCACGGATGGGTATGGGATCAAGTTGTTCAAGGACATCTTCTCCATAGGGAATATCTTGATCATAGAGAAGGTATAGATTATGGATGGGTTGGAGTTGGATTTCCATCTTAGGTATAGGATCAAGTTGCTCATGGATAGCTTCTTCATCAAAGATAGTATCTTGATCATAGAAAAGGTAGAGGTTATGCATAGGTTGGAGTTGGATTTCCTTTTCATGTATAGGTGTTGGGAGATGGATAGGATCAAGTGGCTCATAGAGAGGTTCATTATTATGGATATCATCTTGATCATAGAAAAGATACATGTTATGGATAGGTTGCAAGAAAGTGGTTTGATCTTGACTTGGACTAGGGATTAATGTTTCCTCATGCTTAGGATTAGACTCTTGACATACCTCTTGGGTTGCTTGAATGGAAGTGGATAACTCTTGGATAGCTTCTTGGTTGACAACATAGATGTTTGATGGGCCTTGACTTTGGTTCATGGTAGGAGGTTCTTTGATAAGCTCTAGGGGTTGCGAATGACATGAAGGGGTTGTAGGATTTGACATGTTATTAGAAGAATCTTTGGTAAGGTCAAGGACCGAAATTTGGGGACATGGTTGACTCTCTGCTAATAGTCCTTGGATCACCTCCTTTGCAGGTGTAGGAGTACATGGATGGGGTGAATGAGGGGATTTAGTTTTCTCCCTAGCTTTTCTCTAGTTGTATAAATTTGGAAGACATTTTTCCCACCACTCATGATGTCATTGTAGCAATATGTTTCAAGGACTTAAGACAAAATATGCAAGATACAATGATGCAAGATAAAATGATAACATACAGAAGCAAGCAAGCGAGCATGCACAAATGATTCAAAACACACAAGGTTATTGCCCTTGTCAAGCTGAAAAAATCATGATTGATTGATTGGATTAAAGATGATAGTGATGTCATTGTGGAGAATGATATATCCCTAGAGCAACAAAAGGATGCAGGAATGATATATCCCATTGATGATGATTGTGTAAGGATCGATTGATAGGGTTGATAGCAAGATTGGAAACAAGACCAAGATATGCGATTGGATGATTTGGCTAGATTTAATGACTAGATTAACCTAGATTAAGGATGAAATGCATTTTGATTTATTGCTTGGAGTTTTTGATGTTGTGATATTTTTGGTATTTTTTATTTTTTATTTTTGATAGATTTACAATGAGTTATTGATTTACGATGGGAAGGGTGGATTTGTTTAGGAATTGGTTGCATTGGATCACAGATGGATATCCTCTTTGTTGGATACCAATGACAAGGGAAAACCAAGTTGAGAGATGGAGGGTGTAACGATAGTTAGGAAGACAGAATATAGGATAGATGGGTGGGGTACATTAGGGTATTCCCCAAAGACTACTTCATATAGGAATCATATGCCCTAGTGTAGATATGTGTCGCTGATGACAAGGTGAGATGATACTTCTTAATATGTGTGATAGAATTGTTGTCGCCTAAAACTACACCTTGCTTGAAGCTCATTCAAGCATTCCAGTGACACATGGGATTGGTCTCCAGGTGTAGGATCTTGTAGTTGAGACTGAACCTCCAAAGAAGGCTAGCTCCTCTTTCTAGACTTAAGGTCTAGATAATTCAACTAAATCTAATGCTATTGATTACCAAGGGGAAAAGGGGAAGAAGGAGAAATTGAAATTAAAAGGTGATGCACTAGATTTAGAATGATAGCTAGGATTGACATAATATAATAATGATCTCAAATACTAACATAGACTCACATAGACTTACAACTTCAGCAAAAGCTCAAATTAGAAAACTATAACTAAAGGAGGGACCGTTTATCCACAGAATAAGCTATAGATTTCAATTAAACACAAAGTAAAAGCATAAAGAGAGGCAAAATATCTATGATTGTACTAATCATGAAAGCTAAATAGCCATTACAAAAGGCAATTTGTTATAGAAGAGGTATTCACAAAATAACCAATTACATTCATAGGCGAATCACTATTGGAGACATCAAAGGATCAATTTTGAACACAATGAATCAGATCCGATTGGTTCTTGTAAATACATTTAAAGGTTTGTGATAACTAACTATCTAACCTGTATAATAGTCCAGAAGAACCACTAAAAAAATTTACATCCTTTTTACATGTATATATAGAATTTCATAATCCATTGTCTAACTACAGGCACTAAAAATTAGTTAATCACCTGTTTAGGTACCCATGGATTCAATTCAGCCCTTATCTCTATTAGAAGACCTGCAAACCTAGGACGTCAACCATGCCCTGTTAGGCCTAAAAAATAGTAGATGAAGATCACCCACATGCATGGGTATGGCCACATTAATGAGAGAAGGCTTGAAATATTTCCCTGACATCTGCAAATCCATTTTGTCCCTCATTAGTACTAGTGCATTGAAGAATTTCACTGTTTCAACCACCTTCATTCAGCCCTGACCTACAACATTGAATGTTGGGTAACTTCTCATCCTGTAATAATGGAGTGATTATAGGGATATAGTAAATCACACCCTGTAGAAGCTTTTACAACACTTTAAAGTGTTGTACTTTTCAAATCTACTTTAACATCCTAGGAGAATTTGGGTTCTTGCACAAATTACCTCCTTATTAGCACAATTAGTGAATTTGCCCCATGCTAAACTCCTCTATTTCACCTCTTCGTTACTTTCTCGCCTTAATCTCCCTTTGTTCGATGAAATCTGTATTTCACGAACCATTGAGATCTAGATTATTTTCCTCTTTTTGCCTTTGGCTTCTTTGGCTTCCTAGTCGCTTATCGGCAAATTTTTGAAAATTGCAAACTAGTTGGTGGTTTTGCATTTTCATCGATTCATTGATTAGCTACCTTTTCCTTAGTCTTTTGCATTACTTTTCACCTTATCGGTGAATCTTCGTTTCCACAAGCTAATTCCTCTTGCTCCATCTTCTTTTCTCTTCTTTCCATCATTTTTCACCTTATCGGTGTATTCTCATATTTGCAAACCTACCTTGGTTTGCCTATTCACCCTTTGGTCAAAAAAAATTTCATTGCCACGAACCATCACTTCCTTGGTCTCTTCTTTATCTTTTCCTCCTTTGTCAGAAAATTCACCTATCGATGAACTTAAGGTTCACCAAACCTTAAGTTTGCTGACTAATGCAAACTCTTTGTCTTTTCTTGGCTTCTTCCCCTATCTTCCTTAAACTTGAATTAGTCACTTCTTGCTTGTTCATTCTTTGTCAGTTAGCAAATCGGCCAATTGGTGAACCTACCAATCAGCCAAACAAAGGTTTGCCAAACCTTAATTTTACTGACTAAGGCCAAAAATGGAGGCAAAATACTTAAAATTTTTGGGATTTTTTGGGATCTTGAAGGGAAATCTTCCATTGAATCTTTTTTAGATCGAATATCTTTGATGCAAGAAAATAGGATTTTTTGGGCTATTTTGGCCTTGGAAAAAATATGACATCTTGGTGACTATGCAGGGGTGTTTGAATGTTAAACATAGGATCCCATGGCCTTATCAATCCATTGGGTACAGAGTTAAAAGGGAAACTACATCAACATGATCATATAGAACTGAAAACTACCTCTAGAAAATAATGTGGATAATATCCTAATGGGAATGCAGCCTATGCAAGAGCACTTGAAGGAAGTGAAACCTAAAGAAGAAACAAGAACTATTCTAATTATTTACAAGAACCCAAAAACCAAACTTAGAAGTATGGTTTGATATGAATCCCATTCACTGGGATTGGAAGTGATTCACTCTTTAATTTGGAGAGTTGAAAGGCATAAGATTGCTTGCAACAAGTGATGATATACAAGCTGCTCCATAAGGCATCAAATTTGGAATGCCTCCTAGCCTTATCTTTGTCCTCATCCCATTTCAAAAATAAATCTCCCTCTTGAAAGACTCTGTCAACTGATTTTCTATCAAAATTCCTCTTGACCTAATCTTGGTGGACTTCAAGGGTCTTCATGGCAGCATGTCTTTTTTCTTCAAGCTCTATCAGCTCAACAAATTTGACTATCATAGCATCATTTTCTAGTAGCTCCAGCTACTGAGAAAGCTCAAGGGAAGGCAATTCTAGTGACAATGGAAGCCTTTCTTCCTTTCCATAAACCATCATGAAGGGTGAATTGCCTATGGCCCTCTTGGGTGTAATTCTATCATCCCAGAGATTGTCTTTAACTTGGAATGCCAAGTCCTTTGATTGTCTTCCATTTTCCTTTTGATGATCTTGATCAGGTTTCTATTTATGGACTCAGCCATGCCATTGCCCTGAGGGTAATAATTGGAGGATCTCTTCAAGTAGATCCCATGCCTGTCTGCCCACTCACTAACCTTATAGCCTACAAAGGATTTGGTATTGTCAGAAATGATACTAAATGGAACACCAAACCTAGTAAATATTCCCTCAAGGAAATCTAAAATGGAGGCCTATGTAGCATCCTTCAATGCAACCACCCCTATCCACCTTGTAAAATAATCTGTGGCTACCAAAATCCACTTATGATCAATACTAGAAGGTGGATTAATCATCCCAATGAAGTCCAAGCCCCATTGGCCAAATGGCTAATCAATCTAGGGATTGCGTGCAGGGGAAGAGTAGCCAACTTTTGTTTACCTACAAATAATGCACATTCTCTGTAGCTTCTTACCTATTTATGGGTATCTCTAAACATGTTGGGCTAGTAATAACCAACCCTCATGATTTTGATAGTGATTTTTCTTGGTTTGATCTTGTGCAATGCATATGAGAAGAACTCAAATGATGTCTTTCCTAAAAAGACACCATTAACAAGAACATAAGGAATGGACTGGAGTTTGAAATACCTTTTTTTTTCTTGATCTAGTCCATCTGGGCATCTACATGACTGTAGAAAGGTAGCCATGTCATGGTGTTGCAAATATGTGCCTATGATGTGTTGTCATTGATGTCAACATATCCCTTTGTCAGAAACAGGGAAAACAGTGCAGATCAGTGAAGTAGATTGCTCCACATTTCCAAAGGAATGAAGATCAAAGTACACAGACCATATGGCTATGTAGAGAATTGTCTAAAGTAGCTCTAGTTAAGATTTGAGAGGTTCACATGAAGATTTGAAGAAGCTATGGCCATCTAAGTAGAACCTGGTTTTGCAGTGTTTAGAAGAGACAGAGTGACAAGAAATTGGTCTGGATTGCTCTGTAGTAAAAAATTATGATCTGTGGATCTAGAAGCATGTTTGGGAAGTTAGTGTGTATCCTCAACTCAAGTGGTTCATGGTTTGGAGGTCTATAAGCAATCTTTCCAGTGTGACAGTCATGGCAGACAGTGTTCTTGAGGTTTTGGATCAAGATGCAAGTGATTCTAATGATTTGGAGTAGTACAAGTGTTATTGTTGAATTTAATTTGCTTGTGGAGGTCTCTAGATTGTGTTCATGTTGTGTTGGAGGTCTGCATTGAAGATTGAGCTCATTGTTGAAGATTTCTTCCTTGGTGTTGCTGCTCTTCCCAGTCTTGGCCGACCTTGAAGAACACTTACTATAAGATGTTTGTAAAGATGACTTTGATGATCATTCCAAAGTCGATGTCATATATAAATAAGCGAAGTGAGGTCATCAAAGGTGTGAAAGTGAGTGAAGATATGGTAGAGTAGAGTAGAGTGTGGGAGCAGAGTAGAGGAGTTATGCGCTTCAATGGGACTGAACCAGGCACGAAGAAGATGATATTTCTTAGTTCATTCTTTCTATATTAAACATAAAATCTTGTAGGCAGTGAGCCTCTTTGAGAGGTGAGCTCTAGGTAGTGCACCTAAAGGAAAGTACCTTCCCATTTCTCTTAAGTACTTTTAACAAGGTATGAATCTTGTGGGTTAACCCCCACCATGGTTTTCCCTTAACTAGGTTTCCACATAAAAATTTTGTTGTTATGTGTGTTTATTTTGTTTCTCCTCATGTGTTGTTAATTCATGCTTTAATGTTTACATCATTAATCTATTTGTAAGTTGTGAAAGAAGATTAAAAGAAGAAAAGGTTAAAGTTGTGGGACAATTGATTCACCCCCTCTCATTTGTCTGACCTAATTCCAACAATTGGTATTAGCGCTGGTTCCTCTAAATGAAGCTTGACCACTTGAGGAGATCCAAAATGTTGACTTACAAAAAGGACAGTCTGAGATTTGATGGAACAAATTACTCCCTTTGGAAGATGTGCATGCAGTGTCATTTACAATGTATGGGTGATGCGTATTGGTTGATAACTAAGGATGAGTATAAGATTCTGGAGAAAGGCCCTTCAACTATAGACGAACTCAAGGAAGTTGAATACAATATTCGAGCTAAAGAAGAATTGTTGAGTGCCCTGACTGATTCTGAAATGACAAATGTCCTAGAATTAAAAACGGCTTATGAAATCTAGAAAAAGTTGCAAACTCTGTATGAAGGTGATATATATGTCAAATGTGCCAAGCTACAGAGCCTAAAGGGTAGATATGAAAGGATGATGATGAGTGAAGATGAAAAAATTACTTCCTACATGTAGAAGGTGAATAAACTTGTGAGCAGTATCAGGAGTGTTGGTGGAATATTGGAAGAATTAGAGATTGTTACCAAAGTGCTTAGATCCTTACTTGTGGCATACAAGTATAAAGTTGCTGCCATTGAAGAGATCAGGACTGTGACAACTGTTACAAGGGATCAGTTGGTTGGTAAGCTTTTAGCATTTGAAATGAGTGAGTTTGGTGATTCTCTTCCTAAATATGAAACTGTATTTAAGGCCAGTGTTTTTGGAAAGCAAAGATATGATCCAGGTGAAAGCTCTTCAAGAAAGTTAACAAGATATCAGAAGGTAAAGAAGGAACTTGAAGAAGATGAAATAGAGTTTGATGAACTTAAAGCCCTTATTGCCAAAAGATTGCCAAGAGGATTTGGTAAGTATAAAGGAAAGTTGCCTTTCAAATGTTTTACTTGTAATAAGATTGGTCATTTTGCCTCAAGGTGTCCAGAGAGGGTTTCAAATCCAAACCCTAACAGATCAAGGGCTTAGAAGAAATGTTACTATGTCCAAGAAGTTAAAGAAGGTGTCACTAATGATGAATCTGATATGGGATGTAACTCAGGAAATGAATGGGTGTTCATTGCCATTAAAGAAGAAGATCCAGTGTCTATTGAATCTACTAGCTGTGTGAATGTGGAAAGTGCCTTGGCTACTCAGATTGAAGAAAAGGATGAATGGGTGATTGACAATGGATTTTCTCATCATATGAACAACGTTTTAATGTCTAAAATGGAATATTTTTCTTATTTTTTCTAGATGATTTCTCCAATGACGAGTGGAAACTTGTGGTGAAATTGAAAAAGCTGTTAAAGATTCCTTGAGCTACTACTAATGATGCATTGTGCAATGGAACTTTGGATTGGAGCAAAACCTTCTAATGAAAATGGGAAAATGTACCCTGCAACATTACAAACACCACAATTAGGATAACAAATGGTAAACTTTGTTGATACTAGAATAGTAGCTTCTGTATCAAAAGCTTCTTCTATATGTTTTGCTATGTAGTCTACATGTTGCACCTCTGGCTACAATAAGATAGTAGTGAACTTCAAATCCTATCTATGCAGGAGTTAATTTGAATGTCTGTTGTTTAGCTCGTTTTCTAAAATTTAATAGTCTGAATGGCCAAGTACAGTATTGCCATGTGATAAAGGGAAGAGATTGATTCCAAGAGTAGAGATTTTGTGTAATGATCTATTTTATGATTTCTTGAGGTAATGAAGAAAATATAATGAAAACATTGTTTTAAATAAATTCATATTTTACTGCAATTGTACGAAACCAAAAACATTTCCATGTCATCTTCAACATGTTGTTGACTGGCTAGATTTCACTGTTTCAAGTGCCGCTTTTGCTTCAGCTATCTAGGACCATGTTATGGAAGGTTATAGGGAATGGTGTGTTTTCTTGTTCCTGCAGGGTCACTACTACATGGGCCTCTAAGTAGCATTCTTAGGTTGTTATTCAGATATTGTTCACAGTGATTTAGCATTGTTTGAATACATAGGTAACAACTCAATAGCTTGTGTGAAGGAGAATATGGAATGCACCAAGGCTGTAGTCAAAGTACCTAAACTGGTTAATAGAATGCCAAAAGAAATGGTGTCTCATGGAATGCTCAGTGGCAACATCTCTTTTCTAAGTGTCAAAAGATGTGAAGGGCTTCATCGGTCTGACCTACCTTTCTATTGTATCTAATGTGGCTGCTAAACTAGTTTTTTCTTCATCTAGTCCTTGTAGTTTGTTGTACATGATAGTTGAACTAGTTTTTTCTAGTTATGGCAGCCTTGTGCCGCTTTTTTATTATTTGTAATTCTTTTCCTGCATTGTTCCAATACAAAAAAATATTTATTGCCACTTTGCTTTGTCTTGTTTCATTTTCTTATTGGCCGATTCTCAACTAGAAAGTATTGGCTCAAATTTATCAATCTTTACTTGGCAGCATCATAAAATATATAGTTTTCTAAATTTATTTGCTTTTATGTTTTAATTCAAATTTAATAATATGTTTTTTTTTGTATTATAAAATTTATGGTATTTAATAAATTATTCATATCATGACTAAATTTACTACCAATTAATGGAAACCAGTAAATAAAAATGACTACCATGACTAAATAAATGACTAGTTTACAACAATCAATGACTACATAAATTACTAAATATACATACTACCAAATTGATGACTAAATATACTACCAAATTTATGACTAAATATTCTACCAAATTAATGACTAAATATACTACCAAATTTATGACTAAATATACTACCAAATTAATGACTAAATATACTACCAAATTTTACTACCAAATTAATGACTAAAATTTTTTTGGTCATAAATTTGGTTGCAAGATAAATGACTGGCAATAAACTACCAATGGTGACGTGACCAAACTACTGATCACATGACCAATTTTTGGTAGTTTTTTTAGTCATTTTTTCCTATTTTTCTACTAGTGGTGACCAAGTTAAAGTTGGAAAGAATGAAACACCCTAAGCCATATTAGATTTCATGGATTCAAGATGATCCTAAGGTGCTGGTGAGTGAACAATGTTTGGTGAAATTTCACATTGGATCATATCATGATGAAGTATTGTGTGATATTATGCCTATGGATGTTTGTCATATCTTGTTGGGTAGACCTTGGCAGTATGATAGGAAAGCTATACATGATGGAAGAAAGAATACATACACTATAACATCAAATGGAAAGATAATTACTTTGATTCCTTTGGAGGATGATCCTAAGGGTGAAGTGTGTGGAAATGATAGAATTTGTTTGGTAGATGAGAGAAAATTTTTGGATGGTTTGAGACATGAGAGTATGTGTTATGCTTTGATTCCTAAGAAGCCTAAAACATTGAAGGAGACTGAAGAATCACAACTAGAGGAGATAACTGAATTGATGATAGAGTATGAATATATCATATCAGATAATGTACCTAAAGGATTACCACCAATTAGAAGTATTAGTCATCACATGGATCTTATACATGGAGCTAGTTTACCTAACAAAGAAACACATAGAATGACACCGATTGAGAATGAAGAATTAAATAGATAGATATAAGAGTTGTTGAGGAAAGGTTTGATTGGAGAAAGTTTGAGTCCTTATGCAATACCTGCAGTATTAGCACCTAAGAAGGATGGAGAATGGAGAATGTGTACCGACTCAAGAGTAATCAACAAGATTATAGTTAAGTATAGATTTCCTTTACCTAGGATGGATGATATCATGGATTGTTTAAGTGGAGAAAAGTATTTCACAAAGATAGATTTGAAGAGTGGATACCATCAGATTAGAAACAGAGAAGGAGATGAATGGAAGACTACTTTTAAGACAAATTAAGGATTGTATGATTGGTTAGTAATGCCTTTTGGACTGACAAATGCACTGAGTACTTTCATGAGATTAATGAACAAAGTCTTGAAGAAATTTTTGGGTAAGTTTGTTATTGTATACTTGGATGACATTCTGATTTTCATTAAGACAAAAGAACATTTACAGCACCTTAGACAAATATTGTAGAGACTGAGAGAAGAGAAATTACTGATAAACATCAAGAAGTGTAGTTTCGTGAAGGAAGAATTGGTATACTTGGGATTTGTGATTTCTATGGAAGGATTGAAGATGGACCTTGAGAAAGTAAGAGCAATTATTGAATGGCCTACATTGGAGAGCATTGGGGAAGTTAGATCATTTCATGGATTGGCTAGTTTCTACTAGAAGATCATTAGAAATTTTAGTTTAGTATGTAACCCTATGACAAAGACAATGAGAGGTGACAGAAAATATTTCAAGTGGACATCAAGAGTAGATAAAATCTTTGAATTGTTGAAGCAGAAAGTGAGAGCGTCATGTTTTGGCACTACCAGATTTCAATAAGGTATTTCAAGTAGATTGTGATCCAAGTGGGAGTGCAATTGCAGTAGCGTTAAGTCAAGAAGGTAGACCTGTAGCATATTTCAATGAGAAGTTGAATGATGCAATGAGAAGATATTCAATTAATGATCAATAGTTCTATGCCATAATTCAAGCCTTGAAGAAGTGGAGACATTACTTGTTGCCTAAGGAGTTTGTGTTGTACACAGATCATCAAGCTTTGTAGTATTTGAATAGTCAAGGTAAGTTGAATCAAAGACACATGAGATGGGTAGGTTTCATGCAGAGTTATACATTTGTGTTGAAGCATATGAGTGGAAAATCAAACAAAGTTGTAGATGCATTGAGTAGGAGAAGGAACTTGTTAACAGAGATGAGAATTGAAGTGTTGGGCTTTGATGACTTGAAGAACATGTATGAGGAAGACACTGATTTTGTAGAACCTTGGAGAGCATATAAGGAGCTTGTTGTGACATATAGGAGAAAGTGGTTGGATTATTTCATTCAAGAAGATATATTGTTTAGAGGAAATTAGTTATGCATACCTAGAAGTTCTATGAGAGATAATTTGATCAAAGAGAAGCATAGTGGTGGATTGGCAGGATATTTTGGCATTGACAAGATAGTGGCTTTGGTAAGTGAAAACTACTTTTGGCCCTAGATACATAAGGATGTTAGGAAATTTGTGCAGAATTGTAGAGTTTGTCAAGTTGCAAAAGGGAGTAGTCAGAACGCTGGATTGTATAAACCTTTGACAGTACCGGAGAGACCTTGGGAAGACATTAACATGGATTTTGTGATGGGATTGCCTAAGACATAGAGAGGACATGATTCAATATTTGTAGTGGTGGACAGATTTTCAAAGATGGCACATTTCATTCCTTGTAAGAAGACAACTGATGTAGTGCATGTAGCTAACCTATTTTTCAAAGAGATTGTGAGATTACATGGATTACCCAAGAGCATAATTTCAAATAGAGATACAAGATTTCTGGGACACTTTTGGAAGACACTTTGGAAGAAGATGAAGAAAGATTTGAAGTTTAGTTCATCATTTCATCCATAGACTAATGGACAGACAAAGGTAGTGAATAGGAGTTTGGCAAACTTGTTGAGATGTTTGGTTGGAGAGAAGGTAGGAAGTTGGGATTTGGTTCTTTCACAAGCAGGGTTTGCGTACAACAATTTAGTGAATAGGAGTATAGGAAGAACACCTTTTGAGATTTTTACCAAAGCAAACCCTAGAGGAGTAGCAGAGTTAAGAGATATCAGCATGGAGGAAAAGAGAAGTGCAGAAGTAGAAGAATTTGTAGACCACATGAAGACAGTGCATAATTAGGTTAAAGAGCATTTAGAAAAGATGAACAAAGTATAAGGAAAAGGCAGATGAGAAGAGAAGACACAAGGAATTTGTAATTGGAGATGAAGTGCTGGTATACTTGAGAAAAGAAAGATTTCTAGTTGGAACATATAACAAGTTGAAGATGAAGAAATTTGGACCTTGTATGATACTTAGAAAGTTTGATTCAAGAAATGCATATGAAGTGGAATTACTAGAGACATTGGGTATATCGCCTATTTTCAACATTGTAGACCTATATCAGTATCATGAAGCAGAGTTTAGTGATAGCATTGAAGAAGACTTAAAGAGGCAGCTACCACAATGAGCACATGAGTAGATTGAAAGCATTTTGGACAGCAGAGTGGGATGCAACACCAGAGGCAGGCAATACAAAGAATATCTTGTAAAGTGGAAAGGTAGACCGAAAGAAGACTCATCTTGGATTTCTCAAGCTGAGGTGGACCATTTTCATTTTGCTCTAGCCCCAACAATGTGAGGGACTCACTTTTTTTCAATAACCCTAGATGTCTAATGTAGGAGCATCCCTAGTTCAAGAGCAATCTTGAATCAACCAAAAACATTTGCATTTCAGTTTGTTTGCAATTCAATTTGTTTCTGTAATCAATGAAATCTGAGTGAAGATAGAAACTAATCTAATGCATAAATACATGATTATACCTTCATAAGACCTCACAAATCCATGCGGGAAGGAGATGCACCCAAGAGAGCTCCTCAGATTGTTCCCTTGATCAGAATGACTAATGTGGAGAATGTGGATTGCTCAATGCATACAACACAATGTAGATGAGTGATAAAGTGATTCAAATGGAGATTGAGGATGGCTAGAGTGATTTTGGCAGAGGTTTGGTAAGATGAGGAGATTGGGGAGTGATTTTGACAGAGTTCTGATGCATTAGATGGTCTTCTGAAAATGGCTTGTGAGAGGCTCAATTTATAGGATTTTGGAGATTAGGATGGAGGATCAGGATTCATTTGACAAGATCAAGGGCTAGGAATAAAAGTGAATCTTTTATTCCTAGTGGATGAATTAAATATTCCCATTTTGGGAAGAGTGGGGGATAGTGGGAGACATCTGAATATTAAATTCAGTGAGTGGGAGACATCTGAATATTAAATTCAGTGAGTGGGAGACATTTGAATTTAAAATTCAGATTGTGGATGAGTGGGGGACAAGGTTAATTAAGTGGCATCTTAATTAACTTAAGTCTAGGTTAATTAGATAATCAGAATTTATCTAATTAATTAGGGATTAGGGAAATGGATAAATCAATTAAATGAATATTAGGAATATTCATTCAATTAATAGGATAGGGTTGTAAGATTAAATGAAATCAATTAGGTGAATTAATTGATCACCAGGGATATGCAGATTGGGGGAATGGATTAGTGCAAGGTAAGGAAAATCAATTTGTAGAGTAGTCCAATTTTTGGTGTCTACATTTGCCCCTCTTTGAGATGGTGTTGCGGATAAGCAACATCATTTCAAAGAAGTTAAAACATAGAGATGGGTTGGATAAAAAAAAGATTTTGGTTTGGAAGAATAGGGTAAGGTTTGGGGATAATTGGTAAGGATGATGCCCCCTCAAGAGGATAGGCGGGTTGCGAGAACTCGGTTGTGCTCTCGAAATGGAGGGGACATATGGGTAGATGTGGTCAGAGGATAAGTGGTGGGATGAAAGGATGATGATGTTGGGAGATGATTGGTTGGAGGATCATTGTGCTGAAACTGAATTTGAACAATCCTAGGTTTGATATAGCAAAGTGGATATGTTCACCATGGTATAGAAGACTAGGGTGATGATGTTTATCCAACATTTGCATGGACTAGACACGCAGACAAAGGGATGATCTCATGCATGCCCAAGATAGTACAACCTTGACTAGACGAGGGAAGGGGAATCATAGCATAAGCCCTTAGTACATAAAAGGTATGATGAACCTTAGATGCATAAGGAGATCAATATGCTAGAACTGACCCTATGATTAATTAAGATATGAATACTAGCTTGGAGTAATGAAACCAACCCACAAGCACAACAGACAAAAGCAAGACTATGCCCCATTCTAGATGTTTTTGCCACATACCATGATATAGTAAGATCAAGGTACTTTGATGTGATCTTCGAATAGGACAAAAGATAAAAATCAAAAACAAAAAGGCCAAGAAACCAAACAAGTAACCATTGCATCTTTTGCTAAAATGGATGATGATGTGAGAGATTCTGCCTATCGTAGGAAAGATATATCCTAAGGCAGGGATTGATAGATGATTTGATGATGATGTGAAATTGGCTCAAAATGTGATGGTGACAAGTTGTGATTGATGTTGATTTGATAGATTATTTTTGGAATTTTGTGTTTTTTCTATTGTTTTGGGATTTTTTTAATGTTTTGTGATGTTTTTGGATTTTGTTGATTTTATGATGTTTTTGGATTTTTTGATTTGTGAAAAGGAATGGTTTATTATGAGATGGTTGCATTGGATTTCATGTGGATAGCCTTTGTGCTAAATACCAATGACAAGGGAACACCAAGTCTAGAGGTGGAAGTGATGGGGTTGAATAGGGGGGGTGGCGATGAAAGGATGACGGATAACTGATTCAGGATAGATGAATGGACAAGCGATAGGGATGTATGTTAGATAGATGGAAGATAGGGAGGAGGATTTTCTCCAAGGGCTAGGTTACAAGGAATCATAGGCCCCAATGCCTAAAGAATTTTGCATGATGGGCTCATGTTTGAATGGGTGGACTTTGTAGTAGGTGGATGGAGGATATACTAACGAAGGGAGTATGCCAAGAGGTCTCCAACGCATGTTGTTGATATTTTGCCCCTTGTCTTGATCAAGAACTAAGGTGGGAGATATAATGGATAGAATGGATGGGGAATGATAGGATGAATAGGGGATGGTGGATAGGAAGATGATAGGGTAATGATAAGACAGTGGATAAGATGTGCAGAGGATATGATGGATGTGGATGAAGGATACGGTTTTGCCCCCAAGTGTAGGGATACAAAATGGATGGAGAAGGGATTACACATGATGCCCCCAAGGGGTTTTCATCATGGTACTTGCCCAGGCGCCACAAGGAGTGGTTTTCACCATTGGATAGATTTTTTCTCTTTACTATTTTCTTGATTTTTTTTTTTGATTTTGTTGCTTTTTTTTTTTTACTTTTTTGATGGAAGGGGGACTCTAGCATCTGTTTCCATAGCAAGGAGAAGATGGTTCCATGTTGGATGGCATTATGGATGATGATTACATGGATGTTAGTAGATAAGAGAAGATGGAAGGGATGGTGGATAATGGATTATGGATTATGGTGTGTATAATGTGGATTATGCAAAAGCATGGACCATAGGGATGTGACGGGGAAGATATGTAGGATAGTGAATGAAAGATGGAGAGATGGAGGTATGTGGGAATTGCAAGTGGTGGAGGGGAACCAAGACCAATGGTTGCACACATCGTGATGTATTTGGAAGCTTGTACTTGGGATGTGGAGTTGGGAGTAATGGGGATCAGGATGGGGGATTGTTGGATGGTCGATTTGGGGTTTTAGGGACCCAAATAGACTTAGGAATTATGGGGTTTTTAGATGGGGAGTGGGATGTTTGGGATTTTGTGGTAGATTGGGATGTGGATGCCTCATTAGAGTTTGGTGCTTTTCTTTTAGGGACCCACACCATTTTTGTTTTTGCTTTTGCTTGTGATGGTGTGGGATTGGATAGCCTTTTTGATTTTGCATGTTGATTGGAAGGGATAATAGCCTTAGGCCTTTGTGCTTTATGAGTTGAGGCATTCAAATTTTTGAATCCCATGGATTTGGTGGAAGCTTCATGTTGGAAAGATGTGTGCTTTTGTTGGTCTTGATTGGAGAATTTAGGGGATTTATGGGTGGAGGGGTTAAAAGTGGATGTTTGGATAAATGGATAAGGAGATTTGAGGGTGGGGATATTAGGAGTTGGGAGGATGGGAGGATAAGAGGATTTGTGGATAGGGATGTTGGGAGTTGGAAGTAGTGGAGGTAAAGTGGATTTGATAGGGATCTTTGGAGTTGGAAGTATAGGAGGTAAAGTGGATTTGATAGGGATCTTTGGAGTTGGAAGTAGTGGAGGTAAAGTTGATGGAGGGAGATGGATGGTCACATGCTTTTGCAAATGATAGGAAGATGGAGGAGGGATGGTGACATAAGATTTGGGAGTGCGATGAGATGCACCATGTTTGGGATTGGATGAATGGATTTTGGAAGGTGGGTGGATGGTATCGATAGGTTTAGGTTGTTTGCTTTGAGATGGATAGCCAAGGCCATGCGAGGATGGATGGAATGGGGTGTGAATGGGCTCCAAGATGCCTTGTTCATGAAGACCTAAGCCTTTGCCTTGATAGTTCATAAGTTGTAGCATGCGAAATGCAATGGGATGTTTGTTGCTGTGGAAACAAGATGTGAATCTAGTATTTGTTGGAGAAGAATAGGTGGTGGATGGAAGTTGTTCACCTCCTATGAGGGAGTCACCATGGATGAAAGTGCTTGGGCCAAGTGGATAAGGAGATGGATTTGGGATGGGATTGGTAGATGGAGGTAAAGGATTCATGGGGGATGGTAAAGGGGTGGTAGAGGTTGATGTGGGATGAATAAGGTGATCAATAGATGGGAGGGAATCTGTAATATAAAACCCCAAATTTTTTTCAAAATAGAGAATAATGATAACCAGTGTTAGCACAATTAAATTCCTCCACACTTCTGATCACCAAGATCCCAACTGGGCGAGGAGAGAGCATAATGCGTTTCAGATTACAATTTTAAACATTGTACAAATAAGAAACATTCATCTGCATATGCAGGCATCCACAAGTTTGTGGGGATTCACCACTTTCAGTGGGTAAAGAACAATAAAGAAGAATTACAAAGCCATCCACTTATTCAATGGGATTACTCCACTTGTTTAGTGGGTGAGAGAAAAATAGAAAGATTCTTTTTCCACACTGGCGGTAAACCCTCTAGGGGTTATTATGTGAATTTGTATTAGAATGAAATGACAATGAAGACTCAATACAATCAATTTCATTAGCAATGGATCAAAACTTGATGAAATACCTCTGAAGAATAATAATGAAGATCATACCCTGCACCCTTTTTTTTTTTGCTTGGCAAAGGATCCTTATGAGGACTGATCAAGATTGCAATTATCTGATGTAAACTTACTGATCTCTATTTATTACACTTGCTGACTGCAGTAGACTAGTACGACTGCCATGAAGATGAGATGAAAACACATTAACATCATACCCAACTAATATCATTCCATAACTTCCTTAAAACTGATCTGAAACTTATATACCACAGTTTTGAACACTAACACCTTACAAACATATTAAATATGATCAATCAGTAATTATCTGATACTGGACAGGGCAGTACGACAGTCATAGAAGAGACCCACAACCTTAGAACACAAAGTCAGATGATTCCTTTTCAAATTGTATTAAATCTGATTCCCATACCACACATTAATTCTGAGCACAAAATGGATTTCTAACAGTGATAAATCTACATTTACAACTTCCTTATTTCAACTTAGGGCCATACAGCCAGGAAGGAATGATTTGATTATATCAAACACAGAACTGCACCAAACTCTATGGAATGATCTTAAAATAAGAGTCTAAGTCCAAGGAATACATTCCAAAAGATCTTTCTTAGATATCTTCCAAACTTTATTTTATATTCCTAACCGTACCACTCAGAAAGTACAGTCTCATAAATGATGCTAGTACGGACCATTCACAATCAACTCAGACTGACTACCAAGATTCAATGGATACATTTGAAAATGGACATCAAAACCAAACACAAGACACTCAAACTGCAGTCAGCTATTAGACATTGGAATTAGATTGATTTCCATGCTAACTCAGGGCCATACAGCCAGAAAATACGGCTGCTTCTAGTAATTCAATTGGTACTTCAAATGCCATCTAATAAACATAGAAGAGGTCGCTTAGACATGACTAACACTTAGCAAAAAGAATGAGATCAAAAGATATTGCCAATAATTTTATTCTTCCATAACTTGGTTTCATCTGGTACGGCCAAAAAAAGGTACGGATAGCAACAAAAAATCAGTCTTTGCCTTAAATGTCCTCAAATTGGTAAAGAAAGAGTTGATTTCCTCATACAAAGAGACCATCAACAAAAAATAGCAAACAAACTTCTATTTCTTTTGCATTCACCAAAAATGTGATTACAGTTGTACGGCCATGGAGTGTATGGCCATGTTATGAAACTCATAGCAGATACCAGATACAAATCCAAAACTACTATCAATCATCTCAAACTATAATCCCAACCTTCAAAAATAGGATTACAATGCAAAATCACAACAACTTAACAATCTCTTATTAGCTCCATAGGTTCCCTGAAGTAGAAACCTCCATAACCAGCCAGGGTAGATATCTCACTACCGAAATTGATCTTCTTCGAGTGGGTTTCCGTCCACAAGAAGGAAGAAAAGGGAAGAACACGTAGGTTCAATCCAACAGAGTAACAATACAAATTCCAAGCATGTCCCCAAATGAGCTCACAATGTCCATTTATAACCTTTTGAGAGGAATATAATATTATTTCTTTTTGACTCTTCGTATTACTTCTCTCAAAGGACCTTTTTAATTTTCCCCGCCTAAAATACTTAACTTAATATTGTAAAGTGACTTTATTGATCGACATTAAAATAAGTCACTTTACAACCTTTTAATGTAATTATTTAATATTACCCTTTAAACTTAGAAACTTTTTGCCAGGTAACATTAAATAATTAAAATAATTATTATTCCCTAGGCATAGGAAAATTGGGGACATTACAGTCCTCCCTTCCCAAAGATTGCTTGTCCTCAAGCAATCCGCAACTGCAATCCACCGAGCTGCCATAGCACCTGATGCCAGAGTGGAAACTAACTGCTCTGACCACCATCCACCTAGATCCCATATCAACCTGTCCATCTGGCTATAAAAATAGTAGATATCTATCCTGACCCAATCATCATATATCAACCATTCGTATGAGTAGACCATCAAAAAGATATGAAAACCAATTTTCGTATGCACATAGAGCAACTTTATAAGCCATCAATTGCCACTGTAGTAACTCAGGCCAGCAACAAAAATAAAATCATGGGTGTCAACATGCCCATACATACCAAGGAGATCCATCCAATCCTCAATGTCCATCAAATAAACATGCCTCCACACACTCCCAAGTAGCTGAATAGCTGGTGTAGACCATGAAAAATCTGAAACTGCAATGGGATTCCAAGTAATACAGCTACTTACCCATGACGAATCAAAGAAAATGAAGTCACCAATCAGCAAATAAACAGCTACCAGATCATAATCAATTGGTGACATAACCAAAGACGAGTTATGGATGGCTTCAACTCCCACCAAAGACAACTCCTGAATAGCTGGTCCACTAGGGGTGTCATCAATATGATCATCAACATTATCAAACAAATGACCAACATCAACTGAAACTTCAGAATTATCCTCATCTATCCATTGTTCCATCTTGCTTGAGGTCTTCACTAAACCATCCAAATGATCAATTAATGAAATTTTTGATTCATATGAATTCATTTGTTCATTGGGTTTGGCTATCATAAGAGACTTGTTCATGACATATTCAGCATCATTCTTGAGAAAAAGAGATCTAAGATAAGCCTCCCCTTGTTGTTTTGCTTGATCTAAATGGTGAACTTGTTCTTTGACTTGTTGAAGATGCAATCTTGCATGGGCAGCTACCAGCTTAGCCTCCTTGGCCCATTGTGACCATATATCACACCAAATTTGTGTCGTTTCAACATCATCCCAAGTCTGATATACAAAATCAGAATTCTTATGACTTGAATTCACATCACAAATTCCATTTGTAACACCCCATTTATGAGAGCCATCTATAGGAAACTCTATGGTACTATCATCCTTATGTGAGCTTGTTACCTCATGATGGGTTGAAAGAATATGACTATTGTTATAAAATTCAGAATACCTGTCATATTCTTGTGCCATGTCTTTAAGCTTCCCAAGAGCATCATCTTTGAAATTTTCATATTCAACACTTGTACTTTGAGTGCCAACACTTGCAGACTCTTCTTCCTTCTTTTCTCCAAGTGTAAGAGTCACAATCTCATAAGAATGAGGAAGAATATCGCTGTCCCAATTTAGAACTTTGGAATCCTCTTTAATGCCTACATTGTAGTCCTCCAACACCATTAAGTCTTGATTTGTCTCATCTTCTTCCCCAATGATTTGGGTGGGAAGTGTGTCAAATAAGTCTTCATCACTGAATGTCATAAGCTTGCAAGGTTCCTTAATATGTGATTCTTCAATCCTCTCCTCAACTTGTTCAATTCCTACTCCATTTGCCTTGTCTATTTGTAGCCTAGGAATAGCTGCTATAAAGGACTGATTTTCTGAATTAAGCAAGGTGTGATTATGCCTATTCAAAAGTAGACAAATATCACAATCTCTCTATCTTGATCTTTCACAAATTGGATAGCTCTATCTCTATCTCCAACCAATTGTAAATAGTCTTCTTTTATCAACTCCAAATCTTCTTTGAAAGGATGTAAATGTGTTTGAAAGGTACCATGTCCCATTCCTTTTTGTCTTTCCTCTTTTTGGGCTGTCCAAATGAGGTCTTCTAGGTGTTTGTGAATGCTATCCAATCTTGACAGTGCGTGAATTATTGTATCTTCCTTCACCATCATTTGATCTTGCAAGACTTCCCAGACTAAGGACTTTTGTTCCAACTGTCCTTGGCTGCCATAGTCTAATTTTTCATCATGTGTTGGTGAAGAAGCAATATGATCATCCAAAGAATCCATTCCATTGCTACCCATATCATTAACATGCTCTTCTTTTGAGTCATCTAAGAAGTCAAACTATTGTTCTTGTATGGGAAAATCCCACTCAAAATTGGAATTGCTATTACTAGATTGATATTGATGATCCATGTTTAGTGTTGTCCCAGAAGTTTCAGCAACTTCAAATTCCTCAACTGCTGCAACTCTACTTTTTTCAAACCCTTCAAGACACTCAGCTGCAACAATCTTAGGGTCACTCAATAATTTTCCTTCTAACATCCCATCAATCATTCTTACTTCTATTTCTAGAGAATTGGCATCCTCATAGTCATTAAGCTCCTCATCAAATTTAGGACTTGCAAAGTCCATTCTTTCAGCTTTCAGGTCTTCATTGACTTCATCAAAGAAACTCCAACATACTTCCACCATACTTGCCATAGGACTTTCAGCTTTGTGAATATCCATTACTCCACATGAAGACTCATCATCCCACTCAGCTGATTTATTTGATAATGACATGCTATCCATTTGCAGAGAACGAGGAACTTGTATACCGAAAGAGATTAACTCTTTTTTAATCAGCTGATCCTTGAACTTCTCAATCTTCAGCTCCATTAGTTTGGATGTGAAATCATATGCTGCAGAGGATACATGTTGTTCTTTCCTCCAAATGACCAACAAATCTGATTGCAACTGTGGGCAAACCTCATCTCCTTCATCTAAAATCAGGGACATGATGTTGAGCATGCTCTTTTTAACCTTATCTGAATGATGTTTCTTGATTCCAGAAATGAAGTATTCAAACATCAGGGGGATCAATTCATTGCACCTTAAATCAATCATCAAATAACTTAACTTAATCTTTGCCATAATTTCCAAGATTTTCACCCTTTGACCAAAGGTAGGACTTTTTACATCATGCAGCCCTTGGAAACTCTTCACCATTAGCTGAAATACGAATTTCATAGCATCATCATCATAGGGTGCCTTAGGAGCTAAAATCCTTGCAACTTCACTAATGCAAGTGACAACTGCAAGCCTTATCTCTTCGTCATGATGTCTCATCAACTCTGGCTTGACCAACAAACACACCAAAGGAGCCAAAGCTTTACGCACTGCCTGAGAAGGTGATTGGTTAGCCTTACATAGACAACCCTCTGCTTCATCCAGATTTCTAAGAAGAACTTCTTTAGATAGAGGTAAATGTTCCAATCTCCTACCAACAATCTTTAGCTTCTCTTGTAAATTTGAGATGGCTTCTTGTTCTTTGCACCATCTTTCAAATCCCTCTTCAATGGAAAACTGGTTTTGCTCCACTGATTTCAACAAAACTTTCAATGGCTCACAAACAAAAGCCATGTTGCCCAACTGAAAATCTGATCTGCCTTTGACAAACTGCAACAAGATTAGTTACCCAACAGGCTGGCAGGATCACTGAGAGCTCTGATACCACTGTAATATACAACCCCAAATTTTTTTCAAAAAAGAGAATAATGATAAACAGTGTTAGCACAATTAAATTCCTCCACACTTCTGATCACCAAGATCCCAATTGGGTGAGGTGAGAGCATAATGCATTTCAGATTACAATTTTAAACATTGTACAAATAAGAAACATTCATCTGCATATGCAGGCATCCACAAGTTTGTGGGGATTCACCACTTTCAGTGGGTAAAGAACAATAAAGAAGAATTACAAAGCCATCCACTTATTCAATGGGATTACTCCACTTGTTTAGTGGGTGAGAATAAAATAGAAGGATTCTTTTTCCACACTGGCGGTAAACCCTCCAGGGGTTATTATGTGAATTTGTATTAGAATGAAATGACAATGAACACTCAATACAATCAATTTCATTAGCAATGGATCAAAACTTGATGAAATACCCGTGAAGAATAATAATGAAGATCATACCCTGCACCCTTTTTTTTTGCTTGGCAAAGGATCCTTATGAGGACTGATCAAGATTGCAATTATCTGATGTAAACTTACTGATCTCTATTTATTACACTTGCTGACTGTAGTAGACTAGTACGGCTGCCATGAAGATGAGATGAAAACACATTAACATCATACCCAACTAATATCATTCCATAACTTCCTTAAAACTGATCTAAAACTTATATACCACAGTTTTGAACACTAACACCTTACAAACATATTAAATATGATCAATCAGCAATTATCTGATACTAGACAGGGCAGTACGGCAGTCATAGAAGAGACCCACAACCTTAGAACACAAAGTCAGATGATTCCTTTTCAAATTGTATTAAATTTGATTCCCATACCACACACATTAATTCTGAGCACAAAATGGATTTCTAACAGTGATAAATCTGCATTTACAACTTCCTTATTTCAACTCAGGGCCATACAGCCAGGAAGGAATGATTTGATTATATCAAACACAGAACTGCACCAAACTCTATGGAATGATCTTAAAATAAGAGTCTAAGTCCAAGGAATACATTCCAAAAGATCTTTCTTAGATATCTTCCAAACTTTATTTTATATTCCTAACCGTACCACTCAGAAAGTACGGTCTCATATATGATGCTGGTACGGACCATTCACAATCAACTCAGACTGACTACCAAGATTCAATGGATACATTTGAAAATGGACATCAAAAACCAAACACAAGACACTCAAACTGCAGTCAGCTATTAGACATTGGAATTAGATTGATTTCCATGCCAACTTAGGGCCATACAACCAAAAAATACAGCTGCTTCTAGTAATTCAATCAATACTTCAAATGCCATCTAATAAACATAGAAGAGGTCGCTTAGACATGACTAACACTTAGCAAAAAGAATGAGATCAAAAGATATTGCCAATAATTTTATTCTTCCATAACTTGGTTTCATCTGGTACGGCCAAAAAAAGGTACAGATAGCAACAAAAAATTAGTCTTTGCCTTAAATGTCCTCAAATTGGTATAGAAAGAGTTGATTTCCTCATACAAAGAGACCATCAACAACAAATAGCAAACAAACTTCTATTTCTTTTGCATTCACCAAAAATGTGATTACAGTTGTACGGCCATGGAGTGTATGGCCATGTTATGAAACTCATAGCAGATACCAAATACAAATCCAAAACTACTATCAATCATCTCAAACTATAATCCCAACCTTCAAAAATAGGATTACAATGCAAAATAACAACAACTTAACAATCTCTGATTAGCTCCATAGGTGCCCTGAAGTAGAAACCTCCATAACCAGCCAGGGTAGATATCTCACTACCAAAACTGATCTTCTTCGAGTGGGTTTCCGTCCACAAGAAGGAAGAAAAGGGAAGAACAGTAGGTTCAATCCAATAGAGTAACAATACAAATTCCAAGCATGTCCCCAAATGAGCTCACAATGTCCATTTATAACCTTTTGAGAGGAATATAATATTATTTCTTTTTGACTCTTCGTATTACTTCTCTCAAAGGACCTTTTTAATTTTCCCCGCCTAAAATACTTAACTTAATATTGTAAAGTGACTTTATTGATTGACATTAAAATAAGTCACTTTATAACCTTTTAATGTAATTATTTAATATTACCCTTTAAACTTAGCAACTTTTTGCCAGGTAACATTAAATAATTAAAATAATTATTATTCCCTAGGCATAGGAAAATTGGGGACATTACAGAATCGGGGATGGGGGTAGATGGGATGGTTAGATCTTGATTAGGAGAAGGGGTTGATGTTTCAACATGCTTCAGATTTGTTTCTTGACATAGCTCATGTGTTTGCATGGAAGTGGAAGTGACTTGGATAGATGTGGTGGGTGCTTGACTTAGGGGTTCTTGAACATGGTGACATGATGGTTCTTGAGTTGTGATAGGAGAGTGTTCAAGTGGTTTGGTGGGTGTTGGATTGCATGAGGGGGTCTAATTCCTTGCTACTAACCAATGGATGGTATCCTTCATGAGTGTATGGGTAGAAGAACAATATAATGGATGGATAATGATGGTGGATGGTGTAGAAATAGGATTGGGATTAGATAGGGGGGTGATTGGATTAGGTTGTGATGGTTCGTGGATGGGTTCAATGATAGGTGTGGGATTGGATGATGGTGTTGGAGGGCACTATAGAATGGTATTTCCCTTGTCAAAGGTGATTAGATCTTGCCTAGGATGACTTGGACTCATTTGATATATGGACAAGGGACCACTTGGACTTTCATGTGCTTCTTTTTGCAAAGGTGGATGTGGGCTCACTAGTGCATGTTGGGGTGACACTTGGTTGTCTCGTGGATGGGATTGGTGGTATGTTGGAATCTTAGAATGAGAAATTGGATAATGTTGGGGTGAAGGTTGAGTTGTTGATGTGGCATTGACATGATAGGGGGATGAATGAGGTTCGTATGAAGGAAGTTGATATGAGGTTGAAGGTTGATATGAGGGTGATGGGGGTTGATATGATGTTAAAGATGATGACATGTAAAGTTGGTGTGGAATTTGTTGAGGTTGGGATGATGTTTGGACTTCTTGTTGTGATATGAATTGTTGTTAATATTGGTAAATGTGTTGATGTGATGATGATGGAGGGGTTGCATAGGATAGTGATTGTTGTGATATGGATTGATATAGATAGGGGTTGTGATAGGTTGATAAAGGGTTGATAGGACATGGGGATGAATTTGGTTGATATGAAGTAGGATAAGTTGATGTAGAATTGGTTTGATGTGTAGATGGATATGATGGGATAGGTGCTAGATATGATGGTTGTTGGACTGTGCAAGTGGCCACGATGTGTTGGATTTCTGCCAAGAGGTATTGTATGTGTGAGGATTGTCTTGTGTGACCTATTTGAATCAATTCTTGAATTCTTTGAAAGGTTCGCTGATCTAAAGGGGATTGACTTGCATGCATGTGGTGAAGCATATGAAGGAGCTTTTGGAGGTCCTCTATGGTTGACATGATGTCACACAAGTTGTTAAGTCTTAAGTCCTTTTTGGCAAGTGCGTGGTTATGATGATGATGTGGATTGTTTGGATGAAGTTGATTAGGATGAAGGTGAATGACTTGTCTTGTGTGTTGATGTTTAGTTTGATTTGGCAATGTTTAGCAAATGATCACATGTACAAACAAGAATCACTCACACAAGACACAAGCAATTTTGAATTTTGAATTTGAAGAATATGATAATGATTGACAAGCACATGTGCAAGACAAATCAACAGGCCCTAATGTCTAGTTTGATGGGGTATGGCCAGTTAGGTTTGGTCAATGTTTAGACGAGGTTGACTAGGAATTTGAAAATGAAATCTTGCCACACAGCTGGGAGAAGGGGGTAACCCACCCTTCACCTTCACTTCCCAAAGGTAGAAAGTTCTTTGGGGCTTAGCCAAGAGTGACAGGATTCTAATTTCAAAGAGGGTGTCTTTCAATTCAGCCTCGGATGAGGTCATCCCTAGGGGTGATGAAATCCCCTAGCAGGCCTCCTAGGAAAGGGATTGACAAAAGCAAATCAAGTGAGGTGTTTTTGATCTCCAAGATCACCGTGTGGTGCGAGGAGAGATCATACACACACCCACTTGATTCACACTCGCAATTGATTAATTGACCTTAGAAAATTGAAATGTGATGAATACACGTCAAGCAATGGTTCTTTTTAAGCCCACTTTCAAGGTGTAATTGAAGACACTGATTTGTTTTAAGTCCAATTTCAATGTGTGATGAAGACAAATGTTTGTTTTATGAGCCCAAGTTGAGGTGTGTTTGAAAGCAATGATTATGATGGAATGAGAAATAGGATGAGTGCACCTGATTAATTCACTATCCAAATTCATGTGTTTGCTACACCTAATGTTGCTCCAGTCCCGAATGATCACCTGCAAGTCATGAAACCAAAAATAGAGCAAGGAGACTAGCCAAATAGATTGTGATGCAAAAATTAAGAATCTAAGAAAATTTGATAAAAACTAAACTGATACAAGAAAACTGATTACATGAATAGATTCTACGTGAAATTCTATGCAATTGGAAAAAAAATTCGCTGAAAACTGATCAAAATTGCAAAAGATATGAGGGTTTGAAGTTTAAATGCAAGTTTGACTTTAACTGATAAAAAAGGCAAGAAAAAGGTACCATCACCTGATGAAAACCTTACAACTGTGAAGTTTGCCTCATCATCTTTCCAATGAGTCTAATTTTGTGAAAATCCGCCTCCGTATGACCAAGATATGTGAGTTTGAAAAAAATAGCCGATTTCGGCATGCAGGAGCACAAAAGGTGAAGTTTGACTGTTAACTGTTGGCGGTTTAGAAGAAAGGTGATCACATGGGTGGTTTGTTCTGGTAGTTAGCTTGGGGAGTTAGTGTTTAAGCCCCCTGGTCATCAATATGACTAGGGGCCGAATACAAACAAAAAAAACAAAAAAAATAAAAAGCAAAATAAAAAGAGAGTTAAATAACTCTCAAGCCCCGATGCCTCATGGGAATGCTAAGCAATATTAGGGTTTAGGTTTTTTGGTTTGCTGGATGTGATGGTCAATGGGCGGTGGTGGAGGACTATTATGAAAGGGGGACTGGTGGTTGGTGGGAGGAAGGAAGACCGTGGGGGGGTTTTGGAAGCAGTGGCGGGAGTTTGTGTAGGAGGCGGGGGAGGTTGCAGGCGGTGGCAAAGCACTCACGAGAGGTGTAGAGGCAGTCAGAGGGGTGGCAGGAAGCGGCGGTCAGGCGGGGGACTGGTAGTCAGTTGTTAGGGGTTAAGGATTGGGTGGCAGGGAGTGGTCGGAGGTGGGTAGTCAGGGAGGGGCAGCGATGTTTGGAGTGGTGAAGCGGTGACTGGAGGTGGCTCTGCAGGGAGGAAGTTGCGGGAGGAGAGAGTGGGGGTGGTGTCGACAGGGGGATGCTTGGGCGGTGACAGTGCTGTGAGAGGTATAAGGGAGAGCGGCAAGAGGGAGAATGGGGGGTGTCAACCAGTGGCATCGATCGAGGGTTGGGGTTGCGGTGACCGGGCTATGCACAGGTGGATCAGCGGCGGTTGGTAGAGAAGCAGTTGTTAGGGTTTTAGCAACTGCAAACAAACCACATTAAACTTGCACATGAAAAACATAAAACCTGCAAACAAATGAAAAATTCCTGCACAAGAAATTTGCTTCATACACAAAAACCAGTGATCAGGGCAAAGGGGCTGCGGGATCCGTACGGTACGGCCTGTGGCCCTAAAAATTTTTCAAAAAATATATTGAAGTTTATAGTCAAAATTCATGGAATCGACGTCCTAAGCACGAAAATGATGTCCGTTTTTGCCCCGAACGTAACCTGCAACAGCTTACCCAACAAACTTGCAAAACTTGCCACAAAGAGGGTTAGAAAACGAAGATTCAGACAATAAAACCTTCAAAAAAATGATGATCAGATTTGAGACTGGGCGTGCCAATGTAATCTATAAAATCTGAATGAAGATAGAAACTAATCTAATGCATAAATACATGATTATACGTTCATAAGACCTCACAAATCCATGCGGGAAGGAGATGCGCCCAAGAGAGCTCCTCAGATTGTTCCCTTGATTAGAATGACTAATGTGGAGAATGTGGATTGCTCAATGCATACAACACAATGTAGATGAGTGATAAAGTGATTCAGATGGAGATTGAGGATGGCTAGAGTGATTTTGGTAGAGGTTTGGTAAGATGAGGAGATTGGGGAGTGATTTTGACAGAGTTCTGATGCATTAGATGGTCTTCTAAAAATGGCTTGAGAGAGGCTCAATTTATAGGATTTTGGAGATGAGGATGGAGGGTCAGGATTCATTTGACAAGATCAAGGGCTAGGAATAAAAGTGAATCTTTTATTCCTAGTGGATGAATTAAATATTCCCATTTTGGGAAGAGTGGGGGATAGTGGGAGACATCTGAATATTAAATTCAGTGAGTGGGAGACATCTGAATTTAAAATTCAGATTATGGATGAGTGGGGGACAAGGTTAATTAAGTGGCATCTTAATTAACTTAAGTCTAGGTTAATTAGATAATCAGGATTTATCTAATTAATCAGGGATTAGGGAAATGGATAAATCAATTAAATGAATATTAGGAATATTCATTCAATTAATAGGATAGGGTTGTAAGATTAAATGAAATCAATTAGGTGAATTAATTAATCACTAGGGATATGCAGATTGGGGGAATGGATTAGTGCGAGGTAAGGAAAATCAGTTTGTAGAGCAGTCCAATTTTCGGTGTCTATAGTTTCTTTTCATTTTCCAGTTTAGTTTAGGTAGTTCAGTTAGTAGCAGCATCTAAAATTTGGTCTGCATTCTATCACAGTTGCATTTCAGAACTCGTGGAGCTAGACTTAGCATCTAGAGATATTCATGTACATCACATCCAAAATTTAGAGCATTTGGATCAATTACTAGAAAGATATCACTATTAGCAGATCGACTATTTTCTCAAAACAAAGCATCCTGGCAGTCTCAGACAATCAACTAAAGGAGAAGACATGCAGAGCATTTCACGACCCTCAAAGCTTAATGACACATCATTCAATATGGTTTGGTTCATGGCTGACCTTCCTCGAGATCCGTACATCATTCCATTCATTTGCAGAGGAATTACATTCATTTAGGTCTGACCTATCCGTGTACACATGTTATAGCTCTTCATTGGAGTTTGTGATCTTCCTTGGGCAATGCAGAGGAATCCTATGTTCCAGATATGATATATAATGATGTAATAGATCCCTAGGAAGTAGTGATCGATAATTTTAGAAAATTGATAGTTTGGATTCTTGGTGAAAGGACTTCAAAGTTATATCTTGTGTATATTCTGATATTCTGTAATCAGGCCTGTGAGCCCTAATTTGTAAGCCCGCATGTTGCTGGCCGATCTATATTTGAAATATATGATATACTGAATGATTGAATCTGTATTTGTTTCATATTTTTGAGTTGTTTTCGTTGTGTTTACTCTAGCTCCATGGTTTGGATAGTTCATTCTACGAACCCTCCTACCATGATTGCACCAATTTTGGAGTATAGGATGAACTATCAGCCTGATCTTTCTATTCTTGTCCTTTCTATGCATGTTGGTCCCTTATTAAGACTAGACAATTGGGATTATTGATCTCGGTGTATACATCTTTTCCAACCTCTTCATAAAATTTATACTCAAAGAAATTTACACTAGCATCATGAGACTTGACGGGGGCAAAACATGTCTTTAGTTTACCTTTTCATTTTCCTTTAGTCTTTGTTATTTTCCTAGTATTCCATACAGTTCCTATCACTTTCTGCTAAAGGACTAGAAATATTATATAAAATATAAGGGAAGATAAAAACTAGTGAAAATACCAAATCCTTTGATTTGTTACTAATTATCTTTGTGATTTTGGTAATAGGAAAGATGTAAGTGGTTGACACCTAGGCATGAGGGCATCGTTGGATGGAAGTTCATGTCGGTTGGAATCATTTTGTTACTTTGGCCATATTTGTGTCGAGATTAGCAAATCTATCTTAGTTGTTATGTTGTTTCAAAATACTATTAAAAGACTTTAAGCTATTTTTAGTTACCCTTAAAGGTTGTTGGCTATAAGCCAAAACAAGCAAAACTATTATTCATTTTCTATTTGCAAAACTATTATAAGTCTAAACAGCTTGTGGTACGTATATATATGTGTGTGTGTGTATGTCGAGACTCAAAGGAAGGGAGATATAATAGAAACCACATATTGGTGTTAATATTACATTCCTGTTCATATAATTTGTGGATTGCAATTTAATTGAATGATAACTAGTGTGGAGTAGTTTGTGTTAGCGAGCTTCATCACTTGATAATTAGAGGAGGGCCCACTTCATCAATTGTTTGGTGATTTTTATAGTAGAAGTCTATGGTGTGGTAATGTATGTTTTGGTTTTGTATATCAATTACTATGTTTATGTTTAAGTGTCATGTTTTTATTAGCAGGATTAATCTTTATCAGTATGCTTAACACTTATTAGTTTGGTTAACATCTATTAGCACATTGAATGCTTATTAGTATGATTAAAAGTGATTAAAGTTTATCAGTAAGATTTGATTAATCAAAATCATTATTAGAATACAAGACAACATTACATTTATAAAGTGTGAATTGGTGTGATTAATAAGAATACAAGAATCTAGCTTAATTGTGTTTCTACTTAGCTATTTAATTTTAGTTTTGTTTAATTCATTTCAATAAAGATTGTCAATTCTTTCTTGTCATATGTTAGTAATTAGTTTTTGTTACAGACCATTTCTATCATAGGTTCCTATCACTTAGTTGATAGGAAGTCAGTAAATCAAGCTTCTGCTCAATTATAGATTGCACTAGATTACATCCATCAACCCTTAGTTCATTATCTGCAGCCCTTCGGCATATTTCCACAACACTATTCATAAGTCTACGTTCCTGGATTGACACTAGGGAGTAAGCTGAGGAAATCATGAGATTCTTGAGGATTGAATTGCCCATAAAGATAGAGTTTCAAAGACAATTTTATGCATAATATTATTCCACAATTTTACCCAATCATTTTGGCACTGTTGCCATGGAATGATGTTAAGGGCTTGTTAGCCTAGTGAACTAAGTTAGGACCAGTGCGTCAAGGTGAAAGTCCACACAATTGTTGACCTTTCCTAGGCAATTAACCTTGGTTTGCTCTATTGTAAATCATATAGGTGCATGAATTGTAGTAGAGATAGTAGAGGTAGATTTATTAAAAAGGAGAAAGAAAGTAGTGAACAATCAAAAATATCAAAAAATAAACCAAAACCATTTGTTGAGAGAAAAAGTTCACAACAAGAGAAATTGAAAATCAAATCAAAACCATCTATTGAAGGAAAATGTTCACAACAAAAAAAAATGAAAGAGAAACTACAACAATTAGTTGTACATGTTGGAATTAGGGATGACAACTGAGAGGGGAGGTTGAGTTAGTTGTCACAAAACTTTAATACTTGCTACAGTTAATTCTTCCTTTGCCACTTAATAACAGATCAATGATTTAATCATAAAATAAGAATCAATAACACATGAGTAGAAGCATAATAACATAGTTGACACCAAAATTTTTAACGTGGAAACATGGTTAAGGGAAAAAACCACGATGGGGGTTAACACACAAAAATTATACTCTATTAAAAGTATTACAAATGGAGAATGCACATGCATTCAGGCTCACTACCCAGAGCTCACTGCTCAAAGGAAGGCTCACTGCCTATAGCAGGCTCACTTCCTACAGAAAGAAGATTACAATGTGTTTAAACTAATAATTAGCATCTACCAATGCAAAGATTTAGTTCTGGTTACACACAGAATATCGACTTGATACACTTCATCTTTATTCTACCTTGTTTCACTCCTCTATCATAATCAGAGCTTAGATCTTCACCTTCACACTTATCTCTGCCTTTATTTGCACTTATTCCATCGTCGCATCACTACCACACCCAAATCACTCAAATCCATCAGCTATATATATCCACATCATGAATTTCAATAATTTTTTAGTCAGGTTCAAGAACACTTAGAACTTTTATTGAAGACTCTGCTCTGTCGGCCAAATCCATGCACAAATTATAATGTGGACCAAAAAATTGTATTAACAAATCATCAATCATATCAGCCACTATCATAGATCATCACAAATTGTCCAACCATCAACTTTCATATATCCAAAACCAAGATCAATTACAAAGTTAGCATGTTCTTTTGTCTACAGTGACAAACTAGAACCCGATACTCAGATGCTAATAACTTTTAAATCCTTCATCACCGGAGGCTAAAATTCTAGATTTAGATTGTCCTGACAACCCTTATGACTCCCTCAGATTTGTAGCACACTATAATTTACTACTGGAGAGATCCGGACCAAGATATCGAACCCTGTCACATGCACTGTTCCTGGCTACCTAGACTTGGATAAATTCTTATTCTGACTTCCGATATGAACAAATTATGTTATACGGATGTGTGGAATAATCTTAGTTTCCATCAATGACAACATATGTCATGCATAGCAGTGTCTCTTGCCAACAATCGCCCGCTTTGGCATTGATGGCAACACTTAGTGAAAAATGACTAAGTGTCAGAGCTACTCCCCATTACTCTGTACACTTGTGCTCTCCACTATTTCCAAATCTCCCCCTTTGCTAGATTCCTCATTTTTCACTACTCTTCACTCCCCCTTTGACATCAATGGCAAAGGTTGGAATCTGCAAACCAGAATTCACCCAAAAATTATGTATACAATGCTGCATATGTACAACCAATCCTTAAGTTATATTTACTTATACTTAAGTACATCTCCAAAAATGTTCTTCAACAGGGCCAACTCTGTATCCCAACTCTTCTTCATATTATTCAAAGTTGAAATGTGGCCATTGAACAAAAATACTTGTGCTTTAGCTTTCTGGAGATTAATAGGATCACCTGTTTGTGTAGTAGTTTGGGCTTCTGTCACAGCATTGAAAATTGCTTCTATCTCAAGGGAAATCAATCCTCAATATTCTCCTTTTCTCTTGTTAACTTCTTTATTTCTTCCATCAAGTTGATTTCTTGACACTCCTTAATTGTCACTAATACTGTCAATGGATCAAAAGCTTGGGACATACTTGACAATTTCTGTTTGGAGTCCTTTATTTTATCTTCTATATCCTCTATGACTTTAGGAGTAGATAAATAAAACTTATATATACTGTCTCCTTCTGAAAGAGCATTTTGAATACTCTTTACACTATTATCTAGCACCAATCTATCTACCCCAATCATGCCTTTAAGTGCATAAAATCTTTTGCTATTAAATTCATCCTGAACTTTAATCTTTGTAGACTTCTCAAAGGACTCAAAGTGTGTACTTACATAATTTACAAGGCTCTTCAGATTCCCAGAGGGAGAATCAGATGGGTTCTTCTAGAAAGTTGGCATTATCTTCTCCAATATACCGGATGCAACACCTAACAGATCACTTTCCTCTATGTGAGATTTCAATATCTTTTCTCTTTCCTTGGCTTGTGTGAAATATGTTATCTTCATTATTCGGACCGGAGAGAGAGTATCCAGGTTTAGTGGTCCTTGAATCAGTTCCGGCTCATCAAACTCTAGTATCTCTTTACTCAAAAAACTCTTCACTACATCTGTAGTGTCTCTTGCCACAATTTCTGGACCACCTTCCTTTTCTTGAGTTTTTGAAGTATCATGACCATTTTGTTTGGATGCATCAACATTTGCACCATCTTCTTCTACTTTATCTTCCTTACCTTTGACTTCTTCTTTCTCTACTTCACCTTTCACTATGTCATATGTAGGGGGATTCTTTCCTTTGTCCTCACCATTTGCAATCTGTTCTGGAGGATCTTGTGTAGCAGCAGTATTCTCAGCATTGTCTTCTTTTCCAAATTGATCAGGAAGAGTTAGAGTATCTCCTACATCATAAATTTTACCCACCATCTCTGTATCTTCCTTGTTTATTTGCTCCACTTTTGGAATAGAGGAGAGGTTGATGAGTGTGAGAGAATCCATGGCTACTAAATCTAAGACCTCTTTTGAAAGCACGCAAGTGCTACCTTGTTCTTTCCTCACTTAATGAAGCTCAATAATCAACTCCTTCCTCCTATTTTGTACTTGAGCATAAGACTGCATTGACCTACTAAGGAAAAATAGAACTTCACAAGATAAATTTTCAATCCACTCATTTACAGCTTTAGAAAAATTCAAAATTTTCTTTGTTTGTTGCATTGTATTAGCATCGATGCCTGTGATATCAGAGCTGGAAACTTCATGGGATGCATGCGTCATAATAGACTAGATGAAATTAATTAAAGAAAGAACATGAGACTGCAACTTTATGTTTTCCTTTCTTTCCTCCTTCACTCTTTTAATCAAAGCACTTACAAAATAATTTGTGTGATAAGTATCTCCTTCAAGAGTGGAGGGACCCAGGTCTATATGGCTTATCTTATAGTTGGCCTTAGTTATCTCATTTTCATTCAATTCCTTCACCGAGTCAGCAATTTCTAACATTTGATGGTTGGAAGTAGTATTAGTCACCATTCTGAACATCCTCTTAGCCTTTTTGGGCTTTGAGGTGCTCTGTAATAACTTAGCAACTATATCTACTTCAATTGCCACCATTGGCACACTTTTTCTTTTCTTGTTTACTGCTTTCTTCAACCATCCTAGGGAAGACAACACCACACTAGTATCCTCATTACTTGGAACAATTTTATTTTGATTACTAATAGAAATAGAAATGGGAACTTCTTCATCAACAAAGGAAGAGGGAACATCAAATAATGGGGTAAATGAAGCATCATCAGCAATTTGCTGGAAAATGGGGTCAAAATCTATGGGCACAAACTTCACTTGAGTATTTTTCTTTCTCAGGGTAGGCAAATGCAAACTACCTAGTTCACAAGTTGACTTTAATTTCACAATTTTGTCTGGCATTTTGCTATCGCCTCCAGGTTGGGAACTAGTGTTAGACGGTGTTGTTTCTTGTCTCCCTGATGTAGTACAGGCACCAAAACTCTGTGTAGGGCCATGTTCACTAGCTTGAGATGTTCTCTATTTGTAGGTAGAGCCTACATGTTCATGCCATTTTCCTACCAACCAATTCTTAGTTCTTTTTAACACCAAAGCAGAACAAACTTCTAAGTTCACCACCTCCTTCTCTAACCAATTAATTTGGGGAAGGGGTTTTAAAATGAGAGCTTGATACCTAGCATCAATAACTTTTGAATTATCTTTGATTCCATCTAGAATATGGAAAGAGAGACTGAAGGCCTAAATTTGACCCAAAGTGATCATCCTGAAATCCCTTCTCTAAACTTCTCGGTCATCTATGCAATCCTCCTAGAAATCTTCCAAACTTGAATGATGTTCATATGAACTAGAGCCATGAAAGTTCTACTTTACATAATTTTTACTATCAAAATTGGCTCTCACTGACAAAGAATGGAAATTGAATTCACTAAGGCCATGTTCTACCCCTTTAGCAACATCATTACTTTTGCAAGTATAGGAGGATAGTGTCAATGGAAAAGCATACCCCCTCTTCCTCATGCTTTGATACTTAACATTCACAACAACCATTTGTCTACAAACTTCTAAGAAAACTAGAAAATCACTGGCATATCGAGGCAATTTGGTTGGGGCCTTTTCATAACCCCCTATCTGTAGATAAACAAACCTGTCAAATTGAATATAAAAACTGTCAAACTCCATTATCAAAGAGGTGGCCTTAGGAGAAATTCTGAGTTTAGGGTTTCCATCAAGTTTTCTTACAACAAACATCAAGAAGGCATCATTAATGCAGCATAAATCTTTCATCCCAAAATATTTAGTAAGCTAGGGAAAATAACTGTACATAGGTGTGTCTCGTGTCAATGACCCTTGAGGTTTTAACCTAGCCCAAACAACTTCTTGATTGGCTAAGACATATACTAAGTATGAGCACATATGAAAGGCAACAGTCTATTGGAAATTACCCAGTTGCCCATTCAGGTGATGACTTATAATTTCAGCCTAATTAATAAATTGATTCTCACTGCATATCAATTAAATGAACTGACACATCCAATTTTCAAAAGAATTTGTATTTGCAATCCCAACCAAATGATGTAACAGAGTGATGATATAAAAAATTTCATCTTTGAAATGAGTTCTTTTTATCTTTGAAGGCAATTGGGACTTACCTCTCATCTTAGATTTTAACCAGCTCTGTGCAATAGAGTTCTTACACTAGTCCTCATTCACTCTGAAGAATTCCATTCCTACTAGGATAGACATATCTTCAAAATTACTTTCTAGAATTCTTAACGCATGGGAAATAGTTCCATAATCTATATTCGCCACCATGGACCCGTCTTTAGCTTTAATCTCTAGAATGTTTGGGGTGTATCTCCTTACTCATGCAACTACTAAGTCCACACTCTACACAAAAGTTGGGAAACCTCTAGTGCATGCCAAACCACTTTACAAAATTTTCTCTACAAATGGCAACTTATCGTTCTATTGCAGACAAGTGCAGAATTCCCCCAAGTCAATGTGTCCAAGCTTGGTATCCTTCACACCAAACTAGCTACTTTGATACTAGAATAATGATGGGCTCCCTCATATTTAAATTTCATCCTAGCTACATGAAAGCATAGAGAAAAATAGCTATGTTCTGAGGAAATAATAGTTGAGAGTAGAAGCAATACCAGCTAAGTAACTTAGAGAAAATTCTGCCACCATGTATAAATAAACATGCCGTTATCTTGACATGATGTTCTTTAAATACCAAATTAATGTGGCATTCAATTCTGGCCTTGAAAGAATAACTTGGATATTTTTCTCATTTTTCAAAAATTCTAAAAAGACATTCATCAAACGTGTCGTACATGTCATTAAATGAGTAGAGATTACCTTGAAATTTGGATCACAACCTTATTGTCGTGGAGTCGCTGGAAACTAGAATTTTAGAACAATGAGTCAAAGGATATGAAGTTTTAGAAACCTTTGACTTGCCGACCATAGAGACAATTGAATGTAGGCTAAAATATTTAACAAAAGAAATGCCCAGTCGGGAGGTTAGGGAGTTAGGAAACTTTGGAAACTGGTGACTAAGTTGTGAAACCTTGGAGATTTGTGACTTCTAAGGAGTTTTCAAAAGGCAACAAAGGATAAAACAATACTTAGGACTTCAACAAATGAATTACAGACCTCAAAGGGAAAAATAAAATTTTACATGACCCAAAATCAAATTATGGGATAACAGTTGTCTCATCCATTCTGAACCCTTGATCTTAATTCAAATTCTTTTGATCTCAATCCTCCATTCTTTTCAAGGAAAAACATATAAGCACACCTCCTCTAAGCTATTTTTAATCACTTCTCATTATCTTAGACTTATGCTGTCGTTTTGATTCTCAAATTATCAAGTACACAAGCATTCAATCATTGAAGCACTCTACTGTTATCAAGCAATATCAAGCTATCACGATTATGTGAATATGAGAGCATTAGGATCACAATTTTATAAACAATAAGGCTATTTAGTTTTTGTATTGGTTGCTAACAGTTGTGTTTGTGTTTGTAGTTTAATATCATTTTCTCTATTGTGTAGCTTTAGATATGTGGATATCTCTTTGTATTCCATTGGTTTGAATCATTTGCTAATTATCTACATTTCTAATAGATTACATTTTGGCACCCACCATGGGGCTCACACCCCTATTCTAATATCTTTTTGGAATCACAATCATTGTTTGCAATCATAGTTACAACTTCATTGTAGTTCATGGTCACCAAACACCATTTGTTGATGTTTTCATGTTTGCAGGGAATCTCCTGTTAGTAACTCCCTCACAGCATTCATCGAGTCTATTTGGCACAACCGCCATCTCCATTTTCAACCAAGGCCAAAGCCCATCTTCTCAGATCAAGTTTCAACATCCCAGAGTTGTTTTTTTGGGTGTTTAGCGACTACCTTTGGAGTGAAAAATTTCTGATTTCACTCTATGGCAGCCCCTGTGTCTACATTTGAAGCAGTGTTTTTGGAGCTTAGGGTTTTTGGTAGCCACGATTGATGTCAAAGTTTCTTTGACAACTAACATCTCAAACTATCATTTTGACTTGCATATCTAATGTCATCGTACATAGTTTCAAGTCGATGTCCTCTCTCATAGTTTATGTGATTCCAATGGTTAAAGAAGCAAAGTCTTCCACCGCCCTCCATAGATGCCACCACTCTAGAGTCTTTGATCATTGGTCGCTTATCTAGTTTGGTTTATTGTTGGGATCTATACAAGATGCTCATAGATTGGGTCTCCTTCATGTTTCAGGATCACAGATCGAGTCTCCTTGTACTAGGCTAATTTGGCCTCTTTTGCAACCAACTCGGGCTTCCCTCAATGAATCTTTGGTGTCCAATACATGGACTCAATCCACTAGTTCATCTCATTTCCTCCACGCCATAGCAGACCACAATCTGGCCTCCCCACACATCTGAAAGCATTTGGGATCCCATCAAGTCACCCAATAACTTACATATAATAAATACCACTATGCATTTGACTATTAAAATTATTTGTGTTTATTTTTGTTTGTTGTTGTTATGTCATAAAATGTCCCCCTAGAACTTTATACCTCCTAGTTTAGCTCCTAGGTCCCCTTAGTTTAATCATGCATATGTAAAACTTGTCTCGGAGCAAATTACCCTAAAACCCATGACAAATGGGGCTTAGGGGTCCACTTTAATGATAAATCATGACTAAAAATGGGCCTTTGGACTTGGGCACCCATGCCCTAGTCCAAACCTATTTTGTTGAGACCTAAATTTAAATGTGTTAGTTTGTGACCGTTAAAAGGTTTCCTTTTGTCGGCCTTTTCAATTTGAATTACGAATGTTAGTGGGAATGCATATATAAGCATGTTTAAGACTTCATTTTACTCCTAGTTGATTAAGGCAAACTTATTATCATCAAGCAAAGAGCATTCAAAGCATTCATTTTGTTGTAGAGTAGAATTGTGTTGTGTTTGTATGTGTTTGTTGCAGATTTGGCTCCATCAACTCACTTCCTCATGATTTGAAGGCACTTCATCTCCGTGAGGGTTTTTACCTCCAAGGTGATATCTATTTTGTGTTTCAGTCAATCTATCTTATCATTTGATATGGCCTCTATCCACTAAGGACACACACTCTATTTAATAATGGTGTTGGAAGGCTTGAATTCCACTCCATGTCTTGACCGAGGCAAGCTCCTAAACACCACAACCCCCAACCCCTCTCTTGTGATTGCAGGTTATAGGTGTAGAATCTTGTGGAAAGGAGTTGCAGGAGATTAGAATAGAGGATAAATTTTTAGGATCTAAAGAAAAGAGTAGAGAATATCCCTTTCTAGACAAGGGTACCCACCCCTATGTCCTCCCGATTGTCATTGTCAGAAACTTTGAAGCAAGTTGCAATCTTCACCATCTTACAATTCCAGATCCATAGAGAAATTGGCCTATTGGACTAGGGCATCCAACCCAGTGTCCCCAAATTTTTTGTTTTCTAGAATCCAAATCTTGGTATGTATATAATCTGTATTTAGTGCCTTCCTATGTGATCACTTGTCCTATTCCATTCATCTGTATCCAGAATCATATAATTAGGATTTAAGGATAAATTGGATTAGGGTTTAACAAATTTATCAATACATTCCAACTTTTCCTATCATTCCAAGTGACACCAAAATTGCAGTTGAGTCCTCTTGCAACAGTTGTGACTTAACTCAGTTTATGTCCATGAATGTTATATGTGAAAGGAGGGTTTGATTAAATCTATCTAAAACATAGTCTACATCTCATCATTCCCACTTTTCATACATAACATCTTGGTGAAGCCGTGTTTTTACTGAACTTGCATCTTTCTAAGTATTGTAATCAGTTTTACATTCATTCATATCATATTCATCTTCATACTTTTAAAAATCTTGCATAAATTTGAAAATTTTGAAAAAAAAAAAAAGCATTTTTGGCTTGCATTAAGACATAGTTTGCACTAATTTCTTTGCATATCATTGAAAACATTTAATTTTCTGATATTTACATCAGATCTAAGATAAATTACAGCATTTCATCATTTCACGATCATTTACAGGTCTTGCATTTGCATATTTCATTTGCTAGGGTTTTACTTGAAATTGCATTTTTTCATATAACCTAGTAACTCCAAATGCTAGGGTTTGTAGATAAAATCTTATTTCAGATTTTACTACTCTAAACACTCTTTCAAATCTAGTTTTGGACTGTACTGTTGCTGCATTATAAGTTTTTGCATTTATATTGGCATTATTAACACATTTGCATTGAAAACATGAAAAATTTGAGCATTTTAGGTCCATAAACAAGCATAGATTTGCATGTTTTCATTGCATTTGTCATAAATATCTTTCAGTTTAGATCTTGCATTTATTTTGAAGCATACATCCATTATTCATTTGAAAATTTTACATCATTTCATATTATTGTGTGAAAATTGGCATATTTTTAATTACATAGTGTGTATTTCAACACTAAATGTTTACACACCTTATTCACATCCTTTAGATTAAACTTATAAAATCATTCATCTTGCCTTGTTGTGTAACACTATTGACATCATACTTACTTTTTTGTAGTGAAATTAGACTATGTTTGATTCTCAAAAACCCAATTTCCTCAAACTAGTGTACAACGAGATATCATACTTTCATCATGGATACTTCTTGTTATTCATCTTTAGAAGCTTTGTTTGCATACATCATAGACATTGATAATTTTTCCAAATTTACTCATGAATATCCTCAAGTATTAAAACAAATTGTATATATCTATGATGTTGATATTTCTATATGTTCCACATATGAAATGCTTTGTTATATATCTGATTTTCATAGTTTCACAAATCTCATGGGAACATATCCCTCGATATTAGATGATCTCACTAAAATCATAGATAATAATAAATATGTTGCATCATTTATTAGTGATGACTTCAATATGTTATATGAAGCCCTAGATGACTTTATCTCTATTGGACATTCTACTACACCTCCTATCACTAATACATGTGATGGTAACTTAGTTTTACCTTATGATCTCTCTCCCAAAGTTGTTCCCACATATGAGGACACTTGGGCACAAGAGTATGAGTTCATTAACACATCCCTTAACATCACACCACCATCTCTTCATTACAATGCTCTCCCTCACCAAGATGAATCATTAGTGAATGAAAAACCCCCTCTAACAAAGAACATTCCATGGATAGATAATGAGCATTTATCTAACAATATTAAAAATTCTATCCCTACCATAGTTTATGAAGTCTCTATGGATCATCCCATTGATCTTCCTCCTTTAGTTGAATATTCACATACCTTGGATATCACTAAGGATGCAAAAACACTGAATACCTTTCCCTTGGTTACATGTTCTTTAAATATCACTAAGGATATAATCATCAACAATTACCTTAACAACACCTTACCTTCCTTTCATTTCAATGCTCTCCCTTTGAAATATGAAGCATTGGTGGTTGAAGAAAGGTCTCTCACATTAAATCCTTTAGGGATGGATGTTGAGCTCGATCAAGGTGAGAACAATGTTAATTTAATTATCATTAATAGACTTATTCCACCTACTAAAGGAATAGTGAATAAGTGTACTGATGCTAAGGAAGTACTAGAAAGTTCAAGACTATATATGATATATCCTAAGATGATAGTGTTATGTCATAAAATGTCCCCCAAGGACTTTTACCTCCTAAGTTTAGCTCTCGGGTCCCCTATTTTTCATATTGCATGTTTATTTTAACTTCCAATGCAAAATCCCTAAAAACCCATGACAAATAGGGCTAAGGGGACATTTTTGAGCTTGATCCTCCCTTGAAAATGGGGCCTAGGGCTTGGGCTCTCGTGCCCTAGTCCTGCCCTATTTGGTTGGGAACTAAATTTTAAATGTCGATTATTTGACCATTAGAAGGTTCCATTGCCAACATCCTAAGTTTGAATTATGAAATTTGTAGCGGGAATGCATATATAAGCATGTTTAGGATTTCATTTGTAAAGAGGGGTTTTCAATTTTAATGAATATGTAGGTTAAATCCTCCTTTCACACCTTACATTCAAGGACATAAATCCAGTTAGGCCACAATCTTTTGCAAGAGGGATTTGCTATAGATTGTCACTTGGAATGAAGAGGAAACTTGGAATTTGCTGATTAATTATGTTTAGTGTGAAAAATGTTTGGGGTTGATTTTAATGGTTTATGTTGATCCTCCTTTCAGCACTAAACATTCAAGGACATTCAACCGAGTAGAGAACTCTACTACAGATCTCCTATCACTTGGAACATAGGGGAAGATTGGAATTCTATGGTTCTATTGTTCAATTAAGCTTAGTCATGCTCAAAAACCTTAATTTCATGAAATTGTAAACAAACAGACAAATTACAGAAAATAATTGCACATAGAGATATCAAATGACAATCAAATGTGTACCAAATTTCAAAGTTTGATGTGTGGAAAAGTTGGGGACTAGTGAGCGGGTGCCCTAGTCTAGTGCCACAATTTTTGTCGAGATTTGGGAATGTTGTCTGCAACCTATTTTCACTATTCTAGAGATTTTCCAATTGCGTGATCCAGAGGACTAATGAATGGGCACCCAAGTCTAGGTCCCTGTTTTCTTCTCTAATCTGCAATTCTAATAGTCTGCACTACTCTCCTGCAACTCCACTTCTTTCACTTTCACAACCTGTAATTGAAACACCAAATGTCTAAGGAGATGGTAATAGGCCCATGCAAAAGGTGTCGTGTAGGTCATATTCACCACATCCCATATCACTTACCTTGATCTTGACCTCAGGTGGAGGGGTTTTTTTGTGATTTAGTCACAATGTTGGTGAGATCGATGTATGAGATGGATCTTGTAGGATTGGCTTGTGAAGTGGATATTTTGGTAGCATTATTATACGAGAAAAAATGCAGTCATGTCCTTCCAAGAAACTACAATATTGAAAGGGACGGGGATCAACATAGATGGTAACTTCTGTGTCGTTATGGGGGAACTTCAAGCATTGATGTAATGTGGAAGGGATGACTTGCATGGCATGAATCCATGGTTGGCCGAAAAGAATATTGTAATTGAGGTCAAGATCTGACACTTGACATTTGGTTTCCAAGATCTTCTATCCTACTTGGATAGGAAGCTTAATGGTGCCTTCGAATAGTCTCTCAGTGTCATCATATCCTTTAATGGTTATACATTCACTAGTATCTACAACTGCATTAGAGTATCCCAAATGTTTAAATAATAATAATTTTAGAGTGTACAGATTTAGGCCAGAGCCACCATCTATTAAGACTCGTTTAACGGTGTGCTTGTGGATTAGGACCTCAATGTGCAAGGCTTCGTTGTGGGTGGCATTTGATGCAGGTAGACCTTTTTCAAAAAATATTAGGTGATGAGGTGAAGTGATATGGCCTACCATGGCTTGGAATTGGTCAACATTCAAATTGGCAGGGACTTATGTCTCCATTAAGGCCTTGTTGAGGATTTCCTTATGGAGGGGAGATGTGTGGAGTAACTCAAGAATGGAGATTTGTGTGGGGGTTTTTCTGAGGTGGTCCAAGAGATTGTACTTTTGGGCAGATGGTGGATTGGTAGATGTTGATGTGGAGGGTTGATTGTTGGTGGGTACCCCATGGATAGACACGCGACCATGACGAGTAGTGACGCACAATTTGGGGTCTTGACTCTAATAGTGATAGTGTTGCTGTGGTTAGAAGAATCTTCTATTTGACCTACGATAAAGTCAAAAGAAGAGGGAGGTGGTACAACATTATAGGCTTGATTAGATGAGGATGCCTTTCCATTATTATGGTCAGGAAGAGGATCCTTATATGCTCCTAAGTTAGCATTTGGCAATTGTTTCAGTGGTTCATCAATGGTTATGTCATCCCTACTAATAAGATCTTGTATGCAATGTTTTAGCCTCATGCAGTTAGATGTTTTGTGCCCTTTCACGTGATGGTATTCACAATAGGTGTTTTCATCAAACCAAGAGGGTTTGAATTGATTTTCATCATATGGTCTAATAGGGGATAAGGTGATTAAATCTGCCTTCACAAGGCTATTCAAAAAAATTTCAATGGTTCTCCTAATGGTGTGAATTTTCTCTTAGGATTATTATTTGTTTTCATGATCCTTTGGGAACATTGACATTATTCATTGTGGATGCACTTGGTGGTGTTGGATTTTATACATTTTGAACAGCTTTCACATCAGTGGCGCTGTCATTGAGAGTGTTCTTGTTTTTTCCCCAAAAGTGGGGTTTGTCATTTTATGGTCCCTTGTTGTTCATGTTGTTGTTGTTAACCTTGTCGTTGTTGTTGTTGGTTTTGTTATCATTATTGTAAAGTTTTATGGAGCCCTTAGCAATGAGAGCTCTTTCAATGGTGGTTCCTTTGTCAATAACCTCCTCAAAGGTTGATGCATATTGTATTTGTAGATGGAACTCCATTTCTTGGTTAAGGTTGGCCACAAACATAGTGACAAGCTGTTTCTTGGAAATAGGCCACGGGAGTTTGCTTTCTAAGCCTCTCCATATTTGTAAATGGTGGTGAAGGATTCACCACTTGTTTGTTTAGTGTTGTATAGGTCAATAATTGATATTTCATGCTCAGAGTTGTAGGAGAAATGGTTCACAAACTTGTCTGCAAGCTCATGGAATGTTTTAAGGCCAAGAGGAAGGTGAGCAAACCATTTAGTGGCTTCACCACTGAGGCTTATAGGAAATAGTCTCATCAAATAAGTATCATCATATGAGACCTCTAAGAAAGCTATGTAGAACTCCCTAAGGTGTTCCCTAGGGTCTCCCTTTCCTTTGTATTTGTCAAATTTAGGCATTTCAAATTTTTTGGGAAAGGGAGGCATGTGTAATGTTCTATCAAATGGATAAGGGAAAATATCCTTGAAAGAATATTTCTTTCTTTTGTTCCTATGTTGTATGTCATCAGTCTTTTGGATAAATGTTTGGACAATGCTAGATAAATATTGTGGTGGTGGTTGTGGAATGTAAGTTTGTTGATTTTGTATGAGTTATTCGAGGAAGGGTGGAATTTGATTTTGAGGTGGATTTTGGTGTTGTGAGTCTTGGTTTTGGGATTTGATTTTGAAGAGTGAGGTACTGTTTCTATGTGAGGAGTTGTTGTAGAATGTGTTGTGGGATTTGTTGACTTTGGTTGGGGTTTTGTTGTATGATTTGGATGGAAGATGTGACGGGTACTTGGGAGATTGGATTTTGTATGTAAATGAAATTGGACAAAGGTTTGTTACATGGGTTAGTTTTGGATGTGTTGTGGGGTGGTTGTGAGAATAGACAAGTTATGAAAGCTACGGTGTTAGCATCAAGTTGGGGGGCACTTGTGGAAGTGCTTGCATGTGTGGTGTTATTGGGGATGTTTAGGGTAATTTGTGGTGTAGACATGGTGACCATGGATGTTGACATGGTTAAGATATTTGGTGTGGTCGATGTATTTGTGGGGATTGTGGATGTGGTAATATTTGAGTTTGTAGGAATTGTGGATGTAATGACGTTTGAGGCTTCAGATGTGTTAGGGATGTTATTTGATGTGGTGATGCTAGGTATGGTAGCACCATTTAGGAGGAGAAATTCAAGATATCTATTAGGATCTAATTTTAGGACTCTATCGAGTATATCCATGGAATTGGTATCTTACGTGAAGCCTAGGAAATCTTGATCTACTTGGTTGGTGTTAGATGGGGGTGCTTGCGGTTGGAAGGGAAAAAGATTTATCATAGCATTGGCATCAAAGGTTGATTGTTGTTTGATTATAGGAATATTTCTTTGGTCAGTTGATGGCATTCTCATGCCAAAATTGTTTCTAAAATGTTCCATTTCCTTGTTCTTCTTAGCTTGAGATCTTTTCACATGCATGCTATCATTTTGGGTGCAAATTTGATTGGGTGGATGAAGATCGAGACCTTAGAGAATAGATTAAAATTATTGGACCCAAAGGTAGGTGGTGATGAAATCTTGGTGAAAGGGAATGAGGATTTAGCCCCAGGAGAATGAAATCCCAAAATTCTAAACCTAAGGGTGAATAGTGAAATGGTAAGATATAGGTTCTTATCTTTAGAGAACAAAATCTCAAAATTTCTAAACCTAAGGATGATAATAAACCTTGGAGGTTAGGACCTCAAAGATGAATGGGTAATTTTTGATCTTCAAAAATTTTCGACCAAAGGAGATGGTGGGAGTAAATGAAGCAATATGAATGATTTTATGATGAATGTGATAAGAAAAGAGGGGGGGGATGACATGATTAATATTGTTCTAAGATGGTTTGGATAACAATCAACCAATGGAAACCTTAGATGATTTAATAGATTTTGGATGATAATCTACTAAGGAAAACCTTAGGTGATTTGAATGTTTTGGATTATTTGATGATGTTTGGGAGGATGTTCAAATCAATGGTAAGCTTAAATAAATCTAGATCTTTGGATTACAAACTGGATGCTTCTTTTACTTAAGGTAGACTTATGACCTTAGGCAAAAGGAGGATGATTGTTTTACTTGTAGGTAGACTAATGACCAATAAGCAAAATGGGATGTTAAAAGGATAATAAGATCTAGATTTAATTCTTTGCTCAAAGGTTGATTTAGATAGGGTTGATGTTTTGGATGTTGGGTGATTTTGATTTTGGATTGATTGATAGGGTTTGGGTAATGTTGGGAAATGTTGTATTTGGAAGGAATTTTGGAATGGATGAAGCGAAGGTCCAAGAAGGTAAAAATCAAAGTGCAAAGTTAGGTTTGGTTATATGGAGATAGAAAAGAGGGATTATGGTTAATCTTAGTGATTAATGGGATGACAAGTCCAATAGCCAAAATGACTTTTTTAAGGTCAAAATGGAGGTGTATGGATGAATTTTTGGGTAAAATGGTTGTGGGTTATGATCAAAGGTGAATTAGGGTTTTGATGGATTTTGACAAGATGACCATAGATTATGATTAAGCAAGACTTAAGGATTCCAAAATAATTCTTTAGACATGTGTGCAATTTTGTCTCCAGATGGTGCCAAATTCTAGGGATAAGGCACCAAAATAGAGGGTAATGGCACCAGGGATTTGACAAATGACACCAAAATAATGAATTAAGGTGTCAGGGAAAATGGTGACACAAATGAATTTTTAGGCACTAAACAGAGAAGTTTTGGCACCAAAGTGTGATAATGTCTTAGATTTTGTTTGGGTATTTGGCAAATTTTGGATGTTTTGGCTCAACTTTTGGATGTTGTTCTCAAATTTTTAGATTTTGAAGGTCAAATGATTGATTTGAAAGTTTCAAATGTTCAATGGTTTAATGATCTAGGTGGCTTCAGATAAGGTCAATGATAGTTCAGTCACAAGCAATACAAACACTCCAAATAAGAGAATACAATGGCGAAAGGTTGGACGGGAAGTTCAAGCGTGATGTGTATGTTCAAGAAGCCCCTCAAGGCCCAAATTTCCATGGGTATAAACACAATCAAAAAACACTTGAAGACAATGATTATTCTACCTAAGGTCAAAGTGAATGATGACTTGTCAAGCCCACAACTTGGAATCTGTGACTCAAATGTCAACACACCTAGAATGGGTGTGCACACTATATTGTCTTATGAGAGAGGATGGATAGGGGCCTCCAGGATTGGAAGGATGACCCAATCACCCTTTCCTTGAAAAGATATGTGTAGCTTATGCTAAGCCAAGGATTCCCATCTCATTTCTAGGGTGCCATATGGTGAGAATATTGAGAGGATTATGTGTCCTCTTGCCTTGAACAAATCACAAGGTTAAAAAGGGGTGGGCTTATAACCAAAGGTGTTTAGTGGGGGATATTTGGGGGATCGGCACGTTACAAGAATCTAGCAAGCCACTTAAGGCTTTAACTAGTAATTTTAGGAGTCTCATATACACAAGGTATGCCTCCATTCAAACTAGCACTGTATGGTAAGCGCTAATACTAGTTAGACTTGGCTTTCACCTTATCCTTTTTTATATAGTGGACTAAACGAAAGTACTGCTTAGGGTCATCCCTTGAGGTGAGTACCTCTTTTCCCACCAAGGCAGACCCTTTCTACAAAAATAAAAAAGAAGAGAATAGAACCATTTCTCTTCACCTAAGATCCTTATGAAGGCAAGGGGAGAGGATACTTTGATTCTATCCCTTGAGATCTACTAACACGTGTAAGCACACCAAACACTTCAAACAAATTTAAGTTCTTTTTAAGCACCCAAATTGAAATGTTCCCATGTTTGTGCAAACAAGGTTTATTTTAAATACACCAAATTGAAATGTTTTCGAAGCTAAACACCCAAAGTTCATTTTAGTGCACCAAAGTAAATGTTTCTAAGCTAAAAAAGACTTCAAAGGAAATTTTAGTAGTTGGATGTTTAGTCTTGGACAAATGATCTTTGTCCCTGCAAAACCCTATCAAACACCTACATAGACCCCAAAGTTAGCCCAGAAAATAGTGCCAAAATAGACAATAATGGCACCAAAAATTAGATAGATAGCATGCTAAAATTGAGAGAAATGGCGTCAAAATACTAACAGGAAAATATTCTGACTAAGCAAAGAATAAAATCAAGATGGCGCCATAGGTAGACCAAATGGTGTCAAACCCATAGATAGCACTAAAATCTATAGAAATAGCATAAGAATATTAGGAAATGGTGCTAAAGCATGTTTTTACTTGCACTTATCCTATTCTCTAAGCCCGATAACGCCAAACTATGTGCAAAAGGTGCCAAAATGACACAGTGTCCCTAAAAAGCTTTCAAAAAACACAGTAGTCTCAAAAATCTTATCTTAAACAAGGTTAGTGCTTCTCTCCTAGCTAAGAAACATTCAAAACACCAAAAAAAGGTGATAAGTATGGCAAAAACCAACAAAATAGGCTAGGGTTAGATAGAAAATCGTTGTATATACCCCTAGATAAATTTCAAATAACCCCCTATTTTTGTGTGTTTACTATTAAAACAGAGAGCAAAGAAACCTAAAAGCTTGTTAGAAACCTCAAAAAAGCATTTAAATCCAACTATGAGCTTTAAGGTCTATATCAATCTCATCTCAAGATAGCGTGAAAACAGTGAAGAAAGGTGCCAAAAATCCCTAAAATGGTGCCAAACCACAGACCGATGACACCAAACCGAGAAGTTTTAGTGCTAGAACCCTGCAAACACACTTTTCTTGCAAAACTCAAGTAAAAAAAGGTTAGATAAAGACCTAGGGGTCCCACCAGGTGTGCCAAATGAAGTCAAGGAAAACAAATGAAGTTAAAAACATAAACAAAATGCACTAAAACACAAGTTTATACCTTTAATGTGATCCTCCTCCTTGATAAGGTTGAAAGAGTGCACCCTTACTCTATAGCTTAACCCATGGCTTGCTAATGTGAAATGCTCTCAAACTACACTACAAATCACTACAAACCTCACTCAATGATGAAGAGATGAGAAAGATATTTTGGCATAATAACACTACTAAATGATTGCATGATAAAATGGCTTGGGAGAGGTTGTATTTATAGGTATTTTGGAGAGAGATTTGATCCAATAGTTGAGATTTAATGTTGAGATCAATGGATGAGGATGAATGTGAAATGGAGGGCTTAGATTTGATCAACAACAATGGAGGGGTGAGACTAAAAGTGAATTTTTAATTCACCTTGGGATGGGTCTGCATTAATGAAGTTAGATGAGATGGATTAGAAATGAATTTTTAATTGTTTTGGGGAAGAGTTCTATTAAATGTGAAGTATGACAAGTTAGGTGTGTAAGAGCTCATTAATGAGTTTGTAGGACAAATTAGAATAAAAATTACTTTGTATGGAATAAAGGTTAATTTTTTATTTGTGAGGTGTGGGGATGAGTGTTAAGTGGGGTTTGACCAAACTAATCAAGGGGATTAGTATAATTAATATGGTTGTAGTAAATTAGTGAATGGATTAATTAGGAGTTAAAATTAATTAAGCAAGGGTTCATTTAATTAATTTTAGGTTTAGGGGTCACATAGGCTAGGGTAGCTAATTAAATAATAGATATTTAATCAACTAGGATAGGGGTAGGCTAATTAGTAGGATGAATTAACTAGATAAACATAATTTATCTAATCAATTAGGTTTAGGGAAATGGTGAAATTAACCAAATAAATATTTGCATATTTATTTAATTAATTGGGATAATGTTAGTAACTATAACCATTGAATTAATTAAATTAATTCAATTTTAGGGATTAAATGATGAAAGGGGGTGAATGTATCAAGTAATTAATTAAATAAAAATTTAATTAATTAATTAGAGGAAGAATTAATGATATGGATGATGTCGGAGAATGGTTAGATGGTCAAGACATTTTTAGGTGTCTACACTATGCATAAATCATATATTAGATCACATCAAAGACCAAGGCTACACTTGTAGGTTCGGAACTGATTATAGCCATTGGGTTTTACTACAGGTATCTGGAAACTGAGTGTAACAAGGTGAGATACAAAACCATCCAAAGTGCATGGAGAAGATTGAGAGTATTGTAAAATGTTTGTTACAAGAGATAGCACAATATGATACATCAAACAGAGTGATTGAACTATTCAAGCATAAGATATATATATATATATATATATATATATATATATATATATATATATATATATATATCAACTCCATCTTCATATATGGACTAAGTCCATTTTTTCTTTTCTTTCTGAAGGGACACATGGTTCTTATCAGTATTTATTTGTTTTCATCATCTGCCAACTAGGTAGAATCACTAAAGAATGTAAACAATAAAAATGAGAGAGGAGAACCAAGTGCCATAGGAACACCACATAGGAGGATGCCCCCAAGATATCTTCTGCAACGTTATGTCCCCAAGGCACAACACATAACAATAAAATAGAGGAGAGAAGAATAGAAGAATGTAGATATAAATAGAAGAATGGTCACAATAGAAGCAGTCTCCCAGAATCCTTGACCTTACAAGAGTATCAAGGGTCATCCTAAGAGAACTAAACAACACAAGGGAACACAACATGACATATACATAAGGAATTCAAACTTGCGAGCATCTTAGAGAGGTGCTCCATCAAGTGTGATAAATTGTGTGAGAAATTCATACTTGATTGATGCTTATTTCTAGAATGGTCATGCGGTGCTTGTTTCTCAAGACCACATATGTTTAAAATCCTTTGTTGCTTATGAGGAGGGGAATAATTGCTATTTCTTATTGATGACAGTCACCTTGTTCTTTTTTGATCCTTTGCTTTCTTGTTCTAATTTGCTTGATGGAGTCTTTCTCAATGAAATGGGATGCTTTCCATCATGACAACTTTTCTTGCTTAATGTTATCCTATCGAGGTTGTTCAATTTGTATATCAGGTGCATTTTCATTATCTCCCGATCCTTGAAGGGATAATGGCAGAGGAAGCTCAACATAGATTCCTTTCCCTCATGGATGAGGTGAGTTTTCAATATTTTCCTTATCCACTTCTATCATGCTTTTTATTTCATCATAGTTGAGGTAATCATCATTCTACTCAATTGTATTTTGCTCTACCATATTGTTATCATTATGCTTAGGAAAAGGATTTGTAAAGATCTGTAAATTTTGATTTAGAGCATTAATCGACTTATTTCCATTTCCATTCAAACCAATTACCTATATTATATTAGAATCGATGAGTTCTTGAATTTCATGTTTAAGACACATACATCATTCAGTATCATGTCCTTGTGATCAGTGATAGTGATAGTAAGCATTAGTATCAAATGAAGGTCCTAGTATCTTATTGCTATTTGTTGTTTTACAGATTCGTCCCTCACAAACAACTATAGAAAAATGACTCGATTACCCAAATATAAGGACAAATAGCACCAACAGTTGAGGAAGTTGCCATTAAATTGGCAACCTTCCTCTGAATTTTAGAGGTACAGCTCCCTCCTAAAATATACAATGAATGAAAATACGGGGTATGCTTTTAACCGAAAAGCAGGAAAGGTATACTAACACCTATTCATAATCATTAGATAGATGCAAAGATTGAATTCAGAATGAGGTGAATGCAAAATGAATGACACAAAGTTCACTTATTCTACATCCACAATGATAAATAGAGAAAGAAAGAACAACAAATTCCTTTCAACGGATGAATTATTCTAAAAAAAAAGTTCCAAAAATAATCACACACACAGCTTGATATCATAGATAGACAAAGAAAACGTGATTACAAAGAAGCACAGTTCAGCAGTAATCAAAAGAAAATACTGACGAATGCAAAGATTCATAATATCACTTTATTTCCTCAATGTCCATAAGCATGTTCAAAGACCCCTCTCTTTGTATAGCAAACTATGTTGAGAAGAAAAACTTTTCTTTCCCCTACTTCCCCAGTTCCCGGAATAGTTAAAAAAAGATAAAAAACATCCCCTGGCGATGCTTCCTGAAAGAGTTTAAATAGACTCCCTCTCCGGTTGTGTAACCATTTCTTCCTCCTTTTCTTTTTTTTAACCACTTCTTGGAAAGAAATAAGAATTTCTTAATTTCCTCCCATAACTAATTTTTGAAAGTCACCACATAACCAAGTTATTCCTTTCATCCTTTCATATAATAACCTCTCCTTGAAAAATCATCTTCTCCTCTTATTACCAATTTTCTTTTTATTCTTGAAGTCTGTCTGAGGACATTTTATCTAAATTATATATTACACCCATAGGGCACCCATTGATTTAAGGAAACCTTACTTGCCATTATGAGCTCAGTCATTCCTTTCCAATCGAATACATTTTATGAGGAGATACTGAAATAAATACTGGACTATCCATTTTCCCCAATTCCTCATCTATTCCACATGATATTTCAACTTCTAGAGATTTGACCTTTGTACAATGTACGTTAATGTTCTAGGCAAATAGAAATGAGTTGTGTCGACCATATTGTATCAATATTAGAAACTAGGCAGTTGAATAAGACTGATCCTTTCTGCCAATATAAGATCTAGAAAAACTATCATCACGTCATACATAGGGGGCAAGATTCTATGACTTTAGGCATTGCACTGCTCTATATTGGTGATTGCAAATAATGATACCAGGAAATAAACCTTTGCTTGATTTCTAATTACCCCTTTTTGTTGAAATCCCACCCTTATACTATGATTTTCTTTGCATTATTGGTTTCTTTTTTTTAAAGCAAACTTACAACTTATTATTCCTTCTTCTATTGGAAAGGAAGCTGGAAGATGTTGTAGAGTTTAACTTCATCCCTGCTATTTGCATTTGTCCAATGAATCTATTTGGTGAGCATCATGTCTACTAGGGTATTCATTATCATTTTAGGTTCCGTTGCTTCTTGGCTTCACTGACAAATTGTGAACTGCACATATCCATCCAATAAGGTAACATAATGCTCCCATTCGAGCCTCAATACCACCTACTCCATCCATAATTAGGAGGAGGCATTTATCTAGCTCAACTTTCAAAGAATAAGTCCATACAGATACAACCAAAGCTACAATATAGATGTAAGATATCATAGGCGGGATATCACCATTTTTAAAAATAACTATAATATATGTTGCATCAGTACAAGAGTTGTATATGCCTCATTTTTGATAATGCTAGAGCTATCTTTCACATGGATTATATGATTCCTCTGAGTTTTTTCGCTTCAAAATGTATAAAGCCAGATGGTATCCATGATTATCACATTCATCAAGAATGTAGGAAATGACCAAATCTCTAGTAACTGGTAGACAATTCAAATACTTGATAATAGTTAAAACTGTAGCTTCCCAATGAGTTATCTTTGGAACTTCTTTGTCATCTAAAATACCTTCATTCTGTCATCTCAATCTCCATCAGTAATAATCCTGAGTTGACAATAGTAGCAGCCTTGTTAAAGCTTTGCTCTTTCTTGTAATGAGTGATGTCACCCATGAGGAAGGCACCTCCAAGTACAAGCAACATATTTGACAAGATAGAACTAGGTAATGATTGTTGCACCACACAAATCTCCTCTTCTTGAAGTGTATTCATTTTTATGGCATTTCCAAATATAGTATTTAGGAGGTTTCTAACTTTCATGAGTTTGTGGCTCGGTATGGCTAGGAGGAATATGGCTTGACACTTGACAGTTGCATTGCATCAGACAACTCACGACCCTTGCCTTGGTAACATTCCAGAATCACAGGTATCTTTCTCTATTATACAAAAACTATTGATATCTCAGCATGGTGAATGATAAATTCAACAACATCTGGACCAAGAGTATCATAGAGTGGGACACAATAAAAATCTATGGCAATTGCAAGCCTTCACGCTAATAATCCATTCAAGACAATTTACTTCATATATTCCACGATGATCTCCCAAACCAACATCACAATTCCTTATAGCTGATTGATAAATCATATGCTACATGGTCAATATGATGATAAGAATGTTCATCCTAATACTGAAACCATTGAGCTCCATAAATTGAAGAATATATAGGAAGAGCAAGTTGTTCAAATAATGGATGGCCTTATAGCCTGTAATCCCTTTGACTAAATCATTCTGCATTTGTAATTGATATTCTTCAAAGAAAATGTTACCAATCATGGTTACACCAGAGCGCAAAGGTTTTTCAAGCCATGACAATAGTCTCTTTCATTGTGCTTTTAGGATAAGCAAAACTAATTCGAAGTATTCTTTGGAGGCATAGAGGAGATGCTGGCAATCACATTACTTGAAGATTTGAAATCTTATCAACAACTCTATTTAACATACTTCATGCCATTATACTTCCACACATAATGAACTTTTGTAGTTGAACCAAGAAAAGGTACAGAGGTTCAATTGGAAGGTTCAAAATTACAAATCATGTTGCATGAGAGACCAAAGGTGAGTGGCCTTTTCAAGAGCATAGAACAGTGAGCTTTGAACCCATGAACCATTGAATTTTGAAAAAGGTTCAAGTTCAGAGGTTCAAGATTACAAATTCCTTCATACACCAAGACAATAGGAGAATGATCTTTAATAAAAATGGGATGACTTGAGGAGTGAACATATTGACCAATAAACAAAAATGGTACATCAATGCTTGTTTGAGAAAGGATTATGAAAAATTGAATAAGGGTAAATAGAAGGGTAACATTGGCACTGACTAGGGACGAGGACTGCAAAAGGACAAAGCAAGGAATCTAGAATCTCAAGCTAAGACCAGTGCCTATCCATTGGGCCAATAGAGTTAGATAGTATAGGGGCCAGAACAAGCCATAAATAAGATGCAACAAGAAAGGAAACTACACTACCAGTACACCAAAACTCCTTATATGTACATGGTCATGAAGACCCTACCTCTAGAGACTTCAGAGTCGTCATGCGAATCCATTGACAAGCTAGGAGAAATAACAACCTATGTAGAATAATGATGGATGAATTAGAAGTATGCGCACCACCAATGGTCAGCTGGCAACCATCATGACGAGAATGACTTCACATAAAGGCCCTCCAGATGTGACTTGATACTTAAAAAGCCACTCCTCATCATATACTTTTGCAATAAGACAACTCATGTCAACATTGTCCAGTACATAACTACCAGCATCTGTCTAAACATTAGCCTCATGTATAATGTAAGAATGCATCTGATTTTTCAAACATGTAGAAATCAGTCCCTAGATTGGACAACCCACACAAACACCATAAGATATAGAACCTTCTCTAGCTACCCCAACACTTTCCTATCTATGATTACCTCTCTCTACAGCATGTAAATTGATATTCCAAGCCTGAAAATAAACAATTGAACCACTGGAAGAGCTATCATCAGTCATATGTGTCTCATGAAAAATTGTAAATGGATGAGGCTAAAAATCTGAATTAACCTTTGCACAGTTCACTACTGATTGTGTTTTCTAAATCTCATATTCTAAAATCATGGGATCAAATCTAAAAAGAACTTCTTCATTATTCATACAAATAAAATCATCACTGAGAGCACAAACAGATCGAGAATGCAATTTGTCCATACCTTCACCAGGCTTGATCATCACATTATCAAAATTTTCATCCCCACTTTTGCATGCATACATCCCATTTATTGAATCAACATCATAGGTAATAGGAAATTGAAATGAGACCATATGAGCTTGTGCAATGTCTCCTACCTCTTCTTGTGACTTTCCATTTTCTTCATAAGGAAATTCAAATGCTGAGTATTCAGGAGAAGTGCAAAGATTTGATTGTTTCATCTCTTCCAATGTTAAATCAGCATTGTCAAAAACAAAGAGTTCCATGTTTGAATTTAATAACTCTTTCTCAGCATCATATGAAACACTTTCTATTATTTGGTCTTTTTCATCCATGTCAAAATTAAATATTTTTGATTCAGGAGAAAATATAGAATCATTCATATCTTCTTTCATATCGTCGCAGACATTTCTGGCTGCATCCATTTCAATTTTCATAATGTGATCATCTCCATCTAAGATTCCACATAAGAATTCATCATTTGATTTCTCTAGACACCAGTTTGGAATTAGAGTAACATTGGGTTTATTTTCAATCTGGCTTAAAACTCTTTCTTGTTGCAGATTGTGATTTCGTGACAACAACAAATCTTTGGGTTCAACAGAAACTTGCACAAAATATTGATCATTAACAATAGAGAAGTTATAAGAAACTTGATCCTCATGAATCTTTTGTTTAAAGTCTTTGAGAGAATAGAACCTGTCATGCAAAATTTTGAGCAGTGATGCAGATTTATAATCTTTAGATGGGTGCAACTTCCTCTTCTCTGCTTTAGAGATGTTGGCTTTGAGGTTATTTCATAATAAATGAAGTATTTCATCATTTTCAAATAGTATCTCTTCAATCGTTGGCATAGGTCTTCTTCTAGCTTTAAACTGATTTCTTTGGCTTGCCTGGGATTGAACCATTTTTTGAGATCTCCATATAAAACAGAGTCACCAACCTCACTCATTCAATGAGGTATCTTTAATTTACTAGAGAATAATGATGTAGCACCAATCTTTTCTCTCCAGCAGAGTCACCAAAAATATGTTGGTTTACAGATTTGTCCCTCGCAAACAACTACAGAAAAATGACTCAAATACCCAAATAGAAGGACAAATAGCACCAATAGTTGGAGAAGTTGCCATTAAATTGGCAACCTTCCTTTGAATTTTAGAGGTATATGTCCCTCCTCAAATATACAATGAATGAAATATGGGGTATGCTTTTAATCGGAAAGTAGGAAAGGTATACTAACACCTATTCATAATCATGAGATAGATGTGAAGATTGAATTTGGAATGAGGTGAATGCAAAATGAATGACATAAAGTTTTCTTATTCTACATCCACAATGATAAACAAAAAAAGAAAGAACAGTAAATTCCTTTCAACGGATGAATTATTCTAAAAATCAAAGTTCCAAAAATAATCACACACACAGCTTGATATCACAGATAGAAAAAGAAAAAGTGATTACAAAGAAGCATAGCTCGGCAGTAATCAAAAGAAAATACTGATGAATGCAAAGATTCATAATATCTCTTTATTTCCTCAATGTCCATAAGCAAGTTCAAAGACCCCTCTCTCTGTATAGCAAATTGCATTGAGAAGAAAAACTTTTCTTTCCCCTGCTTCCCCTGTTCCCAGAGTAGTTAAAAAAAGATTAAAAAATCCCTTGGTGATGCTTCCTGAATGAGTTTAAATAGACTCCCCCTCTAGTTGTGTAACTGTTTCTTCCTCCTTTTCTTTTTTTTAACCGCTTCTTGGAAAGAAATAAGAATTTCCTAATTTCCTCCCATAACTGATTTTTGAAAGTCACCACATAACCAAGTTAATCCTTTCATCCTTTCGTATAATAATCTCTCCTTGAAAAATCATCTTCTCTTCTTATTACCAATTTGCTTTTTATTCTTGAAGTCTGTCTGAGCACAATTTATCTAATTATATATTACAACCATAGGGAACCCATTGATTTAAGGAAACCTTACTTGCCATTATGAGCTCAGTCATTCCTTTCCAATCGAATACATTCTATAAGGAGATACTGAAATAAATACTGGACTGTCCATTTTCCCCAATTCCTCATATATTCCACATGATATTTCAACTTCTAGATATTTGAGCTTTGTACAATGTACGTTAATGTTCTAGGCAAATAGAAATGAGTTGTGTCAACCATATTGTATCAATATTAGAAACTAGGCAGTTGAATAAGACTGATCCTTTCTGCCAATAGAAGATCTAGAAAAACCATCATCACATCATACATAGGGGAAAAGATTCTGTGACTTTAGGCATTGCACTGCTCTATATTGGTGATTGCAAATAATCATACCAGGAAACAAACCTTTGCTTGATTTCTAATTACCCCATTTTGTTGAAATCCCACCATTATACTACGATTTTCTTTGCATTATTGGTTTCTTTTTGTTTAAAGTAGACTTGCAACTTATTAGTCCTTCTACTATTGGAAAGGAAGATGGAAGACATTGTAGAGTTTAACTTCATCCCTGCTATTTGCATTTGTCCAACGAATCTATTTGGTGAGAATCATGTCTGCCAAGATATTCATTACCATTTTAGGTTCCATTGCTTCTTGGCTTCACTGACAAATTGTGAACTGCACATATCCATCCAATAAGGTAAAATAATGCTCCCATTCGAGCCTCAATACCACATACTACATCCATAATTAGGAGGAGGCATTTATCTAGCTCAACTTTCAAAGAATAAGTCCATACAGATACAACCAAAGCTACAATATAGATGTAAGATATCATAGGCGGGGTATCACCATTTTTAACAATAACTAGAGTATTTGTTGCATCAGTACAAGAGTTGCATATGCCTCATTTTTAATAATACTAGAGCTATCTTTCACATAGATTATATGATTCCTCTAAGTGTTTTCCCTTCAAAATGTATAAAGCCATATGGCATCCACGATTATCATATTCATCAAGAATGTAGGAAAGGACCAAATCTCTGGTAACTGGAAAACAATTCAAATACTTGATAATAGTTAAAACTGTAGCTTCCCAATGAGTTATCTTTGGAACTTCTTTGTCATCTAAAACACCTTCATTCTGTCATCTCAATCGCCATCAATAATAATCCTAAGTTGATAATAGCAATAGCCTTGTTAAAGCTTTGCTCTTTCTTGTAATGAGTGATGCCACCCATGAGGAAGGCACATCCAAGTACAAGCAACATATTTGACAAGATAGAACTAGGTAATGATTGTTGCACCACACAAATCATCTCTTCTTGAAGTGTATTCATTTTTATGACATTTCCAAATATAGTATTCAGGAGGTTTCTAACTTTCATGAGTTTGTGGCTCGGTATGGCTAGGAGGAATATGGCTTTACACTTGACAGTTGCATTGCATCAGACGACTCATGACCCTTGCCTTGGTAACATTCCAGAATCACAGGTATCTTTCTCTATTATAAAAAACTATTGATATCTCAGCATGGTGAATGATAAATTCAACAACATCTGGACCAAGAGTGTCATAGAGTGGGACACAATAAAAATCTGTGGCAATTGCAAGCCTTCATGCTAATAATCCATTCAAGACAATTTACTTCATATATTCCACGATGATCTCCCAAACCAACATCACAATTCCTTATAGCTGATTGATAAATCATATGCTGCATGGTCAATATGATGATAAGAATGTTCATCCTAATACTGAAACCATTGAGCTCCATAAATTCAAGAATATATAAGAAGAGCAAGTTGTTCAAATAATGGATGGCCTTATAGCCTGTAATCCCTTTGACTAAATCATTCTGCATTTGTAATTGATATTCTTCAATGAAAATGTGACCAACAATGGCTACACCAAAGTACAAAGCTTTTTCAAGCCACGACAATAGTCTCTTTCATTGTGCTTTTAGGATAAGCAAAACTAATTTGTAGTGTTCTTTGGAGGCACATAGGAGATGTTGGCAATCACATTACTTGAAGATTTGAAATCTTATCAACAACTCCGTTTAACATACTCCATGCCATTATACTTCCACACATAATGAACTTTCGTACTTGAACCAAGAAAAGGTACAAACATTCAATTGGGAGGTTTAAAATTACAAATCATGTTGTATGAGAGACCAAAGGTGAGTGGCCTTTTCAAGAGCATAGAATAGTGAGCTTTGAACCCATGAACCATTGAATTTTGAAAAAGGTTCAAGTTCAGAAGTTCAAGATTACAAATTCCTTCATACACCAAGACAATAGGAGAATGATCTTTAATAACAACGTGATGACTTGAGGAGTGAACATATTGACCAATAAAAAAAAATTGGTACATCAATGCTTGCTCGAGAAAGGATTATGAAAAATTGAATAAGGGTAAATAGAAGGGTAACACTATCGAATGGTTTAATAGGAGGAAGCTTCAAAAGATTATTTCTTACTGCTTGATTCATAATTGATTGAAGAGAGTCAGATAGTGGAGTAAATTGTTGATGTTGTCTAAATTGAAATGGTGCCTATTTAGGATTAGTGGTAGCATACACGTGTGATTGAAAATTATTTGAATGTGTTGAAAATAGGACAAACAACTGAGAGGGGGGGTGAATCAGTTGTCTCAAAACTTTGGAACTTTCTGCAGTTAATTCTTTCTTTTACCACTTAATAATAATGCAATAATTTAACCATGAAAATAACAATCATAAGTGTAAGAGCAGAAACACAATAATACACTTGACACCAAGATTTTTAACGTGGAAACCCGGTTATGGGAAAAACTATGGTGGGGGTTAACACACAAAAATTAATACCCTGTTAAAAGTATTTTTACAAATAGGAATGCACATGCATTCGATCTCACTGCCCAGAGCTCACTACTCAAATGGATGCTCACTACCTAAAGAAAGGTTACAAAATAATAACAGAGATTTTGAACTAATAAATAACATCTATCCATGCAGGAGTTTCAATTCCTGTTAAGTGCAAAAATTGATCTTACACATTTCATCTTTACCCTACTCTTCTTACTGCTCTGCCTATATTCACACCTTAGATTTCTTCTCTTGTCACATTTACACCTTATTCACATACATACACCAAAATCATCCAATTACATCAGCTATATATATCCGCAACATGATTGACAATCATTTTATATGTTAGCTTCAAGAACATTTAGAACTTTGTTGAGTACTCTGCTTTGTCGGCTAGATCCATACATAATATGAGATGAGGACCAACACTTGCACTCGCAAATCATCAATCATGTCAGATACCATCAGTGATCATCACCAATTGCCCAATAAACAACTTCTATACATCTGAAATTAAGATCATTTACAAGGTTGACCTATTCTTCTTCTGTCTGTTCTATCAAACTGAAACCTAATACTCATAAGCTAATATCTTTTGAGTCCTTCATCACCAGAGGACAAAACTATGGATTTAGAGTGTCTTGACAATGATTCCAACTACATTAGATCCATAGCAAACCATGCCTTTCCACCAGAGAGATCTGGACCAAGATACCATACCCTGTCACCTACTCTGTTCCTAACTACCTGGACTTAGACAAATTCTGATTTTGACTTCCAGTGTGAACAGATTTTGTTATGTGGATGATTGGGATGATCTTAGTTGCTATCAATGACAACACCTATCAATGTAAAGTAGTGTCTCTTTCCAACAATCTCCCCCTTTGGCATTGATGGTAGCACTTAGTGAAAAATGACTAAGTGTCTAATGTAGCTCCTCCTTACTCTGTACACTTGTGCTTCTCTATTAGTTCTGAAGCTCCCCCTTTGCTGGATTCCTCATTTTTCATTGCTCTTCACTCCCCCTTTGACATCAATGGCAAAGGGTGGGGTCTCAAGACAAAATTATCCAAAAATTCTATATATATTGCTGCATATGTACAACTAATCATTAAGTTCTATTTACATAAACTTGAGAATGTTTGCAAAGCTAGTTTTTATTTGCACAATTTCAGAGGCCCAAGTACTCTTTATTCCATCCAAAATTGAAATGTGCCCACTCAACAAAAATGAATATGCTTCTGCCTTTGATAGATTTGATGGAACACTAGTTTGAACTGCAGTCTAAGCTTCAGATAGGGCATTATACATTGTCTCTAACTTAGGGGTAATTAATCCCTGGAGCTCACACATTCTCTTCATAATGTTGCCTTTCTCTTTAACAAGTCTCTTTATCTCATCAGTCAAGCTAATTACTTGACATTCCTAACTTATGGGTGAAATAGTTAGGGGATCAAAATTATTGAATAGATTTGACAATTTCAGTTCTTGTTCCTTTATCTTCTTCTCAATATCCTCACTTACTTTAGGCCAGGATAGACAAAATTTATATACATCACTTCCACCACTTAGAACATTTTGAACACTCTTTATACTGATAGCAAGTATAGTCCTATCATACCCTATTAGACTCTTAATTTCACTAAATCTCTTATCCATAAACTCATTTCTGCTTTTGTCTCTGCAGACTTCTCAAAGGACTCAAAATGAGTATTTACAGAACTTACAATATTTTTTAGATGTCTGGAGGGAGAATCAGATGGACTCTTCTGGTAGGAAGGCATTAACTTTTCCAAAATCCCAGTTGCAAGCCCCAGTAGCTCATTGTCCTCCATGTGGAACTTTAACATCTTTTCTCTAGCTTTTACTTGGGTGAATGATGCTATTTTCATCAATTGAATTAGAGAGAGCATCTGGATTGGCTAGACCTTGGAGTAGTTCAATCTCATCAAGCTCAATCATCTCTTTTTCAAGAACACTTTTCACTGCATCTATAATGTCTCTTGCAACATTTTCTAAATCATCCTTTTGTTCATCAGATTTCTCAATATCTACTTTAGGTGCTTCAACATTTGCATTATCTTCTTCTACTTTATCTTTCTTTCCTTTTTCTTCCTCTTTCTCTACTTTACCTTTCTCTGTGTTCTCTATAGAGGGACTCTTTCTTGTTTGTTCACCACTTGCTACTAGATCTGGAGGGTTATGTGAAGTAGCAATATTATCTTCTTTTCTAGAATGATCAGGTGGAGGAGTTACTCCTGCATCAACTATTTTGTCTATCATTTCTATGTCTTCTTGATTGACTTGTTCCTATTCCTGAACTTCTCCAACATTCATATTTGATGAATCAAATCCAACATTAGTCTCCTCATAGGTTAACTCCGAAGGATGTAGAGTAATACCTTGGTCATCACTTCCTTTTTCAACCTCTTCTTTTGGAGCTTCTTGTTCCGAAACTAAAGGATTGACTTCTGTAGATTAGATAATGCAATGAAGGCAAAACAATAAATCAAATGCAATAAAACACAAGATTATACCTCATAAGCACAACCTAATCCCATCAAGGGAAGAAGGAGCCTTTGCACCCAAAAGAAGCTCCCAAGACCAAGATAATCCCTAGACTATGGATTCCAAATGTGAAATGCTCTTCAATTGTGCAACTCACTATTTAACTCAAGGGTGATTTTGGCATGGTAACTTTGCATGAAATTGGATGATGAAAATGACTTGTGAGAGGTTGTATTTATAGACTTTTGGAAGGGATTTTGATCCAAGGGTGGAGATTGATTGGAGAGATCAATGGTGGAGGATGAAAGTGATGTGGAGGGCCTAGATTTGATCTTGGAAGATGGAGGGCTAGGAATAAAAGTAAATCTTTTATTCATTTTTGGGAAAGGGGTGAATAAATGAGGTTGGGTGAGATGGATTATTTGTGAATTAAAAATTCACATGGGGAAGGGTAAAATGAATTAAAAATTCATTTGGAGAAGAGTGGATATTTATGAGGTATGACATGTGTAAGGGATGTGTAAGAGGAATAATTGTGATGTGTGATTTATTTGAATTTTAAATTTGGGGGATGTGGGAATAAGTGTTAATGAGGGTTTGACTCACTTAATCAAGGTGATTAACCTAATTAATGTGGCTGGAATAAATTAGTAGAGGGATTAGAGGGAGGATAAGATTAATTAATTAATGATTTAATTAATTAATCCTAAGGCTAGGATGAGGTAGGCTAGAGTAGGCAATTAAATAATAGCTATTTAATTGTCTAGGGTAGGGATAGGCTAATTAGTAGGCTGGATTAATTAGTTAACATGGTTTTAACTAATTAATTGGATTTAGGAAAAATGGGGGAATTGATTTAATAAATTTTACATATTTATTAAATCAATTGGCTAAGGTTTGGACTGTTGAATCAACAAAATTAATTCAATTTTGGGGATGAAATGGTGTGGGTTTAGGAAATGAAAGGGGTAATTAATTAAATAAAAATTTAATTAATTGGTTGGAAAGGAAATTGGTATGTTTAGGGATGCCGGGACTCAGTTTGGTGGTAGAGACATTTTTAGGTGTCTACATTTGCCCCTCTTTGACGTGGCGTTAGGACCTAGGAGGGAAGTGGCGTCAGGTCGAAGAAAAATATGTCCCAACTACCGGGAAGGAATGAGATGGATAGGGGATGCCCCCTTGAGAGGTTAGCAGGAAAAATTTTGTAGGTAAGCTCTCGAAAGGATGCAACAGAAGTGACAGTTGGAGAGGTGGGGGAAAAAGAAGATGGTAGGAGGAAAAACAGAGGAAAAAGGCTGAGATCTGCACCCTGGAGGAAAAAAGGAAAGATGGAAGGATGACATGACCCACTATATTAGGCAAAGTGGGCCCAAAGAGTGTCACATTGGCACACTTTTGACTTTGTAGAAGAAAAGACAAAGGAGAGATGGCGGAGCACAACCCACAGTTCCCGTGACTTCATCACATCTCAGAGTGATTCTGAGAGGTCAGGCGGTCACCTGAGGCTGGACCCCAGATAGGGCCTAACCCGAACTTTGTGATTTTTTATTTTATGCACATTTTTTTGGGTTTTGGGATATGGGTTTGGAGCGCGTGGCACCAAAGATAAGGTGAATTAGCACAATCTTGCGGATTAGCACTATCCACCAAGGTAGTGTAGGGTGGTTTTGTCACCATTTGGGGGGGAATATTGGTGCCATCGTCTGGATTAGCACCAAAACTCAAGGAGAAAGAAATATGGCGTTTTGGCACCATATTATGGTTATAACGGTGCTATCATCTGGAATAGCGCCATAATGGGGAATAGCGCTATTGTAAGTTTTAGCGCTAAAATAGAAATTGACACAAAAATGGAATGCTTCGCCATTGTCTGGATTGGTGTGATACAGGGCGCGCAGTGGCGCCATTATCTATATTGGCGCAATGGGTAGGGAAAAGTAGCACAATTTTAAAAATGGCACTAGGGACTGTCCGTGTGGGGCCACATGATTTGGGCCTATGAGACATTTAGAAGAAAGAGTGTGTGGGAAAAATAAGTTAGTATCTAATGAAGAAGTGGTGGATGCAGGATACACAGCGGTTTATACTGCAGTTGCAGGAGTGACGAGTGTGATCCGTGATGCCGTTGTTTGATGAGGCATGGCAGCCTCGACTGGAGAGGCTAGGGCTTTAGACGGTGGCATCGATGCTAGTGCTGCGAGCTCATAGAGCTCTGATGACAGCCATGGTGGAGCGGTACCGTACCGAGACGTGCAGCTTTCTGCTACCGATAGGAGAGATGACCATCACACTTGAGGATGTTTATCGCATCCTCAAGCTACCGATTCATGGTCGACATGTGAGGTATGACATGAAGAGGGGGCAGACTGCATTGATCAGAGTGTTTGGAGCAGAGCACGTGGTTTTTTCGGCAGATGGGAGGGAGTTGGATTACGACAGGACGCTAGCGGTGGGTGCAGATCCCTTTGCCTTATTTTTGTGTGCGTTGATTGGAGGTGTGGTGATGCCAGATAGGTGAGGCAGAGGTTTTCCTGTGGGCTGGGGCGGGATGGTAGAGGGGATGGTGAGCCATGATATTGTCTATGCATGGGGGCCGGTGATGCTAGCACAGCTGCTTCATGAGATGCACATAGTCGCTTATCTTCATGACAGGGCTTTATCTACTGGGGTGATGCTGCTACATGTATGGATTTGGGAGCATATCCCTGTGACTCAGCCGACATGCGGTTATTATCGGTGGCCATTTGAGGCGTTTGTGTTCTTGTATCGGGATGCAGAGTATACATACACTAGACAGGTCCGCCACTGGCGGCGGATATTGGATGATGTGATTAGCATGGTATGGCATGCATATATTGGTTGTGAGGAGTGGCCCGATGATGTGACTCATCTCCCGTACACATTTCAGTAGAGATATCTTATGGGTCATGTAGACCGTACCATAGAGATGTACCTACCCTCACGGGTTATGCATCAGTTTGGATTGGTACAGGATACACCTCAGCAGATGGCAATATATGTGTGGACGCCACGGGATATAGCCCACTGGCCCACACCATTACAGCCACAGGTTGCACTGAATGATTTTGTAGCACTTCGGCCAGTTCAGTGGGATTAGAGGAGCACAGTGAGGGATGCAGGTACTACGCCTACATATGAGGTATGGTGGCAAATGCATCAGCCCCACCTGATTGATAGATCCAATGGTGGAGGTATCAGGGGATGACTTAGATGGGAGTGGAGATGATCTTGATGGGGATGGAGATGAGGTTGTTGTAGATTACATTGTGGAGGTGATGGATGATGGGGAGGAGAGGGTGAATGTGAGAGATGGTCAGCGTGTAGATGAGGTGGCAACAGCGGCAGTGGGATAGGGACCGATGGGGCAGGAGGTTCTAGCACAGCAGGCCCAGGTTAGGGGCAGATGGTAGGGTAGAGCACCGTGACGGCGCGGTGGATAGCTGAGGACAGAGCAGGGTGATCTACAGGGGTAGGGGTGGTGGCAGAGGTTGAGAGGCTGACACCTCGGCGACGTCCACGGGATGAGACAAATGAGGTGGAGACATTGTGTGCTTAGGTGGCTAGCTTAGAGGAGGCGTTAGGGCACCGAGAGGCTGAGTTGGGACAGCTGCGAGGAGTAGATGGGCAGGTGGCAGTGCTAGAGGCTTAGTTGGTGCAGGTTCTAGAGGACATGGAGGATTTGAGGATAGAGCGGGATGCAGCACTCATGAGAGCACATCAGGCAGAGACTGCGTTGAGCAGTGTACAGGCTACGGGTGGGGGACTTGCCTGATTTTGGCAGGGATGCAGGCCTAGCTGGCTCAGGCGCAGACGCATGCACATCAAATACAGGGGCAGTTGAGCCAGGCATAGGGACAGATATCTCAGGTACAGGGAGAGCTAGCAGAGGCCAGAGCATGGACAGAGTATTTCGGGGGTTGTACTATGCAGCCATGCCCGTGGCGCAGCGGGCACCGAGTTATAGTTAGGTCAGCAGATCGGGGGCATTGAGATAGCATAGATCGAGATCTGGGTAGTCAGTACAGTAGACGATGCCTCCTCCCTCACATGTGCCCCAGCAGGGTCTTCAGGTACCAGTAGCACCACAGCCACAGCCGTCATCGGGATCACAGGTTCGACCAGGGTCAGGGTCTCCTACTCCCTCAGAGAGAGGATCCTCTATGTGATAGTTATATCATGATAGCCCTTGGAGGCATTTTGTATCAGGACACTATATGTATTTTTTTATGATGAGCGATGTACATTTTTTTGCGGTGATTATATATGATGCGATGCTTTTGATGGTTTATAATGTTCTATTGTGATGATGCTTATATGATGGATGTATATGTGATGTTTTATATGTTGTGGATGTGTGATTTGATGGATGCATGGATGTGTTTGTGATATATGCATGGTGTTGTGATTGTATGGACTATAGGATGCAGAGTAATGAACATTTATTATGAATGAAAATGTATGGAATTATGTATATGTGATTAGATGTATATGTTGTTTTAATGATGATGTTGATGATGTTGTAATGCAATTAATTGTTTATGAGATGTTTATATGTATGGAATGCAATGTGATGATACTAATTTTAATTTTATCATGCACCTAAATGAATATGATGTGATGTGTAATGATATGCAGCTAAACTGAACCTATTTTTGTTTTAGGCAAATGTAAATGGATGAACTTTAGAATGCAATGCAACTTAAATGGATTAAAATGAACTTAAGATGTGATGCAAATGGATTAAAATGAACCTAAAATGAGATGCAAAATGGATTAAAATGAACCTAAAATGTTATGCAAATGGAGGAAAATGAACCTAAAATGTTATGCAAAGGGATTAAAATGAACCTAAAATGAGATGCAAATGGATTAAAATGAACCTAAAATGTTATGCAAAATGCAGTTTAGGTGATAGGTGGTATGCACACTAGGTGATAGGTGAGATGGCCTAGTCCTGATACACATGATGTTCCTTATGTTGACCCTAAGTGGTGAGACTGTGGGAGAGCATGTTAGGTGGTGGGGGATGATAGGGGTGGGAGTGTCTAGGGGATGGCAGTGGGGAAATTAGAGGATTGCTAGGTCATAAGACACCACGTCATTGAGGGGGGGTTTGGGTTGGTTCAAGATGTGTTAGGTGGAGAGATGGTGGGAAGATGGGGTTAGTTAGATTGGGGGGGTTGAAAAGTGTTTATCAAATCTAGGCTGATATGGGATAGTTGACTGAGTGATTAGGATGATGATTTTTTTGAGCTAGTAATAGTAGTTGCACAAAATTAATTGAGAGCATTTCTTAGTTTAATGTAGCAATGTAGGATACAGTTCACAAAGGTATGAAATGACCTAGGTGATGATGTATATCTGACAATTGTATGGACTAGACCCACAAACAATAGGTTGATTTCATGCATGCCCAAGGTAGTATAATCTTGTCTAGTGAAGGAAGGGGACTCATAGCAGTGAGTGTGAATAATGCATCTAAGGTGTTGATGCCTGTAGATGCAAATAGGACACTTCATGCTAGAACCGACTTGGACTTCAAGATATGAATACTATTCTTGGAGTAATGAAACCAACCCACAAGCACAACATACAGAAACAATGACTGTATCCACTCCAAGGGTTATCCGCTACGTACCATGATATAATGAGATCAAGGTAGCTTTGGAGATTACTTGGAGTGAGACAAAAAGATAAAAGTCAATAAGCAAAAAGACCCACGAAAGATACAAATAGCCTTTGTGTGCTCTTGCCAAGAGACGTGATGATAGAATGATAGATTTTTGTCCATTGTAGGAAAGACATATCCTAGGATGCAAATCTATTTTGATTGGAGAGTTTTGGAAGATGGGCAAAAGAACATTCTAGCCAAATGTAAGATTATAGTTGGTATATTGCTTGATGATTTTTGTGCGAGGGATCATGTTTCAATGGTATACGTAGCATGCGTATCATTTCTGAGATCTAGAAAGCTTAGTAAGTGGGAACCATCCCAATGGGTGGGATGGGTGCATCCTAGATACCTGAGTACTGGAAACATCCTTCGTATTCCAAACTGCCTACATACCCTGTGTCCACGAGATCAAGGTACTTTTTAAGATGCGGGCGAAATGAATATGTAGTTCTGGCAAGACTTGATGATGTGGGAATGGTTTGTGATGGGATGTGATGAGGGTTGATGTGTGTTTAGATGATCGTGATGAGATGCGAGATTGATGCATGGGGTGATAGTTTTTGGATTTTCTATATTTATTTATTTTTTTATGATGTTTTTGGATTTTCTAATTTTATGATGTTTTTGGATTTTCTGATTTTATGATATTTTTGGATTTTCTAATTTTATGAACTATACAAAGGGGAGCTTACAAAGATCCTTGTTCCATGGATGGGGTTTTGGGTGAGTGAGGTAGTGCAGAATGGGCAAAGAAACTTGATGCTTCAGAATTTCAAGCCATGGGATGCATGGGTATGGAGTGTTATGATGGAAAGAGGACTTATTAGATGGTAGAACCAGCCACTACGCATGGCGCCTGAAACAGGTTTTCACCATGGTGCTTATCCAAGGTGTCATCGAGGTGATTTTCACCATTGGAAGTTTTTTATTGCACTCTGATTTTTTCTTGATTTTTTGATTTTATTTTATTTTTTATTTTTTTGACTTGTGGTACCAGATGGGTTATGCATAGAATCTCTTGAGATGCAAGATGTTCATGGGCTCATCTAGAGGTTGCCCCTCAGGTATTGCAAGCTGATAAGCTCCTGACCCATAGTCGGCAGTGACGACATAAGGTCCTAGCCAATTAGGTTCAAACTTGACTTGCTTCGGATGCTCTTGCAGGTTCTTCTGATTTTCCATTAGGACCAGGTCACCTACCTCAAACTTTCTGGTTCTGATCTTTTTGTTGTAGCTTCTTCTGAGGTGGTTTTGGTATGCCTGTAAGTGATTTAATGCAGTCAGGCATTTCTCATCCAATAGTTCAAGTTGATGTAACCTTGCGACATGATAGTCTTCATCAGAGATAATGTTTTGCAATGATACTCGGAGGGATGGGAGCTCGACCTCTATAGGTAAAATGGCTTCAGATCTGAATACTAGTGAGTATGGGGTGGCTCCGGTAGGAGTGCGGATGCTGGTGTGGTAAGCCCATAGGGCGGGGTTGAGTTGGAGGCGCCAGTCGCGGCCAGCTTCATTGACTATCTTTTTTAAGATGCAGAGGATGGTTTTATTAGAAGCCTCTACTTGACCATTTCCTTGGGGGAATATGGCATGGAGAAGCAGTGTTTGATGTCAAACTTTTCGCACAAAGTGCAAACTTCTTGGTTTTTGAATGGCTTTCCATTATTAGTGACAATGGAGTGAGGGATACTGTAGCAGCAGATGATGTAGTGGAGAATGAATTTGGAGATTTGGATGCCTGTGGTGAAGGTGAGCGATATTGCTTCCACCCACTTTGTGAAGTATTTGGTTGTAGTGATTATGAATTTATGGCCATTGGAAGATGGAGGATGTATTTTCCCTACGAGGTCGAGTCCCCACTATGAGAAAGGCCATGGTGTTGTGATTGGTTGCAGCTCCTGTGCTGGTGCGTGGATGAGATCACCATGCTGTTGATAGGGGAGGCATTTTCTGATAAACTGATGTGCATCTTTGTCCATGGTGGGCCAATAATATCCAGTCCTTAGGATCTTTTTAGAAAGGGCTGGTCCACTTGAATGTGCCCCGCAAATACCTACGTGTACCTCTTCCAAAGCTGCCTCGGCTTCCCTAGAGTCTAAACATCGTAGAAGCGTGCCATCAAGACTCCATTTGTAGAGGGTGTCACCTACAAGGATGAAATGGGAGGCTCGACGGATGAAGGATTTTCTCTATGATGGGGATAGGTTGTTGGGGAGGATGTTATCATGAAGGTAGAGGTAGATGTCCTGATACCAAGGGGATAGGGGACCAACGATTTCGCACACTAGTTCAGATTGGGGAACGTCATATGCTAGGATGGGGAGCTCTTCAATCAGGAATTCACATTTCTTGCTGCCTTGCTTCATGTCTACCAGAGATCCGATGGTTGCCATGGCATCTGCCACTTTGTTGTTTAATCTTGGGATTTGCTGAAAGTAGATGTCACTGAAATAATCTTTAAAGTCATCGACCATCTTCTTATAGGGAAGGAGCTTATCGTCCTTGGTTTTGTATTCATTATTGACTTGCCGGATGACTATTTGAGAGTCGCCATACACAGTTAGTTTTTCTATTTTCCATTGGATGGCCATTCGGAGACCTGTGATGAGGGCCTCATACTCTGCTACATTATTGGTGCATGGAAATGTGATTTTGAATGATTTAGGGATCGTGTCACCTTGAGGGGTAACAAACAAGATGCCTGCCCCCGAGCCTTTGTGAGTGTAGGATCCATCAAAATACATCTTCCATGTATCGACGGCTGGTGTGATTGTCAAGATGGCCTCATCTGGAAATTCTATTATGGTAGGGTGTTCTGCCTGAATGGGTGCCTCAGCCAACTGATCTACTATGACTTGTCCTTTGATTGCCTTTCTTTCTGTGTATTCTATGTCAAATTTGGAGAGAATCATGACCCATTTTGCCATTCTTCCAGTGAGAGCTGCTCTGTTTAGCAAATATTTGAGTGGGTTGATCTTAGCAATGAGCTTAGTCTTGTGATTAAGCATATAATGTCTTAACTTTTGTGATGTGAAGACCAGGGCGAGGCATGCTCATTCAATTTGTGTGTAGTTAAGCTCATAGGAGATCAAGGTGCGGCTGATGTAGTAGATGGCTCGTTCCTTCCCCTGCTCATCATGTTGTGCTAACAAAGCCCCAATTGCTGTGTCTGTCGTGGAGATATACAAGAGGAGGGGCTTGCCTTGTCTTGGTGGAGATAGAACAGGGGGATTAGCCAGATATGCTTTTAGTTGGTCGAAGGCATCCTGGAACTAAGCAGTCCAGGCGAAAGCCATGTCTTTTCTGAGGAGATGCTGGAATGGTTGGCATTTGTCAGCAAGTTGAGCAATGAATCGACGAATAGACTGTAGTTTACCCTGTAGACTTCTCAGTTGTTTCAAGTTTTTGGGAGGTGGCATTTTAGTAATAGCTTTGACTTTCGCTGGATCCACCTCGATTCCTCATCGGGAGACTATGTATCCCAGCAATTTACCTGAGGTGACACCAAAGACACACTTTTTTGGATTTATATGAACATTATATTGCTCTAGCCTGTCAAAGATCTTGGCTAGCATGTCTAAGTGTTCTTCTCTAGTCTTTGATTTGCTGAGTAAGTCATCAACGTAGTCCTCCATGATGTGGTGAAAGAGGTCATGGAAGATGACAGTCATTGCTCTTTGATAAGTAGCTCCTGCATTCTTTAGGCCGAACGGCATTACTACCCAATAGTATGTCCCCCATGGGCATATAAAGGATGTTTTGTGCTGATCTTCTTCGGTAATTTTGATTTGATTGTATCCTGAAAAGCCATCCATGAGAGATAGCATCTCATGCCCTGCAGTAAGATCCACGATCATGTCAATGTTGGGAAGGGGGAAGTCATCTTTCGGGCAGGCCTTGTTGAGGTCTCTGAAGTCAGTGCAACAGTAGATTCTGCCATCTGGTTTAGCAACAAGTACTAGATTCAAAACCCATTCAGGATAATCAATTAGACGTATGAACCCCACATCTAGTAACTTTTTGAGCTCTTCTTTGACAAGAAGGGCCACTTGAGGATTCATCTTTCAGAGCTTCTGTTTGACTGGTTTGGCATCAGGACGCACTGCGAGATGATGAACAACCAAGGCAGGATCTAGCCCTGGCATGTCTACATAGGTCCACACAAAGTTACGATTTCTGCATGTGAAGAATGCCAAGAAGTCTTCCTGTTTGAATAGGCTGAGAGATTCTACTCTGTATGTGATTTTTGGCTCTTCCTCTGTCCCTAGATTCATTTCCTGAGCTGGTTCAACCAAGATGGGTGATTTGTCAGGATATACTTTATCTATTTCAGGGAGGCCCATGCTTCCATGCCCTGGTGCCTCATAGAGGTTTTCACCAGGAGATACGTCATTTATTTTTACTTTTTTAGGATCTGATACTGCCGTGGAATGCTTTTCACCATCAGATCTATTTTTTGTTTTTGTATTTTTGTGACTGGAAGTAGGGGTTGTCTCCCCAAAATAGGCAGCCAGATTGAGTTCCATGATGTATCTAGCTCTGTGATCTCCCAAGGGGAAGTTGTCTCTTACTCCCATCATTTCAGCAATGGCTTCGTCATTTGGTGTGATATCAAAGACAGGCGGTCCTCGTTGGTCCCAGTTGATGAGGTCGGGGTATACTAATGGTAGGTCATTGGATGATGAGGTGAGAGTGGTGATGGAGTAGATGGTGCAAATGGAGGAGGCGAAGAAATTGACAAAGTTGCTAAAGGAGTCTTGTAGGTCAGTTTCATTAACATTGTCGACGTCTAGAGAAACTGGAGCAAACTCAGCTAAGATACATTCGCCGGTATTAAGGATGCGTTGTGGTTGACCATACCCTAACCCTTGAGTATAGGGGTTTCTTGTTTCTTGCAGTGGTTCTACAATCCCTTGTTCATGAAGGCCAATGCCACCTTGTCCTTTGTAACCCATGCTTTTGACTATCTCAGAACCTTTGCCGTAACTATTTGTTGGGATGGTGGGGATGTCTTGTTCTGTTTCTTCATCCTTGTAAAGCCAGGATGAAATATCTTCAAGTATGTCCTGATCCAGAAGGTGTTTTTTCTCAAAGATGGGTGAGGGTTTGCATTTGATGATGACTGTGTCAGCTGCCTCTGTGTTCGGAGTGCCAAATGTCTTAGGAGTGGGTAATAAGCCCACGCAAAAGGTGTCGTGAAGGTTGTATTCCCCACAGCCTTGGTCGCTAAGATTGATCTTGACCTCAGGTGGTGAAGGTGTTTGGGATGAAGTGGTGGCGATGTTGGCAGGGTCCATGTATGAGGTGGAAGCTGTTGGGGTGATTTGGGTGGTGGCTTTATTATATGGACAAAAGGTTTGGTTGTGTCCTTCCAGAAAACTGCAGTATTGGAAGGGACGGGGATCGGCATAAATAGTGACTTCGGTGCCATTTGGGGGAATTTGAGACATTGATGGAAAGTGGAGGGGACGGCTTGCATGGCATGGATCCATGGGCGGCCAAGAAGAATGTTATAGGGGAGATCAAGATCCAGAACCTGACATTTGGTTTTGAGGATTTTCTATCCCACTTGAATAGGGAGCTTTATGGTGCCCTTAGATAGCCTCTCGGTGTCATCATATCCTTTGATTGTTATGCACTCGCTAGCATCCACAACCACATCTAAGTACCCCAAGTGTTTTAACAATTTTAGAGTGCATATATTTAGGCCGGAACCACCATCTATTAGGACTCTTTTAATGGTGTGTTTGTGAATGCGGACCTCGATGTGTAGTGCATCATTATGTAGGTGTTCGGAAGCAGGGAGATCTTTTTCAGAAAACGTGATATGGTGTGGTGTAGCAATATGGCCGACCATGGCTTGAAATTGATTGACATCCAAGTTTGCAGGGACTTGTGTTTCCAAAAGGGCCTTATCGAGAATGTCCTTGTAGCGGGGTGATGTGCGAAGTAGCTCAAGGATGGAGATTTGCACAGGTGTCTTTCCTAGATGCTCTAGGAGGTTATATCGAGTGGTGGGTGATGGACGGGCGTTTGGATGAGGGGGGAGGGGATCGGATGTGGATGCGGGTGTTGATTTAGTGGGAGGAGTAGTACGGATTGAGACACGACCTTGACGGGTTGTTATGGTGCAATCGGGTGCTTGTGCCAAAATGGTGATTGTGTTGACATAGTGGGATGAGGGTTCAATGTGGCTAACAATGGAGTCGTAGTGTGCGGGTGGTGGAGTGACATTGTACACTTGGTTGGATGATGAAGCTTTGTTATGGTTGGGCAAAGGATCCTTGTAAGCTCGAAGGTTAGTGTTTGGTGATGGCTGTGCACTGTGCTCGAGGTTGACAAGATTTTGATCTATTAGGTCTTGGATGCAATGTTTTAATTGCATACAGTCAGTTGTTTTATGGCCGGTCACATGGTGGTATTCGCAATAGTCATTTTCATTATACCATGCTACCTTGAGGTCATTGTCTTGGCATGGTCTAACAGGCGGGAGTGTGATTTCTCCTTGCTTGAGACATCTATCGAGGATGTCCTCAATAGGTTCTACTAATGGTGTGAAATTTCAGTGAGGTTTGTAGGGTTTATTCGGTCCTCTTTGATTATTGGCATTTACTGCATACGTGTGTGCAGGTGTTTGGTTTTTGACATGTTGGACAGCTTTCACATCGGTGACACCATCGTTCAGATTATTCTTGTGCTTCCCCCAATAGTGTGATTTATCATGGGATTGCGTGTTGGTATTGTTATTGTGATTAGAGGTGTTGTGATTGGATTTATTGTTGTTGTTATTGCTATTGTGGGATTTGGGGTCGTAAAGTTTGATGGAACCCTTGGCAATGAGGGCTTGTTCGACAGTAGTGCCTTTGTCAATAACCTCTTCAAAGGTAGATGCGCAAAGAATTGGTAAGTGAAATCCTAGTTCCTGATTGAGATTGGCCACAAACATGGTGACAAGTTGTTTTTCAGGAATAGGCCATGGGAGCTTGCTTGCTAGGCCCCTCCACCTTTGTAAGAAAGAAGCAAAAGCTTCTCCATTCTTTTGTTTGGTGTTACAGAGGTCGGTCATAAACACCTCATGCTCAAAGTTGTAGGAGAAGTGGTTGACAAACTTCTCCGCAAGCTCAGGAAATGTTTGAATTCCAGGTGGAAGATGGGCAAACCATTCAGCGGCTTGGCCGCCAAGGCTTCATGGGAAGAGTCTCATAAGATATGTGTCATTGTTAGAGACTTCGAGGCAAGCAATGTAGAACTCCTGAAGGTGGTCCCTAGGATTGCCCTTTCCCTTGTATTTGTCAAATTTTGGCATTTCAAAGTTTTTAGGGAAAGGGGGCATGTATAAGGTGCGGTCAAGTGGGTAGGGGCAAATATCCTCAAAAGAATAGCATTTGCGTTTGCCCCCAGTTTGTAGATCTTCCACCTTTTGGATTAAGCCTTGTAGGACTGTGTTGAAATCCTGTGGTTGTTGTGGTGGTAACGTGTAGGGTTGTTGGTTGGTGAGATATTGGAGGTGGGGCGGGATTTGATGTTGGGGATTGGTTTGGTTGAGATGTTGGTGTTGCGGGTTGGGGTTTGGATTGATTAGTGGCTGCTATTGTTGGTGTGCATAGAGTTGTTGGAGAACATGTGGTGGTATTTGGGGATTGGGATTATGTTGATTTATGGGATTATGGGGGTATGTGACATAAGATGGATTGACATTGGGTATGTGGACGTTGGATTGGTTGGTTGTGTTGTGGGATTGTTGTGAGAATAGTTGTCGTAGGTATGAAAGGGTGTGCGGGTTTGGTGGGGGTACACTTGTGGAGGTACTTGCTTGCGTGATGTTGCCTTGTATACCCATGGTGATGTGTGAAACGGAAGGATTGACGGTTGTTGTGGTAGTAGAAGTGATGACAGGTTGGGAGATGTTAGGCATAGCAGTGGATGTGGAAATTGTAGATGTGGTAGCGGTTGAGGTTGTGGAGGTGGTAGATACGTTAGGTGTTGACGTTTGAGAGGTGGTGGGTTGGGTATGTGATGTAGATGCTTGGGTATTTGATGTGGTAGGGACGATTGTAGAAGTAGATGGTTGTAATGATGTTGTGATGGGGGGAAGTTGAGCACCAAGCTTGAGAAGATGGTTAAGATATCTATTTGGGTCCGATCTTAAGACTTTATCAAGTAGGTCCATGTTATCGGTATCTTGTGTGAAGCTCAAGACATCTAGGTCATCTTGGGATATGGTGGGGACATTTTGTGGTGGTGGTGGTGGTAGTGTTTGTGTTTGTGGTAAGAAGTGAAAAGGGTCGTTGGCGCCAAATGGGGGGATGAAGGAATATGTAGGTGGATTGTATGTTTGATAAGTGGGTATGTTGCTATTGTTGGTGTTAGGCCTGCCAAAGGTCCATTGTTCCGCCATCAAAGGGTTGGGGTTTGGATTGATTAGTGGCATGCCAAAGGTCCATTGTTCCGCCATTTCTTGATTTTTTTTGTGTTGTGATCTCGTGATGGGCATAGGCGTATGATTTTGATGAGGAGTAGAGTGGAATGGAGATGGAGACCTTAGAGAATTGGATTGATTTTGTTGGACCCAAAGAGGGATGTGGTAGTGAGATGGAGTAGAAGAGAAGATCGGTATGTTTTTCCAAAGGTTTTATCCTAAGGGTGATATGAATGGGTGATATTGATTTTTTGCACAAATTTTGGACTAAAGATGGATGATGAGAAAGGGATTTGGAATTGTGATGTTTTTGATTTTTTGATTTTAGGATGATGAGGATGATGTTTTTGATGTTTTTCAAATTGAGCTTTTGGATAAGATCTAGATTTTGATTTGGCACAAAAAGGATGATGATTTTCTTTGTTTGGGGTAGACTAATGACCTTACGCAAAGAGAGGTGATTTGTTTTTCTTGAAATGTAGACTAATGACTTTTTCAAGGAAAATGTGATGTTAATGATAAGATCTAGATCTAACTTTGGCTCAAAAGGATGACACGCTTTGGTTGTTGATGGTGTTTTGATTTGGGTGTGGATTTTTTGAAATAATTTGTCTAGGTCCAAGGAGATATGCAAAAAAAGATTGAAAGGGGATGGATAGATATGTATTTGGGCTGATTATGATGTATCAAAGGGGTCCAACAATGGTGGTGATTGATCCTCTAAGGTCAAAGAGAAAGTGCAATTTGGAAATTTTTTGAAGAAAATGGCTGGACTTGTTGACGGATTTTTGCGAGATGGATATGGATTATGGTGGAGCAGAGGGTGTAGATCACAACTAAATGGGTCTTTGTTTTAGGCAAGTCAATCTAATGATAGCGCCAATCCACGGGTGAAATGGTGCTACAATCAGACAGATATAGCGCTGAAACAGGGTAGACAGATTTTTGATGGCAAATTTTTTGGATTTTGTTTGTTTGGAATGTGACAAACTGATTTGTTCTGTCTCAGGCACGTCAATCTAAAAATAGCGCCAATCCACGAGTGAAATGGCGCTACAATCAGACAGATATGGCGCTGAAACAAGGTAGACAGATTTTTTGATGGCCAATTTTTGGATTTTGTTTATTTGGAATGTGACAAACTAATTTGTTCTATCTCAGGCACGTCAATCTAAAAATAGCGCCAATCCACGAGTGAAATGGCGCTACAATCAGACAGATATGGCGCTGAAATAGGGTAGACAGATTTTTGATGGCAAATTTTTTGGATTTTGTTTGTTTGGGATGTGACAAACTGATTTGTTCTATCTCAGGCACGTCAATCTAAAAATAGCACCAATCCATGAGTACAATGGTGCTACAATAAGACAAATATGGCGCTGAAACAGGGTAGACAGATTTTTTGATGGCCAATTTTTGGATTTTGTTTGTTTGGAATGTGACAAACTGATTTGTTTTGTCTCAGGCACGTCAATCTAAAAATAGCACCAATCCATGAGTGAAATGGCACTACAATCAGACAGATATGGCGCTGAAACAGGGTAGACAGATTTTTTGATGGCCAATTTTTGGATTTTGTTTGTTTGGAATTTACTCTATCTCTTGGCAAGTTGTTTGTGAAAAATCAAAGCACTTTAACACACACTTGAATGCAAAACAAGCAATAATTTTTGTTTGTGAAATGACTTATGACTATGTTTAGAACAAGCACTTTTTTACAACCTAAGGCGAGGATGTGACAATATTTGTTGAATCCCCTAGTTGTGCTTATTCAAAGCGGGTAGCTCCAGGATCTTGGTAGCACCGGCTCCTTACAATTGCACACACTTCTCACGCATACCAAGATTTAGGTTTCTTATAAGGCTTGTCCCTCACCAAACCTTTAGATTGTCCCTGCTACCTCGGCTAAGAACTGCATGAATTGGGGCCGCTTCAAGGGTTTTGCCCTCTGCGTCAACAAATAGAAGGATTTTGGCTTGCTAAAACAATGGCTCTTAGTAAGGGCATCCGTTTAGGTGGTTATACATGCGGCAGCGCTACTCTCCATTATAGAGTGTCCCAGCCTCCAAGGGTTGCGCCTTGGAGGGCTTATGGGGAGTTTGGCTGTCGATATAACAAAACAACACCTGTCGTTTGAGACTTTCATCTCAAACGCCTTATTTTATATAGTAGCTTGGAAGAGCTTGGCTTTAGCTTGATGCTGCTTGGGTCATTCCCACCTTTCAAAGTAGGGTGGCAGGCCCTCTAAGGATTACAAAAGCAATATAATCATGAAAACACTTTTGATCCCCAAGTTCATACAAAGATGCGAGGGGAGAGCATATGTGTTCCCTATGATTACATCACACTAAACATGGTTCAATTTTAGATCTTTGGATTAGATGGGAGGTGATTATTGCAAAGTGTTGTGAGAAGTTTTTGATTCCCAAGATCACCAAAGGGTACGAGGGAAGAGCATACACTTCTCACCCTACTTGACACAACCACAATGACACTTCACACAAGTATTTTAGATTGTCTTGATTGGATGCGTGAGAAATGCAAGTTTGTTGTTCTTTTTAACCAATGATGTATGCAATTTGTGGTTCTTTTTATAGCCCAAATTGAAGTGTTTGATTTTTTGTTTGTTGGCACACAAAGGAGTATATTTTAGAGCACCAAAGTAAATGTTATGATCACACACACTTCACACAAGGAGTTGTGTGGATTGATTTTTAAAAAACCCAATTGAAATGTTCTTTAAGACCTAACAATGCAAAAAGGGTTCATTTTAGTTTCCAAAATCAAAGTGTTAGCTAACTACATCAAACCACCCTGCAAAGAAAAGCTGTGTTAGTATCCATAGTACCTGCAATAGACAGAAAAGTAGATAACCAAAATAGCGCTAAAATAAACATGTACAGGTGCCATTGCGGGTAGAACAACCTGACTTACGAAAGAAGGTGCTAAAATAATCTATGGCGCTAATTAAACACTACTATAGCGATAATACACAGAATGGCGTAGATACAGAGTTTAGCGCTAATATGCCCTACTCAAGGCATCAATACATAAGATAGCGATGATTTAGGATTGTGGAGGCACCACTGCGAGATGTTTCAGAGTCTTGGAGAAGCGCAGATGGCACTAATCTGAAGGATGGCGTCAAAATGGGAAACTGATGCTGGTTTTTTGTTTCTTTCAAAAATTTGCCATAACCTCCCCCTGTAATTCCTGTCTTTCCTGCAAAATAGAGAGAAAACACCATAGAAAACAATAGGAAAAGCAAAGAAACAACATGTGAGTAGGGTTAGTATTAAAAAAAATTCGTGCAGAGATAGCGCTAAAACAGGAATAGCGCTGAAAAAAGTTTGAGATAGCACCACTACGATGGTTGGATAGTGCTGAACCTGCAAAAATCACATACTAACACAAAAACTCACAAACAAAGATTAGATTCAGACCTTGTGGGTCCCACCGGGCGTGCCAATGTAGATTAGATAATGCAATGAAGGCAAAACAATAAATCAAATGCAATAAAACATAAGATTATACCTCATAAGCACAACCTAATCCCATCAAGGGAAGAAGGAGCCTTTGCACCCAAAAGAAGCTCCCAAGACCAAGATAATCCCTAGACTATGGATTCCAAATGTGAAATGCTCTTCAATTGTGCAACTCACTATTTAGCTCAAGGGTGATTTTGGCATGGTAACTTTGCATGAAATTGGATGATGAAAATGACTTGTGAGAGGTTGTATTTATAGACTTTTGGAAGGGATTTTGATCCAAGGGTGGAGATTGATTAGATAGATCAATGGTGGAGGATGAAAGTGATGTGGAGGGCCTAGATTTGATCTTGGAAGATGGAGGGCTAGGAATAAAAGTAAATCTTTTATTCATTTTTAGGAAAGGGGTGAATAAATAAAGTTGGGTGAGATGGATTATTTGTGAATTAAAAATTCACATGGGGAAGGGTAAAATAAATTAAAAATTCATTTGGGGAAGAGTGGATATTTATGAGGTATGACATGTGTAAGGGATGTGTAAGAGGAGTAAATGTGATGTGTGATTTATTTGAATTTTAAATTTGGGGGATGTGGGAATAAGTGTTAATGAGGGTTTGACTCACTTAATCAAGGTGATTAACCTAATTAATGTGGCTGGAATAAATTAGTAGAGGGATTAAAGGGAGGATAAGAATAATTAATTAATGATTTAATTAATTAATCCTAAGGCTAGGATGAGGTAGGCTAGAGTAGGCAATTAAATAATAGCTATTTAATTGTCTAGGGTAGGGATAGGCTAATTAGTAGGCTGGATTAATTAGTTAACATGGTTTTAAATAATTAATTAGATTTAAGAAAAATGGGGGAATTGATTTAATATATTTTGCATATTTATTAAATCAATTGGCTAAGGTTTGGACTATTGAATCAATAAAATTAATTCAATTTTGGGGAAGAAATGGTGTGGGTTTAGGAAATGAAAGGGGTAATTAATTAAATAAAAATTTAATTAATTGGTTGGAAAGGAAATTGGTATGTTTAGGGATGCCGGGAGTCAGTTTGGTGGTTGAGACATTTTTAGGTGTCTACAACTTCCTCAACTTGTTCCTCTGAAACAATATATTATTTATCTTTGTCAAGGGCTTTTCTCAAAATTTCTTCTATTTCCTTTACAACTTCCTTAGTTTCACCAAGCATTAACTTGTTCATCCAGATCTTGCTTTTGAATTTCTCCTTGACTTCCTTGAGGATTTTGTCAGCTTCTCTTCTGGTCATTACTAGACACAGGGTGGAGAGAACATATTCTCTAAGTTCTATGTCTTTGTCCTTAGTAGCTTCCTTCCTCATTTCTAGTATTTTCCTTAGACTTTTAGGAATTTCTTGTAGAATTTCTAGTAGAGCTCTATTGAATTTATTCAAGTACAGGATGGTGGCATCTTCCAAGATTTTCTTGTTTGCCTTATAAATGATATCATAATATATTTTGATAGGCTTCAGATTCCCATGAATAATAATTGATTTTACAATTTGATCAACAGTCATAGAAACTTTACCAGTCTCTTGCCTTTTACTTCCCTTTTTGCTTTCGGAGGGTTGGTTCTCAGAGGCCTTTGAGTTCTTGGCCTTCTTAAGTCTCATCTCTTCAACTTCTTCATCTGTCTCTGTCTCTTCATCATCTTTACTTCCTACATACATTTTTGTGGCTTTTGTTTTCTTTCTCTTACTTGCTTCATTGGATGGTCTGTCTTCTAGTTTTGCAGGTTTAGGGGGAATAGAAGCAACATTAGAGCTTCTAGTAGTTCTTGAAGTGGAGGATGCTTCCACTGGAGCATCTTCTTGTTTCTTGTCCTATTTTTCTTTTTCATCCTTCTCAATTCTTTCTCTGTTCTGCTTCACTGCCTCCTTGGTTAGGCCAATGCTCTTAGCATACCTTTCAACTTGCCTCTGCACTTTCCTCTTGGTCTCCGATTGTCTAAGCTCCACATGCAATTTTAGACTTAGTTCCTTGTAAGTTCCAAACTTTTCCATAGAGGTATCTTTAGGTGTGCTCAGAAGATGCTGAGCATACATATCCAAAACTCTTCCATCCACCTCATAACCCATAGGCATTATCCAAACTATCCTTGGTTGTACAGCTTCCATCAAGCACTAATCTGTGTCAACCATGAAACATATGTTATTTTCATACTTCTCGACAATTGATTTAGGGATTCTCTCCCTTGCTTGCATTAAACTCTGAAAGTTTTTGAAGTAGCCCCAAATGGCACTCTTTTGGGCTTGGGAGTCACCAAGGCCGAGTAGGTGATCTCTTATTTGCCATGCTACTGGCCTGTCAGTTGTCCAATGCACACCTCCAGGCACTTCATTCATGCAATAGAAAAATAGGCATATGACCAAAGAACCATATTTGAAAGAATTTTTCTTGTCCCTTTTGATTTTTCTCAGATTGTCTATCAGCTGATTCTATAGTAATTCACATAGATCATAATCAGCATTCTCCTTTAACATCTTATAAGCTGCATATATTGCAGTCCCAGAAACTAAATTCTCCCTACTGGAGTGATAGATCTTATAGCCAATGACCATAGAAGAAAATATGACATCCGGTTCTATGATGTCATTTATTGTCATTGCTCTTTTGTCATACTTCACTCTGGTTGCATCAGTAATAGTTTGATTCTTCACAGCTTTCAAAGCAGGTAATCCACCAGTTGCATTCAGCGTAGTCACAATTCTGATATCATTTTTAGTGATCTTAAATGGTTTTAGTAGCCAAATAAATTCATCATACATCCGGCCCAACACATACCAAACCCATTCACTTTCATCAAAAGATAGAAATTCAATCATTTATAGAAAATGTTTCCTTTCTAGGGCTTTAAGTTCTAGTTTTAGTTGGTAATTGTCCTCCTTCAGATGGCTTTCAAATAGTTCCAGTAGTTTTAGATTTCCAAACTCTTCTATGTTGTAGTGAATGTAAGCCCTAATGTCTTCAACATGTAAAACCCCATATGGAATGCCAGAGAATGCACCTAACGACTTGATTTCAATAGACTTATGGGGATGCTTGTTACGCAGATTAGGGTTTTTGTTTGGAAATCCTTTTCTTGCTTCCAAATATTGATAATTCTCAGCTCTAAGCTCATCCACTTCTTTCTTCTTGTTTTCTCCTGATGCAAAGTGTTCCAAATGAAGAATGAATGACCTTTTTAAGCTCTGTGGCACCTAATTTGCCTTTGTAATAAATGCTCTACCCTAGCACATCCGGTTGCTCTATTTTTGAGTAGTGTCTCATGAATCACTCTACAATATAATTTTCTATAATCACTTCCTTTCTTTTAAAAATCCTTCCAAATGTTCTGAATCAATCCAAGGTACCTTTTCTCATTGTGCTAGATCCAAGCACTCACTTACTGGCTGGTGGAATTTGATTTCCAAGGTTGCTCCCCCTAAGCCAGGGCTCCCAAATCAATTCCTAGAGGAATTTTTAGCACTGGATTCTAGTGTGGATCCATTACTGTCATTCATAATTGTTTTATTGACCCATATTTTGTTTATTTCATTCCGAGTCTCATTCGCATCAATTTTTTCTTTTCCTTTGTCTTGTCTCTGCTCATCCGGTTTTTTGTTTACCGGACCCCTTCTTTCATTACTCCTATTTTTGCATAGTCTTGCAATATGACCAGATTTATTGCAGTTAAAGCACACAACATTTCTTTGCTTATATACTTGATTTCCTCTTGATCTGCACTGGTTAGCCATGTGTCCAAATCCATTGCAAGCAAAGCAGTAGCCATTAAAAGAATTTCCATTAGGTTTATTCATTATCATACTTCTACATTCATTGGATTTAGGACCATACCTCTTGCATTTGAAGCATTGACCGGAGAAGGATGGACCATTTTAATTTACTTTGCTTCTACACTGAGTAACTCTATGACCAAATTTGTTGCAATTGAAACAATTTCCATTGAATGATGGATATCTTTGAGTATTAGGTTGTCTTACCAGAGGTTTTCTAGTTCTATTTTTCCTATTCCTAGGTTGAAAATTTCTCTATCTGGATCCGGATCTTTCACCTTTGTCATATCCAAGACCATGCTTGTCATCAACCTTTTTCTATCCTTTGAGTAGTGCTTCAAGTTTTTCTAAGCTTATCTTGAACTTCTCGTTGTATTTATTTGCAACTTCTAGGTCATGTCTAAGAATGACAATTTGCCTTTTAAGTTCTCTCTCATTGTCTCTACTTTCTTGTAGATCAGACTCTAGATGGCCAGCTATTTTATCCAATTTGCAACATTCTTCAGTTCTTTCTTTTAGTTTTTGATTTAGATCTTCAATTTTCTTCCTATCTTCACTTTCTTTGGTTTGCATCATCACCCCAAATTCCATTTCAATTTTTAGAATAACTTCTTTTGACAGCTTCTCACATTCCATTATATTTTCTTCCAAAGCTTCATTCATGCCATTTTCTTTAGGTAAACTGGACAGCTGCAGAAGTAGCTCATTTTTCCTTTGCATAGATTTCTTTAATTTGTCTTTTAACATTTCAATGGTATCATCAGCATTTTTAAGTTCTCTCATATTACTAATTTCTGCTTTAGACTGAACAAGTTCTTCTAGGGCCAACTGAAGTTGATCTTTTAGTGAACCCATTAAAACTCCTTCCAAGATCTTACCTTAAGCTATTAGGCTTCTCAAAGGAACCTTGCTCTAACACCCATTGTTGGAAATAGGACAGACAAATGAGAGGTGGGGTGAATTAGTTGTCTCAAAATTTTGGAACTTTCTGCAGTTAATTCTTTCTTTTACCACTTAATAACAATGTAATAATTTAACCATGTAAATAACAATCATCAGTGTAAGAGCAGCAACACAATAACACACTTGACACCAAGATTTTTAACGTGGAAACTTAGTTAAGGGAAAAACCACGGTGGGGGTTAACACACAAAAATTAATACCCTGTTAAACGTAATTTTACAAATGGGAATGCACATGCATTGAGGCTCACTGCCTAGAGGTCACTGTTCAAATGGAGGCTCACTGCCTACAGAAATAATACAAAATAATAACAAAGATTTTGAACTGATTAATAGCATCTATCCATGCAGGAGTTTTAGTTCCAATTAAGTGCAAAAACTAATCTTACACATTTCATCTTTACTCTACTCTTCTTACTACTCTGCCTTCATTTGCACCTTAGATTTCTTCTCTTCTCACATTTACACCTTATTCACATAGATACACCAAAATCATCCAATTCCATCAGCTATATATATCTACAACATGATCTACAATCATTTTATTAGTTGGCTTCAAGAACATTTAGAACTTTGTTGAGTACTCTGCTCTGTCAGCTAGATCCATACATAATATGAGATGCGGACCAAAACTTGCACTCGCAAATCATCAATCATGTCAGCCACCATCACTGATTGGTGCAGAAGCACCTACCTAACAGCTGGCCTCCTTGAGGCAGTTAGTTTGTTAGAGGTCCGCATGATGACGTACATGATCAGGATATAGGTGAATGGTCCGCATGATGACAGGGCAGTAGGCTATTTTTAGTATGTTTGACTTTATCATGTAATAAGGTCCACTGGACCGATGCTATGTATTAGTTCAGCCTAGGAGTATGTGTGGGCAGTTAGAGATCGGGATAAGGTAGTCTGAGCTGTCCTCTCTCCCAGCCGCTTGGAAGCTCCCAGCCGCTGGGAAGTGAAGTTGGTAGTACTCGAAGGATTTGTTATATATACCTTCGATCTGTTAGGGTTTAGACACAGTTGAGATTGATTATTGAGAGTGATATTGATGTTGCTAGATGTACTGGTGTTGTGTTGAGTTGAGATTCAGGAGAGCAGTTCAGATATTGTGAAATAGAATTGTAAAAGCAGAACATTTGAATCTCAATTGAATAAGATCTCATCTTTTGCAGTATTTGAGTTGATCAGTTGTATCTGTGTTGATTTCCTTTCCATTTGCAAGTTAATGGGCACTTTCAACCCTTCCACCGGTTGATCCTGCAAATCGGTGGAATGGTCCTGTATCATAGTTTAGTTTGCATTTGTGTTTTCTGTTTATGCATTGCATTGTTCAGGAGATCAGTTAGGAGCATGCTGTGAATCAGCCTAGCATCCTCATGTGCTAGGTCTAGAAGATAAGTTGTTAGATTTTGGTTTGAAGGTGATCCGGCCAGGTCGTCACATGATCTTTGTGAAATAGAGCGGTTCGGAGTGCTTACATGCAGTGGAAGGATACACAGGAGTCTGCATGTGCGTTTCCTGTCGGAACGAGCCGCATCGTCATCTGCGAATGCATCGCCATCAGGATCGGGTCATGAAGTTGTTGAAGTTTGCATGTTGCAAGTGCATCATGATGTTTTGAGTTGGAGATATACTCAGTGTATATATCGCAGTCAGGATCATCTCTCGGAGAAGCTCATCATCCGCGTATCGCTAGCAGATGCGGGTGTGAAAGTTAAGTTTTTTGGCTAAGTGTTGAAGAGTTCATCAGGATGATGTGTGACGTCATCGTCATCAGGATATGACGTCATCGTCATCAGGATATTAAGAAATCCCTCAATGCGAGTTTATCCTGTTGTCACTAAGTGGTAAGGTATCGGCGTAGGCAGGAAGTTGTATTAGCATCATCAGGAGGTTTCGAGGAACCGGATGAACAATATCATGATGCTGTTGCTTGTATCGTCGGGCAGTGGAGCATCGAAGGCAAGGTGTTGAAGGTGATCGTCATCAGGATATTTGGAGCAACCGGATATTTGGATATCCTGCTGACGAAGGTGATATTGAATATCATGATGATGCCGCTTGTATTTGGCACCCGATGAACAGTGCAACTGGAGGATGTTTGCGCCCATTGATTATCATGATGATGATGATAGGCGACAGGCGGAGGAGGTAAATAGTAGTCGACAGGAGGATATTTGCGATCATCCGAAATATGATGCTGCTATTGAAATGTGATGATGCTGTTGGTGTCTCTAGGAAATATGATGATGATGTTCAGCTGATAGAGAATTTTATCATGTTGTTTGTATTGTTGGCTACTCCTTCCTGTTAGTTAGCCTCCGTTGCGTCCCACTCTGCATCACTGATCATCACCAATTTCCCAATAAACAACTTCTATACATCCAAAATTAAGATCATTTACAAGGTTGGCCTTTTCTTCTTCTGGTTGTTCTGTCAAACTAAAACCCAATACTTAGAAGCAAATATCTTTTGAGTCCTTCATCATCGGAGGACAGAACTCTGGATTTAGAGTGTCTTGACAATTCTTCCAACTACCTTAGATATGTAGCAAACCATGCCTTTCAACCTGAGATATCCAGACCAAGATACCAGACCCTGTCACCTGCTCTATTCCTAACTGTCTAGACTTAGACAAATTCTGACTTCTAATGTGAACAAATTGTGTTATGCGGATGATTGGGATGATCTTAGTTGACACCAATGACAACATCTATCAATGCAAATCAGTGTCTCTTGCCAACAGAATGTTGTCCATTGATCTTGATGAAACTCTTGTTATTCCTCTTAAAGTTGTTTTGAGATGGTTCAGCTGTGGATTGACCAACTTGAGCCAATGAGTTTTGATTCTCATACTCACTAGATGAAAGTTGGTAATCATGAAGAGCTATGCATAAATGTTGAAAAGAACTATACTTCATCAAGAGGATTTTATCACAGATTTTAGGTTGTAAATTTGTAATGAATATATTCTAAAGATCTTCATCTTTAATTGAATATTGTATTTGTGAGATGAGACCTTGATATTGACTGATGAATTCCATCAGTTTATCTTTGATCCTTGTTTACAATGAACCAAATCAATCAAGGAGATAGTAAGTCCAATGTTTTCTTGGAAGTTTTGTAAGAATTAGTTGTGAGAATGAATTTATTGAATTAGGAGGTAGAGAGAAAAACCATTCCAAAGCAGTATCTTTGAGAGATTGTAGGAAGAGTTTTCCTAGCAAGTCCTCTTCGAAGAAGAAATCACTACACATTGTTGTGAATGTTGTCACATGAGTATTATGATCACCTTTACCACCATACTTTTCAAAGTGAGGATTCTCAAAATTTTCAAGCATTGGAGTTCTTATCTAATTGCATAGGATAAAGGACTATGAGCATGATATGTTGGTAAAGTAGTTTGAGAAGAAGAATTAGTCAATTTTGTTACCTTTTATTGTAAGGAGGTGATACTTTGCAAGAGTTGGTTTAGAAGGACATCATTAGGTGATACGGTTTGTGGATGAGAAGATTTAGAAGTTGTAGTTATGAAATTTTGAGGTGATTGGTTGTGACTGGTAATGAAAGGTGGTTGAGAGCAATTGTAAGTGAGAGGTGGTTGAGAATAAGTGGGTTGTAGAGGTGGTTGAGAATGGTTATTCATATAGGAAGACACCTGAGGTGCTATGTTTTGATAATTAAATCCCATAGCCTTGTAATTCTGATTGATGCCATTAGATACTCCCATGTTAGTGGTAGCATTACTACAAACTTCTCCATTAGTAGTAAAGATTGATTATGTAAAAGTAGATATTCCAGTAGTTGGTATAGGTAATGAAACATGTGTATGATTCTGTAATGACACATTGTTAATGACATTCATGTAGTTAGCCACTAACATAATGTTGTTACCCAATATATGGGCTATCCCACAGAGCATGTTAACACCGTCTTGTCCTTTTATAACTCTCTTAGATTATGAACAACAGGTACATCTTCTTTCATTGGCCTTTCTTTTCCACAAATTCTTGAAATTTATCTAGTTCTCTATCAAGTTTGTTGATTTGTTCAAGTACATGTGTTGTCACTTCAATTGCTTCTTCAGAGTTATGAAATGTTTGTTCTTCTGTCATATTTAAATTGTTGTTGTTTGGATAAGATATTGTTTCACCTTGTGTGAAGTAGTGAGATAGTGGATTTTCTGATGTTGATACACCATTGCTATTGGAAGCACTAGCACCCATCAATCTATGACTTCTTCTCACTAAGGTGTTTTTTTAGGGCAGTGGGTTACAACACTCATGCAAAATTTTATAACACACAATGCACTAATGAAAGAAGCAATTAATGATATTACTATGATATGTATGTTCAAATAAACAATGTGTAATTTCCAAAGGTGAAATTTTCAAATATAGGATTCAAAAGTATGCAATATGATCCAACACTACACTTCAAAATCAGATTTGAATGAATGTTAAAAATGAGTAGCAAAATTTGAAAATGAAATTTTGACTACAAACCCTAGTTTTTTTGCAAAGACTAAGTTAGAAGATTTTAGATGCAAGATTTGATATGAAGCGATGATGAATTACTATAATAAGGATTAGATTTGATGCAAATATTAGAAAATTAAATCTTTTTATGATATGCAACACAAAATATGCAAAACTATGTCTTAATGCAAGCCTAGAATGCTTCTTTTTTCAAATTTTTTTCAAATGTATGATAGATTTTCCAATACAAGATGATAAATATGATATGAATGAATGCAAGGACTAATTACAACACTCAAAAAGATGCAAAATGCTCATTATTCTAGCTTCACCAAAATGTTATGTATGAAAGGTGGGAAGATGGTGGATAGTGTCAAAGTCTATTAAATCAAACCCTCCTTTCAAAATAACATTCAAGGACAAAAACTGAGCCAAGTTACTACATATGAATGAGGACTCAGCTATAGGTTTGTGTACTTAGGAATGATATGGGAAGATAGATTAGATTGAGAGATTTGTCAAACCCTAGATTGAATAAGCCTCAAACCCTAATTATAATAAAATTAGGTATAGACAGATAGAATGCTACAGAAAATTGAATAGGAAGGCACTCAGGAAGGATCACAAACATACTAGAAATTGGGTTTTCATGTTTGAATTTAACTTTGTGGACTATGGGGTGGACACCCAAGTTTGATAGGGTAGCTTTTCTATATATCTGAATAGTGAGGTGTGTCAAATGATATCTTGATCCTAATTTCAGGATGAATCCTATTGGGAGGACTATGGGATGGGTGCCCTAGTCTAGTAGGTGTGAATATCGGTAACTTTCTTCCATATCTTGAATTTTAATCCTCTATATTGCTTCTCTATACCTGCACTTTTCCAAATCCTACACCTATAACCTACAATCAGAAAGAGAGGGGTTTGGGGGTTGTGGTGTTTAGGAGCTTGCCTTGGTCAAGCCTCGGAATGGCATTCAAGTCTTCCAACACTATTGTTAAATAGAGTGTGTGCCCAAGGAGGGTAGAGGCTAAATCCAATGATGAAATAGAACGATTGAAACACAAATAGATGTCACCTTAGAGGTGAAGTCCTCATGGAGATGAAGATCCTTCAAATCATGAGGAGATGGATTGATGAAGCCAAATCTACAACAAACCTAACTCAAATATTCATACCAGAGGCTCAAACTTGGAATATAGCATCTTTAGATATGCATCTAAATAACTTCCAATCCATGGACAAGGATATTCATTCTACATGAAATGCGGAGCAATCTACTAGATTGTTCTACTGTATTAGGAATACTTATTATCTTCAACACTTAACTCATTACAAGCAAGCATCGAAACAAGAGCACAGTTGATAGGAATGACAACACAAATATGCTAACATCATTGACAACACTGATTAGGCAAAAATTTGCAACAATCTACCCCTTTGTCATTGATCGCAACATATGATGTGAAAAACTAAAGAAACCATCAAGACAAGATACTCCCCCTTTCTTTCTATACATCTGCACTCTTTCTCCCCCTGAGTTTTTCACATGATTTCTCTCCCCCTTTGACATTAATGGCAAAGGGTACATACTTGCACTCTACTACTTTGATCAAACTGAAACTACTCTTAAATAGGAACTTATGTCAATAACATCTAGTATCTCTCAAAACATAAATTGAGATCAATGACTGAGACGCTAAGCACCACTGGATTGATGCATTCTTATGCATCTTAGTTCAGAGCAGGAGGGGTAATAACCCCTAATGTTTCTCTAAGATACTCAAAGGTATCCTTAGGTAGAAGCTTAGTGAATATGTCTACAATCTGATCCTTTGTGGACACATATTCCATCTTTACTTCATACTCTATCACCTTTTCTCTCAAAAAGTGATACCTTATTTATATGTGCTTTGTTCTTGAGTGCATCATTGGATTCTTTGAAATGTTTATGGCACTTGTATTGTCACAAAAGATTGCAATTAGATCTTCATACACAAATCTTATGTCCTTCAAATTCTGCTTCATCCATAATACTTGAGTGCAACAACATGCTACTGCAATATACTTTGCTTCTGTAGTAGACAAGGAGATTGAATCTTGTTTTTTCTCAACCATGAAACTGTTTAGGGTAAAATTGGATTTGTTGATCTCTTGTGGTTTAGATGTTAAAATCATCCTTTCACCCTAACATCGAAGGATCTAGGGTTGAGTGGTGAGCACTATCATACCCTAGGTCACTTACAAATGAGGGGAAGCTTGGATTAGGGAATTAATTATCAATTTTTCCTTCTCCTATGCTCAATTGACCATTAAAACCCTAATTATGCAAATATGACAAAAAATTATCGAATTACAGAAAAAGCTCTTACAGACAGGAGTAAAATACCAAATTATAGAATACCTATTTTCAGGGTTCTGAAGTGGAATAGTCAGGGATACTGGAGCAGGTGCCCAAGTCTAAGGTACCTACTTTTTCAAGGAATCTAGACCTCCTTCGGACACTGATCAGCCCTGTAACTTCTATTTTCTGGAATCATTTTGTAGAGGACACTAGAGCGAGTGCCCTAGTCCTGAAAGTGCTCCTTTGTCCATCTTTTCTTTAGATCCTAAATTCTTGATGTCTTTCTAGCTTTCCTACAACTCCACTTTTCCTAAATGCGACACTTGTAACATACAATCACAAGACTTTGTTTGGGGGTTGGGGTGTTTAGAGGTTTGCCTCAGTCAAACCCCGAAGGACACTTAAGTCTCCGAACACTATTGTCTAATAAAGAAGGCATGCCCTTGTGAGGTAGAGGCCAAAAAACAAAGGAATCAATGCTAAAAACACAATGATATGTCACCTTGTAGTGAAACTTTCATGGAGGAAGATGCTCTTCATGCCATGAAGGAATTAATTCTCAAATTTGCAAATATCAACACACAAAACATACAAGTTTGCTCTTGCAACATAATAGAAAGCCTTGAGTCACCTTGAGAATGCCTAGAGTTCACAATAACAATCTAGTTTTCAAATGAATGCGTACATATGTTTATATATGCATCTACAAGCACTCTTGCCAAGATATTTGAAATTCAAACTTACCGTGTTGGCAAAGGGGCCCAATAACGGTCACTAACCGACACCTAGAAATTGAGGCTGCCCTAAAATAGGGTAGGACTAGGGCACAGGCACCCAAGTCCTCCCTCCTATTTTAGGCAGGGTATAACTCAAGGGGTCCTCCTAGGTTCTATTTGTCATGGGACTTAGGTCTCATTCCTTTGGAATGCTAAAATATGAACTAAAATATCCTAAATGCACTCTAAAGTCCTAGGAGCTAAACCTTATGAGGGAAAATCCCCCAAGAGAACATTTTCTGACATTACATTTAGCCCCCACTTTAATGTATGTATGAACACGAGGCCCATAAATGCATTAAAGTAAGGTCACAAACACAACAAACACACCAAGCACAAAGAAGACACACCAATCACATAGAAAATAGTAACAAGCACACAAAACATGGAGAAGACAATCACAGTCATGTGAAACACGGAGAAGATAGTTAACGCATGGAAGACACATTAATTTGTGGAAGACAAGAATGATATCTTTTCTTTTCTTTTTCTCATATATATAATGCAAATGCAAGTACTGGAAAGCAAACAAACCTCCCATAATACATGATGCACCACTTAAGGGCACAGGTCTTTGTATATGGGGCAACACACACGCAAGACATGCAAAACCTCCCAAAATGTACGAAGCACTCCCCAAGAGTGCTAGTCACTGCATATGGGGCAACAAACATGCCATACAAAACAAGCACGCCAAAACACACACACTTGAAGACACGGAGAAAACATGACAGACAAGCAATGGTGTGTTCCCTATTTCTAGGATCATCACCATCTCATGCATATTACAGGCACACATCGATGATTGGGCTTTGCCAAAACAATCGCCGAAGACACTCTTAAGGGTTGAGTTAGTCAAAGAACCGCTCCTCGCCTCCGCAGAGGACTTTTGAAAATGACAGGCTGATGCAATTTGCTCTGAGAAATACACCATCCTCGCCTCTGCAGAGGGCTTAAGAAAAAGGATATGTTCGATATCCCACCTCTGCAGAGGGCTTATATGATTGATTGATTGATTGCAAACAAGCTTAGGATGCATGATGCAATACTCTAGGGTGTAAGTCTCTACATCTGAGGTCAAACACATTGCTAACATCTATAACAGATAGCTTACCTTATATGCCCCCACCTTAAGGTGGTTGATATCAATTATCGATATCAAGCACATTAAGGTAGGAAGAAAACACACAAGGGAACACCAACTTTCGCAAAGCCCATGCCCCCTGGAGGTGGCATGTACTTTACGATCGCCAAATATTCCCACAAACACATCCCTACAAGAAATATGTTAGTGTCTACAACATCATGATAAACAACAACATCAATGCATATGATTAACCACACAAAGAGCCAAGGTTATACATCGAATTCAGAGTTTGAAGATAACCAGGGGCTATATCATGAAGCTCTTCGAATCGAGTACCGCCAAGGCTATATTCAAAGGCAAACAAAGGTGCATGGAGCAGTAGTATTGTTAAGGTTTGTAAATGAGATAGAAACATCATAAAATTCACTATGCAGAAAGCATGAGTGCTTCCACTAGCCAAGCATCGGATAAAATATACAACCCCATCATCATATTAGGAACTATAGTCTATTTTTTGATTGCTCTCGAAAGGGACACTAGGTCTGCACTAGTATAAATGTTTGTTGTCATCCGTCCACTAGATGGAAACACTAGAGGAAGGGAAATAATAAATAAGAGAGGAGAAACAAGAGTCTTAGGGATAGTTACGTAGGAGGGTGCCCCCAAGTCACCAACCATGACACTATGTCCGTTAGACACAACACACAACAATGGAATCAAAGAGAGAGCAACTAGAAGAATGACGATATAAATAGGTCACAACAAAGGCAGTCTCCTAGTATCCCGAACCTTATGGGAGAATCTGAGGCCATTCTAGGAGACCTAAACAACACATAACACATTACAAGGGAAGCACATTATGATAGAGATAAAGGGTTAGAGATACTTACCTATAGGGCCTTCATATTATATATTGGAGCTCTCAAACCTCTTGGAGAGGTATTCGATCATGTTAATGCAAAATTTGAGTGGTTCTTATTAAAGTCTTATTTGTTATCACATGATGTTTGTTCCTTAAATAATTGTTTAAATGAGACTTTTTGTTGCTTGTGAAGGGGAGAACCACTATTATTTCCATTTGTTGATTGTCGTCTTGCCCTTTTCTGATTTTTAGCAAGTTTTCATTGGTGAATCTTTCTAGAATAGTAGCAGGATTCATCCTGTACCATCTTGCTCGTCTGTATTAGTTGTTGTTCTTTCTTTTCAAAGTTATTTTGATTATCTTTTGATCCATATAAGGATAACGGAGGAGGAACCTCAACATAAATTCTATTTCTTCGGGGATGAGGTGGTTTATCCACTTGTTTCTTATCCACTTCAATCATACATATGATACTATCATACTCCAAGTAATCATCCTTGTCTACTTCCACTAGATCTTGTTCTACCAGGGTAAGTGCAAGAAGATGGGGGGCCAAAAAGTGGCCAAAATAATTTCAAAAAAATTTAAGTCATAATGTGAGCGTGTTATAACGCGCTTGCGTTATGGCTTGGTAATGACAAGCCTCAGGCTCATCATTACCTATCCATAATGCGAGCGCGTTATAACGCGAGCGCGTTATAACGTGCTCGCGTTATGGCCGAGTATAAATGAAAAAAAAAGCAAGTGAATTTCATTTCACTCTCATTTTCTCCTCTGCCCGCGGCCTCCAAACCCTCAAAAACACGCTCGCATTCTGCAAAATGCCTATCAACACAAAAAGCTTGTCAATTCATTGCCAAAATGCCGCCGTGATGTCAAGCACACCAAAGCGGTGAGTTATCTTTGTTTTTTTGTTTGAATTTCTTTCTAAATAGGTAGGTTTTTGTTAATTTTTGATGTATATTTCGTTAATTGTCAGGAAATGTTAATGCACCTCCTCCTCCTCCTCCTCCTCAAAATCCACAAAATCCTGAGGAGGAAATACCTGCAGAACAACAACCTCCTCCATTCATTCCTCGACATGCCCCTGGAACACAAGATAATATAATGGGGCAAATTGAAAACAACAAAAAACAAATTGAAGATATAATTGCAAGGTTGAAAGATCCTTCCACTTCAACCTTGCATAGGTCCACGCTTGCCGAATCTCTTGAGTCTATGTTATCAAATGTAAATTCAATTAGAAAGCAAATAACTAGTTGGACCGATAAAAAGAGAGAGTTTAGAGATTACTATGCAAATAAATTGTCATACCAAGATGTCAAAAAATTACAAATTACAAAATTAGACTTGTGTTCAACTTTCACAAACCCACAAACAAATCAACCTCCACCCATTACATGCAAGAGGTTCCCTATCCATTGGTGCAACAACCAAGCGATAAGGGACAATTTCAGGCAGAGGTGGTGGATGGTTTTTGACCATCCTCCATGCAATAATAATGAGGTCCCGCAATACTTTTTGAGGAAACTCTACTAGAGTTTGTTCTCAATAAAGTGCCAAACTATTTTGATATGCGGGACTTCCAGGGTAGAGGTGGGGGCTCAGCATAGGATAGACTAGGGGCACGTCTTGACCCACAGCGGGTAGTGAGACGAGTAATCAGCAGACCAGCCCACGAGCATGTTTCTATCCCTTCCATTGTGAAGGAGAGTGTTGAGGTTGATACACTGAGGTCGATTAGTGCCTTGACCCAAAGCATCATAGAGCATGCCGATCCTGCAACACAGAGTGGGTTGGGAGATAGTGCGAGGAGTAGGGTCCCACCGCATACTTGCCAGGCTTGCGGGTCAGCCTGTGGTTATGACCCCATGGACAGTCAGGATGCAGGTGCATAGCCTACATCTGCAGCTGAGCAGATGGTGATGACAAATACCCTCCTAAGTGAGACTTTCGGCCTTGATACTCAGGTAAATATTAGCAAGTTTATTGAATTTAATTTATTAAATTTCATTTTTGAAATACAAGATTAACTAATTTAAATTGATGATTTTAATGAAATTTCAGAGTCATAGCGTCGATGCAGTTTTTAGTGGTTCTCCACCTACATTTTTCACTAGATCATCTACTGTCGAGGTATCTAATTAGTAAACAATTATAAATATTACATGTGAATAGCATCGTTATATGAATGGTATTCTAATTTCTGATTTTGGATGTTGAATAGGTTAATACTGTAGATTTCAGGGCAACACCTGCCAGCGGTGGTGGACTTCAAAGCTTTACGGAGGTAATAAAATAAATAGTTTAATGAATGAATTGTACTTACTAAATTTTTGTATGTGATTTGTGTGTTTTATTGTGTGTACTTCCATGTTTAGATGAATGTGTGTGTATGTTAGGAGCCATGATTTGCATCACTATTATAGTTTTCGTAATTGAATAATATTGTTTTATTTCCAAATGATGCAGGCTGCGGAGACACCTCCCCATGTTCATAGGGCAATGGAGCAGGGTGTGGCCTCTGCGATTCATAGCTCTATGGCATTGACAGGGGTATGAGGCAGATTAGTAAATTTCAATTTACATTCATTGTTATAGTTGTCTATTTTTGAAAAATCAAAAGATTATTGATTTGAAGTTTAATTTCTATCTGGATGGTTTCTATAGGACATGACATCACCAGGGCCTATTCTTGCTACTGTGGCAAGTGAGGAGACAAATTATATGTTAGCGGTAAGTGATTATTTTGTTAAATGTTTCATTTTTTTATAACATGTAATTTCTATATATTAATGTCTATACTTTTTTTTGTAATAGGTAAAGGTGCAGGAAGAACTAAATAGGAGGAGTAGCCCTTGGGTTTGTAGTAGACCACCCACATGCATGTCTCCATCCCCTAGAAGATCAAAGGCTACTCGTGATTTATTCTCTTCACCAGCGAGAGGGGAATGACTTTTATTGTGTTCCTTTGTTGTATGCCTATATGGCATTTGTGGACATATATTTTGTATTATACATAGTTGACATTGTATGCCTATATGGCGTTCTTGTAAGCCTATATGGCTATTTTGTATATATGTTATACTTATATCGACAGATATTGATGTATGCCTATATGGATATTTGGTTAATACAAATCTTTTTTATTGATGGCATCCATACTTGCATTATAAATCCACTTTTGAATGGATATTTGTAGATGGCTACTTCAAATATTTAAAGTCTGATTGTATTACATAGGATGTTTGCATTTTCTTTGATAGGCTTGATAGGCCATGGATTACATGATGGTGTTTGATGGAAAAGTATGGTACTAGAAGACTCTAGTTCATTCTTAATAGGCTTGTGATTGATAATATCTTTGCATGATTGCACTTGATCTTGGATCATGGGCATGTTGTTAGGATTTTGATTGCATTGTGATGTTTGATGGATAGGCATGGTGTAAGATACCCAACTAGTTCTACGAAATTTTTTCCTTACTTAAACAATTTTACTTGCTATCAATTCATCAACTACTTCAACAACACAAAGATATACATCAAAGATAACTACTTGAATGAATCAACCTTAGAGTTGGGTACTTGTCTAGTTATTTGACTCAATCAACTTGCAATGTCTTATTACATGGATAATGCTTTCAATAGCATGAAGTTACAACTTATTCAATGGAGATACAAAAGAAAGGCCTTGAAGCCTTGATGTTTACAATGGCGTCGACACTTGATCAACTCAATCAAACTCAATGATGTCAACTGAATGTCAACACCTCACAATATCACAAGGGAGCATCACCTTGCTTGTTGCATGGATGAACATCATAGTTGCAAGACTCTTAGGGTTAGGTGCCAACTGAAGGTAGTAGAGACCAGACTAGGCACCATCCTAAGCTGGGCACTTCCTTGAGGTGGTAGAGACATGGATGAATGTCTGGTGGGGTTTGATGACTGTATATTGACACTCAAATTCACTTAGGTACAATATTAGTGTTCTTCTAACTAGGCGCCAGATAGGAGGATTCTCAGGGGTTTGGGTGCCTAGGTTACAACTTGTCAATTTCTCAAAGAATCTTTAAAACACTTGACTTCCAAGGATTATCATCTTACCCTCTGATGGAGCGCCTTGTTCCAAAATTGGTCTTGGGGACTTGCATCTCTCTTAGGCGCATGTTTGGAGTAATGTCAACTCGTATCAGTGCCTATTATCTCAATTCACACTTGACATCAAACTTTTGAAGCTCTTTTACCCTAGCGCCTTTATCTTCTATCAAGCACCTAACATTCTGGAGCTGAATTCCATCTTAATCCAAGTCTTCAAGGTACTTCCAAGTTTAGGTGCCAAAACAGGGTTATGGAGGAGCAAAACCATGCCTTAGGAGGATGACTGAACCCTAGGCGCTAATTTGAGGTTGCAAGAGCATAGGTATGCGCCAAGTAGAGTTTGATGCTCAAAACATTAACATTATTCAGTGAAATCCTTTTTTGACTCTAGGTGCCATTTGGAGGCTAGAAAGAGGGAAGTTGACACCAACTGCATTAGGCGCATTTCTAAGGTGATGGAGGCCAATAAGTGTGCCTTGTCCTCTAGCTCTATTCCTTGTTAACTTTACAACTTAGATTATCTGAACAACACTAAGAATGCTTCCCTTCTTCCTGATACAAGTTGAAAGATCCACTGGGTGCCATTTCAGGTGTCTGGAGAGATCATCAACCAAGGGCGCTAATAGAGCCTTTGGCAAATGGAAAGAGCGCCTTACTTAGATTTGATTTCTGGATGCCAGATTTGAGGAATTTTACGCCTTGGCTAGGAGTTTCTCATTTCAATCTTGATTATTCATCTAAGTGACTTTCCTTAGCTCCCAAGCCTTCAATCTATCCATTACCCCCTGCTAGGTGCTCAAAATAGAGTGTTAACGCCTTATGAAGGTTAGGCACATTCTGAGGGTGGGGTAGGCAAGTGAGGGTGCCAAACCAAGCCTTGAGACTTCTCTCCTCATCAAAGGATTTCAATCCTAGGCGCCAGATCTAAGGAGTTCCAACCAACACATGCGCCTAGTGCTGTGAGTTCACCCAAAGGACATCTTTAACTTGAAAACTTTCAATCTTCATCCATCTATGCTAGGCGCTCAATTGGAGGATCCCTAGAAACATGTATAGGCACCTTGAGGTTCTTAGGCGCTTAATTTGGATGATCCTTGTGCTAGGAACTTAGTAAGGAAAACTGGAGTGAAATGGGTGCCTAGGCTCCCAAGCTTCCATACTTAGTCAAATTTTAGGGTTCTAACCTTGTTCTTGTAAAACAAACAGATAGAGTTAGTCCGAAACCAATTCATTCCCTCATCATTTGGAATTAGCCTCTGGGAATGAGGAATAGGCTAATCCATTATACACTTGATGATCAAGCCGGGAACGGGGACATGACACATGGTACTAGGCTAATCATTTTGGGTTTTGCATGAGCCTCGGACAAGGTAATAGGCATAGGGTTTTTATCTTGCATAATGATTTTTTCAAACCAAGGGTCCATGATGGAAATGATTAAGGATGATAGAATGTTTGGATTTTGGACTTTGAGATGTTTATTGTTGTAAATGTTTTTTGTTTGGACTCAAATTTTGTTAAATGGTTGTTTGAAAAAGGACCCATCAAACACAACAATAAGATTGGTTTAAGTATGGATGCAAATGATGTTTACTAGTTTACTAATGTGATGATGATTACTAATGTGATGATGATTTTGCATGTTTTCAATGGTTGGGATCTACAAGTTATGCATTTTTTTGGGATGCAGACCTCATTGATTGTAGTGGGATGACTTGAATGCATATTGCCTATATCCATGGGATGACTTTGTTATTTTTCCTTGTCTATGTTCATTTGCGCATTGGTATGTTGCATTGGGATGAGAGGATGGATGTTGCTTTGATAGTGATGTGTATTTGTCACCTAGTGATGGATGATCTTATATAGTGGTTGGGTGTAATGGTTATCTTCATGTGGTTGTAGATGTTGATCCTTGGTTTAGAGGTGTTTGGTAGAGTGTCTTGGTGGACTCTTGATTCTAGATTAGAGTATTAGCATGATACAAGTTCTCTTGAGACTAGGATGTCTGTATTGGTGCATGTGATCTTCTAGGAGATGTTAGATCATGATGTCATGTTTGGATACCTAATTTTGTAGTTGGAGTTTTGACAATGGTCTTGTTGGTTCTCTTGGTATTGAGTACATTGGTCATGTGCTTGGGAGCTTCATGATAATGTGGTGTTGCATTTGGAGCTTAACATGGATTGATTGGTTGTAGATTCTCATACATACTTCGAGACTTGGGTGAGGCTAGAGTTCTCTTGGTATTAGAGACACTTGTTGAGATGGTTACCCTTTAGAGGTTTTAGCAGGAAGACCAAGGAGACTTTCACTTGGATATGGGTGTGAGTTAATTATGGACCTAGAGAAGATTCTTATTGGTTCTAGAGGGTTCATTCAAGGGGTGTCTCTAAAGATGCTTTTTCTCAGGCACTAAACTGGAGTTGTCTAGATGCACAAGTGCGCCTCCCTCAATGAAGTTCCTTTTGTTAACTTAGTTCATCCTAGTGACTCAAGGGGTTGTTATATTCTTTAGGCACAATCTTTCATAGACTAAAACATTCACTCCATGTTAAGGCACTCAAAGGAGGCTCTGGAGATGGAAAATGGTGCCTTAACTCACTTATGTAAATTTTGGACTTTTAGGCAATTGCAAGATGTCTTGGAGGGCTCAATTCTTCAAGGCACCCATTTTGTTCACCACTTGTAGAATCACTTGTTCAAGGCGCATGTGTGATTTGGTCAAAAATAGGCGCCTAGAGTGAATAGGCTTTCATCCTGACTTAATACACTACCTCCTTCTGATGATTTTTTGGGCAGCAGAAAACTTTTCACCACAGGCAAATGCCTCAGAGCTATAAAAAATTGAAAGAGGTTATTGTAGAGGCACTCTACGTGATCACGTTGCCTTAGATGGAATGTTTCTAAGTGACACGGTTTTCAAGTAACATCTCGTCAAAGATTGCTGCCTTTTTGCACTTTGGACTCTTCAGGGATATCGTCGGTACAATGTAGCTCTGACTGTTTCGACATATTTGGGTGAAAAATAGGACCATGCCTAGCGTAAATGTACCCATTTAGACACGTTGGAATAGTCAGTTTGGTCACATCAGGAGCAGGACGAAAGTTACACCCCTTTGCAACTTTACACTGCCTCCTTCTGACAATTTTTAGGGTAGCAGAAAACCTTTCACCACGGGCAAATACCTCAGAGCTATAAAAAATTGAGAGAGGTTATTGTATAGGCACTCTACATGATCCTGTTGCCTTAGACAGAATGTTTCTAAGTGACACTATTTTCAAGTAACATCTCATCAAAGATTGCTGCCTTTTTGCACTTTGGACTCTTCAGGGATATCGTCGGTACAATGTAGCTCCGACTGTTTCGACATATTTGGGTGAAAAATACGACCATGCCTAGTGTAAATGTACCCATTCAGATGCGTTGGAATAGTCAGTTTGGTCACATCAGGAGCAGGATGAAAGTTACACCCCTTTGTAACTTTACACTGCCTCCTTCTGACGATTTTTGGGGTAGCAGAAAACCTTTCACCACGGGCAAATGCCTCAGAGCTATAAAAAAATGAGAGAGGTTATTGTAGAGGCACTCTACATGATCCCGTTGCCTTAGATGGAATATTTCTAAGTGACAGTTTTTGAGTAACATCTCGTCAAAGATTGCTACCTTTTTGCACTTTGGACTCTTCAGGGATATCGTCGGTACAATGTAGCTCTGACTGTTTTGACATGTTTGGGTGAAAAATAGGACCATACCTAGTGTAAATGTACCCATTTAGACATGTTGGAACAGTCAGTTTGGTGGCATCCAGAGCAGGATGAAAGTTACACCCCTTTGCAACTTTACACTGCCTCCTTCTGATGATTTTTGGGGCAGCAGAAAACCTTTCACCACGGGCAAATGCCTCAGAACTATAAAAAACTGAGAGAGGTTATTGTAGAGGCATTCTATGTGATCACGTTTCCTTAGACAGAATGTTTCTAAGTGACATGGTTTTCGAGTAACATCTCGTCAAAGATTGCTGCTTTTTTGCACTTTGGACTCTTCAGGGATATCATCGGTACAATGTAGCTCTGACTGTTTCGACATGTTTGGGTGAAAAATAGGACAATGCCTAGTGTAAATGTACCCATTTGGATGCATTGGAATAGTCAGTTTGGTCGCATCAGGAGCAGGACAAAAGTTACACCCCTTTGCAACTTTACACTGCCTCCTTCTGACGATTTTTGGGGCAGCAGAAAACCTTTCACCACGGGCAAACGCCTCAGAGCTATAAAAAACCAAGAGAGGTTATTGTAGAGGCACTCTACGTGATAGTGTTGCCTTAGACAGAATGTTTCTAAGTGACACGATTTTTGAGTAACATCTCGTCAAAGATTGCTGCCTTTTTGCACTTTGGACTCTTCAGGGATATCGTCGGTACAATGTAGCTCTGACTGTTTCGACATGTTTGGGTGAAAAATAGGACCATGCCTAGCGTAAATGTACACATTCAGACGTGTTGGAATAGTCAGTTTGGTTGCATCAGGAGTAGGACGAAAGTTACACCCCTTTGCAACTTTACACTGCCTCCTTCTGACGATTTTTGGGGCAGCAGAAAACCTTTCACCACGGGCAAATGCCTCAGAGCTATAAAAAACTAAGAGAGGTTATTGTAGAGGCACTCTACGTGATAGTGTTGCCTTAGACAGAATGTTTCTAAGTGACACGATTTTTGAGTAACATCTTGTCAAAGATTGCTGCCTTTTTGCACTTTGGACTCTTCAGGGATATCGTCGGTACAATGTAGCTCTGACTGTTTCGACATGTTTGGGTGAAGAATAGGACCATGCCTAGCGTAAATGTACCCATTCAGACGTGTTGGAATAGTCAGTTTGGTTGCATCAGGAGTAGGACGAAAGTTACACCCCTTTGCAACTTTACACTGCCTCCTTCTGACGATTTTTGGGGCAGCAGAAAACCTTTCACCACGGGCAAATGCCTCAGAGCTATAAAAAACCAAGAGAGGTTATTGTAGAGGCACTCTATGTGATAGTGTTGCCTCAGACGGAATGTTTCTAAGTGACATGGTTTTCGAGTAACATCTCGTCAAAGATTTCAGCCTTTTTGCACTTTGGACTTGTTGGTTAACAGATTTGCTCTTATTCTGAAAATTACTTGCTCTGACCCTATACCCTTCTTTCAAGAACAAATGAGTTAAACAACAAATGGGTGAACTTTTTGAATTAGTTCCCCTCTGAATTAAGGTACAGCTCCCTTTATGATTTTCAATGAATTTTAGCTTATTCAGCTAACTAAATCGCATTTTTAACCAGAAAACGCCTAAGGCTGACTAACATCCATACATAGCCATGTCATGAATGCGATTAATTCATACAGTAGCAGGATAGAATGCACAGATTCTACTTTAAAACCTTCGAATACATGAATATATTTATATAAATTTGCTGAACTCGTAAGGAAAAATAACACACACAATGAGTTGTTCAAACAAGAGCAATTACCGGGTAAAAGAAGATTTCTCACAGAAAATCAAATTTCACACATTTAGACGCACAGATCCAAATAAGCAGCAATCGTTCCTCTTTTCATTCACAGACGAAAATTTTTCAAACAATCATCATATATGTAAAAAAAAAAAAAAAGGTAAACACAGTTTTTCTGGAATTCCCCTTTCTTTCTCTTTTTTTTTTTTTTTCTCACTTCTCCCTCTTGCTCCAGTCCACCTCTGGAATGGGTAAGTGCTCCACCTTCTCAAACTGTGGATCAACTACTTCTTCATCATCAACAAGAATTCCAGAAATGTCCATGTTTAAATTGAAGGTAATTATTTGTCTTAAAGAAAACCTGCACCATAACCTTCTCCTAACTTCAAATTCATCTGGACAATCCATCCAATAATCCTCCAGCTTAGGAAGGTGCGAGTGCCCTGTTCCAGAATTTAAGTTGTCTTTAACAAAATTTTTACTGTCGAATTTGGCTCTGGCAGTGAAGAATTGAAAATTGAACCTCTTGAGGTTCACCCCCAGATTTAAAGCATCAGAAGTTGACAGGCATGAATAATGCCCAAGTTCAACAGGAAAAGAAATACCACAACCCCTTTTTGATGGAAATTTTTTATCAACATGTGCCAATTGCCGACATACCTCTATTAGTACAAAACGGTCAAATACATATCTGGGCAACTTCATTGGTTCACCATCGAATCCCCCAACTCTGATATAGGTGAACTCAGAGAATTGGATGAAAAAGCTACCGTAGATACTGATTAGCTGCATTGCTTCACTGGTCATTCTCTTACCTGGGTTGCCTGTCAATTCATAGGTCATCTTCCCAGTGAAGACATCATTGATCCTCTTGTAATTTTCATAACAATTTTTTCTTTGCAACTGTGAGTAATATTGATAAACTTTGCTGCTTTCATCTAAAGGCTCATGAGGCAGGTCAAACCAATCTCTTGTGGAGGCTAAACAGTAAAATAGATAAGAAGACATAAAGAAATCCCTGTTGCCCAGACGATTATTTAAGCTCTGATGCAGACAGTCAGCTATTATCTCGGCCCAATCCAAGTATTGTTCACCCTGGAGGACAACTTGTATAAAAAAATACATCCAGTCTTCCCAGTAATAGGCATGTTGATTGCCTCTCAATCTGTTCAATAACACCACAATATCCCTTACCTCCTGTATTAAATGATCTCTAGTGAGGGGTCTGGGCAGCCTTGAACCACCTTTCTGAAATTTTAGCAGCCAATTCCGTGCTATCACACTCTTGTAAGTTGGTTTCTTTTCTGAGAAATATCCATTGGAGGAGGTAATGTCGAGATTGGAATATGCCCCCTTATGCGGTATCTTCATCACAGACATAAGGGTTTGTCTGTTGACACAAAACAGCACATCCCCGTTGGCATTTTTGACACATCTGTTCTGGGGGTCATATCTGTTTATACATTCTTGAACCAATTCAGGGCATAGAATGGCCTGAGGAAAGGCTGCAGCTTCCACTAAACCACTGTCTACAATCTTCTTCATTGTGGGGGTTTGGACAGGGTTCTTTGTTCTTTCTATGAATTCCTCCAAGTCATACTGAACTAATGCGGTGTCTCCAAACTCTGGGTGGGAATAAATAAGACTGGGGCCGTGTTCATCCCCCAAACATGTAGACTTCAAAGACATATTGGGAAGACTATGATATAGCAATTCGAATCTCGAAAATAACAGAAATTCTAGGGGTTCTTCTTTCCAGTATAAGAACTCGGAATAGTACAGGGGGAAACAGAACTCACCTTCAGGAAATTTGAAAGCACTGCGAAAACTTGAAAAACGAGAGCCTTACACTTCCAGCGCTATTCTCCTCCGCGTCGCACAATGTGATCACTTGCTAAAATTGGGTTGTTTTTGGCTAACAATGGCACTTACCAGAATGAATGTTTATCGCTCGGATCAATACGTGCCAAAAATATTTGAAGGGACGTGAACTCTGATTTTTTCATTAATAGTAAGTAATGTTGTCGCGCCATCATGAGGTACAATAATTATCCGTAGCCTCCGTTAAATTAGAGCTCTCGCTTTTATGATGAGTTTCTGACAAAATCTCCTCCAACTTTCCCGCTAAATTTGGCTTGGAAAACCGCGGGAGCAGATGGGACCAAACTTATCAAATCTCCGCACCATTGAACCTTTGAAACATGGTTCAACGCGATGGTTCAATATGAAGGTTCAACGACACGTGGGTTATATAGACCAACAGAAAGTTACGCGGCTTCTAGTATAAGGTCGCGAGTTATGAAATAGTGAACTCTTTGAACTTTGAACTATTGAACCTTGAACCTTGAACCATTGAACCCCGCGGAAGAGTTCAAGCAGGAAGTTCAAGTTCAACGACACATGACATGAGGTAACTACGCGACCGGATGGATGAAAAGGCTATGAATATTGAACCTTGAACCTTTGAACCCCGCGGAAGAGTTCAAGCAGAAGTTCAAGTTCAACCCGAAAGTTCCAAGACGCTTGAGGCAAACACAAAACAACTTGCTTTATATGACACTTCAGACACATTGAACCATTGAACTTTAGACTTTGAGAATGGTTAGGGTTCAAAGGTTCAAACCCTTAAGTAACTTTGTTTACAAAGGTGACGCACGGGTAAAAATTGAAGGATCGGGAGCCGATTTACGAAAAAAAAAAAAAAAAAAAAAGGATGACCGGGAATATAGCACGATAAACTGGCTTTCGATCAAGAAATATTACCGATACATAAATAAACAAGGGCGACTCAAAAGGTAACACTGGCTCTGACTGGGGACTGCATTTCATGGCAAATTGCAGAGAACTCAGAGGCTCTGGTTTCGCAGAAAAGGAAAACAAAAGAAAGAAAGAAAGAAACAGGAGGGGAACGAACAAAAACAGGAAAAGAAACACAGAAAGAAACAAAGGGAAGACTATGTACAAAACTGGGGAACCTGTTCACAGACGATACAGCTTGAGGTCCTGTCCATTATAGGACAGGGGTAAAACAGTTCCATCAGGATATTCCAATTTGAAAGAATTTGGACCCAATGCCTGGTGAATCTTAAAAGGCCCTTTCCAGAGGGAATCAAACTTGCTGTGCGCGCCCTTCGGTTCTCTCCTTTTGTCCCACAGTAGTATTTCATCACCTTCCATGAACTTCCTGGGTCTTGCCTTTCTATCAAAAATTTCCTTAACTTTAGCCTGATGTACAGTGATTCGGTCAACCAGTTCATTTCTTTCTTCCTCAATTTTGGTTAAATACATGATCCTCTTCTCCAGGGAATCTTGGAAATACTGATCCTCAATTACGTTTTGCAGTTTGGCTGTAGATAGCTCCAGTGGTAATGATAATTGGGCTCCTATCCCATAAACTAATTCAAATGGTGCCATCCCGATCGCTCTCTTTGGGGTTACTCTGTCAGCCCAGAGAGCTTCATATAACTTCTTATGCCAATCCCTGGGGTTGTCATTAATCAATTTCTTCATGATAGCAATTAGGTTTTTGTTACTGGACTCAGCTTGTCCATTCCCTTGGGGATAGTAATCCGATGAATGAGAAAGAGAAATACTATGTTCATAACAGAAGGAAGTCATCTCACCTGAGGAGAAACTGGTAGCATTATCAGCTACAATCTTCTGGGGCACACCGAATCGAACTAAAATATTCTCCTTGAGAAAATCACAAACCACCTCGGAAGTTGTTCTTTTTACAGGGGCTGCCTCAACCCATTTCGTGAAATAATCTGTTGCTGTTAAGATATGGGTATGCCCTGCACTTGAGGGGGGTGAGATAGGTCCAATAAAATCCAATCCCCACTGTTTGAAGGGTTCTTCAACAACAACAGGCCTCAAAGGTAGAGCTGCAAGTTGTGGCCTGCCCGAGAACATTTTACACTTCTCACAATTAGCCACGAACCTATACGCGTCCTTGAACATCCCTGGCCAGTAATAACAATTTCTGAGGATTTTGAAAGCTGTAACTGAAGAAGAAAAATGTCCGCCGCAAGCTTCATTATGGAAAACTCCCAAGAGTTTATCCTGCTGTTCTTTATCCACACATCTCAGAAAAGTCCCATCTAACCCTTTCTTGTAAAGAACATCTCCCCAAATAACATATTTTGCAGCTTTCATCTTCAAGTTTCTTTTCTCTTTAGGAGTCAGGTGATTAGGACAGTCACCATATGTAAGATAATGTGCCACATCCAGAAACCATGGATCCTGTAAACTTACCAATAAGACTGTGGGGAGTCCCTCCCCTTCTTGTTCTTTATTCTCAGCAATCAGCTTACATAAACCTTGACCCCTGATTAGCTTAGTAGGTCTAATTTCCAGATCATACTCCTGTATTTTAGCAACCCACGTTGCTCTATTATTTAATCCCACCTCCTGCTGAGTCAAAATACTTTTCACAGCTAAATTTGGAACAAATACAACTGAATGGGAATGGAGTATATAATATCTGAATTGCTTGACAGCTTTGACCACAGCGAAGGCTTGTTTTTCGGCTAGAGAATATTTTAGCTCATGCTTTTTTAGGGGAACACTCATAAAGGCTATGGGGGCCTCTTGATCTAATTCATTTTTCTGCAACAAAATTCCTGACATGGTGTGTTCCGAAGCATAACAATAAATGATAAAATCCTTCTGAAAATTAGGATTTACCAAAGTGGGAGTGTTCGCAATAGCCTCCTTGATATCCTCGAACGCCTTCCTAGCAGCTTCGTTCCATTTGAAAGGTTGTTTCTCACTCATCATCCCGACAATGTATTTTGTAATCTCAGCAAAGTCAGGGATGAACCTTCTGAGGAAATTGATTTGACCGAAGAAGGACTTGACTCCAGTCCTGTTTGAGGGGAGACTAAGCTGTTGAATTGCCCTGACTCTCTCTGGGTCGATCTTGATTCCATCTTTTGAAACTAGGTGTCCTAACAATTTTCCCTCAGTCACACAGAAAACTGACTTCTTGGGGTTGAGTGAGATGCCGTGGCTCCGACACCTTTGCAAGACAGACTCCAGATCTCTCAAGTGATCTTCTCTATTTTTGGAAAAGACAGTTAAATCATCAAGGTAGATAACGATGATCCTGTTCTTCAGGTCCCTGAAAGACGAATCCATTGCTCGTTGAAAAGTTGCTCCTGCATTGATCAAGCCAAAGGGCATTCGATTATAGGCAAAGGTTCCCCGAGGTGTGGTGAAAGCTGTTTTATGTTGATCCTCTGCAGCCACACCTATCTGATTGTAACCTGAAAAACCATCCAGCATAGACATCATTTCAGACCCAGCAACTGTCTGCAAGATGTGGTCCATCACAGGCAGAGGATAGTTATCTTTCAGGCTGGCTTGATTTAAGTTTCTGAAGTCAACACAGATCCTTATTTCTCCATTTTTCTTCCGGACCGGAACAATATTTGCCACCCAGGTGGAGTGATGGATTGGATAGATGATTCTGGCTTTCAACATCTTATCTATCTCTTTAAAGATGGCTTCAGCAACTTTTGGGTTGTAATTCCTCAGCTTCTGTCTGAATGGAGCTGCGTTTGCTTTCAGAGGGATATGGTGGTGAAACTGTCCATGTCTAAAATTTTTGAGGTCATCATAGCACCAGGCGAAAACATCCTTATATCTGATTAGCAATTTGATCAATTTGTTTTTTTCCTCCGAAGAGCAGCATTTACCAATGGATACCCACTTAGGATCGGCTTTATCTCCAATATTTATTTTCTCATAATCCTCTGCTTTATCAGGAATAGAGGAAAGCTTGCCTTTAACATATTCATCTCTTCTAGAAAATAGATGTTCCAAAGAAACCAGCCCTTTAGGGATTTTGTTTCCCTTTAATTGAATCATATCATCTCTTGAATTAATCCCAGGGTCAGGACTGAATTCTTTGCACTCTGCTTCGGAACCTTCAAAATAGGTCCCCAGGAACATTTCAGCGTTTTCTAAGAATTTTCTAATTTGATTATCACTTTCAAAAACCTGCCAGTTCTCGGCATTGTCAGGGACATTTGGGCGATATATTATTTCTACCCTATAAGAATCTTTCTTGAAATCTGGATGTGGTAAAAGGAGAGAAGCTGATACTGCCAGAGAATCTGCTCGGGAATTCAGATCCCTGGGAATTGTTTCTATAGAGAAAGCATCAAAATATTCAATTTCATCCCATACCCTATTTCTATAGTGCCTTAGTCTTTCATTCTTTACAGAAAAGATTCCCCTTACCTGCTTCACAATTAGTTCAGCATCACCCTTTACCTTAAGTACCTTCACACCTTTCTCTTTGGCTTCAAACAATCCGAGCAGTAAGGCTTCATATTCTGCAGTATTGTTGGTATTTTTGAATTCTAACTTAAAAGAATAAGAGAACAATTCGCCTTCAGGTGAGATTAACACGACTCCAGCCCCTGAACCAGCGGTAGCACAGCTGCCATCAAATTCCATAACCCATAGATCATCAGAATGTACAGGTCTTTGCACTAATCCTTCCTTGGGTTCTGCCTCGAAACTTTGTTCAGAAGAGAAGAAATAATTACCGAATTCACATTCTTCAAACAAAATCTGTGCCTTGGGATCATCAGAGGGATAGACAGTGAACTTGCACTTGGGCTCAGGTTCCAACTTCACTCTCTGCTTTCCTACTAGAATTGTAGCCTCTGACCAATCCAGCTTGATTTGTCCACCTAGATCCTTGCAAAATGTCCTGCTCAAAAGCATTCCATAACTGGCAGGGATATCTGCTACCAGAATAGTCAATTTCACCCTCTTATCAGGGTAAGCTGCAAGTGCGACTCGTGCATCTTTAATTTGTCCAAGTAAGGAAACCTGTTTTCCGTCCATAGAATAACATCTTCCAAATGTTTTTGTAAGTGATAACCCTAGGGCTTTAGCTACAGAGGAGGGCATAATATTATCAGAGGCTCCTGAATCTATAATGCAGTTGCTAAGTTTATGACCATTGATATACAGGGACACATAAAAAGGATTAGGTTTCAAATCATTATAGGGAATATTGTTGGATGTATTGGGAGTTGTATTAGGGGCAGACAAAGGTGACTCAGATGAGGAAGTAAATAATCTAGCAATAGGGGATTCAGCATCGACTTCCAATTGATTCGCAAATTCGGTTTGTGCAGGACCACCTTTAACATGTTTAACTAATTTGTCAAGTTCAGTAGGTTTCAACTTGAGATATTCAATAGGAGAAATTTGAATTTTTGCAGATTTACAAAAGTCTACAATATCAAAGGAAGCATCTAGCTCATTTCTATGTAGCAATTTATTTTCTTGAGCTTTCAAATTAGCATCATGAGTTCTAGTTAAGGGCTCTTTACCTTTGCCAGGTATTTCTTGAGTATTAGAAGATTTCATATTCCTCTGACCTCTAGTTAGCACCGCGCATGAAGGGTCTTCAAGGGTTACCAATATTTCACCTCCCCTTTCTGAATCAGACTCATATTCAAGGAAGTGTATCTCAGAGCCGCCAGGTTCCTCGTAGTTCCTTTCATCTTCTGTGGCTTCCCCTAGCATATCTTGAGTAGCAGTCATCTGAGTGTACCTGAGCATTTCTGGGCAAGAATTCCCATCATGGTCAGTAGTCAAGTGAAAAATGCACATGTTTCCTCTTCCAGGAGCAGGTTCAATAGCCAGTCTTGGTTGTGCTGCCGTTAAGGGTAAAGTTCTACCAGTATTTGCTTGCTGATTCAAATTTCTTCTGCTCATATCTTGGTACGGTTGCTGGAAAGGGGCGCCAGCCTTAGGTAATTGCCTCTTTAAGGCAATCATATCATTAACCAACCTCTGCACTATAGGGTCCGTAGAAGATGAGGATTGGGCATTTGGCACCTGAACCTCCCTCTTCCATTTGCCGGCCATGATGAGATCATCCTCCAATCCAACTGCTAGGTTTTGTGCAGCTGTCAAATCGGCAATTGCACCTCTCCTGAGATGGAAGCTAATATCGGGAGGCATAGCGTTAATAAAGAAACATTTCTGATTTTCGCCAGACGGTCTTTTTGTAGCAGTGATTTTATTCACAATTCTATTAAATTTGGCCACGAACTCCCTCATAGGTTCATGAATCTCCTTTTTAAGTTGAGTCAGCTGTGCAAGGAGGTAATGTTCGTCCTCTGCACTCTTGAACCTATTTTCAAAGGCAATTTTCATTTCATTCCAATTGGTAATTGAGGCATCAGTCAGGTGGTAGAACCATTGTGCAGCAGTGTCGGTCAAAGTCTGTACAAAGAGTCTTATGGCAACGTCCTGGTGTTGAACACCCAGTACACTGCATGCTGCTGCAAAGGCACATAAATGTTCTTCTGGTGAAGTTTTACCGTCTCCATTGAACCTGGGCAAATTCTCTCTTGCATTTTTAGGTAATGGATTAAGGTTGGCCCCTAGGTTCAAAGGCCCTATGGCAGCTCCCCAAGGTTGAGCCATGGGTAGAAAATTTATAGCTAAGGGGATAGCAGTGCCTGAAAGGGTTAAAGCTTGGCAGAGAGGGGAAGTAGCAGGCCTAGAAGGACTAGGGGGTCTACTTCTTGCTTTTCTTGCACGGGTAGGGATATAAGGAAAATTAAGGTTTTGCAATATTTGAAAGGTAGGGTCTTCAACTCCCTCTCTTCTCGAAGACCTGGTGTAGGGCCTAGAATCCAGCTTAAAATAATATTGGAAATAGGTAGGCAGTTATTGATTTCTTTGTTGTTCTTGATTTCTTTGTATCTCAAGGGCTTGGTTTATTGCAGCGTTTCTTGCCTGCCTTCTTCTTTGCCTGAGTAACAGTAATCTCAGGTTATCGGCCAACTCTTCTTCTTGTTCCAACACTCTACTCGCTCTTCTGTAATCTTCACTATTTCGACGAGTACGCCAAGCAAGAGTATTCAACTGACCAATTATATCTTCCTGTTCGTCCTGAAATCCAAGATTGGGTTGCAGAACAGGAATTATGTTTTCGTGTGGAAGCACCATTGTTGCTTCATATTCAGGCGATTAATAATTAATGATTTTGTCTAATTTTTCCCCAGCAGAGTCGCCAAAAACTGTTGGTTAACAGATTTGCTCTTATTCTGAAAATTACTTGCTCTGACCCTATACCCTTCTTTCAAGAACAAATGAGTTAAACAACAAATGGGTGAACTTTTTGAATTAGTTCCCCTCTGAATTAAGGTACAGCTCCCTTTATGATTTTCAATGAATTTTAGCTTATTCAGCTAACTAAATCGCATTTTTAACCAGAAAACGCCTAAGGCTGACTAACATCCATACATAGCCATGTCATGAATGCGATTAATTCATACAGTAGCAGGATAGAATGCACAGATTCTACTTTAAAACCTTCGAATACATGAATATATTTATATAAATTTGCTGAACTCGTAAGGAAAAATAACACACACAATGAGTTGTTCAAACAAGAGCAATTACCGGGTAAAAGAAGATTTCTCACAGAAAATCAAATTTCACACATTTAGACGCACAGATCCAAATAAGCAGCAATCGTTCCTCTTTTCATTCACAGACGAAAATTTTTCAAACAATCATCATATATGTAAAAAAAAAAAAAAAGGTAAACACAGTTTTTCTGGAATTCCCCTTTCTTTCTCTTTTTTTTTTTTTTTCTCACTTCTCCCTCTTGCTCCAGTCCACCTCTGGAATGGGTAAGTGCTCCACCTTCTCAAACTGTGGATCAACTACTTCTTCATCATCAACAAGAATTCCAGAAATGTCCATGTTTAAATTGAAGGTAATTATTTGTCTTAAAGAAAACCTGCACCATAACCTTCTCCTAACTTCAAATTCATCTGGACAATCCATCCAATAATCCTCCAGCTTAGGAAGGTGCGAGTGCCCTGTTCCAGAATTTAAGTTGTCTTTAACAAAATTTTTACTGTCGAATTTGGCTCTGGCAGTGAAGAATTGAAAATTGAACCTCTTGAGGTTCACCCCCAGATTTAAAGCATCAGAAGTTGACAGGCATGAATAATGCCCAAGTTCAACAGGAAAAGAAATACCACAACCCCTTTTTGATGGAAATTTTTTATCAACATGTGCCAATTGCCGACATACCTCTATTAGTACAAAACGGTCAAATACATATCTGGGCAACTTCATTGGTTCACCATCGAATCCCCCAACTCTGATATAGGTGAACTCAGAGAATTGGATGAAAAAGCTACCGTAGATACTGATTAGCTGCATTGCTTCACTGGTCATTCTCTTACCTGGGTTGCCTGTCAATTCATAGGTCATCTTCCCAGTGAAGACATCATTGATCCTCTTGTAATTTTCATAACAATTTTTTCTTTGCAACTGTGAGTAATATTGATAAACTTTGCTGCTTTCATCTAAAGGCTCATGAGGCAGGTCAAACCAATCTCTTGTGGAGGCTAAACAGTAAAATAGATAAGAAGACATAAAGAAATCCCTGTTGCCCAGACGATTATTTAAGCTCTGATGCAGACAGTCAGCTATTATCTCGGCCCAATCCAAGTATTGTTCACCCTGGAGGACAACTTGTATAAAAAAATACATCCAGTCTTCCCAGTAATAGGCATGTTGATTGCCTCTCAATCTGTTCAATAACACCACAATATCCCTTACCTCCTGTATTAAATGATCTCTAGTGAGGGGTCTGGGCAGCCTTGAACCACCTTTCTGAAATTTTAGCAGCCAATTCCGTGCTATCACACTCTTGTAAGTTGGTTTCTTTTCTGAGAAATATCCATTGGAGGAGGTAATGTCGAGATTGGAATATGCCCCCTTATGCGGTATCTTCATCACAGACATAAGGGTTTGTCTGTTGACACAAAACAGCACATCCCCGTTGGCATTTTTGACACATCTGTTCTGGGGGTCATATCTGTTTATACATTCTTGAACCAATTCAGGGCATAGAATGGCCTGAGGAAAGGCTGCAGCTTCCACTAAACCACTGTCTACAATCTTCTTCATTGTGGGGGTTTGGACAGGGTTCTTTGTTCTTTCTATGAATTCCTCCAAGTCATACTGAACTAATGCGGTGTCTCCAAACTCTGGGTGGGAATAAATAAGACTGGGGCCGTGTTCATCCCCCAAACATGTAGACTTCAAAGACATATTGGGAAGACTATGATATAGCAATTCGAATCTCGAAAATAACAGAAATTCTAGGGGTTCTTCTTTCCAGTATAAGAACTCGGAATAGTACAGGGGGAAACAGAACTCACCTTCAGGAAATTTGAAAGCACTGCGAAAACTTGAAAAACGAGAGCCTTACACTTCCAGCGCTATTCTCCTCCGCGTCGCACAATGTGATCACTTGCTAAAATTGGGTTGTTTTTGGCTAACAATGGCACTTACCAGAATGAATGTTTATCGCTCGGATCAATACGTGCCAAAAATATTTGAAGGGACGTGAACTCTGATTTTTTCATTAATAGTAAGTAATGTTGTCGCGCCATCATGAGGTACAATAATTATCCGTAGCCTCCGTTAAATTAGAGCTCTCGCTTTTATGATGAGTTTCTGACAAAATCTCCTCCAACTTTCCCGCTAAATTTGGCTTGGAAAACCGCGGGAGCAGATGGGACCAAACTTATCAAATCTCCGCACCATTGAACCTTTGAAACATGGTTCAACGCGATGGTTCAATATGAAGGTTCAACGACACGTGGGTTATATAGACCAACAGAAAGTTACGCGGCTTCTAGTATAAGGTCGCGAGTTATGAAATAGTGAACTCTTTGAACTTTGAACTATTGAACCTTGAACCTTGAACCTTTGAACCCCGCGGAAGAGTTCAAGCGGAAGTTCAAGTTCAACCCGAAAGTTCCAAGACGCTTGAGGCAAACACAAAACAACTTGCTTTATATGACACTTCAGACACATTGAACCATTGAACTTTAGACTTTGAGAATGGTTAGGGTTCAAAGGTTCAAACCCTTAAGTAACTTTGTTTACAAAGGTGACGCACGGGTAAAAATTGAAGGATCGGGAGCCGATTTACGAAAAAAAAAAAAAAAAAAAAAGGATGACCGGGAATATAGCACGATAAACTGGCTTTCGATCAAGAAATATTACCGATACATAAATAAACAAGGGCGACTCAAAAGGTAACAGGACTCTTCAGGGATATCATTGGTACAATGTAGTTCAGACTGTTTCGACATGTTTGGGTGAAAAACACAACCATGCCTAGCGTAAATGTACCCATCCAGACGCGTTGGAATAGTCAGTTTGGTCACATCACGAGCAGGACACCAAAAATGCAAAAGTTGCTTTGTGTAACTTGACAACATTGACACTTTTTTGCAACATGACTCAAGGACTCAAACTGACCCCAAATGACTCAAAGTGACTTAAAATCACCTTGATTTGGTGCCCAATGTACATTATAGAGGTTGAGGCACTCCTTATCATTCAAACATCTTAGATGAGCGCATAGGAAAGGAAAAAGCTCTAAGTTTTATCATCATGAGTGCCTAATATCAAGAGACTTTAATGGCTCAAACCTTAGCATGGAGTCCTAAGGCACATTTCATGTCTCCTTTCATCTAGTTTGGCGCCCTTATGTAGATTTTTCAACTTGATTTGGCGCCCTATATGTGAAGGAAGATCTAAAGGCATGAAAGTGGATGTCATATTACAAGAGTTTGGATCATCAAAATTGAAATAAATAAGTCTATTAAGCTTGGGCACCCTTGGTCTTCTTTTCATTCATTATGAGCGCCTTGGGAGAATGGTATATAGGTCATCATCATGATTGGGCGCCCTGGATCCAGAGTGTTGGAGAGATCATCAAATGGTGTCTAGTAGGGTGAGTTATGAGTTTGGTTGCATCAGGAGCAGGACACCAAAAATGCATAACATGATGATGTAAAAATGTGTACATATGTGTAAAAATGCAGGAGGAAATAAAAAAAGACAAACCTTACAAATTAATGTGCATACTTACAACTCAATGTAACATAACTTTACAAAATCAATGTGAATACTTACAAATTAATCTAATGAACCATCCAGGTCTGCTCTATTCTTTATTGTGTCAAGTATTGCTTCATGGTCAAACTCACGCAGCTTCCACAATATTTTATTCAAAGGTCTACCCCGATACTTTATCAAATGAACATTGGATGCCACGACAAGGTTCTGTTGATGATTGTTTTGATGCAATCATAACAATAAGTTAAAATTCACATATAATGAACTGAAACTATACTTGAAAGATAAGAAAGAATCATTTAAGATTCAATTAATCCCAAGTCTACAATGGTACTGTTGGTCAAATTCAGTTGGTCAATGTGAAGCTGTAATGTTGAAGGGGCCTTACGTAGTTTAGAGTTGCTTGTGGTTTACTGGACTCAAACATATGCAAAAGATCATGAGATATGTCAATACTTTTCATTCCTTTGCATAAAAGTGCTACTGTGCTGCAAGTTTTAGATGGTTTTCTTGAATTATTGCAGCTTTCTCCTTTATATATTTATGAAAACTGTCTACCTTAAACTCTGTTATGCATGCTTCTTCAAATTTGAGACAATTTCCTTTAGATTTCTATGTTTTTAGCTAAATATTCAGATGGGTTGGGAAAAGTTAAAAAGATCTATTCTACACCTCATTTACTCTACCGAAGGATCTAATTGTTCTGTTATGCACTATGTAAATACCACAGTAATTTGATCAAATCCATAGTAAAAACCTTAAATGCAAGTTCTGAGCATTTTCACAAACATACATTTAAAATTGTAAGCTCTCAAAGATAATATTTCAAAACACAAAGAAGAGCAGGAGAACACTTAGAAGATAGATGCAGAACTCCAGATTCTATTGTATTCGAAACAAACAGTCATACATGATTTACAACGTAGGAATGACTCTTAGTTTCATTGATCAAACTACAGAGAACTCACAAGCTTTACAGATACAGTAAGGAAGCCAGACATTCCACGTGCACCTTACTGCAGACAACAGGTGACCTCCTTCTTCTACTTCTAATCTAAACAAAGCTAACTTGTTGTGTTTTCCTAAAAATTCCTGTGTAGCCCCTGTGTAAAGTATTACAGTGCAGAGAGGCACAATATAAAGACTTTCTAATTGTCATCACTACAGTAAAAAAACTAACTAAACCCCTAGTTCAAACCCTTGGTTACAGCAATAAATATAGGTGAACCAGTCCTTCAAAATATCTCTTAGCAGTGTCAAATCTGGGTGAAATATTGCCCCTTCTGAGAAGCTCTGGCAGCTCAGCAATAACTTATGTTTATCTGCTGCAATAATGTTCTCAGCTGCAACTTTGTCCTTCACTTGAATGGCCTTGACTTGTTCGCACTTCATCTTTATCTTCCTGCTCCTGAGATTGGATTTTCTTCCTCCATGATGTCATTGTGATCAAGTTCCAGCCGCTTCCTCAACTGCAAGCCTGCAAGACAAGACAAGCAATAAGTATCAAATTTACCAAATGAACAGTAGGAAACCAAAATATCTATTTAAATCAAGGTGACTGGGCAAAAAGTGGAAATCAGATCCAAAATTAGCAGAAACCACATCCAAAACTGCATACAGATGTTCAAAATGTTATGGGTCAACCATCGCTGACCAGAAAAATGCCATGGGCACCAAAAATGTGCTTAAAAAATCCTATCGCTTTCCATTTCCCACCCATCGGCATGAGAAACACTATCGGCGTGTCCAAAAATACTCGGGCCGATCATCGCTATTTGGCCGATGGCCTTACTCGCTTATTCATCTCTTCATCGGTGAGATCCACATTATCGGCGTGATAAAAAACCTCTTTACCGATTTCCATTGTTTGGCCGATGCTCTTTTCTCTTTTGTTTTTTCCTTATGTTCATCGGGCTGATATTGCCCATCGGTGTGTCTCAAAATACACGAGCCGATGGCCCCTTGCGCTTTATTTCCTCTTCATCGGCGAGAGATTCGCCATCGGCGAACTCCATATTATTTCCACCGATCATTCTCTTCTCACCGATGTCCTTCATCGGTATGACTCCTACCGATGACTCCCTCATAGATCGCCATCAGCATGAGAATTGCCATCGGTGACTCACAAATTTCCTCTGCCGATGTCCTTCATTATACCGACAACCCTATATTGGCGAGAGCTTCATATATCGGCGAAGGCCTAAAAAACCTGGTCGACAACTACTACTATGCCGATAGCCCTTGGCTATCGGCGAGACCATATCCTTTAGCATGATGAATTCAAACTCGGCCGATCACTTTATGTTACGCCGATGACTTATATTCGGCCACAGGCTCACCGAAGCCTCCTCGTTTATTGAACTATTGAACCATTGCACCCCACCATAAGGTTCAATGCGTGGTTCAATGATACATCCCTTATGGAAGGCAACCACACACGACTTCGACTGCTTAGAAGAAAATGAACCTCGCGAACCTTGAATCATTGAACCTTCGAAAAAAAAGGTTCACACAGATGGTTCAACGCGACGGTTCAACGATATAATAAAACAACAGTTCACCCCTTGAGTCATTTTTTTTAACATGCTAAACCATTTGAACCAAAAAAAGGTTCAATACAATGGTTCAACGTGGCGATTCAACGCACAGGTTCGGACCTTAAAAACATTGCCAATGAATGAATAATGGCGATCAAAGTGTGTCGATGTATTTTCTGCAAAACAATCAAATGTAAGATACAGAGTGGAACCCAGACAAAATTGCCCATGACCTGGAACCACTAAGTATGAATTTTTTCGAAATTTAAAATGAATGCCAACAAGAAAAAAAGCAAACAACTGACTGTTTATCATGCAAAACTTGATAGTACATTTTACGTAAATGATCATAACTTGCAAAATATGATGAATTTTAAGATGGTTCAAAAAGCAACCCTGGCTCATTTTTCACAAGGAATCCAACCATATCATGCAATGGTATTGAAAATGCATTTTTCCATATTTTTAACAAGGTTTGCAAATTTGACTCCCCTTTTCCCTTACCACCAGACAGAAAAAAAAACACAAGCAGAAGCAACAAGCAAAGCCACAGCGGGGGTCCTCATTTTGCTAAGGAGCAAAATGGGGCGTGTTGTGAACATCACAACAACTAGCAACCAAACAAAACAATTAAATTCAAAGTGTTCAAGAAAACTAGATGAAATGAATCCATAACTTCTGACTATCTTTCCTGCAAATTACTATTCAGCTTGAGACTTAAGGCATTCAATAAGGGTGCATGAATTTCCATTTTCAGTTTAATTGTGTGCACATGATTAATTATCCTCATCTTGAAGATTGGTTGAACAAACCAATGACTGACATTAGCCTACGTAGGTGAGGATATTCCCTCATAGCCGACCAGATAGAGCCTTGCTGCCAGCGAGCGTCCATAGCCCCAGCAAGGTTATCGTTACAATTCTCCTAAGTGGAGCCCCACTGCCAGCGAGCGTCTATAGCCCCGATAGAGTTACTTAGATGGCTTAATCTAAATTTTTAGTATAATCCACTTTATTTATTTATTTATTTATTTTTTTGATTTTGAAAGACTTCACAAGATATAGCAATTTGTAACTTCATGATGCAAGGAGTGGACACTTGCTAAAATTAAGCTGAGAATTGTAATGGTAGCAAGGGTAACCTCTGATTTTTCACCTAATATATACACTGGTAAGTTCAACAAACCCAAGGATTTTAGGTGTGTCATCATGAGAAACTTGCTTCGAATTCTCAATCACATTTATTGAATACGAAACTTCGGAAGATAAATAACTCTCTACATTCATGACAGTAACAAGTTATGTGTAAATTGCAAATGATTAACTTGAATATCCTAAATTTTATATTGTTTTGAATGGTTGCTAGTTTGCTCCTTAATACTCTAAAGAAAAATAAAGATCCCTGCTGAGGAGACAACAAACAAACCAAACAAACAGGCTGTACAAAAAGCAAAAAGTAGAAAAAATTGTACAAACAGAAAGAAACAGGAAAAAGAAACAGAAAGGAACTATACAAACAACTAACCCAAAAAAGAAAACAACAAAAGAAGAACTGTACATTACTTACAGCACTTTACATTAAAATGGACTGCCCTTTACCTCAGGCCTGGAAGTAGTGTTTCAAATGCTGGCCATTAACTGGTAATGGCACATCTTCTCCAATCAAGGTCTTAAGTCTGAATGTGTTATCTCCTATTATTTCTGAGACTTGTAATGGACCCAGCCATAATTTATCAAATTTTCCATGGCTTCCTTTCTTTTCATGTGCTTTATCCCAACACAGCACTAAGTATGATATACCAAATGTTTTGACTCTTGCCCTTTTATCAAACCACCTCTTAACAACTGCTTGGTGTTTGGCAAACTTCTCGATGGCTTGACCTCTTTTCTCCTCTAGTTGCAACATTTGCACTATTCTGGCTTCCCTATGGTTATCAAAGCCTAGATACTCATTGGCAAACTTCCAGGTTGGTATTCTCAGATTTACTGGAAGTATGGGATCAGTCCCATAAACTAAATGATAAGGTGTGCTACCTAAAGCTGTTTTAAACTTGGTCCTATCTACCCATAATGCATATCTTAATAGGGTATTCCACTCTCTAGGACTCTTCACAATTAACTTCTTGATTATATCTAATAAAATTTTGTTTGTTGATTTAGCCAGTCCATTACCTTGAGGGTAATAATTCGAAGAAAACCTTAAAATGATCCCGTATTCAAATGCCCATTTAGAAAACTTTAAAGAAGAGAAAGCAGGGCCGTTATCACATACCAATGAATAGGGAGTTCCAAACCTGGTGATGATGTTTTCTTCAAGGAACTTGATAACTACCTCAGTTGTGGAAAATTTGCAACAGGTGGCCTCAGTCCACCTTATACAGTAGTCTGTTACGGTCAGTATAAATTTGTGTCCAGCAGAAGATGGGGGATTGATGACTCCAATAAAATCCAAGCCCCACTGTGCAAACGGTCTTGATTCAATCACAGGTTGTAGTGGATTGGCCTGATTTCTCCCTTTATCTACTGCAGTCTGACAGATGTGGCAACTTCTGATGTGACTCTTAGTGTCTTTGAACATCGTGGGCCAGTAATAGCCCGCCCTCAGTATTTTGTGTGTTGTAGCTAGATGGGAACCATGGTCGGTTCCGTACTTGTCATGTAGTTCTATCAACACTTTATCAGCTTTAGCTCTGTTTATGCATCTCAGATAAATTCCATCATGGTTCTTCCTGAATAGAAGACCTCCTTGCACCATAAATTTTTGTGCTTTAATCTTCAAAGCTCTACTCTGAGAAGCTTTCATCCTATTTGGGTACTTTCTAGTTATCAAGAAGGTGTTTAAATCATCATACCAGTCTGATGCGTTTTGGGAATTCAATACGTACTGCTGTTTTATCAAATTTGGATCCATATTTGCTATTGTCTGCACCAACGCTTGCCCTCTGACCAGCTTCATGGGAATGATTTCCATGTCAAATTCTTGCAGCGTGGTGATCCACTTGGCTCTTTTTTCTCCAGGCTCGTTCTGCATCAGCAACATTCTTACTGCTGCGTCTGGCACTATGGCTTTGATTTGGCTGCGCAGAATGTAGTGTCTAAATTTTTTCACAGCCTTTACTAATGCAAATGCCTATCTCTTAGTGTCTAGATACCTCAGTTGTGCATCCTTCAAAGGTGTGCTCATAAATGCTATGGGCCTCTCTTCATTGTTTTCACCTTTCTGTGTCAAGGCAGCCACGACCGAATGAGAAGATGCAAAGGAGTAGATGTAAAACGGGCTTGTGTAGTCTGGACTTGCCAATACAGGGGCATTAGAAATTGCCTCCTTGATATCTTCAAATGCAGCTTTGGCCACTGGCATCCATTCCATCTGTGCATCCTTCTTCAACATGGCATTTAACGGCTGCACGATCTCTGCGAAACCTGTTATAAACTTCCGAACAAAGTTAATTTTGCCAAAAAATGATTTCAACTCTTTCCTACTATTCGGTATTTGTAAAATTTTTATGGATTCTATTCTATCCAGATCAATTAAAATTCCACCTTCAGAAATGACATGGCCTAATAATTTACCTTCAGTTACACCAAATATACATTTCTTAGGATTAAGGGAAATCCCATACCTTTCACATCGCTTGAGTATTTTCCTGAGATCTTCAGCGTGAGTGGATGCATCCTTGGAATACACAGTTAAATCATCCATATACACAACAATGCACTTACCTGATAATCCACAGAATGCAATGTCCATGGCTCTGTGAAAAGTGGCACCTGCATTGATTAGACCAAAAGGCATTCTTCTATACGCATAATTTCCCCATTTACAAGTGAAGGTGGTTTTTAGTCTATCTTCTCTATCAATTAAGACCTGGTTATAACCTAAAAAACCATCTAAAAAAGACATCATCCTTGCGCCATTTACTGCTTGTAGCACTTCGTCTATTGGAGGTAGAGGATAATTATCCTTTTCAGATGCCTTGTTTAAATTTCTAAAGTCTACGCATAACCTGATGTCTCCATTTTTCTTCCTTACTGGTACTAAGTTAGCTACCCAGACAGAATGTCTAACTGGGAAAATTATTCCAGCAGACAACAATTTTTTAACTTCCTCAAAGATTAAAGGCTCTAGAATGGCATTCACAGGCCTCTGTTTCTGCCTAAATGGTTTGACTTCTTTTCTCAAAGGTATCATATGAGTTATGATGGACTCATCAAATGTTTTCAAGTCTTCATAAGTCCATGCTATTACGTGTTTATATTCTTTCAGAACGTCCAAAACCTCTTTTCTAATTTTCTCAGAGCAAGCTTTCCCAATTAGTACATTTTGTGGATTTTGCTCTGTCCCTAAGTTATGTAAATCACACTTACCCCCTTCTATTTTGGGCAAGTCCTTTTGTCTCATTACTCCATCGAAGTCAAAGATATGTTCTAATTCAATTACTCCTCTTGGTAAGAAGTTGCTCTTCAAGTTGATTATATCTTCTTCGTCCCATGTTACTTCAGGCCTTTCTTGTTCCTCAATGATTTGAGCCTCAAATGCCTCATTACAAGTCAGAAAATCAATAATTTGTTGGTCCCCTCCAAATACCTGAAAGTGTGTAACGTTGTCTGGTATACTGGGCACGTTAACTAGCTCAACAGTAAATCATCTCAATCCTGATAGTGTCAATGGTTCTAATGTACTAGCAGCAACTGCCAGCGCATCGGGCCTGTGGTTCAGGTCTCTGGGGATGTGCTCTATGTTAAAAGCATCAAATGAATCTATTAAACCCCATACTCTATGTTTGTAACTAATCATTTTCTTGTAATTGTAGGCATATAGTTTCCTCACTTGTCTGACTACTAATTCAGAGTCTGAAAATACTCTGATTATTTTCACCCTTTTCTTGATGGCCATGACAAGTCCTAAAATTAGGGCCTCATATTCAGCAATATTGTTAGTACAGGGAAATTGTAATCTATATGCTACCAGATGTGATTTACCTTGAGGATCTATGAGTTCAACACCTACACCTGCACCCTGTTTTTATTTGGACCCATCACATTTTAATGTCCACATGCCCTCTTTACTTTTATGACCTTTTATCTTAGCATGCATTATCTCTTTTATTGCCTGTGGGGTGTTGTCTTGTCTATTCATGGGTTTTTCTATCTGGTTAACTTGCATATGTGTGTTTTTAGTTTATAACTCAGAAAGACAACTACCCTTGTCTTGTATTTCTTTTCCTAAATCTGGAATCAAGGCATCTATATCATCCTGAACATATTTCTGTGTTGGATCAGGATTCTCATTTTCCTCTTGTAACTCTATCCTCCCTATGCATTTTTTGTATTCATATTCAATGATGTCTTTGCATATTTCACAACTCTCCTTAGAATGTTGCCTATCATGGACTCTACACCTATTTTTATACAATTTACATTGGACCAGGAGATTGTGTTTAACGCATTCTTTCACTTCTTGTCTAATGGCATGACCAAATTTGCCTATTGCATTATTTTCTTCATTTGAAGAATTTCCATCAGACTCAATGAATAATGCAGTCCTATTGCTGACACATTTTTTCCTAATGTTTAACATCATGATCTCTTCAATCTGCACCCCATTGTTGGTAATTCTATACACACCCGGTTCAACAGCAGCATATAATATTTCATTAGTTCGATTATATTCTGTTATCATATGTTTCATTCTGGGCTCTGCCTCTATTCTGATCTGGTTTGGGACACCTCTCCAAGGTAACCACATATGTGAAAAGTCAGTGGCCATATATCTGTTTAATGTCTTGGACCAATCCCTACTCAGCAACATTCCATAATTTACAGGTATATCCACTACTTGAATGTCAATGATTTGGCTTACCCTAGGGTCTGAGGCTAATTGCATTTGAATGTTCATGAGTTCTCCTATCACACTAACCTCAGTCTTATCTAATTGTGTGACAACCTTGGTAGATTTGGTAGGGGTCAGCCCGAGAGTTTTACATATTCCTAAGGGCATTACGTTGGCTGAGGCACCAGAGTCTACCATGCAATTGTGTATGTTCTTCCCACACAATCTAATAGTTAACAAGAAAGGGGGAGTATCCCTCTTATCCGTATGTATTACTACATTTGTGTTGGAAGGCTGCTCAACTTTCTTACTTTTCTCTTTAGGTGGTGAATCACTATTAGGAACAGTTATATCAGCAGACACCTCGTTTGTCATGGATGTATCCAAGGATTTTATAAAAGCATTTCTAATCCCTAGGGTCTTCAATAATTCATTTAGAGGTATACTGACCTTAATTTTCTTTATTTCTTCTGACAAGTAATTCATTAACCTTGTTGTCTCTATTGCTTCAGTTTTACTTGTTTGGTCTTTTTGTACTACTGTTCCACTATTTGTGTGCTGATTAGCTTTAAGTATGGTAGGATTGTTGCTAGCATTCTGATCTGGGGGTGTATTGATGTTATTCGGAGGAGTGGAAGTGGTAAAAGGTCCTCCTGGCCTAGGGTTGTTCCTCAAATTGTAGGTGTGGTTTTTATTTGTTTGTTGAAAGGCCTGCACCTCTTCTGTTTCATTTAATATCTCATTTTCAGATTCAAAGGGAAACTGAAAAGCATTTAACACAAAGGCTGATTCAGGATAAAGATTTTCAAAACAGTATGGTTCATCCTCTAACAATTCATCCTCTTTCTCTTCTACAGTTGCAAAGGTAAATGTTTCTAAGACTAATGCTGTGTCATATCCTGAGGGTACTACCTCATTACCCTTAGGAATAAGAAATTTAGAGGTAGGAGGTTGCACCTCTATGTTAAAAATGCTGGCTGCTAAGTGGAATTGTGGACAGTCGTGCTCAGCATGGGCATTGGTATTATGAAATCTGCACCAATTTTTGGGTGTTGTACTGGCTATTTGTATGCTAGCTATTTGTTTTGCATCATGATTATCTATATTCTCAAAAGGAGAAGCCAGAGTACCATTGTTGGGCCTAGTGTTCCATGTCTTGGGTGGCCTAGGTTGATTCTGATTTCTATTATTATTGCCCTAGGTCCTATTATCTATCATTGGCCCTCTATTTTGCATTGGTTGCCCCTGGTTGGGGCCTTGATGCTGATTATAGTTTTGGTTCTGATTGTACTGCTAATTTTGATTGAAACTATAGTTTTGATTTTGGCCTTGGTTGTGATTTTGATGTTGATTGTAGTTTTGGTTGCCTCTTCCATAGAGGCTCTCGTTTCTTAGTTGTGTCACTTCAGTGGTTAACCTTTTCAAATGTGCAGTGATCTCTTTGATTTCTTCCCTATCCTCTTGTGCTTTTGCCACAGTTGTATCCCTAGGAGGTTGGAAGAAAGGTTGACCATTGTTTTGACTGTTATTGGAAGTGCTAGCCGTGTAAGGAGCTATAGCTTGGATTGGGGTAGGACTATACACAGGTGTGTAAGGAGGAACCGGGCTTAATAGTGGAGTGTTCTACATAGGGGCTCCATTCCATGGCTGTGCCTGATTCTGCACTCCAAAATTTCCTCCATTAACAAATGGGCTATAAGTTGTATGCCTCATCTCTTGGTTCACCGAGGCTGCCTCTTTATAGGCTTTGGATATTGAATCTATGGCAGGTTTTCTTTTGACAAACATGGTAGTTAAAGGATCCAAGGCAGCATAGTACATAGCCAACAAGGGATCATCATCTACGGTATAAGGGGATACCAGCCTAGAATGGGTCTTTTGAAACCTGTCATTGAAATTATCAATCAGCTCTCCCTCACCTCATTTTATAGCAGCCAATTTATGATACAATACACAAGGGTCAATGGGTCCCCTAAATCTTGACAGAAATGCTTCTTCCATAAGTGGCCAGGAAGAAATGTAATCGTTGGGTAAGTTTACATACCAGCTAGAGGCTTGTTCATTAAAGGTGTAGGGAAACAATCTACACACCACATCCTCATGCTCTAACCTAGCTCTAAAACATGCTTCCTTAAATATTCTAATATGGTCTTCTGCGTTCTGATGCAACTGGTACTTGGGACATATCTTCTCCGGATTTTTGGGCATCTCATGATAATCATTGAAGAATATGGGAGAATTAACATCAAAATAAGCCATTGCAGGTGTTTGAGCTTGACCTAAACTTGTAGGAATACCTAGATTGATTGGTGGATTAGGATTTACAGGAGGATTGGGACCTCCAGGAGTGCCTGAACCAAGATTTAAAGATCTGAACAGTGATCTGTCAGGACTCACAATACTACAGATATTGAAAGGTGACCCAGGAGGTGTTCCAGATGAACTTCCTGTTTGCAATATTTTTGGATTCCAAATTAAAGGGTTTCTACTTTGCCTTGTATCAGGTAGTTGCACAAATATATCTCCTAAACCAGATTTAGACCTAGTCACTCTATTACTGTTATTAGCTAGTTTGAAATAAACTCTAACTCAAGAGGGCCCTCCTTCTAGCGCCAGAAAACTGTTGATGATTGTTTTGATGCAATCATAACAATAAGTTAAAATTCACATATAATGAACTGAAACTATACTTGAAAGATAAGAAAGAATCATTTAAGATTCAATTAATCCCAAGTCTACAATGGTACTGTTGGTCAAATTCAGTTGGTCAATGTGAAGCTATAATGTTCAAGGGGCCTTACGTAGTTTAGAGTTGCTTGTGGTTTACTAGACTCAAACTTATGCAAAAGATCATGAGATATGTCAATACTTTTCATTCCTTTGCATAAAAGTGCTACTGTGCTGCAAGTTTTAGATGGTTTTCTTGAATTATTGCAGCTTTCTCCTTTATATATTTATGAAAACTGTCTACCTTAAACTCTGTTATGCATGCTTCTTCAAATTTGAGACAATTTCCTTTAGATTTCTACGTTTTCAGCTAAATATTCAGATGGGTTGGGAAAAGTTAGAAAGATCTATTCTAAACCTCATTTACTCTACTGAAGGATCTAATTGTTCTGTTATGCACTATGTAAATACCACAGTAATTTGATCAAATCCACAGTAAAAACCTTAAATGCAAGTTCTGAGCATTTTCACAAACATACATTTAAAATTGCAAGCTCTTAAAGATAATATTTCAAAACACAAAGAAGAGCAGGTGAACACTCAGAAGATAGATGCAGAACTCCAGATTCTATTGTATTCGAAACAAATAGTCATACATGATTTACAACGTAGGAATGACTCTTAGTTTCATTGATCAAACTACAGAGAACTCACAAGCTGTACAGATATAGTAAGGAAGCCAGACATTCCACGCGCACCTTACTGTAGACAACAGGCGACCTCCTTCTTCTACTTCTAATCTAAACTAAGCTAACTTGCTGTGTTTTCCTAAAAATTCCTGTGTAGCCCCTGTGTAAAGTATTACAGTGCAGAGAGGCACAATATAAAGACTTTCTAATTGTCCTCACTACAGAAAAAAACTAACTAAACCCCTGGTTCAAACCCCTGGTTACAGCAATAAATACAGGTGAACCAGTCCTTCAAAATATCTCTGAGCCGTGTCAAATCTGGGCAAAATATTGCCCCTTCTGAGAAGCTCTGGCAGCTCAACAATAACTTCTGTTTATCTGCTGCAATAATGTTCTCAGCTACAACTTTGTCCTTCACTTGAATAGCCTTGACTTGTTCGCACTTCATCTTTATCTTCCTGCTCTTGAGATCAGATTTTCTTCCTCCATGATGTCACTGTGATCAAGTTCCAGCCGCTTCCTCAACTACAAGCCTGCAAGACAAGACAAGCAATAAGTATCAAATTTACCAAATAAACAGTAGGAAACCAAAATATCTATTTAAATCAAGGTGACTGGGCAAAAAGTAGAAATCGGATCCAAAATTAGCAGAAACTGCGTCCAAAACTGCATACAGACGTTCAAAATGTTATGGGTCAACCATCGCTGACCAGAAAAATGCCATGGGCACCAAAAATGTGCTTAAAAAATCCTATCGCTTTCCATTTCCCACCCATTGGCATGAGAAACACTATCGGCGCGTCCAAAAATACTCGGGCCGATCATCGCTATTTGGCCGATGGCCTTACTCGCTTATTCATCTCTTCATCGGCGAGATCCACATTATCGGCGTGATAAAAAACCTCTTTGCCGATTTCCATTGTTTGGCCGATGCTCTTTTCTCTTTTGTTTTTTCCTTATGTTCATCGGGCTGATATTGCCCATCGGCGTGTCTCAAAATACACGGGCCGATGGCCCCTTGCGCTTTATTTCCTCTTCATCGGCGAGAGATTCGCCATCAGTGAACTCCATATTATTTCCACCGATCATTCTCTTCTCACCGATGTCCTTCATCGGTATGACTCCTACCGATGACTCCCTCATAGATCACCATCGGCATGAGAATCACCATCGGCGACTCACAAATTTCCTCTGCCGATGTCCTTCGTTATACCGACAACCCTATATCAATGAGAGCTTCATATATTGGCGAAGGCCTAAAAAACCTGGCCGACAACTACTACTAGGCCGATAGCCCTTGGCTATCGGCGAGACCATATCCTTCGGCATGATGAATTCAAACTCGGCCGATCACTTTATGTTACACCGATGACTTATATTCGGCCACAGGCTCACCGAAGCCTCCTCGTTTATTGAACTATTGAACCATTGAACCCTGCCATAAGGTTCAATGTGGCGGTTCAACGATACATCCCTTATGCAAGGCAACTGCACACGACTTCGACTGCTTAGAAAAAAATGAACCTCACAAACCTTGAATCATTGAACCTTCAAAAAAAAGGTTCACGCGGATGGTTCAACGCGACGGTTCAACGATATAATAAAACAACAGTTCACCCCTTGAGTCATTTTTTTTTAACATGTCGAACCATTTGAACCCTGAACCATTGAACCAAAAAAAGGTTCAATACAATGGTTCAACGCGGCGGTTCAACGCACAGGTTCAGACCTTAAAAACATTGCCAATGAATGAATAATGGCGATCAAAGTGTGCCGATGTATTTTTTGCAAAACAATCAAATGTAAGATACAGAGTGGAACCCAGACAAAATTGCCCATGACTTGGAACCACTAAGTATGAATTTTTTCGAAATTTAAAACGAATGCCAACAAGAAAAAAGGTAAACAACTGACTGTTTATCATGCAAAACCTGATAGTACATTTTACCTAAATGATCATAACTTGCAAAATATGATGAATTTTAAGATGGTTCAAAAAGCAACCTTGGCTCATTTTTCACAAGGAATCCAACCATATCATGCAATGGTACTGACAATGCATTTTTCCATATTTTTAACAAGGTTTGCAAATTTGACTCCCCTTTTCCCTTACCACCAGATAGAAAAAAAACACAAGCAGAAGCAACAAGCAAAGCCACAGCAGGGGTCCTCATTTTGCTAAGGAGCAAAATGGGGCATGTTGTGAACATCACAACAGGTTCAAGTAATGAAGAATCTTCCGATGCATGTCAAAGTCTTGAAATAGCCAAATATTAACACTCTTATGTGGGTACCTTCTAAGCCATGTTCCAATAATAACCACTGATCCTATAGGGTATTCAATGTTTTCTCCATCTGTAACAGGGGCCTCTAATTTCTTTTTGGCCTCAACACAACGACATAAGTAATAATCTATTCCCTCTTCATTATCTTCATCTGCAATAACTGCATATACATGCCCTACATTGATATGTGTAGCAAATTAGATGAAATTAGTCAACATTACAAAAACACTACAAAGTAAGATGACATTACCTGGTTGAACTAGATGAAATTAGATGCATATACGTGCCTTATATTACCTGGTTGAACTAAATCTGATATGTGGTCAAAGTCAACTGACAATTCCATCTATGTTACTTCCAGTGCCGTCAGGGGTCGATACGTGTCAAGTGGGCTAAGATAACTTAATTGCCATTTGTCAACCCACTCCTTTGACTCGCACTCATCCCAGACTTGAATTGTATAGGAAGAACAAAAGCATGACATCTTTCATGTATGGATAATCCATGAACCTGCAATTGAGCTTCTGAAAGAGTGCATCTCATTTGATCCTGTCAATGTACAACAATCCTCATATGGTGCAATGCTAGTATCATCTATCAACTAAAAAAATCTACGAACTAAAGACTTACCTTCATTACCTGGACCCATGGAAGCATTACACCACTCGACAATCAATTTTGCATCTGTCAACTTTGCATTGTCTTTATACTTTAACTCTTTTCGTGCTATGGCTCTTTTGATACATGCTCCTGCACCATCATGCTCCCCCTTTCCATGCCCGGCCTCACAAAAGTTCCACATATGTTGAATACCTATAAAATTATGCCTCCTACTTAGCCAATAGAAATTTCGCGAGTTCTTGAATTGTGACGCACAATTATCCAACCATATGATATGCTGACTGAACGATATGCCCCTTCTAGCCAAATCATTGTAGAACACCTGAAAGCAACCTTACAGGAACTTCGTAGAATACGTACAATCATCACTAATATAGAAATTATACTCCCTTATGATCTTTCTATCATCCTCTGTACTATCATTCGCATGAATGAATGCGATGTGCACAAATATAGAAACCTGTGTGGAGTTGTAATATTGTGATTGCACCTCACGCTGTGGTTGTAGACTGTAGTTCTCTACAAAGTCGACAACTGAAACAATGCTACCAACCGGAAATGTGTCCTTGCATAACTTGAATTGCAAGTCCAACCATCGATCTCTATGGGCATGTCTTGCATACTCATACACTATGCTGTCACGAAATATAGGCATAAACTGATACACTAGAATCTTTTAAATAATTAATTCACACCTCTTTGCTTCTTGACCATCTTTTGTATTGTATGCCACTGTTTTATACTTGCCAAACTCTACTAGTTCGTTTCCAACCGCATGTGTTATTTCCATATGTTCACATATTGGCAAATGTTGCAAGTCACCGCAACGATGACATGTGCCATCCAAGAATAATTTCTTGCAGAATATTTGACCTTCCTCTCTTTCACATAAAATTCTTGATATGAAGTCTCTTGAAGATGTTGGTGGGGCACATATGGCACAACCCTACAAATCATTGTTAGTATGCATATCTAAACATATAGACCTATAAGCATCAAAATGGTTAGAAAATTCAATATGTAATCTACAACAAAAAGTAGTGCGTGTGTGATTTATCTTAACATAGAAAGGTTTTAGCATTTCAAAATATCTTTGACAAATTTTAATTTGAGGATACTTCTCTAGAAATTTACCATAAAACTGTGTTTGAGTCTCATCCAAAAAATGCTTTAGATGTGGCTCGCGGTTCTGACTACCAATTCTCCTTCTTACCACATCCCTTTGATTCGGAGATACCCTTGTGTAATTCTTCCAAAAGTCTTCAATTAGTGATCTCAATGCTTCAACAATTAGTTTATCTTTTCGTGGTAGTCTCCCCGAGAACGCCCATAATTCATGGGCATTAGTGTCCTCAATTCTGTGGCATCTTCCAACAGCTCTTGATAAAGTTTTCCTATTAATTCTCAATTCTTGACTTGTCTTTCTAATGAGACGAGCTTTCCTAGTTTGACTACTTACTATAGTCGATGTAATCACACGTCGTGTTGCATTACTATCTTTTGTGCATGAGGTGTTACCCACACTCTCATACACACTCATTAGATTCTTGACAATAGATTTTTCACTTGAAGCCTCTGATGTTCTCAACCCAAGAATCTTCATGATAGACCTATACTTTATACTTCACATCATTTCAATGAATAGTTGACATCTTGCAGTCTCATTTAACTTTTCAAAGAACAATCTCCAAATCTTATTAGCATATCTTCTACAAGTGCATTTTGGAATCTTACCTTCCATTGGCTGCAAAATATTCTCATCAATATCAATCAAATACTTTGGCTTTCTATGCAAAATTCTAGGTGGTGTCAAGTTAGATAAATTCATCTCAACATTAGGAATTTCATCAATATTTAAATGAGATGGGTTAGATGGCATACCTTCGATCGAAGATGGAATAGATGACATACCTTAAGGTTGAGGTGGGAACGATGGTGTACCTCCTTCATCACCTGTGAGTGATGATGTACTCTCAACTTGAGATGTGGTAGATGGTGTCCCTACATGTTGACTTGTGGTAAAGGACGTGTCTCGAACTATGGTATTCAAATCTCTCGTAACATGAAGTTTTTGCATTTGTTCTCTTTGTGCTGCCAATACCATATCTCTTTGTGATGGTTGTGGTTCCTCTTCAATTGGTATGTCTTCATTTATCATGTCCAATTTCCTCTTCTCACGAAGTTCCCTCATAGCCATTGCTTTCTTTGCATCCTTAGCTTCTATCTCTTCCTGTGTTGGTTTAATTCTTGATCATTTCCTTGGCATGACGGAGAATTTGTCTGTAGCATGATAAAGAGACCAATATTAGTTCCTAAGAAATGAATACATGATAATAGTGGGATTGTATTTTTTTTATGTTGTAAGGATTTATTCTTGTATAGTTTGACATCATGGTATGAACTAAGGTTTGTTTATTACACATAATTATTAAAGAGCCCAAGTGTAGAAAATATACATGGCATCATGTGAGATTGTAGGTTGCTTTCTTGATTGGAAATGTGTCTATTTTAAACATGTATGATAAAGCATGATAAAGTAATTCAATCCGAAATAAGGAAAATGCAAATAACATGCATGTAAAGAATTGACATACCTAAAAAATGAAGATTTGAATGGAGAGAGTACCCAATTATGTAGTGTTTTTATCTTCTTGCATCAAACTCCTCAACAATTTGAGTTTTTCACCACTTGCTTCCTTTTCAATGTTAAATTCCTAAAATTGAATCACAATTAACATTGCAACACTACAAAAATTGAAACTTGAATAGATATATATCAAACTTGGTGTGAAAACTATGTTATTTCCTCCTTCTCAAGTTGGCAAAGCAAAAAAGGTGGTGGAAAGATCATGCAAAGGTGGTACAATGTGTCAAATGTGCATGTGAACTTCCCAAAAGCATGAAAGCACTTCTTTTTTGTCAGAGCACACACAGAATCAGTAAGAAAATAGAGCATGTGGGCCTAGATCATGGGGGTAACCACTTTTTTACCGTTTCAATAGAAATACAAAATGCGAGCGCGCTATAACGCACTCGTGTTTTGTCTTGCAATAGATTCATCACATCCTTTGCATTGATCACATCTTTTTCCTGCAAGGGCTTCCCAGATGCTTCGCCATATGATAGGCATAACAATGAAGGGGCAAGCCCTCATAATCAAGTTCGTGATAGAAAATGCCCTCAACCCTCAACGTCAAACCCTAATCCCTAAATCCTCAACTTTGATCCCTCAACCCTCAACCCTCAATGTCAAATCCTAATCCCTCAACCCTCAAACCTATCCCTAAACCCTCAACCCTAAACGTCAAATCCTAATCCCTCAACCCTCAACCCTCAACATCAAATCCTAATCCCTCAACCCTAATCCGTCATCCCTCAACATCAAATCCTAATCCCTCAACCCTAATCCGTCATCCCTCAACTCTAATCCCTCATCCCTAAACCCTAAATGCTATCCCTAATCCTACACCCTCAACAGACTCGATACTATTCCTTAAACTCTAATCCCTTATCCCTAAACCCTCCAACCCTATCCCTAATCCTTACAACCCTCAACCCTAATCCCTCAACCCTTAACTCTGATCCATCAACCCTCAACACTATACCTTAAACTCTAATCCCTTCAACCTCAACCCTATCCCTAAACCCTTGACCCTTGAACCTCAACCCTCAACCCTCGACGTCAAACCCTAATCCCTCAACCCTTAACTCTGATCCCTCATCTCTCAACCCTAACCCTAAACCCTCAACCCTCAACATCAAATCCTATTCCCTCAACCCTTCATTCTAATCCCTCAACCCTAAACCCTATCCCTAAACCCTCAACACTATACCTTAAACCCTAATCCCTCAGCCCTCAACCCTAAACCTTATCCCTAAACCCTAATCCCTCAACCCTCAACCCTAATCCGTCATCCCTAAACTCTAATCCCTCATCCCTAAACCCTAAATGCTATCCCTATTCCTACACCCTCAACATAATTGATACTATACCTTAAACCCTAATCCCTTATCTCTAAACCCTCCAACCCTATCCCTAATCCCTAAATGCTATCCCTAATCCTACACCCTCAACAGAATCGATACTATACCTTAAACCCTAATCCCTATCCCTCAACCCTTAACCCTTAAAACTTAAACCCTATCCCTACACCCTCAACACTTGGCACTATATCTTAAGCCTTAAACCCTCATCCCTAAAGCCTCAACCCTCAATCCTTAAACCTTCAACCCTAAACCCTATCCCTAATCCCTCTACCCTAGACACTCTAACCCTAACCTCGACATTAAATGCTAATCCGTCAACCCTAAACCCTAATCCTAAACCCTCAACCCTCAACCCTCAACACTATACCTTAAACCCTAATCCCTCAACCCTCAACCCTAAACCTTATCCCTAAACCCTAATCCCTCAACCCTCAACCCTAATCCATCATCCCTCAACTCTAATCCCTCATTCCTAAACCCTAAATGCTATCCCTATTCCTAAACCCTCAATAGACTCGATACTATACCTTAAACTCTAATCCCTTATCCCCAAACCCTCCAACCCTATCCCTAATCCTTATACCCTCCACACTCTACTTTAACCCTAATTCCTCGACCCTCAACCCTATCCCTAAACCCTTGACCCTCGAACCTCAACCCTCAACCCTCAACATCAAACCCTAATCCCTCAACCCTTAACTCTGATCCCTCGACCTTCAAACCTAACCCTAAACCCTAAACCCTCAACGTCAAATTCTAATCCCTCAACCCTTCACTCTAATCCCTCAACCCTAAACCCTATCCCTCAACCCTCAACACTATACCTTAAACCCTAATCCCTCAACCCTAACCCTAAACCTTGTCCCTAAACCCTAATCCCTCAACCCTCAACCCTAATCTATCATCCGTCATCCCTCAACTCTAATCCCTCATTCCTAAACCCTAAATGCTATCCCTATTCCTAGACCCTCAACAGGCTTGATACTATACCTTAAACCCTAATCCCTCTACCCTCGACACTCTTATTTAACCCTAATCCCTTGACCATTAACACTATCCCTCAACCTCAACCCTCAACCCTCAACCCTCAACTCTAACCATTAAACCCTAATTCATCAACCGTAAACCCTAATCCCTCAAACCTAAACCCTATCCCTAAACCATCAACCCTCAACACTATACCTTAAACCTTAATCCCTCAACCCTCAACCCTAAACCTTATCCCTAAACCCTAATCCCTCAACCCTCAACCCTAATTCCTCATCCCTCAACTCTAATCCCTCATCCCTAAACCCTAAATGCTATCCCTATTCCTAAACCCTCAATAGACTCGATACTATACCTTAAACTCTAATCCCTTATTCCTAAACCCTCCAACCCTATCCCTAATCCTTATACCCTCCACACTCTACTTTAACCCTAATTCCTCGACCCTCAACCCTATCCCTAAACCCTTGACCCTCGAACCTCAACCCTCAACCCTCAACATCAAACCCTAATCCCTCAACCCTTAACTCTGATCCCTCGACCTTCAACTCTAATCCTAAACCCTAAACCCTCAACGTCAAATTCTAATCCCTCAACCCTTCACTCTAATCCCTCAACCCTAAACCCTATCCCTAAACCCTCAACAGTATACCTTAAACCCTAATCCCTCAACCCTAACCCTAAACCTTGTCCCTAAACCCTAATCCCTCAACCCTCAACCCTAATCTGTCATCCGTCATCCCTCAACTCTAATCCCTCATTCCTAAACCCTAAACACTATCCCTATTCCTAGACCCTCAAAAGGCTTGATACTATACCTTAAACCCTAATCCCTCTACCATCGACACTCTTATTTAACCCTAATCCCTTGACCATTAACCCTATCCCTCAACCTCAACCCTCAACCCTCAACCCTCAACTCTCAACATTAAACCCTAATTCATCAACCCTAAACCCTAAACCCTAATCCCTCAGACCTAAACCCTATCCCTAAACCATCAACCATCAACACTATACCTTAAACCCTAATCCCTCAACCCTCAACCCTAAACCTTATCCCTAAACCCTAATCCCTCAACCCTCAACCCTAATCCATCATCCCTCAACTCTAATCCCTCATCCCTAAACCCTAAATGCTATCCCTATTCCTAAACCCTCAACAGACTCGATACTATACCTTAAACTCTAATCCCTTATCCCTAAACCCTCCAACCCTATCCCTAATCCTTATACCCTCCACACTCTACTTTAACCCTAATTCCTCAACCCTCAACCCTATCCCTAAACCCTTGACCCTCGAACCTCAACCCTCAACCCTCAACATCAAACCCTAATCCCTCAACCCTTAACTCTGATCCGTCGACCTTCAACCCTAATCCTAAACCCTAAACACTCAACATCAAATTCTAATCCCTCAACCCTTCATTCTAATCCCTCAACCCTAAACCCTATCCCTAAACCCTCAACAGTATACCTTAAACCCTAATCCCTCAACCCTAACCCTAAACCTTGTCCCTAAACCCTAATGCCTCAACCCTCAACCCTAATCTATCATCCGTCATCCCTCAACTCTAATCCCTCATTCCTAAACCCTAAACGCTATCCCTATTCCTAGACCCTCAACAGGCTCGATACTATACCTTAAACCCTAATCCCTCTACCCTCGACACTCTTATTTAACCCTAATCCCTTGACCATTAACCCTATCCCTCAACCTCAACCCTCAACCCTCAACCCTCAACTCTCAACATTAAACCCTAATTCATCAACCCTAAACCCTAATCCCTCAAACCTAAACCCTATCCCTAAACCATCAACCCTCAACACTATACCTTAAACCCTAATCCCTCAACCCTCAACCCTAAACCTTATCCCTAAACCCTAATCCCTCAACCCTCAACCCTAATCCCTCATCCCTCAACTCTAATCCCTCATCCCTAAACCCTAAATGCTATCCCTATTCCTAAACCCTCAACAAACTTGATACTATACCTTAAACTCTAATCCCTTATCCCTAAACCCTCCAACCCTATCCCTAATCCTTACACCCTCCACACTCTACTTTAACCCTAATCCCTTCAACCTCAACCCTCAACCCTCGACGTCAAACCCTATTCCCTCAACCCTTAACTCGGATCCCTCATCTCTCAACACTAACCCTAAACCCTAAACCCTAAACCCTTAACCCTCAACCCTCAACATCAAATCCTAATCCCTCAACCCTAAACCCTCAACACTATACCTTAAACCCTAATCCCTCAGCCCTCAACCCTAAACCTTATCCCTAAACCCTAATCCCTCAACCCTCAACCCTAATCCGTCATCCCTCAACTCTAATCCCTCATCCCTAAACCCTAAATGCTATCCCTATTCCTACACCCTCAACAGAATCGATACTATACCTTAAACCCTAATCCCTTATCCCTAAACCCTCCAACCCTATCCCTAATCCTTATACCCTCCACACTCTACTTTAACCCTAATTCCTCGACCCTCGAACCTCAACCCTCAACCCTCAACGTCAAACCCTAATCCCTCAACCCTTAACTCTGATCCCTCGGCCCTCGACACTACACCTTAAACCCTAATCTCTATCCCTCAACCCTTAACCCTTAAAACTTAAACCCTATCCTTACACCGTCAACACTTGACACTATATCTTAAGCCTTAAACCCTCATCCCTAAAGCCTCAACCCTCAATCCTTAAACCTTCAACCCTAAACCCTATCCCTAATCCCTCTACCCTCGACACTCTAACCCTAACCTCAACATTAAATGCTAATCCGTCAACCCTAAACCCTAATCCTAAACCCTCAACCCTCAACCCTCAACACTATACCTTAAACCCTAATCCCTCAACCCTCAACCCTAAACCTTATCCCTAAACCCTAATCCCTCAACCCTCAACGCTAATCCATCATCCCTCAACTATAATCCCTCATCCCTAATCCCTAAATGCTATCCCTATTCCTAAACCCTCAACAGACTCGATACTATACCTTAAACCCTAATCCCTTATCCCTAAACCCTCCAACCCTATCCCTAATCCTTACACCCTCCACACTCTACTTTAACCCTAATTCCTCGACCCTAAACCCTTGACCCTTGAACCTCAACCATCAACCCTCAATGTCAAACCGTAATCCCTCAGCCCTTAACTTTGATCCCTCGACCCTCAACCGTAATCTGTCATCCCTCATCCCTAAACCTTAAACACTATCCCTATTCCTAGACCCTCAACGGGCTTGATACTATACCTTAAATGCTAATCCCTTATCCCTAAACCCTCCAACTCTATCGCTTATCCCTTAACCCTCATGATTAATAGCCTTGAACGTAAAAAAATTTGAGTCGGACATAACGCGAGCACGTTATAACGCGCTCGCGTTATGTCAAACATGACAAAAGATAGACTTGCGGGAAAGAAAAATGCAAGGCAAAACATAACGCGAGCACGTTATAACGTGCTCGCGTTATTTCTTTCTTTGGGAATCCCAAGCCTTGGGCTTGGGATTTGCTTTGGATTTCCAACCCAAAGGCTTGGAGTGCCTTATGAACAGTCACAGACGTGTTTTTCTATATTCTTCAAAATTTCACATAATTTCGTTTGTGCTAACCCTCAGATTTGCACGTGTTTCAAGGTTGAACAAAACGAACACATGGGTAATGTTAGGCTTTCTCTTAGCTATTTGACGATGTGAATTTTTTCACATTTTAACAATGTTAAGCCTTTCATCTTTAATTTCTTTTGTTTGTGTGTCCGTTTTTAGGCAAAAACCACTGTTTGGTCTTTTTTTCATTGTAAAATAACTATTCATTCAAATTTCAAAAAAATTACATATTTAGAAACTAGACTCCATTCTACAAATATTAAAAAAATAAAAAAATAATTTTCAATTAGTTTTCAAAATTTATAGGGGTAGCACGACCAAAATTCTATTTTTTAGGATGTGTCCACTTTAAAAATTAGTAAAAAATCAAATATTCATCAAAAAATTATCAGAAAAATCAGGCATAAACTACATGCTATTAGCTAATTTCTCACTAAAGTGATTTTAAAAATACCAAAAAAAAGTTGACCTTTTGAAGGAGCCACAAAACATGCTATGTTATGTTTTTTTGACAGAAACAACACCAATTTCTGTGGCTCCCTCTTTTGAACCCCTTAATCTATGCCATTTTCAAAACAAAATAGTAGTTTAGAAAGTAGATTCGGAGCACTACGAACATTGTTTTGGTTGCATCTCCAAATTTTGAGTGTAACTATGCTCAATTTCTCATCCAAGGCCAGTATTTCCTAATTTCAGAAAAAAAGTGGCCACTTAAGACCCCTTTTTGGCCCCCCATCTTCTTGCACTTACCCACCATATTATTTTCAGTATGCTTATGAAAAGGATTAGTGAAGATTTGTAAATTCTGATTTGGTGGAGCAACCAACTTATTTCCATTGTCATTCACACCGATACCTGGATGACATTTGAATCTATAAGGTCTTGTATCTTATGTTTAAGACACATACATCGTTCAGTGTCATGTCCTTGTGTCTGATGATAATGACAAAAGGCATTAGCATCGAAGTAAGGTCCTTATTTACTAGGATCAATAGGTTTGATCAGGGGAAGTTTCAGGATATTATTACTCACAGCTTGATTCATGATAGAATGATAGGACTCGGTATCGGAGTAAACTTTCTTGGTTGATACGATTGTTTCTTTGTATTATTTATAGTAGACACATTTTTATTTGGTCCATTGATCTTGATGAAACCCCTACTATTGCTCCTTTTAAATTTGTTTTGTGATGATCCACCCATGGATTGTCCAACTTGAGCAGATGAGTTTTGGTTTTCATACTGACTAGACGAAAGTTGATAATCACAAAGGGCAGTGCATAAATGTTGAAAGGAGTTGTATTTCATCAAGAGAATCTTATCACGAATATTAGGTTGCAGATTTGTAATGCATATATTTTGAACATCCTCATCTTTCATCTGATATTGAATTTGTACAGAAAGTCCTTGATACTGACCATTGAATTCAGTCAACTTTTCTTTCAGACCTTGCTTACATTGAACCAAGTCAATAAGAGTGACTTGGTGTCTAATATTTGCTTGGAAGTTTTGTAAAAATTGATCAATCAACTATGAAAAGGAGTGTATTGAATTTGGAGGCAACGAGTAAAACCATTCTATAGTAGTATGTTTGAGAGATCGTGAGAAAAGTTATGCTAACAAATCCTCTTCAAAATAGAAATCACTACACATGGCTGTCAATGTGCCACATGGATATTAGGATCTACTTTTCCACCATATTTTTCAAAGCAAGGAGTCTCAAACTTCTCAGGCATAGAGGTTCTCAATATTGCATAGGATAATGGATTACGAGCATGATATGTTGGCAGACTAGGTTGCAAAGAATTTGTCAAGTTTGTTACCTTTTGTTGCAAAGCAGTCATGCCCTATAAAAGTTGGTTTAGGATGGCATCATTGGGAGATGCAGTTTGTTGTGAGGAATTAGAACCAAGGTGAGGAGGTGATTGAGCTTGAGATACAATAGGCGGAGATTGAGAATAAACTAATGGTAGTTGGCCATAATGATAGATGGAAGATGGTTGTGAGTATGTAATAGGTGGCTAGAAATGAGTGGAATAGATAGGTGGTTGAGAACAATTATGCATAGAGGAGGTCCCTTTAGGAACCAAATTTTGATAATCAAATCCCACAACTTTGTGATTAGTGCCATTAGATACTCCAATACTAGTGGTAGTATTACTACAAGCGTTCGCATTAGTTGTTAAGATCGTTGATGTAAAAGTGGATACTCCTGTATTTGGTATAGGTATGGAAAGTTGAGTATGAGATGGTGATAAAGTGTTATTTATCACTTGCACACATTCAGTCACCAGCATGATATTGGTTTGTACAATATGTGCTAGACCACAAAGTGTATTAACATCATCTTGTTCTTCTTTTATCAATTCTCTTATATTATGAATTGTAGGAATGACTTCTTTAGCTATTCTCTCATTTTCCATGAATGATTGAAATTCAGCTAGGTCTTTATCCAACTTCACTATATGCTCATCAGATACATATCCTGTTGCCTCAAGATTATTATCAACATCATGAAAAGTTTTTTCTTCCATTGAGGTTGGAGGATGTATAATATCTTGCCCAATTTGATTGTCTCCCTTTGTGAAGAAGGTGTCCAAAGTACCAACTTCTTCAAGAGCACTAGATCCCATTAATATTTTTCTTCTTCTTAAAGGGACATTGTTTTTAGGACAGCATGTCATAAAGTTTGTACAAAAGCATACAACACACACTACGTAAACTAAGAGAGCAAATCCTAGGAGAAGGATACGATTGACGGCTAAAATGCTTGATTTTGCGATACTTTTTCAAAGCCAATGAATGATACAAAGGATGTTGTAAGGGTTTCAGTCAAGGGCATCAAGCTATATGACTGATATTAGTCTAAAACAGCAATATAGTCACTCTCAACACACTCTTGACGCAAATCCAAGATAATGCCAAGTCAAAATATAGTGAAATTATGTCAAAATAGGCACTTTTTTCACCAAAATTCAATGCAAAAGAGAATAACAAAGAGTGTTGTGAGGAAAATGATGATGGAAATAAAATAATATCATAAATAACAGCCACTTGATGCAAAAATACCCAACACAACACGATTGTAGTGCCACTTAAGGTAAAACCCTAGTGAAAATATAGCAAAATATGCATTTTTTCACAGTTTGTCAACTCCAAGAACTAGCAAAAGGGGTGTTGTAAGGAATTTTAGGAAATAAAAAAATGAATATCAGTAATATCAGTCACCTCAATTCATAAAATTGATCACAACACTCTTGGAGTGCAAACTAGGCCAAACCCTAAGGCAAAAATAGCTAAAATGTGTAGATTTTTTTTGTCGAATTTTCACTACAAGAGCCCATAAAAAGGGTGTTGTGAATCTTTTTATGAGGGGAAGAAAATTAATACCCTGATAACAGCAAATTAATGCAAAAATATCTTTCACAATACACCTATAGCGCAAATTTAGAGAGTCGACAAGGCTGATTTTAGTGAAAATTATCGTTTTCGAAGCCCTAGGTTTGAGATTTTGGAACAAAAAGCTATGTGAATGATTTAGTGTTTGATTTATGATGGAAATTACATACTCTAAGATCTGAAAATGATTTTCAAGCTTAATCATGCAAAATTCCCATGTAATTTTAATGAAAATGCACCAAAATTGCTAGTTTTGGTTGAAATTTTTGATGCAAAAATGCAAATAATTTAAATTTAATTGCAAATTCACACTAAAATACAAGACTACCGCCAAATGCAAATTTTAATGAGCCTCTAAAATTAGTATAAAAATATGATAAAGTATTTTGCCTACAAACCCTAGATTTTGGAATTACTAGGTTAACTAAAAATTGACAAAATTTCCAAAAAACCCTAGCAATTAAATGATGAAAATGTAATGTAAGATCTTGAATTTTTATATTTTTCTGTAGTTTATATAAGATTTGATGCAAAAATCATGAATTAGGAAAAATTAGAAAGAATTGACATAATTTAGTAAGCCCAACAATGCAATTTTTTGTATTTTTCTAATTTTTTCAATTTTTTGAAATTTTCTTAATGCAATAAATTAAATGACCAAATGAATGAATGAAATCACACCAAATTTGCAGACAAACACTGAAAAAGTTGCAATTTAAGTTCAAAGACACGGGTTCACCAAAATTTTTAGGGTAAAATTAGATTTGTTGATCTCTTGTGGGTTAGATGTTAAAATCCTCCTTTCACCCTAACATTGAAGGATCTAGGGTCAAGCGGCAAGTACTATCATACCCTAGGTCACTTGCAAATGAGGCAAAGATTAGATTAGGGAATCAATTATCAATTTTTCCTTCTTCTATGCTCAATTGACCATTAAAACTCTAATTATGTAAATACAACAACAAATTATCAAATTACAAAAAAAGCTCTTACAGACGGGAGTAAAATACCAAATTATAGAATACCTATTTTGGGGGTTCTAAAGAAAATAGTCGAGGACACTGGACTGGGCGCCCAAGTCCAAGGTACCTACTTTTTCAGGGAATCTGGACCTCCTTTAGACACTGATTAGCCCTGTAACTTCTATTTTCTGGAATCAGTCTATAGAGGACACTAGAGCAAGCACCCTAGTATCGAAAGTGCTCCTTTGTCCATCTTTTTTTTAGATCCTGAATCCCTGATGTCTTTCCAACTTTCTTGCAACTCCACTTTTCCCAGATGCGACACCTGTAACCTACAATCACAAGACTTGGTTTGGGAGTTGTGGTGTTTAGAGGTTTGCCTCAGTCAAAACCCGGAGGACACTTAAGTCTCCGAACACTGTTGTCAGACAAAGAGGGCATGCCCTTGTGAGGCAGAGGCCAAAAACTGAAGGAATCAATGATAAAAACACAATGATATGTCACCTTGTAGTGAAGCTTTCATGGAGGAAGATGCTCTTCATGCCATGAAGGAATTAATGCTCAAATCTACAAATATCAACACACAAAACATACAAGTCTACTCTTGCAACACAATAAAAAGCCTTGAATGACCTTGAGAATGCCTAGAGTTTACAATAACAATCTAGTTATGTTTATATATGTATCTACAAGCAGTCCCGCCAAGATATTTGAAATTCAAACTTACCGTGTCAGCAAAGGAGCCCAATAACGGTCATTAACTGACACCCAGAAATTAAGGCTACCCTAAAATAGGGTAGGACTTGGGCTCGGGCACCCAATTCTTCCCCTCTATTTTAGGTAGGGTACAGCTCAAGGGGTCCTCCTAGGTCCTATTTGTGATGGGACTTATGTCTCATTCCTTCAGGATGCTAAAATATGAACTAAAAGTTCCTAAATGCACTCTAAAGACCCAGGAGCTAAACCTTATGAGGGAAAAGCCCCCAAGGGGACATTTTCTGACATTACAGAAACCAATCTATTTCCCAACAAGAAAGCACCTCCACTTGTACTTTTTCTATTGACAACATCTCTGGCCCAATCTGCATCTATATAAGAATTGAGAGTGAAATCATTATCCTTTGGATACCACAAGCCATGGTCTGATGTGCCTTTCAAATTCCTTAAGATTCTAATGATTGCCATCACATGTGATTTTCTAGGATCTTTTTGAAATTGGTTTTTATTTATTCTTCTTTTTGTCAATGCACCTTTGCTCTTTTTACCAATGATCTGGTCTTCAGAGTGATGTTTCTCCAGTGCTTCATCATTTGTACCTTCTTTATAGTTTTATTCTTCACTACTTAACAACTCATTTGATTCATGTTCATTCACTTCTGAGTTCATCAAATGCTTCCAGTCATCATTCATAATATATTTTCTTTTCTGATCAATCCTTTTTACAGAGCAGGGTTCTTACTTTGCACAACTCATCCTTTATCCTTCACAATCACAATCTCTCCATGCTGAGTCATCAGCATCAATCCTTTGGTAGGGGAGAAAAAGACTTTGAATATAAGCTCTCCCTAAGTTAGGGTTCCCAGTTTACTTCTTAGAGGTCTCTGCACCAGAGGTTGGTGTGGATCCATCTATAACCTCATTTACATCCTTCTTAGTCCAATTTATGCTCATCTCCTTCTTGATTTCCATTGGATCAATCTTATTCTTACCTTTATCATCTATTTGCTCTATTTTCCTCTTCTCTATAAGATAGTCTCTTTTCTCATTCTTGTATCTGCAAAATCTTGCAACATGTCCAAACTTATTGTAATTGTAGCATACCACATTCCTCTATCCCTGATTCTTTCTATTGATTGGATTCATTCTTGATTTGCATTGGTCAGCCATATGCCCAAATATATTGCATGCAAAGCACTTTCCATTGAAGGATTAGGTATTCCTTGCTCTATTAAAACCATTCCTTGCAAGACTTCTGCATTCATTTGATATGTGACCAAGTTTATTGCAATTGAAACATTGACCGGAGAATGATTGAACATTATAGTTCATTCTACTCCTACATTGAGTAGCCTTATGACCAAACTTATTGTAGTTAAAACAATGGCCATTGAAAGATGGGTACCTTTGAGCATTTTTTTGCCTGACTGGTGGTCTTCTTGATCTCTTCCTCTGATCTTGATTCAGTTTACCTTTGTCCTCCTTGACTTCAACAATCTTCTCTTGACCTAATCTAGAGCTTTCACCTTTCTCTAGTCTCATACCTTCTTTGTCATCAAATTTTTTCTAACTTGCCATCATTCTATCGAATCTAGCAGTACTCACACTAAGTTTGTCTTGTTGAGCCCATGCATGTTTCAGATCAGCTTTCAGATCCACAACTTCTTCTTCAAGCTTTATGCAACCTTTGGTTTTGCCTTTTAGACACTCAATTTTTTCTTTCTCTTCATTTTGTAACCTTAATTCTTCACTATTTCCTTTAAGTTTTTATTTAAATTCTTTGATCTTCTTTCTTAGCTCTTTGATGTAATCATTTGCTTCTGCTATATTTTCTTTTAAGTCTGTTGGTTCCCAAATCAATAGACATCAAACTCTACAGATTTGCCACTTTTTATGCTCAAGTTTAATGGAAGATTTGGCCAACAAAGATGGGAGATTGTTTGCACTTGTCTCCCCTTCACTTTAGGTTCTTTCACACCTACGAGGGTATTCCCTTATTCACAACAAAAGATTTATCTTTGACCAACTCAAGCAGAATGCTCTCAACTATGCACCAAGATTTGTTAGATAAACCCTAGACTGGAAATGTTCTTGGACTATCACATTGGTTAAATATGAAAGCATGCAACTACAACCCTACTCCTAAAATCCTAAAATTTTCAAATGATGTTCTAATTTTTATTTTATTCCTGGATGAAAGACTTGGGTTTTGACTCACAAACTCAATACAAACTAAGGTCGGTGCTTATCCCAGGGCAATGGAGTCAAATAGATGTATATGTGTGAAAGATTCACATAAACTAAACATATCATTCAAGTTTCAAGGGGCTCAGTTAGCAGATGCCTTACAGACACAACCCAAGAAAGAGTATTCAGTTAACTCTACTTACACACATCCTTGCTGTAATACATTCTTCCCATACTTAACCTAGAACATTTAATCTATTCCTTGAATAGAAGCAGAAGATTAAGCATGCAATATAGTAAACCTATATTCTAGAACCTTAAATAACCCATAGTTATCTGATTTAGAAGAAGAGATCCATACAACCATGGAGACAATTAACTAAATACATGTATTTAGCATTTTTCATATACATCAACATGAAACTGAATAATATTTATGTAGAAATACCTTCAACACATAACTCATAGACTTGCAAAGCAAGAAATGAAGCAACCCAACAAAACCTATATTTTAAATTAGCTCCTCAAAACTTCCAAAATCTTCTAGCCAAAATAAAATGAAAGCCCAGCTGTTTCTTTTATGCTCAAAGTATGTTGCCCTAAAATTAACTCATTCTAGAGGTAGGTGAGATATATATTTTTAATACATTTTGCCTCCAAAATGACATTGGGAATAAAATATTACAATTAAAAGAGGAGATGATTAAATAATAAATAAAACATGTTTAAATAATAAATAAAACATGTTCTAATTTCCTCTTTTAAAAATTTACATTTTCACATATCCCCAATTTGAATGACAGTAGCTAAAGACTCTTTGTTTCTCTTATGCGCTGCCATGAAATCAACTGTCGAGCCTCTCCTTGAACTCCTCTATGATGGCATCCAGCTTTGAAGGACAAAGAGAATATGTTGCAGCAATTTGCTGAAGCAATTTTACCATCGCATCAATTCTGGGTCATTTTACATGAAATAGGGGCATTTTCCACTCATTTGGTAGCCAAAACTCATTGCAAACGAGCTAAAAATCCTTGGCAATGCATTAGGAGTGGTTGTAGGGCAAATTTGCAACCTAGAACAACAATTTTGGGCCAAAAAATGCCTCCAAAAAAGGGCTAGAGACCAAAAAATGTGATTTCCATTTTAAACAACAACCAAATCTGCCTGGAACAACAAAAAACTTGTCAAAATCTTCATAGTTATGAAGGAAATGCATGTATGTTTCTTGTAGATGAAGGAGAGGGGCAAAAACTACCCTGTGATGGGCATTTCACACCATCCCAGGGGACAAAAATGAGGCTGTAGGGAGGGTTACGATGGTACGATAAGCACCATTGAACCTTCCTTTTCTCTTTATTAAACTTTAAACCAAAGTTTAAATAGACTTTCTTTTCAATATTTGACTTTTCCTTCACATGTTGAAACTTCTTTTCTCCCCTTTTTTAAAATGCAATTTAATATTTAATTTCAATATTTGCATTTTAAACTTTAAACATAGGCAAAATTTGAATTTCCTTCGATGGGCACATGGCACTTTTTGGCCGCAGGCAAATCGGGCATCCGATAACCACAAAAATTTGCACATGGGTGTAATCAATTATTTCAAGAAAACCCATTTGCTCCAGATCTGCTTGTTGCAAGTATGAGGTTATCCAGTGTTGTCATTGATGTCAACATACTCATATTGCATTGACAAGAAGGATTTGATGAGCTGTGTGCTGAGGATATTGAGAAAATTAGTCTCAGTCAGGAACAGTGAAGAACAGTGATGAGAAGAAGGTAAATGTACTGTATAGGATGAGAACCGGAGGATGCGGATTAAAGGGTTAGTAGATATGAGTCTTGAGATGCTACAGTTAAGATTTCAGAGGTCCGCATGAAGATCTGAAGGAGTTGTGGCTGCCGGTATAGAACCGGGTCCGGCAAGTATCCGGAGGTGACAGAGGATCACAAAAAGGTCCGGTGAGGTCCGGAATTGTATTATCCTAATCTGCGGATTGGAAGGAGTGTTTGGGATGTCCTTGTGATGTATCATCCTGATTTGTGTATGATTTGGAGGTCCGGAAGTACCTCTTGCATTATGACAGTGGCGACAGACTGTGTTCTTGAAGTTCCGGATGAGGAAGACAAGAGATCCCAGTAAGCAGAGGAAGTGCGGATGTATCCGGACAGTCAGACAGGTTTGTGAAGGTTCTTGGATCATGTTTAGGTTTTGTTGTTGGTCCGCATTGATGGTAGAGCCCGGAATTGAAGTTATTCTTCCGGATGAAGTTCTTGCTCTGTGTAGCTGACCGGATGAGTTGTTCATCCTGCGAATGTTCTTGTGATGGCCGACCGGATGTGTTATTCATCTTGCGGATACTCCTATGGTTGTTTGCCGACTTAGATGTTTGTTCCTAAGTCGATGTCTTGTATAAATAACGGTTTGTGAGTTCATTTCAGAGAGTGTAGTGAGGATGAGTATGGAATAGCGAAGAAACGTGCAAAAGGCAGAGCAGAGATTGTTGCGCTTAATTGGAACTGATCCGGACATGGTAGAGATGTCATTCTCTAGTTCAAGACTGTGATTTTCATCACTTTGTAGACAGTGTGTCTCCTTGTAGGCAGTGGGCCTCTTTGTGAGCAGTGTGCTCGGGCAGTGAGCCCTTATTGGCATGTGCCATTCATTTTTCCTTATTCTTCTAACAGAGAATAATTCTTGGGTTAATCACCCCGTGGTTTTTCCCTTAACTGGGTTTTCCACGTCAAAATCTTGGTGTTCAATGTGTTGATGCTTATCTGCTCTTGTGTTTATGTATTATGCTTTCATGGATGATTATTTGATATGCTGCTAACTAACAACAGTGAGTTAAGTGTTTGAATGAGAAGAAGTTTTATACAACTGATTCACCCCCCCCTCTCAGTTGTATGCCCTAGATCCAACAATTGGTATCAGAGCCAAGTTCCTCTGACAAGAGCTTAACCGCTTGAGGAGATCCAGGATGTCGTCATACAAGAAGGATAGTCCGAAGTTCGATGGAACCAACTTCACTCTCTAGAAAGGTCGCATGAAGTGTCACTTGGAATGCATGGGAAAAGCATACCTGGGTATGATTTCAAAACCATATGTACCTCCACAAGGTGGTCCGACAACTCTGAATGAAATCACAGAAGCTGAAAACAATCTGCGGACCAAGGAAGCTCTTCTAAGCGCATTGAACGACTCAGATCTCTCGAATGTCATTGACCTACCCACTGCATATGAGATCCTAACTAAACTGGAACTTTTGTATGAAGGAGATGAGTTTGTCAAAAGTGCAAGGTTGCAAAGTCTGAAAGGGAAATTTGAAAGATTGAAAATGAGAGATGATGAAAACATCACTACCTTTATGCCAAGAGTAAATGAGCTGGTATGTGGAATCAGAAATGCTGGTGGAACTTTAGATGAAAATGAGATTGTCTGCAAAATCCTAAGATCCCTTCCTGCTGCCTACAATATCAAAGTTGCTGCCATTGATGAATTTAGAGCCCACACAACTGTCACAAGAGAACAACTGGCTGGCAAACTAGCTGCATTTGAAATGACCGAGTTTGGAGATGATCCTCCCAAGACTGAATCTGCTTTCAAAGCCAGTGCCTATGTGAAAGGCAAACAGAGATTTGATCCGGGTGAAAACTCATCAAGGAAAATGTCATGGTATGATCAAGCAAGAAGAGACATGGAAGAAGGAGAAGCAGAAACAGCTCAACTTGAAGCCCTCATTGCAAAGAGACTGCCAAGAGGATCCGGTAAGTATGAAGGAAAACTACCCTTTAAGTGTTTCAACTGCAATAAGATTGGTCATTTTGCCTCAAGATGTCCGGAGAGATCTGCAAGATCTAATACTCACAGACAAAGTTTTCAAAAGAATTGCTATTATGTTCATGAAGAAGATGACAATGAAGGAGTAACAGATGATGAATCAGAACCAGGAAGCAAATCCGGAAATGAGTGGGTGTTTATAGCCATCAAGGAAGAAGATTCCATGCTCTCTGAATCTGTCAATCACAAAGTTGTTGAAAAAGCCTTGGCTGCTCAAGTGGAAGAAAAGGATGATTGGGTTATTGACAGTGGATGTTCTCACCATATGACTGGTGACAAGAATAAGTTCTTAGACTTGGAAAGATATGAAGGAGGAATGGTAAAGTTTGGTGACAATTCTGCTGCCAGAATCAGAGGTAGGGGAACTATTTCCTTTGATGGTAAGAGCAAAACAGGAAATGTACTGTATGTTGAAGGATTGAAGCACAATCTTCTCAGTGTTGGTCAGTTAGTGGACAAAGGCTATGATCTCCGGTTCAAGAATGGAAAATGCAGAATCTTTACAAGCTCCGGAACTGAAATTGCATCCGGTACTCAGACAAGAGGTAACATCTTTCATCTGGTTGGTTCAAATAAAAGTTGTTTATTTGTTCAAATTGATCAGAGTTGGTTATGGCATAGAAGAATGTGTCATGTAAATTTTGATAACATTATCAAAATAAGCAATACTCAGGCTGTGAGAGATCTTCCAAAATTGATAAAACCTACAAATAGTGTGTGTAAAGAATGTCAGTTAGGCAAACAAAGCAGAGTCTCTTTTAAAAGCAAAGATCAGTCTTCTACCGGATTATTGGAATTAGTACATACTGATCTATGTGGTCCGACAAGAATCAAGAGTCTGCAAGGTGATAGATATTTCATGTTATTAATTGATGATCATTCCCGGATGATGTGGGTCACCTTTCTAAAAGAAAAATCAGAAGCTTTTGAGAAGTTCAAAATCTTCAAAGCTATGGTGGAGAATCAAACCGGATTGAAACTAAAGTGTCTAAGGTCTGATAGAGGTGGTGAATTTACATCTGGTGAATTCATTGACTTTTGTGAGAAACAGGGTATAAGGAGACAGTTGTCTGCTCCTAAGACTCCACAGTAGAATGGAGTAGTTGAGAGAAAGAACCGGACCATCCAGGAAGCTGCTAGGACAATGATGTTGGAAGCAAATGTTCCTCAAATGTTTTGGAAAGAAGCTATCAGCACTGCAGTCTACACTCTCAATCGAGTTCAAATCAGAAACAACACCGGTAAGACCCCCTATGAACTCTGGTTTGGCATCACTCCTACTGTGAAATATTTCAGAGTATTTGGTAGCAAGTGTTATATTAAAAGAGATGAAGATCTAGGAAAGTTTGATGCTAGAAGTGATGAAGGAATTTTCTTGGGCTACTCCACTCAAAGCAAAGCATACCGGTGTTACAATAAGAGATTGAGGAAGATGATAGAAAGCACCAATGTGAAGGTTGATGAAGGAATTGAGAAGCCCTCAAGATTTTATGAGTTTGATGAAGATGACCGAGATAGTGTTCAAGGACCTCAATCCTCTCCGGTGAGACAGAGTCAGCCTGATCCGGTAAATCAGGAAGAAGAGTTAGATTTGAATGAGGCTGATCAAGAAACAACAGTGCTGGATACTCCCAAAATTCCAAGGTATGTAAGACTGAATCACTCTGAAGATCAGATCATAGGTGACAGAAGCAAAGGTGTACAAACTAGAAGGAATATTGCTCAAGATCAGAATGAATGTTGTCTGATTTCAAAGATTGAACCTAAAACAATAAATGAAGCCTGCAATGATGAAAACTGGACCAAAGCAATGGAAGATGAACTGATGCAAATTGAGAAAAATCATACTTGGGATCTTGTTCCCAGACCTAGAGACAGGAATGTAATTGGAACCAAGTGGGTCTTCCGGAACAAACTAAATGAAGCTGGTGAAGTAATCAGAAACAAAGCTAGATTGGTCTGCAAAGGCTACTCTCAAATAGAAGGAATTGACTTTGAAGAGACTTTTGCTCCGGTAGCAAGAATTGAAGCAGTCAGATTACTTCTTGCATTTGCTGCCTTCAAAGACTTCAAGGTATATCAGATGGATGTCAAGTCTGCCTTCCTAAATGGTGATCTGGAAGAAGAAGTCTACATTGAACAACCGGATGGATTTCAATTGTCTGATAATAATGATATGGTCTGCAAGTTGAAGAAAGCTTTGTATGGATTGAAGCAAGCCCCAAGAGCATGGTATGAAAGGTTGGATAAGCATCTTGTGCAGATTGGATTCAACAAAGGTACTGCTGACAGTAACTTATATTTCAAAATTGATCATGAAAACATTCTAATTGTTGAAGTGTTTGTGGATGATATCATTTTTGGAGGAAGAGATAGTATGTGCAAAACTTTTGCAAATCAGATGAAAAGTGAGTTTGAAATGTCTATGCTTGGTGAAATGAATTTCTTCTTGGGACTGCAAATTACTCAAACAAAAGAAGGGATCTTCATCTCTCAGACCAAATATGTGAAAGAATTGTTAAAGAAATTTGGTATGGAAGACTCAAAGCCTATGAACACTCCTATGGCAACCGGATGTAAGTTAAGCAAAGATGATGATTCTCCAAAGGCAGATCAGACAAAGTATAGATCAATGATTGGTGGATTGTTGTATCTCACTCAAACTAGACCAGATATAATGCAGGCTGTTGGTCTTGTGGCAAGATTCCAGGCTGATCCTAGAGAATCTCATGTTATGGCAATCAAAAGAATTTTTAGATACTTGAAAGGAACAGTTGAGTATGGTCTATGGTATCCTAGAGATCCGGATTTCTCTCTTCATGCTTACATAGATGCAGATTGGGCAGGAGATGTGGATGACCGGAAGAGCACTAGTGGTGGAGCATTCTTTTTGGGGAAGAGATTGGTTTCTTGGCTAAGCAAGAAACAAGATGCAATATCTCTGTCTACAACTGAAGCAGAATACATTGCAGCAGCAGGTAGTTGCACTCAAATCTTGTGGATGAAGCAGATGCTAAGAGACATTAAAGTTGAATATGAGGAGCCTATCACAATTTTCTGTGATAATTCAAGTGCAATTAATATTTCCAAGAATCCGATATTGCATTCTAAGACTAAGCACATATCTATCAAATTTCACTTTTTGAGAGAACAAGTAAACAAGGAAGAAGTCAGATTGGAGTATGTTCCCTCCAAGGATCAGATTGCAGATATCTTTACCAAACCTCTTCCCAAGGACTCCTTTGAATATCTCCGGGAGAAGTTAGGGGTCATGACCCCTCCGGTGATGAACTAAGATGCACTGATGTGCATCAGTCCGGTGGCTATCACAGTCATATCTTGTGATCCGGACTAATGGGGAGCTACAACTAAGGGGGAGCAGCTAGTATGATTCTGATGCATGAGAATTGCAAGTATGAGCCCTTTGCCATTGATGTCAAAGGGGGAGAGAAGACATGTGAAAAACAAGTGGTTGATGATCAAAGGGGGAGCAGTAAAGGAAGAGAAGACATATGAAAAGTTGAAGTTTTTGTCTTAATGGTTTTTCACATCATATGTTGCCATCAATGACAAAGGGGGAGATTGTTGCAAGTATGAGGTTATCCAGTGTTGTCATTGATGTCAACATACTCATATTGCATTGACAAGAAGGATTTGATGAGCTGTGTGCTGAGGATATTGAGAAAATTAGTCTCAGTCAGGAACAGTGAAGAACAGTGATGAGAAGAAGGTAAATGTACTGTATAGGATGAGAACCGGAGGATGCGGATTAAAGGGTTAGTAGATATGAGTCTTGAGATGCTACAGTTAAGATTTCAGAGGTCCGCATGAAGATCTGAAGGAGTTGTGGCTGCCGGTATAGAACCGGGTCCGGCAAGTATCCGGAGGTGACAGAGGATCACAAAAAGGTCCGGTGAGGTCCGGAATTGTATTATCCTAATCTGCAGATTGGAAGGAGTGTTTGGGATGTCCTTGTGATGTATCATCCTGATTTGTGTATGATTTGGAGGTCCGGAAGTACCTCTTGCATTATGACAGTGGCGACAGACTGTGTTCTTGAAGTTCCGGATGAGGAAGACAAGAGATCCCAGTAAGCAGAGGAAGTGCGGATGTATCCGGATAGTCAGACAGGTTTGTGAAGGTTCTTGGATCATGTTTAGGTTTTGTTGTTGGTCCGCATTGATGGTAGAGCCCGGAATTGAAGTTATTCTTCCGGATGAAGTTCTTGCTCTGTGTAGCCGACCGGATGAGTTGTTCATCCTGCGAATGTTCTTGTGATGGCCGACCGGATGTGTTATTCATCTTGCGGATACTCCTATGGTTGTTTGCCGACTTAGATGTTTGTTCCTAAGTCGATGTCTTGTATAAATAACGGTTTGTGAGTTCATTTCAGAGAGTGTAGTGAGGATGAGTATGGAATAGCGAAGAAATGTGCGAAAGGCAGAGCAGAGATTGTTGCGCTTAATTGGAACTGATCCGGACATGGTAGAGATGTCATTCTCCAGTTCAAGACTGTGATTTTCATCACTTTGTAGACAGTGTGTCTCCTTGTAGGCAGTGGGCCTCTTTGTGAGCAGTGTGCTCGGGCAGTGAGCCCTTATTGGCATGTGCCATTCATTTTTCCTTATTCTTCTAACAGAGAATAATTCTTGGGTTAATCACCCCGTGGTTTTTCCCTTAACCGGGTTTTCCACGTCAAAATCTTGGTGTTCAATGTGTTGATGCTTATCTGCTCTTGTGTTTATGTATTATGCTTTCATGGATGATTATTTGATATGCTGCTAACTAACAACAGTGAGTTAAGTGTTTGAATGAGAAGAAGTTTTATACAACTGATTCACCCCCCCCCTCTCAGTTGTATGCCCTAGATCCAACACTGCTTTGTTGACCAAATTCAGGCACCTACTTTGTAAATTGACTTACCAGGTAAATTCACCGTAATCAAATTTCATTAAAATTCCCCATCAAATGGTCCTTGATTTTAACGAAACTGGAACTAGAGATGTTTGAGACCAAATTGACAATTGGGTCACCCCCAAAATTGCAAGATTCAAAACTTTATGGAATGCCAAAATTAGCTCGATTGCAGTTAGAAAATAATTAATTACCCCTTCAAAACTTGTCCCGGGAGCACAAAATTGAGCAAGCATGTTCTCATATGTGTCAAAAAACATCCCACCAACCAAATTTACAAGATGATACTTGAGTCACAAAATTTTAATTGATGAAGGTGGCCTTTGGGGTAGATTGAGCAGCCTGTTGACCAAGCCTTTGTCGACATCTTGAAAGAATATTAGCACATCAAATTTGCAAAATTCTAGGGTGCCACTAGTGCCTCTTGCTCAAGGATGTATGCCTCTTGTAGGCATGGCGAGATTCTAGTTATATCCAGGACATAGACCAGGTGCCTACTCCATTGGGCTGTAGAGTAAATTTTCCATCTCACATTAAAAATCATGCCTTCAATATTATCTGGTGGCCCTGGGCCCCCAAAAATGAAAAACTAGAATCCTCCTATGTCAAATACCTAATTTTCATCTAATTTCATAGGGTCAAACTTGAAAGCATTGACATGATCTACCCACAAACTAACCCTATCATTTACATGCTTTACCATTTCACTAAGCTTGTCCTTGTCAATATTACTTCTATTAATCTGAAAGCTGCACACTAACTGAAATCCATAATCATTTTAACATTTCACCTTATCTATCTCACTATCATGTTCCACTAAGTGCTTGTCCAACTGAACTAAAAATTGAAAAAACTCATAGTCTCTTTGACAATTGGCATCATTAATCTTGAAAACATGTTCAGTTTGCACATTAAACATGAAAATTTCATAAAGAATTTGTTCAATAGTCTCATCAAAAAGTATTTTCCCTAATTTATTCAAGCCAAATTGCAACTCCAAGTCTAGAAAATCAGATTGAGTGGAAGACTCATGTGAAACCTTGGAGTCATCTTCTTCACTAATCATGAAACACTCATACATGAGCAGCATCTTTACTTGCTCCGTTGAACACTGGTTTTCATATTCATACAAACCTTTCAACCCTGAAGTAGAATTTTGCCAAGCATGCTCATGCAAATAATCATAATAAATTAAAAACTGATCATACTCATAGCCACCATGGGCAATAGGTTGAAGGAGCTCATTATTAAGAACATCTTCATATCCATCATCATTGTGCTCAGCACTTTCATAATTAAACTTTGCCTGAAATACCTCAAAAGAAGGCATGAAGAAATCAGAATATTGCCACTTATCAAAAGATTCACAATCACCCCTATCATCACAGTCAATATTGTCCTCTGTTGTATGAACCTGAACATCTACAACTTACCCATAGTGACCCTAATTTTCCTCTTCATCAATGCATTCATGATAAAAAGTAAACATTTCAACTTCAGCATTGTAGATACAATCATCACATTCACATTCAACATTTTCATATATTTCATCATATGAAAGGCTCACACATGGGTCTAGATTTTGACAAGCATCAACACAATCCTTGTTACTCAATGGGTTAGTATCCTCCTCATTCAGAGTGAAAATTTCCATATCAGCCTCATACAAATTATCATGAACAGCTAGGACTGAGACATTAGACTTAACACCTATGCATTCCCATGGGTCTTCAATAAAAACATTACCACAAGAGGTAATCTCATGCATATCTCTGCAATCTGTATCTACACATTCTTCTCTCATGGCCTGATCACAATTTTTTTTCTTTATTGTAGACCTCCTCTTTATGTTGTATCATGAGTTCTTTCTCCTTATGCATTATGCCATGACCTTTCTCAATAACATGACTTCCATCAATATTCTAAGACATAATTGTTCATGCATAATTACCTCTCAATGAATAGACTAGAATAGCTGAAACATATTCATTTTGAAAACAATCTTAATCCTCTGATTTTGTCACATATAGGCCTGAGATTTTTGCCATGTCGATAGGCTCTGATATTGCTTGGCATGACGATTCTTCAGCCCTTTTGATGCCTTTGGTCAGCAATGATTATGCCCCATCACTCATGAACTCATTTTTCCTTATCACTTGATTTTCTAAGAGTGAGCCTATGTCATCCACACCATTCATTCCAATGTAATTAACAGAGTAACAATCACTGGATATACCATCTAAATCACTCTCACCACAAGGCTACCATTGGAATTATGTTGTACCTCCGTCAAGAGAGCAGCAATCAATTACATAGGTTGATGGAATGTCCTCACTACCTGAAAATGTTCTTGCCTCATGACCAAGCCATAACTGGGCCAAGTCTAATGCATATCCATTACTTGATCATGTGATGCATTTAGAGCACCATTTATATATATGTGCATTGTGTCTATTTGCTAATTTTCCTCAACAAGATAATTGACATCTACATTATGAGATGCCACACCACTTGGATAATCACATTGAGCTGATGCGTAAATTGGGACATCAGGGATGTGAGTACTCTAGCATTCATTCTTAAGACTTGAATTACACCTTTCATCAACATTTTGAGCCTCAGGGTAGGAAACACTTGTATATAAATAACCCTTGTGCATTCCATACTTTCAGATGTTCTCAATGTCCATGCCTATCTAATATGCCTGATTAAGTGTAGTAGGTTCCTTATCTCTCAACCTGTAGCTCACTTTCTTGTCAAATGCACCCAAATAAATAAGTAAAGCTAAAGCATCATTAGGTCTAATTTTTTTAGGAATTTTTTTTAATGCCTTCATGAATCTAAGGTTAAAGATTGGAACTAATTCATCCTTTTCAATGTGGATATCTATGAAATCACTGATAACTGAAAACTCAAAAATTCTTTCACCAAACTGCTCTATGAATGTTGCCATAAATTCACTCCAAGAATAGACAGAACATGCTGGTAATAAGTGAACTAGTCTCTTGCATCTCCTTTTAGAGACTAAATAAATAGTCTCATGATCACATCTTCATGATCTACCTCATAGTCATCCATTAGATTATTAAACTGTTGTAGGTTCTTTTCTGTTGATTCACTTTTCACACCACTAAATGTAGGTAAATATTTTCTGACCTTAGGTGGAATAACATTTGGGTGACCATTGATGCCACTAAAATTTATGGCTCTATATTTGTCAATGCTAAAATTTCTCTTATTACATGGCTGGGACAACACAGTATACATTGCTATATTTGGGTCCATACAAACTCAATACAAACTAAGGCTGGTGCTTATCCCAGGGCAATGGAGTCAAATAGACATATATGTGTGAAATATTCTATAAACTAAACATAACATTCAAGTTTCAAGGGGCTCAGTTAGTAGCTGCCTTACAGACACCACCCAAGAAAGAGTATTTAGTTAACTCTACTTGCATACATCACTGCGGCAATACATTCTTCCCCATACTTAAACCAGAACATTTAATCTATTCCTTGAATAGAAGTAGAAGATTAAGCATGCAATATAGTAAACCTATATTCTATAACCTTAAATAACCCTTAGTTATCTAATTCAGAAGAAGAGATGCATACAACCATGGAGACAATTAACTAAATACATGCATTTAGCATTTTTTAGATACATCAACATGAAACTGAATAATATTTATGCAGAAATACCTTCAACACATAACTCATAGCCTTGCAAAGCAAGAAATGAAGCAACCCAGTGAAACCTGTATTTTATTAGCTCCTCAAAACTTCCAAAATCTTCCAGCCAAAATAAAATGAAAGCCAAGCTGTTTCTTTTATGCTCAAAGTATGTTGCCCTAAAAATTAACTCGTTCTGGAGGTAGGCGAGATATATTTTTTAATACATTTTGCCTTCAAAATGAGATTGGGAATAAAATATTACAATTAAAAGAGGAGAAGATTAAATAATAAATAAAACATGTTCTAATTTCCTTTGTTTAAAACTTACATTTTCACATATCCCCAATATGAATGATAGCAGCTGAAGACTCTTTGTTTCTCTTAAGTGCTGCCGTGAAATCAACCCTCGAGCCTCTCCTTGAACTCCTCTATGATGGCATCTAGCTCTGAAGGACAAAGAGAATATGTTGCAATAGTTTGCCGAACAAATTTTGCCCAACTCATCAATTTTGGGTCGTTTTACATAAAACAGGAGCATTTTCCACTCATCTGGCAGCCAAAAATCATTGTAAGTGACCTAAAAATCCACGCCAATGCATTAGGAATAGTCTTAGGATGAATTTGCAACCTAGAACAACAATTTTGGACCAAAAAATGCATCCAAAAAAGGGCCAAAGACCAAAAAACGTGATTGCCATTGCAAACAACAACCAAATCTACCTAGAATAGTAAAAAACTTGTTGAAATCTTCGTAGTTGCGAAGGAAATGCATGTATGCTGCTTGGAAATGAAGGAGGGACAAAAATTACCATATGATGGGCATTTTGCACCATTGCAGGGGATAGAAATGAGGCTGTAGGAAGGGTTGCGATGGTGCGATAAGCACCATCGCACCTTCCTTTTCTCTTTATTAAACTTTAAACCAAAGTTTAAATAGACTCTATTTTCAATATTTGACTTTTCTTTCACATGTTGAAACTTCTTTTCTCCCCTTTTTTAAAATGCAATTTAATATTTAATTTCAATATTTGCATTTTTAAGTTTAAACATAGGCAAAATTTGAATTTCCTTCGATAGACACATGGTGCTTTTTCTCCACGGGCAAACTGGGCGTCTGATGACCACCAAAATTTGTACAGGGGCATAATCAATTATTTTAAGAAAATGCATTTGCTTGGGATCTGTTGCACCAACCAAATTCAGGCACCTACTTTGTAAACTGAACCACTAAGTAAATCTGTCGCAATCAAATTTCATTAAAATTCCACATCAAATGGTCCCCAATTTTGACGAAACTGGAACTAGAGATGTTTGAGACCAAATTGACAACTAGGTCATCCCCAGAATTGTAAGATTTGAAACTTTTCAGAATGACAAAATTAGCCTGATTGCAGTTAGGAAATAATTAACTACCCCATCAAAACTTGTCTTGAGAGCATGAAACTGAGCAGACATGTTCTCATATGTGTTGTAAAACATCCCACCAACCAGATTTGCAAGATGATACATGAGTCACAAAATTTTAATTGACGAAGGTGGCCTCTGGGGTAGATTGAATAGCTTGTTGATCAAGCCTTTGTCGACATCTTGAAAGAATATTGGCACATCAAATTTGCAAAATTTAAGGGTGCCACCAAAGTCCATGTTTTCTTCTTCAAATGCCTCAATGTGTTTATGAACAATTTTGTGTCTTTCACTGTTAGTGGAGAGAAATTTATCTTCAGAAGATTTCATAGTATTGCAGGCTTCCACCACTAATTTAGATTCAAAATTGGCAATTAAACATCAATTTGTCTATTCTTCAATATCTGTGTCCTTTTATTTCACACTGATAATTTATCTGCATTTTAGTTTCAACTTCTTCAATCTTAACATTTGCACTCTCAAAGATCTTTTTCAATCTCTTATTGTAACATCAATAGGCCTTACTCTTAGTAAAGTATCCAAAAAAAATCCCTTCATCATACTTAGCATCAAACATGTCTAGTTCTTCTTCTCTTCTAATATAGCATTTGCTTCCAAAAATTTTGAAATATTTCATTGTAGGGACTTTTCCATACCACAATTTATAGGGAGTTTTTGTATCATTACCTTTGACTTGAACTCTATTTTGAATGTAGACAGCAATATGTATGGCTTCTTATGAGTACACTTCTAGTAGGTCATCTTCCTCAATCATTGTCTTAGCAGCTTCTTGAATAGTTCTACTTTTTGTTTCCATTACTCTATTCTCTCTCTATATAGCTGTCTTTTTATCCCACATGAGTCTCATATCTAACATATTAAATTTATCAGAGGTCAATTCTTCTCCTTTGTCAGATTTCAAACATTTGATTTTCATTTTTTATTCATCTTCAACCATTGTCTTGAAAGCTTTAAATGCATCTAGATCTTTTGATCTTTCTTTAAGAAAACTAACCCAGGTCAATCTAGAATAGTCATCAATAAAGAACATAAAATACCTACCATCATAGAAACTCTTGACTTTTGTAGGACTGCAAAGATTTGCATGAACCAATTCTAAGAGTTCATTTGAAGATTTTTCTTCATCCTGTAAACTTTTTCTTGCTTGCTTTTCAAATTGAGACTTCTTGTAGATGATGTTATAAGAATATATAATCTCTAGCAAATCTTTCACAACTTGAGCCGAGCTTATACTTACTAGATCATCAAGATTGATATGACATAATTTCCTATGCCAGATCTAAATATTACTATTTTGAGTCATGGAGCAGATAATGTCAATTTCTCTGAGCTGATAAAGATTTCCTTCTATTCTCTTCCCACCAGCTATTATAGCCCTAGATTTTTTTCTGATTTCAAAAGTATCATCCTAAAATATGAGACTGTATCCTTCTCTGCACAACAGTCCAACACTCAAGAGATTTTTCTTTAAGCTTTCAACATAAAGAACATCATTAGTATGTTGTTTTCCATCAAGACTAATTGATCCTTTTCCATATATTTTACCAGTACAGCCATCTCCAAATTTGACTAATCCTCCATTATACTTCTTTAAATCAATGAACTTACTTTTGTCACCATTCATGTGATTTGAGCAGCTGCTATCAATAATCCAATAGTTCTCTTCTTGAAACATATCTTCATCATCAGTACTTCCATCTGGATAAAGACATTCTTCATCATCACAATTTGTGAAAGAGCAATCATCATCCTCATTGATTTCAATATCATACTATGTTCTTTTGGATATTCTGCCTTTATCTTCTTTAGCATTATTTCTCAATTTCCTTATGGGACATCTGGATGCATAGTGACCTATTTCACCACATATGAAACAATTTGAAGACAATTCATCCTTGCATGCCATCCTGGATCTTCCTCAAGCAGTTAGGCTTTCTTCTGAAGAACCTGCTCTGATACCAATTGTTGAAATGCATAAGACAACTGAGAGGGGGGGTGAATCAGTTGTCACAAAATTTTAACCACTTATGTATATCAATACATCAAATTCTTAATCACTACTATTAAGATCAACCATGAAAACATAAAACAAGAAGCTCAACACAAGAACACATGAGACACCATAATTTTTACATGGAAAACCCTATAAGGGAAAAACCATGGTGGGTATTAGCCAACAAAAATAAATAAGTTATAGCAATACTGAAAATTAAAGGCTCATTACCTTAGGGCTTACTCCACAAAATGCTCACTACAAATGTTAGGGCTCACTGCCAAGGGGTGGCTCATTGCCAAGGATTGGTGAACTGATTTGATAGCATCTACTTCATGCCTAGGTTTAGTTCCATTGAAGCACAATATAACACCTCTGCTCTGCTCTTCTTACACCTTCGCACTTATCTTCACATTTTCACCCAAGGACATCTTTTTTACAACTTCATTACATGTTTTTATACAATTTATCAACCTTGAAATGTACATCAAGATCGGCATTACATTCATCAACCATTGGAACATTCTCCAAGGTTGGCATTACAAACATACATTGAAATAGGTCTAGACCTAAACAAAATTAGCTAAGAGAAAGATGTATACAGATCATGGTATGCTTTAGTTGGGACTCAAATGCAATCTTTCACACCTCAACATGCTTCCATAATCTTTGATGGATCTCCGCAAGTAGTGAAAACAACCAAGTTGGCCAAGACTGATGTTAATATTAAGTCTTCTAAGAACAGTCTTCATCCATGATCCAAATTTCTCTTTGTGGAGCAATCCAAAGGTAGGAACATGATTATAAGACATCCACAAGCACATTGTAATCACCAGGAACAACCACACAATCTCTAATGACTCTGTTAAGAAGATTCTTCAAATTGGAGCACATAAACAACATTGCCAGCTACTGTCATAAAGAAAAGATTTCTTGTAGACCACCAAATCATGAACCATTAGAGTTGAAGGCACTTATCATTATTACAAAACTGATTCCAGAACTATAGACTAAAATACTTAATGATAGATGAATGTAGAGCATAATACATTCTCCCTCTCACCACCAAATATACAGAAAGAGTAGTTTTCACTCTGGTGAACATAACTCACTCAAATCTTCATACCGGAGGCTCAAACATGGAACAGAGCATCTTCAGACATGCATCTATATAAATTCCAATCTGTAGACAAGGATATTCATTCTACAAGAAATGCAAAGCAATCTACTAGACTATTCTGTTGTATCAAGAATACTTAATATCTTCAACACTTAACTTATTACAAGAAAGCATCAAAATAAGAGCACAGTTGACACCAATGACAACATAGATATGTTAACATCAATGACAACTCTGGGTAGGCACATACTTGCAACAATCTCCCCTTTGTCATTGATGGTAAGATATGATGTGAAAAACTATAGAAACCATCAAGACAAGATATTCCCCCTTTCTTTCTATACATTTGCACTCTTTCTCCCCTTGAGTTTTTCACATGTTTTCTCTCCCCCTTTGACATAAATGGAAAAGGGCACATACTTGCACTCTACTACTCTGATGAAACTAAAACTACTCTTAAACAAGAACTTATGTCAATAACATATAGTAGCTCAAAACATCAATCTAGATCAATGAATGATACTCTAGGCACCACTTGATTGATGCATTCCTATGCATCTTAGTTCAGAGCAGGAGGGGTAATAACCCCTAACAGCTCTCTAAGATACTCAAAGGTATCCTTAAGCAAAGGATTGGTGAATATGTCTACAATCTAATCCTTTGTGGATATATATTCCATTTTTACTTCATTCTATGTCACCTTTTCTCTCAAAAACTGATACCTTATTGATATGTGCTTTGTTCTTGAGTGCATCACTAGATTCTTTGAAATGTTTATGGAACTTGTATTGTCACAAAAAGTTGCAATTGGATCTTCATACACAACTTTTATGTCCTTCAAAGTCTACTTCAGTCATAACACTTGAGTGCAACAACATGTTGTTGTAATATACTCTGCTTCTACAGTAGACAAGGAGATTGAATATTGCTTTTTGCTCAGTCACAAAACCAATCTATTTCCCAAGAAGAAAGCACCTCCACTTGTACTTTTTCTATCATCAACATCTCCGGTCCAATCTACATCTGTATAAGCATTGAGAGTGAAATCATTATCCTTTGGATACCATAAGACATGGTCTGATGTACCTTTCAAATTCTATAAAATTCTCTTAACTTCCATCACATGTGATTCTCTAGGATCTTTTTGAAATTGGGTTTTATTTATTCTTCATTTTGTCAATGCACCTTTCTCTTATTACCAATGATCTAGTCTTCAGAGTGATGCTTCTCCAGTGCTTCATCATTTGTACCTTCTCTATCCTTTTATTCTTCACTACTTGATAACTCATCTAATTCATGTTCATTCACTTTTGAGTTCATCAAATGCTTCCAGTCATCATTCATAATATATTTTCTTTTGTGATCAATCTTTTTTACATAGAAGGCTTCTTACTTTGCACAACTCATCTTTTATCCTTCACAATCACAGTCTCTCCATGCTGAGTCATCAGCATCGATCCTTTGGCAAGGGAGAAAAAGATTTTCAATATAAGCTCCCCCTAATTACTTCCTGGAGGTCTCTACACTAGAGGTTGGTGCGGATCCATCTATAACCCCATTTACATCCTTCTTAGTCCAAATTTTGCTAATCTCCTTCTTGATTTCCTTTGGATCAATCTTATTCTTTATCTTCTCTTTGCTAGGTTTTCCTCTTCTCTGTAGGATAGTCTCTTTTCTCATTCTTGTATCTATAGAATCTTGCATCATGTCCAAACTTATTGCAATTGTAGCATACCACATTCTGATGTCCCTGATTCCTTCTATTGATTGGATTCATTCTTGATCTGCATTGGTCAGCTATATGCCCAAATCTATTGCATGTAAAGTACTTCCCATTGAAGGATTGAGTATTCCATGTACTGATAAAACCATTCCTTACCAGAATTCTACATTCATTTGATCTGTGACCAATTTTCTTGCAATTGAAACATTGACCAGAGAATGATTGAACATTCTGATTCATTCTACTCTTACATTGTGGCCATTGAAAGATGGGTACCTTTGAGAATTTGGTTTCTTGACTAGTGGTCTTCTTGATCTCTTCCTCTGATCCTAATTCTATTTTCCTTTGTCCTCCTTGACTTTAGCAATCTTCTCTTGACCTGATCTAGTGCTTTCACCTTTCTCTAGTCTCATACCTTCTTTATCATCAGGATTTTTCTGACTTGCCATCAATGTATCAAATCTTGCAGCACTCACACTGAGTTTGTCTTATTGAGCCCATGCATGTTTTAGATCAACTAATAGATCCACAACTTCTTCTTCAAGCTTTATGCAGTCTTTGGTTTTACCTTTTAGAAACTCCTCAATTTTTGCTTTCTCTTCATTTTGTAACATTAATTCTTTAGTATTTCCTTTAAGTTTTTTTTTAAGTTCCTTGATCTGCTTTCTTATCTCTTTGATGTAATCATTTGCTTTTGTTATATTTTCTTTTTAAGTCCATGTTTTCTTCTTCAGATGCCTCAATGTTTTTACAAACAATTTTGTGTCCTTCACTATTGGTGGATGAAGATTTATCTTTAGAAGATTCCATAGTATTATAGGCTTCTGTCACTAATTTAGATTCAACATTAGCAATTAAACACCAATTTGTCTATTCTTCAACAAATTTGAGTCCTTCTACTTCATACTGACAATTTATCTGCATTTTAGTTTCATCTTCTTCAATCTTAACATTTGCACTCTCAATGATCTTTTTCAATCTCTTATTGTAACATCGATAAGCCTAACTCTTAGTAGAGTATCCAAGAAAAATCCCTTCATCATACTTAGCATCAAACATGTCTAGTTCTTCTTCTCTTCTGATATAGCATTTGTTTCCAAAAAATTTGAAATATTTCACTGTAGGGAATTTTCCATACCATAATTCATAGGGAGTTTTTGTATCATTACCTTTGACTTGAACTCTATTTTGAATGTAGACAACAATATGTATGGCTTCTTTCTAGTACACTTCTAGTAGATTAGCTTCCTCAATCATTGTCTTAGAAGCTTCTTGAATGGTTCTACTTTTTGTTTCCATTACTCTATTCTCTCTATATAGCTGTCCTTTTTTCCTATGAGTCTCACAGAACATATTGAATTTATTAGAGGTCAATTCTTCTCCTTTGTCATATTTCAAACATTTGATTTTCATTTTTAATTCATCTTCAACCATTGTCTTGAAAGCTTTAAATGCATCTAGAGCTTCTTATCTTTCTTTAAAAAAACTAACCTAGGTTGCTTTGTCACTTTCTGTTTCAACAACTCAAAACTCTTATCTACTCCTGATGTCCACTTGAAATGTTTTCTATCACCTCGCATTGTCTCTATCATAGGGTTGCAAACTGAACTAAATTTTTTTATGAACTTCCAGTAGAAACTAGCTAATCCATGGAATGATCTAACTTCTCCAATGCTCTTCGGTGTAGGCCATTCAATAATTGCTCTTACTTTCTCATGATCCATCTTCAATGCTTCCGTAGAAATCACAAATCCCAAGTATACCAATTCTTTCTTCATGAAACTACATTTCTTAATGTTTATCAACAATTTCTCCTCTCTCAGTCTCTGTAAAACTTGTCTAAGGTGTTGTAAATGTTCTTCCTTCATCTTACTAAAAATTAGAATGTCATCCAAATACACAATAATAAATTTACCCAAGAATTTCTTCAGAACTTCATTCATCAATCTCATAAAAGTACTAGGTGCATTTTTCAATCTAAAAGGCATCACTAACCACTCATACAATCCTTCATTTGTCTTAAAAGCAATCTTCCATTCATCACCTTCTTTGATTTTGACCTGATGGTATCCACTCTTCAAATCTATCTTTGTGAAATATTTTGCTCCACTCAAACAATCCATGATATCATCCATCCTAGGTAAAGGAAATCTATACTTAACTGTGATCTTGTTGATTACTCTGGAATCAGTACACATTCTCTATTCTCCATCCTTCTTTGGTGCTAACACTGCAGGTACTGCACAAGGAAACAAATTTTCTCTGATCAAACCTTTCCTCAATAGTTATTGTATTTGTCTATTCAATTCTTCATTCTCTTCCGGTGTCATCCTGTGTGCTGCTTTATTAGGCAAACTTTCTCCCAGCATAAGATCCATGTGATGACTAATACTTCTGATTGGTGGTAATCCTTCAGGTACATTATATGATATGACATTTTCATACTTTGTCAACAACTCCTTTATCTCCTTCAATTGTGATTCTCTGGTCTCCTTTTTCAACGTTTCAAGCTTCTTAGGAATCAAAGCATTACACATATTCTCATGTCTCAAACCATCCAAAAATTTTCTTCCATCTACCAAATAGATTCTAGCATTCCCACATACTTCACTCTTAGGATCATCTTCCAAAGGAATCAAAGTAATTTTCTTTCCATTTGAGGTTACACTGTATGTATTATGTCTCCCATCATGTATATCTTTTTTATCATACTGCCAAGGTCTACCCAACAAAATATGACAAACATCCATAGGCATAATATCACACAATACTTCATCATGATAAAATCCAATATAAAATTTCACCAAACATTGTTCACTCACTAGTACCTTATGATCATCTTAAATCCATGCTATCTGATAGGGCTTAGGGTGTTTCAATCTTTCCAACTTCAACTTAGTCACCATCTCCTCTGAAACTAGGTTATCAGAACTACCACTATCAATAGCAACTTTACAACATTTACCTCTAGATTTGCATCTGGTTTTGAACAAAATCTTCCTCTACAGTGGTTCCTCATTTGTCTCTGTTTGAAATAGTACTCTCCTCATCACAAGTGATTCTCTTTTCTTAGGTTTACCAACTGAACTAGGTGATCCAACAGGTTCTTCTTCCACATAGGCTACTCTTCCATTGTTCTCTATTCTTTTGCTTGTACTCCCTAGATTACATTCAAATGCTTTATGTCCTTCACCTCCACACTTGAAAAAAGTGCCTTTGAATGTTCTCCTATCAAATCCTCTTCCTTCTCTTTTGTATTCTTCATTCTGATATGAATTATAATTTCCTCTATGATGAAAATTGTTGTCATTGCTTCGGTAAGCATAACTATCTTTGTCCTCCTTCTTAAATGGGTTGTCAAGCTTGTTCTACTCCAAATGTGATATGTCTCCTTTGGAAAATGTTCTACCTCTCTAAAATTTACCTCCTCTACTTCTTTGTCTCTGATCATGCCTCTTGTTTAACTTTTCTTCAAGTTATAGGACAAACTGATATGCTTCCTCCAAAGATGTCATCCTTACAAAGCTTAGTTCTTCTTGAATGTTCAATCTCAGTCCATTGATGTATTTAGCCACTTTATCCTTGCTTGATTCACTATGTCATGTCCTTATGATCATCTTATGAAATTCTTTAGTATACTCCTTTACAAATTTCTCCTTTTGTCTCAGGTTTTGTAATCTCTTCAACAACTCCAACTCATATTCAGCAGGTATAAATTGATCCTTCAATTTTGTCACCATTTATCCCACTTTGTAATATTTTCTTTCCCTCTTCTATTTATATCCAACTAAATTTCCTTCCACCATATAGTAGCATGTCCTTTCAGCTTTGTCTTTGCAAATTTCACCTTCTTCAGATCTCCAACTTCCTCATATTCAAAGTATTCTTCCATGTCATTTATCCAGTCAATTAATTCTTCAAGATTCAAATTACTAGTATAGTTTAGCACATCAACTCTAGGTCTCTTTCTAATCTTTGAAATAGCTCACAACACCTTGACTTGATTTGGTTCTTCTTCTTCATCACCTCCTATGGTTTCACTAATTTTGTTCAATAGATTGAAATTCCTCCTCATCATCACTTTCAATATTAGGTCTCGGTGTCAATCCTCTTCGCCTATCTTCTTCAACAACATCCAATCCAATTCTCATTGTCTTCATCATTTCCATCATCTCATCCAACCTACGAGCCATTGTTCTAATAGCGAAAACTCTCCTCCATGGCATCTTCGTAGGATCAAGTACAAATTGCCTCAAGTTCGATGATCGGGTTACAAGGTGACAACTACCTCACAATTGGTGATTGGTTGTGATAAAACTAACCTGCCTCAATTTAGTGATCTATCCATAGCAAGATCTTATGGAATTCCTTCGCCAACTTCTCTCAATTTACTCCCAAAGATACAAACTTTCACTCTGATACCACTTGGTGTATTCACGGTAGGAGGGTTCACAAAATGAACTATCCAAACTGTGTAGTAAGAGTAACCACAATGGGAACAACTCAAAGATATGAAGCAAATGTAGACTTAGTCATTCAGTATATCATAGAAATCAAATATAGATCAGTCGGCAACATGCGAGCTTACAATTCAGCTCACAGGCCTAATTACAGAATATCACAAGATATAGCTTTGAAGTTCCTTTATCAAGAATCCAAACTAAGAATTATGAATCAATCACCAACTGTTGAATTCTACCTTCATAAGGATCTATTAAATCAATATATATCATATCTAAAACAAAAGATTCCTCCTTGTCAGCCAAGGAAGATCACAAACTCCAATGAAGAGCTGTAACATGTTTACACGAATAGGTTGGACCTAAACATGAAGAATTCCTCTGCAAATGAATGGAATGAAGTGCAGGTCTCAGAGAAGGTTGGCCATGAACCAAATAACATGGAATGATGTGTCATTAGCCTCCACAAGTCAAGAAATGCTTTGTAGGTCTTCTCCTTTAGATGATTGTCTGAGACTGACAGGATGCTCTGCTCTAAGAAAATAGTTAATCTTCTGATAGCAATAAAATTTTGATAACTGATTCAAATGCCCTGACAATGTGATATGATGTAAATGAACATGTCTAGATGTTAAGTCAGCTCCACAAGGTCTAAAATGTAACTGCAGCAGAATGTGGACCAAAATATAGAAACTGCTACTAACTAAACTGCTTGAACTGAACTGGAAAAATGAATGCAAACAAACTAAAATGCAAATGTTTTTGGTTGATGCAAGATTTCTCTTGAACCAATGATGCTCCAACATCAAGGTCATTTTAGAATAGTCATCAATAAAGAACATAAAATACCTATCATCATGGAAACTCCTAACTTTTGTGGGATCGTAATGGTTTGCATGAACTAATTCTAATAGTTCAGTTGAATATTTTTCTTCATCCTGTAAACTTCCTCTTGCTTGCTTTTTAACTTGACACTTCTTTCAGATGATGTTATCAGAATGTATAATCTCTAGAAAATCTTTCACAACTTGAGCTGAGATTATCCTTACTAGATCATCAAGATTGATATGACATAATTTCCTATGCCAGATCCAAATATTACTGTTCTAAGTCATGGAGAAGATAATGTTGCTTTCTCTGAGCTCATAAAAATTTCCTTCTATTCTCTTCCCACCAGCTATTATAGCCCTAGATTTTTTCTGATTTCAAAAGTATTAACTTGAAATATGAGACTTATCCTTCTTTGCACAATCATCCAACACTCTTGAAATTTTGCTTTAAGGTTTCAACATAAAGAACATCATTAGTATGTTGTTTTCCATCAAGACTGATTGATCATTTCCCATATATTTTACCAGTGCAACCATCTCCAAATCTGACTAATCCTCCATCATACTTCTTAAAATCAATGAACTTACTTTTGTCACCAATCATATGATTTGAGTAGCTGCTATCAATAATCCAGCAGTTCTCTTCTTGAAACATATCTTCATCATCAATACTTCCTTCTGGATAAAGACATTCTTCATCATCACAATTTTTGAAAGAGCAATCATCATCTTCATCAATTTTGATATCATAATATGTTTTTTGAGTATTCTACCTTTATCTTCTTCAACATTATTTCTTAATTTCCTTATGGGACATCTGGATGCATAGTGGCCTATTTCACCACATATGAAGCAATTTGAAGACACTTCATCCTTGCATGCCATCTTGGATCTTCTTCAAGCAGTTAGGCTTTCTTCTGAGGAACCTACTCTGATACAAATTGTTGAAATGCACAAGACAACTGAGAGGGGGGTTGAATCAATTGTCACAAAATTTTAACACTTATGTATATCAACACATCAAATTCTTAATCACTATTATTAAGATTAACCATAAAAGCATAAAACAAGAAGCTCAACACAATAACACATGAGATACCAAAATCTTTACGTGGAAAACCCTATAAGGGAAAAACCACGGTGGGTGTTGGCTCACAAAAATAAATGAGTTATACAAATACTAAAAATCAGAGGCTCACTACAAATGTTAGGGCTCACTACCAAGGGATGGTTCACTGCCAAGGATTGGTGAACTGATTTGATAGCATCTACTTCATGTCTAGGTTGAGTTTGATTGAAGCACAATATAACACTATTATGTCAGAAAATGTCCCCCTGGGGGCTTTTCCCTCTTAAGGTTTAGCTCCCAGGTCTTGTAATTGCATTTAGAGCATCTTGCATGTTATTTCTGACTCCCAATGAGAAAACCCTTGGATCTTGTAACAAATAGGACCTAGGGGCGAGCACTTTGATGAAAATATTAACAAAATTGGCAGGGTGGACTTGGGTGCTAGCCCCCTAGTCCAGCCCTATTTTGGGTCTACCCTAATTTCAAATCTCAGTGTAGTGGCCGTTAATTAGGTCCTCTGCTGACATCTAAATTTTGAATTATGAAATTCTTAGTGGGAATCTTTGTAGTTGCATGTATAAGCATGATTAGGTTTCATTTGCAAACTAAAAGACTTTATGCATACTTGTGCTTATAGAGTATTCAAAATATTCATTGTGTTTGTATTTACATATTTGACATCCATCTCCTCATGGCATGAAGAGCATCTTCCTTCCATGAAATCTTCACTACAAGGTGATATCTATTGTGCTTTTAATCATTTATCATTTGTATTTTTGCCTCTATCCCATTGGGATACACACTCTCATCTGACAATAGTGATTAGAAGACTTGAATGTCTCTCCGAGGCTTGACCGAGGTAAGCCTATAAACACCACAACCCCCTCCCACACTCCTTATGATTGCAGGTTACATGTGTCAATTTCTTTGGAGTGGAGTTGTAGAAAGGAGTGGTAGACATTAAGGATTCAAGATCTAAAAAAAGTAGGACACTTGAGCTTTTCCTGGACTAGGGCACTAGTCCCCATGTCCTCTGTAATTAAATTCTTGAAAATAAAAGTTACAGTGCAGATCAGTGTTGAAAGGAGATCAGGATCCCAAAAAGAAATAGGTACCTTGGACTTGGGCGCTATTCCCCGTGTCCCCAACTTCTTAGCCCTCTGAACTTTGAAAAAAAGTAAGTTAAATAACTCTATCCTTTATCTTAGTCTAAAAGGATTTGCCGTAATTTGATAATTTGCTTACTGATTTGCAAAATTAGGGTTTCTAAGTACAATTAAGCATTAGATAGAGACATTGTTTGACACATCCAAGAATACACAACTTCCCAAGTGGTAGCCCAACTTGATAGGTGATTTCTCTCACTTAGTGGAGATTCAACTGGGTTGATAAGCCCTTGGAATGTTTGGTGTGAAAGGAGGATTGAACACAAACCCTTAAAACCAATCACATTTTCCCTCTTTTCTCCACCTAAACATTTTTGTGAACCCATGTTTTTAAAATTTTCAGCACCTTTTTGAGTGTTTTTTGATATATTTTCATTCATTCATCTTGTTGCATTCGAAAAATTACAAAAGAATTTAAAATTTTTGAAAATTTTGAAAAAATTTGCATTTTAGGCTTGCATTTTAGCATAGTTTAAATTATTTGGCATTCAACTTCATTAAATTTATGTCATTGTCATTAGATATGATTTAAATTACAGAAATTCATCATTTATAATACATTTGCATTGCATTTTTGTGATTAATTTGACAAAAATTGCTTGAAATTGTGCATTTTTCATAAAAACCTAGTTTTGCATTAGCTAGGATTTGTAGTCAAAATATTTTTTCAGATTTTACTACCATTTTCAAACACTCATTAGGACTTATTTCTAATATTAGTGTGGTATCATACTGGTCTTCTTGCAAAATTTCATGTCTAGGGTTTGAAAACCTTGCATTTTCACTAGATTTGGCCTTATCGTCTCTCTAGATTTGCATCACAAGCATGTTGTAAGGGATTTTGTTGCATTAATTGGATGTTATTAGGGTTATTATATGTTTCCCCTCCTCAATCTCCTTACAACACTCCTTTCACTAGGCCTTTGCGTGGAAAATTGTTGAAAAATTGCATATCTTAGCACATTTTCACTAGGTTTTGACTTGTCAGCACTCTAGGTTTGCATTAAAAGCGTGTTGTGAAAGATATTGCTGCATCATTGGACTATTATTAAACATATCATTCATTTTCCCTCTTTAAATTTTCACAACACCTTTTCTCCTAGTGTTTTCCATTGTAAAAAGTTGAAAAATCAAGCATTTTAGGTCATATTTATCCATTGTTTTGCATTTGTATACCATGGATTCTTCTCATCATTCTTCTTTGGAAGATTTATTTGAGTACATTATGAATAATGATAAATTTTGAAAATTCACTCATAAACATCCTCAATTCTTGCATCAAATAGCATACATCTATGGTATTGACATGAACGTGAGCACCACCTATGATATCCTTTGAACAATAGCCTACTTTGAAAGATTTCTCACTTTTGTTGGTGTTTTCTCTTCAATCTTGGAAAATATCACTAATTTCATTTCTAAAAATAATCATAGGGAAAGTAGTACTGAAGACATCATTCCCTCTCTCCCCTCATTTCATGATGACATAATGGACATCCTTTTTGAGACCTATGAGAATGCCATAACACTGGGTGATTCAACTAACAAAGAGACTTGTCCCAACATAACCCCACTTAGTGAGGATATTTTGGCACAAGAAGAAGGCATCATGGACACATTCCTTAATACTACTCTGCTATCCATTCCTCTTCTACCTAGCCAAGATGATGCTTTGGATGATGCATATTCTCTTTATGAACATTTGCTTCAACTTGTTGAAGCTGAAAAGTTACCAGTTGATATTCAAGAACTTCTCAATTACATTTTAAACAAAGAAATAGATCATGCTCCTTTACTTGAACCTTCACATACCTTGGGTAACAATGAAATTTCACACAATGTTGAAGAGCAAACTATCCCTCAAACCCAAGGTGTTTCAACACCCTATATATGGATTGAAATGGGCACCTTTCAGGTTCCTCAACAACCTCACTCAACTGGAAATGAAATTATAAGAGGTCCTATAAATGACATAGAAAATTACAATATCCCCTCTCTACTATCATTAATGGATACCTTTCCAACAAGGATACCCTCACAAACTCATGAACATATGGAAGAGAGAAGAAGAGATAAAGATTTAACCGTTAAAGTAAAGATCAAGATTTGTAATGATTGCTAGCCCAATTATCCCTACAAGTAAGTATTTCTTGTTATAGGAAAATGTGAACAATAGTATAAACAACTAAACATCCAATAACTCAATAAATTAATGCAAATAATGATAAACAAAGATATTACCTTCGCTGATCTTACTTACCTCATAACTTCCATTGTCGCCTATCTCGTATCAATCTTGTGTATCATTTTAGATCTCAAAAGTTGTAATTCCTTGCTATTGAAGATGATAATATGAGAATGGCTATGATAAGAATTGCAATCAAGGTCAAACTACAAATGCAACTCTAATGAAGATGGATGATTGATAATGGAGACATGATTGTGATTATGATGATAATGAGGTTTATGCTAATGCAATGAAAATGCTTTTGCTAAAGGCACGCCAGTAAGATTTCTGCTGAGTAAGATTGCTTAAGCTTGAGTGGATGCAAAATGGGTGTGAGAACCTTGTTTATATAGGCTTAGAAAAGGCCAAATCCAAGTGTCAATAGATCCATGACTGGAGGAAATTACATGTGATGTGTACGGTTGAGAGAGCTTGAGAGAATGTGCATGAATCAGAAGAGGACAAGTGTCCAAACCTCTTTCATAAGTTATGGGAGTTAACTTAATAGATTGAGGAGTTAACTAAATAGACTAACCAGTTAAGTGAATTGATTGATTAGATAACTATTTTGACTAATGATTAACTGATCTTGATTGGAGGAGAAATAGGACATGTGGGTGAGGGAATATTAGCTAATTAATTATTAAAATATTTAATTATGTGTGCAACATGGTGAGGTGGAAAGGTGAGGTGGAAAAGGTGGCATGGATGAGATGATGTGGAATTATGGAATTTTGGAATTTGGAATAGGGGAATTTGGGATTAATTAAATACTTTAGAATTATTTAATTATATGAGACTATAGAAGAATTACGTAATTAAATAAATTGATTTTATTTAATTATTGGAGGAATGCAAATCATTTAAATAAATTAAGATATTTATTTAATTGATATAAGAATAAGAATCAAAATAATTATTAAAATATTTATTTAGTCTGACACGAGCCAATTTTAGGTGTATACATTTTACCCCTCTTTGATGCAATGTGTTTTATCACATTGTTTCAAAGAATAATTTTTTTTTTTTGGTTATGATATGTGCCCCATTTTGCCCCTAGTATAGGTTTAGTGACGATAGGATGCCCCCTCAAGAGATTGGATGGGAAGAATGTGATGAAAGGATAATAGATAATCTCATGATATGTAAGATTTCATGACACAGGCTGCGGGAAAATATTGCAAGTGATGAAGAAAGGAATATGGGTGATGCCCCACACTCACAAGCTCACTTTGCTACATATAGGTATGTGGGGTCATAATCCTAGTCATTTGTACACTTGTCTTTTGTGGAGAGATTGTAGGAGCTCTGGTGTGATAGCAGTGTAAAGCAGTCAGTAGAGATGGACCATATTCTAATAGCCAGCCACTGATTTGAGAGGATATGATGATTCAGGCAGCCAACAGAGTACAGACCCCCAGTATGTACTCTTTCAAACTTGGTTGATTTTGCATTTATGACAGTCAAATTTGAGATCAAAGGTGTCATTTTTAAATGCGTGGGTTTAGTGTTTAGGCACAAGTAATCTATAAAAATGTGCAAATGATGTGATTCTACGCATATAAGAGAGGTATCGGCACATACATGATTTTGTCACAAATGATAAGCAGTCCTACACAAACAACTAGGGATTCAACACATTTAAGTCTTTAGGCACAATCAAGTAGTAGCCTTGTGCATGTGCTATAAAGCTGTACAAACAAGTAGTTTTCCTGCAATATGAAAATGTACAAATGAGTATTGTTTATGCGCAAATGCCTGAAATAGTGCAAATGATAGGGGTGTTGTTAGGAACCTGTGTTTAACCCTTCTCTTTACTTTGTTAGTATATTGTTTTTGAATGCATTTGCTTTGTAAGTCATCCCTTGAGTATATTGTATTATCCCACATTCATGGGGAGTAATAGTTGTTTAGATTAGACTTAGTATATAAGTACGTGTTGAGGCCAATGAAGGCATCCACGAATTTATTGTATTGAGCTTGCTCAAAGGAGGTTGCCCCCTCGAAGTGGCCTGCAATCAATAAATTCCTTATGTGTTTCTGTTATTTCTATTATTTCGTGCATTTTTCATTATATTGTTGTAGGAGGTCCCTCTCATCTGGTATCAGAGCACTTTCCTGGGCTCGCTGGGTGGAATTTTTGATGAATTTTTTTTTCCACAATGGCCTCGAGGTGCTGTGATTATTGCAGTAGTTCTTTTTTTGCATCTGTATTGTTCATTTCAATTGTAGGTTTGGATCAAGGAATAATCCTTATCCACTTAACTGTGAGAAGTGCCTGGTCATAGCCCTAAAACTCATTGTGAGGAGTACCATAGGAACCTTGAAGTAGTTGGCCCATTGAGAGGACCTTCCAGTGAAAAGGGCAACGGCCCCTACCTGATTGACTAGTTCCCATCCGTGAGGTAAACCAAGAGCTATAGTTTGTGGATAAGCGGTTATCAATTTTACCTGAGTCGTGGAGTGAGGGGTACTACCCCAATACACAAGCCGTTAGATAGCATTGGTGGCTGAGTGACTCCCCTGAATCTTTAGACAATCAAACACACCTGGGGCCCATATCTATTGCCAGCCAGCAAATCATAGATTGAATCTATGCAGAGCCATTTACAGATCTTGTTGCAGATCATTTCTAGAAAAAAAATTCTATTTTTTCACCATATCTTCCTTGCTTTAGCCTCGTTTCCTCTCAAAATTCACTGGAACCCCTAAAATTCCATTTTGCATATTTCCTTCCTTGAGAACCCTATCCCAAATTCCACTTATTGAAGCCAGAAATCCCACATTTGTCTATTTTTAGGGTTTGCCATAACTTCTTCAATTCTCACCCAATAGCCTTCAAATTTTGCCACAGTGTTCATTTCCTATTTCTGCTCCTTTGTCCCTCTTGGACAAATTTTTTCATCAAGGCTCATGAAGAGCCAAAATTGACAGATTTTTGCAAACTCATTTTGCAACGATTTGGCCCTAGTGCTTTTGATGACTTCACAAGAGCACTCACTAAACTTCAAAAAACTGGCACTGTGAGAATATTAGATAGAATTTAAGAAACTGGCCAATTACACAGAGGATTGTCTAATGAATTCTTTAGGAGTTGTTTTGTCAATGTTTTGAAGGATACAATCCAATCTGAGGTTAAAATGTTCCATCCCAGCACAATGATGGAAGCCCTAGGGTTGGCTAAGTTGGCAGAGGATAAGATCACAGCTCAATAGTGCTCCAAATCCAATTTTGTTCCATTGAGAAACATGGTTTCCCCAAGACCTCCAATCACGCCAGCTCCTAGAACAACTCCTATCAAGCATTTAACTGCAGCAAAGATGTGGGCACGTAGAGAAAAAGGGCTTTGTTATAATTGTGATGAGAAATTCACTCGAGGACATAGATGTGTTGAGAAAAAGCTCTATCTCTTGGATGTGGATTCTGTACCTGCAACTAAAGTTTATGAAAATGCTCAGGATACAGTAGTTGATCAGGTTGAAACTCAGCAGCTGCATGTTGACTCCACTTCTCAAGAAGACCACCTGAAGATCTCTCTCCATGCTTTAGCAGGAGTCACCACCCCACAAACCATGCAGACCAAGGGTTGCTTCAAGAAACTCCCTCTTACAATACTCATTGATTCCGGTAGCACTCATAACTTCATTGACCTTCAGATTGCCAAATAGGCTAATTGTTTTGTCCATCCTTACTCCAGCTTTGAAATCATGATTGCCAATGGGGGCACATTACCTTGCAAAGGGAAGTATCGCAATGTGTGTATCTTTATTGGAGATTATAACCTATACTTTGACATGTTTTCCTTTCCCTTAGGCCAATGTGATGTGGTTTTGGGTGCTCAATGGTTATGCACACTTGGACCCATCTTATGGGATTTTGCTAAACTTTGGATGCAGTTTTCAGACAATGGGCAAAAACACACCTTGAAGGGCTTACAACTAGGGTCTCTCAGCATCATTAGTTCACATCACATGGAAATGCTGCTTAAGAAGAATTCACATGGTGTCATCGCTCAGCTCCATTCCATTCAGATGCAACCATCAGTGGTCTCCACTACTCCTTCAGATCTACAACAAATTTTGGATAGATATGCATGTGTCTTTTCTGAACCAATGGGATTACCACCTTCACAACTAGAGGACCACTATATTTAGCTCCTTCCTGGAAGCGTTCCTCCCAACATTAGACCCTACCGCTACCCATTTCACCAAAAGATAGAGATTGAGATGCTTGTTTAGGACTTATTGACGCAAGGTATTATTTACCCTAGTACCAGTTCCTTTTCTTCACCAGTTCTTCTTGTCTGAAAAAAAGATGGGTCATGGCACATCTGCATTGACTTCCAAGCACTTAATCACATCACAATCAAGGATAAGTTTCCGATTCCTGTTGTTGATGAGCTTCTTGATGAGCTTCATGGTGCTCATTTTTTCTCCAAGTTGGATCTTCGTTCTGGGTATCACCAAATTTAGGTCCATGAGGATGATATCCCTAAAATGTTTTTTCACACATATGATGGCCACTATGAGTTTTTGGTCATACCCTTTGGCCTCACTAATGCTCCTTCAACATTCCAGGCATTGCTAAATAAAATCTTAAGCACTACTTGCAAAAATTCATTCTGGTCTTCTTTGATGATATCCTCATCTATAGTAAAATATGGGCTGAGCATCTCCACAATCTGGATCTTGTACTGCAACTTCTCTCTGATCATCATCTCTGTGCAAAGTAGTCTAAATGTGTTTTTGGCCAGGAGGAAGTGGAGTATCTCAGGCATATTGTTTCAGCCCAAGGGGTTCGAGTGGATCCTACCAAAATAGATGCCATGAAAAATTGGCCACATCCGCAGACACTCAAGAGCCTCCATGGTTTTTTGGGTCTGACTAGCTACTATCACAAGTTTGTCAAGGATTATAGGAAGATTGCACCTCCATTAATAGCTATGTTGAAAAAGGATGCTTTTACATGGACACATACTGCTGAGTGTGCATTTGAAAAATTAAAACAAGCTGTGTACTACACCTGTTCTAGCTATGCTAGATTTTTCCAAGACTTTCACTATTGAGAGTGATTCTTGCAGCAATGGACTTGGTGCTATTCTCCTTCAAGATGAACATCCCATTGCATTCACCAGCAAAGCCCTTTCTGGTAAGAATTTAGTACTCTCTACATATGAGAAGGAAATGATGGCTATTTTGCATGTAGTATGGAAGTGGCAGCCATACCTATTAGGGAATCATTTTGCATCAACACTGATCACCAGAGTCTGTAATATTTCCTGGAACAATGGGTCTCCTCCCTAGCACAATAGAAATGGGTTAGCAAACTCATGGGTTATGACTATGAGATCACTTACAAGAAGGGTAAGGACAATATTGTGGCGGATGCTCTTTCTCACACATTTGATGACCAAGCTTCTCTTTCAGCTATTTCTATGCCTGTTCCAAATTGGTTGGAATCTGTCTAGCAGGGCTATGTCAATGACTCTTCATTATCTCTAATCATCGAGCAATTAGCCAATAACCCTTCTACTATACCGCATTACTCTTGGGATGATGCTTCTTTGAGATACAAGGGTCGACTGGTCCTTCCCCAGAGCACAGATCTTCAACAAGCTATCTTCTATGGATTCCAGGCTTCTCCATCGGTAGGGCACTCTGGGTTCCTCAAAACTTATGAGCGAGCATGACGTAACTTCTTTTGAAGGGAATGAAAAGGGCAATTCAATAGATGGTGGCTGAATGTGATACCTTCCAGTGCAACAAGGGTGAAATGACACTCCTTCTTGGATTGCTCAAACCCTTGCCCATCCCTACATGGATTTGGATAGATATTTCTATGGATTTCATTAAGGGGCTCCATAAATCTGGAGGGAAGATAGTGATCTTGGTTGTAGTTGATCACCTCTCCAAATATAGTCATTTTTGTGCCCTTAGGCATCCCTATACTGCCTCCTCAGTCACACAAATTTTCATGGACCAGATCTTCCATCTTCATGGCATCCCTTCTTCCATTGTCTCATATGGTAATGTAACTTTTACTGGTCATTTTTGGACAGAACTATTTCAACACACTGGCACCAAACTGAAGATGATTTTAGGGTATCACTGACAAATAGATGGTCAAACTAAAATTATCAACAAAGGTTTGGAAAATTATCTTCGTTGCTTCACCTCAGAACAACAACATCAGTGGGCAAAGTGGTTCCCTCTCACTAAATGGTGGTACAATACCTCCTACCACACTGCATCTAAAATAACTCCATATGATGCAGTCTATGGTTAGGCACCACTGGTGCTCCTTCCATACATCCCCAGTAGTTCACTAGTTTAGGAAGTCAACACGGTTCTCTGAACCCAAGAACAGATTCTTAGTATTTTGCAGGACAATCTTCACATGGCAAGAAATCGAATGAAAGAACAAGCCAATCAACACCATTATGAGGACACTTTTCAAGTAGGTGATATGGTTTTTCTTCATCTACAACCATACAAACAATCATCCCTAAAACTCAAAGGGTGTCATAAGCTGGATCCAAAGATCTATGGGCCATATAAGGTTCTTTAGAAGATTGGGTCAGTTGCTTATAAATTGGAGCTTCCACCTTCCCACGTTCATCTAGTATTTCATGTCTCTTGTCTAAAGAAAGTTCTTGGCATCAACATCAGAGCTCAAACTATTTTACCAGAACTGGATAAGGAAGTGATGCAGAGGTATTGATACTATTTGGTTTTATTCACACAATAAACCTAGACTTCTAGGTTTCCTTCACAAGGTTTTCTTTAAACCCTATGAAACACAATCCTATACAAGGCTATTCAAGAGACTGACCTAGTCTGGGACCACACCCTGGTGTCCACCCACATAGACTACTCAACTCTCTTTTGGGAAGTCTCTACTCAACCCAACTAACACACACATACACCTTCTAGATCAACAAAAAAACTACCAATATCCCTACCAATAGGATCTCATACTATAACCAACACATATTTGTTAAAGACATGACCAACATATGGTCTCTGACCCAATAACACTATTCTGTACCTTCAAGGATAGTGAACAGTAATCTAGAGTATGACTGCCCTATGACAGTGCTTAAAATGACCTATTCCTTGTAGCCCTAGAGATCGGGTAATCAAAGAATAACTCCACAAACCTCCAAAGGACAGACCAATCTCTTTGCACATTTGGATACCCACTATGGACATACAACAATCTACCAAGTTGCAAGGCAGTACACTATTTCAGGCATCTAATGATAGTGAACCCTACTTCTTAGGGAATAGGCCTAATTTGGGACCCTTACAAATATTCACAGGTCTGTTTGCATCCATAAACACCAAATACATCATCCATTTGGTCGTTCTCTTGACTATTCTTTGAAATCACACCGATTTCCACTATTTGCACACTAACTAGTCACTATGCAAACTAGTTAGAATCATGCCAAGTGCCTTGGAGTGAGGAGTGTAGACCTTAAAAACAACAAAAACATGAAATGTACACTATCTCTCTCCATCCTACTGAAAATGGTTGATGATTTTCAGAGGATAGAGGAGAAATCACTCATTTTGCCACAAAACCCTAGTTTTGAGGGCTTTCAAACCAGTTTGCACAAATCGACTTGGTTCTCACAGCATAGGAGGTTTTAAGAGGCCTAACTAAATTCAAATGAAAGGTATTTTGAAGTACTGACACATTTAATAGGTTTTAGATCCTTGACTATCTGTACAAAGCCGTACTGAATGGCTATTTCCAGAAAAAATGTAGAAAATTACAGTTTTTGCACTCCAAAACTTCCAATTTTCATTTCTTGGCATGTAATTGCATTCAACTTCCTATAGAAGGCTTGAGGGATGTTTTTCCTCCTCCTCTAACTGTACAACTACTATCCAAGAGAAGTTAGCCATTGGAAACTACTTCCTTCACAAGAAACCACATGTTTCTTAAGTGTAATTACATTCAAATCAACCATATCAAGGTCTATATTGGACAAGTCAACCAAATGGACCAAGTCCTTATTACAACCCATGAAAATGGCTTTCAAAGCCTTAGGGAGAACAATATAACAACAACCAAACATGACATATCAAAAAAGATGACTAGAATAGGGAGCTCCTGCACCATACTCCCCTTGCAAGAAGAACTCAAGTCCCTTGAGTTGCCAATTGTTGAAGTGTCATTCCATGCTTCAAGATATTTGACTCAATCATCCAAGTGGCCTTTGAGTCAGGAATAGCCTTCCATTTCACCAAGTAGTCTTTGTAGACACCTCTCCTAGTCTTCTTGACAATTTTGGAATCTAGAATACATTCCAACTGCAAAGGTTTGCTTGGAGGGAAATCCTTGATCCAATCAACATCTTTATCCACCACATCTGATCCACTTTCACTATGCAATGGGGGTTTGAAAGGAAAAAGATCACAAACATTGAAAATTGGAGAGATACCAAGACCGGATTGTAACTCAATCTCATATGCATTTGGACTGAATTTGTGCACTATTTTGCATGGCCCAATCTTCTTCATCAAGAGTTTAGTTGGGAGGCCTTTTGGCAACCTTTCTTTCCTTAGATATGCCATCAGTAAATCTCCAACTTTGAACTGCACCTCTCTTTTCTTCAAATCTGCCCTTTCTTTGTACTTTGTGACTATTTTTTCCAATTGCAACTTGACTTGATCATGGACTGTTTTCATGTAGGCAGCAAAATCTTCACCAAGTGTACTCATTTTATCCCATCCTTGGAGATCCTTTAGTTCAAGTGGCCCTCTTGGGTGAAAGCCATAAACTACCTCAAAAGGACTTTTACCAGTGCTCCTGTTCACCAAATCATTGTAGGCATATTCAGCCTGATTGATAACCAAATCCCATGCCAAACCATGCTGTTTTGTAAGGCATCTTAGAAGGTTTCCAAGTGATCTATTAACCACTTCAGTCTGACCATCAGTTTGTGGATGGTAGGCTGATGAAAAGGACAACTATGTGCCCAACTTTCTCCACAAGGTCCTCCAGAAGTGACCCACAAACTTAGAATCTCTGTCTGTTACAATTGACAATGGCAAACCATGTATTCTCACCACCTCTTTGAAAAATAGACCTGCAACATGAGATGCATCATTTGTGCATTTACATGGCACAAAATGAGCCATCTTACTAAATCTATCAATAATAACAAACACACTGTCCACCCCTCTGGCTGTCCAAGGTAACCCAAGTACAAAATCCATACTTATACTTTCCCAAGGCCTATTGGGAATGGGAAGGGGCTGGTATAGACCTACATTTGAAGACACACCCTTGGCCCTTTGGCAAATTGCACAACTAGCAACATACCTTCTCACATCGGATTGCACCCTTGGCCCAAAATAGAACCTTGTAACTTGTTCTAGTGTCTTGTCTAAGCCAAAATGTCCTCCCAAAGAGCCATTATGCTTCTCCTTAATGATATTGTCCCTCATGGAACACTTAGGGATACACAACAAATTGCCCTTAAACAAAAGGCCTTCCTGCAATACAAAATCTGCATATTCTCATTGGAATGTGTTAGCCAAGTTTACACAAACATCATAAGCCTCCTTGAAATCTGAATCCTCTTTATACAACTCCTTCAAATAGTCAATGCCCATGCTTTCTAACTAAATTTCATGAACAATAAGCAACCTCCTACTTAAAGCATCAGCCACCTTGTTAGAAACACCTTTTTTGTGCTTAATTGTGAAGGTATAAGCTTGTAACTGTTCCATCCATTTAACATGTCTATGGTTCAATTTTTCTTGACTGTTTAGAAAGTTTAAAGCATGATTATCAGTAAATACAATAAATTCTTTAGGTAATAAATAATGTCTCCATTTCTTAAGAGCTTGCACCATTGCATAGAGCTCTAGGTCATAAGTAGAGTACCTTTGCTTGGCTTCATTCAACTTCTCTGATAAAAATGCCACAGGATGTCCTTCTTGACTAAGAACAATACCAATAGCTTGCTTGCTTGGATCACACTCAACAAAAAACACCTTATCAAAATCAGGAAGTACTAAAGTAGGCAACTGAACCACCTCTGTTTTCAACAACTCAAAACTAACATCAGCTTCCTTTGTCCATTGGAATCTACATTTGACTCCACCCTTGATGGTGTTGAGGATGGGAGCACTAATGTGACTAAAACCTCTGATAAACTTCCTATAAAAAGTCTCCAATCCATGGAAACTTCTCACATCTCCCACTGTCTTAGGAGTAGGCCAACTGAGAATAGCATCAACCTTAGAGGGATCCATCTTCAAATAGCCATTGGAAATCACAAATCCAAGGTATACAAGTTCAATTTTCATGAACTCACACTTGTCTAAGTTGATCATCAACTTGTGCTCATGTAGCTTCTCCAACACCTGACCAACATGCTTTACATGCTCTTCTTTTGTCCTACTGAAGATTAGTATGTCATCAAGATAAACAATAACAAATTTACCAATGAATTCAACTAATACCTCATTCATCAAGCGCATAAATGTACTTGGAGCATTGCTAAGACCAAATGGCACAACAAGCCATTCATAAAGACCCTCATTAGTATTAAAGGGAGTCTTCCATTCATCTCCCTGTCTGATCCAAATTTGATGGTAACCAGATTTTAAATCTATCTTTGAGTAATAGCATGATCCTCCAAGATAATCCAAAAGATCTTCAATCCTTGGCATTGGGAACCTGTACCTTATGGTGATTTGGTTTATGGCCCTTGAGTCCGTACATAGCCTCCATTTTCCATCCTTCTTAGGAGCAAGTACACTTGGGACTGCACAAGGACTTAAACTCTTCCTAATCAACCCTTTCTCCAAGAGATCTTGAATTTGCCTTGCACCTCTTCCTCTGGCACTTTGTTCACCCTTCCTTCTCAACTTTTCCTCTACTTTAGAGGCCAATAAGAAACATTCATCCACTATTCTAGGAATCACTAAACTAATCTCATCTTGCAAATTGTATTTCAGACCATTTAGGTACCTAGCCACCATCTCCTTTTCCTCTTCATTATGGTTGGCTCTCATACTTAGTCTGTGAAATTCTTATGTGTAGGCAGCCACATCCATATCTTTTTGTCTCAAATTATGGAATCTCCTAATGGTTTGGATCTCATAGTCAGGTGGCATGAACTTGCTTCTGAGTATAGCCACCATTCTACTTCATTTAGTGATGGGACTCTTCCCAATCTTCTCCCTCTCACTTTGCATGTAGTTCCACCACACAAGTGTGGAACCTCTTAGCCTTGTCTTGGCAAATTTAACCTTCTTGCTGTCATTGAACTCATTGTAATCAAAGTAGTTACACATGGCTTCTATACAATCGGTGAGAACATCCCCATCCAATTTGCCATGAAATGTAGGCACATCCATCTTGGGATCGCCATTGTCTCCATGAGCACCCTTAAGTGCATTCAAGAAAGCTTTCTGATCTGTAGACATGTCCTACCCTTGAGGACTCTCTTCCACCTCTTCTTCATCATCTGTGTCAAAAGAACTTCCATCTTCTTTGGTCTTGCCCTTAGACCTTCTTTCTTCTTGCAATCTTGCCTCAACCATCTCTTCCACCAACTTCTTGATGGCTTCTTGACTCATTGTCTTGGGAGGCATTGTACTAGCCTCAGTTTCAATCTCCTCATCTGACATACACTGCTCTAATAAGATATTGGCTCTGTTTGGTTTTATTCACACAATAACCTAGACTTCTAGGTTTCCTTCACAAGGTTTTCTTTAAACCCTATGCAACACAACCCTATTCAAGACTATTCAAGAGACTGACCTAGTCTGGGACCACACCCTAGTGTCCACCCACATAGACTACTCAACTCTCTTTTGGGAAGTCTCTACTCAACCCAACTAACACACACATACACCTTCTAGATCAACAAACAAACTACCAATATCCCTACCAATAGGATCTCATACTACAACCAACACATATTTGTCAAAGACATGACCAACATATGGTCTCTGACCCAATAACACTATTCTATACCTTCAAGGATAGTGAACAACAATCTAGAGTATGACTGTCCTATGACAGTGCTTAAAATGACCTATTCCTTATAGCCCTAGAGACCGGGTAATCAAAGAATAACTCCACAAACCTCCAAAGGATAGACCAATCTCTTTGGACATTTGGATACCCACTATGGACATACAACAATCTACCAAGTTGTAGGGTAGTACCCTGTTTCAGGCATCCAATGACAGTGAACCCTACTTCTTAGGGAATAGGCCTAATTTGGGACCCTTACAAAGGAAGTGCATCAAAATATCTTGCTTAGGATCAGACAACCATATTCACAGGTCTATTTGCATCCATAAACACCAAATACATCATCCATTTGGTCATTCTCTTGACTATTCTTTGAAATCACACCAATTTCCACTATTTGCACACTAACTAGTCACTATGCAGACTAGTTAGAATCATGCCAAGTGCCTTGGAGTGAGGAGTGTAGACCTTACAAACAAAAAAAACATGAAATGTGCACTATCTCTCTCCATCCTACTAAAAATGGTTGATGCTTTTTAGTTGATAGAGGAGAAATCGCTCATTTTGCCACAAAACCCTAGTTTTGAGGGTTTTCAAATCAGTTTGCACAAATCAACTTGGTTCTCACAGCACAAGAGGTTTCAAGAGGCCTAAATACATTCAAATGAAAGGTATTTTGAAGTACTAGCACATCTCATAGGTTTTAGATCCTTGACTATCCGTACAGAGCCATACTGAATGACTGTTTCTAGAAAAATGTAGAAAATTACAGTTTTTACACTCCAAAACTTCCAATTTTCATTTCTTGGCATGTAATTACATTCAACTGCCTATAGAAGGCTTGAGGGATGTTTTTCTTCCTCCTCCAACCATACAACTACTATCCAAGAGTAGTTAGCCATTGGAAACTACTTCCTTCACTAGAAACCACATGTTTCTTAAGTGTAACTACATTCAAATCGACCATATCAAGGTCTATATTGGACAAGTCGACTAAATGGACCAAGTCCTTATTACAACCCATGAAAATGGCTTTCAAAGCCTTAGGGACAACAATATAACATGACAACCAAACATGACATATCATAAAAGATGACTAGAATAGGGAGCTCCTGCACCAGGAAGGATCCATCATTTTGGCGCTAGAGGCAATCCTCAACAGGCGCACTCATCAGCTTTGCTCTTGATCCATCAGAAAAGGAATTAATTCAATGACATGGAATGCAACCAAAGGATGCTACATGGGAACCACTCCTTCGGATTCAACAACAATTTCCACATCTTAAGCTTTAAGGACAAAGCTTTTCTAAGAGGGAGGGGATGTTAGGAATGCATGTTTAACCCTTCTCTTTACTTTGTTAGTATATTGATGTTGGACGCATATGCTTTGTAAGTCATCCCGTGAGTATATTGTATTATCCCACATTCATGGGGAGTAATAGTTTTTTAGATTAGACTTAGTATATAAGTATGTGTTGGGGCCAATGAAGGCATCCACAAATTTATTGTAGTGAGATTGCTCAAAGGATGTTGCCCCCTTGAAGTGGCCTACGATCAATAAATTCCTTATGTGTTTTTGCTATTTCTATTATTTTGTGCATTTTCATTATATTTTTGCCAGAGGTCCCTCTTAGGTGTTGGGTTTTTCCCAAACTAGATGTTTCCCAAGTATCCCTACAAGGTAGCCAACTCTCTTCAACAAGATCCTAAGGCCAAGGGCCAATAGTACAGGAGACAGACTCTATAAATGTCTCCTATCCTTCTTTTGGCTCTGTAAGACCAAGGGAGGTATTCCCTATTCAACATCCATGAAATATATCTATGAACTTGCTGGGATACTAATACAAAACAGATAAATCCTATCTTATGCAAACCAAAACTATAAAATAAGTGCAAAGAGGCTAGCTTTGGGCCTTATGTTTAGTTGTGAATCAGAGGATTTTGGGTCCTAAAAATTACTTCTAAAATCCTAAAGGTTTGTGATTAAGATCTGATTTAGTTTTGTGTTTGGATGCAAGACAAGTTTTTTGAATCATAATTTCAACACAAGAATAGACTGGTGCCTATCTCAGGGCAAGGAGTCAACTAGATGTATATATGTGACTAATTTGCATAACTTTGAATCATTAATCAGACTTCAAGGGGTTTTTCTAGTATCTTCCTTACAAATACTACCCAAGATTGAATGTCCAACTATCTCTGCTTACAAATATCCCTACTGCAATGCATTTATCCTAATACTTAACCCAAAACATTTAATTTGGTCCTTGAACAAAGGTAAAAGATTAAGCATTCAACATAGAAAATCCATGTTCCAAAACCTTGAATAACCCTTAGTTATTTAGATTCAAAAGAAGAATACATGCAATTTGGAGACAGATAACAGAACACATGCAACAAAACATTAATCATATAACATCAACATGAAACTAACAAATTCTATGCAAACATGCATTCAACATGTAACTCATAAACTTACAGTACCAGAGATAGAATAGCCTAGAAAGCTCTGTATTTTTGTTATTTCTCCAAAAATTTTAAGTCTTCCACCACTCCAAAATGAGTAATACAATTCCATATATATTAGGAATGTGTACCCTCATCATTGATTACAATGTCTTTTCAATTTGGTTCAAGATACAATGCATCATCAAAATGACACTGAGAACATTGAATAGACCAGAGAGAAGAAGAACGAAGGAGTGGTTGAACTTGGGAGGTGTACAACCACTTGAAGATTTGCCTCTTTAATACTGGAAGGTCGTAGTTGACTTGTCAATTCTTCAACCCATTCTTGTCCCTTCACTCACCGTATGTCCTTTCAGCTAGCTGAGGGGATGAAACCACATTTGCAATCCTGCTATTAAGATGGTTTTGGTGCTAACAGAGGCTCAAATTTGCACTGGCTCACTTGTTCTGGAGTTCCTTCCACTTGAAATGTAGTTGCACTCTTAATTCATGTCACAAACACATCGAAATCCTCCCTTTTTAAAAGTTTGAATCAGGGCCCTCGATCTTTCCCTCTTTCTAAAATCTACAACATTGGTTCACTGACTTGATCTGACAATCCTAGTCATCTTTGTTGAAAAGTCCTTGTCTAATGAAGTCGTGCCAGTAGGGTGGTCTCCACTTCGTTGACTATTCCTTTTTCATTAGACCCTACCACGTGTCATAATTCCAAGGCCGTCTAATAGTAGGTGAACCATTTTCCTTTTGGATCCCTAGAAGTGAGCTAGTCCTTCCACATGTCCCTACGCTTTTATATACCTTTCACTTGCCACGTATCACCTTATCGCGGTGTCACAACAAATATTCTCCTCTGATAGATTCCCTTGCGACGATGTGTGACCATTAGATTCAAGTTACTCTATAGATCGCTCCTTACTTTGACACTTGGCAGCATATGTTTCATCGATTGGAGTCTTTAATAGTTGGCACCTTATCGCAACCACGCAAGGGTATGGTGACATCACTGATGACACACTGCGATGTTGTGATAAGCAATTAAATAACACCCCTCAACCTCTTAAAGACTTTAGGACTTAACATTTTATGGCATGATAGGAAATAGGATGTAATACTAGGTAAAGGGGGCTAGTCAAATCACAGACACCAAGACTTAAGGTTCAAATAGTCAATACAAGAATATAACCATAAAGCACATGACTTAAAGAAAAAGGACAAAGGGTTTTCAAGATTGAACACTTAGAAATTTAAAACCTAAAACCCTAACCCTAAGGGGGGAACCACCACTAGCTCTGACTGGGGACGTGTAGACGCAAGGCTGCAATGAGAACCAAACCTCTCTGGGACAAACCAGACAAAAAATGCAAGACACAATCGACTATACAGGGAATGTACAAACTATACACACCTAATTTACAATGTACACATAAGTCTATTTATTCATGAGAAGTAGGGCTTAAGGAACTAACCGTGCATTGGCAACTCACGTAGTTCACCATTTAGGGCTTGGAGAAAGTATGAATCTTCTCCATTTGTATTGCTGATATGATATGGGCCCATCCATAAGGGCTCAAACTTACCATGTTTACCCTTGTTTAGGGTAAAATTGGGATTGTTTAGTTTAGTGTTGTTAGATGTTTGAATCCTGCTTTCACCCTTAACATTCAAGGACCTTGGGTCGAGTGGCAATGCACTATCATACCCTAGGTCCCTGGAGATGTAGGGAAACTTGGATTAGGATGTTTAATTAACAATTTTGCTTCTCTTACGCTTAATTGACCATTAAAACCCTAATTTCATAAATACGACTATAAATAGAAGAATAACATAAAAAGTTCTTGCAGAGGGAAGTAAAATATCAAATCAAAGAGTACCTATTTTTGGGGCTCCGAGGTGAAAAAGTTGGGGACAAAAGAGTGGGCATCCAAGTCCAATGCCCTGCTTTTTGTTTAGATCTAGAAACTCAGTCTATAACTCTTCCCTGTTGTTTTGGAGATTTTCCCGTCATAGAAGTTGGAGGACTTATGAGTGGGCACCCAAGTTGAGGGTGCTATTTTTCTTCTTGTTATGCAATTCTAACACTTCAAGATGCCTTCCTACAACTTAACTTTGTCCAGCTCCATAACCTGTAACCTACAACCATGAAAACTTTGGGAGGGGGTTGTGGTGTTTAGAGGCTTGCCTCAGTCAAGCCCTAGAGGACACTTAAATCTCCAAACACCTTTGTTAGATAGAGAGTGCATTCCTAGGGAGGCAGAGGCAAAAATCCAAATGAAATAATGATGAAAACACAATATAATATCACCTTGTATTGAAGATATCATGAGAGGAAGATGCTCTTCATTCCATGATGAAATGGATGCTCAAATTTGCAAACACAAACACATAGACCACACAAATCTTCTCTTGCAACACAATGAAATCCTTGAATCACCTTGAGGATGCCAAATCACATGAACATAATCTAGTTTACAAATGAATTCCTAAACATACTTTTACATGCAACTACAAACACTCTCACCAAGATTTTCATAATTCAAACTTACCGTGTCAGCATAGGACCCAAATAATGGTCATAAACTGACACCCAAAAATTAGGACTGCCCCAAAATAGGATAGGACTAGGGCATGGGTACCCAAGTCCTCCCCCCTATTTTGGGTAGAGTTAAACTCAAGGGGTCCCCCTAGATCCCATTTGTCATGTTACCTAGGGCTCATTCCATCAGGATGCCAAATTATGATGCAAGATATCCTAAATTCATGCAAAAGACCCAGGAGCTAAACCTTATGATGGAAAAGCCCCCAAGGGGACATTTTCTGACATTACATTTAGCCCCCACTTTAATGTATGTATACATGCGAGGCCAATACTTGCATTAAAGTAAGGTCACAAACACAACAAACATACCAAGCACGGGGAAGACACACCAATCACATAGAAGACAATAATAGGCATGCAAAACACAGAGAAGATAGTTACAATCACATAGAACACAGAGAAGACAGTAAATGCATGGAAGACACATTAATGCATGGAAGACAAACATGATTCTTTTCTTTTCTTTTTCTCATATATAAGAAATGCAGATGCAAGTACTAGAAAGTAAACAAACCTCCCATAATACATGATCCACTTATTATGCAGGTCTTTGTATATATGGGGAAACACACATGCAAGACACGCAAAACCTCCCAAAATGCAGGAAGCACTCATCGGACTGGTCTTTATACTGCATATGGGGCAACAAACATGCCACACAAAACAAGCACCCCAAAACACACACACTTGAAGACACAAAGAAACACGACAGACAAGTGATGGTGTGTTCCCTATTTCTAGGCTCATCACCATCTTAGAAACATTACAAGCACACACCGATGATTGGGCTTCGCCACAACAATCACTGAAGACATGCTTAAGGGTTGAGTTAGTACAAAACTGCTCCCTGCCCCCACAGAGGACTTTTGAAAATGATAGGATGATGCAATCTGCTCCGAGAAATACACCATCCCTACCTCCATAGAGGGCTTAAGATAAATAGGATATACATGATATCCTACCTCCACAGAGGGCTTAAATGATCGATTGATTGATTGCAAACAAACTCAGGATGCAGGAAGCACTCATCGCGATGGTCTTTAAACTGCACGTGAGGACAAGCACATTGCTAACATCTACAATAGATAGCTTACCTTATATATGCCCCCACCTTAAGGTGGTTGATATCATGCATCGATATCAAGCACATTAAGGTAGGAAGAAAACACACAAGGGAACACAAACTTTCACAAAGCCCATGCCCCCTGGAGGTGACATGTACTTTACAATCACCAAATGTTCCCACAAACACATCCCTACAAGAAACATGTTAGTGTTTACAAAATCATGATAAACAACATCAATACATATGATTAAGCACACAAAGGGCCAAGGTTATACTATGAATTCAGAGTTCAAGGATAACCATCAGGCTATATCACAAAGCTCTCCGAATCGAGCACCAACAAGGCTAGATTCAAAGACAAACAAAGGTGCACAGAGCAGCAATATTGTTAAGGTTTGTAAATGAGATAGAAACATCATCAAATTCACTACGCAGAAAGCATGAGTGCTTCCACTAGCCAAGCATCAAATAAGATATACAACCCCATCATCATATTAGGAACTAAGTCTATTTTTTGATTGCTCTCGAAAGGGCATCAGTATAAATGTTTTTCGTCATCCGCCCGCTAGATGGAAACACTAGAGGAAGGGAAACAATAAATAAGAGAGGAGAAACAAGTGTCTTAGGGACAATCATGTAGGAGGGTGCCCCCAAGTCACCAACCACAATGCAATGTCTATAAGACACAACACACAACGATGAAATCAGAGAGAGGCAATATAGAAGAATGATGATACAAATAGAAGAAGGTCACAATAGAGGTGATCTCCTGGTATCTTGAACCTTACGAGTGGATCCGAGGTTATCCTAGGAGGCCTAAACAACACATAACACATCATGGGGGAAGCACATCATGAGAGAGATAAAGGGGTAGAGACACTTACCTGTAGGGTCTTCACGCTAAGTCTCATCATCAAGGAGGTCATCATCCTCCCAAATCTGAATGCTAGAAAGAGGTACAGGTTGTTCCATTTGTCCATCTAATGTATTTTGATCACTTTCTAATCCCTGAAGGGATATCAAAGGATGGACCTCAACATTATGTCTTAGTGGACTAGGTGGTTTATGAGATTATTCCTTATCCACCTCAAGCACACCAAATAGTTCAAGATGATCAAAGCAGTGTTGCATTGTTAGAATGTCATCCCTTAATGCTAAATTTTGGTTAAGAGGGTTGTTTGAATTACTAAAGATAACCCTTGTCTTTTCATCTGAGTTATCTGAATGTTTAGTTGTAGGATCAGTAGAGTAGATTATGAATTCATTATCACTCTCATGATCATTGTCAATATTATCACCATATGTTTGAGCTATTAATTCCAAACTATTATGAGAAATGTCATGCTCTTCATCCAAAGTGTGCTTTATCAATTTTTATACTACCCAAGGGTATGTATTGATGAGAGATATGAAGTTGCTAAGATCAGATACATAATCAAGGATCTTGAAAGAAGATGACACCAATATATCCTTGTGATACATGGCTTATATATATGGCATGACATAAGGATGTTTACTAATGAATTTGTAAAGATTTTCAAATTTTGAAATATATTCATGTAAAGATTCCAAGGAGAATGGAGAGGCCATTTTTAGATTCTTGAATCAGATTTAAATTTTTTTCCAAAAGTATATCAAGGGCAAGTGCAAAACGATATGCCAAAAGTAGCCTAAAATGCTTAATTTTTTGTACTTTTTCAATGCAATTAAGTGAAACAAAGGGTGTTGTAAGGATTTTGATAAGGGGAAGAAATTTATATGTATGATATTAGTCCAGAACAGCAATATGATCCTTCTCAACACACTCTTGATGAAAATCCAAGATAAGTCCAAGTCAACTATAGTGAAAATGTGTCGAAATAGACACTTTTTTCCACCAAAACTCAATGCAAAAAATACATAACAAAGGGTGTTGTGAGGAAAGTGATGATAGAAAGAAAATTATATCAGTAGTAATAGCCACTTAGTGATAATATATCCATCACAACACACTTTTAGTGCCACTCAAGGTCAAACCCTAGTGAAAATATAGCAAAAATAGACTATTTTTCATGGTTTTTCAACTCCAAGACCTAGAAAAAGGGGTGTTGTAATGAATTTTAGGAGGTTAAGAAAATAATAACAATGGTATCAGTCACCTCAATCTATAAAATTGGTCACAACACACTTGGAGTGCAAACTAGGCCAAACCCTAGGGCCAAAAATAGCAAAAATGTGTAGTTTTTCACCAAATTTTCAATGCAAGAGCCTGTTAAAAAGGTGTTGTGAAGATTTTTAGGAGGGGTAGAAAATTTTTACCATGATAAAAACCAATTAATGCAAAAATACCCTTCACAACATGCCTATGGTGCAAATTTAGAGAGTTGATAAGGCCAAATCTAGTGAAAATCATTGTTTTTCAAGCCCTAGGTTTGAGATCTTGACATAAAATGCCATATGAATGTTTTTAAGTCTGATTGATGATGAGAATGAAATATAATCATATTTTAAAATGAATTCCAAGCTTTAATATGCAAAATGCCAATGCAAATCTAATGAAAATGCATGAAAATTGCTAGTTTTTGTTGAAATTTTCTATGCAAAAATGCAAATATTTAAATCTAAATGCAAATTTACACCAAAATACAAGACTACAGCCATATTATAATTTGAATGAGCCTCTAAAGTCAGTATAAAAATTTGAAAGAAGATTTTTACTACTAACCCTAGATTTTGGAATTACTAGGTTTAATAAAAATTGTCAAAATTTCTACAAAACCCTAGCAATTAAATGATGAAAATGCAATGCAAATTTCTGAATTTTTTTTGGATTGAGAATTGAGCACAAATATTATTCCAAAAAATAGATACCAATTTTACAAAAAGGCTATAGATGCCTTAGGACTGCTATTTACATCAATCCAAAGCCTGTTTCTTCCTAATATACCGCAGATTTCAATATTAAAAACTATAACATTTACTAGAAAGAATTCAATTTATCACCAAGAACCATTGTATCAAAAAAAGATCCTTTTTCTATGTTTTCAATTTTGTTTCAAACTTTCATATTTAGAATCCATCTCATTGTTCTTCATTAGCTACAATTCTAGCGGCCTGTTCTACATCCATTTCTCTATCTTCTATATCCCCTCCATCCTCTACCTCTGGTCTGATTTGATCAACCACCTGAGATTCTTCTACAATTTCAATGTATTGGTATTACCATCGTTGATTGTCATCTAGTTCAGTCCCCTACCTGGAGCTGCCCAAATCCACTCTTTTAAACTCAAGCCTAGGGTCATCAAACCAATTACCTTCATTTTCCCAAATATGTTGCCTATTATCACTGTTCTCGAAGGAATCTAATCTAGGAAGAGCTCCAATTCTTGGTGAGATTTTCAACTATTCTGAATTCAAATTGTAATTCTACCTAGAATTTTCTAGCTATTTGTAGAGTTCACTTTTTGTCTTTTCCAACTGTCTTAGTTCACTGTAAACCTTTTGAAACTCAGTGTAGAAGTTGAAGAAGCTTCCACAAATTTCCTTGGTCTCTTTGCATAGAAGTCGGTCTCTTTAATATCCTACTTATAAACCATTATGCTTGTTTCTACTAGCTCTTTGAACATGCCAAGAGAAAGTTCCATTGAAACCATGACCTGTTCAAAGAAATTAAACAATGTGAGATCCTAGAGAATCCCAGTGAGTCACCAAGAAATCTCTCTTCATTCCTTTTCTTCCATAGAAACCATAAGATTTCAATAGATATTATAAACCAAAAACAATTATTGCCTGACTTAAGACCATTGACTTGACCACATAATATTTCTTTCTTAATTTCATTAAGAGAGGTTGTCCATTTATCTATGTTACCCATAAAAAAAGACCAGACATATTTGGCATAAAGACATTGAAAGAAAATATGATTCACAATTTCAAGATCTCCACACAAAGGACATGCTACAGACTTAGGACCCAAACTTAACTTGTTCAAAATAAGTAACCACTTGAAAGAGGTTTTTTTTGGTTCTAGAATTCTAGACCACAACAGTTTGAAGACTTTATTTAGATCAACATCTGAAAAGAAGTTAGCCTAGGAGAGTTGGATGTGATGGAATATGTCCATTGTGTTTGTTAACATCTTATAAATTATCTTTGGTTTTGATTGAACAAATGGAGTCCCATCCTTCCAAGTTAACATTGCCATCTTCTCTTCACTTTCTACTACAGTTTTGTAGTTTAGATTGGAAAAAAGTGTTTTATTAATAATAGAGAAGGTTCTAAGAAAATTCATGTTTAAGTAATAATGGCTCTGAATTTGATCCCAAGTTTTTGGCTTGCCTTTCCTAAAAAGATCTACAAGAGTCCTTAGAGCATTGTCATTACATTTTCTTGCTAAACAACATTGCAAAAGAGCTAAAGGCTTGCCTTTGTGGAGAACATTCCACCAAATAGATCTTAGATCCCAAATTTCCCCTTTATCCCAATTAATAGCTTCTCTATCTAGTATCAAAGGCTTAACCAGTTTCCATGCCTTCCATATACTGGAAAATATGGCAGACCCTCCTAGTTTAGAAAGAGTATCCCCAAACAATGCATCATAAAAGCCTAATTTTCCCCAATTTTTCTTCTTTACCAGAACAAAGTTACCAATATGTGCCTAATCAAGACTTTTTAGGGTTCATCCCTTGCTAGAGCATTGGTGATCCATTTGGATGCAAGGGCCATGCCTTGGACTTTTAAGTTTTTCAATCCAAGGCCACCCAGTTCTTTACAGACACAACACCAATCCCATTTAAAAAGATGCCTTTTAGGAGTCCCTTTACCATCTGACCATAAGAAATTCCTTATTAGTTTGTGGATGATATCAAACTAGTAGTTAGCAAACAACCACATAGACGAATAAAAAACTGAGTATGAAGAGAGAATTTTTTGGCACACCTGTTGTCTCCCTGCCAAAGATAGGTGCATCCTATTCCAGTTTTTAGCTTCCTCTCAATTTTTGTAAAAAGCCATTGCCACATAGATTTAAGGGTTGGATTCATAGAAAAATGTATTCCAAGAAATCTTACTTGCATTGAGGGTCCTCCCCACAACCATTTGTCTCTCTTAAACCAACTAGGGATAAGCTCATCCCAAGATAGGAAGACAGATTTAAGAAAAGAGATTTTAGCCCCTGAAGCCAGGCAGAAGGTGTCCAATCTTTTTTCTAGATTCTCCATTTCTTATTTTTCTATTCTAGGAAAGAGGGCAGTGTCATCTGCAAATTGCACATTAAGAAGCTTGTCCCCATTAGGCAGGGATATCCCCTTGAGCTCCCGTGCAATTAGATCAAATCTTAAGATAAAGTGAAGAGCTTCTGAGGTAATAACAAACAGGGAAGGAGCAAGAGGACACCCCTATCTAATAGATCTCCCCATCTTAAAAGTGGTAGAAAGTTCACCATTTACTTCTACCTGAGCAGTAGCATCCTCAAACAACACCTTAACCATATTTATAAAGGATTCTAGAAAATTCATTACATAAAGCATTCTTATAATAAAGGAACATTCTACTGTGTCATAAGCCTTCTCAAAGTCAAAGAGGTGAACTTCTACCTTTTGATTGGATTCCTTTGCCCAATAAAGGGCTTCCCAACTTGTAATTAGATCCTCTAATATATATCTACCTTTAATGAAACTGGTTTGGGTGGGGGAAATGATTTCAGGAAGGATATCTCTAAGTCTTAGGGCTAGCACTTTTACTAGCACTTTATATGAAACATTTAGGAGAGTGATAGGTCTCCAATTTTTTATTTTTGTCCTGTCTCCCTCTTTTAGAAGGAGCTTTATAATCCCTCTATTTATTTCTACTCCCATAGTCCCTCTCTCTATGGTTTCAGAATATACCTCCAAAAGATCATCTGCAATCCATTCAATATTCGACTTATAAAATTCTATTGGAAGTCCATCTGCCCCTAGGGATTTAATAATACTCATAGATTTAATGGCCATCTTAATCTCCTCTTTGTCTATTTTTTTACTAATTTTCTCTCTCATTTCAACATTCAATTTAGTCTTGCATATCCTAGTGCATAGATTTTGAGCTTCTTGGCATCCATCTTTATTATCCTCTACTTTGAAAAGAATTTCATAAAATTTTCTAAAAGCTTCCACTATTTGTTCTTGAGAAGATAAAGCTACTCCATTCTCCATTATTATTTCAATCTTCTCCTTAATATTTTTATGTTTCAGTAAGCTGAAAAAAATATTTAGATCCCTTATCTCCATCTTAGATCCAGATGAGCTTAGCTCTAACTCTAGCACCTTGGGCTTTTCTTATCTGGACTTTCCTTAGTTTGTGTTTAATTTCTCCTATCTGAAAGTTTAGATCCTTATCCAATGGATCATTTTGCAAATTCTCTTCAACCTGAAGGAATTTTTCTTGTAACAATAACTCTTCTCTTTCCCTATCTAGAGCATATTTTTTCTTCAGAATTTGAAACACAGATTTACATGCTTCGGTGAGCTTTACCCAATATATTCTACAATCTTGGTCTCCATGAATCTTTTTACATATAATTCTAAGGGTATTGATTCCAAAACTATAATCCTCATCTCTTAAAAGCTCACAGTTTAGTTTGAACAAGGAATCCTTGCCTCTCTTAGTACTTTGTTCTTGATTTTTGATTGCTACTACCATTTTAATTGGATGATGATCTGACAAAGGATTAGGGACAACTTGAACACTGTTTGAGTTTTTTCTTTGCAGGACAGAGAAGAAATTTTTGTTCACATAGAACCTATCGAGTCTATAGAAAATTCTTTTGTTTGTGCTCTGATAGTTTGACCAAGTAAACCAAATGACTTTACTATCTCTTTTTCCTCCTTTTAAGGGATCAACTAGATTGAGTGATTTTTTAAATCTTAACTAGAAGAACTTTTCATTACCTTTCCATTCTAGAGGTTTTCCTCCCTTTTTATCTTTTGAAAGCTCTACCATATTGAAATCTCCCCCAAATACCCAATGGACCTTTGGGAGACTAGAAGCCAACCAGTTCCACAATTTAGATCTATTCATATAGTCATTAGGGGTATAAATAGAACCAAAATCTATATTTGCCCCCCCCCAACATTCAGGGTAATCCAAACACATCTGTTGCAAGGGGAGTGACCATATCCTTTGAGGTATTTCTCAAAATTCCTACTCAAAAGAATAGAATTTCCCCCTCTTCCCTTGTCATGATTTGAGGTAAAAGCAATAGGCTCTTTCTAAATAAACCTTAATGTATTTTGCAATGTGATCCAACTGCTTTTATTTCTTGAATGAATAATAAATCCAGTTCCTTGTTTTTGTTGCAAAAATCTCTCAGAACATATTTTCTATCAGGGGATTCCAATCCCCTTACATTCCAACTACAACAGTGTATGTTCTTCATTAACTTGGAGATTTGGGGAGCCAGAAGCCTTTTTAAGGCTTGGAGCAGTCCACCAAATGCTTTTAGATGGACTCGTCTTTACCTTTTTTGCTAGGTTTAATGGCACTAGCATTCCTACTCAAAATTTTCCTTTTTTTACCTTCCTTAACAACAATTAAGGTGCTCCGCTTGAGGATACTCTATTCCAACCCAATAGGGTCTGCTTCTTTCTTCCTCAAAAATTCCTCTTTGAGTTTATCTAATTTTTGTCTTTTTTCTGCAACTTCCCTAATCTTGTCTAGGGCCAGTTGTTGTGCATTTTTCTTTTTGACTAAGATAAACCCATTATCTGAATTATATCCCATTTGTAAAGCTCCTTTAGGGAGATCAAGGTCTGCATGGGGAAGAGTATTTTCCTTCTGAATCTCTACAGGGCAAGGCACAAGGGTGTCAGCAATCTGAGAATCAAGGTCATGGTCCACATCCATCCATTCTTCTGACATACCATCTCCTAAGGAGAAGGTGCTTAGAGTTCCTTCTTAAGTACTATCAGAGTCTTCACTATCAGCTTGAAACCCTTCCATTGGTTCAGAGTCAAAGCCCTCATCCAGAGACAGAGAGTTTTTCAAGTTTTTGTCTAAGGATAAGGATTTGGCCTCAGGACCATCTTTATCATTCAAATTAGTATTGTTTATAGAATCATCTTTTTTTATAGTAGTCTCTTCAATTTTATTATTTTCTGTTTGGTCCGATTTACCCTCCACAGGGTTCAAATCGACAACATTCTGCTTGCTATTGGAGACACCCATTTTTCCTTTGTTAGGGATTCTATTAATAGAAGGACATTCTTTTTTTTGGTGCCCATCCTGTTTACACAGGAAGCATGAATTTAACCCCCCAAGCTTATCAATTCAAAAAGGAATTCTTTTCCTTCCCAAATGATCTCTAGAATTTCTGGAATTTGCACTCCTGTATCAAATGAAACCAACATCCTTGCATCTAGTGTTGCAAGTATGGGCCTAACTGGTCTTGTCATTATGTCAACATACTCCTATTGCATTGATGTCAAGAATTGGATGCGTTATGTGCTGAGGATATTGAGAAAATTAGCCTCATCAAAAATAGAGAGGAATAGTGAAGACAGTGAAGTTCTATGAAGCAAATATTCCAGATAGTTGAAGATCAGAGTATGCACATCAAACGGTTTGTAGATATGTGTCTGAAGGTTTGCCAATCAATATTTGAGAGGTCCACATGAAGATTTGGAGAAATTATGGCCATATGAGTAAAACTAGTTCTGGCAGCTCGTCAGAGGGGACAAAGTGATACAAATAGGTCTGGTGAGATCCAGAAATGCAATATCTTATTCTGTAGATTTGGTGGAATTTTTAGGAAGCCAATGTGAATTGAAAACTCAATTGGTTCATGGTCTAGAGGTCCGCAAGCATTTATTCTAATGTGACAGTGATGACAGATTGTGTTCTTGAGGTTTCAGATGAAGATGTGAATGATTTCAGTAAGCAGAGGTCGTGTGGATGTTCTTGGTGAGTCAAGTAAGTTTGTCGGGGTCTCTAGATTGTGTCTAGTTCATGTTGGCAGTCCGTATTGAAGATTGAGCTCATAATTGAATATTTACTCTTGGGTGATGGTGTTCTGCCTAATCATGGCTGACTGGATGTCTTACACATCTTGTGGATGATCATGAAGATGTTCTGCAAAGCATGGCATGTTCCTCAAAGAAGATTGAAGTCCCAGATATGTGTGGCCGATAGTCTAGTGATACACATGAAGTCTTTGTAATAAATCAAGTTGTATTTTTGTAACTGCCCTGTAATAAAATAAAGTATGTTGTGCCAACGTTGATGATTATCCCAAAGTCAATGTCTTGTGTAAATAAGATTTGTGAAGTCATTTCAAAGTATCATTGGTTGAGATGAGAAAGTGGTAGAGAGGAGAAGAGTGAAAAGCAGAGTAGAAGTGTTGAGCTTAAATAGAACTGTCTCAAGCATGGTGAAGATGCTAATCTCTAGTTCAAGTATGTAATATTTATATTATTCTGTAGACAGTGTGTCTCCTGTAGGTAGTGGGCCTCTTGTGTGCACTATGCTCAGGCAGTGAGCTCTAATTGGCAAGTGCTTTATTCTTCTTATTATTTTAACAGAGAATACAATCTTGGGTTAGTCACCCTATGGTTTTTCCCTTAACTTGGTTTTCCACGTTAAAATCTTGGTGTCATATGTATTAATGTGTTTCTACTCTTGAGTTATTGCATTGTGCTTCCATGATTGAATCATTATTATGCTATAGAAATATAAGAAGGATTTAAGTGTTTATAGAAAAGAAAGTTTTGGTGACAACTGATTCACCCCCCCTCTCAGTTGTCTGTCCTAAAACCAACAATTGGTATTAGAGCTAAGTTCCTCTAAAAGAGCTTAACCACTTGAGGAAATCTAGGATGTCTTCCTACAAAAAGGATATTTTGAGGTTTGATGGAACAAACTACACTCTTTTGAAAAGTCGCATGGAATGTCACTTGCAATATATGGGATTTCAATATTGGAACATGACTATAAAGAAGTATATTCCTGCAAAAAATGGTTTGACAACGACAGATGATATCAAAGATGCTGAAGATAATCTTTGAGTTAAAGAAGCCTTACTAAGTGCTTTATCTGATTCAGAGCTGAAAAATGTTATGGATTTAAAAATTACATATGAAATTTGGTCAAACCTGGCACTTCTGCATGAAGGAGACAAATATGTTAAATGTTCTAAGCTACAAATTCTGAAAGGAAAATTTGAAAACCTGAAGATGAATGAAGATGAGAATATCACTACATTTATGCCAAAAGTAAATGAGCTTGTTTATGGCATTAGATGTGCTGGTGGAACCTTGGATGAAGATGAGATTGTCGCCAAAGTTCTTAGATCCTTACCTTCTGCTTACAAACACAGGATTGCTGCTATTGAGGAATTTATATCTTTATCAAATATCACAAGGGGTCAATTGGTTGGGAAATTAGTTGCATTTGAATTGGCTGAGTTTGGAGATGCACCTCCCAAGACTGAATCTGTATTCAAAACTAGTGCCTCTATAAAAGGCAAACAAAGGTATGATCCAGGAGAAAATTCCTCAAAGAAATTATCATGGTATGAAAAAGTAAGAAAAGATCTAGAAGAAGATGAGGTAGAAGGCTGCTCAACTTGAAGCCCTTATTGCAAAAAGACTACCAAGAGGATCTGGTAAGTATGAAGGAAAATTACCCTTCTAATGTTTCAACTACAACAATATTGGTCATTTTGCCTCAAGGTGTCCGGAAAGATTTTCAATGACAAATCCAAATAGATCAAGATTCCAAAAGAAATGTTACTATGTTCATGAACATGATGATGATGAAGGAGTAACAGATGATGAATCAGAGATAGGAAACAAATCTAGAAGTGACTGGGTGTTTATTGCCATCAAGGAAGAAGATCTAATGCCCATTGAATCTATCAATCATAAACTGATAGAAAGAGCTTTGGCTGCTCAAGTTGAAGAAAAGGATGAATGGGTCACTAATAGTGGATGCTCCTACCATATGACTGGTGATAAAAATAAGTTCATATATCTGGAAAGATATGAAGGAGGAGTTGTAAAATTTGGTGATAATTCTACTGGAGGAATTAGAGGTAGAGGAACTATTTCTTTTGATGGAAAGAACAAAACTAGTGATGTACTGTATGTTGAAGATCTAAAACATAATCTTCTCAGTGTTGGGTAGTTGGTGGACAAAGGCTATGATCTCTGATTTAAAAATGGAAAATGTAAGATCTTTAAAAGTTCTAGAACAAAAATTGCATCCGGTACTCAAACAAAAGGTAACATCTTCCACTTGGTTGGTACTGGAAAAAGTTGTTTATTTGTTCAAATTGATCAGAGTTGGTTGTGGCATAGGAGAATGTGTCATGTAAATTTTGATAATATCATCAAGATAAGCAACACTCAGGCCATAAGAGATCTTCCAAGACTGGTGAAACCTACTAACAGTTTGTGCAAAGAATGTCAGCTGGGTAAGTAGAGCAGAGTCACATTTAAAAGTAAGGAACAATCTTCTACTAGATTGTTAGACTTAGTTCACACTGATCTATGTGGACCGGAAAGAATCAAGAGTCTACAAGGTGATAGATATTTCATGTTACTAATTGATCATCACTCCTAGATGATGTGGATGACTTTCCTAAAAGAGAAATCTGAAGCTCTTGAGAAGTTCAAAATATTCAAGGCTATGGTAGAAAATGAAATTGGGTTAAACATAAAATGTCTTACGTATGATAGAGGTGGTGAATTCACATCCAGAGAGTTCATAGAATTCTATGAGAAACATCAGATAAAGAGACAGTTATCTACCCCAAGGACTCCACAGCAGAATAGAGTAGTGGAAAGAAAGAATCAGATGATGATTGAAGCAAATGTTCCTCAGATCTATTGGAGAGAAGCTGTGAGCACTGCTATTTATACTCTTAACTGGGTACAAATCAGAGGTAAGACTGGTAAGACTCCTTACGAACTTTTGTTTGGCATCACTCCTACTGTGAAGTATTTTAGAGTCTTTGGTAGCAAATGCTATATCAAAAGAGATGATGACCTTGGCAAGTTTGATGCTAGAAGTGATGAAGGAATATTCTTGGGTTATTCTACTCAAAGCAAAGCTTACCAGTGTTATAACAAGAGATTAAGAAAGATTGTGTAAAGCACAAATGTGAAAGTTGATGAAGGCATGGAAAATCCCTCAAGGTACTATGAGTATGAAGATAATGATCAAAATGATATCTCAGACCAAGAAGAATAAGTCCAAACTCAAATTGATCTGAAAAATCTAGAAACACAAGAAGAAGAAACAAGCTTGAATGAAGCTATCCAAGAATTAGAAGTGCAAGTGATTCCCAAAACTCCTAGGTATGTAAGGCTAAATAATTTTGAAGACCAGATCATAGGAGATAGAAGAAAACGTGTTCAAACAAGAAGAAATATTGCTCAAGACTTAGTGAAGTATTGTCTAATTTCAAAAGTTGAACCAAAAATAGTAAGTGAAGCATGCAATGATGAAAGTTGGGTTAAAGCAATGAAGGAGGAATTGATGTAGATTGAAAATAATCACACTTGGGATCTTGTTCCTAGACCTAAGGACAAAAATGTGATTGGGACTAAGTGGGTCTTCCGAAACAAACTAAATGAAGATGGTGAGGTAATAAGAAACAAAGCTAGATTGGTTTGTAAAGGATATTCTCAAGTAGAAGGAGTTGACTTTGAAGAGACTTTTGGTCCAGTGGTAAGGATTGAAGCAGTCAGACTATTTCTTGCCTTTGTTGCCTTCAAAGATTTCAAGGCATATCAGATGGATGTCAAGTCTTCTTTCCTAAATGGTGATTTAGAAGAAGAAGTATACATTGAGCAATCGGATGGATTTCAATTGTTTGATAATGGAGATATGGTCTGCAAATTAAAGAAGGCATTGTATGGACTCAAACAAGCCCCAAGAGCTTGGTATGAAAGGTTGGACAAACATCTTCTAAAAATTGGTTTCAATAAAGGTACTATTAATAGTAACTTATACTTCAAGATTGATCATGAAAATATCTTGATTGTTGAAGTATTTGTTGATGACATCATTTTTGGAGGAAGAGATAGTATGTGCAAGACTTTTACAAATCAAATGAAAAGTGAATTTGAGATGTCTATGTTTAGGGAAATGAATTTCTTCTTGGGTTTGCAAATCACTCAAACAAAGAAAGGAATCTTCATATCACAGACCAAATATGTGAAAGAATTGTTGAAGAAATTTGGGATGGAAGATTCAAAGCCAATGAATACTCCCATGGCAACCAGGTGTAAACTGAGTAAAGATGATGAATCTCCTAAGGATGATCATAAAAAGTATAGTTCAACGATTGGAGGACTACTATATCTTACTCAAACTAGACCTGGCATTATGAATGTTGTTGGTCTTGTTGCCAAATTCCAAGTTGATCCTACAGAATCTCATATCATGGCAATCAAGAGAATTCTCAGATATCTAAAGGGAATAGTTGAGTATGGTTTATGGTATCCTAGGGATCATGATTTCTCTCTTCATGCATATATAGATGCATATTGGGCAGGAGATGTGGATGACCGGGAGAGTACCAGTGGTGGTGCATTCTTTTTGGGGAAAAGATTGGTTTCTCGACTGAGCAAGAAACAAGAGGCAATATCTCTGTCCACTGCAGAAGTAGAATATATTGCAGCAGTAGGTAGTTGTACTCAAGTATTGTGGATGAAGCAAATGCTAAGAGATATCAGAATGGAGTATGAGGAACCTATCACAATCTTCTATGATAACTCAAGTGCAATAAATATATCAAAAAATTTAGTGTTACATTTAAAGACAAAACATATATCCATCAAGTTTCACTTTTGAGAGAGCAAGTGAACAAGAATGAAGTTAGATTGGAATTTGTACCCTTAAAGGATCAAATTGCAAACATTTTTACTAAACCTCTACCTAAGGACTCTTTTGAGTATCTCAGGGAGAAGTTAGGGGTTATTACCCCTCTAGTTCTGAATTAAGGTGCATTGATGTGCATTAATCTAGTGGATCTCATAGTCATATCTTGTGGTCTGGATTGATGATAGGAAGCTGCTAGTCAAGGGGAGCAGTCTGTATGATTCTGAAGTATTGATGCAAGTATGCACCCTTTGCCATTGATGACAAAGGGGGAGAGAAGACATGTGAAAAACAAAAGTGGTTGCTGATCAAAGGGGGAGCAGTAAATAAAGAGAAGACATATGAACAATTATTATTGATAGGGGGAGCTATGTCAGTTAGTGAGGAGAAGTTTTTGTCTTGAGGGTTAAAAATAGTTTTTCAAATTATATGTTGCCATTAATGACAAAAGGGGAGATTGTTCAAGTATGGGCCTAACCGATGTTGTCATTAATGTCAACATACTCCTGTTGCATTGATGTCAAGAATTGGATGAGTTATGTGTTGAGGATATTGAGAAAATTAGCCCCATCAGAAATAGAGAAGAATAATGAAGACAATGAATTTCTATGAAGCAACGATTCTAGATAGTTGAATATCAGAGTATACACATCAAAGGGTTTGTAGATATGTGTTTGAAGGTTCTCCAGTCAAGATTTGAGAGGTCCACATGAAGATTTGGAGAATTTATGGCCATATGAGTAAAACTAGTTTTGGTAGCTATTCAAAGGTGACAGATTGACACAAATAGGTCCGGTGAGATTTGGAAATGCAATATCTTGTTATGCAGATTTGGTGGAATGTTTAGGAAGCCAATGTGAATTGACAACTCAATTGGTTCGTGGTCTAGAGGTCCACATGCATTTATATTAATGTGACAGTGATGATAGACTGTGTTCTTGAGGTACCAGATGAAGATGCAAATGATTTCAGTAAGCAGAAGTGGTATGGATGTTCTTGGTGATTCAGGCAAGCTTGTGGGGGTCTCTAGATTGTGTCTAGTTTGTGTTGGCAGTCTGCATTGAAGATTAAGCACGTAATTGAAGATTTACTCTCAGATGATGGTGTTCTTCCTAATTATTGCCAACTAGATGTCTTACACATCATGTGGATGACCATGAAGATGTTCCACAAAGCATGGCGTGTTCCTCAAAGAAGATTGAAGTTCCAGATATGTGTGGACAATAGTGTGGTGATACACATGAAGTCTTTGTAATAAAACAAGCTATATTTTTGTAACTGCTCTGTAATAAAATAAAGTCTGTTGTGCCGACTTTTATGATTATCCCAAAGTTGATGTCTTGTATAAATAAGATTTGTGAAGTCATTTCAAAGTATCCTTGGTTGAGATGAGACAGTGGTAGAGAGGAGAAGAGCGAAAAGTAGAGCAGAAGTGTTGATCTTAAATGGAATTGTCTCAAGCATGGTGAAGATGCCATCTCCAGTTCAAGTATGTAATATTTATATTATTCTATAGACATTGTGTCTCCTGTAGGCAGTGGGCCTCTTGTGAGCAGTGTGCTTAGGTAGTGAGCCCTCATCGGCAAGTGCCATTTGTTCTTCTTATTCTTTTAATAGAGAATACAATCTTGGGTTAGTCACCTCATGGTTTTTCCCTTAACTAAGTTTTCCACGTTAAAATCCTAGTGTCATATGTATTAATATGTTTCTTCTCTTGAGTTATTGCATTGTGCTTCCATGATTGAATCATTATTATGCTATAGAAATATAAGAAGGATTTAAGTGTTTATAGAAAATAAAGTTTTGGTGACAACTGATTCACCCCCCTCTTAGTTGTTTGTCCTAAAACCAACATCCAGATGGGGAAGACCAGACTTCGTTTCATCAATTTTAAGGATTTTTCCAAATGGATCAAAAATTTGGGGCAAAAAGCTTGAAAACTGTATTGGGACATTTTTAAGAATGATCCATCTTAGGATTGAACAAAATCTAATCTCTTTGTGTGGTGTGTTGGGCTTCCATGGGAATGCCTTAAATAGGGCCAGACCAATATTCTAAAAGTCCTTTTCAACTACTCTCTTTTGCATAGCATGAGATTTGAAAAATATGACAAAAATTCCTGATTGAATCATTCTATAGAAAGAAAAATGGATACCAAGTTTTCTTTCCCACACCGTTGTTAACCAGTTATCAAAGAACCGTCTCGAAGGCAGTTTGTCAATATTTACACATGTAAAGAAAATAGCAATGTTCATCAATCTAGATTCTTCTTTTTTAAATGCTATCCCTAGTTCATCATTTGGACTTAAAGAAATCTTCCTTTGCAAGGAATGAGGCTCACCTTGTCCTTTGGCCACAGAGCTGCCACTCCCTCCTCCTTCTTGGGGGCATCCACTAACTCCTTTGACATCATCCAAGACATTAAATGTTGCATCTTTTAGGACCTTCAAGGCATCCTCTACATTAATAATATCTTTAAATGATTTTCCATTACTAATCCCTTGTAGGTTAACACCCTTTGAATTAATTTCCATGACATTTATGGAGTCTAATCTACATTCAATGTTTGTACTTTCACATCCACTTCAACACCCACTCTCTGAGCTGACTCGGATGTCACAATGGCCAAGGTGGGAACCAGTACAGAGACAGTTTTTAATTCAAATAGAATAATAAAAAAAACATACACAACATACACTAACATACACCAAATGCTCCCGATCCAATCCAAACAAAAGGTCTTACAATGGCTACAAATTTATGATTCAAGAAGACAAAGAAAATGAATGATTTCTTAGCAAGAGGAGAGGACCCAAATGGGAAGCACATGGAGGATTTACAGAGAAACCCTTGTACAACCCCTGTGACTTCCCCTTTTCTTATCATTGTTCCTATTTGTAAAATGGAAATTTCTAATTTTTTGTATTTTTCTATAGTTTATATCAGATCTGATCCAAAAATCATGAATTAGGGAAATTTAGAAAGAATTGATACAAATTAGTAAGCCAAACAATGCAATTTTTTTGAATTTTTCTCAATGCAATAAAATGAATGACTATATGAATGAATGAAATCAATCCAAATCTGAAGACAAACACTCAGAAAGTTGTAATTAAGTCCAAAAACATGGGTTCACCAAAATGTTTAGGGTAAAATTAGGATTGTTTAGTTTAGTGTTAGATGTTTAAATCCTCCTTTCACCCTTAACATTCAAGGACCTAGGGTCGAGTGGCAATGCACTATCATACCCTAGGTCACTATGAGATGTAGAGAAACTTGGATCAGGATGTTTCATTATCAATTTTCCTTCTCTTATGCTTAATTAACCATTAAAACCCTAATTTAGCAAATATGGCTATAAACAGAAGAATAACATAAAAAGATCTTGTAGAGGGAAGTAAAATATCAAATCACAGAATACATATTTTTAGGGCTCCAAGGCAAAAAAGTCAGGGACAAAAGAGTGGGCACCCAAGTCCAATGCCCTACTTTTTGTCTAGATCTGGAAACTCAGTCTGTAACTCTTCCTTGTTGTTCTGGAGATTTTTCTGTCATAGAAGTTGGAGGACTAATGAGTGGGCGCCTAAGTCCAGGGTGTTATTTTTCTTCCTATTCTACAATTCTAACATTTCAAGATGCCTTTCTGCAACTTCACTTTGTCCAGCTCCGTAACCTATAACTGGCAACCATGAAAACTTTGGGAGGGGGTTGTGGTGTTTAGAGGATTGCCTCGGTCAAGCCCTGGAGGACACTTAAGTCTCCGAACACCTTTGTCAAATAGAGAGTACATGCCTAGGGAGGCAGAGGCAAAAATCCAAATGAAATAATAATGAAAACACAATATAATATCACCTTGTAGTGAAGGTATCATGGGAGGAAGATGCTTTTCATTCCATGATGAAATGGATGCTCAAATTTGTAAACACAAACACAGACCACATAAATCTGCTCTTGCAACACAATGAAAGCCTTGAATCACCTTTAGGATGCTAAAATCACATGAACATAATCTAGTTTACAAATGAATGCCTAAACATGCTTTTATATGCAACTACAAAGACTCCTGCCAAGATTTTCATAATTCAAACTTACCGTGTCAGCATATGACCCAAATAACGGTCATAAACTGACACCCAAAAATTGGGATTGCCCCAAAATAGGGCAAGACTAGGGCGTGGGCGCCCAAGTCCTCCCCCTATTTTGGGTAAGTTCAAACTCAAGGGGTCCTCCTAGGTCTAATTTGTCATGTTACCTAGGGCTTATTCCATTGGGATGCCAAATTATGATGCAAGATGTCTTAAATGCATGCAAAAGACCCGGGAGCTAAAACTTATGAGGGAAAAGCCCTTAAGGGGACATTTTCTAATGTTACAGCCCTTATCTTGACCTTTTACATTTCAGACAAGGACCAAGTCATTTATTTGAAACTTCCTTTCTAGAGCCCTTTTATCAAATAGGTATTTCACTTTCTGTTGCTTGTTGAGATTTGTCTTCTGTGATTCTCTTCTAGTTTCATCCAATGCAATCAAATAATTTATCCTTTCATTTATTAGATCCTCTATTTCTTGATCATTTTCTTGCATGGACATGTAGACTAGCAAGAGATTGTTAATTGGTAATTTAACCTCAATGTCATATACTAAATCAAAAGGTGACTTCTCAATTGCTCTCTTCACTATCACCCTATCAGCCCATAATGCCAGCTTCAACTTTGAATCCCATGCTCTTTTATTCTGGTCAATTATCCTATTGATTATCTTCATGAGGATTTTATTTCTACTCTGCTTGACCATTCCCTTGTGGATGGTATGGTGATGCATAAGACAGATTGATTCCATAACTATTGCAACAATCAACAAACTCACTGGACCTAAAGCACATGGCATTATCAGTGACCAGTTTTACTGGCACTCCAAATTTGATGATAATGTGCTCCAAAATGAAATCCATCACTACCTTGCTAGTAGCCCCCTTAGTCAGAATGGCTTCAATCCATTTAGTGAAGTAGTTGATAGCAACTAAAATCCAACTGTGTCCTCCACTTGATTTATCTAAGATTTCCCCTATAAAATCAATTCCCCACTGCTGAAATGGAGCTTCTACTGATATAGTTCTAAGGGGCAATGCACCTTCATACTTAAGTTTCCTATAAAATATTTGACAGGGTTCACATTTTCTTACCATTTCCTATGTATTCATAGAATAATGTTGGCCACCAATATCATGCCCTTAATATTTTATGAGAAGTTGTTTTAGCAGTATAGTGCCCACCACATAATCCTTTATGCATGTCACTTAAAATACTCTTGGCTTGATTTTCATTTATAGATTTAAGCAACACACCATCAGGATTTTTCCAATATAACTCTCCTTGAATAATGATGTATTTGATAGTGTGTAGCTTCAGGGTCCTTCTTTGACTATCACTGAGATGGGAAAGACAATTTAAATTCTATAAATAATACACAATATCCTTGTACCACTCAGATTCTGACATGTTAACAACTTCATCTTGAACTACATATACCTGACATGCTTGCAAATTTGATTGTGTCATCAACTTAGCTAAACCTTGTTCCCTTACTAATTTTGTAATTTGTATCTCAATGTTAAATTCTTGTAACTTGTTAATCCACCTACATCTTCTTCCTACCACTTCTTGTTGAGTAAAGATGTCCCTAACTATTGCATGGGGCACATAAGAAACTATGTGACATCCTACTAAATGTGGCCTAAAGCTTTTAACTACCCTGACCAATGCTATGCCTATTTGTCCATGATATCATATTTTAACTCTGGTGCCTACAGTGACTTGCTAAAGAAAGCAATAGGCTGCTCATAACCATCTTCATTTTTTTGTAATAAACAAGTAGCAATTGTGTGAAAAGAAGCAAATGAGAACAACTGAAATGGCTTAGAAAAATCAGGGGATTTCGACACAGGAGCCATCTTGATAGCCTCTTTGATATTCTAAAAAGATTGAGTTATTCACTCCCCCACTTTATAGTTTCACCTTTCTTCAACATTTTAGAAATATCCTTTGTAATTTCTGCAAAGTTCAGAATGAATCTTCTAACAAAGTTAATCTATCCAAAGAATGATTGAATTCCTTTCATTGTCTTGGGAATTTAAATTTTATCTATTGCATCAACCCTCTCAAGATCTATCCTGACTCCATCTCTAGAAACTATGTACCCTAGAAATTTTCCTTCTACTACTCCAAAGGCACACTTCTTTGGGTTGAGTGATATGTCATACTCCAATGCTCTAACAAAAATCTACTCGAAATGAATGCAATGCTCTTATTCTTTCTTTGAATAGGTAGTCAAATCATCTTGGTATACAACTAAAATTGAATCAATCAACCCTGCAAAGGCAACATCCATATCTCTTTAAAATGTAGCACCTGCATTTGTCAATCCAAATGACATTCTCACATAAACATAGGTCCCCCATGGAGTTTTGAAAGTAGTCTTATTCTATTCTAATTCCTTTACCTTCATCTAATTGTATCCTAAGAATTCATCCATCATGGATAAGAGCTCACACCCTGTTACTCTTTGCAGCATAGTTTCCATGTTGGGCAATGGATAATTATCCTTTAAAGAAGACATATTCAAATTTCTAAAATCTACACATAGTCTTATATCTCCATTCTTTTTTCTAACTAGGACAAGATTGGACACCCAGGTTGAGTGTTTGATAGGCATGATTATTCCATCTTCCCTGAGCTTCTTAAGTTCTTCCTACATTTTCAAAGCTAAAGTAGGATTAATAGGTCTTTGCTTTTGTTTGAATGGTTTAGCTCCAGGATTCAAAGGGATCTCATGCTAGAATAAATCTTCTCTATAGGCCTTTAGATCCTCATATGACCATGCAAAGACATGTTTGTATTTCTTTAATAGTGCTATCAACATATTCCTGATGTGCGGCTTAAGCTGTTTACCAATGTATACCTTTTTGGGGGCATGGTATGTTCCCAAATTCACCTCATCTAAATCATCTTTATTTGTGGGAGATGTCTTGGTGACAAGCTAGTCTTTGCTGTCAAATGCTTTTTCTAAAGCTACTAACCCTCTGGGGATTTTATTTGTTTTGAGTTGTATTACCTCTTTCCCCAAAAGAGTCTCTTTTCCATCAATAACTTCTACAAAGTTTTGAAAATCAATCTCCTGACTCTCATACTCATTAATGCAATGCAAGAATCTTAACAAATCCTTATCATCATCAAACACTTGCCAACTGCATAGGTTATCTAGCACTACTATTTTAATCTTACTTCAACATTTGTTATGTCTGACAAAGTTATGTCATCTGGTCTAATTGCTATGTTTGTTAAGAAATCAGCCATAACATTTTTTGACCTCTCTATCCAATTTATTGAAAATGCATCAAATAATTCAATTGTATCCCATACAGCATGCTTATATTACTTTAATCTTTTTTTTTAAGCATATTTATCTCTTTCCTAGGAAACTATCAATTCTGAATCTCCAAACACTTTTAGTATCTTAATTCCATGCCTCAATGCAACATTCAATCCTAGTAATAGAGCTTCATATATTGCAATGTTGTTTGTGCAGGAAAACTTTAATAGGAAAGAAAATTTTAGAAGCTTACCTTTTGGAGACAAAAACACTACTCCAGCACCAAAACCTTCTTTTGAATAGGCACCATGAAAATACATAGTCCAAATACCATGCTAATCAAGCTCCTCAATACAAAGATCTCTCTTCCTATTTTCTTGATCACCTTAGATAATTCTAAAATTTTCACTGTCAGTATCCACAAAACAAATATGTTCTAGTTCTTGATCTTTAACTATTTCTGGTGACCTTTCTTCTCTGACCAATTTGACATCCTTACCATTCATAGGGATCATGGCATATGACAGGTCCAGTTGCATACTTCCTCCAATCAGTGCAACCCATCTTCTTGACAACAACATACCATATTGTGGTTTTATATCAACTACTATTATATTCATTTTGTAGGTCTTTTCTAGAGAAGTTGCTAGCATAAAATCTATATCCTTCATGATTCCTATAAATGGTACCTCCTTAGCATCCATTGCATAACACTTTCCACAAGCCTTATCTATTTTCAATCCAACTTGTTACATAACAGCTAGAGGCATTATGTTTGTTGATGCACCTAAGTCAAGCATACAATTCCTAATCACCTTTCCATTGATAACAAGGGAAACATAGAATGGTTCAACCTATGAAGGAAATTTGGTCATCGTTACTCCCAAATAAACCTCATGAACCTCTTCCTCATCAATACACAACTCTTGTTTTTTGTTTTGATCCTCAATGCTTTGTTCTATTTGATGAGCTACCCCTGAAATCAGAGACAAAGCCTTGCTCCTGTACTCTTCAATTTTCATCATTTTCCATTATTGAGACAGAGGCATAATTTTGTATAATAGTTGTAGCTTGAGCCTAGGTTTTACTCTTATCCTAGGTTGATCCAGTCTTGGCTTTAATGGTTCTCTAATTGTCATCCTTGATAGGTGAACTCTTAATATTATCCTCACTTTGGGGAATTTTACCTTCTGATTTTTTAGGATCTTGATCTAGTTTTTGCCTAAAATTTTTCTTGTTATTATTCCATTGCTTCTTATGTGGTTTAGTCTCTTTATGATTGTGTGGAGGTTACTTCACAAAGATACTTCCTGGCTGACCTGAATCACTTGTTTGGGCTCTATTTCTAAGGTTGTAGTTACTCTTGACTTAGATAATTTAGTGGAAGAATCTACAGAGATAAATTTGGGCACAGAGAAAAATCCTAGAAGCATCACTATCAGAGAAAGAACACAAGGATCTTACCAACCTCTTCTTGTAGCACACCATCAACTTTGTGTGGACTTATGTTGATATGCCAGGGTTAGACCCTAAGCTAGTAGTTCACTATCTCACAGTTGATCCAATAGTTAAACCAGTCAAGAGCCCTAATTTCTTCATCAGAGGGCCTCCTTAAATTATTTAGAGGGATGTGTGAATCCTGAGCATACACATTGTTGTCCTCATCATCTTCATCAGAGAAGACCTATTGGCAAACTTGATTCATATAGTTCCTTCTCTCATCAGTGTCAATCTCATCAGAAGAGGAATACTCTCCATTTGTAAAGAACATATTAACATTATCACCTGCAGCATAATGTGGCTCATTACACTCATCACAAGCAATGACATCATTGTAAAAGGATTGAGCAATCATACATTATGACTATGAGTGAGGCATTTGACATATTATACACCATGGATTATCCTCAGCAATATTTACAGTTCTCTTCAAAGGATCACAGGTCTCCTTAACATTTCGAGTTCTTTGATCAGTGTTTTTATTTGGGAGGATGGGCTTACCATTGTGCCAGTTTGTATTATAAGGCATGTCATGCAACTGTGGTCTCTTCTCTTGTCTTTGATAAATTGGCCTCTCAGGACCAAATCCTTTTTCATTTTTGGCAAGTCTATAACTTAGGTCCTTAACAACAAATGTCAACTTATCTAGTTTATCTTCAGAAGTGGTACCCTGAGTACTTTGAGACCTATTATTTGGATTATGAAGGATTCTTACATCATCCCTCATGTTTGTTTTACCATAGGCTTTCCTATTGTTTTCAATGTTGGTTGCGATTTTGAAAGCATCCCTGAGGCTAGTAGGACTCTTATCTCTTAACTCATAAGTTATTTTAGCATCAAAGGCATTTATGTATAGCACCATACACATTGGTTCATTCGGCCTCATATGAGGGGGAAATTTATTTAACACTCTAGTGAACCTAGTATTAAAATCAGCAACAGACTCATTTGACCCTTTAGCAATACTAGTGAATTCATTGATGAAGAAACTAGGGTTAGTCTTATCTTCATATTGCTCTCTAAAAATCCTCCTGAAGTCATCCCATTATGTAACACTTTGATCAGGCAAATTCCTATACCATTCTCTAGCTTCATCAACCCAGGATTGCATAAATAATTTCATGAAGACATCTTCATGATCTACCTCAAAATTATCCATCACATTTTGGAAAGACTTCAAATGATCTTCCCTTGACACAACATTATTTCCTAAAAATTTTGGTATTTCAGACCTTATATGTTTGTCAATGGGGTTGGGATAACCAGGAATGCCATTAAAATCTAGTTGTTTGAACCTATCCAACTGCATAGGTTATCTACCAAACTGATTAACATTTGCATTCCTATTAACATTTTGATTTCTCATGTTGTTTAATGGCATCCTAATATTATTCATATTTTGTCTTTGATTATTCTATGGCTTTTGATTCATGTGTTGATTAAGTCCTTGATCATCATTGGGAGTATCCTAATCATTTTGTTGGTTCTAAACTTCATTTGTATGCTAGTTTTTGAACACATTCACATTATCAAGGGTGGGAACTAAGTCTTGTTGAGACATTTTCAAAGTTTGCACCTTTTGTTTCACATCATCTCTTATCCTCAAAGCCTAAAAATAGTCAATTTTTGCTCTGAGATTTCTAATTTGTTTTGGTAACTCATCACCTATTGGCATGGAAGTAGATGGTCCTTTTCCATTAAGGTCATTAGTATCTCTTGAGGACTTTGTGTCCTCAAATCTATTAAGGGGATCTAAAAAAGGGTGTTCCTAAAACACCTCTGATCTCATTCTCAACCTATCACCTTGTTGTATTTCATATATTTCCTAAATTTTAGCCTCAGTCTTTGAGAAATATGGCGCTTGTTGTCTTGAGGATCTTGGATTATCTTGGGTATCATCATTATTTCTAGCACTGGGTGAGCCTTCATGACTGGTTTGAGTAGTCCCCTTTTTCCTATACATCATTTTTCTGGGTAGTTCTTCAAATAAAGGGTTGCGCAGGGATCTTCTCCCCTGCATACAAATTTTATCTTACCAACTAGGAGATTTGTTCGAAGTCCCCATCCACAACTGGGTGTTTAGTCTTAGACTGGGGTTCTTACATAGAGTGCTCCCCAGTAGAGTTGCCAAATCTGTTAGGTTTTCCCCAAACTGGATGTTTCCCAAGTATCCCTACAAGGTAACCAACTCTCTTCAATAGGATCCTTAGGCCAGTGGCCAACAGTATAGGAGACAAACTCTATAAATGTCTCCTCTCCTTCTTTTGGCTCCGCAAGACCAAGGGGGGTATTCCCTCTTCAACATCCATGAAATATATCTATGAACTTGCTTGGATGCTGATACAAAGTAGATAAATCCTCTCTTGTGCAGACCAAAACTGTAAAATAAGTGCAAAGGGGCTAGCTTTGGGCCTTATGTTCAGTTGTGAATCAGAGGATTGTGGGTCCTAAAAACTACTTCTAAAATCCTAAAGGTTTGTGATTAAGATCTGATTTAGTTTTGTGTTTGGATGCAAGACAAGTTTTTTGAATCATAAGTCCAACACAAGAATAGACTTGTGCCTATCTTAGGGCGAGGAGTCAACTAGATGTATATATGTGAATGATTTGCATAACTTTGAATCATTAATCAGACTTCAAGGGGTTTTGCTAGTATCTGCATTATAAATGCTACCCAAGACTAAGTGTACAACTATCTCTGCTTACAAATATCCCTACTACAATGCATTCATCCTAACACTTAACCCATAACATTTAATTCTCTCCTTGAACAAAGGTAAAAGATTAACCATTTAACATAGAAAATACATGTTCCAAAACATTGATTAATCCTTAGTTATTTAGATTCAAAAGAAGAATACATGCAAATTGGAGATAGATAACAGAACACATGTAACAAAGCATTAATCATATAACATCAACATGAAACTAACAACTTCTATGCAAACATGCATTCAACATATAACTCATAAACTTACAGCACAAGAGACAAAATAGCCCAAAAAACTCTAGATTTTTGTTATTTCTCTAAAATTTTCAAGTCTTCCACCACTCCAAAATGAGTAATATAGTTCCATATATATTAGGAACGTGTACCCTCATCATTGATTACAATGTCTTTTCAATTTGGTTCAAGATACAATGCATCATCAAAATGGCGTTGAGAACATTGAATGCACCAGAGAGAAGAAGAGGGAAGGAGTGGTTGAACTTAGGAGGGGTGCAGCCACTTGAAGATTTGCCTCTTTAATATTGGAAGGCCATAGCTGACTTGTCAATTCTTCAACCCATACCTATCCCTTTACTCACCGTATGTCCTTTCAGCCGACCAAGGGGATGAAACCACTTTTGCAATCCTGCTATTAAGATGATTTTGGCACTAATAGAGGCTCAAATTTGCACTGGCTCACTTGTTCTAAAGTTCCTTCTGCTTGAAATGTAGCTGCGCTCTTAGTTCATGCCACCAACACATGGAAATCCTCCCTTTTTAAAAGTTTGAATCAGGGCCCTCGATCTTTCCCTCTCTTTTTGAAATCTATGGCTTTGGTTCACTAACTAGATCTAACAATCCTAGTAATCTTTGTTGAAAAGTCCTCATCCAATGAAGTTGTGCTAGCAGGACGATCTTTGCTTCATTGACTATTCCTTTTTCATCAGATCTTGCCACGTGTCACAATTCTAGGGCCGTCTAATAGCAGGTGAACCTTTTTCCTTTTGGATCCCTAGAAGTGAGCTAGTCCTTACATGTGTCCCTACCCTTTTATATACCTTTGACTTACCATATGTCACCTTATCATGTCATCGCAGTGAATATTCTCCTCTAATAGATTCCCTCATGATGATGCATGACCATTAGATTCAGTTTCCTCTATAGATCGCTCCTTTCTTTGACACCTAGCAGCATATGATTCATCGATTGGAGTCTTTGACAGTTGGCACCTTATCGCAGCTACACAAAGGTATGGTGACATCACTAATGACTCACTGTGACACTTCCATAAGTAATTAAATAACACCCCTCGACCTCTTAAAGACTTTAGGACTTAACATTTTATGGCACGACGGGAAATAGGAGGTAATACTAGGTAAAGGGAGCTGATCAAAACACAAACACCAAGACTTAAGGTTTTGACTTAAAGGATTAACAATCGACTACAAATAGTCAACACAACAATATAACCATAAAGCATGTGACTTAAGGAAAAGGGACAAAGGGTTTTCAAGATCAAACACTTAGAAATTTTAAACCTAAAACCTTAACACTAAGGGGGGAACCACCAAGGGGATTTAGCATATTTGATGCAAAGTTACGCATCTGGTAAAAAGAGTTGCGCATCTGATGGGTTTGGTAAAATACTTAGCTAGATTGACAAAGTCAGTATCATGATTGATGTTGGCTAACTGACAAGTCATCTTTGAGATTGATTGAATTTTAGAAGAGAGGATAGGATAGGTTTCCTGATAGGTTAGCTAAGTACTGTGTTTGATTGGATAGATTTGTAGCTTAGTTTGACTTGGTTTTTGTAACGCACTTTGTTATAGATTTTGTAGGAGATCCTAGATCATGTTCTGATGTCACGAGAGAGATTCCTGGTTACGCAACTTTTGAGGACCTACTTGACTGATATCGACCATTTGGTGCTTGGGTCAACTAGCTTATGGTATGTTTTTTTCATGCTCAAGATGCAGGCTACCCTTGGATTGCTAACTGCTTTAGGTGATAGGTATCACAATGAGACGGGCACATTTCACCTGCCCACTGGAGAGATGATGGTGACGCTAGAGGATGTTCACCAGATTCTATGGATTCCCATCCAGGGTGAGCTGGTTGAGTACGAGTTTGCTACTGGAGCTGGATTGGCTGAGTGTAGATGAGTGTTCAATGACCCAAACTTGGAGGGCACAAAGATTAGTTGGGTGGACATTGCAGAGTACTATGAGCCCCTGCCAGCCATACTAGAAGGTTTTATCAGAGAAGTTGTATGCCCCAATAGGAGATCCCATGGATTCTAGGTTGGATGGGGATGGACCCTAGATAGGATGGTTCAGGAAGGGACATGGTTCACTTGGGGTCCCTACATCTTGGCCCATTTGTACCATGATTTGCATCAGTTTGTATATGACAAAGCTGCTAGTCTTTCTGCTGGTGTGTCATTGCTTCAGATTTGGACCTAGCTGCGTATAGCTATGAAATGACTGATTAGCATGAGAGTCAGGGGACATGACTGACCCTACACTTATATGTTTTAGGAGACTCTTTCCTAGCCCAAGTTGGGAAGTTAGATTATTGGCGTCACACATTAGAAAATGTGGATGAGGTGACATGGTGACCATACCTAGACTGTGAGGTGTGGGATGAGGATGCAGTAGAGTTGCCTTATTGTTTCCAAACTCGATGGTTGATAGGGAGGACTCCCTACATACTAGAGCATCACATTGTTAGTCGTGTGCTCCAATAGTTTGGCAGGATTCAGGGCATGCCCCAGGGTACTGCCATAGTTTCTTGGACACACAAGAAGCATCCACTATGGGGTCATGTGGCATCATATCAGACAAATAGGATGGATTTTCTGGAGCTTCCTTACCATGCATGGGATTTGAGGTAGGATATAGTGGATGCAAGTGTGACAGTAGATTTTGAGGCCCATTTTACTACCCATCTAGTTCCTAGATATGCAAGTCCTGGAGAGTTGGTCCCATGTATTGAGGATGAGGATGAGGATGAGGATGATGCCCCTTGGTAGAAGAGGGGATGATGGCAAGGTGGGAGGGGTGGCAGAGGAGGTAGGGGAGGAGGAGACGATGGAGGTGGGGGTGGTGGAGGGGATGATGGGGATGATGGTAGGTAGAGGAGAGTGAGATAGAGGAGAATGGTTTAGATGCAGGCACGGGCACAAGTATAGGTAGAGGTGTAGCCACAGGTACAGGCATAGGTACAGATACTGGCACATGCATAGGTACAAGGTGGGTAGGGTGATGGAGAGGCAATAGCATTATGAGCCTAGGTGGCTTAGTTACAGGCATAGATGGTATAGCTATAGGGGTAGGATGATGGTGAGATGGTGGGTAACACAACTTTAGGGTGATGTCTGCACTGATTCTTGAGCGTGACATGACCATACAGAGATATACTAAGGCAGAAACCCTATTACAATAGGTGCAACAGATGGCAGCCTAGGGTTAACATAGGTAGATTGTGGCAGATATGGTTAGGGTGGGACATGAGATATCCTATTGGAGAGGGCTATATGAGCAAGCTGTGCTAGCAGAGAAGAGGGTCAGTAGTTTCCACCCTAGCTCATGCAGCAGGTTGAGGTGGACACAGACAAAGAGTGTAGGGATGAGGCCACCACTTCCTTGTGGGCCATCAGGGATGGGTCCTATAGGTCCAGTAGGTTCTACAAGGCCTCAACCTCCCCCACAATAGCCATAGGATCTAGCACCATCTGACGCCAGCTCTACCTAGTCACTTGTTTTAGACATGTATCATGTTATGCCAATTTTTGTATACACCATTTTTGACCGGTTGAGATAGATACTTTTATGACATCATTGTATACTTGGACTTTATTATTTTGATATATGATGATGATCTATATGAGTTTGATGCCCTACATGCATGTGTTCTTATGGATGGATTTATTTATTATGCTTTTTTGTGATGACATTACTATGTTGATGCTTATGATCTTGTATGTTTTTATGATGACTTAATACACACTGTGGTGATATTGTAAATGCAACACATGATGCTTTGATTGTTTTATGTATGGATGATGATCTAATATGCAAACATTGTGATATCTATGTTTTTGTAGATTTTTGATGTGAAATATTATGCAATCTATATGGATAAATAACATAACTATCATGATCTAGATGTTTTAAGGCCACTAATGCACATAAATGATAATGAACTAACGATGTACATGCTTATGATATGCAAAATGATTATTATTATTTTTTTGTTATGCCAAGTATACTCAATCACAAATGAAACAACATTTAGAAGAATGTAGGTGGAAGAATTAGAACAAATGGGTAGTTGACGGATAGAATTTGGATCTCTGTGACACCTAGATAAATGGTATGTATGAAATGCTTATAAATGAAATTAATGCAATTTGGTATGTATGATAGTGGATTTTGTCATCTTCTTGCACAAGTTTTTGAAGTACTTTGTTTCATCATTGAGCTTTTCAAATGTTGTAAGAAAATACAAGCATCTAGGTATAATTAATCCATGATGACCTGAGTATTACTTACATTGATTTTGATTTAGAAAGTTAATACAAGCATCTAAGTATAACTGAACCAAGATGACCTGAGTATTGCTTGCATATAAATAGACAAGGATTACACCTGTTTCATGTTTAGACCTCTAATGTCCTCGATGACCATTATGTTGATCATGTCTTTAGACAAGGTTGCACATTACTAAAGATAAACTAACAAACATAAAAAAAATAAAATAATTATGCCCCCATCATAGCTCCTCTAGTTTTTGACATCCTTGAGTAGCATAAAAAGACATAATAATAAAAATCAAGATATAAGACTTAAACAATCATAAAACCTTCTTGCCATAGATATATTTTCTTGCAATAACTGATAGAGTCATGTTTGATAGTTTATGCAGGTTAGTGTTTGTTAGGTTTAACTTAATGTCTCCTTGTCAAGATGATGTTTTAAAAGCTTTCTTTGTTGCATTACTTGTTGTCTAGTGATAAAAACATGATCCGGTTTGCTATCCTCTGAGTTGTAGCATTCAAAAATATAGTTCTCTAACTAGGTCAAGGATTTGCCCCCAGTCAAGCAAAGGATTGATTTATTATGGATGAACTAACAATAGACATGAAGAAACAGGCCCTAAGGGACTAACCTAGTGCCTCAGGTGCTCATTGATGATGGCCTTGCTTGTGTGACAACACAGAGGCAACGTAGTTCAGGGTGTGGACCATGTGGACCTAAGACCTAGGCAATGGGAAAATGATGTGGAACTAGATGGACAAAAGGATGGTTGATAAGGGATGGAATGGAAGGGAAACCTTGGGGGCTCATCAATGATGGCCTTGCTTATGTGATAGCTTAGAGGTGACATAGTTCAACAACTGTTCAATGGATTGGTTGAGGATGGATGGCAAGACAGACGCAAGTTTAGATCAACAGCCTAGTGGGAGAAGGTGATAAGGACGAGCAAACAACAAGCCATGGTAGGTATCCCGATATGAATGGGTGAAAGTGGTAAAAAGGGATGGATGAGGAACAAGGTTCAAAAAGATGGAGGAAGCGGTTTATCACAAATAGCACATGTTTCTAGGTTTTCACCACTTGCTTTTATTTATACGATGGCCAAAGTACACATGACGCCTGTTTGCCAGGTTTTCATCATGGTACCTATCCAAGGCACCTGTTTACTAGGTTTTCACCAAAGGACAATGTTTTTTCCATTTTTCTATTTTTTTTAGACTTTTTTTTTGTTGTTTTTGATATTTTTTTTATTGTTTTTGATATATAATCCTTTGTATTGGGGGTTTAGGTGTAGAACTTGTGAAGATGCATGCTATTGAGGGGATCATAGAACAATTCACCTTCTAATGTGGCCAATTGATAAGCACTAGATCCATAGGCAACAATGATGACATAAGGACCTAGCCAGTTGGATTCAAACTTTCCTTTCTTCTCTCTGTCATGCTAATTTTTAGGATTTTCTCTGAGGACTAGGTCACCAACTTGAAAGACCCAGGGTTTGACTCTATGGTTCTAGCTTCATGACATTCTTTGCTGGTATGCTTTAAGATGGTTAAAGGCATTTTGTATTCTTTCCTCTAGCAGCTTTAGCTCTTGAAGTTTGGAAACTCTATATTCTTCATCTGTTATGAGGCCTTTTAATGATACTCTCAAGGATAATAACTCAACTTCAATGGCCAAAATGGCTTCAGAGCCATAGACTAGGGAATATGGCTTGTACAGTAGGCCCACAGAGCAGGATTTAGGTGGATGTGCCAATCATGGCGAGCATAATTGACAGTCTTCTTTAGGATTTTTAGGATAGTTTTATTAGATGCCTCTGCTTGGTCATTTCCTTGGGGGTAATATTTGGTAGAAAAGTGATGTTGGATGTGGAATTTGTCACATAGCTCTTTGACATCTTGGTGTTTAAATGGTCTTCCATTATTAGTGATAATGGATAAAAGGATGCCATAGCGGCAAATGATGTAATTCAGGATGAAAGAAGCAATTTGTTTGCCTATGACATTAGCGAGGGGTATGGCTTCAATCCACTTTGTAAAGTACTCAGTGGCCATGATTATGAATTTATGGCCACTAGATGATGGAGGGTGTATATTTCCCACTAGGTTAAGTCCCCATTGATAGAAAGGCCAAGGAGTCATTAAAGGCTGCAACTCCTGTGTTGGTGCATCTATTAGGTTCCCGTGGATTTGGCATTTCTTGCACCTTTTCACAAAATGATAGGAGTCTTTTTCCATAGTTGGCCAGTAGTACCCCATATGTATGAGTTTCTTAGCTAGGGTAGGACCACTAAAGTGTGTCCAGCATATACCATCGTGAACTTCAGTTAGGGTGGTTTGATATTCCTTAGTGTTGAGACATCTAAGGAGAGTACCATCTAGTCCTCATTGATATAGGGTGTTAGCGATTATGGTAAAATGGGAGCCTTAATGAATGAAGGTTTTTTTTTAGTTACTAGATAGATCAGGTGGTAGGGTGTTCTCTTTTAGGTAAGTATATACTTTTTCATATAAGGGAGAATCTAATCCTATGAAATGGCAAATGATGTGGGATTTGGGGGTGTCGTATGTAGGATGGGATACTGGCTCTACCAAGAACTCATAACATGACTAGTTTTCAAGGATATCAAGGAGAGATGTAATGGTTGCCATGGCATTTGTTGCTTTGTTCTCTAACCTGGGTATTTGCTCAAAAGAGATCACAACAAAGTATTCTTGGAAGTCATCTACCATACATTTTTATGGTATTAACTTCTCATCTTTTGTTTGATAGTCATTGTTCATTTGGTTGATGACAAGTTGCAAGTCACCATACACATGAAGTTCTGTAATTTTTTGTTCTACTATCATCTTGATTCTAATGACCAGGGCTTCATACTCTGCCACATTGTTAGTGCATGGAAAGAGTAGTCTATATGACTTTGGAATTATGTCTCCATTAGATGTGACTAACAAGATACCTGCTCCGGACCCATGCTGAGTATATGATCCATCAAAGTAGAGTTTCTAGGTTGTTGTTGTTAAGTTAAAGATAGACTTATTTAGAAATTCAAACCTTAATGGGTTGTCATTTGTTAAAGGTGCATCTGCCAGCTGATCTGCAATCACTTGCCCCTTTATTGCTTATATATCTACATACTCGATGTCAAATTCACTAAGTATTATGACCCATTTTGATATTCTACCTATTAGGGTAGCTTTGTTGAGCAAGTATTTCAATGGATCTATCTTTGCTACTAGCTTGATGGAATGTGAGAGCATGTAATGTCTCCATTTTTTTGAAGCAAAGACAATAGTGAGACATGCTCTCTCAATTGGTGTATATTATAGTTCATAGCCTACTAGTGTTCTGCTGATGTAGTAGATTGCTTGCTCCTTTCCTTCATGATTTTGTTGTGCTAGTAGAGCTCCAAGGGCTATTGGTGTGGTAGAGATGTAGAGTAGTAATGGCTTGCTCTGAATTGGTGACATTAAAATAGGTGGATTCATTAGATACTTCTTTAGATGTTGGAAAGCTTGTTTGCACATGTCATCCCATTTGAAAGGAATGTTTTTGTGTAGGAGATGTGTGAATGGATGACACTTATTTGCCAATTGAGAGATGAACCTTCTGATGGACTGTAGCTTTCCTTGGAGAGATTGTAACTGACTAATATTCTTAGGTGGTAGCATTTCCATGATTGCTTTGTCCTTGGCCAGGTCCACCTCTATCCCATTAGTTGATATGATATATCCAAGGAGTTTACTGGGTGTTACTCTGAAAACACACTTTTTTGGATTTAATCGTACATTAAATTGCTCTAGTCTCATGAAGATTTTGTCCAAGACTTGTAGATGTCCTTATCTAGTAATTGACTTGGCTAGAATGTCGTTTACATAATCTTCCATGATGGTGTGCATCATGTCATGAAAGATTGTAGTCATGGCTCTCTAATATGTTGCCACCACATTTTTTAGTCTAAATGGCATGATGCACCAACAATAGGTACCCCATGGACATGTGAATGTAGTCTTGTGTTGATCCTCTAGTGCTATTTTGATTTGGTTATAACTAGAGCATCCATCCATTAATGACAACATGGTGTTCCCTGCTGTTAGATCTATAATGATGTCGATGTTAGGCAGAGGGAAGTCATCTTTGGGACAAGCCTTGTCTGGATCCCTGAAGTCATTACATAGTCGAACCCTTCCATCTGGTTTGGAGACTAGTTCTATATTTGAAATCCATTCTGGATAGTCTATGGGTCTAATAAACCCAACATCTAGTAGCTTCTTCAGTTCTTCTTTTACCATGAGTGTGATATGTGGGTGCATCTTCCTTAGTTTTTGTTTAACTGGCTTAGCTCCTGGAGCTAGTGACAAGAGATGCATTATAAGGTTTGGATCTAGACCTGACATATCCACATATGACCAAGCAAAGTTGATTTCTTTCTTTTTGAAGAATTTGGTGAACTCTAGCTTCTCTTGTGTAGTTAAAGACTTTGCCATATGGATTATCCTTGGATTTTCATTTGTGCCAATGTTGACTTGTTCTGTTAGTTCCATCAAGATTGAGGACCTCTCCTAATGTGTGAGGTTTGGAAGAGTGTTAAGCCTTTCATCCTTCAGTACCTCAGAGAGGTTTTAACCATTGGATACGTCTTTTATATTTTTACTATTTTCACAATCTAACACCGCTACAGAGTAGTTTTCACCGTTAGATTTATCTTTCATTTTTACATTTTTACAACTGAAAGGCTTGGCACTCTCTCCAAAGTAGGCCTCGTCATTGATTTCTATGGCATTGCCAGCTCTGTGATCCCCTATGGGTATATGGTCTCTAAGTTTTAGATAATCTATGATGGCTTCATCATTCTAGAAAGTATCTAGCTCAGGGGTAGTGTCTTGCAAATCCCAATCTATGAGTTCAGGATGTAATAGTGGGAATGGGTCATCAAATTGGTCTAGTTTGAGAGTAGTGATGGTTAAGATAGAGGAGTTGGTTAGGTTATGGCAAGTATTTCCAAAGTATACGATGGTACTCTCCTCAAGTTGGTCTGTCAAGTGTGATATCATACTTTCCTCACGAAACTCCCTATCGTTATTATGCAGAGTGAACTCTAGAGATCTAGACCTTGATCCTTTTCCCTCATGAGTTGTATGGATAGGGCCATATTCATGGACCACATCAATATCTTTTTCATCACAAGATAGTTCAGAAAGACTATCCCATTCATACTCATTGGAATCTATCTCACTACATTCTTGTAGTCAGTGAATTTGCTCTACTAGGTTAGTAGTAGCTGTTTATGTTTGTTTTCCTTTATGCCTATCTTTTCCCTTGGTCTTTGCTTTGCCTCTATAACCTAGCCCTATAGTGTCTTGGGTTGTTAATGAAGGAGGTTGGATAGGTTCAATGATACCTTCTTTCCTCAATCCTATGGGCCCATGACCTTCATATCCCATTCTTTGTAGCATTGAGAACCCTTGACCATACTATTTAGTTTGCAATTTAGATTGATGGTCTTATGGTTTGGATTCACTATCTTCATCCTTATATAGCCATTATAGGATTTCTTTCTCATCCCTCTCATCTTTGAGGCTTCCCCATTTAACAAATGGACCTTTAGGAGTTTCTAATGACTTAGGTTTTCTCATGGATGGCTTTCCATAGGATCTAAGGGATATAGGTAGCTATGCTAAGTAGAAGGATTGTGTGATGGTATATTCACATACACCCTTGTCTTTCAGCTTGAGGTTGAGTTCAGATGCCTTGGATGTAGAAGGGAGTGAAGCTGGGTCAACACGGGATGAAGATGAGGTAGAGACACGGTTCGTGGGAATTACAACATCAGGCTTGGATTGGATGGAATTGCAATATTGGAGTGGATTGGAATCACCTTGGATGGTGATTTCTTGGCTATCATGGGGTAACTTGATACACTAGTGGTAGGTGGATGACACTGCATTCATTGTGTGTATCCAAGGTCTTCTAAAGAGAATATTATATGTGAGTTCCATGTCAAGCACTTGACACACCACATACTTTACTACTAGTCTCACTCTGATTGGCAAAACAACGGTTCCTTTTGATGTTCTTTCCTCTTCATTATAAGCCTTAATGGTAATTTTGTTTTTAGGATCAATGGGATTCTCCAAAAACCCCAATGCAAGGATTAGCTTTAAAGTGGAAATATTTAAACATGCCCCTCCATCTATTAGAACCCTTTTTATTTTATGCTTATGGATTAAGGTTTTGATATGGAGGGATGCATTATGTGGTTGAGTGATTGACATATCATCATTTTCCATGAATGATAGGAAATGAGGTGTGGTTAGATGACCTACCATGGTCTGAAACTACTCTTTAGCTAAATTGGTTGGGATAGTAGTTTTCAAAAGAGCTTGCTCGAGGATGGCTTTGTGAGATGGGGATAGATGCAAAAGCTCTAAAATGGAAATGTGTGTGGGTGTCTTGTGGAGTTGGTCTAGGACATTGTATTGGTTGGATGTAGAGGATGGTTTGGACAGAGCTCCTTGAAGAGTAACCTTTCCACTTTGAGTGGTCACGTTACAATCAGGGGTTTTATTTATAGTGATTACATTGATATGTGAATCACTTTTGGAAATGTGGTTAACAAAATAGTCATATGACACATTTGTGTAGTTGGGATTGTTAACCCTAGTTTTGTTTTGATTTGAAGGACCTCCCTTCTCATAGTTGGGGAGTGGATTCTTGAATGCTAAATGGTCATCATTAGATACGTGTCCCTCCAATTTGATTACCTTTTGATCCACCAAGTCTTGAATGGTGTGCTTTAGCTTTTGGCAATCATTGGTCTTGTGGCCTTTGCTTCCATGATATTTGCAGAAGTCTGTGTCTTTCCACCAAGGAGGTTTAACTTCTGGTTCATAATCTTGTGCTATTGGAAGCATAATGAGATTGTTTGATATTATCTTCCTTAGGGTGGATTCAAGTGTTTCCCCTAGAGGTGTGAACTTTCGGTGAGGAGGAAAGTTTGTAGACCATGATTCGGTGTTTTGAGGTTTGTTTGATGGGGGGTTGTTTTGTGAGTTTGATAAGTTGAAAATTGGTTGCCTTGGTATCATATTCTTAGCATCAACCACCCCATCATTAACGATGTTTTTATTTTTGGTATAAAACTATGGCTTATCTGTGTTAACATTTGCACTAGGGGTGTCCTTGTAAAGTTTGATTTGCCCCTTTGTATCAAGGCTTTCTCGATGAGTAGCCCCATTTCAATGACCTTACTAAAAGTAGTTGGACATTGTATTTGGATTTGATAGCTTAGTTTAGTGGATAGATTATGAACAAAAATTTCTATCATTTGCTTCTCCGGTATGTGGTAGGGACACTTTCTTGCAAGTTGTCTCCATCTTTGTAGGAAAGAGGAAAAGGATTCTCCCCCTTTTTGCTTGTTATTACAAAGATCCAACATGGAGATTTCATGTTTGATATTGTATGAGAAATGTGTGACAAATTTATCCACTAGCTCATCAAAAGTGCGGATGCCAGGAGGTAGGAGAGAGAACCACTCCATAGCTTGCCCTCCTAAACTTCTTGGGAATAGTCACATAAGATATGTTTCGTTGTGTGCAACTTCTAGACATGTGGCACTAAATTCCCTTATATGGTCTCTTGGATCACCTTTTCCTCGATATTTGTTAAATTTTGGAACATCAAACCTTGACGGAAAAGGTATCATGAGCAAAGATTTATCAAACAGATATGGTGATATATCTTCAAGGGAGTAGTGCTTTGTGGTTGTCCCACTTTGGATGTCTACCAATTGTTTTTATAAGGCTTGGATTTGTGTTGTCAATATGTCCAAGGGATTGAGTGTATCCTTAGCCTTCTCTAAGTTAGAAGCATTTTTGTCAGTTTTGGGAGCATCTTTGTTAAATTTGGAGCCATCTTTCAAGGCCTCAACTTCATTGGAGGCATTGTTCTCTGTTAGATTTGAGACATCAAAATCTGAGGGCAATTTAGCTCCTTGTTGAGCTAACATGAGAAAATACTTATGAGGATCCATGACAACAACCCTATCCATTACCTTTTGAAATTTTGGATCCTGAAGTTGTTGAAGGATTTCCTCTTGACTAATCTCCTCATCATCAGAATTATGCACACTATTGTGAAGGGAACCCATGTTTTGCTTTTGTTTAGATTGAGATCTAGTTTAAACCATGCAATTTTTGGATGCAGTTGAAGTTGGATTGTGAGACTTGGTTTGATGTTTTTGGTATGAAAGGATTTTGAGGGTGAATTTGGTGGGATATGTGTTTGATAAGATTTTTCTAGGTTTTATATTGATCTATGTTGTTCAAACAATGTCCTCTTGAGCTAAAAGGTAGTCAAGATAGGAATGGTTGATCACCACTATTGATATAGACTATTCTTTTATCAATATTACACTAGCACAGTTTCGAGGATGATTTAATCCTGATTATGAAACTAACTCAATTTTTGTTTGAATTTTGTAGAGTCTCAATAATGCCTGGATGAAAATCTTGGTTTGAATGTTTTGGATAGCAAGGTAGTGGTATGCAAAAGGTGATGTTTGAAAATGGTGTGGAGGTGAGTCTACAAGGTTGAGCTAACTTTCCAAGTGTGATCTGGGTCCAAATGGGTACAGGGATCTAATTTTTATTTTCTCTCAAACTGTATGGAAGCACTCTCTATTATGAATGCGTAGGTTCAAATGCACAGAAATAGGGATCAAATGCATAGCTATACTTATTAAATGTGCTATCCTGTATGTACAGGTATGTTTAATAAAAACATAGTTCTGGTGATTGGATGTGCTGCTCTGTTAATTATATGTGCAGGATTTTTAGATGCGCAACAATATCTCATTAATGCACAACAAAAAGGAGTGTATGTGCAGCAATAGGTGAATGTGCAGAAAGATAGTTTGAATACACAGGAAGATGTATCAAATGCGTTGATCTGCACAGAGGTTTTGCCTTTTTTTTTTAGTTTGTCAATCTTGGCTTGTTCGCACATTTTCCAAGGATGTTGAATAGTTTAAAGTATTATTTTGTGACTCAAGTTATTGCCAAAAAACACAGCAAGAAAGAGGTTGTCATGATTATTTCAAACAAGTTTTGATAAATGAAAAATAAGAAAGTACAATCCTAAGGATGGCTAGGATAATATTCGTTGAATTCCAACTTGGATTTTACTCTAGCCACTTGCATAAAGGCAGACAATTAGTAACTTGATAGCACTGGCTCCCCTCCATGGCACTCACTTCTCATGTATATCAAGTTACATTTCCTCTGAAGAGTTAAACTTTCTATCTCCACACTATATGAGTGTATGATGTTGGACGACTTCAGAGGTCCGACCTTCTGTGTCAACAAATAGGGGTTTTTGGTTTTTCTACAACAAGTGGGTTTTTAGTATGGACATCCATTTGGGAGGTTACACATGTGGCAATTATCTCTGATAAGGAGGCTTCCCAACATGTAGAGGTTATGCTCCATAGGGTTTTGGGGGAAACATTTGTCGGTGTAACACAACAACACCTATTGTTTGCAACTTTCGTCACAAACATAGTTTATTTATAGTGACTTGGAAGTGGCTTGGCTTTAGCCCATTATCGCTTGAGGTCATCCTGCATGGAAGGATAGAATTCCAAGGGCAAGCCTCTTCTAAAGGTTATACAAATAAAATGATGAGTTTGGCATTTTGGTCACGCAAGAAAGGGGAGAGCATAGTCCTATCATCATTTTCAAACACAGAGAACACTAGTTCTTTATCCTCCTAGTTAAAAATTTTAAAAAATACTAAATGTGTTTAATCTACCAAGCACAATCTACCGATAAGGGCATGGTTCAGTGGTTAAGTTACTTGGTTGTAGTGGTGGCCACCAAAGTTCAAACCCCCACTGGGTCAACGAGCTCACAGGCTTTACGCCTTCGCTGGGCCAACGAGCTCACAGGTTTAAAGTGTTCTTGCTAGGGGATGGGGTCCCCCATGTTGTGGCCTCACTGGTTCATTGCTTTGGGCAAAAGCATTCATGTGGAGCTAGAGGGCATGTCGTACCAGCATCACTCGTCACATTAAAAAAATTACCAGGTGCATTTATAAAAAAAAATCTACCAAGCACAATCCATTTGACAAGATAGCAAAAACTTTGAAAAGCTGGTTCATTTTTAACCCTCTAAATAGATCTATGTGAAGATTATTGTTGAAGGAGGAAACAAATTACTTTCCTTTAATTTAAACTAGATGAGATATTTGTAATTACAAGACTGACTTGAAATATTTGTTTAGTTTTTACCCACCTAGGTTGGGACTATGTGTGATTTGTATGCAATTTGTATGAGCAATGATTTACTCCTCCTAATTAAACTAGATGAAGATTATGATGCAACTAAATGACTAAGCCAACTTTCTACACCTGCAAGATCATTGTGTCAAAGGCCTCCATTTGATGACTGATATTCCTACAACCAAGGTTAGTATCAAAAATTTTACAAATTCAATACAATTCTCTGATAGGAATCAGATGTGCTAAAATAGAGAGTGGATGCGCAAAAAGATAGAATAAATGCACAAGAATACAAATGCGCAAAATGATTTGATAGATATGCAAAAATAAATTTTGAATGCACAAACAAATGAATGCACTGAAAGAGAGTTTAGATGCATAGAAAGAATCTTTGTATGCACCGACAGAATGAATGCTCTAAAAGAGAGCTCAGATGCACCGAAAGAAACTTTATATGTGTCAGACTGTCATTTTCTTCATGGATGCATAGAACTAGAAAATCAAATGCACCAAAATGACCTATCACAACTACAACTCGACCAAAAACTCAAATGGAGGTTAAAAATGGGGCAGTGGTCCCACAGTGGGTCCCATAAATGTTATAAGAAAATGTGAACAATAGTATTAAACATCTAAACATCCAATAACTCAATGAAATTGATGCAAATAATGACAAACAAAGATATTACCTTCGTTGATCTTACTTGCCTTGTAACTTCCATTGTCGCCTATCTCGTATAGATCTTGTGTATGATTTTAGCTCTTAGAAGTTATACTTCCTTGCTATTGAAGATGACAATATGAGAATGGCTATGATAAGAATGTGTAATGAAGGTCAAACTACAAATGCAACTCTAATGAATATGGATGATTGATAATGGAGACATGATTGTGATTATGATGATAATGGGGTTTATGCTAATGCAATGAAAATGCTTTTTCCAAAGGCACGCCAATAAGATTTCTGTAGAGTAAGATTGCTTAAGCTTGAGTGGATGCAAAATGGGTGTGAGAACCTTGTTTATATAGGTTGAGAAAAGGCCAAATCCAAGTCTCAATAGATCCATGACTGGAGGAAATTACCTGTGATGTGTACGGTTGAGAGAGCTTGAGAGAATGTGCACAAATTAGAAGAGGACTAGTTTCCAAGCCTCTTTCATGAGTTATGGGAGTTAATAGAATTGATTGAGGAGTTAACTAAATAGACTAACCAGTTACGTGAATTGATTGATTAGATAATTGATTTGACTAATGAGTTAACTAATCTTGATTGGAGGAGAAATAGGACATGTGGGTGAGGGAATATTAGCTAATTAAATATTAAAATATTTAATTATGTGTGCAACATGGTGAGGTGGAAAGGTGAGGTGGAAAAGGTGACATGGATGAGATGATGTGGAATTATGGAATTTTGGACTTAGGAATAGAGGAATTTGGGATTAATTAAATAATTTAGAATTATTTAATTATATGAGACTATAGAAGAATTAGGTAATTAAATAAATTGATTTTATTTAATTATTGGAGGAATGCGAATCATTTAAATAAATTAGGATGTTTATTTAATTGATAGAAGAATAAGAATTAAAATAAATATTAAAATATTTATTTAGTTCGACACATGCCAATTTTAGGTGTATACATTTCTAACCCTTTATTTCCGTGATGTGTTTCCCCCGTGATGTGTTATGTGTTATTTAGGCCTCCTAGGATGACCCTTGATACTCTCATAAGGTCAAGGATACTAGGAGACTGCCTCTTTTGTGACCCTTCTTCTATTTGTATCATCATTCTTCTATATTGCTTCTTGTCTATTTTCATTGTTGTGTGTTGTGTCTTATGGACATAGCGTTGCCATTGGTGAGATGGGGGCACCCCCCTATGTGATTGTCCCTAAGACACTTATTTCTCCTCTCTTGATCTATTATTTCCCTTCCTCTAGTGGATCTATCTAGCGAGCTAACGATGAAAAACATATTATGCTAATGCGGACCTAGTGTCCCTTTTGTGAGTAATCAAAACATGGACCTAGTCCATACATGACGATGGGGTTGTTATATAGTATCCGACACTTGGCTAGTAGAATCACTCTGTGTGATCTTGATGCTATTTTATCACACTTACAAAACATAACAATATTGCTGCTCCGTGCACTTTGTCTATCTTGAATCTTGAATTCCTTGGTTCCTTATGTGAATGATCATATGCATTGTTGATTATCATGATTATATGGACAATAACACTTTTCTTGCAAGAATGTGTTTGTGGGAACATTTAGCAATCGTAAAGTACATGTCACTTCTGGGGGGAATGGGCTTTGCAAGAACTCATGTTCCCTTGTGTGTTTTCTTTCTACCTTAACTCGCTTGATATTAATACACGATATCAACCACCTTAAGGTGGGGGCATATATAAGGTAAGCTATCTATAATAGATGCTAGCAATGTGTTTGTGAATCTTGAATCTATTACAATCACTTAAGCCCTCTGCAGAGGTGGGATATCGTGGATATCCTTTTATCTTAAGCCCTCTGTGGAGGTGGGATATCATGCAAATCCTTTTTATCTTAAGCCCTCCGTGTGAGGTAGGGATGGTGTATTTCTTGAGGAAAGTGCACAATCCTATTATTTTCAAAAAGTCCTCCAAGTAGGCAGGGAGTAGATGTGAGACTATCCTAACCCTTAAGCATGTCTTTAGTGATTGTTGTGGTGAATCTAATCATTGGTATGTACCTATAATGTGCCTAAGATGGTGATGAACCTAGAAATAGGTACACTCCATCACTTGTTTGTCATGTTTTCTCCATGTCTTCTATGTGTGTGTGTATGGCATGTTTGTTCCCAAGCATAGTCTAAAGACTGGTGGTGATGAGTCCCTCCTATGCTTTGGGATTTGTATGGCATCTTTTCTCTCAAGTTCAGTATAAAGACTAGTGGAGACGAGTCCCTCTTGCACTTTGAGATTTGTATTACATGTTTGTTGCCCCATGTGCAATCTAAAGACTGGTGGCAATGAGTCCCTCCTACATTATGGGTTGTGTGTTTACTTTACTTGTACTTGCATTCTACATTTCATATATGAGAAAATGAAAAAGAAAAAGAAAATAATCATTGCATTCACTATGTTTTACGTGTCTTCAATGCTATCTTCTCCATGTTTTGCATGACAGTAACTGTCTTCTTCATGTTTTGTGTGCTTGTCATTGTCTTTAATGTGTTTGGCGGGTCTTCTCCATGCTTGGCGTGTTTATTGTGTTTGTTGACCGTACTTTAATGCATGTGTTGGCCTTGTGTTTATACATATATTAAAGTGGGGGCTAAATGTTATGTTAGAAAATGTCCCCTTGGGGGCTTTTCCCTCTTAAGTTTTAGCTCCTAGGTCCTATAATTGCATTTAGAGCATCTTGCATATTATTTATGACTCCCAATTAGAAAACCCTTGGGTCTTGTGACAAATAGGACCTAGGGGCTGCACGTTGATAAAATTTTAGCAAAAATGGCAAGGTGGACTTGGACGCTAGCACCCTAGTCTAGCCCTATTTTGGGTCTGCTCTAATTTCAAATGTTAGTTTAGTGACCATTAATTAGGTCCTATCCTGTCATCTAAAGTTTGAATTACAACATTCTTAGTGGGAATCTTTGTAGTTGCATATATAAGAATGATTAGGTTTCATTTACAAACTAGATGGACTTTATGTGTACTTGTGATTATAGAGCATTCAAAATATTGATTGTGTTGTAGAGAAGAGAATTGTTATTGTGTTTATATTTGCAGACTTGAAATCCATATCCTCATGGCATGAAGAGCATCTTCCTTCCATGAGATCTTCACTACAAGGTGATATCTACTATGTTTTCAATCATTTATCATTTGGATTTTTTCCTCTATCCCAATAGCATATGTACTCTTATCTAACAGCAGTGTTTAGGATACTTGAATGTCTCTTTGGGGCTTGATCAAGGTAAGCCTCTAAACACCACAATCCCCTCCCACACTCCTTGTGATTGTAGGTTACAGGTGTCGAGTTCCATGGAGTGGAGTTGTAGAAAGGAGTGACAGACATCAAGGATTCAGGATCTAAAAAGAAGCAAGACATTGGAGCTTTTTCTAGACTAGGGCTCTAGTCCCCATGTCCTCTACGATTGAATTCCCAGAAATGAAAGTTGTAGTGCAGATCAATGTCAGAAGGAGATCAAGATCCCAGAAAGAAACAAGTACCTTGGACTTGGGCCCTAGTCCCCGTGTCCCCAACTTTTTTGCCTTCCAAAATTCAAAAAATAATAAGTTAAATATCTCTGTCCTTTATCTCAGTCTAAAAGGATTTGCCATAATTTGATAATTTGCTTGTTGATTTGCATAATTAGGGTTTCTAAGTACAATTGAGCATTAGATAGAGACATTGTTTGATGCATCCAATAATCCATAGCTTCCCAAGTGGCAGCCCAACCTAATAGGTGATTGTTCTTTCTTAGCGAAGATTCAACTTGGTTGATAAACCCTTTGAACGTTTGGTGTGAAAGGAGGATTGAACACAAACTGTTAAAACCAACCACATTTTCCCCCTTTTCACCTCTAAAGAAACACCTCTGCTCTGCTCTTCTTACACCTTCACTCTAATTCTCACATTTTCTCCCAAGGACATCTTTTTCACAACTTCAGTACATGTTTTTATACACTTTATCAACCTTGGAATGTACATCAAGGTTGGCATTACATTCATCAACCACTGGAACATTCTCCAAGGTTGACAATACAAACATACATAGAAATAGGTCTAGACCTAAACAAAATTAGCTAAGGGAAAGATGTATGTGGATCACGTTATGCCTTAGTTTTTCACATGATTTCACTCCCCCTTTGACATCAATGGAAAAGGTCACATACTTGCATTATATTTCTCTATCCAACTAGGTTGTTACCAACACATCTAGCTACTCCCCCTGAGAGGTAGCTCCCAAAACATCAATCCAGATCAAACAATGAGACTTGAATACCACTGGATTGATGCATTCTTATGCATCTTAGTTGAGGGAAGGAGGGGTAATGACCCCTAATTTTTCTCTAAGATACTCAAAGGTATCCTTGGGTAGAGGCTTAGTGAAGATATCTGCAATATGATCCTTTGTTGGCACATATTCCAACTTTACTTCATTCTCTATCACCTTTTCTCTTAGAAAGTGACACCTTATAGATATGTGCTTTGTCGTTGACTACATTACTAGATTCTTTGAAATATTTATAGCATTTGTGTTGTCACAAAAGATTGTAACTAGATCTTCATATACAACTCTTATGTCCCTTAAAGTCTGCTTCATCCATAGCACTTGAGTCCAACAACATGTAGCTGCAATATATGTTGCTTCTACTATTGATAAATAGATTCAGTCTTATTTCTTACTCAACTATGAAACCAATTTGTTTCAGAAAAAGAAAGCACCTCGACTTGTATTTTTCCTGTCATCAACATCTCTGGCCCAATCAGCATCTGTATAAGCACTAAGAGTGAATTCATTATCCTTTGTATACCATAAGCCATGATCCAAAGTGCCTTTTAAATACCTCATGATTCTCTTAACTGCCATCACTTGTGATTCTCTTGAATCAGCTTGAAATATTGCAACAAGACAAACTACATGCATAATATTAGGTCTAGTTTGAGTTAGATAAAGTAATCCTCCAATCATGGATCTATACTTTTTTTGATCAGTCTTAGGTGATTCATCAGATTTTCTCAACTTGTAGCTAGTCACCATGGGGTACATATTGGATTAGAATCCTCCATTCAAACAACTCTTTTACATTCTTGGATACTACTACTCTAATCAATTTGAGATTATTCTTTACTCCTAACTTCAACAACCATCTCTGATTTCTACCTGCACTACTACACCTTTTTTTTTCTTTTACTACTTTGAATACTCCCCCTTAGGAGTACACATCAACATGTGTCAGCTCTTGCTCATAACTTAGAAGATCTCTGGATTAACATATCTTGCCTTCTCAAAACATCAGACTTGATTCTACTCAAATCATGAACTTTCCTTCTTCTTAGGGAACATGACATTACATCTTAATCATCCTTCATGACAACTTATGCATATTAATCAATGACAATGCATACATCCAATAATTTCTTTAGGTCAATACTCATTTATCTAGAACTTTTCTCTTGTAGGCTTTCCTTATCATCAATTTCTACTACCAGGTCCCCAAAAGCAATGTCTTCTTCATCCACAGGAACATAGGTCTCTTCAAAATCTATCACTTCAACCTAAGAGTATCCTTTGCATACCAATCTTGCCTTGATCCTTGCTACTTCTCCATTCTCATTCATCTTGTTTCTGAAAACCCATTTGATTCCAATCATATTCCTATCAACAGGTTTAGGAACCAAATCCCAATTTTGATTCTTTTCAATCTACATTAGTTTTTCTCTCATTGCCTTGATCCAAAACTCCTCTTTACATGCTTTAGTAACTATCAGCCTTTGAAAATAAATAGAGATGTACCTGTTCATCTACAATTCTTCTTCTTTGTCAATGCACCTTTGCTCTTTTTAGTGTGATACTTCTACACAAATCCTAGGGGTCTTAAAAATTCTTTCAGGAGCTTCTTCCACCTATACTTTCTTCATCCTTTGCTTGAAGACTCATTTGGTTCATTTCCATTTGACTCTAAGTTCATCAAAAACTACTTTGTACTGAAAACAACTATATTACTCTCAAGTCAATAATCAAAATCAAACAAATTTTTAGATGTAGATATAACCAATGATCAACAACCATATGTCAAAACTGCAGAGCAATATCTTCAATAATAGATCAATGTGGACCAAATTATCAAAGCACTGTAACTTGATTTTACCAAAAATTCATTACCTGTCTACTTCTCTTGAGCAAATCTTCTTGCATAGAAGACTTCTCAAATTGCACAAATCTTCCTTAATCCTTTACAAAAATACTTCTTTGTCCTAACTTAAATCTGTGTTGCCAATCCTTGACTTTGTCTCTTCATGCTGAGGTATTAGCACCAATCCTTTGGCAGGGGAGAAAAGATTTTCATTAAAGCCCCCTTGAGCCAAAGCACCTAATTCACTTTCCTAAGGAAGAATCTGTACCAGAGTTTGGTGTGGACCCATCTTTGACTTTATTTCTTTCCTTCTTGACTTCTATCAGGTCAACCTTTTCAAATGATTTCTTCAATTCTACCTGAGCATCCTTCTTTATGCTTTTACTTTTGCAAAATCTTGCAATATGTCTAGGCCTATTGTAATTGAAACACACAGTATTTTTCTGACCATTATTGTTTCCATTCATCCTTGACATGCATAGGTTAGCCTTGTGCCCAAATTTATTGCATGTATAACAATACCCACTGAAGGATTTAACTATCCTATTCTTTCCATGGCCATTTCTCACTTGACTTCTGCACTCATTACCCCTATATCCCATCTTATAGCATGCATAGCACCTAATAGAATTATGACTTACTTTACTTTTGTATACAATAGCTCTATGACCAACTTTATTGCATGTGAAACATTTACCTTTGAAAGATTGATCATTCCTTCCATTGTTGAAACCTTTCCTAATCTGACTTCTACATTCATTTGCTCTATGACCAATTTTCTTGCAATTGAAACAATGACCAGAGAATGATGGAACATTTTGATTCACTCTGCTCCTACACTGGGTAACCTTATGACCAAACATATTGCATGAATTATAATAACCATTGAAAAATGGGTAGCTTTGAGCATTAGGTTGTTTGACTGGTGGTCTTCTGGGTCTATTTCTTTTATTCTAGATCTATTTGCCTTTGTCCTTTTTGACCTTAACATTCTTTTCTTATCATGTTTTTCAGCTTTGTCCTTTCTCAAATCCCAATCCTTCTTTGTCATCAGGTCTTCTGACTAGCAATCATCTCATCAAGTTTTGCAGAATTGTGTAAACACCTAAAATTGACTCGTATCAAACTAAATAAATATTTTAAATATTTATTTTAACTTATATTCTTCTATCAATCAAATAAATATTCTAATTTATTTGATCTATTCATCATCCCAAAATTAAATAAAAATCAATTTATTTAATTAAATATCCTAATTCCTCTAATGTCTCATATAATTAAATAATCCTAAATTATTTAATTAAACCCAAATTCCTCTATTCCAAAGTCCAAAATTCTATAATTCCACATCATCTCATCCATGTCACCTTTTCCACCTCATAATCCACTCACCATGTTGCACACATAATTAAATATTTTTAATATTTAATTAGTTAATATTTGCTCACCCACATGTCCTATTTCTCCTTCAATCAAATCAGTTATCTAATCAATCAATTCACTTAACTGGTTAGTCTATTTAGTTAACTCCTCAATCTATTTTGTTAACTCCCATAACTCATGAAAGGAGCTTGGACACTTGTCCTCTTATGATTCGTGCATATTCCCTCAAGCTTTCTCAACCATACACATCCCAAGTAATTCCTCCAGTCATGGATCTATTGACACTTGGATTTGGCCTTCCCTCAGCCTATATAATTAAGGTCTTCACACCCATTTGCATCCATCTAAGCTTTATCAATCTTACTCTGTAGGAATCATACCAGTGTGCCTTAGGCAAAGTTATCTCCATTTGCATTTACACAACCTCATCATCATCATCATAATCACAATCATGTCTCCATTATCAATCATCCATCTCCATTAGTGTTACATTATAGTGAGATATCCATTGCATTATCTACCTACAGCCATTCTACTCTTGTCATCTTCAAACAGTGAGGAACAATAACTTCTAAGAGCTCCATTACCATCAAGATCAAGAGAAGATAGGCAACAATGAAAGCATAGATGTAAAAATGGTCTTTGAAGGTATAATCTTTGTTTACTTGTATTTACATCACTTTCCATTGAGTTATTAGATACTTAGTTGTTTTAGATTGTTAGTTGGTTTTTAAATGGTCTTCCATTATCAGTGATAATGGATACAGGGATACCATAGCAGCAAATGATGTAATTCAAGATGAAAGAGGTGATTTTTTTTCCTGTGACATTGGCAAGGGGTATAGCTTCAATCCTCTTCGTAAAGTACTTAGTGGTGGTGATTTTGAATTTATGTCTGCTAGATGATGGAGGGTGTATCTTTTCCCATTGAAGTCGAGATCCCATCCTTGCGAGTATCATTAAAAGGCCTCATATCTAATGAAGACTACAAAGTTTCTAGACTCCAAGAGTTAGAATTGCTGGAAGAGAGAAGACAACATGCATTCAATCACCTAAAGGCTTATCAATAGAGAATGTCACAAAACTACAATCACAAGGTCAAGCCCTAGGTATTTCAAGTTGGTAACCTAGTCCTCAAAGAGAATCCCAAGAATCAACAAGACAGAGAAAAGAAAGGAAAGTTTGAATCCAACTGGTTGGGTCCCTATGTCATCATTGCTACCTATGGATCTGGTGCTTACCAATTAGCCACATCAGAAGGTGAACTATTTGATGACCCCATCAACAACATGCATCTTCACATGTTCTACACTTAAAACCCCCAATGCAAGGGATCATATATCAAAAGCAACAAAAAAATCAAAAACAAGTATCAAAAATAGCCAAAAAAATATACATATAAAAATCAAAAATAACAAAAAAATTGTCCTCTAGTGAAAACCTAGTAAATGGGCACCTTGGATAGATGCCATGATGAAAACCTGGCAAACAGATGTCATGTGTATTTTAGCTATCGTGCAAATAAAAGTAAGTAGTGAAAACTTGGAAATAGGTGCTATTTGTGATTAAACCTCTTCCTGCATCTGTTAGGACCTTGTTCCTCATCCATACCTTCTTACCACAAGGCATCTAGTCACACCAATGTACATACCATGGTTTCTTGTTTGCTCATCCTTCCCGCCTTTTCCCATCAGGCTGTCGATCCAAACTTACGTTCATCTTGTCATCTGTCCTGAACCAATCATTGAACAATTGTTGAACTACATCACCTCTGAGCTATCACGTAGCCAAGGCCATCATTGATGTACATACCATGGATTCTTGTTCACTCATTCTTCCCACCTTTTCCCATCTCACCCATCCTTTTGTCCGTTCAAATCCACTTTTCCCGTTGCCTAGATCTTAGGTCCACATAGTCCACACCTGAAACTATGTTGCCTCTGTGTCATCATGTAGGCAAGGCCATCATCAATGAGCCCTCAACGCACTAGGTCAGTCCTTTAGGGTCCATTTCTTCATATCTATTTGTTAGTTCATCCATAATAAATCAATCCTTTACTTGAATGGGAGAAATCCTTGACCTAGTTGGAGAATTAGATTCTTGAATGTTACGCACCTCAGAGGATAACAATAAAGATCATGATACTATTGCTAGATAGTAGGCAACAATACAAACACACCTTTTCAAAAAAATATTTGATGCAAGAACTCAACCTATAAACAAGATGCAATGAGCCTCAACTACCATGATGATTGTATCTTGTTTTTGTTGCAAGAAAACATAAATATGGCAAGAAAATTTGTTCTTATTAAAAGGTTTAAGTCATAGAGTCTTGATTTTTGTTATTATGTCTTTTTATACTACTCAAGGATGTCTAAAAACTAGAGGAGCTATGATGGGGGCATAATTTTCTAATTTGTTTGTTGTTTGTGGATCACTCTTTAGCAATGTGTCGACTTTGTCTAATGACATGATCAGCAAAAGATCATTAAGGACATTCTAGGTCTAAGCATGAAATAGAGAAATCCTTGTCTGTTGACACATGCAAGAAATACTCGGGTCATCTAGATTCAATTTTGACTAGATACTTGTATTAACTTGCTACATCAAAATCCATGTAAGAGATACTCAGGTCATCTAGGTTCAATTAAACCTAGATACTTGTATTTTCTTACAACATTTTAAAAGCTCGATGATGAAACAAAGTACTTCAATACTTGCATATATGAAGATGAGAACCTCCACATCCATACATATCAAGTTGCATATCATTCCATTATAAGCATGTTATCCCTATCAAAAATCTAAGTGTCTAAAGATCTTAGTTATCCATTTCCCAAGTTATTTCTTCTACATCATCCATTTATCTCAGTTATTAATTCAATTTTTCTTCTAAAAGTGTTATGATTGAGTATACATGGAATAGCAAAAACAATTCATTTGCATGTCATAAATAGGCATGTCATCATATAGTGTCATCACATCAAATGCAGTACATATATAAGAATTAAGATCATGTTTGTATTTAATGATGTCATTTAGATGCATAAGTTACCATAACATTACATATATCAGAAATAACCCGATAAACATAGATATCATTACGTTTGCATATTAGATCAATCATCCATACATGAACCCATTAAAACATCATATGTTTCTTCTAAATCACCAAAGTGTGTGTAATCAGTCATCATAAAACATATAGGATCATACGCATACATATAAGTCATCATGTCCATCATGTATCGCATAAAAACATCATCTCACATAGATATCAAGTGCATCATAAGCATTAACATAGTAATGACATCACAACATAAGCATAATAAATAAGTCCATCCATAAGAACACATGTAGGTAGGGTATCGAACTCATATAGATCATCATCATATATCAAAAAAAATAAAGTCCAAGTATACAATGATATCATAAAAGTATCTATCTCAACCGATCAAAAATGATGTATACAAATACTAGCATAAACATGATACATATCTCAAACAAGTAGCTAGGTGGAGTCGGCATCGGAAGGTGTTAGATCCTGTGGTTGCTACGGAGGAGGCTGAGGCCCTATAGAACCTGTCGAACCAATCCCTGGTGACCCACGAGGAAGTGGTGGTATCATCCCTATGCTCTTTGTTTGTGTCCACCTCAACCTACTGCATGAGCTAGGGTGATAACTACTGACCCTCTACTCTACAGGTGCAACCTACTCATATAGCCCTCTCCAGTAGGATATCTCCTATCCCATCCCGACCATATCTACCATAATCTGGCTATGTGGATCCTAAGATGTCGTCTGCTGAACTTGCTATAAAAGGGCCTCTACCCTAGTGTGCCTCTATATGGCCGTATCCTACTCAAGGATCATAATACAGACATCACCTTGCACCTGTGTCACCTGCCCCTACAACTGTACCACTTGTGCCTATAACTAAGCCACTTGGTCTCGCAAAGCCTCCATCTCACCATCACCCTGCCCACCCTATACATGTGCCTGTACCTGGGGCTACACCTGTGGTTGTGCCTCTACTAGTACCTATACCTGTGGCTACACCTCTGCCTATCTATGTTCCTGTGCCTACATCTAAACTACTCTCCTCTATCTGACTCTCCTCTACCTACTAACACCTGCATCATCTCCTCCCCCATCTCCATCACCTCTTCCACCCCCACCTCCATCATCTCATGCTCCTCTACCACCCCTCCTGCCTCACTGTCGTCCCCTCCTCTATCGAGGGGCATCATCCTCATCCTCATCCTCAAGACGTGGCACCAACTCTGTAGGACTTGAATATCTAGGAACCAGATGAGCAGTAAAATGTGCCTCAAAATCTGTTGTCATGCCAGTATCCACTATATCCCACCTCAGATCCCATGCCTAGTAAGGAAGCTACAAAAAATCTGTCCTACCTATCTCGTATGATGCTAATGCAATAGGTAAGGAGACAATCAAAACATTAATTCCATATTTCACAACAATGGGCTATGACACCAATCTCTTCTTTATCTTGACATTAACCCTTCATGGACTACAAACCTAAAATTTGTCTCAAACCCTCATCCTCTGCCAACCAACACATGGGACACCTGTGATATGATGAATATGACATAATATGATCATACATGAACAATTAGAATTTGGGTTTTGCAATCTTGACTAAGTGCCTTCACAATTAGGCTTTGCCCCTTGTAGCCCTTCTTAGGAGGTTTTTCTGACTTAGCTTTCATGGATAGAACCAAACCCAATACCTAAGCAAGGATTTGGATACCCATTTTCATCTTACTCAACATATCTAAGAACTAGGTAGGCTTGTTTTAGACCAAGTGCTTCAAAATTAAAGTTTTCTGCCTGCAATTAGGCCTAATTAGGCCATATTAACAAAACAACATGTCTAAACACTTTCCCAATTCCAAATTCTTGTTGTCAGACCTTCACCAGCCTACAACCATCACTTTCATTAGTTTTTAACCTCCAAGTCATAGTTCTATACACCAAACCAACAAACCCCAAGTAATGACTGTAATCTGTCCCTTAAGCCTAATTTGGGCATCTCAAATTGTCAATTCTTGACATTCTTAGTATTCTTTTAGTACAAGGATCTAGAAACCTTCATTTTGGATTGAAAACATTCAAAACATCTTTGGAAACAATCTCCTACTATTCACAAACATTGTTAGAACATAAAAATGTCTCATTCTCAGTCATATATGTGATTATCATACCCAGTCTTGATAGGACAGACTTGTTTGAGGGTGTAAGCCTTCATTCTTTTGCCAAATTTAACTTGAAGAATGTGTAAATATTTCAATGGATACCTTTCACAACCTAAAACCACCATGGAGAAAGTTTAATCCATAATAAATCATCAAAATCACATCATTTCTACCCTTTACCAGTCTGAAACAGAGCTGAACAGTACTAGGGCATTTACAAATCCTAAGAAACCCTTGATCATTTGACCTAAACACTTGTCATAAGAAAATATAATTTATGTCACATCATTTCATTTATGTATGGACTCTTCATCATACAAAACACCAAGGAAACATCATTTAAATATCCCACTACTTACCCTAGATCAGGGTTTTGACAGTTTTTAGAAAAATTACAACTAACTCCGATTAAAGCCAAAATGCATGAGACAAACTTCAAATCGAAGGTGATTGATTAAAATATCACTTATAATCAACTTGGCATGAATACTTACCCGTACAGGGTCGTACAACAATTGAAAATAGTAAATTTCTAATGAAATATGCAAGAAACAGTGGTTTTCTTTATTCAACTTTCATTTCTTCAATCACCCACACCTTCACAAATGTATACAAAGCCTTTTAAAGACATTTCAACCTGTCCTTTTAGTTTCTAACTACCTCCCAATGAACTAGACCTTCATGACTTTTTATCTTCCGTACATTGTACTTTTATAACCATTTTCCAATTTGTATGACAACCTTTACATTCTTTACAATTTTGACACAAAACATTACATATTGACCTCCTAATGACCTAGACACATGAAAAAAAATGATCAATATGACCTTGATACAATGCTAAAACACTAAAATTGAATCATCCTTCAAAAATTTCATCATAGAAGCATGAGGTTGGCATGGTGCTCCTGCACTAGATGCCACAGGACCCCATAGTGGATGCTCTTTGTGCGTATGAGCAAAAATAGCAGTACCCTGGGGCATGCCTTGAATCCTACCAAATTGTCGATGCACATGACTAACAAGGTGATGCTCTAGTATGTAGGGAGTCCTCCCTATCATCCATCGAGTCTAAAAGAAAAAAGGAAACTCTGTTATGTCCTAATCCCACACCTTGTAGTCTAGGTATGGTCACCATATCACCTCATCCACATTATCCAATGTGTGATGCCAGTATGGGAACCTAATACATGCACTAGCATAGGAATTGTAGCCTTTAACTATTGATATGCACTAGACAAATGAGAGGGGGGGTGAATCAGTTGTCTCAAAAACTTAAATACTTCTACAATTTAAACATCAATCACTTATCCACAATTATTATGTTTTAACAATGAATGCATGAAATCAGAAACCTGACCAAAGATATATCATCAAACACAAGAGACACCATATTTTATGTGGAAAACCCCAAGGTGGGGAAAAACCATGGAGAGGATTAGCTCTCAATATATCTTGTAATCTTGAAATAATGATGTTCAAGCTTGGTCACTCCATGGGCCTAAACATACTGACTCACTGCCATGAAGTACAACTAGGACTAGTAGGCTCACTGCCTCAACCCTAAACCTAGCAAGATTACAATAAGGGTTATTAAACCATGAGGGCCATTAAACCCTACTAGCGGATCACTACCTCGATCAACACCTTTTTATGTCTGTAATTGAAGTACAACAATTCATCTACTCTACTCTGCCTCTACTCTTCTCTTCCTCTTCTCTGCTCTTCCTCTTCTTTGCTCTATTTTTTGGCCTTTCTTATTATCTTTCCATCTTTGCTCAAGGACTATTTTTCCATGATTCAACTACAAGTATTTATACACTTCAACAACCTTGGAATGATCATCAAGGTCAGCATTACAATCATCAACCAATGGAGCAATCTCCAAGGTTGGCATTACAAACATCTACAAAATAGGTCTTGACCTATTACAACATTATACAAAGGGGATGAAGTAAAAGTATATGCGGATCATGCCACGCCTTAGTTGGGACTCAAACACAATCTTCCATGCTTCATCATGCTTCCACAATCTTCCAGAGATCTCCACAATCACTGGGATTAACCAGGTCGGCCAAAGCGGGTTACACAATACGCTATCTGGGAATAATCTTCAAACATCTTCACAATTCTTCCACGTGGACCAATCTAATGATAGGAACATGATCAGGAGGTATCCACAAGCACATTGTAATCATAAGGAGAAACCGTATAAACCTTAACCACTTTAACAATAGGATCTTCACACCAGAACACATGAACTTCACTGTCTTCAACTATCATAAAAGAAAAATAGCTTGCAGACCACTAGAACATGAACCATTGCCATTGTAGGCATCTATAATCATCCCAGTATTTCTTCCAGAACCATAGAGCAAAATACTTTATTGCGAAGCAGAATACATTCTCCTTGTCCCAACTGAACTTACAGAAAAGGCAAGTTTTACTCTAGTGAATGCAACTCTCTCATTTCTTCACACCAGAGGCTCAAACTCAGGATTTAGTATCTTTAGACATTCCTTTAAGTAACTTCCAATCCATAGACCATGATCTTCATTCAGCAAGAAATGATGAGCAATCTACCGGACTATTCTTTGAACATACAACTCACTATCTATAGTGCACTTTACTGTAACTCACTTGTTCCTTCTGAAGAGGCTAATTTTCTCAATATCCTCAACATACAAAACTTCTAAATAAGTAATATAATAAGATACAGTTGACACCAATGACAACAAAGATATGTTGACATCAGTGACAACACTGATTAGGCACATACTTGCAACAATCTCCCCCTTGTCATTGATGGCAACATATGATGTAAAAAATTGCATTAGCCATCAAGATACAATTCTCCTTCTTTCTTTTTACAAACCTACACTCTTTCTTTCTACAAGATTGTCCTCCTTTCTCTTTACAATCTGTACTCTTTGTCTATCTAATTTTTTCACATGACTTATCTCACCCTTTGACATCAATGGCAAAGGGAACATACTTGCACTCTTCTACTTTGATCCAATCTTTCTTCTAAACTCTCTGACTACTCCCCATAAGAAGTAGCCCTAAAAGGCATCAATTCAGATATATGAGCACCTCTAGACTAATGGACTATTGTGCATCTTAGTTTAGAGTAGGAGGGGTGATAACCCCTAACTTTTCTCTGAGATACTCGAAGGTATCCTTAGGCAGAGGCTTGGTGAAAATATTTGTATTCTGATCTTTTGTAGAAACATACTCCAACTTGACTTCATTCTTTGTCACCTTTTCTCTCAGAAAATGATACCTAATGGATATGTGCTTTGTCCTTGAATGCATCACTAGATTCTTTGATATCTTTGTGGTACTTGTGTTATCACAAAAGATTGCAAGTGGATCCTCATACACAACTCTGATGTCCTTCAAAGTGTGCTTCATCCATAACACTTGAGTGCAACTGCATGCTGCTGCAATATATTCTACTTCTGCAGTAAACAAGGAAATTGAATCCTATTTCTTGCTCAACCAAGATACTAACCTTTTTCCCAAAAAGAATGCACCTCCACTTGTACTTTTTTGGTCATCCACATCTTTGGCCCAATCTACATTAGTATATGCACTAACAGTAAAGTCACTGTCCTTAGGGTACCACAAACCATAACCCATTGTACCTTTTAAATATCTTAGAATTCTCTTAACTGCCATCACATTTGATTCCTTGGGTTCTGCTTGAAATATTGCCACAAGACATACTGCATGCATTATGTTAGGTCTCATTTGGGTCAAATAAAGTAATCCTCTAATCATAGATCTATACCTTTTTTGGTCTACCATGGGTGAGTTATCATCTTTACTCAACTTACAACCAGTTATCATAGGTGTGTAAACTAGTTTAGAGTCTTCCATCCCAAATTTCTTTAACAACTCTTTCACATACTTAGACTGAGAAATGAAGATACCTTTATCTGATCAACTTATTTTTAGACCTAAAAAGAAATTCATCTCTCCAAACATGGACATTTCAAATTCACTTTACATTTCTCCAACAAAAATTGAGCACATGCCTTCATTGCCTTCGAAAATAATATCATCAACAAAGACTTTGTTCATCGTTGATCTTGAAGTAGAGATTACTGTACCTTTACTAAACCCTATCTATATCAGAAACCTATCCAACTGTGCATACCATGCCTTGGGCTTGTTTTAATCCATACAAATCTTTCTTCAATCTGCATACTATGTCACCTTGATTTGATGACTGAAATCCTTTCGGTTGTTCAATATAGATTTCTTCTTCCAACTCTCCATTTAAGAAAGAAAACTTCACATCCATTCGGTAAACCTTGAAATCTTTGTAGGCTGCAAAGGCCAAAAACATCCTTATTGCTTCAATCCTTACCACTGGAGAAAAAGTTTCTTCAAAGTCTATTCCTTCAACTTGAGTGTATCCTTTGCATACCAACCTTGCTTTGTTTCTTGCCACTTCACCATTCTTATTCATCTTGTTTCTAAAGACCCACTTTGTGCCAATAACATTCTTATCTGCTGGTCTGGGAAAAAGATCCCAAGTCTAATTCTTCTCTAGCTACATCAATTCCTCTTCCATAGTCTTTTCCCAATTCTCATCTTTGCAAGACTCATCCACAATTTTAGGGTCAATCTTGGAAATTAGATAGAAATTTACTTGTTCCTCTGCAACTTTTCTTCTAGTTAAGATCCATTTGCTCTTATCTCCTATGATTTGATCTTTCGAATGGCTGAATCTTACATACCTTAGAGTTTTGGTAGCACTAACTGGAGATTATTCTTCTTCATTTGAGTTGTCTTCACTCTGCACCACTTTTGAAACATCTGGTTCATCTCATTCATTTCCACTTGATTCTAAAGACCTTTCCTTACATTCATCAACTTTAACATTTGCACTTTCAATGACCTTATTGAGCCTCTTATTATAGCTCCGGTAGGCCTTGCTCTTAGTGAAGTAACCAAGGAAGATTTCTTCATCACATCTAGCATCAAACTTCCTAAATATTCTTCTCTTTTGATATAACATTTGCCACCAAAAACTTTGAAATATTTCATAGTAGGAACTTTACCATACCACAATTCATAAGTAATCTTAGAACTGTTACCTTTTTCTTAGACTCTATTTAGGATATATACAGGGGTATGAATTGCCTCTCTCCAATATGCTTCCCGAAGATTAGCTTCCTTCATCATGGTTCTAGTATCTTCTTAAACTGTTCTATTTTTCCTTTCAATAACTCCATTTTGTTGTGGAGTTCTAGGCATGGATAGTTGTCTCTTTATTCCATATTCTTCACAAAAGAAATTGAATTCATTTTGTGGATGGTAAAAAAAATAGGTTAATAAGATCAAACATGTAAATCAAAACCTAATCCTACCACCATCAAAGAATCAAACCCAAGTGAAACCAAATGCATGCAATTCAAGAACAAGATCACCTAGATTGTATGATTCCTTGTTTGTGATGAGGATTGCTTCTCATCAATGAACAATCAAAAAGAACAAAGCTACCGTGATGGATAGATGATAGTGATAATATGCTCAATGGATGCAATGGAAGCTCAATATGCTCAGGACAATAATGTAGACACTATGATAATGATGGATTGTAGTTTTATTGTATGGAATGGAAGGGTGTTTATATAGACCTCAACTAAAATCAATCAACGATAGAGATGATAAGATTGAAACGAGGGATGAGATTAAAAGATGTCATAGATGAATGGGTACAAGCCATGTGTCCATAAGTAAGACCTATTTTAAGTGATTGTAGTTGGGTTGTTATTGATGATAAGATAAGTTTACTTAAAATAGAAGGATGTTCTATTTTAAGGATTTGATAATGAGGATAGTTGATTTTAGAACCAATTAGAATTTAATCTAGATCATTCCAATGAACAAGGCTGACTTATACACATAGAAGAAAGTGATAAGATAAGAGATGATTTTAAATGAGAGGAAATAAATTAAATAAATTGAAATTTATTTAATTATTTGGAAGAGAATATAAGAAATAATTAAATAATAAAAAATTATTTAATTATGAGAAATAGAATAAATTAGATGAAAATTAGGGGGAAATTAATTAATTAAATATGATTTATTTAATTAATTTGAAAGATGGGTGATTAGATGTTTTCAAGACAAGTGTGCTAGGACAAAGTTACCTAAATGCCGATGCAAATGGTGAAAATGCAATAAATCGATAAATAATGACATGAGTCAATTTTGGATGTCTACATTTTGCCCCCTCTTTGATACAAAGTTTGTTAGAACATTGTGTCAAAGAAGATACGATGATTCACTTGATAAGAAAGGTTATACCCTAGTGTAACTAGCAGATGATGCCCCCTTGAGAGGTAAGCTAGGCTAACTAGGAAAGGTTGGGTTGGTTCGTGATAAGATGAAAGGCTAGAAACAAGGTTGACACAAAGAAAATAGGGGTTGGATGGGAGAAATTGGGATGGTTTTAGAAGAAAATAGACTTTGGTATAGAAGAGTTAGGGTTTAGAAAGGGGCTATAAGTGGGTCCTTTAAGGGAAAATAGGCTCATTTGTGCTTGTTGCCTTTAGAAATCTAGAGCTCTTAAGTATTGTAGTGTTTAGAGTGTGAGAGAGCTATTAGGATGGTGATTCCACATATGTTGAGACATGGACCAGCTAGGACTCGAACCTAGGACCTTCCATACACTACTGGAGTGTTCTACCACTGAGCTACTGGCCCCTCTTGGACCAGTCCATTGTCAGTCCAGGTGTGGCTTATTTCCAACACCAACACCCCCCTTAAGTCGCACCTCTCGTGTGCTTGGGGCTCCTAGCCTAGGCCTGGCTCTGATACCATGTTGAGACATGGACCAGCTAGGACTCAAACCTAGGACCTTCCATAAACTGCTGGAGCACTCTACCACTGAGCTACTGGCCCCTCTTGGACTAGTCCATCATCGGTCTGGGTGTGGCTTATTTCCAACACCAACACCCCCTACCTAACAACTAGGACCAAAGGTGATCAAGCTTTGATACCAACTAAAAGGAAGCTGGGTGTGCAGAAATTGATTCCTACACTAATTTAATGAGGAGAGGGCTATGCAAATTCAAATTTATCCTAACTATTACAGCAATGTTAAACCATTAACATGAGATATTGCAGCAATACACACACACAAAAATAGAGAGAGAGAGAGAGAGAGAGAGAGAGAGAAGATATACGTGGGGAAACCCTTACAGGTGAAAAACCCCACACTCCAAAACACAGCTCAAATGTATTATAGTAAACAATAACAGATTACAATACAGTTTCAGAGCCAATGCTCTTTTAGGAGTCTTCGAATGTCGAATCTGGAGATATTCCAGCAGCATAATAGTACTTGTACTAAAGCTATCTATCTCCCATCCAAGCACCTATTTATATAGAGTTTACAAGGCAAATATGGAACCTTCTAGAGATGGGTATCCATCTTGGACTCATGCCCCAAAACCCACGCCTAAGGACACTTGTCCAACATCCCATCCCAAAGTGGGTACCTAGTCCCAAGATAGGTTATGACAGATGCTCTTACGCACCTTACAGCTATCATAGAATCTATCATAACTGACAACACTTACAACTGTAAGAGAATCTATCATACACTGACTAAAAATATCATATTCCTCTTACAACATGTCATAACTTCCCTTGACCGCCCAAATATACTTTTCTCTCATGCAAAGATACTCATTGACACTTGTCATTAAATTAAAGATGCTGCCCCTGGGACCCCGTAAGGGGTTCCGCTCCTTGACCCCATCTTGGGGGCGCTGCCTCTAAACCCCCGTTAATTATTCAAGGGGGAAACCGCGGCTGCCAAAGTCACCAAAATTTATCCTGCTGCATGTACACAAGGACATGGTATTAGAGCTAGGACTCAAACCTAGGACCTTCCATACACTACTGGAGTGCTCTACCACTGAGCTACTCACCCCTCTTGGACCAGTCCATTGTTGGTCCGAGTGTGGCTTATTTCCAACACCAACAACATAGTGATCATTCTGTCGAGCGAGTGAAGACACATGGGCAACTAGCAGGAGCACGCACACCGATATGTATCAAAAAATTTTACCAATTGTGTGTTTATGTATGTTAAAAGCGTCATATATGCACACACATCACCAAAAGCGCATGATATTAGGATAGGAAATTTGAGTCTCTTATGGATAGAAACTAGTCACTTATGGTAATTTAAGTCGCTTATGGGCTCAAACTGACCACTTATGGTAAAACTAGGTCACTTTTAGTAGGCTAGAGTAGATAGATAGGTGAAATGTGCATATGGTTAAATATAGTCACTTATAAGCAAAAAGTCATCGCATATGGTGATTCAGCTCACTTTTAAGTGATAGTAGCTCGCTTATCGGTCAATAGGTCACTTTTGAGAAAAAACCCTTCACCTATAGTGAAATGACTCGCCTATGATGAAAGAGTCAGTGCATATAGAAAAATGGATTGCTTTTAGCAAAAATAGGTAATGCTATGAGTCAAAAGTCAATTTTAGCACAAGAAACTGATGCGGTGAGTTGAATGATGTAGGAGATACTAGCACAATATTGTCTCGAGAGCCACAACCTAAGCATTTACAATTGGTCAGATTATTAGATGCGGAGGAGCGACTATTCTTGGACATCATTGTCTTAGAGCATTTATCTAGAGTGAAGCCAGTGCGTGCACATTGAGGACTAATGAGAGTGATGATAGAGTGATGGTACATCAAGCATAGCTTATTCTTGTTACCAACAAGAGAGGTGACTATTACATTGGAGGATGTGTACCAGATTTTATACATCCCTATAGATGGAGAGAGGGTGGACTATGATCTTGACTTGGGTCCAGCTGAATTCAAACAACTCTTTGGGACTCCAGACATTAGGGCTAAGGGCTCTGAGATATCAATAGTGAGGATGGAGGAGCTTTGTGATATATTACAGCAAGTGGTTGTAGCTATTGTCAGATGCTGGCTGGAGACAGATGGGTGAGAGGATTTCCATTCGGATGGGGCATAGTCATGGAGGGGATGTTCTCATACAAGACTAGATATGCATACACTAAGTGTGTGCTGGGATAGTTATATCATTATCTGCATGATTGTGCATATCTGTTTGGAGCGAGTATGTTTGTAGGAGTCAAATTTTTACATGTGTGAGATTATGAACACATTCTAGTGACTAGGCCAGATGGATGGGTGGCACGAGTAGCAGGAGAGCCATATGCACGGATGTATTGGGGAGCCATTACCTATTGGTGCCATAGAGGTGTGATTTACTGGAGGTGGATATTTGATGAGGTTGATATGTTTGTGTGGAGGCCATGGCAGGATTGTGAGCAGTGGGAGGAGGATGACAGAGAGCTTGTCTATGCTAGGTAGGCTAGATATATTTTTGGTCGAGGCATATATATCATAGAGTGCTATTTGCCATGAGAGCTTTGAGATAGTTTGGGTTACCACAAGCAACATGAGTAGGGGATGCCATTTTTGGGAGGATGAGGCAGCAGGTTTTTGACTGGGGACCAGAGATTGTAGTGGAGGTGGCATTAGCGGAGAGAGAGGGGATACAACCAGTTGTATGGTAGTTGGGACAGGGTCTTGTAGATCTAGGGGTACTTCTAGATTATGATGCACATTGGGTTACTGCTAGGCTGACTCAATTGATGAGGCTTGGGGATATAGGAGAGGTAGGGATGGAGAGGCCAATTGGGAGGAGATGATAGTGAGGAGCCCCACCAGTACAGGCAACAGTACTAGCAGCTCCAGGGGTTTAGGGATAGGGAAAGGCACAAGCATAGGATGTTGTATAGCCACAAAGACTTGTGCCAGCAGGTGATGATGTGGGTATACAACAACTAAGGAGGAGGATTAGGGAGGAGAGGTGATGGAGGCAGAGGGATCAGTTTAGCCTACAGAGGGTGGAGATAAACTATCATCAGCTAGTCATAGCAATGCAGTAGGCTAGAGCACAGGCTCAGGCTTATCATGCACAACTACAGGTTAGAGCTCAGGTAGGGGGTGTAGCTCAAGATGATGGTGCACTTTCCTGGGTGATAGGGGAGAGAGATGCAGTGAGACCAAGTGAGCAAGCCATGAGGGCTGAGAGAGATACTACATTACAAATAGTTTAGGCTGTTACAATAGAGAGGGATGCATCGTTGTAGGCTCTGAGAATAGAGAGAGATGGGGTAGTAGCTGCATTAGGCACAGATCAGGCCACCATGTACCTTGCCACCCATTTGACACAGGCATAGACAAATTTGAGGCAAGCGCATGGTGAGGCACATTATTACAAAGGCTTGTATTATGGGGCAGTGCCTACAAAGTAGAGATAACCTAGCTACAAGAGTAGATTAGGGGCTTTTATTTCATGGAGGACATGAGGGTCATGGTCGATAGCTTCAGTGATGGGGACTCCTAGAGATAGGGGACCAAATTTAGGACCCAGTGGTGGAGGTCAGGGTGAGGGAGCTGCCAGTAGTCACTAGGGATAGCTTGTTGTATAGTTTGCATCATGATGAGGCCGATGAGCCAATTGTACATACATTTTTTATGGCTTGTGGATAACCACTTTGTATTTGTAGACACTTGTATATTGACTCATTTCATGATATATATGATGATGATGATTACTTATGTGATGTTGTAATGATGATGGATGCACTTATGTTATAATGTTATAATGTTTTTGTATTTTCATGGTTTATATGGATGTTATTTCTTATAATCCAAATGTTAATAATGAGGCTATGAGGATGATATGAAAATGCAAATGGTAATAATGTGAATGTATTATGCTAAGGATATTGTGATGATAGAAATGTATATAATGGAAATGCATGGTGATGATGTTATGATAATGCAAATATATAGACGATATTAATGGTATATAATGTAAATGGATGCATAATGATGATATGTACCTATATATGCCTAACACACTTCTTTTGCAAGATGAAGATGAGGGAAATGAAGAAAGAGGAATGAAGAATGAAGATGAATAAAATGATTGATCTTGGTTGAGGACTACATAGAATTATCATGGAATAGATGAATGATATGACAGCTTTAAAATAATTGCAAAAAAAGTAGAGAAATGCAATCCTTATGTTTGATATAGCATCTGGATATAATGCACCAGGGTATAAAAGACCAAGGTGTCAAGGTATCCAATGCATAACTAGCATACTACAATCTTATCTAGATGTATGAGGTCAAAATGTCGAACCAACATACACAAGATATGAATAACAGCTAGTGTTGCAAGATGGACTTTTACGCTTCAAGCAAAGGTTTGAGCTTATCTCCATTACACATAATGACACCTTGCTAGTTATATGTATGGAAATAGTCTTAGCATAGAAGAGTCTCAATGCATAAGAGATTGTTTAGCTTCTCAGATGCAAAAGATATTGATATTGAAGATGCTAATCCCAACACGTACAAGGTACCAATACATATAGGAAGAGAATAAAATCATCCCATAAACACAACATACAAAAGAAATATGACCATGCCCCATTCTATACTTCATCGCAACATACCAAGATATTATAGATCAAGGCAGTCTTGATTAGGTATAGGAAAGGGACAAAAAGTAAATCAAAAGATAAAATTAAAAATATTGTCATCATGTTCTCTTGCCAAATTTAAGTGCTCCTGGATGGATTAAGATGGCACCTTGTTGAGAGGAAAGATATATCCTGTTGAAGGCTAAAGATGTTGATAAAATGCTATAGAAAATGTTGGCTTAAGGCATGTGGACAAATAGCTTTCAGCTTATCCCTGATTTCTTAAAGTGCTTGAGCTTTCTCAGATGTGCATAGTCTGCTTCTTTCTTGAACTAGTCAAAGAGAAGAAGATTGAAGATGAATGAGAAGATAAAGTGAGGTGGATCATCTATGCTTGTGTACTGGATACTTCCTTCATTTTCTAGACTACCTACATACCTTGTATCCATGGGATTAAATCACATTACGATGGTGATGAGACATGATTATATGTAGTTCTAGGCTTATTGATGATATAGGTGATGAAAGATAGAAGAAAGTGAGATGAATGATTGGAGGATGATTAGAAGAAAGATGAAAGATGGATGATGAGAAAGGTCTATCGCCTATGCCTGAATCAGAGTGCTTCCTTCGCATCTCAGATTACCTACATACCCTGTATCCACGGGATCAAGGCTTTGAATGATACAGATGAGATGTAGTTCTTGTTTATTGTGTTGGTGGTTGATGACAAAGGACCAACTTTATTGCTTGGATTTTTGTGATGTTTTGATTTTTTTAGATTTTTTCTATGTTTTGATGGATGAGATGATATGAGCTAGAACTTGAGATATCCACTTCCAAATAAGGCTCAAGAAGTGCTCCCAGTGTGGGATGGAGCTTATTAGGGAGATGCTACGATGGATGTGTTTATGCGGATAGTATGTTAAGGTGCCAAATGATATCTTAACCCCAACAAAGTCCAAACTACAATGACTAGCATGGCAAAGGTAAGGGTGAAAAGGGATTTTATTATGGATAAATAAAGGATAATGGATTGCGATGTTAAATAGGAATGATAGTGGATTATGATGTGGATTATGGAAATCAATGATCAAACAAACTAGGTAAATGATGGAGGTTGATCTCCACACATAGCACCTGTTTGCTAGGTTTTCACTATGATACTTATCCAAGGCACCTGTTTACCAAGTTTTCACCAGAGGATGAATTATTTATCTTTGATTATGATTATTTTTTTTGAATATGTTGAGACTCATGGATAGAACTTCTTTAGATGAATGTTTTTGACAGGTTCATCCAAGGGAATGCCTTCAGGTGTTGAGAGAGTATATGCGCCTGATCCATAGATGGATGTGATGACAAAAGGACCAAGCCAATTAGGTTCAAACTTGCCTTGTTTCTCACGATGTTGTTGATTCCTTTGATTCTCTTTACGGATAAGATCTCCAACTTGAAACCTTCATTCTCTAATCTTCTTGTTGTAGTTGCGGCATAGATGATTTTGATAAACTTGGAGATGACTGAGTGCTATAAGATGTCATTCATCTAATAGCTCAAGGTCATTAAGTCTGGATACTCTATATTCTTCATCTGAAATAGTATGTTGTAGAGATACTCGCAGTGAGGGAATCTCAACCTCAATAGGTAAAATAGCTTTAGTACCATACACAAGGGCATAACGTGTAGCACCAGTGGGAGTTCTGACACTTGTTCTATAGGCCCATAGTGTAGGATTGAGTTGTAAATGCCAATCACAACCAGTTTTATTGACCATCTTTTAAAGGATTTTGAGAATTGTTTTGTTGGAAGTCTCCGCTTGACTGTTACTTTGAGGGTAGTAAGGTGTAGAGAACCTATGTTGGACATGGAACATATTGCAAAGATCTCTAACCTCTTGATTCTTGAAGGGATGACCATTATTAGTGACAATGGATTGAGGGACTCCAAATCAGCAAATGATATAGTGTAAGATGAACTTGGATATTTGCTTGTCTATGATATAAGTCATTGGTATTGCTTCCACCCACTTTGTGAAATACTCAGTAGCGGTAATGATGAACTTATGACCATTTGATGAGGGAGGATGGATTTTACCTATGAGGTCAAGTCCCCACTACGAGAAGGGCCAAGGAGTAGTGATAGGCTGAAGTTCATGTGCTAATGTATGTATCAGATCCCCATGTTTCTAACATTGTAGACATCTCTTTGCAAACTATTGTGCATCTTTCTCCATAATTGGCCAATAGTATCTAGCTCATAGAAGTTTCTTAACAAGACTAGGGCCACCGGAATGCGATCTGCAAACACCTTCATGTACCTCATGTAAGGAAACCTTTGCTTCCTTAGAATCAAGACATCTAAGAAGGATACCATCTGTAACATTAGAAAATATCCCCTTGGGGACATTTCTCTCATAAGGTTTAGTTCCTAGGTCTTTAGAGTGCATTTATGACATTTTAGTTCATATTTTAGCATCCTGAAGGAATGAGACCTAAGTCCCATGACAAATAGGACATAGGAGGACCCCTTGAGCTGTACCCTACCTAAAATAGGGGGGAGGACTTAGGCACCCGTGCCCTAGTCCTGCCCTATTTTAGGGCAGCCTCAATTTTCAGGTGTTGGTTAGTGATCGTTATTGGGCCCCTTTGCTGACATGGTAAGTTTGAATTTCAAATATCTTGGTGGGAGTGCTTGTAGATGCATATATAAACATATGTAGGCATTCATTTGTAAACTAGATGGTTATTGTGAACTCTAAGCATTCTCAAGGTAATTCAAGGCTTTCTATTGTGTTGGAAGAGCAGACTTGTATGTTTTGTTTGTTGATATTTGCAGATTTGAGCATTAATTCCTTCATGGCACGAAGAGCATATTCCTCCATGAAAGCTTCAATACAAGGTGACATATCATTGTGTTTTTATCATTGATTCCTTTGGTTTTTGGCCTCTGCCTCACAAGGGCATGCCCTCTTTGTCTAACAATGGTGTTCAAACTTAAGTGTCCTCTAGAGTTTGACTAAGGCAAACCTCTAAACATCACAACCCCCAAACCAAGTCTTGTCATTGCAGGTTATAGGTGTTGCATCTGGGAAAAGTGGAGTTGTAGGAAGGCTGGAAAGACATCAGGCATTTACGATCTGAAGAAAAGATAGACAAAGGAGCACTTCTAGGAGTAAGGCACTCACTCCAGTGTCCTCCGCAAACTGATTCTGAAAAATAGAAGTTATAAGGCTGATCAGTGTCTAAAGGAGGTCTAGATTCTCTAAAAAAGTAGGTAACTTACACTTGGACACCTACTCCAGTGTTCCTAACTATTCCTCTTTGGAACCTTGAAAATAGGTATTCTGTAATTTGGTATTTTACTCCCGTCTATAAGAGCTTTTTCTGTAACTCGATAGTTTGTTGTCGTATTTGCATAATTAGGGTTTTAATGGTCAATCGAGCATAGGAGAAGGAAAAATTGATAATAAATTCCATAATCCAAGCTTCTCCTCATTTGTAAGTGACCTAGGGTATGATAGTGCTCGCCACTTGACCCTAGATCCTTTAATGTTAGGGTGAAAGGAGGATTTTAACATCTAAACCACAAAAGATCAACAAAACCAAGTTTACCCTAAAAATTTTGGTGAACCCGTGTCTTTGAACTTAAATTGCAACTTACTGAGTGTTTTTCTACAAATTTGGTGTGATTTCATTCATTGATTTGGTCATTTAATTTATTGCATTGAGAAAATTTCAAAAAATTGAAAAAAATAGAAAAATACAAAAAATTGCATTGTTGGGCTTACTAAATTATGTCAATTCTTTCTAATTTTTCCTAATTCATGATTTTTGCATCAGATCTGATATAAACTCAGAAAAATACAAAAATTTAAGATCTTGCATTGCATTTTCATCATTTAATTGCTAGGGTTTTGTGGAAATTTTGTAAATTTTTAGATAACCTAGTAATTCCAAAATCTAGGGTTTGTAGGCAAAATCTTTTATCATATTTTTTTACTTATTTTAGAGGCTGATTCAATTTTGCATTTGTCTGTAGTCTTTCATTTTAGTGTGAATTTGTAATTAAATTTAAATTATTTGCACTTTTGCATCAAAAATTTTAACAAAAACTAGCAATTTTGGTGCGTTTTCATTAAATTTACATGGGAATTTTGCATGATTAAGCTTGAAAATCATTTTCAGATCTGAGAGTATTTAATTTCCATCATAAATCAGACATTAAATCATTCACATAGCATTTTGTTCCAAAATCTCAAACCTAGGGCTTCGAAAATGACAATTTTCACTAAAATCGGCCTTGTCAACTCTCTAAATTTGCACTATAGGTGTGTTGTGAAAGATATTTTTGCATTAATTAATAATTTTATTCCCCTCATAAAAAGATTCACAACACCCTTTTAACGGACTCTTGTAGTGAAAATTTTGCAAAACACTACACATTTTGGCTATTTTGGCCCTAGGGTTTGACCTAGTTTGCATTCCAAGCATGTTGTGATCAATTTTATGGATTGAGGTGACTTATATTTCTGATATTCTTCATTGTACCTCCTAAAATTCCTTACAACACCCCTTTAACTAGGTCTTGGAGTTGAAAAACTGTGAAAAATTACATATTTCGCTATATTTTCACTAGGGTTTTACCTTAAGTGGTGCTACAATCATGTTGTGTTGGATATTTTCACATAAAGTGGCTACTATTGCTCATATGATTTTCTTTCCATCATCATTTTCCTCACAACACCCTTTGTTATGCCCTTTTGCATTGCATTTTGGTGAAAAAAGTGCTCATTTTGACATATTTTCACTATATTTTGACTTGGCATTATCTTGGATTTGCATCAAGAGTGTGTTCAGAGTGATTAGATTTCTGTTTTGGACTGATATAAGACATATAACTTGTTTTCATTGAAATAAATCCTGTTGTGTGGTTACACAACATGCCCCATTTTGACTTGGCAAAACAGGGACCCAACTTTTGTTTTGGCTGGTGTTGTCTGTTTCTGGCGGTTTGGTAAAAATAAGTCAGGTGCATCATCATCATGAAGGTCAGGATGAGGTAGGTCATCATCATGAGGTTAGTTTGTCAAAGTTCATATTTTGTTTCTATGACTTCATGGTTAGAAAGAGCTTGAAATTCCATGCAGATTTGCCTTTTACATCACTTGAAAATTCATCCATATGAAAGAGTTGTGAGCAGTCAAAGCTTTGGTCAAACCTGATAATTGCTGTATGATGAACATCATCATCATGATATTTGAAAAGCCCCCGATAATATCCTGAGGTCGAAACATCCGGACGTCAAGTTTAAGTCATAGTAGGTTGTCCCCGTCGGGCGGTCTTTTGTGTCGCCAAAGGTCATCATCATGATCTTACTCTATCACCTGATAAAAATCATGCAGTCCCGAAACATCCGGACGTCAATCTTAAGTGCTAGTGAGCTTTTCCCGTCAAGCATCCTGGAAACATAGTGAACATCATGATATTCTAACATCATCATCATCATGATATTCTAACATCGCGAGCATCATGATATTCCAACATCGCGAGCATATTATAATATCATGCTGAAGATCATCATCACCTTGCTTAAAAAACCCACCGTCTGCAAAATTTGCATGCGCACGACTAAGTCCTGGTGATCATCATCATCAGGATCTTTCAAGGCAGGATCGCATTTCGTAAAATCCTCCTGACCTCCTTTCGCGTGATCATGATGATCACCTTATCTTTCGAAACGGAGGATGATTTTCCTTTCCTGCCTTGTTGAAAAAGATCATCATGATCTTGTTCGTCTCTCCCGACAGTTCGTAATATCATCCTGCCGACAAGTATAACCTTTTGCAAATATGATGATGACGATGATGTCACCATCACCTTTCTCCTTCGGCAGGATATTTTCCAAGGCATGATCCATTTCGCCAATATGATGATGACGATGACGTCGTGTTCGAAGATTAACACAAGCCCTGGATATCCTGATGACGTCATCAGGACTTTCAGCAGGATCATATTTTAGATCACCCAGTGCGGATATGATGATGATGATGTTCATCATCCTGATCTTTTGGCAGGTTACCTTCTCTGAAAAAGGGTCATACTGCATTCATCCACGCGATCATCTTCCTTAGAGGTGACCCGATATTCCATTTATCTCCTGATCTTAACGAAACATGACGGTGACGTCATCCCTTTGCATTTTAACGAAGCCTGATGATGACGATGACGTCATCGTGATATTCCATTCCTCAGCGGCAGGATCATTTTCCAAGTCCTCCTGTTTGTCTTCATCATGATGATGATGATGAGGTCTTTCTTTCCCCAATATGCATAAACGAAACATCCTGATGTGCAAATTCATCAGAGTATTAGGAAAGGAGGAGCATCGTAGTTCATAATATCCTGCGGCTATATACAGAGGACATAGAGTTGGTCATCATCATGATTTTCGGCGTTGGTATAACTGTTGCCATCGGCCAAGTCTAAATTTGTCACCCCGATCATATGTGGTCGCACTGATGCGAACATGATGATGATGACCCGAAACATTCAGACAGGGCATGCAAAGCCGGATTCGAAGTAATTTGTTAAGGGAGGCTATTTCCTTGTATAATTTGAGATCATCATGATCATATTTTGAACCCGATATACAAGAAAATGGGCGAAAACATGAAGTGATGGAAATTTGGAGCCCGATTGCTTGTAGCTGCGCATTTTTGGGGGCTTGTTTAATGAAATGTTTACTTCCTGTTGTTTATCCACATGATGATGAACTTAATATTTGTCTGTTTACTTGCAGGAAGACCTGATGGTGCTGCTGAGGCTGAGCATTGAAGTCATGATGCTGCTGAAGCTGAGCATTGAAGTCATGATGCTGCTGAAGCTGAACATTGAAGTCATGATGCTGCTGAAGCTGAACATTGAAGTCATGCTGCTGCTGAAGCTGAACATTGAAGTCATGATGCTGCTGAAGGCTGAGCATTACAAAGTTGCGCATGGAGTCAACATGGGCCAGAAATGAGGAGGATATTGTCAAATATGCTGTTCGCCAGCTGGAGACCGAATCAAGTTGAAGATGCTGGAATATTATGCGCCAGCTGTACATTTGCTAACTGGCGAAGCATGTGCTTTTCATCTGGACCGCTAATTGTTGTGGGAGGATCCTAAGCCTTGGATCATTGTAACCGTTTCTGGCATTTGCTCTATATAAAGGCCAGAGCCTGAAACATTAAAAAGGGGGGAGATATACATTAGAATACACAGACGCATCTGGCGCAAAAAGTCAATTACTGTAGAATAAATTAGGAGATCGGATTACTGAGACTAATGAGGATAGAATTGTTGAAATGTCAAGGTTCTTTCTTCAGATCACTGTAAATGTACCTGTTCTTGAGCATACTGAATGAATATGAAGTTCCAGATTACATCCTGATTGTAAATTTTACGTAATCTTCTTGTTGATTTCTGGATATGTACTGGTGAATGCTGTGTTCAACTGGAAGCGCTTTCATTTCATTACATGTTGTTGTCAACTTTTCCTTTGAAGATTTGCACTAGATCATGCGGATTTGTGGAATGTCCTGGTGAAGTATGATTTCTAGTTTTCTTTCTTTTCATTGCAAGTATGGGAGCTTGTATGTGGATCAGTGATCTAAGTCCAGTAGTTTTGGGAATCTCATTCTTTAACCCTTTTTCCTTTTTTTAATTTCATTAATCCATCACCATAACTGCAAATCATGATAAATAACAAGCAGAAACAGAGAAATATGCTGAAATCCCGTAGGTAACTGAAGATCATTAGCATATTTGAGTTAAATGCATGTCTTATTGAAAATATCATGCAAGAAATCATAAATAATGGTAGAAATCATGCAAATATCAGCCTGTAGGCACGTTATTTGACTAAATTTACAGTGCAGAGGAAGAATTGTTGGAGACTTATGCAGAGCAAACATCTAGAGCAGGATATTTGAAGGTAATGATGATGAACAGTGCAGAAACACGTAAGGCCCCTGAATGGAAAACAGCAACACACATCAACCACTGAGTAACGTCAGTAGATTAAGACCTAATCAACGGAGACTTGGGATCATGAATTCTTTGAATTCATCGTATCTTTCAAGATGAGTAAGGGTTGTTGTGTAACTTTTATTCTATGTTTGCGAATGACTAACATCATGACCAACAAATCCTCATGGAATCCTTCGCTTCAATCATTTGCATTGAAAAGTATTGAGAAATCAAGCATTCTGGGTTGTTTTTGCTCTTGTCGTTTGCACTGATTTTGAAAAGCTTTCAAAAATCTGATTTTGAATTGGTTTGAGAAATAAACATGGCCTCTAATCATAACATCAACAATAGGTTCCCTCCTAGACTTTACATGAAAAGAAAGGCTCCTGAACTTGAAATTGTCTTTACTCCTCATGATAGAACAACTAGAGAAAAAGAAGGATTTCTTTACATTACTATGAAAATAATGGGAAACCCCGTGAATGGGACTCTTATCCATCCCAATTACATGACTAATGTTTCCACTAAGGAGTTCCTCTTTTCACATCAACTAATGCAAGGTTCTTATGACCTCTCGAGCATGATGATCAAGATGCATAAGGGAACCTTTATCAAGCTTTTGGGTAAGATTCTTTGTTAGTAACATTATCTAGAAAGCATGTTGGACAATGGTTTGATGTTGTCCCCATTTTTGACCTCTTTTGCATTAAATTGGGACATCCTTGGCTAAAAGAAATGAAAGCCATCCCTTCAACAATACATCATTGTCTAAAATTCCCTCTAGATGGCCATATAATCACTATCCATCAAAACAAGTATAAACCTTTTGTTCGGGAAAAACATTACAAGTTGAATTACTTTTGGGATAAAACTAAAATACCTAGTCCTCCTACACAAGAAATGACAAAAGAGAAACAACCTTCATGTGAAGAGAACTTTCAACCCAAAGGACAAGGTCCCTATGCTGAGGTTCCTCCCCTGAAATCCTTACAAAGATCGGGAGGTCGTTGTCAACAACAAAGTGTTCCACCATGACAAATGAGGTTTGATCTCAGTGCTTCATCTTTGAATTTGCACAAGCCTATGAAAGAGGATAGCCCTATCTAACAAAAGATATGTGGTAAAACAAAATGAAATAGAAAAGCAAGAGAAAGAAGAAAAAGAAGACAAGAATATGCTATAAACCTTGCCTCTCAACAAGAAAACATTAATCCTAACATTCAACCAAACAAAGACGATCATAATGATGAACAACATGATGAACAAGATATGAATTTGGCTATGGTACCGTATGTCCCACTATCCTCCAACATTAGAGAATGGCAGGACAACGATGGTGATTTTCTTATAGACAACCTCTAACCCTTTATCTCTCTCATGATGTGCTTCCCCCGTGATGTGTTATGTGTTGTTTAGGCCTCCTGGGATGACCTCAAATTCTTTCATAAGGTCTAGAATACCAGGATCGCATCTATTGTGACCTTCATCTATTTGTATCAGCATTCTTCTATATTGCCTCTCTCTAATTTCATTGTTGTGTGTTGTGTCTTATGGACATAGTGTCACGTTTGGTGACTTGGGGGCACCCTCCTACATGATTGTCCCTAAGACACTTGTTTCTCCTCTCTTATTTATTATTTCCCTTCCTCTAGTGTTTCCACCTAGTGGCGGATGATGACAAACATTTATACTGATGCAGACCTAGTGTCCCTTTCGAGAGCAATAAAAAATTGGACTATAGTTCCTAATATGATGATGCGGTTGTATATTTTATCTGACGCTTGGCTCGTGGAAGCACTTGTGCATTTTGTGTAGTGAATTTAATGATGTTTCTATCACACTTACAAACCTTAACAATACTTCTATCCATGCACCTATGTTTGCCTTTGAATCTAACCTTGGCGGTACTCAATTTGGAGAGCTTCATGATATAGCCCCTAGTTATCCTCAAACACTGAATTCATTATATAACCTTGGCTTTTTGTGTGGTTAATCATATGCATTAATGTTGTTGTTTATCATGATGTTGTAGACACTAACATGTTTCTTGCAGGGATATGTTTGTGGGAGCATTTGACAATCGTAAAGTACATGTCACCTCCGGGGGGCATGGGCTTTGCAAAAGTCGATGTTCCCTTGTGTGTTTTCTTCCTACCTTAACTTTCTTGATATCGATAACTAATATCAACCACCTTAAGGTGGGGGCATATAAGGTAAGTTGTCTATTATAGATGTTAGCAATGTGTTTGAGCTCAGATGTAGAGACTTACGCCACAGAGTAGTGCATCATGCATCCTGATCTTGTTTGCAATCAATCAATCAGTCAATCATATAAGCCTCTGCGAATGTGAGATATCAAGCATATCATTTTTCTTAAGCCCTCTACAGAGGTGGGGATGGTGTATTTCTCAGAGTAGATTGCATTATCCTGTCATTTTCAAAAGTTCTCTACAGAGGCGGGGAGCAGTTCTATGGCTAACTCAACCCTTAAGCATGTCTTTGGTGATTGTTGTGGTGAAGCCCAATAATTGGTGTGTGCCTGTAATGTGCTTGAGATGGTGATGAGACTAGAAATAGGGAACACACCATTGCTTGTCTGCCATGTTTTCTCTGTGTCTTGAAGTGTGTGTGTTTTGGCGTGCTTGTGTTTGTATGGCATGTTTGTTTCCCCATATGCAGTGACAAGCGCTCTTGGGGAGTGCTTCATCCATTTTGGGAGGTTTTGCGTGTCTTACATGTGTGTTGCCCCATATACAGAGACCTGTGCCCTTAAGTGGTGCATCATGTATTATGGGAGGATTGTTTGCTTTCTAGTACTTGCATTTGCATTATATATATATGAGAAAAAGAAAAGAAAAGATATTATTTCTTTCTTCCATGCATTAACTGTCTACTCTGTGTTTTGCATGACTGTAACTGTCTTCTCTATCTTTTGCGTGACTATAACTGTCTTCTCCATGTTTTACGTGCCTGTTACTATTTTCCATGTGATTGGAGTGTCTTCTCCATGTGAAGAGAACTTTTGACCAAAGGGACAAGGTCCCTATGCTAAGGTTCCTCCCCTGAAATCCTTACAAAGATCGGGAGGTCATTGTCAACAACAAAGTGTTCCACCACAACAAATGAGGTTTGATCGTAGTGCTTTAGCTTCTAATTTGTACAAGCCTATGAAAGAGGATATCCCTATCTTACAAAAGATAAGTGGTGAAACAAAACGAAATATAAAAGCAAGAGAAAGATGAAAAAGAAGACAAGAATATGCTATAAGCCTTGCCTCTCAACAAAAAATCATTAATCCTAACATTCAACCAAACAAAGATGATCATATTGATGAATAACACAATGAACAAGATATGAATTTGGCTATGGTACCGTATGTCCCACTATCCTCCAACATTAGAGAATGGGAAGATGATGACGATGATTTTGTTATAGACAACCTCTAGCCCGGTAGGGGCCCTACAAGTAAGTATCTCTAACCCTTTATCTCTTTCATGATGTGCTTCCCCCGTGATGTGTTATGTGTTGTTTAGGCCTCTTGGGATGACCTCGGATTATCCTGTAAGGTTCAGGATACCAATAAACAACATCTGTTGTGACCTTTATCTATTTGTATGATCATTCTTCTATATTGCCTCTCTCTAATTTCATTGTTGTGTGTTGTGTCTTATAGACATAGCGTCGCAGTTGGTGACTTGGGGGCACCCTCCTACATGACTATCCCTAAGACACTTGTTTCTCCTCTCTTATTTATTGTTTCCCTTCCTCTAGTGTTTCCACCTAGTGGGCGGATGACGACAAACATTTATACTGATGCAGACCTAGTGTCCCTTTCGAGAGGAATAAAAAATTGGACTATAGTTCCTAATATGATGATGGGGTTGTATATTTTATCTGATGTTTGTCTAGTGGAAGCACTCGTGCTTTCTGCATAGTGAATTTAATGATGTTTCTATCACACTTACAAACCTTAACAATACTATTGTTCTGTGCATCTTTGTTTGCCTTTGAATCTAACCTTGGCAGTACTCGATTCAGAGAGCTTCGTGATATAGCGCCTAGTTATCCTTGAACTCTAAATTCGTTGTATAACCTTTGATTTTTGTGTGGTTAATCATATGCATTAATGTTGTTGTTTATCATGATGTTGTAGACACTAACATGTTTCTTGTAGGGATGTGTTTGTGGGAACATTTGACGATCGTAAAGTACATGTCACCTCCAGGGGGCATGGGCTTTGCGAAAGTCAATGTTCCCTTATGTGTTTTCTTCCTATCTTAATGTGCTTGATATTGATAACTGATATCAACCACCTTAAGGTGGGGACATATAAGGTAAGCTATCTGTTATAAATGTTAGCAATGTGTTTGACCTTAGATGCAGAGACTTGCACCCTAGAGTAGTGCATCGTGCATCCTAAGCTTGTTTGCAATCAATCAATCAATCAATCATATTAGCCCCCTACAGAGATAGGATATTGAGCATATCCTTTTTCTTAAGCCCTCTGCGAAGGCAAGGATGGTGTATTTCTTAGAGCAGATTGCATCATCCTATCATTTTCAAAAGTCCTATGTGGAGGCAAAGAGCAGTTCTGTGACTAACTCAACCCTTAAGTGTGTCTTTAGTGATTGTTGTGGCGAAGCGCAATCATCGATGTATGTCTCTAATGTGCCTGAGATGGTGATGAACCTAGCGTTGGTTACCAAATCTGCAGAGGGTTTGCCAACTCCAATGCACAGGCTGATTCGGCCAACAGATACAGGAGGTTGCGTGAGCTGCCTCCCCTTCACTTCTGGTTCTGCCACACCAAGGGGGTATCCCTATAACTCAAGATGTAACTGTAGACACCTAAAATTGGACTACTTCTGCAAACCAATTTTTCATATCTCGCACTAATCCATTCCCCCAATCTGCATATCCCTTGTGATCAATTAATTCACCTAAATATCTATTTAACCTTACAACCCTATCCTATCAATTCAATGAATATTCATAATATTCATTTAAATGATTTATCCATTTCCCTAATCCCTGATTAATTAGATAAATCCTGATTATCTAATTAACCTAGACTTAAGTTAATTTAACCCACTTTCCCACATTCTCCAAATAAAGAAATGGGAATAAATCCACCTAAAATCCCACATTGTAATAAATAAATATTTTTCCCATACCTATGCCTCTATTTCCCTCCAAATGAATTTTTAATTCATTTGGATTTCCCTCCATAACTTATTTAATAATTTCCTCTTCCCCAAAATGAATAAAAGAATCACTTTTATTCATGGCCATCCATTTTGATAGATTAAATTTGAGCCCTCCATATCATCTCCATCCTCCACCATTGATCTTTCCAATCAATCTCCACCCTTGGATCAAAAATCCCTCCAAAATTCCATAAATTGGACCTTCTCCAAGCCATTTTGAGAAGCAAAAGTCTATGCATCATATCTCTACCCAAATCTCTCCCCAATCTCCCAATCCTATTAAACCTCTGTCAAAATCATTCCAATCATTCCCAACCTCCATCCAAATTAGGCATTAAGCCACTTGTCTCCCATTTACAGTGTGTTGTAGGCATTGAGCAATCCACATTAGTCATTTGGATCAAGGGCAACATCTGAGGAGCTATGAAGGCACACTCCTTCCCCGTATGGATTCATGAGGTCTCAATGAAGGTATAATAGTTTTGTTTATGCATTAGATTAGTTATAATCTTCATTTTGATTTCACTTATTACATTGGCACGCCTAGTCTCGAATCTCATCATCGTTTTGTGAAGGTTTTATTGTCAGAATCTTCATTTTCTAACCCTCTTTATGGCAAGTTTTGTGATTTTTGGGACTAACCTGTTGCAGGTTGCGTCTTGGGTGAAAATGGACATCATTTTCGCGCTCAGGACGTCGATTCCATGAATTTTGACTATAAAGTTGGCTATATTTTGTGAAATTTTTTTGAAAATTTTTTAGGGCCACAGGCCATACCGTACGGATCTATACTGTACGGATCCCACGGCCTTTGGTGCACTGATCCTTCATCTGCTGTGTTGCAGGAATTTTTTTTGATTGTTTGCAGGTTTTAGGGGTTTCGTTTGCAGGGTTTAATGGATTTTTGTGCAGGTTAAAGTCATTGCCCTCCACCAAACCCTATCCACCACTTCAGCCACCAACCACAGTCACCAACACCTCCCTCTACCAGGTTGAAACCCCATCCCCTATAGTCACCACCATTCCCTTTGGCTCCCCATGCACCAGTTAACACCTCTGGTGGCAACCTCCCCTTGTTGCCACCCCCCCAAACCCTACTACCCAATCTCCCGCGCAACCCACACACCACTCTCCACTCAACCTCTGACACTCCCGCGTAACCCACACACCACTCTCCACTCAACCTCCAATATCTCACCAATCAACAACCCTACACATTCCAACTGCAACAACCACATGATTTCAACACCGTCCTACAAGGCTTAATCGAAAAGGTGGATGACTTACAAACTGGGGGCAAACGCAAATACTATTCTTTTGAGGATATTTGCCCCTACCCGTTTGACCGCACATTGTACATGCCTCCTTTCCCCAAAAACTTTGAAATGCCAAAATTTGACAAATACAAGGGAAAGGAAGACCCTAGGGACCACCTTAGGGAGTTCTACATTGCTTGCCTAGAAGTCTCTAACAATGACACATATCTTATGAGACTCTTCCCAAGAAGCCTTGGTGGCCAAGCCACTGAGTGGTTCGCCCATCTTCCACCTGGCATTCAAACATTCCCTGAGCTCGCAGAGAAGTTTGTAAATCACTTCTCTTACAACTTTGAACATGAGGTGTCTATGACAGACCTCTGCAACACCAAACAAAAGAACGGCGAAGCTTTCGCCTCTTTCTTACAACAGTGGAGGGGCTTGGCAAGTAAACTCCCATGGCCTATTCTTGAGAAACAACTTGTCACCATGTTTGTGGCCAATCTCAATCAGGAACTAGGGTTTCAATTACAAATTCTTTGCACATCCACCTTTGAAGAAGTTATCGACAAAGGCACGACTATCGAACGAGCCCTCATTGCCAAGGGCTCTATCAAACTATACGACCATAAATCCAACAACAACAATCACAACAACAACTACTACTACAAGACCAACCACAACACCCCCAATACCAACAACAATACCAACACGTAATCCAACGATAAATCATGCTATTGGGGGAAGAACAAAAATAATTTGAATGACGGTGTCACGGATGTGAAAGCCATCCAACATGTCTAAAACCAAACACCTACACACACATATGCAGCAAACACAAATAACCCAAGAGGACCAAATAAACCACGCAAACCTCGCAGAAATTTCACACCATTAGCAGAACCCATCGAGGACGTCCTTGATAGATGTCTCAAACAAGGAGCGATCACACTCCCGCCTGTTCGACCACGTCAAGACAATGAACTCAAAGCGGCATGGTATAATGAAAATTGTAGTTAGGGTAAAATTACAAATAGGATAAATGAAGAATCAACAATGATAAAACCCTAGCAATGCACAATGAAGCACAAGACAATATGAAAATCAAAATAAGAAATGCAAATGCAAACCGATCTCCACGCTATGCTTGATTTATCTCCATTGCTCTTCTCCACCTCGCATGAGCATGCAAGATTTTGAAGGATTATTGTTGGAAGAATGTTGGGTGCTCACTTCTGCAGCATAACATTAAGATGAAGATGATATGAAGATGATAGCTGAAGGATGCAAAGGCTCTAATGATATTTTGACAGCATAATGTTACTTGAAGCTCCATGCATTTTAGAAAATTTGGCAGAATAATAGTACTTGAAGCTCAATGCATTGCTAATGGCTTGTGAGGGGTTTGATTTATAGGCTTGGCTTAGTTCAAATGGATGGCTAGGATCAATTAGGGCTTTAGATGAAATGGATGGATAGGATTAAGTTAGGTTTCCTTGCACATCAAGAAATTGTAGTCAATTGACATGTGGCAAGGGAAGATAAGGCTTAGGTGTACTTGTGTAGATAAATACTAAAATTAGGTCCCATTAGTTGTGCATGTGAAAGATAAAAGTTGTATTACAACACATGATTGACTAGACTAGTGTTGGAATGTGATGAAAGATGAGTGTTTAATTCAAATAAAATATTTGAATTAGTTGGGATATGAGTTGGATATTAATTAAATAAATAAAATTTATTTAATTAATAGGGTAGATGAATAGGATGGGATAAGATATGGAGGACTTAATTCAAATAAAATATTTGAATTAGTTGGGATAGGAGTTGAAAATTAATTAAATAAATAAGATTTATTTAATTAATTGGAAAGTGGGATTATGCATGTGAAATTAATTAAATAAATAAAATTTATTTAATTAATTGGCTAAGTAGGATAAAGATGGGGATTTTAATTAAATAAATAAAATTTATTTAATTAATTGGCTTAATGGATAAATGGGATTAAGAGTGGGATTTAGGACAAAAATGGCTTATGATGTTTAGGATAATGTTTTAACAAGGTGTTGCAAGACATACACAAAGTTGGGACAATTTTGGGTGTCTACATTTTGCCCCTCTTTGAGATGATGTTCGAGATGATGAGCTTTGTGTCGAGTAACATCATTTCAAAGAAGCCAAGGTATGGATAGAGGAAAATGATAGTGATGATGGAAAGATATGATGAGGATGATGATGGTGGAAAGATAGGATGAAATGGGATGATGATGCCCCCTCGAGAGGTTAGGCGGGTTGGACAAACACGGGTAGGCTCTCGAAAAGAAATGGCTTGGCTGCAAAAAGAAAGATAAGGGGATAGATATAAGAAATGATGATGCGTTATGCTGCAATGAAGGTGAGCAACCATGATGTTTGATATAGCACTAGACATTATGCACCAAGGTATAAGGACCAGGGTGACGATATGTCTTGTGCCCCAGCGTAATACAACCTTGTCTAACATATGAGGAAGAAAACTTAGAGCATTGAAGTCCTACTACACAAAAGGTATGATATGACCTTAGATGCAAAGGATAGTGCAAAAAGCTATTCCAACATACACAAGATATGAATATTAGCTGGAATGATATAGATGTGATACAAATGCAAGATAAAATGATAACACACACAAGCAAAGAAGTAAGCAAGCAAGCACAAATGATTCAAAAACAAACAAGGTATTGCCCCTGTCAAGTTGTAAACCAATGATTAATTGCTGATTGTTGATAGTTGAGAGTGTTGTCATTGCAGGGAAAGCTATATCCCTAGATCAACACAAGGTTGTTTGCTGAGTTGGTTGGCTAGTTGATTGATTGATTTGGCTTACAACAAGGCTAGGATCAAGACCATGGATTGCGTTTGGATAACTTGACTTGATTAATTAACATGATTGGTATGGATTAAGGATGGGCTTGCATTTGGATCTTTGTTTGGAATGGTTGGAAGATGATGAAATGTTGATTAGATTGATTTGATGAAGGATGGATGATTTGTGGTGGATTGAGCTTCTTTTGACTTGCTGAAGTGATTGGATTTGTTTTGATGGCTAGATTGATGTGCTTGAGTTGATTTGCTTTAGTGTTAATGTTGATGATTGATAGGATTTGTTTTGATGGTTGGCTTGATGTGCTTTGGTTGTGATGGTTGCTATTGCTGGGTTGATTGTTTTGATGATTGGATTTGTTTAGAATGATGATAGTGATGGTGTGATGATAAGAGTGTCCACTCAATCTAAGCATAAGCAAGTGTTCTCAATGTGCTCAAAGGATGTAAAACAAACAAGGTATTACCCTTGTCAAGTCATAAACCAATAATTGATTGTTTGATTGATTGATGATGATAATAGTGTTGTCATTGTGGGGAAAGCTATATCCCATTGATGATGATTGATGATTTGATTGATTGGGCTCATGACAAGACTAGGATCAAAAACTTGTTGATTTGATTGGATAATGTTCCTTGATTGATTAGCTTGCTTGATATGGATTAGTGTGGCTTGGATTTAAGATCATTGCTTAGATTGATTTGATTGATATGATTGGAAGAAATGATTGATTGAAATGGATGAATGAATGTTATTGATAGGAAGAATGGATAATGATGATGATGGTTTGATTTTGAATGTTGATGGAGTGGATTGTTTTGGATTGGTTTTATTGCTTGGATTTTTCATTGGATATTTAATTTTTTGGGATTTTTGAGAATATTTGATTTTTTTAGATTTTTGAGATATTTTGATTGTTTTGGATTTTTGAATGTTTTGAGATGTCAATGGATTTACAATTTGGGTAGCCTTTGTGCTAAATACCAATGACAAGGGAGAAAACCAAGTCTAGGTATAAAGATGGATGAATGGGATTGGATGGATAAAAGGATGGGCTCATAGTAAATGTGATGAAAGGCTCATGATATATGGATAGATAAGAGGATAGGCTATATAAGGTATGTATGCATGTCTCATGAAAAATGGATAGGTAGGCTATAGTGGAAAGCTCGTGATAAATAGATGGGGATAAGCTATAAGATGGAAAGCTCATGATAAGAATATGCCATAGTGGATGGATCATAAGGGAGCTAGGATGTGATCTTCAAAGGCTATGTTGCATCAGAAGAATAACTTGCCCCATTCTAGGTGGTAATGCTTAGGATTTTTACATGACAAAGTTCATGACCAAGGGATGACATGATAGATTGGGTTGAATGGGATGGATAAATGGTCATTGGATATGACTTGGTTTGGAAAGAAGGTATGTCAAGAAATATCCAAACATGTTTCAACATTTTGCCCCTATGTCTTCATCAAAATCAAAAGGCGAGAGGATGGATAAATGGGTTCAATAGGATAAGCATGTTTATCTAATGGCTAAGGATGGTAGAATAGAATGGTATATGATAGGTTGGAAATGGATAGAATTGAAAATGATATAATGGGATAGATAGTTTGGAAATGGATAGGTTGGATGAGACAATGTGCCCCCAAGTGTAAGTGACATAGAAGATCAACCTACACATGACGCCTGTTTGCCAGGTTTTCATCATGGTACTTATCCAAGGCGCCTGTTTACCAGGTTTTCACCGTTGGACGAAGGGATTTCTCTTTATTTTTTTGATTTTTTTTTTTTGTATTTTTCTTTTTTGCTTTTAGATGTGTTGACAATTACACATGGCACCTGTTTGCCAGGTTTTCACCATGGTAATGGATAGGAGGGACTCAAGTGGCTAGTTCAATGGATGTTGGTAGTCCCATTAGAAATGGATGATGTCTTCATATGGACCATGTCATTATGCTCATAGATGTTGATAGGGGGTTGCATGGATGGGAGATGGAGTAGGTAGATAGTGGATGATGAAATAGATTATGAAAGGTTCATGCAAGGATAGATGGATCGGGATAGTGGACTATGATGTGGATTATGTAGGCTTATGCAAAAGCATGGACCATAGGGATAGCATGGCGGAGATATGCAAGATAATGGATGGAAGATGGGTAGATGTAGATATGTGAAGGTGCTGCGGAGTGGAAGGGAATCATGACCAACGGTTGCACACACCATGATAAACATTGAAGCTTTTGATGAGATGGTGGTGTAGGAAGCAATGGAGATGTTTGCTTAGGAGATGGTTGATGAAGTGATTTAGGAACCCACATAGATTTAGTATTTTTAGTGCTTTTGTTTTGCTTGTGGGATTTTTGAAGGGAATGGAAGTTTTGGATGGAAATAGGCTTTTGGATGGAGGTAGGTGATTGGGATTCTTGAGATGTGGAGGAGGATGCCTCATTTGACTTGCTAGCTATTTGCTTAGGAACCCAAACCATTTTACTTTTGGGCTTTGCTTTTGGAGGTAAGGGTTTGGATGGTTGCTTAGATGTGGATGAGGATGCCTCATTCGCTTTGCTAGCTGTTTGCTTAGGAACCCAAACCATTTTACTTTTGGGCTTTGCTTTTGGAGGTATGGGCTTGGATAGCTTTTTGGATTGCTTTGCTTTGGTTCTTTGCATTGATTTTTCATGTTTGTGCCCTAAGGCATGATAGTTCTTTGGATTTTTGGTAGGACTTTTAGCTTTATAGGTAGAGGCATCAAAATTTTTGCTTTTGAATCCCATGGCGTGGGTGGAGTGGATGAAATGATTGGAAGCTTTATGCTTAGGCGATGTGTGCTTTTGTTGGCCATGATTAGGGATGTAAGGATACTTATGAATGATAGGTATGTTAGGTGTTGGAAGCAAGGGTGGCAAGGTGGATGAAGGGATATTTGGAGTTGGTAAAAGTGGAGGCAAGGTGGATGGCGAAAGGTGTATGGTCACATGCTTTTGACATTTATAGGATGATGGAGATGGAATGGCTACATATGTTTTGGGTATATGATGGGGGGTGCGATGGAAAGTGGACATAGGTTGGATGGAGGGATTACCAACATCTTGGCCTTGTTTACCTTAGGGTGTGTATCCAAGGCCATATGAGCATGGAGGGATTTTGACATGGTTTGGCTCCAAAATACCTTGTTCATAAAGGCCTAGACCTTTGCCTTGGTAGTTCATGTTTTGGAGTATGCGATGGACAATGGGACTAGGTGTGCTGTGAACATTAGACTTGAGCTCATTATTGGATGAAGAAGGTGAAGTGGATAAAGGTCGTTGTTGTCCTAAGGAAGAACATTCATCGACAAAGGTGGTAAAACCAATAGGACATGATGGTGAACTTGAAGTGGAATCGATGGTCAATGTGAAAGGAGGATCATTAGGATCTTGCTTATGTTCATGTTGATCCAAGTTATTGGTATGATCTTTTATGCTTACTTGGGGGACAAGTGTCTCATCATGACAAGTTGATGTTTGCTCATTATGGATAGGGCTAGATGGTAGATGACTAGGAGCAATGTGGATATCTTGGTCATGGATAGATCTAGGATTATGGATAGGATCAAGGTGCTCATGGATAGCTTCTTCATAGGTATCATCTTGATCATAAAGAAGGTAAATATTATGGATGGGTTGGATTTGGATAGCTTTCTCATGAATAGTTGTTGGGAGATGGATAAGATCAAGTGGCTCATGGATAGATTCATCATTATGGCTAGCATCTTGATCATGGAAAAGATACATGTTATGGATGGGTTGCATGAAAGTGTTTTGATCTTGAGTTGGACTAGGGCTTAATGTTTGCACATGTTTAAGATTATGCTCTTGACATACCTCTTGACTTTGGATGGAAGTGGAAGGTTCTTGAGTGGACTTGATAGGCTCTTGATAGTTATCAACATGAAGGCATGATGGCTCTTGACTTAGGCTTGTGGTTGGAGACTCTTGAATAGACTTGTTGGCTTGTAGGTCACATGATGGGCTTAAAGGGCTAGGTATGTTAATGGAAGCCTCTTGAAGAGGCTCAAGGATATATGAACCACATGATGAGATTATAGGATTGGACATGACCTTTGGAAGTTCATTGGTAGGCTCATGAATTAGTGTTTGACATGGAGGTAGTTTATTCCTAGCTAGTAGCCAATGGATCACATACTTTGCAAGTGTATGGGTGGATGGAAAATATAATGGATGTATGATAATGGTAGTTGGTGTTGGATTAGGATTAGGACTAGGATTAGGTTGAGACCTAATTGGATTGGATGGATTAGGATTTGGACTAGATGGGGGTGATGATGTGGCACGATTTCCCATTATAGGTGGGTACACCTTGTAAACAATTGAGACAAATATTGGACATTGATTTGTATTATGGCCTTTGGTCCTATGGTATGCACAATAATCATGTTCATCATATGGACTTTCTTCACATGGTTTGACTTTAGGAAGTTCAATGAGTTTTGCTTCAAGCATCCTTTGTAAAACTCTCTCAGCCGCATCCTTTGGTGAACGATTAGAATGACATGGCGAGGAAGGTAATGAAGGGCTTGGTGGTTTGGAAGGTTGATGGATCAATGGACTATGATTGGGATCACATGGTGGTGTTGGGATAGAATTAGTTGGCTCATGTGTTGGCGGGTGATTAGATGATGAAGGCCACTCATAAGATGCATTTGCTAGATTGGTATCTCCCTTGTCAGAGGTAATTAAGTCTTGCATAGGATAACTTGGGCTTGTTTGATTTATGTACAAGGGATTACTTGGACTTGGATGTGCTTCTTGTTGCAAAGGTGGACTTAAGTCTATCAATGGTGCTTGGTGGTCTTGTTGAAAAGGTGTACTTGGACCTGATTGATTTATGTACAAAGGGCTATTTGGACTTGCATGTTGTTCTTGTGATATCACTTGATTGCCTTGTGGATGGGCTTGGTAGTGCATTGGAATGGTGGTATGAGGGATTGGATAAGCTTGAGGTGGATGTTCATAGGTTGATATGGCATTGACTTGGTGGATAGGTGGATTAAGTTGATAGGAAGTGGATGGATATGACATGTGGCTATAAGGTGGATTAGGTTGATAGGAAGTGGCTAAGGATTGTTGTACTTGTCGAGCTTGACTAGTGGCTAAAAGGTGTTGGACTTGGGCTATGGAGTGTTGTAGTTGAAGTGATTGGCTTGCGTGGGGTTGAGCTTTTTGGATGAAGAATTGTAATATTTCAATGGCGTCTTGGTTTAGGGGTTGTAATCCTTGATAAAGATTTTGGAGGAATCTTTGGAATTTGATTTCTAGGTCCTCTAGTGTAGACATGTTGTCACCACGTGTTTGTCTTAAGTCTTTTTAGCAAGTGCTTGCTTAGGGATTTGGATGATGATGTGGAATGTTTAGATGATGTGTTTAGATTGATTTGTTTATGTGTTTGGGTGTTTAGAGCTTGATATGGCAATATTCAAACAAATGATTATGCATATACACACATGAATCACTCACGCAAGACACATAAGCAAGTTGTTGACTTTGAAAATGAAATGTGATGATTATGCAAGCACACATGGAAAACACATCAACAAGCCTAATGTGTAGTCAAGTGGGTATAGCCAATTAGGTCTTAGGCTATCTATTGCACAAGGTTGACTATGGAATTGAAAGTGAAATCCTGCCACACAGCCAGGAGAAAGGGGTAACCCACCCTTCACCTTCACTTCCCAAAGGTATAAAGTTCTTTGGGGCTTAGCCAAGAGTGACAAGATTCCAACTCCCAATGAGGGTGTCTTTCGATTCAGCCTCGATTAAGGTCATCCCTTGGAGTGGTGTGTCTCCAAGCAGGCCTCCTAAGAAGGGTATGACAAAAGCAAACCAAGTGAGCTGTCACTTGATTCACACTCGCAGTTGTTAATTTCCCCTTACAAACTTGAAATGTGTAACAAACAGTTCAAGCACTTGTTCTTTTTAGACCCAAATCTAAATGTGATGGAAGACAATGGTTTGTTTTAGCCTAATTTTTTGATGTGAATTTGCAAACAATTGTTTATTTTAAAGCCCAAATCTAAGTGTGATGACAAACAAGTTGTTTGTTTTATGCCCAAAATCTAAATATGTGATCAAATAATAATTAGAGATGAGAGATTAGAATGAGTGCACCTCATAAAAATTGCTTTCCAAGTTGCTATTATGATTGATCCAAATGTTGCTCCAGCTCCTTTGATTCACTTACAAGTCACTGCAAAAAATAAAATGTGATTTGGTTTGCTAGATTGGAAGATATAATTTTTTTTTCTAAAAGTCGCGCGTCAAAAATTTCTGAAAAATTAGAATCGCAGGGTCAACTTCAAATCGTCATAACTCTTTGAATACTGAACCAAATCTTTAATGTAACCACTTTTCGGAAAGCTCTCGAAGTCCTCTTTCCAACGAATCTAAGATCTCCTTTTTACAGGACCTGTGTAAAACAAAAAACCCTCTGCAACAGATCTGGTCATAAATTAAAAAAAATCAGCAAAAAGTTGCGCGTCAAAAATTTCTGAAAAATTAGAATCGCAGGGTCAACTTCAAATCGTCATAACTCTTTGAATACTGAGCCAAATCTTTAATGTAACCACTTTTCGGAAAGCTCTCGAAGTTCTCTTTCCAATGAATCTAAAATCTCCTTTTTACAGGACCTGTGTAAAACAAAAAACCCTCTACAACAAATCTGGTCATAAATTAAAAAAAATCAGCAATATAAAATATCTTCAACCTACAAATCAAAGTGCATAAACCTGCAAAAATAAATGATTGACGCTCCAAGAAATCTGATCTCCACAAAAACAACTCAAACAAGAGGGTTAATCAGGGACGTGAGTCCCACCGGGCGTGCCAAATGTAGTTAGGGTAAAATTACAAATAGGATAAATGAAGAATCAACAATGATAAAACCCTAGCAATGCACAATGAAGCACAAGACAATATGAAAATCAAAATAAGAAATGCAAATGCAAACCGATCTCCACGCTATGCTTGATTTATCTCCATTGCTCTTCTCCACCTCGCATGAGCATGCAAGATTTTGAAGGATTATTGTTGGAAGAATGTTGGGTGCTCACTTCTGCAGCATAACATTAAGATGAAGATGATATGAGGATGATAGCTGAAGGATTCAAAGGCTCTAATGATATTTTGACAGCATAATGTTACTTGAAGCTCCATGCATTTTAGAAAATTTGGCAGAATAATAGTACTTGAAGCTCAATGCATTGCTAATGGCTTGTGAGGGGTTTGATTTATAGGCTTGGCTTAGTTCAAATGGATGGCTAGGATCAATTAGGGCTTTAGATGAAATGGATGGATAGGATTAAGTTAGGTTTCCTTGCACATCAAGAAATTGTAGTCAATTGACATGTGGCAAGGGAAGATAAGGCTTAGGTGTACTTGTGTAGATAAATACTAAAATTAGGTCCCATTAGTTGTGCATGTGAAAGATAAAAGTTGTATTACAACACATGATTGACTAGACTAGTGTTGGAATGTGATGAAAGATGAGTGTTTAATTCAAATAAAATATTTGAATTAGTTGGGATATGAGTTGGATATTAATTAAATAAATAAAATTTATTTAATTAATAGGGTAGATGAATAGGATGGGATAAGATATGGAGGACTTAATTCAAATAAAATATTTGAATTAGTTGGGATAGGAGTTGAAAATTAATTAAATAAATAAGATTTATTTAATTAATTGGAAAGTGGGATTATGCATGTGAAATTAATTAAATAAATAAAATTTATTTAATTAATTGGCTAAGTAGGATAAAGATGGGGATTTTAATTAAATAAATAAAATTTATTTAATTAATTGGCTTAATGGATAAATGGGATTAAGAGTGGGATTTAGGACAAAAATGGCTTATGATGTTTAGGATAATGTTTTAACAAGGTGTTGCAAGACATACACAAAGTTGGGACAATTTTGGGTGTCTACAAAAATGACTACTGCGAATACCACCGCATGGCAGGCCATAAAATAGCTGACTATATGCAACTAAAACATTGCATCCAAGACCTCATAGACCAAAATCTCGTCAACCTCGAGCAAAGTGCCCAACCATCACCCAACGCTAACCTTGGAGCTTACAAGGATCCTTTACCTAACCATAACAAAGCTTCATATTCCAACCAAGCATACAATGTCACTCCACCACCCGCACACTATGACTCCATTGTAGGCTGCATCGAACCCTCATCCCACCATGTTAACACAATCACCATTCAGGCACAAGCACCCAATTGCACTGTGACAACCCATCAGGGTCGTGTATCTATCCACACCGCCCCTCCGACTGACCAAACGCCGGCATCCACATCCGATCCCCTCCCCCCTCATCCAATAGCCCGTCCATCACCTGCCACTTGATATAACCTCCTAGAGCATCTAGGAAAGACACCCGCACAAATCTCCATCCTTGAGCTGCTTCGCACATCACCCTGCCACAAAGACATCCTTGACAAAGCCCTTTTGGAAACACAAGTCCCTACAAACTTGGATGTCAATCAATTTCAAGCCATGGTCGGCCATATTGCCACACTGCACCATCTCACATTCTTTGAAAAAATCTCCCCGCTTCTGAACACCTACATAATGATGCACTACACATCGAGGTCCGCATTCACAAACATACCATCAAAAGAGTCCTAATAGATGGTGGCTCTGGCCTAAATATATGCACTCTAAAATTGCTAAAACACTTGGGGTACTCAGATGTGGTTGTGGATCATAGCGAGTGCATCACAATCAAAGGATATGATGACATCGAGAGGCTATCCGAGGGCACTATAAAGCTCCCTATTCAAGTGGGACAGAAAATCCTCGAAACCAAATGTCAGGTTCTGGATCTTGACCTCCCCTATAACATTCTTCTCGGTAGACCATGGATTCATGCCATGCAAGCTGTCCCATCCACCTTCCATCAATGTCTCAAATTCCCCCACAACGGCATAGAAGTCACTATCTATGCTAACCCTCATCCCTTCCAATACTATAGTTTTCTGGAAGGCCACAACCAAACCTTCTATCCTTATAATAAAGCCACCATCCAAATCAATCCTACGGCTTCCACCTCATACATAGACCCTGCCAACATCGCCACCACTTCATCCCAAGCACCTCCCCCACCTGAGGTCAAGATCCAACTCAGTGACAAAGGATGTGGGGAATATAACCTACATAGCAACCTTTGTGTAGGCACACTACCCAATCCCAAAACCTTGGCACCCCCACAGCAGAGGCAGCCAACACGGTCATCATCAAGTGCAAACCCTCACCTATCTTTGAGAAGAAACACCTTCTAGATCAGGATATACTTGAGGATATCTCATCTTGGCTTTACAAGGATGAAGAACTTGAGTAAGAGGCCCCCACAATCCCTACAGAAATCTATGGCAAAGGTTCTAAAATTGTCAAAAGCATGGGTTATAAACGACAAGGTGGTATAGGCCTTCATGAACAAGGAATTGTCGAACCACTACAAGCAACAAAGAATCCCCATACTCAAGGATTAGGGTATGGTCAACCACAATGCATCCTCCCTTCCGGTGAGTGTATATTATTCACGGCCACTACTTTCCCCTTAGACGTCGATGATGTTAATGAAACGAGCCTTCAAGACTCCTTTAGCCATTTCGCTGACTTCTTTGACTCATCCATTTGTACCATCTACTCCGTCACCACTCTCACTTCATCTTCCACCGACCTGTCACTAGTTTACCCTGACCTCATTGATTGGGACCAACGGGGACCTCCGGTCTTTGACATTGCACCTAATAACGAGGCCATCGCTGAAATGATGGGGGTACGAGATCACTTCCCTTTGGGAGATCATTGAGCAGGGTACATAATGGAACTCCATCCAGATGCCCATTTCAGGGAGACAACCCCTGCTTCCAGTCACACAAACACAAAAAGAAAAAATGGATCTGATGGTGAAAACCGTTCCACGACAGTATCAGATCCCAAAATAGTAAAAATAAAAGATGTAACTTCTGGTGAAAACCTTTATGAGGTGCCAGGAGATGGAAGCATGGGCCTCCCTGAGATAGACAAAGTATATCTAGACAGATCACCTATCTTGGTAGAACCAGCTTAGGAAATGAACCTGGGGACAAAACAAGAGCCAAAAATACATACAGAGTAGAATCCCTCAGCATGTTCGAACAGGAAAACTTCTTGGCATTTTTTACATGAAGAAATCATAATTTTGCATGGACCTATGCAGACATGCTAGGGCTAGATCCCGCCTTGGTTGTTCATCATCTTGCAGTGCGTCCTGATGCGAAACCAATCAAGCAAAAACTTTGAAAGATGAATCCTCAAGTGGCTCTCCTAGTCAAGGTAGAACTAAAAAAATTACTGGATGTGGGGTTCATTCACCCTATTGATTATCCTGAATGGGTTTCAAACCTTGTCCTAGTTGCTAAGCCGGATGGCCAGATACGCTATTGTACTGATTTCAGAGATCTCAACAAAGCCTGCCCCAAAGACAACTTCCCACTACCAAACATCGACATGATAGTGGATCTCACAACAGGATATGAAATGTTATCCCTCATGGATGGTTTCTCAGGATACAATCAGATAAAAATTGCCAAAGAAGATCAGCACAAAACGGCCTTCATATGCCCATGGGGGACATATTGCTGGGTGGTAATGCCATTCAGCCTGAAAAATGTAGGAGCCACCTATCAAAGAGCCATGACCGTCATCTTCCATGACCTCTTCCACCATGTCATGGAAGACTATGTAGATGATTGGCTAGGGAAATCCAAGACCAGAGAAGAACACTTAGATGTGCTAGCCAAGATCTTTGACAGGCTGGAGCAATATAATGTTCGTCTCAATTTGAAGAAGTGTGTCTTTGGCGTCACCTCAGGTAAACTTCTGGGATATATAGTTTCAAGAAGAGGAATTGAAGTTGATCCTGCAAAGGTCAAGGCCATCACCAAGATGCCACCTCCCAAAACATTAAAACAATTGAGAAGCCTACAGGGAAACTACAGTCCATTCACCAGTTCATCGCCCAGCTTGCTGATAAGTGTCAACCATTCCAACATCTCCTCAGGAAAGATAGAACGTTCACCTGGACCAATCAATGTCAGAGTGCCTTCAATCAGCTAAAAGAATATCTGGCTAATCCCCCTATTCTAACTCCACCAAGACAAGGTGAACCCCTCCTGCTTTACATCTCCGCGATAGACACATCCGTCGAGGCTTTGTTAGCACAACATGATGAACATGGGAAAGAATGAGCCATTTACTATATCAGCCACACCTTGATCTTGTATGAGCTCAATTATACACAAATTGAACGAGCTTGTTTAGCCCTTGTCTTCACATCCCAAAAGTTAAGACACTACATGCTCAGTCACAAGACCAAGCTCATTGCTAAGATCGACCCACTAAAGTATTTGCTAAACAGAGCAGCTCTCACTGGCAGAATGGCAAAATGGGTCATGATTCTATCAAAGTTTGATATAGAATACATAGAGAGAAAGGCCATTAAAGGACAAGTCATCATGGATCAGCTGGCAGAAGCACCTATCCCTACAGAACATCCTACCATTGTAGACTTTTCAGACGAGGCCATCCTGACAATCACACCAACCACAGACACATGGAAAATGTATTTTGATGGATCATACACTCATAGAGGCTCGGGGGCAGGTGTCCTGTTTGTTACCCCTCAAGGTGACACAATCCCTAAATCATTCAAAATCACATTTTCATGCACCAACAGTGTAGCAGAGTATGAGGCTCTCATCACAGGTCTCCGCATGGCCATCCAATGGAAAATTGAAAAGCTACTAGTATACGGTGACTCTCAATTGGTCATCAGGCAGGTCAGTAATGAATACAAAACCAAAGATGACAAACTCCTGCCCTACAAGAAGATGGTTGATGATTTCAAAGACTACTTTGATGACCTCCAATTTGAGCAAATTCCAAGGCTCAATAATAAAGTAGCGAATTCCATGGCTACCATAGGATCTCTGGTCGACATGAAAAAGGATAGCAAGAAATATGAATTCCTAATAGAAGAGCTACCCATCCCTGCATACGATGTTCCTCAATCAGAATTAGTGTGTGAAGTTGTTGGTCACTTGTCCCTGTGGTACCAAGAAACATACCTTTACCTTCATGACAACATCCTTCCACCTCACCTATCCAATTCCTAGCACAAATCATTCATCCGTCGAGCCTCCCGTTTCATTCTTGTCGGTGACACACTATATAAAAGGAGTCTTGACGGCACACTTCTATGATGTTTAGACTCTAGGGAAGCTGAAGTAGCCTTAGAAGAGGTACACGCAGGTATTTGTGGGGCGCAATCCAGTGGGCCTACCCTCTCTAAAAAGATCCTCCACATCGGATACTATTGGCCAACCATGGACCGCGACGCCCATAGGTTTACCAAGACATGCCTCCCATGTCAACAGCACAACGACCTCATCCATACACCAGCACAGGAGCTGCAACCGGTCACAACACCATGGCCTTTCTCACAGTGGGGACTCAACCTTGTAGGAAAAATACATCCTCCATCCTCCAACGACCATAAGTTCATAATCACTGCTACCGAATACTTCACAAAGTGGGTGGAAGCAATACCACTCACCTTCACCACAGGTATCCAAATCTCTAAATTCATCCTCCACTATATCATCTGCCGATATGGTATTCCCCATTCCATCATCACTGACAATGGAAAGCGCTTCAAAAACTAAGAAGTTCGCACTTTGTGCAAAAGGTTCGACATTAAACACCGTTTCTCCACACCATATTACCCCCAAGGAAACGGTCAAGCAAAAGCATCTAACAAAACCATCCTTCGCATTCTCAAGAAGACAATCAATGATGTAGGCCGCGACTGACACCTCCAACTCAACCCTGCCTTATGGGCTTACTGCACAAGTATCCACACTCCTACAAGAGCCACCCCATACTCACTAGTATTCGGATCCGAAGCCATTTTACCTATAGAGGTCGAGCTCCCATCTCTCCGAGTATCATTGTAAAACATTATCTCTGATGAGGACTACTACATCGCAAGGCTACATCAACTAGAGCTACTAGATGAGAAATGCTTGCATGCCTTGAATCACTTACAGGCATACCAAAACTGCCTGAAAAGAAGCTACAACAAAAAAATCAAAACCAGAAAATTTGAGGTAGGTGACCTTGTCCTAATGGAAAATCAGAAGAACCTGCAAGAGCATCCGAAGCAAGGAAAGTTTGAACCCAATTGGCTAGGACCTTATGTCGTCATGGCCGATTATGGGTCAGGAGCCTATCAGCTTGCAACATTAGAGGGGCAGCCTCTAGATGAGCCAATGAATATCATGCATCTCAAGAAGTTCTATGCATAACCTATCTGATACCCCAAGTCAAAAAATCATCAAAAAATTAGAAAATCATCAAAAAAAAAAAAACCTAAAAATCAAGAAAAAATCAGAGTGCAATAAAAAACTTCCAATGGTGAAAATCACTTCGGTGACACCTTGGATAAGTACCATGGTGAAAACCTGTTCCAGGTGCCATGCATAGTGGCGGGTTCTACCATCTAATAAGTCCTCATCTCGTCACACCATTCCATATTTCCCGCATCCCATGGCTTGGAATTCTGAACCATCAAGTCCTATCGCTTGCCCATCCTATTCCATCTCAACACCAACCCATGGAATGAAGATCTTTATAAGCTCCCTATGTACATGCAAAATACAAAAACCCAAAAACATCACAAAATACAAAAATCCAAAAACATCGCAAAATCAAAAAATCTAAAAACATTGCAAAATCCAAAAGTCCAAAAACATTGCAAAATCCAAAAATCCAAAAACATCACAAAATCATAAAATACAAAAATAATAAAAAATGCAAAAATCCAAAAAACAACACATCTCATCATCAAACAACACATCTCATCATCAAACAACACATCTCATCATCAAACACACATCAATCTTCAATGAATCAAGCCCATCGCAAACCATTCCCACATCATCAAGTCTTGCCAGAACTACATATTCATTTCGCCCGCATCTTCGAAGTACCTTGATCCCGTGGACACAGGGTATGTAGGTAGTCTAGAATATGAAGAATGTTTCCAGTACTCAGGTATCTAAGATGCACCCATCCATCCCGTTGGATGGTACCCCGTTTACTGAGCTTTCTAGATCTCATAATAGACACACAAGCTATGTATACACTCCAAACAGGTTCCTCAACACAAAAATCATCAATCACCATACCAACCATAATCCTACGCATGGCCAGACTATTCCTTTGCCCTTCTTCCCATAGTTCTCTAATCAACACCAACGGATCTGCGTCCTAGGATATATCTTTCCAACAATGGACAAAAATCTATCATTCTATCCTCACGTCTCTTGGCAAGATCACACAAAGGCTATTTTTATCTTTTTGTTGGTCTGTTTGTCTTTGATTGTTATCTTTTGTCCTATTCGAAGATCACATGAAAGCTACCTTGATCTTACTATATCATGGTATGTGGTGAAAACATCTAGAATGGGGCATAGTCTTGCTTTTGTATGTTGTGCTTGTGGGTTGGTTTCATTACTCCAAGCTAGTATTCATATCTTGATTGATCATATGGTCAGTTCTAGCATATTGATCTCCTTATGCATCTAAGGTTAACCATACCTTTTTTGTACTAAGGGCTTATGCTATGAGTCCCCTTCCCTTGTCTAGACAAGGTTGTACTATCTTGGGCATGCATGGGATCATCCCTTTGTCTGCGTGTCTAGTCCATGCAAATGTTGGATAAACATCATCACCCTGGTCTCTTATACCTTGGTGAACATATCCACTTTGCTATATCAAACCTAGGATTGCTCAAATTTAGTTTCAACACAATGATCATCCACCAATCATCTCCCAACATCATCATCCTTTCATCCCACCACTTATCCTCTAACCTGTTCAACCAATCTATACCATCCATTTCGAGAGCACAACCGTGTTCTCGCAACCCGCCTATCCTCTCGAGGGGGCATCACCCTTACCAATTATCCCCAAACCTTACCTTATCCTTCCAAACCAAAACCTTTTTTCTATCCAATCCATCTCTATGTTTTAACTTCTTTGAAATGATGTTGCTTAGCCGCAACACCATCTCAAAGAGGGGCAAATGTAGACAACTAAAATTGGACTGCTTCTACAAACCAATTTTTCGTATCTCGCACTAATCCATTCCCCCAATCTGCATATCCCTTGTGATCAATTAATTCACCTAAATATCCATTTAACCTTACAACCCTATCCTATCAATTAAATGAATATTCATAATATTCATTTAAATGATTTTATCCATTTCCCTAATCCCTGATTAATTAGATAAATTCTGATTATCTAATTAACCTAGACTTAAGTTAATTTAACCCACTTTCCCACATTCTCCAAATAAAGAAATGGGAATAAATCCACCTAAAATCCCACATTGTATTAAATAAATATTTTTCCCATACCTGTGCCTCTATTTCCCTCCAAATGAAATTTAATTCATTTGGATTTCCCTCCATAACTTATTTAATAATTTCCTCTTCCCCAAAATGAATAAAAGAATCACTTTTATTCATGGCTATCCATTTTGATAGATTAAATCTGAGCCCTCCATATCATCTCTATCCTCCACCATTGATCTTTCCAATCAATCTCCACCCTTGGATAAAAAATCCCTCCAAAATTCTATAAATTGGACCTTCTCCAAGCCATTTTGAGAAGCAAAAGTCTATGCATCATATCTCTACCCAAATCTCTCCCCAATCTCCCAATCCTATTAAACCTCTGTCAAAATCATTCCAATCATTCCCAACCTCCATCCAAATCAAGGATTAAGCCACTTGTCTCCCATTTATAGTGTGTTGTAGGCATTGAGCAATCCACATTAGTCATTTGGATCAAGGGAAACATCTGAGGAGCTATGAAGGTGCACTCCTTCCCCGTATGGATTCATGAGGTCTTAATGAAGGTATAATCATTTTGTTTATGCATTAGATTAGTTATAATCTTCATTTCGATTTCACTTATTACAGTAATCTTGACTAGCTCAATGATATGAAGATTTAGCTTGACAGCATCAGGTAGAATACTCTCATGTATGGACCAAGATCTGGACCAAGATCTGCATGGTAGATCACAAGGTGGGCAACATTCTTGGACATGCATGTCTGGTTGGGTATGAGAGTATGTAGGGGGTTCCTAATCCTACTCCTACAACTAATCAAATTGAAGTGATGAAATGGATGGACATAATGTCCTGGATGCAAGACAAAGGGTTTTGGCTCATAACTGCTAACCCAGGAGCAGACTAGTGCCTATCCATTGGGCAAGGAGTCAACTAGACATATACAACAGATGGTTTGCAACTTTCACTCAAGTTTTAGAGGGTTGAGCTTGATGCTTGCCTTACAAACATCACCCAAGAGTGGGTATCTAACTGCCTCTACTTACAGATATCCCTGCTAACATGCAACCTTCTCCATGCATTGACCTAAAACAGTTTAATCCACTCCTTGAATGGAAGTTATAGATCAAGCTTGTAGTATAAATATCTATACCCTAGAATCTATGAAACCCTTAGCAACCAGATTCAAAAGAAGGATGACATGTAGCAAATGGAGACAAGCAGATAGACACATGCAATATAGCATTTTCCATATAAATCAACACTGAAACTGAACATATGTGCAAAATACACTCAGGCTGCAACACATAAACTCCAAAATGGGATAGAACAGCCAAGATCATGCCCTATTCTTCATTATTTACACAAAAGAATGCCCAGGTCTTCAACAACCTTCAAATGAGCAACACAACCTTACTTATATAGCAAGGAGGTGCTCAACATTGATCACATGGCAAATCAAAATTTGCCAGATACAGTACATTGAGAAAATGGCGCTCATCGCATTGAATGCAGCAGGTGGAGGAGGAGATAGGAAGAGATCTCGAGCCTTGCACCACCGCCTGGGGATCCACATCTTCAATCGGGCAGTTTGACCATTCACGCCATTGCCCATACCCTGCAACAACTGCCATTAATGGTGTACCAACCCGCGGCCTTGGGAAAAACATCATACTGTGCATCGCAACCATTTCCCACCAAAATACCTCATCCTGATATTTGAAAATATGCAGGATATCAATTATCCCACATGCACCCCACGGTGACCTCCTTAACACTTTGTATACTGAGTCGCAAGCATATATGATGTCAGTGCTTTTGCTCCTGACGACATCAGCATAAAACCTCATCATCATCCTCCTGTATGATATCTGGATGCACAAAATATCACCTTGACGTCAGCAAACCACCTACTGAGCTCATCCTGATAATTCATATCACCCCGATATGAAATATCACCCCATAGAAAATATCACCCTGTGGGAAAGTATCATGCTGTCCTCATCACCTGTTAAAAAATGTCACCTTGATGTCAGCATCATACTGCAATATCATCTGCATGATAATTGCCTTCATTGGCACAACCTGATGCATTGGAGGAAGATCCTCCTGCTTAGCCGATACCAAATGTCTCGTCGATGAACATCCTGATGATGTCACCATCATATCCTGCTGACGTCATCAACATATCTGCATACTGCGCACCTCCTCATATTCAGATGACATCATCATCATATTCGCAACATCAGGGGATCTCCATAAAATGATTGATGTTAAAATATGACCCCTCAGACCTTGATGATGTCATCATCATATTGGCATCAGGATGATATTCGAAAGATAACCAGATATTTGGAAATATCATCCTGATGCACAAATATCATGCTACACTATAGCTTCACTGTAACATCGGGGTGATGTTTGAATATGACTGATATTTGAAATGATCACCTCCACTAGACAATGCATGAATCCGACAAGCGGATATCTCCCTGACATCAGCATCATCATGATGCTAGAACAAACATACATCTGGGTGATATTCGGATATGAAAATTTCACCCCCTCCTTTGGAAATATCATGATGCAAACAGGTAGAAAAATAAATATCACCCTGACATAAGAATGATGTCAGCATCATCAGGGTGATAAAATAATGAACATGAAGTGATAAAATAACATCAAGATGATCTTAACAAAGATCACCCGATGTTCAAATATGATGACCCCACAGAAGATCAGGTCATACTTAGAACTCTGCAGCAACATCATCAGGATGATCTTAACTAAGATCACCCAATGTTAAAATATCACCCCGGCAAAAGATCATGCAGGCAGAAAATATGATGACCCTTGCAAGCAACATCAGGGTGATGTCTGGAAACATGATGATGATGACCTCCTCTGAAGAAAATATGATGCTGATGCTGAAAAATGCTGAGGAGGCCCAAGGACTTAGAACTTCTTTTGGATTTTTTGGGAAGGAGCTAGGCTAAAAACCTTGAACATAAATTATCACCAACATAGGCTCCAATTGGGGATGTGCAGGTGCAAGACTAGAGTGAGAACCCCAGATCTCTGGGATGCAGACCAATCCCTTATCCATTGGGCATAGAGTCAAATACTGCATTGACCTACATCACCAAACACACTTGATGGCCAAGGGCCACCAAGAAAGGGAAAACCAGTATCTCCCCTTGTCAAACACCTTGTTTTCATCTACATACACTGGGTCAAGCCTGAAGATGCTACCATGATCCACCCACAAACAAACCTTGTCATCTACATATTCAACCCTCTGATTTAGCTTGTCACTGTTAACCCTATGCAGACAACCTTCAACATCATGTGACATGTGGGTGTCAAATTTATTAAGCAATGCATATTCGAATGGTACATAACACTTATCATCATCTGCATTAGTAGTATGCATTGCAAAGTGATCCCCCAGCTAGACTAAAAATAGGAAACACTCAGAGTCCAGCACACAGCTAGGAAGATCAGGGCTCATTTCATCAGCTGGCCTATCAAAAGAAAAGCTTTCAAATTTAGAATTGTGCACATCATGCACACAATCATTAGGTACATCATGCTAGAAAAGATCAGGCTCTGGCACCTCTTTACAATCACTTACCTGATGTATGTTGGTTTCTCCTTCATCAAGATGAGAAACAAAATCCAAGTCAAAAATAATGTTTAGATCCTGACCATACTCAAATAGATCCTCATCACCATATGTGTCAAAAATGGGTGATCCAGGTGTCTCAGCCTCATCATGGTATGCCATTGGTTCATGGGCAGCAGAACATACATCTTCATCACCAATGGATTCACTCTGTGGAGGAGTATCATCCTGTGTGTCATAAGCAAAACAGTCATCAAATAAAGAACAATCATGCTCTGCATTAGCACTTGTTTCAATCTCTGACTGCTCTTCATGATTTCCATGTGTTTGAAAAGAAGGCAATGGTTCACACATGGAACTGTTTCTCTGTTTGCTTATATTTTCTCTGTCTTGAGTACAATACTCACAGTCATCTCCACAAATCCATTCAAAAAGTTGATCATTGCTCTCCACAACCACATCATTATTTTCATGGCTAGATGCCTCAATATTGCAATGGAAGTCCTCACTGATCCTTTCACTGGCATCCTCAACATTTACTTTTTCATTTTCACATGATGCCATGATCACTTGGTCATTTGCAGCCTTACAACCATTATTCACAACCAAGCCTGGGGACAAGGATTTCTACAGGTGCTCATTTCTCATTTCTTCTACATTTTCTAAAAATTTGTATGCCATCTACATACTTGTCACCTTGAATTCCCTCAGTAGTGCACTAGAGCCCTCCTCAAAAGCTTCAAAGAATATGCCAACACAGGTAGAAATATCAAGTCTGAAGACTTCTGGGATCTGTGAAAGGGCTAGTGCAAACCTATGACTGAAATCAACACATGGCTCTTCATCTTGTTTTCTAATTTTCATCAATTCTGCAACAAGATTAGCCAGTTCTTTTGCAAATTCCCTTTTGAAATAGTCAGCAATCTCATCCCAACAGGCAAAGGATCTCTTTGGAAAGCTCAAATACCAATCTCTAGCTTTTGCATCAAAGGATCTAACAAAAAACCTCATCCACATATCCTCATCTCTAAATGAATGTTTTTCCATAAAACTGCAAAATTTTTGGATATGTGCACCCCCATCACAAACACTGTGACCACTAAATCTAGGCATCTGACTGTACATCCTAGCAGGCATACTTTCTACTTTATAGTCAACCCATGACAAATCCAATTGGTCATAGAAAGGATCAAAAGGGCTGACAAGAGGTTTAGCTTTTTGACTGGCAGACATAACAGGATTATCACTATTTAACTAAGCCTACCTAGCCTCTAAGAATATCAACCTATTTTTTAACTCTTCTATTCTTTTATTCAACATTTCATCCCCCTTTTGACTGAGTATGCAATAATACATATTTGGATTCATAAAAATCTTACTCTTAGACATCCTTTGTCTGCCTAAGACCTAAGGCTTCCCCTGGCATCTAACTTATGTAGTAAAACAACAAATATAGGGGAAGAAGCTAAGTACCTTTTCTCATCCAAATGTAGAAATATGAACATCTTTGTCACATTACATACATCTATCTTTCATGTGCATTCAAATCCTTTTGCAGAGTCACCACCTCTCCAGAGAGGACAAAATTTTCAACAGTTGAAAGCAATTTTTCTAGGTTCATTTCACTAGCAAAGCATCATTTTGTCAGTGACTCGGATGGGCCACAAATACATTCTTTTTTCATCAATCCATCCCCAGCAGAGTTGCCATTTCCTGTTGGTTACCAAATCTGCAAAAGGTTTGCCAGCTCTAATGCACAGGCTGATTCAGCTGACAGATACAGGAGGTTTCATGAGCTGCCTCCCCTTCACTTCTGGTTCTGCCACACCAAGGGGGTATCCCTATAACTCAAGATGTAACCTTGACTAGCTCAATCATACGAGGATTTAGCTTGATAGTATTAGGCAGAATACTCTCATGTATGGACCATGATCTGCATGGTAGATCACAAGGTGGGCAACATTCTTGGACATGCATGTCTGGTTGGGTATGAGAGTATGTAGGGGGTTCCTAATCCTACTCCTACAACTAATCAGATTGAAGTGATGAAATGGGTGGACATAATGTCCTGGATGTAAGACAAAGGGTTTTGGCTCATAACTACTGACCCAGGAGCATACTGGTGCCTATCCATTGGGCAAGGAGTCAACTAGACGTATACAATAGATGGTTTGCAACTTTCACTCAAGTTTTAGGGGGTTGAGCTTGATGCTTGCCTTACAAACATCACCCAAGAGTGGGTATCTAACTATCTCTACTTACAAATATCCCTGCTGACATGCAACCTTCTCCATGCATTGACCTAAAATAGTTTAATCCACTCCTTGAATGGAGTTACAGATCAAGCATGCAGTATAAATATCTATACCCTAGAATCTATGAAACCCTTAGCAACCAGATTCAAAAGAAGGATGACATGCAGCAAATGGAGACAAGTAGATAGACACATGCAATATAGCATTTTCCATATAAATCAACACTGAAACTGAACATATGTGCAAAATACACTCATGCTGCAACACATAAACTCCAAAATGGAATAGAATAGCCAAGATCATGCCCTGTTCTTCATTATTTACACAAAGGAATGCCCAAGTCTTCAACAACCTTCAAATGAGCAACACAACCTTACTTATATAGCAAGGAGGTGCTCAGCATTGATCACATGGCAAATAAAAATTTGCCAGATACAGTACATTGAGAAAATGGCACTCATCGCATTGAATGTAGCAAGTGAAGGAGGGGACAGGAAGAGATCTCAAGCCTTGCACCGCCGCCTGGGGATCCACATCTTCAATCAGGTAGTTTGACCATTCACGCCATCGCCCATACCCTGCAACAACCGCCATTAATGGTGTACCAACCCGCAGCCTTGGGAAAAACATCATACTGTGCATCGCAACTGTTTCCCACCAAAATACCTCATCCTAATATTTGAAAATCTGCAGGATATCAATTATCCCACATGCACCCCACGGCGACCTCCTTAACACTTTTTATACTGAGTCGCAAGCATATATGATGTCGGTGCTTTTGCTCCCAATGACATCAACATAAAACCTCATCATCATCCTCCTGCATGATATCTAGATGCACAAAATATCACCTTGATGTCAGCAAACCACCTACTGAGCTCATCCCAATAATTCATATCACCTCGATATGAAATATCACCCCACAAAAAATATCACCCTGCGGGAAAGTATCATGCTGTCCTAATCACCTGATAAAAAATGTCACCCTGACATCATCATCATACTGCAATATCATCTGCATGATAATTGCCTTCATCGGCACAACCTGATGCATCGGAGGAAGATTGTCCTGCTTAGCCGATACCAAATGTCTCGCTGATGAACATCCTGATGAAAGTCACCGTCATATCCTACTGATGTCATCAGCATATCTGCATACTGCGCACCTCCTCATATCCAGATGACGTCATCGTCATATTTGCAACATCGAGGGATCTCCATAAAATGACTGATGCTAAAATATGACCCCCCTGGACCTTGATGATGTCATCATCATATCGGCATCAAGATGATATTTGGAAGATAACTGGATATTTAGAAATATCATCCTGATACACAAATATCATGCTGCATTATAGCTTCACTATAAGATCGGGGTGATGTTTGAATATGATTGATATTTGATATGATAAACCCCACTGGACAATGAATGAAGATGACAAGCAGATATCTCCCTGACATTAGCATCATCATGATGCTGGAACAAACATACATCTGAGTGATATTCGGATATGAAAATATCACCCCCTCCTTTGGAAATATCATGATGCAAACAGGTAGAAAAACAAATATCACCCTGACATAAGAATGATGTCAGCATCATTAGGGTGATAAAACAACAAACATGAAGTGATAAAATAACATCAAGATGATCTTAACAAAGATCACTTGATGTTCAAATATGATGACCCCACGGAAGATCAGGTCATACTTAGAACTTTGTAGCAACATCATCAGGATGATCTTAACTATGATCACCCAATGTTAAAATATCACCCCGGCGAAAGATCATGCAGGCCGAAAATATGATGACCCTCGCAAGCAACATTAGCGTGATGTCTAGAAACATGATGATGATGACCTCCTCTGAAGAAAATATGATGCTGATGCTGAAAAATGCTAAGGAGGCCCAAGGACTTAGAACTTCTTTTGGATTTTTTGGGAAGGAGCCAGGCTAAAAACCTTGAACATAAATTATCACCAACACCTAGAAATAGGGAACACACCATCACTTGTCTACTGTGTTTTCTCCATGTCTTCAAATATGTGTGTTTTGGTGTGCTTGTTTTGTATGGCATATTTGTTGCCCCTTATGCAGTGACTAGTGCTCTTGGGGAGTGCTTCGTGCATTTTGGGAGGTTTTACATGTGTGTTGCCCCATATATGGAGACTTGCACCCTTAAGTAGTGCATCGTGTATTATGGGAGGTTTGTTTGCTTTCTAGTACTTGCATTTGCCTTATATATATATATATATATATATATATATATATATGAGAAAAAGAAAAGAAAAGATATCAATTCTGTCTTCCATGCATTAATGTGTCTTCTATGCATTAACTGTCTGCTCCATGTTTTGTGTGACTGTAACTGTCTTCTCCATGTTTTACGTGATTGTAATTGTCTTCTCCGTGTTTTACGTGCCTGTTACTATTTTCCATGTGATTGGCATGTCTTCTCTGTGCTTGGTGTGTTTGTTGTGTTTGTGACCTTACTTTAATGCATGTATGGGCCTCATGTTCATACATACATTAAAGTGGGGGCTAAATATAACGTCAAAAAATGTCCCCTTGGGGGCTTTTCCCTCATAAGGTTTAGCTCTCAGGTCTTTAGAGTGCATTTAGGACATTTTAGTTCATATTTTATTATCCCGAAGGAATGAGACCTAAGTCCCATGACAAATAGGACCTAGGAGGACCCCTTTGACCTGCACCCTGCCTAAAACAGGGGGGAGGACTTGGCCACCCGAGCCCTAGTCCTACCCTATTTTAGGACATCCTCAATTTCTGGGTGTCGGTTAGTGACCATTATCGGGCCCCTTTGCTGACACGGTAAGTTTGAATCTTAAATATCTTGGCAGGAGTGCTTGTAGATGCATATATAAACATATGTAGGCATTCATTTGTAAACTAGATGGTTATTGTGAACTCTAGGCATTCTCAAGGTGATTCAAGGCTTTCTATTATGTTGCAAGAGTATACTTGTATGTTTTGTGTGTTGATATTTGTAGATTTGAGCATTAATTCCTTCATGGCATGAAGAGCATCTTTCTCCATGAAAGCTTCACTACAAGGTGACATATTATTGTGTTTTTATCATTGATTCCTTTGGTTTTTGGCCTCTACCTCACAAGGGCACACCCTTTTTATCTAAAAATAGTTTTCAGAGACTTAAGTGTCCTCCAGAGTTTGACTGAGGCAAACCTCTAAACACCACAACCCCCAAACCAAGTCTTGTGATTGCAGGTTACAGGTGTCGCATCTAGGAAAAGTTGAGTTGTAGGTAGGCGGCGCTCACTCTAGTGTCCTCCGTAGACTTATTCCAGAAAATAGAAGTTATAGGGCTGATCAGTGTCTGAAGGAGGTCCAGATTCCCCAAAAAAGTAGGTACCTTGGACTTGGACACCCGCTCCAGTGTCCCTGCTGTTCCACTTCGGAACCCCGAAAATAGGTATTCTGTAATTTGGTATTTTACTCCTGTCTGTAAGAGATTTTTCTATAACTCAATAGTTTGTTGTCGTATTTGCATAATTAGGGTTTTAATGGTCAATTGAGCATAGGAGAAGGAAAAATTGATAATCAATTCCCTAATCCAAGCTTCCCCTCATTTGTAAGTGAACTAGGGTATGATAGTGCTCTCCACTCGACCCTAGATCCTTCAATGTTAGGGTGAAAGGAGGATTTTAACATCTAAACCACAAAAGATCAACAAATCCAATTTTACTATAAAGACCATCAAGACTCCGGTGATATAGGGTGTCTCCTAGGATAGTGTAGCAAGAAGCTCGACGGATAAAGGTTTTACATTGGGTATTAGATAGTTAGAAGGGTAAGGTTTGATTGTAGAGATACTCGCATAGGTCCTCATACCAAGGTGAATTAGGACCAACAATCTCACATATAAGCTCAGACTGTGGTACTTCAAATGCTAGGATCAGAAGTTGTTCAAGAAGAAATTCACACTTATGCGTGTTGGAAGGCATGTCTAAAAGTGAACCAATCATAGTCATAGCATCTATTGCTTTGTTTTGCATCCTTGGAATTTTCTCAAAGGTGGTACTGTCAAAGTATTTCTTGAAATCGTCAACCATTAGCTTGTATGAAAGGTGCTTTTCATCTTTTGTTTGGTACTCATCTAAGATTTGTTTGATAACTAATTGAGAATCACCAAAGACTTGTAGCTATTTAATAGCCCACTGCATTGCCATGTGTAATCCTGTGATTAAAGCTTCATATTCTGTTATGTTATTGGTACAAGGAAATGCAATTTTGTATGACTTCAGGATACAATCTCCTTGAGGTGTGATAAACAATATCCTTGCTCCTGATCCATGTTGTGTATAAGATCCATCAAAGTATAATTGCCACAATGTTGGAGAAGTTAAATTGAACAATTCTTCATCAGGGAACTCTAGATGTATTGGATGAATATCGTTGATGGGTGTTGCGGGTAACTGATCAACAATAACTTGTTCCTTTATGGCCTTTTGATCCACATATTGTATGTTGAATTCACTTAAGATCATAACCCATTTTTCTAGTCTTCTTGTAAGGATTGCTTGGAGAGAAGATACTTGAGTGGATCAAAATTAGATATGAGCTTTGTTGTTTGGTTCAGCATGTAATGTCACAACATTTGTGAAGAAAACACTATTGCTAAATGTGTTTTTTCCATAGATGAATAATTAAGTTCATATCCAACAAGAGTTCTATTGATTTAGTAAATGGCTTGTTCCTTTCCTGAATCATCATGTTGAGCTAAGAGGGCACCCAATGCTATTGTTGTTGAAGATATGTAGAGTAATAGTGGTCGATCAGGTATAAGAGGTACTAACACAAGAGGTTTTTCTAGATATTCCTTTATTTTGTCAAAGTCCTATTGACATTTTTCATCCCACTTGAAAGGTTCACCCTTGCGAAGGAGATGTTGAAAAGGATGACAGTTATCCGCTAGTTGTGAGATAACCCTGCGAATGGATTGTAACCTTCCCTGTAAACTATGAAGTTGCTTCAAGTTTGATGGTGGAGGCATTTCCATGATAGCTTTTACTTTATCAAGATCCACTTCTATTCCTCGTTCAGACACAATGTATCCCAAATATTTTCTAGATGTTACATCGAATATGCATTTCTTTGGATTTAGCCTGACTTGATACTTCTCCAATCAATCAAAGATTTGTGCTAGTACATGTAAGTGTCCTCTTGTTTTGGATTCCCCTAGAATGTCATCAACATAATCTTCCATGATAATGTCGAAAAGGTCAAGAAAGATAACTATGGACAAATGAATGATGTTTTATCTTGGTCTTCCTCTACTATTCTGATTTGGTTATACCTTGAGAATCCATCTATTAGCGAGAGAATTTCATGTCCATCTATAAGATCTACAAAGTTGTATATGCTTGGTAATGGGAAGTCATCTTTTGGACATACTTTGTTAAGATCTCTGAAATCCATGCAGCAGTGAACTCGTCCATCAGGTTTTGACATGGGTACTAAATTTGAAGCCCATTCCAGATAATCAATAGGCTTTATGAACTTTTCTTTTAATAGTTTCTGAATCTCTGCCTTAACCAAAAGAGCGATTTACGGGTGCATTTTGTGCATCTTTTGTTTGACCAGTTTTGCATTGGGAGATACTGCTAGGTGATGTACCACAAGTGATGGATCTAGACCTGACATGTCTGCGTAGGTCCATGTGAAATTAATGGCTCTTTTCATGAAGAATTCTATGAAATCTCTTTTTCTTGCTCTGATAGTGATGCTGCCAAAATGTGATCTTCAGATTTTGCTCTATACCTAGGTTCATTTCTTGACATTTCTCAACTAGCACTATTGATTTTTCATGATAATATTTGGTCACAGGAAGATCAAATCCCCCATCCATGGGCACCTCAGAGAGGTTTTCACCCTTGGATATGTCTTTTATTTTTACTTTTCCATGGTCAAGAGGTGCCTTTCAGTTTTCACCTAGTGACTTATCTTTTTTTATTTTATTTATTTCACTTTTTCGACTGAAGGATTTGATTCTTCTGCCAAAATATGCTAGTTTAGGGAGGTCCATCATGAAGGCTGCTTTGTGATCACCCAATGGAATGCCTTGTCATAAACTCATGAATTCATCAATAGCTTCATCATTTTCAAATGTGTCCAATATCAGAGCCCCCTGTTGGTCCTAATCGACGAGGTCAGGATATACGAATGAAAGGGTGATGGATGAAGGGTTATGGGAAGATGAAGTGGTAGAAATCATGAAGATAGAGGTTTCCTAAAAAAGTTTGGTGAAAAGAAAGGGGGAGTCATCAATGGTATTAGAATTAGAAGTCTCTCCTACCAAAGAAGATCCATCTTCCATATCAGAAAATACACTTGATATATTTAGAAGGTGGCGCCTCTGGCTGATAGCCAAGGCCTTGCTTATTAAACTTCTTAGACACAACAATGGGTTCAAGAGGTCCATGTTCCTATGATCCTAGTCTTCCATGTCCTTTGTAACCCATGTTCTTAATGATACGAAACCCATATCTTTCCACTTCAAGTTGCACTTGGTCATTTTCATCATAGAATATCCAAGAGTTAATGTCCTCAATGTCTTCATCATCAAGGAATCCTCCTTTGATGAATACTATTGGTGGAGCTTTTATAATGGCTGTCGATGAAGATGAATTGGATATGGAAGGTTTACCATGTGATTTGGGAGACAAGGGGAGAGTTCCAACACAACAAGATTCTTGCAATGTGTATTCACCCAGACCTTGTTCAGTGTATTTGATATAGAGATTTGGAGTGGCTTTACTAGATGAGGTCTTGAGTAAGGCAGATGGGTCAGTATAGGATGAAGATGGATAGGCTTCAGTGTTGATGGGGATATGGTTAGGATTTTGATATATGGCTTGAAAGGCACAAAAAAAACTCAAATGGATGGTGACTTCAACACTGTTATATGCAAACTTGAGACATTGATGGTATGTAGAAGGAACGGCTTTAAGGGCATGGATCCATGGATGACCAAGGATGATGTTTTAGGGAAGTTCAATATCAAGAACTTGACAGTGGGTGTTAGTAGTGACATGACCAACTTGGATAGGCAAATGGATGACTCCTTCAGTATCTCTCTCAGCATCATCATATGCTTTGATGGTAATGACCTTGGAACCATCAATGTTCTTCTCAGAATATCCCAATTGTTTTATTAGTTTTAGAGAGCATATATTGAGACTAGCTCCACCATCAACTAGTATTCATTTGATATGGCATTGGTTTGCAAATACTTCTATGTGGAGGGCTTTGTTATGTGATGGGTTGATGGATGGTCGAAGATCTTTATTGGAAAAGGTGAGATGGTAAGGGGCTGCAATTCTAGCTATCATAGATTGAAATTGTGTGGTATCGATATCATTAGGCACTGAAGACTCTTACAATGCTTTATCAAGGATAGCTTTATGAGTGGGGGATATGTGTAAGAGATCTAGGATGGAGATGTGTGTGGGAGTTTTACCAAGGTGATCATGGATATTATAACTAGAAGGCAATCGAGGAGGATTGATAGGTGCTCCTTGAATGGTAACATGGCCTCTTCTAGTAGTTATAGTGCAATCGGGTGCTTTACCTTGGATAGTGATGGTAGAAATGCAAGCACGGTCAATGTGTCCAATCATAGATGACTCATAGTTGTAATGGATAGCATTCCCAATATGAGGGTTACTTGCCTTGTCATGAAGTGGAAGTAGATTTTTGAAAGCATCTAAGTCATAGTTCAAGGTTGGTTGATGTGTCAGTTGTGATGTTGGTGTTGTGATTTTAGCGAGACCTTGATTGATACAATCTTGAATAAACGCATGCAACCATATTCACAATATTCATTCTCTTTGTACCAAGGAGCTTTGAAAATAGGTTCTACATTTGGTCTAGCCTTGGGTAATGTGATGTCTCTCGCTTGAACAAGTTTGCAAAGAACTACCTCAATGGGTTCCCTTAAGGGAGTAAATTGTTGTCTAGGTGTTGGATTTGCTCTTGGTCGATTTTGTTGTAAAGGTGGATTAGTTGTAGATGTGGATTGAATATTAATGGGAGCTTTCACTATTTGTATGTTCTTTTCATCTACAATGCCATCATTAACAACATTTTTGTTTTTGTTTGAAAAGTGGGATTTGTCATTTTTAGATTGAGGATTGCCCTTGTTGTCTTTGAAAATTTTGATAGTGCCCTTAGCAATTAAAGCTCACTCGATACTGGTTCCTTTGGAGATGAGTTATTCAAAGGTGCTAGCACTTTGCAATTGCAATTGGAATGAGAGCTCGGGATGAAGATTTTGGACAAAGATGTCAAGTTGTTTCTTGAGTATTTGCCATGATAATTTGCTAGCCATGTTACGCCACTGTTGGGTAAATGATGAGAATGTTTCACCATTGCGTTGTTTTTTATTGACAAGATCATTCATATTCACCTCATGTTCAATATTGAAAGAGAAATGGGATCAAAATTTGTCCACTAATTCCTCAAAAGTCTTGATTCCTAGAGGTAGGTGAGCAGTGATTTTTTTAGTGGCTAATATTCACCAATTGGCTAATAGTTGAAATTGAGGATTCAAAATTTGGCTAATAGTACAAGTTGTAATGTAACGTGAATTGCCACATTTTTACAAAATTTTATTTTAGTCCTAGCTAAATCGCCAAAACATTTATCTTATTAAACTTTTAAACTCAAAGATTCACCACAATATTTGATGCCTGATTAGATTAGATTCACCTAAATTTTCTAAGTTATAGTAGAAAATGAAATTAATTTTCCAATAATATTATATAATTATTGGTTACCTTATGGCCATATTGCCAATTTTTAATCACCATTGTTGATTTTATTTATAATTTAATGATTGGGGTTGTATTCCATGGCTTAAAATGTACCCACAGAGCTCCAATGCCCATCGAGCCCAAGATTGTCTTTGGGCCATTGATCTCATTTTATAATCTAATGGTTGGGGTTAACTTCTATGGGCCAAATTGTACTTGTGGATCTCCAATGTCCATGGGGCCTGAAATTGCATTTAGGTCATTGATCTCAATGGAGATCAATGACCCAAATGCAATTTTGGGCCCTATGGCCATTGGAGCTTCACAGGTACATTTTGGCCCATGGAATAGAACCCAAACCATTAGATTATAAATAAAATCAAGGGTGGTGAAAAATAATTTAGGACCAATTTAAAATATTTGATGTTTGATTTAAAATATTAAGGAATTAAGAAATTATAGACACAAGCATTGCACTTTAAACTAGTCAATCACTACCACCCTCAGGCACTTACTTTTCCATAGTAATTTTTTTTAAAAGGAAGGATTTGCCATGGCAATCAATGCATTTGCCTACTTTTTGTCAAGATTCGCCAAGATTTTCTACAAATTTCTAGTGATTTAAATAAATTTGCTAATAAAATTAATATTTTTTTCAAAAAAAAGGAAAGATTTACCAATAGAAATTAACATTTTTTTTCTAAAAAAATGAAAGATTCTCCAGGATTTTATATCTTTTTTAGGGGGGATTTCTTAAATTTATCACTATAGGTGAGAGAACCATTCAAGAGCTTGTCCTGCTAAGCTTCGAGGGAATAGTCGCAAGAGATGTGTATCATCATATGCAACATCGAGATAGGCAACATAGAATGCTCGAAGATGGTCATCCACATTACCTTTCCCTTTGTATTTGTCAAATTGTGGGTTTAGACACCTAAAAATGTCTCGACCACCAAACTAACTCCCGAGATCCCTAATCATGTCAATTTCCCTCCTAAACCAATTAATTAAATTTTATTTAATTAATTATCCCTTCATTAGCCCATTTTTTCATCAGCTTATCCCCAGACAATTGAATTAATTTCATTAATTCAATAGTTTCAAACTTAGCCAAATGAATTTAGTAAATATGCAATATTTACTAAATCATTTTTCTCCTTTTGCCACTAAATTCAATTAATTAGTTAAAATCATATTAACTAATTAATTTAACCCATTTATTCTAGCCCTAGGGTTAATTAAATAAAACCAATGTTTAATTAACCCTAAACCTCTCATTTGGATGGTCAAACCTAGTTTAATCCAATTTCCCACATTCTCCAAATAAAGAAATGGGAATAAATCCACCTAAAATCCCTCATCACAATAAATAATCATTTTTCCCATGCCTATACCTCTACTTCCCCCCAAATGAATTTTTAATTCATTTGCATTTCCCCCCATGAATCTTTTATTTGGGAATAATCTTCCCCCCATAACTTATTTAATAATTTCCTCTTCCCCAAAATGAATAAAAGAATCACTTTTATTTATAGCCATCCATTCTCCTAGATTAGATCCAGGCCCTCCATATCATCTCTATCCTCCACCATTGATCTTTCCAATCAATCTCCACCATTGGATCAAAATCCCCTCCAAAAGTCTATAAATAGAGCCTCTCCCAAGCCATTTGGAATAAGCCAAGTCTATGCAAAGATATAATGCCAAAATCACTTTTAAGCTAGGATAGTGAGTTGCACAACTTGAATGTGCATTTCACATTGGAATCCATTATCTAGGGATCATCTTGGTCTTAGGAGCTTGTTTGGGTGCAAAGGCTACTTCCTCCCTTGATGGGATTGGATTTGTTTGTAAGGTATAACTCTGTGTTTATTGCACTTTTTTTGGTATTTTCACCCTATTTGCATTTCTAATCTACATTGGCATGCCCAGTGGGACCCACAAGGTCCAGTCTAACTTGTTTTCTTGTGAGTTTGGTGTGAGATACGTGTGTTTTGCAGGTGTAGCACCATTATACCCTCGCAATGACGCCATAACTGCCTCGTTCCAGCGCCATTTTCTGCTTTGGTGCCATTTCTGCGCAGCACATTCCATTTCTTTCATTCACTCACATTATTTGTTGTTTTAAAACCTTCTTGCTATTTCTGGTGTTAATTCGCTCTCGGTTTACACAGAGATGTTGAAGTTGCAAGGGGGGGTTATGTCAAAATTTTTACAAGGGGTCTAAATAGGCACTTTATCTTTGTTATCATCTCATTTTTCATTTACTCTAACTAACAAGGCTAACAAGACCTTGATTTTACTATCTGACCCCTTGCATTATGTAGAAAAAATTACTTTTTTGCAGGACGGACGTGTGCAGTGTCATATCAATGCCATCACTCAGATCAGTGCCATCTGTAATTTAAGCAGGTTCCCTCGAAAGTCGCACAGTGGCGCTCTTCTATAGCTATATTGGCGCAATCGTCTGTTTCAGCACGTTCCAATTGGTTTATTAACGCGAAAATATATATTAGCACTTTATCTATAACATAAAAGCGCTATCGTGTATTTTATCACTTTCACAGTCTTAAATTATTGCCAAAAAGTTTAATTAGCACCATTTCTTGTAAGTCAGGTTGTTCTACCTGCAGTGGTGCTTTCACAGACCTATTTTAGTGCTATTTTTAAAAAAAATGACTTTGCTGTCTATGCAGGTGCTGACAAGGGTTTTGCAGGTTTTTATCATCCTTTTGCAAGATACTAACAAAATTTTTGCAGGGTTCTTTTAGTTTTTATTGCACAACATCATTTCATGTGGGACTTAAAAGGAACCTTTCTTTTGGCATCCTAGTTAGACAACACTTCAATTTGGTGTTATAAAATTGAACAAGACAAATCAAGCAAATCTCTTTGTGAAGTGTGTATGCTAATAACATTTGCTTTGGTGCCCTAAAAATTTACTCTTTTGTGTGCCAACAAACAACAAATCAAACACTTCGATTTTGGGGCTTTAAAAAGAACCACAAATTTGCATAAAGCATCTTGGTTAAAAAGAACAACAACTTGCATCTCTCACGCATGTAACCAAGAAAATCATCTTAATTGTTTGAAGTGTCTTGTGCTCTTTTTGTTTGTAACATGAAAGAGCATATGCTCTTCCCTCGCACCATTTTGGTGACCTTGGGAATCAAAAGTTCATCACAAAACTTGCAAAAACCACACCCCATTTAAATCCAAAAGATCAAAAATAACCATGCTTAGTGTGATACAATCATTTAGAATACATATGCTCTCCCCTCGCACATTTGAGTGAACTTGGGGATCAAAAGTATTTTTATGATTGTATTGCTTTTGTAATCCTTAGAGGGCCTACCACCCCGCTTCGAAAGGTGGGAACGACCCAAGTGGCATCAAGCTAAAGCCAAGCTCTTCCAAGCCACTATATAAAATAAGGTGTTTGGAATGAAAGTCTCAAGTGACAGGTGTTGTTGTGTTATACCGATAGCCAACCTCCCCCAAAACCCTCCAAGGCGCAACCCTTGGAGGCTGGGAGACTCCATAATGGAGAGTAGTGTTGCCACACGTATAACCACCTAAACGGATGCCCTTACTGCGAACCTTTGTTTTAGCAAGCCAAAATCCTTCTATTTGTTGACGCAGAGGGGAAACCCTTGAAGCGGCCCCGATTCATGCAGTTCTTAGCTGAGGTAGCAGGGACAATCTAAGGTTTGGTGAGGGACAAGCCTTATAAGAAACCCAGATCTTGGTATGCGTGAGAAGTGTGTGCAATTGTAAGGAGGATCCAGTGCTACCAAGATCCTAGAGCTACCCGCTTTGAATAGGTGCAGCTAGGGGATTCAACAAATACTGTCACATTCTCACCTTAGGTTGTGACAAGTGCTTGTTTAAACAAAATCATACGTCATTTCACAAAACAAAAAAATCTTGGTTGTTGTGCATTCATGTGCTTAATTATGTGCTAAATGTGCTTTTATTATTCACAAACAACCTACCAAGAGACATTGAAAACAATTTGATCAAATTCCCATCAAAGAAAATCCAAATTTGTCTTCAAAATCTGTTTGCCCTATTTCAGTGCCATATCTATCTGATTGTGGTGCCATTGCACCCATGGATTAGCGCTATTCCCAGATTGACTGGCATAAAATAGAGACCTAGTTAGTTGTGATCCCCACCATCTGCACTACCATAATCCATAGTCACATTCTAAAAATTTGACAACAGTCCATCCATTTTCTTCTAAATTTTTCCAAAAATCACACATTCTCTTTTGACCTTAGAGGATTAATCACCACCATTTTTGGACCCCTTTGCCACATCGAACCCATTCAAATCCCTATCCACTTGTCTTTAGTGATTTTTACATACCTTTTGGACCAAATCAAAATCCTTGTCATAAGAAAATCATTCCAAAAATCCCCAAATCTCCCAAATCAAAACATCATCAAAATTTGTCATCCCTTTTGAGCTAAAAATCAACCTAGATTTCCTCCTACACACATCATACCTTGCTTGGAAAGTCAATAGTCTACCTTCCAAGTGAAATCATTATCCCTCTTTGTGTAAGGTCATTTGTCAACCCCAAACAAAGAAAAACATCCCTTTTGTGCAACCCACAAATCTAGGTCCTATCTAAGCTCAATTTGTTAACTACCAAAATCATCCATATCACACATCAAAAAATCAAACATCAAACAAAATCTCCTCCAAAACAAATGTCATCTTTGGTCCAACATTTATGCAAAATCAATATTGGCCATCCACATCACCTTTCGATTGAAACCTCTAGCAATACATCCACCTCATCACCTCTTCTACCTCACCCCATTACCACATCCATCTTTGGGCCCAACAAAATCAATCTGATTCTCTAAGGTCTCCATCTCCATTCCACTTTACTTCTAGAAATCAAACCCATACGCATATGCCCATCATGAGATCACAACACAAAAAGAATCAAGAAATGGTAGAACAATGGCAATTTGGCATGCCTAACACCAACAACCACAACATACCCACCTATCAAACATACAACCCACCTACATATTCCTTCACCCCCCCATATGGCCCCAACGAAAATCATTTTCACTTCTTACAACAAACACAATCACCACCACCACCGACAACACAAAACATCCCCACCATATCCCAAGATGACCTAGATGTCTTGAGCTTCACGCAAGATGCCGATAACATGGATCTACTTTATAAAGTCCTAAGATCGGACCCAAATAGATTTCTTGATCATCTTCTTAAAATTGGTGCTCAACTACCCCCCATCACGACATCATCACAACCATCCACCTCTACAACCAACCCTACCCCATCAAATAAACAAGCATCCACATCCAACACCCAACCCACTATCTCTCAAACAACAACACCCATCATCTCTCAAATGTCCACACCTGTAGTATCTTCCACCAACACGACCTCTACCACTACCACATCTACCATCACTACCAATATCCCTAACCCCACCACTTCACAACCCATCACCACATCCACTACGACAACAATGGTAAACCCTTCCATGCCACAAATTACCATGGGTATACAAGGCAATATCACACAAGCAAGTACATCCACAAGTGTGCCTTCGCCCAATCCCAACACCATTGCCTATCTGCGACAGTTGTTCTCACAACCATAGTACAATACATCCAAACCATCCCATGCCCACCAATCCAACGTCAATCCATCCACTATCACATATCCACATAACCTCGTAACATCATCTACACAATATCAAACAAACCCCCAATATCAAACCCCACCCCAATTCCAACATCTCATGAACCAACAAGCATACATACAACAACCACAGAAACCACAGGATCTCAACACTATTGTACAAGGCTTAGTCCAATAGGTAGTGGATCTACAAACTGGGGGCAAATGCAAATATTATTCTTTTGAGGATATTTGCCCCTACCCATTCGATTGCACATTGTACATGTCCCCTTTCCCCAAAAACTTTGAAACACCCAAATTCGACAAATACAAGGGAAATGGAGACCCTAGGGACCACCTTAGGGAGTTCTACATTGCTTGCCTAGAAGTCTCTAATAATGACACATATCTTATGAGACTCTTCCCAAAAAGTCTTGGTGGTCAAGCCGTTGAATGGTTTGCCCATCTTCCACCTGGGATTTGAACATTCCCTAAGCTCGCAGAGAAGTTTGTAAACCATTTCTCTTATAACTTTGAACATGAGGTGTCTATGACTAACCTCTGCAACACCAAACAAAAGAACAGAGAAGCTTTCACTTCTTTCTTACAACGGTGGAGAGGCTTAGCAAGCAAACTCCCATGGCCCATTCCTGAGAAACAACTTGTCACCATGTTTGTGGCCAATCTCAATCAGGAACTAGGGTTTCACTTACAAATTCTTTGCGCATCTACCTTTGAAGAGGTTATCGACAAAGGCACTACTATCGAACGAGCCCTCATTGCCAAGGGCTCCATCAAACTATATGACCCCAAATCCAACAACAATAACCACAACAACAACAACAACTACAAATCCAATCACAACACCCCCAATACCAACAACAATACCAACATGCAATCTAATGATAAATCGTGTTATTGGGGGAAGAACAAGAACAATCTAAACGACGGTGTCATGGATGTGAAGGCTGTCCAACATATACAAAACCAAACACCTATGCATATGTATGCAACAAATGTAAATAACCCAAGAGGGCCAAATAAACCACGCAAACCTCACAAAAATTTCACACCATTAGCAGAACCCATTGAGGACGTCCTCGATAGATGTCTCAAACAAGGTGTCATCACACTCTCACCTATTTGCCCATGTCAAGACAATGAACTAAAAGCCATGTGGTACAATGAGAATGACTACTACGACTACCACCGCGTTGCGAGACATAAAACAGCTGACTGCATGTAACTGAAACATTGTATCCAAGACCTTATTGAACAAAACCTAGTCAGCCTCAATCACGATACCCACCCATCACCAAATGCCAACCTAGGAACTTACAAGGATCCCCTACCTAACCATAATAAAGCTTCATCATCCAACCAAACCTACAATATCACCCCACCACCCGCATCCTACGACTCTATCGTAGGACATATAGAAGCATCATCCCATCACGTCAACACAGTTACTATTTGGGCACAAGCACCTGATTGCACTGTTACAAATCTCCATGGCCATGTATCCATCTGTACAACCCCTCCCACTGAACAAACACCTGCGTCCACGTCAACTCCCTTACCTCCTCATCCAACTGTACGTCCATCGCCTACCCACCAGTATAACCTCCTAGAACACCTAAGTAAGACACCCACACAAATCTCCATCCTCAAGTTGCTTCGCACATCTCCCCTTCATAAGGATGTCCTCAATAAAGCGCTCTTGCAAACACAAGTCCCTGCCAACTTGAATGTAACAGAATTCCAAGCCATGGTAGGACACATCGCCTCACCCCATCATCTTACTTTCTTAGAAAAGGACCTACCCGCCTTTGATCACGTACATAATGATGCACTGCATATCGAAGTCTGCATCCACAAGCACACCATTAAAAGAGTCTTAATAGATGGTGGCTCCGGCCTCAACATATGCACTCTAAAACTGCTAAAACACTTGGGGTACTTTGATGTGGTTGTCAACACCAGCGAGTGCATCACGATCAAAGGATATGATGACACCAAGAGGCTATTCAAAGGTACTATCAAGCTTCCCATACAAGTGGGACTAAAAATCCTTGAAACAAAATGTCAGATTCTGGATCTTGACCTCCCCTATAACATCCTTCTCGGTAGACCATGGATTCATGTTATGCAAGCCATCCCATCCACCTTCCATCAATGCATCAAATTCCCTCATAATGGCATAGAAGTCACAGTCTATGCCGACCCTTGCCCCTTCCAATATTGTAGTTTTCTGGAAAGCCACAACCAAACATTCTGCCCATATAATAAAGCTACTGCCGAAGCCCAACCAACAACATCAAACTCATATATCGACCCCACAAGCATTGCTTCCACTTCATCCCAAGCAACTCCACCACCTGAGGTCTTGATCAAGTTATCCAACATGGGATGTGGGGAATATGACCTACACGGCACTTTTTGTGTGGGCACATTACCGAATCCTAAGACATTCGGCATCCCAACAATAGAGATAGCCAATATAGTCATTATCAAGTGCAAACCCCCTCCCATCTTCGAGAAGAAGCATCTCCTAGATCAAGATATACTTGAGGATATCTCATCTTAGCTTTACAAAGATGACAATCCTGAACAAGAGGTCCCCACAATCCCCACAGAAATCTACGGCAAAGGTTCTGAAATTGTCAAGAGCATGGGCTATAAAGGACAAGGTGGTATAGGCCTTCATGAACAGGGAATTGTAGAACCACTACAAGCAACAAAGAATCCCTATACTCAATGATTAGGGTATGGTCAACCACAATGCATCCTCCCTTCCGGCGAGTGTATCTTATTCACGGCTGCTACGGCCCCCTTAGACATTGACAATGTTAACGAAATGGGCCTTCTTCGACTCCTTTAGCCATTTCACCAACTTCTTCGACTCATCCATTTGTACCATCTACTCTGTCACCACTCTTGCTTCATCTTCCGCTGACTTGCCACTAGTCTACCTTGACCTCATTGATTGGGACCAACGGGGACCTCCTATCTTCGACATTGCACCTAACAATGAGGCCATAGCCGAAATGATGGGGGCAAGAAATCACTTCCCTTTAGGAGATCATCGAGCAGGGTACATAATGGAACTCCATCCAAATGCCTATTTCAGGGAGACAACCCCTGCTTCTAGTCATAAAAATGCAAAAAGAAAAAATGGATTTGATGGTGAAAACTATTCCACGGTAGTATCAGATCCCAAAATAGTAAAAATAAAAGACGTATCTCCTGGTGAAAACCTCTACGGGGCGCCAGGAGATGGAAGCATGGGCCTCCCTGAGGTAGACAAAGTATATCCAAACAGATCACCCATCTTGGTAGAACTAGCTCAGGAAATGAACCTGGGGATAGAACAAGAGCCAAAAATCACATATAGAGCAGAATCTCTCAGCATGTTCGAACAAGAAAACTTCTTGGCATTTTTCACACAAAGAAATCACAATTTCACATGGACCTATGCAGACATGCCAAGGCTAGATCTCGCCTTGGTTGTTCATCATCTTGCAGTACATCCTGATGCGAAACCAGTCAAGCAAAAACTTCGAAAGATGAATCCTCAAGTGGCTCTCCTAGTCAAGGCAGAACTAAAGAAATTACTGGATGTGAGGTTCATTCACCCTATCGATTATCATGAATGGGTTTCAAACCTTGTCCCAGTTGCTAAATCGGATGGCCGAATCCACTGTTGTACCAATTTCAGGGATCTCAACAAGGCCTGCCCCAAAGATGAACTCCCACTACCAAACATTGACATGATAGTGGATCTCACAGCAGGATATGAAATGTTATCCCTCATGGATGGTTTCTCAGGATACAATCAGATAAAAATTGCCGAAGAGGATCAGCACAAAATAGCCTTCATATGCCCATGGGGAACATATTGCTGGGTGGTAATGCCATTCGGCCTGAAAAATGTAGGAGCCACCTATCAAAGAGCCATGACCGTCATCTTCCATGACCTCTTCCACCATGTCATGGAAGACTATGTGGACGATTTGCTAGGCAAATCCAAGACCAGAGAAGAACACTTAGATGTGCTAGCCAAGATCTTTGATAGGCTAGGGCAATATAATGTTCATCTCAATTTGAAGAAGTGTGTCTTTGGTGTCACCTTAGGTAAACTTCTGGGATACATAGTTTCAAGAAGAGGAATTGAAGTTGATCTTGGAAAGGTCAAGGCCATCACCGAGATGCCCCCTCCCAAAACATTAAAACAACTGAGAAGCCTACAGGGGAAACTACAGTCTATTTGTTGGTTCATCACCCAACTTGCTGATAAGTGTCAACCATTCCAACATCTCCTCAGGAAAGATATAGCTTTCACCTGGACCGATCAGTGTCAGAGTGCCTTCGATCAGCTAAAAGAATATCTAGCTAATCCCCCTGTTCTAACTCCACCAAGACAAGGAGAGCTCCTCCTCTTGTATATCTCTGTGACAGACACAGCAATCGAGGCTTTGTTAGCACAACATGATGAGCAAGGGAAGGAAAGAGCCATTTACTATATCAGCCACACCTTGATCTCGTATGAGCTCAATTATACATAGATTGAATGAGCATGTTTAGCCCTTGTCTTTACGTCACAAAAGTTGAGACACTACATGCTCAATCATAAGACCAAGCTCATTGCTAAGATTGACCCACTAAAATACCTCCTAAACAAAGCTACTCTTACTGGCAGAATGGCTAAATGGGTCATGATCCTCATGGAGTTTGATATAGAATACACTGAGAGAAAGGCCATTAAAGGACAAGTTATAGCAGATCAGCTGGTTGAAGTACCTATCCCTGCAGAACATCCTACAATTACAGATTTTCTAGATGAGGCCATCCTGACAATCACACCAGCCCCAGACACATGGAAAATGTATTTTGATGGATCATACACCCACAGAGGCTCGAGGGCAGGCGTCCTGTTTGTTACTCCTCAAGGCGACACAATCCCTAAATCATTCAAAATCACATTTCCATGCACCAACAATGTAGCAGAGTATGAGGCTCTCATCACAGGTCTCCGCATGGCCATCCAATGGAAAATTGAAAAGCTAACTGTGTATGGCAACTCCCAACTGGTCATTAGGCAGGTCAATAATGAATACAAGACCAAAGATGACAAACTCTTGCCCTACAAGAAGATGGTGGATGATTTCAAAGACTACTTTGATGACATCCAATTCGAGCAAATCCCAAGGCTCAACAATAAAGCAGCAGATGCCATGGCTACCATAGGATCTCTGGTCGATATGAAAAAGGATAGCAAGAAATATGAATTCCTGATAGAAGAGCTCCCCATCCCCGCATATGATGTTCCTCAATCAGAACTAGTGTGCGAAATCGTTGGCCCCTTATCCCCGTGGTACCAAGAAACATACCTTTACCTTCATGACAATATCCTTCCCCCTAACCTATCCACTTCCCAACGAAAATCATTCATCCGTCGAGCCTCCCATTTCATTCTTGTCGGTGACACACTATACAAAAGGAGTCTTGACAGAATGCTTCTCTGATGTTTAGACTCTAGGGAAGCTGAAGTAGCCTTGGAAGAAGTACACATAGGTATTTGTGTGGCACATTCCAGTGGGCCTACCCTATCTAAAAAGATCCTCGAGACTGGATACTACTGGCCAACCATGGACCGCGACGCCCACAGGTTTACCAAGACATGCCTCCCATGTCAACAACACGACGATCTCATCCACACACCAGCACAAGAGTTACAACCAATTGCAATGCCATGGCCTTTTTCACAATGGGGACTCAACCTCGTAGGAAAAATACACCCTCCATCCTCAAATGGCCACAAATTTATAATCACCGCTACCGAATACTTCACAAAGTGGGTGGAAGTAATACCACTCACGTTCACCATAGGTATCCAAATTTCCAAATTTATCCTCCACTATATCATCTGTCGATATGGTATCCCCCATTCCATCATCACCGACAATGGAAAGCCCTTCAAAAACCAAGAAGTTCACACTTTGTGCAAAAAATTTGACATCAAACACCGCTTCTCCACACCGTATTACCCTCAAGGAAACGGTCAAGCAGAGGCTTCTAACAAAACCATCCTCTGCATTCTCAAGAAGATAGTCAATGAAGTTGGCTGTGACTGGCACCTCCAACTCAACCCCGCCCTATGGGCTTACTGCACAAGCATCCGCACCCCTACAGGAACCACTCCATACTCACTAGTATTCAGATCTGAAGCCATTTTACCTATAGAGGTCGAGCTCCCATCTCTCCGAGTGTCCTTACAAAACATTATCTCTGATGAGGACTACCGCATCGCAAGGTTGCATTAACTAGACCTACTAGATGAGAAACACCTGAATGCATTGAATCACTTATAGGCATACCAAAACCGCCTCAGAAGAAGCTACAACAAAAAGATTAGAACTAGAAAATTTGAGGTAGGTGACCTTGTCCTAATGGAAAATCAGAAGAACCTGCAAGAACGTCCAAAGCAAGGAAAGTTTGAACCCAATTGGCTAGGACCTTATGTCGTCATGGCCGATTATGGGTCAGGAGCCTATCAGCTTGCAACATCTGAGGGGCAGCCTCTAGATGAGCTGATGAATATCCTACATCTCAAGAAATTCTATGCATAACCCATCTATTACCCCAAGTCAAAAAATCAAAAAAATCAAAAAATCAAAAACACAAAAAAAAATCAGAAAATCAAGAAAAAATTAGAGTGCAATAAAAACTTCCAAAGGTGAAAATCACTTCGGTGACGCCTTGGATAAGTACCATGGTGAACCTGTTCTAGGTGCTATGTGTAGTGGCCCGTTCTACCATCTAATAAGTCCTCTTCTCATCACATCACTTCATATTTTACACATCCCATGGCTTGGAACTCTGAAACATCAAGTCCTATCGCCTGACCCATCCTATTCCATCCCAAGGCCAACCCATGAAACGAGGATCTTTGTAAGCTCCCTTTGTACATACTGAATCAAAAAATCCAAAAACATCGCAAAATCATAACATACAAAAATAATAGAAAATACAGAACCCCCCCAAAAAAAAACAACGCATAGCATCGCAATCATCAAAACACACATCAAGCCCATCGCAAACCATTCCCACATCATCAAGTCTTACCAGAACTACATATTCATTTCACTCGCATCTTAAAAGTACCTTGATCCTGTGGACACAGGGTATGTAGGCAGTCTGGAATATGAAGGATGTTTCCAGTACTCAGGTATCTAAGATGCATCCATCCACCCCATTGGATGGTACCCCATTTACTGAGCTTTCTAGATCTCACAAAGGACACACAAGCTATGTATACACTCCAAATAGGTTCCCCAATGCAAAAAATCATCAATCAACATACCAACCATAATCCTACACATGGCCAGATTGTTCTTTTGCCTATCTTCCAACAAATTCTCTAATCCACACCAACGGATCTGCGTCCTAGGATATATCTTTCCTACAATGGACAAAAATCTATCATTCTATCATCACGTCTCTTGGAAAGAGCACACAAAGGTTATTTGTATCTTTTCATTGGTCTTGTTGCTTATTGATTTTTATCTTTTTGTCTCGCTCTAAGTCATCTCCAAAGCTACCTTGATCTCATTATATCATGGTATGTAGCGGATAGCACCTAGAGTAGACATCGTCATTGTTTCTATATGTTGTGCTTGTGGGTTGGTTTCATTACTCCAAAGGATAGTATTCATATCTTGAAGTCCAGGTCAGTTCTAGCATGATGTGTCCTATTTGCATATACAGGCATTAAAACCTTTTATTCATTATTCATACTCATTGCTATGAGTCCCCTTCCTCGACTAGACAAGATTATACTACCTTGGGCATACATGAAAACAACCTATTGTTTGTGGGTCTAGTCCATGCAATTGCAGGGTATACATCATCACCTAGGTCATTTCATACCTTTGTGAACTGTATCATACATTGCTACATCAAACTAAGAAATGCTCTCAAGTAATATTGTGCAACTACTGTTACGAGCTCAAAATCATCATCGTAATCACTCAGTCACCTATCCCATATTGGCCTAGATTTGATAATCACCTTACCCCCACCCTGCCCCAACCTAATTCCCTCACTAACCCCATTTCCCCACCATATCTCCACTTAACACATCTTGAACCAAACCAAACCCCTCCCCCCCTCAATGACCTGGTGTCTTATGACCTAACAATCCTCAAATCTCCCCACCGCCATCCCCTAGATGGTCCCACCCCTATCATCCCAACAACCTAACATGCTCTCCCACAGTCTCACCACTCAGGGTCAACACAAAGAACATCATGTATATCAGGACTGGGCCATCTCACCTATCACCTAGTTTGCATACCACCTATCACCTAAATTGCCTCTAAGCATATCATTTAGCTACATGTCACGATCCATTTAATTTCATATCATTTTAGGTTTATTTTAATCCAATTTGCATATCATTTTAGGGTCATTTTAATCCATTTAATTTGCATATCATTTTAGGTTCATTTTACTCCATTTTGCATATCATCTTAGGGTCATTTTAATCCATTTAATTTGCATATCATTTTATGGTTCATTTTAATCCAATTTGCATATCATTTTAGGTTCATTTTTTTGCATATCATCTTAGGTTCATTTTACTCCATTTTGTATATCATCTTAGGGTCATTTTAATCCATTTAATTTGCATATCATTTTAGGTTCATTTTTCTCCATTTTGCATATCATCTTAGGGTCATTTTAATCCATTTAATTTGCATATCATTTTAGGTTCATTTTAATCCATTTTGCATATCACCTTAGGTTCATTTTAATCCATTTAATTTACATGTCACTTAGGTCCATTTTAATCCATTTAAGTTTGCATAAAAAAATAGGTTCATTCTGCAAACATTTAGCTGCACATCATTACACATCATATCATACTCATTTATTACATAGGTGTATGTTAAAATTAATATCATCACATTGCATTCCATACATATAACATCTCATAAACAATTAGTTACATTACAACATCATCAGCATCACCATTGAAACAACATCTAAATCATCTAGTGGCATATACATAGCTTCATACATTTTCATTACATCACATTGTGGCATCCATAATAAATGTTTAGTTGCATCATACAGTCCATAAAATCACAATACCATACATATATCATAAATAAATCCATCATTAATGCATCCATAAAATTACACACATAATCCCACACACATAATACATCCATAGCATATAAAACCATACAACATATTTGCATCCATCAAATAGGCATCATCATAATAGGACATCATAAATCATCAGAAACCATCATATCATATCAAAATCACCGCAAAAAGTGTACATCGCTCAGATATGTATCAAAAAATAAAGTGTCCTGATACAAAATGCCTCCAAGGGCTATCATGATATAACTATCACATGGATGATCCCCTCTCAGATGGAGTGGGAGACTCTGATCCTAGTTGAGCCTGTGACCCTATCGGTGGCTGTGACTATGGCGGTGGTTGTACCTACACCTAAGGGACCTGCTGGGGCACGTGTGAGGGAGGAGGCATCGTCTACTGAATAGAATAAATAGATCTCAATCTATGAGATCTCGATGCCCCCGATCTGCTGACCTGACTATAGCTTAGGGCATGCTGCGCTGCTGGCACGGCTGCATAATACAGCCCCCTACAATACTCCACACGTGCTCTGGCCTCTGCCAAATCCCCCTATACCTGCATCACCTACAACTGTGACTAACTCAACTGTGCCTGTAGCTGATAAGTCTGTGTCTGTGCCTAAGACAACTGAGCCTGCATCCCTGTCAGAACTAGGGCAAGTCCACCACCTGATGCCTGTAGACTACCCACTGTAGCCTCTGCCTACTGTGCCCTGCCAAGTGCTACATCCCGCTCCCTGGGCAACACCCCTATATCACCCTGAGCCTGGGCCAGCTATGCCTGCAACACAGCTACCTATCCATCTGCCCCATCTAATAATGCCAAGGCACCCCGCAACTACACCAACTCTACCTCGCGACCCTCTAGTGCCTCCTCCAGACTAGCCACCTGTTCCTGTAGGGTCTCCATATCCTCCTCGTCCCATCACCTCCGACAAGACGAATGTCTCTCATCCTCAGCCTCTACCTCTAAAGCTGTCCCTGAGTTCCTGGCCTCTGCATCATGCCCACCAACCTGTTGCTGCCCCTCCTATGGTGGAGGTAGGTCACCCTCATCTGCTCTTGATTGCCCCCCACACTGCCAAGGTACTCTCAGTTGTCACACCGATCCAATCTATACCTGCTGCGCAGGAACTTACTATGCCTGAACCTACTATACAGGAACCTGTTGCGCCTGAACCTGCTTCGCCTGTACTTGCTGTGTAGGAAACTGTTGTGCAAGAACCTACTGTGCCTATCCCTGTCCTGCTGCCACTACCGCCAGCACATCTATCAACTGGCCATCCCTCCCAATCACTCTCTCCTCTCCATCATCCCCAACCTCCACAAGGAAGTCCTCAATGACCACCTCCCCCTCCATGCGATCCTCCCTATCAGGATCATCTCCACCATCTGAATCATCACCCCTGGAACCTGCTGCCTCCTCTGCTGGATCTGTCAACTGAGTAGGCCAATGCATATGCCACCAGATATCATAAGCAACTGTGGTCCCTGCATCCCTCACCATGCTCCTCCAATCCCACTGTACTGGCCAAAGCGCTACAAAATCTGCTAGAGCAACCTGTGGCTATAAAGCTGCAGGCCAGTAAGGTCCATCTTGCGGGGTCTGTGCGTATATCACCATCTGCTAAGGGGTGTCCTACATCAAACCAAACTATCGCATAACCTGCGAGGGTAGGTACATCTCTATGCAATGGTCTCCTCGACCCATAAGATATCTCTGCTAAAAAGTGTATGGGAGATGGATAACGTCATCTGACCACTCCTCACAACTGATGTATGCTTGCCAAACCACACTAATCACGTCATCCAGTATCCACCGCCAATATCGCACTTGACTAGTATATGTGTACTCTGCATCCTGATATAGAAACACAAAGGCCTCAAACTGTCGTTGATAGTACCCACATGTCGGCTGAGTAATAGGAATGTGCTCCCAAATCCATACATGTAGCAGAGTCACACCAGCGGATAAGGCTCTATCATGCAGATAGGCGACTGTGTGCATCTCATGATATAACTGCACTAGCATCACTGGCCCCTAGGCGTAGATAATCCCATGCGTCACCATCCCCTCTATCACCCCTCCCCAGCCAACCAAAAAACCCCTGCCTCACCTATCAAGCATCACCACGCCTCCAATCAATGCGCAAAGGAACAAGGAAAATGGATCTACATCCGTAGCCAATGTCCCCTCATAATCCATCTCCCTCTCATTCAGAGAGAGAACAAGTCGATCCGCACCAAACACTCTGACCAGTGCCCTCTGCCCGCTCTTCGTGTCATATCTGATACGTCGACCATGGATGGGCAGCTTGAGGATGCGATAAACATCCTCAAGTGTGATGGTAATCTCTCCTGTCGGCAACAAAAAATTGCATGTCTCAGTACGGTATCGCTCCACCATGGCCATCATCAGAGCTCTATGAGCTCGCAAAATGGGCATTGATGCCACCGTTAGAAGCCCCAAGCTCGCCAACCGCACCTTCGTGGCATCATCAAAACCATCAAATAAGGCCATCACAGCTGGAACTTGTCGCTCTCGCGACTATAATATGAACTGCTCTGTATCCTACATATGCAACATTATGATTAGATGTCAACCTATCTTCTTCTAAATCAACCTTCTTCTTGTACGTGTCTAACAAGCCAGCATCAGGTGGCATGCAAATAGACAACCCTTATGTCATTTTAAAAAAATGGTGCTAAAATTTCTCATAAATAGCGCTAATACAGAATATCGCGCCACTGCGCATACCTCTTTGCGCCAATCCAAAAAATCATGCTACTACACGCTATTCATCATGCCAGTTAACCATATAGCATCACTATTAATTTTGGCATTAATTCACCAAATGGCACCAATCCTCCCGATAGCGCTAAAATAAAATATTGTGCTAGAACACACAATAGCACTAGAATACGTCATAACGCTACTTCCCAGGATGGTGCTATTGCAAAGAATAGTGCCACTTTGACCCCCATTTGGCATTAAAATGCTAGAAATCTATTTCCTCCATAAATGGCGCTAGTTCGGAAGATAGCGCTAAAACTCCCTCCTAATGGCGAAAAAACTGCCTTACCCTACCCAGGCGGATAGCGCCAATCCAGAGGATGGTGCCAATCCACCTTGCCATTGGCACTACATGTTTCAATCCCAACCCATAAAACCCTTAAAACATGCACAAAAAATGAGAAAATTACAAAGTCAAGGTTAGGCCCTACCGGGGGTCCAGCACCGGGTGCCCGACCAAACTCTCAGAACCGCTCGGAGATGTGTCGAAGTCGCGGGAACTGGGGGTTGTGGTCAGCCATCTCTCCTTCGCTCCTTCATCTCTAGGGTCAAAGTGTGCAAATGTGGCACTCTTAGGGCCCACTTTGCATAATATAGTGGGCCATGTCATCCTTCCACCCTTTCTTTTTCCTCCAGAGTGTAGATCCTAACCTTTTTCCTTCATTTTTCTTCCTGGCATCCTCTTTTTTCCATCCCCTATCCAACCTTCACTCCCATCACATCCTTTCGAGAGCCCACCTAGAAAATTTTTATTTTTCCTATCGACCTCTCAAGGGGGCAACACCCATCCATGTTATTCCTTCCTGGCAGCTGGGGCATATTTTTCTTTGACCTGATGCCACTTCCCTCCTAGGTCCTGATGCCACATCAAAGAGGGGCAAATGTAGACACCTAAAAATGTCTCAACCACCAAACTGACTCCCGAGATCCCTAATCATGTCAATTTCCCTCCTAAACCAATTAATTAAATTTTATTTAATTAATTATCCCTTCATTACCCCATTTTTTCATCAGCTTATCCCCAGACAATTGAATTAATTTCATTAATTCAATAGTTTCAAACTTAGCCAAATGAATTTAGTAAATATGCAATATTTAATAAATCATTTTCCCCCTTTTGCCACTAAATTCAATTAATTAGTTAAAATCATATTAACTAATTAATTTAACCCATTTATTCTAGCCCTAGGGTTAATTAAATAAAACCAATGTTTAATTAACCCTAAACCCCTCATTTGGATGGTCAAACCTAGTTTAACCCAATTTCCCACATTCTCCAAATAAAGAAATGGGAATAAATCCACTTAAAATCCCTCATCACAAGAAATAATCATTTTCCCATGCCTATAGCTCTACTTCCCCCCAAATGAATTTAATTCATTTGCATTTCCCCCCATGAATCTTTTATTTGGGAATAATCTTCCCCCATAACTTATTTAATAATTTTCTCTTCCCCAAAATGAATAAAAGAATCACTTTTATTCATAGACATCCATTCTCCTAGATTAGATCCAGGCCCTCCATATCATCTCCATCCTCCACCATTGATCTTTCCAATCAATCTCCACCATTGGATCAAAATCCCCTCTAAAAGTCTATAAATAGAGCCTCTCCCAAGCCATTTGGAATAAGCCAAGTCTATGCAAAGACATAATGCCAAAATCACTCTTAAGCTAGGATAGTGAGTTGCACAACTTGAATGAGCATTTCACATTGGAATCCATTATGTAGGGATCATCTTGGTCTTAGGAGCTTGTTTGGGTGCAAAGGCTTCTTCCTCCCTTGATGGGATTGGATTTGCTTGTAAGGTATAACTCTGTGTTTATTGCACTTTGTTTGGTATTTTCACCCTATTTGCATTTCTAATCTATAGTGGGATTTCAAAATGTGGTGGAAAAGGTGTCATATAAAGTGACTTGTCAAATGGATAAGGGCATATTTCTCCCAAGGAAAACTTCTTCTTATTTTGTCCCACTGCCTTGTGAACCATTTGTTCAATATCCGCTTGAGATAGTTGTTGTTGTTGCAAAGGGTGTTGATGGGTTGGAGGTGAACTATAGTATGGTGTATATTGTTGCTGCGGTGACCATATGTTGAGGTTGAGTGCTTACATTATATGCCAAAGGATTGGGATATGACACATACATGCTTGATGAATGCTATCCTTGAGACACAAGTGGTGGTTGGGCATATTGTAATGGATTGAATCCAAGATTTTGCTCCACATGGGAACTAGAGGATAGATTGATGTTGATCAATGGATGTGGATTGGAGGTTGGATTTGCATTAATATTGGAAGTGGACACATTATGATAAGCAATGGTAGGATTGGTGGATGAAGAAAGATGGACATTTGGGTTTATATTTTGGGCAAAATGAGTACCTTGAGATAGATTGGTATATGTCATATGTTGGGTGACAATGGGTAATGCTTGGGTTGCATAAGATGGATTGACATTTTGTGAATGATTATATGGAGGTGGAGTAAGTGATGTAAGTTGATCAACATAAGGGAGAGTGGTACTAGGATTGGCTTGTGATACAATAGGTTGGTCACTCATGTCAATGCGATTGGCATTGGGATTATACGGTGTGTTGGATGCATTTGTGGAAATCATGGAGACCATATTAGAAGTGATAGGGTTACTAGTTTGGGGTGTGGATTCCACATGTGGTGCAATAGGAGTAGAAACTTGTAATGGTTGCAAAGCTTGCATGGCTTGTGATAATTGGATAGCTTGTGAAACTTGTGGAGTTTGTGATATTGGGATAGCTTGTGAAACTTGTGGAGTTTGTACTTGTGAAACATGGATAGCTTGTGATACTTGAGGAGTTTGTGATGCTTGAGGCATGGATACGGTCACGGTAGGAGCGGGGGTGTGTTGTGAGACATGGAAAGGTATAAATCTCAAATTTTGTGAAAGGTAAGGAAGTACCTTAGTTGGAGTTATCAAAGGTTCTAAAGTATACTCCATATGTGGTGGGCTTGATGGTGTAGCAATAGGCAACAAAGGAGATGGATTGGAAGGTGTATGAGATGGCATAGATATGGTATGAGATGGTGTGTCTATGGTAGATGGTCCCTTTGCAACAATAGTAGGAGTGTTCAAATCTTGTTTATGAATGGTAGATATGTCAAAGTTGCTTGGTAACTTGGCTCCCATATGAGAAAATTGCAAGAAATAGTGATCCAGATAAGATAAAATGAGCTTATCAACTTGGTCCCATACGTGTGGCTCTTGAAATTCAAATAAATTATCTTGGGATGGCTCATGATAGGTTGTTGTAAAGGGCTGATGTTGTATATGTTGTGAAGATGATGATCTAGTCGTGTATCCTTCAAGTATAAAAATGTGAAGAGGCATACCAGTTGTGAATTTAGTTGCATCTTTGAGGGGAGCTGATTGAGATTGTCACAATTTGGCTTCTATTTCAACTAGCAATTTAGCTTCCATTTCAGCTCTATATTAGCTCCTAGTTTGAGGCATGATGGTTGATAATGGAGATAGGACTAGTTTGTCAAGGTTGAGACCCAAAAGTTGGTGGTTTGTTGATTGCTTGTTGAGGATTTGTTGATGGTTTGTTAGTTGATTAGTTTGCTTAGGTTGTTGTTTGATAGCTATTTGGTTGTTGGTTGATAGGATTGCTTTGTTGCTTGATTGATTGGATAAACTTTCCTAGAGGATAGCTCACAAACTCAATGGAAAATCTGATTGATGATGCTATTTACTGATGTTACTAAGGTTGAATAAAGCCAAAGGGATGATGTTTGTTATTGCTGGTTGATTGTTTTGATGATTGATTGTTGGTTGGGGTCTCAAGATGATGGAAAGCTCAAAAAGTCCAATGATTTTGTATGCTTAAAATAGGAGATGATACTCAAATGGCAGTAGATGATTAGAGTAATGTTGGGAAGCTGATGACAGAGCTAAGCAATCTGTAAGTGCAATAGATTAGGTTGGGTTGATACAGATTGATAATATTTGACTAGAAGCAATAAGTAATAGCTTAAATCTGACTCAGGAAAAGCCAAAAGTGAAGACTAATAGCTCAAAAGTGATATGGGTAGTTTTAAGTGACAGAATGCAATGCTAACTACAAGCAACCATGTTTACTAGATGTGAGCAATTTTCATTCAAAAGCAATTTTTTGTTGTTTAAAAGTGATGTCGTTTAGCCAAAATCAAGCAGTTTCAGTTCAGAAGCAATTTAAGTCTGATAGAAGGTTTGTTTTGGTGAATTTTGACAAGAAAACAATGATTTTAGTCACTCACACTCACAACATTCACAAACATGTACAATCCTAGGATGGAAAAGGACTGTATTTATTGAATCCCCTTGCCACGCTTATTCAAAGTAGATAGCTTCAGGATCTTGGTAGCACCAGCTTCTCTCCACAGCACTCACTTCTCACGCATACCAAGTTCTGAGTTTCCCAAAACTTGCAAAACCTTAGGATTGTCTCTACTATATCTGCTAAGAACCATAAGAATTGGGGCATTTTTAAAGGCCTAGCCTTCTACATCAACAAATAGAGGGATTTTGGCCACTACACAAGGGTTGCTAGTATGGGCATCCATTCGGGTGGCTACATGTGTTAGACTTAGGGCACACAACTGAGAGGAGGCGTGAATCAGTTGTGCAAAACTTTCTCAAATTAAACACTTAAATCTTCTTTAGTGATTAGCAGAATATTAATCATGAACCATAATGCATTCAAATCAAAAGTAGAAACATATCAACACATAAGACACCAAGATTTTGACGTGGAAAACCTAGTTAAGGGAAAAACCATGGGATGATTAACCCAAGAATGTATTCTCTGTTAGAAGTATAGAAAGAACAAATGGCACATGCCAATTAGGGTTCACTGCCTGAGCACACTACTCACAAGAGGCTCACTACCCGAGCACACTGCTCACAAGAGGCTCACTGCCTACAAGAGACACACTGTCTACAAAGAAATAAGTATCACCTCCATGAACTGGAGAATAGCATCTTCACCATGCTTGAATTAGTTCCATTTAAGCCCAATACTTCTACTCTACTTTTTGCACTTGTCCTCACTACCACACACTCATCACTACAAGACACACTTTGAAATGACTTCACAATCCCTTATTTATACACGACATCGACTTAGGAACAATCATCTAAGTTGGCAAACACCTACAAGAACATCCGCAAGACGTGTAATACATCTGGTCGGCAGAACTTAGGAAGAACACCAATATTCGGTGGTTATTCTTTAAATGCAAATTCTAACTTCAATACAGACCACCAACATGAACTAGACATTATCCAATGATCATCATAACCTCCCCTGAATCATCAAGAACATCTGCACTTCATCAGCCTTCTGGAATTCTTCTCTCCTTCATTCAGAGCTTCAAGAACATAGTCTGTCATCACTGTCACAAATGAATAGGCTCTTCCAGACCTTCAAACCATGAACCAATCTAGTTGATACTTCATAGGGATGTCGTCAACACTCCCTCAAATACGTAGAATGGAATAATAAATTTCTGGATCTTACCAGACTTATCTATGACACTCTATCACCTGTGAACACCTGCCAGAACCGGTTCTACTTGAGTGACCATAACTTCTTCAGATCTTCATGTGGACCTCTGAAAACTTGATTGGAGAATCTCAAGACTTATATCTATAAACCCTTTAAACCGTATCCTCTAATCCTCAACCTATTGAGGACTTTTACCTTCTTGTCATCACTATTCTTCACTGTTCCTGATTGAGACTAATTTTCTCAATATCCTCAGCACACAACTCATCTAATCCTTCTCATTAATGCAACATGAGTATGTTGACATCAATGACAACACTGGTTAGGCCCATACTTGCAACAATCTCCCCCTTTGTCATTGATGGCAACATATGATGTGAAAAACCATCAAGACAAGAACTTCTCCTTGCTATCACAACTCCCCCTAACAGCAACAACTATTCATATGTCTTCTCTTCCTTTATTTCTCCCCCTTTGATCAGCAACCACTTATTTTTCACATGTCTTCTCTCCCCCTTTGACATCAATGGCAAAGGGCTCATACTTGCAACTCCATTACTTCATAACATACCAGCTACTCCCCCTGAGTAGCAGCTCCCTATCATCAATCCAGATCACAAGATATGACCGTGATATCCACCGGATTGATGCACATTAGTGCATCCTAGTTCATTATCGGAGGGGCAATAACCCCTAACTTCTCCCTGCGATACTCAAAAGAGTCCTTGGGAAGAGGTTTAGTAAAGATATCTGTAATTTGATCCTTGGATGGCACATACTCCAATCTAACTTCATCCTTGTTCACTTGCTCTCTCAGAAAGTGAAACTTGATAGATATATGCTTAGTCTTAGAATGCAACACTGGATTCTTAGAAATATTTATTGCACTTAAATTATCACAGAAAATTGTGATAGGCTCCTCATATTCTACTTTAATATCTCTTAGCATCTGCTTCATCCACAAAACTTGAGTGCAACTACCTATTGCTGCAATGTATTCTGCTTCAGTTGTAGATAGGGATATTGCCTCTTATTTCTTGCTTAGCCAAGAAACCAATTTTTTCCCAAAAAGAATGCTCCACCACTGGTACTCTTCCTGTCATCCACATCTCCTGCCCAATCTACATCTATATATGCATGAAGAAAGAAATTATGATCTCTAGAATACCACAGACCATACTCAACTATTCCTTTTAGGTACCTAAAAATCCTTTTGATTGCCATGACATGAGATTCTCTGGGATAAGCCTGGAATCTCGTAACAAGACCAACAACCTGCATTATATCTAGTCTAGTTTGAGTGAGATACAATAATCCTCCAATCATTGATCTGTACTTTGTCTGATCTACCTTATGGGAGTCATCATCATTGCTCAACTTACATCTGGTTTCCATGGGAGTGTTCATTGGCTTTGAATCTTCCAGTCCAAATTTCCTCAACAATTCTTTCACATATTTGGTCTGAGAAATAAAGATTCCTTTCTTTGTCTAAGTAATTTGTAGACCCAAGAAGAAATTCATTTCACCGAGTATTGACATCTCAAACTCAGTTTTCATTTGATTTGCAAAGGTTTTACACATACTGTCTCTTCCTCCAAAGATGATATCATCAACAAATACTTCAACAATCAAGATGTTTTCATGGTCAATTTTGAAATATAAGTTACTGTCAACAGTACCTTTGTTGAAACCAATCTTTAAAAGATGTTTGTCTAATATTTCATACCATGCTCTCGGGGCTTGCTTTAGTCCATACAGTGCCTTCTTCAATTTGCAGACCATATCACCATGCTCAGATAATTGAAATCTATCCAGTTGTTCAATGTACACTTCTTCTTCTAAGTCACCATTCAGGAAGGCAGATTTGACATCCATCTGATACACCTTGAAATCCTTAAAGGTAGAAAATGTAAGAAATAATCTAACTGCTTCAATTCTTGCCACCGGAGCAAAAGTTTCTTCAAAATCAATTCCTTCTAATTGAGAGTAGCCTTTGCAGACCAATCTGGTTTTATTTCTGATTACTTCACCAACTTCATTTAGTTTGTTTCGGAAGACCCATTTGGTTCTAGTCACATTCTTGTTTCTAGGTCTAGGAACAAGATCCCAAGTGTGATTTTTCTCAATTTGCATCAACTCTTCCTCCATTGCTTTGGTCCAGTTTTCATCATTGCAGGCTTCATTTATTATCTTAGGTTCAATCTTTGAAATCAGACAATATTCATCTAAATTTTGAGCAATTTTCCTTCTAGTTTGCACACCTTTGCTTTTGTCACCTATGATCTAATCTTCAGAGTGGTTCAGTTCTACATACCTTGAAACTTTAGGAATTTCTTGCACTTCTGCTTCTTGATCGGGCTCATTCAGACCTATCTCTTCTTCCTGATTTACCGGATCAGTCTGAATCTAACTTTTAGAAGAGGATTGAACTCCTTGAACCAGAACACCATTTTGATCATTTTCATAATATTCATAAAACCTTGAGGGTTTCTCTATTCCCTCATCAACCATCGCACTTGTACTTTCTATCATCTTTCTTAGTCTCATGTTATAACACTGGTATGCATTGCTTTGAGTAGAGTAACCCAAGAATATTCCTTCATCACTTCTAGCATCAAACTTGCCTAGATCTTCATCTCTTTTGATGTAACATTTGCTACCAAAGACTCTGAAATATCTTACAGTAGGAGTAATGCCAAACCAAAGTTCATAAGGGGTCTTACCAGTAATGCTTCTGATTTGAACTCGATTAAGAGTATAGATTGCAGTGCTGACTGCTTCTCTCCAATAGATCTGAGGAACATTTGCTTCCATCATCATGGTCCTAGATGCTTCCTGGATGGTCTAGTTCTTTCTTTCCACTACTTCATTCTGCTATGGAGTCCTCGGAGCAGACAACTGTCTCTTAATTCCATGTTTCTCACAAAATTCTATGAACTCACCGGATGTGAATTCTCCACCTCTATCAGACCTCAGACATTTTAACTTTATTCTTGTTTCATTCTCTACCATAGCCTTGAATATTTTGAATTTCTCAAGAGCTTCTAATTTCTCCTTTAGAAAGGTTACCCACATCATCCGGGAATAGTCATCTATTAGCAGCATGAAGTATCTATCACCTTGAATACTTCTAGTTCTTGCTGGACCACAAAGATCAGTGTGAACTAAGTCCAATAATCTGGTAGAGGACAGTTCCTTGCTTTTGAATGTAACTGTGCTCAGCTTACCCAACTGACATTCCTTGCACAAGCTATTAGTAGGTTTCACCAATTTTGGAAGATCTCTTACAACCTGAGTATTGCTTATCTTGATGATATTATCAAAATTCACATGACACATCCTTCTATGCCATAACCAACTCTGATCAACTTGAACAAATAAGTAGCTTTTACCAGTGTTGCAAGTATGAGGCTAATCAGTGTTGTCATTGATGTCAACATACTCATATTGCATTGATGAGAAGGATTGGATGAGTTGTGTGCTGAGGTTATTGAGGAAATCAGTCTCAATCAGGAACAGTGAAGAACAGTGATGAGAAGAAGGCAAAAGTACTCAATAGGTTGAGGATCAGAGGTTGTAGATTAAAGGGTTTGTAGATATGAGTCTTGAGATGTTCCAGCTAAGATTTTAGAGGTCTATATGAAGATATGAAGAAGTTGTGATCGATCAAGTAGAACCGGTTCTGGGAGATGGTCCGGAGTGAGAGAGTGTTACAAAAAGGTCCGGTGAGATCTGGAAGTGCATTATCCTATTATGCAGATTGGAAGGAGTGTTTGGGATGTCCTTGTGATGTGTCATCTTGATTTGTACATAGTTTAGAGGTCTGCAAGTACCTTTTGCATTATGTCAGTGGCGGTAGACTATGTTCTTGAAGTTTCGGATGAAGAAGAAAAGAATTCTAGTAAGTGGAGGAAGTGAGGATGTACCTGGTCATTCAAGCACACTTGTGAAGGTTCTTGGATCATGTTGAGGTTGTGTTGATGGTCCACATTAGTGTTAGAGCCTAGAATTGAACATATTCTTTTGGATGAAGATGTTCTTGATCAGACTGGCTGACCGGATGAGTTACTCATCTTGCGAATGTTCTTGTGGATGATTGCTGACTTGCGAATGTTATTGTGGTTGATTTCTGACTTAGATGATTATTCCTAAGTCGATGCCTTGTATAAATAAAGGTTTGTGAATTCATTTTGAAGTGTGTGGTGAAGCGGATGAGTGTGGCATAGCGAGAGAGCGAAAGGCAGAGCAGGTGTGTCTCGGGCTTAAATGGAACTGATCCAGACATGGTGAAGATGTCAATCTCTAGTTTAAGTTTGTGATTCTTATCACTTTGTAGATAGTGTGTCTCTTTGTAGGCAGTGTGCCTCCTTGTGAGTAGTGTGCTCAGGCAGTGAGCCCTGATTGGCATGTGCCATCCATTTTTTCTTATTCTTCTAATAGAGAATAATCCTTAGGTTAATCACCCCATGGTTTTTCCCTTAACTAGGTTTTCCACGTCAAAATCTTGGTGTCTAATGTGTTGATGTTTATCTGCTCCGATGTTTATGCTTTATGCTTTATGCTTTCATGAATGGTTAATTGATATGTTGTTAACTAACAAAGAAGAATCAAGTGTTTGAAGTGGAAGCAAGTTTTTGTACAACTGATTCACCCCCCCTCTCAGTTGTGTGCAGTAGATCTAACAATTGGTATCAGAGCCAAGTTCCTCTAAAAGGAGCTTAACCGCTTGAGGAGATCCAGAATGTCGTCATATAAGAAAGACAGTCTAAAGTTTGATGGAACCAACTTCACTCTTTGGAAAGGTCGCATGAAATGTTACTTGGAGTGTATGGGAAAAACATATTTGTCCATGGTCACAAAACCATATGTACCTCCACAGGGTGGTCTGACAACTCTAAATGAAATCACAGATGCTGAAAATAATCTGTGAACCAAAGAAGCTCTTCTAAGTGCATTGACTAACTCAGAACTCTCAAATGTTATTGACCTACCAACTGCCTATGAGATCTGGGTTAAATTGGAACTTTTGCATGAAGGAGATGAGTTTGTTAAGAGTGCAAGGCTGCAAAGTCTCAAAGGGAAATTTGAAAGATTGAAGATGAGAGATGATGAAAATATCACTACCTTTATGCCAAGAGTAAATGAGTTGGTGTGTGGAATTAGGAATGCTGGTGGAACCCTAGATGAAAATGAGATTGTTTGCAAGATTCTCAGATCCCTTCCTACTACCTACAAAATCAAGTTTGCTGCCATTGATGAATTTAGAGCCCATACAACTATCACAAGAGAGCAATTGGCTGGCAAATTGGCTGCATTTGAAATGACCAAGTTTGGAGATGATCACCCCAAGACTGAATCTGCATTCAAAGCCAGTGCCTATGTGAAAGGCAAACAGAGATTTGATCTGGGAGAGAACTCTTCAAGGAAGCTCTCATGGTATGATCAAGCAAGGAAAGACATGGAAGAGGAAGAAGCAGAAACAACTCAACTTGAAGCCCTCATTGCAAAAAGACTGCCAAGAGGATCAGGTAAGTATGAAGGAAAGTTACCTTTCAAATGCTTCAACTGCAATAAAATTGGTCATTTTGCTTCAATATGTCTAGAAAGTTCTGCAAGGTCAAATCCTAACAGACAAAGGTTCTAAAAGAATTGTTATTATGTTCATGAAGAAGCTGATAATGAAGGAGTAACAGATGATGAATCAGAGATAGAAGACAAATCCAGAAATGAATGGGTGTTTATTGCCATCAAGGAAGAAGATCCAATACCCTCTAAATCTATCAACCATAAGGTTGTAGAAAGAGCTTTGGCTGCCCAAGTTGAAGAAAAGGATGATTGGGTTATTGACAGTGGATGCTCTCACCATATGATAGGTGACAAGAACAAGTTCTTAGATTTGGAAAGGTATGAAGGAGGAATGGTAAAGTTTGGTGATAATTTTGCTGGTAGAATCAGAGGTAGGGGAACTATTTCTTTTGATGGAAAGAGCAAAATTGGTAATGTACTATATGTTGAAGGATTGAAGCACAATCTTCTCAGTGTTGGACAGTTGGTAGACAAAGGTTATGATCTCCAGTTCGAAAATGGAAGATGTAGGATCTTTGAAAGTTCTAGAACTGAGATTGCATCTGGTACTCAAACAAAAGGTAATATCTTCCATCTAGTTGGTTCTAATAAAAGTTGTTTGTTTGTTCAAGTTGATCAGAGTTGGTTATGGCATAGAAGGATGTGTCATGTAAATTTTGATAACATCATCAAGATAAGCAATACTCAGGCTATAAGAGATCTTCCAAAATTGGTGAAACCTACAAATAGTTTGTGCAAAGAATGTTAGCTAGGTAAACAGAGCAGAGTCTCTTTCAAAAGCAAGGATCAGTCCTCTACCGGATTATTGGAATTAGTTCATACTAATCTATGTGGTCCGACAAGAATCAAGAGTATGCAAGGTGATAGATATTTCATGTTACTAATTGATAACCATTCCCAGATGATGTGGGTTACCTTTCTAAAGGAGAAATCAGAAGCCCTTAAGAAGTTCAAAATATTTAAAGCTATGGTAGAGAATCAAACCAGATTGAAACTGAAATGTCTAAGGTCTAATAGAGGTGGTGAATTCACATTCGGTGAATTCATAGACTTTTGTGAGAAGCATGGTATAAAAAGACAGTTGTCTGCTCCTAGGACTCCACAACAGAATGGAGTGGTAGAGAGAAAGAACTAGACCATCCAGGAAGCATCCAGGACAATGATGATGGAAGCAAATGTTCCTCAGATGTTTTGGAGAGAAGCTGTCAGCACTGCAGTCTACACTCTCAATCAAGTTCAAATCAGAAGCAATACCAATAAGACTCCTTATGAACTTTGGTTTGGTGTCACTCCTACTGTGAGATATTTTAGAGTATTTGGTAGAAAATGTTACATCAAAAGAGATGAAGATCTAGGAAAGTTTGATGCTAGAAGTGATGAAGGAATCTTCTTGGGTTACACCACTCAAAGCAAAGCATACTGGTGTTACAATAAGAGACTGAGAAAGATGATAGAAAGTACTAATGTGAAAGTTGATGAAGGAATTGAGAAGCTCTCAAGATTTTATGAGTATGATGAAGATGATCAAGATGGTGTTCAGGTTCAAGGAGCTCAATCCTCTCTGGAAAATCAGATTCAGACTGATCCGGTAAATCAGGAAGAAGAGATAGGTCTGAATGAGCCTGATCAAGAAGCAGAAGTACAAGAAACTCCCAAAGTTCCAAGGTATGTAGGACTGAACCATTCTGAAGATCAGATCATAGGTGACAAAAGCAAAGGTGTGCAAACTAGAAGGAATGTTGCTCAAAATCTAGATGAATGTTGTCTGATCTCAAAGATTGAACCTAACACAATAAATGAGGCCTGCAATGATGAAAATTGGATCAAGGCAATGGAGGAAGAGTTGATGCAAATTGAGAGAAATCACACTTGGGATCTTGTTCCTAGACCTAGAGACAAGAATGTGATTGGAACCAAATGGGTCTTTCGGAACAAACTAAATAAAATTGGTGAAGTAATCAGAAATAAAGCCAGATTAGTCTGCAAAGGCTACTCTCAAATAGAAGGGATTGATTTTGAGGAAACCTTTGCTTCGGTGGCAAGAATTGAAGCAGTCATACTATTTCTTGCATTTGTTGCATTCAAAGATTTCAAAGTGTATCAGATGGATGTCAAATATGCTTTCCTGAATGGTGATTTAGAAGAAGAGGTGTACATTGAACAACTGGATGGATTTCAATTATCAGAGCATGGTGATATGGTTTGCAAATTAAAGAAGGCACTGTATGGTCTAAAGCAAGCCCCAAGAGCATGGTATGAGAGGCTGGACAAACATCTTTTGAAGATTGGTTTCAACAAAGGTACTACTGATAGTAATCTATATTTCCAAATAGATAATGAAAACATTTTGATTATTGAATTGTTTGTGGATGATATCATTTTTGGAGGAAGAGATAGTATGTGTAAAACTTTTGTAAATCAGATGAAAAGTAAATTTCAGATGTCTATGCTTGGTGAAATGAACTTCTTCTTGGGTTTGCAAATTACTCAAACAAAGAAAGGGATCTTCATTTCTCAAACCAGATATGTGAAAGAATTGTTGAGGAAATTTGGGATGGAAGATTCAAAGCCAATGAATACTCCCATGGCAACCGGATGCAAGTTGAGCAAAGATGATGATTCTCCTAAGGCAGACCAAACAAAGTATAGATCAATGATTGGTGGATTGTTGTATCTCACTCAGACTAGACTAGTTATAATGCAGGCTGTTGGTCTTGTGGCAAGATTCCAGGTGGATCCTAGAGAATCTCATGTCATGGCAATCAAAAGAATTTTTAGGTACTTGAAAGGAACAGTTGAGTATGGCCTATGGTATCCCAGAAATCATGACTTTTCTCTTCATGCATATACAGATGCAGATTGGGCAGGAGATGTGGATGATAGGAAGAGTACAAGTGGAGGAGCATTCTTTTTGGGAAAAAGATTGCTTTCTTGGCTAAGCAAGAAACAAGAAGCAATATCTCTGTCTACAACTGAAGTAGAATACAAAGCTGCAGCAGGTAGTTGCACTCAAATTTTATGGATGAAGAAGATGTTAAGAGACATTAAAGTAGAATATGAGGAGCCTATCACAATTTTCTGTGATAATTCAAGTGCAATAAATATTTCTAAGAATCCAGTGTTGCATTCTAAGACCAAGCACATATCTATCAAGTTCCACTTTCTGAGAGAACAAGTGAACAAGGATGAAGTTAGATTGGAGTATGTACCCTCTAAGGATCAGATTACAGATATCTTTACTAAACCTCTTCCCAAGGACTCTTTTGAGTATCTCAGGGAGAAGTTAGGGGTCATGGCCCCTCTGGTGGTGAACTAGGATGCACTGATGTGCATCAATCTGGTGGATTTCACAGTCATATCTTGTGATCCGGATTGGTGATGGGGAGCTGCCACTCAGGGGGAGCAGCTAGTATGATTCTGATGTGTTGAAATTGCCAGTATGAGCCCTTTGCCATTGATGTCAAAGGGGGAGAGAAGACATGTGAAATACAAGTGGCTATTGATCAAAGGGATAGCAGTAAAGAAAGAGAAGACATGTGAAGAGTTGTTGCTGATAGGGGGAGCTGTGACAGAAAGGAGTAGTTCTTGTCTTGATGGTTTTTCACATCATATATTGCCATCAATGACAAAGGGGGAGACTGTTGCAAGTATGAGGCTAATTAGTGCTGTCATTGATGTCAACATACTCATATTGCATTGATGAGAAGGATTGGATGAGTTGTGTGCTGAGGTTATTGAGGAAATCAGTCTCAATCAGGAACAACGAAGAATAGTGATGAGAAGAAGGCAAAAGTACTCAATAGGTTGAGGATCAGAGGTTGCGGATTAAAGGGTTTGTAGATATGAGTCTTGAGATGTACCAGTTAAGATTTTAGAGGTCCACATGAAGATATGAAGAAGTTGTGATCAATCAAGTAGAACCGGTTCCGGGAGATGCTCTGGAGTGATAGAGTGTTACAAAAAGGTTCGGTGAGATTCAGAAGTGCATTATCCTATTCTGCGGATTGGAAGGAGTGTTTGGGATGTCCTTGTGATGTGTCATCTTAATTTGTACATAGTTTGGAGGTCCAAAAGTACCTTTTACATTATGTCAGCGGCGGTAGACTGTGTTCTTGAAGTTTCGGATGAAGAAGAAAAGAATTCTAGTAAGTGGAGGAAGTGCGGATGTACCTGGTCATTCAGGCATGCTTGTGAAGGTTCTTGGATCATGTTGAGGTTGTGTTGATGGTCAGTATTAGTGTTAGGGCCCAGAATTGAAGATATTCTTCCAGATGAAGATGTTCTTATTCAGACTGGCCGACCGGATGAGTTACTCATCTTGCGAATGTTCTTGTGGATGATTGCTGACTTGCGAATGTTATTGTGGTTGATTGCCGACTTAGATGATTATTCCTAAGTCGATGCCTTGTATAACTAAAGGTTGGTGAATTCATTTTGAAGTGTGTGGTGAAGCGGATGAGTGTGGCATAGTGAGAGAGCGAAAGGCAGAGCAGGTGTGTCTCGAGCATAAATGGAACTGATCCAAACATGGTGAAGATGTCAATCTCTAGTTAAAGTTTGTGATTCTTATCACTTTGTAGACAGTGTGTCTCTTTGTAGGCAGTGTGCCTCCTTGTGAGTAGTGTGCTCAGGCAGTGAGCCCTGATTGGCATGTGCCATCCATTTTTTCTTATTCTTCTAATAGAGAATAATCCTTGGGTTAATCACCTTGTGGTTTTTCCCTTAACTGGGTTTTCCATGTCAAAATTTTGTTGTCTAATGTGTTGATGTTTATCTGCTCCAGTGTTTATGCTTTATGCTTTATGCTTTCATGAATGGTTAATTGATATGCTGTTAACTAAAAAAGAAGAATCAAGTGTTTGAAGTGGAAGCAAGTTTTTGCACAACTGATTCAGCCCCCCTCTTAGTTGTGTGCCCTAGATCTAACAACCAGTACCAACCAAGTGGAAGATATTACCTTTAGTTTGAGCACCGGATGCAATCTCTATTTCGGATCTCTCAAAGATTTTGCATTTTCCATCCTTGAATTAGAGATCATGGCCTTTCTCCACCAACTATCCAACACTGAGAAGATTGTGCTTCAAACCTTCAACATATAGTACATTACCAGTTTTGTTTCTTCCATCAAAAGAAATAGTTCCCCTTCCTTTGATTCTACCAGCAGAATTATCACCAAACTTTGCCACTCCTCCTTCATACCTTTCCAAATCTATGAACTTATTTTTGTCACCTGTCATGTGGTGAGAGCAACCACTATCAATGACCCAATCATTCTTTTCTTCAACTCGGGCAGCCAGAGCTCTTTCTACAACTTTATGATTGATAGATACAGAGGATATTGGTTCTTCTTCCTTGATGGCAATAAACACCCATTCACTTCTAGATTTGTTTCCTATCTCTGATTCATCATCTGTTACTCCTTCATTATCATCTTCTTCATGAACATAGTAATAATTCTTTTGGAACCTTGATCTGTTAGGATTTGGCTTTGAAAATCTTTCTGGACATCTTGAGGCAAAATGACCAATCTTATTGTAGTTAAAACACTTAAAAGGCAATTTTCCTTCATACTTATCAGATCCTCTTGGTAGTCTCTTTGCAATGAGGGCTTCAAGTTGAGCAGTTTCTTCTTCTTCTTCTTCCAGGCCTTTTCTTTCTTTTTCATACCATGACAGTTTCCTTGATGAGTTCTCTCCCGGATCAAATCCTTGTTTACCTTTCACAGAGGCACTGGCTTTGAATGCAGATTCAGTTTTGGGGGGATCATCTCCAAACTCGATCATTTCAAAAGCTGCCAGTTTGCTAGCCAATTGGTCTCTTGTGACAGTTGTATGGGCTCTGAATTCATCAATGGCAGCAACCTTGATTTTGTAAGAGGCGGGAAGGGATCTAATAATTTTACCAACAATCTCATTTTCATCCAAGACTCCACCAGAATTTCTAATTCCACAAACCAGCTCATTCACTCTTGGCATAAAAGTGGTAATATTTTCATCATCTCTCATCTTCAGTTTTTCAAATTTTCCTTTTAGACTCTGTAACCTTGCACATTTAACATACTTGTCTCATTCATGCAAAAGTTCCAATTTAATCCAGATCTCATAGGCAGTTGGTAGGTCAATAACATTTGAGAGCTCTGAGTCAGTTAATGCACTTAGAAGAGCCTCTTTGGTCCATAGATTGTTTTCAGCATTTGTGATTTCATTTAGGGTTGTCAGACCACCCTGTGGAGGTAGATACGCTTTTGTGACCATGGACCAGTACGCCATTCCCATACACTACAAGTGACATTTCATGTGACCTTTCCAAAGAGCAAAGTTAGTTCCATCAAACTTTAGAGTATCCTTCTTGTATGACGACATCTTAGATCTCCTCAAGCGGTTAAGCTCCTTTTAGAGGAACTTAGCTCTGATACCAATTGTTAGACTTAGGGCACACAACTGAGAGGGGGGGTGAATCAGTTGTGTGAAACTTTCTCAAATTAAACACTTAAATCTTCTTTAGTGATTAGCAGAATATTAATCATGAACCATAATGCATTCAAATCAAAAGTAGAAACATATCAACACATAAGACACCAAGATTTTGACGTGGAAAACCTGGTTAAGGGAAAAACCACAGGGTGATTAACCCAAGAATGTATTCTCTGTTAGAAGAATAGAAAGAACAAATGGTACATGCCAATCAGGGCTCACTGCCTACAAGAGACACACTGTCTAAAAAGAAATAAGTATCACCTTCATGAACTAGAGAATAGCATCTTCACCATGCTTGAATCATTTCCATTTAAGCCCAATACTTCTGCTCTACTTTTTGTACTTCTCCTCGCTACCACACACTCATCACTGCAAGACACACTTTGAAATGACTTCACAATCCCTTATTTATACACGACATTGACTTAGGAATAATCATCTAAGTTAGAAAACACCTACAAGAACATCCACAAGACGTGTAATACATCCGATCGGCCAGTCTTAGGAAGAACACCAATATTCGGTGGTCATTCTTCAAATGCAAATTCTAACTTCAATGCGGACCACTAGCATGAACTAGACATGATCCAATGATCATCATAACCTCCCCTGAATCATCAAGAACATCTGCACTTCATCAACCTTCTGGAATTCTTCTCTCCTCTATTTGGAGCTTCAAGAACATAATCTGTCATCACTGTCACAAATGAATAGGCTCTTCTGGACCTTCAAACCATGAACCAATCTAGTTGATACTTCGTAGGGATGCCCTCAACACTCCATTAAATCTACAAAATGGGATAATGAATTTTCAGATCTCACCGGACCTATCTGTGACACTTTGTCACCTCTGAACACTTGCCGGAACCGGTTCTACTTGAGTGACCATAACTTCTTCAGATCTTCATGCAGACCTCTAAAAAATTGACTGGAGAATCTCAATACTTATATCTACAAACCCTTTAAACCACATCCTCTGATCCTCAACCTATTGAGGACTTTTGCCTTCTTGTCATCACTGTTCTTCACTATTCCTGATTGAGACTAATTTTCTCAATATCCTCAGCACACAGCTCATCTAATCCTTCTCATTAATGTAACATGAGTATGTTAACATCAATGACAACACCGGTTAGGCCCATACTTGTAAACATGTGCAGCAATTCACTCCGTTAATGGAGGTTTCCTAGCCCAAAGAGGTTACGCTCAATGGAGTTTTGGGGGAAACATTCATCAGTGTAACACAACAGCATCCGTTGTTTGTGGCTTTCGACACAAACACTTTTCTTATATAGTGGCTTGGAAGAACTTGGATTTAGCTTGTTACTGCTTGGGTCATACCCCTTCTCACACTAGGAAGGCAGACTCTCTAAAGATAATAACAAGTTCTCATGCACCCAAGATTTGTTTGATAGGCAAGGGGGGAGGATACTTTTGTTATTAAATTTGGGTTACACACATACACAACAAGCAAGCAAAAAAAAGATGAAACAAGCATGTTCATTTTCTTGTGAGCTTTATCTTTTTTTTTTTCAGTCCTACGCATTGGATACATTGTCACCTTGGTCTTATATACCTTGGTGCATATCATCCATTTCTATATCAAATAAAGGATTGTTCAACTCAAGTCAGTATAAAAAATCATCATAATAAATCCATCATTCTTATTTCATCCTGTTATGTAGTAAAATGTCCCCTAGGACTTGTACCTCCTAAGTTTAGCTCCTGGTTCCCTTGTTTTTAATCATGCATGTTCATTTTAACTCCTGATGCAAAATCCCTGAAAACCCATGTCAAATGGGGCTAGAGGGACATTGTTGAACCTAATCCCACCTTAAAAATGAGGCCTAGGGCTTGGGTACTCATGCCCTAATCTTGCCCTATTTGGTTAGGACCTAAATTTTGAATGTCAGTTATGTGACCGTTAAAAGGTCCTATTGCTGACATCTTAAGTTTGAATTATGAAATTTGTTGCGAGAATGCATATATAACCATGTTTAGGGTTTCATTTGTAAACTAGAAGATGATTATGAACTTTTGATGAACTTATGATTTTAGAGCATTCAAAGCATTCATTGTGGCAGAGCAGACTTGTCTTGTTATTGTGTTTGTTATACAGATTTGGCTTCATCTTCTAATGTGTTAAAGGATTTTCATCTACATGTGAGATACACCTCTAAGGTGATATCTATTTGTGTTGAATCAACCATTTATTGATTCATTTTTGTCTCTATCCTGCAAGGACACACACTCTTCATCAAACAATGTTGTTGGATAGCTTGAATGCCATTTCAAGGCTTGATTGAGGCAAGCTCCTAAACACCACAACATCCAACCCCATTCCATGTTATTATAGGTGATAGGTGTCCTATCTTGTAGAGTGGAGTTGTAGAAGGTTATAATAGAGTGTGCAGATTCTAGATCTAAGAAGAAAAGCATTGCAAGGGCTTGGGCACCCACCCCGAAGCCCTCCAGATTTGTAGGGTAGAAAATCTCTAAGACAATGGTGATCAGTAGAAGATAAGTTCTAGAAATCCCTGAAGAAGTTCCTACCTTGGGCTTGGGTGCCTTCTCTTTAGCTCCCAACATTTCCACATCCCGAATCTTGAAACCTAGTATGTATCAACTCTGAATATAACATCTTTGTGTGCAAGCATTTGTCGAGATTCATCTGTTTGTTTACAATTTTGCATAATTATGGTTTTAAGCATAATCAAGCATTAAATTAATACATTAATTAGTAAATTCCAAATTTTCCTATCATTACAAGTGACAACCAGCCTATAGTCAAGCTGAAAAAATGATGATTGATTGATTGGATTAAAGATGGTAGTGATGTCATTGTGGAGAATGATATATCACTAGAGCAACAAAAGGATGTGTTGACACTCATTTTGACCAGGGGTTGATTTGTCATGATCAGGAGGTTTCTTCATTTGAAGCCTTTATCTTCTTGCCCATTTTTTCTAAGTGTTGGACCTCCTCAGCATTTTTCAACTACAGCATCATGTTTTCCTGAGGAGGAGGTCATCATCATCATCTTGTCTTCGATGGTCTGCATCATCATGTTCTTCGTCGACTGGGTTTTTCATCGTCATCATCATCGTATTCAGTCATCGGGTGATGTTTGGTTTTTATCATGATGATGCTGCCGAGCTACAGTGCGCCCTCATCTGCTTACGAGGGTGATGTTTCAAAGTCTCCGGTGATCTTCCATTTATCACCTTGCGCGAGCATGATGATGATGTTGCTTATTCTTTGAATTGCTCGACCTATCTTGTTTTTTCCTAAGGGTCGTGTTCATCATCATCATATTTCCAGTTATCATCCTGCTGCTTGCGGAGGTCATCATATTTTCTGCCTTCATGATATTTCGCCGGGGTGATATTTTTATCATCGGGTGATCTTGGTTAACATCATCCTGATGATGTTGTTGAAGAGTTGTAATTGCGACCCGATATTCACTAGGGTCATCATATTTTGGAACGTCAGGATGATCTTAGTCAATATCATCCTGATGATGTTGTATCACTTCTTGTTCTTTGTTTCTCATCCTGATGATGCTGACGTCATCCGTATATCAGGGTGATATTTTTCTTTCTGCCTATCTGCATCATGATATTCGCAAGGAGGGGGTGATATTTTCATATCACCCGGATATATGTTTGTTCGAACATCATGATGATGTTGATATCAAGGAGATATCCGCCTGCTGGTTTCGCGTGTTATCTATTGAGGGTGATCTTTTCAAGCAGCATCATCATATTCAGTTTTCGCCTCGATCTTACAGAGGAGCTACAGTGCAACCTGATATTTGAACGTCAGGAGGATATTTCCAAATATCCGGTTGTCTTCCGAATATCATGATGATGTTAATATGATGATGACGTCATCAAGGTCCGCGGGGGTCATATTTCTAACAACTGATCATCTTGAAGAGACCTCCTGATATTTGCAAATATGATGATGACGTCATCCGGATGTGAGGAGGTGCGCAGTAGGCGGATATGATGATGACGTCAGCAGGATATGATGATGACGTCATCAGGATGTTCATCGGCCAGACTTTTGTTATAAGCTCAGCAGGAGGATGTTCCTCCGAAGGATCAGGTTGTGCCGATTATCATGAAGGTTATATTTCAAATATCATGATGACGTCAGGGTGATTTTTCGAACAACAGGATATCATGCTGCTGGAAGATGATGATGATGAAGTCTATACTAGTGTCGTCAGGAGCAAAAGTACCGATATGATATATGCTCATGACCTAGTATATAAGGTGTTATTGAGGTCATCGCGGGGTGCATGTGGGATATTGTTATCCTGCATTTTCAAATATCATGATGATGAGTCTCGGCGGGAAATGCTTGCGAATGCAGAATTGATGTTCTTCCCGAGGCCGCGGGTTGGTGCGCCATCAATGGCGATTGTTGCAGAGGTATGGGCGATGGCGTGGGTCGATCTTGTACCCGACTGAGGGTGTACATGAGCGGACAGGGGCGCAGGGCTCGAGAAATCTTCCTGTCTCCTCCCCTACCTACTGCATTCAAGTTTGGGCGCCAATCTGGTTGTGTTTGAGCGCCATTTTCATGATACTGTGTATCTGGCGAAATTTTGGTCAACATTGTAATTAATTGCTGAGCACCTACCTGGCTGTTATAAGCAGGTTGTGTTGCTCGTTTGAAGGGTTGTTGAAAGTTGATGATTTTGGCTCTGTAATGCATGACAAGCTGATCTGGTTGCTCTGTACAGCTTACCTGTGAGTTTATGTATCTCTTGTTGTTTGTTTTTGGCATGAACCCACTGATTTCATGATTAAACTTATATGAGAAATATTGTTTGGCATGTGCTGTGTTAATTCTGTCTCCAGTATTGCATGTATCCTTCTTCTGAATCTGGATGTTTGGTAATGTTTAGATTCTAGAGCATAGAATTCCTGTGTTGAATGTCTGATCTTTTAACTTCTATTCAAGGGGTAGATTAAACTATTTTCAGGTTGAACATTGGGAGGGATATACTGCAGTAGGGATACCATAAGTAGAGATAACCTAACACTTTGTATTGGGAGATGCCTGTAAGGCAGGTATCACATAGATCCCCTTGAAATCCAGTTTTAGTTGTTTATGCTGATCATTCACAGGTGTATGTCTATTGACTCCAGGCCCTGGATAGGCACCAATCATGCTTTGTTTTGTGTTATAAACATATCCAGCTTTGCATCCACACTTAAACTCCAAAGCAAAATCTAAAACCAACATTAGGACATTAGAGTTAGTTTCAGGAACCTCAGTCCTCTGTCTACAACTGCAAATAGGCCCAAAGCTAGCCCCTTTGCCCTTATCTTTCAGTTTTGGTCTACTTACAGGAGGACTATCTGCTTTCTGTCAACATCCCAGCCTTGCATGCATATCCTCATGGATGTTGAGTAGGGAATACCCCCCTAGGTCTTGCAGAGCCTGAAGAAGAAGAGGAGATAAAATATAGAGTCTATCTCCTATACTGTTGACCCCCTGGCCCAGAGCTCCTGTTGATCACTGATGGCTACCTTGTAGGGATATCTGGGAATAAGCATCCAGTCTGGGAAAAAGTCAACAGAAATTGGCGACTCTACTGGGGAATGAGAAGTAAAAGTGCTATCTAATCATCTCCAGTGATATATATGTGACCCATCTGAGTCAGCAACAGAAGAAAACACCCTGGGGAACCTTGTGAAAGAACCCTGGTTTTCAGAAGAAAACAATTCCTAGCAATAGGTGGCGACTCCGAAGTAATCTCCCAACCGGTCAAAGTAAATTTATATGCAGGGGAGAAGATCCCAACAAAATCCTCTATTTGAAGAGTTACCATTAACAAAAGGAATGATGTATAGAAGAAAGGGAACTGTCTCAGCTAGTCATGAGAGCTCCCCCAGAAAAAGTGATGATGTACAAGATAACCCTAGGCCATCAGGACAGCATGCTCCTTATTTTTCAAGTGCAGAAGCTGATATCCAAGGTGCATATGAGAGGCAACAGGGTGGTAGTATGAGAATGAGGTCAGAGGTGTTCCAAGAACGCCCTTTTTTAGACCCAAGTGAGAGGTTTGAAGAGGCAGAGTCCCTAAGGGATGATGAAGATGATGACCCAAATGGTATGAGACCATCTACCTCCAGACCTAAGGATGAACAATTGGCAGAAGAAATCAAAAGCCTAAGAGCAGAACTAGAATACCTACAAGCCATGAAAATCAGAGATGATATACAGCAGAAAGTGCAAGCCTTGAGAACTGCCCAAAATAATTCAGTTCCTACCTTAGAAAATGCAAATATGCAAAGACATCAGCAAAGATATGAAATGCAACATCAGCATCATGATGACAGACAAAATGTGAATGATGCTAGGATACCACTAAACAATGCAGGAAACCAAAATGCAAATAGAAATGTTAATGTTAATCAGCCAAACAGACAGCCCATGCAGTTGGACAGATTCAGACAGCTGGTGTTTGATGGTATTCCTGGGTATCCTAACCCTATTGATAAGCATCTGAGGCTGCAAGTGCCTAAGTTTTCAGGAAACAATACAGTGTCAGGAGAAGATCATCTAAAGGCCTTCCAAAATGTCATGGATAATTTTGAGGTTGAGCATGAGGATGTTTTCATGAAGTCATTCATGCAATCCTTAATAGATGAGGCAAGAGAATGGTACAGGAATCTGCCTGACCGGAGTATATCATCATGGGATGATTTTAAGAGGATGTTCAAGGAGCAGTATGGTGATAAAACTGACCCTAGCTTCTTTGTAAATGAGTTCACCAGCATCACCAAAGGGTCAAATGAGCAGGTTGCAGACTTTAATGCAAGATTTACTAAAGTGTTGAACAAATTGCCACATCATATGAGGCCAAATGAACCAATGTGCATAATTTTGTACATCAATGCCTTTGATGCAAAGACTGCATATGGACTGAGAGATAAAGGTCCTGCCACTCTCAGGGATGCTTTCAGGATTGCAGTAAATATTGAAAACAATAGGAAAGCATCAGGCAAGACAAATAGAAGGGATGATGTAAAAATTCTGCAGAATCCAAATAAGCCTCAGAACACTCAAGGTAGTACATCTGCTCCTGAAGATAAGATAGACAAATTGGCAAATGTTGTTAAGGACCTGAGCTACAGATTAGCTAGAAGTGAAAAAGGGATGGGTCCTGATAGGCAAGTCTATCAAAGACAGGAAAAGAGGCCATCATTACATGATATGCCTTATAACACCAATTGGCATGATGGTAAGCCTGTATATCCACGTAACAACACAAGTCAGAGGGCTCAACATGCCAAGGAAACTCCTGATCCCCTGAAGAAAACTATAAATATTGCTGATGATGCTCCGTGGTGTATAATCTGTCAGATGCCACATTCACAGTCACAGTGCATGATTGCCCAATCTTTGTATGATAATGCTACATCTTGTAATGAGTGCAATGAGCCACATCATGTGCAGGATGATGATGTTAACATGATGTCTATAGGCAACGGATATACTCTTTATGATGCTGATGACAATACAGATCATCAGGTTCAGGCCTGCCAACAGTCCCCATATGATGAAGATCATGAGGATAATTATGTGTATGCTCAGAACTCACACAATTTTCTGAGTAGCTTACACCGACCTTCTGATGAGGAAATCAGAGCCTTCACAGCTGCAGCAGTTGCTCAGGTCAAGAGCAACTACAATCTCAGAGGTAAAAATCAGGTTGGCAGCCCACATCAGCCGAAAGATATTTCTGCGGGTCAGCAGATGCATAGTCATAAAGGAACTGAACCACAAAAAAGGCAGTGGGTAAATAACAAGCAGAACTTTAGATACAGAACAGGTCATGATTTCCAAGGACCAGAAGACAAAACCCCTCAGGCTGAAGATCAAAGTAGAGGTTCCCAAGACAGGAATGATGATCAGGGAACTATGAGAATGAAAGCTAAGTCAGCTCAGGATAAAAGCAAGATTGTGGAGCAAGCTACAACTGTTGTACAAAACTGTGCTCCATTTGATATAGCCCAGATCCTCACTCAGGTAAAGGTCTCTGTTCCACTTATGGAACTCATGAAAGTGGAAGAGATCAAGAATAGGGCAATATCCCTAATCTCAGGGGTACCTTTTCAAGCTAAGCAAAATGATCAGACCCAGGGTGAGAAACAGGTCATGTGCAATGAAGAAGATGAGACTCCTGAAGTCTATTTAGGAATGACCATGACAAAGTGTCCTTCACAGGTGGAACCATTTTATGTTTCCCTGGTTATAAATGGTAAAATAATTAGAAATTGTATGCTTGACTCTGGAGCATCTACAAATGTCATGCCTTTGGCTATCATGCAACAAACTGGATTAAAGATTGACAAGGCATGTGGGAAATGTTATGCTATGGATGCCAGAGAGGTACCAGTTATTGGAATCATGAAGGATGTAGATTTCAAGCTGGCAGCATTTCCTGAAAAAAGATACAAAATGAATATAACAGTGGTTGACATCAAGCCACAGTATGGTATGCTGCTGTCAAGAAGATGGGCAGCACTAATTGGTGGAAGTATGCAGCTGGACCTATCATATGCCATGATTCCAATGAATGGCAGGGATGTCAAGCTAATTAGAGAGCAAAGATCATCAGAGACAGTGGAAGACCAAGAAGCAAATGAACAGGTGTGCTTTGTAGACACTGACTGTGATAACTTCAAGGTTGTCTCAGATGATGCAGAAGACAAAAAGAAAAATGCCTGTGTTGGAGAGCTAGATCAGCAAGGGTTATGGACCATGTTTTTTGATGGAGCTTGTGCAAAAGAAGGCTCTGGAGCTGGAGTTGTCTTCCTGTCTCCAACTGGTAAGCTCCTCAAATCCTCTTTCTTGCTGAGGTTTGATTGCACAAATAATATTGCAGAATATGAGGCTTTACTTTTAGGCCTGAATATTGCTCTCAAACATGGAATTAAGATGTTAAGAGTATTTGGAGACTCTGAGCTGATTGTATCCCAAATCAGAAATAAGTATGCTGCAAAGAATAAAAGACTGAAGCAATACAAGCATGTTGTTTGGGATACTATTGAACTTTTTGATGCATTTTCAATTGGCTGGGTAGAAAGGTCAAAAAATGTTATGGCTGATTTCTTAGCTAATATTGCAATAAGACCAGATGACATCACTCTGTCAGGTGTCACAGATATAGAAGTTAAAATTAGGCCTGCCATACCAGAAAACATATGCAGTTGGCAAGTTTTTAATGATGATAGGGATTTGCTGAAATTTTTGCACTGCATAGATGAGTATGAGAATCAACAGATTGATTTCCAAGCTTTTGTAGAGACTGTAAATGGAAAAGACACCCTTGTGGGAAAAGAGATCATCCAGTTGAAGACTAACAAGATCCCTAGAGGGTTAGTGGCTTTGGAAAGAGCCTTTGACAGTAGAGACAAAATGGTCACAAAGACATCCCCCACAAATAAGGAGGATTTAGAAGAAATAAATTTGGGGACATCTCAGGCCCCTCAGAAGGTATATATTGGCAAACAGCTCAAACCACATATAAGAAGTATGCTGATTGCATTGCTAAAAAGGTATAAACATGTTTTTGCTTGGTCATATGAGGACCTAAAAGCTTATAGAGAAGACTTATTCCAGCATGAGATCCCACTGAAGCCTGAAGCTAAGCCATTTAGACAGAGGCAAAGGCCTATAAATCCTACCTTAGCTCCCAAGATGCAGGAAGAACTCAAAAGGCTCAGGGATGCTGGAATAATTGTGCCCATCAGACATTCAACTTGGGTTTCTAACCTTGTCCCAGTCAGGAAAAAGAATGGTGATATTAGGCTTTGTGTGGATTTCAGGAACTTGAATGTATCCTCTTTGAAGGATAACTATCCATTGCCTAATATGGAAGCTATGTTGCAGAGAGTGACTGGTTGTGAACTCCTATCCATGATGGATGGATTTTCAGGATATAATCAGGTAAAGGTAAAGGAATCAGAACAATATAAGACTGCCTTTACCACTCCATGGGGAACATATGTGTATGTTAGAATGCCATTTGGACTAACAAATGCAGGTGCTACATTTCAAAGAGCAATGGATGTTGCTTTTGCAGGGCTGATTGATTCAATCCTGGCAGTATATCAGGATGACCTGACTGCCTACTCAAAGAAAGAAGAGCAGCATTGTATGCATCTGGAGCAGATCTTCATAAGAGCACTAGAATATGGTATTTCTTTAAACCCAAAGAAGTGTGCCTTTGGAGTAGTTGAAGGAAAACTTCTGGGACACATTGTTTCCAAGGATGGAGTCAGGATAGATCCAGACAGAGTGGCAGCCATTGACAGGATCCAGATGCCAAAAACTGTGAAAGGAGTTCAGTCCTTCTTTGGACAGGTAAACTTTGTCAGAAGATTTGTTCCCAACTTTGCAGAGATCACAAGGAACATTTCCAAGATGATGAAGAAGGATGCAACTGTCAACTGGGAAAGGGAAGCAACAGAATCATTTCAGAATATCAAAGAGGCAATAAAGATGGCCCCTGTTCTTAAATCTCCTAATTTTTCTAGGCCATTTCAAGTGTTTTCTTTTGCTTCCTTTCATACTGTAGCTGCATGTTTGTTACAGAAAAATGAAGATGGTTTTGAACAGCCCATTGCTTTCTTCAGTATGTCCCTGCAGGCCTCTGAATTGAAGTATGATATTATGGAAAAGCAGGCATATGCACTTGTTAGAGCTATTAAAAGTTTCAGACCATACTTGGTAGGGTCACATATAATTGCATATGTACCTCATGCTGCAGTCAAAGACATATTCACTCAGCAGGAGGTGACTGGAAGAAGGTGCAGATGGATAAACAAACTGCAGGAATTCAACATAGACATACAGGTTACTAAGTTGATAAGAGGACAAGGACTAGCCAAGATGATGGCACAGTCAAACTTGGAAGCATGCCAAGTTAATGCAGTCCAAGATGAGAATGTAAGTGCATCAGGATCTGAATGGTACAAGGATATTGTCTATTATTTGCAAAATCTGAATTGTCCCTCCCATTTCAGTGACAATCAAAAGAGGACTCTGAAGCTACATGCAATCAGGTATGTTGTTGTTCAAGGTGAGCTGTACTGGAAAAATCCTGATGGTGTGCTGCTGAGATGTGTGGATAAGAATATGGCTAACAATATCTTGATTGAATGCATAAAGGATTATGTGGTGGCCATTATACTGCCCAAACAACAGCTCATAAAATTCTCAGGGTAGGATATTGGTGGCCCACTCTCTTTTCAGATGCACAGAGGTTAGTAAGAAAATGTGACCCTTGCCAGAGATTCTCAGGAAAGCTGAAATATCATGGTGCTTTACCCCTCAGAACTGCACCTGTGGATGCTCCATTCCAGCAATGGGGAATTGATTTTATAGGGGAAATTGCAGACAAATCAAGTGGGGGACACAGTTGGATTTTGGTGGCAACTGACTACTTTACCAAATGGATTGAGGCCATTCCAACTAAAAGAGCTACAAGTAAGGTGGTGACAGATTTCATACTAGAGAACATCATCATCAGGTTTGGAGTACCATCTAAAATAATCACTGATAATGCTATGTGCTTCAGATCAGGTGAGTTTGTTGATTTTTGCAACAGGTATGGGATAAGCCTGTCATATACATCACCATATCACCCACAAGGAAATGGTCAAGCAGAATCAAGCAATAGGAGCATCATGAAAATTGTCAAGAGGATACTGGACAAGAACAAGAGAGCTTGGGACTCAAAGTTGAATTTAGCAGTATGGGCTGACAGAGTGACTGTGAAAAGGGCTATTGGGAAGTCACCTTTTGAGCTAGTATATGGTGCATCAGCTAGACTGCCCATAAACAATCTCCTACCAGTTTACAGATTCATTCAAGAGTATGATGAGGACATTGAAGATCCCATGACAGAAAGGGTGAATCAGCTGGTTGCATTGGATGAAGACAGAAGGAGAGCCCACCAGATCAATCTCAAAAGACAACAAGGGATGAAATATCAGTTTGACAGGAGAACTACAAAAAGGAAGTTTCAAATTAATGATCTGGTGCTTATTTGGAATGCTAAAGATCAGGAAAAGGGTAAACATGGCAAATTTCAGCCCTTATGGATGGGCCCATATCAGGTTTGCAATACTCATGGGGAGGATTCTTATTTCCTCCAGGCCCTAGATGGTGAAATTCTGGAATTGCCTGTGCATGGCCAATTCCTTAAGTTCTATTTTACATGAATATCTGGTTGCTGTGCACATTTGTAAAATATGTATGTAGTGTAAATGCCTTGTACAGCTCGCATTTTTTGGCTTTTTGTCAGGTCTGCCCGGAGATCTGGTTCTCGCTGCAGGTTTCACCTGCACGTCCCCATTCGGAGCCACTGTTGACACTCATTTTGACCAGGGGTTGATTTGTCATGATCAGGAGGTTTCTTCATTTGAAGCCTTTATCTTCTTGCCCATTTTTTCTAAGTGTTGGACCTCCTCAGCATTTTTCAACTACAGCATCATGTTTTCCTGAGGAGGAGGTCATCATCATCATCTTGTCTTCGATGGTCTGCATCATCATGTTCTTCGTCGACTGGGTTTTTCATCGTCATCATCATCGTATTCAGTCATCGGGTGATGTTTGGTTTTTATCATGATGATGCTGCCGAGCTACAGTGCGCCCTCATCTGCTTGCGAGGGTGATGTTTCAAAGTCTCCGGTGATCTTCCATTTATCACCTTGCGCGAGCATGATGATGATGTTGCTTATTCTTTGAATTGCTCGACCTATCTTGTTTTTTCCTAAGGGTCGTGTTCATCATCATCATATTTCCAGTTATCATCCTGCTGCTTGCGGAGGTCATCATATTTTCTGCCTTCATGATATTTCGCCGGGGTGATATTTTTATCATCGGGTGATCTTGGTTAACATCATCCTGATGATGTTGTTGAAGAGTTGTAATTGCGACCCGATATTCACTAGGGTCATCATATTTTGGAACGTCAGGATGATCTTAGTCAATATCATCCTGATGATGTTGTATCACTTCTTGTTCTTTGTTTCTCATCCTGATGATGCTGACGTCATCCGTATATCAGGGTGATATTTTTCTTTCTGCCTATCTGCATCATGATATTCGCAAGGAGGGGGTGATATTTTCATATCACCCGGATATATGTTTGTTCGAACATCATGATGATGTTGATATCAAGGAGATATCCGCCTACTGGTTTCGCGTGTTATCTATTGAGGGTGATCTTTTCAAGCAGCATCATCATATTCAGTTTTCACCTCGATCTTACAGAGGAGCTACAGTGCAACCTGATATTTGAACGTCAGGAGGATATTTCCAAATATCCGGTTGTCTTCCGAATATCATGATGATGACGTCATCAAGGTCCGCGGGGGTTATATTTCTAACAACTGATCATCTTGAAGAGACCTCCTGATATTTGCAAACATGATGATGACGTCATCCAGATGTGAGGAGGTGCGCAGTAGGTGGATATGATGATGACGTCAGCAGGATATGATGATGACGTCATCAGGATGTTCATCGGCCAGACTTTTGTTATAAGCTCAGCAGGAGGATGTTCCTCCGAAGGATCAGGTTGTGCCGATTATCATGAAGGTTATATTTCAAATATCATGATGACGTCAGGGTGATTTTTCGAACAACAGGATATCATGCTGCTGGAAGATGATGATGATGAAGTCTATACTAGTGTCGTCAGGAGCAAAAGTACCGATATGATATATGCTCATGACCTAGTATATAAGGTGTTATTGAGGTCATCGCGGGGTGCATGTGGGATATTGTTATCCTGCATTTTCAAATATCATGATGATGAGTCTCGGCGGGAAATGCTTGCGAATGCAGAATTGATGTTCTTCCCGAGGCCGCGGGTTGGTGCGCCATCAATGGCGATTGTTGCAGAGGTATGGGCGATGGCGTGGGTCGATCTTGTACCCGACTGAGGGTGTACATGAGCGGACAGGGGCGCAGGGCTCGAGAAATCTTCCTGTCTCCTCCCCTACCTGCTGCATTCAAGTTTGGGCGCCAATCTGGTTGTGTTTGAGCGCCATTTTCATGATACTGTGTATCTGGCAAAATTTTGGTCAACATTGTAATTAATTGCTGAGCACCTACCTGGCTGTTATAAGCAGGTTGTGTTGCTCGTTTGAAGGGTTGTTGAAAGTTGATGATTTTGGCTCTGTAATGCATGACAAGCTGATCTGGTTGCTCTGTACAGCTTACCTGTGAGTTTATGTATCTCTTGTTGTTTGTTTTTGGCATGAACCCACTGATTTCATGATTAAACTTATATGAGAAATGCTATTTGGCATGTGCTGTGTTAATTCTGTCTCCAGTATTGCATGTATCCTTCTTCTGAATCTGGATGTTTGGTAATGTTTAGATTCTAGAGCATAGAATTCCTGTGTTGAATGTCTGATCTTTTAACTTCTATTCAAGGGGTAGATTAAACTATTTTCAGGTTGAACATTGGGAGGGATATACTGCAGTAGGGATACCATAAGTAGAGATAACCTAACACTTTGTATTGGGAGATGCCTGTAAGGCAGGTATCACATAGATCCCCTTGAAATCCAGTTTTAGTTGTTTATGCTGATCATTCACAGGTGTATGTCTATTGACTCCAGGCCCTGGATAGGCACCAATCATGCTTTGTTTTGTGTTATAAACATATCCAGCTTTGCATCCACACTTAAACTCCAAAGCAAAATCTAAAACCAACATTAGGACATTAGAGTTAGTTTCAGGAACCTCAGTCCTCTGTCTACAACTGCAAATAGGCCCAAAGCTAGCCCCTTTGCCCTTATCTTTCAGTTTTGGTCTACTTACAGGAGGACTATCTGCTTTCTGTCAACATCCCAGCCTTGCATGCATATCCTCATGGATGTTGAGTAGGGAATACCCCCCTAGGTCTTGCAGAGCCTGAAGAAGAAGAGGAGATAAAATATAGAGTCTATCTCCTATACTGTTGACCCCCTGGCCCAGAGCTCCTGTTGATCACTGATGGCTACCTTGTAGGGATATCTGGGAATAAGCATCCAGTCTGGGAAAAAGTCAACAGGATGCAGGAACAATATATCCCATTGATGATGATTGGGTAAGGATTGATTGATAGGGTTGATAGCAAGATTGGAAACAAGACCAAGATATGCAATTGGATGATTTGGCTAGATTTCATGACTAGATTGACCTGGATTAAGGATTAAATGCATTTCATTAATTAGTAAATTCCAAATTTTCCTATCATTACAAGTGACAACCAATCTATAGGTGAATCCACTTGCAAAATTTGTGATTCAACTCAGTTAAATGCCCTTGAATGTGAGTAGTGAAAGGAGGATCTAGGCATATCATTCATTAAACCCTATTCCCACTTTTCCTACATAACACATCCATAATCATCTCCCTTGCATCCATCTTTTCATTTTCTCTATTTCTTTTCCATCTTTCATCTAACTTTTTCTTCATATCTCTTCTTTCGAGAGCTTATCCATGTACTTTGAGCCTACCTAACCTCTCAAGGGGGCATCATTCATTCCATTAATTTCTTCTACCATCATCTCTCCTTGTTACTATCACTTTTAGTGAATGGAGAATAACCGTCTCTTTTCCAATCATAATCTAATTATATTCTTTTAAACCATAGTCTTCTATTCAACATAACACTATGTTTTAAACTTCTTTGAAATGATGTTACTTTGTAACACTATATCAAAAAGGGAAAAAATGTAGACACTTAAAAATGGCTAACACATCATATCCCATATCATTTCATTCTTCCATATTAATTAAATAATTCTTAATTATTTAATCAACTAACATTTTCTCTACATATTAATTAAATAAGCAAATTAATTTCCATTTTCTCTCCATAAATAAATAAAATTAATATTTTATTTGTTTTCCAACATTATCCATGTGCACATAAAATTAAATAAATTATTTATTTAATTTTCCATAATTTTCTCTCATCACCCCACTATTCACTCGTAATCAAATCTATTAACAATTCGATCAAATTAGTTGACTAATCAATCAATTTAGGTAAGAGATCAATCTATTCAATCAACTCACCAATCAAGCTTGTTAACTCCCCTGGTTCATGAGAGGACTTGAGCACACTTGTCACTCTCTCATTCATTCAAATCCTCTCAATCAATTTCAATAATTGATCTCTCCAATTATTCTCCACCATTGATCTTCATTTGTGGAAATCTATAAATAAATCCTTTTCTAAGCCATAATAAAAGACCTTCATATTACAAGTTTATGCTGCTAAATCACATCCAAATCCTCCATTATCACACATGTCAAGGTTATGCTAAAGTAATTGAGCAATGCACATAAAATCATATCATTTGAATCAAGGAAGCATAGGTATTGGAGCTTGGTTTTGCTCCTTTCCACTCCCTTGAGAGGAATTTCATTTGAAAGGAAGATAATTGAATTATTTGTGTTGCCTTCATTGTTTGTTCTTCATTTGCACTTTTTGAAACCACAAATATCTATAGAACTACATTGACCTATGTGATCTCTTATAAAGGCTTGAGCTTGACATTATATTGTAATCATTACAATTCTTAATAATACAATTGGTTTGAAATTTAAAGGCTAGGTTTTTTCTTGGAAAAGTTTTCCCTGTTAACATTGTGTCCTTTTTTATTGTGTGTATATTTTTTTTGGCATAAAATGATTAATTTTCTTTACTGCAGTTCTCTCCTCATAAGTTAATAGCAAAAAGTTTTATTGGGCTTTCCTTTTAGTCACACCATTTGTAATATTATCTAAAATCTCTAGGCTCATGCATGATACCATAAATAGTGAGTAAGTAATTCTCATAAACGATCACAAAATTTCTCACATCGAAGGAGGTGGTAAGTAATGCTCAGAAATGATCACTTAGTGCCACATATTCTTAGGACATTAGAATGTCATGTGGACATTTGCACTAAGTGCTAGTGTTTGAGTGACATCAACCTTTGATTTCACATAACACCTTAGGATAGTGAAATAATTAAGACACTTAAAAAAATTGACAAAAACAATCACAATGGCTAAAAAATAACACAAACACAACATTTATGTGTTAGGGAAAAGGCTAAGGCAAAAACAAAAAATGAATTTAAAACACACTAGGGAAACAAACAATAAAGCAAGGCCAAAATATAGTTTTAAATTGCAAGGGTATGCAATTATTTACATTACACATGTTTTATAGTTTATTGCATGATTTTTGTGCTTACAAACACATGTTTATGAACAGTGTCATCCTTATGCTTATATCTTATGATTATATGTTTATGATCCTTATCAATAATTATACCTTATATGATTACATGTTATGAAATCTAGCTTGTACTTACATGCTAAACCTATCTAGTATACATGGTTATCACTATCTTCATGCTAGTGTACATTGGGGGCATCTTGTTGACCCCCTTATGAATTTACATGGTTACATCCTACATGATTATCTTATGCTTCTCACCTAATGCTATCTTATGATCTTTCTTCATGCCTTATAATTTGATTTTATCTTTTTCTCCTTACCTTCAAGTCCTTGCATACTATGTACATGAAATCAATTAGAGGTGGGTGTATATGTCACTAATGTTCCTGTAGAATAAGGAGATTGTGCAACTAGTTAGCTTTTGAGCTATCTAGGAGAGTCATATTCATAGTTGTTAAGTCCACACTTAGGGACTTTTACCTTTTTATCTCACCTTATATGGATGAGACATGTGTTCACCCATTTGGTGACACCTTTATCACACATGTTCTATGCACATGCAAGGTTGTTAGAGTCCACAACTACCTTCTCATCTCACCCCTTCTCTATATAATCAAGAGTTCATATGTAAATTGCAAGCTTTTGGGGCACACACATATTTTATGAATATATTATTTCATTTTGGCTCTATTGAAAATATATTATAGAAGGCATATTAATGTTTTGTAGTATCCAATGGGCTATGAGGATCAAATATCAGACTCAAACAACTAACATTCCTTTTGTGAGTATTTTTTGCAATGACAAACTCATAAATAAGTCATGTTTCCTCGTGGGGTCTTTTATCAAGTCTTTTCCATAGAGTCAAAGCTCATACTACTATCCACTTAGTTGAAATCTCTTAGCTTTTTAATTTTTACCTTTTTGAATATAGTTAAGGAAGTTGTAGTTAATGCTCATTTAAAATGTGTGACAAATGCTACTCATTTCATATCTTTTTCTATTTTTCATATTTTTGATGGAACACTCATTACGGAGAGTGCAAGAATCAACATCCATATTCATGTTCTAAGTGTTTCAAATTTTTAATTACCATCTTGATTACTTGTTTTACTTCAACATGCATTCTCATAGTAATTCACATGCACATTACAGAGGGGGGGAAATGCTTGCAAAATATAATGGTGAAAATTTCATCCCTATACTAGATTTTCCCTTATATTTTGGGTGGACTTATGCAATAAAAACCCAAGAAATGGAATATTCATGTATTATAATAATATCATGGCCCTAATCCAACCTAATTCTATCACTTTTGATCCCTAGGATCTAATTTCAATTCATTGATCTCCCATTCACACCCTATTTTAGATATGTAGGTGCAAAATTAACCCAAGTTAGTTTTGTAAATGTAGATTTGGACTCCAAACTTTTAAACATAAAATTCAAATTCAAAGCTTCACTCTAATTATTGTAATGCAGTCTAGCTTGAGGGTCTTACTAGGCAACCAATGCAAGCAACAAAACACACGGTTCCATCACAAAACCATTAATTGATTCAATTCTGACAAATTAAAATTTATGTTAATAGTTATTGGAACAAGAATTGCTATTACTCTTTGTAAGATCAAATTCAAGCATTTAAACAATCAATTTGTAAACATTCCATTCAATTTAACCCAATTTTAAAATTTATAGTTATTGGTAGCATTCAGTTCAAATTCAAGTATTTAGGTAAACAAATACAATAAATTGTTATCAAATCTATCCATGCCTGTTCAGATCTTTCTCTGTCAGCAAACAAGTTATTCACCCTTTGTCATGGCCTCTATTTTGCCACTACAATACAAACAAGTTTGTATCTCTTCAATTTCTTTTTGCAATCCTTCAATCAACTGTCCTCTAACTTTATTCTTTGTTCTACTTGTGCAATTCAATTTTCTTTGTTTTATAAGGAATTCCCCCTCTTCTTCTTAGCCGCCCCCTCTACACACACCTCTATGTAGTTTTTAAAACTCTCTTGCAGTGAACCTTAATCAAATGTTATCAATTTACCTTTATACTACTGAGTGTATTTTTGTTTTTGTCATTTTTTTGTCAAACTCCCTTCCAAGTTGACTCTTCTCCTACCATCAATGCCTTTTTTATTCAAAGTTCATGACAATAGTGTGAGAGTTTATGATTAACTCGAAACACTAGGATCACCTGCAAAACCTAAGGTTTACCTTCCATAAGAGAAAAAAGCAAAGAGGAATAATTTGCACAATAAGGATGTTAGAAATGAAAGCAACACTATTTCAATGGAAATTTGATTTGAATAAATTTCAGCAATCTCTAACTGTGTGTTATTAATGGAGATTGTAACACAGAAACAAAACTATGCTTCACAGAAATGTAAAATTAGAAATATGAACACATAACACAATGTTTAATGTGGAGAAAACCCTTTCAGGTAAAAAACTCCACACAGGAAAGAGGCCCAATGTTTGTATTAATCTGAAAAAGATTGTACAATACAACAACACTTCAACTCTCTCCACCAGTCTTTAATCCGATAGCATTCTGACAGCACTTGAGTACCTAAAATCTATATATGTAGCAACTAATACATGGCAAATACTTATAGAAACATTTTCTAACTCATCTTAGATGTTCACCTTCTCTCTCCTAAGATTCTCCAACCTGTAAACATTAATTACCATCTTACACATGTCCAAAAATAACCATGTAAAGGTTGGAAGCCCAAGACTAAATTTGGCCTCTTACATCATCTTATGACATGTCATAACTATCATAGATTCCATAAAAGAGTATCTTTCCAATATAGGAACCTTGGGCTAAATATAGCAAATATACAAATAACATATCTGTCATATGTGTCATAGAATCACAGAATCTTATGACAACTTGCAGTTGTCATAGATTCACTCACCAAACATTATGACAGTTGTCATACATGCCAAAAATAGTATATTCCTCAAGGGAGCATGCCTATCCTCATTTACTATGAGTTTTTACATTTGCCAACTGTAAATGTCACTTCGTAATTGCCACTGGTAACTCTGAAATTACAACTGTCAATGAGACTACCTCATTCCCTTATGGGTAATTACAAATAACAAATAATAAATGGAATAAAATACAATATTAGAATTTACAAGGTTAATGGAACCTTATTCCAACATTCTCCCACTTGACATTATACATTGTAAATCAACCCATAGGAAATCAAATGAAATAATCAGGCACTAGAAACAAGGCCAATGGCCTCTTTGCACCACACAAACTTCTCTGTGCTCATAGGCTTGGTCAATGAATCTGCAACATTCTCCCAAGTGTCTATCTTCTTCAACTCAATCTCTCTATTATGCATGATACATAGGATTTTTGGCCAAACATATAGCACTCTGGCTATCAAAACCAATCTGAATGATCCTGCAATCAAAACCAATACCTGTACACAGTCTCCTCAACCAAACTGCCTCCTTTGAGACATGAGTTGCAGCCATATACTCTACTTATGTGGTGGACAAAGAAACTGTGGGCTGCCTCTTACTCATCCAACTCACTGCACCTCTAAATAGAGTAAACACATAGCCACTAGTGGACCTTCGACTATCCAAGTCACCTGCCCAATCTGCATCAACAAAACCCTGTATGTCCAAAGATTTATCAGCACTATCAGTACCAAAATAAACCAAACAATGATTAGGAGTACCTGCAAGATATTTAAACACCATCTTTGCATAGTTCTGATGCTGTCTACTAGGGTTAGACATAAATCTGCTCAAAACTCCCACTGCTTGGGCAATATCTGGTCTAGTACAAACCATTGCATACATCAAACTCCCTACAACACTAGCATATGGCACATTAGACATATCCTCAGTCTTTGGACACATGTCTAATGAAAGCTTAGTACCAATGGGTAAAGGAACTCTAACTAGATTACAGTCCTACAAACTAAACCTCTGCAAAATAGTATTCACATACTTACTTTGTGACAACCAAAGCTTTCTATTAACTCTGTCCCTCCTAATCTCCATTCCCAAAATATACCTTGTAGCACCAAGATCCTTCATCTCAAATGCACCTAAAAGTTGGGCTTTAAGCTCACTGACCATACCCTTAGTATTGTTGAAAAACAACATGTCATCAACATACAAAGCAATAACCAGTATAGAATCATCAACACAATGAATGTAAACACAATGATCCTCCTCGCTTCTAACAAAACCCAATTTCAATACAAATAAGTCAAACTTTTGATACCACATTCTGAGGGACTGTTTCAGACCATAAAGAGACCTCTTTAACCTATAAATCCAATGTTCTTTTCCTTTTACCTCAAAACCTGTAGGTTGTTGCATATAAATTTCTTCTTCAAAATCTCCATGCAAGAATGCAGTCTTAACATCCATTTTCTCAATCTCCCAATCATAAGCTACAACAATAGATAAGAGAAATCTAATAGAAGTCAATTTAGCAATAGGAGATAATATCTCACCAAAATCAACTCCCTCTCTCTGGGAGTAGCCCTTGGCTACCAGTCTAGCCTTGTACTTCTCCAATGACCCGTCTGCTCCAAACTTCTTCTTGAAGACCCACTTACATCCTATGGCATTTCTTCCTTTGGGCAAACAAACAAGATTCTACGTGTTATTAGAGTCTAAAGCCATCATCTCCTCTTGCATGGCTAGCTGCCAAGACTTACTATCATCTGCAGAAATAGCTTCCCTGTAGGATCTAGGTTCATCGTTAGTACTCAATAAAGCATATACACAAATAAAATCTAGTGGGCTATACCTGTCAACTAGATTCTGTTGTCTTGTGGATCTCCTCAAGGGTGGAGTAAGAGACTCTACTCATTCTTTTGCATGATCATCTGTACCAACTTCTTCTATCACAACATATTCATGTTCATCAGAACTACTTGAATCTTCTTCTTCTTCTTCATCCGCCAATCCATAATTTTGTTCTTCCTGAGGTGCATCTTGCTGCTCTAAATCAAAGTGCACCTTCTTTACCTTTTCATCAAGTTTTCTTTTGGCTGCTCAGCTTCAGAAATATCTCTAAGTTCCCTGAAAATAACATCTCTAGAAAAGATAATCTTACAGGTTAGTAGATTCTAAAACTTATAACCTTTCACATTATCACCATATCTAATGAATGTACACTTTTCAGATCTAACTTAGATCACTTTTTCTTAGGCACGTGAATAAAAGCCTCACAACCAAAAACCCTTAAATGTGAAACAAAAGGTTTCTTACGTATCCACACTTCATAAGGTGTTGAATCAAGAGCCTTACAAGGAGATCTATTTATCAAGTAGCAAGTAGTACACACAGCCTCTGCCCAAAAGCACTTATCCAACTATGCATCACTAAGGATACTTCTGGCCCTTTCCATAATTGTTCAGCTTATCCTTTCTGCAACACCATTCTATTGTGGTGTACACGGAGTTGTCTTTTGTCTGATTATACCTACATGCTTGCAAAACTCATCAAATTCCTTAGAGCAATATTCCATCACTAAGACTAAGAACCCCCAAGAACTTAATCCATCACAAAAGTACAATCATGAATTCCCCCCATAATAGAGGAAGAAGTGGTGCAGGAGCACCTGAGGTGTCATCAAACCCCCATAAGGCACATTTTGAAGTTTTTGTGTTCTAAGAGACCATGGTTGTTAATAAGGTCTTGAAAGACCATTTCTCATGTTTTTTAATAAGGTCCAAGTGACCACTCTCATATGAAATGAAGTCATGTTAAGGTCCTTGAAGTATGTCTAGTCAAAGGAAGTCATGCAATGTAAGGTTTTCTAAGAGTTATTTTGTAAAACCAATGTAAACATGTGTTGTAAAGAGGGGGAAAACGACCCCACAATTGAAAAACAGTTGTAGACAGTTGAAAACCACCTTGCATATGTACAAATACCCTCACATACCCTGAGGAGAGGGGTTGGATGAATAAAAATCATGTTTTTGCCTGTTTTCCTTGTTTTTCTGTACTTTTTGACTGCAAATTTGCTGTTTCCAGCGTTGGTACGGTTTTGTACGGATAGATACAGAGGCAAGCCATATATGGTTGGAAAGAGGATTGAATAACCTTTCAAATGCATCTAGTTTGAGGTCCTAACTCCATTCCTAGAGGAAATTATCGCTATTTTTTCTGGAACTGCCTGTTTGACTGTGAAAACAAGGATTTTGAGGGTTTGCAATGCATTTTTGGACCTTTCCATGAATGTAGGATTCTGATTCTCATGGAATAGGTCCTTATTAACATGTAACATATGTTCCTAACCCTGACAAAGCAGGAGGAGTGTAAATGGGAGAGGTGATCACCGTTTGGAGTCAAGTTTGCATGTGAAAAGAGCATTGAGAATGGTGGCATGGTTATAGCAGCCGAAGATCCGTCTTAACAAGGTGATATTTTTATGATTGCTGTTGTTTAATATGGTCAATAGGATGGTGTTGGACCTTTGAATGAGGTCTGGAAGTGATTGGAAGTGGGAGATCTAGGAAGCCCTAGGTTTTGAGGCCTAGAAATGAGATTTTTGTATTGCAAACCTTAAATGTGCAAACCTCCTGATAAGACCTGGAAAATCCTTGGTTTTGAACCCTTTCCTAAGACTGTTTTTAGGTTTTAAGTGTGTGGGACAAGTTTGTCATAGGGTTCCTTTGTAAAATGGTCAATTTAGGCCTTGTAGGAAGGCAGCAAGGTGTTAGGACAGTCACATTTCGTCCAAAACAATAGTAGGTGAGTTTGAGATATGTTTTAGAAATCAATAGAGGGTATCCAAATCAGTCATTTGTTTCAAGAGTGTTTTGGGAAAGTTTGGAGAAAAGTACAGTTTAGTCGCTGAACAAGACTACAAGGATTAGGCCTGTTTAATGGGAATTGTCAAGAATCTATCAAATTGGTTTGTGAACCCTTTGGAACCTTGTTGGTTGGGGTAGGTTGAGACCCTAGAAGGTGCTAGAATTCATCTAAGAAGTTGGAATCCAAACTTAAGCCCTTTGGTGGAGTTTAGGACAAGAGGAAGGCTAGAGAAGTCTTATTGGTTGAAGCCCACAAACTATTGAAACCTTTTGATCTTGTTAGATTATCTTTGGAGACCTAACACCTCTGCATCATAGTGGTATCAGAGCAAGGGAGTAGATTCTTGAAGGTTGAGAGAAGAAAGTTTGGATAGTTGAAGGCAAGATGCCTCCAAAAGGTGGATCAGCAATTGCTAGGGAGTTGAAGGCCCTTAAAGAGCAAGTTGCAGCATTGGAAGCAAGAGATAGGAGGAGGAGAGTTGATGAAGGTGAGAGTGAGTCAGAGGAAGATGGTGGAGAAGAAGTTCCACAAGAGGAAGAATTGGATCCAGAAGATGCAAGGATGGCAAAACTTCTTAAGGCAGTTAGAGTGAGTGACCACAAAGCCAAGGCAGATTTACCAATGTATGGAGGGAAATTAGATGGTGAAGAACTTATAGATTGGATTGGGGCTTTGGAAAACTACTTTGAGTGTGAAGAAGTGGAAGAAAATCAGAAGGTTAAGGTGGCCAAATCAAGATTGAAAGGTCATGCTTTGTTATGGTGGGATTGTGTGCAGGCTGATAGGTGGAAGAAAGACAAGCCAAAGATCACTTCTTGGAGCAAGATGGTGGAGAGGTTGAAGGCAAAGTTTCTGCCCAATGACTACTATGTTCAGTTGTACAAAAGGCTGCAAAATCTGAGACAAAAGGAGAAGGATGTGCAAGCATATACGGAAGAGTTTCATAAGTTGGATATTAGAACAGCACATGAGGAAGATGATGAAGAAAAGGTAGCACGGTATCTCAATGGTTTGAGGTACAATATCCAAGATGAACTCAGTCTCACAACACCAAGGACAGTTGAAGAATGTTACAAGCTAGCTATGAAGGCTGAAGAAAAGTTGCAAAGAAGGCAAGAGAGACAAGGAAGAGGTAGAGGAAATACCAATAGAGGAAGAGGAACAAGATCAATCCAAGAAGACCAAGGAGACACAAGCAAAGGTAAGGACCAAGTTTCTGATTTTAGAGGGGGATTTAGAGGCACCAGAGGTGGAGGTAGAGGTTCTAATGTTTTCACTGGGAGATGTTATCATTGTAATGAGATTGGTCATACAGCATACAAGTGTCCAATGAAACAAAGTTCTACATCCAGTGGTAGTGAAAGAAGGAATGAAAAGAGGATTCAATATGTGCAAGAAGAGGAGGTAGATGAAAGTGTTAACTTTCCAATTGGGAGTGCAGCCCCAGTTCAAGATGGAGAGACATTGATTATGAGAAGAACACCATTGCAAGCATCCAAAAATTCATTGAATAGGAGAGCTCTTTTCAAAACCACATGTAAGTGCAAGGACAAGGTATGTAAGGTTATAGTTGATTCAGGATCTACTACAAATATGGTTTCAAATGAAATGGTTAATAAGCTGAATTTACAAAGGATTCCTCATGAGTTGCCATATAGGGTGTCATGGTTGAGTGCTGATCAAACTCTCTTGGTTAATGAACAAGCTATTGTTGAGTTTTCTATTGGAGGATATAGGGATAAGGTACTTTGTGATGTAGTACCCATGAATTGTTGTCATTTACTTCTTGGTAGACCCTGGCAATATGATAGGGATGTGTGGTATAGTGGCAAGAATAATACATATACCATACATAGTCAAGGCAAGACATTTACTTTGTTGCCACTCCTTGAGGATGATGAGGATGCAGGTCTAATGAATACAGTGATCATGTGTGGGAAGAAAGAACCCATACCAGTTGACAGAAAGGTTCAAGCTGCTGTCATAAACAAGTTCAAACCAAAGTCTGATGTAAAAGATGAATTAGTAATTGATTGGAAGGCTAACATTTTGATTGGAATGGTAGTGTGTCCTTTGGTGCAGGATAAGGTTGTTGTACAAGTTAAAAGTACAGGCACAATGGTGCAAGGTGCTGATACAACAGTGGATGTAGTGGTCAATTTGCAAGAGCAGGATATGCCACACAAGGAAGAACCCAAAGAGTCTGTAGTTGCAGCAGAGAGAGAGGCAAGTATGTGGGCTTCTCATCATGGTGAAAATATTTGTAAGTGCAGGAAGGCAGGATGGATGCCATTCCCAAGTCCAAGGACAGCAAACAAGTCCTATTCAGATGTGATCCCCAAAGTACAGACCAACTTGCAAGATGACAATGTCATGATTCCAATTTGGCAGCCCATGTTGCAGTATTTGAGTCCATGGAGCAGACCTAAGGGTGATCATGAGTTTGTCCAATGTTGTGGAGTTGATTTCAGTCCTTCCTCATGGGACAAGAGTTCTTTTGTAGAGGGGGAGTATGGTGCAGGAGCACCTGAGGTGTCATCAAACCCCCATAAGGCACATTTTGAAGTTTTTGTGTTCTAAGAGACCATGGTTGTTAATAAGGTCTTGAAAGACCATTTCTCATGTTTTTTAATAAGGTCCAAGTGACCACTCTCATATGAAATGAAGTCATGTTAAGGTCCTTGAAGTATGTCTAGTCAAAGGAAGTCATGCAATGTAAGGTTTTCTAAGAGTTATTTTGTAAAACCAATGTAAACATGTGTTGTAAAGAGGGGAAAACGACCCCACAGTTGAAAAATAGTTGTGGACAGTTGAAAACCACCTTGCATATGTACAAATACCCTCACATACCCCGAGGAGAGGGGTTGGATGAATAAAAATCACGTTTTTGCCTGTTTTCCTTGTTTTTCTGTACTTTTTGACTGCAAATTTGCTGTTTCCAGCGTTGGTACGGTTTTGTACGGATAGATACAGAGGCAAGCCATATATGGTTGGAAAGAGAATTGAATAACCTTTCAAATGCATCTGGTTTGAGGTCCTAACTCCATTCCTAGAGGAAATTATCGCTGTTTTTCTGGAACTGCCTGTTTGACTGTGAAAACAAGGATTTTGAGGGTTTGCAATGCATTTTTGGACCTTTCCATGAATGTAGGATTCTGATTCTCATGGAGTAGGTCCTTATTAACATGTAACATATGTTCCTAACCCTGACAAAGCAGGAGGAGTGTAAATGGGAGAGGTGATCACCGTTTGGAGTCAAGTTTGCATGTGAAAAGAGCATTGAGAATGGTGGCATGGTTATAGCAGCCGAAGATCCGTCTTAACAAGGTGATATTTTTATGATTGATGTTGTTTAATATGGTCAATAGGATGGTGTTGGACCTTTGAATGAGGTCTGGAAGTGATTGGAAGTGGGAGATCTAGGAAGCCCTAGGTTTTGAGGCCTAGAAATGAGATTTTTGTATTGCAAACCTTAAATGTGCAAACCTCCTGATAAGACCTGGAAAATCCTTGGTTTTGAACCCTTTCCTAAGACTGTTTTTAGGTTTTAAGTGTGTGGGACAAGTTTGTCATAGGGTTCCTTTGTAAAATGGTCAATTTAGGCCTTGTAGGAAGGCAGCAAGGTGTTAGGACAGTCACATTTCGTCCAAAACAACAGTAGGTGAGTTTGAGATATGTTTTAGAACTCAATAGAGGGTATCCAAATCAGTCATTTGTTTCAAGAGTGTTTTGGGAAAGTTTGGAGAAAAGTACAGTTTAGTCGCTGAACAAGACTACAAGGATTAGGCCTGTTTAATGGGAATTGTCAAGAATCTATCAAATTGGTTTGTGAAACCCTTGGAACCTTGTTGGTTGGGGTAGGTTGAGACCCTAGAAGGTGCTAGAATTCATCTAAGAAGTTGGAATCCAAACTTAAGCCCTTTGGTGGAGTTTAGGACAAGAGGAAGGCTAGAGAAGTCTTATTGGTTGAAGCCCACAAACTATTGAAACCTTTTGATCTTGTTAGATTATCTTTGGGGACCTAACACCTCTGCATCAAGAAGAGAGAAGGTCTAATGACCCCCCTAGAAGTGAGAAGGATGAAACCCCATGCGAGGAAATGCTCACTCCCAAAATAGAGATGAGAAGAGAGACCATGTAGCCGCTCCTCAAGATGACCCTTGCAGTGTTGGAAGATGCTTGACACAGAATAAAGATGAAGACCCATGAACATTGAACAACATTTCTTGCCTTGGGAAGAAATAGAACTGCAGATGTGTACATAATTTCTTCCCATTCTAGATAGGAATATATAGGAAGAAGGATAAATGTCTCTAAAATTGACACATGATCCAAAGACAACGATGATGCTCCTAAAAACTATTCAAATGTTTCCAATTCACTACAAAACTATGACTGAATAGGAGGATGAAGAATAATCTTTGAAGAAGATTGAGGGTGATGCAACTCCTTCGAAGCTATCATCAAATATAAGACAAATGTCCTCAATGTGGTCCTCCAAATTTGTAAGATGGGACTCTACAAACAATAATGATATATCTCGTAGTTATGTGTCCCAATGAGCTATCTCTAGAAGATTGATAATGTCCTGCAACAAAGAATTTGATGTAGCAATAGGTAATAAAGATGTGATCTCGATAAGAGGAGAAGGAGAAGAAAGTGAAGTCTCTGTGTCATCTGAATTAGCAAGACTTGTCAAATATGCAAGCTCCTCAACTATATCATCATCAAAAGGTATGCAATCTGCATCATCAAGGGGTATGTGGCAATCCATAGCAAGATCATTTGGGAATGGAGAGAGATGTGGGTCTCCATAGATCTCCCAAATGCTAGTCTAAAGAGCATGTGGTCACTCAATATTTGAGATATAACACATATTGTCATAATCAACACTAGAACCAATCAATCCTACAATACGATCAATATAATTTCCCCATGCATATTTCCTTCTAGGTGTATCTGGTTTAGGTATGAGTCCATAAAGATAAGGCAAAAGATTAAGCCACCTAATATGTGTCAAGATTCCCTTGAATGCCAAGACTCATAATTATCCTTACCTAATGTTACCATAGAAGGGTGAATAGCGAAACCCATGATATCTCCTCAAATAAATCAGATCAGAGATCAACAATTTGAATATGTATTAATTCTGATAAATGAAGCCCAACAAAACAAACATAACTTCTCCAGGTGCAAAAATGTCCAAAATATCAAACAAAAGCCATAAAACTGACAAATTGAATAAAGAATACCTGGGGTTGAATCTAGAAAAAGTGTGTGGATGGCTATGTAGAGCTTCTCAATACCTTTCCAATGCTACAAGAATCAGGAAAATTAGAGATCATGGCAAAAAGATATGAGCTCGGAGGCCAAAAAGTGTATTTGGACTTCGAACAACAATACATGTCACTAGCAACAAAACATAGAAAACATACCTACACCACTGGATTGTTCTTAGAACCAACTTTCTGATGCCTATTTGTTTTTGAAATTTTGACTCTATTTGCTCAAGAAATTGCAAAAACAAGAAGACCCCCTGAAGCACAAATTGGGGCAAAAAATGGCCCTTGTTGCTAAAGTTATCAGAACTTCCACCAGATTTAGGGGTTCCACAAAAATGGTGGAAGAGCCAAAAAAAAATTCCAAATTTAGCATAGGCATGTAGGGTACAACAATTTTAAAAAGGTTTGATTTTTTTTTGTTTTAAAAGGATTGATTTTTTTTTTTTAAATTGAAAAAAAAAAGTTGCACGGGGGGCTACTTAGGCCACACCCCAAAAAGGGTTGTGGGCTATTAAGAGGTCTTGTAATGCCCCGCCATGAACACCTTAGAGAACAACATATCTATGCTATGCAAAGCAGGATAATTTTTTTTTTTATATGAATAAGATAACAAAGTAATGTTAACACATCTATACACATCATTTGAACTAACGACTTGTCCTCTAAGATTTCATGGTTGCATTACTTGCCAAATCAATTAACATAATTCAACATACATTATTAACTAACATTAGTAGATCATTCTAAATCTATAGCATTAAATGAATAAACATATACATCTCCATATCATAACATCAGATGAATAATCGACATGATCAGGATTACATGTGAATGTACAAATTCCTATACACATGAGTAATTCATTACATTGATTACATTATCACCTTTCTTAATACATACATTATGAATCGACTGTCACACAAGGCTAGACCATGAGTATGCATAATCATCTTCCTCAAACTAGTACAAGATCTGATATCTAATGCACAAGATTCATCCTCCTCACCCACGAACATCAGCAAGGGAAAAACCAATGGAAATAAAAGCTCTTCCACTCGACCATGTGGAACCCTAAGGTCCACCCCCCGAGCTAGGAGATAACACAAGATCCCACACTCACAGATAGTAAGGAGAAGAATAGACTAACACAAGTAGTAGGGTTATACATGACACCAATTATCAAACTGTCCACAATAAATGTCACTGACATACTTAACTGCACTTCCAGAGGCACTTACACAATTGAGGGAGGAAATACAACTAGGGAGTGCTAGACTGCAATAGGGAGGAGTGTCATCACATGGATTGATATGGGTTGTCCTGGTGGACTTCACTAGGCCCTGACTCCCATCTTTGGGTTGTCTTGGCAGCGTCTCCCGATCCCTGGTCCCCATACAAACTCATGCAGAATCAATGTACCTTTCATGGGGACAAGGTAGTTGATCTTACTATTCCAGGCCTTCTCATCTCATCTCAAGCCTAAATGAGAATTTGAGCCACGAGTGAGGCATACATTATCTTGATTAATGTGAATTCTACCCATTCCCCTATTTCATTATTAATGTTATCACTGGATTAAGAAACCCTTCAATGGGTTGTCCTGGACACCACTATGGGTTCCGGCCCCCATTGAGAGCCACTCCCCCTACTTTGCAACTAGTAAACCCTACACTGGGCAAGGCATTGACCATTTTGAACAACCATCATAACCACATAATCCATACACCAAACAAGGCATTAATCATCTTTGAATGTTCATCACAATTAAATGAGTTCATGTCAGAATAGGAGACAACATTTTAGGGTTACATATCACAAGGACCATACACACAACTACACCCTTCTTAGCCTCTGCAATCCAACTTCCCAATGACACAGAATTTACATCCCACTATAACAAAAGCATGAACATTTAATCCAATAGTCTAGATACATTGGTTACTATAGAGAATTTATCATAACAAAGTCATCAATATAAGATTGTAACTTGGTTATTATCTAATTTCAATTTTAGAATAGACCAATTTCATAATTCTATGCATAGTGTAAGTAGATAGTAAACATAAAAGACAATTACCTATATGTAATTATTTCACAATAATCTATTCTTACTTAACACAAAGAGCCAACTTTTATTATAATAGAAATTTAAGAAAATCCTATATTCTAAACATGAGATCCTTCTATGCTAACTCTTTCTCTCTTTATTCAAAGATAGCATATAAAAAGATAATTCATAATTAATTAAAATCTAATTAAGATTAACTACTTACTATTCTTACCTATACATGACTCTACTCAATTAAAACATCAACTAAGCCTTAATTTGGAACTTAAGTCTCTAGAGTTGTTGTATGTTTTTACCATGGTTTTAATTTCTTTGCAACTGGTATATTGTAAATTCTAACTAGAAGAATACATTTCAATTGTCATCTATAAATAATTTATTCTACGTAAAGAATATAACCTTTCCATTTATTCCTAACTGAATCTCATGAACATTTAATGAGAAATCAAAATAAACAAAACATTGTTTAAACGGTATACGAAATGTTATAACTACTTATTCCTAACAAAGTTTATAATTACACATAATGTAATTTATTTATTTATTTTAAATGTCCCCAACTCTCAATGACTTATCTATAAGAAGTAATCAATCCACTGACCAATATATTTATTCATCACTAAAAGCTTGATTTAATTGATAAGTACACAGTTAAAAATCCTTTCATACTTATGCCCTTATGCTTATGATCTCATAATCCTATTTTCATATTCATAATAATTTTAATATTCACTTTCATATTCATATTTATATCCATTTTCATATATGTAAGCAGATTTACCTTATTTCTACACTCCTATTTATTCTCATATTATTATACCTATTCTGTATGCATACTTATACATAATGAATGTATATACATCAATGATGGTAATATATTCCAATTATTATTATGCTGATATAAGCAGTATTCATTTATTTATATTCATATTATTCATCTACAACATTTATATTACCTAACCTATTAATAAAGGAAAGTGCATGTACCTCTTTATGATGCTTGTCTTGTTGAATCTGCTCACTGGATTCTATTCTCTTTCGCCTATTCTTTACTATTTATATATTATAGTAGTTGTTATAATATTAATAATATCTCTATATTATATTATTATATATGCTATTAATATTATTGCATATATATATATTTTTACTTGAATAATTCCTCCCTATATGTATTTATGATATCTTTCCTACTTATGACTCAAAAATATATATATAAATATAATGCAGATTTAAATATATAAATATAATGCGGATTTAATTATATTTATTTATAATACCAATATTCCTTTTTTTTTTTTTTTTCCATATATTTATAATACTTCCTCTTAAATTAAATGCAAGCTACTGTTATTCCATACTTTCTGACTTCCATATTTAAAGACTTTTGTTTGCTTACCTTAGACTTTCTTATTTTCTTATATCCCCAAATCTCATCCCCTTTTCTTCCTTGCTGCTGCTATTTATATTATGTATGTTCCATTATGCCTCTTACAAAGAATGGTGACTCTTCAAAGAGTCACATACATAATATTAATATCTAATATATATATTATTTAATTAATTAATTCCTATTATTAATATATATTATAATAATATTTATATCTATTAATATCTTATGAGTATAATAATAATAATATTTGATATTTATATTCATGTAATATGATAATATATTATATAACTTATTAATATTTAATTATTAATATTTATGTGTAATTAAATATATTGTTTAAATCTTCAATTTAAACAAGGCTTTAATATGGGGACATGACAATATAGTACTGGAAATAAACCCTAATAAAATAGTATATTTTACCCTAATAGTATATTTTATACCAGCTTTACAGTAAATAAAATGTAGTGTTGGAAATAACCTTTATAAAATATAAAATATTGTACCACACTTGTAAATAAAATAGAGTGATGTAAATTTAAAAGATAGTATAAAATATTATTTTATAGCACTATATTAAACCCTAACAAAATATAATTATAAACAATGAAAAGATAATAATTTAAATTTCATTGTGTAGAAAACATAAGTAAAAATTGGTGACAAAATCTATAAAATATAATGCACTTACCATTCAATTAACTTCTGTTCGTCGGGTCTAAAATATTGCAGCCACCTCTTAAAAAAACTCCATGGAAATTTATAATGCACAGTGTTCCCAATAAAGTAATTTCCAAAAAGATTAAAAAGCCCCCAAATTCTCTAGGTCAAAATTCCCCCTCCCCATTTAATAAATAATGAAGGGAGGGAAGTTATTTTTCCCACTCCCGTACAAAATAAATTTACAACTACCCCAACTAACTACCTACTACCCTTATTATAAATAAATAAAATATCTGCAACCAACATAATTTAAACATACACACAATAAATAATTTTACACAAATGGGTAAAACCATTTACCCACACTCACTCACATATTATAATTAATTATATAACCAACTTTATAATATTCTATTTATTTACTATTTTATTATTATTTCTTAATTATAATATTACACTATAATTTTATTTTATTATCAACTAGGATTATATATATTATTTATCAATCCATTTTAATGCATAAGATAACCAAGGCATATTATCAGACAAATTAAACCAAAAGCCAAAACAATTACCTAACCACTAACCAGGGTCAAAAGGCAAAACTTCAAGCAACACTGACTGGCCACTGATAGTACTTGACAAGGTATCAAACTAGGTACTCATCCTCTTCGAGGATGATGGTTAGGGTGGGGGACCAAGTGCTATCTCTGGTCAACTACTTCCATTAGGTGCAAGGCATGCTCAAACCTGCCAATTCAGGTGGAGTCGATGCCTGGTACCTGTTCACTCAAACATACAAGTTAGAGCACATGTACATAATAGCCAAAGCACTAGGGAAGGGACTCTAGCAATCATATCTCATACTCGTATGTCACCCATACGTCCAATGGTATGATGCCACCCTTTTCACCTATCCTAACAACATACTACTGCATCACCTTATCCAAATAAATCTCTGCATAATAACAATATGCATCATGCTCCCAAAAGTATTAACAGAAGCTCTTGTTCCATCCTCATCATCAGGTTCCTTAGCCAAACTACCCGCACATCCAAGGTGAGAATGGAGGGGTGCTACAGGTCTGCTCCCTATTAAGAGGGTGTCGGCCTTAATATAGACCTGTACCCTATTAAAAGGGGTGGACTTCCTAAGGCAGAGCCACAGGCCTGCAACAATAGGTACATGGTACCTAAAATTTTGAGCTTTGATTTTTTTTGTTTGTAACCTTTTCACAATGAAAAAAAATAAACCCATTTTAAAAAAAAAAATTGATATATATTTTTTTAAAACAAGAAAATAAAAAAATAAAAATTTTGATTTTTTTTAAAATTTCACCTCATACTGCATGTTGGGCAGGTCATACGGCTTGCCTGGTAAAAAAAATTGTACCAAATGATCCTGAGGCTGATTTTGATGATTTGACAGTCAATCTTAAGGTTTTTGGGCCTTCTAAGCGTGATGGTAGGGTTAGATTTGACCCAAAATTCTCTACAAATTATCTTTCCTCCAGATCCTGAGAAAAAACACCTACTTTTCAACCTTGAAGATGTGGTCTACAAAGCTCAAATCAAGCCAAATAAAAGGCTAATCTGACTATTTTGACTACTCTGAATCCAATGAAATACTTTGCTTTACACAGAAACACACTCAGTAAATGGCTCTGGCTTGAATTTTTCTCCAAATCTGAAAAGGGGCTTGTAGATCTGCTCTGATACCATGTGAGAGTTTATGATTAACTTGAAACACCAGGATCACCTGTAAAACCTAAAATTTACCTTCCACAAGAGAAAAAAGTAAAGAGGAATAATTTGCACAATAAGGATGCAATTCATGAATTAGATTAATGAATTACATGTGAGAACTTGCATTTTATATTTGCAAGTTAGAGAAAAACCCTAATATGACTTAAGAATAACCTAAAACTAAAATTAGCCCTAGTAAAGTTAATAAAGTGTAATTAAATATTTAATTACACCAACAAATAGTATATCAGAATTCGTCTTCAAATGCAAATTCAATATTGTATTTCAATTGAAATTTCAAACCAAATAATTTAAATGTGACATCCTCCCAAGTAATTGCGGCCGCGCACTCCCTCAAGGCTTTTACATGCATTAACACAAGGAAATTGAACCTTCATGCCATAGAAACCACACTTCACAAAGGCAAATTGACATGTCAAAAAACATAATTTCCATTGTTGTTGCACCTTGGAGTTATCCAACAAAAGAAATAATAACATCACCACATATGGATGCAGTCAGTAACCATCATTCTCCAAAAGGATTTGTTTACTAAGTCTCCCAAATCAAGCCGTAACCAACAAGAGCCCATGAAAACTTAACATTAAATGTTATTTCTTTTGATTTCATGTGTTAACACATCGCCCAAGCATCAGAGAATCACACTACAAATACATAACTCCACATACATTGATTTCACAACATTTTGTCAAACAATAGCAACATAGTGCTTTGTATCCATCAGAGTGACTGTGACTCACCATTGTGCTCCAGACTAAACCATCAAAATGAAGGAATGATCCATTTCAAAAATTGACTGAAGATACCACCAAATGATTGCGACAAACCAAAAATGAATTGAAATCAACCAAATGGAACTAAGAATGACAATGCACTAGTGCGACAAATCATCGCCATCAACTACGACAAACTACTAGCACCGCAGAATCACAAACTAAAACAACAATCAATGCAAAATCAAACAAAACTGGAATATCATTTTTTTTGTTAACATAGGATTGCGTGTGCACCCGGGTGCTCTTGCATCATATTGTGAACCAACCTAGCATGTATTTATGTCAAGTTATGCGTTATGTTGCATTTAAAGACAACCCTAATTCTAAATCATTTATCATAGACCAAACAAAATAGCATTCACTAAGAACATTAGAACAACATCATAGAGCATTGCATCGACACTAAGTATTTGCATACATCATCATAGGCATATTGCATGCTTGCTTTCTTTCTTCAATTATTTTTTCATAGTCTACTTAAAGACTTGACCAAATTGACTAAATGGTGTCTATAGACATTGTGCCTGTATGGATATAGCTCCACCATAAACTGACAGCACGTTGTTGTGTCAGCTGTTTACAATTGTTTCAACTCTGATTAATTTCGACATAACTTTTCGACTTGCTCAACTGACAAGCATCGATTGTTTAATTTCTTCTGTTTTCGGTTAATGTTGATACAAATTGACCAATCTATGAAATTTCAACTATCGGTGCGTTTACAACATACCATTTGTTTAAGCTAAATACCCTAGATATAGGTACAACAAGCCGAGGAACATCTAGTCTAGTCACTAAAATTCACCTAGATTAAATTTACGTGCCCAATTTAATTATATAAGTGGACTATGAACTAGAAGTAGCTATAGCCAATTTCTAGACCACAGTCATTCATCATATCAAAGCCTAAAATTCTACAATAATGAGAAATTGATTTCCAAAAGCTTTAACAACATGTCCATATCTTCCATTTTCAAATTAAATATCATATTTGATTTATTAAATTCTACAAATATTTTAACAGTTATTATTCAAGTCCCAACTCATAGTCTACATTTGATTTATGAGAATTGATTTTTTTTTCAAAAATAATATTACATTTGCTTACCTTAGATTAGTGAAAGGGTGTGTTTTATCCCCTTTAATATTATTTTATAAAATGAAGCAAGACGATGTCCAATACAAAAAGGGAAAAATCTTCCGAGTGACTTCTATGTTAACTTTCTACTTACTCTAAAATTGTATACTACTTGTTGTAAACAAGGGTAAGGAAAAGACTTGATGAGATACATGAAATCAAAATAGTTGATTGTGTGCTCTCATTAATTATTATTATGCTGAAAGCATTCCTTGGTGAGCAGCACCACCTAAATCATATAGATGAAAGGTTGAGATAAAAAAGACTACGATAGAAAAGATCGTGACCACTCAATTTGGGATGATAGTATAAAATGGTAGATGAATGAAAGCTATAGCTACGTGCATTAATTAGCAGAAAGAAATATTTCAAAGTAGGCTGGTCCAATGGCGCACCTCCCTAAGGGCACCAAACCACGTGCAATGAAGTTATTTATATCGATCACTATTTGTTTTTGTTTGTCACTTTAACAATGATTATTATTGGCATTCAAAATCTGATTCATGTATGCCTCTTTCACATTGCGAAACTATGTTGTTATTGACATTTTATAAATAGATCCCAAGTGAATGCAGCTCTAAGACACCGCAAATGGTGATTCCAAGGACACCAGCCAGGCAAGATGCCTTTTAATTTAGACTTTGATTTTTCTCTCTGTTTCAAAAGTCAACCGCCCGCCGCAACCCTAAAATTTTAAAGGTATATATAGTGTATATGTCATGAGTTGTCTGCATTTTGGGCGTAGTTTGTGGAGGGGAGTAGTTGGAGGCTAAGTCCAATGACCGTAAGGTATAAACACTTGCAAGTAGTAGAGATAAGGACATGAATAAATTGCATTACAGACAAGATTGAGCCACGATTAACTTGACTTCTGACTAGGGTTTTGTTTTTTGGGTCTTGGTTACAACAAACTAGTGAATTTATTTATTTAAGTATTGATTGTGGAGCAACATTTGTATTTGAACTACTTGAACCTTGTAGTATGTAACCACTGGCTCCAATAGGAAAAATTAAAATTAAACCTTTTATAACATATCACTGTAGGATGTAACCATTGTTATTGAATGGATAACAGTAAGGCCCCAAGATGATGATATGAATCTTGGATTACCTAGTGTATTCAGGGAATATGGTGAATTTTTTTTTGTTTACATGCTTCTTGTTATAGCATATATCACTTGCCAAATGGTATGGACCTCATCTTATTTTTTAATAAAAATAAGATCTTTTATATCAAGAATAATGTGATAGCATTAGCTAAACTTTAGGAAGGCTCCCATTAGAGCTAGAATGAAATACATAACTAGAATAATTATAATTTGTCCCCTATGTAAGCAATTAGATTTTAATTCTCATTGATGAATTATGTGAGTAAGGTGTTGTTATGAATTTAAAAATTGTTTTTCTCGTCACTCACAATTGAAGATGATGTGGCTATTCTAAATAGAGTTTAATACTCAAAGTCAGCAATTTGGAACAATTTTGGGACAAGAATAGGGGAAAAGACCCAATAAGTGAGATAGTTCCAATGGTTGAGATAGTATATGTGCATTTAAGGCCCAATATTTTTTTAAGTTTTGTACTAGCAATGGTGACTTTAAGGTTGTTAGTGTTACTATAAGTAGTAATAATTGAATGAAATTTAAAAACTAACCAATCATCTAATGCCACATCAGCCCACCAACAAAACATGACTTAATGCACACTTATTGGTCCACCCTTTTTGTTGGGGAACTATTTGACACCTCAACAAGAAACATGTTAATGTGGCCTTGAAACCTTAGTTATAAGTAGGGGTGTTGCCAAGTAAGCTATTGTAAAATTTTTGGAGTGATTCAAAATTGCCACATATGATTTTGAGAGGCATGAAGTTAGGGTGCACCACTACTGGGTCCTCTCCCCTAATGCCATAGCTAAAGTCATACAAACACTGTTTAGAAAAATAAGCACTGCAAAATTGAAATAACAATGAATTAGCAATAAAGAACACAAAACAAACAATGCAGCACAATCCAACATGTAATTGTGGCCATCTCACTACTAGCACCTTGAAGAGATTAGAGTGGAAGCCCATAGTCACATGTTTGGCCATGCGACTGATGGAACCCCTAAGCTCATACCACTTACCCTTGTTGCTCCACATTAGGTCCTTTTGATTTTATGGGACCAAAGAGGGAGCTTCATGCACAACTCCAAAAATAAGTTTAAATCCTTCAACAAGTTTAAGTGCTTGCCAATTGAGGTTTTCAAAATTTTTGAGGTACATATTTAGGTAGTTTTTATTCTTGTTCTTTTATTTTGTTTAAAGGGTGTATATGGCATTGCCTTTGTAGGTACCTTGCAAGTAGGCTAAAGCTTTGTATGTTACTTGATTGTAAAATATTTTCAACGTGCCCATTGAACCTATGAATCCAATTGCTAGTTTTAATTAAGCAAGACTTTCTGGGGATGGACACCATCATTGCACACCATTCCTTAGGTGGAAACCCATGCTTTCTTCTCCAAACTGTGGTTGTTGATCTATTCAGAAGATGCTTCTGCATTCCTTCCACCTGGTCTTCGAGGCAACCCATGTCCACTCATTTTCGCATCATATGCTACGGCGAAAGTGCCGAAGATGACTACCATTATTTACGCAAAAGAAATGATTTCTTGTACAAAGTGGGTCTACCGACTTCTCACTCTAAGATGCTTCGAAGTTTCTTCCATGAGGTTTCAAATGCAAATACAGGCTGTCAACCCCTCAATCTACACGCTTAGTCACATCTTTTTCTTTTATAACCACCTACTCCCTCTTCTCTTACAAATAAAACCTAGCACTTCCCCTCCTCAACAAGAAGCCTGCTCTCATTGGTTTATCTTGTATTCTTTCCCCTTGACAAAATTCAATTCAATTCCATGGAATCTACTTATAGTTTTAACCCTGGGCATAAATCAGAGAATGAGCATACAAATTCTTTTGAAGGAATGGCACCATCTCAATCCCCTTCTACCACGTCCTCAGTGGGAAGCCTGTTTTCACTATGCTTTGGTTGTTGTTCGCACTCTCATTCAATGCCTTCAGTGCAATCCAATTCCATGGTCTCTATGTCTACCACAAATGCTTCTGAGGGAATGGCACCATCTCAATCTACTTCTGCAACATCCTCAATGACAAACGAAACACTGCCCTACGATGTATTTATTAACCATCTTATTCCCGATGTCAAACAGTCAATCGCGACCACTCTCTATTATCACCTGACTAGTATGGGATTGAGGGTTTTCCTTCATTGGTATTGGGATCAGTATGAGGATCAGGTGGTGGATCAGGTGGGGGATCCTTTGCCTAAAGAAATAGAAGAAGTAATCTACAGTGCTTGGCTTCATATAAGTATATTTTCTCGTAATTATGCAGAATCTAGGTAGTGCTTGGCAGAGCTCTCGTTTATACTCAAAATAGGCATCCAAATTGTTCCTATTTTCTATGGATATCAGCCTAATGATGTCCGATGTGTAAGTGGAATGTACGCTGATGCATTCTCCTAGCACAAACAGAAGGGTAGAGACACCTTAGAAAATCTTCAGGAGTGGAAGCAAGCGTTCAAACATGTTCCCTACCATCTCAGGGAAATGGTTAGTGACTATCGGTGAGTACCAAATACTCTGTCTCCAACACTTACATTTTCTTATCAATGTTATACTGCTTTCGGTGCTTTTTTTAATTTTTGAATTTTTAATTTACCTACATGTCATGTTAAGCTATGTTTGTTATCTTTCGTTTTGCTATTATTGTATATGTTTAGTGATGAGAGGAGGCTGTTCAAGAAAATTACCAATCGTATATTGAAATTGAAAAGAAACGTACCGTCTGTGATTGGCAAGTATCCAGTTGGTCTAGATGAAACTGTTATAGACTTTGAAAGGACGACACTTCAATCTGCAGAAAGCCATCAGACTGTGCAAATCGTGGGAATATGGGGCATGGCTAGGTCTGGCAATACTACTCTTGCCAAACAATTATATAACACCAAATCTACAACTATGGAAAGGTGTAGTTTTATGTTTGATGTTAGAGATGCTTCTAAAAAAAGTCTATTGATATACAAGCAAAAAAAACTCATTGAGGACATCAGTGCTCAAGATGTATCATTTGACAATATAGAATAGGGGAAGCAAATTCTTGCCAGCTGATTAAGATCTATTCAGGTGCTCATTGTTCTGGATGATGTCGACAATGTGGATCAACTAGATGCTCTAATACCTGAGAAGGCCAGTCTTGGACGTGGTAGTTGATTATAGTAACAACACGGGAAGTCAGCGTCCTTCAATGTTGCGGCATCTCGTCCATTTATAAAATGAAAAGACTAAATGACACTCATGCCAAGGAGCTCTTTTGTTGGCATGCATTCCTGCAACCCACTCCACGGTCTGGATTCAAGGATCTTGTTGAGAAGTTCTTACGCATTTGCCAAGGACTACCTCTGTCACTCAAGTGTTGGAAATTTAATCCTCCGTTAGTGTTCATTTAATGCTGCTAGCCCCTGCGTCAAGTTTGGGATCCCCTCAAATCTCCCAGCACCGTTGGCCTGCCAGAAGTTAATGAGGTAGGTAAGTTTGAAATTCAAGTGTGTTTTGAGTGCCCATTTTTGAGGGCATGTAGAAGAGATAAAAAGGGAGGGAAATGAGTTGTCGATAGATAGACAGAGAGAGCAGAAAAGAATGTGCAACCTACAGTAGCAGAAGAATGAAAGCAGAGGAATGTGAAGGTGTATCATAGCAGAGAGAAGACAATAGAAAGGAATGTTGCAGCAGCAACAGTAAGGTAGCTACGGAGTTCCAGGCAGCTCTAGACAGATAGTGTGCAGCTCCAGAGACTGGGACAGAGTAAGAAAATAGAGCAGCAGCTTTGACTGTAGTTTGTATTTGAAGTTTGAATGTAATCTGGAAATAGAGAAAAATATATATAAAGATATATTGCTGTCATCTGTCTCTCTCCTTTCTGTATATTTATTTTATGATGTCCATCATACACATTGCTGTAGCATTGGTTTTTGTGTTTTGTGTTTTTTCTGGTGGTTAGTTTTCTGCCTCCCCTGCTCTCCCCCTATTTTTCTGCCAACAAGTGGTATCAGAGCCCTATTTTTCTGGGCAGTCAAGTTTGTGTGGGTGTTTTATAAGCCCTAGTTTGTCTAGGCATTCTCAGCCTTCTCAGTTTTGAGAAGCATGGCAGGTGGGGACAGCAAAGGATGGCAGTAGCCACCTACTTTTGATGGGCAGAACTATGATATTTGGTCTAAGAAGATGAAGACCATTCTGGTTGCGAATGTCCTATGGGATTTGGTCACTAATGGGTTCACAGACACCACAAACCCAGTAGCCTATGCAGCCCTAACGAATGCTCAAAGAAACCAGTTGAAGGAAACTAGGATGAAAGATGCAAAAGCCCTTAGTCTAGTTGAGGCAGCCTTGACAGAGGCCATTTTCCCCCGCATTGCAGTAGCAAACTACTCAAAGCAGGCTTGGGAGATATTGTAGAATAGCTACAAGGGAACTGACAGAGTGAGGTCAGTCAAGCTTCAACTGTTTAGAAGAAATTTTGAGATGCTACAGATGAAGGAGAGTGAGTCTATTTCAGACTTTCACACTAGGGTTTCTACCATGCTAAATTAGCTTAGGATAAATGGAGAAACCATGGATGAACAAAGGATTGTTGAGAAAATCCTAAGGAGCCTACCTTCTAGATTTGACCCGATAGTAATAACCATTGAAGAGACAAAGGATCTATCCGAGATGACAGTGGATGAGTTGATGGGCTCTCTACAAAGCCATGAGCAACAGTTGAATAGATCTGCTCCTTCCCTTGAGCAAGCCTTCAAGGCTCAAACGAATGTAACAGGTCAGGGAAGAGGAAGGAACAACAGAGGTAAAGGTCAAAGAGGTAGAAGAAGAAGCAACTCTGGAAGAGGAGTTTCAAACAGCCAAGAAGAGGCAAGCAATTCACAGCCAAGCTATCAAGAAATGAAGAAGAACAATAGTTCAAATCAGAGGTATGACAAAAGTAATATTCAATGCTATTACTGTCATAAGTTTGGCCATTATGCTAGTGAGTGTAGAAAGAAACAGCAAGACCATGGAGGCCAAAATGCTAATGTAGCAAATGAGAATAGGGCTAAAAATGAGAAACAGTCCAAGGTATTTATAGTGTGCAACCTTGCTGAGAAGAGCAGCCCTGAAGTCTGATATTTGGACAGCGGGTGTAGCAACCACATGAGTGGTAATGAAAACTTGTTTGCCTCCATTGACAGAAATGTTAAGTCTGAGATCATGATGGAGAATAGTCAAAAGGTTCTTGTCATAGGAAGAGGCATCATAACAGTCCTCAGCAAGCAAGGTGAGAAAATGTAGATCCAGGATGTTTATTATGCCCCTGGCATAAAACATAACCTACTAAGCATTGGACAGATGGTCCAAAATGATTATAGAATCCTAATGGAAAATGGAGGGTGCACTATATTTGATAGAGGAGGCAGGAAGAAGGTCATTGCAGCAATGCAGGTGACGAGAAACAAAATGTTTCCTCTGTCACTGACTCTGGCGCTCACAGTAGTGGGATAGCAAACAGCCTTCAGGATAGTCATCAAAGACCCATCCAAACTCTGGCATTTAAGGTATGGGCACTTAAGTTTTTTTGGTTTGAGTTTACTGTCTAGGAAAGGCATAGTTAGAGGGCTACCTAACATTGTAGAGCCCGATGGAAAATGCGAAGCCTGCATTTTAGGAAAGCAGCATAGACAACCCTTTCAATCAGGGTATTCAAGAAGGGCAAGAGCACCATTGGAGTTGGTGCATTCAAATTTATGTGGCCCTATGAAGACCCCCACATTAGGTGGGAATGTATATTTTATGACCTTCTGTAGACACCTAGAAATGTCTCGATCACCAAAATGACTCCCGATATTTCAGATCATATCAATTTCCCTCCTAAACCAATTAATTAAATTTTATTTAATTAATTATCCCTTCATTACCCCATTTCCCATCAATTTATTCCAGATAATTGAATTAATTTCATTAATTTAATAGTTTCAAACCTAGCCAAATGAATTTAGTAAATATGCAATATTTACTAAATCATTTTCCCCCTTTTTGCCACTAAATCCAATTAATTAGTTAAAATCATGTTAACTAATTAATTTAACTCCACTTATTCTAGCCTTAGGGTTAATTAAATAAAATCAATATTAATTAACCCTAAATCCCTCATTTGGGTGGTTAAACATAGTTTAACCCACTCTCCCACATTTCCCAAATAAATAAATGGGAATAAAATCCACCTAAAATCCCACATCACAATAAAATATCATTCTTCCCATGCCTATACCCCTATTTCCCCTCCAAATAAATTTTTAATTCATTTTACATTTCCCCCCAAATTCATTTTCCATTTCCCTCCAAATGAATTTTTTTATTTGGGAATAATCCTCCCCCCATAACTTTCCTCTTCCCCAAAATGAATAAAAGAATCACTTTTATTCATAACCATCCATTTTTCTAGATTAGATCTAGGCCCTCCATGTCATCTCCATCCTCCACCATTGATCTCTCCAAGCAATCTCCACCCTTGGATCAAAAATCCCTCCAAAAGTCTATAAATAAAGCCTCTTCAAGCCATTTGAGAGGAGCTAAGTCTATGCAAAGTCATAATGCTAAAATCTCTCTTGAGCTAGGATAGTGAGTTGCACAACTTGAAAGAGCATTTCACATTGAAAATCCATTTGTCTAGGGATCATCTTAGTCTTGGGAGCTTGTTTGGGTGCAAAGGCTCCTTCTTCCCTTGATGAGATTAGATTTGTATTGTGAGGTATAATCTTGTGTTTATTGCATTTGATTTAGTATTTTAGCCTCATTTGCATTTCTGATCTACATTGGCACGCCCGGTGGGACCCAAAGGTCCAGTCTAACTTGTTTTTGTGAGTTTTTGTGTGAGATATGGGTGTTTTGCAGGTTTAGCACCATCATACCCTCGTAGTAGCATCATCACTACCTCATTTCAGTGCCATGTTCTATTTTTGGCACCATTTCTATGCAGCGCATCCCACTTCTTTCATTTACTCACATTTTCTATTTCTAAGATCCTCCTGCTATATTTGACATTCACTTTGCTCTCTGTTTACATAGAGATACTAAAATCACAAAGGGGGGGACTATGCCAAAATGTTTACAAGGGGTCTAAATAGGCACTTTAGCTTAGATAGCATCTAGTTTTTCATTTACCTCAGCTAACAAGGCTAACCAGACCCTTATTTTTACCGGCTGACCCCTTGCATTGTGTAGAAAAAAATTACTTTTTGTAGGTCAGACATGTTCAGTGTCGTATTAGCTCCATCACTCAGGTCGGCACCATCCACAGGTTCATCAATTTCTCTGGGCAGTCACGCAGTAGTGCTATCCTACAGATATATTGGTGCTATCATCTGTTTCAGCACCTTCTTACAGTTAATTTAGCACTAAAATATATATCATCACTTTTACTATAATATAGTAGCGCCATCGTGTAGTTTGTCGCTTTTAGAGTGTTAAATCCGTGCCATAATTTTAATTATCGCCATTTCTTGTAAGTCGGGTTGTTCTGCCCGTAGTGGCGCTTTTACATACCTATTTTAGTGCTATTTTGGGAAAACTGACTTTGCTGTCTGTGCAGGTGCTAACGAGGTTTTGTTGCAGTTCTTAACATCCTTTACAAGATACTAACAAACTGTTTGCAGGTTTTTGTTAGTTTTTATTGCACAATATCATTTCATGTGGGACTTAAAATGAACCTTTCTTTCGGCATCCTAGTTAGACAACACTTCAATTTGGTGTTATAAAATTGAACAAGACAAATCAAACAAATCTCTTTGTGTGTGTGTGTGTGAAACACTTTAAGCTTTGGTGCTATAAAAATTTACTCTTTTGTGTGCCATCAAACAAACAAATCAAACACCTCAATTTTGGGCTTAAAAAGAACCACAAATTTGCATAAAGCATCTTGGTTAAAAAGAACAACAAATTGCATCTCTCACATATGTAACCAAGAAAATCATCTTAATTGTTTGAAGTGTCTTGTGCTCTTTTTGTTTGTAACGTGACAGAGCACATGCTCTTCCCTCACACCATTTTGGTGATCTTGGGAATCAAAAGCTCATCACAAAACTTGCAAAAACCACACCCCATTTAAGTCCAAAAGATCTAAAATGAACCATGCTTAGTGTGATACAATCATTTAGAATACGTATGCTCTCCCCTCGCACCTTTGAGTGAACTTGGGGATCAAAAGTATTTTTATGAGTGTATTACTTTTGTAATCCTTAGAGGGCCTGCCACCCCGCTTCGAAAGGTGAGAATGACCCAAGCGGCATCAAGCTAAAGCCAAGCTCTTCCAATCCGCTATATAAAATAAGGCGTTTGAGATGAAAGTCTCAAGCAACAGGTGTTGTTTTGTTATACTGACAGCCAACCTCCCCCAAAACCCTCCAAGGCGTAACCCTTGGAGGCTGGGAGACTCCATAACGGAGAGTAGCGTTGCCGCACATATAACCACCTAAACGGATGCCCTTACTACAAACCATTATTTTAGCAAGCCAAAATCCTTCTATTTGTTGACGTAGAGGGCAAAACCCTTGAAGCGGCCCCGATTCATGCGGTTCTTAGCCGAGGTAGCAGGGACAATCTAAAGGTTTGGTGAGGGACAAGCCTTCTAAGAAACCCATATCTTGGTATGTGTGAGAAGTGTATGCAATTGTAAGGAGGAGCTAGTGCTACCAAGATCCTAGAGCTACCTACTTTGAATAGGCGCAGCTAGGAAATTCAACAAATACTGTCACATTCTCACCTTAGGTTGTTCAAAGTGCTTGTTGAATAAAATCACACATCCTTTTCCAAAACAAAACAAAATCTTGATTTTTGTGTGGTTTATTGTGCTTGAATTGATTGCAACAACATTTCCAAGAGACAAAACAAATCAATTGATAACATTCCAAACAAACAAATCCAAAAATTTGCCATCCAAAATCTGTCTACCCTATTTTAGCACCATATCTGTCTGATTGTGGCGCCATTTCACACATGGATTGGTACTTTTTTTAGATTGATCTACCTGAAACAAAGGTCCATTTAGTTGTGATCTACACCACTTGTTGTATCATAATCTGTATCCATCTCACAGAAATCTAACAACAATTCCATCCATTTTCTTCCAAAATTTTCCAAAATCACACCTTCCCTTTGACCTTAGAGGATCAATCACCATCATTGTTGGACTCCTTTTGATACATCATCATCAGCCAAAATCCATATTCATCCATCCCCTTTCAAATCTTTTTGCATATCTCCTTGGACCAAAACAAATCATTTCAAAAAATCTAAAATCCAAATCAAAAGACATCATCAAACAAAACTTGTCCTCCTTTTGAGCCAAAATTTGATCTAGATCTTATCATTAACATCACATTTTCCTTGAAAAGTCATTAGTCTACCTTTCAAGAAAAACAAATCACCCCTCTTTGCGTAAGGTCATTAGTCTACCCCAAACAAAGAAAAACATCCCTTTGTGCCAACTCAAAATCTAGATCTTATTTAAAAGCTCAATTTGTAAACCATCAAGAACATCATCCTAGTCATCCCAATCAATATCAAAACATCAAATTCAAAATCCTTTTTTCATCATCCATCTTTGCTCCAAAATTTGTCCAAAAAAATCAATATCATCCATTCATATCACCCTTAGGATAAAACCTTTGGAAAGACATATCGATCTTCACCACATCCTTTTTTCTACTCCACATCCATCTTTGGGTCCAACAAAATCAATCCGATTCTCTAAGGTCTCCATCCCCATCTCATCTTACATCTAGAAATCAACCCCATATACGTGCATGCCCATCACAAGATCACAAAGAAAAAATAATCAAGAAATGGTAGAACATTGGCAATTTGGCATGCCTAACACCAATAGCTACAACAGATCCATCAATCCAAATCCACCTACATATTCCTTCATCCCCCCATATGGTCCTAATGAAAATCCCTTCAGTTACTTACTACAAACACAACCATCACCCCCCCACCACCACCAACACAAAACGTCCCCATTTCTTCCCAAGATGACCTAGATGTCTTAAGCTTCACGCAAGATGCTGATAACATGGACCTACTAGATAAAATCCTGCGATCAGACCCAAATCGATATCTTGATCATCTCCTCAAAATTGGTGCCCAACTTCCCCCCATCATGACATCCTCGCAACCATCCACCTCTACAATCACTCCTATCCTATCGAATACCCAAGCATCTACCTCACATGCCCAACCTACTGCCTCTCAAACATCAACACCTACCGTGTCCACCACTCTCACAAAATCAACCGTGACCACATCTACAATTACCACATGCACTACTATCCCTACCATCTCCTAACCCGTCATCACTTCTACTACCACAACTACCATCAACCCTTCCACTTCACAAATCACCATGGGCATACAAGGAAACATCACGTAAGCAAGTACCTCCACAAGTGTGCCCCCACCAAACCCTCACACCATTGCATACCTATGACAACTATTCTCACAATGATCTCACAACACATCTAACCAATCCAACACCCACATACCCAACATCAATCCATCTAATGTCACATACCCCCATAATCCTATAAATCAACACAATCCCAATCCCCAAATACCACCACATGTTCTCCAACACCTCTATGTGCACCAACAACAGTAGGCACCAATCCATCCGAACCCCAACCCACAACACCAACATCTCAACCAAACCAATCTCCAACATCAAATTCCACCCCACCTCCAATATCTCACCAATCAAAAACCCTACACATTCCAACCACAACAACCACAGGATTTCAACATCATCCTACAAGGCTTAATCCAAAAGGTGGATAACCTACAAACTAGGGGGAAACGCAAATACTATTCTTTTGAGGATATTTGCCCCTACCCCCTTGACCGCACATTGTACATGCCTCCTTTTCCCAAAAACTTTGAAACACCAAAATTTGACAAATACAAGGGGAGACCCTAGGGAGCACCTTAGGGAGTTCTACGTTGCTTGCGTAGAAGTCTCTAACAATGACACATATCTTATGAGACTCTTCCCAAGAAGCCTTGGAAGCCAAGCCGCTGAGTGGTTTGCCCATCTTCCACCTGGGATTCGAACATTCCCTGAGCTTGTGGAAAAGTTTGTCAACCACTTCTCTTACAACTTTGAACATGAGGTGTCTATGACCAACCTCTGCAGCACCAAACAAAAAAATGGAGAAGCTTTCACTTCCTTCTTACAAAGGTGGAGAGGCCTAGCAAGCAAGCTCCCTTAGCCTATTCCTGAAAAACAACTTGCCACTATATTTGTGGCCAATCTCAATCAGGAACTAGGGGTTCACTTACAAATTCTTTGTGCGTCCACCTTTGAAGAGGTCATCGACAAAGGTACAACCATCGAACGGGCCCTCATTTCCAAGGGCTCTATCAAACTATATGACCATAAGTCCAACAACAACAACAAATCCAATCACAACACCTCCAATACCAACAACAATACCAACACGCAAACCCATGATAAATCACACTATTGGGGGAAGCACAAGAATAATCTAAACGACGATGTCACAGATGTGAAAGCCATCCAACATGTCCAAAACCAAACACCTGCACACACATATGCAGCAAATGTAAATAACCCAAGAGGACCAAATAAACCATGCAAACCTCGCAGAAATTTCACACCATTAGCAGAATCCATCAAGGACATTCTTGATAGATGTCTCAAAAAAGGAGTAGTCACACTCCCACCTATTCGACCACGACAAGACAATGAACTTAAAGCAGCATGGTATAATGAAAATGACTACTGCGAATACCACCGCGTGGCGGGCCATAAAACAGTTGACTGTATGCAGTCAGAACATTGCATCCAAGACCTCATAGACCAAAGTCTCGTCAACCTCAATCAAAGTGCCCAACCATCACCAAATGCTAACCTTGGAGCTTACAAGGATCCTTCACCCAACCATAACAAAGCTTCATCATCCAACCAAGCATACAATGTCACTCCACCACCCGCACACTATGACTCCATTGTCGGCCGCATCGAACCCTCATCCCACCATGTCAACACAATCACCATTCGGGCATAAGCACCCGATTGCGCTGTGACAACCCATCAGGGTTGTGTATCTATCTGCATCGCCCCTCCTACTAACCAAATGCCGGCATCCACATTCGATTGCCTCCCCCCTCATCCAACCATGCATCCATCACCCACCAATCGATATAACCTCCTAGAACATCTAGGAAAGACATCTGCACAAATCTCCATCCTTGAGCTACTTCGCACATCACCCCTCCACAAGGACATCCTCGACAAAGCTCTTTTGGAAACACAAGTCCCCGCAAACTTGGATGTAACTCAATTTCAAGCCATGGTCAGACATATCGCCACACCATACCATCTCATGTTCTCCGAAAAAGATCTCCCCGCTTCCGAACACCTACATAATAATGCACTACACATAGAGGTCCACATTCACAAACACACCATTAAAAGAGTCCTAATAGATGGTGGCTCCGGCCTAAATATATGCACTCTAAAATTGCTAAAACACTTGGGGTACTCAGATGTGGTTGTGGATGCTAGTGAGTGCATCACAATCAAAGGATATGATGACACCGAGAGGCTATCTGAAGGCACCATAAATCTCCCTATTCAAGTGGGACAGAAAATCCTCAAAACCAAATGTCAGGTTCTGGATCTTGACCTCCCCTATAACATTCTTCTCGGTAGACCATGGATTCATGCCATGCAAGCCGTCCCATCCACCTTCCATCAATGTCTCAAATTCCCCCACAACGGCATAGAAGTAACTATCTATGCTGACCCCCGTCCCTTCCAATACTGTAGTTTTCTGGAAGGTCACAACCAAACCTTCTGTCCATATAATAAAGCCACCATCCAAATCAATCCTACAGCTTCCACCTCATACATAGACCCTGCGAACATCGCCACCACTTCATCCCAAGCACCTCCACCACCCGAGGTCAAGATCCAACTCAGTGACAAAGGATGTGGGGAATATAACCTACATAGCAACCTTTGTGTAGCCACACTACCCAATCCCAAAACCTTTGGCACCCCCACAGTAGAGGCAGCCAACACAGTCATCATCAACTGCAAACCCTCACCTATCTTTGAGAAGAAACACCTTCTGGATTAGGATATACTCAAAGATATTTCATCTTAGCTTTACAAGGACAAAGAAATAGAACAAGATGTCCCCACCATCCCAACAACAATCTACGGCAAAGGTTCTGAAATTGTCAAAAGCATGGGATACAAAGGACAAGGCGGCATTGGCCTTCATGAACAGAGGATTGTAGAACCACTGTAAGCAACAAGAAATCCCTATACTGAAGGGTTAGGGTATGGTCAACCACAATGCATCCTTAATACCGGCAAATGTATCTTGGCCGAGGTTGCGGCAGTTTCTCTAGACGTCGACAATATTAATGAAACGGGCCTACAAGACTCCTTTAGTGATTTTTCTAACTTCTTCGACTCCTCTATTTACACCATCTACTCCGTCACCACTCTTGCTTCATCTTCTGCTGACTTTCCACTAGTCTACCCCGACCTTATTGATTGGGACCAACGGAGACCTCCGGTCTTCGACATCGCACCTAACGACGAGGCCATTGCTGAAATGATGGAGGTAAGAGATCACTTCCCTTTGGGAGATCATCAAGCAGGGTATATAATGGAACTCCATCCAGATGCCTATTTTGAGGAGGCAACCCCTGCTTCTAGTCACAAAAACATAAAAATCAAAAATAGATATGATGGTGAAAACCGTTCTGTGGCAGTATCAGATCCTAAAATAGTAAAAACAAAAGACGCATCTCCTAGTGAAAACCTCCTTGAGGTGCCAGGAGATGGAAGCATGAGCCTTCCTGAAATAGACAAAGTATATCCAAACAGATCACCCATCTTGGTAGAACCAACTAAGGAAATGAATCTGGGGGCAGAGGAAGAGCCGAAAATCACATACAGAGTAGAATCTCTTAGCATGTTCGAACAAGAAGACTTCTTGGCATTTTTCACATGAAGAAATCACAATTTCACATGGACCTATGCAGACATGCCAGGGCTCGATCCCACCTTGGTTGTTCATCACCTTGCAGTGCGTCCCGATGTAAAACCAGTTAAGCAAAAACTTCAAAAAATGAATCCTCAAGTGGTTCTCCTAGTCAAGGCAGAACTAAAGAAATTACTGGTTGTGGGGTTCATTTGTCCTATCGATTATCCTGAATGGGCTTCAAACCTTGTACCAGTTGCTAAGCCGAATGGCCAAATCTATTGTTGTACCAATTTTAGGGATCTCAACAAGGCCTACCCCACAGATGACTTCCCACTACCAAATATCGACATGATAGTGGATCTAATAGCAGGATATGAAATGTTATCCCTCATGGATGGTTTCTCAAGATACAATCAGATAAAAATTGCCGAAGAGGATCAGCACAAAACTACCTTCATTTGCCCATAGGGAACCTACTGCTGGGTGGTAATGCCATTTGGTCTCAACAATGCAGGAGCTACCTATCAAAGAGCTATGACCGTCATCTTCCATGACCTATTTCAACACATCATGGAAGATTATGTGGATGACCTGCTAGGCAAATCAAAGACCAGAGAAGAACACTTAGATGTGCTGGCCAAAATCTTCGATAGGTTGGAGAAATACAATGTCCATTTAAATCCAAAGAAATGTGTCTTCGGTGTCACCTCAGGCAAACTTCTGGGATACATAGTTTCGAGAAAAGGAATCAAAGTTGATCCTGCAAAAGTCAAGGCTATCACTGAAATGCCACCCCCCAAAACACTGAAACAACTGAGAAGCCTATAGGGAAAACTACAGTCCATTCACCGGTTCATTGCCCAGCTCGCTGATAAGTGTCAACCATTCCAACATCTCCTCGGGAAAGATATGGCTTTCACCTGGACTGATCAGTGTCAGAATGCCTTCGATCAGCTAAAAGAATATCTGGCTGATCCCCCTCTTCTCACTCCACCAAGACAAGGAGAGCCCCTCCTCTTGTATATCTCTGCAACAAACATAGCAATCGGGGCTTTGTTAGCACAACATGATGAGCATAGGAAGGAAAGAGCCATCTACTACATCAGCCGCACCTTGATCTCCTATGAGCTTAACTACACACAAATTGAACGAGCATGTCTAGCCCTCATCTTTACATCACAAAAGTTAAGACATTATATGGTCAATCACAAGACCAAGCTCATTGCTAAGATCAACCCACTGAAGTATTTGCTAAGAAGAGCGGCTCTCACTAGCAGAATGGCAAAATGGGTCATGATTCTATCCGAATTTGACATTGAATACATTGAGAGAAAGGCCATTAAAGGACAAGTTATAGCAGATCAGCTGGCTGATGCACCTATCCCCGCGGAACATCCTACAATTGCAGATTTTCCAGATGAGGCCATCCTGACAATCACACCAGCCACAGATACATGGAAGATGTATTTTGATGGATCATACACTCATAGAGGCTTGGGGGCAGGCGTCCTGTTTGTTACCCCTCAAGGTGACATGATCTCTAAATCATTCAAAATCACATTTCCATGCACCAACAACGTAGCAGAGTATGAGGCCCTCATCACAGGTCTCTGCATGGCCATCCAATGGAAAATTAAAAAGATAACTGTGTATGGTGACTCCCAGCTGGTCATCAGGCAAGTCAATAATGAATACAAAACCAAAGATGACAAAATCCTACCCTATAAGAAGATGGTTGATGATTTCAAGGACTACTTTGATGATATCCACTTTGAGCAAATTCCAAGGCTCAACAATAAAGCAGCAGATGCCATGGCTACCATAGGATCTCTAGTAGATATGAAAAAGGATAGCAAGAAATATGAGTTCCTGATAGAAGAGCTCCCTATCCTAGCATACAATGTTCCTCAATCAGAACTAGTGTGTGAAGTTGTTGGCCCCTTCTCCCCGTGGTACCAACAAACATACCTTTACCTCCATGACAACATCCTTCCCCCTAACCTATCCAATTCCTAGCAAAAATCATTCATTTGTCGAGCCTCCCGTTTCATCCTTGTCGGCGACACGCTATACAAAAGGAGTCTTGACGGCACGCTTCTCTGATGTTTAGACTCTAGGGAAGCTGAAGTAGCCTTAAAAGAGGTACATGCGGGTATTTGTGGGGCGCATTCTAGTGGGCCTACCCTATCTAAAAAGATCCTTAGGACCGGATATTATTGGCCTACCATGGATCGCGATGCTCATAGGTTTATCAAGAAGTGTCTCCAATGCCAATAGCACGCCGATCTCATCCACGCACCAGCACAGGAGCTACAACCAATCACAACACCATGGCCTTTCTCATAGTGGGGACTCGACCTCGTAGGAAAAATACACCCTCCATCCTCAAATGGCCATAAATTCATAATCCTTGCTACCAAATACTTCACCAAATGGGTGGAAGCAATTCCACTTACCTTCACCACTGGTATCCAAATCTCTAAATTCATCCTCCACTATATCATCCGCCGATATGGTATCCCCCATTCCATCGTCACCGATAATGGAAGGCCCTTCAAAAACTAAGAGGTTCGCACTTTGTGCGAAAAGTTTGCCATCAAACACCACTTCTCCACCCCATATTACTCTCAAGGAAACAGTCAAGCAAAGGCGTCTAACAAAACCATCCTCTACATTCTCAAAAAGACAGTCAATGAAGCTAGCCGTGACTGGCACCTCCAACTCAACCCCGCTCTATGGGCCTACCACACAAGCATCCGCACTTCTACAGGAGCCACCCCATACTAGTATTCGGCTCTAAAGCCATTTTACCTATAGAGGTCAAGCTCCCATCTCTCCGAGTGTCCTTGCAAAACATCATCTCTGATGAGGACTACCGTGTCACAAGGTTGCATCAACTAGAGCTATTGGATGAAAAACACCTGAATACACTGAATCACCTACAGGCATATCAAAACCACCTTAGAAGAAGCTACAACAAAAAGATCAGAACCAGAAAATTTGAGGTAGGTGACCTTGTCCTAATGGAAAATCAGAAGAACCTGCAAGAGCGTCCGAAGCAGGGAAAGTTTGAACCCAATTGGCTAGGACCTTATGTCGTCACAGCCGATTATGGGTCAAGAGCCTATCAGCTTGCAACACTTGAGAGGCAGCCTCTAGATGAGCCAATGAATATCATGCATCTCAAGAAATTCTATGCATAACCTATCTGATACCCCAAGTCAAAAAATAAAGAAAATCAAAAAATCAAAAACACTAAAAAAAAAAATCAGAGTGCAATAAAAACTTCCAATGGTGAAAATCACTTCGGTGATGCCTTGGATAAGTATCATGGTGAAAACCTATTCCAGGCACCATGCGTAGTGGCTAGTTCCACCATCTAATAAGTCCTCTTCTCATCACACCACTCCATATTTCACACATCCCATGGCTTGGAATTCTGAAACATCAAGTCCTATCGCCTAACCCATCCTATTCCATCCCAAGGCTAACCCATGGAACGAGGATCTTTATAAGCTCCTTTTGTACATTGTAAAATCAGGAAAATCCAAAAACATCATAAATTCAGGAAAATCCAAAAACATCATAAAATCAAGAAAATCCAAAAACATCACATAATTAGAAAAAAATCCAAAAACATCATAAAATCAAAAAAATCCAAAAATATCGCAAAATCATAAAATACCAAAACAATAGAAAATATAAAAAACCCAAAAACAACACATCTCATCATCAAAAACACATCAATCTTCATCACATCACAACCATCTCGAACCATTCCCACATCATCAAGTCTTGCCAAAACTACATATTCATTTCACCCGCATCTTAAAAAGTACCTTGATCCTATGGACATAGGGTATGTAGGCAGTCTGGAATACGAAGGATGTTTCCAGTACTTAGGTATCTAAGATGCACCCATCCACCCCGTTGGATGGTCCCCCATTTACTAAACTTTCTCAATCTCATAATTGACACACAAGCTATGCATACACTTCAAACAAGTCCCCCAACGCAAAAATCATCAACCAACATACCAACCATAATCCTACACATGGACAGACTGTTCTTTTGCCTATCTTCCAACAAATTCTCTAATCCACACCAACGGATCTGCATCCTAGGATATATCTTTCCTACAATGGACAAAAATCTATCATTCTATCATCACGTCTCTTAGCAAGAGCACACAAAAGTTATTTGTATTTTTTCATTGGTCTTGTTACTTATTGATTTTTATCTTTTTGTCTCACTCTAAGTCATCCCCAAAGCTACCTTAATCTCATTATATCATGGTATGTAGCGGATAGCACCTAGAGTAGACATCATCATTGTTTTTGTATGCTGTGCTTGTGGGTTGGTTTCATTACTCCAAAGGATAGTATTCATATCTTGAAGTCCAGGTCAGTTCTAGCATGATGTGTCCTATTTGCATATATAGGCATCAAAACCTTTTATGCATTATTCGCACTCATCGCTATGAGTCCCCTTCCTCGACTAGACAAGATTATATTACCTTGGGTACGCATGAAATCAACCTATTGTTTGTGGGTCTAGTCCATGCAATTGCAGGGTATACATCATCACCTAGGTCATTTCATACCTTCGTGAACTATATCCTACATTGCTACATTAAACTAAGAAATGCTCTCAAGTAATCTTGTGCAACTACTGTTACTAGCTCAAAATCATCATCCTAATCACCCAGTCAACTATCCCATCTCGGCCTAGATTTAATAATCATTTTCCCCCATCCCTTCACCAATCCCATTCCCCCACTGCATTTCCACTCAACACATCCTGAACCAAAATAAATCTCCCCTCAACTGACATGGTGTCTTGCGACCTAACAACCCTTTCATCTCCCCACCCCCATCTATAGACATTCCCAATCCTACCCATACCCACCCATACACCCCTATATTCTCCCCACCCCATCCCCTTTCCCATAGCCTCACCACTCAGGGTCAATATAAAGAACATCGTGTGTATCAGGACTAGACCACCTCACCTATCACCTATTTTGCATCTCACATCTCACCTAGCTACATAATCATTTTAAAGTTGCATATCATTTAGAATCATTTTAAATTGCATATCATTTAGGTTCATTTTAGGATCATTTTAAATGGCATATCATTTAGGTTCCTTTTAGGATCCTTTTAAAATTGCATATCATTTAGAATCATTTTAAATTGCATATCATTTAGGTTCATTTTAGAATCATTTTAAATTGCATATCATTTAGGTTCATTTTAGAATCATTTTAAATTGCATATCATTTAGGTTCATTTTAGGATCATTTTAAATTGCATATCATTTATGTTCCTTTTAGGATCATTTTAAATTGCATATCATTTAGGTTCATTTTAGGATCATTTTAAATTGCATATCATTTAGAATCATTTTAAATTTCACATCATATCATTTAGGTTCATTTTAGAAGCTGTTAATTTGCATAATCATTTAAAATCATTTTAGACTCATTTAGTCACATATTACACATCATTTAAAACATTGCAAATCATATCATAATCATTTAAGTTTGTCATCACATAGGTGTATTTTAAATCTGTATCATCACATTGCATAACACATTTAGTTACAAAAACATCACAATCATAAAAATCTAGCTGCATTTTATAAATCACCTAGCTGCATATCCACATTTCCATACATAACATGTGTTTATACATGCCCATTTACCTTTTTGCATCCATAATAAATGTTTGAAGCCATGCATATAGAACATAAGTAAGCCATCACTGCATCCATCACAAGAACGTCCATAGCATGTAAATCCATAAAACACATAGCATCCATAAAGAAATATTCCATCCATCACATAAGCATCATCATAATAGAGCATCATAATCATAAGCATCATAAACAATCACAAAACATCGCATCATATATCAATCACCGCAAAACAAAAATGTACGTCTCTCATGTATCCATCAAAAAATAATAAAAGTCCTGATACAAAAATGCCTCCAAGGGCTATCATGATAAAGGCCATCACATAGAGGATCCCCTCTCTGATGGAGTAGAAGACTCTGATCCTGGTCGAGCCTGTGACCCTATTAGCGGCTGTGACTGCGGCGGTGGCTATACCTGCACCTGAGGGACCTACTGGGGTACATGTGAGGGAGGAGGCATCGTCTGCTAGATAGATTGAATCAATCTCAATCTATGAGATCTCAATGCCCTCAATCTGCTGACCTGGCTGTAGCTCGGGGCACGCTGCGCTGCTGGCATGGCTGCATAATACAACCCCCTGTAGTACTTTACCCGTGCTCTGGCATCTACTAAATCCCCCTGCACCTACATCACCTACATCTGAGACTGACTCAACTATGCTTGCAGCTGATAAGACTGTGTCTGTGCCTGCGACAACTAAGCCTGCATCCCTATCAGAATTGGGGCAAGCCCACCCCCTGATGCCTGTAGACTACCCACTGTAGACTCTGACTGCTGTGCCCTGTCAAGTGCTACATCCCGCTCCTGGGTCAACACCACTATCTCATCCTGTGCCTAGGCCAACTGTGTCTGTTCCAACTGTGCCCGCAACGCCGCCACCTATCCATCTGTGCCATCTAATAATGCCAGCCCCCCCTACAACTGCACCAACTCTACCTCACGGCCCTCTAATGCCTCCTCCAGGCTAGCCACTTGTGCCCATAGGGTCTCCCTCTCCTCCTCCTCGTCTCGTCACCTCCGACGAGACTCCCGCCTCTCAGCCTCAGCCTTCACCTCCAAAGCTGTCCCTGAAGGCCCTACCTCTACCTCATGACCACCAACCTACCATCACCCCTCCTGTGGTGGAGGTAGGTCACCCTCCTTTGCTCTCGACTGCCCTCCATGTCGCCGGGGTACTCTTGGCTGTCGCCTTGATTCAACCTGTACCTACTATGCAGGAACCTGCTCTACCTATACCTACTACGCAGGGACATGCTCTGCCTGTCCTTGCTGTGCAGGAGCCTGCTACCCCTGTCCTTGTCCTGCTACCACTACCGCCAGCACATCTATCAGCTGGCTATCTCTCCCAATCACTCTCTCCTCCCCATCATCCCCAATCTCCACAAGGAAATCCTCGATGATCACATCCCCCTCCACCTGATCTCCCCCATCAAGATCATCTCCACCATCTGAGTCATCCCCCCTAAACCTACTACCTCCACTGCTAGATCTGTCAACCATGTAGGCCCATGAATATGCTACCCGATATCATACGTAGCTATGGTCCCTGCATCTCTCATTGTACTCCTCCAATCCACTGTACTAGCCGAAGCACTGCAAAGTCTGCTAAAGCAACCTGGGGCTATAGGGGTGCAGGCCAGTAGGGTCTATCTCACAGAGTATGCGCATATATAGCCATTTGCTGAGGGGTGTCCTGCACCAACCTAAATTACCGCATAACCCGTGAGGGTAGGTACATCTCTATATAGCGGTCTCCCTGCCCCATCAGGTATCTCTGCTAAAAGGTGTATGGAAGATGAATAATGTCATCTGGCCACTCCTCACAACTGATGTACGCTCGCCACACCACACTAATCACATCATCTAGCATCCACTGCCAATGTCGCACTCAGCCCATATAGGTATACTCTGCATCCCAGTATAGAAACACAAAGGCCTCAAACTGTTGCCGATAGTACCCACAGGTCGGTTGAGTGACAAGGATGTGCTCCCAAATCCACACATGCAGTAGCGTCACACCAGCAGATAAGGCCCTATCATGTAGATAGGCAACTGTGTGCATCTCATGATATAGCTGCACTAGCATTAATGGCCCCAAGGCAAAGATAGTCCTATGCACCACCATCCCCTCTATCACCCCTCCCCAACCAACTAGAAAACCCCTGCCTCACCTATTAGGCATCACCACACCTCCTATCAACGCGCACAGGAACAAGGAAAATGGATCTCCACCCGCAGCCAACGTCGCCTCATAATCCATCTCTCTCATTTTGAGAGAGAACAAGTTGATCTGCACCAAAAACTCTGACCAGTACCCTCCACCTGGTCTTCGTGTCATATCTGACACGTCGACCATGGATAGGTAGCTTGAGGATGCGATAAACATCCTCAAGCGTGATAGTAATATCTCCTGTAGGCAATAAGAAACTGCAAGTCTCCGTATGATAATGCTCCACCATGGCCGTCATGAGAGCTCTATGAGCTCGCAACACGGGCATCGACGCCACTGTCAGAAGCCCCAAACTCGCCAACTGTGCCTTCACGGCATCATCAAAACCATCAAATAGAGCCATCACAGTAGGAACTTGTCACTCCCGCAACTACAATATAAACCACTCTATATCCTGCATACACAACATTATGGTTAGATGTCAACCTATCTTCTTCTCAATCCACCTTTCCTTTCTTCTAAGTGCCTAACAAGCCAACATCATGTGGCATGCAACTTCCACAACCCTTGTGCCATTTCTAACAAATGGCACTAAAATTTCTTCTAAATAGCGCTAATCTAGAGTATCACACCACTGCGCATACCTTTTTGTATCAACAAAAAAATAGCGCTACTACACGCTATCCATAGCATCAATAATAATTTTGGCGCTACTGCACTCTATTCATCGTGTCACTCCTACTTTTGGTGCTAATTCGCTGAATGCTGCCAATTCTTCTGATAGCGCCATAATAAATTATAGCGCTACTTCCCACTCTGAAATAGTGGCCCTTCAACCCCCGTTTGGCATCAAAACACCTAAAAATTATTTCTTCTGTGAATGGCGCTAGTCCAGAAGATAGCACTAAAACTCCCACCCAATGGCGAAAAAACTGCCCTACCCTACCTGGGCGGATAGCACCAATCTAGAGGATGGTGCCAATCTGCCTTGCCCTTGGCGCTACACGCTTAATCCTGACCCCTAAAACCCTAAAAACATGCACGAAAAATGAGAAAATTACAAAGTTAGGGTTATGGCCTACTGCGGGTCCAGTGCCAGGTGCCTGACCAAACTCTCAGAACTACTCGGAGATGTGTCAAAGTCTCAAGAACTGGGGGTTGCGCTCAGCCATCTCTCCTTCGCTTCTTCTTCTCTAGGGTAAAAGTGTACAAATGTGGCACTTTTAGGGCCCACTTTTCCTAATATAGTGGACCATGTCATCCTTCTTCCCCCCCAGGGTGTAGATCCTAACCTTTTTCCTCTATTTTTCTTCCTATCATCCTCTTTCTCCGTCCCCTATCTAACCTTCACTCCCGTCACATCCTTTCGAGAGCTCACCTGGAAAATTTTTATTTTCCCGCCAACCTCTCGAGGGGGCATCCCCTATCCATCCTATTCCATCTTGGCAGCTGGGGCATATTTTTTCTTCGACCTGACACCATTTCCCTCCTAGATCCTGATGCCACGTCAAAGAGGGGCAAATGTAGACACCTAAAAATGTCTCGATCACCAAAATGACTCCCGATATTCTGGATCATATCAATTTCCCTCCTAAACCAATTAATTAAATTTTATTTAATTAATTATTCCTTCATTACCCCATTTCCCATCAATTTATCCCAGATAATTGAATTAATTTCATTAATTCAATAGTTTCAAACCTAGCCAAATGAATTTAGTAAATATGCAATATTTACTAAATCATTTTCCCCCTTTTTGCCACTAAATTCAATTAATTAGTTAAAATCATGTTAACTAATTAATTTAACCCCACTTATTCTAGCCTTAGGGTTAATTAAATAAAATCAATATTAATTAACCCTAAATCCCTCATTTGGGTGGTTAAACCTAGTTTAACCCACTCTCCCACATTTCCCAAATAAATAAATGGGAATAAAATCCACCTAAAATCCCACATCACAATAAAATATCATTCTTCCCATGCCTATACCCCTATTTCCCCTCCAAATGAATTTTTAATTCATTTTACATTTCCCCCCAAATGAATTTTTAATTCATTTTCCATTTCCCTCCAAATGAATTTTTTTATTTGGGAATAATCCTCCCCCCATAACTTTCCTCTTCCCCAAAATGAATAAAAGAATCACTTGTATTCATAACCATCCATTTTTCTAGATTAGATCTAGGCCTCCATGTCATCTCCATCCTCTACCATTGATCTCTCCAAGCAATCTCCACCCTTGGATCAAAAATCCCTCCAAAAGTCTATAAATAAAGCCTCTCCAAGCCATTTGAGAGGAGCTAAGTCTATGCAAAGTCATAATGCTAAAATCTCTCTTGAGCTAGGATAGTGAGTTGCACAACTTGAAAGAGCATTTCACATTGAAAATCCATTTGTCTAGGGATCATCTTAGTCTTGGGAGCTTGTTTGGGTGCAAAGGCTCCTTCTTCCCTTGATGGGATTAGATTTGTATTGTGAGGTATAATCTTGTGTTTATTGCATTTGATTTAGTATTTTAGCCTCGTTTGCATTTCTGATCTACACCTTCATTGATGATTACAGCAGAAAAATCTAGATTTATTTCTTGAAGAACAAATCAGAAGCCTTTGAGAAGTTCAAGGAGTTTAAGGCATTAGCTAAAAAGCAGAGCGGCTATTATATCAAGGCCCTAAGAATAGATAGAGGGGGAGAGTATATCTCCAAACAATTTCTAAATTTCTGCAAGTATGAAGGCATTCATAAACAGTTCACTACCAGGTATACTCCACAGCAAAATGGAGTTGCTGAAAGGAAAAACAAAACCATCACAGAGATGACAGCAAGCATGCTAAAAGCAAAGGGACTGTCAAATGATTATTGGGGTGAAGCTGTAGCAACAGCGGTGTACCTATTGAATAGGTGTCCTACAAAGGCCGTATGTGATCAGATTCCACAAGAGGCATGGAAAAATAGCAAATGGACTGTTGAGCACCTAAGAATTTTTGGGTGTGTGGCATATGCATTCGTGCCTAAAGAGAAGAGGCAAAAATTTGATGATAAAGGTGAGAAATGTATCTTCCTGGGGTATAGTGAAGAATCACAAGCCTATAGACTGTATAATGCCATCACCAAAAAGGTTGTGATCAGCAGAGATGTTGAATTCATTGAGAATGAAGCATGGGATGGAATGGTGGACATCACCATGGGTATTTCAGTCACAATACCCCTTGAAGATGAAGAAGCTCCGGAGGATAGCAACTCTGGAGGAGCTACGGAGAGTAGCAGCTCAGGGAGAAACTACCGTAGAGCACTAGAAAATAGCAGCTCTAGAGATGCTCAACACAGCAGCTCCGGAGGTGGTCAACAGTATTGCAGCTTCGGAGATCAGCAGATCCAAAGGTCTGTAACTCTGGAGAACAACAGCTTTGGAGGACGTTATAACAACAGCTCCGGAGGTCACAGCAGTAGCTCCGGGGGTCATCAGAACTGTAGCTCCGGAGGTCAGAACAATAGTAGCTCTAGAGGTAATTCAGACCCCACACTCGCATCATTGATGCCATAGAGGACAAAGAGTGTGAAGGAGATTTATGACAGCACAAGGTATGCTAATGATGATGAAGATTTGAATTTTGCATTGTTTTCTTCTAGTGATCCAATCTACTTTGAAGAAGCTATGAAAGAAGAGAAATGGTGTAAGGCCATGGATGAAGAATTAGATGCCATAGAGAGGAATGACACATGGCAGCTAACTAATTTACCCAAGGATAAACAAGTGATTGGAGTTAAGTGGGTCTATAAGACCAAGTCTACTGCTGAAGGAAAGATAGAAAGACACAAGGCAAGGCTAGTTGTCAAAGGGTACAAACAACAGCCTGGAAGAGATTATGATGAGACCTATGCACCAGTTGCAAGGCTAGAAATAGTTTAGGTAGTCATAGCAATAGCAGCCCAACACAAGTGGAAAGTGTTTCAAATGGATGTAAAATCAGCTTTCTTAAACAGAGTACTGAAAGAGGAAGTGTACGTGGAGTAGCCACCTGGCTATGAAGTCCCAGGGCAAGAGGACAAGGTATATAGGCTCCGGAAAGCCCTCTATGGGCTAAAACAAGCACCTAGGGCATGGTATAGTAGGATTGACTCATATTTGTTGAGCAATGGCTTTAGTAAAAGTAGTAGTGAGCCCACTCTCTACATCAAAGCAGCGGAAGGTAAAATTTTGATTGCTGTTTTGTATGTAGATGATCTAATTTTTACTGGCAATAGTGATCTTTTCATTGGTGATTTCAAAGAGGCAATGAAGAATGAGTTTGAGATGATAGACTTAAGTCTGCTGAAGTATTTCCTTGGCATTGAGGTCAAGCAAACAGAGCATGGCATATTTATTTTGCAGACTAACTATGCCAAACAGATTGTGAAAAGGTTTAAGATGGACAATAGTAAACCTGCCCCTACACCAACAGCCATAGGTCTGAAGTTGAGTAAAGAGGAAAACAACAGGGAAGTAAACCCAACCCTCTACAAGAGCATGGTTGGAAGCCTCATGTACTTGACAGCAACTAGGCCTGATTTGATGTATGCTATAAGCTTGATTTCTAGGTTCATGGAGAAGCCTAAGGACACACATTGGCAAGAAGGAAAGAGGATCCTGAGGTATGTGAATGGCACAACAGGCTATGGTATCTTGTATGATGTTTCTGATGAGTTTAAGTTAGCTGCTTTTATGGATAGTGATTGGGCAGGAAGTGTAGATGACCGGAAGAGCACATCCATCTATGTATTTCACATGGGTTCAGGCGTGATATCATGGGCATCCAAGAAGTAGCCCATTGTTTCTCTCTCTATAGCAGAAGCTAAGTATATTACTATAAATGCAGCAGCTTGTCAGGCTATTTGGTTGAGGAGAATCCTTGCAAACTTGTATGATCAGCAAGAAGATGGTACAACCATTCATTGTGACAATGTTTCATCAATAGCCCTGATAAAGAATCCAATTTTCCATGGATGAAGCAAGCACATTGAGATCCACTATCACTTCATAAGGGAGTTGGTAGAACAAGGAGAGATTGAGTTGCAGTATTGCAGGTCTGAGCAGCAGCTTGCTGACATTTTCACAAAAGCATTGCCAAAAGATACTTTTGAATGCCTAAGAGATACACTAGGCATTGTGGACAGCTCTGGAGGTGTGTAGCCTCAGAAAGAGGATAGCTACAGAGGTGTGCAGTCCTACAATGAGGATAGCTCTGGAGGTTCAGATCCGGAAAGATAGCAGGAGAACTCCAGAGATTCAACTCTGGAATGTATGTACAGCTCCAGAGGTGCTCCAAAGATGCAGAATTTCAACTCTGGTGTTGCAGAGAGTCAGCTCCAGAGATGTAGACAGGGAGCTCCGGAGATGTAGAGGGTAGCTCTGGAGATCTGCTCCGAAAAGGCAAAGGCAAATGTATATCTCCAGAGATCAGTTCCAGAATGAAGATTGCAAATTGACATCTGAGTTCAAATTAAGGGGGAGTGTTGGAAATTTAATCCTCTGTCAGTGTTCATTTAATACTGTTAGCCCCCACGTCAGGTTTGGGATCCCCTCAAATCTCCCAGCACCGTTGGGCTGCCAGAAGTTAATGAGGTAGGTAAGTTTGAAATTCACGTGTGTTTTGAGCACCCATTTTTGAGGGCATGTAGAAGAGACAAAAAGGGAGGGAAATGAGTTGTTGATAGATAGACAGAGAGAGCAGAAAAGAATGTGCAACCTACAGTAGCAAAAGAATGAAAGCAGAGGAATGTGAAGGCATATCACAGCAGAGAGAAGACAATAGAAAGGAATGTTGCAGCAGCAACAGTAAGGCAGCTATGGAGTTCTAGGTAGCTCCAGCCAGATAGTGTACAGCTCTAGAGACTGGGGCAGAGTAAGACAATAGAGCAGCAGCTCTGACTGTAGTTTGTATTTGAAGTTTGAATGTAATCTGGAAATAGAGGAAAATATATATAAAGATATATTGCTGTCATCTATCTCTCTCCTTTCTGTATATTTTTTTTATGTTGTCCATCATACACATTGCTGTAGCATTGGTTTTTGTTTTTTGTATTTTCTGGTGGTTAGTTTTCTGCCTCCCCTGCTCTCCCCCTATTTTTCTGCCAACATCAAGGTCTTAGGAGGACAACTCTATGGAAATAATCACAAGTATTATTGGAAGCGTGAATTGAATAAGATCTCTAGAACATTGCCCAACAATATTAAAAGTAGGCTGAAAGTGAGCTATGATGATTTAGATGATGAAGAGAAACATATGTTCTTGGATATTGCCTATTTTCTCATTGGAGAAAAGAAAAGTTTGGCCATTGCAATATGGGATCACCATGGATGGGCAGGGCAGGGACTAAGGTGTTTGGTGAATCTGATGAGCAAATGTCTTATTGAGGTCGACTAGCAGAGATTCATACGAATGCAAGGACCCCTAAGGGACCTAGGAAGAGAAATTGCAAATGAACAACCGCCATATCGTCTTTGGTCGTCAACACAAACTCACCTTATTAAAGAACATGTAGAGGTGAGGTTAATATTGTATTTTATAAACCTATACAAATCATAGCATGGAAAGTGCATTTACCAGTCTTGTTAGGCTGCATTTAGCTAATTTTATTCACATTTTTGTTTTCTTTTTGTTTTCTATTTTTTCTTTTCCATTCAGGAGACTCTGGAGATTCCTAGTATAATGGCCGCTATCACTCAATTTTCTTCATGTTCTGCTCATCACGAGTTCCCTATCTATTTTTCTCCATGGCAGCCGCCCTTTGAAGAGTGCTCTAAGATTATGCAGAACTCAATCTCACGGTCTCCCCCCGGTAGACCATTGTCCCTTGGATTGAAATTCCTCATTGTAACAGGAGATGACTTTAGCAGGAAATTCACCAAACTATCAGAAGAGCTGATCTGGCTTCGTTGGTTTGATTTCAAGCATAGAAAAGCTTCCGTCATGGCTATCATTGGAAAACTTAAGAATTTTAGAGCTTTATGGGGCTCCAACATTAAAAGAATTATGGGAGGATGGTATGCATGTAAGTATAATAATCCAATACCCTACTATTTTTAAACTGATGGATCCAAGAATATTTATTTCCTGTGTAACTAACTAAATTGAAAAATGGGTGTAGCCTCCTTTTTTGTAGCTGACAGAGCTAAATATTACTTGTAGTTAGGGCAGTTGCTTGCAAAGATTTCCTAGCTCAATATCAGATCTAAAGCATTTGAAAAAGATAGCCTTAATTGGTTATCTAGGAGACGAGTTTCCAATTAAGAGGTTTCCAGAAGAGTTTTGCGATCTCAAAAATCTGGAGCACCTGGAGTTGCGACACTGTAGAGTGTTGTCATCACTACCCTCCCATTTTGGCAAATTAAAAATGCTCCGGCATATAGATTTATCCTATTGCGTGGAGTTAAGGATATTACCTGTTTCTTTTAAGCAGCTGGAGCATCTGCAATATCTGGATTTGTCTGGTTGTAGGAAGCTAACTTTCAGATTAGACTTTCTAGAAAACATTTCAAAGCTGGAGAAGTTGGACTTTTTAGGATGTCGAAGATTGCAAGTGTTGCCTGAAAGAATCACAAGTTAGCGGTACTTGAGACAGCTTAATATGTGAGGTACAAGATTAAGGAATATGCCCAGGGAAATAGGCGAGCTGAGAAATTTGGAAAATCTACAAATTAGCAGTCCTTTCCTGATGGACCTGCCATCCTCTCTTGGAGATCTGTCCTCGCTGACTCTTCTTACAATTTTTGATTGCCCCAACTTGAAAGATTTGCCAGATTCTATGGAGAGTCTAAAGAGTTTGGAGTATCTATGTATAGAGTGTTCTGGAGTGGATTGTATACCAAAATCTTTCAGAAAATTAGCTAATCTTCAAACTCTTGAGATTTCTGGTTGCCCAATTAGCAAATTTGATTTTGGGGAGGGATCTTCATCATCATCCTGCATGCGCTCACTCAAAGTGCTGCACATAGCAGGCACACAGGCATCCGGGATATCCATTTCTGACGACTGTTGTCCAGTGCTTCAAACTCTCCAACTTAAGCAAAATGAGTTTCTAGTGGAGATCGTGTCCCTACCGACATCGTTGGAGATGATAGAATTGTGGGAGTGTGAAAGGCTGAAGGACATAACGTGTATTCACGGCCTCCCTAATCTTAAAATTAAAAATATACAAATTAAAATAAGTGGATACCGGAGTTAGATGACAACATATTTACTTAACCTATATTGAAAACTGTATAGGTGCAAAGAGGATGATTTGGACCCTCCCCACCTTCCAATGCTATAGCTTTTGTCATGTAGCAGTTTTTTTTTTGTTTTGGTTTTTGTGGGCTTATGCCCCATTTGAGTTTAGCTATGGGTTTTCTGCCACCGACTTTTTTTGTAAATATGTGTAATATTAATTTCTTATTAATGATATAGACACCTATTCATCAAAATAAAAAAAAGTTTTATTTAAATGCGATTAAAATGATCTCAAAGAATTGTAATCTCCTCTAATCAATTATCAGTCAATTACTTGGGTTAGAAGCCACTCTTTTATCTTCAATAATAATTTCATGGGTAACAAGGAATTGGCTAGCCTATACTAGCACCTTACCTACATCTTTATTTTGGTCACATGAGTTATAGTAAGATTAATAGTATTTTCCTATTTTATATATTTAATCTGTGTAGGTGGTCATCTGCAAGGTCTATTTGTAAAGGATATATATATATGGGTCTAAGTAATTTTGTTTTTTAATTTATGAAACTAAATGTAAAGAAAGGGATATTTAGTTTTCAATTGAAGATCAGTGATTTTTTATGTAGTTTCTAGATTTAATTATTGTTAATGTGGGGAATGACACCTTAAATTATTTGCTAAACCTATGTTCTGTTTTGGTTAGAATTTGTCTTAGGGTCTTTTCTATGTATGTTATTTCTCCCATATGACACATATCTCATCTAACTCAATGTGTGCCTTTGCTCTTTAGCTTGTCTAGTTTGCCCATGTCTTCTCTAACCTTTGCTCTAGTTTGAACACTGACAATATTTAGAAATACCATTAGACGGATACTCATATTTCACTAGGGGACATGTTCTCCTAGGTAAACCCCTATAAAACTTGTGTAAAGGTTTGGCAGACAATAAGCAATGGATTAGAATGAATATGTTGATTCATTTTAGTGCACGAAACTAAAATGTTTTGCTAAAGATTACTCCTTGTACTTTTTAAATTGATGTAGGAGCATCTTAGGTCTATGAGCAATCTTGCATCAACCAAAAATATTTTCTTTCACTTGATTTATATATTATGTTCTTTAGTTTATTTATCATTTATTTTGGTGTGTTGTAGTGGAATTCTTGATACTATCTTTAGTGAACACTAAGACTAGCAAATAAGAATCATCTCTATTGTATCATGTATTGATCACAATACCTTATAATTGTTGCATTGAAAGGGTATGTTGTACACCTTGCATAATGCTTATCATGTAAAAATGTAACATTTAATTGTGGTGCATCTTAGAGGTGTAGACATCATAATGGGTTGGACATTCTTGAGGCCACTTGCATGTTGTATGTAACATTGGGATAAATATTTAATATAAGTTGCACGAATTGGGAAATTATTAATATTGGGAAAACTTAGTACTATAAAGTAAATGAGGGGGACATAGTTTTGTAGACTCATGGTTTAAAGACACATAGTTTATATAATACCACTTGGTGGTATTATGTAAGCTTATTTTTATAAAAGAAAGCATGAGTAGTTGTCAAGTTTGGCTTGTTAATTAAGGTTGGATTGAGCATCTCTTGTGGGTTGCATATGTGAGGATAGGAAGCATGGATTGGGTGTGTAATTACATTATTATCATTTGTTTGTTTAGATGGAGTGTAACTAGGGGGCTTGATATTTTAAAAACCTTGCATGGGGACTCTACAAGTGTATTATAATCTTTTACATGGAGATAATACATTGATTGTGTGAGTGCTTTGGGAGACTAGGTTTTTCCTTTGAGAGGGTTTATTTAGGGTACATCTAGTTTCATCTTGATGGTATGGTTGTCTATTCTTTTACATTGTGGATTATAAATAGTTGTTTGCATATTTTTCTCTCTTGAGGTTATGTAATTCAATAGTTTATTATGGCTACAAATTTTCTTTCATGTAGTATTAGAGACTAGTTGTCAGGTTGTGGGACAAGATATCCTTGGTATTTGTAACCCTTGATAGGAGTAGATTTTTGTACATAGTTGAATCCATGGTATTGTTAAGGTTACAAGTGCTTTTGTACACTTTAGTTGTTGCAAACCTAGGATTTGATGAAGATTTGACAAATGAGTTTTTTGTTTTTGCTCTTTTTGTGAGGGTTTTAGGGGTACACTTTCGCTAGAGACCTATAGGATTAAAATAGACTTTGTCATTGATCTAGAAGGCCTAAAAACCTATGGATCTATATAAAATGACATGTTTGTATAAAAAAAAGGCCATTTTTGCAAGTTTGGAGAAATTGGAAGAGGTTGTGTCCATATAGTCTATATGGTCATACAGATGCATCAGTTGTAGTTAGCAAATGGTAGGTCATTATTATAGTCGATAGTCAATTTCATGGAATAATCCTCTGCATTTCCTACATCATGGTTGTACAATCTTTAGAAATTTTTAAAAAACTTGATGCAAGTATGATCTAAAACCATATGAAGTCTGACAAGTTTTAAATATTGGCATTTAATCTTAGTTGCATGGCAAATTGATGGCCAGTTTTGAACCCTTAATCATGCTGAGGGGCTAACCCTTTGTTGTGGCTAGGACATAGGGACTAAATTATAGTGCCACTACAGGCCACCACTTAGGTGGCACAACCAACCACTACCACCCAGAGAACCACTTAGTTGTCACCTACTACCCACTAGGGCTATGTTGAATGCACATAATAGAAGATTATTTTTCTAGGAGGCATAGCTTTGACCTTTGGAGTTAGATTTTCATGTTATTAAAGTTGATGTAAATCTCATTTTGAGTAATGTGTTGTGATATCAATTATTTTTCCAAATTTTGTTGTTTTGGATAGAAATGCTAGTTGGAAGCTAGTTTTTCTGTCATTGATTTGATAACTCATATCTTGTCTCCATAGTGTCCAAGTTTAGATTTCTTATAACTAACAAAGAGCATTATCTAAGAATTTCATAGTGGATTAGGATTAGAGATGCTGATATGTGATTTGTTTATTTTCATTTCTTTTTGAGTTGTATTAGTTCCTTTGACTATGGTACTTTGTAGGTTTGTATCAAATTGAATCTAGAGGTGATTTGGTCTTCGAGTTGTGGTAAAACTTACACGTTTATCTTTGGTTGTTTATTTTGGACATGGTTACCAATGTGATGTTGAATATTTATATTACATTGTGAGATATATGAGTTGTATAGTTTTGTAGGTTGTCCATACTTATAAGTTGCATGGATAACTCAGATGTGGGCCATTTAAACTCATAAATATATAAGTGTGGATGCACTTCTATTTGGTTTTCCTAGTTTTATCACCTGTTTTACTAGTTTGGTTGTCATTATGAGGTAAAGATATAGTGTTACCTTATATAGTTATGTTGTGGGACCTACAGTTATTAACTATATAGTACAAGATGTGTGAGATTCAATTGGGTGGTGATCATGGTGCCATGGAGATTGCTTGTACACTTGGAGATTTGGTATGACATTGTTGGCAGAGGACAAGGCATCAGATACAACCTACTGCAGAGTACCGCAAAGGCCATGTAGAGGATAGAGCCGAATCCTAAAGAGGTATTTTGGGAAAGGGCACACCTCTAGATAGACATATAAGAGATATATTCAAAGAAATGTCAAACAAGAGAGAAAATATATGTAAGAGAGCAATGGTATATATGGAAAAGACTTAGACCTATTGGTATGAATATGTATAGACCTATTGATTATAAAGGAATATAATAGAGATATACGGATTGTGATAACCTTGTGTATGTGTTAAGATGTTATGTTTCACCTATTGTGTACCGCATATTAGATTTCCTTAATGTTTGTTCATGTTTCTCTCATTGGCTAATTTTTGGTATAAACTAGACTTACAGACTTGACTAAAGACCATATATTGAACTGGTTCCTCCCAATTTCTTGCCAAAATTTGGTTCCATTGCTAGGACCCTAGAAAAGGGTAGTGAACAAAGAGAGAATAAATATAAAAAGGGGAAGTATAGAGTAGTAAAAGTAAGAAAACTTGAGTGATAAGATTTTTTTTGTCTTCTGAGAGATCTTAATTTTCTTAGCTTCCTACCCTTGTGAGAGGGGGACATACACTTAAGGGGATGACAAATAGAATAGGGGGAGGATCTGAAAAGGTCCTTGAAAAGATGTAACTCTTCAGAATAAGCCAACCATGGGATACATAAGGATTAATGTATTATTTACCAAATCAAAAACACCCATGGCAAAAGGGGATAACAAAAGATTAAGGGAAAACAAAGAAATTATACTTACTAGAATGGAGATAAGCAGAGAAGAAAGATAGAAACTGTTTAGGGTAAAATTTGGATTTTGTTTACTTTAGTGTTGTTAGATGTTTGAATCCTCCTTTCACCCTATACATTCAAGGATCTAGGGTCGAGTGGCAATTCACTATCATACCCTAGGTTGCTATGAGATGTAGGGAAACTTGGATTAGGGAATTTAATTATCAATTTTCCTTCTCTTGTGCTTAATTGACCATTAAAACCCTAATTTTGCAAATACGACTATAAACGAAAGAATAATAGAAAAAGCTCTTGTAGAGGAAAGCAAAATATCAAATCACAGAGTACCTATTTTTGGGGTTCTGACGTGGAAAAGTTGGGGACACAAGAGCGGGTGCCCAAGTCCAAGATACCAATTTCTTTGCGAGATCCTAACCTCCTTCTGACACTGATCAACACTATAACTTCTATTTCTAGAAATTTAACAATGGAGGACACATGAGTGAGTGCCCAAGTCCCGAAAAGGATCCAATGTCTTGCTTCTCTTTGGATCCTAAATCCTTGATGTCTGTTGATCCCTCCTGCAACTCTACTTTTTCTAGATGTGACACCTGTTACCTGCAATCACAAAACTTTGGGAGGGGGTTGTGGTGTTTAGAGGCTTGCCTCAGTCAAGCCTTGGAGGACACTTAAGTCTCTAAACACTGTTGTCAGATAGAGAGTGCGTGCCCTTGTGAGGCAGAGGCAAAAACCAAAGGAAATAATAATGAAAACATAATATAATGTCACCTTGTAGTGAATATATCATGGGAGGAAGATGCCCTTCATTCCATGATGAAATGGATGCTCAAATCTACAAACACAAACACATAGACCACACAAACTACTCTTGCAACACAATGAAAGCCTTGAATCACCTTGAGAACACAATAGCTTGCTAGTAATCATCTAGTTTACAAATGAATGCCTAAACATGCTTTTATATGCAACTACAAACACTCTCATCAAGATTTTCATAATTCAAACTTACCATGATGGCATAGGACCCAAATAACAGTCATAAACTGACACCTAAAAATTGGGACTGCTCCAAAATAGGGCAGGATTAGGGCACGAGCGCCCAAGTCCTCCCCCCTATTTTGGGTAGGGTTAAGCTCAAGGGGTCCTCCTAGGTCCCATTTGTCATGTTACCTAGGGCTCATTCTACCATGATGCCAAATTATGAAGTAAGATGTCCTAAATGTTGGATCTAGGGCATACAACTGAGAGGGGGGGGGTGAATCAGTTGTATAAAACTTCTTCTTCTTTCAAACACTTGATTCTTTGTTGTTAGTTAGCAGCATATCAAGTAATCATCCATGAAAGCATAATACATAAACACAAGACCAGATAAGCATCAACACATTGAACACCAAGATTTTGACGTGGAAAACCCGGTTAAGGGAAAAACCACGGGGTGATTAACCCAAGAATTATTCTCTGTTAGAAGAATAAAGAAAAATGAATGGCACATGCCAATAAGGGCTCACTGCCCGAGCACACTGCTCACAAAGAGGCCCACTGCCTACAAGGAGACACACTGTCTACAAAGTGATAAAAATCACAGTCTTGAACTGGAGAATGACATCTCTACCATGTCCGGATCAGTTCCAATTAAGCCCAAAAATCTCTGCTCTGCCTTTCGCATGTTTCTTCGCTATGCTACACCCATCCACACACCACACTTTGAAATGAACTCACAAACCGTTATTTATACAAGACATCGACTTAGGAACAAACATCTAAGTCGGCAAACAACCATAGGAGTATCCGCAAGATGAATAACACATCCGGTCGGCCATCACAAGAACATTTGCAGGATGAACAACTCATCCGGTCGGCTAAACAGAGCAAGAACTTCATCCGGAAGAATAACTTCAATTCTGGGCTCTACCATCAATGCGGACCAACAACACAACCTAAACATGATCCAAGAACCTTCACAAGCCTGTCTGAATGTCCGGATACATCCGCACTTCCTCTACTTACTGGGATCTCTTGTCTTCCTCATCCGGAACTTCAAGAACACAGTCTGTCGCCACTGTCATAATGCAAGAGGTACTTCTGGACCTCCAAATCATACACAAATCAGGATGACACATCACAAGGACATCCAAAACACTCCGTCCAATCTGCAGATTAGGATAATACAATTCCGGACCTCACCGGACCTTTTTGTGATCCTCTGTCACCTCTGGATACTTGCCGGAACCGGTTCTATACCGACAGCCACAACTCCTTCAGATCTTCATGCGGACCTCTGAAATCTTAACTGAAGCATCTCAAGACTCATATCTACTAACCCTTTAATCCGCATCCTCCGGTTCTCATCCTATACAGTACATTTGCCTTCTTCTCATCACTGTTCTTCACTATTCCTGACTGAGGCTAATTTTCTCAATATCCTCAGCACACAGCTCATCAAATCCTTCTTGTCAATGCAATATGAGTATGTTGACATCAATGACAACACTGGCTCACCTCATACTTGCAACAATCTCCCCCTTTGTCATTGATGGCAACATATGATGTGAAAAACCATTAAGACAAGAACTTCAACTTTTCATATGTCTTCTCTTCCTTTACTGCTCCCCCTTTGATCATTAACCACTTGTTTTTCACATGTCTTCTCTCCCCCTTTGACATCAATGGCAAAGGGCTCATACTTGCAATTCTCATACATCAGAATCATACCAGCTGCTCCCCCTTAGTTGCAGCTCCTCATTAGTCCGGATCACAAGATATGACTGTGATAGCCACCGGACTGATGCACATCAATGCATCTTAGTTCATCACCGGAGGGGCCATGACCCCTAACTTCTCCCGGAGATATTCAAAAGAGTCCTTGGGAAGAGGTTTTGTAAAGATATCTGCAATCTGATCCTTGGAGGGAACATACTCCAATCTGACTTCTTCCTTGTTTACTTGTTCTCTCAAAAAGTGAAATTTGATAGATATGTGCTTAGTCTTAGAATGCAATACCGGATTCTTGGAAATATTAATTGCACTTGAATTATCACAGAAAATTGTGATAGGCTCCTCATATTCAACTTTGATGTCTCTTAGCATCTGCTTCATCCATAAGATTTGAGTGCAACTACCTGCTGCTGCAATGTATTCTACTTCAGTTGTAGACAGAGATATTGCATCTTGTTTCTTGCTTAGCCAAGAAACCAATCTCTTCCCCAAAAAGAATGCTCCACCACTAGTGCTTTTCCGGTCATCCACATCTCCTGCCCAATCTGCATCTGTGTAAGCATGAAGAGAGAAATCTGGATCTCTAGGGTACCATAGACCATACTCAACTGTTCCTTTCAAGTACCTAAAAATTCTTTTGATTGCCATAACATGAGATTCTCTAGGATCAGCCTGGAATCTTGCCACAAGACCAACAGCCTGCATTATATCTGGTCTAGTTTGAGTGAGATACAACAATCCACCAATCATTGATCTATACTTTGTCTGATCTGCCTTTGGAGAATCATCATCTTTGCTTAACTTACATCTGGTTGCCATAGGAGTGTTCATAGGCTTTGAGTCTTCCATACCAAATTTCCTTAACAATTCTTTCACATATTTGGTCTGAGAAATGAAGATCCCTTCTTTTGTTTGAGTAATTTGCAGACCCAAGAAGAAATTCATTTCACCAAGCATAGACATTTCAAACTCACTTTTCATCTGATTTGCAAAAGTTTTGCACATACTATCTCTTCCTCCAAAAATGATATCATCCACAAACACTTCAACAATCAGAATGTTTTCATGATCAATTTTGAAATATAAGTTACTGTCAGCAGTACCTTTGTTGAATCCAATCTGCACAAGATGCTTATCCAACCTTTCATACCATGCTCTTGGGGCTTGCTTCAATCCATACAAAGCTTTCTTCAGCTTGCAGACCATATCATCATTATCAGACAATTGAAAACCATCCGGTTGTTCAATGTAGACTTCTTCTTCCAGATCACCATTTAGGAAGGCAGACTTGACATCCATCTGATATACCTTGAAGTCTTTGAAGGCAGCAAATGCAAGAAGTAATCTGATTGCTTCAATTCTTGCCACCGGAGCAAAAGTCTCTTCAAAGTCAATTCCTTCTATTTGAGAGTAGCCTTTGCAGACCAATCTAGCTTTGTTTCTGATTACTTCACCAGCTTCATTTAGTTTGTTCCGGAAGACCCACTTGGTTCCAATTACATTCCTGTCTCTAGGTCTAGGAACAAGATCCCAAGTATGATTTTTCTCAATTTGCATCAATTCATCTTCCATTGCTTTGGTCCAGTTTTCATCATTGCAGGCTTCATTTATTGTTTTAGGTTCAATCTTTGAAATCAGACAACATTCATTTTGATTTTGAGCAACATTCCTTCTAGTTTGTACACCTTTGCTTCTGTCACCTATGATTTGATCTTCAGAGTGGTTCAGTTTTACATACCTTGGAATTTTGGGAGTATCCTGCACTGCTGCTTCTTGATCAGGCTCATTCAGACCTATCTCTTCTTCCTGATTTACCAGATCAGGCTGACTCTGTCTCACCGGAGAGGATTGAGGTCCTTGAACACTGTCTTGGTCATCTTCATCAAACTCATAAAATCTTGAAGGCTTCTCAATTCCTTCATCAACCTTTACATTGGTGCTTTCTATCATCTTCCTCAATCTCTTATTGTAACACCGGTATGCTTTGCTTTGAGTGGAGTAACCCAAGAAAATTCCTTCATCACTTCTAGCATCAAACTTTCCTAGATCTTCATCTCTTTTAATATAACACTTGCTACCAAATACTCTGAAATATTTCACAGTAGGAGTGATGCCAAACCAGAGTTCATAGGGGGTCTTACCGGTGTTGTTTCTGATTTGAACTCGATTGAGAGTGTAGACTGCGGTGCTGATAGCTTCTTTCCAAAACATTTGAGGAACATTTGCTTCCAACATCATTATCCTAGCAGCTTCCTGGATGGTCCGGTTCTTTCTCTCAACTACTCCATTCTGCTGTGGAGTCTTAGGAGCAGACAACTGTCTCCTTATACCCTGTTTCTCACAAAAGTCAATGAATTCACCAGATGTAAATTCACCACCTCTATCAGACCTTAGACACTTTAGTTTCAATCCGGTTTGATTCTCCACCATAGCTTTGAAGATTTTGAACTTCTCAAAAGCTTCTAATTTTTCTTTTAGAAAGGTAACCCACATCATCCGGGAATGATCATCAATTAACAACATGAAATATCTATCACCCTGCAGACTCTTGATTCTTGTCGGACCACATAGATCAGTATGTACTAATTCCAACAATCCGGTAGAAGACTGATCTTTGCTTTTGAAAGAGACTCTGCTTTGTTTACCTAACTGACATTCTTTACACACACGATTTGTAGGTTTCATCAATTTTGGAAGATCTCTCACAGCCTGAGTATTGCTTATCTTGATGATGTTATCAAAATTTACATGACACATTCTTCTATGCCATAACCAACTCTGATCAATTTGGACAAACAAACAACTTTTATCTAAACCAACCAGATGAAAGATATTACCTTTTGTCTGAGTACCGGATGCAATTTCAGTTCCGGAGCTTGTAAAGATTCTACATTTTCCATTCTTGAACCAGAGATCATAGCCTTTGTCCACTAACTGACCAACACTGAGAAGATTGTGCTTCAATCCTTCAACATACAGTACATTTCCTGTTTTGCTCTTACCATCAAAGGAAATAGTTCCCCTACCTCTGATTCTGCCAGCAGAATTGTCACCAAACTTTACCATTCCTCCTTCATATCTTTCCAAATCTAAGAACTTATTCTTGTCACCAGTCATATGGTGAGAACATCCACTGTCAATAACCCAATCATCCTTTTCTTCCACTTGAGCAGCCAAGGCTTTTTCAACAACTTTGTGATTGACAGATTCAGAGAGTATTGAATCTTCTTCCTTGATGGCTATAAACACCCACTCATTTCCGGATTTGCTTCCTAGTTCTGATTCATCATCTGTTACTCCTTCATTGTCATCTTCTTCATGAACATAATAGCAATTCTTTTGAAACCTTTGTCTGTGAGTATTAGATCTTGCAGATCTCTCCGGACATCTTGAGGCAAAATGACCAATCTTATTGCAGTTGAAACACTTAAAGGGTAGTTTTCCTTCATACTTACCGGATCCTCTTGGCAGTCTCTTTGCAATGAGGGCTTCAAGTTGAGCTGTTTCTGCTTCTTCTTCTTCCATGTCTCTTCTTGCTTGATCATACCATGACATTTTCCTTGATGAGTTTTCACCCGGATCAAATCTCTGTTTGCCTTTCACATAGGCACTGGCTTTGAAAGCAGATTCAGTCTTGGGAGGATCATCTCCAAACTCGGTCATTTCAAATGCAGCTAGTTTGCCAGCCAGTTGTTCTCTTGTGACAGTTGTGTGGGCTCTGAATTCATCAATGGCAGCAACTTTGATTTTGTAGGCAGCAGGAAGGGATCTTAGGATTTTGCAGACAATCTCATTTTCATCTAAAGTTCCACCAGCATTTCTGATTCCACATACCAGCTCATTTACTCTTGGCATGAAGGTAGTGATGTTTTCATCATCTCTCATTTTCAATCTTTCAAATTTCCCTTTCAGGCTTTGTAACCTTGCACTTTTGACAAACTCATCTCCTTCATACAGAAGTTCCAGTTTAGTCAGGATCTCATATGCAGTTGGTAGGTCAATAACATTCGAGAGATCTGAGTCATTCAATGCGCTTAGAAGAGCTTCCTTGGTCCGCAGATTGTTTTCAGCTTCTGTGATTTCATTCAGAGTTGTCGGACCACCTTGTGGAGGTACATATGGTTTTGAAATCATAGCCAAGTATGCTTTTCCCATACATTCCAAGTGACACTTCATGCGACCTTTCCAGAGAGTGAAGTTGGTTCCATCGAACTTCGGACTATCCTTCTTGTATGATGACATCCTGGATCTCCTCAAGTGGTTAAGCTCCTATCAGAGGAACTTAGCTCTGATACCAATTGTTGGATCTAGGGCATACAACTGAGAGGGGGGGGTGAATCAGTTGTATAAAACTTCTTCTTCTTTCAAACACTTGATTCTTTGTTGTTAGTTAGCAGCATATCAAGTAATCATCCATGAAAGCATAATACATAAACACAAGACCAGATAAGCATCAACACATTGAACACCAAGATTTTGACGTGGAAAACCCGGTTAAGGGAAAAACCACGGGGTGATTAACCCAAGAATTATTCTCTGTTAGAAGAATAAAGAAAAATGAATGGCACATGCCAATAAGGGCTCACTGCCCGAGCACACTGCTCACAAAGAGGCCCACTGCCTACAAGGAGACACACTGTCTACAAAGTGATAAAAATCATAGTCTTGAACTGGAGAATGACATCTCTACCATGTCCGGATCAGTTCCAATTAAGCCCAAAAATCTCTGCTCTGCCTTTCGCACGTTTCTTCGCTATGCTACACCCATCCACACACCACACTTTGAAATGAACTCACAAACCGTTATTTATACAAGACATCGACTTAGGAACAAACATCTAAGTCGGCAAACAACCATAGGAGTATCTGCAAGATGAATAACACATCCGGTCGGCCATCACAAGAACATTCGCAGGATGAACAACTCATCCGGTCGGCTAAACAGAGCAAGAACTTCATCCGGAAGAATAACTTCAATTCCGGGCTCTACCATCAATGCGGACCAACAACACAACCTAAACATGATCCAAGAACCTTCACAAGCCTGTCTGAATGTCCGGATACATCCGCACTTCCTCTACTTACTGGGATCTCTTGTCTTCCTCATCCGGAACTTCAAGAACACAGTCTGTCGCCACTGTCATAATGCAAGAGGTACTTCCGGACCTCCAAATCATACACAAATCAGGATGACACATCACAAGGACATCCCAAACACTCCGTCCAATCTGCAGATTAGGATAATACAATTCCGGACCTCACCGGACCTTTTTGTGATCCTCTGTCACCTCTGGATACTTGCCGGAACCGGTTCTATACCGACAGCCACAACTCCTTCAGATCTTCATGCAGACCTCTGAAATCTTAACTGAAGCATCTCAAGACTCATATCTACTAACCCTTTAATCCGCATCCTCCGGTTCTCATCCTATACAGTACATTTGCCTTCTTCTCATCACTGTTCTTCACTGTTCCTGACTGAGGCTAATTTTCTCAATATCCTCAGCACACAGCTCATCAAATCCTTCTTGTCAATGCAATATGAGTATGTTGACATCAATGACAACACTGGCTCACCTCATACTTGCAACACTAAATGCATGCAAAAGACCCGGGAGCTAAACCTTATGATGGAAAAGCCCCCAAGGGGACATTTTTTGACATTACATAAACAAACCTAGGAAAGACAAGAAATGTATCATAGAAGAATGGAGATGCCAAGAAAAATAATTAGAAGTTAGGAAAGAGAGATTATAGAAGCAAATAGTACATAGGATGAGCGCATCGTTGAGGGTGCTGTCAAGCACGCCATTGTGGGTACTGCTAGAGAGGAAAACATAAAAGGAAAGGAAATAATGAATGAAGAATCCATAGATGCTACCACAAAATTGATACAAAAAGATATAGAAAATCCTGAGCCTATTACAATACATATTGACAGGGCAACGAAACTTTTAAAGAGTGGAGGAACAATAGATGCTTATGAGTAGTTGAGAAGTGCATGGAGGAAAGAACATAAAGAAACCCCAACCCCACTATAGATATTGTTGTAGTCATGGCTAGAGGGTTCACAGAATGAATTGTCTAAACCATGCAGCTAGAGTAAACACAATGGAAACAACACAATTGTAGAATGCAATGGAAGATTCATATATTCAGAATATCAAAGAATTACAATGATCATATGCTAGCAACATGCATGCTACAATCTATGGGCTCATTGGCCTTGTCATGTCCCCTTTCTAAAATAATTGATTAATGGTCATATTAGCCCATTTTATTCTTTTGTGGGTTAATTGGGCAAGCATAGGAAGAATAAATATTTAATATTTAATATCGTCCAACTAATATCTATTTCAAGAGGACAATTAAATATTAAATTAAATATTTTGAGGCTCAAAAAGGGCATTGGGTTTAGTGAGGTGTCCATTTGCATGAAGATTTTGAAAATCTTGGTAAATCACAAGTGGTGGGGGATTTTATGACAATGTATGATAGCTTATGACAACTGTCATACCCCAAAATAGCAAGGAATCAAAGGAAAACATGGGAATCTTGGGTTCTCATCTCTCCCACAAAATATTGATATAAAATATGTAATTTTGGTCATTGGGAGGTATTGTTGATATGACTTTTCCTCTCAAACTTGCAAATTTACAGATTGTGGCTTCAATGAACGAAACCCCATTGGAGTAGAAGGATTGTGGATGAAAACCCATAACTCTCAAGTGGAAAGAGGAGGAAAACCCTTAGTTCACAAAGAGTAGCTTCATCCAGAGGTTGCACAGAGCTTCAAGGATTTAGTATTTTCTGGCAGTTTTCATTGTTTGTGTGTGCAAGTCTTCTTTGTGTTGGCGCGGTGATTCTGGAAGTGTTGGAATGTGCTGCTGTTGCTATTTTATTTTGTTTAATATGTATTGGTTGTAGATTTCCATTTCTTGGTTCCAGCAATCAGCTTTGGGTGTTGTGAACAGTGTTGTGTTGTTTTTTGGCTTTGTAGGTCTGGATACATAGTGTGTATTTCAGCTTGTAGTGAAGTTTTGTTGTATAGTTTGCTACTGAGTGTTGTAGGTGTTTTCTATAGATATTTTAATTATATCAGACTATATTTCATGTATTTTCCATCTGAGAATCAAACAATTTCAGTTTATGGTGTTTTGGTAGATTTTGGTGATTATCAGTGTTGATAGTTTTTGTGGGATTTGCCCAGATTTTGATATTTGAAGTTTTAATGTTTCTTCTACTATAGATCAGTGTCACAGACCTAATAATATGTTATTTATATTAGAAAATAAATTTAAAACATTTTGGTGAAGATTCAACATATTGGGTGGTAATTCATTGTAAGACTAGCTAGCTAGTTTCATCAATTTCGGTGTAGTTTGGTGGATTTGTTGAAGTTATATTTTCAGATCTAATATTTCATATTAATTTTTAGTTGGCTCATTATAATGGTATCAGAGCATGATCTTTCCAGCCTATAGGTTACTTAGGTGATTAATGATACCAAGTGATAGAGAAATTAGATATTTGAGGAGAGAGGCAGAAAGAAGAAATGTAGAAGAAGATGATGCTCAAAGGAAATTTAATCAAATGGTTGAGGCACAAACTAGGCTTGCTTAAATGTTTGGTTATATATGGGTGTTACTACAATAATGGGTTACACTTTCTAGGACATCCTGATTTTTTTCTAAAATCACATATTTTTAGAAAATATAATGATTTAAGCCTTGAAAGGTTCTATTTTAAGGATTTTAATTGAAGAGGGTTTGATCAAACCCCCTTAAATTTAAACCCCTTTGGATAGAACCCCGCTAGTTTTAAACCATACCTATAATGGAGTCTCCTCTACACCTATCAAAATGCTGATAAAAACCACTTTTGATTTACCTTTGGGGTGATCAAAAAAATTCATTTAAAATTTATGTTTTGTAAATATGTAGTCCTTATTATAAGCTTCCCAAAAAGTATAATTTTAAATATATTTAATTTGATTATTATATTTATTTTTGATTTCTAGTGAATGTATGTTTTTCAATGAACATCAAGGTCTTTGTTTCACACATACGAAAAAATAGGAAAATAGTGAAAAAAAATTCTAAAAAATATCTATGCCCTAGGTATTGATGTCCTTGTTTCAACAAAAAAAATTAAAATTTGATACATACAGAAAAAGTTATGTTTTATGGAATACACCTATGTCTAAATTATAATTGGTTTGACTTCAAAACTTAATTAAAAAAATATTCAACAAAACATTATGAAACTAAATGCATGCCTTATATATCGGTGTTACCAATCTAAATTTAAAAGAATCAGAATTTGATCCTTTGTAGAAAAAAAGTTATGCGCTATAGAATACACATCACTTTTAAAAAATGTTGTTTACTATTAAAAACTAGTTATCAAAGGAGATGCAAAAAAATTTAGAATCTACAGACAAAATCTCACAAATCACTAGTTTGCATCATCTTCAAATTCCTAACGGTTTAGTAGCTATAGGTGTTAGAAAGTGAAGATTTAGTTCAAAATGTTGATTTCAATGTCAAGTTTGGCCAAAAAGTGTAACCCATTATTGTGGGATTACCCATGTTGCAATGGATTCAAAACAACAACAACAACAACAATAACAACAACAACAATGGAAACAATGGTGGTAGTGTTTCGGGTGCAAACACTAGCAACAATGGAAAAGGGAAGGAGATTGAGACACAAAATTTAGGGGCTGCAAACAAACTCTCATTCCTACCTAAAGAGGAACTTGAACAAGTTGAGTCTACAGCTACTGGTTTGTTCAATGTGGAGACCCTTAACAAATGGCATGGAGAATACAATGCATTGGTAGATGAGATCAAGAATGATATGTCTTTGGGAGAATATGTAGAGTTCCTGAGAAGAGGTGAATCTCAAAAGAAGGGAAATAGCAAAAATAAAGAATTGAAACACAAGTTGGGAAAATTAACAACTTTCTTTGATGGAAGTGAGAAGATTTCAGCTAGGGCTTGGCTACAAAATATAGAAACATACTTTATGCTCAACCCCATGAAAGAGAAAGAGGTAGTTCAGTTTTCCACCTTGCATTTGGAAGGAGAAGCTTATGAATGGTGGTACCATGGTCACACTACATTGGGACACGATCAGGTACAAGCTTTTGATGAATTTAAACAAAGGATTCTTGACAGGTGTGAACTGAAAGAGGAAGAATATTTTAGCCAATTATCTAAAATCAAGAAAAAGAGCCCAGTAAGTGAATACATAGTAGATTTCCAAAAGATTGTAGTGATGGTACCTAAAATATATAAAAAAAAAAGAGTGCATCTATTTATTATAGGACTCACTGAACCTCTTAGGGGCTTTGTCAGATCTTTTGCACCACTCACTTTGTAGGAAGCTATCAAGAGGGCTCTAACCCTTGAGCCATCAATTCCAAAGAATGTTTTCTCACACTCATCCAAACCAAACACATGGCATCATAAGGGGGGATTCCAAAAGAAACCATTCCATGCACCTACATCTATATAGAAGATTACAATTCCTAATGTTGCAAAGAAGACGGATGAAGAAACAAGGAATGAGCTTAGGAGGAAGAAGCTTTGTTTTTCTTGTAGAGAGCCTTGGGTCCCTGGACATAGGTGTTTGGGAAAAGGAAAAGTCCATTACATAGAGGTTGTCTAAGATAAGGATTCAAACTTAGATGGTAATGAGGAGTTTCATGACATAAAGGATTCTGAACCTGAGGTTGAAGAGAAGGAGACTACAAAAGAAGGTTCATTAGCTGCACTTTCAAGAGCACCAAGATATCATCCTTTCAGGGTTCATGGAGTATTAGCAAGGCAAAGAATGACTATTTTGATTGATAGTGGGGCAACCCACAATTTTATTGATGAAAGGTTAGTAATTAAGGGAGGCTTGAAGACTGAAGAATTTGAAGGTTTCAATGTCACTGTTGCAGATGGATTCACTACACCATGCACCAAAGTGGTTAAACAATTGAGCATCACTATGGGAGACTACAAGGTTTGTGATGATTTTTAGGTTGTTGGTATTGGTAAAACTGATGTTGTCTTGGGTGTTCAATGGTTGCATTCTATTGGAGGACACTATCAAAACTATCAAACTATGGAGTTCAAGTTTCAATAAGAAGGCAAGGAGTTGTACTCAGAGGGATTTAAAATGGAGCTCAAGAGTGGTGACAACAAAAAAGATGGAAAGGACTTTCAGAAGAGGTCAAGTTGATTGGGAAGCCACTTATCTAATCTATCCTTCCAACTCTTCAAATGGAAAAGGTATTTATTTGATTTTGAAATTCAAGAAATTTTAGATAAGCATAGTATTGTTTTTAGTGATATACCTCTAGGACTACCTCTAGATAGGGGATTTCAGCATGTTATAGAGTTAGAATAGTATGTCAAACCTATTATAACTACTCCATACAGACATCCAAGGGGTTACAAAGAAGAGATAGAGAAAACTATCAGAGAGGTCTTGGACATGGGATTCATTAGACCAAGTTCTAGCCCTTCTACATCATATGTAGTTATTGTGAAGAAGAAGGATGACACTCTAAGGATGTGCATCAACTATAGAGATTTGAATAAGAAAACCATTAAGGATAGATATCCCATACCAAGGATAGATGAACTTATTGATGAGTTGCATGGAGCTGTTTACTTTTCTAAGATTGATTTGAGGTCGGGATACCACTAAATTCGGATGAGAGACAAAGATGTGGAAAAGACAGCTTTCCGGTGTCACTATGGGAAATTTGATTTCTTGGTCATGCCCTTTGGCCTCACCAATGCACCGGCCACTTTCCAATCATGCATGAACAAGGTATTTAGCAAGCAACTAAGGAAGTTTGTCTTGGTTTTCTTTGATGATATATTGATCTACAGTAAAACTTAGAAGGAACACTTGGAACATTTAGATACAGTTTTGGGTATTTCGGAGTAGCAATATTTCTATTCTAAGTTGTCCAAATGTGAGTTTGGATTAACTAAAATTCTTTACTTGGAATATGTCATAAGTTCTAAGGGTGTTCAAGTAGATCAATAGAAGATTCAACCAATACTAGATTGGCCTCCACCTACAAATCTTACACAGTTGAAAGGATTCTTGGGGCTATGTTGCTATTATAGAAGGTTTGTAAAAGGTTTTTCTTAGCTTACTATTCCATTGACTGATTTGACTAAGAAAGGAGCATTTGCATGGTCTGAAGAGGCTTAGAAAATTTTTGACAAGTTTAAGAAGGTAATGAGTTCATGCCCTGTGCTTGCTATTCTTGATTTCTCATTGCCTTTTGTAATTGAATGTGATTCTTCTGGCGAAGCTATTGGGCCTATCCTAACTTAAAAGGATATCCAATTGCTTTTGAGATTAGGAAGCTAAACAATCTAGAAAAAAAATATCACATTTATGATAAGGAAATGCTGGCAATTATGCATGAAAGTTAGAGAAATTTAGACAATATCTTGTGTGTGGAAAGTTTGTTGTGAAAACTAATCATAATAGTTTGAAGTATTTCATTGATCAAAAAGATTTTAATGATCACCAACAAAGGTGGGTAAGAAAGATGCAAGCATATGATTGTGAAATAGAATATATGAAGGGTAAAAGAAATGTCATAGCGGATGCACTTTCTAGGAAGCCAACTTTGTGTTCATTATCTTCTATTTCTGCGAAGTTGAAAGATTATATCATTGCTAAATATGTCAAAAATACTTTTGCATCTAATGTGATGGATGATTTAGTAGAAGATGATAGGTATATAGTGAATGATGGGCTGATTTACTACAAAAACTGAATTCTCCTTGTTCCTGAATCAAAAATCAAGGAAAAGATTTTAAGAGGTTTCCATGGCACTCCCTTGGCTGGTCATCAAGGTTACTTCAAAATATATAGGCAAATTTGTGAGAGATTTTATTTGAAAGGCATGAAAGAGGATGTCCACAAGCATATCAAAGAGTACATGACTTGCCAAAGGAACAAAGGTTAGTAGATTTTTCCTACAGGCCTCCTACAACCACTTCCAATTCTTGAACAGAAATGGGAGATTATTTCCATGGACTTTATCACAGGACTTCCCAAGGTACAAGATAAGGACTCTATATATGTGGTGGTGGATATATTAACAAAGTATGCTCATTTATTTCCCCACTTCAGAATTTAAGGCTTCTCAAGTAGTTGAGTTGTTTTTCAAAGAGATATTTAAATTGCGTGGTTTGCCAAAGAACATTGTTAGTGACAGAGATAGTATGTTTCTTAGTTCTTTCTGGAAGGAACTCTTTCACTTGACAAGAATAGAGCTCACACCAAGCACAAGTTGCCATCCACAAACATAAATTGTTAACAAGTGGATAGAGGGGTACTTGAGGAATTATGTTTCAGATCAGCAAACTAGTTAGGTCAAATGGTTGCACTTGGGAGAGTATTGTTACAATACATAACATCATATGTCAATTGGTATGCCTCCATTCAAATCTCTCTATGGTTATGATGCACTTTATTTTGCTGATTTGATATTTTTAGATAGTAGAGTACCTACAACTAGTGATCTTATCAATCATAGTCAAGAGAACATAAGGTCACTAAAAGATAACTTGAGGCAAGCATAGAACCATCAAAAGACATGCAGATAGAAAGAGAACATAAATATGTTTTGAGGTAGGAGACTTGGTATTACTTAGATTGCAGCCATATAAACAGAGCTCCTTGAAGAAGAGTGGGGCTAAAAAGCTTAAGCCTAAGTTCTTTGGGCCTTATAAGATCATCAGGAAAATTGGTGAGGTAGCTTATGAATTGGAGCTTCCTCCCAATAGTAAGATACATAATGTATTTCATTTTTCTTGGTTGAAGAAGGTTCATGGATAGTAGGTTGTGCCTTCATGTGATTTACCACCTTTGGATGATGAAGGGAAATTGATTTTGGTTCCTGAAATGATTTTGGAAACAAGGGATAAAAGATTGAGGAACAGGAGCATTTCAAAATATTTGATCAAATGGAAGAATTTGCTAGTGGAAGATGCAACATGGGAGGGACCAAAATTTCTTGACCATCTAGACTTACATTTCTTGAGGACAAGCAATTTTGAGGAGGGCTTGTCTTGTCCCCTTTCTAAAATAATTGATTAATGGTCATATTAGCCCATTTTATTCTTCTGTGGGTTAATTGGGCAAGCATAGGTAGAATAAAAATTTAATATTTATTATTTAATATTGTCCAACTAATATCTACAAGAGGACAATTAAATATTAAATTAAACATTTTGAGGTTCAAAAAGGGTGTTGGGTTTGGTGAGGTGACTATTTGCATGAAGATTTTGAAAATCTTGGTAAATCACAAGTGGTGGGGGATTTTATGACAATGTATGATAGCTTATGACAACAGTCATACCCCAAAATAGCAAGGAATCAAAGGAAAACAATGGACTCTTGGGTTCTCATCTCTCCCACAAAATATTGATACAAAATATGTAATTTTGGTCATTGAGAGGTATTGTTGATATGACTTTCTCTCAAACTTGCAAATTTGCATATTGTGGCTTCAATGGACGAAACCCCGTTGGAGTAGAAGGCTTGTGGATGAAAATCCATAAGTCTTAGGTGGCCAGAGCATGAAAACCCTTTGTTCAAAAGGAGTAGCTTCATCCAGAGGTTGCACAGAGCTTCAAGGATTTAGTAGTTTCCAGCAGTTTCCATTGTTTGTGTGTGCAGGTCTTCTTTATGTTGTCGCAGTGATTCTAGAAGTGTTGGAATGTGTTGTTGTTTCTATTTTATTTTGTTTACTGTGTATTGGCTTCACATTTCAATTTATTGGTGCCAGAGATCAGGTCTGGGTGTTTTGAGCAGTGTTGTGTTGTTTTTTGGCTTTGTGGGTCTAGATACACAGTGTGTATTTCAGCATGTAGTGAAGCTTTGGTTGTGTAGTTTGATATTGAGTGTTGTAGGTGTTTGATGAAGATATTTTAATTATATCAAACTATATTTCATGTATTTTCCATCTGAGAATTAAACAATATCAATTTGTGGTGTTTTTGGTACATTTTGGTGATTATCGGTGTTGGTAGTTTTTGTGGGTTTTACCTAGATTTTGCTATTTGAAGTTGTAATGTTGCTGCTGCTGCAGATCAGTCTCAAAGACTTGATAATATGTTATTTATATCAAAAAATCAATTTAAAACATTTTGGTGAAGATTCAGCATATTGGGTGCTAATTCATTGCAAGACTAGCTAGCTAGTTTCATCAATTTCAGTGTAGTTTGGTGGATTTGTTGAAGTTATATTTTAGATATGATATTTCATATTAATTTTTAGTTGGCTTATTACATGCCTGATTACAGATATGAAAAATATGACATTGAAGAGCCTTTTCCAAACAAAACTTCTTGTCTAAACTATCACAGCATGATTCACTATCACTAACTAACTTCCTAATGCATCTAAGACATGATTATATATCATCTTCAAGCTCATAAAATCTTCTTTGTCAACCAAAAGAAGTTACAAACTCTAATGAAGATGTAACATGTAGAAATAGGTAGGTTAGCCTGCAATGAATGGCATTGCTCCACAAATGATAGAAACTTGTAGACCTCAAGGAAGGTCTATCAAATTCTTATGTGTTGTGTATGATGTTTCATTAGGCTTCGAAAGTCACATAAGTGCTCTACAAACCTTCTCCTTCAAATGACTATCAAAATGCTCTATCTTGAGAAAACTGATGATCTTCTGATAGCGATCACTTTCAAGAAACAAGTCCAAACAACCTGAATTTTGGATATGATGACACAATGTAGATGCTAAGTCCTGCTCTGCATGAGCTGATATGAAGATGTGGTAAATTTTGGTATAAAATTTTGAAACTTCTATTGACTAAACTAAACTAGAAATGAAAGAAAAAGAAAGAATGCAAAAAATTTTGGTTGATGCAAGATTGCTTTGCAACCTGGGATGCTCCTACATCAAACACTCAGGGTTGTTGAAAAAGTGAGTCCCTCACTTTGCTAGGGCTAAAGGAAAACCAAGGTGGTCTACCTCAGCCTTAGATATCCATGATGAGTCCTCTTCCAGTTTTCCTTTCCACTTGACTAAGTATTCTTTGTATTGCTTGCCTAGATGGTGTTGCATCTAATTTTTCTATCCAAGATGGTCTCTATCTGCTTTGGTTGTTGTTGTGGTAATTGATCCTTCAATCCATCTTTAATAATGTCACTTGTCTCTCCTTCATGATACTGCTATCTATCTACAATGTTGAATATAGGTGATATACCCAATGTCTCTGGTAGCTCCACTTCATATGAATTTCTTGAATTAAACTTCTCAAGTATCTTGCAAGGTCCAAACTTTTTCATCTTTATCTTGTTGTATGTCCCTACTAGAAATCTCTCTTTTCTTAGAGATACCATCACTTCATCTCCAACTAAAAATTCTTTGTGCCTCCTCTTTTCATCTGCTTTCTCCTTATACTTGTTATTCATCACCTCTAAATGCTTCTTGACCTAATTATGTAGTGTCTCCATGTATGCTACAAATTTTTTTGCCTCTGCACTTCTCTTATTCTCCATATTGATGTCTCTTAATTATGCTACTCCTCTAGGTTTCACTCCTGCTACAATCTCAAATGGGTTCTTCCTAGTACTCCTATTCACTAAATTATTGTATGCAAACTCTTCTTGTGGTATAATTAGATCCCAATTTCCTTCCTTGTCTACCACTAAACATCTCAACAAGTCACCATAGCTCATATTTACCACTTTTGTTTGTCCATGTGTCTGTGTATGAAATGCTGAACTAGACTTTAGGTCTATCTTCATATTTTTCCACAATGTTTTCTAGAAGTATCCAATGAATCTTGTATCTCTGTCTAAAACTATACTCTTAGGTAATCCATTCAATCTCACAATTTCCTTGAAAAATAGGTCAGCAACATGCATTGCATCATTTGTCTTCTTACAAGGAATCAAATGTGACATGTTTGAAAATTTGTCCACCACTACAAATATAGAATCATATCTCCTCTGTGTTCTTGGCAAACCTAATATGAAATCCATGCTTATATCTTCCCAAGGTCTCTCTGGTACTATCAGAGATTTATACAATCCAGTATTCTGACTTCCCTTTGCAACTTGACATATTCTACAACTTTGCACAAAATTCCTTACATCCTTATATAACTAAGGCCAAAAGTAGTGTTCACTTACCAAAGCTACTGTCTTGTCAATCCCAAAATATCCTGCCAATCCACCACTATGCTTCTCCTTGATCAAATTAGCTAGATCATTGAACTCCTAGGTATACACAATTGATTTCCTTTGAACACATATCTTCCTAAATGAAATAATCTAACCACTTCTATCTGTCACAATGGGTTCCTTACGTGCTTTCCATGCTTCTGTAAAATCAAGATCTTCTTCATACTTATGTTTTAGTTCTTCAAATCCCAATACCTCTACTCTCATCTCTATCAATAGGTTCCTTCTTCTACTCAATGCATCTGTAACTTTGTTTGATTTCTCACTCCTATGCTTTAACATAAAAGTGTAACTCTGCATGAACTCTACCCATCTTATGTCTCTGATTCAACTTTCCCTGATTGTTCAAATATTGTAGAGATTGATGATATGTTACAATACAAATTCCTTAGGCAACAAGTAATGTCTCCACTTCTTCAAGGCTTGAATTATGACATAGAACTCTTGATTATAAAATGAATATATTTTCCTTGCATCATTCAACATTGCACTGAAATATGCTACTAGTCTCCCTTCCTGACTTAACATTGCTCCTATAGCATTTCCACTGGCATCACAATCTACTTGAAATACTTTGTTGAAATTTAGTAATGCTAACACTAGTTGTTCTGCAACTTTCTACTTTAACAATTCAAAACTCTTATTTGCTCCTAATGTCCACTTAAAGTCCTTTTTGTCACCCCTCATTATTTCTATCATTGGTGTGCATACTGAACTAAATTTTTTGATGAACTTCTAGTAGAAACTAGCTAATCCATGAAATGATCTAACTTCTCTAATGCTCTTAGGTGTTGGCCAGTCAACAATTGCTCTTTCTCAGGGTCCATCTTCAATCCTTCTGTAGAAATCACAAATCCCAAATATACCAATTCTTCCTTCACAAAACTACACTTCTATTAGGGTTAGTCGATAGAAGATATCAATTAAATGCAAATAAAGATTAAACATAGGAATATAAAATAATAATAGTGAGAGACAATTTTAATGTGGTTCACCCAAACTTAGGCTACATCCACCAATAGAGAGCCCAATATTATTATCCAATAAATCAAACTTATTACAACTAGCAATCCCTGCAACTCAATACCGCAGCAAATGCTACAATACAATATCAAAATTCCACCCATTTATAACATGACTTTTGGAAGCTTCTAGAATTAGGGTTTAACAATGTCATTTTTTCTTTTGTCGATAAAAAAATTAACAACTGATTCCAAACAGGTAAAAAAGAGGATACATAACTAGTGTACAATACTTGCATGATCAGTCACCACCTACCAATCTCCCACTTGGAGACTGATCAGGCTCCACACCAAACAATCTCCCACTTGGAGACTAATCTTGGATGACACTCCTGCATGTGTAGCTCCCATTGGAAATAAGCACCCTAAACTCTGTTGTTCTGATTTTGTTGTTTTTAGTCTTGAAGACCAACCAAAGCTGAAGAGGAGCTCAACTTCTCCATTGCCACTACCTTTGTAAACATATCTGCTAGATTTTCATCTGTATGTATTTTTCCAGCTGTAACTGTCCATCATCCAACACTGATTGAATGAAGTGATACCTCAAACTGTATGTATTTGGTCTTTGAATGCAAGGTAAAATTCTTTACAAGATGTATGGCACTTTGGTTGTCTATAAACAAATAACTGTTAGCTTGTTGTTTTCCCAATTCTTCTATAAAAGATTGCAACCATATCATCTCCTTGCTTGCCTCTGTTGCAGCTACATACTATGCCTCTGTGGTGGATAAAGCAACCACCTTTTGTAACTTGGAGATCTAACTCATCGTTGTCCCACCTACAGTAAAGACATAACCTATAGTACTCTGCCTAGTATCAATATCTCCTGCCAAATCTGAGTCTACATAGCATGCTAAATTAGTATTAGAGCCCCCAAAACATAAGTGTTTATTGGATGTACCTCTCAAATATCTGAGAATCTATTTTACTACATTCTAATGCTCCAATCTGGGATGACTCATATACCTACTTACAACTCCTACATCATGTGCAATATCTAGTATTGTGCATACCATGGCATACATTAAACTTCCTACAACTGAAGCATATGGTACCTTGGACATTTTTTCTTCCTCCTCTTGTGTCTTAGGACACATCTCCTTAGTCAATTTCAAATGACTAGGCAAAGGTGTGCTGACAACTTTTGCATTCTCCATATGAAATCTCTACAACACCTTTTCAACATAATCATCCTGAGATAGAGTCAATTTTTTGTTCTTCCTATCTCTACAAATTTTCATACCAAGGATTTGTTTTGCTACCCCCAAATCCTTCATAGAAAATGATTGTGATAACTATTGTTTTAACTCTCTTATGTGATCCATGTTAGACCCTGCTACAAGCATGTCATCAACATGCAAACATAAAATAATGTAGTTGTCATTATCCAACTTCTTAAAATAAACACAATGGTCATAATTACACCAACTGTAGCCTTGCTCAGCCATAAAACTATCAAATTTTAAATACCATTGCCGAGGTGCTTGTTTCAATCCATACAAACTCTTCTTCAATCTACACACAAATTTTTCCTTACCGTTGACCTCGAAACCTTGGGGTTGAACTCTATATGTATCTCCTCCTCCAAATCACCATGGAGAAAGGCAGTTTTCACATCTAGCTGTTCCAAATGCAAATCTTCAACAGCCACAATACTTAAAATAGTACGAATAGAAGTCATCTTAACAACCAGAGAAAAAATCTCATCAAAATCAATGCCCTTTTTCTGTACAAATCCTTTTACAACTAACTTGGCTTTAAATATGTCCTTACCTCTAGCTTCCTCTTTCAGCCTATAAACTCATTTGTTTGGTAAAGCCTTTTTACCTACAGGCAACTTACATAATTCCCAAGTCTAATTTTTCAGCAAGAAGTCCATTTCTTCTTTCATTGGAAGCTCCCACTGAACCTTTGTATCCACCTACATAGCTTCATCATACCCTTTCGGTTCACCAGCATCTATTAACAAAATAGAATACAAAGAGGGGGAAAACCTTTTAGGAGGTCTACTTAGACTTGTTGATTGACTAACATTCACTAGAGTTTGTGGTATTGTTGTTGTTGTGGAGCATGAGGAACCACTGGAACATCACTATTTGGAGTATCATCCAGCACCACATATCCTTTTCTTTCTTCTCATACTGCTACAACTGATCTTTGTACAACACCTTCTCATTGAATACACCATCCCTACTTCTCACAATTTTCTAATTTTCAAAATCCCAAAGCCTATAGCCAAATTCATCAATGCCATATCTAATGAAGGTACATTTTTTTATTTTGCATCCAGCTTGGTTCTATTTTCAAAATCTACATGTGCAAAAGCTTCACATCTAAAGGTTTTGAGAAAATAATAACTCACCTTCTTACTTGTCCATGCTTCCTCTGGAATACCATAGCCCAAAGGAACTGAAGGACCTCTATTAATTAAATATACAATAGTGTTGACATCCTCTGCCCACATATTTAAAGGCAGCCCAACATGCAATCTCATGGTCCTTGCACACTCCATTATTATCCTATTCATGTGCTCATCCACTCCATTCTCCTGTGGAGTCCCTGGAACTATTTTTTGCCTATAGATTCCATTAAAGGAACAATAATCCTCAAATTCTTTGCTGTAATACTTACCACCATTATCATATCTGAGACATTTTCATCTTTTACCCATCTCATTCTCAACCAAGCTTCTCCATTTCTTAAATGTTTCAAATACATCAGATTTCTACCTAAAGAAATAAATCCATACATCTGTATGTACAAGTTCCTACTTTTCTTCTTTCTTTTGCTTCCCATCCTCGAGAAAACTAACTCTCTTTTGTTTTCCATACACACAACTTTCACAAAAATCCATATTAATATATTTTAGACCTGATAAAACTTTCTTAGAATGAAGTACCTTCATAGTTTTTTCACTCATATGCCCAAGTCTATTATGCCACAGTGTTGTCTCAGAACCTACAGCAAGTGTTTCAGTCTCTTCTTGCAAACTTGTAGCAACTATTCCTAAACCTATTTGGTTTTTCTCTACAACAACTAAAGTAGAAGAAATAGTATGACCTGTACAAAGATATAAGGTACCTACTTTCACACCTTTTGCTACTATTAAGGCACCTCTTGAAACCTTCCAATTTTATCACTGAAAGTAACTATGCAACCTTCATTAGCTAGCTGCCCTACTGAAATTAAATTCCTACTCAGCCTTGGAATGTGTCTTACCTCTTATAGTAGCCAATGATTCCCATTCTATAACTTAATCTTGATTCTTCCCTTTCCAACAATCTGATATGGTTCATTATCTCCCAAATAAACCAACCCAAAATCCCCTTGGACATAATCAAGAAAATAAATTCTATGGGGCGTAGCATAAAATGAGGCCCCTGAATCTAAAACCCATGAATCATTAGCATTATCTAGGGAAAGAATCAAAGCATCATCTTCATATTTATTACTTACCACATTTGCCTCCTTATTGCCTTCTTGTTTGTCTTCTTCTTTGTTCTTCCGAGACTAGCAATCTTTCTTCAGATGACCTAGTTTCTCATAGTACCAACAATCCTTTTGTCCTCTAGATTGGGACTTCTTGTTCTTTGATTTTCCTGATGACTTCCATGACCTCCGGAACCTTTTCCTCTCTCCTTTGATCTGCCCCTGCTTTCTACATTCAAAATGCTACCTGATGTGGACCCTCCTGAGCTTTTCTGTCGCATTTCCTCGCTAAGGATAACACCAACAACATCATCAAATTTCAAAGTGTTTGAACTAGAGACAGAGTTACTTATAGCCATTACCAAGCTATTCCAACTTCTGGCAAAGAACATAAAACCAAGAGAGCCCTCACCTCTTCATCAAGTTTCACTTTTATAGAAGTTAACTGACTGACAATCGTATTAAACTCATTTAAATGATTTGTCACAGATCCACCTTCAATCATTTTCAGATTAAATAAATGCTTCATGAGAAATACCTTATTTGAGGCTAAGGGTTTTTCATACAATTTAGCCAAATCTTTCATCAATTCACTTGTTGTCTTCGCTTATGTTATATTGAATGCCATAGATGGTGCCAGGCACAACCAAATGGTTCCCAATTCCTTTCTATCTAGAAGTTCCAAATCCTCATTAGTCATTGTTGTAGGTTTCTTGGCCATTCCTTCTGACGGGCTCCATAAATCCTTCTGACAGAGGTAATCCTCCATCTTCATCTTCCATAACTGATAGTTCTACCCATTGAATTTATCGACCTTTAATTTACCCTCGTCCTCCATTGCTCCCACTCAACTGTGAGACCTTCTTGCAGATGATAATCAAACACAACTTCTCTTTGATACCACTTGTTAGGGCTGGTTGGCAGAAGATATCAATTAAATGCAAATAAAGATTAAACAAAGGAATGAAAAATAATAACAACAAGAGACAATTTTAATGTGGTTCACCCAAACACAGGTACATCCACCAACAGAGAGTCCAATATTATTATCCAGTAAATCAAACTGATTACAACCAGCAATCCCTGCAACTCAATACCACTGCAAATGCTACAATACAATATCAAAATCCCACCCACTTATAACAAGCTTTTTGGAAGCTTCTAGAATTAGGGTTTTACAATGTCATTTTTCTTTTGTCAGTCGAAAAATTAACAATCGACTCCAAATGGGCAAAAAAGAGGATACATAACTAGTGTACAATACTTGTATGAATAGTTGCCACCTACCAACAACTTATTGATGTTCATCAACAATTATTCTTCCCTCAATCTCTGTAATACTTGTCTAATATTCCATAAATGGTCCTCCTTTGTCTTACCGAAAATCAAAATATCATCCAAGTATACAATAACAAACTTACCCAATAATTTCTTCAAAACCTCATTCATCAACCTCATGAAAGTACTCAGTGCATTAGTCAGTCCAAAAGGCATCACCAACTATTCATACAATCCTTCATTTGTCTTGAATACAGTCATCCACTCATCTCCTTCTCTGATCCCAATCTGATGGTATCCACTCTTCAAGTCAATCTTTGTGAAATACTTTACTCCACTCAAAAAATCTATAATGTCATCCATCCTTGGCAATGGGAATCTATGCTTAACTATGATCTTGTAAGGCTTCATATGTTTCAATCTCTCCAAGTTTAGCTTTGTTACCATCTCCTCTGAAACTAAATTATCAGTACTATCACTATCAATGATCATTTTACAAAATTTACCTCCTAATTTGCATCTGGTCTAGAATGAACTTTTCCTTTGCAGTGGTTCCTTAGAAGTCTCTACTTGAAATAGTTCTCTCCTCATGACCATTGATTCTCCTTTCTCTATTTTTCCAATTGAACTAGGTGATCCAACAGGTTCTTCTTCCGCATAGGCTATTCTTGCATTGTTCTTTGTCCTCTTTCTTGTACTTCCTTGATGATATTCAAATGCTCTGTCCTTCACTTCCACACTTAAAAAAAGTTCCTATGAATGTTCTCTTATCAAACCCTCTTTCATTTCTTCTATATCCCTCATTGCAGTGACAATTATGATTTCCTCTATCATTGCGATAGAAACTTATGTTATCTCTCCCTCTATAGTATGAATTATTGTTCTTTTCTTCCTTTTGGTATGGGCTATTTTCTTTTTTATGTTCTGCATAAGGTCTTTCTCCTCCAGAATATGTTCTACCTCTTTGAAATTTGTCTCCTTTACCTCTCTATCTTTTATCATGCTTCTTGTTCAACTTGTCTTCAACTTTCAATGCAAAGTGATACGCTTTTTCTATTGTTGTCATCCTTACCAAACTTATTTCTTCTTGAATGTTCATCCTCAATACATTTATGTATCTTGCCACTTTCTCCTTTCTAGCTTCACTATGTCCAGTCCTTATGATCATCTTGTGAAATTATTAAGTGTAAATTCCTTCACAGATTTCTCCTTTTGTCTCAGGTTTTGCAATCTTTTCAATCGTTCCAACTCATAGTCAGCAGGTATGAATTGATTCTTCAAAATTTTCACCATTCTATCCCATTTTATGATCTTTTCTTTTCCTCTCCTATTTCTTTCCAATTGAACTTCTTTCCACCAAATAGCAGCATGTCCTTTCAACTTAGTCTTTGGAAATCTCACTTTCTCTGGATCTTCAATTTCCTCATAATCAAAGTATTCCTCCAAGTCAATTATCTAGTCAATCAATTCCTCTAGATTCAAATTTCTAGTATAATTTAGTACTTCCACTCTAGGTCTTTTTCCAATTTTCAAAATAGATTTCAACATCTTTGCCTGATCTGATTCTTCTTCTTCTAGGGCTTCTTTTTTATCAGTAGTTTGAAATTCTTCATCATCACTTTCAACATCATGTCTAGGGTTTAGTCATCTTCTTCTATCTTCTTCTATAACATCTAATCTAAATTTCATTGTCCTCATCATCTCAATCATTTCTTCCATTCTTCTAGCAACATTGGCCATAACAGGCATCCTCCTTGACAACATCTCTTTTTAGGATCCAAAGCAACTGCCTCAATTTGGTGATTTAACTACAGCATTGCAACTGCCTCACAATCGGTGCTCTATTGACAAGCACAAGTAGACTACCTCAAGTTGGTGATTTGTTCACCATAATATCTTATGGAATGCCTTATCTTCCCAAAGGATTCAAAACTTGGATCTGATACCACTTGGTGCAGTCATGGCTGGAGGGTTCATAGAATGAACTGTCCAAACCATGCAACTAGAGTAAACACAATGAAAACAACACAATTTTAGAATGCAATGGAATATTCATATATTTAGAATATCAAAGAATTACAATGCTCATATTCTGGCAACATGTAGGCTACAATCTATGGGCTCACTGGCCTGATTATAGATATGAAAGATATGACATTGAACCACCTTTTTCGAACAAAACTTCTTGTCTAAACTATCACAACATGATTCACTATCACTAACTGACTTCCTAATGCATCTAAGACATGATTATATATCATTTTCAAGCTCATAAAATCCTCTGTGTCAGCCAAAAGAAGTTACAAACTCCAATGAAGATGTAACATGTAGAAACAGGTAGGTTGGCCTGCAATGAATGGCATTGCTTCACAAATTATGGAAACTTGCTACAAACCTCAAGGAAGATCTATCTAATCCTTATGTGTCATGTATGATATTTCATTAGGCTCCATAGGTCATGAAAGTGCTACGTGAACCTTCTCCTTTAAATAACTGTCTGAATGATGTCTTGAGAAAACTAATGATCTTCTGATAGCAATAACTTTCAAGAAACAAGTTCAAATGCCCTAAATTTTGGATATGATGTGGATGACACAATGCAGATGCTAAGTCTTGCTTCACATGAGATAATATGAAGAAGCAGTAAAATGTGGTACAAAATGCTAAAACTGCTATTGACTAAATTGAAGTGGAAATGAAATAAAAAGAAAGAATGCAAATATTTTTGGTTGATGCGAGATTACTCTACAACCTAGGATGCTCCTACATCAGATATACAAAACTCTAGAATATCAACCTAATTGGGCTAATGCTCAAATTAGAGTTGACAAACAATGACAAGAATTACTGAATCCTATACGAAACATTTAGCCCCTAAATTTGGATGTGGATTACCTAAACAACATGGTTAATCATAGTGTAATGCAAATTAGAGAAGATGCTATATTTAGAGAAATGAATTGTAGTAAGAGAAGATAAAATAATGAAAAGTCACCTAATGAGAACATAATCTAATTTACAAACGTAAGAAGATCCCTGAGAATGAGAAGGTAGTTTGAAGAGACACACCCCCTCGACCAAGAGTCACCTTGGGTGCCTTATTAATCAAGGAGAATTTTTAGAAAAGATCAAAGTGAAATTGAGAGAGAAAGAGAAGAAGAAATTAAGAAGGATTTGAAGAAGTTTTGGGAGAAGAATACTTTGACATTCATTTGCGGAGAGATAAAGGGCAAGAACCTAAGGAAAAGAAAAATCAAGAGCACTACCGCAAAATACCAATAGGTCTAGAAAAGAAAAAGAAAGAAAAAATGGAGGCTATTATAAAATTACCGGTATTTGAAAAGGACAAACTGAAGTTGCGAAGCATATTTTTGTATTGGAATCAATTTGGAATCGTAATGAGATAGCTAAAGATGACACTAAGTTGTTTTTCTTCATTGGAACTTTGTAGAATGACGCATTAAAATGGTATAGAAAGGCTTGTCCCAAACATGAAAAAGCATGGGAGGAAGTGGAGGAGTTCTTGGAGAACTTTGAAACTTCATAAATATTGATAGAAGGGGTGAGTAAGGTAAGATAAATAATACAAAAGTAAGGAGAAACAATCAAGGAATTTGACAAAAGGTTTAAGGACTTAATATGCAAACTAAAAGAACCATTGACTGGAAAACAAAAAATTGAGTGGTTTACCTCTGGAAAAAACCCTGATGTGAGAGCCTCTTTAGAATTTTTGAAACATATACGAAAGTAGTCACACTAGCATGCTAGATTGAGGCACAAACTTGGTACAAACAGGACGAAAGTAAGGAGAATATGGAGTTATAAAGACTAAGATTGTAATTGGACTGTTGAAACTCAAACAAGAAATTATGGCGAAACAAGAAGATAAAAGACCAAACATATGGTGTTCCTACTATACAAAAGAAGGACACATTTGAAATGAATTTGTCCAAAGATAAAAGGAGAAAGATAGGCTGCCACAATGAAGGTGGAGATAAAAGCCCTCCCTACAAAGTACAACAAAGTCTATTGTGGCTTATGCAGAGAATAAGATGACCATGAAACAATAGATTGTCCATCGCAAATGTTCAGAGTAAGAGAAGATGAAGATGAAAGTGACTAATGGTACAACTCAAATCCTAAAAATAAAACACACAATAATACCATGGCATATGTCAAAGGCCTAGCAAAAAGACAACTATACCTTTAGGACCAAGCCTATAAGCAACCTTCATGGAAAAAAATAAAGAAACATGAATACTATCCAAAATGTAAATCAAAATACTCCATATGAAGATAGCTACAATAATGAGGATAGAAGATAGTTTGGAAGTTATAGAGGAGTCAAATGCTGAGGTAGAGGCAAAAGAAGAAGAGATGAAGCCAATTGTTACAAATACAATAAACTAAGCCATTTTACTAATGAGTGTTAGGCCAAAAGAAGAAAGCAATGCTCATTCTGCAACAATACATAACATGATATTTTTAATGATGTGACAAGGCACAACATTACTTTTAGAATGCACCACAACAAGGAAAAGGAGATGAGGTAGATATGAAAAAAGAGCCAGATTGATCATAAGAGTCCCTAAGGAAGATGGTAAAGTCTTAAGGACCCGTCAAAGAGATAAGGATGGAAATGTGGAGCTATCTTCATCAAATAAAGAAACCAAAAATAAGAGAAGAAAGGAGGAACAAACTAAGATAGATAAAGGAAAGGAGAAAGAAATAGTAGTGACAAGACAAGGTAGAAACACCAGAAGGAAAAGATATGAAACTAGTGAATTAGAAAGAAAAGAAAGCAAGGATGAAGATATATTCTTCTCGGATAAAAGGCAACATGATGAGACAATACAAAAGGCTAAATAGATAATAATAAAAGAACAAGAAAATAAAAAAAAATTCAATCAATTCTTCATAGAAGAAGAATTTGTGACACTAAAACAATTTACATCTCTAATGCATCAACAAAATATGATGGAGAAATTCAAACAATTTTCTAAATATTGGAATAAGAAGAAGATACTAGAAAACCAAGTTAGATAATTGGATAGAAATGAAGGACATTGGAAAGAAAAACCACTTCTGGTAGATGGCCTTATTAATCATAAAAAGGTCAAGAATGTTGTGATATAATTAGGGGCAATCATAAACATGGTCACTAAAAATCTTTGGGAAAAGTTAGGGAAACCTAGATTATATTAGACACCTCACAATATTATTTTGGAAAATGGCTCTAGCATTTCAACCATTGGAACATGGAGACAAGTAGAAGTGAACCTAATGGGAATTAAATAGATAGTAGATTTTGTGGTTGTTGTACTATGAAAGAGAAAGGAGACTCCTTTAACACACTACTTGGTTTAATAAGGTTTGTGGATGCCAATGGCATAGTGGACTCGCGCAAGGAAGAACTATCTTTCATAGATAGTAATAGAAATATATTCATACCACTAGGGTGACCAATGAAAGAGGCATATATTGAAGAATCCACCAATGTGGAAGAAAATGATGATTACCATAAAAACATCTACACAATCTCAAGGATGGAAATAAATGAAATGGAAGGAGAACCAAACTCTGTAGGAGAAATAGAGGTAGAAAAATTAAAATACTAGCACTGATAGTGAAGAATTCCTAGAAGCATGGATTAAAAATTACATAGATTTTAAAACACAGAGAATGATAGGGATTAGGAGGATATGCATGACTCAAACCAGTAAAGGAGAATTACCACAATCCTCCACATAAGAGGAAAAGATACTGCAAATGGCATGCACCATTAGCAAAACAAAGAAGAATCTAGAAGATCTCATCATATTATGAAAGGAATCTCTCATATTAAGTTACCAATGTTTTTAGGGGTTAAAGATATGCTTGTGAACATCCCAATTGATTGTCTGGTTATCCCAATAAGGTAGCTATTCTTAATGCGTAGGACTCTCAGGTTAGTGGTCAATGAACAAGAGACAATTGCTTGTTCTCCTCTACACTTTAGGCTCTGCTAGACCTAGGTGGGTATTCCCTTATTACAATATCTAAAACATTTCTCCTTAGTTCAATGAGATATTGATTAAGCAGATCATTCTCATAAATGTATTGAGGTTTGAAAGATCATATTTCAGATTAGCTAAGTCCTCAATATGTATTTGTTTTAGAACTCTGAGATCATGGAACAACTTGAACACATTATACAAAAGTAAAGAAAAGGTTTTATCTTCTTGAATTTTTGAGTGCCTATTCAAGGTAATAGAGTCAAAAACCCTATATGCAAGTGCTTCTTTCATGACAACAAAACTTCATGCTTAGAGGGTTGATAATATAATTACTACCTTACAAAAATGAACCCAACAAAGGGTATTATCTATGATTCTTCTTCACTAATCCCTCAATACAACATGCTTTCCCCTATATTTGATCTAAAGCAATTTAATCCATTCCTTGAATAGATGCAACAAATTAGACATACAATATAGCAAGTGTATACTAATGAATTCAAAAACCCTTAGCAACTTCATTCAAAAGAAAATAATTCATACCCAAGGAGACAATCATAAATAACACACTCATACAATATTATTCATATGATTCAATCTAAATATAAAATTTCCATGTAAAAACAAATAATCTCACATACAAAATATATGACCTGCAACCTAGAAGTGCTCCTTTCTTATTGGAATCAATCAAAATCACAAGGATTTTACAATATTTCTTAGAGAGTACAATCTCCTTTCTGATACTATTCCTTGTCTCCTAGATACCAAACATAATATGAATTTACCCTTATATTGGAGAGATACAAAGTATGTTGGCTAAGCTCCTAAAAAATAACTATTTTTAGAAAATTTGACAATTACAATACAAAAATAGTCTTGGAGCTTGTGCTCATTACAACACTTGATATTAGAATTCAACTAAAATCACCTGTGTACCAACACGATATTCCAATGATGAGTCTTGATCCATTCGTATAGGCCAAAAATGTAGTATCCTTTAAAAACTGCCAAAATATGTCATCCTTTGAAAACTAATGACCGATTGAAAGCTAACTCAAGCATCATTCAACTTCGTACTTCCCCTCCCAAGCTCCAAATTACTTGTCTTCCGGCCATTGAAAGTCCAAAAATCTAACCACCTTATCATTATGAGCAGCATATTGGGCATCCAAAATAGATTTTAACTCGTTGCCAATACTGTCACAGAGCTTCTCCAATGCGATTAGCTCATCTAACACAGAATTCAGAGACCCTATTCTCAACTCACCATAAACACAAACTAGAGTTATCACCTTTGAACCCACAACATTGAACTCTACCTTCCATTGATCCAGTGTCTTGGCATGAGCCTAATCATCCTTGAAGTTGGGTAACACCTTCATCTTCACTTGGTCAATGGATGCTACTTTCCTCTTAAGTTGTTTCTCTAACTTGATCATATAGGAGGCAACATCATGCAGAATTGTCATGACTTCTAATACACTTTGTAGTTCAGGGGGCTTATTAGGATCAAACCTAGCTATCTTGACCATCTGCTTGATTGTGGCATCCACTTATTCATGATTTTCTACAAGCTAGATGTATTCTGCTCATACTTAACCAATGTTTGGTTTAAGTCAACAATTCCTTTGTATGCATCATCTACTTTTCTATTTATCTTAGTTAACTGATGGTTAACTATATCTAATACAACTTTGTTATAGGCTTGCATCCTATCTCCTTTAAGAGTCTAAACTAATCCTTTCAATTCTTGAATCTTTGCAAGCAAAGAATCTCTATGAGATGGGAAAACCACACCTGATGGGCTTGAAATGGTAGGCACGAGGGCGCTAGAAGATGCTAACTCCTCCTCTAGGGCTCTCAACTTCACCAAGTCATCTGCATACCTCTTCTATAGGTCATTGTAGTCCTTTTGTAGTTTCAAAACTATGGCCTAGCTAAAGATTACAGTGTCAACCACCAAGGCTGCTGCATCTGGCGATGGAGTGTCAGCAACTCTTTTGATAATGAAGTTACCCCTCAATTGATCAATGCTCTCAACCACATCTGGTTTACTTGTATTGGGTGCCAAGCTCCATATAGCCAATCTTTCAAAATTTGGATTGAAACCACATCCAAAAACCTCTTCCACCTACTCCTCAAAGGAGAAAACCACTTCATAAAATGTTTCCTTGTGGTTTCAAAATGTAGGGCATTAGCTAAATTCCAATTTGGCAATAGCAACATGCCACTCTCCATCACCATCATTCTCCCTTCTTCAGGAGTGATATTTTCCAATCTCAAGTCAAATTCAAACAAGACTCTAGTAGCTAGATCTTTCTCTTCAACTAAATCATTTTTTCTCTTTTCTTCCTCAAGCCTAGTCTGAAAGACTACCTATTTTCTTCTCAACATAAAGTCTATGAACTACTGACTCTTCAAAAACTCATCATATTCCAAAAAATTCTATAAATATAATGCCCTAATGTTTCCAGTCTCATTATTAGCAACCTTTGAATAATCAAAAGTTTTGTTTTGAAGCATTGTTGGTATAATCATACCTATTTCTTCTTCAACAATCACATATGTAGTTCCCACCTCTCTTGGAATATCCTCAACATCTTCAATTTCCATGGGGGCTTTCCTTTTGTCCTAAGAGGATATTTTTTCCTCGGATGTCTTCTGACTTTCTTCTTTTTTGTCCTATGAGGTCTTCTACCTCTTTGCCTACTGGCTATCTACCTCTTCAATGTCTTGAAGAACTCCTTCTGTATCCTCACTCCTTTCCCTGACATAAGGTTTTATCCTCACACCAGGAACCCTTTCCACTTTAGGAGGTCTCTTCTCCTTAGGAATCATAAGTGTATCTGCAATGTCCAACATCTTCCTAATCCTAATGACCCTATCCTTTTCTTCAAGACAAGAACCTTGAAATGTAGGATCCCTCTCAATCCTCTAATTTTTTTTAATTAAAAATTATTTCCCATGTCTAAAGTTTATTATCATCTTCTTCATATGTTAGGAAATTCCTTATCACATCCTTAATAAAATTTATATCATGAGGGAATGCAAACCTTTTTACACTTATTATAACCTTCAGGGTCAAACCTTTCACTAGCATTAGCATATGACAATATGAAAGTATCAAGCAAAGAGTAAATAATCTTCACACTAGTAGAAAAATAGGAAAAAATGACTAAACAAATACGAAAAATTGGTCATGTGATCAGTAGTTTGGTCATGTGACCATTGGTAGTTTATTGCCAGTCTTTATCTCGCGACCAAATTTATGACCAAAAAAAATTTATTCATTTATTTGGTAGTAAAATTTGGTAGTATATTTAGTCATAAATTTGGTAGTATATTTAGTCATCAATTTGGTAGTATATTTAGTCATGAATTTGGTAGTATATTTAGTCATGTGACCATTGGTAGTTTATTGCCAGTCATTTATCTCGCAACCAAATTTATGACTAAATAGATTTTAGTCATTAATTTGGTAGTATATTTAGTCAACAATTTGGTAGTATATTTGGTAATTGGTAGTATATGTAGTCATCAATTTGGTAGTACGTATATGTAACGTCAGAAATTGTCCTCCTATACGAAATGGTACAATTTCCCTCAGTTTAGGTCCTCACTCTTGGTGACTTTTCAACCTCTTCTTCTTCAACCTTCCCAAAACCTTGACTGACTTAGTCTAGGAGTAGTCTATTCACTTTTTGAGGTAACTAATTGATAAAGCCCAAAAAGAGATTTGAGATTAGGGTCCCTTGGACCCCCAAAAATGTAGATTTGAGTTGAAATTGGGGGCTTGGACTCAGGTACCTGTGCCCTAGTCCTCCCCCATTTCATGGGATTTTGAATTTTGGCAAGGTGTCGGTTCTCGTCGAGTGCCTCAGGATTCTGTTTTCAAATTCTTAGTTTTCACGCGATATCAAGATGTTATTTCAAAATTTGAATTCCCTAAAGTTAGATATAAAAAGATATTTGCAATTCATTTTATCACACACAATTCTTATGCAATCTTGATGCCAAAACTCTGCTGAAATTCCCATTGAAGACCAGCGACTTGTTGAAGCTATTCAAAGTATTCTTTATTTGCTATCTTGGAGATCATGGATGAAGATTAGGAATCAAGATCTTGAGTCTATCTTTCTCTTCCTAGGGCTTGTACACCATTTGCATGATCAGGAGAAGGGTTGAAGCCTCCAATAACAAGCTTGGAGATCCTCCATAGACATTGTTGATTTGCCTTCTTGTTCATGCAAGTCTTCATTTATCTCCTCTCCTTGAGGTGAAGTTTTATGTATTTATTGATGCAAAAGAAGTTGTCGATCTTCCCTTGATTAAGACATCTAGGGTTTAATTTTTTTGCATATACACATTGTTAGGTTTTCACACACCTCTGCAAATCTTTTCCTTTGGCTATTATTGAGGTAAGAATACCAAAGACGGGGCTTGACTAAAACAAGATCCTATATAGTCACAACAATTTCCTTCTTTTGTATGTGCAAATCATGTTTCATAGGTTCTGGCGAAAAGAAGTTACAAGAAGAAGGATATTACAGGTACAGTCGTGACAGACTTTTAGATTTTTAGATCCTGAGAATTGCAGGACATTGGAGCGGGCACCCTAGTCCAACCAGTTGTTTTCTCTGATATCTAGAAACCATTTTACAGTCTCAACCACCCTGTGTAGAAGGTTTTACTGTTCAAAAATTTGTAGGACATTGGAGCAGATGCCCTAGTCCAGGTAGCCCTCAAAATCTAGGTATTGTGTCTCTGAAACCCTTCCTCTACACTTCTGTGATCAGTTTTATTAGATACTTCATCAGTTTCTATGTATTGTTGATTTGAGGCATAATTAGGGTTTTGCTTGGTTAGAAGTACAACACTTGATAAAATCTTGATTAGGGCCTTAGGTTATAGAACCACGTGAGCATCAAAGGGAGGCACAGTGACTAGAAGCTTGTTCTAAGATCGATCCTTGTCTCCCCAATGCTTAGCAGTGAGAAAAGGTAGCATATAACCTAGTAAACAAACTATCATTTTTCACCCTAAACATTTTTGTGGACCTGAGCTTTAAAGAATTGGCATCCTTTAAACTTTAGATTTGATACAATTTGATGTTGTAGAACATAATTGGATTGAAAAACCTCTTTAGTGAAATCGCATATGTTAATTTTGTGAATTACATTCTTTATCTTTTCACTAAAAGAGTTGGAAATTATCATTCATTGTTGGAAATTGTATTTCATTTACAAAGGCCATCATTGTGCATTTAAATCTTGGTTTAATTTGAGCATGTTAGAATGTCAGATTATTTTTTGTAAGATTTTCATGGTTATGATGAGTCGTTTAGTCGTGATGACTTCGATATGTTAGATAAAGCCCTTGAGGATTTTATCTTGATTGAACATCCACTACGGCCTCTAAGCCATCACTATTTCAAAGATTTGTAAATGTAATTTATGTACCTAAATCTAAAGAAGAGATTGAAAAATAAAAAATTGTGGTCACTCTATGTGCAAATGTGGTTCAACCACCTAAACCTGTGCTTGTTGTTAAAGGTCTTTCATCCTCTTCTCAATCTCTTGATCACATTTATGATTATGCAAAACAAATAGAGAAAAAAGACTCACAAACTAATCATAATGTGGTTGCTCATACATATAATGTTGCAAGTATGAGGTTAGCCAGTATTGTCATTGATGTCAACATACTCATATTGCACTGACAAGAAGGATTGGATGAGCTGTGTGCTGAGGATATTGAGAAAATTAGTCTCAATCAGGACCAGTGAAGAACAGTAATGAGAAGAAGGAAAAAGTACTCAATAGGTTGAGATTCAGAGGATGCTGATTAAAGGGTTTGTAGATATGAGTCTTAAGATGATCCAGTTAAGAGTTCAAAGGTCCGGATGAAGATTTGAAGAAGTTATGCTTGATCAAGTAGAACCGGTTCTGGGAGATGCTACGGAGTGACAGAGTGTTACAAAAAGGTCCGGTGAGATCCGGAAGTGCATTGTCCTATTCTGTAGATTGGACAGAGTGTTTGGGATGTCCTTGTGATGTGTCATCTCGGTTTGTTCATGATTTGGAGGTTTGGAAGCACATGTTTTAGTATGACAGTGGCGGTAGACTATGTTCTTGAAGTTTCAGATAAGGAAGAGAGGAGATTCTGATGAGCAGAGGAAGTGTGGATGTTCCTGGCCATTCAGGCAAGCTTGTGAAGGTTCTTGGATTGTGTTGAGGTTGTTTTATTGATCCACATTGATAGTAGAGCCCAGAATTGAAGATGTTCTTCCAGATGAAGTTCTTGTTCTGACTAGCTGACCGGATGAGTTGTTCATCCTGCGAATGTTCTTGTGGTGGCCAACCAGATGTGTTATTCATCTTGCGGATGTTCTTATGGTTGATTGCTGACTTAGATGATTGTTCCTAAGTCGATGTCTTGTATAAATAAAGGATTATGAGTTCATTTCATTGTGGTGGTGAGGAGCGGATGAGAGTGGTATAGAGAAAGAGCAAAAGGCAGAGCAGAAGTGTTTCAGGCTTAAATGGAACTGATCCAGACATGGTGAAGATGTCATTCTCCAGTTCAAAGGTTGTGATCCTTATGATCTTGTAGACAGTGTGCCTCTTTGTAGGTAGTGTGCCTCTTTGTGAGTAGTGTGCTCGAGTAGTGAGCCATGACTGGCGTGTGCCATGCATTTATCTTATTCTTCTAACAGAGAATAATCCTTGGGTTAATCACCCCGTGGTTTTTCTCTTAACCAGGTTTTCCACATTAAAAAATCTTGGTGTCTAATGTGTTGATGTTTATCTGCTCTAGTGTTTATGTTTTCTACTTTCATGAATGGTTAATTGATATGCTGCTAACTAACAAGAAGAATCAAGTGTTTGAAATAGAAGCAAGGTTTTTGCACAACTGATTCAGCCCCCCTCATCAGAGCCAAGTCCCTCTGAAAGGAGCTTAACTGCTTGAGGAGATCCAGGATGTCATCATACAAGAAGGATAGTCCAAAGTTTGATGGAACCAACTTTACTCTCTGGAAAGGTTGCATGAAATGTCACTTGGAGTGTATGGGAAAAGCATATCTAACCATGGTCACAAAACCATATGTACCTCCACAGGGTGGTCCGACAACTCTGAATGAAATCACAGATGCTGAAAATAATCTGCGGACCAAAGAAGCTCTTCTAAGTGCATTGAATGACTCAGATCTCTCAAATGTTATTGACCTACCAACTGTATATGAGATCCAGACTAAACTAGAGCTTCTGTATGAAGGAGATGAGTATGTTAAGAGTGCAAGGTTGTAAAGTTTGAAAGGAAAATTTGAAAGATTGAAGATGAGAGATGATGAAAACATCACTACCTTTATGCCAAGAGTGAATGAGATAGTATGTGGAATCAGGAATGCCAACGGAGTTCTGGATGAAAATGAAATTGTTTGCAAAATTCTCAGATCCCTTCCTGCTGCCTACAAGATCAAGGTTGCTGCCATTGATGAATTCAAAGCCCATGCAACTGTGGCAAGAGAGCAATTGGCTGGCAAACTAGCTGCATTTGAAATGACTGAGTTTGGAGATGATCAACCCAAGACTGAATCTGCATTCAAAGCTAGTGCCTATGTAAAAGGCAAACAAAGATTTGATCCGGGAGAGAACTCTTCAAGAAAGCTGTCATGGTATGATCAAGCAAGGAAAGACATGGAAGAGGAAGAAGCAGAAACAACTCAACTTGAAGCCCTCATTGCAAAGAGACTACCAAGAGGATCCGGTAAGTATGAAGGAAAACTACCCTTTAAGTGCTTCAACTACAATAAGATTGGTCATTTTGCTTCAAGGTGTCTGGAAAGATCTGTAAGGTCAAATGCTAACAGACAAAGGTTTCAAAAGAACTGCTATTATGTTCACGAAGAAGATGATAATGAAGGAGTAACAGATGATGAATCAGAAATGGGAAGCAAATCTAGAAATGAATGGGTGTTTATTGCCATCAAGGAAGAAGATTCAATATCCTCTGAATCTATCAGTCATAAGGTTGTAGAAAGAGCTTTGGCTGCCCAAGTTGAAGAAAAGGATGATTGGGTTATTGACAGTGGTTGTTCTCACCATATGACAGGTGACAAGAATAAGTTCTTAGATTTGGAAAGGTATGAAGGAGGAATGGTAAGGTTTGGAGACAATTCTGCTGGTAGAATCAGAGGTAGAGGAACTATTTCCTTTGATGGAAAGAGCAAAATCGGTAATGTACTATATGTTGAAGGGTTGAAGCACAATCTTCTTAGTTGGTCAGTTGGTGGACAAAGGTTATGACCTTCGGTTCAAGAATGGAAGATGCAGGATCTTTGAAAGCTCCGGAACTGAGATTGCATCCGGTACTCAAACAAAAGGTAATATCTTCCATCTAGTTGGTTCTAATAAAAGTTGTTTGTTTGTTCAAGTTGATCAGAGTTGGTTGTGGCATAGAAGGATGTGTCATGTGAATTTTGATAACATCATCAAGATAAGTAATACTCAGGCTGCAAGAGATCTTCCTAAATTGATGAAACCTACAAATAGTTTGTGCAAAGAATGTTAGCTAGGTAAACAGAGCAGAGTCTCTTTCAAAAGTAAGGATCAGTCCACTACCAGATTATTGGAATTAGTCCATACTGATCTCTGTGGTCCGACAAGAATCAAGAGTATACAAGGTGATAGATATTTCATGTTATTAATTGATGATTATTCCCGGATGATGTGGGTTACCTTCCTAAAAGAGAAATCAGAAGCCCTTGAGAAGTTCAAAATCTTCAAGGCTATGGTAGAAAATCAAACTAGATTGAAACTAAAATGTTTGAGGTCTGATAGAGGTGGTGAATTCACATCCAGTGAATTCATAGACTTTTGTGAGAAGCATGGGATAAGGAGACAGTTGTCTGCACCTAGAACTCCACAGTAGAATGGAGTTGTTGAGAGAAAGAACCAGACCATCCAGGAAGCTTCCAGGACAATGATAATGGAAGCAAATGTTCCCCAAATGTTTTGGAGAGAAGATGTAAGCACTGTAGTCTACACTCTTAATCGAGTTCAAATCAGAAGCAATACCGGTAAGACTCCTTATGAACTTTGGTTTGGTGTAACTCCTACTGTGAGATATTTCAGAGTATTTGGTAGCAAGTGTTATATCAAAAGAGATGAAGATCTAGGAAAGTTTGATGCTAGAAGTGATGAAGGAATTTTCTTGGGTTACTCCACTCAAAGCAAAGCATACCGGTGTTACAATAATAGATTGAGAAAGATGATAGAAAGTACAAATGTGAAGGTTGATGAAGGAATTGAGAAGCCCTCAAGATTCTATGAGTATGATGAAGATGATCAGAATGATTCTCTGGTGGAAAGAGCTCAATCCTCCTCTGAAATTCAAATTTAGACTGATCCGGTAAATCAAGAAGAAGAGGTGTGTCTAAATGAGCCTGATCAAGAAACAATAGTGCAAGAAACTCCCAAAATTCCAAGGTATCTAACTCTAAATCACTCTGAAGATCAGATCATAGGTGACAAAAACAAAGGGGTACAAACAAGGAGAAGAATTGCTCAAGAGTCAAATGAATGTTGTCTGATTTCAAAGATTGAACCCAAGACAATTAATGAAGCTTGCAATGATGAAAACTGGACCAAAGCAATGGAGGAAGAATTGATGTAAATTGAGAAAAATCATACTTGGGATCTTGTTCCCAGACCTAGAAACAAGAATGTGATTGGAACCAAATGGGTCTTCCGGAACAAACTAAATGAAGTTGGTGAAGTGATCAGAAACAAAGCTAGATTGGTCTGCAAAGGCTACTCTCAAATAGAAGGAATTGATTTTGAAGAAACTTTTGCTCTGGTGGCAAGAATTGAAGCAGTCAGATTATTTCTTGCATTTGCTACCTTCAAAGATTTCAAAGTATATCAGATGGATGTCAAGTCTACCTTCCTAAATGGTGATTTGGAAGAAGAAGTTTACATTGAACCACCAGATGGATTTCAATTGTCTGATAATGATGATATGGTCTGCAAGTTGAAGAAAGCATTGTATGGTTTGAAGCAAGCCCCAAGAGCATGATATGAAAGGTTGGATAAGCATCTTGTACAGATTGGATTCAACAAAGGTACTGCTGACAGTAACTTATATTTCAAAATTGATCATGAAAACATTTTGATTGTTGAAGTATTTGTGGATGATATCATTTTTGGAGGAAGAGATAGTATGTGCAAAACTTTTGCAAATCAAATGAAAAGTGAGTTTGAAATGTCTATGCTTGGTGAAATGAATTTCTTCTTGGGTCTGCAAATTACTCAAACAAAGAAAGGGATCTTCATTTCTCAAACCAAATATGTGAAAGAATTGTTGAGGAAATTTGGTATGGAAGATTCAAAGCCAATGAACACTCCTATAGAAACCGGATGTAAGTTGAGCAAAGATGATGACTCTCCTAAGGCAGATCAGACAAAGTATAGATCAATGATTGGTGGATTGTTGTATCTCACTCAAACTAGACCAGATATAATGTAGGTTGTTGGTCTTGTGGCAAGATTTCAGGCTAATCCTAGAGAATCTCATGTCATGGCAATCAAGAGAATCTTTAGATATCTAAAGGGGATAGTTGAGTATGGCTTGTGGTATCTTAGAGATCATGATTTCTCTCTTCATGCATATACAGATACAGATTGGGCTGGAGATATGGATGACCGGAAGAGTACTAGTGGTGGAGCATTCTTTTTGGGAAAGAGATTGGTTTCTTGGTCAAGCAAGAAACAAGATGCAATATCTCTGTCTACAACTGAAGCAGAATACATTGCAGCAGCAGGTAGTTGCATTCAAATCTTATGGATGAATCAAATGCTAAAAGACATTAAAGTAGAATATGAGGAGCCTATCACAATTTTCTGTGATAATTCAAGTGCAATAAATATTTCTAAGAATCCAGTGTTGCATTCTAAGACCAAGCACATATCTATCAAGTTTCACTTTCTAAGAGGACAAGTGAACAAGGATGAAGTCAGATTGGAGTATGTATCCTCCAAGGATCAGATTGCAGATATTTTTACTAAACCTCTTCCCAAGGACTTTTTTGAGTATCTCAGGGAGAAGTTAGGGGTCATGGCCCCTCCGGAGATGAACTAGGATGCACTGATGTGCATCAGTCTGGTGGATATCATAGTCATATCTTGTGATCCGGATTGATGATGGGGAGCTGCTACTAAGGGGGAGCAGCTGATATGATGCTGATGTGTTAGTATCGCAAGTATGAGCCCTTTGCCATTGATGTCAAAGGGGGAGAGAAGACATGTGAAGAACAAGTGATTAATGATCAAAGGGGGAGCAGTAAAGGAAGAGAAGACATGTGAAGAGTTGCTATTGATAGGGGGAGCTGTGACAGAAAAGAGAAGTTCTTGTCTTGATGGTTTTTCACATCATATGTTGCCATCAATGACAAAGGGGGAGATTGTTGCAAGTATGAGGTTAGCCAGTATTGTCATTGATGTCAACATACTCATATTACACTGACAAGAAGGATTGGATGAGTTGTGTGCTGAGGATATTGAGAAAATTAGTCTCAATCAGGAACAGTGAAGAACAATAATGAGAAGAAGGTAAAAGTACTCAATAGGTTGAGATTCAGAGGATGCGGATTAAAGGGTTTGTAGATATGAGTCTTAAGATGATCCAGTTAAGAGTTTAGAGGTCCGCATGACGATTTGAAGAAGTTATGATTGATTAAGTAGAACCAGTTCTGAGAGATGCTCCAGAGTGATAGAGTGTTACAAAAAGGTCCGATAAGATCCAGAAGTGCATTGTCCTATTTTGCGGATTGGACAGAGTGTTTGGGATGTCCTTGTGATGTGTCATCTCAGTTTGTTCATGATTTGGAGGTCCAGAAGCATATGTTTCAATATGACAGTGGCGGTAGACTGTGTTCTTGAAGTTTCGAATAAGGAAGAGAGGAGATTCCGATGAGCAGAGGAAGTGCGGATGTTCCTGGCCATTCAGGCAAGCTTGTGAAGGTTCTTGGATTGTGTTGAGGTTGTTTTATTGATCTGCATTGATAGTAGAGCCCAGAATTGAAGATGTTCTTCCAGATGAAGTTCTTGTTCTGACTAGCTGACTGGATGAGTTGTTCATCCTGCAAATGTTCTTGTGGTGGCCGACCGGATGTGTTATTCATCTTACGGATGTTCTTATGGTTGATTTCCAACTTAGATGATTATTCCTAAGTCGATGTCTTGTATAAATAAAGGATTATGAGTTCATTTTGTTGTGGTGGTGAGGAGCAGATAAGAGTGGTATAGCGAAAGAGCGAAAGGCAGAGTAGAAGTGTTTTGGGCTTAAATGGAACTGATCTAGACATGGTGAAGATGTCATTCTCTAGTTCAAAGGTTGTGATCCTTATGATCTTGTAGACAGTGTGCCTCTTTGTAGGTAGTGTGCCTCTTTGTGAGCAGTGTGCTCGGGTAGTGAGCCCTGACTGGTGTGTGCCATGCATTTATCTTATTCTTCTAACAGAGAATAATCCTTGGGTTAATCACCCCATGGTTTTTCCCTTAACCAAGTTTTCCACGTTAAAAAATCTTGGTGTCTAATGTGTTGATGTTTATCTGCTCCGGTGTTTATGTTTTCTACTTTCATGAATGGTTAATTGATATGCTGCTAACTAACAAGAAGAATCAAGTGTTTGAAATAGAAGCAAGGTTTTTGCACAACTGATTCACCCCCCCTCCCTCTCAGTTGTGTGCCCTAGATCTGACATATAACACTTAGAATAATAAACAAAGTACACAACAAATAAGTGTTCTGATATCCTTACCAGCTTCTCAACCTATGCTTCCTCAAGCACCTCATTTAACATATAAAGGTGGTAAAGACTATGATCTTGTAGAGCAGCTTCATGCTACTCCTGTGAAGATATCTCTTTGGGAACTTATACAAACTTCACCTACTTAACATGGAATGCTACAAGAAACTTTACAAAAGGTGATAGTTCCTCCTGCTGTTAAACCAAATGATGTTGCCACTTTACTAGATTGTATGCATGCAACAAAAATAGATATTTTGTTTCAACAACATGAGTTATCATCTCTTGAGGTTTAAAAGCAATATGATCTGTTGGTAATCTTTATTACAATCAACAAAACATTGGTTAAGAGGGTTATGATTGATAATGGGTCAGCCCTTAATGTTTGTGGTATTGATTTATTACACAAGGTTAAAGTTGATATATCTGTTGTCAAACTAGAATCATTAAGTATCCATGGCTTTGATAATGTTGGATGACAATCTGTGGGCACTATAACTTAACCTATATAAGTTGGACCTGTGATGGTGCCTACCTTGATTCATGTAATGCCCTGTTCCCTATCTTATAACATGATTCTGGGTAGACCTTGGATACATGTATTAGGAGCAATTACTTCTACTTTACACTATTTGATAAAGTTTATATTTAAAGGAAAATTACATACTATCCATTTAGATCCTAAACCTGATAATTGTTTGCAAATGGAAGTGCATAAACATGTTGTTGGTCCTAAGATTTTAAACAACTTGAAAGTTGAATTGTCATCTCCTCTTGCTTCTAAAAATGTTATGCAATTGCCCAAGCAATCAAATGCATTTGTTGGTGATGACTGGGGTTCATTAGATTTTGCATCCTCCTCCATAGGAGAATATAAACTTAAAAACCCTATCCCTGAAACAATAGATATTGCATCAATCACATCACATGCTTTGAAGAATAAACATAAGACTTCTTTGTCGAAAAATAAAGACAATACTCTGAATTATAATACTAATTATGAGACTTATGAAGCTCCATCTTCATCTAAAGAAATGGTCTCTCTCTATGGCAGAGGATTCCAAATCCTTTACAAAAGTTGTGACTATGTAGGTAATGGTTGTGGCATAAATCAACAAGGAATCAAAGTCCCTATAGAATTCGCTTCGCAGCATTACTCAAGTGGCATTGGATATAATCCTTTTAAGGAATCTAAAGCTCGCAAATGCCCTACTCTAAATGTGAACACAATATCAACACTTAGTTTGATATTCCCTAAGATGATTGACACCAATTGTTCTCCAGGATCAATTCCATTAGATATGTTTACAGCGAATGAAGCGATAATGGATTTCTTAGGTGTCTATGATGGTATTCCTCATTATTACCACAAACGTGGCCTACCTTATTATTTAAATAATGATGCATATTTTGGAAAGACTACTAGCACAATAACTGCTACAGTAGAGCATAATGAAGAACTTAAAGAACAGTTGCAATCTTATAATCCCCCTAACCATAGTACTCTCCTTAACGGAAAGACTATCAATGTTGTTATGGATAAGGATAATCTTGAAAAAGTTATCCCTATTTGTGATTGTTTAGATGCAGAAGAAAAAGAAGAAATGACTAAATTATTGAATGAATTCTCAGAATTGTTTGCTTAGAATTACTCAGACATGCTTGGTATAGATCCTCAAATTGTAACGCATAATATTATGTTGAAGCTAGATGTTAAACCTTTCAAACAAAAGATTTGCAAGATGAATCCTAAGATTGCTTTTCTTGTTAAAATTGAAATAGAAAAACTCTTACAAGTTGGCTTTATTTGACCTATTGATTATTCTCTGTGGATCTCAAATATTGTTTCCATCGCTAAACCTGATGGTCGTATAAGAATGTGCATAGATTTCCAAGATTTAAATTTGGCATCTTTAAAAGATGATTTTCTGCTTCCTAATATTGATATGATTGTTGATTCTATAGCCGGACATGAATTGTTATACTTTATGGATGGATTTTCAGGATATAATCAAATCCTTATAAATCCTCTTGATCAATACAAAACAACCTTCATAACACCTTGGGGTACATGATGTTGGGTAGTCATGCCGTTTGGACTTAAGAATGCAGGAGCTACTTACCAACGTGCGATGACTCTTATATTTCATGACTATATGCACAATATTCTAGAAGATTATGTTGGTGACATCCTAGTAAAGTCTATCCATCGTAAGGATCACGTGATAAATCTTTGACAAATATTTGAGCACATACAAAAATATAATATGCGATTGAATCCCCAAAAGTGTGTTTTTGGCATGGATAGTGGAAAGTTACTTGGATTTACTGTTTCAAATCAAGGTATAGAAGTTGACATGAAAAAGATAGATGTGATTGTTAATATGCCAATACCTAATAATATATCTTAGCTTCGTAGTTTACAAGGAAAGATATAGGCCATCCGCTAATTTGTTTCACAACTCATGGATAGGACTTGCCCCTTTACACAACTACTAAAGAAAGATTCTCACTTTCAATGGAATTTTGAATGTCAAAAAGCTTTCAATGACCTAAAGGATTACTTAGCTAATCCACCTATTTTACAACCCGCTATTTCTGATAAACCATTTTTGTTATACATTTCAGCATCTAACAATGCCCTAGCAAGTTTGTTAGCACAACATAATATTGAAGGCAAAGAATGCGATGTCTATTACATTAGTCAAACTTTGCTTGATTATGAAGCGCGATACACAGTCATAGAGAAGCATTGCCTAGCTTTAGTGTTTGCCACTCAAAAGCTTAGACATTACCTCTTAAATGCTGAAGTGCATGTAATGGTAAAATTTGACCCTTTGAAACATCTCTTTACAAGAATAGATTTATCAGGTCATCTAGCTAAATGGGTTATGTTGTTAACAGAATTTGATCTCAAATTTATTTCACAAAAAGCCATCAAAGGGCAAGTGAGAGCTGATCAATTAGCTAAAGCTCCCTCGCCCTTTTCTATACAAAATGTCAGTGCTTTTCCTGATGAACAGATTCTAACAATCTCTACGAATGAAAAGTGGGAGTTATACTTCGATGGATCAAAATGTCGAATTGGCTCTGGGGCTGGTGTTATATTAATACCTCCTACTCAAAAATTGATTCCCTTATCTTACCACTTAGATTTCTTATGCACAAACAATATAGGTAAATACAAAGCTCTTATTACCGAACTTCGTGTAGCCTTAGCCCTGAATATCAAAAACATTACAATATATGGAGATTCTCAGTTAATTGTTAAACAAATAACAGGATAGTATTAAATGAAGCACGATAAGTTATCTCAGTACCGTGAGTTTATATTATCTCTCTTAAGACAATTCACATCATATTCGATCAATACCATTCCTAGGAAAGACAACCAGCATGCAAATACAATGGCGAGTGTAACTTCCCTCATATCCCCTAATGGTTCTCCTGAGGAATTTACCTTTGTTGTTCATAATCTTTAGTCACTGGTAATTAGAAGTCCTATAGTTACAAATTCAAAACTCTATGGCAATACATACACTGATGAATGGTTCTCTTACATATTCAACTATCTATGTGATGGAACCATTCTAGACTCGACATCTAAGAATGCCTGACTCTGTTTACACAAACTAGCAGTGCACTACATTATATTATCAAATGTCTTTTATTGATGAAGTTATAATGGTGCTTTACTCTGATGTTTAAGTAATGTAGAGATTCTAATAGCTTTAGAAGAAGCTCAATCTAGTGCCTGTGGAGGACATTTTGGTGGAAAATCGTTGGTGCAAAAATTGTTATGTATGGGGTACTATTGGTAGGATATGGAACAAGATTCCTTTGCTTATGTCAAGAGATGCCTGCAATGTCAACAACATAAACACCTCATCCACACTCCTTCTCAAGAGCTTTGTGCCTAGGTGTCACCTTGGCCATTTTCTATTTGGGGTTTGGATCTCGTTGGTAAAATTTCCCTACCTTTCTCTCAAGGACATACGTTTATCATTACTGCTACTGATTATTTCACAAAATGGGTCGAAGCGGTCCCTTTGTGATCCATGACTGCCAATGTAATCTGTCGATTCATACAAGATAACATAATTTATTGATTTGGAATACTTTCCTCCTTAGTTTCAGATAATGGTACACCATTTAAGAACAAGGATGTAAAAAAGTTCCTCAAAAAATATCATAGACATCGCTTCTCTACACCTTATTACCCTTAATTAAATGGCCAAGCAGAAGCCTCAAACAAGGTTATTGGATAGATTCTAAGGAAAATTGTTAATAAACATCAAAATGATTGGCATACATAATTATCCTATGCCTTATGGGCCTACAGAACAAGTATTCGAACAACTACTGGTAACACACCATATAATTTTGTCTATGGCACAAATGCGATAATACCCTTGGAATTAGAAATTCCTTCCTTGTGAATTTCCCTAAGAGACATCATGGATAATGACATAGAACAAGAGAAAAGGTTACAAGAACTTGAGATGCTTGATGAAATATGCATTAACGCGCTTGAACATCTCAAGGCTTATCAAAAAGGAATACAACGGGCCTATAATGCGCAAGTCATACAATGTTCATTTAATGTTGGGCACTTGGTTCTTTATGAAAATCAATGCAATATAAACACACCGCCCAGTGAAAAAGGTAGTTCAGCCCTAATTGGCTTGGACCATATATAATTACTAAGGTTTTTGGATCTGGAGTGTATAAATTAGCCGATGAGCAAGGTTTGCTGCTAAAAGAACCTATTAATGCGGCACACCTCAAAAGATTTTATGCTTAAAGATCTAATGTTAAATGTTCCTAAGCTAATTTAGCACATAAGATTAGCTTCAATTTTGACAAGATAGTATTATTTTGTCTTAATTCATTTTACATTATATCTTTGTTCAGTTAATCATTGTTGTATCATGTTTAAGTAGTTGTTTCTTAGATCACTTTTGTATTAACTGAATATAGCATGAAAGTTAAAGTTATGTGTAAAATAATTAATCATTGTGTTTGTTACAACATGTTCTTCTTAGAATTGTTAGTATATCACAATAACATTAATTATAGCATTTAGACATCATCACTAGTTGTATTTTACAAAAATCACATGTGATAGATCAAAAGCCATTACACATAGATAAAATGAAATAAAACATCATGTATATATCTCAGTTTCATGTATACATCTGAATCGACTATCCCTCAAAACAAAATGGGATGTCATAGAGCCTAAAGTCTAGGAATCACATAGCTGAGCCTTGATTGCCAGTACCCTTAGGCCATCATGGTATGTGAGTGACAGAATCCTGACCATGCATGGCTACATATTGTGAATGACTCCTAGAGACGCTTCATGATCGTAACCCCCTAGTCACACCTCTCATCTCCATCATCTACTCATGTACCTCCTCATACATCATCTGGTACTGATCTCTCTCATCTTGAGCACTATCTCTATCAGCTCTTGCCTACTGGACCTCCCACAGAAAGAACTCACTAACAGTTAGCTCTCCCCCCGATGAAGGAACCACTACTGTCTGCTCTTGTTGTGCCTTGAGCTCAGCCTCGGTGCACTCAACTCACTATTGAAACTCCTCTCTCTCTCATGCAGACTACTCTAACATGGCCTCTGTAGTAGTCCTGTATCTAGTGACAGGCATAAATAACTTACCATGCTGCCCAGCGGATGATCGTGGCATATGATCTACCTGCACCTACTCACTGAAGCATCTGTCGGTAACATGTCTCCTATGACATGACTCACAAAGTCTCACCATGCATCTATCCCAACTGCAAGATAGAAAGTGAGATAAATGTTAGACTCCCATATAAAAAAATCATAAATAAGAAACTATCTAAAGCACAAAACTAATAAACCAAACCTTACCTAGATCTCCATCTCGCCAGGATGGATCTCAGATCACTGACGGTGTGACAAGCTCTACTATCTTATCTGCAGCTAGGGGCATAGGCCTGCTACTCTCCCCTCACTCTATCTGATTGGGCCTCACATCATCTGTAGGAGTAGGACCACAAGCTCTGGACTAAGGTCTTGGCCCAGTCTCCTTGTTAGTATCTACCTCCTACTAGCTCTATCTCAATCTAGCTCTAAAGACGTACTAACATGGGACCTCCTCGGACTCATCCTCATCCTCCTCCATACACTCCTCAAGATCATTGTATCCCATGAAGTCACTGATGTCGTCTTTCACCCCTGTGTCACTAGTGTGACCTAGCCAAGGTCAAGCATCTCCTATAGGGTGCCCGAGTGGAAAGATAGGTGCAGGCCGTACTATGTGCCACCAGGTCTAATATGCTCAGGTACACCTAACATCATCTATACCTAATACTATCTCTACATCCTTAGGACCCTCATCATCGCTAAGTGGTATGTCTACTATAGTCGGCCGTCAGACAGTATTGGCTCTGACTACACTCTGAACTATATGTGCATAGCTCAGACGAACTGCAGGAACATCCTATACATGTCTGAACTGTCGTGCCACCCTATGAAAATAGAACCAAGATACAACATGATCAAGGCGACTGGCCATCAGTTGATCCCTCTGCATCTAAGCTAACTGCCTCTACTCACTAGGTAATCTAATGTAGCCACGATACGGTCTCCAGATGATGTCACCAGGTTGCAATATGTCAAATACCACTCTCCAGTATAACAAGTTGCCATGAATCCAACACCTAACTAGTGGATAGGCATAGATGCATAGATGGGTGAATGTTGCCTCTATGGGATAACCCATCGGTCATGTGCACCTAATGTGTTCAAAGGCCCAAACCTATAATAATGTGTAGACCATCAGACTCTACATCTCGTAGTGGATGTATCACCCCAAGTCACGATATAGGTGCACAATCATACTGCATCCCCATGCGTAGATAGTCTGATGCTCCTCCATTGCTCTGATAGTGTGAACGAGACCCCCGTGAAGGTGAGTGCCTCGTCCATCTGGTACAATGGCTAGTGTGACTATGACAATCATGATCCTCTTTAGTAAGGGAATGTCTCTACATCCCTGCTCTAGTAATTGAAGCTAAATATGTCCTCGCTCTGCCTGTGAAATAGTACAACCCAAGCAATATAACTGACTCTCCCGAGTATACTCCTCTGAGTGATGTCCAACAACCCTCACTGTCTCTCCTCGAATCAATAGTCGAAGGATCCTAAATACATCCTCCAGTGTGATAGCAATCTCGCCAATCAGTAAATGGAATGTGGATGTATCTGCATCTCATCTCTCCATTAGTTTCATAAGCATAGCATAGTGGAATCTGATAGTGGGCATCTCAAACACCCACCATAGGCCCACTGTCTATAAGTGTCCTCTCTTTATGGTAGTCAAAGCACTAGCACGCTCTCATAGAGGTGCCATCAGATGATTGCATGTGTACTCACACATCTCAAGGACATCCTGCAAATCAAAAAGCAAGCAAGAGTATCAGAATCCCCTCTGGAAACCATAATAAGCCATCAAAACCTGAATAGATTGCCTGTACCTAGGACCTGTGTCCTCTAAGGACCAGGGCGCCCCAGGAAGACTAGGGCACCCTAGAAGGACACTAGCACTCCTATGGGACTAGGGCACCCCAAAGAGACTCTGGCACCCTAGGTGGACTAGGGCACCCTTGTTTAGGAACCCTGTCCACCTTCCCTCTATGGCACATACATTGATAAACGTAAAAAGCAAAAACATGACGAATGATGATAGAAGGATGGAATCAGGACCCTACCTCTGTCTTGAATCATCTCTCTGCCACTCGAGCTTGTAGCATCTCCATTCGTGGTGGATGGTATGGACATCATCTTGGCATGGTTGTTCTCCTTCTCTCTCTCTGTAATGATAAGAAACAAGAATGAGTTAAGTGATAAGTGACAATTCCCTTTTACAGCAAGTAAGTGAGTGAGAAATCCTATCCCTAACTAGGTGCAAAAGTATGTTCTTTCACTCTAGAGCCCTTTTCTTGAGCTGTTGAACTCTGATTTTAGTGTCATTTGTCGCATTGGAATCTTGGTTCCGTTCTCGTTCTTACCCAATGTGTTATGACTGTGTGTTGTTTCTTCAAATGACCCTCATAACACATTTCCCTTGAAATCGACACGCATGGATATCTTCTTGTTTCTACTCTCAGACTAAGCAAATAGAAACAAGGGGGCATATATCTCCCTCGATTTCCTCCCTCGCCATGTTCCATCACTCAAACCCCTTAGCATTTTTGATACTGACTCATTGGTGGTGGTTACAGGTTGATTTTATTTTAATTTTTCTAACAAGTGTTCCTCTGTAGGTTATGGTTCCTAACTTTGTGGTCTTGTAGGATTACAAACTTGGGGGCTTCTTCCTTCTTAGCGACAACAATTCCACTTCCTTTATAGTATCCTTTTGGGTATCCTTTTCATGATTGATGTATTTACTTTCCTTTAGTTGCATATGCACATAGTGTCATATGGCCACTAAAGTGGGGGCTAAATGTAACATCAGAAATTGTCCTCCTGTATGGAATGGTATAATTTCCCTTGGTTTAGCTCCTCACTCTTGGTGACCTTTCAACCTCTTCTTCTTTGACCTTCCCGAAACCTTGATTGACTTAGTCTAGGAGCAGTCTATTTAGTTTTTGAGGTAATTGATTGATAGAACCTAGAAAGAGATTTGATAATAGGGTCCCTTGGACCCCCAAAAATGCAGATCTGAGTTGAAACTCGGGGCTTGGACTTTGGCGCTTGCACCTAGTCCTCCCCCATTTCACAGGATTTTGAATTTTGGCAGGGTGTCGGTTCCCACCGAGTGCCTCAGGATTTTGTTTTCAAATTCTCAGTTTTTGCGCAATATCAAGACGTTATTTGGAAATTTGAATTCCCTAAAGTTAGATATAAAAAGACATTTACAATTCATTTTATCACACACAATTCTTATGCAATCTTGATGTCAAAACTCTGCTGCAATTGCCATTGAAGGCCAACGACTTGTTGGAGCTGTATACGCCAAAAATTGACACGATCCATTCTAAATAAATATTCTTAATATTTATTCCCTTCTTATTTCTTCTATCAATTAAATAAATATTCTAAGGTTATTTGATTGGTTCATTATCCCATAATTAAATAAAATCAATGTATTTAATTAAATTCCCTAAATTCTTCTAATGTCTCACATAATTAAATAATCCTACATTATTTAATTAAGCCCCAAATTACTCTATCCTAAGTCCTAATTTCATAAATCCACTTCATCAATCCACCTCATCTTTCCACCTCACCTTTTCCACCTCACCATGTTGCACATGTAATTAAATATTTTAAATATTTAATTAGCTAATATTCTCTCACCCACATGTCCTATTTCTCCTCTAATCAAAATTAGTTAACTCCTCAATCAAAACTGTTAACTAATCAATCAATTCTATCAGCTCCTCAATCTATTTGGGTAATTGATCAATCAATTCAGTCAATCCCTCAATCCATTCTTCTAACTGATCAATCAAGTTTGTTAACTGATTAGTCAATGAAGTTAACTCTCCAATCAATTTTGTCAAATCCCCTCTTTCATGATGGAGGTGGGACACTTGTCCTATTCCTACTAGTTGCACATTCCTCAACCATTCTCAGCCATTGATCATCATACTTCTTCTCAACCGTTGATCCTCATTCTTCTAAGTCTATAAATGGAACCTTATTCTTCCATTCTATTCATCCAGGCTATCTGTATTGTTACTCTATAGAAATTCACCAGCACGCCTTTGGCACCCCCAATACAATCTACTTGAGATCACCATTTGCTTCGAAGCTCCACTTCACAGTAATATCTAACAACATAGCCGTTTACTACCGACATCCTACAAACACAGCAAAAGGAGTGCACTCACTGAGGGCTTACTTCACACCAGCAAAGGACAGTTTTAATAGGCAAAAAATAGAAGCTTTGAAACAAGGAAGGTTTGCATTGTGTTATTCATTGCTCCATTTAGTTCAATCTTTCTTGATTTCATTATTCTACTGATGTTTGGGTTTATTATTGTTAAATTAATTAATCCACATTCCGCCATCCATTATCAACCATGCTGCAAATCCTCCACCATATATCCTTTGTCTTACCACCTTCATTCATGAGTGTTCCTCCTTAGAACACCAACAACCATTATCCTCTATCTCATCGTCTCCATCCAATAAAGAACTTGTGTCCAATGTTCTGCCTACACATAATCCCACTATCCGCTGCATACTCCAACATATGAACTACCAAGGTAAAGGCTTAGGCCTTCACGAACAAGGTATTTTGGAGCCCGTCCATGTCAATGTTCCTCCTCCTTCATATGGCCTTGGATACATACCCCAAGGTGAACAATCTCAAGATGTTGGTACTTCCTCCACTCCTTCAAAATCTCCCACTTTCCATCGCAAACCCTATAATATCCCCAAAACGTATGTCACCATTCCACCTCCATCATCCTACAATTGTCAAAAGCATGTGACCATACACCTTCCACCATCCAATCTACCTCCGCTACTTCGAACTCCTAATATCCCTCCATGCATTTTACCACCACTTCTCCCAACACCTTATCCATCCATCTATGGATCTTCTAACAATCCCAATCATGGCCAACAAATGCACATGTTGTCTAAACAAAGAACTTCCTCAAACTCCACTTCCACCATCTCAAGAGAATTCAACCATAAAAATTTGGATGCCTCTACCTATAAAGTCAAAAATCCTAAGAGTCCTCATGACCTAGGATACAAAAGCCAAGAATCAAAGAAACATCTTTCTCCAGAGCTGCATGAACCCACACACTTATATGCCAAACTAAAAAAGGTGTGGGTCCACATCCAACAAATTGTTACCTCTGAAGTTGCACAAAAGCTGCATACACCCAAGCCCATACCTCCACAGGTACTATCTAAAAGCAAAATGGTTTGGGTACCTAAGAAAAAAGCCATCAAGATACATGAGGCATCCACCTCTCAAGAATCTCAACCATCTACTTTCTCCCATTCCATCCATAAGTCTCAAATTCTTCCATCCCACATGACGAACAAAAATTAGAAAAATACTCAGTCTATGTGGACTCCTACACGCCTAAGTCATTCATCCACAAGCAAAAGTCTCCGTTGCTTCCTACACTACTTTTCCATCACCAGCTTCAATGTTTATCATGGTATGTGTAACCATTGGTCATGATTCCCTTCCATTCCACAACATTTTCATATACCTCCATCTCCCCTTCCTTCCACTATTATCCTACATGTTTTCCTCATCCTATTCCTATGGTCCATGCTTTTGCATAAGCCTTCCCTCCATTCTTGCGTAAGACCTACATGATCCACATCATAATCCGCTATCTACCTTCTCTATTTTTACTTTCATGCAATCTCCTACCAACACCTGTGAGAACACTTGACATTGTCCATGTGACGACATCCTTCTAGTGGGACTATTACCTTTCGCGGAACTAAATCCCTGAGTCTCTCGTCCATATCTACCTTCTCCTATTCAAAAAAAAAAGGAAAAAAAAGAAAAAAAAGTAAAGAAAAATCCCTTCATCCAATGGTGAAAACCTGGCAAACAGGTGCCTTGGATAAGTACCATGATGAAAACCTGGCAAACAAGCGTCATGTGTAAGTTGATCTTCTATATCACCTACACTTGGGGGCACCTTGTCTCATTGGCATATCACTATTGTCCTACCAGTTTCCTTTCATACCATTTCCTATCCTATCCTCTATCCATTACATACCTATACTGTCCCATCCATCCATCCAATCTTCCTTTCCTCTATTCTTTGGTCTTGATACAAATTGGGGGCACAATGTTGACAAATGTTTTAGATGTCTCTTGACATATCTTATCCCTCCAAACCATGCAAATCTTTCATTATCCTCTCATCCTCCTATCGTCATAAGCATTGTCATGAAAAATCCTAAGTACTCTACCTACAATGGGGCATGTTATTCCTATGCAACATAGTCCTTGGAGATCACATCCTTCATTCCTTCTATCCACAATTGCCCATCCCCATACATACCTTTATCACCCGTACATCTACCTATCCATGGTGTTTCCTTGTCATTAGTATCATCCGATCCATATCTGTCCCATATCTATTCCATAGTGTGTCTTATTTGATCCATATCTATTCCATATCGTGTCTTATCTAATCCATATCTGTTCCATGTGGTGTCTTATCTGTTCCATATCTGATCCATATCTATTCCATGTTGTGTCTTATATGTCCCATAATAAACACTTGATAGTTACCTATCATGGTTGATACTCTCCTTGTGGCCTTGTCAACCAAGGTTTTGTCCCATACCGTCTCCTCAGTGTGAGCCTGGCATAGTGTCCCTCGTCAGTGTCCATGGTCCAAGTCTAGGAACTACGTTGCCTTTGCGCCATCACATAGGCAAGGCCATTATTCTAATGCGCCCCCGAGGCTTCCATTTGTCCCATCTATCCCATATCTAGTCCCTCCATCAATCTGAGTCTGCCTCCACTTTCTCTCACCTAGGTCTTAGGTCCGTTAGGGTTTACCCATGAACTACGTTGCCTCTGTGTCATCACATAGGCAAGGCCATTTAGCAATGAGCCCCCGAGGCACTAGGTCAGTCCCTTAGGGTCTGTCTCACCAATAAAGATTGTGGAATTCTCCCACCAGTCAAGCAAGTGCAAGCAGAACCTACTCTTCAAGCAGAAATTTTGTCACAAGGCATTTTAACCTATCCAAAGCAAAGCAAATACCCAAGGCCTTCTAAATGATTTTTACTCAAAATTATGGCAAGAAACAAACACATCTAAATGCAAAAATGTTTTATGAATTGGAAACATGGTTAACATATCAAGTCCTAATTTTTGCTATCATGCCTTTCTATGCTACTCGAGGATGCCAAAAGCTAGAGATGCTATGATGGGGGCATGATCATTTTCTTTGTTTGCTATTTGTGGATTAAGCTTTAGTAATGTGACACCTTGTCTAAGGACATGATCGACAAAAGATCATCGAGGACATCAAAGGTCAAACATGAATAGGGGCAATCCTTGTCTATTGAAACATAAGAAGTACTTAGGTCATCTCAGTTCAATTATACATTGATGCTTGTATTGACTTGCTAAATCAAAATCCACACAAGAAATACTCAGGTCATCTCAGTTAAATTATACCTAGATGCTTGTATTAACTTGCTAAATCAAAATCTATGTAAGCAATACTCAAGTCATCTTGGTTCTATTATACCTAGATGCTTGTATTAACTTACAACATTTAGAAAAAGTACCCAAAAAAAAAATGCCCAATGATGAAATAAAGCACTTCAAAATACTTGCACCGTCAAGATGTCAAAAGCAAAGCATCCATCATACATCCATTATACATCCATTTATACATCCATACATCCATATCCCATGCAATAAAGATCCACAAAATGTAGAGTATCAATGTTTACCAAAGCTTGTGAGTCCTTCTATCAAGTCTTTCTTCTGTCAATTAGATTTCTATCTATCATCATATCTTTCATCCTTGTCCAGTCAGTCTAAGCAATTATCCAAATGCAAGGTCCATCCTTAATCCATACCAATCAAGTCAAGTCAATCTTGCACAAATGATCCAATCATAATCAGGGGTCTTGATCTTTGTCTGGTCGTAAACCAACTTGATCAGTTAATCAATCAATTGTCTTATACAGGATGTTGCATTGTCAAAATCAGACCAATACACGCGTCTTACATGACATGCTTCATTTCCTGAAACTAGACACTATCCTTCATGTTGCTCTAAGGATCTATTGTTCCCCACCATGACAACACACCTGTCATGTTGGTCTAGGGATATATCGTTCCCCACCATGACAACACTGTCGTATATCGTTATCAGTATATCGTTGTTTTACCGCTTGACAGGGGCAACACCTTGTTTGTTCTTGTATCATTTGTGCATACTTGCTTACTTGCTTGTGTGTTTCATCATTCTATCTTGCATCACATATCATTCAGTTCTTTGTTCAACCAATTTCTTCATCCTAACCTGTTTCTTCATCTTTCTTCTTCGTGAGATTGTCCATCTCAAGTTTTCTGCCTTCTTCCCATCTAATCTCTCGAGGGAGCATCCTATCGTCAAACTTGTACCAGGGGCAAACTGGGGCATGTATCATTGTCAAAAATTTATTCTTTGAAGCAATGCGGTAAACTACATTGGATCAAAGAGGGGCAAAATGTATATGCCTAAAAATGACACGATCCATTCTAAATAAATATTCTTAATATTTATTCCCTTCTTATTTCTTCTATCAATTAAATAAATATTCTAAGGTTATTTGATTGGTTCATTATCCCATAATTAAATAAAATCAATTTATTTAATTAAATTCCCTAAATTCTTCTAATTCTCACATAATTAAATAATCCTACATTATTTAATTAAGCCCCAAATTACTCTATCCTAAGTCCTAATTTCATAAATCCACTTCATCAGTCCACCTCATCTTTCCACCTCACCTTTTCCACCTCACCATGTTGCACATGTAATTAAATATTTCAAATATTTAATTAGCTAATATTCTCTCACCCACATGTCCTATTTCTCCTCTAATCAAAATTAGTAAACTCCTCAATCAAAACTCTTAACTAATCAATCAATTCTGTCAGCTCCTCAATCTATTCAGGTAACTGATCAATCAATTCAGTCAATCCCTCAATCCATTCTTCTAACTAATCAATCAAGTTTGTTAACTAATCAGTCAATGGAGTTAACTCTCCAATCAATTTTGTCAAATCCCCTCTTTCATGATGGAGGTGGGACATTTGTCCTATTCCTACTGGTTGCACATTCCTCAACCATTCTCAGCCATCGATCATCATACTTCTTCTCAACCATTGATCCTCATTCTTCTGAGTCTATAAATGGAACCTTATTCTTCCATTATATTCATCTAGGCTATTCGTATTGTTACTCTGTAGAAATTCACCAGCACGCCTTTGGCACCCCCAATACAATCTACTTGAGATCACCATTTGCTTTGAAGCTCCACTTCACAGCAATATCTAACAACACAGCTGTTTACTACCGACATCCTACAAACATAGCAAAAGGAGTGCACTCACTAAGGGCCTACTTCACACCAGCAAATGACGGTTTTAATAGGCGAACAATGGAAGCTTTGAAACAAGGAAGGTTTGCATTGTGTTATTCATTTCTCCATTTAGTTCAATCTTTCTTGATTTCATTATTCTATTGATGTTTGGGTTTATTATTGTTAAATTGATTCATCCACATTTTACCCCAATAGGAGCTATTCAAAGTATTCTTTATTTGCTATCTTGGAGATCATGGATGAAGATTAGGAATCAATATCTTGAGTCTATCTTTCTCTTCCTAGGGTTTGTACACCCTTTGCATGATCGGTAGAAGGGTAGAAGCCTCCAATAGCAAGCTTGGAGATCCTCCGCAGACATTGCTGATTCACCTTCTTGTTCATGCAACTCTTCATTTATCTCCTCTCCTTGAGGTGAAGTTGTATGTATTTATTAATGCAAAGCAAGTTGTTGATCTTCCCTTGATTGGGACATCTAGTGTTTGATTTTTCTGCATACACACATTGTTAGGTTTGTACACATCTCTACAAATCTTTTCCATTGGCTATTGTTGAGGTAGGAATACCAAAGACGGGGCTTGACTAAGGTAAGCTCCTATATAGCCACAACAATTTCCTTCTTTTGTATGTGCAGATTGTGTTTCATAGGTTCTTGAGAAAAGAAGCTACAAGAAGAAGGATATTGCGGGTACAGTCATGACAGACTTTAAGATTTTTGGATCTTGAGACTTGCGAGACATTGGAGCGGGTGCCCTAGTCCAACCAGGTGTTTTCTCCAAGATCTAGAAACCATTTTACAGTCTCAGATGCCCTATGTAGAAGGTTTTCCCATTCAGAAATTTGCAAGACATTAGAGCACCCTAGTCTAGGTAGCCCTCAAAATCTGGGTATTATGTCTCTGAAACCCTTCCTCTGCACTTCTATGATCAATTTTATCAGATACTTCATCAATTTCTGTGTATTGTTGATTTGAGGCATAATTAGGGTTTTGCTTGGTTGGAAGTACAATACTTGATAAAATCTTTATCAGGGCCTTAGGTTACAGAACCACGTGAGCATCAAAGGGAGGCATAGTGATTAGAATCTTGTTCCAAGCTCGATCCCTGTCTCCCTAATGCTTAGTGGTGAGAAATGGCAGCATATAACCTAGTAAATAAACTATCATTTTTCACCCTAAACAGTATATTTAGTCATTGTAATCATTTAATCATTGATTGTTGTTAACTGGTCATTTATTTAGTCATGGTAGTCATTTTTATTTACCGGTTTCCATTAATTGGTAGTAAGTTTAGTCATGATATGAATAATTTATTAAATACCATAAATTTTATAATACAGAAAAAACATATTATTAAATTTTAATTTAAAACATTAAGGAAATAAATTTGGAAAACTATATATTTTATGATGCTACCAAGTAAAGATTGATAAATTTGAGCCAACACTTTCTATTTGAGAATCGGCCAATAAGAAAATGAAACAAGACAAAGAAAAGTGGGAATAAGTATTTTTTTTATTGGAACAATGTAGGAAAAGAATTACAAATAATAAAAAAGTAGCACAAGGCTGCCATAAGTACTAGAAAAAACTAATTCAGCAACCACATTAGATACAATAGCAAAATCATGGAAAGGCAGGTCAGACTGATGAAGCCCTTCACATCTTTTGACACTTAGAAAAGAAATGTTGCCACTGAGCATTCCATGAGACATCATTTCTTTTGGCATTACTAGTTCAGGTGCTTTAACTGCAGCCTTAGTGCATTCCATATTCTCCTTCACACAAGCCATTGAGCTGTTACCTATGTATTCAAACAACCGTGAACCACTGTGAACAATATATGAATAACAACCTGAGAATGCTATTTAGAGGCCCCTATAGCAGTGACCCTGCAACAACAAGAAAACACACCATTCCCTATAACCTTCCATAACATGGTCCCAGATAGCTAAAGCAAAAGCGGCACTTGAAACAGTGAAATCCAGCCAGTCAACAACATGCTAAAGATGACAACATGGAAATGTTTTTGGTTTCGTACAATTACAGTAAAATATGAATTTATTTAAAACAATGTTTTTATGATATTTTCTTCATTACCTCAAGAAATGATAAAATAGATCATTACACAAAATATCTACTCTTGGAATCAATCTCTTCCCTTTCTCACATGGCAATGCCGTACTTGCCCGTTTAGACTATTAAATTTCAGAAAATAAGCTAAACAATAGACATTCAAATGACCTCCAGCATAGATAGGATCTGAAGTTCACTACTATCTTATTGTAGCCAGAGTTACAGCACATACATTACATAGAAAAACATATAGAAGAAGCTTATGATGTAGAAGCTACTATTCTAGTATTAACAAAGTTCACCATTTGTTATCTTGATTGTGTTGTTTGTAATGTTGCAGGGTGCATTTTCCCATTTTCATCAGAAGGTTTTGCTCCAATCCAAAGTTCCATTGAACAATGCATCATTAGTAGTAGCTCAAGGAATTTTTAATAGCTTTTTCAATTTCACCACAAGTTTCCAATCATCATTGGACAAATCATCCTAAAAAAAAAGAATATTCCATTTTAGACATTAAAAAGTTATTTTATCAGCCAAAAATGAAAAGCACAAATGTTTAATTAGTATAAAATGCATAATAGTAAAGACACTGTAAAATTACATAATGTGGATATCAAATAGCCTTACCCTGTAGTTTTCTTTCAATATTTCTATGGATCTTCTGGTGAGATGACTCACAAATTCTTCCTCCATTTCAAAATGCCTACCAAACATTTTATGTGCTTCATCAGCATTGCTCCCAACAATCTCTAAATTTCATATGATAATTCATTAACAAAAACATTTCAAAAAATAGCATCCAAAATCATATAAAACTATTAACGACAAAGGCAGCTTCTCAAAATACCTTCATGACCATGTTTTCACCCTTCTTAGCCATTTCAATAGATTTATGATTGATCTCAATTGAGGTTATTTTACCAATATCTATAAAATCTTTTGTGGAAACACATAATGGCATGCCAATCTGTAGATGCAATCACCACATATGGCTCTATACAAACCAAAAATGATACAACAATCATTTACATGCATAAGTCATAACACCGAAAAGACTAGGTTTAGATACTAACCCTTGCAATGCCTTCAAGAATATTAACACCAACAATTATAGGATCCTTCTTGTTAAAAACACAATTTGGAAAAATGCATCTTCTACAGCCTCCTTTTTCCTTTCTTCCTTAAGATTGTACATATATGCTTTAAACTAGTCAAATAGATGATAAATAATGTCTACTACAAATATCTTGACACCAATTTCATCTGCAAGCTCCCGAGCTTCAGGAGTAATTTTGACATCAAATGCCAAAATTGCAGCATACTCTTTCTTCTTTTTCTCAAGAATTACACTCGCACACATGACATCTTTTTTATGCACAAGCCCAATACCAATTGCACTAATTGGGATGCTTACAACTGGGGTCTTCAAGAACTCAAGTAACTCCTCCAAAGTTCCAAGAGTTGAAGCTTGAACATAAACTCCTTCCCCACTCTTGTAAATCTGAGACATTACATTAGTGATATCTTGCATTGCTTCTTCCTTAATATACTCTAAATCATCATCAAGTGCAATAACATATAACTAAGTTCCTGCTATGGCATGCTCAAGACCCTAAAATCAAGAAATTACAGCTAAATTTCATTGTCCACATATATTTGATAAATTTATGCTCATATACATAAAATTATTAGCCTAAAATTTGACACCTGAGCAGTTATCTTGATTCCCTGTACAACCTTCATCTCTTTATGATGTTGATAAGATCCCTGAAACCAAAAAAACATCTTAAGCTATGGAATATATTATATTATTTTAACAATATGATCAATGTAACATGGTTTGAGTAATCTAAATTTGAGGTGTAGATTATTGTATTCTAGCATAATAGATCACAAATGCCACCCATTCTCCTTTACTATAAAAGAGCATTTCAAATTTTTTAACGCCACATATACTCCATTAAATAATATGGCACCATAAGGCTTCCAAGAATACATACCACTATGTAGGTTACCACAATGGACCACTCGTAAGGAACATTTTAAATCAGGATCAAAGTCACCTAGATCTTGAAACCAAAAGGCAATCCCTTGGCTTTTACACCACATATATCAATTTTATCCACCATCTTTCCTGATGTTTCAAAAGGTAGCTCTTAGTGCTTGTAATTTCTCATACTTTCTGACCATTCAACATTTACAAACTATTTTCTATTTTGAACAATTTCCATATCCAAGGTTGACTTGATGATGCTATAGTATGGTAAGCTTTTACTAGAGTTCCAATGCAAGTTTTGGGATATAACATTTATTATTTGTTAAGTTACCTAATTGGCAGAAAAATAAGGCATTTCCAAGTACTATTCATCCTAGGATCATATTTGAAATCAAATCGCCTATGGAATTGGGCAAGGTTGGAATTTTTTGGGCCTGAAACAGTGTGGGATCATTGAGGTATGAACCCCGGTGACTCTAGGATAGACATGTCATTTTGAAGAAGTTTCTATGACGATTCTAGAGGCAGGTAATGTTTTCAATGCACTTTTTAAAAAAAATTACATATATGAACAAGTTACAACATGCTAGAATTAAAAGATTGATTCAACATCATGATAAAGAAAGGTAATCTACAATAAAAAATATAATGCAAATATATATATCAAGTTATAATATATGAAAACTGTCTAAGAGTATATATAAATATAATAAAAAATGTCATAGTTGTCTCAGAGTTTCCAACTCTTTCAAATACACCATGAAAATTAAGATCCCTAAATAACACATTCAAAATACTGCATAAAGTAGTGGGTCAAGATGTCTAACAACAAGTACATGATAAACATCAACTATGCCATTTTTTGCAAATATTTTAGTGGCCACTGTGTGAAGGTTCCTTTTTTCTCTTTTAGACAGACAACTCCATCTATTTTGTCTTCATAAGCAAGTTGTATGTTACTTGTGACCTTTAAAATATTTACATTTGCATCTCCTGTTCCTTTTAAGTTGACTCCATGTACAATAGATAGTGAGTGTATCCACCCAATGCCCATAGCAACACCATCACACAGATCCAACACCCTAACTTTATCCCCTTCTTGGAGTTTATCAATACATATCTGCAAAAAGCAAAAAACAATACACATTATATTGAAATACATAATAATTATTATATAGGTAAGGATTACCCTTATTTACATAATAAAACAACCATTACTTATGTTGGAACAAAATTTTAAAACCCTAAAATTTTGTTAATTCCTGCCATTATTCCAAATAAACTATTCTAATGTCTCACCTGTTAGGACCTCTCAAAAATTTTGCACATTTCCATCCTACTTGATCTTTTCACTTGTATATGACCATTTCTTAATAGACATTCATGCCAAAATTTTATGCCATTTATTTCCTAGGGTCACATAACATGGTCATTTTGAGGAGTATGTAGTTATTCTTAATCATTTCTGTGTTTTTGCAGTTTACCATAATCTCACAGGTCATCCTCATTGTCTAGGTGATAGTGCAGGAACTAGAGCAACAAGAATTATGTATACCACACTCCCACTGGAAACATACAAGTTGTTCATGGCATGGCAGTAGGAAGGGCTCGGTCAACCATGTTACTACAATCTCACAAGTCATCCTCATTGTCTTGGCGGTAGTGCAGGAACTAGAGAAACAAGAATCATGTATACCGCACTCTCGCTGGAAACATACAAGTTGTTTGCGGCATGGCAGTAGGAAGGGCTCGGTCAACCATGTAGACCATAGCCCCTTGGAGGTCTCACCACTTGTTTGTGGCTTCGTAGTAGTAAGAGTCCAAGTTACCAGGCTCCCACAATGGCTTTCAAAAAATGTTTGCAGCAAGGCGGTAACCAATAAAAGTTGGCAACATAATCTCACTGCGGTAATGACAACAGGCACTTACGGGTTGACATTAATGGAAGAAAATGGAATAAAGGGGGCTATAAGCCTGGTGATCCTACTTTGTTTGAGCATAAGGGCTGAGGGTTGGCAGTAATCAAGAAAAGTGAACAAAAGGCATTGAAGCTTATCGCCATCCCGTGACTGGTTTAAACAAGCTCCTTGGTAGTGCAGTAATGATAATAAATGAAGGCATTGAAGCTTATCACCATCCTGTGATAGGTTTAAACAAGCTTTGTGGTAGTGCGGTAATGATAATAAATGAAGGCATTGAAGCTTATCGCCATCCCGTGATCGGTTTAAACAAGCTCTACGGTAGTGCAGTAATGATAATAAATGAAGGCATTGAAGCTTATCGCCTTCCTGTGACTGGTTTAAACAAGCTCCGCAGTAGTGCGGTAATGATAATAAATGCATAAACATACTCAGTGTAGGTGTGCGATTACCAAGAAATTTGGAAGATCTTTTCATTTCATCTAATCGTTGGATCAAATTTGATCAAGGGCTTATATTTGAAATGAATTGAATGTAGAGATTTTATAATTTCATGGCATGAACCAAAAATAATGGTTGAATGCTGAACATTGTGGCTTGATAAAATCTAGAAATCTGTCGACATTTGCTTAGTTCAGAGATTGTAGATTGGCTCAGAAAAGGCACCCAGTTTGGTCTATTCTTAGCAAGCTTTGAATTGTTCAAGTAAGTCCATATCTACATTCTCTACAAGAAAGTTTGAAGAATCATTGCTCTGCTTCAATTCTCTATGCATTTGCTTGAATTTTGAAACCCTAGTTTGTATAATGGCACCAAAGAAGTCTGAATCCACAAGTAAGACCAGTAAGCCTGATCCTGCCTCTAAGAAAAGATCACTACAGCAATCTTTGCTAGATGTTTTACCCAATTCAATTGGCAAAGGTCAAAAGAAAGTATTTAGGGATGTTGTTGAGGGTTGTAGGGATGCCTTAATTCCCATTTCTGGATGGAAACTATTTTGGTACTTCTGTCAAAAAAGGATGGTCAGGGACTAGTGGACAATCCATGGAAGCTGGATTTGGCCAAGCTAATTGTTTCAAATGTATTTGTGGATGTGGAACTGATTCATACTTTGGCACTACACTATCACTTGACTACTAAAACAGTAAGGTTGCAAAATGGATCTTCTGAGGCCTACATTTTTCATTTCCATACATGTGACTATTTACTTTACTGTTGCTGATACTGTTATTTTTGTGGGACTGTTGATCCCAGATTTTTAAACTATTAAACCTTATTATGTTAAAGGAAAACTAATTGGGTGATGTTAGATAGATGTTTGATTTAAGAGAAAACAAATTGGGTGATGTTAAAGAGAAAATTGTAATGTGATTTCTTTTATGCTTATGAGAACTATGGTATGTTATGGTAATGCATGTTTCAAGTTGCTTTGGGTATGATATTTATATGTGAAATTGACCTTGTAATTGAGTGCGCAGGTTTTGGCTAACAAACCACAGATACTGGAGATCATTCTGCACCTTATGTTGTGATCCCTTATGAAGCCGATTTGGTTCCACTAGGAACCGAGATCAACTCTGTGTTTGATTTAATGTTGTAATGTTGTCTTTCATGAGGTTGAATGGGTTAGGTCTAACCTCTTGTAAATTTGAATTATGATTTGTGTTGTAAGAAATGTAGTTGAATTTCATTTTTAAAATTTTAAATTTTTGAGACCCTTTTCTTGTGTCTTAACTTGACCCTGGGAGTCCTAACTAGGTTAAGGTTGACCCTGGGTTATACCCCATGGGTCTAGGGTCTCTTTTGACTTGGGTAACCCTTGGGTAACCTCTGTATGGTCACCTTAACTTCACACTGAAGTTAAGTGACGAATTTGGAGGTATGGGAGGGATAGGATGAGTGGTACCAACACTCAAGCCCATCCCTTTTCAATTCCCAAGGTAAGGGATGACTCCAAGACCCACCAATTATGGAGGATTTGACTTCAAGTCTCCTTTACAATTGGTGAGAGTCCCCATGGAGTTGTGTGGTCATTCATAAGAAGGAAGGAAGGGGAGACATGTGTCAATTTCTTTTCCCCTTTAACTCCTTTTTTTTCTCCCATGTGTAAGAGAGATGACATGTGGTAAGGGATAAGGAAGACTTTAGGGATGGGTGAGTGACATATGCCAACACTCATCCCTTGGGACACAATAGTAGTTTGGGGAAGAGTGAGGAGGTGACAAGTGTCACCTCCCCCATTCCTCTAAACTCATGGTATTGGGGTTATTTTAATCCCACTTGGGATGAGGAGAGAGGTAGTTGAATTTCGAGGATTTTTGTTTATTGAAAATTGCTTTTAGGAGAAGAAGGTTAGAGGGAGTTTGGTGGCTTAGGCTGGAGGAGATTTTAGTGGAGCTCTACATCAACTTCATCTATTAAAGGGCTTTGTAAGGTTGGATTTCATGGCCTTTCCTTTGTATTTCTATTTGTTGCATGCAGGATGTGTGAAAATTATTTTTTTTGCTTATGTTGTAAATTTTGTTATTGTGGGGAAATTTTATTGGGATGTTGACAGAGCTTCTTCCACTTGGGAGAAATGCTCATCAAGTGTGGGGTAGGGGAGGAGTGATCCTCCTCGAGTTCATGCCTTGTTTTGGGATGTTAAAAGCCTTGAGGGCATTTGTGTGACTTTGAGCAATTGTGTTACATGGCTTGAGAGCCAAAATATTATCTCCTTGGAAAGTCTGTTAATATGTTGTCTTGAGGCCATGAGAAAAATTGTGTTGAAATAAAGTTGAAAGGTGGCACTCTAGAGTTGAGTGTGTCCACTCTCCTACCCCTTGTTAAACTCACTGTGGATGAGTTTGTGTTGTGTAAATAGCCATGGGTGTAACTGTGTTTTTGGGAGGTTGTATTGTTTGTTGTGAAGTGGATTTTGGAATACCCTAGGTGTGTGGATGATCTCCCTAGCTCGGGGGTGACCCTCTTGTGGGTCTATGGTAGGGAGGAGAGTAGTTTGTGTGGTGTTTTCTTCCCTTGTGTGATATGCAGGTTTTCATGGAGCTCAATGTGAGGAGTGGAGAAGTTTCCTTGTGTTTGAAAAATATTTTATTTTCCTTTACTCTTAAGGCACTATAAGAGGGCTTGGACTTAGTAGGGACTACATCCTGGTTGATTTGCCAAGAAGAGAAATCTCTCACTATTGTTGTAAATTTGTATTTTGGGGTTGTGAGAAAATCCTCCCTTGTTGTGTTGATAGTTGTAATTTGATTCTTTATTAAGTGTTATCAATTTGAAATGAGAAAAGGAAAAGAAAATTTGTTTTTAAAAGGATATTAGAATTGTCTATTTCCTTCTTCTCCTATTTGAAAAGTTGTGAAATTGGTTGTTGTTGTATACAAAGTTTATTAAAAAAAAATTTATTCCTTGTAGAATTAGTGGAAATGTTAATTTCAATAAATTATATGGAGTTGTAAATTTTGTTATTATAAAGGAAATAAAAATTGATTAAAGTTATGCATTTGGATTTAATTGAAATTAATTATATGTTTACTATATTTAATAGTGAATTTATTGACTTGAAAATTAAGTTTGATTAATAGGGAAAATAAATTTGTATGTAGATGCAATATAAATTAAATTATTAATCTGTTCTAACAATTATTTGACAGTGATCATTATATATATATATTATGTATATATTCTGTTTCTCTTTACAGTTATATGGGTTTTCAAAAAAAGAAGAAAAAAATTAGAACTGAGAATATTATTAAACTGAGGAATGGTGTAATATATATATATTTTATATTTAAAATAAATTTAAAAAAAAAATACAGAGGAAAATGAGAATTTACTTCACGTGTTTTAGAGGTCAGAATTTACAGTTCAAAAAAAAATTAATATTGGTCAGGGTTTGAACCCCCACCGCAGGATTTACATATAGGGTGTGGGGAGGGGCGGAGCCCCCACCCACAACCCACATTGTGGGATGTGGGTGGGGGCTCCGCCCCTCCCCACACCACCGCCAACACTTAAACCACACCCCCGATAACACACAGCCTGCAGACTCTGGAATCCCCACACCCCCACCACCACAACACTCCGCGGCTTCCAACCCATAGACCACCGTGCTCCATCCCATGCCGCTCCCTACGACCACCACAACACCGAACCTCCCTCCACCTAGCGACCCTGTCGAAATCTCTGTGGATCTCCCTGTGACTGTGACCTCCCCCTACCACGGCCCACACACACACACAAATCCATTTCTCCTCCTGGCCGTCGCCACCCTAGCAACCGCAGCCCCTGCTTATACCTAACAAAAAAAGGGGTTAGGGTTATTCCATGAGCCCCAAAATAAAATATGAAATGAACATATAGTTTGGGGTTTTTATAAAAGAAACCCTATTATATTTAAATACTATAAAATATATTAATATAGATATATATAGATATTAATTAATTGCTATAAATTAAAAAGGGAGGCCATATTTTTTAAAAGGAAAGAAAGAAATTTATAATAGGGGCTACATTACGACGATAATATATATATATTAAATCAAACTGTAGGAGAAGTGCGCTCTCAGAATTAAATAACTTTCATTTAAAAATATCAAGAAAATGAAAAGAAAAATATATCTACATTATAAAAGTAAATTGGCCATCATATGCATTTCATATGTGGTCATAGCAAACTCAATCTGAAGATCTAGGAAATGTCCAATTGAGAAAAATGAGAGAGACAGAGAAAGAAAATATAACAATGAAAACAAAGAGGAGAAAATGAATGGCATTCCCGAAAAGGGCTAAGAGAACTAAGTAAGTTTGACCTACCGTTAATCCTGATTAGGAACAAATTGACTATCAAAATTAGTTCAAACATTGAGATGAAACCTAGAGCAGAAACCTAGGAGACTGAGTCAAGTGAAGTTAGCAACCCTGTTTAAGTGATCTGGTCTACCAAGAAATTAGGAATAATGTAAAGGATGCAGTGATAACTCTGATTGATAGAGAACATGATGCAAAGCAGGGTAAACATAAAGAAATACAACCAAAATTAAATTTTAGAGAAACAGTAAAGTGAACGTGATAGAAATACAATCAAAATTAAATTTTAGAGAAACAGAAGAGAGGGCAAATGAACGGGCTTTGTTGAAAATGCTAAGTCCGAAGGAGGAGAAATTAATATTAAATTTTAGAAAATGGGAAAGAGAACAGATGATCGTGCTTTGTTGAAAAATGATCAATAACCTTAATCAATTGTTGCACCAATGTAATTAGTGAGATTAGCCTAAGTCAAGAAACCACGTGATCAAGATTAGTGTTAGTAGAATAAATCCACCAACGCCCGTGAGGTGATATGCTGCTGGAATATTCTAGAAGTTAGGGTTTAGGAGCTTTAAAAATTCAACCCTTGTAGTGACATTAACCACGTCGTGAAGACCCCCTTGTTGGCCTTCTTGCGTTTGGGTGTGCGCACGTATGCGTATTACCCCACTGTCAACTGAACTGTATATGCCTTAAGCATACACCACCAAGCACACTTATGCATGTGAGGGGGTTTTTAGGGAAGCGTGGGAAATTTTTTGATATTTCGTGTCATGATCACATGGCACATGTGGACATGACATGTGTGATGCGTGTTGTGGCCACATGAGAAATGTGGGCATGACATTTGGTATCAGAGCCCAAGTTTAAACACTGGGCATATTTGGGCACATTATTATTCTGCAACTTTGATTAATTAATGTCTACCTTATTTTGTAGGATGCCTCCTTGACGTGTTCGATGAGCACGGTCATGCAACATAGCATCCGTCAAGGTGTACAATGATTCCTCAGCAGAGGGACAGGTACCCGCAGTTATGGCAGAGCCACCAGTACCACAAGCACCACTAGTACCACAAGCATTACCAGAACCACAGGCACAACCAGTGCTAGATATAGGTCCACAAATATTACAGACATTATAGACCATGTTAGGGAGATTACCAATAGCTATTTAGGAGCCATGTAAGGAGCCACGTGCTGAGTCATATGTGGAGCCCTGCGTCAATCTGCGAGAGGTGCCATGCACAAAGCCTTTCGTAGAGATCCCTGAGACCACAGTAGATGAGGTAGGGTTAGCGTACCGTGCACAGAGTAGGAGTCCTCTGAGACTCTTGAGACGAGATGAGACCATGAGGGTAGAACAAGTATACCATGGACTGTATGAGTATGGATTAGATGAGCTGATTATAGGGCTCAGAGATAGAAGAAATCCCATCAGAGATCTTCTTAGGCTCAACCCACCTACTTTCATAGGAGCTACAGAGGGAGCTGTGGCTGAGACTTGGCTGATTAGTCTAGACAGGTGTTTCACGTTGTGACCTTACGGGAGCAACATGAAAGCATGAGTGGCGGTACATCTCCTGAGAGATGCAGCAGCTACCTGGTGGCACACAGAGGAGTGTAAGCGCCGACTATCCTTAGATACACTCACTTGGGATATCTTCATGGAGCGCTTTAATGCGTGATATTTGTCAAAGCATTATAGACAGCGCAGAATAGATGAGTTCCATGATTTATAGTAGAGAGGACTCAGTTGCTCAGTATGAGAGCCGGTTCATTGAGCTTTCTCGTTACACGGAGTACCTCCATGACGAGAAACTCCTAGTACACAAATTCATCAGAGGCCTGAATCGTGGGATAGCAGGACCAGTATGTATGGCAGATCCCCAGATCATGAGCGAGGCTGTTGAAAAGGCTCTTATTGTAGAGGAAATCTAAGGACAATGGTAGAATTCATGCCCGCAGTATCAAGATCGTAATCTCCAACAATAGTAGAACTTTCGTAGGCTGCAAAAACACACCACAGAGAGGAGGATATAATTCTACATCATTACCTCCTAGGCCTCCACAGTAGCAACAACATCAACAAAGATCTAGACCCCAGCAGAGGGGTCAGGGAGGACATAACCGTGGTTGGCAGTAATAGGGCCCGCGTAGAGATCAGAGATAGTAGAGATCATTTGCGGGACCCGCGAGGTCTCAGCAGTCATACAGAGGTTCATAAGGGTCCACTGGATGGACTAGACAGTAGCAGTCAGGCAGGACTCAGTGAGTACAATTACAGGCTAGGGGCCCATGTTATGTATGTGGTGGGCCAGGGCATTTGGCCAGAGAGTGTCCACAGGGATTTATAGTAGGGGGACAACCCCATTTAGGAGGTTTTAAGCAGACTGTAGGTGATGTGGGTAGGTCCAACCACATGTTTGCAGCGGTTGACAACCACCAAACTGATTTCCAGGCTTCAGTCATTGAGACAATAGGTAAGATTGGGGATTTCCCTATCTCCATTCTTTTTTACTCTGGAGCTACCGATTCTTTTCTGTCTACATCGTTAGTGGAACATTGCAAGCTGGTGGCTTCTAGGTAGGACATTAGGTGGGAGGTTGAGTTGGCCTCTAGAGCCAGGATGTCAGTAGATGCCTTGGTTAGAGATTGCGAGATCACTTTGGGATCTTTCACTACATCATGTGACCTTAGGGTTATGCCATTAAGATCCTACGGTGTAGTTCTGGGTATAGATTAGCTTGCGGCTCATAGAGCCAAGCTAGATTGTCACCAGAAAATGATTAGCTGCTTAGATGGTCATGGTTCACCGATTGAGATAGTGGGCATTCAAAAGCCCATGGTTGTTCGTATGATATCCGCTCAGAAGCTTAAGCACTGCATGCAGAAGGGTTGTCAGATGTTTTCTATCACGGTCAGTGACAGATCAGAGGATGAGCCTGAGGCTACTCTAGATGACCACCTTATCCTGAGAGAGTTTGCTGACATATTTCCACCAGAATTACTAGGTATGCCTCCATGCAGAGAGGTTGATTTTCACATCGACTTAGTGCCGGGGGTAGAGCCAGTGTCTTGTGCACCCTATAGGATGACTACACATGAACTTACAAAACTTAAGCTGCAGTTAGAGGAGTTACTTGAGAAGGGCAACATCTGACCTAGCATTTCACCATGGCGCGAACCGGTTATCTTTGTGAAGAAGGATGGGTCTCTTCGACTATGCATGGATTACAGGCAGTTGAACAAGGTGACGGTGAAGAACCGTTATCCTTTGCCTAGGATTGATGACCTTTTTGATCAGATGCAAGGAGCCAGAGTGTTCTAAAAAATTGATCTAAAATCTACGTACCACCAATTGCGCATTGCTGAGGCAGATATTCATAAGACTACTTTTCAAACTAGATATGGCCATTATGAGTTCACAGTGGTACCTTTCAGTTTGACAAACACCCCTATAGTATTCATGAGCCTCATGAACGGGGTGTTCCGCACTTACCTAGATCGGTTCGTGATCATATTTTTAGATGACATTCTGATCTATTCGCGAACCGAGGAGGAACATGTGGATCATTTACGTCAGGTGTTGTAGTGCTTACGAGAGCAGTAGCTTTATGGCAACCTGGTAAAGTGTGCCTTCTTCAGGACAGAGGTGCAGTATTTGGGACACATTTTATCAGGCGATGGCATCTCCATAGATCCATTGAAGATCAAAGAGATTTAGGACTGGCCAGTACCCACTAGTGTGACAGAGGTCAGGAGCTTTATGGGATTAGCCGATTATTACCGTAGGTTTGTCAAGGGCTTTTCCAGGATAGCACATCCCATCACTTCCCTTCAGTGGAAAGGGAAAAGTTTCACATGGACCAAGAAGTGTGAAAGGGCCTTTGGGGTCCTTAAGGAGTGTCTTACCAGTGCTCCCATTTTAGCGGTTCCAGATCCGGCAGAAGATTTTGTTGTTTGCACAGATGCATCACTAGAGGGTTTGAGAGCTGTGCTTATGCAGGGTGGTAGAGTGATTGCATACGAATCACGTAAGCTCAAGACACATAAGCTAAACTACCCCACTCACGATTTAGAGCTCGCAGTAGTTATTCATGCCCTTGTTTGTTGGAGACACTTCCTCTTAGGTTGACACTTTGAGCTCCATTCAGATCATCATAGCTTATAGTACATTTTCACACAACCAAATGCGAGTACGACTTTGATGTCCACTATATCAAAGGGAAGGAGAACGTGGTCACTGATGCTTTGAGTCAGAGATGACATGAGATCCTGACCTTGACATTGAGGGTGGACTTGAGAGATTGCATCTTATTGCATCTGCCAGAGGATGAGTGGTTTCTTGAGGTGCAACAAGAAATTTAGAATAAGAGGGCCCTTAAGGGAAAATTTGTAGGATATTCCCTTGAACCTGATGGTTTGCTTAGACATTGGCAGCGCATCTATGTACCCCGTGCGGGTGACCTACGTACAATGATTCTTTTAGAGGCTCATAGAACACCCTATGCAACACATCCAGGAGTGAAGAAGATGCATGCTGATTTGCGACAGCTATATCATTGGGCTGAGATGAGACGCGACATTATAGAATATGTTTCTCGTTGCCTTGAGTGTCAAAGGGTCAAGGCCGAGCATCAACATCTAGCAGGACTGTTGTACCCTCATGAGATACCTAAGTGGAAATGGGACACCATTTCCATGGACTTTATCGTTGGTCTACCTATGTCATCACGTCACCATGATGCCATCATGGTGATAGTTGACAAGTTGACCAAGGTGGTGCATTTTTCACCTATATGCATGACATACAATGCACCATCAGTGGTGAGAGTGTTCTTAGATCAAAGTTTTAGACTTCATGGAGTACCTCGCTGCATCATTTCTGATAGAGACTCAGTATTCACTTCATCTTTTTGGAGAGCCCTACATCAGGTGTTGGGCACACAGCTCAATTTCAGTTCAGCTTACCATCCTGAGACCGATGGATAGATAGAGAGAGTTAATCAGGTATTAGAAGACATGCTTTGTATGTATGTTATGGACCATCAGTCTAGATGGGAGGAGTATCTGTATCTGGTTGAGTTCGCCTACAATAATGGGCATCACAGCTTGTTGGGTATGCCTCCTTTCCAGGCTTTATATGGCAAACTGTACAGGACACCATTGAGTTGGGATCGGATAGAGGATAGGGTCACCATAGGTCTAGAGCTAGTTCAAGATATGGAGCAGCAGATTGCACTAATTAGACAGAGACTTTAGGAGGCACAGGATAGACAGAAGAAGTATGCCGATGCAAAGAGAACTGATCGGAGCTTCTCACTAGGTGACAGGGTATTTTTGAGAGTGCGACCGCACAAGAGTCCAATCCGTTACGGAAAGGGCTCTAAGCTCACACCTCAGTTTGTAGGACCTTTTGAGATTTTGGAGCAGATAGGACCTGTAGCCTATCCTCTAGCCTTGCCACCTAGCCTGTTGTGTATCCACGATGTCCTTCATGTTTTAGTGTTACGTTGTTACATCTCTGACTTATCTCACGTATTGGATTGGAGTGCTCTTCAGGTAGAGGCAGATGGGCAACTGGCATTGGAGCTAATTCGTATATTGGCTTGTCAGACGCTGGGCCTTCGAGGTAGAGATCTAGACCAGGTTAGGGTCCAATGGGACATGTATGATGAGGTCACGGTGACATGGGAGGATGTAGCGAGACTGAGGACTCTTTATCGTCATCTCTTCGACAAATTCCAGGAGGAAGTATAGTCTTAGGGGGGAAGGATGTGAGGCCTACATTTTTCATTTCCATACATGTGACTATTTACTTTACTATTGCTGATACTGTTATTTTTGTGGGACTGTTGATCCTGGATTTTCAAACTATTAAACCTTATTATGTTAAAGGAAAACTAATTGGGTGATGTTAGATAGATGTTTGCTTTAAGAGAAAACAAATTGGGTGATGTTAGATAAATTTTTATTTTATAGGAAAACTAATTGGGTGATGTTTGATTAATATTTACATTATAGGAAAACTAATTGGGTGATGTTAAAGAGAAAATTGTAATGTGATTTCTTTTATGCTTATGAGAACTATGGTATGTTATGGTAATGCATGTTTCAAGTTGCTTCAGCTATGATATTTATATGTGAAATTGACCTTGTAATTGAGTGCGCAAGTTTTGGCTAACAAACCACAGATACTCGAGATCATTCCGCACCTTATGTGGTGATCCCTTGTGAAGCTGATTTGGTTCCACTAGGAACCGAGATCAACTCTGCGTTTGATTTAATGTTGTAATGTTGTCTTTCATGAGGTTGAATGGGTTAGGTCTAACCTCTTGTAGATTTGAATTATGATTTGTGTTTTAAGAAATGTAGTTGAATTCTATTTTTTAAATTTTAAATTTTTGAGACCCTTTTCTTGTGTCTTAACTTGACCCTGGGTTATACCCCATGGGTCTAGGGTCCCTTTTGACTTGGGTAACCCTTGGGTAACCTCCGTATGGTCACCTAAACTTCACACTGAAGTTAAGTGATGAATTTGGAGATATGGGAGGGATAGGATGAGTGGTACCAACACTCAAGCCCATCCCTTTTCAATTCCCAAGGTAAGGGATGACTCCAAGACCCACCAATTATGGAGGATTTGACTTCAAATCTCCCTCACAATTGGTGAGAGTCCCCATGGAGTTGTGTGGTCATTCATAAGAAGGAAGGAAGGGGAGACATGTGTCACTTTCTTTTCCCCTTTAACTCCTTTTTTTTCTCCCATGTGTAAGAGAGATGACATGTGGCAAGGGATAAAGAAGACTTTAGGGATGGGTGAGTGACATATGCCAACACTCATCCCTTGGGACACAATAGTAGTTTGGGGAAGAGTGAGGAGTTGACAAGTGTCACCTCCCCCAATCCTCTAAACTCATGGTATTGGGGTTATTTTAATCCCACTTGGGATGAGGAAAGGGGTTGTTGAATTTGGAGGATTTTTGTTTATTGAAAATTGCTTTTCGGAGAAGAAGGTTAGAGGGAGTTTGGTGGCTTAGGTTGGAGGAGATTTTAGTGGATCTCTACATCAACTTCATCCATTAAAGGGCTTTGTAAGGTTGGATTTCATGGCCTTTCCTTTGTATTTCTATTTGTTGCATGCAGGATGTGTGAAAATTATTTATTTTGCTTGTGTTGTAAATTTTGTTATTGTGGGGAAATTTTATTGTGATGTTGACAGAGCTTCTTCCACTTGGGAGAAATGCTCATCAAGTGTGGGGTAGGGGAGGAGTGATCCTCCTCGAGTTTATGCCTTGTTTTGGGATGTTGAAAGCCTTGAGGGCATTTGTGTGACCTTGAGAAATTGTGTTACATGGCTTGAGAGCCAAAATATTATCTCCTTGGAAAGTCTGTTAATATTTTGGCTTGAGGCCATGAGAAAAATTGTGTTGAAATAAAGTTGAAATGTGGCACTCTAGAGTTGAGTGTGTCCACTCTCCTACCCCTTGTTAAACTCACTGTGGATAAGTTTGTGTTGTGTAAATAGCCATGGGTGTAATTGTGTTTTTGGGAGGTTGTATTGTTTGTTGTGAAGTGGATTTTGGAATACCCTAGGTGTGTGGATGATCTCCCTAGCTCGGGGGTGACCCTCTTGTGGGTCTACAGTAGGGAGGAGAGCAGTTTGTGTGGTGTTTTCTTCCCTTGTGTGATATGCAGGTTTTCATGGAGCTCAATCTGAGGAGTGGAGAAGTTTCCTTGTGTTTGGAAAATATTTTATTTTCCTTTACTCTTAAGGCTCTATAAGAGGGCTTGGACTTAGTAGGGACTACATCCTGGTTGATTTGCCAAGAAGAGAAATCTCTCTCTATTGTTGTAAATTTGTATTTTGGGGTTGTGAGAAAATCCTCCCTTGCTGTGTTGATAGTTGTAATTTGATTCTTTATTAAGTGTTATCAATTTGAAATGAGAAAAGGAAAAGAAAATTTGTTTTTAAAAGGATATTAGAATTGTCTATTTCCTTCTTCTCCTATTTGAAAAGTTGTGAAATTGGTTGTTGTTGTCTACAAAGTTTATTAAAAAAAAATTATTCCTTGTAGAATTAGTGGAAATGTTAATTTCAATAAATTATATGGAGTTGTAAATTTTGTTATTATAAAGGAAACAAAAATTGATTAAAGTTATGCATTTGGATTTAATTGAAATTAATTATATGTTTACTATATTTAATAGTGAATTTATTGACTTGAAAATTAAGTTTGATTAATAGAGAAAATAAATTTTAATTATCCTTGTAAATAGTTTTTATTAAATATTCTTTAATTTTTGAAATACATTGAAAATAAATTTGTATGTAGATGCAATACAAATTAAATTATTAATCTGTTCTAACAATTATTTGACAGTGATCATTATATATATATATATATATATATATATATATATTATGTATATATTCTATTTCTCTTTACAGTTATATGGGTTTTAGAAAAAAAAGAAAAAAATTAGAACTGAGAATAATATTAAACTGAGGAATGGTGTAATATATATATATATATATCATATTTAAAATAATTTTTTTAAAAAAATATAGAGGAAAATGAGATTTTACTTTGCGGGTTTTAGAGGTTAGAATTTATAGTTCAAAAAAAAAAATATTGGTGGGGGTTTGAACCCCCACCGTAGGATTTACATATAAGGTGTGGGGAGGGGTGGAGCCCCCACCCGCACCCCACGTAGTGGGATGTGGGTTATGTGGGTGGGGGCTCCGTCTCTCCCCACACCCCCACCAACACTTAAACCACACCCGCGATAACACATAGCTCGTGGACTCCGGACTCCCCACACCCCTGCCACCACAACACTCTGCGGCTTCCAACCTGCAGACCACCGCGCTCCATCCCCCACCGCTCCCTGCGGCCACTATAATGCCGAACCTCCCTCCGCCCAGTGACCCCGCCGAAACCTCTGCGGATCTCCCCGTGACTTCGACCTCCCCCTGCCGCAGCCCACACACACACAAAGATCTATTTCTCCTCCTGGCCACCGCTGCCCTTGCAACCCCAGCCCCTGCTCATACCCAACAAAAAAAGGGGTTAGGGTTATTCCATGAGCCCTAAAATAAAATATGAAATGAACATATAGTTTGGGGTTTTTATAAAAGAAAACCTATTATATTTAAATACTATAAAATATATTAATATAGCTATATATATATAGATATTAATTAATTGCTATAAATTAAAAAGGAAGGCCATATTTTTTAAAAGGAAAGAAAGAAATTTATAATAGGGGCTACATTACGACGATAATATATATATATTAAATCAAACTATAGGAGAAGTGTGCTCTCAGAATTAAATAACTTTCATTTAAAAATATCAAGAAAACGAAAAGAAAAATATATCTACATTATAAAAGTAAATTGGCCATCATATGCATTTCATATGTGGTCATAGCAAACTCAATCTGAAGATCTAGGAAATGTCCAATTGAGAAAAATGAGAGAGACAGCGAAAGAAAATATAACAGTGAAAACAAAGAGGAGAAAATGCATGGCATTCCCGAAAAGGGCTAAGAGAACTAAGTAAGTTTGACCTACGGTTAATCCTAATTAGGAACAAATTGACTATCAAAATTAGTTCAAACGTTGAGATGAAACCTAGAGCAGAAACCTAGGAGACTGAGTCAAGCGAAGTTAGCAAACCCTGTTTAAGTGATCTAGTCTACCAAGAAATTAGGAATAATATAAAGGATGCAGTGATAACTATGATTGATAGAGAACATGATGCAAAGCAGGGTAAACATAAAGAAATACAACCAAAATTAAATTTCAGAGAAACGGTAAAGTGAATGTGATAGAAATACAATCAAAATTAAATTTTAGAGAAATGGAAGAGAGGGCAAATGAATGTGCTTTGTTGAAAATGCTAAGTCCGAAGGAGGATAAATTAATACTAAATTTCAGAAAATGGGAAAGAGAATAGATGATCGTGCTTTGTTGAAAAATGATCAATAACCTTAATCAACTGTTGCACCAATGTAATTAGTGAGATTAGCGTAAGTCAAGAAACCACATGATCAAGATTAGTGTTAGTGGAATAAATCCCACCAATGCCCATGAGGCGATATGCTGCCGAAATATTCTGGAAGTTAGGGTTTAGGAGCTTTAAAAATTCAACCCTTGTAGCGACGTTAACAGCATCGCGAAGACCCCCTTGTTGGTCTTCTTGCATTTGTGTGTGCACATGTATGCGTATTACCCCATTGCCAACTGAATTGTATACGCCTTAAGCATACACCACTAAGCACGCTTATGCATGCGAGGGGGTTTTTAGGGAAGTATGGGAAATTTTTTTATATTTCGTGTCATGACCACATGGCACATGTGGACATGACATGTGTGATGCATGTTGTGATCTGTTTCAGATGGACCTATTATGCATTGTGCCAAGTACTGGGAATTGATGTTGATCAAAGGATGCTAATTAGTTTGATGATGATGACTATGAAGATACAAAATTTAGAGGTGAACATTGAGTATGATTTTGCCTCATATCTTGAAAAGAAAATACATGATGGTTTCATCAGTGTGAAGGAAGATAAGAAACCCATGAACTGCAAGTTTTATTCTTTGGTTTGCCATCTGATCCTATATCAAAATAGGAGTAAATGGTCAAGTAAAATGTACTTCAGCATGATTGACAGGACAAGACAAAGAATGCCTACTCAATGTTGGTGTTACATGTGGGATTCTCATTGCCAGACTGGTAGCTATAATGTATTTCATAATGAATTTTCTATGAGAATAATAAATTCTTTTGGTATTGGGATCCCTAGATTGTCACCAGAAATGAGGGTAATTCTGAGACCTCTTGCACATAAACGAGAGCAAGGTCATACTTTCAATTATGCTAATTGGTTCTTCCTAGCAGAGCACACAATAATCATGGTATATGATTGCCCCCAACCACCTCAAAAATTGCCAAAGTTTGTTTTTGACAGAATTGCAATCTTGGAATTCATGTGGCAAATGATGTGGAGGGAAAAGGAAGTGATGAAAAAGGTGAAGAAAGACACCTTTTTTCCTGATATCACTATCTTTGGAGATTGTTCAATTGGTTTAGACACTCTTGAGGAGCTGCAAGCCTATTTGAAGGCCAAGTACTCTTTGGAATCTGGTGTTGAAAGAGTTTGTGACCTTGAAGATCATATGAACTTGGTGAGACAAGTGATCTTGACTAAGATGGGCATCTCCCATAAAAAATTTTATGATGAGGATGTGATAAGGAACCTGGTTACTTTAAATGAAGTGTATGATAGGAAGAGGAAATGGGAGATCCTCGAGAAAATTGAAGATGACAAAAAGGAAAAGAATCTAATTTTTGAAGGGTTTTTTACTGAAGAGAAAGATCCTCTAAGGAGGATTAATACAATGATTAAAAATTTTGAAAGTATTTATGCTAAATCTAAAGTACAGCCTACCAAGGCTACCAAACTTCCAATGAAGAGAACTGTAGGAATTGAGATTCATGAGTCTGCCCCTGATGTCATATCAGTTCAAGATCCACAGATCCCTGAATCACCACCACATAAAAGGCAAAGAACTGAAGACATGTCTCCTCTAGTCCCATATGAGATGTCTGAGGGTGTGGGGGATACTGATGAAGTTGCCAATATTTTGACACATTTGCATGATGGAGAGGAAGTTGATCAACCATTGGTTGGTCAAGAAACTGATGCACACAAGCCTAAGGCTAGGATGGAACAACAAGCCCAAATTGATCCAAAGCTACAAGAAGATGAAAGGGTGGTGGCATCATTGAGATTTATTCAAGATGATGATTTCATCAAGACTCTAGAGTTTTGAGATTTCTAGTTAAAAATGAAGATGAAAGAATTTGATGAAAAGGTGGAAATCAATAAGATGGGTGCTGATGAGTCTCAGTATGATCAAATAACCACCCGAACAATCCAAGAACTAAAAGTTGATGAAATCAATGTGACTCCTGAGGAAGCAAGACAAATGGTCTTGAAGAGTAACATGCGATTATCCCAGGTCTTGAATTGAAAAAGGTATTCTTGCTTGACAAAGTTAGCAGTCAAGATGACCCTAATCTTGTGTCTAAATTTGATTATGAGGAGGGAATGAGTGGATGTGGTTTTAACCCAAAGACAGAGAATCTTTCCATATTGACAAAATAGAAGAACACTAGTAAACCAAGGTTGCTAGATGTTGTTCAAGAAATGAGGGGATCTGCTATGGTGAAAACCTTATGAGATACTTCAGGAACTGAGGCCTCTACTCTTAGAGTCCATTCTGCCATGTTCACCCATGCAGTTGTTAAAAGTTGGAAAAAAATTGTAGGATTATGAGAAAACACAACAAGACATGAATGATGAAGTGAATAGGTTGTTCATTGAAAATAGGCAATCGAAAAAGTAACTACAAGATGTGGGGTCTTCCCAAAGTCTATCAATAGTTTCATATCAACCTTCTGTGCCACCAACAACTAGTGATGTCACAGTGACAATACAAGAGTTTAATGCTTTGAGAACAAAATTTGAAAAAGAAGTTGAGGACCTTAAGAAGCAAAATGAGGAAACAAAAATGAGACAAGGATCAAGGTCCTTGAAGTCTTTGAGAAAATTCTAGAATATAGGATAAAGCTGGTTGTTGATAAACTTGGGCATGTGCATGATTGCTACTCCATGTTATCTCAGGCCATTAAACAATTGCAAGCAAACTTTTCTATTTTGGAGCAATTGTCCAAGAAATGGTAGCATTCCTTGCACAATTTAGGCCTGCTTTATAGGATACTTCAAAGAAATCTTGATGCTCCTGCTGAATTGAAACCCATAGAGCATACAGTGACTATGATCATTGAAGAGCATCAATATACCAGCAGTGAAGACAAAAGGATGTAGGCCAGACTTGAATCTTTTTCTACTTTCAAGCATCAATTTATCCCCCCTATTCTAATAGAGGAAAACAAACAAGTTAAAGGCCTTGATACTTGGAAGGCAAAATTCAGAACAACAATGTGTATGGCTATGGAATTCTTGAAAAAGGAGCAAGATATAGATACTTTGAGCTTTAACGTGGTTTTGGATAGGGTCATAGCCCTAGATGCAGGATATGGAAAATTTATAATTGATATTAAGGCTATGCTGGATAAAAGATGGAAGGACCATCAGACCAATCTGCTCTGAATTTAGGAATTCAAATGGCCTAGTGACCTTACATTCAATACGTGGGAGTAGACATACTTGAAAGGTTGATGTGCAGCTACAAGTTCAGTTGCAGAAGGAGCAACGAGCAGTTTTGTTGGCGTCAACATGGAGAACAAGGACAAAATTTTGACAAGTTTTTGTGATAATAGATAGGGGCATAGCACAGTTAACAAATACTACAACATGGAGATGGGTACCTTGCCAGGCTTGAGGTCACGGGTGCTCTATGATGATTAAAAGATTTAGATCTTGGTTAACTTGCTTATTCCATTAATTTCTCTTTATTAAAAATGTTTAGTTACAAGAGGCCTGAAGCTTGTTGCTTCCCATATTTATAAGGGAAACCAAGGCCTAGACAATCATCATCTTTATGCAATAAAATTTATATATTCCAATATTATCTATCCAATCATATTTCAAATTCAAGACATTACACTTCTATGATAATTTAATATTATAATGGGCAAGGATGGTTAACTTTCTAGATATGTATGGTGTTCTAATTTTTTGTTAATATTCAAGTTCATAAGTTGTTTGATTGTCTCCATATTGTCTCTTTCCAGTTATTCAAATCAATAGATTTATCAAGGCACATTTGTTGTCATTGTGTGGATGCTTTTAATTGGTTTCTATTAGAAGTTAATGTAATTCCCTTTAAGTGACTTACATTTATTGGTCTCTCTCTAGAGTTAAATCCTTTAAAGTAAATCATACTGGTGGGTTTTCCTTCAAATAGAATTAAAACAACTTACTTGAATAGTACTTACTTGCATGTGTGTGTTAAAACAACAATGACTACCATTAAAGACATAAAAATAATAAATAGTACTCACCTCAATTCCAGCACCACTACTACTCTAAATATCATGCAGATTCTCATCAAGACATTCAACATAATCACTATCATCATTATCCTCAAGTTGTGCAGCTTTGTAGAGAGCTCTATTGACAGGGCTTTTTTCTTTTCATTCTACTCTCATATAAATTCTCTGCATGTGGTTTAATCATCATGCAAAAATTAATATAAGTCAAGTAAAAAATGCAAAAACTATAATTTTTTGTTCAAAATAATAATTTTCTTCCACTCTTAAATGACTAAGTCAAGGTATGTTGTGAGATTCTTCCTTTATTGTAAGCAATAGATTCCAGCTTATAGGAGGATTCTTATAGTCATGAGCATAAGATTTTCAACAAGAAGGCATAGTCCCAGTCCTGCATATGATAAGGAAGACAGTAAAAGTTTTAAGATGGCAGTCCATATCTCTGTCTTAGGATAGTCCATAGCATGGAAGGTATAGGAGAAGATAAAGAGATGCAACAGCTAGTAGGGTTTCACCAAACAAAGAGAAGAGATAAAGGCATTGTCAAAACCATTAGACAGTGACCAAGAACCCTTGGAATGACAACATCAAAGTAGATATGACAGCCTTGACTTTAGGATTAGTGATTAAGAGCTTTACTAAGACATACTCAAAGTGACTATCTAGAATGATAGATTTAAATGTCATAATGCGGCATAGGAGCATCATAAACATGACAAGGACAACAATAATGAAGTGAATACTCAAGCAAAATGGTTTGAAGTAGAACCTGGTAAATTGTAGTATTGCGTGTTTCTTTTGGTTCTATAAGTAGAAAAGTGAGATAATTCGTGATAACACATTTATGTAAAGCATCAATGCTAAGGTTATGATGGCTAGAATTGCAATATTGCATGTTGAAGGTAGGTTCATTCTTTGTTTATAATATCCAAGAGCTATGATAACTATTGAAGTATCCAAAAAATGCAATCACAAGGAAGTATAACAAAAACATGGTACAAGTTTACCCAATAACAAGCACATGAAATGAAAGGATAGTGTAATAGAGCCTCTTACCTCATCTGCATCCATAATATTATGATCATTCCATGTAGAAACTATAGGCTTAATGGAGGAAGCCAACTACGACAATTTCTCAGTGAGACTGTGTAAGCAACTCATTATATGTTGGTTCCCTTCATTTGAATTGACATGATCCGCAGAGGCTCTTACTGGGCATCTAACAAATGGCTCTAAAATCTCTATTGATGAACTAGATTTCCACTTCATACTATCGTTAGATTTACTAGGATCTAGTGCTACCATATAATCGAGCATATCTTCCACACCTGCTTCTCTATTTTTGTTTTCCACCTAAAATACAATGTCAATATCAATGTATAGTCAGTTCAATAAAAAATTGAAATAAATAACCAACATAAATTGAACCAAAAAGCCATACCCTTACTCCAAGTTTGTCCATTTTGTCTTGCAACCTGCCTTAGCCAAATGTATATCCAGCTGCCACATTATCACTTGCCCTCTTTCCTTTATAACTCTTTGTCAAATATTCTTTAGAACACATATTTTCTTTCAATGCCTCTCACTGTTTAGGAGATAGAGGGGATTGTAACCTCTCTTTTCCCTCCAAGATTGTTTTTCTACAATTGTATCTATAATTGTTCATCAAAAGTCTCATCTTTTGCTTGTAATATCTTCTAGAGATTTGTCCACTAGTAGTCTCAAAAGCATTTTCCATTTTTTGTATAACATTTTCCACACTTCATGGATCTTTCTTTGTAAAATTTGATTTACAAATATCCAAATGGACCCTACATCTCACACCCAACTCAGAGGCCCACCTTGCAGCATTTTTCCCAATGGGCTCACCATCTCTCGATACTTCAACCAAGAATGGATTCTTGCCTTCTAATCTTCTTTGTTTTGCATTCCTCTCTGTAGATCTGTATAAATCTTGACTCAATCTTTTTCTTTTGAAAAAAGTAGGCACATCTTCTATTAAACCACTAGCAATATTTTTGGTTCATCCACTAGTTCCATCAAAAGTTGTAGCAAGCGCATCAGATGCAAGTGGTCTCTCTTCATGACTTTCATTAATCAGAACTTCATCGTCCTTGGCCACATCAAGTGTGTCATGAGTAGGTAGATCAGGACCAGTCTCTGTAGATTTCACTTCAAACACATCCTTTAATCTTGAATAAATCATCTATAGCTAACTTGTTGTTCCTTTCCTCTCATTGTTTTCAATAATCTCTCTTAGACTCTGTGCTAAGAAATCATCACAACATTGTACATCACCATGTGCTATATTAGGCTGCACATCACCATGTGTTGTATCAAGATGCACATCACTATGTGTTATATCAGGCTGCACGTCATCACAACTATTCTTTTCACCAACTACATTCGTACTTGAATCCCAAATGTGTTGGCTTCTATGAGTAGGCAGCACTATATCTTTACTTTCCTTTTGTTTTCTCTGCATTTTCTTTACACTCTTTTTCTTTCCTATAAAACAAAAAAATATCATATTATGTCTTATATACATAAACCTCTTGCCTATAAAATTTCATAAACACAATTAAACAAATAATATACTACTTAGTGGATTTACAACTTGCCTATTTGTCAAAACAAGATGTGATAAATATTCACTATTCTTTGCCACAAGTTCTTTACAAAAGTGCTCATAATCTATCAGCGAAACTTCAGCAACATGATCACTATCATCTAAATTGTGCCTCATAGTCTTTTTCCTCATTTCCTAAAGTCCAAATAAATAATAATATATAAATCACAAACTTGAATCAGTAGAACAAGAGTGGAATATAAACAAAGCCATTATTTTGAGTCAATTAGAGCATATAAACAAATGCAGTCATAGTATATAAGGATTTCATTTCCATTTGAATGATACAATATATAAGGACAGTCCCCATATGAAATACATTCACAGAGCATATAAGATGCATTCTTAGAAATTAGAGGAGACAGTCTATGACAAGTGACATGACATAGGATGATAGCATATAAGATACATTATATGGAGGAGCAAAAATTCAGTAAGTAAATGTGGTACACAAATTGAAACCCAAAGGAAACTCTATTTGTTTATCTTTCTATTTGAGAAGAAACTAATTGCCTTTGTGATAGTGTGAATCATCATTATTTCTACTTATATAATCCTAATTATTTCTACTTATAAAATCCTCATTATTTCTACTTATATAATTCTGTAGAAATTCTGAACACACAAATGTAAGTAAACAAAAACAGTCAATATGTTCTTTAAAAATGAGTAACTTATTTTTGGAACAAATATAGCTAGTTATATGGATGACCTGTAACAAACAAGAACTAGAAAAATAACAAAAAGTAGAGCTCAACACAAGAGATTACCCTAAAAAACCCAAAGTGGAAGAAATTCATGTACACTAATGCCTTTTCTTATCTTGCTACTTCTCCACTACATTTTTCAAGCTCACTGTTTTCTTGATGCCTTCACTAATCATCTGCATTGCTAGCAAGATCAGAATCTTGATCGCTCATGTTTGCATCTACTTGATTTTCTTCATCATCCTCATCTGTGTCATGCAATACATTCTCTCTCTCAATCTCTTCATTGGTAATCAAAATATCTTCTCCAAACACTCCATCATCATCTTCATCCACTACTTCAAATGTTTCTTGTAAATTAACATATTGCCCATCAGGCATTATATCAATAGCTTCCATGAATTTTTATTTTGAATGAGACTCTGTTTGAATGACATACGACCATCCTAGGCTTCTTATGTCATCAATTAGAAATGATTGGTTAATTTGCAAAAGAGAAAACATAGGGCTCATCCCTCTCTGATAAAAATTGTCCTATATTTGCACGTACAAATCCATACTCATCAACATGTACTACGGATGGTCAGATCCACTTACATTTTAATAATATAGGACTATTTTCACCAAAATCCACTTGAATAATTTCTTGGATAAATCTAACATAGAATTTTTTCTCAGTTTTGTGAAGAAATTCAGCACTTACAACACAATCACAATTTGTCTTTCCTTTATCTTTTTCCTCCACTCTTAAATGGCTACCATAGGCCCACATTCCACTAAAATGCATAGCCCATAAATGTGGAGGTTGTGAAAGCTCACTTTCCTCTGTTGTTATATCTTGACCTTCTTCTTTTGCATCACTAACTGCATTAGCAATCCATTCTTCAAATTTTGGAAAAGAATCACCTCCAACCAAATTAGGATGCCTGCGCATTTGAGGTCGATGTTGCATCCAAATTTGATTCTCTTCTTCATATTTTCTACATAGAATATTAATGTACAAATAGTAAAATTAATAATGTAAATGTGTAAATACAATTGAGTAAGATTAATAATATAAATGTGTAAATAAATAATTGTGTAAATTTTTTTAACATGTGCCACTTATCGAATGAAGATGTGTTTTGAAGAATAAAGGCATGTATCACACTTCTTTCTTGATGTGATAGCTTGAAGTGACATCCATTTCCTTCTAATACTTCACCTACAACTCTCTCATCTTCATCATCATCCCATACACATTGATTGACATTTTTAAAACCCTTCATATATTATGTGTAAAATCCAATGGCCTCTTCCATTGAATATCCCTCAGACATGCTACCTTCTAGTTTTTCCCTAGTAAGAACAATTTTTTTCAAAACCATCATATATCGTTCTATAGGATACATCCATCTCGTTCTTACTAGACCACAATGATCTAGTTCATATTCTAGATGTATCAAAAGATGCATAGAAATGTTAAAGATTGTTGCTGGAAATTCCCATTCCAATAGACAAAGGACTTCAACAACCTCCTCCCTCAAACAATCAAAGTTTGAAGGATCTAATACATGTGAACTCATTCTCTTTAATATTAGGCCCAACCTTATAATTGCCAATCTTGGCCTCTTTGCCAAACCTGATATATTTACTACAATAGGTAAAATATTTTCTATTATAACATGATAGTCATGGGTCTTTAGGCATCTGAAGCTATTAATGTCAGTTTGGCTTCTAATAGTACTACTTACATATCCAGTGGGAAAGCGAGTCTGAGACATCAACTGTAACAATTGTGCATGTTGTTCCTTTGTCTATACTTAAGGCGCACTAGGTTTTCTATATTTTGCATCATCATATTTTTCAACCCAAAGATTTTGATGAATCTTTAGTTCTCAAAAGTCTTCATGTGCTGAAATAGTATCAAAAGCACCAAAAAGAGTTTCTATAATAGCATAGGCTATATTTTTCTCAGTATGCATAAAGTCAACAATATGCCTAATGGCTATATCCTTAAAGTATGGCAACTTATAGAATATGCACAACCGTTTTACACCAATTTCATTACATGGATCATATCTACTACTAGCAATCCCACCATTTTCAATAAATGACATTCTTTTTTGTCCATTATCAATAATGTAATCATCCGTTATTAGCAAAGGTGCTTCACGATTCTCTTCTTCACCATTGAAACATGTTTTTTGCTGACGATATGGATGACCCACTTTAAGGTAAGCATGATGTCCATAATAAATACACTTACGTAAACTTCTTGAGTGCCTCACAAAATCCTTAAAGTTACAAGCAGGATAGCCATGGTATCCATGAACAATGAGACTAGACAATGTACCATATGCAGAAAGATCATGAATCGTAACCAATAAATAAGCTCTTAAAGTGAATTTGATTGAATGACCATCACTTAAAGATTGAATTGCTTCAATTCCTTTCCACAATTTCATTAGCTCATCATATAATGGCTCTAGATAGGCATCTATTGTATCTGAAGTCACACTTTTCTTTCCTGGTATAATCAATGATAGCATTAAGAAAAATGGTTTAGTTGCTAACCATGGAGGCAAGTTATAATTTATTAAAAATACTGGCTAAGTTGACCATTTAGTACTTTGATCTAAGAATGGGTTCACCCCATTTAGAGCCAAACCCAACCTTATATGATGAGGATCTTGAGAAAAAGTAGGCCATCTATTATCAAATTCCATCCACATCTTAGAATCAGGCACATTTTGTTGTTTTCCATCAATGTTCTTATTTTGGGATTGCCACTGCATAAGTTCAATAATGTGTCTGCACCTATACATTCAGAGTAATCATGGGATTATCAAAAAGTGGCAAAGAATCTTTCTAGGAACCACAACTGATTTCAACCCTTGTCTATACCTTTCTTCATGACATTTTGGACATTCACTCTCACTTGCAAGATTTTTGTGAAATAATACACAACCATTAACACATGTGTGGATGTTTTCATACCCCAAGTTGAGATTACTAATCTGCTTTTTACATTGACTTCATTTTGTTGGCGATGTGGAGTTAGTTGGTAACAACAAACTTAATAATGCCAATAACTAATCTACACTCTCATTTGTCCAACCATGCACCACTTGCAAGTTAATAATTTGAAGGATTGTTGTCAAATGACTTAACTTGCAATTAGCATACAAAGGATTTAAAGCATCCTCCATTGACTTGGCCCAATCATCATTTAGACCCTCATTCAACATTCTTTCAACTTCAAACCATTCATCTAACATTTCTTCCTCTTCATCTATGTTCGGTGCCACTTCATCTATATTTGTTGCCTCTTCATCTTTCATAGTCTGCAATTCTATCATATCTTCATAATAATTTTAAGCCCAAGGGCTTATACCACTATGCCCATATCTTATCATATGTCGATAAATCACATTTCTTTTTCTCACCCTTCCTCCAAGACATTCATTACATGGACATGGATATTTTTCCATTTCCCTCTCTTTGGCTACTCTCTCATCATATGAATGATATTGAATGGTATTCAACCTTCGACGCTGATCCATCTGTAATATTGTGCATTCCAATATTAATTTAGTATAATAAGCTATCCTATGCCTAGAAGGCCTTTAAATATAAAATCTTAAAAGGTAACCTTCAATCATGCATATGGTCAAGCTAGGATAACCTTTCCTTTAGTTTGGGTTAGTCATCATGTAGGGAGATCATGCAGAGTAGAGGTGTGGTTTTATTTGAGTTCAAGGATCAGTTAAGGATCAACTTCAAAATACTGAAGGTAACATTTTCTTTTGAGTTTTCAAGCTTCAATCATGAAAATATCTTTTGGGGGGTGCCCACAAGCAGCTTCCCCAAATATCATGAAAATATTAGTTCACTTTTGGCAATGAGGGTTTTGAATTACCTTTGAATTTATTGCAGAGTGCATCCCCAAATTTGACTTTGTTATAGAGGGCCTCACTGACTTCAAATTCATGACAGCAAACTCTGAATTCCTTGCCCACCTTTTCAAAAGTCTCCAAGTCCTCTCCAAACAAGCTTTATCACCCATGCAAGTAGTTGCTAGACTTATATGCACCTAAAACATTTTTTCAGGTACATGCATCAGATAGAGTAAGTGCTTCAATACATGTCCATGAGAATAAAAAACATCAACAACAATTCAATTTCATTCCCATGCCAACACTTATACATTTTACAAGTTGTCTGACTTAGAAATATAGACAAGCTATGTAAAACAATAGATAAATACCATTTAGAAGAAATACTAAATAGTTTATCAAGATTACACTTTAAAACCCCAATTAAATAACTATTGTGATGTAGTATTCATAGCAGCAAATCACTTGTCAAAATTGTATACAAAGTCACCAAATAAAGGACTCAAGATGTCAACCATTTCAAATGACAATCATGACAATAGGAAAAACAGCATAGAGAATATAGTCATGCCTTTGATTGCAAAGGAGGGGGTATATACTATAGTCTATAGCAGCATTGAAAAGATGAAAATACAAAATCCATGAAGCCAAACACTTTTTTCAAAATACAAACCCTTACCTAACTAGTTAACTGATCCTTGAATATTTTATCAGGCAAAGATAGTCATTATATAGATGCTCAAATAGTGACACAAGTGCCTATGAAAGTGATGACAGTCATGTCATCAAACTGATAGTGAAATTAGTCATCAAAAAGAGTAATGCACAACACCATAGAAGAAAAGAGATCACTATCCATTCAAAGAGATGCCCTAATCACAGTCACCAAAGTGGGCTACAACAGCAGAGAAAAGACAGTGGAATATTGATAGTCTTTTTGCATCCAAATATGAATTATGTGAAAACTATCATATATCAATAACAAAAGTAACAGAGAGGATTTTTTACAATCAAAAGTCTATGAATAAAATCTTCAAGTTTATCAAAATCAAGCTAATAAGCTACATGATAGTCATAGCAGCAAATGGACAAAGGGAATGTGACTATGATAGATTTTTGTATACAAAGGACAATCATCATCAATGATATCTTTGTATTAAGGAATTTGTAGGCAATTTCGTGATAGGACAACAAAGATTAGTTCATGTATGAAGCAATGAACAAGGTTTTCATGACAAAGGTTACTGTCAAGATAGCAATAAGAGACAGTAAAGATAGTGAAGAGCAGATTTAAGGAATGAAACAAATCATGGAATAGTCTTGCATTCTCAACAACAAGATTTCATTCTCTGTTTTGTGACAGTCATTTTGAAAATACAATCATCTTTCAAAGGTTGAATCACACACACAGGGGCAGTGTCTAAGTCACAGGTTGAAGACCATCAAATTCCTTCATGCCAAGGTATTCTAAGTATAAATCTTGAATGGAAAAAGTAGAACTTTATCAATAAAGAACCATGGGACCTCTTCATACAATCATTGAAAGAGATAGAATAGTCACTAATGACAGAGCACCAAGCTTTCAAAGATACAAAACTTTAGAGAAGGCTAAGAGAAGAATAGAGGTACGTGGAAAACCCTACCTCCACTTCATAAAACCATTTGTTATCTATCATCTATCTGTCATCTAGTTGTTGTCTATATGCTCCTTTGATATCTACCATCTATAGCTGGAAATACCAAAATTCCCTCCTTTCTTCATTCACATGATGATGTCAAAACTATTTCCAAACTCAAAGAACTACGGCCATGAACAATGTTCTCATGTTCAACTACTCATACCCTATTCTTAGTGACCATGAACAATCTTCTCCTGTTCGACTACTCATACCCTATTCTTGGTGGCCATGAATAATCTTCTCCTATTCGACTAGTCCGTATACCCTATTCTTGGTGGCCATGAACAATCTTCTCATGCTAAATGCACAATCTTTGCTTCTTCATAGGTTTCACCTTTTGTTCAAAATTCATAAATGCGCAATCCCTCCATTAATTCCCTCCAAAACTAAAGTGAAAGAAAAAAGAATAGAGGAATTTATTTAGTCCTTTACTTAGTCAATTTTATTTGTAGTTGTGTTTTTTAGCCCCATGACTAAATTAGTCATTTATTTAGTCTCATTTATTTAGTCATTTATTTGGTCATTTATTTAGTCATTTCAACCAATGACCAAATTAGTCATTTATTTAGTTATTTATAACTGTGTTGCAAAAGGTTTTAGTCACATGATTAAAAGTTTGGTCACGTGAATAAAATTTTTAGTCACCTGGTCATTTATTTACCATATTTCTACTAGTGCTATTCTAACCTTTGAGGTGAAACTCACCCACTTTATTCAACTGCCAATGATTTCCAAATAAGCCAATCTCTTTGGCACATACATCGGTAACAAATTTGGTTGCATGGTGAAACCATAAACTCTGAAATATGTTTAATACTTGTTCAAAAACCAATCTCCCTAATTGTGCCTTATTCCTATCCCAGGATTTTCCTCATTTGGCCTAAGGAAATCCCTTATTTATCATGGTATTCTATCCCTATGTTCTCCCATGTATGCCATCATTCATCTAACAAAGAACTCCTAAAAAATATTATAATTTGAATTCTCACAATGCTTGTCCCATAAGTTGGTCCAACACTAAACTGGCATGGCTTTGTTTTTGTCATGAAATCTTCTCACCTGTAAAGTCATTTTGTACACATTGTTGAACACCTAGAATACTGAGAGGGGGGGTGAATCAGTATTCTATAAAACTATTCACACATTAAAACTTTAATGCATTTCCCAAATTCAATAACTGTAAAGCAAATTAAGCACAAAACATACAACCACAATGCATAACACATGAACACCAGGATTTTTACGTGGAAAACCCAAAACGGGAGAAACCACGGTGAGATTAGCTCACAATATATTATAGTTGATTATAAGTTATTATAGAAGTGCTCACTGTAGGTGGACTCACTGCCCACTGAGAGAAAGAGTAGAGAGAAAAGAAAGAAATGGATCACTACCAATGATGAACTATTACAATTGCATCTACAAATGCATGGAATATAGTTCTGATGAAGCATAATCAAAATCTTATTCCAATGATCTAAATTGCAACACTTCTCTACTCTACAATCACATTATCTGTTGTGTTCTACATTGGTAACCTTTTTTGGATCACATAGCTTATCACAACATGTCACCTTTTATCATCACATCTCATCTCATCATTCCAAATAACAAAATAAAACCTTATTTTATATTCGCTTTACTCATATTATCAATTAGGTCAACCTGCTTGAGTGTAACATGTAGAATAGCACTAGTCGACCTCAACCTACTAACCAAAATGCATTACAAAGTGAACCAAAACTTCAAACACACTCTCCTAGGTTGGCATGACCTATAGAACCTCTTAAGAAAACACTCCAATCTTTGGATTGCTCCACACAAGGTACACTTCTTCATGTTAGCTTCATAAGTAGGGTAACACAAGTGCATACTGACTATCAGAACATGACTCAACATTTGGACCTCCAAATCATTTCAAATTTGGAACACAAAATCTTTAGACATCTGAAATCACATCCCCAGATCCATACAATAAAATGTTTCCATGTAGTGAAAGGTAGAGTATTGGAACTTGGTCTCTATCACAGTCAAACACTATTTATCCATGTAGCGATATTTTGACAAACTTATCTATCATTCTAGAAGACTTCATACTCTAAAAATTTAGATTTAGGATCTCTAAGAATATGCCACAAACACTTTAGAACCATATAAATAACTATGTTATACCAAAAACATGCAGACCAAAACAATCATATGCTTGCATTGGTTAAGACTAAAATTTGACATACCGGACTTCTTCTACATGTAGCTTTCATTCCAGAAAACATTAAGAGGATTAACTTCTGGATTTAGGTACCTCTAGTGATCCATAACAACTTGCCAAATTCATAGAATAATATCTTCAACATCTGACAAATGCGAACCAAAATACTATAGCTCTTTATGCTGAGTGTAACAACCTGACACTTAGCCAATTTTCACCAAATCTTCTTCCAGATCAAAACTTTTTATATAGGTAACTTTATGAGGATAGGAAAATCCTATGAGGGATATTACTATAACCTCACAACTCAATTTTAGTCTTTGATCCATATCTTTGATGCAATCTCTAATTACTGACCTTTAAACCTTGTTGCCAAACCTTTAAGTCTTGTTGCCATCAATGACAACACTTCTTGAATATCATACTCATCAGCATATTGGAAGTGTCTCTAACAATGATATCTCCAACAATCTCCCCCTTTGACATTGATGGCAACACATGATATGAAAACCATCAAAACCAAATCTTTGAATATTCTCCCCCTGAGACAAGTATTTTCTGCATCTACATCTCTCCTTCAGAAATAACTTTTTCACATCTTCTCTCCCCCTTTGACATCAATGGAAAAGGATATGAACTTTTTACTGGATCTCCCTTTATCTAGAGTACATGAGTATATAAAAACTAAAATTTTCTCCCCCTAAGTAATTGATTTCTATGTACATCAAAATTGTTTTCTCTAACCTTCTGCATATATATAAGAAATAAAAAACTTAGGAAATATATCACTATAGATATCCTTTAGTTGTACAACATCTAAATCCCATCGTGCCTTTGCATAGATCAAAAACTATACATGCCCATTAATTTGAGATAGCATACCATCTTCCTTATCTACTGTGGTAGAGGCCTCTGTCATCTTCCTTTATCTGCTTCACTGATCAGGCCCATCATAGAAGCCATCTTAAAGCTTACAATTTCTCTTAATTGGCTCATCTGATCTTTAATTGTCTCCTTTTGACTCTACAGATTCTTGATTATTGCATTAGTTTTCTTTATTTCAGCTCTTAAGTTTCCATTAGGATCTTTCATTGAGTTATAAGTACCATAAATTTTAACATGTTGATTCCCCAAACCATCAATCTTATTGTTTATATCCTTAGTTGTTATTGGCTAAGATAAACAAAATTTATATATAGCATTTGCATCATTGATAGTTGTTTCAACATAGTTAATTCTATTATCTAACAAAATTTGTACCTTAGAGCATTTGTCATTCAACTCTACTAACCTCTTATTGTCAATCTCTTCTCTTACTTTCTTTTCTACACTGATTGTTCAAATGATTCAAAATGACTACTCACTGACTCCATAAGCTTCTTCGTTTGTAGAGTGGGAGTCAACTATGTATCTCTCTTAACTTCTAGCATAATCTTTTCAAAAATTGTCATTGCTCATTGCCTCCTCTATAAGCTCATTGCCTTCAATATGTGACTTCAAAATCTCCTCTTGAGCAGTGGCTTGGAAAACTGTCCCCAATTTTAGCTTTTGTATGGGAGACATACTAGCCAAATTTATTTGTCCATCTAATGATGGCACTTGCAACAACTCAAGAGTATACAAAATTTGTGACTCTCTTTGTTTAGCCAAAAATTCTCTTATAGAATCCAAAGGTGATGCTTCTGAGCTCTCACCAGCAGTGTCTCTTCTCTCATCTCTAGGAGACACTTATGTAGTTGGAATCTCATAAGAGGAGTAGGAAGAGTATGGACTATATACACCTAAAATTGGCTTGGGTCGAATTAAGTAAATATTTTAATATTTATCTTAATTCTTACTTTCTTCTGTTAATTAAATAAATATTTAAAATTTATTTGATTGTTTCATTATCCCATAATTAAATAAAATTAATTTATTTAATTAAATTCCCTAAATTCTTCTAATGTCTCACATAATTAAATAATCCTACATTATTTAATTAATCATAAAATTCCTCTATCCTAAGTCCTAAATTCCATAAATCCACCTCACCAATCCACCTCATCTCTTCCACCTCACCATGTTGCACATATAATTAAATATTCTTAATATTTAATTAGCTAATATCCTCCATTTTCCAAAATAAATCTTAAAATCAATTATCCTCCACAAATTAAATATTTTATTCAATGTTCCCCACTAGCCTTCACAAATTGAATATTTTATTCAATGTTCCCCACTCTCCTTCACCAATTGAATATTTAATTCAATTGTCATAATCCACTATCCTCCACTATCGAATATTTAATTCAATGTTCCCCACTTCTATCCTCCAATTGAATATTTAATTCAATGTTCCCCACTCCTATCCTCCAATTGAATATTTAATTCAATTGTCATAATCCACTATTTTCAAATAAAAGATTTTTAATTCATCCATTATGAATTAAAGATTCACTTTTATTCCTAGCCATTGATCTCATCAGTTGATCCTCACCCTCCATTCTATTTTCAGAAAATCTATAAATAGAACCCTCTTCTAAGCCATTTGGAGGATTCATTATTGCATCAAATCTATACTCAAATTTCTCACACCATTCCACTTTCTAAGTATCCTCCATTATTGTGTATTGAAGCTCATCTTCAATTACACAAGGTATCAATAGCCATTCTTCCTTTGGCATCTTCAAGCAAGCAAGCTAAAAAGAGCTTCTGAGGGCTTCAATCAAGATCAAAGCAAGATAGGCAACAATGGAAAATGATAGGTAAATGGGTTTGTAAGTATTTCTACTTGTTTGGTTTGATTCCTCTTTATCTTCACATTCTATTGATGTTTGGGTTTTTGTTGTGTTTTTATTCATTTGAAACTAACTCTCATTCTCCCCCTCACATTTTGGCACCCACCATGGGGCCCTTGCCCCTCTACTAATAAAAAAAATGAGTGTTTTCAGTTGCAAGTTCGTGCAGGTTTCTTTTGCAGGTCCGTGTAGGAGAAAAAAGTGAATAACAGGTTTCCGGCAATAGTTTTGCACATTCACACTCCCCAATTGCGCATTTGTCTTTCGCAGCTGCGCATATGACCAATTTGTGCATTTAACCTCCACAGCTGCGCATTCACCTTCAGCAGTTGTGCATATGACCATTCTGTGCATTCACACTCCAAAGTTGTACATTTGTCCTCCGCAGCTGCGCATACGATCATTCTACACATTTAACCTCTACAGTTGCACATTCACCTTCCGTAGTTGCATATACTCCTAAGGTGCGCATTCATACTCCGCAGTTGCGCATCCAATCCTGACTGCAGAAACTAAACCTAATTTGCGTATATACTCTATATTGTTGTGCATCCATCAGATTTGCGCACTCACTCTATAAAGTTGCGCATTTGTCCTCTATTTTTGCTCATATACTACTCTTGTGCATATACTTCATCAGACTGCGCATTCATCCTCTGTATTTATGCATTCATTTAACAGTCGCATACACTCCCTATTTCTACGCATTCAGGCTACAGTGTTGCGCATCTGTTTCTTACTTTGTTGTTGTATGGTTTTTGATCTTTTCATATTGAGCTAACGTCAGTTTTGTAGGAGTAGTGGCTGGATTAGTTCATCTAGTTATTTTGCTTAGTTCATTTAGCCTAACTAGGGGAGAAGTAGTTAAATGCATTTCATGACAAAACTACACATAGTCCCTAATTAGGAAGGAAGTAATTGGACTAAATTGCTATCTTGCATTGTGGATTTACTTTCTAGTTTAATCACTCCTATCTGCTACAAACGGGAAAAGAATAATGCTATGATTAATCACTTTCAAAGTTAACAAAAGGAAAAAGAACAATGCTATGATTAATCACTTTCAAAGTTAACAAATGGAATGAACAATGCTATGATTAATCACTTTCAAAGTTAACAAACGAGAATGAACAATGCTATGATTAATCACTTTTTCAAGTTAACAATCATGTGAGTGCACAAGTAGCTTAACTCATATAGTTTTTCTACTTTTAACTAGGTTGGATTCACAAGTGTTTTCTGTGATTGCGAATGACAATAGGCTTATGCTCTCCTCCTAATTGGGTGATCAAAGTGCCAGACTTGTTATTCTTTTTGTCAAACCTTTAGGGGGGCCTACCCTTGGATGCACGCTTGTCCAAGTGGGAACGACCCTGAGTGGTAACAGGCTAAAGCCAAGCCCTACCAAGCCACTTAAAATAAATTGTGTTTGGGGTGAAAACCTCAAACAACGAGTCCTACTATGTTACACCGATGGCCAACCTCCCCCAAAACCCTCATAGGCACGACACTTTGAGGCTGGGAGACTCCATAATAGAGAGTAGTGCCGCCGCACGTGTAACCACTCGAATGGTTGCTCGAACTAAGAACCAATTGTATAGTAAGCCAAAAACCCCTATTTGTTGATGCAAAGGGCGGAGCCCTTGAAGCGGCCTCGATTCAAGTGACTCTTAGTAGAGGTAGCAGGGACAATCCTAAGGTTCGGTGTGGGTACGAGCCTAAGGAAACTCAGATCTGGTATGTGTGAGAAGTGAGTTCCGTGGAGGGGAGCCGGTGCTACCAGATCCTGAAGCTACACACTTTGAGTAGCACAGCTAGAGGATTCAACAAATATTGTCCCATCTTGCCTAGGTTGTACTTGTTTTGAGTCATAATGGTCCAAAAACACAAAAAAATATAAAAAGATAAAAATCATGAAAAACTTCTATGTGTTTGCTGTGCTTTTGCCATAATTGAATATCAACCTCACAAGAAACACCAAGTTTTTCAAACCAAAAACACTAGAAAATCCTGAAAACAATCCAAAAATTCTAAAAATTAGAGAAAATACAAAAAAAATAGCCAGAATTGCACATATAATCTGATGTTTTGCACATTTGAACTGACTTTTTGCGCATCTGTCAGAATTGTGCATTTGAACTTTGTCTTGGCGCATTTGAAAAGACCAGTGTTGCACATACGTATCAACCTGTTGCTCATATACCTCCTGTTGTTGCGCATTTAAATCTAAGAGCAAAAATCCAGTATCTTCCAAAAGAGAATTTGTCAAAATACTTTTCAAAAAACCAGTTTAAACTTGTTCTAGTTTTCAAAATCTGATCAAAGACCTTGCAAAATCCACCATCTGCACCATAGCTGCTTGCTCATCCAAAATTTTGCCAAATATTTTTCCAAGTTTCCAACAAGATTGTAGTCAAATTTTCTTGATCAAAATCAAATCTCAAACAAGACCTAGTGAGCCTCCTAGTACCAAGGATTACTTATCCTTCTCTATCGGAACTCCACTAGTAGATTGTGCAAAGGCTAGTCAATATCAAGTAGGCGGATTTATAACATCCCTACTTAGACTATCACTTTTGTATACCCACCTTGTTTGACACCATCTAGATCTAAGAAGGAACCTTGCTAAAACCTTGTTTCATCATAGCACCTTGCTCAAAATCTTCCAATCTCACTCCATCCCATCTCTTTACCACCTTGCATGGTCTTGACAAGATTACAAAAACAAAAGCAGTTAGAAATGGTAGAGAAAAGTATTTTTGACAGTCATGACAATGACAAAGAACCTTCCATAGACGAGATCCTTCACATGCAGCATGACCCAAGATCTCAAAAACTACTTGAAGGGGTGCTTGCCCAAGACCCATCAAAATTCTTTTTATATCTAGCAAGCATAGGAGCCAAACTCCCTAAATATTACGACGTGGAAGCTCTCAAAGAAGCTGACGAAGAGAGAATCCCTGAAGGAAGTAGACAAGGTGAAATACCCGCAGAAAAGAGAAAAACAACAATTGGCTCCTTAGATGCCCTACGCCTAGTAAACCAAGAAGTCAAAGCTCTCAAACAAGAAATTTTAAACATGAAAGCAAGAACATCGACCAAAAACTACACCCTAGAGGATATTTCACCATATCCTTTTGATAGGTCCTTAATCATGATTCCCTTCCCCTCAAGATTTGAGGTGCCTAAATTTGATAAGTATCGAGGGAAGGGCGATCCAAGAGATCATATTAGAGAGTTCAATGCTACTTGTCTAGAGGTCGCACATAACGACACTTACCTTATGCGACTATTTCCACGGAGCTTGGGAGGGCAAGCCATGGATTGGTTCTCTAGACTACCACCTGGTATTAAGACATTCAATGAACTTGTCAACCAATTTGTCACCCACTTCTCATACAATATTGAGAACAACATCTCAATATTAGATCTCTGTAACACCAAACAGAGAGGAGGAGAATCTTTTGCTACCTTCTTACAGAGATGAAGGCAATTGGCAAGCAAGTGCCCACACCAAATACTAGAGAAATAGATGCTAGAGATGTTTGTCCACAATCTGCAAACGGACTTAAGTTATCAAATCCAAATCCAATGTCCTACATCTTTTATCAAGGTCATTGAAATGGGCCTCATCATAGAGAAAGCTCTCATCGCGAAGGGCCAAATCAAACTCTACAAAGACTCTCCTAATACCAACACCAACAATGACAAACCTAGATTCTGGACAAAAAACAAGAACGTTGTGAATGACGGGGTGGTGGATGCCAAAAATGCGGCAACTAAACAACCAATTTTCAACCTATTAAATGACCCCCCACAAAACAAACCAAGAAATACCCAATCTAGGTTAGGCAACTTTCATCCTAGAAGAAAGTTCACACCTTTGGATGATACATTAGAAACTACCTTGTGGAAGCTAATTGCCGACAATCTCATAACACTTCCCTCTGCACGAGAGTACGAACCAAAGGTCAAACCCCATTGGTGGAATGACAATGACTTTTGCGGATACCACAGAAATAGGAGGCACAAGACCAACAATTGTATCGCACTCAAACACATAGTCCAAGACTTAATAGATCAAAACAAGATATTTGTTAAAGGACATACCTCAAACAGCAATCATCAGGCATTCAAGGATCCTCTTCCTAACTACGAGCAAGGAGGTCCTTCCAACAGAAATAACCGTGGCTCTAACAATGCAAATTACACGAATATCAGATACGACTACATTGTTAACCATATCTATGAAAGTGACTCACACATTAATATGATCACTATCAACAAGAATCCAGACTACAATGTTACTACCTGTAGTAACAGAGTCACCCTTAGAGGAGCTTCTGCTCCGCCATCGAGTCAATACAGTATCATGGATCAACTCCACAAAACACCAGCACACATCTCCATGCTAGAACTTCTGCGTCTGTCTCCTTCTCATAGGACCATACTTGACAAAGCCTTAGCAGAAGCCTCTATTCCCATGAACCTAGCTGAGGAACAATTCCAAAACATGGTCGGTAACATCACCTCATCACACTCCCTATCATTGACTGAGAAGGATGATATGTCTATCACTCAACCCCATAACACCTCCCTTCACATTGAAGATTTCATACACAAGCACAAGATCAAAAGAGTCCTCATCAATGGAGGGGCTGGTTTGAATATCTACACTTTGAAGCTAGTCCTTACATTGGGGTTTTCGGAGAAGGCTATAGATCCGAAGAGAAAAATCACCATAAAAGCCTATGATGAGGAAGAAAGAATGTCTAAAGGAATTGTTACTCTACTGATCAAAGTGGGCCCTGTAGTGAAAGATGTGGCTTGTCAAGTCCTTGACATGGAATTAGCATACAACATTCTTCTGGGATGACCATGGATATATGCTTTGGAAGCAGTACCTTCTACATACCATCAATGCATCAAGTTCACACATGAAGGACAAGAGATCACCATCCCCGATGATCCTGACCCCTATCAATACTGCAACTCCGTTCAGTCCAAACCAAACATTGTAATCGCTAACAACCGTGCTTCTGCATCCTCGTCATCTCGTGTTGACCCAACTACACTTGCTTCTTCTTCAGGGGCACCTCCACCTAAACTCCAACTCAAAGATAAAGGTTTGGGTGAGTACACAATATCTCAGTCTCTCTGCTTGGCACAATTGCCCCTATCTCCCCGATCCTATGGGAGACCTATCTTAAAAACGCCCATAGCAAAGAAACCAACCAAAGGACCATTTGTGAAATGGGGAAGCCTTGAAGATGAAAGTGATGAAAAAGATGTCCTACAATGGCTATACAAAGATGAAGCTAGCTCCTCAACACCACATGATCATCCCACTATACCAACAGAATAGTATGGGCAAGGCTACCAAGTACTACATAAAATGGGATATGAAGGACACGGTCCACTTGGATCAAGAAAGGATGGCATCACTGAACCCATCCAACCTCATACCTTAACAGCCCGAGACACTATAGGGCTAGGCTACACTGGAGCACCAAGAAACAACAAAAATAAGGAAAAACAAATAGAAGTAGCCACTAACAATATGGTTGAATAGATTCAGAGGATGCAACTGGGGAGTGAAATAGATTCTAATGAGTACGAATGGGATAGCCTCTCTGAGCTATCTTGTAAGGGTATTGACGTTGTCCATGAGTATGACCCAACCCCTGCGAATGAGATACCAAGTCTAAGAGCTAGACCACTAGAGTCTGTTCTGCATAATGACAATAGTGACAATCGTGAGGAAAGAATGATACCTCCCTCGACAGATCCCCTACTAGTGAGTACCATCGTAGACTTTGTTCATTCCCTCAATAATTCTATCCTTACCATCAACTCTGTTGAATCCAACCAACCTCATGACCCCTTACCTCTTGTACACCCCAAACTTATAGACTGGGACCTCGAAGGCACCACCCCTGAGCTTGATACTTTTGAAAATGATGATGCCATCATAGATATTCTTGAGCTTAGAGATCATCTACCCGCAGGAGACCACAGGGCTGGCTATGCTATTGAACTCAATGAGAAGGCCTATTTTGGAGAGAGCCAAGCCTTTCAGTCACAAAAACATCCAAATAAAAGAACGATCTAACGGTGAAAACCGCTCCGTGGCAGTGTTAGATCATCAAAAAAGTAAAAAACAAAGACGCATCCAACGGTGAAAACATCTCTGAGGTGCTAAAGGATGGAAGGCTTGACTCCCTCCCTAATGTTACACATCATGAAAGATCATCGATCTTGATAGAACCGACGGAAGCAGTCAATGTCAACACAAGAGATAATCCCAGAATGGTTCACATGGAAAAGGCTCTAACTGAGCATGAAAAACCAACATTCACAGATTTCTTCAGAAGAAAATAGATCAACTTTGCATGGACCTATGCCGACATGCTAGGTCTTGATCCAAATCTCATTATGCATCACCTATCTTTAGCTCCAGGAGCTAAGCCTATTAAACAAAAGCTCAGAAAGATGCATCTGCATGTAGCACTCATGGTGAAAGAAGAACTGAAGAAACTACTAGATGTCAGGTTTATCAAGCCCATAGATTATCCTGAATGGGTCTCAAACATTGTACCAGTGTCTAAACTAGATGGGAGGGTCAGAATCTGTAGTGACTTCAGGGATCTAAACAAAGCTTGTCCGAAGGATGACTTCCCCTTGCCCAACATCGACATGATTGTAGATCTCACGGTGGGTCATACTATGTTGTCACTCATGGACGGTTTCTCAGGATATAATCAGATAAAGATTGCACCAGAAGACCAGTACAAAACTTCATTTACATGTCCTTGGGGCACCTACTATTGGTGCGTCATGCCATTTGGTCTAAAAAATGCTGGGGCAACATATCAGAGAGCCATGACAATGATCTTCCATGATATGATGCATACTATAATGGAAGACTACGTCGATGACATTCTAGCAAAGTCTCTCACAAGAGAAGGGCATCTAGCAGTACTGGACAAGATCTTTAATAGACTGGAGAAGTTAAATGTGTGACTTAATCCAAAAAAGTGTGTGTTCGGGGTTACATCAGGAAAACTACTGGGCTACATAGTATCAGCAAATGGTATCGAAGTTGATCCTGCTAAGGTGAAAGCCATAATTGAGATGCCACCTCCTAAAAATTTGACTCAATTGAGATCCCTACAGGGCAAACTATAGTCTATTAGATGGTTCATTTCCCAACTAGCAGATAAGTGCCACCCATTCTCTCATCTGCTGCACAAAAATGTATCATTCAAATGGAACAAGTCATGTGAGCAGGCTTTTCAACAACTAAAAGAATACCTAATGAAGCCACCAGTATTAATCCCACCAATTCAAGGCAAGCCTCTGTTACTATATATCTCAGCCACACCAACGGCTCTGGGAGCTCTCCTTGCTCAACAGAACTATGATGGAAAGGAGCAGGCTATCTACTACATTAGTCGAACACTCATCGGATATGAGTTGCAATACACATCAATAGAAAGAGCATGTCTAGCTGTTGTCTTTGCCTTGCAAAAATGGATACACTACATGCTGTCACACTCTGTTAAACTGGTGGCAAAGATTGACCCACTGAAATACTTACTCAACAAGGTGGCCTTAACATGTAGATTATCAAAATGGGTCATGCTTCTCAAAGAGTTCGACATAGAATATGTGGATAGAAAAGCAATAAAAGGACAAGTGCTTGCGGATCAACTAGCAGAGGCACCTCTAAAATATGATAACCCCCTGAGCTTTGAATTTCTAGATGAGTCTATCTTCCACGTCAGCATAGCAAACTAGAAAATGTACTTTGATGGCTCCTACAGTCAGCATGGATCGGGGGCAGGTATCTTGTTGATCATGCCTAATGGTGATACTATTCCAAAGTCATACAGATTAATGTTCCCTTGTACTAACAATGTAATAGAATACGAGGCTCTGGTCATCAGTATCAAGCTAGCAGTTGAGTGGAACATCAAAGAGCTTCAAGTCTATGGTGACTCCCAACTAGTCATCAACCAAGTAAATGATGACTACCAAACGAAGGATGAGAAACTGATTCCTTATAAATGCATGGTAGATAAATTCAAGGAGTATTTCATCCAGATATCATTTGAACAGATACCAAGGATCAAGAATAAAGCTGCAGATGCAATGGCTACAATCACATCTCTTCTTGACATTCCAGGCAATCAAACACGATATGAGTTCTTAGTAGAGCCAATCTCTCATCCTGCTTATGACACTCTAGATTCCCATATCGTATGCCACATCGTAGGAACTAATTCCCCTCTCTATGGTAAAATATTTGCCTATCTAAAAGAGAATACACTTCCACCCAACCTCTCTCATAACCAGAAAAGAACCTTTGTCTGAGAGGCATCTCGGTATGCCATTGTCGCTAACACCCTGTATCGCCGAGGTCTTGATGGTACTCTCCTTAGGTGTCTAGATAGAGAGGAATATCAAACTGCTCTAAGCGAAATACACGAGGGAATATGTGGAGCTCACTCTAGTGGCCCTACCTTAGCCAAAAAACTCATACGCATGGGATACTATTGGCCAATAATGGAACAAGACTCCTATCAGTTTATAAAGAAATGCGCAAAGTGCCAAATCCATGGGAACCTGATACATGCGCCAACGCAAGAGCTACAGCCATTGACATTGCCTTGGCCTTTCTATCAGTGGGGACTCGACTTAGTGGGCAAGATCCACCCTTCTTCCTCAAGCGGCCATAAATTCGTTATCACTGCCATGAAGTATTTCACGAAGTGGATTGAAGCCGTGCCTCTAGCCAGCATCACAGGCAAACAGATTGCCTCATTCATCCTGAACTATATCATTTGTCGCTATGGTGTCCCTTCATCCATTATCACGGATAATGGATGACCTTTCAAAAACCAAGACATCAGGGAACTATGCGACAAATTCCATATCCAACACCGCTTCTCCACTCCTTACTATCCACAAGGTAACGGCCAAGCTGAGGCATCAAATAAAACCATTCTGAAAATCCTAAAAAAGACTGTCAATGATGCTGGCCGTGACTGGAATGTCCAACTGAATCCCACACTGTGGGCCTACCGCACAAGCATCCACACACCCACAGGTGCAACCCCATACTCCCTAGTCTATGGATCTGAAGCTATCTTGCCCATTGAAGTTGAGATCCCATCATTACGAGTCTCATTAAAAGGCCTCATATCAGATGAAGAGTACAGAGTAACCAGACTCCAAGAATTAGAGCTACTTGAAGAGCGAAGGAAACATGCCTTTAATCACCTGAAAGCATATCAGTAGCGCATGTCCAGAAGCTATAATCACAAAGTCAAGCCCCAGATATTCCATGTTGGTGACCTAGTCCTAAGAGAAAATCCAAGAAATTAGCAAGATTGTGAAAAGAAAGGAAAATTTGAACCTAACTGGCTGGGTCCCTATGTCGTCATAATAGCTTATGGGTCAGAGGCATATCAATTGGCTACATTTGAAGGTGAACTATTCAATGATCCTATCAACGGCATGCATCTTTGCAAATTCTATACCTGAAAACCCTGATGTAAGGGAGTCCTGAAAAAAATCAAAAAATTTGAAAAAGTGATAAAAAACAGAACAAAAAAATTAAAAAATGGAAAAATAACAAAAGGATAGGTACCATGATGAAAACCTGGCAAATAGGCATCATGTGTACTTTTGGCTACACGTGCAGATAAAAGTAAGTGGTGAAAACCTGGTAAACAGGTGCTATCGACGACAAACCACTTCCTCCATCTATTTCGACTTCATATCTCTTGTGCCTATCATATCGTTCATTTTGAACTAGTCCTGTGCACCGTTCCCAAACTATGTCACCTCTGGGCTATCACGTAGGCAAGGCCATTATCTATGCACCCCCGAGGCTCCACTGTCCCATCCACTCCATGTCTCGTCCTACTATCTGTCTGGGTCCATACCATTTCTGCATCTTCACCATCGCCTAGGTCTTAGGTCCATCAGGGTTCACCCTGAACTACGTTGCCTCTGCGTCGTCACATAGGCAAGGCCATTTAGCAATGAGCCCCCGAGGCACTAGGTCAGTCCCTTAGGGTCCGTCTATCCATGTATGTTGTCCTATTGCCCATAATAAGTCGATCCTTATCTCAACTGGGGGCAATCCCTCGACCTAGTTGCGGATTTGGATTCTTGAATGCCACATGTTCTAAGAGGATGCCAATAAAGGATCGTGATACTCTCACTAGACCAGCAAGCTTCTAAACAACAAATTCTTGACACAAAGACATCAACCTATCCAAGGCAGAACACTGTACCAAAACACTCAAACAAATTCTATATCAATTATGGCAAAAGACACACCTAATGCAAGAATGTTTTGTGAACAAGTTAACTTACAATGTCTTCAATTTTTCGTCAATTATGTCTTACTATGCTACTGGAGGATGCCAAGAGCTAGAGATGCTATGATGGGGGCATGATTATTTTCTTTGTCTACTGCTTGTGGATTAAACTTTAGTAATGTGATGACTTTTGTCTAACAACATGATCGGCAAAAGATCATCGAGGACTCTGAGGTCTAAACATGAAAAGGGGCAATCCTTGTCTAGTGAAATGCAAGAAATACTCAGGTCATCTAGATTCAAGTCTGACTAGATGCTTGTAATCAACTTGCTATATCAAAATCTAGGTAAGACATACTCAGGTCATCTCGATCTAATCATACCTAGATGCTTGTATTCTCTTACCACATTTCAAAAAAAATGAAAAATACCAAAAAGTGCCCGATGATGAAAGCAAAAGACTTGCAAAGATGACAAATCCATATCCGCATCCATCTCATATCTAGCAACTCCATATCATCCACACAATACTGCAAACCCTGCAAGGTATCACACACAAAAGTCAGTCTTTCTCCATGTCTTCTTCTATTGCACTCATCTATATCATCTCTGTGTCGATTGAGTACATCTGGACATATCAAACACATGGCATATAAGTTGCATATCAGATCACATGAGATAGTCATTCGCATGATTACATCATTTGCATACATAATAAATCCATAAGATCAAATTTCCATACATTTTAGATCATCCATATACATTGTGCATCCATACATCATATCAAAAGAAAATCAAAAACATAGGTCACATACATATCAAAATGCACAACCACATCCATACACATTAGCATTTGCATAACTCAAAAGCATTCTAAACATCCATCTAGTCTGCATAACATAGACAAATACATCATAACATCCAAGTGCATCCATAGCATATAAAATGTCAGAACACATACATGTAGACCATCAAATACGTAGATCATCATATAAACATCCAACACATGTCCAAATGTACAACATATCAAGATCTCTGTCCAAACCCTGAGCCATACCATAAATGTATACATATAACAAATAGTGATACATGTCTCCAAAAATGATAAGTACGTATGTTGGCTATCTCAGCCATCTGTCAAAAATGTGCTACAAAGGCGATCAAAAACTGGTACAGGTATCTAGGGTCTGTCTAACCCTGCTGTCGCAGAACACTGCTCCCGGTACTGGCCTCTCCTCTATCCACCCCTGACGGTGGTGGACCCTCACTGAGCCCACAGACTGAGACCCACCTGCTCTCTGCACCACCTCTGACTGGCTCTGAAAGCTCGAAGCTCTCTGACTAGCTGGCACAACACCGTGATATAAGCCCTAGTAATACTGAGTCTATGCCTGGGATCCAGTAAGATCACTCTGTAACTGCACTACCTGGGCCTGTGACTGCTGGGCCTGTGCCACCAAGAAACTAGAGGTCCCATCAGTACCCATGGCCATCACAGCTACATCTTGCACTACTCTTATAGCCTGCATACTAGCTAAGGCTCCATCTCTCTCCCTGCTCAACTCAAATATCTGAGTCGCATCTACCTCTCGTCGTGACTCCGCCACTCTCAGATGAGCCCTCAGCTACCTAATCTAGGTTTGTAAAGAAACCAGAACCTGCTGCTACACATCAAGCTATGGAGCCTGCTCAGCCTGTGCCACCTACTACACTGGCACCTGTCCATGTATCGACTGTGCCACCTACCAAGGCGGCAGCATCTGCCCTAACACTGACACTGACACCTCTGCCTAAGCTTGTGCCTGTTCTGCAACTTCCTACTGCCCCACGAGCCCCTCTCTGACTCTCTGCCTCTGCCTCTACCTCCCCTCTTCTCCTTGATCTCTCCTCCTCCTCCGCCACCTCCACCACCTCCGTCTGAGTCACCCTCATCTATATGAGGCACTACCTCTCTAGGACCTGAGTACCGAGGAAATGAATGTGCTACAAACCACTCCTCATAGTCTGGCATCATGCCAGCATCCACTATGTCTCTCCACATCAGCCAGGCTGCATACAAAATTTGCCAAAAATCAGCCAATGCCTCCTCATAAGAAGCCACAGGACCCCACCTATACCACTCGGTGTATGTCCTGGCAAAATGGGCCTCTCCATGTGGTCTACCCTGCACACAGTCAAACTGTCTCTGCACTCCGCTGACAATCTGCCGCTCCAATATGAACTGAGTCTGACCAATTAGCCATCTCATCTGGAAATAGTAGGGGAGCTCATCTGCCTCATCCTCCCATACCTCGCAGTCAAGATATGGCCTCCAGACAACTGCATCCATGCCATCAAAGGCATGCCTCCAGTACTCAAGCCTCCCCAGCCTGTGCTAGGAAATCACACCTGCATACCCGTAACTGTAGGGCTCACCCCTCTGCCTCTGAAAAACACAGGTCGGACGTGTGATGGCAATGTGCTCCCATAACCAAAACTGTAAGAGCGACGTGCCTGTTACTAAGCCAGAGCCTCGGTGGTATACTGCTTGATGCAGGTCTCTGTATAAATGTGCAAGCACGCACACACCCCACGCATACCGGGTCCCGTCGGTGATCATACTCTCCAACACCTATCCTCAGCCAATGGGGAAGCCGTGTGCTCTCCTATCCGGGCAAACTACGCCTCTGATCAGTCCAGCCACTATGCCTTGGAAGTAGTCATAGTAGTCATGCATGTCCTGCCACGAGATCTCCTCCCCTGCCAACTTAGGATCATCAAAAACCCACCTGCACTCCTCTAGCCCAGCACCACGCTGTGACTCGTACTCAACCAACTCCCCCTGAATAGGGAGGTGCAAAATCTGATACACATCCTCCAAAGTGATGGCCATCTCCCCTATCAGAAAATGGAAGGTCCCATCCTCACTGTGGAATTGCTCCACGGCTGCCGTCACCATCGCCCGGTTCATGCGAACCTCGGGCATGAAGAGCACATGATATAAACCCATCGCACCTAGCGCCTCTCGGTCCATATTGGTCAGCATGTACTATTGCAACAACGGCAATGGGAACAACTCTCGTGATGTCAACACGTCCCGAATATCCCCCTGCAAACAAGAAATGCATACTGTCAACAAAAATCTAAATCCATATCGACAACCTACTCCAAGCAATCAAGCTATCCTATCATTGGCTCAATATATCAAATTAATCAAAACAACATATCATCTCTCGACTAGATTCTCAGCAATCTCAGAGATCGCTAATCAATTGACACATCGAACAAGATGCCAATTGGGTTAATTTTGTTAAGACAACTGATGGCACATACACCATTTTCCTCTCATTGGCTCAACATATCAAATTAATCAAAACAACATATCATCTCTCAACTAGATTCTCAGCAATCTCAGAGATCACTAATCAATTGATGCATCGATCAGGGTGCCAATTGGGTTAATTTTGTTAAGTCAACTGATTTGCCTAAAGTACAAATGCGCAAATACAGGTAGCAAATGTGCAATTTCATAACAAAAGTACAACTTCACCATGAAGGTGCAACTCCTTGTCACGTATGCGCCAATATGGCACATGCGCAACCTATTAGCGCAAATGCGCAATTTACCTACATATGTGCAATGTCATAACTCGAATGCGCAATGCTAATCATATGCGCAAACTCACAGTGCATATGTGCAACTTTGGAACTAATGCGCAACTCATTAGAGCAAATGCACAAAACATACAAATGCGCATATTCCAGATACAAAAGTACAACATACACGAATGCACCATTTCGCAACATGCATGCGCAATCTCGCCACATATACGCAATTTAGGAGCGCATATGCGCAAACCTAGGGTTTTTGCGCATTTATTCTCATTGGTTTTCGTAGCCATTAATACGCACAAAAATCAACTTTCGACAAGTTTTGAAGAACTACATACCGAGGGTCCTGCCTCTACTGGCCGATCGAACCGTCAAATCTACTCAAACTGATGCTGCTCGCATGGAATATCCATCTCTCTGGCTGCCATGCTCTCCTAAACTCTCTAGAGGACAAATCAACTATGGCCAAGTGTACAAATGAATAGATTGTGTGGACCCAACTCCTATATATAGCAAGTGACTCATATCTGATTGTATGACTCTATGACGGCTTCCCATGTCTGTTTCTCCGACCCATAACCTGTTTTCACCTCCTTCTTCATGAGATTGTCCATCCCATGCCGTCTACCTTCTTCACATCCAATCTCTCGAGGGGGCATCCTATCACCATAACCTGTACCAGGGGCAAACTGGGGCATGTATCACTGTTGAAATTCTTATTCTTTGAAATAACATGATAAAACACATTGCTTCAAAGAGGGGCAAAATGTATACACCTAAAATTGGCTCGGGTCAAATTAAGTAAATATTTTAATATTTATCTTAATTCTTACTTTCTTCTGTCAATTAAATAAATATTCAAAATTTATTTGATTGTTTCATTATCCCATAATTAAATAAAATCAATTTATTTAATTAAATTCCCTAAATTCTTCTAATGTCTCACATAATTAAATAATCCTACATTATTTAATTAATCATAAAATTCCTCTATCCTAAGTCCTAAATTCCATAAATCCACCTCACCAATCCACCTCATCTCTTCCACCTCACCATGTTGCACATATAATTAAATATTCTTAATATTTAATTAGCTAATATCCTCCATTTTCAAAATAAATCTTAAAATCAATTATCCTCCACAAATTGAATATTTTATTCAATGTTCCCCACTAGCCTTCACAAATTGAATATTTTATTTAGTGTTCCCCACTCTCCTTCACCAATTAGATATTTAATTCAATTGTCATAATCCACCGTCCTCCACTATTGAATATTTAATTCAATGTTCCCCACTCCTATTCTCCAATTGAATATTTAATTCAATGTTCCCCACTCCTATCCTCTAATTAAATATTTAATTCAATTGTCATAATCCACTATTTTCAAATAAAAGATTTTTAATTCACCCATTATGAATTAAAGATTCACTTTTATTCCTAGCCATTGATCTCATCAGTTGATCCTCAACCTCCATTCTATTTTCAGAAAATTTATAAATAGAACCTTCTTCTAAGCCATTTGGAGGATTCATTATTGCATCAAATCTATACTCAAATTTCTCACACCATTCCACTTTCTAAGTATCCTCCATTATTGTGTATTGAAGCTCATCTTCAATCACACAAGGTATCAATAGCCATTCTTCCTTTGGCATCTTCAAGCAAGCAAGCTAAAAAGAGCTTCTGAGGGCTTCAATCAAGATCAAAGCAAGATAGGCAACAATGGAAAATGATAGGTAAATGGGTTTGTAAGTATTTCGACTTGTTTGGTTTGATTCCTCTTTATCTTCACAGTCTATTGATGTTTGGGTTTTTGTTGTGTTTTTATTCATTTGAAACTAACTCTCATTCTCCCCCTCACAGGGACCATCAAAGTGGCCAGCAATAACCTAGAAAATAAATCACCATTCTATCTAGGAGGTTTAGGAATTTTATTGTAGAAGATCAACTCAGCCCAACTACAATATTGCTCTAATTTTAGTGGTAGCTAGTAATTGAGCACAATATTTTATTTTTAACAGTTTGGTTTATATGAGAGGGGAGATGCCATGGTTGAACTAGGAATCCCATCACAAATTAGCTCTTGGGGTCACAAGAGTTTTTAGATACTTACATGAAGAGTGTCAGGGAGGATACATCATCAATCATGATCTCCAACACAATAATATTCTCTTGACATGTAATTTTAATACAGTGGTAACACATCTACATTTTATATATTTTACGATGCATCCTTATTCAAGGCTTCCAGTTAACGAAAATGAATGAATGCCTTGTATTTTGAACAAGGTCAAAATTGATAGAAATGGAAAGCAACGTGAAGTTAAAAGTACACACCAGGAACTTGATGTTATTGCCTTCACTAGCTCTTCCAGTACCCTTCATATAACAAGGAATCATTGTCTTTTTTTACAAATAAGCACAAAATGTTAAGCACATGTAGGGATAGACAATCTTCCAAATTAAATGTTTGATATAGTTAAAATAATGACAATTAGTTGTGTGTTTTGTTGTGACAATGAATCATAGGGTGTGATCTGAAATGTTGATGTAAATAATTCTACACAATTTTATCAAAAAAATCTTTACAAATTCACAAATATGGGCATGCAAACAAATGTGACACAAATTGAATGTCAAAGTTCATTCATATATAGACACACTCCACACAAAGTTATAGTTGAAGTAAATTCATATATAAAAACTTAAATGTCAAAGTTCTTTCACACACACACACATGAATACCAAAATTCACTCACACACACACACACACACACACACACACACACACAAGAATGTCAAAGTTCACTCACTCACTCACACACATGCACACATGCATACAAGAATGTCAAAGTTCACACACACACACACACACACACACACACACACACACACACACACACACACACACACACAAGAATCTCAAAGTTCACTCAAACACACACAAACACATGATACAAAGTGAAGAGAAAAGTTCATTCATGCATAGACATACTCCACACAAATTGCATGCCAAGGCTTTTGTACAGATACTCCAACAAAGTGAACATCAAAGTTTTTTGTACATAAATTTCATACAAAGTTATACTTGAAGTATATTATCATACACATAAAATTGAATGTCATAGTTCTTTCAAACACACACACACACATAATAATGTCAAAGCTCAATCAAACACACACATACACAACACAAAGTGACTGCCAAAGTTAGATTGTGCACACACACTCCACACAAAGTGAATGTCAAAATATTTTTATACATACATGAACACATTTCATACAAAGTGAATGTCAAACTATTTTTATACATACAGAAACACACTCAACACAAAAAAAAATTTTAAACATATACAAACACACTTCATACAGATTAATAGTTGAAGTGCATTCATACACAAAAAATGAATGTCAAAGTACTTTCAAACACACACACAATGCCTACCAAAGTTAATTCAAGCACAAATGCACTTCAGACAAAGTGAATGTAAAAATCAACTTAACTTTTAAAATCAAGCCCACATAGTGAAAGCCAAAGTTTATTCAAACACAAAAAGTGAACATTATTGAAGTTTAAAAGTACTTTTGTACATATACTTCACACAAAGTGAATGTCAAATTATTTTTGTACACACATAGTGAATGTCAAAGTTCATTCACACATAGGCACACACACAATAAATGCAAGAGTTAAATTTCAAAATTGCACACACACAATGAAAGCCAAATTTCATTCAAACACACATATGTGTACACATAAAGTGAACTTTATTAAAGTTTGAAATTATTTTTGTACATACACTTCACACAAAATGAACATCAAAGTATTTTTGTATACAACCATAGACACAGAATGAATGCCAAAGTTCATTCACACATGCATCCAGGAACAGACAAAGTTAATGTCAACACTCATTCACACACATGCATGTGCATACACATTGAATACTAAAGCTAATTTTCACCCACACACACACTTCACACAAAGTGAATACCAAAATATGTTTGTACACACATAGAGTGAATACAATATTTTATTCCCACACATACGCATGTGCATGCATGCACACAGAAAGTTAATGCCAACATTCATTCACACACACATGTGTACACACAATGAATATGAAAGATAACTTTCAAACCCACACACATAATGAAATCCAAAGTTCTCTCTCTCTCACACACACAAAGTGAATGTCAAAGTATATTTTTGCACACACATAGTGAATAGAAAAGTTCATTACCACACATACACACACATGCATTCATGCATGTGCACATAGAGTGAATGCCAAAGTTCATTCACACAAACATGCCAGCATCCAATGGATGTCAAAGATAACTTTCAAACATATCCCCCCACACACAATAAAATTCATACAATGAATTTTAAAGTTCATTCAATGACACATTCACACACACAATGAATGCCAAAGTTAATTTTCAAACCCCCCCTTCTTTTTGTACATACACTTCACACACAGTGAACATAAAAGTATTTTTATATACATAGACATAGTGAATACCAAAGTTTATTCATACACATGCACACACACACACAGTGAATGCCAAAGTTAAATTTCAAGCCTAGACACACACAGTGAAATTATATGTTAATTCAAAGGTGTGTGTACAAAATGTGAACATTATTGAAGTTTGAAAGTATTTTTATTCACACTTAACACAAAGTGAACATCAAATTATTTTTGTACACACACACATAGAGACAGACAATGAATGCCAAAGTTTATTCACACATACACATCAAATTCTGTAGGATGCAATAATGGTATCACAAATCTACATTGTAGAGTATATGTATAAAATTTTACAACATTCATCAAATACATGCTTCTAAGGCATACTTCAAAAGGTATTATTTCAATAAGAGAGTTGAATTGTAAGTATTTTCTTCCATCCTTTTAAACTTATGCATTACATTTAAAGCGGTCATCTAATCAAATCATGATGATACATTACAAAGAATAGTTACACTATGCATATCAAAATGGCCAAAACATACAAAGAACAGTTATAGTGTGCATATCAAAATATAAATATATATTATTTGGTGGTAGGCCTATAAATATGTGTGCCTATCACCAAATACTATTTGATGATATTTTATAAGCCTATCACAAATATTTTATATCACCAATATTTATAGGCCAATATAACAAAATAAATATCACCAATAAATATTGTGATAAATATTTATATCACCAACACACACTTCATGCTCAAAAAATATAAATATTTAAATATAAATATCACCAATAAATATTTGTGATATCGGTCTATAAATATTTGTGATATTGGCCCATAAATATTTTTGATAAATATTTGGTGATAGGCACAAATATTTTTAGCAAATAGTGCATTCATACACAAAATGAATGTCAAAGTACTTTCACACACACACACACACACACACACACACACACACACACACACACACACACACACACTGTCTACCAAAGTTAGTTCAAACACACACACACATGCACTTTAGACAAAGTGAATGTAAAAATTAACTACACATACATGTGCATGCATATAGAGTGAATGCCAACATTCATTCACACACACATTGAATGGAAAAATTAACTTTCAAAACCATGCCTACATAGTGAAAGCCAAAGTTCATTCAAACACACAAAGTGAACATCATTGAAGTTTGAAAGTATTTTTGTACATATAGTTCACACAAAGTGAATGCCAAATTATTTTTGTACACAGACAATGAATGTCAAAGTTCATTCACACACATGCACACAAATAGTGAATGCAAAAGTCAACTTTCAAAATCACACACACACACACACAATAAAAGCCAAAGTTTATTCAAACACACATACGTGTTTGTACACAAAGTGAACTTTATTGAAGTTTGAAAGTATTTTTGTACATACACTTCATGCACAAAGTGAACATTAAATTATTTTTATACACAAACATAGATACAAAATAAATGCCAAAGTTCATTCACACACACATCTAGGAACACATAAAATTAATGCCAACATTCATTCACACACACATGTGCACACACAATGAATGCCAACGCTAAATTTCAAACCCACATGCACATAGTGAAAGCTAAATTCATTCAAGCACACACACACACATTGAATACTCAAAGTGAATGTCAAAGTAGTTTTGTACACACAGAGTGAATACAGAAGTTCATTCTGACACATACACACACACATACACACATGCATGCATGCATGTGCACATAGAGTGAATACCAAAGCTCATTCACAAAAACATGTTCACATACAATGAATGTCAAAGATAAATTTCAAACCCATCCCACACACACAAAATGAAAGCCATACAATGAATGCTAAAGTTCATTCAAGCACACATTAACACACACAATGAATGCCATAGTTAATTTTCAGACCGCACCCATATTTTTGTACATACATTTCACACAAAGTAAACATAGAAGTATTATTGTATACATAGACATAGTGAATACCAAAGTTCATTCACACATATGCACACAATGAATGCCAAAGTTAACTTTCAAACCTAGAAGCACACAGTGAAATTCAAAGTTAATTCAAAGATGTGTATACAAAATGTGAACATAATTGAAGTTTAAAAGTATTTTTGTACACACTTAACACCAAGTGAACATCAAATTGTTTTTTATACACACAGAGAGACATGTAATGAATGCCAAAGTTCATTCACTGACACACATCAAATTATGTAGGATGCAAGAATTTGGTATCATAAATCTACATTGTAGAGTTCATGTAAAAAAAATTATAACATTAATCAAACACATTGTTCTAAGGCATACTTCAACAAATAGTATTTTAATAAGATAGTTGAATTGCAAGTATTTTCTTCCATCCTTTTAAAATTATGCTTTAGAATTAAATTGTCAGAATTAGCCAAGGTCAACAAGTGAAAACAAAGATGAACTTCCACAAAGCATAAGCACATAAAAGCCAAAATGTATAACTAAGAGATTACATCAAGAGTTTACACCAAGACTTCATGAAAATGTACAAAGAGACTTGATTATATAGGCAAGGGGAAGGAGGTGAGAAGGAGAAAACAAACTATGACTAACCCTCTATGTGATGAACACATGTATTCATGGGTGTATGCACAAAGATGGGGAATCAGAAAGTCACCACCATGGGAATTTTTAGTCCAAAAGTGAAAAACAATGTGTGTTATAATGCGCTCACGTTTTAATTTGCTTAAAAGGCAAAAAAAGGTCATACGAGCATTAGGATTTAGCAGCAAAAAATAGAGTTCAAAGTGTGATCACATTGAAGGGGAGCCTCTCCAAGTGAGTGCAAGCTCAAAAATGATAAATTCACGATGTCACCTCGCTACAAAAGACATCATCAAGTAAATTTGGAGGGTCAAGCACATGTAGAAGGTAGGGTTTGATCAATTTTTGTTAGTTTGAGAAGAATTTTTGGATTTTGTATTATTTGATTAGTTTTTATATTGCATTTACAGTTTTTGAGGCAAGAGAAAACCTAAATCCAGCTAATGAGGGTGAAAACAACCCCAAAACCCTTTAAACCCTCCAAACCATCAAAGTCCACCTTCACATCCTCACAATGTAAGGGATAGTCAAGAAAACTACTTACAAATATTAGAAGAAAATAAGAAACATCTTCAAACTATTATTCAAATGCTAAAAAATCCAATTGCAAGCACCGATCATAGGAGGGCACTTGCAAAGTCACTAGAGGAGATTGTTTCCCACACCGATTCAGTGACAAAACAAATCAATGAATTCCAAGAGTATAGGGAGAAGTGTCAACAATTCTATGCTGACAAATTGTCATATGAACAAGTGAAGAATGAAAAATTCACAAAATCTCAATTATGTGCACACTTTATTAATCCCAAAAGTGGCCAAAGATTAGAAGAAACTTGCAAATGGTTTCTTATTCATTGGTGTAGGAATGAAGAAATATCCAAAAACTTTTGGGATAGATGGTACATGGTCTTCAATAAGTGTCCATGCAATAATGATGAGGTACCACAATATTTCTTGAGGAAACTCCATTGTGAGTCCATACTCAATCTAAGATTCCAAATTATTTTGACATTCGTGAGTTTTAGGGTAGAGGTGGTGGCTCTGCTCAAGATAGACCCAGGGCTTAGAGAGATGAAACCTGTGTGCCTATGCCCCTGTTGAGGCCAAAACGTAGGTCACTCACTTCAACTTTGAAGAAGAGTGTTGAGGTGGAGACATTAGATTCATTGACTACTCTCACCCAATCTCTATCACAACATGTCGATGATCTTACGCAGGCCGATGAGGGTGAGAGTAGTAGGCGTCATGTGTCCCTACATTTGTGTAGTTTATGTGGGAACCTATGTGATTATGAGATGTAGGACACACGACAAGATGCATGGTAGGACTCTCGACAAGATGTTATGATGCAGGGGCAGCATCCATTGATGGAGGCCTCCATATTGGATGATCTTGTTCTTAGTGACAATCTCTTACATCATACATTTGGCATTGACTCTTAGGTAATTTGTTACAAGTTTCATTATGATTTAATATATTGTTATTTGAAATTTATAATTATTTTTATATGAATATCTATATTATAAGTCAAATGTATGTAATTGTCTGCACAATGAATTTCTAGGGTCAGAGTCTTCATCCTACTTCTGTTAGCCATCCACTGGTAGGTTATGAGAGGAGGTCAAGATAGCAGGTATGTAATTTATCACATGATCGTAATTATTGTAGATATGTCAATGGTAATATTATTTTGTGACAATTTGATGATTTCAACAGTCACCGGCACCTCCACGATATCTTTGGTCCCTTGGACACCAACCCACCAGTTATACAAAGGTAAATTTAACCATTTCTAATCATTATGCATTTTTAAACTAATGTTATGTATTTATTTTGGTTGAATAATCTTGAACTTGTTTTTCAGATATTGAATATGGATACTCCTCATCTTTGTGAGTCAGCGCAGGTAGGCATTGATGCATCCATAATGTCTTCAAATCCTTTGATCAAGGTATGAGCCAATAACATGAAAATGTCATAATTTTGTATTTCTTGTTTTTCTCATGTCATTTGATGTACATAAATGATATTTATGTTTAGTCAATTTTGCTTCTTGATGCTTCTTACAACAGGTCACAACTCCATCCCATCCAACTATGGATGAAGAGAGACAAGATGATGGAGAGTGATCATCGGTTGGTGATAAGTGATCAATTACATATGTGATGTTATATATTTCATACATTTTTATACTAATGTGCATATTGTTTGTTTGTATTAACAGGTGCAGCTGGATGAAATTTTGTTAAAGAGGTCTACTCGACGACAGAGAGAGGATGAGTCATTGATTCGCTCTCCATAGGAAACTAGTTTTTAGGACATTTTTGGTATGCCTAGATGGACTTGTATACATACTTTTGTATGTTACTGATGTATATTTTTGTATATTTTCCTATATGGCTTTGTTTGGACATGCCTATATGGTTTTTTATATAAACTAGATGTTATGTTCATGACGTTATGTATATGATAGTTTATATTAAATATTTAATATGATAATTAATTATTGTTACAGGAATTTGGTTTTACATGTGCCAATTGCATTTTTTTTTTTAAATGTGCCTGCTAAACTTTTTAACGTGACCGGCGACGCTAGTGCGACACACCCTCTGGCTCCACGCAAATACTTTTGCCCGGAGCAATGAATCGGTGAGGCCACAACACAGGGGACCTCATCCCCTAGGAAGAACACTTCAAACCTGCGAGCTCATTGGCCCAGTGAAGGCGTAAAGCCTTGCAAGCTCGTTGGCCCAGTGGGGGTTTGAACTCTGGTGGCCGCCACTACAACCGAGCGACTTAACCACCGAACCATGCCGTCATCGGCATGTGCCAATTGCATTTGCTTGAAAGTTTATAAATCATTTTTAAATAATCCATTTTATGAATATCTTGCAACCATTGAATTTTGTGAGACTGTACATTTCTTTGAAGCATCATTTCAAATAGTTCACATGCCTTGTCTATGCTTCCATACTTTCCATACATGTCTACAAGGGTAACTTTGCAAATACAATACATGTGACAAAATTCCTATATCATTTATTCTTTGATGGTTGTCCACACCATGATCTCTAGATCCCATTCTAGCATAGGCAAGGAGGAAGTTGGTTAAGGTTGTACAATTTGGTTTTAGATGTGCCAAAATTTGAGTAAATGGTTGAAATTTATTTTTGTACATTTGCTTGAGAGTTTTTAAAGCCTTATAAAAAATCCATTTCGTGCATATCTTGCAATCATTGCATTCTATGAGACAACATTTCTTTGAGGGATCGTGTGAAACAGTTCACGTTCACTGTATATGCTTCCACACTTTGCATACATGTCTTGTAGGGTACTTACAACTACAACATTTGACAAAATTCCTATATCCTTTATTCTTTGATGGATGTCTATACCATGCTCCAAACATACCATTTCTAAGGTTTTGGAATTTGGCTTTACACTTTCCAATTGCATTTTCTTGAAACTTTCTAAAGGCTTATCAAAAATTCTGTTTTGTTGATATCTTGCAATCATTGCATTCCATGAGGTGACATTTCTTTGAGGCATCATGCCAAATAGTTCACATGCCTTATCTATGCTTCCACACTTTGCATACATGTCTCTGAGGGCAGTTGCAACTACAACATCTAACAAAATTCCCATATGTTTTATCCTTTTGATGGATGTCCATTTTGGCACAGGCAAGGAGGATACTGGCTAAGGTTGTGGAATTTTTCTTTACACCTGCTAATCGCATTTGCTTGAAAATTTCTAATGCCTTATCAAAAAATCCATTTTGTTCATATCTTGTAATGATTGCATTCAATGAGGTGACATTTCTTTGGGGCATCATGCCAAATAGTTCACGTGCATTTTCTATGTTTCCACACTTTGCATACATGTCTACAAGGGCAACTACAATTACAACATGTGACAAATTTCTTATATTCTTTACAATTTGATCAATATCGATATGCCATTCCAAAAATTCTATATTGGTGTACAGATAGGGAGAATGTTGGCAAAGGTTGTGGAATTTGGCTTTACACGTGCCAATTGCATTTACTTGTTGAAAAGTTTTTAAAGTCTTTTCAACAAATCCATTTCATGCATATCTTGCAATCATTGCATTCCATGAGACAACATTTCTTTGAGGCATCATGTCAAATAATTTGAACATTCGTTGTATATGCTTCCACACTTTACATACATGTCTTGCAGGGTACTTACAACTACAACATTTGACAAAATTATCTTAACAAAATAAGAGGAATAAGCATAGAAGGTAGAGAATTTGATCTTACTAGTTTGCACATTGGTCAGTTTACATTCCATGGCTTCATTTTCATTGAATAAAAAGATTTATCTAGTTTGAAATAAGGGGCAGAGTTCACTATCATGTGCTTTTCTAGATGAGAGGGTCCATAATGCCCAAGGTTCTTCCAAGAATGGCCTACAACAAAAATAAGTTTTTGTTATACCAATCCTCCTGGTAAAGGTACAATTCAAATGCTTGCTTTGAAAGTTGAAACAAATTAAATTAGACTTACAATTTTGATTTTCTTCCATTGCTTCAACATCATTTTTGTTTTCCCCATCAGAAACCAATTCATTCAACAACTTGTTGTCCATTAGTTGACTTGAACTGCATACTCTATTAGCAGAAGGGCATCTTTTATCTATATCAATGTTGGTATTCATAAGCTAAAGAGCATTGATATTTTTCACACACCCTATTCTTTGAAATATCTTGACCTTAAAATATGACTTGGATATGTACTTGAACACAACAAAATCTCCAATCTCTAGCCCATGATGATTCACAAAATTTTCCCAACCCTACCTAAATTTTAGTTTATTTATGGTACCCCCTAATTGTACATCCCACTCCTGCCCACCTGGGCCTTACAACACCATATGTTCGTCTATGTCATTTATAAATTGTGAAACAAATGTAGGAGGAATGTGTTGCGGTAAACTCACTATACAATGAGATTTTACAAGTTCTTAACAGTGTACAAGAAATAAAAGAATGAAAAATATTGTATAGAGTTACCAGTTTTTATGTAAAGTCTCCAAGCATAACTTTGACAAAGGAGGCACACCTATTAAAGTGCTCTTTATCATGGAATTTGCCATGTTTTTTAAAACATTTGTGACTGTATGCTCTGCATGGTATAAAAAGCTCCCTCATTTCTTCATCATCCATGTTGTATTGTAGACAGTCATGCTTAACTTGATTCATAGTGTTGCTTGATATGTAAGCCTTTTCTTAGGGAGGTGTTGATGTAGTGTTGGGCATACAATGGTTGTGAACATTAGGGCCAGTCCTTATCACTATTCCCAATTGTGGATAAAATTTAGTCAAGAAGGCTAAGAATATACGTTACAAGGTTTGAAGGCTAGCGATGCTCAAATGGTCAATTATTGGCACATGGAGAAGTTGTTAAACAAGGGGCATAAATGAAGATGGTGTAAGAACACTTTGTTAGATCCCACTTTGGTATAGGTAGAGAGGATGCAGTGTGGAATTTGACTTTACATCCACTAATTTCTTTTTCTTGAAAGTTTCTAAAGCCTTATCAAAAAAACCATTTTGTGCATATCCTACAATCATGGCATTCCATGAGATTCCATTTCTTTAAGGCATCATGTCAAACTATCCACTTGGCTTCTCTATCCTTCCACATTTTGCATACATGTCTCCTATGACAGTTGCAACTACAACATCTTACAAAATTCCCATATGCTTTATGATTTGATGGATGTCCATGTACTGTGTTCCAAAGATCTTAGTTTGGCACTAGCAGAGAGGATGTAGTCAAAGGTTGTGGATATTAGCTTTACACCCACCAATTAGTTTTTATTGAAAATTTCTAAAGCCTTAGCAACAAATCCATTATTTGCATATTGTGTATGAGGAAAAATTGATTAAATCAAACTAAACAAATCAAAAACCCAATAACATAAAGAGAACCAATCTAAATAAAAGCCATTATAAATAAATCAATAAAACATGAAAGTTTTTACCAAGATTTATATTTTTCCCTTTGGATTGAATGTGGATTGCTTAATGTAGTTGCGAAACTATGGTTGCAACAAGCAATTGTAGTGCTCAAAAGATCAATGTTAAGAGATCATAAAGTTGCTCAAATCGATGCGATGTATGCTCAAAGCGCTGTTAAGTATGCCTGAGAATAAGCGATCGAAGAGAGAGGTAATGAAGGAGATGAGGGGGGTTTATATAGGTTTCCACAAAGATCAATCAACAGTCCAGATAATTCAGAAGAATCAACGGAGGAGAAAAGTTGAGGAACGTGCAACGAATAAGAAGAAGACAAGTGTTATACAAAAGCTATTTTATTTTGAGTTAAACACTTTCTTTTCTAAAGATAAGACATGCTTTTCATAAATTAGAAAGCTTTTTTCTAATTTAAGAGAAATTGATAAAAACAAGGTTGAGTGAATAGATAACTCAACTTGAGATTTGCTTTTGCATGATTTGAGAGAAATTAAATAAAATATTATTTAATTTTGTGTGCATGGAGAAGAAGGCTTATTTTTAGAAGATTTGAAAGATATTTGAAGAATTTGAAAGTAAATTAAATAAATAAATTTATTTAATTGTTGTGCATGATTTGGAAGAATAAATAAAATATTTGATTTATTTTATTTTTGGAGAATGAGAGAATTTAAATAAATTTGATTTGTTTTATTTAAATTTGGAAGAATCAATTTGACTTAATTAAATAATTGAGAATTATTTAATTGTTTGGATAAGAGAGAATTTGTGATGAATTAATTAAATAATGGGATTTATTTAATTAATGGAGACTTGAGATTTGGAAAGAAGATAATTATCTAATTAAATAATCAAAATTATTTAATTGTGGAAGAAATAATAGAGGAATTTGATTTAATTAATTAAATAATGAGAATTTATTCAATTAATTTCAAATTAAGGAGATTTAGAATAATTTGGTGAAATTAATTAAATAATTAGATTATTTAATTAATGTTGAAATGCAGGTGATTAGAAGAATTAGACGAAATGCAAGTAGTGCGACGACTTGGTCATTTTAGGGTGTCTACATTTTGCCCCTATTTGGTGCAATGCAGTTTATAGCGTTGCGCTAAAGAAAACGATTGTTGAAGACATGATACAATTTTTTATGCCCCAGTGTAGGTAGTTGCCCCAGCGTACGCTGGCGTAGGGTGCCCCATCGAGAGGAAAGATAGGGAAGTGACAGAAGAACTGTGTTGATGCTCGACTAGAAGATTTTGTTAGAGATAGACAAGGTTGGGTTGGTGATAGAAAAGAACATGAGAAAAAGACTACTGATCGATCATTGCTGGAAAACTATATAAGGCCATGGGTAAATGGATGCTGTAAATGGATGAACTTGTTGCATTGGTTTCATAATTGTATATAAAGAGCAATCCTTATTTTTGATATAGCACGTGGATAGTTCACCACCAAGGTATAAAAGACCAAGGTGCAGTGATATCCGAGTGCATGGATGTTGACTCTACAAGCAAGCAGTTTGAACTTAGATCCCATAGACATAATATAACCTTGTTGGTACATGTGAATGAGCCATAGTCTTGAACATAAAATAAACTTCAATATATGTAAGTGCAAGAAGAATATTAATATGTAAGATGCTAGGTCGTAACACACACAAGATAAATATAATGCTAAGAAAGATACTAAAGATCACTCCTCAAACATAGCACACAAAAGCAATGACTATGCCCCTAATCCGTACTGCATCGCAACATACTAAGATTATAGATGAATCAAGGTAGCCTTAAATAGGTAAAGGATAAGGAACAAAAGATAAATCATAACACAAATTGACTAACTTACAAAGTAAACATACAATCAACATATTCTCTTGCCAAAGAGGTTGCTCGGGATAGATTGGATAGGAGAGATAACAACCTTATCGTAGGAACTTTGTGTCCATTAAAGGGGGCTATCTACCTAAAAAGACAATGTCTTGCTACAGGAAATGTCGCATGTTGCAAGAGATGTGTGTGTTGGTCTCGACAATGGAACACTCTGCAGAAGACAAGCATGTGGATCTAGTGCTTTGGTTAAGTTGGAAAAAGCTGATGTTGGCAATCAGAATGCAGGACAGTAGATGACTCTGGAAGGAAGCTACTTTGCTTCAGGTTTGCGAAGAACATTTGCTTTGAAAGGATGCGCTAGCTTGCTGCTTGAGTTAGCCAAGTCGAGGCGAATGGATTTTGATACATGGAAGACTAGAAAGATGACACACTAATGGATTGGGGTGGGTGGAGAATGATGGATCGTGTGTGCCTGAGTACTGGATACATCCTTCGTATTCCAGACTGCTTACATACCCTGTATCCATGGGATCAAGGCACATTATGATGAAAGATGAAAAAATGATAATATGTAGTTCTGGAAAGAGTGATGAGATGGATCAAGGTGTTTGAGTGTGGGTAGAGGAAATGATGAGATCTTATGTACCTAAGTACTGGAAACTTCCTTCATATTCCAGACTGCCTGCATACCCATATCCATGGGATCAAGGTAGCTTAAGACTGAAATGAGATGATATGTAGTTCTGGTGCATGTGACGATGTAGGAAAAGTGTTGAGAATATAACAGCCTTATCGTAGGAGCAATGTGTCCATTAAAGGATGCTATCTGCTGAAAGGAGAAAAGATTGTAGAGCGCGTTGTGAACCACAAACAAGGAACCAAGCCTAGACCTAAGTTAAGGAAAGAGTTGCCCCCATTCTGGTAGAGGAATTTGCATGGGTGACTCACGAAGAAGACATAGAAAGCTTTGACCTAGGACAAGACAGTGTTAACTGTAGACACAGATCAAGCTGTGGGATGATGATGATGGACATTGACAAATTTCTAAGCTATACTAGATAGGGAGATGGAAATGCAAACAAGGTCAATGGTTTTATTATGGATGGATGGAAAGTGCGTTGCGACATGGAATGAACAAGACTCAATAGATGATGGATACTAACTCTACACATAGCTCATGTTTGCTAGGTTTTCACTATGGTACTTATCCAAGGCACCTGTTTGCCAGGTTTTCACCAGAGGACAAATTTTTTTTTTTGGAATACTCTGAAGAACAGGCATAGAACTTTTTAAGATGGACACTATTAAGTGACTCATCCAGAGGAATGTCGTTAGGTGTAGCTAAAGTATAAGCTCCTGATCCATATGCTGCTGTCACAATAAAGGGACCTAACCAGTTAGGCTCAAACTTGCCCTTCTTTTCTCGATCTGCTTGATTTCTCTGATTCTCTTTAAGTACAAGATCACCAACTTGAAACTGTCTTTCTTTGATCTTTTTGTTGTAATTACGCCGGAGGCAGTTTTGATAGACATGTAGATGATTAAGCGTGGCAAGGCGCCTCTCATCTAGTAGTTCAAGCTTAGCTAATCTGGAAGTGCAATACTCTTCTTCATCGATCAAGTCCTGCATAGCTACTCTGAGGGATGGGATCTTGACCTCTATAGGTAAGATGGCTTTAGAGCCATATACCAAGGCATTGGGTGTGGCACCAATTGGTGTTCTAATACTAGTGCAGTAGGCCCATAGGGCGGGATTGAGTTGCAAGTGCCAATCACGACCAGCTTCATTGACTATTTTCTTGAGGATCTTGAGAATGGTTTTATTAGAAGCCTCAGCTTGGCCATTACTCTATGGATAATAGGGAGCTGAAAAGCGATGTTGGATATTGTATTGTGTGCATAAGGCATGGACATCTTGATTCTTGAATGGTCTCCCATTATCAGTGACAATGGCTTGGGGGATACCATACCAGCATATGAGGTAGTTAAGGATAAACTTGGCTATTTGCTTACCGGTGATATAGGTCATGGGAATGGCTTCAACCCACTTCGTAAAATACTCAGTGGCTGTAATGATGAACTTATGGCCATTGGAGGAGGATGGGTGGATTTGTCCTATGAGGTCGAGACACCATTGAGAAAAAGGCCACGGAGTTGTCACAGGTTGTAGTTCATGAGCTGGTGCATGAATCAAATCTCCATGCTACTAGCATTGTAGACACTTTTTAGCAAACTGTGCAGCATCTTGCTCTATTGTGGGCCAGTAATAACCTATTCTGAGTATCTTCTTTGCAAGATTAGGACCAGTAGAATGTACGCCATAGACACTTTCGTGTATGTCTCGTAAGGTAGCTTTAGCTTCATCCGCATTAAGACATCGTAAGAGGATACCATCGAGACTCCGGTGATATAGTGTATCATCCAGAATGGTGTAACGGGAGGATCAACGGATAAAGGTTTTGCATTGGGTGGATGATAGGTTAGAGGGAAAGGTATTGTGTTTAAGGTATTCATAGATATCTTCATACCATAGGGAATTGGGACCAACAAGTTCGCAGATGATTTCAGTAACAGGAACATCGATGGCTGGTATCAACAATTGCTCGATCAAGAATTCACATTTAGAGGACCTATTATGCATTGTGCCAAGTACTGGGAATTGATGTTGATCAAAGGATGCTAATTAGTTTGATGATGATGACTATGAAGATACAAAATTTAGAGGTGAACATTGAGTATGATTTTGCCTCATATCTTGAAAAGAAAATACATGATGGTTTCATCAGTGTGAAGGAAGATAAAAAACCCATGAACTTCAAGTTTTATTCTTTGGTTTGCCATCTGATCCTATATCAAAATAGGAGTAAATGGTCAAGTAAAATGTACTTCAGCATGATTGACAGGACAAGACAAAGAATGCCTACTCAATGTTGGTGTTACATGTGGGATTCTCATTGCCAGACTGGTAGCTATAATGTATTTCATAATGAATTTTCTATGAGAATAATAAATTCTTTTGGTATTGGGATCCCTAGATTGTCACCAGAAATGAGGGTAATTCTGAGACCTCTTGCACATAAACGAGAGCAAGGTCATACTTTCAATTATGCTAATTGGTTCTTCCTAGCAGAGCACACAATAATCATGGTATATGATTGCCCCCAACCACCTCAAAAATTGCCAAAGTTTGTTTTTGACAGAATTGCAATCTTGGAATTCATGTGGCAAGTGATGTGGAGGGAAAAGGAAGTGATGAAAAAGGTGAAGAAAGACACCTTTTTTCCTGATATCACTATCTTTGGAGATTGTTCAATTGGTTTAGACACTCTTGAGGAGCTGCAAGCCTATTTGAAGGCCAAGTACTCTTTGGAATCTGGTGTTGAAAGAGTTTGTGACCTTGAAGATCATATGAACTTGGTGAGACAAGTGATCTTGACTAAGATGGGCATCTCCCATAAAAACTTTTATGATGAGGATGTGATAAGGAACCTGGTTACTTTAAATGAAGTGTATGATAGGAAGAGGAAATGGGAGATCCTCGAGAAAATTGAAGATGACAAAAAGGAAAAGAATCTAATTTTTGAAGGGTTTTTTGCTGAAGAGAAGGATCCTCTAAGGAGGATTAATACAATGATTGAAAATTTTGAAAGTATTTATGCTAATTCTGAAGTACAGCCTACCAAGGCTACCAAACTTCCAATGAAGAGAACTGTAGGAATTGAGATTCATGATTCTGCCCCTGATGTCATATCAGTTCAAGATCCACAGATCCCTGAATCACCACCACATAAAAGGCAAGGAACTGAAGACATGTCTCCTCTAGTCCCATATGAGATGTCTGAGGGTGTGGGGGATACTAATGAAGTTGCCAATATTTTGACACATTTGCATGATGGAGAGGAAGTTGATCAACCATTGGTTGGTCAAGAAACTGATGCACACAAGCCTGAGGCTAGGATGGAACAACAAGCCCAAATTGATCCAAAGCTACAAGAAGATGAAAGGGTGGTGGCATCATTGAGATTTATTCAAGATGATGATTTCATCAAGACTCTAGAGTTTTGAGATTTCTAGTTAAAAATGAAGATGAAGGAATTTGACGAAAAGGTGGAAATCAATAAGATGGGTGCTGATGAGTCTCAGTATGATCAAATAACCACTCGAACAATCCAAGAACTAAAAGTTGATGAAATCAATGTGACTCCTGAGGAAGCAAGACAAATGGTCTTGAAGAGTAACATGCGATTATCCCAGGTCTTGAATTGAAAAAGGTATTCTTGCTTGACAAAGTTAGGAGTCAAGATGACCCTAATCTTGTGTCTAAATTTGATTATGAGGAGGGAATGAGTGGATGTGGTTTCAACCCAAAGACAGAGAATCTTTCCATATTGACAAAATAGAAGAACACTAGTAAACCAAGGTTGCTAGATGTTGTTCAGGAAATGAGGGGATCTGCTATGGTGAAAACCTTATGAGATACTTCAGGAACTGAGACCTCTACTCTTAGAGTCCATTCTACCATGTTCACCCATGCAGTTGTTAAAAGTTGGAAAAAAATTGTTGGATTATGAGAAAACACAACAAGACATGAATGATGAAGTGAATAGGTTGTTCATTGAAAATAGGCAATTGAAAAAGTAACTACAAGATGTGGGGTCTTCCCAGAGTCTATCAATAGTTTCATATCAACCTTCTGTGCCACCAACAACTAGTGATGTCACAGTGACAATACAAGAGTTTAATGCTTTGAGAACAAAATTTGAAAAAGAAGTTGAGGACCTCAAGAAGCAAAATGAGGAAACAAAAATGAGACAAGGATCAAGGTCCTTGAAGTCTTTGAGAAAATTCTAGAATATAGGATAAAGCTGGTTGTTGATAAACTTGGGCATGTGCATGATTGCTACTCCATGTTATCTCAAGCCATTAAACAATTGCAAGCAAACTTTTCTATTTTGGAGCAATTGTCCAAGAAATGGTAGCATTCCTTGCACAATTTAGGCCTGCTTTATAGGATACATCAAAGAAATCTTGATGCTCCTGCTGAATTGAAACCCATAGAGCATACAGTGACTATGATCACTGAAGAGCATCAATATACCAGCAGTGAAGACAAAAGGATGTAGGCCAGACTTGAATCTTTTTCTACTTTCAAGCATCAATTTATCCCCCCTATTCTAATAAAGGAAAACAAACAAGTTAAAGGCCTTGATACTTGGAAGGCAAAATTTAGAACAACAATGTCTATGGTTATGGAATTCTTGAAAAAGGAGCAAGATATAGATACTTTGAGCTTTAACGTGGTTTTGGATAGGGTCATAGCCCTAGATGCAGGATATGGAAAATTTATAATTGATATTAAGGCTATGTTGGATAAAAGATGGAAGGACCATCAGACCAATCTGCTCTGAATTTAGGAATTCAAATGGCCCAGTGACCTTACATTCAATACGTGGGAGTAGACATACTTGAAAGGTTGATGTGCAGCTACAGGTTCAGTTGCAGAAGGAGCAACGAGCAGTTTTGTTGGCGTCAACATGGAGAACAAGGACAAAATTTTGACAAGTTTTTGTGATAATAGATAGGGGCATAGCACAGTTAACAAATACTACAACATGGAGATGGGTACCTTGCCAGGCTTGAGGTCACGGGTGCTCTATGATGATTAAAAGATTTAGATCTTGGTTAACTTGCTTATGCCATTAATTTCTCTTTATTAAAAATGTTTAGTTACAAGAGGCCTGAAGCTTGTTGCTTCCCATATTTATAAGGGAAACCAAGGCCTAGACAATCATCATCTTTATGCAATAAAATTTATATATTCCAATATTATCTATCCAATCATATTTCAGATTCAAGACATTACACTTCTATGATAATTTAATATTATAATGGGCAAGGATGGTTAACTTTCTAGATATGTATGGTGTTCTAATTTTCTGTTAATATTCAAGTTCATAAGTTGTTTGATTGTCTCCATATTGTCTATTTCCAGTTATTCAAATCAATAGATTTATCAAGGCACATTTGTTGTCATTGTGTGGATGCTTTTAATTGGTTTCTATTAGAAGTTAATGTAATTCCCTTTAAGTGACTTACATTTATTAGTCTCTCTCTAGAGTTAAATCCTTTAAAGTAAATCATACTGGTGGGTTTTCCTTCAAATAGAATTAAAACAACTTACTTGAATAGTACTTACTTGCATGTGTGTGTTAAAACAACAATGACTACCATGAAAGACATAAAAACAATAAATAGTACTCACCTCAATTCCAGCACCACTACTACTCTGAATATCATGCAGATTCTCATCAAGACATTCAACATAATCACTATCATCATTATCCTCAAGTTGTGCAGCTTTGTACAGAGCTCTATTGACAGGGCTTTTTTCTTTTCATTCTACTCTCATATAATTTCTCTGCATGTGGTTTAATCATCATGCAAAAATTAATATAAGTCAAGTAAAAAATGCAAAAACTATAATTTTTTGTTCAAAATAATGATTTTCTTCCACTCTTAAATGACTAAGTCAAGGTATGTTGTGAGATTCTTCCTTTATTGTAAGCAATAGATTCCAGCTTATAGGAGGATTCTTATAGTCATGAGCATAAGATTTTCAACAAGAAGGCATAGTCCCAGTCCTTCATATGATAAGGAAGACAGTAAAAGTTGTAAGATGGCAGTCCATACCTCTGTCTTAGGATAGTCCATAGCATGGAAGGTATAGGAGAAGATAAAGAGATGCAACAGCTAGTAGGGTTTCACCAAACAAAGAGAAGAGATAAAGGCATTGTCAAAACCATTAGACAGTGACCAAGAACCCTTGGAATGACAACAGCAAAGTAGATATGACAGCCTTGACTTTAGGATTAGTGATTAAGAGCTTTACTAAGACATACTCAAAGTGACTGTCTAGAATGATAGATTTAAATGTCATAATGCGGCATAGGAGTGGTGCAGGAGCACCCGTACATGATCAGGATATAGGATAATTGTCCACATGATGATAGGATAGTCTATTTTTAGTATGTTTGACTTCATCATGTAATAAGGTCCATTGGACCGATGCTATGTATTAGTTCAGCCTAGGAGTATGTGTAGGCAGTTAGAGATCGTGATAAGGTTATCTGAGCTGTCCTCTCTCCCAGCCGCTTGGAAGCTCCCAGCCGCTGGGAAGTGAGTTGGTAGTACTCGAAGGACTTTGTTATATATACCTTCGATCTGTTAGGGTTTAGCATAGATTGAGAAATTGATATTGATAGATGTATTGGTGTTGTGTTGAGTTGAGATTCAGGAGAGCAGTTCAGACATTGTGAAGCTGTATTCAAAACTTTTGAATTTCATTTGAATAAGATCTCATCATTTGCAGTATCTGAGTTTATCAGCCGTATCTGTTTTGATTTCTTTTCTGTTTTGCAAGTTGATGGGTACTTTCAACCCTTCCACCGGTTGATCCTGTGAATCGGTAGAATGGTCCTGTATTATAGCTTAGTTTACATTTGTGTTTTCTGTTTATGCATTGCATTGTTCAAGAGATCAGTTAGGAGCATGTTGTGAATCAGCCTAGCATCCTCATGTGCTAGGTATAGAAAGATAAGCTGTTAGATTTTGGTTTGAAGGTGATCCAGCCCAGTCGTCATATTGTCTTTGTGGAATAGAGCGGTTCTGAGTGTTTACATGCAGTGAACGGATATACAGGAGTCTGCATGTGCGTTTCCAGTCAGAACGAGCCGCATCGTCATCTGCGAATGCATCGCCATCAGGATCGGGTCATGAAACTATTGAAGTTTACATGTTGCAAGTGCATCAGGATGTTTTAAGTCAGATATATACTCAGTGTATATATCACCGTCAGGATCATCTCTCAGGAGTGCTCATCATCCGCGTATCGCTAGCAGACGCGGGAGTGAAAGTTCAATTTTTTTTGACTAAGTGTTAAAGAGGTCATCAGGATATTGTGTGACGTCATCGTCATTAGGATATGATGTCATCGTCATCAGGATATTGAGATATCACTCTATGCATGTTGATCCTGTTGTCGCTAAGGGTTTAAGTATCGGCGTAGGCTCTCGGCAGAAAGTTGTATTAACATCATCAGGAGGTTTCGAGGGAACCGGATAAATTATATCATGATGCTGTTGCTTGTGTCGTCGGCTAGCGGAGCATCGAAGGGAAGCTGCTGAAGGTGATCATCATCAGGATATTTGGAGCAACCGGATATTTGATATCCTGCTGACGAAGGTGGTGTCGCATATCATGATGATGCCGCTAGTGTTTGGCGCCCGATGAACAGTGCAACAGGAGGATGTTTGCGCCTGTTGTGTATCATGATGATGATGATAGGCGACAGGCGGAGGAGGTGAACAGTAGTCGGCAGGAGGATAATTGTGATCGTCTGAAATATGATGATGCTGTTGGTGTTTACAGGAAATATGATGATGATGCTGAGCCGATAGGGATTTTTATCATGCTATTTGTATTATTGGCAGCTCCTTCCTGTTAGTTAGCTTCCGTTGCGTTTCACTCTGCATCAAGGAGCATCATAAACATGACAAGGACAACAATAATGAAGTGAATACTCAAGCAAAATGGTTTGAAGTAGAACCTGGTAAATTGTAGTATTGCATGTTTCTTTTGGTTCTATAAGTAGAAAAGTGAGATAATTCATGATAACACATTTATGTAAAGCATCAATGCTAAGGTTATGATTGCTAGAATTGCAATATTGCATGTTGAAGGTAGGTTCATTCTTTGTTTATAATATCCAAGAGCTATGATAACTATTGAAGTATCCAAAAAATGCAATCACAAGGAAGTATAACAAAAACATGGTACAAGTTTACCCAATAACAAGCACATGAAATGAAAGGATAGTGTAATAGAGCCTCTTACCTCATCTGCATCCATAATATTATGATCATTCCATGTAGAAACTATAGGCTTAATGGAGGAAGCCAACTACGACAATTTCTCAGTGAGACTGTGTAAGCAACTCATTATATGTTGGTTCCCTTCATTTGAATTGACATGATCCGCAGAGGCTCTTACTGGGCATCTAACAAATGGCTCTAAAATCTCTATTGATGAACTAGATTTCCACTTCATACTATCGTTAGATTTACTAGGATCTAGTGCTACCATATAATCGAGCATATCTTCCACACCTGCTTCTCTATTTTTGTTTTCCACCTAAAATACAATGTCAATATCAATGTATAGTCAGTTCAATAAAAAATTGAAATAAATAACCAACATAAATTGAACCAAAAAGCCATACCCTTACTCCAAGTTTGTCCATTTTGGCTTGCAACCTGCCTCAGCCAAATGTATATCCAGCTGCCACATTATCACTTGCCCTCTTTCCTTTATAACTCTTTGTCAAATATTCTTTAGAACACATATTTTCTTTCAATGCCTCTCACTGTTTAGGAGATAGAGGGGATTCTAACCTCTCTTTTCCCTCCAAGATTGTTTTTCTACAATTGTATCTATAATTGTTCATCAAAACTCTCATCTTTTGCTTGTAATATCTTCTAGAGATTTGTCCACTAGTAGTCTCAAAAGCATTTTCCATTTTTTGTATAACATTTTCCACACTTCATGGATCTTTCTTTGTAAAATTTGATTTACAAATATCCAAATGGGCCCTACATCTCACACCCAACTCAGAGGCCCACCTTGCAGCATTTTTCCCAATGGGCTCACCATCTCTCGATACTTCAACCAAGAATGGATTCTTGCCTTCTAATCTTCTTTGTTTTGCATTCCTCTCTGTAGATCTGTATAAATCTTTTGTAATCTGTTTCAAATGGACCTATTATGCATTGTGCCAAGTACTGGGAATTGATGTTGATCAAAGGATGCTAATTAGTTTGATGATGATGACTATGAAGATACAAAATTTAGAGGTGAACATTGAGTATGATTTTGCCTCTGTTCACCTCTAAATTTTGTAGCCTCATAGTCATCATCATCAAACTAATTAGCATCCTTTGATCAACATCAATTCCCAGTACTTGGCACAATGCATAATAGGTCCATTTGAAACAGATTACATTTTACTTGACCATTTACTCCTATTTTGATATAGGATCAGATGGCAAACCAAAGAATAAAACTTGAAGTTCATGGGTTTCTTATCTTCCTTCACACTGATGAAACCATCATGTATTTTCTTTTCAAGATATGAGGCAAAATCATACTCAATGTTCACCTCTAAATTTTGTATCTTCATAGTCATCATCATCAAACTAATTAGCATCCTTTGATCAACATCAATTCCCAGTACTTGGCACAATGCATAATAGGTCCATAGACACTGCCCCTGTGTGTGTGATTCAACCTTTGAAAGATGATTGTATTTTCAAAATGACTGTCACAAAACAGAGAATGAAATCTTGTTGTTGAGAATGCAAGACTATTCCATGATTTGTTTCATTCCTTAAATCTGCTCTTCACTATCTTTATTGTCTCTTATTGCTATCTTGACAGTAACCTTTGTCATGAAAACCTTGTTCATTGCTTCATACATGAACTAATCTTTGTTGTCGTATCACGAAATTGCCTACAAATTCCTTAATACAAAGATATCATTGATGATGATTGTCCTTTGTATACAAAAATCTATCATAGTCACATTCCCTTTGTCCATTTGCTGCTATGACTATCATGTAGCTTATTTGCTTAATTTTGATAAACTTGAAGATTTTATTCATAGACTTTTGATTGTAAAAAATCCTCTCTGTTACTTTTGTTATTGATATATGATAGTTTTCACATAATTCATATTTGGATGCAAAAAGACTATCAATATTCCACTGTCTTTTCTCTGCTGTTGTAGCCCACTTTGGTGACTGTGATTAGGGCATCTCTTTGAATGGATAGTGATCTCTTTTCTTCTATGGTGTTGTGCATTACTCTTTTTGATGACTAATTTCACTGTCAGTTTGATGACATGACTGTCATCACTTTCATAGGCACTTGTGTCACTATTTGAGCATCTATATAATGACTATCTTTGCCTGATAAAATATTCAAGGATTAGTTAACTAGTTAGGTAAGGGTTTGTATTTTGAAAAAAGTGTTTGGCTTCATGGATTTTGTATTTTCATCTTTTCAATGCTGCTATAGACTATAGTATATACCCCCTCCTTTGCAATCAAAGGCATGACTATATTCTCTATGCTGTTTTTCCTATTGTCATGATTGTCATTTGAAATGGTTGACATCTTGAGTCCTTTATTTGGTGACTTTGCATAGGATTTTGACAAGTGATTTGCTGCTATGAATACTTCGTCGCAATAGTTATTTAATTGGGGTTTTAAAGTGTAATCTTGATAAACTATTTAGTATTTCTTCTAAATGCTATTTATCTATTGTTTTACATAGCTTGTCTATATTTCTAAGTCAGACAACTTGTAAAATGTATAAGTGTCGGCATGGGAATGAAATTGAATTGCTGTTTATGTTTTTTATTCTCATGGACATGTATTGAAGCACTTACTCTATTTGATGCATGTACCTGAAAAAATGTTTTAGGGGCATATAAGTCTAGCAACTACTTGCATGGGTGATAAAGCTTGTTTGGAGAGGACTTGGAGACTTTTGAAAAGGTGGGCAAGGAATTCAGAGTTTGCTGTCATGAATTTGAAGTCAGCGAGGCCCTCTATAACAAAGTCAAATTTGGGGATGCACTCTGCAATAAATTCAAAGGTAATTCAAAACCCTCATTGCCAAAAGTGAACTAATATTTTCATGATATTTGGGGAAGCTGCTTGTGGGCACCCCCCAAAAGATATTTTCATGATTGAAGCTTGAAAACTCAAAAGAAAATGTTACCTTCAGTATTTTGAAGTTGATCCTTAACTGATCCTTGAACTCAAATAAAACCACACCTCTACTCTGCATGATCTCCCTACATGATGACTAACCCAAACTAAAGGAAAGGTTATCCTAGCTTGACCATATGCATGATTGAAGGTTACCTTTTAAGATTTTATATTTAAAGGCCTTCTAGGCATAGGATAGCTTATTATACTAAATTAATATTGGAATGCACAATATTACAGATGGATCAGCGTCGAAGGTTGAATACCATTCAATATCATTCATATGATGAGAGAGTAGCCAAAGAGAGGGAAATGGAAAAATATCCATGTCCATGTAATGAATGTCTTGGAGGAAGGGTGAGAAAAAGAAATGTGATTTATCGACATATGATAAGATATGGGCATAGTGGTATAAGCCCTTCGGCTTAAAATTATTATGAAGATATGATAGAATTGCAGACTGTGAAAGATGAAGAGGCAACAAATATAGATGAAGTGGCACCGAACATAGATGAAGAGGAAGAAATGTTAGATGAATGGTTTGAAGTTGAAAGAATGTTGAATGAGGGTCTAAATGATGATTGGGCCAAGTCAATGGAGGATGCTTTAAATCCTTTGTATGCTAATTGCAAGTTAAGTCATTTGACAACAATCCTTCAAATTCTTAACTTGCAAGTGGTGCATGGTTGGACAAATGAGAGTGTAGATTAGTTATTAGCATTATTAAGTTTGTTGTTACCAACTAACTCCACATCGCCAACAAAATGAAGTCAATGTAAAAAGCAGATTAGTAATCTCAACTTGGGGTATGAAAACATCCACACATGTGTTAATGGTTGTGTATTATTTCACAAAAATCTTGCAAGTGAGAGTGAATGTCCAAAATGTCATGAAGAAAGGTATAAACAAGGGTTGAAATCAGTTGTGGTTCCTAGAAAGATTCTTTGCCACTTTTTGATAATCCCATGATTACTCTGAATGTATAGGTGCAGACACATTATTGAACTTATGCAGTGGCAATCCCAAAATAAGAACATTGATGGAAAACAACGAAATGTGCCTGATTCTAAGATGTGGATGGAATTTGATAATAGATGGCCTACTTTTTCTCAAGATCCTCGTCATATAAGGTTGGGTTTGGCTCTAAATGGGGTGAACCCATTCTTAGATCAAAGTACTAAATGGTCAACTTAGCCAGTATTTTTAATAAATTATAACTTGCCTCCATGGTTAGCAACTAAACCATTTTTCTTAATGCTATCATTGATTATACCAGGAAAGAAAAGTGTGACTTCAGATACAATAGATGCCTATCTAGAGCCATTATATGATGAGCTAATGAAATTGTGGAAAGGAATTGAAGCAATTCAATCTTTAAGTGATGGTCATTCAATCAAATTCACTTTAAGAGCTTATTTATTGGTTACGATTCATGATCTTTCTGCATATGGTACATTGTCTGGTCTCATTGTTCATGGATACCATGGCTATCCTGCTTGCAACTTTAAGGATTTTGTGAGGCACTCAAGAGTTTACGTAAGTGTATTTATTATGGACATCATGCTTACCTTAAAGTGGGTCATCCATATCGTCAGCAAAAAACATGTTTCAATGGTGAAGAAGAGAATCATGAAGCACCTTTGCTAATAACGGATGATTACATTATTGATAATGGACAAAAAAGAATGTCATTTATTGAAAATGGTGGGATTGCTAGTAGTAGATATGATCCATGTAATGAAATTGGTGTAAAACGGTTGTGCATATTCTATAAGTTGCCATACTTTAAGGATATAGCCATTAGGCATATTGTTGACTTTATGCATACTGAGAAAAATATAGCCTATGCTATTATAGAAACTCTTTTTGGTGCTTTTGATACTATTTCAGCATGAAGACTTTTGAGAAGTAAAGATTCATCAAAATCTTTGGGTTGAAAAATATGATGATGCAAAATATAGAAAACCTAGTGTGCCTTAAGTCTAGACAAAGGAACAACATGCACAATTGTTACAGTTGATGTCTCAGACTCGCTTTCCCACTGGATATGTAAGTAGTACTATTAGAAGCCAAACTGACATTAATAGCTTCAGATGCCTAAAGACCCATGACTATCATGTTATAATAGAAAATATTTTACCTATTGTAGTAAATATATCAGGTTTGGCAAAGAGGCCAAGATTGGCAATTATAAGGTTGGGCCTAATATTAAAGAGAATGAGTTCACATGTATTAGATCCTTCAAACTTTGATTGTTTGAGGGAGGAGGTTGTTAACATTTCTATGCATCTTTTGATACATCTAGAATATGAACTAGATCATTGTGGTCCAGTAAGAACGAGATGGATGTATCCTATAGAACGATATATGATGGTTTTGAAAAAAAATGTTCTTACTAGGGAAAAACTAGAAGGTAGCATGTCTGAGGGATATTCAATGGAAGAGGCCATTGGATTTTACACATAATATATGAAGGGTTTTAAAAATATCAATCAATGTGTATGGGATGATGATGAAGATGAGAGAGTTGTAGGTGAAGTATTAGAAGGCAATGGATGTCGCTTCAAGCTATCACATCAAGAAAGAAGTGTGATACATGCCTTTATTCTTCAAAACACATCTTCATTCGATAAGTGGCACAGGTTAAAAAAATTTACACAATTATTTATTTACACATTTATATTATTAATCTTACTCAATTGTATTTACACATTTACATTATTAATTTTACTATTTGTACATTAATATTCTATGTAGAAAATATGAAGAAGAGAATCAAATTTGGATGCAACATCGACCTCAAATGTGCAGGCATCCTAATTTGGTTGGTGGTGATTCTTTTCCAAAATTTGAAGAATGGATTGCTAATGCAGTTAGTGATGCAAAAGAAGAAGGTCAAGATATAACATCAGAGGAAAGTGAGCTTTCACAACCTCCACATTTATGGGCTATGCATTTTAGTGGAATGTGGGCCTATGGTAGCCATTTAAGAGTGGAGGAAAAAGATAAAGGAAAGACAAATTGTGATTGTGTTGTAAGTGCTGAATTTCTTCACAAAACTGAGAAGAAATTCTATGTTAGATTTATCCAAGAAATTATTCAAGTGGATTTTGGTGAAAATAGTCCTATATTATTAAAATGTAAGTGGATCTGACCATCCACAGTACATGTTGATGAGTATGGATTTGTACGTGCAAATATAGGACAATTTTTATCAGAGAGGGATGAGCCCTATGTTTTCTCTTTTCAAATTAACCAATCATTTATAATTGATGACATAAGAAGCCTAGGATGGTCGTATGTCATTCAAACAAAGTCTCATTCAAAATAAAAATTCATGGAAGCTATTGATATAATGCCTGATGGGCAATATGTTAATTTACAAGAAACATTTGAAGTAGTGGATGAAGATGATGATGGAGTGTTTGGAGAAGATATTTTGATTACCAATGAAGAGATTGAGAGAGAGAATGTATTGCATGACACAGATGAGGATGATGAAGAAAATCAAGTAGATGCAAACATGAGCTATCAAGATTCTGATCTTGCTAGCAATGCAGATGATTAGTGAAGGCATCAAGAAAACAGTGAGCTTGAAAAATGTAGTGGAGAAGTAGCAAGATAAGAAAAGGCATTAGTGTACATGAATTTCTTCCACTTTGGGTTTTTTAGGGTAATCTCTTGTGTTGAGCTCTACTTTTTGTTATTTTTCTAGTTCTTGTTTGTTACAGGTCATCCATATAACTAGCTATATTTGTTCCAAAAATAAGTTACTCATTTTTAAAGAACATATTGACTGTTTTTGTTTACTTACATTTGTGTGTTCAGAATTTCTACAGAATTATATAAGTAGAAATAATGAGGATTTTATAAGTAGAAATAATTAGGATTATATAAGTAGAAATAATGATGATTCACACTATCACAAAGGCAATTAGTTTCTTCTCAAATAGAAAGATAAACAAATAGAGTTTCCTTTGGGTTTCAATTTGTGTACCACATTTACTTACTGAATTTTTGCTCCCCCATATAATGTATCTTATATGCTATCATCCTATGTCATGTCACTTGTCATAGACTGTCTCCTCTAATTTCTAAGAATGCATCTTATATGCTCTATGAATGTATTTCATATGGGGACTGTCCTTATATATTGTATCATTCAAATGGAAATGAAATCCTTATATACTATGACTGCATTTGTTTATATGCTCTAATTGACTCAAAATAATGGCTTTGTTTATATTCCACTCTTGTTCTACTGATTCAAGCTGCTGATTTATATATTATTATTTATTTGGACTTTAGGAAATGAGGAAAAAGACTATGAGGCACAATTTAGATGATAGTGATCATGTTGCTGAAGTTTCGCTGATAGATTATGAGCACTTTTGTAAAGAACTTGTGGCAAAGAATAGTGAATATTTATCACATCTTGGTTTGACAAACAGGCAAGTTGTAAATCCACTAAGTAGTATATTATTTGTTTAATTGTGTTTATGAAATTTTATAGGCAAGAGGTTTATGTATATAAGACATAATATGATATTTTTTTGTTTTATAGGAAAGAAAAAGAGTGTAAAGAAAATGCAGAGAAAACAAAAGGAAAGTAAAGATATAGTGCTGCCAACTCATAGAAGCCAACACATTTGGGATTCAAGTAAGAATGTAGTTGGTGAAAAGAATAGTTGTGATGACGTGCAGCTTGATATAACACATAGTGATGTGCATCTTGATACAACACATGGTGATGTGCAGCCTAATATAGCACATGGTGATGTACAACGTTGTGATGATTTCTTAGCATAGAGTCTAAGAGAGATTATTGAAAACAATGAGAGGAAAGGAACAACAAGTTAGCTATAGATGATTTATTCAAGATTAAAGGATGTGTTTGAAGTGAAATCTACAGAGACTGGTCCTGATCTACCTACTCATGACACACTTGATGTGGCCAAGGACGATGAAGTTCTGATTAATGAAAGTCATGAAGAGAGACCACTTGCATCTGATGCGCTTGCTACAACTTTTGATTGAACTAGTGGATCAACCAAAAATATTGCTAGTGGTTTAATAGAAGACATGCTTACTTTTTTCAAAAGAAAAAGATTGAGTCAAGATTTATACAGATCTACAGAGAGGAATGCAAAACAAAGAAGATTAGAAGGCAAGAATCCATTCTTGGTTGAAGTATCGAGAGATGGTGAGCCCATTGGGAAAAATGCTGCAAGGTGGGCCTCTGAGTTGGGTGTGAGATGTAGGGCCCATTTGGATATTTGTAAATCAAATTTTACAAAGAAAGATCCATGAAGTGTGGAAAATGTTATACAAAAAATGGAAAATGCTTTTGAGACTACTAGTGGACAAATCTCTAGAAGATATTACAAGCAAAAGATGAGAGTTTTGATGAACAATTATAGATACAATTGTAGAAAAACAATCTTGGAGGGAAAAGAGAGGTTAGAATCCCCTCTATCTCCTAAACAGTGAGAGGCATTGAAAGAAAATATGTGTTCTAAAGAATATTTGACAAAGAGTTATAAAGGAAAGAGGGCAAGTGATAATGTGGCAGCTGGATATACATTTGGCTGAGGCAGGTTGCAAGCCAAAATGGACAAACTTGGAGTAAGGGTATGGCTTTTTGGTTCAATTTATGTTGGTTATTTATTTCAATTTTTTATTGAACTGACTATACATTGATATTGACATTGTATTTTAGGTGGAAAACAAAAATAGAGAAGCAGGTGTGGAAGATATGCTCGATTATATGGTAGCACTAGATCCTAGTAAATCTAACGATAGTATGAAGTGGAAATCTAGTTCATAAATAGAGATTTTAGAGCCATTTGTTAGATGCCCAGTAAGAGCCTCTGCGGATCATGTCAATTCAAATGAAGGGAACCAACATATAATGAGTTGCTTACACAGTCTCACTGAGAAATTGCCGTAGTTGGCTTCCTCCATTAAGCCTATAGTTTCTACATGGAATGATCATAATATTATGGATGCAGATGAGGTAAGAGGCTCTATTACACTATCCTTTCATTTCATGTGATTGTTATTGGGTAAACTTGTACCATGTTTTTGTTATACTTCCTTGTGATTGCATTTTTTGGATACTTCAATAGTTATCATAGCTCTTGGATATTATAAACAAAGAATGAACCTACCTTCAACATGCAATATTGCAATTCTAGCCATCATAACCTTAGCATTGATGCTTTACATAAATGTGTTATCACGAATTATCTCACTTTTCTACTTATAGAACCAAAAGAAACATGCAATACTACAATTTACCAGGTTCTACTTCAAACCATTTTGCTTGAGTATTCACTTCATTATTGTTGTCCTTGTCATGTTTATGATGCTCCTATGCCGCATTATGACATTTAAATCTAACATTCTAGACAGTCACTTTGAGTATGTCTTAGTAAAGCTCTTAATCACTAATCCTAAAGTCAAGGCTGTCATATCTACTTTGCTATTGTCATTCCAAGGGTTCTTGGTCACTGTCTAATGGTTTTGACAATGCCTTTATCTCTTCTCTTTGTTTGGTGAAACCCTACTAGCTGTTGCATCTCTTTATCTTCTCCTATACCTTCCATGCTATGGACTATCCTAAGACAGAGATATGGACTGCCATCCTACAACTTTTACTGTCTTCCTTATCATATGAAGGACTGGGACTATGCCTTCTTGTTGAAAATCTTATGCTCATGACTATAAGAATCCTCCTATAAGCTGGAATCTATTGCTTACAATAAAGGAAGAATCTCACAACATACCTTGACTTAGTCATTTAAGAGTGGAAGAAAATTATTATTTTGAACAAAAAATTATAGTTTTTGCATTTTTTACTTGACTTATATTAATTTTTGCATGATGATTAAACCACATGCAGAGAAATTATATGAGAGTAGAATGAAAAGAAAAAAGCCCTGTCAATAGAGCTCTCTACAAAGCTGCACAACTTGAGGATAATGATGATAGTGATTATGTTGAATGTCTTGATGAGAATCTGCATGATATTCAGAGTAGTAGTGGTGCTGGAATTGAGGTGAGTACTATTTATTGTTTTTATGTCTTTCATGGTAGTCATTGTTGTTTTAACACACACATGCAAGTAAGTACTATTCAAGTAAGTTGTTTTAATTCTATTTGAAGGAAAACCCACCAGTATGATTTACTTTAAAGGATTTAACTCTAGAGAGAGACCAATAAATGTAAGTCACTTAAAGGGAATTACATTAACTTCTAATAGAAACCAAATAAAAGCATCCACACAATGACAACAAATGTGCCTTGATAAATCTATTGATTTGAATAACTAGAAATAGACAATATGGAGACAATCAAACAACTTATGAACTTGAATATTAATAGAAAATTAGAACACCATACATATCTAGAAAGTTAACCATCCTTGCCCATTATAATATTAAATTATCATAGAAGTGTAATGTCTTGAATCTGAAATATGATTGGATAGATAATATTGGAATATATAAATTTTATTGCATAAAGATGATGATTGTCTAGGCCTTGGTTTCCCTTATAAATATGGGAAGCAACAAGCTTCAGGCCTCTTGTAACTAAACATTTTTAATAAAGAGAAATTAATGGCATAAGCAAGTTAACCAAGATCTAAATCTTTTAATCATCATAGAGCACCCGTGACCTCAAGCCTGGCAAGGTACCCATCTCCATGTTGTAGTATTTGTTAACTGTGCTATGCCCCTATCTATTATCACAAAAACTTGTCAAAATTTTGTCCTTGTTCTCCATGTTGACGCCATCAAAACTGCTCGTTGCTCCTTCTGCAACTGAACCTGTAGCTGCACATCAACCTTTCAAGTATGTCTACTCCCACGTATTGAATGCAAGGTCACTGGGCCATTTGAATTCCTAAATTCAGAGCAAATTGGTATGATGGTCCTTCCATCTTTTATCCAACATAGCCTTAATATCAATTATAAATTTTCCATATCCTGCATCTAGGGCTATGACCCTATCCAAAACCACGTTAAAGCTCAAAGTATCTATATCTTGCTCCTTTTTCAAGAATTCCATAACCATAGACATTGTTGTTCTGAATTTTGCCTTCCAAGTATCAAGGCCTTTAACTTGTTTGTTTTCCTCTATTAGAATAGGGGGGATAAATTGATGCTTGAAAGTAGAAAAAGATTCAAGTCTGGCCTACATCCTTTTGTCTTCACTGCTGGTATATTGATGCTCTTCAATGATCATAGTCACTGTATGCTCTATGGGTTTCAATTCAGCAGGAGCATCAAGATTTCTTTGAAGTATCCTATAAAGCAGGCCTAAATTGTGCAAGGAATGCTACCATTTCTTGGACAATTGCTCCAAAATAGAAAAGTTTGCTTGCAATTGTTTAATGGCCTAAGATAACATGGAGTAGCAATCATGCACATGCCCAAGTTTATCAACAACCAGCTTTATCCTATATTCTAGAATTTTCTCAAAGACTTCAAGGACCTTGATCCTTGTCTCATTTTTGTTTCCTCATTTTGCTTCTTGAGGTCCTCAACTTCTTTTTCAAATTTTGTTCTCAAAGCATTAAACTCTTGTATTGTCACTGTGACATCACTAGTTGTTGGTGGCACAGAAGGTTGATATGAAACTATTGATAGACTCTGGGAAGACCCCACATCTTGTAGTTACTTTTTCAATTGCCTATTTTCAATGAACAACCTATTCACTTCATCATTCATGTCTGGTTGTGTTTTCTCATAATCCTACAATTTTTTTCCAACTTTTAACAACTGCATGGGTGAACATGGCAGAATGGACTCTAAGAGTAGAGGCCTCAGTTCCTGAAGTATCTCATAAGGTTTTCACCATAGCAGATCCCCTCATTTCCTGAACAACATCTAGCAACCTTGGTTTACTAGTGTTCTTCTATTTTGTCATTATGGAAAGATTCTCTATCTTTGGGTTGAAACCACATCCACTCATTCCCTCCTCATAATTAAATTTAGACACAAGATTAGGGTCATCTTGACTCCTAACTTTGTCAAGCAAGAATACCTTTTTCAATTCAAGACCTGGGATAATCGCATGTTACTCTTCAAGACCATTTGTCTTGCTTCCTCAGGAGTCACATTGATTTCATCAACTTTTAGTTCTTGGATTGTTCGGGTGGTTATTTGATCATACTGAGACTCATCAGCACCCATCTTATTGATTTCCACATTTTCATCAAATTCCTTCATCTTCATTTTTAACTAGAAATCTCAAAACTCTAGAGTCTTGATGAAATCATCTTGAATAAATCTCAATGATGCCACCACCCTTTCATCTTCTTGTAGCTTTGGATCAATTTGGGCTTGTTGTTCCATCCTAGCCTTAGGCTTGTGTGCATCAGTTTCTTGACCAACCAATGGTTGATCAACTTCCTCTCCATCATGCAAATGTGTCAAAATATTGGCAACTTCATCAGTATCCCCCACACCCTCAGACATCTCATATGGGACTAGAGGAGACATGTCTTCAGTTCTTTGCCTTTTATGTGGTGGTGATTCAGGGATCTGTGGATCTTGAACTGATATGACATCAGGGGCAGACTCATGAATCTCAATTCCTACAGTTCTCTTCATTGGAAGTTTGGTAGCCTTGGTAGGCTGTACTTCAGATTTAGCATAAATACTTTCAAAATTTTCAATCATTGTATTAATCCTCCTTAGAGGATCTTTCTCTTCAGCAAAAAACCCTTCAAAAATTAGATTCTTTTCCTTTTTGTCATCTTCAATTTTCTCGAGGATCTCCCATTTCCTCTTCCTATCATACACTTCATTTAAAGTAACCAGGTTCCTTATCACATCCTCGTCATAAAAGTTTTTGTGGGAGATGCCCATCTTAGTCAAGATCACTTGTCTCACCAAGTTCATATGATCTTCAAGGTCACAAACTCTTTCAACACCAGATTCCAAAGAGTACTTGGCCTTCAAATAGGCTTGCAACTCCTCAAGAGTGTCTAAACCAATTGAACAATCTCCAAAGATAGTGATATCAGGAAAAAAGTGTCTTTCTTCACCTTTTTCATCACTTCCTTTTCCCTCCACATCATTTGCCACATGAATTCCAAGATTGCAATTCTGTCAAAAACAAACTTTGGCAATTTTTGAGGTGGTTGGGGGCAATCATATACCATGATTATTGTGTGCTCTGCTAGGAAGAACCAATTATCATAATTGAAAGTATGACCTTGCTCTCGTTTATGTGCAAGAGGTCTCAGAATTACCCTCATTTCTAGTGACAATCTAGGGATCCCAATACCAAAAGAATTTATTATTCTCATAGAAAATTCATTATGAAATACATTATAGCTACCAGTCTGGCAATGAGAATCCCACATGTAACACCAACATTGAGTAGGCATTCTTTGTCTTGTCCTGTCAATCATGCTGAAGTACATTTTACTTGACCATTTACTCCTATTTTGATATAGGATCAGATGGCAAACCAAAGAATAAAACTTGAAGTTCATGGGTTTCTTATCTTCCTTCACACTGATGAAACCATCATGTATTTTCTTTTCAAGATATGAGGCAAAATCATACTCAATGTTCACCTCTAAATTTTGTATCTTCATAGTCATCATCATCAAACTAATTAGCATCCTTTGATCAACATCAATTCCCAGTACTTGGCACAATGCATAATAGGTCCAGTGTCACTCTTCTTGAGATGCGGCTAGATTTGTAGTATAACCTTGTGGGACAAAATTTTGAGGCAAGCTAGTGGTGTAATGAGGTGTACTTACTAAAGGAACTCTTTCCTCTCGAGATGGGACCGGATTGGCAGTATAACCTTGTGGGACAAAATCTGAAGGCAAACCGGTGGTATAGTGGGGTGTACTTACCAAAGGGACCCTACCTTCTTGAGAATTGCTTGGTTGGTCAAGGTGCGGCATGTCCGAAGAGCTGGTTGCTTTTGCCGTGGGTGTTCTAGGAGTAACCTTGGGACTAATGTTGAGATGGCCCGATTGCAGTGTGGGAGGAGGTGATTTGCGCTTCCTAGGGACAACTTGCTTGGACTTCATAGTTTGCTGGAGCCTAGTGGTTACCATGGAATACACTAGGACAAAAGGTAATGCTGGGATTCTACTTGGTGTTTTGAAAAGGACAAACTCTAATGCACAATTTGCTAGACCAAAGGCGCTATACTGTTTGACCAGAGGCGCAGGACTGTGCAACCAAAAGCGTGCTACTGTAATACCAAAGGCGATAGACTGAGCTACCAGAGGTGAGTTATTGCTATGCTAAAGGCGAGCTAAGGTTACCAAAAGTGACCTACTGTACCACCAAAGGCGAGCTGTTGTATACCAGAGGTGCTGAAGTAGTGTGTGATGTTTTTAAAGTCAAATTTGATAGATTTGGTTATGGTTTTGATTGGATTTGTCTTTGGCAAGAAAAACACAGCAAACAAGTGGTCAAAAAAGGACTGACACAACAGATAGTGTATCTTCAAGGCTTACAAAAAAGCCCAATGTTTCCATAGGTATAAGATGATTGCAATCAATAACAAGCACTTTTTATCCCTAGAGACAAGGTTTCATTGCAGTAGATCAGCTCACAGCTTAATACTCTATCGATAAAAATATCATTCCATAAATGTGTCAGATATTTTTTATCTTTGCGAGAGATGATAGGTAGGGATATCTCACCCTCCTCTTGGAAAGCTCAAGTAGGTCACAAGAGCTTTACGGCCAAGGGAATACTATCTCTTCTCAAGGGAGTCGATGGTGAGTATCTTAAGGGCTTAAATCAATTCCCCTTGCACTAATGATTACCGCAATGTTCGGAGGTAGATCAGGTAGTCTCTATCTAGAATGGTTCTTAGTAACTTTGAGGGACCAACGCCTTACGAGCAATGCGACAAGCTACTAAAAGCTTTAACCAATCCTACTAAGAGTATCAAACACTTCGTTCAATGTGAAAATCATTTCCACAAAGAGCTAGCACACCTCTTTTCAATTTAGCACCACAAGGTAAGGCTGACGTCAGTTAGGACTTGGCTTTCACCTTATCCCTTTTATATAGCAGTTCAAAGGAAAACTCCACTTAAGGTCATCCCTTTTGGATGAAATGCAATCCAAAAGTAGGCCCTTCTAAAGGAAATACTGAAAAATGTAAGAGCAAGCACGTCAAACAAAGGTTCAATTGTCCCGTTATAAGAAAAATAAGGTGCAACTAAATTAGGCACACACACATTTGTAGTTGTCAATTGTCCCTTATGAAATTGAAGTGTTTGGCATTCAGGTCCATTGTCTTTTAGAAAATTGAGGTGTTTTCACATACACGTCCATTGTCCCTTAAGAAAAGCAGTATGTTCCTAAGACTTAAATTGCCAAAATAATTTGTTCAATTATCCTTTAAGAAGGCAATGTGTTTCTAAGACTTAGTGAGATAAATCAAGATTTCTTCAATTCTCGTCCTGCATGAACATGTTAAAAACACCTATTTGCTCTATGTGAGTGATAAGAGGCTGCAGCAAGTCAGTTAGTTCCAAAAAAAATCACAAGTTTGCAAAAACTAAACAATTTGAACAAAAGCGAGTTACTGCTATACTGAAAGTGCTGCACTATATTTCCAAAAGTGATGTGATGCAGACCAGAAGCGTGGTATTATACTTCTAGAAGTGCTAAACCATATCCAGAAGCGTTGTATCGTGCGTCCGAAAGCGTGATACTGTAAAGCCAAATGCGTTGCGCTGTCTCAGATCACAAAAAAGTTAGGTTCTGTCAAAATAACTAGATCCAAATAGGATTTTATCATTGATCTACTGTTCTAAGAAGTAATATCTGATAGATCTATATCCCAAACTCAAGAAAACTAAGAAGGTGTAGTAATAAGATAGGTTAACTCCAATATCAAAAATACCCCTAAATAAATCAGCTTAGGAAGTATTAAGACAGTTGAATAGACAAATACAATAGCTTGTCAGATAAATCAACAGGTATGTAATGAATAAACCCTTGCAAAAACACCAACTAAAGTCAGAAAACCTAAATAGCCAAAAGCGCTAAACGATACTACCAAGAGCGTCATTCTGTGTTACCAAAAGTGCTTCTCTGTGCTACCAGAAGCACCATAGTATCGCCTGAGGGCGCTGCACTGTATCTCCAGTTAGGATACTGCCAAAAGTGATTTTCTATGTCTCTTGCGCTGTATCGTACTATGACTTCAAAAAAAATCAATTTTTTAAAGAAAAAGAGGGATTAGTGGGTCCCACCAGGTATGCCAGAATGTGTATGAGGAAAAATTGATAAAATCAAACTAAGCAAATCAAAAACCCAATAACATAAAGAGAACCAATCTAAATAAAAGCCATTATAAATAAATCAATAAAACATGAAAGCTTTTACCAAGATTTGTATTGTTTCCTTTGGATTGAATGTGGATTGCTCAATGTAGTTGTGAAACCATGGTTGCAACAAGCAATTGTAGTGCTCAAAAGATCAATGTTAAGAGATTGTAAAGTAGCTCAAATCGATGTGATGTATTCTCAAAGCGCTGTTAAGTATGCCTGAGAATAAGTGATCAAAGAGAGAGGTAATGAAGGAGATGAGGAGGGTTTATATAGGTTTCCACAAAGATCAATCAACGGTCCAGATAATTTAGAAGAATCAACGAAGGAGAAAAGTTGAGGAACATGCAACGAATAAGAAGAAGACAAGTGTCACAGAAAAGCTATTTTATTTTGAGTTAAACACTTTCTTTTCTAAAGATAAGACATGCTTTTCATAAATTAGAAAGCTTTTTTCTAATTTAAGAGAAATTGATAAAAACAAGGTTGACTGAATAGATAACTCAACTTGAGATTTACTTTTGCATGATTTGAGAGAAATAAAATAAAATATTATTTAATTTTGTGTGCATGGAGAAGAAGGCTTACTTTTAGAAGATTTGAACGATATTTGAAGAATTTGAAAGAAAATTAAATAAATAAATTTATTTAATTCTTGTGCATGATTTGGAAGAATAAATAAAATATTTTATTTATTTTATTTTTAGAGAATGAGAGAATTTAAATAAATTTGATTTGCTTTATTTAAATTTGGAAGAATCACTTTGACTTAATTAAATAATTGGGAATTATTTAATTGTTTGGATAAGAGGGAATTTGTGATGAATTAACTAAATAATGGGATTTATTTAATTAATGGAGACTTGAGATTTGGAAAGAAGATAATTAAATAATCAAAATTATTTAATTGTGGAAGAAATAATAGAGGAATTTGATTTAATTAATTAAATAACGAGAATTTATTCAATTAATTTCGAATTAAGGAGATTTATAAGAATTTGGTGAAATTAATTAAATAATTAGATTATTTAATTAATGTTGAAATGCAGGTGATTAGAAGAATTAGACAAAATGCAAGTAGTGCGATGACTCGGTCATTTTAGGGTGTCTACACATATCCTACAACCATACCATTCCATGAGACCACATTTCTTTGAGGCATCATGTCAAATAGTTCACTCACCTTGTCTATGCCTCCACATTTTGCATACATGTCTTCTAGGGCAGTTGCAACTACAACATTTTTCAAATTTTCAATAGACAACATTTTTTTTGAGGCATCATTCAATGCAACTACAACATTTGATAAAATTCCCATATGCATTTTGTAAGAATGCATTTGATAAATTTCCATGCTTCTAATCATAATAATCAAGGTTATGAGACAACAAGGTTATGCAATAGCTCTTGCCATGTCATATGAGGAGATCATGGCCACAATACCATCAAGATGTGAATTTAAACAACAAATTTCCATCTATCCAAACCTTACCATCGTACACAGTCAAGAAGGCTTTAGTTTCATGTAGTGGAAAGGTGTTAGGAGTAACATTTTGCATTCCAAACTCATGGGGCCGAACGGATAGTACTAATACATCGAGGTGGGAGGTTAAATGCTAGGGGAGGTCTGTCCACAATAATCTCTCTCAGTTTTGTTTGACTCCAGTCCGTTTGACCGTGCCAAAATCAAACGCATTCTTGCAAAATGCTTCAGTTTCCTATAGTGGAAAGATGCTAGGAATGACATTTTGCATTCCATAGATCGTAGGGCCAAAATGACTTCACCAACACGTCAAGTTGGGCAGGTAAATACCAGGGGAGGTCTCGTTTCATGTGCCAAGTGCCCCAGTCATTTGGGGTTGTGGGTTACTGATAAAGTCCCTTAAGATCCCTAAGATGAAAAAACTTCTAAACTTTGACAGGGTAGTTCTCAGAATTCATTCTAGCTAGGAACATTTTGTTTGGACCTACAGGGGCATGTGGGGTCCATCTACAATAACATCTCTTAGTTTCGTTAAACTCCTATCTATTTGACCGTACTGAAATTAAACGCATTCTTACAAAATGCTTCAGTTTCATTTAGTAGAAAGGTTACCAGGTGCCATATTTTTTTATTTTCTCATCGTGGGCTGAACTGGCTACACCAACATGTTGGGGTGGGCCAGAAATTGGTAGGGAAGGTCTTGTTTCGTGTGCCAAGCATCCCAATTGTTCGGGGCTATAAGCTACCAACAAAGTCAAAAGTTGCTAACACTAAAATTTTGCATTCCATAGGTCTTGGGAGTGAAATGACTATGCCAACACGTCTAGTGGGCAAATAATGCTAGGGGAGGTCTCGTTTCATGTGCCAAGTGTCTCAGTCATTCTAGGCTGCAAGCTACTGGCAAAGGTGCTAGGAGTGACATTTTGCATTCCATAGCTCGTGGGGCCTAACTAACTTCGCTAATGCATCGGGATGGGTGGGTAAATGCTAGGGGAGGTCTCATTTTATGTGCCAAGCACCCCAATCATTCGAGGCAGCAAACTACTGACAAAGTCCCTTAAGATCCCTAAGATGAAAAACTGCCAAAATTTGACGGGATAGTTCTCAAAATTCATGGCACATGGGAACGTTCCATTTAGGCCTACAGGTGCATGGGTAGTCCATCTACAATAACTTCTCTCGGTTTCATTCAACTCCTGTCCATTTGATTGTATCGGAATCAAACACATTCTTGCAAAATGCTTCAGTTTCATGCAGTGGAAAGGTTGCCAGGTGCCATATTTTTTGTTTTACTCATCGTAGAGCCAAACTAACTATGCCAACACATCTGAGTGGGTAGGTAAATGTTAGGGGGGTCTCGTTTCATACGCCAAGTGTCTCAGTTGTTCCAAGTTGCAAGCTACAGGCAAACTTGAAAGGTGATAGGAGTGACATTTTGCATTCCATAGCTCCTGGGGCTGAACGGACTTTTCCAATGCATCAAGATGGGTGGCAAAATGTCAAATGAGGTCTTGTTTCATGTGACAAGTGCCACAATCATTTGGGGTAGTAGGCTACCGGTAAAGTCCCTTAAGAACCCTAAAATGAAAAAACTACCAAACTTTGACGGGGTAGTTCTCAAAATTTGTGGTAGCTAAGAATGTTTTGTTTGGACCTACAAGTGCATGAGGGGTCTGTCTAAAATAACCTCTCCCGGTTTCATTCTACTCCTGTCCATTTGATCATGCTAGAATCGATTGCATTCTTGCAAAATGATTCAGTTTCATGCAATGGAAAGGTTGCCAGGTGGAATATTTTTTGTTTTGCTCATAGTGGAGCCAAACTGACTATACCAACATGTCTAGGTGGGTGGGTACAATGCTATGGTAGGTCTTGTTTCATGCGTCAAGTGTCTCAGTCATTCCAGGCTGCAAGATACTGGCAAACTTCAAAGGTGCCCCTCTTTGAGATCGTGTTGCGGCTAAATAACATCATTTCAAAGAAGTTAAAACATAGATTTGGATTGGATAGAAAAAATATTTTGGCTTAGAAGAATAGCGTATGGTTTGGGAATAATTAGTAAGGGTGATGCCCCCTCTAGAGGACAGGTGTGTTGCAAGAACATGGTTGTGCTCTCGAAATGGATGGAACAGATTGGTCGAACTAGTCAGAGGATAAATGGTGGGATGAAAGGATGATGATGTTGAGAGATGATTGGTGGATGATCATTGTGCTAAAAATGATTTAGAGCAATCCTAGGTTTGATATAGCAAAGTGGATGTTTTGACCAAGGTATAGAAGACCAGGGTGATGATGTTTATCCAATGTTTGCATGGACGAGACACGCAGACAAAGGGACGATCCCATGCATGCCCAAGGTAGTACAACCTTGTCTAGATGACGGAAGGGGACTCATAGCATAAGCCCTTAGTACACAAAAGGTATGATGAACCTTAGATGCATAAGGAGATCAATATGCTAGAATCGACCCTATGATCAACAAGATATGAATACTAGCTTGGAGTAATGAGACCAACCCACAAGCACAACATACAAAAGCAAGACTATGCCCCATTCTAAATGTTTTCACCACATACCATGATATAATAAGATCAAGGTAGCTTTGATGTGATCTTCAAATAGGACAAAAGATAAAAATTAAAAACCAAAAGACCAATGAACCAAACAAGTAACCATTGTATCTTTTGCCAAGATAGATAATGATGTGATAGATTTGCCTATCGTAGGAAAGATATATCCTAAGGCAGGGGTTGATAAATAATTTGATGATGTTGTAAAATTGGCTCAAGATGTGATGGTGACAAGTTGTGATTGATGCTGATTTGATAGTTGATGATTCTGATTAAGGACAATGCTTTGATAGGTGATGCGAAGCTTGGATCTAGTGTAAGCTTATTGAGGATAGATGTGATGATGATGTGGGATGTTGATAAATGTGACGATGATGAGAGTGTGATGGAATGATGTTGAGTTTGTGATGGATATTTTTGGGATTTGATGGATTTTTTGATTTTTTTTTTGGATTTTTGTGATTTTGTATTGTTTTTGAATTTTTTGATTTTTTGAAAAGGAATTGTTTATTATGAGATGGTTGCATTGGATTTCATTTGGATATCCTTTGTGCTAAATACCAATGACAAGGGAGAAAACCAAGTCTAGGTGCATGGATGGAGGTAAGATGGATAAAAGAATCGATAAAAGGATAGGCTCATAGTAGATGTGATGCCTCATGATAAATGGATAGGTAGGCTATAGTGGAAAGCTCATGATAAACATACGGGGATAAGCTATAAGATGGAAAGCTTGTGATAAGGATACGCCATAGTGGATGGATCATAAGGGAGCTAGGATGTGATCTTCAAAGGCTATGTTGCATCAGAAGAACTTGCCCCATTCTAGGTGGTAATGCTTAGGATTTTTACATGACAAGGCTCATGACAATAGGATGACATGATGGATTGGTTTAAATGGGATGGATAAATGGTAAATGGATTGGACTTGGTTTGGAAAGAAGGTATGTCAAGAAATATCCAAACATGTTTCAACATTTTGCCCCTATGTCTTCATCAAAATCAAAAGGCAGAAGGGAGTATGGATAAATGGGTTTAGTAGGATAGGCATGTTTATGTAATGGCTAAGGATGGTAGGATGTAGCATGACATAATGGAAAATGATAAGTTGAAAATGATAAGATGGATGAGACCATATGCCCCCAAGTGTGAGTGACATAGAAGAGCAACCTACACATGACACCTATTTGCCAGGTTTTCATCATGGTACTTATCCAAGGTGCCTGATTACAAGGTTTTCACTGGTGGACGAAGGGATCTCTCTTTACGATTTTGATTTTTTTTTGTTTTTTAGATGGGATGACAATTACACATGGTGCCTGTTTGCCAGGTTTTCACCATGGTAATGGATAGGAGAAACTCAATTGTCTAGTGCTATGAGAGGTGATAACATCCCATTAGAGATGGATGATGTCTTCGCATGGACCATGTCATTATGCTTAGAGATGTTGATAAGGGATTGTGTGGATGGGAGATGGATTAGGTAGATAATGGATTATAATGTGGAATTATGGTAGGGTAGGCTAGTAGCTTATGGTGTGGATTTATATAGGCTTATGGAATGAATATGGATGAAAAGTTTATGCCAAAGCATTGACCATAGGGATAGCATGGGGGAGATATGTAGGATAATGGATGGAAGATGGGGAGATGTAGTTATGTGGAGGTGCTATGGAGTGGAAGGGAACCATGACCAATGGCTGCACACACTATGATAAACATTGAAGCTTTTGATTGGATGATGGTGTAGGAAGCAATGGGGTTGTTTTCTTAGGAGATGGTTGATGAAGTGATTTATGAACCCACATAGATTTAATATTTTTAGTGCTTTTGCTTTGCTTGTGGGATTTTTGAAGGGAATGGAAGTTTTGGATAGAAGTAGGCTTTTGGATGGAGATAGATGATTGGGATTCTTGATATGTGGATGAGGATGCCTCATTTGACTTTCTAACTATTTTCTTAGGAACCCAAACCATTTTGCTTTTGGTCTTTTCTTGTGGAGGTTTGGACTTGGGTAGCTGCTTAGATGAACTTTGCTTTGAGTTTGATTCTTTATGTCTTAAGGTATGAAGACCTGTAGGATTTTTGGTAGGATTTTTAGCTTTATAAGTAGAGGCATCAAAATTTTTGCTTTTGAATCCCATGGTATGGGTGGAGTGGATGCAATGATTGGAAGGTGTATTCTTAGGCAATGTGTGATTTTGTTAGCCATGATTAGGGATGTAAGGATACTTATGAATGATAGGTATGTTAGGTGTTGGAAGCAATGGTGGCAAGGTGGATGGAGGGATATTTGGAGTTAGTAAATTTGGAGGCAAAGTGGATGTCAGAAGGTGTACGGTCACATGCTTTTGACATTTATAGGTTGATGGAGGTGGAATGGCAACATACGTTTTGGGTAGATGATGGGGGGTATGATGGAAAGTGGTAGGTTTAGGATGCATGAAGGGATTACCAACATCTTGGCCTTGTTTACCTTGGGGTGTGTATCCAAGGCGATATGAGCATGGAGGCATCCTAACATGAATCAGCTCCAAAATACCTTGTTCATAAAGTCCTAGACTCTTGCCTTGGTAGTTCATGTTTTGGAAGATGCGATGAACAACTAGGTGTGCTTTGAACATTAGACTTGAGCTCATTATTGGATGGAGAAGGTGAAGTGGATAAACGTCGTTGTTGTTCTACAAAAGAACATTCATGCATGAAGGTAGTAAGACCAAGGATATATGGTGGAGGCTTTGTAGCATGGTCAATAATGGATGGTGAAGGAGAATCATTACGATCGTGATTAGCATTGTGTTCACTAAGATCCAAGTTATTTGTTTGATCTGTTATGCTAACAAAGTAAATTGCTAACTAAATACAATAAATACAAAGTTATACCTCACATGCACAACCTAATCCCATCAAGGGAAGAAGAAGCTTGCACCCAAGAGCTCCTAGATTAGATAACCCTATTTGATTCAAATGTGGATTGCTCTTGCTTTCAACACAAATATAGATGAAGGATTAGAGAATAGATAGATTAGATATTTGAGATAAATTTGAGCATGGTTTTGATGCAAGAAGAAGTTGTTATGAATGGCTTGGGTGAGGGTTTCATTTATAGATTTTTAAAAAAGGAATGGAGGGTGAGGATCAAAAGATGAGATCAATGGCTCTCATTTTTTGTGAATCTTTAATGCATAATGGATGAATTAAAAATTCTTTTTTGAGAAGAGTGCGTTATTACAATTGAATTAAGAATTAAATAGTTTAAGATAGTGGGGGACAATTGAATTAAGAATTCAATAGTGGATGATAGTGGGGAATAATTGAATTAAGAATTCAATAGTGGATGATAGTGGGGAATAAATGAATTAAGAATTCAATAGTGGAGGATAGTGGGGAATAATTGAATTAAGAATTCAATTAGTGGATGACAATTTAATTAAAGATTCGTTTTTGGATAATGGAGGAGATTAGCTAATTAAATATTAAGAATATTTAATTATATGTGCAACATGCTGAGGTGGATTTTGTGAGGTGGATTTAGGACTTAGGATAGAGGGAAATTGAAATAATAAATATTGCATATTTATTAAATCAATTGGCTAAGGTTTTAGACTATTGAATTAATGAAATTAATTCAATTTTGGGGATAATATGATGGAAAATAGGGTAATGAAGGGATAATTAATTAAATAAAAATTTAATTAATTGGTTAGGAGGGAAATTGACATGTTTAGGGATGTCAGGAGTCGGTTCGATGGTAGAAGACATTTTTAGGTGTCTACACTTAGGAAGAGTAAAATTTTGAGGAAAAGGGATCATTGGTAATGACCAATCAAAAGGATAAGGACACACTTCTTATAAAGAGAAGGTCTTCTTGGTGTGGCCAAATGTAAGATCAGATAGCTGTTGTTGAACTTCTGCGATCTTGAGCTCCAATGATATGGGAGGGGTTGGAAACATCTCCTGTTGTCCTAGAAGTGGTTGTTGCTGCCCATACGGAAGATTGTATTGTAAGCCATGGGCATTGGTATTATAAGGGTTGTAAGATTGGTTGGGGTCGTATGCGTTGTACGTTGGGTTTAGATTGGGTTGGAATTGGATGTTTTGATTTGGAAGAGGTGGAGGTGGCACTAGGTAAGAATGTTGGCTTTGTGATGGTTGGATAAAAGAATTGGGTAGAGGAAAGCTAAAGTGCATTGGATTTAGTTGCGATGGCGACACATAGCTTTGGAAAACTTGATGTTGGGAATGTTGAGGGTGGCTAGGCAATGTGTGAAAGAAATTTAGTGCTGATGAAAGTAGCTGAGGAGGGACATAGGTAGAAGTGATTTGCGATGGTTGATTGGGAATGAGTGTACAAGAATTTTGAGGTTGGGGTTGCATGACTTTAATTGGTTGAGAGACATGAAGATTTGATGATATGGGAGGTGGTATGTGTTGAGACCCCTGTTGCATGGCTACATAGTTGTTTCCTGGATTATACTTTGGTGGGAAACCTATTCGTGAAGGAGTAACCAAAATTCCACTTGCGATTTGTGTGGGCACTTTAGGAGTTTGTTGAGCTATAGTGACTTTCTTAGCTAGCTCCGCTTGATGTTGGAGAGTTTCTTGTTGATTTTTGTAGATCTCCATAGGAGTCAGAAGTGGAGAAATGGCCTTCTTTCCTGTTGGGTTTTGAAAAAGGGGATTCTTATACCGTGAGCTTGGTTCAGGCAAAGGCATGGTCACTGTTGACATGGTTTGCACCACTTGTATGGTGTCTTGGTTGTTGATAGGCTCACTAAGCGTGGATAGATCAAAACCTTGCTCTGCTAGCAAAAAGAAATGATCTTGGTTCTCGCTAAGGATTTTGTCAAAGGCGGCTATAGCTCTAGGATCTTGTATGAATTCATCAAGATCTTGCTCATCTTCTTGAGAGGATTGACCTATTTCAAAGTGTCGCTCTTCTTGAGATGGGGCTAGATTTGTAGTATAACCTTGTGGGACAAAATTTAGAGGCAAGCTAGTGGTGTAATGAGGTGTACTTACTCAAGGAACTCTTTCCTCCCGAGATGGGACCGGATTGGTAGTATAACCTTGTGGGACAAAATCTGAAGGCAAGTCGGTGGTATAGTGGGGTGTACTTACCAAAGGGACCCTACCTTCTTGAGAATTGCTTGGTTGGTCAAGGTGCGGCATGTCCAGAGAGCTGGTTGCTTTTGCCGTGGGTGTTCTAGGAGTAACCTTGGGAGTAATGTTGAGACGGCCCGATTGCAGTGTGGGAGGAGGCGATTTGCACTTCCTAGGGACAACTTGCTTGGACTTCATAGTTTGCTAGAGCCTAGTGGTTACCATGCAATACACTAGGACAAAAGGTAATGCTGGGATTCTACTTGGTGTTTTGAAAAAGAAAAACTCTGATGCACAATTTGTTGGACCAAAGGTGCTATACTATTTGACCAGAGGCGCAGGACTATGCAACCAAAAGCATGCTACTGTAATACCAAAGGTGATGGACTGAGCTAGCAGAGGTGAGTTATTGTTATGCCAAAGGCGGTTACCAAAAGTGAGCTACTGTACCACCATGGGCGAGTTGTTGTAATACCAGAGGCGCTGAAGTAGTGTGTGATGTTTTTAAAGTCAAATTTGACAGATTTGGTTATGGTTTTGATTGGATTTGTCTTTGGCAAGAGAAAACACAGCAAACAAGTGGTCAAAAAAGGACTGACACAACAGATAGTGTATCTTTGAGGCTTACAAAAAAGCCCAATGTTTCCACAAGTATAAGATGTTTGAAATTAATAACAAGCACTTTTTATCCCTAAAGACAAGGTTTCATTGCAGTAGATCAGCTCACAGCTTAATACTCTATCGATAAAAATATCATTCCATAAATGTGTCAGATATTTTGTATCTTTGTGAGAGACGATAGGTAGGGATATCTCACCCTCCTCTTGGAAAGCTCAAGTAGGTCACAAGAGCTTTATGGCCAAGGGAATACTATCTCTTCTCAAGGGAGTCGATGGTGAGTATCTTAAGGACTTAAATCGATTCCCCTTGCACTAATGATTACCGCAATGTTCAGAGGTAGATCAGGTAGTCTCTATCTAGAATGGTTCTTAGTGACTTTGAGGGACCAACACCTTACGAGCAATGCAACAAGCTACTAAAATCTTTAACCAATCCTACTAAGAGTATCAAACACTTCGTTCAATGTGAAAATCATTTCCACAAAGAGCTAGTACACCTCTTTTCAGTTTGGCACCACAAGGTAAGGCTGACGTCAGTTAGGACTTGGCTTTCGCCTTATCCCTCTTATATAGCAGTTCAAAGGAAAACTCCACTAAGGGTCATCCCTTTTGGATGAAATGCAATCCAAAAGCAGGCCCTTCTAAAGGAAATACTGAAAAATGTAAGAGCATGCATGTCAAACAAAGGTTTAATTGTCCCGTTATAAGAAAAATAAGGTGCAACTAAATTAGGCACACACACATTTGTAGTTGTCAATTGTCCCTTATGAAATTGAAATGTTTGGCATTCAAGTCCATTGTCCCTTAGAAAATTGAGGTGTTTTCGCATACATGTCCATTGTCCCTTAAGAAAAGCAGTATGTTCCTAAGACTTAAATTGCCAAAATGATTTGTTTAATTATCCTTTAAGAAGGCAATGTGTTTCTAAGACTTAGTGAGATAAATCAAGATTTCTTCAATGTTCATCCTGCATGAACATGTTAAAAACACCTATTTGCTCTGTGTGAGTGATAAGAGGCTGCAGCAAGTCAATTAGTTCCAAAAAAATCACAAGTTAGCAAAAACTAAACAATTTGACCAAAAGCGAGTTACTGCTACGATGTGATGCAGACCAGAAGCATGGTATTATACTTCCAGAAGTTCTGAACCATATCCAAAAGCATTGTATCATGCGTCTGAAAGCGTGATACTGTAAAGCCAAATGCGTTGCGCTGTCTCAGATCACAAAAATGTTAGGTTCTGTCAAAATAACTAGATCCAAATACGATTTTATCATTGATCTACTGTTCTAAGAAGTAATATCTGATAGATCTGTATCCCAAACTCAAGAAAACTAAGAAGGTGTAGTAATAAGATAGGTTAACTCCAATATCAAAAATACCCCTAAATAAATCAGCTTAGGAAGTATTAAGATAGTTGAATAGACAAATACAATAGCTTGTCAGATAAATCAACAGGTATGTAATGAATAAACCCTTGCAAAAACACCAACTAAAGTTAGAAAACCTAAATAGCCAAAAGTGCTAAACGATACTACCAAGAGCGTCGTTCTGTGTTACCAAAAGTGCTTCTCTGTGCTACCAGAAGCGCCATAGCATCGCCTGAGGGCGCTGTACTGTATCTCCAGAAGCGCTTTAGGATACTACCAAAAGTGATTTTCTGTGTCTCTTGCATTGTATCGTACTGTGACTTCAAAAAAAAATCAATTTTTCAAAGAAAAAGAGAGATTAGTGGGTCCCACCAGGCGTGCCAGAATGTGTATGAGGAAAAATTGATTAAATCAAACTAAGCAAATCAAAAACCCAATAACATAAAGAGAACTGATCTAAATAAAAGCCATTATAAATAAATCAATAAAACATGAAAGCTTTTACCAAGATTTGTATTGTTCCCTTTGGATTGAATGTAGATTGCTCAATGTAGTTGTGAAACCATGGTTGCAACAAGCAATTGTAGTGCTCAAAAGATCAATCTTAAGATATTGTAAAGTAGCTCAAATGGATGCGATGTATGCTCAAAGCGCTGTTAAGTATGCCTGAGAATAAGTGATCAAAGAGAGACGTAATGAAGGAGATGAGGCGGGTTTATATAGGTTTCCACAAAGATCAATCAATAGTCCAGATAATTCAGAAGAATCAACGGAGGAGAAAAATTGAGGAACGTGCAACGAATAAGAAGAAAACAAGTGTCACAAAAAAGCTATTTTATTTTGAGTTAAACACTTTCTTTTCTAAAGATAAGACATGATTTTCATAAATTAGAAAGCTTTTTTCTAATTTAAGAGAAATTGATAAAAACAAGGTTGAGTGAATAAATAACTCAACTTGAGATTTGCTTTTGCATGATTTGAGAGAAATTAAATAAAATATTATTTAATTTTGTGTGTATGGAGAAGAAGGCTTATTTTTAGAAGATTTGAAAGATATTTGAAGAATTTGAAAGCAAATTAAATAAATAAATTTATTTAATTCTTGTGCATGATTTGGAAGAATAAATAAAATATTGTATTTATTTTATTTTTAGAGAATGAGAGAATTTAAATAAATTTGATTTTCTTTATTTAAATTTGGAAGAATCAATTTGACTTAATTAAATAATTGGGAATTATTTAATTGTTTGGATAAGAGGGAATTTGTGATGAATTAATTAAATAATGGGATTTATTTAATTAATGGAGACTTGAGATTTGGAAAGAAGATAAAATAATAGAGGAATTTGATTTAATTAATTAAATAATGAGAATTTATTCAATTAATTTTGAATTAAGGAGATTTAGAAGAATTTGGTGAAATTAATTAAATAATTAGATTACTTAATTAATGTTGAAATGCAGGTGATTAGAAGAATTAGACGAAATGCAAGTAGTGCAATGACTCGGTCATTTTAGGGTGTCTACACATGTCCTACAACCATACCATTCCATGAGACCACATTTCTTTGAGGCATCATGTCAAATAGTTCACTCACCTTGTCTATGCCTCCACATTTTGCATACATGTCTTCTAGGGCAGTTGCAACTACAACATTTTTCAAATTTTCAATAGACAACATTTTTTTTGAGGCATCATTCAATGCAACTACAACATTTGATAAAATTTCCATATGCATTTTGTAAGAATGCATTTGATAAATTTCCATGCTTCTAATCATAATAATCAAGGTTATGAGACAACAAGGTTATGGAATAGCTCTTGTCATGTCATATGAGGAGATCATGGCCACAATACCATCAAGATGTGAATTTAAACAACAAATTTCCATCTATCCAAACCCTACCATCGTACACAATCAAGAAGGCTTTAGTTTCATGCAGTGGAAAGGTGTTAGGAGTAACATTTTGTATTCCAAGCTCATGGGGCTGAACGGATAGTGCTAATACATCGGGGTGGGAGGTTAAATGCTAGGGGAGGTCTGTCCACAATAATCTCTCTCAGTTTTGTTTGACTCCAGTCCGTTTGACCGTGCTAAAATCAAACGCATTCTTGCAAAATGCTTCAATTTCCTGTAGTGGAAAGATGCTAGGAATGACATTTTGCATTCCATAGATCGTAGGGCCAAAATGACTTCACCAACACGTCAAGTTGGGCAGGTAAATACCAGGGGAGGTCTCGTTTCATGTGCCAAGTGCCCCAGTCATTTGGGGTTGTGCGTTACTGATAAAGTCCCTTAAGATCCCTAAGATGAAAAAACTTCTGAACTTTGACAGGGCAGTTCTCAGAATTTATTGTAGCTAGGAACATTTTGTTTGGACCTACAGGGGCATGTGGGGTCCATCTATAATAACATCTCTTAGTTTCATTCAACTACTATCTATTTGATCGTGCTGAAATTAAACGCATTCTTGCAAAATGCTTCAGTTTCATTCAGTAGAAAGGTTACCAGGTGCCATATTTTTTTATTTTCTCATCGTGGGCTGAACTGGCTACACCAACATGTTGGGGTGGGCCAGAAAATGGTAGGGAAGGTCATGTTTCATGTGCCAAGCATCCCAATTGTTCGAGGCTATAAGCTACCAACAAAGTCAAAAGTTGCTAACACTAAAATTTTGCATTCCATAGGTCTTGGGAGTGAAATGACTATGCCAACACGTCTAGTGGGCAAATAATGCTAGGGGAGGTCTCGTTTCATGTGCCAAGTGTCTCAGTCATTCTAGGCTGCAAGCTACTGGCAAAGGTGCTAGGAGTGACATTTTGCATTCCATAGCTCGTGGGGCCTAACTAACTTCGCTAATGCATCGGGATGGGTGGGTAAATGCTAGGGGAGGTCTCATTTTGTGTGCCAAGCACCCCAATCATTCGAGGCAGCAAACTACTGACAAAGTCCCTTAAGATCCCTAAGATGAAAAACTGCCAAAATTTGACGGGATAGTTCTCAAAATTCATGGCACCTAGGAACGTTCCATTTGGGCCTACAGGTGCATGGGTAGTCCATCTATAATAACTTCTCTCGATTTCATTCAACTCCTGTCCATTTGATCGTACCAGAATCAAACACATTCTTGCAAAATGCTTCAGTTTCATGCAGTGGAAAGGATGCCAGGTGCCATATTTTTTGTTTTACTCATCGTAGAGCCAAACTAACTATGCCAACACATCTGAGTGGGTAGGTAAATGTTAGGGGGGTCTCATTTCATGCACCAAGTGTCTCAGTTGTTCCAGGTTGTAAGCTACAGGTAAACTTGAAAGGTGCTAGGAGTGACATTTTGCATTCCATAGCTCCTGGGGCCGAACGGACTTTTCCAATGCATCAAGATGGGTGGCTAAATGTCAAATGAGGTCTTGTTTCATGTGACAAGTGCCACAATCATTTGGGGTAGTAGGTTACCAGTAAAGTCCCTTAAGAACCCTAAAATGAAAAAACTTGCAAACTTTGACGGGGTAGTTCTCAAAATTTGTGGTAGCTGAGAATGTTTCATTTGGACCTACAAGTGCATGTGGGTTTGTCTAAAATAACCTCTCTCGGTTTCATTCAACTCCTGTCCATTTGATCATGCTAGAATCGAATGCATTCTTGCAAAATGCTTCAGTTTCATGCAGTGGAAAGGTTGCCAAGTGGAATATTTTTTGTTCTGCTCATCATGGAGCCAAACTGACTATACCAACATGTCTAGGTAGGTGGGTACAATGCTATGGTAGGTCTTGTTTCATGCGTCAAGTGTCTCAGTCATTCTAGGTTGCAAGATATTGGCAAACTTGAAAGGTGCTAGGTGTCAGTAGCTTGCAAGCCAGAACAACTGGGACACTTGGAACACAAAACAAGACCTTCCATACCATTTACCCAACCACCCTGATCTGTTGGCATAATCTATTCGGCCCCATGATGAGAAGAACAAAAAATATGGCACTGGGAACCTTTCCATTGCATGAAACTGAACCATTTTGCAAGAATGTGTTTGATTGAGGTATGGTCAAATAGACATGAATTGAACAAAACTAAGAGAGTTTATTATACATCGACCCCACATGCACCTGTAGCTCCAAATGGAATGTTCTCAGCTACCATGAATTTTGAGAACTGCCCTATCAAAGTTTGGCAATTTTTTTGTCTTAGCGATCTTAAGGGACTTTGCCAGTAGCCTGCTGCCCCCAACGACTGGGGGGCTTGGCACATGAAACGAGACCTCCCCTAGCCTTTACCTACCCACCCAGACGTGTTGGCAAAGTTAGTTCGGCCCCACAAGCTATGGAATACAAGATGTCACTCCTAGCACCTTTTGAGTTTGTCGATAGCTTGCAGCTTGGAACGAATGAGACACTTGGCCCATTAAAAGAGACCTCCGCTAGGATTTACCTGCCCACCTAGACATGTTGGTGCAGTCATTTCACACCCAAGACCTATGGAATGCAAAATTTTAGTGTTAGGAACTTTCTACTTTGTCGGTAGCTTACAGCCTCGAACGACTGAGATGCTTGGTGCATGAAACGAGACCTCCCCTAGAATTTACCCACCCACCTAGATGTGTTGGCATAGTTGGTTCATCTCCACGATGAGTAGAACAAAAAATATGGCACTTGGCAACCTTTCCACTGCATGAAATTGAAGCATTTTGTAAGAATGTGTTTGATATCGACACGGTTAAACAGATAGGAGTTGAATGAAACTCAGAGAGGTTATTATAGACGGACTCCACATGTACCTGTAGGTCCAAGAAGAACTTTCCTAGTTGCCACAAATTTTGAGAACTGCCCCGTCAAAGTTTGGCAGTTTTTTTGTCTTAGGGATCTTAAGGGACTTTACCGATAACCTGTTTCCCCAAATGACTAGGGCACTTGTCACATGAAACAAGACCTCCCTTGGCATTTATCCACCCACCCCGATGCATTGGCAAAGTCCGTTCATCCCCAAGAGCTATGGAATGCAAAATGTCACTCCTAGCACCTTTCCACTGTATGAAACTGAAGCATTTTGCAAGAATGTGTTTGATTCTGGCATTGTCAAAAAAAATTGAGAGAGGTTATTGTGGACAAACCCCACATGCACCTGTAGGTCCAAAGAAAATATTCCCATCTCCCACGAATTTTGAGAATTGCCCTGTCAAAGTTTGGTAGCTTTTTCATCTTATGGATCTTAAGGGACTTTGTCGGTAGCCTACCGCCCCAAATGACTGGTGTGCTTGGCACATGAAACAAGACCTCCCCTGGCATTTACCTACCCACACCAATGTGTTGGAAAAGTTTGTTTGGCCCCACAAGTTATGGAATACAAAATGTCACTCATAGTACCTTTCCACTGCATGAAACTAAAGCATTCTGCAAGAATGCATTTGATTCTGGCATGATCAAATGGACTGGAGTTGAACAAAACCAAGGGAGGTTATTGTGGATGGACCACACATACACCTATAGGTCTAAACAAAACATTCCCAACTACCATGAATTCTAGGAACTACTCCATTAAAGTTTCGTAGTTTTTTCATCTTAGGGATCTTAAAGGACTTTGTCGGTAGCTTGCTACCCCAAATGAGTGGGGCACTTGGCACATGAAATGAGACCTCCCCTAGCATTTATCCACCCACCCTAATGTGTTGGCACAGTTCGTTCAGCCCTAGGAGCTATGGAATGCAAAATGTCACTCCTAGCACCTTTCCACTGCATGAAACTAAAGCATTTTGGAACAATGTGTTCCTTGCCACCCTAGCCAAACAAAATTAATACTTGCAAAATTGAGGCAGGTGTTTGTAAGTGTACCTGACATTCACCTATACATGTAAAGAAGATATTCCTAGGTGTCACAATTTGATGGAATGGTCGATCCAAAGTTTTGTCACATTTTTGTTCTTAAGGCTCTTGACAAATTGTCTGTGTTCGATATAGCCAAGAACGACCATGAGGATTTGCCACTGAAAAGACATCACCCTAGCACTTACCCACCCACCCAGATGTGTTGACACCATTTTTTTGGCCCTGGGAGATGCCTATCCTAAAAATTTAGTCATAATACCTTTCTAGTAGTTGGAAATTTGATACTATAAAGAAGTTCTCACTTGATCCAATGTCTTATAGGGCATCAATTGAGGCTACCCTTATCGCTGCTATCAATTATTTTTCATTAAAACTCATTTAACACTCATTATGGAATAGTAACATCATTAAAATAAATTAGAACTCATAGTAACATCATTAAAACTCATTATGAAATAGAAAGTAAAGGACATATCACAGTGAAATAATCATGAAAACCCACTTTACTTTCCATCGAAAGGTAACTTCATAAGGATTATGCCTACCTCCATCATACTAAAATTTTGAATGCAAATGCAATTGCACTATTTAGCTAAAATGAGTAGCTAAAATATACAATGTGAAATGAGGATAGAAAAGAAAACTAACATACCTTTCTGTCATTTCACTAATTCAATCTAATGAACCATCAAGGTCTATTCTACTCTTTATTGTGTTGAGTATTGCCTCGTGATCAGACTCACGAACCTTCCATAAGGTCCTATTCAATGGTCTACCACCATATTTGATCAAATAAACATTTGAAGCCACAATAAGGTTAGAATAATGAAGAATCTTCCTATGTGGCTCAATCTCCTTGAACACCCACACATCAAACTTCTTCAGTGGGTACCTTCTAAGCTATGTTCCAGTAACAATCACTGATCTTGTAGGGTACTTGATGTTTTCTCCATCTATAATAGGGGAATCTAATTTCTTTTTTGCCTCAACACAACAACAAAAATAATAATCTATCCCTTCTTCATTGTCTTTAGCTGCAATAACTACATAAACATGCCCTGCATTGATACATGCATTTAGTTTGATGATTATAACTTCAACAATACAATATTCAATTTTTAAAAATTTGAATACTGATAATATACCTAGTTGTACCAGATCTGACACATGGTCAAAATCAATTGATGATTCAATCTCTATCTTTTGTAGTGTTGTCGGTAGTCAATACATGTCAACCAAGCTTAGGCCTCTTGTACACCATTCATCAACCCACTACTTTACCTCACAATCATACCAAGCTTCATATGTACATGAAGAATAGAAGCATGCCATATGCCACCTATGAATACTCCATGAACCTGCATTAGAGCTTCTAAAAGAGTGTAGCTCACTCAATCATGTCAATGTACAATAGTCCTCATATTTTGCAATGTTAGTATCATCAACCAACCAAAAATATCTACGAACTCTAGACTTACCTTCACTACTTGGACCCATTGTAGTGTTACATCATTCAACAATAGATCTTGCATCTGTCAACTTTGCATTCTCTTTGTACTTTTGTTGGATCTAGGGCATACAACTGAGAGGGGGGGTGAATCAGTTGTATAAAACTTCTTCTTTCTTCAATCACTTGATTCTTTTTGTTAGTTAATGGTATATCAATTAATCATCTATGAAAGTAAAATGCATAAACACAAGAGCAGATAAACATCAACACATTGAACACCAAGATTTTGATGTGGAAAACCTGGTTAAGGGAAAAACCACGGGGTGATTAACCCAAGGATTATTCTCTGTTAAAAGAATAAGAAAAAGAATGGCACTTCCCAATTTGGGCTCACTGCCCGAGCACACTGCTCACAAAGAGGCCCACTGCCTACAAGGAGACACACTATCTACAAAGTGATAAGAATCATAGTCTTGAACTAGAGAATGACATCTCTACCATGTCTGGATCAGTTCCATTTAAGCCCAAAAAAACCCCTACTCTACCTTTCGCACTTCTCTTTGCTCCCCTATACTCATTCACTCCATCACACCAACAAAATGAACTCACAGACCTTTATTTATACAAGACATCAACTTAGGAACAATCATCTAAGTCAGCAATCAACCATAAGAATATCTGCAAGATAAATAACACATCCAGTCGGCCATCACAAGAACATTCGCGAGATGAACAACTCATCCGGTAGGCTAATCAGAACAAGAACTTCATCCGAAAGAATATCTTTGATTCCGGGCTCTACCATCAATGCGGACCAACAACACAACCTAAACATGATCCATGGACATTTCCAAGCCTTCCTGAATGACCAGGTACATCTGCGCTTCCTCTACTTACTGGAATCTCTTCTCTTCCTTATCTGGAACTTCAAGAACACAGTCTGTCGCCACTGTCACAATGCAAAAGGTACTTCTGGACCTCTAAATCATTCACAATTTGAGATGACATGTCACAAGAACATCCCAAACACTCCTTCCAATCTGCAGATTAGGATTATACAATTCCGGACCCCACCGGACCTTTCTGTCACCTCTGAACACTTGCCGGAACCGGTTCCACACCGACAGCCACAACTCCTTCAAATCTTTATGTGAACCTCTGAAATCTTAACTGAAGCATCTCAAGACTCATATCTATAAACCATTTAATCAGCATCCTCCGGTTCGCATCCTATATAATAGATTTGCCTTCTTTTTATCACTGTTCTTCACTGTTCCTGACTGAGGCTAATTTTCTCAATATCCTCAGCACACTGCTCATTGAATCCTTCTTGTCAATGCAATATGAGTATGTTGACATCAATGACAATACTGGTTCACCTCACACTTGCAACAATCTCCCCCTTTGTCATTGATGGCAACATATGATGTGAAAAACCATCAAGACAAGAACTTCTCCTTTCTGTCACAGCTCCCCCCATCAGCAACATGTCTTCTCCTTATTTACTGCTCCCCCTTTGATCATTAGCCACTTGTTTTTCACATGTCTTCTCTCCCCCTTTGACATCAATGGTAAAGGGCTCATACTTGCAATTTTAATATGTCAGAATCATACCAGCTGCTCCCCCTTAGTAGCAGCTTCCTATCATCAATCCGGATCACAAGATATGACTGTGATATCCACTGGACTGATGCACATCAGTGCATCCTAGTTCATCACCGGAGGGGCCATGACCCCTAACTTCTCCCAGAGATATTCAAAAGAGTCCTTGGGAAGAAGTTTAGTAAAGATATCAGCAATCTGATCCTCGGAGGGAACATACTCCAATCTGACTTCTTCCTTGTTCACTTGTTCTCTTAAACAGTGAAACTTGATAGATATGTGCTTAGTTTTAGAATGCAGTACCAGATTCTTAGAGATATTAATTGCACTTGAATTATCACAGAAAATTGTGATAGGCTCCTCATATTCAACTTTAATGTCTCTTAGCATCTGCTTCATCCATAAGATTTGAGTGCAACTACCTGCTGCTGCAATGTATTTTGCTTCAGTTGTAGACAGAGATATTGCATCTTGTTTCTTGCTTAACCAAGAAACCAATCTCTTTCCCAAAAAGAATGCTCCTCCACTGCTGCTCTTCCGATCATCCACATCTCCTGCCCAATTTGCATCTGTGTAAGCATGAAGAGAGAAGTCTGGATCTCTAGGATACCATAGACCATACTCAATTGTTCCTTTCAAGTACCTAAAAATTCTTTTGATTGCCCTAACATGAGATTCTCTAGGATCAGCTTGGAATCTTGCCACAAGACCAACAGCCTGCATTATATCTGGTCTAGTCTGAGTGAGATACAATAATCCACCAATCATTGATCTATACTTTGTCTGATCTACCTTTGGGGAGTCATCATCTTTGCTCAACTTACATCCGGTTGCCATGGGAGTATTCATTGGCTTTGAATCTTCCATACCAAATTTTTTTAACAATTCTTTCACATATTTGGTCTGAGAAATGAAGATCCCTTTCTTTGTTTGAGTAATTTACAGACCCAAGAAAAAATTCATTTCACCAAGCATGGACATTTCAAACTCACTTTTCATCTGATTTGCAAAGGTTTTGCACATACTATCTCTTCCTCTAAAAATGATATCATCCACAAATACTTCAACAATCAGAATGTTTTCATGATCAATTTTGAAATATAAGTTACTGTCAGTAGTACCTTTATTGAATCCAATCTGCACAAGATGCTTATCCAACCTTTCATACCATGCTCTTGGGGCTTGCTTTAATCCATACAATGCTTTCTTCAACTTGCAGACCATATCATCATTATCAGACAATTGAAATCCATCCGGTTGTTCAATATAAACTTCTTCTTCCAGATCACCATTTAGGAAGGCAGACTTGACATCCATCTGATATACCTTGAAGTCTTTAAAAGCAACAAATGCAAGGAATAATCTGACTGCTTCAATTCTTGCCACCGGAGCAAAGGTTTCTTCAAAATCAATTCCTTCTATTTGAGAGTAGCCTTTGCAGACCAATCTAGCTTTGTTTCTGATTACTTCACCAGCTTCATTCAGTTTGTTCCGAAAAACCCATTTGGTTCCAATCACATTCCTATCTCTAGGTCTGGGAACAAGATCCCAAGTATGGTTTTTCTCAATTTGCATCAATTCATCTTTCATTGCTTTGGTCCAGTTTTCATCATTGCAAGCTTCATTTATTGTTTTAGGTTCAATCTTTGAAATCAGACAACATTCATCCTGATTTTGAGCAACATTCCTTCTAGTTTGCACACCTTTGTTTTTGTCACCTATGATCTGATCTTCAGAGTGGTTCTGTATTACATACCTTGGAATTTTGGGAGAATTCTACACTACTGCTTCTTGATCAGGCTCATTCAGACCTATCTCTTCTTCCTGATTTACCGGATCAGGATGACTCTGACTTACCGGAGAGGATTGAGTTCCTTGAACTTGATCATCTTGGTCATCCTCATCAAACTCATAAAACCTTGAGGGCTTCTCAATTCCTTCATCAACTTTCACATTAGTGCTTTCTACCATCTTCCTCAATCTCTTATTGTAACACCGGTATGCTTTGCTTTGAGTGGAGTAACCCAAAAAAATTCCTTCATCACTTCTAGCATCAAACTTTCCTAGATCTTCATCTCTTTTAATATAACACTTGCTACCAAATACTCTGAAATATTTCACAGTAGGAGTGATGCCAAACCAAAGTTCATAGGGGGTCTTACCGGTGTTGTTTCTGATTTAAACTTGATTGAGAGTGTAGACTACAGTGCTAATAGCTTCTTTCCAAAACATTTGAGGAACATTTGCTTCCAACATCATTGTTCTGGCAGCTTCTTGGATGGTCCGGTTCTTTCTCTCAACTACTCCATTCTGCTGTGGAGTCCTAGGAGCAGACAACTATCTTCTTATACCCTGCTTTTCACAAAAGTCAATGAACTCACCAGATGTAAATTCACCACCTCTGTCAGACCTTAGACACTTTAGTTTCAATCCGGTTTGATTCTCTACCATAGCTTTGAAGATTTTGAATTTCTCCAGGGCTTCTGATTTCTCCTTTAGGAAGGTAACCCACATCATCCGGGAATGGTCATCAATTAGCAACATGAAATATCTATCACCTTGTAGACTCTTGATTCTTGTCAGACCACAGAAATTAGTATGTACTAATTCCAACAATCTGGTAGAGGACTGATCTTTGCTTTTGAAAGAGACTCTGGTCTGTTTTCCTAGCTGGCATTCTTTGTACAAACTATTTGTAGGTTTCATCAATTTTGGAAGATCTCTTACAGCCTGAGTATTGCTTATCTTGATGATGTTATCAAAATTTACATGACACATTCTTCTATACCATAACCAACTCTGATCAATTTGAACAAACAGACAACTTTTATTTGAACCAACCAAATGAAAGATATTACCTTTTGTCTAAGTACTAGATGCAATTTTAGTTCCGAAACTTGTAAAGATTCTGCATTTTCCATTCTTGAACTGGAGATCATAGCCTTTGTCCACTAACTAACCAACACTGAGAAGATTGTGCTTCAATCCTTCAACATATAGTACATTACCTGTCTTGCTCTTTCCATCAAAGGAAATAGTTCCCCTACCTCTGATTCTGCCAGCAGAATTGTCACCAAACTTTACCATTCCTCCTTCATACCTTTCCAAATCCAAGAACTTATTCTTGTCACCTGTCATATGGTGAGAACATCCACTGTCAATAACCCAATCATCCTTTTCTTCTATTTAAGCAGCCAAAGCTTTTTCCACAACATTGTGATTGACAGATTCAGAGGATATTGAATCTTCTTCCTTGATGGCAATAAACACCCATTCATTTCCAGCTTTGCTTCCTAGTTCTGATTCATCATCTGTTACTCCTTCATTGTCATCTTCTTCATGAACATAATAGCAGTTCTTTTGAAACCTTTGTCTATTAGTATTAGACCTTGCAGATCTTTCTAGACATCTTGAAGCAAAATGACCAATCTTATTGCAGTTGAAGCACTTAAGGGGTAGTTTTCCTTCATACTTACCGGTTCCTCTTGGCAGTCTCTTTGCAATGAGGGCTTCAAGTTGAGCTATTTCTGCTTCTTCTTCTTCCATGTCTCTTCTTGCTTGATCATACCATGACATTTTTCTTGAAGAGTTTTCTCCCGGATCAAATCTCTGTTTGCCTTTCACATAGGCACTGGCTTTGAAAGCAGATTCAGTCTTGGGAGGATCATCTCCAAACTCGGTCATTTCAAATGCAGCCAGTTTGCCAGCCAATTGTTCTCTAGTGACAGTTGTGTGGGCTTTGAATTCATCAATGGCAGTAACCTTGATTTTGTAGGCAGTAGGAAGGGATCTGAGGATTTTGCAAACAATCTCATTTTCATCCAGAGTTCCGCCAGCATTTCTAATTCCACATACCAGCTCATTCACTCTTGGCATAAAGGTAGTGATGTTTTCATCATCTCTCATCTTCAATCTTTCAAATTTCCCTTTCAGACTTTGCAACCTTGCGCTCTTGACAAACTCATCTCCTTCATACAGAAGTTCCAGTTTAGTCAGAATCTCATATGCAGTTGGTAGGTCAATAACATTTGAGAGATCTGAGTCATTCAATGCGCTTAACAGAGCTTCCTTGGTCCGCAGATTGTTTTAAGCATCTTTGATTTCATTCAGAGTTGTCGGACCACCTTGTGGAGGTATATATGGTTTTGAGACCATGGCCAAGTATGCTTTTCCCATGCATTCCAAGTGACATTTCATTCAACCTTTCCAGAGAGTGAAGTTGGTTTCATCGAACTTCAGACTATCCTTCTTGTATGATGACATCCTGGATCTCCTCAAGCGGTTAAGCTCCTTTCAAAGGAACTTGGCTCTGATACCAATTGTTGGATCTAGGGCATACAACTGAGAGGGGGGGGTGAATCAGTTGTATAAAACTTTTTCTTTCTTCAATCACTTGATTCTTTTTGTTAGTTAACGGTATATCAATTAATCATCTATGAAAGTAAAATGCATAAACACAAGAGCAGATAAACATCAACACATTGAACACCAAGATTTTGACGTGGAAAACCCAGTTAAGGGAAAAACCACGGGGTGATTAACCCAAGGATTATTCTCTGTTAAAAGAATAAGAAAAAGAATGGCACTTGCCAACTTGGGCTCACTGCCTGAGCACACTGCTCACAAAGAGGCCCACTGCCTACAAGGAGACACACTATCTACAAAATGATAAGAATCACAATCTTGAACTAGAGAATGACATCTCTACCATGTCCGGATCAGTTCCATTTAAGCCCAAAAAAACCCCTGCTCTGCCTTTCGCACTTCTCTTTGCTCCCCTATACTCATTCACTCGATCACACCAACAAAATGAACTCACAAACCTTTATTTATACAAGACATCAACTTAGGAACAATCATCTAAGTTGGAAATCAACCATAAGAATATCTGCAAGATAAATAACACATCCGGTCGGCCATCACAAGAACATTCACGGGATGAACAACTCATCTGGTCGGCTAATCAGAACAAGAACTTCATCCGAAAGAATATCTTCGATTCCGGGCTCTACCATCAATGCAGACCAACAACACAACCTAAACATGATCCATGGACATTTCCAAGCTTGCCTGAATGACCAGGTACATCCGCGCTTCCTCTACTTACTGGAATCTCTTCTCTTCCTTATCCGAAACTTCAAGAACACAGTCTGTCACCACTGTCACAATGCAAAAGGTACTTCTGGACCTCCAAATCATTCACAATTCGAGATGACACGTCACAAGGACATCCCAAACACTCCTTCCAATCCACAGATTAGGATTATACAATTTCAGACCCCACCGAACCTTTCTGTCACCTCTGAACACTTGCCGAAACGGGTTCCACACCGACAGCCACAACTCCTTCAGATCTTTATGCGGACCTCTGAAATCTTAACTGAAGCATCTCAAGACTCATATCTATAAACCCTTTAATCAGCATCCTCCAGTTCGCATCCTATACAATAGATTTGCCTTCTTCTCATCACTGTTCTTCACTGTTCCTGACTGAGGCTAATTTTCTCAATATCCTCAGCACACTGCTCATCGAATCCTTCTTGTCAATGCAATATGAGTATGTTGACATCAATGACAATACTGGTTCACCTCACACTTACAACAACTTTAACTCTTCTCATGCCAATGCTCTTTTGATACATGCTCCTATACCATCATGATCTCCCTTTCCATGCCCAACCTCAAAAAAATTCCACATATGTTGAACACCATTCATCTTATGCATCCTGCTCATCCAAAAGAACATCCACGCATTCTTAAATTGTGATGCACAATTATCTAACCATATGATATGCTGACGAAATGATATGCTCCTACTAGCCAAATCACAGTAGAACATCTCAAAGCAACCTTGCACAAACTCTGTAGAATGTGTGCAATCATCACTAATATAAAAATGATACTCCCTTAAGATCTTCCTATCATCCTTTGTAGTATCTTTTGCATGCATGAATAGTGTATGCACAAATATAGCAACCTGTGTGGAGTTATAATATTGTGCTTGCACCTCACGTTGTCGCTGCAGTGTGTAGTTCTCTGCAAAGTCAACAACTGATACGATGGTACCAAGTGAAAACGTGTCCTTACATAACTTGAATTGTGTGTCCAACCATCGAGCTCTATGGGCATTCCTTGCATACTTGTACACTATACTATCACGAAATGTAGACATAAACTGATACACTTGAATCTTTTGAATAACCAAATCACACATCTTTGCTTCTTTACCATCTTTTGTATTGTAGGTCATTGTTTTATACTTGTCAAACGCTACTAGTTCGTTTCCAAGACCATGTGTGCTTTCCATATGTTCACATATTGGTTTTGCAAGCCACCATAACACTGACATGTGTCATCCAAGCATGATTTCTTGTAGAATATTTAACCTTTCTCTCTTTGACATAAAACTATTGATATGAAGTCTCTGGAAGATGTTGGTGGGGCACGTATGGCACAATCCTGCAAAACATTGTTAGTATGCAAATCTAAACATATAGACCAATAAACATCAAAATGGTTAGAAAATTCAATATGTAATCTACAACAACAAGTATTGAGTGTGTGATTTATTTTGACTTAGAAATGTTTTAGAATTCCAAAATATCTTTGACAAATTTTAACTTGAGGATACATCTCTTGAAATTTTAGGAAAAAATGTGTTTAAGTCACATGCAAAAAATGCTTTGGATGTCGCTTACGGTTTCAACAACCAATTCTCCTTCTCACATCTCTTGAATTAGGAGATACTCTTGTATTATTTTTCCAAAATTCTTCGATGAGGGATCTCAATGCTTCAACAACTTTGTCTTTCTATGGGAGTCTCCCAAAGAATGCCCACAATTCATTAGTGTTTGAGTCCTCAACTCTTTCACGTCTTCCAACAGCTCTCATTAGAGTTTTTCTACTTATTTTCAATGCTTGACTTGTCTTTCTAATGAGACAAGCTTTCTTTTTTTGTTGGCTTACTATTGTCGATGTAATGACACATTGTGTGGCATTACTATCTTTGGTCATGAGGTGGAACCCACACTCTCATATGCACTCATTAGATTCTTGACAATTGATTTTTCACTTGAGGTATCTAATATTCTTAGGCCAAGAGTCTTCATAGTGGGCCTAAATTTTAGATTTCTCATCAATTCAACAAATAGTTGACATCTTTCAGTTTCATTTAAATTCTCAAAGAATGATTTCCATATCTTATTGGCATATCTCTGGCAAGTGCACTTGGGAAAGTTATCCTGCATGAGCTTCAACACATTCTCATCAATATCAATTAGAAACTTAGGCTTCCTATGCAAAATTCTAGGAGGTGTTTTAATTGGTAAAATTGACTCAACATTAAGAATTTCTTCAATATTTACTTGAGATGGGATATATGACATACCTTCAATTGGGGATGAAAAAGATGAAAAAGCTTCAAGTTGAGATGGAGAAGATGGTGTACCTTAAACTTGACGTATGAATGATGTCGTGCCACCAACTTAAGAAGAAAATGAAGATGTACCTTCTACTTCACTTGTTAAAGATGGAGTGTCTTCAATTCGAGAAGATAATGATGGTGTTGAACCTTCAACTTGTGGATGATGGAGTGCCTCCAACTTGGAGATTCACTTTCCTCATTACACGAAGGTTTTGCATTCATTCCCTTTGTGCCGCCAATTCCATTTCTCTCTTAGCTTCATTAGATGTGTCATGTTCCTCTTCAATTGGAAATGGTGGAATGTCTTCTTATATGGTTGACAATTTCTTACTTTCTTGAATTCACCTCATTCTTTCTCTTTTCCTCTCATTATCAGCTTCACAGTCTTCTGGTGTTAGAGTCTTTGCTTGTTTCCTTGGCATGGTGATGATTTCTACAAGCATGATAAATAAGATAATGATAATTAGAAATTTTATAATGACAATGAATAGTGGGGTAAGTGCACAAAGATGAGGGACCAAAATGGGGTCTTAAGATGCCACTTTTACCTGAAATTAGGAAACATTGATGTTTGATGAAAATTTGAAGATGGAACAAAAAAAAGAGTTGTAGTGCTTTGAATCTAGTTTGTAAACTACTAATTTTCTTCACAAATGGTTGAGATTAAGGGGTTCAAAAAGGGGGAGCACACAAATTGGTCCTATTTTTTTCAAAAAAATATAACATAGCATCTGGTGTCCTCTCCCTAAAATGTTAACTTTTTTTAGTATTTCAATAATCACTCCAGTGAGAAATTAGCTAACACCATGTAGTCTATCCCTGATTGTTTTGATAGTTTTTTCATGAATAATTGATTTTTTAGTAATTTTCAAAGTGGACACATCCTGAAAAATAGAAATTTGAGCGTGCTCCCCCCTAAAATTTTTGAAAATTAATCAAAAATCATTTTTTTTAATACATGTAGAATGTAGTCTAGTTTCTAAAAATGTAACTTATTTCAAATTTTAATGAATGGTTAAAAAAATAAGTCAAAAATACTAGATAGTGGTTTTTGACAAAAAATGGACACACTAACAAAAGAAATTCAAGATGAAACCCTTAACCTACTCAAAATGTGAAAAAAAAATGGTTAGATAGCTAACAGAGAGCTTAAGATTATAGTGGTAGTTCTTTTTGGTTTTCATTGAAAAAAGTGCCATCCTGATGGGGAGCACACTCCAGATTATCTCTAGATTTTGCTAAAAACTAGTACAAACATGTCAAACCAAGCTCACCATAACGTGAGCATGTTATAATATGCTCGCATTATGGTGAGCTAAAACAACTCTCTCTCTCTGAGAGGGTGAGAGATAGGGAGATAGGGAAAAAGTGATATATAGGGAGAGAGAGAAAGAGATAGAGAGAGAGAGATAGAAAGAGAGTCACGATTTTGTATTTTCCATTTCCTTCATCGATAAGGGAGAGGGAGAGATAGGGAAATAGAGGAATGATAGGGGAGAAAGAGGTAAGAGATATGGAGATAGAGAGAGATAGATAGGTAGAGAGAGAGAGCAAATATATAGGGAGAGATAGGGAAAGATAGAGGAGAAAGAAGGGAGTGGTAGGATGATAGAGAGTGAGTGAGATGTCTAGATAGATAGGGAGATAGAGGTTTGGGGTTTCTCAAGTTTAGAGTATAGGGCTTAGGTTATGATTTAGGGGCATTATTTAGGGTTTACGGGATTAGAGAGAGAGACTACTTTTGACATGCAACCCTAAAACCTTTCAATCTCTCTGCCTATGTCTTTGGCCATGTCCATCACTCTCTATCTCCCTATCCCCACCCTTGCTCTCCTCTATATCTCCCTATTGGTCCTCTCTCCCTAAACCCTAAACCTCCAAACCTTAACATCTAAATAATGCCCCTAATCTCTAAACACTAAACCCTAAACTTGAGCAACCCTAAACACCCAAGCACCAAACCCCAAACACCTAGACCCTAAATCCAAGAAACCCTAAAACTCTATCTCCCTAAACTTGAGCAACCCTAAACTTGTAAACCCTAAATAATGCCCCTAAACCCTAAACCTAAGAAACCCTAAACAACTCTCTCTCTAGATAGAGAGTGAGGAACATATCCAGAGACATAGGGAGAGAGCCTGAGAGGTAGAGGGATGATAGATCTAGGGAGATAGGGAAGAGATAGGGAGATAGAGTTTTAGGGTTTCTTGGGTTTAGGGTTTAGGTGTTTGGGGTTTGGTGCTTGGGGTTTAGAGTTGCTCAAGTTTAGGGTTTAGTGTTTAGAGATTAAGGGTATTATTTGGATGTTAAGGTTTGGAGGTTTAGGGTTTAGGGAGTGAGGACCGATAGGGAGATATCTAGAGAAGAGTGAGGGGATAGATAGGGAGATAGAGAGTGATGGACATGGCCAAAGACATAGATAGAGAGATTGAGAGGTAGGGCAACGATAGAGATAGGGAGATAAAGGTTTAGGGTTTAAGGGAATTATTTAGGGTTCCTCAAGTTTAGGGAGAGAGATTGAGAGGTAGAGGGATGATAAAGATAGAGATATAGAGATTTAGGGTTTCTTGGGATTAGGGTTAGGGTTTAGGGGAATTGTTTAGGGTTTAGGGGCATTATTTAGGGTTTAGGGGAACTTAGGGTTGCTTGGGTTTAGGGTTTAGGGTTGCATGTCAAAAGCAATCTCTCCCTCTCTCTCTAAACCCCCAAACCCTAAATAATGCCCCTAAATTGTAACCCATAAACCCTAAACTTAAACAACCCCAAACCTCTATCTCCCTATATCTCCCTGATCTCCATATCTCTCTAGACATCTCACTCATGCTCTCTATCACCCTATCCCTCCCCTCTTTCTCCTTTATCTCTCCCTATTTGTCTCCTCTCTTTCTACCTATCTATCTCTCACTATCTCCATATCTCTTACCTCCTTCTCCCCTATCATTCCTCTATTTCCCTATCTCTCCCTCTCCCTTATCAATGAAGGAAATGAAAAAATAAAACTATGACTCTCTTTCTATATCTCTCTCCCTATATATCACTTTCTCCCTATCTCCCTCTCTCTCTCCTTCTCAGAGAGAGAGGGAGAGCTATAGGGAGAGAGAGGGCGGGAGGGAGGGAGGGAGGGAGGGAGTGAGTGAGAGTGAGAGATGTTTAGGTTTAGGGGAATTGTTTAGGGTTGCTCAAGTTTATGGAGAGAGATTGAGAGGTAGAGGGATGATAAAGATAGAAAGATAGAGATTTAGGGTTTCTTGGGTTTAGGGGTTAGAGTTTAGGGGAATTATTTAGGGTTTAGAGGCTTAGGGTTGCTCAGGTTTAGGGTTTAGGGGTTTAGGGTTGCATGTCAAAATTAGTCTCTCTCTCTCCCCCTCTCTCTAAACCCCTAAACTCTAAATAATGCCCCTAAATCATAACCCCTAACCCATAAACCCTAAACTCGAGCAACCCCAAATCTCAATCTCCCTATCTCCCCCTTATCTCCCTATCTCTCTAGACATCTCAATCACTCTCTATCACCCTATCTCTCCCCTCTTTCTCCTCTATCTCTCCCTATCTGTCTCCTCTCTCTATCCTTAAACCCTAAATAATGCCCCTAAACTATAAACCCCTAAACCCTAAACAATATCTATCTCTCACTCTCACTCTCTATCTCCCTATCTCTCCCCTCTGTCTCCTCTATCTCTCCCAATATCTATTGGTCCCCTCTCTCTATCTCTTTCTAAACCCTAAACCCTAACCCCTAAACCTAAGAAACCCTAAACCCCTAAACCCTAACCTCTAAACTTGAGCAACCCTAAACCCCTAAACCCTCAATAATTCCCCTAAAGGTCCTAAACTTGAGAAACCCTAAATAATGCCCCTAAGATCCTTGACCCCTCATCCCTAAACTCTCTCTCTATCTATCTCTCACATTTAGGGTTGCTCAAGTTTAGGGTTTAGGGGTTTAGGAATGCTCAAGTTTAGGGTTTAGGGGTTATGGTTTAGGGATTTAGGGTTGCTTGTGTTTAGGTTTTAGGGGTTGGGGTTTAGGGGTTTATGGTTGCTCTCTATCAATCCCCTCTCTCTAAATGTACCTTTGTATCTCTCCCTCCCTCACTATCTCACTCTCCCTCTCTCACTCTCTCAATCCCTCTACCTCAAATCTATCTCTATATGTCTCTATCCACATCTCTTGATCTCTTTCCCTATCCCTATCTCTCCACATAGATCCCTATCTCTTAATATATCCTTCTTTACCTCTCTCTCCCTCCCTCTCTATGTCTCTCCTCCTCTCTATCTCTATCACCATCCATCTACCTCTTGAAATGTCTCTCCAGGTATGTCTCTGGACATCTCTCCATCTCTTTCCCTATCTCTATCTCTCCAAATAACCCTATCTCTTAATATATCCCTCTCTACCTCTCTCTATATTTCCCTATCCATCTCTCCCTCTTTATCTGTCTTTCTATTGAAATTAGGGGAGACAACTGAGAGGGGGGTGAATCAGTTGTCACAACAAAATTTATCCTTTGCTGCAATTAAAATTCTTTACCACTTATTATCAGATGAATGATATAACCATGAAATCATGAATTAACAACACATGAGCAGAAACAAAATCAACACACATAACACTAAGATTTTTACATGGAAACCTAGTTAAGGGAAAAACCACGGTGGGGGTTAACCCACAAGATTTATTCTATGTTAAAAGAATAGAAAATGGGGAAGGCATGTGCCTTTAGGGTGCACTACCTAGAGCTCACTGCTCAAAGAGGCTCACTGCCTACAAAAATATTTATGAGTTTATTACAGAAAGATTGAACTAGAAAATGGCATCTTCTTCATGCCAAGGTTAGTTCCATTGAAGTACATAATTCTTCTGCTCTGCCCCCAAACACTTCTTCGCTATCTCTTCATACTTTACTACAATTCCTCTTCTACTCTTCCTCTTCTCTACTCTGCCTTTTTCTTTTCTTAGGATCTTTTCATTTTTGGACAAGGATACATTTCCATAACTCAACCACACATATTTATATGCTTCATCAACCTTGGAATAAACATCAAGGTCGGCACTACAAACTTTTGACTTAATGCGAATTACTATACTGTCATCCAAACATAGTTGGGATCCAAATCTTCTGCGAACAACATGCCACACTTCATAGAACTCTTCTTATATCATCTGTAACATGCCTCAAGCATTCGATCAGCCAAGACTGGATAGAATAGCAACACCCAAGGAGAAAGCTTCAATTACGAACTCAAACCTTAATGCAGACCACCAACACAATAGGTACACAATCTAGAGACCACCACAAGCACAATGAAATCAACCATAAAATTTGCACCACCTTAGATCACTAGAAACACTTGCACCTTCATCTAGAACCTCAAGAATACTGACTGCCATGACTGTCATACTAGTAAGATTGCTTGTGGACCTCCAAACCATGAACCACTTGAATTGAGGATACACACTGACATCCCAAACACACCTCTAGATCCATAGATCATAATATTCTAATGCAGATCAATCCAGACCAAATCTCTGTCACTCTCTCACCTCTGAACAACTGCAAAACCTGGTTCTACTCAGATGGCCATAGCTTCATTAATACTTCATGTAGACTTCTCAAATCTTGACTGGAGCAACTTCAGACTGTCTTCTACATAGCCCTTTGGTCCACAGACTCTGATCTTCATCCCACTAGAAATGCAGAGCAATCTTCTTCACTGAACTGCACTGTCTTCACTGTCTTTTACAAAGAGATATGTAACTCACTTGTCTCTTCTAGAGAGACTAATTTTCTTAATATCCTCAACATTCAGGTCTTCTAAATAGGTACAGTTGACACCAATGACAACAAGGATATGTTGACATCAATGACAACACCTATTAGGCACATATTTTCAACAATCTCCCCCTTTGTCATTGATGGCAACATGTGATGTGAAGAATTGATTCCACCATCAAGACAAAAACTACTCCCCCTTTCTCTTATCACACCTACAACCACTTTCTTCACTACTCCCCCTTTCACCAACAACTACTCACTCCCAATTTTTTCACATGACTTCTCTCCCCCTTTGACATTAATGGAAAAGGGTACATATTTGCAATCATCTCTTCCTCTTTTTTATTTCTTAATCCAGAATCAACATACTGACTACTCCTCCCGAGTAGCAACTCCTTAACACCAATCCGGATCACAAGATATGACTATGAATTCCACCAGACTGATGCACCCTAGTGCATCTTAGTTTTGATCAGGAGGGGTAATAACCCCTAACTTCTCTCTGAGATACTCAAAAGTATCCTTAGGTAGAGGCTTAGTGAAGATATCTACATTCTGATCCTTTGAAGAGACAAACTCCAATCTGACTTCATTCGCATTTACCTTCTCCCTCAAAAAGTGAAACTTGATGGATATGTGCTTTGTCTTTGAATGCAACACCAAATTATTTGATATGGTTATTGCACTTGAATTATCAAAGAAGATTGTAACAGGCTCTTCAAACACAACTCTGATATCCTTCAACATTTGCTTCATCCACAAAACTTGAGTAAAATTATTTGTTGCTGCTATATACTCTGCTTCTGTAGTAGACAGAGATATTACCTCCTGCTTTTTACTCAGCTAAGAAACCAATCTCTTTCCCAAGAAAAATACACCTCCACTGGTACTCTTCCTATCGTCCACATCTCCTACCCAATCAACATATGTATATGCATGAAGAGTGAAATCATCACCCTTGGGATACCATAAGCCATAGTAGAAGGTCCCTTTATATATCTAAAAATTCTTTTGATTGCTACAACATGAGATTCTCTTGGATCAACTTGAAATCTAGCAACAAGGCCAACTGCATTCATGATATCAAGTTTGGTATGAGTCAGATAAAGCAGTCCTCCAATCATTGATCTATACCTTTTCTAATCTGCCTTAGAGAAATCATCATCTTTACTCAACTTGCATTCGGTTACCATAGGAGTACTCATTGGTTTTGAATCTTCCAATCCAAACTTTTTCAACAATTCTTTCACATACTTAGACTGAGATATGAAAATGCCTTTTTCTGACTGAGTGATTTGCAGACCTAAGAAGAAATTCATTTCACGAAGCATGGGCATCTCAAATTCACTTTGCATCTGATTAGCAAAACTTTTGCACATACTCTCATTTCCACCAAAGATGATATCATCAACAAATACCTCAACAATCAAGATGTGTTCATAATCAATCTTGAAATAAAGATTACTATCAGTAGTGCCTTTACTAAAGCCTAACTTTAGCAGATACTTATCTAATCTTGCATACCAGGCTCTTGGGGCTTTTTTAAGTCCATACAATGCTTTCTTCAATCCGCAAACCTTAACTCCTTGATCAAATAACTAAAATCTTTTCGGTTGCTCAATGTAGACCTCTTCTTCCAACTCTCCATTTAGGAATGCTGACTTGACATCCATATGGTAAACTTTGAAATCCTTGTAAGTAGCAAAGGCAATAAATAATCTGACTGCTTCAATTCTCACCACTCGAGCAAAAGTTTCTTCAAAATCAATTCCCTCTACCTGAGAATATCCTTTGCACACCAATCTTGCTTTATTTCTCAAAACTTTACCATCTTCATTCAATTTATTCGGGAAGACCCATTTAGTTTCAATTACATTTTTTTTTAGGTCTAGGAACAAGATCCCAAGTATGATTCTTTTCAATTTCTATTAATTCCTCTTCCATTGCTTTTACCCGACTTTCATCATTATAAGCTTCATTCAATAATTTTGGTTCAATCTTTGAGATCAGACAATACTCATCTTGTTCTTTAGCAATTCTTCTTCTAGTTTGAACACCTTTATTTTTATCTCCTATGATCTAACTTTCAGAATGATTCAACCTTACATACCTGGGAGTTTTGAGATTTTCTTTAACTTGTAATTCTTGACCTTGTTCCTCAATATTTGCATTAACTTCTTGAGCCACTGGAATCTCTGGAGCAATCTGAATCTGAGATTGAGCTTGAACTTGCTTTTCATCATCTGATTCATATCCACAAGACTTGGAAGGTCTCTCCATGCCTTCATCAACCTTGACATTAGCACTTTCAACAATCTTTTTCAATCTCTTGTTAAAGCACCAGTATGCCTTGCTTTGGTTAGAATAACTCAAAAATATTCCTTCATCACTTCTTGCATCAAATCTACCTAGATCTTCATCTCTCTTGATATAGCATTTACTACCAAAAAATCTAAAGTATTTTACAGTAGGAACATTACCAAACCAAAGTTCATAGGGTGTTTTACTAGTATTACCTTTGATCTGCACCCGGTTAAGAGTGTAGACAACAATACTCACAGCCTCTCTCCAATAAATATGTGGAACATTTTCCTCCATCATCATGGTCCTAGAAACCTCTTGAATAGTCTGGTTCTTCCTTTCCACAAGTCCATTTTGCTGAGGAGTCCTAGTAGCAAATAATTGTCTTCTAATTCCATGCTCTTCACAAAATACATTAAACTCACTTGAGGTAAATTCTCCACTTCTGTCAAATCTCGGACACTTTATCTTCACACCAATCTTGTTCTCCACCCTAGGCTTGAACACCTTGAATTTTTCAAGAGCCTCTAATTTCTCTCTCAAGAAGGTGACCCACATCATCCGGGAGTAATCATCAATCAGCAACATAAAATATCTCTCCTTGAAAACTCCTAACTCTGATAGGACCACACAAATCAGTGTGCACAAGTTCCAATAATCCACTTGAAAATTATTCTTTACTTTTGAAAGTAGTTCTTCTCTATCTGCCCTACTAACATTCTTTACACATGCCATTGGCAAGTTTTACAAGCTTTGGAAGATCTCTCACAACCTGAGTAGTACTTATCTTGACAATGTTATCAAAGTTTACATGACACATTCTCCTATGCCATAGCCAACTCTGATCAATATGTGCAATCAAATAACTTTTACCAGTACTGCTTAAATGAAAGATGTTACCTCTAGTCTGTGTACCAGATGCAATCTCAGTTCTAAAGCTTTCCAAGATAATGCATTTTCCATCCTTGAATCGATCATATCCCTTGTCAACCAACTATCCAACATTGAGAAGATTATGCTTCAACCCTTCTACATACCAAACATCATTAGTGTTATTCTTACCATCAAGAGAAATGGATCCTCTGCCATCGATTCTACCAGCTGAATTGTCTCCAAACTTCACAATTCCACCTTCATATCTTTCCATACTTACAAACTTACTCTTGTCACCTATCATATGATGAGAGCATCCACTGTCAATTACCCATTCATCCTTTTCTTCAACCTGAGTAGCCAAGGCTCTTTCCACACTCATATAGCTAGCAGATTCAGTAGGCACCAGATCTTCTTTGATGCTAATGAACACCCATTCATTTCCTGAGATACTTCCCTTATCAGATTCATCATCTGTGACTCCTTCACCAACTTCTTGGAAATAGTAGCATTTTTTCTAAAACCTAGGTTTTCTAGGGTTTGGCTTTAAAACCCTCTCCGGACATCTTGAACCAAAATGACCAATCTTATTACAAGAAAAATATTTGAAAGGCAACTTTCCTTCATACTTACCAGATGCTCTTGGTAATTTTTTGGCAAAAAGAGCTTCAAGTTCTTAAAACTTTGATTCATCTTCTTCAAGTTCCTTCCTTGCCCTCTCAAATCTGGTTAGTCTTCTTAAAGAGCTTTCACCTAGATCAAATCTTTTCTTTCCTAAAACACTAGCCTTAAATATAGATTCAAATTTGGGAAGAGAATCACCAAACTCGCACATTTCAAATGCTAAGATCTTGCCAACCAACTGATCTCTTGTCATAGTTGTCATAGTCCTGATTTCCTCAATTGCAGCAACTCTATGCTTGTATGAAGCAGGTAAGGATCTGAACACCTAGCCAACAATCTTTGATTCTTCTAGCTTTCCACCAGCACACCAGATACCACACATAAGTTCATTCACCTTCTACATGTAGGAAGTAATATTTTCATCTTCACTCATCCTCAAATTTTCATATCTACCCTTCAGGGTCTACAACTCAGCATATTTGACATGTTCATCACCTTCATATAAATTTTCCAACTTCTTCCAAATTTCATGAGCAGTTTTCAATTCGAGGACATTTGTCATTTCTGTATTAGTCAAGGCACTCAGCAGAGCTTCTTTAGCTCGAATGTTGTTTTCAGCATTTTTGAGTTCATCTGGAGTTGAAGGACCTTTCTCTAGGGGCTCAAACTTATCTTTTGTTATCAACCAATAAGCATCACCCATGCATTGCAAATGGCACTCCATGTGACTCCTTCTTGTAAGTCAACATCCTAGATCTCCTCAAGCAGTCAAGCTTCTTTTAGAGGAACTGGCTCTGATACCAATTGTTGAAATTAGGGCAGACAATTGAGAGGCGGTTGAATCAATCGTCACAAAAAATTTTATCCTTTGCTGCAATTAAAATTCTTTACCACTTATTATCAGATGAATGATATAACCATGAAATCTTGAATCAAAAACACATGAGCAGAAATAAAATCAACACACATAACACCAGGATTTTTATGTGGAAACCCAATTAAGGGAAAAACCACGGTGGGGGTTAACCCACAAGATTTATTCTCTATTAAAAGAATAGAAAATGGGGAAGACACATGCCTTTAGGGCACACTACCCATAGCTCACTGCTCAAAGAGACTCACTGCCTACAAAAATATTTATGAGTTTATTACAGAAAGATTGAACTAGAAAACAACATCTTCTTCATGCCAAGGTCAGTTCCATTGAAGTACATAATTCTTCTGCTTTGTCCCCAAACACTTCTTCGCTATCTCTTCATCCTTTACTATTCTTCCTCTTCTAATCTTCCTATTCTCTGCCCTGCCTTTTCCTTTCTTAGGATCTTTTCATTTTCGCATAAGGATACATTTCCATAACTCAACCACACATATTTATATGCTTCATCAACCTTGGAATAAACATCAAGGTCGGCACTACAAACTTTTGACTTAATGTGAATCACTATACTATCAGCCAAACATAGCTGGGATCCAAATCTTCCTCGAATAACACATCACACTTCATAGAACTCTTCTTGGATCATCCACAACATGCCTCAAGCATCCGGTTGGCCAAGATTGGATAGAACAGTAACACCCAAGGAGAAATATTAAATTACAAGCTCAATCCTCAATGCCGACCACCAACACAATAGGTACATGAGCCAGAGACCACCACAAGCACAATGAAATCAACCAGAATAATCACACCACCTTAGATCACCATAAACACTTGCACCTTCATCTGGAACCTCAAGAACACTGACTGCCATGACTATCATACTAGTAAGATCGCTTGCAGACCTCCAAACCATGAACCACTTGAATTAAGGATACACAATGATGTCCCAAACACACCTCTGGATCCGCAGATCATCATATTCCAATGCAAATCAATCCAGACCAAATCTCTGTCACTCTGTCACCTCTGAACAACTACAAAACCTAGTTCTACTCAGATGGCCATAACTTCATTAATCCTTCATGCGGACCTCTCAAATCTTGACTAGAGCAACTTCACACTATCCTCTACACAACCCTTTGGTGTTGAGAATTAAGGTGTCTCAACCTTTGCAAATTCCTAATGTTGTATTTATTTATCCCATGTTGAGTTGGCATAGTCAGCACCTTGTGTACATGTAGCAAGATAATTTTTGGTGACTGTGGTAGCTGCAGTTTCCCCCTTGAATAATTAACGGGGGTTTGGGGGTAGTGCCCCCAAAACGGGGTCAAGGGGCAGTGCCCCTGGCGCGCTCCCTATCATGGTATAGGGGGGTCAAGGGGCAGCACCTCCGTGGGGGCTCGAGGACAACGCCTTCGAAACCTCAAACAACTTTTATTTAATGACAAGTGTTGATGAGTATCTTTGGATGACAGAAAGGCATCTTTGGGCGGTCAAGGGAGGTTATGACGTGTTGTAAGAGGAATATGATATTTTTAGTTAGTGTATGACCGATTCTCTTACAACTGTAAGTGTTGTCAGTTATGACAGATTCTATGACAGTGTAAGGTGTGTAAGAGCATTTGTCATAACCTATCTTGGGACTAGACACCCACATTGGGATGGGATGTTGGACAAGTGTTGTTAGGCATGGGTTTTGAGGCATGAGCCCAAGATGGATACCCATCTCTAGAAGGTTCCATATTTGCCATGTAAACTCTATAAAAATAGGTGCTTGGATGGGAGATAGATAATTTTTTTACAAGTACTATTATGCTACTGGAATATCTCCATATTTGACATTTGAAGACTCCTGAAAGAGCATTGGCTCTGAAACTGTATTGTACTCAGTTATTTTTTACTGTAATACATTTGAGCTTTGTTTTAGAGTGTGGGGTTTTTCACCTGTAAGGGTTTTCCCCACGTATATCTTGTCTCTCTCTTCTGTCTACTTTTTGTGTGTATGTGTATTGCTGCAATATCTTTGTTATTGTGTTAATAATGCTATAATTGGAAAGGTTAATTTGAATTTGCACTCTACTTCCCTCATTAGATTAGCATAGGAAGTGTGTTCTGCGTACCTTGCTTCCTTTCAGTTGGTATCTGAGCTTGATCACCTTTGGTCCTAGTTGTTGGATAGGGGTTTTTTGAGCTAATCTTAGTTTGAGTGGGAGTCCTGTGCAGAGTATTCTATAATCTTGTTGTAGGAAAGCGATGATAGGCACATCAAGAAGAATCGAGGTGGAGAAGTTTAATGGCACTAATTTTGAGTTGTGGAAACTCAAGATGGAAGACCTACTTGTTGACCGTGACCTATGGGAAACTATATCTGGTGTAAAACCAACCGCAATGTCACAAACAGATTAGGATCTCAAAGATTGGAAGGCTAAGGGTCTCATAAGACTTAGTCTAGTTGATTCTATATCCTATTAAATGTCCATGAGGAGAAGAGCACAAAAGACCTTTGGAAGAAGTTGGGTGATGTTTATTAGGCTAAATCCCTGGTGAACGAACTTTTTCTGAGAAAGTTGTTTTCTTTGAGAATGGAGGATGGAGGATTGGTTGCAGATCACCTGAATGCTTTTAACATGCTAGTTACACAATTGACATCCATTGGTGTGAAGATGGAGGAGGAGGATTGTTGTATGACCTTGCTTTGTTCTTTGCAGGAATCGTGGGATCATCTTGTTATGGCTATTGGGAGCACCACATCCACATTCAAAATGGATGAAGTGGTATCTTTGCTGTTATCTGAAGAGATGCAGAGAAAGTCTTTTGAGGCAACCAAAGAGGCTCTTGTAGTTCATGGAAGATCCAAGGAGAAAGCAAAAAAGAAGGACAAGAAAGCTGAGAAGGGCAGATCCAAATCCCGTGGGAGATCCAAATCTCCTGGAAAGTCCAAGGCTCTCTGTTGGAACTGTGGCAAAACTAGGCATTTCTGAAAGGAATGCAAAGAAGAGAAGAAAAAGAAGAAGAAAGCTCTTGATTCAGATTTTGACAAGTCACAAGATGATGGTGATGCCTTCATCGCAGCCCTAGCCACTCATGCATCAGATGATGTGTGGTTGATTGATTCTAGTGCATCATTCCATATGACCTCACATCGAGATTGGTTATAAAATATGAAGAGTTTGATGGTGGAAGAGTGTACCTAGGTGATGATTCTCATCTAAAGATTGTAGGTCATGGAACAGTCTCAATCCAATTCCCTGATGGACAAGTGAAGGGGATCACTGGGGTTATGCACATCCAAGGCCTAGCACGAACCTTGCTTTCTGTAAGTATGTTGAATGATGCAGGTGTGCAAGTTGTCTTTTCAAAGGATGGATGCAAGATGACTAGAGGATCTATGGTGTTTGCTAAGGGTACTTAGAGAGGTACTCTGTTTCAACTAGAGGCATGCACTTCACAGTGCAATGGTTCTTCTGACTCGAAGAAAAGAGCTACAGTCACTTCATCTCCACCATCTGAACAAGCCGTGAAGAAATATGTTGTAACTAGTTCTGATGGTAGTGCACATGCTATGGAAGCTAATCTTCTTGTTGAAAAGACTATGTTATGGCATTTGAGATATGGCCACATTGGTGAGAAGGGTCTGCGTACCCTGAAAAATAAAAACCTCGTTGAGGGGTTAAATGATTGTAATCTTGAGTTTGACTTTTACAAACATTGCATTTATGGAAAGAAAAACTATGTTCAGTTTTACTCTAGTTCTCACAAGTCTTCTAGTGTATTGGATCTAATTCATTCTGATGTGTTTGGTCCTGTTAATGTTCCTTCGATTTCAAAATCTATATATTTTGTATCTTTAATAGATGATTATAGTAGAAGGACATGGGTTTATTTTCTCAAAAGAAAGACTGAAGTCTTTAGTTGGTTCAAAGAGTTTAAAGCTTTTATTGAGAATCAAACTAGTAAAAAGATTAAGTGTTTGAGAACTGATAACGGTAGTGAGTTTTGTTCGGTAGAGTTCGATAAGTTCAATAAAGAGCAAGGTATTGAAAGACATAAGACAACTCCTTATACCCCGCAACAAAATGGAGTTGTAGAGAGGATGAACAAGACCCTGATGGAGAAGACTAGGAGTATGCTTAGTGGAGCAATCCTCAAACAAAAGTTTTGGGCTAAAGCTGTAGCCACTACTTGCTATCTGGTAAACAGATCTCCTACATCAGCTCTTGTTGGTAAAACACCTATGGAGTTGTGGTCTAGTAAGAAGCCTTCAATTAGGCATATTCATGTTTTTGGTTGTGAGGCATATGCACATGTGCCTAGGGAGAAACAGTCTAAATTGGAGAACAAGGATGTTAAGTGTATCTTCATTGGCTATGGTGTCAATGTGAAAGGATACAAGCTTTGGGATCCTGTGGCTGAAAAGGTGTTGTATAGTAGAAGTGTTATCTTCAAAGAGCTAACACCATCTTTCATTGTTCTACAACCAGAACAGACAGTAAAGAAAGAGGATGTGGTTCAGTTTCCTTCTACCCCTGAGAAGACTGAACAGATAGACCCTATGAGACCTGATGATGAGGAGAGCTCTAGCAGCTCTGAAAGCTCAGAAGAAGAAGCAGAATCTCAACCTCAGCCACTGAGGAGGTCTACACGAACAAGAAAGAAACTTGATAGGTTTGGTTATTCATTGCTTCATTCTAGTTGTGCTTTTTCTTTACTTGCTAACACTGATGAGCCTAGAACTGTGTCAGAGGCTATGGGTATGAAAGATGCAAGTTCCTGGAAGGAGGCCATGGAAGATGAAATGGCTTCTTTGGAAAAGAATAAAACATGGGACTTTGTTCCTTTTCCTGAAGCACGAAAACTTGTTGGATGCAAATGGGTGTTCAAGAAGAAATTTGGTGTAGATGGTAGTGTTGAAAAGTACAAGACCAAACTAGTTGCGAATGGGTACTCACAAGTGGAGGGAATTGATTATGGTGAAATTTTCTCTCCCATTACAAAGCTAACATCCATTTGATTCCTCTTATCTCTTGTAGTATCTTATGACTTAGAGGTGGAGCAGATGGATGCGAATATAGCATTCCTTCATGGTGATTTGGAGGAAGAAATATACATGTCACAACCAGAGCATTACATTGTTAAAGGCAAATAAAATTTGGTTTGCAAGTTGAAAAAGTCTTTGTATGGTTTGAAGCAGTCTCCTAGGATGTGGTACTTGAAATTTGATGCCTTTGCATTGTCAATTGGATTTGTGAGATCGAAATCAGATCACTGTGTATATTATAAGTTTGATGGTGATCGTATTCTCATTGTTGCATTATATGTTGATGATATGTTGCTCATTGGGAAGGGTAAGAATATGATTTCTAATTTTAAGTCTCATTTGATAGCACAATTTGAAATGAAAGATTTAGGGGCAGCCAGGTACATTCTAGGAATGGAAATCAGAAGAGACAGAACTAATAGAAAACTTTGGTTAAGCCAAAGTAAGTATGTGAAGACCGTGTTGGATAGGTTTAGCATGGAAGATTGTAGACCATTGTGTGTTCCTGTTTCTTTTAGGACAAAGTTGTCTGTTAATGATTGTCCAAAATCTCCTAGTGAGGTGGAAGACATGAGCAGAGTACCTTATGCTAGTGTTGTTGGCAGTTTGATGTATGGTCTGCACAAGACCAGACATTACCTAAGTAGTGGGAGTCCTTAGTCAATTTATGGATAATCCTGGAAGGGTACATTGGGATGCAGTTAAGAGAGTGTTCAAATATTTGAGGGGTACTTCTGAGTATTCCATATGCTATCATGGTAATCTTACATAACCTCCGCATTCTGTTAGTATTCAAGGATTTGTGGATTCAGATTGGGCAGGTGACATTGACAGCAGGAGATCCACCAGTGCCTATGTGTTCACTATGTTTGGTGGTTCTATTAGTTGGATAAGTAAGTGACAACATGTGGTTGCTTTGTCCACGACAGAAGCTGAGTATATGGTAGCAACTCATGCTTGCAAGGAAGCCATTTGGCTTAAGAGATTGTGTTCAGATATTGGTGTTGATGCCAGATAGATTACGATCTGTTGTGATAGTCAAAGTGTGATTTGCCTCCTTGATTTGTTTGATCTCCTCATTCTTCTCAGTGAATTGCTGGTGAAGCCATACCTGATTAACAGGTTTTCTTTTCTTGTCTTCTTTCTGGATTGATGAGAAAGAAGTAGGGTGGTGAATCCTTGGCAACTGATATAACCCTTTGAAGGTTAAAAAGTCCTGATCAACTATAAAGGGTTGCCAATCACTCAATGTATTGCTTCCTATGACACCGTCATAGTCTTCCACTTCATAATGAACAAACAAAGTATTCTGAGGCTTGTCCTCAAAACCTAGTTGGATAGGTGCAATACAGAATAAACTACTAAATGATTTTTCATTATTTCCGAAGGTAATATCAGTTTTACCTTCACGCCATGCATCCTCCGGGAAAGCATTCTTTCTTGCAATATTCAAATCTGCTCCAGTATCTACTAGAAATGACAGGGGATAGGCTTGAATACCTGGAAACTTAATTAACAAGATAGCTCCAGGACAGTGAGTGGTCGCCTTAGATCTTCTGAAGGAGCTCTTGGTCTGCATCCCGCTGTATCTGGCTCTACTGCCGGATGGCTTGTCATCAGGAATGTTGACAACTTCTCGAGCAGGGCTTCCTTCGAATGCGTCGGAGTTGAGAAACTGCATCGGATCTTCTGTTGCTTCTTGTTTAACTTCTGGAAGAGATTGCGGATCAAAACGAACAAATCCTTTTTCCGCACAGACTAACTGTTCTTCTCGGATGGATGGTTTTTCCTGAGGAAGCTGAACTCCAGAAACTTGATTGAATCTATTTATGAACTGCTGGAGTTCCTTCTGAGATTCCTCAATATTTCTTTCTTCAAGATCCTCAGTCATGAGAATCTCAACCTCAGTTTGTGCTTGAGTCAGCACCTTATTTAAGAAGTCGAGACGATGGCGCCGCCAAAGTCTCCTTGCCATACTTCCTGGACTTGGAGCTTCCAGGATTCCTTTTTGTTCAATCGGTGTTGTGGCAACAACAACCGACTCACTGGGACCAACTTCTCGAAGAGAAGCCACAGAAGCTTGCTGTTTGTTGTACCATGGAGATGGCTTGTAATCATAGCTTCTGGGTGCTTTAGCTGGAACTGGCGGCCTCACAGGAATGAAGCCTCGGCCTCTAGTCTGGTATGGCCGTGGATGTTCTGGCCAGTCTTCTTCTTCTTCATCTGGTATTTCTTCAATCTGATATTGCGACTGCGGCTGCCGATGTTGGAAGATCAGTTCCTTGGGTCGGAGAAGATAATACTTTCTTGCCTTTAGCTCTTCAAGACGAGCCTTCAGCTTTTTCCATGTTTCAGGACCCATATCCATTAACTTTAATTTCTGCTCAATGTGCAGAATTTCACCGATAACTTGATCCAACTCTGAAGTGCTTGAACTCTTCATCATTCTATAATAGAAGGATACTTCAGATGTATCGGAAGCAGTATCCTCTTGCTCTTCTTCTTCTGACTGTTCTCTTGAATCAGGCTTTGCTTTCATCAACTGCACCTTAGCCTGATCGTCCCGGGAAGAATAATATTCTTCTTCGTCAGACTCAGAGTCTGAATAATCTGGACTTGAAATTACTATGTCCTCAGAGTCAGAAGGATAATCATTTATAAACACAAAATCATCTGTCGTGACTCCAGCTCCTTTAGCTGCACGCATCTTAGCTTTTCCTTTTTTCTTATCTTTCTTAGGACACTTGTTAGCTAGATGGTCACCTTTACAGATGTAACACACCGGTTTCCAGCTGTATCTCCCTTTCTTTCTTTTATCTTTCTTACGAAAGTATCCCTTTTTCTTTGGCTTTGCCCGGTCCTTGTTCTTTTTCTTTTTATACTTTTTCTTGTATGGTTTGCAATCATCACAGTCATCATCTTTTCTTTCCAGCTGGTAACATACGGCTGCAGATAAGATTGGCTGGATTTTCTTTTTCTCTTTTCGATCCTTGACATCATTGCATATGTCAGTATTGATCTGTTCAAGAAATTGAACCAATTGAGGGAACGTTAGTTCTTTCATATCTATTTTTTCATGTAACAGATTTTCTAGGACCTTCCTATGGTAATAGGAACCAATAGGATCACCAAAGCTTTTAAGAAAGGTGGTATACATGAATTCATGATCTTGTTCTTTCCCTGAGAAATAAAAATGCTCATATTGTTTCTTACAATAAGTTTTAAAATTTCTCAGATCTTTACATTTTCCTTTCATGAATTTCTGATAAGAAAGCTGTTCAAAAACATCCCGCTTTCCTACAAACATTCTTGCCAATTGTGCACAGACTTGATCTATGCCGCTATCCAGCAAGGTTTCCCTGAATTCATTATCTAACCTATCCCAAACAATCCGTGCCATTCCAGTCATAGAATTTAAGGCTTGCTTGATTACCTCCTTTTCATCGGCATCAGGATTGGTTGAAATATAATTCATGATCCATGCTCTCATTGCATCCACACCTCTTGCATTTTCTATTTCTTCAAATTTATCAAAATTGACCATAGGTGGGGTATCTGCTTTAAAAGTTTGAATGTTTTTAAATGGATCAGAACCTGGCCGTCTTAATAGTCGTAAGTCCCATTGAGTAAGTCCCGTTTCGTACCACAGCTGGTCAAGGGCTAAAGGGCAGTAATCGGACCTTTCGAGCGCAGGTTAGAGTGAGGTTCTGAGCGCAGATGGCTTCCACTTCCTCTTCTTCAGCGAAGGACAACAGCCGATCAGACATGACTGCAGATCGTAATGCAGAGGTTAGGTTTACTAATTTCTTTGCAAACAATGAGAGTTGTTTTAGTACAGAGTCTATTTTAGGAAACTGTATAGATGATATAGATAACTATGCCGTTGCTTTAGAAGATGAAAAACCTTTTAAAGTTCCTAAAATACCACCTCATGAGATTTATAAAGATATTCCAAAGAGTATTGTAGATATGTTTAACAATAAGTCAATAGGACTCAAGGATTGGTTTGGTTATAAATCCACTCAGAATTGTCATGTTGCCGAACTTAGTCATGTTGTCAAAGGAGGTAACGAAGGAAAATTGAATATTTTCACTGATGAACTTGTAAAGAAGTTTAGGCGAAAAGCTTTAGAAAGCAAGAAGAACCCACAGTTTATGCATCTTTCTTATATCCGGATAGGTATTTGTGGTCATTACAGAAAAGGTCTACCTATCATAGCAATGATGATGCTTAAGGATGCCAGGTTCTATAAACTTTCCCATTCCTTACTTGGTGCAGGATGTGATTCCATGGCTAAAGGACCACTGTTTGTAGACTGTCTTTTAGACTATCCCGTCAGTCTCTTAGATGGTAATCTCAAGGATGTTCTTGAATATAAGTTTAAAACTATGAACTTGTTTATGAAAAAAGACTCAGTCGATCACTCCCTAGTCTTTTTGGTCCATTATAGACTGTACGATAAAGTCATCCCATTAATGGTCAATCCCAGGAATCCAAGAGAAAGAGGATTAGATGGTCTGTCAACCATATGGAGTTCCTCAAGTAATACCACCAAGTTAACAGCACCCAAAATGTGCGCCATAAAGATATCCAAATGCCTGAAGAATGGGTTATGGAATTATGGGAACAAGATAATATAGCTGAGATTGAGGTAGAGAAAAATCCTCAGCTAAAAGGAATTTCTTTACACGAGATAGATGATCAAGCTATTCTCAAATTTGGTTCAACTGATATTAGGTCAGTCAGACCTCCCAATAGAACATCTACTTTTCCTGCTAGTAGTAATCCCTCAAAGGATATAATTCAAGATGTTCCATTTAATTATAATGAGCCTGTTCCATCTGTGTTGCCAAGGTCACACACTGTTAAGTTACAGCCCTCTCAAGGGTTTGAAAATTTGTTCCGTATACCTGCTACTTCCCGTCAAACTTCATTTTAGAATAAATCCCTCACTCCGAAATGTGATCATACTAAGTATTCAATTTTGCAGAATGGTTTATACCAATGTGAACATTGTGCTTTTATTTTTCCACCATCTTCTGCCAGAATAAGAATGATGACCACTAGGGAAATGTTTGCTGATTATGAAGTTGCATTACCTGATCCACCAATCTCTGTTGCCGATACCCAGATAGTAAATAACCCAGGAGGAACCAACACTATTCCCAGGCGTATTCCGCCTTTCCATGATTTCCTCATGTTAGATACCTCAGGGAAATTTAAAGCAAAATGTTGGCCTTTACATGTTTTACCAATAGGAGATAATGCTCCTAGCCAGAGTTATTTACTCAACTGGACAAATCTTTGTCTCCGCAAATCCCTGCTAATGCAAGAAGATCATAGAATCAATGACGATCTTGAAGCCATAAAATATGAAAAACACTTCCAGAGTATTCACTCTAATGATCATACTATCATCTCCTCACTGGAGAAAATTGAGCAAAGATTAAACCAGGAATGGACAGATAAAGTAGGCACTGGTTTAAATGCATTAAAAGTACAGTATGATGATTTCAAGGTCAAAGTTGAATGCTAGAAAATAGAAAGAGAAGCAGCACAAGAGAGACAACGAGATTTGCTCTTAAGAGTTCAACAGGAAATGAAAGCTGATTTTGAAGTTATCAATTCTCAGCTAGGTACCACAAATGTTCAGATAAGACATACTGGACAGAGATTGCAAGAAATCTCTGAGGAGATTAGTTTTCTCACTACCTCCCAGTTAAAGATTTCTGAAAATTTGAAAATAGAGTCTCAAGAGACTCGTGAAGCTATTTCTGCTGAGGCTAATTCTCTTCATATTTCCCTCAACAGAATTAATAGTCAGACTGCCAAGACACGCCCATTTAAGAGCTTCCCCAATAGTGCCAGTACATATCTAGCAGCTTAGTATGCCGGAGGCCCTCACCTTCATGTTCGGGTTCCTCAAACCTCAGAACCTCTTCGGTATGATCCTGCTACTGGTCAAGTAAGTTTAACCCAGCCACCTCCAGCGGAGTCTATACCACCTCCTCAGGTTACTACTTCACCTATGCCTCCGCCTCAGGGGACTGTGTTAATGGCCCGGGGGAATGGTGCATTTCCATATCCAGGTTCTGATCCATTTAAAAACATTCAAACTTTTAAAGCAGATACCCCACCTATGGTCAATTTTGATAAATTTGAAGAAATAGAAAATGCAAGAGGTGTGGATGCAATGAGAGCATGGATCACGAATTACATTTCAACCAATCCTGATGCCGATGAAAAGGAGGTAATCAAGCAAGCCTTAAATTCTATGACTGGAATGGCACGGATTGTTTGGGATAGGTTAGATAATGAATTCAGGGAAACCCTACTGGATAGCGGCACAGATCAAGTCTGTGCACAATTGGAAAGAATGTTTGTAGGAAAGCGAGATGTTTTTGAATAGCTTTCTTATCAGAAATTCATGAAAGGAAAATGTAAAGATCTGAGAAATTTTAAAACTTATTGTAAGAAACAATATGAGCATTTTTATTTCTCAGGGAAAGAACAAGATCATGAATTCATGTATACCACCTTTCTTAAAAGCTTTGGTGATCCTATTGGTTCCTATTACCATAGGAAGGTCCTAGAAAATCTGTTACATGAAAAAACAGATATGAAAGAACTAACGTTCCCTCAATTGGTTCAATTTCTTGAACAGATCAATACTGACATATGCAATGATGTCAAGGATCGAAAAGAGAAAAAGAAAATCCAGCCAATCTTATCTGCAGCCGTATGTTACCAGCTGGAAAGAAAAGATGATGACTGTGATGATTGCAAACCATACAAGAAAAAGTATAAAAAGAAAAAGAACAAGGACCGGGCAAAGCCAAAGAAAAAGGGATACTTTCGTAAGAAAGACAAAAGAAAGAAAGGGAGATACAGCCGGAAACCGGTGTGTTACATCTGTAAAGGTGACCATCTAGCTAACAAGTGTCCTAAGAAAGATAAGAAAAAAGGAAAAGCTAAGATGCGTGCAGCTAAAGGAGCTGGAGTCACGACAGATGATTTTGTGTTTATAAATGATTATCCTTCTGACTCTGAGGACATAGTAATTTCAAGTCCAGATTATTCAGACTCTGAGTCTGACGAAGAAGAATATTATTCTTCCCGGGACGATCAGGCTAAGGTGCAGTTGATGAAAGCAAAGCCTGATTCAAGAGAACAGTCAGAAGAAGAAGAGCAAGAGGATACTGCTTCCGATACATCTGAAGTATCCTTCTATTATAGAATGATGAAGAGTTCAAGTACTTCAGAGTTGGATCAAGTTATCGGTGAAATTCTGCACATTGAGCAGAAATTAAAGTTAATGGATATGGGTCCTGAAACATGGAAAAAGCTAAAGGCTCTTCATGCTAGAACAAAGCATATTGATGTACAGGTTCACTTCGTATGAGACATGGTAGAGGATGGGAAGGTGAATTTGGAGAAGGTAGACACTTTGAAGAATGTTGCGGATGCATTGATGAAATCAGTGGGCATAAAGAAGTTTAGATGGTGTTCGGAGTCTATGGGCCTCTTGGCCACTAGCAGTTAAATCTTGTCATTTCTTTTGGCCCTTGCAAGGTGTTTGACAAGTGGGAGAATGTTGGGAATTAAGGTGTCTCAACCTTTGCAAATTCCTAATGTTGTAATTATTTATCCCATGTTGAGTTGGCATAGTCGGCACCTTGTGTACTTGTAGCATGATAATTTTTGGTGACTTTGGCAGCCGTGGTTTCCCCCTTGAATAATTAATAGGGGTTTAGGGGCAGCGCCCCTAAGACGGGGTCAAGGGGTGGAGCCCCTTATGGGGTCCCAGGGGCAGCACCCCCGTGGAAGCTCGAGGGCAACACCCCTGAAATCTCAAACAACTTTTATTTAATGACAAGTGTCGATGAGTATCTTTGCATGAGAGAAAGGCATCTTTGGGTGGTCAAGGGAGGTTATGACATGTTGTAAGAGGAATATGATATTTTTAGTTAGTGTATGACAGTTTCTCTTACAGCTATAAGTGTTGTCAGTTATGACGGATTCTATGACAGTTGTAAGGTGCGTAAGAGCATCTGTCGTAACCTATCTTGGGACTAGGCGCCCACATTGGGATGAGATGTTGGACAAGTATCCTTAGGCGTGGGTTTTGAGGCATGAGTCCAAGATGGATGCCCATCTCTAGAAGGTTCCATATTTTCCTTGTAAACTCTATAAAAATAGGTGCTTGGATGAGAGAGATAGTTTTTGTAAAAGTACTATTATGCTGCCAGAATATCTCCAGATTCAACATTCAAAGACTCCTGAAAGAGCATTGGCTCTGAAACTATATTGTAATATGTTATTGTTTACTATAACACATTTGAGCTGTGTTTTGGAGTGTGGGGTTTTTCACCCATAAGGGTTTTCCCCACATATATCTTGTCTCTCTCTTCTATCTACTTTCTGTGTGTATGTGTATTGCTACAATCTCTGTTATTATGTTAATAATGTTGTAATTGGTAAGGTTAATTTGAATTTACACTCTACTTCCCTTATTAGATTAGCATAGGAAGTGTGTTCCGCATACCTTGCTTCCTTTCATTTGGTCTGCAAACTCTGATCTGCATCCCACTAGAAATGCGGAGCAATCTTCTTCACTAAACTACACTGTCTTTTACAAAGAGATATGTAACTCACTTGTCTCTTCTGGAGAGACTAATTTTCTCAATATCCTCAACATATAGGTCTTCTAAATAGGTACAATTGACACCAATGACAAGGATATGTTGACACCAATGACAACACCGATTAGGCACATATTTACAACACTTTCTCCTTTTATCTAGAACCCTTTGTTTATCTCAATTCCCCTCTCTCCCTCTCCCCATCTCTATCTCCACCTATCCCTCTGTATCTCTCTATTTGTCCCTCTTTCTATATTGTTTCTTTTCTCTAACTCTATCTCTCTCTCCATATCTCTATATCTCTCTCCCTCACATTCCAAGGGGTCAACAGAGAGAGGGAGAGATATATAGAGAATGAGAGGCAAATATTTTTATGCTTCCCAGAATGTGCTTGCGTTATAATACGAGTATGTTATAACATGCTCGCATTATGGGAAGCAAAAAAAGGGGCAAAAAGTATGTGGGATCCATGATTTAGATCCCACATGCCTGTTATTCCTGCTTTTCATGTAGTGTATCAGACAAGAAAATGCTTTTCATGTTGGTTGACATATTAACAATCATTTTTAGATCAATCCACCACCTTTTTGTTTTTTCAATGTAGAGGAACTAATTTTGCAAGTTTTTGGAGAAAATTTGATTATTTAAAACTAAAGTTTCATGTTTCATGTGTGATTTTTTTTCAAAGTTAATTACCATTGATATATAGATTGAATTTTATGATATATATGTTTTTTTTTGCATAAATTCACTAATCCTATTCTAGAGTTATATAGAATTCATAATCAAAATTGTGAAAAAGAAGAATTTGAGGATTTTGAAGCCAAAATTTGGAGAATTGGTCAACTCCAATAGCGAAGTCTTTAAGGTATGTTCTAAATTATATCCATTTTAATTCACTTATATATATGTCTTTCATCTTGTTTCAACTTTAGGATTTTTATCTTGTTTCAACTATCCATAAACTACTCATACCAGACATTTATCATGTTAGATTCTACAATAATCCATGCAAACCTAGATCTTAGATCATTTAATGCTTACTTTATGAGTGTTGTTATAGTTTTCTTAACCATTTTATAGATAGTGATATTCTCTTCTTTAACCCTACTATCATAATCATACTCAAATAGAGATTCCAAACATACAACATATAGAACCCCTATGATGTTTGACATGAATCATCTATCTATCTAGGTTAGATGATAGTTCTCTAGGATCAATGATTGTCCCGACTCTTCATGACCATTGTGAAATTTGCCCCGCTTTCCTATTTTGGGATATTAAGAGGCTACCATGACTGTCTCAACCCTTCATGACTATGTTGTCATATTAAGAGGCTACAATAATTCATTTAGGATCATTTTTTTATGTTATAAATGCAGGTTGTGATCTTAGTAGGGTATAAGTTTAGGTTTTATCATTCCGTTTAGATAAAATTTGAAGATACCATCAACTAGAGATAGAGAGGACAGTCCATGTAAAGGAGAAGAAGACAATTTACATAAAGGGTTTCAGGGCTAGATTTGTCATTGTGATAGTCATATACAATTTATATCATGCACATTATCTAGGAAATCTCCATGAAAAAGAGGTTTAGGGGTTGTCTTAGGGTATACACAAGATGATACAAAGCGATTTATAAGGAGATAAAACACTAAAAAGGAGGTTTTCATGAGTGTAGGCTAGTCACAAGTCTATATAACAGTCCACTATCATAGTCATGACCATCATAAAGTTGTTTTTAATTTATGCATTACTTAAGATGTCTTTGATCTTTTGTCAAGAGTATCTAGAAAGTTATTTTCAAGGGTTAATATTCTTTTGACTATCACAAAGTTTTTGGACTAGTTTAAGACTATTAGGATAGTCAATTTATGTTGATTAATAGTTCCCTTTGATGGCATTCATTTTTTCATTCTTCAAAATCACCTCCATACAACTCATATATTTAAAAAATTAACCATACAATGCATGATTTACAAACCTAAAATAATGATTCAATACTCATATAAGAGTCTAAACAATGGCCTTGAAGGGGCAAGATGATCAAGATGGCAATTGGGAAGTTACATAAATGCAACAGTCTAGCCATTTTGCATGATTGTTAGATGCTACTAGGCCCTTACCTTCACTAGGTGATGTTCTTATGAGTTGATAGGGTCAAAGGGAGGCTTAGTGTTAGATATATCCTTGCATGGAGGATGGTGAATCATCAAATGAATGAAGGTTACAAACATGACCTTATGATTATCTCTTGATTGTGATAGTCCCCTATGACACTTGATCAACAACATATATGCATGTATTTTTACCTTTAAATAGTGATCTCTCAACACCTTATGGTTTCAAATAGTTTTGAAGTCTTTTGGCAGCTGTATTTTCCTTTATGGAAATACTCATGATAGTCTTGAAGGAACAAAACTATTTATGTACATTAGTCCACTGTAACTATCATAGTATTAGAGTCTTTTGGAAACATTCCCAACTTTCTCTTTCATAAGATTAATAGTTCATAATTCAAGTGTATTAAATTTCTGCCCTAAATGTCCTCTTTCCATTCAGGTGTATACTTCATGATTAGGTATTCAAGTGTATACTCTATGACTTTGTATTTGTATTCAAGTGTATACTCTATGACATGTATTCAAGTGTATATCATGACTATGTATTCAAGTGTATACTCCATGACTTTGTGTACTCCATTGTATACTTGGTGTGTTTTGTGATTGGGAAAAAGGTGTAAAGAATCTATATGAAGGTCTTTCAGACCTACTCAAAGAGTTTTGAAGATTTCTTGGCCATTATTTGACAAAGTGTGATGACTGTCCTAAATGATTGTGTATGACAGTGCTGGGGCAGTAATTAGAAGTTCAACAAATCTAAGTCTAAAAGTGTTGTTTGTGCATATTCCTTGTTGGGAAGGGGTCTTAGAAGGTCCTATAGACTTGAACAAAGGATTTTAGAGCATTCTTGAAGGGTTAGACAAGTTTTATTATGACTATCCCAAGAGGACTAGTTTTACAATCATTGAGTAAGTGTTGGCACCCAAGCAAGTTAGGGTTTGCTTTTGAGTCTAGGTGTGTAATACCTATTGGAATCACATTTAGAATGTTTGAAAGAGGCTCCCAAATCTATATTGAGGTTTTTGAAAGTTGTGAGGCCTACTTTTTACATTACTGTTCATAAGACTATTTGCAGTGCTATTGTTATTATTTTTATGTTGAGAGACTATTGATCCTGGAATCTTGTTTGTTTATCCTAATTGATTTTATGGAATGATTGTGCAATGATAATTAGATGTTGTTTTTAAGAAGATGATGATTGGTTAATAATGGAAATGGAGCTTTAATATGATTTCAGGATGTTATATGGTAGAATGTTTAGTTATGCATGTATTTTAATTGCTTCGGCTATGATATCTCTATGAGTTATTGACTTCGAGTTTGAGTGTGCAGGTATTACTAACGAAACCACATATACAGGAGATCATCCCATACCTATGTTGTATCCCTTGTGAGCTGATCTAGTTCCATGCGGAACTAAGATCAACCTCGTGTTTTGTGAATTGTTGTAATGTTGTATTGTTGTAATGATGCATGAGGTTAAGGGAAATAGTTCTTTCTTCTAAATTAATTTTATTGTGATATTTAAACTTTATTTCTTTTTGACCCTCTTCTTGTGTTTTTACTTGACTCTGGGAGTCCTAACTAGGTTTAAATCAACCCTAGGTTATACCCTATGGGTCTAGGGACCTTTTTGACTAGGATAACCTTGGGTTAACCTCCATATGGTCACTTCAACCTCAGGGTGAACTAAAGTGACGAATTTGGAAGCATGGGGGACAATGGGATGAGTAGAATCCACACTCATGCCCACTTCCAAGTCATGGAGCAACTCCATGATTCCCTAATAATGGAGTGCTTGTCTCCATGTGCCTCTCTTTTTGTGGGGTTCCCCTTAATGAGGGTGTTGTGTCACCCACCCTCTTATATTTTAGTTTACTTAATTGTATTTTATTTCAACATGTGGGCTTTAATGGGGGATCTTTTGGAGTGGCGGTAAATTGTTTAAAAGACCACAAAGATAATGGATGAGGGTGGTTGAGTTGTTTAATGCCACTTGGGAAATTAGGAAAATAGAAGGAATTAGTTTTAAAAGTGAGAGGATGAGGAGAGGAAGGGGGTTGGTTCATTGTGGAAAGAAGGAGATTTTGGAGAAGGAATCTTGAGAGGAGCTCTACATCAACTTTCATTCCATAATTGGGCTTTGAAGGTTGGTGAATCAAGTCTACTCTCTTATGTATCTGATGTTTTATATGTATGTTTGTTTTCTTGCTTGTTGAATGAGTTTGCAAATGTCTTCTATGAGTATTCTGTTATTGTTTTGGGGTTTTGTTTTGGTTGTAGAAAGAGCTCCTTCCAGTTGGAAGGAAATGCTCATCTTGTATAGGGAAGGGGAGGTGTGACTCTCCTCGGGTATCATCTTGGTTCTTGTTGTAAGAAATGCCTTGAAGGCAAGTTGGTATTTTTCTAGCCTAGAGGGCTTATTGGCTTTGAGAGCCTATTGGAAGATTCCGGGTAATTTGATTAATTGGAAGGCTTGAGGCCTTGTGGAAAGATAAATTGTTGGCTTGAGGCCTTGTGACAAAATGTGATAAAATGTGAAAGGGATGACACCTAGATGTAGAGATTTTCTACTCCCCTACCCTCCATGAACTCACCTAAGCTGGTTCATTGTATTGTGAGTATACCTTGGGTTTGTGTGTGTGTTATTGTTTTGTTGTTGTTGTTCAATGTTGTGATGTGTATGGTCTATTTTACCCTATGTATGAGGATGGTCTCCCTAGCTCGGGGGTGACCCTCTTGTGGGTCAAAGGTACAGAGGAGAGCTAGATGGTGGTTGTTGTTTCCCTTGTTGTCTCGCAGGTCACTATTGGAGCATGTAAAAGAATTGGAGTTTTATCTTGTTAAAGAAAATGTTTTATCTCCTATTTGAAATGAGAGCGTAATCATCATAGTTCATTATTTCAGAATTTAGAGAGAACTTTTCTCTTGAGTTGTAAAAATTGTTACTTGGGAGTGGAGAAATAATCCTCCTTTATTATGTTATAGTTGTGATTGTAATTGATTTTTATATTATATCATTTGTGTAAGTTGGGAGAAGAGAGTAAAATTACTCCCTTGAGAGTCTATGTATTGTGGGAATTAATATAGTTGATTGTTCTTTGTTGTCAAGTTTTAATTTGTGAGACTTGTTAATTTAAACCAAATGATAAATAATTTCCTTGTATTATCTAGTAAGATAGTTATTTTCTTTTTAGTGTTATATATGATGCATTTTGCTCTTGAAAACAAAGTTAAAACTTGAAGTTAAATTGCATTGGAAAATAATCTAAATTGAATATTTACTGGACTATGTGTGTTCTTGAAATAAAAGGTTCAATAGTTACAAGTATTTACTTCTGATTTTTAAATGTAATTAAAAAGGACAAACTTACTTGTTAGAATTATAAATGGCAAATGCAGATTTTTTTATGGTTAAATGTTCTTTCATTTGAATATGGTTAAATGATCTTTTCATTGGAGTATTTATTTTATTGAAAAATCAAAATTAGAGAGATAGTAAAATGAATTTTACCATTAACCTTGTTGTATAAATATATATCATTTTACTTTTTAATTTAGTTGTGAAAATTGCTATATCTATCTTATTTTTTTTAGTATTTAAGAGCAAGTGAGAAAACTGGAATATATATATATATATATATATATATATATAATAATTTATTTCAAATTACATAATGAAATTGAGAATATTGCTACACTGTAAAATATATATATATAATTAATAATAATTGTAATTCGAAATAGCACTGTAATGCAAATTTAGGGAGTCGCGGCTTAAAGCACAATCGAAGTATTGAAGGGAATGGTGGTGGGGGGGTTGAATCCCCCACTGCCATATATATTACATTAAGGTGTGGGGAGGGGCGGAGCCCCACCCACACCCCCACTTTGTGGGATGTGGGTGGGGCTCCGCCCCTCCCCACATCCTTGCCGCACCACAAATAACATGCCCCCCGCTGCGAACTACACACAACGCAACCCCGCGGACACCGTCCACCTCTGCCTCTGCACGCAGCCCTCTCCACCCTACGCCAAACCTTCGACCCTCCACCTTCCTCCATTCCCCTACCAGCATCAACCTCCTCCTCTGGCACCGCCGCCGCCCAGCTCCATAATCCCTTGCAACAAACACATAACAAACAACAATAACATATGGTTAGGGTTAGGGTATTTCTAATGAAATGCCATGAGTTGTATTTTTATAAAATACTCCATTAATTTGGTATCAAAAGAGTGGACTTTCCACTAGAGTATTTTATAAGGATGTTTAAGATTAAAATAAATGTGTATATTTATATACATATGTGAGTGCATATGTATATATATATACAATTATTTGTGTTATTTAATTACAAAAGTTTGTTTTCAAGATTTAAAAAAAAAGAGGAGAGAAATTATATAAATGAACTTTAACTTTTATATTCATATATAATTGGGCAATTTTAAAGGGACTATTGTAATTGCCCTAATAATCATATTACATTAATTGTAATTGCCCTAATAATTATATTACATTAAATTTGTTTATAAGAAGAATGTATTTATTTTTAGATTAGCAAATTCTTTTGACAAATGAATTTACCAAGAAATAGAAGATGTTGTAACATGAATAAAATTTAAATGAAAAAAAAATCAAAGAGTAATTCAAGAAACACGTAAACGAGCAAAATAAGTAACGTTTTAAAACAAACCGTTAGAGAACTCATCAAGGAACGTGAGGAAGTATTTAACAGATTGAGATATCCATTTTAAGATCATCTATCTACCTAGAGAACCTTATACGAAGCAAAAATAAAATGACTCAAACATAGTGTAATAAGTGAAATTAGAATGAAGATAATAACTAATCTAATGTAAACAAACACGATTATACCTTCATGAAGACCTCACGAATCCATGCAGGAAGGAGATGTGCCTACATAGCTCCTCAAGATTGTTCCCGTGATCAGAATGACTAATGTGGATTGCTCAAGAGCTCACAACACAATGGAGATGAGAGACAAGTTGATTCAGATGGAGATAGGGGATTGAGACAAGATTTTGGTAGAGGTTTGATAGGATTAGGAGATTGGGGACTGATTTTGACAGAGGTTTGATGCATGAACTGGTCTTATGAAAATGGCTTGGAGAGGGTCCAATTTATAGAAATTTAAAGATGAGGATGGAGGGTCAAGATTCTTTTGACAAGATCAAGGGCTAGGAATAAAAGTGAATCTTTTATTCCTAGTGGATGAATTAAAAATTCCCATTTTGGGAAGAGTGGAGGAGTGGATGAATAAATAATTCATCTTTGGGGAGAGTGAAGGATAATGGGGGACAACTGAATATTAAATTTAGTTTAGTGGGAGGCATCTGAATTTAAAATTCAGTGAGTGGGAGACATCTGAATTTAAAATTCAGATTGTGGATGAGTGGGGGACAAGGTTAATTAAGTGGCATCTTAATTAACTTAAGTCTAGGTTAATTAGATAATCAGGATTTATCTAATTAATCAGGGATTAGGGAAAATGGATAAATCAATTAAATGAATATTAGGAATATTCATTCAATTAATAGGATAGGGTTGTAAGGTTAAATAAATCAATTAGGTGAATTAATTGATCACCAGGGATATGCAGATTGGGAGAATGGATTAGTGCACGGTAAGGAAAATTGGTTTTCAAGAGCAGTCCAATTTTAGGTGTCTACACATAGTGACCGTTATCAACATGCACAGGTGTGTGTATTGATCCGTATCAACAATCACTTAGACAACTTAAACAGACGCACTAAGCATGCTTGCGCATGCGAGGGAGGCTTTCAGAGTAGTTAGGGAAAAAAATTTGATATTTCATATCATGACCATATGACACATGTGGACATAACACATGGATTAGTGTGTTATGAATGAATGTGAAATGCGGGCATGACAAAAGCATTCCAAGTGGATTTGCCTTAGTTTATTGAAGTCATATAGGAAGGTGTACATAGGAGTAGCAATGGAGAACATGCAAGAACAATTTCTCTTTTGGGTCTATTTTCATGAAATCCAGCCTTCCTCTGCATCATTTATGACTTCATGTATTTGAGTGTATACTCCATGACTTTGTATGTTCAAGTGTATACTACATGACTTAAGTGTGTTCAAATACATAGTCCATGACTTATGTATGTTCAAGTTCACACTTCATGACTTACTTGTACTCATGTGTAAGCTTCATATTCATGTATTACTTTGTGTGTTACATGTATGCTTCATACCTTTTGTATTGTGTATACTTTGTGAATTACATGCATGCTTCATGTTTTTTGTGTTAACTTGATATGAGGTGTCTTATTCAGAAGTTTGTAGAACCTTGTTATTCATTATGATCTTGCTATTCATTGTCATTATAAAATTTCTAATTATCATTGGCTTATTCATCATGCTTGTAGAAATCATCATCATGCCAAGGAAATGAGCAAAGACTCTAACACCAGAAGAAAGAGAAAGAATTAGGCAAATTCAGGAAAGTAGGAAATTGTCAACCATATAAGAAGACATTCCACCATTGTCAATTGAAGAGGAACATAACACATCTAATGAAGTTAAGAGAGAGATGGAATTGGTGGCACAAAGGGAATGAAAGCAAAACCTCTGTGCAATGAGTAAAGTTAATCTCAAAGTTGGAGGCACTCCATCATCCACAAGTCAGGTTGAAGGTTCAACACCATTGTACACACCCAAAATTGACCTAATTATCATTAGCATCAAATATTGCATTACCTAGCACCTGCATTTGTCTAACACACTTGAGCAATTTCAAAAACACCTATATCTTCTATTAATTAAATAAATTTATATTTAATTAATTCATTCATTATCTATTTCTTCTAAGCTATAATTAAATAATCTTTAATTATTTAATTATCTCTATTTCTATCTATTTTAATTAAATAAATCTTATTTATTTAATTAAAATCCCTTTTACAGTCCCACTTTCTAATTAATTAAATAAATTTTATTTATTTAATTAATTTATCTTATCATTTATCTCAGTGAGCCAATATGTGTGCCTCTTTCATTTAAAAAGATAAGTGGTACTGCATCTTTTATTTAATATCTTTCACATGTAGTACTTTTTACATACACAGTCACACATAAGCCCTATCTTCCCTCCACTTGTCATCTACACATTCACCTATGACTATCAATTCATCCTAGTCATTCACATAGCCACCAAATCTCCATCGTTGATTGATTTTGGTTGAGTTCTATATAAACACCCTCTCATTCCATACTACATAGATCCAGCATTCTCATAGCATCTACATTATCATCTCAAGCATATTGAGCATTTTAGCATCCATCAAGCTTATTATCATTATCATTCGTCCATCATGGTAGCTTTGATCTTCATAATTGTTCATTATTAAAGAAACAATCCACATCTCCTACAAGGAATCATACAATCTAGGTGATAATGTTCTTGAATTCCATGCTTTTGATTTCATTTGGATTTGATTCTTTGATGATGGTAGGATTAGGGTTTCATTGTTATGCTTGATCTTATCAACCTGATTTTTACCTATCACATTTTGGCACGCCTGCTGGGACTCATGTCCTTGATTAACTTTGTTGTTTGAAGTTGTTTTTGTGAAGATCAGATTTTCTGAGCGCTTATGGAAAGTTTCAGTCTCTTCTGAGTGAAAACTAGTCGCTTCCCGAACATATGTATCACTATCAAGCTGAAACCAGCCGCTTCTAGCATCTTCTAGGTTGCTTCTGAATGAACAGACATTGCTTATAGTCTTTTTTACATCACTTTTAAGCTAACAGTGGTTGCTTCTACCGTTACTTACATTGCTTTTAACCTAACAGTGATCGCTTTTAGCTATCTAGATCACCTTCTACAAATTAGGGTTTTTCTGTTTATATCTTATTTTTTACAAATCTGAGTCGCTTATGACCTATAATCAACCACCTGTGGATTTTTTACATCATTTCTAAACCTTATCATTTTGCATCTGGCTTCATTGGCATCACTCCTGAGCAATAACATTTCACTTTCAGCCAAACTCGGATCGCTTATGATCAATAGTTGATCACCTCTGGTAACTATGTCACTTTTAGTCTTTATCATTTGCAGTTTGGTTTTCTTGGTTACTAATTAGTTATTTGTGTAGCATCTTATCAATTGTCCAAGAAAAGGAGGTTATGAAACTACTAACATATCTATTGTAGCTCTGATTGGTCCAAGATTTTGATTTATCACTAAATTAGGAACATTTGGGCTTGGTGCTTAAAAAGAATCATTGTTTTCTCCGTGCTTTCTTTATCTTTCTTGATTGCTTGAATGTGCATGTTCATAACCCAAATTTACTAGAAAAATTATCCTCTCCCCTTGCCTATCAAATGGATCCTAGGTGCATGAGAACTTGTTATTATCTTTAGGGGGTCTACCTTCCCGATGTGAGAAGGGGTACGACCGAAGTGGTAACGGGCTAAAGCCAAGTCCTTCTGAACCGCTATATAAGAAAAGTGTTTGTATCAAAAGCCACAAACAACAGGTGTTGTTGTGTTATACCAACAACCAACCTCCCCCAAAACCCTCCAAAGCATAACCCTTGAAGGCTAGGAGACTCCATAACGAAGAGTAGCGATGCTGCATGTATAGCCACCCGAACGAATGCCCTTATTAGCAACTTTCTGTAGTAGTCAAAAACCCTCTATTTGTTGATGCAAAAGGTGGGTCCTTTGAAGCTTCCCCAATTCACATGGTTCTTAGTAGAGATAGCAGTGACAATCTGATGCAGAGACATGGAGGATTCACCCAAACTCACAAACTTCCACTATGCTTTGATGAGAGCAGCAAATAAGGTAAATTTGACATAATTTTTAAAATACAACTCAAACCCATGATCTAAAAACTGATTTGGATACCTATTATCCTCTTACACAACATATCTTACATGCAACATAGGTTGTTTTTGAAAGTATGCTTCAAAAATGGACTATTATAGAGATGGAGACCCTAGTAGATTGCAGACCTGCCCTCACCAAAAATGGCATAACTCACTTAATTCTTAATTAAAATTTCCCAAACCAAAATAATATGAAACTATACTCATATACCTATCTTTTCCCATTGATTTCAAACTTGTACTTGATCTATACAATCCGTACCATTCCAAAAAAGATGACTATTACAATAAACAAAACTGGAAGTATCAATCACTAAATTCATCATAACTTTTACACAACATAATAAAAATTGATGTAACCAACACCAAAAGAAAGAAGACTCTGAGATATTTCCATAAAATCTAATTTTATGCCATTTGGGATTTCGTACAGGGCCGTACCAACCTAGGGAACACCAAAAAATAGTCAAAAAATGTAGAAAATTAAACTTTTTATTTCATTTCTCTTCTCTAAACTTTATCTCTCCTTCATCTCTGCCTATTGCACGAAATTTCAAGGCATCCATATTGTCTTTACATCCATCCTTTTTGTTCCATCACTCCACTCTCTTTTACATGCAAAAAGAAGAGGCTAAAAATAGCCAAACCACTAACACTACTCAACTTAGAAAGTACTAAACTTGAGCCAACTTAAAGCTCCACTACCAAATGACCTCTAAATACATAAGAGTGGTCTTACATAGACATTTATTACAAGAATAATAAAATAAAACTCCTCCAATATGAGAAACTATTTTTTAAACTCCCTAAGACCCTTCATATTCCTCTTTTGTTTACCTTTTTCGCACTTTTAGCAATATTGACAATTTTGCAATTTTTGCAATCCTTTACAAAATAATTTAAAATCCCACTAGAACCTAATCAAAGGCCTCTAATACATTTCCAATAGTAAATTCATGACCTTATTACATCATTAAAACACCAAAACTAGATCAAAACTAAAAGTTGCCTCATGGAGGCTTAAAGCTAGCAAGGTGCTCCTGCACCACAATCCTAAAGTTCAGTGGGGGGACGAGCATTGGGAAACCTGAATCTTGGTATGCATGAGAAGTGTGTGTTGTGGAGAGGAGCCAGTTCTACCAAGATCTTGAATCTATCCACTTTGAATAGGCATGAATAGGGGACTCAACAAATATAGTCCTTTCCAGCCTAGGTTATACAAGTTTGTGATTGTTGTGAGTGTGAGTGATTGAAATCACTATTTTCTTGTCAAAAATGTCATTCCAACTATATCCTCTAATAGACACAGATCACTTTTGAGCCTTAACTACCTACTTACAGACATTCAAATTGCCTTTGAATAGTAGTTAGTTGCCTTTTGCCTAAACCAAATTGCCTTTGAACAACAGTTGATCACTTCCATCTTGAAATGCATTGCCTTTGACCAACAAAAAATCACCTTTGAACCAAAACTGCTCGCCTTTGCAAAATTGGCTCACCTCTGGTAAATACTGTATCTTGTTACTTGAACCAAAACCAAATCTCTTTTGAGCTATTGTCAGTCACTTTTAACTATTTCTGAGTCGCATATGAGCTATTACATGTCGCCTCTAGCTAAATAACAGTAAATCATAGCAACTTAGCCAAATCAGCTACATTTCCAGTTTGCTTAGCTTTAGCCTCAGCTTTCAGACCTACCTCTAATCATTTACAGACACCTGGACTTTGTTGCCTGCCTTGAGCATACCAAACAATTAGACTTTGTGCACTCTCCATCCTTTTGAGACCCCAAAACAGCAAAATCAAACATCAACCAACTAATCCAACCACAGCAAAACATCACCTTTTGGGATTTACTTAAGCCCTAGCAACATCAACTAGCTTTTCCCTTGAGTGTGTGAGCTATCCTCTAGGGAAGTTTAACCCAACAACTAAGCAACCAAGCAAACTAACAACCAAACAATCAACCAACCATCACCTTTTGGGTCTCAACCTTGACAAGCCAAGTCCAACTTTCAACATCAACCATCATGCCTCAAACTAGGAGCCAATATAGAGCTAAAATGGAAGCAAAGTTATGAGTTGAGATAGAATCCAAAATGCAACAATCTCGATCAACGCCCCTTAAAGATGTGACTCAATTTACAACTGGTATGCCTTCTTACATGTTTGTTCCTGAAGGATACATTATTGGACCATCATCTTCACAACAAGTGCAACCTCCAACATTTTCAAAGACCTATGAAGAGCAATCCCAAGAGGACTTATCTGAATTTAGAGACGGACACATATGGGATCACACCAAAAAACTCATCCTATCCAATCCAGACCGTCATTTCTTGCAACAAGCCCGCATGGGAGCCAAGTTACCAAGAGATTTTGACTTATCTTCCATCCACAAAAAAGATTCAAATACTCCCCCTGTTGTTGCAAAGGGACCATCAACTATTGCCGCACCATTTCATGACATGTCCATCCAATCTCATCCACCTTCCAACCCATCTCCCTCATTGCATATTGCTGCACCATCAAGCCCACCATGTAAGGAGTACACCATCAAACCTTTGCTGACACCAACCAAAATTCTTCCTTTCCAATCACAAAATTTGAGCTTTCCACCATTCCATGTTTCACAACACACCCATGCATCTACCTTGACTCTATCCATGCCTCAAGTATCCCAAGCTGTCCATGTTTTGCAAGCACCAATCCCACAAGTTTCACAAGCCATACCAACTTCACAAGTGCCCCAAGGATCACAAGCCATTCCAATAGCCCAAATTTTGCAGTCATTGCACATTTCTACTCCTATTGCATCACATGTGAAGACCATATCCCACACTCATATCCCTAGTACCTCTAACATGGTTACCACCATTTCTACGAATCTGTCTCATATACCATATAATCCCAATGTCTCATTGACATGAGTGAACTGCCTACTATATCACAAGCATATCCTAATGCCACGGCTTCCTATGTTAATCAACTTACATCGCCTTCTCCACCTCCATATAATCCTTCACAAACCGTCAATCTATCTTATGCAACCCAAGGATTACCCATTGTCACTCAACACATGTCGCATACCAATCCTCATGTTGTCCAAAACACAAACCCAAATGTTCATCCATCTTCATCTACCATTCCTCATGTTGTCCATAACACAAACCCAACTATCTATCCTTCTTCTTCATCTACCAATCCTTCCATCACCTACTATAATCCGAATCTGAATCTCCAACCATCGACAAACGTTAATCCATCCATTACATCCCATGTGATGCAAACTCCCAGAGCTAATCCATCACACTATGCTCAACGACCACTTGTGTCTTAAGGACAACACTCCTCAAACACATATGTGTCACATACCAATCCTTTGACATATAATGTGAGCACATAACCTCAACAAACGGTCATGTCCACCTACATTCCACAACAACAACCACAATATACACAATATTACACTCCACCCCCAAACCATCAACCCCCTTTGCAACAACAATAATTATCTCAAGTGGATGTTGAACAAATGATTAACAAAGTGGTAGGACAAAACAAGAAGACATTTTCCTTGGGGGATATATGTGCTTATCCATTTGACAAGTCACTTCATATGACACATTTTCACCACATTTCAAAATCCCACAATTTGACAAGTACAAAGGAAAAGGAAATCTGGATGACCATCTTAGAGCATTCTATGGTGCATGCCTTGATGTCACTCAAGATGATACATATCTCTTGAGACTATTTCCCTGAAGCCTAGTAGGGCAAGCTCTTGAGTGGTTCTCTCACTTACCTCTGGGAATTAAGACTTTTGTAGAACCAGCAAACCAATTTCAATCCCATTTTGCCTTTAGCATTGAACCTGAAGTGAACATGAATGACCTTGTCAACAACAAACAATGCAATGGTGAAGCTTTTTCCTCATTTACACAATGATGGCATAACATAGCTAGCAAACTATCATGGCAAATACTTGAGAAATAGTATCTTGATATCTTTGTCCAAAATCTCCATCCTGAGCTATCATTTCAACTACACTTGAAAAGTGCCAGCACCTTTGATGAGCTTATATCTAAAGGAGCCACTATTGAATGTGCTTTAATTGCTAAGGGCACTATCAAGATTTTTAGAGACAGCAAAGACAATCCCCAATCATCCAATGATAGATCCCACTTTTGGAACAAAAACAAGAATGTTGTCAATGATGGTGTTGTAGGCGCAAAGAACATCCAAACAGTAAAAGCTCCTATTAATATCCAAGCCACATCTACAACAAATCAACCTTTTCAAAGAACTTGACAAAGACAAACTTCAAATCCTTGATGACAATTTACTCCATTAGGGGAACCTATGGAAGTTGTCTTTCATAACCTTCTCCAAGCAGGAGATATCATATTGCCTGAAGCACCACCCAATGGCGAACCAGTCTTCACATCTCCTTGGTACAAAGAAAATGAATATTGTGAATATCACAAAGTCAAAGGAAACAAAACCAATGGTTGCATGCGCTTAAAACATGTCATCCAAGATTGCATTGACCAAAGCCTCATTAAAATCACACTGCCAGCATCACAACCGACCCAACAATCAACATCAAATTATGATCTAGATGCTTTCAAGAATCCACTTCCATCTCATGAAAAGACAACCAACCCCCATGTCGGGAATGCCATTCATTACAACTATGAATCATCCACGATTGGCTGCATTGACCATGCCCGCATTTCTACCATTACAATCCAAGGCAAAGCACCTGATTGTGTTATAACTACCCGAAGAGGTTGTGTTACCATTCAGGGAGCACCTGTCAATCCTCCTCGACCATCTTTTGGCTATAATATCCTTGGCAAAACACTACACATATTTTCATCCTAGAATTACTTTGCATATCCCTTGCCCATAAAGCTATCCTTGACAAAGCATTGCAAGAATCTTCGGTGCCTAACAATATCGATACCACACAATTCCAATCTATGGTAGCTAGCATTGCAGCCCCTTGCCATCTCACTTTCTCTGACAAAGAGCTCCGACCATCCATACACCCATCACATAACAAATCCCTCCACATAGAAGTATTTGTCAACCAACGTCATATCAAACAAATTTTAGTGGATGGCGGAGCTGGTCTTAATATATGTTCCTTAAAATTAATCAAACAATTGGGATACTCTGAGAAAGACGTTGACACTTCCAAGGTTATTACTATCAAAGCATATGATGATTTTGAGAGAGATACTGAAGGAATTATCCATTATCCTATCCAAGTTGGTCATGTCACAACCGATACCTATTGTCAAGTCCTTGATATCAACCTTCCTTATAACATCATCCTTGGCCATCCATGGATCCATACCCTCAAAGTAGTTCCTTCTACATACCATCAATGTATCAAATTTTTGCACAATGGTGTTGAAGTCGTCATCTATGTTGATCCTAATCCCTTCGAGTTTTGTCATGCTTTTCAAGCTAAATATCAAAGCCCCAACCATATTCCTATCAACACCAAGGCATATCCATCTTCATCCTATGTGGAACCCTCTACTCTACTCAAGCCATCTTCTAGCCAATCCACTTCAAATCTCCATATCAAGTACACTAAATATGGTCTGGGTGAGTACACATTGCAAGACTCTTGTTGTGTTGGCATTCTTCCCTTATCTCCCAAATCTCATGGAAAACCTTCTACATCCAAGTCATCTTCATCCACAACTGTCATAAAGGCACCACCAATAGTATTCATTAAAGGTAGATTCCTTGATGATGAAGATATTGATGATATCAACTCTTGGATATTCTTTGATGAGAATGACCAAGTACAACTTGAAGTGGAGAGATATAACAACGGGTTCGGTATCATTAAGAACATGGGTTAGAAAGGATATGGCGGATTGGGATCATAGGAACAAGGACCTATTGAACCCATTGTTGTGTCTAAGAAGCTTAATAAACAAGGCCTTGGCTATAAGCCAGAGGTATAGCCTTCCAAAGACATTAAGTGTATTTCTGATATGGAAACTGGACCTTGTTCGATAGGAGAGACCTCTAATTCAGATACCATCCATGAGTCCTCCCTTCATATCATAGACCTTTTTCATGAAACTTCTATTTTCATGATCTCTACATCCTCATCTAGCCAAAACTCTACGTCCATTACCCTTTCACTCGTATATCCTAACCTCGTGGATTGGGACCAACAAGGAGCACCGATATTGGACACATTTAAAAATGATGAAGCTATTGCCGAATTCATGGGCTTACAACAAGGCATTCTATTGGGTGATCACAAAGCAGGCTTCATGATGGATCTCACTAAACTAGCATATTTTGGTAGAAGTATCAAATCCTTCAGTTGCAAAAGTGAAATAAATAGAATCAATAAAGATAAGTCACTAGGTGAAAATTGAAAGGCACCTCTTGACTATGAAAAAGTAAAAATAAATGATGTATCCGGAGGTGAAAACCTCTCTGAGGCACCCGAGGATAAGGGATTTGATCTTCCTGTCAACACTAACTATCATGAAAAATCAACAGTGCTAGTTGAAAAATCTCAAGACATGAACTTGGGCACAGAATAGAATCTGAAGATCACTTTTTTGGTAGCATCATTATTAGAGTAGGAAAGGATAAATTTCACAACATTCTTCCTAAAAAGAGCTATCAATTTTGCATGGACATATTCTAACATGCTGGGCCTAGATCCATCACTTATAGTACATCATCTAGCAGTATCCCCTAATGCAAAACTAGTCAAGCAAAAGTTATGCAAAATGCATCCACAAATATCTCTTTTGGTCAAGGCAGAGATTCAGAAGTTGCTAGAAGAAAAGTTCATAAAGCCTAATGATTATCCAAAATGGGTTTCAAACTTTGTACCTGTAGCAAAACCTGATGGACAAGTTCATTGTTGCACAAATTTCAGAGATCTTAACAAAGCATGCCCTAAGGATGACTTTCCACTACCAAGCATAGACAACATTGTAGATCTCATAGCTAGACATGAAATGTTATCCTTGATGGATAGATTCTCAGGATATAACCAAATCAGAATAGCAGAAGAAGATCAAGATAAGACATCATTCATTTGCCCATGGGGTACATACTGTTGGGTGGTAATGCCTTTTGGTCTTAAGAACGTAGGAGCTACTTATCAACGAGCCATGACAGTTATTTTTCATGACCTTTTCCACACTATAATGGAAGACTGTGTTGATGACATTCTAGGAAAATCCAAAATAAGAGGACATCTACAGGTACTTGCACAAATCTTTGATCGATTAGAGAAATATCAAGTTAGGCTAAACCCAAAGAAATGTGTATTTGGTGTAACATCTGGTAAACTATTGGGATATATTGTATCTCGACAAGGAATTAAAGTAGACCCTGACAAAGTAAAGACTATCATGAAAATTCCTCCACCATCAAATTTGAAGCAGCTTCGCAGTCTATAGGGAAGATTACAGTCCATTTGTAGATTTATCTCACAACTAGTAGACAAATGTCATCCTTTTCAACATCTCCTCCGCAAGGGTGAACCTTTTAAGTGGGATGAATAATGTCAATAGGCCTTCGACAAAATAAAAGAATACCCGGAAACACCTCCTGTGTTAGTACCTCCTGTACTTGAGTGCCCATTATTACTTTACATCTCCTCAACAATAGAAGCATTGGGTGCTCTCTTAGCTCACCATGATGATTCGGGAAAAGAGCAAGCCATTTACTACATTAGTAGAACTCTTGTGGGATATGAACTTAATTATTCATCTATGGAAAAAGCATGCTTAGCATTGATGTTTGCTTCCCAAAAGTTGCGACACTATATGTTGAACCAAACAACAAAGCTCATATCTAATGTTGATCCACTCAAATATCTTCTCTCCAAAGCAATCCTCATGGGAAGACTAGCAAAAGGGGTTATGATCTTAAGTGAATTTGATATACAATACGTGGATTGAAAAGCCATAAAAGGACAAGTCATCGCTGATCAGTTAGTCACAACACCTATCATAGATATTCATCCAATACGTCTAGAGTTCCCTGATGAAGATTTGTTCAATCTAACTTCACCAACATTGTGGCATCTATACTTTGATGGATCTTACACACAACATGGATTAGGAGCAGGGATATTGTTTGTCACCCCTCAAGGCAATTGCATTTTGAAGTCATATAGAATTGCATTTCCATGTACCAATAACATAGAAGAATATGAAGCTTTGATCACAGGATTATGCATGGCAGTACAATGGGCTATCAAATAGCTTCAGGTCTTTGGTTACTCTCAATTAGTTATCAGACAAGTCTGGGATGAGTATCAAACAAAGGATGAAAAGCTCCTTCTATACAAGACAATGGTCAATAATTTCAAGAAATATTTTGACACTATCACTTTTGAATAGATTCCAAGGATACAAAACAAAGTAGTAGACGCTATGGCCATGATTGGATCTCTTCTAGACATGCCTTCTAATGCGCATAAGTGTGAATTTCTAGTTGAACATCTCCTAATCCCAGCATTTGAAGTATCACAATCTAAGCTTACATGTGAAATTGTTGGTCCCAATTCGCCTTGGTACGAGGACATATACGAGTATCTCCACATGCAAACTTTACCATTCCAACTATCCAATACCCAACAAAAAACCTTCATCTATCGAGCCTCTCTCTACACTATCCTTGGTGACACCCTATATCGCCAGAGTCTTGATGGTATCCTTCTTATATGTCTTGATTCTGAAAAAGAAAAAGTTGCCTTACGCGAAGTCCACGAAGGTGTCTTTGGATTGCATTCTGCTGGCCCTGGCCTTGTTAAGAAACTTCTACGAGCTAGATACTATTGGCCAACTATGGAGAAAGATGCATAGCAATTTGCAAAGATATTTTTACAATGTCAAAAACATGGGGATTTAATACATGCACCAGCACATGAACTTCAGTCTATCACCACTCCTTGGCCTTTCTCATAGTGGGGACTTGATCTCATAGGTAAAATCCATCCCACCTCCTCAAATGGCCATAAGTTTATCATCACCGCCATTGAGTACTTCACGAAGTGGGTGGAAGCAATACCAATGACTTACATTACTGGAAAGCAAGTATCCAAGTTTATCCTGCACTATATCATTTGCCGTTATGGAGTTCCCCAAGCCATTGTCACTGATAACGGTCATCCTTTCAAAATCTAAGAAGTTAGAGATCTTTGCAACAAGTTCCATATCCAACATAGATTCTCTACACCTTACTATCCCCAAAGTAATGGTCAAGTTGAGGCTTCTAACAAAACAATTATTAAGATCCTCAAAAAGACAATCAATGAAGCTAGCCGTGATCGGCATTTACAACTTAATCCTACATTATGGGCTTATAGAATGAGTATCATAACTCCCACTGGTGCTACACCATATGCTCTGGTGTATGGCACTGAAGCTATCTTGCCTATTGAGGTAGAGATCCCCTCACTGCGAGTATCCCTACAACATACTATATTAGATGAAGCATATAGAGTATCCAGACTCCATGATCTTGAGCTATTATATGAATGGCATCTTACAGAACTCAACCATCTCCAAGTTTATTAGAACCGTCTACATCCCAGCTACAACAAGAAGATCAAAGAACAAAGGTTTCAAGTTGGAGATCTTGTCCTTAAAGAAAATCAAAGAAATCAGAAAAATCGTGAGAAACAAGGCAAGTTTGAACCTAATTGGCTTGGTCCTTTCATCATCATATCCATCTATGGATCAGGGGCATACACTCTCTCAACACCTGAAGGTATTCCCTTGGATGAGCCAGTCAACAGCATCCATCCCAAGAAGTTCTACCCTTGAATCTCAGCATATCGAAAAAAAAACATCCAATAGTGAAAACCACCTTGTGGCACTTTCGATGATAAAAAAATAAGTACAAGAGAAATAATTCATCCTCTAGTGAAAACCTGGTAAACAAGCACCTTAGATAAGTACCATAGTGAAAACCTAGCAAACAAGTGCTATGTGTAGAGACTAGCTTCCATCATTTGCTTAGTTTGTTTGATCACAGCTTTTTCCATCTACCATCTTACCTACATAATCCACATCATAATCCACCTATTCACCTTGTATAAACATCACTAGCCAATTATCCATTATCCATCCATAATAAAAACTTTTTCACCTTCACCTCTACCTTGCTAGCTTCCGTAGTTTGAACTTCATTGAGGTAAGGATATCATTTGGCACCTTAGCATACTATTTACATGAACACCATCCACCGCAGTATCTTCCTAATAGCCTTCATCCCACATGGGGGGCACTTGTTGAGACTTGTTTGGAAGTGGATACCCATAGCTCTAGCTCATAAACATAGCCAACACACAACTTTAAACACAACAAACACCCAACTCCATAACACATCAAACATCCAACTTCAAACATGGCAAACATCTGCAACCATAACCAACAACACAGCAATCACCCAGATGCAATCAAAGCAGCCAAACACACAAATAAAATCAATTATCCAAAAAGTTTAACATTTGACGTCAACCACCAACAAGTAAGAACTACATCACAGCTCTATTGTTGAAAGCCTTGATCCCATGGATATAGGGTATGTAGGCAATCTGAGATGCGAAGGAAGCACTCTAATTCAGGCAAAGACGATAGTCCTTCTTCCATCATCCATCTTTCACCTTTCTTCTAATCATCCCTTGATCTTTTGTCACCCTTTCTTCTATCTTTCATCACTTACATCATCAATAAACCTAGAACTACATATTCATCATGTCTCATCACCATCGTAATGTGCTTTGATCATGTGGACACAGGGTATGTAGGAAGTCTAGAATACGAAGGAGGTATCCAGTATGCAAGAACAAATGATACACCCCATCTTCATCTTCTTTCATCTTCCATCTTCTTCTCTTTGACCAACTCAAGTAGAAGAAGATTGTGTATCAGAGAAAGATCAAGCACTTTAACCAATCAGCGATAAGCTGGAAGCTATTTGTCTGCATGCCTTAAGCCTACATTTGCTATAACATTTTAACAATTATCAGCCTTCAACAGGATGCAGCTTTCCTCTCAACAAGGCACCAACTTAAACCTATCTCAGAGCACTTGAATTTGGCAAGAGAATGTGAGGACAGTGTCTTTTGTTTTATCTTTTGATTTATCTTGTCCCTCTCCTACGCCTAATCAAGACTACCTTGATCTATCATATCTTGGTATGTTGAGATGAAGTATGGAATGGGGCATGGTCATATTGCTTTCATATGCCGTGTCTGCGGGATGATCTTATTCTCTTCCTATGTGTATTGGTATCTTGTATGTGTTGGGATTAGCATCTTACATATCAATATCTCTAGCATCTGAGAAGCTAAACAGTCTCTTATGCATTTGAGACTATTTTATGTCAAGACTAGCTCCATACATATAACCAGCAAGGTGTCACTATGTGTAGTGGAGATAAGCTCAAACCATTTCTTGTAGCATTAAAGTCCATCTCGAAACACTAGCTACTATTCATATCTTGTGTATGTGGGCTCAACATCTCGACCTCATGCATTTAGACAAGATTGTAGTATGTTGGTTTTGTATTGGATATCTCAACATCTTGGTCTTCTAAACCCTAGTGCATAACATCCATATGCTATAACAAAAATAAGGATTGCATTTCTTTTGAATTCTGAGCAATTATTTTAAAAGTTGTCATCTCATCTTTCCATTTCATCACATGCCTATATAATCCTCAACCAAGATCAATCTTTTCGTCCATCTTCCTTTCCACATTCCTTATCCTGCAAAACAAGTGTGTTAGACATGCATATATTCATATCATTATCATTACCATCTACATATTTACATTATCATAATAACCATACCTTACCAGTAACATAAGATATTTCCATTATTACCATTTGCATATCCATATCCTTTGCATAAACATCCATATAGATCATAAAAATACCAAAAATTACATAACATAATACCATAAGTGCATCCATAACCATTACAACATCATAGAACCAAAGCCATCATATATATATATATACAAGTGTCTACAAATACAACATGGGCTATCCATAAGCCATCAAAAAATGTATATATAATCAGCTCATAAGCCTAATCATGAAACAATAATATACAACACAACAAGGTAGCCCTAGTGACTATTGGCAGCTCCCTCGCCCTGTCCTCCGCCACTGGGTCCTACACCTATCCTGCCATCTCTAGGAGGCCCCATAACTGAAGCCACAGATCATGATCCCCCTGTCCTCCATGAAGCTGATGCTCCCAACCTACTCTTATAACTAGGCTATCTCTGCTCTGCAGGCACTGCTCCATGATATAAACCTCTATAATACTCTATCTCGCCCTATGCTCCCCTTAACTTACCTTGTGCCTGAGTCAACTGTGTAGCCAAGTACATTGTGGCCCCATCTGTACCCAACACAGCTACTATTCTATCTCACTCTACTATCATGGCTTGTAACTGCTACACAACTGTGTCTCTCTCAACCCTCACCATTTGCTCCTATTGTATAGCCATATCTCTCTCAGCTCTAATAGCCTGTATCTGATGTAAAGATGCATCTCTGTTAGTTGTAACAAGATGCACCTACTGCATAGTTGCATCCCTCTCACCAATCACTCTCGCAAGATTACCATCAACCTGCCCATCACCTCCCTATGCTCTAGCTTGCAGTTGTGCCTAATATGCTTGTACCTATGCTCTAGCATGTTGTAAACCTATCACCACTTGATGGCAGTCTGACTCCACTCTCCTCATCCTCATTTGAACCCACTGTCTCCATCTCCTCTCCTCCCTAATCCACCACCTTAGCTACTGCATGCCCACATCATCCTCACCTATCATCTGTGCTACTAGTTGTGCCAATACCTGTGGATGCCCCTGTACTTGTCCTTGCACCTGTATCCCTAGAGCTGCTGGCACAACTACTTATGCTAGTGGAGCTCATTGCCACCTCCTCCTCACCAGCCTCTCCATACCAATCTCTCCAATCTCTCCCACCCTCGTCATTTAAGTCGGTCTGGCTATCACCCAATATGCATCATAATCTGGTAATGTCCCCAGATCTGTAGGACCCTATCTCCATGGCCACATAACTGGCCCTAGTCAATCCCTCTTTGCCAAAGCTGTGTCGACCACAATCTCAGGACCCCAATCAAAAACCTCCTACTGTGTCCTCCCAAAAATAGCATCACCAACCGGTACATCTTGTGGTATGCTGAACTGCCTCAGTACCCTCTTAGGCAAATAGCGCTCTATGATATATCTGTCATGATTGAAAATGTATCTCACCTGCCTCACATAGACAAGCTCTATATCCTCCTCATCCCATCTCTTGCATGTTAACCATGGCCTCCACACAAATCTGTCAACCTCATCTAATATCTACCACCAGTACACCACCCCTCGCTCCTACTGATAAGTCAGAGCTCCCCTATACATCCTAGCATACTGCTCTCCTGCTACTCTAGCCACCCATCCATCTGGCCTCGTCACTGGGATATGCTCATATGCCCATACATGCAAAACTGTAACCCCAGCTAACATACTCGCTCTGAACATATAGGCACAGTCATGTAGTAATGATATAACTATCCTAGCACACACTCGGCCCATGCATATCTAGTATTGTAGGAGAACATCCCCTCCATCACTGTCCCCCATCCAACCAGAAAACCTCTAGCTCAGCTATCTCCAACTAGCCATCTAATAATAGCCACAACTACCCATTGTAGCCTATCACATAGCTCCTCCATCCTCATGATGGGAATCTCTAAACCCTTAGCCCCTATGTTTGGAGTCCTAAATAGCCATCTAAATGCAGCTAGTCCCATATCAAGATCATAATCTACCCGGTCCCCATCAATAGGAACTTCCAGAATTCGGAACATATCATCCAAGGTAATGGTTGCTTCTCCTGTCGGCAATAAGAATGAACTATGCTTGCTCCTCCATCGCTCCACCATCGACATCATCAATTCTCGATGCACCTACACTGGCTCTAGCCTCGACACATGCTCTAATATGAGGATCTCTAGCACTAGCTGCTCCTCTACATCCAGCAATCTCACCAACAGCAAATCTCTTAGATGTGGCTCTCATGATAACAATAGTGGTAGTATATCCCGCATCATTTCACTCACCGTATCAATCTTTGTGCTATCAAAATTGACTTTTGCCTACTATACCTACATATATCTACTGCAAGCGATCTATTTTTCTATAAGCGCTATCCTTTTCCTTATAAGTGAACCAATTTACCACATGCGCATGATTTTAGCCTATAAGCAATCTCTTTACCTTATGCACACGACTGTTGACTACAACTGAGCTCAAACCCTATATGTGCATGCTTTCTACCTCTAAGTGACCTATTTGCTATATGCATTCGCTTGTCCTTTAAAAGTGAGCTATATGTATACATACACCTACTTTATATCCATAAGTCACCTATTCTAGCCATATGCACATTTTGCCTAGCTATCTACTCTAGCTAACCATAAGCGACTCATTTTTGCCATATGCGACTAAGTCATGCCTATAATCGACCTAAACTACCATAAGGACTCCGTTTCCTATACAAGCGACCTGCACTGCTATCCTATAACCTAGTCACTTCCGGTGATGTGTGTGCATTTATGATGCTTCTAGCCTATTTAAATCACACTTTTAGTCAAAGTTTAGCTACATACCAGTATGCCTGCTCCTGCTGGTCACCCATGTGTCCTCGCTCACTCAGCATGATGATGTCTATGTGGAATCACCATCCTAAAAGCTCTCGAACACTCTAAGCACTCCAACTCTCATCCCACAATAACTCTAAGGAGCTCTAGATTTCTTTAGATTTCTAAACACAAATGAGCCTCTTTGCCCTTGAAGGACCTACTTATAGCCCATTCCTGAACCATAATTTTTCCATCCCATCCCATTTTCTCCCTCCCCATCCCTATTTTCTTTGTGTCAACCTGTTTCTAGCCTTTCATCTTATCGCGAGCCAACCCAACCCTTCCTAGTTAGCCCGGTTTACCTCTCGAGGAAGCATCACCTACCAGTTACACTAGGGCATAACCATGTTTATCAAGCGGATTATCGTATCTTCTTTGACACAACACTCTAACGAACATTGTATCAAAGAGGGGCAAAATGTAGACACCCAAAATTGACCTAATTATCATTAGTATCAAATATTGCATTACCTAGCACCTGCATTTGTCTAACACACTTGAGCAATTTCAAAAACACCTATATCTTCTATTAATTAAATAAATTTATATTTATTTAATTAATTCATTATCTATTTCTTCTAAGCTATAATTAAATAATCTTTAATTATTTAATTATCTCTATTTCTATCTATTTTAATTAAATAAATCTTATTTATTTAAATAAAATCCCTTTCACAATCCCACTTTCCAATTAATTAAATAAATTTTATTTATTTAATTAATTTATCTTATCATTTATCTCAATGAGCTAACATGTGTGCCTCTTTCATTTAAAAAGATAAGTGGTACTACATCTTTTATTTAATATCTTTCACATGTAGTACTTTTTATGTACACGGTCACACATAAGCCCTATCTTCCCTCCACTTGTCATCTACACATTCACCTATGACTATCAATTCATCCTAGCCATTCACATAGCCACCAAATCTCCACTGTTGATTGATTTTGGTTAAGTTCTATATAAACACCCTCTCATTCCATACTTCATAGATCCAACATTCACATAGCGTCTACATTATCATCTCGAGCATATTGAGCATTTTAACATCCATCGAGCTTATTATCATTATCATCCATCCATCATGACAGTTTTGATCTTCATAATTGTTCATTATTGAAGAAGCAATCCACATCTCCTACAAGGAATCATACAATCTAGGTGATATTGTTCTTGAATTCCATGCTTTTGATTTCATTTGGATTTGATTCTTTGATGATGGTAGGATTAGGGTTTCATTATTATGCTTGATCTTATCAACCTGATTTTTACCTATCACAACCATAATTATCTTCTTGAATTGGAGACACTCCATCTTTGACAGGTGAAGTAGAAGGTACATCTTTATTTTCTTCTCAACTTGGTGGCACGGCATCATTCACACATCAAGTTGAAGATACACCATCTTCTCCATCTCAACTTGAAACCTTTTCATCTTTTTCATCTCCAATTGAAGGTACGTCATCTATCCCATCTCAAGTAAATATTGAAGAAATTCCTAATGTTCAGTCAACTTTACCAATTAAAACACCTCCTAGAATTTTGCATTGGAAGCCTAAGTTTCTAATCGATATTGATGAGAATGTGTTGAAGCCCATGCAGGATAAAATTGTCAAGCGCACTTGCCAAACATATGCCAATAAGATATGGAAATCATTCTTTAAGAATTTAAATGAAACTAGAAGATGCCAACTATTTGTTGAATAGATGAGAAATCTAAAATTTAGGCCCACTATGAAGATTCTTGGCCTAAGAATATTGGATGCCTCAAGTGAAAAATCAATTGTCAAGAATCTAATGAGTGTATTTGAGAGTGTGGTTTCCACCTCACAAACTAAGGATAGTAATGTCACATGACATGTCATTACATCGACAATAGTAAGCCAATGAACAAAGAAAGCTCGTCTAATTTGAAAGACAAGTCAACCATTAAAAATAAGTAGAAAAACTCTAATGAGAGTTGTTGGAAGACGTGAAAGAGTTGAGGACCCAAACACCAATGAATTGTGGGTATTCTCTAGGAGACTCCCACAAAAAGACAAAGTTGTTGTTGAAGCGTTGAGATCCCTCATCAAAGAATTTTGGAAAAACAACACAACAATATCTCCTAATGCAAGAGATGTTGTGAGAAGGAGAATTTGTTGTTGGAACTGTGAGCCACATCCAAAGTATTTTTTGCATATGACTCAAACATAGCTTTTTGGTAAATTTCTAGAGATGTATCCTCAAATTAATATTAGTCAAAGATATTTTGAAATGCTAAAACCTTTCTATGTCAAAATAAATCACACATGCACTACTTGTTATTGTAGATTACATATTGAATTTTCTAACCATTTTGATGTTTATCAATCTATATGTTTAGATTTGCATACTAACAATATTTTGCAGGATTGTGCCATACGTGCCCCACCAACATCTTCCAGAGACTTCATATCAATAATTTTATGTCAAAGAGAGGAAGGTCAAATCTTCTATAGGAAATCATGCTTGGATGGCACATGCCAGTATTGCTGTGGCTTGCAAAATATGCCAATATGTGAAAATATGGAAAGCACACATGGTCTTGGAAATGAACTAGTAGAGTTTGATAAGTATAAAATAATGCCCTACAGTACAAAAGATGGTAAAAAGTAAAGAGGTGTGATTTGGTTATTCAAAAGATTCAAGTGTATCAGTTTATGTCTACATTTCGTGACAGTATAGTGTACGAGTATGCAAGACATACCCATAGAGCTCGACGGTTGGACACACAATTCAAGTTATGTAAGGACACATTTTCACTTGGTACCATCGTATCAGTTGTTGACTTTGCAGAGAACTACACACTACAGCCACAGCGTGAGGTGCAATCACAATATTACAACTCCACACAGGTTGCTATATTTGTGCATATAGTATTTATGCATGCAAAAGATAGTCAGAGGATGATTGAAAGATCTTGAGGGAGTATCATTTTTATATTAGTGATGATCACACACATTCTATAGAGTTTGTGCAAGGTTGCTTTGAGATGTTCTACTGTGATTTGGCTAGTAAGAGCATATCATTTTGTCAGCATATCATATGGTCAGATAATTGTGCATCATAATTTAAAAATGCCCTACAAGACATTGGATCAAGTGGGAACATCTTTATAGTATTGAATTTCCAACTACCAGAAAGGTATTATGACTGAATTTTTAGGATAGGCATCTCCTGGGGCCAAACAGGTGGTGCCAACACATTTGGGTGGGTGCATAAATGCTAGGGGGATGTCTTTTCAGTAGCAAAGCCTCATGGTCATTCTTGGCTAAATCAAACGCAGACAATCTATCAAGAGCCTTAGGAAAAAAAAAGTGACAAACTTTGGATCGATTATTCCTTGAAATTGTGACACCTAGGAACATCTTCTTTCCATGTATAGGTGGATGTCAGGTCCACTTACAAATAATTACCTCAATTTTGCATGTATTAATTTTATTTGGGTATGGCGGCAAGGAATGCATTGTTCCAAAATGTTTCATTTTCATGCAGTGGAAAGGTGCTAGGAGTGACATTTTGCATTCCATAGCTCATGGGGCTAAATGGACTTCTCTAATGCCTCAGGGTGGATGGGTAAATGCTAGGGGAGGTCTTGTTTCATGTACCAAGCACCCTAGTCGTTCAGGGCAGTAGGCTACTGGCAAAGTCCCTTAAGATCCCTAAGACGAAAAAACTGATAAACTTTGACGGATAAGTTCTCAGAATTTGTGGTTGCTGGGAACATTTTGTTTGGACCTATAGGTGCATGTGGGATCCATACACAATAACCTCTCTTATCTTTGTTCAACTCCAGTTTGTTTGCTCGTACTGAAATCAAATGCATTCTTGCAAAATGCTTCAGTTTCATGCAGTGGAAAGGTGCTAGGAGTGACATTTTGTATTCCATAGCTCATGGGGCTAAATGGACTTTGCCAATGCCTCAGGGTGGGCAGGTAAATGCCATAGGAGGTCTTGTTTCATGTGCCAAACACCCTTGTCATTCAGGGCAGTAGCCTATTGGCAAAGTCCCTTAAGATCGTTAAGACGAAAAAATTGCCAAACTTTGACGGAGTAGTTCTTGGAATTCGTGGCAACTGGGAACATTTCATTTAGACTTGTAGGTCCATGTGGGGTCTATCCACAATAAATTCTCTTAGTTTCATACAAATCCAGTCTATTTGACCGTGTCTGAATTAAATGCATTCTTGCAAAAAAATTTAGTTTCATGCAGTGGAAAGGTGCTAGGAGTGACATTTTGCATTCCATAGCTTGTGGGGCTGAACAGACTTCACCAATACATTGGGGTTAGTGGGTAAATGCCAAGGGAGGTCTCATTTCATTTACCAAGTGCCCAATCATTCGAGACAGCAGGCTACAAGTGAAGTCCCTTAAGATCCCTAAGATGAAAAAAATGCCAAACTTTGACGGAACAATTCTTAGAATTCCTGGTAGCTGGGAACATTTCATTCAGACCTACAGGTGCATGTGGGGTTTGTCTACAATAACCTCTCTCATTTTCATTCAACTCATGTCCATTTGGCCATGCTAGAATCAAACACATTCTTGCAAAATGCTTCATTTTCATGTAGTGTAAAGGTTGCCAAGTGCCATATTTTTCATCTACTCATTGTGGGGCTGAACCGACTACTCTGACACATCAGGGTGGGCAGGTAAATAGTAGGGAAGGTCTTGTTTCGTGTACCAAGCATCCCAGTCGTTTGGGGCTATATGCTACTGACAAAGTAGAAAGTTGCTAACACTAAAATTTTGCATTCCACAAATCTTGGGGGGAAAATGACTACACCAACACATCTAGGTGGGTGAGTAAATGCTAGGGGAGGTCTTGTTTCATGCACCAAGTGTCTCAGTCATTCCAGGCTGCAAGCTACTGACAAACTCAAAAGGTGCTAGGAGTGACATTTTGCATTCCATAGCTCATGGGGCCAAACTGACTTTGCCAACACATTGGGGTGGGTGCATAAATGCCAATGGAGGTCTCATTTCATGTGCCAAGCACCATACTTGTTTAGGGTAGCAGGCTACCGACAAAGTCCCTTAAGATCTATAAGACGAAAAAACTACCAAACTTTGACGGGGATGTTCTTAGAATTCATGGTAGTTGGGAACATTCAGTTTGGACTCATAGGTACATGTGGAGTCCATCTACAATAACCTCTCTCAGTTTTGTTCAACTCCTATCCATTTTACCATGCTAGAATCAAATGCATTCTTGCAAAATGCTTCAGTTTCATGGAGTGGAAAGGTTGCCAAGTGCCATATTTTTTGTTCTGCTCATTGTGGGGCTAAACGGAATGTGCCAACATGTTGGGGTGGATGGGTAAATGGTAGGGAAGGTCTCATTTTGTGTGCTAAGCGTCCCAGTCATTCTAGCCTACAAGCTACCGAGACCTACCACCTTTCGAGTTTGTCGGTAGCTTACAGCCTGAAATGACTGAGACACTTGGCGCATGAAATGAGACCTCCCTTAGCATTTACCCACCCACCCGGATGTGTTGGTATAGTCAATTCCGCTCCACAATGAGTAGAACAAAAAATATGGCACCTAGCAACCTTTCCACTGCATGAAACTGAAGCATTTTGCAAAAATGTGTTTGATTCTGGGACGGTCAAACAAATAGGAGTTGAATGAAACTAAGAGAGGTTATTATGGATGGACCCCACATGCACCTATAGGTCTAAATGGAATGTTCCCATCTGCTATGAATTCTGAGAACTGCCCTGTCAAACTTTGGTAGTTTTTTCATCTTAGGAATCTTAAGGGATATTGTCAATAGCCTGCTGCCTCAAATGACTGCGGCACTTGGCACACAAAATGAGACCTTCCTTGGCATTTACCCACCCACCTCGATGCATTGGTGAAGTCGGTAAGGCCCCACAAGCTATGGAATGTAAAATATCACTCCTAATACCTTTCGAGTTTGCCAATAGCTTGCAGCCCTGAATGACTAAGACAATTGGTGCATGAAACAAGACCTCCCCTAGCATTTACCCACCCACCCCGATGTGTTGGCAGAGTCGATTTGGCTCCATGATGAGTAGAACAAAAAATATAGCACCTGGCAACCATTCCACTGGATGAAACTAAAGCATTTTGCAAGAATGTGTTTCATTCCAACATGATCAAATGGACTAGAATTGAACAAAGTTGAGAGACATTATTGTGGATGGACCCCACATGCACCTGTAGGTCTAAACAGAATGCTCCCCGCTGCCACGAATTTCAAGAACTACTCCGTCAAAGTTTGGTAATTTTTTGTCTTAGGGATCTTAAGGGACTTTGCAGGTAGCATGTTGCCTCGAATGACTGCAGTACTTGACACACAAAATGAGACCTCCTCTAGCATTTACCCACCCACCCTGAGATGTTGGCAAAGTCAGTTCGGCCCCATGAGCTATGTAATGCAAAATTTCACTCCTAGTACCTTTTGAGTTTGCCTATAGCTTATAGCCTAAAATGAATGAGACACTTGGTACATGAAATGAGACCTCCCTTAGCATTCACCCACCCACCCAGATGTGTTGGTGCAGTCATTTTTCCACCAAGACCTATGGAATGCAAAATTTCAATGTTAGCAACTTTCTACTTTGTCGGTAGCTTACAACCCTGAACGACTGGGATGCTTGGCACACAAAACAAGACCTTGCCTACCATTTACCCACCCACCTCGATGTGTTGGTATAGTTGGTTCACCCCCATGATGAGCAGATCAAAAAATATGGCACCTGACAACCTTTCCACTGCATGAAACTAAAGCATTTTGCAAGAATGTGTTTGATTCGAGCATAGTCAAATAGACAAGAGTTGAACAAAACTGAGAGAGGTTATTGTAGACGAACCTCACATGCACCTGCATGTCTAAACAGAATGTTCCTAATTGCCATGAATTCTGAGAACTGTCCCATCAAAGCTTGGTAGTTTTTTTGTCTTAGGGATCTTAAGGGACTTTGTCGGTAGCCTGCTACCTCAAATGGTTGCGGTGCTTGGCACATGAAACAAGACCTCACCTAGCATTTACCCACCCACCTTGATGCGTTGGCAAAGTCCATTCGGCCCCATGAGCTATGGAATGCAAAATGTCACCCCTAGCACCTTTCCACTACATGAAACTGAAGCATTTTGCAAGAATGTGTTTGATTCTGACACGGTCAAATGGACTGGATTTGAACAAAACTGAGAGAGCTTATTGTAGACGGACCCCACATGCACCTATAGGTCCAAATGGAATATTCCCAGCTGTGAAAAATTCGAAGAATTGCTCCATCAAAGTTTGGCAATTTTTCATCTTAGGGATCTTAAGGGACTTTATCGGTAGCATGCTACCCCGAATGACTTGGGTGCTTGGCATATGAAAAGAGACCTCCCCTAACATTTATCCACCCACCCTAATGCGTTGGCAAAGTTTGTTCAGCCCCATGAGCTATGTTGCAAAATGTCACTCCTAGCACCTTTCCACTACATGAAACTGAAGCATTTTGCAAGAATACATTTGATTCTGGCACAGTCAAACAGACTGGAGTTGAACGAAATCAAGAGAGGTTATTGTGAATGAACTCCACATGCACCTGCAGGTCCAAATAGAACGTTCCTAGCAACCATGAATTCTAAGAACTGCTCCATCAAAGTTTGGCAGTTTTTTCATCTTAGGGATCTTAAGGGCTACACCCATTTTCTCCTTATGCATAAAACAATAATATGATGTTGTAACAAGGTTGGTCTTGAGTTGGGAGACAATTTTACATCCATTATTCTACATCACTTCTATTTCTTGCATCACTCAAATATTTTCAAGGCCTTTCCATGGTTTCCTCTTACTAATCCAACCAACTAGGACTTTGAAAATGGTGTAGTAATAACATATAAGGCTAAGAAATCAGGTAAAAGATCCATGTGATCATCTATTTATAGTTTTAACATGTGTTTATATCATTTTTGATCATTATATCCATGCATGTGTAGGTATATCAGTTAGTTCAGTCAAAGAGATTCCAAATTCATCATGTTTCTACCTTGCTTCAGCCCTTCATGCCTTGACATCATGACTATCTCAACATGGTCTTTCTGTTGCAAGTATGGGTTGAACCGGTGTTGTCATTGATGTCAACATACTCATGTTGCATTAATGAGAAGGATTGGATGAGCTGTGTGCTGAGGATATTGAGAAAATTAGTCTTAATCAAGAATAGTGAAGAATAGTGATGACAACAAGGTAAAAGTCCAAGATAGGTTGAGGATCAAAGGATGTAGATTAAAGGGTTTGTATATATGTGTCTTAAGATGTTCCAGTAGAGATTTCAGAGGTCCGAATGAAGATATGAAGAAGTTATGGCAGTTCAAGTGAAACCGGTTTCGGCAGAAGTTCAATGATGACAGAGTGATATAGATAGGTCCGATGAGGTCCGATAATACATTATCCCATTCTACGGAATGGAGGAAGTGTTGAGGACATCCTTCTAAAGTGTCAAGTAGATTGGTTTGTGGATTGAAGGTCTAGAAGAACCTATTCCTTTGTAACAGTGATGACAGACTGTGTTCTTGAGGTTCCGGATGAAGGAGAGAAAGATTCCAGTAAGAAGATGAAGTGCGGATGTTGTTGGTGATTCAGGAAATCTTGTCGTGATCCTTGGATTATGTTTAGTTCATGTTGATGGTCTACATTAGAGTTGGAGCCTGAAATTGAAGAAATACTTCTGGATGAAGGTGTTCTTTCTGTGACTGGCCGACTGGATAAATTATACACCTTGCGAATGTTCTTGTGGTTGTTTGCTGACTTAGATGTTTGTTCCTAAGTTGATGTCATGTATAAATAAAGGATTGCGAAGTCATTTCAAAGTTGTCTTGGTGAAGATGAGTGTGTGGTAGCGAGAAGAAGAGCGAAAAGCATAGCAGAAGGTTTGGGCTTAAATGGAACTGACTCAAGCATGGTGAAGATGCTATTTACCAGTTCAAGTATGTAATACTTATTAGACAGTGAGTCTCTTGTAGGTAGTGAGCCTCTTGTGAGCAGTGTGCTTGGGCAGTGAGCCCTAATTGGCATGTGCCATTTTGTTCTTTCTATTCTTCTAATAGAGAATACATTCTTGGGTTAATCACCCCATGGTTTTTCCCTTAACCAGGTTTTCCACATCAAAAATCTTGGTGTCTCATGTGTTGATGTGTTTCTACTCTTGATTTGTTGCATTGTGTTTTCATGGTTGATCTTCTATTATGTTGCTAATTAACAATGTGGAGTTAAGTGTTTAATCAAGGAAAAAGTTTTGTACAACTGATTCACCCCCCCTCTTAGTTGTGTGCCCTAAATCTAACACTTTCATCATTTTAATAGTCCTCTTTAGTGTCTTGGGCTAGGACATTCCTTATGCACCTATTCATTAGGATTTTTCTTGGGCTTCATTCAAGTCATGATTGTTGTCTTTATATGTCTTCCTCTAGATTTTGGGATAGCAGATATAACTTTTTCCATGGGTCAAGAAAATGAACTACAGATTGATTTTTCATAATTTATGAACCTTATGCATGTCTAGGACAACCTAGGCATCATAAAAATGAGTTTTATCATACCTACAATAGCCATGAACATGAAGAACAAGTTGCAGATTTTGTTGAGAAAATGGGTATAAATCAAGATAGTCTTTCACCACAAGAGGAGGTGCATGATATTTGTCCATTTGGATGTGAAGCAATAGAATAATCATGATGAGGTTTATCATCATCATCATGTATAAGGACTTTTGTAATTGTAGCTGCCCTTGTAGACATGTATGTAAAGTGTGGAAGCATAGACGAGGCACATGAACTGTTTGGCATGATGCCCCAAAGAAATGTCACCTCATTGAATGCAATGATTGTAAGATATGAACAAAATGGATTTTTTGATAAGGCTTTAGAAACTTTCAAGCAAATGAAATTGGTGGGTGTAAAGCTAAATTCCAAAACCTTCAAAATGGTATCTTTGGAACACAGTATAAACATCCATCAAAGCATAAAGCATATAGGAATTTTCTCAAATGTTGTAGCTGTAAGTACCCTACAAGACATGTATGCAAAGTATGGAAGCATATACTTGATGAACATGAACTGTTTGACATGATGCCTCAAATAAATGTTGTCTCATGGAATGCAATGATTGCAAGATATGCACAAAATGGATTAATTGAAAAGACTTTAGAAACTTTCAAGTAAATGCAGTTGGCACGTGTAAAGCCAAATTCCACAACCTTTGCCAACATCCTCCCTATCTGTACACCAAAATAGTATGTTTGGAACAGCATATGGAAATCCATCAAAGCATAAAGGATATAGGAAATTTGTCACATGCTGTAATTGCAGCTGCCCTTGTAGACATGTATGCAAAGTGTGGAAGCATAGACAAGGCACGTGAACTATTTGGCATGATGCCCCAAAGAAATGTCACCTCATTGAATGCAATGATTACAAGATATGAACAAAATGGATTTTTTGATAAGGCTTTAGAAACTTTCAAGCAAATAAAATTGGCACGTGTAAAGCCAAATTCCAAAACCTTCGAAATGGTATCTTTGGAACACGATATAGACATCCATCAAAGCATAAAGCATATAGGAATTTTGTCAAATGTCATAGTGTTAAGTACCATGCACGACATGTATGCAAAGTGTGGAAGCATATACAATGAACATTCAAACTATTTGACACGATGCCTCAAAGAAATGTTGTCTCATGGAATGCAATGATTGCAAGATATGCATGAAATGGATTTGTTGAAAAGACTTTAGAAACTTTTCAACAAGTAAATGCAACTAGAATGTGTAAAGCCAAATTCCACAACCTTGCCAACATCCTCTCTATCTGTACACCAATATAGAATGTTCGGAATGGTGTATCGACATCCATCAAAGCATAAAGGATATAGGAAATTTGTTGCATGTTGTAATTGCAGCTACCCTTGTAGATGAAGCATAGACAAGGCATGTGAACTGTTTGGCATGATGCCCCAAAGAAATGTCACATCATTGAATGTAATGATTGCAAGATATGAACAAAATGGATTTTTTGATAAGGCATTAGAAACTTTCAAGCAAATGCGATTGGTAGGTGTAAAGCAAAATTCCACAACCTTAGCCAGTATCCTCCTTGCCTATGCCAAAATGGACATACATCAAAAGGCTAAAACATATGGGAATTTTGTTAGATGTTGTAGTTGCAACTGCCCTCAGATAAATGTATGCAAAGTGTGGAAGCATAGACAAGGCACATGAACTATTTGGCATGATGCCCCAAAGAAATGTTACCTCATTGAATGCAATGATTGCAAGATATGAACAAAATGGATTTTTTGATAAGGCATTAGAAACTTTCAAGAAAATGCAATTGGATGGTGTAAAGAAAAATTCCACAACCTTAGCTAGTATACGCCTTGCCTATGCCAAACTGGACATCCATCAAAAAGATAAAACATATGGAAATTTTGGTAGATGTTGTAGTTGCAACTGCCATCAGAGACATGTATGCAAAGTGTGGAAGCATAGACAAGGCATGTGATCTGTTTGGCATGATGCACCAAAGAAATGTCACCTTATTGAATGTAATGATTGCAATATATGAACAAAATGGATTTTTTGATAAGGCACTAGAAACTTTCAAGAAAGTGTGATTGGCAGGTGTAAAGAAAAATTCCACAACCTTAGCCAGTATCCTCCTTGCCTATGCCAAAATGGACATCCATCAAAAGGATAAAACATAGAGGAATTTTGTTAGATGTTGTAGTTGCAACTGTCCTTAGAGACATGTTTGCAAAGTGTGGAAGCATAGACAAGGCACGTGAATTGTTTGGCATGATGCCCAAAAGAAATTTCACCTCATTGAATGCAATGATTGCAAGATATGAACAAAATGGATTTTTTGATAAGGCATTTGAAACTTTCAAGAAAATGTGATTGGTGGGTATAAAGAAAAATTCCACAACCTTAGCTAGTATCCTCCTTGCCTATGCCAAAATGGAAATCCATCAAAAGGATAAAACATATGGGAGTTTTGTTAGATGTTGTTGTTGCAACTGCCCTCAGAGACATGTATACAAAGTGTGGAAGCATAGACAAGGCACGCGAACTATTTGGCATGATGCCCCAAAGAAATGTCACCTCATTGAATGCAATGATTGCAAGATATGAACAAAATGGATTTTTTGATAAGGTATTAGAAAATTTCAAGAAAATGCGATTGGCGGGTGTAAAGCAAAATTTCACAACCTTAGCCAGTATCCTCCTTGCCTATGCCAAAATGGACATCCATCAAAAGGATAAAACATATGGGAATTTTGTTAGATGTTGTAGTTGCAACTACCCTCAAAGACATGTATGCAAAGTGTGGAAGCATAGACAAGGGGCGTGAACTATTTGGCATGATGCCTCAAAGAAATGTTGCCTCATGGAATGCAATGATTGCAAGATATGAATAAAATGGATTTTCTGATATGCCTTTAGAAAGTTTTAAGAAAATGCAATTGGCAAGTGTAAATCCAAATTCAAAAACCTTAGAAATGGTATGTTTGGAGCACGGTATAGACATCTATCAAAGCATAAAGGATATAGGAATTTTGCCAAATGTTGTAGTTGTAAGTACCCTACAAGACATGTATGCAAAGTGTGGAAGCATATACAATGAACGTGAACTGTTTGACATGATGCCTCAAAGAAATGTTGTCTCATGGAATGCAATGATTGCAAGATATGCACGAAATGGATTTTTCATAAGGCTTTAAAAACACTGAAGCAAATGCACACAAATAAATTTCAACCACTTACACAAATTTTGACACATCTAAATCCAAATTGCACAACCTCAACCAACTTCCTCCTTGCCTATGCTAGAATTGGATCTAGAGAACATGGTGTGGACAACCATCAAAGCATAAATGATATAGAAATTTTATCACATGTATTGTATTTGTAAATTTTCCCTTGTAGACATGTATGGAAAGTATGGAAGCATAGACAAGGCATGTGAACTACTTGAAATGATGCCTCAAAGAAATGCACAATCCCACAGAATTTAATGATTGCAAGATATGCACAAAATGGATTATTTGAAAATGATTTATAAACTTTCAAGCAAATGCAATTGGCACATGTAAAACCAAATTCATGTAACAATAATTGATTATCATATTAAATATTTAATATAAACTATCATATACATAATGTCATGAACATAACATCTAGTTTATATAAAAAGCCATATAGGCATTTCCAAACAAAGCCATACAGGTAAATATACAAAAATATACATCGGTTTAACATACAAAAGTATGTATACAAAGCCATTTAGGCATACAAAAAATGTCCCAAAAACTAGTTTCCTATGGACTTCTATGAAATAATCGGTGGCTCTTCTTTGACTGTGAAGATGGAGATCCAGTTAGTGAGTCATCCTCTCTCTACTGTTAAGTAGACGACTTCGAATAAAGTTCATCCAGCTGTACTTGTTAATACAAACAAACAATTTGCACATTAGTATAGAAAATGTATGAAATATATAACATCACTTAAGTAATTTATCACTTACCACCAACCGATGATCACTCTCCATCATCTTATCTCTCTTTTCGTTCGTAGTTGGATGAGCTGGAGTTGTGACCTGCTATAAGAAGCATCAAGAAGCAAAATTGACTAAACATAAATATCATTTATGTACATCAAATGACATGAGATAAATCAAGAAATAAAAATTATGACATTTTCATGTTATTGGCTCATACATCGGTGAAAGGATTTGCAAATGTTATGGTTGCATCAGTGCCTCTCTACACTGACTCATGAACATTAGGAGGAGTCTCTACATTTAGCATCTGAAAATTAAGTTCAAGACTATTTGACCAAAATAAATACATAACTGTAGACACCTAAAATTGACTTGCTCCGCAAACCAATTTCTTGTTTCTCTACACCACCAATTATCCATCCTATTAATTAAATAAATTCATTTTATTTAATTAATTTCTCCCTAATCATCTACCCTTGACCATTTATCCATCCTTGGTGATCAATTAATTTAATTTATCACTATACCTTACAACACTATCCCTCATTAATTAAATAAATATTCTCAATATTTATCTAGTTAATTTCTTCATCTCGTAATCTTGATTAATTAAATAAACCATACTTATTTAATTAATCTACCCTATTAATCAACCTAAACCTAGCCTAGTTGATTAAATAACAATTATTTAATTAGCTACCCTAGCCTACCTACCCCTAGACCTAAATTAATTAAGCTAAACACTTAATTAACCTTGCTTAGCCCATCTTCCCACACACCTTTGAATAAAAATCAATTTTATATTCAAAGGGTCAAATCTCCCTTATACGTCATTTATCACCCTCTTACACATGTAAGTGTACATGTGTCCTTCAACCTTCACACCTCCACATAAAAGTGAATTTTTAATTCACACTCCCCCATGAGTTGAATTTTTAATTCACTTGTCATATCCACTCTTCCCAAAAATAAATTTTTAATTCATTTTTATTCTCAACACCTTTTCCCATGTGAATTTAAAATTCACAAATAATGAGAGCCCTCCAACCCCATTGACTTAATCTCAACCCTTGATCTATCTCACCCAACCCTCTTGTGACACTTGTCACAAGACTACAACTTTAATCCTAACCCTAACTCTCAAGCATTTATAGCCCTTGATCTCAACTTTTAATCCGCACCCTCCATTCTCTTTTCAAAAATCTATAAATAAAACCCTCACCCAAGCCATTCACAAGAACTTCTTCTTGCATCCTTATCATGCCCAAATTTCTCTCAAATCTCATCATCCTAACATCATAATGCCAAAATCATTCTAACCTCTTTATCTAATCTATCAATCTATCATCCAATCCCCCATCTATATTGTGTTGAATGCATTGAGTAACCCACATTTCACACTATATCATCTTGGGTATATCTAGGAGCTTTGGGTGCAAGCTTCTCTACCCTATCAAGGAGAGGGATCACATTTGAAGGTATAACTTTGTGTATTTATGCATTTGGTTTGCATGTCTAACTTCATTTCTTTTCCTTATCTTTAATAACATTAGTTTAAAAATGCATAATGATTAGAAATGGTTAATTTTACCTCTGTATAACATGTGGGTTGGCGTCCAGGGGACCAAGGATACAGTGCAGTTGCTGGTGACTATTGAAATGATCAAATTGTCACAAAATATTATTACCATTGACATATCTACAATAATTACAATCATGTGATAAATTTCATACCTATTATCTTGACCTCCTCTCATAACCTACCAATGGATAGCTAATGGAGGTAGGATGAAGACTCTGACCCTGGAAATTTATTGCATAGATAATTGCATACATTTGACTTATAATATAGATAATCATATAAAAATAATTACAAATTTCAAATAACAATCTATTAAATCATAATAAAACTTGTAACAAATTACCTGAGAGTCAATGCCAAATGTATGTTGTAAGAGATCATCACTGTGAACAAGATTATCCAATATGGATGCCCCCATCAATGGATGCTACCCCTATGTCACATCATCCTACCCCTACGTAGCAGCATCCTGCCAAGAGTCCTGCCATGCATCCTGTCCTATGTCCTGCGTCCCATAATCACACAGGTTCCCACATGAACTACACAAATGTGGGGACACATGATGCATACTACTCTCACCTTCATCGACTCGGGTAAGATTACATGCATGTTATGATAGACATTGGGTGAGAGTAGTCAATGAGTGTAATGTCTCCACCTCAACACTCTCCTTCAAAGTTGAAGTGAGTGACCTACGTTCTACTTCAACAAGGGTACAAGAACACGGGTTTCATCTCTCGAGCCCTGTGTCTATCTTTGGAAGAGCCACCACCTCTACCCTAGAACTCACAAATGTCAAAAAAATTGGGAATCTTCTTGAGGACGAACTTGCAATAGAGTTTCCTCAAGAAATATTGTGGTACCTCATCATTGTTGCATGGGAGCTCATCAAAGACCATGTACCATCTATCCCAAAAGTTTTGGGATATTTCTTCATTCCTACACCAATGAATAGGAAACCGTTTGCAAGTTTCTTCTAATCTTTGGCCACTTTTGGGATTAATGAAGTGTGCACATAATTGAGATTTTGTGATTTTTTCATTTTTCACTTGTTCATATGCAAACTTGTTAGCATAGAATTGCCGACCCCTCTCCCTATACTCTTGGAATTTGCTGATTTGTTTTGTCACCAAAACGGTGTGGAAAATAATCTCCTCTAGTGACTTTGCAAGTGCCCTCCTACGATCAATGCTTACAATTGGATTGTTTAGTGTTTGAATAATAGTTTGAAGATGTTTCTTGTTTTCTTCTATTATTTGTAGGTAGTTTTCTTGACTATCCCTTACATTGTGAGGATGTGAAGGTGGGCTTTGAGGGTTTGGAGGGTTTGGAGGGTTTTAGGGGTTGTTTTCACTCTCATCATCTAGATTTGGGTTTTCTCTTGCATCAAAAACTGTAAATGCAATATAAAAACTAATCAAACAATGCAAAAACTAAAAATTCTTCTCAATCTAACAAAATTTGATTAAACCCTACCTTCTTCCTATGCTTGACCCTCCAAATTTGCTTGATGATGTCTTTGGCGGCGAGGTGGCATCGTGAATTTGTCATTTTTGAGTTTACACTCACTTGGAGAGGCTCCCCTTCAATGCAATCGTGCTTTAAACTCTCTTTTTTCCTAGTAAACACTTAATACTCACGGTTGTGTGGGCAGAAATGAGGTTTCTTTTGCTTTTTATGCAAATTAAAACACAAGCGTGTTATAACGCGCTCAAGTTTTAAAATGTGTGCACATTATAATATGCTCGCATTTTAAAATGCGTGTGCGTTATAATGGGCTCACATTTTTTTTCACTTTTGGACAAAAAGTCCCACGGTGGCAAATTTTTGGTCCCCCATCTTTGTGCATAGACCCCACTCTTATCTTCAAATTACTGGAAAAGTCTTGTTCCCAAGTCGTCCCAATTATGGATGGAATTAGCAGGCAAACATCTATACCACTAGAGTGATTTTCCTTTAAAGGAAGAAGCAAGAAGTCTCATAGTGACATTGTCTACAATGACATTATGGACAGAACACACACTAGAAATATCCTAGATATCCTCAGTAGGGGTGGTAGAGTTTTCACCATTAAAAAGGGATTACTTTTAGAGAAGAGGTAGGGATATTGAATCATATTGTGCTAGGTCAAGTGGGCTTCCCCCATTGAAGGTGACAAAAGGAAGGTTTCTTTCCATATTGGGGACTTTCAAATTAATTCTTGGTATATGCAAGCTCCTTCTTGAATACCAGAATCTAACTGGAGGGGGTGTAGACTAAACCTTTAAATGAATGAAATAGTACTCTTATTATCTCTGATAAGGGACCTAGACAACCTACTTCTTCCTCTTGAATCAGTAAAAGATAGCTCTACGAATTAAAAATTACCTGAAGAAGAAGATCTGGTCTACACTCCAAGCATGAAATGTTGAACTAGTTTGAATACTGGACTAACAGAGTCACCAGGTGTTTGTTGAATGCTTCCATAGTAGTGAGTGAACCAATAATAGCATCAAGATTTCTTATTTAAGCTCTTACTTAGAGCAGAGAGTCCCATCGGGCATGCTAGAAACTATTGTCACCTAAAATTATACACTGCTTGAAGCTTGTTCAATCATTCCAGTGACACATGGGATTGGTCTCAAGGTGTGGGACCTTGTAGTTCAGACCAAACCTCCAAAGAAGGCTGACTCCTCTTTCTAGACTTATGGTCCAGAGAATTCATCTAAATCTAATGTTACTGATTAGCAAGGGAAAAGGGGAAGAAGGAGAAATTGAAAGAAAAGGTGATGCACTAGATTTAGAATGTTAGCTGGGACTGACATAACATAACAATGATCTCAAATACTAACATAGACTCACACAGACTTACAACTTTAGTAGAGGCTTGAATTAGAAAACTGTAACTACAAGAGGGACCATTTTATCCACATAAAAAGCTATAGATTTCATGTAAACATAGATTAAAAGCATAAAGAGAGGCAAAATATTAGTGATTGTATTGATCATGATGGCTAAATAGCCATTACAAAAGAAAGACAATTTGTTACAAAAGAGGTAGACACAAAAATAACTAATTATATTCATAAGTGAACCACTATTGGAGACATCAAAGGCTCAGTTTTAAATGCAATGAATCAGATCCAACCGGTTCTTGTAAATGCATTACAAGCTCTATGACAACAAACTATCCAACCTATATAATAGCCTAGAAGAATAGAGAATGAAATTACATCCTTTTACATGTATATATAGCATTTCATAATCCATTATGTTTCTACAAGTGTTGAAAATTAGTCAACCACATGCTCAGGCACCCACACTACATTCAATTCGGCCCTTATCTCTGTTAGAAGACCTGTAAACCTAGGATAATGACCATACCATGTTAGGCCTGAAAAATGGTAGAGGAAGATCACCCATATGCATGGGTATGGCTGCATTAATGAGAGAAGCCCTGAAATATTTCCCTAACGCCTGCAAATCCATTTTGTCCCTCATTGGTACTAGTTCATTGAAAAATTACACTGTTTCAACCACCTTCATTCAGCCCTGACCTACAACATTGAATGTTGGGTACCTTCTCATCCTGTAATAATGGTGTGATTATAGGGATACAGTAAATCATTCCCCGCAAAAGCTTTCACAACACTTTAAACTGTTGTACTTTTCAAATCTACTTTGGCTTCTTGGGAGAATTTGAATTCATGCACAAATTACCTCCTTATTGGCACAATCGGTGAATTTTCCCCATGTGGAACTCCTCTGTTTCACCTCTTTGCTACTTTCTCACTTTAATCTCCCTTTGGTCTGTGAAATCTATATTTCATGAACCATCAGGCTTTCTTCTTTTCATCTTTTTGTCTTTGGCTTCCTAGTTGCCTTGTTGGTGGGTTTGCATTTTCATTGATTGGTTGCCTTTTCCTTAGTCTTTTTCCTTACTTTTTTCCTTATTAGTGAATCTTCATTTCCACAAACCAATTCCTCTTGCTTCATCTTCTTCCAATCATTTTTTGCCTTATCGGTGAATTCTCATATTCACAAACCTACCTTGTTTTGCCTCTTCACCATTTGGTTGGTGAAATTTCCTTGCCATGAACCATTACTTCCTTGGTCTCTTCTTTATCTTTGCCTCCTTTGTCCATAGATTCGCTAATCATCGAACCTACCGATTGGCAAACTTAAGGTTTGCCAAACCTTAAGTTTGTTGACTAAGGAAAACTCTTTGTCTTTTCTTGGCTTCTTCCCTCTATCTTCTTTCAACTTCACATAGCCACTTCGCTCTTGTTCATTCTTCCTCAGTCAATAAATCTGCCAATCAGTGAACTTGCCGATTAGCCAAATAAAGGTTCGCCAAACCTTAATTTTTCTAAGGCAAAAAATGAATGCAAACTACTTAAACTTTTTTGGAATTTTTGGGATCTTGAAGGAAAATCATCTTCCATTGAATCTCTCTCAGATCAGATATCTTTGATGAAAGAAAATGGGATTTTTTGGGCTATTTTATCCTTGGAAAAAATATGACAAAAAGAATACTTGGAAGGGATGGATGGATAAGAGGCTTAGCGATAAGGGATGGGATGGATGGGAGGTTTATAATGAATAGATGGAGGGGTTCAAGATGTGATCTCCAAGGGCTATGTTGCATAGGAATAATGTGCCCCACTCTAGGTCTTATATGCAAGACTTGATGTGAGAAAGCTTGCAACAATAGGGTGATAGGATGTTTGGAAAATATTGGATATATCAAGAGATGGCCAAAGCATTTTCAACATTTTTCCCTTATCCTTATCAAAATCAAAAGGAGGAAGGGAGGATAAGTGGGTGAAAAGAGATAAGTATGCAAATGTAATGGATAAGTGTGATAGGATGAAAATGATAGGATGGGTAGATGAGACAACATGCCCCCAAGTGTAAGGTGCATAGACAATCAATCTACACATGACGCATGTTTGTCAAGTTCTCATCATGGCACTTATCCAAGGTGCCAAAATGATTGGTTTTCACCATTGGATGAATGATTTATCTTTACTATTTTATTATTTTATTAATATTATTATTATCAAAAATTAGGATAGGATACATGGATGGAGGAAGAGATACTAGAGGAGGATGGGACTCAAGCATTTGTTTCCCTAACAAGGTGATGGTTTCCCATTTTGGATGTTGTCACACATGGGCCATGTCAAGTGTCATTATTTCATGGATGTTGGTAAATGGGTCAAGATGGAATGGATGGTGCAGATAGTATGGATGGATGCGAGATAGATGGATGGATGGAGATGGATGGATAAATGGATGATGAGGAAAAGATTATGCAAAAGCATGGACCATAGGGATGTGATGGGGGAGATATGCAAGATAAGGAATATAAGATGGGGGGATGAAGGTATGTGTAAATGTCACAAGGTCGAGGGGAACCAAGACCAATGATTGCACATACCAATAAGTTTTGAAGCTTTTGAATTCGATGGGGAGTTAGGAATGGCGATCGAGATAGGGAATTTGGGGATTGCTAATTTGGGGACTTAGGGACCCAAATAGACCTATCATTTTTAGGATTTTTGTATGGGGTGTAGGATGAGGAATAGAGATATTGGGATTTTTGGATGGAGTGAGATTTGGATGCTCCATTTGGATTGATTGTTTTTTCTTGGACCCATACCATTTTTGTTTTTTATTTTGGAGGTGTGGTCTTTTGTGGTCTTTGAGATGGATTTTGCTATGTTTTTATGTATTGATGCCCTATGGCATGATAGTCCTTAGACTTTAGTGTATTTTTTAATTTATGTAAGGAGGTGTCCCAATTTTTATTTTGAAATCCCATGGGTTTTCTGACAGCTTCACGTTTGGTCGATGTATGTATTCATTGGTCATGATTAAGAATTTTAGGGGATTTAAGGGAGTGGGATTTGTGGATGAAGGGATTAGTGGACCTGTTGATGAAGGGATGAGGTAATTTGAGGATGGGAATATTAGGAGTTCAGAGGAGTGGAGGTAGAGTGGATGGAGAGAGATGTATGGTCACATGCTTTTACGAATGGTATGATGATGGAGGAGGGATAGCGGCATATGATTTCAAGGTACAATGAGGTGCACGAGGCTTGGGATTGAAAAAATATGTCTTATGAGGTGTGTGGATGGGACAACCATGGGTGGATTATTTTCCTTGGTATATAAAGTCAAGGCCATGTGATCATGGAGGAATTTTGACATGGATGGGCTCCAAGATACTGTGTTCATGAAGGCCTAAGCCTTTTCCTTAGTAATTCATGTTTTAGATTATTTGATGTGTGATGAGATGTTTATTATTTTGGAAACAAGACATGAGTCCATTAGTAGATGGGGAAGGCAAGGTGGTGGATAGACTTTGTTCCTCTCCTATGAGAGAATTGTTATCACCTAGAATTGCACCCTACTTGAAGCCCATTCAAGCATTCTAATGACACAATGGGACTGATCTAAAGATATGGGACCTTGCAGATGAGATCAGACCTCCAAAGAAGGTTGGTTCCTCTTTATGATCTTAAGGCTCAGAGAAAGGATAAATCTAATGCTACCAGTCAAAAGGAAAAGGAGTGAGAGAGAAACTAAAATTAAAAGGGGTGATGCACCAGATTTAGTGTTTGGCTGGGACTAACATTACACAACAATGATCTAAAATATTGATATAGATTCACACAGACTTATAACTTTAGTAGAGGTCTAAAGTAGAAAATTGTAACTACAAGAGGGTGGAAACATCCACAAAATAATCTTACAGATTTCAAGTAAACACAGTGTAGAAGTACAAAGAGAGGTAAAATATCAGTCTATTATATTGATCATGAAGGTTAAATAGCCATTACAAAGGAAGAAAAGCTTAATAAAGATAAGTAAAGACATAGAATGATAACCTTCCCTTCATAGTTAAACTAGAGGTCTAAAGTAGAAAATTGTAACTACAAGAGGGTGGAAACATCCACAAAATAATCTTACAGATTTCAAGTAAACACAGTGTAGAAGTACAAAGAGAGGTAAAATATCAGTCTATTATATTGATCATGAAGGTTAAATAGCCATTACAAAGGAAGAAAAGCTTAATAAAGATAAGTAAAGACATAGAATGATAACCTTCCCTTCATAGTTAAACTAGAAATGAAGACAAGAGAGGTCTAGAAGAGGATATAGTCCATCAGATTCATACAGTTTTGGGAAATATCATGAGGTCTTGATCAAACATAAAGTGCTTCAACTTGAATAAGGACCCAGTGACCAACTAATAGAAATACATCTCAAATACATGCATATTTAGATTTTTAGATCACACTGTAGCAACCATGGACATGGCAAAGAGTGTTCAACAAGGAAAACCAGCCACCCATGCTACAATAACTTCATCTCTGCATCTTTGGTGCATGCCCACATGGCTCTATCCTAGAAATCCATTGAAGAAGAACATCTGCCCATGCCTTAGGTATAAGAAATTAAATGCAAAGGAGAAAAAATGGCATAGGGAGTGAGAAATCCACTTTCCTCAAGAAATCAGGCTCTAAAGAAGCATTAATGGCAGCCAAGAAGGTCACTAAGTAATCTCATCGTATCAGGAACAGTAGAAAGATGTCGAAGCTAAAATAGGTTGCACCCCAGTCAATCAGGCTTCCTCTAATCGAGCCTCCACTGATTAGGTCTTTCAAAGGTGAAGAAGGGAACCCTGATCTCCAAAGTCTAAAAGAGGCAATAGGGAAACTATTGGGCTTTAGAGATCAGGCCTTCATTATGCATCATGATTTTGAAAAGAAGAAACACTCGATCCTTGACTCTGTAATACTTAGAAGGAATTATGAATTTGGCTGGGATCAAGCCTTGGACCTTTTAGCTTTCACCTTCCAACAGAAAAGAGGAAGAAGGAAACTCATGCTCATTGATGTCTGAAACACTCAGGAAAATTGAAAAACTCAGTGGACTTCTGTGATTGGGCCTTCCCCCTTCCACCTTCTTCTAGGAAAGAGGAAGAGAAAACTCCCTCTTGCTGCCGCCCATAACACTTAGATAAATTTATAAGTTCGACAAACTTCAATGATTTTCCCTTCCATCTTCCACCTACCAAATGGAAAGAAATAGACCGCAAGCCCAGTCTCTGAGCTCCATAAAACTTAGAAACATTTGAAACTTGCAGACCTCATCTGTCGGGCCTTCTATTTTCCACCTTCCAAAAGGGAGGAAAAGAAAACCCCTACTTACCACCTCCCACAACACTTATAAACCTTTTTAAACCTTGAAAAACCTCAGCAATTGGACCTCCTATCTTCTATTTGCTTGGAAGAAGAAGAGGGAAGAGAAACCTCCCGATCTCCAATGTCTGAAACACTTAGGCAAATTTACAAGTAACCAAGGTGAAGTTCGGAGCCAACAAGAATGGCATAGTGAAGAGGAAAACCCTGAACTCTAAAACTCCAAAAAGACAAAATATACAAGGAAAATAATTAAGATTGGACTTAGCCATTTGGGGGGCTTTTTCCTTGTACTTCAAAAAGGAAAACACTTAGAAATCTCATGGATCTTTGAGCTACTTGGCCAGAAGGAAAAATAGGACAACATTTTGGAAACTTTGCAGGGTTGTTTGTCTGCTAAACACTGGGATCTAGAGGCCTTATCCATCCATAAGGCACAGAGTCAAAAGGGAACACAACAACAAGAGTAGGGGTTGGCCAGACCATCATAAAATTGAACACTAGCTCCAAGAAACAAAACAAAGAAAAACAAACAAGGAAAACATCCTCCTAATGAGGGTATAGAAGAGTGCAATGACACTTATTGAAAGGAAACACACCTAACATATTTACAAAATCTCACAACCATACTAAAAGACAGGTTTGAGATGGATCCCATTGACTTGGATTGGTAGAACCTCTCCATTCAACTTGGACAATTTAAATGCATTGGCATGTTTGTAGCTGGTAATAATATAAGGGCCACTCCACATGATATCAAATTTTGAATGTCTCCTAGCTTTATCTCTATCTTCATCTCATTTCAACACCAAATCTCCCTCACTAAATGTTTTGCCAGTTGATTTTCTGTCAATGTTCTTTTGACATGATCTTGGTGAGCCTCAAGAGTCTTGATGGCAACATCTCTTCTCTCTTCAAGCTCCATCAGTTTGGTAAACCTCACAGTCATCTCATCATTTTCCATCAATTATAGCTATTGAGTAGGCTCAAGGGATGGCAATTCTAGTGATAATGGAAGTTTTGTTTCCCTTCCATAAACAAGCATGAAGGGTGAATCACCAATGAGCCTCTTGGGAGTGGTAATATTAGCCCATAGATATGTTTTCAACTTGGAATGCCAAGTCCTTTGGTCATCTTCAATTCTTCTCTTGATGATTTTGATCAGGTTTTTGTTTGTCGACTCGACTAGGCCATTCCCTTGAGGAGAATAGTTGGAAGATGTCTTCAAATAGATCCCATGCTCTCATGCCCATTAACTAACCTTAAGACCTACAAAGGCCTTGGCATTGTCAGAAATAATGGTGAATGTAACACCAAATCTGGTAACCATTTCCTCAAGGAAATCCATAATGGAGGCCTCTGCAACATCCTTCAAAGGAATTGCCTTTGTCCACCTTGTGAAATAATCAGTGGTTGTTAAAATATACTTGTGGCCAGCACTGTAAGGTGGATTAACAAGTCCAATGAAGTCCAAACCCCATTTGGCAAATGGTTTATCAGTCTAGATAGGGTGGAGGGGAAGGGCTGCCAACCTCTATTTTTTTTTGCAAATAAGGCACATTCCTTGTAGCCTCTTACCCATCTATGGGCATCTCTAAATAGGTTGTGCTAGTAATAACCTGCTCTCATCATTTTCATAGCAGTTGTCTTTGGTGAAAAATGGCCACCTGTAGGGCCATTATGAAGCTCTTCTAACGCCCTTAAGGTTTGATTTTGTGCAATGCATCTAAGAATAATTTCATTGATGTCGTTCCTCTACAAGACACCATTAACATGAACATAGGGGATGGCTAGGAGTCTGAAATACCTTCTTTTGGATTGATTCGAGTCATCTAGGCATTTACCTATCTGTAGAAACACTTTGGAAAATTGAGAAACTTGGTGGACTTTGGCGATCGGGCCTTCCCCCTTCTTCCTTCTTTTAGGAAAGAGGAAGAGAAACCTCCCGGTTACCACTGCCCACAACACCTAGACAAATTTATAAGTTCGGCGATCTTTAGCGATTGGCCCTTCTGTCTTCCACCTACCAAATGGAAAGAAATAGACCGCAACCCCAACCTCTGAGCTCCACAATAATTAGAAACATTTGAAACTAGTGGACCTTAGCTGTTGGGCCTTCTATTTTCCACCTTCCAAAAGGAAGGAGGAAAAGAAAACCTCTACTTACCACCACCCTCAACACTTATAAACCTTTTTGAACCTTGACAAACTTTAGTAATTGGACCTCCTATCTTCTGGTTTCTTGGAAGAAGAAGAGGGAAGAGAAACCTCCCAACCTCCGATGTCTAAAACATTTAGGCAAATTTATAAGTAACCAAGGTGAAGTTTAGAGCTGACAAGAATGGCATAGTGAAGAGGAAAACCCTAAACTCTGAAACTTCAAAAAGACAAAAAGTACAAGGAAAACACTTAAGATTGGACTTAGCCATTTGGCGGTGATTTTTCCTTGTACTTAAAAAGGGAAAACACTTAGAAATCTCATAGATCTTTAGGTTATTTGGCTAGAAGGCAAAATAGGACAACATTTTAGTGACTATGTAGGAGTGTTTTCCTACTAAACACTGGGATTTAGAGGCTTTATCCATGCATAAGGCACAGAGTCAAAAGGTAACACAACAACAAGAGTAAGGGTTGACTAGACCAACATAAAACTGAACACTACCTCCAAGAAACAAAACAAAGCAAAACAAACAAGGAAAACATCCTCCTAATGAGGGTGCAGAAGAGTGCAACAACACTTATTGAAAGGAAACACACCTAACATATTTACAAAATCTCACAACCATACTAAAACAAAGGTTTGAGATGGATCCCATTGACTTGGATTGGCAAGACCTCTCCATTCAGCTTCAAAATTTGAAATGCATTGGCATGTTTGTAGCTGGTAATAATATATGGGCCACTCCACATGACATCAAATTTTGAATGTCTCCTAGCTTTAGCTTTGTCTTCATCCCATTTCAACACCAAATCTCCCTCATTGAGCATTTTTCCAATTGATTATCTGTCAATGTTCTTTTGACATGATCTTGGTGAGCCTCAAGAGTCTTGATAACAACATCTCTTCTCTCTTCAAGCTCCATCAGTTTAGCAAACCTCACAGTCATGGGATCATTTTCCATCAATTCTAGCTACTGAGCAGGCTCAAGGGATGGCAATTCTAGTGATAATGGAAGTTTTATTTCCCTTCCATAAACAAGCATTAAGGGTGAATCATCAATGGCCCTCTTGGGAGTGATTTTATTAGACCAGAGATCTATTTTCAACTTGGAATGCCAAGTCCTTTGGTCATCTTCAATTCTTGTCTTGATGATTCTGATCAGGTTTTTGTTTATAGACTCGACTAGGCCATTCCCTTGAGGATAATAGTTGGAAGATGTCTTCAAATAGATCTCATGCTTTCATGCCCATTCACTAACCTTAAGACCTACAAAGGCCTTAGCATTGTTAGCAATAATGGTGAACGGAACATCAAATCTGGTAACTATTTCCTCAAGGAAATCCATAATGGAGGCCTCCATGGCATCCTTCAAAGGAATTGCCTTTGTCCACCTTGTGAAATAATCAGTGGCTATTAAAATATACTTGTGGCCAGCACTAGAAGGTGGATTAACCATTCCAATGAAGTCCAAACCCCATTGGGTAAATAGCTGATCAGTCTGGATAGGGTGGAGAGGAAGGGTTGCCAACCTCTATTTTTTTGTAAATAAGGTACATTCCTTGCAACCTCTTACCCACCTATGGACATCTCTAAACAGGTTGGACTAGTAATAACCTGCTCTCATCATTTTCATAACAATTGTCTTTGGTAAAAATTGGTCATTTATAGGGCCATTATGCATCTAATACATGATGATATATTAGCTCCAGATTACAAGAATCCTTTGGGTCGGCCAAGAGAGATTACAAACTCCAATTGTGTGAGATCATGATGGGCCAAACAGTTGCAATGGAGAAAAAACCTTGCTGGATGAAAAAGTGCTAACATTTAGACCAATATTTAGATTTAGATTGAAAGGATGTTATAATTTCTAGCTCAAATATGGATTTCCTCCAAAAATGCCTTAGGATTACCTAATATTTAGGCAAATGGGAGTCCCAAAACTTTCCAAAGAAACTTGAAAACCACCCATTTAGTGTAATCCTAAAATTTTCCATAATTTCATCTTTGAAGCTGATAGACTTTTTTGTAATTAAATTTAATCAGATGAAAAGGGTTTATAGAGGAAGCTATTAAGATTCTAAAAATATAATATATGCCTCATAATAATTTTAATAGGTCATTATTATTAATTTTCTACATACGCTATGTCTGATTTCCTAATAGATATACATATTGAAAAACATCCATAACTTTCAACATATTAATCCTTTTTTTAAATCCAAAAGATGCTTCACATTCTAGGATTTATTGGGTATACATTAAAATTTAAAATTTTTGAATTTCATATATTTTTGACCAAGTTAGGTTGGCTAGAAAATTAATTTTTAATATTTTTAAAAATTCACAATAAAAAATTCATAAATAATTATTTATTTACTTAAAAAATTCAAAAAAATATGCGTCACATCTGCTCATGTGTCTTTTACTTAAATCCAAATCATGGAGGAAAAATACTATATTTTTCTCATACTTAGGTTGGCCGGAATGACACCTACTTTTTACATTTTTTTGAAAATTTTAGTAGTGCTTCATTGAAATATCTAATTTTCACCAAACTATTTTTAAAATCTTTCAAAAAAAAAAGTAGTAGCCCATAAACTACATTCAATTTATTACAACTTTTATTACTACCTTATTTCTAGATTGTGTAGATAACTCATTCAATTTTTGATATGAAGTTACTTAAGTCTATTTTTCACATTTACATTGCCACTTAGGGGTAGTGTTTGGCCCATCATGATCCTGCACTCACCTATGAAAGAGATGTAACATGTAGCAACAACTATGTCAGCCTAGAACATATGTAAATCCTTTGCAAGTAAATGAAACAAGGTGTGGAACTCAAGGAAGGTTGGCCATGTCCCAAACTACCTCGAATGATGTTTCATTTAGCTCTGCAAGTCATGGAAGTGCTCCACAGGTCTCCTCCTTCAGTTAGCTATTTGAATGCTCTGTCTGATAGTGATAACTTTCCAGAAACTAGTCTGAATGATCTAAATTTTGGATATGATGTGCATGATGATGTCTAGATGCTGAGTTTTACTCCACAAGCTGTAAAATGCAAACACAGCAAAATGCAGTAAAAAATGCTAGAACTACTACTGACTGAACTGAACTGAACTGAACTGAAATGGACTAGAAATGAAAGAGAACAAAAGAATGAAAATATTTTTGGTTGATGCAAGATTGCTTTGCAACATGGGATTCTCCTACATCAAATAGAATAGTATGGAAATCATATCCTCCATCTTTTTAGATGTTTAAGCACACTACTCACTAAAATATGTGTTCCCACAAAAATAGGAATATTAATTGGTTTGATGTTGGCCATGCTGAAATGCTACAAAATAGACTCAACATACTTCCTTCAACCCAACCATTTTTTTACCTCAATCCCATGTAATATCCATCCTAAAGATAAATTTAATAGCTCTTAATCCTTCCATTTTAAACTATAAGGAAATATGAGATTTTAGGCCTCTAATTATATTCTTAATGCTACTAATTAACAACATATCATTGACATACAAAGTGATAATAAGAAATGATCACCATGTTATTTATAATAAACATAATGATCTATCTTAGACCTAATAGATATAAACCCCAAAACATATGAAACAAAATTTTGATACCATATTCAAGGAGATTTTTTGAGACCATACAAGGATTTCCTCAACTAATAAATCTGTTGGCAAGAGACACTACTTCGAATTGATAGGTGTTATCATTGATGGCAACTAAGATCATCCCAATCATCCACATAACACAATTTGTTCACACCAAAAGTCAAAATCAAAATTTGTCTAAGTCTTGGCAGTTAGGAATAAAGCAAGTGATAGGGTCTGGTATCTTGGTCTGGATCTCTCCGGTGGAAAGGCAAGGTTTGTTGTGGATCTAAGGTAGTTGGAAGCATTTTCAAGACACTCTAAATCCAGAGTTTTGTCCTCCAGTGATAAAGGACTCAAAAGATATTAGCTTCTAAGTATCAGGTTTCAATTTGATAGAATAGACAGAAGAAGAATAGGCCGACCTTGTGAATGATCTTAATTTTGGATGTATAGAAGTTGTTTATTGGGCAATTGGTGATGATCAGTGATGGTAGACGACATGATTAATGATTTTCAAATGCAATTTTTGGTTTGCACCTCATATTATGTATGGATCTAGTTGACAAAGCAGAGTACTCAATAAGTTCTACATGTTCTTGAAGCCAACTGGTAAAACAATTGTAGATCATGTTGTAGATATATAGCTGATGGAATTGGATGATTTTGATGTGTGTGTGTTGCAATCATGGTGTAATTGTGAAAAAGAGCAGAGATAAAAGTTTGGATGTTAGCAGAGTAGTAAGAGGAGCAAAGTAAGGATGAAGTGTGTCAAATCAGTTTTCTATGCTTAATCGACACTGAACTCCACCATTGATAGATGCTAAATATCAATTCAAATTTGTTGTAAACTTCTTTCTGTAGGTAGTGAGCCTTCTTTTGAGCAGTGAGCTCTGGGCAGTGAGCCTGAATGCATGTGAATTCCCCATTGTAATACTTTTAATAGAGCATAATCTTTATGGGTTAACCCCCACCATCATTTTTCCCTTAACTAGGTTTCCACGTCAAAAATCTTGGTGTTAAGTGTGTTATTTATGTTTCTGCTCATGTGTCAATGATTGATGCTGAAATGTTTATATCATTAATTTTATTATAAGTGGCAAAGGAAGATTAAAGGTATAAAAGATTAAAATGTGTGACAACTGATTCACTCCCCCCTCTCTCAGTTGTCCAGACCTAAAGTAACAATTGGTATCAGAGCAAGGTTCCTTTTGAAAAGTTTCACAGCTTAAGGAAGATCTGGCAAGGTAGTCAAAATGGATGAATATAACCTTCAAGGGCAACTTAATCTCACCCTAGATGATCTTGAGCAATCCAAGGCAGAAGTCCAAGAGCTGTAAGATGACCTCAAAAAGGCTGAAAACTTCATTAAGATTTTAAAAGAAAAATTGAGCAAATCTAATACAAAAGGAAAGGAGCAACCTCTCCAAATGGAAGACAAGGCCCTAAAAGAGAAGACAAAGGAATGTGAAAAGTTAGCTATAGAAGTTGTTGTCCTAAAACATGAGATGGAAACTAGGGTGATAAGACTAACCAAGGAAATTGAAGATAGGAAGAAAACTGAAGAAGAAATGAAGCAAAATATGAAAGAGAGAACTGAAGAAAATTGTAGATTGGATGGAATAGCTACTCTCCTAGAATCTAATCTACAAGAAACTAGAAACAATGAAAGAGAACTTGAGAGACATATTATCATTCTCAGACATGACCTAAAAATTACAAATGAGTATAAGGATAAGTTCAAGATAAGCTCAGCTAAACTTGAAGCACTAATTGAAGAATAGAAAAAGGATGATGACAAGCATGATCTTAGATATAAGAAAGGTGAAAGTTCTAGATCTGGACAAAGAAATTTTCAACCAAGGAATAAAAGAAACAAAACTAGAAAACCTTCGGTAAGACAGCCTAATGCTCAAAGATATCCATCATTGAATGGAAATTGTTTCAATTGTAATAAATTTGGTCATAGAGCTACTCAGTACAAAAGCAAAGTAAATCAAAATGATCCATCCTTCTTTGGTCAATGCTTCAAGTGTAAGAGGTATGGTCATAGATCAAATGAATATAGAAGTATGATAATGAATAATGCTAACAATAGAGGAACTAGCAATTCTTTCAATGGTTATTGTTTTGTTTGCAATGGGTTTGGACACATGGCTAATCAATGTAGATCAAGAGGAAATCAAGTTTATAATAAAAGAAATGTTATGTGATTTAACTGCAATAAATCTAGTCATATTGCAAGATTCTACAGAAGTAAGAACAATGAAAGAAGAGGTCTGGTAAACAGAAAATTGGATGAGCAGAAACAAGACAAAGGTAAAAGAAAAATTGATGTGAATGAGATACAGAGTGAAATGAACAAGACTTGGGTAAAGAAAGATACAATAAACAATGGTGATGGGTCCGCACCGGAATCAAGTTCTAACAATTCCTCTGGGGATTAAGTCAAGAGCTCTGGCTCAGGGGGAGTTGCATTGAACATCAAATTCCCCCAGTCAGTAAGTGGGTGCCTAAATCTGGCACAATAAAAGAGATTATTTGGAATTAGCTCAGAACCTTCAGAAGGATTTCTAGAAGAAAAGATGTTGATATAAAAACTTGTGGAGTGATTCATGAAGAACTATCAAAAATAGAGTAACTAGATATAGTTAGGGCAATGCATTTATTACAATGCCAAATTAGGTTTTGCAAAAGATAAAGGTCACTTGGTCACTCATTTGAATCACTTTGCATTTGGAGGAAATAAGAAGAAGAGCATTCGAGCTAAAAATCTAGAGACTGGGGCACAAAGAGCAAATTCAACAGGCAATTGATCAACCCTAACCCTGCGAAAAAAAAAGGTACCTCTCTATAAAGCTTTGAATCTAAAATCTGTTGAGATGGCTACTCCTCATGTTGTTGACATTACTGAAAGGCCTCGACCCAAATTTAAGAAGCATCCTCACAAATCAACAAAAGTCAACCCATTAGGTGCTTTTTCAAGTGTTCCATATGGTGTGCTACATGTTGAAGACATTAGGGTTTACATTCATGCAAACATAGATGAATTTGGAGATTCAAGGTATGTAGACTTGTTTGAGAAACAACATAGGGATGAAAATCATGAACTTAAACTCGAGTATAAGGCACTAGAGGATAAACACTTTATTCAAATTATGGGGTTTCCAACATTTGATGAGGATGAAAGGGTCCGATATGTTTTGAGTCAGATGCATGATGAATTCATTTGGTTGTTAAAGCCATTCAAGATTACCAAGGATGCTATCAGAATTGTAACTGGGTTAAACTCAACTAGATGATTGCCCATGCTGAAAGCTGTGAAAAACCAGACAGTGATTGATGCTACCAGTGCCAAGTTTGACAGAAGGGCAATGACCATTAATGATATTATAGAACCAGATGTCAAATTCACCTCCATGGTGATTGGGTACAAGATTTACCACTTGAGTAGAGAAAATTCTATTTCTGGAATACCCATATATGCTGCATACAAGATGCTAAAGGAAAATACTAATTATGACTTATGTGAATTACTACAGAATCAACTGATTGAAAATTTAAACAAAATCAAGAAAGATAAGAAAAACTCTTTCAAGTATGGTACATTGGTTCTATGTCTATTCTTTTACTTTATGAATGAGGTACCTAGGGTAAAAGGTGTGTGCTAAACTAAGGATGAGCCAATTGCCGTTCAGATCAGAGATCATCTTTGCAGCATTGGTGATTTCAAGGCTCAGAAAACTACAATATGGGGTTACTTCAAGAATTTTTAGTGTATGATGCACTTAAGGGAAAGAATCCCTAAATCAATTGTTGAGAAGTACAAAAATGAAAAATGCTTCATGGTTGATACTGATTAGTGTCTAATGGAAGTAGTGGAACCCGAAATTGCTTGGATCATGCCCATGGGGTATGAAGTAGATGAAAAAATCTTGAATATGTATGCTCAACATCTTCTAAGAAAGCCTAAAGACATAATGGTTGAAAGATTTGGAACTTATGAGGAGCTTAATTTAAAATTACATATTGAGCTCAGAGAAACTAAAACTAATAGGAAAGCAAGAAAAGAAGCTAAGAAGTTAGCTAAAAATCTGGGCCTAACTAAGGAGGTTGTGAGGAAATTTAGAGAAAGAACTGAAAAGGCTAAAAAAGAGAAACAAGATAAGAAACAAACAAGTGCTCTAGTGGAAATCTCTTCCACTGCAAGAACTACTAGGAGCTCTACTACTACCCCTGTTCCTTCCAAAACTAGAAAACTGGAAGCAAAATCATCTGGAAAATGGGAGAAAAGGAAGAAAACAAAAGCATCCCAGACCTATGAAAGCATAAGAGAAGAAGAAGAAGATATAGATTCTGACATTGAAATCAAGGAACTAAAGGCCACCAGAACAAAAGCTGTAAAAGTAACCAAAGAAAAGTCCCCCGAAAGCAAAAAGACTAGTAAAAAGCAAAATACGAAAGCATATGAGGAATATGTTGAGAAGCCCACACTTTCCCTGGAGGATGTGATAAAGTCAGTCACTGTAGATGGTAACCTAAAACCCATGATTGAATTCTATGATGAATACAGTGATGTGGATAAAAGGGTGTTGGAGGAAGCAACTATTAGATATCTCAACATCTACAACAAGGCACTAATTGAGATAACTTCTAAGTTGCCACAAAGTCTGGCAAATATTTTAGAGTTGAGAAAAGAAAATCCCAAGAGCAAGGACATGGAGATCAAGGAAGATGAGCTAGTAAATTTGTGTCCTTAGATTTCACCTGATCAAATAGATATGATATTCAAGGAAGTCAAAGATGACTTTAGAAGCAAAAAGAGAATGAACAAACTCATGCTTGGAGAAACAAGTGAAATTGTTAAAGAAACTCAAGAAATTCTTTTGAAAGCATTGAAAAAGCACAATTTTCCCAGTCACAGAAGAAGTTTTGGATGGTGAAGAAGAGAACATCATCGAATAGTAATCTGAGTTGGGTGAAGCCTCTATTCTAGAAGTGGAACAAGTAAATCAGGAGGATACAAAAATGATGGATAAAGTAGTTGATGCAGGAGATACTCCTAATCCACCCGACTCGTCAAGAAAGTAAGATAATATTACTACTTCACAGAGCCCTCCGGATCAGGTAGCAAGTGGTGAACAAATAGGAAAGAGTCCATCTGTAGAGAACACAGAGAAAAGTAAAGCAGAGAAAGAGGAAGAAAAAGGAAAGAACGATAAAGCAGAAGAAGATGGTGCAAATGTTGAAGCACCTAAAGCAGATACTAAGAAATCTGATGAACAAAAGGATGGTTTAGAAAATTTTGCAAGAGACACTGCAGATGCAGTGAAAATTCTTCTTGAAAAAGAGATGATTGAGCTTGATGAGCCTAAACTACTCCAAGGTCTAGCCAATCCAGATGCTCTCTCTCCAATTCAATTGATGAAAATAGCATCATTCACCCAAATAAAGGCTAGAGAAAAGATGTTAAAGTTACACATGGAGGACAATGAGCTACTGGGGCTTGCAACTGGGATTTTGGAAAAGTTAATGCCTTCCTACTAGAAGAGTCTATCTAATTCCCCCTCTAGACATTTAAAAAATCTTGTAAGTTCTATAAATACTCATTTTGAGTCCTTTGAGAAGTCTGTGGAGGCGAAAGTTCAGAAAGAATTCTTGGATAAGAAATTTTGTGAAATAAAGAACCTGATAGGAAATGATAGAAGAATACTTTGTATTAGCATAAAGAGTATTAAGAATGCTCTAAATGATGGAAGTGATATGTACAAATTATGTCTATCATGGCCCAAAGTTAATGAGGATATTGAGAAAAAGATAAAGGAGCAAGAACAGAAATTGTCAAATCTTTCTCAAAATTTTGATCCTCTAATAGTTTCACCTATAAGTCAAGAATGTTAAGTAATCAGCTTGACAGATGAGATAAAGAGGCTTGTTAAAGAAAAAGGTAATATTATGAAGAGAATGTGTGAGCTTCAGGGATTGATTGCCCCCAAGTTAGAAGCCATGTTTAATGCCCTAGAAGCTCAGACTACACTTCAGACAAGTAATCCTCCGGATCTAACAAAGGCAGAAGCATATGCATTTTTGTTGAGTGGACACATCTCAGTTTTGAATGGAATGAAGGGAACATGGGCCTCTGAACTTGTACAATTGAAAAATAGTTTTGCAAACATTCTCAAGTTCATGTGAATAGAACTTAATGATTACTTGTACATATGCGGCATTATACACAGAATTTTTGGAGATTTTTGGCTTGTGGACCCCACCCTTTGCCATTGATGTCAAAGGGGGAGTGAAGAGCAATGAAAAATGAGGAATCCAGCAAAGGGGGAGCATTGGAAAGAAGTATGAACAACAATATGGAGCACAAGCAAAGGGAGAGTTATTCTAACACTTAAGTCATTTTTCACTAAGTGTTGCCATCAATGCTAAAGGGGGAGATTGTTGGCAAGAGACACTGCTTTGCATTAATAGGTGTTGTCATTGATGGGAACTAAGATCATCCCAATCATCTGCATAACACAATTTGTTCACACTGGAAGTCAGAATCAAAATTTGTCTAAGTTTGGGCAGTTAGGAACAGAGCAGGTGACAGGGTCTAGTATCTTGGTCCAAATCTCTCCGATGGAAAGGCATGGTTTGTTATGGATCTAAGGTAGTTGGAAGCATTGTCAAGACACTCTAAATCTAGATTTTTTTCCTCTGGTGATAAAGGACTCAAAAGATATTAGCTTCTGAGTATTGGGTTTGAGTTTGGCAGAACAGACAGAAGAAGAATAGGCCAACCTTGTGAAGGATCTTAATTCTAAATGTATAGAAGTTGTTTATTGGGCAATTGGTGATGTTCGGTGATGGTATCCAACATGATTGATGATTTGTGAGTGTAATTTTTGGTCCACACCTCATATTATGTATGGATCTATCCAACAGAGCAGAGTACTCAACAAGTTCTAAATGTTCTTGAAGTTGACTGGTAAAACGATTGTAGATCATGTTGCGGATATATATAGCTGATGGAATTGGATGATTTTGGTGTGTGTGTGTTGCAATCATGGTGTAATTATGAAAAAGAGTAGAGATAAAAGTTTAGATGTTAGCAGAGTAGTAAGAGGAGCAGAGTAAGGATGAAGTGTGTCAAGTCAGTTTTCTATGCTTAATTGGAACTAAACTCTAGAATTGATAGATGCTAAATATCAGTTCAAATTTGTTGTAAACTTCTTTCTGTAGGCAGTGAGCCTTATTTTGAGTAGTGGGCTCTGGGCAGTGAGCCCGAATGCATGTGCATTCCCCATTGTAATACGTTTAACAGAGTATAATATTTGTGGGTTAACCCCCACCATGGTTTTTCCCTTAACTAGGTTTCCACGTCAAAAATCTTGGTGTAAATTGTGTTATTTATGTTTCTGCTCATGTGTTATTGATTGATGCTAAAATGTTTATATCATTAATTTAATTATACATGGTAAAGGAAGATTAAAGATAGAAAAGATTGGAATGTGTGACAACTGATTCACCCCCCCTCTTAGTTGTCTAGACCTAAACCAACAAAATCAACTTTTCCTTACATTTTTTAATATAGTGCTCTAGTTGTCACATATAGCTCTCTTTCTCCAAGTTATCATGAAATAAATATATCATCACACCCATCTACTCAACATTGAAGTTAAATGTAGTAGCATAATATAACATAAATCTAATGATGTTAGCTTAGAAATAGGAGATATGATCTCACAAAAAATAATTACCTTAACTTAGGAATATTCCTTCACAACCAGTTATGCTTTGTATTTCTCAAAACTACCATTTAAACTAAACTTCTTCTTGAAAACCCATTTGCATCCAATATACTTTCAAACCTTAAGCAACTGAATTAGATCCCATGTATTTTTATTCTTCAACACAACTATATCCTTATCCATGGTCTTCATCCAAGATTTACCATCATTCATTTTTATTAGCTCCTGTATGGTTTCCTTCTCTATCAAGTAGACCTCCTTAAAAGTTGAAGTGGAGGTTCTTCCTCTTCTAAGCTCAAAGAACTCCTAGTATTGTCCTCATCTAGTTCATAATGAACCTCTAGTTCATCCTCTAATCTACCCTTCTTAGTATTTGGTTGTAGTTTCATAATTTACTTCACATTATCCTTAGGTTGCTTCATAGTAAGAACTAACTTGATCTCCATGAATACCATGTGTTCATTGTGTATGGTCTTTCTAGTTATAAGATTCCAAAGCTTGTATCTTTTCACACCTTTACTATAGATAATTGAGATAAACTTAACAACATCGTAATCAAATTTGGACCATTTTTCCTTGATCACATCAATGTATGTCTTGTAACCAAATGCACGGATATGCTGAAGTGGGGAATTTTTACCCATCCAAACCTCCTATGGGATTTTGTCAACAAGAGCTAGTGTAGGAAATCTATTCACTAGATAAAATCTAGTGGTAGCTACAACTTCCTAGACCTTCTAGTCTAAACCAACACGATTGAGAATACTCCTAGCCCTGTCCACTAACATCTTATTCATTGTCTTCATAACTCTATTTCTCTAAGGTGTGTATGGAGTTTTCTTATACTACATGATATCATTGTTCTTGAAATCTCTATTAAACTCCTTTGAGTAATATTCTCCACCATTGTCTATTCTCAACACCTCAATCTTACTATCCATTTGTTTCTCCATAAGAGCCATAAATTCTATGAATTAACTAAAGACCTTAAACTTATGCTTTAGATAATAGACCCATGTTTTCCTAGAGAAATCATAAATGAAAAAAACACTTAATATAAATATTTTTCAAGTGATGGTCTCTACTAGACCATATAGATCACTATAGCTTATATCTTAAAGAGATCAAATAAAAATGAACAAGATTATATTCCCCATAAATATAATGATCAGAGACATCAAATTTAATGTTACAATCAACCAACCCCTCTACAATTTTTATTCTCTAAGGCTCTAAGGCCTTTCTCACCAATGTGGCCTAATCTCTTGTGTCATAGCATATTCTTCTTAATGCGTAGCTTATTTCTCTCTAAGGTAAGAGAAATCTTTGGAATCCACATAGCTTGTCTAGGTAAATCAAAAATAAACTTCTTTTCTAAAGGTTCTAAAGGTGAAGGTGAAGATGCTACAAATCTATTCTTTTCTATTAGTATAATAGAACTATTATGTTCCATACATGTGCTAGTATCAAAGTGGAAAAGAGTACCAATGCAAATTCCCTTTGCATGTTTTGTATCCCCATGAACCATATTGCACCCTTCTTTGTTAGAGACTACCTATAGACCCACATCATTCATCTTGCTTACAAATAAAGATTTTTGTGCCAAATCAGATATGTGCAAAACTACTAATAGGTGATTGATCCTCCCACCACTAAACTTGATCTTGAATCAATTGCATCTAATAATACTTAGAATATTGTCACTAATGTAGACATTTCCATTATCAATCTTTGCATGTCTTAAAAACCACTCCCCATCTAGATTCTTGTGAAGAGAGGTACCCAAGTTGATCATGCATGCATCATTACATGCATGTGTAGCCAAGGCTACAACAAATGCATTTGTCTCATTGTGAGAAATTTTTGAATACACATTAGTATCAAATCTATTCATTTTTTCTTCTTCTCTTTGTATACCTTTCAGATGTTGTCTTTCTTACCATAGTTCCAACATTTCAACTTAGAGTTATAAGGAGATTTAGATCTCCCTCCAGACATGGATCTTCCTTTTTATTGTGTCTTGTCCTCCTTATTGATTTTCTCATTTGATTTACCATGAACAACCAAGGTATCTTTGATGATGTCTTGTGTTTTCTATCTCATCTCCTCTAAAATAAGTGCATCTACTACCCCTTTAAGTGTGATCTTAGTAGAAGTACATTCAATGGCCATTACTAGGTTCTCACACAAATATACCAAAGAACATAGTAGTGTGATACTTTGATCTTCATAATTCATCTAAACACCAATAGACTTCAATTAGGTAGCTATAATGTTGAATGTGTTTAGTTGTTTAGATATAGAGTCACCATCACCCATTTTCAATGAATACAACTACTTCTACAAGAAAAGTTTATTCACCATGGATTTGCACTAATGTATGTTGAACACAAAGAATATTGAGAGGGGGGGTGATTCAGTATTCTTTAAAAACTTTCTTTCACATATTCATTAATTTATTTACCAAATTCAATAACATGAAAGAAAAACAAACATAAGAAGAGTAGCCACAAAGTCATAGCACATAGCACCAGGATTTTTACATGGAAAACCCAAAAAGGGAAAAACCATGGTGAGTGTTAGCTCACAATATATTATGATATCAAAACTGAATTACATGAAGGCTCACTACCTTAGGGCTTATTTACCAAGGACTCACTATCCAAAGAAGTGCTCACTACAATAGGCTCACTGCTAAGAAATAGAAGAGAAGATAGAAGAAAGATTAGCTCACTGCCAAAAGAAGACTGCTACAAATGCATCTACAGAATGCTGAAATGCAGATCCATTAATAGCTCAATACATAGATTCAAAAGTCTTCATTATATCTACCCTACTTTTCTGCTCTGCTTCACATATACTCTGCTCTTATGCCCTTACTATTTCTTTTTTATCACAAAATTGCCTTAGATCACATACACATCGAATTTGTACTATATTTGCACAATGCCATGCCTCCAATACTTAAATCTATCATATATATATATATATAATCCCAAAACTAGGTCAGCATACAAAATATGAAACTTGTATATCAAAGTTGTACCTTCTCGGCTTGATCCTTTGCACAGACAACAATGCAAACCTATATAGTCATTCAGGAATCCTCATATAGGTCTAGACCTATTATTGAACCACTTAGAATGATGATCTAAACATTATCTCCTTACCACACATCGATCCAACTATGTGTCGGCCTTATCCCCAAATACACACTTAAACCTTGTTGTCTGTCAGATCATAACTTCTAGTGCAGACCAAATGAAACCTCAAAATTCACATCAAGAATTCATTAGACATCACCAATAATACCTTCAGAACTGTAGGTCATAGTATTCTTATGTGGCAATATGCAGATCTCAGAACTGTTACCTCTGCCTTCGTTAAACACTGTCAGACTAACTATCAGAACTTGGAAGCTTGTAGATGGTCTTTCGATAGACTTTAGATACTGCAAATCTAGAATTAGATAGTCCACATATGTGTTTACAATACTTTCAAATTGCATATCGAAATAATTAATAGTGGAGGAATGCAGAGTGAATTACTCAAGTGTTCTACATTGTTCCTCACTACACTGTGCTTACTGGACTTAAGCAATTTACAATATGCATCATGAATTTATCATTTTTGAGCCTACACTCACTTAAAGAGGTTCCCCTTCAACGTGATCACACTTTGAACTCTCTTTTTCGCTGGTAAATGCTCAATACTTGCAGTTGTGTGAGCAGAAATGAGGTTTTTTTTTTCTTTTTATGCAAATTAAAAAGCGAGCATGTTATAATGCGCTCACGTTTTTTTTCACATTTGGACCAAAAAGTCCCATGGTGGTGACCTTTTGGTCCCCCATCTTTGTGCATACACCCCACTCTTATCTTCAAATTATTGGAAAAGTCTTGTTCCCAAGTCATCATTATGGATGGAATTAGCAAGTAGACATCTATACCACTAGAGTGTTTTTCCTTTGAAGGAAGAAGCAAGAAGTCTCACAGTGACATTGTCTGCAATGACATTATGGACAAAACACACACTAGAAATATCTTGGATATCCTCAGCAGGGGTGGTAGAGTATTCACCATTAAAAAATGGGATTACTTTTAGAGCAGAGGTAGGGATATTGAACCATATTGTGCTAGGTCAAGTGGGCTTCCCCCATTGAAGGTGACAAAAGGAAGGTTTCTTGCCATATTGGGGATTTTTAAATTAATTCTAAGTATATGCAAGCTCCTTCTTGAATACCAGAATCTAACTGGAAGGGGTGTAGACTAAACCCTTAAAGGAGATGAAATAGCACTCTTATTCTCTCTGACAAGGGACCTAGACAACCTACTTCTTCCTCTTGAATAAGTAAATGATAGCTCTACGAATCGAAAACTACCTGAAGAAGAACATAAGATTTTTCCACCCCCAAAATCTCTCCTATTTGAAAAAGTAAATTAAGATTTTAAATAAATTAAAAATATATATTTCATTAAAATATGCACATATTCTCTCTAAAAAATTAAAAAAAGACAATAACTAAAAACGCTCAAAATCTAACCCAAGTTAATTTATTTTTTAAAGTTGAGTTATATGAAATAAATATATTTTTTTTTTTGGAATTTGAGTTATAGAAAAAAAATGTTTCTAAAATTTTATTTTTTATTTTGAATTAGATTTTTTGAAGTTGAGTTATATTAAATATTTCTAATTTTTTTAAAACTTTTTAATTAGATTTTTTTGAGAACTTTTTTAATACAAAATGTAAAGATGATTTTTCAATTTTTTAATTTTTGTATATTATATATTAAAAAAGTTGCCATGTAAATAAATAAAAATTAACATGACATATAAAAACAAATAAAAGTTAAACTAAAATAAATTAAAATATTTTTTAAATTTTTTTTATAAATACTATTGCTCCATATAAAATAAATAAAAATTAAAAATTTACAATTACTTCTTTAATTTTTTATTTTAATATACATGCATACATATATAATTTATTCATTTATTTTATTTTATAATAAACCTACATAAAAATTAAAAAGTCACAATTACTATTTTTTAAATTTTTTATATTAATATATATACATACATACATTAATATATATTATTTATTCATTTATTTTATTTTATAATAAACATAAATAAAATTTAAAATTCGTAATTACATCTTTAATTTTTTAATATTTTTTTTAGACTGCAGGAATCAGGTAGGCCCCAGTGCACCTGGTAAACTTTTTTCATGTGACCGATGACGCTGGTATGACACGCCCTCCAGTACCATAGGGATGGGGGAATACTGGACGTCGTGACCTTCTTTACCGCAATAGAATTTTTTAGCCATCTTTAATTTTTTATATTAATATATACATACATACATACATTAATATATATTATTTAATTATTTGATTTATTTTATAATAAATATAAATAAAAATTAAAAGTTGCAATTATTATTTTTAAAAAAAATTATATTAATATATGTGCACATATAATAATATATTAATATATATTATTTATTTTATTTTATAATATGGACTTTCTTTCTTTTTTTAGACTCTACTACAAATTTTTTTTTACTTTTTACTTTTTGTTTCTATTATAATTATTATAAATTAATTAATTAATGGAGAATGAACTTTTTTTTAACATTCTAGTTTTTTTTACTTTTTACTTTTTATTTCTATTATAATTATTATAAATTAATTAATTAAAAAACAAAATAAAGTTTAAGAAAAGAAAAAGAAAAATTAATTCTCTCACTCCAACTTGCTATAAAAATTTAAATTTTTTAATTATATTTTAATAATATTTAACTCACATTTAACCTAACTTTTTCCACAAACTTGCAAGGTTGTTAAAATGTATTATTTTTTAGAAACTAAAAGAAAGCATCTTTTGACAAAAAGAAAGCATCTTTTGACAAAAAGAAAGCATCTTTTGACAAAAAGAAAGCATCTTTTGACAAAATAAAGAATCTTTTATTTTTTTAATTGATTAAATATTAAATCATTAGGAGAGCTCAATGAAGGAGATATAATCTTATGAAGATCTGGTCTGCACTCCAAGCATGAAATGTTGAACTGGTTCGAATACTAGACTAGTAGAGTCACCAGGTGCTTGTTGAATGCTTCCATAGTAGCGATTGAACCAAGAATAGCACCAAGATTTCTTAGTTCATCTCTTACTTAGACTAGAAAGTCCCATCAAGCATGCCAGAAATTGTTGTCACCTAAAATTATACCTTGTTTGAAGCTCGTTCAATCATTCTAGTAACACATGGGATTGGTCTCAAGGTGTGGGACCTTGTAGTTGAGACCAAACCTCCAGAGAAGGCTAACTCCTCTTTCTGGACTTATAGTCCAGAGAATTCATCAAAATATAATCCTATTGATTAGCAGGGGAAAAGGGGAAGAAGGAGAAATTGAAAGAAAAGGTGATGCACTAGATTTAGAATGTTAACTAGGACTAACATAACAGAACAGTGATCTCAAACACTAACACAGACTCACACAGACTTACAGCTTTAGCAGAGGCTAGAATTCAAAAACTATAAGTATAGAAGAGACCATTTTATCCACATTAAAAGCTATAGATTTCATGTAAACATAGAGTAAAAGCATAAAGAGGCAAAATATCAATGATTGTATTGATCATGAAGGCAAAATAGCCATTACAAAAGAAAGACAATTTGTTACAGAAGAGGTAGACACAAAAATAACCAATTATATTCATAGGTGAACCACTATTGGAGACATTAAAGGCTCAGTTTTGAACACAATGAATCAGATCCAACTGGTTCTTGTAAATGTGTTACAAGCTCTATGACAACAAACTATCCAACCTATATAATAACCTAGAAGAATAGATAACAAAATTACATCCTTTTTACATGTATATATAGCATTTCATAATCCATCATGCAGCTACAAGTGTTGAAAATTAGTCAACCACCTACTCAGGCACCCACACTGCATTCAATTCGGCCCTTATCTCTGTTAGAAGACCTATAAACCTAGGACAATGACAATACCATGTTAGGCCTGAAAAATGGTAGAGCAAGATCACCCACACACATGGGTATGGCCGCATTAATGAGAGAAGCCCTGAAATATTTCCCTGACACCTGTAAACCCATTTTGTCCCTCATTGGTACTAGTGCATTGAAAAATTACATTGTTTCAACCACCTTCATTCACCCCTAACCTACAACATTGAATGTTGGGTACCTTCTCATCCTGTAATAATGGTGTAATTATAGGGATACAGTAAATCATGCCCCACATAAGCTTTTACAACACTTTAAAGTGTTGTACTTTTCAATTCTACTTTGGCATCTCGGGAGAATTTGAATTCCTACACAAATTACCTCCTTATTGGCACAATCGGTGAATTTTCCCCATGTGGAACTCCTCTATTTCACCTCTTGGTTACTTTCTCACTTTAATCTCCCTTTGGTCGGTGAAATCTACATTTCATGAACCATCAGGCTCTCTTCTTTTCATCTTTTTGCCTTTGTCTTATTTGGTTTCCTAGTCATTTTATCAGTGAATTTTTTAAATCGCAAACTGGTTGGTGGGTTTGCATTTTCACTGATTTGCGGATTGGTTGCCTTTACCTTAGTCTTTTTCCTTACTTTTTGCCTTATCAATGAATCTTCATTTCCACAAACTAATTCCTCTTGCTTCATCTTCTTCTTTTTTCTTCTTCTAATCATTTTTTGCCTTTTGGTGAATTCTCATGTTCACAAACCTACTTTGTTTTGCCTCTTCACCCTTTGGTTGGCAAAACTTCCTTGCCATGAACCATCACTTTGTTGGTCTATTATTTATCTTTGCCTCCTTTGTCCATAGATTCATTGATCATCAAACCTACTGATTAGCAAACTTAAGGTTCTCCAAACCTTAAGTTTGTCGACTAAGGAAAACTCTTTGTCTTTTCTTAGCTTCTTCCCTCTATCTTCCTTAAACTTGACTTAGCCACTTCACATTTGTTCATTCTTCCTCAGTCGACAAATTTGCCAATTAGTGAACTTGCCAATTGGCCAAATAAAGGTTTGCCAAAACTTAATTTTTCTGACTAAGGCCAAAAATGAATGCAAAATACTTAAATTTTTTTGGATTTTTTGGGATCTTGAAGGGAAATCATCTTCCATTGAATCTTTCTCAGATCGGATATCTTTGATGAAAGAAAATGGGATTTTTTGGGCTATTTTATCCTTGGCAAAAATATGACAAAAAGAATGCTTGGAAGGGATGGATGGATAAGGAATGGGATGGATGGGAGGTTTATAATGGATGGATGTAGGGGTTTAGGATGTGATATCCAAGGACTATGTCGCATAGGAATAATGTGCCCCACTCTAGGTATTATACGCAAGACTTGACATGACAAAGCTTGCAACAATAGGGTGATAAGATGTTTGGAAAATATTGGATATATCAAGAGATGGCCAAAGCATTTTTCAAAACTTTTCACCTGTCCTTATCAAAATCAAAATGAGGAAGGAAGGATAAGTGGGTGAAAATGGATAAGTATGCAAATGTAATGGATAAGTGTGATAGAATGAAAGTGATAGGATGGGTAGATCAGACAACATTCCCCCAAGTGTAAGGTGCATAGACATTTAATCTACACATGATGTATGTTTGCCAGGTTCTCACCATGGTACTTATCCAAGGTGCCAAAATGATTGGTTTTCACCATTGGATGAATGATTTATCTTTATTATTTCATTATTTTATTAATATTATTATTATTATTGAAAATTAGGATAGGATACATGGATGGAGGAAGAGATACTAGAGGAGGATGGGGCTCAAGCATCTGTTTCCCTAACAAGGTTATAGCTTCCCATTTTGGATGTTGTTGCACATGGACCATGTCAAGTGTCATTATTTCATGGATGTTGGTAAATGGGTGAAGATGGAATGGATGGTGTAGATAGTATGGATGGATTGGGGATAGATAGATGGATGGAGATGGATGGATAAATGGATGATGAGGAAAAGATTATGCAAAAGCATGGACCATAGGGATGTGCTGGGGGAGATATGCAGGATAAGGAATATAAGATGGGGGGATGAAGGTATGTGTAAATGTCACAAGGTCGAGGGGAACCAAGACCAATGATTGCACATACCATATAAGTTTTGAAGCTTTTGAATTTGATGGGGAGTTGGGAATGGGGATCGAGATGGGGAATTTGGGGATTGCTAATTTGGGGACTTGGGGACCCAAATAGACCTATCATTTTTAGGATTTTTGTATGGGGTGTAGGATGAGGAATAGAGATATTGGGATTTTTGGATGGAGTGAGATTTGGATTCTCCATATGGATTGATTGTTTTTTCTTGGACCCACACTATTTTTGTTTTTTCTTATGGAGGTGTGGGCTTTTGTGGTCTTTGAGATGGATTTTGCTATGTTTTTATGTATTGATGCCCTATGGCATGATAGTCCTTAGGCTTTAGTGGATTTTTTGCTTTATGTAAGGAGGTGTCCCAATTTTTTTTTTGAAATCCCATGGGTTTTGTGATAGATTAACATTTGGTTGATGTATGTATTTGTTGGTCATGATTAAGAATTTTAGAGGATTTAAGGGAGTGGGATTTGTGGATGAAGGGATTAGTGGACTTGTTGATGAAGGGATGAGGTGAATTGAGGATGGGAATACTAGGAGTTGGGAGGAGTGGAGGTAGAGTGGATGGAGAGAGATGTATGGTCACATGCTTTTAAGAATGGTATGATGATGGAGGAGGGATAGCAGCATATGATTTCAAGCTACGATGAGGTGCACGAGGCTTGGGATTGGGAAAAGATGTCTTATGAGCTGTGCGGATGGGACCAACATGGGTGGATTATTTTCCTTGGGATATATAGCCAAGGCCATGTGATCATGGAGATATTTCAACATGGATGGGCTCCAAGATACCTTGTTCATGAAGGCCTAAGCCTTTTCTTTAATAATTCATGTTTTAGAGCATTTGATGTGTGATAAGATGTTTATTGTTTTGGAAACAAGACATGAGCCCATTAGTAGATGGGGAAGGCAGGGTGGTGGATAGAATTTGTTCCTCTCCTATTAGAGAATTGTTATCACCTGGAATTACACCTTGCTTGAAGCCCATTCAAGCATTCCAATGACACAATGGGACTGATCTAAAGATATGGGACCTTGTAGACGAGATCAGACCTCCAAAGAAGTTTGGTTCCTCTTTATGAGCTTAAGGCTCAGAGAAAAGCTAAATCTAATGCTACCAGTCACAATGAAAAGGGGTGAGAGAGAAACTAAAATTAAAAGGGGTGATGCACCAGATTTAGTGTTTGGTTGGGACTGACATAACACAACAATGATCTCAATTATTGATATAGATTCACATAGACTTATAACTTTAGTAGAGGTTTGAAGTAGAAAATTGTAACTACAAGAGGATCAAAACATCCACAAAATAATCTTATAGATTTCAAGTAAACACAATGTAGAAGACAAAGAGAGGCAAAACATTAGTCTATTATATTGATCATGAAGGTTAAATAGCCATTACAAAGGAAGAAAAGATTAATAAAGATAAGTAAAGACATAGAATGATAACCTTCCCTTCATAGTTAAACTAGAAATGAAGACAAGAAAGGTCTAGAAGAGGATATAGTCCATCAGATTCATATGGTTCTGGGAAATATCATGATGTCTTGATAAAACATCAAGTGATTTAACTTGAATAAGGACCCAGCAACCAACTAATATAAATACATCTCAAATACATGCATATTTAGATTTTTAGATCACACTGTAGCAACCATGGACATCACAAAGAGTGTTCAACAAGGAAAACCAGTCACCCGTGCCACAATAACTTCATCTCTGCATCTTTGGTGCATGCCCACATGGCTCTATCTTATAAATACATTGAAGAATAGCATTTGTCCATGCCTTGGGTAAAAGAAATTAAATGCAAAGGAGAAACAATGGCATAGGGGGGTGAGAAAACCACTTTCCTCAAGCAATCAGGCTCTAAAGAAGCATTAATGACAGCCAAGAAGGTCACTGAGCAATCTCATCATATCAAGAATAGTAGAAAGAGCTAGGAAGCTAAAATAGGTTGGGCCCCGGTCAATCAGGCTTCCTCTGATCGAGCCTCCACCGATTAGTTCTTTCAAAGGTGAAGAAGGGAACCCTGATCTCCAAAGTCTAAAAGAGGCAATAGGGAAATTCTCAAGCTTTAGAGATCGGGCCTTCACTGTGCATCATGATTTTGAAAAGAAGAAACTCTTGATCCCTGACTCCGTAATACTTAGAAGGAATTATGAAGTTGGCAGGGATCAAGCCTCAGACCTTCTATGTTTCTCATTCAAAAAGAAAAGAGGAAGAAGGAAACTCACACTCACTGACATCTAAAACAATTAGGAAAATTGAGAAACTTGGTGGACATCAGCAATCAGGCCTTCCCCCTTCCACCTTCTTCTAGGAAAGAGGAAGAGAAACCTCCTACTTGTCGTTGCCCACAACACTTACACAGATTTATAAGTTCAGTGGATTTCAATGATTGGCCCTTCTATCTTCCGCCTACCAAATAGAAAGAAATAGACTGCAACCCCAGCCTCCGAGCTCTGAAATACTTAGAAACATTTGAAATTGGTAGACCTTGGCTGTCGGGCCTTCTATTTTCCACCTTCCAAAAGGGAGGAAAAGAAAACCCCTACTTACCACCACCCGTAACACTTATAAACCTTTTTGAACCTTGACGAACCTCGGCAATTGGACCTCCTATCTTCTGGTTTCTTGGAAGAAGAAGAAGGAAGAGAAACCTACTGACCTCCAATGTCTGAAACACTTAGGCAAATTTACAAGTAACCAAGCCGAAGTTCGGATCCAACAAGAATGGCATAGTGAAGAGGAAAACCCTAAACTCTGTAACTCTGAAAAGACAAAAAATACAAGGAAAGAAATTAAGATTGGACTTAGCCATTTGGGGGGGCTTTTTCCTTATACTTCAAAAAGGAAAACACTTAGAAATCTCATGGATCTTTGGGCTATTTGGCCAGAAGGCAAAATAAGACAATATTTTGGCAATTTTACAGGGGTGTTTGCTTGCTAAACACTAGGATCTAGAGGCCTTATCCATCCATAAGGCATAGAGTCAAAAGGGAACACAACAACAAGAGCAAGGGTTGGCCAGACCAACATAAAACTAAACACTACCTCCAAGAAATAAAGCAAAGCAAAACAAATAAGGAAAACATCCTCCTAATGAGGGTGCAGAAGAGTGCAACAACACTTATTGAAAGGAAACACACCTAACATATTTACAAAATCTCACAACCATACTAAAATAAAGGTTTGAGATGGATCCCATTAACTTGGATTAGCAGAACCTCTCCATTCAAGTTGGAAAGTTGAAATGCATTGGCATGTTTGTAGCTGGTAATAGTATAAGGGCCACTCCACATTATATCAAATTTTGAATGTCTCCTAGCTTTAGCTCTGTCTTCATCCCATTTCAACACCAAATCTCCCTCATTAAATGTTTTTCTAGTTGATTTTCTGTCAATGTTCTTTTGACATGATCTTGGTGAGCCTCAAGAGTCTTGATGGAAACATCTCTTCTCTCTTCAAGCTCCATCAGTTCAACAAACCTCACAATCATGGGATCATTTTCCATCAATTCTAACTACTAAGCAAGCTCAAGGGATGGCAATTCTAGTGATAATGGAAGTTTTGTTTCCCTTCCATAAACAAGCATGAAGGGTGAAGCATCAATGGCCCTCTTGGGAGTGATTTTATTAGCCTAGAGATCTATTTTCAACTTGGAATGCCAAGTCCTTTGGTCATCTTCAATTCTTCTCTTGATGATTTTGATCAGGTTTTTGTTTGTAGACTCAACTAGGACATTCCCTTGAGGAAAATAATTGGAAGATGTCTTCAAATAGATCCCATGCTTTCATGCCCATTCACTAACCTTAAGACCTACAAAGGCCTTGGCATTGTCAGAAATAATGGTGAATGGAACATCAAATTTGGTGACTATTTCCTCAAGGAAATCCATAATGGAGGCCTCCATGGCAGCCTTCAAAGGAATTGCCTTTGTCCACCTTATGAAATAATCAATGGTTGTTAAAATCTACTTGTGGCCAACACTAGAAGGTGGATTAACCATTCCAATGAAATCCAAACCCCATTGGGCAAATGGTTGATCAGTCTAGATAGGGTGGAGAGGAAGGGTTGCCAACCTCTATTTTTTGCAAATAAGGCACATTCCTTGCAGCCTCTTACCCATCTATGGGCATCTCTAAATAGGTTGGGCTAGTAATAACCTGCTCTAATCATTTTCATAGTAGTTGTCTTTGGTGAAAAATGGCCACCTGTAAGGCCATTATGAAACTCTTCTAACACCCTTGAGGTTTGATTTTGTGCAGTGTGTGATTAGTGAAATCCAAAATGAAGCAAAAGACAAATCAAATGCATAAACCACTAAAGATTATACCTCACAAATGGATTCACAACCCAAGATAGGGTGGAGAGTGATGCACCCCACTCACTCTAGCTTTATCCAAGTTGGATTGATGGATGTGAAATGCTCTCAAATGCTCAAATGAACTCACAAATTCACCTAGCTCAAGAAATGTTTTAGCATAATAACGTTGCATGGAAATTGAATGTTGAAATGGCTTGAGGAATGTTGTATTTATAGGTATTTTAGGAGAGGATTTGATCAAAGGGTGGAGATTGATTTGGAAGATCAATGGTGGAGGATAAAGATGATGTGGAGGGCCTAGATTCAATCTTGAAAAATGGAGAGCTATGAATAAAGATGAATTTTAAATTCACCTTAGGAAAGGGGTGGAGTTAATGAGGTTGGGTGAGATAGATTAGATGTGAATTTAAAATTCACATTGGAAAGAGTAAAATGAATTAAAAATTCATTTTGGGAAGAGTGGGATTAAATGCTTATGACATGTGTAAGAGGTTTAAATGAGGTGGTTGGCATAAGTGTATAAAAAATTATTTTATGTGGCATAAATAATAAATTTTTATTTGGGATGTGTGGGAAAGGGTGTTAATGAGGGTTTGACCATTTTAATCAAGGTTATTAGCCTAATTAATATGGCTGGAAAAAATTAGGAAATGGATTAGTGAGGGGTTGAGATTAATTAAATAGGGTTTTATTTAATTAATCCTAGGGCTAGGGTTGTGTAGGCTAGGTAATTAAATAATAGCTATTTAATTAGCTAGGGTAGGGATAGGTGGATTAATAGGCGGAATTAATTAGATAAATATGATTTACCTAATTAATTGGGTTTAGTGAAAGGGGAATTAATCAAATAAATATTTACATATCTATTTAATTAATTGCGTAAGGTTGAACTATTGAATTAATTAAATTAATTCAATTGTTAGGGATAAAATGATGAAAATCAGGTGATGAAAGGGATAATTAATTAATTAATTGGAAGGGAAATTGGTGTGTTTAGTGATGTCAAAGGTTAGTTAGATGGTAAGGACAATTTTAGGTGTCTACACAATGCATCTAAGAAGAATTTTGTTGATGTCTTTTCTAAATAAGACACCATTAACAAGAACATAGGGGATGACTTGGAGTTTGAAATACCTTCTTTTGGATTGATTTAGGTCATCTGGGCATTTACCTAGCTGTAGAAAAGTAGCCATGGCATGATACTAGTCAATTGGAGCATAAAACTTAGTTGGTTGGGCTTGCTCAAGGGCATACACTACATCATTTCCAGCTCCAACATCTAATGCCATCTACTCACACAGTCCTTTTCCTCTTACCATCTTTGTGATGTTGATGTTGATGTCATATCCATGACTTTTATGATTCACCCAGCTCTCTTCTCACTGACATCTCTACTCAAATGAAACTCTTTCACATTAGGAAGGTTCACCATCATTTGTATCTTGTTATTTGAAAGCATGTGCCTAAATGTTTTGAGTGCTTTCACCAAAGCAAACACTTTCTTATCAACAAAATTATAATTAAGCTCATATTCTTTGAGGGACTGGCTGAAGAAAGTAATTGGTTGCTCTAAATTTTCTTCATTTTTTTGTGTTAGAACTGTTGATATACCCTCATTACCTCTTAAGTTTAGCTCCTAGGTCCCCTTAGTTTAATCATGCATGTGTAAAACTTGTCCCAGAGAAAAATCCCCTGAAACCCATGGCAAATGGGACTTAGGGGCCTATCTCAATGCTTAATCAAGACCAAAAATAGGCCTTTGGACTTGGGTGACTGCGCCCTAGTCCAAAGCTATTTTGTCGGGTCCCAAATTTTAAAGTGTCAGTTAATGACCATTAAAAGGTTTCCCTTTGTCGGCCTTTTCAATTTAAATTACGAATGTTAGCGGGAATGCATATATAAACATGTCTAGGACTTCATTTTAAACTAGAGATAGATAGTACAAACTTGTGATATTTTTCTAAAAATATTCAAGGCTTTCATTGTATTACTAAGCAGTATTGCATTGTGTTTGTATGTATTTTGTTGCAGATTTGGTTTCATCAATCCATCTCCACATGATGTGAAAGATCTTCATTTCCGCGTGAAGGCTTCACCTCCAAGGTGATATCTATTTTGTCTTTTAATCAATATATCTTATCATTCGATTTTTCCTCTACACCAAGGACACACACTTTATCTAAAAATGGTGTTGGAAGGCTTGAATGCCATTCTGGGGCTTGACCAAGGCAAGCTCCTAAACACCACAACCCCAACCCCTCTCTTGTGATTGCAAGTTACAGGTGCAGAATCTTCCGAAGAGAAGTTGTAGGAGATCAAACAAAGGATAAAGATTTAGGATCTAAAGAAAATAGTAAAGAATATTCCTTTTTGGACAAGGGTGCCCACCCATGTGTCCTCCAGATTGTTGTTGTCAAAAAAACTAAAGCAAGTTGTAGATTTCATCATTTTACAATTCTAGATCTAAAGAAAAAGTTGCCTATTGGACTAGGGTGCCCGCTTCGATGTCCCCATAGTTTCCACTTTTCAGAATCTAAATTCTAGTATGTTTCTAATATGCATTTAGTGCCTTGATGTGCCATCATTTGTCATGTTTCATCCATCTATATGTGATTTCATATAATTAGGGTTTAATAAATTTATCATTACATTCCAACTTTTCTTATCATCTCAAAGTGACACCAAACATGTAGCTAAGTCCTCTTGCAAGAGAAGTGACTGATCTCAATTTATGTCCTTGAATGATTATATGTGAAAGGTGAGTTTGATTAAATCTATCTAAAACACTACCTCAACCTCATCATTCCCACTTTTCATATATAAAAGAAATGTTTACAAGACTCCAAGACAAAAACATTATTCCACATGTCAAAGGCATGGGCTTATGATGCAAAGGCACATGTTTATGATGCAAAAGTGCATATATATTAGACAAATGCACCAAATAATAGTCAAAAGCAAATATCTATCTAACAAAAGCATAGTTTCACAGGACAAAATTGCTACTCTATAGTTTTTGAATGATTAGAGAGCTTTCTTGGCAAAAGATTGATCAAACAATACAACACAAAGGGCGATATGATTTCAAGGTGCAAATAATGTGAATGGTTGCTGACCTTCACAGATGTAATGGCTTTCAGTATTGAACATGAAAAACATGCCAAATACTTTAGCACATTCTTAGAAATTATTCAATGTTGGGATAAGGTGCTATTAACCTTGTAAATCCCAATATTGTATTTATTCCATTTATTATATGTAGTTTGTAATTATCCATGAGGAGATGTACTAGTTTCACTAGTAGGGGTAATTTCAGAGTAACCAGAGGTAATTACAGAGTGACTTTTACTGTTGGCAAATGTAAAATCTCAAAGTAAATGAGGGTGGGTGTTTTCCCTTGAGGAATCTACTATATTTGGCATGTATGACAACTAGCATAATGTTTGGTAAGTGAATCTCTGACAGCTACAAGTTGTCATAAGATTATGTGATTCTATGACGCATATGACGGATATGTTAGTTGTATATTTTCTATATTTAGCCTTAGGTGCCTATCTTGGAAAAGATGCATGTTAGAAGTATCTATGATGGTTATGATGCATCATAAGATGTTGTAAGATGTCATTCTTAGATATGGACACCCAACTTTGAATGGGTCAACTTTTGACACTTGGAGGTTGCTTATAGGTGTCATTTTTATGCTTGCATGTGGGATATTTGGAGGAGAGAGAAGGTGAACACCTAGGATGAGTTGGAAAACTTTTCTATAAGTATTTGCCATGTATTTGTTGTTGCAATATAGATTTTATGTACACAGGTGTTGTCAGAATGTTGTCAGATTAAAGACTTGTGGACAGAGTTGCGTAGTTGATGTATTGTATAGATATTTTATAGATTAATACAAACTTGTGCCTCTTTCCTAGTGGATTTTTTTACCCGCAAGGGTTTTCTCCACATAAACATTATGTCATGTGTTCAATTTTTTGATTTTGCATTTCTGTAAAGCATAATTTTGTTTATGTGTTACAATCTCCATTAATAACACAGTTAAAGATTGCAAAAATTTATATTGAATCAGATTTCCATTAAAGTAGTGTTGCTTTCATTTCTAACATTTGGTATCAGAGCCTAGCCAACTTTGAATCTTGGGTGGTAGTTTGGAAGCTATAGCTGTAGTGGGAGATTTGGTTGTCTTTTTTTTGCAAATCATATGTTGATATTATGGTTGGATCCACCGTTGCATCAACCTCTCGTTTAGACATTGAGAAGTTCAATGGAACGAGGTATGAGTTGTGGAAGTTTAAAATAGAAGATTTGTTGGAAGAAAGAAACCAGTGGTTTGATGTCCAAAAAGAGAAGAAACATGACGATGCCTCTCAAGATGAGTGGGAAGAACTGGATAAGAAGGCACGGGGAACCATCCGGTTGTGTCTTTCAGACTCTATCCTATTGAATGTCGTAAAGGAGGAGACCACACACAAGTTATGGAATCGGTTGGGTGAGATCTACCAAGCCAAGAGTATGGTAAATAAACTCTATTTAAAAAGGAAGTTATTTTCTTTGAAGATGAAAGAGGGTGAGTCTGTTGTAGAGCATTTAAATTCTTTTAATTTGTTGATGAGTCAACTTGCTTCAGTAGATTTTGAAGTTGATGAGGAAGATAAATGTATCTTGCTTCTTTGTTCTTTACCTGAATTATGGGAAAATGTCATTTTGGCTATCACTGCTAACCTCACATATCTAAATTTGGATGCTCTTGTTGCAGTTTTACTGGCACAAGAATTGAGGAAGAAGAGTTTGGATAGTTGAAGTGATGCTCTCAATATCAGAGGAAGGTCTAAGGAAAGGGGACCTAAAGATGATCAGAAAGGGGCTAAGGACAAGTCTAAGGGCTAGTCTAAGACTCCTGGTAAAAAGAACATAGTTAAGTGTTGGAACTACGGTAAAAGGGGACATGTAAAGAAGGAATGTAGAAACCCCAAGAAACAGTGGGAGAGTGCTTCAGATAAGTCCTCGAATGCAGGTGAAGATGTTTTACTTTCTGCATGTAATGTTGTTTCTAATGATCACTAGTTGGTTGACTTGGGGTGCTCATTTCATATGATCCCGCATAAGGAATGGTTCTCCACATATGAAGAATATGATGGAGGTAATATCTACCTTGGTGACAACTCTTCATATCTGATTGTCGGGAAAGGAAAGGTATTGTTGTGTTTCAGTGATGGGAGGATTAAAACTCTCCCTGGTGTTTTGTATGTTCCTAGATTAGATAGAAATTTGATTTCAGTTTTGAAGTTGAATGATTTGGGAATGTATCTGACATTTGACAAGCATGGCTGCAAATTGGTGAGAGGGAACTTGATGGTAACAAAAGGGAAGAGATTCGAGAAATTGTTTAAGCTTGAATCCACTAAAGTTTGTAATGCCTCTTATGTATCTGAGGCTAGTACTGGAAATACATGTATGTTGTGGCACCACAAATCGGGCCACACAAGTAATAATGTATTAAAAACTATTAAGAATAAAGAATTGTTGGACAATTTCTCTTATTCTGATGAGCACTTTGATTTATGTGAGCATTGTGTGTTTGGTAAACAAAATAGAAAATTATTTCCTTCAGGATGCAATAGAGCAAAAGAGAAATTAGAAATTATTCATACGGATGTGTTTGGGCATGTGGATAATGCACCTTCATTGATGATGTATCCAGATTTACATGGATTTATTTTATGAAATATAAATCTAAAGTTTTCATTAAGTTTAAGGAATTCAAAGTCTTCATAAAGAACCAATTAGGTTTAAAGATAAAAATATTAAGATCTGACAATGGAGGGGAATATTGTTCTAAGGAATTTGATGAGTTTTGCAAGCATGTAGGTATAATCAGACAAAAGACAACTCCGTATACACCACAATAGAATAGTGTTGTAGAAAGGATGAACCAAACAATTATGGAAAGAGCTAGAAGTATGCTTAGTGATGCACAGTTAGATAAATGCTTTTAGGTAGAGGCTGTGTGTACTACTTGCTACGTTATAAACAGATCTCCTTGTAAGGCTCTTGATTCGACACCTTATGAAGCGTGGACATGTAAGAAACCTTTTGTTTCACATTTAAGGGTTTTTGATTGTGAGGCTTTTGTTCATGTGCCTAAGGAAAAGTGATCTAAGTTGGGTCCAAAAGCTGAAAAGTGTACATTCATTGGATATGGTGATAATGTGAAAGGTTATAAGCTTTGGAATCTACTAACTTGCAAGATTATCTTTTTTGAAGATGTTATTTTCAGGGAACTTAGAGCTATTTCTGAACTTGAGTAGCTAAAAGAAAAATAAGAAAATGTAAAGAAGGTGCACTTTGATTTAGAGCATCAAGATGCACCTCAGGAAGAACAGAATGATGGATTGGGGGTGAAGAAGAAGAAGAAGATTTGAGTAGTTCTGATGAAGATGAGTCTTTTGTTACAAAAGAAGTTTGTATAGATGATCATGCAGAAGAACAAGTTGAAACTCTTACTCCACCCTTGAGGAGATCCACAAGACAACAAAACCCAATTGACAGGTATAGCACACCAAATTTCTGTTGTGTATATGCTTTATTGAGTACTAACGATGAACCTAGATCCTATAGAGAAGCTATTTCTGCAAATGATAGTGAGTCTTGACAGTTAGCCATGCAAGAGGAGATGATGGCTTTAGACTTTTGTAACACCTGGGATCTTGTTCGTTTTCCCAAAGGAAGAAAGGCCATAGGTTGTAAGTGGGTCTTTAAGAAGAAGTTTGGAGTGGACGGGTCATTGGAAAAGTACAAGGCTAGACTGGTAGCCAAGGGCTACTCCCAGAGAGAGGGAGTTGATTTTGGTGAGATATTCTCTCTTGTTGCTAAATTGACTTCTATTAGATTTCTCTTATCCATTGCTGCAGCTTATGATTGGGAGATTGAGCAAATGGATGTTAAGACTACATTTTTGCATGGAGATCTTGAAGAAGAAATTTATATTCAATAGCCTACAAGTTTTGAGGTAAAAGGAAAAGAACATTGGGTTTACAGGTTGAAGAGGTCTCTCTATGGTTTAAAACAATCCCCTAGAATTTGGTATCAAAAGTTTGATTCATTTGTGTTGAAATTAGGTTTTGTTAGAAGTGAGGAGGATCATTGTGTTTACATTCATTGTATTGATGATTTTATACTGGTTATTGCATTGTATGTTGATGACATGTTATTTTTCAGCAATACTAAGGGTATGATCAGTGAGCCTAAAGCCCAACTTTTAGGAGTATTTGATATGAAGGATCTTGGAGCTACAGGTACATTCTGGGAATGGAGATTAGAAGAGACAGAGGTAACAAAAAGCTTTGGTTGTCTCAAAGTATGTGAATACTATTTTGCAGAGGTTTAGTTTACAGGACTGTAACCCAGTTAGAGTTCCTTTACCCATTGGTACTAAGCTTGCATTATATATGTGTCCAAAGACTGAAGATGATATTGAGGATATGTCTAATGTGCCTTATGCTAGTGTTGTAGGGAGTTTGATGTATGTAATGGTTTGCACTAGACCATATATTGCCCAAGCAGTGGGAGTTTATAGCAGATTTATGTCTAACCTTGGTAGACAACATTGGAATCATGTGAAGATGGTGTTTAAATATCTAACAGGTACTCCTGATCATTGTTTGGTTTATTTTGGTACTGATAGTGTTGATAAATCTTTGGACATACAAGGTTTTATTAATGCAGATTGGGCAGGTGACTTGGATAGTCGAAGGTCTACTAGTGGCTATGTGTTTACTCTATTTGGAGGTGCGGTGAGTTTGATGAGTAAGAGGCAGCCCATAGTTGCTTTGTCCACCATAGAAGAAGAGTATATGGCTACTACTTATGTCTCGAAGGAGGTAGTTTGGTTGAGGAGACTGTGTATAGTTATTGGTTTTGATTGTGAGATAATTCAGATTGGTTGTGATAGCCATAGTGCTATCTGTTTGGCCAAGAATCCTATGTATCATGCTTAGACTAAGCATGTTGATGTTTAGTATCACTTTGTTTGAGAGTTGGTTGCAAATGGAGAGATTGACCTAAAAAAGATAGACACTCAGGAGAATGTTGCAGATTCATTGACCAAACCTGTGAGCACAGAGAAGTTTGTATGGTGCAGAGAGGCCATGGGCCTTATTTCTAGTGCCTGATTATTTTCATTTGATTTCCTATGGGTTGATTTACAATGTATAATGTCAAGTGGGAGAATGCTGGGATAAGGTGCCATTAACCTTGTAAATCCCAATATTGTATTTATTCCATTTATTATATGTAATTTGTAATTATCCATGAGGAGATGTACTAGTTTCACTGTCAGGGGTAATTTTGAAGTAACCGGAGGTAATTACGGAGTAACTTTTACTGTTGGAAAATATATTAACTCAAAGTAAATGAGGGTGGGCATTTTCCCTTGACAAATCTACTATATTTGGCATGTATGACAACTGTCATAATATTTGGTAAGTGAATCTATGATAGATGCAAGTTGTCATAAGATTATGTGATTCTATGACGCATATGACGGATATGTTAGTTGTATATTTGCTATATTTATCCCCAGGTGCCTATCTTGGAAAGGATGCATGTTGGAGGTATCTATGACAGTTATGACGTGTCATAAGATGTTGTAAGATGCCATTCTTGGATTATGGGTGCCCAACTTTGAATGGGTTAACTTTCGACACTTGGAGGTTGCTTGTAGGTGCCATTTTGATGCTTGCATGTGGGATATTTGGAGGAGAGGGAAGGTGAATGCCTAGGATGAGTTGGAAAACTTTTCTATAAGTATTTACCATGTTTTTTTTTCTGCAATATAGATTTTAGGTACTCAGGTGCTGCCAGAATGCTATCAGATTGAAGACTTGTGGAGAGAGTTGTGTAGTTGATGTATTGTACAAATCTTTTATAGATTAATACAAACTTGTGCCTCTTTCTTGGTGGAGTTTTATACCCACAAGGGTTTTCTCCACGTAAACATTGTGTCATGTGTTCAATTTTTATATTTTACATTTCTATGAAGCATAGTTTTGTTTTTGTGTTACAATCTCCATTAATAACACACAATTAAAGATTGCAGAAATTTATATTGAATCAAATTTCTATTAAAGTAGTGTTTCTTTCATTTCTAACATTCAAGTGGGTATGTATTCATAGTGCAGGCCCACACAAAATACCTCATGAAAGGGGATAGCTAGGGATCTAGTGGCTGGCGACTCACCTTTTCCCTTTATTTGGAGGCTTTAATGCCTTGCCCAAAGAATTTATATCTCATCTCAAGGAGGTACATGGTGAGTATCTTCAGGCTTGTTGTTGGACCTTGCACGACACTAGAAGACATCTAAAAGGTCTTATCTAGGCTATTACAAGCTCTCTAGTGGATTCCCTAATATACATATAGTACTATGGGGCACAAGTCCATGAACACTAGTCCACTAAAGGGATGAAACTAGAGAAAGTACGCAGGCGATTTCATCACCTTGTGTCTAAAATCACCTTGGGTCTCAAGGTTGTCCCAATGACAACGTGACTAGATTGAGGTACAAATTTCACTCTCCCCCTTTGTATACCCACTAGAATGCATGGTTGAGGTCATCCCTAGGGGTGATGAAATCCCCTAGTAGGAATTCTAATGGGAAAGATTGATGCTAGTTAATTTTTATCCCCAGGATTGCACTAGGTGCAAGGGGAGAGCATACACACACAAGCTCAACCTTAGGATCTAATCTAGAACACACAGGAAATTTGTGGCTTTTGATCTCCAAGATCATGCGAGGTGCAAGGAGAGAGCATACGCCAACAAACTTCCACATACATGGAAAAAAAGTAAATTAACCTTCTAAGCTAATTTAGTGTGCCTAAATTAGTGAGAAAACAAAGTCTTGGACAATTGAACCTGCAAGACAAATATGCTAGTAGTTTTTGGATTTTTAGTCTTGGACAAATGAGAGACAAGCTACACAAATGGATTAGTCCAAAAGATCACAAAGGTTAGATAGAAAAAAATGATTTTAAAGGTTTTGAACAAAAGCGTAGTTTGATAGATAGAAGCACAATTATACAAAACAATTGTGCAACTTTATGTAACAAATGTCCCTTTCTAGAAAACAAATGCGAACTATTATAGATCAAAATTGAATTTCTAAGACATAAAGTCAAATCTTCACAAAACAAAACCAACCATTTATAGGAAAAAAAAAAACTTTCACAGAACAAAAGCAAACAAATATTGAACAAAAGAATATTTTTACCTAAAAAAAGTGCATATATATTGATTAAAAGTGTCAAAAGATAAGAGCATAGTCAAAAATGATCACTTGAAATAGAGATCTATAGATCTACAAGCAAATGATTAATCCTTTGTAAAATAGACAATTAGTTGAACCAGAAAATCATTACACAGCTCAGAAACATAATGAACACCTCATATTCAAAACATAGAACTGACACAAAATAATCTTGCAAATGCAAATCGGTTAGGGGATGAATGATAAATCAGAAGCCTAAAATAGCGTCACTTTATGGAATAGATGCATTGAATCATGTAACAAAAGCATAGATTCTTGAGATAGATGCACCGAACTGTAGAACAAATGTGCTAAATAAGTGAACAAATGCACCAAAGCAGTGAAAAAATGCACCGACTTATCAAACGAAAGCTCCACTTTGTAGATGAATGCACTTTTTTGTTACAAGTATGAGGATAACCAATGTTGTCATTGATGTCAACATACTCATTGCATTAATTAGAAGGATTGGATGAGCTGTATGCTAAGGATATTGAGGAAATTAACCTCAATCAGGAACAATGAAGAACAGTGATGACATTAAGGTAAAAGTCCAAGATAAGATGAAGATCAGAGGATACGGTTTAAAGGGTTTTCAGATATGAGTCTTGAGATGCTCCAGTCAAGATTTCAGAGGTCCGCATAAAGATCTTAGGAAGTTATGGTCGCTCTAGTAGAACCGGTTCCGGTAGATGTTCAGTGGTGACAGAGTGTCACAGATTGGTTCGGTGAGCTCTGGAATTGCATTATCTCATTCTGCGGATTGGAGGGAGTGTTGAAGAAGTCAGTGTGAAGAGACAACTAGATTTGTTCATGGTTTGGAGGTCTGGAAGCACCTTTTTCATTGTGACAGTGGTGACAGACTGTGTTCTTGAAGTTTCGGATGAAGAAGAGAAGAATTCTAGTAAGCTGATAAAGTGCGGACGTTCTTCGTGACTCAGGAAAGGTTTTGGTGATCCTTGGATCATGCACAATTCTTATTGGCGGTCCGCATTGAAGTTAGAGTTTGGATTTGATGAAAAGTCCACCGGTTGTTGGTGTTCTTCCTGAGACTGGCCGACCGGATGTATTACACATCTTGCAGATGATCTTGTAGGTGTTTGCCGACTTAGATGATTGTTCATAAGTCGATGCCTTTTATAAATAAGGGATTGTGAATTCATTTTGAAGTGTGTCTTGGTATGATGAGTGTGTGGTAGCGAAGAGGAGCACGAAAGGTAGAGCAGAAGTTTTTGGGCTTAAATAGAACTGATCCAGGCATGGTAAAGATGTCAATCTCCAGTTCAAGTTTGTGATACTTGTTACTTTGTAGATAGTGTGTTTCTTGTAGGTAGTGTGCCTCTTGTGAGTAGTGTGCTCGGGCAGTGAGCCCTAATTGGCATGTGCCATCTATTTTTCTTATTCTTCTAACAGAAAACAATCTTTGGGTTAATCACCTCGTGGTTTTTCCCTTAACCGGGTTTTCCATGTCAAAATCTTGGTGTCTCATGTGTTGATGTGTATCTGCTCTGGTGTTTATGCTTTATACTTTCATGAATGATTAATTGCTATGCTATTAAATAAAAAAGTGGATTTAAGTGTTTGAATTGGAAGCAAGTTTAGGATAACTGATTCACCCCCCCTCTCAGTTATCAACAATTGGTATCAGAGCCAAGTTCCTCTCAACAGAGCCTAACAGCTCGAGGAAGATCTGGGAATTCAAATGGATGTGTATGGTATGAGGGAGCAACTTCAGTCTACTCTAGATGATCTTGAGCAATCTAATTCTGAAGTCAATGAATTGAAGGAAAGACTCAAATAGGCTGATGATTTCATAAATGAACTAAAAGGGAAACTAAGTGTCTCTATGAAAAAGAGAAAGGAACTACTTTAGCAACTGGCAAGTCAAGGTGAAGCAAATGATACAAATGGAGATCTTAAGGAGAAAACCAAGTTATGTGAAAAATTATCAAAAGAGATCATCATGGTAAGACATGAAATGGAATCAGGAGTCATGAAATTTACCCAAGAAATTGAAGAGAAAAGAAAAACTGAAGATGATCTAAAACAATCTCTCAAGGAGAAATCAGAAGACTATCACAAGATGGATAGAATAATCAGACATCTTGAAGATGGTAAAGATAATGAAGAAAAATTAGAAGATCAAATTGTCTCTCTTAAAAGGGATCTTCAGACAGCAAATGAATACAAAGAGAAATTCAAGATAAGTTCTGCTCAACTTGAAGTTCTTCTTGAAAGCCAAAAGGGGTAGATGACAAGCATGGCTTGGGATATGAGAAAGGTGAGAGCTCTAGATCCAGTCAGAAGAAGTTTGAATCAGAAAATCCAAGAAATAGGCCTAGAAGACCTCCGATAAGGCAACCTAATGCTCAAATATAACCATCTTTCAATGGATACTGCCACAACTGCAATAACATTGGTCACACAACTAATCAATGCAGAAGAAGAATGAATCAGACTAACACATCCTTCTCCGGATAGTGTTTTAACTGCAAAAGGTATGGTCACAAATCTCATGAATGTAGAAATATGCAAATAAACAACTCTTTCAATGGTAGATGCTTTGCATGCAATAGAATGGGTCATATGGCTAATCAATATAGATCAAGAGGAAATCAATCAAAAATGTAAAGAAATGTTGTTTGCCACAATTGCAATAGATCCAGTCATATTGCAAAATTCTGTAGAAGCAAGAATCAGGACAAAAGAAGTTCGGTAAATCATAATCAGAATCAAGACAAGGGAAAAGGAAAAGTGAATGCGGATGAAGTTAAATGTGAGATGAACAAGATTTGGGTGAAGAGAAGTTCAGAGAACGTAGGGAATGGATCCGCACCAGAATCTGGTGCTGATATTCCTTCCAAAAATTAAAAGGTGAGCTCTAGCTCAGGGGGAGACACAAAGAAAAATATTTTTCCCCAACCAATTAATTGGTGCCGAAACTGGCACAAGGAGAGATGCGGATTAAAGGGTTCACAAAGGGACATCTGAATAAGCTTTGTTCAAAAGATGAAAGATCCGCAAGAGATTTTGAACAAATTGAAGACTAATCTGGTTCATCAATCATCCGGTGAGAAGTAGGTTTTTTTTTCATAGTTAAATCCGACATGATTCAAACTATGGAATCTTGATCTACGGATAGATCAAATAATTAAGGAAAGGAAGATAGATTATCACTATTCTCTAAGAATGACTCTAAGTGTATCTCAGTGATCCAAAAAAAAATGTCTCAGAATAAGATAAACAAGGCAACCGGATTAAAATTGAAATGTCTGAGGTCTGATAGAGGTGGAGAATTCACATCTAGTGAATTCATAGATTTTTGTGAGAAGCATGGTATAAAGAGATAGTTGTTTGCTCCTAGGACTCCATAGTAGAATAGAGTAGTAGAGAGAACCGAACCATCCAGGAAGCATCCAAGACAATGATGATGGAAGCAAATGTTCCCCAGATGTTTTGGAAAGAAGTTGTCAACACTGCAGTCTATACTCTCAATCGAGTTCAAATCAAAAGCAATACTGTGATGAAGGAATTTTCTTGGGTTACTCCACTCAAAGCAAAGCATACTGGTGTTACAATAAGAGACTGAAAAAGATGATAGAAAGTACAAATGTGAAGGTTGATGAAGGAATTGAGAAGCCCTCAAGGTTTTATGAATATGATGAAGATGATTAGAATGGTTCTCTGGTTCAAGGAGCTCAATCCTCTTCTGAAAGACAGATTCAGACTGATCTGGTAAATCAGGAAGAAGAGATAGGTCTGAATGAGCCTGATCAAGAAATAGAAGTGCAAGAAACTCCCAAAGTTCCAAGGTATGTAAGACTGAACCACTCTGAAGATCAGATCATAGGTGACAAAAGTAAAGGTGTGTAAACTAGAAGGACAATTGCTCAAAATTCGGATGAATATTGTCTGATTTCAAAGATTGAACCTAAGACAATAAATGAAGCCTGCAATGATGAAAACTGGACCAAAGCAATGGAGGAAGAGTTGATGCAAATTGAGAAAAATCACACTTGGGAGCTTGTTCCCAGACCTAGAAATAAGAATGTGATTGGAAGCAAATGGGTATTCTGGAACAAACTAAATAAAGTTGGTGAAGTAATAAAAAACAAAGCCAGATTGGTCTACAAAGGCTACTCTCAAATAGAAGGAATTGATTTTGAAGAAACCTTCGCTCCGGTGGCAAGAATTGAAGCAATCAGATTATTTCCTACATTTGCTGCCTTCAAAGACTTCAAGGTATATCAGATGGATGCCAAGTCTGCCTTCCTAAATGGTGATTTAGAAGAAGAAGTATACATTGAGCAACCGGATGGATTTCAATTGTCTGATCATGGTGATATTGTCTGTAAGTTGAAGAAAGCACTGTATGGATTGAAGCAAGCCCCAAGAGCTTGGTATGAAAGATTGGATAAGCATCTTGTGCAGATTGGTTTCAACAAAGGTACTGCTGACAGTAACTTATATTTTAAAATTGAACATGAAAATATTTTGATTGTTGAAGTATTTGTTCATGATATCATCTTTGGAGGAAAAGATAGCATGTGTAAAACTTTTGCAAATCAAATGAAAAGTGAGTTTGAGATGTCTATGCTTGGTGAAATGAATTTCTTCTTGGGTCTACAAATTACTCAAACAAAGAAAGGGATCTTCATTTCTCAGACCAAATATGTGAAAGAATTGTTGAAGGAATTTAGGATGGAAGATTCAAAGCCAATGAATACTCCCATGGCAACCGGATGCAAGTTGAGCAAAGAAGATGACTCTCCTAAGGCAGACCAGATAAAGTACAGATCAATGATTGGTGGATTATTGTATCTCACTCAAACTAGACCAGATATTATGCAAGCTGTTGGTCTCATTGCTAGATTCCAGGCTGATCCCAGAGAATCTCATGTCATGGCAATCAAGAGAATTTTTAGATATCTAAAAGGGACAGTGGAGTATGGTTTGTGGTATCCTAGAGATCACGATTTCTCTCTTCATGCATATACAGATGCAGATTGGGCAGGAGATGTGGATGACCGGAAGAGTACCAATGGTGGAGCATTCTTTTTAGGAAAGAGATTGGTTTCTTGGCTAAGCAAGAAATAAGATGCAATATCTCTGTCCACAACTGAAGCAGAATACATTGTAGCAGCTGGTAGTTGAACTCAAGTTTTATGGATGAAGCAGATGCTAAGAGATATTAAAGTAGAGTATGAGGAGCCTATCACAATTTTCTGTGATAATTCAAGTGCAATAAATATTTCTAAGAATCCAGTGTTGCACCCTAAGACTAAGCATATATCTATTAAGTTTCACTTTCTGAGAGAGCAAGTGAACAAAGATGAAGTTAGACTGGAGTTTGTGCCCTCTAAGGATCAGATTGTAGATATCTTTACTAAACCTCTTCCCAAGGACTCTTTTGAGTTTCTCAGGGAGAAGTTAGGGGTTATTGCCCCTCCGATGATGAACTAGGATGCACTTATGTGCATCAGTCCGGTGGATATCACAGTCATATCTTGTGATCCAGATTGGTGATGGGGAGCTGCTACTCAGGGGGAGTAGCTGATATGATTCTAAAGTATTGGAGTTGCAAGTATGAGCCCTTTGCCAGTGATGTCAAAGGGGGAGAGAAGACATGTGAAAAACAAGTGGTTGTTGATCAAAGGGGGAGAAGTAAAGAAAGAGAAGACATGTGAAGAGTTGTTGCTGATAGGGGGAGCTGTGACAGAAAGGAGAAGTTCTTGTCTTGATAGTTTTTCACATTATATGTTGCCATCAATGACAAAGGGGGAGATTGTTGCAAGTATGAGGATAACCAGTGTTGTCATTGATGTCAACATACTCATATTGCATTGATGAGAAGGATTGGATGAGCTGTGTGCTAAGAATATTGAGGAAATTAGCCTCAATCAGGAACAGTGAAGAACAATGATAACATTAAGGTAAAAGTCCAAGATAAGATGAAGATCAAAGGATGCGGTTTAAAGGGTTTTCAGATATGAGTCTTGAGATGCTCCAGTCAAGATTTCAGAGGTCCGCATGAAGATCTGAAGAAGTTATGGTCGCTCTAGTAGAACCAGTTTTGGTAGATGTTCAGTGGTGACAGAGTGTCACAGATTGGTCTAGTGAGCTCCGGAATTGCATTATCTCATTCTGCGGATTGGAGGGAGTGTTGAAGAAGTCAGTGTGAAGTGACAACTAGATTTGTTCATGGTTTGGAGGTCTGGAAGCACCTTTTTCATTGTGACAGTGGCGACAGACTGTGTTCTTGAAGTTCTGGATGAAGAAGAAAAAAATTCTAGTAAGCTGATAAAGTGCGGATGTTCTTGGTGACTCAGGAAAGGTTTTGGTGATTCTTGGATCGTGCACAATTCTTATTGGCGGTCCGCATTGAAGTTAGAGTTTGGATTTGATGAAAAGTCCACCGGTTGTTGGTGTTCTTCCTGAGACTGGCTGACCGGATGTATTACACGTCTTGCGGATGATCTTGTAGGTGTTTGCCGACTTAGATGATTGTTCCTAAGTCGATGCCTTGTATAAATAAGGGATTGTGAATTCATTTTGAAGTGTGTCTTGGTATGATGAGTGTGTGGTAGCAAAGAGGAGCACGAAAGGTAGAGCAGAAGTTTTTGGGCTTAAATGGAACTGATCCAGGCATGGTAAAGATGTCAATCTCCAGTTCAAGTTTGTGATACTTGTTACTTTGTAGACAGTGTGTCTCTTGTAGGTAGTGTGCCTCTTGTGAGCAGTGTGCTTGGGCAGTGAGCCCTAATTGGCATATGCCATCTATTTTTCTTATTCTTCTAACAAAGAATAATCCTTGGGTTAATCACCCCGTGGTTTTTCCCTTGACCGGATTTTCCACGTCAAAATCTTGGTGTCTCATGTGTTGATGTGTATCTACTCTGGTGTTTATGCTTTATGCTTTCATGAATGATTAATTGCTATGCTATTAAATAACAAAGTGGATTTAAGTGTTTGAATTGGAAGCAAGTTTAGGATAACTGACTCACCCCCCCCCTCAATTATCAACACTTTCTAGATCCTGACTTCTAAAACATGGAATTCTCACAAGAAAAAGTTAGTTCTAGGAATGTGGGTCCCATCGAGTGTGCTAGAATGTGGATCAAAAAAGAGTAAATGAAGAACAAACAATGAAGACAACACAAATAATACAATTACCTTCCCTTCAAATGTAATTCCTTTCCTCAAGGGAGCATAAAGGAGTAAAACCAAGCTCCAATAGCTATGCTTCCTTGATTTGAATGATATGATCTTATGTGGATTTCTCAATTAATTTAGCATAACCTTGACATGTGTGATAATGGAGGATTTGGATGTGATTTAGTAACATAAACTTGCAATATGAAGGTCTTTTATTATGGTTTAGAAGAGGATTTATTTATAGATTTCCAAAAATGAAGATCAATGGTGGAGAATGATTGAAGAGATCAACTATTGAAATCGATTGAGAGGATTTGACTGAATGAGAGTGTGACAAGTGTCCTTATCCTCTCATGAATCAATGGAGTTAACAAGCGTGATTGGTATGTTGACTGAATAGATTGATCAGTTACTTAAATTGATTGATTAGTCAACTGATTTGATTGAATTGTTAACATATCTGATTGAGAGTGAATAGTGGGCAGATGAGAGAAAATTATGGAAAATTAAATAAATAAATTATTTAATTTTATATGCACATGGATAGTGTTGGAAAATAAATAAAATATTAATTTTATTTAATTATGGAGAGAAAATGGAAATTAATTTATTTATTTAATTAATATGTGGAGAAAATGTTAGTTAATTAAATAATTAAGATTATTAATTAATATAGAAGAATGAAATGATTTATTAATGAAATGTATGGGATATGATATGTTAGCCATTTTTAAGTGCCTACAATATTTATGTAGCATTATAGAACTTGCAATACAAAATGATAATACCTCCAACCCAAGCACTCAATATATAGGGAAGAACAAAACCACAAACCATGAATGGTTTCTAAAACCATGTGCTAAAAACTGCTAGCTAATTCAGGTGTCCATATCCATGCACAAAATGTAATGCCCAAATACATGTACCAATAAATTAGAAACTATGACTACCAACTTGGGTGCTCAAAATAATCATATCCACTTTTTCCATAGATACTCCATGATTTTTTCCAAGCCCACAATTAAGTCACTATCATTATGATCTTTTTATAACATCAATACTTACACACCTTACATTTTTTTATAGTTGCATTTAGCAACTTCAATGACACTAAGTGAGTATTACAAATTGTAATGTTTGAAGCTACAAATGACACAATGCCACTCCAAGTGGGATGCCCCAAATATGTGGGTACAAATAATAATTAATTAATTAATTAATGTGTAATTTTGAACATTAGAGTAGCAAAGTGTATTACACATGTCCCCACATTCTCTAACTTTTTGTATGACTTGCAAGAACATGAGGTAAACTACATCAAATTATGAAGCAAATTTTAGAGGTTGTCAGGGCCATAGACTCACTACACCATCTAAACTTCTCTATGCTCATTGGTTTTGTCAATGCATCTACAACATTCTCCAAACTTTCATCTTTCTCTATCAACACCTTACCATCCCAACTATGCCATGAACAAAATGATACCAAACATCAATATAATTCATCCACATGTGAAAGGTTGGGTTCTTTGCCAAGCTAATGGCACTCTAACTATCACAATGAACTATGACTACTCTCTAACTTAGCTTAACATGAGAACACAATATCTAAAGCCAACTAACCTCCTTATAACAATGAGTAGTTGACATATACTCTACATTTGTGGTGGCTAGTGTGACTACAGTCTATCACTTACTCATCCAACTCACTATACCACTGAATAAGCTAAACCATAGCCACTACTAGACCTCCTACTATCAACATCCCCTTCCCAACCTAAATCCACATATCCTCAAATGTCAATTAAGTGCAATAGGCCCCTAACACATTGCCTCCTTAATAATATATAAAGTTCTTAGAAGTACCCAAAAATATTTAAAGGCCTCTTCACTTCTACCCAATGATCCCATCTAATATTACACTCAAAATAACTCAAGAGTCCAAGTACTTAGGCAATTTCTAGTCTAGTGTAGACCATAGCATACATAAGGTTCCCAATTGCACTAGTGGTGCAGTCACGGTCGGAGGGTCCACAGAGTGAACTATCCAGGTCGTGCAGTAAGAGTAAACACAATAGAAGCAACTCAATTATACAATGCAAATAAGATTAAGATGTTCAATATAACTGATCCAAATGGATTTTTGTACCTCAAATTTTCAAAGTTCTCAGAACTTAATGAAATTGACTGCATTGCATAGAGCTCATTGAGAGCTATCCAACGCGATTTGAACGGGCTCAAATGGAGTCCGTATGTAAAAGTTATACCTGTTGAAGTTTCAATGACACATAAGAATCCAAGCGGATATTCTTAGCCAAAAAAATTATTCATTCCAAATACAGACAAAAATGGTGCCATGTCATAGGGCTCGCCGAGACAATTCCAACGCCGCTTGAATCGCGTCAAACGGAGTCCGTATGCAAAAGATATGGCCGATCAAAGTTCTATAGAATATGTTGACCCGCAGTACGGGTGTTGACGTCGGCACAATGACGTGGCAGTCTCTGGTGCTGACACGTGGCAGGTTTAAAGGGTGACACGTGGCAAATGACCCGGGCCAATAGTTGGTTGACACCTGGCATTATGATAGCGAATTAAATGGTGCCAGGTGGACATATGGTTGGATGCCACGTGGGAGCCCTGCAGTTGCTCGGATTTGTTTTGTTTGTTAATGATGTGTTAATGATTTTCGGTATAAATTTAGGCTCCAGATGTCCCGAATACAACTTCCCCTCTCAGCCACCAAGTAACGCATGATTTTCGGTATAAATTTAGGCGCCAGCCTTATTTAAGGTCTTCACAAATGCCATTTTGGAGGTGTGGCGGGTCGTACCGCCGACCTCCCACACGCTATTTGTGCCAATAAAGGGCGATTCACTTTATTTAAAATGTCATTAAGCCTATATAAAGCAAAAAAACCCGAGTGTTTGAACCGTCGACATCCCAAATAACAACCAACCCAATTTGCCACTGCGCCATTCGCATGTTATCGCAGTGAAATTTATTTATTATGAATAAGACAAGAGACACAAAGAAGAGGGGCCGGGGTTTGAACCTGAGCCCTCTTATAAAAAGGGAAAACCTTTTACCACTGCTGCAAAGCTCGTAGAAGGTCCTTAAACTGCGCAGAAGGTTCTTATGATGCGCAGAATTGGATTTGAAGTCGTATTGTTTTAGGATAGCCAAGGATTTTTAAAGGTTTTTGAAGCCTAATTATTGTAATCCAGAGAACGGAAGAATACTTGAAGGCTTCTTCACTGATAAGAAGACTCTAAGTTTTTTATGCAGAATTTCGAGACAGAGGCATTCATTGTAGACTGTGTCATGATTCCCGAGGTGGCATCCAGAGCCAAAGTATGTCGACTTTATAGTCAAAATTCATTATTTTTCATGAGGAATCTAACTGTACAATCTATCTCAGAATCTAAGTTGCAGACCTTGAGGAGCTTCTAAAGGTGGCAAGTTATTGGTACGTAGACCGAGACGGGAAGTGCATCACCAGAAGGTGGTCGAGTTTATAATCGAAAGTTTCAGAATTTCGAGACGATCACAGTAATGCAGTTTGTTGCTGCATTTAAAGAGCAGATGTGAAGATCAAGGTATAACTTGAGTGTTCATTTTGATTTTATTCTAACCTATGTAATTTAATGGTTAGAGAAAAACATCAAGATGATGTATTCAGGTTTGTCCGAACTGGGCCTTAGAGTTGGCTTTGTAATGAAGGCATGATGCCTTTAAGACTAGTTCTCATGCTTGAGAGGACTAGATACCGCTTATTGTTGTTTCTTTGGAAGCACTTTGTCTAAATGGTGTGAAGCAGGGAGAGCTTGTAGGGCTTGAATCTTCCTCAGAGGCGTAATAACTTGTTCTTGTAGTTGGAAGACCAAAATGATGTAATAGAGCATTTTGTAGAATTAACATCATTAAAATGGCAACGATCACGTGAATTATGTGGATCCAGAGACGTAGCCCAAAGTGGTGAACTCCGTTATCAACTCCTCCTGTTATGTCTTCATTTTCCTTTATGTTGTTTTGAATGCTCTTTAAGTTCATTAGCAAAGCATTGTTAAGGAATTGCAAGTTCATCAATGATCAACATATTAAAATCTGAATCCATAAGTGAATCTAACAAAGTGTTAAAGTGATTCATGAGTGGGTAATTTCAAATCAATAACATAGATTCAAAATGTTGATATGTCAGCAACATGTGGGCTTACAAATTTAGGGCTCACGGGCCTAATTCTCCAGTTACAACATATGCGCAAGATATGGTTTTGAAGTGACGTACAAAAGATAATCTAACTCAAAACTATGTATCACTAACTCTTACTAACTACTTTCCTATGCATCTAATACATGATTATATATCAGCTCCAGATCACAAGAATCCTCCGGGTCAGCCAAGAGAGATTACAAACTCCAATGAAAGAGATGTAATGTGTAGCAGCAACTAGGTCGGCCTAGAACATATGGAAATCCTCTGCAAGTGAATGAAACAAGGTGTGGAACTCAGGGAAGGTCAGCCATGTCCCAAAATACCTTGAATGATGTTTCATTTAGCTCCGTAAGTCATGGAAGTGCTTTGTAAGTCTCCTCCTTTAGCTAGTTGTTCGAATGCTATGTTCTGAGGACACAGTTGATCTTCTGATCGCAATAACTTTTTGGAAACTCATCCAAATGATTTGAATTTTTGATATGATGTGCATGATGATGTCTAGATACTACGTCTTGCTCCGCAAGCTCTGACATGCAAACACAGTAAAATCTGGTACAAAATGTCAGAACTGCTATTGACTGAATTGAACTAAACTGAATTGAAATGAAATGGAAATGAAAGAAAACAAAAGGATGCAAATATTTTTTGTTGATGCAAGATTTCTCTACAACCTAGGATGCTCCTACATCAGAAACTAGGGTTGTTGAAAATGTGAGTCCCTCACTTTGCTAGGGCTAGAGTAAAATCAAGACAATCCACCTCATCCTAAGAAATCCAAGATGAATCTTCTTTCAGTCTACCTTTCCACTTTACTAGATATTCCTTGTATTTCTTTCCTCTGGTACTACATCCAATTCGGCTATCCAAGATGTCTTCAATCTACTCTGGCGCTTGTTGTGGTAACTGCTTCTTCAAATGATCTTCAATGCTATCACTAGTTTCTCCTTCATGGTACTGATATAGGTCTGCAATGTTTAAAATATGTGATATACCCAATGTCTCTGGTAGCTCCACTTCATATGCATTTCCTGAATCAAACTTTCTGAGTATGGTCCAAACTTCTTCATCTTCAACTTGTTATATGCCCCTATTGGAAATCTCTCTTTTCTCAAATATACTATTACCTCATCTCCAACTAAAAATTCTTTGTGTCTTCTCTTCTCATCTACTTGCTCCTTATACTTGATGTTCATCTCCAAATGCTTCTTATCCTGATTATGTACTGTCTCCATGTGTCTTACAAATTCTTCTGTCTCTACACTCCTCTTATTCTCCATACTGATATCTCTCAATTCTGCTACTCCTCTACGACTAGTTCCTATCACAATCTCAAATGGTGTCTTTCGTGTGCTTCTATTCACTAAATTATTGTATGCAAACTCTGCTTGTGATAGAATTAGATCCCAATTTCCTGCCTTCTCTCCAACCAAACTTCTCAACAAATTACCCAAACTCCTATTTACTACCTCTGTCTATCCATCAATCTGTGGGTGAAATGTTGAACTGAACTTCAAATCTATTTTCATCTTCTTCTAAAGTGTCCTCAAAAAATATCTAATGAATCTTGTATCTCTGTTTGAAACTATACTCTTAGGTAATCCACGCAATCCACAATCTCCCTGAAAAATAGGCCAGCCACATGAACTGCATCACTTGTCTTCTTGCAAGGTATGAAATGTTTCATATTTGAAAATTTATCCACCACAACAAATATTGAATCATGTCCTCTCTATGTCTTTGGCAATCCCACTATGAAATCCATGCTTATGTCTTCCCAAGGTCGCTCCAGTACTGTCAAAGATTTGTACAACCCAGTATTCTGACTATTTCTTTTTGTAACTTGAGATATTCTACAACTCTGCACAACTTCCTGACATCCTTATATATCTAAGGCTAAAAGTAATTTTTAGTTACCAAAGCCACTATCTTTTCAATTCCAAAATGTCTTGTCAATCCACCACTATGCTTCTCTTTGATCAAATTATCCCTCATTGAGCTCCTAGGTATACACAACTAATTTCATTTGAATAACATATCCTCCTGAACGAAATAATCCAACCACTTACTTCTATCTATCACAAAAGATTCCTTACATACTTTCCATGGTTCTACAAAATCAAGATCTTCTTCATACATGTTCTTCAACTCTTCAAAACCTAACACTTCTACTCTCATCTCTGTCAGCAAATTTCTCCTTCTGCTCAATACATCTGCAACCTTGTTTGATTTTCCACTTCTATGTACAAATGTATAACTCTACATGAACTCTACCCATCTCATATGTATCTGATTCAACTTCCCTTGTCTATTTAAATATTGCAAAGCTTGATGATCTATATACAACACAAATTCCTTAGGCAACAAATGTCTCCACTTCTTCAAGGCTTGAATTATGGCATAGAATTCCTGATCATAAACTGAATATCTTCTATGTGCATCATTCAACTTCTCACTGAAATATGCTATTGGTCTACCTTCTTGACTTAACACTACTCCTATTGCATTTCCACTTGCATCACAATCTACTTGAAATACCTTGTTAAAATCTAGTAATGCTAACACTAATTGTTATGTCACTTTTTGCTTCAATAATTTAAAAATTTTATGTCCTCCTGATGTCCACTGAAAGTCCTTTCTATCACCCCTCATTGTCTCTGTAATATGTTTGCATACTGAACTAAAATTTCTAATGAATTTCTGGTAGAAACTAGCTAATCCATGAAATGATCTAACTTCTCCAATGCTCTTAGGTGTTGGCCACTCAACAATTTCTCTAACTTTCTCAGCCCGATCCATCTTCAATCCTTTTGCAGAAACCACAAATCCCAAGTATACCAATTCTTCCTTCATGAAACTACACTTCTTAATGTTTATCAACAATTTATTCTCTCAACCTCTACAATACTTGTCTCAAGTGCCACAAATGTTCTTCTTTTGTCTTACTAAAAATTAGAATATCATCCAATTATACAGTAACAAACTTACCTAAGAATTTCTTCAAAACTTCATTCATCAACCTCATGAAAGTACTCGGTGCATTAGTCAATCCAAAAGGCATCACTAACCATTCATACAATCCTCCATTTGTCTTGAAAGTAGTCTTCCATTCATCTCTTTCTCTGATTCTGATCTGGTGGTATCCACGAGCTTTAAGTCTATCTTTGTAAAATATTTAGCTCCACTCAAACAGTCCATAATATCATGCATCCTAGGCAATGAAAATCTATACATAACTGTAATTTTGTTGACTACTCTAGAGTCTGTACACTTCCTCCATTCTCCATCATTATTTGGTGCTAACACTGGGTAAGTGCAAGAAGATGGGGGGCCAAAAAGTGGCCAAAAAAATTTCAAAAAAATTTAAGTCATAACGCGAGCACGTTATAATGCGCTCGCGTTATGGCTTAGTAATGACAAGCCTTAGGCTCATCATTACCGAGCCATAACGTGAGTGCGTTATAGGCTCGTCATTACCTAGCCATAACGCGAGTGCGTTATAACGCGCTCGTTATGACCTAATATAAATTTTAAAAAAAGCAATTGAATTTCATTTCACTCTCATTCTCTCCTCTGCCCGCAGCTTCCAAACCCTCAAAAATGCGCTCGCGTTCTACAAAACACCAATCAACACAAAAAACTTATCAATTCGTCGCCAACCGCCGTGACGTCGAGCACGCCAAAGGGGTGAGTTATCTTTATTTTTTTGTTTGAATTTCTTTCTAAGTAGGTAGGTTTTTGTTGATTTTTGATGTATATTTCATTAATTGTCAGGAAATGTTAATGCACCTCCTCCTCCTCCTCCTCCTCCTCAAAATCCACAAAATCCTGAGGAGGAAATACCTGCAGAACAACAACCTCCTCCATTCATTCCTTGATATACCCCTGGAACACAAGATAATATAATGGGGCAAATTGAAAACAACAAAAAAGAAATTGAAGATATAATTGCAAGGTTGAAAGATCCTTCCACTTCAACCTTGCATAGGTCCACGCTTGCCGAATCTCTTGAGTCTATGTTATCAAATGTAAATTCAATTAGCAAGCAAATAACTAGTTGGACCGATAAAAAGAGAGAGTTTAGAGATTACTATGCAGACAAGTTGTCATACCAAGATGTCAAAAAATTACAAATTACAAAATTAGACTTGTGTTCAATTTTCACAAACCCACAAACAAATCAACCTCCACCCATTACATGCAAGAGGTTCTCTATCCATTGGTGCAACAACCAAGCGATAAGGGACAATTTCGGGCAGAGGTGGTGGATGGTTTTTGACCATCCTCCATGCAATAATAATGAGGTCCCGTAATACTTTTTAAGGAAACTCTACTGCGAGTTTGTCCTCAATAAAGTGCCAAACTATTTTGATATGTGGGACTTCCAGGGTAGAGGTGGGGGCTCAGCACAGGATAGACCAGGGGCACGTCTTGACCCACAGTGGGTAGTGAGACGAGTAATCAGCAGACCAGCCCACGAGCATGTTTCTATCCCTTCCATTGTGAAGGAGAGTGTTGAGGTCGATACACTAAGGTCGATTAGTGCCTTGACCCAGAGCATCATAGAGCATGCCGATCCTGCAACATAGAGTGGGTTGGGAGATAGTGCGAGGAGTAGGGTCCCACCGCATACTTGCCAGGCTTGCGGGTCAACCTGTGGTTATGACCCCATGGACAGTCAAGACGCAGGTGCACAGGCTACATCTGCAGCTGAGCAGATGGTGATGATAGATACCCTCCTGAGTGAGACTTTCAGCCTTGATACTCAGGTAAATATTAGCAAGTTTATTGAATTTAAATTATTAAATTTTATTTTTGAAATACAAGATTAACTAATTTAAATTGATGATTTTAATGAAATTTCAGGGTCATAGCGTCGATGCAGTTTTCAGTGGTTCTCCACCTACATTTTTCACTAAATCATCTACTGTCGAGGTATGTAACTAGTAAACAATTATAAATATTACATGTGAATAGCATCGTTATATGAATGGTATTCTAATTTCTGATTTTGGATGTTGAATAGGTTAATACTGTAGATTTCATGGCAACACCTGCCAGCGGTGGTGGACTTCAAAGCTTTACGGAGGTAATAAAAAAAATAGTTTAATGAATGAATTGTACTTACTAAATTTTTGTATGTGATTTATGTGTTTTATTGTGTGTACTTCCATGTTTAGATGAACGTGTGTGTATGTTAGGAGCCATGATTTGCATCACTATTATAGTTTTCGTAATTGAATAATGTTGTTTTATTTCCAGATGATGCAGGCTGCGGAGACACCTCCCCATGTTCATAGGGCAATGGAGCAGGGTGTGGCCTCTGCGATTCATAGCTCCATGGCATTGACAGGGGTATGAGGCAAATTAGTAAATTTCAATTTACATTCATTGTTACAGTTGTCTATTTTTGAAAAATCAAAAGATTATTGATTTGAAGTTTAATTTCTATCTGGATGGTTTCTATAGGACATGGCATCACCAGGGCCTATTCCTGCTACTGAGGCAAGCGAGGAGACAGATTATATGTTAGCGGTAAGTGATTATTTTGTTAAATGTTTCATTTTTTTATAACATGTAATTTCTATATATTAATGTCTATACTTTTTTTTGTTACAGGTAAAGGTGCAGGAAGAACTAAATAGGAGGAGTAGCCCTCGAGTTCATAGTAGACCACCCACATGCATGTCTCCATCCCCTAGAAGATCAAAGGCTGCTCGTGATTTATTCTTTTCACCAGCCAGAGGGGAATGACTTTTTATTGTGTTCCTTTGTTGTATGCCTATATGGCATTTGTGGACATATATTTTGTATTGTACATAGTTGACATTGTATGCCTATATGGCATTCTTGTAAGCCTATATGGCTATTTTGTATATATGTTATACTTATATCGATAGATATTGATGTATGCCTATATGGATATTTGGTTAATACAAATCTTTTTTATTGATGGCATCCATACTTGCATTATAAATCCACTTTTGAATGGATATTTGTAGATGGCTACTTCAAATATTTAAAGTCCGATTGTATTACATAGGATGTTTGCATTTTCTTTGATAGGCTTGATAGGCCATGGATTACATGATGGTGTTTGATGGAAAAGTATGGTACTAGAAGACTCTAGTTCATTCTTAATAGGCTTGTGATTGATAATATCTTTGCATGATTGCACTTGATCTTGGATCATGGGCATGTTGTTAGGATTTTGGTTGCATTGTAATGTTTGATGGATAGGCATGGTGTAAGATACCCAACTAGTTCTACGAAAATTTTTCCTTGCTCAAACAATTTTACTTGCTATCAATTCATCAACTACTTCAACAACACAAAGATATACATAAAAGATAACTACTTGAATGAATCAACCTTAGAGTTGGGTACTTGTCTAGTTATTTGACTCAATCAACTTGCAATGTCTTATTACATGGATAATGCTTTCAATAGCATGAAGTTACAACTTATTCAATGGAGATACAAAAGAAAGGCCTTGAAGCCTTGATGTTTACAATGGCATCTACACTTGATCAACTCAATCAAACTCAATGATGTCAACACCTCACAATATCACAAGGGAGCATCACCTTGCTTGTTGCATGGATGAATGTCATAGTTGCAAGACTCTTAGGGTTAGGTGCCAACTGAAGGTAGTAGAGACCAGACTAGGTGCCATCCTAAGCTGGGCGCTTCCTTGAGGTGGTAGAGACATGGATGAACATCTGGTGGGGTTTGATGACTCTATATTGACACTCAAATTCACTTAGGTACAATATTAGTGTTCTTCTAACTAGGCGCCAGATAGGAGGATTCTCAGGGGTTTTGGCATCTAGGTTACAACTTGTCAATTTCTCAAAGAATCTTTGAAACACTTGACTTCCAAGGATTATCATCTTACCCTCTGATGGAGCGCCTTGTTCCAAAATTGGTCTTGGGGACTTGCATCTCTCTTAGGCACATGTTTGGAGTAATGTAGTGGGATGCACACCTCATTGATTGTAGTGGGATGACTTGAATGCATATTGCCTATATCCACAGGATGACTTTGTTATTTTTCCTTGTCTATGCTCATTTGCGCATTGGTATGTTGCATTGGGATGAGAGGATGGATGTTGCTTTGATAGTGATGTGTATTCATCACCTAGTGATGGATGATCTTATATAGTGGTTGGGTGTAATGGTTATCTTCATGTGGTTGTGGATGTTGATCCTTGGTTTAGAGGTGTTTGGTAGTGTGTCTTGGTGGACTCTTGATTCTAGATTAGAGTATTAGCATGATACAAGTTCTCTTGAGACTAGGATGTCTGTATTGGTGCATGTGATCTTCTAGGAGGAGATGTTAGATCATGATGTCATGTTTGGATACCTAATTTTGTAGTTGGAGTTTTGACAGTGGTCTTGTTGGTTCTCTTGGTATTAAGTATTTTGGTCATGTGCTTGGGAGCTTCATGATAATGTGGTGTTGCATTTGGAGCTTATCATGGATTGATTGGTTATAGGTTCTCATACGTACTTCGAGACTTGGGTGAGGCTAGAGTTCTCTTGGGATTAGAGACACTTGTTGAGATGGTTACCCTTTAGAGGTTTTAGTAGGAAGACCAAGGAGACTTTCACTTGGATATGGGCGTGAGTTAATTATGGACCTAGAGAAGATTCTTATTGGAGAGAGTCATTGTGGCTTGGTGTATCTTCGACGAGCATTCTCATTCCCCACTCTTGGTCTACTCGGCAGACTATCATCTAAGAGGTATTTCCCATCCTTTAGATGAATTTTTTTAATGCTTTATCTTCTCATGGTTATGGATCTTGAGCTATGGTTATTGGTTCTAGAGGGTTCATTCGAGGGGTGTCTCTAAACATGCTTTTTCTCAGGCGCTAAACTGGAGTTGTCTAGATGCACAAGTGCGCCTCCCTCAATGAAGTTCCTTTTGTTAACTTAGTTCATCCTAGTGACTCAAGGGGTTGTTATATTCTTTAGGCGCAATCTTTCATAGACTAAAACATTCACTCCATGTTAAGGCGCTCAAAGGAGGCTCTGGAGATGGAAAATGGCGCCTTAACTCACTTATGTAAATTTTGGACTTTTAAGCAATTGCAAGATATCTTGAAGGGCTCAATTCTTCAAGGCGCCCATTTTGTTCACCACTTGTAGCATCACTTGTTCAAGGCGCATGTGTGATTTGGTCAAAAACAGGCGCCTAGAGTGAATAGGCTTTCATCCTGACTTAATACACTGCCTCCTTCTGACGATTTTTGGGGCAGTAGAAAACCTTTCACCACGGGCAAATGCCTCAGAGCTATAAAAAATTGAGAGAGGTTATTGTAGAGGCACTCTACGTGATCACGTTGCCTTAGACGGAATGTTTCTAAGTGACATAGTTTTTGAGTAATATCTCATCAAAGATTGCTGCCTTTTTGCACTTTAGACTCTTCAGCGATATCATCGGTACAATGTAGCTCTGACTGTTTCGACATGTTTGGGTGAAAAATAGGACCATGCCTAGCATAAATGTACCCATTCAAACATGTTGGAATAGTCAATTTGGTCGCATCAGGAGCAAGACGAAAGTTACACCCCTTTGCAACTTTACACTGCCTCCTTCTGATGATTTTTGGGGCAGCAGAAAACCTTTCACTACGGGCAAATGCCTCAGAGCTATAAAAAACTGAGAGAGGTTATTGTAGAGGCACTCTATGTGATCGCGTTGCCTCAAACAGAATGTTTCTAAGTGACACAGTTTTTGAGTAACATCTCGTCAAAGATTGTTGTCTTTTTGCACTTTGGACTCTTCAGGGATATAGTCGGTACAATGTAGCTCCGACTGTTTCGACATGTTTGGGTGAAAAATAGGACCATGCCTAGTGTAAATGTACCCATTCGGACGTGTTGGAATAGTCAGTTTGGTCGCATCAGGAGCAGGACAAAAGTTACACCCCTTTGCAACTTTACACTGCCTCCTTCTGACGATTTTTGGGGCAGCAAAAAACCTTTCACCACGGGCAAATGCCTCAGAGATATAAAAAACCGAGAGAGGTTATTGTAGAGGCACTCTACGTGATCACGTTGCCTTAGACGGAATGTTTTTAAGTGACACAATTTTTGAGTAACATCTCGTCAAAGATTGCAACCTTTTTGCACTTTGGACTCTTCAGGGATATCGTCGGTACAATGTAGCTCCGACTGTTTGACATGTTTGGGTGAAAAATAGGACCATGCCTAGCGTAAATGTACCCATTCAGATGCGTTAGAATAGTCAGTTTGGTCGCATCAGGAGCAGGACGAAAGTTACACCCCTTTGCAACTTTACACTGCCTCCTTCTGATGATTTTTGGGGCAGCAGAAAACCTTTCACCACGGGCAAATGCCTTAGAGCTATAAAAAACTGAGAGGTTATTGTAGAGGCACTCTACATGATCGCGTTGCCTCAAACAGAATGTTTCTAAGTGACACAGTTTTCGAGTAACATCTCGTCAAAGATTGTTGTCTTTTTGCACTTTGGACTCTTCAGGGATATCGTCTGTACAATGTAGCTCCGACTGTTTTGACATGTTTGGGTGAAAAATAGGACCATGCCTAGCGTAAATGTACCCATTTGGACACGTTGGAATAGTCAGTTTGGTCACATCAGGAGCAGGACGAAAGTTACACCCCTTTGCAACTTTACACTGCCTCCTTCTGATGATTTTTGGGGCAGTAGAAAACCTTTCACCACGGGCAAATGCCTCAGAGCTATAAAAAACTGAGAGAGGTTATTGTAGAGGCACTCTACGTGATCACGTTGCCTCAAACAGAATATTTTTAAGTGACACGGTTTTTGAGTAACATCTCGTCAAAGATTGCAGCCTTTTTGCACTTTGGACTCTTCAGGGATATCGTCGGTACAATGTAGCTCCGACTGTTTCGACATGTTTGGGTGAAAAATAGGACCATGCCTAGCGTAAATGTACACATCCGGACGCGTTGGAATAGTCAGTTTGGTCACATCATGAGTAGGACACCAAAAATGCAAAAGTTACTTTGTGTAACTTGACAACATTGACACTTTTTTGCAACATGACTCAAAGACTCAAACTGACCCCAAATGACTCAAAGTGACTTAAAATCACCTTGATTTGGTGCCCAATGTACATTATAGAGGTCGAGGCGCTCCTTATCATTCAAACATCTTAGATGAGCGCATAGGAAAGGAAAAAGCTCTAAGTTTCATCATCATGAGCGCCTAATATCAAGAGACTTTAATGGATCAAACCTTAGCATGGAGTCCTAAGGTGCATTTCATGTCTCCTTTCATCCAGTTTGGCGCCCTTATGTAGATTTTTTAACTTGATTTGGCGCCCTATATGTGAAGGAAGATCTAAAGGCATGAAAGTGGATGTCATATTGCAAGAGTTTGGATTATCAAAATTGAAGGAAATAAGTCTATTAAGCTTGGGCGCCCTTGGTCTTCTTTTCATTCATTATGAGTGCCTTGGGAGAATGGTATATAGGTCATCATCATGATTGGGCGCCCTGGATCCAGAGTGTTGGAGAGATCATCAAATGGTGTCTAGTAGGGTGAGTTATGAGTTTGGTCGCATCAGTAGCAGGACACCAAAAATGCATAACATGATGATGTAAAAATGTGTACATATGTGTAAAAATGTAGGAGGAAATAAAAAAAGACAAATCTTACAAATTAATGTGCATACTTACAACTCAATGTAACATAACTTTACAAAATCAATGTGAATACTTACAAATTAATCCAATGAACCATCCGGGTCTGCTCTACTTTTTATTGTGTCAAGTATTGCTTCATGGTCAGACTCACACACCTTCCACAATATTTTGTTCAAAGGTCTACCTCGATACTTTATCAATTGAAAATTAGATGCCACGACAAGGTTCGAGTAATGAAGAATCTTCCGATGCATGTCAAAATCCTGAAATAGCCAAATATTAACACTCTTATGTGGGTACCTTCTAAGCCATGTTCCAGTAATAACCACTGATCCTGTAGGGTATTCGATGTTTTCTCCATCTGTAACAGGGGCCTCCAATTTCTTTTTGGCCTCAACACAATGACATAAGTAATAATCTGTTCCCTCTTCATTATCTTCATCTGCAATAACTGCATATACGTGCCTTACATTGATATGTGTAGCAAATTAGATGAAATTAGTCAACATTACAAAAACACTACAAAGTAAGATGACATTACCTGGTTGAACTAGATGAAATTAGATGCATATATATGCCCTATATTACCTGGTTGAACTAAATCTGATATGTGGTCAAAGTCAATTGATGATTCCATCTGTGTTAGTTCCAGTGCCGTCGGGGGTCGATACGTGTCAAGTGGGCTAAGATAACTTAACTGCCATTCGTCAACCCACTCCTTTGACTCGCACTCATCCCAGACTTGAATTGTAGAGGAAGAACAAAAGCATGACATCTTTCGTGTATGGATACTCCATGAACCTGCAATTGAGCTTCTGAAAGAGTGCATCTCATTTGATCCTGTCAGTGTACAACAATCCTCATATGGTGCAATGTTAGTATCATCTATCAACCAAAAAAATCTATGAACTAAAGACATACCTTCATTACCTGGACCCATGGAAGCATTACACCACTTGACAATCAATTTTGCATCTATCAGCTTTACATTGTCTTTATACTTTAACTCTTCTCGTGCTATGGCTCTTTTGATACATGCTCCTGCACCATCATGCTCCCCCTTTCCATGCCTGGCCTCACAAAAGTTCCATATATGTTGAATACCTGTAAAATTATGCCTCATACTCAGCCAATAGAAATTCCGCGAGTTCTTGAATTGTGACGCACAATTATCTGACCATATGATATGCTGACTGAACGATATGCCCCTTCTAGCCAAATCATTATAGAACACTTGAAAGCAACCTTGCACGAACTCCATAGAATGCGTGCGATCATCACTAATATAGAAATTATACTCCCTTATGATCTTTCTGTCATCCTCTGTACTATCATTCGCATGAATGAATGTGATGTGCACAAATATAGAAACCTATGTGGAGTTGTAATATTGTGATTGCACCTCACGCTGTGGCTGTAGACTATAGTTCTCTGCAAAGTCGATGACTGAAACAATGCTACCAACTGGAAATGTGTCCTTGCATAACTTGAATTGCAAGTCCAACCATTGAGCTCTATGGGCATGTCTTGCATACTCATACACTATGCTGTCACGAAATATAGGCATAAACTGATACACTGGAATCTTTTCAATAACTAATTCACACCTCTTTGCTGCTTTACCATCTTTTGTATTGTATGCCACTGTTTTATACTTGTCAAACTCTACTAGTTCGTTTCCAACCACATGTGTTATTTCCATATGTTCACATATTGGCAAATGTTGCAAGCCACCGCAACGATGACATGTGCCATCCAAGCATAATTTCTTGTAGAATATTTGACCTTCCTCTCTTTCACATAAAATTCTTGATATGAAGTCTCTTGAAGATGTTGGTGGGGCACATATGGCACAATCCTGCAAATCATTGTTAGTATGCATATCTAAACATATAGACCTATAAGCATCAAAATGGTTAGAAAATTCAATATGTAATCTACAACAACAAGTAGTGCGTGTGTGATTTATCTTAACATAGAAAGGTTTTAGCAATTCAAATTATCTTTGACAAATTTTAATTTGAGGATACTTCTCTAGAAATTTACCATAAAACTGTGTTTGAGTCTCATCCAAAAAATGCTTTGGATGTGGCTCGCGGTTCTGACTACCGATTCTCCTTCTTACCACATCCCTTTGATTCAGAGATACCCTTGTGTAATTCTTCCAAAAGTCTTCAATTAGTGATCTCAATGCTTCAACAATTGGTTTATCTTTTTGTGGCAGTCTCCCTGAGAATGCCCATAATTCATTGGCATTAGTGTCCTCAATTCTTTGGCGTCTTCCAACGGCTCTTGATAAAGTTTTCCTATTAATTCTCAATTCTTGACTTGTCTTTCTAATGAGACAAGCTTTCCTCGTTTGACTACTTACTATAGTCGATGTAATCACACACCGTGTTGCATTACTATCTTTTGTGCGTGAGGTGTTACCCACACTCTCATACGCACTCATTAGATTCTTGACAATAGATTTTTCACTTGAAGCCTCTAATGTTCTCAACCCAAGAATCTTCATGATAGACCTATACTTTATACTTCGCATCATTTCAATGAATAGTTGACATCTTGCAGTCTCATTTAACTTTTCAAAGAACAATCTCCAAATCTTATTAGCATATCTTCTACAAGTGCGTTTTGGAATCTTACCTTCCATTGGCTGCAAAATATTCTCATCAATATCAATCAAATACTTTGGCTTTCTAGGCAAAATTCTAGGTGGTGTCAAGTTAGGTAAATTCATCTCAACATTAGGAATTTCATCAATATTTAAATGAGATGGGTTAGATGGCATACCTTCGATCGAAGATGGAATAGATGACATACCTTGAGGTTGAGGTGGGAATGATGGCGTACCTCCTTCATCACATGTGAGTGATGATGTACTCTCAACTTGAGATGTGGTAGATGGTGTCCCTACATGTTGACTTGCGGTAAAGGACGTGTCTCCAACTATGGTATTCACATCTCTCGTATCACGAAGTTTTTGCATTCGTTCTCTTTGTGCCGCCAATACCATATCTCTTTGTGATGGTTGTGGTTCCTCTTCAATTGGTATGTCTTCATTTATCGTGTCCAATTTCCTCTTCTCACGAAGTTCCCTCATAGCCATTGCTTTCTTTGCATTCTTAGCTTCTATCTCTTCCTGTGTTGGTTTAATTCTTGATTGTTTCCTCGGCATGACGGAGAATTTGTATGTAGCATGATAAAGAGACCAATATTAGTTCCTAAGAAATGAATACAAGATAATAGTGGGATTGTATTTTTTTTATGTTGTAAGGATTTATTCTTGTATAGTTTGACATCATGGTATGAACTAAGGTTTGTTTATTACACATAATTATTAAAGAGCCCAAGTGTAGAAAATATACATGGCATCATGTGAGATTGTAGGTTGCTTTCTTGTTTGGGAATGTGTCTATTTTAAACATGTATGATAAAGCATGATAAAGTAATTCAATCCGAAATAAGGAAAATGTAAAGAACATGCATGTAAAGACTTGACATACCTAAAAAATGAAGATTTGAATGGAGAGAGTACCCAATTATGTAGTGTTTTTATCTTCTTGCATCAAACTCCTCAACAATTTCAGTTTTTCACCACTTGCTTCCTTTTCAATGTTAAATTCCTAAAATTGAATCACAATTAACATTGCAACACTACAAAAATTGAAACTTGAATAGATATATATCAAACTTGGTGTGAAAACTATGTTATTTCCTCCTTCTCAAGTTGGCAAAGTAGAAAAGGTGGTGGAAAGATCATGCAAAGGTGGTACAATGTGTCAAATGTGCATGTGAACTTCCCAATAGCATGAAAGCACTTCTTTTTTTTTGGAGCACGCGCAGAATCAGTAAGAAAATAGAGCATGTGGGCCTGGATCACGGGGGTAACCACTTTTTTACCGTTTCAATAGAAATACAAAACCCGCTCGCGCTATAATGCGCTCGCATTTTTTCCTGCTATAGATTCATCACATCCTTTACATTGATCACATCTTTTTCCTGCAAGGTCTTGCCAGATGCTCCACCATATGATAGGCATAACAATGAAGGGGCAAGCCCTCATAATCAAGTTCTTGATAGAAAATGCCCTCAACCCTCAATGTCAAACCCTAATCCCTAAACCTTCAACTCTGATCCCTCGACCCTCAACCCTCAATGTCAAATCCTAATCCCTCAACCCTCAACCCTATCCCTAAACCCTCAACCCTCAACATCAAATCCTAATCCCTCAACCCTCAACCCTATCCCTAAACCCTCAACGTCAAATCCTAATCCCTCAACCCTAATCCGTCATCCCTCAACTCTAATCCCTCATCCCTAAACCCTAAATGCTATCCCTAATCCTACACCCTCAACAGACTCGATACTATACCTTAAACTCTAATCCCTTATCCCTAAACCCTCCAACCCTATCCCTAACTATTACAACCCTCAACCCTAATCCCTCAACCCTTAACTCTGATCCATCAACCCTCAACACTATACCTTAAAACCTAATCCCTTCAACCTCAACCCTATCCCTAAACCCTTGACCCTCGAACCTCAACCCTCAACCCTCAACGTCAAACCCTAATCCCTCAACCCTTAACTCTAATCCCTCATCTCTCAACCCTAACCCTAAACCCTAAACCCTAAACCCTCAACCCTCAACATCAAATTCTAATCCCTCAACCCTTCACTCTAATCCCTCAACCCTAAACCCTATCCCTAAACCCTCAACACTATACCTTAAACCCTAATCCCTCAACCCTAACCCTAAACCTTGTCCCTAAACCCTAATCCTTCAACCCTCAACCCTAATCTATCATCCGTCATCCCTCAACTCTAATCCCTCATTCCTAAACCCTAAACACTATCCCTATTCCTAGACCCTCAACAGGCTCGATACTATACCTTAAACCCTAATCCCTCTACCCTTGACACTCTTATTTAACCCTAATCCCTTGACCCTCAACCCTATCCCTCAACCTCAACCCTCAACCCTCAACCCTCAACTCTCAACATTAAACCCTAATTCATCAACCCTAAACCATAATCCCTCAAACCTAAACCCTATCCCTAAACCATCAACCCTCAACACTATACCTTAAATCCTAATCCCTCAACCCTCAACCCTAAACCTTATCCCTAAACCCTAATCCCTCAACCCTCAACCCTAATCCCTCATCCCTCAACTCTAATCCCTCATCCCTAAACCCTAAATGCTATCCCTATTCCTAAACCCTCAATAGACTCGATACTATACCTTAAACTCTAATCCCTGATCCCTAAACCCTCCAACCCTATCCCTAATCCTTATACCCTCCACACTCTACTTTAACCCTAATTCCTCGACCCTCAACCCTATCCCTAAACCCTTGACCCTCGAACCTCAACCCTCAACCCTCAACATCAAACCCTAATCCCTCAACCCTTAACTCTAATCCCTCGACCTTTAACCCTAACCCTAAACCCTCAACGTCAAATTCTAATCCCTCAACCCTTCACTCTAATCCCTCAACCCTAAACCCTATCCCTAAACCCTCAACACTATACCTTAAACCTAATCCCTCAACCCTAACCCTAAACCTTGTCCCTAAACCCTAATCCCTCAACCCTCAACCCTAATCTGTCATTCGTCATCCCTCAACTCTAATCCCTCATTCCTAAACCCTAAATGCTATCCCTATTCCTAGACCCTCAACAGGCTCAATACTATACCTTAAACCCTAATCCCTCTACCCTCGACACTCTTATTTAACCCTAATCCCTTGACCATTAACCCTATCCCTCAACCTCAACCCTCAACCCTCAACCCTCAACTCTCAACATTAAACCCTAATTCATCAACCCTAAACCCTAATCCCTCAAACCTAAACCCTATCCCTAAACCATCAACCCTCAACACTATACCTTAAATCCTAATCCCTCAACCCTTAACCCTAAACCTTATCCCTAAACCCTAATCCCTCAACCCTCAACCCTAATCCCTCATCTCTCAACTCTAATCCCTCATCCCTAAACCCTAAATGCTATCCCTATTCCTAAACCCTCAACAGACTCGATACTATACCTTAAACTCTAATCCCTGATCCTTAAACCCTCCAACCCTATCCCTAATTCTTATACCCTCCACACTCTACTTTAACCCTAATTCCTCGACCCTCAACCCTATCCCTAAACCCTTGACCCTCAAACCTTAACCCTCAACCCTCAACATCAAACCCTAATCCCTCAACCCTTAACTCTGATCCCTTGACCTTCAACCCTAACCCTAAACCCTAAACCCTCAACGTCAAATTCTAATCCCTCAACCCTTCAAGCTAATCCATCAACCCTAAACCCTATCCCTAAACCCTCAACACTATACCTTAAACCCTAATCCCTCAACCCTAACCCTAAACCTTGTCCCTAAACCCTAATCCCTCAACCCTCAACCCTAATCTGTCATCCGTCATCCCTCAACTCTAATCCCTCATTCCTAAACCCTAAATGCTATCCCTATTCCTAGACCCTCAATAGGCTCGATACTATACCTTAAACCCTAATCCCTCTACCCTCGACACTCTTATTTAACCCTAATCCCTTGACCATTAACCCTATCCCTCAACCTCAACCCTCAACCCTCAACCCTCAACTCTCAACATTAAACCCTAATTCATCAACCCTAAACCCTAATCCCTCAAACCTAAACCCTATCCCTAAACCATCAACCCTCAACACTATACCTTAAATCCTAATCCCTCAACCCTCAACCCTAAACCTTATCCCTAAACTCTAATCCCTCAACCCTCAACCCTAATCCCTCATCCCTCAACTCTAATCCCTCTTCCCTAAACCCTAAATGCTTTGCCTATTCCTAAACCCTCAACAAACTCGATACTATACCTTAAAATCTAATCCCTGATCCCTAAACCCTCCAACCCTATCCCTAATCCTTATACCCTCCACACTCTACTTTAACCCTAATTCCTCGACCCTCAACCCTATTCCTAAACCCTTGACCATCGAACCTCAACCCTCAACATCAAACCCTAATCCCTCAACCCTTAACTCTGATCCCTCGACCTTCAACCCTAACCCTAAACCCTAAACCCTCAACATCAAATTCTAATCCCTCAACCCTTCACTCTAATCCCTCAACCCTAAACCCTATCCCTAAACCCTCAACACTATACCTTAAACCCTAATCCCTCAACCCTAACCTAAACCTTGTCCCTAAAGCCTAATCCCTCAACCCTCAACCCTAATCTATCATCTGTCATCCCTCAACTCTAATCCCTCATTCCTAAACCCTAAACGCTATCCCTATTCCTAGACCCTCAACAGGCTTGATACTATACCTTAAACCCTAATCCCTCTACCCTCGACACTCTTATTTAACCCTAATCCCTTGACCATTAACCCTATCCCTCAACCTCAACCCTCAACCCTCAACCCTTAACTCTCAACATTAAACCTAAATCATCAACCCTAAACCCTAATCCCTCAAACCTAAACCCTATCCCTAAACCATCAACCCTCAACACTATACCTTAAATCCTAATCCCTCAACCCTCAACCCTAAACCTTATCCCTAAACCCTAATCCCTCAACCCTCAACCCTAATCCCTCATCCCTCAACTCTAATCCCTCATCCCTAAACCCTAAATGCTTTCCCTATTCCTAAACCCTCAACAGACTCGATACTATACCTTAAACTCTAATCCCTTATCCCTAAACCCTCCAACCCTATCCCTAATCCTTATACCCTCCACACTCTACTTTAACCTTAATTCCTCGACCCTCAACCCTATCCCTAAACCCTTGACCCTCGAACCTCAACCCTCAACCCTCAACATCAAACCCTAATCCCTCAACCCTTAACTTTGATCCCTTGACCTTTAACCCTAACCCTAAACCCTAAAACCTCAACGTCAAATTCTAATCCCTCAACCCTTCACTCTAATCCCTCAACCCTAAACCCTATCCCTAAACCCTCAACACTATACCTTATACCCTAATCCCTCAACCCTAACCCTAAACCTTGTCCCTAAACCCTAATCCCTCAACCCTCAACCCTAATCTATCATCCGTCATCCCTCAACTCTAATCCCTCATTCCTAAACCCTAAACGCTATCCCTATTCCTAGACCCTCAACAGGCTCGATACTATACCTTAAACCCTAATCCCTCTACCCTCGACACTCTTATTTAACCCTAATCCCTTGACCATTAACCCTATCCCTCAACCTCAACCCTCAACCCTCAACCCTCAACTCTCAACATTAAACCCTAATTCATCAACCCTAAACCCTAATCCCTCAAACCTAAACCCTATCCCTAAACCATCAACCCTCAACACTATACCTTAAATCCTAATCCCTCAACCCTCAACCCTAAACCTTATCCCTAAACCCTAATCCCTCAACCCTCAACCCTAATCCCTCATCCCTCAACTCTAATCCCTCATCCCTAAACCCTAAATGCTATCCCTATTCCTAAACCCTCAATAGACTCGATACTATACCTTAAACTCTAATCCCTTATCCCTAAACCCTCAAACCCTATCCCTAATCCTTATACCCTCCACACTCTACTTTAACCCTATTTCCTTGACCCTCAACCCTATCCCTAAACCCTTGACCCTAGAACCTCAACCCTCAACCCTCAACATCAAACCCTAATCCCTCAACCCTTAACTCTGATCCCTCGACCTTCAACCCTAACCCTAAACCCTAAACCCTCAACGTCAAATTCTAATCCCTCAACCCTTCACTCTAATCCCTCAACCCTAAACCCTATCCCTAAACCCTCAACACTATACCTTAAACCCTAATCCCTCAACCCTAACCCTAAACCTTGTCCCTAAACCCTAATCCCTCAACCCTAATCTGTCATTCGTCATCCCTCAACTCTAATCCCTCATTCCTAAACCCTAAACGCTATCCCTATTCCTAGACCCTCAACAGGCTCGATACTATACCTTAAACCCTAATCCCTCTACCCTCAACACTCTTATTTAACCCTAATCCCTTGACCATTAACCCTATCCCTCAACCTCAACCCTCAACCCTCAACTCTCAACATTAAACCCTAATTCATCAACCCTAAACCCTAATCCCTCAAACCTAAACCCTATCCCTAAACCATCAACTCTCAACACTATACCTTAAACCCTAATCCCTCAACCCTCAACCCTAAACCTTATCCCTAAACCCTAATCCCTCAACCCTCAACCCTAATCCCTCATCCCTCAACTCTAATCCCTCATCCCTAAACCCTAAATGCTATCCCTATTCCTAAACCCTCAACAGACTCGATACTATACCTTAAACTCTAATCCCTTATCCCTAAACCCTCCAACCCTATCCCTAATCCTTATATCCTCCACACTCTACTTTAACCCTAATTCCTCAACCCTCAACCCTATCCCTAAACCCTTGACCCTCGAACCTCAACCCTCAACCCTCAACATCAAACCCTAATCCCTCAACCCTTAACTCTGATCCCTCAACCTTCAACCCTAACCCTAAACCCTCAACCCTCAACGTCAAATTCTAATCCCTCAACCCTTCACTCTAATCCCTCAACCCTAAACCCTATCCCTAAACCCTCAACACTATACCTTAAACCCTAATCCCTCAACCTTAACCCTAAACCTTGTCCCTAAACCCTAATCCCTCAACCCTCAACCCTAATCTGTCATCCGTCATCCCTCAACTCTAATCCCTCATTCCTAAACCCTAAATGCTGTCCCTATTCCTAGACCCTCAATAGGCTCGATACTATACCTTAAACCCTAATCCCTCTACCCTTGACACTCTTATTTAACCCTAATCCCTTGACCATTAACCCTATCCCTCAACCTCAACCCTCAACCCTTAACCCTCAACTCTTAACATTAAACCCTAATTCATCAACCCTAAACCCTAATCCCTCAAACCTAAATCCTATCCCTAAACCATCAACCCTCAACACTATACCTTAAACCCTAATCCCTCAACCCTCAACCCTAAACCTTATCCCTAAACCCTAATCCCTCAACCCTCAACCCTAATCCCTCATCCCTCAACTCTAATCCCTCATCCCTAAACCCTAAATGCTATCCCTATTTCTAAACCTTCAACAAACTCGATACTATACCTTAAACTCTAATCCCTTATCCCTAAACCCTCCAACCCTATCCCTAATCCTTACACCCTCCACACTCTAGTTTAACCCTAATCCCTTCAACATCAACCCTATCCCTAAACCCTTGACCCTTAAACCTCAACCCTCAACCCTCGATGTCAAACCTTATTCCCTCAACCCTTAACTCTGATCCCTCATCTCTCAACCCTAACCCTAAACCCTAAACCCTCAACCCTCAACCCTCAATGTCAAATCCTAATCCCTCAACCCTAAACCCTATCCCTAAACCCTCAACACTATACCTTAAACCCTAATCCCTCAGCCCTCAACCCTAAACCTTATCCCTAAACCCTAATCCCTCAACCCTCAACCCTAATCCGTCATCCCTCAACTCTAATCCCTCATCCCTAAACCCTAAATGCTATCCCTATTCCTACACCCTTAATAGAATCGATACTATACCTTAAACCCTAATCCCTTATCCCTAAACCCTCCAACCCTATCCCTAATCCTTATACCCTCCACACTCTACTTTAACCCTAATTCCTCGACCCTCAACCCTATTCCTAAACCCTTGACCCTCGAACCTCAACCCTCAACCCTTAACTCTAATCCCTTGACCCTCAGCACTATACCTTAAATCCTGATCCCTATCCCTCAACCCTTAACCCTTAAAACTTAAACCCTATCCCTACACCCTCAACACTTGACACTATATCTTAAGCCTTAAACCCTCATCCCTAAAGCCTCAACCCTCAATCCTTAAACCTTCAACCCTAAACCCTATCCCTAATCCCACTACCCTCGACACTCTAACCCTAACCTCGACATTAAATGCTAATCTGTCAACCCTAAACCCTAATCTTAAACCCTCAACCCTCAACCCTCAACACTATACCTTAAACCCTAATCCCTCAACCCTCAACCCTAAACCTTATCCCTAAACCTTAATCCCTCAATCCTCAACCCTAATCAATCATCCCTCAACTATAATCCCTCATCCCTAAACCCTAAATGCTATCCCTATTCCTAAACCTTCAACAGACTCGATACTATACCTTAAACCCTAATCCCTAATCCCTAAATCCTCCAACCCTATCCCTAATCCTCACACCCTCCACACTCTACTTTAACCCTAATCCCTCGACCCTAAACCATATCCCTAAACCCTTGACCCTTGAACCTCAACCCTCAACCCTTAATGTCAAACCCTAATCCCTCAACCCTTAACTCTAATCCCTCTACCCTCAACCCTATCCCTAAACCCTAAACCCTCAACCATAATCTGTCATCCCTCATCCCTAAACCTTAAATGCTATCCCTATTCCTAGAGCCTCAACGGGCTCGATACTATACCTTAAACACTAATCCCTTATCCCTAAACCCTCCAACTCTATCCCTTATCCCTTAACCCTCATGATTAATAGCCTTGAACGTAAAAAAATTTGAGGGGAACATAACGCAAGTGCGTTATAACGCGCTCGCGTTATGTCAAACATGACAAAAAATAGACTTGCGGGAAAGAAAAATGCAAGTCAAAACATAACGCGAGCGCGTTATAACGCACTCGCGTTATTTCTTGCTTTGGGAATCCCAAGCATTGGGCTTGGGATTTGCTTTTGATTTCCAACCCAAAGGCTTGGAGTGCCTTATGAACAGTCACAGACGTGTTTTTCTATATTCTTCAAAATTTCACATAATTTCGTTCGTGCTAACCCTCAGATTTGCACGTGTTTCAAGGTCAAACAAATCGAACACATGGGTAATGTTAGGCTTTCTCTTAGCTATTTGATGATGTGATTTTTTTCACATTTTAACAATGTTAAGCCTTTCATCTTTAATTTCTTTTGTTTGTGTGTCCGTTTTTAAGCAAAAACCACTGTTTGGTCTTTTTTTCATTGTAAAATAACTATTCATTCAAATTTCAAAAAAAATACATATTTAGAAACTAGACTCCATTCTACAAATATTAAAAAAATAAAAAAATGATTTTCAATTAGTTTTCAAAATTTATAGGGGTAGCACGGCCAAAATTCTATTTTTTAGGATGTATCCACTTTAAAAATTAGTAAAAAATCAAATATTCATCAAAAAATTATCAGAAAAATCTGGCATAAACTACATGCTATTAGCTAATTTCTCACTAAAGCAATTTTAAAAATACCAAAAAAAAGTTGACCTTTTGAGGGAGCCACAAAACATGCTATGTTATGTTTTTTTGACAGAAACAACACCAATTTCTGTGGCTCCCTCTTTTGAACCCCTTAATCTATGCCATTTTCAAAACAAAATAGTAGTTTAGAAAGTAGACTCGGAGCACTACGAACATTGTTTTGGTTGCATCTCCAAATTTTGAGTGTAACTATGCTCAATTTCTCATCCAAGGCCAGTATTTCCTGATTTCAGAAAAAAAGTGGCCACTTAAGACCCCTTTTTGGCCCCCCATCTTCCTGCACTTACCCCACTGTAGGTACTGCACAAGGACTCAAGCTTTCTCTAATCAAACATTTCCTCAACAACCCTTGTATCTGTCTATTTAGTTCTTCATTCTCTACTAGTGTCATCCAATGTGCTTCTTTGTTAGGCAAACTAGCTCCAAGTATAAGATCCATGTGATGACTGATACTCCTAATTGATGGAAATCCTTTAAGTACATTTTTTGATATGATGTCTTCATACTCTATCAGCAATTCAGTTATCTCATCCAATTGTGATTCTTTAGTCTCTGACTTTAGGGCTCTAGGCTTCTTAGTAATCAACGCATAACACATATTCTCATGTCTCAAACCATCTAGAAATTTCCTTCCATTAACCAAACAAATTCTAGCATTCCAACATACTTCACCCTTAGGTTTATCTTCCAAAGGAATCAAGGTAATTCTCTTTCCATTAGATGTTATAGTATAGGTGTTCTTTCTTCCATCATGTATAGATTTTCTATCATACTGCCATGGTCTACCCAACAATATATGACATACATCCATAGGCATAATATCACACAATACTTCATGATAAGATCCTATATAAAATTTTACCAAACATTGTTCACTCACTAGTAGCTTGTGATCATCCTAAATCCATGCTATCTGATAGGGCTTAGGGTGTTTCAATCTCTTCAAGTTCAGCTTAGTCACCATCTCCTTTGAAACCAAATTATCATAACTACCACTATTAATTACAACCTTACAACATTTACCTCCCGATTTGCATCTGGTCTAGAACAAACTTTTTATCTTCAGTGGTTCCTCATTTGTCTCTACTTGAAATAGTTCTCTCCTCATGACTAGTGATTCTCCTTCAAGTTTACCAATTGAATTAGGTGATCTAATAGGATCTTCTACATAAGTTGCTCTTACAATGTTCTCTGTCTTCTTACTTGTAGTTCCTTGATGAAATTCAAATGCTTTGTATCATTTACCTCCACACTTAAAATAGGTTCCTCTGAATGTTCTCCTATCAAATCCTCTTTCATCTCTTCTATACCCTTCACTCCAGTAAGAATTAGGGTTTCCTTTGCGTTAGAAAGTTCTATCATCTCTAGTATGCATTGTTATCTCTGTCTTCCTTCTTGAACATGTTATCTTGTCTATTTTGCTCTACATATGATCTTTCTCCTCTGGAAAATATTCTACCTCTCTAAAATTTACCTCCTCTTCCTCTCTGTCTCTACTCATGCTTCTTGTTGAACTTTTCTTCAACTTTCAGGGCAAATTGATATGCTTCCTCTATTGTTGTCATCCTCACCAAACTTAGTTCATCTTGAATGTTCAATCGCAGTCCATTGATGTATCTTGCCACTTTCTCCTTGCTTCCCTATATCCTATCCTTATAATCGTCTTATGAAATTCTTCAATATACCCCTTCATAGATTTCTCCTTTTGTCTTAGGTTTTGCAATCTCTTCAACAATTCCAACTCATACTCAACAAGTATAAATTGATTCTTCAACTTTGTCACCATTCTATTCCATTTTGTAATCTTTTCTTTTCCTCTCCTATTTCTATCCAACTAAACTTATTTCCACCAAATAGCAGCATGTCCTTTCAACTTAGTCTTTGCAAATCTCACCTTCTCTAGATCTTCAATTTCTTTATATTCAAAGTATTCCTCTAAGTCATTTATCCAGTCAATCAATTCCTCCATATTCAAATTGCCAATGTAATTCGATACGTCCACTCTATGTTTTTTACCAATTTTTGAAATAGATTTCAACATCTTTATATGATCTAATACATCTTCTTCTTCTAGTGTTTCTTCATTTTGATCAGCAGACTAAAATTCTTCATCATCACTTTCAACATTAGGTCGAGGTGTAAGTCCTCTTCTTCTATCTTCTTCAACATCATCCAATCAAACTCACATTATTTTCATCATCTCCATCATCTCATCCATTCTTCCAACCATAGTACCAATAGTAGGTATTCTCCTCAGTGGCATCTCTTCCTAGGATCAAGTGTTATTGCCTCAAATTTGGTGATCGGGCTACAAGGTGACAACTACCTCACAATCAGTGATTGGTTGACAACACATGTAGTCTGCCTTTGGTTCAGTGATCTGTTCACAATAAGATCTTATGGAATGCCTTCACAAACTTCACTCCCAAAGGATTCAAACTTCGCTTTGATACCACTTGGTGTAGTCATGGTTGGAGGGTCCATAGAGTGAACTATCTAAGCTATGAAGCAAGAGTAAACACAATGGCAGCAACTTAATTATAGAATGCAAAGAAGATTTAGATGTTCAATATGACATAGATTCAAAATGCTAATATGTCAGAAACATGTGGGCTTACAAATTTAGGGCTCACAAACCTAATTCTCTAGTTACAACATATGCGCAAGATATGGCTTTGAAATGCCTTAGAGAAGAAAATCTAACTCAAAACTATGTATCACTAACTAACTCTATCTAATTGCTTTCCTTTGCATCTAATACATGATTATATATCAGCTCTAGATTACAAAAATCCTTTAGGTTGGCCAAGAGAGATTACAAACTCCAATGAAAGAGATGTAACGTGTAGTAGCAACTAGGTCAGCCTAGAACATATGGAAATCCTCCGCAAGTGAATGAAACAAGGTGTGGAACTCAGGGAAGGTTGGCCATGTCCCAAAGTACCTTGAATGATGTTTCATTTAGCTCTGCAAGTCATGGAAGTGCTCTACAAGTCTCATCCTTCAGCTAGTTGTTTGAATGCTCTGTTATGAGAACACAGTTGATCTTCTGATAGCAACAACTTTCCAGAAACTAGTCCAAATGATCTAAATTTTGGATATGATGTGCATGATGATGTCTAAATGCTAAGTCCTACTTTGTAAGATCTAAAATGAAAATGTAGCACAAAATGTTGGGCTGCTACTGACTGAACTGAACTAAACTAAACTAAACTAAACTGAAATGAACTGGAAATGAAAGAGAACAAAAGAATGCAAATATTTTTGGTTGATGCAAGATTTCTCTGCAACCTCAGATTCTCTTGCATCAACCAGAATAAGGTGTGGAAATCATATCCTCCATCTTTATAGATGTTTAAGCACACTACTCACTAAAATATGTGTTCCCACAAAAATAGGAATATTAATTGGTTTGATGTTGGCCATGCTGAAATGCTACAAAATAGACTCAACATACTTCCTTCAACCCAACCATTTTTTCATCTCAATCCAATGTAATATCCATCCCAAAGATAAATTTAGTAGCTCTTAATCCTTTCATTTCAAACTATAAAGAAATATGAGATTTTAGGCCTTCAATTATATTCTTAATGCTACTAATTAACAACATATCATTTACATACAAAGTGATAATAAGAAATGATCACCATATTATTTATAATAAACATAATGATCTATCTTAGACCTAATAGATATCAACCCCAAAACATATGAAACAATTTTTTGATACCATATTATAGGAGATTTTTCAAGACCATACAAGGATTTCCTCAACTAATAAATCAACTTTTCCTTACATTTTTTAATATAGTGCTCTAGTTGTCACATATAGCTCTCTTTCTCCAAGTTATCATGAAAGAAATATATCTTCACACCCATCTACTCAACACTTAAGTTAAATGTAGTAGCACAATATAACATTAATCTAATGATGTCAGCTTAGAAATAGGAGAAAAGATCTCACAAAAAATAATTGCCTTAACTTAGGAATATTCCTTCACAACCAGTTATGCTTTGTATTTCTCAAAACTACCATTTAAACTAAACTTCTTCTTGAAAACCAATTTGCATCCAATATGCTTTCAAACCTTACGCAACTGAATTAGATCCCATGTATTATTATTCTTAAACACAACTATATCCTTATCCATGGTCTTCATCCAAGATTTACCATCATTCATTTTTATTAGCTCCTTTATGGTTTCCTTCTCTATCAAGTAGACCTCCTTAAGTGGAGGTTCTTCCTCTTCTAAGCTCAAAGAACTCCTAGTATTGTCCTCATCTATTTCATAATGAACCTCTGGTTCATCCTCTAATCTACCCTTCTTAGTATTTGGTTATAGTTTCATAATTTACTTCACATTATCCTTAGGTTTCTTCATAGTAAGAACTAACTTGATCTCCACGAATACCATTTGTTGATTGTGTATGGTCTTTCTAGTTATCAGATTCCAAATCTTGTATCCTTTCACACCTTTACTACAGCCAATTGAGATAAAGTTAACAACATTGTAATCCAATTTGGACCATTTTTCCTTGATCACATCAATGTATGTCTTTCAACCAAATGCATGGATATGCTGAAGTGGGGGATTTTTACCCATCCAAACCTCCTATGGGATTTGTCAAAAAGAGCTAGTGTAGGAAATCTATTCACTAGATAACATCTAGTGCTAGCTACGATTTCCTAGAACTTCTAGTCTAAACCAACACCATCAAACATTCTCCTAGTCCTCTCCATTAACATCTTATTCATTCTCTTCATAACCCTACTTCTCTAAGGTTTGTATGGAATTTTATTAAACTACACGATACCATTGTTCTTGCAAGCTCTATTAAACTCCTTTGAGTAATATTTTCCACCATTGTCTATTTTCAACATCTCAATCTTACTATCCATTTGGTTCTCCATAAGAGCCATAAATTCTATGAATTAACTAAAGACCTCAAACTTATGCTTTAGATAATAGACCCATGTTTTTCTAGAGAAATCATAAATGAAAGAAACACTTAATATAAATATTTTTCAAGTGATGGTCTCTACTAGACCATATAGATCACTATAGATTAGATCTGAAAGAGCTCAAATAAAAATGAACAAGATTATGTTCCCCATAAATATAATGATCAGAGACATCAAATTTAATGTTACAATCAACCAACCCCTCTATACAATTTTTATTCTTCAAGGCTCTAAGGCCTTTCTCACTAATGTGGCCTAATCTCTCATGTCATAGCATATTCTTCTTAGTGCATAGCTTATTTCTCTCTAAGGTAAGAGAAAGCTTTGGAATCCACATAGCTTGTCTAGGTAATTCAAAAATAAACTTCTTTGCTAAAGGTTCTAAAGGTGAAGGTGAAGATGCTACATATCTCTTCTTTTCTATTAGTATAATAGAACTACTATGTTCAATACATATGCTAGCATCAAGGTGGAAAAGAGTACCAATGCAAATTTCCTTTGCATGTTTTGTAGCCCCATGAACCATATTGCACCCTTCTTTGTTAGAGACTACCTATAGACCCACATCATTCATCTTGCTTACAAATAATGATTTTTTTGCCAAATCAAATATGTGCAAAACTACTAATAGGTGATTGATCCTCCCACCACTAAACTTGATCTTGACTGAATTGCATCTAATAATACTTACAATATATTGTCACTAATGTAGAGATTTCCATGATCAATCTTCACATGTCTTGAAAACCACTCCCCATCAGGATTCTTGTGAAGAGAGGTACCCAAGTTGATCATGCATGCATCATTACATGCATGTGTATCCAAGGCTACAACAAATGCATTTGTCTCATTGTGAGAAATTTTTGAATACAAATCACCATCAAATCTACTCATTTCTTCTTCTTCTCTTTGTATACCTTTAAGATGTGGCCTTTCTTACCATAGTTCCAACATTTCAACTTACAGTTATAAGGAGATTTAGATCTCCCTCTAGACTTGGATCTTCCTTTTTATTGTGTCTTGTTCTCCTTATTGATTTTATCATTTGATTTACCATGAACAAGCAAGGTATCTTCGATGATGTCTTGTGTTTTCTATCTCATCTCCTCTATAATAAGTGCATCTACCACCCCTTTAAGTGTGATCTTAGTAGAAGTATATTCAATGGCCATTACTAGGTTCTCACACATATATACCAAAGAACATAGTAGTGTGATACTTTGATCTTCATAATTCATCAAAACAGGTCAATAGACTTCAATTAGGTAACTATAATGTTGAATGTGTTTAGTTGTTTAGATATAGAGTCACCATCACCCATTTTCAATAAATACAACTACTTCTACAAGAAAAATTTATTCACCATGGATTTACACTAATATATGTTGAACACAAAGAATATTGAGAGGGGGCAGTGATTATTATTTTGTAAAACCTTTCTTTCACATATTTATTAATCCATTTACCAAATTCAATAACATGAAACCAAAACAAACATAAGAAGAGCAGCCACAAAGTGATAACACATAGAAACTAGGATTTTTACATGGAAAACCCAAAAAGGGAAAAACCATGGTGAGTGTTTGCTCACAATATATTATGATATCAAAACTGAATTACATGAATACTCACTTCCTTAGGGCTTACTGCCCAAGGACTCATCGTCCAAAGAAGTGGTCACTTCTATAGGCTCACTGCCAAAAAAAGGAAGAGAAGATAGAAGAAAGATTGGCTCACTACCAAAAGAATACTTCTACAAATGAATCTACAGAAATCTGAAATGCAGTTCCATTAATAGATCAATATACAGATTCAAAAGTCTTCATTATATCTGCCCTACTTTTCTTCTCTGCTTCACATATACTCTGCTCTTATGCCCTTACTATTCCTTTTTTATCACAAAATTGCCTTAGATCACATACACATTGAATTTGCACTATATTCACACAATACCATGCCTCTAATACTTAAATCTATCATATATATATATATATATATATATATATATATATAACATGAATTATCCCAAAACTAGGTCGACATGCAAAATATGAAACTTGTATATCAAAGTTGTACCTTGTCGGCTTGATCCTTTGCACAGACAACAATGTGAACCTATATAGTCATTCAGGAATCTTCATATAGGTCTGGACCTATTATTGAACCACTTAGAATGATGATCTAAACATTATCTCCTTACCGCACATCAATCCAACTATGTGTCGGCCTTATCCCCAAATACACACTTAAACCTTGTTGTCTGTCATATCATAACTTCTAGTGTAGACCATATGAAACCTCAAAATTCACATCAAGCATTCATTAGACATTACCAATAATACCTTCTGAACTACATGGCATAGTATTCTTATGTGGCAATATGTGAATCTCGAAACTGTTACCTCTGCCTTCGTTAAACACTATCAGACTAACTGTCAAAACTTGGAAGCTTGTAGATGGTCTTCTGGTGGACTTCAGATACTGCAAATCTAGAATTAGATAGACAACATATGTGTTTACAATACCTTCAAATCGTATATCGAAATAATTAATAGCAGAGGAATGTAGAGTGAATTACTCAAGTGTTCTACATTGTTCCTCACTACACTGTGCTTACTGGACTTAAGCAATTTACAATATGACCTCTGAAGATTGTCAAGTCATGAAACTTAGAATATAACATTGTATAACATCTAAGTATATCATACCAGAACCACATGGCAAGATCTTCATCTGCAGAGGAGTATTGTAACATCTCGTTCCATAATGCTCAAGATTTAATATAAACATCCATCTTATTCAAGGGGTTGGTTTACAATATGATTATGCAAATCAAAATTTAACCATAATGATTCATTATCATTTCATCAATTAAGTGTGTTATTCTAAACAAAATATAACAAAGCTTACAATACAATAAACATTTTCATATCTTTAGTGAGTAACCATCACTATTCATGTACAAGTTATGCCCAAGGCACATAAATCAATTTATACATTACGATAGACCATTTGGTCATAAAATGCAAACATTGTATCTGGAACCAATGACATCTATCTCCATAAGCCTCGGCTTGTCTCATGCTTGGGAAGGAGAGCATCATCCTGGTGCTTTTCCACCAACCATGGACCCGCAGACCCCCGCTCAACTTCCTAACTGGAAGTGGCTCTACCCTTTACGAAAAGGTTAGATATTAGGAACCATAAGGTTAGCCATCTAAGTTTCTAGGGTTGTGTCCTTCCTAATGTCTCATGGTCACACAACTATAGATCCACTAACTATGTATGACACTACTAGAGACATTAAGCCATCTAGAGCACTATGGACCAACAATGCATGTAGAGACGGATGCATTACTTTGGCCAAATATTTACATACATTTACGTTTTGCAATGAATGTAGTTATATGTCCACCACCCTTACTCAACTTAGAAGTTGTCATGCCCTACAGTATGCTTAGTTTGACCTTTCACTCTAGGTCTAGTAAAATGTGAATTCAGTTTGATTCATAATCCAGTACTAGACAATTGACTCCTATCTTTGGAGTTCATCAATTATAATAGGTTACTTTCGCAACAAGAAACCTGTGACTCCTTGTCACCCTGTCCCATTTTCCAAAATGACAATAGTAAAAACAAGTAGGTTTCTTTCACAGCAAGGAACCTGTGACTCCTTGTCACCCTGTTCCATTTTCCAGAAATAACAATAGTCAAACAAGTTTTCCAACTTCTAACCTTTCTGGGTTCACAATTTCATGTTGACCTATCTCAAGGTTTACATTCAAGAGAATAACATTTAAGACTTATATCATAATAGTCTAATATGATGGTCTTACTAAAAAGATTCTATCTCAAGCATTCTCTTGGGTTTTAATATCTTATACCTCATTGTGAAGTATGACCATTCGTAAAAGATGGCTTCCAATTCCGTTGAAAAACTAGAGTTTCATACAAATCTTAGTATTCATTCTCATAAGTATTTAATTATCTAGGACCAATAGTTCCTCCATTAAACTCGGCAGGCACTTAGTGTCGCCTACAAGGCAAAACAACTTACCTCTATCAAATTTCTCCTTCTTCAACAAGGAGTCGGCATATCTTTTAAATACATTAGATGCACCATGGTTATCATAAAACTATCATTAATAGACAAGTTCCTTAATAGGGAATCTATGACTCCATGTCACCTTATTCCATTTTCTAAACATGACACAAGTCAAACCATAAGCACCACCCTAAGTCTAGTATGCATGGGATCAATTCAATTCATTGTCCATACCTGGACAATCAACTCCCATCTTGGGATTGTTTCAACCAATTAGGTTACCTTTGTAATGAGGAACTAGTGACTCCTCGCCACCCCATTCCACTCTTGGCCATTACACAATTCGAACCACATTTACCATACTAGGAATATCGTGGTTCACAATATCTAAATAGATCATCATTTAAGATAGAGTTATATTCATAATCTACTAGGCATTCCTTACCTTAGTTAAATAGTGTGATTTTGCCATGAATGATGACACAAATTACCCTTATGAGCTTTATGTAGTACCTTTAAATCTCATTTAAATAAAACAAAGGGCTATTATCAATAATAGGATAATTCATTTCCAGTGACTTAACTATCATACAAATAGCCACTTAATATACTCATAGTCTTAGAGTTATACTTCACATTTCGCCACATTCAGCCCTTAAGCAAGATCAACCATCTTTTAGTTGAGTGCTTTAATCATTTTTTTACTAAGACTGTATCAAACATCATACAGTCATCAATAATATATATATATATATATATATATATATATATATATATATATATCCAAGAGTTTACCAAGGCATCGACCATGATGGCCTCGAGCCTCAATGCCAATTGTGTTCCAAGTATTAAGTATGGCCCTTGGGGCCATGAGCTACAAAAGTATTTTGGCATGCAATAGGTCAGCGTCCACAGCCATGAGCTCTTAGAATAGTTTATGCCATACAATAGCTCAGCTTCCACAGCCATGAGCTCTTAGAATAGTTTATGATGTATAAAGATTAGAAAGCTCGACCACCCTGGCCTCGTGCCATAGTTTAACAAATATAGTCATAACATGATGTTCGGCCTCTATGGCCTCAAGATAGTGGTGCAAAACAAGATAAGGTTTAGTGCCATTTGCCTATATGGTCTCGAACAGAGATAAAGATTTCAAGAAAGATTATACAGCAATGCCACTAGGCCTGCATGGCCTCGGCTAGGAAAAATATTTCAATACAAGTAATATAACAATGTCGCTCCGTCTGCATGGCCTTGGCTGTGATAAAGATTTCATTATATGGTCATTTGGCCTCCATAGCTGCAAACAGAGTCACAGGAAGATTATAACATAAGTTTGGTTCCGCTATAAGCTTTGAGCACAGACCCCATCGAAATTATCTAAACCATGTGATTTGGCCTTGGCCACGAATATAAACACAGTCAAAACTACCAATGGCTCGACCAGAGGCCACAAACACATATAGACAGTCAAGATTATCAAATGAAATATGGCTCAGCCACAAGCCACGAGCACATATACTCAGAGAAAATACATTTAAGGTTATAAGATCGACCGTAAGGCCTCGAGCCACCAAAAAAAAGAAAATTACCTCAAAGACTTGCAAGCTCAACCTCCACGACCTCAAGCTAGACATAGTCAAGATTACATTAACACAGAGCTTGGCCATATGGCCTGAGCATATACACAAAAAGAATACATTATCACATCGCTCAACCGTATGGTCTAGATCATATGCACAAAAATTATAAAGCATAGTGTGGCTTGGCCTTATGGCCTCGAGCCCTTTGTAACAGAAGGTATGCTTAAAAGATAGCAAGCTCAACCGCATGGATTTGAGTCTTTACCATTAAATATGCATCATAGGCAAGAATGCCATAGAAATAGATATCAAGAAAAACATTCTTTAACCTACCTGTGAACAATCCTTCAATGCTAAGTTGTTATCCGACCAACTCTCCAACGCTGAGCCTCTGATCTCCCTCTCCTTCTTTCCCCCCAAAGATGAAAAATACATCCTAGTCTTTCTAGAAGACTCAGAACCATTTTAGCATGCCTGTATCCAAGGAAAATTTGCCACCTTATCCAAGGTGGTACGAGTGGTTCCTCCCACTTGGCCAACTACCATGAATATAGCTAGCATAACCACAATAATCACTCGACTATGGTGAGCTTGAAGCTCCTACAAATTACCATATCAACTATCTACAAATAATAGTGATAATAAGCACAAGGACTTAGTATGATATTAAATATCAAATTAATATAATTATACTATAGAGTTATCACTAGCCTCAACTAGTCACCTCTTCCCAGGAGATAGAGTCATCACATGATTTAGGGATTGAGCACCACTCTCCCTTCTTCACTAAGGGCTCAAACCTAAACAAACCAACAATGAGTTATACTCCAGAAAAAGATAGACTAAATCTCAACTAGATTTGACATTCAAAGAACGTCGATAAGATGAGTCGATGCTACAATGTTGAAACATCAAATTCGACAAGTCGCCACAAAATGGAAAAGCAACTGGTCAAGGAAAAGTGTAACTTACACCCACTTACACGGATTCAAAAAGACAAAATGTCTAACACTTAGATGGCTATTGACCCCACTTCTCAATATCTAACTCTTCCTCCAGGATGATACTCTCCTTCCTTCTTTGAAGGATGTTATATTTTCCTGTTCACACTCAGGACCACAAAACCATGATCAGTGCATCATTATCATATCCCTTAATATAAATCATTTAATGTTTCAAACTAATTAACATCAACCATTAACATCGTAATCAAAGGTCAAATCAGATATTTCCACAATACCAAATCATCAAACTCTTAATTCGTCCTCCTGATTACCAAGTAAGAGTAAGATTAAGCTAATCACAGGTTAGGGATGTAACAAGTACCAACTGAATCATTGTCACTATCTTTGTAAGCTGCCAACACTTAGTTAATTTTAACTAAGTCTTTCCGGACCAAAAGGTTAGTCTCAAGAACTATTGCACATCATGTCTGATTGTTGCCATCAATGACAACATAAAGTCTTCACCATAACAACAGTGTCTCTTGACCACATTGCCAACAATCTCCCCCTTTGGCATTAATGGCAACACTCAGTGAAAAATGCTTATGTTTCTCTCCCTTACTATGTACACTCTATTTTTCTTCTTTCCTTAAGATGTTTTGGCCATTTTTCACTAGATCTTCTTCTCCCCCTTTGACATCAATGGCAAAGGTGTATCTACAACAAAATTATATTGTAAAACTGTTATACTTGTCCGCATATGTACAGGTGAAATCTTTCAATTTATTTAGTTGTGGGTGAAAGGATATCATTGTAAATAATATTTAATTGTGTTGGTTCTCCATCCCACCTATTCTTAGCATTTTTTAAAATTTGAATGTTACCATTAATCTGAAAAACCAAGTCTTCTGCCTTTTGCACAGTTGTAGGTATGTTAGTTGTTGCCTTAACCATTAAGGCTTCAGTAGCTAGACTTGACATTGAATCAATTTTAGGTCTTATTAACCCTCTCAATTGGCACATTGTGTTTATCATTTCTTCCTTTTTGCTTAGCACACTACTTATGTTATTATGAATATTTACTTATTTTTTCTGACTCCTCATGGAATCAACTACAGGATCATAAGACTTAGAAATATTCACTAGTTGAAGTACCATAGCTTTGATCTTATCATCCATTTCTTTAGTGTTCTCAGGCCATGATAAGCAAAATTTGTATATGTCACAAGCTTCCTTAATAGCATACTCTATATTCTTGATGCTAGTTTCTAACAAAATTTTGTAACTGTCTAGCTTAGTCTTCAACTCTGTTAATCTTTTATCATCAAATTCCTTCCTAACCTTTATGTCAAAAGACTTTTGAAAATATTCTAAAGGAGTACTTAATGAGTTTATCAAGCCTTTGAGCTGATCAGTTGATGACAATGATGTATCCTTTTGGTATGTAGGCATCAACTTCTCCAAAATACCATAGCTCACTGTCTTGGATGTAAGACCTTATAATTTATTCCTGAGCTTTTTCTTGAACAATTGATACTAGTTTAAATTTTTGGAAAGGAGACATTGAAGCCAAATTTATTGGTCCTTGCAGAAACTCAAGTGCATCATGCACTTGTGTTCCTTGTTGCTTTTCCAAAAATTCCTTTATAGAATTTACTGGATCCTGTGAGGCAGCAGTTGTCATGCCCACATTTCCCATGCGGTCACGACATGCATCACACGTGTCATGTCCACATTTGTCATGTGGTCATGACACGAAATATCAAAAAAATTTCCACACTTCCCTAGAAACCCCCTCGCACACGTAAGCACGCTCGGTGGCATTACGCTTAAGGCGTAAACAATATAGTTGAATGCAGGTTAATGCATTCACGTACGCATACCAATCGCAATTAAGGCCAACTAGGGGCTCAACGCGACAAGGTTAACGTTGCCAATAGGGTTAGGATCAACAATCGAAACCCCAAGTTATCCTATGTGAATGAAGGGATTTTGACATAAGTCAAAATCAATAACCAAAAACCAAATGCATGAGAGGATGATAAAATACAAAATTCAAATGACGATACTCGACAAACAATATTATAATCCCAAACAGGGTTAAACTTCACTATCCTAACTAAACCCTAAATTCTGAAAAAAATCCAGCAACATAACACCTCACGGGTGTGAATAGGGTTTACTGACTAAAACTAATTTGATCGAAGGTTTAAAGGTTTGATGTTAAATTACCTACATCTCACTAGTTGAATTGGTAAATCAGTTGATTAAGTTAATGGAACATTTTTCAACAAAGTTCAATCAATTTGTTCTTCTTCATGTTTTCTATAATTTAAAACTTTTCAACAAAGCTCGATCGATTTGTTCCTCTTCATGTTTTTGATCAATCAGAGTTATCTCTGCATCATTTACATTGTTCCTAATTTTTTGGTAGATCAGATCTTGGAAACAGGTTTTACTAACTTCGTTTAAATGGTTTACTAGGTTTCTGAGTCAGATTTAAATCATCGTCTAATTTTAATTCTGTTAATTAAATTGCCTGAAAAAGATTAAAAAGAATATTAAATTTTAATTAGTAACGATTTAGGTTTAAATTGTCCTTGTCGAGATAGGTTTTATAATTTAAGATTTAACCCGAATGTTTAAAATAAATACACCTCAATATTTAAATTGTATAACATTTAATTGAAACAAATAATTCCTTAATTCCCATAAATTTAAATTAAAAATCAATAAATTATAAATCCTTCTAATCGTGATTTAATCAATTTATTCACATCCACTAACAAATAAAAATAATAATATTCCAAAAGAATCTAGTTTACCGACTTAAATTAACCACAATAACCCATAAAGAAAAATAAATTTTAAAACAAAAGGAGGAAAATAATAAAGAGAATGGGAAAATAATATAAGCCAATTTTAAAATACAAGCCCTAAAATTCCTCTCTATTAAAAAATTAATTTCCTTAAGAGTGAAAACCCTAACCCTATTCTTCTCATTCCTCATTTTCTCCTCTTTGTTTTCTTTCCTCATTTCTTTCTCTTTCTCTCTCTCATTTTGCCTTCTTGGTTTGTGTTGTGTTGTAGATTGTAATGGCCACATATGAAATGCATATGATGGATTTTATAAATACATACATACATACATACATATATATATATATATATATATATACATACATATATATATATATATATTATGTTTACTAATAACTAGGTTTTCTTTTAGTAATATATATATATATATATATATATTTGTTTTCATTTGTAAAAATGTTAAAAACCTCAATTTATGTTTGTTTTGTTGGTAGAGAGGAGGGACTGTGGAGGGGTGCTGCTAGGGCAGCGACGACAGCGGCGATGGTGTGTTGAGGAGGCCATAGGGTGGAGATCCACAGTAGTGGTGCTGGACGGTGGAGTTGAGGCTGACTGAGACTATAGAGAATAGTTAGGAGGGGGCCACAAAGTGGTGAGAGGGCTGCAGAGAGGGGACGGTAGCCGCGGAGGAGGGAGGTCTAAGCGGCGGGTCACAGGAAGTCCACAGGGGTTTGGAGGTCGTGGGGAGTGTGGGGAGGGGGGACGGAGCCCCCACCCACACCCCACCGTGTGGGGTGTGGGTGGGGGCTCTGTCCCCCCTCCCCACACCCTTAATACAAATGGCGACGGTGGGGGGTTCGAACCCCCCACCACTTCATACATCTCTTTTTTTTGTATTGAAACAGCACTGCAATCTATCAAAAATATAGTCACTTCCTCTTTTTTTTTACACAGCGAATATTTAATGGTCTTTATATATATATATATATAAATACAATTATATACACATACACACAGTAGTTTCAATTCTAACAATATGTATATATATATAGTTTCAATTCTTTTTTTTGACAAATGATATAATCAGTTTATTCTTAAAAAAAAACATATAAAAAAATACATTCATTTACCTACACATAATATATATAATTAATATTTTCAACTATAATTCTTTTCTTCTACACTTACAAATTTTTTTTTTTTAAACAATAAACCAAGATACATGTATACTTTCTTTTATCAATTTTCTATAAGGCAAGAACTCATCTTTCTAACAAAATACATTCATTGGAATAATGATATTTTCTTTTTTTAAGGGAAAGGAACACTTACAAATAAATAATTACTTCTATACACAACAACAACTAATTTTTCTTCCTCATAAGAACTAAATACAATTTTTCATGTTGTCTCAAAATTAAAACCACAACTCTTCTATTTGACAAATTTTAAAATTTACATACAAATGAAATAATCTTTTAAAACAAATTTTCTTCCTTCCACTTTTCTTGAATGATAAGAATTAAATCAACAAATCTTAACTTTCTATTGCAAATGAAAATAGCTTACACACAAAATAAGGAAATATAATTTTACAACAAGAGAGAGGACAATGTCCTCCTCTTTGAAACTAACAAATGATCCAATCTCCTAAGTAGGCCAAGCTCCCTCTCAAGAGTAAAGGAAAATAAAATATCAACTCTAAGAACAAGGTGTTTTCTCCAACTTCACAACTTAGCTCCAATGAACCTGCATTAACACAAGGGGAAAGAAGCCACACATCTTGCTCTCCTCCCTACCATAGAACCGCAAGAGGGTCACCCCTGAGTTAGGGAGCTCATCCACACATTTGGGAACTCATTCCACATCACAACAAGACATTCAAAACAACCAAACACAATTTTACACCCATGGATAGCACAACACAAGAACTCAACCAAGATGAGTTCAAAGGGGTAGGGGAGTGGACTCACTCAATTCAAGAGTGCCACTTCTACAAATATCCCAAAACAAATACCTCATAAGGCCTCTAGCCAACACATTTAAACACAATTTCCACTAAGCTTCCATTTTGGCTCTCAAGCCATTCCACATATTGCAATTATCCACATATTGCCCTCAAGGCTTACAACACCACAAAATCAAAGAAATGACCCTGAGGAGGTTCACCCCTCCCCCACCCCCCACTTGTTAAGCATCTTCTCCCAAGTGAGAGAGGCTCTTACAACACCCTACAAATTTTCCCCACAATGACAATAAAAACTCAAGAAAATAGATCTCACACAAAACATCATACAAGAAACTAAAAATACATAAGGGAAGGCCTTAGCCTTGAAACCAACCTTTAAAAGCCTTGTTGATGTAGAGCTTCTCCAAATCCTCCTCCAACATAAGCCACAAAACTCTCTCTAACTTTTTCCCCAAAGTAAATTTCAAACAATAAAAATTTTCAAAAATTCAACAACCAATAACCTTCTCCAAGTGGGATTAAAATAAGCTCAACCCATGAGCTTTGAGGAATGGGGAGGTGACACTTGTCAACTCCTCACTCTTCCTCCCCACTACAAGCAAGACCCATGGGATGGGTGATGACACATGTCACTCACCCATCCCTAAGTCTCTCTCACCCCTTGTTGTGTGGTAACACAACACACCCCATTTTGGCTTCGCAAAACAGGGACCCAACTTTTTGGGTTGGCTTGTGTTGTCTGCTTTCTGGCGGTTTGGTAAAAGTAAGTCATGTGCATCATCATGTAGAATCAGGACAAGGTAATGTCATCATCATAAGGTCAGTTCGTCAAATTTCATATTTTATTTCTGTGACCTCATATTTAGAAAGAGCATTAAATTCCATGCAGGTTTGCCTTTTACATCACCCTGATATTCATCGGGATGTGAAAGTTAGGAACAGTCAAAGTTTTGGTCAAACATGATATTCGCAAGAGGAGGATCATATTTTATGGCATCAATCATGTTACTGAAGATCATCCTAATCTAAGTTTATCACCTGATAAGTCATGCGGTCCAAATATCTGGATGTCAACTTTAAGTGATGGTGACCCTTACCCATCAAACAGTCTTATATTTCGTGAGCGTCATATTTCCAAGTGTAACCTGATATTTCTTAATATGCTTCTGCCACGAAATATCACCCTAAGCCAATATCATGATGATGTCATTCAAGTCCGATAAATGAAGAAATGATATGATGATGACATCATCATCACATTTACCTATCGGCAAGATATTTCATGGACATGATCATGTTCGCATAACATGATGATGACGTCACGATGCCTTTCTGATATAATGAATGAATATCAGGATGACGTCACCCTGATATCCTGAGAGAAAATAAAATGACTTCGGTCATCATCATCATCTAAAACACAGCCTGATATTTTCAAATATCCTCCTGACGTTTAAAGTATAGCCTAATGGCGCTAACATCACCTAATATTTTCAAATATCATCCTACCATTTAGATATCACCCCACTCCTATTGCCGCCATTAGCATTAAATGCATGCAGACATGGTAGGTAGTTCCCGTCGATCACTAAACCCGATGGAACACCTGGTGAAATCCTGACTTTCCATGCAGAAAATCAACGAATAAAATCTAAAATGTCAAGATTTGCCCTAAATTTACCCTAATTACAAGGTTAAAAGGTAAATCTAACGCCATTCTTACATTTACCTTGCGAAAAATTACTTTTTATAGAACACAGCTTCCATATCCTCCTACAGGCGATATTACGACCAGCAAAGTTTGCAAGTAGCTGAAAGTGCGTGATCATCAGCTGAATTAAGAGCATTTTCTGGGAAGTCACCAGTATAAAAGAAACCTACATAAACAGGTAAGTAAATGAAACCCTCATCAGGTTGTTTCTGTAACAGTCAGGTATGATGTTGTAAGTTTTGGTTTATGCATTCCCATGATGGGCTTATGCTGAATGAATGTAATATGCATGATGAACATTAAAGATAAATTGTTATAGGCATACATGTGAGAACCCATTGTAAGATAAGATTTTGTTAATTGCAGGTAGTCATGGCTGACAAGAGGTTGGCTATGTGTGAGGCTAAATTTAGTAAGCCTGTGTTCTCATCCCAGAGGGGCGTCTTGTTCAAATATGGCGCCATTACAGATACCCATTAGGGGGATACCAATTTGGAAGCCTGGTCAACTAAGCTGAATGACGAGAAAAATAGAAGCCCTGTGTTGGATGCGGTTTTCATATCCGGGATGTGGAATGCCACCGGTTTCCCATACTCCATGGAGTCTCCGGAGCTGGTTATCGAGTGTGCAAAGAATTACAACCCAGAGACCAGGCAGGTGATGAAGCATGGGAGGATATACGTAGACCTATCCATCAGAGGTCTTTCCAGGACATTTTGACTACCGTTGGGCAAGAAGGTCAAGAGTGTAGACCTGAAGAAATCAGAGAAAGAATATGAGACTAATAAAAAATAAGCCAAGAAAAACATGTACCACTGGAGGGCTGAGAACATCACATATCTTGCAGCCGCCAAACTTCCTATGCACTTGTTCAAATATGATTTTAGTGAGGAGTACCAGTACATGATTGCACTCCTGAGCAGAGTCACAAGCCAGCCTAATGCTGGTATCTTTAAAGATTGGATGTATGGTGTAATTATGATGTGCATATACTCCGACATCAAGCCATTATGGGGCCAATTAATAGGTGATGCTCTGCATGAGCAGCTGATGAACCTAGGAGGTTCAAATTGTGCTTTCTATATGACATCCTATATTGTCTACTCCTATGCATACCAAGGCACATTTGATGCACTAGTTACAAATGGAAAGCTTACAGGTACAAATGCTATACATGTTTGCGATCATCACCCCCAGCTGCAAAGAGCCAATTACCTCCAAGACTACAAATTGGTCAACGATGCATTCTCTATGCATCTGGTAAGGACCATGGAGGAGGATAGAACGAAGAGATTGAGCATGGAAGCTCAAGAGATTATTTATAGGCATGGAGCCTGGTACATACAATTTGCCACATTTTCATACATGAGGATTGAGGGTTTTGATGGACCTCCCCTCATGCTGCCAAGGTATCCCACTGACGTAGTAATACTTATGGAGTTCATAAGGTAGAGCTCCACAATGATTAAAGCATATAAGGATTCAAAGAAGCTGCCACCTATTTTGTTTCCAGTCACCATTGGCTGGTACATGTGCCCAGATTCAGACCATATGACCCTTATGGCAAGATGCAGAGAATAATAGGGAAGCCTATTCACCAGAGGCACCTAGAAGACTTCTGGGCTGACTGTGAGGAGGAAGCAAAAGCAAGGAGAAGAAGGTATAAAAGGTTAACATTGAATCAAATCAAAACCTTTGATTGCATCCCCATCCCTCAACAATTGAAGAAGGATGATGGCAGGATAATTGCAGATGAGTATGAGCAAAAGAAAATATATAATGATACCATCTCTGCACTTGACCTCACCATACAAGAGGACATATCCTTAGACCCCTTTATTGCCAGGATCATACAGCTAACCCAAGCTTGGGTTGATGAACAGATAGAGGCTTTGAAGAAGAAAGGTGTTGCCATTACGGTGGACAACAAGAAGAAGGGGTAGGATATTCCTAGGGATGAGTATGATGACTTTGTAAATGAGAAGAGGAAGTCTAAGGGAGATAGGCTCCCTCCATAACAACAATAGAGCAAAAGACCCCCAAGGGGCAAGAAAATAGATAAGGAACCCAAAGGGGTTATTATTGAAAGGGCAGTGTTCAACGCTGAGGAGGCAGCAGCATCAGGATCAGGATCAGGATCAAGATCTGCATCACCTCCATGGACAAGCAAAAGAAAGTCCAAGAAAGAAAAGATAGCAGAGACTGGAATTATTGAGACCCAAGAAGAGGGTCAATCATCAAGACAACCAGATAGGGAGGATATCCTCATGGAGGAAGAGCCTGAGGAAGAAGAAGCTCTTTTGTTATTTAAAAGGAAGAGGAGGTCTCCACAGGTGGTGGTGTCTACCCCACCTAAGAAACAAAGAATCTCTATGAGAGGTGAAATAAAATAACCCCCTACATTATTACAAGGGGCAGGTAGTGAAGTACACAAGGAACTTCAACACAATGTTCCTCTTCCGACCATTGTCAAGTTCAAAACCGAGCTCGCAGAAGATCAGATGAAAGAAACTTCCCAGACACAGGCAGGTCACCTCTTACTAGATGAGATAATAAATTTGTCTGATGATGAAGTTGTACAGGAAGTGACTTCACAAAAGATGGAAACACTTGCTGCTGGTACAAGCATGACTCCTCACAAGACTCCACAAGTTCAAACTATGCTACAGGAACTGAAGCAAGTGGAAACAGAAAAGGAAAAAAGCCCAGAACAGATAGCCTAAGAAATGGGGCTAGATACATTAATTGCAGAAGTGACAAGTCCTGTAGTGGTAGACCTGACAAAGAAACAGGATGTGAGTCCTGAACATCTAGCAGGATCACCTGACAAAGGGCACCCAACAGAAGAAATAAAGATGGCAGAACCAGAGAGCCATACTTCAGAAATAAGCCAACCAAGCACACAAGGTGCATCACCGGAACCTGCTATAGTAGAGGTTAAGAAAATGAAGGCTGATGAAAAGGATGTATCTGAAGATCCTACTGCCAAGGCTTAGGAAGTTGATAGTATAGGTGCGGAACAAATAATGGATTCAGAACAAACGCCAGCACCTCAGGCAGACTCCACAATATCTAGTGTGGTGGATATGCAACAAGGGGAAGAGTTGAAAATAGATGAGGTAATGACAGAAAAGGATCATGATCATCATGATCAACATATAGATACAACACAAGATCCCCCACCCCAGGAAGATGCTCCTCTAGAGAAAGAAGTTCCTTAACAGGAGGACGTGCCACAGGATCAACAACAAAGTGAGCATCATGAAGAAGAATTGAGAAAATCACCTTCTCCACCACATCAGCTGACAGAAACTGGAGATAAAGGTGAACATCATGATGATGCAGAGAAACGTGATCAGGTGCCTCATGGTTGGAGAAAGAGGTAAATACTGAAGTAGAATTTGAAATTCAAGAATTTGACGTATCTACTTTGTTTTTTGAAAATATAATAAAACCCAAGAGGAAGGCCAAAATGACTTCGGCCATCAAAAGGGATCCAACAACTGGGAGAAGGACTGTACAGATTGCAGTACCTACTGTGGAGAAAGAAAAAGGTAAAATTACCTTAGATGAGTTTCAAATTAGCACAGTGGATCTGGGTTTTGCCAATGAAGACCAAGAGGATCAAGAGGGCAAAGATATTATTGATTCTTTAATTCAAAAGGTGAAAAGAGAGAAAGAGAAAAATAAGCAACATAAGAAGCACATTGCTCAGTTGCATGCTTATATAAAAAGGCTAACTAATACTGAAGAAACTTCGACTGAACATGCAGTCCCATTGACTGCTATTTCTCAAGAAGAGATGAATAAATTAGACCTCATGAAACATGAGGCATCTGTATTAAGAAGATGGATGTCCTCCACATTGGATGATGCTGAAGAAATGGTAAAGGCCTCTTTGAAGAGGTGGAGCACTCTCAGTGACTCCAGGACCAAAGTAGACAAATTGCAAATGCAGACAGGAAAAAGGTCTTACAAATTAGAAAAAGTACTAAACATCCTGGAGGAAATAAAGAGGATAAATCCTCAGCTTCTTATCAATAAATAGGTATTGAACAGTAATACTGCTTTGTTGATTGACATATGGTATAAAGACATTCAATTTGAATGTGGAGTGCTCAGAAGATGCAATAATAAACTAAGAGATATCAGCATGAAGTTGCACGATTTAATGGCAGTTGAGGCAGAAATACTAGAAACATTGGAAGGAAAAGTGGAAGGGAAAATAGAAAATCAAGATGAAGAGTTTGCCATCAAAGCTTTACATGGCAACTTCCAATCAGTAGTAGATGATCCACTTGTCCACTTGACTGAAGAAGTCATAGATAAAATAATGAGAATCAAAGTCAAGATGAAAAATTACAATGCTACAGGACAGAAAAGACAAATTGGATAGCAGTAGAAACAAATATGAGGCACACAAGCACACCATCATCAAAGCAAAGACTCAGGATGGTGGAGAAATAGATAAAATTGTGCAATTATATGAGCAGATCCAGAGCAGCATGCAGCCTCATATGTAGCGTCATCATCATCAAGATAATGAAAGTTCGAGAAGTGATGCACATGATAATGATGCACATGAATCAGACAAAGAACATGATGAAGATACATCATAAAGGAAGATATAAGCGTAAGTAATCTAGATAGTTGCCAACTGGCAACTTGTGCCACTTTTGATAGGTTTGACAAAGTCAAAGAGAATGGGGACCATAGATATGCATTGATAAATCATGATCGTGGATCTTTTGTAACAAATTCCTCACCTTGTTCTATAAAAGGTGATGGAATGCCTTATTGTAAATATTCGAAACTTAATTGAAATCTGTCTGCTGAAACATTCAGAGCTCATTTCAAAGTTTTTGTATACATTTATATTTTTGCATGCTTAATGAATGAGAAGACTGTGTCGATTACAATTCATAGTAAATCTTGAGTAATCAGTGTATGAATTCTAGACATATGTGGTGATTTGCTGCGTCCCTTGGAGTGCATATCTACTTACATGTGTTGTCTTCGTACAAATTTCTTCGAAGTTAGCATCAACTATATCTAGCTGTGGAATGTCTTGGTGAAAATATGGTTTGGTTTTCTTCTCTTCATGACAGTATCTAATATACATGTGGTTCAAAAGCTAAAGGTTCAACTTTAATTTGAAGCATTTCTTTCAATTTCTTTTAAATTCCAGAACATTTCACCCTCATAATTACAAAATAATTGATGATTTTAAGCAAATAACACAAATATGTGGACATCTCGTAGGTAATTGCAAATATTTAGCATATTTGAGTACAGAGCATGCATAATTGAAAATATCATACAAAGATTGAAATATTTCTGTATTATTTCATCAAATAACGGTATAATATGACTTCTCTGTAAAGAATCTCTACAGAAATAATGTCATGATGGCGAACTTTACGTAAGGCCGCAAAATGGAAACAGCAACACACATCAACCTCTGAGTAATGTCAGACGATTAAGACCTAATCACCGGAGACTTGGGATCATGAATTCTCTGAATTCATCGCATATTTCAACATGAATAAAGGTTAATGTGTACTTTTATTCTATGCTTGTTTATGACTAACATCATAACCAACATAAATTGGCGCTAGAAGGAGGGCCGATTTGAAAGACCACACTCATCATCATTATTTTCAGGTTTGATGATGTAGAGAGTAAGGTAATCTCAAACCGTCTATGAATTTTAGATATTACGCAAATATTTACTGTAGAAAGCTTGTAGAGACTTATTCTATGTAAAGATTTTCAAAGCAGACATAAATATTACAAGCTTTACAGTAGATCACTATGAATTCACAAATATAAGCCAAAGATACTTAAATTTGTTCAAGCTTTGAAGAGTTTTGGCCTTAGAAACTTGATATATCGTGATAAGAGTCATTATACCTCAAATATCCTCTTATATTTACACTATCTTTGCAAATATTTCACCAATATCCAGTCTGATCAGTCATCCGATCTTAAATATCACCTCAGCCATTGAAATCCAGCTAATATTTGCAAAGTTTCAGCCAATTTGCCTCAAAATTGAGAAATCCTGGCTCACAGGATAAATACCAGGTCTAGACCTAGTGGAATTTTTAAAGAATTGCCTGTTAGAGGTTTCAGACCTAGATCTATAGATATCCATCATACTCCTGGGTCCAGTGCATCAGGAGCATCACTAGAACATCCTCCTGTGACTCCAATTGGTCTTAATATACCTACAAGATCTCCTTAGGGTACACCTTTAGTCCAATCTCAGCCAGCTGCACCACCAGCTCAACCTCCTCTGGTTGCAATGTCTTTCTTTGCAGCAGAGTCACCTTTGACCTTTACTGCATATCATGAGTTACCAAAGAATCCTGATAAACTTTGTCTGAAATATCATCCTTTTTAAGATGCTGATCATCATATCAGGACCTTTAAAGAAGCTTGCTGCAGAGCCAGAATAGAACATCAAGATGTGGTGTGCAGATTATTTCCTTTTTCCTTAGGGGGAGAGGCTTATAATTGGTTCATTAGTCTTGGTTAGGGTTCTGTTGATTCATGGGCCCTACTAGAGAAAGCCTTTCTTGATAGATTCAAGGTTCCTGTCGATCCCTCAATAAACTATCATTTATTTGCCACTATTAAGAGATTTGAGAATGAGCCTATTGCGAATTTCAATGCTAGGTTTCAGAAAATGTTGTCCAGGGTGGTCACTCCTTATACTGTGTCTGATGAAGCTGCAAGGAGTATTTATTATTCAGCTTTAGATCCTTTGACCTCCATGTTCATAAGGAGAACACACCCCCAAATCACAACTTTAGCCTTAGCCTTCCAAGAAGCCATACAGGTAAATCAGCAGTTGATACCTACTCCTACTCCAAATGGTATTCCCTACCTTGCCTGGCATGCATCCACAATATCCTGCATCATATTCTACATCATATCCTGCACAATATCCTAATGGAGCAATGATACCTCCAGCAGTCATGCCTGCACCTTTGCAAGTACCTCCACTGAGCATTATGCCTCCCCCTAATAGAAATGGCCAATTGCCACAATATCCTGCACAAGCTCAGATACCTCAAGGTACTAATCTGTCTAAAAATAACCATGGATCCTCTTTCTTCAAGCCTCAAACTAAAAATGTGGTGGCCAAAGCTCAAGAAGAAAATGAGGAAATCAAAGAAATTTTTGCTCAACTGAGAAAACTCACCACAGAAGTGACACATTTGAGAAATCAGGGTTTTTATTCCCAGTCAAATCAGAATAGAAATTATTCCAATGATAGACCAAATTATCCTGATAGAGGATACAATAACAACAATAATTTTAATAATAGTGGTGGAAATAACAATAATCCTTAGAGACAGCCCAGAGTATGGAACTCTAGGCCAAATAATGGCTCATTACCATCACCCCTAGACAATCAGCCTCCAGGTGAAGCCAAACAGACTACTAGAGTCAATCTTGCTGAAGCAGCCCTTACTAATTGGTGTAGGATCCACAATACAAATGCACACGCAGAATTAGATTGTCCACAATTTAGAATTGCTGCTATCATCTTTCAGATTGAAGTGTCTAACACTTCTGGAAATCCACCTCAGGTAGAAGGAAACGAGATCGTTCCATGTGGATATGACTCAGCCTTTGTGTTAGAAACTTATACAAATCAACCTCATTAGAGTTATAACTAGGCATGTGAAGAATCTGCTCTAACCTTTGAAACAAACTATGTTTTCCCCTTTGAGGATGAAAATGAGCCTGCAAGAGAACATGAGGAGGTGCATGCATACCAGCAGCAATATTCTGGTAAGCATAATTATAACTTGAGAAGTAATGCCAACAGACCTGCTGGTCCACTGACATCATCTCTACCTCCAAACAACTTCAATACACCTCCCGATCCTAAAGCTAGCAATAACCCTGGGTTCCCCAAGGTAAATGCTCAATACTTATCGCCTCAGAACATAGGATCAAAGGTTGTAAATGCACCTCATGAATTTGACAAGTTGGTCAATTATCTAACTGATGAAATGAAGAAAATTAAGATCAGCCTATCCCTGTCTGAGTTACTGAAAACTCTTGCCATCAAAAAGGCATTTATGAAGTCACTAGATGATCCTGCTCCTAAAGAGGATGGCCATCTTTCAAGTCAATCCAGTGGCAAAGATTATGCTGCTAGAGATAATACTATCAAGCCTAAAGTGTCAACTACAGTCCAAGCTGCAGAAACCTCCCACATGACTTTGTATAAGGACAAAACTGAATCACCTCCATTCCTCCTCACCATAAGAATGTTCAGTAAGAACCTGCACAACTGTTTTGTGGATTCAGGGGCCTCCACGAATGTTATGCCCTTGTCAATATGTAATGCTTTAGGACTGCATCCCACTAAATCCCTAAAGAAGGTCACTCAACTAGACAAAATAGAAGTAAGTGTAGTAGGAGAGTTAACTCATATCCACATGCAATTAGCATCTAATCCTAGGATTCAGTATTACATTGACATTCAGGTAGTTAACATACCTGATACTTATGGGATGTTGCTTAGCCGAGACTGGTCCAAAATACTTAATGGATATATGTCCACAGATTTCAGTCACATGTGGTTACCATGGAAAGGTATACCTAACCAAATCAAGATTGATGCTGAGCCTAGAATGAAGCATATGATCACTAAGTACAATAGAACAAATGAGATTATGTACATAGATGTAGAACCTGGAGTCTACTGCATCAGGCCACAGACTGTCAAAATAGAAGAGATCCTGATGCTTAACTTTCATCATCATCATCATCATGATCATCAGGAGGATGTACCAGTCGTAGAGCCTGATAATAATCCTGAGAATGAGAATGAAATAGATCACTTCAGAGACTTTGAGATGCATCTATCTAATCAGGTAAGGTGTTGTCAATTGTTAAATATACCAGCTAATGATATTTTGATTGATGGATGGTGCAGATTACACGATGAAGCACATTCAGAAAAGACTTGTGAAACATGCTTAGATATGATGATGCTGGAGCAGACGTGCAGTGAGGCATCATCAACATATTCCGAGGTAAGTTCTACATCAGATGATGATGATGATACTAATTCTTGTTTGTCTTCTGCAGGAACAGAAGAGGTGATGGATCATGATGAGGATCATATTTGGAAAATAGAAGAAATTCCAGTTTATGACCAGATAAGTGATGAGAAGAAAGAAAAGATCACCCCTGGGAGTGATTGTTTTATGGAGCCAGATTATGAATTGTCCGATGAAGACAAAGGTAGTGACCTGACTAAGTTCAAAGAATTTCTAGAGAAAGAAATAGAGAAGATGACACAACAGCATAGATCTCCCCACGAGGTCTTAATTAAAGGTTGGTGTAGGTTACATGAGGTACCTCTCTCAGAAATAGCTTGTTCACTATGTTTACACATTTTGAAAAGGCATACAGCTGCAGATCCAGAGGATCATCCACCTACTGATGTGAAAGAGAAAATAGAAAAGCCATCAGGCTCACAAAAGAAAGGAAAGAAGAAACTTGAGAATGATGAGATCCCTAATTTAAAGTGGATATCAGGCGGAGCAGCAGCCAGAGCTGTAAAGGAAAAAGAAGGTTCAGCTAAGTATCCTGCTAAAGACAAACCCTGGATCCTAAGGTTTGATGGATCCAAGTCCAAGCAAGGTGCTGGGGTAGGAATTGACCTCATTGATCCATTAGGAAAATCCTATCTAGCAGCTTACAGATTATAGTTCCCCTATACTAACAATGTAATAGAGTATGAGGCTTTGATTCACGGGATACTATTTTCTCATAAGAAAAAAGTAGAGGTTCTGCATGTCTTCAGAGATTCATAACTAGTTGTGAGGCAAGTAAGAAGAATTTACTCCTGTAACTACAAGAAGCTATCCAACTATAGGCATCGTGTATGGGACCTAATTGAAGACTTTGACGCCTTTAATATCACTCACGTACCAAGAGAACAAAACCATAGGGCAGATGCACTTGCCTAAGCTGCTAGTACATTGGAGCCACTATCTATATCAGGTCTAAAGAGATTCTCAGTAGAACTGGTGTCAGTACCTTCAGTACCTGACAATGTGACCAACCTCCAGGTGTTTGATGATGATCAGCACATTTTGGATTTCATCTCAAATAGAGATGTATTTGATGCCCAAATCATAGATGAGAATAGTATGGAAGATCATGTCTGGGAAGAAGATGAAATATTAGAGTTGCCTAGCAATAGGATTCCCAAAGGTATGATTGAATTAGAAAGAGCCTTTGATTTGGATAATATGCTTAAACAAAAGGATCTGCCCAAGGGAGATGGAGGTCAATATTCACAAGTAAATATTGGACAAAATGAAGACAAGAGAAATGTACTGATTGGTAAGGTTTGCACACCAGAAGAGTTAGAAGGAATAACTCAGGCCCTCAAAGATTACATACATGTAGTTACATGGATGTATGATGAGTTGAAGACATATGATACATCGGTCATAACTCATACTATTCCCCTTAAGCCAGATGCTAAACCTTTCAGACAGAAGCAAAGGCCAGTTAATGCTTTGCTTGAACCAATAATTCTTGAAGAAGTCAAGAAGTTGTTAAGTGCCTAGATAATCTTTCCTATGAGGCACTCCACCTGGGTTGCTAATATAGTCCCGGTCAAAAAGAAGAATGGAGATATCAGGTTATGCGTAGATTTCAAGAACTGAACCGAGCTTCAGAAAAGGACAATTATCCCTTGCCATCATTAGATGAAGTTCTGCAGATTGTAAATGGAGCCAAAATGATGTCCTTTCTGGACAGTTTTTCAGGATACAATCAGGTCATGGTTGACAAGATTGACAGACTAAAGACTGCCTTCACCACAAAGTGGGGGACATTTGCATATAGACATATGCCATTTGGACTTATAAATGCTGGAGCTACATTCCAGCGAGCAATGGACATAGCCTTCAGAGGCTTAATAGGAAAATGTATAGTCATCTATATGGATGACTTAACAGTGTTCTCCAAGGAGAGGAGCGACCATGTAACTAATCTCAGAAATGTATTAAAGAAATGTGAAGAGTACGGAATATCACTGAACCCCAAGAAGTGCATATTTGGGGTGACAACAGGAAAGTTACTAGGCCATCTCATCACAGAAGATGGAATTATCATTGATCCTGATAGGGTGGAATCTATTATGAAGTTACAACTTCCAGGAAGCAAGAAAGAACTTAAATCTTACTTTGGTAAGATAAACTTTGTGAGGAAGTTCATCACCGGCTTTGCTGAAATTGTCAGACCATAAATGCCATGTTGAAAAAAGATGCACAAATTGAGTGGACACTAGAGGCCAAAGCTGCATTTGAAGATATAAAGAAAGCCATTTCTGATGCTCCTGTCCTTATCAGTCTAGACTACACAAAGGATTTCTACATCTATTCATTTGCTTCAGAACACACCTCTACAGCAGTGCTTACTCAGAGAAATGAAGAGAAAGAAGAGAAACCAATTGCTTTCATGAGCTGTCCTTTCAGGGATGCTGAATTGAGATATGTAGATGTTGAGAGATAGGCACTTGCATTGGTCAAAGTAGTAAAGAAATTCAGACACTACATACTGAGAAGCAAAGTGATTGCAGTAGTGCCTGATGTAGCAGTGAAGATGCTACTTATGCAGAGTGAGCCTGGTGAAAAAAGAGCCAAATGGATTACTGTATTACAAGAGTATGACATGGAAATTACACCAATGAAATTGGTAAGAGGACAAGCTCTGAGTCAAATGATATCTGAAATTGACCCAAACATCACTAGTCAGCAGTACGTTATTAATGAGAAAGACAATAAAGAGTGGTATGCAGATATCAGGCACATCCTGATCACTGGAAGATGTCCATCAAGAATGCAAGCTTCACAGAGAAGAACCTTGAAAATAAGATCCCAAAAATACATGATGAAGGGAGGAACCCTATTCAAGAAAAATTATGAGGGAATATACCTGAGATGCTTAGAAAAGCCAGAAGCAAATAAGGTTTTGTCAGAACTGCATGACAAGTTCAGAACAACACATGGATCAGCCTTGGCCACGACACATGCAATCCTCAGAGCAAGATATTACTGGCCTACAATTTTCAAAGACATAGCTGATCATGTTAAATGTTGTCATGTATGTCAGGTTGCTGCCAACAGGGAGAAATATGTTGTGCAACCCTTGCAACCAGTGATGGAAGAGCGCCCATTTGCACAATGGGGCATGGACTTCATAGGACCAATCAATCCTCCATCCTCCTTAGGTCATAGGTATGTCTTAACAATTACTGACTATTGTACCAGATGGACTGAGGCTATCAGTAGCAAGACCTATACTGCAAATGATGTTATTAGATTTTTGGAAACCAACATTCTCACCAGGTATGGAACTCCTTATACTTTGGTAAGTGATAATGGTTCTACTTTCACTTCCACCAAGTTATCAGGTTGGGCTTTTGATCATGGGATCATACTCAAGTTTTCATCCAACTATTATCCCCAAGGTAATGGATTAGCAGAATCCACCAATAAAAATTTGTTGAGTATCATAAGAAAATTAATAGAGAAGAACCCTAGGGAATGGAACTCATTTTTGAAATATGCCTTATGGGTAGACAGAACTAGAATGAAAACTGCATTAGGAAACTCACCTTTCCAATTGGTATATGGGGTGGATTCTATCCTCCCTATAAACTTGAAAATTCCTACTTTGTAGTTTGCCCAAGAGTACCTAGGCATAGAAAATAAGCAAGAAGTCAGGTTGCTTCAGTTGATGCACCTAGAAGAGAAAAGGAGTCAAGCAATTAACCAATTTGCAAAGCATCAGGCTATTGTCAAACGCTGGTTTGACAAGAGAGCCAGAGTTAAAGCTTTCAGGATATCTAATTTAGTCTTGATGTGGGATAAAGCCCATGAAAGGAAAGGTGACCATGGTAAGTTTGATAGATTATGGATAGGTCCCTTTCAAATTTCTGAGATATTAGGAGACAACACTTATAGGCTTAAGAACCTGATAGGTGAGGATGTCCCATTGCCAGTCAATGGACAATTCTTCAAACATTATTTCTAGGCCTGAGTGAATTCATAACAGTCATGTGTATCATATTGTACATTTGTATAGCTATTTGTACAATGTTCTTTTGTCTTGTTTTATACGTGTGTTGAGTTTTGTTTTGGTAAGTCAGGATGATGCACTTTGTCACCTCAGAAAATAACTAAATTGTTAGGATTCAAGTGGTGAGATCAAATTTAGATATAGGTTATGATTCATCTTAAGAAGTAATCATGATCAGGTTTGTGATATCCTTTCATCAGGGTGCCTTTTCTTGGTCAAAGTGAATCAATCACAATGAAACACCTAATAGCCTTGGGTGTGTTGAACACACAAGTATAGGTGTTAAGTGAAAAATCTAAAGGGACTCCCTTGCTACCAATATAATCTCCAACCTAAAGCTGCAAGTGACTATACCTTGTACACATGAGCTGACATCATGATATCAAATACATATATATATATAAAATAAAAAGAAAAATATAAACAATAATATTAGGCCATCTAAGTAACTCTACCAGGGCTATAGACGCCTACTGGCAGTGGGGCTCTACTTAGGGAGATTGTATAGATAACCTTGCCGGGGCTATGAACGCCTGCTAGCAGCAAGGCTCTATCCAGGTCAACTATGAGGGATGATCTCCAACTATGTAGTTTAACACCAGGTACTCATGTTTTCAACTTGCTTTCAAGATGAGGATAATTAATCATCTGCACACACATGATCCTTTGTTAGCTTTGTTACCAGGATGAAATTTTATCGTTCAGAGGATCATGATGCTTATGTTTAGAAAGAATTAGAATACTATAGATGAATGTGATCACATCACTTGAATCATTAAAATTTGTTTGTTTTCTTTGGTGGCAAGTTGTTGTGTGGTTACACAACACGCCCCATTTTGGCTTGGCAAAATAGGGACCCAACATTTTGGGTTGGCTTGTGTTGTCTGCTTTCTAGCAGTTTGGTAAAAGTAAGTCATGTGCATCATCATGTAGAATCAGGACGAACTAATGTCATCATCATAAGGTCAATTTGTCAAAGTTCATATTTCATTTTTGTGACCTCATATTTAGAAAGAGCATTAAATTCCATGCAGGTTTGCCTTTTACATCACCCTGATATTCATCGGGATGTGAAAGTTAGGAACAGTCAAAGTTTTGGTCAAACATGATATTCGCAAGAGGAGGATCATATTTTATGGCATCAGTCATGTTACCGAAGATCATCCTGATCTAAGTTTATCACCCGATAAGTCATGCGGTCCAAATATCTAGACGTCAACTTTAAGTGATGGTGACCCTTACCTGTCAAACAGTCTTATATTTCGCGAGTGTCATATTTCCAAGTGTAACCCGATATTTCTTAATATCCTCCTGCCGCGAAATATCACCCTAAGCCAATATCATGATGATGTCATTCAAGTCTGATAAATGAAGAAACGATATGATGATGACATCATCATCACATTTACCTCTCGGCAGGATATTTCATGGACATGATCATGTTCGCATAACATGACGATGACGTCACGATGCCTTTTCGATATAATGAATGAATATCAGGATGACGTCATCCTGATATCCTGAGAGAAAAGAAAATGACTTTGGTCATCATCATCATCTAAAACACAGCCTGATATTTTTTAATATCCTCCTGACATTCAAAGCACAGCCTAATGGCGCTAACATTACCTGATATTCAAACATAGCCCAATAATTTCAAATATCATCCTGCCATTTAGATATCACCCCACTCCTGTTGCCGCCAGTATTAAATGCATGCAGACATGGTAGGTGGTTCCTGCCGATCACTAAACCCGATGGAACACCTGGCGAAATCCTGACTTTTCGTGCAGAAAATCAATGAATAAAATCTAAAATGTCAGGATTTGCCCTAAATTTACACTAAATACAAGGTTAAAAGGTAAATCTAACGCCATTCTTACATTTACCTTGCAAAAAATTACTTTTTACAGAACACAGCTTCCATATCCTCCTACAGGTGATATTACGACGAGCAAAGCTTGCAAGTAGTTGAAAGTGCGTGATCATCAGCTGAATTAAGAGCATTTTCTAGGAAGTCACTGGTATAAAAGAAACCTGCATAACCAGGTAAGTAAATGAAACCCTCATCAGGTTGTTTCTGTAACAGTCAGGTATGATGTAAGTTTTGGTTTATGCATCCCCATGATGGGCTTATGCTGAATGAATGTAATATGCATGATGAACATTAAAGATAAATTGTTATAGGCATACATGTGAGAACCCATTGTAAGACAAGATTTTGTTAATTGCAGGTAGTCATGCCTGACAAGAGGTTGGCTAAGTGTGAGGTTGAATTCAATAAGCCTATGTTCTCATCCCAGAGGGGCGTCCTATTCAAATATGGTGCCATTACAAATACCCATCAGGGGGATACCAATTTGGAAGCCTGGTCAACTAAGCTGAATGACGAGAAAAATAGAAGCCCTGTGTTGGATGCAGTTTTCGTATCCGAGATGTGGAATGCCGCCAGTTTCCCGTACTCCATGGAGTCTTCGGAACTAGTTATCGAGTGTGCAAAGAATTACAACCCAGAGACTAGGTAGGTGATGAAGCATGGGAGGATATACGTAGACCTATCCATCAGAGGTCTTTCCAGGACATTTGGACTGTCGTTGGGCAAGAAGGTCAAGAGTGTAGACCTGAAGAAATCAGAGAAAGAATATGAGACTAATAAAAAACAAGCCAGGAAAAACATGTACCACTAGAGGGCTGAGAACAGCACATATCCTGCAGCCACCAAACTTCCTGTGCACTTGTTCAAATATGATTTTAGTGAGGAGTACCAGTACATGATTGCACTCCTGAGCAGAGTCACAGGCTAGCCTAATGCTGGTAGCTTTAAAGATTGGATGTATGGTGTAATTATGATGTGCATATACTTCGACATCAAGCCATTGTGGGGCCAATTAATAGGTGATGCTCTGCATGAGCAGCTGATGAACCTAGGAGGTTCAAATTGTGCTTTCTATATGACATCCTATATTGTCTACTCCTGTGCATACCAAGGCACATTTGATGCACTAGTTACAGATGGAAAGCTTACAAGTACAAATGATGTACATGTTTGGGATCATCACCCCCAACTGCAAAGAGCCAATTACCTCCAAGACTACAAATTGGTCAACGATGCATTCTCTATGCATCTGGTAAGGACCATGGAGGAGGACAGAACAAAGAGATTGAGCATGGAAGCTCAAGAGATTATTTACAGGCATGGAGCCTGGTACATACAATTTGCCACATTTTCATACATGAGGATTAAGGGTTTTGATGGACCTCCCCTCATGCTGCCAAGGTATCCCACTGACGTAGTAATACTTATGGAGTTCATAAGGTAGAGCTCCATAATGATTAAAGCATATAAGGATGCAAAGAAGCTGCCACCTATTTTGTTTCCAGTCACCATTGGCTGGTACATGTGCCCAGATTCAGAGAACATAAAGAAGGTGATGGTCACCTTGAATAAAATGAATCTGCAGCCTTTTCCACTAATAAGACCATATGACCCTTATGGCAAGATGCAGAGAATAATAGGGAAGCCTATTCACTAGAGGCACCTAGAAGACTTCTGGGCCGACTGTGAGGATGAAGCAAAAGCAAGGAGAAGAAGGTATCAAAGGTTAACATTAAATCAAATCAGAAACTTTGATTGCATCCCCATCCCTCGACAATTGAAGAAGGATGATGGCAGGATAATTGCAGATGAGTATGAGCAAAAGAAAATATATAATGATACCATCTCTGCACCTGACCTCACCATACAAGAGGACATATCCTTAGACCCCTTCATTGCCAGGACCATACAGCTAACCCAAGCTTGGGTTGATGAACAGATAGAGGCTTTGAAGAAGAAAGGTGTTGCCATTATGGTGGACAACAAGAAGAAGGGGCAGGATATTCCTGGGGATGAGTATGATGAATTCGTAAATGAGAAGAGGAAGTCTAAGGGAGATAGGCTCCCTCCACAACAACAACAGAGCAAAAGACCCCCAAGGGGCAAGAAAATAGATAAGGAACCCAAAGGGGTTATTATTGAAAGCACAGTGTTCAACGCTGAGGAGGCAGCAGCATTAGGATCAGGATCAGGATCCGCATCACCTCCACGGACAAGCAAAAGAAAGTCCAAGAAAGAAAAGATAGCAGAGGCTAGAATTACTGAGACCCAAGAAGAGGGTCAATCATCAAGACAACCAAATAGGAAGGATATCCTCATGGAGGAAGAGCCTGAGGAAAAAGAAGCTCCTTTGTTATTTAAGAGTAAGAGGAGGTCTCCACAGGTGGTGGTGTCTACCCCACCTAAGAAATAAAGAACCTCTATGAGAGGTGAAATAAAACAACCCCCTACATTATTACAAGGGGCAGGTAGTGAAGTACACAAGGAACTTCAACACAATGTTCCTCTTCCTACCATTGTCAAGTTTAAAACTGAGCTCGCAGAAGAGCAGATGAAAGAAACTTCCCAGACACAGGAAGGTCACATCTCACTAGACGAGACAATAAATTTGTCTGATGATGAAGTTGTACAGGAAGTGACTTCACAAAAGATGGAAACACTTGCTGCTGGTACAAGCATGACTCCTCACAAGACTCCACAAGTTCAAACTATGCTATAGGAACTAAAGCAAGTGGAAATAAAAAAGGAAAAAAGCCCAGAACAGATAGCCCAAGAAATGGGGCTAGATACATTAATTGCAGAAGTGACAATTCTTTTAGTGGTAGACCTGACAGAGAAATAGGATGTGAATCTTGAACATCCAGCAAGATCACCTGACAAAGGGCACCCAGTAGAACAAATAAAGATGGCAGAACCAGAGAGCGATACTTCAGAAATAAGCCAACCAAGCACACAAGGTGCATCACTGGAACCTGCTATAGTAGAGGTTCAGGAAATGAACGCTGATGAAAAGGATGTATCTGAAGATCCTGCTGCCAAGGCTCAGGAAGTTGATAGTACAAGTGCGGAACAAATAATGGATTCAGAACAAACGCCAACACCTCAGGCAGACTCCACAATATCCAGTGCGGTAGATATACAACAAGGGGCAGAGTTGAAAATAGATGAGATAATGACAGAAAAGGATCATGATCATCATGATCAGCATATAGATACAACACAAGATCCCCCACCCCAGGAAGATGCTCCTCTGGAGAAAGAAGTTCCTCAACAGGAGGACGTGCCACAGGATCAACAACAAAGTGAGCATCATGAAGAAGAATTGAGAAAATCACCTTCTCCACCACATCAGCTGACAGAAATGGGAGATAAAGGTAAACATCATGATGATGCAAAGAAACATGATCAGGTGCCTCCATGGTTGGAGAAAGAGGTAAATACTGAAGTAGAATTTGAAATTCAAGAATTTGACGTATTTACTTTATTTTCTGAAAATATAATAAAACCCAAGAGGAAGGCCAAAATGACTTCAGCCATCAAAAGAGACCCAACAACTGGGAGAAGGACTGCACAGATTGTAGTACCTATTGTGGAGAAAGAAAAAGGTAAAATTACCTTAGATGAGTTTCAAATTAGCACAGTGGATCTGGGTTTTGCCAATGAAGACAAAGAGGGTCAAGAGGGCAAAGATATTATTGATTCTTTAATTCAAAAGGTGAAAAGAGAGAAAGAGAAAAATAAGCAACATAAGGAGCACATTGCTCAGTTGCATGCTTACATAAAAAGGCTAACTAATACTGAAGAAACTTCGACTGAACATGCAGTCCCATTGACTGCTATTTCTCAAGAGGAGATGAATAAATTAGACCTCATGAAACATGAGGCATCTGTATTAAGAAGATGGATGTCATCCACATTGGATGATGCTGAAGAAATGGTAAATTCATCTTTAAAGAGGTGGAGCACTCTCAGTGACTCCAGGACCAAAGTAGACAAATTAAAAAGGCAGACAAGAAAAAGGTCTTACAAATTGGAAAAAGTACTAAACATCCTGGAGGAAATAAAGAGGATAAATCCTCAGTTGCTTATCAATAAATAGGTATTGAATAGTAATACTACTTTGTTGATTGACATATGGTATAAAGACATTCAATTTGAATGTGGAGTGCTCAGAAGATGCAATAATAAACTAAGAGATATTAGCATGAAGTTGCACGATTTAATGGCAGTTGAGGCATAAATACTAGAAACATTAGAAGGAAAAGTGGAAGGGAAAATAGAAAATCAAGATGAAGAGTTTGCCATCAAAGCTTTACATGGCAACTTCCAATCAGTAGTAGATGATCCACTTGTCCACTTGACTGAAGAAGTCATAGATAAAATAATGAGAATCAAAATCAAAATGGAAAATTACAATGAGACGCTACAGGGATAGAAAAGACAAACTGGATAGCAGTAGAAACAAATATGAGGCACACAAGCACACCATCATCAAAGCAAAGACTTAGGATGGCAGAGAAATAGATAAAATTGTGCAATTATATGAGCAGATTCAGAGCAGCACGCAGCGTCATATGCGGCGTCATCATCATCAGGATAATGAAAGTTTGAGAAGTGATGCACATGATGATGATGCACATGAATCAGACAAAGAACATGATGAAGATACATCATAAAGGAAGATATAAGCGTAAGTAATCCAGATAGTTGCCAGCTGGCAACTTGTGCCACTTTTGATAGGTTTGACAAAGTCAAAGAGAATGGGGACCGTAGATATGCATTGATAAATCATGATCGTGGATCTTTTGTAACGAATTCCTCACCTTGTTCTATAAAAGGTGATGGAATGCCTTATTGTAAATATTCGAAACTTAATTGAAATCTGTCTGCTGAAACATTCAGAGCTCATTTCAAAGTTTTTGTATACATTTATATTTTTGCATGCTTAATGAATGAGAAGACTGTGTCGATTACAATTCATATTAAATCTTGAGTAATCAGTGTATGAATTCTGGACATATGTGGTGATTTATTGCGTCCCTTGGAGTGCATATCTACTTACATGTGTTGTCTTCGTACAAATTCCTTTGAAGTTAGCATCAACTATATCTAGCTGTGGAATGTCTTGGTGAAAATATGGTTTGGTTTTCTTCTCTTCATGACAGTATCTAATATACATGTGGTTCAAAAGCTAAAGGTTCAACTTTGATTTGAAGCATTTCTTCTAATTTCTTTAAATTCCAGAACATTTCACCCTCATAATTGCAAAATAATTGATGATTTTAAGCAAATAACACAAATATGTGGACATCTCGTAGGTAATTGCAAATATTTAGCATATTTAAGTACAGAGCATACATAATTGAAAATATCATACAAAGATTGTAATATTTTTGTATTATTTCATCAAATAATGGTATAATATGACTTCTCTGTAAAGAATCTCTACAGAAATAATGTCATGATGGCAAACTCTACGTAAGGCCCCAAAATGGAAACAGCAACACACATCAACCTCTGAGTAACGTTAGATGATTAAGACCTAATCACCGGAGACTTGGGATCATGAATTCTCTGAATTCATCGCATCTTTCAAGATGAATAAAAGTTAATGTGTACTTTTATTCTATGCTTGTTTATGACTAACATCATAACCAACACCCCTCCACTTGTCCTCTCTCAAACATGTGGGAAAGAAAAGTAGAGCTTAAGAGGGAATGGGTGGCACATGTGTCCCATTCCTTTCCTCCCAAGAGGGACCACACAACTCCAAGGTACCCTCACCAATGGTGGAAGAGACTTGGAGTGAAATCCTCCACCATTGAGGGGTCTTAGAGTCATCTCCAACCTAGGGAAGAGGTAAGGATGGGGTTGAGTGTTGGACCCACTCATCCTCTCACTCTCATGCCTCCAATTTCGTCACTTAACTTTAGGGTGAAGTTAAGGTGACCAAATGGAGGTTTACCAAGGGTTACCCAAGTCAAAAAGGTCCCTAGACCCAAGGGGTACAACCCAGGGTCAAGTTTAGCTCATTTTGAGCACCAAAGATCAAGTTAAAGCACTTGAAAAGGGGTCTCAAAATTTAAAATTAAAAAAAAAAATGAAATTCAAAGACAAACTTCTTACAACACCAATTAGAATCCAAAATAAAAGAGGGGTAGACTTAGCCCGCTTAACATCATGAAATCAACATTACAAAAATTCATCATACATAAAGTTGACCTTGGTTCCTCGTGGAACTAGATCAGCTTCACAAGGGATAACAACATCATGTGTGGGATGATCTCTAATTTCTATGACTTGTTAGAAATACCTGCGCACTCAATTGCAAAGTTAATTCCACATATATATATATAATAGCTGAAGCAAATTAAAACATACACTCGCATAAAATATCACAAGTTCACATAAGCATGAAGGAAGTCACATTACAATTTAGATTCTAAATTCTGTATTTCAAACATCCATTCCCAAGATTGAATCAAATAACAATTTTCTATCTAACATCACCCAATTATCTTTCCCATAACATCATAATATAAACCATATGTCTAACATCATTAGTAAAGCAATATCCAGGTCTAAACACAACGTAAGCATACTAAGCATAACAAATCCACATACAACATAATGTTTAATAGTCTAGAAATTTGGGATCAACAATCCCACAAGTCTAAATATATCAGCAACAATAAAGTAAATAGTCAAATGTATGGGAATGAAAAAAAGGTAGGCCTCACATCTTCCCCCCTAAGACTGTACTTCCTCCTGGAAGTCATCAAAGAGGTGAGGATAAAGGGCCATCAATCTCACTGCATCCTCCCATGTTGTCGTGACCTCATCATACATGTCCCACTGGACTCTAACCTGGTCCTGCTCTTGACCTCGAAGGCCCAACGTCCGATGAGCCAATATGCGAATTGGCTCCAAAGCTAGATGACCGTCTGCCTCTAGCTGAAGAGCACTCTAATCCAATATGTGAGATAAGTCAGATATGTAACGTCGTAAGACTGTAACATGAAAAACATCATGGATACATGACAGGCTAGGTGGCAAGGCTAGATGATAGGCTACAGGTCCTATTTGTTCCAAGATCTCAAAAGGCCCTACAAATCGTAGTGCAAGCTTAGAGCCCTTTCCATAATGGATTGGACTCTTGTGCAGTCGCACTCTCAAAAATACTTTGTCACTGACTAAGAAGCTCCGATCTGTTCTCTTAGCATCGGTATACTTCTTCTATCTATCCTGTGCCTCTTGAAGTCTCTGCCAAATCAGTGTGACCTGCTGTTCCATATCCTGAACTAACTCTAGACCAATGGAAACCCTTTCCTCTATCTGATCCCAACTCAATGGTTTCCTGCATGGTTTGTCGTATAAAGCCTAAAAATGAGGCATACCCAACAAGCTGTGATGCCCATTATTGTAGGCAAACTCAACCAGATACAGATACTCCTCCCATCTAGACTGATGATCCATGACATACTTGCGGAGCATATCCTCAAGAACTTGATTAACTCTCTCTATCTGTCCATCAGTCTTAGGACTATATGCAGAACTAAAGTTGAGCTGTGTGCCCAACGCCTGCTATAAGGCTCTCCAAAAGGCTGAAGTAAATACTGAATCTCTATCAGAAATGATACGGCGAGGTACCCCATGTAATCTAACAATCTGATCCAAGAATACTCTCGCCACAGATGGTGCATTGAACGTTGTGCATACAGGTGAGAAATACGCCACCTTGGTCAACTTGTAAACTGTCACCATGATGGCATCATGGCGGTGTGATGACATAGGAAGACCAACAATAAAGTCCATGGAAATGGTGTCCCATTTCCACTCAGGTATCTCATGAGGGTATAACAGTACTGCTAGATGTTGATGCTCGACCTTGACCCTCTGGCACTCAAGGCAATGAGCAACATATTCTACAATGTCTCGTCTCATACCTACCTAGTGGTATAATTGTCACAAATCAGTATGCATCTTCTTCACCCCTGGATGTGCTGCATAAGGTGCTCTATGAGTCTCTAAAAGAATCACTGGACAAAGATCTCTCACATGGGGTACATGTTGATCATGATGTTAGTCATAAACAAACATAGAATAAAAGTTACACAACAACCTATACTCATCTTGAAAGATACAATGAATTCAAAGAATTCATGATCCCAAGTCTCCATGGATTAGTTCTTAATCAACTGACGTTACTTAGTGGTTGATGTGTGTTGTTGTTTCCATTCAGGGGCCTTGCGTTTGCTCATCAGCAGGATTCTATTTCTGTAAAGATGCTACACAGAAAGGTCATTCTACACAAGATATTTCTACAAATAGTGTGTCTATACTTAAATCTTTGCATGATATTTATCCATTGTACATGCTTTAATTTCAAATATGCTATGAATCTTCATTTATCTATGAGATGTCTGCATATTTCATGTAATTTGCTTTTGATTGTCCATTATTTGCAACTATCATGATGAATTTATGAAATTAAAAGAAATTGAAAAGAATGTTTCAAATTATGATGAATCTTCACCTATTGAGCCACATAGACACTTGATACAGTCATGAGAAAGAAGAAATCAAACCATATTTTCACCAGGATGTTCCACAGCTAGATACAGATGATGCAAACTTCAAAGGATGAGGAATGAAGACAATATATGCAGACTGATGAGCACTCCAAGGGACGCAGCAAATCAAAGCATATATCAAGAATTCAGACACAGATTACTCAAAATTTATGATGATTTGTAATTAAGATGGTCTTCTATTTCATTAAGTATGCAAACACATGTATGTATACAATAACTTTGAAATAGGCCCTGATATTTCACCAAACAAATTTTAATTAAGCTTCGAATGTTCAAAACAATGCATCCCTGCACCTTTTATAGAATAAGGTGAGGGAGCGGTTACAAATGATCTACGATCAATATTTTTCAATTTAACATCAACGGTGTACATTTCTTTTGAATTGGTCAACTTTGGCTCATGGCACAGGTTGCCAGCTCGCAACCATCTAGGTAACTCAATTTCTGCTAAGTACCTGATGCAGATGTTTTCCTTATAGTGCATCTTCATTTACCCCTTAGGCTATTCTTCTTCATCATCATGATCATCATGATCATTGCTTTCTATATCTTCATCATCTTGATGAATATCCTCCTGTATATGGACCTTTAATGTTGTCCTGATATTTTCATATGCTTCTACTATCTTATCAACTTCTCCGCCATCTTGAGTTTTAGCTTTGGCAATGGCATGCTTGTGGGCTTGACATTTATCTCTGAGGACTTCTAACTTGCCCTTCCTGCTATTTAATGTTTCATTATAATTCTCCACCCTGACTTTGATTCTCATGACCTTGTTCATTGCTTCTTCCATCAGGGGGTTGAGAGGATCTTCGTCCATCAGTTGGAAGTTATTATGCAAGGCTTTTATAGCAAAATCTGCATCTTGGTTCTCAATTTTCCCCTCTACTTTTCCCTCTAAAGCCTCCAGGACTTCTGCTTCAAATGACATCATGCTATACAGTTTCATACTGATATCTCTCAACTTATTACTGCACTTCTTCAATACATCACATTCAAATCTGATGTCTTTATACCAAATATCTACCAACATGGCAGTGTTATTATCTAGTACCTGGTTATTTATTAAAATCTGAGGATTAATCCTCTTTATTTTATTCAAAGCACTCAAGGCTTTCTCTAACTGGAATGACCTTCCAGCCTCCGTCTGCAGTTTATCAACCTTCTTTCTAGAGATTCCCAAAGAATTCCACCTCTGCAAAGAGGCTTTCACTACCTCCTCAGCTCCATCCAGTGTTGATGACATCCATTTTCTCATAATTACTAACTCATGCTTCATGAGGTCCAATTTATTAACTTCTTCCTGAGAAATTGCATTCAATGGGACTGCCTGATCTGATATTGTATTGTCAGGGTTAATCAACCCTTTTATGTATGAATGCAACTGAGCAATGTGCTCTTTATGCTACTTATTTTTCTCCTTTTCTTTCTTCACCCTTTGGGTTAAAGAATCAATTATATTTTTTCTTTCCTAACCTTCTTGGTCTTCATTGGCAAATTCCAAGTGAACTATTGTAATCTGGAACTTTTTCCAGGGTGATCTTCCCTTTCTCTTTTTCAACTGTAGGAAGTGCTACGTGGGCGGTCCTTCTTCCCATAGTAGGATCTCTTCTGATGGTAGATGTTAATCTAGCCTTCCTCTTTGGCTTCATAATGGTTTCTGAAAATAATGTAGAAACATCAAATTCTTGAATTTCAAAACCTAAATCTGTACCTACCTCTTTCTCAAGCCATTGAGGTACTTGATCTTTGGATCCTTGTTGTCGATCATCATCATCATGTGCACACTGATCTCTAGTATCTGCATCTTTTTTTGGTGGAGAGGGTGATTTCCTTATTTCTTCCTCATGATGATCATCATGAGGATTATCTTGTTCTACTTTCTCCCCCTGAGGTGCCTCTTCTTGTGGTGGAGGATCTTGCGGTACATTCACCTGATGATCTTGTAGTTGATCCTACACCTCATCTTCTTTTGTTTCATCCACCTTGGTAATTTCCTCATCTTGAGGTATACTTGTATCCGTAGATATCATTGTATATGTCTCAAGTGCATCTACCTGATCCTGGATCACATTTTGATCTGCACATGTTGTATCTACCTCCTGGGTCTTTAGGTTCTCATGACTGGATGTATCTTGATCACCTAATGTTTCTTGAGTCTAGGGAACAACATCACCTAATGTATCTTTATCCTCTCCACCCTTTTGCTGGGCTTCAACTATTTTGGGCTCATCAGATATATCTTGTTGTTGTTGGCCCATATTTGGAGTGTTTCTCTCCACTTCTGTCAACTTGACTTCTTCAATATTTTGTCCCTTCCCAGGTGCACCTGCTTGATGTTTAGGACTTTCATCCTCCCTGTGTGTTAGGTCTATCACTGCAGGGCTAGTCACCTGATCAACTAACTTATCCAGCCCAATTTGTTGGGCTACTCTTTCTGGGCTGTTCTCTTTCTCTTGCTCCACTTGCTTCAACTCTTCTAATATCACCCTCTGTGAGGATGGGGTTCCATGTGGAGTTATGCGAGTACTTGAAGCAAGGGTCTCCATTCATTGAGAGGCCACATTTTCTACCACCTCGTCATCTGATAGGTCCACAGTCTCCTCTAGTGAGAAAGGACCGCCTTGACGTGCTCTTCAATCTTCTCAATTTTAAACTGTATGATGGTAGGAAGTGGCACATCATGCTGCAACTCTTTCTTGAACACTTCACTACCTGCTCCCCTTAATATTACAGGGTCATGTCTTATTTCACCCCTCATATGTGTTCTGGGTTTCTTAGGGGTGGATGCCATTAAAGGCGCCTTCCTTTTCCTGGTGACCATCATGGGGTCATCTTCTGCAGGTTCTTTAGTCACTGGCTCCTCCTCACCAAGGATATCTTCTTCCTCATGTTGCTTTGAGGATTGGCCTACATCTTCTATTTCTGGAGTATCCACAGCCAACCTCAAGATCCTTTTAGTCTTTTGTTTATCATCTAGAGGTGGTGCAGATGAGGCTGATGCCTGTCCTGATGTAGATGCATCCTTAGTTGGTATATCAATTCTTTCAAATATTACCCCTTTGGGTTCATTATCAGTCTTCTTCTTCCCTCTAGGAGGTCCTTTTCCTTGTTTCTGGGGTGGCATCCTTTCTCCATTAGATTTTCTCTTCTTTCCAAGAAAGTCATCATATTCCTCATCACTAATCTCTTGTCTTTTCCTCTTGTTATCTACTATGATGGCCATCCCCTTCTTCTTCAGTATACTTATTTGCTTATCTACCCATGCTTGGGTCAACTGCAGCATCCCACCTGTAAACTGATCTAGTGAAATGTCTTCAAGTTGCGTCAGATCAGGGGCTGAAATGGTGTCAGTATACACCTTATTGTCCTCATATTCATTGGACATGGTCTTACCATCATCCCTCTTCAATTGTGCAAGCACTGGAATACAATCAAATGTCTTGATCTGGTTGAGGGTGAGTCTCTGAAATTTTCTCCTTCTAACCTCAACCTCATCCTCACAATCTGTCTAGAAATCCTCTAAGTGCTTCTTATGGATGGGTTGACTCGTAATCTTTTGCATCCTTCCATAGGGGTTGTATGATCTGGCCAATGGAAATGGTTGTAATTTCACCATGTTCAGACCTCCTATGGACTTCTTTATGTTTTCAGAATCTGGGCACATGTACCACCCTATAGTTACTGGAAACAATACTAGAGGTATTTTCTTGTTTTCCTTGTATGCATCCAGTATTGTACATATCTGTCTCATGAACTCCATCAGCACTACCCCATCAGTAGGGTACCTAGGTAACATCAAGGGCTGGCCCTCAAAACCTTCTATTCTTATGTATGAAAATGTGGCAAACTGGATGAACGAGGCACCATGTCTATATATAACCTCTTGAGCTTCCATGCTCAGTCTTCTATTCCTATCCTCCTCCATTGTCTTGACCAGATGCATAGAAAATGCATCATTCACTAATTTGTAATCTAGGAGGTAGTTTATTCTTTGCAACTGAGGATAATAATCCCAAATGGCATCATTCAAACTACCACTGATCTTTCCAACAGTGGTAAGTGCTTCAAATGTACCTTTATATGCACATGAATATACAATATAGGAAGTCATGTAAAATGAACAGTCCAGGCCTCCTAGGTTCATTAGCTATTCATCTAGGCATCACTGATGATCTTAGCCCATAATGGCTTGTTGTCTGTGTAAATGTACATCATTATAACCCCATACATCCAGTCTTTGAAGCTTCTATCATTAGGCTGCCCTGTCACTCTATTGAGTAGGGCAATCATATATTGATATTCATCGTCAAAATCAAACTTATACAAATGCACTGGCAATTTAGTAGAGGCAGTGTAAGGGCTGCTTTTTGCTCTCCATTGGTACATCCTCTTTTTTGCATTCTTCTTGTTATTTGTGTATTCAATCTCCAGCTTCTTCAGATCCATGCTAACTACCTTCTTTCCTAGTGGGAGATTAAATGTAGATGCAATCCCCTTGATGGATAGATCTGCATATACCCTGCCATGTTTTTCTACTTTCCTTGTTTGTGAGTTGTAATTCCTGGCACATTCAATTACCAACTCTGGAGTTTCCATAGCATAAGAAAATCCAGTTGCATGCCACATTACTGACACAAATATGCTATCCAACAGGGTATCATCTTTATCCTCTCTCATCTTAAATGACCATGCCACCATATCTATATTTCCCTGATGATTATCTCCTAGGACACCATATTTGAACTGTACTCCTTCTAGTTGAGCAAACATAGGTTTGATAAATTATGCATCAGACTTGTTCTTCCTGACGTCTGCCATGGCTTCCTACAATGAATACGACTAGTCTCACGATACATTTATATCCACTCATATACAGCATTATATGTTCACATCATCATGCATATTATACTTATTAAGCTCTATTTCACCATGATATGCATAATTACAACTCAACCTACTTGAAAAACATCCTACCTGGACATGCAGAAAATGATAATAGGAGGGTTTTTAATTACTTACCTGATTACGCTTTACTCCTATGTTAAGCTAATGATTACGAAAAGGGTTCAGATACCAGTGATGATCTCGTGTTCTGTTCTGTTGTAGGCTGTATGCATCCATAGGTAGCTCGTACGAGGGTTTGAATGTATGCACTGTAAGTTCTCATTTTATCTCAAGGTAAATGCAAAATGACCTTGGAAATTCACTTTTATCCTCATTATTAGGGCAGATTAGGGCAACACAAGGTTCATTCGATCATATCCATTGATCTTCTGCCATAAATCTACAGACTTTGCCAGGTGTTTAGATCGTGTTTGCAATCAGCGGGAATCCACCTACTGCATTTATGGCATTTAATGTTGCGTGGCAAGATGAGGGGGGTGATCTTTGGAAGATCGAGTGATTTTCGAAATATTGGGTGATATTTGAAATATCACCCCCTCGGTGTAATATTGGGTGATGTTGAGAATATCAGGGGATATTCGGAACACCAGGTGATATTTGAAACATGACCCCTCAAAAGTAAAGTGACCCCCCTTTCAAAAGATCAAGATGATGTCACCGTCATGCTATTGTACAAGGGTGATCGCTTGGAAATATACCTCCAGAAGGTAAAAAGGATGATGATGTCATCGTCAGGATGATTTTTTGTTTATCGAGATTGAATGACGTCATTAGCATATTGGCTGTAGGGTGATATTTTGCGCCGAGGTGATCTTTAGAATATCGGGTGACGTTTGAAATATTGGGTGATATTCAAAATATGACCCCTGCAAAATATATGGAGCTGACCGACAGGTAAATACCACTAGCACTTAAAATTAACATCCAGATCTTTGGACAAATGATTATTGGGTGATAAAATTGGATCGGGGTGATCTTTGATAAGATGATTGATATTTGTAATATGACCCCCCTTTAGAATATCAAGTTTGACCAGGACTTTGACTTGTCATAACTTTCATTCCCTAAGGAAAATCAAGGTGATCCAAAAGGCAAACCTGCATGAAATTTTGTACTATTTCCAAGCATGAGGTTGTTGATATGAAATACTAACTTTAACAAACTGACCTCATCATAATGACTTACCCAGCCCCCTTATGCATGATCACCTGCATGAAAAGACCACCGAAAAGCAGAAAAAACACAAGCCAAGCCAAGCAAAAAAGTTGGGTCCTTGTTTTGCCAAGTCAAAATGGGACATGTTGTGTAACCACACAAGAACTTGCCACCAAAGAAAATAATAAAATTCCAATGATTCAAGTTGGGTGATCACATTCATATATAGTATTCTAACTCTTTCTAAATATAAGCATCATAATCTTTCTGTATGACAAAGTTTTCATCATGGCAACAATCATAACAAAGGATTAGGTGTGTGCAAATGATTAATTATCCTCATCTTGAAAGCAAGTTGAAAACATGAGTAACTGATGTTAAGCTACATAGTTTGGGAGCATCCCTCATAGCCAACCTGGATAGAGCCTTGCTGCCAGCAGGCATCCATAGCCTCGGCAAGGTTATCTATACAATCTCCCTAAGTAGAGCCCCACTGCCAGCAGGAGTCTATAGCCCTGGTAGAGTTACTTAGATGGCCTAATTTTATTATATTTTTGATTTTTCAATATTTGATCTATATATATCTGATGTCATCATGTAAGCTCAGTGTGCAAGGTATGGTCACTTGCTGATTTAGGTTGGAGATTGTATTGGTAGCAAGGGAGTCCCTTTAGATTTTTCACTTAACACCTATACTTGTGTGTTCAACAAACCCAAGGCTGTTAGGTGAGACATTGTGAAATAATCACTTTGGTCAAGAAAAGGCACCCTGATGAAAAGATATCATAGACCTGATCATAAGTACTTCTCAGAATAAGTCACAACCTATATATAAATTTGTTCTCATCACTTGAATCCTAACAATTTTGTTATTTTCTAAGGTGATGAGCTGCATCATCTTGACTAACCAAAACAAAACTATACAAACAACTACACAAATATACACTATGATACACATGACTGTCATGAAGCTAACTTAGGCTTGGAAATAGTGTTTAAGGAACTGTCCATTAACTGGTAATGGAACGTCCTCACCTGTCAAATTTTTAAGCTTGTAAGTGTTGTCTCCTAGTATCTCAAAAATTTGGAAGGGACCTATCTATAGTTTGTCAAACTTACCATGGTCTCCTTTTCTCTCATGTGCTTTGTCCCACATCAGGACTAAATATGAAATCCTGAAGGCTTTAACCCTGGCTCTTTTGTCAAACCAGCGTTTGACAACAACCTGATGTTTGGTGAATTGATCAATTGCCTGACTTCTTTTCTCTTCTAGGTGCATCAACTGAAGCAACCTGACTTCTATTTTATTGTCTATGCCTAGGTACTCTTGGGCAAACTGCAGTGTAGGAATCTTCAAGTTAACAGGGAGGATGGGATCCACCCCATATACTAAGTGAAAAGGTGAGTTTCCTAGTGCAGCCTTATTCCTAGTTCTGTCTACCCATAAGGCATATTTCAGTAGGGTGTTCCACTCCCTACGGTTTTTCTCAATTAACTTTCTTATGATATTCAACAATTTTTTATTGGTGGATTCTGCTAATCCATTCCCTTGGGGATAATAGTTTGAGGAGAACTTCAATATGATCTCATAATCAAAAGCCCAACTTGACAATTTGGTTGAAGAAAAAGTAGACCCATTGTCACTTACCAAAGCATATGGAACTCCATACCTGGTGATTATATTACTTTCCATAAATCTGATGACATCTTCAACATTGTAGGTCTTGGTGCTGACAACTTCAGTCCACCTGGTACAGTAGTCAGTAATCGTTAAGACATACCTGTGACCTGAGGATGATGGAGGATTAATTGGCCCTATGAAGTCCATTCCCCATTGTGCAAATGGGTGCATCTCCATCACTGGCTGCAAAGGTTGAGCAACATATCTCTCTCTGTTAGCAGCAACCTGATATATATGACATCATTTAATATGTTGGGCAGTATCCTTAAAAATTGTGGGCTAGTAGTATCCTACTCTGAGGATAGCATGTGTGGTGGCCAAGGATGATCCATGGGTTGTCCCAAACTTGTCATGTAACTTAGATAGCACTTTGTCTGCTTCTGGCCTTTCTAGGCATCTTAGATATATTCCTTCATAATTTTTCTTGAAAAGGACTCCCCCTTTCATCATATGCTTCTGTGACCTTATTTTCAGGGCTCTCCTTTGTGAGGCTTGCAGTCTTGGAGGACATCTTCCAGTAATCAGGATGTGCCTGATGTCTGAATACCACTCTCCATTGTCCTTAGCATTAATAACATACTGCTAACTCATGATATTGGGGTCAATCTCTGATATCATCTGGCTTAAAGCCTGTCCTCTTACTAGTTTCATGGGTGTAATGTCCATGTCATATTCTTGTAGGACAATGATCCACTTAGCCCTTTTCTCACTTGGCTCACTCTACATTAACAACATCTTAACTGTTGCATCAGGCACCACAACAATCACTTTAGTTCTCAAAATATAGTGCCTGAACTTCTTTACTACTCTGACCAAAGCAAGTGCTTGCCTTTCAGCATCCATGTATCTCAATTTAGCATCTTTGAAAGGGAAGCTCATGAAGGCTATGGGCTTCTCTTCCTTTTCTTCATTTCTGTGTGTCAGCACTGCTGCAGAGGTATGCTCTGAAGTAAATGAATAAATGTAGAAGTCCCTTGTGTAGTTTAGACTGATCAGAACTAGAGCATCAGATATAGCTTTTTTAATGTCTTCAAAAGCTGCTCTAGCCTCTGGTGTCCACTCAATTTTAGCGTCCTTCTTGAGCATGGCATTTAAAGGTCTAACAATTTTAGCAAAGCTAGTGATAAACTTTCTAACAAAATTAATCTTACCAAAGTAAGATTTGAGCTCTTTCTTGCTTCCAGGAAATTGTATTTTCATGATGGACTTCACCTTGTCAGGATCAATGATAATTCCATTTTCAGTTATCAAGTGGCCTAATAATTTACTTGTCACCCCAAATATGCATTTCTTGGGGTTCAGGGATATCCCATATTGTTCACATTTTTTAAGCACATTTCTGAGATCTTCTACATGGTTTCCTCTATCTTTAGAGAACACTGTTAAGTCATCTATGTATATGACTATACATTTTCCTATTAAGCCTCTGAAGGCTATGTCCATTGCTCACTGGAATGTTGCTCTAGTATTTATCAGCCCAAAAGGCATGCACCTGTAAGCGAATATCCCCCACTTTGTGGTGAAGGCAGTTTTTAGTCTGTCTATCTTATCCACCATTACCTGGTTGTAGCATGAGAAACCATCTAGAAATGACATCATTTTGGCACCATTCACAATTTGCATGACCTCATCTAAGGAAGGCAAAGGATAATTATCCTTCTCAGATGCTTTGTTCAAGTTTTTCAAGTCCACACATAGTCTGATGTCTCCATTTTTCTTCCTCACTGGGACTAGATTTGCTACCCAAGTGGAGTGCCTAACAGGAAATATGATCCTGGCATTTAACAGTTTCTTAACCTCCTCAAAAATAATGGGTTCCAGCAAAGCATTTATAGGCATTTGCTTCTGTCTAAAAGGCTTGGCATCTGGCTTGAGGGGTATGGTGTGAGTGATGACTGATGTATCATACGTTTTTAGCTCATCATAAGTCCAGGCAATGACATGGATGTAATCTTTGAGAGCCTGGGTGATTCCTTCCAGCTCTTCTTCTGTGCAAACTTTTCCTATCAGGACATTTTTCTTTTCATCATTTTGTCCAATATTAACTTGAGAATATTGTCCTCCATCGGCTTTTGGAAGATCTTTTTGTTTTAGCATGCTGTCCAGATCAAATGCTCTCTCTAGCTCTATCATTCCCTTAAGAATCTTATTGCTGGACAGTTCTAAAATTTCTTCCTCTTCCTAGACATGATCCTCTACATTGTTCTAATCTATGATCTGAGCATCGAATATATCCCTGTTGGAGATGAAGTCTAAGATATGCTGATCATCATCAAATACTTAAAGGTTGGTTACATTATTAGGCACAGAAGGTACTGATACCAACTCTACTAAAAATATTTTTAGTCCTAAAATAGACAGTGGCTCCAATGTACTGGCAACCTGGGCTAAAGCATCTGCCCTATGATTCTGTTCTCTAGGTACATGGGTGATATTGAATGCATCAAAAGATTCTATCAGGTCCCACACCTTGTGTCTATAATTGGATAGTTTTTTATAATTGCAGGAGTAAATTCCTCTTACCTGTCTCACTACTAATTCTAAGTCTCCATAGACATGCAAAATTTTCACTTTCTTCTTAAGGGCAAACAGTATCCCATGAATCAGAGCTTCGTACTCTATTACATTGTTGGTACAGGGAAACTATAGTCTGTATGCTGCCAAGTAGGATTTTCTAGATGGATCAACAAGATCTATTCCTACTCTAGGTCCTTGTTTTAATTTGGATCCATCAAATCTAAGGATCCATGGCTTATCTTCAACTAAAGGCTTACCTGAGCCTTCTCTCTTCTAGGCAGCTCTGGCAGCTACCCCACTTGATATCCATTTTAACTTAGGTACCTCAGCTTTCTCAGACTTCATTTTTCCTTTCTTTTGTGAAACTGATGTCTCTTCTTTCTTTTCATCACCAGAAGGATGATCTTCTGGACTAGGCAATGTCTATCTTTTCAAAAGATGCAAACACAAAGAGCAAGCAGTCTCTGAGTGAGGTGCTTCATGTAACCCGCACTAGTCTTTAATCAAGACATCCTATGGAGGTCTCTGCTGCTATGTCATCTTCTAGATCTCTTTTGATAGAAACTCTTCAAATTTAAATAGATTGCTACCTCTATCCTCATCAGATAACTCATAATCTAATTCAACTAAACAATCACTCCCTGGGTTGATTTTCTCTTTTCTCTTAACATTACTGTGGTTGCATACCAGCATCTCTTCTATCATCTGAACATGACCTTCATCCTGCTATATAGCTTCCTCAGTTCCTGCAGAAGACAAACAAAAATCAGTGTCCCTATCACAGTCTGGTGAACTTACCTCTGATGATAATGATGATAGTGATCCATCACTACACGCTTGTTCCAGCTCCATCATATCTATGCATGCTTCACAAGTCTTCTCTGAGTGTGACTCATTATGCAACCTGCACCATCCATCAATCAGAATATCATGAACATGTATTTCTAATAATTTACATCGCTTCACCTATCTAGACAAATGCATCTCAAAATTACTGAATTGATCTACCTCATTTCCATTCTCAGGGTTACCATCAGACTCTACAATTATTTTGTCATCCTGAGGATCATCATGCTGATGATGAACATCATACATCAAGATTTCTTCTATCCTGACACTCTGTGGCCTGATGGAGTAAACTCCAGGTTTTACATCCACATACATGATCTCGTTAGTTTTGTTGTATTCAATGATCATGTGCTTCATACGAGGCTTAGCGTCAATTCTTATTTGATTTGGTATCCCTTTCCAAGGTAACCACATGTGACTGAAATCTGTGGACATGTATCTGTTGAGGGTTTTAGACCAGTCTCTGCTGAGCAACATCCCATAGGTATCAGGTATATCAACTACCTGAATGTCAATATAATACTAGATTCTAGGATCTGATGCTAGCTACATGTGAATGTGAGTTAACTCTCCTACCACACTCACTTCTATTTTATCTAATTGTGTCACCTTCTTTAAGGATTTAGTAGGATGCAGGCCTAAAGCATTCTAGATGGACAAGGGCATTACATTCGTAGATGCTCCTACGTCTACTAAATAATTGTACAGGTTTTTACTGAACATCCTTATAGTAAGGAGGCAAGGAGGTGACTCACTTTTGTCTCTATATAAGGTCATGTGGGAGGTCTCTGCAGCTTGAACAGTAGCTGGCACCTTGTGTTTAACATTAGTGTCTCTAGCAGCATGATCCTTACTACCAGACTGACCTGAGGCATGGTTATCCTTTTTAGGGGCAGGATCATCTAGTGATTTCATAAATGCTTTCTTGATGGCAGGAGTTTTGAGCAACTCTAACAAGGACAGGCTGATTTTGATCTTTTTCATCTCATCTATGAGATAGGTGACCAGCTTGTTAGATTCATGGGGCAGGCTAGCAGCTTTTGACACATTATGCTAAGGTGTTAAATATTGAGCATTGACCTTGGGAAAACCAAGGTTGTTACTCGCCTTGGGGTCTGGAGGTGTATTGAAATTGTTCGAAGGCAAGGAAGAGGTCAATGGACTATCTGGCCTGTTGGAACTGTTTCTCAGGTTATAATTATGCTTGGTTTGATATTGCTATTGGTATGCATGTACCTCCTCATGTTCATTTGAAGGCTCATTTTCATCCTCAAAGGGGAAGACATAATTTGACTCAAAAGCCATGGCAGATTCCTCACATGCCAGAGTGTAATCATGGTGATCATGCCTTGTTTTCTGATAAGGATGATGAGTATAACTCTCTAGCACTAAAGCAGAGTCATATTCACAAGGGGCAAGTTCGTTTCCTTCCACATGAGGTTAATTTCCTAAAGTATTAGACACTTCAGTCTGAAAAATACTAGCAAGAATTTTGAATTGAGGACAGTCAAGCTCTGCATGTGCATTGGTGTTATGAATTCTGCACTAGTTAGTCAGGGCTACTTCTGCAAGGTTGACTCTAATAGTCTGTTTTGGTTCACCAGGAGGCAAATTGTCTAGGGGTGATGGCAGAGAACCATTATTTGGCCTAGTGTTCCACACTCTAGGCTGTCTTTGAGGATTATTATTGCCATTATTGTTGTAGTTATTACTATTATACCCCCTATCAAGATAATTTGGTCTATCATTGTTATAGCCTCTATTTTGATTAGGCTGGGAGTAGAAGTTCTGACTCCTTAAGTGAGTAATCTTAGTAGTAAGTTTCCTTAACTGAGTTGATATTTCCTTAATCTCTTCTTTCTCTTCCTGAGCCTTGGCCACTACATTTTCTATTAAAGGCTTGAAAAAGGAAGATCCATGGTTATTATTGGATTGATCTATAACCTGAGGTGCCTGAGGTTGTATTTGTCTAGGATATTGTATCATCTAGTCATTTCCATTTGGAGGTGGCATTATACTCATTGGAGGTACCTGCAAAGGTGCTGGCATCACAGCTGGAGGCATCATGGCTTCATTATGTTGTGTTTGGATAGGATATCCTGGATATGTTGGATAACTAGGAAGTGTAGGAAAGGCAATGTTTGGCATGGGAGCAGGAACTAGCTGCTGGTTGACTTTGATAGCTTCTTGGAAAGCTAATGTCAAAGTTGTGACATTAGGATGTGCTCTCCTGATAAACATGGAAGTTAAAGGATCCAGAATAATATATACTTCTTACAGCTTCATCAGTCACAGTGTAAGGGGCAACTAACTTAGACAACATTTTCTGGAACCTAGCATTGAAGTTTGCAATAGGTTCTCCTTCAAACCATTTGATTGTGGCAAATAGGTGATAGTTCATTGAAGGATCGATAGGTATCTTGAACCTATTAGTGAAAGCTTTCTCCAGGACAGCCCATGATCTGACTGAACCCTGACCAAGACTATATTACCAATTATAGGCTTCTTCCCCTAAGGAAAAAGGAAATAATCTGCATACAACGTCATGATGCTCAATTTTGGCTCTAAAACAGACTTCTTTGAAAGTTCTGATATGATCATCCGCATCTTGATATGGATGATATTTTGGACAGATTTTGTTAGGATTCTTTGGTAAAGGATGATATGCATTAAAGGCTAAAGGTGATTCTGCTGCAAAGAAAGACATTACAACCGGAGGAGGTTGAGCTTGAGGTATGGCCGGCTGAGCTTGAACCTGAGGTGTAACTGGTGATCTTGTAGGTATTTGCAAAACAATAGGAGTCACAGGAGGATGTTCTGGTGATGCTCTTGAAGCACTAGAACCGGCAGTATGATGGATGTCAACCTCCCAGGTCTAAATCCTCTGATAGGTAGCTCTTCAAAGGGTCCGATGGATTGAGACCTAGTATTTGGCCTGTGAGCCAGGATTTCTCAAATTTAGGGGAAATTAGCTGGTCGATTGTAAAGATCAGTTAGAATTTACCAACAAAGGTAGAATTTACGGTTAGAAAGTGAGACTGACTAGATATTTTAGGGATATTTGCACAAACCATGCAACTATGAGGTGATATGTAGGTCTGGTGACAGTGGCAACGGGATATCAGGTTTCTAAAGCATATTTCCTTAAAGCTTTGACAACTTTACCTGAAATTGAGCTGATCTTTGCAAATTCACTACAGTTTACCACAAATCTTGTAATATTTATGATCAACTTTGAAAACTTCATGAAGGATTAACATGCACAAGCTTAAAACAATAAATCTTTGCATATTGATCAAAATCCAGAGGTGTTTCAGTGTTACCTTACTATCTGCATCATCAAATCCAATAAAACTTACTGATGATGATCTTCTGGCTTAGGGCCCTCCTTCTAGTGCCAATTTATGTTGATCATGATATTAGTCATAAACAAACATAGAATAAAAGTTACACAACAACCTTTAGTCATCTTGAAAAATATGATGAATTCAAAGAATTCATGATCCCAAGTCTTCGTGGATTAGTTCTTAATCAACTGACGTTACTCAGTGGTTGATGTGTATTTCTATTTCCATTCAGGGGCATTACGCTTGCTCATCAGCAGGTTCTGTAAAGATGCTACACAGAAAGGTCATTCTACACAAGATATTTCTACAAATAGTGTGTCTATACTTAAATCTTTGCATGATATTTATCCATTGTACATGCTTTAATTTCAAATATGCTATGAATCTTCATTTATCTACAAGATGTCTGCATATTTCATGTAATTTGCTTCTGATTGTCCATTATTTGCAATTATGATGATAAATTTATGAAATTAAAAGAAATTGAAAAGAATGTTTCAAATTATGATGAATCTTCACCTATTGAGCCACATCCACACTTGATACAGTCATGAGAAAGAAGAAATAAAACCATATTTTCACCAGGATGTTCCATAGCTAGATACAAATGATGCAAACTTCAAAGGATGAGGAATGAAGACAATATATGCAGACTAATGACCACTCCAAGGGACGTAGCAAATCAAAGCATATATCAAGAATTTCGACACAGATTACTCAAAATTTATGATGATTTGTAATCAAGATGGTCTTCTCTTTCATTAAGTATGCAAAAACATGTATGTATACAATAACTTTGAAATAGGCCCTGATATTTCACCAAAAAAATTTCAATTAAGCTTCGAATGTTCAAAACAATGCATCCCTGCACCTTTTATAGAATAAGGTGAGGGAGCGGTTACAAATGATCTACGATCAATATTTTTCAATTCAAGATCAACGGTGTACATTTCTTTTGACTTGGTCAACTTTGTCTCGTGGCACAGGTTGCCAGCTCGCAACCATCTAGGTAACTCAATTTCTGCTAAGTACCTGATGCAGATGTCTTCTTTATAGTGCATCTTAATTTACCCCTTAGGCTCTTCTTCTTCATCATCATGATCATCATGATCATTGCTTTCTGTATCTTCATCATCCTGATGAATATCCTCCTGTATATGGACCTTTAATGTTGTTCTGATATTTTCATATGCTTCTACTATCTTATCAACTTCTCCACCATCCTGAGTTTTAGCTTTGGCAATGGAGTGCTTGTGGGCTTGACATTTATCTCTGAGGACTTCTAACTTGCCCTTCCAGCTATTTAATGTTTCATTATAATTCTCCACCCTGACTTTGATTCTCATGACCTTGTTCATTGCTTCTTCCATCAGGTGGTTGAGAGGATCTTCGTCCATCGGCTGGAAGTTATTATGCAGGGCTTTTATAGCAAAATCTGCATCTTGGTTCTCAATTTTCCCCTCTACTTTTCCCTCTAAAGCCCCCAGGACTTCTGCTTCAAATGACATCATGTTGTGCAGTTTCATACTGATATCTCTCAACTTATTACTGCACTTCTTCAATACATCACATTCAAATCTGATGTCTTTATACCAAATATCTACCAGCATGGCAGTGTTATTATCTAGTACCTAGTTATTTATTAAAATCTGAGGATTAATCCTCTTTATTTCATTCAAAGCACTCAAGGCTTTCTCTAACTGGAATGACCTTCTTCCAGCCTCCATCTGTAGTTTATCAACCTTCTTTCTAGAGATTCCCAAAGAATTCCACCTCTGCAAAGAGGCTTTCACTACCTCCTCAGCTCCATCCAGTGTTGATGACATCCATTTTCTCATAATTACTAACTCATGCTTCATGAGGTCCAATTTATTAACTTCTTCCTGAGAAATTGTAGTCAATGGGACTGCCTAATCTGATACTGTATTCTCAGGGTTAATCAACCCTTTTATGTATGAATGCAACTGAGCAATGTGCTCTTTATGCTACTTATTTTTCTCCTTTTCTTTCTTCACCCTTTGGGTTAAAGAATCAATTATATTTTTTCTTTCCTGACCTTCTTGGTCTTCATTGGCAAATTCCAAGTGAACTATTGTAATTTGGAACTCTTCCAGGGTGATCTTGCCTTTCTCTTTTTCAACTGTAGGAAGTGCTACGTGGGCGGTCCTTCTTCCCGTAGTAGGATCTCTTCTGATGGTAGATGTTAATCTAGCCTTCCTCTTTGGCTTCATAATGGTTTCTGAAAATAATGTAGAAACATCAAATTCTTGAATTTCAAAACCTAAATCTGTACCTACCTCTTTCTCAAGCCATTGAGGTACTTGATCTTTGGATCCTTGTTGTCGATCATCATCATCATGTGCACACTGATCTCTAGTATCTGCATCTTTTTTTTGTGGAGAGGGTGATTTCCTTATTTCTTCCTCATGATGATCATCATGAGGATTATCTTGTTCTACTTTCTCCTCCTGAGGAGCCTCTTCTTGTGGTGGAGGATCTTGTGGTACATTCACCTGATGATCTTGTAGTTGATCCTACACCTCATCTTCTTTTGTTTCATCCACCTTGGTAATTTCCTCATCTTGAGGTATACTTGTATCCGTAGATATCATTGTATATGTCTCACGTGCATCTACCTGATCCTGGATCACATTTTGATCTGCACATGTTGTATCTACCTCCTGGGTCTTTAGGTCCTCATGACCGGATATATCTTGATCACCTAATGTTTCTTGAGTCTAGGGAACAACATCACCTAATGTATCTTTATCCTCTCCACCCTTTTGCTGGACTTCAACTATTTTGGGCTCATCAGATATATCTTGTTGTTGTTGGCCCATATCTGGAGTGTTGCTCTCCACTTCTGTCAACTTGACTTCTTCAATATTTTTTTCCTTCTTAGGTGCACCTACTTGATGTTCACGACTTTCATCCTCCTTGTGTGTTAGGTCTATCACTGCAGGGCTAGTCACCTGATCAACTAACTTATCCAGCCCAATTTGTTGGGCTGCCCTTTCTAGGCTATTCTCTTTCTCTTGCTTCACTTGCTTCAACTCTTCTAATATCACCCTCTGTGAGGATGGGGTTCCATGTGGAGTTATGCGAGTACTTGAAGCAAGGGTCTCCATCTGCTGAGAGGCCACGTTTTCTACCACCTCGTCATCTGATAGGTCCACAGTCTCCTCTAGTGAGAAAGGACTGCCTTGACTTGCTCTAGTGGTTTCTTTAACTTGCTCTTTAGCCTTCTCAGTTTTAAACTGTATGATGGTAGGAAGTGGCACATCATGTTGCAACTCTTTCCTAAACACTTCACTACCTGCTCCCCTTAATATTACAGGGTCATGTCTTATTTCACCCCTCATATGTGTTCTGGGTTTCTTAGGGGTGGATGCCATTAAAGGCGCCTTCCTTTTCCTAGTGACCATCATGGGGTGATCTTCTGCAGGTTCTTTAGTCACTAGCTCCTCCTCAATAAGGATATCTTCTTCCTCATGTTGCTTTGAGGATTGGCCTACATCTTGTATTTCTGGAGTATCCACAGCCGGCCTCAAGATCCTTTTAGTCTTTTGTTTATCATCTAGAGGTGGTCCAGATGAGGCTGATGTCTGTCCTGATGCAGATGCATCCTCAACTGGTCTATCAATTCTTTCAATTATTACCCCTTTGGGTTCATTATCAGTCTTCTTCTTCCCTCTGGGAGGTCATTTTCCTTGTTTCTGGGGACGCATCCATTCTCCATTAGATTTTCTCTTCTCTCCAAGAAAGTCATCATATTCCTCATCAGGAATCTCTTGTCTTTTCCTCTTGTTATCTACTGTGATGGTCATCCCCTTCTTCTTCAGTATACTTATTTGCTTATCTACCCATGCTTGGGTCAACTGCAGTACCCCACCTTTAAACTAACTAATGAAATGTCTTCAAGTTACATCAAATCAGGGGTGGAAATGGTGTCATTATCCACCTTATTGTCCTCATATTCATTGGACATGATCTTACCATAATCCCTCTTAAATTTTGTAGGCACTGGAATACAACCAAATGTCTTGATCTGGTTGAGGGCGAGTCTCTGATATTTTCTCATTCTAACCTCATGCTCATCCTCACAATCTGTCCAGAAATCCTCTAAGTGCTTCTTATGGATGGGTTGACCCATAATCTTTTGCATCCTTCCATAGGGTTCGTATGATCTAGCCAATCAAAATGGCTATAAGTTCATCATGTTCAGACCTCCTATGGCCTTCTTTATGTTTTCAGAATCTGGGCACATGTACGACTCTATAGTTACTGGAAACAATATTGGAGGTATTTTCTTGTTTTCCTTGTATGCATCCAGTATTGTACATATCTGCCTCACGAACTCCATCAGGACTACCCCATCAATAGGGTCCCTGGGTAACATCAAGGGCTAGCCCTCAAAACCTTCTATTCTTATGCATGAAAATGTGGGAGACTGGATGAACTAGGCACCATGTCTATATATAACCTCTTGAGCTTCCATGCTCAGTCTTTTAGTCCTATCCTCCTCCATTATCTTGACCAGATGCATAGAAAATGCATCATTCACTAATTTTTAATCTAGGAGGTAGTTTATTCTTTGCAACTGAGGATAATGATCCCAAATATGGGCATCATTCAAACTACCATCGATCTTTCCAACAGTGGTAAGTGCATCAAATGTACCTTTATATGCACATGAATATACAATATAGGAAGTCATGTAAAATGAACAGTCCAGGCCTCCTAGGTTCATTAGCTGTTCATATAGGGCATCACTGATGATCTTAGCCCATAATGGCTTGTTGTCTATGTAAATGCACATCATTATAACCCCATACATCCATTCTTTGAAGCTTCTAGCATTAGGCTGGCCTGTCACTCTGTTGAGTAGGGCAATCATATATTGATATTCATCATCAAAATCAAATTTGTACAAATGCACTGGCAATTTAGCAAAGGCAATGTAAGGGATGTTCTTTGCTCTCCACTAGTACATGCTCTTTCTTGCAGTCTTCTTGTTATTTGTGTATTCAATCTCCAGCTTCTTCAGATCCATGCTGACTACCTTCTTTCCTAGTGGGAGATTAAATGTAGATGCAATCCCCTTGATGGACAGATTTGCATATACCCTGCCATGTTTTTCTACTTTCCTTGTTTGTGGGTTGTAATTCTTGGCACATTCAATTACCAACTCTGGAGTTTCCATAGCATAAGGAAATCCAGCTACATGCCACATTCCTAACACAAATATGCTATCCAGTAGGGTATCATCTTTATCCTCACTCATCTTGGATGACCATGCCGCCATATCTGTATTTCCCTGATGAGTATCCCCTAGGACACCATATTTGAACTATACTCCTTTTGGTTGAGCAAACATAGGTTTGATAAATTCTGCATCAGACTTGTTCTTCCTGACATCTTCCATGGCTTCCTGCAATGAATACAACTAGTCTCACGATACATTTATATCCATTCATATACAACATTATATGTTCACAGCATCATGCATATTATACTTATTAAGCTCTATTTCACCATGATATGCATACTTACAGTTCAACCTACTTGAAAAACATCCTACCTAGACATGCAAAAAATGACAACAGGAGGGTTTTTAATTACTTACCTGATTACACTTTACTCCTGTGTTAAGCTGATGATTACGAAAAGGGTTCAAATACCAGTAATGATCACGTGTTCTATTCTGTTGTAGGCTATATACGTCCGCAAGTAGCTCATACAAGGGTTTGAATGTCTGCACTGTAAATTCTCATTTTATGTCAAGGTAAATGCGAAATGACCTTGGAAATTCACTTTTATCCTCATTATTAGGGCAAATTAGGGCAACACAGGGTTCATTCGATCATATCCATTGATCTTCTGCTATAAATCTACGAACTTTTCTAGGTATTTAGATCGTGTTTGCAATCGGCGAGAATCCACCTACTGCATTTATGGCATTTAATGTTGTGCAGAAAGATGAGGGGGGTGATCTTTAGAAGATCAGGGGATATTTGAAATATCACCCCCTCGATGTAATATCGGGTGATGTTGAGAATATCAGGTGATATTCGGAACATGACCCCTTAAAAGTAAAGTGACCCCCCTTTCAAAAGATTAGGATGATGTCACTGTCATGCTATTGTACAAGGGTGATCGCTTGGAAATATATCTCCGCAAGGTAAAAAGGATGATGATGTCATCGTCAGGGTGATTTTTTGTTTATCGGGATTGGATGACGTCATCAGCATATTGGCTCTAGGGTGATATTTTGCACCGAGGTAATCTTTGAAATATCAGGTGATGTTTGAAATATCAGGTGATATTCAAAATATGACCCCCGCAAAATATATGGAGCTGACCGACGGGTAAATACCACTATCACTTAAAATTGACTTCCAGATCTCTAGACAAATGATTATCAGGTGATAAAATTGGATAGGGGTGATCTTTGATAAGATGATTGATATTTGTAATATGACCCCCCTTCGGAATATCAGGTTTGACCAGGACTATGACTTGTCATAACTTTCGTTCCCTAAGGAAAATCAGGGTGATCCAAAAGGCAAACCTGCATGAAATTTTGTACTATTTCCAACCATGAGGTTGTTGATATGAAATACTAACTTTGACAAACTAACCTCATCATGATGACTTACCCAGCCTTCTTATGCATGATCACCTACATGACTTACTTTGACCAGACTGCCGAAAAGTAGAAAAAACACAAGCCAAGCCAAGCAAAAAAGTTGGGTCCCTGTTTTGCCAAGTCAAAATGGGGCATGTTGTGTAACCAAATAATAGTACATAGATGCATTGATGATGTCTAAGAAAACCATCAAACTCAAGGGAATATCCTACGAATCTGCCCTTAAGGGCCCTCTATTTATGGATCTCCTACTACACCTTAAGAAACCACTCATCCTTAGGCAGATGTTGTAAGATGCGCTCTCTCAAGTCCGCACTCAAGGTCAAGGTCAGGATCTCGTGGCGCCTCTAACTCAAAGCATCAGTGACCACGTTCTCCTTCCCTTTGATGTAGTGGACATCAAAGTTGTACTCGCATAAAAACTCCATCCAACGCCGCTGGCAGGCATTCAAATTCAATTGTGTGAATATGTACTGCAAGCTATGGTGATCCGAATGGAGCTCAAAGCGACAACCCAAAAGAAAGTGTCTCCAACGAACAAGAGCATATACAATTGCTGCAAGCTCTAAATTATGAGTAGGGTAGTTCAGCTCATGTGTCTTGAGCTTACACGACTCATATGCAATTGCTCTACCACCCTACATAAGAACGGCTCCCAAACCCTCAAGTGATGCATCTGTGCAAGGGTAAAAGCAAGAAACTCAGTCCACATGTAGGGGAAGTCGCACAGGGAAAAAAATTGCCGACAGGAATGGGTACCCATTTTCAAAGAAACGGGTACCTGTTTAGGAACGGGCGCCTGAACCTAAACGGGTACCCGTTTAGTAACAAGTACCCATTTAGCAACGTGCACCCAAGCCTAAATGGGTACCCATATAGCTTTGGGTGCATGTTACTAAATGGGTACTCGTTACTAAAAAAGTATATATTTTTAAAAAATAGCCCTACGGGCTCATTTTCTTCCACTCCAGCCGACAGCAACAGTGACAGCAGAAGGCATAGAATGGGTACACGTTGTTGAAGGATAAATGAGCACAATACCAGAGTTTTTTTTGCCCTGTCACCTCCTCCCACCACCTTGTCACTACTGAGCTCCTCCAGGTTGGTTCTTTGCTAGTTTTTAGCTTGTTTTAGATGTTTTTTTTGTGATTGTAGGATTAAAATGAAAATTAGGCTTTCACTTGTTATTAGAGTTTTATGATTTTTTTGTGATTGTATGTTACTGTAAACCCTAAAACTATGTTACTGCAAACCTTAAAACCATGTTATTGCAAACCCTAAAAAACCTAAACTATAAACCCTAAGAAACCAAATTATAAACCCTAAAACCATGTTGTACTGTAAACCCTAAAAACCTAAACTATAAACCCTAAAAAACCAAATTATAAACCCTAAAACCATGTACTGCAAACTCTAAAAACCTAAACTATAAACCCTAAAAAACCAAATTATTAACCCTAAAACCATGTTGTACTACAAACCCTAAAAACCTAAACTATAAACCCTAAAAAACCAAATTATAAAGATTTAATTTTGTGTGAGTATGATTCGAATGCATTCAACTTTTCAATGACTTCTAATGGGAACGTAATAGCATTCAAAAGAAGCTTTATGAATTGAATTGTTGTGGTCAAACAAAATTTTATATTGAATTGACTTGAAATTCCAAACAAGCCACTCTTCCATCCTCCTAAAAATGCAAACTACTAATAAAAATATCTTATAATTACTTTACTATATATATCTTCATCATCATTTACTAGTATTCCATTTATGACCTCTACAACTGTTATTGCTTTTGAGGATCCTATAATTTCATTTGAATCCCATGCCATGCCCATTGACTACATAGTTCTCCATCTCTTAGATTCTCTCCGCTTTAAGCATTCTTTTCCTCCTATTAATTCTATTGCAACCACTTTCATTATCCACATTTCTATTATCATTATTCTTACTAGCATTATTTGTATTTATTACCTTATGCTATGTAGAATTCCATGATTTGTCCATGCTTGTATTTCTCATCTCACTTTCCTAATATCAAATCCCACTTTTGATTCCTATAGGCTTGTAGGTGGATCTTTCATGTTTTCATTCATCAAGTGTTGAGTTCCAAAGAGTTAGCTTACCATGAGCCACATTGAAAAGAAATACATTCTTCAAAAGTTATTAACTCATTTGCATGTATACCCATCTATCATGTCATCACTAGCCTAGTCTAATCTTTAGTGATGAGCCCTTGCATATTACTCTAGTTGCATGGGGTTAGACCTAGGAGGTTGTTGGCCCATGCCCCAAAGTGCAAATTTTTATGTTTCTTATGTGCCTTATTGCTTTGGTAAACCCTACATTGACAAGTGATTGGAAATATTATACACTGGGGTTTCATGTTTGTTTGATTAGGCTTTTAGTCTAGGCATTTGTCTTAATGAGATTCAAATTGTCTTGTGTATGTATTTCTCCCACAAAAGCATGTAAATTTGATGTATCTTTAGATTTTGTTTGCTACTAAAAATATAATCCCTCTCTTCTAGAAATATTACTCAAACTAAGAAAAGGGGAATAAAATAGATCTCAGGTAGAGAATATGAAACATCGACAAGGAGAGAACAACTTTGAGCCAAGTCATAGGGTATGGTATCCCCTCTTCTTTTTCAAGATTTGTAGAACCTTGGAGGGTGATCCTTGAGGTCTCTCTAACAGGATAATTAAAAAGAAATGAAGAAATATGAATAAGTTCTTAGAAACCATGAATAAACCTACAAGACCTCACAATAAGATGTACATAAGCATGCATACCCCATCTTATGTGAAAAAGCCACCTTTGTCCTTCCTAAATCTTTCCTTCACAAGATTATCATGGTTGTTCAAATTGTGAAGGTAAAGCAATCATTTAGGAAAATGGTGGTGTGATTGAATGGAAGAGATAGAGGGTTAAACCAAGCATTAGAACTCTTACATCTCATGAAATATCAATCTCATTATTTTAATAGTAGAGTAGTTTTATTCAAGCAGTAGGTGCATGACCTTTTAATAAGTTGTTGGCTTCTTTTTGAAGTCCTTTGATTTTCAATGACAATGATAAACTGTGCATGGGAGACATGTGTTTGAGAAGATAGATTAAATAAGGGTATACAAGATATATTTAGGGTTTAGGCATCATCATTTGATCATATTATATGATAAACTTGTGCATGTTTAATTTGATTTAATGTGATAAATGATCAAAGGGTTAGATTTAATGTGATAAATAATGTGATAAATGATCAGAGGAAATAATCAATTATAGTTAAACAAACTTGAGACAATGGAAATAGAAATTCACACCGAATTAGGAAATAGTAAACTATAAATTCAAGGGTTTAGATGCACTTTTAGGAGATCATTACCACTACTTGTTCATGGACTCAAAATAAACATTAACTAATAAATATTTGGGTGTGTTTAGAATAGTTTACTAATTTAACTTCTCTATCTAGAAACCAATCAAGACAAAAAGTAGAAGATGGTGCAAAATAGTAAAATAAGTCACAATTGAGCTTAACTAAGCTAGAAGTAGGATAATAGAGAAATGGGAAGAATACACTTGGCATGGGCTATCATGCACTTTTAAATTTGGACCATATAAGGTGTCAAAATGTTTCCATTATAATTTTGAGAAAAATGATGATAGGACAAGGTTTTTAGGAAGAGTGACACCTTGGGTGTCACATGGCCCTCTCCTAGTACCTTGGTGTATGACTAGGACCTAGAAGGCAACCTTGTCCACTATGTGAAAATGATCTAAAAATTTAGACATAGCTTCATCTTGTGATTTTTTGCATAACTTCCTCTTGGTAATTTGTGAGATTTTTTCTAATTATTCCATATTTTATCTATAAATACAAATTCTATAGAAGAATCCCTCTAAAAAATGGTTAAAGAGGAATGAAGTAGGAAGGAGAATATAATATTTTAGGGAAATGTTGGATTAATTTAAGAGACATTGGTATGAAAAACTAAAGCTAGGTAAACCAAGGTTTGAAGGAGAAAGAGGGAATAGGAGATGCAAAAAGAAGACTCAATGAAAAAAAGTAAAGGGGAATAATATGGATATAGAGAGGACTAATATGGGAGAAGAAAAGAAATAATATGTCCAAGATACTTGATGAAAAATAAAGTAGAAATGAGAATCTAAAATGAAATTGAGGAAAGAATATGGTTTAGAAAGAGGTAAGGAGAAGGAATGTGGGTTTGAAAAGGGAAGATAAAATGTATAATAGAGGAAGAATGGAGTTAAAACCAACAAATATAGTAAACACTAACATTCCTACACTTATTCAAGAAAGATGGCTCCAAAATAGCAATCAAGTGGAAACTTCACAACTTTTCTATGTTTAAATGGGGAGAGGGAGGCCTATTTTATATATTTTCATACAAAAATAGAAGGAAATAATGTGATATTTATGATCAAATGGTTAGATTTAATGTGATAAATGATCAAAGGAAATAATCAATGATAGTTAAACAAGCAAGACAATGGAAATAGAAATTCGTGCACCGGATTAAGAAATAGTAAACTATAAATACAAGGGTTTAGATGAACTTGTAAGAGATGGTTACCACTACAAATGGACTCAAATGGTTTAAATAAGGGTATACAAGATATATTAAGGGTTAAGGCATCATCATTTGATCATATTATATGATAAAATTGTGCATGTTTAATTTTCAAGTATTACTTGCTCTCTAAATTCATGGATATTTTAAACTTTCATTTATAGATCTATTAGATTAAGTTTAAATTTATAGATATTTGTTTGTAAGTTTTTAATATGTATATATTTGTGAAATTATACATTTGTAAGTTTTTTATATGGATACATATTTGAAAATTTGCAGGAGACATCTAATGGATGACCAAAGTCTAGATGAATTTTTAATAGATGACATTCTTTATGAAAACCCCCCACCCCCTCCACTTGATGAGGCCCAATTGCGGCAAAACATTAATGAAAATATTAATACAATTAAGTGTTGGCAAGAGACACTATATGGATTCATGTATTTTGTCATTGATGGCAACAAAGGTTATCCCACACATCCGCAAGACATGATGAGTCTCTACTGGAAGTCAAATTGAAGAAGTGTTATGATCCAGTAAGCAAGAACAGAGCAGTCAGCAAGGTCTGACAGTCAGGTCCGGATCTCTCAAAGGAAGTAGCTCAGTGAAGTGCGGATTTGGGGAAGTCAAGAGGAGTACCTTGACTAATAGATTCCAAGGATTTAGCCTCTGGTGATAGAAGGATGAAGAGATATGAGCACTTGAGTGATGGGTTCCTATTTGGCAGAGTAGACAGAGGAAGAACTATACCGGCAGAGTGTTAGACCCAAATCCGGAAGAGATATTGCTGATGACTAAGTTTCTTAAGGTGTCATTCATGATTGGCCAACATGATTGATGACTTCTACAAGCATATCTTAGATCCGCATCACTTGGTAAGCAAGGATCCAGCCCACAGATCAAAGCTTGGGAAAAATATTAACTATTCCGGATGCCGACTAGAAAGGTGGTGAGATTACTTGTGTGGATATATATACTAGATGAATTTAGATATGAAGGTGTGTGTTGTGAATGAATAGTTGTGTGAAGAAAAATAGAAGAGAAGTGTGAAGGCAGTGAGACAGGTCCGGAATGTGACAGGATAGCTAAACCAAAAGAAAGCAAGAATGAAGTGCAGTAGATCAGTTTATTGAGCTCAACCAGAACTGAATCCTAGCATGTGTAGATGCTTCTCATCAGTTCAAACATTGTGTTATCTTCCTCTCTTGTAGGCAGTGAGCCTCTTGTGAGCAGTGTGCTCAGGCAGTGAGCCCTAAATTGGCAGGTGTCATTTTCTACTTCTATTCTTCTAATAGAGAATACATTCTTGGGTTAATCACCTCGTGGTTTTCTCCCTTAACAGGGTTTCCACGTCAAAAATACTGTGTCATGTGTATTTCCATTTCATGGTTATGTTTGCTTATTTAAATTGATGCTGCATTAATTATTAAGAAAGTTCAGAAAGATAAAATAATTAAGATAACTAATTCACCCCCCTCTTAGTTATCAACATTAAGGAGAACATTAATTTGATTAATAATCAACCTCACTTGATGCCTCCTCATGTGGTTTGGTTTGCATCTTTGATGCAAACCATTATTGATTCTGTTAGGTCTATCAATGCAGACCTAAATAGATTTCACCTTTGGCGGGAGAAGAGGATGCAATTCTATACAAGTCTTTCATATATAGACATCCATGACCTCCACATAACAAAACAAACATTAGCCCCATTTTTTCGTCACCCAAAAATTATTCAACCTATAGCTACAACAAAAAAAAGAATATCAATTAAGTGGTGTATGCATGAGGCAATTTTGAGACATTTTTGGGATCAGTGGTGGATGGTGTTTGATCACCCACCACATGCTAATTGTGAGGTATCGCTATATTTTTTTGAGAAAATTATGGGTGGAGTTTCAATTGGGTCAAAAACCCAATTATTTTGATATGAGAGAATTTTAGGATGTTGGTCGTGGCATGCCACAACATAGACCAGGGGCATGAGTTGACCCCAATCGATCCATTCCTCCTACTCCTATGGTTGCTCCTATTTTGCCCACGATTCCTACACCTATTCAGCACCAGGCAGTGTTGTTGACATTAGAAGCATTGAGTAGACTCTCGGGCAATCTCACTAAACAAGCTGCCCACATGGCAGATGAATTCAATGGTGGAGAGCATCATGGAGGAGTCGATGCATCTCATCATAGAGCCTCATGCATGTCAGGGGCACATTTGTGTACAAATTGCAATCAACTGTGTTATGGTCCTGCTCCTACATCCACATCAGATGTAGCTACAACAGAAGTGGAGTCATACTTGGATCTACTATATTCGAATGATAATCCTACACAGGTACATTGACCATATTTTATTAAATATTTCAAGTGCATAATTTGAACGTATCAAAATTTATATAAATAATTTAATGAATTAATATATAATTGTGAACTCTTTGTTGTACAGATCTCAAGTCACTCTAGGGCCACATCACGATTTGATACATTGAGTTTTGCATCGACAGCTGTAGAGATTGGCACACCTTACAAGGTAAACCAATATATCTTAACCCTAAAACCATATGTATCTAATTCTAGCTTAAATTTTCTTCTTGAAACTTATCAATATTATATTTTAAATTAACAAGTGTATAAATAAATAAATAACTATATGTACATGTATGTGAAACACTACTATTGCAGCAAGGCTCAGGTCATGTGGCAGTTCCCATGTCTGACCGACCACGTGGCTCAGGTGTTTCTTCCACTGATCCTCCATCGTCAGTTGTTTTAGCATTCATTTATGTTTAGGGTTTTGAGCTTGAGCCACTAGCGGTGCCTGCACAAGTATTCAGGTTTCAAGCATTTAGATATGGAGGCACCTTCCCAAAGAATCCAAAATTTCCAACATTTTCAGCTTCTGTAGTGGTAAAATTGTGAAAAATTAGCTAAGTACAGGTGTCTTTGTATATACAAAGGGGTTTGTATGTACATACAGGTCAAAATGTGCATTGGCAGGTCAAAAATCTATCGCCCTTTGAAAAATTGAGTTAGGTGCATTTTTTATTGTATATCAGGCTCTAAAAGGTGCATATACAAAGGGGGAATCTTTCGCAGATTCTGGGGAATATTCCCGCTTTGTATATCAGGTTATATACAAAGCAAAATATACAAGGAGGTGCAAATATACATTTGCTACAGTGGCGAGGCAAAGATGCATGTGGTGGGGCTCGCGGATATGCAAAGGAATGATATACAATGACCGATATACATTTGGTGGGGTCTACCTCACATGCAAAGGGCTTTGTATCTCATATACAAAGGAGAATGTATATGTGATATACATTCGAAACATACAATGGTTAGATACAAGGAAAAAATACATTGCAAGAATATTCTCTAAGGATTCCTTGTTTGTATGTACAAAGTAAAAGGATGCAAAGTTCAAACATACAAGGGAAATATACATTCATCGCATATTCTAGAAAGATTCCCTGCTTGCATGTTTGTGTTTGTATATTCGGCATACAAACAAAATATACAATAAAGAATATACATTCTGGACCTAAAGGAGAAATCAAATGCAGTTAATAATGTTTCAGGTCTGCAACATGTATATTGGGTGCTTGTATGTGCCAATGTATAAGCAAAGATACAAAGGCTAGATACAAGCCGGATTTCAAAGCAACTTCAAAATGCTTTATAAAATTTGAAATCCGCGCCTTATATGTATAAAGTGAATGTATATGTAGATATACATTGAGATATGCAAGGAAAGAAGATGCAGGGTGGACCTGATTGAAAATTCCAATTTGCTCTATAATTGACTGGGGTCCGCCTCGTATATTAAACTGTTGCATGTATATGCATTTTGCATATACATAGGATTTTTGAAAGGTGAATAGTGGCGATTGTATATGCATATGTTTTTTGCATATACAAGGGCAAAAGTGGCAAAATGGTGATTGGAAAAGTCAGCGATGGATGCATAGGGTGCCGACGTGGCACGACCTCATTGGTGGGTGACTTTTCAGCAAGCTTTGGAGCTATTAAATCTCAGTGACAGGAAGATGATTGATGACTAGTTTTGTATTTTACTGTAGCGATGGGTTTCTTTGCATCTGTGGCTGCGTTTGGGCAGGAAAAACTCCTAAGGCACGCCACTGAGGATCTGCGGGTAGCTGAGCAATAATAGTGACATCTGCAAGATTTGGGTCGACGGTGGATAGGTCAACCATGATTTTTAAGAGGAAAGTCCCCGAGCGGCGGCCCAGATCCTAATTTTACCTGCTCTCTTCCTCTACTTCTCGGCTGCATTCATTTTTTGAGCGCCATTTCTCATGTGTTGTATCTGGAAAAATTTTGATTTGCCTTGTAATTAATTTTGATGAGTACACAGTCATGGTATAAAGGCCAAACTGTGTCACTCTTTTTGTGTAAATAGTGAAAAATAGGGCATCTCCTGGGTTGTTTTATCTCATTCTAGAGTTTATGAGTTGCATCATGAGTGTATTTTGCACGTATGTTCAGTTTCATGTTGATATAGATGAAAAATGCTCTTATGAATGTGTATCTATTTGTCTCCTTCGCTGCATGCATTTCCTTCTTTTGAATCTGGCTGCTAAGGGTTTCTCAGATTCTAGGGTATAAGTTTCTGTATCATATGCTTCATCTCTGACTTCCATTCAAGGAGTGGATTAAATTGTTTTAGGTTAAGCATGGAGAAGGTTGTTTGTCGGCAGGGATATCTATAAGTAGAGGCAGCTGAATACTCATTCTTGGGTGATGTTTGTAAGGCAAACATCAGATCCAACCCCTTGAAACTTGAACGCTAGTTGCAAACCATCTGTTGTATACGTCTAGTTGACTCCTTGTCCTGAGATAAGCACCGGTCTGCACCTGAGTTAGTAGTTATGATCCAAAACCCCTTGTCTTGCATCCATATAATATCCATTCATTCCATAATTTCAACCTGTTAGTTGTAGGAGTAGGATTAGGAACCCTTGCATACTCTCATCCCTAACCAGTCAGATATGTCCAAGAAAGTTGCCAACTTGTGATCTATCATTTACATCTTGGTCCACACATGAGAGTATTATGCCTGTTGCTGTCAAGCTAAATCTTCCTGTCATTTGGAGAGTAAATGTTACATCTTTATCAAATAGGGACACCCCCCTTGGTGCAGCAAAACCAGAAGTGAAGGGGAGGCAACTCACGCAACCTCCCGTATCTGTTGGCCGGATCCGCCTGTGCATTGGAACTGGCAAACCCTCTGCCAATCCAGAAAAATAACCAACAAGTTGTTATGCCTGAGTATTCCCTGGTGTGTGTTTTAAAAAATTGTTCTAAATTTGTACTAAGTTTCTTTTTTGAGTTTATATAAATTTATATATGCACCCATATATATGTAAGTGCAGGATGATAGGAGTGTGACTATTGGTTAGGTTGCTAGTCAGGGGCAATTTCATGAGCCATCCACACATTTTGAGGTCCTAAACTTTACTAAATTTTTTGTGCAATTTCTAGGTCTTTATATGCTAAATAAATTCTAACTTATTTCAAACTTGCTTTATTTGAAATTCTAGCAATTAGCAGCTCAAACTTTTGGTCAAGAAGATGAAACAACTATACCACCTGCACAACAAAATGCGGGAGTAGATGAGCATGATTGCATGGTAATTTAAATGCACACTTTAAAGCCTACATTTAAATATTTAATTTCATATTTTTTATAAATTAAATTAAATTTGGATGGTAACCTAATTCTTGAGTGTTTTAAATTTGAATATCCAGGAATTAGCATATGATGCTTTACGATCACTTGGGCAACAGAATGTGGGAGGAGATGACCAACATCATATGGTAATTTAATCATACATTAAAGTCTAGATTTAAATATTTAATATGAGTATTTTATAAATTAAATTAAATCTTCAATCAAATGAAATTCAAAATGAAATTTACATTTCAGAAGCACATGTATGTGTCATTTTAAAAAAATTTAAATCTGATTGCAAGTTTCTTTCTCTTGTGTACAGCATGAGGTAGATCCATCTATTTCATGAGGAAGAAAGAGGCCTCTTTCAGATTTGAACTTGAGTGATGATCATACCTGACATAGATTTTTATTTCATAGATTAAACTGTATGATGTGCACATTATTTTTTATATATGCCGTGCCAGGACTTTGACTATATATGTCGAACTTGCTATTACATGTACACTTCTAGATATATTTCAATATTTCATGAACTATGATTTGTATTTATTTATATGCTGATGATGAGTAGATGTTTTAGTACACATTTCATGGGTCCTACCTATATTTTATAGTATTTCATGGACTTATCTAGATAGATCTACATGTATATATTATTGAGTATATGCTTGAATGTATTTTAGTATGGTAGATAATATGTTAAAGATAATATATGTTAAATATGCTTCATTGTTCACTTCTAGATTATAAATTATTTAATTGAGACATGTTAGAAGATTTCTCTCTACTACATTTTTTAATTTAAGAAGTGATTATGCATTATGGTTCAATAGTTCTTGAAATAGTGAACAATCTATTAACTGCCTCAAACCTAAATTAAGTTTTAATTTACATAGTGGAATGGATAGGTTTGGTGTTACAATTATCTAATAGATAAGTTTGGTGTTACAATTATCTAATAGATAAATTTAGGGCACTTTATAACAAGGTAATTTACCTAGGATAAACCTACAAAATCATGATAAAATGATAAGGATACATGTTAGACTCACTTTGATAGTGTCCAAACAAAATCTTCCTTAAAAAAACATTCAAAACATGATTCAACTGAAGCATTCAATTCTTGTAGAGAAACTAACTCTTTAGAAGAAACTAGAAGGAAATTCAAATCTTATCCACATAATATAAGCTACAAAAAAATTTATCACAATCCATTTTCCAATTTTTCCTATTTTTGACAATCCATTTTCCGCATTATGGTTCAATAGTTCTTCTTGAAATAGTGAACAATCTATTAACTGCCAAAATTAATTAAATTTTTTCATTTATATTTATATTCAAAATTCAAAATTCTAATACATCACCTCACAAACCTAAATTAAATTAATTTATATAGTGGAATAGATAGGTTTGGTGTTACAATTATCTAATAGATAAGTTTGGTGTTACAATTATCTAATAGATAAATTTAGGGCACTTTATATAACAAGGTAATTTACCTAGGATAAACCTACAAAATCATGATAAAATGAAAAGGATGTTAGACTCGTGCTTTGATAGTGTCCAAACGAAATCTTCCTTAAAAAAACATTCAAAACATGATTCAAATGAAGCATTCAATTCTTGTAGAGAAACTAACTCTTTAGAAGAAATTAGAAGGAAATTCAAATCTTATCCACACAATATAAGCTACAAAAAAAATTATCACAATCCATTTTCCAATTTTTCCTATTTTTGACAATCCATTTTCTGCATTATGGTTCAATAGTTCTTCTTGAAATAGTGAACAATCTATTAACTGCCAATATTAATTAAATGTTTTCATTTATATTTATATTCAAAATTCAAAATTCTAATACATCACCTCACAAAACTAAATTAATTTAATTTACATAGTGGAATAGATAGGTTTGGTGTTACAATCATCTAATAGATAAGTTTGGTGTTACAATTATCTAATAGATGAATTTAGGGCACTTTATATAATAAGGTAATTTACCTAGGATAAACCTACAAAATCATGATAAAATGATAAGGATGTATTAGGGATTATCTTCAAGTTCTATTGAGTGGGTATTAGGGATTATCTTCAAGTTCTTAATAACATCTTTGATTGGTCATGAAGGCAAGTGACTATTAGGGATTGTTATGACAATCATATAGGTGTTTGGATGACCACTTATGCATTTTACAGTCCTCTCTTGTTTCATTAGGACAATCCTATAATTGGTTTGGTAGCCTCTTATGAATTTCATGAAGGCCACTTGTTGCCATAAATACATGTCTATCTAACTAGCATATGGCCATTTAGAATGATATAAGATCATCAATCACTGTGAAAACCTCTTGACTAACATGATTACTTTATTGTTTCATGAGTGTCCTATTTGTTTCATGACTATCCTATTTGTTTTATTATTGTCATATGGATTTGGTAAAATGGACTTTAGATGATATAACCTCATTATGACTGATTTTTAGATTTGAATTTCTCTTATGAGAACATCTCAATGATTTACGACAGTTTAGATTGGATATGGCAATAATCTTCATGCATGACAATAATCTTCTATTTGCTATGATAATGAGTAACCTTTATGGTAGTCATTTAGTTTGAAATAATGACTATTTACTACCTTACCTATGCATGATAACCCTCATTATTACCTTAGCAGTCGTAAATAACTCTACAACACCAATGACTACACCTAGTTAATATAATAGCACAATCCCATATTTATTAGTGATAGCATTAGACTATTCAAGACAATGATTGAAGGATATAGAGGAGGACCATGGCATTCACAGAGGTGATATTAAACCATGTTTCAAATATGCAAACTATCCTAGGACTATTTCCCTTTAACTATCATGACACTACTTTTCAACTTTTGTGCATTTAAATAATATAAAATAAATGCTAAATCAACACATCTCAAAACATAGATAAAGTGGTAGAAAAATGATAGAAAAATACAAACTATATACTTATTGAACCTCTACACTAATATCATTTGTGGTAATCATAAAATAATATTCAATATGTGAAAATTAAATACGGGTACATGTTCTTAAAAACATAACGGGTACCCGTTATGTAACGCGTACCCGTTTTATAACAGGTACGCGTTATTTGAAATTGGAAATCTCCCACTGCCTTTTCCCTTCCCTTTGCTTAGGTTTTAGGCTTGGGATAGGCATGGTTGGCTGACCTTGAGCCTTGGACCTGCAAGTTTTTTTGTAAGTACAGAACAAGAAGAAACATTGAGTTTACCTATATGGCTGAGGACCTTTTTTTCTGAATTTTTTTACGAAATGAAAACCCATTACAGATGACATTGTCTAGTTTTCAAATATGTAATTTTTTTTTGTTATTGGACATGTTTTTCTATTTATTATTTAATTTATGTGCAAACTAGTCCAAAAACTTGAAATGAAAGGTGTTTGTATTTTTTTAATAACTTTTAATTTTTAAATTTAAAAAAAAAATTTATGTCATCAATCTACACATCATTCTTTACACAATGAATTTTTTTTTTTAATTTTATAATTTTTTTTGCTCAAATTATGTTGGCTGTACACGAGGGGTTTTCAAAAGTAGCAATCAGGCCTAATAAAAAATTATTTGGAAAAAAATTATAAAAAAATATCCTCATCAAACTTCACTGTACTACACATATTTTTCCAAAAGGATTTTAAAAAATAATTTTATTTAGGTCAAATTATGTTGGTCATACACGTGCATGGTATGGTTAAAAAAAGAGACTTTTAAATAGTCATGTTTAGAAATGCCCATTGAAAATCAATTTGTATCATCTGGGTATTGAAAAAAATTACATATTTGGAAACTAGACTTCGAGTACTAAATTTTATATTTAGTGACTTTTTTAAAGATTCCATCTCTAAGTGCTTCAAATTTTAAGGTCAAATGTGACAAATTCTGAAAATCAGGGAAAACACTTCCACTTTTTGGCCAAAAAGTGGACCCAACTTCTTGCACTGACCCGCAAACTACAAAATCCTCGATAGGATCTGGAACCGCTAAGATGGGAGCACTAATAAGATGCTCCTTGAGGACCCCAAAGGCCCTCTCACACTACTCGGTCCAAGTAAAACTCTTCCCTTTCTGCTGAAGGGAAGTGATGGGGTGCGCTATCCTGGAAAAGCCCTCTACGAATCTACGGTAATAACTAACTAATCTCATGAAACTCCTAACCTCTGTCACACTAGTGGGTATTGACCAATCTTGAATAGCTCTGATCTTCAATGGATCTATAGAAATGCCATTGCCTGATAGGATGTGCCCCAAGTACTGCACCTCTGTCCTGAAGAAGGCACACTTCACCAGGTTGCCATATAGCTGCTGCTCTCGCAAGCACTGCAAAACCTGACACAAATAATCCACATGCTCCTCCTCGGTCCATGAATAGATCAAAATATCATTGAGAAAGATGATCACAAACCGATCCAAGTAAATGCAAAACACCCGTTCATGAGACTCATGAACACTGCAGGGGTGTTCGTCAAATCGAAGGGTACCACTGTGAACTCGTAATGGCCATATCTGGTTTGAAAAGTAGTCTTATGAATATCTGCCTCTATGATGTGCAATTGGTGATGTAGTGAGGGAACCCAGAGAAATCTCACAATCTCTAACTAAGGTATCTACTGACATCCTGGCCCCAGAGGCCAACTCAACCTCCCACCTAATGTCCTACCTAGAAGCCACTAGCTGCAACGTCCCACTAACGATGTAGACAGAAAAGAATCAGTAGCTCTAGAGTACAAAAGAATTGAGATGGGGGCATCCCCAATCATACCTGATGTCTCAATCACAGATGCTTGATAGTCAGCCTGGCAATTATCAACTGCTGTGAACATGCAGTGGGACTTGCCCACATCTCCTACAGTTTGCTCTGACCCTCCTGAACGAGGTTGTCCCCCTGCTGTGAAACCTTGTGGAAACTCTCTAGCCAAATGCCCTACCCCACTACAAACATAACATGGGCTCCTAGCCTATAACTACCCTGACTGAGTCCTACTTAACTGCTACCTAGTCCATCTTGTAGACCCCTGTGAACCTCTATATGACTATTGTGACCTTGCGCGTCCCACAAATGATCCCTGTTGTCACTGATCCCTATGCGGGCCCTGCTGCTGCCAACCACAATTATGTCCTCCCTAAGCCCTTTGTTGGGGTCTAGACCTCTGCTGATGCTGCTGCTGTGGAGGCCTAGGAGGTAAAGATGGAGAACTAAATCCTCCTCTCTATGGTGTTGGTTGTGGTCTACGAAAGTTCTGCAGCTGATGATTATGGTCCTAAAACTATGAGCGTGAATTCTTCCCTCGTCCCTGAATCTCCTCTACAATATAAGCCTTCTCGGTAGCCTCACTCATAGTCTAGGGGTCTGCCATACACACTGGTCCTGTTATTCCCTGAATCAAACCTCTAATGAATTTGTGCACTAGGAGTTTCTCATCATGGAGATACTCTGCATAATGTGAAAGCTCAATAAATCAGCTCTCATACTATGCAACCATGAGTCCTCTCTACTATAAGTCATGGAACCCATCTATCCGGCACTGTCTATAATGATCTGACAAGTAATGCATATTAAAGTGCTCTATGAATGTATCCCATGTGAGTGTGTCTAATGATAACTGACGCTTGCACTCCTCAGTGCACCACCAAGTAGCTGCTGTATCTCTCAGAAGGTGTACTTCTACTCGTGCTTTCATGTTTCTCCCATAAGGTCGCAACGCGAAGCACTTATCCAAACTGATGAGCCAAGCCTCAACCTCGGGTCCCTCTATAGCTCCTGTAAAGGTAGGTGGATTAAGCCTAAGCAGGTCTCTGATGGGATCTCCTCTATCTCTATGTCCTATAACCAGCTCATCCATACCATACTCATAAGGTCCATGATGTACCTTCTCTACCCTCATAGTCTCATCTCATCTCTGATTTCTCAGAGGACTCCTACTCTGTGCTCTGTAAGCTAACCCTACCTCCTCCACTGTAGTATCAGGTATCTCTACAAAAGGCTCCACACGTGGCACCTCTCATAGATCAACATGGGGCTCTACACGTAGCTCAGCACGCAGCTCCTCATGTGGATCCTCTCATGGATCAATGCGAGGCTCATCACGTGGCACTAGTATAACTAGAGGTAGCCTCTCTAACATGGCCTGTAGTGTCTATAAAATTTGAGGTCCTATATCAAGTCCTAGTGGTACCTGTGGTACTGTTTGATCTGCTAAGGCTGTGGGTACCTGACCCTCTACAAAGGAATCACTGTGCACCTCAACGGATGCAGTGTTACGTGATCATGCTAGCTGAATACGTTAGGGAGGCATCCTACAAAACAAGGTAGGCACTAATTAATCAAAGTTGTAGAATAAGTAATGTGCCCAAATAATCCCAGTGTTTAAACTTGGGCTCTAATACCAAATGTCATGCCCACATTTCCCATGTGGTTACTACACACAACACATGTGTCATGTCCACATTTGTCATGTGGTCATGACATGAAATATCAAAAAAAATTCCACGCTTCCCTAGAAACCCCCTCTCATGCATAAGTGTGCTCGGTGGCGTTACGCTTAAGGTGTAAACAATACAGTTGAATGTGGGTTAATGCGTTCACGTACGCATACCAATCGCAATTAAGGCCAACTAGGGGCTCAACGCGATGCGGTTAATGTCGCCAATAGGGTTAGGATCAACAATCAAAACCCCTAGTTATCCTATGTGAATGAAGGGAACCAAAAACCAAATGCATGAGAGGATGATAAAATACAAAATTCAAATGACGATACTTGGCAAACAATATTATAATCCCAAATAGGGTTAAACTTCACTATCCTAACTAAACCCTAAATTCTAAAAAAAAATCCGGTAGCATAACGCCTCACAGGCGTGAATAGGGTTTATTGACTAAAACTAATTTGATCGAAGGTTTAAAGGTTTGATGTTAAATTACCTATGTCTCACTAGTTGAATTGGTAAATCAATTGATTATGTTAATGAAACATTTTTCAACAAAGTCTGATCAATTTGTTCTTCTTCACATTTTCTATAATTTAAAACTTTTTCAACAAAGCTTGATCGATTTGTTACTCTTCACGCTTTCGATCAATCAGAGTTATCTCTACATCATTTACATTATTCCTAATTTCTTGGTAGATCAGATCTTAGAAACAGGTTTTACTAACTTCGTTTAAATGATTTACTAGGTTTCCGAGTTGAATTTTAATCATCGTCTAATTTTGATTCCGTTAATTAAATTGCCCCAAAAAGATTAAAAAGAATATTAAATTTTAATTAGTAACGATTTAGGTTTAAATTGTCCTCGTTGAGATAGGTTTTATAATTTAAGATTTAACCCGAATGTTTAAAATAAATACACCTCAATATTTAAATTGTATAACATTTAATTGAAACAAATAATTCCTTAATTCCCATAAATTTAAATTTAAAATCAATAAATTATAAATCCTTCTAATCGTGATTTAATCAATTTATTCACATCCACTAACAAAGAAAAATAATAATATTCCAAAAGAATCTAGTTTACCCACTTAAATTAACCACAATGACCCATAAAGAAAAATAAATTTTAAAACAAAAGGAGAAAAATAATAAAGAGAATGGGAAAAGAATATAAGGCAATTTTAAAATACAAGCCCTAAACTTCCTCTCTATTAAAAAATTAATTTCCTTAAGAGTGAAAACCCTAACCCTATTCTTCTTATTCCTCATTTTCTCCTCTTTGTTTTCTTTCCTCATTTCTTTCTCTTTATCTCTCTCATTTTTCCTTCTTGGTTTGTGTCGTGTTGCAGATTGTAATGGTCACATATGAAATGCATATGATGGCTTTTATAAATACATAAATATATATATATATATATATATATATATATATATATATATATATTATGTTTACTAATAACTAGATTTTCTTTTAGTAAAAATATGTATATATATTTTTTTGTTTTCATTTGTAAAAATGTTAAAAACCTAAATTTATGTTTGTTTTGTTGGCAAAGAGGAGGGACTGTGGAGGGGTACTGTTAGGGCAACGATGACAGCGGCGACGGTGTGTTGAGGAGGCCGTAGGGTGGAGATCCGCAGTGGTGGTGTTGGACGGTGGATTTGAGGCCTGCAGAGAATAGTCTGGAGGGGGCCGCGGAGTGGTGAGAGGGCCGCAGAGAGGGGACGGTGGCCACGGAGGAGGGAGGTCTGAGCGGTGGGTTACGGGAAGTCTGCAAGGGTTTGGAGGTCATGGGGAGTGTGGGGAGGGGGGCGCAACCCCTACCCACATCCCACACAATGGGGTGTGGGTGGGGGCTCCGCCCCCCTTCCCACACCCTTAATACAAATGGCGATGGTGGGGGGTTTGAACCCCCCACCACTTCATACATCTCTTTTTTTTTTGTATTGCTTACTCATTATTTTTTTACATAGCAAATATTTAATGGTCTTTAAATATATATATATACACACATCAGTTTCACAATTACAGTTTATTTAAAAATAAAATATAACATTGTATATATATAATGTAGTTTCAATTCTTTTTTTGACAAATGATATAATCAGTTTATTCTTTTAAAAATATATAAAAAAAAAAACATTCATTCACCTACACATAACATAAATAAACTATATATATATATATATATATATATATTTTCAACTATAATTCTTTTCTTCTACACTTACAAATTTATTTTTTCAAACAATAAACCAATATACATATATACTTTCTTTTATCAATTTTCTATAAGGCAAGAACTCATCTTTCTAACAAAATACATTCATTGTAATAATGATATTTTCTTTTTTTAAGGGAAAGGAACAATTACAAATAAATAATTACTTCTATACACAACAACAACTATTTTTTCTTCCTCATAAGAACTAAATACAATTTTTCATGTTGTCTCAAAATTAAAACCACAACTCTTCTATTTGACAAATTTTAAAATTTACATACAAATGAAATAATCTTTTAAAACAAATTATCTTCCTTCCACTTTTCTTGAATGATAAGAATTAAATCAACAAATCTTAACTTTCTATTGCAAATGAAAATAGCTTACACACAAAATAAGGAAATATACTTTTACAACAAGAGAGAGGACAATGTCCTCCTCTTTGAAACTAACAAATAATCCAATCTCCTAAGTAGGCCAAGCTCTCTCTCAAGAGTAAGGAAAATAAAATATCAACTCCAAGAACAAGGTGTTTTCTCCAACTTCACAACTTAGCTCCAATGAACTTGCATTAACACAACAAGGGGAAAGAAGCCACACATCTTTCTCTCCTCTCTACCATAGATCCGCAAGAGGGTCACCCCTGAGATAGGGAGCTCATCCACACATTTGGGAACTCATTCCACATCACAACAAGAAATTCAAAACAACTAGACACAATTTTACACCCATGGATAGCACAACACAAGAACTCAACCAGGATGAATTCAAAGGGGTAGGGGAGTGGACTCACTCAACTCAAGAGTGCCACTCCTACAAATATCCCAAAACAAATACCTCATAAGGCCTCTAGCCAACACATTTAAGCACAATTTCCACCAATCTTCCATTTTGGCTCTCAAGCCATTCCACATATTGCAATTATCCACATATTGCCCTCAAGGCTTACAACACCACAAAATCAAGGAAATGACCCTGAGGAGGTTCACTCCTCCCCCACCCCACACTTGTTGAGAATCTTCTCCCAAGTGGGAGAGGCTCTTACAACACCCTGCAAATTTTCCCCACAATGACAATAAAAACTTAAGAAAATAGATCTCACACAAAACATCATACAAGCAACTAAAAATACATAAGGGAAGGCCTTAGCCTTGAAACCAACCTTTAAAAACCCAATTAAGGTAGATGGTTGATGTAGAGCTTCTCCAAATCCTCCTCCAACATAAGCCACAAAACTCTCTCTAACTTTTTCCCCAAAGTAAATTCCAAACAATAAAATTTTCTAAAAATTCAACAACCCATAACCTTCTCCAAGTGGGATTAAAATAAGATCAACCCATGAGCTTTGAGGAATGGGGAGGTCACACTTGTCACCTCCTCACTCTTCCTCCCCACTACAAGCAAGACCCATGGGATGGGTGATGACACATGTCACTCACCCATCCCTAAGTCTCTCTCACCCCTCCACTTGTCCTCTCTCAAACATGTGGGAGAGAAAAGTGGAGCTTAAGAGGGAATGGGTGACACATGTGTCCCATTCCTTTCGTCCCAAGAGGGACCACACAACTCCAAGGTACCCTCACTAATGGTGGAAGAGACTTGGAGTGAAATCCTCCACCATTGAGGGGTTTTGGAGTCATCCCCAACTTAGGGAAGAGGTAAGGATGGGGTTGAGTGTTGGACCCACTCATCCTCTCCCTCCCATGCCTCCAAATTCGTCACTTAACTTCAAGGTGAAGTTAAGGTGACCAAATGGAGGTTTACCAAGGGTTACCCAAGTCAAAAAGGTCCCTAGACCCAAGGGGTAGAACCCAAGGTCAAGTTTGGTTCATTTTGAGCACCAAGGGTTGAGTTAAAGTACTTGAAAAGAGGTCTCAAAATTTAAAATTTAAAAAAAAATGAAATTCAAAGACAAAATTCTTACAACACCAATTAGAATCCAAAATAAAAGAGGGGTAGACTTAGCCCGATTAACATCATGAAATCAACATTACAAAAATTCATCATACACAGAGTTGATCTTGGTTCCTCATGGAACTAGATCGACTTCACAAGGGATAACAACATCGGGTGTGGGATGATCTCCAATTTATGTGGCTTGTTAGAAATATTTGCACACTCAATTGCAAAGTTAATTGCACAGATATATAATAGCAGAAGCAAATTAAAACATACACTCGCATAAAATATCACAAGTTCACATAAGCATGAAGGAAGTCACATTACAATTTAGATTCTAAATTCTGCATTTCAAACATCCATTCCCAAGATTGAATCACATAACAATTTTCTATCTAACATCACCTAATTAGTTTTCCCATAACATCATAATATAAACCATCTATCTAACATGATCAGTAAAGAAATATCCAGGTCTAAACATAGTGTAAGCATACTAAGCATAACAAATCCACATACAACATAAAGTTTAATAGTCTAGAAATTTGGGATCAACAGTCCCACAAGTCTAAATGTATTAGCAACAGTAAAGTAAATAGTCAAATGTATGGGAATGAAAAAAAGGTAGGCCTCACAACAGTGTCTCTTGCCATATTAGACACTTCCTCTTCTTGATTTTGCTCTAGTGATTCAAGATCCATAGCCTCTTGTTCATCAGTATTTTGTTCCATAGAGGAGCTCTTCTCAACTTGTTCATTTTCTTGATCATTGGATTTATTTGGCTCTATAGTCTTTTCCTTGTTTTCTTGATCATCAGTTTGTTGATCCAGAGGACTTGTCCTTGTTTGGTCCTTGTCAGCTTTGTCTTGACCATCAGTAACAGGGGCTTGATCAGATTCGAGGATTTGATCATCTTCTTTCTCCTTTATCTCTTCATAAGTTTTGTCCAACCCTTGATCCAGACTGACTTCTAGAATAGATGTGTCATCTCCAACACTAGCATCTTCTTTATCATAAATGTTTTGGATGTTGAGATCTCTTAGGATGTCAAGTATTTCTTGTTCAATATCCTTCACAAATTTTTTTGTATCCCTAGACATTAGAGTGTCGATCCTCTTGTTTATTTCAAATTTATCTCCAAGAATCTTGAAGACTTTGGATCTCTCCTCATGAGTCACATCTGGACATAGTTTCAACAATTTATTTTCTCTTGTCTCCAAGTCTTTTACCATTGGTACTTTCGTCTTAGCAGACATTATGCTTGCAAGGGTGTCAGGGAGATCCACAATTATTTCAATAAGAACTCTATTGTACACCTCCAAATATCTGATTATCACAATCTAAATGATGTCTTTATCTACATCATCATAATCATCATACAATTGAGCTATAGACTTTAGATTTCCATCAAGTATTATAGCCTTCAAGACATCATCCAAATTTTTTGTTGTTTCTCCTTTCTCAGGCTCATCTTGCCTTGTCTTTTTCTTGATTCTACCCTTACCAGAGGGCTTCTCCTTTTTACTCTCAGAGGCTTTTGTAGCCACAACTTTCATTTTATTCACTTCCTCATCTGTCTTAGTTTCCTCATCATCAACACTTATACTTACATGCATCCTTTTGGCTTTGGTTTTCATTCTTTTGTGCCTTTTATTAGAAGTTTTCTTTGCAGGTGCTTCCACAAAGGGTGTGGGACCAGAGGATGCAGATGCAGATAGTGAAGTTGATGCTCTTGTTCTTTTCTTTGTTACTACAGGTTCCTTCTCTTCCCTCTCAGACTCTTCCAGAGCCTTTTCAGGCTCACCTTCCTTCATTCTTTCAGCTGCCCTAGCTACTTCATCCCTTGCTCTTATTTTAATAATCTCTTCTTTAGTAAGTACTAAGCTCTGGACATATTCCTCTACCAATTTCTTCATCTTTTTCTGATTTTCTAGTTTTCTTAGTTTAACTTGCACATCCACAGATAACTCCTCATAGGTACCAAATATTGGCTCAATGGTGTCCCTAGGTTTCTTCAACATAAGCTCAACATAACCATCCAGTATGTTCTCTACCACTTCATAGCCCATTGGAAGGATCCAGACTATCCTAGGTTTATCAACCTCCATCATGCATTGGTCTTTTCTTACATTAAAACATATATCATTATTGTATTTCTCAACTATTTTCTCTAGTATTCTTTCCCTAGATTGCATTGTTTTTTGAAAATTCTTGAAGTAGCCCCACAGGGCTGTATTCTGTGCATCCCAGCTTCCTATGCTATTTAGGTGGTTTCTAATTTCAATGGCAATTGATTGACTACTAGACCAAATCAACTTCATTCCTAGTAATTATTGCATGAAATAGAAAAATAAGCACATGATTAACGTGCCAAACTTGAAGGGATATTTGTGCTCTTTTGTCTTCTTCAGATTCTCCATTAATTGTTGTCGAAGCAACTCACAAAGGTCATAATCTACATTTTTCTTAACCATCTCATAGGCTGTGTATATGGCAATTCCAGAGACACAGTTCTCCCAATTTGTGAAGTAGATCTTGTAACCAATCACCATGGATGCAAACTTGACTACATGGTCTTCAATGTCTTTGATTGTCAATGCCTTTTTATCAAATTTGGCTCTAGTGGCTTCCGTCATTGTGTTATTTTTCACAACTTTCAACATAGGCACTGTTCAAGTAGAATTTAACCTTGTAACAACCCTTATAGTGTCCTTTGTATAACAAATGGTGTATTGAGCCACATAAACTCATCGTGCACTCTGCTTAATGCGTACCGGACCGATGAGTCCTCTGGAAATGATGGAAAGTCTATGTATTACATGAATTTCTACCTCTCTAGGTATTTGTATTCCTCCTTCAATTTGTAACCCTCGCCACATAGATGATTGACATACAATTCTCCAAGTTTTCTATCATTGTGTTCATCGAGGGCAACATGGATGTAATCCCTAATATCTTCTTCATGCATCACACCATAGGGTACTTTCGAAAATGCATTGTCAGGATCAACTTCAGTAGACTTGAATGGATGTTTCTTAAATTTTGGTTGTGGTCTCTCAATGATATCAATAACTTGTGGTGTTTCCATCTCTGCAAGAATTCAAACAAGTTCACGGTAGGGTTTCAAACTGTAAATACCTCTTTTGCCAAATTAGGGTTTTCTTAACTTGAAATTGCTCTGAGTTTCTTTGGATCTCTAGAAATCGTTGAGGTCACTTAGAATTTTACTTCAGATCTCCTTGAACACTTGATAGCTTGAATGCAAAATGATTTGTCTTTCGAATGAGACCCTTTTAAATCCTTTTTATAAAAACCTAGTCATCATAAATGTTGTTCTCAAAAAGCTGCCAAACACTTCATTGTTAGATACAGTCGATTAATATTGCTTCACAATATGTTGCATTAAGTCTTTTTCTATCGGTTTCTTCTCCAAATGATCCATCTAATACTGCTTTATCTCATACCTTAGTGTGGGATCTCAACACCCACTATCTGGCTAGGGGATTAGAATATTCATTAAAAGCTCCCCCCTGAGCCAGAGCTCCCAATTAACTTCCCAGAGGAAGTATCTGCACTAGAACCTAGTGTAGATCTATCCTTGACCTTATTTATATCCTTGTTAATGCATACCTTTCTCATTTCCTTCTTGATTTCTACTAGATCAACTTTGTTTTTGCCTTTATCTTCCCTCTTCTCTATTTTCCTCTTTTCTATAGGATTGTTCCTTTTCACATTCTTACTTCTATAGAATTTTGCAATATGTCCTGTTGAGATTAAGGAACACTGAGAAGGGGGGGTGAATCAGTGTTCTGCAAAACTTATTATTATGTTCCTTTATTAACTTACCACATACATTCAAAAGAAAGAAGCATGAACTTAAGAACAACAATAACAAGATCATCACATATGAACACCAGGATTTTTACCTGGAAACCTGGTTAAGGGAAACACCACGGTGGGAGTTAACCCACAAGATTTTATACTCTGCTAAAAGTATTACAAATGGGAAGGCACATGCCTTCAAGCACACTTCCCAGAGCTCACTGCTCAAAGGAGGCTCACTGCCTACAAGATCAATTACAAGAGTTCACTAAAATACTTGAACTGAAGAATAGCATCTAACAATGCCAGATTACAGTTTTGGTTAGGCTCAATATACTGACTTCACACACTTCATCCCTCACTGCCCTATTTCACTATTTTGCCATGATCTGGAGCTTGGATCTCTTTGCTTCACACTTGATTCTGCAACACTTCGCACCTATCACTTCATAATCACACATCAATGCCTCAAAATGCATGCAGCCATCGATCATATATACGCAACATAAAATTACATCTGCTGCAGTCAGCCTCAAGAAAACTTATTGTTCTGTTGGCTAAATCTATGCACAATTGTCAATACAGACCAAAACTTATGTATTTAAGTCACCACACATGTTGGATAATACCACTGGATCTCATAAATTACTGAAGCAACCACTTCTCTTAATCTACATAAGGATCAAACACCAAGTCAACCCGTTCTTCATCGAACTAAACTGTCTAACCAAAACCTGATACTCAGATGCTTGTAACTTTCAATCCCTTCATCATCGGAGGCTAAAACTTTGTATTTAGGTAGCCCTGACATCTCTTAACATTCCCTCAGATCTGCAACACAATATGATTACATGTGGATAAGTACGGACCAAAATGTTGAACCCTGTCATATGCTCTATTCTTGTTTATCTAGACTTAGATAAAACTACAATCTAACTTTTGGTATGATCAAATGATACAATGCGGATGTGTAAGATAGATTTAGTTGCCATCAATGAGAACACTTGGCATGCCTAGTAGTGTCTCTTTCCAATAATCTCCCCCTTTGGCATTGATGGCAACACTTAGTGAAAAATGACTAAGTGTTAAAACAACTCCCCCTTACTATGTACACTTGTGATTTCCAATGCTCCCCCTTAGATGAATTCCTCATTTTTCACTACTTTCCACTCCCCCTTTGACATCAATAGAAAAGGCTAAGATCTGCATACCAAAATTCATGCAAAAACTCTATGTACATGGGCGTATATATACAAATAATCCTTATTCTTGTCTACATGAACTTAAGCACATCACCAAAAATGTTTTTCAACAGTGCCAATTCACTGTCCCAACTTTTCTTCATGTTATCCAAAACTGAAATATGACCATTGAATATAAATGCCTATGACTCTGCCTTCTATAGATTAGTGGGATCACTTGTTAGAGCAACAACTTGAGCTTCTGTCAATGCATTGAATATTGTTTCTAACTTAGGGAAAATCATTCCCTAGAGTTCATCCAATTTACCCAAAACTTTAACCTTTTCTTTCTCCAAATTGCTCAATTCATCAAGCAAACTCACTACTTGACATTTTTTAGTTATTACAGACTCAGTCAAGGGACTATAGGACTGAGATATGTTAGACAATTTAAGCTCTAGGTCCTTAATCTTTTTCTCAATACTTGACATTTTTTAGTTATTACAGACTCAGTCAAGGGACTATAGGACTGAGATATGTTAGACAATTTAAGCTCTAGGTCCTTAATCTTTTTCTCAATATCTTCAACAACTCTAGACTGAGCTAGGCAAAACTTATTAATTTTTGCACCTTCAGAGAGAGCATTTTGAATGCTCTTTACACTAGTATCAAGAACTGATCTATCATAACTAATTATTCTCTTTATTTGAGCAAACCTCTTCTCATTAAATTCATTTTGGACTTTAACTTCTGCTGACTTCTCAAAAGTTTCAAAATGAGTACTTACAAAGTTTATCAGACTCTTCAACTGACCGGAGGGGGATGCTGATGAGTCCTAAAATGTAGGCACGATTTTCTCCAAAATCTCGGATGAAAGACCAAGAAACTCACTGTATTCTATATGGGACTTCAAGATATCCTCTCTAGCCTTAGCTTGTGCGAGAGAGGCCAACTTTATATTTTGTATCGATGAGAGAGTATCAAAATTGATTGGAACTTGTATTATATCTAAATCTTTTGCAACTTGTTTATCTTTCTCTAATATTTCTTTTACTACTTCTGCAGTGTCTCTTGCCCAATATTTTAGTTTTATGCTCTTCAGGGCCTACATCTTCTCCCTTTCTGGAGTCAACCATATTGTCTTGCTTATCATTTTCATTCTTTTTCTCTACTTCTACTTTCTTTGCATTATCAACAGAGGCATCCTTTCCTTTATCTTTATCAAAAATGTCTTTTGCATTCTTTTCCAGAGGATTTTGTGTACCTTCAGTAGCAACATTATCAAATTCTTCAACATCCAGAATGGAGGATTCAATTCCATCATCAGTTTCTTTTTCTTGATCTTCCTTGTCCTTAACTTCTTCTACTTTCTATTCTTTATTCTTCTCAGAATCACCTTCCGTAGGAGCATTTATTTCCATATTCATCTCTGTATTTTCTTTAACAGATTGGTCCAGAGGAATTTGAGTATCCTCTGCACAATCAACATTATCTTCCTTCATCATCTCTTCATTTCCTTTATTCAATATTTCTTCTTCCGGAAAAGAGAAATCATCTACCTCAGCTTGTTGCTCATATTTCTTCAACTCTTCATCATTCGGAATGGATGTATCATTAGCATCAATAGGTTCTTCAGTGACCACATAAAACTTATTCTTATCCAGGGCTTTCTTCAGAATTTGTTCTATTTCTTTGACCACTTCATTAGTGTCTCCAATCATTAGCTTATTCATGCTAATTTTACTTTTGAATTCATCTTTGACTTCTTTGAAAATTTTATTTGTTTCCTTCCTAGATATTACTGGACACAAACTAGACAACACATGTTCTCTTAGCTCCAAATTCTTTGCTTTAGCGGCTTCTTTTTTCATCTCCAAAATGTCTCTTAGACTCTTAGGAATTTTTGACAAAATTTCTACAAGTACTCTGTTGAACGTATTCAAGTACTTAACAATAGTATCCTCCAAAATTTTCTTATCATCATCACTGTAATGATCATAAAATTTAGTCATTTGTTTTAAGTTTCCATCTATAGTGATTGACTTTATGATGTCTTCCATAGAAGGAGTAGGCTTCTCAACATAAGCCTCTGATTTATACCTTTTACTTGAATTTTTGCTTCTAGAGGGCTTCTCCTTAGATACTTTAATAGCCTTAGTGCGTGAGGCCTTCAACTCTTTAACCTCATCATTAGAATCAGTTTCTTCTTCATCCTCCTTCACATTGACATATGACCTTTTGCACATTACTTTTATCCTTTTTCCTTCTTTGTGGGTGGGTTTTTCTTTGAATTTCTCTACAATAGGAGAAGGTGATGCACTGGAGGTTGTACTAGAACTCCTAGCAGTCCTTGATTTAAAAGGGGATTCTACCAAAACACTTCCTTGTTCCTTGTCCTGCTTCTCCTTCTCAACTTTCTCTATCCTTTCCCTATTTTGTCTCATATATTCTTTGGTTATTCCAATACTTTCTACATACATTTCAACTTGCCTTTGGATCTTTCTCTTATATTCAGGTCTTCAAAGCTCAACATGTAGTTTCAAATTAAGTTCATCATATGTACCGAATCTCTCAACTGAGGTATCTTTTGGTTTGATCAAAAGGTGTTGAGCATACATTTCGAGTATTTGTTCATCAACTTCATGCCCCATGGGCATGATCCACACAATCCTTGGTTCAACTACTTCCATCAAGCATTGATCTATTTCCACCATGAAACAAATTGTATCCTTGTACTTTTCCACCACTGACTTAGGGATTATTTCCCTTGATTGCATCATGTTCTAAAAATTCTTGAAATATCCCCAAAGAGCAGTCCTTTGGGCATTAAAGTCACCAATATTATGTAAGTGTTCTCGTATTTGTATGGAAACAGGCTTGTCACTGGTCCAACATAGGATTTTCATCCTGGGCAACTCATTCATGAAATAAAAGAACAAGTGCAGGACCAATGTACCATACTTGAATGCATTATTCTTATCCTTCTTAATCTTGTTCAGATTCTCCATTAGCTGGTTTTGCAACAGCTCACACAAGTCATAGTCAACATTTTCTTTTAACATCTGATAAGCAACATAAATGGTTGTATCGGACATTGAGTTTTCCCTGCTGGAGTGGTATATCTTATACCCAATCACCATAGATGCAAATTTGACATCCGGATCAGTTATATCATTTATTTTCATTGCTCTCTTATCAAACTTTGAACTAGTAGCTTCAGTTACAATTTGATTCTTCACTGATTTTAGCATCGGCAGTCCACCAGATGAGTTCAATCATGTTATGGCCTTGATGGCATCCTTAGTGATCTTAAAGTGTTTCATCAACCACATAAATTCAACATGCATTCAACTCAATACATACTAGACCCACTCGTCCTCATCGAAGGATGGGACCCCTATAACCTGAATGAAATATTTGTCTTGCAACACCTTATACTCAGGTTTAAGATCATAAATCTCACCCCTTAGGTGATTCTTAAACAAATCCAATAACTTTAAATCACCAAACTCATCTATGCTAGCATGAATGTAAGCCCTAATATCTTCTACGTGTAAGACACCATGTCGAACATTAGACAGGACACATAACAGATTGACCTCTATAGATTTATGTGGATTCTTTTTTAATTTAGGTCGAGGCCTTTCGGTGATGTCAACAACCAATGAAGTAGCCATATCCAGAAATTGTAAATTCAGAGAACTTTACAGGGAATACCTTGTTTTGCCACAGGATTAGGGTTAGCTGTCGAATTCACTTTTTGTACTCCAAACCTTTGAGATCTCAGCTTAGGTACTCTTCTCCTTGTTCTCTTCGAATGGAAAGTGATTCAAATATTGAGTGAATGACCTTTTATGATCCACAAAACCTAATTCATCATTGTAATAAATACTTTACCCTAACTCTTCTGGATACACTATTTCTGAATATAGTCAATCTTCAATTACTCTGCAATCAATCACACTAGCTTCTTTTCTTCCATAATTTTCTTCAACAGATCTACAATAGGCTTCTTTATCTTCATTCATCATGCTAGATTCAGGGACCCACTTACTGGTAGGGGGAATTAGATTTTCAATGCAACTCCCCCTAAGCCAAAGCTCCTATTTCAATTCATGCAAGAATTATCAGCACCAAATTTTGGTGCGGACCCATCACCATCATTCATTACACTTTTCTTCACCCATCTTTTGTTCATTTCATTCTAGATCTCATTCACATCTACTTTGCCCTTGCCTTTATCTTGTCTCTGAATATTCTAGTTTTTGTTTACTAAACCTTTTCTATCATCAATCCTACTTCTGCAAAATCTTGCAATATGACCAGATCTGTTGCAATTAAAGCACACAACATTCCTTTGCTCATTTACTTGATTTCCTCTTGATCTACATTGATTGGCCATGTGTCCAAATCTATTGCATGCAAAACATTTTCCATTGAAAGAATTGACATTTCCTCTATTGTTAGAGTTATTCATCATCATACTTCTGCATTCATTGGATCTATGACCATACCTTTTACAATTGAAGCATTGACCAGAGAAGGATGGACCACTTTGATTCACTCTACTTCTGCACTGAGTAGCTCTATGACCAAATTTATTGTAATTAAAACAATTTACATTAAAATATGGATATCTTTGAGCATTAGGTTGTCTTACCAGAGGCCTTCTAGGATTCCTTCTTTGATTTCTTGCTTCAGGATTTCTTTGACTGAATCTAAAGCTTTCACCTTTCTCATATCCCAGACCATGCTTATCATCTGCCTTCTTCTGACTATCAAGAAACACTTCAAATTTAGTTGAGCTTATCTTGAACTTCTCTTTGTATTCATTTGCAACTTCTAGGTCATGTTTGAGAATGACAATTTGCCTTTCAAGTTGTTCCTCATTATACCTAGTTTCTTGTAGAGTAGATGCTATATGGCCAATTATTCTATCCAATTTGCAACACTCTTCTGTTCTTTCTTTCATAGACTGATTCAGGTTTTCCTCAATCTTCCTTTCCTTGATTTCCTTGGTTAGTCTCATCAACTCAGATTCCATCTCATGTTTTAGGACAACTTGTTTTGTCAGCTTCTCACATTACTTTGTCTTCTCCTTCATAGCCTCATCCATGTCATTGCCTTCATTCTAATTTTCTAATCGCTAAAGTAGCTCCTTCCTCTTTTCCACAGATTTGCTTAGTTGCCCTTTTAAAGTTTGAATGAAATCCTCGGGATCTTTAAGGTTCTCTTTCAGTTCTTTGACTACTGCTCTAGACTAATCAAGATCTTCTAAAGCAACTTGAAGTTGTTCATTGATGTCATCAGAATACCTGAATAAACCCATTGAAATACCTTCTCAGATCTTTCTCAAGCTATTAAACTTCTTCCAAGGAACCAGGATCTGATACCAATTGTTAAGATTAAGGAACACTGAGAGGGGGGGTGAATCAGTGTTCTGCAAAACTTATTATTATGTTCCTTTATTATATTACCACATATATTCAAAAGAAAGAAGCATGAACTTAAGAACAACAACAACAAGATCATCACACATGAACACCAATATTTTTACGTGGAAACTCAATTAAGGGAAAAACCATGGTGGGGGTTAACCCACAAGATTTTATACTCTGCTAAAAGTATTACAAATGGGAAGGCACATGCCTTTGGGTACACTACCCAGAGCTCACTACTCAAAGGAGGCTTACTGCCTACAAGATCAATTACAAGAGTTCACTGAAATACTTGAACTAAAGAATAGCATCTAACAATGCTAGATTGCAGTTCTGATTAGGCTCAATATATTGACTTCACACACTTCATCCCTCACTACCCTTTTTCACTGTTCTGCCATGATATGGAGCTTAGATCTCTTTGCTTTGCACTTGATTCTGCCACACTTCGTACCTATCACTTCATATTTGCACATCAATGCCTCAAAATGCATGCACCCATCGATCATATATATACGCAAGATGAAATTACATCATCTGCAGTTGGCCTCAAGAAAACTTAGAAACATTTTCAAGATCACTATTCTGTCGGTTGAATCCATGCGCAATTGTCAATGTGGACCAAAACCTATGTATTCAAGTCACCACACATGTCGACCAATACCACTGAATTTCATAAAGTACTCAACCAACCACTTCTCTTAATCCACACAAGGATCAAACATCAAGTCAGCCTGTTCTTCACCAGACTGAACTTTCTAACTAAAACTCAATACTCAGATGCTTGTAACTTTCAATCCCTTCATCATCGGAGGCTAAAAATTTGTATTTATGTAGCCCTGACATCCCTTAACATTCCCTCAGATCCGCAACACAATATGATTACCTATGGAGAAATGCAGACCAAAATGTTGAACCCTATCATATGCTCTGTTCTTGTTTATCCAAACTTAGACAAATCTATAATCTAACTTCTAATATGATCAAATGATACAATGCAGATGTGTAAGATAGATTTAGTTACCATTAATGATAACACTTTACATGCCTAGCAGTGTCTCTTACCAACAATGTCCAAGTCTATTGCAATTGTAGCACACAGTATTCCTCTGTCCTTGATTCCTTTCATTGATTGGATTCATTCTTAATCTACATTGGTTAGCCATATGTCCAAATCTATTGCATGAAAAACACTTTCCATTAAAACATTGAGTATTCCTTGCATTGTTGGCCTGACCATTTCTTATCAAACTTCTACATTCATTTTCTTTATGACCAATTCTTTTGCAATTAAAATACTGACCTAAGAATGATGGAACATTTTGATTTATTCCGCTCCTACATTGAGTAGCCCTATGACCAAACCTGTTCCATTTGAAATAATAGCCATTGAAGCATGGGTAGCTTTGAGCATTTGGTTGCCTGACCAGAGGTCTTCTAAGTATGTTTCTCTGATTCCAGAACTGGCTAACTTGTCCTAATTTGGAGCTTTCTCCTTTTTCAAATCCCAAACCTTGTTTGTCATTCAGACTTTTCTGACTTGCAATCAGTTCATCAAGCTTGGAAGAGCTTATTTTGAACTTTTCTTTATAGATATTAGCCACTTCCAAATCAAATTTTAGAAGCACATCTTTTGCTAATTTTTCACATTCTTCAGACTTGTCTTTCAAGACTTGGTTCAAATGTTCCTCAGCCTTTTCTTTCTCTTCAACCAACCTTGATAAATCATTTAGGGTTTCATTTGCTACAATCAACTATTCATTTAGCTCTCTACTCCTATCCTTTGATCTCTTGACTTTCTCCCTTAGCTTTAGGATGCAGTCACCAGCTTCTTTGGCATTTTCTTTCAAATCCTAGAAATCTGCTTCATACTTATCAAGATCTTCAAGAGCAATTTTTAATTCTTGATTACTGACATATGTGCAATCATCAATTGTGACACTGCCTAGATCAGGATACCTTCTAGCTACCATGTGCATACTTTCCCAGATCATCCTCAAGCTATTAAACTTCTTCCAAGGAACCTTCCCCTGATACCAATTGTTGAACACAAAGAATACTGAGAGGGGGGTGTATCAGTATTCTATAAAACCTTTCTTTCACATATTCATTAATCCATTTACCAAATTCAATAACATGAAAGAAAAACAAACATAAGAAGAGCAGCCACAAAGTCATAACACATAGACACCAAGATTTTTACATGGAAAACCCAAAAAGGGAAAAACCATGGTGAGTGTTAGCTCACAATATATTATGATATCAAAATCAAATTACATGAAGGCTCACTTCCTTAGGGTTCACTACCCAAGGACTCACTATCCAAAGAAGTGCTCACTACAATAGGCTTACTACCAAGAAAAGGAAGAGAAGATAGAAGAAAGATTAGCTCACTGCCAAAAGAAGATTGCTACAAATGCATCTACAGAATGTTGAAATTTAGTTCCATTAATAGATTAATATATAGATTCAAAAGTCTTCATTATATCTATCCTACTTTTTAGCTCTGCTTCACATATACCATGTTCTTCTGCCTTACTATTCCTTTTTTATCACAAAATTTCCTTAGATCACATACACATCAAATTTGCACTGTATTCACACAATACCATGCCTTCAATACCAAAATCTATATATATACACTATTCTTCTGCCCTTACTATTCCTTTTTTATCACAAAATTGCCTTAGATCACATACACATCAAATTCACACTGTATTTACACAATACCATGCCTCCAATACTGAAATCTATATATATATCCACAACATGAATTATCCCAAAACTAGGTCGGCATGAAAAATATGAAGCTTGTATATCAAAGTTGTACCTTGTCAGCTTGATCCTTTGCACAAACAACAATGCGAACTTATACAATCATTTAGGAATCTTCATTTAGGTATGGACCTATTATTGAACCACTTAGAATGATGATCTAAACATTATCTCCTTACTACACATCGATACAACTATGTGTCGACCTTATCCCAAAATATGTGCACTTAAACCTTGTTGTCTACCATATCATAACTTCTAGTGCGGACCATATGAAACCTCAAAATTCATAGATCAAGCATTTATTAGACATCACCAATGACACCTTTAGAACCATAGGTCATAGTATTCTTATGTGGCACTATGCGGATCTCAGAACTATTAGCTCTGCCTTAGTTAAACATTGTCAAACTGACTATCGAAACTTGGAAGCTTGTAGATGGTCTTCTGGTGGACTTCAGATACTACAAATCTGGAATTAGATAGTCAACATATATTTTTACAACACTTTCAAATTGCATATCAAAATAATTAATAGCGGAGGAATGCAGAGTGAATTACTCTAGTGTTATGCATTGTTCCTCACCGCACAATGCTTACCGGACTTAGGCAATTTACAATATGACCTTTGAAGATTGTCAAGTCATGAAACTTAGGATATAACATTGTATAACATCAAAGTATATTCTAGAACCGCATGGTAGGATTTTCATCTATGGAGGAGTACCAACTGAATCACTGTCACTATCTTTATAAGATGCCAACACTTAGTCAATTTTGACTAAGTTAGTCTTTCAGACCAAAAGGTTAGTCTTAGGAACTGTTGCACATCATGTCTGATTGTTGCCGTCAATGACAACATCAAGTCTTCACCATAACAGCAGTGTCTCTTGACCATGTTGCCAACAATATAGTTTTGTCTAACTTCCTTTATAAGGCACTCATGATGGATTCTCCAAAAATATTCAAGAGCATTAGATCCGCCAAATAGAGCATGATGAGGCTCCTCACTTCTTCCAACACATTCCAATATTCATCTTTCATTCTAGTAGGTTTACTTTGAGATACCACTTCCCATAGATATCTATCTATTAGAAAGTTCTCCATTTTAAGATTCAAAATTCAAGTCATTGAATTTTTCCAATCTTGGAAGATAACACAGAATGTTTTGATACCTTCTACCCAACAACTGTAATGGATCACCTACAATGCAACACACACAAGTTCATTATGAATCACTTGCAATGCAAGAAATGTACAAGAAATTATGAACCAATGCAATTAGTGCAACTAATGTGCAAACCTCTTCTATTATGGTTTATCACTTATTCCAACAACAACCATCACTCTAATAGCACTTGATGCAATCATGGTACGAAGGATGGATTGCCCAGCCATACAAACTCAACACACATACACATAGTCCATACAAAGTGATACTCAAAATCAACAAAAGCTTCTAAATATGAATTAGATTTAATTAATAATTTTTATAATAAAAAATTATATCAAGAGTTTCTATTGCAATGGGATTACAACATATTAGACCCCAATCTTAGCTTACAACACAAATTATGCACTTACACATAGTGTGACCTCAAGAATAGGATTCCTCATATTGATATCGATTCTCTAGGCTTTAATTTTCTCTACTAAACATTACTTGGTCCTTGGATCTTTCCTCAATCATCCTCTATGTCTTCACAAATGAAATATAGCTCCTTTTATAGTGTTTCTTTGATGTCAAAGATTCCTAGTTGGCTAGGATAAGAATTATGATTCCAAATCCATTGTAGTTGTAAACTAAAACCATAGTGGGGCTAGTAGAGCCTCTTGAGTGATCATCCTTTGGCACAAGGCCTAAATTATGGAATACAATTTGTAGGCCTCCTTAAATTTGATCAAGTACATGACTAATTTAAATGATCAATAAATTTGAAATTGATATGCAAACATATGTCTGGTTCTCTAATGATGTTTTGGGGCATAATGACAAGATGTTCTAATCAATACATGATATTGAATAGATGATTCTTATTTTCTAGTCTTAGCATTCACTAAAGACAATATCAAGAATTCCACAACACACCAAAATGACTAAAAAACAAACTAAATAATTGAATGTTATGGAGTAAAAAATATCCCTATGCCTTTTTACCTGCTAGTTTAGCTCCTAGGTCCTCGTGTTTACACTTTACAAGCTTAATACTAATTCCATAGTAATTTCCCCTAAGACCCATGTCAAATGGGACTTAGGGCCCTGTCTTAAACCTTAATCAAGACCAAATTAGGGCCTTGGGACTTGGGCACTTGCTCCCAAGTCTAGCCTAATTTGTCGGGATGAAATTTAAAGTGTGTCAGCTTGGGCCCTTTTAAAAGGTTTCCCTCTATCGGCCTCTTCAATTTAAATTATGAATGTTAGCTAGAAAGCATATATAAGTGAGTTTATGACTTCATTTTACACCTAGATGGATAATGCAAACTTGTGGTATTGAACAAAGAGATTTCAAGGCCTTCATTGTGTTACAAAGGAAAATTGTGTTGTTATTATGTTTGTTTACATTGCAGATTTGGCTTCATCAATCCATCTCCTCATGATTTGAAGGATCTTCATCCTTGTGAGGGATTCACCTCTAAGGTGACATCAATTTGTGTTTCAATCATTTCATTTCGTCATTGGACTTGGCCGTTTCCCTCCTTGGGCACACACTCTATCTAACAATGGTGTTGGAAGACTTGAATGTCCTTCTGGGGCTTGATTGAGGCAAGCTCCTAAACACCACAACCCCCAACCCCCTTTCTTTGTGATTTCAGGTTACAAGTGCAAGAGTTAGAAAAGTGCAAGTGCAGAGAAGCAGTTTGAAGGATAAGGATTTAGGATATGGAAGAAACTTGTTGATATTCCTCCCTCCTGGACTAGGGCACCCGCCTCGTAGTCCTCCCAACAAGCTTGACCCTGAACTTAGGAGTTGGATATAGTACGACACATCTCTCTGCTAGTTAGAAGCACCAGAGGTTGCACAAAATGAAGTTGTTGTAGATAGGAGAGATTGTGAAATCAAATGACAAGTGAATGACATGGAAAAAGAGGAAAATATATTAGTGGCATAAGAGAGAAAATAAATGGATAAAATTGAAATCCATATTTTGTCTTATGTTGATTTGTTTGCAGGTGACCTTGATGGAAGGAAGAAAGAAATCTTCATGAGGAAGAACAATGAAAAGGCCAATAGGACCATAAAGATTATTAACAAAGCCACAAAACAACAATTACAAAAAGAGGAAAGAGTGAAGGACCTGATTTTGAGAATGCAAAATTTACAATGGAAGTGGATGAAGTGAAAGAGAATATAGTTGAGAAGGATTTTAATTTTTGTGATCATTTATATGTTGATTTGTTTGCAAATAGTGAAATAAATGAAATAGATGGAGTAAGAAGAGAGGTCATTGAAGGTCTTATTTTTGATGAAGAACTAGATGAAGAGGAAGAAGATATCCTATTGAAGGAGGAGATGAAAAATATAGATAGCCTATTTGAAAGGCAAATGTCAATTGAATATGATTAAGTGATGGAGAAGATGCAAATGGGAGGAAGTGATTCCCATGATTATACTAACAGGGTTTTGAATGTAGTTAGTAGAAAAGATATAGTAGAGTGTCATATGTCTGGTACTATAGAAGAAGAGATCCTCATGCAAGGGGATAAAGAAGATGAAGATGCAATTTGTGAAGATTCAAGAAGAGTAGAGGCAAGACTAACTGCATTAGTGTGAGGCCTACTTTTCTCATCCCTTTTATTTCTTCTTATCATTTTGACACTTGGATAGACATGTGGACATTTGGGACTATTGATCCCATTATTCAGACTTTCTTGACTCTATTCCTATGTTTTGATTTTTTAGTTAGAGTATGTTGTGATGTGGTTATATCTTACTTGTTAGATTTCATTGACAACTATATGATATGTGACGTTCATTTTGATGCTAATTGGGATATTAGTTGTCAAGTTAATGAATGAATTACTATGCAATTTTGATCTTGAATTTATGTTTAGAAATGTGGTAAATTATGAATCTTGTCAATGATACTATGTGTTGCTATTGAGAATTTAGATGATTATCTAACATTGTGTGTACATTTCCTTTCACTTCGGCTATGATGAACATGTGCCATTAATCCATTTGTGGAAGTGTGCACGTGATTTTCCATGCCCATGAAAAATTGGAGGTCATCCCGTACCCTATGTGAAATATGTGTTTCAACTGATCTAGTTCCAGGAGGGACCAAGGTCACATGTGTTGGTGCATGATGATTTCATGATGTCTGCATTTATGCTTATTTATAATTAGGGTTCACCTTTTTATTTATTTATTGATATGTTGTAAATGTGTATGGTTTAAGTTGCACCAATTTTGTGTCATTTATTTTATTAGGCCTTTTCTTGTTATTTAATGTACCCTATGATGTTTATTTTGGCCAAATAATGACCCTAAGTCATACCCCTAGGGTCTAGGGCTAATTTGGACATGTTAAACCTTAGAATAACATTCATTGAGTCACTTTAACTTTACCCCAAAGTTAAGTGACGAATTTTTTATTTGGGTTATGGGGTGGATAAGTCAAGGGTCCACCTTGACCATCTCCACTACCCTTAGTTATGGTCTACCTTATCTTGAAGGCTTGGGAAGCTCCCAAGGCCTTCAAGTGTGAGAGGACCCATCCCTATGCTCTCACACATGTGTGAGAGCATCTTGGAGGGAATGGGATGGACTCACCTCTCCACTATGCTCTCACACATGTGTGAGAGCACTTGTGGGAGAGTGTGAGGCTTTGAGGGATAAGAGAGTGACATGTGTCACCTCCTCATCCCTTGGAGATGATGAGTTGGATTGTGAGGAGGAAGGAGAAGGTGACATGTGTCACCTTCTAATTCCTCAAGGCTCTTATGTGTAGCCTATTAAACTCCCTCTTTGAGAGAGCGAGAGGGTTCTTTTTTTGGATTATTTTTTATTATTGCTTAGGGAGAGATAGCTAAATTTTGGGAGAAGTTTGGAGGAAAGAAGCTTGGAGGTGTACTTGGGGAGCTCTCCACCAACTCTTACCAGTTTGGGCTTTAAAGGTAAGCTTCAAGCCTATATGCCTTCCCCTTTGTTTTTTTTTATTTCAATGTGTGGAAAAATTTACTTGTGTGTTTTTGAGTCTTGTTTCTTTTGTTGTGTGGGTTTATTTTGTGGGTTTTTGGATGAATCTCTCCATTGAGGAGAGCACATCTTGTTAGGGTGGGAGGGGAGATAACCTCCTCGAGGTCACCAACATTACTTATTGAGATATTGATGGCCATGAAGTATTTTGGGAAGTATTGAGATTTTTGTGAAGGCATGAGTGCGTTAGAAATGTGATATTTGAGAAATGTTAAGGCTAGAGACCTTGTGTTATGTGAAATATGAGTTATTTGAGATTTGGATGCAACTCTAGAGTTGAGAGCAGTCCACTCTCCTACCCCCAAAATCCATGAAAATGGATTCGTTGTATGCATGCCTGGGGAGGGTGTTAATTTTGTTTGTGTGTGTGTTTTTTTTGTAAATCTTGTTGTGGTGTGAAACTGGGTTGTGGGTGATCTCCAAGCTTGGGGGTGACTCTTCTCGAGTCTATGGTAGGGAGGTGAGCATCTTGTGGGCATGTAAAAGCTTCCTTTTGGTTTTGTTGCAGGTTTGGTGACATCGGGGTTGTGGAGCTTGGTGGAAGTTGTATTTCTGTGTTTTTTGTAATGTATGGCTATTTGGAAGCCATGGCCCTTGAGGCCTTGTTATAACTTTTGTAAGAGAGTGATCTCTCTTTGAGTATCTATAGTAATCAGAAAAACATATTTATGTATCCAAATCATTTTCATGTGAAGTTGGTTTACTTATTGTAATGGTTCTCAAAAGAAAGAAAATAATATTGCATTATTCCTTGTAGTAGTCTTCAAAAGTTAAGATTGTTGTATTATTTTGGCATTTGTTTCAAAAATATATATTGCACTATTCCTTGTATTAGCTTCAAAAAATATATTGTATAAATTTTGGTAATGGTTTACAAAAAAAATTACCATGTGAAAAATATAGTTTACTTTTGTATATAGAAAATGAGTTTATTGTTTGTTGAAAAGCAAAGGAGAATATGTGTAGTTATAGTTACAAAAAGAGATTAAATACTGTTTAGTGGAAAATTGGATTTGTTAATGTTTTAGTGTTTTGAAGTTTTAAATCCTCCTCTCCACTATACATTCAAAGATCTAGGGTTGAGTGGCAAGCACTATCATACCCTAGATCATTGTGAGATGTAGGGAAACTTGGATTAGGGAATTTAATTATCAATCTTTCTTCTCTTATGCTCAATTGACCATTAAAACCCTAATTATCCAAATACGGTAATAAATTGATGAATAATGAAAAATGCTCTTACAGACGGAAGTAAAATAGCAAATCACAGAATATCTATTTTCTGGGTTTCGAGGTAGAACAGTCAGAGACACTAGAGCGGATGCCCAAGGCCAAGGTACTAGTTTCTTTGCGAGATCCAGACCACCTTCCGACATTGATCAGCCATGTAACTTCTGTTTTCAGAAACTCAACTTTAGAGGACACTAGAGTAAGAGCCCAAGTCCTGAAAATGCTCCGGTGTCCTGCTTTTCTTCAGATCCCAAATCCTTGATGCCTGCTAGTCCTTCTTGCAACTTCACTTTTCCCAAATGCGACACATGTAACCTGCAATCATAAGACTTGGTTTGGGGGTTGTGGTGTTTGGAGGCTTGCCTCAGTCAAGCCCCAGAGGACACTTAAGTCTCTGAACACCGTTGTTAGATAAAGAGTGCGTACCCTTGTGAGGCAGAGGCAAAAACTAAAGGAATCAATGATAAAAACACAATATAATGTCACCTTGTAGTGAAGCTCTCATGGGAAGAAGATTCTCTTCACTCCATGAGGAAATTGATGCTCAAATCTACAAATATCAACACACAAAACACACAAGTCTTCTCTTGCAACACAATGAAAGCCTTGAATCACCTTGAGAACACAATAGCTTGCTAGTAATCATCTAGTTGAAATCTAGTTTACAAATGAATGCCTAAGTATGCTTTTATATGCAACTACAAACACTTTTGCCAAGATTTGTAAATTCAAACTTACCGTGTCGGCAAAGGGACCAAATAACAATCACAAACTGACACCCAGAAATTAGGCCTGCCCTAAAATAGGGCAGGACTAGGGCACAGGCACCCAAGTCCTCCCCCCTATTTTGGGTAGGGTACAACTCAAGGGCTCCTCCTAGGTCCCATTTGCCATGAAACCTAGGTCTCATTCCATCAGGATGCTAAATTATGAACTAAGATGTCCTAAATGCATGCAAAGGACCCGGGAGCTAAACCTTATGAGGGAAAAGCCCCCAAGGGGACATTTTATGATGTTACATTTAGCCCCCACTTTAATGTATGTATAAATGCAATTCCAATACATGCATTAAAGTAAGGTCACAAATACAACAAACATGCCAAGCACGGAGAAGACACACCAATCACATAGAAGATAGTAACAAGCACGTAAAACATGAAGAAGATAATTATAGTCATGCAAAATACGGAGAAGATAGTCAATGCATAGAAGACACATTAATGCATGGAAGATAGGCATGATATCTTTTCTTTCTTTTTCTCATATATATATATGAAATGCAAATGCAAGTATTGGAAAGTAAACAAACCTCCCATAATATAGGATGCACTCATCGAGCAAGTCTTTAGACTGTATACATGGGGCAACACACATGCAAGACATGCAAAACCTCGCAAAATGTAGGATGCACTCATCGAGCAAGTATTTAGACTGTATATGGGGTAACAAATATGCCACACAAAATAAGCAAGCCAAAACACACACACTTGAAGACACAGAGAAAACACGGTAGACAAGCGATGGTGTGTTCCCTATTTCTAGGCTCATCACCATCTCAGGCACATTATAGACACACACCGACAATTGGGATTTGCCACAACAATCATCAAAAACACGTTTAAGGGTTGAGTTAGTCACAAAACTGCTCCCCACCTCCATAGAGGACTTTTAAAAATTACATGATGATGCAATCTGCTCTGAGAAATACACCATCCCCGCCTTCGCAGAGGGATTAAGATAAAAAGGATATATGCAATATCCCACCTTCGAAGAGGGCTTACATGATTGATTGATTGATTGCAAACAAACTCAGGATGTAGGATGCACTCATCGAACAAGTCTTTAGACTGCACCTCAGGACAAGCACATAGCTAACATCTACAACAAACAACTTACCTTATATATGCCCTCACCTTAAGGTGGTTGATATTAGTAATCGATATCAACCACATTAAGGTAGGAAGAAAGCACACTAGGGAACACTGACTTTCACAAAGCCCATGCCCCCTAGAGGTGACATGTACTTTACGATCGCCAAATGTTCCCACAAACACATCCCTGCAAGAAACATGTTAGTGTCTACAACATCATGATAAACAACAACATCAATGCATATGATTAAACACACAAAGAGCCAAGGTTATACTACAAATTCGGAGTTTGAGGATAACCATGGGGCTATATCTCGAAGCTCTTTGAATCGAGTACCACCAAGGCCAGATTTAAAGACGAACAAAGGTGCATAGAGCAACAGTATTGTTAAGGTTTGTAAATGTGACAGAAACATCATCAAATTCACTATGTGGAAAACACAAATGCTTCCACTAGCCAAGCATCAGATAAAATATACAACCCCATCATCATATTAGCAACTAAGTCCATTTTTTATTGCTCTCGAAAGGGACACTAGGTCTGCATTAGTATAAATGTTTGTCATCATCGCCCACTAGGTGGAAACACTAGAGGAAGGGAAACAATAAATCAGAGAGGAGAAACAAGTGTCTTAGGGATAGTCACGTAGGAGGGTGCCCCCAGTCTCACCAACTGCAACGTTATGTCTGTAAGACACAACACACAATAGTGAAATCAGAGAGAGAGGCAATATAGAAGAATGATGATACAAATAGAAGAAGGTCACAACAGAGGCAGTCTCCTAGTATCTCAAACCTTACGAGAGAATCTGAGGTCATCCCAGGAGGCCTAAACAACACATAACACATCACGGGGGAAACACATCATGAGAAAGATAAAGGGTTAGAGATACTTACCTGTAGGGTCTTTGTGCTAAGTCTTGTCATCAGGTAGATCATTGTCATCTTCACACTGCCGAACATAAGGTATAATTGCTAAGTCATTGTCATTATAATTTTGCTCATTCTAAAATGTTTGGCGGAATGCTTTCTTGTTGAACTTCAGTAGTACACATATTCACTATCGTCTTATGTGGTGGGAGAAGCAAATTATTTTGAGTGATCTCAACATCCATCCTTGAGGGATTTAATGTGAGAGACTTCTCCTCATCCACTAGGGCTACATCCTTAGTGATGTCCAAATGACTAGAATATTCGAATAAAGGAGGGACATTAAAGGTCTTCTCTTCCTTAGTAAAATCCAAGATGTGTGAACACTCAACTAAAGGAATAAGGTTGGTAGGATGATCCATAGAGTTTTTATTGTTGTTAGATGAAAGCTCATCACCTACCCATGGAATGTTCTTTGTCAAAGGGATTTCTTCATTCACTAATTCTTCATCTTGGCTAGGGAGAGCATTGGAATGGCAAAGTGGTGATGGCTTTTCATTTGCTAATGCTTCATCTTGGCCAGAGTGAGCATTAGAATGAAGACTTTGTGGTATGATGTTAAGAGATGTGATAATGAAATCATCCTCTTGAATCCAAATGTCCTCATGTGGAGGAACAACCATGGGAGAGGGATCATCACATGTTTTAGCAATAGGTGTCATAGTGGAATTTTCCATAAATTCATCCAAGGCTTCATCTAACATTTAGAGGTCATCACTAGTATATATACTATTGATCATGAATTTAGTGAGATATCCAATATCCAAGGGTATATTCCCATGAGATTTGTGAAGCTATCAAAATCAGATATATGACAAAAGATTTCATATGTGGAGCACATAGAAAGATCAACATCATGAATGTGTGCTATTTGTTCAAAAACTTGAGGATGTTTATCAATGAATTTAGAGAAATGATCAATGTCTACGATGTATGCAAATAACTCTTCTAAAGAAGTAGCTATGATATATGTCTTCAAATCAATGCAATATCATATTTTAAAAGCTTTTCACAAGTATGCAAAAGACAAGTGCAAAGTTATATGCAACAATGACCTAAATGCTTGATTTTTTTTTGTACTTTTTCAATGCAAATAAATGAAACAAAAAGGTGTCGTAAGGATTTTTTATCAAGGGAAGAAAATTTTATGTCTGATAGTAGTCCAAAACAGCAATAAGATCCTTCACAACACACTCTTAATGCAAATCCAAGATAATTACAAGTCAAAATATAGTGAAAATATGTCAAAATAGGAACTTTTTTCACCAAAACTCAATGCAAGAGAGCATAACAAAGGGAAGCAAGTTATATGTTTGATATCAGTCCAAAACAGCAATAAGATCACTCTCAACACTCTCTTGATGCAAATCCAAGATAATGCAAGTCGATTTATAGTGGAAATATGTCAAAATAAGCACTTTTTTCACCAAAATTGAATGCAATAGAGTATATCAAAGGGTGTTGTGAGGAAAATGATGATGGAAAAAAAATAATATCAGTAATAACAACCACTTGGTGCAAAAATACCCAACACAACAGACTTTTAGTGCCACTTAAGGTCAAACCCTAGTGAAAATATAGCAAAAATAGGCTTTTTTCACAGTTTTTTTCAACTCCAAGACCTAGAAAAATGGGTGTTGTAAGGAATTTTAGGAGGTATAGCAAATAATATCAATAATATCAGTCATCTCAATCCATAAAATTGATCACAACATGCTTGAAGTGCAAACTAGGTCAAACCCTAGGGCAAAAAATAGCCAAAATGTGTAGTTTTTCACCAAATTTTCACTACAAGAGCCCGTTAAAAGGGTGTTGTGAAGATTTTTAGAGGGGAAGAAAATTATTACCTTGATAATGGAAAATAAATGCACAAATACTCTTCACAACATGCCTATGGTGCAAGTTTATAGAGTCGATAAGGCGAAATTTAGTGAAAATCATTGTTTTTGAAGCCCTAGGTTGAATATCTTGAGACAAAAAGCTATGTGAATGTTTTGAAGTCTGATTTATGATGAAGTTGAATTACTCTTAGATCTGAAAATATTTTCAAGCTTGACCATGCAAAATGCCAATGCAAATTTGATGAAAATGCATGAAAATTGCTAGTTTTTTGTTGAAATTTTTTATGCAAAAATGCAAATATTTGAAATCTAAATACAAATTTACACTAAAATGAAAGACTATAGACAAATGTTAATTTGAATGAGCCTCTAAAATTAGTAGAAAAATATGAGAAAATATTTTGTCTACTAAGCCTAGATTTTGGAATTACTCGGTTATATGAAAATTGTCAAAATTTCTACAAAATCCTAGCAATTAAATGATGAAAATGCAATGCAAATTTATGAATTTTTGTATTTTCTGTAGTTTATATCAGATATAATGCAAAAATCATAAATTAGGAAAATTTAGAAAGAATTGATACAATTTAGTAAGCCAAACAATGCAATTTCTTTTCAATTTTTTTGAATTTTTCTCAAGGCAATAAAATGAATAACTATATGAATGAATGAAATCAATCCAAATCTGAAGACACGCACTCAGCAAGTTGCAATTTAAGTCCAAAACATGGGTTCACCAAAATTTTTAGTGGAAAATTGGATTTGTTAATGTTTTAGTGTTTTGAAGTTTTAAATCATCCTCTCCACTATACATTCAAGGATCTAGGATCGAGTGGTGAGCACTATCATACCCTAGATCACTGTGAGATGTAGGGAAACTTGGATTAGGGAATTTAATTATCAATCTTTCTTCCCTTATTCTCAATTGACCATTAAAACCCTAATTATGCAAATATGCAATAAACTAACGAATAACAGAAAATGCTCTTGCAGACGGAAGTAAAATAGCAAATCACAGAATACCTATTTTTAGGGTTCCAAGGCGGAACAGTTGGGGACACTGGAGCAGGCACCCAAGTCCAAGGTACCAGTTTCTTTGCACGATCTGTGTTGATTTAAGGACAGACAACTGAGAGGGGGGGTGAATCAGTTGTCTCAAAAATTTTGTTGCTTATTCACTTAAAACCTTCTTGTATTTCAACAACATATCAAAGATTCAATCATAAAAGCATAATGCAATAATTCAAGAGCAGAAACAAACTTAACACAAATAACACCAAAATTTTAAAGTGGAAAACCTGGTTAAGGGAAAAACAACGGGGTGACTAACCCAAGATTATATTCTCTATTAGAAGAATATGAAGAAAAAATGGCACCTGCCAATTGGGGCTCACTGCCTGAGCACACTGCTCACAAGAGGCCCACTGCCTATAGGAGACACACTGTCTACAAAAGAGAATAAATATTACAAACTTGAACTGGAAGTTAGCATCTTCACTATGCTTGAGTCAGTTCCATTAAAGCTCAACACCTCTACTCTTCTTTTCGCTTCTCTCCCTTACCACCTTCTCACCATGACCACACATGATACCTCTTGAAATGACTTCGCAACTCTTATTTATACATGACATCAACTTTGGAATGATCAACAAAGTTGGCACAATACACTCATTTTATTACAGAGCATTTACAAAAATACAACTTGACTTGTTACAAAAACTTCTTGCGCATTACTACACTGTCGGCCACACATAGCTAGAACTTCAATCTTCTTCGAGGAACATGCCATGCTTTGCAAAACATTTTCAAGATTATCCGCAACATGTGCAAATCATCTGGTCGGCTAGGACTAGGAAGAACACCATTACCCAAAGGTAAATCTTCAATTACAAGCTCAATCTTCAATGCAGACCAACAACATAAATTGGAGACCTCCACAAGCTTGCTTGAATCACCAAGAACATCTATACCACTTCTGCTTACTAAAATCATTTGTATCTTCATCCAGAACCTCAAGAACATAGCTAGTCATCACTATCACACTAGAAGGATCACTTGTAGACCTCCAAACCACAAGCCAATCGAGTTGTTAATTCAAATTAGCTTCCCAAACATGCTACCAGATCCGTAAGCATGATATTGCATTTCTAGATCTCACCTGACCTATTTGTGCCACTCTATCACTACTGAATGGCTGCTAGAACCAATTTTACTCATATGGCCATAATTTATTCAAATCTTCATGCGGACCTCTGAAATCTTGGCTAGAGAACCTTCAAACAAATATCTACAAACCCTTTGATGCGCATACTCTGATATTCAACTGTCTAGGATCTTTGCTTCATAGAACTTCACTGTCTTCACTGTTCTTCTCTATTTCTGATGGGGCTAATTTTCTTGATATCCTCAGCACATAACTCATCCAATTCTTGACATCAATGCAACAGGAGTATGTTGACATCAATAACAACACTATTTGGGGCCATACTTGCAACAATCTCCCCCTTTGTCATTGATGGCAACATATGATGTGAAAAATTGTTTTAACCATCGAGACAAGAACTTCTCATTACTGATTGACATAGCTCCCCCTATCACCAACAATCATTCACATGTCTTCTCTTCCTCTACTACTCCCCCTTTGATCAACAACCACTTTTTTTTTTCACATGTCTTCTCTCCCCCTTTAACATCAATGGCAAAGGGCACATACTTGCAACCACTTCTCATGCTTCAGAATCATACTGACTACTCCCCCTGAGTAGCAGCCTCTTAGCATCAATCTAGATCATAACATATGACTATGAAATCCACCAGACAGATGCACATCAGTGCACCTTAATTCAAAACTGGAGGGGTAATAACCCCTAACTTCTCCCTGAGATACTCAAAAGTGTCCTTACGTAGAGGTTTGGTAAAAATGTCTGCAATCTGATTCTTTGAGGGCATGAACTCCAATCTGACTTCATTCTTTTTCACCTGCTCTCTTGAAAAGTGGAACTTGATGGATATATGTTTTGTCTTTGAATGCAACACCAGATTTTTTAATATGTTTATTGCACTTGAGTTGTCACAAAAGATTGTGATAGGTTCTTCATACTCCACTTTGATGTCTCTTAGCATTTTCTTCATCCACAATACTTGAGTGCAACTGCTCATAGCTACAATATACTCTGCTTCTACAGTAGATAGAGGTATTGCCTCTTGTTTCTTGCTTATCCAATAAACCAATCTTTTCCCTAATAAGAATGCACCATCACTGGTACTCTTCTGGTCATCCACATCACCTGCCCAATCAACATCAATATAAGTATGAAGAGAGAAATGATTATCCTTAGGATACAACAATCCATACTCAACTGTTCCCTTCAAATATATAAGAATTCTCTTGATTGGCATGATGTGATATTCTCTAGGATCAGCTTGAAATCTGGCAACAAGACCAATAGCATTCATAATATCATGTCTAGTTTGAGTGGGGTAGAGCAAACCTCCAATCATAGACCTATATGTTTTCTGATCATCTTTAGGATATTCAACATCTTTACTCAACTTACATCTAGTAGCCATGGGAGTATTCATTGCCTTTGAATCCTCCATCCCAAATTTTTTCAATAATTCTTTCACATATTTGGTCTGAGATATGAAGATTCCTTTCTTTGTTTGAGTGATTTACAGACCCAAGAAGAAATTCATTTCACCAAACATAGAAATCTCAAATTCACTTTTCATTTGATTTGCAAAAGTTTTGCACATACTATCCTTCCCTCCAAAAATAATATCATCAACAAATACTTCAACAATCAAGATATTTTCATAATCAATATTAAAATATAGATTACTATCAGCAGTACCTTTGTTGAAACCAATTTTCAGAAGATGTTTATCCAACCTTTCATACCAGGCTCTTGGGGCTTGTTTGAGTCCATACAATGCCTTCTTTAATTTGCAGACCATATCTCCATTATCAGACAATTGAAATCCATCCGGTTGCTTAATGTATACTTCTTCTTCTAAATCACCATTTAGGAAAGAAGACTTGACATCCATCTGATATACCTTGAAATCTTTGAAGGTAGCAAAGGCAAGAAATAGTCTGATTGCTTCAATCCTTGCCATTGGAGCAAAAGTCTCTTCAAAGTCAACTCCTACTTGAGAATAACCTTTACAGACCAATCTGGCTTTGTTTCTTATTACCTCACCATCATCATTTAGTTTGTTCAAGAAGACCCACTTAGTCTCAATCACATTTTTGTCCTTAGGTTTGGGAACAAGATCCCAAGTGTGATTCTTTTCAATCTGCATCAATTCCTCCTTCATTGCTTTAACCCAACTTTCATCATTGCATTCTTCACTTACTATTTTTGGTTCAACTTTCGAAATCAGACAATACTTCACTGAGGCTTGAGCAATATTTCTTCTTGTTAGATCACCTTTGCTTCTATCTCCTATGATCTAGTCTTCAGAATGATTCAGTCTTACATACCTGGGAGTTTTGGGAATCACTTGCACTTCTAATTCTTAGACAAGTTCATTCAAGCTTGTCTCTTCTTCTTGTGTTTTTGAATTCTCCAAATCAATTTAAATTTGGACTGGAGTTTACTTGTTCTTCTTAGTCTAAGATATCATTTTGATTATCAACTTCATACTCATAGTACCTTGAGGGATTTTCCATGCCTTCATCAACTTTCACATTTGTGCTTTCCACAATCTTTCTTATTCTCTTGTTATAACATCGGTAATCTTTGCTTTGAGTAGAATAACCCAAGAATATTCTTTCATCACTTCTAGCATCAAACTTGCCAAGGTCTTCATCTCTTTTGATATAGCATTTGCTATGAAAGACTCTAAAATACTTCACAGTAGGAGTGATGCCAAACCAAAGTTCATAAGGAGTCTTACTAGTCTTGCTTCTAATTTGTACTCGGTTAAGAGTATAAACAACAGTGCGCATAGCTTCTCTCAAATAGATCTAAGGAACATTTGCTTCCATCATCATGGTCCTAGAAGCTTCCTGGATGGTCTGATTCTTTCTCTCCACTACTCCATTTTGCTGTGGAGTCCTTGGAGCAGATAACTATCTTTTTATCCCATGTTTATCATAGAATTCATTGAACTCTCTAGATGTGAAATCTCCACCTCTGTCAGATCTGAGGCATTTTATGTTTATGCTAGTTTCATTTTTTACTATAGCCTTGAATATTTTGAACTTCTCAAATGCTTCATATTTCTCTTTCAAGAAAGTCACCCACATCATCCGGGAGTGGTCATCAATCAGCAACATGAAAAATATATCTCGTTGTAGACTCTAATTCTTTCCAGACCACATAGATTAGTGTGCACCAAGTCCAACAATCTGGTTGAAGAATGTTCCTTACTTTTGAATGAGACTCTATTCTGCTTACCTAACTGACATTCCTTGCACAAGATATTAGTAGGTTTTACCAATCTTGGAAGATCCCTTATAGCCTAGGTGTTGCTTATCTTAATGATATTATCAAAATTCACATGATACATTCTCCTATGCCACAACCAACTCTAATCAATTTGAATAAATAAGCAACTTTTTCCAGTACCAACCAAGTGAAAGATGTTACCTTTTGTCTGAGTACTGGATGCAATCTCAGTTCCAGAGCTTTTAAAGATCTTGCATTTTCCATTTTTGAACTGGAGATCATAACCTTTGTCTACCAGCGACCCAACACTGAGAAGATTATGCCTTAAACCTTTAACATATAGAACATCACTGGTTTTGTTCTTTCCATCAAAAGAAATGGTTCCTCTGCCTTTAATTCTACCAACAGAATTATCTCCAAATTTTACAACTCCACCTTCATATCTTTCCAGGTTTATGAACTTATTATTATTGCCAGTCATATGGTGAGAGCATCCACTGTCAATGACCCATTCATCCTTTTCTTCAACCTGAGCAACCAGAGCCCTTTCTATCTTATGATTGGCAAATTCAATAGGCATTGGATCTTCTTCCTTGATGGCAATTAACACCCAGTCACTTCCAGATTTGGTTCCTATCTTAGATTCATCATCTGTTACTCCTCCATCATCATCTTCTTAAACATAGTAAGACTTCTTTTGAAATCTTGATCTATTAGGGTTAAGCCTTGAAAATTTTTCCGGACACCTTGAGGCAAAATGACCAATCTTGTTGCAATTGAAACATTTGAAAGCTAATTTTCCTTCATACTTACCAGATCCTCTTGGCAATATTTTGGCAATAAGGGCTTCAAGTTGTGTAGCTTCTAACTCATCTTCTTCTAGATCCTTTCTTGCTTTATCATACCATGTTGATTTCTTTAAGGAATTTTCTCCCGGATCATATCTTTGTTTGCCTTTTGCAGACACACTAGCTTTGAATGCAGATTTAGTCTTGGGAGGTGCATTTCCAAACTTAGCCAAATTCAAATGCAGCTAACTTTCCAACCAATTGATCCCTAGCAATGTTTGATAATGATCTGAATTCCTCAATAGCAGCAACCTTGTGTTTTTAAGTAGGAGGTAAGGATCTGAGAACTTTGGCAACAATCTCATATTCATCCAATGTTCCACCAGCACATCTAATGCCACAAACAAGCTCATTTAACCTTGGCATAAATGTAGTGATATTTTCATCTTCACTCATCTTCAGGCTTTCGATCTTTCCTTTTAGACTATGTAACTTTGCACATTTAACATATTTGTCACCTTCATGTAGAATCTCCAACTTTGTCCAAATTTCATAAGCAATTTTTGATCCCATAACATTTGTCAATTATGTATCAGACAAGGCACTTAGTAGGGCTTCTTTAGCTCGAAGATTATTTTTAGCATTTCTAATTTCATCCAGAGTTGTCGGACCATTCTTTGGAGGAATATACTTAATTGTAGTCATGTTCCAATACTGTTCTCCCATGCATTGCAAGTGACATTCCATGCAACTTTTCCAAAGAGTGTAGTTTGTTCCATCAAACCTTGGACTGTCCTTCTTGTAGGATGACATCCTAGATCTCCTCAAGCCGTTAAACTCCTTCTAGAGGAACCTACTCTGATACCAATTGTTGATTTAAGGACAAACAACTAAAGGAGGGGTGAATTAGTTGTCTCAAAAATTATATTCCTTATTCACTTAAAACCTTCTTGTATTTCAACAGCATATCAAAGATTCAATCATGAAAGCATAATGCAATAATTCAAGAGCAGAAACAAACTTAACACAAATAACACCAAAAATTTAACATGGAAAACTTGGTTAAGGGAAAAACCATGGGGTGACTAACCCAAGATTATATTCTCTATTAAAAGAATATGAAGAATAAAATGGCACCTGCCAATTAGGTCTCACTGTCCGAGCACACTGCTCACAAGAGGCCCACTGCCTACAAGAGACACATTGTCTACAGAAGAGAATAAATATTACAAACTTGAACTGGAAGTTAGCATCTTCACTATGCTTGAGTTAGTTCCATTAAAGATCAACACCTCTGCTCTACTTTCCACTTCTCTCCCTTACCACCTTCTCATCATGACCACATAGGATACCTCTTGAAATGACTTCACAACTCTTATTTATCCATGACATCAACTTTGGAATGATCAACAAAGTCGGCACAACATACACTCATTTTATTATAGAGCATTTACAAAAATACAACTTGACTTGTTACAAAAACTTCTTACGCATTACTACACTGTTGGTCACACATAGCTGGAACTTCAATCTTCTTCGAGGAACATGCCATGCTTCACAAAACATCTAAAAGATTATCTACAACATGCACAAATCATACGGTCGGCCAAGACTGGGAAGAACACCATTACCCAAAGGTAAATCTTAAATTACAAGCTCAATCTTCAATGCAGACCAACAACACAAACTGGAGACCTCCACAAGCTTGCTTGAATCACCAAGAACATCTGCACCACTTCTACTTACTGAAATCATTTGCATCTTCATCCAGAACCTCAAGAACACAGCCGCTCATCACTGTCACACTAGAAGGATCACTTGCGGACCTCCAAACCACAAGCCAATCAAGTTGTTAATTCAAATTAGCTTCCCAAACATGCTACCAGATTCACAGAGCATGATATTGTATTTTTGGATCTCACCGGACCTATTTGTGACACTCTATCACCACTGAATAGCTACTAGAACTAGTTTTACTCATATGGCCATAACTTCTTCAAATCTTCATGCAGACCTCTGAAATCTTAACTAGAGAACCTTTAGACACATATCTACAAACCCTTTGCGTATACTCTAATCTTCAACTGTCTGGGATCTTTGATTCATAGAACTTCACTATCTTCACTATTCTTCTCTATTTCTAATGGGGCTAATTTTCTCAATATCCTCAGCACATAACTCATCCAATTCTTGACATCAATGCAACAGGAGTATGTTGAGATCAATGACAACACCATTTACGGCCATACTTGTAACAATTCAAACCTCTTAACACTGATCAGCCCTATAACTTCTATTTTCAGAAACTCAGCTTTAGAGGACACTAGAGTGAGCACCCAAGTCCTGGAAATGCTCCAGTGTCCTTTTCTTAAGATCCCAAATCCTTGATGCTTGCAAGTCCTTCCTACAACTTCACTTTTCCCAAATGCGACACCTGTAACCTATAATCACAAGACTTGGTTTGGGGGTTGTGGTGTTTAGAGGCTTGCCTCAGTCAAGCCCCAGAGGACACTTAAGTCTCTGAACACCATTGTCAGATAAAGAGTGCATTCCCTTGTCAGGTAGAGACAAAAACCAAAGGAATCAATGATAAAAACATAATATAATATCACCTTGTAGTGAAGCCCTCATGGGAGGAAGATGCTCTTCACTCCATGAGGAAATTGATGCTCAAATCTGCAAATATCAACACACAAAACACACAAGTTTGCTATTGTAACACAATAAAAGCCTTGAATCACCTTGAGAACACAATAGCTTGCTAGTAATCATCTAGTTAAAATCTAGTTTACAAATGAATGCCTAAGTATGCTTTTATATGCAACTACAAACACTCCTGCCAAGATTTTATAAATTCAAACGTACTGTGTCAGTAAAGGGACCAAATAACGGTCACAAACCAACACCCAAAATTTAGGGCTGCCCTAAAATAGGGTAGGACTAGGGCATGGGTGCCCAAGTCCTCCCCCCTATTTTGGGCAAGGTACAACTCAAGGGGTCCTCCTAGGTCCCATTTGCCATGAAACCTAGGTCTCATTCCATCAAGATGCTAAATTATGAACTAAGATGTCCTAAATGCATGCAAAAGACCTGGGAGCTAAACCTTATGAGGGAAAAGCCCCCAAGGGGACATTTTTTGACATTACAAATACATGATATAGTTGATGTTAAAATAGTTAGCTCACTACTTTTCTACCTTACAAAAAAATACAACAGGAATATTAATTGCTAAGTTATGTAAAAATAATATGTGTGTGTGTGTGAATCTGCCTTAAAACTCTATTTTAAAATTATTGTGTTTTCCTTTTACAACAGCAAATTTATTTTTAACAGAAATGAATGAGATTATTTTTACATGTGATTATATACATAAACATGTGTATATATATATATATATATGTGTGTGTGTGTGTGTGTGTGTGTGTGTGTGTGTGCAAAAACCATAGTTTTCATCATATATATTTGAGTTATGTATATTTGTCTCTGTGTGTATATATATATAAGCATTTCCAAATGATAGAAAGTAATACCAAAAAAAAAGTTATACAAAAAAAAAGATATTAAAAATATGCTAGGGTTTGAAAACACCTGTATTAGGGTAGAGTTGTAATGCTTTTTCAGAATAGAGAGTGAGCAATGGTGGGTGGTGGCCATGGCCACTGCCATTGATTTTTTTTGGTTGCATGGGACGGGGGGACGAACCCCTCGTCCATCCTCCACATATGTGGAGGGTGGGTAGGGAGGCCGCCCCCTCCCCCCCATTTGCTTTCCTTGTGAGGTGCCCAGAACCCTTAACAGAAACTCTTAACCCTGCATTTTGCTATGTCTTGGCCACCTGTTGGTTATCTCCACCCTGCATCTTTCAATTATATATATATATACAAAATGCCCTCTTCTTTGGTGTATATATAGTACACAGAGAGATAAATATATATATCTCAATATATTTTTCATGCTAAAAGATTTAAAACATGTATAGCTATATATCTATCTATATGTATATACACACACACATTTTGGCGAAAAAAAAATGAAAATAGATCCCTGTGTATACCTCTCAAAGTGGACTGAGAGTCTCCATGGCAGCCATGAGCAACCTACGTAAGAGAGGAGAAAATAAACAAAGAGCAAAAGAAAATGAGAATAGGGTTAGGTTAGAGAAATGTTAGAAAACAAAATACAAATGAAATTAGGGTTTTGGGGAAATGAAGAAAATAAAGGAAAAGAAATATTAGGGTTGAGGAAGCAAGTGGGAATAAATAAATTTGGGGAAAATGTGTTGCACGTAATTCTTTTATTTCCTTTTTCTCATCCCACTTTTTCCCTTTTAATGTTGGAGAAAAAACAATAGTGGACTAAATGACTTTTGGTGTTTTCAAACCTAGATTTTTGCCTTATCCCATTACTTTTTGCATTTATTTAAGTTAGTGGGATTAGATTACCCTAGGTCCTTTTACTTTAATTTTAGTGGGTTAATTTTAAAAGGGGACTTAGGTGTGTGAAATAATGTTAGAAATTTGTTTTAATTTTAACCATTGTTAATTTAGTTTGGCTAGTGGTTATCTTTATGGGAATTTTTTTTAATTGCTTTTTCATGGAGATTGTTAATAAATTATTTAATTTTATCACCTCGGCCAAATATGGATTATGGGAGAAAAATAGGTTTAAGAGTATATTTAGATTTAAATTATTTTTCTTTTATAAATGGTTTAGCAAGGGGTGTTATTTTTAAAATTATCCCCATTTTTAGTGAGGTGGCATTATGCTGCCAGATTTTCCCTAGGTTAGGAAGGGATAATTAAGTGGTTAATTTTATGCATTTAATTTATCACTTTAATTGTTATCAAGTTTTTGACTTATGACTTAGATGGAAATAATTAATCTCTTTTTGTTATAGCTCTTAGGGTTGGATTTTGATACTTGTCGAAATCACATCACCTCATCTACGATAAAACTAGGGTTAGTTTTTGTTTGGGAACCCTACCCTCTTAGCAACGCTTTCCATGTCGCACAACCCCCTTAGTAGGCTTTCATTTCATAGGGGTTGTGAGATGTGTTTGCATTACCCTAACTTCTGATTGGCAGTTTGTGCCTTTGTGTGTATGCCACCGAGCACGTTGATGCGTGCAAGGGGGTTTTTAAGGACAAGTAGAAAAGTTTTTTATATTTCGTGTCATGACCACATGAAAAATGTAGACATGACACATGTGTTGCATGTTGTGACCACATGGGAAATGTGGACATGACAATTAGAAATGGTGGCAGTAGGTTGTGAGGAAGGCATGGAGGGTGAGAAGGAAGAGGAAAGTGCAACGGTGAGCAAAGAAGTTGTAGTAGAAGATGTATAGAAGAAAGAATATGCAGTTGTGAAGGATGATAAGGTTGAAGAGGAGGATGTTGTAGTGGATGGAAAAGAAGAAAATGATCTCTTATCATAGTGTGATTAGTGAATCCAAATCAAGGTAAAATATAAAACCAAATGCATGCAAAACAAAAGATTATACCTTAATATGAAGACCAAATCCAAGAAGGGTGAAGGAGATTGCACCCAAATACTCCAAGATATACCATAGATACTCAAAGAGGATGTGAAATGCTCTTCAAACTATGCAACTCTCACTAAGATTAGCTCTAGATTTTAGCATAATAACACTACTCAAATCATGGATGAAAAATGCCTTGAGAGATGGTGTATTTATAGGATTTTTGGAGGGATTTTGATCCAAGGGTGGAGATTGATTAGAGAGATCACTAGTGGAGGATGAAAATGATGTGGAGGGCCTAGATTCAATCTTGAAAAATGAAGGGATGAGAATAAAGATGAATTTTTAATTCATCTTGGGAAGAGGGCTTCATAAATGAGGTTGGGTGAGATGGATTATTTGTGAATTAAAAATTCACATGGGGAAGAGTAAAATAAATTTAAATTCATTTGAGGAAGAGTGGATATTAATGAGGTATGACATGTGTAAGGGGTGTAAGAGGTATTTAATGAGGATTATAACAAATGTGTATTAAAAATTGATTTATGTAGCATAGAAATCATTTTTTATTAATAGGATGTGGGGAGAAGTGTTAATGAGGGTTTGACCAATTTAATTAGGGTGATTAGCCTAATTAATATGGATGGAATAAATTAGCAAATGGATTAGTGGGAGGATAAGATTAATTAATTAATGACTTAATTAATCCTAAGGCTAGGATGATGTAGGTTAGGGTAGGTAGTTAAATAATGACTATTTAATCACCTAGGGTAGGGATACGTTAATTAATAGGCTGAATTAAATAGTTAAATATGATTTAACTAATTAATTAGGTTTAGTGAGAAGGGAAAAATTAATCAAATAAATATTACATATTTATTTAATTAATTGGCTAAGGTTGAACTATTGGATTAATGAAATTAGTCCAATTGTGGGGGATAGGATGATGAAAAATTAGGTGATGAAGGGATAATTAATTAAATAAAAATTTAATTAATTAATTAGAAGGGAAATAGGTATGTTTAGGGATGTCAAGAGTCAATTTGATGGTGAAAACATTTTTAGGTGTCTACATTTGCCCCTCTTTGACGTGGCGTTAGGTCAAAGAAAAATTTGTCCCAGCTGCATGGAGGAATAAAATGGGTGAGGGATGCCCCCTCGAGACATCAGGCAAAAAAAATTCTTTTTTGGGTGGACTCTTGAAAGGGACAAAAAAGAGGTGAAAAACAAGAAGAGAATGGAAAAACAAGTTAGTAGGAAGAAGAATAGGCAAAAAAGGAGTTAATATGCTCCTTCAGGAAGAAAAAGAAGAAAAGGGGGTGACATGGCTAACTATAAATAGTAAAAAGTGGGCCCAAGGTGATTCATTTGCACACATAGCCAATAGAGAAAGATAGAGCAAGAGAGATGGCAGCAGGTGGCAACCTACCTTTCTACACTTGATACTCACACCTGGTGGAGTGGGTATGGACGTACATGCGATTGGAGGAGGTTGGCGAGCGGGTGAGTCGTTGATCCCATCTTTGTGTTTTATTTTTCATGCTTTTTTAGGTTAATTTTTTGTCAGGAAATGGGTAGGTTAGGGCAATTAGCGCCATTGTGTGGTGCAAAATTGGAGCAGATTAGCCCCATTTTGGAAAATGGCACAATCCGAGGGGGTTTAGCGCAATTTTGAATAATTGCGCTATTTAGCTATTCGGCGCCATTTTGAGGAATGGCACAGATATGGGGAGAGGCACAATTTTTTAATTTAGTATGATTTTAGGGAAGACTGGCACTATTCTTAGTTGTGGCTCAAAAATGGGGGATTACGGTGCTATTTTTCATAGTAGCGCGATGTTGGGGGAAACTAGCGCCAATTGGGATATTGGCGTGACGTCAAGGCATGCTTATGCTATTTGTTTATATAGCACGATTTTTGGGAATAGTGGCACCAATTCTTCTGTTGGCACCATTGGCTAGGGGACCAGCGCGAAAATTAATTTTAGCTTAATATCAGGTTTTGTTAGCGCATTCTTCTAAAATTAAGACTTTGGAAGAAAAATGAATGCTTAGGAATGAATTGGGTGATGAAATGTAGATTGATGGGGGCATTGTGTAATCGCGGGAGCAGAGAGTGCTTGAGGTTATGGCACTTTGGGTAGGGTTTGATGATGCTACATGAGTGTGGTTTAGTGCTTTGGGACCACAGACACTTGCAGAGATGCCCGTGTTGCAGGCACATAGAGACCTGATGACAGCTTTGAATGAGCAGTTCAGACTAGAGACTTGTTCATTTTGGTTGCCGATGGGTGAGATTACCATCACCCTAGAGGATGTCTATCAGATCCTAAAGCTTCCAATACACAAGAGATGAGTGATCTATGATGTGGGAAGAGGAGGGCCAGCATTAGATAGGGCCTTCGTGCCAGGTGTGTTTGTGTTAGTAGAGGAGGATCGAGTGATGAGTTATCATCAGACTCTTGTAGCCAAGGAGAAGAGTTGTGTCATGTTCTTTGTGCTTTGATCGGTGGAGTGGTGATGCCAGACAAGAGAGGACGAGGATTCTCAGTTGGTTGGGGAGAGGTTATTGAGGAGATGGTGGTTCATGGGACTGTGTTTGCCTAGGGTCCCTACATACTCACGTAGTTGTATCATGAGATGCACACAGTTGTGTATCATTTAGATAGCACCCTATCAGCAAGAGTGGCATTATTACATGTTTGGGCATTTGAGCATATTTTGATCACACTTCCATTGGGAGTATTGCACCGACAACCTTTTGAGACTTATGTATTCAGATACTGAGGACAGCTACAACACTCATATAGAGGGATGCTGAGGTACTAGTGGAGATTGCTAGATGAGGTGACACGAGTGGTATATAGGCCATACATTGGGTGTGAGTAGTGGTTGGATGAGGATGAGTAGCTGCCTTATGCCATTCAGACATGATACATCATGGGGCAAGGAGATCAGACCATAGACAGATACATCCCCTTGCATGTTATGAGACAGTTTGGTCTACAACAGGATTTACCATAGGTGATGGCCATTTTTGGACAGACGATGAGAGATAGGAGATGGCCTCCCCAAATAGTGCCACAGATAGCCATTGTTGATTTTGATGCTTTACAGTCGCAGCAGTGGGACTGGCAGAGTACCATTGTGGATGCAGGTACTACACCCAACTATGACAGATGGTGGGCTATGTGGCGGCCTAACCAACTGAAAGATCCAAAGGCTGAGCCAGATATGATAGTGGAGGAGGGAGTGGATGATGATGATGATGATGATGTAGGAGCAGGTAGTTTGGTGAGGAGGGCTGGTAGAGGGAGAGCTGGTAGAGGGCAGAGCGGGAGAGATTAGAGTGGCAGTGTTGGACAGGCACCACCACAGAGAGGACCACTGCAGAGAAGACCAATGGTACCACCGAGAGGACCACTACCACAACATGCGTAGAGAGGACCAGTATCTTTTGGTAGGATACCAATACAGTCAGGTCAGAGGGGGCAAGCATGACCTCTTAGGCCACCATAGTAGGGGAGGCCCATGAGTTAGCAGGTGAGACATACGGGGCTGCACCAGGTATTGGTTAGCTGTTTTGGGACCCCAGGGGCAGGTAGCTCGGGAGGAGGAGAGGATGTCCCGGAAGAGAGATAGGTATCACAACAAAGAGCTAAGGGGACAATGATGAGATAGAGCTAGATACCCTGTGTGCTAGGATAGTTAGCTATGAGGACACCTTACAAAGACAAGATCAGGGGTTAGCCCAGGTCTGAGGATTGTCAGCAGCTATAGATGGAGGTAGCAGGGATAGGGATGGATAGGGCAGTTCTCTACAGGCACAAGTTATAGCCTTGACAACAGAGTGGGATAGAGAGAGAGAGGGTTACGTCAAATAGTGGAGACTCAGGTGGCTAGTTTGACTAGCCAGGTTTTGGGACTGTAGGCTGAGGTTTCCAGGTTGCAGGGGTTAGTGACTGAAGGGAGCACAACACATACAATGCAGTTGTAGAGTCAGCTGATACAGATGTAGGGTCAGTTGGTGGAGGAGCAGAGACGGTCATCACAGCAGGCCTCCCGAATAGACTATTATTATGTATCTTACTGCACCATCATTCCCGAGGGGCAGCGGATTTCGCGTTATAGTCAGTGGAGTAGATCTGGGGTGTCAGGCTCACATAGATCAAGGTCTATTTAGTCTATAGCTCAGCCATCACCGTAGCAAGTTGCGACACAGGTAGGATAGCCCTCCCAGCCACCACAACCACCGCAACCACCACAGGGTCCAGAAGGATCCCCTACTCAGTCAGGGAGGGGCTCATCAGCCTAGGGTTGATAGTTGGATTATTTTGGCCCTTGGAGGCATTATGTCATGACATATTTTTGATGTATATATGAGCGATGTACATTTTTTGCGATGATGATATATGAGATGATGCTTTTGATGGCCTACATGTTGTGTTGCGTTTATGATATTTTTATATGATTATAGTGATGCTTATGTTGATGGATGTAGTATGTTTTATGGATTATGCATATTATGATGATGTGATGATTTTATGAGACACTATGGATGTGTTGTGTTTATGAGATGTGTTATGTTGATGGTATGGATGTACTATTGATGTAATATGATAGATGTAATGGTGGTTTATTTATGTTTATATATGCATGTTTGTGATTATGGATTATGATGTGGATGTAAAATGCATATAAATCCTCAAATTAATAAACATTTATTATGGATGCAAAATTTAATGGAATGAAAATATATGCTTCTCGTGATAAACACATAATATGTATGCCACTGGAAATATGAACATGCATCTAAATGATTATGATTATGAAATGCAACTAAATGATTATGAAAATGCCACTAAATGATTATGAAAATAAAATGCAACTAAATGGTTATGAAAATGAAATGCAACTAAATGGTTATGAAAATGAAATGCAACTAAATAATTATGAAATGTAACTAAATGATTATGAAAATGCAACTAAATGATTATGAAATGTAACTAAATGATTATGAAAATGCAACTAAATGATTATGAAAATGAAATGCAACTAAATGATTATGAAAATGCAACTAAATGATGCAATGTAATGATATATGAAAATTCCACTAAATGATGCAATGCATTGTTATATGTGATGATCAAGTCATGACACACGTGATGTTTTTTGTTCAACCCTGGGTGGTGGGGCTCAATGGTAGGGGGATAGGTAAGGGGGAGGGGGGTGATTTATGGGTTGGGTAAGGGTATGGGATGGGGGGGAAGGGTAGTTGTTAGGTCCTGATTTACCACGTCATTGAGGGGGGAAATTGGATTAAGGATGTGATAGGTGGGAATGGGTGGGATAAGTGGGATTAGTGAGAAGATTAGGGGGATACAAAATCTAGGCCCAGATAGTATAGTTGAATGGATGATTAGAAGGATGATTTTGAGCTAGCAATAGTGGTTGCATAAGATTATTTTGAGAGAATTTCTTAGTTTATTATAGCAATGTAGGATAGTTTTCACAAAGGTATGAAGTCACCTAAGTGATGATGTACATATCCCACAATTACATGGACTAGACCCACAAACAATAGGTTTATGTCATACACGCCCAAGGTAGTATAACCTTGCCTAGCTGAGGAAGGGGACTCATAGCCATGAGTGCCGATAGTACATATAAGGTATTAATGCCTATATATGCAAATGAGTCCCATCATGATAGAACCGACCTAGGCTTCGAGATATGAATACTATTCTTGGAGTGATGAAACCAACACACAAGCACAGCATACAAAAATGATGACTATGTCTTACTCTAGGTGTTGTCCTCCACTGACCATGATATGATGAGATCAAGGTAGTTTTGGAATTGACCTAGAGCGAGACAAGAAGGTAAAATCAATAATCAAAAAGACCAACAAAAAGATACAAATTACCATTGTGTGCTCTTGCCAAGATTAGTGTTGATAAGATGACAGATTCTTGTCCATTGTGGGAATGATATATCCTAGGATGCGAATCAGTTGGATGTTGATATTTTTCAAAAGATGGGTAGAAGTACAGTCAGGACATGTGTTGGATTATAGTTGGCATGTTGATTGATGATTTTTGCGTTAGGTGCTTTGTTTCAAGCATATCTTAGTATGTATATCATTTGTTGGGTCTAGAAAGCTCAGTAAATAGGGACCATCCAAATGGGTTGGATGGGTGCATCTTATGTACCTGAGCACTGGATACTTCCTTCGCATTCTAGACTACCTACATACCCTATGTCCATGGGATCAAGGTACTTTCAAGATGCGGGTGAGATGAATATGTAGTTCTAGCAAGACTTTATGATGTGAGAATGGTTTAGGATGGATTAGGTGATGATGAGTTTGGGTGATTGTGATGGTGTTGTGGTAGTTGAGTTGGAATTTTTTCTTTGGATTTTTTGCTTTTCTTCTATTTTTTTGGGTTTTTTGAATTTTTTTATGTTTTTGGATTTTTTGACTTTTCTTAATGTTTTTGGATTTTTTTATTTTTTGCCACTGTACAGAAGGAAGCTTACAAGGATCTCTATCCCATGGGGATAGCCTTGGGTGGGGATATGCGGGGTGGGTGATTGATGTTTCCGAATTCCAAGCCATGGAAGGTGATTTCGGTGTGAGGTGTTGTGATGGAAAGAGGTCTTATGAGATGGTAGGATTTGCCACTACATATGGTGCTTGAAACAGGTTTTCACCATGGTACCAATCCAAGGTGTCACCGAAGTGATTTTCACCATTGGATGTCTTTATTACACTCAGTTTTTCTTGACTTTTTGGTTTTTTTGGTTTTTTTATTTTTTTGCTTGGGATATTGGATGGGTTATGCATAAAACTTCTTCAGATATAGAATGTTCATAGGCTCATCGAGAGGTTGCCCCTTAGGTGTTGCAAGATAGTACTCTCCTAATCCATAACTGGCTATAATGACATAAGGTCCTAACCAATTAGGTTCAAACTTTCCTTTTTTAGGGTGCTCCTACAAATTTTTCTTGTTCTCCATAAGGACAAGGTCACCTACTTCAAATTTTTGGTTCTTGATTTTCTTGTGATAGCTTCTTCTAAGGTGATTTTGATAAGCCTATAGATGGTTCAATGTATCTAGACATTTCTCATCCAGTAATTCCAACTCATGTAGCCTTGCGACTTGGTGTTTCTCATCAGTGATTACATTTTGCAGAGATACTCTTAAGGATGGGAGCTTGACCTCAATAGGTAAGATGGCTTCAGATCCAAATACAAGGGAATACGGAGTGGCTCCTGTGGGTGTATGGATGCTTGTGCAGTAGACCCATAGGGTGGGATTGAGCTGGAGGTGCCAGTCACTACCAACTACATTAACTATTTTATTTAGAATGCAGAGGATGGTTTTATTTGAAGCTTCTACTTGACAATTGCCTTGAGGGTAATATGGAGTGGATAAGTGATGTTGGATTTGGAATTTCTCGCACAAAGTGTGGACTTCCTAGTTCTTGAAAGGTTTTCCATTGTCAGTGATGATGAAATGGGGGATGCCATAATGACATATGATCTAATGGAGGATGAACTTGGATATCTGTGTTCTAGTGGTGAAGGTGAGTGGTATTGCTTCCACCTACTTAGTGAAGTATTCAGTAGCAGTGATTATGAATTTATGGCCATTGGATGATGGTGGATGGATTTTCCCTACGAGGTTGAGCCCCTACTGTGAGAAAGGCCACGACATCGTGATTGGCTGCAATTCTTGTGCTGGTGCATGAATGAGATCTCCATGCTGTTGCAATGGTAGGCACTTCTTTACAAACTAGTAGGCATCTCGCTCCATGGTTGGCCAATAGTACCCAGTTCTCACGATCTTCTTAGCTAAACTTGGTCCACTTGAATGTGCCCTATAGATGCCTTCATGTACCTCTTGCAAGGCCACTTCGGCTTCCCTAGAGTCTAAACATCGTAAAAGCGTGCGATCACGACTCCTTTTGTATAGGTTATCTCCAACAATGGTGAAGCAGGAGGCTCAACGGATGAAATTTTTTCATTGTGAGGTGGATAGGTTAGGAGGGATGATGTTATTATGGAGGTATAGATAAGTCTCTTGATACCATGGGGATAAGGGACCAATGATTTCACACACTAGCTCTGATTGGGGAATATCATGTGGTAGAATAGGAAGCTCTTCGATCAGGAACTCGCACTTCTTGCTATATTTCTTCATATCCACTAGGAATATGATTGTTTCCATGGCATCTATAGCTTTGTTGTGCAGTCTTGGGATTTGTTCAAAGTGGATATCATCAAAATAGTCTTTGAAGTCATCGACCATATTTTTGTAACATAGGAGTTTGTCATCCTTAGTCTTGTACTCATTGTTTACTTGCCTGATGACCAGTTGGGAGTTGCCATACACTGTTAGCTTCTCGATGTAACATCAAAAAATGTCCCCTTGGGGGCTTTTCCCCTCATAAGGTTTACCTCTTGGGTCTTTAGTGTGCATTTAAGACATTTTAGTTCATATTTTAATGGGTTGCTTGGCAAATAGGGCCTAGGTGGACCCCTTGAGTTGTACCCTGCCCAAAATAGGGGGGAGGACTTGGGCGCTCATGCCCTATTCTTGTCCTATTTTGGGGCAGCCCTAATTTCTGTGTGTCAGTTAGTGACCGTTATTAGGTCCCTTTGCCGACACGGTAAGTTTGAATTTCAAATATCTTGGCGGGAGTGCTTGTAGTTGCATATATAAGCAAGCTTAGGCATTCATTTGTAAACTAGATTCCAATTAGATGATCATTCTGCACTCTAGGCATTCTCAAGGTGATTGAAGGCTTTCTATTGTGTTACAAGAGTAGACTTGTGTGTTTTGTGTGTTGATATTTGCATATTTGAGCATCAATCTCCTCATTGCATGAAGAGCATCTTCCTCCATGAGAGCTTCACTACAAGGTGACATATCATTGTGTTTTTATCATTGATTCCTTTGGTTTTGGCCTTTGCCTCACAAGGGCATGCCCTCTTTATCTGACAACAGTGTTCGGAGACTTAAGTGTCCTCTAGGGTTTAACTGAGGCAAACCCCTAAACACCACAACCCCCAACCCAAGTCTTGTGATTACAGGTTATAGGTGTCACATATAGAAAAAGTGGAGTTCCAGGAAGGCTTGGAAGACATTAGGGATTCAGGATTTGAGGAAAAGTTGGACAAAGGAGCACTTCCAGGACTAGGGCACTCGCTCTAGTGTCCTTCATAGATAGATCCTGGAAAATAGAAGTTACATGGTTGATCAGTGTCGGAAGGAGGTCCAGATTCCTCAAAAAAGTAGGTACCTTGGACTTGGGCACCCACTCCAGTGTCCTTGACTATTCCGCTTCGGAACCCCGAAACTAGGTATTCTGTAATTTGACATTTTAGTCCCATCTGCAAGAGCTTTTTCTGTAATTCATTAATTTGTTGTCATATTTGCATAATTAGGGTTTTAATGATCTATTGGACATAGGAGAAGAAAAAAATTGATAATTAATTCCCTAATCCAAGTTTCTTTACATCTAAAAGTGACTCTAGGCTATGGTAGTGCTCACCACTCAACCCTAGATCCTTCAATGTTTAGTGGAGAGGTAGATTTTAACATCTAAACAATAAAAGATTAATAAAATCCAATTTTACCCTAAACATTTTGGTGAACCCATGTTTTTGGACTTAAATTGCAACTTTCTGAGTGTTTGTCTACATATTTGGTGTGATTTCATTCATTCATATAGGCATTTACTTTATTGCATTGAGAAAATTTCAAAAAAATTGAAAATTTGGAAAAATACAAAAAAATTGCATTGTTGGGCTTACTAAATTGTGTCAATTCTTCCTAAATTTTCCTAATTCATGTTTTTTTCATTAGATCTAATATGAACTATAGTAAAATACAAAAATTCAAAATATTACATTGCATTTTCATCATTTAATTGCTAGGGTTTTGTGGAAATTTTGACAATTTTTATATAACCTAGTAATTCCAAAATATAGGGTTTGTAGGCAAAATCTTTTATCAGATTTTTCTACTAATTTTAGAGGCTGATTAAAATTTTTATTTGGCTATAGTCTTTCATTTTAGTGTGAATTCTCATTTAAATTTAAATTATTTGCAATTTTGCATTGAAAATTTCAACAAAAACTAGCAATTTTGGTGCATTTTCATTAAATTTGCATGGGAATTTTGCATGATTAAGCTTGAAAATCATTTTCAGATCTGAAAGTATGTAATTTCCATCAAAAATCAGACTTCAAACCATTCTTATAGCATTTTGTTCCAAAATCTCAAACCTAGGGCTTTGAAAACAATGATTTTCACTAATTTTGGCCTTATCGACTTCATAAACTTGCACCATAGGTGTGTTGTGAAGATTTTTATAAGTAGTGAAAATTTGGCGAAAAACTACACATTTTGGCAATTTTTGCTCTAGGGTTTGACCTAGTTTGTACTCCAAGTGTGTTGTGATCAATTTTATGGATTGAGATGATTGATATTATTGACATTATTTGTTGTCCCTCCTAAAATTCCTTACAACACCTCTCTTGCTAGGTCTTGGAGTTGAAAAACTGTGAAACATAGCATATTTTTGCTATATTTTTATTAGGGTTTGACCTTAAATGACACAAAAAGAGTGTTGTGTTGGGTATTTTGGCAACAAGTGGCTATTAATACTGATATTATTTATTGTCCATCATCATTTTCCTCACAACACCCTTTGATATGCTCTATTGCATTGAATTTTGGTGAAAACAATGTTTATTTTGACATATTTCCACTATAAATCAACTTGCATTATCTTGGATTTGCATCAAGAGAGTGTTGAGAGTGATCTTATTGCTGTTTTGGACTGATATCAAACATATAACTTTCTGCCCTTGACTAAAATTCTCATAACACCCTTCGGTTCATTCATTTGCATTAAAAAAGTACAAAAAATCAAGCATCTTAGGCCATTTTTGCATACAACCTTGCACTTGTCTTTTGCATCAAATTTGAAAATATTTTAAATTCTAATTTTACATTGAAAACAATGCAATGGAACCTTCATGTCATTTTTCTATGGTATCTCTATATGCATTTATCAAAGATCTTGATTTTGACAAATTCATAATCTTAATGAGTGAACATCCTTTGATATTATAATATTTAACCAAATTCATCTCTAGGAACACTCATGAGAAAGATGAGAGTGGAAATCCTTTTTCCGCCACAGAGTATGATGATGATGATGATGATGATGTACCTTCCTCTCATCCCACTGCTTTCCCTGGCCAAGATGTAGCATTAGTGGATGAGAAAAGGTATCTTACATTAACTCCTTTGAGGATGGATATTGGGTGCAATCAAGAGGAAAACAATGTTAATTCAATCTTCATTAATAGAGTTGGTACCAATATTCCTAAGATGGTTGTGCGGGGGGCACCTAGTGTACCTTCTTGCTTCAAATTGGTGATTACGGTTCAAGGTGTTCAAAATGTGTTACAACAACCACACCACAATGTGATTGCTCACACATACAACACCCGTAATAACAAACAAAGCAACCAAGCACTGCATGTGCCTATCTCTCTTCCATGTTCTCAACTGATGCTCCCTCAACCACCTCGTCTTACTCATAAAAGTGGTCAAGAATATGATCTTATAAAACAACTTCACACTACTCCGACTAAGATCTCTCTTTGGGATTTAATACAAACATCACCTACATACCATGGAATGCTCCAAGAATCTTTGTAAAAGGTGATTGTCCCACCTACTGCTAAGCCTAATGATGTAGCAGCCATATTGGATAGTATACATGCGACAAAAACAAATATTCTCTTTCAACCACCAGAATTGCCGTCAATTGAAGTTCAAAACCAATATGATCCTCTTATAATCTTTGTCACAATAAATAGAATGTTGGTAAAATGAGTTATGATTGATAATGGATCGGCTCTTAATGTTTGTGGCATTGAATTATTACATAAGATTAAAGTTGATACATCTGTCATCAAGCTGGAACCATTAAGTATTCGTGGTTTTGACAATGTTGGATGACAATCCATAGGTACTATAAGTTTACCTATCATGTCATGCCTAGTTCTTTATCTTACAACATGATTCTTGGTAGACCTTGGATTCATGCATTGGGCGTAGTCCCTTCCACTCTACATTGTTCAATCAAATTTATATTCAAAGGTAAACTTCATACTATCCATGCTGATCCTAAACTAGACAATTGTTTACACATTGAAATGCAAAAACCAATTTACAATCATATGAGCTTAAACAATTTGTGAAGTGATCCATCAATGACTAATGTTGTGCAAGACTCTCAACCATTGAATGCACTTGTTGGTGATGATTGGGGTTCATTAAATTTTAATCCTTGCGATGTAGGGGAATACAAACTTAATAACCTCAACACATCAAAAGTCACATCGATCTCGTCAAGGCAGTCTTTTGAAACATCTGAGAAAAACAAAGTCTCCTTGGTTGAGAATAAAGACAATACCCTCACTTATACTAAAAATTATGACACCTGTGAGGCTTCACCTTCTTCTAAGGAAATGACGTCCCTTTATGGTTGAGGATTTAAAATCCTTTATAACAATTATGAATATGACGGTAAGGGATGTGGTGTAAATCAACAAGGGATTCGAGTACCTATAGAATCCGGTTCAACACATTACTCAAGTGGCATTGGATATAATCCTACACTTAATGTTAATTCAATAAGATCAAAACAACATGATAGATATTCTAGATATGGAGGTTCTTAACGATGATACCCTAATAGGTAAGTATCTCTAACCCTTTATCTCTCTCACGATGTGCTTCCCCCGTGATGTGTCATATGTTGTTTAGGCCTCCTGGGATAACCTCGGATTCTCCCGTAAGGTTCGGGATACTAGGAGACTGCCTCTATTGTAACCTTCTTCTATTTGTATCATCATTCTTCTATATTGCCTCTTTCTCTGATTTCATTGTTGTGTGGTGTGTCTTGCAGACATAGCGTCATGATTGGTAACTTGGAGGCACCCTCCTACATGACTGTCCCTAAGACACTTGTTTCTCCTCTCTTATTTATTGTTTCCCTTCCTCTAGTGTTTCCACCTAGCGGGCAGATGATGACAAACATTTATACTGATGCAAAACTAGCATCCCTTTCGAGAGCAATCAAAAAATGGACTTAGTTCCTAATATGATGATAGGGTTGTCTATCTTATCTGACGTTTGGCTAGTGGAAGCACTCGTGCTTTCCACGTAGGGAATTTCATGATGTTTTTTTTTCACATTTACAAACCTTAATAATACTGTTGCTCTATGCACCTTTGTTTGCCTTTGAATCTAGCCTTGGTGGTACTCGATTCAGAGAGCATTGTGATATAGCCTTATGGTTATCCTCAAATTCTAAATTTTTTGTATAACCTTCACTCGTTGTGTGGTTAATCATATGTATTGATGTTGTTGTTTATCATGATGTTGTAAACACTAACATGTTTCTTGCAAGGATGTGTTTGGGGAACAATTGGTGATCGTAAAGTACATGTCACCTCCCGGGGGCATGGGCTTTGCGAAAGTTGGTGTTCCCTTGTGTGTTTTCTTCCTACCTTAACGTACTTGATATCGATAACTAATATCAACCACCTTAAGGTGGGGGCATATATAAGGTAAGTTGTCTATTATAGATGTTAGCAATGTGTTTGACCTCAGATGCAGAGACCCACGCTCTTGAGTAGTGCATCATTTATCCTGAGTTTGTTTGTAATCAATCAATCAATCATGTAAGCCCTCTATGGAGGCAAGATATTGAGCATATCCTTTTTCTTAAGACCTCTACAAAGGTGGGGATGGTGTATTTCTCAGAGTAAATTACATCATCTTGTCATTTTTAAAAGTCCTTTACGGACGCGGGGAGCAGTTCTATGACTAACTCAACCCTTAAAGCGTGTTTTCGGCAATTGTTGTGGAAAAGTCCAATCGTCAATGTGTGGTTGTAATGTGCTTGAGATGGTGATGAGCCTAGAAATAGGGAACACACCATCACTTGTCTGTCGTGTCTTAAAGTGTGTGTGTTTTGGCATGCTTGTTTTGTATGGCATGTTTTTTGCCCCATATGCAGAGACTAGTGCCTTCGGGTAAGTGCTTCCTACATTTTTGGGAGGTTTTGCATGTATTGCGTGTGTGTTGCCCAATATGTAGAGACTAGCACCTTCGGGTAAGTGTTTCCTGTATTTTTGGGAGGTTTGTTTACTTTCCAGTACTTGCATTTGCATTTCATATATATGAGAAAAAGAAAAGAAAAGTTATCATTTCTATCTTCCATGCATTAATGTGTCTTCTATGCATTGACTGTCTACTCCATGTTCTATGTGACTATAATTGTCTTCTACGTGTTTTGCGTGTCTGTTACTATCTTCTATGTGATTGGTGTGACTTCTCTATGTTTGATGTGTTTTATGTGTTTGTGACCTTACTTTAATGCATGTATGGGCCTCGCATTTATACATACATTAAAGTGGGGGCTAAATGTAACATCAAAAAATGTCCCCTTCGGGGCTTTTCCCTCATAAGGTTTAGCTCTTGGGTCTTTAGTGTGCATTTAGGACATTTTAGTTCATATTTTAACACCCTGATGGAATGAGACCTGGGTTCCTTCACAAATAGGGCCTAGGTGGACCCCTTGAGCTATACCCTACCCAAAATAGGTAGGGAGGACTTGGGCGCCCATGCCCTAGTCTTGCTCTATTTTGGGGCAGCCCTAATTTCTGGGTGTTGGTTAGTGACCATTATTAGGTCCCTTTGCCGACACGGTAAGTTTGAATTTCAAATATCTTGGTGGGAGTGCTTGTAGTTGCATATATAAGCAAGTTTAGGCATTCATTTGTAAACTAGATTCCAATCAGATGATCATTGTACACTCTAGGCATTCTCAAGGTGATTGAAGGCTTTCTATTGTGTTGCAAGAGAAGACTTTTGTGTTTTGTGTGTTGATATTTGTAGATTTGAGCATCAATCTCCTCATGGAATGAAGAGCATTGTTCTCCATGAGAGCTTCACTACAAGATGACATATCATTGTGTTTTTATCATTGATTCCTTTGGTTTTGGCCTCTACCTCACAAGGGCATGCCCTCTTTATCTAACAATGGTGTTTGGAGACTTAAGTGTCCTTCAGGTCTGACTGAGGCAAACCCCTAAACACAACCCCTAACCCAAGTCTTGTGATTATAGGTTATAGGTGTCGCATCCAGAAAATTTGGAGTTACAGGAAGGCTTGGAAGACATTAGGGATTCAGGATCTGAGGAAAAGTTGGACAAATGAGCACTTCTAGGACCAGGGTGCTCACTCTAGTGTCCTCCGCAAACAAATCCCAAAAAATAGAAGTTACAGGGCTGATCAGTGTTGGAAGGAGGTCCAAATTTCTTGAAAAAGTATGTACCTTGGACTTGGGCGCCCGCTCCAGTGTCCCTGACTGTTCTACTTCAAAACCCTGAAAATAGGTATTCTGTAATTTGACATTTTACTCCTGTCTACAAGAGCTTTTTCCATAATTCATTAATTTGTTGTCATATTTGCATAATTAGGGTTTTAATGATCAATTGGACATAGGAGAAGGGAAAATTGATAATTAATTGCCTAATCCAAGTTTTCCTAAATCTGAAAGTGACTCTAGGGTATGATAGTGCTCGCCACTCAACCCTAGGTCCTTCAATGTTTAGTGGAGAGGCAAATTTTAACATCTAAACAATAAAAGATTAAAAAAATCCAATTTTACCCTAAACACTTGATTTTCCATTTGATTTCCATTTGGAGACCTGTGATGAGGGCCTCATACTCTGCCACGTCGTTGGTACATGGAAATGTAATCTTGAATGATTTAGGGATGGTGTTACCTTGAGGGGTAACAAACAAGATGCCTGCCGCTGAGCCTCTGTGTGTATATAACCCATCGAAGTACATTTTCTATGTTTCTACTGCTGGTGCTATTGTCAATATAGCTTCATCAGGGAACTCTGCGAGTGTAGGATATTCTGCGGGGATAGGTGCTTCATCCAAGTGATCAATGATAACCTGTCCTTTGATAGCCTTTCTCTTGGTATATTCAATGTCAAATTCACTGAGGATCATGACCCATTTTACCATTCTTCCAATAAGAGCAGCTCTATTTAGCAGGTACTTTAGGGGATCAATCTTGGTGATGAGCTTGGTTTTGTGATTGAGCATGTAGTGTCTTAACTTTTGTGAAGTAAAAACTACAGAGAGGCATGCTCATTCTATTGATCTATAATTTAGCTCATAGGTTATCAAGGTGCGGCTAATATAATATATAGTTCTTTCCTTCCCTTGTTCATCATGTTGTGCTAATAAGGCCCCTATATCGATTTTCGTGGCTGAGATGTACAATAGGAGGGGCTCTCCTTGCCTTGGTAGAGTCAGAATAGGGGGATTACCTGGGTAGTCTTTCAACTGGTTAGAGGCAACCTGACACTAATTGTCCAAACAAAAGCTGTATTCTTTCTAAGTAGGTGCTGAAAAGGTTGACACTTATCGACAAGTTGAGCAATAAACTAGCGGATGGACTGGAGTTTCCCTTGCAGACTTCGTAGCTATTTCAGTGTCTTTGGAGGAGGCATCTTAGTGATGGCTTTGACTTTTGCAGGATCTACCTCAATTCCCCATCTAGAGACTATATATCCTAAAAGCTTTCCAAAGGTAACCCCAAAGACATATTTCTTTAGATTTAGCCACCAATTATACTGCTCTAGCCTATCGAAGATCTTTGCTAACACGTTTAGGTGTTCCTCTCTTGTTTTTTATTTCCCTAGCAAATAATCCACATAATCTTCCATGATGTGGTGGAAAAGATCATGGAAGATAACGGTCATAGCTCGCTGATAAGTAGCCCCTGCATTCTTTAGGCTGAATGGCATCACTACCCAACAGTATGTTCCCCATGGGTAGATGAAGGACATCTTATGCTGGTCTTCTTCCACAATTCTGATTTGATTGTACCCTAAAAATCCATCCATTAGTGATAGCATCTCATGTCTTGCCATAAGATCCACTATCATGTCGATGTTGGGTAGAGGGAAGTCATCCTTCAGGAAGGCTTTGTTAAGGTCTCAAAAATCGGTGCAGCAATGGATTCAACCATCAGGTTTGGCTACTAGCACTAGGTTGGAAACCCACTCAAGATAGTCAATTGGTCAGATGAACCCTACATCCAATAGTTTCTTCAATTCTTCTTTGACTAGGAGTGCAACCTAAGGGTTCATCTTTCTTAGCCTTTATTTCACTAGTTTTGCATCAGGCCGCACTGCGAGGTGATGGACATCTAAGGTAGGATCTAGCCCTGGTATATCTGCATAGGTCCATGCAAAGTTGTGGTTTTTGCATTTGAAGAATGCTAAGAAGTTTTCTTGCTCTGTTGTGTTGAGAGATTCTACCCTGAAGGTGATTTTTGACTCTTCTTATGTCCCTAGGTTCATTTCTTGTGCTGGTTCCACAAGGATGGGTGATCTGTCGAGATATACCTTCTCTATCTTGGGAAGGCCCAGGCTTCCATCTCCTAGCACCTTGTGGAGGTTTTCACTAGGAGATACGTCCTTTATTTTTACTTTTTTGGGATCTGACACTACTGCGGGGCAGTTTTCACCACCAGATCCGTGTTTAATTTTTATATTTTTGCGACTGGAAGCAAGGGTTGTCTCCCTGAAATAGGCAGCCGTATCAAGTTCCATAATGTATCCAGCTTTGTGATCTCCCAGAGAGAAGTGATCTCTAACCCCCATCATTTCAGTGATTGCTTCATCATTTGGTGCTATGTCGAGGATAGGAGGTCCTTGTTGGTCCCAATCTATGAGGTCTGAATATACAAGGGGTAGGTCATTGATGAAGATGCTAGGGTGGCCATGGTATAGATGGTGCATATGGATGATTCAAAGAACTCGGTGAAGTCACTAAAAGAGTCTTGATGGCCTACTTCGTTGACATTATCGACTTCAGGGGCAACTGTAGCTACCTCAACTAGGATACATTCGCCAGTAGTGAGGATACATTGTCATTGACCATACCCTAACCCTTGAGTATAAGGATTTCTTGTCTATTGAACTGGTTCTTTGATCCCTTATTCATGAAGGCCAATGCCACCTTGTCCTTTGTAGCCCATGTTCTTGACGATTTATGACCCTTTGCCATAGATTTCTGTTGGTATGGTAGGGGCTTCTTGCTCTATTTTTTTGTCTTTATATAGCCATGATGATATGTCTTCAAGCACATCTTGATCAAGAAGGTGCTTCTTCTCAAAGGTGGGTGATGGTTTACATTTGATGACAACTGTATTGATGTCTTCTTCTTTTGGGGTACCGAACATCTTAGGATTCGGTAAGGTTCCTACATAGAAGGTACCATGTAGGTCATATTCCCCACATCCCATGTCACTAAGATTGATCTTAACCTCAAGTGGTGGAGGTGCTTGGGATGAAGTGGTAGCCATGTTGGCGGGGTTGATGTATGAGGTGGATGTTGTGGGATTGGTTTGAGAAGTGGTCTTTGTGATAGCCTTGTTGTATGGGCAGAAAGTGTGGTTGTGTCCTTCCAAGAAACTACAGTATTGGAAGGGGCAGGGGTCACCATAGATAGTTACTTCCTTGGTGTTGTGGGGGAACTTTAGACATTGGTGGAACATAGAGGGGATGGCTTGCATGGCATTGATCCATGGTCGGCTGAGAAGAATGTTGTAGGGGAGGTCAAGATCAAGAACTTGACATTTAGTTTCCATTATCTTTTACCCTACTTGGATGGGGAATTTGATAGTGCCCTCAGACAATCTTTTAGTGTCATCATACCCCTTGATGGTTATGCATTCACTAGTATCTACAACCACATCCAAATATCCCAAATGTTTTAATAATTTTAGAGTGCACAGGTTTAGGCCGGAGCCACCATCTATTAAGACTCTTTTGATGATATACTTATGGATGCAGACTTCGATATGCAAAGCGTCATTATGTGAGTTCTTAGAAGCAGGAAGATCCCTTTCAGAGAAGGTGAGATGATGGGGCGAGGTGATATGGCCCACCATGGGTTTCCATTAGAGCTTTGTCGAGGACTTCTTTGTGGAGAGGTGATGTGCGAAGGAGTTCGAGGATAGAGATCTGTGCAAGGGTCTTTCCTAAATGATCTAGGAGGTTGTACTTATTGGTAGGTGAAGGGCGAGTGGTTGGATGATTGGTTTGAGGGTTTGGTGTGGGTGTAGGCATTTGATCAGCAGTAGGAGATGTGCAGATGGATACACAGCCTCGATAGGTTGTGATGGCACAATCGGGTGCTTGAGCCTGAATGGTGATGGTGTTGATATGTTGGAGGATTGTTCTATCCATCCTACAATGAAATCGTAGGATGCGGGAGGTGGGGTGATGTTGCAGGCTTCATTAGAAGATGAGTTTTTGTTGTGATTAGGTAGCAGATCCTTGTAAGCTCCCAAATTGGCATTAGGCAATGGTTGGGTGGCTTGTTTGAGATTGACTTTCTTTTGCTTGATAAGGTCTTGTATACAATGTTTTAATTTCATGCAATCAGATGTTTTATGTCTCACAATGTGGTGGTAGTCACAATAGTCATTTTCATTGTACCACGCAGCTTTGAGTTCACTTTCTTGGTGGGGTTTAACAAGTGGGAGAGTTATTACACCATTCTTTAGACATCTATTGAGGATATCTTCGATTGGTTCCCCTAGGGGTGTAAATTGTCTGCGAGGTTTGTTTTGTTTAGGTTGACCTTTTGGCATATTTACATTGGCGGTGTATGTGCTTGGGGGTGCTTGGTTTTGTACATGTTGGACGGCCTTCACATTGGTGGCATCATCATTGAGAGTGTTTTTGTTCTTTCCCCAAAAGCGTGATTTCTCATTTGATTGTGTTTTATTATTGTTTGTGTTGGGGACGTTTATGTCACCTTGTTGTTGTTGTTGTTGCTATAGGGCTTGTTGTCATATAGTTTGATCGAACCCTTGGCAATAAAGGCTCTTTCGATGGTAGTACCCTTGTCAATGACTTCTTCAAAGGTAGATGCGCAAAAGATTTGTAGATGGAACCCCATTTCTTTGTTTAGATTAGTCACGAACATGGTGACCAATTGCTTCTTAGGAATCAGCCAAGGGAGTTTGCTTGCTAAGGCTCTCCATCTTTGCAAGAATGAAGCAAAAGATTCTTCCTTCTTTTGTTTCATATTGCAAAGGTCCATCATGGATATTTCATGTTCAAAATTGTAGAAGTGGTTGACAAATTTCTCCACGAGCTCAGGGAAGGATCTAATGCCCGGGGGAAGATGCGCAAATCATTCAGGGGCTTGACCGCCGAGGATCCTAGGAAAAATTCTAATTAGATATGTGTCATTGTTTGAGACTTCGAGGCAAGCAAGGTAGAACTCCCTAAGGTGATCCCTAGGGTGTCCCTTTCCCTTATACTTGTCAAATTTGGGTGTTTCAAAATTTTTGGGAAAGGGGTGCATGTATAGTGTTCGATCAAATGGATAGGGATGAATATCCTCAAAAGAATAATGTTTGTGCTTGCCCCCAGTTTGCAAATTGTCTACCTTTTGGATCAAAGTTTGTACCACGCTTGTTAGGTCCGGGGTTGGTGGTGGTTGTGGGGTATAGGTTTGTTGATTGATGAGATGTTGGAGGTTTGGTGGGATTTGATGTTGGTTTGTATGAGTTTGGCGGATGAGGCTTTGATTTTGTGGGATCGTGTGTTGATATTGTGGGGTGGTGTTTTGGTTGAGTTGTGTGAAATATTGTTGATAAGCGTGGATTTATTGGAGCATATGGGGTGGTATTTGAGGATTGGGATTATGTTTCATTGATGATGATATGAGATTTTGTAGATATGTGAAATTAGACAGGTTGACATTAGATGGCTTGGCATGGGATGCATTGACGTTGGATGGGTTGGTCGTGTTGTGAGGCGGTTGTGAAAAGAATTGTCTCATGTAGGCTATGGTTTGAGGGTTAAGTTGAGGAATACTTGTGGACACACTTACGTGCATGGGGTTTCTTTGGATACCCAAGGTGATTTGGGGAATGGAAGTGGTTACATTTGTTATGGTGGTGGAGGTGACAATGGGTTGAGAGACAGTGGGATTGGAGACATTAGATGCGGCTAATATGTTAGTAAGAGTTGTGGATGTGGTAACATTAGAAGTTGTAGGGGTGGTAGATATAGCGGGGGTTGAAGTTTGGGAGATGATAGGTTGGGTGTTTGATGTAGATGGTTGAGAGGACGTGGTAGGATTGTTGTTAGAGGTGGATGGTTGGGATGATGTCAAGATATCTATTTGGATCCAACCTTAGGACTTTGTCAAGCATATCCATGCTATCGGAGTCTTGTGTAAAGCTTAGTAGATCTTGATCTATTTGGTTGATGGTGGGGGTGTTTTGGGTGGGTGTTTGTGTTGGTTATGATTGCAAGAAATGGAAGGGATTCTAATTGGGATTACATGACGGGATTTGAAAGACCGAGGGCCTGTTGAACACTTGTTGGACAATGGGTATATTGTTTTCATTGGTTTGAGGCATCCCTATGCCCATGTTGTGCCCAAAGTTAGCCATTTCTTGGTTTTTCTTGTGTTGAGATCTTGTGATGGGCATGCAAGTGTATGGATTTTGATTTTGAGGTGGGTGAAAGGTGGAGACAATAGAGAATTTGGATTGATTTTTTAGACCCAAAGAGGATGTGGTTATGAAATGTGATTTGATTTAGAGATAAGAGGGTGTGCTTCTTACAAATCTAAAAGGTAGAAGGAAATTATGATGTGGTTTGGATGGATTTTCACTTTTAAGAGATGAGTCTCAAAAGAGTGTCAACCTAAGGGTGGTAAGATGATATTGATTTTCACAAAAATTTGGCCCAAAATGATGGAGGACAAAATGAGGTTTGTTTGGGGATGATTTGATGGAAGAGATTTTTTTTTATGTTGATTTTAGAGGGATGAAAGCTTTGATGAACTAGATGTTTGGTATGAGGGATTTGGATGATGTTTATCAAAATGGATTTGGAAGTCAACAAATGAGCACAACGTGAGATCTAGTCTTGAGGTGTTTGCACAAATGGATGTTTTTCTTTGTTTGGGGTAGACTTATGACCTTACACAAAGAGGGATGATTATTCTACTTGAAAGGTAGACTAATGACTTATCAAGAAAAATATGATGTGAAGGATGAAACCTAGATCTAGCTTTACTTCAAGGATTGATTTTGATTTGGGATGTTGGTTTGGTGTTCTTGATTTGATGCTTGGGATTTTAGATGGTGTTTTGAGTGAGCAAATGGATTTGTAGAAAGATTCTATTTGGTCCAAAGAGTTATGCAAAATCAAGGAGGCTGAGAAGTTATAGAAAAGAGTGGATTATGTTGTGAAAAAGGGGTAAAATAATGATAATGATTAATTCTCCAAGGTCAAAATGGAGGTATGATTAGGAAACTTTGGATTGAAATGGATGGGGTATGCTTGATATGAATGGGTTGGATGGATTGAAATATATGCTTGGAATGGAGGTATGTTTAGGAAAATTTTGGATTGAAATGATGTCTCAAATGTTGTTGTTTCTTGACAAGTTTTTGAAAACACTTCAAGCACAATAGAACACAATAGCCAAAGATTCATTTGTGAAAAGATGAGAAGATTTTAACAAGCACTTTTGTACAACCTAAGGCGAGGATAGGACAATACTTGTCGGGTCCCCTGGCCATGCCTATTCAAAGTGGATAGCTTCAGGATCTTGGTAGCACAGGCTCCCCTCCACAGCACTCACTTCTCACGCATACCAAGATCTAGGTTTCCCAAGGCTTGTACCCCCACCAAACCTTAGGATTGTCCCTACTATCTCTACTAAGAACCATGTGAATCAGGGCGGCTTCAAAGGTCCTACCTTTTGCACCAACAAGTAGAAGGATATGGGCTACTAAAACAAAGGTTCATAGTGGGCGAACATCCGGGGGATTGGTACGATACGAGCATTTGATAAACCACTTAAGGTTTTTACTAGCTCTACTAGGGGTTTCATATACACAAGGTACTACTCCCTTTCAAGCATAGCATCGAATGGTATACGTTGATACCAATTTGGACTTGGCTTTCACCTTATCCTAATTTACATATAGCGGACCGGATGAAAGTACCGCTCGGGTTCTCTAGTGAGTTCTCTTTTTGGATGTGTCTCAAAAGCAAGCCCATGGCCTAAAAAAGAAAGAGTTTTAGAACCATTTCTCTTACACCCAAGATCCTTTTGCAAGGCGAGGGGAGAGGATACTCTGATTCTATACCCTTTGGGAAACACAATGTGTAATCGCACCAAGCATGACAAACACTTACTAATGTTCTTTTTAAGCCCAAAACTAAAATGTTCCTAAGTTTGTTTGCAAGCACTTGTCAATTTTAGAGCACAAAAATCAAATATTTCCTACACTAAGGCACTTAAGGATTCTTTTTATGAGCACCAATTGAAGTGTTTGTTTGTTGTTTGCTTGATAAACCAAATGATTGATTTTAGTGCACCAATTAAAGTGTGATTTAAACTAACATTGCAAGGATTCTTTTTAAATGCACCAATTGAAATGTGTGTTTTAACCTAAAAAACCCTGCAAATATGTTAGTAGTTTGTAATTGTTGGTCTTGGACAGACGTGAAAAATCCTGTAAATCAATGAAAATATCCTACACAAAGTCCAATGTTAGTACAGATAAATCACGCTAGAACAGAGAAAAATAGCGCTACAGAAACCTGAAATGGCGCTATTAACTAGAGCCAGAATAGAACCTAACTATAGTGCCACAATACTCTCAGATAGCACCAAATTTATATGTGGCGTTACAATGCTTACAAATGGTGCTGATAATACAAATTGCACCGATACAGATTGAAAAGGTGCTATTACATATAATTGTGCCACTAAAGATTAAAATAGCGTTCATAAATCAAATCGCGCCAACAACAATGAAAATTGCGCTGGCATCACAAAATGCATCAGCTTACTTCAAAATATCGCTACTCTAGGTCTACTTAGCACTAATACGAGATAGTTTGAGAAAATCTTACAAAAAGGAAGTTTGTTGGTTAAAAATGAGTTTGCTTAGTGAGTTGAAAATTCATATGGGGAAGAGTAAAATGAATTTAAAATTCATTTGGGCAAGAGTGGATATTAATGAGGTATGACATGTGTAAGGGGTGTAAGAAGTATTTAATGAGGATTATGACAAATGTGTATTAAAAATTGATTTATGTGGCATAGAAATCAATTTTGTATTCATGAGATGTGGAGAGAAGTGTTAATGAGGGTTTGACCGATTTAATTAGGGTGATTAGCCTAATTAATATGGCTGGAATAAATTAGCAAATAGATTAGTGAGATGATAAGATTAATTAATTAATGACTTAATTAATCCTAAGGCTAGGATGATGTAGGTTAGGTTAGGTAATTAAATAATGACTATTTAATCACCTAGGGTAGGGATAGGTTAATTAATTGGCTGAATTAAATAGTTAAACATGATTTAACTAATTAATTGGGTTTAGGGAGAAGGGGAAATTAATCAAATAAATATTACATATTTATTTAATTAATTGGCTAAGGTTGAACTATTGGATTAAATAAATTAGTCCAATTGTGGGGATAGGATGATGAAAAATTGGGTGATGAAGGGATAATTAATTAAATAAAAATTTAATTAATTAATTAGAAGGTAATTAGGTATGTTTAGGGATGTCGAGAGTTAGTTTGATGGTGAAGACATTTTTAGGTGTCTACACATAGATTTTGGCAATAGAAGAGTAATCGTTAGAAAAGATTGCAACAGTCAAAGATGAGAATAATGTCACAACAATTCTGAGTCCTTTGGAGGACATGAAGATGGTGCTAGTAGTGGATGGTGAAGAAGGAAAAGTTTCAACAGTAGGAGAAGGAAAGGAGGTAAATTTTAATTTTTTCAATAATGAAGCATATGTTGATTTGCATCAATTTGAATTGGTGAGAGTAGAAGTTGTGAAGTATAAGGAGATGAGTGCAGTAGGGGAGGATATGGAAATCTTTAATTTTGATAAAGTCGATCATATCAACTTATGCATAGATGAGTTGGTAGGAGGATTTTGGTGGAGGAGGTCAAAATATTGTGGGTTGGATCCTGGTGGTACCTCCTTAGGGTTTAGGGTTTTAAGTTGGTCTATGAATATTTTTCCTTATCTTTCCTTAAAGCCCTAAGGCTTACAGTTGTTGTTTTACTTTATGTTATAATCTTGTGTTGATTGTTTATCCTAGGTTACCGATCGCTTAATTTGTAAACTTGAGTCTTTAAAGTCATAAAGTGACTAGTCCTAATGTTTACCTATTATTGCCCATTAAATGTCACATCCTTTGAAAAGTCTTAAGTATAAGTCTTTGTAGGGGTTGAAAGTACAAAATGGCATGATATCACAAGCTTGTAGAACTATTGATGCTGATGTCATATTCCTACAGTGGGGCTGCAAGATATGGATAGTTGTAAAGTGTGTCGTGGCCTTTGACCATATGGTTGATGACTTGTTTGATTGAAGTAGACTGTGCCAAGTATCAAGAGATGAAGTAAGGAAGTGGGTCCGTTGAAGATTTGACGATAGTGCATTGGCACAAAAGTATATTTTCAGAGGGGAAGATCCTTCATGCAGCTGCGAGATGAGGACACGTGGCTTGTTCTTAAAATGAATGAAAATGCACATGAAAGGGGATCCACGTGGAGGGCTTAGCGTACTCTCGCAAGGCCAAAAGAAGGTGGCCCACTTGCTACTGCACAACCTTGAAATGAAGCCACGTGGCCGCATATGACAAAAGAGATGGAAAGGTCATAAAAAGGGATATCTGACATGGAATATTATGATTGGTTGGCCATTTCTTCACATAAAATCTTAGATTTTTGAATCTAGTGGGGCATTCATAGCCATGGATCGTGCAATTCAAAGGCTTCATCAACAGTCTTAATTTGAATCTTCTACCTAAACGTTGGAATTGCCCCTGCATCATGAAAATGCAGTAATGGTAGAAAAGACTCGCATTAATGCACTCAGCCCTAATTTGAATGCTAAATAAAAGAAGGAAAAAAGGAGTTTTCTCATCATTTTCACAAACACAAAGATAATTTCAGCACACAACAAGCATCTGGTCCATGGAGTATTGAAATTCTGAGCCCCTGTAGATAAAAACCAATAAGTCAATTTTGTGCCTGTTGCGTCTATTTTAAATTCGTGTTGTTGTCTTGATTGAGAAGTCAAGCATTGTTAAAAGATAAAAGCCCTAGTTTGGTGAGGAATTGTTTGGAAAAATGAGCCAAGTAAGCCAACTCCACTTCAAAACAAAGTTTAGATGAAGACTTCATGATTCAATTGCCTGGGTCTTCACGAAGACCTGCAAATGTACATGGTCTTGATGGGCCGAATGATAAACTATTGGACCTATGCTATGAGTGTCAAGATGCTCAATTTCCTGTGCCTAAATGGATTTTGTTCAAGCATTGCTATGACAGAAGGGAGTACAAGGCCCCAGTTTGCAACACCTGGAACCTATACTTAGCTAAGTTAATATGCCCTAATGTGTTTCCAAATATAGATTTTGTGAGGGTAGTTGCACAAAGGTATGATCTTGCGTCTAGGGAAGTCTTGGTAGGGAATAATGTAGTTATGATCAGAACCAAAAAAGTTTGCATCACAAAAGTGTTTGGCTTAAACCCTGCTACCAGCAAAAGAATTGATCTCACTATGCTAAAGGAAGAATATAAGACTGTTCAGCATGGATACAGAACTTTTAAGTTGCCCAAGCACAGACCAAAGGGCATTGATGGAAAATTGGTGAAAATATCAGATAATGAGCAAGAACCTTTTGATGTGTCACAATTCATGCATTATTTCATGAAGACATATCACACTTTATGCCATGTATTAGGAAAGGATGCTTTGGACAAGATGTCGATTTCCCTGATGATGCTAGCTGCAAACATTCAGGATATTTCAACCATGGAGCCCTATGATTATGAAACATATATAGCAAACAAAATGCATAAGCAATTGACTGAGATTAAGAGCAAATTGTATACTATAGATGCAAAGGTGGATTTTAAGTGGTATTCAATCATGTGTCACATGTTTTTACATGTTGGATCAGGAATGTGCCACAAGGATTTACATGTTAGAGAAGTTGATCCAAATGGTAATTTGCTCCTTGTACAGATGTGGACTTGCATGATAGATATGCATTGTACAGATGTAGATTATTTAACTTTTGAAGAGCATTTTGTCAGAAGGCTACTAGGTTTCTTAGAACCTGAAGGTAAAAGAATGCATGCAGATATACTTGACTTTCTAAGACCACTAGACGTGACCCCAGAGTTGGGAATTAAGTATAATTGGGGAGACTGGTTTTTGCATACTCATACCACATGTATCAGAGTCTATGGGAGAAAGGTTACTCCATACATATTACCAAAATATGTGCCAAAGAGAGTTGCATTTTTGGAAATAATAAGGCAATTTAATGAATTTGACAAAGAGCATCTCAGATTGCAGAAGAAGGGATCTTTCTTTCCTACCTCCATCAAGTTTTGTGATTTTTTGGTTGCTAATAAAGATTGTCTAGATTAAATTGATTCAATGTTCATGGTTTACAGAATGGGGTTTGAGTAGCCAAGGGTGTTTGACCCTAAAGGATTCATTAATAAAGTCAGGCTTGGCATCAAAAGACCCTAGTTTACCCACCAAGTTTGGTTTGATTAAGACATCATGAGAAATTCTTCTACGATGGAAGAAGTTCACTTTTTAAGGAAAAGGTGGGAAATAATAATAGAGGGGGAGAGAATGAGAAAGAATTTGAACTCTACATATCTAGGAGCATTTGTAAAAGAGAGTGATCCAATAACAAGGATCCAAAAGATTTTTGACAATGCAGATGACTTAATTGAAAGTACTCCAGTAGGGGAGGAGAGACCTTCATATGATCCAGGTAGTTCAAGCAAGGCATATAGAAGAAGTGAATCACCTAATGTACCTCCTACCAAGAAAGTGAAGATCATTGACTTGGACCATGAAGAGGAAGTTGAACTGATAGATTGGGAAGAGGAGATAAATTAACAAGAATAAGAAATCTCCCAACAGGTGAATTCACCTACAAGAATAAGACCCTATGCCTCTCCTGATAATAGCTTGGCAAGGTCAACCTCTAGCCATCAAATAGATATAGAGGATCTCAGAGTACTGGCATGCTCATAGTTTTTGGAAGATGATGCCTTTGTAAACACCCTTGAATTCAAGGTATATGTATTAAAGGTCAAGAATGAGGAATTTCAGAAGAAATTAGAAGAATCCAAGAGAGGAAAAAAATGAGGAGATAACTCAAAGGGTGCTAAATGAAGTTAGTCAAGATATCAGTAAGATGACCCCTGATGAGGGAAGAGCTCTAGTAGAGAAGAGTGGTCTGCTATTTCTTCCACATTGGACCTTAGAAGATGTAATTTATTTTGATACTATTACAAGAAATGACACAGATGTATTGGATGATCAAGTGGAGAAGGTGCTCTCTAGTGCGGGATTTAATCCCATGTTTGAGACCATAGAAATATGGGCACTGGTCCCAAATAACAATAAGCCAATCGTTTGTTTAGGAGAATTAACAGGGGATGTCATAATAAAAAGAGTGTCTAACACTCCAACCCCTCAAGCTACAAGCTTGAACATTCAAATAGCCCAATTTGTTGAGGTTGTTATGTTAGCGTTAATTTCAGTCTTCTCCGTGAATGACGAATAACTGAGGATTGCATGCTTGATGTTAAGTTAACCAAGGAGTGCTAGTAATCTCCGCCTTATTTATCTCACCATTATTTCATCCTTACAGGAGTTCTTTTTATGTAATATCTCTGCATTTCACCAAGTAGTAATTAATCTTTCATTCATATAAGCTCTATTTTTAGCTCTATTTTTCTTTGTTTTTTTCTTCTCTGCAAGTTTTTGTTTTTCTGCCTTTCCAGCCAGATCTCTAATTTATTTTGTGGGTTCAGCTACAATTTCACATGGTATTAGAGCATAAGGGATCTAGGAAGAAGGAAAATAATTTTTTTTTGTAGGAAGGTTAAAGATAGATTTGAGCAGTGACCTTTGTGCCTATGTTTGAGGGATTGGATGGGATACCTCCTTGGAGGTTCTATGAGGCAGTGCTTTCTTTGAAGCCCCGAACTGATTCTTTGTGGCTCATTGCCTTCTTCATTGAATGCTTAGACATCAAGGAGAGGTGGCCTGCTATGGAGAGACATGCCCTACAAATAGAGGCTCACACCTTAGCCTCCAACACAAGCCCTTTCCTCCACTTTAATGTATGAACACACTTGTTCTCCTTGGCGTGGATCCATGACTACAACTTCAACTCCTGACCACAACCAGCCTATGAGGGCATAAAGGTTTCTAGTATAAACATTTCATTTGCATGTACTTGCATGTCACTGCATGTAAAGGATAAGTTTCTATTTATGCTTTTTGTATTCATTATTGGGAGAAACTACATGCACTTTATAATCATGAACTGAGATAGAGTTCCATTTATGGGAGGTTTAATCATGTCTCTTAAACACCGTTTTCATCATTTTATTTTTAGGCTAGCTTCAAAGAAATTTTTGTCTTGGAAACAAGGGATAAAGAATCACTACCTTGAGTAGGATCTACTACCCTATCTCCTCGGACTCGTTCCTGAGCCAAGTGACTATGATGAAAAGAATGCATGGTTTAATGATAATGATATAGTCTATGGACTGATATGTCTTACTATTTCTGAGGATACTCTACATCCCATAGAGCACACTGAGTCCCCTTTTACTAATTGGATCATCATCCAACAGTTGTATGGACACATTGAATCTCCATCTAAAAGTGATGTTTTCTTGGAAAACCAAGCTATTGATGATATTGAGACTTATGCTGCCTCATCTAATGTGGACACATCTTGTATGGATGATCAGTTCATTGATTTCCTATCAACAACACCTATTGAAGATTTAGATTCCAGAGATGCTTCTTTGAGAGCCTCCAATGATTCTTTGCAACGAGATCATTTATGTCTTTTGGATTCAGTCTATTGGGACCAATTTCTACCAACCATTTCTATTTTGTTTGTAGAGTCCCTCATTTCGGATCTAGATGACACTATCGAGGACATATGTCTTCTCTTTGAGGACCATTCTTTTGTCCTTGCATCTGTTGCTACTTCTGAGCTCTATTTTGCTTCTTCAAAAGCTTCCAATGGTTTCTTGCAGCAGGACATCCATAGTCTTCCTAATTTAACTTTCTGGGATGATCTCTTAATAGGAGTTTCAAAATTGTTTATGGACACTCACATTTCAGATTTGGAGGACACATTTGAGGAGTTATCTCTTTTCTTTGGTGACAGCCACATCAACATTGTTGGCCCACCATCTTCATCGTCTTTGCAGCTTGCTCTATATCAGTCTTCATAGGATCTTGGATCGCCATCATCGCTTTCCGACATGTGGACATGTGAGGAGTTTTCAAAGGCACACATCATCTAGATTTGGATTCTAGTATCACCCATCTTTTTGGATTGGCTTCTCCAATCACCAGTCGATCCTTTTCTTCCTAAGGGGAGAAATGTTGTTTGTAGGCAATGGATCATATTCTGTCTTCAGGCATTCATCATTGGCACAGGAGGTCTTTCATTATGTGGGATTCATAACTTCTTTTCTTATATTCTCTCTATATTTATGGGGGAATTTTATATGTACATGGGTACCTAAAATGGCCTTAATGCTAGGACCCATCTTTGTTGGCTATATTGGCTTTTGTCTCCTTAGTTAGATTTAAGGGGGGTTTTTTGTTCCCATAGGGTTTTCCCTCTTTCCTCTTTCCTTTCCTTAGGCATTTGTCTCCTTAGTTAGACTTAAGGGGAGGTGTTAGCATTAATTTTAGTCTTCTCCAGTCTTCTCTGTGAATGATGGATAACTGAGGATTGCATGCTTGATGTTAAGTTAACCAAGGAGTGCTGGTAATTTTTGCCTTCTTCATCTCACTGTAATTTCAGCCTTACAGGATTTTTTTTATGTAATATCTTTCCATTTCACCAAGTAGTAATTAATCTTTCATTCATACGAGCTTTATTTTCTCTATTTTTTTCTTCTCTGTAAGTTTTTGTTTTTCTGCCTTTCCAGCTAGATCTCTAATTTATTTTGTAGGTTCAGCTTCAATTTCACAGTTACAAATAAATTTCAAAGAAATTATGATGAACTTCTTTTGAAGTATGGACAAGCTATGGTAGAATTGAATAAATGCAAGGAGCAATTGTTATTGGCTTCAAGTACTTCAGCTCAGAGTGTTCCTACTCTTGTACAAACTATAGAAGCGTTTCCAATAGATATGGAAGCTCTACTCTCAAAAATTAGGGAGTTGAAAGAAAAAGGGAAGAAGCTGAAGGATGAGAAAAAAAATTATGTCAGAGAGATGGCTACCAATTTGATCAATCACAAGTTATTCAAGATCACAACTAGAGTTGATGATACGTGTATGTCATATTCAAATATGAAGACAGTCCTAGATAAGCATGAAAAGGATAAGGAAAGCCTGAAGGAGATGCGTAGAGTGTGGCTGCCAAGAACTGGAGAGATTAAGGGAAGTCCATAGATGTTCTAGGTATGCCACTGATGCTCCACTAGAAAAAATGTTGACTTTGGACATGTTAATTTTGTTACAAGTGGTGGCCTTTTAGCTAAAGTTCGATAAAGTTTTGAATGAGAAAAGGCAATCAATAGAGAACATGGATAAAAAATTTATGCCAAGTATATTAGAGGATGATGGACAAATCAAGAGTTTAGATAAATGGAAGTCTGACTATGAAAGTATAGTTGGCTAGCTTATATCATCAAGTTCTATAGACGGTGACCCAATCATGAAGATCTTAAGTTCTACACTTGATAAATTGCATGTGTTGGAGTTGAATTTTGAGATATTTTGCAAGGAAACAAAAATTCTATTGGATGCAAGGTATACAATGCATAATGAAAAGATAGCAAAATTGATCTCTTTTCAATGGTGATCGGAGAAGTCATGTGCAACCTAGGTGGAAAAATATGGATAAATGTGTCCAAGATGAATGAGGAACCAATCATGTGATATATCTTCTTCATCATTAGATGAATCACCTCCAACAGTTTTTTGTCATCTCTGATACAAGTTGTATTTTTGTCTTTTCTCTTTCATGTGTAATTTGAATTAGTTTCCCAATGCCTATGGGCAGTGGCTTGTAATGGAAGATTCTGTAACCGACATATGGTAACGAGTTTTTGGCAAATTCTCGTGTATGTAAAAGAGCATGTTGTACTACTTTGTAAGGTTGTTGAAAGATTTGGGAAGCTTTGATAATGAAATACAAAGCAATTCTGGTAGGTTGTCCACATTTCTGAGTTGTAAGTTTAGTTTCTTGCATTGTTGAATGTATGTTCTTTATAAGCATTTTATCATTTTAAGATTGAGCTTATATGAAAAATGCTTGTGAGCATGTGTTTCCAATAATTGTCTCTTGTGTTGTTTGCATTTCTCTTTTGAAGGAAGATACTAAGGGTTTCTAAATTCATAAATATACATTTGCTATATTGCATGTCTAGTTTTCTGCTTCTATTCAAGGAATAGATTAAAATGCTTTAAGTCATATATGAACATATTTTTTTGCAACAAGGATATTTGTAAGAAGAGTTATTGGGAATACCCATTCTTGGATCATTTTTTGTAAGAAAAGAACATATTAAATCCTCTAAATCTGCATGTTTGTGATTCTTATGAGAAGTAATCTATATTTGTAAGGAATTGAATCCAAACCCTAGGATTGGCACCGATCAGAGTTGGGCTTATTTTCACAAAATACTCACAATTAGACAATCACATACATCAAAAAAGAAAAACAAATCAACTTGTTAGTTTTAGGAGTAGGGTTTAGTTTCATGTTCTCTAAGCCATCTAATGAAATAATTTCCAAAGCTAGACACTTTGAAGCAATTATACAATTTTGGTCTGCATATAGGAGAACATATCTGATTTAGGTGTCAATATCTAGTGAAATAAGGATTTATCATATAGATATTGAGGAAAGGGATACCCCCTAGGTCTAGCAGAGCTTGAAGTGCAGAAGAGAACAAATAATTGTCTCCTATTCATTAGCCACTGACCTGAGAATTCTGAGGATAAAAGATGGTAACTTTTTAGGGAAACTCAGACCATCAGTTGGGAACACCAACAGATTGATGATTCCACTAGAAAGTTGATTATAAAGAACCCAGGATCCAACCTGAATTCCCATTTGTGGGTGGTGACTCTAAATTTATCTCCCAGTCGGCAATATTATAATTTGCATGCAAGGAAGATCCCTGCAAAACCCCTTGTTTCAAGAACTACCAAAAATGATGTACAGAAAGAAAGGGGGTAGTCCGTCCAACCAAGACGGGTCTCCAAAACCTTGAAATAATGATGATATGTAGAATGAATTTAGGTCCTCTGAACAACAACCTTTTTTAGTTACAGAATCTAGTATCCAAGAGATATATGAGAAACAACAAGGTGATGGGCTGAGGTTAGGATCTGACATCTTTCAAGAACATCCTTTTTTGGATCCACCTGATAGGTTTGAGGATATAGAATCACCAAGGGATACAAACAACCTCATTATAATTAGACCATCTTCCTCAATGCCAAAAGAGGAGTTATTAGAAGAAATTCAGAATCTAAGGGTTTAGATTGAGTACTTGCAAGTTATGAAAATAAGAGATGAAACGAGACTTAGGGTTGATGCTCTAAGGACTACCCACCAGAATGCAATTCCAACTATCAATAATGCAAACACGGTGGGTAATCAATAGGTCAATAATGTTCCAAACTAGTAGAATAAACAAAATATATTGGGTAATAATCAAGGGCTTGATCAATATGTAAATTAGAATCCACAAAAAAATCAAAGGCAAAATGCTAATAATAACAGAGCACCTTAGAACAATGTAAGAAATCAAAATGCTCATACCCATGGTAATGTAAATCAGAATGCTAATGCAAACCAGAACTAGAATGCAAATCAAAATCAAAATGCATTTGGTAGGAGGCTCATGCAAGTGGAAAGATATAGACAACTAGATTTTACTAGTATTCCTAGGTATCCTTACCCTATTGATAATGATATCAGGACTGAATTGCCCAAATTTTTTGGTAGTAATGTAGTGTTAGGTGAGGATCATTTGAAAGCTTTCAAGAACTTAATGGATAATTTTAAATTTGAAGATGAGGATGTTTTCATGAAGTTGTTCATACAGTCTTTGGTAGAGGTAGCTAGGGAGTGGTATAGGAATTTGCCAGACCAGAGTATTTCATCATGGGATGATTTCATGTGGGTCTTCAGAGAGAGGTATGGAGATAAGACTAGCCCTATTTTCATTATAAATGAATTCACTAGTATAACTAAAGGGTCAAATGAGTTTGTCATTGATTTTAATGCAAGGTTTACCAAGGTACTGAATAAACTTCCACCTCACATGAGACCAAATGAACCAATGTGCATGATTTTGTACACTAATGCCTTTGATGCAAAAACAACATATGAATTGAGAGGCAAAAGTCTAGGTACTTTGAGTGATGCTTTCAAAATTGTAACTAATATTGAGAACAACAGGAAAGCATCTGACAAGGAGAACATGAGGCATGATGTAAGAATCTTACAAAATCCAAATCGTAGAGCTCAGAATACTCAGAGTAATGCTTCCACCTCAAAGGATAAATTGGATAAGCTCACAAATGTTTTTAAGGACCTAAGTTATAAGCTTGCAAGAATAGAGAAAGGATTAGGCCCTAAAAAGAAAAATTATCAGAGACCAGAGAAAAGACAACAACTGCATGATATGCCATACAATACAAACTGGCATAATGGTAAACCCATCTTGAACAATAATAATAATCAGAAGTCTTAGTATGGTAAGGAAACTCCTAATCCATTAAAGAAGAATGTCAATGTTGTTAAGGATACTCCTTGGTGTATGGTGTGTCAAATGCCTCATTCATCCACTATGTTCAAGATGACAGTGTTAATATGCTTTTTACTAGTGGAGATTATTCTTTTTCTGATGAGACTGATGTAGATACAGATGCAGTTCAAAAGAGGTATCATAAGGAGCAAGTTTGTCAATAGATTTTCTCAGATGAAGAGGATGAATATTAGCATGTTTATACCCAAGACTCACATATTCCAAATGTAAACTTGAGGAGACCTTCTAATGAGGAGATCAGAGCCCTAACAGCTACTACAATTGCTCCAGTCAAGAGCAATTACAATCTTAGGAGCCGGGCTCAAGCTAGTGACTCTGGTCAACCAGGAAGTATATTTGTGAAATAGTCTCAGAATAACTCAAAAGGATCTAAGTCATAGAAGAAGTAGGGTACTAATAGCAAGAAGGATTCTAAGGAAAAGTTAGGTTATAACACAAGAAATTCAAAGAGTAAAGTGACTCAGAATGAGGATAAAGGTAAAATTCCAGTGGGGTAAGTAGCAGTCAAAATGCCAAAGGTCCTAAAGCTGCACATATTCATGAGGGAAATATAAATTTGGGTCAAAGTACAACTATTATACAAAATTATGTTACATTTGACATTACTCAGGCATTATCCCAAATGAAGGTTTCTGTGCCACTATTTGAGATGTTGAAAATCAAAGAATACAGGAACAAAGCATTGTCTTTAATTTTAGGGATACCTGATCAAGAAAATCAAGCTGCCAAGGATCATAGCAAAGGTCAAGAAAAGGAAGCTGATGAAGAAGAAATTCTTGAAGTATATCTAGGAACAACCCTAACAAAATGTTTATAATAGGTAGAGCCATTCTATGTATCTCTTATTATCAATGGGAAGGTCATAAGGAATTGTATGCTTGATTCAGGTGCATCCACAAACAGCATGCCTTTGGCTGTCATGGAATAAGTTGGATTAAAAATAGATAAGGCATGTGGTAAGTGTTTTTCTATGGATGCCAAGGAAGTGCCAGTTATTGGAATCATGAAAAATGTAGACTTCATGCTTGCTGCTTATCCTGAAAAGACCTATACTATGAATGTGATTGTGGTTGACATCAAGCCACAATATGGGATGTTACTGTCAAGAAGGTGGGCAGCATTGATTGGAGGAAGCATGCAATTAGATTTATCATATGCTATGACTCCTATGAATGGCAATGATGTCAAACTAGATAGAGAAGAATGGGCACATGATATAGTTGAAGACCCTGAGCAGGATGAACAGGTTTGTTTCATGATTGTGATAACTTCCAAGTAGTGTCCTGTGACCAGAATGTAAAGAAGAAAGAACCCATTGATGTTGAATTGGAAAGGTTGAACTTGATCAAGAAGGGGTTTGGTCCATGTACTTTGATGGTGCATGCTCTAAGGAAGGCTCTGGTGCTGGAGTAGTTTTTGTTTCCCCTACTGGTAAGATATTTAAATTTTCTTTCCTTTTGAAGTTTGGATGTGCAAATAATATTGCAGAGTATGAGGCTCTTCTACTAGGTTTGAATGTTGCAATTAAGCATGGGATTAAGCTTCTCAAAGTGTTAGGAGATTCAGAACTAAATATCTCTCATGTAAGAGGGAAATATGCTTCTAAAAATATAAAAGGTTGAAGCAATATATGCATGCAGTATGGGATAGTGTGGAATTATTTGATGAAATTCTCCATAAATTGAGTAGAAAGGTCTAGGAATATTTTGGCAGACTTCCTAGCCAATGTTGCAATCAGGCCATATGATATCACATTGGCAGATAGTGCACATGTTGAGGTCAAAGTTAGACCTACAGTCCTAGACAATATATGTAGCTGGCAAGTTTTTGAGGATGACAAGGACCTATTACGATTTTTGCATTACATAGATGAGAATGAAAATTAGGAGATAGACTTTCAAAATTTTGTGGAAGTTGTAGATGGAAAAGAGGCGATACAGCTCAAGGCTAACAAGATTCCAAGAGCACTGGGTGCTTTGGAAAGAGCATTTGATAATAGAGATTAGTTTGTTGCTAAGACTTCTTCCACAAATAAGTAGGATTTAGAAGAAATAAATTTGGGTACACACAATGCTCCAAAGAAAGTCTATATCAGGAAACAGCTCAAGCCACACATAAGGGTAATGTTGAGTGCACTGTTGAGATAATATAAGCATGTCTTTGCATGGTTGTATGATGATCTCAAGGCCTACAGAGAGGATCTTTTTTAGCATGAAATCCCTTTGAAGCCTGGGGCTAAGCCATTTAGACAAAAGTAGAGGCCCATCAATCCTACTCTAGCCCCAAAGATGCAAGAAGAACTCATGAAGATTAGAGATGGTGGAATCATAAAGCCCATAAGGCACTCCACTTGGGTGTCAAATCTAGTCCCAGTTAGAAATAAAAATGAAGACATTAGGATATGTGGGGATTTTGGAAATTTGAATGTATCATCCTTGAAAGATAATTATCCACTGCCCAACATGGAGACTATGCTCTAGAAAGTGACAGGATGTGAACTATTATCCATGTTCGATGGGTTTTTTGGCTATAACCAGGTGAAAGTGAAAGAATCAGAATAGTATAAGACTAACTTCACAACTCCATGGGGCACATATGCATATGTGAGGATGGCATTTGGACTAACAAATGTTGGGGTAACATTCCAGAGAGCCATGGATGTAGCATTTGTAGGATTAATTGATTCAATATTGGTAGTGTATCAAGATGATTTGATTGCTTATTCTAAGAAAGAGGATCAGCAATGCATGCACTTGGAAAAGATTTTTATCAAAGCATTAGAGTATGGCATTCATTGAATCCTAAGAAGTGTGCCTTTGGAATGACTGAGGGAAAACTTTCGGGACATATAGTGTCAAAGGATGGAGTTAGGATTGATCTAGAGAGTGTTGCTATAATTGATAGGATCCAAATGCCCAAAACTGTGAAAGGCATTCAATCATTTTTTGGACAAATCAACTTTGTCAGAAGATTTGTTACCAACTTTGTTGAATGATGAGTGCCAAGTAGCACCCATTAAATACATCTTTCTACCTCTCTTTTTCTCCTTCTTGATTCCATCTTTCCTAATGTCTGCATCTGAATAGGCTAGCAAGATTGTTCTAGATAATGGTTAATTGAGATAAATTACTTAAGATCATAATTTCTGATTAAGGACTAATGTGCATGGAATCGATGGAAAAATGCAGAAAACTTCTTTTTTTTTTAATCAACAAGTGTAGATGCTCAAAACGACAATTTTGTGCATCTCTGGAGATAGTCTTCAATGATCTCTGGAGACAATACCAGAATACCACAACACCAGAAATTTTGCAGTAAAGAGAAAAGCCTCTCTAAAGCTGGACAAGAGTCTAGAGTATCTCCAGAGCTGAACAAAAAGGTCACAATGGTATCTCCAAAGCTACAGACATATCTTCAGAGCTACAGACATATCTCCGAAGCTACAGACAGGGACAGATATCTCTGGTGCCTCCTAAGAGTAGGGCATATTTCTAGCATAAGCTGTCGATCAGGCACTTTTAGTAGTGATCGTAATACTCCTCATTTTACTCAAATCATCACCTGAATGGTGAAGGGTCATCTTTAGTTAATTGCTAGAGTTTTTATCTTTTTAAAGTTTTTGCATGAGTTATGGATAAAACTGATTCAATATCCATATTTTTAGGGCCTCGCTACCCAAATGTATTAAGACTCAAACTTAGAATTCTGAGTGGACTTCTGTTCCACTCAATCTAGTTTTATTGCATGGTTATTTTTCCATAGTTAGAAGTCTAGTATAATAAAGAGATGGATGTCATCCAATAGAAGAACTAGTAGATAAAGATAAGTGATATGTCATCACTCATTTTATATATACTTACAGAATAAAATAGAAAAGATATACAATGATTGGATTATTCTGACTCTCGGTAATCTCAATTTCTTTGATCTCAATATTTTTTATGAATGCAAAGCAAATGGAATTGGACCAAATTTAGTTGTGATCTTATTCTTTTGTCCTGATTCCCTACTGTAGCCTTCAGCCCCAAGGGTGTGGAGCAAGGGCCCACTCTCACCACAAAGGCAGAAGGCTAGTACCACTGTTCTGTTATTTTAGATTTTTTTATGAAAAGTATTTACTAATTTTGATAGATAGATGCATGTTGCTATTTTAAAGTAACTTCCTATTTAATTCTATTTATAGCATTCCTTAAATTCATTCAGTAAGTAGATAGATTAATCTCTTCAAATTGGTAGAAGTTATTAAGATTAGCTAGGAAAACTAGTAACTGTAGAATCCCTAATTGCAGACAGCCGAGGACACATCCCTTGGATTTTGACATCTGAAATATGATTAAACGATGAGGTACACTGACACCTTGTCATTTTTGGCATCGTTGTTGGGGACTATATTGTGTTAATTAGGGAAACTTAGCTAAAACAATTTTTAGGATAGATCTGTATGGTTAGAGCTAGAGATTCAAAAGGAAGATATATAAAATAGACACCCCATCAACAAGCCATAGGGGAAAGAAGTGGGGTGGCATAAGATTTTGTTGAAGAGAGAAACCTAGAACCTACTTTGGAAGCTACACCTCAAATCAATAATCCCTTAGATCCTCCAAATTATATCTAGGAATTACAACAAAAGTTTCAAGCAGATCCTTTGATAGAACCTAATTTCCTAGAACCTCAGGGAGAAGAACTAGTACTAAACATGGACAATGATAATCATGAAGAAGAGGAAAATCAGGCTCCAAGAACCTTCTCATATCCTATTATTTTGACTACTGGAGATAATGCTCCTATGAAGAATATCTCACCAGCACACTTGCCAAATTTTAGAGGACTTTCTTCTGAGGATCCAAATCAATTTTTGTTTGAATTCAAAGTAGTCTGCCGAACTTATGATTTTGGATTAGATAACCAAAAACTCAAACTATTCCCTTCAACTCTGAAAGATTCTGTGATGAGATGGTTTATGGGTTTGCCCCAGAATTCTATCCATTATTGGGATCAGATGGAAACAATTTTTTTGGGAAAGTATAAAGATTACTGTAGATCTAGTAATAAAAATGAAGAATTGTTTAAAATTAGGCAGGGGGAGGAAGAGACCTTAGAGGACTATGTGGATAGGTTTAATTTCACCTTGAGAAGGTATAGCAACCCAGTAGATCACTCCTTGGCAAGAGCCCTATTTGTAAAAGGATTGGATAAAGAATCAAAACAGGCACTGGATCTAATGGGAAAAGGAAATATCAACAAAATGGATATACTTTCTATAGAAGAACTCTACAGGAACTATTCTAGAACCCAAGATGGAGTGAGGTCATCCAAATCTTTTAAAGGAAAAATTGAAATAGGACAATTAATGGAAGAGATTGCAAATCTGAAAATAGATATTCTAGTCCAGTTAAATACCACATTGGATGGAAGTCAAGCAAAAACTAGAATAGCTAATCAAAATAGAACAACTAAACCACTCTCCATCTATTGTCCTAGGTGTAGAAACAAGCATCTGTTGAGAGAATGCCCTTTAGACAAATAAGAGATTTGTCAGATCTGTGATAGGGAACATCCTACCAGTCAATGTAGTCAACTTCCAGCCTTGAAAAGATTGAGTAAGAAGAATGCCATAATGGAAGAAGAATTGAACTATGTGGGACAAAAACAAGCTGGGAATTTCCCTTATAATTAGTATCCAAACCAACCTTCTTACAAGGGTCCTTCTAATTGGGGAAATAATCAATGGAATCCAACTTGGCATGGGCCTTAGAATAATCCTTCTTGGGGACAGCAGGATTGGCCAAGTCAACATTGGCAAAACCAAAATTGGCAAAATCAGCCTTGGGGAAATCAATAGTGGCCACCACAGTTTGGATCACAAAACATGCAACCTCAATGGGGTTCTTAACAGGGATATAATCAACAATACCAGGGACAACCTAGATGTTTCCAACCTCAAAAACAAGCTTTACTAACTGGACCCTCCAACACACAAGGTCAATCACAAAATGAACTAGTTAACCAACCACCTTTACAAGCTCAACCTATACCAAACCCATGGAATAAACATGAAGTAGCTATTTACATGACAGAGTAATAAAATCTGGCTGGTATTAATGCTATATATATTCAAATAATCTCCAGCTACGTTCTGGGAAAGCATTCCCAAGACCATCTCCTCCAACTATAGTTGAAGTAACTAATGATGAGGAACCTAAAAATTTGTCCACTCAACTCCTGGAGGACATTACTAATGAAAAAGTGCTAAAAGAATCATCCTTGGACAACTCCAGAGTTGCTCCTAAAAGATCGACTCCGGAGAACATTCCTCAACACAATTCTGACAAGAGCTCCGGAGATGCTCCAGTGATGGAAAAACTGGCACCATATCTAGAACGGCTTAAACAGTATGTTCCCCAGAAAAAGATCTTACAAAAACAAGTCCAAACTAACTTGGAATCAGAACTTTTACAAGAAATCAAGCAACTAAACATCGAAATTCCCCTTCTCCAAGCAATCAGAGATGTACCAGAACTAAATCAATTCATTAAATAGTATTGTATCAAAATGCAGGGTAGGAAGAAAAACTTTCCTTCCACAATACAGGTGGAAGGAAAAGTAGTAGATCTGTTGATGGGAGAAATTCTCCTCCCAAAATATGGAGACCCTAGAAATCCTGTCATAATTGTTTTCATCTCAGGGGTAGAAATTTCAAATGTTCTGGTTGATTTGGGAGAAACAATTAATGTGATGACAGTTCACATAATGAACAAATTAGCTCTATCAGGTATCCAATCCACAACTACAATTCTTCAACTTGCTGACCAGTCAGTAGCTATTCCAAAAGGAGTAATTACTAATGTACCAGTTGTGATAGATTCATGGGAATTTTCAGTGGACTTCCTGATATTAGAACCTAGAAACCAGAGAAATACTTATCCACTGATTTTAGGAAGACCATGGCTGGCTATAGTAGTAGCATCTATTGATTATCGAACTGGGGATATGGTCATTTCTAATGGGATAGATTTGAAGAAAATATCTTTGTATCCTCCAGCTAAACCATCAATACATTATACAGGAAGAGTGTGGGTGGATGAACCAAAGAAGAATGACAACAGTGCCTCAGTAGATATGGTAACCATCAAGGAACATCTGGGAGAGTTAGAAGAAGAAATATACTATGATACAACAAAAGACATCACTCACATCCTAATCAATAAGGATGTGATGGAGCTCTCCCAAAATTCTAGGAGAGAACTTCTTACTTCTTCTCATTGTACCCTTGCCAACATCATTCCTTGTGGGGAAACCTTTTATAGAGACTTAGCCACTTTCCACATGTTACTTCCACATTCTTGTCCTCTCAATACCATGACTCCAATGTACAGATTAACTACATCTATGGATCAAATCACAAAAAAGGTCATGATTTTACCAGGGAAAACACTTAATATCAATACTTAGTTAACAACAAATCAGGAAGAAAAACTTATCCAACTTCTGATTTCCCATTTAGTAGCTTTTTCTTGGGAATACCAAGATATGAAAGGCATACCTCCTAAGATCTGTACCCATCATATATACACTGAGGCTATTAAACCTGTCAGACAACCCAAGAGAAGATTGAATCCTGCTTTAAAGGACATTGTCAAAACTGAAATAGAAAAATTACTTCATACAGGGTTTATATATCCAATCTCAGACAGTCAATGGGTCTCACCCCTTGTCATAGTGCCTAAAAAGAATGGGAAATGGAGGGTGTGTATTGATTATAGAGAACTAAACAAGGCCACAAAAAAGGACTACTTTCCCTTACCATTCATTGACCAAGTACTGGACAACCTTGCTGGGAGAAAGTATTTTTCTTTTCTAGATGGATTCAGTGGGTATAATCAAATTCAAGTAGCACCTGAAGTCTAGGACAAAACCACCTTCACCTGCTCTTAGGGAACTTTTTCTTACAAAGTTCTTCCCTTTGGACTATGCAATGCCCCAACTACATTTCAGAGACTTGTTTTAGCTATTTTGGCTGAACTAGCTAATGAATGCATGGAGGTCTATATGGATGACTTTACTGTGTATGGGGATAATTTTGAAGAAGCTCTCACAAACCTTGAGAAAGTACTAAAATGTTGTGAGAAAAATCAATTATCCCTTAGCCATGAAAAGTACTTCATGATGGTGGAGGAAGGAATTGTTTTGGGACACCACATTTCAGAAAAGGGGATCAAAGTGGATCAAAACAAGATAGAAGTGATCACATAGTTGCCTTCACCCAAAAATCAAACAGATGTTAGAAATTTTATGGGTCATGCAGGCTACTATAGGAGATTCATAGAAAATTTCAGCAGAATAGCTGCCCCCTATTTACCCTAGTTAACAAAGATAGAATTTCTATGGACAGAAGACTGTCAATCAACATTTGAAACCTTGAAAGAGAAGCTTACTGTCACACCAATTTTGAAAGAACCTAATTGGACTTTACCATTTCACATACACACTAATGCTTCAAATGAGTCCATTGGGGCAGTTTTAGGACAAAAGGAGGAAGGAGAGAGCATGCATGCCATTTATTACATCAGCAAAAACCTTACCTCTACAGAAAGAAATTACACCACAACTGAAAAAGAATTCCTGGCAGTCATCTATGTTATAAATAAATTCAGGCATTATATCACTGGATATAAAATATTTGTACACACTAATCATGCAACCATCAAGTACCTAATGAATAAACCAATAGTGGGTACAAGGATTATCAGGTGGTTATTGCTATTGCAGGAATTTGATATTACCATAGTTGATAATCCAGGTAAGTTTAATTTGGTTGCTGATTTTTTGTCAAGATTGCATACAGGAGGAGAAAACCAACCAGTGGAGGATAAGTTTCCAAATGAACATCTTTTTACTATCTCCTCTACTATACCTTGGTTTGCTGACATAGCTAATCTTTTAACTATAGGCTTGTATCCATCCCATTTTACCTCAAAACAAAAAAAATGTTTGGTTAAAGAAAGTTTATCTTACAAATGGTTGAATGGTTTACTATTTAAATGTGGTCCTAATTTCATTCTACGCAGGTGTTTAAAAACTGATGAGATTTTTGATGTGTTGAGAGCATGTCATGATGAACCATCTGGTGGCCATTACTCCTTCCACCGAACAGTCCACAATATCCTCAAAGCTGGTTACTACTAGCCCTCTCTTCATAAAGATACAAAGAAGTATGTGCAGCACTATGACCAATGCCAAAGGATGGGACAACCAACCTTTACCCAGGAGATGTTACTGCATCCTCAAGTCATGATGGAACCATTTGAGCAGTGGGGTTTAGACTTTGTGGGACCAATTTCTCCATCATCATTAGGCAAGGAGTACATTCTAGTATACACAGACTATGTTACTAAATGGGCTGAGGTTCAAGCATTACAATTTGCAAGAGAAGAAAAAGTTGCTGATTTCCTTTATAATAAGATTTTCTTAAGGTTTGGAGCCCCAAGCTCAATAGTTTCGGACAGAGGACCTCAATTTACTTCACAGGTAATCAGAGCATTCACAGATTTATATCAAGTCAAGCACAGAAAATATTCACCTTACCATCCTCAAGCCAATGGGCAGGTAGAAGTAACTAATAGGGAACTTGAAAATATTCTGACAAGGACAGTAGCAATGAACAAAAAAGATTAGGTTAACAGATTACCTGAAATAGTTTGGGCTTACAATACCACTTGGAAGTCCACAACAAAGTTCTCACCATATGAATTGGTTTATGGGAAAAAGCCTATTTTGTCTATAGAATTTGAACTCCAGACACTTAAAATTGTATTAGATATTGGTCTACCATTGTCTATAACTCAACATAACAAAATTCTTCAGCTCAATGAGTTGGATGAAATTCAGACAGAGGCCATTCAGCAAACAGAACTGGTTCAGTATCAAAGGAAGCAATGGCATGACCAACACATCAAAAGGAGGACATTTCAACAAGGTGATTGGGTTCTTCTTTATGATTCTAAATTCAAAGAGTTCAAGGGGAAATTACAAACTCATTGGATGAGTCCTTATCAAATAAAGGAAGTCTTTGAAAATGGAATAGTATTATTGGAACCTATTGATTGAAGCACAGACACATTCTTAGTAAATGGTCACCGAATCAGACTCTATAAAAGACCATCTACTAAAGAAGAGTTTCTTAATGATTTGTGTTTTGATACAAGGGATACCTCCTCTGTCACACTGTCGGACTAAAATAAAATAAAATAAAATAAAGTTGAAAACCAGCAAATGGTGGCCTTCTAAAAAAAAGAGAAAGATGGAAAACCAGTAAATGGCTATATTTCTCGACCAAGGGAGTTGAAAATCAGCAAATGGCGGTTCCCTTCTTTAGGACAGTTGAAAACAATCGAGCTACAAAGGTGATCAGGTGCTGGGAGTTAGTCAAATGCACCTCTGATGCTTCACAAACTAGGAGCACCTCTGGCACTTCACAAACTAGGAGCACCTCCAGTGCTCCATCAATAAAGAGTCATTTACAACAATTGGGGAGAGGATCCACCTCTCCAGGCAATAAAGTGGAAACATCATATGATGAGGTCATCATGACTCATCCTCTACTTTATGATAGGAATAAAATAAAATCAGCACGCATATCATTTGCAAAGGGTATTTACAAAGACGGTGCTGACGTCACCCAAGGAACATGGATTCTTAAACCACTCAGTGAAATGATTGCAGGTCGCATACCAATGGAGTAGTGGGCGTCATCTCAAGCCACCAAAAGCTGCTCATGTGCCACGACGCATGCAGTATCATAAAATGATGTAGCATCTTTGCCGAGTATATCACTCCTCATCATTAAAAATGATCCAGGTAATTCTATCTTAAATTAAGCATTAAATAGCGACTGTCTTGTCTTTCTATTTTTGGATGCCGTCACTATGACACATCCTCCTGCCATCATTTTCTTTTCCAAATTCACACATGCCGCCATCTGTGCTGTAATGTCACCTTGCCTCCGGAGTGTCCTATCACTTTGTTACATTTATGACCATCTAGGTACTCTAACTAATCTGCAAATCTTCCATAAGCCTAAGTTGAGAGACATAATAATCCTCATTCAAACTTTTGAAATACCCTGAAGAACAGAGTGAATTGAACAGTCCTCTAGAGCCTACAGAGGTAAGAAGAAGGGACAAATTGCAGATAGAAGAGTGAGGAATTAAGCACAGAAGGTGGAACCAATCTAGCAATGGGGGTAAAGAAGAAGTCTGAACCAGAGAGGGTTACGGGTCTGTTGCAAGATGAAGCTGCAGCAAACATCCTGAGAACTGCAGGATGGTTGGACTTTCTAGAAAAAATTGAAGGGTTTCAAGAAGAAGTCATGGATGAATTCCTAAGAAATCTAAGGGACAATTAGACAGATGTTAGAGGAGTCTGAATCAATCTTTCATCAACCACTATTAGTCACATTTCTGGGCTGCCTGAACAAGGTGAGAGGTTTTATCATCTAAAAACCTTATATACTGATTTGATTAAGAATTTCTCTGTTCAAGGTGAACTTGAAATATAATTGCATTCAAATAAAAATGAAGTAAAAGGAATTCTTAGGTCCATTTCCAAACCCTTGGCAATCTATAGCTACCTAGCTAATGAAATATTTCACTTGTGATGGTCAATTTTCTTTAGTTTTAGGACCAATAATGAAAATGTTGATTTTTCTAAGACATGGGAATGGACACCTTGAATTTAGCATAAACATTCTCAATTTCCTATATTCTGCCATTAGGAAAACTGCAGAAAGATATCAGCAAAACAAGGGTCCTATGAAACATCATGGCCTCATCTTTCTAGTAGTTAAGCACCACTTCCTGTCTCAGGCCAATGGGGAAGAATTATGGAAAAACATTTCTTGAACAAAATTCCCAGGTGAGAGAACTAGCGAGGGCACAACCAGGAGGTGAGGGTTCCTCTACTCACCAAGAAGAAGAAACAGAGCCTTCAACCTCCTCCATAGCTGTTCAAAGAGGAAAGAAGTCCTCACAAGAGGCAACTTCATCTGCAGCCCCTGTTCCTAATAAAAAGAAAAAAGGCAACGAAATTAGAGAGTCTACTCCTGAACAAACCACATACATGACTCGATCAGGTAGGAGAAAGATGACTCTAACTGAGGAATCTTTCCCTAAGGAATTAACAAGGGAGAGGTCAGGACATAAAACTAAGAAAACCTGGGCTGAAGAAACATCTCATGATTTAGATGAGATCCCTCTAGTCAGGAAGAGAAAACAAAGAGAATTTTCCCTAGTGCCATCTGTCCATCTGGGGTCAAGTCCAATTTCAGAACCATCACATGCTCTGGAGACAGAACACAAACAAACTCTTACTATTTCCTCAGATTCTAAGGATGAGAGACCTGCTCCAGAGGCACCTACCCCACCTCTGCTACAGAGAAGTAAAAGGAAAAGACAGTTCTCATAGGCTAAGAAAGATACTGCCCTCCTAGCTAAGGTACTCCTAGGATTTAGAACATATGAGGAGAAGGCTGGGCCTTCATCGGTGCCAGTAGAAGCAGAGGAACCCCAAGAGGACCCTCAGGATAGGGAGTCTACAGAAAAAGATGAAACAGGGCAAATGGGTACAATTGATAGTGCAGGGCAGATGGCCATGGAAAACCCTGATGATCAACAGACATAAAAAGAAATAGAAGCAGAAGCAGAATCTTTCCCTCACCTCTCTGATCAAGAGGATGTTGAGATTTCAAAAGAACAGCAAATGTTAGAAGAAATTGAAAACCTAAAGAGACTACTCTGGGGGAAGAATTAGATTATTACTGACCTCAAGAAGGTCACAATGGAGGTAGAAATGGAGCAAAAACAAGTCATTGAAAATCTACAAATAGAGCTCTAGAGCAAAAACCATATCATCCAGGAGAAGGAAGTAGAACTGGAGGCCCAGAAAACTGAGGCAGCCAAACTGTTGGAAGAAAAGGAGATAGAGGCAACACAGTGTTTCTGAGCTCACCATGGCTAGAGACAATGGCCTCAAAGTAATGGCACCATTAATTGATAAAATACATAGCCAAGATAGACAATTGACTTGGGCCAACAACAAACTAGATGATTAGAAGGAATATATTCAAGAGTTGGCTGGCCCAAGGGTAACCAATGAGCAAGAGATACAAATAGATCCATATGTGGGTCCAATCCCCATTGACATTCATAAGGCCCTATTCCATTGGGAGAAGAAATGTAGAGAATATGAGGCTTCAAAGCCTATGCTGCAATTACAAAGGGCAGTCACTGCCAAGACAAAAAGAATAGAAACTCTGGATGGAAAAATCATTGAGATGGCCTCCCTTTCTTCTAAAATTCTATCTTACAGGCCCCCAAGTGCTAGCTATTCTATGTTCTTACAGGAAAGAGTCCTGCAGAGGAAATTCTCTTTAGTCCTGTCTGACCTGGTTGAAAATACAGAGACAGTAGAAGGATTCATGATAGCATATATAAGGAGTAATGATGAAGACAAGAATTTCCTATGTGAATTATATCTGCATGGTTTCTGTGTTAATGATATAACTTTCATTCTTAATTATTTTGTGGGGGAATGCCAGCTTAAAGCATTTATGTCCCTAATGAGGAATCATTAGATCTGGAATGAACAAATGGAAGATCATCTAAAGAAAGATTAGAAATAGATCTCTTCATCAGGAAGGAATGTCCTAATCCCAATGCTTTTAAGACCTAATTCGGGTCCTATATCTATCACCCTCAGAGTCAGAACAAAATTTTGCCATTATACCTAAAACATTTGCAAGAGTGCTCCATCAATTTTGGTCTTTTCATGAATAGTTCAGCAAATCCAGTACTTGCCATATCAAAGAAAAGATGGAATGTTTTGACCTCAGAGCAGAAAATGAGAGAGGTGGTCACCCCTGTAAACTTAAGATTATTTATGAGAAAAGAAAAGTTAATAACCAAAATGATGGATAAGTATAAGCAGCAATGGATAGGTGGACGGTTCAGGTCCCCTCTCATAATTGAACCACTCCCTATCTGGGCTGAGCAGATGGAAGATGAGAAATTACAGGACTAGTTGAAGTAGGTTGATCAATACAGAGCCAATGGTAATACCAACCGTATCACTTGGTCTACCTATGCACAGGATTATAGCTTGACTGACAGGCTACTTCACTAGAATAAATCTAGATTGTGAGAAGCAGGAGGACCTGCCAAACCTTAGGTATGGGCGGATGATGAGTGCCAAGTAGCACCCATGAAATACATCTTTTTAGCTCTATTTTTCTCCTTCCTGATTCCATCTTTCCTAATGTCTACACCCGAATAGGCTAGAAAGATTGTTCTAGATAATGATTAATTGAGATAAATTACTTAAGATCATAATTTTTGATTAAGGACTAATGTGCATGGAATTGATAGAAAAATGTAGAAAACTTCTCTCTTTTTGAATCAACAGGTGTAGATGCTCGAAACGATAATTTTGTGCATCTCCGGAGGTAGTCTTCAATGATCTCCGGAGACAATACCAGAATACCACGACACCAAAAGTTTTGCAGTAAAGACAAAAGCCTCTCCGGAGCTGTACAAGAGTCTAGAGCATCTCTGGAGCTGAACAAAAAGGTCACAATGGTATCTCTGGAGCTACAGACAAGGACAGATATCTCCGGCACCTCCTGAGAGTAGGGCATATTTCCAGCATAAGCTGTTGATCAGGCACTTTCAGCAGTGATCGTAATACCCCTCATTTCACTCAAATCATTACCTGAGTGGTGAAGGGTCATCTTTAGTTAACTGCTAGAGTTTTAATCTTTTTAAAGTTTTTGCATGAGTTATGAATAAAACTGATTCAATATCCATATTTTTAGGGCCTCGCTACCCAAATGTATTAAGACTCAAACTTAGAATTCTGAGTGGACTTCTGTTCCACTCAATCTACTTTTATTGCATGGTTATTTTTCCATAGTTAGAAGTCTAGTATAATAAAGAGATGGATGTCATCCAATAGAAGAACTGGTAGATAAAGATAAGTGATATGTCATCACTCATTTTATATATACTTACAGAAAAAATAGAAAAGATATACAATGATTAGATTATTCTGACTCTCGGTAATCTCAGTTTCTTTGATCTCAATATTTTTCATGAATGCAAAGCGAATGGAATTGGACCAAATTTAGTTGTGATCTTATTATTTTGTCCTGATTCCCTACTGTAGCCTTTATCCCCAAGGGTGTGGAGCAAGGGCCCACTCTCACCACCAAGGCAGAAGGCTAGTACCACTATTCTGTTATTTTAGATTTTTTTGTGAAAAGTATTTACTAATTTTGATAGATAGATGCATGTTGCTATTTTAAAGTAACTTCCTATTTAATTCTATTTGTAGCATTCCTTAAATTCATTCAGTAAGTAGACAGATTAATCTCTTCAAATTGGTAGAAGTTATTAAGATTAGCTAGGAAAATTGATAACTATAGAATCCCTAATTGCAGACAACCGAGGACACGACCCCTGGATTTTGACATCTGAAATATGATTAAATGATGAGGTACGACACCTTGTCACTGAAATCATCAAAGCAATCTCTAGGATGATGAAGAAAGGTGAGACTGTAACATGGGGGATGAAGCAATACAGTCATTTCAAAACATAAAAGAAGCCATTAAGACTGTCCCTATTCTGAAGTCTCCTAACTTCACTAAGCCATTCTAGTTGTTTTCTTTTGCTTCTTTTCATACAATTGTTGCATGCTTGCTACAAATGAATGATGAGGGATATGAATAGCCTATTGCTTTCTTTAGCAAGTCTTTGCAGGCTATAAAGTTAAATTATGATATAATGAAGAAGCAAGCTTATGCTTTGGTTAGAGCAGTTAAGAATTCTAGGCCTTATTTAGTTGGATCTCAAATTGTGGCTTATGTTCCCCATTCTACAATCAATGATATATTTACACAACAAGAGGTGACAAGGAGATAATGTAGGTGGATCAATAAAATTCAAGAGTTTAACATTGATATTCAAATCACCAAGCTGGTAAGGGGACAAGGTTTGGCAAAGTTGATGGCATAAAAAAACCTAGAGGCTTGTCAAGTAAATGTATTTGAAGACTAGATGCAAGACAAAGTGTGTAGTGTACATCAGTCTGAGTGGTATAAAGATATTGTCCAATATTTACAAAACATGAACTACCCTCCTCACTTGAATGATAATCAGCAAAGGACTTTGAAATTACAAGCCATAAAGTATGTCATTATTCAAGTTGAATTGTACTGGAGAAACCTGATGGTGTGTTGCTCAGGTGTGTGGATCAGGACTAAGCTACAAAGATATTGATTGATATGCATAAAGGGGTGTGTGGAGGACATTACATGGACAACTACTACACATAAGATTCTTAGATTAGGATACTGGTGACCAACACTCTTCTCTGATATATATAAAATGGTGAGAACTTGTGATTCATGTCAGAGATTCTCAGGAAAGCTGAAGTATGCTGGTGCATTACCACTTAAAACTATGATAGTAGATGCTCCATTTCAATAGTGGGGAAAAGATTTCATTGGAGAAATAACAGAGAAGTCAAGTGGTGGACATAGTTGGATACTTGTCACTACTAACTATTTTACCAAATGGATTGAAGCTATCCCAATTAAAAAGGCCACAATCAGAGTTGTATTACATTTTGTCTTGGAGCATATAATTATTAGATTTGGGGTACCAGCAAAATTGGTGACAGATAATGCAATGTGTTTTAGATCAGGAGAATTTGTTGACTTCTGCAATGAGTAAGGTATTAATATGTCATATGCAATACCTATCATCCTCAAGGCAATGGTCAGGCTAAGTCCAATAACAAAAGTTTGATGAAGATAATTAAGAGGGTAATTGATAAGAATAAGAAGGCATGGGACTCTAAGTTGAAGTTAGCACTATGGGCTGATAGGGTGACAGTTAAGAAAGCCACTGGTAAGTCTCCTTTTGAATTAGTAAATGGCCTGGAGGTGAAGTTGCCAATAAATAATCTCCTACCAGTTTACAAGTTTATACAGGAAAATGATGATGATATAGAAGATCCAATGGAAGAAAGGGTGAACCAATTGTTTGCATTGGAAGAGGCCAGGAGAGAAGCACAAAGAACCAATGTGAAGAGGCAGCGAAAAGTGAAGTATTTATTTGATAAAAGGGCCTCAGAGAGGAAGTTTCAAGTGAATGGCATGGTTCTTGTGTGGAATACCAAGAGCCAAGATAAATGCAAGCATGGGAAATTTGAGCCTTAATGGATTGGCCCATACCTGATAAGTAACACTCATGGAGATGACTCATATTTTCTCCAAGCTCTTGATGGTGAATTTTAGAAATTGTATATGCATGGATAGTTCCTAAAACCCTACTTTTCATAAGTAGTTTATTTTCTGTGCACATTGTAAATAGGTTGTATATAGTGTAAATTCTTGTATAGTCGTCTTTTGTGTTTGTGCCTATCTTGGTTCTAGTCTACTCCTAAAGTTTTTTTTGGTCCTCGCTACAGTCCTGTGAATTGTACATCCCCAATTGGAGCCAATGGTGGTACCTACCTAGGGTTTAGGGTTTTAATTTGGTCTATGAATATTTTTCCTTATCTTTCCTTAAAGGGCCCTAAGTTTTACAATCATTGTTTTACTTTATGTTATAATCCTTTGTTAACTATTTATCCCAGGTTACCGGTCACTTAAGTTGTAAACTTGAGTCTTTAAAGTCATAAAGTGACCGGCCCTGAGTCCTAATGTTTACCATTTATTTCCTGTTAAATATCATATCCTTTGAAAAGTCTTAAGTCTAAGTCTTTGTAGGGGCCGAAAGTGCCACATGACACGATATCGCAAGCTTGCAGAACTGTTGATGCTAATGTCATATTCCTACCATGAGGCTGTGAGATATGGATAGTTGTAAAGTGTGTCGTGGCCTTTGGCCATATGGTCAATGACTTGGTTCATTGAAGCAGACTACACCAAGTGTCAAGAGATGAAGTAAGGAAGTGGGTCCGCTGAAGATCTGACAGTAGCGTAACGGCACAAAAGAATCTTGTCAGAGTGGAAGATCCTTTGCATGGCTACGAGATGAGGACACTTGGCTTGTTCTTAATAGGAATGAAAAGATACATGAAAGGGGAGCCACGTGGAGGGCTTAGCGTACTCCTATAGGGCCAAAAGAAGGTGGCCCACTTGCTACTGCGTAGCCATGAAATGAAGCCACATGGCCGTGTAGGACAAAAGAGATGGAAAGGTCAGAAAAAGGGATGTCTAACATGGAATATTATGATTGGTTGGCCATTTTTTCACATAAAATCTCAGATTTGCAAATCTGGCAGGGCATTCATAGCCGTGGATCATGCAATTTGAAGGCTTAATCGATGGTCTCAATTTGAATCTTCTACCTAGACATTGTCATTGCCCCTGCATCATGAAAACATAGTAATGGCAGAAAAGACTCGCATTAATGCACTTGGCCCTAATCTCAATGCTCGATAAAAGAAGGATAAAATGAGTTTTCTCATCATTTTCACAAACACAAACATAATTTTAGCACGCAGCAAGCCTCTAGTTGACAGAGTATTGAAATTTTGATCCCCTGTAAATAAAAACTAGTAAGTTAATTATATGCCTGTTGCATTTGTTTAGGAGAATTGATAAGGGATGTCATAATAAAAAGAGTGTTAGACACTCTAGCCCCTCAAGCTGCAACCTTGAACATTCAAACAACCCAACTTGCTGAGGTTGTTACAAATAAATTGCAAAGAGATTATGATGAGCTTCTTTTGAAGTATGGACAAGCTATGGTAGAATTGAATAAATGCAAGGAGCAATTGTTATTGGCTCCAAGTACTTCATCTTAGAGTGTTCCTGCTCTTGTACAAACTGTAGAAGCATTTCCAACAGATAGGGAATCTCTACTCTCAGAAATCAAGGAGTTGAAAGAAGAAGTGAAAAAGCAGATGGATGAGAAAAAGAATTATGTCAAACAGATGGCTACCAATTTGATCAATCACAAGTTATTCAAGATCACAGCCAGAGTTGATGATACGTGGATGTCATATTCAAATCTAAAGACAACCTTGCATAAGCATGAAAAGGATAAGGAAAGCCTGAAGGAGATGCGTAGAGTGTGGCTACCAAGAACTGGAGAGATAAGGGAAGTCCACAGATGATCTAGATATGTCGTTGATGCTCTACCAGAAATAAAGCTGACTCTAGACATGTTAATTTTGTTAGAAGAAGTGGTGGCCTTTCAGCTGAAGTTGGATAAAGTTTTGAATGAAAAAAGGCAATCAATAGAGAATGTGGATAAAAAATTTGTGTCAAGTATATTGGAGGATGATGGACAAATCAAGAGTTTAGATACATGGAAGGCTAACTATGAAAGTATAGTTCACCAAGTTATATCATCAAGTTGTATAAACGGTGACCCAAGCATGAAGATGTTAAGTTCTACACTTGATAAATTGCATGTGCTAGAATTGAATTTTGAGATATTTTGCAAGGAAACAAAAATTTTGTTGGATGCAAGGTATACAACGCATAATGAAAAGATTGAAAAATTGATCCCTTTTTAATGGCCATCAGAGAAGTCATGTGTAGCCTGGGTGGAAAAATATGGATAAATGTGTCCAAGATGAACGAGGAACCAATCATGTGATATATCTTCTTCATCATTCGATTAATCACCTCCAATGATTTTTTGTCATCTCCAATACATGTATTTTTTTCTTTTCTCTTTCATGTGTAATTTGAATTAGTTTCCCAATGCCTATGGGAGGTGGCTTGTAATGCAAGATTCTGTAACCAACATATGGTAATGAATTTTTGGCAAATGCTCTTGTGTCTATAAAAGAGCATGTTGTACTGCTTTGTAAGGTTGTTGAAAGATTTGGGAAACTTTAATAATGAAATACAAAGCAATTCTAGCAAGTTGTTCATATTTATGAGTTGTAAGTTTAGTTTCTTGCATTGTTGAATGTATGTTCTTTATAAGCATTTTATCAGTTTTAGATTGAGCTTATATGAAAAATGCCTATGAGCGCATGTTTCCAATAATTGTCTCCTGTGTTGTTTGTATTTCTCTTTTTAAGGAAGATACTAAGAGTTTCTGAATTCATAAATATACATTTGCTATCTTGCATGTCTAGGTTTCTGATTCTATTCAAGGAATAGATTAAAATGCTTTAAGTCAAATATGAAGAGATTTGTTTTGCAACAAGGATATCTGTAAGAAGATTTGTTGGGAATACCCATTCTTGGATTGTTTTCTATAAGACAGGAACATATTAAATCCTCTGAATCTACATGTTTGTGATGCTTATGAGAAGTAATCTGCATTTGTAAGGAATTGACTCCAAACCCTAGGATTGGCACCAATCAGATTTAGGCTTATTTTCACAAAATACCCACAATCAGATAATCACATACATCAAAAAAAAAAACAAATCAACTTGTTAGTTTTAGGAGTAGGGTTTAGTTTCATGTTCTCTAAGCCATCTAATGAACTAATTTCCAAAGCTAGCCACTTTGAAGCAATTATATAGTTTTGGTCTGCATATAGGAGAACATATCTGCTTTAGGTGTCAATATCTAGTGAAATAAGGATTTGTCATATTGATATTGAAGAAAGGGGTACCCCCTAGGTCTAGTAGATCCTGAAGTGGAGAGGAGAACAAATAGTTGTCTCCTATTTGTTGGCCACTGACCTGAGAATCCTTAGGATAAAAGATGGCAACTTTTTAGGGAAACTCAAACCATCAGTTGAGAACACCAACAGATCCCATGAGCGAAGGGAGTGAAATGGACAATGGTAAGATGAGGAGTGATGAGTGGAGTGGAATTTGGAGGAGGAGGTCAGGCTATAGTGGACATGGGTCCATGAGAGAAGAGAAGAATGGTAACCATACTTGGTGGAGGTGGACGATGCTTTTCCCAATCAAATGTTGGAAGATGCGAACGAAGAAAGTTTCTAATGAACTATTATAGTGATGGAGATTGTTGCAGGTTGTTTGCAACTTGAAAGGATAGTTCTATTATTCATCTCCATTTGTGAGCCCATTCTCACAAACTTTTTACCTGGTGTGTCTAATGCAGGAGCATCCAAGTCCAATAGAAATCAACATCAACCAAAAATATTTCAGGTTTTTAGTTTCAGTTTTAGTTTAGTTTTGTTGTTCCTTTGCTTTTTTCTATGTTAGTTTTGGTCTTCTACTTCATGAGGGTTTTAAAATAAAGATTAGCCAATTGAATAACATCATCACATAGAAGAACTTATTGGGTATCTCCAGTTCGAGTTTGGCATAATTTGGATGAAAAATGACTAAGTTAGAACAAGTAAGCTAATTTTCTAGTTCGCAAACTATTTAGTTCGTCGATCTAGTGGTTTGCTGGTGGTTTGGTTTCCCGACAAGCAATATCACTGACAAGCTTTGGAAGGAAAGTTCAAATTTTATAAAGTTTGTCGATTGGATTATTCACTGATCCTTCAGTTTGTCTATTGTACAGATCACTGATGGGGCAGACTTCATAAGTTGGAAGTTTTGTTTTGTTTCCAAGTTTGATGTGTTGGTGCCTACATGAGTATTCAGGTTTCAAGCATTTAAATATGTAGGCACCCTCCCAAAAAGTCCAAAAAATCTAGCTCTTTCAGCCTCTGCAGTTGTAAAAAATACAAAAAACAGAGTTAAAATGCATGTATCTTTGTATATACAAAGAAGTTTATATATACAAGTGATGATGTGCATGGGTGGTGTTGCAAAATTCCCATCGGCCTTTGAAAAAATGAGTTATATGCATTTTTGAATGCATATCAAGCTTAGAAAAGGTGCATATGCAAGTGGGAATCTTTCGCAGATCCCAGGAATATTCTTGATTTGTATATCGAGTTGCATGTAAAGATGCAAGGAAAAATATACAAGGGCGCACATACATTTGCTACAGTGCGGCCGAGATACATGTTGTAGGGCCCGCGGACATACAAAGTTGAATGAATGCCCGATATACAAAAGGAAAGGTGCAGAGGTGTTTGCATATACAAGGATTGACATACAAGCGGGATATACAAGGTGGACGCGGCCAAAAGAGTTAATAGCATTTTGAAATATTTTGAGATCCGCCTTTGTGTGTTTGGGATTGTATATTCCAAATATACAATCGAATGAACAAGGTAAAGCATGCAAACAGGTCAGCGGCGATCAATGTCAGAAATGGGGCCCATCAATTGTATGTGCATTTGCTTGTATGTTTGCACATACAAGGCTGATAAACAAAGGAAAAGTATACAACCCGGACGTGAAGGAAGAATCAAATGCGGCGAATAATCTTTTGGCATCCATGGGTTGTATAAGACACTTGTATGTGCAATATACAATAGAGTGTGCAAAAGAAAAGTTACAACGTGAATTCCAAGGAATGTTCTAATCTAGTAGATAATGTGTTAAGATCTGCAGTCTGCTTGTATATAACTTTGTATATGTCGATATACAAGCCGACGTGCAATGAAAAAGATACAAGCTGGACCTAAATGAAGTTTCAATTTATTCTATACAATTTTGGGTCCACCTTGTATATAAGATGATTGTATATGTGTTTGCATATACAAAAGCGGTAAAGGTAAAATAGAAGCGGAAAAAGTCAGCGATGACAAGGAAGCATCTGCGTGGCACATTCTCATTAGCCAACGACTTGCCCATTTGTTTTGAACTATAGATTTGGGAGGTGCAAAGAAGGATTGACAGCTGTGTTCAAATGTTCGATGGCAAGGGATTTCCCATGCATATGCAGTGGCATTCTTGGCAGGAAAATCATTTATGCATCTGCTGTTGCGTTTCCACGGTAGCTGTGAGTTGGTATGCCATTAATGGCAAGATTGCAGACAGGTATGGGCTGAAGGGACATGTCAACTACCACCTTCAAGTGGAAAATATTCTAGCAGCGGCACAGGGCTCGAGTTCAACTACTCCTCGCCCTTCTTCTGCTTCTTCCCGTTTTGTCTTTTGCTGCATTGATTGATTTGGGTGCCATTCTTGGTGCATTGTAATTGGCAGAATTTTGGTTTGACTTTTGTACGGTTCTGTTGAGGGCACACTTTGAGTATATCTGAGGTGTGTGCCTCATTGTTTTTTGTTGGTCGAAGAATTGGGCAATTTTGGGGGAAAAATAACAAAAAATAGAGCATTTTCCTGTCTGTTTTATCTATGTTGGAGTTTATGAGTTGTATTTGAATGTATCTAGTACATATGTTCAGTTTCTTGTCACTGTATATGAAAAATGCATTGTTGCATGTATTTATCTATTTGTCTCCATTTGTTGCATGCATTTTCTTCTTTTGAATCTGGTTGCTAAGGGTTTCTCAGATTCTAGGGTATAGTTTTACTGTATATGCTTAATCTGTAACTTCCATTCAAGGAGTGGATTAAATTGTTTTAGGTTGAGTATGGAGAAGATTGTATGTCAACTGGAATGTTCATAAGTAGAGATAGTTAAATACTTATTCTTGGGTGGTATTTGTAAGGCAAACACCAGTCCTAACCCCTTGAAACTCGAATGCCAGTTGCAAGCCATTCTCTTGTATACGTCTAGTTGACTCCTTGCCCTGGGATATGCACCGATATGCTTCTTGTGTAGTAGTTATGATCCAAAACCCCTGTCTTGCATCCAAACCATCTAAACAATCATTCTATATTTCCAACCTGTTAGTTGTAGGAGTAGGATTAGGAACCCCCTACATACTGTCATCCTTAATCCACATAAAAACACTTACCCCAAACATAAATGATAAATAGTGGTTTATACACACACATATATATGTATGTATGTTTATGTATATATGTTCTCATGCAATAAGAATAACCTCATTTATTTCTATTAAAATTAAACTTGTTGTTTGTAAAAGAAAACACAGTACTCCTAAAATGAATACAAAGGGAAAATATATAACTCACACACTAAATTTTCCTTTCTATAGTCTCTATTTTTTTTGAGTTTAATAGAACAACAACAATAAGCTATAGTTTTATTTATTTCTCTTTTCTTTACAACAAGTTATAATAATCATTTTATTTCTTTCTTTAAAACAAAACAAGAACACCATTTATTTTCTTCTCCTAACCACATATATTATACACAGCCAACATATTTTTCTTTTGAAAACCATAAATCAATTTAATACAATACATTTTTCTTTGAAATGGTATCAAGAATAATACATTTTGTATCTCTTTTTTTTAACATAGCAAGAGCAACAACAAACACATACTTTTTTTTTTCAAACAACTACAAAGGTAATGAAATACTATTTTCTTTCTTCTAAAATAAAACCATTGCAACACAAAACTAATGAAATATCATTTTCTTTCTTTTGAAAAGAACATTAAAATATAAGAGCAGCAACCTCCCATTTGAAAATAACATGAAAACATAGATGTATTTTTCTGTTACAACATAAAAAAAGAGAGCTCACTCTCTCATAAAATTACAACAAGGCCTCTTGGGCCATGGATTCTAAACAACCATACAAATAAAAATCATTGAAATGATAGTAACTCCCTCCAATCTCCAAATTCTCAAGACAACCAAACCTGCAAAGCAACTAAAGAAACTTTCACATGCCCACAAGATGCTCACCACCCTGCCATAGACTCAAGGAGAGTCAGCCCTGATCTAGGAGATCACCCTCACACGATTTTCACACCACAACATGAATTTCACAAAAAAACACCCACAAACAATGAAAGTACCCTCCCAAGGCTTACACACAACGAATCCATTTTCATGGATTTAGGGGGTAGGAGAGTGGACAATTCTCAACTCTAGAGGTGCAACCAAACTCAAATATCTCATAGTTCTCAAACACAAGGCCTCTAGCCTTAACACATCTCAAAAAATTACATCTCCCAGGCACTCATGCCTTCACAAAACCTCCATACTTCCCCAAATACTCCCATGGCCATCAATATATCAATAAATAATGAGGATTACTTTAAGGAGGTTCACTCCTCTCCCACCCCATACAAGATGAGCTTTCCTAAATAGAGAGCCTCATCCAAACACCCACAAAATAAACCCACACACAAGCAATGTCCATACATTGAAAAGTAAAAGCAAAGATAAAGGTATAAAGCCTTGAAGCTTACCTTTAAATCCCAAAATGATAGGAATTTGATGAAGATCTTTCCAAGACCTTCTCCAAGCTCCTTCGTCTAAAATGTCTCCAAATCTAGCTAACCCTCCCCAAAACCATCATCAAAGAAAAACAAACCAAAAGAAGAACCCTCTCCCTCTTTCAAAGAGGGAGTATTATAGGCTACATACAAGAGCCTTGAAGAATGAGAAGGTGACACCTTCCTCCTCACAATCCCTCTCTCACTCCAAGGGATGAGGAGGTGACACATGTCACTCTCCTATCCCTCAAAACCTCACACTCTCCCACAAGTGCTCTCACACGTGTGAGAGCATTGTGGAGAGATGAGTCCTACTTGGAGGCTCCTTGAGGATAAGGATGAGACACGTCCTCATCCTATCCTACAAGGCAATCCCATTCCCTCCAAGATGCTCTCACACATGTGTGAGAACATAGGGGAGGGGCCTCCCACACTTGAAGGTCTTGGGAGCTTCCCAAGCCTTCAAGCTAAGGTTATCCATAACCAAGGGTAGTGGGGATGGTCAAGGTAGACCCTTGACTTATCCACCCCATAACCAAATTAAAAAATTCATCACTTAACTTTGGGGTAATGTTAAAGTGATTAGATGGAGGTTATCCTAAGGTTTAACATATGCAAATTGGCCCTAGACCCTAGGGGTATGACCTAGGGTCATTATTTGGCCAATTTAAACATCATAAAGTACATAAAATCACAAGAAAAGGCCCAACAAAATAAATGACACCAAATGGTGTAATTTAAACCAAACACATTTACAACACATCATTAGATAAATACAAAGGGTGAAACCTATCTGAAAAATAAAAAATGCAGGCATTCACAAAATCAACATGCACCAACACATGTGACCTTGGTCCCTCTTGGGACTAGATCGGTTAAACATGGAATTCACATAGGGTATGGGATGATCTCCGATTTTTCATGGGCATGGAAAATCACATGCACACTTACGCAAATATATATATATAGTTTAGCATTAAAATATGATCAGAAGAAACAAATTTTAAAAAAAAGAGATCTTATAATAGAATGGTGTTAGGGTTTAATACCCTATAGGGCCTAGTGTAAGGTTTTACGCCGCAGGAAAGATCTCAATGGTGGCGGCCATGGCCGCCGCCTAGTGAATGCCTCAAAAATTATTGCAGTATGGAGTGGGGGGGCGGGGAGGCCATCCCACCCCACTTCCTATCTTACTGTCTACGGCGCCCATGTGCCCATTTCAACACTATAAACCACGGCCATTCCTCAACAGTCGTTCGGCCTTTATTCGCCCGATCTACCATGTCAATGTAATTTGATATGTGTGTGTGCGTTTTCTAGAATGCCCATCTGTGAAACAAAAAAATAGGGGTATATTAGTGTAATATTTAAGCTAGAAAAAAATTACAATAGTTTATATATACATTTATGTATATATATTGTGGTAAATCTAACAAAATGAAATCCTGTGGTTACTGTTAAACTAAAAACCCTGTGAGCCCTCCATGGCAACCATGGAGAAACATAAAACAAAACAATAGAAAACAAAAAGAGAAAACCATAGAAAACAAAGTAGAGAATAGGGTTAGGGTTTGAAAACAAAAAGAGGAGATAATGAGAAAATGAAATGATATTAGGGTTGGGAATAAAGAGAGGTAAAATTGGGGAAAATGTGTGTATGGGAATATTTTATTCCCTCTCCTCATCCCACTTGCCCTTGATGTTGGAGAACAATAATTTAATGGGCTTCATGACTTTTTTTTTCAAACTTAGATTTTTTGACCTCTATTAATTGCTTTTGATTTATTTAAGTTGTGGGTTTAATTTTTTTAACTTAGGCCTTTTAATTATTTTTAGTGGGATTTTTCACAATGGGTTTTAGTGGGGAAATTTGTTGATAACTGAGAGGGGGGGGGTGAATCAGTTATCCTAATTATTTCTCTTATTGAACTTTCCTTTTAATTGAAGCAGCATAAAATCAAACACAAAACATTTACCATGAAGTAAGAAACACATGACACAGTATTTTTGACGTGGAAACCCTGTTAAGGGAGAAAACCACGGGGTGATTAACCCAAGAAATATTCTCTGTTAGAAGAATAGGAAATTACAAAAAAATGGCACTTGCCAATTAGGGCTCACTGCCCGAGCACACTGCTCACAAGAGGCCCACTGCCTACAAGAAGACACACTGTCTACAAAGTGATGATAATCACAGTCTTGAACTGATTGGAAGCATCTGCATATGCTGGAGTTCAGTTCCGGTTAGGCTCAGTACACTGATCTGCTGCACTTCATCTTTCCTCTGTTGTTTGTTCTGCTATCTTTCACATACCAGATCCTTTTTGCTACCTCTGCTCTTTCTCTGGACTTATTCGCATATCTCTCCACATTCACACACTTTACAACTAAATCCATCCTCTATATATATCCGCACAAGTAATTTCATCACCTTTCTAGTCGGCATCCGGAACAGTCTAGTTTCTTACAAACTTAGTTCTGTCGGCTGAATCCTTGCTCACCAAGCAATGCGGATCAAGCATATACTTGTAGATATCATCAATTATGTCGGCCAAACATGATTCATGCCTCCGCAACCTTTATCATCATCTGTAATACATCCGGAAAGTAGTCTGATACTCTGTCAGTCAGTTCTTCCTCTGTTTTCACTGTCTCTCAGGAATCCGGTACTCAACTATTCATATCTTTTTCCTTGTCCATCTCCGGAGGCTAAATCCTTGGAATATACTACTCAAGATAGTCCTCTTGACTTCCCCAGATCCGCACTATGCCAAGACACTTCCTCTGAGAGATCCGGACCAATCTGTCGGACCTTGCCACATGCTCTGTTCTTGTTCACCGGACCACAACAATCTTCAATCTGACTTCCGGTAGAGATATATCATGACTTGCGGATATGTGGGATGACCTTTGTTGCCATCAATGACAACAACCATGAATCCATATAGTGTCTCTTGCCAACAATCTCCCCCTTTGGCATTGATGGCAACACTTAGTGAAAAATGACTAAGTGTTTACACTATGCTCCCCCTTTGCTGATGCTCTGTCTTTATATACAATTTCCGGAACTCCCCCTGAGTTGGATTCCTCATTTTTCACTGCTCCTCACTCCCCCTTTGACATCAATGGCAAAGGGTAGGGTCCGCACACCAAAATTTTCAAAAATTTTCTATATATAGCCGCATATTTACATACTCACATATACTGCAGAATGTCTGCAAAGGATGTCTGCAGTTGAACCATTTCAGTAGCCCAACTTAGCTTCATTCTGTCCAAGATTGAAATGTGACCACTCAACAAAAATGCAAAAGCTTCTGCCCGCCTGAGATCTGTCGGATCTTTTGTATGGGCGGTGGTCTGGGCATCACTGATGGCCTCATGCATAGTTTCCAACTTAGGGACTATAATCCTTCTAAGTTCTCCCATCCGGTTGGTAATGTTCTTCCTCTCCTTCTCAAGATTCTTTATTTCATTCAAGACTGCAATAGTCTGACATTCTTGATTTATTATAGAGGAAGAGAGAGGATCAAAACTTTGAGATAAGCTTTGAAGCTTGTCCTGTTCCTCTTTTATTTTCTTGTCAATTGCTGTTGTTGCCTTTGACCAAGATATACAAAATTTGTAGATGTCACCGCCATCCTTAAGAGCATTTTCTAAGCTCTTTATTCCAATGCTTACAATCTTCCTATCCTTAGAGATTAATTCTAATATTTCAGAAAATCTTTTATCCAAAAATTCCTTCCGGACCTTTTCTTCAGCTGATTTTTCTAGAGAATTAAAATTTGTATCAATACTGCTGACTAAGGTTTTTAGATTACCGGAAGTGGAGGCTGTCGGATCTATCTGGATTGATGGCATGATCTTTACAAGTACTCCGGAAGCAGCCTCTATCAACTCACAGTCTTCCATATGAGACTTCAGGAGCTTTTCATTTGCCTTGGCATTTGCAAATGAAGCTATCTTCATTGTTTGTACCGGAGAGAGAGAGTCAAAATCAAATGGACCTTTTAGAAGCTCCAGTTCATCAATCTCTAGAGTTTCTTTGCTCAAAAATTGTTGAACAGTTTGTGCAGTGTCTCTTGCCGGAGACAGATGTTTCTTTTCTTCTGCAGTCTTAGAACTGTCAACCTCTTTGTCTGTCACCACTGCTTCCTTCTCCTGCAATTGCTCTTCTTCTTTGGATCCGGAGACTGTAGGGGAAACCGGAGGAGAGATGCTAACTTGTTCATGGGCTACTTCTTCTTGAGCAGAGGGTCCCAAGTCCTCACTTGTCTGTTCAGGGCTTACTTCTTCCGGAACAGAAGATTCCAAATCAGCAGCTGTTTCTGCACCTAAGTTCTCTACAACAGGAAGATTGAACCTTTTGAAGGCCTTCCGGAGGATCTCTTCTGTTTCTTGGGCCACTTTGTCAGTCTCACCAAGCATGAGTTGATTCATCCTGGCTTTGCTTCTGAACTCATCTTTACAGTCCTTGAAGATAATGTTCATTGTCTTGGGATCAATTTGAGGATATAGCTGAATAGCTATCTGCTCCCGGATCTCAAGATCTTTAGCATGAGCATTATTTTTCCTCACTTCCATTTCCTTTTCTAGGCTTTTAGGAATAAGAGATATTATTTCAATGAAAGCCTTATTATATATGTTAAGATATTTCACTGTGGCCTCCTGCAGAGTCTTTTGGTCTGCCTCACTGAAGTCATCATAGGATTCAGTCATTGGTTGAAGGTTTCCATCCACCGTGACTGACTTGATTATGCTCTCTAGTGACAGAGTGGGCTTTTCAACAGTTACCTCTGCCATTTCCTCCTTGTCTTGTCCTGTGGAGGGCTTACCGGATCCTTTCTTTTTCTGTTTCTTTACTTCTCTTACTCCCTCATCTGATTCTGTTTCCTCTTCATCCTTTTGGCTTCCATAAGCCCTTGTGGCTTTTGCCTTTGATCTCTTACCGGATGCCTGGACTTCCGGTTTTGAACTTTTGGTTGAAGGAGGTGCAGATCTCTTTGTTGATCTGGTCCGGGTGGGAGCTCCAACCGGAGCACTTTCTTTGCTTTTCTCTTCTTCCTCGGCCTTCCTTCTCTTTTCCCGGCTGGCATCAAGTGCCTCCTTTGAGATTCCAAGACCTTGAGCAATGTGCTCTACTTCTTTTCTCACTTTTCTTTTGATCTCAGGTTCCCTGAGTTCTACATGTAACTTTATACTCAGCTCCTCAAAGGTTCCAAACCTTTCTGCCTTAGGATCTTTGGGCTGACTTAGCATGTGTTGAACATGCAGCTCCACTATCTGTTCATCAACTTCATACCCCATGGGCATGATCCAGACAGTCCTTGGCTCCACTGCCTCCATCAGGCACTGATCAGTGTCAACCATAAAGCACACTGAGTCCTTGTATTTCTCAATGAGAGATTGAGGAATTCTCTCTCTTGCTTGCATCATGCTTTGAAAGTTTTTGAAGTAACCCCATAGAGCTGAATTTCTCGCTTTTGCATCCCCAAGTCCATGCAAGTAGTCTCTTATCTGGACTACAACAGGTTTGTCATTTTGCCATACCCATCCATTTGTTCCGGGTAGCTCATTCATGAAGTAGAAGAATAGACATACAATCAGAGTACCATACTTAAAGGAATTCTTCTTATCCTTCTTGATTTTCTGTATGTTTTCCATTAATTGGCTTAGTAGCAGTTCGCAGAGATCATATTCTGCATTCTTTCTTAACATTTCATAAGCAGTGTATATTGCAGTTCCGGATACAGAATTCTCCCTGCTGGAGTGATAGATCTTGTATCCTATTATCATTGATGCATATTTGATATCCGGATCGGAGATGTCTTCAATGGTCATTGCCCTTTTGTCAAATTTTGATCCGGTGGCCTCAGTTACAATGTTGTTCTTGACAGATTTGAGGTTAGGTACTCCTCCGGAAGAGTATAGGCCAGTTACTGCTCTAATTGCCTCTTTTGTGATCTTGCAGGGTCTATCTAGCCATAGAAAGTTGTCATGCATCCTGCTCAGTACATACCGGACCCATTCATCCTCTTCAAAACAGGGGAAATGAATAAATTGCTCAAATTGTTTCTTCTGAATATCCTTATACTCTGGTTTAAGCTCAAAGGCATTGTCAATCAGCTGCTTGTGATAGAGGTCTCTTAATTTGAAATCCCCAAATTCCTCAATGTTTGCATGTATGTAAACCCTAATGTCTTCGGTGTGTAAAACTCCGTGAGGAACACTAGAGAAGGCTCCTAGTGGGTCAACCTCCAATGATTTGTAGGGATGTTTCTTGAATGAGGGGCGAGGTCTATCGGAGATCTTAACTATGTTTGGAGTAGCCATTTTTCAAAGATTTGCAGTGAGGTGATGAAAAACGGAGAATACCTTATGCGCCTTAGGTTTGCACGGAGTGGTTGGATTGATTTCTTTATCCAATAGCTTCGGCAGGAGATCCTTGGTGTGCTTGAAGAACCTTGTTGCAGAGCTCCACTTTTCGCTTCTTCTCGAGTGCAGAATGAGCAAATGACCTTTGAGAAATCCCTTAAATTGCTCCGCGAACCCTAATACCTGTCTGCAATAAATGCTTCACCTACATCATTCCGGTTTGCCTTGTCTGGATAGCTTGGAGTATCCCGGATTAGTCCTGATCTATGGATATCATCCGGATCTATCAATCATGAATAAATCGAGGTGGCATATTACAAGATCATCTCAAACACTCTGTCCAATCCGCAGAACAAGATAGTGCATTTCTGGATCTTTCCGGACCTTTTTGTAATCCTTTATCATACCGGAGCATTTCCCTGAACAGGTCTTATTTGATCGATCATAGCTTCTTCATAACTCCATGCGGACCTCTGAAAACTTGACTGAAGTATCTCAAGACTCATATCTACAAACCCTTTGATCCGCATCTTGTGCCACATCCGGCACCACTTGTTTGGCTGGGGGAACAAGATTTTCTTTGAGTCTCCCCCTGAGCCAGAGCTCACTTTTAATTTCCGGAAGAAATATCAGCACCAGAGTCTGGTGCGGATCCAACCTCTACATTCTCTGAACTTTTCTTCACCCAAATCTTGCTCATCTGATTCCTAACCTCATCCGCATTCATCTTTTGTTTACCCTTGTCTTGATTCTGATTATACACCGGACCTCTTTTGTCCTGATTCTTGTTTCTGCAGACTTTAGCATTATGACCGGACCTATTGCAGATTTGGCAAATAACATTCCTTTGCATATTTGACTGATATCCTCTTGATCTGCATTGATTAGCCCTATGACCTATTCTATTGCATGTGAAGCATCTACCTTTGAATGATTTGTTTACTTGCATAATTCTACATTCATGGGATTTGTGTCCATACCTTTTGCAGTTGAAGCACTGTCCGGAGAAGGATGAATTATTCTGATTCATTCTCATTCTGCACTGATTAGCTTTGTGACCAAAGTGGTTGCAGCTGTGGCAGTATCCATTGAAGGATGGATATCTTTGAGCATTTGGCTGTCTTACCGGAGGTCTTCTAGGCCTGCTCCTTGGATTTTCTGATCCAAGATTCTTCTGACCGGATCCGGAGCTTTCTCCTTTCTCATATCCCAAGCCATACTTGTCATCTGTCCTCTTTTGACTTCCAAGAAGAACTTCAAGTTGAGCAGAACTTATCTTGAATTTCTCTTTATATTCATTTGCTGTTTGAAGGTCTCTTTTGAGAGAGGCAATTTGATCCTCAAGTTTTCCTTCATTATCTTTGGCATCTTCAAGATCAGATTCAAGGTGTCTGATAATCCTGTCCATCTGGTGGCATTCTTCTGTTTTTTCTTTAAGAGATTGTCTTAGATTGTCTTCAGCCTTTCTTTTTTCTTCAATCTCTTGAGTAAACTTTATAGTTCCTGATTCCATTTCATGTCTTAACATAATGACTTCTTTTGATAACTTTTCACATAACTTGGTTTGCTCAGTCAATTCCTCATTTGTATTGCTTTCTTCACTTTGTCTTGCCAACTGTTGAAGCAGCTCCTTTCTCTTTTTCATAGAGAGACTTAATTTGTCTTTTAATTCTCTCATGAATTCATCAGCCTGTTTGAGTCTTTCCTTTAATTCACTGACTTCAGAATTTGACTGTTCAAGATCCTCAAGGGCAGTCTTGAGTTGCTCCCTTAAACCATATGCATCCATTTGAAATCCCAGATCTTCCTCAAGCTGTTAGGCTCTATTAGGAGGAACCTGGCTCTGATACCAATTGTTGATAACTGAGAGGGGGGGGGTGAATCAGTTATCCTAATTATTTCTCTTATTGAACTTTCCTTTTAATTGAAGCAGCATAAAATCAAACACAAAACATTTACCATGAAGTAAGAAACACATGACACAGTATTTTTGACGTGGAAACCCTGTTAAGGGAGAAAACCACGGGGTGATTAACCCAAGAAATATTCTCTGTTAGAAGAATAGGAAATTACAAAAAAATGGCACTTGCCAATTAGGGCTCACTGCCCGAGCACACTGCTCACAAGAGGCCCACTGCCTACAAGAAGACACACTGTCTACAAAGTGATGATAATCACAGTCTTGAACTGATTGGAAGCATCTGCATATGCTGGAGTTCAGTTCCGGTTAGGCTCAGTACACTGATCTGCTGCACTTCATCTTTCCTCTGTTGTTTGTTCTGCTATCTTTCACATACCAGATCCTTTTTGCTACCTCTGCTCTTTCTCTGGACTTATTCGCATATCTCCCCACATTCACACACTTTACAACTAAATCCATCCTCTATATATATCTGCACAAGTAATTTCATCACCTTTCTAGTCGGCATCCGGAACAGTCTAGTTTCTTACAAACTTAGTTCTGTCGGCTGAATCCTTGCTCACCAAGCAATGCGGATCAAGCATATACTTGTAGATATCATCAATTATGTCGGCCAAACATGATTCATGCCTCCGCAACCTTTATCATCATCTGTAATACATCCGGAAAGTAGTCTGATACTCTGTCAGTCAGTTCTTCCTCTGTTTTCACTGTCTCTCAGGAATCCGGTACTCAACTATTCATATCTTTTTCCTTGTCCATCTCCGGAGGCTAAATCCTTGGAATATACTACTCAAGATAGTCCTCTTGACTTCCCCAGATCCGCACTGTGCCAAGACACTTCCTCTGAGAGATCCGGACCAATCTGTCGGACCTTGCCACATGCTCTGTTCTTGTTCACCGGACCACAACAATCTTCAATCTGACTTCCGGTAGAGATATATCATGACTTGCGGATATGTGGGATGACCTTTGTTGCCATCAATGACAACAACCATGAATCCATATAGTGTCTCTTGCCAACAAAATTAATGTTAGAGAAATTATTTTAGATTGAGGCCTTTTTAAATTATGTTGACCAAGTATTTAACCTAAGACAAATTTTAATTAATTGACAACTTTAGAGATTGTGTTAAATTTATTAATTATTTAATTTATCAACTTGGCTAAATAAGGAACGTTGGAATAATTAGGATTAAGAATGTATTTAGATTTAAATTATCTTCTTTTAAATGGTTTTAGCTAGGGAATTATTTCTTTTAATTATTTTCCTAATAATAACAATGTGGCGCTATGCTGCTAGATTTTTTTGGATTTTAGGAAGGTTAAATAAGTGAATTATTCATGCATTAATATATCATTTTAATTGTTTTATGCATTTGATTATGTTTCAGATGAATTTAATTAAACTCCTTATGCTTTAGTTCTTAGTGTTGGATTTCGACACATGACGAAATCCCATCACCTCATCTTGGATAAAACTAGGGAAGTTCCTAGTTGGGAACTCGACCCTCTTAGCAACGCTTTCTGCATCGCACAACCCCCTTAGTAGGCTTTCATCTCGCAGGGGTTGTGAAAGGTGTTCGCATTACCCCAATGTTCAAATGACATGTTTACGCCTTTGTGTGTATGTCACCGAGCATGCTGATGCATGCGAGGGGCTTTTTAGGGAAGCGTAGAAAAGTTTTTGATATTTCATGTCATGACCACATGACAAATGTGGACATGACACGTGTTGTGTGTTATGACCACATGGGAAATGTGGGCATCACATTTGGTATCAGAGCCCAAGTTTAAACACTAGGCAATTAGGGCACATTATTATTTTGCAATAGTGTATTAATTCTAAGCATTTTTCTCTATGTAGGATACCACCAAGATCGAGGTATGGATGCTCGCGCGCTAGTGAGTTGGGAAGGGCCAGTAACCTATAACCGCCTCCTGATATAGGACCGTAGATTCTTTAGGCGTTATAGGTTGTGCTAGTGAGATTACCACCAGACGCAAATGAGCTACATGTTGAGCAGTGTGAGGAGTTGCGTGATAGGCCGCGTGTAGAGATACTAGTCACTATAGTAGAGTATGGAGCGTCAGCTCATAGAGCTCGTAATAGGAGTCCTTCATGTCATGAGGAGCACAAGGAGGGGGTGAGGATAGAGAAAATCTATTAGGGTCCATTTGACTATGGGTAGTGAGATGAGGTGGATGCACCATTTAGAGGACACCGAGACCACGGGGACCCTATCAGGGATTTGCTTCGATTGAATCCGCCTACCTTCGTTGGGACCATAGAGGGAGTTGAGACTGAGGCTTGGCTCATCAATCTTGATAGGTGCTTTGCGTTGCGTCCATATGGGAGAAACACAAAAGCACGAGTCACAATTTAGTTACTACATGATGCAGCAGCAACATGGTGGCATACCGAGGAGCGCAAGCTCTACCTATCCTTGGATACACTTTCTTGGAGTACCTTTCTTGAGCGCTTTAATGCACATTACCTCTCAGAGCACTACATATAGCGCAGGATTGACGAGTTTCATGATCTACAGCAGAGGGGTTCTATAGTTCCACAGTATGAGTGCAAGTTTGTGGAGCTATCACGTTATGCTGAGTACCTACAGGATGAGAAGCTCCTGGTTAGTTATTTTTCAAAGGACTTAATCTTGGGATAGCAAGACCTATTCGCATGGTAGACCCACGAACGATGAGCGAGGCCACCGAGAAGGCGCTCATTATAGAGGAGATACAGGGGCGAGGTCATGGTTCACTGCCACAATTTCAGGATCAAGGGTTTCGTAGACCCCAACCACCTCATAGGGGTGGTTTTAGTTCTACATCTCTACCACCTAGGCCTCCACAGCAGTAGCAGCAGCAACATCAACATAGGTCTTGGCTAAAGCAGAGGGCACAGGGTAGACATGGTCGAGGATGGCACCACCAAGGTCCACGCAGAGATTAGTGGTAACAGGCACCAGTTGCGGGACCTGCTAGGTCACAATAGTCCTTCAGAGGATCATAGAGTTCCACGGGTTGACCTGGATAATACAAGTCTAGCAGGACACAAACAGGACATGTTTAGGCTAGAGGACCTTGCTACATGTGTGGTGGTACTGAGCACTTAGCCAGAGAGTGCCCACAGGGTTATACAACTAGAGGGCAGCCTCATGCATGTGGCTCTGAGTAGACATTTGGTGATGTGGGTAGATCCCATCGTGTGTTCATAGCGGTTGATAATCGCCAGGATGACTTTTAGGCATTAGTGATTGAGACTCCAGGTACGATTAGGGATGTATCTATTTTTGTTTTATTTGATTCTAGAGCTACAAACTCCTTTATTTCTCCATCGTTAGAGGAGCATTGCAAGATAGTGGCCTCTAGGTAGGACATTAGGTCAGAGGTCGAGTTGGCCACAGGGGCCAAGATGGTCATTGACTCAGATGTCCAGGGTTGTGATATTTCACTTGGGGATTTGACTACAGTAGTAGACCTTAGGGTTATACCCTTAGGGTCATATGGAGTGGTACTGGGTATGGATTGTCTTGCGACTCATGGAGCCAATCTAGATTTTCATTCAAAAGTGATAGATTGCCACGATGACCTTGGTGTTACAATAGAGATTTTGGGTATTCAGAAGCCTATTGCCTTGCACATGATTTCTTCTAAACAACTTAAGCGATGTATGTGGAAGAAATGCCAGATGTTCGCTATCATAGTCAACGATAGGTCAGAGGATGAGCCTGAGACTTAGCTCGATGATCATCCTATCCTTGGTGAGTTCGTAGATGTTTTTCCACTTGAGCTTCCAGGGATGCCACCTTGCCATGAGGTGGATTTTTATATTGATCTTGTACCAAGTGTCGAGCTAGTGTCTCATGCACCTTATAGGATGACTACACATGAGCTTACAAAGCTCAAGCTTCAGTTGGAGGAGTTGTTAGAGAAGGACACATCCAACCAAGCATCTCACCTTGGGGTGCACGTGTTATCTTCATGAAGAAGAAGGATGGGTCTCTTCGACTTTACATGGACTATAGGTAGTTAAATAAGGTGACAGTTAAGAACCGTTATCCTTTTCCTCAGATAGATGACCTATTTGATCAGATGCAAGGAACCAAAGTGTTCTCTAAGATTGACCTAAAGTCTGGATACCATCATTTGCATATCAGAGAGGCAAATATCCATAAGACTGCCTTCCAGACTCGATATGGTCACTACGAATTTACCTGTGGTTCCCTTCGACTTGACGAACATCCCTGCAGTATTCATGAGCCTCATGAATGGGGTGTTCCTGGTGTAGGACCACCAAGGGTTGGAACCCATGTACATACCCTCGCATTTTGGTGTGAAGTTTTTGATTTTTCATAAGGAGCGGGAACATACATTCGGTGACCAACTGTGGCGGTGAGGAGAACCGGTGGTAGGGAGTCAGTGGATGTATATAAGAAGCAATCGGTATGATCGAGTGTATCGGCAGACAGGCCCGGAGTTCCACTGAAGTCTTATGTCTGGCCGATAGGAAGCTAAGTCCATGTGGGTCCCACACAATGCATGCAAGCTTCGCATGTATATACAAAGCGGATCGGCCTTTTGCACGTCGGTAATATTTGCATATGCAAAATGGATCCATCGGAGTAAGAATGAACATCGGGAAACAAAAGGAAAAGCTATGCTGACAATACAACGTCTGAGCGATAGATACTTTATCCATCGTAGAGAAATGGTATATCGGCGGGATAAGTTAAGTAGTGGCCGATAAGGTGGATCACGCCGATGAAAAGGGAAGGAGCATTTTGGTGCAACAGTCAAGATATCTGGCTGATGATAAAGTGAATGTTTATCTCGATGCATAAAAGCTTTGTATGTGATACAAACAAACGTGCAATACGTAAACCATTGTGGAGTTCGAAGATAGTAGGTTCCACCTCTTGTATGTTTACTGTTTTGAGCATGTATACACAGAGGAACATACATTGGGAAATAAAGGTCGCGGTTCTACACAAGGCACGAAGGCAATGCATGTATATGCAAAAGTGAATGTATCGATAGAGTGCATATTGACAGGGGAAGAATATGATTGGTGAAACAAAAAGAAAACCTATTTTGCCGATAATGAAAACAAAAGCATGGAAAACCTAACCGAACAGACAGAAAACCCTAACCGTCTGATAACAGACACGGCTAGAAACTATAAGAGGCCAGATTCATTTTGTAAATGGGTTGGAATGTTGGACAAAGATTGAAGAACATACATTGAATGTAATAGAGAAACTTCTGATAGTAGAAACATTGACAGTTTGAATCCATTTGTATATTGTCTGTAGAGTACTTGTATAATCTGGTTTGCAGTAGAGTAGACAGTTTAATTTATGTTCTTTTGTTTCTGTTGGTACAAGATGTCTCTATCTTGATGCCCCTGCATTTTCCTTGTACAGTCATGGAGGGCCATCAAGCAGAGACCTTGTTTCTTTTGTTTCTATTTGTGTTAGTGATTGGATTGTCAATGAGAGGCCATGTGAACTTGTGTTAGGCGAGCTGTGCTATAGCCCGGCTAGTATGCAAGTTGCAGTCTAAGAAGATAGGGGTGAAAAATAGAGTAGAAAGAATTGAGCACCAAGCAATCAAAACCCTGGACCCAGAGAGGAGGGCTGATAAGAGGCTCAAGAAGGCTATAAGCCTTGGAGTTGAGAATATTGGAAGCAATGATGGAGAAGAAGAATTCCTCACACCAAGAAAGTAGTGTCTGTATTGGAAACAATAGACAAATAGATCTTTCACCTCTGTAATAGACTGTTTAGGTTGAATTAGGCATTTTGGGGTAGAAAATGTCTATGAGCACTTGAATTGGTAGGGAGACTTGGGGTATGACATAGGTCTTGAAGTGTTGTGTCAAGATAGGTTTGCTAAACCGAGAGGCCTCCCCATCAAATTGGTATCAGAGCCAGTTAAAGATTTGGGTTTTTCCTAGGTTGGAATAGAAGTTGTATGTCATCACCGAGTTTGAGTGAGTCTATAGGCTCAGCCAAAGAGATGGTGACTAATGTAGAATTGGCAAAGAAGGTTGATGATCAAGAAGAGGAGAATAGGCTCCTACAAGAAAGATTGGCAAAAATGGAAAGTAAACTGGGTGCCATGATAACAAAGACTGAAGAAGTCAGTCAGAAAATGAAAGATTCTGAAGGTAAGGAAAAAGGTGTGTCTATAGTAGATGAAGTGCCCACACCTGATCCTAAGATGGAAGAAGAACCTTTCTTAAAGGCCTTAAAAGCCATGAGTGGTAAGACATTGGAAGGTGTTCCTCTTTTTAGTGGAAAGATGGAACCTGAATTGGTTATGGAATGGATAGAAGGTATAGAAAATCACTTTGAATGTGATGGAGTGACTGAAGCACAAAAGGTGAAGGTGGCTAAATCAAGACTCAAAGGAACTGCTTTGACATGGTGGAAATTTGTTCAAACTGAAAGAGAAAAAGAAGGCAAGAAACCGATAGCTACTTGGAAGGGTATGGTGGCTAAAATCATAGAAGTATACATGCCTGGAGATTATGCAGTCCAGTTGTACAAGAAACAACAAAATTTGAGACAAAGAGAATTAGATGTCAATGCATACACTGAGGAGTTTCAAAAACTATGCTTGAGGTCTAAGGTGATGGAAGATGAAAATGTGAAAGTAGCAAGATATCTCAATGGTTTGAGGTGGAGTATTCAAGAGGAAATCAGCTTATTCAGTCCTACAACAGTGCATCAAAGCTATCAGCTAGCACTCAAGGTAGAGGAGAAGAGTAAGAAGAAACAAGAATCAAACAGCAGATCAAGAGGAAGAGGTAGAGATAGCAGAGGAAGAGGAAGTTATGGTGGTAGGAATACTAATCAAAGACCCCAAGGAGAATCCAAACTCACAGAGCAGAGTGGGGAGACTAGTAGTAGAGGAAACTACAGAGGAAGGGGATCTAACAGAGGAAGATCAGGAGGATCAGGTAGAGGATCCTACTTTGCCACTATGAAATGCTACAATTGTGGTCAATTAGGGCATCCAGCATATAGGTGTCCTAATAAGGGCACATCTTCTTCTCAAGGAGTTGATAAAAGAAATCATTATGTACAAGATGATGCTTCAAGCAACAAATCACCTAAAGTCAGTCTAGCCTCAGAAGTGGGAGAGAACATCATGGTCAGGGGAACCTTGATCAAAGAACCAGTGAAAGCTGAACCAAGCCAAAGGAGAGCTTTATTCTGAATCAGATGCAAGATTATGAATAAGGTATGTCAAGTAATCATTGACTCATGGTCTACTGATAACATAGTATTAGATGAAGTAGTTAGAAAATTAAATTTGCAAAGAATACCTCATTCAAATCCATATAGAGTCACATGGTTAAATAAAGGTCAGCATGTGATAGTCAACGAGCAAACTTGGGTAGAGTTTGGTATAGGTGGATACAAAGACAAGGTACTCTGTGATATCCTACCCATGGATGCATGTCATCTCTTATTAGGCAGACCATGGCAGTATGACCGAAAGACCATACATGATGGTAAGAAGAATGTATATTCTTTTCAAAAAGATGGTATCACCTATAAAATTCATTCATTAGAAGATGAAGAAGCAAATAAGACAAAGAGTCCTAGTATCTTAGTTGTGAGTGGTAAAGAGTTTTTGAACACACTTAAGGAGGATGGTATTGGTTATGCTATCATAGTGAAGCCTAAGGAGGAGCAAAAAGACAAAAAGGTAGTGATCCCAAAAGAGGTACAGACTATACTGGAACAGTATAAGGACATCATTAGTGATGGAACACCAGCAACACTACCTCCACAAAGAACTATCAGCCATCAGATAGATCTAATTCCAGGAGCATCTTTGCCTAACAAGGCTCCTTACAAGATGACTCTAGATCAACATAAGGAAATAGCCAGACAAGTACAAGAATTGCTTGACCAGGGATTGGTTAGAAAAAGCATAAGTCCTTGTGCAGTGCCTACAGTGTTGGCACCAAAGAAAGGAGGAACATGGAGACTATGCACAGACTCCAGAGCTATCAATAAGATCACCATAAGGTACAGATTTCCATTTCCTAGAATTGAAGATCTTATGGACTGTTTAGGAGGGGCTAAATACTTCACTAAGATAGACCTAAAAAGTGGTTATCACCAGATCAGAATCAAGGAAGGTGATGAATGGAAAACAGCCAAAAAAACCACAGAGGGATTGTATGAATGGCTTGTTATGCCATTTGGTTTATCAAATGCTCCCAACACATTCATGAGGCTCATGAATGAAGTCCTTAAGGATTATATGGGTAAATTTATAGTTGTTTATCTAGATGACATCTTGATTTTTAGTCAAACTAAAGAGGAGCATCTTGAACATGTAAATACTGTTTTGAAAAAGTTACATGATGAACAACTAACCATAAATTTGGAGAAGTGTGAATTCATGAAGCAGGAATTGGTATACCTTGGTTTTGTGTTGTCCAAAGGAGAATTGAAAATGGACAAGTCAAAGGTAGAAGCCATATTGAATTGGCCTACTCCCAGAGCAGCAACTGAGGTGAGAAGTTTTCATGGCTTAGCTCAGTTTTATAGAAAATTCATAAAGAATTTTGGTGCTATTTGTGCACCCATGCTTGATACAATAAAAGGTGGGATGAAAATAAAATTTCAATGGACACAATCAGCTGGTAAGAGTTTTGAGATGTTGAAGAAAAAAGTTGCCACACAGCCAGTGTTAGTGCTGCCTAGTTTTGATAAGTTATTCACTTTAGAATGTGATGCTAGCAATATTGCAGTAGGTGCAGTACTTAGCCAAGAGAATAGACCAGTAGCCTTTTTCAGTGAGAGGCTAAATGAAGCAAAGAGTAGATACTCTTCATATGACTTGGAGCTCTATGCTCTAGTCCAAGCACTTAGGAAATGGAGACATTATCTCCTACCTAAGGAATTTGTTGTGTATACAGACAATCAAGCTTTGAGTTTTCTGAACTCACAAGATAAATTGAGCCATAGGCATGTTACGTGGATGGAGTACTTGCAGTCTTACACATTCACAATTAAGCATAAGAAGGGACAACTCAACAAAGTAGCAGATGCTTTAAGCAGGAGGTTGCTTACAGTACAAGAGATGCATTTAAGAAGCATAGGGATGGAAGAGTTCACAGCCCTCTACAAAGAGGATGAAGATTTTGCTGAAGCATACAAGGTCTATCAAGACTTTGAAAATCACTTTCATAGTGAATTTGCAGATTACACTTTGCAACAAGGATTGCTGTTCAAAGGTGGACAGTTGTGTGTACCAAAAGGATCCATGAGAGAAAATATCATACAGGAGAAGCATAATGGAAGTTTGAGTGGATATTTTGGTCTGAAACAAACATTGGAGTTAGTCCAGATGTTCTACTATTGGCCGAAAATGCACAAAGATGTCAGAAAGTATGTGGAGCAGTGTATCATCTGTCAGAAGGCCAAGGGAACTTCTTCAAATTTTGGACTGTATCAACCATTACCCATTCCTTCCAGACCATGGGATTGTGTAAGTATGGATTTTGTAGTTGGTCTACCAAAGACTAAGACTGGTTTTGATAGTATTTTTGTAGTTGTTGATAGATTCAGCAAGATGAGTCATTTCATTCCCTGTAAGGTGACTCATGATGCCAGTCATATAGCTCATTTGTTTTTCAAAGAGGTCATAAGGATTCATGGACTACCAGCAAGCATCGTGTCTAATAGAGATGCTAAGTTCATGGGACATTTCTGGAAAACTTTATGGCAGAGGCTAGGGACAAATCTATCTTTTGGATCAGCATATCATCCACAGACAGATGGCCAAACAGAAGTGGTTAATAGAACGTTGGGCAACCTGTTAAGGTGTTTGACAAAAAAATATCAACAGAGTTGGGATCAAGTCATTTATTAGGCAGAATTTGCCTATAATGACAGCGTGAACAAGACTACTGGCAAAAGTCCATTTGAGATAGTGTATGGAATGCATCCTCGAGGTGTATGTGAACTCTGACATCTTAGACACATGGAATACAGAAGTGGACATGCAGAGGATTTTGCATAGTCTATGAAGGAGATACATGAACAGGTAAAGAAGACATTGATGGAAAACACCCAGAAAATCAAAGATAGGGTAGATGCACACAAGAAGGATGTTCAGTTTGAAGTTGGTGATCTAGTCATGGTTCATTTGAACAAAGCCCGATTGCAGAAAGGGATACCAACTAAACTACAGATGAGACGGATTGGTCCTTGCAGAATTCTGAACAAGTATGGCAACAATGCCTATAGGATTGATTTGCCAGCAAACTTGGCAATTTCACCAGTGTTCAATGTTCAGGACTTGGTGCCATATAAAGGTCCTCATCCAGTAGCAATGGAATCTAGTTCAGAAGCTACACAGACAATGAGTGATGTGACCTTGCCTCTAAAAACCAAACCACGGGCTGAGAGAATTCTAGATTCTCAAGTGCAGAAACAGACCAGACATGGTGTGTACATGGAGCATCTGATCAAGTGGAAACAGTTGCCAGAAGCAAAGGCTACCTGGATTGCAGAGTCTGAGTTCAAGAAACGGGGCATTGATTTTGCCTTGTTGTCACCGGAGGTGACTTGACTTTCTCCGTGCAGGGGGAGTATGGTGCAGGAGCACCAAGGGTTGGAACCCATGTACATACCCTCACATTTTGGTGTGAAGTTTTTAATTTTTCATAAGGAGCGGGAACATACATTCGGTGACCAACTGTGGCGGTGAGGAGAACCGGCGGTAGGAAGTTAGCGGATGTATATAAGAAGCAATGGGTATGATCGAGTGTATCGGTAGACAGGCCCAGAGTTCCACCGAAGTCTTACGTCTGGCTGATAGGAAGCTAAGTCCATGCGGGTCCCACACAATGCATGCAAGCTTCGCATGTATATACAAAGTGGATCGGCCTTTTGCACGTCGGTAATATTTGCATATGCGAAATGGATCCATCAGAGTAAGAATGAACATCAGGAAACAAAGGAAAAGCTACGTCGACAATACAACGTCTGAGCGATAGATACTTTATCCATCGGAGAGAAATGGTATATCGGTGGGAGAAGTTAAGTAGTGGCCGATAAGGTGGATCACGTCGATGAAAAGGGAAGGAGCATTTAGGTGCGACAGTCAAGATATCTGGCCGATAATAAAGTGAATGTATATCTCAATGCATAAAAGCTTTGTATGTGATACAAACAAACGTGCTATACGTAAACCATTGTGGAGTTCGAAGATAGTAGGTTCCACCTCTTGTATGTTTACTGTTTTGAGCATGTATACACGGAGGAACATACATTGGGAAATAAAGGTCGCGGTTCTACACAAGGCACGAAGGCAATGCATGTATATGCAAAGTGAATGTATCGATCGAGTGCATATCGACAGGCGAAGAATATGATCGGTGAAACAAAAAGAAAACCTGTTTTGCCGATAATGAAAACAAAAGCATGGAAAACCTAACCGAACAGACAGAAAACCCTAACCGTCTGATAATGGACGCGGGTAGAAACTATAAGAGGCCAGATTTATTTTGTAAATGGGTTAGAATGTTGGACAAAGATTGAAGAACATACATTGAATGTAATAGAGAAACTTCTGATAATAGAAACATTGACAGTTTGAATCCATTTGTATATTGTCTGTAGAGTACTTGTATAATCCGGTTTGCAGTAGAGTAGACAGTTTAATTTATGTTCTTTTGTTTCTATTTGTACAAGATGTCTCTGTCTTGATGCCCCTGCATTTTCCTTGTACAGTCATGGAGGGCCATCAAGCAGAGACCTTGTTTCTTTTGTTTCTGTTTGTGTTAGTTATTGGATTGTCCATGAGAGGCCATGTGAACTTGTGCTAGGCGAGCTGTGCTATAGCCCAGCTAGTATGCAAGTTGTAGTCTAAGAAGACAGGGGTGAAAAACAGAGTAGAAAGAATTGAGCACCAAGCAATCAGAACCCTGGACCCAGAGAGAAGGGCTGATAACGGGCTCAAGAAGGCTATAAGCCTTGGAGTTGAGAATCTTGGAAGCAGTGATGGAGAAGAAGAATTCCTCACACCAAGAAATTAGTGTCTGTATTGGAAACAACAGACCAATAGATCTTTCACCTCTGTAATAGACTGTTTAGGTTGAATTAGGCATTTTGGGGTAGAAAATGTCTATGAGCACTTGAATTGGTAGGGAGACTTGGGGTATGACATAGGTCTTGAAGTGTTGTGTCAAGATAGGTTTGCTAAACCCAGAGGCCTCCCCATTAGTTCTGCACTTATCTAGATTGATTCGTACTGATATTTCTGGATGACATACTGAATTATTCACAGACCGAGGAGGAGCATGAGGAGCACTTACATCATGTTCTATAGTGTCTACGAGAGCAAAAGCTTTATGGAAACTTGACAAAGTGTGCCTTCTTTAGATCAGACGTTCAATACTCAGGGCATGTATTATTTGGCGATGGGATCTTAGTAGTCCCATCGAAGATTAGAGATATCATGGAGTGGCCAGCACCTACCAACGTGACAGAGGTCAGGAGTTTCATGGGACATGCAGGTTACTATCACTAGTTTGTTGAGGGCTTCTCCAGGATAGCCCATTCTATCACCTCCCTTCAGTGGAAAGGGAAGAGTTTTCTATGGATAGAGCAGTGAGAGAGGGCCTTCAGGGTCCTCAAGGAGTGTCTCACTAGCACTCCTATCCTAGCAGTACCTGATCCAGTAGCTGACTTCATGGTCTGCATGGATGCTTCATTAGAGGGTTTAGGTGTAGTACTTATGTAGGGTGGTCGAGTGATCGTGTATGAGTCGCAAAAGCTCAAGACCCATGAGCTGAACTACCCCACTCATGATTTGGAGCTTACAAAAGTGGTTCACACTCTTGTGAGATGGTGACATTTTCTATTGGGATGTCATTTCAAGTTGCAGTCAGACCATCATAGTCTACAGTACATCTTCATGCAGCTGAATCTTAATGCCTGCCAACGGTGTTGGATGGAGTTCCTTTGTGAGTATGACTTTGATGTTCAAGTTACATCAAAGGGAAGGAGAACATGGCTACTGACGCATTGACTCAAAGGCACCACAAGATCCTGACCTTGACACTGAATGTGGACTTGAGAGGGCATATATTACAGCATCTACCTGAGGACGAGTGGTTCCTTGAGGTACAATAAGAGATTCAATCACAGCGGGCCCTTGTGGGCAAGTTTGCATGATACTCTCTTGAGGTAGATGGTCTTCTTAGACACTGACAGCGCATCTGTGTTCCCCATGCAGGAGATCTACACTCTTTGGTTTTCTTAGAGGATCATAGGGCCCCTTATGTAGCACATCCTCGGGTGAAGAAGATGCATGCAGACCTGAGACAGCTATATCATTGGGTAGGGATGAGACAGGATATTGTAGCCTTTATAGCTCATTTCCTTGAGTACTAGAGGGTCAAGGTCGAGAATCAACATCCAACAGGACTACTCTACCCTTACGAGATACCAAAGTGGAAATGGGACACCATTTCGATGGATTTTATTGTTGGTCTACCTTTATCATCTTGCTGTCATGATGCCATCATGGTGATGGTTGATGAGTTAACTAAGGTAGCTCACTTTTCTCTAGAATGCACAATGTACAATGCACCTATAGTGGCAAGGGTATTCTTAGATAGCATTGTGAGACTTCATGGAGTTCCTCGTCACATTATTTCTAATAAGGATTCAGTGTTCACTTCAGCCTTTTGGAGGTCGTTACAGTAGGCGTTGGGCACTCAGCTCAACTTCAGTTCAGCTTATCATCCCAAGATAGATGGACAGACTGAGAGGGTGAATCAGGTGTTAGAAGACATGCTTCACATATATGTTATGGATCACCATTCGAGATGGGAGGAGTATCTGTATCTGGTTGAGTTTGCCTACAATAATAAGCATCACAACTCGTTAGGTATGCCCCCTATCAGGCCTTGTACAGCAGACCTTGCAGGACACCATTGAGTTGGGATCATATCAAGGACAGAGTTGCCAATGGTTTGGAGTTGGTATAGGATATGGAACAGCAGGTCACATTGATTAGGTAGCAGTTATAGGAGGCAAAAGATCGGCAGAAGAAGTATGTCGATGCCAAGAGATTGGATCGAAGCTTCTCAGTTGGTGATAAGGTATTTTTGAGAGTACAACTACATAAGAGTCCAATCGGTTATGGAAAGGGCTCTAAGCTTATGTTGAGATTTGTTGGGCCATTCAAGATTCTGGAGTGGATACGACCTGTAGCTTACCATCTTGCCCTACCACCGAGTTTGTCGCGCATCCACGATGTGTTCCATATATCTGTGTTGAGGCGATATATTTTTGATGTTACTCATGTATTGGATTGGGTGCCTTATAGGTTGAATCAGACGCTCAAGTGGCTTTGGAGCCAATTTACATATTGGCTCGGCAGACACTAGGCCTTCGTGGTCACGAGATGGACTAGATCAGGGTGCAGTGGGACCGTTATAATGAGGTCTTGGCTACCTAGGAGGATGCTACTACTTTGAGGTCACTTTATCCTCACCTCTTTATTGACTTCTAGGAGGAATTTTAGTCTTAGAGGGGGAGGATGTGAGACCTACTTTTATCATCCATTTATTTTTGCATATAATTTTGACACTTTCATATACATGTGGACATTTGGGATTGATGATCCCATTATTCTAATCTTCCTAACTCTATCCTTATGTTTTGATTTGTTAGTTAGATATGTTGTGATGTGGTTATATCTTACTTGTTAGAGTTTACTGATGATTATATGATGTGACATTCATTTTGATGCTAATTGGGATATTAGTTGTTTAGTTAATGAATGAAATTATTATGCAATCTTGACCTTGAATTGATGTTTAGAAATGAAGTAGTTAATGAATCTTATCAATGATGTCATGTGTTGCTATTGAGGATTTATATGATTATGTGGCATTGTGTGTGTGTGCATTACTTTCACTTCGGCTATCACGAACATGTGCTACAAATCTGTTTGTGTAAGTGTGCAGGTGATTTTCTATGCCCATGGAAAATTAGAGATTATCCCATACCCTATGTGAATTCTGTGTTTAACCGATCTAGTCCCAAGAGGGACCAAGGTCACATGTGTAGGTGCATGTTGATTTCATGAATGTTTGCATTTTCATTTTTTTGGATTAGGTTTCACCCTTTGTATTTATTTAATGATGTGTTGTAAATGTGTTTGGTTTAAATTGCACCATTTGGTGTTATTTATTTTGTTCGGCCTTTTCTTGTGTTTTTATGTAGTCTATGATGTTTAAATTAGTCAAATAATGACCCTAAGTCATAACCCTAGGGTCTAGGGCCAATTTGGGCATGTTAAACCTTAGGATAACCTCCATCTAGTCATTTTAACTTTACCATGAAGTTAGGGGACGAATTTTTAAATTTGGTTATGGGGTGGATAAGTCAAGGGTCTACCTTGACCATCCCCGCTACTCTTGGTTATGGATAACCTTACCTTGAAGGCTTGAGAAGCTCCCAAGACCTTCAAGTGTGGGAGGTCCCTCCCCTATGCTCTCACACATGTGTGAGAGCATCTTGGAGGGAATGGGATTGCACTTTAGGATAGGATGAGGACATGTGTCTCATCCTTATCCTCAAGGAGCCTCCAAGTGGGACTCATCTCTCCACAATGCTCTCACACATGTGAGAGAACTTGTGGGAGAGTGTGAGGCTTTGAGGGATAAGAGAGTGATATGTGTCACCTCCTCATCCCTTTGAGTGAGTGAGAGGGATTGTGAGGAGGAAGGAGAAGGTGACATGTGTCACCTTCTCATTCTTCAAGGCTCTTGTGTGTAGCCTATAATACTCCCTCTTTGAAAGAGGGAGAGGGCTCTTCTTTTGGCTTGTTTTTCTTTGATGATGGTTTTGAGGAGGGTTAGCTAGATTTGGAGACATTTTGGAGGAAGGAGCTTGGAAAAGGTTTTGGAAAGCTCTTCATCAAATTCCTATCATTTTGGGCTTTAAAGGTAAGCTTCAAGGCTTTATACCTTTATCTTTGCTTTTACTTTTCAATGTATGGACATTGCTTGTGTGTGTTGAATCTTATTTTGTGTGTGGGATTATTCTGTGGGTGTTTGGATGAGGCTCTTCATTTAGGAGAGCTCATCTTGTATGGGGTGGGAGAGGAGTGAACCTCCTTGAGGTCATCCTCATTATTTATTGATATATTGATGGCCATGGGAGTATTTGGGGAAGTATGGAGTTTTTGTGAAGGCATGAGTGCCTTGGAGATGTGATTTTTTGAGATGTGTTAAGGCTAGAGGCCTTGTGTTTGATAACTATGAGATATTTGAGTTTAGTTGCACCTCTAGAATTGAGAGCTGTCCACTCTCCTACCCCCTAAATCTATGAAAATGGATTCATTGTGTGTAAGCCTTGGGAGGGTGCTTTCATTGTTTGTGGGTGTGTTTTTTGTGAAATTCATGTTGTGGTGTGAAAACTGTGTGAGGGTGATCTCCTAGCTTGGGGATGACTCTCCTCGAGTCTATGGCAGGGTGGTGAGCATCTTATGGGCATGTGAAAGTTTCTTTAGTTGCTTTGCAAGTTTGGTTGTCTTCAGAATTTGGAGCTTGGAGGGAGTTACTATCATTTCAGTGATTTTTGTTTGTATGGTTGTTTGGAAGCCATGGCCCAAGAGGCCTTGTTGTAATTTTATGAGAGAGTGAGCTCTCTTTTGTTATGTTGTAACAGAAAAATACATCTATGTTTTCATGTTATTTTCAAAAGGGAGGTTGTTGTTCTTGTATTTCAATGTTCTTTTTAAAAGAAAGAAAATGATATTTCATTATTTTTGTGTTGGAATGGTTTTGTTTTAAAAGAAAGAATATATTATTTCATTACCTTTGTAGTTGTTTGCAAAAAAAAAAAAAAAAGTACATGTTTGTTGTTTTTCTTGCTATGTTAAAAAAAGATATACAGAATGTATTATTCTTGATACCATATTTCAAAGAAAAATGTACTGTATTAAATTGATTTATGGTTTTCAAAAGAAAAATATACTGGCTATGTATAATATATGTGGTTAGCAGAAGAAAATAAATGGTGTTCTTGTTTTGTTTTAAAGAAAGAAATAAAATTATTATTATAACTTACTATAAAAAAATAATAATAATAATAACTAAAACTATAGCTTACTGTTGTTGTTCTATTAAACTCAGAAAAAGGAGACTGCTGAAATGAAAATTTAGTGTGTGAATTATATATTTTCCCTTTGTATTCATTTTAGGAGTACTGTGGTTTCTTTTACAAACAGCAAGTTTAATTTTAATAGAAATAAATGAGGTTATTCTTATTGCATGAGAACATATATAAATAAACATATGTGTGTATAAACCAATGTTTATCAGTTATGTTTGGGGTGAGTGTTTGTGTGTGTGTGTGTGTGTGTATATATACACACACCCAAATTTGACCCATTTCATTATTTATGCATTAAACTCATATTGCATTGCATTTATCATCTCATCTAACACACTTGTAATCAAACATTTAATTTTTCTATCCTATCTCTTTAATTAATTAAATAAATATTATTTATTTAATTAATTTCCTATGTTCTTCTATCTTTCATCAATAATTAAATAATTTTAAATTATTTAATTATCTCATCCTTCCTCTAAAAAAATAAATAAAATCAAAATTTTATTTATTCCCTCATCATGCACGTAAATCAAATAAATTCATTTATTTAATTTATATTCGTCCATCAATTTCTCTCTCAAATCTCAAATAATAAATTAAATAAAACCACTTATTTAATTTATTATGCACCTCTTCCACCACTTTTCCATTAATCATTTTTCTTCTTCAACGTGCAAGTGGCTTTTTGTCTTCGAATAGCAAAAATCAAAAATGGGTAAAGATTTATTAAATTTGAAAAAGCAACTACCTCCACCACTTTAGCCTCAAAATAGCAAAAGCTCCCTATTTTTAAAAAAGGCATCTTTTGCACCACTAATTACCCATGCAAATTAAATAAATAAAATGCTTTTTGAGGACACATGTCATGCAGGCGTTAATCCTCTCCTCTCAATCATTCTCAACCACTTATTCTTCCTTTCATCCTCCACCATCAATCAAATTTCTTCAAAGTCTTTAAATATCCTCATTTTTTTTCATTTTATCATCCTCAATCTTACAATGTCGAACTTACCATCCTAAGCATAACAGAGCATCCATGGCAGCCTTCTTTGTTGCATGTGTTGAGGATCAATCCACAAATAAACCAAGAAATCAAATAAATTAGGCGATAACTTTATATTTCTTGTTTTTGTTTGTTTGCATTCTAGTTTAGATTTCTTGAAGTTAGTGTAGGGTTAGTTGTTTTAGATTGATTAGAATAATGGAATTTTCCTACGTACACATTCTGGCATGCCTAGTGGGACCCCTAGCTTGATAGGTTTTAGTTTTTTGTCACTAAAACTCTATTTTTTTGTGAAGTTCAGATACAGGAGCACATTTGGTTGTTTGCAAGTCACAGTTGCATGTTCTTGAATCCCATTTGGAATTTTTGCATCGCCTTCAAAAACATATAAAATCACATTTGGCTTTTTGCAGGTCGCATTTGAATAACAACACGTCACATTTGGCTTTCTAAATCGCATTTTGTTTTGCAAAGAAATTCTCAGCACTCGCAGACACATTTGAACAGCAGCAAATCGCATTTGAGCAGAGATGGGTCACAGTCGGGCATCAGTAAATCGTATTTCTAGAGGGAATGATCACATCTGGTAAAACCCTAATCGCATATGAACATTAGTTAATCGCACTCAGTTATTCTTAGTCGCATTTAGATCTTCATGTTAGATCTAGGGTTTTTTAGATACTAATGGTTTCTTACGCAGCTTGTCTTATCGATTGTCGAAGAATGGAGAATACAAACTATTGATGTGTTGTTTGCAAGAACGAACAGTCAAAGAAATATCTTTTTTACACTAGATTAGGCACACTTCGTTTGGTGCTTAAAATGAATCTTGTTTTCTCTGTGCATGTTTCTTTTTCACTATTTGCTTGAAGTGAGTGTGTGTATCCCAACTTAACAATGAAAGTATCCTCTCCCTCTTCCTATCCAATGGATCTAGGGTGTAAGAGAAATCGTTGTTAACTCTAGAGGGTCTGCCTCTCATTGTGAGAAGGAATGACCCAAGAAGAAATAGGTTAAAGCCAAACCCTTCCAATCCGCTATATAAAATAATGTATTTGCGATGGAAATCATAAATAACGGGTGTTGTTGTGTCGTACCGATGAATGTTTCCCCCAAAACCCTGTAGAGCGTAACCTCTTCAAGCTGGGAAGCCTCCTTAATAGAGAGAATTGCTGCATGTATGGCCACCCGAACGAATGCCCTCATTAGTAACTGTGTTTAGAAACCAAAAACCCTCTATCTATTGGCATAGGAGATCAGAATATTAATCTTCAAAGCCATCCCATGTTCTTGCAATTCTTACCAGAGATGGCAAAGTATCTTAAGATTTGTGCATCTTAAGGACTTAGAACTTGGTGTGCCTGAGAAGTGAGTGCACTATAAGGGGGAGCCTGTGTCACCAAGTTCCTAGAGTCATCCACTTTGAATATGTATAGTTGGAGAAATCCAAGTGGGAATCCAACAAGTATTGTCCTGGCTAGCCTAGGGTTGTAAATGTCTAAGAATGGTTTGAGCATGAGTGCTTTCTATCTTGTTTCTCTTGTCAAAATAATAAAAACTACCAAAAACATAACTTATGTCATAGAAAGTCACATTTGAACCTTGTTGAGTCGCATTTGAACATCATTGAATTGCATTTGAAAAAATCTGGGTCACCTCTGGTTGTTGTCTTTTACTCTGTCGTGTTGTAGAAAATCGCATTTGAACTATGTCGAGTCACATTTGAACCTTAGCAAATTGCATTTGATGAAAACTAAATCGCCTCTGGTCATTGTTATTTTATCCTGTTTGTTGCAGAAAGTCACATTTGAATCCTATTGAATCGCAGTTGAACTGAAACAAATCACATTTGAACAAACCTGGGTCGCATTTGGTCAATACCCTGTTATTTCATCCTATCACAGAAAGTCACATTTGAGCTATCATAAATCACATCTAAACATCAACAAATCGCCTCTAGTCATTTACAGTTTGTCAATCTATTTCCTACCTTTTCTTTCAATCTGAGCATGAAACCTGAACATCTACAATCTATCTATCATCCTGGTTAGCTATTTTTCAGTAACCTCATCATCAATATCATCATCTTAATCCATTGGCTTTGGTTGTCATCTCTAAAGGTCTCAATCCCTAAATCATCCTTTCAATCTGTCAATCTAGCAACTAATCCAACCCAATCTCCTTAATCTAACTAAAGCCAATATCAATCAATCCAACATCTGTCAATCAAATCATCTCAATATCATGCCTATAACCAGAAATTAGTACAAGAAAGCCATTGAAAACAACCTTAGAGAATTTGAATCCACTCCTCTCAAAGACGCTTCTCATTTCACAACAGGAATGCCTCATATTTTTCTGCCCGATGGGTACACTGCCAGTCAATCCTTATCAAACCAAGCATAGAAGCCATATTATGATCCATAGCCATCTATCTTGTGGTTACAAGCTCCCATTGCTTACAAAGACTCATCCAGTGACCAAGAAGATCTCCAAGATCCCAAGGCCTTACGACATGCCAACAAGATCATACACGCAAACCAAGAGAAAATCTTCCTACAACTAGCTCAAGTAAGGGTAAAGTTACCTAATGACTTTGATTTGTCCATATTTTGTAAAGAGGACCCTACTAATGTTGCTACAAGGACCCCTAAGGCTATCATCACCATGTCCACTAAATCCACTATACCTTCGACACCGGTGGCATCTCATCAATACATGAACGTATCTCAAATGACATTTATACTAATGAGATCGAGTCAACCCCTCGTTACTACATCGATTGAACCATTACTCACACCAATCTATGATGTCACTTCAACAGTCTCTAATGCATTGATTCTAATCCCATATGTCTCCATGAATGTCATTTCTAATCAAGTGACTGAAACACCACATACTCCTTATATTAATGTGTCGCATGTCGGGCCACCCCTTGTATCCAATGCATCTTCCCATATTACCATACCATCTATTCAACCCATCCAAACCTCTCATGTGGCATCCAATATTTACACCACACTAACTGATCAACCTATAATATCAAACACAGCCTAATGCCTATGTTGATCAACTCCTTTCTCTAGGGCTGCAACCTTCTACCATACAAATGCTGCATGTCACCCCAACCATACCTCAAATTCCATTGATCTCCACTCAAGCCATGACCTATACCATTCCTCTGTTAGTCCCTACATAGCCTATAACCTATACCATCCCTCTGTTGGTCTCCACTCAACCTATGACCTATACCATCCCTCCATATGGCTTGCATGCGATACTGACACATACTGTCAATCCATCGCCTGGATCACATGTAGCTCCACCACTTGGTGTCCAACCTCAAAATACTAACAACCCAGGTCAACACACTATTAGCCAAGTCCAAGGTACATCTATTCTATCATATGATCTGTCACAACAATATCCTTCCAATCAACAATTGATATATCCAATCCCACCACCTAGTCATCAAAATCTCATACAACCTCAACAAGGACCCACATTTCATATGAGACAAGAAGTCAATCAAATAAAACAGTAAATCGTAGACATGAACATGGGTCACAACAAGAAATCATTCTCTTTCGAGGAGGTGTGTCCCTATCCCTTTGACAAATCTCTACAAATGATACTCTTCCCTCTGCATTTTGAAGTTCCCACATTTGATAAGTACAAGGGAAGGGGAGACCCTAACGACCACCTCCGAACATTCTATGTCACTTGTCTTGACGCCGCCTACAATGATACATATCTTTTGCTACTTTTCCCCCATTGCCTTGGAGGACAAGCAATGGAATGGTTCTCTCATCTACCACCCGGCATCAAGACTTTCAAAGAATTAGCCAGCAGATTTGTATCCCAATTTGCATTCAACATAGAGAATGAGGTCACTATGAATGACCTAGTCAACAATACACAAAGAAATGGAGAGACGTTTTCATCATTCATTCAATGATGGAGGAACATGGAAAGTAAACTCTTGTGGCACATGCCCGAAAAACAAGTTGATATCTTCATACAGAACCTCCATCCAGTGTTGTCCTTCCAATTACAAATGCATAGTGCTACTTCGTTTGATGAGATCATCTCTAAAGGAAGTAACATTGAAAAAGATCTCATTTCAAAAGGTCTCATTAAAATCTTCAAAGACAACAAGGACAACCCGCGATCTTCAAACGACAAATCAAAATTCTGGAACAAAAAAAAATGTCGTAAACAATGGTGTGGTTGATGCAAAGAATGTTCAAACAATGTAAGCCCCTATTCAGATCCAAGCAACATCAAGTGGTCAACCTTTCACTCCTCGTGATCAACCAAAGACAAACCAACCACCAAAACATAAATTTACTCCCTTATGAGAACCCATTGAGGTTATTCTTCGAAAATGTGTGCAATCTAGAACAATCATTTTACCTGAAGATAGACCAAATGAGGATCCACTATTCAAGCCTAATTGGTACAAGGATAACAAATACTATGAGTACCATAGGGTTAAGGGACATAGCACTTCTAGCTACATGAAATTGAAGCACACCATCCAAAATCTCATTGATCAAGGGCTTATTTGAGTCACATCAACACAACTAACAAACAACTATGACCTTGATGCCTTCAAAGATCCCCTCCCTTCTCACAATAAAGTAAGTGCTTCCAATATGGGAAATAATGTCAACTACACCTATTAGTCTACTGTTGGTCGAATTGAGCAATCACGAATCTCCAGTATCACCATTCGAGGGAAAGCCCCTGATTGTGTTGTCACTACCTCTCGAAGTCAAGTCATTATTCAAGGAGCTCCACCACCTGCCACTCGTGGAACACCACCTTTGATCATTCGTCCCAATTCTAAGTATAATGTTCTTGAACACCTTGGTAAAACCCCTACTCATATATCCATACTTGAGCTATTGCGTATATCTCATGCACACAGAGCCATTCTAGATAAATCCTTAAGAGAAGCATCTATACCAAATGATATTTATACCACACAGTTCCAATCTATGAGGGCGAGTATCTCATCCCCCCATCATTTAACCTTTTCTGATCAAAATCTCATATCCTCTGACGCATCTCACCATGATGCACTCCATATAGAGGTATTCATTGGCAAACATCGTATTAAGCGGATACTAGTAGATAGCAGAGCTGGTCTTAATATTTATTCTCTAAAGTTGATAAAGCAATTAGGCTGCTCTGAGGATCATATCGACACAAGAAAAAGAATAACCATCAAGGCCTATGATGATGGAGAGTGAGATTCAGAAGGTACTCTCATTTTGATTGTAAGAGTTGGTCCTGTGACCACTGACACAAAATGCCAAGTCCTAAATGTTGATCTGCCCTACAATATTATCCTTGGCCACCCTTGGATCCATTCTTTAAAAGTAGTACCATCCACATATCACCAATGCCTAAAGTTTCCATATGAGGGTGTAGAAATTACCATTCTTGCATATCCCAAACCCTTTGAATACTGTCATGCATTCCAAGCCACTTATCAAAACCCTAACCGTGTCCCTATCAATGTTGAAGCCTATCCATCTACTTCATATGTTGATCCAGATGATCTCAATAAGCCCTTGACTAGTAAGTCCACCCCTAACATCCAAATCCAATATGAAGAAAAAGGACTTGGTGAGTATAGCCTAAAACAATCATGTTGTGTGAGTGTCATGCCCTTGTCACCCAAATCATATGGTAAGCAAGTCATGTTAAAATCTTCTTCCTCCAAAGCAACTGTCACCATGTCTCCCATAGTGTTTGTGCAATCCAGATTACTTGACAATGAGGATCTCTCTAATGACATTTCTTCTTGGATCTTCTATGATGAAAATAATCAAGTATCCTTAGAGGTGGAATGATATAATAATGGGTTCAGAATCATCAAAAATATGGGCTATAAAGGAAAAGGAGGATTAGGTCTACAAGAACAAGGTCCCTCAGATCCAATCATTGTGTCAAAGAGGTATAATCAATAGGGTCTAGGGTACCAGAAGGAGGGTTCGCCTTCCTTAGACATTCAGTTTATCTTTGATAAAGTCACTGAGGCCTTTCCCGCAGAAGAGGCCCCTAATCTAGATGCCATCGTAGACTGCCTTTCATATCACTGAGCTTTTCTAAGAAACCTTTATCTTCATGATATCCTTTACCTCCCATGACCGTCCACTTTTCCACCCTAACCTAATTGACTGGGACCAACAGGGGGCACCTGCTCTCGGTACATTTCAAAATGATGAGGCTATTGATGAATTCATGGGAACAAGGAAAGGCTTGCCTCTCAGAGACCATAAGGTAGGATTTGCAATTGATCTGCCATTGTTGGCATACTTTGGCGGAAGTGTCAAGTCCTCTAGTCACAAAAGTGAAATAAAGAAAATAAAAAAATGAAAGGTCATTAGGTGAAAACCGTAAGGCGCCTCTTGATCAAGAAAAAGTAAAAATAAAGGACGTATCCAAGGGTGAAAACCTCTTTGAGGTGCCTGAGGATGGAGGATCTGACCTTCCTGTAACATCTGCATATCAAGAAAGATCACCCTTATTGATCAAAAAATCTCAAGAAATCAATATGGGTGCAACACAAGCTCCTAAAATCACATTCCTAGGAGCCTCCTTATCAAATACAGAAAAAGTCAGCTTTACTAAATTCTTCATGAAAAGAGCTATCAACTTTGCATGGACCTATGCAGATATGTCAGGTCTAGATCCTTCTTTGGTGGTGCATCATTTAGTTATTTCTCCAAATGCTAAACCAGTTTGACAAAAGCTAAGAACAATACATCCACAAATAACATTATTAGTCAAAGCAGAGATTCAAAAACTTCTAGATGCCAAGTTTATTAAACCCATTGATTATCCTGAGTGGGTATGCAATTTGGTGCCCGTGGCTAAACCTGATGGTAGAGTTTGTTGTTGTAATGACTTTAGAGATCTCAACAGAGCATGTCATAAGGATGACTTCCCTTCACCAAGAATTGACACAATTGTAGAACTCACTGCAGGACATGAGATTCTTTCATTAATGGACATATTATTCAGATATAATTAGATCAGGATCGCAGAGGAGGATCAGCATAAAACTTCATTCATCTGCCCATGGGGAACATACTGTTGGGTTGTCATGCCTTTTGGACTTAAAAATGTGGGAGCAACTTATCAACAAGCTATGACAGTTATTTTTCATGATCTTTACCACACAATAATGGAAGACTATGTCGACGACATCTTGGGCAAGTCCAAAACAAGAGAAGATCACCTTAAAATCTTAGAGCAATATTTGACAGGCTTGAGAAGTATAAAGTAAGATTAAATCCAAAAAAGTGTCTTTGGTGTAACTTCTAGGAAGCTGCTAGGCTACATAGTCTCTAGAAGAGGAATTGAAGTGGATCCTGATAAAGTGAAAGCCATACTCAACATACTTCCATCTAATTTGAAAAAAATGCGTGGTCTCCAAGGTCAGTTGCAATCTATTCGTCAGTTCATAGCTCAGCTAGCAGACAAGTGTCATCCTTTCCAACATTTGCTCAAGAAGGGAGAAAATTTTAAGTGGGATAACAAATGTCAATAGGATTTTGATCAAATAAAAGAATATCTTTCAACACCTCCTGTGCTTGTACCTCCTGTTTGAGATCGACCTTTGCTGCTCTATACTTCATCAACAGCAATTGCACTTGGTGCTCTCCTAGCTCAGCATGATAAAGGGAAAGAAAAAGCCATTTATTATATCAGTAGGACTCTTGTAGGTTATGAGGTCAACTGCACAACAGTGGAAAAAACATGCTTGGTTGTGGTGTTTGCTTCTCAAACGTTGTAACATTACATGTTGAATCAAAAAACAAAGCTCATCTCTAATCTTGATCCATTGAAATATCTTCTTGCTAAAGCAATCCTTATTGGTAGAGTACCAAAATGGGTAATGATCCTTAGTGAATTTGATATTGAGTATGTCGACCACAAAGCTATCAAAGGACAAGTCATCACAGATTACCTTGTTGAAGCTCCAATGATCGATACTCATTCTTTTGATCCTGAGCTCCCTGATGAAAAACTTTTCAATGTGTCTCCTTCTGAAAACTGGCAGCTATACTTTGATGGCTCCTATACACAACATGGATCTGGAGCTGGTATCCTATTCATCACCCCCCAGGGTGATTATATTCCAAAAGCCTACCGTATTGCCTTTTCATGCACAAACAACATAGTAGAATATGAGGCTTTGATCATTGGGTTGCGCATGGCTGTCCAATGGGACATCAAAGAGTTACAAGTATTTGGAGACTCACAGCTGGTAATTAAACAAGTTCAAGATGAGTACCAAACAAAGGATGAAAAGCTTCTCCCATATAAACTGATGGTTGATGACTTTAAGAAGTATTTCTCTCAAATCACATTTGAGCAAGTTACAAGAATCAACAACAAAGAAGACGACGCCATGGAAACCATTGGTTCTCTTCTAGACATGCCTACTAATGCACAACGGTGTGAATTCCTAGTGGAACAACTTTTAATTCCTGCCTTTGAAGTACCTCAATCAGAACTTATCTGCGAGTTTCATGGTCCCACGTCCCCTTGGTTTCAAGATATCTCTGAATACCTTGTCAATGGCACTTTCCCTATCTAATTTTCCAACTCCCAACGTAAAACCTTCATCCACCGAGCCTCTTGCTACACTATCCTTGGTAAAACCCTTTTCCGCAAGAGTCTTGATGGTATCTTACTTAGGTGTCTTGACTTGGAAGAGGCCAACGTGGCTTTACGAGAGGGACACGAGGGTGTCTATGGATCGCATTCCGCCAGCCCTAGTCTTGTCAAGAAGCTTGTTAGAGCTAGCTATTATTGGCCTACTATGGAGAAAGATGCACAATAATTCTCAAAAAGATGCATGTAGTGTCAGATACATGGAGACTTGATACACGCCCTAGCACATGAATTACAACCGCTCACAGCTCCCTAGCCATTTTCACAATGGGGACTCGACCTCAAAGGAAAAATCCATCCATCCTCTTCAAACAGGCATAAGTTTATAATCACTGCTACAAAATACTTCACTAAATGGGTGGAAGCAATACCAATGACATACATCACTGGAAAACAAATCTCTAGAAGTTCATATTGCATTATATTATTTGTCGATATGGTATCCCTCAAACCATCATAACTGATAATAGACATCCTTTCAAAAATCAAGAAGTCTGTGAGTTGTGCCAAAATCTTCATAAACAACATAGATTTTCCATGCCATATTATCCTCAGAGTAACGGCCAAGCCGAGGCCTCTAATAAGACCATCATCAAAATCCTTAAGAAAACGGTCAATGAAGCTAGTCGTGATTGGCACCTTCAATTGAATCCCACCTTATGGGCATACCGCACAAGTGTCTGAACCCCCACTTGAACAACTACATATGCCTTAGTTTATGGTACTGATGCCATCCTTCCTATTGAGGTCAAAATCCCTTCATTGCATATATCACTTCAGCATATCATATCTGATGAAGAATACAGAGCATCTAGGTTGAATGAATTGGAACTACTGGATGAAAAGTGAATAACGGCTCTCAATCATCTGCAGGTTTATCAAAACCATCTTCGCCATAGCTACAACAAGAAGATCAAGGAAAGGAGATTTTAAATTGGTGACCTAGTCCTCATGGAAAATCAAAAGAATCAACAAAACATAGAAAAGCAAAGAAAGTTTGAACCCAACTGGCTTGGACCCTTTGTAGTGATATCAGTTTATGGCTCTAGGGCCTATTCCCTTGCAACTCCTGATGGTGTTTCTTTAGATGAACCGATCAATAGTGTTCATCTCAAAAAGTTCTATCCATGATCTTCACATCTACAAATGTCCTAAAAAAATCCATAAAAATTAGAAAAAGTCCTGAAAAAATCCATAAAAAGCATAAAAAGTAAAAAAAAAAATCAAAATATTCACAAAAAAAATCCAATAGTGAAAACCACTTTGGTGGCACTTTGGATGGCAAAAAATAATAAAGATAAAAAAATCGTCCAACGGTGAAAACCTGGCAAATAGATGCCCTGGATAAGTACCATAGTGAAAACCTGACAAACAGGTACTATGTGTAGAAGATCAGCTCTTGCCATCTATCTAGTCTCCATTTGGTATCTTTTTTCATTTCTCCCTCTTCATGAATGATCCATCCATAATCAGTCCACTTGTATCATGGCTTGGAACTTGTTGAAGTTGACATATCATTTGCGTATATTATTTAGCGTCAACTGATTCATTCCTAGCTATCCTTTTCCATAATAAACTGTCCATCTGCATATCCACAATAAAGTCTTCCCACACTAGGGGCACTTGCTTGCTCTTCACCTCGAGGGTTGATCATCACTTTTGGCATCATCATTCACATATTCCATCAATAAATCATCATCTTCATCCCATATCCTTTGAACACTTCATCAATAATCAATCTCATCTCATCAATAAACAATCGTCTCCAGCTCCATCATCCCAAAATTAGAACTACATATCATTTCTATCATTGAAAGCATTGATCCCATGGACATGTGTATGTAGGTAATCTAGCATATGAAGGAAATATCCAGATTCAGGCATAGACAATATTCCCTCCTTTCTCTTTCCATCATTTCTTCTAATCATCTTCTTTATCTCTCATCTCATCTTTCTTCTATCATCTCGTCTCCCACATCATCAATAAACACCCAGAACTACATATCATCATGTCTCATCATCATTGTATTGTGCTTTGATCTTGTGGATATAGGGTATGTAGGCAGTATGGAATACGAAGGAAGTATCTAGTACTCAAGCACAAACAATTTATTCTTCCATCTCCTTCTCATCCTTCTCTTTCTTCTGCTTTCTTCTCTTTTACTAACTCAAGAAAAAATAAATTGTGTATCTTTTGATAGCTCAAGGGTTTGTTGAAATCAGAGGTAACCAAAGTCATTTGTCTGCATGTCTTAAGCCAACATCTGCTATGTCTATCATTCCAACATCTTAGCCTTCAACAGGATGTATCTTTCCTAATAACAAGGCCCTATCCTAATCTAATCTATCCATCAGCACCTAATTTGGTGAGAGAACATGATAGCTGTGTCTTTTGTTTTATCTTTTGTCCCTTTCTAAATACCTAATCAAGACTGCCTTGATCTTCCATATCTTGGCATGTTGCGATGAAGTTTAGACTAGGGCACAGTCATTTGCTTTAGTATGCCATGTTTGTGGGATGATCTTATTCTCCTACTAAGCCTAATGGTATCTTGTATGTGTTGGGATTAGCATCTTGCATATTAATACCTTTTGCATCTGAGAAGCTAAATAGTTTCTTATGCATTAAGACTATTTTATGCTAAGACTATTTCTCATACATATAACCTGAAAGGAAGCTAGGTGTGCGAAATTTGCTTCCTACACTAATCTAATGAGGGGAGAGCTATGTAAATTCAAATTAATCCTTACAATTACAGCAATGTTAAATCATTAACATGAGATTTTCAGCAATACACATAGAACTAGAAAGAAGATAGAAGAAGAGAGACAAGATATATGGTGGGGAAAACCCTTATCGGGTGAAAAACCCCACACCCAGAAACCTACACAATGTATTAACAAAACTGAATAAGGTTTGCAATACACTTGCAATGCGAGCTTCAATAGTCTTTGACACTCATGTCTAGAGTCAATCCGGTAGCATAATAGTACCTGTAAAACTTGTAATACATTTCCTCCTCCAAGCACTTGTTTATATAGAATATACAAGGCAAAATTGGCTCTATCTTGAGATGGGCGTCCAACTTGGCCTCATGGCCCAAAACCCATGCCTGGGGACACTTGGTCAACATTGTAGAATGTTCCTTATACTTGTCCATAGTTCCCATCCCAAAGAGGTCACCTATTTCCAAAATGGGCTATGACAGATGCTCTTACGACTCTTACGACCGTCATAGAATCTGTCATAGCAGTTACAACTTACAATTGTAAGAGAATCTGTCATACACAGGCTATAAATAGCATATTCTCTTACAACATGTCATAGTCTATCTTGGGGCACCCAAAGATGTCTTTTTCAAAGATGCTTCATGACACATGTCTTCACCTATCTTAAAAACTTCTATTTCCAACTCTTACATGTCATAACTTCGTCATAGGAATTTGTCATAATCGTTTCAGTAAATATTCCCTTACACAACATCCAAGATGCCGACACATGGAAAAATACTCCTACCACTAAGTGGGACGCCTATCTCCTCATGTGAGGACAAAATTACATGTGGTCATATGCCATGTAGGATGACACATCACCATGCCAACTCCCACAATATGACAACATAGGATTTGCATCCTTATTTTACAATAGGCAAATAATTAATAAATACAATGTAAAAATACAAGGAATTACCAAGGTTGAGATACCTTAATTCCCAACATTCTCCCACTTGTTGAACACCTTGTAAGAGCCAATAGAAAATTAAGATTTAAATGCTATAGGTCGAGAGGCCCATAGACTCTGAACACCATCTGAACTTCTTTGTGCTCACTAGCTTCATCTGTGCATCTGCAACATTCTTCAAAGTATCTACCTTCTCCAAATTTATCTTCTCATCCTCAACCATGTCTCACACGAAGTGAAACTGTACTGATATATGCTTTGTTTTGGCATGGAAAGTTCGATTCTTCGCAAGGCAAATTGCACTCTGATTGTCACAACTGATCGTAATTTGACCTACATCAACACAAATATCTGAACACAATCTTTTAAGCCAAATGGCTTCCTTACAAGCACGAGTTGCTGCCATATACTCAGCTTCTGTCATGGAAAATGCAACCACAGATTATCGCTTATCCAACTAATAGCACCACCAAACAATGTAAACTCATAAGCACTGGTGGATCTCCTACTGTCAATGTCACTTGCCTAATCTGAATCCACAAATCCACAAATATCAACAGAATACAGAGGTCCTGTAATATTACCATGATAGCATGTGGAATACTCAGAAGTACCCCTCAAATATCTGAACACTCACTTAACTACATCCCAATGTACCCATCCAGGATTAGCCATAAATCGACTAAGGACTCTCACTGCTTGGGCAATGTCTGGGCTTGTGTAGACCATAACATACATCAAACCGTCAACAACACTAGTATAAGGTACTCTGCTCATGTCCTGCACCTCACTAGGAGATTTTTGACAATCCTCAACAAATAACTTTGTCCCCAAAGAAACAGGAACACACAACTGTCTACAATCTGCCATGTTGAACCTGTCCAACATGGTCTTCACATACTTACTCTGGCTTAACCAAAGTTTTCTATTAGTTCTGTCTCTTCTGATTTCCATTTCTAAAATGTACCTAGCTGCCCCTAAATATTTCATTTCAAACTATGCTGACAACTGAGATTTAAAATCAGAAATCATATTCTTACCCTTCCCAATGAGCAACATATCAACATACAATGCAACAATGAGAATACGATCACCATCAAACTTATAATACACACAATGATCTGATTTTGATCTCACAAATCTAATTGACAACACAAAGGCATCAAACTTCAAGTACCACCTCCTAGGAGACTGCTTCAAACCATACAAAGACTTCTTTAACTTGCAAACCAAATTTTCTTTACATTTCACCATGTAATGCTCTGGCTGTGACATGTAGATTTCTTCCTCCAAGTCACCATGAAGGAAAGTTGTCTTCACATCTATCTGTTCTACCTCTAAGTCATAAGCTGTTGCAAGAGACAACAAGAATTGAATGGATGTCATCTGTGCAACGGGAGAGAAGATCTCACCATAATCTATATGCTCCACTTGTGAATACCCCTTCGTAACCAATCTGGCCTTATACTTCTCAACACTACCATCTGCACCAAACTTCTTCTTGAACACCCATTTGCATCCAACAAGTTTCCATCTAGAAGGCAAAGGCACCAAGTCCCAAGTTTGATTATTTTCCAAAGAAGCCATTTCATCCTCCATGGCCTCCTTCCAAGAACCTGTATCTTTCATGTCAGCCTCTGATACAGTTCTAGGTTCATCACTGTTAGTAAGCAAAGCAAAAACACAACTAGAATCAAGCAATGTAAAACCAAACCTATCAGGTTGCTTTCTTATCTGTGTAGACCTCCTCAAGAGGTAAGGTTGAGGTTCAACCTCTTCATATGAGCTTTCAGAGCTACTAAAGCTCTCCTCATCATCAGGTCCAACATTGTCTTTCTATTCAGTCTTCTCAGGGGTAGCAGGAAATTGAACAACATCCTCTTTTTTTTTCTTCTGGCTGTAAAACAATGGAAGAAGGTGTAACTTCTCTAAAGATGACACTTTTGCTATACAAAACTTTTTCAGCCACAGGGTCCCAAATCTTGTATCCTTTCACAGTTACACCATAGCCAATGAAGATACACTTAACAACCTTGTTATCCAATTTTGACCACTTCTCCCTAGGCACATGTGCATATGCCTTACAACCAAAAACACGAAGATACCTTATTGAAGGCTTTCTACCAGACCACACCTCCATGGGTGTCTTTCCAACAAGAGTTGATGTAGGAGATCTATTAACAAGATGGAAAGCAGTGGCAACAGCTTTAGCCCAAAACTTTTGTTCTAGGCTAGCTCCACTAAGCATACTCCTAGTCTTCTCCATCAGTGTCCTGTTCATCTTCTCTGCAACTCCATTTTGCTACGGGGTGTATGGAGTTTTCATATGTCTTTCAATCCCAAGTTCCTTGCAATATTTATTGAATTCTATAGAACAGAACTCACCACCGTTGTCAGTTCTCAAACATTTAATCTTTTTACCAGTCTGACTTTCAGCAAAGGCCTTAAACTCCTTAAACTTACTATAGACTTCAGATTTGCTTCTGAGAAAATAAATCCATGTCCTACCGTAGTCATCTATAAAAGATACAAAGTATACAGATTTTGATAACGAAGGAACATTAACAAGACCAAATACATTAGAATGAACAAGGTCTAACACACCAGAAGACTTATGAGAACTCGAGTAAAACTGAACACGGTTTTCTTTTCCATATATGCAATGTTCGCAAAAGTCAAACTCAAGATTACAATCATCTAACCCTTCAACGAGGTTCTTACTTTTCAGGGTACGCAGACCCTTCTCACCAATGTGGCCAAATCTCTTATGCCATAACATTGTTTTTTCAGCAGGAAGCTTAACTTCCAACGCATGAATACAACCATCAGGACTAGATACAACAGATTTCTTCACTGCTCGTTCAAATGGTGGGGATGAAGTGACTGCTGCCCTCTTCTTTGAGTCAGAAGAACTATTGCATTGTGAAATGCATGCCTCCAGTTGAAATAGAGTACCTCTCCTAGTACCCTTAGCAAGAACCATAGATCCTCTATTCATCTTGCATCCTTCTTTCGAAAAGACAACCTGCACACCTACATGATTCAACATACTTACAGAAAGCAGGTTCCGTGCTAAGCCTAGGATGTGCATAACCCCAGAGATCCCCTTCACTCATCCATCAGGGAATCAAATAGAAACTCTTCCATGACCAACAATCTTCAAATGAGAGTCGTCACCCAGGTACACCTTTCCACCATCGAACTCCTCATACTTTGTGAACCAGTCTTGATGCGAGGTCATGTGGAATGATGTACCAGAATCAATCAGCCACACATCGTCAGATGCATGGTTTGCCAGGGCTGCGATGAAGGCATCACCATCATCTTGTGACTTGTCAAAATCTGAATCAGGAGCTTTCTTTTTCTTTTTCTTCTCCTCTTTACATTCCTTTTGGAAATGCCCAGTTTTGCCACGGTTCCAATAGAGAGCCTTGATCTTTCCAGGAGATTTAGATCTCCCACGGGATTTGGATCTACCCTTCTCAGCTTTCTTCTCCTTCTTTTTCCCTTTCTCCTTGGGTCTTCCACGGACAAGAGCCTCTTTGGCTGCCTTAGAAGACTTTCTCTGCATTTCTTCAGACAATAGTGAAGAAACCACTTCATCCATTTTGAATGTGGATGTGGTGCTTCCAATAGCCATGACAAGGTGATCCCACGAGTCCGGCAAAGAACAAAGCAGGGTCATACATCAATCCTCCTCCTCCATCTTCACACCAATGGATGTTAATTGTGCAACCAGCATGTTAAAAGCATTCATATGTTTTGCAACAGATCCTCCATCCTCCATTCGAAGAGAATACAACTTCTTTCTCAGGAAAAGTTTATTAACCAGGGATTTGGCTTGATACACACCTCCCAACTTCTTCCAAAGTAAGTTTGCAGTAGCCTCCTCATGGACATTTAATAAAATAGAATCAGCAAGACTAAGTCTTATGAGACCCTTAGCCTTCCGATCCTTTAGATCCCAGTTAGCTTGTCACATTGCAACTGGTTTAGTTCCACTAATATTTTCCCAGAGGTCTCGGTCTACAAGCATGTCTTCCATCTTGAGCTTCCATAGCTCAAAATTAGTGCCATTAAATTTCTCCACCTCTATCCTTTCGAATGTGCTTGCCATCTCCTTGCTGCAATAAGATTCAGAATACTCTACACAGACTCCCACTCAACTTAAGATCAGTTCAAAAAACCCCTACCCAACAACTAGGACCAAAGGTGATCAAGCTCTGATACCAACTGAAAGGAAGCTCGGTGTGCGGAATTCGCTTCCTACACTAATCTAATGAGGTGAGAGCTATGTAAATTAAAATTAATCCTTACAATTATAGAAATGTTAAACAATTAACATGAGACTTGCAGTAATACACATAGAACCATAAAGAAGACAGAAGAAGAGAGACAAGATATACGGTGGGGAAAACCCTTATCAGGTGAAAAGCCCCACACTCAAAAATCGGCACAATGTATTAACAAAACTGAATAAGGTTTACAATACACTTGCAATTCAAGCTTCATTAGTCTTTAACACTCATGTCTAGAGTCAATCCAACAGCATAACAGTACCTGTAAAACTTTTAATACATTTTCTCCTCCAAGCACCTATTTATATAGAATATACAAGGCAAAATTGACTCTATCTTGAGATGGGCGTCCAACTTAGCCTCATGGACCAAACCAGACCACACCTCCATGGGTGTCTTTCCAACAAGAGTTGATGTAGGAGATCTATTAACAAGATGGAAAGTAGTGGCAACAGCTTCAGCCCAAAACGTTTGTTCTAGGCTAGCTCCACTAAGCATACTCCTAGTCTTCTCCATCAGTGTCCTGTTCATCTTCTCTGCAACTCCATTTTGCTACGGGGTGTATGGAGTTTTCATATGTCTTTCAATCCCAAGTTCCTTGCAATATTTATTGAATTCTATAGAACAGAACTCACCACCGTTGTCAGTTCTCAAACATTTAATCTTTTTACCAGTCTGACTTTCAGCAAAGGCCTTAAACTCCTTAAACTTACTATAGACTTCAGATTTGCTTCTGAGAAAATAAATCCATGTCCTACCATAGTCATCTATAAAAGATACAAAGTATATAGATTTTGATAACGAAGGAACATTAAAAAGACCAAATACATTAGAATGAACAAGGTCTAACACACCAAAAGACTTATGAGAACTCAAGTAAAACTGAACACGGTTTTCTTTTCCATATATGCAACGTTTGCAAAAGTCAAACTCAAGATTACAATCATCTAACCCTTCAACGACGTTCTTACTTTTCAGGGTATGCAGACCCTTCTCACCAATGTGGCCAAATCTCTTATGCCATAACATTGTTTTATCAGTAGGAAGCTTAACTTCCAAGGCATGAATACAACCATCAGGACTAGACACAACAGATTTCTTCACTGCTCATTCAAATGGTGGGGATGAAGTGACTGCTGCCCTCTTCTTTGAGTCAGAAGAGCTATTGCATTGTGAAATGCATGCCTCCAGTTGAAATAGAGTACCTCTCCTAGTACCCTTAGCAAGAACCATAGATCCTCTATTCATCTTGCATCCTTCTTTCGAAAAGACAACCTGCACACCTACATGATTCAACATACTTACAGAAAGCAGGTTCCGTGCTAAGCCTAGGATGTGCATAACCCCAGAGATCCCCTTCACTTATCCATCAGGAAATCAAATAGAAACTCTTCCATGACCAACAATCTTCAGATGAGAGTCGTCACCCAGGTACACCTTTCCACCATCGAACTCCTCATACTTTGTGAACCAGTCTTGATGCGAGGTCATGTGGAATGATGTATCAGAATCAATTAGCCACACATCGTCAGATGTATGGTTTGCCAGGGCTGCGATGAAGGCATCACCATCATCTTGTGACTTGTCAGAATCTGAATCAGGAGCTTTCTTTTTCTTTTTCTTCTCCTCTTTACATTCCTTTTGGAAAAGTCCAGTTTTGCCACGGTTCCAATAGAGAGCCTTGATCTTTCCAGGAGATTTAGATCTCCCACGGGATTTGGATCTACCCTTCTCAGCTTTCTTCTCCTTCTTTTTCCCTTTCTCCTTAGGTCTTCCATGGACAAGAGCCTCTTTGGCTACCTTAGAAGACTTTCTCTGCATTTCTTCAGACAATAGTGAAGAAACCACTTCATCCATTTTGAATGTGGATGTGGTGCTTCCAATAGCCATGACAAGGTGATCCCACGAGTCCGGCAAAGAATAAAGCAGGGTCATACATCAATCCTCCTCCTCCATCTTCACACCAATGGATGTTAATTGTGCAACCAGCATGTTAAAAGCATTCATATGTTTTGCAACAGATCCTCCATCCTCCATTCGAAGAGAATACAACTTCTTTCTCAAGAAAATTTTATTAACCAGGGATTTGGCTTGATACACACCTCCCAACTTCTTCCAAAGTAAGTTTGCAGTAGCCTCCTCATGGACATTTAATAAAATAGAATCAGCAAGACTAAGTCTTATGAGACCCTTAGCCTTCCGATCCTTTAGATCCCAGTTAGCTTGTCACATTGCAACTGGTTTAGTTCCACTAATAGTTTCCCAGAAGTCTCGGTCTACAAGCATGTCTTCCATCTTGAGCTTCCATAGCTCAAAATTAGTGCCATTGAATTTCTCCACCTCTATCCTTCCGGATGTGCTTACCATCTCCTTGCTGCAATAAGATTCAGAATACTCTACACAGACTCCCACTCAACTTAAGATCAGTTCAAAAAACCCCTACCCAACAACTAGGACCAAAGGTGATCAAGCTCTGATACCAACTGAAAGGAAGCTCGGTGTGCGGAATTCGCTTCCTACACTAATCTAATGAGGTGAGAGCTATGTAAATTAAAATTAATCCTTACAATTATAGAAATGTTAAACAATTAACATGAGACTTGCAGTACACATAGAACCATAAAGAAGACAGAAGAAGAGAGACAAGATATACGGTGGGGAAAACCCTTATCAGGTGAAAAGCCCCACACTCAGAAATTGGCACAATGTATTAACAAAACTGAATAAGGTTTACAATACACTTGCAATTCAAGCTTCATTAGTCTTTAACACTCATGTCTAGAGTCAATCCAACAGCATAACAGTACCTGTAAAACCTTTAATACATTTCCTCCTCCAAGCACCTATTTATATAGAATATACAAAGCAAAATTGACTCTATCTTGAGATGGGCGTCCAACTTAGCCTCATTGACCAAAACCCACGCTTAGGGACACTTGGTCAACATTGTAGAATGTTCCTGACACTTGTCCACAACTCCCATCCCAAAAAGGTCACCTATTTCCAAAATGGGCTATGACAGATGCTCTTACAACTCTTACAACCGTCATAGAATATGTCATAGCAATTACAACTTACAGTTGTAAGAGAATCTGTCATACACAGGCTATAAATAGCATATTCTCTTACAACATGTCATAGTCCACCTTAGGGCACCCAAAGATGCATTTTTCAAAGATGCTTCATGACACATGTCTTCACTTGTCTTACAAACTTCTATTTCTGACTCTTACATGTCATAACTTCGTCATAGGAATCTGTGATCACCGTTTTAGTCAATATTCCCTTACACAACATCCAAGATGCCGACACATGGTAAAATACTCCTACCACTAAGTGGGATGCCTATCTCCTCATGTGAGGACAAAATTATATGTGGTCATATGCCATGTAGGATGACACATCACTGACCAACTCCCACAATATGACAACATAGGATTTGCATCCTTATTTTACAATAGGCAAATAATAAATAAATACAATGTAAAAATACAAGGAATTACCAAGGTTGAGACACCTTAATTCCCAACATAACCAACAAGGTTCATTATGTTTGGTGGAAATAAGCTCAAACCTTTGCTTGTAAAGTCAAAGTCCATCTTGCATTAGATTCTCGACACCTAGGTCTTCTTACCTCCGTGCATTATATCCATATGCTAAAGAAAAAATAAGTATTGTAAACCTCAAATCTTGTATGCAACTAGTAAAGTTGCTCTCATAATCATCATCATCTTCGATTTTCATCATTGGTATCTTCTCATTCTTCATCCTCATCAGCGTCTTCTCATTCTTCATCATCTTTCTTCTTCCTACAACACAAGTGTGTTAGACATATTAAAATCATCATCATCATATAGCTAGTTCATCATAAATCATTTATCCATAGTATATAGCATCTATCATATATACATCAATGCATCCATAAAGCATATTATCATTATAAGCATTGCATAAATCACATCATCATTGCAATAATCATAAGCATCTAATCATAAACATCCAAACATATATAGTGCATCTCATCTCATAACATATCCATAGCAATTGCATCTCATAACCATATCATGTGCATCATCATAGCATAAAAACATAAAAACACAAAAATAAATGCATCTCCATAACCACATCATGTGCATAAATCATCATAGACAAGTATCTCATCAAATGTAGGATCATATATATACATGCACCATGGGTCAATATACAAGTGTCTATATACAAAATAAATGTACAATCTGGCTATTCAAGAGCCATTTAAAAAGTATGTACAATCAGCTCATAGGCCTCATAATGATACAACAAAATATACAAAGTAGGCTAGCCCTAGTGTCTACTCTAACTGCTAGCAGACGCCTCTCCCTGCTCTTTGCCTCTGTCCCCCTACGTCTCTATGTTGAGGAGGTCCCATCACTGATCCAACTGATCATGATCCTCTTGTACATCTCGAAGCAGTAGCTCTGGACCTGCTCCTGTAGCTCAGCTAGCATTGCTCTAGTGGCACCGCATCGTAGTATAGACCCCTATAGTACTCAGCCTCTGCCTAGGCCAAGCCTATCTCTCCATGTACCCGTGTGAGCTTGCGAGCCAGGTACAATCTAGTCTGGTCTATCCCTAGTGTAGATACGGTTGCATCTCTCTCCATGATCACTCTCCATTCTCTCTATAGTGCTACCTCTCTCTGCTGTGAGTCTCGCGATAGTGCCATCATCTAGCATGACCTGAACCTAAACCTGTGCTACCTGTGTAGCCTGTGCCTGCAATGTCTGAATCTGCCCCTACAAATTCTGTATCTATGCTTGCAACTGGGCAACCTATCCCTGGTAAGCCTACGCCTGTCCCATTGTGATGAGTGCCCTGTGTCAATCCACCTTAGTCCTCCTCAAGTGGGACTATACCCACACCCTCTTGTTAATCTCCCCCTGTAGTTGCTATCTCATCTGTCTGATAGCAGCATCTCCATCTCCTCCTACCTGTCGTAGAATCCTCACATGTCGTGGCACCTATCCCAAACCTTGTCCCTATCCTGGCACAACTCCTGCTGGTGCCAGTGCTACAACGAAAGCCACTATGACCTAAACTCACGGCAGTCTCCTCTATGCTCTTGTTGCTCCTCCCCTCTGAGGTACATGCACTGCTACCTCTCTGACCTCCCCTGGTGTAGAAAGATGAGTCAGCCTAGCTGTAACCTATTATGCATCGTAGTCTGATAGTGTCCCTAGGTCTGCTGGCCCTCCTCTCCAAGTCCACATAATGGGTTGTAAGGCCTCAACCTCAGCTAAAGCAACCTCAACCACCACCTCTGAACCCTAATCTGAGATCTCCCTACAAGTGCGACTGAAGATAGCATCACCCACTGGTGATCCCTGTGCAACACCAAACTGTTGAAGCACCCTCTCTGACAAGTACCTTTTGATGATATAGATCCCATGAACAAAGAGATATTGTGCCTGTCGTTCATAGACCAGCTGCTTTGTGTCCTCCTCCTAGGCCTCACAACTCCTCCATGGCCGCCATATGAACAAATCAAGCTCATCTAGAGTCTATCTCCAGTATACTGTCACCCTCAACTGCCTGTAACTCGAGGCCTCTCCATAAATTTGTGCAGATGGTTGTCCAAGTTGTCACTGCCGCAACCCAATCAACCTCATCACCGCAATGTTCTCAAAGGCTTAAACATGTACAACTGTGACCCCTATTGACATGCTGGAACCAAAAAGATATACGTGATCATGCAGATAGTGATACAACTATCCCAAAATGCAAGGAGCCCATGCACAACTAGTGCCATTTATAAACATGCTCTCCATAACGATCCCCCACCCAGTCGAGAAGCCCCGGGCCCATTGATATGGCACAAGGAATCTAATGATAACTACAACAACTCTCTATAGCCGATCGTAAAGCTCTCGCAACTACCACATGGGGATCTCATAATCCTCATCCCAAATGTTTGGTGTGCCAAACAATCTACGAAAAGCATCAGGTCCCAACTCTGGATCATAATCTACTCTCTCGTTGTGAATCTGAATCCTAAGAATGCGATAAACATCTTCCAAGGTCACTGTGGCCTCACCTGTGGCAAACAAGAATGAGTTGTGCTTGTTGTGCCATCTCTCAACTAATGTTGTCATCAATGTTGTGTGTGCACGAACGGGCTCCACATGTGCCACATGCTCTAACCTGACAATCTCGAGAAACAAGAGTTCCTTTGCATCTAGCTGTCGTACCAGCCGCAAGTGTGAGGGATGAGGCTCTCGTGATAATAATGGACATAGTGCCACCTACGCAGATCAATAAAATCATCATAAGTAAGTATTTTTCACTAAAACCCTAAAAACTAACCTATTTTGACCAACTGTGACTTGCTTAGGCAAGTACGACTTTCCCCTTTGCCAAACGTGACTCGTTGTCACTCATATGCGACTTGGAAATCCAATCGTGATTCATTGTTGCTCATTTGCGATTTGATATTCATATGCGACTTATTGTCATTCAACTACGAGCAGAAGCGCCAAATGCGCACACCCTAAACCAAGCCCTAATCAACTAAATGCACATCTAAAAGCCAAACACGACTAGCCCGAGTGCATATGCGACACGAAATGCCAAATGCGACTCAGCACCATTCAATGTGCATGCAGAACGCTGGTTCACATTTGGTCGCACACGAGAATTAATGACGCTTTTAGCACAAAATCACACACAAATGGAAAGTTTTTTGGTACTCATTGGTGTGGGAGTTCCTGTTGGTCACCTAAATGTCCTCACCCTCTCGGCATGGTGATCTCCATGAGGAATCAACATCGTCAAAGTTTTGAATAACCCTAGAAAGCAAGTGGCACAACAAGCATTGGATTTCAAGAGCAAATGGCACAAATGAGTTGAATCTGCACTATGGGTGGTTCTTATAGGCCTGTAATCCTAGAGTTTTTCTTTTCCTTCTGTACCATTCCTTTTGCTTCTCGTCCTGTTCTCTTTGACCTGTCCTCTTTCTAGTCTTTTCTTGTCGCAAGTCAACCTAGTCTCCCATGTCAACCTCGTTTCCCTTGTCCACCTAGTTTGCTTCTCGAGGGGGCATCATCCGTCAATTTCACTGGGGCAATGCCCATTATCTAGCGTATCACATCTTCTTTGAAACAACGCCCTATCGGACATTGTCTCAAAGAGGGGCAAAATGTAGACACCCAAAATTGACCCATTTCATTATTTATGCATTAAACTCGTATGCATTGCATTTATCATCTCATCTAACACAATTGTAATCAAACATTTAATTTTTCTATCCTATCTCTTTAATTAATTAAATAAACTTTTTTATTTAATTAATTTCCTATGTTCTTATATCTTTCATCAATAATTAAATAATTTTAAATTATTTAATTATCCCATCCTTCCTCTAAAAAAATAAATAAAATTAAAATTTTATTTATTCCTTCATCATGCACATAAATTAAATAATTTCATTTATTTAATTTATATTCTTCCATCAATTTCTCTCTCAAATCTCAAATAATAAATTAAATAAAACCACTTATTTAATTTATTATGCACCTCTTCCACCACTCTTCCATTAATCATTTTTTCTTCTTCAATGTGAAGTGGCTTTTTGTCTTCGAATAGCAAAAATAAAAAATGGGTAAAGATTTATTAAATTTGAAAAAGCAACTACCTCCACCACTTTAGCCTCAAAATAACAAAAGCTCCCTATTTTTGAAAAAGGCATCTTTTGCACCACTAATTACCCATGCAAATTAAATAAATAATTTTTTTTTGAGGACACATGTCATGCACACATTCATCCTCTCCTCTTGATCATTCTCAACCATTGATTCTTCCTTTCATCCTCCACCGTTGATCGAATTTCTTCAAAGTCTTTAAATATCCTCATTTTCTCTCATTCTATCATCCTCAATCTTACAGTGTCAAACTTATCATCCTAAGCATAACAGAGCATCCATGGCAGCCTTCTTTGTTGCATGCGTTGAGGATCAATCCACAAATAAATCAAGAAATCAAATAAACTAGGTGATAGCTTTCTATTTCTTGTTTTCGTTTGTTTGCATTCTAGTTTAGATTTCTTGAACGTAGTGTAGGGTTAGTTGTTTTAGATTGATTAGAACAATGGTATTTTCATACGTACACAATATATATATATATATAGTTTAGCATTAAAAAAATCAAAAGAAACAATTTTTTTAAGAAAAAGATATCTTATAATAGAATAGCGTTAGGGTTTAATACCCTACAGAGCCAAGTGTAACGTTTTACGCCGCGGGAAAGATCTTAGTGGCGGTGGACCAGTGAATGCCTCAAAAATTATTGCAGTGTGGACTGGGGGGAAGCGGACCCCCCATCCACCCTCCACCATTCAGTGGAGGGTGGGCGGGGAGGCCGTCCCACCCCACTTCCTATCTTATTGTCTACGGTGGCCATGCACCCGTTTCAACACTGTAAACCACGACCATTCCTCAACGGTCATTTGGCCTTTATTCGCCTGATCCACCCTATCAATGCAATTTGATCTCTCTCTCTCTCTCTCTCTCTCTCTCTCTCTCTCTCTCTCTCTCTCTCTCTCTCTCTCTCTGTTGTGCATGTGTGTGTGTGTGTGTTTTCTGGAATGCCCCTCTGTGAAACAAAAAAATAGGGGTATATCAGTATAATACTTAAGCAAGAAAAAAATTACAGTAGTTTATATATACATTTATGTATATATGTTGTGGTAAATCTAACAAAATGAAATCCTGTGGTTACTGTTAAACTAAATACCCTGTGAGCCCTCCATGGCAGCCATGGAGAAACATACAGTAAAACAATAGAAAACAAAAAGAGAAAACCATAGAAGACAAAGTAGAGAATAGGGTTAGGGTTTGAAAACAAAGAGAGGATATAATGAGCAAATGAAATGATATTAGGGTTGGGAATAAAGAGGGAAAATTAGGGAAAATGTGTGTACGGGAATATTTTATTCCCTCTCCTCAATCCCACTTGCCCTTGATGTTGGAGAACAATAATTTAATGGGCTTCATGACTTTTGTTTTCAAACTTAGATTTTTTGACATCTATTAATTGCTTTTGATTTATTGAAGTTGTGGGTTTAATTTTTTTAACTTAGGCCTTTTAATTATTTTTAGTGGGATTTTTCACAATGGGTTTTAGTGGGGAAATTAATGTTTTAGAGAAATTATTTTAGATTGAAGCCTTTTTAAATTATGTTGACCAAGTATTTAACCTAAGTGGAATTTTAATTAATTGACGACTTTAAAGACTGTGCTAAATTTATTAATTTTTTAATTTCTCGACTTGGCTAATAAGGAACGTTGGAATAAATTAGGATTAGGAATGTATTTAGATTTAAATTATCTTCTTTTAAATGGTTTTAGCTAGGGAATTATTTTTAAAATTATTTTCCTAATAATAACGATGTGGCGTTATGCTATCAGATTTTACCAGATTTTAGGAAGGTTAAATAAGTGAATTATTCATGCGTTAATATATCGCTTTAATTGTTTTATGCATTTGAATATGTTTTAGATGAATTTAATTAAACTCCTTATGATTTAGTTCTTAGGGTTGGCTTTCAACACATCTCGAAATCCCATCACCTCATCTAGGATAAAACTAGGGTAGTTCTTGGTTGGGAACTCGACCCTCTTAGCGACGATTTCCGCGTCGTACAACCCCCTTAATAGGCTTTCATCTCGTAGGGGTTGCGAAAGGTGTTCCCATTATCCTAACGTTCGAATGACATGTTTGCACCTTTGTGTGTATGCCACTGAGCACGCTGATGCGTGCGAGGGGGATTTTAAGGAAGCGTAGAAAAGTTTTTGATATTTCGTGTCATGACCACATGACAAATGTGGACATGACATGTTTGTTGTGTTTTGTGACCACATGGGAAATGTGGGCATGACACAATATTTGATTAAAAGCAAGATTAACTTGTTCTTTGAACAAGAGCCATCAACCAAGCATCTATTATAGCAAATGTGCAACAAAAATCATTATAATCTTTGATTATTCTAATTGAGAGAAACAAAGCGTACATTCTATGAGACATTTCTAGATGACATAGTTTACTTGCAAACTGAAATGCTTGCCATTACCCAAACAGTTGATTACAATATTTGAACTCTGAAATTTAAAGAACTCCTAAAGCTTATGCAAAGACCCTATGCAAAATTACAAACTCAGAGACCTGGAGAAAAATTGGAACCTCTCTTCTATGGCCCTAAAATCCCATTTATAGAAACATGGGAACAAACAAGCTACAGGCCATGTACAGATTTCATGTTTTTATTTGACAATCATTCCATTTCAAACAGCACACTTAGTCAAATCATGTTGTGTCGCGGGTGAGAAATCCCCTCAAGCCTATAATAGATCCCCAAGAAATGATTGTATACCTAGGTGATCCCCTCACAAACTGGCCCCTTTGTACAACAGAGGCAAAGAGAGCACATCACATGTTTGAAAAAGCCCACCACTACACTGGCGTACTGATTCCTGCGTGCCATCACCCTACAAATATGTTCGCTCGTGAAAACCAGAATAGCTCCATGCACTTTGAATTCAATTTTAAATTTCATCCATTGATTATCCAGTGAAATGCATTTTGGGTGGTATCAAATGGAGCCACATGGTGGCCACCCGCTGCCCCGCATGATATTCGTGCCTATCGGTAGATCCCCCGAGGGCTGGCAGGGAATGATTAGGATCAAAATCCTCATAATCAATCGAACCCATAGATCCAAGGTCCACCTCTCGTGTCACCTTAGAAACTACCAAGGCATACATGAGGACATGCCACATGGCGTCTACCCAGTGATTATTTTATTGTCGCGAGCTGACGGGCGACCAATAGAATATGAGTTATGGGGCCATGTTGCGCCATACTTAAAGTAACTTTGAGCACATGCTTTAAGTCACGAAGGGATGTGAATATTAATAAATATCTAGACCTTTAGGTTTGCAAATTATCCCCATATCCAAATGCCCTGATGACGTCATTGGGTTTTGTTGCTTCTTTGACGATAGAACTTGATGATGTCATCTGGTTTTTCATATTGAAGGATCAGGACATTCAAGAATGTCCAGACATTAAGATAAGGTTTGCATATCCACATACATATGACAGCTTGGATACATCGCTAGGGGACAAATTGGCATGTGCATATCAAGATGTTGGGATATGACTTTAACTTAGCCACTTTCTAAGCTTCTGGTCCAGACAAAATATCCAGATATTAGCAAATGTGATGACCTAATGTGAATATCCACATGATTGTTGACCACAACTTTGACCTTGAATATCTCCTTAGTCATAATGAATTTCCACATACTTCAAAAGGCAAACATGCTTAGAATTTCATGCTCTTTTACTTGACAAGCTTTGCAGGGGACACATCACAATTGAAAACTTTGATCCATAATTCAAGATGTAGACATGCCGAGGACAAGACCCAGACATACCTTTCTTTCTCAAACTCAGGACGAAACATAAATTTCAACACAGAGGACCAAAGGATGACCAAAATTTTGAAATGTGACGACAGAACCACTAAAGTTTTTCAAAGTTCCATCAGTGGCTCTAGTTGGGGACCTCTATTTGGCATAAACAGAGCGAGATCCCATAATTTCTCTAGGTGGAGCAGACCAAACCAAGCAAAAACACAGAGAAACAAAACCAAACAAGAAGCAAATCTCAACAACAAGATGTCCCAAGGCCATCCCAAAATGGAAAATGAGATCTACCCCTATTAAAGATCTTATTTTCCAATGTCCGCATCAGGCCAAGATTAGGAATAACAACATCACACTTTTGATTTCCCTAAAGACTTTAAATCTGTCGTTCCTACTCTATCCTGGGCCTCTTTGATCTTGACAATTAAACACAAACTAGAACATTTCCTCACAAATCCTCAAGGTGACAAAAGGATCAATCATACCAAGCCAATTATAATAATCTGCACATAATTGCTTTCCTGGTCACTCAAGATTATCAGGCAGAGTTGGAAGATGGAGACATTCATAATCCATTGCATGATTCATATCAGTACCATCATCTTCACTTGCAACATCTAGATCAGACGTGAAACACTCACAAGTGATGTCCTCAATGAGCTCATTCATATGTTGCCTTATTTTCTTAGGGTTGCATCCCAACCCTATGTTAGATGCATCATCCAGGCCTGAAAGAGCAAGATGAAATACATAGCTTGGATGATCATTTGTATCTTGCTCTTCACATTAGGATGCCTTACTCACAGGCATCATCTCAGGTTGTAATACCATTGATTTATGCTTTCTTACCTCCCATGAGCCATGAATTTCACCATATACACCAATGCCCAAAAGTAGAGACCCAATTGTAAATGTAGCAGTCCCCTTTTTTGAGATAAAACAATCCACCTTGGCCTCTTCCATGTTATCTATGCATTCCTCTAATTCTAGGAAATTCTCTTCATACTCTTCAGATTTTGTATCTTCAAGATTCTTTATAAAGAGTGGGTTGTATCTATACTAATGATAATTATCACTTCTCACCTCACGTAAATCTAGAGGTTCATCATAAAGGGGATTATGACTATGTCATATGTTCATTCCTATTGTAAATACTTCAGCCTCCTCCTCATGGAGTTCCAAACCTTTCTCGGCATCACCGTACTCTGAAGCACCATAGTCAATATCCTTTTCATAGGCATAATCACAATCAACCCTGAAATCACAGTGGCCAATACTATATTTCACTTCATCCTCTAATCGTTTAGCACACCTATCTGAAATTTCTGCCATATCCATATAATCTGAGATAGCACGATTAGAAAGTTCTTCAAGTTCCATAATACCATTAACCAACAATGGTGACATTTCATCATTTACATATTCATTACAATGCATAATCCGATCACTTGAGAGTGAACTCATGTTACCAATGTTGTTATATGGAGCCTAATCAGACTCAGAGGTTAAATTTTCCCTACTTTTATCAGTGCAATTTCCCCCAAAATTATTTAACGGGGGTTGGGGGCAACGCCCCCAAGACGGGGTTGTAACCAAACAGTTTTTCATTATTTTATAAAGGCGTTGGGAGTTATTTTTCTATTGGTTGACATAGAAACCCCTATTTTTGTAACTAATGTAAGGCTTGATAAAAGCGGCTAAGGGTTAGGGTTTCTGTTGATGTATTGTAGCATTTTACAGCCGTATTGAGTTGCAAGGTTTGTAGGTTGTAATCGGTTTGATTTACTGGATAATAATATTGGACTCTTTGTTGGTGGATGTAGCCTGAGTTTGGGTGAACCACGTTAAAACTTGTCTCTCTATTATTATTTCTGTGTATTTTCATTCCTCTATTTAATCTTTATTTGCATTTAATTGATATCTTCTGTCGGCCCTAACAACCAACATTCTACATGCTGATGTTATCTTCCTCTAGGGTAAAACTTCCCAACTCTACTTCATATAAGCCACTGTGGCCAGTTAAATAATAATCTACATGATCAATTTCATAAGTTGAATATGTATGAACAGGGCTAATGATATCAAGATCATTATTGATAAGGCTCTCAATATTGGTAATATTGTGATCAAGACCACATGATTCTTGCTCATTCAATGACGAATATATTATCTCATCATCACTCATACCATTAAACATATCATCAGAATCAAATGAATCATAAGAATGCAATCAAACCTCTTCTGTGATCTCATCACTAGAGCAGCTAGCAATTCCATTACATGGTGTAGTATGCCAAATATCTGAAAATGCTTCCATCTCTTCATCAGTTGTGTCATGCAGTACATTTGAATTTACATAAATGCAATCCTCAGGTGCATACACCATATTATTAGGATGCTCACAAACATTTCCTCCACTAGCATGAGAAATAATCTCAATTTGTAACAAGCCCTCTTCACTCACACATCTTGCATCATTGTTTGATTCATAGCCCATAATAGGGCTAGTGTGATCAACACTATGATTGTTGTCATTTCTATCATCATGAATCTTAGCATTCTCTACCATGTCCATCTAATCAAGAACTTGAACAAAAATACTTGGCTTCAGCTTCTAAGGCAATAAACTTAAACTTGCCCCATACACCTCACAAAACAAATCAATGCATACAGATTCTTGAGGCTTGAAACCAACAGGGACCTCTATATAGGTGTCCAAGATTCTAGAAAATAAAGCATATCCCAAATCTCCCTCATGTCTTTTTATGTCAAAAAGAGCTTGAACAAATACCATAGGGTCACTAATGCATGCATCTTATTGACAATTTGCTTGGGGCTCAATGTGGTCAACACAATAGGGTGATGAATCAACTAGGACAGAAGGGGTATAAATGCTTTGAAATTTATCCCTAATTTCTAACTCAAATCCTTTATCTGCACCGAGTGCCCTAGGGGGAAAACACTTGCAGATAGATAGCCCTTACAAATGAATTCCATATTGCCAATTACTCTTGATGTTTATGGCTACCTCATAGGCCTGATGCAAAGTCAAAGGATTTTTATCTCTCAACCGATAGCTCATTTTCCTGTCAAAATTAGCTCCCAAGTAAACAATCATAATTGTTGCATCATTTGGTCTAATAGCTTTAAGAATATCCCTCAATATTCTAGCAAATCTTAGGTTAAACGTCAAAACTAGCTCATCCTCTTCTTTCAAAATGTTCATGAACCCACTGATCATTGAACTTGCATTTGATTCTTTCACTAAATTGCTCCATGAAAACTGCTTTGAACTCATCCCAAGAACAGATAGAGCATGCTGGTAGATAAGAAAACCAATCTCTAGCATCACGTTTTAGAGATTGAACAAATAATCTCATGACAACATCTTCAAAATCTACCTCATAATCATCTATTACATCAATGAAACACTGCAGATGCTTCTTTGCTGATCCAAACTTATCACCATTGAACTTTGGTATTTTATCTCTGATTTCATGTGATATGTGATTTGGGAAATCGTAGATATTACTAAAATTTATGGCCCAATATCTTTTACTGATGGAATTTCCTTGATGGCACAAGTGAGGTTGTAGACCATTCCTTCTTACATTTAAGGCCATATAGGAATATAGACCGAAAACACAATCTTCCTAATCCTTTAGAGGCTTCTCTCATTAATTTTGTAGTTACACATTGAAGATTCAATGTCCCTCTATAACAGGATCTTAAGCCCTATTAGTATATTTTCTTGTTCAAGCTTACTTAAGACCCATTACAGTATTCTTCCCACATATGCATACTTCATTTCAAAATACATACTACAATCTAGTGACATAGAAGCACACAAGCTTACTACTACTTTTCCTAAGGGACCAAATTATTCCCAAGGTTTTCTACAAACACGCTCTCAATACTTAAAAATATCTTTCATAGAGACAGGACGATGTAAAATACATGGAAGTTTGTCAGAGTTGTTGAGACTTTCCTTCTAACTGTAAATTCAAGAGCGTTGAAACATTATTCAAATTTATTAGGCTTTCTTCAAAGAGTTGCCACCCCTTTTAACAGAGGACTGAACTTTGAACAACATAAAGCTCCTTAAATCTTACTTTCATTCTGGGTCTTCTTCCAACAACAAAGCTACACAAAACTTCCTTCCATATGCAATTGGTTTTCTCTTTGACCAACTGGTTCAAAAGCAAACAAAGTCACCACCCTTTTTAAAGGGAATGATATTGCATTAAAAAATATGCAAACTCTAAACACCCACGATAGACCACTAAACAAGAGTGTCGGTACTTGTAAATAGGGGAATATATGGCTCAGGGTAAAACACAATTCTTAGTTCATCACCAGCGGAGTCGCCAATCTGTTGGTCTCTTTTCTTGCAACCCCCAATCTTAAGGAAAATCATAATACCTAAACCAGGGGATCAATAGGCTAAGGCAAAGATCTTGAACTATCATCAGATTGAGGACAAGAAAGGCCAATGAACAAGTCTAAACATAACCTTCTACTCTTTGAGCTCCATAGGAATCAGGCGGGTGTACCTAATTTAGGCCTGAATATAGGATAGAACTTGCACTAGACAACTCATTATAGGCATTTAACATATGGATAATTATCAGGTAAATGAATAAAGGGTATTATATGTTTATTCATATCTATGCATGATCCCTTAACACCTTGAAAACACTAAGAATGGATTAAACAACAATATCTTCATCTCAAATATATGAAGGGGTTAAAACTACATCACTTCGGAGCATGAACCCTGCTTCTTTTAATCTCCATGAATATACAGAAAACCAAACAACAAATAAGCATGAAATGAAAGATTCATTAGAATTATAATTGGTGATTCCCTCTAGGGTTTGCACAAAAGTAATACACTAGACTAGTGCCTTGTCCATTTACAGAGACAAGATACAAATAACCCATTAGACAATAGCATGAAATGTGAAATTAGTGGCCATTAAACTATTATTGCCTTACAATAATGAGGCCTCTCATGGACATACACATAACATTCTTGTAAAGTACTCAAACTGTCATAAAAGTTACATGAAATAAATAATCCACTTAATTACAACATCTCAAGTAAAAGATAAATCTCATAAACATGAATCAATAAAAGTCATTAAATCTTACAAAATCAGGTGCTCAATCTAGGTGAAGCACTTCTCCACCCAACCATGAAGCAATTACGCTTCCTCGAATCCCTTCATGACACGAAGGAAACCTAGCCTTGCACAAAATGTCTAGCTACCTGGAAACAACTGACAAGAGGGAACACCCGATGCAACCTGATGTCTAATATACAATTCTAAATAATGAAATGTAGATTGTCTCACAACAGGATGTGGCAGAGATATATATAAATAAAGTTTGTTAGAAAAATATTCATCTTTTTCAATGACTTCTCGTTTAGGCCTAATACTTAGAAAATTAGTTATAGGTTCAATTCTCGAAAAGAGAAAAAGCCATCTTTGATAATCCACATTCGGCATCCTAGCCCAAAAGTAACCCCAAACAATCATACCTAATAATCTACTTTCTTTTCAAATAAATAACAACCCATATTCACCTATAGTCCATCTCTAATTCCCATTCCAAAGCATCAATCATGGAAACACACTTTTCAAACAAGTAATTCATCATTTAATTACACAAATTGCATATATAAAACTATTAAATTGATTTTATTTCCTAGTCCATAATTTATTTAAATATTCATAATGTAATAAGTTTTCTAAATCATTCCACAACCTTACTGTCACAACTATGACAGGAACTGTGACAAGAACTGTAACAAGAACTATGACAGTAAGTCAAAATAATAAACAGCTTGCAACAAGAAGCTACGACAGGAAGCAAAATAAAAGTAACAAAACTCACAAATAGGTTATTGTCCAACTAGCGACAATAACTATATAGTTCTAAACAAGATTAAAATAGATAAAGTACAGCTACAACCAGAATCTCTGATATAATAATACGAGGCTGCAATAGGAGCCTAATACTATCGCCTAAATTTAAGAGTTGTTTTCATCGTAAGACACACAGTTTCAACCAAGTAGAGGTCAACATCTAGCAACAAAGTGACTTCTAATAGCAATACAGAGAAAGAAAACAACTATAATAATTTTAAGACTACCAGAGAAAAATTATCAGTGATCTGGATAGCTTGTTAAAATTACAGTTTCAAACGTTCAGACAACGGCCAAGAAAAGGGCCAATTCACTTAGCATGAAATCAAGAAAGCAAAGAAATGCAGGGGAGAAAGAAGAACGGCGACAAGATGCTAAGTACAGGCGACAAGATGCTAAGTACAGGTGGCAAGATGATAGGCACAATCACCAACTTCCTAATTCGCTTGGCAAGTCGAACCAACTTCAGACGTCATGGGTTAAAGGACAAAGGCAATAGGAAGTTTTAGATCAAACAAGGAAGACTATGAACAACAGACCGCTCAACTTCCTAATATCCACGTAGGGGGTCAGTTCAAGATGTTGGGTCCACTTTTTGGCCAAAAAGTGAAAATGTTTTCCATGATTTTTAGAATTTGTCACATTTAACCTAAAACTTTGAAGCACTTAAAGATTGAATCTTAAAAAAGGTCAGTAATATGAAATGTAGTGCTCGAAGTCTAGTTTCCAAATATGTAATTTATTTTAATACCCAGATGATACAAATTGATTTTCAATAGGCATGTCTAAAAACCACTGTTTAAAGTCATTTTTTTTACCATACAATACACGTGTACAACCAACATAATTTGACCTAAATAAAAGTATTTTTCTAAATCCTTTTGGGGAAAGATGTGTAGTACAATGAAGTTTGATGAGGATATTTTTTTTATAATTTTTTTCCAAATATTTTTTTATTAATTTTTTATTGGCCCTAATTGTTGTATTTGAAAATCCCTCATGTACACGACCAACATAATTTTAACAAAACTAATCATAAAATAATTTTTTTTCATTGTGTAAAGAATGGTGTGTAGATTGAAGACATAATTTTTTAAAAAAACTTTAAAAATTGAAAATTATTAAAAAAATGCAAACACCTGTCATTTCAAGTTTTTGGACCAATTTGCTCATAAATTAATTAATAAATAGAAAAAACAAGTCTAATAAAAAAATACATATTTGAAAACTACACATCGTCATCTATAATGGGTTTTAATTTTGTAAACAAATTCAGAAAAAATGTCGTCAGCTATATAGGTAAAATCAGTCTTTCCTCTTGTTCTGTACTTAAACAAATACTTGCAGGTCCAAGGCTCAAGTTCGGCTACCCACGCCTTTCCTGAGCCTAAAACCAAACCAAAAATGTGGGTGTAAAATTCAAAATTTTAGAAACGGGTACCCGTTTTAAAATGGGTACCCATTCTAAAAAACAATAGAAAACAAAACAGGTACCCATTTTGTTTTCTATTATTTTTTAGAATGGGTACCTATTTTAAAATGGGTTAAAACAAAACAGGTACCCATTTTAAAATGGGTACCCATTCTAGGCTCAAGTGCCCGTTCCTGTCAGGATTTTTTTTGCCTGACACTTCCTCTATATGTGGACCCAACTTCTTGCTTTTACCCTAAGGTTAAAACGCATGCCTGAGTAATATTTCAGTGATCAAGGGATAAAATATACTTTCAATAATCTGTTTTGCAAGCTAGAAAATAGTAGGTCGATCACAAGATGGAAGTAGAGGGATAACCAGCAATAACAGAGATAATATGAGCTAGCGCCAAGAACAAGTCACTACCAAACAAGAGAGGGTCGATCCAAAACAAAATGCAGACCAGAATAAGAGCATTTCAAAGGCTAATATAACTATGTTTAACAGTGTTTTTCAACCTTAAATTGTTGTCATTAAAACAAGGAAAAATATCTGGATAAACTTGCTTATCAAAGGGTCGAATTCCTATTGTTGCCGCTAATCCTTCTCTCTCTTATCACTGCCCATAAAAACAATCATGTCCTCCTTCCTGCTACTGGAAAACTGTGTCGATGCTCAGAACAATAATAATTATGCATGCCCTTCTTTCTACTAACCTTTGTTTTATTCCCAACTGCCCTATACTTGGTGTCCAATATTTTTTAGGTTTCCTTAGCTTCTAAAAACTCCAATTCACTCACGATTTACATGAGATGTGCATTCCTAGAGGCCTCAAATTTCTTTTTAAAAATAGAATAAAATAACTTATTTAAATTTATGTCACTTGTATGACAGTAACTATATAATTCTGTCACTTGCATGACAATAACTTCTTTCAATTCTTTTAATTAGATTCTAAATATAATAATATTATTATTAATGCAATTTATCTATTTTTAATAAAGCATAATCACTCAAATCAGCTCAAGAAGTATTTGCTATATATATATATATATACAAGAAAAAGTCTCATTCAAAGAGAGAAAAAGAAACAAAGATTGGAAAGGAAATATAATTTCCTCCGCCAATCTTTGAAAAAAGAGATGAGCGAAGTCTCATCACTGGATGAAAAATTGGAAATTTATAGAAAATTACAATCTCCACCGCGTAATAGTGCACCTACACGTCTTCGTCGACGTTGTTTGAAGACTGGAAGACCTAGAGCCAATTATATATATATATATATATATTAATTATAATTAAACATAATTGTTTTAAGGCTAAACTGATATTGTTTTCCAAACAATAATATTTTTATAAATAGGAAAACACTTATTATTATTTTCTATAAAATAATATAAAATACACCATTTTAAATACAAATCAAAAGAACATTGATATTTATGACTAAATCATGCATTCAAAATAGACTTATTGTAGTAATTAAAACACATATTTATCTACTCCCAAGTCATCCATCACATTTATCGACTAATTTCTAATACATAATAAGATCATTATAGAAAATGTAATATGACATGAGACTATGTGAGTGTGTGAGTGCATCAGGATTATTCATCCCAAACAGTTCTTGTTAGGTGGCTAGTGTAGGAGTCAAGGACAACACTGAGAGGGGGGGTGAATCAGTGTTGTGTGAATTTTTAAATCTTTTTGCAAACTTTAACTTTCAAAACACAAGGAGAGAAAGATATCATTGATTTGTCAAACACATATGCACATGACTAGAAAAGAAAATAAAACCTCATGAGTAAATCATACACACACAAAGAAGATCAATATGCATTATGACACAAGATTTGCACGAGTGGAAAACCCTCCAGGGGTAGAAAAACCACTCCAAAACTGCCTCACTGGCTTTATCAAAAATCTCACTGATTACAATGTTTAGAAGCACCAACCCCTAATTCATTTAGGAGCACCAACTTCAAGGAGCACCAACCCCTATACAGAACAAACTGCAAAGTGTGCAAGAAGTGATTGCCACTCAATCTGATTTGCACCATTATATTACTTGTCTTCCCTTTTGCATATCTCTATTCAATTACACTCAATCTGATCTGCATATTAATCTCATGATCTCTGCACAATCAATTCCCCTAATTATCAATTCAACTGATTATTTATGCATAATAATTCACTTGATGCAATCAATTGTATATTGTCTTTCTGATGATCTTGTCAATCTCTGTATCTGTATTTGATCCCGTCAATGTCATTCAAATTGTCTTAAAATTTTCATTTGGATTCACATCCATTTCAACTATATTATTTCATCATTGATCTGCACACTCACACACCCTAATCAATCCATCTGCAATACCATTAAATATGAAATGATCTTTCATATTCAACTTTTCGCCTGCAAGGAAAAATAACTTGTCCTTTCATATCTCTCTTTTCTCTATATAATCAATTCAAAAAACAATTTATTTTCTTCTACAAAATGATCATCTGAAAAATAAAATAATTCTTGATCTTTCATTGTCTTTCTCCTCTGTATATACAATTCATTTTTTTCTCTTGTACATTCTTCATAAGTTCACCTGCAATAAGAAAATATTCCTCAATCTTTTCATATTCCTCTCTGCATTTTCAATTCTTCAATAGCCTCTTCAAATTCAATCTGTAAAAATAACTCTTCAATTTCCTTAACAAAAATCTCTCCTCTGACCTCCATGTAGATAAGAAGATAACAAATATCCTCTCAAAAAAAGAATAATATTCCAATAAAAACATTTTAGTCTTCTCATAAAATTGTCTTCATTTTTCTTCATACCCATTCAATTCCTTGTAGGAATCTTTATTAAAAAAAAAACTTTTCAATCTTCTCTGCAAAATCTCCAATCTGCAAATTTTCTTTAAACAAATTCCTTCTCAAAAAAATATATCAAATAAATCTCCTCTCTTTGCTTTTAATGCCTTAAAAAAAAAAGAAGGAAATCTACCTTTTAAAATTCCAAAAAAAATTCCTTGAAAAAATATCCTTAAAAAATCTCTCATACTTAATGTTCTTCTCTCTCATATGGAGATACCTTTTTAAAAGGCAAGAAACTAGGAGTTTCAAAAATTAGTGAACTTAAGAAAAAGCCATTTATGGGTTAGTCACAATCCTCTTTAAAAAAAAACTATTCAAAACTTAAAACAAATAGCATCCCTTCTTTATAAAAGGTATCGGGCTTCCCTTCCAATAATTCGATGGCTCTTTTTTAAAATAAAACTTTTAATGCCTTTTAAAACATAAATCATGGTCCCCTTTTTAGCGCTCAAACTTATGAAAGAAGAGGGCCGGTTGTTTACTATGATATGTGACCCCTCTAGCAGGTGGCATAAGTGGAATAACCTACTCTTGCAGGTCAAAGTGCAAATAGAACATAAAGTGCAATATATAAATGACGGGCAAACAGGGGCTACAAATGAACTTAAGTTTCAAACCCATTTTAAAGCATGGGAGATGTTTAAGATTTTTTAAACTAATGGTGACACCTTGATCATTTGATCTCAGACTTCAACAAATAAAGCCTTGATCATTTTACCTCTGATCTTGTTTAGATGAGACATGAACACCATGGTAAGAGGCAACATCAAGAGTTGCATTTTCCTTGAGAACACCATTAGTACACTTTTCACCTCCATTTTAAAGCATCACACCTGAAACATACTAATACGCCACATCCTCATGAACCATGAACAAGTTTAAAGCATGAGGCACGTTGCAAAGAATGCCACTAAATGAAACTGATGCCACTATTCATATTGCAAACTATAGCTTCCACTGATTGCAAGAAGACCACTGCTTACATTGTAGACCACATGCCTAGATATCTAATGAAAACCACTGATCAAGACATGATGCCCTTTTTTATTATCCTGAATAACACAATGATAACATAAAGCAAGATCCCTCTGTCCAAAAAGTTCTTTCCAAGGTGATTGTGAAGACAAACTTTGTAAACCAAGTAAACCATGAATGAAGATCACATCTCTGCATATCTGCATAACCATGCATGATGAGCATTTGTCAACACTTGACAACCCCAAACAAATTACCATGTGACCTTACTTATCAAAGAACATATGAAGACACATTGTAAGTTCTCTTGAGAACATAATATGAAGAATTGTATCTTGATCAACTTCAAAAACACCATGAAGGCCAAACCTGATCAAACAATGTGATCAATGATAAACATCATAAACCAACACCAAACACCAAGAACATTAGAATCCATTCTGAGGCAAACCTAAAATATCCTGATCAAACAGAAGCATCTCATTTGTAACCATATTTGCATATCTGACAACACTTATCCTGATGACATCAAACAAGTCCTTTTTGACATCAATGACAACCAGTCACCATTAGCTAGAACATCTCTACCTAAACCATGTTCTCGCCTTCGATGAGTACCTGCATTCATTCACACTCAACTCGATGTCAATAGGTCAGTTCCGCAAAACATAGCTGAAGCAAAACACTATAATCACATCGATAATATTTAATATTAAATCAACTTTCCAATTCTTAGGCATGTGTTTTCTTTCCAGATGAGGATGCAACAAAAGTAGAAGCATATGGTAATGCAACATAAGTAGAAGTAGATGGTATTAACTTATTAAAAGAAAAACTATGTAGGACAGTTCTTAGGCCATCAGAATCATTATGTAGGCAATACTTGGGGTGTCCACTAGTGGTAGAAGAGACAGCCATGGATACAAACTGAAACAAAGAAGAATGTCAATAAAAGCAGCTTGGCATTTGAAAATGCTTCACAGACAAAGGCTGAGGCTTTTCTATAAATTGAAGCTGACAGAAACAAGGAAAATAGATAGAGTTAGCTTATGCAGATATTCCTAAAAGACAAAAGGCCAATGGTAATGTTGTGATGTAGAGCATACTCTGTGACGAGCGAAGTGTGTAGCAGAGAAATGAGTGGATAATATCTGTGAGGGCAAAGTGCAAGGAGGGAAAAAAGCATCTTTTTGTCTATTTCATCGACTTTCCTACCAAACCATGTGAAAGGTCGTGTATGCTTCTCTTAAAGATTTATTCCCTTTCATTTACTAAATTACTATATTTTAGTGTTAAAAAGAAGAGAACGAAAAGTGTGTGGGGTCCACGTTGAATGCACCAACGATGAAGGCAATAAAAGATGAAAAGACTTGAGCAAACATGTAGAAGTTAGAGGATTAAAATAAGAAGAAAGTGAGTGAAAGGGTAGATAAGAATCTTGACTATGGGAATACCCTCTTTAAAATGCCTTAGAATTTGAAAAGGGCATAGGCTTGTACCATCACAATTATTGAAGGCATCACACACTAAACAATCTTCAAGATAGATAGAGATTTTACGTAATCACAAACTAATGTTATATGTAAACTTTCATTGTCCCACTTTTTCCATTAAATAGTAGCTTATTTCTCTCTAAGGTAAGAGAAAGGTTTGGAATCCACATAGCTTGTCTAGGTGATTCATAAATAGACAAGTCTTAGCTAAGGGTTCTAAAGGTGAAGGTGAAGATGCTATGAATCTCTTCTTTTCTATTAGTATAATAAAACTATTTTGTTCAATATATGTGCTAGTATCCAGGTGGAAAAGTGATGCATGAGCATCCAGTGGTGTAAGGGCAATCTTGTATCACCCATAATATTGATTTTGTATTCATTTCTTTTCAAAATTTGTATTTCTAGTCCTATAATCGCTTGAATAATAATGTAGAACCTTTAGTTTTTCCAAACTGTTATTTTTGGAAAGTTTGTATTTAGGCACATATGGAAACAAACATTTACAGGAGGCTTCGAAATTGGAAAATAAGACCTTTGGTGAAGGAATCAGTCAAAGATCATTTGTGGGCTAAAAGATATTAAAGTTTATGTTTCCTGAAAAACCCTTGAAAAAGTTTCAAAGTCATATTTGAGGCACTTAGAGGCCCCGTATGGCCCCAAAAATGGGTGGACTCAATACAGCATATTCTGAGTATGTAGTGCACTACATGAGCTTTCCAATGCTTCAAACAATCTGTCAATCAGACATCCGAATCAAAAGTTATGGCTCCCGAAAGTTGACTATTTTTGGAGGGAGTTACAAAATTTGAAATTTTGGCTAGAGGGTGCCAAAAAGAGCCATTTATGACCATTCATGGGAACTCTTTTGGGTAGTAGAGAAAAGGGGGAAAGTGTAGAATCAAGAAAAGGAAGGAAAATAAAAACCCTAGTTGATTTGAGGCTACAAAAGGTAGAAGGTTCCAAAATCTAGATAGAGGAAGCTATAGTGTGTTGCAGTATGTGGAGGATTCATCCTCTGATTGGATTTTAGCGTCTGCAATGTAATGTGTTATCCAAATCAATAAAAGAACATTCCTATTTTCTGTGTGCAATTTGTATTATTGTGTGTTTTGGAATTTACAATAGGACTTGATTCCATTTTAACGCCTATAATGTAATGTGTTGTCCAAATCAATAAAAGAACATTCATATTTTTTGTGTACAATTTTTGTTATTGTCTGTTAATGTGTTGCAGCATGTGGAAGATTCATTGTCTGATTGGATTTTAGCTTTTGTAATGTAATGTATTGTCTAAATCAATAAAAGAATATTCTTATTTTTTGTGTGCAATTTGTGTTATGGTGTGTTCTAGAATTTACCCCAGGACCTGAGGTTGTGTGTTTTCTACAAAGATCAAAATACCACCACAAAGAAACCATGGTGGGAGAAATGTTTTGACAGAAGAGGGTTTTAGAGCCCTGCAAAGGCAAATCGATCCATTGCAAGAGCTGCGAAGAGGATTTGAGCCAAGAACAAGAGAAGAAAGCGAAGATGAAGCTGAAGAAAAGTTATATGAGGAAGAACAAGACGATGCAGGAGATCCTATAGAAGTTAGGTTGTTGAGAGTCATTTTGAAGATCAAAAAGAGGCCTAGGATTGAAGTTTATACCTATTCTAGAGATCTATCTACACTTTCCCCCTTTTCTCTACTACCCAAAAGAGTTCCCATGAATGGTTTCTCTTTAGCCCCAAATCAGCTAGTGTTTTTATTTTCCTGGAAACTGTAATGTGTTGCAGCGTATGGAGGATTTATCCTCTGATTAGATTTTAGCTTCTGTAATGTAATGTATTGTCCAAATCAATAAAAGAACATTCCTATTTTCTGTGTCCAATTTGTGTTATTGTGTGTTCTACAATTTACCCCCTCATCAAGTCAGCGATCTGTCTACACACTCAGAACCTCAAACAGAGTTGCAGATGCCTTAAGCTAAAGGCAGAATTTGTTGACAAAAATGAAGAAGAGGAGTTCGGCTTGATGAGCTCAAAAGTTTGTATCCTGAAGATCCAAATTTTGTAGAGGTTTGGAAAGTTTGTTTGGAAACTATTACTTTGGACAGGACATTATGGTTAGATTTCATAATCCAAGATGGCATATTGTTTAGAGGAAGCCAGTTGTGCATACATTTCTTGAGGATACAAAATCGGCTAGGGTTTCTACTTTCCCATCTTTTATTGACACTACACTTTTCCTCTTTTCTCTACTACCCAAAAGAGTTCCCACGAATGGTGGTGCAGTCATGGTAGAAGGGTCCAAAGAATGAACTGTCTAAACTATGCAGCTAGAGTAAACACAACGGAAACAACACAAATATAGTATGCAATAGAAGATTCATATATTCAATATATCAAAGGATTACAATAATTATATGTCGACAACATGCAGACTATAGTCAAAGGGCTCACAGGTTTGCTTTCTGAGTTACAACATATATATGAAAGATATGCCATTAAAAGTGCCTTCTGAAAAGAATTCCACTATCTTATGAAATCAACTAACTGAATACCTAATGCATCTAAGAGAGCTATATATATCATCTTCAAGCTCAAAGAATCCTCTGCGTCAGCCATAAGAGGTTACAAACTCCAATGAAAGATGTAGCATGTAGAAACAAGTAGGTTAGCTTAGCCTACAACATATGGTATTACTTTGCAAATGAATAAAACTTGGTGTGGACCTCAAGGAAGGTCTATCTGATCTGTATGTGTTGTGTATGATGCTTTATTAGGCTCCACAAGTCATGGAAGTACTCTACAAACCTTTTGCTTCTACTAATTGTTTGAATGCTCTATTCTATGAAAGCTGATGATCTTCTAATAGCGATAAATTTTTGTAGATAGGTCCAAGTCTCTTGAAATCGGAACATGATGTAGATAACATGGCATAGAAGATAAATCTTGCTTTGCGAGCTCTGATATGAAGATGTCATACAAAATGTTGGAACTGCACACGACTAAATTGAACTGAATTTTTTAAAAAAAAAAGAATGCAAATATTTTTGGTTGATGCAAGATTGCTCTACAACCTAGGATGCTCCTGCATCAGACACCCAGGGTTGTTGAAAATGTGAGTCCCTCACTTTGCTGGGGATAAAGGAAAACCAAGGTGGTCTACCTTAGCCTGAGAAATCCATGATGAATCTTCTTCCGATCTTCCTTTCCACTTTACCAAATATTCTTTATACTGCTTGCCTCTGGTACTGCATCCAACTCTACTATCTAAGACGTCCTATATATGCTCTTGTGGTTGTTGTGGTAACTGATCCTTCAATCCTTCTCCAATCCTGTCACTTGACTCTCCCTCATGATACTGATATAGGTTTGCAATGTTGAATATAGGTGATAAACCAAATGTCTCTAGTAGATCCACTTCGTATGCATTCCCTGAATCAAACTTCTTAAGAATCTTACATGGTTCAAACTTCTTCATATTCAAATTGTTGTATGTCCCCACTGGAAATATCTCCTTTCTCAAATATACCATTACTTCATCTCCAGGTGAAAATTCTTTAATGTCTCTTGTTCTCATCTACTTGTTCCTTATACTTGTTCATCTCCTCCAAATGCTTCTTGACCTAATTATGTAGTGTCACCATGTATCCTACAAATTATTTTTCCTCTGCACTTTTCTTGTTCTCTGTACTGATGTCTCTCAGCTTTGCAACTCTAGATTGTACTCCTGCCACAATCTCAAATGGTGTCTTTGATGTGCTTCTATTCACTACATTATTGTATGTAAATTCTTCTTGCGGTAGAATTAGATCCCAATTTCCTATCTTATCTCCTACTAAACATCTCAACAAGTTACCCAAACTCTTATTTACCACTTATGTTTGTCCATTTGTCTGTGGGTGAAATGTTAAACTGAACTTTAGGTCTATCTTCATGTTCTTCCACAATGTCCTCCAAAAGTATCCAATGAATCTTGTATCTCTGTCCGAAACTATAATCTTAGGTAATCCGTGCAATCTCACAATCTCCTTCAAAAATAGGTCAGCAACATGCATTGCATCATTTTCCTTCTTACTAGGAATGAAATGTGACATCTTTGAAAATCTATCAACTACTACAAATATAGAATCATATCTGCTTTGTGTTCTTGACAAACCCAATATGAAGTCTATGCTTATGTATTCCCAAGGTCTCTCCGGTACTGTCAAAGATTTATACAAACTAGTAATTTGACTACTCCCTTAAATTGCAACTTAACAAACTCTACAACTCTAAACAAACATCCTTACATACTTATATATTTGTGGCCAAAATTAATGTTCACTTACCAAAGCTATTGTCTTATCAATCCCAAAATGTCATGTTAATCCGTCATTGTGTTTCTCCTTTATCAAATTATCATTGAAATCCTAGGTATACATAATTGATTTCCTTTGAACACCATATCCTCCTGAATGAATTAATCTAACCACTTACTTCTATCTGTCATAAAAGGTTCCTTACATGTTTTCCATTCTTCTGCAAAATCAAGATCTTCTTCATACATGTGCTTAAGTTCCTCAAATCCTAATACTTCTACTCTCATCTTTGTCAACAAATTCCTTCTACTCCATGCATCTGCAACTTTATTTGACTTCCCACTCCTATGATTCAATATAAATGTGTAACTCTACATGAACTCTACCCATCTCATCAATCTCTGATTCAACTTTCTTTGGTTGTTCAAATACTGCAAAGCTTGATGATCAGTGTACAACACAAATTCCTTTGGCAGCAAGTAATGTCTCCACTTCTTCAAAGCTTGAATTATGACATAGAGCTCATAATCATAAACTAAATATTTTTTCCTTGCATCACTCAACTTCTCACTGAAATATGCTACTAGTCTCCCTTCTTGACTTAACACTGCTCCTATCGCATTCCCACTAGCATCACAATCTACTTGAAATATTTTGTTAAAATCTGGTAATGCTAACACTGGTTGCTCTGTCACTTTCTGCTTCAACAATTAAAAACTCGTATCTGCTCCTGATGTCCACTTGAAATAGTTTCTGTCACATCTCATTGTCTCTGTCATTGGTGTGCATACAGTACTAAAATTTATAATGAACTTTCGATAAAATCTTGCTAGTCCATGAAATGATCTAACCTCTCCAATATTCACAAGTGTTATCCACTCAACAATTTCTCTAACTTTCTCAGGGTCAATCTTTAATCCTTCCGCAGAAATCACAAATCCCAAATATACTAATTCTTCCTTCATGTAACATTTCTTGATGTTTATCAACAATTTCTCTTCTCTCAACCTCTGAAATACTTTTTTGATATGCCACAAATATTCTTCTTTTGTCTTACTGAAAATCAGAATATCATCCAAGTATACAATAACAAATTTACCCAAAAATTTCTTCAAAACCTCATTCATCAACCTCATGAAAGTAATCAGTGCATTAATCAATACAAAAGGCATCACTAACTATTCATACAATCCCTCATTTGTCTTGAATGCAATCTTCCACTCATCTCCTTCTCTGATCCTGATCTGATGGTATCCACTCTTCAAGAATATCTTTGTGAAATACTTTGCTCCACTCAAATAGTCTATGATGTCATTCATCATTGGCAAGGGAAATCTATACTTAATAGTGATCTTGTTGATTGCTCTAGAGTCTATACACATCCTCCATTCTCCATCTTTCTTCGATGATAGTACTGCAAGTATCATACATGGGCTTAAACTTTCTCTGATCAATCCTTTCCTCAACAGTTCTTGTATCTGTCTATTTAGCTATGCATTCTCTACTGGTGTCATCCGATGTGTTGCTTTGTTAGGAAAACTAGCTCCTAGTATAAGGTCCATATGATGAGTGATACTCTGGATTGGTAGCAATCCTTCAGGCACATTATCTAATATGATATCCTCATACTCTGTCAACAATTCAGTTATCTCTTCTTACGGTCGTTCTTCTTTTCCGGTAACAATTTTTGTTGTTAGGGCTCCGTACTTCTTAGGAATCAAAGAAAAACACATTCTCTGTCTCAATCCATCCAAACATTGCCTTCTATCAACCAAACAGATTATAGCATTTACACATATTCACTTTTAAGTTCATCTTCCAAAGGTATCAAGATATGTCTCTTCTCATTTGATGTTATCGTATAAGTATTCTTCCTCCCATCATGTATAGCTTTTCTATCATACTACCATGGTCTCCCCAACAATATTTGACATACATCCATCGGCACAATATCACACAATACCTCATCATTGTAAGAACCTCTATCAAATTTCACCAAACATTGTTCACTCACCAGTACCTTGTGTTCATCTTGAATCCATGTTATCTTGTAGGGCTTAGGGTGTTTCAATCTCTCCAAGTTTAGCTTAGTCACCATCTCCTCTGAAACCAAATTATCAGTACTTCCACTATCAATGATCACTTTACAACATTTACCTCCTGATTTGCATTTGGTCTAGAACAAACTTTTCCTTTGTGTTGATTCCTCAGTTGTCTTTGCTTGAAATAGTGCTCTCCTCATGACTAATGATTTTCCTTTCTCTGGCTTTCCTACTGAACTAGGTGATCCAACAGGTTCTTCCTCTACATAAGCTACGCTTGCACTATTCTTTATCCTCTTGCTTGTACTTCCTGATAACATTCAAATGCTTTGTGTCCTTCACCTCCACACTAAAAACAAGTTCCTCTAAACGATCTCTTATCAAACCCTCTTTCATCTCTCCCATATCCTTCATTGCGGTAAGAATTATGATTCTCTCTATTGTTGCGGTAGAAACTTCTGTCATCTCTTTAGTATGAATTGTTATCTATGTCTTCCTTCTTGTATGGGCTACTTTGCTTGTTTTGCTAGATGCATAAGGTATTTCTCCTCTGGAATATGTTCTACCTCTTTAAAATTTACCTCATCTACCTCTGTCTCTACTCATGCTTCTTATTCAACTTGTCTTCAACTTTCAATGCAAACTGATATGCTTCTTCTATGGTTGTCATCCTTACCAAACTTAGTTCTTCCTGAATGTTCATCCTCAATCCATTTATGTATCTTGCCACTTTCTCCTTGTTTTCTTCACTATGTCCAATCATTATGATCATCTTATGAAATTCTTCAGTGTACTCCTTCACAAATTTCTCCTTTTGCCTTAGGTTTTGCAATCTCTTCAACAATTCTAACTCATATTAGGGTCATCCCACAATAATGGGTTACACTTTTTGGCCAAACTTGACATTGAAATCAACATTTTGAACTAAATCTTCACTTTCTGACACCTATAGCCGCTAAACCATTAGGAATTTGAAGATGATGCGAATGAGTGATTTGTGATATTTTGTTTGTAGATTCTAAATATATTTTCTTAAAAAAATTTGGAGTTAAATTGTAAAAAATTTTGCGTCTCCTTTGATAACTAGTTTTTAATAGTAAACAACATTTTTTTAACGTGATGTGTATTCCATAGTACATAACTTTTTTTCTACAAAGGATAAAATGTTGATTCTTTTGAATTTAGATTGGTAACACCAATATATAGGACATGCATTTGGTTTCATAATGTTTTGTTGTAAATTTTTTTTCTAATTAAGTTTTGAAGTCAAACCAATTATAATTTAGACATAAGCGTATTTTGTAAAATATAACTTTTTCTGTATGTATCGAAATTTATTTTTTCTTTTTTTGTTGAAACAAGAACATCAATACCTAGGGCATAGATAGTTGTCATAATTTGTTTTCACTAATTTACTAATTTTTCATGTGTGTAGAATAGAGAACTTGATGTTCAGTGAAAAACCTACATTCACAAGAAATAAAAAATAAATATAATAATCAAATTAAATATATTTAAAATTATACTTTTTGGGAAGCTTATAATAAGGACTACATACTTACAAAACATAAATTTTAAATAAATTCATTTGATCTCCCAAAAGGTGAATCAAAAGTGGTTTTTTATTAGCATTTTGATAGGTGTAGAGAAGACTCTATTATAGGTATGGTTTAAAACTAGCGGGATTCTATCCAAGGGGGTTTGAATCTAAGGGGGTTTGATCAAACCCTCTTCAATTAAAATCCTTTAAATGGAACCTTTCAAGGCTTAAATCATTATATTTTCTAAAAATATGTGATTTCAACAAAAATTAGGATGCCCTAAAAAGTGTAACCCATTATTGTGGCAGCACCACATAGTCAGCAGATATGAACTGATTCTTCAACTTTGTCACCATCCTATACTATTTTATGATCTTTTATTTTCCTATCCTATTCCTATCCAATTGAAATTCTTTCCACAAAATAGCAACATGTCATTTCAACTTAGTTTTTGCAAATCTTACTCTCTGGATCTTCAATTTCTTCATATTCAAAGTATTCCTCCGAGTCATTTATCCAATCACTAAACTCCTATGGATTCAAATTTCCAGTATAGTTTGGTACTTCCACTCTAGGTCTCTTATCAATTTTAGAAATAACTTTCAACATCTTCGCCTGATCAAATTCTTCTTCTTCTAGGGCTTCTTTGTTTTGGTCAGCAGCTTGAAATTCACCATCATCGCTTTCATCTTCATATCTAGGGTTTAGTCCTCTTCTTCTATCTTCTTCTACAACATCCAATCTAGCCTTCATTGTCATCATCTCTATCATTTCTTCCATTCTTCCAGCAACATTGGCCATAGCAAGCATCCTCCTTGGCGGCATATCTTCCTAGGATCTGGTGCAACTACCTCAATTCGGCGATCTGACTACAAGGTAGCAACTACCTCACAATCAGTGCTCTGTTGACAAACACAAGTAGACTACCTCAATTCGGCGCTCTATTCACCACAAGATCTTCTGAAATGCCTTCACTTTCCAAAGGATTCAAAACTTTGCTTTGATACCACTTGGTGCAGTCATGATAGGAGGGTCCAGAGAATTAACTGATCAAACCATGCAGCTAGAGTAAACACAACGAAAACAACACAAATATAGAATGCAATAGAAGATTCATATATTCAATATATCAAAGGATTACAATGCTCATATGCCGGCAACATGCGAACTACAGTCAAAGGGCTCATAGGCCTACTTTCTAAGTTACAACAAATATAAAAGATATGGTATTGAAAATGCCTTCTAAAAAGAATTCCACTATCTAGCTTATGAAATAAACTAATTGACTACCTAATTCATCTAAGAGAGCTATATATATCATCTTCAAGCTTAAAGAATCCTCTATGACGACCACAAGATGTTACAAACTCCAATGAAAGATGTATCATGTAGAAACAAGTAGGTCAGTCTACAACATATGGTATTGCTCCGCAAATAGATGAAACTTGGTGCGGATCTCAAGGAAGATCTATTTGATCTATATGTGTCATGTATGATTGTTTCATTAGGTTTCATAAGTCATGGAAGTGCTCCGCAAACCTTCTCCTTCTACTGACTGTCTGAATGCTCTGTTCTCTAAAATATGATGATCTTCTAATAGCAATAACTTTCTATAGACATGTCTAAATCTCCTAAAATTTGAATATTATGTAGATGACATGGCATAGAAGATAAATCATGCTCTGCAAGCTCTAATATGAAGATGCGGTAAAATGCGATGCAAAATGTCAGAACTACAAACAACTGAACTAAACTGAAAATGAAAGAAAAGAAAAAATACAAATATTTTTGGTTGATGCAAGATTGCTCTGCAACCTAAGATGCTCCTACATCAAATGGTCATAAACAACCCTTTTTTACACCCTCCAGCCCAAATTTCAAAATTTATAACTCCCTCCAAAAATTAGGTCAACTTCTAGTAGCCATAACTTTTGATTCAAGTGTCTAATTGATGAACCATTTGAAGCATTGGAAAGTTTGTGGAGTGCTCTACGTGCTAAGAATTTATTATGTTGATTCTACCCGTTTTTGAAGTCGTACAAGGCCTCTAAGTGCCCCAAATATGAATTTGAAACTTTTCTAGGGGTTTTTCATGATAGGGAAACTTTAATATCTTTCAACCCACAAATGATCTTTAACTGATTCCTTCACCAAAGGTCTTATTTTTCAATTTTGAAGCCTCCAGTGAATTTTCAATTCCATACATGCCCAAATGCAAACTTTCCAAAATTATCAATTGGCTATTTATAGCAATTTAGGAAAACTGAAGGTTCTACATCATTATTCAAGCAATTATGGGACTATAAATATAAATTTTGAAAAGAAATGAAAACAAAATCAGCATTTTGGGTGATGCAAGATTGCCCTTACACCATTGGATGCTCCTACATCAAAAAGATTACCAATGTAAATTCCCTTTGCATGTTCCATAGCCCCATGAACCATCTTGCACCCTTCTTTGTTAAAGACTACCTACACATCCATATCATTCATCTTGCTTACAAACAATGAGTTATGTGAAAAACTAAAGATGTGTAGAACTTTTGAGAGGTGATCAATCCTCCCATCACTAAACTTGTTCTTAATTTGATTGCATTTGATAATACTAAGAATATATTGTCACTAAGGTAGACATTTCCATGATCAATCTTCTCATGCCTTGAAAACCACTCCCTATGGGGATTCCTATGAGGAGAGGTACCCAAGTCAATCATCCATGCATCCTTGCATGTGTAGATCATCATTAGATCAATTCTTTTTTTTTCTTCTCTTTGTATACCTTTTAGATGTGGCCTTTTTTAACCATAGTTCAAACATTTCAATTTAGATTTCTCATGAGATTTAGATCTCCCTCTAAACTTGGATCTTACCTATTCTTAATTCTTGTCCTCGTTGAGTTTCTTTTCATTTATCATGAAAACCAAGGCATCTTTGATGTTGTCAAGTTGATTTTTCTGTCTCATCTCCTCTAAAAGAAGTGCACCCACCGCTCCTTTTAAGTGTGATCTTAGTACATTTAATGGCAATTACTAGGTTCTCACAAAAATCTACCAAAGAACATAGTAGTGTGATACTTTGATCTTCATCATTCATCACAACACCAATACACTTGAATTGGGTAACTACAATATTGAATGTGTTCAGTTGTTCATATATAGTCACCATCAGCGATTTTCAATGAACACATCTCTTCTACAACAAAAGGTTATTCACCATGAATTTGCACTAAAATAGTTTTTTCTAACTTCATCCATAGCGGCACTCATGGTGGCTTCTCCTGAAACATTCAAGAGCATTTGATCCACTGAATAGAGCCTAATGAGGCTCCCCACCTTTTTGTCCAACACATTCCAATATTCATCTTTCATTCTAGCGGGCTTGATTTAAGAGACCACTTCTTATAGATATCAATCTATTAGCAATTCCTCCATTTTAAGCTTTCAAAATCCAAAATTCATATCAGTGAATTTTTCCAATCTTGGAAGATAACACAAAATGTTTTGATACCTTCTACCCAATAACCCTAATGGATCACATACAATACGACACACACACAAGGTCATTATGAATCACTTACAATGTAATCAATGCACAAGAATATGTGAATCAATGCTTGATCAGTGCAACCAATGTGCAAACCTCTTCTATTGTGGTTTATCACTCATTCTAGCAGCAACCATCACTCCAATAGCACTTGAGGCAATCATGGTATGAGGGTCCAACTAAGGATTGTCCAACCATGCAGCCTCAACACAAATACATGTAATCCATAGAAAGTGATACTCAAAACCAACACAAGCTTTTTAACATGAATTAAATTTTATAATCAAAATTATATCAAGGGTTTCTACTGTAATGGGCTTACAACATATTAGATCCCAATCTTATCTTACAATACAATTTATGCACTTTCACATAGTGTGACTTCAAGAATGGGCTTCCTCATATTGATATTGATATTGATATTAATATTGATATTGATATTGATTCTCCAAGGTCTACTTTACTCTAAGTATTGGACATTATTTGGTCCTTCGATCTTTCCTCAATCATCCCTTGAGTCTTCACAAATGAAATATAGCTCCTTTTATAGTGCTTCTTTGATGTAGATGATTACTAATTGGCTAGGATAAGAATTATGAATCTTCCAAATACAATGTAGTTGTAAACTAAAACCACCATCGGGCTAATAGAGCCTCTTGAGTGGTTAGCCTTGGTGCAAGGTCTAAATCATGGCATACAATGTGTAGGCCTCCTTAAAGTTGATCTCGCATAGCACCGATTTAAATTATCAAATAACATGAAATAGATATGCAAACATGTGTAGTGCTCTAATGATGTTTTGGGCATAATTACAAGGTGTTCTAGTCAATACATAATATTGCATAGATGATTCTTGTTTTCTAGCCTTAGTGCTCACTAAAGATAATATCAAGAATTCCAGAACACATCAAAATGAGTGGAAAAAAACTAAATAACTAAATATATAAATCAAGTGAAAGACTATATTTTTGGTTGATGCAAGATTGCTCATATGCCTATGACAAGCTTTTTGCATCAATTTAAAAATTACAAGGAGCAATTATCAGCATAACACTTTAGTTTGGTGCACTAAAATGAATCAACATATTCATTTTAGGCCATTATTTATTGTTTGTCAAACATTTACACAAGTTTTTAGGGGTTGGCCTAGGAGAACATGTCCCCTAGTGAAATGCAAGTATCCCTATAAATGTATTCCTAAATATTGTCAGTGTTTATAGTAGAGCAAGGGGTAGAGAAGACATAGGCAAACTAGACAAGCCAAAGAGCAAAGGAACAACATTGAGCAATATCAAATCTGTGTGGCTAGACGAGCCAAAGAGCAAAGGCACACATTGTGCAAGATCAAATCTGTGTGGTAGAGGAGCAATCCACATGTATAGAAGAGAACCTATGGCACAAAATCTACCCAAAATAGAACACAGGTCAAACACATAATTGGAGGTGTCATTTACAATATTAACAACAATTAAATCTAGAATCTACATCAAAGTCACTCATTTTCAATTATAAAATAAAATAGCCCTATCTTCTTTACATTTACTTTTTTAAATTAGTAATTTTAGTTCAAAATTACTTAGAGATCCATAATTATCATTTAATTAGTCTAAGTTAATTGTTACGAGATTAAAATAAATAAATTTTATTTTCCTTTACACATAGACCTTGCAAATGACCTTTTTACACAAATAAAATATATAAAATTGCCACTATACAAATTGAGTTAACTAATGTGACCAAAATAAAGGTGTAGGAAAAGTGCCACCGTAGGCTGGCCAACTGCTTACTGCCCATGAAAATATTACCAAGGATAAAAGAGCTGCTTCTAAATCAAGTGATTGACTGCCCCATTGATCAGGGGAGATTACAACTCCTCCAGGCCATTTTAGCCGCATTTTAGTAAAACATTTTCAATAGAGGCTAAGTAAATATGCTGTCATCTAACTCCTGCATCAACTTATCTTAATTTGTATATTTTTAATTTTAAGATCAGGGAGACCGTGAATACACGTTATGTCCTTCAGCCTTTCACACTCCCACAATTCTATTTCCTCCAGCGATGTCGGCAGGGACACGACCTCCTCTAGAAACTCAATTTGCATAAGTTGGAGAGTTTCCAGCACTGGACAACAGTCGTCAGAAATGGATATCATGGACACCTGTGTGTCTGCTATGCGCAGCACCTTCAGCGAGCGCATGCAGGATGACGAAGAAGATCCCTCACCAAAATCCAATTCGCTAATTGGGCAACCAGAAATCTCAAGAGTTTGAAGATTAGCTAATTTTCTGAAAGATTTTGGCAAACATTCCACTCCAGAACACTCTATACATAGATACTCCAAACTCTTTAGACTCTCCATAGAATCTGGCAAATCTTTCAGGTTGGGGTAATCGAAAATTGTAAGACGAGACAGCGAGGACAGATCTCCGAGAGAGGATGGCAGGTCCGTCAGGAAAGGACTACTAATTTGTAGATTTTCCAAATTTCTCAGCTCGCCCATTTCCTTGGGCATATTCCTTAATCTCGTACCTCGCATAATGAGCTGTCTCAAGTACCCGACTTGTGATTCTTTCAGGCAACACTTGCAATCTCCGGCATCCCGAAAAGTCCAACTTCTCCGGCTTTGAAATGTTTTCTAGAAAGTCTAATCTGAAAGTTAGCTTCCTACAACCAGATAAATCCAGATATTCTAGATGCTTCAGCTGCCTAAAAGAAACAGGTAACATCCTCAATTCCACGCAAGAGCATAAATCTAGATGCCGAAGCATTGTTAATTCGCCGAAACGGGAGGGTAGTGATGACAGTACTCTACAGTGTCGCAACTCCAGGTGCTCCAACTCGTTGAGGCCACAAAACTCTTCTGGCAATCTCTTAATGGGAAACTCGTCTCCTAGATAACCAATTAAGGCTATCTTTTTCAAATGCTTTAGATCTGATATTGAGCTAGGAAATTTTTGCAAACCACTGCCCCAACTGCAAGTAATATTCAGCTCTGTCAACTGCAAAAAAGGAGGCTGCATCCATTATTCAATTCAGTTAGTTACTCAGGAAATAAATATTCTTGGATCCATCGGTTTAGAAAACAATCGGGTATTGGGTCATTATACTTACTTGCTCACCATCTTCCCATAATTCTTTTAATGTCGTAGCCCCATAAAGTTCTAAAACTCTCAAATTTTTCAGTGACTTCCATAACGGAAGTTTTGCCTGCTTGAAATCAAACCAGCGAAGCCAGACCAGTTCTGATAGTTCCCCGAATTTGCTGCTAAAGTAATCTCCAGTTACAACGAGGAGTTTCAATCCAAGGGAGAAAGGTCTGCGTTGGGGGGCCTGTGAGATTGAGTTCTGCATAATCTTCAAGCATTCTTCAAAGGGCGGCTGGAATGGAGAAGAATAGCTAGGGAACTCGTGATGGGCAGAACATGCAGAAAATTGAGTTATAGCGGCCATTATCCCACGAATCTGCAGTGTCTCCTGAACGAGAAAAACAAAAAGATAATAAAAATGTGAATAAAATTAGCTGAATGCAGCCTAAAGAGACTGGTAAATGCACTTTCTTGTAGAGGTTTATAAAGAATATAATATTAACCTCACCTCTGCATGTTTATTAATAAGGTGAATTTGCGTTGATGACCAAAGACGATATGGTGGTTGTTCATTTGCAATTTGTCTTCCTAGGTCCCTTAGGGGACCTTGCATTTGTATGCCGCTGTTCTGATCGAGCTCAACCAGAGATTTGTTCATCAGAGTTTCCAATTGTCTTCCGCATCCATCCCATATTGCAATTGCCAAACTTTTCTTTTCTCCAATGAGAAAACAAGCAGTATCCAAGAACATTTGTTTCTCTTCATCATCTAAAGCATCATAACTCACTTTCAGCCTCAGCATTATATCATCGGGCAATAGTCTAGAGATTTTATCCAACAGAGCCTGCCTATAGTCCTTGGCAGACCTGCCATAGAGTTGTGCGCCAAAGACCTCTAGTGATAAAGGTAGTCCATGGCAAGCATTTAAGGACTTCTCAACGAGATCCTTGAATCCTGACAATGGAAAGGGTTGTAAGAATGCATGCCAACAAAAGAGTTGCTTCGCATAAGTGGCATTGAGAGGTTTCATTTCATAAATGGCTGATACACCCCACGCTTTAAGAACATCCAAATCACGTGTAGTAACAATAACCAAACTTCTATAGCCAAGGCTCTCTCGTGCTGGCAATAGATCATCAAGTTGGTTTATATAATCCACATCATCTAAAATGATAAGTACAGATACCGATCTCAATCGGTTCTTAAGAATCCCTTTGCCTGCCTCTACATTATCAAAGGATAGGCCTTTGACACCAAGGTCCTCCAGAAGCTTTTTCTGTTTCTCAACCAATAGTCCTTTCCCTACAGCATCTCGAACATCAAAAAGAAAACTTGACCTATCAACGGCAGAGTATCTCTTGTTAAAGATTGCCTTTGCTAGAGTGGTTTTGCCAGAGCCAGCCATGCCCCAAATTCCTACAATTTGTATCGGCCCAACAGATTGATGTGCAATTTTGTCAAAGTCTTGTACAGCTTCATCCAGACCCACTGGATGCTTGGCAACCTCTAATGGCACACAGTTCATTACTTTCATTACAAGATTCACCACATTCTTCACCACCCTCTGCTCGTCACTGAACACATAAAACATTATTAAATAAATGAAAAAAAAATCAAGAATCCAAATGCATGTAGGGGGACAATTTGAAAAGATAAAGCACTAGGCAGGCTTTTAATTTCACGGTTACAAATGCTTGTCAAACAATTTTTCTAGTGACTGTTTTTTTCTGTTTTAAACTGCTGCCCTTCGTAGAACTGTAGAGTTTCGAATGTACACGTAGAAACAGAGAAACGGTAATATTCTATCAATTTTAAATAAACATTCATTCTTGTCATTTTTCACTTGCTTCCTATCCATTCACTTGCAGGTGTAATGCATAACTGTCAATTTTAAATAAAAATAAATGAATATTATTTAATAGTAATATGTTTATTTAAATTACATTCCTAAATAAAATTTAAGATGTATATACTAATGTTTACAAGTAATTAAAATAAGTAAATAGAATTGTAAGAAAAATAAATTAAATTAAAGTTTGTCTTTAAAAAAATATAATTTATAAAGTTAATTTATATTTTAGAATGTAGATTGAAGAAAGAAATTTAAAAAAGAATATTGATACAAACAATTGCCTTGATATATTCTAAAAATATAAAATTTATTTTAAATTGTCTACTTAATATATAAAATTACACATCTTTAATCATTATAAATAAATAAAAATTTATAAAAAAAAAAAAATTTCAAAAAACAAAATTCATAAAACACAAAATACCTATAAATAAAACACCATTTTAATTACTTATAAACATTAATAAATAAATTAAATTAAATTTTAATATATAACTGTTAATTTTAAAGAGAGATATTTAAAATTGACGGCTATACATTAAACTTACAAGTGAAAGGATACAAAAGTTGAAACAAGTGTAAAATGGCAATTATTTTACCATTAAAAAAGGTGTAAACAGGCGTCACTGTTTGGCTATAACGAGAGGAAGAGTATTAGTAAAAGAAAAAACAAGACTTGACCAACAGCATACCTAGAGTGGGTACAAAAGCATCTCGATTCTTCTCCACTAGAACTATGTTAAAGCTGTGGGATTTCTCTTTCAAAAGGAATTTGTCTTTGTACCGTCACAATTATCAATGAAACCATACGCCAGACGACCTTCAATATAAAAATAGAATTATCTAGTCACAAGGAATCTTACCTTTTAACCTATAAAGGTAAGGGATAGAAGTGCTTTTTCTTTACTGTGTTCGTGCTATAATTACAATGTTTTAATGTTTAAATTGTCGTCTTTTTAAATATAAGTTGAGTTTACTTTTAAATTTTATCATTTAATCATTTTTTTAATCTTAGATTCCCAATGTTTTTATTTATTAATTATTTGTATTTATTTTTTTTTCTATGAGGAGTGAGGTGTCTCACTTTGAGGTGGCATTCTTTGTCATGTATTGATCATCTTGGAATATGTGTAAGAGGTTGTAAAAGTATCTAAATGTCATTATGACATTATAAGGTAGGCATTACTTATGACGGATTCTTATAACACATAAAAGCATGATTATGGGGGATTATATTGGAATCTTGACCAGTGTTATGACAATCTTATGGTGCATCTCATATGGCATCTTTGAATATATAATGCAACCAAATTGGCATTCCCAAGTTTGGGTGGTCGAATATGTCAAGTAATGACAATGTGTAAGGAATATGCCAAAAATTGCTTGTAAGACAAAGACTAAGGGAGGCATTAGAATTTGTGCCATGTGATTTGGGTGCCTTACCTCATATGAGATTATACATGGGATTCCAAAACCATTTGATGGTTTATAGTTTGTGCTTCATCTATTTATTATGGCTTGGAGATGGAGTTTATGAAGGTTATTTTGTAAGTACCGTTATGCTGCCAAAACTACTCTAAATTGGCTCAGCAACCAACAACATTTACATATATTATATGTATATATAACATTACATTATCACTTGCTATTAGTGACGAGATTTTGAGCAGGAAAAACCAATTAGGGCATCCACACCAACCGTATTAATCACCTACCCCTGCATTCAATTCCATCTACCTCCAACTACTCATTTTGTGCATTAATGGTGCTTCAGGGAAGCAGGGGCAAGTTTAAACAGACAAACCCACAAAAAATGCTTTTAAAATGCATTAAAAACTTTAATTATACATTTGTTGAAACTTTCAGGCTCACCAGGGACTTTATCAGCAAGTTACAACGCACCAAGAACTCGCTGAAACCATCTTTCTGTTATCTTTTTCTTCTCTGTTGGTGAGTTCTTGAACACTAGGAACTCGTTGTTCAATTATTTTTTTCTTCCTTCTTGCCTTTGTCACTTCTTTGCCTTGCCAACTTTCTGCCTTCTTCAACTTTTCCATGCCTTAGCCGTTTTTCATCTTTCCCCACCTTGTCGAAGATTTAAGCTCCATTAGTAACCATATCAATGATTTCCTTGGTTCCAAGAACCAATGGAATCACCAAAATCATCTTCTTTTCTTCCTTTGTCGGTGAGTTCCTGACCACCTAGAACTCGCCGAAAATCTTTTTGTCTCATCTTCAATTCCTTTGTTGGCAAATTGGGAGGGACCAGGAACACTGGAACCATTTTGGGGTTTTCCTTGGTTCCGAGAAGAGAACTTCCGTATCATTTCTTCTCTTCATCATGCATTTCAGGGATTGGGGCCCGACTAGGAACCAAGAACTCATTGGTGATTTCCTCGGTTCTAGGAACCAAGGGAATCGCTAAAATTTCCTTTTACTTGCTTTCTACTTCTTTGTCGGTGATTTTAGGGCAACTGAGAACACTGTTAGGGTTTTCTTTGGCTCCAAGAACAAGGAAAACTCTGCCTTGTTCCTGATGGGCCCTAAATAGCCGTCAGGACTCCAAACTTATAAATATTCAGGCTTTTCCTAGATTTTCAAAGGCATGAAATAGGGCAAAAACATAAGGGGCCACACTTAATATTTTTTGATGAATTTTAGACATAAAACAAGGCCAAAAAATCTAGGCACCAATAGTTGGCTCTGGTTGAGGACATGTGCCAAACTTGGCACAATGAGAACCAACTATCTTTGGGACAAACTACAAAAAGAAAAAACAATAGGCAGGAAACAAACCAACATATTTACAACGAGGGCATATATACAATCAAGACTTACAGTTATGGGCATGAAAGCACAAAAGGGAAGATGACTGTAAACAAATTTTTTGGTGAATTTGCTGCTAAAGTAATCTTCTGTTACAACAAGGAGTTTCAATCCAAGGGAGAAAGGTCTGTTGGGGAACACCGTGAGATTGAGTTCTGCATAATCTTCAAGCATTCTTCAAAGGGCGGATGGTATGGAGAAGAATAGCTAGGGAACTCGTGATGGGTAGAACATACAGAAAATTAAGTTATAGCAACCATTATCCCACAAATCTACAGAGTCTCCCCAACGAGAAAAACTAAAAGACAATAAAAATGTGAATAAGATTAGGTGAATGCAGCCTAAAAGGACTGGTAAATGCACTTTCTTGTAGAGGTTTATAAAGTATAGTATTAACCTCACCTCTACATGTGTTCTTAATAAGGTGAATTTGCGTTGATGACCAAAGACGATATGGTGGTTGTTCATTTGCAATTTATCTTTCTAGGTCCCTTAGGGGACCTTGCATTCGTATGCAACTCTGTTGGTCGAGCTCAACCAGATATTCATTCATCAAAGTTTCCAATTGCCATCTGCATCCATCTGATATTGCAATTGCCAAATTATTCTTTTCTCCAATCAGAAAACAAGCAATATCCAAGAACATTTGTTTTTCTTCATCATCTAAAGCATCATAGCTCACTCTCAGCCTATGTGTTATATCATTGGGCAATATTATAGAGATCTTATTCAAAATAGCCTGCCTATAATCCTTGCTAGACCTGCCATAGAGTTGTGCACCAAAGACCTTTAGTGGGAAAGGCAGTCCATTGAAAGCACTTAAGAACTTCTCAACAAGATCCTTGAATCCCCACAATGGAGAGGGTTATAAGAATGCATGCCAACAAAAGAGCTCCTTCGCATAAGTGGCATTGAGAGGTTTCTTTTGATAAATAATAGAGATGCCCCATGCTTTAAGATCATCCAACTTAGGTATGGTAACAATAATCAAATTTCCATTACCAACACTCTCTCTTGCTGGAAACAGAGTATCGAGTTGGTCTATATGATCCACATCATCTAAAACGATAAGCACATATACAAATCTCAAATAGCTTTTATGAATGTATTTTCCTCAGGGTTACACGGGGACGTGTCCCCACCTCCTCCAGCCCTGGAAACGTCCCCAATGACGTTTTAGGGACGGGGGGACGGTTGGGGACGTCCCTTTGGCATCCCCTGTAAACTCAAAAAATCCGAAACGTTTCCGTAACGTCCCCAATTTGCCAGACACGCTTGGTCAGTATATTTCAAAATATATTTAAGTATATTGAATTTCTTATACTTTAAATATTTTGAAATATACTGTCAAGATGTTTGAGATAGGTTCCAGATCCATCGGATTTAACATGTAGATTTTAGATTTTGGAGGATCCATCAAATTTCAGACTTAACCAATGTTTTAGGGTTTCAAGGTTTTAGACTTAGCCATTTTGTACCCAATTTGCTTTCAAATCAATCAAATACAACTAGACTCAACTTGTTTCTTTTATGTACTCATTTATTGACTCATTGGATGCATCTTATCATTGAATTTTGCAAAAAAAATGTGTTTTTAATGGAATTTAAGCAATTGAGTTTTCAATTTGGTGATTTTTTCAACTATATATATATATATATATATATATATATATATATATATATATATATATATCGCCGTCCCCGAAACGCGTCCCTTGTCGTCCCCCCGTCCCCGTCTCCGAAACGCCGTGGAACATAGATTTTCCTTCATCTACATTGTCGAAGGGTATGCTTCTGGCATCAAGGTTCTCCAAAAGCTTATTTTGTTTCTCATGCAGCCGCCCTTTTACTATAGCATCTCAAACATTGAAAAGAAAACTTGACTTACCTGTGGCTGAGCATCTCTTGTTAAAGGTTTCCATTGTGAGGGTAGTTTTACTAGAGCCACTCATACCCCAGAGTCCCACAATCTAAATCAAACCAGAAGATTGAAGTTTGTCTACTACTGAAACTAAGTATATGGCAGCAACACAGGCTAACAAGGAGAAAATCTGGCTTCATAGACTCTTGGGTGAGTTGCAGGTAAAAAAGGATAACATGGTGTTGCATTGTGACAACCTGAGTGCTTTACACTTAGCACAGAACTCAGTGTATCATGCCAAAATGAAACATATTGATGTACAATATCACTTTGTACGTGAGGAGGTGGAAGAAGGACAAGTCTCTTTGGCTAAGATATAAATCCAACGGATATTTTGACAAAGCCTACTAGTAGAGACAAGCTCATATGGTAAATAACTTCTCTTAGCTTGCACATCACTGTTGCAAATATGTGCCTAATCAATGTTGTCATTGATGTCAACATATTCTTGTTGCCATTGGTGTTAACTGTTTCCTAATCTATACTACTGAAACTGAGTATATGGCAGCAACACAGGCTAACAAGGAGGAAATCTAGCTTCATAGACTCTTGGGTGAGTTGCAGGTAAAAAAGGATAACATGGTGTTGCATTGTGACAACTTGAGTGCTTTACACTTAGCACAGAACTCAGTGTATCATACCAAAACAAAACATATTGATGTACAATATCACTTTGTACTTGAGGAGGTGGAAGGAGGACAAGTCTCTTTGGCTAAGATATAAATCCAACGGATATTTTGACAAAGCCTTCTAGTAGAGACAAGCTCATATGGTACATAAATTCTCTTAGCTTGCACATCACTGTTGCAAATATGTGCCTAATCGATGTTGTCATTGATGTCAACATATTCTTGTTGCCATTGGTGTTAACTGTTTCCTAATCTATTGCCTGTTTAGAAGACTGGGATGTTGAGGATATTGAGAAAATTAGCCTCGCCAGAAGAATTAAGTGAGTTACATATCTGTTTGTGAGAAACAGTGAAGACAGTGCAGTTCAGTGGAATAGATTGCTCTGCATTTCCAGTAAGATGAAGATCAGACTCTACAGATTAAAGGGTTTGTAGAGGATGGTCTGTAGTTGCTCCAGTCAAGTTTTGAGAGGTCCGCATGAAGTATTGGTGAAGTTATGGCCTTCTAAGTAGAACCGGGTTTTTCAGTTGTTCAGAGGAAACAGAGTGACAGTTAGTTGGTCCGGATTGCTCCGCATTGAAATATTACGGTCTGCAGTTCTAGAAGCATGTTTAGGATGTTGATGTGTATCCTCAACTCAAGTGGTTCGTGGTTTGGAGGTCCGCAAGCAATTTTTCTAGTGTGACAGTCATGGCAATCAATGTTCTTGAGTTCCGGTATGAAGATGCAAGTTATTCTGTTGATTTGAGGTGGTGCGGTTATTCCTGTTGATTTCATTGTGCTTGTAGGTGTCTCTGGATCGTGTTCCTATTGTGTTGGTGGTCCGCATTGAGTATTGAGCTCGTAGTTGAAGATTTCTCTTTGGGTGTTGTTGTTCTTTTAGTTTTGGCCGACCGGATGCTTTGTGTATGTTGCGGATGATCTAAGAGAGGTTCCATGAGGCGTGGCATGTTGTTTGAGGAAGATTCAAGTCCCAGCTATGTTTGGCTGATAGTATAATGATTTGCATTAAGTCAGATGGTTGTAGTGCTGACCTTGATGTTAATTCCAAGGTTGATGAAGCGTATAAATACTTGTGATCGAGTTGTGGAAATGCATCCTTGTGCAAAAATGATAAAATCCTAAGAAAGGTACAGAGGCAGAGCAGAGAAGAGGAGTAGAAGAACAAGAGCAATAAAGGATGAAGAGATAGTGAAGAAGTGTTTGGGGGCAGAGAAGAAGTTTTGTGAGCTTTCAATGGGACTGAACCAGGCATGAAAAAGATGCTAACTCTCAGTTCATTCTTTCTATAATAAACATAATATCTTGTAGGCAATGAGCCTCCTATAGGCAGTGAGCCTCTTTGAGCAGTGATCTCTGGGCAGCCCAAAGGCAAGTGCCTTCCCATTTCTTTTTAAGTACTTTTAACAGGGTACGAATTTTGTGGGTTAACCCCCACCGTGGTTTTCCCTTAACCAGGTTTCCACGTAAAAATTCTGGTGTTATGTGTGTTCATTTTGTTTCTGCTCATGTGTTGTCGATTCATACTTTAATATTTACATCATTAATCTGTTTGTAAGTTGAGAAAGAAGATTAAAATCAAAAAAGGTTAATTTTGAGGAACAACTGATTCACCCCCCCTCCTCAGTTGTCCGACCTAATTCCAACAATCACTTGATGATAGGCAGTAGTGGCATTGGTCTCTCAATAAGAGGAGTTATTCGCAAGGTAGAAACTTGACTTCAAGTGGGAGATAGTTGGAATGTGAAAGTTTTACTTATCCCAATACTGACGGGCAGTCAACAACAAGTACCACAGTAGTGTCTCAAGTACCTGCTCGGTGAGGCCAAAGGCCAAGGAATTGAAACCGAAAGTTGTTGGACAGGGGGTCGCAAGGGGGTTGGACGTGGCTGAGCCAAAAAAATTATATGGTCATATGCCACGTGTACACCATGCAAAATTGCATACGGAAGTGCCACTCATGCTTTTATGCATGAAAATCTATTTTTAGATTTGATTTGTATTTTGCATGTATTTTTCGTAGTTATTTAAGTTAGTCAAGCTTGAATGCCAAGGCATGAGAAAAGTTTTTGTAACTGCAAATTTTCTTCTGAGAACTAAATTGAGAGATCTTTGCCCATAGTTTTTCCTGGTACATTACCAGGTTTTTCACGTAAATATGTGTTGTCTATTTTGTGCTTTTTAAATTGCTAATTTATTGTTATTTAAATTCTGCACTGCTTATTTTTCTAATAGTTGGTATCATAGAAGACGGTTTTGTGCAAAAAATGTTTTGTGGGTTTTTATCTTTTTGAAAAGCAATGACAAGAGGCACAGTTACCAGATTTGAGGTTCAAAAATTTGATGGTTCCAATTTTGCTTTGTTGAAACTAAAGGTTCAAGCCTTATTACTAAAGGTTGGATGCACCTTGGCTCTCAAGGGGTCAGCGTCCAAACCTGCAGCCATGAAGCAAGAGGAATGGGATGAACATGATAACATGGCTAGAGCTACAATTCAGTTATCTCTAACTGATTAAGTTTTATTCAATGTTGCAGAGGAGAAAACAACACATGACTTGTGGACTAAGCTCGAAAAGTTGTATGAGACCAAGTAATTAGCAAACAAAATTCTATTACGACAGAAGTTATATAATTTGAGGATGCATGACAATTATGCAGTCACAGATCATCTCAATAATTTCAACACACTGATTAGCAAGTTGGCTTCAATGGAGGTGAAAATTGAAGAAAAGGATAAAGTGGGCTATACTATTGTGCTCTTTGCCTGAAACTTGGGATCAACTAGTTATGGCACTCAATAACTCACCACCAAAGGGCAAACTTATATTTGAAGATGTGGTAGCCACAATAATTTCTAAATATTCAAGGCGGAAGACATCTCAAGGGACTTCTTCCTTTGATGCCCTTGTGACAAGGGGAAGAACTCCAGAAAGAGAGAAATCTGAGCGTGGACAAGCTAAGTCAAAATCCAAAGGGTGGAAAAGAGTTAAAAGTTGGAACTGTGGAAAAATAGGGCATGTCAAAAAGGACTGTAGGTTGCCAAAATCAAACAAAGAAAATCTTATCTCACAGTCATCGGAGGCAAATACAGTAGAAGTTGAAGAACCATTGGAAGATGGAGAGGTGTTGTTTGCTAATTTGAGATGTTCATTTCATCATGTTTGGATCATTGATTCTAGTGTCTCTTTTCACATGACTCCTCACAAGGACTGGTTTTCTTCTTACCAGTCATGTGATGGAGGTATGGTTTACATGGGAAATGACAACTCGTGTGAAGCTATTAGTGAAGGAGAGTTCAAAATCAAGATGTTTGATGGGATTGTAAGGACTCTTCAGCATGTAAGACATGTACCAGGATTGAAAAAAATTTGTTGTCACTTGGAGTATTCGATGAGCAAGGTTACCGATTCAGTGGAGAAAATAGTTGTCTCAAGGTAACAAAAAGAGCGTTGGTGGTGCTAAAGGGAGAAAAGGTTGACAATCTCTACAGGTTGGTTGGAGAAACTTGTAGTGGAGAGGCTACATTGGTATCAAATGCATAAATGAATTCATTATCTACTTGGCATCAAAGGCTAGGCCAAATGAACGAACATGGTCTCAACATACTGCTAGATAAAAATCTTCTCCAATGTGCTAAATCTAAAGATTTGAATTTTTGTAAGCATTGTTTGTTTGGAAAATAGGATAGATTTAGTTTTTCTAGTTGCACTATCAGAAGTAAAGAAGTTCTAGATTTAATCCATTCAGATGCTTGGCAAGCACCTATTACATCAATTGGGGGTTCATCATATTTTGTTTCATTTATAGATGACTATTCCTGTAAGGTGTGGATTTATCTATTGAAGAATAAACTTAATGTATTTTCTTATTTTAAGAAGTTTAAAGCTTTGGTAGAGAATAAAAAAGGTAAGACAATTAAGTATCTTAAAAAAGATAACGGAAGGGAATTTTGTTTAGATGAGTTTAATTAGTTTTGCAGTGAGCATGGTATTGCAAGGCAATTGACGATTCCTAGAACACTTCAACAAAATGGTGTTACTGAAAGGATGAACCGTACAATTATGGAAAGAGCTAGATATATGTTGAGCATTGCTAGATTGGAGCAGAAATTTTGGGTTGAGGCTGTTAATACAGTCTATTTCTTGATTAATAGATCACCCACTACAGCTCTAGATCATCAAATTCCTGAAGAAGTTTGGACAGATAAACCTGTTGATTATTCCTTTCTTCATTTTTTCCGTTCTAATGTTTATGCTCATATTCCCAAAGAGGATATGAATAAGTTGGACGTGAAGTCCACGAAATGCATTTTTCTTGGCTATGCAAAAGGTACAAATGGGTACATATTGTGGGATACTATTGCCCGCAAGATTATTATTAGCCGAGATGTTTATTTTATTGAAAAATCAATGCAATAGCAAGGTACAGAAATTGTTCCAGTAGAGGTGGAAAAGTATGATGCTAACATGGAGGTGCTAGATGAAAATCAAAAAGATAATAATTAGAATCAATTATATGATGAGATTGAACAGCAACCAAATAAGCTAAAAGGTAACAGATTACCTCTTCTGAGGAGATCCACTAGAGTGATCAAACCACCAGCAAGGTACTCTCTTAATTGTAATTAAGTGTATACTTTACTTACTGATGTTGGTGAGCCTAGCTCATATCAGGAGGCTTGCGAAGATGAAGATGCAAATAAATGGAGAGAAACCATGGATGAGGAGATGAGAGCTCTACATGAAAATAAAACGTGGAAGCTTGTGCAATTGCCTAAGGGGCAAACAACTATTGGCAACAAGTGGGTCTTCAAACTGAAAAAGGATATAAATGATAATGTGGAGCAATATAAAGCTCGGTTGGTAGCCAAGGGGTATGCACAAAAATCTAGTATTGTTTTTGATGAAATATTTTAACCTACGATGCGGTTAAGTACAATTAGAGATGTTTTGGCTCTTGTTGCTAGTCTTGATTTGGGGTTACAACAGCTAGATGTTAAAATGACTTTCTTGCATCATGATCTATCTAAGGAAATTTATATGTAGCAACCAGAAGGTTTTGAGAAAAAACACAACTAGAATCTAGTACATGCAAATTGAAAAAATTGTTGTATGGTTTGAAATAGGCGCCAAGGTGTTGGTACAAGCAATTTGATTCCTTCATGATGAGTTTGGGTTTTAGTAGATGTGAGGTTGATCATTGTGTCTACTTTAAAAGGTATGAAGATGACAGTTTCATTATTTTGCTTTTGTATGTAGATGATATGTTGGTAGCAGGTCCCAACATGCATAGAATCATCAGGTTAAAAACTCAGCTTGCTAGGGAGTCTGAAATGAAGGACTTCGGAAATGCAAATCAAATTCTTGGAATGAGGATTACACAGAGACAGAAAGAACAAGAAGATTTGGTTGTCATAGAAGACCAATGTGGAGAATATTTTGCAGTGCTTTAATATGCAAAATGCACAACCAATTAGCACTCCATTTCCTATTCATATTAAATTGTCTTCAGAACGGTGTCCTAGCATAGAAGCAGAGAAGACACAAATGTCTTGTGTATCGTACTCATCAACAGTTGGTAGTCTTATGTTCACCATGGTTTTCACCACACCAGACATTACACAAGCAGTGGGAGTAGTCAGTCATTTTACTGCAAATCTAGGTTGTGATCATTAGACGACTGTGAAGTGGATTCTCAGGTATTTGAGGGGCACTTCTGATGCTGCTATTTGTTATAGTGAGAGTAGTCTTCAGATTAGTGGATATGTATATGTGGATGTTGGTGGAGATAGAGATAAGACAACATCTACTACAGGTTGTGTTTTCTCCTTACTAGGAGGTGTTGGTTGGGTTTCAAAGTTGCAGATAATGGTGGCTTTGTCTACTACTGAAGCTGAATATATGGCAGCAACATAGGTTTGCAAGAAGGCAATCTGGCTTCATAGACTCGAGTGAATTGCAAGTAAAGCAAGATAACATGGTGTTGCATTGTGATAGCCAGAGTCCTTTACACTTAACACAGAACTTAGCTTATCATGTCAGAATGAAACATATTGATGTACAATATCACTTTATACGTGAGGTGGTGGAAGGAGGATAGGTCTCTTTGGCTAAGATATAAATCCAACAGATATTTTGACGAAGCCTACTAGTATAGAGAAGTTGATATGGTGCAGAACTTCTCTTGGCTTGCAGATCACTTGATGATAGGCAATAGTGGCATTGGTCTCTCAATAGGAGTTATTTGCAAGGCAGAAACTTGAGTTCAAATGGGAGATTGTTGGAATGTGAAGTCAGTTTTACTTATCCCAGTAGTGACGAGCAGTCAACAAGTACCACGGTAGTGTCTCAGGTACCTGCCTGATGGGGCCGAAGGCCAAGGAACTAAAACCGAAGGTTGTTGGACAGAGGGTTGCAAGGGAGTTGGGTGTGGTCGAGCCGAATTTTTTTTTTTTGGTGATATGCCACGTGTACACCATGCAAAATTACATGTAGAAGTGTCACTCGCGCTTTTATGCATGAAAATCTTTCTTTAGATTTGATTTGTATTTTTCATTTATTTTTCGTGGTTATTTAAGTTAGTCGAGCTTGAATGCCAAGGCATGAAAAAAGTTTTTGTAACTGCGAATTTTCTTCTCAGAATAAAATTGAGAGATCTCTCAGAATAAAATTGAGAGATCTTTGCCCGTAGTTTTTACTTAGTACATTACCAAGTTTTCCACATAAATCTGTATTGTCTGTTTAGTGCTTTTTATTTCTAATTCATTGTTATTTCAATTCTGCACTGCTTTTTTTTCTAACAGACTTACCTGTAGCTGAACATCTCTTGTTAAAGACTTCCAGTGCAAGGATAGTTTTACCGGAGCCACCCACACCCCAGATTCCCACAGTTTGAATCCGGTCAGTAGATTGAAGTGCAATTGTGTCAAAGTTTTGCAAAGCTTCATCCAGACCCACAGGATGCTTGGCAACCTGTAACGTCACCTTGTTCAATTCTTTCATTACACGATTTACCACATTCTCAACACCCTCTGCTCGTCCGTGAACATGTGAAAAAATACTAAATAAATGGAACAACTAAGAATAAAACGAACTGAAATGTATGCTTGGAAAGATTTGAAAAGATAAAGCGTGAAGCGGGCTTTTAATTTGACGGCCACAATGCTTTCCAAGCAATTTTTTAGTGACTGATATTTGTTTTTCGTTGCTCTTCATAAAAATGTAAACCTTCGAATATACGCATATAAACACAGAAACAGGAATATACGCATATAAACACAGAAACGGTAATATTAACTGTAAATTTTAAATAAACACATATACATGTCATTTATCTGCTCCAGTTAATATATAATATCAATTTTAAATAATTATAGATATTATTTTCGAGTAATATGTTTTTTTAAAATTAATAGTTATATATAAATTGGAAATTGGAAATTTATATATTAATGCTTATAAGTAAATAAAATAGATTAATAGAATTGTAAGAAAAATACATTAAATCAGAATTTGTAGAAAAAAAAGGATAATTCATAATTTTTAAAGTTTTTAGAATGAAGGTTGGAGAAAAAAAATTGGAAGTAAACATTAAGACAAGAATTGTGTTGATAACTCTTAAAAATACAAACTATGTACTGGATTAGCTAAGCATCTTTGATCATAATAAATAAAATTTTCTAGAAAACTATAATTTTAGACAATATACCTGTCACAAATTTCATAATACAGTAGACACATAAAAGTAAAAGTTATAAACTAGCACTTGCACCCATAGCAGGTTCAAGGAATACGCCGATAGGAACAACCCACGAGTTTAGAAAAGATTTCGGCATTTATTTTTGTACAGCGTGAGACAATTCCGAGCACTATAATGCTCACATATAAAAGCCTATCGACTAATTAAATTATTCCAAGTGAATGGTTAATTATAATAATAAAAATATGGATATAAGTATTTTACTATTAAAAACTAAAAAGCATGTAAACAAGTGTCACTGTTAAACTCTTAAGGGAAGGAAAAGCATTGACGTAGTTACTCAATATTCTTAATGATACCGCCCATATAACATGAAACTTCTTGGAGTGCCAGTTTCCGCATATATTCTGGAGTATATCTACCCTTCTTTTCATGCTTGGAGAAGGCATCTGCATATTTTCCTTTTCCTAGCCATATTAAATCACGTTGTGGCTATATAAATGGAAGCAGCAGCCATGGCTTCTTCTAAAGCTCTAGGCAATAAATCCCCAAGCTTCAGCTCATCTTTGTTCAACCCTTGCAGCCCTGTGGCATCTAGGAAATTGTAGATCTTGCTGGCTAGCATGTGTCTGACATCTTGTCCATAATGATTTATGTATACATCGTAGGGCATGTGTTTTGTTCCAAATGAAGATGCAACAAAACTAGAAGCAGCTGGTATTAATTTACCAAAAGCCAAAGAAGGTTAGGCGATTCTTAAGGCATCAAAACCATGTAGTATGGGATACACTTGTTCGGATGCAGGAGAAGCAGGTAGGACAATTCTTAAGCTATCAAAAGCATTTTGTAGACCATACTTGGGTTGTCCAGCAGTGTTAGAAAAGGCTGCCATTATATACAAACTAGCAGTTGTACGAAATTTACGCGCAACGAATTCGTTGATAGGGTGAAATATTGAATAAAAATATGATTGTTTTTTTGACTTTTATTAAATAGAATAAATTGGTAAAACCCATTTTTTTTAAAATCATTCAATCTCAAAAACTTTCAAGCAAACCTTTTTCCTAAAAGAAAATGACAAAAGTGGTGCATAACATATTACTGATGCAACTAAAACAACCAGAAATGGACTGTGGTTTGTTACATGCATGGTTTCACTTTCTAACAGCCAGAATCATAACAAAATTTATACCTTGAACAGACAAGGGCAAACAATAAGGTATAAATCTCAGGTCCTCCTTAGTTCTAAACAATGTTCAAAAAATACTGCTCTGAAAAACAACTTCTAACTATCAAAAAATAGATCCAAGAATAATTTGGAAAACTCTTTTCTTAAGTTGTTAATGCCTTTTGATCTTGTTATGTGAGTAACCTTTGTTGTAATCTATATATATATATATATATATATATAATCATTCATTATTATTTATTTTTCCTTGTATTCTCTCTCATTGGTGGGTTTTGAAGAGTATGAAACTGTCAAATGGAGGAAGTTTTGAAAAAATGATACAACTCTTCAAATATGATTAGCAACTATTAATAAACTAGTGGATGTTATATTTGTGAATAATTACAACATTATCATTTATAAACCTTTTAAATTAGAACTATCAAGAGTATTCCATCAAAATAGTAATCTGCAAAATCTGCAAGGTTAAGAGATGGATTCTTAACTGTCTTTTGAATTTGACTAATTTGTAAAGTCTGTTGTGAAATCTATCTAGTGCGTATTTTTGCAATCATTGCATACCATGAGACTACAGTTCATTTAGGTATTTTGTCAAACTTTTACATGCCCTGGATCCTGTGCTAAGTTGTTTTTTTTTTCCTTTTACTTGCCTTAGTGACAAAGGATGTTGGGTATGTGATGAGAGTGGTTTCCCAGCGGTTGTGAGGCGGTTTTAAACATTATACCCAAGGGAGAGGAGCCAGCGCCAACGCGTCCAAAATACCCAACGACCACTGGCAGCTCACACGTGTATGGAAAACTCAGAGAATGTGTTACCCAAGATCTGAAATTAAAAAACTGCTGACGGAAAAACAAAAACGGCGACCGAGTTTCTGACTAACGAAGCTGCCGGATTCTGAACAAATCCGATGATCGCGAAAATTTCCGATCAACTTCGATTCCCATTTAAATAGCCTATCGGCTAATTAGAACAAAGGAGAATGCTAATAAAAGCGGCTTGGTGTTTGAAATGCTTAAGAGGCTACTTGGATGATGCTTTGCTATAAATTGAGGCTCAAAGAAACAAGGAAAACAGATAAAGCTGGCTTAATGCGCTTGAAAAACCCAAATAAAAGAAAAAAAAAAATTTAAAAAGAGCTAATGGGAATGGTACGATTCAAAGAAACCGATATAATTGCATATTAATAAAGAACAAAGAAATGAGCAAACCACGTAGCAGAGAATAAGGGGGAGAATATTTGTGCAGAAAATCGCAGGTAAGGAGTGCAGAAGCATCTTTTGTCTCTTTCACCCACTTGTAACATGAAAGAAAATGTTAGAAGTGGGCTCCATGTTGAATGATGTAGAGCCAAACGCAATTACTTTCTAAAGGGTTAATAAAAGTTAAAAAATAAAAAAAATAAAAAAACTTGACCAAACGCATAAGAGTGGATACAAAAGCATCTCGATTCTTTGTCCACTTTCTCCACTAAACTTTGTTAGAGCTGTGGAATTTCTCTTTCGAAAGGAATTGTCTTGTACCGTCTTAATTATTAAAGACACCATAGCCCAAATGACCTTCAATATAACTAGTACTTGCACCTATAGGAGGTTCAAGGAATACGCTAATAGGAACAACCGACGACCTTAGAAAATTTTCCGATGTGAATTTCACGGCATGAGACAATTTCGAGTACTATAATGTTCACATATAAAAGCCTATCAGCAAAAAATATAATTTACCTAGTCAACCTGGAACCTTAACTTTTTCCCTAGAAATGTAAGGGAGAAAAGTGTTTTTTCTTTACATTTACTGTGTTCATGTTTTAATTACAATGTTTTAATAGTTAAATTGTCTTGTTTTAAATATAAGTTGATTTTACTTTTAAATTTTATCATTCAATCAAATTTTTCTCAGCTTTTAATTGTGTAAACTATCTTTTTTTACAAATATCTATATATTTTAGATAGAATAGTGGATGTGGTTTTGTCTATTAGATAGATTCGCATCTGCAATCTAGTCTTCCTAATTTAAATTCCATGTTTACTACTTCTAAGTTGACCACCTCAAAAAATCAACCATCATCTATCATCTTACATGCAAAATATTTCAAATTGAGCACCTAGTATCTTGTATTTAAGGGAAGTCCTAGAAATCATTGTAACTCATCAAACTGTTGGATAAGAACATCCTCTCATAACATCAAAACGTTATCATAGAGCTTCGCATCAGCATGATTATCATCATAGGCACTTGAATACTTGCTTGGTAGGTGTTTTTTCTGTTCATCAGCAAAGAAGGTGACTTGTTATCAAGGAAGCTCTAATTCTTCCCTCTACATAGTTGACAAATCTCCCAAGGTACCTTTTAGCACCACTCATCTCAAATACTGACACATTCATAGGCACATAGATATAACAATACGCGTATGACAAAACAAAGTAGTAGATGACAAATCCACACAAAGACAAAGCATCCCAAGACTAATCTATAGGCACAACCTCATCCAAGTTTGGAGCATAACCCCCCTCTATTTAGGTTGTATTGGTCTATAATTTGCCCTTTTTTCTCTTCCAAATATCTACATCCTAATGATGGATCACAGAGTATGATCCTAAATGTTGATGCCAAAAATCATCACAGAATTAAATCTTGAAGCATGAATGAACAATATTATAGATTGTGGAAAATTGATGTTTTTAAGTATGTGAATAGTTAGAATAATATAGATCCAATAGAAAAATCCAAATCCTAATCATCAAGCATAGTGTTGACACTCCAAATTGTTCTCCACAATCCTAGAAGATGGACTCAAGACCTAGATTCAACAACGAATTGTCGATCTAGGATGATGAGACAAAACACATGATTAGATCGTGGCAATTAGGGGCCAATTGAGAGAAGTGGGTAACTCCTCTAAACGTTTGGCTCTACAAAGCTAAGGAGGGTGATCCTAGAGGTCTAAACAAGACAACTAAAGAGAAATAGTTAGCAAAATTGGTCTTCAACAAACCATACCCCGTGTATATGAAAACCCTAAAGATTTGTCACTAAGATTTCAATATATTGCCTTATTGATGAGCATGCCTAAAAGACCTCTTGTAGTAGATGAATAATAATAGGTTACACATGCAATAAAATATGTAAAATAAATATTTACTCCCTTGATTAATGGACCCTTATGCTTTACTTACTTCATGTGCAACCTAGAATTCCATACACACATAACCCTTTGAAAGTGTAGAGCTTAATCATAAGCTTTTATAATATATAGTAGAATTTTATTTTGTTGTGTTAAATAAAATGGCAACTGTACAAGTATAACTCTCTAAATGAATATCAAGCCCAAGCTCTCAAAAGATTTATCACAAATTCATAGTATTGAGTTATTCATATATCTAGGAAATAAACTATTCTACTCCTACAAGGAAGAAAGGAACAATGTTTGAAAAAAAGAAGCTTTGATCATATTACCAATGAGGATCATTGCCTTAGTTCATTGAGTGATAGAGTCATTGCCTAAAGAAAAATGCAACCACTATTATAAATCTAAAATAGAGAACTAGCACTACACCTTGTCATTCAAATGTAATGCATAGACTCAAGAATCTTCACACAAGATCAAGTTTACTGTATTAATCCATCATTGCTCAAAGGCATCCCATGTATGTTATTGTGAAAAACCTTTACACAAAATACATTGACAAATTTTTATAGTTGTTGTGTGAACTAAATAGTTACAAAGAGTAATTAGTCATCAAATGTGTCTTTAGAGACCTATACAATCCCCTAAAACATCTCAGTCATTTGAGGATACACCTAAATCATGAATAAGATACTTCTAGACTACACCTCCTTCAAATTTATAAATAATGAATACACAAACCCAAAACTAGACATACCACATTTGACACCTAAGAATATCCTAAACCAAAGGACACCTATATAGATTTGGCCTAAGGCCCCAAGTAAATTATAGATAAATCCAAATAATGGAAAAAGACCTATTCTCATGAGAGAAACTTGATTAAATAACATCATGAGCTACCCTAAAACTTGTAAGATGTTGTCACTTGCCACAAATCTAGAGCACTACTGTTATGTCAGAAAATGCCCCCTTGGGGGCTTTTCCCTCTTAAGGTTTAGCTCTCAGATCATGTAATTGCATTTAGAGCATCTTGCATGTTATTTCTAACTCCTGATGAGAAAACCCTTAGGTCTTGTGACAGATAGGACCTAGGGGGCTACACTTTAATGAATCCTGAGCAAAAATGGCAAGGTGGACTTGGGCACTAGCAGCGTAGTCTAGCCCCATTTTGGGTCTATCCTAATTTCAAATGTCAGTTTAGTGACCGTTAATTAGGTCCTATGCCGACATCTAAAATTTCAATTGCGAAATTCCTAGAGGGAATCTCTGTAGTTGCATATATAAGCATGATTAAGTTTCATTTGCAAACTAGATGGAAATTTGATAAGCATTGTGATTTTGTGAAAGTGATTCAAGGCATTCATTGTGTTGCAGAGCAGTACTTTGTTATTATTGTGTTTGTGTTTGCAGATTTGACATCCATCTCCTCATGGCATGAAGAGCATCTTCCTTACATGAGATCTTCACTACAAAGTGATATCTATTGTGTTTTCAATCATTTATCATTTTAATTTTTGCCTCTACCCTGTCAGGATACGCACTCTCATCTGACAACGGTTTTCGTAAGACTTGAATGTCCCTCCAGGGCTTGACCGAGGCAAGCCTTTAAACACCACAACCCCCTCCCATACTCCTTGTGATTGCAGGTTACATGTGTCACATCCGGAAGGAGTGGAGTTGCAAGGAGTGGAAGACATCAAGGATTTGGGATCTGAAAAGAAGCAGCTAGTGTTTTTCCTAGACTAGGGCGCTAGTCCACGTGTCCTCCGCAGTTAAATTCCCAAAAATGGAAGTTGCAGTACAGATCAATGTCGGAAGGAGATCAAGATTCTGCAAAGAAACAGGTACCTTGGACTTGGGCACTAGTCCTTGTTGTCCTTGACTTCTTCGCCTTCCAAACTTCCAAAAACAATGAGTTAAATATCTTTATCCTTTACCTCAGTCTGAAAGGATTTGCTGTAATTTGATAATTTGCTCACTGATTTGCATAATTTGGGTTTCTAAGTGCAATTGAGCATTAGATAGAGACATTGTTTGATACATCCAAGAATTCACAGCTTCCCAAGTGGCAACTCAACCTTATAGGTGATTGCTCTCACTTAGTGGAGATTCAACTCGATTGATAAGCCCTTGGAATGTTTGTAGGGAAAGGAGGATTTTGCATAAACCCTTTTAAACAAAAACACTACTAAACATTTTAGCACCACCTCCTTTTTCCTCCAAAATATTTTGGTGAACCCATGTTTTTAAACTTTTTGGTACCTTGTTGAGTGTTGTTTGATAGATTTGCATTCATTCCTCTTATAGCATTTGAAAAACTACAAAAATTTAGGTGATTAATATTACTGTTATAATATGCTGCACCTCCTAAAATTATTTACAACACCCCTTTTACTAGGCCTTTGCATGGAAAATTGTTGAAAATTTGCATATTTTAGCACATTTTCATTAGGTTTTGACTTGTCATCACTCTAGGTTTGCCTTAAAAGCATGTTGTGAAAGATATTGCTGCATCATTGGACTGTTATTAGGCATATTATCTACTGCCCCTCTTGAAATTTTTCACAACACCTTTTCTCCTAGTATTTTGCATTGAGAAAAGTTGAAAAATCAAGCATTTTAGGTCATTCTCATACATACTTTTGCATTTGTTCTTGCATAAGTTTTGAAAACCTTTTGAAATCCAATTTAAAATCCATTTGAAAACATACACATGGCTTCTCAATACAACAATAATGCTAGGTTGTGAGGCCCACCCTTGTGCGACTGGAAGTAGTTGCCCTTTTAGACCTTGTTGTTTTACTTCACCCTAGCTAAGGGTTCGATCTATGGAGTTGTGGCCCTATCTTGTGATATATGAATTATTGAAGGATGGAGCTATATCCCACATGCGTGATTATATTGTAAATTCGATAATGTTGAATGTGTTATTGATGCAATTGAAATGATTTAGTTAGATGGTTTATGCCTTGTGGATGTTTAGAATATCATGTTAGATTTCATTTTATGCTATGATGTTTATAGGACATGTTGGATGAGATGCAGATGATATGTTGGTAGTGATTTGATTTATGGTATCTCTTGAGTTATGCGAGTTGGATTATACTTGTGAATTAAGGGTGAATTGTGAAATATGTGAATAATGGCATGTGGATATCATGGATGTTATACTTGCTTATGCAAACATGTGTGTGTATGTGCAGTTCTTTTCACTTCAGCTATATTACCATGTTCTATTAATGTGTTCGTGGAAGTGTGCAGGTTACTTTCCATGCCCATGAAAAATCAGAGGTCTAATAATAACCACATGTATATCCATGTTAAGCTGACCTAGTCCCTAAGTTGGACTAAAATCAATTGTGTTTGAGAATGTTGACTATTGTTGTAATTGATTTATGAGTAGATTTGTAAAGTTTACATTTTTTACTTTATCTCTTGATGTGTTGTAAAAATTGTAATGTTGGGTTTGTACAATTTTTAGTGCTAAATGTTGAAGCCATTTTCAAGTGAATTTATGTGTTCCCTAATGTTATTAATGGTCAAATATTGACCCTAGGTCATACCCCTAGGGTCTAGGACCATTCCTAACATGTTTAAACTTGATTTGAACCATGTATGGTCACCCAAACTTGACCCTTGAGTCAAGTGACGAGTTTGGAAAATGTGAGAGGTGGTTGGAAGGTCACCATCTCACTTAACCATACCTCACCCACTTGGGTAAGGTTACCCTTGCTTCACATGCTTTATAAGCTTCTTGAAGCTTCTCACATGTGTGAGACCTCTTCCCTATGTGTGAGAGCACTTGTGGGGAAGAGTGTAGCTTAGTTGAATAAGAAAGTGACAAGTGCCACCTCCTCATTCATAAGAAACTTCCTCTGTATGCTCACATCTCCCTATGCTCTCACACGTGTGAGAGCATTTGTGGGAGAATGTGTAGCTTTGTGGAATGGGGAGATGACAAGTGTCACATCCTCATTCTTGTGGGGTTATGAGGAAGGGTATGTGGATGGAGGAGAGGGTGACAAGTGTCACCTTCTCATCCATTAAGGTTTGTGAGACAACTCTATTTATCTCTCTCATTGAGAAGAGAGGAGGTTTCTTGCTTTTCATTATTTTTGCTTTGTGTTGGGGTTGGAGAGAAGGACTTGGAGACATTGGGAGGAAATTGGGAGGACTCGTGGAATAGCTCTTCACCAACATCCTCCATCCTTGAAACTTGAGAGGTATTGCTCAAGGCTTCAAGCCATTTGCTTACTTGTTTTTTTACTCGTGCAATGTGTTTATCAATGTTTTTATACTTATGTTATTTTAGTTTTTATGTGTTGTGGGTTTAAAGGGTTGTTTGGGTGAGCTCTCCTTGTGAGAGAGCTCACCTTTGTGTTGTGTGAGAGAGGTGTGAACCTCCTTGGTTCCCCTCAATTGTTTTGGTATAAGTTTTATGGCCATGGGCCTTATTTGAAAGTTTGTGAAGTAAAAGTTTAATGGCAAGACTGCCTTTGTGATGGTATTATGAAAGTATATGGCAAGAGGCCATGGGATTATGAGTATATTGAGAATTATTGAGTTTCATGAGTTGGGTCAACTTTGAGTGAGAGTAGTCCACTCTCTCACCTTTAAAACTCATTTGCAAAATGAGTTAGTTCTGTGTCTTGGTCTTGGATGGGTGTTGTGGTGTTTGGTGTGTATGTTTTGTTTACTTGTCGCATGAGCCTTGGTTATTGGAAGGCCTCCTAACTTGGGGGTGGCCTATTTGTAGGACTAAGGTTTGGAGGTGAGCTCTCCATGGGCTTGGAGAACTTATTTTTGTGTTTTGTAGGTTTTGGTGGCTCTTGGAGAAGATTTGAAGTTTGGGAGTTTTGTGGAGAGTTTAATAGTCTTTGTGTAATGTAAAATATAAGGCATAGGTGCCTTGGCCTACTTGGGCTTGTGTTTAGTTTATATGTTGTAATGAGGGTAAATTTCTCTCTTATGAACCTATGTTGTAAATCATTTCTTATCAAATAAAATTTGTTTCTTTCTCGTTATAATGGGTGTGTGAAAGTTTTGCCTTATTATGCATTGAAGAAAAATATAAACATATAATAGGGTGGAAGGAAATATCTCTTTCCCTTTTCCTCTCTTTTCTAATTAAATTTCTTTTGGGTTGAAAAGAATGATTATGCCTACTTGTTTTAATAATTGTGTAGATTAAAACAAATACATGTGGTTTTAAAATAAATAAATAAATAAATAATTTATATATATCATGCCTATGATATTGGAAAACTCTTTCCTTCTCCTTTCATAAAAGTTGTTATGATATATCTTGATGTTTTTTTTTATATATAAGCTTACTATTATTGTAGGCACCATAATACCTCTAGGGTTTTGAGATTTCTTCCAAAGTTTTTTTTAAGAAAAAAAATGGAACCGGCCCTGTGACGGCGTGTTTGGTGCAGGAGTGAGGAGGGGGACAGGACCCCGCCCCTTTTCTCCTTTTAAACTATGTTATGTCTGTTTTATTGCAACGGAACTTAAAACATAGTTCCGCCCTTGAAGATGCATTCGGCCTCAACTCTGCCAATATTAAAATCCACTGTATTTTTTTATATTTGTCTGCAACTTTTGTTATTTTATCAAGTCTCTTATCTATTTGCATTCGGCCCTAATGCAGATGTATATATATATATATATATATATAGTAATTTGTGGGTATTCTGTAAAAAAATATATGTATGTATACTCACTGTAAAATGAAAAGGGTCCTGTCATTTACTTGTATATATATATATATATATATATATATATATATATATATATATATATATATATATATTTCTATGCATAAAATAAATTCCCTGCTTGTTTTGATAAATAAAACCAGAGAGTTAGGGATTTTTGAAAATACATTTTAGTTAGAAAATCAAATATTTTTGCTTTATGGAAAACAATTAGAAAGTAGAATTTTTGTTAGTAAACTATATTTACGAAAACCTGTGCATTGAAAACAATTTAGAACACTAGAAAATTTTTAAAAATGGATTATGAAACAAAGCAAATTTTAAAACCTGCAACAAGGAAACAAAGCAAACTTAAACCTCCAACAAATAAACCTATAGAAAAAGAAATATGTTAGAAAGCATTAAAACAATTCTTTTTAAATCTTCTTTTTGGGAAAATCCTTCTCACTTGGGAAAGGACTCTCCCATCTCCCTTACTTTTTGCACCCTACACCCAATAAAAAGCAAGTTAGTTGTGACTGCAAATAGGAGATGAGATTGCTTGTATAAACATTTTTTTTAGGGTTAGGTGCCCTAAAATTTAGGAGAATGTTTAGCAACTTTTAACCTTGGGTTGTTTTCCTTAATCCCCACTTAGAGAGGGTGGATTTTAATTTTTATTTATGTGTGGGAGTTTATTTTTTTTGTGCAACATTTTTATTTTATTAATCCTTTTGGATGTTTAAATCATTTGATTAAATTCCTTGGGTGGAAAACCTTTGGTGAATACTTTGGTTGGGATCGTATTATTAAATTTAAATTTTGTTTTAAAAATATATAGTGCTAATTAGTGTGTTGGTCAATTAGATTATTTTAAATGTATTATTTGTATAGCGGCCTTATTGAATTTATTTCATGTAATTATTTAATTTCGTTTAATTTTAAAAAGATATGGTTATTTTTATTTAAAGTGGGATTTTTGGATTTTAGTGAAATGTGCTTTTATGCCTTTATTTAATTCTATTGTTTTGTTTTCAAAAAGGAAAAAGGCATTTAAACTATGTTAAAATTAATAAAGTGTTTGGTATTTAATTCTTCATTCTTTTCAAACCTTATCTTAGCAAAGTGAACAATTTTTTTAAAAGTCTAGATTTAATTATTTAAGCCTCCTAGTTAATTATTAAATCTCCAGAAGTGTTTTCAAATCTGTTAATTAAATGGTTGAATTTTGTTAATTAATCCCTCTAGTGCTTTATTCAATTCTCTAAGGGTAAAATAATTTAGTGAATTTAATTTATGTAAATATTCCATTTAAAATTTGAAAGGGGTTGATGTGTAGTTTAAATTTAATTTAATTTTTGCAACTCTCCCTTAGTTGATGAGATGGCATTAAGCTATCGAAATCACTAGGGAGATTTAATTATTTTTAACCCGTTACGCTGCCAAATTTTCCCTAGACTTTAGATGTATAAATTTAGTTAATTAATTCGATTTGTTGCACCCTTTTTTGCATTATGTGTTGATTAAATGCCTTGGGTTGTAGATAGATTTGTGGCATTAATTTTTAATGTTATTTTATAGGTTTATAATTGTTCTTATGTTAGTTTTCAATTCACATAGAAATCATTTCCACCTCTTTTAGGAAAATTGGGGGTTGGATCCCGAAACGAAAGCCAAGCCTCTTAGCGTCGCTCCATGCGACGCATACCCCCTTAGTGTCTACCACGAAAGCCAACCCTCTTAGTGTCGCTCCACGCGACGCATACCCCCTTAGTGTCTACCACTTCGTAGGGATTGTGAAATGAGTTCACATTATCTCGATTTTGGATTGACTTCCCCGCCTTCAGGCAGTGTGCCTAACGCAGGTTGCTAACGCAACTACATTGCATACGTGTGTCGCAAAGCGCACTTGATGCGTGCGAGGGGTTTTTAGAGTCAGATGGAAATTTTTTTGATAATTCGTGTCATGACCACATGACATGTGGTCATGACATATGATTATCATGTCATAACCACATGGCAAATGTGGGCATGACATAGGCTTCCTCCTAGGCCTCATTTGAAAAGACGGGCCCTTGAACTTAAAATAACATTTACACCTCATGATAAAGAAATGGTAGATACTGAAGGGCCCCTTTACATTACAGTGAAAATAATGGAAATACCTATGTATGGAACACCCATAGACCCTAATTACATGACTAATGTGGTTACAGAAGAGTTCCTTCTTAAACATGATTTGGCACAAAACTATTATGACCCGTCGGATTTGAGAATTAAAACGCATAATGGATCTTTGATGAAAACATTTGGATTGGTCAAACTACTAGTCTCAATTTATGATAAAGTCATAGATCAGTTATTTGATGTTATTCCCGTATTTGACCTCTTTCATGTAAAACTAGGACACCCATGGCTTAAGGCTATGAATGTCGTCCCTTCAACTATTCATAAATGCCTAAAATTCCCTTTCCATGGAGAGATCCGTATTGTCCGTCGTAACACATATCAACCTCCAGCTAAGAGCAAGAATTTGACCCTTGATTACTTTTGAACGCAACCTGAAACAGAACTCGAGTCACGAAGAGACCAATCTTTCCTAAATTACAGATGATACAAAGCAAAACAACTAGCTAGAGTGGCCATGCCTCCTTTACAAACAATGAGGGATGAACAACATGTGTTTCAGGTTCCCCTTAGAGCAAAAGAGAAACGAAAACAAGACTACTATGAATATGATGAGATAATTGGTGTGATAGATGTGGATAAGGAAAAGTTTCATAACTCACCTCGTCCACGGAGAGATGGTATCTACGCTGAGGTTCCCCTTCTGACATCCTTACAAGGATCGAGAGGCTTTTATAGACAACAAAACATTCCATCGAGAACAATGAAATTTGAACATGGTGCCTCCTCCTCTAATGTACAAAACTCTATGGAAAAGCATGATGATGCCTTTGAAGAAATAAGTAGTAAAACAAGAAGGAATAGACAAGCAAAAGAAAGGAGGAGAAGACAAGCTTTTGCCCAATGATTTGCCGCTCAACAAGAAAACATTCGACCAAACATTGAAACAAACATAGAAAAGCTCAACACTGAACAATTGGAAGATAAGAACAAAAGTTGGGCTATGGTACCTTACACACCTCTTTCCTCTAGCATCCGAGATTGGGAAGAGGATGATTTGTTCAATGACAACCCTTAGTTTGGTTGTCCCTATAGGTATTTCTAACCCTTTACCTCTGTGATGTATTTCCCCCATGATGTGTTATGTGTTGTTTAGGCCTCCTAGGATGACCCTTGATACTTTCGTAAGGTCAAGGATACTGGGAGACCACCTCTGTTATGACCCTTCTTCTACTTGTATCATCATTCTTCTATATTGTTTCTCCTCTATTTTTGTTGTTGTGTGTTGTGTCTTACGGACATAGTGTTGTAGTTGGTGACTCGAGGGCACCCTCCTACGTGACTATCCCTAAGGCACTTATTTCTCCTCTCTTGATTTATTGTTTCCCTTCCTCTAGTGTTTCTATCTAACGAGCAGATGACGAAAAACATAATCTATTGATGCGGACCTAGTGTCCCTTTAGCGAGTAATCAAAAAATGGACCTAGTCCATACATGATGATGGGGTTTGTATATATTATCTGATACTTGGCTAGTAGAATCACTCCATGTGATCATGATACTTTCTTATCACACTTACAAAACATAAAAATATTGTTGCTCCGTGCACTTTGTCTATCTTGAATCTTGCATTACTCGGTTCTTTATGTGAATGATCATATGCATTGTTGTTTATCATGATTATATGGACACTAACACTTTTCTTGCAGGAATGTGTTTGTGGGAACATTTGATGATCGTAAAGTACATGTCACCTCCGAGGGGCATGGGCTTTACAAGAGCTCGTGTTCCCTTGTGTGTTTTCTTCCTACCTTAACATGCTTGATATCGGTGCACTACATCAACCACCTTAAGGTGGGGGCATATATAAGGTAAGTTGTCTGTTGTAGATGCTAGCAATGTGTGTTTGTGAATTTTGAATCTATTACAATCACTTAAGCCCTCTACGGAGGTGGGATATTGTGTATATCCTTTTTATCTTAAGCCCTTCATACGAGGCGGGGATGGTGTATTTCTCGAGGAGAGTGCACAATCTTGTCATTTTCAAAAAGTCCTCCGAGCAAGCGGAGAGCGATTCTGTGACTACCTCAACCCTTAAGCGTGTCTTCAGTGATTGTTGTGGCGAAGCCCAATCGTCGGTGTGTGTCTGTAATGTGCCTAAGATGGTGATGAACCTAGAAATAGGTACACTCCATCGCTTGTTTGCCATGCTTACTCCGTGTCTTCCAAGTGTGTGTGTATGGTGTGTTTGTTCCCAAGCATAGTCTAAAGATTGGTGGCGATGAGTCCCTCCTATGCTTTGGGATTTGTATGGCATGTTTGTTCTCAAGTGCAGTCTAAAGACTAGTGGCGACAAATCCCTCCTGCACTCTAAGATTTGTTTTACGTGTTTGTTCCCCCATGACAATCTAAAGACTAGTGGCGGTGAGTCCTTCCTGCACTATGGGTTGTGTAATTACTTTCCTTGTACTTGCATTCTGCATTTCATATATGAGAAAAAGAAAAAGAAAATAATCACTGCATTCATTGTATTCACTATGTTTTGCATGTCTTCAATGTTGTCTTCTCCATGTTTTGCATGACTATAAATGGCTTCTCTATGTTTTGTGTGTCTGTTATTATCTTCAATATGTTTGGTGTGTCTTCTTCGTGATTGGCATGCTTGCTGTGTTTTTTTACCGTACTTTAATGCATGTATTGGCCTTGTGTTTATACATATATTAAAGTGGGGGCTAAATGTTATGTCAGAAAATGTCCCCTTGGGGGCTTTTCCCTCTTAAGGTTTAGCTCCTAGGTCCTGTAATTGCATTTAGAGCATCTTGCATGTTATTTCTTACTCCCAATGAGAAAACCCTTGGATCTTGTGACAAAAAGGACCTAGGGGGCTGCACTTTAATGAATCCTGAGCAAAAATGGCAGCGTGGACTTGGGTGCTAGCGCCCTAGTCTAGCGCTATTTTGGGTTTGCCCTAATTTCAAATGTCGGTTTAGTGAGCATTAATTAGGTCTTATGCCAACATCTAAAATTTCAATTATGAAATTCTTAGCAGGAATCTTTGTAGTTGCATATATAAGCATGATTAGGTTTCATTTGCAAACTAGATGAAAATTTGATAAGCATTATAATTTTGTGAAAGTGATTCAAGGCATTCATTGTGTTGCAGAGCAGTAATTGTTGTTATTGTGTTTGTGTTTGCAAATTTGACATCCATCTCCTCATGGCATGAAGAGCATCTTCCTTCCATGAGATCTTCACTACAAGGTGATATCTATTGTATTTTCAATAATTTATCATTTGGATTTTTGTCTCTATCCCACCAGAATACACACTCTCATCTGACAACGGTGTTTGAAAGACTTGAATGTCTCTCCAGGGCTTGACCAAGGCAAGCCTTTAAACACCACAACCCCCTCCCACACTCCTTGTGATTGCAGGTTACAGATGTCGCATCCAGAAGGAGTGGAGTTATAGGAAGGAGTAGAAGACATCAAGGATTCGGGATCTAAAAAGAAGTAGGGCACTGGTGCTTTTCCTGGACTAGGGCGCTAGTCCTCGTGTCCTCCGTAGTTGAATTCCTGGAAATGGAAGTTGCAGTGCAGATCAATGTCGGAAGGAGATTAGGATTCCGCAAAGAAATAGGTACTTTGGACTTGGGCTCTAGTCCCCGTGTCCTCGACTTCTCCGCCTTCCGAACTTCGAAAAACAGTGAGTTAAATATCTCTATCCTTTACCTCAGTCTGAAAGGATTTGCTGTAATTTGATAATTTGCTCACTAATTTGCATAATTAGGGTTGCTAAGTACAATTGAGCATTAGATGAGACATTTTTTGATACATCCAAGAATCCACAGCTTCCCAAGTGGCAACTAAACCTGATAAGTTATTGCTCTCACTTAGTGGAGATTCAACTCGGTTGATAAGCCCTTGGAATGTTTTTAGGGAAAGGAGGATTTTGCATAAACCCTTTTAAACAAAAACACTACTAAATATTTTGGCACCACCTCATTTTTCCTCCAAAATAACTACAATATACTTCTTTATTCAAGATTTTAATTCTTCTGTAATGTATGCATATAATTAAATTTGATATTCTTTATATGCAACTAGAGCGGCCTTCATTGGACTTGAACTCTGTGTATGAACAAGGGAAACCCCCTTTAATTATGCATGAAATGTTAGAAATGAAGGTGAACAACTATAGAATGGAAATTTGATTTCAGCTGTTATAACTATTAATCAAGTGCAGAACCAAATGGAGATCATAAGAAATTAAATCAGTAATACAAAGAAATAAAGGAATAAAAGAACTAAACACATAACACAGCGTTTATGTGGAAAATCCCTTTCGAGAAAAAACTTCGCACAAGAAGAGATGCATCAGTCTGTATTAACTTCAATAGAGTTTACAATGCATCGCTAACAACCTCCTCTTCAGTCTTCAAATCCAATAGCACTTGTTTTTCTAGTCTCAACTCTCTACAACTCCATGTTAGAGTTGGCTATGATTGGAACCACCTAGGATCTAGGACTTCGTGAAAGCACAAGAGAGATCAAATGAGAGAATAATGTTATTCTATCAATGAATGCAAAATATTACAAGATTACAAGTGATTACATTGGATTACATAACACATGAAGAAAGCCTTGCTTATGAAGGCAAGGTGAGAGCTAGAAAGGTGGAGATATTCCTACAACATGTGACAATTAGAGGATGATAACTAATTGCACATGTGGAGGATAAGACAACTCAATCCAACTATCAACAACTCAACACACAACTAGACTCAACTAGAAACACCTAGAAGGCTCACTAAGTCAACTTAACATGTGTGAATTATGTGTGATGTGTGAACATTATTTAACTAATAAATAGTTAAATAATGTGAATTATCCACACAGGGGTAAACCAGTTAGGTGATAACCCTATTCACACCAACACTCCACAGCCATAATACAATGCCCTCACGGTGTGATAACCTTGTTCACACCAACACCCCCCCTTAAGTGCAACTTAGGGAGTAGCTGACTAAAGCAAGATGGAATGATGGATGATGAAGATGGATGGGTCCCGGCTACCCATGTACAACAAATCTCAAGTGGAGAAAAGGAGAAAACCTCATGGGAAAAAACTCCTCTTCAAAAGTGAGAATGCATGAAACAATGAAATGAAAGAAGTGATAGTAGGAGGACTCAACATGACCCCCCAAGGATAACTTCTGTCACATATGTACAATCAATTACCTCCCCATAGGAGAGCAAGAGTGAGACTATAGGTCCCCCCCCCACAATGAAGTAGCTCATGTGTCGATGGTGAATGTATGAAGGAGGACGCTGGAAAGTGTCTTGTACCTGCAAACAACATTTCTCCCCTTAGGAAGAAACCAATCCAAAGGCTGATGCCGAAGAAACTCCATCTCTAAGAAGAAATATGAGGGAAGAAGTCTCATGATGGATGTCTCTAAAGACTGCCCAAGTGTCCACATGTCAGAATCAAAGAATGGCACAATGCAATGAGGTGTGACCAATCCAAAATCCTGGGTAGACTCATGAAGAACAACCTCCAAAGACGAAGTAGATGCGATAACAGTTGTGTTGTAACTATCATCAAAGAGGAGAGATATCTGGTGCAGGAGCACCTAACACAAGGTGGCCTCCGTGAGGCATTTAAGTTCATGTTCTATTTTAAAACAGGTTTTGTGTTGTAATAAGGTCTATTCGACCAATGCATGTCATTTCTATTTGTATCTAGACCTAGAACAAACTTTGTAAGTCCCAAGTACTTAGTTTACATTTGTCAAATTGTTAGTGGTTAAACAGTTGGTCTCCCAGCTGCTTGGAATTAGTTAGTTTTCTTCTAGCCGCTTGGAATCGGTCTCCCAGCCGCTTGGAATGGGTTGGCATTTTTTTGGGCAAGCTTATAAACCCCAGGGAAATGAACCAACTCGAAAGGCATATTGTAATCAAATCGAAGCAAAGAAGGGTTGAATGTAATCGTGCATTGTGTTAAGGAGAAATTGAACTATTCTATGTGTCGTCAATTTATTTTCCATTCTCTGAAATTACAAACTGCATAGCTGTAGATTTCTTTTCCTTTCTGTTGTTGCAAAATGTCGATGTAAAGCATTCCACTAGTGAGATTTCTATCGAAATCAGTGGAATGGCTTCATTGTACCATATTCGTTTGTTTCCTGTTTTGTTTCATGGTTCGGCGGTGCAGATGTTCCAGACCGAGGGTTGTGCACAATAGACGGCCTAGCATCTCCATGTGCTAGGGTTTGGATTGGAGGAGTTGGAGTCGTTATCAGTGAGACAAAGGCCATCGGAAAATCATTCCTCACTCAAAGCGACAAGGATAGTCTGGCCGAAGGGAGGTTCAAGCTATTGAACGGAAGTCGCGGCCTAAGATTCAGATCGGGGTGACAAGGGGTGAGTGACACCGACGGAAGAATCCATCTGTGTATCGGCCTAGCGAAACTGGAATTTGCCAATAGGGTGTCATACCGACAATGGGTTGTATCAGCGTATCGGCAGACCTTGGTCAAAGTTCGCCGATGGGGAGTAGTCACACCGAAGACATTAGCATCAGTGTATCAGCGAAGCAAGTCTTATCGTGGTCGATAGCAACGGTCTCGCCAATAAGCGAAAGTCAAAGTTGATGCCAGAGGAATCGGTGCATCGGCCGGATGGGTATCCAAGTCTCACCGAAGGCGAAGACATCGGCGTGTCGGAGAAACCAAGCCCTAACATGGCCAATAAGAATAGTCTTGCCGATAGGCGAGAAACGTAGGTCATACATTGGGGAGAGTTGAGAGATCGGAGTGATAAGATCGAAGGCGACCGATGGTCAGAGTTGTTGGACCTTACGTCAACGTGACTATAACGGTCGGTGTGACAGATTGCAAGGTGGCCGATGGTGGAAGTCTTACCGACTGAGGCTCCTCATCAATATCCCCTCAAGTGTGTCCTCCAAATCTGCAATATTAGACTCACAAAACAAGTTTGATATACCTGCCAAGAAAGTATCCCACAAAGTTGTGTATGAAAGACCTGTATGATCTTGCTCAACTAAAGTAGATGAAACCATGTCAATGTCGATGTCGATCTCTGAAGAAGCAGGAGGTTGAGGTGATAGAAGCTCAGCACTAGTCTCATGAACCAAAGTGGGTGAAAGAACACCAAGGTTCAAGTGACCAAACTTCTCCTTAGAAACCTGATTCACACTTGATGCATGAGTGTGAATGTAAATCAATGAATCTACATCATTAGAAGAAACAAAATGGGAGAAAGTATATAGGCAAGATCCATGATCAACCATCCCAACAACAATCATATCTCTACTCTCTAAGTCTCATATGATCACTGAATCAGGAGTGAACTCAACTGGCTTCCCTGTGCCACAATGAGTAATATGGTAGATGGAAAGGAGATTGGTTGACAAGGAAGGTACACACAACACATTGTTGAATGTATTCTCTTCAACATCAATAGTTCCTTTACGTGTCGCATGCATGTATGTGTTGTTACCCATCAAGATAGGTGGTGAAGTACATGACTCAAATGAAGAGAACATCCCTTGTGAAGATGCCATATGATAAGAAGCTCCTGAATCAAGAAGTCATCTCTCTGATTGTAGACTTGTTGAAGCAAAGAGTGCCTGTCCTTTTCCTTTGATTGTCCCATTGGCAATGCCTGTTGTCCCTATATGTGTACATGATGATGGTGTCGAAGAAGAGGATGAACTAGGTGATGATGATGGCATTTGGATATTATGTTTTTGAATGATGTGAGTCAACTCATTAATTTTCTTCTCATAACACTTATGATCATCATGTCCTAGTTTCTTGCAATATGCACACTTTGGTCTCTCCTTCTTAGATGATTCCTCCTTGGGAGAGGATGAGCACTTATGTGATTTGGTTGACTCTTTTGCTTGATCATTGTTCTTGAAATCCTTATTTTTCTATTTCTTGCCTTTGCTAGGTGAAGCCTTTTGATCGTTTGTACCTTGATTAGAAAAAAGAGCTTGAGGTCTAGGAGAGTTCAATGTTCCCATGTGTACTGACTTAGCTTTCTCCCTTGTGAGTGATGCAACAAACTCATCAAATGAAGGCATTGTGAAAGCTTTCCCAAGTGCATCCATAATAGCATAAAAGGTAGAAACAAAAACTGAATAGTCAGGACCAAGCTTGGCAAGAATTAAAAGAATCAATTGAGTGTCCTCTTTCTCAATTCCACATTGTTTGAACTACAATCTAAGTGACTTTAGTTTTGTGAAGAAGTCTTGGATGTTTGCAAAATCGGTTGGATTCAAACCAATTAGTTCATTCTTCACTCATAGTATTTTGCTTACCAAAGAGATTTTCTAAGGTAGTCCACACTTCATTAGGTGTAGTACAAGATTCAATATAAAAAAGAAGATCAAGAGGGATAGACAAGCATAGTGTTCCATAGGCTTGATCACATCTACAGCTGTTGTTGGTTCAATTTTTGTATCCATTGTTACTCTATGAATTTTCAAACTTCTTAAATGAATCTCCATTATAGTTTTCCACTCATGATAGTTATATGGTGTGAGTAGAGGAAGTTTGTTTAGATCCATGACGCAAGAGTCCAAAAAGAACACAAGTACACCCCCCTGTTACTCAATCAAAGAGATCACCCCCAAAAAAAGAATGATTGTGGCACTTTATACTTAGTGCACTTTACAATTGTCCTCAAGGGACCAATTTTGGGAAAACAAGAAAATCTCTTAAAAATGAGATTCAAGGGAGATTACAGTCACTCATAGTGAATTATCACAACAAATAGATCCCTTCAAAACAAGTTTCACTTCCTCAAGTGCCAAAATGTCCAAGTTATCACACAAAAGGCAAAAAACTAACAAATGGAATAAAATGAACCTGAAGCAAAATCTGAGAAAAGTGCATGGATGGATTTGAAGAGCTCCTGAATACCTTTCCGATGCCACAAGAATTGTAAATCAGAGATCGTGGCAAGAAGTTGTGAGCTCGAAAGCAAAAAATAAAGATCTGTCTTCAAACTGATGTATCAGTCACCTGCAGCAGAATTTCAAAAAACTACTTACACCACTGCGACATGCTCTCTGTCAGCGTTTCGACGATATCTCATTTTCCTGATTTCACCTCCGTGGGAAAAGTTATGCAAAAAAGAAAAAAGCCCCTTTTAGGGCGTTGAGGGGCAAAAATGGCCCCTTGATGCTGACGTAGTGCTGACATCAGCAGAATATTCCTAGAATATTCCCTTTTGTCGAGAAAAAAAATCCCCCTCCCTGAAAAAATGCCTATGATGCAAAACCACCTTCAAGTTGGCAAAACCGCCTATTTGCGTTGAAAACCACTTTTCGGAAAACACAAAACTGCCTTCAACACGACTGAAAACAACTGTTTCGCGCGAGCAGACCACCAAGAGACGTGGGAAACCTACAGGCTAGTTTGAATTAAGTGGTATTCGGCATGATTTTGAACTGTCGTCAGTGAAGATTGCCAGGCAGTGGTTTGTTTGATTCTGTTGTTGACAGGTTTAGAGACGCGACAGTTTGAAGGAAGTTGACTTCTTTGTGATCTATGAATCAAAATGAAAGTCAAAACATGAATCAAATGCAAAAACACACAATTATACCTTCCTTTTGACTCACAAATCCAAGAGAGGGAAGGAGTTGCACCCGATAGCTCCTCAGATTTTACCCATGATGACTGAAATGTGGATTGCTCAATTCTTGCAACACAATGTAGATGAGATGGGGATTGATAGATTAAGGGATTAGATGGAGATGGAGATAGGAATGAGACATGATTTTTGGCATTATGATGGTATGATAAGAGGATTTTGGAGAGATTTTGGCAGAGGTTTGATGCATGAAAAAGTCCCCTTCTAATGGCTAGGAATAAAAGTAAATCTTTTATTCATTTTGGGAAAAGGAGTGATAAATGAGGTATGGGTGTGAAAGAATGGGAAATGAATTTGGGAATGGGAAATGAATTAATAATTCATTTGGGGATAAGAGGTAATAAATGAGGATGGGTGAGGTAAGGGGTTTGTAAGAGAAGTAAATGTGATGTGTGATTTGTTTTAATTTTTTATTTGGAGGATGTGGGGAAGGGTGTTAAACTAGGTTTGACCACCCAAATGAGAGGTTAGGATTAATTAACATAGGTTTTTATTTAATTAATCTTAGGGCTAGGATGAGGTAGGCTAGGGTAGGGTAAGGTAGGTCAATTAGTAGGCTAGCTTAATTAGATAAGAATGATTTATCTAATTAATAGGGATTAGAGAGATGGACAAAATAGCCAAATAAATATTAGAAATATTTATTTAATAGATGAGGATAGTGTTGTAAGGTCTAGTGATAAATTAAATGAATTAACTGATCACAAGGGATCGACAGATGGTTAGGGATTAATTGAATTTATTCAATTAACAAAAGGGATAAATTGGTTTGCAGAGCAAGTCAATTTTAGGTGTCTACATTCTTAAACTGTCGTTGACCAAGAACAATCGACGAGTTTAGAAGATTTCCCGGCCGTTGTTTCTAAAGACCGCCAATGACAGTCTTTGCCGCCATGTATTTAAACTGTTGGCTGCCGGAAGGAATTGATGAAAGCCACCGAACAGTTAAGGGATCGGGCAGTTTAATGACATGAAGGGCTCTAATACCATGTTAGAGTTGACTATGATTGGAGCCACCCAGGATCTAGGACTTCATGAAAGCAGAAGAGAGATCAAATGAGATAATAATGTTATTCTATCAATGAATGCAAAATATTACAAAATTACAAGTGATTACATTGGATTACATAATACATGAAGAAGTCTTGCTTATGAAGGCAAGGTGAGAGCTAGAAAGGTGGAGTGGAAAGTGCAGATATTCCTACAACATGTGACAATTAAAGGATGATAACTAATTGCACATGTGGAGGATAAGACAACTCACTCCAACTATCAACAACTCAACACACAATTAGACTCAACTAGAAACACCTAGAAGACTCACTAAGTCAACTTAACATGTGTGAATTATGTGTGATGTGTGAATATTTTTTAACTAATAAATAGTTAAATAATGTGAATTATCCACACAAGGGTAAACCGGGGTGATAACTCTGTTCACACCAACACTCCACAGCCATAATACAATGCCCTAATTAAAAGAGTGTTGCCTTCTAGGGAAAAAACCCTAACATAACTTCTACCATTAGATCTACGACCTAATGATGAATGATCTAAATTGACTACAAAATTCTAATATTTTACAAGGCAATTTTCTCAAAATTTCTCTTTGTGGGTGTTATGGAGTAAAAAGTGGACATGTGCATTTTTACCTCCTAGTTTAGCTCCTAAGTCCCCGTGATTACATTATACATGCAAAATATTCATCCCAATGTAAAATCCCCCGAAACCCATGTCAATTGGGAACTAGGGGCCCATTTTATGCCTTACCTCAGACCAAAAAGGCACCTAGGGACTTGGGCACGGGCCTGATTGGTCGGGGCTAATTTTAATGTATGTCAGCATAGGACCTTTAAAAGTGTCTCTCCTTGTCAGCTCTTTTGATTTAATTTACAAATGTTAACAAGAAAGCATATATATGTGTGTTTTTGAATTCATTTGTAACCTAGATGGATATTGCGAACTTATGGTCTTGGAGCAAAGAGCGTTCAAAACATTCATTGTGTTATTGTTGTAGATTTGTGTTTGTATTGTGTGTTGTTGCAGAATTGGAATCATCATCCATCTCCTTATGAGTTGAAGGATCTTCATTCTCCTAAGGGCTTCACCTCTGAGGTGATATCATTGTTATTTGAATCATTCTATCATTGATTTTATTTAGCCTTTGCCCTGCTATGGCACGTACTCTCTCTAACAACGGTGTTGGGAAGCTTGAATGCTATATCGGGATTTGACTGAGGCAAATCCCTAAACACCACAACCCCCAAACCCCTTTTCTTCTTATGTGCAGGTTACAGGTGCAAAATCTGAAGAGGTGAAGGTGCAGGAAGGTTGTGTAATGGAAAGGGTTTCAAGATCTGAAAGCATTTTTGGAATATTCCACTACAGAAGACTTGGGCGCCCTCCCTGAAGTCCTCCTGCTCAAATAGGTACTGAATCTGGCATCAGGACACTCTCTACAACATTTCTCTAGTTTCGAGTTTCTAAAGTGATGCAGAGCAAACGCAGCAGAAGCTTACAAATAGGATGGAGAAGCCGTTAATCCATTAGCATGTTAAAATCTGGACATGCAGCATGTATACCTATAAGCTTGTCAGCATCATCATATTTCCTGTTAGCATTGTCAGCATCATCATATTCGGATGAGCATGAAATATCCTCCTGCTTACCACTGTTCACTTCCTTATCGCCTATCGGCGAGAGATGGTTCATCGGCCAAGGGGAAATGACTTACCCTCGATGACTAATGTCACCCCGATGAATATATCGGTCATATACAGATCGGCCAGACTTGGCTTATTGGCCGGATTCCAACACTCTGTCCCGATGTCTGATATCACCCTGATATCTCTTTTCATCGGTCAGGTTGCCTATCGGCAACACATCTTCTATCGGCCGAGCCGAAAAAGGTCTCCCCGACGCTATTACTCCTGCCGATGCCGAAACACTTAACGACAGCAGGATAAATCTGCATCGGGTGATATTCGCAATATCCTGATGACGATGACGTCACATGCACCCGATGATGATGTCACCCGGATATAAGACTCTTACATCCTCCGCAGCATGATAATGAAATGTCGGGTGATATTATAAATATCCTGATGACGACCTTTAAGATCCTCCTCCTGTCCTTAGCCAAAAAAAGTGATTTTTACTCCCGCATACGATAGCGATATGCAGATGATGGATACACACGAAAGATGATCCTGACGATGATGTACACACTGAGTATATATCCAACTTATATCATCCTGATGCATTCAAAACATACAGTTTTCGTCAGCTTCATAACCCGATCCGGATAGCGATATACTCGCAGATGTTGATGTGATTCACACAGTCTGGAAAATCACATGCAGATCCTGTATATCCGTCAGCTGCATGCAAACTTACAGAACCTCTCAACTTCACATAGAAAACATGATGATCGGGCCGGATCACCCTCTGATCAAAACTTAAAAATTTATCCTCCTAACCCTAGCACAGGAGGATGCTAGGCTGATTCATAGCATGCTACCAACTGATCTCCCAAACAATGAAATGCATAAACAGAAAACCAAAATGTAACCTAAACTAACATGCATGACTATTCCACCGATTCAGAGAATCAACCGGTGGAAGGGTTGAAAGAATCCATCAACCTGTAATTAGAATAGAAATCAAAGCACAAACAGCTTGTAAACCAGATAAATGCAATTGATGAGATCTTGTCTAGATGTATCACAAATATTCTGCTTCTGTAATGCTGTAAAACAACAATGTTTCTCAATATCTGGACTGCTCTCTGAATCTCAACTCAATCACTAACACCACCCAACACAACATAACACCACATCATACCCTAACTGATCTAAGCTATATATAACAATATCCTACGAGTACCACCAACTCGATTCCCAGCGGCTGGGAGCTTCCAAGCGGCTGGGAGAGGACAGCTCAGACAACCTGATAACGAACTCTAACTACCTGCACATTCTCCTAGGTGGATCAAACACATACGCATTGGTCTAATGGACCTTATTACATCATGAAGTCAAACATACTAAAAATAGACTGATGTCCTGACATGCGAACAATGAACTTATGTTCTGCCTTGTAGGGGTGCTCCTGCACCATACTCCCTAGAAGAAGAAATCTCAAGTCCACTTGAGATGAGTGTATGGAGATCTACACCATGGTTCTGGATCTGCTCTTCAGTCATCCATACTGCTTCAGAATTAGGTTTTCCCTGCCAAGATACTAGGTACTCCAAGTACTGTTTGTTCTAGGTCTGTTTGACCACTCGGGTGTCCAAAACCTTCTGCAACTGTGGAGGATCATGCTTGGGAATGTCATCATTGAATGTATCCTGTAGGAGTTCCTGGTCTGCATCTGGATTAGACTTGTAGGGAGTTAAATCACATACATTGAATATAGGGGACAAACCAAGATCAGGGGGGAGTTGTATCTCATAAGCATTTTGTCCATGCTTGTGCAAAATCCTGTCCATGCTTGTGCAAAATCTGACATGGTCCAACTTTTCTCTGCATGAGTTTAGTATATTTGCCCTTAGGAAGTCTGTCCTTCTTTAAATGAACCCATACCAAATCTCCAACATCAAACTGTACATCCCTCTTCTTTTTATCAGCATATTGCTTATACTTCAAGGTGGTTTGCTGCAGTTGGGTCTTGACTTGATCATGAACCTCTTTTATGGCTTCTGCAAAAGCTTCTCCTTCTGCACTAACAGGGTCTACTGTAGGTAGATCTCTCAATTCCAAAATTCCTCTTGGATGTATACCATAAACTATCTGGAAAGGTGATTTCCCTGTGCTCCTATTGACAGTATCATTATAGGAAAATTCAGCTTGAGATAGAATATTATCCCACTTTTCTCCATGTTGTTTTGTCAAACATCTAAGCAAATTTCCTAAGGAATGGTTCACTACTTCAGTCTGTCCATCTGTTTGAGGATGATATGCAGAGGAAAAAGACAAATTTGTTCCAAGTTTCTTCCAAAGAGTTCTCCAGAAGTGACCAATAAACTTCACATCCCTATCTGACACTATGCTCAATGGCAATCCATGGATCCTGACAATCTCCCTGAAAAACAAATCTGCAATGTATGAAGCATCAGCAGTGGTTTTGCATGGCAAGAAATGTGCCATTTTGCTGAATCTATCCACTACAACAAAAACACTGTCAAACCCTTTCCTTGTCCTTGGTAAACCCAAGACAAAATCCATACTTATGCTTTCCCATGGTCTGGAAGGAATGGGTAAGGGCTCATATAAACCTACATTAGTCGACCTGCCTTTAGCTTTCTGACATATCACACATGTCTCTACAAACTTTCTGACATCTGATTGTAACTTAGGCCAAAAGTAATGTCTTTGGACAAGATCAAGAGTTTTATCTAGACCAAAATGACCTGCCATAGCTCCACAATGTTTCTCCTTAATGATGTTTAACCTCATAGAACACCTTGGAATACATAACTGTCCACCTTTGAACAACAATCCATCCTGGATCAAAAATTCAGAGAATTCAGCATGATATTTCTCTCCAAAAGAAGTACATACATGATATATCTCACCAAAATCTTCATCAGTCTCATACATGGTCTTTAGTGAATCAATGCCAACACTTTCCAATTGAATCTGGTTGACTGTTAGAACTCTCCTGCTCAAAGCATCTGCAACTTTATTCTTGACTCCTTTCTTATGCTTCAATGTAAAAGTAAAAGCTTGTAAGGTTTCTACCCATTTCATGTGTCTATGGTTCAGTTTTTCCTGGCTGTTTATGAAACTCAGAGCCTGGTTATCTGTGAATACTATGAATTCCTTTGACATCAAGTAATGCCTCCATTTTTTGAGTGACTAGACTAAAGCATACATTTCCAAATCATATGAGGAATACCTCTTTTTAGCATCATTGAGCTTCTCACTGAAAAATGCAATAGGTCTACCTTCTTGGCTGAGTACTGCTCCAATGGCCATGTGACTGGCATCACATTCCACCTGAAAGATTTTGTTAAAGTCTGGAAGTGCAAGGACTGGCTGCTGTGCCACCTTCTTCTTCAATGTTTCAAAAGAATCATCTGCTCTTTGAGTCCAAACAAATCTGCACTTCTGTCCTCCTTTGATGGTATCAAGCATGGGTGCACAAATATGACTAAACCCTCTTATAAACTTCCTGTAGAAGGTTGCTACCCCATGGAAACTTCGGACATCATTCATAGTCTTTGGGGTTGGCCAAGACAATATGGCACTTACCTTCTCCTTATCCATTTGTAACTTTCCTTGTGAAATGACAAAACCCAAATATGTGATCTCCTCTTGCATGAACAAACACTTGTCTAAATTTATCATCAGCTGCTCTTCATGTAACCTCTTGAGAACCAAATCTATGTGTCTGAGATGTTCTTCTTTTGTGTTGCTAAAAATCAGAATGTCATCTAGATATACTATGACAAACTTACCAATGAACTCTTTCAAAACCTCATTCATCAACCTCATAAAAGTACTAGGTGCATTAGATAAACCAAAAGACATAACCTTCCACTCATATAACCCTTCATTAGTTTTGAATTCTGTTTTCCATTCATCTCCTGGCCTAATCCTGATTTGATGATATCCACTCTTCAAATCTATTTTTGTAAAATACTTAGCACCTCCCAAACAGTCAAGTAAATCCTCTATCCTAGGGATTGGAAACCTATACCTGATTGTGATCTTGTTAATAGCTCTGGAATCTGTGCAAAGCCTCCAAGTACCTTCCTTCTTTGGTGCTAGTACAGCTGGTACTGCACATGGACTTAAACTTTTCCCAATCAAACCTGAATCCAATAATTCTTCAATTTGTCTGGCTACTTCTGCATTCTGTTCTGGAGTTAGCTTATAGGCTGCTTTGTTTGGAAGTGTTGACCCTGGAATTAAGTCTATGCAGTGACTAATATCCCTGACAGGTGGTAGGGATCTTGGCATTCCCTCTGAGATGATACCTTTGTACTTATCCAATAGCTCTTGGATAGCTGGGTCTATGAACCTTTGCTTCTTCTCTTCATTGACTTCTTGCTGCTGTTCTTTATTCACCCTCATACATGGGATTAGGGCATATGCAACTGCACCTTCTGCTGCTACTTCTTTCATGAACTGTTTACCTTCCATCAGCATTACCTTCACCTCTTTTCCTTTAGATTTCTCCTCCTTCTCTGTCAATGGTAGTAACTCTATCACCTTACCATCTTTAGTGATTGTATAGGTGTTTCTAACACCATCATGTCGTGCCTTCAAATCATACTGCCATGGTCTACCAAATAAAAGATTGCAAGCATCCATCGTGGTAATGTCAAACAACAACTTATCCTTATATGCTCCAATCTGAAATTCTACCCAAGCCTGCTCTTCTACAATTGTCTGCTGACCTTGGGTAAGCCATGAGACTTTGTATGGGGATGGGTGAGGCAATCTCCTAAGCTTAAGCTTTGTCACCATTTCTTCAGACACAAAATTTTCAGTAGAACCAGAATCAATCAAAACTTTACATGCCTTACCTCCTGCTTTGCAAATAGTTCTGAAAAGAGACTTTCTTTGAGGGGATTCTTTGTCAGGTACCTTCATCGTAGTCATTGTTCTTCTCATCATTAGAGACTCCACTTTCTGGGTATCCATAATTATCCGAAGCATTCACACTCTGAAAAGCATTAGAGCCTGTCATACTTTGACTATCAGATTCTTGGATCAGATTTGTTCTCCTTTCTCCTGTTGAGCTTGTGGCCTTTTCTGGACATCTGCTAGCTATATGGCCTTCTTTGTTACAGTTATAACATCTGATGGATCCTCTGCCCTGGGATCTTCCTCTGAAAGGTCTTCTACCTCTGAAGTTTCCTTGTTGACTATAATTTTCCCTCTGGTTATGACTATTGTTTCCCTTACTATTGTCATGACTGGATTCTCCTTGATATCCATGTCCATGTCCTCTACCTCTAAAAGGACCTCTTCCACCCCTTTGTTGTCTTCCTCTTCCTCTATTGTGTTGTTCTTGTTTTCTCTTTAACTTCTCTTCCACTTTCAATGCAACTGAAAGCATTTCTGAACTGTATCTGGATTATGCAGATTTAAATCTTCCTGAATGTTGAACCTCAATCCATTAAGGTATCTGGCTACCTTTTCTTCTTCACTTTCCTTTACCTTTGTCTTCACACAAAGTTTCATGAATTCTTCTGTATATGAGCTGACATCTAGCTCCTTCTGCTTCAGGTTTTGCTTCCTCTTGTGTAATTGGATACTATAATCCAATGGGACATAAGCTTCCTTTACTAATGCCATCATCTTCTTCCATGTAGTGACTCTACGCTTTCCTTTCTGTACTCTGTCATCTTGGACAAAATTCCACCATGTCAAGGCAGCTTCTTTCATTTTTGACTGGGCTATTTTCACCCTCTGTTGTTCTGGTATCTCCTCTGTTTCAAAGAAATTGTTCAAGGAGTCTATCCACTCCATCATTGAATCAGGTTCCATCTTTCCTGTAAACACTGGCAAATCCAGTTTCACATCCATGGTTCTCCTCTCCATGGCCTTGAGGGCGTTCAACAGTGGTCTCTGGTCTGCAGGAACGACCTCCTCGTTCCAACTAGGGATCTCTTCTTCTTCCCTATCTTCTTCTCTACCAGAACCTACTCTATTCCTCAACTTCTCTAACTCATCCTTCAATTCTTGATTCTGAGCCTTCACGGCCTTGCTCTCTGCAATCTGTTTCTTTACCAGAACTGCCAACTCAGCGTTGGTCATCCTTGCCGAAATCTCTGATGTTCCTTCTTCATCTGACATTCTGCTATATCCTGATCTTTTCCAGAAGATCCTTCCTTTGCTCTGATACCACTATGTGTTGGATCTAGGGCATACAACTGAGAGGGGGGGTGAATCAGTTGTATAAAACTTTTTCTTTCAAACACTTGATTCTTCGTTGTTAGTTAGCAGCATATCAATTAATCATCCATGAAAGCATAATACATAAACACAAGAGCAGATAAACATCAACACATTGAACACCAAGATTTTGACGTGGAAAACCCGGTTAAGGGAAAAACCACGGGGTGATTAACCCAAGAATTATTCTCTGTTAGAAGAATAAAGAAGAATGAATGGCACATGCCAGTTAGGGCTCACTGCCCGAGCACACTGCTCACAAAGAGGCCCACTGCCTACAAGGAGACACACTGTCTACAAAGTGATAAAAATCACAGTCTTGAACTGGAGAATGACATCTCTACCATGTCCGGATCAGTTCCATTTAAGCCCAAAAACCTCTGCTCTGCCTTTCGCACTTCTCTTCGCTATGCCACACTTATCCACACAATCCACACTTCGAAATAAACTCACAAACCGTTATTTATACAAGACATCGACTTAGGAACAGACATCTAAGTCGGCAAACAACCATAAGAGTATCCGCAAGATGAATAACACATCCGGTCGGCCACCACAAAAACATTCGCAGGATGAACAACTCATCCGGTCGGCTAAACAGAACAAGAACTTCATCCGGAAGAATAACTTCAATTTCGGGCTCTACTATCAATGCGAATCAACAACACAACCTCAACATGATCCAAGAACCTTCACAAGCCTGTCTGAATGACCAGGTACATCCGCACTTCCTCTACTTACTGGAATCTCTTGTCTTCCTCATCCGGAACTTCAAGAACACAGTCTGTCGCCATTGTAGAAGGTACTTCCGGACCTTCAAATCATACATTATCAATGCGGACCAACAACACAACCTCAACATGATCCAAGAACCTTCACAAGCCTGCCTGAATGACCAGGTACGTCCGCATTTCCTTTACTTACCGAAATCTCTTATCCTCCTTATCCGAAACTTCAAGAACAATGTCTGTTGCCACTGTCATAATGCAAGAGGTACTTCCGGACCTCCAAATCATACACAACTCGAGATGGCACATCACAAGGACATCCCAAACACTCCTTCCAATCCGCAGATTAGGATAATACAATTCTGGACCTCACCGGACCTTTCTGTGATCCTTTGTCACCCCTGAACACTTGCCGAAACCGGTTCTGCACCGACAGTCACAACTCCTTCAGATCTCCATGCGGACCTCTGAAATCTTAACTGAAGCATCTCAAGACTCATATCTACAAACCCTTTAATCCGCATCCTCCGGTTCTCAACCTATACAATACATTTGCCTTCTTCTCATCACTGTTCTTCACTGTTCCTGACTGAGGCTAATTTTCTCAATATCCTCAGCACACAGCTCATCAAATCCTTCTTGTCAATGCAATATGAGTATGTTGACATCAATGACAACACTGGCTCACCTCATACTTGCAACAATCTCCCCCTTTGTCATTGATGGCAACATATGATGTGAAAAACCATTTAGACAAGAACTTCTCCTTTCTGTCACAGCTCCCCCTATCAACAACAACTTTTCACATGTCTTCTCTTCCTTTACTGCTCCCCCTTTGATCATTAACCACTTGTTTTTCACATGTCTTCTCTCCCCCTTTGACATCAATGGCAAAGGGCTCATACTTGCAATTCTAATACATCAGAATCATACCAGCTGCTCCCCCTTAGTAGCAGCTCCCCATCATCAATCCGGATTACAAGATATGACTGTGATATCCACCGGACTGGTGCACATCAGTGCATCCTAGTTCATCACCGGAGGGGCCATGACCCCTAACTTCTCCCGGAGATATTCAAAAGAGTCCTTAGGAAGAGGTTTAGTAAAGATATCTGCAATCTGATCCTTGGAGGGAACATACTCCAATCTGACTTCTTCCTTGTTTACTTGTTCTCTCAAAAAGTGAAACTTGATAGATATGTGCTTAGTCTTAGAATGCAATACCGGATTCTTAAAAATATTAATTGCACTTGAATTATCACAGAAAATTGTGATAGGCTCCTCATATTCAACTTTAATGTCTCTTAGCATCTACTTCATCCATAAGATTTGAGTGCAACTACCTGCTGCTGCAATGTATTCTGCTTCAGTTGTAGATAGAGATATTGCATCTTGTTTCTTGCTTAACCAAGAAACTAATCTCTTCCCCAAAAAGAATGCTCCACCACTAGTGCTCTTCCGGTCATCCACATCTCCTGCCCAATCTGCATCTGTGTAAGCATGAAGAGAGAAATCCGGATCTCTAGGATACCATAGACCATACTCAACTGTTCCTTTCAAGTACCTAAAAATTCTTTTGATTGCCATAACATGAGATTCTCTAGGATCAGCCTGGAATCTTGCCACAAGACCAACAGCCTGCATTATATCTGGTCTAGTTTGAGTGAGATACAACAATCCACCAATCATTGATCTATACTTTGTCTGATCTGCGTTTGGAGAATCATCATCTTTGCTTAACTTACATCCGGTTGCCATAGGAGTGTTCATAGGCTTTGAGTCTTCCATACCAAATTTTCTTAACAATTCTTTAACATATTTGGTCTGAGAAATGAAGGTCCCTTCTTTTGTTTGAGTAATTTGCAGACCCAAGAAGAAATTCATTTCACCAAGCATAGACATTTCAAACTCACTTTTCATCTGATTTGCAAAAGTTTTGCACATACTATCTCTTCCTCCAAAAATGATATCATCCACAAACACTTCAACAATCAAAATGTTTTCATGATCAATTTTGAAATATAAGTTACTGTCAGCAGTACCTTTGTTGAATCCAATCTGCACAAGATGCTTATCCAACCTTTCATACCATGCTCTTGGGGCTTGCTTCAATCCATACAAAGCTTTCTTCAACTTGCAGACCATATCATCATTATCAGACAATTGAAATCCATCCGGTTGTTCAATGTAGATTTCTTCTTCCAGATCACCATTTAGGAAGGCAGACTTGACATCCATCTGATATACCTTGAAGTCTTTGAAGGCAGCAAATGCAAGAAGTAATCTGACTGCTTCAATTCTTGCCACCGGAGCAAAAGTCTCTTCAAAGTCAATTCCTTCTATTTGAGAGTAGCCTTTGCAGACCAATCTAACTTTGTTTCTGATTACTTCACCAGCTTCATTTAGTTTGTTCCGGAAGACCCACTTGGTTCCAATTACATTCCTGTCTCTAGGTCTGGGAACAAGATCCCAAGTATGATTTTTCTCAATTTGCATCAATTCATCTTCCATTGCTTTGGTCCAGTTTTCATCATTGCAGCTTCATTTATTGTTTTAGGTTCAATCTTTGAAATCAAACAACATTCATCCTGATTTTGAGCAACATTCCTTCTAGTTTGTACACCTTTGCTTCTGTCACCTATGATCTGATCTTCAGAGTGGTTCAGTCTTACATACCTTGGAATTTTGGGAGTATCCTGCACTGCTGCTTCTTGATCAGGCTCATTCAAGCCTATCTCTTCTTCCTGATTTACCGGATCAGGCTGACTCTGTCTCACCGGAGAGGATTGAGGTCCTTGAACACTGTCTTGGTCATCTTCATCAAACTCATAAAATCTTGAAGGCTTCTCAATTCCTTCATCAACTTTCACATTGGTGCTTTCTATCATCTTCCTTAATCTCTTATTGTAACACCGGTATGCTTTGCTTTGAGTGGAGTAACCCAAGAAAATTCCTTCATCACTTCTAGCATCAAACTTTCCTAGATCTTCATCTCTTTTAATATAACACTTGCTACCAAATACTCTGAAATATTTCACAGTAGGAGTGATGCCAAACCAGAGTTCATAGGGGGTCTTACCGGTGTTGTTTCTGATTTGAACTCGATTGAGAGTGTAGACTGCAGTGCTGATAGCTTCCTTCCAAAACATTTGAGGAACATTTGCTTCCAACATCATTGTCCTGGCAGCTTCCTGGATGGTCCGGTTTTTTCTCTCAACTACTCCATTCTGCTGTGGAGTCCTAAGAGCAGACAACTGTCTCCTTATACCCTGCTTCTCACAAAAGTCAATGAACTCACCAGATGTAAATTCACCACCTCTATCAGACCTTAGACACTTTAGTTTCAATCCGGTTTGATTCTCTACCATAGCTTTGAAGATTTTGAACTTCTCAAATGCTTCTGATTTTTCTTTTAGAAAGGTAACCCACATCATCCGGGAATAATCATCAATTAACAACATGAAATATATATCACCTTGCAGACTCTTGATTCTTGTCGGACCACAGAGATCAGTATGTACTAATTCCAACAATCCGGTAGAGGACTGATCTTGGCTTTTGAAAGAGACTCTGCTTTGTTTACCTAGCTGACATTCTTTGCACAAACTATTTGTAGGTTTCATCAATTTTGGAAGATCTCTTACAACCTGAGTATTGCTTATTTTGATGATGTTATCAAAATTTACATGACACATTCTTCTATGCCATAACCAACTATGATCAATTTGAACAAACAAACAACTTTTATTTGAACCAACCAGATGAAAGATATTACCTTTTGTCTGAGTACCGGATGCCATTTCAGTTCCAGAGCTTGTAAAGATTCTGCATTTTCCATTCTTGAACCGGAGATCATAGCCTTTGTCCACTAACTGACCAACACTGAGAAGATTGTGCTTCAATCCTTCAACATATAGTACGTTACCTGTTTTGCTCTTTCCATCAAAGGAAATAGTTCCCCTGCCTCTGATTCTGCCAGCAGAATTGTCACCAAACTTTACCATTCCTCCTTCATACCTTTCCAAATTCAAGAACTTATTCTTGTCACCAGTCATATGGTGAGAACATCCACTGTCAATAACCCAATCATCCTTTTCTTCCACTTGAGCAGCCAAAGCTTTTTCAACAACTTTGTGATTGACAGATTCAGAGAGTATTGAATCTTCTTCCTTGATGGTAATAAACACCCACTCATTTCTGGATTTGCTTCCTAGTTCTGATTCATCATCTGTTACTCCTTCATTGTCATCTTCTTCATGAACATAATAGCAATTCTTTTGAAACCTTTGTCTGTTAGTATTAGACCTTGCAGATCTTTCCGGACATCTTGAAGCAAAATGACCAATCTTATTGCAGTTGAAACACTTAAAGGGTAGTTTTCCTTCATACTTACCGGATCCTCTTGGCAGTCTCTTTGCAATGAGGGCTTCAAGTTGAGCTGTTTCTACTTCTTCTTCTTCCATGTCTCTTCTTGCTTGATCATACCATGACATTTTCCTTGATGAGTTTTCTCCCGGATCAAATCTCTGTTTGCCTTTCACATAGGCACTGGCTTTGAAGGCAGATTCAGTTTTGGGAGGATCATCTCCAAACTCGGTCATTTCAAATGCAGCTAGTTTGCCAGCCAGTTGTTCTCTTGTGACAGTTGTGTGGGCTCTGAATTCATCAATGGCAGCAACCTTGATTTTGTAGGCAGCAGGAAGGGATCTTAGGATTTTGCAGACAATCTCATTTTCATCTAGAGTTCCACCAGCATTTCTGATTCCACATACCAGCTCATTCACTCTTGGCATAAAGGTAGTGATGTTTTCATCATCTCTCATCTTCAATCTTTCAAATTTCCCTTTCAGACTTTGCAACCTTGCACTTTTGACAAACTCATCTCCTTTATACAGAAGTTCCAGTTTAGTCAAGATCTCATATGCAGTTGGTAGGTCAATAACATTTGAGAGATCTGAGTCATTCAATGCGCTTAGAAGAGCTTCCTTGGCCCGCAGATTGTTTTCTGCTTCTGTGATTTCATTCAGAGTTGTCGGACCACCTTGTGGAGGTACATATGGTTTTGAGACCATAGCCAAGTATGCTTTTCCCATACATTCCAAGTGACACTTCATGCGACCTTTCCAGAGAGTGAAGTTGGTTCCATCAAACTTCGGACTATCTTTCTTGTATGACGACATCCTGGATCTCCTCAAGCGGTTAAGCTCTTTTCAGAGGAACTTAGCTCTGATACCAATTGTTGGATCTAGGGCATACAACTGAGAGGGGGGGTGAATCAGTTGTATAAAACTTTTTCTTTCAAACACTTGATTCTTCGTTGTTAGTTAGCAGCATATCAATTAATCATCCATGAAAGCATAATACATAAACACAAGAGCAGATAAACATCAACACATTGAACACCAAGATTTTGACGTGGAAAACCCGGTTAAGGGAAAAACCACGGGGTGATTAACCCAAGAATTATTCTCTGTTAGAAGAATAAAGAAGAATGAATGGCACATGCCAATTAGGGCTCACTGCCCGAGCACACTGCTCACAAAGAGGCCCACTGCCTACAAGGAGACACACTGTCTACAAAGTGATAAAAATCACAGTCTTGAACTGGAGAATGACATCTCTACCATGTCCGGATCAGTTCCATTTAAGCCCAAAAACCTCTGCTCTGCCTTTCGCACTTCTCTTCGCTATGCCACACTTATCCACACAATCCACACTTCGAAATAAACTCACAAACCGTTATTTATACAAGACATCGACTTAGGAACAGACATCTAAGTCGGCAAACAACCATAAGAGTATCCGCAAGATGAATAACACATCCGGTCGGCCACCACAAGAACATTCGCAGGATGAACAACTCATCCGGTCGGCTAAACAGAGCAAGAACTTCATCCGGAAGAATAACTTCAATTCCGGGCTCTACTATCAATGCGGATCAACAACACAACCTCAACATGATCCAAAAACCTTCACAAGCCTGTCTGAATGACCAGGTACATCCGCACTTCCTCTACTTACTGGAATCTCTTGTCTTCCTCATCCGGAACTTCAAGAACACAGTCTGTCGCCATTGTAGAAGGTACTTCCGGACCTTCAAATCATACATTATCAATGCGGACCAACAACACAACCTCAACATGATCCAAGAACCTTCACAAGCCTGTCTGAATGACCAGGTACGTTCGCATTTCCTTTACTTACCGAAATCTCTTATCCTCCTTATCCGGAACTTCAAGAACAATGTCTGTTGCCACTGTCATAATGCAAGAGGTACTTCCGGACCTCCAAATCATACACAACTCGAGATGGCACATCACAAGGACATCCCAAACACTCCTTCCAATCCGCAGATTAGGATAATACAATTCCGGACCTCACTGGACCTTTCTGTGATCCTTTGTCACCCCTGAACACTTGCCGAAACCGGTTCTGCACCGACAGTCACAACTCCTTCAGATCTCCATGCGGACCTCTGAAATCTTAACTGAAGCATCTCAAGACTCATATCTACAAACCCTTTAATCCGCATCCTCCGGTTCTCAACCTATACAATACATTTGCCTTCTTCTCATCACTGTTCTTCACTGTTCCTGACTGAGGCTAATTTTCTCAATATCCTCAGCACACAGCTCATCAAATCCTTCTTGTCAATGCAATATAAGTATGTTGACATCAATGACAACACTGGCTCACCTCATACTTGCAACACTATGATGCAGAGCAAACGCAGCAGAAGCTTACAAATAGGATGGAGAAGCCGTTAATCCATTAGCATGTTAAAATCTGGACATGCAGCATGTATACCTATAAGCTTGTCAGCATCATCATATTTCCTGTTAGCATTGTCAGCATCATCATATTCGGACGAGCATGAAATATCCTCCTGCTGACCACTGTTCACTTCCTTATCGCCTATCGGCGAGAGATGGTTCATCGGCCAAGGGGAAATGACTTACCCCCGATGACTAATGTCACCCCGATGAATATATTGGTCATATACCGATCGGCCAGACTTGGCTTATCAGCCGGATTCCAACACTCTGTCCCGATGTCCGATATCACCCTGATATCTCTTTTCATCGGTCAGGTTGCCTATCGACAACACTTCTTCTATCGGCCGAGCCGAAAAAGGTCTCCCCGACGCTATTACTCCTGCTGATGCCGAAACACTTAACGACAGCAGGATAAATCTGTATCGGGTGATATTCGCAATATCCTGATGACGATGACGTCACATGCACCCGATGATGATGTCACCCGGATATAAGACTCTTACATCCTCCGCAGCATGATAATGAAATATCGGGTGATATTATAAATATCCTGATGACGACCTTTAAGATCCTCCTCCTGTCCTTAGCCAAAAAAAGTGATTTTTACTCCCGCATACGATAGCGATATGCGGATGATGGATACACAAGAAAGATGATCCTGACGACGATGTACACACTGAGTATATATCCGACTTATATCATCCTGATGCATTCAAAACATACAATTTTCGTCAGCTTCATAACCCGATCCGGATAGCGATATACTCGCAGATGATGTGATTCACACAGTCTGGAAAATCACATGCAGATCCTGTATATCCGTCAGCTGCATGCAAACTTACAGAACCTCTCAACTTCACATAGAAAACATGATGATCGGGCCGGATCACCCTCTGATCAAAACTTAAAAATTTATCCTCCTAACCCTAGCACATGAGGATGCTAGGCTGATTCATAGCATGCTACCAACTGATCTCCCAAACAATGAAATGCATAAACAGAAAACCAAAATGCAACCTAAACTAACATGCATGACCATTCCACCAATTCAGAGAATCAACCGGTGGAAGGGTTGAAAGAATCCATCAACCTGTAATTAGAATAGAAATCAAAGCACAAACAGCTTGTATTTACCAGATAAATGCAATTGATGAGATCTTGTCTAGATGTATCACAAATATTCTGCTTCTGTAATGCTGTAAAACAACAATGTTTCTCAATATCTGGACTGCTCTCTGAATCTCAACTCAATCACTAACACCACCCAACACAACATAACACCACATCATACCCTAACTGATCTAAGCTATATATAACAATATCCTACGAGTACTACCAACTTGATTCCCAGCGGCTGGGAGAAGACAGCTCAGACAACCTGATAACGAACTCTAACTACCTGCACATTCTCCTAGGTGGATCAAACACATACGCATTGGTCCAATGGACCTTATTACATCATGAAGTCAAACATACTAAAAATAGACTGATGTCCTGACATGCGAACAATGAACTTATGTCCAGCCTTGTAGGGGTGCTCCTGCACCATAAAGATTCAGTCTTTCTAGACTTGGGCGCCCGCCCTATAGTCCTTTGACACCTCAACTTCTGGAATCAAGTTCTCTATTCACTGATCTCAATGCTTCTTTCGAATTGTTCGTATCTATCACCGTTTGTGAGTTATGCTTCGATCATCATAGAACTAGGGTTTAATGCATATTTGACCTAGGGTTTGGTAAAAGGCTTGATTAAATCATATTTTTCCATAAAAAACAAGAGCATAAGATATGTAGATGAGTTCACCTCCCTTTGGAAGTGATTCAGCTTAGTCTTGTCCTTAAATGTTATTGTGGAAGGGGGTTTGATCTAGTGTACATGCATGCGCTTGTCTCCATCATCCCCTTTTTCATACATAACATTTTGGTGAACCCATAGCATTAAGCATTTGCATCTTTCTGAGTGCTGAATTTAGATCTTACATTCATTCGTAGCATACTTTTAATCAGTCGTTTGAAAGATCTTGCATAATATTGAAAAAAGTGAAAAAATAAGCATTCTAGGCTTGCATAAAGGCATAGTTTTGCATTGTTTTCACTTCATATGGTAGAAAGATTTGATTTTCTGATTTTTACATCAGATCTGATCCATATTACAGTATAGAATTATTTCATGATATTGTACCTTGCATTTGAAGATCTCGGTTGCTAGGGTTTTGTTGAAAAAGTTGCATCTTTCCTAAAACCTAGTCAATTTCAGAAGCTCGGGTTTGTAGTTAAAATCTTATTTCAGATTTTGTTGCTGTCATAAACATCTTCAATTCGGATCTAGCATTAATTTATAGTATATTTTCATTGTGCATTTGAAAATTTTGCATTATTTCATACTTTGGTTTGAGAATTCACATGTTTGTAATTACATATTGTGTATTTCAACATAAAGAATTTGACATCTCTTTAACATTTCTTTGTAAGAAATCTTAAAATTGTCTATATTACCTTTTGTGTAGCACTTTTAACATCTTGATCACTCTGTTTGTAGTGACACTAGTGTGTTTTTTTCTTTGCAAGAAGCTTCAGAAACCCAGTTTTCTCAAACTAGTGTTGCAGTGTACAAAAGTCTCTCATACTGATTGTATTTGATAAATGAATAGATCTTATTGTACATTGTTGTTCCAAAACATTTTATTATGGCATCTTTATGTCATTTCTCTTTGGTATCTTTGCATGCATATATCAAATATCTTGATTTTCATAGATTCATAACTCTCATGGGTGAGCATCCTTCAATATTAGAAAATCTAATTGAATTCATCTCCATGAACACTCATGAGAAAGATGATTGTGAAAGTTTTTCTTCTACTATAAATCATGATAATGCCTTAAATCTAATAACTAAAGTATACAATGATGAGGATGATTCCATGAGTCATCCTATTCCTCCTTTAGTTGAAATGTTCAAACACCTTGGATATCACTAAGGAAGTGAAGACCCTCGATCTTCCTCCTTTCGCTAAAGGTTCAAGTACTTTGGACATCCCTAAGAATGTGAAAACCATGAATAGTTCTCCTTTGGTTGCATGTTCAAACCCCTTGGACATCACTAAAGATACAAGCATCAACAATTCTCTTAACAACATTGTACCTTCCCTTCGTTCCAATGCTCTCCCTTTAAAAGAAGAAGCATTGGTGGATGAAGAAAGGTCTCTCACATTAAATCCTTTAGGGATGGATGTCGAGCTTAATCAAAGAAAAAATAATGTTAACTCAATCATCACTAATACATTCATCCCACCCGCTAAGGGTATTATGGATAGGTGTATTAATGTTCCTAAACTCATTGTACATGGGGCACCTAATGTGCCTCCTTGCTTCAAACCGGTGATTACAGTTCAAGGTTCTCCAACACTTCCTAGACCCCCGGGTTACATTCTTAATTTTGCAAAACAAATTACTCAAGGAAATCAAGTGTATCAAAATGTGTCGCAACAACCCTATCACAATGTGGTTTCTCACACATACAATACGTGAAACAATAAATAAAGTAAAACAACAGTCGAACATTCTGATCACTTTACCAACTTCTCGACCTATACTTCCTTAACCACCTCATCTTACTCATAAAAGTGGTCAAGATTATGATCTTGTTGAGCAACTTCGTGCTACTCCAGCTAAGATCTCTCTCTGGGAACTCATACAAACATCACCTATATACCATGGAATGTTCCAAGAAGCTTTACAAAAGGTGATTATACCACCCACTGTTAAGCCTAATGATGTAGAAACTTTGTTAGAATGTATGCACACGACAAAAATAGACATTTTGTTTCAACAACATGAGTTACCATCAATGGAAGTTCAGAATCAACATGATCCTCTTATACTTTTTATCACAACAAACAAAAAGTTGATAAAGTGAGCACGCTGATTGACAATGGATTGACTCTTAATGTTTGTGGTATTGATTTGTTACACAAAATCAAAGTTGATACATCTTCAATTAAACCAAATAAACTTAACATCTGTGGCTTTGATAATGTTGGTAGACAATCCCTCGGTACCATAAGTTTACACGTAAAGGTTGGACTCGTAACATTATCTACCCTTTCCCATGTCATGCCTGGTACACTTTCCTATAATATGATTCTCAGTAGACCGTGGATTCATGCCATGGGGGCAATTTTGTCTACCCTTCATCGATCAATAAAATTTATTTATGAAGGTAAACTTTACACCATTGAAGCCGATCCGAAACCGGCAAGTTGTTTACAAATTGAAACACAAAAACAAGTCATCAATCATAAGACTTTGACTAACTTAAAAGTTGCATCAATACCTCTTGCCACAGATAATGTTGTGCAAGATTCAACATCGAATGTACTTTTTGGTGATGATTGGGGTTCATTAGACTTTACTCCTACCGTTATAGGGGAATATAAACTCAATAATGCTGAAACATCAAAAGTTGCATCGATCTCATCCAAGCAATCTTTGGAACTACCTAAGAAACCTAAAGTTTCTTTAGTAGAAAACAAAGACAATACTCTCACCTACACTACAAAATATGAGACTTATGAGGCCCTACCTTTTTCTAAAAATATGGGGTCTCTCTATGGTCGTGGATTTCAAATCCTTAAAAAAATTGCAACTACATAGGTAATGGTTGTGGTCTAAACCAACAAGAAATCAAGGTCCCCTTAGAAGTTGTTGCACATAACTCTTCTGCTAGTATTGGATACCATTCTTTGAAGCCCACCCAAGCCTACCGTCGTCCTACTCTTAATGTTAATACAATATCAACAAGTTCAAGACTAAATATGGTATATCCTGAGATGAATTGCCCGCCAAGAAATATCCCAGCGTTGAAACAGGTAAGAATTTCCCCCTCATTTCACCACACTCGATGTAGCACCTATTCCACTTGATCTCAAGGGTGGCCTCGTCTTAGATATATATGTTGCTAGAGTTGCGTTGTGTTCCCTCATGTTGTGTTAAATGTTGTTTAGGCCTCCTTGGATGACCCTTGATACTCTTGTAAGGTCAAGGATGGAAGGAGACCGCCTCTGTTGTGACTCCTTCTATTTGTGTCTCTATTCTTCTACTCTCCTCTCTTATTGTAATTGTTGTGTGTGGTGCCTTGGGGGCATAATGTTGTAGAGGATGTCTTACTTCCCACATTGTGACCCTGAGTCACCTTTGTCCCCTCTCTCATTTTTAGTGTTTCCATTCTTCAGTGGCTCTACTAGTCGGCGGATAATCAAAACAATTAAATAGAAATAGAAAAACATGGTCTAAAATACTATAGCCCATTTAGGGTGTCACATGCCATAATTCTTCTACATCCAAGTGTGTTTTAGATGCATATTTTTTTCCTTAGTACATATGATCTCGTTGCATTAATAACATCCTTCGGTTCACTCTAGGAATAAGATTTGGTACATATACACTAGTAAGCATATACTAAAGCTTTTCATTAATGCCTTCCATAGAGATAATGTAAGGAAAATCATGAGACTCAAGATTAGAACTAATATAAAAGAAAAGTACCTTAGTGTTATGGCTAGAAAATTGGATAGAAAATTGGAGTGCACAATGAGATATGCATCCACAATCACCTATGTGCACTCCATTGGAGTATGAATTATTATTCTAGGGTGACAACTTAATCCTTTGTCTTCTTTATTTGTGCAAGTACACTCTTGGTATCTATTGTTGTGCACATTAAATGTCTATAGTGTAGTGTGGGGACTTGATCTACCCTTCCTAGGTCTTCCCCATAGATCGTGCCAAAATAATATAACATATGCAATATCAAGAGGCTCACAAAATAGAAGTCCTTGTGATCCCAAGACAAATGCACATTCTTCACCATCTCTTGCACATGGTATGTGCAATAATCAAAATTTGCTCCATTTTTGGTGATTTTACATCCTCCATAGGCTACACCAATGGGTATCTAGTCTCCCTAGGCTACATACAAAAGCTTCAAAATGCATGCATAAGCCACTCTAATATTATGGTTGGGCATCTCACTAATGATGATCAAATGCATACATCTTCTATTGCTAATCAAAACATTGATCTACTCACTGACGACCTAGTATTTATCACTTGTCCCTTAAATATAAATAGGGATCCTCCTTGCTATTGTGCATCTTATTATTCAACAATGTGGTCAACTCATATATATATTTATTAATGACATCTATCAATCCCTAGTTAGATAATTGATTACATTATGGAATCTGTTGACCAAAAAATGTACCTCTAAATGACTATCATAAGTGTTTTAAAATAATGAGATTCTACAAATAGACATGAGATGTCTAGTAAGTATGCATCCCAATGTGGTAAATATGTATCCCAATGTTTGTAGAGTGAGATTCTACAAACAAGAATCATACACTTATTTTAAACCAAGGTGTCACAAATCTATTTGGTGAAAGACAATCCAACATGTCATATTCTAAAGGATTGTAAAATATTTTAGTAGTATCATCTTGTGGTTTAACTTTTTGTGCATAAGTATTAACACATGCAGGATTATTTTATAGGTAGCGGATCATCCTTGGACCCAGTCTCTTGATTATGAAGGTATTCCCTTCCGATATCGTAGGTGCTTTGCTATAGGGCATTTGGCATCAAATTGCCCTCACCTAAAGGTATTGAGATCTTCTTCATGGTGGAAGGATGTTGCTCCTAATCAATTTACCGTAGATTTTGAAGACTCTTCATCGGGGTCTCCCAAGTCTTTATATAGTGTTGCAGCAATGGTCTCAGGACATATTGATTCCATGGTCCCTTGTTCTATGCTCAATCCATCATTTGTTACCACCCCTCCAAATGGGTGGTACTGCTTTGCCGCTTTTTGGCTACACTGTCGTTGTTGATCTCAGCATCAGCTCTGTTGCGCCCTCTTGTTGTGGTTTGGTTGTTGGTGGTGGTGTCGCTACTACTTCCACTGATGGTGTTTGTTTCGTTGCGACACCCATCTCTGGTTGTTCAGCTAGTGGTGGTGGCAACCATTTGGTTGAAACTTCAATTCCTGCTAGAGATGTGTCTTTTGCAGGGCATCCTATTGTGGTTCCTCAACGGTCTTCCTCTCCAACTAGGTCTTCCTCTTGGATTTCTCTTGTGGGTAGGGTTTCTGTGGAGGATCCCCCTCCCCTTACTCAGTGGACGTTTGTGCAACGAAGAAAGAAAGGTCTTCCGAAGTCAATCTCTCATTCCCACACTCATGTTAAGGGTGTGAGGAAGGCTAGATCTGCTTATAGCATAGTTTAGGTTGTTTGTCTATCTTTGTTGTGTGTTGTGATGTGCTTTGGCTACATTGTTTTTGTTTGGCACTTGATCTCTAGGCAACTAAACTATTGTTGTGTTGTTGGTCAACCTCTTTTGAGGTTGAAGTTTGTCCTTTTGTAAAAGGTTCGAGACCTTTCAAATCCTATTTTATCCTTTAATCAAAAACATACCATTCTAGACTGAAGATCTTAGTGATGAGTTAGATCACATAAGTGAAATTATCATACTCAACATTTATGTATGCATCATGCCATATATAACAATAGTGAAGAATGTGAAAGATGTATCATCAACTAAGTGCACCTTATCCTCACATATATTGAGTAAAGATAGTAAAAGATCATCATGGCATTTTTCATTCTTAGGTGTGTCTAAATCATGTTGAAGATGAGATGTAGGAGGAGGTACTCCACAAGTACTCACATATTTCAGGTGAAAACATGAATGGATCCAAAGGAGGTTCTCTATATATCATAATGATGCATAGAAAAATCAGTGGGATCCACCAAGGAACTACCACTAGAACGGTAAGCATGATAATGCTAAGTGAAACATGGTCTAGTAAAGTAATCTGTGAAAGTACATGACAAACCATGAAGGATGTATAGTAATTATGACATGACTAAAACCACTAATTATCTCTATCACCAAATGGAAAATGCATGCATCAAAGCACTATCATCACATGTATAGAAGCATAATGTGAAGATAGGAATGATCTTACATGTAATTTTGCATCTTTATTACACCGAAATGGCTCTATCATTAAGTGTGAGAATATGTATCATAAGCAAATAATTACAAAACAAGGAGTCATCAACCTCACTACAAGAAGATAAAGAAGTATCACTATGCTCATCACCAAACATTTCATTAATAGACATGAGGTACAAGATAGAGAAGAGGGGTCATCATGAGATACATAGGGGGTTATGACCTTATGTGAAAGTGAACAAGGTGTATCATGTATGGGCATATCAAGTTAGTGATAAACGTACAATCATCATAAAGCTCGTCACTAGAATAATCATCACAAATATGTAATCTCAAATCAACAAGCATATCACTAGGCATGGGAGAAGGTACATCATCATGGATGAGAGGCAATATGTCATCTAAACACCATGACTCTATGGATGTAAGACTATCATGACATGTGAAAGAAAGATCATCATGAAATGCAAAAATGTCATCAGAAGGTAAATGAGATAAAACTATCATCTATGTTTATCTTATAAGGTGTATCACAAGGTAAAACCTTGAACTAGATTTGCACGCATCACCATCGCGATCCACATGATCATCATTAGGCGCATGGATAAATGACATAAGTGCATCTAATAGGCATGAACGAGCACTAATCAACTCCATGAAGACTTCTCTCTATAATGTATCATAAGACTATTGAAGATAGAGGATTATATGATATAAAAGATAAAAATCTATCAAAATTTAAATTGTATGTATGGATAGCAACCAAGGAGCAAGACCTATATGAGGAACCATAAGGTAGAATATTCTAGGGTGAAAGTGCTACACCTCTAATACTATAGATGTATATGGTTATGAATAGTTAACTTGTGGCTACCTAAACTCTTATTTAAGTTATATAATCATTAATTTATAGTCTTATATAGGTAGTTAGGTTGATCTGGGTGGCATCTATGGCATAGTATGGTGTATATATAGGAGGTAGAAGTTAGTTATTATCATCATATTGAGTATTGTGTTCTTATCGAAGACTATTGGAGGTATCCCCTCAAAGTGGCATATTATTATCAAGTATTTGTAGCATATTTCCTATTATCTTATTCTATTGTGTAATTTGTTTCATTACAAGTGGTATCAAAGCATAATCTTAACACCGTGAAGACAAAAAATAAGGTGATTTTTTAAATTTTGGAGGTCATTTTGTGAAGCGCAGATCTCTCTCATTTTGGGAAATATTTTCAATATTTTTAAAGGGTTTTTCAAGTACATATTGAAGATACTACAGTCAAGATTTTAGAGCAATTGGAGCAAAAATAAACACTTTATTATGGAATTAAGGTTTCCACCATTTTTGCTCTTAGGGCTGCAATTTAGTAAAAAAATTTATGATTTCTGGAGGGTTGAACAAGAGAACATTGATACAGGCATTTGGAACAAATCTAACGAAATTATTGCAAAATTAAGATTTCTACCAATTTCACCCTCAAAGCTGCAAATTAACAAATTTGTATCAGCGCAATAAATTGATGTGCAATCGTGTCAAACTTTTGTACAACTTCATGTAGACCCACTCGATTTAGCATCCTCTATCGGCACTTTGTCCATTTCTTTCATTACACAATTCACCACATTCTTCACAACCCTCTACTCGTCACTGAACAAATGAAACTATAAATAACTAAAATAGAACGAGCCAAAATGCATGCAAGGGAAGATCTGAAAAAATAAAGCAAGGTGGCATCGTTTTAATTTGACGGTCACCCATGCTTGTCAAGTAATTTTATTGGTGACTTGTATATTGACGGCACTTATTTTAACATATAAAAAATTAGTACCTGACCGGGTACCACTGTATTCGTTCTTTCAAACTATTTAATTATTGTACTAACTATTCCTTTTAATTTTCTTTACGATTAAAAATATTAATCAATGGAATCCATGGCATGCCAAACAAGGGATCATTTTTACGCGGGTCTCTTTTTTCTTTAACTCATCTCTGTTTTTATCTAGTTTGACAATCAAAATCTTTTTATGTGACAATCAAGAGGAACAAGCTTAACGCTGATACATATAACTAACAAAAGGAAAAGAAAATCAAAACAGAAAAATGGAAGGAAGATTTTATAAGCCAAATGCACGAGGAAGATTATTTCGGGCTTACTCCGAATTATCGATCCTGTCACCAGTGAAAAAGGAAGCTTCATGGAGCGCCAATTTCCAAAGTTGAAGCTGTTCTGAGCTGTATCTGCTCTTCTTTTCCTGCTCGTCACTGAACAAGTGGAGCACCATTAAAAAAGTGGAGCAAACTTAAAAATAAAAAGAACCTAATTGCATGCTGGTGAAGATTTGGAAAGATAAACAGGGAGGCAAACTTTACATCTAAAAGGACAAGTAAAAATCACAGGTCTTTTACCATCAGAAATAAGAACAAAAGTCTAAACAGGCGTTATGTTAAATTTTGCAAGAAAGAAGAGTATTTTTGGTACGTACCCAATATGTTTAGTGATGTCGACAAACCCAAATGAAACTCTTTGGAGTACCCGCTTCAATGCATGGCTCCCAATATTGCTGAACAGGTGGAACAGCATACAAGCACAACAAAACAAATTTAACTCAACTCTACTACTTACGACGAACAAAAAGGGAAAAATAATAAAAAAATAATCGAGAAGATTTGACAAGGTAAATGCTAGAGGAAGAGTATTTGAGGTGTACCTGCTCTTCCTTTCATACTTAGATAAAGCATCTGCATACATTCCCTTTCCTTCAATCGCCCATCTTAAAGTAGCCGGTTCAACATGATGGAAAACGGGGATAATTCTGGTGCCGGTTTTTAGCATAAATGCCAGCTCTTCCAAACACCAGGGGGATTGTGCATAGTGCTCAGAAAAAATGGCTATATGAAGTGAAGCATTAGCCATGGCTTCTTCTATAACTTTAGGGAAGAAATCACCATCCTTCAGCTCATCTCTGTCCAAAAACACTCGCAGTCCCGTGGCATATAGGGAATTGTAGATACTGCTGGCCAGCGTGTGTTTTACATCTTGTCCACAGTAATTTATGAATACATCGTAGGGCATCTGTTTCGTTCCAGAGGAGGATGCAACAGAAGCAGAGGCTAAACGTATTATTGGATCAAAAGCAGAAGTAGGGAGGACAATTCTCAGGCCATCAGAATCATTTCGTAGGCCATACTTGGGTTGTCCAACAGTGGTGGAAGAGACAGCCATGGATACAAACTGAAACAAAGAAGAATGCTGATAAAAGCAGCTTGGTGTTTGAAATGCTTCACAGGCGAAGGCTAAGGCTTTGCTATAAATTCAAGCGGATAGAAACAAGGAAAACAGATAAAGTTGGTTTACTGCAAATATTCCTGAAAGACAAAAGTCCAATGGTAATGCTGTGATGCAGAGTATACTCTGTGGCGAGCGAAGTGCGTAGCAGAGAAATGAGTGGATAATATCTGTGAGGGTAAAGCGCAAGGAGACCAAAAGCATCTTTCTGTCTATTTCACCGACTTTCCCACCAAACCATGTGAAGGCCGTGTACGATTCTCTTGAAGTTTTATTCCCTTTCATTTAAAGAAGAGAACGAAAAGCGCATGGGGTCCACTTTGAATGCACCAACGGTCAAGGCAATAAAAGATGAAAAGACTTGTACATACGTGTAGAAGGGAGAGGGTTAATAGGAGAAGAAAGCGAGTGAAAGGGTAGGTAAGAATCTTGACTATGGGAATACCCTCCTTAAAAAGATGCAGAATTTGAAAAGAGCATAGTCTTGTACCGTCACAATTATTGAAGGCGTCACATGTTGATGTTTGCGGTTCAGCGTCGGTCTCTCACTTCCAGCGAGCTTCTTGAATTATTTTGGAGACATAACTTTTGGTGGAGGCCGACAGGGAGATTGAAGAGATGTCTTCACTCTCACTTGTATATATAATGCTTCCTCATTGTTCAAGTCACACATTCGGAATATATTAAATCAAAAACATAATTCACAACGCAGAGCAGACTTCTAAAGTGTAGATCAAGTTATTTCAAGAGCAAATCAGATTTATCAAGTGTGAACTTATTCATTGTGCTTCAAGAAGTGAAGCCACACCTGTAGGCCTTAGATTTGGCCAATGTAAAGTAGATTGCTGTTCTTATCATTCAATATATAAGAGATATATTGTTGCTGGGTTTTTCCCCTCAAGTTGGAGGGTTTTCCCAGGGTATCTTGTTGTGTTCATTGTTCATTGTGTTGCATTTTTCTGATTGCTTTAATTCTTATTATAAAATCAACATGGTATCAGAGCGGGTTTAAGAAGATTGTGATCAGAATTCTTTAAAGCAGCGAAGTTCTCCTTCATTCCTCTCCATCTAAGTGTTGTCTTGTTCGTGTCGGGAATCAAGAGGAACCTTGTATCTATTTCAACCTTGGAGGACAAAGGTTATCAAGTAGCATTCTCTGAAGGAAAAGTTCTTGCATGGCCAAAGAACTCTAGCATCAAGACTGCACATGTGATTGGGAATCGGCATGAGAGTTTCCATTCATCCAATTCAAGCCCTCCTACATGACTCTTCCAGTCCCAGTGAACTATAGCATAGAAGGCTTGCACATTTGCACTACAGGGCTCTTCCATCCTTGGAGAAAATGGTATCAGAGCAAGTTGAAGTTTGAGGATTTGAATTTCATCTTGAAGTTGCCTGCATTGTTGGAAAATTCATGGACAAGTCGCTCAGATCAAAATAGAAGATGCTTAAAACTAACAGATGTCGTAGCAGGGAGGGTTGTTGACGATGCAGGGTTTGCAGAGGTGTCCATTAGGATTTTCAGTGCAGGTGAGGTAGAGGAGCATGCGAGCAGAAATAGTTATGATTTTTGGTAAGAGCAAGGAGCCACACGGCATTACCAGTTTCAAGCTCGACACTCACAAATAAGATTTCGTCAGGACTGAATGATAGAACCAGACGAGATGGAGTTTGTTGTGGGAGTTTATGAAGTTGCGACCTCTGTCATTATCATGTCTAATTGGTGTGTTGACGAGAACAGCCACAAGCCTAGCTCATTGGTGTACCAACAACTCAATAAAGAGATAAGTATTTCTCCTTGTTGTTTGTGCACTTGAAATCACTCTTATCTAGGCTAGAGATCTGAAATGTCGATGGTGATTAGTTGGTCACATCGATATCATTCTCTAATGCATGAATTGTGATAGAGCCTTAACTCTTTGAGAGGGTTGGTTCTACATGCTAAATGCATTTAAGAAATCTGTAGTTTTGCAGATTGTCTTTTGTTGTGCTGAGTTTAGCACTCTCGAAAGAAAACATGGAAGAAAGAGTTATATATCAGATTTCAATAAAGATAAGTTTCTTTATCCCTTCATTTTTTATCTTTTGATATTTGCTACATATTTCACTTATAGGTTGATTTTATTATTCATGTTTTAATATTGTTCATAAATTCTTATGTATTCATGCTATAACTTGAGATGGTAAACCTTGTATGATTCTAGCCTTGATATTTCTTTGGATAGTTACAAACTGTTAGTAATCTCTCTTTAAAATGCTCCCAGGATAGATCGAGGAGCATGAAAGTAATGAGAGATTGCACTAGGAGGAAGAGCTTCAGGCATCTTGTGAGGAAGTCATGCCGATCAAAGAAATGATCAAGCATGGAGTCACAACTTGCGGCTATGGGACTGAGTTAGTGGCTAGAGGGAGTTCACTTTCAGAAGTCTTATTTGCAATATCTGAGGCAAGGGTCAAGACGGAGTTCTATGACTCACTGAGAAGAAGTGAAGGTTGCAGCTTTGCAAGGCTGATGATAAATGTCCTTGGAAGACCTCTTTGGATGCTGAGAATAGAATTGCACAAGATAATCTATTTGGATTTGATTGATAGCTCCGCAAACCTATTCAGAATAGAGTGATCTAGATTGGGGTCGAGGAGGACAATCCTGAACTCTCTACAATATCAGAGATGTGCTTTGGAAAATTTTCTCTAAGGCAAGCATTGCAAGCAATCTTGGACAAAGAGGTCAGAAGGTTGATGCAAGTACTAAAAGAGTCAGAGGAAGCCTACTAAACCTGAAGAAGATGGTAATCTAGTTGATCTTGGTTTCTTATGGTGATTTATTTCTTACTGGAGAAGATCACCTCATTATCAAATGTAAGGAGTTAGCTTCTGAATTGGAAATGAAGGATCTTGGTTACATTCACTACTTCCTTGGTTCAAAAGTATGGCAGAAGCTTGATGAGATCATTCTAAGTCAAGGGAAGTATACCATTGATATTCTAAAGACATTTGGTATGATGGATTGCAAATCCATGTCTACGCCTAAGGAGACCAACTTACATAAGCTTAAGGAGGTTGCTACTAGTTCAGATCTGGTGGATCCCATGATGTATAAGAAGTTGATTGGATCATTGATGTATTTAGTCAATACTAGACCGGATATTTGCTATGTAGTGAGTGCACTTAGTCAGTTCATATGTGAACCAAGACAAGTACATCTAGTTGCAGCGAAGCATATCCTAAGATACTTGCATGGCACAGTTGGTTATGGCTCTAGATATTCTCCTACTGTGGACTTGAAGTTGCTTGGATATACTGATTCTGATTGGGCCGAGTGTGTTGCTGATTAGAAGAGCACCTCTGAATGTTGCTTCAATTTGGGGTCCACTATGATATCCTGGTGTAGCAAGAAGCAGTCTTTAGTGGCACTAAGCTCAGCAGAGACTGAGTATATTGCAGCTTGTGTGGTAGCTTGAGAAGCAGTGTGGCTTTGGAAGCTTCTTAAAAGATTGTTTGGACAATCGTTGGAGCCGACTGTCATTCATTATGATAATCTAAGCTATGTGAAGCTTTCTGTCAATCTAGTGTTTCATGACAGAACTAAACATGTGGAGATCAAATTCCACTATATCAGAGATATGGTAGTACATCAGCATTGATGAGCAGATGGCAGACATTCTCACCAAGCCTCTTGCCAAAGTAAAGTTTATGCGTTTTCGAGACAAGCTTGGAGTTGTGGAGAATGAAGCCCTTGCTAAGAGGGAGTATCAGTATCAGTGACTTCTTGAGATGTACTTTAATGCATTTCTCTCTGTGAGAGAGATTTGAGGTGCAAGCCCTTGTTAATGCATTTCTCTCTGTGAGAGGGATTTGAGGTGCAAGCCCTTGATAAAGAGTTCTTCTCTGTGAGAGAAGTTCGAGGTGAAATCCCTTGATAACGAGTTCTTCTCTGTGAGAGAAGTTCGAGGTGAAATCCCTTTATAAAGAGTTCTTCTCTGTGAGAGAAGTTCGAGGTGAAATCCCTTGATAACAAGTTCTTCTCTGTGAGAGAAGTTCGAGGTGAAATCCCTTGATTCCACCCTCTAGGAGAGTCATGGTGGATGTCATGTAAGTGATGAACACTTGTACATACTATACATTGTTGTAGCCATTATGGTTGATATCATATTGAGGTGATATCTGATATCACAATGTGGTGGTATCTTTCTTTTCACATATGAGTGTAGCCATTGTGATTGATATCACAATGAAGTGATATGTCTTATGCAGCTGGAAGTATCCTCCCTAGTTGAGAGGGAGTGTTGATGTTTGCGGTTCAGTGTCGGTCTCTCACTTCCAGCTAGCTTCTTGGATTATTTTGGAGACATAACTTTTGGTGGAGGCCGACAGGGAGATTGAAGAGATGTGTCTCTTCACTCTCACTTGTATATATAATGCTTCCTCATTGTTCAAGTCACACATTCGGAATATATTAAATCAAAAGCATAATTCACAAGGCAGAGCAGACTTCTAAAGTGCAGATCAAGTTATTTCAAGAGCAAATCAGATTTATCAAGTGTGAACTTATTCATTGTGCTTCAAGAAGTGAAGCCACCCCTGTAGGCCTTGGATTTGGCCATTGTAAAGTAGATTGTTGTTCTTATCATTCAATATATAAGAGATATATTGTTGCTGGGTTTTTCCCCTCAAGTTGGAGGGTTTTCCCAGGGTATCTTGTTGTGTTCATTGTTCATTGTGTTGCATTTTTCTGATTGCTTTAATTTTGATTATAAAATCAACATCACACACTAAACCATCTTCCAGATAGAAACAGATTTTACGTACTCACAAACTAATGTGTATTTTGTTTACATTTACTTTTGTTTATGTTATAATTACGCGGAAGGCGTTCGGTTCCCTATGGTAAATAGAGACCTGGGTGGAAGATCCACGATCCCCATTGCATAAGAACTGAGCAAGACAATTGAAATGCATCAGACCGTCCATTTTTCGTTGGTTCGCCGTCACCTTTTTCCATATTCGTCTCGCCGTTTTCACCTTTCTGTTGTTTTTCCATTCGTCGTGTTTTCTAAGCAAAAGGGCGCCAATGTTCTTTCCGTGCGGATGAATTAAACTTGTTTCGGTTAAAACAATACGTAACTCTAGAAAGCCAGCATAATGGGTACAACGACGTAGATAGCATTAAATTGGGTTAAGTTTAAAACAAAGATCAATGTCAAGTATATAATGAAGCGTAAGTGACTTGGACTACGGCTAGATCCAAGAAATATGTTTTTGATTTTTAATTTATTATTATTTAAAGGTCAGATGTGCATATCTGGTATTTTTGGTTGGAGGCGCCGCATCTATAGCATGTTTCTTGTTTTATTGATTCTCTTGACCAACCATTAAACCATTAAATATTGATTTGAGATAAAGTTGAATCCTCAAACTTATATATAATTGAAAAGACACATGATTACACTAATTTTGGTGTGCAATGGCTATGCTAAAACGGGTAGGGGAGAGGAGTGGGAACGTGTGCATCTAATTTTTGTGGGTTTATGTGGAATGTTACGTGGACCAATAAAAGAATTTTGCAAATTAATATCAAAAATAAATTATGAATAAACATTAAAAAATTATTTTTTTAATATCTGGCATGTTTTGACACATGGGACGACAAGAGACATCAAATTTCCACAGTCCATAATGATTGACATTTGATACTTCAGGATTTAACTGTGGGATGACGCAATTAGTCGATCCTAAAAAAAAAGCATTTTTTTGCCTTGCAACTGAAACGTGCTCGGTCCTAGTGTCAGTTGGTGCGTGGCACGACGTCCAAAGTGGAAAGCCTTGCCACATTACCAAAAATCACTCCGCCACCCTTTCACTCCACTACCTCAAATTAATCTCTCGCTGCCCCTTGCAATGCTAGAGTATAGTCGTCTTTACTGCACGTCTCCTCCTACCACATCCACGACATCCTATGTAAACTTCAAGCCAACATGCATTCAATACTCCTAGTGCCTCACACAACTCGCCAACTTTGGAGCCTTTCAATCTACCATCTTCTTGAATTTTCTTCACTTGGACGCCAGCAGGTGCTCGCTTGAGGTCTCTGCAATTTCCAGCGCACCACCACAACATGCTCTGTTCGAACTCTAGACAAGATTCAGCCAATGGCCGATGGTTTGACGTCAAACCTAACTCAAGCTCCGCCATGCAATGTCCTGCGTTCGTCAGCACCATGCAGGGGAAGTAGATTTACAAGGGTTTTCGCATTACTCCATTCGACCCAAGTGAGCAATGTTACATCCCTAACTTTGACTTTGTTTTACTTTTTACTTTTGAAGTAATTAGTAGATGATTACGCATAATTCAATGATTTGACATTTAGTAAAAATGTCTTGAAAAATCAATATTTTCGTGAATATGTTTATTTGACTATAACTGACATGTGTTTATAAGTTGTCAAGATGTTATGATTTCATAAAGATTATGAAATGATTATCGATACACTAATCTCGAGTTGGTGATTGCAAGTTGCATTCATGGAACAGGTTTCCGCGCCTTTGAGAAAGTGAGGGAGAGCATCATCGGAGAGAAGGGAATAGATATAAGGAAAAGAACAAGTTTGTCGCCATCGTAAGTCTTGTGTTGGTGCAAAATGGTGAACCTAGTTGAGTCGGGTAAGTGTTACTCAATCCTTTTCCGTCTAAGTTTATTTGTCGACTCGACAAGTTGTCGATGTTGTTTAGTGTCTTTTTAATGTCATTTAACATCAACCTTGTCATTTTGGGGATAGCGACGTCGTCAATTTGGTAAGTTGTGTTTGACCCAACCAACTTAAGTTTGGTGTTGATTCAACAGTCGTTGATTTGTCAAAGACCCAATAAGTTTATGTTTTGTCATAAACCAAATAAGGTAGATTGATTGTCGACACAGAAATGGTCGATAATCATTAGATCTAATTTGACATGAATATAGTTAAATTCAAGGGATGATATTATTAAATAGTTAAATATCTCATAATTGGTAATTTCCGGTTGAAATTCCATAAGGTTATCCTATCTATTTGATTTTGATGTTTTCGCAAGATTGCAAGGGGGAGAGTACCTCTACCCCGTTCACACATCTTGTTGAATAATGGATAATGACGTTAGTATGCATTGTTTATGCAATATTTTATTGATATATGTATTTGCATGTTTAACATGATCTATAAGAATATTTTATACTCAATAGAAGTTGAGTTTTTAAAGGATCATAATTAAGTTATCTATTTTGTTCTAACTACTGATTTTAAACAATGAATCTTCAGTTGAGAAGACATGTAGAATTGAGTTCCTCGAGATCATTATTTCAGGACTTGGAGTTCATGGTTAGGAGGTTTTGATATAGATGTTTCCTTAACTTATTAGGTGCTATTGTTTTAATCCTTGACTTCGTGAAAGGTTTTTTCTTATTCTACATGTAAAGGGATAATTTGAGAGATCATTAGAAACACCATGAGTTATATAAGCATGCATATATATATATATATATATATATATATATATATATATATATATATATATATATATATATATATATATATATATATATATATATATATATATATATATATATATATATATATATATATATATATATATATATATATATATATATATATATGTTTTCTTCAACTAGACAATCTAATTCTATTATGTAAGGTCAATATGGTTAAGTCTTTAACCTTTCTTTACCTAGAGTTAATTTATGATAGAGCTCGTTATTTTGTTAGCAAACAAATCTCTTAGTAGTGGAAGCTCGACTCCATATCTAATAGGAGAAAAATGAGGATTATGGGAGAGCAGTCTAAAAGACCAACTACTCCACTACCTGCATGGAGCAAAGCTCATTTTAGGGCAAAGACTTTACCTATCCACGGCATGATGGAGATACCAGGCTTAGCAAGAATAGTTACAAGAAAAGAAAGGAGGAACTATCTCATCAATATAACTCAAAAGATGACCTTCAACGGTGAAGCTCCCTGTCCTTTCAAGATGCATTTGAGTTGCAGAGAATTCATGGAAAACTTCCATCTTTAATATTGTCTGAACAGACTAATCTTATATCGGTCCCCAAGATGTCTATTGCTCTACTTTCACTCCATTTCATTTATCCCTAAAAAGAACATCATATCTTGTCAAGCATGCGAGTTATGGAATGGGTCATGGATTACCTTCAGGGAAAGTTTCATTCAGTGTTGATGATGCTCCAACCAAAGAATCAACTAGCAAGAAAGAGGATAGAAAAATACTTGTGTAACACTTACCTGTGCAAGAGTTCCCAACAAACACTTTTTAGGTGAATAAATCTTCAGTTATCACGTTACCTGAGCAATGTAATGGGGGTGTGAAGAAAACAGAGAAAAAAAAAAGAAATGCCTTACACAGGTATGTGGATAACCTTTCTATCATTTAAACTTGCAAGATGAACGTAGCATGTTGGTTGTGTTAGTTCCTGCTCTTTATTTCCATATGGTGTTTTATTTTAGAAGATGGGTAGAGGCACTCTATTACGGCCTGAGTACCGGTAAAAGTATGACCTATTTATTAATGTGTTTGTGAATGTTTATGTTTGAATAAATATATCTTAGCTTCATTTTATGAACATCCTCTGGAGGAGTTTTTATTTTATTAACACTCTTCTAAAACTGGTGAGGAAGACTTCACCTTAATGAGACCTCTAGAGAGAAGCAAACAATACCAATGTAACTTTAACTCGTGAGAAAAACTAAGAGTATGTAATATAATGGGTTATACATGTATGTCTATAAGAGCATCTTCAAAGATTTATAAAGGTTGGCCGCTTTGCACCAAAATCCTTTAACAAACCATTTTATGCATATTCGGCAAATATTGATTCATGAGAGATATCCTCTTCAAAGGAATTCGGCCATATAGTTGTGTATCTCGGCTATCCCAATTGTTGGATCTACCACGCCCGAGTAATGAACTTGGTAGAACAAGGTTAGTTTCTTATTGTGTTTCTTTACAGTGAGTCGACCCTCCTTAGGCAATGGAGTTTTATCAGTTAAGATAGCTGACGTATTTATGGCATATTATTTAAAGGAGACAACCAGGCAATAACTACAAAAAATGTAGACTTGGGCTCGGGTAGACTTGGGCTCGGGATCAAATAGTAAACCCACACATTTATTTTTGCATAGTATAACTTTCCAAATAATATTAAGACTGTGTTTTGGATAGCAACCCAACATTGTAAGAAAATAGTTATAATTCGAAACAAGGACAATTAAAGCAGATGGACCTTATCTCTAGTAAGGGTTTCTTATGTAGCTTTACTCTATGATTGAAAAGATAAATCTTAGGTAATAGGTGATTTCAAAGAAAAGAAATCTGGTTAACCCTATGATAAGCATTTATTTTTCTTGCATTAAACCATCTCAAGAATGATTATGCTAGGGGACATATTCAACTTCTCCTAAGTTTCAAGATTGAGACTAATAAACCAGATCAAGGGTATATGTGTGCATTAGAAGATAAGACATTATAGTTCTCATATTATACTCTTATTAGAACTTAATTTAGTGTTAAGTGCACAGGAACCAAAGTTAATCTTTGGTAGGCATCCTTGTTATAACCAACTCTCATTTGCATAAAAGACAAAATTAACCCAGTGCGAGGTATTCATGTTATGTTCCATTCTAAGTTGGGTATGATGGGAGATTCATAACTCAACCCCACATGATTTTTGGACTATAGATGGTTTATATTGTTGCAAATATGTGCCTAATCGGTGTTGTCATTGATGTCAACATATCTTTGTTGCCATTAGTGCCAATTGTATCCTATTTTGTTGCCTGTCTAGAAGCTTAGAATGTTGAGGATATTGAGAAAATTAAGGGAGATAAATGTGTGCAGATCTTATGGCTGTGTAGAGGATGGTCTAAAGTAGCTCCAAATGAGATTTGAGAAGTCCGCATAAAGAATTGGCAAAGTTATGGTCCTCTGAATAAAACTAGTTTTTGCAGTTGTTCAGTCATGACAGAGTGGCAAGAAGTTGGTCCGGATTGGTCCGATATAAACATTCTATGATTTGCGGATCTAAAAGCATGTCTGGGTTGTTGGTGTGTTCCCTCAATTCAAGTAGTCCGTGGTTTGGAGGTCTGCAAGCAATCTTTCTAGTTTGACAGTCTTGGCAGATGGTGTTCCTAAGGTTCCGGATGAAGGTGTACGAGATTCTAGTGATTTGGAGAAGTGCGGATGTTTCTATTGAATTCATTGTGCTTGTGGTGGTCTCTGGATCATGTGGTTGCTGTGTTGGAGGTCCGCATTGAATTCTAAGCTTGTTAATGAAGATTTCCTTGTTGGTGTTGCTACTCTTCCCAGTCTTGGCCGACCGGATAATTTAATTGTGTTGCAGATGTTCTTAAAGCAATTTTCTGGAATGTAGCGTGTTGATTCAAGACCCAGCTATACTTGGCTAACATCTTGGAGATTCGCATTAAGTCAAGATCTTGGAGTGCCGACCTTGATGTTTATTCCAAGGTTGAAAAGGTATATAAAGAAGTTTAGTTGAGCCTAGGAAAATCATTCTTGAACAAATGAGTTAAATCAAAAGAAAGGATCAATAAGCATAGCAGAAAAGAAGAAAAGCGAAGGGAGTCTAGAGTGGATAGTCAGCAAAGAAGAATTTGAAGATTGGAGCAGAAGTTTTTGAGCCATCAAAGGGACTGATTCAGGCATGAATATAGATGCTATTTCTCAGTTCATTATTTCTATGTAAGTCATAATCTCTTATAGGCAGTGAGCCTTTTCTTGAGCAGTAAGCTTTGGGTAGTGAGCCTGAAGGCATGTGCCTTCTATTTTCTTAAGTACTTTTAACAGGGTACGCAATTCTTGTGGGTTAACCCCCACCGTGGTTTTTCCCTTAACCGGGTTTTCCACGTCAAAATTCTGGTGTTGTGTGTTCATTTTGTCTCTGCTCTTGTGTTGATTCATGCTTAAATATTTTCATCATTAATCTGATTTTAAAGAAGACTTAAAAGTTCAAAGAAGATTAAAGTTTAGGGACAACTAATTCACCCCCCCTCTCAGTTGTCCAGATTGTTATCAACAATTGGTATCAGAGCCCGTTCCTCTAAAAGAAGCTTAACCACTTGAGGAGATCTAAGATGTCGACCTACAAAAAGGACAGTCCAAGATTTGATGAAACAAATTACTCTGTTTGGAAGGATCATATGGAATACCATTTGCAATGCATGGGTAAAGATTATTGGACGATAACCAAGGATGAGTATATTCCTCTGGAGAATCCCTCTACTCCAATTGAAGTCAAAATGGTTGAAAACAACCTCCGAGCTAGAGAAGCCTTGTTAAGTGCCCTGACTGATTTAGAAGTGACAAATGTCTTTGGTCTAAAAACTGCTCATCAAATCTAGAAAAAGCTAGAGAGTCTCTATGAAGGTGATGAATATGTCAAATGTGCCAAGCTTCAAAGTCTGAGATGAAAGTTTGAAAATATGAGAATGAGTGAAGATGAAAACATCACAATCTACATGTAAAAGATAAATGATTTGGTGTGTGGCATTAGGTGTGCCGATGGAACCTTGGAAGAATCAGAGATTGTGGGAAAAGTGCTTAGATCTTTGCTTGATTCCTACAAGCATAAGGTTGTTGCTATAGAGGAAATCAGAACAGTTTCAAAAGTTACAAGAGATCAGTTGGTTGGCAAAATTTCAACTTTTGAATTAACTGAGTTTGGAGATTCTCTTCCTAAGCCTATTTTAGCATTCAAGGCCGGTGTTCATTAAAAGAAAAGATATGATCCGAGAGAAAACTCTTTAGGGAAATCAAACAGATTTGCAATGACAAGGAAGGATCTTGAAGATGATGAAATAGTCTGCTAAACTTGAAGCTCTTATTGCTAAAAGAATGCCAAGAGGATCCGGTAAGTATGAAGGAAAGTTGCCATTCAAATGCTTTGCTTGTAATAAAATTGGTCATTTTGCCTCAAGATGTCCGGAGAGGTTTTCAAAACCTAACCCTAACAGATATAGAGATCAGAAGAAATGTTACTATGCCCAAGGAGCTGGTGAAGAAGGAGTCATAGATGACAAATCTGATCATGGAGATGATTGGGAGTTTATTGCTATCAAAGACGAAGATCCGATGTCTACTGAATCTACTAGCTGTTTTAATGTGGAATGTGCTTTGGCTGCTCAAGTTGTTGAGAAGGGTGATTGGGTGATTGATAGTGGATGTTCTCATCATATGACTGGTAATAAGAGTAAGTTTGTAAGCCTTGAAAAATATGATGGTAGATTTGTTAAGTTTGGGGACAACTTAGCTGGTAGAATTTGTGGCAAAGGATCCATCTCTTTTGATGGTAAGAATTACACCAATGATGTTCTGTATGTGGAAGGACTGAAGCATAATCTTCTCAGTGTTGGACAATTAGTTGACAAGGGCTATGATCTCTGATTCAAGGATAGGAAATGCAAAATCTTGGAAAGCTCTGGAACTGAAATTGCATCCAGTACTCAAGCTAGAGGTAACATCTTTCATTTAAGTAGCTCTGGTAAAAGTTGCTTGATTGCTCATGTGGATCAAAGTTGGCTCTGGCATAGAAGAATGTGTCATGTGAATTTTGATAACATTGTCAAAATCAGCTCAACTTAAGCTGACAGAGATCTTCTGAAACTTATCAAACCTACTGATAGCCTGTGCAGAGAATGTCAATTAGGCAAACAAAGCTGGATCTCTTTCAAAAACAAAGAACAGTCATCAAGTGGATTATTGGAACTAGTGCATACTGATCTTTGTGGTCCTGCCAGAATTAGGAGTGTACAAGGAGAGATATTTCATGTTGCTGATTGATGATTACTCTCAGATGATGTGGATAACCTTCTTAAAAGAAAAATCAGAACCTCTGGATAAATTCAAGTCATTCAAAGCCATGGTAGAGAATGAGATTGGTGTGAAGATAAAGTATCTAAGATCCAACAGAGGTGGAGAATTTACATCCGGTGAGTTTGATGCATTCTGTGAGAAGCAAGGAATAAAGAGACAGTTATCTGCTCATAGGACTCCTCAGCAGAATGGAGTTGTGGAGAGAAAGAACCAGACCGTTCAAGAAGATGCTAGGACCATGATGATGGAAACAAATGTTCCACAAGTATTTTGGAGAGAAGTTGTAAGTACTGTTATCTACACTCTAAACCGGGTGCAAATCAAAAATAATTCTGGTAAGACACCTGATGAGATCTGGTTTGGTCATGCTCCTACAGTTAAGTATTTCAGAGTTTTTGGTAGTAAGTGCTATATCAAAAGAGATGAAGATCTAGGCAAGTTTGAGGAAAGAAGTGATGAAGGGATATTTCTGGGTTACTCTACTCAAACTAAGGCTTACCGGTGCTTTAACAAAAGGCTGAGAAAGATTGTTGAAAGTGTAAATGTCAAAGTTGATGAAAGCAAAGAAGGACATTCCAGGTCTTGCGGCTATGACTCAGATGATCAAGATGAAAGTCAAAGTCAAAATCAGACTCAAATTCATCCAAAAAATCCAGTAACTCAATAGGCCAATGCAAGAGTCAAGGAACAATTTCAAGAAATTCCCAAAACTCCAAGGTATGTAAGATTGAATCATCCTGTAGATCAGATCATAGGAGATAGAAATGAAGGTGTTAGAACTAGAAGAAGAATTACTAAAGATGAAGAAGAAATTTGTTTGATTTAAAAAATTGAACCAAAATCTGTGAATGAGGCCTGCGATGATGAAAACTGTATAAAAGCAACGAAAGAAGAACTAATGCAAATTGAAAAGAATCACACTTGGGATCTTGTTCCTAGACTTGTAGACAAGAATGTGATTGGAACAAAATGTGTCTTCTGGAATAAACTAAATGAAGATGGTGAGGTTGTAAGGAATAAGGCAAGGTTGGTATGTAAAGGCTATTCTCAAGTGGAAGGAATTGATTTTGAAGAAACTTTTACTCCTGTGGCAAGGATAGAGGCAATTAGATTATTTCTTGCTTATGATTCTTTCAAAGATTTCAAAGTTTATCAGATGGATGTTAAATCAACATTTCTAAATGGAGATTTGGAGGAAGAAGTCTACATTGAACAGCTGGAAGGATTTCAGTTGTCTGATCAAGGAAATATGGTCTGTAGATTGAGAAAAGCATTGTATGGACTTAAGCAAGCCCCAAGAGCTTGGTATGTGTTGGGACCTAAAATTTCATACCAATTTTTGCAATAAATTTTGGGTTCCCATATGAAAAAATCAATTTCAACACTCATAGATACACCTGAAAATATGTCCAAGAAGCCTACTTTGGAGAGTTGTATTTTGAAGCCTATTCATTTTCTTGCAAAATCACTTTGCTAGCATGCTTGCCTATCATATGTGAATGCACGTGTCTGATTTCACCTTCCTATGACAAGATTTGACTAAGTTTCAAGGAATCAAGTTGAGGGGTTCTTGTAAAGTTTGTTGTCTGCACAGTAAAAATCAACCTGGGAAGCTAATTTTAGAGGCCAGTATATAACAGCTGGATGATGTTCATAATGAACCAATTGGTGTTCCTGATTCACCTTATCAAAATCTACTCCTATGTCCAGTTTGAAGGCTCTAGTACATCATTTGCTATTTTTTCAAAATGAAAAGCAAATGCACTTACCTCTGATTTCACAGTTTTTCACCTATAGAGAGGTCAACTTTGGCCCTGAATATTTGATGAAGAAAGGTGACTGGTGGAAAATCCTCTTGCACACTCTCTAATGAAGCCTAAATGAATTAAATCCTCCAATTACAGCTTGCCAGGAAGAGATTTGATGGTTTTTCAAAATTACAAGTTGGTAAGCCCTAATAAGGTTTTTTCACAAGTGCAGTTGCAAAAGGGGGCCAAGTGGGCCACTTTGAACAATTTTATCTTGCGCCTCGAGATGCATTTTTCTGAACCGTTGGTTGCACTGAATTCTTGGGTTGAAAATCTACATGCTTGTGTGTTTTCATGGCTCCAAGAAATAGTTTGACCGGTTTTCCAGGGCAATTTTGAACGCTACTTGACTAGTTTGATCACTGTGTGAAAATCTCGGTAAACTAATTTTGAAGATAACCCATTGCAAATTTTTCACTTCAGAGACACATTGGAATGGTATCAGATCAATTCTAGACTAAAAACTTGTTTCAAAACGAAAAAAAAATTAGTCGAGCCCACAATGGGACCCGACATGCTTCACACAAATATGAAGTTATAAAGCCAAGAAAACTCCCAAATCTTGAATATGATGGAACCAGTGAAATGGGACTACTTTCAAAAGGGACAGTGATCCTGTTGATGTTAGATGGAGAGATTCAACAAATTGGGAACTATCAAGTGTTATTAGCATCAAGTGAACATTTCAGTCCATTCCCTATTTCAGTCATACCAGGGTATTCCTCTCTAACATATGCAAGTCAGCTTGTTAAAATTGTAAAGGATATTAAAGCACATTCTAGACACCTCTCAGACCTATAAACAAACTTTCCCACTCTGAAGATAAAGTATCCCAAAGTGAGGGAGGTGGTATTAATAGCAATCTGCCTTTGACAAGTTTGGATAATATGCGTTTTGACTCCGATGGTCAACCACATCTCCAATTACAACCTAAAACAAGTGTTACTGCTCAAAGTTCCAAAAAAGATGCTCCAATGAATGATAGGGTCCTACTTGATAAACATGGGAATCCTTTACTATCACCCTCAAAGACCGTGAGATTGAAGAAGTTGATGGCACTCAGGTGCCTAATTCACAACCCACTCAATTCACCAAAATTACACAGGCATCCCCCTCTCTGTGTCCTTCTTTTAGTGATCTCAAGGATTTTGATGATGAAGGTTATTATCGAGATCTTCAAAGCAATGAACATGATGCTGATGATGTCTGCCATACTGAACTATGCCAGTAATACATCTCATTCTAGTCTCACGGGGAACATACTATGGAGGCAAAACAACTTTTTGAAAACAGTGAGGATGATTTGTGGACACCCAATATCATCACATACATTGTAGTTATGCATGGGCTCCGAAGAGAAAGAAAATTGACAGAGGCATGCCTTCTTGTGAGTGGGATGCTATAGAAGGGATGTTTTCTCTTCTCCTGTTGAGATTAACTTGCTGATACATTCTCTATGTAAGAAGCACAAACCTGATGAAGCAAAAGATTCATGGAAGAATGCTTGAGAAAAGGTTTTATTATCAATGTAGTTCATTTTACTACTGTGATCCATGGGTTCTGCAAGAAAGGTAGACTAAAAGAGGATACTCAACTTACACTACGAATGTTGAAGAATATTTAGAATGATTGATGAAATATTGTCACCCGAGGACATGCCTTTATCTCTTATAAATCCAAATACTAGTGCAAACAACGTTTATTCATTAGGGCAATCTGTTATCCTAATTGTCAACAAACTGTAAAATATATTTGCACAAATGGGCAGCTCTTCAACCATTGATTTGCCTCAGGTTGCTATTGTAGGTAGTCAGAGTAGTGGCAAATCCAGTGTTTTGGAAGGGATTTTCTGGGCCTAACCAAGGTTCTGGTTGGTGATCAACCTATTGACATTGAGGCTTGGACTAGAACAATGATTATATCATATATCAAGCATGAAACATGTATCATCCTAGCTGAGTAGCCTTCAAATGCAGACCTAGCAAATTCTGATGCACTTCGGATGGCAAGAGTTGCTGATGCTGATCGTCATCAAACTATGGGTGTGATGCCTCTTCCATGACCTCCCTTGCAAAGAGTTCATGTTATGCATCAGGTCCTGAAGTATCCTCTTTGAATTTCAACTATAGATCCTTCTTCAAAAGATTCTTTACCGTTATTGGCAATCGTAGAAAAACCACAAACAACAGTTTATGTTGGAAAGGTCACACCAAGTGTGGAAAATGATTTTTTATTGTCTCTGCTTGAGTTATGTGGGACAATCAAAATCTGGAAGTGTGCTCTAGATCCTACAAATGGTACACCAAAAGGATTTGGCTTTTGTAAATTTGAGTCTACAAAAGGCATGCTTCGTGTCTTACGCCTTTTGAACAAATTTAGTTTTGAGGGGCAAGAAATTAGTGTTGAATGTCAATCAAGCAACACGTAATTATCTAGAGCGATATGTTGAAAAGAAACTGAAAGGGAAAATCAAAGTAACAAAACTCCAGGAAAGCTGTGAAGAGAAAGAGTCAGAAACCCTAATATCGGTGGGATATATGAGATTGAATTAAGCTCCCCAAATCCCTCTGACCTTATAAGTCACTCCGATAACTAGAGCTACGGAGATTTCGATAAGACTCTTGCCGAGGGAGGATGTATCGGAAGGACATATACTATCGGGAAGGATCTTGTAGATCTCATCGACGATGAAGATTACCCCGATAAAGAGAACCCGAGAGGTACTTTGGGAAGAATCCTACCGATGGATAAACTAAGAGATGAGACATGTTGGAAAGATAAAAGGCATCGGAACCATATGATAATCTCACATCCATGGTTCAAGTCAAGCCGATGGCAATACAAACGATTATTCCCGCATCGGGTGAACTTTGTAGTACCTCAAAAACATAAGAAATATCTTGAGGGACTTCAAGAAGATGCAAAAGAATGTATAGATGCTTCAAAAATGGGTGTACCTGTATTGCTCAAAAATGAGAAACAATTGAAAAGCAAGGATGAGTGGATAAAAATAATGTCAGTTGAGATTGCAGAGGTCTTTAGAAAAAACCAAAGACAATAATTTGGCATCAAGGGAGGTTTGCAAACACTTGGAAAAGATAAGTATAGTAAATTCACCATATTAAAAGATGTTAGGTGAATTTAAAAGTTTCATGACTAAATAATCACATATTTTCGAGAAGTAAAATATTTCCAGGAGAAGAATTAAAACATTTGTTTGAAGAAATTATCAGAATAAAAAGGTCCATCTATCTAATAATATGAAGGAAAAAATAAATATTAAAGGGAGCAAATAAATTAATCGAGTGTTATTATAAGGTAAAATGTGAATTTTACATTTCCATTAAAAGGGTTCTGAAATAAAAAACTATTGAAGAACATCTTTTGAAAAGGGAAAGGTTTTTCGGAAGGATTGAATCAAGAAGGTAATTATTTTTATGAAGTCTGGTAAAACACTTTCACTGAAAAAGTTAAAGGGATAAATAATTTTCACCCAAATAAATATTTTCTCCAAATAAAGGTGAAGCAAGAAATGGAATATGGAATATAGAAATATTTATTGTTTTACGAAGGAGATTAAATTAATTATGAAAGATAATTAAATGAAGAGATACATCAAAGCCACTATATGAAGGGTTGCAACCCTAGAAATGCAAGGTATATATGTATGATAAGATGAACAAGAGCAGAATCATTAGTAGATTAGAAGAAAAACATCATGATCAGAAGTAGGAGTTAGATAACTGGATGGATTGATCAATTGCCGAAATAAAACATTATGCTGTATATTGTAAATTTTTTTTTAATTTGTATAATGGAGAAGAATGCATAAATTGATGATTTAATATCTGTGTCTATTGTTTGTTGAGCCGAACAATTATTTGGTTGTCTCCACATTGTTATTTCTCTGTTATTTGATCCTGAGTTTCCAAGTTGATATTTCAGTTTCACTGAGACACACTTGTTGTTTTCATGTAATCAAATTAATTGGTTTCCATTAAAGAATTAAAATCCTTTTGATTGATTACAGTAACTTGGAAGTAACATTTGGATCAGTAAGAAGAGCCATATAATTGAAAAGATTGCCATACTGTCTCCAACTCGATATTGTCTTGTTATTCAAATTGAGGATCTACTCCATTTGTCAATACACACTTGCTGTCATTATGTAATTCTGTTGATTGGTTCCTTCAAGCAAGGATTAAAAATCCTTTCAATAAGTCACAGTAACCTGGTAGGATCGAGTGGATCAATAAGTAGAGTCTATCAATCATATTCTTGCACGTTTATACAAGGTATAAACAAACACAAGTGCCAAACAATCAGAATTGTAACCAGTAAGTAAATCATATATCATATACACCTTGACTCTATTAGCCCAATAGAAATAGGCACTGGTCATACCAATTCCACTCTAGGATCCCATAAAATCTTATTCAAATAATTACATCTCAAATCTTAGTATTAGGAGTAGAAGTAGTTCACAAGCTTTCATCCATTCCACACTTTATGCCATTGTGGGTAGATCCCTAAATTCATTTGAGTCATACATTCCTTTTATCTGCTTCAACTTTCAAGGTTCACTCGCCTAGGTTTAGCAGAGCCTGAAGTGTAGGGAGTCATTAACCATTTAGGTTAACTCTGTTAGTTGGTTCAAAAACATTACAAGTCTGATTATAGAGCTTGGCATCCTCTTAGGGCTTGAAACCTGCATTTTTGAGACCCAACAAAATGGTGACTCTGCTGGGGAATAATCCAGAATTTGGTTAAAGATCATCTCATTACAGAGTCAGTAAACTTTTGAATTCTGACGCAAATTGGTAACTCTGCTGGCAAGAAGGACCCGAAAAAGAAAAAATTATTCCTCTTTTGATAAGAGGTGGTGACTCTGAAAAGGAATTCAATGAAGAATATAAATACAACTTGTAAATAGCACCATCTGTAGTTGAAATGAATATGTCGAAAGAAGAGGAACTGTTGGAGTTGTTAAGGAGGAAAAAATGGTTGATTTAAGAAATACAACGATTAAAAGCCAAACAGGCTTCAAGTTCATTACAACATATACCAACAACTAATGAGAATGGGTATAATGATCCTTTGAACTCACAAGTGTTCCATGATTTAGGCAACAGATATAGTGCATACCATGCACAACAAAACATTTATTTACCACAAACCTCATTCCAAATAAATGCTTATCCCGTATTCCCTGACCAAAGATCAATCCTCTACCAAAATCCATATGGCCCTCCAAACTTTATCTCAGCCATCGATATACCATTTAACTTCATTAGTATCTAGGGCTACCCAAATCCTTATCCCTACGAGCTGACAGAAATACTAAAACATGTCCCTAAATTTCATGGAGAATGGTATGAATCAACTCACAAGCATATACAACGATTCTGGGATTTCATTTTGGACTTTCAGATTTTTCTAGAAGATGTCATTATGAGGTGTTCTTCAAGATCTTTGAGGGATGACGCAAGGGATTGGTTTATAGACTTACCTATGCAAAGTGTCTCTTCATGGGAAGATCTCAAAAGACTATTCCTTAGCCGCTACAACCACTATTATGAAGATGAATATGGAGAATCTGATCAGGCAATGCAGCCAGTAGATGAGACATATGCATGTGAAAATTTTCATGATAATGTTTCAGATTTAAATAAGGAAGAAGTTTTATTCTTCACCAGGGACCATGATTGCAATCATCAAAATTTTGCACAAGACTTGGAGCCCCAGCTTATTCCAATAAATGAGTACAATCTTCAAAATGTGGATATTCCTTTTGTCCCAGCCCACCCACTGCAATACCTAAATAAACAGTTTGAGGAGGAAGAGGGTGATTGTTCTCAACAAATAGGGCAAATTCACAATGAGGAGGAAATGCACATATTTGAAAATAATTTTCAGATTTCTTCAAACCCATTGTATGATGAAGAAGTAAAAGAAGATCATATGACATTTTGCCAAGGTGTGCTGGAACACGAATTTCATGTGTATTCAAACCCATTTTATGAAGAGGATGAAATGCTTTCAGACAGTTAGGAAAATGAATATGCTGATAATGCTGATGATGACCATAAATGAAGGAAAGTCACATGATGAAATGAGCACAGTTGATTATTGTGAGGATGATGAAGAGAACAATGAGCACTCCCAGTTTTCAGATCATCCAGGAGGTCAATTCACAATGCATGACAGTAAGCAGAATAATGAAAAATGTTGCATTGAAGAGGGATACTCTTCATGTAGCAAAAATATATCACATAGAAATGAGATTGTGCAGATTATACTTGAATTTCAGCTACACAATGAGGAAAAATATACCAACAACAATGAGCATAGAAAGTTTATCAACGATATGAATGCATTCAATCAAATGAGCTTCAAAAATATTGACGGATCGACTTCACCACAGCGTGATGAAAATCAGATTTTTGACAGAGGGAAACATGGCTTTTTCTTTTCTGGTGGCATTGAACTATCTATTGTGATGTGATTCTTCAAATTACATCATATTAGGGCAAAAAGAAGAAGTTGACTCTATTGCCCAACAGAGTAGGCACTAGTCTGCTCCCCAGAGATCTGGGATCTTGCTATGCCCACATGGGGCATACATCCCCAGACAGAGCCACTGTTGGGACCTAAAATTTCATACCAATTTTTTCAAGAAATTTTGGGTTCCCATATGAAAAAATCAATTTCAACACTCATAGATACACCTAAAAATATGTCCAAGAAGCCTACTTTGGAGAGTTGTATTTTGAAGCCTATTCATTTTCTTGCAAAATCACTTTGCTAGCATGCTTGCCCATCATATGTGAATGCATGTCTGATTTCACCTTCCTATGACAAGATTTGACTAAGTTTCGAGGAATCAAGTTGAGGGGTTCTGGTAAAGTTTGTTGTCTGCACAGTAAAAAATCAGCACGGGAAACTAATTTTTGAGGCCAGTATATAACAGCTGGATGATGTTCATAATGAACCAATTGGTGTACCTGATTCACCTTATTAAAATCTACTTCTATGTCCGATTTGAAGGCTCTAGTACATCGTTTGCTAGTTTTTCAAAATGAAAAGCAAATGCAGTTACCTCTGATTTCACAGTTTTTCACCTATAGAGAGGTCAACTTCGGCCCTGAATATTTGATGAAGAAAGGTGACTGGTGGAAAATCCTCTTGCACACTCTCTAATGAAGCCTAAATGAACTAAATCCTCCAATTACAGCTTGCCAGGAAGAGATTTGATGGTTTTTCAAAATTACAAGTTGGTAAGCCCTAATAAGGTTTTTTCACAGGTGCAGTTGCAAAAGGGGGCCAAGTGGGCCACTTTGAACAATTTTATCTTGTGCCTCGAGATGCATTTTTCTAAACTGTTGGTTGCACTGAATTCTTGGGTTGAAAATATACATGCTTGTGTGTTTTCATGGCTCCAGGAAATAGTTTGACCGATTTTCCAGGGCAGTTCTGAACGCTACTTGATTAGTTTGATCACTGTGTGAAAATCTTGGGAAACTAATTTTGAAGATAACCCATTGCAAATTTTTCACTTCAGAGACACATTAGAATGGTGTCGGATCAATTCTAGTCTAAAAACTTGTTTCAAAGAGAAATTTTTTTTAGTCAGGCCCATAATGGGACCCGACATGCTTCACACAAATATGAAGTTATAAAGCCAAGAAAACACCCAAATCTGGAATATGATGGAACCAGTGAAATGGGACTACTTTCAAAAGGGAGAGTGATCTTGTTGATGTTAGATGGAGAGATTCAACAAATTGGGAACTATCAAGTGTTATTAGCATCAAGTGAACATTTCAGTCCATTCCCTGTTTCAATCATACCAGGGTATTCCTCTCTAACATATGCAAGTCATCTTGTTAAATTGTAAAGGAGATTAAAGCATATTCTAGACACCTCTCAGACCTGTAAATAAACTTTCCAACTCTGAAGATAAAGTATCCCAAAGTGAGGGAGGTGGTATTTATAGAAATCTACCTTTGACAAGTTTGGATAATATGCGTTTTGACTCCGATGGTCAGCCACATCTCCAATTACAACCTAAAACAAGTGTTATTGCTCAAAGTTCCACAAAAGATGCTCCAATGAATGATAGGGTCCTACTTGATAAACATGGGAATCCTTTACTATCACCCTCAGAGACCGTGAGATTGAAGAAGTTGATGGCACTCAAGTGCCTAATTCACAACCCACTCAGTTCACCCAAATTACACAAGCATCCCCCTCTGTGTGTCCTTCTTTTAGTGATCTCAAGGATTCTGATGATGAAGGTTATTATTGAGAGCTTCAAAGCAATGAACATGATGCTGATGATGTCTGCCATACTAAACTATGCCAGTAATACATCTCATTCTAGTCTCACAGGGAACATACTATGGAGGCAAAACAACTTTTTGAAAATAGTGAGGATGATTTGTGGACACCCAATATCATCACATACATTGTAGTTATGGATGGGCTCCGAAGAGAAAGAAAATTGACAGAGGCATGCCTTCTTGTGAGTGGGATGTTGCAGAAGGGATGTTTTCTCTTCTCCTATTGAGATTAACTTGCTGATACATTCTCTATGTAAGAAGCACAGACCTGATGAAGTAAAAGATTCATGGAAGAACGCTTGAGAAAAGGTTTTGTTATCAATGTAGTTCATTTTACTACTGTGATCCATGGGTTCTGCAAGAAAGGTAGACTAAAAGAGGATACTCAACTTACACTAAGAATATTGAAGAATATTTAGAATGATTGATGAAATATTGTCACCCGAGGACATGCCTTTATCTCTTATAAATCCAAATACTAGTGCAAACAACATTTATTCATTAGGGCAATCTGTTATCCCAATTGTCAATAAACTATAAAATATATCTGCACAAATGGGCGGCTCTTCAACGATCGATTTGCCTCAAGTTGCTGTTGTAGGCAGTCAGAGTAGTGGCAAATCCAGTGTTTTGGAAGGGATTTGCCGGGCCTAACCAAGGTTCTGGTTGGTGATCAACCTACTAACATTGAGGCTCAGATTAGAACAATGATTATATCATATATCAAGCATGAAACATGTATCATCCTAGCTGATTCACCTTCAAATACAGACCTAGCAAATTCTGATGCACTTCGGATGGCAAGAGTTGCTGATGCTGATGGTCATCGAACTATTGGTGTGATGCCTCTGCCACGACCTCCCTTGCAAAGAGTTCGTATTATGCCTCAGGTCCTGAAGCATCCTCTTTGAGTTTCGGCTAGAGATCCTTCTTCAAAAGATTCTTTACCGTTATTGGCAATCGTAGAAAAACCACAAACAACAGTTTATGTTGGAAAGGTCGCACCAAGTGTGGAAAATGAGTTTTTATTGTCTCTGCTTGAGTTATGTGGGACAATCAAAATCTGGAAGTGTGCTCTAGATGCTACAAGTGGTACACCAAAAGGATTTGGCTTTTGTAAATTTGAGTCTACAGAAGGCATGCTTTGTGCCTTATGCCTTTTGAACAAATTTAGTTTTGAGGGGCAAGAAATTAGTGTTGAATGTTAATCAAGCAACACGTAATTATCTAGAGTGAGATGTTGAAAAGAAACTGAAAGGGAAAATCAAAGTAACAGAACTCCAGGAAAGCCGTGAAGAGAAAGAGTTAGAAACCCTAATATCGGTGGGATATATGAGATCGGAGTAAGCTCCCCAAATCCCTCTGACCTTATAAGTCACTCTGATAACTAGAGCTACGGAGATTTCGATAAGACTCTTGCCGAGGGAGGATGTATCGAAAGGACATATACTATCGGGAAGGATCTTGTAGATCTCACCGATGATGAAGATTACCCTGATAAAGAGAACCCGAGAGGTACTTTGGGAAGAATCCTGTCGATGGATAAACTAAGAGATGAGACATGTTAGAAAGACAAAAGGCATCGGAACCATATGATAATCTCACATCGATGGTTCAAGTCAAGCTGATGGCAATACAAACGATTATTCCCCCATCGGGTGAACTTTGTAGTACCTCCTCAAAAACATAAGAAATATCTTGAGGGACTTCAAGAAGATGCAAAAGAATGTATAGATGCTTCAAAAATGGGTGTACCTATATTGCTCAAAAATGAGAAACAATTGAAAAGCAAGGATGGGTGGATAAAAATAATGTCAGTTGAGATTGCAGAGGCCTTTAGAAAAAACCAAAGACAAGAATTCAGCATCAAGGGAGGTTTGCAAACACTTGGAAAAGATAAGTATAGTAAATTCACCATATTAAAAGGTGTTAGGTGAATTTAAAAGTTTCATGACTAAATAATCACATATTTTCGAGAAGTAAAATATTTCCAGGAGAAGAATTAAAACATTTGTTTGAAGAAATTATCAGAATAAAAAGGTCCATCTATTTGATAATATGAAGGAAAAAATAAGTATTAAAAGGAGCAAATAAATTAATTGAGTGTGATTATAAGGTAAAATGTGAATTTTACATTTCCATTAAAAGGGTTCTGAAATTAAAAAGCTATTGAAGAACATCTTTTGAAAAGGGAAAGGTTTTCCGGAAGGATTGAATCAAGAAGGTAATTTTTTTTATGAAGTCTGGTAAAACACTTTCACTGAAAAAGTTAAAGGGATAAATAATTTTCACCCAAATAAAGGTGAAACGAGAAATGGAATATGGAATTTAGAAATATTTTGTTTTACGAAGGAGATTAAATTAATTATGAAAGATAATTAAATGAAGAGATACATCAAAGCCGCTATATGAAGGGTTGCAACCCTAGAAATGCAAGTTATATATGTATGATAAGATGAACAAGAACGGAATCACCAGTAGATTAAAAGAAAAACATCATGATCAGAAGTAGGAGTTAGATAACTGGATGGATTGATCAATTGCCGAAATAAAACATTATGTTGTACATTGTAAAATCTTTTTAATTTGTATAATGGAGAAGAATGCATAAATTGATGATTTAATATCGGTGTCTATTGTTTGTTGAGCCGAACAATTATTTGGTTGTCTCCACATTGTTATTTCTGTGTTATTTGAACCTGAGTTTCCAAGTTGATATTTCAGTTTCATCGAGACACACTTGTTTTCATGTAATCGAATTAATTGGTTTCCATTAAAGAATTAAAATCCTTTTGATTGATTACAGTAACTTGGAAGTAACATTTAGATTAATAAGAAGAGCCATATAATTGACAAGATTGCCATACTGTCTCCAACTCGATATTGTCTTGTTATTCAATTTGAGGATCTACTCCATTTGTCAATACACACTTGCTGTCATTGTGTGATTCTGTTGATTAGTTCCTTCAAGCAAGGATTAAAAATCCTTTCAATAAGTCACAGTAACCTGGTAGGATCGAGTGGATCAATAAGTAGAGTCTGTCAATCACATTCTTGCACGTTTATACAAGGTATAAACAAACACAAGTGCCAAACAATCAGAATTGTAACCAGTAAGTAAATCATATATCATATACACCTTGACTCCATTAGCCCAATAGAAATAGGCACTGGTCATACCAATTCCACTCTAGGATCCCATAAAATCTTATTCAAACAATTACATCTCAAATCTTAGTATTAGGAGTAGAAGTAGTTCGTAAGCTTTCATCCATTCCACACTTTATGCCATTGTGGGTAGATCCCTAAATTCATTTGAGTCATACATTCCTTTTATCTGCTTCAACTTTCAAGGTTCACCCGCCTAGGTTTAGTACAGCCTGAAGTGCAGGGACTCATCAAGCATTTAGGTTAACTCATTTAGTTGGTTCAAAAATGTTACAAGTCTGATTATAGAGCTTGGCATCCTCTTAGGGCTTGAAACCTGCATTTTTGAGACTGAACAGTATGCAAGATTGGATAAGCATTTGCTTAAGCTAGGATTTAGCAAAGGTACAGCTGATAGTAATCTCTACTTCAAGATTAATCATGAGGACATTCTAATTGTTGAAGTCTTTGTTGATGATATCATTTTTGATGGAAATGATTGTATTTGCAAAGCATTTGCTGATCAGATGAAAAGTGATTTTTAGATGTCAATGTTTGGTGAAATGAACTTCTTCCTAGGTCTGCAAATTGTTCAGTCAGATAAAGGTATCTTCATATCTCAGTCCAAGTATGTGAAGGAATTGTTCAAGAATTTTGGAATGGAAGATGCTAAGCCAGTAGGTACTCATATGGTAACTGGATGCAAGCTAAGCAAAGATGATGATTCCCCAAAGGTAAATCAGAAAATGTATAGATCAATGATTGGAGGATTACTCTATCTGACTTAGACCAGACCTGATATCATGAATGTAGTTGGGCTTGTTACCAGATTCAAGCTGATCCAAAAGAATCTCATGCTGTGGCAGTCAAAAGAATTTCAGATATCTCAAGGGGACAATTGATTATGGATTGTGGTATCCAAGGGACAATGATTTCACTCTTCATTCATATACAGATGCTGATTGGGTAGGAGATGTGGATGACAGAAAAAGTATAGTGGTGGAGAATTCTTCTTAGGAAGAAGATTGGTCTCTTAGATGAGAAAAAAGGAAGAGGCAATTTCTCTGTCTACTGTAGAGGCAGAGTACATAGCAGCAGAAAATAATTGTTCTCAAGTTCTGTGGATGAAGCAAATGCTAAAGGACATCAGAATTTTGTTTGAAGAACCAATCACAATATTTTGTGATAATTGAAGTGCTATAAGCATTTCAAAGAATCAGGTATTGCACTCAAAGACAAAACATATATCTATAAAGTTTCATTTCTTGAGAAAGAAATTAAATGAGAATGAAGTCAAATTGGAGTTTGTGTTTTCCAAAGATCAGATTGCAGATATCTTCACTAAGCCTCTTCCCAAGGATACCTTTGAGTATCTCAGAGAAAAATTAGGGGTTATTACCCCTCCTGATTAGAACTAAGATGCACTAAGGTGCATCAGTCTAGTGGAACTCACATTCATATCCTGTGATCTGGATTGATGTTAAGGAGGTACTACCCAAGGGGGAGTAGTCACTATGCAGATGTTGGGATCAGTCTAAAGCAAAAAGAAAAGGTAGCAAATATGTGCCCTTTGCCATTAATGTCAAAGGGGGAGAGAAGTCATGTGAAAAACCAGTTGCTGATGTAAGGGGGAGCAGTTTGATGGGGAGCGCATAGCGGGAAATGCAGATTGGGTCCCTATTTCCTTACAGTCGGCAAGACTAACAAATGAGCCACCGATCCATCACCATTGGCCGGACAACCACTGTCGAAAAGACTTTCCTAAGTCTCTCCATGACCAAACTCACACTGATGGCTCAACCAGCTTTAACTTCGGCGAGACATCTTCTATCGGCCAAGTCTTCCATCCTCCTACCGATGCACCAATGACGGTTAAGTTCCCCACACCTTGACCGTGACGGCTTCCACACCGGTTAGTTGTGACCTTATCGGTGAGACTCTTCTCGTCGGTGAAACCTTTAACTCATCTGCCGATGTCGCACCTCTTCCCGATGGCATTTACCTTCGGTGAAACTTTCACTATCGGTCTGACTTTCTCCGGAGTTGCCAATAAGCCGATCACTCCAATGTCACCTTTGACCTTCTTTCGTCAGCATGACAATTACTATCGGCCACCTTAGGGTTTACTACGCTGATACTCTGATGCACATTTTACCTTCTCCTGAACCCTAGCACATGGAGATGCTAGATCAACCTACTGTGCAACACGCACTGTCTAGATCCTCTGCACCGCTGAACAGGAAAAACAAAACAAGAAGCAAAACAAATATTCATACAACGAAGCCATTCCACTGATTTCCACAGAAATCTTACTAGTGGAATACTTCACATTGACATATTGCAACAATAGAAAGCATAGAAAGAATGAAAATCTACAACTATACAATTTGCGATTACAGGAAACAGAAATTGAATTAACAGAATAGAATCATTCTATTACTCCTTAGCACAATACACAATCACATTCAACCACACTTCTTCTTCGATATGGTTACAATATGCTCATTTGGTTCGTTCCTCTGGGTTTATAAACTCGCCCCTAAGGAAAACCAACTGACTCCAAGCGGTTGGGAGACCGATTCCAAACAGCTGGGAGACTGATTCCAAACAGCTGGGAGACCAACCGTCTTGATTAACGATTAGACAAATGTGACCTAAGTCACTTGGGACTTACAAAATAAACCTAGATACAAACTGAAATGATATGCATTGGTCAATGGACCTTATTACAAAAGAAAACATGATTTCCTAGGTGCTCCTGCACCATACTCCCCAGGTGAAAGTTGTCTCAAGTCCTCTTAGAGACTAACTGCTGCAAATCACCACCCTGCTTTTTGATGTCTTCTTCTAGCATCCATGTGGCCTCTGATTCTGGAAGTCCTTGCCATTTGACTAGGTGCTCAAAATAGGTCTGATTTCGTGTCTTCTTGGCTATCCTGCTATCCAAGATGCACTCCATCTTCGGTGGTTCCTTAGGTGGTAAATACTGCACCCACTCTGCATTATCTTGGACATAATCTGTTGTACCTTCTCCTGTATCAGGACTCTTATATAATGTTAGATTAGCAACATTGAATATAGGTGAAACAACAATATCATCAAGGAGTTCAATTTTGTAAGCATTAGGACCATATTTCTCTAGAATCTGACAAGGTCCAATTTTCCTCATCATCAACTTGCTGTGTTTTCCTGTGGGTAGTTTGTTCTTGTTGAGATGAACCATGACCATATCTCCTATTTGGTACTGCACATCCCTTCTTCTTTGATCCACTCTAGCCTTGATCTTCTGACTGTTCTAGTGTAGAGTATCTCTGACTTGTTGATGGATCTCTTTCATAGCCTCTGTAAATGTATCAGCATGTCCACTCCTTTTGTCCAACCCTTGAATATCTTGTAATTCAAAAATTCCTCTAGGATGACTACCATAAACAACTTCAAAAGGACTTAGACCGGTACTTTTGTTTGTAGAATCATTATAGGCATACTCTTCTTATGGGAGTACCACATCCCAACTACTGCCATGTTCTCTTGTCAAACATCTCAGCAGATTACCTAATGACCTATTCACAACCTCAATTTGGCCATCAGTCTGAGGATGATAGGCTGAACTAAAAGACAAATTTGTACCCAATCGTTTCCACAAGGTTCTCCAGAAATGTCCCACAAATTTACTGTCTCTGTCAGATACAATACTCAAAGGTAACCCATGAATCCTGACGATTTCTTTAAAGAACAAACCTGCAATGTAACTAGCATCATTGGTGGTTTTACAAGGAATAAAGTGAACCATTTTGCTAAGCCTGTCTACCACAACAAACACACTGTCATAACCTGTCCTTGTCTTGGGCAATCCCATCACAAAATCTATACTCAAACTTTCCCAAGGTCTGTTTGGTATGGGCAAAGGTTGGTACAGTCTTGCATTAGTTGAGACCCCCTTTGCTTTCTGGCAAATCATACAACTCTCAACAAACCTTCTGATATCAGATTGCATCCTCAGCCAAAAGTAAAACCTTCTTACAAGATCTAAGGTCTTATTGAGCCCAAAATGTCCTCCTAAACCACCACTATTTTTTGTTAGATTTAGGGCACACAACTGAGAGGGGGGGTGAATCAGTTGTGCCAGAACTTTTTGCAATTTACACACTTAAAACTTCTTGGTGATTAGCAGTATATTAAACATGAAACATAATGCATTCAAATCAAAAGCAGAAGCTCAACAACACATGAGACACCAAGATTTTGACGTGGAAAACCCGGTTAAGGAAAAAACCACGGGGTGATTAACCCAAGAATGTATTCTCTGTTCGAAGAATAGAAAGAACAAATGGCACATGCCAATTAGGGCTCACTGCCCGAGCACACTGCTCACAAGAGGCTCACTGCCTACAAGAGACACACTGTCTACAAAGAAATAAGTATCACATACATGAATTGGAGAATAGCATCTTCACTATGCTTGAATCAGTTCCATTAAAGCCCAAAAACTTATGCTCTGCCTTTCACTCTCTTCTTTTCTACCACACACTCATCTCCACAAGACACTCCTTGGAATGACTTCACAATCCTTTATTTATACAAGCCATCAACTTAGGAACACTCATCTAAGTCGGCAAACACTTATAGATCCTCTGGAAGATGTGTAATACATCCGGTCAGCTAGTCACAGGAAGAACACCAACATCTGGTGGTTATTCATCAAATCCAAACTCTAACTTTAATGCGGACCGCCAACATGAACTAGACATGATCCAAAGATCACCACAGCCTTTCCTGAGCCACCAAGAACATCTGCACTTTATTAGCTTACTGGAATTATTCTCTCCTTCATCTGGAGCTTCAAGAACACAGTCTGTCATCACTATCACAAATGAATAGGCTCTTCCGGACCTTCAAACCACGAGCCATGACACTTCTCAAGGACTTCTTGAATACTCCCTCCAATCCGCAGAATGGGATGATGCACTTCTGGAGCTCACCGGACCTATCTGTGACACCCTGTCACCTCTGAACACCTGCCGGAACTGGTTCTACTTGAGCAGCCATAACTTCTTTAGATCTTCATGCGGACCTCTGAAAAATTGACTAGAGCATCTCAAGACTTATATCTACAAACCCTTTAAACTGCATCCTCTGATCCTCAACCTATTGTGGACTTTCACCTTCTTGTCATCATTGTTCTTCACTGTTCCTGATTAAGACTAATTTTCTTAATATCCTCAGCACACAGCTCATCCAATCCTTCTCATTAATGCAACATGAGTATGTTGACATCAATGACAACACCTGTTAGGCCCATACTTGCAACAATCTCCCCCTTTGTCATTGATGGCAACATATGATGTGAAAAACCATCAAGACAAGAACTTCTCCTTACTGTCACAACTCCCCCTATCAGCAACAACCATTCACATGTCTTTTCTTCCTTTACTGCTCCCCCTTTGATCAACAACCACTTGTTTTTCACATGTCTTCTCTCCCCCTTTGACATCAATGGCAAAGGGCTCATACTTGCAACTCCAACACATTAGAATCATACCAACTGCTCCCCCTGAGTAGCAACTCCCCATCACCAATCCGGATTACAAGATATGACTGTGATATCCACTGGACTAATGCACATCAGTGCATCCTAGTTCATCACCAGAGGGGCAATAACCCCTAACTTCTCCCGAAGATACTCAAAGGAGTCCTTGGGAAGAGGTTTAGTAAAGATATCTGCAATCTGATCCTTTGAGGGCACAAACTCCAGTCTGACTTCATCCTTGTTCACTTGCTCTCTTAGAAAATGAAATTTGATAGATATATGCTTAGTCTTAGAATGCAACACCGGATTCTTAGAAATATTTATTGCACTTGAATTATCGCAGAAGATTGTGATGGGCTCCTCATACTCTACTTTGATGTCTCTTAGCATCTGCTTCATCCACAAAACTTGAGTGCAACTACCTGCTGCAACAATGTATTATCCTTCAGTTGTAGACAGAGATATTGCCTCTTGTTTCTTGCTTAGCCAAGAAACCAATCTCTTTCCCAAAAAGAATGCTCCACCACTGGTACTCTTCCGGTCATCCACATCTCTTGCCCAATCTACATCTGTATATCCATGAAGAGAGAAATCATGATCTTTAAAATACCACAACCCATACTCAACTGTCCCTTTTAGATATCTAAAAATCTTTTTGATTGCCATGACATGAAATTCTTTGGGATCAGCCTGGAATCTAGCCACAAGACCAACAGCCTGCATTATATCTGGTCTAGTTTGAGTGAGATACAACAATCCACCAATCATTGATCTATACTTTGTCTGGTCTACCTTAGGAGAGTCATCATCTTTGCTCAACTTGCATCCAGTTGCCATGGGAGTATTCATTGGCTTTGAATCTTCCATTCCAAATTTTTTCAACAATTTTTTCACATATTTGGTCTGAGAAATAAAGATTCCTTTCTTTGTTTGAGTAATTTGCAGACCCAAGAAGAAATTCATTTTACCAAGCATAGACATCTCAAACTCACTTTTCATTTGATTTGCAAAAGTTTTACACATACTATCTCTTCCTCCAAAGATGATATCATCAAAAAACACTTCAACAATCAAGATGTTTTCATGATCAATTGTGAAATATAAGTTACTGTCAGCTGTACCTTTGTTGAAACTAATCTTTAAAAGATGTTTGTCCAAATTTTTATACCAGGCTCTTGGGGCTTGCTTCAATCCATACAGTGCCTTCTTCAACTTGCAAACCATATCACCATGATCAGACAATTGAAATCCATCTAGTTGCTCAATCTATACTTCTTCTTCCAAGTCACCATTTAGGAAGGCAGACTTGACATCCATCTGATATACTTTGAAATGCTTGAAGGCAGCATAGGCAAGAAATAATTTGAGTGCTTCAATTCTTGCCACCGGAGCAAAAGTTTCTTCAAAATCAATTCCTTCTATCTGAGAGTAGTCCTTGCAGACCAATTTGGCTTTATTTCTGATTACTTCACCACTTTCATTTAGTTTGTTCCGGAAGACCCATTTGGTTCCAATCACATTTGTGTCTCTAGGTCTGGGAACAAGATCCCAAGTGTGATTTTTCTCAATTTGCATCAGCTCTTCTTCCATTACTTTGGTCCAGTTTTCATCATTGCAAGCTTCATTTACTGTCTTAGGTTCTATCCTTGAAATCAGACAATACTCATCTGAGTTTTGAGCAATTCTTCTTCTTGTTTGCACACCTTTGCTTTTATCACCTATGATCTGATCCTCAGAATGGTTCAGCCTTACATACCTGGGAACTTTGGGAGTTTCCTACACTTCTAATTCTTGATCTGGGTCATTATGATTCATCTCTTCTTCCTGAATTACCGGATCTGTTTGATTCTGAGTACCGGAAGGGGTTTGGGCTCCTTGAATCAGAACACCATTCTGATCATCATCATCATATTTATAAAACCTTGAAGGTTTCTCAATTCCTTCATCAACCTTCACATTTGTAATTTCTATCATCTTTCTCAGTCTCTTATTGTAACATCTGTATGCTTTGCTTTGAGTGGAGTAACCCAAGAAAATTCCTTCATCACTTCTAGCATCAAACTTTCCTAGATCTTCATCTCTTTTAATGTAACATTTGCTACCAAAAACTCTGAAATACCTTACAGTAGGAGTGATGCCAAACCAAAGTTCATAAGGAGTCTTACCAGTATTGCTTCTGATTTGAACTTGATTGAGTGTATAGACTGCAGTGCTAACAGCTTCTCTCCAAAACATCTAAGGAACATTTGCTTCCATTATCATTGTCTTGGATGCTTCCTGGATGGTCCGATTCTTTCTCTCTACTACTCCATTCTGTTGTGGAGTCCTAGGAGCAGACAACTGTCTCTTTATGCCATGCTTCTCACAAAAATCAATGAACTCACCAGATGTGAATTCACCACCTCTATCAGACCTCAGACATTTCAGTTTCAATCCGGTTTGATTCTCTACCATAGCCTTGAAGATTTTAAACTTCTCAAAAGCTTCTGATTTCTCTTTCAGAAAGGTAACCCACATCATCCAGGAATGGTCATCAATCAGTAACATGAAATATCTGTCACCTTGCATACTCTTGATTCTTGTCAGACCACACAGATCAGTATGAACTAATTCCAATAATCTGGTGGAGGATTGATCCTTGCTTTTGAATGAGACTCTTCTCTATTTCCCCAGCTGACATTCCTTGCACAAGCTGTTAGTAGGTTTCACCAATTTGGAAGATCTCTTACAGCCTGAGTATTGCTTATCCTGATGATATTATCAAAATTCACATGACACATCCTTCTATGCCATAACCAACTCTGATCAACTTGAACAAATAAGCAACTTTTACCAGTGCCAACCAAGTGAAGATATTACCTTTAGTTTGAGCACCAGATGCAATCTCTGTTCCGGAACTTTCAAAGATTTTGCATTTTCCATCCTTGAACCGGAGATCATAGCCTTTGTCCACCAACTGTCCAACACTAAGAAGATTGTGCTTCAAGCCTTCAACATATAGAACATTACCAGTTTTGTTTCTTCCATCAAAAGAAATAGTTCCTCTTCCTCTGATTCTACCAGCCGAATTATCACCAAACTTCACCACTCCTCCTTCATACCTTTCCAAATCTATGAACTTATTTTTGTCACCTGTCATATGGTGAGAGCAACCACTATCAATGACCCAATCATCCTTTTCTTCAACTTGGGCAGCCAGAGCTCTTTCTACAACTTTATGATTGACAGATACAGAGGATATTGGTTCTTCTTCCTTAATGGCAATGAACACCCATTCACTTCCAGATTTGTTTCATGTCTCTGATTCATCATCTGTTACTCCTTCATTATCATCTTCTTCATGAACATAGTAACAATTCTTTTGGAACCTTGATCTGTTAGGATTTGGCTTTGAAAATCTTTCCAGATATCTTGAGGCAAAATGACCAATCTTATTGCAGTTAAAACACTTGAAAGGCAATTTTCCTTCATACTTACCAGATTCTCTTGGTAGTCTCTTTGCAATGAGTGCTTCAAGTTGAGCAGTTTCTACTTCTTCTTCTTCCAGGTCTTTTCTTTCTTTTTCATACCATGACAATTTCCTTGATGAGTTATCTCCCGGATCAAATCTTTGTTTACCTTTCATAGAGGCACTAGCTTTGAATGCAGATTCAGTCTTAGGGGGATCATCTCCAAATTTGGTCATTTCAAATGCAGCTAGTTTGCTAGCCAATTGGTCTCTTGTGACAGTTGTATGGGCTCTGAATTCATCAATGGCAGCAACCTTGATTTTGTAAGAGGCAGGAAGGGATCTGAAGATTTTGCCAACAATCTCATTTTCATCCAAGACTCCACCAGCATTTCTGATTCCACAAACCAGCTCATTTACTCTTGGCATAAAAGTAGTAATATTTTCATCATCTCTCATCTTCAGCCTTTCAAATTTCCCTTTTAGACTCTATAACCTTGCACATTTTACATACTGGTCTCCTTCATGCAAAAGTTCTAGTTTATTCCAAATCTCAAAAGCAGTTGGCAGGTCAATAACATTTGAGAGCTCTAAGTCGGATAAAGTGCTTAGAAGAGCCTCTTTGGTCCGCAGATTATTTTCAGCATCTGTGAGTTCATTTAGGGTTGTCAAACCACCCTGTGGAGGTACATACGCCTTTGTAACCATGGACCAGTAAGCCATTCCCATACACTGCAAGTGACATTTCATGCGACCTTTCCAAAGAGAAAAGTTGGTTCCATCAAACTTCAGACTATCCTTCTTGTAGGACGACATCCTGGATCTCCTCAAGCGGTTAAGCTCATTTTAGAGGAACTTGGCTATGATACCAATTGTTAGATTTATGGCACACAACTAAGAGGGGGGGTGAATCAGTTGTGCCAAAACTTTCTCCAATTTACACACTTAAAACTTCTTGGTGATTAGCAGTATATTAAACACGAAACATAATGCATTCAAATCAAAAGCAGAAACTCAACAACACATGAGACACCAAGATTTTGACATGGAAAACCTGGTTAAGGGAAAAACCACGGGGTGATTAACCCAAGAATGTATTCTCTATTAGAAGAATAGAAAGAACAAATAGCATATGCCAATTAGGGCTCACTACCCGAGCACAGTGCTCACAAGAGGCTCACTACCTACAAGAGACACACTGTCTACAAAGAAATAAGTATCACATACATGAACTGGAGAATAGCATCTTCACTATGCTTGAATCAGTTCCATTAAAGCCCAAAAACTTCTGCTCTGCCTTTCGCTCTCTTCTTTGCTACCTCACACTCATCTCCACAAGACACTCCTTGCAATGACTTCACAATCCTTTATTTATACAAGGCATCGACTTAGGAACACTCATCTAAGTCAGCAAACACTTATAGATCCTCTGGAAGACGTGTAATACATCCGGTCGGCCAGTCACAGGAAGAACACCAACATCCGGTGGTTATTCATCAAATCCAAACTCTAACTTCAATGCGGACCACCAACATGAACTAGACATGATCCAAAGATCACCACAGCCTTTCCTGAGCCACCAAGAACATCCGCACTTTATCAGCTTACTGGAATTCTGCTCTCCTTCATCCAGAGCTTCAAGAACATAGTCTGTCATCACTGTCACAAATGAACAGGCTCTTCCGGACCTTCAAACCACGAGCCAATCTAGTTGACACTTCTCAAGGACTTCCTCAATACTCCCTCCAATCCGTAGAATGGGATGATGCACTTTTGGAGCTCACCGGACCTATCTGTGACACCCTGTCACCTTTGAACACCTGCTAGAACCGGTTCTACTTGAGCAGCCATAACTTCTTCAGATCTTCATGCAGACCTCTAAAAACTTGACTGGAGCATCTCAAGACTTATATCTACAAACCCTTTAAACCGCATCCTCTGATCCTCAACCTATTGTGGACTTTCACCTTCTTGTCATCACTGTTCTTCACTATTCCTGATTGAGACTAATTTTCTCAATATCCTCAGCACACAGCTCATCCAATCGTTCTCATTAATGCAACATGACTATGTTGACATCAATGATAACACCTATTGGGCCCATACTTGCAACATGTTTCTCCCTCACTATATTATCCCTCATTGAACACTTAGGGATACATAGTTGACTTCCTTTAAACAAAAGTCCATCCTGCAATGTATAATCTAAAAATTCACTATGGAAAGCATTGGCAAACTCACTGCATACCTTGTAAATCTCCTTGAAATTGTGGTCCTTTTTATAGAACCCTTTGAGTGCCTCGACACCCATGCTTTGTAGCTGCACTTCTTGCACTGTCAACACCCTTCTGCTTAAAGCATCAGCAACCTTATTGGTTATTCCTTTCTTATGCTTGATGATGAAGGTGTATGCTTGAAGACTTTCCACCCATTTCATGTGTCTATGGCTGAGCTTTTCCTGTCCATTCAAAAAACTGAGAGCATGATTGTCAGTGTATACAATAAATTCTTTAGGAAGCAAATAGTGCCTCCATTTTTTCAAAGCTTGTACCATAGCATACAACTCTAAATCATAAGAGGAGTACTTCCTCTTGGCTTCATTTAACTTTTCACTGAAGAAGGCTACTGGTCTGACTTCTTGGCTCAACACTGCTCCTATGGCCAGCCCACTTGCATCACATTCAATTGTGAAAACCTTATTGCAATCAGGAAGTACTAAGACAAGATACTTGGCAACTTTCTTTTTCAGACTTTCAAAACTCTAATCTACCTCTTTTGTCCACACAAACTTCATCTTGCCTCCACCCTTGATGGTCTCTAACATAGGCGCACAAATATCATTATAGTTCTTAATGAATTTTTTGTAAAATGTGGCCAAACCATGAAAACTTCTGACCTCTCCTGCTGTCCGAGGTGTAGGCCAATTCAAAATAGCCTCTACCTTGGAAGGATCCATTTTTAAATCACCCTTAGAGATGACAAAGCCTAGGTAAACCAATTCTTGTTTCATGAAGTCACACTTTTCCAAGTTTATCATTAACTTCTGATCTTGCAGCCTCTTCAAGACTATCTCCAAATGTTTCAAGTGTTCTTCCTTGCTCTTACTGAACACCAAGATATCATCAAGGTAGACTACCACAAATTTCCCTATTAATTCTTGTAACACCTCATTCATTAGTCTCATAAAGGTGCTAGGGGCGTTTGAAAGACCAAACGACATCACAAGCCACTCATACAACCCTTCATTGGTTTTGAAAGCTGTCTTCCACTCATCTCCCTCTCTTATCCTTATCTGGTGGTACCCACTCTTCAAGTCAATCTTGGAGAAATAGGTAGCCCCTCCTAAATAATCCATTAGATCTTCTATTCTAGGAATAGGAAACCTATACCTGATGGTTATCCTATTTATTGCCCTAGAATTAGTACACAGTCTCCATTTCCCATCCTTCTTTGGGGCTAAAATAGTAGGTACTGCACATGGGCTAAGGCTCTTCCTTATCAACCCTTTGTTTAGGAGTTCTTGAATCTAATTTTCTATCTCTTCATTCTACTAAGGGGTCATTTTATATGCTGCCTTATTAGGAAGTACTGCTCCTGGTATGAGGTCTATCTGATGGCTAATATCTCTGATTGGTGGTAGGGAATCAGGTACATCTTTTGCAATCACTCCTTTGTAACTCTCAAGCAAATCTTTGACCTCCTTAGGCCCTACTTCTCTCACATGTTCCTTCTTTTCCCCCTTAGGCTTCACAATCAAAGCAAAACCTACTTCATCACCTTCCTTTAATGTGTCCATGAATTCTTTTTCTCCTACCAACATTACACTAGACCCTACATAATGTGGATCCTCTTCTACTAATGACTGTATCCTATAAGTCACACCATCCTTTTGGAATGAGTAAGCATTCTTTTCTCCATCATGATGAGCCTTTCTGTCAAACCGCCATGGTTTGCCTAACAAAAGATGGCAAGCATCCATTGGAAGGATGTCACAAATTTTTTTATCTCTATACCCCCCAATACTGAATTCTACCCATGCCTGTTCATTGATGAGTATGTGCTGCCCCTTATTCAACCAACTGACTTTATATGGACTGCTATGGGGTATCTTTTCTAGATTTAACTTATTCACTGCTTCCAAAGATATAATATTATCAGTAGAACCAGAGTTAATAATAACTTTACAAACCTTACCTTGGATCTTGCAGTTGATTCTAAACAAAGCCCTTCTTTGAGATGGTTTAGTCTGCACTGGTTCCTTGAGCAGCGTCCTCTTGATCATCAGATTTTCTCCCAGTTCTGATGCTAGATTCACTTCAAGAGATGTCACACTCCTTGCATCTTCTTGAATCAAAGTGGTTCTCTTCTCACCACCATGAGAAGTTGAGGCCTTCTCTGGACACTTGTATGTTGTATGCCCTATCTGATTGCAGTTATAACATCTCATATTGGAGAACTTGGATCCTCTACCTGATCCATTTGTCCCACCTCTTCCATTAGGCCTTCTTCCTCGGTAGCCTCCTCTGCTGCTTGAGTCTCCAACTTGTTCTTCTTGGCTAGACTCACCACTAGACCTTTGGTTAGGACTTCTTTCTCCAAAACTGCCTCTGCCTCTAAAATTTCTTCCACCTCTACCTCTATTATTCTGCTCCTCTTTCTCTTTATCTTCTCTTCAGCCCTTAAGGCCATTTGGAAACACTTGTTCACTGTTTTTGGTGCTAGGATGCTGATCTCATCTTGGATGTTCATCCTTAGGCCATTGAAATACCTAGCCACCTTCTCTGACTCTTCTTCTTGTCTCTTTGATCTGAGACTGAGTTTATGAAACTCTTGTGTGTATGCATTCACATCAAGGTCTCTCTGTCTGAGGTTCTGCAATTTCTTATACATCTGCACGTAATAGTCCAGGGGTAAGAATTGTGCCTTGATTTTGGTCTTCATCCTTTCCCAGGAGATTATCATATTCTTCCCCTCCTTGACTCTCTCTCCTTGCTCATAATTCTACCATGCAAGAGTAGATCCCTTCAATCTTGCCTTTGCCAACTTAACCCTCTTATCATCAGGGACTTCTTTGTATTTGAAATGATTGTTCAATGCCTCAATCCAGTCAATCATCTCTTCAGTTTCCATACTTCCACTATACATAGGTAACCCATCTATGGTGTCCCTATTGATTAACTTCAATGCATTTACAAATGCCCTCTGGTCTACTGGTATCTCCTCTGTCTTTTTATTGGTTTCATCAATTTCTGTATCGCCTTCATCATTGTCACTTTCATCTTCCCTATCGTTGCTTTTGGACTGCTTGAACTCTCCCAACTTAGATTCAAGCATCTCTTCGATCAACTTCTTGATGGCGTCCTGCGACATGCTTTTAGGAGGCATCCTCTCTACCTCTGTTTCGCTTTCTCTGTCTGACATACACTAAGACCACACAACCCAAGTGATCTTCAAAACCTGGCTTTGATACCAATATGATGGGGAGCGCACAGTGGGAAACGCAGACCGGGTCCCTATTTCCTTACAGTCGGCAAGACTAACAAACGAGCCTTTGATCCATCACCATCGACCAGACAACCACCGTCAAAAAGACTTTCCTAAGTCTCTCCGTGACCAAACTCACACCAATGGCTCAACCAGCTTTAACTTTGGCGAGACATCTTCTATCAGCCAAGTCTTCCATCCTCCTATCGATGCACTGATGACGGTTAAGTTCCCCACGCCTCGACCGTGACGGCTTCCACACTAGTTAGCTGTGACCTTATTGGTGAGACTCTTCTCGTCGGTGAAACCTTTAACTCATCTGTCGATGTCGCACCTCTTCCCGATGGCATTTACCTTCGGTGAAACTTTCACTATCGGTCAGACTTTCTCTGGAGTTGCCGATAAGTTGATCACTCCGATGTCACCTTTGACCTTCTTTCATCGGCATGCCAATTACTATCGGTGACCTTAGGGTTTGCTACGTCGATACTCTAATGCACAGTTTACCTTCTCCTGAACCCTAGCACATGGAGATGCTAGGTCAACCTACTGTGCAACACGCACTGTCTGGATCCTCTGCACCGCCAAACAGGAAAAACAAAACAAGAAGCAAAATAAATATTCATACAACGAATCCATTCCACTGATTTCGACAGAAAACTTACCAATGGAATACTTCACATCGACATATTGCAACAACGGAAAGCATAGAAATAATGAAAATCTACAACTATACAATTTGCGATTACAGGAAATGGAAACCGAATTAATGGAACATAATTGTTCTATTACTCCTTAGCACAGTACACAATCACATTCAACCACACTTCTTCTTGATCTTGTTACAATATGCTCATTCGGTTCATTCCTTTGGGTTTATAAACTCGCCCCTAAGGAAAACCAACCGACTCCAAGCGGCTGGGAGACCGATTCCAAACGGCTGGGAGACCAACCTTCTTGATTAACGATTAGACAAATGTGACCTAAGTCACTTGGGACTTACAAAATAAACCTAGATACAAACTAAAATGATATGCATTGGTCAATGGACCTTATTACAAAAGAAAACATAATTTCCTAGGTGCTCCTGCACCACAGTTGCAGAAGAAAAAGGGGGAGAAGTTCTTGTCTTGATGGTTGAATTCAGTTTTTCACATCATATGTTGCCATCAATGACAAAGGGGGAGATTGTTGCAAATATGTGCCTAACCAGTGTTGTCATTGATGTCAACATATCTTTGTTTCCATTAGTGCCAACTGTATCCTATTTTTTTGCCTCTCCAGAAGCTTGGAATGTTGAGGATATTGAGAAAATTAAGGGAGATAAATGTGTGCAGATCTTATGGTTGTGTAGAGGATGGTCTGAAGTAGTTCCAAATGAGATTTGAGAAGTCCACATAAAGAATTGGCAAAGTTATGGTCCTTTGAGTAAAACTAGTTTTTGCAGTTGTTCAGTCATGACAGAGTGGCAAGAAGTTGGTCCAGATTAGTCCAGTATAAGCATTCTATGATCTGCGGATCTAGAAGCATGTCTGGGTTGTTGGTGTGTTCCCTCAATTCGAGTAGTCTGTGGTTTGGAGGTCTGCAAGCAATCTTTCTAGTTTAATAGTCTTGGCAAATAGTGTTCTTAAGGTTCTGGATGAAGGTGTATGAGATTTTAGTGATTTTGAGAAGTGCAGATGTTTCTATTGAATTCATTGTGCTTGTGGTGGTCTCTAGATCATGTGGCTGCTGTGTTGGAGGTCCGCATTGAAGTCTAAGCTTGTTAATGAAGATTTCCTTGTTGGTGTTGTTGCTCTTCCCAGTCTTGGCCGACCGGGTGATTCAAGTGTGTTGTAGATGTTCTTAAAGTAATTTTGTAGAATGCAGCATGTTGATTCAAAACCCAACTGTACTTGGCCGACAGCTTAGAGATTCGCATTAAGTCAAGAGCTTGGAGTGCCGACCTTGATGTTTATTCCAAGGTTGAAAAGGTATATAAAGAAGTTTAGTTGAGCCGAGGAAAATCATCCTTGAATAAATGAGTTAAATTAGAAGAAAGGATCAATAAGCAGAGCATAAAAGAAGAAAAGAGAAGGGAGTCTAGAGTGGAGAGTCAGCGCAGAAGAATTTGAAGATTAGAGCAGAAGTTTTTGAGCCATCAAAGGGACTGATTCAAGCATGAATATAGATTTTATTTCTCAGTTCATTATTTCTATGTAAATCATAATCTCTTATAGTTAGTGAGCCTTTTCTTGAGCAGTGAACTCTAGGCAGTGAGCTCGAAGGCATGTGCCTTCTATTTTCTTAAGTACTTTTAACAGGGTACGCAATTGTTGTGGGTTAAACCCCACTATGGTTATTCTCTTAATCGGGTTTTCCACATCAAAATTCTGGTGTTGTGTGTTCATTTTGTCTCTGCTCTTGTGTTGATTCATGCTTAAATGTTTTCATCATTAATCTAATTTTAAAGAAGACTTAAAAGTTTAGAGAAGATTAAAGTTTAGGGACAACTGATTGACCCCCCCTCCCTCTCAGTTGTCCAGATTGTTATCAACATATACAAGTTTATTGCCATGTTTTGAAGAATGAATACACATACGAGTCTATAACTTGTCATAATGGAAAGTCAATAGACTTAAGTAGACCAGAAGATGTGTGGGCTCAAATAGCACCAAAACGGCACAGTACTTGAAAAAGGATTCAAAAACACACATTAGTTCCAAAATAATAGCCCAATCAAGATAAGTGGTTATTCTCTAGTTCAATAACACCTAAAAGACTAGGGAAAATGAGACAAAAAGATATTCCAAGCAAGCCAACAAACAATGGTTAGATGACAAAGTATTAAGTAAATTCTAAAGAAATTTTGCCATAGTAACTCCTTGTTCTAGTGTGTTTTCTACAAAAACTGAGAGCCAATAATCCCAAAAAACACCAAAAAATAAGAAACACAAAAGATTTAAGTCAAGGTGTTAGTGGGTTTGTCGTGCAAAAATGGTGCTGAAATAGTCAGAAATAGTGCCACTATACATAGAAATGGCACCACTTCCTAGAGAAATGACACCAAACAATGAGCATTTGGTGCCAATACTTGCAAAAAATAGATTTTTCCTATAAAAACACTCACACAAAATGTTAGTTTGGACGTTGTGGGTCCCACCGGGTGTGCCAAATGAGAATATGGAAAACAAAATGAAGATAAAACACAAAGAAAATGCAACAAAATACTAGTTATACCTTCAAGATGAGATCCAAGACCCCTTGATAAGGTGGGGAGTGTTGCACCCAAACACTCTATCTTTACCCAAAATGAGTATGGACTAATGTGAAATGCTCTCAACCTAATGCAAATCATCTATTAACCTTGCTCTAGATTATAAATTTTGGCATGATAGCAATGCATGAAACGTGGATGATAAAATGGCTTGGATGAGGGTGTATTTATAGGATTCTTAAGGGGGATTTGAATACAATGGTTGAGATTCATTTTGGAGATCAATAGTTGAAAATGGAGATGATGTGGAGGGCTTAGATTTCATTTTCAAAAATGGAGGGTTGTGAATAAAGACAATTTTTTAATTCATCTTGGGAAGAGGAGAGTATTAAATGAGGGTAGATGAGGTGGATTAGATGTGAATTAAAAATTCACATGGGGAAGAGAGGAGGATTAAAAATTTATTTGGGGAAGAGTGGAAATTAATGAGTTATGACAAGTGTAAGGGGTGTAAGAGGTTATTAATGAGGATTATGATAAATGTGTATAAAAATTTGATTTATGTGGCATAAATATCAATTTTTTATTTGGAGGATGTGGGAAGGAGTGTTAATTAAGGTTTGACCATATTAATGAAGGTGATTAGCCTAATTAATATGGCTGGAAAAAATAAGGGAGTGGGTTAATTAAGGGTTAAGATTAATTAAATAATATTTTATTTAATTAATCCTAGGTCTATAGTCATGTAGGTTACGCCAGGTAATTAAATAATTGATATTTAATTAACTAGGGTAGGGATAGGCTGATTAATAGGTTAAATTAATTAGATAAACATAATTTACCTAATTAATTGGGCTTAATGAAAAGGGAAAATTAATTAAATAAATATTTACACATTTATTTAATAAATTGGGTAATTTAGACTTTTGAATTAATTAAATTAATTCAATTTTAAAGGATGGAATGATGGAAAACTAGGTGGTGAAAAGGACAATTAATTGAATAAAAATTTAATTAATTGATTAGAAGGGAAATTGATAAGTTTGGGTGATGTCGAAGGTCGGTTGAATAGTGAAGACATTTTTAGGTGTCTACATATATCATGCCCATGATGATGTACCATAGTGCGATGCTGATGGCACTCATGGAGCAGTGGAACATAGATACATCCACGTTTCATCTACCGACAGGAGAGATGATAGTGACATTAGAGGATGTGTACATGATACTGTGATTACTTGTGCATGGCGAGATAGTTAGGGTCATCGAGCAGAGGTTCGAGGAGTATGCTTAAGAGAGCTAGCTATATTATCTGGGACACACAGTACCATCAAGTTCATGAGGATACATTGATATCAGATTCTTAGAATAGGGTACGGTTGTGATACCGACCATACATTGCATCATGATCACTATCATCACTCTTATTGTCACACCGGATGGGCAAGGTACACACCTTCACAAGGGCCTAGCTTACACCATTAGAGAGATGTAGGAGCAAAGGATAGTATACTCTCAAGGACAGAGTATGCTTGCTCACTTGTATTATGATTTGGGGCACTATGTACATCATGAGGCACATAGGTTGATGATCTGCACGCTTCTACAGGTGTGGGCATTCGAGCATATTGGATGCACGAGGCTAGTGGGTTATCTGATGGACATCATCAGGATGAACCCATGAGCACATGCCTATGAGCTAAGAGGGGTGTGGAGACACGGAGATTTGTTATTATGGAGGATTGTATTTGACATGCTGCAACTAGAGACGATCATATGGAGACCATACAGGCAGTGCAAGTTGTGGATGGGTCAGAGGAGACAACTAGCGAGGATGCAAAGAGATCGGTTGATTGGTCATCGAGATCATGTCGTAGTTGCCTTCTACTACGATAGAGTGATGTGGCAGTTTGGACAAGTGCAGGGAGTTCCTGCCACACGACCATCCTATGCGAGATCATCACGTCGCGGTGTGTGGCCCCATGAGAGGGCACAACTCACCATCGCAGATGTAGTAGTGAGTGATCCTGATGATGATATTGAGGATGATGATCCTTTCTCTGAGGCTAACGATGTAGGAGTGAGTCCAACATACACAACATGGTGGGAGACAACATACCCTACCCTAGTCTTCCCCGATGATTATCCCGACGGTAATCCCAGACCCTAGGCCAAGCGAGGAGATGATTTGGAGGAGGGAGAGGTGGAGAACAATAGTGATGATGTTTATGAGGAGAGGCAAGTAGTGCCAGCTAGCGAGTGGTGGCCAAAGGTTTGAGCTCATAGCCTACAACCATGACGTGCATCTAGAAGAGCACAACGTCACTTTGAGCATGGGGAGAAGAGTGGTGGTGTCACCACAGTGCTCCCAGTGGCTAGGATGACTGCGACTAGTAGTACATTATCCATGTCGCATGATCCATCATGGCATGAGGGTGATCCAGGTGATGATTATGTTTTACTGTTGTTTTGAGTTATGATATGATTTGGATATTGATGTGATGAATGTCTTACTCTTTGTAGTTGGTTCCGGCGCTTGGCACGACTTTGTGGGTCGGGTCATATCATTGATGGTACCTACTGAGTCGATGCAGTAGTCAGTGCCAACCTGTTATAGACCACCACACGAGGCGGGTTGACATTTAGAGATTTTTGGTCCCGTAGTGCAACTTAGAGTAGCCTATGAGGTAGTACAGAGTGAGTGGGATCAACTAGTACTAGAGAAAGATCATCTAGTGACTACGAGAGATCAGCTAGTGACTGAGAGGGATCAACTAGCAGTTGAGCGAAACCAGGAGGTTCAGAGGGCAAATATCCTCCAAACATAACTAGATCAACAAAGAGTCATGGCAACATCAGGTGTTAAGCATGGTCTACCGAGTTATGTGCAGGTTGAGCTGGACTTGTTACGAGTTGAGAGAGATCAACTCAATCACAAGCTTCAGGAGGCCAGAGAGGAGGTGGGAGAGATGAGAGGCATGCTTAGGCATCTATAGGCACATAGCATCTTTAGGAGTCACTCATGATCTACAGCTTCACATAGGTAGGCATCTGTTACTTAGGCACCCCCAAGTCTCGAAGGATTTGGGTGTCATGGTCCATCATAGTGATGATATCTCATTGTATTGTATTATGATTCACCACATTTTGATGTAGTGGTGCACTTATGTATATTTAAGATTTTATTATTTATATGTACACGGTTTTGCTTTACTAGATATCATTTCGAAGATGCACAACAATTTTGGGTTTTTTAGGCTCTTTTGGGGAACCAAAAACATAAATTTTATTAATTATTCTTTGAAACCAAGATGTTTTAGGAGTCGTAGAGGAATATTTTGAAAAGATAAAGTCCTCCAAGACTTCATCTAACATACCAAAATCTTCATTATTAAACGACTCATCAAAGGCATTAAAATCTTGATTAAAATAATCTGACATAGTTGTATCTTCTTCTTTTCAAACTTTATGGTAACAAGGAATGAAATGAAGAACTTTTATGCTCAATAAGAAAATGTATCACACTATGTGCAACAAGGTTATCCAATAGATTTTAAGAGTATCATCAAATCTTATCAATTTCCAAGCTAAAGTTCTCATAAAATGAAACCCTTAAGGTCAATGTATATGAATGAAAGCAAGATATATGATTAAAGAATGTGTTATGGAGTAAAAAGTGGACACATGCCTTTTTACCTCCTAGTTTAGCTCCTAGGTCCCTGTGTTTACACTCTACAACCAAATTATTCATCCCAATGAGAAATCCCCTGAAACCCACATCAAATGGGAACTAGGGGCCCATTTAAAGCTTAAGTCTCGACCAAAAAGGCACCTTGGGACTTGGGAGCTCACACCCAAGTCCACCTTGATTGGTCGGGGTAAAATTTAATATATGTCAGCATAGGACTTTTAAATGGGTCCTTCCTTGTTGGCTCTTTCAATTAATTTGTGAATGTTTAACCTATAGCATATATAAACAAGTGTTTGAATTATTTTTCTTACAAGTTGATGATAGTAAGGTTATGATATTGAGCAAGGAGCATTCAAGGCATTCATCATGTTATTGTTGTAGATTTGTGTTTGTATTTGTGAGTTTGTTATAGATTTGGAATCATCATCAACATCCTTATGAGTTGAAGAATCTTCATCCTTCTAAGGCCTTCACCACCAAGGTGACATTATCATTGTGTTTGAATCATTTCATCATCATTTGGATTATCTTTAGCCTCTATCCTGCAAAGATTCTCTCTCTTCCTCTAACAACGGTGTTGGAAAAGCTTGAATGCTAACCCAGGATTTGACTAAGGCAAATCCCTAAACACCACAACCCCCAAACCCCTTTTCTTCTTGTGTGCAGGTTACAAGTGCGGTAATTATCTAGAAGTGAAGGTATAGGGAGGTTGCTTGAGGGATAAAGATTCAAGATCTGAAAATAGAGTTCAGAAATTCCACTGTAGCAGACATGGGCACTAGCCCTAGTGTCCAACAGCTAAATCAAACCCTGAATTCAACATTAGATAATCATTTGTGACATTTTTCCAATTCTGGGTTATCATATATCAAGACTTTCTAGACTCGGGCACTAGCCCTGGAGTCTTCCGACATTTTAGCTTTTGAGAGACAAATTTGGACATCTCACTAATCACTCTGGTACTTTCAGATCCTAATTTTATGTTATTGTTTCTCTGTTATAAGTTGATTATCCAAATTCTAGGGTTTGGTGCATTGATGGGCCTAGGGTTTGATAAAAGGCTTGGTTGAATCACATCTTTCCTCTATAAACAAGATTAAAAAATTAGTAGTTGAGTCCTCTTCCATCTTATAGTGACTTGGCTCAGTTTTGTCCTTGAATGTTATAGTGAAAGGAGGGTTTGATCTAGTGTACTCACATGCATTGATCATCTCATCCTCTCTTTTCCCTACTAAATAGAATGTATCTAAATTTCAAATGTATTCAGATCTAAACAATAGATCATAAATTTAAAATGTATCACTAAGATCTAATTTTATCCAATAATGTCAAAAATATAAGTTATTTTTGAATCAAAAGCACATTCTTATTTTTCCAATTTAAAATGACAAAATGCAAAGCATGTACTAAGGATAAAGTATGATTAGGTACAACAAACAAGCTTACTTTAACCAACCTAATAAAATCAAGAAGATATGAAATTGCAAGCTAACTCTTAAATCCTAGATCTAAGAATAGGTAGTTTTTGAGAAACACAAAGATTTTACAACCCTTATGATGAATTTAAATGCAAAGTTCACAATGTGGAATGAAAGGAATTATACTTTAAATCAGATTTGTAATAGTAAACAAACATTTTCAGCAAGGGAGAAAGATTCAAAGGTGTAGGAGACATCGAATTCACCAAAATGTGATGCAGAAAAGAGAGATCTAGCCTTAGGAGCCAAACTAGGTCAAAACCCTCTTCTACAAAACATTGAGACATGAACCGAGCTTAGCTTCTACCCTCAAGGGAGAGCTTGAGCTACAAGGGTTCTTCCTCTTTGTTGTATAGATGAGTGCTTAACCAAATTTAACCAATCAAGCTAGGGCACAAGATCCAAAACCCTAGTTTATGCTATAAACAAACTAACAGATGACTGTTAGAACCAAACTATAGGTGTAGAAGGAACAACAGAGGACACAAAATAGATAAGAGTAGACACTTGTCAATAGGAAGACATAGGGCTAGGGCACTTGGGCACCCACGACATCCTTTAGGGATTTTGGGAACTATCAGATTTTTCTGGTCTGTACCTACAAATGCTTTAATCTTCCGGTCTGTCACGTTCCGAAACCTATTTGTCAATTCTGCACACAAGAAAGAAGAGGAAAAATGTTGTGGCTATATAGGACTTTGCCTCAATCAAACCCCCGTTTTGGTATTCCTACCTCATGGAGAGCCAAGATTAAATCAAGATGTCATGTGTGCTCAGAAATCCTAAGTGTGAGCAGTAACATGCAAGATCTAACCAATAAATATCAAACCCTAGCCCTATATGACTCAAGCAAATAGAGAAGGATGATGTAAATGATGATTCACTCAAGAGAGTCAATAAGTTCACCTCGAGGACCAAGATTCATGGAAGGTCTGCAGAACAAGAAGGCGTTGTCAGCATACCCTTGGCGGGTACTCAAGCCAAACTCTAGTTGGTGGCTCCAACCCTTCTCCTGATCATGTAAAGTATTCCCACCTAGGAGCTCATGAGATAAACTCAAGATCTCATGTTCTAGCCTTCGTTCAAATATTTCCAAGAGCAAAGTAGACTTTAATTGATCGAAAAACTTGCAAGAAACAATGGCATATAGAGTGCAAATAACAACAGAGCTTGTTCACATCAAAATTATTCTAAAATCTTCTTTCAAAATGATTTCATTCACTTACCTTTATACAAGGCTTATAGAAAGAGAGTAATTCAAATCAAAATGCCGACATAACGCACTCAAATTCAAATTCAGATTTAGGGTTGAACTAAGCAACATAAAGGAAATTTGTTGTTTGTTAAAATTGTCCCCTCGAATCTCAGAAGGACTAGGGCGCTTGGGCGCCTTAGGCCCAGGGCCAATTCATGACTTAAATTTTCTTTTAGTGCACTCGGGCTAACTCCAAATCATCCTTTAATTTTTGGGGTTGTGACAGAACCTTAATCGGGATTATGAATTATTATATAAATGAGGCTAAAAGAGAGCTCTAAGGGTAAACCTAAAAACAAACCATGCTTGGGACCACTAGAGGGAGGAGATAAACATAGTGAAATTTTTCCAACACACAAGTGTACACAATTTACAATAGTACAAGAAATAGTGAATTTCAGATTTAACAGCCATGAGCATTCTTTGATTTAATTTTATTTGCATGGTGAAATTAGGGATAATTTGCAAGGTGATTAAGGGTCTGAAATGATGAGATAAATGAAGAATATGGCTATTTTTACCTTCACAAATACCTTGGAAGTTGCCTAAACAAGCTTGAAACTAAATTTTAACAACTCAGAAACCCTAGGAAAATAATGGTGAATTAGCCTATACAATAGATTCAAAGGCCATTTCTAATGTGGTAGGAGGCTTGAGTAGGTATTAAATATGAAAAGTTCAAGAGGATAGATGGGGAAGCCAAGAAAATCATGATAAAACTCCAAATTTGTGAAGTTGCCAATGGTAACAAGTTTGCCCAGAAATCAGAATTGATAAAACTCAATGATTGAAATGATACTTGTTGATATTTATAGATTGAAACTGATTTAATTTTGAAGAATTTGACGCTCTTTTTTTTGTAGGTCTAAGGTGTTGAAGGTGCTATGGAGGCATGCTAGGGCATGAAGAGGATATGTTACATTTGGAGAAGCCTACCTTTGGCATTGGATAGATGGAAAACTATAGCTACAAGAAGAAGAAAAAAAAATAATTTGATTTGAGATGCAAATCATTCATATGATGCACAAATAGGACTCAGCCAACCTATCACAAAGATATAGGTTGTAGGGAAAGTTAGAATTTGAGATGCAAGCTGACTTGTGCAAAGTGTAAATCTCTATAAAAGGAAGAATGATTTCTCATTGAAAAGGGGGGAGACAAGGAGAAAAGGGCTAAGTGCACAAGTATTAAATGGCAATGAGGGTGTGAGAATTCTGCTAAGTTGTCACATGTAAGCTATTTATCCAGGGTGCACAAGGGTCAAAGATAATTATGGTGTGGGAATCCTATTATATTGTCGCAAGCCAATGGCATGCTAGTCCTCCACTTTGGGTGGTGATGTATTTTGTATTTATTGTTCTGAAACTTGGTTTATTTGGTGAAGCTCAATAAAGTACTGATAGTCTACAAAGGTTGTATAATACCTGTGCATGTAATGTGGTGCTTTATGCAATTACTTTGTTATTTTCATGAAATTCCTTAGAGCCTTGCATCGTGATGCTAATAATTGTGTGAAATACTAGATATGTTATCATTAGGTTAATGGTTTCATTGGATCCTACAAGGCATAGGATTGTAAATCAAATGCAAAATTGACCCGCTTCATTTTTATTTTTATTTACTCTCTAAAACCCTATCTTTGTTGTTCTTTTTTTCAAATCTGGTTAGTTTAGGAGTAGGCTAGGATTAGAATAGGATTTCATTATTCATTACTTGCTGTAATAAATCAGATTTATCATCTTTCCAAGTTGCCCTATTGCTAGTACAACATTGTAAATGTTTATTTCTGAGCAATAGGTGGTTGGAGCAGCCTGTTTGTGTATTGTTTATTTTACTAGTTGATCTCCTTGATGCAAATAACTTGTGTTTACTTGATTACCAGTAGCCCCTTGAATAGGTACAACTACATATACTGCTGATTTATCCATCACAACTGAGACACAACTAACATGAACCTTGGGGTTATCAACCTCTTGAGATTGGTTGCCTTTCAAGAAAGGTTGTTCATTTGTTGTTCTACCTACTTGTTGTTGAGTGTGTCAAAATACCCATCAACAGACCCATTTCTCTTTTTAATTTCTCCTAAGTTGCACTTGTATAGGTTATTGGTGTAATATTGACTTCACCTTGGATATGTCTCTACCCTAGGTGTGACATTGCACCTATTTAATAAGTTTACTTAGGTTATTAGGAATAACTATTTTTTCACATCTAATAGCTAATTATGACATGTGTACAACTTCAGATTAGGTACACAAGTGCCATCACTACATCATCAATCCTTGATTAATATTAATTAGGTGCCACTATTTAGTCAAGGCCACCTCTATCTTAGTTAACTTTAAGTGAACTAATTTGTTGCTTGGAATTTTAACTCTTGACCTCATACTTAAACTAAGTTAACTAAACCACCAATTAGAAATTAAACTCATGACCATTGGACATGTCATCTCCATGAATCATGCATCCAGGTGGCATATATATTTGTACTACATCCATTCATTTGATGGTTGATTTAATTATTTTTTGGAATACCTTGTGTTCTTGCATATTGCATCATTTATTTTTTTCTTCCAAGTTCTAGTGTAACTTTCTTCATGCACTTAGAACTAGGCTTATATGAGTTTATTCCCACTAAATATTATATTTGGCACATTTGATATGAAGTATTTGGGGGCTAAAAAATACATTCTTGGTATGTAAATTAGTATGAATTAGGTATACAAAAAGATTTGGTTAAGTTAGAGTAAGTATATTGATACCATTTTGTAATGGTTTAGTATGCATGATTGTAAACTTGCGAGTATTCCATTTCTTATAAGCATTAAGTTTTCTTTAGATATGTCCTAAATTAGATGATGATTTCGAGGATATGTGTAACATAGATTATGCTAGTGCTATTGGTAGCTTGATCCATGCTATGGTTTGTACTAGATTAGATATTGCCTAAGTAGTGGGAGTTTTGAGCAAGTTTACGTCCAACCTTGGTAAGAAGCATAGGTGTTTAGATATTTGCGGGAGACTTCTGAATACTGTTTGTGTTATTATGGTACTAGTTAATTATTTGGATAAGACATAAGGCATACATACCTTTATGGATGCATGGTAGACAAGTGACCTATGATAGTTGAAGGCCCACTAGGCTATGTGTTCTTTGTCTGCCATCAAACTAGAGTAAATGGTTGCTACACATGCCTCTAAGGAGGTAGGATGGTTACAAAGACTATGTTCAAGTGTTGGTTTTGATTTTAGGATGGTTAGAATTGGTTGTAATAGCTAGAGTGCTATCTATTTAGCCATGAATCCCATGTACCATGCTAGTACTAAGCATGTTGATGTATAGTGTCACTTTGTGTGTGAGATGGTATAAAATGGTAATGTCATAGTGTAGAAAGTTGACACTTAGGATAATGTTGTAGATTCCCCTACAAAGGCAGTGAGCACAAAGAAGTTCTCTTGGTGTAGGAAGGCCATGGGCCTTGGATGTCATTTCAATGTATAATATCAAGTGGGAGAATGTTAAGATAGTGTGATATTTAATTGTAATCCTAATGTATATTTTGTCATGTCTCCAAACATCCTAGAGATGGTACTTGGAATCCCCCTTAGGTGGATGAGAGATTAATTTATTATTATTTTCTTATTGAATTGGAATATTTATTGTGATGACATTCATGAAGGAGGTGGAGTTGGTAGTGGCAGTTACAAAAAGTTATTTATGGTATATTCTCTTTCCTAGGTGCCTTGGGGAGTTATAGACCATCTTGCAAGTTGTTAATGGGGTCCAGTGCATGGAGACAAAAATGGGACGCCCACCTTGGGAAGTGTGCGCACCAAGTATTGCAAGTTAAAGATGTTGTTCATCATGGTTCCCATTGTTGGTGTCATCCACCTCCTGGGAGCACCATCTGCAGAAAATAACCTTCATAGAAAACGAGTGAGGCAACACAAGGCCATTTCACGAAACAAGAGTGAATAAATTGAGATGAATAATTTACATATTGTACAGCCTTTTAAAGGCAAGAAAATATATGATGGGTAATCTTTTAAAGGATAAAACTACCCTAACAAGAATACCTTCCCAAACTAATTATTTAAGCCTAAGTAAAACTTAAGCAAGGTAAAATCTATTTACCCTAACACCACCCCTTAAGTGCAACTTAGGGAGAATTATTATGCAAAATGACTATGCAATATGGGTCCCGGCTACACGACCATGTTAGGTACCCATTTACAATGCAAAAAATAAATCTCTCACAATCGGAGAAAAGGAGAAAAACCCTGTGGGAAAAAACCCTCCCCAAAAGAGAGAAAGAAAAACAAAAAATGATGCATGGTGGATGGAGGACTTAATCACATCCCCCAAGTACTACATACATCATGTATATATAATCAATGCCCCCCATAAGAGGGAAAGAGAGAGACTATGTAGTCCTCCCACAATATGTAATCACCTGTAAATATGGTAAGTGCCCGAAGACAGAACATGATCCAATGTTGACAAACAACTTGTCTCCCTTTTGGAAGAAACAAAACCAAGTACAAATGTAGGTATGCTCCCACTCCATATAGGAATTGAAAGAAAGAAGCATGAAAATGTATGATGATGTCTTTGAAATCTGCTCATGTGTCGCCAAGACCTTGGAAAATGATACCACAAACCAATCAGGAACATGCCCAATCACAATAGAAGGTGAAAAATAAGGTACCACTGGAAACTAAGGTTATTTTTGGCCCATAGATTGGGCCCATGGTATTTGTCTCTTATTTTGTAAACCTCTTATAGTTTCCTATTTCCGTTTTTCTCTATAAGTTGGAGCCTTGGGATTGTAGTTTCATAGGTTGATTTATAGGTGCACATGTCTTGTTGTAATGTTGTCTGATGGAAAAGAGAAGGGTGTTGCATATGTACTTTCTTGTTGAAGAATATACATTCTTGAACCTATCTTTGATGGTAGAATTTTTCCCTGAAAGAGTTTCTCCAAGTATTTGGTGCTATGTGTTTCATTCTTATAGTTTGTTGATTTTATACATCCATATAATCATTTAATGGGTAATCCAATGTTGTTTACATAAAAATCAAATTTGCATACACTTGGAAAGTTTTCATTTGTAGTTTCTTTACTTTGTATTAACCACATCCTAAACTCATTCATTATCAAGTAGGTGGCATTTTTGTGATGTTTCGAATTCATTCAAATCATCCAAAACAATGAGCAGATGAACAAATACTAATTTGACTCAAGGGTACGTAACAATAAAATTTCACCTAAAGTTAAATCCACTTAACTTACTTCCCATTTACAAAACCTTCCTACAATAAATAATTAAACAATAATAATAATAATAATTTTTTATTTATACAAAACAGAATTACAAAATAACAATAATAATAAATCTTAAAAATAATAATTGAACAATAATAAAATCTTAAGAATAACTGTAGAACATAAGATCTTTGTGGTGTAGCTGTCACTTATCTAGCGGTCCTCCCATTCCCATCTTGAGGAAAGTTTCCACACGATTTCCGACAGAATAAGTTCGTACACACATTTCATCTGCTCGTTTTGCGCGTTTGCTTCCGGCTTTTATTTTCTCGGCATCAAATATTTATTAACACTTCTTTAGCGTTGCCTTGGACCCTGAAAGGTTTAGATCTACCCTCCCTAAACCAACTACGCCTACATTGGCTTGCTTTCATACTGTGTAAGTTCCCTTGTATCCAATGGCATCCACTTCCTGTTCCACAGCTACCCAGATACAAAATGAAACAGGAAACGCCTTTGAAGGAGTTGTACCGGAGAGTTGCAGTGCAGGGTCCTCCACAGAAACCGAATCCGTTCCCTGCGATGTATTCATTAATCATTATGGAAAGGATACTAAAGAAAAAATTGCTAAAAGCATTTATGAAACACTGAAGGATACGGGAATAAAAGTTTTTCTTGATAAGTACTGGCTTGTAGGAGGCGATAAGATACCTGCAGAAATACAAGCAGCAATGACCCATGCTTCACTTCATATTGCCATACTGTCGAAGAATTATGCGCAATCTCCGTGGTGTTTGGCCGAACTGTCGTTTCTGCTCAAAACTGGAACCAAAATTATTCCCGTCTTCTATCATGTTCAGCCTAGCGATCTCCGATGGGCCGATAAAGGAAAATGGATCTATGCCAAAGCATTTGAATATTATGAAACCAAGCTTAGATACACATCAGATAAACTCAAGGAGTGGAAATCGGCGGTGGAGAAAGTTTCACTTATTGATGGTTACATTATTAACGAGACAGAGTAAGTTCCATCTCTGTCTTTATTACATCTCATAGATGCATTAATGCTTTTCTAAAACGAAGGTATTCCCGTTAATTGAGTGATGCATATTCCATTTGTTCATAATTTTATTTTATTTACTGCAATTGTTTAGTGACGAGGAATGGGAGGCATTGAAGAGCATTACGAATATTGTTCTGGACGAAGTGGAAAAGGTACCACTGCCTGTAGCCAAGCATTTAGTTGGGCTCGATGATGCTGTCCAGGGCTTCGAAGAAGTTGCAAATTCATCCTCCACGAGCGGGCAGACTGTAAAAGTTGTGGGGATTGTGGGAATGGGAGGGTCAGGCAAGACCACACTGGCAACTGACCTGTATAGGAGGAATCATTCCTCCTTCGCCTACTCTACCTTTCTTTTTGATGTAAAAGACGATGGAGACAAGACAGCCTTGCCTGGATTGCAGAAAAAGCTTCTAGACGGCCTCTTTCCTCGTAGATTTGACAACAAACCATTCGGCGATGTACATGAAGGCAAGAGGATTCTGGTGAATCGTTTGAGATCTGTTCGTGTGCTCATTGTTTTGGATGATCTGAATGATACGGACCAACTGGATGCTCTGTTTCCAGAAGGTCTCGAACTTGGGGCTCGCAGTTTGATTATTGTAACAACTCGAGATAAGGATGTCCTGACATCCCGCTCAATCTCCTCCATTTATAAAATGAAAATGCTAACTTCCCCTTATGACAATAATCTTTTCTGCTGGCATGCTTTCTTAAGGTCCAATTCACCCGAGGAGTTCAAGGATTTAGTTGACAAATTTGTAGAAGTCAGTGGTGGTTTGCCTTTGTCTCTTAAAGTTTTAGGTGGGCAGCTTTATGGTAAGCCTAGGGATTATTGGGAGTCAGAATTGGAAAAGATAAGCGTACTGCCATACAGAAAAATCAGAGAGAGGCTGAAACTTAGCTATGATGCACTAGATAAAGAAGATAAGGAGAATTTTCTGGATGTAGCTTGTTTTTTTATTAGAGAAAATAGAAGTTTGGTCACTGCAGTGTGGGATGGAAAGGACCGGAGTGGTCTGCACAGTTTTGAAAGGCTTAGGAATAAGTGTCTTGTTGAACTGGATGAGCAGAACCGCATAAGAATGCATAATCACCTTCGGGATTTGGGAAAGCAAATTGCGTCTGAGCACTCGCCTTGTCGTCTTTTCTCTCAAGACCACTTTGATCAAGTTTACAGTTTTCATTATGATCATGCATCTTCCGGTGACAAAAGGTTGCTTATTCGGGGAATAATGGCCGCTACAACTCAATTTGTTGCATGTTCTGCTCATGATGAGTTTCCCAGATGCTCGTCTGATTACCAGCCGCCTTTTGAAGAGTGCAACGAGCTTCTAGATAAGTTAAACAGAGGGTCGCAGCGCCTAAGACTGACCCTTGAATTAAATCTTCTTGTTATTAAAGGAGATTGGTTTAAGGAGGAATTCGCTGAATTGTCCAGGGATCTTGTCTGGCTTCGTTGGTTTGATTTTAAGCATGTAAGTCTTCCTTCGTGGCTTTCATTGCCGAAATTAAAAGTTCTAGAGCTTCATGGCGCTTTGAGCTTAAGCAATTTATGGGAGGACGAAGCGCAAGTAAGTATGCCACGGCTTTTAAGGTTCCTTTCAAAACTATACTTCCAATCATGTTTGCTCTATTATTCAATTGAACATTGTGTGCAGGCTCCTTTGCAGTTGAAAGAGCTGATAATTACTAGTACATGGGGCAGCAGCTTTGAAAGTTTCCCGAGTTCTATATCACAATTGAAACAACTGAAAAAGATAGCCTTGATTGGTTATCTGGGAGACGAGTTTCGCATTAAGACTCTGCCAGAAGAGTTTTGCGACCTCAAATCGCTGGAGCACCTGGAGCTTCGGCATTGTAGAGCGCTATCATCACTACCCATCGCTTTTGGCAAGTTAATAAGGTTGCGGCACATAGATTTATGCTCTTGTGAGGAACTGAGGATGTTGCCTGCTTCATTTAATCAGTTGAAACAGCTGATATATCTAGATGTATCGCATTGTCACAAGCTTAAGTTGAGGTTAAACATGCTGCAAAACATCACAACTCTCCAGAATTTGTATTTTTCAGGATGCCTGAAACTGCAAGAGTTGCCTCAGGATATCACAAATCAGGTGTCCCTGAAACAGCTCCATGTGCAAGACACCAGGCTAAGGAAGCTTCCTGATGCCTTATGCAAACTCAGCAAATTGGAAATCCTTAAAATAGGGAGTCCCTTGCTGACAAGCTTGCCGAACTCTCTTGGGAGTCTGTCCCACTTGACTCGTCTTGAAATTGCAGATTGCCTCGAAATGGAGGGTTTACCTGAGTCTTTAGGGGATCTGGATCTCTTAGAATATTTATCTTTAGAGTTGTTAGGAGTGAAGTCTTTACCAAAATCATTTGGGAAACTGACTAATCTTCAAACTCTAGAGATTTCTGGCTGCCCAATCAGCGAATTGTATTTTGGGTCAGAGTCTCAGTCTAATTGGTCATTGCTGAATCTCAAGCTCATAAGTCTGAGCGAAACCAGTTTACCTCTGATATCAATTTCTAAAACCTGCTGCCCCAGACTTGAAACTCTCCAACTTAGGCAAAATGATGATTTACTGGAGATTGAAGCTCTGCCCTCAGAAGTTAAGATAATAGAATTGTCAGACTGTCAAAAGCTCAACAACATAAAGGGTGCTTATGGTCTGCGAAACCTCCAAGTTCTGGAAATATCTGGTTGTCCGGAGTTACCTTCAAATTTTCCAGAAATATCATGCATTGTTCGTCGGGAGTAGGTTGTGGCTTTCTTCACAAATGTAATGCAAAAGCAATGGTCCCGAAATTGGCCATGCCTGTAAATTCCTATTCCAGTCCATGTCGTGTTCAATGTAAAAAAAAATTAGAGACGAGTCTCCTTTGTTCAGTATTCCGTATTTATTTATTTTTAATGATGGAAGTTTTAACTTGATTGAAGTTCGCAACGCTGTATTTAATTCTCGTGCCTTTTTTTCCCGTTTTTAAATCTAGCGCTCTTTGCATAGCTAGGTAGGTTGCTTATGTAATTAGTTTATTGCCGAAAATAATCGTCAAGCTTTTCAAAAGAGCATGAAGGGTGCTTCAATAAAGGACTTGTTTAAATTTGTATGTTAATTTGATTAATTTTAATGATGAAATTTGTCTGGTTATTGATGTTGCGTTCTGCTTTAAAGCAGGAGTGTTTTAGATGGTTTTTAGTGAAATTTTTTTTTCTTTGAGAAATCAGGCGCTGATTTTTGAAATAGCTTATTGACTTTTTTAGGACGTGAATTGTTTTAAAATTTTTTATTTTTTATTTTTTATAATGACTGTAGCACTATTCAAAAAAATCGCAGTATGAGATTAGAGAAAAAAATTCAAAATATATACGCAGTCTTTTCTGCTTGTGGCGATCATCTAAGTATTCTAATTATATGGTATGATTTTCATGGCTGTTGTATGGTATTATTTTTCAATTGGCTGGTAAAACAGCAAGATAGTTTCAGAAAAGTAAGTGATTGTTTTGAGTTAAAGATTTTGTGGTTGAGATCTCTCGAACACTTCATCATGTTAAATGTCAAACTCTTTACATATTCTAGAGTCTAATGAAAATGACTATGCTTTTTGGAGTATCAAGATGATGACTATTTAGATACGGAAATACTTACGGAAGATTGTAGAAATAGGTTATGAAGAGCCAATTGATTGGAAAACTTTTGTTGCTAGTGATAGAACAACTAAGGAGGCTAATATGAACTCTCTTATTCCATATTCAAACAGCTCTAGATAAGAGCTTGTTTCCAAGAATTATAGGTGCAAAGACAACCATGGATGCTTGGAAGACTACAAGAAGCTTACCAAGGTAGTGATCAATTCAAAGTTGTCAAGTTGTAGACATTGATTTGAAAATTTGAAGATGCAAAAAGCTCAAGTGTGAGTCATTATTGCATAAGAGTAAAGGATGTGGTCAATAAGATGGTTGTACTCTTGGAGAAATTGTGAACAAAGAGTTTGTGGTTAAAAAAGTGTTGAAGTCTCTCACACCATTGTGGAATCATGTTGTAATAATCGAGGAAAGTATATATTTGATTATTTTTGAGTTTGATCACTTAATTGGATCTCTTATGTCTCATGAAGAGAGACTGTGAGGCACACTTGGAGAAAGTGATGAGAAAGTTTTTCCCTCAAAATTTCATATTACAAAGAATGAGGTTGCCGACAATAAAAGCAACCAAGGACAAAGCAAAGACATGGATTAGAGTTACCCAAGTGAAAGAGAGATGCAAATTTGATAAGAGAAATATATAGTGTTGTCATTGCAAAGGTATGGTCACTTTGAAAGGGAATGTAGATTAAAAGAAGGTAATAGAAATACAAATGTTAATTATGCTCGTGAGGATTAGTAGGTTTCTCCAAGCAATTTATTTTTATCTTATGGCAAAGATTATAATAGTCCTAAAAAGGTTTGGTATTTAGCTTTAGGTTGTTCTAACCGCAAGTCAAGGAGTTTTAGACACCCAAAAAATGTCCTCTTATAACACCTTGTCACAACATTGCATCATCTAGACATCTTGTAGCATGTTTTTGCCCTAGGTACCTATGTCATCACCCAATTAGTTAAATAAATCTTATTTATTTGACTAATTTTATTTATTCCCTTTCTATTCATAATCCCTTATTCTATAATTAAATAAATTTTTATTTATTTAATTATTCATGGCCATTTATCCCCTCTAATTAAATAATTAATTTTAATTGTTTAATTAGTCTTTTATTTTTTTCCTATAATTAAATAAATTTTTATTTATTTAATTATCTTTCCACATCATCTTTCATCATAAATCCAACATTAATTAAATAAATTAATAAAATCCTAATAAAATATTTTCTTGCTTTCTTTCCAAAATTGAAACCCCTGTGTATCTAATTAATTTATTTAATTAGATAATTCATCAATTTTCCCTCTCATCTTTTTAAAGATTTATTTCCTTTAAAACAGAAAATCAAATCTTTCTATTTTCTTAAATCTTATCCTATCTTGTTTTATTTCCTCTTTTTGTCAAATAAAGCAAAAATCAAATCTTCTTCCTTCCACATCAAAACCCTAGTCAGCGTTCCCTATAAATGAACCCTCTCACAAGCCATTTGCATCAATGAGCTTTCAAATATCCTTAATCTGTCGAATTATCTCCACAATATTTCATCCATCATCTTTCATCGATCATTTTCCATTTTCCATCCTCCATCTTCATCTTCATTGTTATGCTGCAAAAGTGAGCACCCAACATTCCTCCAACAATCAAACCTTCAAAATCTTGCATTCTCAGGCCAGGTGGAGAAGAGCAATGGAGGTCAATCAAAAATAACATGGAGATTTCGGTTTGCATTTGTGTTTATTGTTTTAATTTTCATGTTGTCTTGTTCTCTACTGTGCGATATTAGGGTTTTTACCACTGTTTATATATTTACCTTGATTCGCAATTTTTACTCTAACTACATTTGGCACGCCCGATGGGGCACCCAAAAATGTCTATCTTGTCACAACATTACATCATCTAGACATCTTGTAGCATGTTTTTGCCCTAAGCAACCATATCATCACCTAATTAGTTAAATAAATCTTATTTATTTGACTAATTTCATTTATTACTTTTTTATCCATAATCCCTTCTTTTATAATTAAATAATTTTTTATTTAATTATTCATGGCCATTTATACCCTCTAATTAAATAATTATTTTAATTATTTAATTAGTCATTTATCCATTTTTCTATAATTAAATAAATTTTTATTTATTTAATTATCTTTCCACATCATCTCTCACCACAATCCAACATTAATTATTTAATTAATAAAATCCTAATAAAATCATCTTGCTTTCATTCTAAATTTAAACTCATGTGTATATAATTAATTAATTTAGTTAGATAATTCATCAATTATCCTCCCATCATTTTTGAAGATTTATTTCATTTTTGAGGATTTAAAACTAAAAGCTGATCTTTCTATCTTTTTTATCTTATCTTGTTTTGTTTCCTTTTTTTTATCAATAATCCAATCCTTATCAAAACTTATCAAATATTCTTCCCTCCACATCAAAAAGTCTATAAATATGGCCTCTCACAAGCCATTTAGAAATAATCAAATCTTCTTCCAACATCCTTACTCTGCCGAAATATTCTTCCAATCCTCTAATCTTCTATCTTCTTTCATCAAATCTTTATCTTATCGTTATGCTGCGAACGTGAGCAATCAACATCCAATCATTCAAGCAATCAAACCTGCATGCATTGATCCTTCAAGATATCTGAGGTATTCGAAAGGTTTTGGGTAAAAGGTAATGCATTTAATTGTTTTATCTTTCATTTTGTCCAAATTTTTTGTGAACATATTTGGCACGCCCGGTGGGACCTAATCATTAGTTTTTGTAGGTTTTTGTCGCAAAAATTTGTATTTTTCTAACCCTAATTTGTCAAGTTTTGCAAGAGAATTTTTGCAGGTTATCTCCTAGCTCAAATCTAACCTCACCATTGCATCTGAGAGGCTATTTCCATGAATTTTGACAATAAACTTGCTTAGGTTTCGTGAAGAAAAGTGCATTTGGTGAAGAAAATAGTGTTCAGTCCATACAAACTCGCATTTGGTGAAGAAACTCGCCTTTGGTCTGTAGAAGCTCGCCTTTGGTCTGCAAAAGCTTGCCTTTGGTCTCTCATCACCTTTCATTGATTAGGGTTTTTACTAAGTTTTAGACATCCGAGTGCCTTTGATCGACAGCTCATCGCCTTTGCACAACAATAAGTCACCTTTGCACAATCTGAAATCACCTTTGGAGCTTAGGTAATCGCCTCCGGTAATATTTTAGTCGCCTTTGCATTGCTTTTAATTGCCTTTGGTCTCTGTCATATGCCTTTGGTCTGTGTTTTGCAAATCTGGGTTTTCTTGGGAACTAATATCTATATGTGCAGCTTGTCAATTCGTTTGTCGAAGAAGGGAGAATCTAAAAACTACTAACATATCTTTTGCAGGTTTGATCAGTCGAAGAATCTTTGTTTTATTTTTCACTAAATTAGGAACATTTGGAATTGGTGCTTAAAAAGAATCTTTGCATGCTCCGTGTCTATTTATCTTTCTTGATTGCTTATTGTGCATGTCTGTAACCCAATTTAACAAGAGTATCCTCTACCCCTGCCTATTCAATGGACCTTGGGTGTAAGAGAAATTGTTGTTATCTCTAGAGGGCCTGCCTCCTGTTGTGAGAGGGAATGACCCAAGCGGTAACAAGCTAAATCCAAGCTCATTCAAACTGCTATATAAAAAACGTGTTTGTGACGAAAGTCATAAGCAATAGGTGCGGAGGTGTCATATCGACGAATGTCTCCCTTAGTACCCTTGTGGTGCATGAAAATCTGTAGAGCGTAACTTCTGCAGGCGGGGAGGCCTCCTAATCAGAGTGAATCGCCGTATGTATGGCCACCTGAATGAATCCCCTTACTAAAAACCTTTGTTTAGTAGCCAAAATCCTTCTATTTGTTGGCGCAGAATGTCGGACCTCTGAAGCTATCCCACATTCTCATAGTTCAAAGTAGAGATAGCAAATTCTCTTTGGGGAATTCGAAGTTTGGTATGCTTGAGAAGTGTGTGCCATGTAAGGGGGAGCTAGTGCTACCAAACTTCTAAGCTATCCGCTCTGAATAAGTACAGTTGGAGCAATCCAAGTGGTAATCCATCAAATATTGTTTCTGCTAGCCTAGGTTGTATAAATTTATTATTGTGTTTGGTGTGCGTGTTCATGCATGTACATATGAGATCTTGTGTTTGATATTGCCCAAGTCAAAACCTTCAATTTCATCTAATCATTCTAAACCATCATCACATCCTAATCAAATAGTTGCTAAAAGTGACACCATGCCAACATTAGAAGGCCTAGCACAAAAACTCATTCACTTACTTCAACAAACTCAAACAAACCAATCATTTCTAAATCAACAAACCCTCCAAGACATCCAAGAGATAATCCAAAAACTTCAAACAAGCCTATCCCTGCACATGCAACACCTCTTAGCACAAATCCAACACCTCTTGGCCACTTGTCAAATCCAACAAGCACATCATCAACCAATGCCAAATCAATCTTATGTGTCACCTATGTCATCATATCAACCTTATCCGTCCACATGTCATGTCAATTCTTCATCAGGTCTATTATACTTCTTCCAATTCCAACCATTATCCATATCAATCCATATCTCAACAACCATTATCCTATTGGATCCCTCCACCACAACACCATCACAACTTCCAACACATTCAACTACAATCCTATGTGTCACCTTCACCATCAGGCCAACCTAATCCATATACACATCGTGTCAATGCCATATCAACCTATCAACGTCTACCTCAAGGTCATGCAAGTACTTCCAACATTCCAACACACCATCAAACCCATACACAAGGCAACCCAGTATCCTTACAAGAAGCACATGCAAGTCCAAGTGGCCCTTTGTACATAAGTCAAACGTCCTTAAGTCAACTTTTAGAGCAAGAGCTAATATCTTTTGACGAGGGAGATACCTATGTGTCACCTAATTCTACTCCAAGTGGCCCCTTGTATATAAATCAAGTATCCTTAAGTTCATCTTTGCAGCAAGACCTAATATCCTTTGATGAGGTAGATACCAACCTAGCCAATGCATCCTATGAGTCACCTTCACCATCCAATCACATTCCAACACATGAGCCTACTAGTCCTATCTTGGCACCACCATGTGATCCTAATCCTAATCCATCCAATCCTCCTATCCCTCCCTCCAATTCTAATCCTAATCCATCCAATCCTCCTATCCCTCCATCCAATCTCAATCCTAATCCATCCAATCCCACTATCTGGTGCAGTCACGGTAGGAGGGTTCACAGAATGAACTGTCCGGACCGTGTAGCAAGAGTAAACACAATAGAAACAACTCAAGGAAAATGGAACAAATGTAGATTCAGTCATTCAGTATATTATAGAGTTCAAAATAGAGATCCGCCAGCAACATGCAAGCTTACAATTGGGCTCATAGGCCTGATTACATACATGCGTACGAATAAGCTTTGAAGCTCCTTCGCAAGAATTCAAGCTATGATCAATCTAACAATCCTCAACTTGTTAACTACTTTCCTAAGGATCTATTACATCATTATATATCATATCCAGAACATTAGATTCCTCCACGTCGGCCACAAGAAATTATGAATCCCTATGAAGAGGTGTAACGTGTGTTCTTGGATAGGTCAGACCTATCGGCTTTGGAATCCTCCTTGAATGCATGAAATGATGTGTGGACCTCCGGGGAAGGTCGGCCATGAACCAAGGAACATTGTAGAATGTATCATTAGGATCCACAAGTCGGCTAATGCTCACAATTCTTCTCCTTCAGCTGATTATTCATGACTGTTAGAAAGCTTTGCACTGAGAAAATAGAGGATCTTCTGATAGCGATAAATTTCTGATAACTGATCCAAATGCTCTGTAGACTTAGAGTGATGTTGATGAACATGTCTAGATGCTAAATCCAAATCCACAACGCTTGAGATGCTACTGCGACAGAATGCTGATAAGATACTAAAACTGCTTATTGACCGAACTACCTGAACTGAAATGAAAGAATGAAAAGAAACAAACAAATTGAAATGCAAATGTTTTTGGTTGATGCAAGATTGCTTTGAACCAGGGATGCTCCTGCATCAGACACCCGGGGTTATTTGAAAAGTGAGTCCCTCACTTTGCTGGGGCTAGAGGAAAACCAAAACGGTCCACCTCAGCTTGAGAAATCCAAGATGAATCTTCTTCCGGTCTGCCTTTCCACTTCACAATGTATTCTTTGTAGTGTTTTCCTCTGGTGCTGCATCCAACTCTGTTGTCCAAAATATCTTCAATTTGCTCCAGTGGTTGTTGTGGTAACGGCTTCTTCAAGTCTTCTTCCATGCTGTCACTGAACTCGGTTTCATGATACTGATTAGGTCTGCAATGTTGAAAATAGGTGAAATACCCAATGTCTCCGATAGCTCTACTTCATATGCATTCCCTGAATCAAATTTCCTGAGTATCTTACAAGGTCCAAACTCCTTCATCTTCAACTTGTTATATGTCCCAACTGGAAATCTTTCTTTTCTCAGATATACCATCACTTCATCTCCAACTTCGAATTCATTATTTCTTCTCTTCTCATCAGCCTTTTCTTTGTACTTACTGTTCATATTCTCCAAGTGCTTCTTAACTTGATCATGTACTATCTTCATGTGATTTGCAAATTCTTCTTCTTTTGCACTTCTCTTTTCTTCTATACTTATATCTCTTAATTCTGCAACTCCTTTAGGGTTTACTCTGGTAACAATCTCAAAAGGTGTTCTTCCGGTACTTCTGTTCACTAAATTATTGTATGCAAATTCTGCTTGTGAAAGTATCAAGTCCCAACTTCCTGTCTTGTCTCCAACCCAACATCTCAACAAATTTTCCAAACTCCTATTCACCACCACTGTCTATCCATCAGTCTATGGATGAAAAGCTGAACTGAACTTCAAATCTGTCTTCATCTTCTTCCAAAGTGTCCTCCAAAAGTATCCAACAAACTTTGTATCTTTGTCTGAAACTATGCTCTTAGGTAATCCATGCAATCTCACAATCTCCTTGAAAAATAGGTCAGCTATATGCACAACATCAGTTGTCTTCTTGCAAGGTATGAAATGAGCCATCTTTGAAAATCTATCCACCACTACAAATATTGAATCATGTCCTCTCTATGTCTTAGGCAATCCCATTACAAAATCCATGCTTATGTCTTCCCAAGGTCTCTCCGGTACTATCAAAGGTTTATACAATCCAGTGTTTTGACTATTTCTTTTTGCAACTTGACAAACTCTACAACTCTGCACAAATTTTCTAACATCCTTATGAATCTGAGGCCAAAAGTAGTTCTCACTTACCAAAGCCACTGTCTTAGCCATGCCAAAATGTCATGCTAATCCTCCACTGTGTTTCTCCTTGATCAAATTGTCTCTCATTGAACTTCTAGGTATGCATAACTGACTTCCCTTGAACAACACATCTTCTTGAATGAAATAATCCAACCACTTACTCCTGTCTACCACAACGGGTTCCTTACATGCTTTCCAAGGTTCTGTAAAATCAGTGGCCCCTTCATACATGTTCTTCAATTCATCAAATCCTATCACTTCAACTCTCATCTCTGTCAGCAAATTCCTTCTCCTACTCAATGCATCAGCAACTTTGTTTGATTTACCACTCCTATGCTTCAACACAAAAGTATAACTCTGCATGAACTCTACCCACCTCATATGTCTCTGATTCAACTTACCTTGACTGTTCAAATATTGCAAAGCCTGATGATCTGTATACACCACAAACTCCTTAGGCAACAAGTAATGTCTCCACTTCTTCAAGGCTTGAATTATGGCATAGAATTCCTGATCATAAACTGAATATCTTCTCATTGCATCATTCAACTTCTCACTGAAATATGCTACTGGTCTACCTTCTTGACTTAACACTGCTCCAATTGCACTTCCACTTGCATCACAATCAACTTGAAATACCTTACTGGAATCCGGTAATGCCAAAACAGGTTGCTCAGTCACTTTCTGCTTCAACAATTCAAAACTTTTATCTGCTCCTAATGTCCACTTGAAATCTTTTGTCACCTCTCATTGTCTCTGTCATAGGGCTACAAACTGAACTGAAATTTCTGATGAACTTCCGGTAGAAACTAGCCAATCCACGAAATGATCTCACTTCTCCAATGCTTTCCAGTGTAGGCCATTCAATAATTGCTCTCACTTTCTCAAGGTCCATCTTCAATCCTTCCGCAGAAATCACAAATCCCAAGTATACCAACTCTTCCTTCATGAAACTACACTTCTTGATATTTATCAACAATTTCTCTTCTCTCAACCTCTGCAAAACTTGTCTAATATGCCATAAATGTTCTTTTGTTTTAATGAAAATTAGAATGTCATCCAAGTATACAATAAAAAACTTACCCAAGAATCTCTTCAGGACTTCATTCATCAATCTCATAAAAGTACTCGGTGCATTTGACAATCCAAAGGGCATCACTAACCACTCATACAGTCCTTCATTTGTTTTGAAAGTAGTCTTCCATTCATCACCTTCTCTGATTTTGATCTGATGGTATCCACTCTTCAAATATATCTTTGTAAAATATTTTGCTCCACTCAAATAATCCATGATATCATCCATCCTAGGTAAAGGGAATCTATACTTCACTATGATCTTGTTTATTGCTATGGAATCAATACACATTCTCCATTCTCCATCCTTCTTTGGTGCTAGCACTGCAGGTACTTCACAAGGACTCAAACTTTCTCTGATCAAACCTTTCCTCAACAACTCTTGTATTTGTCTATTCAGTTCTTCATTCTCTGTCGGTGTCATTCTATGTGCTGCTTTGTAAGACAAACTTGCTCCAGGTATAAGATCCATGAGATGACTGATACTTCTGATAGGTGGCAATCCTTCAGGTACATTGTCTAATATAATGTCTTCATACTCTATCAGCAACTCCTTTATCTCATCCGATTGTGAATCTTCAGTCTCCTTCAAATTTTCAGGCTTCTTAGGAATCAAGGCATAACACATATTCTCATGTCTCAAACCATCAAAAAATTTCCTTCCATCTACCAAACAAATTCTAGCATTTCCACATACTAGATCTTTCAGATCATCCTCCAAAGGAATCAAAGTAAATCTCTTTCCATTTGCTGTTATAGTGTATGTATTCTTTCTCCCATCATGTATAGCTTTCCTATCATACTGCCAGTGTCTACCCAACAAGATATGACAAACATCCATAGGCATAATATCACATGATACTTCATCATGATAAGATCAAATATGAAATTTCACCAAACATTGTTCACTCACCAATACCTTATGATCATCCTGAATCCATGTTATCTGATATAGCTTAGGGTGTTTCAAGCTTTCCAACTTTAGCTTAGTCACCATCTCCACTGAAACTAGGTTATCTGAACTACCACTGTCAATTACAACTTTACAACAATTACCTCTAGATTTGCATCTTGTCTTGAACAAACTCTTCCTCTGCGGTGGTTCCTCATTTGTCTCTGCCTGAAAAAGTGCTCTCCTCATCACAAGTGATTCTCCCTTCTCAAGTTTACCAACCAAGTCAGGTGATCCAACAGGTTCTTCAACATAGGCTACTCTTCCACTATTCTTTATCCTCTTGCTTCTACTACCCTGATTACATTCAAATGATCTATGTCCTTCACCTCCACACTTAAAACAAGTACCTCTAAATGTTCTCTTATCCAATCCTCTTCCTTCTCTTCTGTACCCTTCATTCTGGTATGAATTATAGTTGCCTCTAGGATGAAAATTTCTATCATTGCTCCGGTATGCATTATTATCTTTGTCATCCTTCCTGAATGGGATGTCAAACTTGTTCTGCTCTACAAATGATCTGTCTCCTCCAGAAAATGTTCTTCCTCTCAAAAGTATTTTTCAATATCATTTATCCAATCAATCAATTCTTCAGGGTTCAAGTTACCAGTATAATTCGGGACATCAACTCTAGGTCGATTTCCAATCTTCAAGATAGCTCACAACATCTTGATTTGATCTGATTCTTCTTCTTCTTCACCTCATAGGGTTTCATCAGCTTGATTCACAGATTGAAATTCTTCTTCATCACTGCTTTCAACATTAGGTCTAGGTGTTAACCCTCTTCACCTATCTTCTTCAACAACATCCAAATGAATTCACATTATTCTCATCAATTCCATCATCTCATCCATTCTATTAGCCATTGTACCAACAGGGGGAACTCTTCGCGGCGGCATCTTTCCAGGATCAAGTGCAAACTACCTCAAATTTGGCGATCGGGCTACAAACAACAACTACCTCTTAATCAGCGATCGGTTGGGCACAAGTAACCTACCTCGAATCGGTGATCTACTCACAACAATATCTTACGGAATCTCCTTCACCAATTTTCTCCAAAGAATTGAACTTTCGCTCTAATACCACTTGGTGTAGTCACAGTAGGAGGGTTCATAGAATGAACTGTCCAGACCGTGCAACAAGAGTAAACACAACGGAAACAACTCAAAGAAAATGGAACAAATGCAGATTTAGTCATTTAGTATATTATAGAGTTCAAAATAGAGATCCACCAGTAACATGCGGGCTTAGCTCACAGGCCTGATTACATACATGCGTAAGAATAAGCTTTGAAGCTCCTTCGCAAGAATTCAAGCTATGATCAATCTAACAATCCTCAACTTGTTAACTACTTTCCTAAGGATCTATTACATCATTATATATCATATCTAGAACATTAGATTCCTTCGCGTCGGCCAGAAGAAATTATGAATCCCGATGAAAAGGTGTAACATGTGTTCTTGGATAGGTCGGACCTATCGGCTCTGAAATCCTCCTCGAATACATGAAATGATGTGCAGACCTCCGAGGAAGTTTGGCCACAAACCAAGGAACATTGTATAATGTATCATTAGGATCCGCAAGTCAGCCAATGCTCATAAATCTTCTCCTTTAGTTGATTATTCATGACTGTTAGAAAGCTCTGCACTGAGAAAACAAAGGATCTTCTGATAGCGATAACTTTCTGATAATTGATCCAAATGCTCTACGGACTTAGAGTGATGTTGATGATCATGTCTAGAGGCTAAATCTAGATCTGCAACGCTTGAGATGCTACTACGACAGAATGCTGATCAAGATACTGAAATTGCTTATTGACTGAACTGCCTAAACTGAAATGAAAGAATGAAAAGAAACAAACAAACTGAAATGCAAATGTTTTTGGTTGATGCAAGATTGCTTTGAACCAGGGATGCTCCTGCATCACTATCCCTCCATCCAATCCAAATCCTAATATGCCCAATACCACTATCCCTCCATCCAATCCAAATCCTAATATGCCCAATACCATTATCCCTCCATCCAGTCCTAAACCTACCACTCCATCTACTCTTATCCTCCATCCATTATATTATGCATCCACCCTTACACTTGCAAAGGATGTGATCCAATGGCTATTAGCAAGGAACAAAACATTGCCATCTTGTCAATCACCTATCCTTGAGCCTATCCAGGAGATTTCCATTAGCATGCTTAACCCTCCAACCCTATCATGTGACCCACAAGCCATCGAGCTAATTGAAGAGCCTCGTACCATGAGCCCAAGTCAAAGTTCATCATACTCTCTTATAGATGAATACCAAGAACCCATCAAACTTATCCAAGAGGCCCCTACATCCACTTCCATAAAACCACAACAGTTATATCAAGAGTATGATCCTAAGCAGGTGGAAACATCAAGCCCTAGTCCTACTCAAGATCAAATCCTTTCCATGCAACCCATCCATAACATTTATCTTTTCCACGATCAAGATGATATTAACTATAAAGAAGCTATCCATGAGCAACTTGATCCTATAACCATCCATGAGCAAGATACCCAAATTGCTCCTATCCATCCTCCACCTAGTCCTATCCATGATCTACATACATCTACTTGTCATGATGAGACACGTGCCTCCCAAGAACACATAAGCATAGAAGATCAAATCAATATCTTGGATCTTAGTGAGCATAACAATAATCAAAATCCTAATGATCCTTCCTCATCCACCATCAACTCCACTTCGAATCCATCTAATCCACTTGGTCTTATCACCTTCATCCGTGAATACTCCTCCTTAGTATAACAACAACCATTGTCCTCCACCTCATCTTCTCCATCAAATAATCTGCTCAAGTCTAGTTCCCAAACGACATCTAGTCTCATTGTCCACCGCATACTCCAAAACATGAACTACCAAGGTAAAGGCTTAGGCCTTCATGAACAAGGAATTTTGGAGCCTATCCATGCCAAAGTCCATCAACGCTCATATGGCCTTGGATACACACCCAAAGGTAAACAATCTAAAGATGTTAGTACTTCCTCCATGCCTCCTAAGTCCACCATTTCCTATCACAAATCCCATCATACATCCAAAACATGTGTTGCCATTCCACCTCCACCATCTTACAAATGTCAAAAGTATGTGACCATATACTTACCACCATCCATGTTACCTCCAATTCTTCCAAATCCCAATATCCCTCCATCGAATCTACCTCCATTGCTTCCAACACCTAATAGCCCCATTATCCAATCCTCCTATCCATCCATCTATAAATCTTCTAAAAATCCTAATCATGACCAATCAATGCACACATTGTTTAAACATGAAGCTTCCACTCATTCCACCATGTCTATGGGATTCAATTGGATGCCTCTACCTATAAAGCAAAAAATCCTAAGGGTCCTCATGCCTTAGGACACAAAAGCAAAGAATCAAATAAAAATCCATCTAAAAAGCTATATAAGCTCATACCTCCAAAAGAAAAGGTCCAAAAGCAAAATGGTTTGGGTCCCTAAGAAAAAAAATCAAATCAAATGAGGCATTCACCTCTCAAAAATCCCAACCATTCACTTCCATCCAAAATTCCCATTCCATTCAAAAATCCCAAAAATTTCACATGAAAAGCAAAAATCATAAAAATACTAAGTCCATGTGGGTACCTAAATCACTAAATCGACCATCCCTTAAGCAAATATCACCATTGCTTCCTACACCACCTTCCCATCAAAACTTCAATGTTTATCATGGTGTGTGCAACCGTTGGTCATGATTCCCTTCTATCCCACAACATTTCCACATTCTTCCATCTCCCCTTCCTTCAACTATTATCCTACATATCTCACCCATCATATCCCTATGGTCCATGTTTTTGCATAAGCCTTTCACCCATCCTCTTGCATAAGTCCTACATAATCCACATCATAATCCACTATCATTCCCTCCATAATCCATCATCTACCTACTCCATCTACCTCTCTCATATCATCCCTTACCAACATTTATGAGTATATTGACTTGACATGGTCCATGCGACAACATTCCTCTCTAGTGGGACTATCACCTTTCATGAAACTAGACACTTGAGTCCCTTTCATCCATATCCACCTATCCCATCCCAAAAATTAAAAAAGAAAATTCCAAAAAAAAATCCAAAGAAATTAAAACATTTTCAAAATCCAAAAAATCAAATATTCCCAAAAACACAAAAAAAAAAAAATCAAATATCCAATAAAAAATTTGAGCAATAAAATCAATCCTCGTCATCCAATCAACTCACATTCTTCAAATCATTCCAATCAAATATTCCACTCAATTCTTCCAATCCAATCATCACTTTGATTCTTTCATTCCAATCATCTATCTAATCTAATCCCATCATCAAATCAATTCTTCCAAATCATTCAATCAAAACCAATCACTCAATCCATCAAATCAAATTGTCCAATCATCAATCAAATCACATTCTTTAATAAAATCCAATCATAGTTCCAATCAATCACACTCACTCATTCAGTTCTATCTATTCACTTCCTCAACTCAATTCATCTAATTCATCAAATCAATCTTTCCAATCCATCCTTCCAATCACTTCTTCCAATTCTATCTAATCAACCCAATCATCACTCCATCACATCACTCCAACTTAAACAATTTCAATCAAATCAATTCTCCATCACATCACATCAAATCATATCACTCATCATATCATCAACATCAAACATTGTAAGAACTACATCTCATCTCTATCATTAAGTGCCTTGATCCTGTGGATACAGGATATGTAGGCAATTTGAGATATGAAGGAAGCACCTAGATTCAAGCACAGACGATACACCTTTTCCATCTTTAACCATTCTTCTAATCTTCATCCAATCATCATCTGCATCCATCTCTCATTTCTTCTATTCAAATCAATTCTACCAATAGTCCAATCCAATCAATCCAATCAATCAAAATCAAATCAAACCATCATCATCAATCCTTCAAATCAATTCTTCCAATCAATCACATTCATTCATATCAATCCAATTCATTCAAATCAATTCTTCTTCAAATCCCTTCTTCCATTCATCCTCATCAAGATCAATCCAAGAAATAAATCCAAATGCAAGTCATCTTTTATCCATACCAATCAAGTCAATCAATCTTGTGAAATTATCCAATCACATCCTTGGTCTTGATCCTAATCTTGTCATAAACCAAATCAATCAATCATCCTCATCATCAATGGGATATATCGTTCCCACATCCTTGCGTTGATCTAGGGATATATCATTCCCCACAATGACAACACTATCATCATCAATCCATCAATCAATCAACAATTAATCATTGGTTTATAGCTTGACAAGGGCAATACCTTATTTGTTTTTGAATCATTTGTGCATGCATGCTTGCTTGCTTGTCTGTGTTATCTTTTTATCTTGCATTTGTATCACATCGGGATCATTCCAGGTAATATTCATATCTTGTGTATGTTGGAATAGCCTTTTTTATTATCCTTTGCATCTAAGGTCACATCATACCTTTTGTGCATTAGGACTTTAATGTTCTAAGTTTTCTTCCTCATACGTCTAGACAAGGTTGTATTATGTTGGGGCACAAGACACATCATCACCTTGGTCCTCATACCCTGGTGCATAATGTCTAGTGCTCTATCAAACATCATGGTTGCTCACTTTCATTGCAGCATAATTCATCATTCATTTTTTCTATCCATTTCCTTATCTTTCTTCCTTGACTAATCCATTCAATTTCGAGAGCCTATCCGTGTTTATCCAACCCTCCTATCCTCTTGTGGGGGCATCCTCATCCTATCTTTCCATCATCATCTTTTTTCTCTATCATACTTTAGCTTCTTTGAAATGATGTTACTCGACACAAATTTCATCATCTCGAACATCATCTCAAAGAGGGGCAAATGTAGACACCCAAAAATGTCCTCTTACAACACCTTGTCACAACATTGCATCATCTAGACATCTTGTACCATATTTTTGCCCTAGGTACCTATGTCATCACCTAATTAGTTAAATAAATCTTATTTATTTGGCTAATTTCATTTATTCCCTTCTTTTCAATTATTCATGGCCATTTATCCCCTCTAATTAAATAATTATTTTTAATTATTTAATTAGTTATGTGGGGTTTTTGAATGGAATGGAAATTTTGGATGGAAGTGGATGGTTGGGATTTTTGAGAGGTGGATGCTTCATTTGATTTTTGTCTTGTTCTCTATTGTACATTGTTAGGGTTTTTATCATTGTTTATACATTTATCCTGATTCACAATTTTTACCCTAACTACATTTGGCACGCCCGGTGGGACACCCAAAAATGTAAATGATGACACAAATTTCATCATCTCGAACATCATCTCAAAGAGGAGCAAAATGTAGACACCCAAAAATGTCCACCTTGTCACAACATTACATCATCTAGACATCTTGTAGCATGTTTTTGCCCTAAGCACCTATATCATCACCTAATTAGTTAAATAAATCTTATTTATTTGACTAATTTTATTTATTCCCTTTCTATCCATAATCCCTTCTTCTATAATTAAATAGATTTTATTTATTTAATTATTCATAGCCATTTATCCCCTCTAATTAGTCATTTATCTATTTTTCTGTAATTAAATAAATTTTTATTTATTTAATTATCTTTCCACATCATCTCTCACCACAATCCAACATTAATTAAATAAATTAAATATTTATTTAATTAACAAAATCCTAATAAAATCCTCTTGCTTTCTTTCCAAATTTGAAGTCATGTGTATATAATTAATTTATTTAATTAGATAATTCATCAATTATCCTCCCATCCTTTTTGAAGATTTATTTCCTTTTTGAGGATGTAAAACTAAAAGCTAATCTTTCTATCTTTTTTATCTTATCTTATCTTGTTTTGTTTCCTCTTTTATCAAAAATCTAATCCATATCAAATCTTATCAAATCTTCTTCCCTCCACATCAAAAAGTCTATAAATATGGCCTCTCACAAGCCATTTGGAAAAATTGAATCTTCTTCTGACATCCTTACTCTGCTGAAATATTCTTCCAATCCTCTAATCTTCTATTTATCTTCTTTCATCAGATCTTCATCTTATCATTATGTTGCGAACGTGAGCAATCAACATCCAATCATTCAAGCAATCAAACCTGCATGCATCGATCCTTCAAGATATCTAAGGTATTCAAAAGGTTTTGGGTAAAAGGTAATGCATTTAATTGTTTTATCTTTCATTTTGTCCAAATTTTTCGTGTACAAGAGTAACAAGTTGTTTTCTACAGTGGATACAAGTTTTAAATCTAAGATTAAGCTTGGTGATGAAGGTTGTGGAAAAAGGAGCTATGAAAGTGTATACTAAATAAGGTATTGAAAGTGTTAATGATATTTATTACACTCCCAAGTTGAAATATAATTTGTCAAGTCTAGGGTAACCATGTGAAAAGAATTACAAAGTGGTGTTAAAAAATAATGTACAATCTATGATAAGAATCAAGGAAATAGGGTTTTTATTATAAGTCCCAAAAATAGTACAAGCCTACATGGCAGTTCGATGATGATGTGGTGGTCCAGCTCATGATCCTTGAAGGCAAGATTCATATTTCTCTTAGCAATTTCATGCCTTGATGATGCAACCTTTAGCCTCTTTAGTCCCTAACCCACCTTGTTCAACCTCCAAGCTAACGTTTCAAGCCTATCATTTTGTCTAGCTAACCCTTTTGATCCTATTTTTGTAGGGTCACCCTTTAGACCTTTTGAGTCACTTGGGCAACATGTCTTAAAGTTTACCAACTATGCAGGCAATATACCAAGATTCAATAGAAATGATGCAAAGAATATTCTTTGTTGCATGATTTGTATGGCCAAAGGAGGATAAAACTTTCCATAGTGGCTTCTATCCAAGTTTTCTAATTTGGATGACTTGATAGTCAATCCTTAGGTTTTCAAGCCCTTTGGATGCAATGGAAGGTTAAGATTTGACCCAAAACGCTCTAAAAAGATTATGTCCTTGTTGGATCTAGTGAACACCTCCCATAAGAAAACCTTTGCAAATCTAGTCTCTTTTGTCTATTTTGGATGCAATGAAAGGAAAATTTTACGTTCTTAGATGTTCTAAACTCACTGATGAGCTTAGATTTGCTTCAAGACTCTCCTAAAGTAACCTGCAAAACAAAGCCATAAAAAGAACCCCCAAGAATCTAATATTTCTATCAAATTTTTCTAATCCCTAGGTCATCATTTGATGAAGGAGAAGATCATACTTAACTTTTCATGAAAATAGAAAACTTACAACCTAAACCTTCAAAAAGGATAACAAGAAGCAAGCCCACAAGCTTTAATACCATGTAAGATTTGGCCATGGAGATAGCCACCCAAGATCAAGGAGCTTCAATAAAAAAAAGAGACCCAAAATAAGTTCGATAATTTTATTCTATCAAAAGATGCAACTATACAATAATGAGAGATTAGATTGCTCATATAAGAGCTAGACATGAGTATATATATGATAAAACACCAAGAGATATGAATGTACAATGAATGTGGGATAAAGGAGATGAAGTCACATGTGTGCACAACCTCTCCAACAAACTAGGAAAGTATAAGTCATATGATGAAAATACAAGCTACCTAAGTAGATACCTATCTAATCAAGCACATTCTATCTAAGGTGCATAATATGAAATAAAGTAATTAACTAAATGCAAGAAAATAAAATAATGCACCAATAGGACCTTCCTGAAGCATGCAAGGCATGTCATTAGAACTTTTACCATTAGACTTTCTCCCCATCTCTTCACTAAGAAATGTGGCAGCAAGGGAGTCCATCCTTGGCTCTGTACCACTATCACTTATAACAATAATTATGTTCTCCCAAGATTCAAGTAAAGAATAAAGCAACAAGATACATATATATTCCTCATAAAGTTTAACATCTATTGAATCTAATTGACTCAAAATCAAATCAAAGGCATTCAAATGTTTAACAATATAATCAACTTCTTTCATTTTTAAACAATATAGATGTATTTTGAGATATAACATATTTGTTAGAATTTTAATTTGATAAATATCACATATCCTCTTCCATAGTGCAAATGTAGTAGCCTCCTTTGAGAAATTCAAGAGGATAGAATCTATAAGATTCAATTGAATGGTTCCTCACGCCTTCTTGTCCATCTTTTCCCAATCTTCATCAAGCATTCCTTTAGGTTTTCCCTGCTTTACCACTACTCTTCATTAATCCCTTTCTTCCAAGGGATCTTCCATATTCAGCTTCCACAACTCATACCTAGATCCAATGAACTTCTTAAAGTAATTTATGAATGTGAAGTAGATGACATGGATACAACCACAATATGGATCTATAATACCAGTAAAACTAAATACTCCCATTAAAACAAAAAACCTCACAACACTTCCAGAAAGGTATTCCTCTTTAATCATAACTTTAAGCTTTGAAAGGAAATGTTGATTAAAAAAGTGAACAACTGTAGTGAAAGTATAGAATTAAGTGTTCAAATCCAATTTAGATCATGTGATACACCAAATTAAAAATATAAAATAGAACTTGGAGAAGCATTTAGGAAATGAAATCAACAAATTGAAATCAACAAGCACATATACGTAACACATAACATTGAATGTTCATATAGAGAAACCATTTTGATAGAAAACTACACCATCAAAGAGAAGATAGTTTGTATTAATTGAATAGAAGTGTTACATCAATGCATCCAACTTTCTCCCTTTAGTCTAATAACATTTAGGCTGCATATCAATGATCAGCCTACAAAGACCTGTAAAACTATCCAAGACATCTAGTGTATAGAGAATTGAGGAGGGAAAACTATAAATGGATTCGTAAAACCAAAACCAATGGAAAACACCCGATGTCCCCATGTGACAATTATTCAATGATTCCATGAATAGAAACCATAATGGAAAATCATTTTTTACCCATGTGAGAAGTGGTCACGCATTCCCAAGTATGGTACTCTAAAATGGAGTGGCCAACTAATGTGGACTCCACCCAACATACTAAAAGATGCCCCACTCTGTCCTCTAGTTCTTAGAATTAAGAAAATGGTGTAAATACATTCCAATCACTTTGTAACTACCACTGTCATAATCCACCTCCCTCATTAATACCATTACAACTAATATTCATGACAACTAGGAGAAAATAAATAATAAATAATTACCCCAATCACCCCCTAGGCATCCATGTACCCATTCCCAAGGTGTTGGAGACACATGAAGTATATAGGACTTGCAAGGTTAATATCACCCTAATCTTAACACCCACTCCAAAATATCCTCTCCAAATTAAATCTAAACTCACATAATAATCAAATCCAAATTCACAATTCTAAATTCAAATAAAATGACATTTACAAGTTGGTGGCTAATCTTGTTTTAAATGCCACCTATGGATTTATAAAGGCTTCTAGAAGATTCTACTCCCATATATGACAAACCCATATAGGTGAAATACACCTAAATGACATGAAATTACCTTCTTAAGACACTCAAAAGATGCCATTTTCAAACAAATATGTCCAAGCACTTTTCTAACACTTTTGAAGATACAAATAAATGCATAAATGAATATTAATCATTTATAAATACTTGGAACCTGATTAGACATCTTACTATAGAAAAAGTGATACCTCCACTTTCTGCACTACACTCATACAAGCTAGAAATAGAAAACACTAATTTACATGAAGCCTAAAAATAATTTCTAGAAACAAGTTATAGAACAAAAAAGACCTGACAGACAAAGGAACCTAGCATCAAACATTGAAGCTCTTTGTCCTCGACGACAATGCAATGCAAGGATATTTGTCCTAAGTGCTAGTAGGCAGGAGTTTTCCATAGCCCATAGAATATAGATATAAGTGCTTTTGGATTAAATTGTGTATATTTCTTTGTATGTTAAGCGCTGCCATCCTCAAAGCTAGAAAAATAAAAAGAGCCAAATCTGTATGATACCCAATACTTGCACAACACAATATCCAACAAGAAAACAATCGAGTGATATCCAGGTGATGCTAGATAAAGAAAGTGATATAAATACTCTATTAAAATGATATAAAGTGAAATATTAATGAAGGAAAGGAAGAAACAACAACAAAACCTCCATGTGTTCGAATCTTCTTCTTCAACATGCACAACGTGCAAAACAAGAAAAAATGGTTGGGGCTATTTGGGGGTTTTCCTTAGTCAAAGCCCTGCTTTGGTATTTCTATCTCCACAATAGCCAAGATAGATAGATATAAAATGTGTGTGTTCTTAATCTAAGCGTGTTTAGATCTTAGAACAGTGACTAAAATGAAAAGTGGTAGGATGTGAGAATCCCAAAGTACTCAAGGGCACAACAAAATAAAAGATTGCAATAACAAAGAATAATATCACCTAGAAATGGGCTCGAGAAAGCCAAAGAGAGTTGGAATAAAATGTTGTAGAACTATAGAGAGTTGTAGAAAGATGGAGAGTTCCAAAAGAGAGCCAAGAGGAATGAAATAATGAAAGATTCATTCAAAAAGAGAGGAGTGAAGATGAAGGAGCCAACGAGTCATTTAGAATATTCTTGAGGCGTTACAATTGATAGGCAAAAAGAAACAAGTGGTGAAATGCTCGAAAATGGTCATAAAACACAAAAATGTCGTGGGACACTAATGCATTGCGTGGATGTCCGCACGAAGCACTAGTGTCCCTTCCCCATGTTATTGATCAAATGGAAAGTTTCAATATAAGATGATTAAATGTCCCTTCCCCATTCTATACTTTTTTTTTTACAGGATTGATGTATATGAGTGAACTTCTAATGTTAATTTTAAGTTGATTAAAATAGAGAAAGGCTAGATTCAGTCATGTATGCACATTTTGTATTATGATGTAATTTCTCTTTTCTTGACTTTCATCTCTCCATCTAGTACTCTTGTCAAGTGGGTTACCCTTGGAGGTGACACTCCTTTAGGTCCCATGTGTTAGATTGTAACGGTTTTTCCTAACCCACACCTAGGCTTAAGTCACACTTAGTGGCTAAGTCTAACTTAACCTTGATATTAAAGGTTACTTAAGTTCACTTTTGAGGTTAGTCATTTTGACATTTCACCTCATTAGAGGATGGATATATTCTCTCCTCACCTTATGGGAGGTTGGAGACATTTGTCCATCGCACAATACATTCCACATATGCACACATGTGTTCATCACATTGAGGGTTAGTCATAGTCGGTTCTCTCCTTCTCACCTCCTTCTCCTTGCCTACATATGCAAGGCTCTTTGCACTTTTTCATCATCTCTTGAATATCACATTTGGCTTTTTGTGCTCATGCTTTGTGGAATTTTATTTTGATTCTTGTTTGTAGATCTTCGCTGACATTTTCATGGTATCAAAGCAATGTAAACAAAATCCTTCTCAATTCTAAGCAATTTCAACATGTAGCCTTGTCAATATTTCATAATGGTTGAGGTTGTTTGTCTTTTGGGTTGAATTTGTTGGTTTTGCAAGCGATTTGGAAGAAATTTATTATTCTGGGCATTTGTAATCCCGTTTTTGGGCATTTCTAGCAATTTTTGAGTTATTGTTATCTTCTTTACTTGGTCGCTAATATTTGCTGGTCAAAGTTTACTATGTTTCAATCTTCAAGCCAGCCACCAACACTCATAGCTCCTTTCACATCTCTGCTCGTATTTGGAAGGGCGGCTGCATCATCCAAGTCATCTTCTTTAACAAAATAAAGGCTAGGTAGAGGGTTTCTGAAGTAATTTTGGTGAGATTGAGGTCTGATTTGGACTCACAGGGGGCGGCATTATATTTGTTGATCTCTACACTAAGGTGAAGGATTAGTAGTGTTGCCCTCATTTGTAAAGGTTGACTTTCAAGAGAGACTGGATCCATAGCTATGTTACCAGAAACGCAACGGGAAGGCCGCATTTCCGTTTTGAACAGCAGAAATGCCATTGCCATAGCGAACGGCCATTTCTCAACTTCCCGTCCGTTTCATTTCCGTTGATGTTTCTCTTCTCTCCAGAACCCTTAAAATTTTCCACTCTGTTTTTTTTTAATCAAATTTTTGTCACTTTTTATATGTTAAGTCACTTTTTATATGTTAAAAGCAAGCTTTAGTGACTATATATTAAAAGCTTTCGTGAGTTTTTATAGGAATAAAAGGGAGTTTTTTGTTTTTATAATATTTGTTTTTTTTAAACAAATTTTATAATAGTTTTAATAATGTTTTGGAATAAAAATGTTTTTTTTTATGAAATTCTGTTTGTTTTAGTTTTTATAATATTGTTTTAAAGCAATTATGATAAGTTTTTTTGTTTTTTGAATTAAAAAGTATTTTAAATGATTTTAAAGTAATATAGAGTGTTTTATTTTTATTATGTGTTTAATTTCAAAACTTTAATTTGTATGCATTTTATTAATATTGGATAACACTTTATAATAAATCTAAAATTTTGAAGAAATATATGTTAAAATCCATTTCTAATGTGCAACCTTTAAATATCCCATTTCTCGTCACGTTGCCGTTTCTGTTTCTCGTTTTTGGTAACACAGATCCACAGTCACACCATAGGCCATTTATTACTGGTTCTTTACGATTCCTTCAGGGGTTGTCATTTTGTCTTTGTCTGTTGGCTTGATCTGACTGCCATTCATTCATCACAGGTTGATATTCTCAAAGTTGTTTAGTTGAGGCTTGGTCTGCAATTCAAGCCACTGAAGACCCCTGTTAGCAGTTTTGATTGCTTTCAATGTATTTGGCAATCTGTTTGCTTAGCCCACTCAGCTAGACATTCGGTCTCATTAAAAGCTCTCAGTCCTAGCCTTCAATTCGAATCTCACATGGCCCTTTATTCGCCTCAAAATTTGGTCGCCATCTACCTAAACATCCACTCAAAGTCCTGTTTGGACATCTATGCCTGCATTCCAACCCATGCTGACCATCTCTGCAGTCATTTTCAGCCTTCGTCCGGCCTATTCAACCTAAGATCTGCCATGCTGGCCATCATTCAGCTCATTCACATGTAAAAATGATTGTTATAGTGTTAATTTATTAACACTTACACTTATTTTTTGGTTGTGGCTTCATGTGTTGTTCTCCCTTCATACCACTCAAATCATGGTTTGTTTGACTATTAGATGTTGGAATAGCTTAATGTTAGGTTTTAAGCAATCTATGTAACATTAATATTTAATGTTACATTCTTTATAACCACTAACATATAAGCTTTTCTTTTCAAACTTGTAAGGGGAGAGTTATTGAATATTGGGGCACAATTGTAAGGGGGGTTTATTTTCTTTTGGAAAATATTGTTGTTAAGGGAAAATTGGAGTAAACATGAATAATCAATATAATAATATCAATAATACCCAAAACTCAATGCGATAGTGAACAAAGAAGGTTAATCAAACAAAGAACAATACAATGCAAACCTCCTTTAATTCGTAGCTTGCATTGATCGCCTATCACAAATGATCTTGTCTATGAATATGGCCCTCAAAAGGTGCACTTCCTTGCTATGATTCCAAGATGTTCAAATGGGAACGACTATGATAGTTTCGCCATAAAGATGAGCTTCACAACAATCATAGTAGTATGTAGTAATGAGTGTGATCGCGAGCAATGAAGGAATTGGTGCCAAAGGCACGCTGTAATTCCTGCAGAGTAACAATACTGAAAGCTTGGATGAATAAAATGGAAGAATAGGGTTCAATTTATAGACTCGTGAGAGAGAAGATCAACGGTATAGAAAGAATGAGAAGATCAACGGTATAGAAGACTTGAAGAACGTACGTGAATAAGAAGAAGACAAGTGTCACACAAAAGTTGTTTTATTTGAGTTAACTACTTTCTTTTCTAAAGATAAGACATATTTTTTTTTTATAAATTAGAAAGTTTTTTTCTAATTTAAGAGATATGATAAAAACAAGGTTGGTTGAGTCAGTTAACTCAACTTGAGATTTGCTTTTGCATGATTTGAGAGAAATTAAATAATAAATTATTTAATTTTGTGTGCATGAAGAAGAAGACTTATTTTTAGAAGATTTGCAAGATATTTGAAGAATGAGAAGATAAGAAAGCAAATTAAATAAATAGATTTATTTAATTGTTGTGCATGATTTGGAAGAATAAATAAAATATTTGATTATATTTTATTTTTAGAGATTGAGAGAATTTAAATAAATTTGATTTGATTTATTTAAATTTGGAAGAATGGTTGACTTAAATTAAATAATGAAGAATTATTTAATTGTTTGGAAGAATTTAATTAAATAAAGGATTTTATTTAATTTTGACTTTAGAAGAGTTAATTAAATATTTTGATATTTAATTAATTTAGAGGAATATGAATCAAATAAATAAGTTTGTTTATTTATTTATTGATAGAAGAATTAGAATGAAATAAATATTAAGAATATTTATTTAGACCGAGTCATGTCATTTTTAGGCGTATACATTTTGCCCCTCTTTGATGCAATGTGTTTTATCATGTTGTTTCAAAGAATAAATTTTTCTGATAATGATGCATGCTCCAGTTTGCCCCTGGTACAAGTTATGACATTAGGATGCCCCCTCGGGAGATTGGACGGGGAGAAGACAGAAGGCGTGAGATGGACAATCTCACGAAGAAGAAGGATGAAAAAAGAACTGAACAATACACTATGCAAGATAGAATGAAAACACACACACAAGCACGTAAGCAAGTATGCACAAATGATACAAGAATAAACAAGGTATTTTCCCCTGTCGAGTGGTAAACCAACGATAGACTGATAACGATATACGACAGTGTTGTCATGGTGGGGAACGATATATCCCTAGACCAACACGGCAGGCGTGCTGTCATGGCGAGGAACGATGGATCCCTAGAGCAACACGAAGGATAGTGTATGGTTTCAGGAAATGAAGCATGTCATGTAAGACGCGTGTGTTTGTCTGATTTCAACAATGTTACATCCTGTATAAGACAATTGATTGATTAACTGATCAAGTTGGTTTACGACCAGACAAGGATCAAGACCACTGATTGTGATTGGATCATTTGACAAGATTGACTTGACTTGATTGGTATGGATTAAGGATAGACTTGCATGGGGATCATTGCTCAGATTGACTGGATTGAGATGAATGGATCACGACAATAGATAGAATTTTGATCGATAGAAGAATGACTCGATAGAAGGACTCGCAAGCTTTTGTTTGTATTGATACTCTGCATTTTGGATCTTTTATTGCATGGGATATGGATGCTTTGGAAATTTTTATTGCATGGGATATGGATGCTTTGTGGATGCAAGTAGTTTTTTGACATCTTGATATTGCAAGTATTTTGAAGTACTTATTTCATCATTGGGCTTCTTCTTTTTTTTTAGTACTTTTTTCTTATTTATTTTTTTATTTTTTTGTATTTTTCTGATTTTTTAAACATTTGGATAGGATAGGAAATAGTACGGAAGGAAACTAATAGGAGAAGAGTGAAATGCCGATAAGACACGGTGCCCCCAAGTGTAGGTGACGTAGAAGATCAACTTACACATGACGCTTGTTTGCCAGGTTTTCATCATGGTACTTATCCAAGGCCCCTGTGTTGGTGCTCATTTTGACCTGGAGGCTGAGCTTGCTTGTTGGAGGGTTTCTTCATTTAAACCCTAGGTATTCCTGTCCATCGGCAGGAGCTTGATCTATCGGCTGGAGTATTTTTGGTTCCACCGATGTGGTGGTGATGTGCCATCGGGATGACTTCTATCATCGGCGTATCTTCTTTCTGGTTTCCCGATGGGCATGTGTCTAGCTGACAAGGGGGCAGAGTGAGGCTTGTTGGTCATCGCTGTGACTAGTGCTATCGGCCAGGGTTCCTTTTGTTGCTCCGACGTTATGTGTTTGGCCGATGGGAACGAGGGTTTTGGTGTGCCATTGGCACGACATAGAATATCGAGTGAGCAGGCAAGTGTTGGGCCGACGGCGTATGTTTGGCCGATGAGGAGTCATCGGCGTGTGTCTCGCCGACGAGGGTTTTGAAGGTTACCGGTGTAGCACTCTTCATCGGCAGAGGAATTTCATGCTAGACCGACGGTCTAAGTCTGGCCGATGATGATTTAGGTGTTGTGTTCATCGGCGTAACATGTGCGATCGACGAAGGATTTCTGAGTTGTGCCGACGGCGTAGGTTTGGCCGATGAGATGTCATCGGCGTGTGTCTCACCGAAGACCCGGATGTGGTATGTTGTCGGCGTGATTTTGTGTATCGGGTGAACTGCGGACTGCTTGGCCGACGGTCTATCTCTGGCCGATGGGAAGTTTTGAGGAAGATTGGGGTGTTCGTCGGCAAGACCTTTGAGATCGGCAAGCGTCAATTTTGTTGTGCCGATGGTCTATGTCTTGCCAAAGAGGGTGTATTTTGCTTAGCCATCGGAGGGACTTGATAGATCGGTGAGAGTTCGTTTGGCTTGGCCGATGGTTTTTGTCTTGGCGATAGGCGTGTATGGAGTGGTCATCGGTGAAACTTTGTTCATTGGCGGGGAAGCTTTTGGGTCCACCGAGGTAGTTGTCTGGCCGACAGGGGATTGCGATGGGCTTCATCGGTGTAACACATGAGGTCGGCCAGAGGATTTTTGGATGCTCCGATGGAGGGAGTCACGCCGACGGAGGTGGGGAATGTAGTTTGCATCGGTGAGACTAGTGAGGTCGGCAGGAGATCTGCGGGGTTGGCCGATGGCTTAGGTCTGGGCGATGGGGCTTTGGGCGAAGGAGCGTGTGTCGAGCGTGGCAAAAGCGCTCGACACCTATTATGCATGCGGCTATGTTTATAAAGTAATAGAGTGGTCTCGGCAGCATGCATGTGGGATTTTTCTTCCTGCATATTTAAACTTTGAAGTAAAACGCATTTTGGCGGGAAGCTTTTGTTTGAATGCTACGACAGTTTTCAAATAGGCCGCGGGTGGTTGAGCCATCAATGGCGATAGTGCAGGGGTATGGGTGATAGAAAAAGTGATTAAACTGCTCGATTGTGAATGAGGACTTCCATACGGTGGCGCAAGGCTCGAGGCCTCCCTGTCAACTCTCTTGCCTACTGCATTGAATAAATTTTGAGCGCCATTCCTTGTGGACTGTATCTGACATTTTTTTATGTCCATCATGTAATTAATTTCTGTGAGTACACCTTCTGGCTGTTTTAAGCAGGAAGTGTTACTCATTTTCAGGTTGTTGAAAGTTGAACATTTGGCTCTGTAATACAATACAGTTGGATTTGGTTGCTCTGTGTAGCAAAAATTTCTAAGTTTATGTATCTCTTGTTGTATGTTTTTGCATGAATCCACTAATTTCATGGTTGATCTTATATGAGAAATACTATGTTAGCATGTGTTTTTGTTAATTCTGTCTCCAGTATTGCATGTGTCTTTCTTCTGAGTCTGGATATTTAAAGAATGTCTGAGACTCTAGAACATAGAATTCCTGTGTTGAATGTTTGATCTCTTAACTTCTGCTCAAGGGGTAGATTAAATTGTTTTCAGATTGAATATTGGGAAGGGTATACTGCAATAGGGATGCCATAAGTATAGATAGCTTAACACTTTGTATTGGGAGATATCTGTAAGACATATATCACATGTATCCCCCTGAAATCCAGTTTTAGTTGTTCATGCTGATCATTCACAGGTGTATGTCTACTGACTCCAGGCCCTGGATAGGCACCAATCTAGCTTTGTGTTTGTGTTATATACCATATTCAGCTTTGCATCCAAACTCAAAATCAAAATCAAACACTAAACAACCATTAGGATAGTAAAATTAGTTTTAGGATCCTCAGTCCTCTGTCTACAACTGCAAATAGGCCCAAAGCTAGCCCCTTTGCTCTTATCTTTCAGTTTTGGTCTACTTACAGGAGGACTCATCTACTTTCTGTCAGCATCCCAGCCTTTGTATGCATATTTTCATGGATGTTGAGTAGGGAATACCCCCCTAGGTTTTGCAGAGCCTGAAGAAGAAGAGGAGATAAAATATAGAGTCTATCTCCTACACTGTTGGCCCCTGGCCCAGAGATCCTGTTGATCATTGATGGCTACCTTGTAGGGAAATCTAGGAATAAGCATCCAGTCTGGGAAAAAGCCAACAGAAATTGGCGACTTTGCTGGGGAGATCAATGTCCAATCCATGAAAGTTTGAGTCTACGAGATTGAAGAATTAGGCCTGGATGTGTTTGTTGCAGCAAAGAAAACGGTTGTATATGTGACTCTGCTGGTGGATGACCCAGAAAGAAAGAAATCAATTTGCAGCTTCAGCTTGTTTGAAGCTCATTCCTCTTCAAGGAGGTGGCGACTCTGCATCAAAGAACCTGATAAAAGAACAAAATCAATCAGAGAAGAATTTGCAACTCCTGCAATATATCCAAGTATTCCATATTGTTTTGAAAGACTCCCTATTTGGTGAAATAGCACTGGTTAAAAGGGAAACATTGGTGAAAGTAGAGCTTGCATGCTTCTATTAGAACTTATTCTGTATTTCAAAGGGCATGCAATGTTGCTAAAAAGACTCATTTAAAGGACTTTAGGAAAGTTTGAAAAAACAGTCTAAATTTTGAGTGCCTAAAGTCATTGTTTGTAGAAAATCTGAGTAGAGAGGAGGGTTGCAAAAACATAAAGGATGTATTATCAGCCCATGCACCCTTGTGAGGTGTCAAGTGCAAAAATATATAACAGTCAATCCCAACCATGTAATAAAAGAAGTTTTAACATAGATAGATATAAGCCCATAAATTTCAGTGGCATTTGTGGCTACCCAAATGCTTTTCCACCTAAAATCAGAAAGTATTTGCCTAAATTCAATGGTATAAAGGATGAATCAGCTGAGAGACACTTGCAGCAGTTTATAAATGTGATAGATGACTTTGAGATTGACCATGAGGACGTGGTTATGAGATTATTTGTTCAATCTCTAGATGAAGATGCAAGGGACTGGTTTTCCTACCTTCCAGCTCACTCTGTCAGCTCTTGGCATGGTTTTAAATCTGCATTTCTAGTACAGTATGGTGAAAGAATCTCTGAATATGCAGTTATTAGTAATTTTATGTACATCCATATTGAAGAAGGTGAGTTGATCCCAGCCTTTAACCTCAGATTTATGAGGGCATTGAATAGAATACCAGAATGTATGAGACCTAATGATGCACTGTGCTTAGTTGTCTATTTGGGAGCTTTTGATAAGAAAATGAGTTACAGATTAAGAGACAAGGAGCCCACCACATTGCATCAGGCACATCAGTTTGCAATTGATATTGAAAACAATTGGAGGTATGGAATACAAAAGGGTTATTTTTCTAAAAATTTTTGTTGTCCTGCAGCCCCCAATGTTGATGAAGGATTTAATTCAGATGTTGACAATGAATGTCAAAGCATTCACACCCCTGTTGTCCCAGTTTTTTGCATCATTCCAAGTTGATGATGTTTCTGTTATAGAGGAGGATGTCTTGTTTTGCCCAGTAAATGAAGTTGAAAATAATATTTTTTCAAGTAATATTTGCATACCAGTCCTAAACAAAGAGCCTTCATGTTTAAATGATCCAGTTGTGCAGAGTTGTGATCATGTGGATCAACAGTCAGTATCAGTTTCATCAGGAAGTATTAGAGGGCTGGAAAATGATACAGATAGTTCAACTTCAGAGTACATTAAAACAACAGAAATCTTGTATATGGGGCAATCAGATGATCAAAATGATATCCATGATCAATTCATGGATCAGGTTTGTTCTTCTTATGACTCTGGATCTGATAATAATGAAGAAGAATTGGAGTGTCATGAAGAAGAAGCAGAGGCTTTTGCGGTGAGTGTTAATCCCCTTTATGATGAGTCTACAGGTGCCTTTGATGCTGTGAATCTTGACTTTCAGTGGTGCAGGATTAATCCTCTTTTTGAGGATGATGATGAATATAAAGAGACTGTTGACCTTGGTGTTACATCAGTTTGTGAGGAGGGGACATATGAATCAGATATCTTCAGTTCTTGTGAAGATACTATGGATTTGCAAACTGTGAATAATAGATGTTCATCATCACTTGATCCAGACATGTGCAACATTGGGTGTGTGGATCAGGATTTGTTTTCAATATCATTAAGTATTGGGGGTCTCATTTTTTCTGAGTACTTTCAATTTTTGGATCAGCTAGATAGATGCCTGATGATGTGCAGTAGCCAGGTCAGTGATGAAGACTGCCAAGGGCAGTATGATGTACTGTCTGAGGGATATAACATGCATGTGTTGCCTAATGTTGAAGAATATTATGTGTGTGGTTATATGTCTAATTTTGAAATCCAGAATGACAGAGATAAAAATGATAGTGGTAAGCTTTCAAAAGTGGTGGAATATCTAATTGAGCAGATGACATTATGGGCAGATTATGGCAATCTTTTCAGCTGTGGTTGGGATTATTCAATTTGGAATCAGGCATTTGACTTGAAAAAATTATGGTTCTTCCTTTTTGGCTGCCCGGGGCCTCCAAAGTGATGTTTGAAAATGTGATCTATGATGCAGGTTAGTGTAGTTTTATGATTCTGTGCCCATTGGATAATGACTGGTCTACATCCCAGAGATCTGGTTCTCGCTGCAGTTTTGCACCTGCACGTCCCCAGACGGAGCCAGTGTTGGTGCTCATTTTGACCTGGAGGCTGAGCTTGCTTGTTGGAGGGTTTCTTCATTCAAACCCTAGGTATTCCTGTCCATCGGTAGGAGCTTGATCTATCGGCTGGAGTATTTTTGGTTCCACTGATGTGGTGGTGATGTGTCATCGGGATGACTTTTGTCATCGGCGTATCTTCTTTCTGGTTTCCCGATGGGCATGTGTCTAGTCGACAGGGGGGCAGAGTGAGGCTTGTTGGTCATCGCTGTGACTAGTGCTATCGGCCAGGGTTCCTTTTGTTGCTCCGACGTTATGTGTCTGGCCAATGGGAGCGAGGGTTTTGGTGTGCCATCGGCACGACATAAAATATCAGGTGAGCGGGCAAGTGTTGGGCCGACGGCGTATGTTTGGCCGATGAGGAGTCATCGGCGTGTGTCTCACCGACGAGGGTTTTGAAGGTTACCGGTGTAGCACTCTTCATCGGCAGAGGAATTTCATGCTAGACCAACGGTCTAAGTCTGGCCGATGATGATTTAGGCGTTGTGTTCATCGGCGTAACATGTGCGATCGACGAAGGATTTCTGAGTTGTACCGACGGCGTAGGTTTGGCCGATGAGATGTCATCGGCGTGTGTCTCACCGAAGACCCGGATGTGGTATGTTGTCGGCGTGATTTTGTGTATCGGGTGAACTGCGGATTGCTTGGCCGACGGTCTATCTCTGGCCGATGGGAAGTTTTGAGGAAGATTGGGGTGTTCGTCGACAAGACCTTTGAGATCGGCAAGCGTCAATTTTGTTGTGCCGATGGTCTATGTCTTGCCGAAGAGGGTGTATTTTGCTTAGCCATCGGAGGGACTTGATAGATCGGTGAGAGTTCGTTTGGCTTGGCTGATGGTTTTTGTCTTGGCGATAGGCGTGTATGGAGTGGTCATCGGTGAGACTTTGTTCATCGACGGGGAAGCTTTTGGGTCTGCCGATGGTAGTTGTCTGGCCGACAGGGGATTGCGATGGGCTTCATCGGTGTAACACATGAGGTCGGCCAGAGGATTTTTGGATGCTCCGATGGAGGGAGTCACGCCGACGGAGGTGGGGAATGTAGTTTGCATCGGTGAGACTAGTGAGGTCGGCAGGAGATCTGCGGGGTTGGCCGATGGCTTAGGTCTGGGTGATGGGGCTTTGGGCGAAGGAGCGTGTGTCGAGCGTGGCAAAAGCGCTCGACACCTATTATGCATGCGGCTATGTTTATAAAGTAATAGAGTGGTCTCGGCAGCATGCTTGTGGGATTTTTCTTCCTGCATATTTGAACTTTGAAGTAAAACGCATTTTGGCGGGAAGCTTCTGTTTGAATGTACGACAGTTTTCAAATAGGCCACGGGTGGTTGAGCCATCAATGGCGATAGTGCAGGGGTATGGGTGACAGAAAAAGTGATTAAACTGCTCGATTGTGAATGAGGACTTCCATACGGTGGCGCAAGGCTCGAGGCCTCCCTGTCAACTCTCCTGCCTACTGCATTGAATAAATTTTGAGCGCCATTCCTTGTGGACTGTATCTGACATTTTTTGATGTCCATCGTGTAATTAATTTCTGTGAGTACACCTTCTGGCTGTTTTAAGCAAGAAGTGTTACTCATTTTCAGGTTGTTGAAAGTTGAACATTTGGCTCTGTAATACAATACAGTTGGATTTGGTTGCTCTGTGCAGCAAAAACTTCTGAGTTTATGTATCTCCTGTTGTATGTTTTTGCATGAATCCACTGATTTCATGGTTAATCTTATATGAGAAATGCTATGTTAGCATGTGTTTTTGTTAATTCTGTCTCCAGTATTGCATGTGTCTTTCTTCTGAGTCTGGATATTTAAGGAATGTCTGAGACTCTAGAACATAGAATTCCTGTGTTGAATGTTTGATCTCTTAACTTCTGCTCAAGGGGTAGATTAAATTGTTTTCAGATTGAATATTGGGAAGGGTATACTGCAATAGGGATGCCATAAGTATAGATAGCTTAACACTTTGTATTGGGAGATATCTGTAAGGCAGATATCACATGTATCCCCCTGAAATCCAGTTTTAGTTGTTCATGCTGATCATTCACAAGTGTATGTCTACTGACTCCAGGCCCTGGATAGGCACCAATCTAGCTTTGTGTTTGTGTTATATACCATATTCAGCTTTGCATCCAAACTCAAAATCAAAATCAAACACTAAACAACCATTAGGACAGTAAAATTAGTTTTAGGATCCTCAGTCCTCTGTCTACAACTGTAAATAGGCCCAAAGCTAGCCCCTTTGCTCTTATCTTTCAGTTTTGGTCTACTTACAGGAGGACTCATCTGCTTTCTGTCAGCATCCCAGCCTTTGTATGCATATTCTCATGGATGTTGAGTAGGGAATAGCCCCCTAGGTTTTGCAGAGCCTGAAGAAGAAGAGGAGATAAAATATAGAGTCTATCTCCTACACTGTTGGCCCCTGGCCCAGAGATCCTGTTGATCATTGATGGCTACCTTGTAGGGAAATCTGGGAATAAGCATCCAGTCTGGGAAAAAACCAACACCCTGTTTGCAAGATTTTCACTGTTGGACTAAGGGATTTTTTTTTCTTTTGATTTTTTTTTGAATAGGAGAAGGTAGAATGGACGAGAGGGACTCAATTGCCAGGTTCCATGAAAGGGGATAGTCCCACTAGAAATGCATGTCGTCGCACAGACTATGTCAAGTATTCTCATAGATGTTGGTAGGGGATTGTATGAAAGTGAGATGGAGAATGGTAGATATTGGATTATGGAGGGTGCAATAGTGGAGGATGATGCAGAATACAGATGGAAAGCTTATGCAAAAGCATGGACCACGGAAGTAGGATGGAGAAGATATGTAGGATAATAGTGGAAGGAAGGGGAGATGGAGGTATATGGAAATGTTGTGGGATGGAAGGGAATCATGACCAGCGGTTGCACATACCATGATAAACATTGAAGCTGGTGATGGGAAAGTAGTGTAGGAAGCAACAGAGACTTTTGCTTGTGGATGAATGACTTAGGCATGTAGGGATCCACATAGACTAAGTATTTTTCTGTGATTTGCTTGTCATTTGGGATGGAGGAATTTGAGACTTTTGGATGGAATGGGAGAAAGTGGATGGTTGAGATTCTTGAGAGGTGGATGCCTCACGTAACTTGAGGGCTATTTGCTTAGGTATCCAAACCATTTTACTTTTAGATAGTACCTATAAAGGTATGGGCTTGGGTGTATGCATCTTTTGTGCATCTTTGGAGGTAATTATTTGTTGGATGCAGACCCACACCTTTATCAGTTTGGCATATAGGTGTGTGGGTGTATGCAGCTCTTGAGAAGGATGTTTCTTTGATTTTGGGCTTTTGTATCCTAGGTCATGAGAACTCTTAGGATTTTTGACTTTAGGGGTAGAGGTATCCAGATTTTTGCTGGTGAATTCTCTTGAGATGGTGGAAGTGGAGTGGGTGGAAGCTCTTTGTTTAGACAACATGTGCATCTGTTGGTCATGATTGGGATTGTTAGAAGATTCATAGATGGATGGATAAGGTGTTGGAAGGAGTGGTGGTAAAATGCATGGAGGGATATTAGGAGTTGGAAGTAGCAGAGGTAGATTGGACGGTGGAAGGTGTATGGTAACATGCTTTTGACAATTGTAGGATGATAGAGGTGTAATGGTGACATACGTTTTGGGGACATGATAGGGTTTGCAATGGAAAGTGGTGGACTTAGGAGGAGTGGAGGAAGTACCAACATTGAGATTGTCACCTTGGGGTATGTATCCAAGGCCGTAGGAATGAGGATGAACATTGACATGGATGGGCTCCAAAATACCTTGTTCACGGAGGCCTAAGCCTTTACCTTGATAGTTCATATGTTGGAGTATGCAATGGACAGTGGGATTATGTATAGGTGGAACACTAGACACAAGTTCCTTATTTGATGGAGAAGGTGAGATAGAGGATAATGGTTGCTGGTGTTCTAAGGAGGAACACTCATGAATGAAGGCGTTAAGACCAAGGATATATGGTGGGGGATTTGCAGCATGGTTGATAATGGACGGCGGAGGATTATTACTAGTTTGATCTTCTACACTTTCTTGGGAGGCAAGTGTCTCATCAAGGGAAGTGGAAGTTGTTAGATCTTTGATGGGACTAGACGGGGTTATAAGCTCTGAACCATGGAATGCATAAAGTGGGCTAAGAGGATCATCATGGTCTACTTGATCATAGATAGGCTCGTGATCGTAGGTGGGATCTTGATCATAGATAGGAGTTAGCGTGATGGAATTAAGGTGCTCTTGTATAGGTTCTTCATCAACGATAATATCTTGATCACATAAAGGATAGAGGTTATGGAGAGGCCGACGTTGGATTTCTAGCTCATGTATAGGATCAAGTTGCTTATGGATAGCTTCTTTATCAAAGGTAGTATCTTGATCATGGGAAAGATACAGGTCATGACTGGATTGAGATTGGATTTCTTGCTCATGCAGAGGTATAGGATCATCAAAAAGATAAAGGTTATGCATGGGCCGGATGGGGGTGCTTTGATCTTGATTTAGACAAAGGTCAAATGTTTCCATATGTTCTAAAGTGTGCTCTTGACATAACTCTTGGGTTGTTTGAATGGAAGTGGAGGTAGAGGTCTCTTGGATAGGATTTTGGTCAACAATATGAAGGTGTGATGGACCTTGACTTTGGTTCCTGGTAGGAGATTTTTTAACAGGCTCGAGGGGTTGCCGGTTACATGACAAGGTTGGTGCAATGGACATGTTTGAAGGCTCTTTGATAAGGTCAAGGATCAGTATTTGGGGACATGGTTGACTCTCTGCTGGTAGTCCTTGGATCACATCCTTTGTAGGCGTTTCGGTAGATGAATGAGGTAATGGATGAGTGGAATTTGGAATTCTCCATATCTTTTCTTGTGCTGCATATCTTTCCCAAAAATCATCTGAGGATTTTTTGTTTGTCGTATTAGAGCTTGGAGAATTCAATGGTGGTTTTGAGCTCAGAGTAGGATTAGTATGCTTTGGGTTATGGGTTCTAGGAGTAGTGTTTGCCTTGTCAAGAGTATCATTAAGATGGGACAAGAATGTATGACTCTGGGGCATGGTGTAGCTAGTATTAGCTTGTTCAGCTTGTAGGATTGCAAATTGCTGTTGTATGGCTTGGAGTTCTTGAGCAATTGCTATACAACCTTGGGGGGAGGTGTCTAAGTGTAACTGCTGTTGGCAAGAGACACTATATGAATTCATGATTGTTGTCATTGATGGCAACAAAGTTCATCCCACACATCCGTAGGACATGGTGTGTCTCTGCTGGAAGTCAGAGTGAAGAATGTTGTGGTCCGGTAAACAAGAACATAGCATGTGGCGAGGTCCGACAGACAGGTCCGGATCTCTCAGAGGAAGTATCTTGGTGAAGTGTGGATTTGGGGAAGTCAAGAGGACTACCTTGAGTAATATATTCCAAGGATTAGCCTCCGGTGATAGATGAGGAAAAAGATATGAATACTTGAGTATCGGGTTCCTGATTGGCAGTGTGACAGAGGAAGAACTGACTGGCAGAACATCAGACATTATTCCAGATGTGTTACTGATGTTAGTAAAGGTTATGAAGGCATGAATTATGTTTGGCCGACATGATTAATGATTTCCACAAGTATATCCTTGATACACAATACTTGGTAAGCAAGGATTCAGCCGACAGATCAGAGTTTGTGAAAAGATTGACTATTCCGGATGCCGACCTGAAAGGTGATGAAATCACTTGTGCGGATATATATACAAGATGGATTTAGTTGTAAAAAGTGTTGTTGTTATGATGTGTGAATAAAAGTAGAAGAGTAGAACAGAAGCAGTAAGGAAGGTCCGGTATGTGAAAGAAAAGCAGCATAAGAGAAGAGGAAAGATGAAGTGCAGCAGATCAGTGTACTGAGCTTAACCGGAACTGAACTCCAGCATATGTAGATGCTTCCAATCAGTTCAAGTATTGTATAACACTCTTTTGTAGACAGTGTGTCTCTTGTAGGTAGTGTGCCTTCTTGTGAGCAGTGTGCTCGGGCAGTGCACCCTAATTGGCAAGTGTCATTTTTGTATTTTCCATTCTTCTAACAGAGAATACAATCTTGGGTTAATCACCCTATAGTTTTTTCCCTTAACAGGGTTTCCACGTCAAAAATATTGTGTCATGTGTACTTCCTTTTCATGGTTATGTTTGCTTATGTTGGTGCAATAGACATGTTTGAAGGCTCTTTGATAAGGTCAAGGATCGGTATTTGGGGACATGGTTGACTCTCTGCTGGTAGTCCTTGGATCACATCCTTTGTAGGCGTTTGGGTAGATGAATGAGGTAATGGATGAGTGGAATTTGGAATTCTCCATATCTTTTCTTGTGCTGCATATCTTTCCCAAAAATCATCTGAGGATTTTTTGTTTGTCGTATTAAAGCTTGGGGAATTCAATGGTGGTTTTGAGCTCGGAGTAGGATTAGTATGCTTTGGGTTATGGGTTCTAGAAGTAGTGTTTGCCTTGTCAAGAGTATCATTAAGATGGGACAAGAATGTATGACTCTGGGGCATGGTGTAGCTAGTATTAGCTTGTTCAGCTTGTAGGATTGCAAATTGCTGTTGTATGGCTTGGAGTTCTTGAGCAATTGCTATACGACCTTGGGGGGAGGTGTTTGAGTGTAATTGCAACTTCAGGTACTTGAGTTCTTGAGCCAGTTCTTCTAATTCAATTGTCATCTCCACAGAAACTGACACAAGACCAAAATGGGTACTCAGAAAGGTGGAAAATTTTCTCGCAACAGAGGTGGAGATGCTCACTATTACAGACGCACATAAACAAAAGCACAGAAGTAGAGAGTATAAGCGCAACAAGTCGTTATGAATGTGTAGTACTGGTAAAAAGAAAACGCGCAGCAATATGTGATACATGCGCAGGAAGTCGATACAGATGCGCAACAGGTCGAGGTAAATGAGCAGCTTCAGAGGGTAAATGTGCAACTCTAGTTTTTTTTGGACCATTTTTGCAATTTTTGGCAAGTTTTTTAATTTTTTTAGTTTCTTGGTTGCAAGATGGTCTTTTTGATTTGATTTTCTTTAGTTATGGAAAGAAGACACAACAAACACAAAGAATGTTTTCACATTTTTTTAATTTTTTGACTCTTTTTTGACTAAAAGAAAGCAAGTACAAATCCTAGGCTGGTTGAGACAATATAAACCGAATTCTCCCTATTTTTAGGTGAGGCATCTTCGGGAGGTAATAATCGCCCTTCCCTGCACCGGCTTATAGGGGTTTTTGGCCACTAAAAATAAAGGATGATTAATAAGTGCAACCGTTCAAGTGGTTATACATGCGGCAGCACTACTCTCCGTTATGGAGTCTCCCAGTCTGCAAGGGTTGCGCCTTAGAGGGTTTTGGGCAGGTTGGCTGTCGATATAACACAACTTCACTCATTGTTTGAAGCTATCGCTCCAAACACAATTTATTTATAGTGGCTTGGCAGAGCTTGGCTTTAGCTTGTTACCACTTAAGGTCGTTCCCCAAGGACGGACGGGTATCCAAGGGCAGGCCTCTCTAAACGAAAAATACATGTGAAAATGATATGTCTGGCATTTTGGTCACCCAAGATAGGGGAGAGCATAGGCCTGATATCATTCCTAAAACATAAAAGACGGTGGTTTTTTTCCCCTAGTTAAAATAAAAAAGGCTAAATGAGTTAGTTACTTGGGCACACATGCGATTGTAGTTGTCAATTGTCCCTTATGAAATTGAAGTGCTTGGCATTCATGTCCATTGTCCCTTAGAAAATTGAAGTGTTTTTTGCATTCATGTCCATTGTCCCTTAAGAAAGCAATATGTTCTTAAGACTTAGAATGTAAAAAGATGTTTTGTCCCTTAAGAAAGCAATATGTTCCAAAGACTTAGATTGCAAATATGATTTGTTCAATTGTCCCTTAAGAAAGTAATTTGTTCCTAAGACTTAGTGTGATAGGTTTTTAAATTTTCAACACTTGTCTTGCAAGAATATGTTAGGAAAACCATTTACTTTGTTTGAGTAATAAGAGGCTGCAAAAAGTTGATTAATTCCACCAAAAACTCAATAGTTAGCATAAAATCAATTGAAAGAAAAACGCTTAACTTGTTAGGTGAAAAATGAGCAATTTGAAAAAAAATGATAATAATGATTAGGTACACTAGATTGGATATTATTATCATATTTTACATGAAATTCTATGCAATTTCAAAAAAATTTGTGAAAATTGAATAAATTTTGCACAAGTTATGACTGTTTGAAGTTTTGCAAAGAAGGGTTGACTTTGATCGAGTGTATCTGACAAATCTGATAAAATTACCTCAAAATTCTTTTACCATAGAAAAGTTGGGAGAACCAGCTTTCCAACGCCGCTAGTTTTGTAAAAATATGACTCTTGATGCAAAAGATATGTCTAATTTCGTGAAATTGCTAAAATAGGCCAAAACAAAAAGTAAGCATGGGCTAAAATAGGGACACAGATTGAGATATGTTTTTATCGAAATCCATGCACTTCTTGTAAAACATAAGAGATACCTAGATAGGATTTTGATGTTTTCAACAAAACCCAAAAATATTTTGAGCTAATGTTACACAGATATGCTTGATTTCATGAAATTGCTAAAAATAGGCCAAAAAAATAAAAAAAGCACATGCTAAAAATAGGGACACTGATTTGTGATCTATTTTTCTTGAAATCCATGCACTTTTTGCAAAAAGTAAAAGATACTTAGATATGATTTCGATGTTTTCGACAAAACCCAAAAATCTTTTGAGCTAAAATTACACAAATATGCCTGGATCCTCATGTGTATGGAACCTTAGCACAAAACAAAAACTTAGTTTTTGGATTAAATCAGGGCAAGGCCCCATGGTGGGCGCCAAAAATGTTAAGGGAAAATTGGAGTAAACATGAATAATCAATATAATAATATTAATAATACCCAAAACTCAATGAAACAGTGAACAAAGAAGGTCAATCAAATAAAGAACAATACAATGCAAACCTCCTTTAATTTGTAGCTTCCATTAATCGCCTATCACAAATGATCTTGTTTATGAATATGGCTGTCAAAAGGTACACTTCCTTGCTATGATTCCAAGATGTTCAAATGGGAACGACTATGATAGTTTCGCCATGAAGAGGAGCTTCACAACAATGATAGTAGTATGTAGTAACAAGTGTGATCGCAAGCAATGAAGGAATTGGTGCCAAAGGCATGCTGTAATTCTTACAGAGTAACAATACTGAAAGCTTGGATGAATGAAATGAAAGAATAGGGTTCAATTTATAGGTGCGTGAGAGAGAAGATCAATAGTACAGAAATAATGACATGATCAATGGTATAGAAGACTTGAAGAATGTGCGTGAATAAGAAGACAAGTGTCACACAAAAGCTATTTTATTTGAGTTAACTACTTTCTTTTCTAAAGATAAGACATGTTTTTCATAAATTAGAAAGTTTTTTTCTAATTTAAGAGATATGATAAAAACAAGGTTGGTTGAGTCAGTTAACTCAACTTGAGATTTGTTTTTGTATGATTTGAGAGAAATAAATTATTTAATTTTGTGTGCATGAAGAAGAAGACTTATTTTTAGAAGATTTGGAAGATATTTGAAGAATTAGAAGCTAAGAAAGCAAATTAAATAAATAGATTTATTTAATTGTTATGCATGATTTGGAAGAATAAATAAAATATTTGATTATATTTTATTTTTAGAGATTGAGAGAATTTATAAATTTGATTTGATTTATTTAAATTTGGAAGAATGGTTGACTTAAATTAAATAATTAAGAATTATTTAATTGTTTGGAAGAATTTAATTAAATAAAAGATTTTATTTAATTTTGACTTTAGAAGAGTTAATTAAATATTTTGATATTTAATTAATTTAGAGGAATATGAATCAAATAAATAAATTTATTTATTTATTTATTGATAGAAGAATTAGAATGAAATAAATATTAAGAATATTTTTTTAGACCGAGTCGTGTCATTTTTAAGCGTATACAATTTTTTTAGAGCATTTAATTAAAAGTGCATATTGTAAAAGCAAAATTACAAATTGGCAACTTTTAAAGTGTCAAATTTACTTTGTAAAGTCAAATGGGTTCAATCACACTCATATAAAGTGCCAAACTGACCCTAATTTTCACATTTTGCTCTTACACTCAAAATATAAAGTGCCAAAACAAGGGGGATCAAAATGAATCAAGGGATTGTCTTGTGTATTGTTCTCATTTTCACAAAATGGACCTAATCCTAACTATGCAATCAATGGAGATAAAACTCAAGAAACTAGGATTGCATCGGGTCACTATGGGTTTGGAACCTGAACAAACAACTGCTACAGAAAAATGTAAATGGTTTAATCAGAATGATGAAGCCTATGGTACATTGTGTATGTCTCTTTCTTCTGACCTTCTCTTTCACATTGCTTCATCCACAACACCTAATGTTGTATGAACAACATTAGAATCTTTGTTTGAAAAACAAGATGTAATGAGAGGACATCAACTAGAAAATGAACTAATAAGTCTTTCCACAAGACTTTAACACAATTCAAGATTTCTTTACTAAGCTGCATTTGCTAAGGTTTCAACTCAAACAATGTGGAATTGAAAAACAAGATGAACAATTGGTTCTATCTTGTCAAAGTTAGGTCCTATGTATGCAATGTTTGTTTCAACTTTTCATGCAACAAAGGATGCTCTTGGTACACGCTTCACTATGCCTTCACTTTTAGATTTTGTTGTTTCTCTTACAAAGAAACAAGACAAACTAATTCAAATGGGTACAATGAAGACTTCAAAGCCACAAGCTCTTGTTGCAACTGAATCACTAACTAAGTCAAAGAAACAACCTAAGGATCAAGCTAAAGGCACGAAATCTGAATCACCATCTGTTTCATCTCCCTCCTCAAAAGGGAAAAGTTTTAAGGAAAGGCCCACATGTGCTTATTGTTAGAAACTTGGGTATGAAGAAAACAAATGCTTTCAAAAAGAAAAAGACAAGTTAAAGAAACTTCTTCAACAAACTCAACTTGAATTGTTCAAACTCAAGGCAAGTGGTTCTTCTAATTTTGCATCAACATCATCCACAAATTTAGATAAAGGAAAGAACAAGGGTATGACACTTCTTGCTTCATCCAATCCTACATCACATAAGTGGCTTCTTGATTCAGGGGCATCACACCATATGGTTGCCTCCAAGGAGTTGTTTTCTACCTATGAGCCATGTTCATTCCCTCCCATTCTTATGGTGCATAACACATATATGACTACTTATGGAAAAGGATCTATTGATATTAGTGAAGGGACATTTAATGATGTACTTTATGTTCCCTCTTTGTCCACCAATCTCCTTTCCATTTACTAGATCACACGTAGTGGCATAGGGAAAACAATTGACTTCACATCCACTTCAGTGATTATCAGATTTTTGCAGAGTAGAGACATCATTGCTACAGGACATACTGATCATGGTTCTAAAGTGTATTCCTTTTCTTGTTTTGGTTTTGCCAACTTTGATGATGGTTTGAGTATAGATGACATTGATACCTTTAGCATTTGGAAGGAGACTTAGTTTGATTACTTGCATCTTGGAGTTCTATCCTCCTCATTGGTTCTCTCGCCTTCATCTCTTGCTTATTCAACTTTGAGTGTTCCATCATCTTTGGTTTCTCATGGTTCAAGATAGCAAGATCGACACAGATGTGTTATTAATGCAATTGATTGGGATGACTACTTAGTAGGCATATCAGACTTGTTTAGTGAGTCCCATTTTACAGAGTTGGTAGACACTTCAAATGATGATAGTCATGCTATTATCACCTTGGAGGATGTTGTTCCTCCATCTCCTAATTCTGTTCCGATTCCACTAGTGGTTTCACTATAGCTTCGAGAGATTTAATTGCAGTCTCCGAATTATGTGTAGCATTCATAGAATTATGTTCATCTTACTTGGGAAAATATTATCACCTTTCTGCAGTTTTCTTTCTTCCACAAGGAAGCCATGTTGTTCGACATTTTAGGATCACTTTCAGCGTTCTTCATCGAGCATCACTGAACACTGCAGGATCCACCATCTTATGGGGGAGCTCTCTAGTCTCTCTCTTTCTCTCCTATGGGGTGAATATTTCATGTACTTTTGTGATAGAAGTAGTTCTTGGGGGGTCACGAGTCCTCCTTCTATCTTTCTTCTTCTTTCACTTGTACATTTATTTCTTGCATCATTTCTCTTTTGGAGATGAGTTTTGTACCCACTGGGTTTTCTCCTTTTTTCTTCGCTTATGAAAAATTTGTTCATGGGTACCTAACATGGCCTAGTAGCCAAGACCCATCCTCATCTTTATTTTTCTTCTCCTTAAGTTGTACTTAAGGGGGGGTGTTAGAGTTTAGAGTTTTCCTAACCCACACCTAGGCTTAAGTCACACTTAGTGGCTAAGTCTAACTTAACCTTGACATTAAAGGTTAAGTTCACTTTTGAGGTTAGTCATTTTGACATTTCACCTCATTAGAGGTTGGAGATATTCTCTCCTTACCTTATGGGAGGTTGGAGACATTTGTCCATCACACTCCACATATGCACACATGTGTTCATCACATTAAGGGTTAGTCATAGTTGGTTCTCTCCTTCTCACCTCCTTCTCCTTGCCTACATATGCAAGGCTCTTTGTACTTTTTCATCATCTCTTGAATATCACATTTGGCTTTTTTGTGCTCATGCTTTGTGGAAGTTTATTTTGATTCATATTTATAGATATTGGTTGACATTTCATTATGCACATTGGTGTCCTCGCCTTGTGCTTAGCAATCTTACAAAGCATAAGGTGTGTCACATGGAGATGTATGCTACCTATTCACTTCTTGTGCACTCACAAGTGCATTCTTCCACACATTGTCAATATCAAGTGGAGCTATATGTGGCAACAATACTTGTCATGCATGTGTTGCACTATTATTATGGTGATTTTCTGTTTTTAAAAATATGTTGATTGTGTTTTACTGAGTTTTGTCCATGGTAAGGTTTTAGGCATTACAATAATTGCAAAAAACATGCTCATTATATTGCTTAAGTAACCCTCTGAATGGGTCCAATGGATGAATAAAGGGAAGAGTAATCAAATTAGCATTCAATAGACTTTGGAGCACATGATCTAGAGATTCACTCAATTTTATAAATTTTCTAGTGGTTTGACACTTAAAGAAAAGTGCATTAGAAATAGCAGGGATGTGATTAACATTAGGTTTATATTCTTTCTCATCATTACCCTTTTGGAAAGTATTTGTCTTGTGCTCAACTTGGAAGGGTAAGAAGGTAAAGAAATGTATGGGAGGACCCATATTTCAAAGCATTGGAAACAAGTAATTTGAGTTCAACATCCTTGACATGAGCACAAAGATCCATGAAAGGAGCATAAGTGTTCAAAAAATACTACCATAAATAGGTGATAATAAACCCTTAACTCGTCATTAGGAATCTAATTTTTCATTTTAGTACAAAGTGATTGGAATTGGATGACATCATCATTAATATGCTTATTTGAGCCTTGGGTACACTTAAATAAATTTGAAATAGTACTTTTGAAGTTCGTAGTCATGTAAAAATGGCTAAGGAATGTTGTATCTAATCAATCAAATGAATGAATGGAGCTAGAAGGCAATGAGTAGATCATAGACATGAAGAGTGCAAGGAAATAACAACCAAATTTTGTCATCATAGTCTAAGCATGTTGTATCAAAGGCTTTAAATGAGTATTGGTATCATCTTTACCATGGTACAACTCAAAGTGAGGTGCCACAAAACCAATAGAGAATGGATATGTAACAACTTCAAATGCAAGAGATGTGTTATGTGTTGAAGTATAAGTAATATGATTTTGGGTACTAGGTATAGAATCAACTTTCTTCTCAACACTATCTTCTACACTAGTGCATCTAGAGTAGAGATGTAGATAGTGATAGTAGTAGAGCATGAGTAATAGTGGAGGGAATATGAGGATGATGGGAAACAAGAGGCAAAGATACAACACTAGAGGGATGACAAGCAACACTATAATCCAAGGAAGAAAGTGAAACACTAACATAATGAAATGAGGGGTAACACTAGTAGGCATAGAAGAAGGAATGAAACTAGTGGAATGAGAGATAAGTGGCACACTAGCATAAGAACAGGTGGAAATAGCACTAGAGGAAGGAACATGAAAGGTGAGGGTCGCATTAGAAGTGGCAACATGACATATAGGCACTATGTGGGGGTTTACCTTAGGACGAGGGGATGAAAGGTCGATGAAAGAGGAAGAATGGGTGGTTAAGGGGGAAGATGCATCATGTAAACAAGTAGAATATAACAAAGGGTGTTCTAAGCAACTAATTATGAATAGATGTTGGTATTTATGAAAGAGAAGAAGCATTAACAAGGTCTCAACAACATGGAGTACCAATTCAAGTTGTTCGTTCTCCCTTTTCAACATGGAGCACGTCACGTAAAAGTCTTTTTACTTGCCATAAGCGTTCCCTTCGGATGTACAACCTGATTAGCCGATAGGCTTTTATATGTAAGCATTATAGTGGTCGGAATTGTCTCAGGCCGTAAAAAATATTCGCCGGCAAATTTTCTAAACTCGTCGGTTGTTCCTATCGGCGTATTCCTTGAACCACAAATGGGTGCAAGTGCTAGTTTATTTTGTCGTTATATTTTTGAAGTGAACGGGCCGGGAAAGGGCCGAGGTACCGTGCACGATACACTGCTTATAAACGCAAAACGCGCCTGCCTTCACTGTGTGTGGGGTCCACCGTCGATGATGGTGGTGTCACTGTCACATTACATAGGTATGGCATCTTTGACCAAAGAGAAGTAAAATCAATGCTCATTTCTCTGACACGAAAGAGAAAATGCTTGGACTCTGGAGTACCGTGCACGCTACGCTGCTTATAAACGCAAAACACGCCTGCTTTCACTGTGTGTGGGGCCCACCGTCCATGATGGTGGTGTCACATTACATAGGTATGGCATCTTTGACCAAAGACAAGTAAAATCAATGCTCATTTCTCTGACACGAAAGAGAAAATGCTTGGACTCTGGAGTACCGTGCACGCTACGCTGCTTATAAACGCAAAACACGCCTGCTTTCACTGTGTGTGGGGCCCACCGTCCATGATGGTGGTGTCACATTACATAGGTATGGCATCTTTGACCAAAGACAAGTAAAATCAATGCTCATTTCTCTGACACGAAAGAGAAAATGCTTGGACTCTGGAGTACCGTGCACGCTACGCTGCTTATAAACGCAAAACACGCCTGCTTTCACTGTGTGTGGGGCCCACCGTCCATGATGGTGGTGTCACATTACATAGGTATGGCATCTTTGACCAAAGACAAGTAAAATCAATGCTGGCAAATCCTTGCGTCGTATTTGTGAACGAGGGAAGAGGGTTGGAGTCTGGAGTACCGTGCACGATACGCTGCCTATTAACGCAAAACGCGCCTGGCTTCGCGGTGTGTGCGGTCCACCGTAGATGCATGATGGTGGTGTGACATTATATAGGTATGGCATCTTTGACCAAAGCCAAGTAAAATCAATGCTCTGGCACGAAAAAGAGAAGCTGCCAAATCCCTGCTTTATGAAGTGGATTACATCTGTCACTCATCGTATTTTATGTCGATACAAATCGATTCCTTGAATTTCTTACCACTCTGACACGACACAACCATTTTAATAATGGACTGACTTTATGTTACATCTTGCATAGAAAACTTGTGACTCCAAACACAGTAATAATCAGAGGACTTTATTATGTACGCTGAGTTTTAACAGGTGCTGTTTGGTAGGCCAGTCATGTTTATTTTAGTTTGACAACACAAAAATTTGTTGAGGCCGATGGAGACTGCCAATTCCCAACGTTTTTTATTTTTTTAATTGTAGGGGAGAGAGGTTAGTAGCCGCCCACCCTAACTTCGTGCACGTCAAGCTCATAGCTACACATATCGGATTGCGATGATTTTTTTTTGGGTTTCTCCGTATGCAACCAAAGAGCTTAAAGCTATTCTTTCAACTTTTGGGCAGTTATACATTTCCCTATAGGATGCGTTATGTGCACATGGGTCGAAAAAGTGTCATTGCTTGCCATCACATTTGTGCACTTGTCTTAATTTCATTGGTTAATTTATTGGAGTTGTGAACATGTATTGGTGCATTTGTGAACATGTACAAATTTTGTGAACATGTATTGGTGCATTTGTGTTAATTTATTAGGTTGGTATTTTACATGTATTGGTTCTTTTTAAAAATTTAATTGGGGGGTCAAGTGCACAAAAGCGTAGTGGTTATTGGGGCGTGGGCGGCAACTAGCCCCTCTCCCCTATTCAATTTTTTTTTGATTGATGGAGACCAATTTCTTGAATTCCCTCCCACTGTCACACGATAGAAATGAGAGTCAAGTTAATAGAATATGTATTTATATTAGAGTCAGAACTATACGGTGTGTCAGTGTGAACTTCAGGGCCGACTTGACATTAGTTGCCTCTCTATACATAGATTTACTACATGCGTCTATTTGTTTTGTGGTTTTACCTCTGTTTGCTTAGCTTTTCAACTTTACAGGTTCAATTTAAGGAGGGAGGGAGGGAGGGAGGGACTCAGATAGAGGGGGGGAGAGAGAGAATTGCTTTTGCAAAATGCGCTAGCGTTATGGCTCAGTATTATCGAGTCATAACATTAGCACGTTATGACTTGTATGGGACCATCATCTTTGTGTATATACCCATATGTTGATCACCTTCATAGTTTTGAGATCATAAGTGTCAAAGTTTATAGTTTCAACTTGTGTTAAGTATGAATTAAACTAGTTCAGATATGGGAGAGGCATATACCTACATTAAACTATCATGTGTGATAACGTAGGATGACTAACTTATGGTAATTAAGTGTAGTTCAAAGGGGATGAAATACTTAGAAGTGTATGAAATTGGATCCATTTTTAATGGATAAAGCTGAGATACATAGGCTTGAACAAATAGGAAGAGATGAATAACCTAGTAGTGTAAAAAAGAGGAATAAGGGATAAGGACTTATAAATATAGTGTAAAAGCATGAATGGGTGGGGTTGATGGTTGTAAGATAAAGAGAGTGTTGGGAAACGTTAAGAGAGTGTTGTGAAGTTTATACTTAGGACCATGTAAAGGCTATTGGAAAGAAGAGGTGAAAGGAGTGAAGTAGTAAAATATGGGAAAGGGTATGACAGTGTGTAACAAAGTGGAGGGGTCTTGTGATAAACTTAAGGAATGCTACAGAATTGAAGCCTATTTTAAAATAGTTGAAAAGAGGATAAGATATTCATGGGTTCTTGTTAAGAAAAAAAGTGTTGTGAAAGTTTGATAAAGTGTTACATGAATAAAGAGTGTAAGACTATGACAATTCAATGTTCCAAAGAAAGATAACTTAGGTGTTGGGAAGAATTGGGTAGGCATTTAGAAAATTGAAAGGTACACAAAAGTAGCATGATGGGTGGGGTTGATGGTTGTAATAATAACTTGAGTGTTGAAAAATGTTAAGTAGGTGTTGTGAAAGTTATAGTAGGACTATGAAAGGGTTAGGGAAAGAAGAGGAAAAAATATTAAGTAGTGAAGTGTAGGAAAGTGGTGCATGAATGTGTTGTAACAAAGTTGAGGGGCCGTGTGAAAAATTTAAAGAGTGATGTAATGAATTGAAGCCCATTTTAAAATTTTAGGAAAGGGGATAAGATATAAATAAGTGAGACTTAAGAAATGTTCAGCATTGTGAAAGTTTGGGAAAGTGTTGTAGGGATAAGTCTAGTGAAAAAGATAACTTCTAAAGTATTCAAAAATTAGGTGTTTAGAAAAAAATATATTTAGGTTTTGGGGTGTGGTAAAGAGGTGTCAAGTAAAAAATTGAAAGGTACACTTGAAGGTAGTATAAGAGGTGTGGTTGATGGAACTTGTAAGAAGAAAGAGAGTGTTGAGAAATGTTACGAAATTACACTTGTGAAAGTTATAATTTAGGACTAGGTAAGGGCTAGGGGCAAGAAGAAGAGACAATGATGAGGAAGTGAAGAACATATGAAAGGAGTAGAGGTTGACAACAAATGCAAGACTTGGATAAAAGAATGTAATGTGGAGTAGCACTAGTGGTTGACCCAAAAGAGGAAAACATTCAAAGGCTTAATGCTAAAGAAACACAGTTTGGAAAAAAAAAAGTACATTGATACACATAAGAGATGAACAAGAAGAAAATGAAAAGAGAGCGAATGCTTCTACAAAGTTTGTTTGGTCTGTGAGCTTACAAATATATTAATCTCATTTATAAATAATGTAACTATAAAGAATAGACAATTCCTATAGTCAACTATCTCATCTCCAAGGTATAGTATGATTAACTTTTTGGGGCTAGCCACTTACCAATGCATCACAAATTATAGATAGTTGAAGGCTACCTAGGGCTAGGTTTTCAAAATAGTCTTATGAGTTCTTCCAATATACTCAGAGGTATAAGAAATCTCATTTTAAGCCATGTACAAAGGTTGTCTGAGGCCTAGGTATTGGAGATTAATCCATGCACTTCACTAAACCCCTTATGGGAAATCTAGCTTAGATAAAAATTACAACTCTTATGTGCATATTTTAAAAACCCTAACATAAAAAACTTGTAGGCTAAAAATTAAAAAAAATAAAATTTGCAAGGTAAAAACAATCAAGCAGACCTCAAGCAAGATATATAGATATATCAAGAAAACAAGTAGATTCATGACATATAAGTTCAAGGAGCTTGATGAAATAAACTACTTGACATTGATATCCTAATTAATCTACTTAATATTTAAATTAAAAAATGGATTTGAAAACATACCTTCTTTTTTTCAAAAAATTTCACTTCCGTTCTTTCTTTATGTTGCTCCTTGTATTTTTCTTTCAAATGTGAATGCATATCTTTATTTTGCATATTTTTTTATTTCCACACAATAATTTTCTCCTTTGACAAAACTATCCAAAAACTCTTCTCCTTTGAAAAATGACAAACTCTTTTGCTTTCAAAAAGTGTGAGCAAATAAAATATAGTTTGATTTACAAATAATCAAATAAACTTTATATATTACAAATAATCAAATAAACTTTATATATATATATATATAATTTAGTCAACCTTTTAATGCAATAACTTTCTTCATTAGAAGGATCTTCAATCAAAGGCCATTCATTTGAAAGCCCTTATGTTTTCCTTCCTCCTTTTGGTCACCCACATTTTGACCAAAAAAGTTGACTTGGAACAAGCTTCAACAATTAAATGAAGTTGCCACAACCCAAGATTTTGCATCACCATAGCCCTCGAAGCAAGTTTTGTTAAAAGTATAATTTGTAATTTTTTGTTTATTTATTATATTTATTTTCTATTTTCTACTAAACATAAGTCTTTTACCAAATATACATGTATTTGTTTGACACACGCAAATTTAAAAAAAAATAGAAAAAGATTTTGAAAAAAATGACTGCCCCATATTGATGTCTTTGCTTCAAAAAAAGGAAAAATAATTTAGACATATACCAAAAAAAATTTATGTTAGATCAAAAATATTACTCTAAATTATAATTTATTTGAATTGAAAAAATAATAATAAATAAACTATATACAACAAAAAATTACAAAAGATATGCAAGTGGTAGATATCGATGTTAATGATTTATATTTAAGAAACTAGGGGAGAGGACCTAGTAGCCATTCACCCTAACTTTGAGCATCTTAAGCTCCTTACATCAGATTTCGACAAAATCTTTTGGGTTTCTTTGTATGTGACTTAAGAGCTTAAAACTATTGTTTGGGTCCTGGGTATCAACAATGTAGCCTAATCAGCTACATCTTCACCAAATTGTCCAAAAACACAAAAAAAAAAACAATTGGACCTTATGTGTCACCATATGACTGGTTGTTTCTTTGATGTGACGTGAAATATATTATTACACATGTATATTTGCACGTGTATTGGTTCCTTATTAATTTTTTTGTAATATTTGTACACATATATTGGTTCTTTTCATAGATTTAATTGGGAGGTAAGGTGTGTTGTAGGTGGACGCCTATAGTATATTTATATTTTGAAAAATATATCTATGCCGATAGATATTTTTGTCAACTAGTTCATGTATTTTGTCCATGCTTCTGCATTTTGCATGCACACCAAACTGTAAACTTGCAAATCTCTTGAATATAAGAAAAATATATAAATATCAATTAATGTATTAAATATAAATTATACATTCCACTTAAAATTAGAAAAAAATATAAGTATCAATTAATATATATTAAATTTAAATTATACATTCTAGTTAAGATTATTTTTAATATAAAAAGTTAAATGATATACGATTTTTTATTTAAAAACTTATTATATTTTAAATCATGTTTTATAAATATTAAAAAATATGAAGTTTAAATAATTTTTATAAATATAAATAATATTAAAAATATAAGAATATTTATTTTTTTTAAAAAAAGATTTCTAATTAGTTTTCTTTCTATTTTTAAAAATATTTTTAATCATTTTAAAATAAAAAACAATTTCATATATAAACAATAGTAAATATTTGTTACTAACAATAATAACAATGAGATTTGAAATGGATGCGAGTGGGAAGTTGCCCGTTGGAGCAGGGGATGCGGGCATGTGGGTCGCCGATGCTGCTGGCGCTCGTACTGTGGATACAACTACAAACATTGTGTTTAAGGAGGCGAGGGTACCCTCCGATGGGGATGGGTTTTTGAAGGAATAGACGAATGTTGGAAAGCACGGTGTGCTATCTGAGGTTGGGCCTGGTGTGTCTGCTCCTAGGCAATGTGCCACTACAGTCCCTTGTCAGTCTTTTGCTGCGATGGTTGGATCAAAGGCTATTCGTGCTTCAGAAGGGGAGAGGAAGGGAGCCTGGCCTCTCCCTTATGCCCATTATTCCCCCGTAGTGGTGTGTGGCCTTGAGATCTCATAAAATGAAGAGTTTTACTGCAATACAGGAGCAATATGCAGGTTCAATGGACTGTGGCCCTCTCTGCCTGACCTACACATGTGGGTTATGGAGTCTTGGAGGCCGTTGATTATTGGGAAGATTGAGCTTTTTCCCAGTGCTCACAGTTTTTTCATCATGACTTTTGATTCTTCTGAGCAATGAGATCTAGTGTTGGATGGTAGGGTCTAGATGTGGGGAGATCATTCCCTATCCATTAAACCCTGAACTCTTGATTTCAATCCTCTTACCAAGTATCTCAATATTAAGTCGATTTGGGTGTGTCTTTCAAACCTCCCCCTTCAATTCTGGGAGGATTCTTGCTATGACTTGGCATTGGCAATGCCATTGGTCATTTTCAGAAAGTTGACTCTACTACTTCTTTCATGGGTCACTCCACAGTTGCCCAAATTTTGGTAGATATTTACACCTCCAAACACCTTTTTGGAGACATTTTGATGGTAGGAGATAGGCCTTGGAAATAGTCGTTGGACTACGAGGGTATCCCCTTTAGATGTCGGTGTTGTTTCGCTGTTGGCCACTTGGCTACTGGTTGTCCTTTATCTCACTGCAGAAGTGCCACGACTTGGTGGAAGGATGCTCTGGATGATCACCTAACTAACGGTGCTTCCCAAGAGGATGGTTCGTCTTGTGGTGATGATTCCTCCCAAGAGGATGTGGTTCTGGTGGATGGTTTGACTCCTCCTTCGGCTCCCATCTCAGCTACGGCTTCTCTTGACCGACACACTTCTGTTCCTACTACTGTTACCCCTTCTATTTTGCTAAATTTAGATTTGGCAGCTCGCCACACAGAGGCTGCATGTCACACTCTTTCTTCCTCGTCTCTGGCCAACTTTCTGACTGTGCCTTCTCCAGGGTCAACTTCATTGGCGCCACCCATGGCTATTTCGATAAGGGAGGATCCCCCCTCTCGCCTTGCTAATTGGATTTAGACTAAGGGGTTTCTTGGACTGTGGTTCATCGAAGAAAGAAAGGGCCCCCCAAGTCTGTTGGGGAGTTGCACCTTAGGGCTAAGGTGTCAGATTTGCTTGTTCGGGATCTACTATTGTTTGATCCTTTGTCTGTTTTTTCTACTATCAGTGTGCTTCTGGGGCACTGTTCGGTCTACCTTTTTTGGGCTATTGGTTGTTTTGCCAAATTTAGATTTGGCAGCTCGTCACACAGAGGCTGCATGTCACACTCTTTCTTCCTCGTCTCTGGCCAACTTTTTGACTGTGCCTTCTCCAAGGTCAACTTCATTGGCGCCACCCATGGCTGTTACGGTAAGGGAGGATCCCCCCTCTTGCCTTGCTAATTGGATTTAGACTAAGGGGTTTCTTGGACTGTGGTTCATCGAAGAAAGAAAGGGCTCCCCAAGTCTGTTGGGGAGTTGCACCCTAGGGCTAAGGTGTCAGATTTGCTTGTTCGGGATCTACTGTTGTTTGATCCTTTGTCTATTTTTTCTGCTATCAGTGTGCTTGTTCGGTCTGCCTTTTTTGGGCTATTGGTTGTTTGGTTATTTTGTGGCGGCCCTCTATGATGGGTTCGGCCCCGGTAACTTGTTTACCGTTTTCTTAGTCTTGTAATAGGGTTCGACACCCTTGTTTTGTCGCTTACCATAATAAAAAATAGTAAACATTTGTTAATATAAACTAATATAAATATTATTTTTTTCAGTTTTTTAACATCTTTTATATGTTTTTTTGTTTTGGTTATCTATACACCTAAAAATGACGACTCTATGGATATTTCAATTAAATCATAAGGCAAATATGCGAATAAACGCAGATAAGGAGAAAATGGTCTATGGGGGCTGGGCTCCCCCTCTGCATCTTCCTTACAAACAGGGCTGGCAAATGGTGAAGAGCAGAAGGCAGCAGAGGGGAGTTAGGGCAAAGGCAACTTTAAGAGGAATAGCTCAAGCCAGAGGGTTAGGAATTTGGGCTATCCCAATTACCACAACCACTCCAGCATTTGCAACAGGAGCAAACTGCACCATTCTAGGTTGAGAGGAAAGAAGCTGTAATGCTCGACAACCTCCTGCTGCCTCCTACCTTGCTAATCCAAGACAAAGATTTACGGAGGGTTTTTTAAAACCGGCCCCTAGAATCACATATGCAAAGGCTAATCCCCATACAGGTAACAGGGTGAACTTCAGGGCACCCTACCAAGGGCAAATCTCCAAGAACCCTAAATCTGACAATTTAGCTCCATACACTCACAAGAAAAGTAAGGATCTGGTAACAATTTGTGATCAGGCAAACCCCAGAATCTAGCGATCAAATCCATGGATTAGCCCGGGGTGTCAACAAACTTCGGGAGCACAGGAGAAGAGGGCATCGATAAATATCAGAAATATCTACACAGACGGTCTGGGGATGCACTGTAAAACTCATGGCCTCTATGTTCGATGGGGCAGAATAGGGCAATCAGTAAAGGATATTGCGGAATGGGTCCAAGGCCTATACAAAGACCAGGTAAGTACCACTATCACTGTTGAAGATTTCATTTTCATTGTCTGTAAAAGCCCAGACCTAAAAAAAGAAATCTTAAACAACAGAAGTTTGTTTTATAAGGGTCATGGTTTTGAGTATCAAGATTGGATACCTAATTTTGATCCCAATAAACTTAAACTAAAAATAGTTAGATGGGTCAAGTTACCAAATTTTCCAGTTGAGCTCACACATAGCAAAATCTTAAAGGAAATTGGTAATCACCTGGGAGAGTTCATGGGATTGGAGAAAGATTTCTTGTCTCACTCTGATGTGCTCCTATTAGTCAAAATAAATTTAGGCACTAAAAACCTGGAACCCCTGGAAATAAACACTAATCTGGCCAAATACTGCATCAAGCCAGCCTTCCACCATGGCCCCTTGGGTATAAACACTAGCCACAGAATCCCAAAGAAGCCTGCGGAGATGAAATCTCCTCTTCAGCATGGGGGGGTCAAAATAAAATTCAATGAGAATACTAGCGGTTTTATAGTGGATTATCAGAAGACTAGCGATCCTCCTGTCAAAAAGCACTCCAACACTAATAAGGATCCGTCTGGACAAGATTGGGCCCTGAAGGTGTTATCAACTCAGCCTAAGAAATGGGAGAAAAGGCAGACAGAGGACCCAAAAGATTAGGGAGACAAAGTGGTGGATGAAGCAGAACTGCGGTTGGGCATTGCCATAACTGACTTCAGTAAGGATACCCCAGATTGTGCCAAAAGCAACAAGAAAAGGGGAAGGAAATCAATATTGGAACTAAGAGAGAAAGCAGGAGAGGCTTTTGATCAGACCAAGATCACCACAATGCTCTATGCAGGGAAGGGGAAGTGCCTTCCCACAGAGCCATGAGAGTACATACTTGGAATGTTAGGGGTCTCAACGCCCCTAACAAACAGCGTATCATAAAATGTTGTCTAACCAACACAAAACCAAACATACTAATGATCCAAGAAACCAAACTAAATAAAGATGAGATAGACACTATAAATAGGAAGCTTGGAATATGGGAACTAGTAGGAGTCCCAGCAGAGGGTGATTTGGGGGGCCTTGGGGTAATTTGGGATCCTAGAATGGTTTCATTCTCAGTAATAAGCTGCAAAAAGAACTGGATGGTGGGAGACATTAGAAGCATAAGAAGTAATCTACAGTTCTGTCTTATTAACATCTATGGTCCCTCCCATAACCAAGATAAGAGACTAGTCTGGAAAGAAATAGCACAATTTTTGGGTACCTTACAAGATCAAGTTTGTGTTCTGGGCAGAGATTTCAATGCGATCCTAGACCCTAAAGAAAAGCTGGGAGGATCTGTCAGGTTATCAACAGCAGCTATGGACTTTAAGGATTAGGTTCTTAAGAACAATTTATTGGAAATCAAAACTGCACAAGAAGGTTTTACTTGGAACAATAGAAGGAAGGGCTTTAGCAATATTGCAGAAAAATTGGATAGATTCCTGATCTAGGGCAACTGGGCACAACTATCTTCTAATCTGAAGGTTGAGATCTTACCATACTTGGGCTTCGATCACTACCCAGTCCAACTTAGTCTATCTGAAGACTGCCAACCCAAACGGTGCCCCTTCAAATTTGAACAGATGTGGGTCAAGGATAATAACCTTTTAACCTTAATTGAGCAATGGTGGAAAGAAATAAGAGCTTCAAGATCTAAGCTTTTCTGTTTAGTATCCAAATTAAAAACTATCAAATGTAAGCTTCTTAGCTGGAATAAGACTAACTTTGGTAATATCTTCGAAACCAAATCTAAGTTAGAAGAGGAACTTGAAAACCTCAACAGAAATGTAATAACGAAAGGCATGGATACAGAATCTTATGCAAAAGAAAAACAGCTGAAAATGGAGTATGAAGATATCCTAGCCAAAGAGGAAATCTTCTGGCAACAAAAGTCCAGAGAGACTTGGTTGGAAGCGGGCGATAAGAACACTAAGTTCTTCCATAATAGCACGAAAGCACACATAAATGTCAACAAGATCTTTAAAATTAAAGATGCAAATAATGTCTGGATCGAAGATCCTAAACAAATTGCATATGAATCAGTCAGGTACTTTGAGGACATTCTTAACAATCAGGAAGGATCGAATTGGCTGCTTCAACAAGCCATTCTGAAAGACATTCCAAGGTTTGTCTCAGAGGATCAAAACAAAAACCTCAATGGTAAATTTACTAAAATTGAGATTGAACTGGCGATCTCTCTAATGAAGCCGGACAAAGCTCCAGGGCCAGATGGCTTTCCAGCATTATTTTTTCATAAATGTTGGCACTTCATCTCGGGGATTTGCGACCTATCTCTCTATGTAATACTATATACAAGATTCTAACTAAAACCTTAGCTAACATAATTCAAACAGTTTTGCTGGACATTATAAGTGACGAGCAAACAGGGTTTGTACCTGGGAGATCCATATTTGATGGAATTATTATAGCCCAAGAAGCCATTCATTCAATACAGCAAAATACAAAGCCCAGTATGCTAATTAAATTAGACATCAGTAAAGCCTATGACAAGGTCGATTGGCTTTTTCTCTGCAAAACTTTAGAAGCCTTCGATTTTTCTAAACAATGGATAAACCTCACTTACGCATGCATTTGTAACCCCAAGTTTTCAGTATTAGTCAACGGTACACCTGAATGTTTTTTTAGTACCTCAAGAGGATTGAGACAAGGGGACCCCATCTCCCCTTTTCTCTTTATTATAATGGCAGAAGTTCTAGGGAGAATGATTACCAAGGCAAGGGTAGAAGGGAAGGTTCAAGGAATCAAAATCACCTTGGGTGTAGATCCTACAACCCATCAATAGTTTGTAGATGATACTATGCTCTTTGGTTCGGGTAGCATCGAAGAAGCTAAGGCGTTTAAAGAAATTTTGGACTCTTACTGTAAGGCCTCTGGACAAGAGGTGAATGCTAATAAATCAACAATTTATTTCTTCAATACTAAGCCAGAAATTGAAAAGGAAATATGTAGAATTTTATCTTTCAAAAAAGGGGAAATGCCATGTAAATATTTAGGTATACCTATGGGTGCAAGCAACAAGACTACTACTCTTTGGGACCTTATCACCTCCAATATTAATAAAAAAGCAACATCTTGGAAAGGCAAGTGGCTTTCTTCAGCAGGCAAAGTCACAATGCTAAATTCGGTTCTCTCAGGTATCCTAGTTTATCAATTATCCTGTATGAATTTGCCAGTGGAAAAACGAGAAGAAATCAACAAAACTTTTAGAACTTTCCTATGGCAGGGCTCAAAGGATAAGAAGAAAATGACACTTGTTGCGTGGGATAAAGTATGTAGACCAAAAGAGGAGGGTGGCTTGGGTTTGAAAAATCTCAAGGAGTAGAACAAGGCATTAGGTGCTAAACTTGTTTGGAAAATGTATCATCAGCCTAATTTAAAGTGGGTCAAAATTCTTAGACACAAATACCTTAGAGGTGAGGAACCGGCCTTCCTATTTAGAATGGCCAATCCCCCTAAGGGCTCTCGCCTATGGAATTTCATGATGGAATGCAAAAAGCTCATTATGGACAAACTTGTTGGATCTAGGGCATACAACTGAGAGGGGGGGGTGAATCAGTTGTATAGAACTTGTTCTCTTTCAAACACTTAATTCTCTGTTGTTAGTTAGCAGCATATCAAATAATCATTCATGGAAGCACAATACATAAACACAAGAGCAGATAAGCATCAACACATTGAACACCAAGATTTTGACGTGGAAAACCCGGTTAAGGGAAAAACCACGGGGTGATTAACCCAAGAATTATTCTCTGTTAGAAGAATAAAGAAAAATGAATGGCACATGCCAATAAGGGCTCACTGCCCGAGCACACTGCTCACAAAGAGGCCCACTGCCTACAAGGAGACACACTGTCTACAGAGTGATAAAAATCACAGTCTTGAACTGGAGAATGACATCTCTACCATGTCCGGATCAGTTCCAATTAAGCCCAATAATCTCTGCTCTGCCTTTCGCACCTTTCTTCGCTACACCTTGCTCATCCACATTCTACAACACTGAAATGAATTCACAACTCATTATTTATACAAGACATCGACTTAGGAACAAGTATCTAAGTCGGCAAACAACCATAGGAGTATCCGCAAGATGAATAACACATCCGGTCGGCTATCACAAGAACATTCACAGGATGAACAACTCATCCGGTCGGCTAAACAGAGCAATAACTTCATCCGGAAGAATAACTTCAATTCCGGGCTCTACCATCGATGCGGACCAACAACACAACCTAAACATGATTCAAGAGCCTTCACAAGTCTGTCTGAATGTCCGGATACATCCGCACTTCCTCTGCTTACTGGAATCTCTTGTCTTCCTCATCCGGAACTTCAAGAACACAGTCTGTCGCCACTGTCATGATGCAGGAGGTACTTCCGGACCTCCAAATCACACACAAATCAGGATGACACATAACAAGGACATCTAAAACACTCCTTCCAATCCGCAGATTATGATAATACAATTCCGGACCTCACCGGACCTTTTTGTGATCCTCTGTCACCTCCGGATACTTGCCGGACCCGGTTCTATACCGGCAGCCATAACTCCTTCAGATCTTCATGCGGACCTCTGAAATCTTAACTGTAGCATCTCAAGACTCATATCTACTAACCCTTTAATCCGCATCCTCCGGTTCTCATCCTATACAGTATATTTACCTTCTTCTCATCACTGTTCTTCACTGTTCCTGACTGAGGCTAATTTTCTCAATATCCTCAGCACAAAGCTCATCAAATCCTTCTTGTCAATGCAGTATGAGTATGTTGACATCAATGACAACAATGGCTCACCTCATACTTGCAACAATCTCCCCCTTTGTCATTGATGGCAACATATGATGTGAAAAACCATCAAGACAAGAACTTCTCTTTTCTGTCACAGCTCCCCCTATCAACAACCACTCCTCACATGTCTTCCTTTGCTGCTCCCCCTTTGATCATCAACCACTTGTTTTTCACATGTCTTCTCTCCCCCTTTGACATCAATGGCAAAGGGCTCATACTTGCAACTCTCATGCATCAGAATAATACCAGCTGCTCCCCCTTAGTTGCAGCTCCCCATTAGTCCGGATCACAAGATATGACTGTGATAGCCACCGGACTGATGCACATCAGTGCATCTTAGTTCATCACCGGAGGGGCCATGACCCCTAACTTCTCCCGGAGATATTCAAAAGAGTCCTTGGGAAGGGGTTTTGTAAAGATATCTGCAATCTGATCCTTGGAGGGAACATACTCCAATCTGACTTCTTCCTTGTTTACTTGTTCTCTCAAAAAGTGAAATTTGATAGATATGTGCTTAGTCTTAGAATGCAATACCGGATTCTTGGAAATATTAATTGCACTTGAATTATCACAGAAAATTGTGATAGGCTCCTCATATTCAACTTTGATGTCTCTTAGCATCTGCTTCATCCACAAGATTTGAGTGCAACTACCTGCTGCTGCAATGTATTCTGCTTCAGTTGTAGACAGAGATATTGCATCTTGTTTCTTGCTTAGCCAAGAAACCAATCTCTTCCCCAAAAAGAATGCTCCACCACTAGTGCTCTTCCGGTCATCCACATCTCCTGCCCAATCTGCATCTGTGTAAGCATGAAGAGAAAAATCCGGATCTCTAGGATACCATAGACCATACTCAACTGTCCCTTTCAAGTATCTAAAAATTCTTTTGATTGCCATAACATGAGATTCTCTAGGATCAGCCTGGAATCTTGCCACAAGACCAACAGCTTGCATTATATCTGGTCTAGTTTGAGTGAGATACAACAATCCACCAATCATTGATCTATACTTTGTCTGATCTGCCTTTGGAGAATCATCATCTTTGCTTAACTTACATCCGGTTGCCATAGGAGTGTTCATAGGCTTTGAGTCTTCCATACCAAATTTCTTTAACAATTCTTTCACATATTTGGTCTGAGAAATGAAGATCCCTTCTTTTGTTTGAGTGATTTGCAGACCCAAGAAGAAATTCATTTCACCAAGCATAGACATTTCAAACTCACTTTTCATCTGATTTGCAAAAGTTTTACACATACTATCTCTTCCTCCAAAAATGATATCATCCACAAACACTTCAACAATCAGAATGTTTTCATGATCAATTTTGAAATATAAGTTGCTGTCAGCAGTACCTTTGTTGAATCCAATCTGCACAAGATGCTTATCCAACCTTTCATACCATGCTCTTGGGGCTTGCTTCAATCCATACAAAGCTTTCTTCAACTTGCAGACCATATCATTATTATCAGACAATTGAAATCCATCCGGTTGTTCAATGTAGACTTCTTCTTCCAGATCACCATTTAAGAAGGCAGACTTGACATCCATCTGATATACCTTGAAATCTTTGAAGGCAGCAAATGCAAGAAGTAATCTGACTGCTTCAATTCTTGCTACCGGAGCAAAAGTCTCTTCAAAGTCAATTCCTTCTATTTGAGAGTAGCCTTTGCAGACCAATCTAGCTTTGTTTCTGATTACTTCACCAGCTTCATTTAGTTTGTTCCGGAAGACCCACTTGGTTCCAATTACATTCCTGTCTCTAGGTCTGGGAACAAGATCCCAAGTATGATTTTTCTCAATTTGCATCAGTTCATCTTCCATTGCTTTGGTCCAATTTTCATCATTGCAGGCTTCATTTATTGTTTTAGGTTCAATCCTTGAAATCAGACAACATTCATTCTGATCTTGAGCAATATTCCTTCTAGTTTGTACACCTTTGCTTCTGTCACCTATGATCTGATCTTCAGAGTGATTCAGTTTTACATACCTTGGAATTTTGGGAGTATCCAGTACTGCTGTTTCTTGATCAGGCTCATTTAAACCTAACTCTTCTTCCTGATTTACCGGATCAGGCTGACTCTGTTTTACCGGAGAGGATTGAGTTCCTTGAACACTATCTTGGTCATCTTCATCAAATTCATAAAATCTTGAAGGCTTCTCAATTCCTTCATCAACCTTTACATTGGTACTTTCTATCATCTTCCTCAATCTCTTATTGTAACACCGATATGCTTTGCTTTGAGTGGAGTAGCCCAAGAAAATTCCTTCATCACTTCTAGCATCAAACTTTCCTAGATCTTCATCTCTTTTAATATAACACTTGCTACCAAATACCCTGAAATATTTCACAGTAGGAGTGATGCCAAACCAAAGTTCATAGGGGGTCTTACCGGTGTTGTTTCTGATTTGAACTCGATTGAGAGTGTAGACTGCAGTGCTGATAGCTTCTTTCCAAAACATTTGAGGAACATTTGCTTCCAACATCATTGTCCTAGCAGCTTCCTGGATGGTCCGGTTCTTTCTCTCAACTACTCCATTCTGCTGTGGAGTCCTAGGAGCAGACAACTGTCTCCTTATACCCTGTTTCTCACAAAAGTCAATGAATTCACCAGATGTAAATTCACCACCTCTATCAGACCTTAGACACTTTAGTTTCAATCCGGTTTGATTCTCCACCATAGCTTTGAAGATTTTGAACTTCTCAAAAGCTTCTGATTTTTCTTTCAGAAAGGTAACCCACATCATCCGGGAATGATCATCAATTAACAACATGAAATATCTATCACCTTGCAGACTCTTGATTCTTGTCGGACCACATAGATCAGTATGTACTAATTCCAACAATCCGGTAGAAGACTGATCTTTGCTTTTAAAAGAGACTCTGCTTTGTTTGCCTAACTGACATTCTTTACACACACTGTTTGTAGGTTTTATCAACTTTGGAAGATCTCTCACAGCCTGAGTATTGCTTATTTTGATGATGTTATCAAAATTTACATGACACATTCTTCTATGCCATAACCAACTCTGATCAATTTGAACAAACAAACAACTTTTATTTGAACCAACCAGATGAAAGATGTTACCTCTTGTCTGAGTACCGGATGCAATTTCAGTTCCGGAGCTTGTAAAGATTCTGCATTTTCCATTCTTGAACCGGAGATCATAGCCTTTGTCCACTAACTGACCAACACTGAGAAGATTGTGCTTCAATCCTTCAACATATAGTACATTACCTGTTTTGCTCTTACCATCAAAGGAAATAGTTCCCCTACCTCTGATTCTGCCAGCAGAATTGTCACCAAACTTTACCATTCCTCCTTCATATCTTTCCAAATCTAAGAACTTATTCTTGTCACCAGTCATATGGTGAGAGCATCCACTGTCAATAACCCAATCATCCTTTTCTTCCACTTGAGCAGCCAAGGCTTTTTCAACAACTTTGTGATTGACAGATTCAGAGAGCAAGGAATCTTCTTCCTTGATGGCTATAAACACCCACTCATTTCCGGATTTGCTTCCTGGATCTGATTCATCATCTGTTACTCCTTCATTGTCATCTTCTTCATGAACATAATAGCAATTCTTTTGAAACCTTTGTCTGTGAGTATTAGATCTTGCAGATCTCTCCGGACATCTTGAGGCAAAATGACCAATCTTATTGCAGTTAAAACACTTAAAGGGTAGTTTTCCTTCATACTTACCGGATCCTCTTGGCAGTCTCTTTGCAATGAGGGCTTCAAGTTGAGCTATTTCTGCTTCTTCTTCTTCCATGTCTCTTCTTGCTTGATCATACCATGACATTTTCCTTGATGAGTTTTCACCCGGATCAAATCTCTGTTTGCCTTTCACATAGGCACTGGCTTTAAAAGCAGACTCAGTCTTGGGTGGATCATCTCCAAACTCGGTCATTTCAAATGCAGCTAGTTTGCCAGCCAATTGTTCTCTTGTGACAGTTGTGTGGGCTCTGAATTCATCAATGGCAGCAACTTTGATTTTGTAGGCAGCAGGAAGGGATCTTAGGATTTTGCAGACAATCTCATTTTCATCTAGAGTTCCACCAGCATTTCTGATTCCACATACCAGCTCATTTACTCTTGGCATAAAGGTAGTAATGTTTTCATCATCTCTCATTTTCAATCTTTCAAATTTCCCTTTCAGACTTTGCAACCTTGCACTTTTGACAAACTCATCTCCTTCATACAGAAGTTCCAGTTTAGTTAGGATCTCATATACAGTTGGTAGGTCAATGACATTCGAGAGATCTGAGTCATTCAATGCGCTTAGAAGAGCTTCCTTGGTCCGCAGATTGTTTTCAGCTTCTGTGGTTTCATCAGGAGTTGTCGGACCACCTTGTGGGGGTATATATGGTTTTGAAATCATAGCCAAGTATGCTTTTCCCATACATTCCAAATGACACTTCATGCGACCTTTCCAGAGAGTGAAGTTGGTTCCATCGAACTTCGGACTATCCTTCTTGTATGACGACATCCTGGATCACCTCAAGCGGTTAAGCTCCTATCAGAGGAACTCAGCTCTGATACCAATTGTTGGATCTAGGGCATACAACTGAGAGGGGGGGGGGTGAATCAGTTGTATAGAACTTGTTCTCTTTCAAACACTTAATTCTCTGTTGTTAGTTAGCAGCATATCAAATAATCATTCATGGAAGCACAATACATAAACACAAGAGCAGATAAGCATCAACACATTGAACACCAAGATTTTGACGTGGAAAACCCGGTTAAGGGAAAAACCACGGGGTGATTAACCCAAGAATTATTCTCTGTTAGAAGAATAAAGAAAAATGAATGGCACATGCCAATAAGGGCTCACTGCCCGAGCACACTGCTCACAAAGAGGCCCACTGCCTACAAGGAGACACACTGTCTACAGAGTGATAAAAATCACAGTCTTGAACTGGAGAATGACATCTCTACCATGTCCGGATCAGTTCCAATTAAGCCCAATAATCTCTGCTCTGCCTTTCGCACCTTTCTTCGCTACACCTTGCTCATCCACATTCTACAACACTGAAATGAATTCACAACTCATTATTTATACAAGACATCGACTTAGGAACAAGTATCTAAGTCGGCAAACAACCATAGGAGTATCCGCAAGATGAATAACACATCCGGTTGGCTATCACAAGAACATTCACAGGATGAACAACTCATCCGGTCGGCTAAACAGAGCAATAACTTCATCCGGAAGAATAACTTCAATTCCGGGCTCTACCATCGATGCGGACCAACAACACAACCTAAACATGATTCAAGAGCCTTCACAAGTCTGTCTGAATGTCCGGATACATCCGCACTTCCTCTGCTTACTGGAATCTCTTGTCTTCCTCATCCGGAACTTCAAGAACACAGTCTGTCGCCACTGTCATGATGCAGGAGGTACTTCCGGACCTCCAAATCACACACAAATCAGGATGACACATAACAAGGACATCTAAAACACTCCTTCCAATCCGCAGATTATGATAATACAATTCCGGACCTCACCGGACCTTTTTGTGATCCTCTGTCACCTCCGGATACTTGCCGGACCCGGTTCTATACCGGCAGCCATAACTCCTTCAGATCTTCATGCGGACCTCTGAAATCTTAACTGTAGCATCTCAAGACTCATATCTACTAACCCTTTAATCCGCATCCTCCGGTTCTCATCCTATACAGTATATTTACCTTCTTCTCATCACTGTTCTTCACTGTTCCTGACTGAGGCTAATTTTCTCAATATCCTCAGCACAAAGCTCATCAAATCCTTCTTGTCAATGCAGTATGAGTATGTTGACATCAATGACAACAATGGCTCACCTCATACTTGCAACAAAACTGACCTGGAATCTAGGAGATGGAAATCAAGCAGTTTTTTAGGATGACTCTTGGGGAGGGTTTGAGACAATAAGTAGTTTGGGTAACTTAGAGAATGCTAAAAGAATCCTAGAAGCCCAATGGGGAAGCAAGTAAAAGATTACATAGATTTCCCCAATAATGGGGAAAGCTGGGATTGGAATTGGAAATCTTTGGAAAACATGAACCTTCAGAATGATGAAAAAAAGAGATTGACAGACATCCTTAATAACAGGAAGGTTTCCTTCAAAGGAGGCTCAGATAGATTAGTTTGGGATGGGGCCAAATCAGGAAACTATAAAACTAAGGATGGTTATAAACTCTTAATCAAACAACAGCTCAGACCAAAATCAGAGATCCCAATGAGACTTTGTTGGGATAAGAACTGTCTTCCAAAAGCTGGGATGTTTGCATGGCTGGCCTTACAGAAGAAAATTTTAACAGCGGATAGGTTCACAAAGATGGGTTTCGAAGGGCTTAGCAGGTGTCCCCTTTGTGAAAAGGAGCAAGAAACAACGGATCATATTCTTCTCGACTACCAATTCTCTAATAAATGCTAGTACTGGCTAAACAATAAGTTGGGATGGATTACGGCTCTTCCCAATAAGATATTAAACCTATTCCAGTGTTGGCCTGATACACAGAAACAAAGCATCTACAATATGTTATGGACAATTACCCCATCAATTATGATATGGGAGATTTGGAAAGAAAGGAATAGAAGGATATTCAAAGAAAGTAAACTATCTTGTGAACAACTTATTAGTAAAATTGAAGTCGTTATCATAGAAATTGTCAATAGTAGGGTGCTTAGTAATCCTAAAAAAGATACGTCAATGTCTCACTAGGATGAAAAGATGCATGGAAAGTGGATAGGATTAAAATTGCCCTCCTTTGTGGGACCAGGGAGCCTTAACACCACCAACAAGAGACAAGAATGTAAGTGGCAAACTCTTGAAGAAGGATGGTTCAAGCTTAATTTTGACGGGGCATCTAGAGGCAACCCAGGAGCAACAGGTATAGGCTATATAATTCATGACTCTGAGGAGAAAATTATCGCAACCCTGGCCAAACCTCTAGGAGAAGCATCAAACAATATAGCAAAACTAACTGCTCTGATTGAAAGTCTGAAAATCTGCAAAGACCTGAAAATTGAAAAAGTTAAAGTAGGAGACTCAGCCATTATCATTAATGCCTTACGCAAAGGGAGCATGCCCAACTGGAGACTAAATTCCCTTCTGACTACTGCCCTAGACCTCACTACTTCTTTTAAAAGGTGCACATTTAACCATATATATAGGGAAGGCAATAGAGAAGCTGACTCCTTGGCCAATAGAGGGGCGGATGGCATATGTATTACTACCAGAGGCTAACCATATAGAAGGATTTTAAAATCCCTCTGAAACTCTGCAGGAGGGCTGTACTAGGCTATTTAATATTGCTTACAGTCTCACTAGATGGGTATACCTTTATATAACCATTTAATTTTTAGCATTGGAGAAGGTTACACTTGTTAATATGCAAAGTTTCCTATTTTTCGGCTAGTATTTCGCAAATAGGGTATAGTGGTGAAAATAGATCTAAAATGTGAACGATTGATGTGATTGAACTTATTGAACTTACTAAACCGATGAACCTCTTTCACCTTGGAAGTGGGTGAACCCTTTGTACCAAATGAACCCAGTAAACCGTTGAACTGGTTCAACCCTTGGTTCAACCTTCGACTAAACATATTACTGACGGCCTTCTTGCAGTCGGCGAGTTTATGTTCACAGTGAAATCAGACCAAAATTATGAACGACGGCTGTGGTAGAACCCATTGAACTCTGTGAATCATTGAACCTCTTTCACCTTTGGATTCGGGTGAACCCTTTGACTGTGGTTGAACTTTTGAACTTATGAATCGATGAACCTCTGTCTCTTGTGGAATCAGACGAACCCATTGAACCAAATAAACCCATTGAACCATTGAACCAGTTTGAACCATTAAACCTTAAGATGAAGGTTCAACGGGCTCAAAAGTTTCTTGAGTTCAACAGTTTGTTAGTTCAACGAGGGCATCTGGTTCGAAGGTTCTTCCGGATCGAAAGTTCATTAGAGCCCGAGGTTCAACCGGTTCACTAACTTTGGAATCAGGTGAACCCTTTGTGAATCCGTTGAACCGCAAAACTGGTTTAACCTTTGGTTCTCCCTGCAGGTTTGAAAGTCAAGGGAAGAATTAAAGGAAAAAAGCGTTGAACCGTTGAACATTAAGATGGAGGTTCAACGGGTTCAATAGGTTCAACGGTTCAATAGTTCATAAGTTCATCGGGTACTTTCAGTTTGTAGGTTCATCCGGATCGAAGGTGCATTGGAGCCCAAAGGTTCATTTGAGCCTGAAGGATACACTGGTTCAAAGGTTCCACCAGTTCATTAACTTCAACGTTCAAGGTGGCCCTACGGTTCAATAACTGCAAGTTCAAAAGGTTCACTTGGTTCAATAAGTTCAAAGGTCAGATCAAAACCTTACGAAGATGAGGGAAGAATTGTGACAAAGGAACAGATAAGCATTGAATCATTGAACCTTAAGATGGAGATTCATCGGGTCCAAATGGTTCAACGGTTCAGCGGTTCGTAAGTTCTTCAGGTACTTCCTGCTCGAAGGATGAACCGGATCGAAGGTTCAATAGAGTTCAAAGGTTCCACCGGTTCAAAGATTCAAACCAATTCAATAACCTCAACATTCAAGGTGGTTCAACGGCTCAATAACCATAAGTTCAATAGGTTCGTTTGAAGGTTCAATAACCGTTGGTTCAACGGTTCTACCATAGCATTAGTGCAAGTTTTTTGACCTGTTTAAAATAGTTTTTCTGTGCACTCTATTTCTGAAGTTCCGCTCTCGCTGCTGACTTAACTTTATACGATTGGCCCTACTAATTCAAACTCTATTACACCAATTTGTCGTTATGATTTAACTGTTGTGCTTACAAGACATGACTTGCTTCCACCGGATCTCTCTATTTCGTTCGGTTTGTTTTCAATGAACACAGACCCAACTATTCAAAGACTCTTGCTGGTAGGTACACTCGGAGGAAGGTGACCTATCCAAGATGTGCTCCAAAATTAAGGTAAGACTGAAACAAGTTTGTTTGTATAATTTTGATTAGCTTTGCAACAATCAAGTATTTTCTCTTCTCAAAGCAAAGATTTTAAGAACTAATAGATATTTGCAGTCGATTGAATGTTTTGATCTTGTATTAGCTAACATGCAAAAAGAAGTGGTAAGCTTTATGTGGTTTCAGGTTAGACAAGAGAAAGATAGAAGATACCATATCAGTCACGAAGGTCTTCCCAGGAGGCAAAGTGCCTAAAAACATACAGAATAAGGATATCTTAAGAAAGGCCATATCTGTATATCATTCTCAGCAATTGTAAAAGAATTATGTTTCCTTAAAGGGCTTGACCCTGGGTATATAAACAATATGTATTGGACTGCTAAAGTCCCGGGCTAGATCGGAGGTTTTCTTTGCTCTGTTCTTTCCTACCGGTGCCCGCACTGAACATAGATGTATTTTTTCTAAATGACTTTATATAATAATGGCGGCCTCTTACCAATAAAAAAAAATGACGACTCTACATAAATAAATATTTTAAATATTTATTTCATCATCATATTCCTCTATTAATAAATAAATAAATTTATTTATTTATTTGATTCATTATCTTCCATTTAATTAAATAAATTACATTTATTTAATTAATTCCCTTTCAATCAAACTTTATTCTTCTAAGAATAATTAAATAATTTTAATTATTTAATTAAATATTTCATTCTTCCTAATTTAAATAAAATGCAAATTTATTTAAATTAAAATCTCCAAAAATAAAATATATTAAATATTTTATTTATTCCTCCAACTTATCCACAAATAATTAAATAAATTCATTTATTTAATTGTGCTTTCTTATCTTCTCAAAAATCTTTCTTATCTTCTAAAAATAAAATTCCTCTTGTCATACAAAAGCAAAAATAATTTTAAAGTAACTTTAAAGCAACTTTGCTCTTAAATTAGAAAAATATATTCTAATTTAAAGAAATAAAAGATCATCCTCATCAAGAAAACATTTAACTCAACAACACTTCCTTTTGAATGACACGTCCTTCTTCTATTCACGCACGTTCGCACGAACATTCTCCTCCGTTAATCTTCTTATTTCTTCTCAACCGTTGATCTTCTCTCATCCATCTCTATACATACAACCCTCTATCTCTTCATTTGATATCCATTGTTTGAGTAAACTTATGCTGTAGGAAATCTAGCGTGCCTTTGGCACCCCCGTTATCATCATCATATCATCCACTCACACTTGGTGTTTGAAGCTCACCTTCAAATACCACAAGTATCAGAGCCAACTTCTCTTTGTCATCTTGAGGAATCGAAGCGAGGAAGCAAGCTTCATGAGGGCCATATTCATCTCCATCAAGATCAAGACAGAAAAGGCGAACAATGGAAGGCGTAAGGTAAAGGTTGTAAGTGTCATCTATTTGTTATTTAAATCTCCTTTTCCTTCATATTCTATTGATGTTTGGGTTTTATTATTGAAATTGATTATCCCATTTTTACCCTTACATTTTTGGCGCCCACCGTGGGGCCCTTGCCCCTTTTTCTAATAAAAAATCTGAGTTTTTGAGACGCAGGTTCTATACAGGTTTCGTACAGACTTTTGACAGGTTGATTCGGCGCATCTGAGTAATCTCGTGGTGCATATACCTCCTGTCCCGATGCATGCATAAGTACGGCGCATTCAATCTCTGAACTGGCGCTTTTACCTTCTGGTCCAATGCTTCCACCGATACGATGCATACACACTCTATTTTCACACTTATAACCCCTGTTCCGACACTTTTGTATTTATGGTGCATATACTTTCCATAACGGTGCATTTACACTGCTTGACGGTGCATTTGTTAATTTAATGCTTACGTCATATTCCTGCGCTTTTGATACCTGTCTTAGCGCATTTGTACAATGATGCATGCAAGCTTTGTTTCTGCACATTCAGACTACATAGCAATGCTTCTATTCTGCACCGTGGTTTTAGGCTTTCATCTAATTTTTATGTTTAAGCTAACGTTTGTCTTGCAGGATTAGAAGTTGGATTAGGTTCTATAGCTGCATTGATTAGTTCACTTAGTTTAATTAAGGGGAAAAGTTAAAAAAAAAATGCATGCAAATTCCACATAGTCCTTAACTAGGAAGAGAGTAATTGGACCACTGCTATATCTGCATATTGCTATCTTCTTTAGTTAGATCATTGCTATCTTACAAACAAGAATGAACATTGCTATATCTTAAACACTTCAAAATTAACAAACGCGTGAGTGCCCAAGTAGATAGCCCATTTAGTTTTTTTCATTTTTAACTAGGTTTGGATTAATCAGTGTCCTTTGTGTTTATTGAATGACAATAGGCTTATGCTCTCCCCTTTACTAGGTGACGAGAACGCCAGACTTGTTATTCCATCTGTTTAACCTTTAGAGGGGCCTATCCTTGGATGCACACCTGTCCAAGTGGGAATGACCCTGAGTGGAAATAGGCTAAAGCCAAGCCCTACCAATCCACATTAAATAAACTGTGCTGGAAGTGAAAGCTTCCTGCAACAAGTGCTACTGTGTTACACCGATGACCAACCTCCCCCAAAACCCTCTAAGGCGTAACCCTTTGAGGTTGGGAGACTCCATAACAGAGAGTAGTGCCACCACACGTGTAACCACTCGAACAGTTGCCTTGACTACGAAACTCTTGTTTAGTATACCAAAAACCTCTATTTGTTGACACAAAAGATAGAGTCTTTGAAGCGGCCTCTATTCATGTGATTCTTAGTAGAGGTAGTAGGGACACTCCTATGGTTTGGTGGGGGTACGAGCCTAAGGAAACCCTGATCTGGTATGCGTGAGAAGTGAGTGCCGTGGAGGGGAGTCGGTGCTACCAGATCCTAGAGCTACAAGCTTTGAATATGCACAGCTAGAGGATTCAACAAATACTGTACTATCCAGCCTAGGTTGTAATTGCTTTTGAGTCAAAAAGTCCAAAATACAAAAAAATAACAAAAGATAAAAATCATGAAAACTTCTATGTGTTTGCTATGTCTTTGCCATAATTGAAGATCAAAATTCTCAAAAACACCAAGTTTTCAAACCAAAAAAAATAGAAAACCTTGAAAAACGTTCCAAAATTCTACAAAAACAAGCAAAAAACCAAAATTGCGCATTTGTCCAAACTAGCGGCGCATTTGCTGAGACTTTTGGCGCATTTGAAATCTATTGTAGCGCTTTTGAAAAACCACCTGAATTACGCATTTGATCCAACTTTTAGCGCATTTAAACTCTGTCACAGCGCATTTACTACTGCGCATCCAATCCAGAGAGTAAATCCGTACCTTCCAAGAGCAAAATTTTCAACTTTTCAAAAAACCATTTCAAACCTGTCTCAGTTTTTCCAAAATCTGATTAATATTTTGTAAATCAACCATTTCCCTCTCTTTCCACACCATAGCTACTTTTTCATCCAAAATCTCACAAAATTCTTCCAAAATCCAACAAGGTTAGAACCAAGCTATTCTTGATCACATCAAAATCTCAAACAAACCTAGTGAGTCTCCACTATCAAGGATCACTTATCCTTTTCTCTAGGAACTCCACTAGTGGCTTGTGCAAGACTAGTCCACATCAAGAAAACAGATTTCTATCATCCTTACTTCGACTATCATTTTGTTCACCCAACTTGTTTGACACCAACTGATCTAAGGAGAACCTTGCTCATACTCTTGTCCCATTCTTTCACACCTTGTTCAAAACTTTCTCACTCCATCCCATCTCTAGTCACCTTGCATGGTCTTAACACAGTCTCAAAAATAAAAATAGATTGAAATGGCTGAGAAAATTGTTCTAAATGCTCACGAAAGTGATGAAGAAATTTCTATGGACGAGATCCTTCAAACGCAACATGACCCAAAATTTCAACGCCTATTGGAAAAGGTACTTGCCCAAGACCCTACCAAATTCTTTCTACACCTAGCACATCTAGGAGTCAAGCTCCCTAAAGATTTTGACGTAGAGGCTCTAAAAGAAACTGAGGAAGAAAGAAACCTTGAGGGAAGTAGACATGAGGAAGTACCCATAGACAAAAGGAAAGCAACCATTGATTCCATGGATGCCCTAAGTCTAGTGAACCAACAGATCCAAGCTTTACAACAACAATTCATAGACATGAAAACATGAGCATCAACTAAATGTTGCACCCTAGAGGATGTTTCACCATATCCTTTTGATAGTACTTGGTCATGATACCTTTCCCCTCTAAATTTGAGGTGCCAAAATTTGATAAATATCAAGGAAAGGGTGATCCAAGGGACCACATTAGGAAATTCAATGCTGCATGCCTTGAGGTCGCACACAATGACACTTACCTTATGCGACTATTTCCACGAAGCTTAGGAGGACAAGCCATGGAGTGGTTTTCTAGACTACCACCCGGCATTAAAACATTCAACGAGCTTGTAGACAAATTTGTCACCCACTTCTCTTACAATATTGAGCACGACATCTCAATATTGGATCTTTGTAACACCAAGCAAAAAGGTGGGGAATCTTTCGCCACCTTCCTACAAAGATGGAGACAGTTGGCAAGTAAGTGCCCACACCAAATGCTTAAAAAACAAATGTTGGAAATGTTCGTCCATAACTTACAAACTGATCTAAGCTATCAAATACAAATCCAATGTCCTACTTCCTTTAGTAAGGTCATTGAGATGGGTCTAATCATCGAAAAAGCTTTAATCACAAAGGGTCAAATAAAGCTATATAAGGACACTCCTAGTGCCAACACCAACACTGATAAACCACGATTCTGGACAAAGAACAAAAACATTGTGAACGATGGGGTGGTAGATGCCAAGAATGCGGCACCCAAACAACCAATCTTCAACTTATCGACTCCTTAAAACAACCCCCCACAAAACAAACCAAGAAACACGGAATCACGGTTTACAAATTTTCAACCTAGGAGAAAATTTACACCTTTGGGAGAATCATTATTACTGCCCTTTGGAAGTTAATCACAAACAAGATCATAACACTTCCCTCGGCATGAGAATATGAACTGAAAGTCAAACCCCATTGGTGGAACGACAATGATTTCTGTGAGTACCACTGAAACAGGGGGCACAAAACCAACGACTGCATTGCTCTAAAGCACACTATCCAAGATTTGATTGAGCAAAACAAAATATCGCTTGACAGACATACCTCTAACAATGATCACCAAGCATTCAAGGATCCTCTTCCCAACTATGAACAGGGGGGCCTTCCAACCGAAACAACAGTGGAAATAACAATGCCAATTACACAAATGTCGCCTTTAACTATGTTTTTAACCACATCTCAGAAAGTGACTCACACATCAATGTGATCACTATAAATAAAGAGCTGGATTGTAACGTTACCACCCGCAGTAATAGAATCACTCTTAGAGGAGCCCCCGCCACTCCAGCTAATTAGTACAATATCTTGGATCAACTCCATAAGACACCTGCACATATCTCCATCCTGGAACTTCTGCATTTGTCCCCGTCTCATAGGGCCATACTTGACAAAGCCTTAATGGAGGCCTCCGTTCCCACGAACCTCACTGAAGAACAATTTCAAACCATGGTCAGTCACATTACCTCACCTCACTCCCTATCATTCACTGAAAAGGATGATATGTCAATAACCCAACCTCACAACGCCTCTCTTCATATCGAAGCCTTCATCCACAAACACAAGATAAAAAGAGTCCTAATTGATGGAGGAGCTGGTTTGAATATTTGCACCTTGAAGCTAATCCTTGCATTGGGGTTTTCGGAGAAAGCTATAGATCCATAAAAGAAAATCACTATCAAAGCCTACGATGAGGAGGAGAGAACTTCCAAGGGAATTTTTACTTTACCAATCAGAGTGGGACATATAGTAAAAAATGTGGCATGCCAAGTCCTTGATATGGAGCTAGCATACCTTCAACATACCATTAGTGTATCAAGTTCCCTTATGAAGGCCAAGAGATCACCATCCAAGGTGATCCCAATCCGTTTCAGTACTGCAACTCCATTCGATCTAAACCTGAAGTTGTGATCCCTAATAACTGTGCCTCTGCTTCATCTTCATCTCGTGTTGACCCAGCTACACTTGCTTCCTCTTCAACAGCTCCTCAACCTAACTTCCAACTCAAAGATAAGGGCTTGGGTGAGTACACAATCTCCCAATCCCTCTGCTTGGCACAACTCCCCCTATCTCCCAGATCCTATGGGAGACCTATCCTGAGCAAATCTAAAGCAGAGAAAACTACCAAAGGTCCATTTGTCAAATGGGGAAGCCTTGAAGATGAGAGTGATGAAAAAGATATCCTCCAATGGTTATACAAGGATGAAGGCAGTTCATCGATACAACATGACCATCAAACTATACCAACTGAACAATATGGTCAAGGTTTCCAAATGCTACAAAGAATGGGGTATGAAGGACACAGTCCACTCAGTTCAAGAAAGGATGGTATCACTGAACCCATCCAACCTCATACCTTAACAGCTTGAGACACTGCAGGGCTAGGTTACACTGGAGCATCAAGAACCGACAGAGGAAATAAGAATAAAGGAAAATAACCAAAAACATCCACTAGCAATCTGGTTGAGCAAATTTAGCAAATGCAACTGGGGAGTGAGACTGATTCCAACGAATATGAATGGGATAGCCTCTCTGAGCAATCTTGTGATGAAAAAGACATCGATGTTGTCCACGAGTATGACCCAACCCACGCAAATGAGGAACAAGGTCCAAGGGCTAGACTGCTAGAGTCCAACCCACGTAATAACGATAGTGAAAGTCATGAGGAAAGAATGATACCCCCCTTGACGGATCCGTTATTAGAGAGTACCATCACAGACTTTGTCTGTGCTTTTAACAACTCTGTCCTAACCATCAACACCATCGAATTGGACCGCCTCAATGATCCCTTACCATTAGTGCATCCCAAACTCATAGATTGGGACTTAGAAGGCACTACCCTTGAGCTCAATACCTTTGAAAATGACAAAGCCATCATAGACTATCTTGAGCTTAGAGATCATATACCTGTAGGGGACCACAGAGTTGGCTATGCCATAGAACTCAACGAGAAGGCCTATTTTGGAGAGAGTGCCAAGCCTTTCAGTCTCAAAAATGTCAAAATGAAAGAAAGATCTAATGGTGAAAACCATTCTGCGGTAGTGTTAGATCATGAAAAAAGTAAAAATATAGACGTATCCAACGGTGAAACCCTCTCTGAGGCACCGAAGGATGGAAGGCGTGACCCTCTATTCAATCTTACACATCAGGAGAGATCTTTAATCTTGATAGAAACAGCTAAGCCGATCAATGTTAGTACAGGTGACGATCCCAGAATGATCCACATGGCAAAGGCTCTAAAAAATAAGAAAAACTAGCATTTACTGATTTCTTCAAGAGAAAACAAATCAACTTTGCTTGGACATACATAGACATGCCAGGGCTAGATCCAAATCTCATAATGCATCACCTATGTTTAGCTCTGGGAGCTAAACCGGTCAAACAAAAACTCAGAAAGATGCACCCGCATGTGGCTCTCATGGTGAAAGAAGAGCTAAAGAAACAGTTAGATGTCATATTCATCAGACCAATAGACTATCCTGAATGGGTTTCAAACATAGTACCAGTGGCCAAACTAGATGGCAGAGTCTGAATATGTAATGATTTTAAGGACCTGAACAAAGCTTGTCTGAAAGATGATTTCCCTCTGCCAAACATTGACATGATTGTAGATCTCACAACAGGACACACCATGCTGTCACTAATGGATGGTTTTTCCAAATATAACCAGATAAAAATTGCACCTGAAGACCAACACAAGATGGCATTCACATGTCCTTGGGGAACCTACTGTTGGTGTGTCATGCCATTTGGTCTAAAAAATTTCGGTGCAACATATCAAAGAGCTATGACCACAATCTTCCATGACATGATGCACACTATAATGGAAGATTATGTTGATGATATTCTGGCAAAATCACTCACAAGAGAAGGGCACCTGGCAGTACTGGACAAAATCTTCACAAGATTGGAACAGTTTAATGTGCACCTCAATCCAAAGAAGTGTGTGTTTGGAGTTACCTCAGGTAAGCTACTGGGATACATAGTGTCTGCCAATGGAATTGAAGTCGACCCATCTAAAGTGAAGGCCATCATGGAAATGCCACCTCCCAAGAATCTCACACAGCTAAGGTCCCTACAGGGAAAACTACAATCTATCAGAAGGTTCATTTCTCAATTGGCAGACAAGTGCCACCCATTTTCTCATCTTCTACATAAGAATGTCCCTTTCAGATGGAATGATTCATGTGAGCAAGCATTTTAACGGTTAAAGGAATATCTAATGAAGCCACCTATGTTGATGCCACCAATTCAGGGTAAGCCTCTACTACTGTATATCTCAGCTACACCAACAGCTCTAGGAGCTCTTCTTGCACAACAAAACTATGAAGGGAAAGAACAAGCAATGTACTATATCAGTCGAACACTTGTTGGGTATGAACTGCAATACACACCCATTGAAAGAGCATGCCTTACTGTGGTCTTCGCCTCGCAAAAGTGGAGACACTACATGTTATCACATTTTGTCAAGCTGGTAGCAAAAATAGACCCACTCAAATACTTGCTCAACAAAGCAGCCTTAATAGGCAGATCATCCAAATGGGTCATGCTTCTCAGCGAGTTTGATATTGAATATGTGGACAGGAAAGCAATAAAAGGCCAAGTACTTGCAGATCAACTGGCAGATGCACCTTTCACAGATGACAGCCCTTTGAGCTTTGAGTTTCTAGACGAATCTATCTTTCATATCACTACAACAATCTGGAAAATGTACTTCGATGGATCTTACACTCAGCATGGATCGGGGGCACGTATTTTGTTGATTACCCCTAGTGGTGACACCATTCCAAAGTCATACAGACTACTCTTTCCCTGTACTAACAACGTGGTAGAGTACGAAGCCCTAGTCATTGGTATCAAGCTAGCAGTGGAATGGAATATCAAAGAGCTTCAATTATATGGTGATTCACAGCTGGTAATAAATCAGGTAAATGATGACTACCAAATGAAAGATAAGAAATTAATCCCTTATAAACAGATGATAGATGTCTTCAAAGAATACTTCATCAAGATATGTTTTGAGCAGATACCACGGATCGAGAACAAAGTAGACGCAATGGCAACGATTGCATCTCTCCTCGATATTCCTGATAATCAATCACACTATGAGTTCTTGGTAGAGCCAATGTCCTGCCCTACATATGACACCCCTGAATCCCATATTATTTGCCACATTGTTGGAGTTGATTCCCCCCTCTATGGAAAAATATTTGCCTATCTTAAAGAAAATACCCTCCCACCTGACCTCGCTAGTAACCAAAAAAGAACCTTCATCCGTCAGGCATCCCGGTATGCCATTATCGCCAACACCCTATATCGCAGAGGTCTCGATGGTACTCTCCTTAGATGTCTTGATAGTGAGGAATGTCAAACCGCCCTGAGTGAAGTACACGACGGTATATGCGGGACCCACTCTAGTGGCCCTACCCTAGCTAAGAAACTCATATGCATGGGATACTACTAGCCAACTATGGAACAAGATTCCTATCATTTTGTCAAGAAGTGCAAGAAGTGCCAAGTCCATGGAAACCTGATACATGCACCAACATAGGAGCTGCAGCCATTAACGACTCCTTAGCCTTTCTGTTAGTGGGGACTTGACTTAGTGGGCAAGATTCACCCTCCTTCTAGCGGTCATAAATTCATAATCACTGCCACTGAGTACTTTACAAAGTGGATTGAAGCTGTGCACTTAGCCAACATCACAAGCAAGCAGATTGCCTCTTTTATCTTGAACTATATCATTTGTCATTATGGTATCCATTCATCCATTGCCACAGATAATGGACGACCCTTCAAAAATCAAGATGTCAGGGAACTATGTGACAAATTCCATATCCAACACTACTTTTCAACCCCCTACTACCCCCAAGGCAATGGCCGGGAGGAGGCATCAAATAAAACCATTCTGAAAATCCTAAAGAAGACTGTCAATGATGCCGGCCGTGATTGGCATGTCCAATTGAATCCCACACTGTTGGCCTACTGTACAAGCATCCACACACCCACAGGTGCAACACCATACTCCTTGGTCTACGGATCTGAAGCTATCTTGCCCATTGAAGTCGAGATCCCATCCTTGCAAGTTTCACTAAAAGGCCTCATATTTGATGAAGAATACAGAGTGACCAGACTCCAAGAATTAGAGCTGCTCGAGGAGAGAAGGCAGTAGGCCTTTAACCACCTAAAAGCATATCAGCAACGAATGTCTAGAATCTACAATCATAGGGTAAAGCCCCGAGTCTTCCAAGTTGGTGATCTCGTACTCAGAGAAAATCCCAGGAACCAACAAGATTGAGAGAAGAAAGGAAAGTTTGAACCCAACTGGTTAGGACCCTATGTCGTCATTGCAGCCTATGGATCCAGAACATATCAACTAGCTACATCTGATGGTGAACTATTTGATGATCCTATCAATAGCATGCATCTCTGAAAGTTCTACACCTAAATCCCAATGCAAGGGAGTCTTGAAAAAATTCAAAAAAATTGAAAAATGATAAAAAATAACAAAAAAATCATCCTATGATGAAAACCTGGCAAACAAGCGCCTAGGATAGGTACCATGATGAAAACCTGACAAATAGGTGTCATGTGTACTTTTAGCTCTTGTGCAAATAAAAGCAAGTGGTGAAAACCTGGTAAATAGGCGCTGTCTGCGACAAACCACTTCCTCCATCTATTGTGACTTCATATCTCTTGTGTCCATCATATCGTTTCATCTTGAACCAGTCCTTTGAACTGTTGTCGAACTATGTCACCTCTGAGTTATCACGTAGGCAAGGCCATTCTTAATGCACCCCTGAGGCTTCACTATCCCATCCGTCCCATATCTGGTCCTTCTATCTATCTGGATCCACGTCACTTTCTATCGCCTAGGTCTTAGGTCCATCAGGTTCACCCCAAACTACATTGCCTCTGTGTCGTCATGTAGGCAAGGCCATTTAGCAATGAGCCCCCAAGGCACTAGGTCAGTCCCTTAGGGTCCATCTCTCCATGTCTGTTTGTTCTATCACCCATAATAAGTTGATCCTTTGTCTTAACTGGGGGCAACTCCTCGACTGAGTTATGGATTTGGATTCTTGAATGCCACATGTTCTAAGAGGATACCAATAAAGGATTGTGATACCTTTCACTAGACAAGCATGCGCAACAAAACAAGCTTCCTGAAAACAAAAATCTTGACGCAAAACATCAACCTGGCCAAAACAGAACGGAACATCATACCGAAACACTCAAACCAATTCTATATCAATTATGGCAAAAAGACACATCTAATACAAGAATGTTTTATGAAATCAGGTTAACTTACCAAGTCTTGGATTTTTGTCATTATGTCTTCCTATGCTACTCGCGGATACCAAAAGCTAGAGATGTTATGATGGGGGCATAACCTTTTTCTTTGTCTGATGTTTGTGGATTAAACTTAAGTAATGTGATGACTTCTGTCTAATGACATGACCAACAAAAGATCATCGAGGACTTCAGAGGTCTGAACATGAAAAGGGGCAATCCTTGTCTGTTGAAACACAAGAAGTACTCAGGTCATCTAGATTCAAGTTTGACTAGATGCTTGTATCAACTTGCTATATCGAAATCCATGTAAGAAATACTCAGGTCATCTCGGTCTAATTATACCTAGATGCTTGTATTTTCTTACAACATTTCAAAAAGAGAAAATACCAAAAAGTGCCCAATGATGAAAGCAAAAGACTTGCAATCTCAAGATGACAATCCATATCCATTCCGTATCCAAAAATCCATATCAACCATGCCATAATAAAAATCCTGCAGTATATCAAATGAAAGCTGATATTTCTTCATCTCTATTCTTCCACTCGTCTATATCATCTCTGTGTCGATTGAGTACATTTGGACATATCAAAAACATAGCATAGGTATCATATCATATCACATAAGATAGTCATCCACATGATTAAAACATTTGCATACAGAATAAAAACATTAGATCATTTTCCATACATTTTTAGGGCATCCACATACATTTGCATCCATATATCATATCAAAATAATAAAAAACATAGACAAATACATATAGAACTACATAATCATATCCATAAACATCTGTATTTGCATATCAAATCATCCTAAATCCATCTAGTATGCATCACATACACAAAACATCATAAGATTGCATCCATAACATATAAAACATAGAACACATGCATGTAGAACACCAGTAACTGCATCATCGTATAAATCATCAAAACATGTCCAAATGTACAATATATCAAAAAATATCTGCCCATCTCTCATGAAGTGTATACATAGTACAAAAAGATAATGATACATGTCTTGGGACAAAAATAGTACATATACAAGCTATCTCAGCCATAAAAAATGTGTACATTAGATCAAAAAATCATTACAAGTATCAAGTCCAGCTAACCCTGCTGTCATGGAGCATTGCTCCCTGCACTGCCCTCTCCTCTGTCACCCCCTGACTGCTGAGGGGCCCTCACTGATCCTATGGATCAAGACCCACCTGCCCTCTGAGATGCCCTAGATTAACTCCTAAAGTTGGGCGCAAGCTGATCCACTGACACTGCCCTGTGGTATAGACCTCTGTAGTACTGAGCCTGGACCTGTGCTCTCGCAAGCTCACTCTATACCTGAGCCAGCTGTGTCTGTGCTTGCTGCACCTGTGAAACCAAGAAGCTAGAAGTGCCATTTGTGCCCATAGCTGCCACAGCTACATCCCTCTCTGCTCTCATCGCCCGCATGCTAGCTAAGGTTGCATCTCTCTCTGGTCAACTTTGATACCCGTCCCGCATCTGCATCTCTATGAGACTCTACTACTCTCAGATGAGCCCTCATATGCCTAACCTGACTCTATAATGCAACCATAGCATGTTGCTGTAAATCAGGCTGCGAAGCTTGCCCTGTCTGTCCCTGTCCTAGGGCCACCTGCTATGCTGGCACCCATCCCTGTACCTACTGCTGTACCACCTGTTGTGGTGGCAACATCTGCCTATGTGGTGCCACCTGTTGCGCTGGCACCTGTATCTGTACTTGTCCTGTAGCCTGCGGCTGCGCAGCTGCCTACTGACCTGAAGGTCCCTCCCCAGACCTCCTCCTCCTTTGTCTCAGTCTGCCACTTCCCCCTCCCCCTCCTCCTCTGTCTCCTGCTCCTCCTCCATCTCCTCCATCATCTCCCTGACCTCCTCTCCTCCTCCTCTGTCTCCCTCTCCTCCTGACAGCTGCACCCTCATCATCTGAATCACGAGGAGCCAACTCTCCAGGTCCTGAGTATCTAGGAAATGGATGAGCGGCGAACTACTCCTCATAGTCAGGTGTCATACTTGCATCTACTATGTCCCTCCTCATTGGCCAAGCTGCATAAGGGATCTACTAAAAATCAGCCAAAGCCTCCTCGTATGACGCCACGGGACCCCACCTCTATCACTCTGGATGGGTCCTAGCAAAATGTGCCTGCCCTTGTAGCCTGCCCTGTACTCGGCCAAACTGCCTTTGCACCCTGCTCACAATCTGTTGCTCTAGAATGTACCTAGTCCTGCCAATGAGCCACCGAGTCTGGAAGCAATACGGCAGCTCATCCGCCTCATCATCCCATACCTCACAGTATAGATATGGATGCCAAACAACCTGATCTACATTGTCGAATGCATGTCTCCAATACTCAAGCTTCCCTAGCTTGTGTTAGGAAATCACACCTGCATAGCCATAACTGTAGGGCTCACCCCTCTGCCAGTGAAATAGACATATCGGCCGTGTGATCGCAATATGCTCCCATAACCAAAATTGTAAAAGAGATACACCTGCCGACAAGCTGGCCCCTCTATGATAGACAACCTGGTGCATATCTCTGTATAAGTGTGCTAGCATGCACACACCCCATGTGTACCATGTCCCATTAGTGATCATGCTCTCTAACACCCTCTCCCAGCTAATCAGGAAGTCGTGTGACCTCCTATCGGGGCATACTACGCCACCGATCAATCTTGCCACTATGCCTGGGAAGTAGTCATAACAGTCATGAATGTCCTACCACGAAATCACCTGCTCAACTAACTCTGGGTCATCGTATACCTGTTTGCACTCGGCTAATCCAACATCCTGCTGTGACTCATACTCGACCAACTCTCCCTGAATAGGGGGGTGTAGAATCTGATACACGTTCTCCAGAGTAATCGCCATCTCCCCCGTCAGAAGATGGAATGTGCCATCCTTGTTGTGGAATCGCTCCACCGCTGCAGTCAACATGGCCTGGTTCACACAAGCCTCAGGCATGAAGCAAACATAATGCAGACCCATAGCCCCTAGAGCCTCACGATCTAGCTCAGTCAACATGTATCACTGCAATAACGACAATGGGAACTGCTCTCGTGACATAAGGGTATCCCAGATATCCTCCTGCAACCAAACAAAGCATAACATCAGAGAAATCCATATCCAAGCAAACCTACTCAAAGCAATCAAACTATCCTATTAATGACTTAACATATCAAATTAATCAATACAAGCATATCATCTCTTGACTAGATTTTCGGCAATCTCAGAGATCACTTATCAATTGACGCATCGATTAGGGTGCCAATTGGGTTAATTTCGTTAAGTCAACTGATTTTCCTAGTGCAAATGCACCGATCCAGGTGGCAAATGTGCCGATCCATATCATATGCGCCTCTTCACCATGAATGCACTGCCCTATGACGCATATGCGCCGTTCAGGCACATGTGCCGCTTATTATGTCACATGCGCCATTCCCTAATGGATGCGACAATTCAGAGCCTACATGCGCCAAACTATCATATGCGCCATAGTATATCTCAAATGTGCTACTTATCCGCATATGTGCCAATTCGAAGTGTATATGCGTCAAATGACAGTTCGGCACATATGTCCTAGTATTTTTCCCTAAGCATTTATTGCCCTAATAAATTACTTTTAGTGAGTTTTGACGAACTACATACCGGGGGTCCTGCCTACGCTAGCCGATCAAATTATTGGACTTGCTCAAACTGGTGCTCCTTGCGCGGAATATCCATCTCTCTGGCTACCATGCTATCCTAAGCTCTCAAAAGACCAATCACCTAAGGACAAGTGTGCAAATGAATAGAACTTGTGGACCTAGCTACTATATATAGCAAGTGAACCAGAGCTGATTGTATGACACTGTGGCTACTTCCCATATCTATTCCTCTGAACCATGTCCTGTTTTCTCCATCCTACCCTATTCTTTTCCACCTTCTTCTTCATGAGATTGTTCGTCTCTCGCTTTCTGCTGTCATCCCATCCAATCTCCTGAGGGGGCATCCTGTCGTCAAACTATTACCAGGGGCAAACTGGGCCATGTGTCATTATCAAAAATTCTTATTCTTTGAAACAGCGTGATAAAACACATTGCATCAAAGAGGGGCAAAATGTATACACCTAAAAATGACATGACTCTACATAAATAAATATTTTAAATATTTATTTCATCATCATATTCCTCTATCAATAAATAAATTTATTTATTTGATTCATTATCTTCCATTTAATTAAATAAATTACATTTATTTAATTAATTCCCTCTCAATCAAACTTTAATCTTCTAAGAATAATTAAATAATTTTAATTATTTAATTAAATATTTCATTCTTCCTAATTTAAATAAAATGCAAATTTATTTAAATTAAAATCTCCAAAAATAAAATATATTAAATATTTTATTTATTCCTCCAACTTATCCACAAATAATTAAATAAATTCATTTATTTAATTGTGCTTTCTTATCTTCTCAAAAATCTTTCTTATCTTCTAAAAATAAAATTCCTCTTGTCATACAAAAGCAAAAATAGTTTTAAAGCAACTTTAAAGCAACTTTGCTCTTAAATTAGAAAAATATATTCTAATTTAAAGAAATAAAAGATCATCCTCATCAAGAAAACATTTAACTCAACAAATTTTCCTTTTGAATAACACGTCCTTCTATTCGCGCACATTCGCACGAACATTCTCCTATGTTGATCTTCTTATTTCTTCTCAACCGTTGATCTTCTCTCATCCATCTCTATAAATACAACCCTCTATCTCTTCATTTGATATCCATCGTTTGAGTAAACTTATGCTACAGGAAATCTAGCGCGCCTTTGGCACCCACGTTATCATCATCATATCATCCACTCACACTTGGTGTAAGAAGACCTTCAAATACCACAAGTATCAGAGCCAACTTCTCCTTGTCATCTTGAGGAATCGAAGCGAGGAAGCAAGCTTCATGAGGGCCATATTCATCTCCATCAAGATCAAGACAGAAAAGGCGAACAATGGAAGGCCTAAGGTAAAGGTTGTAAGTATCATCTGTTTGTTATTTAAATCTCATTTTCCTTCATATTCTATTGATGTTTGGTTTTATTATTGAAAATGATTATCCCATTTTTACCCTTACAGGTTATTTTAGTTTATTTTTAAATTTTAAATTTTTTTTTGGTATTTATTTTTTTGATAGAACCTCTATGGCGTAATTATATATATATATATATATAAACTAGTATATTTATATTTTAAAAAAAATATTTGAAGTACGTCGAGGATATCTCTTTTCCATAGTTTATTTGATTTTCTCACTTTTTTCCTTCCATTGTTTTTTTTAATTTTTCAAAATTGATATGGCATGATGGTGGTGTGGCATCTTTGACGAAAGCCCTACTTTATGAAGTGGATTACATTTGTCTCTCACCGTATTTTATGTTGATAGAAATCCTTTCTTTCTGAAGTGGATTACATCTGTCTTTCACTGTATTTTATGTTGATTCTTAGCACGGTGACATGATAGAACCATTTTAATACCTAGTGGATTGACTTTATGTTACATCTTGCATACAAAACTTGTGACTCCAAACACAGGTGACAGTAGGTAATAATCATAAAAAGACAAAATCATCTGAGATAATGTAAGGCTATCATGTGATGGGCAACCAACATGCTCAGATGACTTTATTATGTACGCTATGAGTTTTAACAAGTTGTTGTTTGGTAGTCATGTTTAGGTATTTTACTCACTGATAAGATTTTTGACTACACAAAAATTTGTTAAGGATGAAATTGAATCAACATAAATTTGCACAAAGCAGACAAAACTGCCAATTCCCGCCATCTTTTATTGTATTCAATCTTATTTTAGATTGATGGAGACCGATTCCTTGAATTCCCTTTGTTGTTTTTCCAGATCAGATATGTTTAATTGATTCCTTGTATATTTTTTCTTACTTGTCTTTGAATGATATATATATTTAGAAGGGGACACATATGCCGGAATGATTGTACCCTTCCAATATCGTGTCTTATTATTTAACTGTTTGATTATTATTAATTTGGAGACTATTAGTGTAACCTCCCAACGCTTCAAAACATCAACACTCCCTCTTAGCTAGGGAGGTATAGCAAAGTCTCCAGTGAGTCCTTATGTGCCTTGAAGGGTTGCTTTCTTACCATCAGCCACTACCCTTTCAAAAGGTGCCATTTCATGGAATTGATTTGTTTATCTTTAGTTTATTTGACCGATTGCTTTCCCAGATCAGTTTTCCATAATCAATAATAGTTATTATCATTAACTATTGTCATTAGAGTGCATAAGGAGGGAGTTGGCCAATGGATGTATTGTTTTCTCTAGCGCTAGAACCGTTCAGCCATGAAATTTGTAACCTCCCTAAGCTACAAACAATAACACTCCCTCTTAGCTAGGGAGGATACTTCCAGCTGCATAAGACATGTCACCTCATTGTGATGTCTACCGCAATGGCTACACCCATATGTGGAAAAGAAAGATACCACCTCATCATGATATCAGATATCACCTCAATATGATATCAACCATAATGGCTACAACTACAAGTGTTCATCACTTGTGTGATGTTGTCACCTCAACATGACTTTCACCATAGCTCTCCCAGAGGGTAAAACACAAGTACAAAAAAAATCATCACAGACTCTCTCACATGATGTTGTCATGGAGTCACACACATGACATCCACCATGGCTCTCCCAGAGGGTGGAATCAAGGGATTTCACCTCGAACTTCTCTTACCGAGAAGAACTCATTATCAAGGGATTTCACCTCAAACTTCTCTCATAGAGAAGAACTCATTATCAAGGGATTTCACCTCGAACTTCTCTCACAAAGAAGAACTCATTATCAAGGGATTTCACCTCGAACTTCTCTCACAGAGAAGAACTCATTATCAAGGGCTTGCACCTCGAACTTCTCTCACAGAGAAGAACTCATTATCAAGGGCTTGCACCTCAAATCTCTCTCACAAAGAGAAATGCATTAACAAGGGCTTGTACCTCAAATCTCTCTCACAGAGAGAAATGCATTAAGAAGGGCTTTCACCTCAAATTTCTCCCTCTCAGAGAAAAAAATGCATTAACAAGGAATCTTCATGATGATGTGACTCCCTCTGAAGCTCCAAGTAATAGCATCAACCTCTTGACCTCCTCGTCCAAGGTTGCCTCTGTTGATTTGTCAGACTCCCTCTTAGTTGTGAGTCCTAGACTTCACAACCCCTTGCAAGATCCTTGCCTTGACTTATCTTTGTCAAAGATATATTTCTTGCTCATCCACTTGATCCAGACTCCAATTCTCTTAGAAGATCTACTTGTGACTCCTCTACGAGTTCAAACATTTAGGCATACTTTCTTTAGTTTCAATGTTGTAGTGAATTTTGCAAGCACCAAGCAAAATCCCCCACACAGAAGCAAGATCTTCTAATTGCATCTTTCTGATAAAGGAAAGGCTTCCTTGAAGCATCCAGCATTGCCGAGAATGTCAACCTTGTTGCATCTGGAGAGGCCACAGATGATTGGCACGTAACCATCATCATCGACATGATTGCCCACTTCCATTGCAATCATCCTCACTGCTTCCAGGTCATCAATCAAGTAGTAAAGTTTTAATTTGCTGTTCTCGTCTAACAGGATCCGCCCGGTGAGGGTATGAGCTACCGGGTTTATGCTAAAATTAAAGTATATGCTTGAAGGAGAAACCCTCACACAACACTTTTGGAATGTCTTCTTATCTGACATCTCTAAAATCTTGGTGAAATAATTCGCAGTCCACTCTCCAGTGGACCAATATGGAACAGTGTTGTTATAGACTGTCACCATCTGCGTCTTTCCTGGAGCTTTCAGCATCACCTAGATGATTCCAACGTGATCTCCATGGGAATGATCTTGGTTGGAAACAATCCATGTCCCAGGTCAGTGAGTCCCGTCAGACATCCAGGTGGCTTTGGGCACTTTGATTATCGGCTATTCCATGGAGTGCCCCAGCTAGAGAAAATAGAAGAAAACCCCTCTCAGAGAACACATGGATATGAGGTAACTGCATTGTCTTTGAAAGCCATGTAAACAAGAGATACACTATTGCTGTAGGAAACGAGGTTTTGGGAATGCTAGACAATGCTTAGTATGTATCATATCTTGTTCCTATGATTAACAACATCCAAATAGCTCTTGAAATCGCTAATCTGTAGAACAACATCAAGGTGTCCACAGTTCATGCCATGACTGTCATTGGCACCAACTTTCCTCCGTCAAAGGGAATGTTCAGTGACACAGTGAAAGACAGCATGAGCTCTACTCTCTAATTTCTCCAAGACCATGGCTCCCTTTCATGGCCAACATCTATCTTATTTCAACTACGACAGCAATAGGGATTCCATCATTTTAGATTACGCACTCTTTAACTCCTCATCTCTTGTTGTGACAGACGGAGATTCATCCTAAACCAATTTGTTTGATGCCATGGTTGAACTCTTTTCTCTACCATGGAGTCCTTGGGACATTCAAACCTATTAATCTTCATCTGTAAACCTAAACCTGCTCTGATACCATGTTGTTTTTCCAGATCAGATATGTTTAATTGATTCTTTGTATATTTTTTCTTACTTGTCTTTGAATGATATATATATATATATATATATAGAAGGGGACACATATGCTAGAATGATCGCACCCTTCCAATATCATGTCTTATTAATTAACTGTTTGATTATTATTACTTTGGAGACCATTAGCGTAACCTCCCGATGCTACAAAACATAAACACCCTCCCACCGTCACACGATAGAAATGAGAGTCATGTTAATAGAATCTGTCTTTATGTTAGATTCAGAATTATGCAGTGTGTCAGTGTGAACTTCAGGCCCAACTTGACATTAGTTGCCCGTCTATACATGGATTTACCAGTACTTGTATTAGAAGGAGGTGTTATTATTTTTTATTTTTTAAGAAGAAAAAAAAAGGTGGTAACCACTCATATTATGTATTATTACACCCATTGTAATTTATATAGAATGTTTTATAAATTTGAAAGTAGCATTTGGTCAATAGAGAAGCCTAGTATTTTATAAGAGATCTTTAAAAAATATTTATTGAATTATTAATATAAGATAAAGTCTCAAAATTAAATAATTATATTTGAATAATTGTTGGAAAGGTAAGATCATGGAGCATAAATTTCACCTATCATTCAACAATTAAATCATTAATAAGTAATTGTTCTTTTACTTTTATGGCCAAAGGTTTGGCTTCTTTTTCTTTTTTTTTGGGAGGGGGTGGTGGTTCATTCATAGATGTGGTTGTTTCCTATGCAGAATGGCTATGTAGAGCTAATCCTTTGATTGTGAATGCTAGTGTTTATCAAGTGTCATATAACACTTACTCAAATATGAGGACATATGATCCCTCTACTGAGAGGTTTGGCACATATGATGAAATCATGTACAAGAATGCTAGAAAGGATGTAAAAGAAACAAAGGACACAAAAAACAAGGCTGAGGAAATGAGAACAAACTTGGAGGAGATACTTACATCTCCCAAAGGTTCCTTAGGAGGGACACAAACACCTCCCTCTGTACTTCCAAGAAGAACAAGCAAACCATCTGCAACATCCTCCTTTGTTGCCTCAGGATCCTCTTTGCCTGCTAAAAGAACTAGCTCTAAAATCCCTGTACAAACCATTGACAAGAAGAAGCCTAAGAAAAAGAGCAAGGCAAGGAGGGAGAAGGAAGAGGGAGAAGGAAGAGGAAGAAGTCAAAGCTAAAGATAAAATATTGACTATTGAATCTGAGGAAGATGATGAAGAGGAAACAAAGAAAACATCTCTATTAAAGAAAAGAACAAGAAAAGGTGAGACCTCAGAGGAGAAAGGCAAAGGAAAAGCCGAAAAGGTTAAGAAGCCCGATCATGTTCCTCTACAATTAGATACAACTATAAATGCAATGATAGAAGGTGCCTTGGAAGAAGTTGCAAAAATTTATGATGAAAGGTCTGCAGATGATAAATCCACTCTTGAAGAAGTAGTGGTCAAATACATGAGAAGACACAACCTGGCCTTGATTGAAATCATACATCAACTTCCTCATAGCCTGGCTGACATTATAACCAAAACGAGAAATGATGCACTGAATGTAGAAGTTGTGATAAAGAAGAGTGCAATTGAAAAATATTATCCCACAATTTCTAAAGAAGACAGAGTCAGACTCCAAGGTTCTAACAAAGGAATTTAGGACTAAGAGGAGACTAAGCATTCTTATGTCAAGAAATGAGGAGATAGAAAAGTTGAAAAAGGAAACACTAAGGAAAACTATATAAGTCCTCCACAAAATGAAGATTGAGATGGGGATCATTGAAGAACTATCTGTTCAATCTGAGGGAAGTAGAAAAGATAGACCAAAAGATGAAGACCCCAAGCAATATAAAGGAAGCAGAGGAAATGTGCATATGGTGTGAGTATCAGACTCAATTGCTTGCCTTAGAAAGTGGTATATGGGCCTCAACTGTTTAACAATGCAGGGTAATCTACAGAGCTATTCTCCCATCCAAGTAAGTTAGAATAATTTTGATGTATATAGTATTGTGGAAATATTAAGTAGAGTGGCAGTACCTGTTAAGGGAAAATTGGATTCAACATGAATAATCAATATATCAATATCATAATACCAAAACTCAATGAAATACAGAAACAAAGAGATCAATCAAACAAAAGAACTTTCAAAACCCTTTGCAAACCTCAAAGCTTCATAGCTTTCGTTGGTTACCTATCTCAATTGATCTTGCATGTATGAATAAGGCCCTCAGAGAGCACTTCCTTGCTATGATTCCAAGATTATCAATGGAGAATGGCTATGATAGTGCTTTGTAATGAAGATGAGATTCACAACAATGGTAGTAGTGTGTAGTAACGAGTGTGATCACAATCAATGAAGGAATTGGTGCCAAAGGCGCGCTGAAATTCCTGCAGAGTAATAATACTTAAAGCTTGGATGAATGAAATGAAAGAATAGGGTTCAATTTATAGACTTGAGAGAAAGAAGATCAACGGTATAGAACGGTTGAGGAACGTGCGCGAATAGGAAGAAGACAAGTGTCACCCAAAAGTTGTTTTGTTTAAGTTAACTACTTTCTTTTCTAAAGATAAGACATGCTTTTCATAAATTAGAAATTTTTTTCTAATTTAAGAGATATTGATAAAAACAAGGTTGATTGATTAGATAACTCAACTTGAGATTTGCTTTTGCATGATTTGAGAGAAATTAAATAATAAATTATTTAATTTTGTGTGCATGAACAAGAAGACTTATTTTTAGAAGATTTTGAAGATATTTGAAGAATTAGAAGATAAGAAAGCAAATTAAATAAATAAATTTATTTAATTGTTGTGCATGATTTGGAAGAATAAATAAAATATTTGATTGTATTTTATTTTCAGAGATTGAGAGTATTTAAATAAATTTGATTTGATTTATTTAAATTTGGAAGAATGATTTGACTTTAAATAAATAATTAAGAATTATTTAATTGTTTTGGAAGAATTTAATTAAATAAAGGATTTTATTTAATTTTGACTTTAGAAGAGATAATTAAATATTTTGATATTTAATTAATTTTAGAGGAATGTGAATCGAATAAATAAATTTGTTTATTTATTTATTGATAGAAGATTAGAAGGGAATAAATATTAAGAATATTTATTTAGACTGAATCATGTCATTTTTAGGCGTATACATTTTGCCCCTCTTTGAAGCAATGTGTTTTATCATGTTGTTTCAAAGAATAGATTTCTGATAATGGTACATGCCCTAGTTTGCCCTTGGTACAGGTTTGACAACAGGATGTCCCCTCGGGAGATTGGATGGGGAAGCCAAGGTGAACGGCATGAGACGGACAATCTCATGATGAAGAAGGTGAAAAATAGGTGAGAATGAAGAAATTGGTTGAAGAAAGAGCCGAATGATATGTGATGCAAGATAGAATGATAACACACACAAGCAAGTAAGCAAGTATGGACAAATGATACAAGAACAAACAAGGTATTGCCCCTTTCCAGCTGTAAACCAATAATTAATCAGTAACGATATACGACAGTGTTGTCATGGCGGGGAATGATATATCCCTAGAGCAACACGAAGGACAATGTCTGGTTTCAAGAAATGAAACATGTCATGTAAGACGCGCGTATTAGTCTAATTTCGACAATGCAACATCCTATATAAGACAATTGATTGAGTTGGTTTACAACTAGACAAGGATCAAGACCACTGTTTGTAATTGGATCATTTGACAAGATTGATTAACTTGATTGGTATGGACTAAGGATGGACTTGCATTTGGATCACTGCTCAGACTGACAACTAGAATTGTTGACGAGAGACACAATGATATATAGAAATTTGATTTGATAGATGAAAATTCAAATGAAGGAATCACAAGCTTTGAATTGTAAACAATGATACTCTGCATAGAATCTTTATTGCATCGGATATGGATACGGATATGAAATACATTTGGATACGGTATGGGTATGGATATGGAATGTAATTGGATATGTTATGGATATGGAATGCAAATGGATTTTTCCATCTTGATATTGCAAGTATTTTGAAGTGCTTATTTCATCATTGGGCTATTTTTTGGTACTTTTTCTGAATGTTGTAAGTTAATACAAGCATCTAGGTATAATTGAATCGAGATGACTTGAGTATTGCTTACATGGATTTTGATTTAGCAAGTTAATACAAGCATCGAGGTATATTTGAACCGAGATGACCTAAGTATTTATTGCGTATCAACAGACAAGGATTGCCCCCTTTCATGTTAGACCTTTGATGTCCTCAATGATCTTTTGCTGATCATGTCATTAGACAAGGCTTCACATTACTAAAGATTGATCCACAAGCAGCAGACAAAGAAAAGAATCGTGCCCCCATCACAGCATCTCTAGCTTTTGGCATCCTTGAATAGCATAGAAAGACATGATAACAAAAATCAAGACTTTGTAACCTAACTTGATCACAACCACAATTTTTTTTTGCATTTTAGATGTGTTTGTCTCTTTCCATAATTTAGGTAAAATCGTTTAGAGTGATTAAGGTATTTTCTTTCTTTGCTTTGCATAGGTTGAGGTCTTGCATCAAAATTTATGCTTGAAAGCAGGCTTTGCTTGCGCTTGCTTTTCTTGCGAAAGGTTCCACAATCCTTATTGGTGAGACGGACCCTAAGAGATTGACCTAGTGCCTCCGGGGCTCATTGTTAAATGGCCTTGCCTACATGACGACGCAGAGGCAACGTAGTTCAGGGTGAACCCTAATGGACCTAAGACCTAGGTGATAGAAAGTGGCGTGGACTCAGATAGATAGAAGGACTAGACACGTGACAGATGGGATAGTGGGAACCTCAAGGGCGCATTGAAAAAAATAGCCTTGCCTACGTGACGACGCAGAGGCAATGTAGTTCAGTGACTCGGACCATGTGGACCTAAGATATGGATCGGATGAGACATGATATGGAACAAATATGGATCAAATATGGAATAGATAAGACATGATATGGAACAGATATGGATCAGATAAGACACAATATGGAATAGACGTGGGTCAGACAAGACACGATATGGAACAGATATGGATCAGACATGACACGATATGGAACAGATATGGATCAGATATGGAATAGATGATACTGATGACAAGGAAACACCACAGATAGGTAGATATACGGGTGATAAAGAATGGAACAGGTAGGTATGAGGGTGGGCAATAGTGGATAGAAGGAAATAAGGATGTGATCTCCAAGGACTATGTCGCATAAGAATAACGTGCCCCATTGTAGGTAGAATACTTAGGATTTTTCATGGTAATGCCTATGACGATAGAAGGATGAGAGGATAATGTACATGACTTGGAGGGATAAGGTATGTCAAGAGACACCTAAAAAATTTGCCAACATTGTGCTCCCAATCTTTATCAAGATCAAGAATTGAGGAATGGAAGATTATGATAGATAGACTGGACAATATAGGTATGCAATGGATAGAAGGATAGGATACAAAATGGCACAGAAGGAAACTGATAGGAGAAGAGTGATACCTTGATGAGATAAGGTGCTCCCAAGTGTAGGTGACGTAGAAGATCAACTTACACATGACAACTGTTTGCCAGGTTTTCATCATGGTACTTATCCAAGGCACCTGTTTGCCAGTTTTCACCGCTGCACGAAGGGATTTTTCTTTACTTTTTTCCTCTTTCCTTTTTTTTTTAGATAGGAGAAGGTGGATGGATGTTGTCACACGGACTATGTCAAGTGTTCTCACAGATGTTCGTAGGGGATTGCATGAAAGTGATATGGCATAGGTAGACAGTGGATTATGATGCAGAATATAGAGGGAAGGTTTATGCAAAAGCATGGACCATAGGAATAGGATGAGGAAGATATGTAGGATAATAGTGGAAAGAAGGGGAGATGGAGGTATATGAAAATGTTGTGGAATGGAAGGGAATCATGACCAAAGGTTGCACATACTGTGATAAACATTGAAGCTGGTGATGGGAAAGTGGTGTAGGAAGCAACGGAGACTTTTGCTTGTGGATGAATGACTTAGGCATGTAGGGATCCACATAGAATGACTATTTTCATGACTTTTGTTTTCCATGTGGGATGGAAGAATTTGAGACTTGTGGATGGAATGGGAGAAAGTGGATGGTTGAGATTCTTGAGAGGTGGATGCCTTATGTAACTTGAGGACTTTTTGCTTAGGTACCCAAACCATTTTGCTTTTAGATAGTGCCCGTGGAGGTATGGGTTTGGGTGTATGCATCTTTGGTGCAGCTTCGGAGGTAATCATTTGTTTGATGCGGACCCACACCTTTTTTAGTTTGGCATAGAGGTGTGTGGGTGTATACAGCTTTTGAGAAGGATGTTTCTTTGATTCTTGGCTTTTGTATCCTAGGTCATGAGGACTCTTAGGATTTTTTACTTTATAGGTAGAGGCATCCAGATTTTTGCTGTGAAATTCCCTTGGGATAGTGGAAGTGAGGTTTGTGGAAGCCCTTTGTTTAGATAGCATGTTCATTGGTTGGTCATGATTGGGATTGTTAGAAGATTCATAGATGGGCGAATAAGGTGTTGGAAGAAGTGGTGGTAAAATGCATGGAGGGATGTTAGGAGTTGGAAGTAGCGGAGGTAGATTGGATGGTGGAAGGTGTATGGTCACATGCTTTTGGGATGTGTATGATAAGGGAGGTGGGATGGCGAAATACGTTTTGGGGATATGATAGGGTTTGCGATAGAAAGTCGTGGACTTTGGAGGAGTGGAGGAAGTACCAACATCTTGAGATTGTTCACCTTGGGGTATGTATCCAAGGCCGTACGAACAAGGAGGAAGATTGACATGGACGGGCTCCAAAATACCTTGTTCATGAAGGCCTAAGCCTTTACCTTGATAGTTCATATGTTGGAGTATGCAGTGGACAGTGGGATTATGTGTAGGTGGAACACTAGACACGAATTCCTTATTGGATGAAGAAGGTGAGATAGAGGATAATGGTTGTTGGTGTTCTAAGGAGGAACACTCATGAATGAAGGTGGTAAGACCAAGGATATATGGTGGGGGATTTGCAGCATGGTCGATAATGGATGGTAGAGGAGTATTATTGGTTTGATCTTCTACACTTGCTTGGGAGGCAAGTGTCTCATCAAAGGAAGAGGAAGTTGTTGGATCTTGGATGGGATTAGATGGGGTTATAAGCTCAGGACCATGGAACACATAAAGTGGGCTAAGAGGATCATCATGGTCTGCTTGATCATAGATAGACTCTTGATCGTAGGTGGGATCTTGATCATAGAGAGGATTTAGCGTGATGGGATTTAAGTGCTCTTGTATATGTTCTTCATCAACGATAATATCCTGATCACAGAAAGGATAGAGGTTATGGAGAGGCCGACATTAGATTTTTGGCTCATGTATAGGATCAAGTTGCTCATGGATAGCTTCTTCATCAAAGGTAGTATCTTGATCATGGGAAAGATATAGGTCACGAATGGATTGAGATTGGATTTCTTGCTCATGCATAGGTATAGGATCATTAAAAAGATAAAGGTTATGTAAGGGTCAGATGGGAGTTCTTTTATCTTGATTTAGGCAAGGGGTTGACATTTCCACATGTTCTACAGTGTGCTCTTGACATAACTCTTGATGTTCTTGACTTGACGTGGAGGTAGAGGTCTCTTGGATAGGACCTTGGTCAACAACATGAAGGTGCAACGGACCTTGACTTTGGTGCATGGTAGGAGGTTCTTCAATATGCTCAAGGGGTTGCAGGTTACATGAAGGCTTGTAGGATTTGACATGTTTGAAGACTCTTTGATAAGGTCAAGGACTAGAATTTGGGGACATGGTTGACTCTCTGCTAGTAGCCCTTGGATCACATCCTGCGTAGGTGTATGGGTAGATGAATGAGGTAATGGATGGGTGGATTTGGAGTTCTCCATGGTAGGATTAGTATGCTTTGGGCCATGTGTTCTAGGAGATGGTGAAGGAGGACGAATAGATGGAGTGGTATACATTTTCCAACTTGAGGTGGTGCTTGCCTTGTCAAGAGTATCATGAAGACGAGAAAAGGACATATGCTTTTGGGGTGAGGTGTAGCTAGTACTGGCCTGTTCAGCCTGTAAGATTGTCATTTCTTGTTGTGTCACTTAGTGTTCTTGGGCAATTGTTATACAATCTTGGGGTGAGATATTGAAGTTTAATTGTTCTTGTAGTTATTGGAGTTCTTGAGCAATTACATCTAATTGGTTTGTCATTTCAATAGAAATTGACACAAGACTGAAATGGGTACCTAGAAAACCTAAATTTTTTCTCTAAAAAGATGTGGAAATGCTCACTGTCACGGATGCACAGAACTAGATGCACAGCAGCAGAGGATATAAGCGCAGAAAGTCAACACAAATGCACAGTACTAGTAAAAAGAAGATGCTCAGTAACAGGTGATATAAGCACAGTAAGTCGGTACAAATGCGTAACAAGTCAGGACAGATGCACAGCTTTAGATAACAAATGCACAGTTCTAGTTTTTTCAGTGATTTTTACAAGTTTTTGGCAATTTTCTGATGTTTTTGGTATCTTTGGTTGCAAGAAGGTCTTTTTGATTTAATTTTCTGAAATTATGGCAAAAAGACACAGCAAACACAAAGAATGTTTTTATGGTTTTTTACTTTTTTGTGATTTTTTGACTCTTTTTGGACTAAAAGAAAGCAAGTACAATCCTAGGTTTCAAAGGACAATATAAAACCAAATTCTCACTATCTGTAGTGAAGCATCTTCAGGAGGTGATAATTGCGCTTCCCTGCACTGGATTATAGGGGTTTTTGGCCACTAAGAACAAAGGATGAGTAATAAAGGCAACCGTTCAAGTGGTTATACATGCGGTAGCACTACTCTCTGTTATGGAGTCTCCCAGCCTGCAAGGGTTGCACCTTGGAGGGTTTTGGGGGAGGTTGGTTGTCAGTATAACACAACTGCACTTGTTGTTTGAAGCTTTCACTCCAAACACAATTTATTTATAGTGGCTTGGTAGGGCTTGGCGTCTAACCTATTACCACTTAAGGTCGTTCCTACTTGGATGAACGGTATCCAAGAGCAAGCCCCTCTAAAGGAAAAACACATGCGAAAATGATATGTCTGGCATTTTGGTCACCCAAGATAGGGGAGAGCATAGGCCTAGTATTATTCTGAAAACACAGAAGACATTGGTTCTTTTCCCCTAGTTAAAATGAGAAAAACTAGATGAGCTATCTACTTGGGCAAGCACAGAAATTTGTTAACTTTGAAGTGATAACAAGATAGCAATGGTTCAATTTTACCCAGATAGCAATGATGTGTTCAATTTTACAAAGATAGCACAGATTTGTTAACTTTGAAGTGATAATCGAGATAGCAATGGTTTAGTTTTACCCAGATAGCAATGATGTGTTCAATTTTTACCCAAATAGCATGGATTTGTTAACTTTGAAGTGATAACGAGATAGTGATGGTTTAGTTTTATCCAGATAGCAATGATGTGCTCAATTTTACCCAGATAGCAATGAGTTGTTAACTTTGAAGGATAGCAATATAGCAATGATTCAATGATATGCAAGATAGCAATGATTCAATTATCGCCTTCCTAGTTAAAACTATGTGAAATTTGCATGAGCATCCATTTACTTTCCCATTTGAAATTGAAGTGTGAGTTAACAAGTGCAACTATATGATTCTAAACTAGTACCTAGCCTGTAAAACAGATTAAGAGTGTCCCTGCAAAGAGATGTCAGCGTTAGCAAAAACTTTAAGGAAACTCTAAAAATCACTGCCTATATCAGATGTGCAGCTTCAGAGACTGAATGCGCAGAAACAAAGCTCAGAAGTGCCACAATACATATGCGCTAAGACAGAGGTCAAAAGCGTAGGAAAATAGTATATATGAGCTGAACAGATAGATGCGCTGAAACAGACAACAGGTGAACCAGATTAGAGACTGTATGCACCATAACAGATAAGACAGTTTTGTTTGAGTTAACTACTTTCTTTTCTAAAGATAAGACATGCTTTTCATAAATTAGAAAGTTTTTTTCTAATTTAAGAGATATTGATAAAAACAAGGTTGATTGAGTAGATAACTCAACTTGAGATTTGCTTTTGCATGATTTGAGAGAAATTAAATAATAAATTATTTAATTTTGTGTGCATGAATAAGAAGACTTATTTTTAGAAGATTTGGAAGATATTTGAAGAATTAGAAGATAAGAAAGAAAATTAAATAAATAAATTTATTTAATTGTTGTGCATGATTTGGAAGAATAAATAAAATATTTGATTATTTTTTATTTTTAGAGATTGAGAGGATTTAAATAAATTTGATTTGATTTATTTAAATTTGGAAGAATGATTTGACTTTAAATAAATAATTAAGAATTATTTAATTGTTTTGGAAGAATTTAATTAAATAAAGGATTCTATTTAATTTTGACTTTAGAAGAGATAATTAAATATATTGATATTTAATTAATTTTAGAGGAATGTGAATCGAATAAATAAATTTGTTTATTTATTTATTGATAGAAGATTAGAAGGCAATAAATATTAAGAATATTTATTTAGACTGAATCCTGTCACTTTTAGGCGTATACAGTACCATTTTGGTTTTCAAGGGTACAATTTTGTAACTAAATCATATAGTCAGGGGAGCACAATTTAGATATCATTTTCTGAGGGTGAGTACATATAGTTTTTGGATTGATACAAAGGTTATCAATCCCTTTGTCCTTGATTTCAAAGGGGGAGAGTGTCTAAGGGGGAGCATATGTTGCCATCAATGACAAAGGGGGAAATTGTTGTCCATCTGTGTTTTCATTGATGTCAACATAGTATACATTGATGTCAACATATCAGATGGAAATGTATAGACAAACTTGTATGAAGGAAGAGTCAGTATGGTCAAGACAAACTAGTCTGAGAGAAGAGTAAATAGCCTAAGTATGATCAATTTTGGGTTTGAACATGATGCAAAGGCAAACACTCACACCGTAGCATATGATTCCTTCATACACACATACACATCTCATCAATTGGGAGTACCACACTCAAGGGTAAGAAGTAGAAAAGTGTCTAAGGCATTCATAGTGCACATTGTAAGGCAGAGTCAACTTGAATTGGTCCACATTTCTCTGCAAAGAAAGATTTGTCCATGTGGTTCTAATGATAGCTTCTGACATGAATTGACATGATATATCCAAGGTTTCAACCTCACTTACTCAACACAAAAAGTTACAAGGGTTAGTACATCGACCATCACCCAGACAAAGCAGAGCAGTATTGGGGAGACAATGGAATGCTCTGCATTCCTCCAAAAGAGATCTGTTTGTCATGCGTCTCTAAGCAATGACTAAGATCAGTATATTATATTCTTTGATGAAGTTTCAAGTGTTCTAGTGGTGCGCAAAGACAATACTCAAGTGAAAGAAGTATCACATTGTATTCTGAAGCCTGAATGTACAAGTTAAGTTCTACATAAGGTGAAACATATATAATTCTATCATCAAAGCTTATGAGGAGGTTCCACATAGTCCATTATATATTAGGTATGATCCACAAGAAGACATTCTTTATTCTCTGATACTGCATCAAGCATTCTTGTGTGCAACTAGAATTCAAGTATAAATGTATTCTGAAGTTGTAAGGAATTAAGCCATTTTTGAATTCCTCTGAAAACTCCATAAAAAGGTGTGCGGATCTGATGAGCTGCATACATTGATATCTTTGATCATTTCCAAAAAGTTTCAGGTCCTATACCTTACCACAACTTCATATTTTGGGTTGTGAAGGATTACACAAGGTCTGGAAGACCCTGCTCTCTACAAACTTATACATTTCTTATTTTACAAATGCATAGTTTGGTATGATACTTCTCTAGTAAGGTGTATAATTATTATTAAGCTCTTGCATGATCAAATCCTTGGTCTGCATTGAGATCTTGATCTCTCCCCGGTAGTTGAAAGATGAATAACTAGCAATGTCAAGCAGTATGAGCTAACTGGTTAAGTTCATGATGCATGCGGAGGCTCTTGATCAGTTTCTCTAAGTTTGAAAGGTATGGAATGATGTGTCTTGATGTTTTTCATAAGGCCCTGAGGACCACAACAAACTTTCCTATCATTTTACATGTGTTATGGCCGACTGGTGATAAGCTACATATTACACTCTATATAACTCTTACTGCCGACCTAATCAATGTTTCAAGATGTTGTGGAGGATATATATATATATATATATATATTATATATCTATATATATATATATATATATATATAAAAGACATAATTCATTTGTAATCTAATTGTTTAGTAGAAAATTGGATAGATTGTTAAGTAGGTGTTTGGTTTGTTTGTATCTACCCTCCTTTCACCTTAAACATTCAAGGACCTTGGGTCAAGTAGAGATCTACTATTAGGCCCTTGATCACAGTGGAATGTAGGGAAAATTGGATTTATGCAATTTGATTGCTTGATAATACCCAATTATGCTTAAAACCCTAATTTTACAAATACAGAAGCAAATGGACAAATAACTCAAAATGCTGCTATAGGAAGATGTAAAATGATAGATAAATGTGTACCAATCTTTTGAAGTTTGGGAAGAAGAATAGTCAGGGACTAATGAGCAGGTGCCCTAGTCCAGTGGCCTAATTTTTGTCGGGACTTGGGAACTTGATCTGCAACATGTTCCTGTTGTCTTAGAGATTTCTCCATTGCAGAATCTGGAGGACTAATGAGCGGGTGCCTGAGTCCAAGGCCCTATTTTCAACTCTGATCTACGATTCTGACACTTTGCAACACTCTCCTGCAACTTCACTTTTCCTGCTTCTTCAACTTGTAACCTGCAATCACAGAAAAATGAGGAGGGGGTTGTGGTGTTTAGAGGCTTGCCTCGGTCAAGCCCTAGAGAGACATTCAAGCCTTCCAAAACCCGTTGTCAGATAGAGAGTGTGTGCCCTTGGGAGGCAGAAGTAAAATCCAAATGATAAACAATCAAAAGCACAATTGATATCACCTTGTAGTGAAGATCTCATGGAAGGAAGAAGCTCTTCATGCCGTGAGGAGATGGATGCTCAAATCTGCAAATACAAACACATAAACAACACAAAGTCTACTCTTCCATACAATGAATGCTTTGAATCACTTTTACAAGAATGCATAAAGATCGCAATTGTGATCTAGTTTCAAATGAATGCCTAAACATGCTTATATATGGAACTACAAACATTCCCACCAAAAATTTTGTAATTCAAACTTACCATGTCGGCCTAGGAACCAAATAACAGTCATAAACTAACACTTAAAATTTAGGCTTGACCCAAAATAGGGTAGGACTAGGGCATGGGTGCTCAAGTCCTCCACCCCTATTTTGGATAGGACTTAGCTCAAGGGATCCCCCTAGGTCCCATTCACCATGAAACTTAGGGTTCATCTCATTGGAATGCCAAAATATGATGCAAGATGTCCTAAATGCAGATTAATGACCTGGGAACTAAACCTTAAGAGGGAAAAGCCCCCAAGGGGACATTTTTTGACATTACTTTTAGCCCCCACTTTAATGTATGTATAAATGTGAGGCCAATACATGCATTAAAGTACGGTCAACAAACACAACAAACATGCCAAGCACAAAGAAGACACACCAATCATAGAGAAGACAATAATAGGCATGCAAAACACGAAGAAGACTATTACAGTCATGCAAAATATGAAGAAGACAACATTGAATGCAGAGAAGATAGTGAATGCATGGAAGACAAAGATGATTTCTTTTCTTTTTCTTTTTCTCATATATATGAAATGCATATGCAAGTATAGGAAAGTAAACACACCACTCATAATGCAGGAGGGACTCATCGCCACCGGTCTTTAAACTACATATGGGGCAACACACATGCAAAACATGCCATACAAAGCAAGCATGCCAAACAAATCCCAAAGCATAGGAGGGACTCATCGCCACCGATCTTTAAACTATGTTTGAGAAAAAATATGAAATACACACACACTTTGAAGACACAGAGAAAACATGACAGACAAGTGATAGAGTGTTCCTATTTTTAGGCTCATCACCATCTCAGGCACATTATAGGCACACCCTGATGATTGGGCTTCGCCACAACAATCGCCGAAGACACGCTTAAGGGTTGAGTTAGTCATAGAACCACTCCCTGCCTCCACAGAGGACTTTTGAAAATGACAAGATGTGCACTCTTTGCAAGAGATATGCCATCCCTGCCTCCACAGAGGGCTTAAGATGATTGATTAATTGTAAACAAACGCAGAGTCCAGGAAGTACTCATCACACTAGTCTTTAAACTGCACCTGAGGACAAGCACATTGCTAACATCTACAATAGATAGCTTACCTTATATATGCCCCCACCTTAAAGTGGTTGATATCGGGTATCGATATCAAGCACGTTAAGGTAGGAAGAAAACACACAAGGGAACATAGACTCTCACAAAACCCATGCCCCCTGGAGGTGACATGTACTTTATGATCATCAAATTTTCCCACAAACACATCCCAGCAAGAAACATGTTAGTGTCCACATAATCATGATAAATAATAATGCATATGAAATCTGAGGAATGCAAGATTCAAGATAGACAAAGTGCACAGAGTAGCAGTATTGTTATGTTTTGTGAGATAAAACACCATCAAAATTACTACGCAGAAAGCAAAGAGTGCTTCTAATGGCGAAGTGTCGGATATATATTACAACCTCGTCGTCATATTAGGAACTAACTCCAATTTTTGATTTCTCGCTAAAGGGATGCTAGGTCTGCATTAGTATAAATGTTTTTTGTCATCCGCAAACACTAGAGGAAGGTAAAAAATAAAATAAGAGAGGAGAAACAAGTGTCTTAGGGACAGTCACATAGGAGGGTGCCCCCAAGTCACCAACTGCAACACTATTTCCATAAGACACAACATACAACGATGAAATCAGAGAGAGAGGCAATATAGAAGAATGATGACACAAATAAAGGTCACAACAGAGGCAGTCTCCTAGTATCCTAGACCTTACAAGAGAATCAGGGGTCATCCCAAGTGGCCTAAACAACACATAACACATCACAAGGGAAGCACATCACAAGAGATAAAGGGTTAGAAATGTTGATTATCAGGAACACTGAGAGGGGGGGTGAATCAGTGTTCTAGAAATATTTTCAGGCACTTTAACTTTCAGCCATTTTCCAAAATTAATTAAACAAAAGCACAACAAGCATAGGAACAACAACTATAAAAGAATGACACATGAACACCAAGATTTTTATGTGGAAAACCCAAAGAGGGAAAAACCACGGAGAGGATTAGCTCTCAAATATATATTGTAATCTTTACAAAAATAATGTTTAGGCTTGGTCACTCCATGGGCCTAAACATACTGGCTCACTGCCATGAAGTACAACTAGGTCTAGCAAGCTCATTGCCTCAACCCTAAACCTAGCAAGATTACAATAAGGGCTGTTAAACCCTGAGGGCTATTAAACCCTGATAAAAGATCACTGTCGTCTCACCGCCTTGATGATGAAATCTTTCTTCCCATTGGATTGCACATGAAAATTGAATACTGCTTAAGCATTTGCCACTATGCCAGGTGCAGTTATTTACTAGCTAAATTTTGAATCCCAAGTCTTCATTAACACTGATTTGTGTCACTGCTCTATTATTCACATATTCGCATCCTCTTCCACACCACACACACTCCACAACTAAATTTCATCACCTCTATATATCTGCATCATGATTTGATCCATAGTCAGGTCGGCATCCAAGAAGTGAAACGTGTACATAGAAAGATGTATCTTGTCGGCTCAATCCAATGCACTATGTGTCGTGCGGACCCAAAACGTTTGCCAAACATGTTCATATATGTCAGCTCTATTAATTCAAATACTTAAATAGATCTTTCACACACTAACCTTTCTCTGCATCATGATTTATCTCACCAGTCAGCCTATTCCTCAAGAGCATGCTTAATAGGTTCATTTGCTAACCTACAACTTCTACTGCAGATCACAAAACACTTCCAAAATAATATCAAGGACTCTTTACACATTCCCAATCTTACCCTCAGAACCGCAAGGCATGATATCATCTTGCAGAGAAATGCAGACCATCAAGACTCAGACTCTATCTCTGTCAAACACTATGTCGATACTTAGCAACTTGCAACTATCTTTCCGGAAAACTTTAGATCTCCGAACTCTGGAATAAGACACTTCACATAAGTGTTTACAACACCTCAAAACCGCATAACAAAATACTTGTCTACGGAGGAATGTGGACCACTGTACTAGACCTTGTTCACTATTCCTGCTATACCTTTGCTTACCCAGACTTAGACATTTCTTCAAGATGACTTCTGAAGAAGATCAGGACTTAATCTCTAAAGCATAACACTATCAAACATCAACTGGCATCATACCCTAACTGCATCTACAAGTCTTCAATTGCGGAGGCATACTGTCCTCTACTCTATGCACATCCATACTTAGCCATTTCTGTCAACCGGACTTGGAATCCAACATGTTCTTCCAGAGATATCTCTTCCTATCATGGTGATAGGATCTATGAGCCTTGTTTCCATCAATGACAACATGCTAGTCAATACTAGAGCAGTATCTCTTGCCAATAATCTCCCCCTTTGGCATTGATGGGAACACTTAGTGAAAAATGCTTGACTGCTCCCCCTTACTATATACACTTTATTTTCCTACTCCCCCTGAGGTGATTATCTATTTTTCATTGATCTACTTCTCCTCCTTTGACATCAATGGCAAAGGGTGTGATCTGGAGCCAAAAGTTTGTCAAATTTTCAAAAATTTATATATTCTGCCACATATTTACAAGTGCAATCTTCATTTTAATACTACATGTGCTTAAGAACATCATTAAATATGTTTTTGATTAGTGTCCACTCAACATCCCAGCTTTTCTTTGCATTTTCCAGAATCTGAATTTGTCCGCTGAGAAGAAAAACTAAGGCTTCTACCTTTTTAGGATCAGAAGTTGTGTCTGCTTGGATAGCTAACTTGGCCTCTGTAATAAGATTTGTCATTGAGTCTAACTTTGGACAAACTAACCTTCTGAGTTGTCCCATCCTACTTTTTATTTGGTACTTTTGATTTGTTAAGTCAGTCAAGTCATTGTGAATATTAATGACTTTTGTTTCTTTCCTTATGACTGACTCTACTTCTGGATCAAATTTCTCAAAAATATCCAGCAATTTTTGTTCCAAATCTTTGATCTCTTCTTCAATCTTTTGAGTAGTTTTAGGCCAAGACAAATAGAATTTGTACATATCTCTAGCATCTTTCACATCTTTTTGAATGCTGGCTATTGTATTGTTTAATGAAATTTTGTCCTTTGCTATCATTATTTTCAATTCTTCTAATCTTTTCTCATCAAATTCTTGTCTTACCTTTGTTTCTACAGATTTCTCAAATTCAAATTGTTTACTTACCGAATTTATCAGCCCCTTCAAATGACTTGCTGAGGGCATGGATAAATCCCTCTTGAAGGTGGGTAGCATCTTTTCTAAGATTCTAGATGCTTCATCAATTAGTTCACTATCCTCAATATGTGATTTTAGCATATCTTCTTGAGCCTTTGCCAGAACAATTGAAATCTATTTAAACTTCTGTGTTGGAGACATTGTATCCAGATTTATTGGGCCATGCAAAAAATCTCGTTCATCCACATCTTGTTTCTCTTTCTCTAGCACTTCTTTCTCTGATGTAACAGTGTCTCTTGACATAGTAGGCACCTCTTCTTTCTGATTTTGTTCTAGATCGTCTAATTCCATATTCTTATCAGTTTCCTCTGCTTGTTCAAGTGGAAGATTTACCAATTCTTCCTTAGTTTCTCCTCTGTCAGTATTATCCTTATTCTGTTGTGTCGGAGAGGTTCTCACTTGAGAGTCATCAGTGGGCTCCTCTTTCTCTTCAGACATTCTGCCATCTATATCAGTTTCTTGACCCAAATTTATTTCTGGAGTAGATGAATTGACAGGAACATCAGTTTCTTCATTAACACTTACAGTGGGAAGATTGTGTTGCTCCAGGGCTTTCAACATAATCTCTTTTGTTTCTTTCACTACTTTGTCAATTTCACCTATCATTAACAAATTCATCCTTGTTTTAGTTCTGAACTGATCCTTGGTCTCCTTGGAGATTAGATTTTCTTCCTTTGCAGTGATTTCTGGATATAGTCTAGTCAACACATGTTTTCTTAGCTCAATATCTTTAGCCCTGGCATTCTCCTTTCTAATGCTCAAAATATTTGCTAAACTTTCTAGGAGATCAAAGATGATCTCAATGATGGCTTTGCTGAAAGTGTTGAGATAGTTTATAGTGGCTTCCTCCAGACTCCTTTTGTCTTCTTTACCATATTCATCATAGTGCTTAATCATGGGTTTTAGATTCCTGTCTACAGTGACAGCCTTTACTATATCTGTAAGTGTTGGGAACATTTTTTGTCTCTTGCTGGACTTCTCTTCTCCAAATAATTTTCCTTTGCTGCTTCCGAAGACTTTAACAGCCTCAACTTTCATCTTCTTGACTTCTTCATCTGACTCAGTCTCTTCTTCATCCTTTTCACCAATACTAACATATAACCTTTTTCCTTTCACTTTTTGCCTCTTCATTTGTTTGGTAGCGAACTCCTTTGATTATTTCTCCAGGTTTGATGATGATGTAGTACCAGATGGAGTGGCAAAGCTTCTGGTGGTCCTTTGAGTCTTTTCCAGTTTGTTCTACTTTAATTGAGATTCCTCTGGAATCTGTACTGGCTCATCCTTTTTCTTCTCTTTTGTTGCACTCTCCTCCTTTTTATTGAGTTTTTATTTGGTTATGCAAAATCTTGCAGCAATTTCTTCTACTTCTTTCCTCACTTGTCTAGAAGATTCAGGTTTCCTGTGTTCAACATACAGTTTCACAGATATTTCTTCATATGTACCGAATCTTTCTTCCTTTGTATCCTTAGGTTTACTCAACATATATTAGGCATAGTTGTCCAGTATATTACCATTTACGTCATACCCCATTGCCATAATCCAGACTGTTCTAGGCTCAACAGCCTCCATCAGACATTGGTCCTTGGTAACCATAAAACAGATACTGTCTTTGTATTTCTCAACGATTCCATTGGGAATTTTTTCCCTAAACTGCATCATTCTCTGAAAGTTTTTGAAGAATCCCCATAGGGCTACTTTTTGTTCATTTTGACCACCTAAGTTGCTAAGACATTGTCTTATTTGAGTAGCTACTGGTTGATTTCTTAACTAGATTAAACCCTTGTGATTAGGAAATTCATTCAGAAAGTAAAAGAACAAGCACATAATGACCGTACTGAATTTGAAGGGATAACTCTTACTTTCTTTGATTTTCTTCAGATTATACATTAGTTGAACCCTCAATAGTTTGCACAAGTCATAATCAGCATTTTCTTTGATCATCTGATATGCAGTGTAAATAGTCGTACTTGAAACAAAGTTTTCTCTATTGGAGAAATAGATCTTGTACCCTATGACCATTGACGCAAATTTTACAGCAGGATTGATGATATCATTTATTGTCAATCCTCTTTTATCAAATTGTGCTCCGGTAGCTTCTGTGATTGTTTGATTTTTAATTGCCTTTAGCAATGGCATACCTCCAGTAGAATTTAATCCAGTAACTACTTGGATTGCATCTTTTGTTATCTTAAAGGGTTGCTCCTATCCCAGCCACATAAATTCATCATGGATTCTGCTTAGCATGTAACACACCCATTAGTCTTCAGCAAATATGGGGAACTCAATGTATTGGATGAATTTCTTTTCTTTCAGAATCATGTGCTCTTCCTTCAGGTTAAACTGATCATTACTCAGGTGATTTTGAAATAGATCTATGAAACAAGTTCCTCTGAGTTCCTCTAGGGCAACATGAATGTATGCCCTAACATCTTCAACATATAAAACTCCATGTGGTATACTTGAGAATGCGCCAATTTGATTGACTTCAATCGCTTTATGAGTATGTTTCTTGAATTTGGGTTGAGGGCATTTGGTAATCTCTATGATTTGAGGAGTTGCCATAGAAAAGATTCAATAGATTTACAATGAGGGTTTCTATGGTAAATACCTTGAGATGTTGAGATTGGGTTTCCTTCACCTGAATCGATCCGAGCTTTGAATCTTTGTTGTGCCTTGAATTCTTGCTTCAATCTCTCTCTGACGTCTGAAAAACTTCAAATGCAAAGTGAATTTGAGACCAAAAGACTTGCCTTTCATCCTCTGCACTTGACCTAATTTTCATAAATGCTATTTTTCAAAAAGCTGCTTGACTTATCCCTGATGGACATAGTTAATTAGAATTGCTCTACAAAATGCCACATTAGCTTATTTCCTTCCTATTTTTCTTTGAGAGGATTTGTCTTGTCGAATTCTACCAAGAATCTTTGTGCTAAAATCCAGCACTAGCTACCTGGCTGGGGAGTTTGGATTTCCAATATTGCTCCCCCTGAGCCAGTGCTCACAACTCATTCTTCAAAGAAGGTATCTGCATCAGATGTTGGTGCAGATCTGTCCTCAATTAAAATTACTTCCTTATCAATCCATACTTTGTCCATTGTTTCAATCGGATCAACTTTCTCTTTTCCCTTTTCATTTGTCTGCTCTGCTTTTCTTTCTTTAGAATAGTAATTTTTCTTCACATTTTTGTTTCTGCAAAATCTTGCAATATGTCTAGATTTGTTGCAACTGAAGCACACCACACTCTTTTGTCCTTGATTCCTTTTAATCTTTGAATTTGATTTGCATTGATTAGCCATATGACCAATTGTATAGCATGCAAAGCAGTTTCCATTGAATGATTGATTGTTTCTTATGTTTAGACTTCTACATTCATTTGATCCGTGTCCCAATTTGTAGCATGTATTGCATTGAATAGAATTCTGACTCATTTTGCTTCTACATACAATTTCTTTACGACCAATTTTGTTGCAAGTGAAGCATTTACCTTTGAAGAGTGGTTCATTCCTCCTATTGTCAAAAATTTTCTTGATTTGATTTCTACATTCATTTGCTCTATGACCTATTTTCTTGCAATTGAAACACTGACTAGAAGGTGATGAAACCTCTTGATTAATTCTGCTCCTAAACTGTGTAGCCTTATGACCAAACTTATTGCATGAATTACAATACCCATTGAAGGATGGGTACCTTTGAGCATTTGGTTGTCTGACTGGAGGTCTTCTTCTTTGATTTCTAAACTGGTGTTCATTGTTTTGCCTTGACTCAGTGCTTATTTGACCAGATTTTGAACTTTCTCCTTTCTCAAATCCCAAACCTTTCTTGTCATTGGGATGTTTTTGATAGATCAGCAATTCTTCTAGTTTTGCAAAGCTTATCTTAAACTTCTCTTCAAAACTCTTGGCCTTTTCCAAATTTGTTTTCAATTTTTTGATTTCTTTTTCAAGTTTGACACAATCTTTTGTTTTGTTTTTCACAATTGAATTCAAATCTTCTTCTATTTTTGCTCTCTGCTTCCAAGAGATTCAGGGTTCCATTTGCTGATATTAATTGATCACTGACCTCCTTGTATTTGTCCTTGAATTTCTTGACTTGTCCCTTCAATCTTGCAAAGCATTCATCCACTTCTTGCAAGTTGTCCTTCAGATCCCTGATTTCTGCCTCAGAGTTTTCAAGGTTTGCAAGAGCTACTTCTAGTTCTTTGTTGCTTTCATAATTTCCATACCTTCTTGCTGCCATGCTCATACTATCCTAGATTTTCCTTAAGCTGTTAAAATTTTTCCAAGGAACCTTCCTCTGATACCAATTGTTAATTGTCAGGAATACTGAGAGGCCCGTGGGGGGGTGAATCAGTGTTCTATAAATATTTTCATGCACTTTAACTTTCAACCATTTTCCAAAATTAATTAAACAAAGGCACAACAAGCATAGGAACAACAACCATAAAAGCATGACACATGAACACCAAGATTTTTACATGGAAAACCCAAAGAGGGAAAAACCATGGAGAGGATTAGCTCTCAAATATATATTGCAATCTTTACAAAAATAATGTTTAGGCTTGGTCACTCCATGGGCCTAAACATATTGGCTCACTTCCATGAAGTACAACTAGGTCTAGCAGGCTCACTACCTCAACCCTAAACCTAGCAAGATTACAATAAGGGTTGTTAAACCCTGAGGACTGTTAAACCCTAAGGGCTGTTAAACCCTAAGGGCTGTTAAAACCTAATAAAAGCTCACTGTCGACTCACTGCCTTGATGATGAAAGCTTGCTTCCCATCGGATTGCACATGAAAACTAAATATTGCTTAAGCATCTACCACTATGTCAGGTGCAGTCATTTACTAGCTGAATTTTGAATCCCAAGTCTTCATTCTCACTGATCTGTGTCACTACTCTGTTATTCATATATTTGCATCCTCTTCCACACCACACACACTCCACAACTAAATTTCATCACCTTTATATATCTCCATCATGATTTGATCCATAGTCAAGTCAGCATCCAAGAAGTGAAATGTGTACATAGAAAGATGTACCTTGTTGGCTTAATCCAATGCACTATGTGTCACGTGGACCCAAAACATTTTTCAAACATGTTCATATATGTTGGCTCTAATCATTCAAATACTTAAATAGATCTTTCACACAATAATCTTTCTCCACATCATGATTTATCTCACCAATCGGCCTATTTCTTAAGAGCATGCTTAACAGGTTCATCTACCGACTTACAACTTCTACTGCAGATCACAAAGCACTTCCAAAATAATATCAAGGACTCTTTACACATTCCCAATCTTACCCTCAGAACTGCAAGGCATGATATCATCTTGCGAAGAAATGCGAACTATCAGGACTCAGAATCTATCTCTGTCAAACACTATGCCGATACATAGCAACTTGCAACTATCTTTCTGATAAAATTTAGATCTCCTAACTCTGGAATAAGACACTTCACATAAGTGTTTACAACACCTCAAAACTATATAACAAAATACTTGTCTGCGGAGGAATGCAGACCACTACACTAGACCCTATTCACTGTTCCTGCTATACCTTTGCTTACCCAGACTTAGACATTTCTTCAAGATGACTTCCGGAGAAGATCATGACTTAATCTCTAAAGCATAACACTATCAAACACCAACTGACATCATACCTGAACCGCATCTACAAGTCTTCAATTGCGGAGGTATACTATCCAACTTACTGTCCTCTACTATGTGCACATCCATACTTAGCATTTCTGTCAACCAAACCTAGAATCCAACGTGTTCTTTCAGAGATATCTCTTCCTATCATGGTGATAGGATCTCTGAGCCTTGTTGCCATCAATGACAACATGCCAGTCAATACCAGAGTAGTGTCTCTTGCTAATAAGAAATACTTACCTCTAGGATCTTTATATTAGATTTTTGAACTTGCGAACGTCTTGGAGAGGTACTCGATCATGTTTAGTGCAAATTTTGAGTGGTTCTTATGAAACTCTTGTTTATTATCATATGATACTTGTTTCTCAAATCCTTGTGTAAATGAGACTTTTTGTTTCTTATGAGGAGGAGAACCACTATTATATCCAACTATTGATAGTCGTCTTACTCTTTTATGATCTTTAGCGAGTTTCCATTGTTGATGCCGTCTAATACAGTAACAAGAATCATATTGTACCATCTCACTCATTTGTATTGGTTGTTCTACTTGTTTTTCTGACGCATTTTGATTATCTCCCAATCCTTGTAAGGATAATGGGGGAGGAACCTCAGCATAAATCCTATTTCTTCATGGACGAGGTGGGTTATCCAACTGTTCCTTATCCACTTTAATTATACCTACAATGTTAGAATATTCCAAGTAATCATCATCGTCTACTTCCACTAAACCCTGTTCCAACATATTATTATTATTATGCTTAGGGAAATGATTAGTGAAGATTTGTAAATTCTGATTTGGTGGAGCAACCAAATTATTTCCATTATCATTCACACTCGATACCTGTATGACATTCGAATCAATGAGGTCTTGTATTTCATGTTTAAGATGCATACATTGTTCAGTATCATGTCCTTGTGTCTGATGATAATGAAAAAAGGCATTAGCATCGAAATAAGGTCCTTGTACTTTACTAGGTTCGATAGGCTTAATCGGGGGAAGCTTCAAAAGATTATTTCTCATAGCTTGATTCATGATAGAATGATAAGATTCAGATATCAGAGTAAACTTTCTTGGTTGATATGATGTCTTCTTTGGATTAGTGATAGCAGACACATTAGAAAAGTTATTCGTATTTGGTCCATTAATCTTGATGAAACTCCTATTATTATTCCTCTTAAAGTTGTTTTGTGATGATCCACCTATGGATTGACCAACCTGAGCCAATGAGTCGAGATTTTCATACTGACTAGATGAAAGTTGATAATCACGAAGGGCGGTGCATAAATGTTGAAAGGAGTTATACTTCATCAAAAGGATCTTATCATGGATGTTAGGTTGTAGATTTGTAATAAACACCTTCTGAACATCCTCATCTTTCATCTGATATTGAATTTATGCATATAAATCTTGATACCGACTAATAAACTTAGTTAACTTCTCTTTCAGACCTTGGCTGCAATGAACTAAATCAATCAAGGAGACTTGAGGTCCAATGTTGTGTTAGACTTAGGGCAAACAACTGAGAGGGGGGGTGAATCAATTGTGCAAAACTTTCTTCCAATTAAACACTTAATTCCACTTTGCAATTCAGCAGTTTAATAATAAATCAATCATGGAACATAAAGCAACAAATTAAGAGAAGAAACACATCAACACATGAGACACTACGATTTTGACGTGGAAAACCTAGTTAAGGGAAAAACCATGGGGTGATTAACCCAAGATTGTATTCTCTGTTAGAAGAATAGAAAGAACAAAATGGCACATGCCAATTAGGGCTCACTGCCCGAACACACTGCTCACAAGAGGCTCACTGCCTACAAGAGACATACTATCTACAAAGAAATAAGTATCATATACATGAACTGGAGAATAGCATCTTCACCATGTTTGATTCAGTTCCATTTAAGCCTAATACTTCTACTCTGCCTTTTGCACTCCTTGCTACCACTCACTCATCTCCACAAAGACAACTTTGAAATGACTTCGCAATCCCTTCTTTATACAAGACATCAACTTAGGAATGATCATCTAAGTTGGCAAACATCAACAAGAACATCCGCAGGATGTGCAACTCATCCGATCGGCCAATCTCAGAAAGAAAACAATCATCCAGAAGATTTCTCAATCACGAGCTCCAACTTCAATGCGGACCATCAACATGAACTGGACACAATCCAAAGACCTCCACAAGCTTGCCTGAATCACCAAGAACATCCATACTTCATCTGCTTACTGAAATCCATCTCTCCATCCAGAATCTCAAGAACATAGACTGTCATTACTATCACGAAGGAATAGATGCTTGAGAACCTTCAAACCCTGAACCAATCGAGTCGACACACCATAAAGACTTCCCCAATACTTCCTCAAATCCACAGAACATGACAATTCATTTCTGGACCTCACCGGACCTTTCTGTAACACTCTGTCACCTCTGAACACCTATCAGAACCAGTTTTACTTGAGTGGCCACAACTTCTTCAGATCTTCATGTAGACCTCTAAAATCTCTACTAGATTGCCTTAGGACACATATCTGCAAACCCTTTAATTTGCATCCTCTGATCTTCTTCCTATCTTGCACTATTGCCTTACTGTCATCACTGTTCTTCACTGTTCCTGATTGAGACTAATTTTCTTAATATCCTCAGCACACAGCTCATCTAATCCTTATCATTAATGCAATAGGAGTATGTTGACATCAATGACAACACCGATTAGGCCCATACTTGCAACAATCTCCCCCTTTGTCATTGATGGCAACATATGATGTGAAAAACTATTTTAAGCATCAAGACAAGAACTTCTCCTTACTATCACTACTCCCCCTATCAACAACAACCATTCATATGTCTTCTCTCCCTTTACTGCTCCCCCTTTGATCAGCAACCAGTTGTTTTTCACATGTCTTCTCTCCCCCTTTGACATCAATGGCAAAGGGCTCATACTTGCAATTCCACCACTTTAAAATCATATCTGTTGCTCCCCCTGAGTAGCAGCTCCCCATCATCAATCCGGACCACAAGATGTGACTGTGATATCCACCGGACTGATGCACATCAGTGCACCTTAGTTCATCATCAGAGGGGCAATAACCCCTAACTTTTCCCTGAGATACTCAAAAGAGTCCTTAGGTAGAGGTTTAGTAAAGATGTCTGCAATCTGATCCTTGGAAGGCACAAACTCCAATCTAACTTCATTCTTGTTCACTTGCTCTCTCAAAAAGTGAAACTTGATGGATATGTGTTTAGTCTTTGAATGCAAGACCGGATTCTTGGATATGTTTATTGCACTTGAATTATCATAAAAAATTGTGATAGGCTCCTCATATTCTACTTTGATATCTCTTAGCATCTGCTTCATCCACAAAACTTGAGTGCAACTACTTGTTGCTGCAATATATTCTGCTTCAATTGTAGACAGAGATATTGCCTCTTGTTTCTTGCTTAGCCAAGAAACCAATCTCTTCCCCAAAAAGAATGCTCCACCACCGGTACTCTTCCGGTCATCCACATCTCCTGCCCAATCAGCATCTGTATATGCATGAAGAGAGAAATCATGATCTCTAGGATACCATAGACCATACTCAACTGTCCCTTTAAGATATCTAAAAATCCTCTTGATTGCCATGACATGAGATTCTCTAGGATCAGCTTGAAATCTAGCAACAAGACAAATAGCCTGCATAATGTCTGGTCCAGTTTGAGTGAGATACAACAATCCTCCAATCATTGACCTGTACTTTGTCTAATCAGCCTTAGGAGAGTCATCATCTTTGCGGACGCCAATCCAGTCTGAAGGAATCCTCTCAATAAAGTGCAATCAATAATGTCCTTAAACCAGGTCGAGAGCAGGGAATACAAGTAGTTCACCATGGGAAGACACAAATCCCGGGGGATTCTCTCATATTCTAGAACTCGAGGATTCTATTCTATTATACAGGCGCAGGAATCATGCCGGATTTCCACTAATCAATCAGGTCCCATTAGATAGAATAATACAGAGGCAGGAATCCAATAGCTTGCCGATAAGCTACCTCCAGGTCGGTAGTTCTCGCATCGGAGGAATTCCCATCGGATACGCTAGGCTCGGGTAGCTACTCCAGGAAGCCGGATTACATTCCAGGGTTACCAGCTTAGATGTCGCCTTCATCCTACCAATCCAGTCCCCCAGCAACAGCCCAATCCCACCCTCTCCCTACTCACCAAAACACCAATCTACCTTCTCTCTTATCTTCACCTGCCCGCCCGCCTTTAGATACTAGGGCATAATCCCATTATTTTTCATTTACTCAGGTCCACAGTCATTGCTTTATTGAAAGGGCAAGGATTCCAGTTACCATCAGGTCATTCTTTTACTACCGGCTCTGGTCAACTGCATTCCCCTACACCCCACCTACAACCCACCCCCTTTACACCCAAACCACCGCCCCTCCAAGAACCCAACCCACAAGGTCGGCCTACTCTCGGGCCCATCCACCCACTAGTCCATTACACCCGGCACCCATCTACTATTACCGGCGGACAGATCAGATCAGATATATACCGGGGGATAGATCACAGAGGAAGGACAACACAAACAATAGTCTCCAACAGATACCAGAGCCATGTTACGTATAGAATAGACAGATAGATATGACAGATAGATAGATAGATAGATAGATTACACCCAGATACCAACCACAACCATTCTATTTACGTAGATAATAGAGAGATAGATACGAGACAGAGATAGACAGACAGATACAGATATCTATAGTTACCAACCCACCTACCCCAACCAATCTTCAAGAGATGTTTATCCAATCTTTCATACCAGGCTCTTGGGGCTTGCTTCAGTCGATACAATGCCTTCTTCAACTTGCAGACCATATCACCATGATTAGACAACTGAAATCCATCCGGTTGCTTAATGTACACTTCTTCTTCCAAGTCACCATTCAGGAAGGCAGACTTGACATCCATCTGATACACTTTGAAATCTTTGAAAGCAGCAAATGCAAGAAATAATCTAACTAATTCAATTCTTGCCACCGGAGCAAAATTTTCTTCAAAATCAACTCCTTCTATTTGAGAATAGCCTTTGCAGACCAATCTGGCTTTATTTCTGATTACTTCACCAACTTCATTCAGTTTGTTCTGAAAGACCCATTTGGTTCCAATCACATTCTTGTTTCTAGGTCTGGGAACGAGATGCTAAGTGTGATTTTTCTCAATTTGCATTAGTTCTTCCTCCATAGCTTTAGACCAATTTTCATCATTACAAGCTTCATTCACTGTCTTAGGTTCAATCTTTGAAATCAGACAATACTCATCTGAGTCTTGAGCAATTCCCTTCTTGTTTGTACACCTTTTCTTTTGTCACCTATGATCTGATCCTCAGAGTGGTTCAGTCTTACATACCTTGGAACTTTGAGAGTTTCTTGCACTTCTAACTCTTGATCAGACTCATTGAGACTTATCTCTTCTTCCTGGCTTACCGGATCAGCTTGAATCTATTTTTCAGAAGAGGCTTGGGCACCTTGAATCAAAGCACCATTCTGATCATCTTCATCAAATTCATAAAACCTTGAGGGTTTCTCAATTCCCTCATCAACCTTTACATTTGTACTTTCTATTATCTTTATCAGTCTCTTGTTATAACACCAGAGTCATCATTTCTAGCATCAAACTTCCCTATATCTTCATCTCTTTTAATGTAACATTTGCTACCAAAAACTCTGAAATACCTCATAGTAGGAGTGATGCCAAACCAAAGTTCATAAGGAGTCTTACCGATATTGCTTCTGATTTGAACTCGATTAAGAGTATAGACTGCAGTGCTGACAGCTTCTCTCCAATAGATCTGAGGAACATTTGCTTCCATCATCATGGTTCTAGATGCTTCCTGGATGGTCCGATTCTTTCTTTCAACTACTCCATTCTGCTGTGGAGTCCTAGGAGCAGACAACTGTCTCTTTATTCCATTTTTCTCACAGAAATCTATGAACTCACCGGATGTGAATTCTCCACCTCTATCAAACCTCAGACATTTCAGTTTTAATCCGGTTTCATTCTCTACCATAGCCTTGAATATTTTGAATTTCTCAAAAGCTTCTGATTTCTCTTTCAAAAAGGTTACCCACATCATCCGAGAGTAGTCATCAATTAGTAACATGAAGTATCTATCACCTTGCACACTTTTGATTCTTACCAGACCACAAAGATCAGTATGAACTAAGTCCAATAATTTGGTAGAAGACAGTTCCTTACTTTTGAATGTGACTCTGCTCAGCTTACCCAACTAACATTCTTTGCACAAACTATTAGTAGGTTTCACCAATTTTGGAAGATCTCTTACAGCTTGAGCATTGCTTATCTTGATGATATTATCAAAATTCACATGACACATCCTCCTATGCCATAACCAACTCTGATCAACTTGAACAAACAAGCAACTTTTACTAGTACCAACCAAGTGGAAGATGTTACCTTTAGTTTGAGTACCGGATGCAATCTCTATTTCAGAACTTTCAAAGATTTTGCACTTTCCATTCTTGAATTGGAGGTCATAGCCCTTGTCCACCAATTGTCCAACACTGAGAAGATTGTGCTTCAATTCTTCAACATACAAAATATTACCAATTTTGTTCCTTCCATCAAAAGAAATAGTTCCTCTACCTCTGATTCTACCAGTAGAATTATCACCAAAATTTACCACTCCTCTTTCATACCTTTCCAAATCTATGAACTTATTTTTGTCACCTGTCATATGGTGAGAGCATCCACTGTCAATCACCCAATCATCCTTTTCTTCAACTTGGGCAGCTAGAGCTCTTTCTACAACTTTATGATTGACAGATTCAGAGGGCATTGGATCTTCTTCCTTGATAGCAATGAACACCCAGTCACTTCTGGATTTGTCTCCTGTTTCTGATTCATCATTTATTATTCCTTCATCATCTCCTTCATGAGCATAGTAACAATTCTTTTGGAATCTTGATCTGTTAGAATTTGGCCTTGAAAACCTTTCCGAACACCTTGAGGCAAAATGACCAATCTTATTGCAGTTAAAACACTTAAAAGGCAATTTCCCTTCATACTTACCAGATCCTCTTGGTAGTCTTTTTGCAATAAGAGCTTCAAGGTGAGCAACTTCAGCTTCTTCTTCTTCTAGCGCTTTTCTTGCTTTTTCATACCATGATAGTTTCCTTGAAGAGTTCTCTCCCGGATCAAACCTTTGTTTACCTTTTACAGAGGCACTAGATTTGAATGCAGATTCAGTCTTTGGGGGTTCATCTCCAAACTCGGCCATTTCAAATGCAGCCAATTTACCTACCAATTGATCTCTTGTGACGATTGTGTGAGCTCTAAATTCTTTAATTACAGCAGCCTTGATTTTATAAGAAGCAGGAAGGTATCTGTGAACTTTGCCAACAATCTCATCTTCATTCAGGACTCCACCAACATTTCTAATTCCACAAACAATCTCATTTACTCTTGGCATAAAAGATGTGATATTTTCATCTTCTCTCATCTTCAGATTTTCAAATTTCCCTTTTAGACTCTGTAACCTTACACATTTAACATATTTGTCTCGTTCATGCAGAAGTTCCATTTTTTGCCAGATCTCAAAAGCAGTTGGTAGATCAATAACATTTGAAAGTTCTAAATCAGATAAAGCACTTAGAAGAGCCTCTATAGTCCACAGATTGTTTTCAGTATCTGTGATTTCATTTTGGATTTTCAGACCACCCTATGGAGGTACATATTGTGTTGTAGCCATGGTCCAGTACGCCATTCCCATACATTGCAAGTGACATTTCATGCGACCTTTCCAAAGATTAAAATTGGTTCCATCAAACTTCGGACTATCCTTCTTGTAAGACGACATCCTAGATCTCCTCAAGCGGTTAAGCTCTTTTTAAAGGAACTTGGCTCTAATACCAATTGTTAGACTTAGGGCACACAACTGAGAGGGGGGGTGAATCAGTTGTGCAAAAATTTCTTCCAATTAAACACTTAATTCCACTTTGTAATTTAGTAGTATAATAATAAATCAATCATGGAACATAAAGCAACAAATCAAGAGTAGAAACACATCAACACATGAGACACCAAGATTTTGATGTGGAAAACCCAGTTAAGGGAAAAACTACGAGGTGATTAACCCAAGATTGTATTCTCTATTAGAAGAATAGAAAGAACAAAATGGCACATGCCAATTAGGGCTCATTGCCTGAGCACACTGCTCACAATAGGCTCACTGCCTACAAGAGACATACTATCTACAAAGAAATAAGTATCACATACATGAACTGGAGAATAGCATCTTCACCATGCTTGATTCAGTTACATTTAAGCCCAATACTTTTGCGTTGCCTTTCGCACTCCTCCTTGATACCACTCACTCATCTCCACAAAGACAACTTTGAAATGACTTCACAATCCCTTCTTTATACAAGACATCAACTTAGGAATGATCATCTAAGTCGACAAACATCAACAAGAACATCCGCAGGATGTGCAACTCATCCGATCAGCCAATCTTAGAAAGAACACAATCATCCAGAAGATTTCTCAATCACGAGCTCTAACTTTAATGCGAACCATCAACACGAACTAGACACAATCTAAAGACCTCCACAAGCTTGCCTGAATCACCAAGAACATCCATACTTCATCTGCTTACTGAAATCCATCTCTCCTTCATCTGGAACCTCAAGAACACAGACTGTCATTACTGTCACAAAGGAATAGATGCTTGTGGACCTTCAAACCACAAACCAATTGAGTCGACACACCACAAAGACTTCCCCAACACTTCCTCAAATCTGCAGAACATGACAATTTATTTCCGGATCTGACCGGACCTTTCTGTAACACTCTGTCACCTCTGAACACCTACCAGAACCGGTTTTACTTGAGCGGCCACAACTTCTTCAGATCTTCATGCAGACCTCTGAAATCTCTACTGGACCACCTTAAGACACATATCTACAAACCCTTTAATCCACATCCTCTGATCTTCTTCCTATCTTAGACTATTGCCTTACTGTCATCGTTGTTCTTCACTGTTCCTGATTGAGACTAATTTTCTCAATATCCTCAGCACACAGCTCATCCGATCCTTATCATTAATGCAACAGGAGTATGTTGACATCAATGACAACACCGATTAGGCCCATACTTGCAACATGTTCGCTAGAAAATGTTGTAAAAATTGATCAACTAACTGCGAAAAGGAGTGTATTGAATTCAGAGGTAAAGAGCAAAACCATTCTAAAGCAGTATCTTTGAGAGATCATGGGAAAAGTTTTGCCAACAAGTCCTCTTCGAAACAGAAATCACTACACATAGCTATGAATGCTGCCACATGAGTATTAGGATCACCTTTTCCACCATATTTTTCAAAGCAAGGAATCTCAAACCTCTCGAGCATAGGAGTTCTCAAGATTGCATAGGATAGGGGATTAGGAGCATGATATGTTGGTAGATTAGGTTACAAATAATTTGTTAAATTTGTTACCTTTTGTTGTAAAGCAGTCATGCCCTACAAAAGTTGGTTGAGGATAGCATCATTGGGAGATGTGGTTTGTTGCGAGGAATTGGAACCAAAGTGAGGAGGTGATTGAGCTTGAGATGTGATAGGTGAAGACTATGAATAGGTCAATGGTGGTTGGACATAATGGTAGGTGGAAGGTGGTTGGGAATAGCTATATGTAATGGGAGGTTGAGAATAAGTGGGATGAAGAGGTGGTTGAGAGTAATTATTCATAGAAACGGTCACCGTAGGAACCAAATTTTGATAATCAAATCCCACATCTTTGTAATTAGTGCCATTAGGTACTCCAATAGCATTGGTAGCATTACTACAAGCATTTGCATCAGTTGTTAAGATCATTGATGTAAAGGTAGATATCCCCATAGTCGGTATAGGTGCTGATACTTATGTATGAGACGGTGACGACATGTTGTTAATAAATTTTGCACATTTAATCACCAACATGACATTAGTTTGCACGATATGTGTTAAACCCCAAATAACATTAATACCATCTTGTCCTTCTTTTATCAATTCTCTTACATGGTGAATTACAGGTACAGCTTCTTTAGCTATCCTCTCAATTTGCACATATTCTTAGAATTCAGCTAGGTTTTTATCAAGTTTATTACTTACTCTGTAGGTACATGTCCTACTACCTCAATAGTATCCTCAAAATCATGAAATACTTGATCTTCCACAGTGGTTGTATGAGGTATCGTATCTTGCAAAATTTGTGTTTCTCCTTTTGTAAAGAAGCTATTCAATGGATTGTCAGAGATAGGGATCTCGTTTTCTTCAAGAGCACTAGATCCCATTAGTGTTCTACTTCTTCTTAAAGGGGTATTGTTTTTAGGGCAGTAGGTCATAAAGCTTATACAAAAGCACACAACATGTAATGCACAGATTAATAAAATAAACCCTAAGAGAAGGATGTGTTTAAGATCCAAAAATGCTTGATTTTTTTCAATGCAAAGATATGAAAGTGAGAGGAACCTCCTCCAACAATATAATGAAAAATGCATGAAATAATAGAAATAGCAGAACATAGAAGGAATTTATTGATCGCAGGCCACTTTGAGGGGGCAACCTCCTTTAAGCAAGCTCAATACAATAAACTTGTAGATGCCTTCATTGGCCTCAACACGTAATTATATACTAAGTCTAATCTAAACAACTATTACTTCCCATGAATGTGGGATAATACAATATACTCACGGGATGACTTACAAAGCATATGTGTCCAAATGTAATATACTAACAAAGTAAAGAGAAGGGTTAAACATGGGTTCCTAACATCCCCTCCCTCTTAGAAAAGCTTTGTCCTCAAAGCGTAAGATGTGGAAATTGTTGCTGAATCTGAATGAGTGGTTCCCCTGTAGCAATCTCTAGGTGCATTTCATGCCACTGAATTAAGACCTGTGTGATGGATTGGGAGCGAAGAAGACAAGTGCCCCTGTTGAGGATTACCTCTAGCGCCAAAAGGATGGATCCTTCATTATCCAGTTGTGGTAAAACAGTTTGTGCTCTTTCGTTGGCGCCAAGACATTTCTTTAGACAAGAGACATGAAATATTGGATGAACGCAGGGAGAAGGAGCCAGCTTATGATCCCCAATTTGATCTTGGGTGTGGAGAATCATGTCAACTACCTGAACTAGTGAACTACTGGGGGAGTATGGAAGGAGCGCTGATGGTGCCTGACCATAGACTGCTTCATATGGAGTCATGTTAGATGCAATGTGGTAGGAGGTATTGTACCACCATTAAGTGAGAGGGAGCCACTTTTCCCACTGATGCTGTTGTTCTGAGGTATCACATGTAGCCACAATTTGTTGAATTGCCCTGTTCATTCCCTTCCAAAAGAAGTGACACCATGCCTGCACATAAGTTTTGAGGAACCCAGAGTGCCCTACCGATGGAGAAACATAGAGTTCATAGAAGATAGTCTACGGGACAAATTCCAACCAATTTGGAACATACATAGAAATAGTTGAAAGAGAAGCTTGGTCATCGCATGTGTGAGAAAGAGAATCCGCCACAAGATTGTCCTTACCCTTCTTGTAAGTGATCTCATAGTCATAACCCATGAGCTTACTGATCCATTTTTGTTGTGCTTGGGAGGAGACCCATTGTTCCAAGAAATATTTCAGGCTCTGGTGAGCAGCCCTGATGCAAAAATGATTCCCCAGTAGGTATGGCTGCCACCTTTGTACTGCATGCAAAATAACCATCATTCGTTGTAGAGTCGAAGGAGTAGTGGAGACTAAGGATGGTTGCATCTGAATGGAGTGAAGCTAAGTGATGACAACATGTGAATTCTTCTTAAGAAGCTTTTCTAGGCGATGTGAACTTATGATGCTGAGAGACCCCAGTTGTAAGCCCTTTAATGTGTATTTGTGCATATTGTTTGAAAACTGCATCCAAAGTTCAACAAAATCCCATAAGATGGGTCCAAGTGTACGTAACCATTGGGCACCCAAAACCACATCACATCCACCTAAGGGCAAGGCAAACATGTCAGAGTGCATGTTATAATCTCCAATAGAGATACGCACATTGAAACACTTCCCTTTGCAAGGTAATGTGCCCCCATTGGCAATCATGACTTCAAAGTTTGAGCAAGGATGAACAAAACAATCAGCCTGTTTGGCTATTCGAGGGTCAATGAAGTTATGAGTACTACCAGAATCAATGAGTATTGTAAGAGGGAGCTTCTTGAAGTAACCCTTGACCCGCATGGTTTGTGAGGCGGTGACTCCTGCTACGGCATGGAGAGAGATCTCTGGGTGGTCTTCCTAAGAAGTAGGGTCAACAAGTGACTGCTGAGTTGCAACCTGATCATCTACTGTATCTTGAGCATCTGCATAAACTTCAATTTCAGGCAAAGACTACACATCCAAGAGATAGAGCTTTTGCTCAACACATCTGTCCCCGAGTGAATTTGTCATCACAATTATAACAAAGCCTTTTTTCTCTACGTGCCCACATCTTTGCTTCAGTCAAATGCTTGATAGGAGTTGTTCTAGGAGCTAGCATTATTTGAGTGCTTTGGGGATCCATATTTCTGAATGGAACAAAATTAGATTTGGATTGTTGTTGAGTTATGATCTTGTCCTCTGCCAACTTAGCCAACCCTAAGGCTTCCATCATTATGCTTGGACAGAACATTTTAACCTCAGAGCAAATTGCATCCTTCAAACCACTGACAAAACAACTCCTGAAGAATTCATCAGACAATCCCTCTATGTGATTGGCCAGTTTTTCAAATTCTATCTGATATTCTCTCACAGTGCCTATTTGGCGTAGTTTTGTGAGTGCTCCTATGAAGTCATCAAAAGCACTAGGGCCAAATCGTTGCAAAATGAGCTTGCAAAAATCTATCCATTTTGGCTCTTCATGAGCTTTGATGTACCAACGGAACCATTGAAGGGCTTCATGTTCCAAATGAAAGGAGGCAAGTGAGACTTTGTTGACATCAAAAGTATTATGCAGATTGAAATATTGTTGTGCCTGGTATATCCATCTAGTCGGATCATCACCATTGAAGAAGGGAAAATCAAGCTTCGGTCCACGAAAATTGCCGGAAGAAGAAAACCCTATATCTGCAGAAGACTCTGGCTACTGTCTATTGTTCATGGCTAAATGCTGAAGATTGAGCCCGAGAATTTTTTCATCCATATCTTGGAGTTTGGTCTTGATGGCTACAAGTTCCTCCTCCATGCTTTTTGCTCCTGCGCGGGTGACAACCATAACTAGGATGTTTTTTTTTTTTTGGAATGGGTAGAAAAACAAAAACAAAAAAAAAATTAGTAAAGGAAAATTTGGATTTGGGAAAAACTCTTATAGGTAATTGGGGTTTGACTAGGTTTTGGACACTTTCTAAGGGACAAGGAAGCAGAAAATGGGGATTTCAGAAGCGGGGTGAAAGAATGGGAAAATTTGTCCAAGAGGGACAAAGGAGCAGAAATAGGAAATGAACACTGTGGCAAAATTTCAAGGCGATTGGGTGAGAATCAAAGAAGTTATGGAAAACCCTAAAAATAGATAAATGTGGGATTTCTGGCTTCGATAAGTGGAATTTGGGATAGGGTCCTCAAGGAAGGAAATATGCAAAATGGAATTTCAGGGGTTCCAGTGAATTTTCAAAGGAAACGGAGCTAAAGCAAGGAAGATATGGTGAAAAAATAAAATTTTTTTTTCTCTGGAAATGATCTACAACAGAATCTGCAAACGGCTCTGGACAGATTCAATCTACGATTTGTCAGCTAGAAATAGATATGGGCCCCAGGTATGTTCGGCTTCCTAAAGGTTCAGGGGATTCACTCAACTACCAATGTTGTCTAACGGCTTGTGTATTGGGGCAGTACCCCTCACTCCATGGCTCAGGTAAAATTGATAATCGCTTTGCCACAAACGACAGCTCTTGGTTTACCTCACGAATGGGAAGTAGTCAATGAGGTAGGGGTCGTTGCCTTTTTTGTTGGCAGGTCCTCTCAATGGGCCAACTACTTCGAGGTTCTTGTGGTACTCCTCACAATGAGTTTTAGGGCTATGCCCAAGCACTTCCCATAGTTAAGTGGATAGGGATTATTCCCTAATCTAAACCTGCAATTGAAATGAACAATACAGATGCAAAGAAAAAAGAACTACTGCAATAATCACAGCGCCTGGAGGCTACTGCGAAAAAAAATTTAGCAGAAATTCCACCCAGCGAGCCCAAGAAAGCACTCCGATACCAGATGAGAGGAACCTCCTGCAACAATATAATAAAAAATGCATGAAATAATAGAAATAGCGGAACACAGAAGGAATTTATTGATCGCAGGCCACTTCGAGGGGGCAACCTTCTTTGAGCAAGCTCAATACAATAAACTCATGGATTCCTTCATTGGCCTCAAACATACTTATATGCTAAGTCTAATCTAAACAACTATTACTTCCCATGAATGTGGGATAATACAATATACTCACGAGACGACTTACAAAGCATATGCGTCCAAATGCAATATACTAACAAAGTAAAGGGAAGGGTTAAACACGGGTTCCTAACAAAAAGAAAAGGTGTTGTAAGGAATTTGATTAAGGGCAGAAAATAATATGTCTATTTTCAGTCCAATAAAGCAATAAAATCCTTCACAACATGTTTTTGATGCACATCTAAAGTCCAAACCTAGTGAAGATGCCCTAAAATATGCAATTTTTCACAATTTTTCAATCCCAAGACCTAATGAAAGAGGTGTTGTAAGAAATTTTAGGAGGTGTAGAAAATAATAGCAGTAATATCAGTCACCTCAAGCCATAAAACTAGTCACAACATGCTTGGAGTGCAAATCTAGGTCAAACCCTAGGGCAAATATAGCAAAAAAGTGTAAATTTTCACCAAATTTTTAATTTAAGAGCCCAATAAAAAGATGTGAATATTTTTAGGAGGGATAGAGGATAATAACCCTGATAACAACCAATTAGTGCAAAAATATTCTTCACAACACACCTATGGTGCAAATCTAGACAGTCGATAAGGCCAAATCTAGTGAAAATCAAGGTTTTTCAAGCCCTAGGTTTGAGATCTTAATGCAAAATGCTATATGAATGTCTTGTAATATGATTTATGATGAAAAATAATTCTAATCAGATCTGAAAATGATTTCCAAGTTCTATGATGTAAAATGCAAGTGCAAATCTAATGAAAAGTCAATGAAAAATGCTAGTTTTTGTTGAAATTTTCTATGTAAAAATGCAAATTTTTGAGATCTAAATACAAGTTTACACTAAAATGCAACACTATAGCCAAATGAAAATTTGAATGAGTGCCTAAGACTAGTAGAAAAATCTGAAACAAGATTTTGCCTACAAACCCTAGTTTTTGGAATTACTAGGTTATATGAAAAATTCAAAATTTCTAACAAAACCCTAGGAATTTTATGATGAAAATGCAATGCAAGTGATTGAATTTTTGTAATTTTTTAAAATTTAGCTTAGATCTAATGCAAAAATCAGAAATTTAATGAAATTCAAATTAATTAATGCCAAATGCAAACCCTAGAATGCAATTTTTTTCAAATGTTTTAAAATTTTCTATTTTTTTTGGTATTTTTTTCCAATGCAATAAGATGAATGATGAAATGAATGAATGAAATGACTACAAATCTGAAGCAAAATACTCATTAAGGTGCCAAAAAATCCAACAACACGGGTTCACCAAAATGTTTAGGGGAAAATTTGATAGATTGTTAAGTGGGTGTTTGGTTTGTTTGTATATACCCTCTTTTCACCGTAAACATTCAAGGACCTTGGGTCGAGTAGAAATCTACTATCAGGCCCTTGATCATAGTGGAATGTAGGGAAAATTGGATTTGTGTAACTTGATTTCTTGATTATACCCAATTATGCTTAAAACCCTAATTCTGCAAATACAGAAGCAAATAGACAAATAACTCAAAATGTTGCTACAGGAAGATGTAAAATGATAGATAAATGCGTACCAATTTTTGAAATTTGGGAAGAAGAATTGTCAGGGACTAATGAACGGGTGCCCTAGTCCAGTGCCCTAATTTTTGTCGGGATCTAGGAACTTGATCTGCAACCTATTCCTGTTGTCTCAGAGATTTCCCCGTTGTGGACTCCAGAGGACTAATGAGCGGGCGCCTGAGTCCAGGGCCCTATTTTCAACTCTAATCTGCGATTCTGACACTCTGCAACACTCTCCTACAACTCCACTTTTCTTGCTTCTTCAACATGTAACCTGCAATCATAGAAAAATGGGGAGGGAGTTGTGGTGTTTAGAGGCTTGCCTCAGTCAAACCCCGGATAGACATTCAAGTCTTCCGAACACCGTTGTCAGATAGAGAGTGTGTGCCCTTGGGAGGTAGAGGCAAAATCCAAATGATGAACAATCAAAAGCATAATTGATATCACCGTGCAGTGAAGATCTCATGGAAGGAAGAAGCTCTTCATGCTGTGAGGAGATGGATGCTCAAATCTACAAATACAAACACATAAACAACACAAAGTCTTCTCTTCTGCACAATGAATGCCTTGAATCACTTTCACAAGAATGCATGATGATCACAATTGCCATCTAGTTTCAAATGAATGCCTAAACATGCTTAAATATGTAATTACAAACATTCCTACCAAGAATTTTGTAATTCAAACTTACCGTGTCAGCCTAGGAACCAAATAACAGTCATAAACTGACACTTAAAATTTGGGCCTGACCCAAAATAGGGTAGGACTAGGGTGTGGGCGCCCAAGTCCTCCACCCCTATTTTGGGCAAGACTTAGCTCAAGGGATCCCCTAGGTCCCATTCACCATGAAACTTAGGGTTCATCTCATCAGGATGCCAAAATATGATGCAAGATGTCATAAATGCAGATTAAAGACCCAGGAGCTAAACCTTAAGAGGGAAACACCCCCAATGGGACATTTTTTGATGTTACAGTAATTAAGGCAAAGGTGAATACAACATAGCAGAGGTGAAGATATGAAATGCGCAAAATCAGTTTAAAGACAAGTATTAAGCAAGAATAGTAGACTGCACCATCAACATACAACAGATGTGTTCTTAAAAGTCCTCATATCTATATCATCATCATTATAAATTCAATAGCAGTGAGCTGAATATTCTAGGAGTGGTAGCTTCCCTGGGTTGTAGCCCTAAATCAAATTGTATGTCAGGGAGTCGTTGCTTCCTTGGGTTGAAGCCCTAAAATAATGTTGTAATACTTTTGCAATGAGCATAATATATTGTGAACTAATTCTCATCGTGGTTTTTCCCTATTATAGGGTTTTCCACATAAAATCTCTAGTGTTATGTGTTGATCCTTGAATTGCATGTTTTCCCTTATGTTTTCAAAGTGGTTTAGTTTCATTAGGAAATGTTTGAGTAAACTTTTTAAGTGTGCTAATTCACCCCCCCTCTCAGCATCCCATTGTGTTCAACAATATTAAGACATGTTTTATATAAGTTAGCCTCGCCAATTTGGATCATCTATCAGTTTATCAAATTTCTTCACAACTTGAGCACTTACAGTGTTCATTTGAAAGGACGAAACCCCTTAGATTCTTGGAGATCAGAGGATGAAACCTCTTTGGTTTCTTAAGAACAATCTCCTAGAAAGATTGTATTTGCACTTAAGATTTTGTGTGAATTTCATTGAGTGGATTTCAATATAGTTTTAGTATTTTTGTTATTGTAGGATTTTGGAGTTGGGATCTATAACATTCACCATATACTTTTAGATCTTAATACCATATATATTTCTGCACTTTTCAATAAATATCAGTAATTTGCTACATATTTGAGTAATACAAATTAGCTCCAAAATTTTGATGAAGTTATGTTTTATATATGTAAACTTTGAATGATTCTACGTCATAGTTTATGAAAAATTAACATTATATGTTTCAATATTTTGGCATTAATTTGTGTGGAGTTTATTATAGGTGTTTTTACATATATTTTGAATTAATATCTATTGAGAATATATTTCAAATCTAAAAATATCTACACAATTATATATTTTGGGTCATTACACATTACTCTCCTTGAAATACTTTTATCAATAGAGATGTTTTACCAATGCAATTCAAACCTTTTTCCATATTGCCAACATCTTTCTATAGTTGTGTTTTCCTATTTTCTATGAAGTCTACACCCAACAATTGTAATTTCTTCTTCATCTCATCATGGGTAAGTATAATTTCTAATAGTTGGGCTTTACCAATTGTATCATTCATGTTTAAAGTGCTTGTCAAATATTTGCTTGGAATTTCTATTCAATGACCCCTTAGAAACCTAATTCTATCCAACATAAGATTTTAATTTTTTTATATCAATCCCAACTAAATGATTACAATATTTTTCTTAGGAATTTTTTCATTAAGCTCTTTAATTAAATTCACATATGTATCTGTAGAGGGAAGAAGTTGATATCCCTCTCCAATATTGAATGTATGAGGTTGGGCATCATCAAGAATATGAAGTTAAGTCTCCTCTCCAACATGAATATGAGCATAGGCCTCCTTTCTAACATCAATATGTAGTTGGGACTCCTTTGCTCTAATATCCAAATGAGGTTGGGCAACTACTCTTGTTTATATATGTTGATCATCTTCATATTTTTGAGATCATAAGTGTTATAAGTTTATAGTTTCAACTTGTATTAAGTATGAATCAAACTAGTTTAGATATGGGAGAGGCATATACCTACATTAAACTATCATGTGTGATAATGTAGGATGGCTAAATTATGGTAATTAAGGGTAGTTCAAAGGGGATGAAATACTTAGAAGTGTATGAAATTGGATATATTTTTAATGGATAAATCTTAGATACATAGGCTTGAACAAATAGGAAGAGATGAATAACTTAGTAATATAAAAAAGAGCAATAAGGGATAAGGACTTATAAATAAGTGTAAAAATATGAATGGGTGGGATTGATGGTTGTAAGATAAAGAGAGTGTTGGGAAATGTTAAGAGAGTGTTGTGAAGTTTATACTTAGGACCATGTAAAGGCTATTCGAAAGAAGAGCTGAAAGGAGCGAAGTAGTAAAATATGGGAAAGGGGTATGAAAGTGTGTAACAAAGTGGAGGGGTCTTGTGATAAACTTAAGGAATGCTACAACGAATTGAAGCCTATTTTAAAATAGTAGAAAATGGGATTAGATATTCATGGGTTCTTGTTAAGAAAATAAGTGTTACATGGATAAAGAGTGTAAAACTATGACAATTCAATATTTCAAAGAAAGATAACTTAAGTGTTGGGAAGAATTTGGGTAGGCATTTAGAAAACTAAAAGGTACACAAAAGTAGCATGATGGGTGGGATTGATGGTTGTAATTATAACTTGAGAGTGTTGGAAAATGTTAAGGGGTTGTTGTGAAAGTTATAGTAGGACTATGAAAGGGTTAGGGAAAGAAGAGGATAAATGATGAAGTAGTGAAGTGTAGGAAAGTGGTGTATGAATGTGTTGTACCAAAGTTGAGGGGCCTTGTGAAAAATTCAAAGAGTGATGTAACGAATTGAAGCCCATTTTAAAATTTTAGGAAAGGGGATAAGATATAAATTAGTGAGATTTAAGAAATGCTCATCATTGTGAATGTTTGGGAAAGTGTTGTAGGGATATGTCTCTAGTGAAAAAGATAACTTTTAAAGTATTCAAAAATTAGGTGTTTAGAAAAACATATATTTAGGTTTTGGAATGTGGTAAAGAGGCATCAAGTAAAAAATTGACAAGTACACTTGAAGGTAGTATAAGAGGTGTGGTTGATGGGACTTGTAAGAAGAAAGAGAGTGTTGAGAAATGTTAAGAAATTACACTTGTGAAAGTTATAATTTAGGACTAGGTAAGGGCTAGGGGCAAGAAGAAGAGACAATGATGAGGAAGTGAAGCACTTATGAAAGGGGTAGAGGCTGACAACAAATGCAAGACTTGGATAAAATAATATAATGTGGAAAAGCACTAGTGGTTGACCCGAAAGAGGAAAATGATCAAAGGCTTAATTCTAAAGAAACAAAATTTGGGAAAAAATTACATTGATACACATAAGAGATGAACAAGAAGAAAATGAAAAAAGAATGAAGGCTTTAACAAAGTTTATTTGGTATGTGAACTTACAACTATACTAATCTCATTCATAAATAATGTAACTATAAAGAATAGACAATTCCTATAGTCCAATATCTCATCTCCAAGGTATAGTGTGAGTAACTTTTGGGGCTAGCCACTTAGCAATGCTTCTCAAATTATAGATACTTGAAGGCTACATAGGGCTAGGTTTTGAAAATATTCTTATGAGTTCTTCCAATATAGTCAAAGGTACGAGAAAGCTCAAAGCCATGTACAAAGGTTGTTTGAAGCCTAGATATTGGAGTTTAAACCATTCACTTCATTAAACCCCTATTGGTAAACAGATTTGTCACCGCGAAGTAACCTTTAGAAATGACTCGTTGCCCTTAGAGCGGTGATTAAATTGTCCCAATAGTTGGATAAGTTGTTATTGAATTATCATCTTTCCTCTGCGTTTGAGAGGGGTAGTTCCCTCGTAAGATTGGTTTTTTAGTAGTTTTGTGTACTTTTAACCTGAAAGTACATAAAGGAGAAAACACAAAACTAGGAAAAGATGACTAACAGAAACCCCAACAGTAGACATACAAAAACCAATTGAGATTCCACAACTAATAACAATTATGATTCTCCTAGAGGTGTGAATTTTCTCCTAGGTTGATAGTTTGTAAACCATGATTCAGTGTTTCATGGTTTGTTTTGTGGGGGGTTACTTTGTGGGCTTGTTAAAGTGAAAATTGGTTGTTTTGGTGCCACATTTTTGGCATCAACCAGCCCACCATTCATGATGTTTTTATTCTTAGTCCAAAACCATGGTTTATCTATGTTGACATTTGCACTAGGAGTGTCCTTGTAAAGTTTGATTTGACCTTTCACTATCAACACCTTTTCAATGAGTAAACCCATCTCAATGACCTTGCTAAAAGAAGCAGGGCATTGTATTTGGATTTGTTAGCTGTGGTTAGCATGGAGGTTGTGAACAAGCATTTCCAACATTTTTTTTCTGGTATTTGATGTGGACATTTCCTTGCCAATTGTCTCCATCTTTGTAAGAAAGAGGCAAAGGATTCTCCACCCTTTTGTTTAGTGTTACAAAGATCTAAAAGTGAGATGCCATGCTCAATGTTGTAGGAGAAGTGTATGAAAACTTGTCCACTAGTTCATTGAAGGTTCAAAAGCTAGGAGGTAGTCTAGAGAACCACTCCATAGCTTGTCCTCCCAAGCTCCTTAGGAATAGTCACATGAGATAGGTATCATTGTGGGTGACTTCAAGGCATGCTGCACTAAATTCCCTGATGTGATCCCTTAGATCACCCTTTTCACGATATTTTTCAAATTTTGGTACCTCAAACTTTGAGGCAAAGGGTATCATGATCAAGGTCTTGTCAAAAGGATATGGTGAAATATCCTCTCGAGAATAGTGTTTTGTTGATGATCCAGTTTGAATGTCTACAAGCTGTTGCTACAAGGCTTGAATTTGTTGTGTCAATAAGCCTAGAGGACTTGGAGAGTCGATGGTTGTTTTGCTTTTGTCTATGCTTCTTTCTTCTCATGTGCTTTCATCAGGGATTCTTTATTCTTCAGTTTCCTTTAACACGTTGACATCAAAGTCTTTCGGGAGTTTGGTTCCTTGTGTCGCTAGGTAAGAAAAGAATTTGCTAGGGTCTTGTTTAAGCAATTTGTCCATCATACATTGGAACTTTTGGTCTTGTTGAGCTACTAGAACGTCCTCATGAGAAATCTCCTCATCACTGTTGTGAGGGGATGGGACAATCTTGTCAGATGTGCCTGCCATTGCAAGTTGTTTTTGTTTTTGGGATCTAGTAAGAACCATGCAATGTGAATTGGGATAGGGTGGTGTGAGATTGGAAGGTTTGACAAGGTGTGCTAGGAGGTTGCAGTGAAGGGGATGCTTGTGGTGATGAGGTTCGAACAAGGGTTTCCTTAGACCAATAGTGTCAAAAAAGGTGGTTGATACAAAATGGTAGCCAAAAGTAAGGATGATCGAAATCCAATTACTTGATATAGACTAGTTTTGTACAAGCCACTAGTGAAGTTCTGAAGGATGATAGGTCCTTGATAGTGGAGACTTACTATGTTTGTTTGAGGTTGATGTGATCTAGAATTGTTTTGCACTAACTTGGTTTTGATACGTGGTTTGAATTTTGGGAAATTTTAGTAAAAAGGTGGATGAGATGACTGATGAAAAGGAGGGTATGCTATGGAAATGGATGGGAGAAGCGACTGCACGGTAACTCTAACCTTAGAAACTGAAACAAGGCTGAAATGGGTACTCAGTAATGTTGAAAATTTTCTCTCAAAGGACCAAGAAATGCTCACTATCATGAATGTGGAGCGACAAATGCACTGGAATGGAAGGTAAAAGTGCCACAAGTCAGAAATATGTGCAGCTCTGGTAAAAAACAAAAGTGCAAGAATAGACAATAAATGTGTGGAAAGTCAAAGTATATGTGCAACAGGTCGAAATGTATGCACAACTCTACATTTTTTATTGATTTTGCAATGTTTTTGGCACGTTTGGCGATGTTTTTGGTTTTCTTTGGCTAAAATTTGGTCTTTTTGATTTGATTTTTTTCACCTATGGCAAGAAAAGCACAACAAACACAGAATATTTTCATGGTTTTTTATTTTTTAAAGATTTTTTTTACTTTTTTGACTAAAAATAGGTACAAATCCTAGGATGGTAGGGGCAATGTAAATTGAATTCTCACTTAATTTTTACACCAGCTATGTTATTCAAAGCAGATAACTTAGGAACTTGGGATGCGGGCTCCCCCTTACAAGTGCACAAACTTCTCTAGTACACCAAGTTTTGGGTTCCCAAGGCTCACAAACCTTGAGATTTCCTTGTTATCTCTACTATTGAACCGTAAGAAAGTGAGCCATCTTAGGAAGATGATAATCGCTCTTTCGAACACTAGTTTATAGGGGATTTTGGCTTCTAAAACAATGGATAAGTAATAAGGGCAACCATTCAAGTGGTTATACGTGCGGCAGTGCTACTCTCCGTTATGGAGTCTCCCAGCTTTCAAGGGTTGCGCCTTGGAGGGTTTTGGGGGAGGTTGGCTGTTGGTATAACTAATCAGCACTTATTGCATGAAGCTTTCACTCCAAGAACAATTTATTTTTAGTGGCTAGGTAGAGCTTGGCTTTAGCTTGTTACCATTGAAGGTCGTTCCCACTTGGACAGAAGGATATCCAAGGGCAAGCCTCTCTAAAGGAAACACATGTGAAATGATATGTTTGGCATTTTGGTCACCCAAGATAGGGGAGAGCATAGGCCTAGTATCATTCCAAACACACAGAAGATAATGGTTCTTTTCCCCTAGTTAAAATAAAAAAGACTAAATGAGTTAAGCTACTTGGGCACAAACACGATTTGTTAACTTTGAAAGAAGAAAGATAGCAATGGTTCAATTTTATATCTTTCTAGTAGGGACTACATTTGAGTTGTTGATGTAAAAAGATCAAATTACAATCCTCCTAGTTAGAGCTAAATGAGATTTGCATGAACAATCCAATTACTTTCCTTGCTAATTAGATCTAGAGATGAGTTAACAAATGCACCTATATGACTAAACTAGCCCCTATCCTGCAAGAAGATCTAAGAATATTCCTACGAGAAATGTTAGCGTTAGCAAAATCACAAGAAATAACTCCTAAAATCATTATCAGAACAAATGTGCAGCTAGAGAGCATATATGCGTAGACACATAACACAGATGCGCAAATCTGGTATATGCATTGTTACAGAGAATAAATACGTTGCCAGAGAGAATATATGCGCAATTTGGAGAAATGCACTATTACAGAGCACAAAAGTGCAGAATCAGAGAACATATGTGTAGTTTAGATAAATGCACTGTTACAGAGCACAGAAGCGTTATTACAATGAATAGATGCGCCGAATCTCTAGATGCATTGAAACAAAGCTCAGATGCATGTTAGAAATGAACAGATGCACCTAATCCTCTTGTGTACGGAACCTAATGCACAAAAACTTAGTTTTGAGGTTAAATTGGGGCAAGGCCCCACAGTGGGTGCCAAAAATGTTACGAGAAAATGTGGATAATATATCAATGATTAATATGAACCCAATAACTCAATAGAAATTGCAATAACAAAGATTCAAAACAAAGAAATATACCTTGCAAACCTTATTCCATTGTTCGCATAATCTCAATCGATCTTTGTATGTGAATGAAGCCCTCATAAAGCACACTTCCTTGCTTTGTTCTTCAAGATGACAATAGAGAAATGACTATGATACTTCTTGTAATGAAGAGGAGCTTCAATATAATAAAATTAGTGATTGCAAGCTATGGAATGGATTTGGGTGCCAAAGGCGCACTGTTAATTCTATAGAGTAAGTTTACTAAAGGCTTGGATGATTGAAATGGAGGAATAGGGGTTGTACTTATAGACTTGTGAGAGAGAAGATCAATGGTTGAGAATGAACAAGAAGATCAACGGTTGAGGAAACTTGAGGGGTGTGCGCGAATAGGAAGAGGACAAGTGTCCTATTCCTTCATGCATTGGAGTAGTTAACAAAAATAGATTGAGGAGTTAACTGAGTGGACTGATCAGTTAATAGAATAGACTAATCAGTTAAGTGAGTTGATTGATTAGTTAATTGACTGGAACTAGAGGATAAATAGGACATGTGGGTGACGGAACAACTAATTAAATATTAAAATATTTAATTAAGTGTGCACATGGATTTACATGGATTAATTTTGGTGTTAATCTATTTTTAAGAAGAAATAGATAATCTAAATAAATGTTTTGATTTATTTAAATATAGAGGATGTTAAGTTTAGAAGAACTAAATAAATAATTGGACATTATTTAATTTAGAATGACTTTAGAATTTAGAAGAGGTAATTAAATAATTTGATATTATTTAATTTAGAGGAATTTTGGAAGAATTAATTAAATAATTTGGTATTATTTAATTTAGAAGAACTTGCAGGTTTTTAATTAAATAAATAAATTTATTTAATTTGGAGAAATATGAAGGATTTAATTAAATAAATAATTTTAGTTAATTTTGTGGAGTAATGTGAATCAGATAAATAAATTGATTTGTTTATTTATTGATAGAGGAATTAAACTGAAATAAATATTAGAAATATTTATTTAGACAAAGTCGTGTCATTTTTAGGTGTATACAATTATTATTTGAGGTGAATCTATTTTTCAAAGAGAAATTATAATTGTGTTTAGATTTGTAGTTTGTTGTCCCTCTTAAAAAGATATAATTATTTAAGGGAAGATTTTTTATGCTTAGGAAGCGGTCCCATGGGAGGGGGCTTCCTAAATTATCTTAGTCGTGCTACTAAGATTTTTTAGGAGCATTTTTAGCAGGTGGTGCCGGTATACTTAAAATTTTAAGCTCTAAATTTTATGGAAGTTGGGGGTCTCATGAAGTTTTTTTAACAATAGTTTATGCTAAATAATTTAGTAGAGATTTTTAACCAGCTGGGGAAATAAGAATATAAATTGGAAAAATTCCCTCCAAATTTTCCCCTAAGCTGGTGGGGGAAAGTTTCAACCCCACCCCATCTGCACCTACTAAAAAATAACCTCCTAAACAATAGCTGCTCCTATTTTGGAGGAAAAGATTTAGATTTAAGCATTAGCAAACTTTTTTGAGTTCCATATGGGGCCCTTTGCTCCACAAAAATAGTTCCTCTAGCATCTCCATGGGACCACTTCCTTAGATGGCTTACTTTGTGTGGGATAGCCCAGTTTGGATATGTTCTCTTCTTTTAAATATTAATTTGTCATGTAATGTGCCGTTCCTGTTTGTATTTTTAAAAGATCTTTTTATGTGTTTTTATTTTATTTTATTGTGTGATCTTTCAAACTAGATAGAAGAATGCAGAATGGGTTTTAAGTTTTCCTGCAGATGTGTTATCGAAGCATACAATATAGAGCATAGAGAGAAAACCTAGAAAAAGTACAATAGATATAAAGAAAATAACAAAGACCCAGATAGAAGAATAGCCAAATATGAATTACTGTGTCATACCCATATCCAAAAATGTAACTTGGTACATGTGCTGAGAGTGCACTAGCAACTGGGTATAGCAAGAATCACTCCAAACTTCAGAAAATATGAGATTGAGCTTACAAATGATATCAGCAATATAAATGGGCTCTAAACACCTCACACAATGTAAAATATGTGACACCCACAAAGAAAATGATACTCTAAGACTCCCACGCTACTCATTGAGTAGTACAACCATGGCTAAAAATGCAAACAACAACTATGAACAATGCCCACATAATAAACTACCTTCAAACCCTCTGAAATGTGCACTCAACAATAATAGAGAAATGTTATATATCAAATCATCTCAAAACTCCTCCGAATAACTCCATTCCAAACACAATGTGAATGCTGAATACATCCACTGTTAATGGCATCGTTGGGTGGTCTCTCACACCTGTAGAATGCCGTTACCTATGGAGTTTTCCATCTCCACAAGCCTCTGGTTCAAATCCTCAAACCCTCACAATAGCAAACTCTAGTAGAGCTCACAAGAAGAAAATATCATAAAGCAAGCATATTGCAAAATGAGCCCTCCAACACCTTTTATAACTTCCTCCAAGCCCATCACCCCTTTTTGGAGGGAATTTCCATTTGTTTTATTATTTAATTTTCATCCCCTTATGACTCCCATGGATGCCAACCTCCTAGAGGGTCACTTTTAAGTTATAACTTATTTTTATAAAGTGACCATATAATATTTATTTGTAAAGTCCTAATAAATAATTATTTTAAATTTTGGACTTTAAAATAAATATGAAGATAGTGTCAGAATGCCATGTTCTTTAGCTCATCAGAAAGGTCTCGACGAGACGCTTTTGACCCCACTCTAAAAATCCTGAACCGACATTGGACTTGAACTTACTAAAAATAGTAACACTCAAGATCAACTAGGCCAACTGGATCCTTTAAACTCGAACCATCTTTTCCTCCACCGACAAAACCTCCAATGCCAACTAACCTGAGTTACCTAAACAAACTTCTAGTCCACGAGAACTCTATGATGGACTACTCATGAGTCTAGAAGGGGATATTATAGTCTGCCCTCCCTAAGATTGCTTGCCTCAAGCAATCTCAAGTTAGGATGCTCTAATATCTGCTCATTCTCCCAAGTAGCATCCTCCATTGGCAGGTTCTTCCATTTAACCAAGTACTCTCTAATGATCCTCCTCAAATTATGTTGCTTGGTATCAATTATAGCCTCGGGTACCAGTATCAACTTCCCCTCTTCATCAAGAGGAGGCAACTCCGTTGATGGTGTCACATTATGACCTAACACCTTCTTGAGGTGGGATACATGAAACACATTATGTACCCTGCTACCTGCTGGAAGCTCCAACTCATAACCCACTTCTCCAATCCTCTTGGAGATCCTGAAAGGTCCATAGTACCATGGCTTCAACTTCTCTGCCCCACTTTTCTTGAGAGTGGGCTGTCTATAGGGTTGTAGCATGAGATACACCATGTCACCAACCTTAAAACACCGCTTAGTCCTCTGCTGATCTGCATACTACTTATGTTGATTTTGAGCCTTATGTATGTTCTCCTTCAAAGACCTCATGATGTCCTAACTCTCCTGGAGAAGGTCTTTGGCCTTCGGTACTCTACTATCACCAAACAACAAATCAACAAAGCTCAGTGCCTCATACCCGTACAGGGCCATAAATGGTGACATCTGAATAGACATGTGGTATGTGGAATTGTAACAATACTCTCCCATATGAAGCCACTTAAGCCATGCCTTTTGCTACCCTAAAACATAGTTTTAGAGGTATCATTCCACCCATTTATTAACTATCTCCGTCTAACCATCTGTCTGAGGCTGGTAACTTGTATTGGGCGTGAGCTCTGTCCCTGTCAACCTAAAGAGCTCCTGCCAAAAATTACTAAGGAACCTAATGTCCCTATCACTAATAATGTTCCGAGGCAACCCATGGAGTCGAAATACTGTTAGGGTTAGCCGACATAAGATATCAATTAAATGCAAAGGTTGACTTGGAGACTGATCATAACACCACTGACCCTGTAGCTCCCACTGGAAATAAGCACCTTGGACTTTGCTGTTCTATTTTTGTTGTGTTCAGTCTAGAAGACCAACCGAAGCTGAAGAGGAGCTCAGCTTCGCCCTTGTCACTGCCTTTGTCAACATATCTGCTGGATTGTCATCTGTATGTATCTTTGCCAGTTGTAACTGTCCATCATCCAACACCGACCGAATGAAGTGATACCTCAACTGTATGTGTTTGGTTTTTGAATGTAAGGCAGAATTCTTTGCAAGATGTATGGCACTCTGGCTGTCTGTAAACAAATAACTGTTAACCTATTGTGTGCCCAATTCATTCATGAAAGATTGCAGCCATATCATCTCCTTGCTTGCCTCTGTTGCAGCTACATATTCTGCCTCTGTGGTGGATAAAGGAACCACCTTTTGCAACCTGGAAATCCAACTTACCGCTATTCCACCTACAGTAAAGACATAACCTGTAGTACTCCACCTGGTATCAATATCTCCTGCCAAATCTGAGTCTACATAACCTACTAAATCAGTATTAGAGCCCCCAAAACATAAGTGTTTATTGGATGTACCTCTCAAATACCTGAGAATCCATTTTATCGCATTCCAATGCTCTAATCCGGGATGACTCATATACCTGCTAATGACTCCTACGGCATGTGCAATATCCGGTCGCGTGCATACCATGGCATACATTAAACTGCCTACAGCTGAAGCATATGGTACCTTGGACATTTTCTCTTCCTCCTCTTGTGTCTGAGGACACATGTCCTTAGTCAATTTCAAATGACTAGGCAAAGGTGTGCTGACAGCTTTTGCATTCTCCATGTGGAATCTCTGCAACACCTTTTCAACATAAGCAGCCTGAGATAGAGTCAATTTTTTGTTCAGCCTATCTCTGCAAATTTTCATACCAAGGATTTATTTTGCTGCCCCCAAATCCTTCATATCAAATGATTGTGCCAACTGCTGTTTTAACTCTCTTATGTGATCCATGTTAGACCTAGCTACAAGCATGTCATCAACATATAAACATAAAATAATGTAGCTGTCATTATCTAACCTCTTAAAATAAACACAATGGTCGGAATTACACCTACTGTAGCCTTTCTCAGCCATAAAACTGTCAAATTTCAAATACCATTACCGAGGTGCTTGTTTCAGGCCATACAAACTCTTCTTCAATCTGCACACTAGTTTCTCCTTACCTTTGACCTCAAATCCTTGGGGCTGTTCTATATAGATCTCCTCCTCCAAATCACCATGGAGAAAGGCAGTTTTAACATCTAGTTGTTCCAAATGTAAATCTTCAGCAGCCACAATACTTAAAACAGTACGAATAGAAGTCATCTTGACAACCGGAGAAAATATCTCATCAAAATCAATGCCCTTTTTCTGTGCAAATCCTTTTACAACTAACATGGCCTTAAATCTTTTCTTACTCCATCTTCCTCTTTCAGCCTGTAAACCCATTTATTTGGTAAAGCCTTTTTACCTATAGGTAATGTACATAATTCCCAAGTCTGATTTTTCAACAAGGAGTCCATTTCTCCTTTCATTGCAAGCTCCCACTGAACCTGTGTATCCACCTGCATAGCTTCATCATACCCTTCGGGTTCACCAGCATCTGTTAACAAAATAGAATACAAAGAGGGAGAAAACCTTTCAGGAGGTCTGCTGATCCTTGTTGACCGTCTAACATTCACTGGAGTTTGTGGTATTTCTGGTTGCTGTTGCGGAGCATGAGGAACCACTGGAACATCACTATTTGGAGTATCGTCCAGCACCACATAATCCTTTTCTGTCTTCTCATGCTGCTGCAACTGATCTTTGTACAACACCTTCTCATTGAATATAACATCCCTGCTTCTCACAATTTTTTGATTTTTAAAATCCCAAAGCCTATAACCAAATTCATCAATGCCATATCCAACGAAGGTACATTTTTTTGATTTTGCATCCAGCTTGGTTCTATTTTCAGAATCTATATGTGTAAATGCTTCACAGCCGAAGGTTTTCAGAAAAGAATAACTCACCTTTTTGCCTGTCCATGCTTCCTCTAGAATACCACAGCCTAAAGGAACTGAAGAACGTCTGTTAATTAAATATACAGCAGTGTTGACAGCCTCTGCCCACATGTTTAAAGGTAGCCCAGCATGCAATCTCATGGTCCTTGCACGCTCCATTATTGTCCTATTCATGTGTTCAGCCAGTCCATTTTCCTGTGGAGTCCCTGGAACCGTTTTCTGCCTACGAATTCCATTAAAGGAACAATAATCTTCAAATTCTTTGCTGCAATACTCACCACCATTATCAGATCTAAGACATTTTAATCTTTTACCCGTCTCATTCTCAACCAAGTTTCTCCATTTCTTAAATGTTTCAAATACATCAGATTTCTGTCTAAGAAAATAAATCCAGACCTTCCTAGTTGCATCATCTATGAATGTAACATAATACCGAGAGCCACCAAGAGAAGATACCTAAGTTGGTCCCCATACATCTGTATGCACAAGCTCCAACTTTTCATTTTTCTTTTGCTTCCCATCCTTAAGAAAACTGACTCTCTTTTGTTTTCCATACACATAACTTTCACAGAAATCTATATTAATACATTTCAGACCTGGTAAAACTTTCTTAGAATGAAGTACCTTCATACCTTTTTCACTCATATGCCCAAGTCTGTTATGCCACAGTGTTGTCTCAGAACCTGCAGCAACTTTTCCACTCTCTTCCTGCAAACCTGTAGCAACTGTTCCTGAACCTGTTTATTTTTTCTCTGTAACAGCTAAAGTAGAAGGAACAGTATGACCTGTACAAAGATATAAGGTGCCTACTTTCACACCTTTTGCTACTACTAAGGCACCTTTTGAAACCTTCTAATTTTTATCAGTAAATGTAACAGTGCAACCTTGTTCAGTTAGCTACCCTGCTGAAATTAAATTCCTACTGAGCCTTGGAACATGTCTTACCTCTTGTAGTAACCAATGATTCCCATTCTGCAACTTAATTTTGATTCTTCCCTTTCCAACAATCTGACAGGGTTCGTTATCTCCCAAATAAACCAGCCCAAAATCCCCTTGGACATAATCAAGAAAATAATTTCTATGGGGCGTTGCATGAAATGAGGCCCCTGAATCTAAAACCCATGAATCATCAGCATTATCTAGGGAAAGAATCAAAGCATCATCTTCAGACTTATTGCTTACCACATTTGCTTCCTTATTACCTTCTTGTTTGTCTCCTTCTTTGGTCTTCCGAGACCAGCAATCTTTCTTCAGATGACCTGGTTTTCCATAGTACCAGCAATCCTTCTGTCCTCTGGTTTGGGATCTTTTGTCCTTTGATTTTCCTCATGACTTCCCATGACCTCCAGAACCTTTTCCTCTCTCCTTTGATCTGCCCCTACTTTCTGCACTCAAAACACTGCCTGATTTGGATCCACCTGAGCTTTTCTTACGAATTTCCTCACTCAGAATAACACCAACAACATCATCAAATTTTAGGGTATTTGAACCAGAAACAGAGTTACTAATCGCCATTACCAAACTATCCCAGCTTTCAGGCAATGAACATAATATCAAGAGAGCTCTAACTTCTTCATCAAATTTTACATTTACAGAAGTCAATTGACTGACAGTCGTATTAAATTCATTTAAATGACCTGTCACAGATCCACCTTCAACCATTTTCAAATTAAACAACTGCTTCATGAGAAATACCTTATTTGAGGCTGAGGGTTTTTCATACAATTTTGCCAAAGCTTTCATCAGACCATCTATTGTCTTCGCTTCTGTTATATTGAATGCCACCGACGGTGCCAGGCACAACTGAATGGTTCCTAGTGCCTTTCTGTCAAGAAGATTCCAATCCTCATCAGACATTGTTGCCGGTTTCTTGGCTACTCCTTCCAACGGCCTCCATAAATCCTTTTGATAGAGGTAATCCTCCATCTGCATCTTCCATAACTGATAGTTCTGCCCATTGAATTTATCAACCTTAGTTTTACCCTCGTCCGCCATTGCTCCCACTCAACCGTGAGACTTTCCTGCAGACGATAATCGAACACAACCCTCTCTAATACCACTTGTTAGGGTTAGCCGGCAGAAGATATCAATTAAATGCAAATAAAGAGTAAATAGAGAAATGGAAATACACAGAAATAATAATAGCGAGAGATAATTTTTAACGTGGTTCACCCAAACTCGGGCTACATCCACCAAACAGAGAGTCCAATATTATTATCCAGTAAATCAAACCGATTACAATCAGCAATCCCTGCAACTCAATACCGCTGCAAAATGCTACAATACAAATATCAAAACCCTAACCCTTAGCCGCCTTTTTATCAAGCTTTTTGTCGGTTACAAAATAGGGTTTTCTTATGTCGGTCAATGAAAAAATTAACTCCCGGTGCATTATAAAATAATAAAAAATCTTGATAAAAAGGCCCCTGGACCCCGCAAGGGGCGCTGCCCCTTGACCCCGTAGGAATTTGGGGGGAAACCGCGCTGATAAAAGTGGGGTAAATATAACCTCCGAGTCTGATTAGGCTCCATATAACAACAATCTCCCACTTGGAGACTGATCAGACTCCACACCATATCAAATACCTCATGGAAGAACAAGTCTACAACCTGTGCTGCAGTGAAAGTGGTAGAGATGGCAAAGAAGTGTGCATACTTTGTCAACTTGTCCACTACCACGAAAATACAATCCCTACCTTGGATTTTTGGTAAACCTGTGATAAAGTCCATAGAAATGCTATCCCACTTCCTCTCAGGAATGGGTAGGGACTGCAATAAACCTCCTAGAAATGAGTGCTCCTGTTTGTTCTGCTAACATATTGGGCACTCTCTCACATACTACATCACCTCTATCTTGAGGTCCTTCCAGGTGAACCTCTCTCTAACCTACCTATAAGTTTTGAAGTACCCTGAGTGTCCTGCCATCGGTAAGTCATGGAATGCCCTCAAACCTTCTGTTTCATCTGAGAACCTAACACCAAGAAGATCCTATTCTTGTAAATGATTAAATCATTTACCACTGTATACCTATCATCCTTGATGGTGCCATCAATTATCCCAGTAGCCCATGCATCCTTTGCATACTCAGCTGATATCATCTCCCTCCAATCATCTGCAATGGCTCCAAGTGCACATAAATGGGGCCTCCTGGATAGACCATCAACAACAACATTTTTCTTTCCTTTGATATACACAATGTCAAAGTCGTAGGCCTGTAGCTTGCTAACCCACTTCTGTTGCCTCTCATTTAAGTCTTTCTGGCCAAGAAAATGCTTTAGACTATTGTGATCTATTTTGACTACGAACTTGCTACCCACAAGGTGTTGTCTGAACTTAGCCAATGCATGCATTATGGCTAACATCTCCTTGTCTAAAATTTTATAGCTGTGTTCCACACCCCTCAACTTCCTACTCTCAAATGCTATGGGGTGCTCACCCTGCATAATTACCGCACTAATGCCTTCCCCTAAAGCATCATATTGCAACTCGAAGGGCTTGCTTAAATCTGGTATGGCCAATACAGGGCATGTACTCATAATCTGTTTGAATCTGTCAAAGCAATCCTATGTACCCCTTGTCCAACTAAATGCATCCTTGCGAGTCAAATCTGTGAGGGGAGCAGCTGACTGAGAAAACCCCTTTATGAACCTGTAGTAATTTCCACATAAACCCAAGAATCCCTTCAGCTAAGTGAGATTCTTTGGTGGTGGCCAGTCTACTATTGTCTAAATCTTCTCTGGGTCTACCTTCACATTACTAGCACTGATGATGCGACCCAAGTATAGCAACTTGATCATCCCAAACTCACACTTTGACATCTTAGCATATAAAGATTCCATCTCCAGAATACTCAACACAATGTCAATGTGTTTCAAGTGCTCTTCCCATGTCTTGCTATAAATCAAGATATCATCAAAAAATATCAGAACAAACCTCCTCAACTACTCTCTGAAGACTCTGTTCATGCAAGACTGGAAAATAGCTAGTGCATTAGTCAAGCCGAATGGCATGACTAGGAACTCAAAGTGGCCATAGTGACACCTAAATGTTGTCTTCTCCACATCTTCATCTCTAACCTAAATCTGATGGTACCCAGATATCAAGTCTATCTTGGAGAAATAACAGGCCCCGTGAAGCTCATCAATTAGCTCATCTATCTTGGGTATGGGATACCTATTCTTGATTATTTTCTTGTTGAGTTCCCTATAATCAATGCACATCCTAAGAGTCCCATCCTTTTTCTTTACTAACACAACGGATGATGCAAATAGGCTCTTACTTGGCCTTATGTGTCCCATGGTGAGAAGCTCTTTGATAGCTTTCTCCATCTCATCTTTGTATCTCTTCGGGTGCCAGTATGGTGTGATGATCACAGGTTTTGCACCCTCCTCCAACTCAATCACATGGTTGATACCCCTATCAGGTGGTCTACCTGGTGGAATATTACCAAACACTTTGGTGTGTTTAGTTAGAAGAGCATGTATGTCATGTGGATACTCACGTTTCTACTGCTTTGCAACTTTAGGCATCACCAATATCTCTGCTACCCATTGTACTTGATCATGGCGAATCAACCTCTCCATTCGCTTGAGAGAAATAACTCTCAATCCACTATCTGAAATTCCCCTGAGCACATCCTTAACTCCGTTCACTTCAAACTTCATTTCCATTGTCCTCAAATTGATAGTGAACTCCCCTATCTCATGAAGCCATTTCATTCCCAGCACAACATCCATGTCACCCATGCTAACCACATAAAACTTTGACTGTCAAGTATAATGGTTTATCTAGATCGTCAAGTTGGGAATCCTCTTAGTGCAAGTGAGTACAAACCCATCGGCTACCTTTACCTTAAATCCTACAAACTCCTCTATTTGCAACCCCCTCTTAGCAACCAAGCCCTCATCTATGAAGTTATGAGTGGCATTTGTATCTAGCAAGGTAATGCACCTTTGTCCACCCAATACTCCTCGGATCCTGAATGACCCTTCCCTCTAAATGCTAGAAATGTGGGCTATGGGTAGGGAGGTATCCTCATCCTTATCTGGTACTTCAGATGCAACATCTGTCCCTGAATCATCATCCTCTGTATGCTGCTCTAAATGCGTGTCTGACTCCACAGACTCATTTGCTGAGACGTACTCAATCTATTTTGCCTTCCCTTGGGCAGCACACTTGTGCTTAGGATCCCAAGGCTCTTTGTAGTGAAAGCAGAGTTTCTTCCTCCTAAGATCATTTAGTTGATCCTCATCTAGTTGGGAAGAACTCTTGTGTGGTTGATGTCCTGAGTCCTTGTACCGGTGCCTCCTATCTCTCTCCTTTTCACTCCTATGCTAAAATTTTTTGTTCTAAAATTTGCTTCTCCATGCTGAAGACTCTATATCTCAAGCCTTTTTCATGGCCTCCTGCAATGACATAGGGTCTAAACCCTTCACCCATCAACGTAGAGGATCAGACAAACTATCAACAAAGAGCACAATCAACCTCCTCTCGGATATGTCTGAAACCATGACTGAAAGATCCTGGAACTCTGAAATGTACGAGTCCACTAAACCACTCTATTGCAACTATGCCAGCTCTTTAAACTACAACTCTGGGTCCTTCTTGTCAAACCTATCAATGAGTCTGGCTATGAACTCAACATAAGATGAGATTTGGTCATGTCCCAGAGTCACCTTTCCATTGCTCCACCACTTATGTACACTGCCCTCCAAGTGTAAGGCTATGTATGTGATGGCATCTGTCTCTGGCATGGGGTTGATCTAAAGGTAACTGTCCAACTTTTGTACCCATGCTCTTGCTGAAGTTTTTCCTAAACCATCAAAATATGGTAAGGTCATCTTGCTGACCTTCTTCTGTAACTCTTTGTTTTGTTGTCTATTACCCCCTCTAGGTTTGTGTCTCATCTGGAGATCTGAGTAGTCTCTGAAAGTCATTTCATCTCTAAACCCTTCGTTGGAAGCGTGCCAATCCCTAAAGATCTCCTGAAACTCCAACTATGTAGTATCCCTATCGGGTATCTTGTCCCCCGGTCTAAAAGTCAAATGCCTAGTCTATCTGTACCTGTGAGCTGTGTAGCACCCCAGTTATTCACCAAAGCCTCTCCATCATGATACTGGTGCCCATTCCTATCACTAATGTTTCTTTCACCATTCCTATCTCTATTACCTTAGTCTCCATGACCTCGGTCCCTGTGTCTATCACCATCATTCCGGTCTCTATTTCTGTCATTCCTACCTCCGTTCTGGTCATTCATGTATCTGTTTCGATCTATATTCTCCTCATCTTCATCCAGCTTAGGAAATAATTGACCAAGAAGCCTTCTGAGTGCCTATTGAGACTTGTCCAAGCTAGCCACAATCTGTTGCTGACCTCTAGCCAAGTCATTGAAGATATCTCGTGTGCTTGGTTCTTCAATCTCCCTATCACCCATCTCCCCTGTATGCTCTGGAAATGGAGGTATCTCACCTGAAAAGGGGTTTGTTCGTGACACTAGGGAATCATCCTCTATAGCTACTACCACTATCTCTGGATCTGACTCAAATGGATCACTCTATGGTTTTGGATTCCCCTGCAGAAACTGTGTTCCTTGCCTTTCTCTGGTATTCCTGAAAGGATATCTATCTGCCGATCGCATATCTCATTTTCACTTCTGCATGTTTGTTTCAATCTCATAGGATGGCAAGATCATAGCTCTGATACCACTGAATGTGTCGTACCTGTTTATATTTTTAAAAGATCTTTTTATGTGTTTTATTTTTTATTTTATTGTGTGATCTTTTAGACTAGACAGAAGAATGCAAAAGGGGTTTTAAGTTTTCCTGTAGATGTGATGCCAAAGCATACAATATAGAGCATAGAGAGAAAACCCCAAAAAAGTACAACAAATATAAAGAAAATAACAAAGACCTAGATAGTAGAATAGCCAAATATGAATTACTATGACATACCCATATCCAGAAATGCAACTTGGTACATGTGCTGAGAGTGCACCAGCAACTGGGTATAGCCAGAATCACTCCAAACTCCAGAAAATATGAGATTGAGCTTACAAATGATATCAGCAATATAAATGGGCTCTAAACACCTCACACAATGTAAAATATGTGACACCCACAAAGGAAATGATACTCTAAGACTCCCATGCTACTCATTGATTAGTACGGCCATGGCTGAAAATGTAAACATCAACTATGAACAATGCCCACACAATAAATTGCCTTCAAACCCTCTGAAATCTGCACTCAACAATAATAGAGAAATGCTATATATCAAATCAGCTCAAAACTCCTCCGAATGACTCCATTGCAAGCACAATGTGAATGTTGAATACATCCACCATCAATGGCACCATTGGGTGGTCTCTCACACCTGTAGAATGCCGTTACCTATGGAGGTTTCCATCTCCACAAGCCTCTAGTTCAAATCCTCAAACCCTCACAATAGCAAACTCTAGCAGAGCTCACAAGAAGAAAATATCATAAAGCAAGCATATTGCAAAATGAGCCCTCCAACACCTTTTATAACTTCCTCCAAGCCCATCGCCCCTTTTTGGAGGGAATTTGCATTTGTTTTATTATTTAATTTTCATCCCCTTATGACTCCCATGGATGCTCACCTCCTAGAGGGTCACTGTTAAGTTATAACTTATTTTTATAAAGTGACCATATAATATTTATTTGTAAAGTCCTAATAAATAATTATTTTAAAATTCAGACTTTAAAATAAATATGAAGACTGTATTGGAATGCCATGTTCTTTAACTCAATGGAAAGGTCTCGACGAGACGCTTCTGACTCCACTCTAAAAATCCTGAACTGACACTAGAGATGAACTTACTAAAAATAGTAATGCTCAAGATCGACTGGGCCAACTCTGAAGGTGCCAACTAGATCCTCTAAACTCAAACCATCTTTTCCTCCACTGACACAACCTCCAATGCCAACTAACCCTAGTTCCCTAACAAAATTGCTAGTCCACAGGGACTCTATAATGGACTAACCATGAGTCTAGAAGGGGACATTACATGTCACTTATAAGGCTGGATCATTTTTTTGCATAAAATAAAATTAAAATTAAAATTATCCAGTTGAATCTCGAGAGAAACAACAAAAGAAATTGGAAAGCTATACATATACCATGGAGTACGTTAGTTCAAAGTTAAAAAGTCGACACTACCTGGTGGTCGCTTCATGCATAGAAAACTCTGTCATTTTGTCGTTACCTTCACCATCCAGGTATGGGCTCCATGCATGAATATTACATGTTCCACTAAATCGAAGTCTAACCAATCCCTGCCCACGTAGTCGATTGCATCGCCTTTCTATTCTATTTTATTGTCAACTGGGCTTGAAGTTGAGAGTGACACTTACCACATAATTTGGAATAGGGACGCACATATAAATATGCTTTTATTTGTTGTTTTGGAATATGGATAGGCCTTCTTGGAAGGAGTAGACAAAACTCTTAATTCCTTGTAGCAAATTATAGCCTTCATTGTTTTTAAATATTTATTTCACGTTCATGGAGATCGATTCCTTCCAAATAGGCCAATAAATTGATGGCATGTGTGTTGTATTACACAATTTTAAAATTACAATAAGGTATATTAGGTGTAATTAAAAATTGACCATAGATTTACAAAAATCATATGTGCATTTACATATTGATTAATATGTAACATAATATATTTTCTATAAAAATTGGTAAATAATTTTATCGTAATTTATTTTTATTATTAATCATTCGTAAGATTTTGATTTGATTTTCATATTTAACTATTCATTAATATGGTTTAGATATGTTTTGGAACATAATACATGCTTGATTACTATTCTCAAGCTTCGTTCATTGTGATCAGATCAGTCCATTCAAGTGTCTAAATGAGGAGAACATGACCCTCACAATTCAACACATTCGCCAAGTGCTTTTAAATATTGCTAGTTCTTAATAAGATTCAAATAGTAGAAGATTGGGCTGAGCAAATTCTAACAATCCACTTTTTACCAAATGAGTCATGCAAGTTACAATTTAAATCTACACATTAGGTTCAAGTCTACACTCATGAAGATCAAGTCTAGGCTAGCAATAGTCTCTTGAAAGGTTCAACAATTATGGCATTATGACAAATGGATTTCTAACACCTACACAGTGACATCTTGATCAAATTAAAAGCTTGATAAACATGCAGTTAATTTATTTTATCTCCACATTAATTATAGCACTTATTATGATTATCTAATATCAATCCTAACTCTTATGTTTAGGATGATTATTTATCTACATAATTTATTTAATTAGCCTAGATTGTTTATGTGAGGGTGATTTTTTTCGTTATATATAAAATAAGAAACTAGATTTTCTTACACCCATAGGGCTTATTCCTTCTTCATTAGGGTTTCAAATATATTATTTTTATTGTTATGGATTTATATCTATTATGTCATAAAATGTCCCCCTAGGACTTTTTACGACCTAGTTTAGCTCCTAGGTCCCCTTAATTTAATCATGCCTGTGTAAAACTTATCCCGGAGCAAAATCCCCTAAAACCCATGACAAATGGGGCTTAGGGGTCCACTTCAATGCCTAATCAAGACCAAAAATAAACCTATGGACTTGGGCACCTACACCCTAGTCCATACCTATTTTGTCGGGACCTAAATTTAAAAGTGTTAGTTTATGACCGTTAAAAGGTTTCCCTTTGTTGGCCTTTTCAATTTGAATTATGAATGTTAGCAAGAATGCAAATATAAACATGTTTAGGGATTCATTTTAAAATAGAGTTGATTAAGGCAAACTTATGATTATCAAGCAAAGAGAATTCAAGACATTCATTGTGTTGTAGAGCATAATAGTGTTGTGTTTGTATGTGTTTGTTGCAGATTTGGCTCCATCAATTCATTTCCTCATGATTTATACTCACTTCATCTTCATGAGGGTTTTCACCTCCAAGGTGACATCTATTTTTGTTTCAATCAATTTATCTTATCATTTGATTTTACCTTTGTCCACCAAGGACACGCACTCTATCAAACAATAGTGTTGGAAGGCTTGAATGCCATTCCAGGGCTTGACTGAGGCAAGCTCTTAAACATGACAATAGTAGAGAAAAGAATAAAGATTTGGGATCTGAACAAAATAGTAGAAAAAATTCCCTTCCAGACAAGGGTGCATGCCCTTGTGTCCTCCTGATTGCCATTGTCAAAAAATTTGAATCAGGTTGCTATCTACATCACCTTATAGTTCTAGATCTACAGAAAAAGTGGCATGTTGGACTAGGGTGCCCACCCTAGTGTGCCTGAATTTTATGCTATCTGAAATCCAAATCTTGGTATGTTTCTAATCTACATTTAGTGTCTTCATGTGTGATCACTTGTCGTGTTTCATCCGTCTATATATGATTTGATGTAATTAGGGTTCAAGGCTTAATCATATTATAGTTTAACAAATTTATCAATGTATTCCAACTTTCCTTATCATCTCAAAGTGACACCAAACTTGTAGCTGAGTCCTCTTGCAATAGAAGTGACTTAACTCAGTTTATCTCTGTTTAGAGGAAAAAGTTGGACAATAATAGTTTGTCTAAACCAAGTCAAGCTCCTTTTTCACTCACTAAACATTGGAACAAGGGAACCAAGCTTGCTCACTTTGAAGGATCAAGCTACTGACTTCTGGGTCCCTTTTATGCTTGTTGTGACTGAATAGAGGTTTCAATTAGGTATTTATAAGCCTCAAGCAACTAACAAGCATGAAACCCTAATTGCAAGGTATATGATAACAAACTGATTTCTGGCACAGTTACTAACAAGCAGATCATAGAAATGTAGAGTAGGGATCACATAGAGTATGTACTAACAAATTGAGGGCATGTTAGACTAGGGCACCTGCCCCAGTGTCTAGAAAGTTTTTAGTGACTGAAATATCTTGTACCTAGTGTCACAGTATCTGTAGAGGGTTCTAGATCTAGAATTAAATGACTAGTTAGACTAGGGTGCCTACCCTACTATCCTGATTATTTCACGATACTGAAACTCAAAGTTCTACAATGACTGTATCCACAATACCTATCCTTCCTCCACTCCTTTTCACCAGATCTTTTCAAATATGACCTGCACATACAAAAATTCTCTCTCTACACATTGGTGATTTTTAAGAGTCTATGGTAAATCAAATTAGTAAGCTAGTGAAGTATGAAGTCTAAACATGTGAAACTCCTTTGTACCATTGAAGCCATGAAACTTAGAAATTTTCTTCACCTTTCCTCCATTCTTCCATCTGATATCTCATTTTCCTCCATATGAAGCCATTTCCCTCTGTCCTACCTAATCCATATCTTAAAAACCCTAGTTGAAGACACCTGAAACTCACCAATACATTATTCATCACATTGCACCACATTCACATCATTTCTCAATTAATCATCTAATTTCAGTTATTCCACATTAATTCAATTAATTCACCAAAAATTGTCATATTACTCTATTTTAATTAAATAATCCAAATTATTTAATTAAATCATCTTTCCTCCACTTTAAATAAATAAAATCAAGATTATTTATTTAATTTAATCAAAATTTCCTCCACTTTAAATAAATAAATTCAAATTATTTATTTAAATATTCTATTTCCCTCCAAATGAATAAAATTTAATATTTTGTTCATTTATCACATGTGCCCATGAAATTAAATAATTTATTTGTTTAATTTTCCATTTATCCTCACCCACCATAATTTCCTCTGGTAAATTCAGTTAACAGATCAATCAATTGAGTTGACTCATCAATCAATTCAGTCATCTCATCAATCAATTCAGTCATCTGATCAATCAAACCAGTCATCTAATCAATCAATCCAATCAACTCCTCAATCAATTCTGTTAGCCTCCATGATTCATGAGAGGGCAAGGACACTTATCCTTCTTTGATTTGCACACATTCTCTCAACCATTCTCAACCATTGATCTTTCTGATATGTCTCCACCATTGATTTGCATTTCAACAAGTCTATAAATTGAACCTCATCCTGCATTTCTTAGCATCTCACATCCAAGTAAATTTATGTTGTCACTATTATCATCCATTTTGGGAGATCACGACCTTATGTTGATGAAAGAGAAATCCACTTGAGGTTTTGGGTGCTACCTCGATATGCTCCACTCGTTTGATTTGTTTGTATGCTAAGGTAATTTGTATTGTTTTACTTGTTTCATTGATTGATTATTGCATTTTAGATTTTGACAATTATATTTTGGCACACTTGATGGGACCCACGTCCCTGAAATCCAATGTTTGAAGGAAGAAATTTTGTACTTTTTGTGATACAAGATCGGAAATGCACCTTTGAATGTGAAAGCACACCTACGTAGTAGGTTGGTGTGCCAATTCCATGAAACAATGTGCCTTTGCACCATAAAAGCACACTTTTGTTATCTGACAGAGTTTTTATGTTTTGTGCAAATTTAGGGCTATTTCACTTGATTTTTCACTTTTTTCTTTCATTCTGTATCTTGTTGACATCTAACCCTGTCTGCTGATCCTCTGATACCTTTCATTTTGATAAGTTTTTCCATCAGTTTCATAGCTTGAAATAGGTTCTATGTAAGAGAGCGCCTTTACCCGTAAAAGTGCACCTTTGCCTATGTAGTCAGTTGGCAGTTATCAACTCCTTAGATCAGTCCTTCCAAGCCCCTGGATCAGCCTCAGATCATTAAAATTTACTTTCTATCAGGCCTGACTTTGTGTTTTTGGTAGGTACTTATTCACTACTTCAGAAGCATGCGTTTGTTCTGTAGAAGCACGCCTGTGTTCTATAAAAGTGCACCTGTGTCCTCTATATGCACACTTATGACTGCGTAATTCATTTTCTCAAAGCACACTTTTACGTCCTATCAGTGTGCCCTTGCAACTTGTCGACACACCATATCATCCGTCATCGCGCTTGTGCAAAAAGGTAAAAATCAGTAAGTTGTTATCTATTTTGGGTTATTATCTATGTTTTCTGTCTATTTTTTAGTTCTATGTTTTTTGTTTCTCTATTTTTTATCAGTTATTTTCAGGTTCAAATTAATCTTTTTTAGGTTTTGGAACTAACTCTTTGTGCAACATTTTACCTTGCTCAAAGAAAGCATTGTTGAAAGTACTAATCAAATTTGGTACAGTACGTGTGACAAAGCAAAAAAACCATTTTAAAAATTACTAATGAGCTTGGTGTAGGATGATTGTCGAAGAATTATGTTTTTTCCACTAAGTCTTAACAAACATCCCATTTTTGTTATTAAAGGAATTTACAATCTTGCCTACCGTGTTTGGAATACCTACGTATGTATGCTCTCTCCTTGTGCCAAAAAGTGATCTTGGAGATCAGAAATACTAGGTTATTCATTTTACTACTTTCATTTGCTTTCTTCCCAAGGACTTGAGAATAACACAAATGCTCTTCTCGTAGATTGAAAAATGATCTTGAGAATCAAAGGTGATCGATATACTTTCTAGGGCGGTTGCTAGGGGATTTCATCACCTCTAGGGATGACCCCAACTGCATGTTTTGGTGCAATATATAAATGTCATGAGTATCAAAAGACTCAACTTCAAAGGAAGGACTATTTTCGCTCCAAGCAAAATACCTTAAGGATACTTGGTCTACTAAGACTTGTATGGTTGAGCATCAAATGATTGGGACACCCCTATTCACAGATTTGTGTCCCATGTACCTTGTGTATATTGGGGACTCCCTAGAAACCTTGTAAACCTAAATAAAACCATCAGTCATTTTGTAGTGTGATGCAAGGGATGTGGATCGTACCCTGAAGTTACTGGATCATACCTCCTTGTAGGTGAGATAGAAATTCTTTGGGCATGATGTAAAAGCCTCCAAAGAATGGGGTATTGAGTGCAACACCCTTATCCAGGCTAGCTATCTACTTTTGGTGAAGTGTTATTAGTTAGGTAAGAACATGGGCAGGTATTCAATTGTGTGGGACCACATTATGATTCAATCCTACTTGAATAATATTTAGGTTGTTGCATAAAAGGAGTGTTTGGTGTGTATTCTCTTCTTATAGACTCAGTATTGACCATTTGTTATTTGTGAAGGTTCATAGCCTTGCGCACAATCTTCCAAAGTTACAAGTGTCAAAATTACCATTGTGTATTTGTGTTTGTTCTCTTGCCAGAGATATTCCAAACTATTACCATCCAAAAATCCAAAAAAAATTAGTCATTACCTTTGCATTATTCCTTTTTTGAAAAACCAAAAATCTAAAAAAAATTAGTAATTACCTTTGCATTATTCCTTTTCCAAATATCCAAGAATACCAAAAAAGTTAGTCATGACCTTTGCATTATTCCTTTCCCAAAAATCCAAAAGTCCAAAAAAAGTTAGTCATTACCTTTGCATTATTCCTTTTCCAAAAATCTAAAAATCCAAAAAGGTTAGTCATTACCTTGGCATTATTCCTTTTCCAAAAATCCAAAAATCCAAAAATCTAAAAAAAAGTAGTCATTACCTTTGCTTTATCTTTTTTCCAAAAAAAGTCCAAAAATCCAAAAAAAAATAGTCATTACCTTTGCATTATTCTTTTCCAAAAATTAAAAAAAAATCCCAAAAAATTAGTCTTAAACCATTCCACTTTGGTATTGTTTTTATAGTCTCCCATCCATTTCTAAAGTTTTCATCGATCATCCTCATCCATTCTCATTCCACTTTGACTTAGCCTTATCAAGTATTCATTCTTTTGAGACTATAAGGTTATTCCATCCTCATACCACAATCATTTTTCCAAATTTGTCCCAAACATCACACCATATTTTCATTCTCTTGGTTATTAATCCCAAATCTAGATAAAAAATCTACTAGTTGGTCTTTAGTTTAAGAAGTTTACCTCTCTTAAATTCATAGACAAATTAGTATCCACCAGACTAGTGAACAACCTAGCTTAAGAGAGTGGCTCCTCTTATGTTAGTGAAAATTCACTATCCTTTTATCTTATTTTGCGTTGAAATCATTTGTATATTTCTTGGTAGATAATCTAAAATCCCACAATCCCATAATCATTTGATCTAGATTTATAACTTTTAACCTAGCAATCATCCATTCAAATTATCTTAGAGTCTCAATTATTTTCCTAGAGAAATTTTAAACATATCCTTTCATCCATTTCATCCACCCTTGACATCCATCTAAATTTTCATATCATATGCCTTTAACCCGATCTCAACACAAAAAATCTATGGGAAACACCCAAAATTGGCCTCAAGACAATCCCAAAGTATCAAATCCTGAAGTATCTATTGATGCATCCAAGTTTACCACAAGCATGGACTCCAACATCTTTGTCCCAAAAGGGTATACAGTAGGAACTTCCTCATCTCAAAGTCTAGGTCAACAAACTCAAGAAGAATCCAAAGACCTTGATGAAAACGTGCAAATCCCAAGTTCTTAGATGCTCTAGATAAACTTTTGGATTCCAATCAAAATCATTTCTTTCATCTACTTGGCAAAAGAGGAGCCAAGTTGCCTAGCAACTTTGATACATCCCAAATCCAAGAACAAGATCCCATAAATATCTCCATTGCTGCCATGGGTGGAGGAGGTCCTAGTTCAATTCCAACCACATCCACATTACCACCTACTATTCAAAATCCACCCACTCATGAGGTTCCTTCCTTCACTAATCAATTCAACAATCCTCTCTATCAAAATCCCACACCACTTGAACCACTTCTAACCCCTTCATACATGTTAGGATTCCAACACCAATGTTATCTTTCAAATAACTCTCATGCTAACCCTTCACAAATATCTCAACCATCTTCTCCTATTCCAAATAACTCTCATGCTAACCCTTCACAAACATCTCAACCATCTTCTTCTATTCCGAATAACTCTAGTGCTAACTCTCCACAAACATCTCAACCATCTTCTTCTATTCCAAATAACTCTAGTGCTAATCCTCCACAAGTATTCCAAGTCCAATATTCCACTTCTAATGCACCTACCAATCCATCACATGGTTCTTCCTATCAAATTAACACAAACTCCTATAACATATCCCAACAACCACCAAACCACCAACATGGTTCATCATATCAAGGTCTTGCTCCACCAACCCAATATCAATAACCACCAACTCAATACCAACAACCACCAAACCAATATCAACAACTACCAATTCAACATCGACAACCACCTACTCAATATCAACAACCACCTTCATCATCTCTCCAACAAACTTTTGCACACCAACAACCACCTACACCCAACAGTCAAAAAAGTTTCACACCACCACCTTTCTACATCTCTCTCTATCAAGTTTTCAAATTGTTGTTAGATTTGCAAACCTCTCTTGGGATTCTCTGCTCTTCACATTTTACAAGTCTTTTCACTTCTATATCTTATGTTATTCTTTGTTGCTTCAATCTATTGGATTCCTCTTCTTGTTCCATTTCAAGCATTTGGCACTCCTTTCTCCTCAGATTTATGAAGCAATCAAACTCGCTTTTAGTTTTCTCTTTACCTCCACTTTCATCGTTGCCTTGCAGGTCATGGATTCATGACTGATGAACGAGGAAGAATATGGCTCTTCGCTTCTTTTTTCTATTTCCTATTTTACTAGCTCATTTCTCTCTTTTTCTATGACTTAAAGTTTTTCTTGCTCATTGAAAGTTTGTGGTTTATCTTCTTCCTAAGAAATCTTCACACTTTGAAGTTGTTGCTTCTCATTATTTATTTCCTCTCTTTCCTTGAGACTTTGTGTAAAAAAAATAGCATTCCAACTTACTATGATTCAATCTTGGTCCACAACTCCCATTTTCTTGAAAGTTTCTAAATCCTTTACATCGAAACCATATAGCATAGGTAGAAGAAGATGCTGGCAAAGATAGTTTGAAATCTATCTTTTCGTCAACAAAGATCCACACTGCCTTATATTCCCCTTGTCGTGATGTCAAAGACTATGTGCTTTGGGCTTCAGAGATGGGAAGCATTTTGCAGGTGCTTTATAGAATTTGGGGTGGGAGTCCCCTTTCATAATTTGTATTTAAGAAGCCTTTAATGATTTGGGAAAAAATATGCAACTTGTAACTACATAGAGGCATGGAATTTTGAAAACATTTACAACTCACAACTTCAACGTTCTGAACTCTTGATCTCACAATCTGACTTGAAATCTTTCGATATTTTGAACCTACTCTCCCTAGATCTCTCCCGCTCACAAAAAGTAGCACAAAAAGATAAGAGTTTAATGTGGTTCACCAATGTGGCTACATCTACAGGAAAGCAGGGCATTAATTTATTATAGATCGCAACATCATACATAAAGATTTTCCCCTGGAAATATATATAATAGTCTTCGAGGAAGATGAAGAGACAACACAAGGGAGATGAAATGAATAGTCCGACTTCACATCCAAACAATTCCTTAGGTAGAACCCATGCTTTCTTGTCCAAACTATGGTTGTGGATCTATTCAGAAGATGCTTCTGCATTCCTTCTACCTGGTTTCTAAGGCAACCCACGTCCATTCATTTTCGCATTATAGGCTATGACGAAAGTGATGAAGACGACTACTATTATTTACGCAAAAGAAATGCTTTCTTGTACAAAGTGGGTCTACCTACTTCTCACTCAAAAATGCCTCAAAGTTTCTACCCTTTCTTGTAATAATCCTCTTATACCTTCAAAAAGAGGTACCACATCTTGAGTTAGATGTTCAGTTCCCACAAATTCTTGAAAATTAGCTAGTTCTTTTTCTAGTTACATGATTTGAGCTTTAGGTACATGTGTAACTATGTCAATTATGTCTTGAGAGTCATGAAATGTTCTCTTCCGACATGTTGACATTGGTGATATTTTGTAAAGATGTTGATTCACCTTTTGTAAAATAGTTGAGTAGTTGATTTTCTGATGTTTGTACATAACCCATCAATCTACAACTTCTTCTTACCAAGGTGTTGGTGTTAGGGAAGCGGGTTACAAATCTCATACAAAGTTTTATAACGCTTAATGCACTAACTAAAGAGACTATCAATGAGATTATGAATATTAAAATATGCACTTTTTCCAAAATTAAATGCAAGATTTTCAAATGAATATTGATAAATATGCAATAAATCAATGCATATGCAAACTACCAGTAAGATGCAAATGCTTGAAGCTATGAGTTCACCAAAATGTTTGGTATGAAAAAGGAGAATGATAAGAACTAGAACACAAATTAGATCAAACCCTTTTCCATATAACATTTAAGGACAAGGCTACACCAAATCACTACCAAATGAAGGAGGACTTAGCTACTAACCTTGTACTCATGTATGCTATAAATGGATAGGATTTAATTTAGTCTTTTTCTCAAACCCTAGGTTAACAATGTATGAAAACCCTAGTTTTATAATGATTTTCTTATAATGGAGAAAATATGATAGAAACCTAGAAACTAATTGCACAAGGTTGATCAAGGGAATGATATAACCTGTCTCCAGAAAGCAGAGGTGTCAGAGGACCACGATGGGACCATCTAGGTCCCAACTGAAGGAATCTGTCGAAGGTGTAAATTGAAATGTTGTTCCAGATGTTGTCCTGATGCCAGATCTAAACTCAGAAAAGGCAGAAGGAAATGGGCAGTACCACCCAAGTCCTTGGTGAGGGTAAACTCTAAAACTCTCTTTAGATCACAAAACCATGTTCCTTACCCAATTTTCCTATAGCTCAGTATTTTCCCGATCTCACTCTTGTAACTTGCACACAAGATGATAAGAAGAGGTTTGGGGTTATGGTTTTTAGGGACTTGCCTCAGTCAAATCCTAGGATAGCATTCAAGCTTTCCAACACCACTGATTGATAAAGAGTGCGTGCCCTCGTGGGGGTAGAGGCTGAAACAATGATAATATGATGATTCAAATGATGATAAACAAACAATGATATTACCTATTTGATGAACCCTTAAAATGATGAAGATTCTTCAACTCCTAAGGAAGGATAGATGATAGCTCCATATCTACAATAACAACACAATAGCAACACACAAATCTGCTCTAGAATCACAATGAATGCTCTTGCTTGCTTCACTTCAAGATCTCAAGTTTGCTATCTCCATCTACGTTAATAATGAATTCAAAAACACACTTATATGTGCTTTCCTACTTACAATCGTCAATTCAAACCAAAAGAATTGACAAGGAGAAACCTCTAGAGAGGTGTAATATTGGCATGCCTTTGAATCAGCCCCGACCAAAAGGGAGGGACCTGGGCGGTACCGCCCAAGTCCTTTAGCTTCCTTTGGGCCTGGGGTAAGCTCAAGTAAGGGGCCCATATTCTAATTGCATCCTAGTGTCAGGCAATTTTGCATCGGGAGAATCATTTTGATGATGTAATGCAATCAAGGAGACCTAGAGCTAAACAAGGAGGTAAAAAGATATGTGGACACTTTTTACTCCTTAACAATACCGAAATTGAAAATTCTACAATAATGATAAATTGATTCCTAATATCTTTAACAACACAACCACATTTTTCATTTTCAAATAAAATATTATATTTAATTTATTAAATTTTACAAATAATTTAACAGTTATTATTCAAAGTCCCAAAGTCATAGTCTATATCTAATTTATGAGCATTGGTTTTTTCTTTTTTAAACAATATTACATTTACATACCTTAGATTAGTGAAAGGGTGTGTTTCATCCCCTTCAAAAAAAATTTATAAAACGAAGCAAGACAGTGTTCAATACAGAAAGGGAAAAATCTTCAGGGTGACTTTTATGTAAACTTTCTACTTAACTCGCTCAGAAATTGCATACAACCTGTTGTAAACAAGGGTAACGACGAGAGTTGAGATACATGAAATAAAAATAGTTGATTGTGTGCTCTCATTAATTATTTTTTTAATTAAGCAAGACTTTCTGGGGATGGACACCATCATCGTGATTGATGTACACCATTCCTTAGGTGGAACCCATGCTTTCTTGTCCAAACTGTGGTTGTGGATCTATTCAGAAGATGCTTCTGCATTCCTTCCACCTGGTTTCCGAGGTAAACCACGTCCACTCATTCTCGCATTATACGCTATGGCGAAAGTGACGAAGACGACTACCGTTATTTACGCAAAAGAAATGATTTCTTGTACAAAATGGGTCTACCGACCTCTCACTCTAAGATGCTTCGAAGTTTCTTCCACGCGGTTTCGAATGCAAATACAGGCTGTCAGCCCCTCAATCTACGCGTTTAGCCACTTCTTTTTCTTTCATAACCACCTACTCCCTCTTCTCTTACCAAAAAACCTAGCACTTCCCCTCCTCAACAAGAAGCCTGCTATCGTTGATTTATCTTGTATTCTTTCCCCTTGTCAAAGTTCAATTCAATTCCATGGCATCTACTTATAGTTTTAACCCTGGGCGTCAATCAGAGAATGAGCATACAAATGCTTATGAAGGAATGGCACCATCTCAATCTACTTCTGCCACGTCCTCAGTGGGAAGCCTGTTTTCACGCTGCTTTGGTTGCTGTTCGCATTCTCTTTCAATGCCTTCAGTGCAACCCAATTCCATGGTGTCTATGTCTACCACAAATGCTTCTGAAGGAATGGCACCATCTCAATCTACTTCTGCCACGTCCTCAGTGGGAAGCCTGTTTTCACGCTGCTTTGGTTGCTGTTCGCATTCTCTTTCAATGCCTTCAGTGCAACCCAATTCCATGGTGTCTATGTCTACCACAAATGCTTCTGAAGGAATGGCACCATCTCAATCTACTTCTGCCACGTCCTCAGTGGGAAGCCTGTTTTCACGCTGCTTTGGTTGCTGTTCGCATTCTCTTTCAATGCCTTCAGTGCAACCCAATTCCATGGTGTCTATGTCTACCACAAATGCTTCTGAAGGAATGGCACCATCTCAATCTACTTCTGCCACGTCCTCAGTGGGAAGCCTGTTTTCACGCTGCTTTGGTTGCTGTTCGCATTCTCTTTCAATGCCTTCAGTGCAACCCAATTCCATGGTGTCTATGTCTACCACAAATGCTTCTGAAGGAATGGCACCATCTCAATCTACTTCTGCAACATCCTCAATGGGAAATGGAACACTGCCCTACGATGTATTTATTAACCATTTTATTACCGATGTCAAACAGTCAATCGCGACCACTCTCTATTATCACCTCACTGGCATGGGATTGAGGGTTTTCCTTCATTGGTATGAGGATCAGGTGGTGGATGAGGTGGGGGATCTTTTGCCTACAGAAATAGAAGAAGTAATCCGCAGTGCTTGGATTCATATAAGTATATTTTCCCGTAATTATGCATATTCCAGGCGGTGTTTGTCAGAGCTCTCGTTTATGCTCAAAATAGGCATCCAAATTGTTCCTATTTTCTACGGATGTCAGCCTGATGATGTGCGATGTGTAAGTGGAATGTACGCTGATGCATTCTCCCGGCACGAACAGAAGGGTAGAGACGCCTTAGAAAAGCTTCAGGAGTGGAAGCAAGCGTTCAAACATGTTCCCTACCATCTCGGTGAAATAGTTAGGGATTATCGGTGAGTACCAAATACTCTGTCTTCAGCAATTATCATTTTCTTATCAATCTTCTACTGCTTTCGGTGCTTTTTTTAATTTCTGAATTTTCGATTTACCTACATGTTAAGCTATGTTTGTTGTGTTTCGTTTTGCTGTTATTGTATATGTTTAGTGACCAGAGGAGGGTGTTCGAGACCATTGGCAATCGTGTTTTGAAATTGAAAAGAAATGTCCCGTCTGTGATTGGCAAGTATCCAGTTGGTCTTGATGAAACTGTTGTAGACTTTCAAAGGACGACACTTCAATCTGCAGAAAGCCATCGGACTGTGCAAATCGTGGGAATATGGGGCATGGCTGGGTCTGGTAAAACTACTCTTGCCAAACAATTATATAACACCAAATCTACAACTATGGAAAGGTGTAGTTTTATGTTTGATGTTAGAGATGCTTCTAAAAAAAGTCTATTGATATACAAGCAAAAAAAACTCATTGAGGACCTCGGTGCTCAAGATGTGTCATTTGACAATATAGAACAGGGGAAGCAAATTCTTGCCAGCCGATTAAGTTCTGTTCGGGTGCTCATTGTTCTGGATGATGTCGATAATGTGGATCAACTAGATGCTCTAATACCTGAGAAGGCCAGTCTTGGACGTGGTAGTTTGATTGTAGTAACTACACGGGAAGTCAGCGTCCTTCAAAGTTGGGGCATCTCGTCCATTTATAAAATGAAAATACTGAATGACACTCATGCCAAGGAGCTCTTTTGTTGGCATGCATTCCTGCAACCCACTCCACGGTCTGGATTCGAGGATCTCGTTGAGAAGTTCTTACGCATTTGCCAAGGACTGCCTCTGTCACTCAAGGTCTTAGGAGGACAACTTTATGGCAAGAATAACAGGGATTATTGGAAGCGTGAATTAAATAAGATCTCTAGAACATTGCCCAACGATATTAAAAGTAGGCTGAAAGTGAGCTATGATGATTTAGATGATGAAGAGAAACATATGTTCTTGGATATTGCTTGTTTTCTCATTGGAGAAAAGAAAAGTTTGGCCATTGCAATATGGGATCACCATGAATGGGCAGGGCGGGGATTAAGGTGTTTGGTGAATCTGATGAGCAAATGTCTTATTGAGGTCGACCAGCAGAGTTTCATACGAATGCAAGGACCCCTAATGGACCTAGGAAGAGAAATTGCAAATGAACAACCACCATATCGTCTTTGGTCGTCAACGCAAACTCACCTTATTAAAGAACATGCAGAGGTGAGGTTAATATTGTATTTTATAAACCTATACAAATCATAGCATGGAAAGCGCATTTACCAGTCTTGTTAGGCTGCATTCAGCTAATTTTATTCACATTTTTGTTTTGTTTTTCTTTTCTGTTTTTTCTTTTCCATTCAGGAGACTCTGGAGATTCGTGGTATAATGGCCGCTATCACTCAATTTTCTTCATGTTCTGCTCATCACGAGTTCCCTATCTATTTTTCTCCATGGCAGCCGCCCTTTGAAGAGTGCTCTAAGATTATGCAGAACTCAATCTCACGGTCTCCCCCCGGTAGACCATTATCCCTTGGATTGAAATTCCTCGTTGTAACAGGAGATGACTTTAGCAGGAAATTCGCCAAACTATCAGAAGAGCTGATCTGGCTTCGTTGGTTTGATTTCAAGCATACAAAGCTTCCGTCATGGCTGTCATTGGAAAATTTAAGAATTTTAGAGCTTTACGGGGCTACGACATTAAAAGAATTATGGGAAGATGGTATGCATGTAAGTATAATAATCGAATACCCGACTGTTTTTAAACCGATGGATCCAAGAATATTTATTTCCTGTTTAACTAACTAAATTATAAAATGGGTGCAGCCTCCTTTTTTGCAGCTGACAGAGCTAAATATTACTTGTAGTTGGGGCAGTTGCTTGCAAAGATTTCCAAGCTCAATATCAGATCTAAAGCATTTGAAAAAGATAGCCTTAATTGGTTATCTAGGAGACGAGTTTCCAATTAAGAGGCTGCCAGAAGAGTTTTGTGACCTCGAAAAGCTGGAGCACCTGGAGTTGCGACACTGTAGAGTGCTGTCATCACTACCCTCCCGTTTCGGAGAATTAAAAATGCTCCGGCATATAGATTTATCCTATTGCGTGGAGTTGAGAATATTGCCTGTTTCTTTTAAGCAGCTGGAGCATCTGGAATATCTGGATTTGTCTGGTTGTAGGAAGCTAACTTTCAGATTAGACTTTCTAGAAAACATTTCAAAGCTGGAGAAGTTGGACTTTTCAGGATGCCGGAGATTGCAAGTGTTGCCTGAAAGAATCACAAGTCAGGGGTACCTGAGACAGCTCAATATGCGAGGTACGAGATTAAGGAATATGCCCAGGGAAATAGGCGAGCTGAGAAATTTGGAAAATCTACAAATTAGCAGTCCTTTCCTGACGGACCTGCCATCCTCTCTCGGAGATCTGTCCTCGCTGACTCGTCTTACAATTTTCGATTGCCCCAACCTGAAAGATTTGCCAGATTCTATGGAGAGTCTAAAGAGTTTGGAGTATCTATGTATAGAGTGTTCTGGAGTTGATTGTTTACCAAAATCTTTCAGAAACTTAGCTAATCTTCAAACTCTTGAGATTTCTGGTTGCCCAATTACCGAATTTGATTTTGGGGAGGGATCTTCTTCATCATCCTGCATGCGCTCGCTCAAAGTGCTGCACATAGCAGACACACAGGTGTCCAGGGTATCAATTTTTGACGACTGTTGTCCAGTGCTTCAAACTCTCCAACTTACGCAAAATGAGTTTCTAGTGGAGATCGTGTCCCTGCCGAGATCGCTAGAGGTGATAGAATTGTGGGAGTGTGAAAGGCTGAAGGACATAACGTGTATTCACGGTCTCCCTAATCTTAAAATTAAAAATATACAAATTAAGATAAGTGGATACCAGAGTTAGATGACAACATATTTACTTAGCCTATATGGAAAACTGTATTGGGGCAAACCGGGACCCTTCTCCACCTTCCAATGCTATAGCTCTTGTCACGTAGCAGCTTCTTGTTGTTTTGATGTTTCTCAGCTTATGCCTCATTTGGACTTCGGGGTGGGTTTTCTTCCACCAACCTATTTTTGTAAATATGTGTAATATTATTTTCTTATTAATGATATAGACAACTATTCATCAAAAGAAAAAATAGTTTTATTGTAATCTCCCCTAATCAATTCTAGTCAATTACTTGGGTTAGAAGCCGCTCTTTTATCTTCAATAATAGTTTCAAGGGTAACAAACAATTGGCTAGCCTATGTTGGCACCTTACCTATATCTTTATTTTGGTCACATTAGTTACACTAAGATTAATAAAGTGTGTGTGTGTGTGTGTGATTTAGTTTTTAATGTAAGAAACTAAATGTAAAGAAAGGGATATTTAGTTTTACAATTGAAGATCCATGATTTTTTATGTAGTTTCTAGATTTAATCGTTGTTAATATGGGGAATAACACCTTAAATTATGTGCTCGACTTGTGTTTTGCTTTGGTTAGAATTTTTACCTTAGGGTCTTTTCTGTTTATGTGAATTTCTCCCATACCACACATATCTCATCTTACTCAATGTGTGCCTTTGTTCTTTGGCCTGCCTAGTTTGGCCATGTCTTCTCCAACCTTTGATCAAGTTTGAACACTGACAATATTTAGAATACCTTTAGAGGATACTCATAATTCACTAGGGCACATGTTCTTCTAGGTAAACCCCTATAAAACTTGTGTAAAGTTTTGACAAACAATAAGCAATGGCTTGGAATGAATATGTTGATTCATTTTAGTGAACCAAACTAAAGTGTTATGCTAATGACTGTTCCTTGTACTTTCTAAATTGATGCAGGAGCATCCTAGGCCTACAAGCAATTTTGCATCAGCCAAAAGTATTTTCTTTCACTTGATTTATATATTTAGTTCTTTAGTTTATTTTTTAGTTATTTTGGTGTGTTGTAGTGGAATTCTTGATATCGTTTTTAGTTAGCATTAAGACTAGCAGATAAGAATCATCTCTATTGTATCGTGCATTGATAACAGTACCTTATAATTATTGTTGTGAAGGGGTATGTTGTACACCTTGCATAATGCTTATCATGTAAAAATGTAATATTTAATCGTGGTGCATCTTAGAGGTGTAGACATCACAATGGGTTATTCATTCTTGGGGCCACTTTGCATGTTGTGTGTAATATTGGGATAAATATTTAATATAGTTACACACTAGGAAACTATTAATATTTAGGAAACTTAGTACTAAAAAGTAAATGAGGGGGACATATTTTTGTAAGCTCATGGCTTAAAGGCACATAGTTTATATAATACAACTTGGTGGTATTGTGCAAGCTTGTTTCAATAAAAGAAAGCACATTAGTAGTTGTTAAGTTTGGTTTGCATAACCTTTGTCCTGTTTGCTAAGGTCGGATTGAGTATCTCTTGTAGGCTGCATATGTGAGGATAGGAAACATTGATTGGGATGTGTAATTACATTATTCTCATTTGTTTGTTTAGATGGAGTGCAACTAGGGAGCTTGATTTTTTAAAAGCCTTGCATGGAGACTCTGCAAGTGGATTATAATATTTTACATGGAAAAAATACATTGATTGTGTGAATGCTAGCAAGGTTTTTCCTTTGAGAGGGTTTCCTTAGGGTACATCAAGTGGCATCTTGATGGTATGTTTGTCTATTCTTTTGCATTGTGGACTATAAATACTCTCTTGTATATTTTTTCTCTCTGAGGTTATGTGGAAATATTATATATGGCTACAAAAAAAATTTCATGTGGTATTAGAGACTAGTTGTCAGGTTGTGGTAGGAGATATCCCTAGTATTTGTAACCCTTGATAGGAGTAGATTTTTGTACATAGTTGAATCCATGGGCTTGAATCCATGGTATTGTTAAGATTACAACTATTTTTGTAAACTTTTGTTGTTGCAAATCTGGGATTTGATGAAGATTTGGCAAATGAGTTTTTTGTTTTGGCTCTTTTTGTGAGGGTTTTAGGGGCACACTTTTACTCAAGACCACTTGGATAAAAATAGACTTCACCATTGATCTAGAAGGCCCAAAATCCTATGGATCTATATAAAATGACTATGTACAAAAAAAGGCTATTTTTCCAAGTTTGGAAAAATTGGAAGAGGTTGTGTCCATATAGTCTATATGGTCATATGAAAGCATCAGTTGTAGTCAGCAGATGGCAGATCATTATTATAGTCCATAGTCAATTTCATGGAATATTCCTCTGCATTGCCTACATCATGGTCGTACAATCTTTAGAAATTGACTATGCACATAATAGAAGATGTTTTTTCTAGAAGGTATAACTTTCACCTAGGGAGTTATATTTTCATGTTATTATAGTCAATGGAAAGCTCTCTTTGAGTAATCTGTTGCAATATCAATCGTTTTTCTAAATTTTATTATTTTGGATAGAAAATACTAGTTGGAACCTAGTTTTTCTCTTATTGATTTGGCAACTCATACTTTGTCTCCACAGTGTCCAAGTTTAGATTTCTTATAAGTGACATAGAGCATTATCTAAGCACTTCATAGTGGATCAAGTTTAGAGATGTTGATATGTGATTTGTTCATTTTCATTTCTTTTTGAGTTGTATTAATTCCTTTGACTATTGTACTTTGTAGGTTTGTAGAAAATTAAATCTAGAGGTGATTTGGTCTTCGATTTGTGGTAAAACTTACATGTTTAACTTTTGTTGTTTATGTTGGACATGGCTACCAATGTGATGTTGAATATTTATATTACATTATGAGATCTATGAGTTGTATGGTTTTGTAGGTTGCCCATACTTATAAGTTGCATGGATAACTCAGATGTGGGCAATTTATACCCATAAACATTTAAGTGTGGATGTAGTTCTATTTGGTTTTCTTGATTTTGTCACCTAGTTTACTAGTTTGGTTGTCATTATGATGTAGAGAGATAATGTTATCTGTTATAGTTATGTTGTGGGACCTACAGTTATTAACTATATAGTACAAGATGTGTGAGACTCATTTGGGTGGTGATCATGGTGCCATACAGATTCCTTGTATGCTTGGAGAATTGGCATGATGTGGTTGTTTATGTAGATACATGAGATGGTGATCATTGTATCATGGAGATTTGTTGTATGCTTAGAGCTTTGACATGACATGGTTATTTATGTAGATGTAATGATGGTGGTATTGAATCGATTCCTAATTACAAGTGGTTTATCTTCTTGGTTTGGAGATCTTGGTTCTACTTTATCCTTTGGAGCTACTCGTGTTGTAGTTTAGCATGTGTGAACCATCAATGATCTTCATTTATTTTATGGTTATCATGATGCCATGTGTATCTCTGTATCATAGTTTAATGGGAGTTTTGGCAATGATTTGGATTCATCATTTGGTGATGGATGATCTTCTGCAGTGGTTGTTGATGTCATGGAGGAGCTTTTGGAATTTATATCTTATATATACTTAGATTTCTTTGACATCTTGAGTTCTATTTATGGAGATGGTTAACTTCATGTGATTTGAAGATGTTGACATCTTGTGACCATGGAGGAATCTTGAAGTCTTTATTTGAGGTATCTATTATGATTTATCATTTAACAAATGATTATTGTTTATAGGATGGATTTTATTATGCCATTGTGGACTATTGATCATGCAATATAGTTTTGACATGATATAGGTTCTTTTAGGAGAAAATATGTCCGTTTGGGGCATATGATCTTATTTTGAGGAGATGTAGATCACAACATCATGGAGAGTTCCTAAGTCTAGAGTGGGATCTTAGGAAATGATTTGTGATTGTCTAAAAGATGAGTGGGGTGATCATTTTTCCTTGACATAAGCTTTTGTTTATTATGTGTTACATTGGAGTTTGGTTGGCATGAGATGATTGGTTGTATACCTGTATTATCTTTTCATGAGGCTAGATATCTCTTGTTTATAGGGATCATGTGTTAAGATATTTACTCTTTGATGAGATGTTAGCAAAAATACTAAGGATCCTATTGTTTCTCCAATCTACAACCAGTATTGTCTAAGAGATTGTGAGTTTCTATGTTCAATACTGGTGGAAGGTTGGCCAATGAAGGTGAGGTAAAGGATTACTCTCCCATACACTATAGGCTCTACAAAACCATGGTGGGTGCTCCTATAAAATATGCTAGCTGAAGATATATAGAGTATTTGCTGGCAACACGTAAGCAGATAAAAAATTCATATGTAAGGTGTTGAGGATTTATGGAATTATTTAATCTTATCATTATATTTCCTTGAGTTTGTAAAAATTCAATATGAATGGGGGGACAATAGTTTACAGAGTTAAGTTATTCAACATTTTTAGTTTTCTAAATTTGGAATGAGTGGAATGAGGAGGTTTAAAATCCAAGACTAGTGCCTTAAAGAGGTTTATAGAGTCATCTACACCCATATGTATTCCTTTAACAATAACATATATCAGAGGTCTTGTTTATCATTGCCTTATAACAATTCAACCCACTTATGTGACCACTAATTCAGCATTCTAGTTAGTGATCCATTTCTTATTTCAAATTTCCTACAATTACCAAATGAAGATTTATGTTGTTCCTTAAATAGACAACTAGAATTGATAATTGTTCAACATAACAAATGTGTGCAACAAACAAAATAACCCTTAGCTACTTAGAGAAACCAAAACAGGGATTTGGAGACAATGTGAACAAAAGGCTTTCTCTCATATATTTAATTCTAAAAATAGCTATTATAGAGTACATAGTTCATAAGACAAATACTATTATTTCTATTAAAAGACACTTAGTATAGATTTTTTCCCTCATATCAATCCCTCCTTTACAATCACAATGATTCAAATTTTATAGAAATGGTTACCAACAAAGCTTATTTTGATGAGTGACACATGTCACTTTATATCAACATTTACCAACAATCCTTTTCCATTTTATAGCAACATTTTACATTTTCCTTAAAACCTAGCAGCTACACTCACTTGAGAGGAATTTTCCCTTCCACAAGTTGTCCAACTAAGTGGCAAGAGGATGCCAATCTCCCTATTGCTTCTACTGAGATGAATCAGATAGCCCATTTGCCTAGAAGATTTGAGTATAATCTCCCCTTGCTAATCCCAACATGAAGATTAATGAATGCATGATTTGTTGAAGAGAATTGAATGGATGGGGAGAGTCCACCACTCGCAAACTACAAGATAGATGTATGAGCATCTATCTTGTTGTCATATAAGAGTAGATCCAAATGACCTTCTATGTTAGCCTTAGAGGAGGAGATTTAAACTATAGTAAAAGAAGAGTGATGTCCAAATACATTATTCCCCACCTCCTGGAAATCCAAAATAAAGAAAGTAGAGCCCTCTTTTTAGATAGTCCTTCTATAGATGAGGTTCTCACATCTCTTTTGAATGTTAAAGGGAGAACCTCTACCTAGGTATCTACATCAAGAAATTGACCATTATTTTACTAGAGCCTCCCATGCCCTTCATCAATGGGAGTCTTATCAATTCATCTTGCAATTACTTGATACCTCCAAGTACTTATAACAACTTAACTTGTTTTCCATCTTAATAGATTTATCCAACAATAAGGACTGCACTCTAACTAAAGAATTACCAAAAATGGTTAACAACAAAACTGATCCTCAAATGCAACCTTCTTCATTCCTTATAGCCAACACCATTGATGATTAATTCCTTAATTATGCTCTAATCTAATTTATCAAAATTTGAAACTTATTAGCCATTTGTCAGACTATCTTGCCAATTTTGTGAGGCTCAAGGAGATAAATATGACACATCTTAATTTGTTGCTTAGACACCAAAATGTCACCTCACATCATACTCGAAGAATACTTGAGTACAGTCCAATCCTTGAAAACTTCATCAAATGGCCAAGGGTGCTTCAAAATCTTTGCCACTTTCTCATATGGGCTATCCTATGATAAAAAAGGCTAGTTTTCAATTCAGAGATGTCCTACACCCTTTGAATTTTGCACTAGCTTCCACTTCCTTACTCTCCTTCAATACTAACTTCAAGCTTTTTATTCTAAGATTGAGGTTGTCCCTGTATTGTTGAGATGTAATGCTCGAAGAAATAGGTGATCACACATATTCAATCATGGTGATCTTAGGTGGATCAACCAATGACTTCATCTTATTATATTCTTGCATCAAACTTGTATTTTTATCCTACAACTTATTATAATCCACTAATAGTTTTTTGGCTATATCTTCATTGAGTAGGAAAGTACTAATTGCCAAAGAGGCACCCTATGGGGATATTATGTCTTTTAACCTTTTAACAACCAAGGTTCCTTTTAGTTCATTGACATTCTTGATGACTTCAATGTTGCCTATGTGTGTTGTCATTGATGTCAACATAGCATACACTAAAAGAATTAGATGTTAAGGAAGGATGCCTGATGGCTTGAAGAATGTTGTATGATATACCCTACTAATCCTAAGTTGTGTGTGGTAATGCAATGAAGGCTTGGCCTCCAGAAGTAAGTGATAGTCTTTGTTTTAGAATGTCTGCTCTTAGAAGACTGTCCAAAAGATTGCTCTGCATTTTCATCATTCTACTATTCAGCTTATGTGGTTCGAAGCATAGCTTCATACAATTTTATTTTAGGTATGTTCCAATTTTTATGATGTTTTGCTCACCGGAAGGATGTTTTTCTGCTGACATCTTGAAGATAGAGTTAGTTTTGTAAAGAGGTTCCTAACAGGATGATGAAATGCACTGCATTCCTCTGCAGTTGTAGATGTGGCTATGCAGTTCTAAAGTTGTATCAAGAAGATAGTAAAGGTGTTATTTCAAGAAAAAGGTAAAATTTGGATAGTTGGTTTTTGATGGTTTGTGTGTCTGTGCTACTTTCACCACTTACATTCAAGGACTTCAAGTTGAGTGGCTATGCACTATCATACCCTTGGTTGCTATGAGATGTAGGGAAGCTTGGATTTTTATGATTTGATTGCGAATTATGTTCTCTTATGTTCAATTATACATCGAAACCTAATTATGCAAATATGACAATAAACAAATGAATTATTCAAAATGCTACTATAGAGAGATGTAAAATGACAAATGAAAGTGCACCTATTTTTGAAGTTTGAAGGTAGAAAAGTTAAGGACTAATGAGTGGGTAACCAAGTCCAAGGCTATGCTTTCTATCAGGATTTGCAACCTATTCCTGCTACATCAAAAAATTTCCATTACTAAACTTCAAGGACTAATGAGTGGGTACCCTAGTCCAGGGAGTTATTTTCTTCTCTAATCTATAATTTTGACACTCTGTTGTACCTTCCTACAACTTAACTTTGTCTGTAGCTCTAACCTGTAACTTGCAACCATGAAAACTTTGGGAGGGGGTTGTGGTGTTTAGAGGCTTGCCTTAGTCAAGCCCCAGAGAGACATTCAAGTCTTCCGAACACCATTGTCAAATAGAGAGTGCATGCCCTTGGGAGGTAGAGGCAAAAACTAAATGATAAATGCTCAATAATGACAATAGATGCCACCTTGTAGTGAAGATCTCATGAGAGGAAGAAGCTCTTCATTCCATGAGGAGATGATTGCTCAAATCTGCAAATACAAACACTTAGGCAACACAAATCTTCTCTTGCAACACAATGAAAGCCTTGAATCACCTTTAGAACACAATAGCTTGCTAGTAATCATCTAGTAGTTATCTAGTTTACAAATGAATGCCTAAACATACTTTTATATGCAACTACAGACATTCTCACCAAGAATTTTGTAATGCAAACTTGTCATGTTGGGATAGGACCTAATTAACGATCACAAGACAATATTCAAAATTTAGGATTGACTTAAAATAAGGTAGGGCTAGGGCGTGGGTGTCCAAGTCATCCCCCCTATTTTGGGCAGGGTTAGGTTCTAGGGGTTCCCATTTGTCATGAAACCAAGGGTTCATTCCATTGGAATGTCAAAATATGATGTAAAATGTCCTAAATACATACTAAAGACTTGGGAGCTAAACCTTATGAGGGAAAAGTCCCCAAGGGGACATTTTCTGATGTTACATTTCCAAAGTTTTAAATCATATTTTTCCCTCCATTGTGAAAGTTATGTATAATAGAACAAATTAGTATATGCTCTGGTAGAATGGTGCAGTGTTGAAGTGTAACTAGAATGCTCCACATTCTTTCGGAAGTGAATGATTGACCTTGCGATTTTGTGAACATGTTCTTGCATGTGCATGGCATGCCTCTTTCTTGTTTCAATATTCTTGGTAGTTCGCAGCTTGATTGTTCAATTGACAGCTTGGTGCAGTGTGTTTCAGATAACAAAGTGTTTTCAGAGTAAATGTTTGAAGTTGTACAGAACAATTATGTGATGTGAAGTGGCAAAGGTATGTATGGGGGTGTTTTATGAGTCATGTGAACTCATCTGGAAAAGTTTTACAAAGATCTTTCTTGTTTCCTGTATCGCACAAGATTTTCAACTTTATGTGGTCATTATTCTTCAAGTCTTCATGAGTTTTCCTTAAAGCTATCCTATTTCTAAATGAGAAAAGTGTGTGGATGTAATTCCTCAGTGCTTGAAGAAGTAAAGGATGTTTTGGACCTAGTTAAGCAAGTGTTAATGTCTGCAAGGCTTGTATCTTCCTCTATTGTAATGTGTTGTTTCAATTAGGAGCTATCGTCTACATGTTTCATAGTTTCTGTGGTCTAGCCAACTTGTAAATGTATTTTTCATGTTGTATCTGGCTGAAAAAAAAATTAATCAATGTAATATCATGTATAAATAGTGAATCAAATTGAGTTAGGAAGGTATTAATGCAAGATGATGAAAAGGTTTCGCAAGTAGAAAAAAGCAGAATAAATGCATTATTGATGTATGACTGTGGGAGAAAGAGCAAATGTTGTTGATGCTGTCTAGATTCATATTGAAGACATATTTGTGATAGTGATCAAGTATAGAGTGTGCCTGATTGATCAGATCTTCAGAAGAAAGTGTGTGGAGGTAGAAGTGTAATCATCAAAGGTGTAAGCTTCAATCACAGTTTTCAGATAGTAAGAAAAGACTGTTATACTATAATCTTTTGTAATCCTTTTCAGGGAATAGAAGCTTCCTTGGGAGTGACCCTAAAATAAAGTTATCAGGGAGTAGAAGCTTCCTTGGGTGTAACTCTAAGCCAAAGTTACTTAGGGAGTAGCAGCTTCCTTGGTCTATTGCGTCCAAAACAAAGTTACTATTTGAGCTTCACATATTGTGAGTTAATCCTCACCATGGTTTTTCCCTTCTAGGGTTTTCCACGTATAATTGGTGTTATGTGTTGATGTGCATTCAGTTAATATTTCATGTTCATGTTAATGTTGTAATGCTTAAGGTTTAATCTACTCTAAATAAGTTAAAGTTGTTAAATTTGAAGATTGATTGTATACTGATTCACTCCCCCTCTCAGTATACTTGTGTGCCTAACAATTGGTATCAGAGCCAAGTTCCTCTTAAGGAAGCTTAACCACTTGAAGAAGGTTTAGGATGGCATCAAGAAGATCCAGCAAGATTCCCAGGTTTGATGGAACAAATTATGTTTTTTGGAAGGTAAGGATGGAAGGCTACATCAATTCACTAGGCTATGGAGTTTGGGATTTTGTCAAGAAAGGTTACATTGTCCTTGCTTCTATTCCAACAGATGTGGATGAAATCAAGAGGTATGGTAATAATTCCAAGGCCAAGTTTGCTAGCATGAGTGGATTAACTAATTCAAAATTTTTAAAGGTGATAGGTTGTAGCTCAATTCAAGAAGTTTGGAATAAACTTGAAACTATTTATGAAGGAGATAAGAAAGTAAAGCAAGCCAATATTTAAATACTCGAGAACAAATTTGAATCCCTAAAGGTGTTTGAAGATGAAAATATTGTTGGTTTCATGCTCTGGGTGAATGAAGTAGTTGTAAGGGTTTAGGCAGATCAAAGCAATAAACACTAGCAATTATATGCAGATTAAATAACCCAAATATAACAATGAAGAACAACACAAAAGAGATCAACACAAAAATTTAATGTTGTTCACACAAAATAGGATACATCCACAGAAACTCTGCCATCCAATGATTTTATTATCCAGTGTAAAATAGATTACAATCTCACGAATTCCACATTGCAACATACATCCCAACTGCCTATAACAAACCTTTTGGAAGATTATAGAATTAGGGTTTTACAAAGTCATTTTTCCTTTGTCGATTAACAATCTCCCACTTGGAGACTGATCATGTTCCACACCGACTAAATCTCTCAGTTTGAGACTGATCCTGGACAACACCACTACACTTGCAGCTCCCACTAGATTACAAGCTTAGCTAGTTTCTTATGTCCACCATTATTAGTCATGAAGGCTAATGAAAACTAATGAGGAAATCAGTTTCTCCCATGTAATTGCTTTTGTGAACATATCTACAGGATTCTCACTTTTGTGAATTTTCTCTAGCTTGAACTGTCCATCCTCCAAAACTGACTGGTTGAAGTGGTATCTAAGCTGTATGTGCTTAGTTTTTGAATGCATAGCTGAATTCATAGCAAGATGAATGGCACTCTAGCTATCAGTGTACAAAGGGCTATCTTCTTGTCATGTACCTAATTCCTCTAGAAAATATTGTAACCAACTCATCTCCTTGCTAGCTTCCGTAGTAGCAACATACTCAACTTCAGTGGTTGAAAGTGCAACAACCTTTTATAGCCTTGAAATCCAACTGACTGCAGTACCTCCTACAATAAAAACATGCCCTTTAGTACTCCTCCTTCTATCAATATCACCTGCTAGATCAAAGTCAACATATCCTTTTAGAGAAGAATTTGTTCCTCCAAAACATAGTTTCTTTGAAGTAGTACCTCTCAGATATCAGAGAATCCACTTTACCACATTCCAATGTTCCATTCTCGGATTGCTCATATACCTTCTCACAACTCCCACTGCATGTAAAATATTTGACCTTGTGCATACCATTACATACATCAAGCTGCCAACTGCTGATGCATATGGTATCTTAGACATTTTGTCTTCCTCCTCTTTTGTCTTTGGACACATCTCCTTAGTCAACTTAAAATGACTAGGCAAAGGTGTACTAACTGCTTTTGAATTTTACATGTTAAACATTTTCAACACCTTCTCTACATACTCACTTTGAGACAAATAATTTTTTGTTTGTCCTGTCCCATGTGATCCTTGTACCAAGGATTTTTTTTTCTACACCCAAATCCTTCATAGCAAATGAATTTGATAATTTTTGCTTAAGTTCATTAATATGCTGCATGTTAGACCTGGCAACAAGCATGTCATCAACATAAAGCAATAAGATAATATAGTTGCCATTACCCAATTTCTTAAAATAAACAAAATAATCAGAATGACATCTTTTGTAACCTTGTTCAGCCATAAAACTATTAAATTTCAAATACCATTCTTGAGGTGCTTGCTTCAGGTCATACAAACTCTTCTTTAACCTGCACACAAATTCCTCCTTACCCTTGACCTCATATCCATGTGGTTGCTGCATGTATATTTCCTCTTCCAAATCCCCATGGAGAAATGTTGTTTTCACATCTAACTGTTCAAGATGCAAGTCTTCTATAGCCGCAAGACTTAGAATAGTTCTAATAGAAGTCATCTTTACAACTGAAGAAAATATTTTATCAAAATTTATACCTTTTTTATGTGCAAAACCTTTTACCATGTCTCTGGACTTATATCTTTTCTTGCTTCCATCTTTTTTCAACCTGTAAACCCATTTATTTGGCAATGCTCTCTTACCTGTAGGCAATTGGACTAAGTCCCAAATTTGATTCTGCATCAAGGAATCCATTTCCTCTTTCATGCCTAGCTCCCACTACCTTTTTGTATCTACCTGCATTGCTTCTTCATAACCTTCAGGTTCACTAGAATCAGTTAATAATATAGAATATAATGATGGAGAAAATCTTTTTGGACGTCTAGTTATCCTTGGAGAATGTCTAACACTTGCAGGAGTCTGTGGGATAACTTGTTACTGAGCATCAGGTACCACTGGTATTTTATTTTCTAGAATCTCATCCAGCACCACATATTCCTTTTTGGCCTATTCATGCTTCTTTTCTTGTAGATGATCCTTATACATGACCTTCTCATTGAATATAACATCTCTTCTCCTAATGATTTTATGATTTTCATAATCCCATAACCGATAACCAAATTCATCTACTCCATATCCAATGAAGGTACATTTTTTAGACTTAGCCTCAAGCTTGGTTCTATTTTCAATATCAACATGGACAAAAGCTTCACAACCAAAGGTTTTTAGAAATGAATAGTTTACCTTTTTACCCATCCATGCCTCCTCTGGAATGCCACCATCCAAAAGATTTGAAGGTCCCCTGTTTATTAAATAAACAACGGTATGTACAACATTGACCCAGAAGTGTAAGGGTAGTCCAACATGCAATCTCATGCTCCTTACACACTCCATAATGGTCCTATTCATCCCCTCAAAGACACCATTTTCTTGTGAGGTTTTAGGAACCATTTTCTCTCTACGGATTCCATTATATGAACAATAATTTTTAAATTCTCTACTATAATACTCGCCTCCATTATTAGATCTAAGGCACTTCAACTTTTTTCCTGTCTCATTCTCAACCAAAGATTTCCACTTTTTAAAAGTTTTAAATACTTTTGATTTTTGTTTTATGAAATACACCCATGTTTTCCTAGTTACATCATCAATAAAAGTAACATAATAGCAAAAGCCACCAAGAGATGATACCTACGCTGGTCCCCATACATATGAATGCACAAGCTCTAATTTCTCTCTTCTTCTCTTTCCCAACTTTGAGAAATCATACTCTTTTATGTTTTTCATAAACACAATTTTCACAAAACTCCAAGTCTATCTTCTTCAGACTTGGTAGCAACTTTTTGGAGTGAAGGATCTTCATCCCTTTCTCACTCATGTGCCCAAGTCTATGGTGCCACAATTATATTTCTATCCCTGTTGAAAGTGCTATAACTATCTCAGTAGCAATTGTTTCTATAGTAGCTAAGGTAGAATAAGTATTACCGGTACACAAATACAATGTGCCTACCTTTTCACCTTTAGCTACTACTAATGCACCTTTAGTGACCTTCCATACTTCATCTGAAAAGGTAACTATGCAGCATTCACTACCCAGTTGTCTTGTAGAGATTATATTCCTTCTCAAATTTGGAACATGCCTTACCTCTTGTAGCAACCATTCATTTCCATTTTGTAACTTGATTTTTATCTTTCCTTTTCCAATAATTTGACAGGGTTCATCATCACTTAATTATACATGTCTAAAATTAGCATTATCTAAATACAAAATTAAAGCATCCTATAATTTATTACTTACAACATTAGCTTCCTTACTATCATCATGTTGGCCATCTCCTTGTTTTTCCTTTTGAGACCAACAATCCTTCTTCAAGTGTCCTGGCTTTCCACAGTGCTAGCAATCCATTCTTCCTCTAGATTTAGATCTGCCTCTCTTCGACTTCCCATGATCTGTTGGACTTTTTCCTCTCCTTTGTTCTTCCCCTATTCTCTATAGTCAAATAATTACCCGATGTCAAAATCTCACTTATAATTTTCCATCGCATTTCCTCGCTAAAGATAACACCAACAACATCATCAAATTTCAAAGTATTTGAACCAGAGACAGAGTTACTTACAACTATTACCAAGCTATTCTAGCTTTCTGGTAAAGAACATAAAACCAAGAGAGCCCTCACCTCTTTATCAAATTTTACTTTAACAGAAGTTAACTGACTAGTAATTGTATTAAACTCATTTAAATGACCTAACACAGATCCATCTTCAATCATTTTCAAATTAAAGAAATGCTTCATGAAGCTGAGGGTTTTTCATACAATTTAGCTAAAACTTTCATAAATTTATCTGTTGTCTTCACTTCTATTATATTGAACGTCACAAATGGTGCTAGGCACAACTGAATGGTTTCCAGTGCCTTTTTGTCCAAAAGATCCCAATCCTCATCAGTCATTGCTGCTAGTTTCTTGGCTTTTTCTTTCAACAACCTCCATAAATCCTCTTGATAGAGATAATCCTGCATATACATCTTCCATAACTGATAGTTCTGCCCATTGAATTTATCTACCTTCAATTTACCCTCGTCCACCATTGCTCCCACTTAACCGTGAGACTGCTACTCAACCGTCAGACCTTCCTGCAAACGATAATCAAACACAACCTACTCTGATACTAGTTGTTAGGGTTCAGGAAGATCAAATCAATAAACACTAACAATTATGTGCAAATTAAATAACCCAAATATAATAATGAAAAACAACACAAAAAGGATCAACACAAAAATTTAATGTGAATCACCCAAAATGGGCCACATCCACAGAAACTCAGCTATCTAGTGATTTTATTATCTAGTGCAAAACATATTACAATCTCATGAATTCCACACCACAACATACATCCCAATCACCTATAACAAGCCTTTTGGCAGCTTCTAGAATTAGGGTTTTACAATGTCATTTTCCTTTTGTCAGTTAACAAAAAGTTAACAACTGACTCCAAACATGCAAAAAAGAGGGAACCAATAGTAGTCAATGGTATTTGTATGATCAGTCACCACATACCAATAGTAGTCAATGGTATCAAAGATCTTGGTGGAGGAATAAAAGATGAGGTTGTGAAAAAGGTTCTGAGATCTCTTCCCAAATCTTATAGTTCCAAAGTATCTACTATTGAGGAGACTGCTGACTTGGATACATACTCCTAAGACCAAATATTTGAGACCCCCATTGCTGTTGAAATGAGAGAGTTTGATAGTGATGTTCCAAAGAAAAAAGTTGCTTTCAAAGTTAGTAAAAAGGCAAATGATGAGACTATTGATGAAGATGAAAGTCCTGTTGATGTTGAAGCAATCTTTGTAAGAACTCTAAAGAAAGGTTGGTCACTAAATTTCCTCTTAAAGAAACTAGGAAAAGTAATAGAAATAGTAAATTCAAAAGGAGTTTGTTTTCCTTAGAAGATAGTTGTTCTTCAGAAGATGCAGATAATGATTCAAATAATGAAACACTTTTCTTGGCCAGGAGTGTTGGTGACAAAAAGAATGAGGTTGGAAAATGTGGAAAAATTGATACCTTGCAAATAGTTCAAAACAATGAAAAATCAATGGTTGTATGGACTGCCTTCCATGAAAAGAAGAAACCAAAGTTTGGGTTATCAACAGTGGTTGTTCAAATCATATAACTGGTGACAAAGTAAAGTTTATCAGTCTTAAGAAGTGGGATGGTGGAGCTGTTAAGTATGGAGATGATGAGTCAGCTCAAATTTGTGGAAAATGTGTCATAATTATTGATGGAAAGAATATGACTAAGGATGTTCTCTATGCCAAAGGATTACAACACAATCTTCTCAGTGTTAGTCAGATGTGCAGGAAAGGTTACAATATTAGTTTTCATGCTAATGGTTGTGAAATCAGGAAGGCAAGATCCAGAAAGCTAGCTACATAAGGTATCAAGACTTGTGGTGATATTTATCACTTGAAAGTGGCAAATGGAAGAACATGTCTTTTGACTCAATCTAGTGAGTGTTGGTTGTGGTTCAAAAGAATGGGACACAACAACTTTGATAATATGGTAAGAATCGGCTCTACTCATGTAGTGAGATATATGCCTAAGATAATCAAGCCTACAAACATTGTATGTATGGAATGTCAAATCGGAATGTAGACAAAGACAGGTATTAAAAGCAAGAAGTACTCTTCTTAAAAGCCATTGGAGCTAATTCACACAAACCTATGTGGACCTACAAGAGTAAAAATTCAATAAGGTGAAAGGTATTTTATGTTGCTCATTGATGATTACTCTAGAATGACTTGGGTTACTTTCTTAATAGAAAATTCTAATGCTCTTGATTAGTTTAAAGGTTTCAAAGCTTTGGTTGAAAATGAAATGGATACTAAGATCAAATGCTTAAGGTCAGATGCAGGAGGTGAGTTGACTTCAATTGAATATGAAAAGTTTTGTGAAGATCATGGTATTAGGAGGCACTTGTCTACTCCTAGAACCCCTCAACAAAATGGGGTAGTGGAAAGGAAGAATAGGACTATGTAAGAAATTCCTAGGGCAATGTTTGAAGATGTTGATTTTTCTGATGTGTACTGAAAAGAAGCAATTCACACTATTTTTAATCTAAGTAACAGAGTACAATTAAGGGTCAATGGCTCTAAGACCCCTTATGAGTTATGGTATGGAAGACCTAGACCACTATCAGATACTTCAGGGTCTTTGGTAGAAAATGTTATATCAAAAGAGATGAAGAAGACCTAGGAAAGTTTGATTCAAGATGTGATGAAGGAATCTTTCTTGGTTATTCAAATAGAAGCCAAGGCCTATAGATGCTACAACAAAAGGTTGGGAAAGATGATTGAAAGCACAAATGTTAAAATAGATGAAGACTTGTATCAATTCACACAAGATTCAAAAGACATCAGATCTGATATATTTCCTTGCATTGAAGATGAAGAAGTAGAAGAAGTGAAAGAAGAAAAGGAATAGGAACCTAAATGGATACCTAAGCCTTCAACAAAGTATGTTCAAAAGAACCACTCAGCAATACAGATCATTGGAGACAAAAATGAACATGTGCAAACAAGAAGAAGGTTTGCCAAGACACATGAGCAAGCAAACTTGTGTTTATTATAAAAGTGGAACCTAAGACCTTTGTTGAAGCCAACAAAGATGATGAATGTATAAAAGCAATGGAAGAAGAACTAGATCAGATTAAAAAGAATTAGACAAGGGAATTGGTTCCCAGACCAGCCAATAAGAATGTTATAGGGACAAAGTGGGTGTTCTAGAACAAGCTAAATGAAGAAGGTGATGTGAGGAACAAAGAAAGATTAGTATGCAAAGGATATACTCAAGTAGAAGGCATTGATTTTGAGAAGACTTTTTCTCCAGTAGTTAGGATGTAGGCAATCAAAATGATCCTGATGTCAAGTCAACATTTTTGAATGGTGACCTAGAGGATGAGGTGTACATTGAGCAACCAGATGGTTTCCAGATATTAGAAGATCCGAACATGGTATGGTATGCAGACTTAGGAAGGATCTATATGGGCTCAAGCAAGAACCTAGGGCTTGGTATGCAAGATTAGACATGTACTTACCTTAGCAAGGCTTCAATAAATGTACTATAGATAGCAATCTTTACATAAAGAAAGAAGGAGACATGATCTTGATAGTTGCAGTTTATGTTGATGATATCATTTTTAGAGGAAATGATGACATGTGTAAGAGGTTTATAGAGGAGATGCAAAAAGAATTTGAAATGTCCATGGTTGGTGAAATGTCATTCTTCCTTGGTCTTCAAATTACTCAGCTAGATGGTGGTATCCTTATTGCTCAAGATAAGCATGTTAAATAATTATTGAAAAAGTTTGGTATGGAGGATTCAAAACTAGTGAGTACTCCCATGGTCATTGGATATCACTTGAGAAAAAATGATGAGTCTCTGTAGGTAGATCAGACTACCTATAGGTCTATGATTGGAGAACTATTATACTTAACTGCTTCTAGACCTAACATTATGCATGCATTATGTGTGGTTGCCAGATATCAAGACAATCCTAAGCAAACAGATGAGAAGGAAAAGGATATTCAGATACTTGAAAGGAACTTCTGACTATGGTCTATGGTATCCAAAAGGTAATGACTTTGATTTGAGTGCATACACTAATGCTGACTGGACTGGTTGTATTGATGATAGAAGTGCAAGTGGTGGTGGTTTCTTTATTGAAGCATATTGTTTTCTTGGCAGAGTAAGAAGTAAGATTCAGTGTCCTTATCTACTATAGATACAAAGTATATTGTAGCATCCTCCTACTATACACAAGTGTTATGGATGAAGCAAACTCTGAAGGATATCAAGGTATTCTATGATGAGCCTATTCCTATTTTGTGTGATAATACAAGTGTTATCAATATTTTTGAGAATCCAATGATGCATTCCAGAACCAAGCACATAGCAATTAGGTATCACTTTTTAAGAGAGAAGATTGTAGAGAAGGAAGTGAAGTTAGAATATGTTCCAACAAAGGATCAAATTGTGGATATCTTTACAAAGGCTCTTGCAAAATACATCTTTGAGGATGTCTGCCGGAGGTTAGGGGTAATTTCCCCTGCCGCTTCTTGCTAAAGATGCATAGTGATGCATCTATCCAAGGGGAGCTCATGATACATCTTTATCCTAGATTGATGATGGCTACCTCTTAGGGGGAGCAGGTAGTGGTGACTGATGATAGGGGATCTTGCAAGAAAAAATTTGTAGATTCATGATTGTTGATAAAAGGGGGAGAATAAGAAGATATTGGTTCCCTTTGTCTTTGATGTCAAAGGGGGAGATTGTTAACCATGTGTGTTGTCATTGATGTCAACATAGCATACATTGATGTCAACATACAATACACTGATGACATTATCAGGAAAGTAAGATACTATTCTTGGTTGCATATTCCTAAGAAAGAGAAAGCTCATGATTAGAGGTCATAAAAGCAATATTTCCAATCAAAGTAGAGTTGAGTTTGAGGATTTATTAATATGGGAATTAGAAGCACTAAAAGAATTAGATGTTAAAGAAGGATGCCTGATGGCTCGAAGCATGTTGTATGATCTATCCTACTGATCCTAAGTTGTATGTGGTAATGCAATGAAGGCTTGGCCTCCGAAAGGAGGTGATAGTCTTTCTTTCATAATGTCTACTCTTTGAAGACTGTTTGGAAGATTCGTCCACATTTTCATCATTGTGCTATTGAGATTTTATGGGTTTGAACATATCTTCATACAATGTCATTTTATGTATGTTCCAAGTTTCATGATGTTTTGATCACCGGAAGGATGTTTTTCTGCTGACATCTTGAAGATAGAGTTTGTTTTGTAAAGAGGTTCCTAGTAGGGTGATGGAATGCTCCACATTCCTCCGTAGTTGTAGATGTGGCTATATGGTTCTAAAGTTGTGTCAAAAGATGGTAAAGGTGTTATTTCCAAAGTTTCAAATCATATTTCTCTCCGCTATGGAAGTTATGTATGATAGAACACTGGTATGTGCTCTGGGAGAATGGTGCAGTGTTGAAGACCCACTCAAATTCTGTGCATTTGACCAGAAGTGGATAATTGACCTTGTGGTTTTGTGAACATGTTCTTGGATGTTCATGGCATGCTTCTTTTCTATTTTAGGCTTCTTGGTGGTCCACAACTTAGTTTTTCAATTGACAGCTCAGTGCAGTGTGTCTAGATAACATAGTGTTTTCAAAGTAAATGTTTGAAGTAATGTGGCACAATTTAAGTTGATGTGCGGTGGAAAAGGTGTGTATGGGGGTGTTTTATGAGTCATGTCAAATCATCTAGAAAAGTTTCATGAAGATATTTCTTATTTCATGTACCACACAAGGTTTACGAGTTGATGTGGTCGTTATTCTTCAAGTCTTCATGAGTTTTCCTTAAAGTTGTTCTATTTCCAAGTGAGCGGAGTGTGTGGATGCAATTCCTTGGTGTTTGAAGAAGTAAAGTATGTTTTGGACTTGGTTAAGAAAGTGTTGAGGTCCGCAAGGCCTCGATCTTTTGCTGGTGTAATGTGTTGTTTCAATTAGGACCTATTTTCTACATGTTTCATAGTGTGTGTTGTCTGGCTCACTTATAAATGTATTTTTCATGTTGTATCTAATAGAAAAGAAATGTAATCAATGTATATCATGTATAAATAGTGAATCAAATTGAGTTAGGAAGGTATGGGGTCATCCCACAATAATGGGTTGCACTTTTTGGCCAAACTTGATATTGAAATCAACATTTTGAACTAAATCTTCACTTTCTAACACCTTTAGCCACTAAACCATTAGGAATTTGAAGATCATGCAAACTAATGATTTGTGAGATTTTGTCTGCAGATTCTAAATATATGTTTTAAAAAAAAATTAGAGTTAAATTGTAAAATAGTTTGCTTCTCCTTTGATAACTAGTCTTTAATAGTAAACAACATTTTTTTAATGTGATGTGTATTCTGTTGCACATAAATTTTTTTCTACAAAGGATAAAATTTTGATTCTTTTGAATGTAGATTGGTAACACCAATATCTAGAGGATACGTTTGGTTTCATAATGCTTTATTGAATTTTTTTTAATTAAGTTTTAAAGTCAAACCAATTATAATTTAGACATAGGTGTATTATGTCCAACATAACTTTTTTTGTATGTATCAGAATTCAATTTTTTTTGTTGGAATAAGGACATCAATACCTAGAGGACATGTATTTTTTAGAAATTTTTTCTCTATTTTCCTATTTTTTCATATGTGTGAAGCAAAGACCTTGATGTTCATTAAAAAACCTACATTCACAAGAAATAAAAAATAAATATAATAATCAAATTAAATATATTTAAATGTATACTTTTGGGGAAGCTTATAATAAGGACTACATATTTACAAAACATAAATTTTAAATGAATTCATTTGATCCCCCAAAAGGTAAATCAAAAGTGTTTTTTTATCAACATTTTGATAGGTATAGAAGAGACTCCATTATAGGTATGGTTAAAAACTAGCAGGGTTCTACCCAAGGGGGATTGAATCTAAGGGGGTTTGATCAAACCCTCTTCAATTAAAATCCTTTAAATGGAACCTTTCAAGGCTTAAATCATTATATTTTCTAAAAATATGTGATTTCAGCAAAAATCAAGATGTCCCAAAAAGTGTAACCCATTATTGTGGCAGCACCCTATGAGTGCAAGATGATGAAAAGGGTTCACAAGTAGATAAAAGAGGAATAAATATATTATTGATGTGTGACTATGGGAGAAAGAGTAGATGTTGTTGATGTTGTCCGAATTCATCTTGAAGACATAATTGTGATAGTGATCAAGTATAGAGTGTGCTTAATTGACTAGATCTTCAGAAGAAACTATGTGGAGGAAGAAGTGCAATCATCAAAGGTGTGAGCTTCAATGACAATATTTAGATAGTAAGAAAAGACTGTTATATTGTAATCTTTTTCAAAGAGTAGAAGCTTCCTTGGGTGTAACCCTAAACCAAAGTTACTTAGGGAGTAGCAGCTTCCTTGGGTTAAAGTGCCTAAAATAAAGTTACTATTTGAGCTTCATATATTGTAAGTTAATCCTCACCATGGTTTTTCCCTTCTAGGGTTTTCCACGTATATCTGGTGTTATTTGTTGATGTTCATTGAGTTAATCTTTCATGTTCATGTTAATGTTGTAATGTTTAAGGTTTAATCTACTTCGGATAGGTTAAAGTTGTTAAATTTGAAGATTGATTGTATATTGATTCACCCCCCTCTCAGTATACTTGTGTGTCTAACATTGAGGCTTGTCATGTTCTGGTGCCAAGCCCCAAATAGCCAGAGTCTCATGCTTGGTTTCAAAACCATACCCAAAATAACTCATATCTACCTTTTCTTCATCCATAACATCATCATCACCATGTTGCCTTTGAATGGTATCCAAGGCTATAGAAGAGGCTATATCCCATCCAAGTAACAAAAAGAAACCACTTTCCCTAATAATTCTCCTTCCTTCCTTGGGTGTTATGTTGGACATATCAAATTCTATCTACTTTTGGATTCTTTGGATAGCTTCTCCCTCATTATTTACTTCCTCTTATTGAGTAACATCCCTTTTCATTTGCATATTTGCATTCATCTTTTCTTTGATCAATAATGTTTTGAATTCTTCAGTTTTGATGAATGCATCATCCTAAAGAGAAAATGTTTGTAGGCTAAAGTCTTAACATCTTGAACAAATTTATACCCTGTGATAAATTTTACAATGACCTCTCAAAAGAGATAACATTTGCAATAGGCCTTTGAGGAGAAGCAAGACCTCTCAATACCTCTTGACATTCACCTTGCTTCTCTCTAGTGTATTCTATTTATATTATATTCTACCAATGGATGGACCTTTCCTTACTACTCAACCTCAAGAGTCTAGCCCTTCTAATACTAGTATAGCACTTACAACTAGGGAATGGGAAAATATAGGCCTTATTTCTCCTATTCTTTCTCTTGGTAATGTAGTTTTAACAACACTAGGAGGCATAGTCCCTAAGAGATTAGAATGCTTCGATGTTTCTTCTATCTCTATATGGGATCCTTTATGGAATTGAATGCCCCTTTGTAAGTAGGGTCCACCTTCTTCTTCACATCCTTACAAGTGCTAATTCATGTACAATGTTCTCTTCTTGAGATAATTTCATCTCTAGTCCAACAATTTTAGATCAAATCCTCTGCAATACTAAAATGGTAATCATACCATGATCTTCCTCTTGATTTCCTTGTTTGATCAATAAAATTAGTAGGGTCATACTTCCTCACCTCACCAATTCCTCAAAGCCTTTTTTGGCAATGACTATGAAATTAGAAAACTTAAGGGTGGAAGAGAGAAAAGATCCCTTCTTTTGATTCTTAAGATGTAACTTGTTAGATTCATTTAGCTTCCATAATACTTCAAGGAAAGATACCCTGTCTAGCACGAAAATGGGGAGAATGTGTGGCTCCACTTCCATTCCATAATCTCTTATTATAGTGCAATCATTGTAGAAGAACCAATCTCCAAAATTGTGATTCTAATTCTCCCCTCACAACAAATTGTAATGGCCTTAGGAATCTCTTGAAGGCAGGGATAAAATATCCCTACAGTAGCCCAATAGGGATAATACATGTTGCAGAAAGTGTTGCTAAAAAACACAGAAATTTGATGACTAGCAATGAGAATCCCATACGTATGTCCTAAATTGAATTGGCATAGGCAAACCATCTAGCCTTGTATTCTCAACTCCCAAATCTAGGTGCCATATATCATTCTCTTTGTATAAAAATATGTGTAATAAAATAGAATACCATTTGAAGTATGGGGTTCTATTTTCAATTTAAAGGGACACTAGTTGCTTATGGATCTCCTCTACGAAGCAAAATCAAATATCCTGTGGACATGCTAGTGTTGAATGTCTATAGATAACACCATAATTTCAATAGGTATCTACAACTTATGATCCTCTCCCAATGCTTGACATAGTGCCATATAAGTGATCTTAAAATAATCCTTAAAAGTGTTCACATCTAATGGCTTTCATTAAGGTGCACCTTCTTCTCACCAATTATGTTCTTTGGTAGCCACTTCACCCTATAGATTCTCCTATCTACTTGTACTCATATCGTAACTCTTTAAAATCAATCTTGACATGTGTCTGAGGGTTTAAATCAAAACCTCCTCAATTAAACTTCGATCGAGTGTAAACAATAGTTTTCCCCTAGGCATTTTTAGTAGTTTAGTTTTTGAGTCATACATTTTACTAATAGCATATATCAAGTTGGTGCTTACAAACACATTCGGAACAACCAATTTACCACCATCGAAGTGCATTATATTTTAAACTGGTTCCTTTTGTAGAGCACATATATGGTAATGTTCAACAGATTACCAACCAGTTTTAGGGATACTAGGGTCTTTGATATCTTCCATAATATTTGTCATCCTATGGGTGATAATGCTAGTACTCTAGGCTATCTTTACTTTCTTTGGTGCAAGTTGCCTGCAGAGGATTATAATTGATGGATGTGGGAAACTCAATTACCTTGAGTTGAGTAACTTTAATCTGGTAGGATACAAAATTAGTGCATGCTCTAAGCTTGAGGAGCTAAGTCGTGGACGTCTGAGCTACTTACAAAGAATAACAATTGATTATTGTAAAGATTTGAAAAGTGTGTTAGGGATATCTAAACATACAAAGCTTGCAGAACTTAACATTTCTCAATGTTGGAAGCTTCAACTTGAGTTGTGTCTAGTGGGTTTGAACTGTTTGAAGTGGATAAAATTTGATAGCTTTGTGAAGCTTAAAAGTTTTGAACTGAATGGTTGTCAAAGTTTGGAAGTAGTATCAGGAATGTATGATTTGCAAAATCTTGAATTGGTAACTATTTGAGACTGTTTGGAGCTAGGTTGAACTTGTTTGTCTCCAATCTCTTCAAGAATTTTTCTAAGACATAATGCTTGAGTACCTACAGAAGTGACTACAACATATTCTACCTCTGTGGAAGAAAGAGAAACTATGCTTTGTTTATTTGAACTCCAAGAAACCAAACTAGAACCAAAAGTAAAACAATTACCAGAGGTAGACTTTTGGTCATCCACACTACCTCCCCAATCAGAATCACTGAAACCAACTAAATTAAATCCTTTAGAACTGTAGTAATGAATGCCAAAAGCAAGAGTTCCTTTCACATACCTCAAAATTCTTTTAGTAGCCTTCATATGTAATTTAGAGGGTTCTGTCATATACCTTGAAATAAGAGAAACTGCATAAGCAATATCAAGCCTTGTGTGGGTTAGAAATATTAGACTGCCAACAACACTTCTATAAGCTGTCCCATCAACTCTTTTAGCACCATCCTCTCTACACAACACAACTTCATGAGAAATTGGAGTGGAGGCTGGTTTACAATCAACCATATCAAACTTCTTCAACATATCCTTGGCATATTTTGTTTGACAAAGGAAAGTTTCATCCTTACTTTGATAAACCTCCATGCCTAGAAAATATTGCATAAGGCCTAGATCTTTCATTTCAAACTCATTCATCATAGCATGCTTGAATGCATCCTTCATCTTAGAACTACTACCCATATACAACAAATCATCAACATATAAACTCACAATAAGAATATCATTACCTTCTTGTTTGTAGTAGAGGGTAGGATCACTCTTACTTCTCTTGAAGCCATTTTGTTGAAAATACCCATCAATCCTAGCATACCAAGCTCTTGGTGCTTGCTTGAGGCCATACAAGGCCTTCTTCAGCTTGTAGACATGATGTTCTTTTCCTTGCACCTCAAAACCTTGTGGCTGTTCCACATAAATTTCCTCATCTAAGTACCCATTCAAGAAGGCACTTTTCACATCCATGTGATGAATACTCCATTTCTTTTAGGCTGCAAGGGAAATCAACATTCTGATAGTCTCTTGTCGTGCTATTACCTCTGTGTGAAGCCTTTAGCAACTAATCTTGCTTTATGTCTTTCAACACTTCCATCACTATGGTACTTAGTCTTGTAGACCCATTTAGTTCCAATCTTTTTCTTGTCATGAGGAAGCTTTGTAAGCTCCCAAGTACCATTCCTATGAATAGCATCCACCTCTTCTTGCATTGCTTGCACCCAAACTTCAGTTCAAAAATAGATTGTGAAAATAAAGAAAAATTTATTGTTTCACCTATAGGATTCTCTTCATGTGCTTGGATTGTACTTCTTTAATAGATATCACTTAAGCTTCTAACCTTCCTTGTAGGACTTGGACTTGAATTTGGACTTGTACTTGAAACTGAAGAACTAGATGAGGGGCTATTTGGTGGATGTATAGCACTTGGAATTGAAGTATTATCTGGCTGCTCATGATCAATATCAGCAATAATACCACCATTCAAAACAGATTTAGACTTCTCAACATGGCCTTTTTGATGACCATAAACTCCCCCTTCATCAAAAATCACATCTCTTGAAACAAGAATACTATTAGTATGAGGGTTATACAACCTGTGAGCCTTAATTTGCTCACTATATCCAACAAAAATGCATGACTCACTTTTGGGATCTAATTTTTGTTGCTTTTGATCAACCACATGAACATAGGCGAAACAACCAAAAACTCTAAAATGATTAACATTAGGCTTTTTTTCATACCAGGCTTCATAAGGAGTCATCATGTCAAGTGCTCTAGTAGGGCTCCGATTGAGAATGTACACTGTTGTAGCAACTGCATCACCCCAAAATGAATTGTCTAATCCTTTGGTATGTAGCATACTCCTTGCCATTTCCACCACTGTACAATTTTTTCTTTCAGCTACCCCTTTTTGTTGAGGTGTGTAAGCAGTGGTGAGTTGCCTTTTGATGCCATTAATATCACAATAATTCTTAAAATCTCTTGAGCAAAATTCTCCTCCACGATTTGTCCTTAAGCATTTGATCTTACAACCCTTTTCATTTTCCACAAGGGCTTTAAACCTTTTGAATGTATCAAAGGCTTCATCCTTGGTCTTCAAAAAATAAACCCAACACTTTCTTGAGTAATCATCAATAAAAGTAATGAAATATATGACTTACCCAAACTCTTTGTCTGCATAGGACCACAAATATCTGAGTGAACCAATTGAAGTGGGTAATGGGCCCTCCATGCATTGCCTTTTGGAAATGACTCTCTTGCATGTTTTCCTTTAGCACAACCTTCACAAACTTTCTTGCATCTTCAAATTCTCAAATTCTCTTTTTAATGTTTGCAACTTCACAACTTTGACTTGATCACTACCTTGGTAAGCTTCTTTTAGAGTCTTCCAGGCATCTTTAGCTGTCTGTGCACCTGCAATTCTTTGAAATAGACTCTTATCAAGAGCTATTTGGATGTGAAATAAAGCCTGTGCATTCTTCTTCTTAGCTTCCTTCTTAGTTGTTCTATCATTGGCGGCAAGAACATTCCAATCAACTGGCTCTTCATATCCTGTTTCTACAATTTCCCATAAATCTTTTCCTATCAAAAAAGTTGTCATCTTGATGCACCAACAATCATAATCAGATCCATTAAATTCTGGGATTGGCAAAGAGTTAGAATTTGACATGATAAATTTTCTAACAAATTAACCTGCTCTGATACCAAATGAAGATTTTTAAACAAACAAATATGACAGCAAATTTAAGAGGAACAAACAAAATAACCATACAAGATATATGCAGACACAGAGAATAAACTTTTTATTGCAATTGAAAAAACCAGAGAGCTACAGCTCTTTATTAAAAAAATGTATATGTATTTGCTACAAAGGAAACTATATAGAAAAAATAGAAATAACAAACTAAAAATAGCATGATTTACATGCATTAACATGCAACACAAAAGTTGGCAAATTCCTAAAAACATTTAACTGAAACTAACAAGGAAAATAGAAACTGCACATGGCTGTGCCACATCAGTTATCCAACAATATTTTGTCGTGCAAGTTGTCTGCAGAGGATTACAATTAAAGGATGCGAGAAGCTCAATCACCTCTACTTAAATGCTTTTCACCATTTGAAAAGTGTATCAAGTAACTTGGATCTGGTAGAACTGGATGCTGATGGATATGTTGAACTTGAGGAGCTTAGTCTTGAGAGTCTGAGCTTCCTGGAAAGGTTAACAATTAAATATTGTCCAGATTTGAAAAGTGTGTTAGGGATATTTGATCTTACAAAACTTGTGGAACTGAAAATTTCTCGGTGTTGGAAGCTTCAGATTGAGTTGCGTCTAGTGGGTCTAGTTGATAAATCTGTGAAGCTTAAATGTTTTGAGCTGAATGGTTGTCAAAGTTTGAAAGCAGTATCAGGAATGTATGATTTGGAAAAGATTCAATGGCTAGACATTCACGACTGTCTGGAGCTTGAGGAGTTGCCATATTTTTATGGTCCAAGTTGCTTAGAGAGGATTACAATTCATGGATGTGAGAAGCTCGGTTCCCTTTATTTGAAGATGTTTAAGTTGCCTGGTGAGAATTACAATTGATGGATGTGGGAAGCTCAGTTACCTTGAACTGAGAGATTGTGAAAATTTGAAAGAAGTATTGGGTAACTTTGATGGGGTTGGTTTATCCATATCGGATTGTCCAAAGCTTGAAGAACTGACATGTTTTTCTAGTCTAACTTGCCTTGAGGAGACTAGCATTTTCAGATGTGGGAAGCTGCAGAACATAACTTTACCAACATCAGTGATTCATCTTGAGTTGAATGGTTTTCATGAAATTCAAAGTGTGTCAGGAATATCTGCTCTTACCAAGTTGGTAGAACTGAATACTAGTGAATGTTGGGAGCTTCAGCAGTTGAGTGTTGCACATCTGAGCTTGCTAGAAAAATTAACAATTGCAAATCTGAGAAGTACATCAGGAATATCTAATCTTACAAAGCTTGTAGAGTTGAACATTTCTCACTGTTGGGAGCTTGAACTGTCTAAAGAAGGTTTCCTTTGTTGAATGTGGGAAGATGCACACCATAACACTGCCAACAAGGCTCATTAAATTCACTCTACATGGTTGCAGAGATTTGAAAACGGTTTCAGGAATATCCACTCTTACTAAGCTTGCAAAATTGAGTATGAATAGTTGTCCCCAGCTTCAGTAGGAGTTAAATGTTTTCGGCTTCAACTGTCTGGAGAGGATAGCCATTGTTGAATGTGCGCAACTAAAGAACATATCACTGCCAACGACACTCATGAAACTCACTGTGAATCGGTGTAGAGAATTGCAAACTGTTGCAGCAATCGGTGATCTTACAAAGATTACAGAGCTGAATATTAGCCAGTGTCCTCAGCTTGAGGAGTTGCCAAGTGTTGCCAACCTGAGCTGCTTGGAGAGGATTACAATTCACGATTGTGAGAAGCTGGAGAACATAGCAGGAATCGAAGAGTTGCATGGATTGGAAAGAATGCAACTTTTATATTGCAGCTTTGCAGCAATGCTGAATTGTATTGTTAGATTGAAGGTATTTATTTCAAGACCCCCTTAACAAGAAATCATATTTCTCACTCTGAAGAGAGATTTTTTATGGGGTTCCGATTCACTATTGATCTTCAGATTTTTTTTCCCTTTACTCTCATAAATTGTATAGTTTTTTGTAACATTAGAAATTTACTACGAATGAACTGATGCTTTTTCTTTTTCATTTCAGAGTTTTTTTTTTTTTAAAGAAAGAGGGAAGACCCTCAGAGATATATTAAAAAGTCTTATATACTGTAAGGGGAATAAAACCCCGATAAAAACATTTTTTACAAGAATGGCGATGAATGCCCAAAAACCCGTGAAAGGCAACAAAAAAAACTAGCCCGAATAAAAACCACCACCGACCGTGGGCCACAAAGTGCTATTGCAGGAACCGAGAGATCAAGATGAAGGAAGAGACGGACTATCAAAAGAGATCAAAGAGTCCAGCAAGACTGGCCTCTGAGCAGATAGAGGATCAAAAAACACCTCTTGTTCCTTCTATTCTAAAGCATAGTTCGCCAACGAGTCAGCCACTTTATTCTCCTCTCTATAACAGTGGACAATTTCATAGGAATCAAAAAACTATAGGCATGTCCACGCTTGCTCAAGGATGTAGCGAATAGACCAATTCTCTGCTTTTCTTAATTGGAAGGCTGAGATAATGACTAGGGAATCACCTTCTATAGAGATCGATTTAAACCCTTTTTCCCTAGCAAAGAGAAGAGAATGCAGTAGCGCAAAGACCTCTGCCATGTTATTGGTTCCATTAGGAAGTTTCATTGCCTTAGCTGCTAGGAGTTCCCCTTTGCTATTTCTAATAATAAAGCCCACGCCTGAAAGACCCGAGTTACTTCTGCAAGCTCCGTCGAAATTCACTTTAACTAAGGGTTCACTGGGGGAAGCCATTTGATAGTAGATCTGTCCATTTTCGAAAGAGAGCAAGCGGTTCCACCAAAAGATTGGAGTCTCACAAGACTTTTCCAGCTAGGAAGAATATACTCGTCCCAATTAGTCCACTTAGAATCCCTCCTTTGTGACCTCTAAAGCTTTGCATTAATGGTTTCTGAAATAAGAGATTCAATGTCCATCCATAACTCCTCACAATTCTTTGAGGAATTTCTAAAAGCTCTCGAATTTCTTTCTTTCCAAATTAGACACAATAGAATGGAAGGACTAATAGTCCATAGTGAGTGGAAATAAACCTCCTTAAAGAGGAGAGGCCAACTTTCCAGCCATTGGGGTAAAGAAGAAGGAAGAGGGGCATGCCAATTTAAATTAGACATCAGGCGTCCCCAATAGTCTTGGCTGAAACTACAACGCACAAAGAGATGATCAACTGATTCCTTTTCTTCATGGAAAAAGACACAATCAAAATTTACTCCCAGTGACATTTTCTCAATTCTATCACCTATGAGAATCTTGTTGTTGAAAGCCAACCAGGTGAAAGTACCAGCCTTGGGAAGGACAGGATCCGCCCAGCAAAGAGGAAAAGGCCACTCCACCTTAGGCTTGGAGGAAAGATATTTATAGCCGAACTTGGCTCTGTATTTGCCAGACCCATCCCCCAACCAAACCAATTCATCATCCTTAGGGGAGAGAAAAAGAATTTTGTCTTGGAAAATCTTAGTTAGAGCAATCTTTTGGTCTTGGGAAAAAAGCAATTTTGAAAGCTTTTCCAGATAATTTTTGCCAGGAGAGATGTTACTTCTACTGTGAAATAGTCAAAAACCTTCAAGCCCCAGAATGTTTTAAGGAAGGCCTCTGCCTCTTTGAAGTTCCCCATAGAGGAAATTTTCTTCCAACTGTTCCAAGAATCGTCCTAGAATGCTACCTTTTTACCATTGAAGATCGTCCAAGATAACTTTGGGAGAATGACCTCCCTGCATTTCACTATGAAGTTCCATATGGAGGAACCCTTAGGAGGGTTTGAAACTATGAAGATTCTCTCTGGCTTTCTGGAATCCAAATATTTTTTCTGTATGATCTTAGCCCATTTTGACTGTGGATTTTTATACATTTTCCAGGCTAATTTTGCTCCAAGTACTAGATTTTGCAATTCCATGTTTAGGACTCCTGCCCCCCCTTGGGATTTGGGGGTACAAACTTTATCCCATTCTATTAAATGAATCCTCTTCTTGTCTGAAGTTCCCTGCCATAGGAAATTTATGCAGAGCTTTCCTGCTTGTACTAAAATGCCCTTCGGAATTCGAAGAGAAGAGAGCATATAAACCGGGACAGCAGATAAGATTGATTTGACCAATGTAAGTCTACCTGCTAGAGACAACCAATTTCCCTTCCAAGCACAAATTTTACGAGATAGATTTTCTAGAACTCCATTCCACAACATATTCTTATGCCTTCCATTAAAAAGGGGGATGCCCAAGTATTTGCCTAGAAGTGAATCCAATTTAAAATTGAACAAGGAAGCTAGCTCAGTTTGCCTTACCTGTGAAGTATTGAACAGATACAACTTGGATTTATTAGTGTTGATCAATTGGCCGAATGCCTCACAGTAAGCTGAAAGAACATACTTTATTACAACTGCTTCTTTTTTGTTGGCCCTGCCAAAGAGGATAGTGTCATCTGCAAAGAGAGCATGAGTTAAAGATTTTGAACATGCCTTCAGTTTAATCCCCTTCCAAACCCTTTGACGTGAAGCATCCTTGATCGACCACGTGAGCGCCTCTGCCATTAGGATAAATAGGTAAGGAGAAATGGGATCACCTTGGCGGAGACCTCTGGACGTCTGAAAGAAAGGAGACTCACTGCCATTAATGATTACTGTGGTTGAAACACCTAAAATGCCAGAGAAGATCCATTTGATCCACCTTGGAGAGAAGCCCAGTGAAGAAAGGACATGGCGCAGAAAATCCCATTCTACTCTATCGTAAGCTTTGCTCACTCTCGTGAGTTAAAATGGCCCCTTCTCCTATTTCCTTACCTGGGACAAAGCCCCCTTGTTCTTCCGAAATTATGAGGGGGAGAAAAGAGGCCAATCTTAAGGCTATTGCTTTAGAGATAACTTTATAAATGAAATTACAAATAAAGCGAGATGGGTCTGAAACCTTCAAAATTCCGTGGGAGCATTTACACTACATGTGCTTGGGGCTCCTAGCCTGGCTAGGATACCACTTGTTGAGCTGCTGCTCATACGGACCAGCTAGGACTCGAACCTAGGACCTTCCACTTGCTGCTAGAGTGCTCTACCAACTGAGCTACTGACCCCTTGTGGTCAGCCCATCATCAGTCTGGGTGTGGCTTACTTCCAACAATTATCATATGCTGTGTGGTTGTAGTTAATAGCTCTATTGTACTACACACGATAAATGAATCCCTTCGCCATGTATTTGAAAACGGTTCGCTGTCATTTGAGGTGTGCCAAGGAGAATGGGTAATTACCATGGTAAGTACTGACCAAGAAGAAATATACGATTACGATGACTACTGGCAATTTGAAAAAGTTTTTGTGGAGCATGGAATAATAAAGAAGGGATGTAGGGGGACAGCAAGGAAAGGTGAAGAATGGAAAACTCTACATGTATTATGTAGAATTATTGATAGGCTGCAGGAGAAATGAGTACAGAACTGACTAATTCTTGCATTCCCTGTGTGTTGGCTGGAATAGTTTTGTATATATTTTTAGGTAGCTTTGTAGTTTGATGTTTTCATTTAAATTTGGTTTTAGTTGACTGGGAGATTTTGTTATATTTTTCTAACTATTGGTGGAGGCAACGCCTTCTGTTTTTATTTATGACAGAAAAATAATTAGGAATGATTAAGAGATCGGTTGAGAGTATATGGTTATAGTAGTGAAAAAGGTGAAAATTGTATATCTATGTTATTTTTCATTTAGTTTTGTGTTTATTTTGAGGGAGTGTTTTAGTTTGGAGGATAAGTTATTATTATGTTCATATTGTAGGTTTTAATAGTTCAAAAATTTATTTAAAATTTTTTTTTCATGAAAAACTAATTTTTAAATTTGTTATTCTATTAAACCAAGTGCTTTTTAATTTATAATTGTTTTCTAATTTTACATTGTAATCATTGAATTAAACAACTAATAGATATATAATATTCTATTTGTTTATTTAATTAAGCACTTTTTAATATCTCACCCTTTTCTAACTTTTTTGTAACAACCATGCATATGTGGAACTGTTTTGTAAGAAGAAAATATAGGGTTGTGCTGTAAGCCTGTAAGGAAGTAAATATTGTAATTAGTCTTCTTTTTTTATTGAAGGTTTTATATCATCTATAAATTGTTTTGATATTCTATGCAGGGGTATGAGCGGGCTGTTTTTAAACATCATCCATTTTAAAGGTCAAAAGTTAATTTTGGCCAATAAAAATAGGACAAATATTTACCAATTTTTGTTGTGGATGAGGTGTAAAATTGCTATTGACTGTTTGACCATTAAAGTGGATATAGAGCAGCATGAATCTATGGAAGTAGTCTTCTTTAATTCTTCAAACAGGTGATCAATTACTTTGGCAACTCTTTCAATTAAAAAAAAAAAAATTACTTTGGCAATTCTTTCCAGACGGCATGCACGACAGCGAAACTTTGAACATAAGCGAGCATTTATCACAGGTTTGGCTCTACATCTATTTTACAGTTGGTTTCTTCCCTATACCGCTGACTTTATTTTTCTGCTGCAAATTTGGAATCCTTCGTTTCTTGAAGCTTTCTGTATTGCATTACTACCAACGCTTCAAATTTCTCAAGTCCTTCGCCTTCTTGATATTAGCCCAACAAAGGTCAGATCTAAAATTTAAAATTTCCTTCAATCATCTACAAAGGTTGATCAATGTATTTGCTTGAAATTGGGATATAGAGCTAATTGTGTGGCGTGAAATCGCATTCCTGTTCCTAAGCTCCGATTCTTCCTGCGTCTCAGATGCCTTCACTTTCAAATCTAAAAGCCCAAGTATTTTTCTCCAAGATCTCTGAGAGCTCTAAAAGTGCACTGCTTTATCAGCGGCCATGGGTGGAGCTTGTGGATCACTTCTCCAAACCAGAGCCCTTGGCGGAGGCAGCCACCAGAATTTGCAAGAACTGGAGTTACTTCCGCATACTCTTTCGCTCTTTTTGTTGATTGTGCTTCTGGGGGATGGCTTTTTCTCTGCTTCTTCCACAACAGACCGCTGGTACTGTATTGCCAAGCTACATTGGGGATTTATTTCACTAGAATGCAGAAGCTTCTAGCAGTCTACTGAATTTAGTGTCACATAATCCCTAAGTTGGATCTCATTAAGCAACATATCTACTAATTAGTTTCCTTCCAAATACAGCCCCTTACTTTTTTGAAATTTTAATAGCTTGAAAAACAGTGCTACTGCATCTATTGAAGTCACAATTTCTTTTAAAAATGATTTCTCCTACAAAATCTACCATCTCAGACCCTGTGATTTGCGTATTCCATTAAAAAAAAGGAGTAATATCATTCGGGCAAAGTTTTATGGCCTTCAAAGAAATATGTATAGATCATGATGTATGTTTGAGTTCAAGATCATGACCTAGTGGACCCTTAAGTTAGGTTTCTTTAGAACAAAGAATTTAATAATCTAAGTGCTAAGAGCATTTAAGAAAAAATAATTCAACTCATAGGCAAGTGTATCTTTTGGTTTTCAAAGACATTCATTTGACATTTTTCTTATAGTGCAATCATTCATTTATTTTAGAAAATATATATTATACACAAATATAAATACATTTGTTGTGCCCTATTATACATATATATGCAGTGGGGGTGTACATGTATGTGTTTTCATATGATTATATGTCCATGTGATGAATATATGCAATACCCTCATGTAGATTTTTAGATATTGTTCTGTTGGAAAGTCAATTACTCCCCTAATTTGAGGAGAAGGCAAACCATTAGGTGAGGGTTTGGAAATTTAGAATGGATTTTATCAAAGTACTAGGCCAACTTGTATGGGCTTGTCCCTTAATATGGGTACTTTTCTAGATCCAACTTGAACAAGTTTAAGCTACATGAATTAACCAAAGTTTTATTTCTAAGTTGCTTTACTACACTTGTACTATTTTTATGGCAATTTAATTTTCACATGCATTTCCTCTCATTTTACAAATATGTTAAAATCTGCTTCCACATTTTAACCTAATATCACTATATTTCCATCACCACATCATTAATCCTACATCAATTTTTTACTAATTTATTAAATTATTTAATTATTTTGACTATTTTCCCTTTACTAATCAATTAAATAAATTATATTTATTTAATTAATTAAACTGATTTTCCTTCACTAATTAATTAAATAAATTATATCATTTAATTAATTAGGTTAACTTCCTTTCACTAATTAATTAAATAAATTATAATTTATTTAATTAATTAAACTGATTTTCCTTCACTAATTAATTAAATAAATTATATCATTTAATTAATTAGGTTAACTTCCTTTCACTAATTAATTAAATAAATTATATCATTTAATTAATTAAGTTAATTTCCTTCCACTAATTAATGAAATAAATTATATCCTACAATTTTTTGATATTTTTTTTTAATTTCATTTTGCAGTTTTTTAGGGGCTTGTACGGACTGGTTTGTTGTTTTCGTGAATTTTTGTCTATATTGTTGCAAACAATTGCAAGTTACAGAGTTTTTTTGGCCTCTCGGCCAGCGTACGACTCATATTTTGGTTATAAGTTTTTTTTGGTCTTCTTAGCCTACAAGCCTCTTGGTCAACATCAAAGTTGTTTGAAGTTTTCCTCATTGTTTGGTCATTGTTTTGCTGATTGCCATTAACAGTTCGACGTCTTTGTTCATCTTCTACAGAGGGTCGTTGATTAAGACTCTATTGTACATCAGTCGAGGGCCTTACATTGTTTGAAGTCATGGTTTTGAAGGCTCTATTGTGACCACTCAAGGTTTGTGTTTTCATTTTTGAAGTCACTGCTCACTCCGGCCATGTCGCCACAACCTGCACCGCGTCTCTGCCAAGTCATCGTTTCTTCTGCCAGGATCCATCAAGATCTTTGATCATTGTCGAATTTGATGTAATATAGCATTATTTGTAACCATAACAATATATGTCAAACTACACATAAAACTTGTTACCTTTTTTTTGCCAATGAAGAAAATTGCCAGTTCAACAACTTCTATTAACCATTGGACAACTACACTACCAGTGATCACATTTAGTGCTAGCTAGACTGCCAAGGTCTCACAACTTGCTGCTGTAGGATCTTTTCTTATTTTGTGACAACTTTCACCAACAGAGGCCGGTTTTTATAAACTTACAGTCTACGTAAAGGTATTTCGATCAACTTTGTAGTGGCAAAGTTTATTTTCCCCAATTTTGTTGTTTATTCCTGATTTTTAAGCTCTAAAGTTTGCATTGTGTATTAGATTTCAGCGAGGTATATCTTTTACCTTGATTATTGAAATTATGCACTTTTTTTTGCAAATTATCAGAAAAAACAATGATATTCTTTATGGATGTAGTTTTTGATTTAGGATAGTCATTTTTTGTCAAAAATTTTAAAAATCACAGTGGAGTTCTCCCCACATGATGTAGTTATTAGAGAACTACAACATCGTGAGAATATTGTTGCTTCAGGCAAAGTTGATCATAGGTCAAGATTGTATAGGTTTCATTCTTTTGAGTCATCTTGTGGATCATCACACACTGCCCATGTAGATTATTTTAGTTGACTTTGGTATGAGAGGTTTGAACACCTCAATTATAGATATCTTTAGCAATTGAGTACACATGATATTGTACATGGTATTCCAAAGGTTTCATGCACGTATGGCATGTTGAGGTTGTGTCCTTGGCAAGCATCATCAAGATCCCTTTCCTAAGGGAAAGGCACATCGTGCATCTACCTTGCTTGAGTTGGTTCATAGTGACCTCATGTCATTTCCAACTCCATCTTATTCTAGGGCCAAGTATGTACTCACATTCATTGATGATTTATCTTGTCTAACATTGGTATACTTTTTTAAGTATAAAAGTGATGTCTTCATTATTTTCAAGAACTTCAGGGTGTTCGTGGAGAAGTACTAAGGTTCGTCTATTCAAAAGCTTCGTACAGATAATGGGGGAGTATGTGAACCAGTTTTTTCAAGATTATTGCACTGAGCATGGTATACTTCATTAGTATTCAGTTCCCTACACTCCTCAGCAAAATGGTGTTGCTGAAAGAAAGAACATATCTCTCAAGGAGATGGCAAACTGTATGCTTCAATCTCAGTGTATGGCCAATTTATTTTTGGCTGAAGCTATCAATTGCACTAATTATATTCAAAATCACACACCCCATAAAGTGGTTCATAATATCACTCCAAAGGAGGCTTGGTCCAGCATCAAGCTAGATGTTTCCTTCTTCAGGGTATTTAGTAGTGAGGCTTGGGAATTCATACTAGATAGTTGCATAAAACAATGGAGAAGAAAAGTTAGCAATTCATCTTTGTTGGCTATTGTGAGGATATCAAGGATTATTGGTTGTTTAATCCAACCACTTGAGATGTCTACTTCAAATGAGATATCTAATTTGATGAGTCCTTCCATATTAATTCTATATCCACTTCTTCATCACCACCTGCTCTACATTGTTCATCACATGATCATACCTTAGCACTTGAGGATACATCAGATGTGTTATGTTGTGAAATTTCCCCCTAGGACTTTTACCTCCTAAGTTTAGCTAGATTGGGTCCCTTGTTCTGCATCTTGCATGTTAAATCTAACTCCTGAGACAAAATGGCTTGAAACCCATGTCAAATGGGGCTTGAGGGACATTGTTGAGTTTGACCTTGCCTTAAAATAGGTACCAAGGGCTTGGGCACTCGTACCCTAGTCCTACACTATTTTAGGTGGGTCCCAAATTTGAATGTCAATTATGTGACCGTTAAAAGGTTTTGTTACCAACATATTAAGTTTGAATTATGAAATTTGTAGTGGGAATACATATATAAGCGTGTTTAGAGTTTCATTTGTAAACTAGAAGATGATTATTATATTTTGACAAACTTGTGATTTTGGAGCATTCAAAGCATTCATTGTTGCAGAGCAGACTTGTCTTGTTATTATGTTTGTTATGCAAATTTAGCTTCATCTTCTCATGTGTTGAAGGATATTCATCTATATGAGAGTTACACCTCTGAGGTGATATCTACTTGTGTTGAATAGGTCATTTATTAATTTATTTTTGCCTCTATCCCACAGGGATACACATTCTTTATCAAACAATGATGTTGGTTGGCTTGAATGCAATTATGGGGCTTGACTGAGGCAAGCTCCTAAACACCACAACCCCAACCCCTCTCCTTGTGATTATAGGTGACAGGTATTAGATCATGAAGAGTGGAGTTGCAGAGGAGTGTTGTAGAATATAAGGATTCCAGATCTGAAACAAAAGAAGTGGAAAAGAGTACTATCAGGGCTTGGGCGCTAGTCCCTATGCCCTCCAGAGTTGAAGACCTAAAATTATCTAAAAAAGGATCATCAGTGTTGGAAGGAGTCTAGAATCCCCTGAAGAAATTGCCATCTTGGGCTTGGGTGCTAGTCCCTATGCCCCTGACTGCTTTGTTGGAAACAAGGTGGATAACTAAGAGGGGGAGTGAATTAGTTATCTTAATTAATTAACTTCCTTTACTTATTTAACAATTAGTGCAATATTAAAACATATAAGCATACATGAACATGAGAGCAAAAAAGAAATCCACACACATAACACAAGGATTTTTACGTGGAAAACCCTGTTAAGGGAAAAACCATGGGGTGACTAACCCAAGATTATATTCTCTGTTAAAAGAATATAAGTACAAAATGGCACTTGTCAATTAGGGCTCACTGCTCGAGTACACTGCTCACAAGAGGCTCACAGCCTACAAGAGACTCACTATCTACAATGTATATAGAAAGTAACCAAGTGTTTGAACTGATTAGAGGCATCCACATATGGTGAGGTTTGGTTTCGATTAGGCTCAATAAACTAATCTACTGCACTTCATTCTTCCTTTGCTTTAGTGTTGTTGTTCTATCACATGCCGCACTTGTATTACTACTTCCACAATTATCTCTACCTTTCTTCGCACATTATCACACCACACACACCCCTGTGCACATTATCACACACACATCTTTCTAGTCGGCAACTGGAATACTCAAGATATTTACAAAATATTGGTTTGTCGGTTGAATCCATGCTTAATATGTGATGTGTATCAAAAATATAGACATAGAAGTCATCAATCAAGCCAGCCAACCATGAATGATCCCTCAAGAAGCTTGATCACCATCAATTTCTCATCCAAATTAAGGTCTAATGCTCTGATGGTCAGTTCTTCCTCAGTCTACTCTGCCTGTCAGGAACCCAACACATAGGTGCTCATATATTTTCACTCTTTCATCACCGGAGGCTTAATCTCTAGAATATAGTAGACATCCTATTAACTTTACCAAGTCCATACTTTGCTGAGTTCCACCCTCTGAGAGATCTAGATCTGATTGTCAGACCTTACTACATGCTCAATTCTTGCTCACCGAACCAAAACACTCTTCAATCTGACTTCTCATAAAGACCTATTGTGTGCTACAGATGTGTGGGATAAACTTTGTTTCCATCAATGACAACAATAATGAAGCCACACAGTGTCTCTTGCCAACAATCTCCCTCTTTGGCATTCATGGCAACACTTAATTGAAAAATGACTAAGTGTCATAGCACACTCCCCTTTGGCTAATGCTCTGTCTTATGTACACTTTTACCAGAGCTCCCCCTTAGCTGGATTCCACATTTTTCAATACTCCTCACTCCCCCTTTTACATCAACAGAAAAAGGTGAAATCCGCACACCAAAATTTGCAAAAAAAATCAACCTATACATAGCCACATAAGTATATACATTTTATACTTACATATACTTAAGTATATTCGCAAAAGTGGTTTTCAACTGGACAAATTCTATTGCCCAACTCTGCTTCATCCTATCCAAAATTGAGATGTGACCACTTAATAAAAATGCAAAAACTTCTACCCTCTTTAGGTCTACCGGATCACTGGTCCGGGCTATGGTCTGAGCATCAGTTAGGGCCTCATGCATTGCCTCTAACTTAGGGATAATTATCCCACTTAGTTCACTCATTATGCTTATTCTATCCTTCTTCTCCTTCTCAAACCTTTTTATCTCATTTATAGTGGCAATAGCCTGGCACTCTTGATTCATTATGGGTGAGGTGAGAGGATCAAAACTCTGAGATAAACTTGACAGTTTACCCTCTTGTTCTTCCACCTTCTTTGCAATGTCTGATGTCACTATGGACCAAGATAAACAAAATTTGTAGAATTTTTCACCATCTTTAAGAGCATTTTCTAGGCTCTTTATTCCAATATTCAGATTTCTCCTATCATTTGCTATGAGCCCCTCTACTTCAGAGAATCTCTTACCCAAAAACTCTTTTCAAACTTTCTCTTCTATTGATTTCTCCAAAGAGTCAAAATGCGTGCTAACAGAATTAACAAGAGATTTCAGATTACCAGATGAGGAGGCCAAAAGATCCTTTTGAAATGATGGCATGATTTTCTCTAGCACACCGGATGCAATCTCTATTAGCTCACAGTCTTCCATGTGAGACTTTAGAATCTTTTCTTTTGCTTTAGCTTGAGCAAAAGATGCTACCTTCATTGTCTAGACCAGAGAGAGGGAGTAAAAATTGAGTGGTCCATGAAATAGTTCTGGTTCATCTATCTCCATTAATTCCTTGGTCAAGAAATTCTTCTCTACTTCTGCAGTGTCTCTTGCCAGAGACTTCTTTCCTTTTACAGCCTCAGAGTTGTCATCAAAGATCTTCTCTGTTTGTTCTTCTTCTCTTCCCTTTTTCTCCTCTTCTTGACTTGCTTTCTCCTCTTTTCTTGCTTCTCCTTCAGTTTCAGAGTCTGGTGGGGGATCCAGAAGAGAGATGTTTACTTCTTCATGGACTTCCACTTCCAGAATAGAGGAATCCAAGTCCTTAGTTTTCTTCTTACCTATCTCCTTTGACTCTTCTATAATTTTCTCAATAGAATCTTCCTTTGATGCACTTAATCCTTTGACATCCATGGCAGAAGGTTCATCACTTATGTCCTCTATAATAGGAAGATTGAATCTTTTAAATGCAATCTAGAGGATGTCTTCAGTCTCTTTTGCCACCTGATCAGTCTCTTCGAGCATAAGCTTGTTCATTCTGACTTTGCTCTGGAACTCATCTTTGCAATCCTTGAAGATCATGTTCATTTGTTTTGGAGTGATGGAAGGATAGAGCTGAATAGCTACCTGTTCCTGGATCTCCAAATCCTTTTCCTTGGCATTGTCTTTTCTGAGTTCAAGTACTTTCTCTAAACTCTTGGGGATTAGAGAGATGATTCAAATGAATGCTTTATTATATATGTTTAAGTACTTAACTATAGCTTCTTCCAAGATCTTTTTGTCTATGTCACTATACTCATCATAGAATTCTGTCATTGGTTGCAGATTCCCATCCACAGTAACTGCCTTGATGACATCATCAATGGAGAGAGTAGGCCTTTCAACAAATTCTTCTGCCTCTTCTTCCTTATTTTGACCGATAGAGGATTCCCTGGATGTTTTCTTCTTCTTCCTCATTTTCTTAACTTCTTCATCAGATTATATTTCTTCATCATCCTTTTGGCTTATGTATGATCTTGTGACCTTTGTCTTCATTATCTTCTCTCCCTTTCTGGATGTCTTGGCTTCCAGTTTTGAGGCTTTTGGGCTCTTGGAGGTGGCAGGTGCAGAGCTCTTGGAGGATCTGGTCCAGGAGGAGGCTTGTACCGAATTACTTTCTTTTTCTGCTTCTTGTCTCTCCTTCTCAACTGTTTCTAATTCTTCTATGTTTGTATCAACTGCCTCTTTTGAGATGCCATATCTTTTGGCAACTTCCTCTATTTCCCTTCTCACTTTTCTTTTCATCTCTGGTTGTCTTTGTTCAACATGAATTTTCACACTCAATTCTTGAAAGGTTCCAAACCTTTTTGCCTCAGGGTCCTTAGGCTGACTCAGCAGGTGTTGGATATGCAGCTCCAATATTTTCTCATCTACCTCATAGCCCATTGGCATAATCCAGACTCTCCTGGGCTCCACTGCCTCCATTAGGCATTGATCAGTGTCTACCATAAAACACACTATATCTTTGTATTTTTCAACTAATGTTTGTGGAATTCTTTCTTTGGCTCGCATCATACTTTGGAAGTTTTTGAAGTAAGCCTAGAGTGTTGTACTTTGAGCCTTGGCATCACCAAACCCATACATATAATCTTTGATTTGTATGGCAACTGGTCTATCATTTTTCCATACCCAACCACTGGATTCGAGTAGCTCATTCATATAGTAAAAGAGGAGACATAGTATCAAGCCACCGTACTTAAATAAATTCTTCTTATCCTTCTTTATTTTCTACAAATTCTCTAACAGTTGGTTTAGGAGAAGCTCACAAAGTTCATAATCAACATTTTCCCTTAGCATATGATAAGCAGTGTATATTGTTGTTCCGGATATAGAATTCTCCCTGCTGGAGTGATATATTTTATAACCAATTATCATAGAAGCAAATTTGATATCTGGATCTATGATATCCTCTATTGTCATTGCTCTTTTGTCAAATTTTGATCTGGTAGCCTCACTTACAGTTTGGTTCTTGACCAATTTGAGAGCAGGAAACCCACTGGATGAGTGCAAGCCAGTTACTGCCCTAATTGCATCCTTTGTTATTTTGAAGGGCTTCAAAAACCACATGAAGTTATCATGTATTCTACTAAGAACATACTGAACCCATTCATCTTCTGCAAAATAGGGGAAGTGGATGCAATGTCTAAAATGCTTATCCCAGATGGCCTTGTATTGGGGTTTAAGTTCAAATGTTTCATCTATTAATTTTTTGTGATAGATATCCATCATCTTGGATTCCCCAAATTCCTCAATGTTGGCGTGAATGTATACCCTAACATCTTCTACGTGTACAACCCCATGCGGAATGCTCCTAAGGGATCAACTTCTAGGGATTTGTAAGGATGTTTCTTGAATTTGGGGCATGGCCTATTAGTGATCTTAACAACATTTGGAGTAGCCATCTTTCAAAAGATTCAGAGAGAGATATTTAAGAGTGAAAATACCTTTTTATGCTTCTAGGGTTCATGATAAGAGCCGAAAAGATCGTCGGTTGAATCAAATTCTACGGTTGATCTTTGAGAGGGTTGAAGTAATCTTGTTGCAGAGCTCTTTCATTCTTCTTCTTGAATGCAAATGTGCAAATGATGAACAAAAGAACTCTTATATTTCTGTGCAAACCCTAAATTCATATTGCAATAAATGCACACCTTAAGTCATTCTGGTTCCCTTGTTCTAATCTTGTTCTGTGAGTGATCCTTCCGAATCACTGAGATACACTTAGAATTATTTTTAGTGATAATTGACAATCTATCTTCCTTTCTCCAATGATTCCATTTATTCATAGATCAAGATATTTCAATTTTGAATCATACCAGATCTAACTGCTAACATCCTACTTTTACCAGATGACTATTAAACCAGACCAATCTTGGATGATTAACCTCTTCAAAACTCCTTACAGATCTTTTATATTTTACCAATGGTTATTTAAATATCCCTTTGAGAACTCTTCAATCCACAACACTCCATGTGCCAATTTTAGGCATCAATTGACTGGCTGGGGGAAATTGTTTTCTTTTGTGACTCCCCCTGAGCCAAAGCTCATTTATTTAGTTTCCGGAAGGGATATCAGCACCAGATTCTAGTGCAGATCCATCTGCAACATTTTATGTACTTCTCTTCACCCAAATCTTGTTCATTTCCCTTTCAACTTCATCCGCATTCACTTTTTCTTTTCCTTTGTCTTGATTTTGATTATGATGCACTAGACCCCTTTTATCCTGATTCTTACTTCTATAGAATTTGGCAATATGACCAGATCTATTGCAATCTTAGCAAGCTATATTTCTTTGCATATTTGACTGATATCCACTTGGTCTGCATTGATTAGCCATATGTCCCATTCTATTGCATGCAAAGCATCTACCATTGAATGAATTGTTTATTTACATATTTCTACATTCATGAGATTTGTGACCATACTTTTTGCAGTTAAAACACTGTCCAGAGAAGGGTGAATTAGTCTGATTCATTCTTCTTCTACACTGATTTGCTATATGACAAAAGTTATTGCAATTATAGCAGTATCTATTGAAGGATGGATATCTTTAAGCATTTGGTTGCCTTACCGGAGGTCTTCTAGGCATGTACCTTGGATTTCCTAATCTAGAGTTCTTCTAACCAGATCCGGAGCTTTCACCTTTCTCATATCCCAAGCCATGCTTGTCATCTATCCTCTTTTGGCTTTCAAGAAGAACTTCAAGTTGAGCAGAGCTTATATTAAATTTTTCTTTGTATTCATTTGCTGTTTGAAGATCCCTTTTAAGAGTGTCTATCTAATTTTCAAGTTGTTCTTCATTATCTCTAGCTTCTTCAAGATCAGATTCTAGATGCCTGATTATTCTATCCATTTTGTAGCAATCTTCTGACTTTTCCTTGAGAGATTGTTTTAGATTATCTTTAATTTTTCTTTTCTCTTCAATTTCTTGGGTGAATTTCATAACCCCTGATTCCATTTCATGTCTTACCATAATGACCTCTTTCAATAGATTCTCACATAGCTTTTTTTTCTCATTCAGATCTTCATTAGTATCATTGGCTTCACTTTGACTCGCTAATTGTTGAAGAAGTTCCTTTCTCTTTTTCACTGAGATACTCAGTTTTTCTTTTAGTTCATTTATGAAGTCATCAGCTTGTTTGAGTCTTTACCTTAGGTTATTGACTTTAGAGTGAGATTGCTCAAGATCATCTAGGGTAGACTGAAGTTGTTCCCTCATACCATACATATCCATTGAGATTCCCAAATCTTCCTCAAGTTGTTAGGCTCCATTTGGAGGAACTTAGCTCTTATACCAATTGTTGGAAACAAGGAGGATAACTGAGAGGGGGGTGAATCAGTTATCTTAATTATTTAACTTTCTTTACTTCTTTAACAATTAGTGCAGTATCAAAACATATAAGCATACATGAACATGAGAGTAGAAAAGAAATCCACACACATAACACAAGGATTTTTACGTGGAAAACCCTATTAAGGGAAAAACCACAGGGTGAATAATCCAAGATTGTATTCTCTGTTAAAAGAATATAAGTACAAAATGGCACTTGCCAATTAGGGCTCACTGCCCGAGCACACTGCTCACAAGAGGCTCACTGCCTATAAGAGACTCACTATCTACAATGTATATAGAAAGTAACCAGGTGTTTTAACTGATCAAAGGCATCCACATATGCTAAGGTTCAATTCTGGTTAGGCTCAATAAACTGATCTATTGCACTTCATTCTTCCTCTGCTTTAGTGTTGTTGTTTTGTCACATACTGAACTTGTATTACTACTTCCACACTTATCTCTTCCTTTCTTCACACATTATCACACCACACACACCCCTTCATACTGAAATCCATTTGGTATATATATCTGCACCAAGGATTTCAACATCTTTCTAGTCGGCAACCAGAATACTCAAGATATTTACAAAATAATGGTCTGTCGGCTAAATCCATGCATAATATGTGATGTGTATCAAAAATATAGACATAGAAGTAATCAATCAAGTCAGCCCACCATGAATGATCCCTCAAGAAGCTTGATCACCATCAATTTCTCATCTGGATTAAGGTTTGATGCTCTGTTGGTCAGTTCTTCCTCAGTCTACTCTGCCTGTTAGGAACCCAACACTTAGGTGCTCATATCTTTTCACTCTTTCATCACTGGAGGCTTAATCTCTGGAATATAGTAGACATGATACTCCTATTAACTTTCCCAAGTCCACAATTTGCTGAGTTACACCCTCTAAGAGATCCAGACCTGATTGTCAGACCTTGCTGCATGCTCTGTTCTTGCTCACCGAACCAAAACACTCTTCAATCTGACTTCCAGTAAAGACCTATTATGTGTTGCGGATGTGTGGGATGAACTTTGTTGCCATCAATGACAACAATGATGAAGCCACACGGTGTCTCTTGCCAACATTCTTTGTATCCCAATCTTTGAAAAATGGTTAGTAACTAATCTCTGTCCACTGTCTTTGTGAGGGAGCATTTGTTAGAATTTGTCTGTTTGTTTACGATTTTGCATAATTAGGGTTTGAAGCATAATTGGGCATTAAATTAACACATTAATCACCAATTTCTAAATTTTCCTGTCATTACATGTGACAACCAACATGTAGGTGAATCCTCTCACAAAATTTGAGATTCAACTCAGTTAAATGTCTTTGAATGTGTGTAGTGAAAGGAGGATCTAACTAAATCACCCATCAATCCCATCTTCCCCCTTTTTCCTACAAAACATTTTGGTGAACCCATATTTTTATTGAATTTTGCACCTTGCTGAGTGTTGTACTTTAGATTTACATTCATTCCTTTCATTTTCATCTTATTGCATTAGGAAATTTACAAAAAAATTGAAAATTTTGAAAAAAAATTAACATCCTAGGCTTGCATTTTTGCATAGTTTGTATTAATTTCATTGCATTTCATCTAATCTCTGATTTTTAAATTAGATCTGATATAAATTATAGTAGTATGTATCATTCTATAATTATTTACATTGCATTTTCATGCTTAAATTGTTAGATTTTGTTTGAAATTGTGCATTTTTCATATAACCTAGTCTTGGCAATAGCTAGGGTTTGTAGTTAAAATCTTATTTCAGATTTTACTACTCCTTTAAATACTATTTTAGGACTAATTTCTGATTTCATTGTTTCATCATAGCGTGTTTTTTACATTTACATTTCAAATTTTGCATTTACACATAGCCAATTTGAACAAAAACTAGCATATTCACTCATCTTTCCTTAAAATTGCACTTGCATTGATCATTGTAGGACTTGTGACATTATTTTCAGATATGATATAAGCTATTTCATATCATAAATTATTAGAAAACATTCATACATCATTTTTCATAGTTTCATGCCTTAATCTCACAATTAGGGTTTAAAATCCTTGCATTTTCTCTAGCTTTTGACTCATTCTTCATCTAGATTTGCATCATAGGTGTGTTGTGAAGGATATTTCTACATTATTGGACTAATATTAAGGTTATAATTCACTTCCACTCATCAATTTCTTTACAACACCTTATTTTTAGATATTTGCATTGAAATATTATGGAAAAACTAAACATTTTAGGTGTATTTTAATAACCATATTTTGTTTCTATGGTTTGTTCTATTAGTTTGTGCATTGAGTGTTGTATTCTTTTGCATGAGTCTTATAACCCACTTCCCTAATAAAAATATTTCTTTAAGGAGAAGTATTAGATTAATGGGTTCTAGTGCCCCAAAACCAACAATGTTCCTACATCTAAAAATCTATTGAACATCTTCTTTACAAAATGAGAAACACAAACTTTACAAGATATCATACCTCTTAGAATGGAAAAGAAAATATTTCATGATGTTGAGGACCCTATTGAGGTGATAACACATGTACCTAATGAGAAAATAAACAAACTTGACAAAGAACTAGCTGATTTTCAAGCATTTATGGAACATGAAAGGATATCGGAAGAAGCTATGCCTACGATTCATAACATATGAGAATTGTTAAAAGAAGGACAAGATGGTGTTAATGTACTTAAAGGCTTAGTACATATAGTGCATAATAATGTTACGCCAGTGATTGAATGTACATGCTTGTAGTAATTCTACCACTAGTATTGCAGTATCTAATGTCACTAATTCACAAAATTACAAAGTTGTGGGATTCAACTATCAAAACCAACCACCTAGAGTGACTTCTTTTATAAATAATCACTCTTAACCACCTCTCCATCCCACTTACTCTCAACCACCTCTTACATACAACTATTCTCAACCACCTTTCATTACTGCTCACAATCAATCCCCTCAAAATTTTATGACCACAACTTCAAATTGTCACCATCTCCTAATCATGCCCTCCTAAACCAACTCTTGCAAGGAATGACATCTTTACAACAAAAGATGATGAGCTTGACAAATTCTTCACAACGTAATGTACCAACTTATCATTCCCGTAATCCTCTATCTTATGCAATCTTGAGAACCCCTATGCCTGAGAAGTTTGAAACTCCTCACTTTGAAAAATATGGTGGAAAAGGTGATCCCAATACTCATGTGACAACATTCATGGTTATGTGTAGTGATTTCTTCTTTGAAGAGGATTTGTTAGTGAAACTCTTCCCATGATCTCTCAAATATACTACTTTAGAATGGTTTTTCTCTTTACCTCCGAATTCAATACACTCTTTCTCTCAATTAGTTGATCAATTTTTACAACATTTTCAAGCAAACATTGGACCTCAAGTCTCTTTGATTGATTTAGTTCATTGCTAACAAGGTCTGAAAGAGAAGTTAACTAACTTTATTAGTCAGTATCAAGCTCTCTATCCACAAATTCAATATCAGATGAATGATGAGGATGTTCAGAAGGTATTCATTACAAATATACAAGTTAACATTCATGATAAGATCCTCTTGATGAAGTATAACTCTTTTCAACATTTATGCACAGCCCTTTGTGATTACCAACTTTTGTCTAGTCAGTATGAAAACCAAAACTCATGAGATCAAGTTGGTCAATCCACGGGTGGATTTTCACAAAACAACTTTAAGAGGAATAATGAGTTTCATCAAGGTTAATGGGCAAAATTCAAATAATTTTTCACAAGTGTCCTCCATCACTAATCCGAAGAGGCCATCATTTCAAAATTGACAACAACAAAGACAATTCACTCTAATTTTTGACTCCTTACATTCTATCATGAATCAAGGATTAAGAAATTGTTAGAAATATAAGTAGTGCATAATTGAAATAATAATGAATTAGCAATAAAAACACAAAATAGACCACATATTTACATGAAAAAACTTGGTAATATACCAAGAAAAAACACACGGGCAAAGATCTCTCAATTTTATTCTCAGAAGAAAATTCACAATTACAAAACTTTTTCTCGTGCCTTGGGATTCAAGTTTGAGAACCCTAAATATTCAGGAAAAAGCTCATGCAAAAATTGATCAAATCTAAAGATAGATTTCCATGCATAAAAGTGTGAGTGACACTTCCACATGCAATTTTGCATGGTGAACATGTGGAACATGGCCAAAAAAAAATTCTGACGTGGTCGCAACAGCCTTGCTGAAAAACACCTTCAGCATGCAGGGGGCTATGCCCAGCCCCCTTGCAACCCCTTGTCCAACAACCTTTCAAGTTTCCATTCTCGGCCTTCAGCCCCGCTGTGTAGGTACCTAGGGCACTAGATAAGTACAAAGCTGACTGCTTGTCACTGCTAGAATAAGGCAAACTAACTTCATATTTCAACAATATCCCACTTAAAGTCATGTTTCTACCTTGCGAATAATTCCTCAAATTGAGAGACCAATTCCACTGCTCCTTATCATCAAGTGATATGCAAGCCAAGAGAATTTATGCATCATATGAACTTCTCTCTACTAGTAGCCTTCATCAAAATATATGTTGGATTTATATCAGTCTATATCTTAGCCAAAGAGAATTGTCCTCCTTCCACTACCTCATGTATAAAGTGATATTGTACATCAATATGTTTTGTTCTAGCATGATAAGCTGAGTTTTGTGCTAAGTGTATAGCACTTTGGCTATCACAATGCAACACCATGTTATCCTGCTTTACCTACAATTCACTCAAGAGTCTATGAAGCCAGATTGCCTCCTTGCTAGCCTATGTCGCTGCAATATATTATGCTTCAGTAGTAGACAAAGCCACCACTATTTGCAACTTTGAAACCCAGCTAACAACACCTCCTGCTAAAGAGAAAACATAACATGTAGTGGATTTTCTCTTATCTCTATCTCCACCAAAATTTGCATCCACATATCCATTAACCTGAAGACTACTCCCACTATAACAAATAGCAACATTAGAAGTGCCCCTCAAATACTTGAGAATCCACTTCACAGTAGTCCAATGATCACAACCTGAATTCTCCATGAAACAACTAACTAGTCCCACTACTTGTACAATGTCTCATTTGGTGCACACTATAGAGAGCATAAGACTGCCAACTGATGATGAGTATGGTACACAAGACATCTGTGTCTTCTCCACTTCTGTGCTAGGGAAATATTCTGAAGAAAATTTAATATGAGCAGGAAATGGAGTACTAAATGGTAGAGCATTTTGCATATTGAAGCACTGCAAAATCTTCTCCACATAAGTCTTCTGTGTCAACCAAATTTTCTTGTTCTTTTTGTCTCTGGGTATCCTCATTCCAAGAATTTGATTTGCATTTCATAAGTCCTTCATTTCAAACTCCCTAGAAAGATGAGTTTTTAACCCGATGACTCTCTGCATGTTGGGACCTACTACCAACATATCATCTACATACAAAAGAAAAATAACAAAACCATCATCTTCGTACCTTTTAAAATAGGCATAATGATCAGCCTTGCATCTACTAAAACCCAAACTCATCATGAAGGAATCAAATGGCTTGTACCAACACCTTGACGCCTATTTCAAACCATACAACAATTTGTTCAACCTGCATACTAGATTCTCCTTGTCTTTTTCCTCAAAACCTTCTAGTTGTAGCATATAAATTTGCTCAAAAATATCACCATTCAAGAAAGTTGTTTTAACATCTAACTATTGTAACTCCAAATCAAGACTAGCAACTTTAACTATACTTAACCACACAATAGGTGAAAATATTTCATCAAAATCAATACCAAATTTCTGTGCATACCCCTCACCAATCAAGCTTTATATCACTCCACATTATCATTTATATCCCTTTTTAGTTTGAAGAGCCACTTGTTGCCAATATCTTTTTGCCCCTTAGGCAATTGCACAAGCTCCCATGTTTTATTTTTATGTAGAGCTCTCATCTCCTCATCCATGGCTTCTCTCCATTTATTTGTATCTTCATCTTTGCAAGCCTCCTGATATGAGCTAGGCTCACCAACATCAATAAGTAAAGCATAAGATGAATTACAATTACAAGAATACCTTGCTGGTGGTTTGATAACTCTAGTGGATCTCCTCAGAAGAGGTAGTGTGTTACCCTGTGGCTCATTTGGTTGATGTTCAACCTCATCAAAAAACTAATTCTGATTATTATCTTGCTAATTTTCATGAATAGCTGGTTGATTTTCATCTAGCACCTTTGAATCAGCATCATACTTTTCCACCTCTACTAGAACAGTTTCTATACTTTGTTATTCTTTACTTCCTTGCATTAATTTTTCATTAAAATAAACATCTTGGATAATAATCATCTTTTTGGAAGTAGTATCCCACAGCCTGTACCCCTTTGTACCTTCTGCATAGCCAAGAAAAATACATTTTGTGGACTTCACATCCAACTTTTTCCTATCCTCTTTGGGAATATGAGCATAAGCATTAGAACAAAAAATACGAAGAATGGAATAATCAACAAGTTTACCTGTCCAAACTTCTTCAGGAATTTGACGATCTAGAGCTATAGTGGGTGATCTATTAATCAAGAAACAAGTTGTATTAACAGCATCAACCCAAAATTCTGCTCTAATCCAACAGTGCTCAACATACATCTAGCTCTTTCCATAATTGTATGGTTCATCCTTTCAGAAACACCATTTTGTTGTGGTGTTCTAGGAATCATCAACTGCCTTGCAATACCATGATCACTACAAAACTGATTAAACTCCCCTTGACAAAATTCCCCTCCATTATCTGTTCTAAGACACTTAATTGTCTTACCTTTCTGATTCTCTACCAAAGCTTTAAACTTCTTAAAATATGAAAACATATCAGATTTCTTCTTCAACAAATAAATCCACACCTTATGGGAACAATCATCTGTAAATGAAACAAAATACGATGAACCCCCAATTAATGTAATAGGTGCTTGCCAAGTATCTAAATGAATTAAATCTAGAATTTGTTTAGTTCTGGTAATGCAACTAGAAAAACTCAACCTATTCTATTTTCCAAACAAACAATGCTCACAAAAATTCAAATCTCTAGATTTAGCACCTGGGAGAAGATTTATGTCTAGCAATACCTTTAGATCATGTTCACTCATGTGGCCTAGCCTTTGATAACAAGTAGATAACGAATCCATTTCTACATTTGATACCACTGAGGCCTCTCCATTGCAAGTTTCACCAACCAGTATGTAGAGATTGCCAACCTTTTGCCCTTTTAGTACCACCAATGCTCCTTTGGTTACCTTCAAACAACTATTTTCTCCAATAAATTGGTAACCTTGCTCATCAAATACTCCAAGTGACAATAAATATTTCTTCAAACCTGGTACATGTCTTACATGTTGAAGAGTCCTTACAATTCCATCAAACATTTTTATTTTGACCTCTCCTTCACCAATAGCTTCACACAAGTTGTCATTTCCCATGTAAACCATACCTCCTTCACATGACTGGTAAGAAGAAAACCAGTCCCTGTGAGGAGTCATGTGAAAAGAGGCACTAGAATCAATGAACCTCTCAGATTAGCAGACAAAACCTCTCCATCTTCCAATGGTGCTTCAACTTCTACTATGTAACATCCCGCCCTATGACCCCAAAGGGTAAGGAACAAAAGAGGACAAGATAATTTTTTTGAAAAATAGATAACATATACATAATATGGTTGCTGACTCGATAGATCAACAACATTTATGGCCAAGTATGGCCAAATGTACAACCCAAAGGAGAGGACTAAATCACCCTACTTGCAAACATGCTAAAACAACATTCATTTTAAACACCAATTCAAATGTTCCTAATACCCAAAACCACTTAAAACACAGAGCCATAATGAGCATCAAAGTACAAGTGGGTCCGATACCAACACTAGAAAACTGTAAGCCAAATATAGAACAACATCACATTTCTTTTCATTACTATACTTTACATCATTTCTTGCAAGAGAGTACAAAAATTACATAAAGGAATATACATAAGTAAAATGGCATAGCCATGGATAAGATACAATAACTAAAAGAGTACATCAACTAATAAGCTAACGAAGAGAGAGAACATCTCCAATTAGTGCTCCAATAGCCTGTTCACCAATCCCCAATGGCAGTGGCAACACCTCCCAACCATGTGGACTCACAAGAGACCACCCCACCATGCTCGGAGGTAGTCACAAGGCCCAAATAGAAGGATAAAGGCAAGGGATACAATGGCCAACACTCACATCAGTCACAGAGTAGACATGGCACACAATGCATAAAGCCAATGTCACAACATAGAGATTCCCATCAAATACAATGTTAGGTTATGCCAATAACTATTCAACTGAAAATACTTGAATATGGAAAAACACATAAATTGCACAAAACATGAATATAAATTAATTTACTAGAGTAGCATATAATACTATGGTATAGAAGATATAGGAATCTGTGAAGTCTCCCCTACCCTAACCAACATCTAGGTAAATTTATTGGTGTCGGCCAACAGGTGGGTCAATTAAACCGTAATTGTTTCATACCAACCAACGCTAACAAAAATGATAATTAAGTACACTAATCAACCCATCATGCAATAAGACAGCCATAGTCGTTTCTAATAATAAAACACAATTATAATTACTAGTATGAGCTATCTACAAGGCAAATGTCAAAACTCCTAGTAGATAAGCTTTCTTGGTTCGTATTAATCATCACCGGTGTTATCATTACAAGTTGTACTACAGGGAAAGTGGGTCTGACAACCTAAAGAAGTTTATGTAAATAAATACTTATATGCATGGGTGTGCTTTCTTGGTGCCAGTAGATCGCATATGAATATATACTTAGGAGTATTTAGAGCAATGGTATTTTTTATTGGCATCCTAAAAATGCTACAAGACTTATGTTCTTCTCTCAAACATCTATGCAGAAGTGGGCAGGTGAATATATTCATTAAATTTATATTTGTTTTAAAAACTTTCCAACAAACACAGTTGGTTGGCGTAAATCCAAATCCACAACCATTGCCAGCATGTTCCTACCCGTGCCAATAGGGGGGAGCTTTTGGAACAAGACAATGACATCCATCGACACATAATGGAAGGGGAATCTTTGTTAGATGTTATACAAGAAATTGCCATGACTGGCATGTATGCAAGATGTGAAAGCATAAACAAGGCACATGAACTATTTCACAAAATGCCCAAAGAACTATGGTCTCATGGAGACCATGATTGCAAGAAGCAAATAAATATAGGTTTGCTTTATTATTTCTTTTGTCTTAAAGTTTTCAAGAAAATGCAAAAAGATTGTCATAAGGCTAATTTCCTACACCTTTGCCAGCATTCTCACTACCTACGCCAAGATGGGAGATATGGAACAAGGTATAGGCATCCATCTAATCATAAAGGAAGAGATGTTTTGGAAAGGCTTCGGTAGACCTGAATGCAAAATGAGGAAGCAAAGACAAGACTCATGAACTATTTACCCGAATACCTCAGAGCAATGTCCCCTCAAGGAATGTAACGATTGCAGGATACATATAAAATGTATTTGTTAAAAAGGTTTTAGAAAATTTCAAGTGTATACAGTTGGTGGATGTAAACCTGACCCCCAAAACCTTTCATAGCATCCTCCCTTCCCATGCCATAAGGCAATGCAGGGTAGGTACGCACCCTGTTTGACAGAATGCCTCAAAGAAATGTTTCTCAAGGACTGCAAAGATTGTAGGATTTGTACAAAATGGATTTGTTAAAAAGGCATTAGAAACTTTTAAGTAAATGCAACTGGCTGGTATAAAGTCAAATTCCACAACTTGTGACAACATCCTCTTAGTAACCCAAATCTTCAAATTCATTTTTATTATGAAATCTTACTCAAACCAGAACATTTGTTTACATAGTACATCAAACTTAGCCCATCAAAATAATCAAGAAGAAAAAATAAAATTTAATTGAAAACTAAATCTTGTATACCCAAAAACTCTAGCAGGTAAAAACCCAATTGCGGCAACAATGTTATGTTGCATAGAATTTTATTTAATATCCAAAATTCATCAGTAACTTTGAAAATTATGGTCAAACATTTGTGAAATTTAGTTACTGACCTGATTGAATCATATAAGATTGGCATAGAAAATAGCGAAGTGATCTTTGGACTCAGATAAGATAATGTTTGTGGCTAACACCTATGTTTACACCCTCCTTTCATCTAATACATTTTTACTAATAAAAATATGATTCTACTTCCAACTAAATGCACTCCCCTTCAGTGCACCTCAAATCTTGCAACTCCTATGCTCACCCAAGTGCTCTTCTTTTCCTTCTTATTTTTTATTTTCTGAGAGCCCCTCAAAGAGGCATTTTTGACTATCCATTTTTGTCATGTCACATCCTCCCACTCCAAAACTCTATCCATTCATTCATCTACCTCTAGATATTTCTAGCTGCAACATTAAACCAACTCATCCACCTCACCATGCCATGACTCTCTCTCTCTGCCAAGCCATCCAATCATTCACCTAACTAGCAGATATTTCTTTAGCTGCAATAATTTCTGCCCCACCAAACCATGAATTAATTTTTATTAAAGTCAAGCTAAGGAAAGTGGTGCCTTTACTCCATTTTGACGCCTCATTTCTCTCATTGCAAACAGGGAGGGTTGTTACATCCTAACCCCTAGTACTAGGCTTACTCCTAGAAGCCTACAAATGCTAAGATGCAGCCAAAGCATACACTAGTCCATGAAACTTGATACGATAAAAAAAATGAAGTTATCACATGCACAATTACATGCAATCAGTCCCAGTACATGGGTAAGGAATAGGCAAGGCACTCATTTCCTACAAAATATACATTAGCATAAAACAATTTTCTCCAATCAAAATAAAGAATGATGCCAAGAAAGCCACATCAAACAATCAACAGAAACCAAGGAGAAAAGCCTCAACCACTGTACTAGCAAGCTACACATGACCATAAGGGGCAATCCGAACATTACCATTAGGTAACTAGATGATAAGACAACAACATGGGAACACTGCACTAGTAGGGTACAGTGGCTAGGGTAGGGAACAAGGTATGTGACTATCTTCAGTAACCACCATTGGGGAATATGAGTCAATGAATCGAAGTGGAGTCGATACTCAGTACCTGCAACACTCCTTTAAAATAGAAAAGTCAATGAGTTTAGCCACCAAAATATAAATAAAGAGAAATAAATCTCAATTCCAACAATAAGATAAGAAAATGTACATAGTTTCAACAGTAAATCAAATGTAACCACAAGAGTTACATTCCAAAGAAAATCATAATTCGTGGCTAAACCAATACAAGCAAGATAAACAAAAGTGCTAGTCTACACAAGAAAAGTAAAAGTCACCAATAACCAAAAAGAAGATTCACAATCTTTGAAATATACACATCACAACACTACATCACTATCACTAATCACCACACAAGGAAGGAGGAAAACAAGCGTGAATGTCTCAATAGTCCTTCATGTGGGTGTGGCCAACTCACTCAACCCTCACATGGAAAGGTATTGTGCTGGAACTCCTAGGTCACATACCTCATGTGGCGCGACCACGCATGGTATACGCCAAGTGGAGAAAGCACACAATGGCCAAATTCTTCATGGAAATATCCTACTCAGGGACATCCTGCATAGTGTGTACCCACAGAGAAAGCACATGCAACTACACACCAAGAGAGAGGTGCACATGGGTAGATTCCACTGGCATGCCAACCGATCAGAATTGAGGCACTCTTGAGAGAACCCTCTACTTTGTGCGAGCAACCACTCATCTCTACACAAGTAGGAACATAACATCATCACCAACACTATGTTGGAACATCAGTGGGTGTGGCATCATAACTAAGGCATCGTGTTGGGACATGAGTGATATGGAATACCTCACATGCTGGAGCTCATATACAAACACATCAGGGTAAGATCATAGCTGTCATAGGTGCTCATACCACAAACTAATTTCATTCTCAAGAACTAAGGGGATTAGGCTAACACTGTATGAACCATGTATTTGGTCCATTAATAAGAGGAAGTAGTGAGCACTTTCCTGAGAGGTTGAAACGATCGCCATCGTTTCGCGCCACCATTATATGTACACCATGCAATTCCCTCCCAAGGAACTTTGTTGCTACTACTACCCTCCACATATTGACCTATCAACAACCCTTAGGTTGGCAGTCAATAGGGTGACAATAGAAAACACATAGATGGTATGGTTTTCCCCCATACACATAATCCATACATATCCTCCATGGATGGGTACACAGTATCACCATCCCATGGGCACACATCTCAAGCACTAGTTAATCACAGTACTCAATAGGAATACATCAATGGATGTTCACATAACAGGAAATACAATCACAATTTCTCTTGTCTAAGCAATACCATAGTTCACCTATGACTATGCAACATAATGCAAGATACACAACTTAACCAAACAATAGGTATTCCCAAATAGTCATACCAATTTTCCCCTTTTCACAAGGGCAACTCATTTAACCATAACATCATAGATTCACTTCTATATTCACATAATGATATACATCTCATTTTACACCCATTACACTCTCATCTCATAATAACACATAATGCAACATCATATCCCAAGTCACAATAATACCATTCATTCACAAGAGAATGAGAAACTAGCAACACAATTAAATGAGTTTGGTTGAGGAACCCTAGACATTTCTCAACATTCACATCCATACATATAAGCATAAGTAACCTTGGCTACATTAATGTCATTCAATTGTTCACTCAAAGCAAGATATACAACATTCTCATTAACTTAGCATTCACTATTTTCAATTTGTATTAAAGTACAAGTGTTCACCTATATGATCTCAATAAAACCACAATGCAATTGAGGAGATCAAATTTCATCAACTAGATATATCCACTAAGTAATTACCATCCTCATTCAGGCTCATTAAACAATGAGGCACTAATTAACATATAATCACTTTCAACACATAACCATAACAAGCATAATCTATTCTTCACTAATTATTTTACTTATTGCAAATTTAACATACTAATTAAATTCATATTGCATTATTTAACAACTTGTCAACTATTGACAACTACGAAGGGGAGAGACGGATAGATTTCATCTCAAGTCAAGAAATTACATGCCATACAATATTCATTATACAACACATGTAAATTTTAATAAGGGAAAGTTTAAGGCACCGTTAGTATTCTAATGACTTCAATATGTTATCAAGGATGATAAATTGTAGCAACTCAAGCACATAAAGGGGTTATCAAAAAATCAGCAATCATCCAGCACTTACAAGAGAGCATGGAGCAATCAAACTAATCTGTCCACATCGACATACAGCTATAATTACTCATATGTTGTCTATAAGGTAAATGTCAAAACTCCTAGTAGATAAGCTTTCCTAGTTCGTATTAAGAATCACCGGTGTTATCATTACAAGTTGTACTAGAAGGAAAGTGTGTTCAACAACCTAAAGAAGTTTATGTAAATAAATACTTATATGCATGGGTGTTCTTTCTTGGAGCCAGTAGATCACATATGAATATAGGCTTAGGAGTATTTACAGTGATGCTTTTTTTATTGGGATCCTAAAAATGCTACAAGACTGATGTTCTTCTCTCAAACATCTATGCAGAAGTTGGTAGGTGAATATATTCGTTTAATTTATATTTGTTTTAAAACCTTTCCAAAAAACATAGTTGGTTGACGTAAATCCAAATCCACAACCATTGCCAGCATGTTCCTTCCCATGCCAACAGGGGGAGCTTTTGGAATAGGACAATGACATTCATTGACACACAATGGAAGGGGAATCTTTTTCAGATGTTATACAAGAAATTGCCAGGACTGGCATGTATACAAGATGTGGAATCATAAACAAGGCACATGAACTGTTTCACAAAATGCCCAAAGAACTACAGTCTCATGGAGACTGTGAGTGTAGGAAGCAAATAAACATAGGTTTGCTTTATTATTTCTTTTGTCTTAAATTTTTCAAGAAAACACAAAAAGGCTGGCGTAAGGCCAATTTCCTACACCTTTGCCAACATTCTCACTATATATGCCAAGATGGAAGCTATGGAACAGGGTATAGGCATTCATCCAAGCATAAAGGAAGGGATATTTTTTTGAAGATGATGCAGTGGAAAGACTGTGGTAGACCTAAATGCAAAATGGGGAAGCAAAGACAAGACTCGTGAATTGTTTACCTAAATACCTCAGAGCGATATCCCCTGAAGGAATGTAACAATTGCAAGATATGTACAAAATAGATTTGTTAAAAAGGCTTTATAAACTTTCAAGCATATACAGTTGGTGGGTGTAAACCCAACCCCCAAAACCTTTTGCAACATCCTCCCTTCCCATGCCAAAAGGCAACGTAGGGCAAGCACGCACCCTATTTACCAGAATGCCTCAAAGAAATGTTTCTCAAGGACTGCAACGATTAAAGGATTTGCACAAAATGGATTTGTTAAAAAGGCATTAGAAACTTTTAAGTAAATGCAACTAGCTGGTATAAAGTTGAATTCCACAACTTGTGATAGCATCCTCTTAGTAACCCAAATCTTCAAATTCATTTTTATTATGAAAACTTACTCAAACCAAAACATTCATTTACATAGTACATCAAACTCAGCCCATCAAAATAATCAAGAACAAAAAAGAAAATTTAATTGAAAACTAAATCTTGTATACCCAAAAACTCCAACAGGCAAAAAACCAATTGCAGAAATAATGTCAGGTCGCATAGAATTTTATTTAATATCCAAAATTCATCAGTAAGTTCAAAAATTATGGTAAAACATTTGTGACATTTAGTTACTGACCTGATTGAATCGTATAAGATTGGCATAGAAAACAATGAAGTGATTTTTGGACTCAAATAAGATAATGTTTGTGGTTGACAGCTAAGTTTACACCCTCTTTTCATCCAATACATTTTTACTAATAAAAATATGCTTCTACGTCCAACTAAATGTACTCCCCCTCAGTGCACCTCAAATCTTGTAACTCCTATGCTCGCCCAAGTGCTCTGCTTTTTCTTTCTCTTTTTTTGTTTTTCTGAGAGCCCCTCAAGGAGGTGTCTCTGATTGTCCTTTTTTTTTTCTTGTCATGTCTTCCCACTCCAAAACTCTATCCATTTGCTCACCTACCTCTAGATATTTCTAGCTACAGCATTAAACCAACTCATACACCTCACCATGCCATGACTCTCTCTCTCATCTAGGCCATCGATTCATTCACCTAACTAGCAGATATTTCATTGGTTGCAATAATTCTTGCCCCACCAAACTATGAATTAATTTTTATTAAAGTCAAGGTAAGAAAAGTTGTGCCTTTACTCCATTCTGATGCCTCATTACTCTCATCACCAACAGGGAGGGTTGTTACATACTGTATTTGCCTTCAATGGCTGGGAGCTAGGATTTTCTTTGTTTTCTTTTGGCAGCCTGCAATCCTTTTTGACATGCCCTATTTTTCCACAGTTCCAACACTTAACTCTTTTCTGTCCCTTTGATTTTGACCTAGCTTGTACATGCTCAGCTTTCTCTCTTTCCGGAGCTCTGCCCCTTGCAAAAAGGGCATCAAAGAAAGAAGTCCCTTGAGATGTCTTCTGCCTTGAATCTTCAGAAATTATTGCGGCTACCACATCTTCAAAAACAAGTTTCCTCTTTAGTGCTAAGTTACTGAGCGCCATAACTAGTTGATCCCAAGTTTTGAGCAAAGAGCACAGTAGTATAGCCACTTTATCCTCTTCTTCAATTTTCACCTCCATTGAAGCCAACTTGCTAATCAGTGTGTTGAAATTATTGAGATGATCTATGATTGAATAATTGTCATGCATCCTCAGATTGTACAACTACCGTCATAACAAAATTTTATTTTCCAATGACTTGGTCTCATATAGCTTTTCCAGCTTAGTCCACAAGTCATGTGTCATTTTCTCCTTTGCAACATTGAATAAAACTGAATCAGCCAGAGATAACTAAATTGTATATATAGCCATGTTATCTTGTTCAACACAATCCTCTTGCTTCATGGCTGTAGGTTTTGATGTTGTCCCCTTGAGAGCTAAGCTGCATCCATCCTTCACCAACAAGGATTGAACCTTTAGCTTCCACAAAGAAAAATTAGAACTGTCAAATTTCTGAACCTCAAATCCAGTAACTGTACCTCCTGTCATTGCTTTTCAAAAAGATGGGAAAAATCCACAAAACAATTTTGCACAAAAACCATGTGCTCTAATACCAACTATTAGAAATATAAGCAATGCAAAATTTTAATAATAGTGAATTAGCAATAAAAACACAAAATAGACAACAAAGATTTACGAGGAAAAACTTGGTAATTTACTAAGAAAAAAACCATGGGCAAAGATCTCTCAATTTTATTCTCAGAAGAAAATTCACAGTTAAAAAACTTTTTCTCATGCCTTGGGATTCAAGCTCGACAACCCTAAATATTCATGAAAAAGCTCATGCAAAAACCAATCAAATCTAAAGATAGATTTCCATGCATAAAAGCGTGAGTGACACTTCCGCATGCAATTTTACATCGTGAACATGGCCAAAAAAAAAAAATTTGACGAGGCCACAATAGCTGGAATAAGTCAAACTGACTTCATATTTCAACAGTAATAACGTTTTGAAGCTTCCTCCGATTAAACCATTGAATGCTATTAGAATGCAAGGACCTTACTTTGATGCTAATGGCTTGTGTCATTACCATCGCTAACAAGTACATGATACTAAACAATGTATGCATCTTAAACATGAAATACAAGACCTAATCGACTCGAATGTTATATAGGTAAGTGGAGTGAATGACAATGGAAATAAGTCAGTCACTCCTCCAAATTAGAATTTACAGATCTTTACTAATCCACTCCCTAGACATAACCAAAACAATATGATGGAACAAAATATAGTAGAGTGGTAAGATGACTATTCGGATTATGATGAAATAGTGGGCATGATAGAATTGGATAAGGATAAAGTTGAGAATTCACCTCTATTGCAAGTATGTGCCTAATCGGTGTTGTCATTGATGTCAACATATCTTTGTTGTCATTGGTGTCAACTACATCTTATTCTATTACTTGTTTAAAAGCTTTGTATGTTGAGGATATTGAGAAAATTAGCCTCTCTGGAAGAAACAAGTGAGAGTAAAATGCAGTATAGATAGTGAGTTGTATGTTGAAAGAATAGTTAGGAAAATTGCTCCGCATTTCTTTCTGAATGAAGATCTTGGTCTATGGATTAGAAGTTACATAAAGAAATGTCTGAAGATGATAAATCTGGAGTTTGAGCCTCTGGTGTGAAGAATTGAGAGAGTTGAATTCACCAGAGTAAAACCTACTTTTTCTATAAATTCAGTTGGGACAAGGAGAAAGTACTCTGCTCCACATTTCTCTGCAATAAAGTATTTTGCTCTATAGTTCTAGAGGGAAGTCTGGGATGATGATAAGTGCCCAAAATTGTACTGGTTCATGTTCTGGTGGTCCGCAAGCTATATTTCTCTTATGACAATTGAAGATAGTGAAGTTCATGTGTTCCAACGTGAAGATCCTATTGTTAAAGTGGCTAAGGTTTGTGTCATTACTCCAAATGATTACAACATGCTTGTAGATGCCTCATGATCATGTTCCTATTATTACATTGGTCCATGTGGAAGAATTGTGAAGGTGTTTGAAGGTTATTCCCAGATAGCGTATTGAGTAACCAATTTTGGTGAACTTGGTTAATCCCAGTGATTGCAGAGATCTCTATAAGATTGTGGAAGCATGATGAAGCGTGGAAGATTGTGTTTGAGCCCCAGCTAAGGCATAGCATGATCCACGTACACTTTTACTTCATCCCCTTTGCATAATATTGTAATAGGTCAAGACCTATTTTGTAAATGTTTGTAATACCGACCTTGGAGATTGTTCCAATAGTTGATGATTGTAATGTCGACTTTGATGATCATTCCAAAGTTGTTGAAGTGTATAAATACTTGTAGTTGAGTCATAGAAAAGATGGAAAGATAATAAGAAAGGTCCAAAAGATAGAGCAGAGTAGAGGAATTGGTGTACTTCACTTACAAACATAAAAAGGTGTTGATCATGGAAGTGAGCCTGGTAGTGAGCCGCCGGTAGGGTTTAATAGCCCTTATTGTAATCTTTCTAGGTTTAGGGTTGAGGCAATGAGCCTAGTAGACCTAGTTGTTCTTCATGGCACTGAGCTAGTATGTTTAGGCCCATGGAGTGACCAAGCCTGAACATCATTATTTCAAGATTGCAATATAGATTAAGAGCTAATCCTCTCCATGGTTTTTCCCCACCTTGGGGTTTTCCACATAAAATATAGTGTCTCTTGTGTTTGATGTTGTATCTATGGTTAAGTTTCTAATTTCACGCATTCATTGTTAAATCATAATAATTGTGGATAAGTGATTAATGTTTAATTGCATAAGTGTTTAAGTTTTTGTAGACAACTAATTCACCCCCCCTCTCAGTTGTCTGGTGCATATCAACAATTGGTATCAGAGCCAAGTTCCTCTGAAAAAAGTTTAATAGCTTGAGGAAGATCCAAAATGTCTTACAAGAAGGAAGTGCCACATTTTGATGGAATGAATTATGCTCTCTGGAAGGCTCGGATGAAAAGCCATCTTCTTTGTCTTGGTTACAAAGTATGGAAAGCTACAAAAACAAAATACACCATGCCTCAAAATAGTCTGATGATTGAAGATGAAATCAAAGAATATGATATGGATGTCAAGGCAAAAGATGCTCTGCTAAGCTTGTTAACTGACTCAATACTGATGAAAGTTATTGATCTTGAAACTGCAAATGAGGTATGCAAAAAGTTAAAAAATCTGTATGAAGGAGATGATTCTGTGAAGGAAGCCAAGCTACAAAGTCTGAAAGTGAAATATGAAAGTTTGAAGATGAATGAAGATGAAAACATATCAGCCTTTATGCAAAGAGTTGATGAACTTGTCACAGGGATAAAATCCATGGGGGGAACTCTCGACGATAAGGAAATTGTGATGAAAATTCTCAGATCTCTGCCCAAGTCCTACTGTCACAAGGTAGCTACAATTGGAGAATTCATGCAAGTAAAAGAAGTTTATAGGGATCAGCTACTTGGTAAGCTTACTACCTTTGAAATGAGAGAGTTTGGTGATGTTGTACTGAAAGGTGAGATGACCTTCAAAGCTAGTACTCCTAGAAGAACTTCCGGATTAGAAAAGTACAAGGTAGAATCTGATGATGACTTTGATGAAATTGATGCCAACTTTGTGGGCAGACTGCAAAGAGGATCCAGTAAGTATAAAGGCAAATTACCTTTCAAATTTTTTTCTTGTGGTAAAGTAGGTCATTTTTCTTCCAAATGTGCTAAAAGAATTGAAAGAAATAGAAAAAGATATGAGAACAGGCCTAGGACCCAAAAGAAGTGTTATTATGCTGAAGATTTTGATGATGATGAAGGAGTATTAGATAATGATGAACCAGATAATGCTAGTACTTCTAGAATGAATGCTTGTTTATTGCTATTAAGGAAGATCCTATGTCTACTAATTCTACTAGTTGTGTGAAGGAAGAAAAACTAGTGAAAAGTGATTTGGCTACTTAGGTCATTAAGGACAAGGATGAATGGGTTATTGATAGTGGCTGCTCTCACCACATGACTGGTGACAAAAGTAAGTTTGTAAGTTTAGAAAGATATGATGGTGGACTAGTTAGGTTTGGAGATGATACAGCTGGTAAGATTTGTGGAAAAGGATCTATCTCTTTTGATGGAAAGCACAGTACTGAAGATGTCTTGTATGTGAAAGGATTAAAGCACAATATTTTGGGTGTGGATTAGATGTGTGACAAGGGCTATGATTTAAGCTTCAAGGACAATGGATGCAAGATCAAGAAAAGCTCTAAAACAATCATTGCAACTGGTAAGAAGACCAAAGGTAATATCTATCACTTGAAAGGAATTGATAACTATTGTTTGTTGGCTCAAACTGATGAGAGTTGGTTATGGTATAGAAGGTTGCCTCACATAAATTTTGATAACATTATGAAGATAAGTATTTCCCAAGCTGTTAGAGATTTGCCTAAGCTTGTGAAGCCTGCTAATCCTATTTGCAAGGAGTCTCAATTTGGGAAACAAACAAGAACAAGTTTCAAAAGCAAGGACCAATTAGTTGAAGGACTACTTGAGCTAGTGCATACAAATTTGTCTTGACCTACCAGAGTAAGAAGTTTGCAAGGAGACATGTATTTCATGTTACTTATTAATGATTATTCTAGAATGACTTGGGTCACCTCTTTGAAAGAAAAAGTTGAAGCTCTAGATAAGTTCAAGGCATTTAAGGCAATGGTTGAAAATGAGATAGATTTGAAAATCAAATGCCTAAGGTCAGATAGAGGAGGAGAGTTCACATCAAATGAATTCAATTTTTTTGTGAAGAATATGGAATAAAAAGACAGCTATCTACACTTAGAACTCCACAACAAAATGCAGTTGTTGAAAGGAAAAATAGAACAGTTCAAGAAGTTTCTAGAATTATGATGAAGGAAGCTAATCTTCCAAAAGCATATTGGAGAGAGGCAATTCACACCATTGTATATATCCTAAACAGAGTCCAAGTAAAAGGTAATAGTTCTAAGACTCCTTATGAATTGTGGCATGGTAAAGTTCCTACTACGAAATATTTCAATTTTTTTGGTAGCAAATGTTATATCAAAAGAGAATAAGATTTAGGCAAGCTTGATGCTAGATGTGATGAAGGAATCTTCCTTGGTTACTCCACTAAAACCAAGGCCTGTCGGTGCTATAATAAGGGCTGAATAAGATCATTGAAAGTGTAAATGTTAAAGTTGATGAATGTAAGGAAGGGTCTTCAGAATCAAGTGGATATGAATCAGATGAACTATATGTTTCATAAGTAGTGCACCATGAAGACAACTCAGATGAAGAAGAACAAGCTCTGGTAAGTGCTACGAAAACTCAAAGGTATGTAAGACTCGGTCATTCTGAAGATCAAATCATAGGAGAGAAGAGCAAAGGGATTTTAACTAGAAGAAAAGCCGCAGAGGAACAAGTAAATTTCTATCTGATTTCTAGGATTAAACCTAAAACTGTGGATGAGGCTTGCAAAGATGAGAATTAGGTAAAGGCTATAGAAGAATTGATGCAGATAGAGAAGCATCAGACTTGGGATCTTGTTCCTAGACTAATAGATAAGAATGTTATTAGCACAAAGTGGGTCTTCAGAAATAAGATGAATGAGAATGGTGAAGTGGTAACAATTAAAGCAAGGTTGGTATGCAAAGGATATGCTCAAGTTGAAGGAATAGACTTTAAAGAAACTTTTGCTCCAGTGGAAAGGATTAAAGCAATAAGGATGTTTTTGGCCTTTGCAGCTTACAAAGATTTTAAGATTTACCAAATGGATGTGAAGTCTACTTTCTTAAATGGAAAGTTGGAAGAAGAAGTCTATATTAAACAACCAGAAGGATTTCAGTCATCAAATCAGGGTGGCATGGTATGCAGATTGAAGAAAGCTTTGTATGGATTAAAACAAGCCCCCAAGGCATGGTATGCATGGTTGGACAGGTATCTAATATAGATAGGGTTCAGTAAAGGTACTACAAACATCAATCTCTACTTCAAGGTCAATGATGAACAAATCCTAATTGTTGCAATCTTTGTTGATGATATTATTTTTGGAGGCAATTAAGGTATGTGCTAAGTTTTTTTTGGAGAAATACAAAGTCAATTTGAAATGTCCATGTTTGGATAGATGAACTTTTTAGGTCTGCAAATAAGTCAATCAGATAAAGGTATATTCATTTCTCAGTCTAAGTATGTGAAAGAGTTGTTAAAGAAATTTGGGATGGAAGACTCTAAACTAGTTTGCACACCTATGATTACTGGTTGTAAGTTAAGCGAAGATGATAACTCACCCATGGAGGACCAGAAAAGGTACAGATCTATGATTGGAGGATTACTTTATCTGACTCAAACCAGACCTGACATAATGCATGCAGTATGTCTTGTGGCAAGATTTCAAGTAGAGCTCAAGGAATCACATGTGATGGTAGTCAAGAGAATTCTGAGATATTTAAAAGGTACAATGGATTATGGTTTGTGGTACCCTAAGGACAGTGACTTTACTCTTAGTGCATATACTAATGCAGATTGGGTCAGAGATGTGGATGACATAAAAAGGACAAGTGGAGGTGCATTATTCTTGGGAAAAAGGTTAGTATCTTGGTTGAGCAAGAAATAGGATTCAAAATTCCTATCTACTTCAGAAGCAAAATATATTGCAGCAACATGCAATTGCACTCAAGTGTTATGGATGAAGTAGACTTTGAAGGACATCAGAGTTGTGTATGAGGATCCAATCACAATCTTTTGTGACAACACAAGTGCCATAAACATATCAAAGAATCCATTGATACATTCAAGGACAAAGCACATATCCATTAGGTATTATTTTCTGAGAGAAAAGGTGATAGAGAATGAAGTCAAGTTGGAGTATGTTTCTACCAAAGATTAATTACAGACATTTTCACCAAGCCTCTTCCTAAGGATACCTTTGAGTATCTCAGAGAAAAGTTAGGGGTTATCACCCCTCCTGCTCTATACTAAGATGTACAATAGTGTATGAGTTTGGAGGTGCTCAAAGATCCTAATTGATGCCTTTTAGGGCTACTTCTTAGGGGGAGTAGTCAGAGAGTCCAAAAGAAAGATTGGATAAAAGCATAAGAGTGCAAGTATGTGCCCTTTGCCATTGATGTCAAAGGGGGAGAGAAGTCATGTAAAAAACTTAGATAGACAAAGAATGCATATGTGTAAAGAGAAAGGGGAGAATCTTATAAAAAGAAAGAGTGCAAGTGTATAAAGAGAAAGGGGAGAATCTTGTCCTAATGGCTGTTGCAATTTTTCACATCATATGTTGCCATCAATGACAAAGGGGGAGATTGTTGCAAGTATGTGCCTAATCGGTATTGTCATTGATGTCAACATACCTTTGTTGTCATTGGTGTCAATTGTATCTTATTCTATTACTTGTTTAAAAGCTTTATATGTTGAGGATATCGAGAAAATTAGCCTCTCCAGAAGAAACAAGTGAGTTACTGTAAAATGCAATATAGACAGTGAGTTGTATGTTGAAAGAATGGTTAGGTAAATTCCTCCGCATTTCTTGCTAAATGAAGATCTTAGTCTGCAGATTGGAAGTTACTTAAAGGAATGTCTAAAGATGCTAAATCCAGAGTTTGAGTCTCCGATGTGAAGAATTGAGAGTGTTGCATTCACCAAAGTAAAACATGCTTTCTTTGTAAGTTCAGTTGTGTCGGGGAGAAAGTACTCTACTCTGCATTTCTCCATAGTAAATTATTTTTCTCTGTGGTTCTAGAGGGAAGTTTGGGATGATGATAAGTGCCCAAAATTGTAGTGGTTCATGTTCTAGTGGTCCGCAAGCTATCTTTCTCTTATGACAATTGAAGACAGTGAAGTTCATGTGTTCCAGTATGAAGATCTTATTGTTAAAGTGGCTAAGGTTTCTGCGATTGCTCCTAATAATTAAAACATGCTTGTGGATGTCTCCTAATCATGTTACTATCATTACATTTGTCCACATGGAATAATTGTGAAGGTGTTTGAAGGTTATTCCTGTATAGCGTATTGTGTAACCAGTTTTGGCTGACCTGGTTAATCCCTATGATTGCGGAGATCTCTAGAAGATTGTGTTTGAGCCCCAGCTAAGGTGTGGCATGACCCGCATACACTTTTAGTTCATCTTCTTTGCATAATGTTGTAATAGGTCAAGACCTATTTTGTAAATGTTTGTAATACCGACCTTGGAGATTGTTCCAATGGTTGATGATTGTAATGCCGACCTTGATGATCATTCTAAGGTTGTTGAAGTGTATAAATACTTGTAGTTGAGTCATGGAAAAGATGTCATTGAGCAAAGATGTAAAAGCAATAAGAAAGGTCCAAAAGGCAAAGCAGAGAAGAGCCAGAGAAGAGTAGAGGCAGAGCAAAGTAGAGGAATTGTTGTACTTCAATCACAGACATAAAAAGGTGTTGATCATGGAATTGATCTTGGAAATGAGCCGCCAATAGGGTTTAACAACCCTCAAGGTTTAATAATCCTTATTGTAATCTTGCAAGGTTTAGGGTTGAGACAGTGAGCCTGCTAGACCTAGTTGTTATTCATGGTAATGAGCCAGTATGTTTAGGCCTATGGAGTAACCAAGCCTGAACATCATTATTTCAAGATTGTAATATATATTGAGAGCTAATCCTCTCCATGGTTTTTCCCCACCTTGGGGTTTTCCATGTAAAATTTGGTGTCTCTTGTGTTTGATGTTGTATCTATGGTTAATTTTTTTATTTCATGCAATCATTGTTAAATCATAATAATTGTGGATAAGTCATTAATGTTTAATTGCAGAAGTGTTTATGTTTTTGGAGACAATTGATTCACCCCCCCTCTCAGTTGTCTGGGGCATATCAACAACCTTAACCGGGTATGTGCAGAATCATCGTGGGCCAAACAGTGGCAATAGGAAAAAAATTGCGTTTTTACTTAGCCAAATTTGTGACTTGGCAAAGTTTGACTTTGAAACGGATATCTGTTTTGAGAACGATATCTGTTCTCAAAATAGATATTCGTTCACAAAACGGATATCTGTTCTCAAAACGGATATCCGTTCTCAAAATGGATATCCGTTTTCTAGAAAAATTTGGGAAAAAGGCTTTTTAGTCTTTTTGAAAATATACCTCTTAAATCTTGGATCTCCCATCAATATATGAACCTCCTTAAAGACCATTTCTAGTGAAGGAGGAAGGCAAATTAACATTGGTAGCTTCTTTACACATTAATCCATAAGGATTTGTTAAACACTAAGAATCATCACTAATGAATTACTCAAATAATCAATAATAAAATATTCAGTTTTGTTCATCATGTGAAATAATCACTTTTAGACTATGTTCCAATATTTTGGGGATAGGAATGGTGGGGCAGCAGGGGATGTGTTTCGGGGCATTTTGGATTTCATGCCCTAAATTGCTTTACCCAATCCTTCATATGATTTGATTCATGATACATGGTTTGAGAAGGATACACATGATATACCCTTACCCTCTAGTGATAAAATTATGAATGATACTTTATGTGGTGAAGCTACACCTTTGTTAATCCTTCATGACATTGTTATTCCTTGTGATGATGATGTCCTTCATGTGATATTTTAGGACATAATGCAAAGTTAACATGGCATGAACTCTCTTGGAAGGGTAAGCATGGACTATAAGAACATTGAACTAGTTGGATCTATTAAGCTCACCATTTATGAAAGAACCTTAAAGGTTAACCTTAATTAGGTAAGGTTATGTTTTAGTGTGGTTGTTTGTGCAACAATGTGTAAATTAATGTTATCAAAGGATAAATCTAACTATACTAACATTTTAATAACCATGAGAGCTGGGACTAACAATTAGACTAAAAACTTGACAAACAATACAACTTGGACACATGTAGGACTTGGAAAATGGAAAAGAATATAATTAAATGTGGAAAAAAATGAAAAAGTGGTATTAGTCGCACCTATATAGAGAAGTGGTTTAGAGGTTGGTTAGGGGAATTATTTAGGGTTTAAAGGTTTAGGGTTGCTCGGGTTTAGGGGTTTAGGGTTTATAGTTTAAAGAGAGATAGAGAGAGGGGACTGAAAGAGTTTGGGAGAGATAAAGGAGACAGAGGGGAGAGATAGGGAGATAGAGAGTGAGAGACATGTCCAAAGACATAGAGAGAGAGAGAGAGAGATTGAGAGGTAGAAGGATGATATAGATAGGGAGATAGAGGTTTAGGGTTGCTTGGGTTTAGGGGCATTATTTAGGGTTTAGGGTTCAGGGTCTTGGGGTTAGGGGTTAAGGTTTAGAGGTCTAGGGCTTAGGGTTTAGAGAGAGATAAAGGACTAATAGGGAGATATAGAGGAGTCTGAGGGGAGAGATAGGGAGATAGTGGTTTATGGTTACTTGGGTTTAGGGTTTAGGGGTTTAGGGTTTCTCAGGTTTAGGGGTTAGGGGTTAGGGTTTAGGATTTATTGTTTAGGAGTTAGGGGTTAGGTTTAGAGGTTCAGGGTTTTGGATTTAGGGTTTATAGAGAGAGAGAAATGATAGGGAGATATAGAGGAGTCTGAGGGGAGAGATAGGGAGAAAAAGAGTGAGGGACATGGCTAGAGACATAGGGAGAGAGATTGAGAGGTAGAGGGACAAAGGTGGTAGGGAAATAGGGGAGAGATAGGGAGATAGTGGTTTAGGGTTACTTGGGTTTAGGGTTTAGGGGTTAGGGGTTAAGGTTTAGGGGCATTATTTAGGGTTTAGGATTTAAATTGTTTAGGGGTTAGGGGTTAGGTTTAGAGGTTTAGGGCTTTAGATTTAGGGTTTATAGAGAGAGAGGAATGATAAGGAGATAGAGAGTGAGGCACATGGCCAGGGACATAGGGAGAGAGATCAAGAGAGGTAGAGGGATGATAGAGATAGGGAGATAGGGGAGAGATAGGGAGATATAGGTTTAGAGTTGATTGGATTTAGGGTCTACCTGGGTTTAGGGTTTCTCAGTTTTGTAGATAGCTAGATAGAAAGAGAGAGGAGACAGATAGGGAGAGATGGAGGTGACAAAGGGGAGAGATAAGGAGATAGAGAGAGAGCGAGATGTCCAGAGAAATAGGGAGAAGGATTGAGAGGTAGAGCTCGATGATAGAGATAGGGAGATAAGGGAGAGATAGGAGATAGGGTTTAGGGTTGCTCGTGTTTAGGGTTTATGGTTTAGGGGTTCGAGGTTAAGGTTTAGGGGCATTATTTAGGGTTTAGGGTTTATGGTTTAGGGGTTAAGGTTTAGAGGTTTAGGGTTTAGTGTTTAGAGAGAGAGGACAATTAGGGAGATATAGAGTGAGGGACATGGCCAAAGCATAGGGAGAGAGATTGAGAGGTAGAGGAATGATAGTGATGGGGCGATAGTGAGATAGGGAGATAGAGAGATAGAGGTTTAGGGTTTCTTGGGTTTAGTGTTTAGGTTTAGGGGTTTATATGGTTTCTCAAGTTTAGGGTTTAGGGGTTAGGAAATAGGGGTTAGGGGTTAGGGGTTAGGGGTTAGGTTTAATCATGTGTTATTACAGGTTGTGGAGTGAGAAATGGGTGGTATGGGAGATTGGAAGACTAGTTTAAAGTTGGGCCGATGGATATATGTCATAGCGAAAGGTTCAAAGGCTCATCAAAAGTGGAGTGATCGGAGCATCGGTATAAGAATTTTTGAGTTGGCCGATAGTGTTTATCTTGCCGATAGGAAGAATGCATATGATTTGATGTTATTTGGGACTTTCAGAAGGTTTCTTAAAGCTGATTAATCTTTAATCTATTTGAACTATGGGTTTTGATGGGTATTTCACCGTGTTTTGAGAGCTTCCACTGTGTGCTCTACATCAGACCAAAAGGGAGATATAAAGGAGTCTGAGGGGAGAGATAGGGAGATAAAAAGTGAGGGACATGGTAAGAGACATAGAGAGAGATTGAGAGGTAGAGGGACAAAGGTGATAGGGAGATAGGGGAGAGATAGGGAGATAGTGGTTTATGGTTACTTCTGTTTAGGGTTTAGGGGTTTGGGGTTTAGGGTTTCTCAGGTTTAGAGGTTAGGGTTTAGGGGCATTATAATTTAGGGTTTAGGATTTATTGTTTAGGGGTTACGGGTTAGGTTTAGAGGTTTAGGGTTTTGGATTTAGGGTTTATAGAGAGAGAGGAATGATAGGGAGATATAGAGGAGTTTGAGGGGAGAGATAGGGAGATAAAGAGTGAGGGACATGGCCAGAGACATAGGGAGAGAGATTGAGAGGTAGAGGGACAAAGGTGGTAGGGAAATAGGGGAGAGATAGGGAGATAGTGGTTTAGGGTTACTTGGGTTTAGGGTTTAGGGGTTTGGGGTTTAGGGGTTTGGGGTTTCTCAGGTTTAGGGGTTAGGGGTTAGGGTTTAGGGGCATTATTTAGGGTTTAGGATTTAAATTGTTTATGGGTTAGGGGTTAGGTTTAGAGGTTTAGGGTTTTGGATTTAGGGTTTATAGAGAGAGAGGAATGATAGGGAGATAGAGAGAGGAGACCGAGGAGAGAGATAAGGAGATAGAGAGTGAGGCACATGGCCAGGGACATATGGAGAGAGATCAAGAGAGGTAGAGGGATGATAGAGATAGGGAGATAGGGGAGAGATAGGGAGATATAGGTTTAGAGTTGATTAGATTTAGGGTGTACCTAGGTTTAGGGTTTCTTAGTTTTGGAGATAGCTAGATAGAAAGAGAGAGGAGACATATAGGGAGAGATAGAGGTGACAAAGGGGAGAGATAAGGAGATAGAGAGTGAGCGAGATGTCCAGAGAAACAGGGAGAAGGATTGAGAGGTAGAGCCCGATGATAGAGATAGGGAGATAAGGGAGAGATAGGAGATAGGGTTTAGGGTTGCTCGTGTTTAGGGTTTAGGGTTTAGGGGTTAAGGGTTAAGGTTTAGGGGCATTATTTAGGGTTTATGGTTTAGGGGTTAAGGTTTAGAGGTTTAGGGTTTAGTGTTTAGAGAGAGAGGACCAATAGGGAGATATAGAGTGAGGGACATGGCCAAAGCATAGGGAGAGAGATTGAGAGGTAGAGGAATGATAGTGATGGGGAGATAGTGAGATAGGGAGATAGAGAGATAGAGGTTTAGGGTTTCTCAGGTTTCCCTCAAATCATGTATAAATATGCATAAACCTTCGTGGAAAAGGCATTGGAGATGTATTGAAAACATTTTGAAGATGAATTGAAGACAAGTTTGAATGAAATTAATGTCAAGAAACTCTATTTTTGTAGATTTTACTATTGTCCTACTATTTCTTTGTTTAGTATAGCCCTGTATGGATGTGTTAGGGCCTAAGAGAAATTGTAATTGAAAGCTAGTGGAATCTACTTTCTTGTGTTTTAGGTGCCAATAAGGCCAGTAAGGACACTGGGGGCACATTATAAACATAAAAAACTTACATCTTGGGGGGAGGTGCCAACAAGGCCAATAAGGATACTATTTCAGTTGGGTGTGTGTGTATGCAAATCTCATTTATGGTCGAGAAGCTCTCTATTTACTATTATTCAACTCTCGTTGATAGGAGGTTGGCTCTACAACTATTGCAATTTGTGTATGAAACCTAGATGCCTACAAGATCATATATATATATATATGTATATATGTATGTAAATCCTATTTATGGTCAAGTAGCTCTGTATTTACTATCATTGGACTCTCATTGATAGGAGGTTGGCTCTCTGACTATTGCAATTCAATCCATTTGTAATGATGCCTCTATCATGTTGAGTTGGATCCTATCTCTGCATCAAGTTAAAATCATGAATATGACAACACCATACAATCCTCATTGGGCTATTAAAATGCACAAAACAATCATACAAGATAGTCATTCATGAAATTACTATACAAAGAGGGTTTATAAGTTGCATTAGGGTTTGTATAAATGATCTAATGGATTTACAAGGTTGTCAAACACCAAAATGGATGATTTATATGAGTTTTGGGATTGTCACAGTCCATGTACAACTTGCCCTTTATGATTGTTAAAAAGATACATATGGCTATCCAAAAACTGCCCTTTATGACTATCCTAAAACAACATCATGTATATGCTCATAAAAGCCATCAAACTCTATGAATAAACTTGTCATTGGATAAGGAGTGGAAGGATAATGTCACATTCCCAAAACCTCTTAAAATCACATGTCTCCCCTTATGAAAACTAGGGTCTTTGCCGATACATTATTCTGTAAGAGCAAAAACCTTGCTAGGTGCCATATTTTTTGTTTTGCTCATCGTGGGGTCGAACGGACTACGCCAGCGTGTTGGGGTGGGCAGGTAAATGCTGGTGGAGGTCTTGTTTCATGTGCCAAGCATCCCAGTCGTTTCGAGTAAGAGGCTACCGACAAAGTCCCTTAAGATCCCTGAGACCAAAAATGCGCCAAACTTTGACGGAGCAGTTCTCAGAATTCATGACAGCTAGGAATGTTGTGTTTGGACCTGCAAGTGCACGTGGAGTCCATTGACAATAACCTCTCTCATTTTTGGTCAACTCCATTCTGTTTGACCATGCCGAAATCAAACGCATTGTTGCAAAATGCTTCAATTTGATGCAGTGGAAAGGTGCTAGGTGTGACATTTTTCATTCCATAGCTCGTGGGGTCAAACGAGGGGGTGGGTGGGTAAATGCCAATGGAGGTCTCATTTCATGCGCCAACCGTCCTAGTCGTTCCGGGCAAGAGGCTACCAGCAAAGTCCCTTAAGATCCCTAAGACCAAAAATGTGCCAAACTTTGACGGAGCAGTTCTCAGAATTCATGATAGTTGGGAATGTTATGTTTGGACCTATAGGTGCATGTGGGGTCTGTCAATAATAACCTCTCTCATTTTTGGTCAACTCCATTCCATTTGACCATGCTGAAATCAAACGCATTGTTGCAAAATGCTTCAATTTGATGTAGTGGAAAGGTGCTAGGTGTGACATTTTTCATTCCATAGCTCATGGGGTCGAATGGACTACACCAATGTGTCAGGGTGGGCAGGTAAATGCTATTGGAGGTCTCATTCCATGCGCCAAGCATCCCAGTCCTTCTAGGCAAGAGGCTACCGGCAAAGTCCCTTAAGATCCCTGAGACCAAAAATGTGCCAAACATTGACGGAACAGTTCTTAGAATTCGTGATAGCTGGGAATGTTGTGTTTGGACCTACAGGTGCATGTGGGGTCTGTCAATAATAACCTCTCTCATTTTTGGTCAACTCCATTCCATTTGACCGTGCCGAAATCAAACACATTGTTGCAAAATGCTTCAATTTGATGCAGTGGAAAGGTGCTAGGTGTGACATTTTTCATTCCATAGCGCGTGGGATCGAATGGACCGCACTAACGCATCAGGGTGGGCAAGCAAATGCCAATGGAGGTCTTGTTTCACACGCCAAGCATCCCAGTCCTTCCGGGCAAGAGGCTACCGGTAAAGTCCCTTAAGATCCTTGAGACCAAAAATGCACCAAACTTTGATGGAGTAGTTCTTAGAATTTGTGATAGCTGGGAATGTTGTATTTGGACCTACAGGTGCATGTGGGGTCCATCGACAATAACCTCTCTTGTTTTTGGTCAACTCCATTCTGTTTGACCATGTCAAAATCAAACGCATTGTTGCAAAATACTTCAATTTGATGCAGTGGATAGGTGCTAGGTGTGACATTTTTCATTCCATAGCTCATGGGGTTGAATAGACTACACCAATGCGTCAGGGTGAGTGGGTAAATGCTAGTGGAGGTCTTGTTTCGTGCACCAAGCTTCCTAGTCATTTCGAGCAAGAGGCTACCGACAAAGTCAAAAGTTGCTAGGATTGAAATTTTGAATTCCACAGGTCTTGGGGTGGAATGGATTATGCCAACACGTCGGGGTGGGTGGTTAAATGCTAGGGGAGGTCTTGTTTTGTTTGCAAAGCATTGTAGTCATTCCAAGCTATAAGCTACCGGTAAAGTCACTTTGCTAGTAGCTTACAGCGCAGAAGGATTGGGAGCCTTGGCACATAAGATGAGACCTCCCCTAGCATTTACTCACCCACCCCGATGTGTTGGCACAATTTGTTTAGCCCCAGGACCTATAGAATGCAAAATTTCAATCCTAGCAACTTTTGACTTTGTCAGTAGCTTACAGCTCAGAACGACTGGGACGCTTGGCACACAAAACGAGACCTCCACTAGCATTTACCTACCCACCCTGACTCATTGGCACAGTCCGTTTGACCCCACGAGCTATGGAATGAAAAATGTCACACCTAGCACCTTTCCACTGCATCAAATTGAAGCATTTTGCAACAATGCGTTTGATTTTAGCATGGTCAAACGGAATGGAGTTGACGAAAAATGAGAGAGGTTATTGTTGATAGACCTCACGTGCACCTGCAGGTCCAAACACAACATTTCTAACTATCACAAATTTTGAGAACTACTCCGTCAAAGTTTGGCACATTTTTGGTCTCAGGGATCTTAAGGGACTTTACCGGTAGCCTCTTGCTCGGAAGGACTGGGATGCTTGGTGCATGAAATGAGACCTCCACTGGCATTTACCTACCCACCCTAATGCGTTGGCACAGTCCATTCGACCCCACGAGCTATGGAATGAAAAATGTCACACCTAGCACCTTTCCATTGCATCAAATTGAAGCATTTTGCAACAATGCGTTTGATTTCAGTACGGTCAAACAGAATGGAGTTGACCAAAAATGAGAGAGGTTATTATCGACAGACCCCACATGCACCTGTAGGTCTAAACATAACATTCCCAGCTATCACGAATTCTGAGAACTGCTCCATCAAAGTTTGGCGCATTTTTGGTCTCAAGGATCTTAAGGGACTTTGCCGGTAGCCTCTTGCCCGGAATGACTGGGACACTTGGCGCATGAAACAAGACCTCCAATCATATTTATCCACCCACCCTGACATGTTGGTGCAGTCCGTTCGACCCCATGAGCTATAGAATGAACAATGTCACACCTAGCACCATTCCACTACATTAAATTGAAGCATTTTGCAACAATGCGTTTGATTTCGGCATGGTCAAACGGAATGGAGTTGACCAAAAATGAGAGAGGTTATTGTCGACTAACCCCATGTGCACCTGTAGGTCCAAACACAACATTCCCAGCTATCACAGATTTTGAGAACTCCTTTGTCAAAGTTTGGTGCATTTTTGGTCTCAGGGATCTTAAGGGACTTTGCTGGTAGCCTCTTGCCCGGAACTACTGGGATGCTTGGCGGATGAAACGAGACCTCCAATGGCATTTACCTGCCCACCCTGACGCATTGGTATAGTCCGTTCGACCCCACGGGCTATGGAATGAAAAATGTCACACCTAGCACCTTTCCACTGCATCAAATTGAAGCATTTTGCAACAATGCGTTTGATTTCGGCATGGTCAAATGGAATGGAGTTGACCAAAAATGAGAGAGGTTATTGTCGATGGACCCCACGTACACCTGTAGGTCCAAACATAGCATTCCTAGCTATCATGAATTCTGAGAACTGCTTCGTCAAAGTTTGGCACATTTTTGGTCTCAGGGATCTTAAGGGACTTTGCGGATAGCCTCTTGCCTGGAATGACTGGGACGCTTGGCGCACAAAACAAGACCTCTACTGGCATTTACCCACCCACCCCGACGCGTTGGCACAGTCCGTTTGACCCCACGATGAGAAAAACAAAAAATGTTGTTCTAGTTGACACATTCTCAATCATTGGCATGGATGTTATCTTAGTACCATTCCTTTAGGCACAATATGAGCTTCCAAGGGAAGGCGCAATTGTGAGGTTGGAGATAATGAAAAGTGCACCTCATTCACAATCATGTTTTACTTGTCTTCAATGATGATTCCTTGATTCAACTTAATCCTTTGATAATACATTTTAACCTCCTTGTCAAAGCGCACTTTCAAGGTTTGCTTGAGGAAAAGCTAGTGCCTCAACATCTAGGCACACTTTTGGTGTTCTAGAAGCATGAACTAGCAACTCAAATAGTAAGGCACTCATTCTAGGTTGTTTGTTCAATAATTGGCGCCTTGTATTCTTTGGACATTCTTTCAACTTGTGGAGACAACCTCAACTTGCAAGATCAATTCATTATCAAGGCGCATATCCAAAGTCATAGAGATATGAAGCGGTGCCTCACTAATCTAGGTGCACATTTGATGGTGTAGAGAGGTAGATGTGTGCCCAAGTCATCATTTGATGCCTTCAATAACTATAAATTCTTTTGATGATGCATTTTATCCTTCCAATTCAATATCTAGCCTTAGGCGCACATTTTAGGTTGATCAATCATAATCTAGCGCCCTAAGTACCAAGGCACACTTTTAGGTTAGTTTGATCAAGGATTAGTGCCTTCACTTCTAGGCACAAGTTTGGAGTTGAAATACATCAAAATAACAAGTTTCTTCATCACTTCATATTGTCACATGTTGTAAGCCATGTATGTGAAGATGTAAACATAGTATTGGTGACATGAGCAACACTACTACATATTCTTAAGTGTTGTAAATATGCATCTTCTTATTTAATCATGTGTTGTAAATGAAGGAATGCAATGATTGCAATATGTGCACAAAACAGAATTTTTGATAAGGATTGAAAGGAAATGTTAAGAAAATGCAATTGGCAGGTGTAAATCCAAAGTGTGGAAGCATAGACAAGGCATGTGAACAGTTTGGCATGACACCTCAAAGAGATGCTATCTCATGGAATGCAATGATTGCAAGATATGCACAAAATGGATTTTTTGAAAAGGCTTTAGAAACTTTGAAGCAAATACAATTGGAACGTTTAAAACCAAATTCCATAACCTTTGCAAGCATTCTCCCTACCTGTGCCAAATTAGGATCTTATATATACATATATGCATAATGTCATGAAAATAATTTGTATAGTGTATATATCAAGCCATATAGGCATGTACAAATAAAACCATATGGGTATATACAACGATATACATCGATAACATACAAAAGTATGTTTACAAAGCCAAATAGGCATATGTAACAAAATGTCCCAAAATCAAATCTCCTATGGATTGCTATCAAATAATCTATGGCTCTTGCTAGGCCATGAAGATGGTGAACTAGTCAATGACTCATCCTCTATCACTCATCAAATAGACCTCCTCGATAGAGATTTTTGAATTTCCACCTATTAATACAATCAAACAACGTGCACATTAATATAGATTTTAATATTCAAAATATATAACATGACATAAGTAATCAATCACTTACCGCTAATTGGTGATCCCTCTTGATTATTTGTTGTCTCTCTTCTTCTATAGAGCTGGATGGGTAGGGGAGGTGACGTCCTGTGAGAAGCATGAACAAGCAAATTTAAGTAAATCCCAATTCTTTGCCAATGGACACTCTGCAACGTCCATATCACTACTACAAAACAGATATCCGTTTTATTATGTACATTTGGATTCTAGACTAGGGATTCATTTTATTATTCTCTAAACTTGTGAATTACCATCTAATTTGAATGTTTACACACTAATCCACCTAGGTATCAACTTAATAAAGCTCTGGATATAAGCCATTATTTGATTTGAGTAATCTTACTTTGGACACATTTGTGAAGACTCCTAAAGAGCCTGGACATACAATTGTAAAGATGATATAGCCTCCATATAAGCATAAAGATGATATATAATTTTAGTTTGTTGAAGGCCATGTAAATCAGTCATTGATGAGGACTCTGCTACACCTAAAGTTGAGTCCTTTGTTTGGAACTTTGAAGCATACAAAGAGGTAAGTGACTTGTAATGCTTAAGTAAACACGAGTATCAACATGATGTAGTTCAACTTGATGACATGTCTAAATATGGCACATTTTAGTTTGTATTGCATGAGGACTTCCTTATTCATGCATATCAAATTTATAATTAGGTATATTTTTCTGAATTGTATGAGTTTGAGGCTTTCAATTTTTGTATTGACTCACTTGAAGATGCTAGGAGCCATGTGAACATGATTAATATGGGATCCAAGAGTTGTCCTTTTCCCATGCATTTGGAGTGGATTGTTGGCCCTTATGATTGTTTAAATCATGTTGGCCTAGCATTTGAATAGTTGCTTCGTGACATGGATGGGAATAGATAATGTATAGACTTTATCACACTTTAGGGTTTTCCCATTATGCTATAATGTTATGACTATCCACTTATTCTATTTTAGGCTATCATCAAATGAGGAGCTTCTAAAGGCAAAAATGTTGTCCCAAAAGAAGGCTCAATGTTATTCGTAAAGACATTAGATTGTTAAAATACAAATTCAAGGGTAGATATTCCTTGGGCTATTTTAGTATAGAGAAGTAAAATTGCAATATATGACTATCCTAGGAATTAGAATGGTTGATCATAGGATATTCATGGCATTTTTATATTAATGGATGGATTGATGGATGTTTAGGGAGTTTAAGTTTAAATTTAATGTATGAGAATTCTTATTTATGAAGGATCTAAAAGGTCTTATGTCTTATTTGTAGGCCATTCAAGAAAGAAATGAAAAGATACCAAGGACTATCATAACACCTATTACAATTAGGTGCATCAAAGGATTGTCATCCAGGACCTTACCACTATGGGAAGTTATCAAAACCATGTCATGTTTAAACTTAAAGGCTTTATCACCTCTTTGTCCCTATAGGCCTATTAGAACAATAGGTCACATTTTATTCATATACCGGGGTTGAGAATAAACACTAAGCATTTGTAGTTATGGCAAGTGTAAATGGAAATAGATTACAACTTTAGACAATCTATCCTCTCCTAGATTGCACTGACTAAGTGGAAATTAAAAATTCCCTATCAATGTCCTTTATATACTGAAGGTATGGGTGAGAAAGGTAAACTTTGTATGTTGTAGACAAGGCCTCAAATATAAAATATATTATGACAATAATGATAAGGACTGTTAGGCATGAATGCTATCACTATTATAGATTGTCAAACCAACCATAGGCTGCCATAATAGTACACTGTTGACTATCATACCTTTAGGCATGGTGCCATGAACCTTATGAGTAGAATGCATTGGTATTTGTGAGAAATATTTTTCTTATGTTAAGAATAAGTATTTATATTGTTTGAACATCATCAAAAGGTGGACTACAAATATGACTTTGTCAAAGGAAAACTTTAGTGGCAAAAATCTAACTATGAACTATTGTGCCATCCAGGCACAATCATGACGAACATCAAGGGATAGTCAAGGCATGGGTGTCTTAGAAACACAATTGAAATTGTCCATGGATATTTGAAGTAATTCGTAATATTCATGATCAAGAATCAATCTGATTGTCTCAACAGTAGTAAATTTGGCTTCAAGACAATCAAAAATGAGCTTAGGGATTCATTATCACCAAGTAATAAAGAAGAGTAACCATAAGTGTCGACCTTCAATTTCATTATACAAGAGGATGAAGAAGGGACCATAGTATTTTCATACCATAATACAACATACAAAAGGAAAATCATGAAGTCAAAACATGTGTGAAGGGTATCTATGTTAAAGAGGAGAGTTGTGAATGGACGATGACTATCACTGTCAAAATAAGATATAGTCTCACTAAGGATAGTTAGGTGATTTGTGGATTGTCATGACTACAAGGCATGAGAATCTTGTGTATGAAGAGGAAAGAAATATAAATAAAAGAAGATTGAAGGATTGTTGCACTTGGGTACAATGATCCTAAAGGATTGTCATGCTAAAAGGATAGTCAACAGTACAAAGATTCATATTTCAAGGCTATCCTTAATCTCATTCGCATGGTCCTAATGTTGGTTTGATTTGCATGGAGTGAGATGGCACTATCGGGATTAATTGAAAAGGTGAAAGGATTTGGTACCAAATTTGGTCACAAGTGTAAAAATTGCAATAAGCTTGAGAATATTGTTCACTAAACCTAGAACTATCACCAAGCAACATCTGTTTCATAAGATGTGATTAACAAACATGTAAGAAAAATGGATATCAACCTTCTTGGTTATGCGTACTTGATAAGAGCCCATACTTTTCACAAGGAGCCACCAATTTTTAACTAAATATTCCATTAGAAACAAATAAAAAAATGTTCCCCCAAATGAGGAAACTAGATTGTTAATTAGAATTCTATGTGTAATGTGATATGAAACAATAGATACACCTATAAATGACCAACTAACTTTAACTTCTTGTATTATTGCCTCGATGTTTCAAATATGTTGCTTCTCTTCATCCAAAACCAATGTTACAAAATTTTTCATAGATCAAGGAAACGGATATCCATTTTCAGTTGCTTTTACCGAAGCAAAATAGATATCCATCTTGCTTTGGTACAAAGCAAGACGGATATCCATTTTGGTTGTTGACTTTTTATGGATTCTAATGTGCTTTCATGTTTCAGTCTCTTCTTCAAACTTCACCTTTCGTGCTGACAACTTTTTTTAATGCAAAATTGATAAAACAAAAAGGGTTTATAGAAAAAAATGTTAGCTTTCTAAAAATATAAGATTTGTTTGGTTATCATTTTATTAAATAATTTTTTAATAATTTTCCATATACTGTGTGTCTGAAATCCTGATGGACACACTGATTGAAAAACATCCATAACTTTCAAACCATTTCACCTTTTTGAGATCCGAAACCTACGTCACACTCTATGCTTTTCTGGCTATAGGTTAAAAAAAAATTTTGAATTTCAATTTTTTTTAATCGAGTTAGGTTGGCTGGAAAATTACTTTTTATTTTTTTTAAAAAGTCACAGTAAAAAAATCATAACTAATTATTTTATTGGAAAAAAATTTCAAATAAATATGAGTCATATCCGAACATGAGTCCTCTACTTATTTTGAAAGTTTCAAAACAATATATATATATATATTTACTCATAGTTAGGTTGGCTAGACAGACACGCACTTTTTATTTTTTTCTGAAAAATTTAATAGCTATTCTTTGAAATATTCAATTTTCACTAAGTAAATTTAGTTTTAAAAAAAAAATAGTAGCCTATAAACTAGATTCAATTCTCTACAAATTTCGTTGTTACATCTTTTTCAAATTGTGTAGATAATCCATTCAAATTTTCACATGAACTTGACAAATTCTAATTTTTTGTATTTTCATTGCCACTTAGAGGTATAGTTTGGCCCATCATGATCCTGCACATACCCAACCACGAAGAAATGATATTTATGATGAGGTTCCTCCACTATTATTCCTTTCAGAGATTAGGAGCTAACCAAAATGCATTGGAAAGACAAATTATGAACAACCAAAACAAGAGATTATGACACAAGAAAAGGTTGATACGGTGAAAGATAATCCTTTTCACTATGATAAACGAACTCAACAAAATAAGAAATCAAAGGATTGGAAAAGAATAAGATGGTTATCATAAGCATGAAATAACAGTGGTTCTCCCCCTCATAAACAACAAAGGATTTCAAATATACAAGGATTTGAGAAACAAGTACCGCATAAACATGCCAAAAACAAAGATCAAGTAGCTATGAACCACTCAAACTTGATACAATACTTGATGGAGCATCTTTATAAGATGCTCACATGTTCTAACAACCCCTAGTGTGGTTGCATATTCAAGTAAGTATTTCTAACCTTGGTGGTCACTTATGTTATAGCATTATTTGCTCGTTTATGTGACCTCCCCTCTTGTGTTGTGTTCCCCTCATGATGTGTTGTGTATTTTTTAGGCCTCCTTAGATGACCCTTAATACTTTTGTAAGGTCAAGGATACTAGGAGACTGCCTCTATTGTGACCATTCTTCTATTTGTACCATCATCCCTTTATCTTTCTTCTCCTCTATTTTTATTGTTGTGTGTTGTGTCTTAGGTGCATAGAGTTACGGTTGATGACTTGGGGGCATCCTCCTACGTGATTGTTCCTAAGGCACTTGTTCTCCTCTCTTTTTATTGTTTACCTTCTTCTAGTGATTCTATGTAGTCAGTGGATGATGAAAAATAAATATATACTGATAAGGACCACATGTTCCTTCAATGAGTAAGCAAAAATGGACCTAGTCCATATATGACACAGGCTTGACTAGTAGAATCACTCTGTGTGATATTTGATGTTGTCTTATCTTTGCTAACAAATCATAACAATACATATGCCCTATGCACTTTGATTATTTTTGTTGTCTCACCTTGTTGTTACACTCAGTTTTGAGATGCCTACAGTATAAGGCCCACAGCTATACTCAAACTCGAACATGTTTATGTAGCCTTGTCTTATTTGTTTTCATGCATTTCTTAGATTAAGAAGTGTGTGTTTGTGGAAACATTCAGCGATCATGAAGCACATGTCACCTTTGGGGGTATGGGCATTGTGAAGGCTCTTATTCACTTCTATGTTTTCTCTCTACCTTAACATGCTTGATATCGATACACGATATCAACCACCTTAAGATGGGGGCATATAAGGTAAGCTATCTGATGATTTTGGTACTAATGAAGCATGTTTGTAAGCCCTCTGTAGAGGTGGGATGTTGTATCTCTGGTGCAAGTGCACATCTTTATTCTATATTGCAATCATAAAGCCCTTTACAGAGGCAGGATATCGTGCATATCCTTTTTATTAAAATTCCTCTACAGAGGTGGGGATGGTGTATCTTTTGAGCTAGTGCACATCCTTTTTTTTTCAAAAGTCCTCCAAGTAGGCAGGGTTGGTGTATCCTCCCTTAAGTGTGTCTTTGGCAATTGTTGTGGCATATGCCTAACTGTCAAGTGTGCATGTAGCGTGCTTGAGATGGTGGGGCTTAGCAATAAGTTCCTTCCATTGACTTTTTTGTCATGTTTTAGATGTATAGTATGTCTCTGGAATACTATACAATGCTCGTGTATTCTTTGTGTCTTCCATGTGTTTTCCCCCTTGTGTAGTCTAAAGTTGTGTGGTGAAGTGCCCCTCCCTACACTCAAGCTTTGTATGGTGTGTTTGTTCCCAAGTATAGTGTAAAGAATGTAGAGAAATGCCCCTCCAATGCTTTTGGATTTGTATGGTGTGCTTGTTCTCAAGTGTAGTCTAAAGAGCATGGCACAAGGCTCGCTGGTTTTGAAAAGGTGGAATTTGCTGATAAGGTGGAAAGGGAAGAGAAAGAAGATTGTGAGAAAGAGTTCAAAAAAAGTCAAATTCATCGACTAAAGGAAAAAGATGCAAAGTCAGCCAAGTTTGCCAAATTGAAATTTTGTTGATAAGGAAAAAAGGAAGATGAAGACAGAGATAAGGCTAAGTTTGAGAAAATGAAGTTTTACAAATGAGGCACAAAAAAGGTAGAAAATGAAGATGAAGTACCAAACAAAAAGGAAAGTTTTCCACAGTTCAAAAAGGTGATAGTTTTCTAATAATGTAAATATAATAGGAAAAGGAAGGCAGTTTGTGAGAAAGACAAAAGGCCAATAATATGAGGAAAATGTGCCTAGTACAAGGAGGATTGTGCAGTTGACATATACTCAAAATTTAGTGATTTTATAGAGTTGTACCTTGCAGGTGGTTGACATAGTGCTATTCTTCAATGCTTGGGTACACTTGGAAGACAAAGTAGATATGTCAGATGTTGCAAATGGTGTACAAGGGGTGTAAGCAATCTTCTATTGTCAGTTTGCAGAGTTGTCAATGTGGGCAGGCTTCTAAAGTGTAGATTTTTTGAAATTGCAGTGGCCCTAAATTTAATGCAATGCAATTACTTGTTGACTGACTTTCTCCAATTCCCAAGGGCTGCATAGTAAAATAGAATTGCTATATATACATGTTCAAAAGACATTCTCAAAGTTGGTTGTTGAGCCAATTGTCTAGTCTGGGAGCACCTAAGGAGTATTCTCTTGCATCAAAACATGTTCTATCTAGTTTGTTAGTGAAGGGATGTATTCAGCATAATGTAGGAAGGTTGTGTAATGTAGCTATGAATGTAATGGTATGTCTCCACGAGAGTTTGCAGTGACTTTGGTAAATATATAATCATGGTTGTATGTTTTCCCTTACCACATTTGCTAGTATAATTGTAACCAAAATTTGTAGATGTGTGACAGCATCCAAGTTAATACAAGACTTTGTATTTGTCATTCTTTTATTGTATGTGAATTGTTGTAATTCTCTTTTGGATTATTAAGTATGTCTATTATATGAAGATCTATTAGAGTCATACATGTTAATGTATGTCTAGTTCTGTTGATCCTATGTTGTGTATTTTATTTCCTCCTTGCATTCTATGACTCTGTTGCCCAATAGAATAGGCACTGGTTCATATTGGAGAGGGACCAATCACTCTTTAAAATCAAACAAATCATTCACTTATGGTTTAGGGAAAAAACCATATTTCCTATGCATGTACATTCGTACAGTTGAATTAGCTATATAGGGGTTTTGTGACATCCTGTCATTCTTGACTTAGTGACAGCTTTTGGAGTCAAGATGATGAGTTGGGTTTGGTTGTTCACTTATTTTTAGTTGTTCTTCTGATTTGAACTTAATACCTATTTAAGTATACCCCTTTGGAATATCCCTTCAGAGTCTAAGTTGAGCCCAAAGTGTAAAGGAGCCTACCCACTCCTATTAGATGGCCAAAATCCCCCTCAACTTGTTGATAAACCTCTTTCTATCACCCTGATGACAATCCCTAGCCCAGGTGATTTAGGAATGTTTTAGAGTTTTGGGTTGCTGCTATTTTAGGAACCAATATGAGGATGGCATTATCACCCCCAAGAGTGTGAATCTCTGCTTTCAAAGTAGCATTCTCCTAGCAACCGTGATAGGTAGGAGTGAAGATATTAGTATGACTACCAGCCCTAGTAGGCACTCAAAGATCAACATGAAGTCATTCTCATGAGAGACCAGTAAAGGGACCAACTAAGTCAATATAAGTGTCACAAATGAAGGTCCTCCACTCCTTAGCTCTACCTAAAAGATGAAAAGAAAAGAACTATTAATTCAAAGACTAGCAAGAGTAGGCAATGTAAGGTAATAAAGTGGATGAACTTATGAGGGTCACCTTTCTGCCAGGTAGGATCAATGTGCCTCATCATAATCTGAAATAGGGGGATTAAGGCTTGAATAAGTTTCCCTTGGCATCTCCTCATCTAAATCAACCTCCTGATCCTCTCTAGCTGAGCCCCCATCTGACTAATCATCCCTCTCAAGACCATAGTCCTCGATAGTAGAATTAGTGCCATCCAAGACAATAAGTCCTCAAGAGGAAGATCCTATCCCTTTCCTTTGTCCAACTCTCAAGACCCCTAGAAGTTTGTGTAATCAAAACCATGGGAGTTAAATGAGTCTAGATAATAATCCTTTGGCCAACGTCACCCATCTCCTAGATGGATATGTAGCAAGTAGGGATCGGGGAAAAGTCCTTTAGAAAGTCATCCCCTAATTGTTGAAGGACTCTAGATACGATGAGCCTCGACAAATCCATTCCTATCAAAAACCTCAATAACACCATGACAATAGTCTTGAATCTATCTATCGTAAGGCCAAGAACCCTTCATGTCAACATAAGGATCGCAAATCATGTCAACATCGATAAGAGTATCCACCGCACATAGTGAAGTATCAAAGTGACTAACTCAAGTCCATCAAGTGGCTCTCGAGAGTCTAGGATCAGGAAGTGGCATCTCCTTCTGATATGGCCTAATATGCCCATAAATCCATGTCATGATCAAAGTAGAGTGGCTGAAGCCAAAAGCCCCATGATGAGCAATAGATAGAAGTCATGGTAAACCATAGCCAAGATGTTGGTACCCCATGCAAAAATAGTACCCTAATCTTTACACTAAATGATGGGTGCCCGACACCATCTAAGTCAAGGCCTTGTCTCCTGACAACCTCGATGCAATCAAACCAATTAGGAATTTCCTCAAGAGAGAAATACGAAGCTTAGGTACTAAAGTAAGATGAGCTCTTGCCTGCTCTCTAGGATGTAACACCCATAATCAAAGCCTAAGACAACTTATCATTAGTTGACTTGCTAGTAGGTAGAACTAGTGGATGTCCTCTCACAGGGACTCCTAATATGTGATAGACATCATACAATATAATGGTCCACTCCACTAAGACCTGGGGAAATCTGAAGGTGTTCCTATCGGTATCCCAATAGGTCAGGATATCACAACAAATGTGACAAGTAGGATGAACAATAAAAATCTGACAAATTCTCTCTAATCTTGCCCTCTTCAAGATAGCAAGATCACTAAGAGATAAAACATCATACATCTCAGACAACCATAGCTACTAACAGTTTGCATTCCAGTGAATGTACATATCCTATTATTAGAATAGAACTTGTGTTAGATCTCATTAAACTCAAAAAAACCAAAAACAAATTGTAAAACTTGTAAAAATTTCACAAAAAATCCTATAAGACCTAGAAAATTACAATAAATTGATAAATATAGTGTTCAAATTAGACCAAAATAGAGTACCATAAATTTTAGAAAACATCAAATTTCAGTCAGAGTTCAACTAGTTGGGTCACCCTTTTTAGCAGGTCATATCTCCCCTAGTCAACCCAGATGTACAATAGGATCTCCCCCAAGAGATTCAAATTGGTGAAAGGGGTGACCCAAAACCACACCCCAACATGTAAAAAACACTCTAAAAATGTAAATTTTGATTGATTTCGATAAATGAAAAAATAATTCTACTCTAAACAACGAACCTAACACAATGCAACAAGAAAAATTGATAAAAGCATACACATTCAAGAGATGTTTCACAAAAAGAAAACTAGGGTTTAGAAAAGGGTTTTTGACTAATTATGTACCTGACTCTCTGTGGCAAGAAGAGTAGTAGCCATCTCTGTGATCCCCTTGACAATATCTTTCTAATGACTACTTGCGCAACTAATTCTGTCAATGTTTCACTCTGTTCACTTTGATTTTTCCACTTGTTTCCTCTTATATTAGTTTGTTTTATGCATTTTAGAGTAGTCTTTTCTTTTATGCATCTTTCATGTTCTCATTCTGCATGCTTTCATCCCTATAGGTCTCCTTGACAAAAGAAAACAACTAGGTGAACTCATGACATGATCTATGGTATGTTCAGACATTTCAATTTTCATTACTTATCTTGATATATTTAAAATGTTGCACTAATGTTAGTTATTGTAGGTACAATTGCAAGAAATCAACAACAGGTAAGGCCTAGTTTGGAAACGGTACCTATCCTTCATGTAGACTACCATCCTCGAGGGGGCAAATATGTAAGCACTAAAATCACGCACAACCTCCATGATGACTCCATGATGATGTATAATCCTTGTCACGTACATGTAATCATGAAAATAACACCTTCTCAATAGCACTTCTCTTGGCAATATGTGGGTTTTTGCTTCTTCCTTTGTTTCCCATTTGTCGTACTAACTTTTCCATCACTTTCGACATTTATTGATTTTAATTTTTTGTGCTTAGGACCTTGTCCCTAAGCTTCTTGTTTGTCTATTTGTCATAAATTGGTCTTTCCCTTGTGTTTTCACCTCACTCCACCCATAGGAGCCCTCCAAGGGGCCTCCCAAGCCATCTCCAACTTTTAGTTTTAGTTGTGATTACCAGGACAAATCACTCCCTATTATTTTAAAATCTCCCCTGGGAGATTTGACATTTGTAAGTGAAGATTTGGTTTCTAACCACCTTTTGACCTAGTTCCAGAGATAGGTCTGGTTTTCTTCCCTTAACTAATAGTTTCCACCCCTATTGATCAACCAAGACCTTCTCCTCTGAGGCTCATCCCCAGGCAATTTGGACTGGCAAAAGGGGCAACCCATGGTCGACCATGTCGTCTTTCTAGCCATGGATTAACTAGAGTTTTGGATGCAAAAAAGCTTCATTTTGCTTCATTTTTGTTCTAGTTTTCATGTAATTTTGGTCCAAACATAGGGTGAACTATTCTTATCTCATTCACCTCATCCAAATTGGTATAATTAGATCTTGTTGATCTCTACTTGTCACGTCTTTGACTCATGATAACTCCATTGTCACTTCCATGATAACCTATCTTTGTTTCATCAAACAAGCATCACATGAAGAGTAAAACCCTCAATTTCATCACAAGGTCAACCAAAATTGAAACAAAGTGAAAAAACAAGTAAAGCCTAGGTTCACACCCCGGGTCAACATAAATCAATCAACTCAAGAAAAGCAAAGCAAATCTTAGGTCATCACCCTAATTCAAACACAAATTGACTCGTGCTTAACTCAAACCAACTCTCTTCATTCAGGACCACAAATGTACCCTAGACTTAGAGGTGAGTGGGTGAGGGTGATCCTAAAGGAGATAGAAGAGTTACACCCTAGACCTCAACACACATAATTGACCATTCAAGAATGGGAACATAGGCTAGGTTGAAGAAAAATAATTAGATCTTGTTGATCTCTACTTGTCACGTCTTTGACTCATGATAACTCCATTGTCACTTCCATGATAACCTATCTTTGTTTCATCAAACAAGCATCACATGAAGAGTAAAACCCTCAATTTCATCACAAGGTCAACCAAAATTGAAACAAAGTGAAAAAACAAGTAAAGCCTAGGTTCACACCCCGAGTCAACATAAATCAATCAACTCAAGAAAAGCAAAGCAAATCTTAGGTCATCACTCTAATTCAAACACAAATTGACTTGTGCTTAACTCAAACAAACTCTCTTCATTCAGGACCACAAATGTACCCTAGACTTAGAGGTGAGTGGGTGAGGGTGATCCTAAAGGAGATAGAAGAGTTACACCCTAGACCTCAACACACATAATTGACCATTCAAGAATGGGAACATAGGCTAGGTTGAATAAAAATAATGCATCCAACATCTCCTTAGAGCAAAAGAGGAAATATTCCAACGTAGAATGCTCATCAACAACTATAACAAATAGTTGAATAGGTGTTGGAATCTAGCTAATCCCAACATGAGAGTGATAACTAATGACCCTTCGGGTCATATAATTATCTCAACTACAATAGTCACTAAACACCACATAAGAAACAATACATAAGAAAGGCCCTAGGACTAGCCAACCATTGTTTTCAAACTCTAGCTCTCAAGCAAGCAAGATCACACCCATGTCTCATCTCCTCTCGACTAGCTTGTACCACTAGAACAAGAGTAACGTTGAGGTTTGCCTATGGTAAGGAGAGGGTCTTGTGTGCTTTGACAAAGTTGACTCAACTACCCCCTACAATTGAGTCATGTTTTTGAGTGGACAATACCTGCCATCTCCTTACTCATGCTCTGCTTTGCTTTACTCTCCTTGGCTCTAGATTGATAAGGCATGAGAGTGTAAATGAGGTGACAATGACCCAACCTCCCCTATTTATAGGCTCTGAAAGGTTCCATAATTTCCCTCCACCTATTTTTTTTCCCTAACCTTCATTCCCTCATTGTTTATTTCCCATTTTTCCTCCATTCCACTCTATTTTTCATTCGTGATCACCTAGACCTAACCTTTTCTTCCTATTGCAAGTTCAACCAGAAAATTATTGTTCCCGGTAGATCTCTTAAGGGGGCACCCTACCTCCATCCTTCAGCACACTGGAGCATGTCATAAGCACAATTCTTGTGCCATCATTTCTTTGAAACAACACTATAAACATATTATCTCAAAGAGGGGCAAAATGTAGACACCATAAAAGACTAACACATTCTCATCTCATTCACTCACATCATTTTCTCATTATTTCTTATAATCAACATTAATTAAATAATTTCTAATTATTGAATTAAATCTATTTATTCTTCATTATTTCCCTCTTCCAGCATTAATTAAATAATTTCTAATTATTTAATTAAATCTAATAAATTTATCATTCATTTTCTTTTAATCCACATTAATTAAATAATTTTAAGTGTTTAATTGATTCATCCATTTCAATTCTCAAACCCTTATTAATTAAATAATTCTTGTTATTTAATTAACTCATATGTCTTATTCCTCTTATCCATGATAATTAAATGATTTTTAATTATTTGATTAGATAATATTTCCTCCACAATTAAATGAATTAAAATAATTTATTTAGTTACTTTTCTATTTTCCTCTCACAAAATAAATAAAATTAATATTTTATTTATCTTTTATTTCTCTCATCATGCACATGAATTAAATAAATTTATTTGTTTAATTCTAATAATATCTTCTCATCTTCAAGAATATCTTCTCATGCACATGTATTAAATAATTTATTTATTTAATTTTTTTCTCTCTTATCCATTTGCATGTAAAAAAAATCACTATTTGAGTTAACTTATTCTTCAAATCTTTATTTTTATCAAATCAATTCAAAATAGAAAAAGTAATTCTATTAATGAAAATAAAATTAATTTAATTATCCATGCAATCAGTTAACTCATTAAGTTTTTTTGCATGGACACATATCACATGCACATCCTTCATGTCTTCTCAATTAACCTCATCCATCAATTCATCTAATTATCCTCTACCATTGATCAATATCTTATGAAAGCTATAAATACATCATCCTTCAAAGCCACAAACCCTTTTTTTGAGTATGGAGCATTCATATTAGATCTTTGAGCATTCATTATCATTCATCCATTGCAAGCTAAGACTATGCTTTCATATTGAGAAATCCACATACAAATACCAAGAAATACATATCAATGTGGTAATATCATTTGTTTTTTGTATTTGGTTATTGTTATCTTGATCATTTCTTGAGGTTATGTAGATTTAGAGTAGGATCCTTATTGCTTCTTATTTTCATTCCAATTTTCTCCATATACAAAAATATAAATACACCAAAATAAAAATTAAAAAAATCAAATCAAATCAAATAAAAAAAGAGTAAATTTGAAATAGTCAAATTAGAAGCAAAAATTAATTAGAAGAGGTAAATGGTTTTATTCCTTTACATCATATAATAATTAATAACATTATGAATTTTCTTGTAAACATGTCTTTTGAAATTTAAAAAATGGATATGATTGAGTGGAGATCATTAAAAATAATAGAGATAACAAAAATAAATATTTAACTATGGTTTTTTTCCTTCTTTTTCTTATTGATAATTATTACTTTTTTTTTGTAAATGTTGGAAATAGAAGTGATTCTGAAATTAAAGATAATCAACGTATTCAACAAAACACAATAGAGCATGAGTGTATAAGTGAAAAATCATATTTAGGCTAAAATGTGGCCAGATTATAGAAGTGACTAAAATAGATGTGTTGGGAAGAGGAGACATTGAGAGACGAACACCATAGTCTATTGAAAATCAAGGGAAAAAATAATACAAATAGAACAAAATAACTAACAGTAATAAACAAAATATGCACTTTAATAAGGATTTATCTTGGTGTTTTTTACATAATAAACGTAGGCAATGTCAATGCACCAAAAGGAGGTCAAAATGATGAACTTAACAATGAATTATTAATTCCTAAAGATGTAAGGGTCATGTTAACTTCCAGTCTCTTCATAAAAGTAGGTCTTGTAAATGGAGTTGTAGGCTATGGTCGAAATATAATATACAAATATGGAAGTGCACTCCCAGTGTTAGCACAGTAAAAATTTGAAATTTTTACTATCTCCTTACTCCATCATATTTGAATAAATCCTGAAGAATGTCCCAAAAAGACCATAATAAAAAAAATTTGTATCTCACGAGATGTTTATGGATGAACACTGCCAAATTTCATCAAAATCAATCCATCGGCAAGAGGTTGTGTTGCTTACACCGATACACAAGGAATCGTTTGAAAACAACCATCGGCGTGAAAATAAAGATCGGAAGAAGAATTGTGGAAGTCACCGATGGAGTAAGTAATACCGATGACTTTACATCGGCAAGAAAGGTAAGTGGTCATACCGATCGGTATGACAGATATCTATCGGATGACTTTTTAAAAGATGCCCCGACGGTATATATCATACCGATAAAGCATTTCGGCAAGAGTTTCACTGAACAGCATGCGGGGGTAATGAAACAAATAGCCATTGGCGAGAGGTAAGCTATCGGGATAGAAAACAAGTAAGCCTCTGATGATTAAGAGTCTTGGCGATAAGAAAGCCATCGGCGAGACTCACAGCGATACACCTCTATCGGGAAAACTTGACATATCGGAACAAAAGAGCCAGGTCTTGCCGATTCACAAGTCACGGTGATCAAAAGGTGTCGGTGACACTTTACTAAACTTTGCCCGATGAAGGATATGAAAAGGGTCATCGGGGAGATGATTTGGATCAGGATATCTTGAGAAAGCTATCCCGATAGTGAGTGTCATTCCGACAAAGATAAAAGTCCATACATGAAGATGACTATCGGCGAGACAATAAAGATCGGGAGAACAATATTTTATTATCCCGATAGTCTCAATCTTCCCGATAAGCAAATCATATCGGTGGGACTCACTATATCGCAAAGAGATCTAAAAACCTTGGCGATGAAGGAAGTCATGCCGATGGTCTTGCCCACTTAAAATATGACATTACATAGCGTCGGGAAAACAATTGAGGGGTCACGGCGATTGACTGTTGGCGCCATAAAAAACGTTGAGGTCGCCCAGACATTTCAAAAATCACGCCGATAAGAAGAGTGGACTGTTGATTGTCAAGTTATATTGCACAAAGCCACAGGAGCTCTTAAAGATAAAGCCTCTGCGTCTAAAGAAGTTTGCAAACAATTGGAGGAAATGGTCACCCTTGATATAATCACCAAGAGCGCAGTTGATCTTACTGATTCTCACCGTGAGCAGGAGTATTTAGATCATCTGGAAAAAGTCTATTTATGGCTAAATAGAGCCTAATTAAGCTTATGTAATTATTGTTTATGTTGGTTAAATTCCCAAGAGACTTATTGAAGAGTTGTATCTCTTCATGAAAATATCTATATAAGTTTAAACAATCGATGCTGAAAAATAATCAGCAGTTGAGAATATTTATATATACATAACATACAATATTCCAAAATGACTATGTTGCTTATTTTATTTGAAGAAGAAGTTTGAAGTTCTCTGATTCAGTATTTCTACTTTGGTATCAGTTATTTGTTGAAATTATTCAATTGTGTGGCTGTCTCTATTTCTGCATTTCCCTGTTATTCAGATTAAGATATCAAGTATATATTTAATCTATCAATACACATTTGTTGTATCTGTGTGATTAATTTGGTTGGTGTCCATCTAAGGAATTAAACCCTTCTGATTTATTCACAGTAGCCTGGAAGTAGTAAGTTGGGATTACTAAGTAGAGCCATATAATCAGGATTGACATACTGTCTCCAGTAAAATATTATCTGTTAATCTTGTCCATTCATTTCATTTGGTTCCTTCAAGTAAGGATTAAAATACCTTCTGGTGAATTATAAGATATCTGATTTTATTTGGTTGGATTATCAAGAAGAGTCTGTCAGTCATTTACTTGCACGTTTATACAAGATATAAACCAGAACTCTGACAAATATCTAGAATTATTACCATTAAGAAACTACTGTTCTTAGTCCTTCAAATTGACTCTGTTACCCAACAAGGCACTAGTCTCATTCAACTCATTAATTAAAATCTTTTTACCTTGATATTGCTTATACAATTTCTACAAATCACTTATTAAACATTACACATAGAATTAATTAGTCAGGCGTTTCATCTATTTTACATCCTATGCCATTGTAGATAGATATAGTTATTCTACTCATTCACACTCAGACTGCTTTAGTATTCCAAGGTTCACCCACCTAGGTGTAGCAGGACTTAAAGTGTAGGAAATCATCAAACCGTGAAGGTTGATTTCGTCAAGTTAGTTCAAAAATGTTGCAAATCCAAACATAGAGCCTGGCATCCTCTTAGGATTTGCAACCTGCATTTTTGAGACCTAACAAATTGGCGACTCTACTGGGGACTAGTAAAAGGACCTTAGAGATTAATCCTTTCTTTCATAGAGTCATTTCAAAAATTTAATTTGGTAACTCTGCTGGTGACAAGAACCCTACAGATAAAAATATAAACTTTTCCTATTCAATAGGTGGCGACTCTAATTACAATTATAACAAAAATTTCGAATGGATGGTAGGAGATCCAAGATGGAAGGTAAAAATTTGCAGTCATCTCCACCCCTCAGAAACATTTCCAAAAGAAATGTGAATTCAAAGCATTCCCATCAAGATAATAATCAGGATATTCAAGAGAATGATTCAGAACAAAATATCTCAATTCACAACAAATTTACACCTCTACATGATTCAAATGAGAACCTTAGTGGAGCAACTGATGATATTTTGGCAAGGTACAGACCCACCCCTCAAGAACAGCGTGATCATGATGCAAAGGTCATGAGGGATATTGATAGAAACCAAGCCGAACATGATTTCAAGATGTCATTATACCAGGGAGAAGAGATACGGTATGAATTTTCAAATCAGGGAATGAATGACAATCCAGAACATCAGGAAGTAAATAATCAAGACATGAGTGATGAGCAACAGGAAATACTCATGCTCAGGAAAGAACTTGAAAGGTACAAGATACAAGAGGAGAAGGAGTTGTTGCAGCAAGAAATTCAACAAAGGAAAAATAAAGCCAAAACAGCTCCCCCAAAATATGTACCTCCGCATAGAGGGAATATTTCAAGAAATACACAGCAAAATACAGGTGGTGTTCAAAACTCACATGCTTCTGGAAGTCATCAGAACATTGTTCCCCAAAACCCTAGACCACCTCCCATACGTAATGCATCTCAACATATGGCAAATAATTACCCACCCCCTGGCCAACAATGTTATAGGCCACAAAATCAACATATAAATCCCCATATGAACCAACATCAACAATATGCATATAATCAGCCACTAAGTGGATATAATTACTATCCCAATCCGCCACCTCTGAATTTCCCTCCCCAGAACCTAGCTAATATATGCAGTCAATTTGATTTAACAGGATATCAGTTATATCCATATCCTATGGATAGTACTTGGAGAAATATGGTTCCCAAGTTTACTGGAAACAATGCAGTATCTGCAGAAGATCATATCAGAAGTTTTAATGCCTTTGTACAGGATATAGGTATGGATTGGGAAGACATTAGAATGAGGTTATTTATGATGTCCCTCACTGAAGATGCCAGAGATTGGTTTAACAGCTTGCCCGATGCATCAATCAATTCAATTACTGATTTCCATAACTAGTTTAAGGATCAGTATGGTAACCAATATGCTCCTGAGTTTGCACTGCATGAACTAATAAGTATACAAAAGTATCAAAATGAATCAGTTTTTGATTTCAACCTAAAGTTTTCCAAGTTACATAATAAGGTACCACATGGAGCCAAGTTCTCTGACCAGGCAGCACTGAGTATCTATATGAAAGCATTTGACCCCAAAACAGGATATGAACTCAGAAACAGGTGTCCTACAACCTTGGCCGAAGCACAGAAAGTGGCCATAACTATTGAAAATAATAGGAAGGCTGCAGGAATGGTCAGTAAAAGGGATAATCATAGAAATCTTCAGAATCCAAATGCTCAACAGATTAAACCAGAGGGTCAGCATAGGCATGAGAGACCTAGGCTACATGATATGCCTTATAATACAAATTGGAAGGATGGAAGACCTATAGATAATAACAGAAAGCAACCATATGGAAAGGATACTCCTGATCCCCTGAAGAGAAACATGGCACATATGGCATAAAATAAACCTTGGTGTTTTGTATGTAACTTACCACATTTACCTAAATACTGTGAGGTAGCTAAATCAATATAGCAAGAGGAAATGCTATACAACTATAATAGGGATAATCACACCATCAATATGATGTAGGATACGCCATGTGTGGTAACAGAAGATTATTCTTCTTCAGAGGAAGAAGGGTATGAGTATGATGTAGGGAACCAAAAATATCATGTTAACATGGGAGAACAGTAGGTATTCTCAGACCAGGAAGATATTTGTAACAACAAACCATATGGTCAATGGAGAAAACCTACTGAGGATGAAAGAGAAGCTCTCACAGTGGCTGCAGTGGCTCAAGCTCGAAACACTTATAACGTAAGGAATAGAACAACAAATGTTGGGCAAGGAACTCCTGGGAGTGTATTCATAAAAGACCAGAATAACAAAGGGAATATTACAAAATCATCACCTAAAGAACCAGAAAGAGGGGATAAAAATAAAATGAAAGAGAATATAGAAAAGGAGAACACAAAAATAGAAAAGAATGACCAGATCATAACCCCTTCTTTTGACATTGCACAAGCAGTGTCTCAGGTGAAGATATCAGTCCCACTCCTAGAGATGATGAAAATAGATAAATATAGGAGTACAGTTGTCGAGATGATTTCTGATACACCAAATTCGAAACATAAAGGGTTTGAAAAAACAACAAATAATGTGCATCAAGAAAATTTTAAGATGCCTGAGGTATACCTTGGTGACACACTTACAAAAAATCCCTCACAGGTAGATCCATTCTATACTACACTAGTAATCAAGAACAGAATAGTCAGGAATTGTATGATTGATTCAGGTGCTGCTATGAATATCATGCCTATAGCAGTGATGAAAGAATTGGGGATGTGGGTTGATACTACGTATGGCCAATGTTATGCAATGGATAACAAATCTATTCTAGTAGTTGGTATTATGAAAGATGTAGAGATAAAACTTGCTTCACATCCTGAAGCAACATATAACATTGACATCACTGTGGTTGATATCCCACTGTATTATGGAATGCTGTTATCAAGGCAGTGGACTGCAATGGCAGGAGGCAATGTTCAATTAGATCTATCATATGCCACCATACCAGTAGGTGACAAGGAAATTAAGTTGTGCAGAGAACCAAGGTATGACAATATTATAGAAAGAATGGACCGGCATCAGGTGAATTTCTTTTGTGACACAGATTTAGGAGTTTTCAAAGTTGGAGAAACTACCCCAGAATTGCATAACACTGACCCAATACACACTAAATCTATGAAAAGAGAAAATGATTTGTGGAAAATGTATTTCGATGGTGCATGCAGCAAGATAGGAAATGGGGCCGGAGTAGTTTTTATCTCACCAGGAGGTAAAACGTTCAAATACTCTTTCTTATTGACATTTGAATGCACCAATAACGTAGCTGAGTATGAAGCCCTACTCATTGGCCTAAACATAGCCACCAAATACAAAATAACAAAGTTGGCTGCCTATGGTGATTCTGAATTGGTCATCTCCCAAGTAAGAGAAAAATATTTATCTAAGAATAAAAGATTAAGATAATACAGAAATGCAGTTTGGGATAGTGTTGAATTATTTGATGCTTTTTCAATCAGCTGGGTTGATAGGTCTAAAAACATCATGGCAGACTTTTTAGCAAACATTGCATTAAAGAGAGATGATGTAACATTAGGAGGGATCACAGAAGTAGAATTTAAAACTAGACCTACCATCCCTGATAATATACAGAACTGGCAAGTGTTTGATAGCGATGCTGATATAATCAATTTCTTACATTGTGCTGATTATTATGAAAATCAAGAAATTGATTTCAGTGCATTTGTGGAGGAACACGATGGGAAAGAAACCCTTTTTGGCCAAGAAGTGGTTCAACTGAAGACAAATAAGATACCCAAAGGGCTTATTGCATTAGAAAAAGCATGCCCATAGATACAAAAAGAAAGAAACACCAATGATACCTGAGAACCTTGAGGAAGTGAATTTGGGGACTCAGACAACCCCAAAAAATGTATATATTGGAAGGAATCTTGACCAGAAAATCAGAAGTAGAATCATCAATCTACTTAGGAAGTATAGGCATGTGTTTGCTTGGTCATATGATGACTTAAAGGCATATAGAGAGGATTTATTTCAACATGAGATACCACTCAAGCCAGATGCAAAACCATTCAGACAGAAACAAAGGCCGATTAATCCTACATTGGCTCCAAAAATGCTGGAGGAACTTACAAAGTTAAGGGATGGAGCTATAATCAAACCTATTAGATATTCTTCCTGGGTCTCAAACTTAGTACCTGTCAGGAAAAAGAATGGTGACATTAGACTATGTGTGGATTTCAGAAACCTGAATAAATCTTCCCTCAAAGATAATTATCCTCTTCCCAATATGGAGGCGATATTGCAGAAAGTTACTGGATGTGAATTGCTATCCATGATGGATGGTTTCTCCGGCTACAATCAGGTAAAGGTTAAGGAGTCTGAACAATTTAAGACAGCATTCACCACTCCGTGGGGAACATATGTATACTTGAGAATGCCATTTGGATTAACTAATGCTGGGGCAACATTTCAAAGAGCGATGGATGTAGCTTTTGCTGAATTGATCAATAAGATTATGATTGTATATCAAGACGACTTAACAGCATATTCAAAAAGGGCCGAAGATCATTGCACACATCTAGAACAGATATTTGTCAAAGCCCTAGAATATGGAATATCATTGAATCCTAAAAAATGCCATTTTGCAGTAACTGAAGGAAAATTGCTTGGGCATATAGTCTCGAAGGAAGGAGTTAAAATAGATCCTGAAAGGGTGAAAGCAATTGATCAGGTCCCTATTCCAAAAAATGTAAAAGCTATACAATCATTTTTTGGTCAGATAAATTTTGTCAGAAGATTTATACCAAATTTCGCAGAGATTGTTTGTCCTATATCAAGAATGCTGAAGAAGAACTTAGATATGAAATGGACAACAGAAACAATGGAAGCATTTGGTAACATTAAGGAGGCCATTAAGCAAGCTCCAGTCTTAATATCCCCTGACTTCGGTAAACCGTTCCAACTTTTTTCATTTGCTTCCTATCATACAGTAGCAGCAGTGTTGTTGCAGAAAAACAACGATGGATATGAACAGCCTATCTCTTTCTTTAGCAAGTCCCTTCAGAATGCAGAGTTGAAGTATGACATTATTGAAAAGCAGGCATATGCATTGGTAAAAGCAGTAAAAAATTTTAGACCATATTTGGTGGGAGCTAAAATCATAGCATATGTCCCTAATGCTGCAGTGAAGGATGTACTGATCCAAACTGAGGTCACCGGTAGGAGATGTAGGTGGATTAATAGGATTCAGGAATTCAACATTGAAATCCAAATCACTAAATTAGTAAGAGGACAGGGTCTTGCCAAATTGATGGTTGAAAGTAATCTAGAAGCTTCCCAGATATGTAATGTTGATGCATGTACCAGTATTGAACACACTCCATGGTATATTGATATAGTATATTATCTAAAATATATGAAGTGTCCTGAAGGATATGATGATAACAAAAGAAGGACACTCAAACTACAAGCTTCAAAATAAGTACTCATTGGTGGGGATCTCTATTGGAAAAATAGAGATGGGGTTCTACTATTATGCTTGGATGAATATCAATCAAAACATATTATGAAGGAGTTGCATGAAGGCATGTGCGGAGGACATTTCTCAGCAAAAACCACAGCCCACAAGATCCTGAGGGCAGGGTACTATTGGCCTAAAGTCTTTAACGATTCATACCAGTACACTAGAAAGTGTGAAGCATGCCAAAAGTTCTCAGGGAAGTTAAAGTATCAGGGAGCACTACCCTTAAAACCTATGCAAGTTGAGGCTCCATTTTATCAGTGGGGTGTTGATTTTATAGGTGAAATTTCAGAGAAATCGAGTGGGGGGCACCGATGGATTTTAGTGGCTACTGATTACTTTACAAAATGGGTGGAAGCAATCCCAACCAGACAGGCTACAAGCAAAGTTGTGATAAATTTCTAATGGATAACATTATATGCAGATTTGGTACTCCTGTAAGATTGATTACCGATAATGGGATGTGTTTTAGATCTGATGAATTCAAAGGTTTTTGCAGCACACATGGTATCACTGTTTCTTATGCTGCTCCTTACCATCCACAGGCCAATGGACAAGTTGAATCAAGTAATAAGAGCCTGTTGAAAATCATAAAAAGAATGTTGGATAGAAATAAGAAGGCTTGGGATTCAAAATTAAGAATGGCAGTATGGGCTGACAGGATTACTTTAAAAAGGGCAATTGGAAGATCCCCTTATGAATTGGTATATGGAACCCAAGCAAGATTACCATTGGAAAATCTTATACCAGTATACAAATTCATTCTCCAGGAAGACTTGAATATCCCTGAACCAATGGAGGAAAGGCTGGAACAATTGGCAGAGCTTGATGAAACAAGAAGAATAGCTCAGAGATAGAATATTAAATTACAATCATAGGTAAAATATCTCTTTGACAAGAAGGCCAAAGAAAGAAAGTTTGAAATAAATGATCTGGTACTAATGTGGAATGCAAGATGTCAGGACAAAGGAAAACATGGAAAATTTGAAGCCCTGTGGTTGGGTCCTTTTGTTATCACTAGCAAGGGAGGTGATGATTCTTACTATGTACAGAATATGTCAGGAGAGGAGCAGGAATTGCCTGTACATGGGCAATACTTGAAGCAGTTCTTTTCATAAACATGTACAAAGAGAATTGAGTGTTGCTAGTGCATGGACAACATTCAAATAATTCTCAAAAATATCTTATTCCATGCACAGTAGTCTAGGAATCATTCCCGCTCCCCATCATTTGTTCCTTTCCTTTTCCCAGTTTCATAAAACCTCACCCCAAAATAATAAAATATGTGGTCTACTTCCCAGGAGATCTGGATCCTTGTTATACTCACAGGGAGTATACATCCCAGACAGAGCCACTGTTAGCACAGTAAAAATTTGAAATTTTTACTATCTCCTTACTCCATCATATTTGAATAAATCCTGAAGAATGTCCCAAAAAGATCATAATAAAAAAATTTTGTATCTCACGAGATGTCTATGGATGAACACTACCAAATTTTATCAAAATCAATCCATCGGAAAGAGGTTGTGTTGCTTACACCGATACACAAGGAATCGTTTGAAAACAACCATCGGCGTGAAAATAGAGATCGGAAAAAGAATTGTGGAAGTCACCGATGGAGTAAGTAATACCGATGACTTTACATCGGCAAGAAAGGTAAGTGGTCATACCGATCGGTATGACAGATATCTATCGGATGACTTTTTAAAAGATGCCCCGACGGTATATATCATACCGATAAAGCATTTCGGCAAGAGTTTCACTGAACAGCATGCGGGGGTAATGAAACAAATAGCCATCGGCGAGAGGTAAGCTATCGGGATAGAAAACAAGTAAGCCTCTGATGATTAAGAGTCTTGGTGATAAGAAAGCCATCGGTGAGACTCACAGCGATACACCTCTATCGGGAAAACTTGACATATCGGAACAAAAGAGCCAGGTCTTGCTGATTCACAAGTCACGGCGATCAAAAGGTGTCGGTGACACTTTACTAAACTTTGCCCGATGAAGGATATGAAAAGGGTCATCGGGGAGATGATTTGGATCGGGATATCTTGAGAAAGCTATCCCGATAGTGAATGTCATTCCGACAAAGATAAAAGTCCATACATGAAGATGACTATCGGCGAGACAATAAAGATCGGGAGAACAATATTTTATTATCCTGATAGTCTCAATCTTCCCGATAAGCAAATCATATCGGTGGGACTCACTATATCGCAGAGAGATCTAAAAACCTTGGCGATGAAGGAAGTCATGCCGATGGTCTTGCCCACTTAAAATATGACATTACATAGCATGGGGAAAACAATTGAGGGGTCACGGTGATTGACTGTTCGTGCCATAAAAAATGTTGAGGTCGCCCAGACATTTCAAAAATCACGCCGATAAGAAGAGTGGACTGTTGATTGTCAAGTTATATTGCACAAAGCCACAGCAGCTCTGAAAGATAAAGCCTCTGCGTCTAAAGAAGTTTGCAAACAATTGGAGGAAATGGTCACCCTTGATATAATCACCAGGAGGGCAGTTGATCTTACTGATTCTCACCGTGAGCAGGAGTATTTAGATCATCTGGCAAAAGTCTATTTATGGCTAAATAGAGCCTAATTAAGCTTATGTAATTATTGTTTATGTTGGTTAAATTCCCAAGAGACTTATGGAAGAGTTGTATCTCTTCATGAAAATATCTATATAAGTTTAAACAATCAATGCTGAAAAATAATCAGCAGTTGAGAATATTTATATATACATAACATACAATATTCCAAAATGACTATGTTGCTTATTTTATTTGAAGAAGAAGTTTGAAGTTCTCTGATTCAGTATTTCTACTTTGGTATCAGTTATTTGTTGAAATTATTCAATTGTGTGGCTGTCTCCATTTCTGCATTTCCCTATTATTCAGATTAAGATATCAAGTATATATTTAATCTGTCAATACACATTTGCTGTATCTGTGTGATTAATTTGATTGGTGTCCATCTAAGGAATTAAACCCTTCTGATTTATTCACAGTAGCCTGGAAGTAGTAAGTTGGGATTACTAAGTAGAGCCATATAATCAGGATTGACATATTGTCTCCAGTAAAATATTATCTGTTAATCTTGTCCATTCATTTCATTTGGTTCCTTCAAGTAAGGATTAAAATACCTTCTGGTGAATTATAAGATATCTGATTTTATTTGGTTGGATTATCAAGAAGAGTCTGTCAGTCATTTACTTGCACGTTTATACAAGCTATAAACCAGAACTGTGCCAAATATCTAGAATTATTACCATTAAGAAACTACTGTTCTTAGTCCTTCAAATTGACTCTGTTACCCAACAAGGCACTAGTCTCATTCAACTCATTAATTAAAATCTTTTTACCTTGATATTGCTTATACAATTTCTGCAAATCACTTATTAAACATTACACATAGAATTAATTAGTCAGCCGTTTCATCTATTTTACATCCTATGCCATTGTAGATAGATATAGTTATTCTACTCATTCACACTTAGACTGCTTTAGTATTCCAAGGTTCACCCACCTAGGTGTAGCAGGACCTAAAGTGTAGGAAATCATCAAACCGTGAAGGTTGATTTCGTCAAGTTAGTTCAAAAATGTTGCAAATCCAAACATAGAGCCTGGCATCCTCTTAGGATTTGCAACCTGCATTTTTGAGACCTAACACCCAGAATGACCAACATATGTTATGGTTGGGTTTGATAGTTACTCAAACCTATCTTTACACTGATAAACATTCCTTAAGTGAGAAGCACTTGAAAATTATATAGATAGAAGGTCTAGATTAAAAAGACCACAATGAAAAATATCATATCCATCCAATTTACAGTGAAAACATTGTCACGTCAATTTTCCTTGCAACTTGCCAGATTTTTGTCGGTCACCAAAATTGTAGACTTTATTTCTTTATCAAGCAGATTTTTTCTGCAGCCAAAGCAAAGCCAGAGTCATGACCATTTGGGTCGTCAAGCTCTCCGAAAGAGCCCAAGTGAAAGGAAAATCGCCAAACGAATTTCAAAATAAAGGACATGTCATCATCAACAGTGAAGGAAAATTGTTCTTTCTGGGAGGCAGCAAGCTCCCGTGCAGCACTGGTTGGAAATCAATGGACGAAAATGTGAGGTAGGAATTGGAGTACCATAGAAATTATCTCAGCCACTGACATCAAATCGTACCAACATTGTAACTAATATTATAGTGAAGCGTAAGATGCAAGTTAGATATGCCTACGATGTTAAACTTTCATGGGTTCATTTGCAGGTTTGATATCAATTGGGCATTTCGATGGGGGCAAGACTGTCAATTACGACCAGCAGGCCTTCCGAGGAAGGGAATTTAGAGAGATGGTAGATGCGATCATAGAGCACTAGAGAGACCTCATAGAAGGCCTAGGAGAAGCTTCAGTTTTTCCCTTTTATTTGGTGATACCATCACGAATCACCTACTTTTCCATAACTAATTGTGTGTATCTTGTACTAACTAGAAGAATCAGCAAAGAGCAACTTTCACGGAATCAAAAAAGACTCATCGTCAACAATTTTGAGAGGGGCCAATAGATTTTCCATTATCTCAAATGTATAAATAGAACGGCCTGCTACTCTAGGTAGGTACACAACAAGGAAGATAGATGGAATGCAAGCCTGTTAATCAACTGATACAGAGCTCTTCAATGAACAGTCAGACTTGGCTTATTTTTATCTTTTTATGAAGGATTTGGATTTGATGGAAAGCATTAATATAAACATCTTGCTTTCGTAGATTTTTACTGTGAAATTGTTGCTGAGTAGCTTCCTATGATTGGAAAAATTGAACGTACTTTCGAAGAACTTTCCATTTGATTGGAAGAGTTTACTAGCACTCGAAAACCCACAAAGGGCCTTACCTTACATTCAAACTGCGCTGTTAATGGATCTACTGAATATATAAACAGAGAAGGGATACTGATAAGAACAATGGTTTTTCTCAAGAGTAGTCAATATTCAGACTTGAATAATATTTTGCAAAGAAGGGATGTTGATAAGAACAAAGGTTTTTCTCAAGGGTAGTCCATAGTCAACTTGACACTGAGATTCTGAAGTGAATGTGGACTTTCTGCTTTTGGAAATGGGTTCTGATTGTAATAAGTAGAGCAAACGTCAAAGTGGATGAAGGAGACTTTATGTGTGACTGTTCTATTTCCAAACACGAGATTATGTGTGGAATATATGAGATTTCACCTAGTTTGCAATGCTTCATAATGTATTGGGATAACCAAGCAGATTGAAACAGAAACAATAATGGGTGCAAAAAACTTGATTATGGAAATGTTTTGTATTGAATGCTCAAGAAATTATGTGGAAAACAAGGAAGTGCATTGATAGATATAAGCAACAATGGGACATACAAGCAAAGCTGGATACACCAGCATTAATGGGTGTAGGAAACTTGGATGAGTATGGAAACGTTTTGTATTATATGTTGGGGTGTAGAGCAATGCTTCATATGCAATGAGAAAGGCAAGTAGATGGATAGACAAACATTAATTACTAGGAATTCTGAGACATGTACATTAATGTGGATAGCTTGAGTCTTGGATGATATGTATGGTATCTCTCTGCACAGATAGAAGTGAAAACTATGGTCAAGCTTGAATAAAGGACTAGTTGGACCAACACTAAATTGTCATATCCTAGAGTATTTTTTCAATCTACCTAAACATCATCTATTTCAATGGGCAAACAGTCAATAGGAATTTTACACCTCATCCATAATAAAAACTGTAAATATTTGTCCTAATTTTAATGGTCAAAATGGACTTTTGACTATTGCAGTGGGTGATGTTTAAGAGTAACCATATGTTTTAGGTGGAGAGGATGAAATAATTGTCTCATTTGAACAACATTCAAATTTTTTATCAAGAGGGCAATTGAAGTTGAATGCAAAAAGGGAGAAAGAGCCATCTAGATTCGGTGCCTAATGTTGATGTTGTTGCTTTGAGACACCCTCTTAAATCATTCTTTGAAGCTATTCTCAATTCTAGGGCCCAGGTTGTTGCTGCTAGAGCCTAAAATCGGTTATTACAGGCTAGGGCAAGGTCTTTGCCCTATAATCGTTCCTCTCTAGTGGTGGTATGTGGCCTTGAGGTCTTTAAAAATGAGGATTATTATTTGAGGCATGGTGTAATCTTCAGATTCAATGGGTTGTGGCCCTCTCTCCCCAACCTGCATAGCTAGGTGAGGGAATCCTGGAAGCTTCTTGTTGCTGGACTAATTGAGATTTATCCCTATGTTAGGGGGTCCTTCATAGTGACTTTCAACTCTTATGAGGAGAACGATTTAGTGCTGGACAGGGGTTAAATGTGGGGGGATCATTCACTGTCCATTAAGCCTTGGTCTCCCTCCTTCAATCCCCTCATGGAGTCACTTAGTACCAGACCTATTTAAGTACAACTACCGAATCTCCCTCTCTAGTTTTGGGAGGATTCTTGCTATGAAGCTATCGACAATACATTAGGGCATTTTTTGAAGGTTGATGCGACAACTTCAAAAATAGGGCATTCTATAGTTGCTCCTATATTAGTGGATATAGACATCTCCAAACCCCTCTATGGAGATGTGGCCTTGATGGTGGAGGACAAGTCATGGACGTAGCTATCGGACTATGAGGATCTCTCCTTTTGGTGTAGGCATTGTTTCTCTATTAGTCATTTAGCCTCTGGACGCCCTTAATCTCGTCGTAGGGTGCGACAACTTGGTGGAAGGATGCACTTCCAAATCATCTAACTGTTAATGCTCCCCTAATGGGTAATTCTTCCCAGGAAAGAGAGCCTTCCCAAGTGAGTGTCTCTTCTCAGGAGCAGGTTCTCCCTCAATATGTTGTGGTGCCCTTGGAGACTATGCTTGCTGTTGCTGATGTTCTTGTCGAAATTGTTCTGGCGGCCCCTGATGCATCGTCAGCTCCCTTGGTGGACCCTTCTGCCATGTGTTGGACTATTTCACTATTAGTTCTTGATTCTCCTATTGTGCTACCATCTTTAGCGCGTAATTGTCCTTTGGCTATGGTGTCAGCTGAGGGGCCCCTACTCTCACCACACTCTGAGGATTTTGACTCTATTTTCTTGGACTGTTGTCCATGGAAAGCAGAAAGGACTACCTAAGTTTGTTGCTGCTTCATGATAGAGGGTCAAGGGAGTTAGATTTTTGCCTTCAGGACCTGGTGTTGTTTAGGTCCCTTGGTTTTGGTTGTCGTTTGGTTGTTGTTCCTTTATTGTTTCTATTTTTTCTATTGTTTCTGACATTGTTTGTATAGGGTGCAATCCCTTTTTTTTTTGGTTTGCTTTGCCTTACCCATGGCACCGCTTTGTAAAGGGTATTGGACCCTCTTTTCTAGCTGAATTAATCAAAAACATTGCGGTCCTTATTTCTATGATTTTTAATGGTGATCATAAATATGTTCTTCACTTTAGCAAGACACATGTTGCTAAGGAAGTGGGATTTTGCACCCTTGATGATTATGCCATTATTTTGAATCAAGGTTCTTGTCCATGGAGACCTCCCACTGACTTAAGGTGAGTTATTAAAATTGAAACCCTGTAAATTTTTTTCATGTAATGATTCAAAGGAAGGCATATTTGCATGAATTAATCTACAATCAAAATTTGGATTTAATGTGTTGTATGATGCATTCTTTCCATTAGCAAGTACATGTATAGTTCCCTTTAAAGATTTTCAATTAAAGGGCATTTGAACGAGAAAAAGCAATTGTCTAAAGCATTATTGTATGTAGTAGAAGCTTTAGATAAAGCTATCCTTTCCTTTATCTCTTACTTCTTGCAATTTTCCTTTTCCTTTAGTTTGGAAGCTATAGGTTGATGCTTTGGTCCTTGGTTGTGCATCTTCATGGCAAAGAAAAGAATTTTGAATAATGCTTGAGAAGACAACTAACAAACACTCTTATTTCTTATTTAGATATCAAGGGTAATGAGGTGAAAATAAATCATCTTTATATTATCTAACTCTAACTCATTCTTTCTTTATAATAAGAAAGCTCAATGCAGGACTCATTCAAGTGCAAATCATAGCTCTATGGTTGTAAAAATAGCAAAACTAGAGCTTATGTGTAACACGGCTTCATGGGCAAGTGGCTAATATTTCACAACATTTATTTTTTAATGGTCCTACTGTTGATGTCATGTCATGTCCCCTCTTCTATAGGTCGACTATCATTTTAAAGAAGTCAATATAATGTTTAAATTAAAGATTTAAATTTTATACATTTATTGTTATGCTGGCCGACTCTAGTCATAAAGGCTGATGACCTCCATATAAGAAGTGCTATTCAGATCTATACATTAAAAAGGATGTCATTTGTCTTATACATTAATAAGGTGGCTGACCAAAGTAAGTGTTCCATACATAGTAGATAAAGAAGTTTTAAATAAAATATGGAATATATGATGCAGATTAAAAGAAACAAAATGATATGATTTGTTTAAGAGAGGAGTGACTTGTTATTAAACTATATGGTGTGATTTAAAGCATACACTAGAGGCTATGATTTGTAAATGGAAAGGGGGCATAAAGGAGTATGATTTGTTAGCACAAAAGAGCTACGGTTTGTTTGTGAAAAGTTGCGATCCATATGAATGGTGATATCCTTTGTAAAAAGATACCAATTCGTAAAAGAATGTCTCCCTTGTGAGAGATTATAGGGAAGTGAATAGTAGTGCTGAAAGGAGGAATAGATAGTTAGAAATAAATAGAAGGAATATAAAAATGATATCAGAAGCATAAGAGCATAAGAAGAAGAAATACATGGAATACAAACTAGAGCAGAGATAAATCTGTAGACTTCAGTAGCGGTATATATGCAGTAATTAATAACAACAAATATTGTTATTCTCCTAATACTATTATTCTTGCTATAGTTTTACCTACGCACAATAGAATTAATATAATGACTTCCTTAAGATTCTCATCCAATTGGTCAGTCCATTTTGTAGCAGATATAGTGCATATATAAGGAATGCAAGTAGCTACGGAGTCCATTCCAATAAGGACACCCCGAATGGGGTTGGGAGGCCGAATGGCGGGTGTCATTCCATGCTCCTGGGCTAGGAGGCTGAATGGCAGGTGTCATTCTGTGCTCCTGGGTTGGATGGAAGAGCTCAAGGCCCATGTATGAACTACCAAGTGGTGCTCTGTAATAACGATGGGTTGTTTAAATAGAACCTTAAAAGGAATCCCATGTATACATTCTAAATATTATAATGGTGATTAGAATCCTATCTATAACATCATTGGATTATATGTTTATTTATTTGTTGATAACTAACATGATTGCACAACCTAAATCAGGTTTATCTTGCTTAAAGCATTCAATTGGTAAGTTACAACCCTAACTATGTTAAATTTGTGATTCTAGGGCAAGATTTAGGGCAATCCCAAAACGGAACATTACATGTTGGTTCTCTACATTGTCTAAGGCACCTGCAATTTGATTTCATATGTTCAATCAACTGCTAAACCATAAGAGTCTCCCTATCCACTAACCCACCTCCTTGTAAGATTGAGACCTCTACATTCTAGACCATCTGCTATATTTCTCCTATGCTTTTTGCAAGGCCTTCAAAATAATGTTACCTTTTTTACTAGCTAGCTATTATTTCCTGAATTATTGGGCACCAAACTTCTTAATCAATTAATTCTATCTATTTTGATGCTATGTAATTGTTCAAGAGAGCAATTTAAGTTTTAGGAGATGTCTCAGTCTCTAGAGTCCCTGGCCAAACATAATATGAATGTTTGGGTGGATCACTTCTAGGAGCACGATGAACAATTCAAGAAAACCTATTAACTTATTCACATGTATAGTTAAACCATTGGAGGGGCTCATTAGGTATGTAGACATAGTAACCTTTCAAGTTTCTAGGTAAAGAGTATGCAACCTCTCTACTTCTACCAAATTCAAAAAGCATCCACCAATACCTACAATGGGTGAAGACAAAGATATTATGATACTTACAATGCCAATGTAGGGTGGAATTGAAGAGATTGGTACTTGAGCGTGTCGATTGCTTTAGAACTATAGGCGCTGCCTTAAATATGTGGCTTAATGTCTAGAAAGCACTTGATGCTCTCGATATAGTAGATGTCATTCACCCACTTTACCCTCAACTTGGTGGATAATTTAGTTTCATTATATGATTGCCATAATGTGTGATTTGAAATATTGATAAAAAAACCATGCACAATTATTTTTAGAAAATAATTTAATATATGAAATAAAAATGTTATGCTCATCATATATTATCCCTTTCATGGGAGGAGTAATATTGAGATTCACTTCCAAGATGTGGGTGTGTAGAATTTGGAGATCTTTAAATTGCATTGGAGTTTCCAAGAATGTATGTCCAAAAAGTGGAGGCAAAGGGTAAGGAAATGGATGATCACTTAAACAAGCAAATATAATCACTTTTCTCCCTCTATAAGATGAACTAGTTGTAATTGGTTGTTCTTGGAAAAATTCATATGATGTAGCTTTAACACAACATAGAAAGGCTAAAACCTTTACATGACATTTTAAATTGAGAGCTAACTATTTATATGGGGAGAGTGTCTTGATCTTATATTGATTCAAGGACTAGTCTAAAAAATGTTTGTGCATGAACAAAATTTATCTTTTCTTGTAAAATAATGTCCCAATGCTTTGATAATAGATTTGAGGCACTCCTTGGGAGGAGGGGTTGAAAGCTTCCCCACTCATTTAGGAATTCCATTGAAAATTTAAAAGAAATTTGTAGGAAAACTTTGCTTAGATAATGATTTGATAGTGTGGCACACCTGAAGTTTCTTGGCCAGAGTTGCTATGGAGATTCATAGGTAAACATCCCAATGAATATCAAGTTTTGACCTCCCTACATCTACTTTTTAGTTTTATTTAAAACTTATTTAATTATCATTAAATACCAAAGGTTGCACTTATCTAGCACATAATTTCCAATTTTTTTCTATGCATATTTATCAATTTTTTTGGTACAAGGCTACTTAAAAATTCTCATCTTCTACTTTACCCTTCCAGTCCCACCTCTTGAGCACCCACTAGAAATTTCTCTCTAAAAACTACTAATAACATGGATGCTCTACAATGGATAGGGAATATTTTGTTTAATCTTATTTTACATTTCCAAACTTTTTATGGAGCCACCCAAAGACGATACATACGAGTTGTAGTTGTCTAAATGGAATGATATACTCATTTACCCCTTCATTTATAATTACTCTATAACTCTTTAAAAGATTTGCAAGTTAAAAAAAATGCTCTTACATTTTTTCAATAGCATATGCTAAAAGAATTTAGGTTGCCCCTACATAGGATTATAGCTTATGAAGGCTTAACTTCTTACACTGCCTCAAGCTTTGTTGAGCAATGTTATCTTATATTTCCTAAGGTACGACCAACTCCCAAATCAAATATGATTTTTTCTTCCAAATTGAATTTTGAAATTCAGATATTTTTCACATGTCACAATCATATATTGATTTTAAATTATTGTTGATTGAGGATGCAAATAAAATTTGGCTAGAGTTGTTAAGAGATCAAAGTTGTTGAATTAAGGAGTTCTAATCATCCACAGTTCAAAAATGAGACCTACTTAAATAAAGTTAGAAATATTTTGCACTCGTCAGTATTTATTGACAGTTGAAACTTGAAAATCTATTAGCCACAAATAATGAAACTTCAATGCAAATATTATGAAGATATCAAATATTAACTACCAAAAAATTCAACTTACAATCAACTAAGTAAAGTTATACTTATAAAGATAATTGAAAATGACGACAACTATCTATTTAGTTCCACCGCTTGATACAGATCCTCAAACTTTTCAAAGGTATATAAACTCCATTATAAATATTTTTCAACCTCAATCTCTTTCATGATTATTTTTATTTATTATAAATATTGTTCAACCTCAATCTCTTTCATGGTCATGATAGTCTATATGTTTTTTTTCTCTTCCACAACTACTATAAACCTTTGACCATCATAATCCGGACCACCTTCAAATCTTTTTTTTGTTTTAACAACCCAGGGGTATCCCCGCGACCCAGCCCAGCGGCCCAACAGCCCGTATCTTGGGTACCTAAGGTGAGCTGGGGCGAGACTAATCCTCTAGAGGGGTATGCAACAGCCCACCACACCAGCCCATACCACCGGGAAAACCCGGGAGGGAGTCGAACCCATGAGCTTGAGGAGCAAACTCAAGTCACAAGCCAACTCCACTACCCGTGCGGGCACCTTTCGAATCTTAAAAAGTCATTTTACTTAGACGATACACTGGTTGTGAAGGCAAAACGCGCTTGCCTTTGCTGGCCGTGGGCTCCATGGAGTGTATAGACGGAGGGGGCACCTAACCTTGACCACTACAGTGGTTTAAATGCAAAGTCTTGGATCTTTTTTTTAAGCTTTTAATATTGAAACAATGCCACCCTGTTGCATAAAGTGGCTCATTCATTTAAATTCCTATCTTATAGGTCGGTGTATTTCTCCACAAAATAAACGTGCCTGCTATCTATCTAGACAATTACTCCATCACTCTGCTCTTCTTTTTGCACGTAACTCTGTTCTGTAAGGCGTAGTTAGCATCATCCTCCTCATTTCACTACGCTTTCCCTCAAATCGAACCGGCTGGCATAAGGAGAACAGCGGAAGTTCGATGTGTTAATTAACCACAGAGGTCTTGATGCCAAATAAAACTCTGGCTATTCAGCTTTACAGTTTGCTGAAGGAGTTAGGAATAAGGACGTTTCTTGATTTGGAAGAAATGGAGCTTGGAGCTTCTTTTCCTTCTACAATTGAAACTGCCATCCACTCTGCTTCATCTCACGTAGCTATTTTCTCTGAAAGATATGCAGAATCAGCCTGGTGTTTGGTGGAGTTGTTTCTCATGTTACAAAGTAGAGCTAAGATTATTCCAGTGTTCTACAGGGTGAAGCCTTTTGATCTTCGCTACATAGAAAAGGGCGTTTATGCTGATGCGTTCATTAAACATGAAGAGAAGGGCAGGTACGCGCAGAAGTGTCACAACTCATTCTTTTTGAATTTTGAATTTCAAAACTAAATGAGATAAAAAATAAAAATAAAAAAATATAATAATAAACAAGATTAAATGTCAAATGGGGTAAGAACACTTCTAGAATAAGCATTAATAAGGAACCTTCCCTCATTTCTCAAGTCAAGACCCTAATTAATGAGGTGAGTCCATTTTCCTCCTTCAAATTTATTACCATTAAAAAATTTGAGGATCCATTGAAGATTTGCAAGTCCATTTCCACAAGCATTAAATAAGCAATCTTGAAAATGGGGAGGAGCATTTAAGATGAAGACTTGACTAAAGACTTGGAGTTTCATCCATGAGAGTCAAGTTTTTCTATAAATTTGCTTGGATTGTGAGGAAGAAACCACCCCATCTCTGGTTTGAGAATGCTGGAGAAATCTGTAAGAATTCTTCTCTTCTTCATTTTTTTTTTTTTTTGTTTTTCTTGAAAGTCTAGTTCTTGCACTTTGCTAATAAATTTTAGTTGAAAATTCATGTTGTTATGTTGCAAATTTAATATCTCTATGGTAGTTTTATGAAAAGTTTTGTTGAATAAAAGTAGTATGGTTGATCTAGACCTCCCCCTGACCCATTTGTCTCTCCTCTCTGTCACAGCTCTCAACCTTTTCTTGAACCACACAGACACAGGAAGGCATATAGTCGGCAAAGGTTTTAGAATTTAGTTTCACACTTGCCATTTGTATTGCTTATAAGTTTTTAAGGCCTCTTCAACAAAGCCATTTAGAACACCCCTGCTATCACGGTCTTCCATGAGATCGCATTTCTTTGGGTCATGTTAACAAACAGATTTCATGACTTGTCTGCGCTTCCACATTTTGAATAAATTTCTACCAGTACGTTTCTAGCCATAATTTCAAAAAAAATTCCTCCTTCCATCATGCTTTCATGAACACCCATACTCTGTTCCGAAGCTCCCTTTTGGTGCAAGCAAGGAGGCCGCTACCAAAGACTATAGAGTTTTTCTTTACATATGTCAAGTGTTTTGAATTAAAGTTTTTAAAGTCTTTCCTTCAAATCCATTTTGTGCAGAACCTGAAATCATTGTATTCCATCAGAAGACATTTCTTTCAGGCATTCTGTCAAATAGTTGACATGTCTTATCCATGTTTCCTCATTTTGCATACATTTCTATCAGAGCCTTTTTAACTATAATATCTGACAAAAATTTCCTCACCCTTATGTTTTGAAGAATGACCATACCCTGTTCCAAGGCTCCCCTTTTGGCGCAGGCTGGAAGCATGCCTTCACCTCCCAAGCTGATTTCTCCAACCTTGCATAGATCTCCTCTGTCTACATATGTGATCTACACACCAAGAAAACAAATCCACAGAACTATGCAAATTTAATTGGCATCTCAATAATAAAGTTTGGGGTGTCCTCAGAATATCCAACACTGTCATTTAAGTCTCATCATTGCCATATGGTTCTGTATTTATAAATTAAATCTTAAACAAAGAAAGTGGTCAAAGTTATCTTGATGGTTAAGCCAAAAATAGGTTGTAATTGGTAAAGGTAGTTTTCTAGGCCTCTGCAGGCATTGGAAAATCAATTTTGTTGTTGTGTTAGCTATGGTAGCTACGCACATACCAAAGATAATTCTATTTTTCTAGACTTCTACGCAATAGAAAATTAACCCTCTTGATCAATGTGTGAGTAAAAATGAAATTAAAAAAATAATATAAGGCATAAGTGGATAAGTAGGAAATGGGATGGGATGAAAGAATAAGTATGCTATATTGGTGTGCTGAAATGAATAATGAGAGATAAAATGATAACAATATGTATAAATAGTATAGAGAGATAAATGATTGTTTATAAATAAATATAATAAATAGTAAAAATAAGTGTTTAGAGATAATAGAAAGAAGTGAAAAAGAAGTGAAAATGATAAGAGAAAAGCATAAATTAAAAAGAAACAAAAAAGAAATAAAAGTGAAGTGGTATAAGGAAGTAAGGAAAGAAAAGAAGCAAAACGAAATAAATGAGAGAAATTTAAAAGGTAGTAAATTATAGGAGAAAGGTGAAGTGTGGTTAAGTGTTGAAATATGTAATATAGAGGTGTAAATAGAATAGAATAGTGGGTAAAATAGAGTGAGATGATATTAAGTACATAATAAGAGTAAAAAAAAAAAGTAGAAGGAAGAATGTGAGGAAATAGGGTGAAGAAAAGTAGAGTATTAATAAAAGGATAAATGTAGGATAATTATGGTAGAAGTTATAAATAAAGAGAAAGGTTGTGATGGAAAATATTGATAAAAGAAAAGTGGTAATTAATTTTACTATGTTGGATGATGGAAGTTAATATGAGTGGTTAATAAAATAATGGGTAGGAAGAATAAAGGTGTTAATATGAGATTTTAATTTGGGAATAGTAGAATTACACCCCTAGTTATGTTCCTTGAGCACAAAGGACAAAGGTATTCTAAATAGATGAATTTTATAATAATAATAATAAAATTATTATGAACGTAATCCAAAGTTCTGAAATTGGTGTTCATTGGAAACTTAGGGCGACTAATTTATTAGTTTAGGATAACAAAAATTGTTGCTAATCAAGTTATATTCATAAGTGTATTAACAAAGGAAAACATTTCATAAATCCATTTAGAGAGCTAAAGAAACCTCTTGTTGAGATATTTGTCATATTATACAACTTTTATTAAGTCCTTAATTGGTAATATAAATTATGATCATAGTTGAATCATGAATGGAATCAAGAAGTTCTTTGAAATAGTTGTTAATTTTGGAAAGGCATAAAACCTTAAAACAACTAATTATCATTTCTTATGTATTAGGAAACATAGTTACCCTTGATCGAGTATATACAAAAGTTTATTAATAATGGAAATTAATCAATTTTGTTGAAGTATAAATCTAATTAGGGAATTTCAAGTGAACCTCTGGTGAAGACATCTATCTTATTTTACAAATTTTTATTAATCCTTACTAGTTTCAATTTGAAAGTGAGCTTATATAATGGTCATGCAAGAAAGTGTTTCAATTCTTCACTCTTGGAATAAAGTCTATTGATGTATGACAAAATAGATTATCAATATTTCTTGTTTTTCCAAAACTGAATCTTTTTGTATTGTGAATTGATAGAATTGATTAAATATTTTCTAAGCAAAATGATCATGCATCTTTATTATATCTTACTTGCATTATGTTCCTTTATCAATTTTCTTAGTTAGTGATTATGCAAGTTTTTCTCTTTTACTAAATAGGTAAACCTTGTAAAATAAATGTCCAAACTCAAACATTTGCAGTGTTCGGTATTTACGGTACCTCTGTGTCACGTTTATGGGTAATGCCGTCACATTGAACCAAGTACCTCACGCCTAACATAGCTGCAACAATGATGTCTGGGCACCGTCCCTCTAAATCATCGGGAGTAATAAGAAACATGTCTAAGTTAAATTGGCAGGAAGGGAAAATCTCCTCGAATAACTCACTCAAAATATTAACTAAAAAGGAAAGATGAGACAATCAAAAATTGTTGTAGGATGATCAATGGGAAGACCTTGTCGAGGAAATATGTGTGTTAGGTAAATTATTCACACTTGAAAAATTAAACGCCAAACACTCCCGGGAGGTGTTATTTCAAAATAGTTCCTTAGGAATTCCGTCCATTATATCACTCGAGTGGGTGGCAATTGATGAAGAGTTGTGTACCCACTCACAGCTATATTAAACATAGTGCAAGACAAAACTACATGTTCACATTCGTCGTGTAGATCGCATCCGTAGAGGGTCTTGATCTCATGTATACAGGGTATGTAGGCAGTATGGATGGCAAAGGATGCCCCCAATACTCAGGTCCTTCAGATATAGTATACTTCTTATAATCAACTTCATAATCTCGATCCCTAGTTTAAAGGTTATCTAGGTAACTTAAGAACTCTCCTAGTACTTAGAAGAATCCCCAGGGTGGATTACTTGTACCCATCTTTACCGTAAACTGAGGTGAGTACAAGTTGATGTTATGTGTTCCCTCGTCAACATCCTTAGTACAGTGTCTGGGCAAACTGTGGTCCCCAGGAAGTGACTCATGAACCTGTATTGGTCCTGATGGAGTTAGAAGTCTCTGGCCAGAGCATAATGATTCCTGTCCTCTTTAGCCCATTAGGCTGTTATGTTTATGTATCCCGGATTGGATAGAGTATTGGTCCGTTTGACCCACTAGGCCTTTTGGCCACTATTTGTTCTACCTGAATCAAGTAGTGATAAGGTTCATTTGACCTAGTTCTATATGAACCTATTTGTCCAAAGGATAGAAGAGCCCGAGTGGCTTAAGAATGTTCCATTTTGAACCTATGGCCCATTTTGGCTGAAGTTTTTCCTGAGTACGCAATCAAAGTCTTGATATATCTTATAACAACTTGTTAATAAAGTAAAATTTTTGAAAATTTGAGTTTGGACCAAGTGGGTCCTTATATGTGGTATCAGAGCATGGTTCAAACACTCGGCCTAGAGGTCTACTATCTCAAAATTGATAATAATTGGTATTTAAGATAAGAATTGTGATAGATTTAATTACAGTCAATTTGGATGTTGTAAACCAAAAATTGTAGCAAGTGGTAAATCACCTCTCCTTGTTTCAGAATTAAATGACAAGAACCCAAAATTTGTGACATCTGCATGGAGAGGAACTAGTTGAAAACCAAGAACCAGTTGGAAACCAAGAACTAGTTAACCCAAATGCTGGTATAGAAGCAATTATTCAGTTGTTGACAGAACACAGAGAAAAGTAGGAAAACCTTGAGAAAACTGTATAAGACTTGAAGACTAGATAGGGGACTATAGAAAACATTCTGGAACCTGAAAATGAACATCAAGGTGCAGAAGTACAAATAGCTCAAAAAACTAATGAGCTAGAGGTTCCTAGGTCTCAGCAGGAAATTACCACTCTGGAGATCTCACAAGACCTCAAGAAGATAACTCCTAAATTTGATGATAAACATGTGGGGGATGCTGCAAAAGGATGGCTAGTTGAAATGGAGAAATATTTTGAACTAAGAAACTACTCAGAGAACATCAAGCCAACCTAGGGAGCCTATCAATTGGAGGGAGAAGCTGCTAGTTGGTGGATAAACATAGAAGAACAATATTGTTATTCAAAAGAAAACCTGACTTAGAGGCAGTTTGTGAGCCACTTCTGTGAGAGATGGCTTCCACAACTATTTTATGATGAGAAGATGACTGAGTTTCTGAATCTTAGACAAGGAAATCTCACAGTCCAACAGTATTGGGATAGATTTGTGAAGCTACCGAAATATGTTCTTATCTATCAAAAGGATGAAAGGTCTCAGGCAAGGAAGTTTCTTTTGGGGTTGAATACTAATATTGGGGCAGAAGTGGATATGTTTGCCCCTGAGAACATGTATCAAGTCTTGGAGAAGAAACTCAAACACGAAAAGAAATTACAGGCACTATCAGTGGCAAAGCAAAACTTTTGGGACAAACAATTTTCCTTCAAAAGGAAACTAGACAATAAGAACAACAGAGGAGCTCAGAAGAACAAGAGGAGAGACTGGGGTAGAACAGAATTTGTTGGTAATCAGGATCACGGGAACAATTACAAAAGTAATGTGAGGAGGAATGATGGGAATACACCACCCTAAATTTCTAATGGACCCCCTGGTGGATGCTTTATGTGTGAAGGCAATCATTATGCAAGAGATTATTCAAAAAGGAATGGGTACAATCAGCCACAGCAACCTCGGCAACATCAAATACATGCTGCCATCAGAAATCAACAAACTCATCATCAAAATGTACCTATGCAGACAAGAGGTATGCTTTTTGGTAAACCCATAACTATTTTGATAGATACTAGTTCCTCTGAGAATTCTATTTCCCTAGAATTGGTAAGAAAAATGTCTTTGCAAACTAAGAATATGGAATCATCATGGACGGTTCAGTATGGGGACAAGGCTATACAGAAAGTGAACAAGTACATAAGAGGAGCCCTCATTAAGTTTCTTAGATTAGAAACCAAAACCAACTTATATGTCGCACCCCTGGGAGCCTATGATGTCATAATCTGAATAAGTTGGCTAACGAGTCATAAAGCTAACATAGATTGCTATAACAAAGTGGTCGAGTGTGTAGATGATAAGGAGTGTAGAGTTAGGATCCAAGGAATTTACAAACCTATATTAGTGGGGACCATTTCTGCTATGCAACTAAAGAAGGCAAGGCGAAAACGAGGAAATCAGATATTCTTAGTATCTTTAGATAAGAAGGGAGAAGAGAAAGAAACCCCTACCTTTGAAAATAGTCCGTTCCTTTGGGACTACAAGGATATGTTTCCAGAAGGGCTACCTGGATTACCTCCTAAAAGGGAATTTGATTTTTTAGTCGATATACTTCCTGGAACTGCAACTATATCCAAAGCCCCATATAGGATGAACACCACAGAACTCCAAGTGTTGAAAATACAGTTGCAAGAATTCCTAGAGAAAGGGTTGATAAGGCCTAGTGTATCACCTTGGGGAGCACCAGTCATATTTGTAAAGAAGAAGGATGGGACATTAAGGTTGTGCATTAACTACAGAATGTTGAATAAGGCCACTGTGAAGAACAAATATCCCTTGCCTCGTATTGATGATCTATTTGACCAAATGAGAGGAGCCTCAGTGTTCTCCAAAATTGACCTCCGCTCAGGCTATCACCAATTAAGGATAAAAGAAGAAGACATCCCAAAAATAGCATTTAGGACTAGGTATGGCCACTATGAATTCACTGTAGTTCCATTCAGGCTAACAAATGCTCCAGTTGCCTTTATGAATCTAATGAATAGTGTGTTCCATGATTTTATGGATAAGTTTGTGATTGTGTTACTAGATGACATTTTAATATATTTTAAGGATGAAGAGGAACACTTAACCCATCTCCAGGCAGTCTTACAAAGGTTGCAGAATCATAAGTTATTTGGGAAGTTATCCAAATGCTCCTTCTTTGAAAGGAGGGTTCACTATTTAGGGCATATCATTTCAACCGAGGGTATAGCGGTAGATCTTGATAAAGTAAAAGCCATCACTGAATGGCCTATCCCTACAAATGTGACCAAAGTAAGAAGTTATATGGGATTGGCAGGGTATTATAGAAGGTTTGTAAAAGACTTTTCAAGGATAGCCAATCCAATCACATCCTTGCAAAAGAAGAACAAAAAGTTTATTTGAACTGAGCAGTGTGATAAGGCATTTCAAGTACTGAAGAAAAGACTAACATCACCTCCAATTCTAAAAGTGCCTAACCCTAATGGTAACTTCACAGTAGTAACAGATGCATCTATAGAAGGACTAGGAGGAGTTGTTTTCCAAGAGGAAGGAGTAGTGGCTTATGAATCATGAAAACTAAAAATCCATGAAGTCAATTACGCCCCCCATGACCTTGAACTTGCAGCCATAGTTCATGCCTTGCAAAAATGGAGACATTTCTTGTTGGGAAAAACATTTGAGCTTAAAATAGACCATCAAGGACTAAAATATATCTTCACTCAACCTCATTTGAATGCAAGACAGAGAAGGTGGTTAGAGTTCCTAAGTGAGTATGATTTTGAGATTGAATATATCAAGGGGAAAGAAAATAGGGTGGTTGATGCTCTTAGCAAGAAGAGGCATATAATGGCCATATCCAACTTGCACATAGACCTAAAGCAACAAATACTCTCTGAGAAGAAACATGACCCATGGTATGTTCAAGTTAAGGCATCTCTAGCTAATACTTATGTGGAACCTAAATATTTGGATTATGCTTTTTATTTTGATGGGCTAATGAGGTACCAGAGAAGAATATACGTTCTTGATAATGCAAAACTAAGGGGTATGATTCTGATAGAGGGACATAAGGCTCCATATTCAGGACATCCAGGAGTGAATAAGATGTATGCAGACCTCAAAAGATTATATTTCTAGCCAGGAATAAAGAAGGATGTAGTAGATGCAGTTGCCAGATGCCTAGAATGTCAAAGGGTTAAGACAGAACATGTACACCCAGCAGGACTTCTTTATCCACATGACATACCTTTCTATAAATGGCAAGTCATAAGTATGAATTTTGTCCAAGGGCTATCAATGACATCTCATAGGCACAATTGCATTTTGGTGGTAGTGGATAAACCCACTAAGGTTGCCCACTTCATACCAGGAAACCTAACAGATGATGCACCAGTAGTAGCAAAAAGGTTCACAAAGAAAATTTTTAGGTTGCACAAAATTCCTGAGAAAATAATCTCTGATAGAGATGCAAAGTTCACTTCTAGATTTTGGACCACATTGCAGGCTACCTTAGAAACATAGTTGAATTTCAGCACAGCTTATCATCATGAGACAGATGGACAAACAGAAAGAACCAACCAAATTTTGGAAGACCTCCTTTGTATGTATTGCATAGATCAACAGACTAAATGAGAGGAATATTTGCCATTAGTTGAGTTTTCCTATAACAATTCCTTCCAAGCAGCAATAGGTATGGCGCCCTTTGAAGCTCTCTATGGGAGACCTTATTGAACACCATTGAGTTGGGATAAACTGGAAGATAGGATCCTAGTTGGCCCTAAAATGTTGAAGGATATGGATAATTAGGTGCAACTTATTCGACAGAGGTTGAAGGAAGCCTCAGATCACGAGAAAAGTTATGCAGATAAGAATAGAACACCCAGATGATTTCAAGTTGGTGAAAAGGTGGTCCTAAGAGTTCGACCTCATAAAAGTTTCATCTCTTTTGGAAGGAAGTCAAAGCTAACTCCTCACTATGTCGGGCCTTTTGAAGTACTTGAGGAAATCAATCCTATAGCTTACCACTTGGCCTTACCTCCAGCACCAAGCCGCATTCATGATGTGTTCTATGTATCCTTGTTAAAAAAGTATTACCTGACCCTAAGCATATTCTTAATTAGAATGCCCTGTAGGTGGAAGAACCATGTACAATAACAATAGAGCCATGCAGAATCATCGAGAGGTGCTAGTTCTAGCTCCGCAACAGGATAGTGGATCAATCTAAGGTCCAGTGAGACCAGTACTCACCTAAGAACACTACATGGGAAGACATAGTGGAAATGCAACAGCTCTATCCATACTTATTTTGAATAAACTCTAGCTATTTATAAACTCAACAAACTTCAAATTTTGATTAAAGACAATGATGTTTAGATAAAGGAGATAATTACACTTTTTCTATGATAAACTACTTTGTTGAAGTATGGACTTTAAAAGTAGATATACTGATATGGATTTATATGTATATGTTTTGATCTTATTTCTAGCATGCATCGAGACGATGCATAAATTTAGGGGAGAAGGATGTCATAACTCATTCTTTTTGAATTTTGAATTTCAAAACTAAATGAGATAAATAATAATAATAATAATAATAATAATAATAATAATAATAAACAAGATTAAATGTCAAATTGGGTAAGGACACTTCTAGAATAAGCATTAATAAGGAACCTTCCCTCATTTCTCAAGTCAAGACCCCAATTAATGAGGTGAGTCCAGTTTCCTCCTTCAAATTTATTACCATTGGAAAATTTAAGGATCCATTGAAGATTTGCAAGTCCATTTCCACAAGCATGAAATAAGCAATCTTGAAAATGGGGAGGAGCATTTAAGATGAAGACTTGGAGTTTCATCCATGAGGGTCAAGTTTTTCTATAAATTTGCTTGGATTGTGAGGAAGAAACCACCCCATATCTGGTTTGAGAATGCTAGAGAAATCTGTAAGAATTCTTCTCTTCTTCATTTTTTTTTTTGTTTCTCTTGAAAGTCTAGTTCTTGCACTTTGCTAATAAATTTTAGTTGAAAATTCATGTTGTTATGTTGCAAATTTAATATCTCTATGACCTAGTTTTATGAAAAGTTTTGTTGAATAAAAGTAGTATGGTTGATCTAGACCTCCCCCTAACCCATTTGCCTCTCCTCTCTGCCATAGCCCTCAGCCTTTTCCTGAACCACGCAGACATAGGAAGGCATATTGCCAGCAAAGGTTTTAGAATTTAGTTTTACACTTGCCATTTGTATTGCTTATAAGTTTCTAAGGCCTCTTCAACAAAGCCATTTAGAACACCCCTACTATCACGGTCTTCCATGAGATCACATTTCTTTGGGTCATGTTAACAAATAGATTTCATGACTTGTCTGTGCTTCCACATTTGGAATACATTTCTACCAGTACATTTTCAGTCATAATTTCAGACAAAATTCCTCCTTCCATCATGCTTTCATGAATGCCCATACTCTGTTCCGAAGCTCCCTTTTGGTGCAAGCAGGGAGGCCACCGCCAAAGACTGCAGAGTTTTTTTTTACATCTATCATGTGTTTTGAATTAAAGTTTTTAAAGTCTTTCCTTCAAATCCATTTTGCACAAAACCTGAAATCATTGTATTCGACGAGAAGACATTTCGTTCAAGCATTCTGTCAAATAGTTGACATGTCTTGTCCATGTTTCCTCATTTTGCATACATTTCTATCAAAGCCCTTTTAAATATAATATCTGACAAAAATTTCCTTGCCCTTATGTTTTGAAGAATGACCATACCCTGTTCCAAGGCTCCCCTTTTGGCGTAGGCTGGAAACATGCCTTCACCTCCCAAGCCGATTTCTCCAACCTTGCATAGATCTCCTGTGTCTACATATGTGATCTATAGACACCAAGAAAACACATCCGCACAACCATGCAAATTTAATTGGCATCTCAATAATAAAGTTTGGGGTGTCCTTAGAATATCCAACACTATCGTTTAAGTCTCATCATTGCCATATGGTTATGTATTTATAAATTAAATCTTAAACAAAGAAAGTGGTCAAAGTTATGTTGATGGTTAAGCCAAAAATAGGTTGTAATTGGTAAAGGTAGTTTTCTAGGTCTCTGTGGGCATTGGAAAATCAATTTTATTTCTGTGTCAGCTATGGTAGCTAAGCACATACCAAAGATAATTCTATTTTTCTAGACTTCTATGCAATAGAAAATTAACCCTCTTGATCAATGTGTGAGTAAAAATGAAATTAAAAAAATAATATAAGGCATAAATGGATAAGTAGAAAATGGGATGGGATGAAAGAATAAAGTATGCTATATTGGTGTGCTGAAATGAATAATGAGAGATAAAATGATAACAATTTGTATAAATAGTATAGAGAGATAAATGATTGTTTATTAATAAATATAATAAATAGTAAAAATAAGTGTTTAGAGATAATAGAAAGAAGTGAAAAAGAAGTGAAAATGAAAAGAGAAAAGCATAAATTAAAAAGAAACAAAAATGAAATAAAAGTGAAGTGGTATAAAGAAGTAAGGAAAGAAAAGAAGCAAAATGAAATAAATGAGAGAAATTTAAAAGGTAGTAAATTATAGGAGAAAGGTGAAGTGTGGTTAAGTGTTGAATATGTAATATAGAGGTGTAAATAGAATAGAATAATGGGTAAAAATAGAGTGAGATGATATTAAGTAGATAATAAGAGTAAAAAAAAAAAAGTAGAAGGAAGAATGTGAGGAAATAGGGTGAAGAAAAGTAGAGTATTAATAAAAGGATAAATGTAGGATAATTATGGTAGAAGTTATAAATAAAGAGAAAGGTTGTGATGGAAAATATTGATAAAAAAAAGTGGTAATTAATTATACTATGTTGGATGATGGAAGTTAATATGAGTGGTTAATAAAATAATGGGTAGGAAGAATAAAGGTGTTAATATGAGATTTTAATTTGGGAATAGTAGAATTACACCCCTAGTTATGTTCCTTGAGCACAAAGGACAAAGGTATTCTAAATAGATGAATTCTATACTAATAATAATAAAATTATTATGAACGTAATCCAAAGTTTTGAAATTGGTTGTTCATTGGAAAGTTAGGGTGACTAATTTATCAGTTTAGGATAACAAAAATTGTTGCTAATCAAGTTATATTCATAAGTGTATTAACAAAGGAAACCATTTCATAAATCCATTTAGAGAGCTAAAGAAACCTCTTCTTGAGATATTTGTCATATTGTACAACTTTTATTAAGTCCTTAATTGGTAATATAAATTATGATCATAGTTGAATCATGAATGGAATCGAGAAGTTCTTTGAAATAGTCGTTAATTTTGGAAAGGCATAAAACCTTAGAACAACTAATTATCATTTCTTATGTATTAGGAAACATAGTTACCCTTGATCGAGTATATACAAAAGTTTATTAATAATGGAAATTTATCAATTTTGTTGAAGTATAAATCTAATTAGGGAATTTCAAGTGAACTTCTAGTGAAGACATCTATCTTATTTTACAAATTTTTATTAATCCTTACTAGTTTCAATTTGAAATTGAGCTTATATAATGGTCATGCAAGAAAGTGTTTCAATTCTTCACTCTTGGAATAAAGTCTATTGATGTATGACAAAATAGTTTATCAATTTCTTGTTTTTCCAAAACTGAATCTTTTTGTATTGTGAATTGATAGAATTGATTAAATATTTTCTAAGCAAAATGATCATGCATCTTTATTATATCTTACTTACATTATGTTCCTTCATCTATTTTCTTAGTTAGTGATTATGCAAGTTTTTCTCTTTTACTAGATAGGTAAACCTTGTAAAATAAACGTCCAAACTCAAACATTTGTAGTGTTCGGTATTTACGATACCTCTGTGTCACATTTACGGGTAATGACATCGCGTTGAACCAAGTACCTCGTGCCTAACATAGTTGCAACAACGGCGTCTGAGCACTGTCCCTCTAAATCATTGGGGAATAATAAGGAACATGTCTAAGTTAAATCCGCAGGAAGGGAAAATCTCCTCAGATACCTCACTAAAAAGAAAAGGCGAGACTATTGAAAATTGTTGTAGGACGATCAATGGGAAGACCTTGTTAGGGAAATATGTGTGTTAGGTAAATTATTCACACTTGAAAAATTAAAATGCCAAACACTCCCGGGAGGTGTGTTTGCAAAATAATTCCTTAGGAATTCCATTCATTGTATCACTCGAGTGGGTGGCAATCAACGAAGAGTTGTGTACCCACTCACAGCTACATTAAACATAGTGCAAGATAGAACTACATGTTCACATTCATCATGTAGATCGCATCCGTAGAAGGCCTTGATCTTGTGGATAGAGGGTGTGTAGGCAGTCTGGACGGCAAAGGATGCCTCCAATAATCAGGTCCCTCAGATATAGTATACTCCTTATAATCAACTTCATAATCTTGATCCCTAGTTTAAAGGTTATCTAGGTCACTTAAGAACTCTCTTAGTACTTAGAAGAATCCCCCGGGGTGGATTACTTATACCTGACTTTTCCGTAAACTGAGGTGAGTACAAGTTGATGTTATGTATTCCTTGGTCAACATCCTCAGTACAGTGTTTGGGAAGACTGCGGTCCCCAGGAAGTGACTCATGAACTTGTATTGATCCCGATAGAGTCAGAAGTCTCTGTCTAGAGCATAATGATTCCTGTCCTCTTTAGCCCGTTAGGCTGTTATGTTTATGTATCCCGGATTGGATAGAGTATTGGTCTGTTTGACCCACTAGGCCTTTTGGCCACTGTTTGTTCTACCTAAATTAGGTAGCGATAAGGTCCGTTTGACCTAGTTCTATATGAACTTATTTGCCCAAAGGATAGAAGAGTCTGGGTGGCTTAAGAATGTTCCGTTTTGAACATATGGCCTGTTTTGGCCAAAGTTTTTCCTGAGTACTCAATAAAAGTCTTGATATATCTTATAAGAAGTTGTTAATAAAGTAAAATTTTTGAAAATTCAAGTTTGGACCAAGCGGGTCCTTACAAGAAGCTAAAAGAGTGGAAGGAAGCTCTCCAGTCTGTTTCATTTACCACAGGGTATGAAATCAAAAATTTCAAGTAAGATTTCTGTGTTTCCATTCTACTCTGTAGTTTTATGTTTTCATATATCAAAATTGGTTAGTGTTTAGCCAACAAAATATCTTTCTTATCAATTTCTGTTTTCCTGGATCAGTGACTGCAAAAAGATAGTGTCAGCTCTGAAAAAAGAAGTAGAAAGAAAAAAAAAGTTTACATGTTGCCAAATATCCAGTGGGACTTCACAAGCTTGTGGAGGATTTTGGAAGGCGGTGCCTTGACAAGCTTGTAGGAAGATTTTGATAACCATTGTAGGATGAACAAAGAAAGCCAAGGGAAGGCTCAAATCGTGGGCATTTTTGGAATGGGTGGGGTCGGCAAGACAACACTGTCAAAAGAGTTGTTCAACAGAAAGTGTTCTCAATATAGTCGAGCCTGTTTTCTTTTTGATGTGCGGGAATTCTCTAACAAAAGCAATTTGCCTTCTCTGCAAATGAAACTTCTCAGAGATATCTTCCATGAAGATCAGCTCAATTTTCAAAGTAGAGAGGAAGGAACAAGCCACATCTGGAATTCTATAGAAAGGAGCAGTTTTCTGAGCTTCTTAATTGTTGTAGATGACGTTGATCACCTGGAACAATTAGATGCTCTATTGATCATGGACATTCTAAATAAGTCTGTTAATAGTCTGGTAATTATTACAACCGGTGATGTAGGGGTTCTTATAAGCGCAGGAATTAAGAATGGGTATCATTTAAAAGGAATGGATAAAGATGATGCAAGGGAGTTGTTTTGTTGACATGCTTTCTGCCAACCCCAACCTGCTAGTGGATACGAGGATCTTGTTGAGGCCTTCTTAGGCGTGTGTGGAGGGTTACCTCTGTCCCTTCAGGTTCTGGGCAGTCATGTTCATGGTAGAGATCAGAATTCTTGGAGGTTAGAAGTAAACAAAGTTACTCAGTCACTGCATCGAGACGTAAAACAAAAGCTTAAAATCAGCTTTGACGCATTGGGCAGTGAGGATAAACAAATTTTCATGGATATCGCATGCTTTTTTGTTGATGAATTGAAGTGTATAGCCATGAGAGTATGGAAGGCATCGGGATGGAGCGCTCAGTATGTACTGCAAACATTAAAAGACAAGTGTCCTGTTGAAGAAATAGGAGATACAATTCCTGTACTGAGAATGCACGACCACGTGCGGGACTTGGGAAGAGAAATGGCAGATGAACTTAGCCATCCTCGTCGCTTTTGGCATCCTCAAGATCTTAAATCTTTGGTATGCTTGTTCCTCGTCCCAATTTCCGCTTTTTATCAAATGGTATTCTAAATCTTTACTTCTTACTACAAGAAAATCTGAGTTTCTTCTTTGAATGCAGGAATTAAAAGGATTTGAAAAGATCCTCGCCCAAACCAAAGGCAGGTGTTTCCATTCCATTTTTGACAAGTCCATAAATTCTGAAATCACATTCTTTTTAGGGGAATCGGATGATAGTGCAGAGAGGTCATCCTTTTTGCTATGGCTTCACCTTGAGTACCTAGAGTACCAGGATGATGGGCTTGAGAGTGATTTGGATGACACGCTTGAGAATGACTTGAATTTCAGTATACAGCCAAGCATCCCTTCATGGATTCCACTTCAAAATTTGGAGTTTTTAGGAATCAGCAATGGCTGTTTGGAAAGATTGTGGCAAAGAGACGTACAGGTATTTTGTTCTTCTCCATAAAAAATTAAGTCTTCATTTATTGCATAATGAAATGTATTGTGTTGTGGTAGTGTCCTGACTACTTTTACCATTGGAAGTTTGAGACAGTTTCGTTTTTGTTCCAGGCTCCCTTGCAATTGAAAGAGCTGGAGATTTATGGAACTTTTTTGAAAAGGTTTCCAGATTTCATAGGAATATTAGCAAATTTCGAAAAGGAAGTTATTGATGCTGAACAAATGGCGATAGAAGCCGGGGCTTTATTAGGATCCCTTACAACGGATCTTCCTGCTTTAGATTTGAATTCTATCCGAAAGTCTGGTACTGTTAAAACCCCCTTGATCGTACTTGCGGATCTAGTAATTAGTGATCAAGAAAATATAGTTCAGATTGTAATTAACGGAAATCATTGTCCAAACCTTAAATCCTTAGAACTTTCTCACATGAAAAATCTTATTGAAGTGCAGTTTTCTAGACCAGAAACATTGAATTGTCTTAAGCTTACCAATTGTAAAGATCTGAAAAGATTGTCAGGAGTATCTGATCTTACAAAGCTTGTAGAATTGAACATAAGTGCATGCCCTAATAGAATAAAATAACAGCAGAACAAAAATGGAATAGCAGACATAAACTTGAGAAAACAACAAAACTCAGTGCTTAACTTTATTGAACAAGAGAAGAATACTTATATAGCAGATTGAACAACTATCATTCCTAAATGTCTGCTAAATAGATTGACAGCAAACTAAAGTTAACTGGATCTGAGAGACAGATCTACAGTTAGTTATTGTTTCTAACTAAAACTCTATGACACATACGTGCACAGCTGTATTCTGTTTGACTTATTCTAACACTCCTCCTGAAGGAAAACAGAATTTTGATTGACTCCTAACAGATTTCTACATGTTACAAATTTTATTTTGCCCAATGACTTAGTGAATATATCAGCCACATTGTCATTGGTGTTACAATAATGTAGCTCTATCTCTTGAGACTGAATTTTCTCTCTTACAACATGACGTTGAGATTCTATATGCTTTGATCTTGCATGATAAACAAGATTGTTTGCAAGCTTGATTGTACTTTGATTGTCACACTTGATTGGAGTTGGTCCTCCTTGCTTTTGTCCCATATCTTCAAGAATTCTCCTTAGCCAAACTGCTTCACAAGTAGCACTACATAATGCTTTGTACTCAGCTTCAGTAGATGAGAGAGAAACAGTTGGTTGCTTTTTGTTGCTCCAAGAAACAACATCTGATCCTATGCTAAATGCATAACCAGTTGTTGACTTACGATCATTTGGATCACCTACCCAATCAGAATCTGAATAGCTTGTCAACTCAACATTCAAATGGTTAGTATATTCAGTGCCAAAGTTTACAGTACCCTGTAGGTATCGAATGACTTTCTTTGCTGCTATCCAATGAATCTCAAGAGGATTAGCCATGAATTGGCTAAGTATGTTGATAGAATATGAAATATCTAGTCTTGTAGTGGTCAAGTAGTTCAAACTTCCCACCAATTGTCTATACAAAGTCCCATTGACTTTTGAAGTAGCATTATCATGAGAGAACTTGAAATTTTGTTCTAATGGAGTACATGCTACTTTACAATCTTGCATATTAAACCTTTGTATCAACTTCTTTACATACTTACTTTGAGTAATAAAAGTCTTACCATCTTATTTCCATACTTCAATTCCTAAACAATAATGCATTTTGCCAAGATCCTTCATTTCAAATCCCTGTGATAAATCTTCTTTGATTTCATTAATCAAACTTATAGAACTTCCTGTTATGATTAAGTCATCCACATACAATGAAATCAAAACAAAATTCCCATGTTCATCATTCTTTATGTACAAATTTGGATCATTTTTACTCTTGATAAACCCTTGTTGAAAGAAGAATTTATCAATTTTCTCATACCATGATCTTGGTGCTTGTTTGAGACCATATAATACTTTCTTTAACCTGCATACCAAATGTTCTTTTTCCTTCTTTACAAAGCCTTCAGGTTGAACAAGATAAATTTCCTCCTTTAGATCACCATTTAAAAATTCTGACTTAACATCCATTTGATGAAGATCCCAATTAAACTTAGTGGCAAGTGCAATCATAAGTCTAATAGTATTCATTTTAGCTACAAGTACAAAAGTATCTTCATAATCTATTGCTTCCTTTTGCGTATATCCTTTTCCAACTAATCTAGCTTTGAATTTATCAATAGTACCATCAGCTTTAAACTTAGTCTTGAATAACCATTTAGAGCCTATAGGAATTATATTTGCAGGTAATTCAACCAATTCCCAAGTACCATTATCCATAATTGAATCATATTCTTCTTGCATTGCATTCATCCATTCCTTAGGATCCTTAGCTTCTTCAAAATTGTGAGGTTCATCTACACTCATTACTTGAGCCATTAGAACATAGTCATTATACCTGATTGGTGCCTTTACTTGCCTTGTTGATCTTCTTAATGCTTCATTGCTGATAGGAGTAGCTTCACCTTGCCTTACTTCATGTCCACTTTGATCATGGGTTTGCTGATCACCAATATCTGAACTTCCATTGTCTTCTTCAAGTAGTTTCCATGATGTAGTTTTATCCTCCTTTTCTTCCTCTTGAACATCACCAGCAAATTCATGAAATATAACATTTTTACAAGCATACACCCTATGAGTAGATGGATCATACAACTTGTAAGCCTTATGATCAACACAATAACCAATAAAAATGCATTTTATAGACTTTGCATCAAGTTTTCTTCTATTCTCTTTTGGAATATGACAAAATGTCTTATTTCAAAAATTCTCAAATGATTAACAATAGGTTTAGCACCATTAAGAGCTTCATAAGGAGTTTTATTTGCTAGATACTTTGTAGGTCTTCTATTCAACAAATAAATAGTTGTACTAACTGCTTCAGCCCACAAATTGTTAGGGAGGTTCTTTCTTTTAGCATACTCCTAGCACACTCAACAATTGTCCTATTTTTCCTTTCAGTAAATCCATTTTGCTCTGGACTATAGGCAACTATGTATTGCTTAAGAATACCATTAGTTTTACAATAGTTCACAAAATTTTCTGAAGTATATTCCCCCGCTTGATCTGATCTAAGAATCTTAATATCATGAGATGTTTGTTTTTCCACCATACTTTTAAACTCTTTGAAATATTCAAACACTTCACTCTTATTTCTTAATAAATACACCAAAGTATATCATGTGCAATCATCAATAAATATAAGAAAGTAAGAAGCTCCCCCAAGTGATTGAGTTTTCATGGGACCACACACATATGAATGTATTAATTTAGGAATATCCCTTTGCCTTTGATTAGACCTTTTTGCAAATTCATTTCTATGTTGTTTACCCAATGCACAACCATCACAACTAATTTGATCATCCTTTAATACTAGAAGACATTACACCATCTCTTTTCTTTGTAGAGTAATAAGATCCTAAAGATTTAAATGACCATACCTTTTATGCCATAGCTCTTCTGTGCATACAAATGTAGAAGCCAATGCTTGATGGCTGTCCACTTTCACATCAAGTTTATACAAGCCTCATGTTCTAATACCTTCAGCAATCAAATTACAATTATCTTTCATATCCTTTACTTGGCAACATGTTTTCAAGAACTCAACCTTAAGACCTTGATCAATAATAGCTGAAACTGAAATCAAATTTTTCTTAATTCCTGGGACATACATAACATTAGAAAGTTGTTTTACATAACCATTAGGTAGTTGCACACTTATATCACCACATCCTATTACATCATGAGACCTATTAACTCCTAAATAGATCTTACTACCATCATTTTTCTCATGAAAATTGTAAACCAATTTCTATGACATGACATATGAATAGATGCCCCTAAATCTATAAACCAGTTATTAGACTCATTTGTTTCAGCTGAAAGAGCAACATCAGACATAAACAACTTTAAATCATGAAGGTTATCACTTATTTCATCCTCACTCTTCACAAAATTACCCTCATATTTGTTGTTTTTGGACTCATTATTCTTCTTTTTCCAACATTCATAAGCATAATGGCCAAGTTTGCCACAATAATTACAATTTCTATTTTCCTTTGCATTTGATTTGGATGATACTCCTTCTTGATACCTTTTGTTCTCAAATTTACCTCCTCCTTTGTTCTTTGACCATTGCTTTGCTTTGAATGGCATCTTGTCTTTGGCCATCAAAGTTGAATCAACACTCTGAATTCTACTGTCCATGTGCTTCTTCCTCTCTTCTTCTTGTAGGAGGATACTTGCCAAACTCTCAAAAGAAGGTGGCTTTTCCCTTGGAGCCAAGCTAGTAATAAAGACATGATAATCACTAACCATTCCATTCAAAGTAACTGTTACTAGATCAGTATTAGAGACTTTTTCACCAATATCAGCTAATTTATCCCTTAACTCCTTAATTCTGGATAAATAATCACTAATATTTTCATTTACTTCCATTTTAATAGAAAGCAATTTGCTCTTTAAAAACAAAATTTTGTTTGTATTTGTAATCTCATACAAACCTTTCAATGCTGTCCATGTATCTTTAGAGGTAGAGATATCTCTAATATGAGGGATCACTGAATCCTTAACTGACATACGCAAGAGAATCTTAGCTTTGGAATCTCTTCTCTCCCAATCTTTAAAAATATCAGGTAGTGCTGTTGGTTTAGTCTCAGTACCAATTACAATACTCCAAACATTGTAATCTTCCATTAAAGTCTACATCTTGAACTTCCAATTAACATAATTGGAACCATCTAACTTATTTGATTCAGTTAGATAAGTATCTAAAAGATTTGCCATATTTTAAAAACAAATCAACAAAGAGAAATTTTTATCAATTTCTTACACCTTGAGGCCAGCACTTCTTAGTCACCTTGGATACTATCACAATCAGCACTTTTCAACAGCACACTAAGGCACAACACTGCCTCTTTGCAACCTCAACAGCATACGCGAGTGCAACCATAGCACTCTGACTAATCCACGCTCCTCCTCCTCTCAACAGAGACAGCCTTAACAGTAGCAGTCTACACATTTGACCTTAGACTCCACATGTGAAGCTCAGGTGCACCGTGGAACACTCTCAATCTCTCTAGTTCCTGCGTTGGCAATTTTCCAACAGGAACATGCACAACAATCTAAACTTGAGCACCAACAACACCAAATGGAGTTTACACAACTACTGCTCAAAGGAAACTCGATGTAAACTCTCCCTTATTGCCAAGCTCTGATACCATAACAGAATAAAATAATAGTAGAACAAAAATGGAATAGCAGACATAAACCTGACAAAACAATGAAACTCAGTGCTTAACTTTATTGAACAAGAGAAGAATACTTATATAGCAGATTGAACAACTATCATTCCTAAATGTCTGCTAAATAGATTGACAGCAAACTACAGTTAACTGGATCTGATAAACAGATCTACAGCTAGTTATTGTTTCTAACTAAAACTCTATAACACATATGTGCACAGCTGTATTCTGTTTGACTTATTCTAACATGCCCCAAGATCAAGGAGCTAGGTCTTGGCCGTCTGACCTACCTAGAAAGGATAATAATTGTGTATTGCAAAGATTTGGAAAGTGTGTTAGGAATATCTGAACTTACAAAGCTTGTAGAACTAAACATTTCTCATTGTTGGAAGCTGCATATCAAGTTTTGTCTAGTGGATCTAAGATGTCTGAAGAGGATAACACTTGATGAGTCTGTCAAGGTGAAATATTTTGAGTTGAATGGTTGTAAAAGTTTGAAAACAGTATCAGGATCGTATGATTTCAGAAAGCTTCAATTGGCAAACATTTGTGACTGTCCGAAGCTTGAGGAGTTACCAAATTTTTGTGGTCTAGGTTGCCTACAGAGGATTGTAATTGATGGATGCGGGAAACTCAATTACCTTGAGTTGAGTAATTGTCAAAATTTGAAAAGCCTATCAAGTAACTTTGATCTGGTAGAATTGAACATTTGTGCATGCCCTGAGCTTGAGGAGCTAAGTCTTGGCCGTCTGAGCTGCCTAGAAAGGATAACAATTGTGTATTGTAAAGATTTGAAAAGTGTGTCAGGAATATCTGATCTTACAAAGCTTGTAGAACTGAGCATTTCTCGTTGTCGGAAGCTTCAGCTCGAGTTGTGTTTAGTGGGTCTAAACCATTTGAAGAAGATGACACTTGATGCATCTGTCAAACTAGAGCTTTTCGAGTTGAATGGTTGTAATGTTGGTGGTGGATTCAACATCCACAAGACACTAGATGCTTATACAAAAAAACATATAAACACAGAAAACATAAAACATTCCTCAAACTAGTGCTGCTGCACAATATTTCTCATTGAATCACAACATGATTACATACTCTGAATGCTGCTGCATTCACATACATTGGACACACTTGACTCAATCACTTGATCATTACTTACACGTCTTGACTTATCTAGAAACATATCCTCTAGAACCTTTCTTATCTAGAACATTCTCTTCTTTCTAGAAACCTCTGCCTTTCTAGACTCCTTTAGAAACTTTCTATTGTCCTCTTTTATCTTTTTCTCTTTTAATTCATTACTATTTTGTTTGTGGGAGAAATTACTCTCCAACACTCCCCCTTAATTTCGACCACCTATCATTCCAAATTTATCTTCCAAATCTTTGTCTTTCAATTCTGGTGACTCAAATCCTTTGCTTGCAAGATGCCTTCAAATCATCTTACCAATATGCTAATCTTCAACTCTCACCCACTGCTGCGGCAGTCATTCAATCCTTGAAATATTTAGAACAACAAACTGGAAGTCCTCTTACTATCTGTATCTTTCAACTTTGCATGATGCCTCAATCCTTCAAACTTTTCTTGCTTGTTATCATCTTTCACAAATGAAGATCTATACCTAAACAAACATTTTAGCATACCTATAATTTGTTGCCAACTTGATCCATAACTCCATCCACAATCCATTTTCATGCAATCCTTCATAGATTCATCTTTCCACTGTCTTTGCCAACACATCTTTTCTGAATGATTTCTGAATCCACAATTGCTACATGGATGTAAATCCCAACACTTTTCCTTTGTATGTCCTTGCCTATGACAATGAGAACATTGAACATTCCTCTTTTCTTGAATCAACTTGTTTGTACCTGTAACATGATTTGCTTTTCCATATCCAAGACCTACGTACTTTGGCCTCACTATCGGCTCAATTAGCTCCTTCATTCCTTGTCCATACTTGCCTAATCCTTGTCCTTTATAACCCATCTTCTTCATCATATTAAAACCAACATTCTCTTTATTACAATTAACATGATTTTTAGATTCAAACAACTGGTCATCTTTAGCTTTACATTCTTCATCAATAATATCACAACATGCAAATTTTGCTGATCCAATCTCGTCAACTTTGCATTCTTTAACTTCAGCTACATCACATAAATCATTTGTATCACATGAGACATCACAAACCAATGTCTTTGACTTTAAGCTTTTATTTTCTTCTTTCAATTTTGATATTTCTTCTTTCAACCTTGACATCTCATCTTTCTGTAAATTATTTTCCTCTTCCAATTTCATATTATTTTCTTCTAATTCTTTATTCCTCTATTTAACCTCATCAAACAATTTCAAATTTTCTTCAAGTTCTTCATTTTTCTTTTTTACTTTACTCAATTCAACATTAGCTTCATACCTTTCTGACCTTAAACCAATTTTGTCTATTGTCAATTGATGTAATTCTTTTATGAATTCACATCTTTCTTTTTCCAAAGCATCTTTCTCTTTTTGCCAATCTTCTTTCTCTTCCTCTAAATCCTGAATGTCCTCTTCCTCTGCCTCTGCCAAATGACATTTGTGCTTTGAATGCATTCTCCAATGAGGTATTATTATTCTTGTTCAACTTGTACTCATAATTTTTTAAGGCACCAAACAACTCATCTATTGAATATTTTGACAAATCTTTAGTTTTCTCAATCGTCACCACAATAGTATCAAATTTAGTAGGCAAACTTCTTAAAATCTTCTCTACAACCTTTTGATCTGTTAGTTCATCACCATTCATCCTTATTTGATTAACCAAATCCATGACATGAGATGAAAATTGATCTACTGAATCAGAATCTTTCATTTGCAAATTTTCAAATTCTCTCCTAAGCATTTGTAATTTAGCAAGCTTTACCCTACTTGTACCTTGATAAGTTGTTTCCAGAATGTCCCATGCTTGCTTGGCTGTAGTGGCTGGTTTAATCCTTCCAAGAACTAGATCATCCAATCCTTGTGCAATGATCTGCAAAGCCCTGTGAGTCTTTTGCTTATTTTCTTCAAGCTTTTTCTTCTCATCTGGACTCAATGTAGACTCATCTGGTGGTTCAGTAAAACCTTTTTCAACTATTTCTAATAACTCTTGTGAAGAAAGTACCAATTTCATTCTGTATGACCAATTATCATAATTTTTGCCAGAAAATATTGGAATTACAGGTTGCAAAATACCTGATGCCATGTCTGCGAATAAAACCCTTCCTACTGCTGCAGTACCTTTTGCGATCTCCTTGGGCCTTCTCAACAATTAACTTGGCCAATTTCTTTTTGCTAGCGCTTCTGCTCCAGGCTACGGCCTCTTTTGTTTTTACCAGCAATCTGATTGACGGCTTCTCAAAACACAAACCCTATCTTCAATTTTACAGTGATCAATATCCTCAGATTGGTGGCCTCCTATGACTTCGACCTCTTCTGAGATTTTGAGAGGCCTCTTATAATTCTGGCGACTCCGCCTTGGTGATCGTAGCGATACACTTAAACACTACAAAATGTATTTTCCAGAAATCCAAATCGAGCAAGAAACCCTAATACCTGTGTCCTTGTCCAGTGAGCACAATAATCGTTGTTGGTAGCGGTTGGTTTCTTTTAATCCTCAAATCGAACTTCAGTGATGACTTCACAATCAGCGATAAATTCTACAGTGTAAACCCTTGAAATCCTCCTAAATCGACATCTTTCTCCTGGTTGGATGATTTTCTCTTTACTTTAGTTTCTTTCACAGCTGCGGAAGCATTACCAAACCCTCAGTCTTGAAAGTCTGCTATACGCACTATATCCTGCGAACCTTTTAATGATCTTGTCATGCGATTCCCAGATCTCCAGAGCTCTTTGACTTCTTTCTATGCCCTCGACGATTTTGACAGCTACCTCTTGATCTCACAATCTTCTTTCAGCTCAATCTCATTCACACAGCGAACTCTTGATCTGCAAACCCTAGTTCTAATAAACGTTTTGCACAATTCTCCCAGATCTTCTTTCCTGCTCTGATACCACTTGTTGGTGGTGGATTCAACATCCACAAGACACTAGATGCTTATACAGAAAAACATATAAACACAGAAAACATAAAACATTCCTCAAACCAGTGCTGCTGCACAATATTTCTCATTCAATCACAACATGATTACATACTCTGAATGCTGCTGCATTCACATACATTGGACACACTTGACTCAATCACTTGATCATTACTTACACTTCTTGACTTATCTAGAAACATATCCTCTAAAACCTTTCTTATCTAGAACATTCTCTTCTTTCTAGAAACCTCTGCCTTTCTAGACTCCTTTAGAAACTTTCTATTGTCCTCTTTTGTCTTTTTCTCTTTTAATTCATTACTATTTTGTTTGTGGGAGAAATTACTCTCCAACATGTAAAAGTCTGAAAACAGTATTGGGAACCTATGATTTCCAAAAGCTTCAATTGGTAAATATTCGTGACTGTCCAGAGCTTGTGGAGTTACCAGCTTTTTGTGGTCCAAGTTGCCTGCAGAGGATTACAATTGATGGATGTGAGAAGCTCAATAACCTTGTGCTGGATGATTGTCAAAATTTGAAAAGTATATCAGGCAACTTTGATCTGGTAGAATTGAGCATTAGTGCATGCCCTGAGCTTGAGGAGCTAAGTCTTGGCCGTCTGAACTGCCTAGAAAGGCTAACAATTGCGTATTGTAAAGATTTGAAAAGTGTGTCAGGGATATCTGATCTTACAAAGCTTGTAGAACTGAACATTTCTCGTTGTTCAAAGCTTCAGCTCGAGTTGTGTTTAGTGGGTTTGAACTGTCTGAAGAAGTTAACACTTGATGTATCTGTCAAGCTTGAATGTTTTGAGTTGACTGGTCGTAAAAGTCTGAGAACAGTATCAGGAACATATGATTTCCAAAAGCTTCAATTGGCAAACATTCTTGACTGTCCAGAACTTGAGAAGTTACCTGTTTTTTGTGGTCCAAGTTGCCGGCAGAGGATTACAATTAATGGATGTGAAAAGCTCAATTACCTTGAGTTGCGTCATTGTCAAAATTTGAAAAGTCTATCAGGTAACTTTGATCTGGTAGAATTGAAAATTAGTGCATGCCCTGAGTTTGAGGAGCTAAGTCTTGGTTGTCTGAGCTGCCTAGAAAGGATAACAATTGTGCATTGTAAAGGTTTGAAAAGTGTATCAGGAATATCTGATCTTACAAAGCTCGTAGAACTGAACATTTCTTGTTGCTGGAAGCTTCAGCTCGAGTTGTGTCTAGTGGGTCTAAACTGTCTGAAGAGGATAATACTTGATGAGTCTGTCAAGCTGGAATGTTTTGAGTTGAATGGTTGTAAAAGTTTGAAAACAGTATCAGGAATGTATGATTTGCAAAAGCTTCAATTGGTAAACATTCGTGACTGTCCGGAGCTTGTGGAGTTACCAGTCTTTTGTGGTCCCGGTTGCTTGCAGAGGATTACAATTAATGGGTGTGGGAAGCTCAATTACCTTGTGTGGAGTGATTGGCAAAGTCTGAAAAGTCTATTAGGAAACTTTGATCTGGTAGAATTGAACATTAGTGCATGCTCTAAGCTTTAGAAGCTATGTCTTGACCGCGTGAGCTGCCTAGAAAGGATAACAATTGTGTATTATAAAGATTTGAGAAGTGCGTCAGTAATATAGGATCTTACAAAGCTCATAGAACTGAACATGAGTCGTTGTTGGAAGGTGCAGCTCGAGTTTTGTCTAGTGGGTCGAAGATGTCTGAAGAGGATAACACTTGATGAGTCTGTCAAGCTGGAATGTTTTGAGTTGAATGGTAGTAAAAGTTTGAAAAAAATATCAAGAACATATGATTTCCAAAAGCTTCAATTGGTAAACATTCATGACTGTCCGGAGCTTGAGGAGTTAAAAGTTTCTCGTGGTCCAGGTTGCCTACAGAGGATTGTAATTGATGGATGTGGGAAGCTCAATTACCTTGAGTTGAGTGATTGTCAAAATCTGAAAAGTCTATCAGGTAACTTTGATCTGGTAGAATTGAACATTAGTACATGCCCTGAGCTCGAGGAGCATTGTCTTGGCCGTCTGAGCTGCCTAGAAAGAATAACAGTTGTGTATTGTGAAGATTTGAAAAGTGTGTCAGGGATATCTCATCTTACAGAGCTTGTAGAACTGAACATTTCTCATTGTTCGAAGCTTCAGCTCAAGTTGTGTTTAGTGGGTCTGAACTATCTAAAAAAGATAACACTTGATGTGTCTATCAAGCTAGAGTGTTTTGAGTTGAATGGTTGTAAAATTCTGAAAACAGTATCAGGAACGTATGATTTCCAAAAGCTTCAAGTGGTAAATATTCGTGACTGCCCGGAGCTTGAGAAGTTACCAGTTTTTTGTGGTGCAAGTTGTCTGCAGAGGATTAGAATTGATGGATGTGGGAAGCTCAATCACCTTGTGCTGGATGGTTGTCAAAATTTGAAAAGTCTATAAGGTAACTTTGATCTCGTAGAATTGAAAATTAGTGCATGCCCTGAGCTTGAGGAGCTAAGTCTTGGCCGTCTGAGCTGCCTAGAAAGGATAACAATTGTGCATTGTGAAGATTTGAAAAGTGTGTCAGGGATATCTCATCTTACAAAGCTTGTGGAACTGAACATTTCTCATTGTTTGAAGCTTTAGATCAAGTTGTGTTTAGTGGGTCTGAACTGTCTGGAGAAGATAACACTTGATGCGTCTGTCAAGCTGGAGTGTTTTGAGTTGAATGGTTTTAAAAGTCTGAAAACAGTATCGGGAACATATGATTTCCAAAAGCTTCAATTGGTAAAAATTCATGACTGTCTGGAGCTTGTGGAGTTACCAGTTTTTTTGTGGTCCAGGTTGCCTGCAGAGGATTACAATTGATGGATGTGAGAAGCTCAATAACCTTGTGCTGGATGATTGTCAAAATTTGAAAAGTATATCAGGTAACTTTGATCTGGTAGAATTGAGCATTAGTGCATGCCCTAAGCTTGAGGAGCTAAGTCTTGGCCGTCTAAGCTGCCTAGAAAGGATAACAATTGTGTATTGTAAAGATTTGAAAAGTGTGTCTGGAATATCTGATCTTACAAAGCTTGTAGAACTGAACATTTCTTCTTGTTGGAAGCTTCAGCTCGAGTTGTGTCTAGTGGGTCTAAACTGTCTGAAGAGGATAACATTTGATGAATCTGTCAAGCTAGAATATTTTGAGTTGAACGGCTGTAAAAGTTTGAAAACAGTATCGGGAATATATGATTTGCAAAAGCTGCACTTGGTAAACATTCATGACTGTCCGAAGCTTGAGGAGTTACCAATTTTTTGTGGTCCAAGTTGGCTGGAGAGGATTACAATTGATGGATGTGGGAAGCTCAATTACCTTGTGTTGAGTGGTTGTCAAAGTTTGGAAAGTTTATCGGGCAAATTTGATGTTGTAGAGTTGAACATTGGTGCATGCCCTGAGCTTGAGAAGCTATGTCTTGGCCGCGTGACCTGCCTAGAAAGGATGACAACTGTGTGTGATTTGAGAACCGCGTTAGTAATATATGGTCTTACAAAGTTTGCAGAACTGAACATTTGTTGTTGTTGGAAGCTGCAGCTCGAGTTTTGTCTACTGGATCTAAGACAGCTGAAGAGGATAACAATTGATGAGTCTGTTAAGCTGGAATGTTTTGATTTGAATGCTTGTAAAAGGTTGAAAACAGTATCAGGAATGTATGATCTCCAAAAGCTTCAATTGGTAGACATTCGTGACTGCCCGGAGCTTGAGGAGTTAAGAATATTCCGTGGTCTAGGTTGCCTACAGAGGATTGTAATTGATGGATGTGGGAAGCTCAATTACCTTGAGTTAAGTGATTGTCAAAGTTTGAAAAGTCTATCAGGTAACTTTGATCTGGTAGAATTGAACATTAGTGCATGCCCTGAGCTTGAGGAGCTAAGTCTTGGTCGTCTGAGTTCCCTAGAAAGGATAACAGTTGTGGATTGTGAATATTTGAAAAGTGTGTCAGGGGCATCTAATCTTACAAAGCTTGTAGAACTGAGTATTTCTCGTTGTTGGAAGCTTCAGATTGAGTTACGTTTAGTGGGTCTGAACTGTCTGAAGAGGATAAAATTTGATAAATCTGTAAAGCTTAAATGTTTTGAGCTGAATGGTTGTAAAAGTTTGAAAGCAGTATCAGGAACGTATGATTTCCAAAAGCTGCAATTGGTAAACATTCGCGACTGTCCGAAGCTTGAGGACTTGCCATTTTTTTATGGTCCAAGTTGCCTAGAGAGGATTATAATTCATGGATGTGAGAAGCTCAATTTGCTTATTTTGAGACATTTAAGTTGCCTGGTGAGAATCACAATTGATGGATGTGGGAAGCTCAGTTACCTTAATCTGACAGATTGTGCAATTTTGAAAGAGTATCAGGTAACTTTGGTGCGGTTGAGGAGATTAGCATTTTCAGAGGTGGGAAGCTACAGAACATAACTTCACCAATAACAGTGCATCATCTTGGTTTTGGAGAATTTCAAAGTTTGTCAAGTATATCTGCTCTCACCAATTTGGTAGAACTGAATATCAGTGAATGTTCGGAGCTTCAGCAGTTGAGTGTTGCACATCTGAGCTTGCTTGAAAGTTTAACAATTGCAAATCTGAAAAGTATATCAGGAATATCTACTCTTACAAGGCTTGTAGAGTTGAATATTTCTTACTGTTGGGAGCTTGAACTTGAGTTGTGCCTTTCCGGCTTGAACTGCCTGAAGAGGGTTTCCATTATTGAATGTGGGGAGATGCACACCATAACACTGCCAACAAGGCTCATTGAATTCAGTCTACAGGGTTGCAGAGACTTGAAAACGATTGCAACAATTGGTGATCTTACAAAGTTTACAGACCTGAATATTAGACAGTGTCCTCAGCTTGAGGAGTTGCCAAGTCTTGCCAGACTGAGCTGCTTGGAGGAGATTACAATAGACAGTTGTGAGAAGATGGAGAACATGGTAGGAATTGAAAAGTTGCATGCACTGAAAAGAATGTAACTTTTATATTGCAGCACTGCAGCAAAGCTGAATTGCATTCCCAGTTTGAAGGTATTTATTTCAAGACTCTTTTAACAGTAAATCATATTTCTCATTTTGAAGAGAGATTTTTTTAGGGGTTCCTCCACTATTGATCTTCGAATTGTTTTTCCCTTTGTTCTCATAAGTTGTCTAGATTTTTGTAAAGTTAAGGAATTTACTGTGGATAAACAAAAAGTCTTATCTTTTTCATTTCAGAGTGTGCCGTCACACATTATACACGTTATTGGAAAAGCAGTGGATGGAGCGGAGTCAATTTTAAACCCACAGCTCTTTTCTGACGCTATTGACACCGATGCAGTTATTGAACTTGATGATGCACTGAGTGCAATTATCATATGCTCTGTGATTGTGGTTGATAGTTCTACTTCATTACACATGATAAATGAATCCCTTTGCGGCGTATTTGGAAATGGTTGGCTGCCATTTGAGGTGTGCCAAGGAGAATGGGTAATTACCATGGTTAGTACTGACCAAGAAGAAGGCATGTATGGTGACAATTACATTTACTCTCATCAATTAGAAAAAGTTTTTGTGGAGCATGGAATAATGAAGAAGGCATGTATGGTGACGGTAAGTGAAAGTGAAGAATGGAAAACTCTGTATGTATTACGTACAATTATTGATAGGCTACATGACAAATGAGTGCAGAACTCTAATTCCTGCCTCCCTCTGTGTTGGCTGGAAATGGTTTGTATATTTTTTTTAGGTATTAGTTGTGGGAAAGCTTTGTAGTTTGATGTTTTTATTGTTTTGGTTGACTTGGAAATTTTCGTATGTTTTTCTAACAATTAGTGGGTGAAAAGCCTTGTAGTTTAATGTTATTATTTATGATAGGGCTTGTAATTTGATGTTTATTTTTAAGAAGTGGGTTGGATTTTACAGTAAGGTGTTATCACATTTGAAGACAGGTGTAGTTTGTTTAATGTGCATATCAAAGCTTAGGAGTGTATGTCATGCCAGCACGTTTTTTTCCGAGAAATGTTTTCATCTCAGACGAGGTGAGTTAATGGAAGGTAAAGTTCGAAGTTTATTTAATACTAACTAATTTACAGCAACAAAATAATTGGCTTCATTGGCCTAGAGCATATGTTTTCAATGGCCTAGACCACATGTTTTCAATCATCAAAGTCCCTTTTGTTTTTTGTTTTTTAATATTGAATAAAACAAAAATTACAAAGAATAAAAATAAGTCTCTTTTACTTGTAGAAAAATAATAGAGGAGTGTATTAAGAGATACGTTGAAGTATATCATAATTGGGAAGTGGCTATTCTTCACATAATTTGGACCTATGTTTATAGATTACTTATTCATAAATATATGAGTCATTGAGTGTTTATTGTTTTATTGATTTGTTATTTAGAAGGATATGATATTCTCTATGCTAATATATATGTCATGGGCGGCAATTTTAATTGGAAATATAATCGGTCATGTTTTATAACTAGTTTTCATATTAAGATTTGTAGAATGGAAATGGCCCATTTTCATTGAAAATAAACATGACCAACTTTTATTGCTAAGTTGCAAGATGAAAAAAATTGCAGGATTTCTTTTGATTTAGTTTAGGAAGAAAAACAAAGGTAAATGCAGGGAGAATATGAAAGGAGAAATGCAAAGAGAATAAGAAAATTAAAGGCAAGGAGTATATGCAAGGAGAAATGCAAGGAGAATAAGAAGGTAAAAATAATTTCAAGAAGAATTGGTACAAAAATTAAACTATACATGATAATAATATATTTATAAGAATGAATGTATGAAGCTTAGAATTCATGGAGCATAGTATATAGTTTGGAGATTTGCAATATAGTGATGAATGTATGAATATTTGAATTTGTACAATTTGGAGGTTTACAATCCCTGAGGCTTCATATGATTTAGATTGCAACTTCATATACTTAAAACAATGGATGTATGAAGCTTGGAATTCATTGAGTAAAATATACAATTGATGCAATGTAAATAGAAGAATATAGTGATGAATGTATGAATCTTTAAATTCATATAGTTCGGAAGTTTACAATCCAAGAGGCTTCATATAGTTCAAATTTGTGAGGCCCACCCTTGTGTGGCAGATTTATTTGCACTATTAGACCTTTTATTGTTTTATACTCCTAGATTTTGGACATTTGTGTATGGACTTATGATCCTTTTGATAGACTATATTAGACATTGATGTCTAGATTAGAGTAGTTGATTTAATTTGCATATGATGATGATGTTCTAACTAGGAGTATGCTATGATGATGATGATAGACTAGGAGTTGATTTAATTTGCATATTATTTATTTTGTCTATGTTATTTAAATGTGTTTCTACATATTTTTGTAGCTGTTAAGATCAATTTAAAGTTTATGCATAATCCTCCTCTCAAGGTTTAGTTGTAGGAAGTTTTTTACACCACCATAGTTTCCTTATAGGAAGAAGTCACACCTCAAAGTCTAAATGGGGCCAAGCTCAAAACATCAAAAAACAAGATAACATGACAAAGCCACTAAGCAGTAAGAGCTATGCCAATCAAAAGGGGGGAAGGGCTCATGATCATTTGGTTTGCCCCATACATTAGTCAAGTCTGGGTCATTAGAAATAGGCTCCTAGTCAGTAACCATCCCCACTTCATTTTCTTCTTTAGTAGGTTGAGTGTCATGAGCACATGAGATGGCCAAAGCAAGTGAGGAAACCTGCTAGAATTTGGTTGGCCAGGTGCCCCCTAGTCATGTGGCTGAGAGTAGTAAAAGCTAGGCAAGATGGTTGAGGCCAACTACTAGCAAACCGATCCTTAGATCTTCTTGGAGGGGGTTGGGAGCCACATGTTTGAGAATCATGACCTCCCCAAACAAATTGACTACATCCACGGGGCAAAAATTGACCCCTGCTAGAGGTTGGAGTCAACAAAACTCTGACAACCATGCAAGGGGTATTACCCCAATGATCTAAAAGCACCTAAAAATGTGCCACTTCAAGTGAAACTTTGTTGGCTTGCACTTTAATCTATATAAAAACATTGGAGCAAATCTTAGCTTTAGTATAAAATGAGAAATGAATATCAATAGAACAGTCAGTGAAAACAATAGAGTTTATATCTTGCCAAATGCTAAAAATAGTTTTCACCCTAAAAGCATGCCATATTTGGGCAAATTTAGTTGGAATTCTAAGCCAATCTCTTAATAAGATCATATGCCATAATAAAGGCTTAAGTCTAAAAGGCTTGAAAAAATCATGAATCCAATTCCAAGCTACCTGAGCTCTAGGATAAAACCAGAAAAGGTGCTTGAGAGTCTCTTGTAGTCCACATAATGGGCACTGAGGATTGACAACTCCCAAGTGAGATAATCTGGCACCAATGGGAAGGCCCTGGTAGAGAATGCACTTTGCAAAATGAGCCATCTTTGGCTGAAGAATAGCCAACCAAATAGTTTGGAACTTGCATTGCTAAGAGCCTAGTGAGGATTGGAGATGCCATCTATGATTTAATTTAGGGGTTGTAGGGAGATGTAGAGATAGCCAAGCATATCCCTTGCGAAGTCTATAGTTGTGAAATGGTGTGTTTGGGTACCATTTTCAATCCTTCCACCAAGGTTTAATGTAGCAAACCCCTATTTTGTGTACCATATTGGGGAAACTAAATTAATATAGTCATGGTAAGTCTCCAAATCCTAATTAGAAAGTCTAAATTTCAATTTGGCCTTAGACTAGGAGAGAAAATTCTTGATAGTTTTGGAAAAAAGATCAAGTGGAGTCTTTATACCCCTATGATAGAATTTCAAAGAATGAATTTATGGAGCCTTGGCAAGTGGTCAATCTTGATAATAAAGAACAAGAGACCACCAAATGGCCTATAGGTTAATGGATAATCCCTTATAAAAGTTATTGCCATCCCATAAGAGCCAAGGTTTGGTGGCCTCCCAGGCTTTCCAAATGCTTTTAATAACAAAAGTTCCCTAAATCTAAATGGGTTCCTTCATTATAAGAAGGGTATGGAGACCAAGAACCTTCCAAGCCTGACATCCATTAGGCACTCCAATAGAAATGTAGTGCCTAATCAAAATATTCTAGGCTTCATTTCCTTCAAGAGTTCTAATTATCCATTTAGCACATAGTGTTAAACCCTAGCATTGGATTGGAATCAATCCCAAGCATCTAGAATCATGAGGGAGGCAACAAAAAACCCAAGCCACACAATGGAAGCCTTTGGTAGTATCTACAAAGGCCCATAGAAAGTCGTTTCGATGTTTTTCAACCTTCAAGTAGGAATCTTTAGAAGGAACGCAATAGGAAGAGTAATAGACATGTGTATCAACTAGAATTAAACACAACCTGAAATTTCCTTGCTGAGCAAAGGGGAGTACTAATTCAAAAAGCCAATTTCCTCTCAATTTTGACAATAACTGCTTTCCTCAAGGTAGAAAGAGAAGCTTGGAAGGCAAAAGGAATGTCAAGGAACTTGAATACTCCCCCATGATGAATCCATTTCTAGCCATAGGAATCTAGTGAGATAGGTTTGTTTAAAATAGATTGTCTATAACATTGAGTTTTTTGTCATTGAATACTTGATCCGAAAACCTTACAAAAACATTCAAGCAGGCAAAGCCTATTTGATTTTCTTCCTCCAAGAGAGTTAGGAAAGAGTCATTTGCAAAGTGAACATTAACGAGCTGCTCTATGGAATTGGGCAAGGAAATGCCTTTAACTAGGTTCTGTGAAACAACATCAAGCACATAGAGAACCAAGGCCAAAGGGTAGCCTTGGTGGATGGACCAAAAAAGTCCAAATGAAGGAGATTGTTGGTCATTAATGGTCATGCACACAAAAGCATCAACAAAGACCATTTTTACTAAATGCAATGATGCATAAATTGGTGACCAAATCCTAAAGTTTGAAGCATAGCAAGAATAAATGGCCACTCAATGCAATCATAATCTTTGGTTAAGTCAATCTTAATAAACATGACTTCTTGTTGAGAACACTTGGCCCATTCAATTCCTTCCTAGACCACAATGACATTATCAATAATATACCTAGATTTGATGAATTTAGTTTGATTGGGCCAAACAATTTGAGGAAGAAGACGGTAAAGCTTCCAAGCAAGTGCCTTGGTAATGATTTTGTAGGAGACGTTGAGCGCAATCATCAATCTCCAGCTACAAATGTCCTCAAATTCACCAAACTTTGACCTATAAACTTTATATTCCCTTTGTTTATAAAATTTCCTAAGGAATTGGAATAAAAAGCTTTAAAATAGACTTTATGAAGGTCTTCACTAACCAATTCCCAAAGAGCTTTATAGAATTCATAAGGAAATCCATCACATCCAATGGCCTTATCATTGGCCATAGGAAAGACAACTTCCCTAAGGTGGCCTTTGGTGAAAATCTAATCACAGAAGACTTGCTGGAATTGAGAGACCTACTAGAGAATAACACTCAAGCATTGTTGCAAAGCAATGTCTTGTTTAAAAGCAACATCTTAAGTTGTGAAGACTTGTTCATAGTGATGAATGAAAGCCTAAAGAATATCAAGTAATTCAATCAAAAGATGCTAACCTTCTCTAATTCTTTTGACTTGAATAGTATGACAAAAGTGCAGGGCCTAAAAAAATATCCTTGGAAACTTTGTTGCCAATCTTGAGCTAGGATTGCCTAGCTTTAATTTGTGCTTCTCTAAGAGTATGGTTATCAATGATTTGTTTTTGTTATTAATTATTTTTAATATAAAGAACCCTAGTGACATGAAAAACATACCGCGGCCTTCCCGGGTAATTCGCTAGTGTTTGTATAATATTCGCTGCTTATACTCTTAATGCCTCCCCTGCAAGCAAGGCGTCTGATGGCGGACTTTGTGATGCCATGGGGTGTGAATGTTGTCGCAGAGAATTTTTCTGTGCCTCTTTGCACAATCTGGGAACTTCGCAAACCCTGGTTGACCCGTTCCCAAGCCTTGGCCCAATCGTGTTGTCCTCCGTATTCCTATCTTGTCTCTGATTAGGTTCCTCCTTGTCATCTATATTTAGTTCTCTGTTGTTATCCGAGCCGCAGTTGCACTGATCAATATGCTTGAGACCTCGAGCTAATAATCGCTCTATGTAAATGTCATCCACTTTCAGGGTTGAACGGGTCAAACAGCCAATAGCATTTTTCTATTTCATTCACAACAAAAAGTGTTAAATATAGGAAAAATTTTCATTGGCCAGAATTTACCATTAAATATTGAAGTGGATGACATTTAAGATCAGCCGCTAATAATGCATACACATCTTTGAGTTTCCTTCTTTTCACTTTTATATATATTTTAGGATTTGTTTTTATTTTATAAGTACCTGATTACTATTGCAATGAGTTCACACTTATCTAGTTATTAATCTATTGATTGTAAACCAGTCAAAAGAGAGGATTATTTTTCTTGTGGGGCAAATTTGATTTAAATTTGTACTTTTCCTATGTCAACATGATAAATTTTTAACAAAAAAATTATTGAAAAATGATTTATCTTATTGTCATTGGCTCAAAAAAAAGACCTCTTCTAGAGTGCAACAAAAAGCTATAAATGTGGAGAGAATTTTGGTTTGAGGAAGGATGTGGCAAGTAAACAAATTATGAACACAAATTTCGTTTCCCACTAGTTAAGTGATGCCTAAATGAATAGGATAATTATGAGAGGGAAGAATCATAGTTTTTTATGTATTTAAATTTTTTTGTTAAAGAGGCAAAGTTATAATATTAATAATATTATTAAAAATATAGGGTTTTACACATTTTATTTTTTGAAATTAGATTATTTTTGGGATTTCAATTTTATTTACTCAATAGTTAAAAATTTGGTATTTCAATTTTATTTACTCAAAAGTAAAAAATCTAAAGTATCATGAAAAATATTTCACCATGTTATTATATTTTATATTTTATTCTACATAAAGTTTAGTTTTATAGTTAAGGAAATATTTGTGTTATTTAATAGGCTTTGTAAAGTTTAGTTTCATAGTTAAGGAAATATTTTAGTGCTATTTTATTTTTACCAAATTAAATTATTTTTGAGATTTTAATTTTATTTACCAAGACATTTCAAAACGAGTTCACATAAATTTTTTCTTCTAGAAATATAATAGTTACAAATTTGAAATTGTAAAGTTTAGTTTTATAGTTAAGAAAATATTTTAGTACTATTTTATTTTTACTAAATTAAATTATTTTTGAGATTTTAATTTTATTTACCCAAGACATTTTAAAACGAGTTCACATAAATTTTTTCTTAAAATGATAAACAATTCTTTATCTTTAGAAAAAATTATTACTAAACCACAATATTAGATTAAATTAAAATAATTAATATTATGATCTCTAAAATACTTACTATTATTACTTAAACAAAAAATTAAGTGACTAAGATAAAATATTGTAGTGATCTAAATAATATGTTATTGTTATTATATTGTGTAATTATTCTTCAAACATACAATATTTTAATGCATTTTAAATTGTAATAGTATTCCACATTATTAGATTTTAATATATTAGGCAGACATTTCAAATCTCTCCACACTCAACTAGGGTTAGGGTTCTACACATTTTATTTTATGAAATTAGATTATTTTTGAGATTTCAATTTTATTTACTCAAGAGTTAAAAATCTAAGATTTCAATTTTATTTAATCAATATTCTGCCATGTTATTACATTTTTTATTTTATTCTTCAAACTTACAATACTTTAATGCATTTTAAATTATAATAGTACTAGTATTATTCCATTTTATTACCTTAAGGAGACATTTCAAATCTCTATACACTCCACTAGGGCCAGGGCTCTCCACATAAATACAAATATGCAGGCTTTTATTTTATTCTTAAAACTTACAATTATTTAATGCATTTTAAATTATAATAGTATTAGTATTATTACATTTTATTATATTAAGGAGACATTTCAAATCTCTATACACTCAACTAGGGTTAGGGCTCTCCACATAAATACAAATATGTAGGCTTTGTAAAGTTTTGTTTTATAGTTAAGGAAATATTTTAGTCCTATTTTATTTTTACCAAATTAGATTATTTTTGAGATTTCAATTTTATTTACCCAAGACATTTCAACACTCTTCAAAAATTAATTTTTCAATTATTGGAATGCAATTTGTCTATACAATCAATAGCTAATAGAAAAAAATACAATTAAACAAATAGCATAATAACAAAACAATTCGTCTATACAACCAATAGCTAATCAACAAAAAAAAATTACAACTAAACAAATACTATAATAACAACACTACAAGGAGGTACTAGCCATTATGTGGCACTTGTTTTATTTGTTTAAAATGTAAAATGTGATGATTCCTTTTCTTCTCTTATATTAAAATTTAATATTTTAGATTTTTTTGGTAGATGAGTCATGACCTTTTGGGGTCACTCCCTTTGAATATAGTGAAAAAAATTAGATTGGATCCTTAAGAAGAAGGCCATACTTCAAAATTTCTCCTATATGGGATAATTTTATTAAAGTTTCTAAAGTCTTTACATGCCTATATATATCATATATTGTTTATATAGATAAAGCTAACTATAAGCATAATACAAATTAAAACCTAGGGTGTCTAGGTTGGTGGCTCCACTCCCTGGTGGTCACCTATAAGACTATCTTCTTCCATCTCTGCTTCCTCACCGTTGGACACCTCTGAAGCCATACCCAGGGCCACATTGAAGTCCATCGAATCAATAATGCCAATGATCATCTTCATGAAACCTACCCTGTCTTTGCTAATGCTCACCTCTTCTCCACACTCTTGCCCGCGACCTCTATAATGAATGGGGCCCAAGGGCCATTGTAGACATGCAAAATTATCAGCCAAACACCAAAACCCATTCTAAAACCTACACCACACACCGCATTCTCCAAGACTTACAAAAGGCCATAGCGCCATTGGGGCTTGATCCACACCCTCTCCACCTCCTTCACCACTGCAATTGGCTCCCTTAAATCCAAACAAACACCAACCACCATCGAAGAGATGTCGATATTCACACAATAGTGATGCTGGGATTCCATGAAAAACCCAAGACCATCTCTGCTGCTTGCAACCCGAAGGGCAAGCTAACCATGAGGATTTTCTTGAGCCTGAGCTCCAAAATGAGCCCCAAGAAAGTAGCTTGTCATTTCTTCACCCTCAAACAAACTATTGTGTCCATGACTGGCTCCAAAGTCATAAGGAAGAATAATAGCATATCTAACTCCCTAGAACAATTTAAGTGGCTTGTGGGTAAAAAGTCACTAGAGGACATAAGGTGATGTAATCCTCTTCGAGTTATAATGCCTCTAATAAAAAAATGAGATTGATCCAGGCTCTCAATCTCTTCTGGACCATGGGCATACTGTACAATGATAAATTATCTGTGTGCCACTCAATGAAGTATCTTGGAGTGATTAGTCGTGGTCATCGCTGATGTGGAATTGATCTTCCATGTCAATAGCCACATTAGAGAGGTAATCTGCATCGGTATTCACTTTGCAGTAGATGTGGTCAAATTTATAATCTTCCAATGCCCTAAGCTCATCCCAACAAATTTCTATAATATTGTGAATCCTCCAATTTGGGGTGCTCTTATGCTTGATGGCATTGATGATAATTTGGGAATCACCCTTTATGTGGACCTTGCAAAAGCCCTAGCTGTTGCAAGTCTGAAGGCCCAAAAGTAGTGCTTGCGCTTCGGCCTCATTGTTGGTGCCATCTTTGAGTTTCACCATTACTTCAACCAAGGTCTTCCCTTCATGATTCTTGAGAATACAACTGGCTTTGGAGGCCCCAAGATTTCCCCTAGACGTGTTGTTAAAGTTTGTCTTGATCCAGCCCACCTTCAAAAGTCTCCACTTGACCTCTGTCCTATCTTTCTATGAGGGATTAGCCCCAAAAGCCCCTTGAATTTCCAGCCCCATTTTAAAATATTTAATTATTAATATATAACATCTTATATATTTACAATATTTAAATTAAAATTTTAAATTAATTATATTTTAATATTTTAAATTTATTATAATATATTTTTTCTTATATTAAAAAAATTACAAATATATATTAATAGAATTTAATCATAATTTTTTAAAAAAATTTATCTTTGTCAAACTTAATTCAAATTTTATTTTTGTCCAACTCAAACACTAACCCAATGTGCGATATAGGTGGTGGTCAAAATTAGGATTAAAAAACTTCAATTTATTGTGCATGTAGTACCATGCCTCAAATGTGGAGTGGAGCATATAGGCAAAGCCCCATATTTATCACTAACATATTTATATTTATCACGAGCTTCTAAAAGGATATCTCTGGACCTATTTTAGATATATTTTTAAATATATATATATGCTAGTTAAAAAATAGCACAATTTAAAATTAATATAATAATATTAAATAATATTTTTTTAAAAAATTATAAATTAAAATAATAGCCTTAATATTTTAAATACCAACTAATTAAAAAATAAAGGATATAATAATATAAAACTTCATAATTTTTAATACTAAAATAAAGAATATAAAAATCTTTAAAAAATTAAAAATATGTATAAGCTCATAAAAATTTATAATTAATATTCACTTACATAAAATATCTAACTTTCTAATAGTTGCACTTTTATTTATGATTACAAAATTAAAATTTTAAAAAAATAATAATAGCGAGTTGAAAAAAAAAGTAGTCTACCAATCATTCAATTAAAAATAATTCAATGTGGAGATGTATGAAAGAAATCTAAATTTAATAAATATAAAAAGACATTAAACTATATTGCATGTATTTGGCTACAATTCATATCTTTAACACTATCATCAACACATTATTTTATTATAAAGAGTTTAAGAAGAAGAAAGAAGAATAGAATGTGATCTTGTCATTTGTCATTTGTATTCTAATTCTAAGATGACAAAGACAGTATTGTATTGGGTTTGTGGTTGTATTATTGATTGGTGTAATTTGTGGAGATTTGCATATTGATGAAAAAAATGTGCAACTCAGTTTCTAGAAGGGGAAGGGAACTAGCCTCCGGATGGTTGTTGTACCAATGCTAAAATAGTTCATGGGAATAGTCAAAAGTGTTTGTGTATTTTGATAAATGACACCTATAGCATTCCTTCTACAGGAATTTCTATTAACCACACAAGGCTTATTCAATTGTCCACTCTATATGAAGAGACAAGACTACATAAATTAGTTCTAATATCATATCTATTTTTTGATTATTTGTAACATAAAATGATACATAATTACCAAGTTAAAAAATAGTAAAAATACAATATTTTTCTTTACTTCTTACTTTATTGAAAAACATGTTTAACTCTAATAGAGAATTTAATTTTCCCCATTGTCAACTCCCGGTTTTTCACTGTGCTATTTCGCTCACAGCCTTGAAAAATTATGCTATTGTAATGATAGGCTTGAAAAGTTGAAATTAAACCCACATTCAAAATGGTGGGCGTTGAAATCTTGTATGCCAAGTCAGATATCCTCCATATAATTCAGGTGAAGGTGAAAGTAAAACATAAATAATAGAAAAATAGAGAAATAGAGGTGAAAGTAAAACATAAATAAAAAATTTGGGTGCAAACTAAAAACCTAAGTTGTTCTTGTCTATTTCTCAAATTGATAAATTAAAAAGAAAATGATATGTAGTTCTTTAGGCCTTAAATTTGACCTTATATGTATTTATCTAACTAAGAATTGACGTTTGTTGGTTATGGTCTCTTGAACTTATCTCCATTTTTTTGTGATGCTAAGAATTTCGAAACGGGCAACACCTCTTCTCCATCATGCATTGGATTTCTATGGTCTCTTGAACCTATCTCCATTTTCTCGTGACACTAAGATTTTTGAAACGGGTGACACCTCTTCTCCATCATGTTGGATTTCAAAGATTTGCATTGCTGGAAGCATTTTGGTTCACCTTATTTGGGTTATGGACGAGATTGTAAACAATTTGTTTTATAACTATAACTAGCACTTGCACCAGAAGGAGAGTACAATTTCATAAATGCATGAGAAGATATATTATTTTATTTATCAATTTTTTATATATTATTCTTTAATATGTTAACATTTGTCATTTTATAAATGACATCCCTCTCTAAATTAGAGTATGTAAATTATAAATGACATCCCTCTCTAAATTAGAGTATATAAACAGAGGAAAAAACAAATTAAAATGCCTCTATCCATGTAAAATGAAATGGCTTTTATTTGACTTTTAATGCCTCTATAATAAAACTATGAATTTGCAAATCTTTCCATTTTACTATTTTTGGGTTTTTGAATATTCCAATCTATTTTTAGATTTTTCTTTACATGGAATCTAGAATCTTGAGGCTTCTTTCTTCCACCCTATTGTGACTGTAAACATCTCTCAACATAACTAGCCATCTCAACCATGTTGATCACACGTCAGATCCTTCTCTTTGCAATATTTAGAGATCAAGCAAGCCCATATTGGCCATTGATTTATTATGGAAATATGTGAGCTTATTCATTTGTTGGGAAGCATCTTTAAATGGGAAAAGGGGTATATGCCTTCAATGGACATATCAAAGATGTGGGAAGGCTTGATTTACATGTGGTCAAAAAGAAGTACATCTAGAAAAGATGTGGAAGGACTACATAAACTAATTTATTAAGGTATTTAAAAGTTAAATATGCATAAAAGAAAAGATTGAATAATGTCTAAGTGAAATATAAATTGATGAAACTTATTTCAAAACTTCTATTAGATGTTATGAAGTCCTAAAACAGGAACCTTTTAGCACTGTTCAATATACACCATATATTAAACTTCACCTCATAAGCACATTTCCATCCACAACTAAATTATTAAAATAAAGTTCAAGCTTAATTTCTATTTCATTTATTAGACTATTATCTGCATGTTGCTTAGGTGTTATTAATGTCTATAATTCATTTGGTTTTGCCATAAAATTAACATCAATTTACAATAAGTCTACTTACAAGGCCCTTTTCATTTTGGATGTGCACCTCCCAACTAAAAATGTAGATACAAAGCAATTGAATGTTTAAATAGCAAGAATTTTGAGCAAAACCTAAGTAATAGGATTCCTCTTAAATTTAAATATTGTTGATTGATTCAATCTTCAACATAGTTACAAGTGGTGGTGAACATCTTAAATGTTTTCTTAAACATAATTTGCAGAACTCAACAAATAGAAAACAAAAACTATTATTGGTATTTGTTGGTTCTTAAACTAAAACTTCAAACATTTAGAAACAAAAAGAGTAGATCATGTTAAAAATCCAGCATTAATAAAGATTTCAAGATGAGGATGAATTTCTCCAAATTTGACCTATATGAATGTTTTAGGAGCACAAAATCCAAAATTCAAAACTATATATGATCATGTGTCAAATTTGAAAAACAACTACGTTCAAACCTTTGTCAATCAAATAAATATAAAAAAATATACATATACTTTGATAACATATACAAATGGAATTTGACATACAATTACCTCTCAACACTCAAACATGTAGATTGATGAGGATTAGGGTGCACACATAGGGTTTGTCAGGGTCTAGTTGTAGAAGCAAGATGAGTCTAGTAGTTCTAGCAATGAGTATGCCTTGATATTTGCATTGGACAATGAGTTAAATTTAAACTTGATGAATATATAAATATTTTGGATTAATTGATTGTGAGATTGTCAAACTATGATAAATTTCAGCTTGTTTTACTCATAGTTTATATAAATGATAAATTTGCAACTTCTTTCACTACTTTTTTAATTAATTTTTCAAATACTAATTTTTATATATTATTTTTTTAGTTATCCCTCACCATCCCAAATCTGGAAAATACTTTGCAATCCCCAAAAGCCATCCCCTCATCCTTGCATCCCCTTCACCAAAATTGAGACTAACATTGCTTGTTTTCCTCCATAGCAGCTGCTAGTGCTTGGAGAAATTCCTTAATATTTGCTAAAAGTTATATAGAGTAAAGAGTTCTTATTTTTGTAGGATAGTACACTTGGCTAGGATGAGGGAAGTGGAGTGGGTTAGTGATTAGGGCTTGAGGCAAGGTCTTCTCCAATGTAATGGCCATGGGAATGGCTAGGGTTGCATTGAAAGGAAAAGAAACCCATGTAAAGGAGAGGAAAAAGGGGCAATTGGGGTTTGCTGGGTCATTGAAACAAGTCTATAGCCCAATGGACATGTGTTTGTAAGGTTGGGGGCTACGGGGCTATGTGTTAGGTGCAATAAAGCCAATTTAATAGAATTTCTCCCAAGATCTTATTAAAAGAGTTCAGGCATAGGGATAGATTATCATTAAACCCTATACCTCAGTGGGTGTTGGGGATATGTTGTCACTTCCCATGTGGCTATAATTAGGGACTGACTTTAAAGGTGAGTCCTGGTGAATGGTAATGATTTGGAATGGTTGTTCCATTGGATGAATAGGGATTGCTCTTCTTTTGACCCTCTTGTATGCCTGCCTTGGTTTGTGATTCATATGCAAGCATTTACATTTACTATAGTAGACCTACCCCTTTTATAGATTTATGTAGTAATCTCCTACTCTTCCTAGTCATGGTTTTCACTATGAGCTGATTGCAAAGTGACAAGACATCAATCTTACAAGACCTTATTAATCTATGACAAGATTCACATGGATATTGTGTTGCCCTGTAGTCCAAGAGAAATATAAGAATAGAAGTAAATGTTACCTTATTTGATCTTCAAGATGACGGCTGATAGTGGAGGGCATAAAGAAACAAGTCATTGCTATTCTAGCTAATTGGCATCTTGCAATTTTATACATGTAAAAGACTGTAGATTAAAGAAGACCTCTTAATGAGAAAGGATCGATCATTTGAAGGTGATATGAATAAGATATCTCTCTTGTTGAAGAGCCATTGATTCCCTTGAATAGATACTAATGTTGAAAACCTTGTCCAATGCAAAGATTTCATGCAATGCATTTATTGGAAGGAACAACAGGTTTATTTGGATGCCCAATGTAAATAGAAGAAGAGACAAAAGAATTGAAGGCATGGAGAAGTAAATAATCATGCAATAGAAAAAATCCCATGGGTGTTCTAAGGGGGTGGTTCAGTATTGCGAAACCATTGTGGGCTACAATAAGGAATATAAATCACTTTTATGAATTTTAACAGTAGCTTGGCTGCCAATTCACCTAAGAAGCAATGACTTGTTCATCTACTCCACCCAACAAGGATCTCTTAGTACTTCTACCCCACTCCATGTCAGTCCCATAAGGAGCATTACTCTCAACTCAGCCCAGAAGATCAGATAGATGTTATTTCTGTTGTAACTTCTAAGTTTCTAGCACCTATAATGGGAAAAGGCCTCAACTAATATAAATACAAATTCTATGCAAGATTCACCAATTTTTTCATAAAGATTTTACTTCTGTTGCTGAGCAGCTTACTATGAGCAACATGACAAGAAGTGATAGGTTGCTAGCTAAATCTATAGAAGGTAAAATTCATTATTTCAAATGTAGATGCCTGTGCATGAATCACAACCCTTGGGAAACTTAAGAGAGGAACAAGAAAAATGAACAACCTAACTAGCTAGAATTTGTTATAATATATTACCTAATCATGTTTGTTAATTTCTGCAATTCTTCAAGCACATATAATAGTTGCAAAATATTGGTTCTTGTTATAACCTATTATACTTGAATCACTATCTATAGTGGATTACTAAATACTTGAGAAAAATAGATATTTTGTCTAAATCTTTCTTGACAAATTTGACTTTCCAACAAGGAGGACAATTAAATATACTTCATCTAAACAAGTAGGAAGAAGTGGTCCTTAATGTTGTAGGCAATACAGAGGCAATGTTGATGATCATGGGAACCATTCAATCAGTTCTAGCTAGATTATTTATATTTGGGGTATCAAATCTTAGTTCAACCACGGTTTAAGCTCCATTTATGTGACCAACCACAAGGGAACTTAGGTGTCAATGCAAGTATCATAACTCAGTTTCCATGGGGCTAGTTCCCATTTATGTGTGTATTTGTTCTTCCTTTTTTCACTCAGTCTCTGTTGCAGTCATCAAATTGAATATTCACATGTTTTAACTCATATTTATTGAACTAAGCTGCTCTGGGTCTCTTTAGTTGTAATGTTGTCTTAGTCTCATAAGTGCCTTTTTTACTAACGGCCATCAATTGTGTTGAGACATGGACCAGCTAGGACTCAAACCTAGGACCTTCCATTCGCTGCTGGAGTACTCTAGCATTGAGTTACTGGCCCCTCTTGGACCAGTCCATCGTCAGTCCGAGTGTGGCTTATTTCCAACACCAACACCCCCCTTAAGCCACACCTCTCATGTGCTTGGGGCTCCTAGCCTAGGCCTGGCTCTGATACCATGTTAGTTTTATGATCAGATGTAAAACTCAAAAATTATTTCAAAATTAGACACAATAACACAGTAGATACCCTGGGAAAACCCTCCACTTGAGGGAGAAAAACCCAGCAACAATATGTCACTTATATATTGAATATCAACAAATGTCGCTTTTACAAGTAGGTTGATATGAAAGCCAAGAAGGAGCACCACAATCTGATGCTAACACAGTAATAATATAAACTCAGCCTTTTACAAATATATTGATCTGCACTTGACAATCTTCTTACCAACTCACTCTTCTGGATATTGAACTATGATGAATATATTATTAACAACGAGGAAGCATCGATTATATATACAAGTAAGAAGGAGACACATCTCTTCAGTCTCCATGTCGGCCTTATTAGTAATGATTAAATATTAGTTAATGTAAATTGATGAAGCACCTCTTCATCAATTATTGTCTTGCAATTTAAATAGCCGTTAGGCTATCATTTAAATTGTCACCATCACATGAACTTGGACTGGAAGTAGAATCCTGACGCTGCTCCTCTAACATCAACACTCCCTCTCAGCTAGGGAGGATACTTTCAGCTGCATAAGACATATCACCTCATCATGATGTCAACCACAATGGTTACTCCCATATGTGGAAAGGTAACATATCACCTCATCATGATATCAACCATCATGGCTACTTCCATGTATGGTAAGTGTGCACAAGTGCTCATCACGGAATCACTCAACGTGATGTTGTCACCTCATAATGACATTCACCATGGCTACTCCTAGAGGGTGAGAAACACAAGTACAAGAAAATCATCACAAACTCTCTCTCGTGATGTTGTCATGGAGTCACACACATGACATCCACCATGGCTACTCCCAGAGGGTGGAAACAAGGGCTTTCACCTCAAATTTCTCTCACAGAAAAAGATGCATTAAACAAGGGCTTACACCTCAAATCTCTCTTACAGAGAGAAATGCATTAAAGAAGGCCACTGATGCTGAGACTCCCTCTCAACTAAGGCTTCATTGTCCTATTGGATCTAGGGCATACAACTGAGAGGGGGGGGGTGAATCAGTTGTATAGAACTTGTTCTCTTTCAAACACTTAATTCTCTATTGTTAGTTAGCAGCATATCAAATAATCATTCATGGAAGCACAATACATAAACACAAGAGCAGATAAGCATCAACACATTAAACACCAAGATTTTGACGTGGAAAACCCGGTTAAGGGAAAAACCACGGGGTGATTAACCCAAGAATTATTCTCTGTTAGAAGAATAAGGAAAAATGAATGGCACATGCCAATAAGGGCTCACTGCCCGAGCACACTGCTCACAAAGAGGCCCACTGCCTACAAGGAGACACACTGTCTACAAAGTGATAAAAATCACAGTCTTGAACTGGAGAACGACATCTCTACTATGTCCAGATCAGTTCCAATTAAGCCCAACAATCTCTGCTCTGCCTTTCGCACCTTTCTTCGCTATATCCTGCTCATCCACATGCCACCCCCTGAAATGAATTCACAAATCATTATTTATACAAGACATCGACTTAGAAACAAGCATCTAAGTCGGCAAACAACCATAGGAGTATCCGCAAGATGAATAACACATCCGGTCGGCTATCACAAGAACATTCGCAGGATGAACAACTCATCCGGTCGGCTAAACAGAGCAATAACTTCATCCGGAAGAATAACTTCAATTCCGGGCTCTACCATCAATGCGGACCAACAACACAACCTAAACATGATTCAAGAACCTTCACAAGTCTGTCTGAATGTCCGGATACATCCGCACTTCCTCTGCTTACTGGGATCTCTTGTCTTCCTCATCCGGAACTTCAAGAACACAGTCTGTCGCCGCTGTCATAATGCAGGAGGTACTTCCGGACCTCCAAATCACACACAAATCAGGATGACACATCACAAGGACATCTCAAACACTCCTTCCAATCCGCAGATTATGATAATACAATTCCGGACCTCACCGGACCTTTTTGTGATCCTCTGTCACCTCCGGATACTTGCCGGACCCGGTTCTATACCGGCAGCCATAACTCCTTCAGATCTTCATGCGGACCTCTGAAATCTTAACTGTAGCATCTCAAGATTCATATCTACTAACCCTTTAATCCGCATCCTCCGGTTCTCATCCTATACAGTATATTTACCTTCTTCTCATCACTGTTCTTCACTGTTCCTGACTGAGGCTAATTTTCTCAATATCCTCAGCACAAAGCTCATCAAATCCTTCTTGTCAGTGCAGTATGAGTATGTTGACATCAATGACAACACTGGCTCACCTCATACTTGCCAACAATCTCCCCCTTTGTCATTGATGGCAACATATGATGTGAAAAACCATCAAGACAAGAACTTCTCTTTTCTGTCACAGCTCCCCCTATCAACAACAACTCTTCACATGTCTTCCTTTGCTGCTCCCCCTTTGATCATCAACCACTTGTTTTTCACATGTCTTCTCTCCCCCTTTGACATCAATGGCAAAGAGCTCATACTTGCAACTCTCATGCATCAGAATAATACCAGCTGCTCCCCCTTAGTTGCAGCTCCCCATTAGTCCGGATCACAAGATATGACTGTGATAGCCACCGGACTGATGCACATCAGTGCATCTTAGTTCATCACCGGAGGGGCCATGACCCCTAACTTCTCCCGGAGATATTCAAAAGAGTCCTTGGGAAGAGGTTTTGTAAAGATATCTGCAATCTGATCCTTGGAGGGAACATACTCCAATCTGACTTCTTCCTTGTTTACTTGTTCTCTCAAAAAGTGAAATTTGATAGATATGTGCTTAGTCTTAGAATGCAATACCGGATTCTTGGAAATATTAATTGCACTTGAATTATCACAGAAAATTGTAATAGGCTCCTCATATTCAACTTTGATGTCTCTTAGCATCTGCTTCATCCACAAGATTTGAGTGCAACTACCTGCTGCTGCAATGTATTCTGCTTCAGTTGTAGACAGAGATATTGCATCTTGTTTCTTGCTTAGCCAAGAAACCAATCTCTTCCCCAAAAAGAATGCTCCACCACTAGTGCTCTTCCGGTCATCCACATCTCCTGCCCAATCTGCATCTGTGTAAGCATGAAGAGAGAAATCCGGATCTCTAGGATACCATAGACCATACTCAACTGTCCCTTTCAAGTATCTAAAAATTCTTTTGATTGCCATAACATGAGATTCTCTAGGATCAGCCTGGAATCTTGCCACAAGACCAACAACTTGCATTATATCTGGTCTAGTTTGAGTGAGATACAACAATCCACCAATCATTGATCTATACTTTGTCTGATCTGCCTTTGGAGAATCATCATCTTTGCTTAACTTACATCCGGTTGCCATAGGAGTGTTCATAGGCTTTGAGTCTTCCATACCAAATTTTTTTAACAATTCTTTCACATATTTGGTCTGAGAGATGAAGATCCCTTCTTTTGTTTGAGTAATTTGCAGACCCAAGAAGAAATTCATTTCACCAAGCATAGACATTTCAAACTCACTTTTCATCTGATTTGCAAAAGTTTTACACATACTATCTCTTCCTCCAAAAATGATATCATCCACAAACACTTCAACAATCAGAATGTTTTCATGATCAATTTTGAAATATAAGTTGCTGTCAGCAGTACCTTTGTTGAATCCAATCTGCACAAGATGCTTATCCAACCTTTCATACCATGCTCTTGGGGCTTGCTTCAATCCATACAAAGCTTTCTTCAACTTGCAGACCATATCATTATTATCAGACAATTGAAATCCATCCGGTTGTTCAATGTAGACTTCTTCTTCCAGATCACCATTTAGGAAGGCAGACTTGACATCCATCTGATATACCTTGAAATCTTTGAAGGCAGCAAATGCAAGAAGTAATCTGACTGCTTCAATTCTTGCTACCGGAGCAAAAGTTTCTTCAAAGTCAATTCCTTCTATTTGAGAGTAGCCTTTGCAGACCAATCTAGCTTTGTTTCTGATTACTTCACCAGCTTCATTTAGTTTGTTCCGGAAGACCCACTTGGTTCCAATTACATTCCTGTCTCTAGGTCTGGGAACAAGATCCCAAGTATGATTTTTCTCAATTTGCATCAGTTCATCTTCCATTGCTTTGGTCCAATTTTCATCATTGCAGGCTTCATTTATTGTTTTAGGTTCAATCTTTGAAATCAGACAACATTCATTCTGATCTTGAGCAATATTCCTTCTAGTTTGTACACCTTTGCTTCTGTCACCTATGATCTGATCTTCAGAGTGATTCAGTTTTACATACCTTGGAATTTTGGGAGTATCCAGTACTGCTGTTTCTTGATCAGGCTCATTCAAACCTAACTCTTCTTCCTGATTTATCGGATCAGGCTGACTCTGTTTCACCGGAGAGGATTGAGTTCCTTGAACACTATCTTGGTCATCTTCATCAAATTCATAAAATCTTGAAGGCTTCTCAATTCCTTCATCAACCTTTACATTGGTACTTTCTATCATCTTCCTCAATCTCTTATTGTAACACCGGTATGCTTTGCTTTGAGTGGAGTAGCCCAAGAAAATTCCTTCATCACTTCTAGCATCAAACTTTCCTAGATCTTCATCTCTTTTAATATAACACTTGCTACCAAATACCCTGAAATATTTCACAGTAGGAGTGATGCCAAACCAAAGTTCATAGGGGGTCTTACCGGTGTTGTTTCTGATTTGAACTCGATTGAGAGTGTAGACTGCAGTGCTGATAGCTTCTTTCCAAAACATTTGAGGAACATTTGCTTCCAACATCATTGTCCTAGCAGCTTCCTGGATGGTCCGGTTCTTTCTCTCAACTACTCCATTCTGCTGTGGAGTCTTAGGAGCAGACAACTGTCTCCTTATACCCTGTTTCTCACAAAAGTCAATGAATTCACCAGATGTAAATTCACCACCTCTATCAGACCTTAGACACTTTAGTTTCAATCCGGTTTGATTCTCCACCATAGCTTTGAAGATTTTGAACTTCTCAAAAGCTTCTGATTTTTCTTTTAGAAAGGTAACCCACATCATCCGGGAATGATCATCAATTAACAACATGAAATATCTATCACCTTGCTGACTCTTGATTCTTGTCGGACCACATAGATCAGTATGTACTAATTCCAACAATCCGGTAGAAGACTGATCTTTGCTTTTAAAAGAGACTCTGCTTTGTTTGCCTAACTGACATTCTTTACACACACTGTTTGTAGGTTTTATCAACTTTGGAAGATCTCTCACAGCCTGAGTATTGCTTATTTTGATGATGTTATCAAAATTTACATGACACATTCTTCTATGCCATAACCAACTCTGATCAATTTGAACAAACAAACAACTTTTATTTGAACCAACCAGATGAAAGATGTTACCTCTTGTCTGAGTACCGGATGCAATTTCAGTTCCGGAGCTTGTAAAGATTCTGCATTTTCCATTCTTGAACTGGAGATCATAGCCTTTGTCCACTAACTGACCAACACTGAGAAGATTGTGCTTCAATCCTTCAACATATAGTACATTACCTGTTTTGCTCTTACCATCAAAGGAAATAGTTCCCCTACCTCTGATTCTGCCAGCAGAATTGTCACCAAACTTTACCATTCCTCCTTCATATCTTTCCAAGTCTAAGAACTTATTCTTGTCACCAGTCATATGGTGAGAGCATCCACTGTCAATAACCCAATCATCCTTTTCTTCCACTTGAGCAGCCAAGGCTTTTACAACAACTTTGTGATTGACAGATTCAGAGAGCAAGGAATCTTCTTCCTTGATGGCTATAAACACCCACTCATTTCCGGATTTGCTTCCTGGATCTGATTCATCATCTGTTACTCCTTCATTGTCATCTTCTTCATGAACATAATAGCAATTCTTTTGAAACCTTTGTCTGTGAGTATTAGATCTTGCAGATCTCTCCGGACATCTTGAGGCAAAATGACCAATCTTATTGCAGTTAAAACACTTAAAGGGTAGTTTTCCTTCATACTTACCGGATCCTCTTGGCAGTCTCTTTGCAATGAGGGCTTCAAGTTGAGCTGTTTCTGCTTCTTCTTCTTCCATGTCTCTTCTTGCTTGATCATACCATGACATTTTCCTTGATGAGTTTTCACCCGGATCAAATCTCTGTTTGCCTTTCACATAGGCACTGGCTTTGAAAGCAGATTCAGTCTTGGGAGGATCATCTCCAAACTCGGTCATTTCAAATGCAGCTAGTTTGCCAGCCAGTTGTTCTCTTGTGACTGTTGTGTGGGCTCTGAATTCATCAATGGCAGCAACTTTGATTTTGTAGGCAGCAGGAAGGGATCTTAGGATTTTGCAGACAATCTCATTTTCATCTAGAGTTCCACCAGCATTTCTGATTCCACATACCAACTCATTTACTCTTGGCATAAAGGTAGTAATGTTTTCATCATCTCTCATTTTCAATCTTTCAAATTTCCCTTTCAGACTTTGCAACCTTGCACTTTTGACAAACTCATCTCCTTCATACAGAAGTTCCAGTTTAGTTAGGATCTCATATGCAGTTGGTAGGTCAATGACATTCGAGAGATCTGAGTCATTCAATGCGCTTAGAAGAGCTTCCTTGGTCCGCAGATTGTTTTCAACTTCTGTGGTTTCATCTGGAGTTGTCGGACCACCTTGTGGGGGTATATATGGTTTTGAAATCATAGCCAAGTATGCTTTTCCCATACATTCCAAATGACACTTCATGCGACCTTTCCAGAGAGTGAAGTTGGTTCCATCAAACTTCGGACTATCCTTCTTGTATGACGACATCCTGGATCACCTCAAGCGGTTAAGCTCCTATCAGAGGAACTTGGCTCTGATACCAATTGTTGGATCTAGGGCATACAACTGAGAGGGGGGGGGTGAATCAGTTGTATAGAACTTGTTCTCTTTCAAACACTTAATTCTCTGTTGTTAGTTAGCAGCATATCAAATAATCATTCATGGAAGCACAATACATAAACACAAGAGCAGATAAGCATCAACACATTAAACACCAAGATTTTGACGTGGAAAACCCGGTTAAGGGAAAAACCACGGGGTGATTAGCCCAAGAATTATTCTCTGTTAGAAGAATAAGGAAAAATGAATGGCACATGCCAATAAGGGCTCACTGCCCGAGCACACTGCTCACAAAGAGGCCCACTGCCTACAAGGAGACACACTGTCTACAAAGTGATAAAAATCACAGTCTTGAACTGGAGAACGACATCTCTACTATGTCCGGATCAGTTCCAATTAAGCCCAACAATCTCTGCTCTGCCTTTCGCACCTTTCTTCGCTATATCCTGCTCATCCACATGCCACCCCCTGAAATGAATTCACAAATCATTATTTATACAAGACATCGACTTAGGAACAAGCATCTAAGTCGGCAAACAACCATAGGAGTATCCGCAAGATGAATAACACATCCGGTCGGCTATCACAAGAACATTCGCAGGATGAACAACTCATCCGGTCGGCTAAACAGAGCAATAACTTCATCCGGAAGAATAACTTCAATTCCGGGCTCTACCATCAATGCGGACCAACAACACAACCTAAACATGATTCAAGAACCTTCACAAGTCTGTCTGAATGTCCGGATACATCCGCACTTCCTCTGCTTACTGGGATCTCTTGTCTTCCTCATCCGGAACTTCAAGAACACAGTCTGTCGCCACTGTCATAATGCAGGAGGTACTTCCGGACCTCCAAATCACACACAAATCAGGATGACACATCACAAGGACATCTCAAACACTCCTTCCAATCCGCAGATTATGATAATACAATTCCGGACCTCACCGGACCTTTTTGTGATCCTCTGTCACCTCCGGATACTTGCCGGACCCGGTTCTATACCGGCAGCCATAACTCCTTCAGATCTTCATGCGGACCTCTGAAATCTTAACTGTAGCATCTCAAGATTCATATCTACTAACCCTTTAATCCGCATCCTCCGGTTCTCATCCTATACAGTATATTTACCTTCTTCTCATCACTGTTCTTCACTGTTCCTGACTGAGGCTAATTTTCTCAATATCCTCAGCACAAAGCTCATCAAATCCTTCTTGTCAGTGCAGTATGAGTATGTTGACATCAATGACAACACTGGCTCACCTCATACTTGCCAACATGTCCACCATACCAAGCTTGTCTCGAAAGCACACAAACTTTATCCTGGAGAGGCTTGGTGAGAATATTTGTCATCTGCTCATCAGTGTTGATGTACTTCAACTGGATCGCTTTCCTCAATACCATATCTCTAATATAGTGGTATTTGATCTCAACATGTTTAGTTCTGTCATGAAACATTGGATTTACAGAAAGCTTCACACAACTTTGATTATCACAATGGATGATAGTCGGCTCCAATAATTGTCCAAACAATCCTGCAAGGAGCTTCCAAAGCCACACTACTTCTCGAGCTGCCACATAAGCTACAATATACTCAGCCTCTACGGTGCTCAGTGCCACTAAAGACTATTTCTTGCTACACTAGGATATCATCGCAGATCCCATACTGAAGCAACATCCAGAGGTGCTCTTCTGATCAGTAACATACCCTGTCCAATCAGAATTAGTATATCCATGTAGCTTCAAATCTACACCAGAAGAATATCTCAAGCCATACCCAACTGTGCCATCCAAGTATCTTAGGATATGCTTTGCTGCAACTAGATGTATTTGCCTTGGTTCACACATTAACTAACTAAGTGCACTCACTGCATCGCAAATATCTCCTCTAGTATTAACTAGATACATCAATGATCCAATCAATTGTCTATACATAGTAGGATCCACCAGATCTGAACTAGTTGCAACTTCTTTTAACTTCAACAAATTTATATCCATTGGTGTAGACATGGACTTGCAATCCATCATACCAAATCTCTTCAGGATGTCAATAGTATACTTCCCTTGACTTAGAATGATCTCATCTGGCTTCTACCATACTTCTAAACCAAGGAAGTAATGCAAGAGACCAAGATCCTTCATTTCAAATTATGAAGCTAACTCCTTGCATTTGATAATGAGGTGATCTTCTCTAGTAAGAATTAGATCATCAACATAGAGAACCAAGATTAATGCTTCGCCATCAATTACTTTGAAGTATAGGTTTGAATCAACATCATTCTTAGAGAAACCCAAGCTCATCAAGTATCGATCAATTCTTTCATACCAAGCACGAGGAGCTTGCTTAAGGCCGTACAAAGCCTTCTTCAGCCTGCAAACATGAGACTCCTTCCCATGTACTTCAAAGCCATCAAGTTGCTCAATATATACCTCTTCCTCGATTACACCATTTAGAAATGTTGTCTTCACATCCATTTGGTATATCTTCCATCCTTTAGATGTTGCAATAGTAATGATGGTCCTGATGGATGTTTAACGAGCAACTGGAGCAAAGGTTTCCTCATAATCTACTCCCTCTTTCTAAGAGAATCTACGAACCTAGCCTTATACTTCTCAATGCTCCCATTAGCCGCATGCTTGATCTTGAAGAGCCACTAAGAAGAAACAATAGATTTTCCTTCAGGTCTAGGTACGATGTCCCAAACATCATTCTTGAGGATGGATTGATACTCTTTAGCCATAGCATCTCTCCATACTTTCTGACTAGTAGCTTCCTCAACACTAGAAAGCTCAGACTCAATAATTTGACTCATGAATGCAACATAGCTTGAAAACTTGTGAGGTCTCTTGCTTTCTCTAAACATTCCTCTTGGGGCTGCAAACCTTTCTACTTCCTGCATTGTTTGCCTAGCCCAAAGTGGTCTCTTATGACCAATCACAATATCTATAGGCCCATCGGTAGGTTCCAAAGGCTCAACTGGATCATCATCTTCTTTTGGATCAGTAGCCTCCCTCTGAATCTTAGGAGTATGGTCAACTTCCATATCCTAAGGAGACTCCTAGTCTTCATTATGTATCTCCATATGAATGCCCTTTGATCTTTTAAATACAACATCCTCTTCAAATGTAACATCCCTGCTGATCTCAGTCAACTTCTAACCTGGAATGTAAACTCTGTAGGCTTTTGAAGTCTCACTGTAGCCCACAAATATTCCCTTCTTGCTAGATGGATCCAACTTTGTCCTTTTATCTTTCGGTACATGAACATACACTGGACAACCAAAGATCCTCAAATGACTTACTTCTAGCTTCACCCCTATGAAAGCTTCTTCAGGAGTCATGTTCTCCAAAATGTGGTGAGGGCTTCTATTGTAAACATAAACAACTATCCTAGATGCTTCAACCCAAAGGAAGGTTTGCATATCTTGGTCATGAATCGTAGCTTTGGCTGCTTCTACAATAGATTTGTTCTTCCTTTTTGCAACACCATTTTGTTAAGGATTGTAAGGTACACAGAACTCCCTCTTAATCCCTGCTTCAATGCAAAAGTTATGGAAGCTTCCAAAGATGTACTCTCCTCCATTGTCGGATCTTAGAACTTTGATCCTCTTCCTAGATAAGTTCTCTACCCGAGCTTTAAACTCTTTGAACCTCTCAAGTACTTCCTCAAATTCTTTAGATTTCAAGAAATAAATCCAAGTCTTTCCAATGCGCAACCTTTGCAAGTACCTTCATGCTCCTAGTTGAGTTTCGGAAGGCCCGTGACCATCTTCTCCATGGTTAGTAGAGCTCAGAAGTGAAGGTGAGCCAATCTTCTATGCCAAAGTTCACATGAACTTGATGAATCATGCAAAAAGGCCTAAATTGGATGAGTGCAAAGTCTGTGGAGACTCTCATGTCGAACTCCAATCACCTGAGCTGTCTTGATATTTGAGTTCTTCAGCTATGCAAGAACTTTACCTTTTGAAAATGCAACTTGGTACCCCTTATCTTCCATCTTTATGAAGTATGAGATGACGGATTCTCCTTTCGCCATCTTGATATGATGAAGTTGTTGTTTTAATGCAAGAGCTCGAATTGTGTTGTTGATCTCAAACATTTCCTCCAAAGTCTTGAACATCTCTCTTGCAGATTTTAACTTGGAAATGATTGGCACAATGTGATCTTTCACAAAATCAACCAACATCTTTTTCACCTTAGTGACATTTTTCTTCCATTGAGGCTTTTCATTCTCATCGGTTGGTTCGGGAACTTCGCCCTCCACGAACTCAACTAACTCATTTTCTTCCAAAGCGAGCATGACCCTAAACTTCCAACATGTGAAGTTTGATGAATCCTCAAGTCTATCTTCGATCTTGAGCCCGTTCACCATCTTGACGATAAGATAGATGCAATAAAAAATGAGAATAAGAATGGAGGATAATGCTTCTTGATTAAATCTGATCACAATCTTTCTTATACCCGCTCTGATACCATGTTGAGACATGGACCAGTTAGGACTCGAACCTAGGACCTTCCATTCGCTGCTGGAGTGCTCTACGACTGAACTATTGGCCCCTCTTGGACCAGTCCATCGTCGGTCCGGGTGTGGCTTATTTCCAACACCAACAAACTGTAGTTAGGAATGGTGGCCATTAAATCTTAGATTCAGTGGTTGCGAATAAATTTCAATGAGATCTCTATTCTTTTTCTTTGTAACAGAAACTAAAACAGGTGGCATTTGCTGCATTGAAATGAACTTAAATGTTACAGTATGATGAGTCATGCAACAGGCGATACCTTAGTTGTTTATTAGATGGGTAATGCTACAAGCCCGCATCTATTTACCAGAGCATCCATACTCATGGAGACTCTGGAGGAGTCAAATGAAGTTAGTGGCTGATTGGTTCTTCCACCAACTCAATCTGCAAGTACCATAGTACCAGGGATGGGTCAGTGATTTCTACAGTTGGCACTTCATGGTCATAATATTAGATTCTATGGAATAATCTATTTGTATACATAATATGGTTCATAGTTTCAGACTTAGATATACCGACAGAAAGATAACATGGGCTACTTATACTCAGAATACCAATAAAAACAACCACCCTCGAGGTTCTTGACGACTCTAATAGTTGTTCCAGGGGTGTGTTTAACAATCCAAATGCAATTGCCAGCTCCTCACTATGGTGGTAGAGGAAAAATTCTATGGTCTTCAATCCAACTACATCCAAGTATCGTTTTAATTCCTCTATCTTTCATCAATCTTCTCTACATTTGAGCCTCACCCCACCTGCCCACTTCAGCATAGGTGTTTGAGAGAAGAACATAATTTGCAGCATATTTAGGATCCGGCTCAAAAATAAGAGTTGCTGTAAGTACTCCTAACCTTATATTCGTATGTGGTCTACAGACACCAAGCAAACATGTCCACACACCAACCACAATTTTAATTGGCATTTTGATGATAAAGTTTAGAACTTCTTCAAGATAGCTAGAACGGCCAAAGTCAGCCATGTAGACATAATGTTCAATTGTAGGCAGAATGCAATAACTGTCAGTCATTCTATTTAAGTATTTACAGCCCTCACCCAAACCAGCATAGCTGCATTCTAATAAAACACAAGCGAAACTTAAATGATCAGGGTATGTTTCAGAGTGCTTCAGTAGTTCAAACAAGTTAAAATCATCTTTGTTAAAAGCATATCCTGCAATAATGGCGTTCCATGAGATGACATTTCTTTGAGGCATTTTGTCAAACAGTTGACGTGTCTTCTCTATGCTTCCACATTTTGCATACATGTCTACTAGGATGCTTGCAACTTTAACATTTGACAAACATCCTCATTCATTCATGCGTTGATGGAGGTCCATGCCCTGTTCCAAAGCTCCCATTTTGGCACAGGCTGGAAGGATGCTGGCAAAGGTTGTGAAGTTTGGTTTCCCACCTGCCAATTGCATTTGCTTAAATGTTTCCAAGGTTCTATCGACAAACCTATTCTGTGCATATCCTGAAATCATTGCATTCCATGAGACCACATTTCTCTTGGCATTTCTTTAAAAAGCATTAGTGTTTCATGGTGAACATCATTATGTGCATATCCTGTAATCATTGCAGTCCATGAAACTTTAAATTTTCTGAGTCATTTTGTCAAACAATTCCCATGGCTTGTGTATGTTTCCACATTTTGTACATATATCTAGCAGGGCATTTGTAACTACCGCATTTGAATTACGCTTTGACGGATGTTCACGCCCTGTTCAAAAGATCCCATTTTGGCACAGCTCTGAGAGAATGCTGAGAAAGGTTGTGGAGACTGGTTTTGCACCTGACAATTGCATTTACTTAAATATTTCCAAAGCCTTATCAGCAAACCAATTTTGTGCCTATCCTGAAATCATGGCATTTCACGAGATCACATTTCTACCATGCATTTCTTCAAAAAAACCTTAAAACCTTATCGACAACACTATTTTGTGCATATTATGCTATCATTGTAGTCCATGAGACCACATTTTCGTGAGGTGCAAGCCAGGAGCATGAGTCAATGTTGATTAAATTTGATGAAACAGTCTCAATGCTTCCCGAGCATTCCCATGTCTTGGGTAAGCTTCAATGACCGCATTCCATGAGAAGAAACCTCCGACTTAGAAATACCAACAGAAAAATAAGTTATAACAACCCTATGCAGAACCCTGAAGCGGCTATGTTGCTCTGCCTCTTCTCTGTCTAGTCAAAATGTTCACAGCATCCTATAGAATAATCTCAGTAGGCAGCTTATCATTGTTGTCACCCATTAAGCTCTCCTAATCTCACATCCTACTGTTTGGCCAATCTCCACAAGTACTGATTAGAATTAAAAATGAACACTTAAATCAACAAATACCAAAACTTCTGCCTTCTGATGGTTTTGCCTGATAAACTTCTCCAAATATGTCAAAGCATAATCACTCCCAAGAAGAAACATAACAGCAATTCTGTGGTCAGGTTTCACGCAACATATTGGTTCAAAGTGCTCTGTCCATAACCGTTCTAAGCTACACTGACGAAGTTTATTAAGGCCCTTTTGTTGCATGGTGGTTTTCCACTCAGTACTGCAGATCATCCTAGTTCAAGCTAATGAGACAATGAATAATTCAAATAACATTTAGCAAATTGCTTACATTAATGCCAACTCTGCGTACATGCATGAGACCAATATTTTCAAAGCTGCATCAACAAGAAATGGAAATTTACTAAACAATTTGTTTAATAAAGAATTTTCAGACATTGGAAGAGAATAACACAAAGCTTGTTGCACAGTAAGAAAAGATCTGTCATTAATTGGAGCAACTTCACAGAAGTCTTTTATTGACATAAAATGTCTCCAAACAACTGTTAAATCACAACTAATATTAACTTATGTCTCTTATATATTTCAGTAGCCAAACAACAGAAATTATTATACTTCAGTCCCCAAATGCCATAATCAGCAGTAGCACAATAATGATCAACTCATGCAATTGGCAATTGATAACTTCCAGCCAAAGCAACTTTTGTCTCTTTATGATGCAAATAATCCTCGACCCTGCAGATATCACACACCCTCTTTATACAGAGGAATAATACAACAGAAAAATAAAACCAATAAAGAATAAATGCTAAATCAACACCACATCGAACAGAGAAAGAAGAACATGTTAAGGAAAATGCTCAGCGTAACTCCAACAAAAAAATACTACCATTCCATTCCATTCAGAAGTGTTAATGTTTACATCAGTCTTGACTCCCAGAACTCTACAAAAAACAGCTTCTCCAAAAGCTACGATCCTCTATTTCTACTGCAGACTAGAGTCCTGTTCCTAATCCAATTCCACAAGCTAAAAAATAGCGACTTAACTGACAACTGGGGCTGTTTTGAAACAGTCAACAACAGTTTTAACAAATTACTAAATACAACAAAACAAACATCCCTCAAATCTTGCAGTGAACTCCACTAACAGAACGTGAAGGAGTAAGTGTAGGGAAGATGCTCCGCATCATCCTCCCCTTCTCTAAGAAAATCTGAACCTCTTGGTTTTGGAACTTTATGTAGATACAAACTTTAAGAAAGTAACAAACTAAAAAAATTAAGGATTTAACTATTACAATTCTTCCTTTCATGGTTATGCAGGATTGCTTTTATCCCAGGATGCTACTGCATCAAACATCCAGGTAAGAGTTTGGGTTAGATGGTAGAACCATCCTTTTGACTTGATGAACGAAGCCATGGCGTTTCCTTCCACCAAATTAGATATCTCTGTAAATCATCAAACTTTTTCTTTTTTTGCTTCCAACCTCCTATTAGATTTGAATTCGTCTTCCTATGCCAATTGGTACTCTTTCTCTTTCCCCAACTCCTTGATGGCTTAGTGGTCTTCCTCCATTGAAAATCATCATGGCTCTTTGCACTCATACCACCTTTTGTTGTACCTGCACAAAAACCATTAAAAACAGAAATAAGGTCAAGGGAATCAAAATCTCCCATATGTGCATCCTCCTCTGCATTATGCCATTTAGGCATGCTTTCCAATTCTTCTTTTATGAGGTCTTCATTTCCTATCTCTCCATGATGTAGTTCCCAAGGCACATCCTTTTTTGCATTGTCCTCATTTGTACCACAAATGAACATATCTCTATTTCTTACCTCCATCACTCTCATTCCTTCTCCAAGAAAGTGATGATCTTCTACTCTCTTTTCATCAATGATGAGATTCTCTAGACCTTCCTCTAGCTGCAGACATTCCTCTAACTACTTTTGGTTGATTGTGTTCTCTAAAACCAATAGGACTTCATCACATTTGGGGCTCCCAAAGATCTCCATCTTTGCTATAGCTTCCTCTCTAAAGTGGATTGCTTCCACTACTACAACATTTTGGGCCTCCTATTGTGATAGGCTGCATTTCTCTTCATTGCAGTCTTCCAACTCTTCTCCTCTTGTATTGTAATCTTCAATACTTTCCCCTTCTTCGGGGTAACACAACTCAACAACAACTCATCATCTTGATCCTCATCCCATTCATCCTCTGTCTCAAACTCTTTACAAATCTCATTTATTGGCCTCATATCCAATAACAATCTTGCCAACTAATCGAGGGATTTAAGCTTTCCCCGCTCCAAAAATTCTATCCCTTGGCTAATCCTTACCTCTACGGCTTTTCTCTTTGAAAATAACTCTTGCTCACAAGGTGAGTATTTATCCTTACTATTCTTTTTCACCCTTTCAGAACTCTCCAATGCCTTTGCAGTAGATTTATTTTTCTTTGTCTTCTTATTGCTACATACTTCATTCTCCTCCAACAACCACTTTAACTCCTCCAACTCATGCTCTAATTTCTACAAATCTTTTTGTTGGTCCTTTGTTTGCTTCTGACTCCGCCTTTCTCTTATTTTCTCTTCCAACCTACTTATCCAATTTCTTACATTATGACAAAACTCCATCTTTGCATTCGTAACCATAACCACAGCTGCCCCTTAAACCATCAAAACTCACCTCACAAAGTCTTCTACCAGAACTCAAGCTATTTCATGCATGACAGTAGTCTTTCCCCATTAGGCCTATCCAGAAAAAATAAATGCTCTTTCAACCTTTACCTATTTAGCTACAAATCTAGCTTCTCCTTTTCCCTTCTCGGCATTATATTGCTAGTCTTCATCCCCTCTAAGAAGTTACACAAATTTAGAGAGCAAAACTGCAAGTTAAAACTCCTTAGGCCAATACAAAAATAACTTTAATCCTTAACAATCTTCAACGCAAGCAGCCGCACTTAGCAAAAAGCAGACGCTTCCAGCTCTCATAAAATTTATCTCCCGACTCCTAGCACACTTCCAACAATGAAGAAATGGGAGTCCTAACACACTTCAATGATGGAGACAAAGACAGATACTACTGCTGAGCAAGCAATGCTCTTGCATTGCTTTTATTTGGCACAAAGACAAATGTTACTCCACCAGGTCTCGTTTGGTGCTCTGATACCAAATGATGCAGATCATTCTCAGACCCTACAGATATCTCACACCCTCTGTATACGGAGGAATAATACAACAGAAAAATAAAACCAATAAAGAATAAATGCTAAATCAACACCACATCGAACAGAGAAAGAAGAACATGTTAAGGAAAATGCTCAGCGTAACTCCAACAAAAAAATACTACCATTCCATTCCATTCAGAAGTGTTAATGTTTACATCAGTCTTGACTCCCAGAACTCTACAAAAAACTGCTTCTCCAAAAGCTACGATCCTCTATTTCTACTGCAGACTAGAGTCCTCTTCCTAATCCAACTCCACAAGCTAAAAAATAGCGACTTAACTGACAACTGGGGCTGTTTTGAAATAGTCAACAACAGTTTTAACAAATTACTAAATAAAGCAAAACAAACATCCCACAAATCCTGCAGTTAACTCCACTAACAGAACGGGAAGGAGTAAGTGTAGGGAAGATGCACCGCATCACTTTACCGTAATGCAGTTAAGATTCATCATTTTAATGAACCTTGTTGCTCAAACAAAGTTATAATTGGTAAGGACCGGAGCAAATTTAAGAGATGGAAATCTACACATTTTTGGAAGTGATGCTGAAAAGAATTATCTTGTAATTTTGAAACCAAAAGCTCATGCTATTGACATTAAAGTAAAAATTGGTTGTAGATCTGGACGTCAAACCTCCTGCATTGCTATCAAATCCTATAAACGAAAGTCGGTGTGTAGATACATGGTTTTGACCATATTAGCTATGTTTTGAAAAAAGAGTGCGAGAGGCTCCAAATTTAATTGGATTGGAATTTGGAAAAAAATAGTTTTTGGATGAGGCTTAGTGATTACTGGGATACTTTCAAATGATTTTCAGATTTGTGGAGGATCGGAAGCCTTAGGAGGATTGGGGGACAAATTTGTAAACTATTGTAATAACTTATATAATTTGTAAAATATGATTAAGGAATTCTAGACTAGCATGCAAATGCAAATTCAAGCAAAGTGGAAGGATTTGCAACGTTATTAAATTGTATAAAAAAAGTGTTGGAGTAAATAGGGTTTTACCGATTTCCATTGCTTAAGTTTACTTACGCATCCAACTTTATTATTTAATTATTAGGGGCATATTAGTTTTTTAGTTTAAAAACATTGGGTTGGTTGCTTCCACCTGATTTCACCTTGCACTTATAAACAAGGCAATGTACATTATTTTTTGCATTTCATTAATATATTTTTCATCCTCTGGTGAAATAGCTTTTAGTATTGTGGAGGATTAATCTGGAGGTTGTGCTTGATGACACCAACATGGTATCAGAGCGGACTATCTGCAATGCCTTGGGTTGAGAGTTTTCATCAGTGAATTGGTGAAATCGTTATCATTTGCCTGCAAATTTAAATTTTGGATTTCTGGTTTTGCACCAGCACAGCAATCTTCTTTCTATTCTTGATGAGCTGCACTCTGGCACACTTTCGATTGTGCAGGCCCAAACGGATAGGAGGAGGACGTTGGAGGGATTTCCCAGGCCACTGATTGGCTGATTCATTTTAAAAGTTTTGCAATAATATTGAGGGTTTTCCATATTAATGGCAAAGTCTCAAACTTCTGGCAGGAAGACGTGAGAAGCTTTTCCATCCATTGGCCCTTTTTTTTTGCAAATATATTATTTTGACTTCAGACATTCTAAAGTTGCAGCGAAACACATATTTTGGCTTCTGATCTTCATTGAGGAGCAGCGATATATACTGGAACAGTGATATTTGGAGCATCCATTTTGCACGGCACTCATTGGTCGTTTCAAACCTTGATATATATATATTTTGCTGCAGACTTCATTATTTGTAAAGTTTGCACAATAAATATTTAATGTTTTTTAATTTCTGTGCGTGAGAACTCCCACGGTGGGCCCCCGTCGCTTGTTTTTTTTGGGGCGTGGGCAGGGACCTTTTGTCCCACATTGCTGGGGAACAGTCTATCCAATTCACAATGCCATAACGGTTTTGCAGGGCACGTTTAATCTGAAATGACGTGATGGTTCTTCCTCCAACAGACCCGGACAGCCTGCCTCAAAAGATGTGTGGGTACCACCTCCTCCAACATAGCGTACCCTGTACCGTAAATAAATTAACGCCCAAAGTTTTTTGTTCTATTTAATATCGCATTATTATTATTATTATTATTATTATTATAATATAATTAATATTTAATATTATAATATAATAAATATAATTAAAGAAATTATATTATTATCAAAACAATAAAAAATATTATGGAAATATAATTAGGTTTAGGGTTATTTAAAAAATTAGAATAGGGTTTCAATTAAGGTTATTAGTCATTGCTTTGTTAATTAACCCTAATTGAATCCCTAACCTAATTTTTTAAATAACCCTAAACCTAAGTAAAATTTTAACCCATTAAACTGAACCCGAATAACTATAACCCTACATCTAACCCTAACACTACTTCTAATCTTGCTACATTTAACTTCTAACCCTGTTACATTTAACTTCTAACCCTGTTACATTTAATGTTAGATATTATATATAATTTTTTATATAATTCTAACTACATTATATAATTGTAAGAATTATTATAATTATATAATATATATTAGACATATTATTATAATATATTATATAATAATTTTATATATAATATAATACATATAATATATAATGTTAATTAAATTTTATATTATATTATATATAATTATAATTATAATTATAATTATATTTATGATTAGAGTTAGGGGTTAAAATTATGGTTAGGGTTAGTATTTAAAACCAGTTCATTATTATCTTAGCATAACTACCCTTTAAAAAAATGTTAAAAGTTTCATGTATTTTCTTTTAACTTTGGGATATTTCACATCAGGTTTCATAAATTAACAACTAAAATCATAAACAAAATACAATTTCCAACTGACTGTACAATTTAAAATTGAATTTTTAATTAAGAAAGATTTTGAAAGGGTCTCAACGTTTTACAAAGTTCAAAAAAGTTTAAAGACAACAAAACAGCTCTAAGACATAGATAATTTAAAATTGATTAGGTGTTATAATATTAATAATACTATTAAAAATATAGGGTTCTACACATTTTATTTTATGAAATTAGATTATTTTTGAGATTTCAATTTTATTTACTGAAGAGTTAGAAATCTAGTATTTCAATTTTATTTACTCAAAAGTTAAAAATATACACTATGATGAAAAATATTTAGCCATGTTATTACATTTTTTAATTTATTATTCAAATATACAATATTTTAATGCATTTTAAATTATCATCTAGTATTAATATTATTACATTTTAATAGCTTAAAGTTTAGTTTTGTAGTTAAGGAAATATTTTAGTGCTATTTTATTTTTACCAAATTAAATTATTTTTGAGATTTCAATTTTATTTACCAAGACATTTCAAAATGAGTTCACATAAATTTAGTTCTGAAACATAATAGTTACAAATTTGAAATGATAAACAATTCTTTATCTTTAGAAAAAATTATTACTAAATGACAATATTAGATTAATTAAAATAACTAATCATGTTCTCTAAAAGTACTTACTATTATTACTTAAAAAATAAACAAAAAATTAAGTGACTAAAACTCTGTAGTGATATAAATATGAATATGTCATTGTTATTATATTATGTAATTATTCCTCAAACTTACAATATTTTAATGCATTTTAAATTGTAATAGTATTCAATATTATTACATTTTAATATCTTAGGCAGACATTTCAAATCTCTCCACACCCAACTAGGGTTAGGGTTATACACATTTTATTTTATGAAATTAGATTATTTTTTAGATTTCAACTTTATTTACTCAAGAGTTAAAAATTTAGAATTTCAATTTTATTTAGTCAAAAGTTAGAAATATACAGTATATGAAAAATATTTGGCCATGTTATTACATTTTTTTATTTTATTATTCAAATTTACAATATATTAATGCATTTTAAATTATAAAAGTATTAGTATTATTACATTTTAATATCTTAAGGAGACATTTCAAATCTCTATACACCTGGGCTAGGGCTCTCGACATAAATACAAATATGTAGGTTAGTTTTATAGTTAAGGAAATATTTTAGTGCTATTTTATTTTTACCAAATTAGATTATTTTTGAGATTTTAATTTTATTTACCCAATACATTTCAAAACGAGTTCACATATAAATTTAGTTACAAATTTGAAATGATGTGAAGGATATATTTTGGGAAAGAAGCACAGAGAGTAATTCCCAGCTAGTAAGTCAGTCAGAGCAAATGCACCATTGGAGATTGGTCACTCAGATTTGTGTGGACCAATGCAAATATCTTCAATTGGTGGATGTTTTTATTTTTTTACATTCATTGATGATTACACCATAAAAACATGGGTGTATTTTTTGAAACATGTAAAAAATGATGTTTTCAAGTTTTTTAAATCAATTCAAAGCTCTTGTTGAGAAGAAAAGTGGACACTATATCAGGGTTCTATGAACATATAGAGGTGGAGAATATATCTTTATTGCTTTCCTAAATTTTTGTAAGGATCATGGAATATACAAGCAACTTACTGCTAGGCACACACTTCAGAAGAATGCTTAGAGAGAAAGAATAGAACAATTATGGAAATGGACAAAATTATGTTGAAGGCCAAACATTTTCCAAATGAGTATTGGGCAAATGTTGTAGCATGCACAGTCTACATAATTAATAGATGCCCAACTAAGAGTGTCATAAACATCATTCTAGAGGAAGCATGGAGTGGAACAAAGCATGGTATTTCTCATACGAGTGTTTGGATGTGTGGCCTATGCACATGTCCCAGATGAATTGAGAAAAAACTTGGATAACAATGGGGAAAATGTATATCTTTATAGGATACAATGAGGATACAAAAGCCTATGCACATGTCCCAGATGAATTGAGAAAAAAATTGGATAACAATGGGGAAAATGTATATCTTTATACGATATAATGAGGATACAAAAGCTTACAAATTATATAATCCAATAACTAGAAAAGTGACAATCAACAAAGATGTGCAATTAATAGAAGAAGAAGCATGGGATGGAAGTTTGGAGAAAGAACTGAATATTCTAATAGATTTACCACAAGATGATAGTGAAGCATTGACTCCAACAAATATTCCTTCTATGGTACCTCCTTCCACACCCATTCAATCTCAATGAAGTGGTCCACAAGTGACACCTTCATCAAGTAGAAGGACATCCTCACACATTCAAATAAGTAATCCATAAAGTGAACACTAATAAAAATCACAAGGTACACTTGAAGCTACACTTTCTTCAATAAGCATTCTAGGTGCAGGACTATCAAGTCCAAATTCTACTAGATCTACTTCAAGTGATATGTTAAATCCAACACTAGCAAGTTTAAGGAGACAAAAAATAAGAAGTTTGAAGAATATCTATGATCAAACTAAAGGTGAAAATAATTCTAGTATGCTTTCTCTTTTTGCTTTATTTTCACAATTAGATGATCTAGTTCACTTTGAAGATGCAATTAAAGAAGAAAATTGGGCATAGGCCATGGATGAAGAGATTGATGCTATAGAGAAAAATCATACATAGGATTTAGTGGATCTTCCAGATGGAAAAGATGTGATAAGAGTAAAGTGAGTATACAAGAACAAGTTTAATGTAGAAGGAGATGTACAAAAGCCTAAGGCTAGACTTGTAGTAAAGGGTTATTCACAATAACTTGGAGTTGACTACAATTAAATATTTTTTGTTGTAGCTTGTCTAGACATAGTAAGAACCACATTGGCAATTACAGCTCACAACTAGTGGCCAGTATACCAAATGGTTGTAAAATATACATTTTTAAATGGTTTCTTAGAAGAAGAAGTATATGTGGAACAACCACAAAGATATGAGTGTTGGATATAAGGTAGATAACTGAGAGGGGGTGGGGGGGTGAATCAGTTATCTCAAAATTTCCTTAACTTTCTATTTTTTTTTATCTTAATATTCAGTATTGCATCAAAACATGAAAGTATATGTAATCATAAGAGTAGAAATAAAATCAACACACATAACACAAGTATTTTTATGTGGAAACCCTGTTAAGGGAAAAACCACGGGGTGACTAACCCAAGATTGTATTCTTTGTTAAAAGAATAAAAGAGTACAAAATGGCACTTGCCAATTAGGGCTCACTGCCCGAGCACACTGCTCACAAGAGGCACACTACCTACAAGAGACTCACTATCTATAGAACTTACAGAAGATAATCAAGTGTTTGAACTGATGAGAAGCATCTACAAATGCAAGAGTTCAGTTCTAGTTAGGCACAATACACTGATCTGATGCACTTCATTCTTCCCCTATTTTAATGTTGCTGCTCTGTCACATTTGGACTTGAATTTCTGCTTTTCTTCACACTTTATTTCATCATATATTCACCACACACTTACATGCTAAAATCTATTTGTTTTATATATCAACATCAAGGATTTTTATCAACTTTCTAGTCGGCAACCAAATCACTCAATATATTTGCAAGTTACTGATCTATCGGCTGAATCCATGCTTGATTTGTGATGCGTATAAAAAACATAGGCATAGATGTGATTAATCATGTCAGCTAACAGTGTATACTCCCACAAGTTGCTTGATCAACACATTTTACTCAGCTGGATTGAAGTCTGATACTCTGTCAGTCAGTTCTTTCTTTGCATGCTCTGTCTGACTAGAACCCAACACTCAGATGCTCATATCTTTTTCATGCTTTATCACTTGAAGCTAAATCTTTGGGATACAGTAGTCATGATACCCCTCTTGACTTGTCCAAGTCTACAACTTGCCGAGTTAGACCATCTAAGAGATCTGGACTTGATTGTCAAACCTTGTTACATACTATGTTCTTGTTCACTAGACCAAAACAATCTTCAATCTGACTTCTGGTATAGGCATACTATGTACTGTGGATGTGTGGGATAGACTTTGTTGCCATCAATGACAACACTTATGAAGCCACACATTGTCTCTTGCCAACAATCTCCCCCTTTGGCATTGATGGTAACACTTAGTGAAAAATGGCTAAGTGTCACAGTGAACTCCCCCTTGGCTGATGCTCTGTCTTTTCCACTATTATACCGAAACTCCCCCTTAGCTAGATTCCACATTTTTCACTACTCTCCACTACCCTTTTGACATCAATGGCAAAGGGCAGAATCTGCATACCAAAATTATACAAAAATTATTCAATACATGGCCACATAAATCATATGTTATACTTACATATACTTAAGTATATCCACATAAGTAGTTTGTAGCTGGATGAACTCTGTGGCCCAGCTCTGCTTCATCCTATCCAAAATGGAGATGTGACCACTCAATAAAAATGTATTTGCTTATGCCCTTCTTAAATCTACCGGATCACTAGTCCGGACTGTGGTTTGAGCATTTGTCAAGGCCTCATGCATTGCCCCTAGCCTAGGGATAATTATCCCTCTGACCTCACCCATTTTGTTTATTATGTTCTTCTTTTCTTTGTCCAACCTCTTTATTTTATTGATGATAACAATAGCCTGGCATTCTTGATTCATTAGAGAGGTAGTAAGGGGATCAAAATTCTGAGATAAACTTGACAGTTTACCTTCTTGTTCTTTCACTTTCTTCTTAATGTCCTCTGTCACTTTGGGCCAAGATAAACAAAATTTATATATGTCCCCACCATTTTTAAGAGCATTTTCAACGCTCTTTATTCCAATGCCAAGGGTCCTCCTATCATTAGCAATAAGTCCTTGCACTTCAGTGAATCTCTTTCCTAGAAACTCCTTCCAGACCTTTGCTTCTGCTGATTTCTCTAGAGATTCAAAATGAGTGCTAACAGAATTTACCAAAGATTTCAAGTTATCGGATGGTGAGGCTGAAGGATCCTTTTGGAAGGATGGCATGATCTTTTCCAGCATCCCAGATGCAATCTCCAAAAGTTCATAGTCTTCCATGTGAGATTTTAGGAGTTTTTCTTTTGCTTTGGCTTGAGCAAAAGATGCTATTTTTATTTTCTGAACTGCAGAAAGAGAGTCAAAATTTAGTGGCCCTTGAAATAGCTTAGGTTCATCTATCTCCATCATTTCTCTATTTAGGAAGTTCTTCACTGACTCTACAGTATCTCTTGCTGATGATTGAGTCTTCTTTTCTTTTGGGATATCAGAATAGTCATCATTAGTCTTTTTTGCTTGTTCTTCTTCTTTTCCCTTAACCTCCTCTTCTTGACTCACTTTCTCCTCTTTTCTACCTTCTCCTTCAACTTCAAAATCTAGAATGTCTGCAATGGGATCCAGAGGAGAGATGTCACCTGTGTTTACTGCTTGATGAACTTCCTCTTCTGGAACAGAGGAGTCTAAGTCCTCAGACTTTTCTTCATCTATTTTCTTTAATCCTTCAACATCCTTGTTAGAAAATTCTTCATCAATTACTTTTAATCCTTCAACATCCATGGTAGAAGGTTCTTCATCTATTTCCTCTCCAATAGGAAGATTGAATCTTTTGAAAGCATTCTGGAGGATATCTTTCATTTCTCTTGCTACTTGGTCAGTTTCTCCAAGCATAAGTTTATTCATTCTTGCTTTACTCTAGAACTCATCCTTACAGTCCTTGAAAATCATGTCCATTTGTTTTGGAGTGATAGAAGGATAAAGCTGAATTGCTATTTGTTCCCGAATCTCTAAGTCTTTTTCCTTTGCATTCTCTTTCTCAGTTCGAGTACTTTTTATAGACTCTTAGGAATTAAGGATATAATTTCAATGAAATCTTTATTGTAAATGTTCAAGTACCTGATAGTAGCTTCTTAAAAAATTCTCTTGTTAGTATCACTATATTCATCATAGAACTCTGTTACTAGCTATAGGTTCCCATCCACAGTAACTGCCTTGATGATGTCATCAATGGAAAGAGTGGGCTTTTCAACAAATTCCTCTACCTTTTCTTCCTCATTTTTACTAGTAGAGAATTTCTCAAAAGTTTTCTTCTTCATTTTCTTGATTTCCTCACTAGATTTTGTTTCTTCATCATCTTTAAGGCTTTTATATGTTCTTGTGGCTTTGGTCTTCATCCTCTTTTCTCCTTTTCCAGATGTCTTGACTTCCAGTTTGGTGGCCCTTGAGCTTTTAGGAGTGGCAGGTGCAGAGCTCTTGGAAGACCTAGTCTAAGAGGGGGCTTGTACCGGAGTGTCTCCTTTCTTTGCTTCTTGTTTCTCTTTCTTAGCCTTCTTCATCTTCTCTTTATTTGCATCCATAGCCTCCTTTGATAGGCCAAATCTTTTAGCAATTTCCTCAACTTCCCTTCTTACTTTCCTCTTTATTTCTGGCTATCTTAACTCAACATGTATTTTTATACTTAGCTCTTCAAAGGTTCCAAACCTTTCTACCTCACTGTCCTTGGACTGGCTTAGCAGATGTTGAATATGAAGCTCCAAGATTTTTTCATCGACTTCATATCCCATAGGCATTATCCACACAGTCCTTGGCTCAACTGCCTCCATTAGGCATTGGTCAGTGTCAACCATGAAGCACACTATCTCCTTGTATTTATCAACTATGGATTGAGGTATTCTTTCTCTGGCTTACATCATGCTTTGGAAGTTTTTAAAGTAACCCCAAAGGGTTGTTTTTTGAGCTTGAGCATCACCAAGTCCATACATATAATCTCTAATCTAGATAGCAACCGGTTTATCATTTTGCCAAACCCAACCATGTGATCCAGGTTGCTCATTCATATAATAGAAGAATAGGCATAGTATTAGGCTACCATATTTAAAGGAATTCTTCTTATCCTTTTTGATCTTTCAGAGGTTTTCCAACAGTTGATTTAGAAGAAGCTCACATAGATCATAGTCTGCATCATCCCTCAACATTTGATATGCTGCATAGATTGTTGTGCCAGACACATAATTCTCCCTGCTTGAATGATAGATTTTGTACTCAATTATCATTGAGGCAAACTTGACATCCGGATCTGTGATGTCATCTATGGTCATTACTCTTTTATCAAACTTAGATCTGGTGGCTTTGGTTACTATTTGGTTCTTCACAAATTTAAGTGTAGGTAGCCCACCAGATGAGTGTAGTCTAGTCATAGCCCTAATGCCATCTTTGGTTATCTTTAAAGGCCTCATTAGCCACATGAAATTGTCATGCATCCTACTTAGAATATACCAGACCCATTCATCCTCTGTAAAAGATAGAAAATGTATGCAATGTTCAAAGTGTTTGTCTCTTAGGGTCTTGAATTTAGGTCTAAGTTCAAAATTTTCATCCATTAACTGATTTTGAAAGATGTCAATAAATTTTGAGTCTCCAAAATCTTTGATGTTCGCATGGATATAAACCCTAACATCTTCTACATGCAATACTCCGTGCGGAATACTAGAAAATGTGCCTAAAGGATCAACTTTTAGAGATTTATAAGGGTGTTTCTTGAATTTAGGATGTGGCCTATCAGTGATCTTGACAACCATTGGAGTAGCCATTTTGCAAGAGATTCAGAGAGAGATTTTTAGAATGGAAGTACCTTTTCATGCTTTAGGGATTGAAATAGGAGCCGAAACAAATCGCTGATTGAATTCGATTTTCCAATTGATCTTGAGTGAATTGTAGAAACTTTGTTGCAGAGCTCTTCTTTTCTTCTTCGTGAGTGTAAGTGTGCAAATAATGAGTGAAAGAACCCTTTTATCCTTGTACAAACCCTAATTTCCTTTTGTAATAAATGTAGAACTTAAGTTATCCGGTTGCCCTATTTTGAGAGAGAACTTCTCGAATCACTATGCTGAACTTAGAATCATTTTCAGTGAGGATTGATAATGTATCTTCTTTTCTTCAATCATGCCATGGGTCCATAGATCAAAGCATTTCAAGTTTGAATCATACCAGATCTGTTTGTGAAAATCCTACTTTACCAGATAGCTGTCGGAACCGGATTAACTTGAGTGGTTAGAAATCTTTCAAAACTTCATGCGGATCTTTCACACTTTGACTGAAGGTTATCTAGATGTTTTCTTTGAGAACCCTTTAATCCGCAGTGACAGATGTTTACTCAATGTGTCAAATTTAGGCACTAGCTAACTGGCTGGGGGAAATTGTTTTTCTCTGTGACTCCTCCTGAGCCAGAGCTCACTTTTTAATTTCCAGAAGGAATATCAGCACCGGATTCTGATGCAGATCCATCTCCAATATTTTTTGTACTCTTCTTTACCCAAATCTTGCTCATCTCCTTTTGAACTTCATCCGTATTCACTTTACCTTTTCCCTTATCTTGTTTCTGATTATGTTGCATCGGACCTTTTCTGTCCTGATTTCTGCTTCTGCAGAATTTGGCAATATGACTAGATCTATTGCAATTGTAATAGACAACATTTCTTTGCTTATTTGATTGATATACTCTTGATCTGCATTGATTAGCCATATGTCCCATTCTATTGCATACAAAGCATCTACCATTGAATGAATTGTTTATTTGCATATTTCTGCATTCATGAGATTTGTGACAATACCTTTTGCAGTTGAAACATTGTCCAGAGAAAGATGGATTATTCTGATTCATTCTCCTCCTGCATTGAGTTTCTCTATGACCGAAATTGTTGCAATTGAAGTAGTATCCATTGAAGGATGGATATCTTTGGGCATTTGGTTGCCTTACCGGAGGTCTTCTAGGCCTGTTTCTTTGATTTTCTGATCCAAAGTTCTTCTGACCGGATCTAGAGCTTTCACCTTTCTCATATCCCAAGCCACGCTTATCATCTATCCCCTTTTAGCTTTCAAGAAGAACTTCAAGTTGGGCTAAGCTTATCTTGAATTTTTTTTTGTAGTCATTTGCAATTTGAAAATCTTGTTTAAGAGTGTCTATCTGATTCTCAAGTTGTTCTTCATTGTCTCTAGCTTCTTCAAGATCAGATTCAAGATGCCTAATTATTCTGTCCATTTTGTGGCAGTCCTCTATTTTCTCCTTGAGAGATTGTTTTAGATTATCTTCAATCTTTCTTTTTTCTTCAATCTCTTGGGTGAACTTCATAACTCTTGATTCCATTTCATGTCTCATCATAATGACTTCTTTTGAGAGTTTTTCACATAGCTTGGTTTTTTCATTCAAATCCTCATTAGTATTATTGGCTTCATTCTGATTTGCTAGTTTATGAAGTACTTCCTTTCTCTTTTTCACAGAAATATTGAGTTTCTCTTTCAACTCATTGATGAACTCATCAACTTCCCTAAGTTGCTCTCTCAAGTTATTAACCTCAGAGTGAGATTGCTCAAGATCATCTAGGGCAGACTGTAGTTGTTCTTTCATATCATATTCATCCATTGAGATTCCTGGATCTTCCTCAAGCTGTTAGACTTTTCAGAGGAACTTAGCTCTGATACCAATTGTTGGATACAAGGCAGGTAACTGAGAGGGGGGGTGAATTAGTTATCTCAAAATTTCCTTAACTTTCTATTCTTTTGTTATCTTAATATTTAGTATTTCATCAAAACATGAAAGTATATGTAATCATAGGAGTAGAAATAAAATCAACACACATAACACAAGGATTTTTACATGGAAACTTTGTTAAGGGAAAAACCATGGGGTGACTAACCCAAGATTGTATTCTCTATTAAAAGAACAAAGGAGTATAAAATGACAATTGCCAATTAGGGCTCACTGCCTGAGCACACTGCTGACAAGAGGCACACTACCTACAAGAGACTCACTGTCTACAAAACTTACAGAAGATAATCAAGTGTTTGAATTGATAAGAAGCATCTACAAATGCAAGAGTTCAGTTCTGGTTAGGGACAATACACTGATCTGATGCACTCCGTTCTTCTCCTATTTTAATGTTATTGCTCTATCATATCTAGACTTGAATTTCTACTTTTCTTTGCATTTTATTTCATCATATATTCACCACACACACTTACATGCTGAAATCTATTTGTTATATATATCCGCATCAAAGATTTTTATCAACTTTCTAGTCGGCAACCAAATCACTCAAGATATTTGTAAGTTACTGATATGTCGGCTGAATCCATGCTTGATTTGTGATGCGTATCAAAAACATAGGCACATATGTCATTAATCATGTCGGCCAACAATGTATACTCCCACAAGTTTCTTGATCAACACCTTTTACTCATCTGGATTGAAGTCTGATACTCTGTCGGTCAATTCTTTCTCTGCCCGGTCTGTCTGACTGGAACCAAACACTCAGATGCTCATATCTTTTTCATGCTTTATCACTGGAAGTTAAATCACTGGAATATAGTAGTCATGATACCCCTCTTGACTTGTCCAAGTCTGTAACTTGCTGAGTTACACCATTTGAGAGATCCAGACTTGATTTTCAAACCTTGTTACATACTCTGTTCTTGTTCACCAAACCAAAACAATCTTCAATCTGACTTTCGATATAGGCATACTATGTACTGCGCATGTGTGGGATAGACTTTGTTGCCATCAATGACAACACTTATGAAGCCACACAATGTCTCTTTCCAACAATGAGATCTTAGGCCATGAAGACAAGGTCTATAAACTCAAGGAAACACTCTATGGACTCAAGCAAGCTCCTAGAGCATGGTACAATAGAATCGATTCTTACCTATTATAGAATGGCTTCAGTAGGTGCAGTAATGAGCCTACTTTATATACAAAGAAGAATAACAAAGTGAAATTCTAATTGTAAGTCTTTATGTTGATGATTTGATATTCACAAGTGATTTATCAATTGGTTTGTTTAAAGGAGCCATGAAGAAGGAATTTGAGATGATTTATTTGGGTCTCATGAAGTTTTTTCTTGGCATTAAATTGAATCAATTTGAAAATGACATATTCATTTCTCAAGCTAAACATGCCAAGGATATTTTGAAAAGATTCAATATGGTAAATTGTGTGTCTACATCAACATCGATTATAATAGGTTTGAAGCTAAGCAAGGATGACAAGATATTGAATGTCGATCCAACACTATATAAAAGACTCATTGCTAGTCTAATGTATTTAACAACCATAAGACCAGTTACATAATATATAGTGTGAGTATTATTTCAAGGTTCATGGAGTTTCCAAAAGACTCTCATTGGCAAGTAGGAAAAATAATTTTGAGATATGTGAGTGGAACCAAAAATCATGGAATTCTGTGTTCAAGGTTGGATGAGTTCAAACTCATAGGACACATAGATAGTGATTGTGCAAGTAGCATTGATGATCTAGGAGTACATTTGGTTATGTTTTTCATTTTGGAACAAGTGCAATATCATTGGCATCTAAGAAACAACCCATTGTCACTCTTTCTTTAGTAGAAGCATATTATGTAGCTACAACATGAGTAGCATGTTAAGCAATTTGGATGATAAGAGTGTTAATAGATTTGATACACAAATAAGAGGAAGCAACACAATTTTTTTGTAACAACAACTCAACAATTACACTATCTAAGAATCTCATATTTCACAAAAAGAGTAAACATATTGACACCAGATATCATTTTATTAGAGAATTAATCAACAATGGAGAGATTTATTTAAAATTTTGCAAGTCTAAAGATACATATTCACCAAGCCATTAGGAAAAATAAGCTTTGAGTATCTAAATGACTGTTTGGGCATTCTAACCCCAAATCCCCATGTGGCTGCATAAATGGATTTATTGCTTAAATTTGAGCACTACAAGTGACCCCATGCAAATTTTAAATTATGCATAAAGGATAATTTAGAATCTTTCCCTATTACAATGAAGCATCTACATTTTAGGGATTGAAAATAAGATTTAAAAAAAATTTGGGGGGGGGGGGGGGCTTGAAATTATGTAGCAACTGCATAATGACAAATATGCCATGTGGTTGCATATATTTCGTTCCCATTTTTTCATTTTCTTTTAAATCTTATTCACTAAATTTTCTATATTAATAAATAATTCTTTACTGATAAGTTGTTTTTGTTTTTCTTATATAGTAAAAAACTACAATTTAAGGTGAGCAGAAAAATAAAATATTCATGGGAACACTAGCTCTACAAATACTTCCTTAAACATTGAATGCTAGCCAAAATAAGCTAATTTTGCTAGTAGCGGCATGGGCCCTACCCTAAATGGTTGTAGTTATGGTTAAGAGGGAGTGTTGAAATATCCAATCACAACCACCTCTAGATAATAGATAAACACATAAGAGATAAGCCTAATCCATGTTAACAAGTGCCACTTAGTGGCCAGTACCTGCCTTGTAGTGTTGTTATTATAGTATTTGTTTATTTGTAATTTTTTTGTTGATTATTTATTGGTTGTATATAGTATTTGTTTAGTTGTAATTTTTTTGTTGATTAGGTATTGACTATATAGACAAATTGCATTACAATAATTAAAAAATTAATTTTTGAGGAGTGTTGAAATGTCTTGGGTAAATAAAATTGAAATCTCAAAATAATCTAATTTGGTAAAAATAAAATAGGGCTAAAATATTTCCTTAACTATAAAACTAAACTTTACAAAATGTATTAAAATATTGTAAGTTTGAAGAATAATTACACAATATAATAACAATAACATATTCATATCTAGATCACTACAGTATTTTATCTTAGTAAGTACTTTTTTTGTTTTTAATAAAAGAGGGTAAAAACTTTATTAATCAAAGAGAGCAGTACAAAGCATAAAAGCAACAAGAGGCCCAAACGGGCCCAGGGACAACAAATAGGAAGTCAAGAAGTGGTCATGCAACATCTCACATCCTCTGTGACCAAATCCACCAAATCCTGAGAAAGATCCCCAGGTAAACTATCCCAATCATCCACCAGCTAGTTCCCACTCTTCTCAGAAGCCCATTTGGCCAACCCATCAGCCACCTTATTCCATTCCTGAGGGATATGAGAGAAGGTGATAGAATTAAATAAATCTCCAAGACTAGTGATTTGCTTAGCCACCACCGCAAGCTACCAACTAACATCATCAAACTGCCTCCTATTTATCAATTCAATCACCACCTGAGAATCTGACTCGCAGATAATCTTATTCTAGCCAAGGGCATATGCCTTCTTCAAAGCCAAAAGAATAGCCAAGGCCTACATAAGATTATTAGAGTGAAGCCCCCTATATTCTGAGAAGAAAAACACAACCACTCCAGAACTATCTCTACCCACCCCACCAATGCCAGCATGGCCAGGGTCACCCCTTACAGACCCATCAGTATTGAGTTTCAAGACTCCAGTGGGAGGGGGTAGCCAATGCCCTTCCCTAGAAACCGTCCTTCGAGAACACCTGCTCCACCCAATCTTGGGCCTTCTAGGACCCCCAACAAGAATCCCAAGATTACGAATCACTCTAGTATCACCAAGGTCCACCGGGGCTAACAGATCACATTTAGCATACAAGGTCTCCTGCAAAGCCCCAAGAATGCGAGACCAAACTTGACCCACAAGCAACTTCTTATCCAGAAAGACCCTGTGGTTGTGTTCCAACCAGATGTGCCATATAATCAAACTAGGGCCAATTGGCCAAGCTATGTGCAGAAACAAAGTCCTCACTGGAATGGGCCCAAAGTTCTGCCAAAACTCCTCCAGAGAAGAAGGGTGCCTACACTGCAAACTCCAGGCCCCCCACCAAAAATGCCAAATAGTCCTAGCAAAAGGACATTAGAAGAAAAGATGTGAAACAGTCTCAACATCTTTTAGACATAAGAAGCATAAGGAAGGACCTTGGAAGCCACATTTACAGAGGTTATCCCAAGTCAAACACCTGCCATAAACCACCAGCCAAGAAAAGAAATTGCATTTTGGCCAAGAGAATTTATTCCAAATATTTTTCCACCAAGGAACCTCAGCACTACCCCAAGCTTGTCTATCCAAAACATGATACCCTGAAGCAACAGTGAACTTCCCTTTTGGATCCAGACCCCAAGCCAGCACATCCTGCTCTAGGAGAGAACAATAGACTCTATCAGCCAAAATGGAGGACAACTCCCTCCTATCCTCCAAAGATCTACCCATGGGCCATTCCTGCATATTCTTCCACTGGTAAATAATAGTCTGCCCCAAAGCTTGAGGGGCTTTGAAATCCATCACTTTACTCCAACCAGCTTGAACAAAAATCCTACATAAGTCTCCCAAGTGAGGGTGTGAAGAGAGGATAGGCAGGAAGCCATCCCAGGAGTCATGCCAAAAAAAGCATCAGAGCCTCTATTACAGATCCAAAATAGACCTTGTTTAACCAGCACAGCCCCCCTCTTGAGAGTATTCTAAATCATAGAACCTCTCCTTGAAAGACTAAAATGAGGCACCTCAGCGCCCTCCACCTCCCCAAGGTACTTGAAGGTAAGGATCCTTGCCCAATACTGATGCTGATAAGAACACCATCTCCAGTATAGCTTAGCAGCCAAAGCCTATCCATTCCAATCTGTCCTATGCAAACCCAGACCACCATCCTGCTTTGGTTGACAAACAACTTCCCACTTAATTAAGCTCCACTTCTTTGAAAGGAGATTACTCGACCAAAGAAATTGTCGACAGAGGCCCTCAAAATCTTTGATGAAACTTGAGGGAGCCATCAACACAAAGCACCTGTATATAGGAAGGGCCTGAACCATAGACTTCAATAGAGTAACTCTTCCAGCTGTAGATAATCATCTATAGGTCCAGTGACAAACCAACCCACAAAATTTATCCATCAAATCCTGCCAAAAACACCTAGGAAGTGGGCAAACATCCAGAGGGATGCCAAGGTATGTAAAGGGAAGTTTCCCCACCTGAAACCTTAAGATCCTGGCAATACGCTACTAAATAAGCCTGGGAGTATTAAAGATATAAATGCAAGACTTACTTTGATTAATGCTTTGACCTAAGGTAGCCAGGTAACAATCCAAAATCTAATGCAAAGCAACCGCTTCAGCCACCTTAGCAACACCCATCAAAGCTGTATCATCCACAAACTGAAGATGAGTTTGAGGAGGAAGAGAATTGCTCCATTTCCAACCTTGAAAGAGTCCATCCATAACACGGGACTTAATGAATCTCCCCAAGCCTTCAGCCATCAAGATGAACAAATAAGGGGATAATGGGTCCCCTTGTCGAAGACCTCTAGAAGCACAAAATAGATCCAAAGACTCCCCATTTATGAGAACAGAAAATGAGGAAGTCCTCACACAGCTCATGACCCAATCAATCCACTCACAACTGAACCTGAAGGCTCTAAGAATTTTGATCAAAAAGGCCCAGTTAACTCTGTCATAAGCTTTAGCCATGTCCAACTTTATAAACATAGCCTTTTCCTTAGAAGAGGCCATAGAGTGAATAGTCTCAGCCGCAATAACAACTCCGTCCAAAATCTGTCTACCTGCAACAAAGCCCCCTTGTTCCTCTGAGATCAACTTATCCAGACATGGCTTCAAACGATCAGCAATTAGCTTTGCGATGATTTTATACACCACATTGCACAGAGCAATTGGTGAAAAAAGATCTAGAGAATAAGCACCCTCGCGTTTTGGGATAAGAGCAAGAAACGTGGCATTCATGGCTCGCAACATTTGCTTATTCCTAAAAGACTCCTGCACCACCTCCAAAAGATCAAGGTTGATGACTTCCCAAAATTCCTGAAAGAACTCAGCCGGGAACCCATCAGGACCAGGAGCCTTCCCTTTTTTCAACTGAAACACCACATCCTCCAACTCCTTCAAAGAAATAGGTTTAAGAAGAGAAGCATTCATATCAGTAGTCACCAGAGAGGGAATACAAGCCAGGATAGAAGCTTCCTCCTCACTAGCAGGTGGGGTATCTTCAGAAAAGAGAGAAAAGAAAAAATGAACTGCCTCACTAGAGATCCCAGAAGAGGAAGAAAGAATAGAACCCTTAGGAGAGTGGAGAGAAGAGATAAAGTTACCTTGTCTTCAAGCCTTCACTGAATTATGAAAGAAGGAAGTATTCCTATCCCCTTCCTGAAGCCAATCAACACAGGCCTTTTGTTTCCAAAAAATTTCCTCAGGAAGCCCCCATTCCTCGAGGTCTTTAACCACACTAATCTCAAGCCTGCTTAAATTTGCATCAAGACCCTAATCCTGAATCTGCCTGGTAGTAGAATCCAAGCGCTCCTAGGCAACCCTTTTCTGCTGAAACATGTTGCCAAACTGATACTTATTCCAATGTTTATTTTATACTTTACATATTGAAGCCTCTTCACAAATAAGTACATAGCTGTACCAAAAGTAGGTCATCCTTCAGTCCACCATCTAGAAACCAAGTCAAGGAGACTCTCCTCCCTAAGCCACATAAGCTAAAATCTAAAAGTTTGTTTCTTAGGACCATCAGCCAAACGAGTAGAGAATTTGATCAGCCAATGGTCTGATCCTCGCCAATCTAAAATTTTAGAATGTGACAGCCACTTGTCACCTACCCAAAAATAGGAAAAAAGAAACCTGTCTAACCATTCAGAAATGGCATCATCCCCAAGCCTCCTATTATTCCATGTAAACATGCCATTTGAAGGTTTGATATCCACAAGCCAGAGCCAAGCCAAATTATCCCTTAGAAGATCAGAAGAGGGGTCCAAACGAGGTACACCCCCCCTTTTGTCCTCGAGGGAGGCAATTACATTGAAGTCACCTGCCATAATCCAAGGGAGGAGAGGATCCAAAGATCTTGGGAGATTTATATGAGACCACAGAAGAGTCTTACCAGGGACATCTGTCGGGGCATAAATGTTAGAAAGAAGAATTCTTTCCCTTGTCTCCAAACTAATTACAACCAGAGAGATGGAAAATCTACTAGAGATCCACCAAATGGGAGAAATTCGCTGATGATCCCAGAGGCAAGCAAGACCCCCTGAGCTGCCTTCCGCACCCACACACTAGCAAAACCCTCTGTTCCAAATCTTAGAAACACTTTGCATCATACCATCTACAAATAACTTTGTCTCCTGGAGGAAAACAACATCTAGAGAATGAGCACTGACCAAGTCCCGAATAGCCTTTTATCTAGGGATGCTATTCATACCCCTTACATTCCATGATAACACAATCATCGTGAAGGGTGAGAGAAGTGAGTATCTAATGTCTTCACCGACCCAGATTCCACCAATGTCTCTCTAGCCATCTTGACTTTCTCCTAATCCTTCTTCCTCCCCACTTTCTGGGGTTTATGAGGAGCACACTTTTTCAGATATTTTTGTCATAGACCCAGAATAGGAGAAGAAGAGGGGGATTTTTTCTTACTAGAGTCTTCCAAACCTGGTCCACTAGCTAATCTCACCCTTTCGTCTGAATAGGCCATGGGGTTTTCCACCAAACCACAGGAGTCCTCAAACCCAACATCGAGGGGAGAAGTAACTAAGTCCATCACCACCCTGGAAGCCACCACAGGAACTAGGACCGAGGTAGTGACAAGCAAAGACACAAAATTATGATCAACTAAAGGAGAAGCTTCAACATGCATGTCAGAAGAAACCCCCTCCTCATGGGCTAATTCATCCAAAGCCTCAAACTTGTTAAAAGTCTCCTCTTGACGATCCCGAAGAGTCCTCTTTTGACCCCGATTCTTGTTTCATCCCTTAACTGGCACAAAGCCATCTTTATCCAATACCACCCCCTGCATGGGTGCTTTACCCTTTTCTACCCTTGGATTAGACGGAGCCTTCACATTATCTGAACCACCAGCACCCGAGGCATGAGAGCACCTCCTTTGAAGATGGCCATACTCATGGCACAGTCAGCACCTGAAAGGTAAAGTCTCATAGTCTAACTGTTGAGTCCAAGAGCTAGATCCAACAGTCAGATCAATAGAATCTGGTAAAGGCTGGCTCAGATCAATCTCCACACAGACTCGAGCATAGGAAAAGATTTGCTTCTCCAAGAGTTTGCTGAGACGGGCCAATAGGCTTCCCCAGCAGCAACGCAATTGATTGCAGAATATCTTGTCTCCAACATTCTAGCGGCAGCCGAGGAAAACGAACCCACACTGGCACCTTTGAGGGAAGCTCTTGTGCCGAATTAAAGCCTGCATGCCAAGGCTTCATGAAAAGGCCAACTTGATCATAAAAGTAGGGCCCTCCCTCAAAAACCTTGTTATGATCAGAGATACATGAAAAGACCACTAGAAAGAAGTTATTCGCAGCTAGCAAGATTTCAAAATCACCTTCCGGATTCCATGACTTGCAAATCCAGGGTTCCAGAAAAGGCATCGAAACCATCAATCCCATAAATTTGCAGATTAAAACATGTTTGCTATAATACTCCAGGTCCTCGGCTACTGCCTCTGTTTGAATCACCAGCTTTGGATGAACTTGAGCTCTTTCCAAGCATCCGTTTATCTTGTGCAATTTCAAAGCACCAGTGCTGAAAACCCCAACATCAGGTGGATGGATGAGGAGACCTATCTCCAACTCCAGCCATAGTAGCATCCCCCGACATCTCACCCAAAGGTGCAGACCTTGCCATTAGAAAAAAAAACCCCTCAAGCCCTTGCACCCCACACCTACACTGAACACTGCACCCACTCAAGAAACACCCCCCCCCTCGAAAGCTGAAAAACCCCACCCCTCGCTGAAAACAACCCCACAAAGCCTGATTTGCAAAGAAAGGATGCATGCAACAGAAAACAAACACATGCAGACCGTGACTTGCTACAGGTCACAGGACTGCACAGAGCTCTTGCACACAAGTTCCATCCTGGTGAATTCAATTGATCTTAGTAAGTACTTTTAGAGAACATGATTTTAATTATTTTAATTAATCTAATATTGTGGTTTAGTAATATTTTTTTCTAAAGATAAATAATTGTTTATCATTTCAAATTTGTAACTATTATATTTTTAGAACTAAATTTATAAGGAAAATTTTATGTGAACTCGAAATGTCTTGGGTAAATAAAATTGAAATCTAAAAAATAATTTAATTTAGTAAAAATAAAATAACACTAAAATATTTACTTAGCTATAAAACTAAATTTTACAAAGCCTATTAAATAACACAAATATTTCCTTCATTATAAAACTAATTATTTGTATTATGTGGAGAGCCTTGGCGTGGTTGAGTGTATAGAGATTTGAAATGTCTACTTAAGATATTAATACTATGATAATTTAAAATGCATTAAAATATTGTATGTTTGAAGAATAAAATAAAAAAATGTAAAAATGTAATAACATGGTGAAATATTTTTCATGATACTATAGATTTTTAACTTTTTAATAAATAAAATTGAAATATTAAATTTTTAACTCTTGAGTAAATAAAATTGAAATCCCAAAAATAAGATAATTTCATAAAATAAAATGTGTAGAACCCTATATTATTATTAATATTATAACTTTATCCCTTTGGCAAAAATATTAAACTCATACAAGCTGGGGAGACAAAAATTGTGTTCATAATTTGTTTACTTGCCACATCCTCCCCTCAAACCAAAATGTTCTCCACATTTATAGTTTTTTGTTGCACTCTTGAATAATATGTAGAGAAGAGGTCATTTTTTTAGCCAATGACAATACACATAAATTATTTTTCAATGATTTTTTGTTAAAAAATTATCATGTTGACATAGGAAAAGTACAAATTTAAATCAAACATTTTAATTAACACCTAATCAATTTAAAATTATTTATGTCTTATAGCTATTTTGCTATTGTCTTTGAACTTTTTTGAAGTTTGTAAAAAGTTGAGACCCTTTCAAAATCTTTCTTAATTAAAAATTCAATTTTAAATTGTACAGTTGTTTCATGTATTTTGTTTATGATTTTAGTTGTTAATTTATGAAACCCGATGTGAAATATCCCAAAGTTAAAAGAAAATACATGAAACTTTTAACATTTTTTTAAGGATAGTTATACTAAGATAATCATGAACTGGTTTTAAACACTAACCCTAACCATAAGTTTAACCCCTAACTCTAATCATAAATATAATATAATTTGAATTTGAATTATTATATAATATAATATAAAATTTTAATTATTATTATATATTATATGTATTATATTATATATAAAATTATTATATAATATACTATAATAATATGTCTAATATATATTATAATATTATATTATATAATTATAATAATTCTTACAATTATATAATGCAGTTAGAATTTTTTTTTAAGCTATAGAGAGTACCAAAAAGAATAACAGTTCACCAAGAATCACCAGGACAGAGGCAAAGCCTCACATCAAACCACAGTATCAACTATACAGATATACAAGATCATGAACAACAGCCAAACACTAGTGCAGAATGTCAGGGTAAGTATCAACCCACACGGTCCAACCGAGTGGGCCTTCCATCCAGACAATGTTCTTCCTCTCCTGAATTTGGGCCAGCATAAAGATCTCTTCCTTTCTCATATTTTGGTTCCTTTTGATCACCTGGTTCAGTCTCCATAAAGTGTCCTCGAACATTTGCTGATCATCCAGAGTCTTACGCCACTGGTAACCATACTTGAGCTCATAAATAAGAAACGTGGCTTGACCATCTTTGAGGAACTTCCTGAGCTTTTCCTTCTCGATCATCATAGTAGTTTGAACCTGCAAGAAGATTTTAAAATAAGTGAGTTTACGAAAACACTCAGTAAGATCCCTTGGCTTACCTTGGTATTTCTCTTCATTCCTACACTTCCAGATCTGCCAAAGAATGTTATAAGAGAGAATATTCCAAAAAAAATTTGCATCTTTACTAATACCATGAATATACCCAGTAACCATCTGAAGAATGTTAACATTAATAGGATAAACAATCCAAAGAGTCTCCAAATTTCTTTAGCAAAAAGACAGTCAAATAAGATATGCCTGCCCGAATCAGGCATTCTATAGATACTACAAACATCAGTAGAATGAGAGTCACTTCTGATCGGTAATCTATCAAGTAAAACCAGCCACTTAAAACATTGAATTTTAGGCTCAACAGGGCTTTTCCAAATACTATCTAGCAATTTATTCCAAGAATTATCATCAAAAGAACAATACCAAACTTTATTAATATGTTCAAGAATATCACCATTGTGATCAATAATTTTATAAATGTTCTTAGCTTTAAGCTTATTTAAGACAATACCATCCGGCCACTTGCACTTAAGGAATCTATGCGAATCAACATGGCAAGTGGTAGGGATATCCTTAGCAGCAAGAATAATCAGATTATAAGTCTTCTTGTGAGAATCAGGTAAGTTAAATCTGCACTTGAGATCAGCCCAAGGAATAAGACTGTCATGTTCAAAAATATCAGCAAATTGAGAAATACCAGACTTAGCCCAGAACCTAGCAGAGCATCCCTGATAGAGGGCTAGGGGTTTATCATTAATTCTCAAGTTCCACCAAATGGACCTCTCACCATGGAGATAATTATCATTATGGAATTCCTTATTGGTAATATACAACCAAACATGTTCCCAGGCCCACCAAATGGATTTAAATATGGCAAAACCCTGAACAACAACCAGGAATTTACCAACAATCAAGTCACAGAAGGGGAGATTCTTCCAAGAACTAGCTTTCTTGGGATAACCTCTCTCAATGTTATGTCTAACCAGCACTTTCCAAGGACTGTCACCCTCCAGAGAATGAAAAATCCATTTGGTGGCAAGAGCAATTCCTTGTAACTTAAGATCTTTCAGCCCAAGCCCTCCCAGGGTCTTATCCGTATGACACCATTTCCAATTAACACTATGACATTTTTTATTACCTTTACCATCCGACCAAAGAAAAAATCTAATGGCTTTTTGAATTTCAAGAATTTGATAATTACTGAACATCCAGGTAGAAGAATAATAAATATTATAAGAGGACAAAAGCTTTTGGCAAAATTGAATTCTCCCAGCAAGAGACAAGGATCTATTGTGCCATTTATTAAGCTTATTCATAATCTTAGCCTTAACCCAATCCCACATATCCTTAAGAGAAGGATCAACCGAGTAAGGGATACCAAGATACTTAACAACTTTATTAGGACCACCCCATTGATAATTATAATGGGAAAACCAACTAGGAGGTTGCTCATCCCAGCCCAAACAAATAGACTTAGCCTGGGAGATACGAGCTCCAGAGATGGTGCAAAACAAATCTAATTTAGCTGGCAAATTTAAAAAATTGTTATTAGAGAGCTCAAAGAAAAGAGCAATATCATCAGCAAATTGGCTATTTAAAAGCTCATCATCGTTAGGGAGGTAAAGGCCCCTGACTTCTGGGGATAGAGTATTATCCCTGAGATTATAATATAAAGCTTCAGCAGCAATGACAAAAAGAGCAGGAGCTAACGGGCAGCCTTGCCTTATAGATCGCCCGAGAGGGAAAGGATCGGACAGAGAACCATTAATCTCAATTTGGGCAAAAGCATCACTGAGAAGAATTTGAACAGCATTGCAAAAGTAAGGAGGAAATCCAAAAGATTGAAGCATCATGATTATAAACTTCCACTCAACCCTGTCATAGGCCTTCTTGAAATCAAGAAGCAAAACAACAGAGTTTTGATGAGAGCATTTATCCCAATCCATGGCTTCCCAGGCTGTGATAAGATTCTCAAGAATATATCTACCTTTAATGAAGCCAGTTTGGGTAGAGCTAACAATCTTAGGAAGAATGTGAACCAACCTGAGGGCTAACACTTTGGCCAGAATTTTATAAGACACATTAAGAAGGGTAATAGGCCTCCAATTTCTAATAAGAGTCTTATCCCCATCCTTGGGGAGAAGCTTAATAATTCCCCTGTTAATCTCAAAGCCAAGAGATCCACCAATCATAGCCTCATTGTACAATTCCAGCAAGTCTTTACTGATCCAATTGATGTTAGCTTTGTAAAACTCGACAAATAGACCATCAGGCCCAGGGGCCTTATCATCCTTAAGGGACTTAATAGCCCCAACAATTTCATCAATAGAAATAAGAGTGGAAAGGAATAGGCAATCAGCCGATTCCAGCTTATTCGGGATAAGAACCTTGCAATTAATTCTAGCCACTTCAGCTTCCCTAGAATCCTCAGAGGAAAACAAATTACTATAATAATCAGTAAAAGTAGTCATAATACTAGCAGGGTCTAAAATTTCCTAATCATTAATAACAAGTTTGTCAATAGATTCTTTGATTTGTTTATGCTTAAGAAGGTTAAAAAAGAATTTCGATCCTCTATCACCATGATGGATCCAATTAGCTCTCGACCTGATTTTATCACCTTGGATCTTAGATTGCTGGTGCCTACTAAGAGCATCTTTAGCCAAGAGCACCCCTTTAACAAGGTCCGGGTTAGAGGAGTCAGATTGAACCTCCATCTTAGCTTTCTAAAGATCAGAACAGAGCTGTTTCTCAATGAATCGATAATCTTTAGCAAATTTTTGACCTATAGTTTGAAGAAAATTTTTCCAAGATAAAAGGTTAGCCTTCCATCTTTTAATCATGGAGGAGTCCTTAAATTGGTTAAAATTTTTGATAATTTGAATGGCACAAAGAATATCCTCATTTTGAAGAATCTTAGTATTTAAGATAAACTTACCACAAACAGGCTTCTGCCTAATGGGAGCAGCATTAAAAATAACATGAGCAAAGATGGGGTGATGATCAGACAAAGTAGTAGCAGAAACCAAAACAATATTACCATTATGATCAGGGATGAAGGAGAAAAAATCTTTGTTACCATAAAAACGATCAAGCCTAGAATATATCCTAACATGCCCTTGCTGGAAATTGCACCAAGTGTGCCATAATCCAAGATTATTCTCTTTGTTATTAGCAAGAGGATCGAATAAATTTTTTGAGCAAAAAAATTAGACCAGTACACATTCTCACAATCCTTCCATTTGAAGGGATTACCCCCAATTTTATCCATTTGGGATTCAATCATGTTGAAATCCCTTCCAAAAAACTAAGGAATATCAGGCAGGGAGGCAAGCCACTTCCAAAGGGAGATTCTATCTTTGACATCATTAGGAGCATAAATAGAGCAGAATCCAATCGGATTATTGTCAAAATTCATAGTAAACCAAACAGCGCTTTGACAGGGAGAAACTCCATTGTTAATGATGAGGGGACTCCATTTAGGATTGACAAGAACAGTAATGCCCCCTTTACCTCTGTTATGATTAGAATGAAATTTGATAGCATCATACCAGATATAAGTAAGATTGGTTTCAAGAGTGAAACCAGTGGACTTAATTTCTTGCATCATGAAAATATCAACAGAATTAAACGAATTTAACACACGCTTAATCACAAACTTTCTGTCAGGAGATTCAAGCCCCCTAATATTCCACGAAAGACAATTCATTAAGAACCAAAGATCGGGGTAGAGCACGCATCAACATTAGGGCTTAAGCCAGAATTATCACTAGTTTTCTTAGTCACTGGTTTATTCTTGGATCCAGGAGGCCTACCACGCCTTTTTGAGGCAGTATCCTCAGATTTAGGATCCACTTCACAGTCTGAGGATTCAATGTCCATAGCCAAAGAAGTACCCTGAGCAGGAATAACTTCTAATATGAACTCCTCCTCATCAATTTCTTTAAACTCCTTTGGTGGCAATTTTTGAGCATTAGAAACGGGCTTGGTGGAATTAGCAACAATCATATCAGAACTCTGCGAAGGAAAAGCGGAAGTAGGAGGGACAGAAACAACATTAGGGATTTTTGGCAATGTGTTGTTCTCAAAATTAGCTACGCTCATTTTGTAGACAACCCCACGAAACTTGTCCATTTCGTGAATCTACACTCTAAGATCGCAAATCAAGAAAAGATTTTCTTGTTCTCGTGCGAGGTCAGTTGACATTTTAAAACTCATTTGCGACATTTCCTTGAATTAATTTCTCAATATTGGCAAAGAAAATTCAAGTCGTAAATTGGTTAGGATGTTAAATTCAGTCGTTTTTGAGTTAGAAAATTTTTGACTCTTGATATGCAAGAGCGGCGAAATTTGCCGCTCCTGCATACCTCTTTTTGACTACACATGTAAGGTCGGAAAATTTTGCCGCTCCTTCATGTGTTATTCGTTTTGTTTTTTTTTAAACGTATGTAGTAGCAGCAAAATTTGCCGCTTCTACATAAGCTTTCCCTTTTTCATGTAGAGGCAGCAAATTTTGCCGCCACTACATACTTTCTTTTGTTTTTGATCCGAAGCCGGCGAATTAGGTCGTCACTGCACGTTTCGACCAAACACCTGCATCGACGGCCGGAAACTCCGCTTGCACAAGATCCTCGGGATTTTGGTCACGCAGTGCCATTAATGGCCACTCGTGCCACTCGCCCAGCGTTTATGCGCGGGTTATATATATTGTGTTTTGATGGTGTTTAATTATTTCATTTTCCCGAGCTATCCTCCAGACTTCGAGTTCACCGCTCAACCGCGTCATCGATCTCCGCCATCTGTCTTAGGGTTTCGGATCTAAGCACGGGTAAGTTTCTTCGTTCTACCTTTTCTTTAATGTTTAGCATAGGTTTTTCGCGTTCGACATTTGTTTTTTAGTTTTTATTTACGTTTCGTTTTTGTTGAGAGCCTGTTGTTTTCATTTTGTGTTGTCGACCCTGTGAAAACCCTAGGGCTTGTATTGTATTGATACTCCGAACCCTCGCACACATCTCATTGACGGCGGATTTCGCCAAGCCTGCTCGGAGACCATGTAACCCTTGCCAAGTGTTAAAACGGCGAACATCCTGACCCCCGCACATAAACTCACAGGTGTTAATCAAATGCAACAGTGCCCGAGTTCGCCGCTAGAACCTCAATCCACTTTTCAAGTGCATTGTCAGTGAAATTCGCCGCTCGGGCATATATAGAACTTTCCCCAATGTGATGTCGGCAAAATTCGCCGACGGAACATCAAAAAGCAATGAACTTACAACTGGTTATTAATATGCAGCGTCGGCGAAAATTGCCGCTCATACTCCAACACACCTTCCTGCATCGACGGCAAATTTTGCCGCTCTAACCATCTCACTGTTCTCTCAAACTGCAAAGGCGGCAAAATTCGCCGCCGATGCAAATATACCAAAACCCTCATATGCAAGGGCGGCAAATTTTGCCGCCCGTGCAAAAAATATCTCAAATTTTCCTAACACTGGAAAATTTCCAATTTCATTTTCCCGAGCCCGCTTCTCCTCTGATTCTTGGCCAACTCGCACTATAGCCCTTTTTCAAGCGCACTCCCATAGTCGTGATCGTCAACATGCAATTTTCCCAGATTGCCCATATTTTCCCTGATTGCATGATCATGATTTCTGTTGCAGTTTCTCTTACGGAGCTCCATTCAACGTCAAACTTCTTCTCAGTGAAAGTTCGTCCAAATGACTAACTTGTCCCCGAAGAAGGCAAAAGCTATGAAGTACAAATATCAAGGTGTTTTCCCAATCACCTCAGTCCACTCTAATGTTGAAGATATTAGAGATACAAAGATTGGCCATGTTGATATGGCTGAGTTTGTAGAGAGAACCAAGTCAAACAACCCCAGTGCTATGATGAGGAAGATAGTGGAAAGTAATATTCATCTGGTTTCCTCCTTCCCGGTGGCGGCTCATAATACAGAATTTGTCCTTCAGTGTGCCCATTTCTACAACAAAGATATCAGAGCTGTGGTGGACGCCAGTGGTAATGTAATAATCAGGTTGGATCCTGAGTTCATTGACAAGGTGTTCATGTGTCCTCCTACAACAGAGGTGTTGAAGCTTGATTTCATCAAAGCTCAAAAGGAATACAAGAATCCAGAGAAGGCAAAGAAAGTGATCAACAACAAATGGTTGAAGATTGCAAGGTCAAGTTTGTCTAGATGGCCACGCAGCTTTCCTCGAAGTGATTTCGTGGAAGAAGTTGGTGACTTGATTACCCTCCTCAGCAGGATAAGAGGTTTGTCTTCCTCTTCACAATTTCATGAATGGATGTATCCCTTCATTAAGGTCATACTCCAAGGCAAGCAGGTTATTTTCTAGGGAGAGCAAATCAGTAACACTTTGCATGATCAGCTGACGAAGGTATCCACTACCTCCAAGTTCTTCATGACTTCCTACCTGGTATACATTGCAGCCTCCATGAGGATTTTTCCGGGATTATCATCAGAAGGGGATAGAAGGGTAGTCCCAGTATACCAGTACTATTCTCAGCTAACGCTGAAAGGTTCAATTCACCATTTCAAGAGAGTGAATGATGCATTCTTTGCTGTATTCTTGTGTCTTTTTAATCCCCAACTGGAGCAGAGAAGAATTTCAGATGAGGCATGGACAGTGGTTAATGGTTTTGGTTGTATGTTTTTGCAATTTCCATCTTTCTCCTACTTGAGGGTTGGCTTTTTCCAAGGCTACCCTTATATGCTTCCAAGGTTTCCTTCAGATAGATTGGTCTTGATGGAGTTGTGCAGGCAAATGATTGTCGTGCATAACAAACAGATGGAACTCAAGAAGCCCGGATTCAGATTTCCTGTAGAAATCGGCAGATACTCAGTATTGACTACCGCAAAGGCAAGGGCTATGGAGATGGAAATGCAGTTGGTCACCATGAAGCAATTCAAGAGGAGACCAAAGTTTGATTACCGAGGCGTAAAGGATAAAATCAAGAGGAAAACACAGTTCCATGAACCCATGGTGGAAGATGTCTGGATAGATTTGAGAACAGAGGAAGACATCAGGAAACTGGACTATAGCAGGCTGTCTCTAGAGCAAATTGAATACCTAGGACTTGCTGATATTCCAGAAGACCTCGTAGATGATGGCGAATTAGTTGATGCCAAGTATGAAGCAGAACATATAGCTAATACTCCTCTGCCGCCAATCCAATGGTCTCAAAAGGAGCTGACTTCGCTAAGGAAGAGATTCGAGCCTATATTGGCTAACACCAATAACTGGCTGGAGGATAAAGGAATTATGCTGAAAGAATTCCTCACTGGTTCAGAAACTGAAGTACAAGAGCAGACTGGTAAGAGGGTTGAAAACAGAACGAAGAATAAGAGTGATGCTCCATCATCCTCTAAAACACATAAACCTAAAATCAGATTTATAACAAAGAAAGCAAAAGTTGTTGAGGAGGAACCTGAAGCGAAAGATATGGAAGTTGAGGAGCCAGTGGCCAAGGATCCAACAACTGAAGAGCCAGTTACAGAAGAGATGGATGTTGAAGACAAGGATTCAGAGCAACAAGATAAAGAGGCCTTGTCTCCACAAGAAAATACACCTGTTGCACCCCCTGTGCCTGCTTCCCCCATTATCATTCCTTCCTCTGAATCCCCCTCTCCTCCTAAAATAATTTTTGATAATCCCCAAGGCACTTTTGAAAATGTTCTCCATTCTTCCGATTCAATTCCTAGTTTGTCTTCTTCGTCATTTGATATAGGAGATACTTCTATGTTTGATCATTTTGTGATGAATACTGAGCAAGTTTCAAGTGCCAATGTAGCAGGTGCATTTTTTACCAACACCCCGCCTATTGTTTCTACCACCAGCACAAGTACAGTTCCAGTAACACCAGTGGTAGGAATGGACTCCAATGTGAATATTTCTCTGCTGCCACCTTGGTTGTCAGCTTACACACCAAAGAGGAAAAAGCAAGTCATCTCTCCAGATGATTTTGATTTCACTAAGCTGGCACCTGCAAAACCTAAGGCTCTGAAGAAACCAAAGATCCTTTCAAGGGTACTTGAAGAAAAGGGGCAGAAAGTTTTGGAGATAGCAAAACCCCCACAGGATGCTACTATTGAAAATTTTGACATGAATGACTACTCAATTTCTAGGGTTGAATTGGGCAAAATCACCCATGAAAGCGCTAAAAATGATATGCAGTCAGCCATGGACATCCTGATCCAGAAGTTTGACAGGGAAAAAGAAATGAAAGATTACTATAAGGCAAAGGCAGAACAGCTGACTGCAGTGGTAAGAAAGATCACTTTGAATTCAGAAGCAGTTACTCCAGAGGCCGTATCTGTAGAAGACCCTGTCATCCTAAAAGCGGAAAAGACTCACCTCCGAGGGAAAGTACTTGAAGAGTACTTGGACAGGATGCGAGCCCAGGGAATCTCTTTGCTCATGGAGGTATTTGAGAAAACAGATAAGATGAGGAGAGTAAGGGCAGAACTCAACGATCTCATTGATGCCATCTCTCATTATATTGAGCGCACAGAGGATACTCATGATAAGTGGGTGGAAATGAGGAAGCTCAAAATGAGCACTTTAATATCCATTGGCGCCATTTCCAACAGGGATTCATATATAGAAACAAAGGAAGCTCTAATGTACAGGAGCAATGTGCTAAGAAATTTGATCAAAGATCTTGAAGCCGCAAAGGAAACCAGTGAAGAAAATGATGTTAACATTTTGCATAAGCTAGAGGAGTTGCCTTGTAGATTGGTATCACAGGATAACCAGTTTCTTTCTGCAGAAGAAATGGTTAAGGAATTTGAGGACATGTTTCAGAAAGAATTTGAAGACAAGGTATTTTCAATAACTTCTGTGGACAGCATATTAGACAACCAGTTAACCTTGGACAATTTGAAAACCAGGTTAACCAATCATGCCAAGTCAATCACTACAGTAAGGGATGCCATAGTGAGGGCCAGGATGATCTTCAAAAACACATTCAACCCAGATAGCATTGAAATGCAGGCGACTTTCACTATGTATGATGACCACATGAGAAAAGGTGGTGACACAAATTAAAGCAGCTGGTTTTTCCCTTAGTTTATTTTCTGATTTTAAAATGTACTTTCAAAACAGTTTTGGACATTTTTACATGTACATTTTTTATATGCAATTACATGTAAAAAATAGGAAGTCCCAAGTCATTAAGGACTCCTATTTTTGAATAAGTCAAAGTAGTTGTAGTTTTCCTAGATTTTCTCAAGGTCTTTCCCTATAAATAAAGGGGACCTCTTTTGTAAATATTATCTTTTATCTATTGCAAGAAAACTCTGGCAAATTGAAAAGCAAATTAAGACTTTGTGCTTATTGTGAAAATCAATATTCAAATATTCATCAATACAAGAAAGCAAGTTCAATTCCAATCTTTGTCTTGGGATTATTTGTGTTGTGATAGTTTTGTTCTTATGTCTTGCTATCATAATCTTAATTGATAATAATTGAACGGTGGAGTTTGTTTCAAGTGATTGAAGAGCGCTCTAAATTTGATTCTGATAAACTTTGTGTTATCAAATCGGTTGTGGGTTATATGTTCATGTTTGTGAAAATACAATAGTTTGGGGACTTTGTGCTGCAAGTTGTTATATTTGAATTACTTTTATCATATTGAAGAGGAGTGAAGACTTTGGGCTGCATTCTGCTTCAAAGAGTTCTGGTTACAAGTAGTGAACGAGGTAACGGAAAACTTTGTGTTTCTGTGATATTGTGATAATTTACAAGTTTTATATCAAGAGTTTGAAATATAAACATCTATTCTAAAAAAAGAGAATGAGATGAGATGGAACCATCACCAACCTAGTTTTTAGTGTACATAAATTTGATAAGTTGTTTGATTTGCAAAAATTAAGTAATTAGAGGGAACCTCCCCTTGCTGAGAGGAGAGACTTTGTCTCATCATAGCTGTGGTTGATATACCCATTTTGCCATTAGCGAGTTAACGACAAAATATTCACCCAACAGTTTTTTGGCGACTCTGCTGGGGAAGGAACGCGCAACTTGAAGCCTCACGCTTCGAGTTGAAGCATTTTTTAGTTCTTTTCCATTTTCTTGCAAATATTGTGTTTAGTATAATACAGTCTGGCAGATTCCCGGTACACCAGAAGTAAGAGAGCTCAGGGTATTATTGATCCTGCATTTGAATTAATGCGGCAGAATAATTTTGGATTCTTAACTCCACGACCTCGTCTTCAGCGCACCAGGTGTTTTCCCCCTACAAACACCAGGTCTCCAATACCAGGTGAAGTTTCTATTGCCAGTGCTAATAGAGTATTGGCTGTTCATACACCACCAAGGTTTGCTATACCACCTTTCAACCGGCGCATCATGGCAGCCCAAGGCCCTTGGGGTAATACCTTTGGTCCTCTAAACTTGACCCCACCATTACATGAACTACCTCGTAGTTCAAGAAAGAATTTCCCCAAATTCTATGGTGACGGAAAAGTTCATCCTGATGAGCACATTGCGGCTTTCTGTATAGCCTGCGGTGTAATAGGTGTCGAACACGAAGACGTGGCTGTTGCAAGTATGAGGTGAACCAATGTTGTCATTGATGTCAACATACTCATATTACATTGACAAGAAGGATTGGATGAGCTGTGTGTTGAGGATATTGAGAAAATTACCCTCAGTCAGGAACAGTGAAGAACAGTGATGAGAAGAAGGCAAATATATTGGATAGGTTGAAAACCGGAGGATGCGGATTAAAGGGTTTTCAGATATGAGTCCTGAGATGCTTCAGTCAAGTTTTCAGAGGTCCGCATGAAGACCTGAAGAAGTTATGGCTGTCTGTGTGGAACCGGTTCCGGCAAGTGCTTAGAGGTGATAGAGGATCACAGAAAGGTCCGGTGAGGTCCAGAATTGTACAATCCTAATCTACGGATTGGAAAGAGTATTTGGGATGTCCTCATGATGTGCCATCTCAAGTTGTGTATGATTTGGAGGTCCAGAAGTACCTCTTGCATTATGACAGTGGCGACAGACTGTGTTCTTGAAGTTCCAGATAAGGAGGATAAGAGATTTCAGTAAGTAAAGGAAATGCGGACGTACCTGGTCATTTAGACAGGCTTGTGAAAGTTCTTGGATCATGTTGAGATTGTGTTATTGGTCCGCATTGATAATGTATGATTTGAAGGTCCGGAAGTACCTTCTACAGTGGCGACAGACTGTGTTCTTGAAGTTCCGGATGAGGAAGACAAGAGATTCCAGCAAGTAAAGGAAGTGCGGATGTATCCGGACATTCAGGCAGGCTTGTGAAGTTTTCTGGATCGTGTTGAGGTTGTGTTGTTGATCCGCATTGATAGTAGAGCCCGGAATTGAAGTTATTCTTCTGGATGAAGTTCTTGCTCTGTTTAGCCGACCGGATGAGTTGTTCATCCTGCGAATGTTCTTGTGGTGGCCGACCGGATGTGTTATTCATCTTGCGGATACTCTTATGATTGTTTGCCGACTTAGATGTTTGATCCTAAGTCGATGTCTTGTATAAATAACGGTCTGTGAGTTCATTTCGAGGAGCTGTGTGTGGATGAGTGTGGCATAGCGAAGAGAAGTGCGAAAGGCAGAACAGAGGTTTTTGGGCTTAATTGGAACTGATCCGGACATAGTAGAGATGTCATTCTCCAGTTCAAGACTATGATTTTTATCACTTTGTAGACAGTGTGTCTCCTTGTAGGCAGTGGGCCTCTTTGTGAGCAGTGTGCTCGGGCAGTGAGCCCTAATTGGCATGTGCCATTCATTTTTCTTTATTCTTCTAACAGAGAATAATTCTTGGGTTAATCACCCCGTGGTTTTTCCCTTAACCGGGTTTTCCACGTCAAAATCGTGGTGTTCAATGTGTTGATGTTTATCTGCTCTTGTGTTTATGTATTATGCTTTCATGAATGATTAATTGATATGCTGCTAACTAACGACAAAGAATCAAGTGTTTGAAAGAACAAGAAGTTTTATACAACTGATTCACCCCCCCTCTCAGTTGTATGCCCTAGATCCAACAATTGGTATCAGAGCTAAGTTCCTCTGATAGGAGCTTAACCGCTTGAGGAGATCCAGGATGTCGTCATACAAGAAGGATAGTCCGAAGTTCGATGGAACCAACTTCACTCTCTGGAAAGGTCGCATGAAGTGTCACTTGGAATGTATGGGAAAAGCATACTTGGCTATGGTTTCAAAACCATATGTACCTCCACAAGGTGGTCCGACAACTCTGAATGAAATCACAGAAGCTGAAAACAATCTGCGGACCAAGGAAGCTCTTCTAAGCGCATTGAATGACTCAGATCTCTCGAATGTTATTGACCTACCAACTGCATATGAGATCCTGACTAAACTGGAACTTCTGTATGAAGGAGATGAGTTTGTCAAAAGTGCAAGGTTGCAAAGTCTGAAAGGGAAATTTGAAAGATTGAAAATGAGAGATGATGAAAACATCACTACCTTTATGCCAAGAGTGAATGAGCTGGTATGTGGAATCAGAAATGCTAGTGGAACTTTAGATGAAAATGAGATTGTCTGCAAAATCCTAAGATCCCTTCCTGCTGCCTACAAAATCAAGGTTGCTGCCATTGATGAATTCAGAGCCCACACAACTGTCACAAGAGAACAACTGGCTGGCAAACTAGCTGCATTTGAAATGACCGAGTTTGGAGATGATCCTCCCAAGACTGAATCTGCTTTCAAAGCCAGTGCCTATGTGAAAGGCAAACAGAGATTTGATCCGGGAGAAAACTCATCAAGGAAAATGTCATGGTATGATCAAGCAAGAAGAGACATGGAAGAAGAAGAAGCAGAAACAGCTCAACTTGAAGCCCTCATTGCAAAGAGACTGCCAAGAGGATCTGGTAAGTATGAAGGAAAACTACCCTTTAAGTGTTTCAACTGCAATAAGATTGGTCATTTTGCTTCAAGATGTCCGGAAAGATCTACAAGGTCTAATACTAACAGACAAAGGTTTCAAAAGAATTGCTATTATGTTCACGAAGAAGATGACAATGAAGGAGTAACAGATGATGAATCAGAACTAGGAAGCAAATCCAGAAATGAGTGGGTGTTTATTGCCATCAAGGAAGAAGATTCAATACTCTCTGAATCTGTCAATCACAAAGTTGTTGAAAAAGCTTTGGCTGCTCAAGTGGAAGAAAAGGATGATTGGGTTATTGACAGTGGATGTTCTCATCATATGACTGGTGACAAGAATAAGTTCTTGAATTTGGAAAGGTATGAAGGAGGAATGGTAAAGTTTGGTGACAATTCTGCTGGCAGAATCAGAGGCAAGGGAACTATTTCCTTCGATGGAAAGAGCAAAACAGGTAACGTACTGTATGTTGAAGGATTGAAGCACAATCTTCTTAGTGTTGGTCAGTTAGTGGACAAAGGCTATGATCTCCGGTTCAAAAATGGAAAATGCAGAATCTTTACAAGCTCCGGAACTGAGATTGCATTTGGTACTCAGACAAAAGGTAATATCTTTCATCTGGTTGGTTCAAATAAAAGTTGTTTGTTTGCTCAAATTGATTAGAGTTGGTTATGGCATAGAAGAATGTGCCATGTAAATTTTGATAACATCATCAAGATAAGCAATACTCAGCCCGTAAGAGATCTTCCAAAATTGATGAAACCTACATATAGTTTGTGCAAAGAATGTCAGCTAGGTAAACAAAGCAGAGTCTCTTTCAAAAGCAAAGATCAGTCTTCTACCGGATTGTTGGAATTAGTACATACTGATCTCTATGGTCTGACAAGAATCAAGAGTCTGCAAGGTGATAGATATTTCATGTTGTTAATTGATGATCATTCCCGGATGATGTGGGTTACCTTTCTAAAAGAAAAATCAGAAGCATTTGAGAAGTTCAAGATCTTCAAAGCTATGGTAGAGAATCAAACCGGATTGAAACTAAAGTGTCTAAGGTCTGATAGAGGTGGTGAATTTACATCTGGTGAGTTCATTGATTTTTGTGAGAAGCAGGGTATAAGGAGACAGTTGTCTGCTCCTAGGACCCCACAGCAGAATGGAGTGGTTGAGAGAAAGAACCGGACCATTCAGGAAGCTGCCAGGACAATGATGTTGGAAGTAAATGTTCCTCAAATGTTTTGGAAGGAAGCTATCAGCACTACAGTCTACACTCTCAATCGAGTTCAAATCAGAAACAACACCGGTAAGACCCCCTATGAACTCTGGTTTGGCATCACTCCTACTGTGAAATATTTCAGAGTATTTGGTAGCAAGTGTTATATTAAAAGAGATGAAGATCTAGGAAAGTTTGATGCTAGAAGTGATGAAGGAATTTTCTCGGGTTACTCCACTCAAAGCAAAGCATACCGGTGTTACAATAAGAGATTGTGGAAGATGATAGAAAGCACCAATGTGAAAGTTGATGAAGGAATTGAGAAGCCTTCAAGATTTTATGAGTTTGATGAAGATGACCAAGACAGTGTTCAAGGACCTCAATCCTCTCCGGTAAGATAGAGTCAGCCTGATCCGGTAAATTAGGAAGAAGAGATAGGTTTGAATGAGCCTGATCAAGAAGCAGCAGTGCAGGATACTCCCAAAATTCCAAGGTATGTAAGACTGAACCACTCTGAAGATCAGATCATAGGTGACAGAAGCAAAGGTGTACAAACTAGAAGGAATGTTGCTCAAAATCAGGATGAATGTTGTCTGATTTCAAAGATTGAACCTAAAACAATAAATGAAGCCTGCAATGATGAAAACTGGACCAAAGCAATGGAAGATGAATTGATGCAAATTGAGAAAAATCATACTTGGGATCTTGTTCCCAGACCTAGAGACAGGAATGTAATTGGAACCAAGTGGGTCTTCCGGAACAAACTAAATGAAGCTGGTGAAGTAATCAGAAACAAACCTAGATTGGTCTGCAAAGGCTACTCTCAAATAGAAGGAATTGACTTTGAAGAGACTTTTGCTCCGGTGGCAAGAATTGAAGCAGTCAGATTACTTCTTGCATTTGCTGCCTTCAAAGACTTCAAGGTATATCAGATGGATGTCAAGTCTGCCTTCCTAAATGGTGATCTAGAAGAAGAAGTCTACATTGAACAACCGGATGGATTTCAATTGTCTGATAATGATGATATGGTCTGCAAGTTGAAGAAAGCTTTGTATGGATTGAAGCAAGCCCCAAGAGCATGGTATAAAAGGTTGGATAAGCATCTTGTGCAGATTGGATTCAACAAAGGTACTGCTGACAGTAACTTATATTTCAAAATTGATCATGAAAACATATTGATTGTTGAAGTGTTTGTGGATGATATCATTTTTGGAGGAAGAGATAGTATGTGCAAAACTTTTGCAAATCAGATGAAAAGTGAGTTTGAAATGTCTATGCTTGGTGAAATAAATTTCTTCTTGGGTCTGCAAATTACTCAAACAAAAGAAGGGATCTTCATTTCTCAGACCAAATATGTGAAAGAATTGTTAAGGAAATTTGGTATGGAAGACTCAAAACCTATGAACACTCCTATGGCAACCGGATGTAAGTTAAGCAAAGATGATGACTCTCCAAAGGCAGATCAGACAAAATACAGATCAATGATTGGTGGATTGTTGTATCTCACTCAAACTAGACCAAATATAATGCAGGCTGTTGGTCTTGTGGAAAGATTCCAGGCTGATCCTAGAGAATCTCATGTTATGGCAATCAAAAGAATTTTTAGGTACTTGAAAGGAACAGTTGAGTATGGTCTATGGTACCCTAGAGATCCGGATTTCTCTCTTCATGCTTACACAGATGCAGATTGGGCAGGAGATGTGGATGATCGGAAGAGCACTAGTGGTGGAGCATTCTTTTTGGGGAAGAGATTGGTTTCTTGGCTAAGCAAGAAACAAGATGCAATATCTCTGTCTACAACTAAAGCAGAATACATTGCAGCAGCAGGTAGTTGCACTCAAATCTTATGGATGAAGCAGATGCCAAGAGACATCAAAGTTGAATATGAGGAGCCTATCACAATTTTCTGTGATAATTCAAGTGCAATTAATATTTCTAAGAATCCAGTATTGCACTCTAAGACTAAGCACATATCTATCAAATTTCACTTTTTGAGAGAACAAGTAAACAAGGAAGAAGTCAGATTGGAGTATGTTCCCTCCAAGGATCAGATTGCAGATATCTTTACAAAACCTCTTCCCAAGGACTCTTTTGAATATCTCCGGGAGAAGTTAGGGGTCATGGCCCCTCCGGTGATAAACTAAGATGCACTGATGTGCATCAGTCCGGTGGATATCACAGTCATATCTTGTGATCCGGATTGATGATGGGGAGCTGCTACTAAGGGGGAGCAGCTGGTATGATTCTGATGTATTAGAATTGCAAGTATGAGCCCTTTGCCATTGATGTCAAAGGGGGAGAGAAGACATGTGAAAAACAAATGGTTAATGATCAAAGGGGGAGAGAAGACATGTAAAAAGTTGTTGTTGATAGGGGGAGCTGTGACAGAAAGGAGAAGTTCTTGTCTTGATGGTTTTTCACATCATATGTTGCCATCAATGACAAAGGGGGAGATTGTTGCAAGTATGAGGTGAACCAGTGTTGTCATTGATGTCAACATACTCATATTACATTGACAAGAAGGATTGGATGAGCTGTGTGTTGAGGATATTGAGAAAATTACCCTCAGTCAGGAACAGTGAAGAACAGTGATGAGAAGAAGGCAAATATATTGGATAGGTTGAAAACTGGAGGATGCGGATTAAAGGGTTTTCAGATATGAGTCCTGAGATGCTTCAGTCAAGTTTTCAGAGGTCCGCATGAAGACCTGAAGAAGTTATGGCTGTCTGTGTGGAACCGGTTCCGGCAAGTGCTTAGAGGTGACAGAGGATCACAGAAAGGTCCTGTTGACTTTTTCCCAGACTGGATGCTTATTCCCAGATATCCCTACAAGGTAGCCATTAGTGATCAACAGGAGCTCTGGGCCAGGGGGTCAACAGTATAGGAGATAGACTCTATATTTTATCTCCTCTTCTTCTTCAGGCTCTGCAAGACCTAGGGGGGTATTCCCTACTCAACATCCATAAGGATATGCATGCAAGGCTGGGATGTTGACAGAAAGCAGATGAGTCCTCCTGTATGTAGACCAAAACTGAAAGATAAGGGCAAAGGGGCTAGCTTTGGGCCTATTTGCAGTTGTAGACAGAGGACTAAGGTTCCTAAAACTAACTCTAATGTCCTAATGTTGGTTTTAGATTTTGCTTTGGAGTTTAAGTGTGGATGCAAAGCTGGATATGGTTATAACACAAAACAAAGCATGATTGGTGCCTATCCAGGGCCTGGAGTCAATAGACATACACCTGTGAATGATCAGCATAAACAACTAAAACTGGATTTCAAGGGGATATATGTGATACCTGCCTTACAGGCATCTCCCAATACAAAGTGTTAGGTTATCTCTACTTATGGTATCCCTACTGCAGTATATCCCTCCCAATGTTCAACCTGAAAACAGTTTAATCTACCCCTTGAATAGAAGTTAAAAGATCAGACATTCAACACAGGAATTCTATGCTCTAGAATCTAAACATTACCAAACATCCAGATTCAGAAGAAGGATACATGCAATACTGGAGACAGAATTAACATAACACATGCCAAACAGCATTTCTCATATAAGTTTAATCATGAAATCAGTGGGTTCATGCCAAAAACAAACAACAAGAGATACATAAACTCACAGGTAAGCTGTACAGAGCAACCAGATCAGCTTGTCATGCATTACAGAGCCAAAATCATCAACTTTCAACAACCTTCAAATGAACAACACAACCTGCTTATAACCGCCAGGTAGGTGCTCAGCAATTAATTACAATGTTGACCAAAATTTCGCCAGATACACAGTATCATGAAAATGGCGCTCAAACACAACCAGATTGGCGCCCAAACTTGAATGCAGCAGGTAGGGGAGGAGACAGGAAGGTTTCTCGAGCCCTGCGCTCCTGCCCGCTGATTGACACCTCCAGTCAGGTACAAGATCGACCCACGCCATCGCCCACACCTCTGCAACAATCGCCATTAATGGCGCACCAACCCGCGGCCTAGGGAAAATCATCATACAGACCATCGCAAGCTTTTCCCGCCGAGACTCATCATCATGATATTTGAAAATGCAGGATAACAATATCCCACATGCACCCCGCGATGACCTCAATAACACCTTATATACTAGGTCATGAGCATATATCATGTCGGTTCTTTTGCTCCTGACGACACTAGTATAGACTTCATCATCATCATCTTCCAGCAGCATGATATCCTGTTGCTCGAAAAATCACCCTGACGTCATCATGATATTTGAAATATAACCTTCATGATAATCGGCACAACCTGATCCTCCGGAGGAACATCCTCCTGCTGAGCTTATAACAAAAGTCTGGCCGATGAACATCCTGATGACGTCATCATCATGTTTGCAAATATCAGGAGGTCTCTTCAAGATGATCAGTTGTTAGAAATATGACCCCCGCGGACCTTGATGACGTCATCATCATATTAACATCATCATGATATTCGGAAGACAACCGGATATTTGGAAATATCCTCCTGACGTTCGAACATCAGGTTGCACTGTAGCTCCTCTGTAAGATCGGGGCGAAAACTGAACATGATGATGCTGCTTGAAAAGATCACCCTCAATAGATAACACGCGAAACCAGCAGGCGGATATCTCCTTGATATCAACATCATCATGATGTTCGAACAAACATATATCCGGGTGATATGAAAGTATCACCCCCTCCTTCGCGAATATCATGATGCAGATAGGCAGAAAGAAAAATATCACCCTGATATACGGATGACGTCAGCATCATCAGGATGAGAAACAAAGAACAAGAAGTGATACAACATCATCAGGATGATATTGACTAAGATCATCCTGACGTTCCAAAATATGATGACCCTAGTGATTATCGGGTCGCAATTATAACTCTTCAACAACATCATCAGGATGATGTTAACCAAGATCACCCGATGATAAAAATATCACCCCGGCGAAATATCATGAAGGCAGAAAATATGATGACCTCCGCAAGCAGCAGGATGATAACTGGAAATATGATGATGATGAACACGACCCTTAGGAAAAAACAAGTTAGGTCGAGCAATTCAAAGAATAAGCAACATCATCATCATGCTCGCGCAAGGTGATAAATGGAAGATCACCGGAGACTTTGAAACATCACCCTCGCAAGCAGATGAGGGCGCACTGTAGCTCGGCAGCATCATCATGATAAAAACCAAACATCACCCGATGACTGAATATGATGATGACGATGAAAAACCCAGTCGACGAAGAACATGATGATGCAGACCATCGAAGACAAGATGATGATGATGACCTCCTCCTCAGGAAAACATGATGCTGCAGTTGAAAAAATGCTGAGGAGGTCCAACACTTAGAAAAAATGGGCAAGAAGATAAAGGCTTCAAATGAAGAAACCTCCTGATCATGACAAATCAACCCCTGGTCAAAATGAGTGTCAACAGTGGCTCCGAATGGGGACGTGCAGGTGAAAACCTGCAGCGAGAACCAGATCTCCGGGCAGACCTGACAAAAAGCCAAAAAACGCGAGCTGTACAAGGCATTTACACTACATACATATTTTACAAATGTGCACAGCAACCAGATATTTATGCAAAATAGGACTTAAGGAATTGGCCATGCACAGGCAATTCCAGAATTTCACCATCTAGGGCCTGGAGGAAATAAGAATCCTCCCCATGAGTATTGCAAACCTGATATGGGCCCATCCATAAGGGCTGAAATTTGCCATGTTTACCCTTTTCCTGATCTTTAGCATTCCAAATAAGCACCAGATCATTTACTTGAAACTTCCTTTTTGTAGCTCTCCTGTCAAACTGATATTTCACCCCTTGTTGTCTTTTGAGATTGATCTGGTGGGCTCTCCTTCTGTCTTCATCCAATGCAACCAGCTGATTCACTCTTTCTATCATGGGATCTTCAATCTCCTCATCATACTCTTGAATGAATCTGTAAACTGGTAGGAAATTGTTTATGGGCAGTCTAGCTGATGCACCATATACTAGCTCAAAAGGTGACTTCCCAATAGCCCTTTTCACAGTCACTCTGTCAGCCCATACTGCTAAATTCAACTTTGAGTCCCAAGCTCTCTTGTTCTTGTCCAGTATCCTCTTGACAATTTTCATGATGCTCCTATTGCTTGATTCTGCTTGACCATTTCCTTGTGGGTGATATGGTGATGTATATGACAGGCTTATCCCATACCTGTTGCAAAAATCAACAAACTCACCTGATCTGAAGCACATAGCATTATCAGTGATTATTTTAGATGGTACTCCAAACTTGATGATGATGTTCTCTAGTATGAAGTCTGTCACCACCTTACTTGTAGCTCTTTTAGTTGGAATGGCCTCAATCCATTTGGTAAAGTAGTCAGTTGCCACCAAAATCCAACTGTGTCCCCCACTTGATTTGTCTGCAATTTCCCCTATAAAATCAATTCCCCATTGCTGGAATGGAGCATCCACAGGTGCAGTTCTGAGGGGTAAAGCACCATGATATTTCAGCTTTCCTGAGAATCTCTGGCAAGGGTCACACTTCCTTACTAACTTTTGTGCATCTGAAAAAAGAGTGGGCCACCAATATCCTGCCCTGAGAATTTTATGAGCTGTTGTTTGGGCAGTATAATGGCCACCACATAATCCTTTATGCATGTCAATCAAAATATTGTTAGCCATGTTCTTATCCACACATCTCAGCAGCACACCATCAGGATTTTTCCAGTACAGCTCACCTTGAACAATGACATACCTGATTGCATGTAGCTTCAGAGTCCTCTTTTGATTGTCACTGAAATGGGAGGGACAATTCAGATTTTGCAAATAATAGACAATATCCTTGTACCATTCAGATCCTGATGCACTTACATTCTCATCTTGGACTGCATTAACTTGGCATGCTTCCAAGTTTGACTGTGCCATCATCTTGGCTAATCCTTGTCCCCTTATCAATTTAGTAACTTGTATGTCTATGTTGAATTCCTGCAGTTTGTTTATCCATCTGCACCTTCTTCCAGTCACCTCCTGCTGAGTGAATATGTCTTTGACTGCAGCATGAGGTACATATGCAATTATATGTGACCCTACCAAGTATGGTCTGAAACTTTTAATGGCTCTAACAAGTGCATATGCCTGCTTTTCCATAATATCATACTTCAATTCAGAGGCCTGCAGGGACATACTGAAGAAGGCGATGGGCTGTTCAAAACCATCTTCATTTTTCTGTAACAAACATGCAGCTACAGTATGAAAGGAAGCAAATGAGAACACCTGGAATGGCCTAGAAAAATCAGGAGATTTAAGGACAGGGGCCATCTTTATTGCCTCTTTGATATTCTGAAATGATTCTGCTGCTTCCCTTTCCCAGTTGACAGTTACATCCTTCTTCATCATCTTGGATATGTTCCTTGTGATTTCTGCAAAGTTGGGAACAAATCTTCTAACAAAGTTTATCTGTCCAAAGAAGGACTGAACTCCTTTCAAAGTTTTTGGCATTTGAATCCTGTCAATAGCTGCCACTCTCTCTGGATCTATCCTGACTCCATCTTTGGAAACAATGTGTCCCAGAAGTTTTCCTTCAACTACTCCAAAGGCACACTTCTTTGGGTTTAAAGAAATACCATATTCTAGTGCTCTTATGAAGATCTGCTCCAGATGCATACAATGCTGCTCTTCTTGCTTTGAGTAGGCAGTCAGGTCATCCTGATATACTGCCAGGATTGAATCAATCAGCCCTGCAAAAGCAACATCCATTGCTCTTTGAAATGTAGCACCTGCATTTGTTAGTCCAAATGGCATTCTAACATACACATATGTTCCCCATGGAGTGGTAAAGGCAGTCTTATACTGTTCTGATTCTTTTACCTTCACCTGGTTATATCCTGAAAATCCATCCATCATGGATAGGAGTTCACAACCAGTCACTCTCTGCAACATAGCCTCCATATTAGGCAATGGATAGTTATCCTTCAAAGAGGATACATTCAAGTTCCTGAAATCAACACACAGCCTAATATCACCATTCTTTTTCCTGACTGGGACAAGGTTAGACACCCAAGTTGAATGTCTGATGGGCACAATTATTCCAGCATCCCTGAGCCTTTTGAGTTCTTCCTGCATCTTGGGAGCTAAGGTAGGATTTATAGGCCTTTGCCTCTGTCTAAATGGCTTAGCTTCAGGCTTCAGTGGGATCTCATGCTGGAATAAGTCTTCTCTATAAGCTTTTAGGTCCTCATATGACCAAGCAAAAACATGTTTATACCTTTTTAGCAATGCAATCAGCATACTTCTTATGTATGGTTTGAGCTGTTTGCCAATATATACCTTCTGAGGGGCCTGAGATGTCCCCAAATTTATTTCTTCTAAATCCTCCTTATTTGTGGGGGATGTCTTTGTGACCATTCTGTCTCTACTGTCAAAGGCTCTTTCCAAAGCCACTAACCCTCTAGGGATCTTGTTAGTCTTCAACTGGATGATCTCCTTCCCTACAAGAGTCTCTTTTCCATCTACAGTCTCTACAAAAGCTTGGAAATCAATCTGTTGATTCTCATACTCATCTATGCAGTGCAAAAATTTCAGCAAATCCCTATCATCATTAAAAACTTGCCAACTGCATATGTTTTCTGGTATGGCAGGCCTAATTTTAACTTCTATATCTGTGACACCTGACAGAGTGATGTCATCTGGCCTTATTGCAATATTAGCTAAGAAATCAGCCATAACATTTTTTGACCTTTCTACCCAGCCAATTGAAAATGCATCAAAAAGTTCAATATTATCCCAAACAGCATGCTTGTATTGCTTCAATCTTTTATTCTTTGCAGCATACTTATTTCTGATTTGGGATACAATCAGCTCAGAGTCTCCAAATACTCTTAACATTTTAATTCCATGTTTGAGAGCAATATTCAGGCCTAAAAGTAAAGCCTCATATTCTGCAATATTGTTTGTGCAATCAAACCTCAGCAAGAAAGAGGATTTGAGGAGCTTACCAGTTGGAGACAGGAAGACAACTCCAGCTCCAGAACCTTCTTTTGCACAAGCTCCATCAAAAAACATGGTCCACAATCCTTGCTGATCCAGCTCTTCAATACAGGCATTTTTCTTTTTGTCTTCTGCATCATCTGAGACAACCCTGAAGTTATCACAGTCAGTGTCCACAAAGCATACCTGTTCATTTGCTTCTTGGTCTTCCACTGTCTCTGATGATCTTTGCTCTCTAATTAGCTTGACATCCCTGCCATTCATTGGAATCATGGCATATGATAGGTCCAGCTGCATACTTCCACCAATTAGTGCTGCCCATCTTCTTGACAGCAACATACCATACTGTGGCTTGATGTCAACCACTGTTATATTCATTTTGTATCTTTTTTCAGGAAATGCTGCCAGTTTGAAATCTACATCCTTCATGATTCCAATAACTGGTACCTCTCTGGCATCCATAGCATAACACTTCCCACATGCCTTGTCAATTTTTAATCCAGTTTGCTGCATGATAGCCAAAGGCATGACATTTGTGGATGCTCCAGAGTCAAGCATACAATTTCTAATTATTTTACCATTTATAACCAGGGAAACATAAAATGGTTCCACCTGTGAAGGACACTTTGTCATGGTCATTCCTAAATAGACTTCAGGAGTCTCATCTTCTTCATTACACATGACCTGTTTCTCACCCTGGGTCTGATCACTTTGCTTAGCTTGAAAAGGTACCCCTGAGATTAGGGATATTGTCCTATTCTTGATCTCTTCCACCTTTATGAGTTCCATAAGTGGAACAGAGACCTTTACCTGAGTGAGGATCTGGGCTATATCAAATGGAGCACAGTTTTGTACAGCAGTTGTAGCTTGCTCCACAATCTTGCTTTTATCCTGAGCTGACTTAGCTTTCATTCTCATAGTTCCCTGATCATCATTCCTGTCTTGGGAACCTCTACTTTGATCTTCAGCCTGAGGGGTTTTGTTTTCTGGTCCTTGGAAATCATGACCTGTTCTGTATCTAAAGTTCTGCTTGTTATTTACCCACTGCCTTTTTTGTGGTTCAGTTCCTTTATGACCATGCACCAGCTGACCTGCAGAAATATCCTCTGGCTGATGTGAGCTGCCAACGTGATTTCTACCTCTGAGATTGTAGTTGCTCTTAACCTAAGCAACTGCTGCAGCTGTGAAGGCTCTAATCTCCTCATCAGAAGGTCGTTGTAGGTTACTCAGAAAATTGTGTGAGTTCTGAGCATACACATAATTATCTTCATCATCTTCATCATATGGGGACTGTTGGCAGGCCTGAACTTGATGATCTGTATTGTCATCAGCATCATAAAGAGTATATCCGTTGCCTATAGACATCATGTTAACATCATCATCCTGCACATGATGTGGCTCATTGCACTCATTACAAGATGTAGCATTATCATACAAAGATTGGGCAATCATGCACTGTGACTGTGAATGTGGCATCTGACAGATTATACACCACGGAGCATCATCAGCAATATTTATAGTTTTCTTCAGGGGATCAGGAGTTTCCTTGGCATGTTGAGCCCTCTGACTTGTGTTGTTACGTGGATATACAGGCTTACCATCATGCCAATTGGTGTTATAAGGCATATCATGTAATGATGGCCTCTTTTCCTGTCTTTGATAGACTTGCCTATCAGGACCCATCCCTTTTTCACTTCTAGCTAATCTATAGCTCAGGTCCTTAACAACATTTGCCAGTTTGTCTATCTTATCTTCAGGAGCAGATGTACTACCTTGAGTGTTCTGAGGCTTATTTGGATTCTGCAGAATTTTTACATCATCCCTTCTATTTGTCTTGCCTGATGCTTTCCTATTGTTTTCAATATTTACTGCAATCCTGAAAGCATCCCTGAGAGTGGCAGGACCTTTATCTCTCAGTCCATATGCAGTCTTTGCATCAAAGGCATTGATGTACAAAATTATGCACATTGGTTCATTTGGCCTCATATGATGTGGCAATTTGTTCAACACTTTAGTAAATCTTGCATTAAAGTCTGCAACCTGTTCATTTGACCCTTTGGTGATGCTGGTGAACTCATTTACAAAGAAGCTAGGGTCAGTTTTATCACCATATTGCTCCTTGAACATCCTCTTAAAATCATCCCATGATGATATACTCCGGTCAGGCAGATTCCTGTACCATTCTCTTGCCTCATCTACTAAGGATTGCATGAATGACTTCATGAAAACATCCTCATGCTCAACCTCAAAATTGTCCATGACATTTTGGAAGGCCTTTAGATGATCTTCTCCTGACACTGTATTGTTTCCTGAAAACTTAGGCACTTGCAGCCTCAGATGCTTATCAATGGGGTTAGGATACCCAGGAATACCATCAAACACCAGCTGCCTGAATCTATCTAGCTGCATAGGCTGTCTGTTTGGCTGATTAATATTAACATTTCTATTTGCATTTTGGTTTCCTGCATTGTTTAGTGGTATCCTAGCATCATTCACATTTTGTCTGTCATCATGATGCTGATGATGCACTTCATATCTTTGCTGATGTCTTTGCATATTTGCATTTTCTAAGGTAGGAACTAAATTATTTTGGGCAGTTCTCAAGGCTTGCACTTTCTGCTATATATCATCTCTGATTTTCATGGCTTGTAGGTATTCTAGTTCTGCTCTTAGGCTTTTGATTTCTTCTGCCAATTGTTCATCGTTAGGTCTGGAGGTAGATGGTCTCATACCATTTGGGTCATCATCTTCATCATCCCTTAGGGACTCTGCCTCTTCAAACCTCTCAGTTGGGTCTAGAAAAGGGCGCTCTTGGAACACCTCTGACCTCATTCTCATACTACCACCCTGTTGCCTCTCATATGCACCTTGGATATCAGCTTCTGCACTTGAAAAATAAGGAGCATGCTGTCCTGATGGCCTAGGGTTATCTTGTACATCATCACTTTTTCTGGGGGAGCTCTCATGACTAGCTGAGACAGTTCCCTTTCTTCTATACATCATTCTTTTTGTTAATGGTAACTCTTCAAATAGAGGATTTTGTTGGGATCTTCTCCCCTGCATATAAATTTACTTTGACCGGTTGGGAGATTACTTCGGAGTCGCCACCTATTGCTAGGAATTGTTTTCTTCTGAAAACCAGGGTTCTTTCACAAGGTTCCCCAGGGTGTTTTCTTCTGTTGCTGACTCAGATGGGTCACATATATATCATTGGAGATGATTAGATAGCACTTTTATTTCTCACTCCCCAGTAGAGTCGCCAATTTCTGTTGACTTTTTCCCAGACTGGATGCTTATTCCCAGATATCCCTACAAGGTAGCCATCAGTGATCAACAGGAGCTCTGGGCCAGGGGGTCAACAGTATAGGAGATAGACTCTATATTTTATCTCCTCTTCTTCTTCAGGCTCTGCAAGACCTAGGGGGGTATTCCCTACTCAACATCCATAAGGATATGCATGCAAGGCTGGGATGTTGACAGAAAGCAGATGAGTCCTCCTGTATGTAGACCAAAACTGAAAGATAAGGGCAAAGGGGCTAGCTTTGGGCCTATTTGCAGTTGTAGATAGAGGACTAAGGTTCCTAAAACTAACTCTAATGTCCTAATGTTGGTTTTAGATTTTGCTTTGGAGTTTAAGTGTGGATGCAAAGCTGGATATGGTTATAACACAAAACAAAGCATGATTGGTGCCTATCCAGGGCCTGGAGTCAATAGACATACACCTGTGAATGATCAGCATAAACAACTAAAACTGGATTTCAAGGGGATATATGTGATACCTGCCTTACAGGCATCTCCCAATACAAAGTGTTAGGTTATCTCTACTTATGGTATCCCTACTGCAGTATATCCCTCCCAATGTTCAACCTGAAAACAGTTTAATCTACCCCTTGAATAGAAGTTAAAAGATCAGACATTCAACACAGGAATTCTATGCTCTAGAATCTAAACATTACCAAACATCCAGATTCAGAAGAAGGATACATGCAATACTGGAGACAGAATTAACATAACACATGCCAAACAGCATTTCTCATATAAGTTTAATCATGAAATCAGTGGGTTCATGCCAAAAACAAACAACAAGAGATACATAAACTCACAGGTAAGCTGTACAGAGCAACCAGATCAGCTTGTCATGCATTACAGAGCCAAAATCATCAACTTTCAACAACCTTCAAATGAACAACACAACCTGCTTATAACCGCCAGGTAGGTGCTCAGCAATTAATTACAATGTTGACCAAAATTTTGCCAGATACACAGTATCATGAAAATGGCGCTCAAACACAACCAGATTGGCGCCCAAACTTGAATGCAGCAGGTAGGGGAGGAGACAGGAAGGTTTCTCGAGCCCTGCGCTCCTGCCCGCTGATTGACACCTCCAGTCGGGTACAAGATCGACCCACGCCATCGCCCACACCTCTGCAACAATCGCCATTAATGGCGCACCAACCCGCGGCCTAGGGAAAATCATCATACAGACCATCGCAAGCTTTTCCCGCCGAGACTCATCATCATGATATTTGAAAATGCAGGATAACAATATCCCACATGCACCCCGCGATGACCTCAATAACACCTTATATACTAGGTCATGAGCATATATCATGTCGGTTCTTTTGCTCCTGACGACACTAGTATAGACTTCATCATCATCATCTTCCAGCAGCATGATATCCTGTTGCTCGAAAAATCACCCTGACGTCATCATGATATTTGAAATATAACCTTCATGATAATCGGCACAACCTGATCCTCCGGAGGAACATCCTCCTGCTGAGCTTATAACAAAAGTCTGGCCGATGAACATCCTGATGACGTCATCATCATGTTTGCAAATATCAGGAGGTCTCTTCAAGATGATCAGTTGTTAGAAATATGACCCCCGCGGACCTTGATGACGTCATCATCATATTAACATCATCATGATATTCGGAAGACAACCGGATATTTGGAAATATCCTCCTGACGTTCGAACATCAGGTTGCACTGTAGCTCCTCTGTAAGATCGGGGCGAAAACTGAACATGATGATGCTGCTTGAAAAGATCACCCTCAATAGATAACACGCGAAACCAGCAGGCGGATATCTCCTTGATATCAACATCATCATGATGTTCGAACAAACATATATCCGGGTGATATGAAAGTATCACCCCCTCCTTCGCGAATATCATGATGCAGATAGGCAGAAAGAAAAATATCACCCTGATATACGGATGACGTCAGCATCATCAGGATGAGAAACAAAGAACAAGAAGTGATACAACATCATCAGGATGATATTGACTAAGATCATCCTGACGTTCCAAAATATGATGACCCTAGTGATTATCGGGTCGCAATTATAACTCTTCAACAACATCATCAGGATGATGTTAACCAAGATCACCCGATGATAAAAATATCACCCCGGCGAAATATCATGAAGGCAGAAAATATGATGACCTCCGCAAGCAGCAGGATGATAACTGGAAATATGATGATGATGAACACGACCCTTAGGAAAAAACAAGTTAGGTCGAGCAATTCAAAGAATAAGCAACATCATCATCATGCTCGCGCAAGGTGATAAATGGAAGATCACCGGAGACTTTGAAACATCACCCTCGCAAGCAGATGAGGGCGCACTGTAGCTCGGCAGCATCATCATGATAAAAACCAAACATCACCCGATGACTGAATATGATGATGACGATGAAAAACCCAGTCGACGAAGAACATGATGATGCAGACCATCGAAGACAAGATGATGATGATGACCTCCTCCTCAGGAAAACATGATGCTGCAGTTGAAAAAATGCTGAGGAGGTCCAACACTTAGAAAAAATGGGCAAGAAGATAAAGGCTTCAAATGAAGAAACCTCCTGATCATGACAAATCAACCCCTGGTCAAAATGAGTGTCAACAGGTCCGGTGAGGTCCGGAATTGTACAATCCTAATCTGCGGATTGGAAAGAGTATTTGGGATGTCCTTGTGATGTGCCATCTCGAGTTGTGTATGATTTGGAGGTCCGGAAGTACCTCTTGCATTATGATAGTGGCGACAGACTGTGTTCTTGAAGTTCCGGATAAGGAGGATAAGAGATTTCAGTAAGTAAAGGAAATGCGGACATACCTGGTCATTCAGATAGGCTTGTGAAAGTTCTTGGATCATGTTGAGATTGTGTTATTGGTCCGCATTGATAATGTATGATTTGAAGGTCCGGAAGTACCTTCTACAGTGGCGACAGACTGTGTTCTTGAAGTTCCGGATGAGGAAGACAAGAGATTCCAGCAAGTAAAGGAAGTGCGGATGTATCCGGACATTCAGGCAGGCTTGTGAAGTTTTCTGAATCGTGTTGAGGTTGTGTTGTTGATCCGCATTGATAGTGGAGCCCAGAATTGAAGTTATTCTTCCGGATGAAGTTCTTGCTCTATTTAGCCGACCGGATGAGTTGTTCATCCTGCGAATGTTCTTGTGGTGGCCGACCGGATGTGTTATTCATCTTGCGGATACTCTTATGATTGTTTGCCGACTTAGATGTTTGATCCTAAGTTGATGTCTTGTATAAATAACGGTCTGTGAGTTCATTTCGAGGAGGTGTGTGTGGATGAGTGTGGCATAGCGAAGAGAAGTGCGAAAGGCAAAACAGAGGTTTTTGGGCTTAATTGGAACTGATCCGGACATAGTAGAGATGTCATTCTCTAGTTCAAGACTGTGATTTTTATCACTTTGTAGACAGTGTGTCTCCTTGTAGGCAGTGGGCCTCTTTGTGAGTAGTGTGCTCAGGCAGTGAGCCCTAATTGGCATGTGCCATTCATTTTTCTTTATTCTTCTAACAGAGAATAATTCTTGGGTTAATCACCCCGTGGTTTTTCCCTTAACTGGGTTTTCCACATCAAAATCGTGGTGTTCAATGTGTTGATGTTTATCTGCTCTTGTGTTTATGTATTATGCTTTCATGAATGATTAATTGATATGCTGCTAACTAATGATAGAATCAAGTGTTTGAAAGAACAAGAAGTTTTATACAACTGATTCACCCCCCCCTCTCAGTTGTATGCCCTAGATCCAACAGTGGCTGTGTGACTCTTTGTAGAAACACTACAAGGCGCTGCTGCAGACTGGTTCTACCACCTCCAAGCCCAAACCATAACAAACTGGGCTACTCTCAAAACTAAGTTCGAGGCCAGGTTCAAACCTGTGGAAGATGCTCATGCGTTGTTGGCACAGCTGACACAGATGAAAAAGGAGCCTCAGGAACCAATGCGAGATTTCATCGCTAAGTTCAACAAATTGAGGAATAGGATTCCCGCTACCGCTGAGCCCACAGCGAAGAATCTCAAATGTTTCTTTATTAATACACAGCTTCCAGAGGTGAGTTTCCTATTGAGGCGAGCTGCTCCTACTGATCTTGCTGCGGCTCAGATTCTGGCAACAGAAGTAGAAGATGATCTTATCCTAGCGGATAAGATAAGAAGGGATGCTAATAGAAACAAAAGCTCCTCCTCTACTGAAAACCATTCCACAAGCACCACGGATCCCATGGTGCAAAAGCTAGCAAATGAATTGCTGGCTCTCAAGAGACAAATGTCCCGAGGTATATCTGCGCCTCCTTCTTACCGAGATATACCCAGGAGGACATTCCCAAACAATTCATATCAAGGCAATGCTGCTAGGAATCAAGGACAGCAAAACCGTCTTCCTCCTACTCAAGGGAAGCTTGCTATTGAGACAGCGCCGGTCAACTCTGTTGTTGGCTACTATGAAGCTGAGAATGAACTCTCTTTCCAACCTGAGTTGGAATATGAAAACGGTGCTAATCTCTTCACAGAAGGAGAAGAAGAGTTAGCTGGCGACTCTACCATCAGCTTTTTGAACTACCAGGACGAAGCTGAAAAGGGAGAAGTGAGTGAAGGAGCATATGCTGTTTTCACTAGGTCTCAAAATCAGTCAGCTCCTCAAGCTGATAAAGGGAAGGCGAGAGAAGAATCTCAACCGGTGATTTCAATCGCTAAACGGGGGACTCCACTACCTTTCCAGTCAAAAGACCCGGTGGTTAATAAACAGGTAAGTGCTTCTAATGAATTTGCACCTTCCACTTCTAATCCTCAGACTAGTGCTATTTCAACCAAAAATCAAAATGATGGTTTTTCTTCCTCTGTATCTAATTCTTTTCAGCAGTTCGATATAATAGACCATGCTAGGAGAACTAAGATACAAATGTCTGAAGTTGAATATTTACAGGCTAATCCTGAACAATTTGATAGATTAGCCAAATATGTCAAAAATAAGACCGTCCCTGCAGGACAAGAGTTTCCCAAAGTTACTCGTGACTCCTCTAAAAGTAAACCTACCCAAAACAATCTTGTTACTACTCCCCCTGAGGTTTTTGGAAAAATTGAACCCTTCTATGTTTCCCTATTAGTAAATGGTCATAAATTGAGCAATTGCGTAATAGATTCTGGAGCTTCAGACAATGTGATGCCTGCTAAAGTAGCAGATGCCCTTGGCCTCACCTTAACCAAAACTTTTGGGAGTTGTTTCTCTATGGAGAATAAGCAAGTTCCACTTTTGGGTCAAATCAAAGATGCCCAATTTGCATTTGCAGCTTTTCCGGATAAGAGAATCAAGATGACAGTCTTGGTAGCTGACGTTCCGGCTTCATATGGCATTCTTCTTGGACGTAATTTCTGCAAAGATGTGGGTGGTGAGTTGAACATGGATTTGTCTGAGGCTAGGATACCCGTTAAAGGTGTCATGCAAAAACTACTTCCTGAGAAGGAAGCGAAATATATTGTTACTCAAACATCAAACCCCAAAGCTCAAATTTTGTTTGAATCCTTGGGAATGGGTAACTATTTTCTATCTACTGAAGATTGTTCCGATTCATCAGATGAGGATACATCGGGTGATAGCTCCGATATGTCAGATGGAGATTCAGAGGAGTTTTCAGATGAAAGTTCAGGTAAAGATATAGCAATTCCAGATTCTTCCCTCACCGATGAAGAGGAATCTTCTGATCAGAGGAAGCCCAAGAAATCAAATTCTGATGGAGTCTGGATTTTAGAATTTGATGGCAGCTGTTCTTCTACCAGTTCTGGAGCCAGAGTGGTCTTGATATCACCACAAGGTGATATTTTACCTTTTTCATACAAGCTACAGTTTGACAATACCAATAACACCACCGAATACGAGTCCTTGTTGCTAGGATTGGAAGCAGTACGTGCCAGAGGTGTTAAGATCCTTCATGCTCAAGGGGACACCGAATTAGTAGTTTGTCAAGTAAGAAATTTGTACCAAACAAAAAATGAAAGATTGAGACATTATCGCAATCGCGTATGGGATTGCATTGAAGATTTTGATGCTTTCAATATTTCAGCTGTGCTAAGAGAGTTCAATGACCGTGCAGATTCATTGGCTGTTTCCGCCACTCTCATGGTGCCTCACAAAGATTTCAAAGGAAATAAGTACACTATTGAACTGGTCTTCCGACCAAGTGTACCTGATAACGCTGACCATTGGCAGGTGTTCAATGGTGACAATCAGATCATTGCTTTCCTAGAAAAGATGGATAGTTTTGATGAGCTTTACTTTGAACGAAGTGAATCACCACCTCGTGAATATGTTTCTAAGGTAGATTCGCAAACTAGCGAAGAATTTCTACAGTTGAAAGGAAATAAAATCCCAAAAGGATTGGTTTCCCTTGAGAGACTCTTTGATAAACACGACAGGTATATCAAGCAGCGGCAACAACAACAGGATTCGAATTCCTCCATAGAATTTGAACAGATCAATTTGGGTACAGAAACAGATCCTAAGATGGTCAATATCAGAAAATGCTACACTGCTGATGAAAGATTCAAACTCATTACCCTCCTCCGCCATTACATTGATGTTTTGGCTTACTCCTATGATGACCTGAAGTCTTTCAGGCCTAAGGAGGTTCAGCATGAAATTCCCCTTAAGGCTGGATCATTGCCTTACAAACAGAAGCAGAGGCAATACAACCCAAAGATATCAGGTACGATTCTTTCTGAAATTCAGAAAATGTTGAATGCAAGGATAATTTTTCCAATTCATCATAGTACATGGGTTTCAAATATAGTACCTGTAAGGAAGAAGAACGGAGAAATCTGTATCTGTGTTGATTTCAGAAATCTCAACCAGTCTTCTTTGAAAGATAACTACCCTTTGCCCATCATGGACCAAGTATTGCAAACAGTGACAGGTTCAGAAATGCTATCTATGTTAGATGGTTTTTCAGGGTACAATCAAGTGGAGGTAAATGAAGCTGATTAGTTCAAGACCGCCTTCACCACACCGCGGGGCACGTTTGCATATCGCAGAATGCCTTTTGGTCTGATCAACGCTGGCGCAACATTTCAGAGAGCGATGGATCTTGCTTTCAGAGATGAAATGGGTAAGTTCATCGTAGTGTATCTCGATGACTTGACTGTGTTCTCCAAAAACTGTCATGATCATGCCCATCATTTGCGATAAGTGCTGGAGCGCTGTCAGCAAAATGGTATTTCACTCAATCCCAAGAAGTCAGTTTTTGGGGTAATGGAAGGCAAGCTTCTCGGACACATTGTATCCCGAGAAGGTACTAAGATCGACCCGGAGAGGGTCAAATCTATTCAAAGTCTCACTCTGCCGGCAAGTAAGACTGTTGTTCATTCTTTCTTTGGAAAGGTGAATTTTCTGCGAAGGTTCATTCCTGAGTTTGCAGAGAAAACCCGTCACATTGTTAATATGATGAAGGGTAAGGCCACTTTCCGTTGGACTGCGGAAGGTAAGGAAGCGTTCAAGGATATCAAGAGAGCCATTGCTCATGCTCCAGTTCTTGTTTGTCCTGACTACACTAAGGATTTCCTAGTCTATAGCTACGCCTCAGAACACACACTTTCAGCTATTCTGGTTCAGCAGAATGAGGAAGGCGTTGAATCCCCCATATCATTTATGAGTTGTCCTCTCAAAGCTCATGAATTGAAGTATTCAAATATGGAGAAGCATGCCTACGCCGTAGTCAAAGCGGTTAAGCATTTCAGGTTCTATATTCTAAACTCACACACTATTGTCATGGTGCCTGATACAACAGTCAAATCCATCCTAACTCAACAAGAGTTCAGAACAAAGAGAGGTAACTGGATCGCTAAAATTCAAGAATTCGATCTGGATATCAAGCCTACCAAGCTTGTGCGGGGTAAAGGTTTGTGTCAATTGATCGCAGACAACGTTCCAAAAGAGACAGGGGACGAAGAAGAGGTTGTGGACACGCCAACTGTTCTTTTTGTTACTACAACTGATGAGTGGTATTCCAATATCGCTCATTTCCTTACCTATGGTGAGTGCCCTTCTCACTTGTCTTATAAGGAAAGGAGAACTGTCAAGTTAAAAGCTGCTAACTACGTCCTTCGGGACAATGGTTTGTACAAGAGAAGTCTTGACGGTGTATTTCTACGTTGCGTGGATAAAGCGCAACAAGGTAAACTTTTGGAGTCTTTCCACAATTTGGCTTGTGGTGGACATTTTTCAGCACCTGTAACGGCTCACAAGATCTTGCGAGCTCGATACTATTGGCCCACACTATTCCAAGATGCGTACAATTGGGTACGCAGGTGTGAGTTATGCCAGCAGTTTGTTGGGAAACCAAAATTGGCAGCCTTACCTCTAAAACTAGTGGTGATTGAGGAGCCTTTTCAGCAATGGGGTATTGACTTCATTGGCACAGTAAATCCATCATCAAGTGCCGGACACAACTATGTCCTCACAGCAACAGACTATTTTACCAAATGGGTGGAAGCTATTCCAGTCAAACACGCCACTTCAGAGGTGGTATGCAGTTTTCTTAAAGAGAACATTATTTCCAGGTTTGGAATCCCAAACAAGATTGTAGCAGACAATGCTACTTGTTTTTCCTCTTATGAGATCACTAAATTTTTCTACGAGCATGGGATCACTCTTTCCCATTCTTCAGACTATTATCCGCAGGGGAATGGTCAAGCAGAATCAAGCAATAAGAATCTGGTCACTATCATCAGGAAGCTGGTAGATGAGAATCAGAGAACTTGGCATAAGGCATTGTTTGATGCTTTATGGGCAGATAGAATTACACCTAAAAGAGCAATAGGCATGTCGCCATTTCAGCTTCTATATGGTCTGAATGCGGAGATACCGATCACCTTGGAATTGCCAGCATTGAAGTTGGTAAAGGCATTGGAAGATAGAACTTTTGATAGTTCTATTGATAAAAGGATCATGTATTTGACTGAACTCGAGGAGCAGCGCACTGTTGTGGTGGACCGTATTGCTGAGCACCAAAATCAAGTAAAGAGACTCTTCGACAAGAAGGCAAAGGCTCGTGAGTTTCAGGTTGGAGATCAAGTCTTGTTGTGGGACAAGAGGAGAGAACCAAAAGGAATGCACGGAAAGTTTGATTCCTTGTGGAGAGGTCCATTCACCATTCATCAATTCTGTGGTGAAAACAGTTTCTTGCTGGAGTATCAAGATGGGACACCATTCTTGTTGCCTCACAGTGGACATCATCTGAAGCACTTCAATCCTTGAAGTTTCAGATAAGTTAAATTGTACATTTGTATAGTTTTGTGTTTTATTTTTGTGTTTTCGTTTAGTCTTTGTGTCTTTTTCTTTTTAGCTTGACTCTATAGCCCAATGGCATGGATGAAGGCACTTAGAGACTGGATTCTACTCCCCTCAATCGTTTCAAAGTTCGATTGAAGGAAGTTCCCCAGTTAGAGCCAGCTGTTGTTCTCAAAATCAGCTACGCTCATTTTGTAGACAACCCCACGAAACTTGTCCGTTTCGTGAATCTACACTCTAAGATCGCAAATCGAGAAAAGATTTTCTTGTTCTCGTGCGAGGTCAGTTGACATTTTAAAACTCGTTTGCGACATTTCCTTGAATTAATTTCTCAATATTGGCAAAGAAAATTCAAGTCATAAATTGCTTAGGATGTTAAATTCAGTCATTTTTGAGTTAGAAAATTTTTGACTCTTGATATGCAAGAGCGGCGAAATTTGCCGCTCCTGCATACCTCTTTTTGACTACACATGTAAGGTCGGCAAATTTTGCCGCTCCTTCATGTGTTATTCGTTTTGTTTTTTTTTAAACGTATGTAGTAGCGGCAAAATTTGCCACTTCTACATAAGCTTTCCCTTTTTCATGTAGAGGCGGCAAATTTTGCCACCACTACATACTTTCTTTTGTTTTTGATCCGAAGCCGGCGAATTAGGTCGTCACTGCACGTTTCGACCAAACACCTGCATCGACGGCCGGAAACTCCGCTCGCACAAGATCCTCAGGATTTTGGTCACGCAGTGCCATTAATGGCCACTCGTGCCACTCGCCCAGCGTTTATGCACGGGTTATATATATATTGTGTTTTGATGGTGTTTAATTATTTCGTTTTCCCGAGCTATCCTCCAGACTTCGAGTTCACCGCTCGACCACGTCATCGATCTCCGCCATCTGTCTTAGGGTTTCGGATCTAAGCACGGGTAAGTTTCTTCGTTCTACCTTTTCTTTAATGTTTAGCATAGGTTTTTCGCATTCGACATTTGTTTTTTAGTTTTTATTTACGTTTCATTTTTGTTTAGAGCCTGTTGTTTTCGTTTTGTGTTGTCGACCCTGTGAAAACCCTAGGGCTTGTATTGTATTGATACTCCGAACCCTCGCACACATCTCATTGACGGCGGATTTCGCCGAGCCTGCTCGGAGACCATGTAACCCTTGCCAAGTGTTAAAACGGCAAACATCCCGACCCCCGCACATAAACTCGCAGGTGTTAATCAAATGCAACAGCACCCGAGTTCGCCGCTAGAACCTCAATCCACTTTTCAAGTGCATTGTCGGCGAAATTCGCCGCTCGGGCATATATAGAACTTTCCCCAATGTGATGTCGACAAAATTCGCCGACGGAACATCAAAAAGCAATGAACTTACAACTGGTTATTAATATGCAGCGTCGGCGAAAATTGCTGCTCATACTCCAACACACCTTCCTGCATTGACGGCAAATTTTGCCGCTCTAACCATCTCACTATTCTCTCAAACTGCAAAGGCGGAAAAATTCACCGCCGATGCAAATATACCAAAACCCTCATATGCAAGGGCGGCGAATTTTGCCGCCCGTGCAAAAAATATCTCAAATTTTCCTAACACTGGAAAATTTCCAATTTCATTTTCCCGAGCCCGCTTCTCCTCTGATTCTTGGCCAACTCGCACTATAGCCCTTTTTCAAGCGCACTCCCATAGTCGTGATCGTCAACATGCAATTTTCCCAGATTGCCCATATTTTCCCTGATTGCATGATCATGATTTCTGTTGCAGTTTCTCTTACGGAGCTCCATTCAACGTCAAACTTCTTCTCAGTGAAAGTTCGTCCAAATGACTGACTTGTCCCCGAAGAAGGCAAAAGCTATGAAGTACAAATATCAAGGTGTTTTCCCAATCACCTCAGTCCACTCTAATGTTGAAGATATTAGAGATACAGAGATTGGCCATGTTGATATGGCTGAGTTTGTAGAGAGAACCAAGTCAAACAACCCTAGTGCTATGATGAGGAAGATAGTGGAAAGTAATATTCATCTGGTTTCCTCCTTCCCGGTGGCGGCTCACAATACAGAATTTGTCCTTCAGTGTGCCCATTTCTACAACAAAGATATCAGAGCTGTGGTGGACGCCAGTGGTAATGTAATAATCAGGTTGGATCCTGAGTTCATTGACAAGGTGTTCATGTGTCCTCCTGCAACAGAGGTGTTGAAGCTTGATTTCATCGAAGCTCAAAAGGAATACGACAAGAATCCAGAGAAGGCAAAGAAAGTGATCAACAACAAATGGTTGAAGATTGCAAGGTCAAGTTTGTCTAGATGGCCACGCAGCTTTCCTCGAAGTGATTTCGTGGAAGAAGTTGGTGACTTGATTACCCTCCTCAGCAGGATAAGAGGTTTGTCTTCCTCTTCACAATTTCATGAATGGATGTATCCCTTCATTAAGGTCATACTCCAAGGCAAGCAGGTTATTTTCTGGGGAGAGCAAATCAGTAACGCTTTGCATGATCAGCTGACGAAGGTATCCACTACCTCCAAGTTCTTCATGACTTCCTACCTGGTATACATTGCAGCCTCCATGAGGATTTTTCCGGGATTATCATCAGAAGGGGATAGAAGAGTAGTCCCAGTATACCAGTACTATTCTCAGCTAACGCTGAAAGGTTCAATTCACCATTTCAGGAGAGTGAATGATGCATTCTTTACTATATTCTTGTGTCTTTTTAATCCCCAACTGGAGCAGAGAAGAATTTCAGATGAGGCATGGACAGTGGTTAATGGTTTTGGTTGTATGTTTTTGCAATTTCCATCTTTCTCCTACTTGAGGGTTGGCTTTTTCCAAGGCTACCCTTATATGCTTCCAAGGTTTCCTTCAGATAGATTGGTCTTGATGGAGTTGTGCAGGCAAATGATTGTCGTACATAACAAACAGATGGAACTCAAGAAGCCCGGATTCAGATTTCCTGTAGAAATCGGCAGATACTCAGTATTGACTGCCGCAAAGGCAAGGGCTATGGAGACGGAAATGCAGTTGGTCACCATGAAGCAATTCAAGAGGAGACCAAAGTTTGATTACCGGGGCGTAAAGGATAAAATCAAGAGGAAAACACAGTTCCATGAACCCATGGTGGAAGATGTCTGGATAGATTTGAGAACAGAGGAAGACATCAGGAAACTGGACTATAGCAGGCTGTCTCTAGAGCAAATTGAATACCTAGGACTTGCTGATATTCCAGAAGACCTTGTAGATGATGGCGAATTAGTTGATGCCAAGTATGAAGTAGAACATATAGCTAATACTCCTCTGCCGCCAATCCAATGGTCTCAAAAGGAGCTGACTTCGCTAAGGAAGAGATTCGAGCCTATATTGGCTAACACCAATAACTGGCTGGAGGATAAAGGAATTACGCTGAAAGAATTCCTCACTGGTTCAGAAACTGAAGTACAAGAGCAGACTGGTAAGAGGGTTGAAAACAGAACGAAGAATAAGAGTGATGCTCCATCATCCTCTAAAACACATAAACCTAAAATCAGATTTGTAACAAAGAAAGCAAAAGTTGTTGAGGAGGAACCTGAAGTGAAAGATATGGAAGTTGAGGAGCCAGTGGCCAAGGATCCAACAACTGAAGAGCCAGTTACAGAAGAGATGGATGTTGAAGACAAGGATTCAGAGCAACAAGATAAAGAGGCCTTGTCTCCACAAGACAATACACCTGTTGCCTCCCCTGTGCCTGCTTCCCCCATTATCATTCCTTCCTCTGAATCCCCCTCTCCTCCTAAAATAATTTTTGATAATCCCCAAGGCACTTTTGAAAATGTTCTCCATTCTTCCGATTCAATTCCTAGTTTGTCTTCTTTGTCATTTGATATAGGAGATACTTCTATGTTTGATCATTTTGTGATGAATACTGAGCAAGTTTCAAGTGCCAATGTAACAGGTGCGGTTTTTACCAACACCCCGCCTATTGTTTCTACCACCAGCACAAGTACAGTTCCAGTAACACCAGTGGTAGGAATGGACTCCAATGTGAATATTTCTTTGCTGCCACCTTGGTTGTCAGCTTACACACCAAAGAGGAAAAAGCAAGTCATCTCTCCAGATGATTTTGATTTCACTAAGCTGGCACCTGCAAAACCTAAGGCTCCGAAGAAACCAAAGATCCTTTCAAGGGTACTTGAAGAAAAGGGGCAGAAAGTTTTGGAGATAGCAAAACCCCCACAGGATGCAACTGTTGAAAATTTTGACATGAATGACTACTCAATTTCTAGGGTTGAATTGGGCAAAATCACCCATGAAAGCGCTAAAAATGATATGCAGTCAGCCATGGACATCCTGATCCAGAAGTTTGACAGGGAAAAAGAAATGAAAGATTACTATAAGGCAAAGGCAGAACAGCTGACTGCAGTGGTAAGAAAGATCACTTTGAATTCAGAAGTAGTTACTCCAGAGGCCGTATCTGTAGAAGACCCTGTCATCCTAAAAGCGGAAAAGACTCACCTCCGAGGGAAAGTACTTGAAGAGTACTTGGACAGGATGCGAGCCCAGGGAATCTCTTTGCTCACGGAGGTATTTGAGAAAACGGATAAGATGAGGAGAGTAAGGGCAGAACTCAACGATCTCATTGATGCCATCTCTCATGATATTGAGCGCATAGAGGATACTCATGATAAGTGGGTGGAAATGAGGAAGCTGAAAATGAGCACTTTAATATCCATTGGCGCCATTTCCAACAGGGATTCATATATAGAAACAAAGGAAGCTCTAATGTACAGGAGCAATGTGCTAAGAAATTTGATCAAAGATCTCGAAGCCGCAAAGGAAACCAGTGAAGAAAATGATGTTAACATTTTGCATAAGCTAGAGGAGTTGCCTTGTAGATTGGTATCACAGGATAACCAGTTTCTTTCTGCAGAAGAAATGGTTAAGGAATTTGAGGACATGTTTCAGAAAGAATTTGAAGACAAGGTATTTTCAATAACTTCTGTGGACAGCATATTAGACAACCAGTTAACCTTGGACAATTTGAAAACCAGGTTAACCAATCATGCCAAGTCAATCACTACAGTAAGGGATGCCATAGTGAGGGCCAGGATGATCTTCAAAAACACATTCAACCCAGATAGCATTGAAATGCAGGCGACTTTCACTATGTATGATGACCACGTGAGAAAAGGTGGTGACACAAATTGAAGCAGCTGGTTTTTCCCTTAGTTTATTTTCTGATTTGAAAATGTACTTTCAAAATAGTTTTGGACATTTTTACATGTACATTTTTGATATGCAATTACATGTAAAAAATAGGAAGTCCCAAGTCATTAAGGACTCCTATTTTTGAATAAGTCAAAGTAGTTGTAGTTTTCCTAGATTTTCTCAAGGTCTTTCCCTATAAATAAAGGGGACCTCTTTTGTAAATATTATCTTTTATCTATTGCAAGAAAACTCTGGCGAATTGAAAAGCAAATTAAGACTTTGTGCTTATTGTGAAAATCAATATTCAAATATTCATCAATACAAGAAAGCAAGTTCAATTCCAATCTTTGTCTTGGGATTATTTGTGTTGTGATAGTTTTGTTCTTATGTCTTGCTATCATAATCTTAATTGATAATAATTGAACGGTGGAGTTTGTTTCAAGTGATTGAAGAGCGCTCTAAATTTGATTCTGATAAACTTTGTGTTATCAAATCGGTTGTGGGTTATATGTTCATGTTTGTGAAAATACAACAGTTTGGGGACTTTGTGCTGCAAGTTGTTATATTTGAATTACTTTTATCATATTGAAGAGGAGTGAAGACTTTGGGCTGCATTCTGCTTCAAAGAGTTCTGGTTACAAGTAGTGAACGAGGTAACGGAAAACTTTGTGTTTCTATGATATTGTGATAATTTACAAGTTTTATATCAAGAGTTTGAAATATAAACATCTATTCTGAAAAAAGAGAATGAGATGAGATGGAACCATCACCAACCTAGTTTTTAGTGTACATAAATTTGATAAGTTGTTTGATTTGCAAAAATTAAGTAATTAGAGGGAACCTCCCCTTGCTGAGAGGAGAGACTTTGTCTCATCATAGCTGTGGTTGATATACCCATTTTGCCGTTAGCGAGTTAACGACAAAATATTCACCCAACACAATGGTTTGCTAGAATTATTCCCTTTTTGTTTCTTGTTCCTAACCATAGTAAAACCATCATCTAATTCAGGGCCTGAAACCTTTGGGGGAGGAGGTAAGAGCAAAAGATTAGCCGGAGGGGTATTCTGGATAATAATAGGAGGCCCGGGAGGACTCATGGAAGAAGAATCAACAGCAGAGGGAATCAATGAAGGGTTACTCGACTGATTAGGGTTATTAACGGGTTTGGCCAATGGTTTCTTAATAATAGGACAGTCCTTTCAGAGGTGACCTTCTTTTCTACATAAAAAACAAGCATTTAAACCGCCTAATATTTCAACAGGGCAGACAAAACACTCATTAAGCACATTAACAGAGATCTCAGGAGGAATTTCTTTACCACGGAGAAGTGAGATGAGAACCCTAGCATCCATATGCAGGAGAAGCCTCACCGTGTTGTCCATCCTAATAGTTTTGCCCATGGGTTCTAATAGCTGGGGCAAGAAACGCCAGAGAAAGGGAGGGACATTTTTGACCAAGATCCATCTGGGAGCAGACAAAGCCAACACCTCTTCATGGGCGGCCTCGGGGGTCCAGGCCAACACATGGAAAGAGGTTGAACCAACAGACCAATATTGCTTTTTTAACACCTCTTTCTGAGCTTCATTATTCACAAAAAATATAACAAATAAACCCTTTTGAATTTGTCTGCAAAAGGAAATGTGAAAACCAAGCTTGATATTCCAAAAATTATAGAACTAGTCATCCAAAAACTTACAGGGAGGACATTTATCAACCTCAACAACCACAAAGAAAATAGCAGTATCTTTAAGTCTATTCTTCTCTTTAACAATTTCTGTAATCATCTCTGAATTGGGATTTAAAGAGAATGGTACTGGGGAAGCCAAAGGGGTCTTACCAATTGGGGCGGCCTCATTTGCATCAAGACCGGCAACCACAAACCTAGCTTTGGCGTCGACAATACCCGTAGACTGAGCCACCACCTCCGAAAAAGTTTTGGGCTTGGAGGTGGTGGAACTAGCAGGAGGAGAAGAGCCATTGTTTTTTGGTTGAGGACCAGCTTTTGTTGCAGCCGAGGCAGGTACAGAGGACGCCAAGCTATTAAATGTGTTACCTACCAAAAATGTAAATTACAAATTAGAATTAGAGGGAAAGGTTGGAGTAATAGCACCTGATGTAGTTGCACGCACAGGGACCTCCATCTGTCCTCCGCTGTTGATCACCTTTCCTTCCGGTGATGCCACCTTGCCGGTAGCAAAACCCTAAAGCTGAAAACCGTTGCCGAAGAAAATACCAAAAAGTTTTATTTAATATGATTAAAAATATGTTGTTCAATGTAGTTAGAATTATATAAAAATATATATATAATATCTAGCATTAAATGTAACAGGATTAGAAGTTAAATGTAACAATATTAGAAGTAGTGTTAGGGTTAGATGTAGGGTTATAGTTATTCGGGTTCAGTTTAATGGGTTAGAATTTTACTTAGGTTTAGGGTTATTTAAAAAAATAGGTTAGGGATTCAATTAGGGTTAATTAACAAAGAAATGACTAATAACCTTTATTGAAACCCTAGCCTAATTTTTAAAATAACCCTAAACCTAATTATATATCTATAATGTTTTTTATTGTTTTGATAATAATATAATTTCCCTAATTATATTTATTATATTATAATATTATAATTATTTTGATATTATATATATTATTATAATATTAGATTTTAATTATATATTAATAATATTAATTATATAATAGTATAATATAATATAATAATAATAATAATAATAATAATGTGATATTAAATAGAATAAAAAACTTTGGGTGTGAATTTATTTATGGAATAGGCTATGCTATGCTGGCAGACGTGGTACCCACACATCTTTTGAGGTAGGTTGTCTGGGTCTATTGGAGGAAGAGCCATCACATCATTTCAAATTAAATGTGCCCTACAAAGCCGTTATGGCATTGTGAATTGGGAAAGGGGCACATGTGGCATGAGGATGGGCATGCCGCGGGCATTCCATCTTGATGGCACTGGGGATATCATGTCTCTCTTTTTCCTTTCTATGGGGGGATCACTTATTGTATATACATGATGTATGTAGTCCTTGGGGGTACTAGTGAGTCCTCCATCCATCATTTTATTTTTCTTTTCTCTTTCGGAGAGGAGTTTTGTCCCACTAGGTTTTCTCCTTTTCTCTTCTTGTGAGAGATTGTATTTCATTGCATTGCATTTTCCCTTGTAAATGGGTACCTAACATGGTTGTGTAGCCAAGACCCATATTGCATCTTGCTCATATTGCATAATAATCTCCCTAAGTTGCACTTAAGGGGGGGTGTTGGAGTAAAAAGGGTTTTACCTATTTACATTTTCTTAAGTTTACTTAGGCATCCAAATTTATTATTTAATTATTAGTGCATATTAGTTCTTTAGTTTAAAAATATTTACCATTTCAGTAGTTGGATGGTTCGTAGCCTCCACCTGATTTCACCTTGCATTTATAAGCAAGGCAGTGTACATTATTTTTTGCATCTCATTAATATAGTTTTCATCCTCTAGTGAAATAGCTTTACCTTCTCTCGTATTGTGGAGAATTAATCTACAGGTTGTGCTCCTTAGAGGTGGATGACACCAACAAGAAGATATGTACAATGTTATGTATACTTCAGTTTGCTAGTAGGAACTTTTCTATCTGTACTTAGTACATGATAACTATTTATACAAAGGGGTCATCAACTAGGCCTTCAACAATATATTGACAAATGTTGGGACTATATGGAGCACTTTTCATGTGGACAAGAGTGTGACATGTGTTGAATTTGTATGGTTCCAATTGGTTGGCATAAACATCTGGTGTGGGCATGGCTAGGTATCAAACAAATATGGTGCTGAACTAAGAGTATCTAAGTATAAGCATGTGTGTCCATGTGTAGGGCCACAATATGCAAACAAGCATTGTTGTTGAAAGATGCACAAAGACTTAACTCTAAGTAGTGCATGAAGTACATAGAACTATTGCATAGAAAAGGGGGATCTAGCCTAAAGATTTAAACTAGATCAAACCCTCTTCTACAAACATTGGGGTGCAAACTAATCTTGGATTCTATTCAAGAAGGAGATCCAAACTATAGGGGTTTTGCCCTTTTTTTTGTATATAGATGAGTCAACCAAATTCAACCAAGATTAAGCAAGCAAGCTAGGGCAAATGGCCAAACCCTATATGACAAAGATTGATTTATAACTAACTGTCAAAAACATATATCAAAAAATCACAAGCACAATAGAGATTTGGGAGAATATCAAAACCTAGATCTGGGAGCAGAAACACCAAAGACTAGGGTGCTTGGGTGCTTTAGACCCTAATTAGGGTTTTGTAGAATCTTGGGATATCACCAGACCTGTACCTACAAGATTTGTCTTCTTCCTAGAAATTATCTTTAGAAACCTATTGAATTCTGACCTACACACAAGGAAAAAGGAAAATGTTGTGTTGTGTATAAGGGATTGCTTAGTCAAACTCTGTGTTGGTGTTTCCACTTCCACTACAATGATGATTAGATCTAAGAGTGTGTGCCCTTGGAGGGCAGAGGCCAGATCTGTAATAATATGATAGAAATATTAATGAAAATGATGATGATTACCACAAGAGGTAAAACCCTAGTTGATGAAGAAAACTCATGATCATGCACCAACAAGGAGAGTGATGAAGAAGGGTTAAAACTCTCTTCAAGAGTTGCAAACAAACTTTAATACTATCCACAAGTAGATAACACTTATGAGCATGAAGAACACTTTATTATATAACACAATAGCATAAGATAATTCCTGTAGACACCTAAAAATGTCTCGACCTTCTAACTATCCTTCAACATCACCCACATTACTAATTCCTCATCCAATTAATTAATTAAATTTTAATTAATTAATTATCTCATCCAGCACCTAAATTATTCACCTTTTCTTCATTAATTAATCCCTAAAATTGAGTTAATTTAATTAATTCAATAGTCACACCTTATAACATTTTTCCAATTAATTAAATAAATATGACAAATATTTATTTGGTTAAATTCTCCACTTCCCTAAACCCAATTTATTAGGTAAATCGTGTTTATCTGATTAATCAAGCCTACTAATTAACCTACCCCTAACCTAGTTGATTAAATAACTATTGTTTAATTAGCCAGCCTAGCCTACATGACCCCTAGACCTAGATTAATTAAATAAATCATTATTTAATTAATCTTAAACCCTGATTACCTCATCCACTAATTTTTTCCAACCACATTAACTAAGCTAATCACCTTGATTAACTTGGTCAAAGCATGATTAACACCTTCTCCCACACCCACAAATTAAAAATTACAAAATATTCATAACCCCTCCAACTCACCTTTGCCATTTTTGTGCAAAAACACCTTCCCTTTTTTTAGCCTCCAAATGTAAGGCCCCAAAAATGTGCATGTGTCACATGACTTGCATAACTACACATAAAATGGAATTTTTAATTCCATCTCATCCCAAGGAAATTATTTTTAAATTTCCTCATCCATCTAAATCACATTTAATGCTAAGTCCTCTTCAAAATGAATAAAAGATTCATTTTTATTCTCCACCATCCAATTTTGTTGATCAAATCCTAGCCCTTCATCTCACAATCAATCTAATCAATGAATCTCCACCAATGGATCAAAATCCCCTCCAATTTGCTTATAAATACAAGCCTCCACAAGCTATTTTGACATCCAACTTTAGTGCAACATTACTCTGCTAAAATTTCTCTCATCCATTTCCATCCTAGCTAGGCTATGGTGAATTGCATTAGAGTTCAAAGAGCATTTCACATTGAAGGCATAGTCATTGTTAAAGCTAGAGCTTGTGGGTGCTAAGCTCTTGACCTTATCAAGGAGAAGGAAGATCTCAAGGTATAAATTGTGTGTTTTCATACATTTTATTTATGTTTTTATCTTGTAGACTTTTCCCAATCTTCAATTCCTTCTTATAATAAGCTCACTAGGTGTAAAATAAAATATCAAACTCCTTTATATATGCATTCCTGCTCACAAACAAAGAATAAAACAAAATGGAGCCAACATATACAAACTAGGGAAGTGTTCTAAGCTGACACCACAAGAGAGAGGCTAAAGATCCCAACTAGGACTAAGGTGCTCGGGCGCCCTGGGCCTTTAGCCCCACAAACTCTGAGGAATATCAAATATCATGGGCTTAGTCCAGTCCTAAGTTTATTATGTTGGGTTTATTCATTAGGATCAAGATTTTATCATTTAATGCTAAAAAAAGGTGTTAAAATAGGTCCTGATTAACAAAGGCAACATTTTAGGTCTAACTGGGTGCTAAATTAAGTGTAAAATGCTAGTGTACATATTTTACAATGTAACATTTAGCCCCCACTTTAGCATGAGTATGAACTTATGTTCAAACTCACACTAAAGGATGGGAAAGATAAATTTCAAACACACAAACATAGAAGCCAAAAAATTCCATCATTGTGGACTATTAGTAGCCCTAAGCTTAGGATCCTAAGGTTGTAAACACATAAGCAAAGAGATTTTCAAACACACAAGACATTGCAACATAACCCACAGATACATGGAGTACTACAAGCGTACATAATAATACACACAAAAGACATGCCATACACAAAGGTAATACATGCCATACACAATGTAGACAAGCTTGGCATGGAGCATACACATAAAGCATAAAGCATACACATAAGACACAAAGAATACATAGAGAATACATGAAGAACATGATGAAGACACATAAGACACAAGTTAAAACATAATGCATGGAATAAACAAACATAGAAACACACACATGAACAAACACACAAGGCACATGACTCTGATGCTAGCTTGCTTTGTCACTAGGGGTCATGTGGAAAGAAGTGCCACCATGGATCACACACTAGTAAGGACCGCAAAATTACTAGGTGACCATGAGAAGTCACATGAAACACACAAGCTAGCCAACTATGTTGTACTATGTGGCTCATGGACCAAAAAGGAAACACCACAAGTTAGTGAGGACCACCGAATCACTAGGTGAGTTCCATGCCAACAAGTATGTAACCAATAAGAGAGCATAACACGATGTATGCCCCCACCTTAAAGTGATTGTTAACTCCTATTAGGGAGCAATTTCTTTAAGGTAGAGTAAAACATAAGACAGGTGCAAGATCTTTCTAGAAGCACATGCCCATGAGATATGTGTTCTCAAAAACTACATCTCACTAAGGGGTTGCCCCCCACAAAAGGCAAATCAAGGTGATGCTATAGGCATGATACACAATGGCATGTGTAGTCATGGTATGACACTGAGCATAGCAATAATGTTCCACATAAATTAAAACATAAAAGGAGCAATAGGTTATAATAAGTAATAACACAAAAGAGATCTATCTAACTGATGTCAGCATATGAATGGTTGTACAAATAGGAGAATTCTCAAAGCTATATATATTTGGAACTATCATCATCTACCAAATAGTAGAATTATAGAGACAAGAGAAGAAGAATCACATGAAATCAAAAATAAAAATCCCTAGGGTCAACAAGGGAGAATGCTAAAAACATCCTACGCCTTGCATCTTCCCCAAAGGACACAACAACAATACAAATTAAGACATATAGAAGAATGATGGTACAAATAGAGAGAATGTCACAATAGATTTCGATCCCTTTGTATCCTTGCACCTACAATGGTGTCAAGGGTCATCCAAAGAGATCTTAAAAATAACAACAATATAAATAAAGTATCAAGCAACACATCACAAGGGAAAACAATCACATGCACTCATAACATAAAGGAAAAGGTACCTCACTTGCGAGTCAATCTAAAGAAAATCATCCTCCTCCCTATCTTTCTTATCATCTATTTGTAAAGCTGGACAAGATGCAAGAGGAACTATAGCATATGAGGTATAATGAACAAGAGCCATACTTGTATTGTCTTCAGATTCACTATTAGAATGTAGTACAATAGGTTCCATAGCAGTTTGTAAAGCTTTATCTTTCTTTGTAGGAGACACAATAGTAGTAGATGTCTCTTTTGCATCCATTGGTGATAAATGCTTGCAAGGAGGGAGATTCTCCTCTCCTACAGCAAGGCAACCCATAGCATGATGACGCTTCTTTCTTTCTCTCACAATCTTGTTTCTCTTAGCCTTATTTGTGATGTTTGCTAAGGGAACCATAGTATCTTCCAACATGAATTCCTTTTCATCCTTTGTTTCAACAACATTGGAAGAAATAGGAGGAACCATTAAGGCTAAGAGACTATGGGGGAAGGGTTCCTCAATGCGGTCTTCTCTTCCTTCTCAACTTGTGAAATAGGTGGAAGTACATGAGCATCGTCAAGCAGGTGAGAAACCCTAGGAAATAAAACACATGCAACTAATTGATTTCCAATAGTCTTCGTGGAGTCAAGTGGTACAAAAGTAACAATGTGATGGCAAGGAGGTCTATTTTATGCACAAAGGTTGCCTCATTGTCCTTGAAGTGATGGTAAAAGGGGAACCTTAGCATATCTACTAGATGCCTAGGGATGGGAAAGAACCTTCAATTCAAGCTTAGCTTCATTCACCACCTGTGGGATAGGAGGAACTACTGCCATGGCCTGAGAAGATCAAGGAGGTTCAAGAACATCACAAAGAGGAATATTACTAAGCGATAAATCTATTATTTTCCTTACTTTAAACTTTTGATATGATAAGAAGAATAAATCCTCTCTATCTCAAGTGACTCCAACTGGTTGTGGCCAAAAGAAGTCAAGTGTAAAATGTCCACTGTGAGAAATGGGGCAGTACTGACTGTGATGTATAGCATGTACCCATCTCTCAAATGGAAACTTTAAGCACTTGTGAAAAATAGAGGGGACCGTCTTCATGGAGTGAAGCCATGGGTGACCCAACTTCACATGAAATAAGTTTGATGTAGGAATGATGACAAAATTAACATCCAAGGCTCTTGGTCAAACCTTGACTTCATGAGTTAAGGCACCAAGAGTTGGAAGGATAGACCCATCATGTGCTCTAATCGCCATCTCCGATACGTCATAAGTATCTCGATGTAAACCATGCATGTAGATAAAGTCTTTAGTTACTACATTTACCATGCATATAGGATCAATCATAGCACCTCGAATAGGTTTATCATTGATTCAAATAGTAATGTAAAGAGGTCCATCAAGAACTTCAATAGTAGCAACATGTGGAGTAAAAGATATAGTAGATTCCAATTCCACTCTCTTTGTGAGGGTGAGCATCTACCATGCAAATATCAATAACATTATATTCATGATGAGGTAAAGGATTAGTATTTATTTGTAGATTTTGATTAGGAACAACCACTGATTTATTCCCTTTGTCATTCACACCAACAACCTAGATGACATTGGATTCAATGAGGTCTTGAACTTCATGTTTAAGATGCATACATATTTCAGTGTCATGGCCAATGGAGTGATGAAATTGATAAAAGGCAGGTTTGAATCAAAAGAAGATGATTGCATCTTACTTGGATTGAGAGGTCTAATAGGTGGAAGCTTGATGAGATTGTTTTGTAAAAGTTGTGTGACATGATAGAGTAGAGAGATTTTGATAATTGTGTGAATTTTCTTGTTTTTGTTTTCAACTTGTAAGGGGTGGGAGAAGGAGATGACACTGCCACCACATATTTTCTTATGTTGTTCACCAAAATTTCATTTATCTTGATGAATTTTTGTTTTGTCTTTTGAAAGAATGATTGAGAGGCTTCAGATTGACCAACTAGAGCTGATGAGGGATTATGCTCATACTGACTAACCGAAAGTTGATAATCATGAAGAGTCATGCAAAGATGAGTAAAATAATCACATATTACATCAACAATATCTTATCACGAATGTGAGGTTGTAAGTTTCCTATAAAGATTCTTTGTACACCAGCATTCAAAATAGAATATTGACTTGTGAGAAGAGGGCTAGATAACGACCCATAAAATATGTTATTTTTTCTTTCATTCCTCGTTTGCAATGAATCAAGTCTATCAAAGAGACTCGAGATCCAATGTTTTCTTGAAAGTGCTCAAGGAACTTATCGACTAATTGTAAGAAAGAAGTTATATAATTAGGAGGTAGCGAGATAAACCAATCCAAGGTTGTGTCTTTGAGTGACCTAGGAAAGAGTTTTTTTAAGATCACATCCTCAAAGAAGAAATCATTACACATAGTGGTAAAGGTTGCCACATGGTTGTTAGGATCTCCCTTCCCATTATATTTCTCAAAGCAAGGGGTCTCAAACTTATCAGGAATTTGAGTTCTTAGGATGGCATAGGACAAAGGTTTATAGATATAATGTGTTGTCATATTAGGTTTAGGTAAACTATTGCTTATGTTGGCCAATTGTTGTTGGATGGAGGTCATAGTTTGCAACAACTGGTTTATGACATGGTCGGAAGCTGAATTAGATAGAGATTGGAATGAATTAGAAGGACTAGGTGATGGTGTATGAGTAGCCTTTTGGAATGTGATAGGAGGTTTAGATGTAGGTGGAGTAACATTAGGTTTCAAATTTATGTAACTATATGGAATGATACTATAATGGCAAGTAGGATTCTTAGTAGACAACCCAACACATGTGGTAGAACTATTACTTGGTTGTGTAGTAGTGGTGATAATAGTATAAGTATATGTAAGGATAGGGAGTGTAGGTATGGGTGTGGACACTTGAGTCCCTATTTGGTTAGAAGACATGACATTGGGCAAATAGATCCAATAGAATGTTGTTGCACACTATATGAGCAAGGCCACGCAAGACTTCCAATCCTTGTTGGCCTTTGAGAAAAAGACTTCTTAGACTCTCAACAACAAGGATGACCTCTTGAACTATGTTTTTTGAGCTTACAAATTGCTGGAAATTAGCCAACTGCATGTTTAATCTCTAAATTTGTGCTTCAGGAACATGAGCCACAAGGTCATCAATGTTGATGGATTCATAGAAGTTTGATACTTCAAGAAGATGTGAAGTAGGGATATTAGGAAGAAGTATTTGACCTTCTTGTGTGATAAGACTAGGAATTTGGGGTTCTGATGTATTGGTATCATTGTTATGCAAAGCATTAAAACCCATAATTTGAAGACTTCTTCACATAATAATGTTAAAATCGAAGCACTGAATCACAAAGCTCATAAAGCATCTACAAGCTTTAGTAACACACAAGATGCACCAATAGAAGAAATGAGTTAGAAAAATAAGGATTTGAGTTTTTGTTTAAGTGAAGCAATGTTTTTTTCAAATGCAAATAAACATAATGCACATAATATATCTTTGATCAAATTCAACTCTACTCAAATCCAATTAGATATTAATAATGACAATGCTTAAATCAAACCCAAAATGCAACAACTTAAAATTGTCCCTAGTCTCAAACTTTAATGTAAGCTGGCATTTGTAATATTGTAGAACAAAGTAAAATCAGATTTTGAAATGCAAATAACAACAAAAAAATCTGAAACTAAATATCAATCACAGACCCTAGATTTTAACATTAACTAGGTTTTCACACAGTACAACTTTTTTTGACAAAGTCTGGCAATAAAAAAGATTTAAATGCACAATGTAACATTATGAAATGCTTAACTATTGTGATACCAATCATATATGATGCAAAAATTAGAAATTTAAATCATGCTATGATGATCAATCCTTATGAGATGCAAACAAAGTGACAAATATGTTTTTTTCCAAGTCTAGAATGAAGTATTTATTTTTAAAAATTTAAATGTAAGGATGCAAGAATGTTTTGAACAACAAGAACGACAAGGTACACTAAATGCAAATACTTTTAAACAATCTATCAATGCAACAAGATCTAAAAAAACCTTCAAATCGATAAACCCTAGCCTTAAAACTAGCTAGATTTTCTAAAAATGTAAGGTTTTTACAAACCCTAGTTTTGAAACTATGCAAAAATTAACTATGTATGCATGAAAAATGATTAATGAACTCAATCCCAATTAGATATAGGGAAATAGGTAACTTAGATCTGAAATGAGAAGGATGCAAAAGTGCAAGGCAAGTCGAGTTCACCAAAATGTTACATAGAAAAGGGGGATCTAGCCTAAAGAGTTAAACTAGGTCAAACCCTCTTCTAAAAACATTGGGGCACAAATTGAGCTTGGATTGTATCCAAGAAGGAGATTCAAACTACAGGGGGTCTGCCCTTTTTTGTATATAGAGGATTCAACCAAATTCAACCAAGATCAAGCAAGCAAGCTAGGGCAAAGAGACAAACCCTAGATGACAAAGATTGACTTATAACTAACTATCAGAAATAAATATCAGAAAACCACAAACATAATAAAGATCAGGGAGCATATCAGAACCTAGATCTAGGAGTAGAAACACCAAAGACCAAGGCACTTGGGTGCCCTAGACCCTAATTAGGGTTTTATAAAATCTTTGGATATCACTAGACCTGTACTTGCAAGCTCTATCTTCTTCCCAAAAATTATCTTTAGAAACCTATTGAACTCTCACCTACACACAAGGAAAAAGTTATGTTATGTATAAGGGATTGCCTCAGCCAAACCTTGTGTTGGTGTTTCCACCTCCACTACAATGATGATTAGATCCAATAATGCATGCCCTAGGAGGGCAGAGGCCGGATTTGTAATAATATGATAGAAATATGAATGAAAATGATGATAATTACCATAAGAGGTAAAACCCTAGTTGATGAAGATAACTCAAGATCATGCACCAACAAGGAGAGTGATGAAGGCTTGAAACTCCCCTCAACTCTAGAAAACCAACTTCAATACAATCCACAAGTAGATAACACTTCTGAGCATCAAGAACACTTTATCATAGAACACAATAGCATAAGATAAATCCTTCTCATAATAATCTCCCTAGGTGTAAAATGAAATTATACAAAACTCCTTTATATGTGCATTCCCACTCACAAACAATGAATAAAACAAAATGGAGTCAACATATACAAACTAGGGAAGTGTTCTAAGTTGACACCAAAAGAGAGGGGCTAAAGATCCCAACAGGGACCAGGGCATTTGAGTGCCCTAGGCCTTTAGCCCCATGAACTCTAGGGAGTATCAAATATCATGGGCTTAGTCCAGTCCTAAGTTTATTTTGCTGGGCTTATTCATCGAGATCGAGATTTTATTATTTAATGCCCAAAAAAGTGTTAAAATAGGTCCTGATTAACAAAGGTAACATTTTAAGTCCAACTAGGTACTAAACTAAGTGTAAAATGATAGTGTACACATTTTACTTGACATAAAAAGAACTATTTTGCACAAAGTTGTACAATGACTACTTGGTGTGCATTGAGTGAATCTAAGCATGCAAGCTAAGAAAGTTTTTGAGACCAAAATTATGCTTGCAACTACGCTAGGATCATTCACCCTTTCTTGACGAGCAATGGTCTCCATTGCATCAAACCTAAGTGAAGGATTCAATTGCACATGAAGTTGCTCCATACTATTTGGGCTGATCACTACATTGTTTGGTCTTGACTATGTAGAATAGCCAATCATTACATGAGTGAGTACCAATTGTCATAGTGTATATGATGACATCCTTCACTATTGGATTGGCATGAGTAGGGTCTAAGCCTGTCATATATGTTGAGATTGTATGGCTTCAGAAGATGAGGGAAATGCGGTTTGAGTAGCTCCATGTTGAAAATGAGGTGTAAACCCAATTACTATTGCATGTTAAGAATAAAAGTGTTCTCACCAATTGTGTGCAGTATGGTGTAAGAATATTAGCATAGAGGTTTGATGTTTTAGTGTGGACCATGAATACATTCCTTCTAAAGATCAAGCTCGAATTTGTTGCTAACTTGGAAGGTGCATGTCATGCAGTGGGTGTCATAGTAGTCTTTGTAATTCTGTTGTTGGCATTGCTGAATTTGTTGGGCCTGTTGGTAAAGTTTTTGGATTCAATGGATTAATGGTTTTTGTCCACTTCTTGTTCCTATGTGCACATCTCTAAATTCATTGGTGTGCGGTGTTGATCATGATGTTAGTCATAAACAAACATAGAATAAAAGTTACACAACAACCTTTAGTCATCTTGAAAGATACGATGAATTCAAAGAATTCATGATCCCAAGTCTCTGTGGATTAGGTCTTAATCAATTGACATTACTCAGTGGTTGATGTGTGTTGCTGTTTCCATTTTGGGACCTTACATTTGATGATCATCAAGATTCTATCTCTGTAAAGATGCTGCACAGAAAGTTATTCTACATAGTAATTTCCACAAATGATGTGTTTATACTCAAATCTTTGCATGATAATTATCAATTACACTTGCTTTATCTTCAAATATGCTATGGATTTATAGTTATCTATGAGATATCTACATATTTCATGTATTTTTCTTCTGATTATCAATTATTCACAATTGTGATAGTGAATTGTTCTAAAATTAAAAGAAATTTAAAAGAATACTTCAATTTATGATGAATCTTTAGCTATTGAGCCACATACACACTTGATACTATCATTAAGAGAAGAAATCAAACCATATGTTCACCAAGATGTTCCACAGCTAGATACAATTGATGCTAACTTCAGAGGATGGTGAATGAAGACATTACATGCAAACTGATGAGAACTCCAAGGGACACAGCAAATCAAAGCATATACCAAGAATTCAGACACAGATTACTCAGAATTTACGATGATTTGTAATCAAAATGGTCTTCTATTTCATTAAGTATGCAAAAACATGTACATATACAATAACTTTGAAATGAGCCCTGATACTTCAGTAAACAAATTTCAATTAAGTTTCGAATGTTCAAAACAAGACATCCCTGCACCTTTTATAGAACAAGATGAGGGAGCGGTTACAAAATGATCTATGATCAAGATTTATCTGTTAAGATCTACGGTGGAGATTCATCTTTGACTTTGTCAACATTATCTCTTGGCACAGGTTGCTAGCTGGCAACCATCTGAATTACTTATTTTCCTAAGTATGAGATGCTTATGTCTTCCTTGGTATTGCATCTTCATCTACTTTTCATTCTTTAGGTTCCTCATCTTCATTATCAGGAGCATTAGTATCATCGCTTCCCGTATATTCATCATCCTGATGAACATTGCTTTGCATATGGGCCTGCATGATCATCCTGATATTTTTATATGCTCCCACCACTTGGTCAACTTCTCTTCCATCTTGAGTTTTTGCTTTGGCAATGGCGTGTTTGTGGGCTTGATATTTTTCTTGAAGAGCTTCCAATTTGCTCCTCTTGCTGTTAGATGTTTCATTATAGTTTTCCACCTTGACCTTGATCCTCATGATCTTGTCCATGGCTTCTTCCGTCAGGTGGTTTAGATGGTCATCAGCTACTAGCTGGAAATTATAATGCAGAGCCTTTATTGCAAAATTTGCATCTTGATTCTCAATTTTACCTTCTACCTTCCCCTCTAGGGCTTCTAGGATCTCTGCTTCAAATGACATCATGTCATGTAACTTCATGCTGATGTCTCATAATTTGTTGTTGCATCTTTTCAATACATCACATTCAAACCGGATATCCTTATATTAGATATCTATTAGTAGGGAGGTGTTATTATCCAACACCTATTTATTTATTAGAACCTGAGGATTTATCCTCTTTATTTCATCTAAAGCACTCAATGCTTTCTCTAACTAAAAGGACCTTCTTCTGGTCTCCATCTGTAATTTATCAACCTTCTTCCTAGAGATGCTTAAAGAATTCCACCTCTTCAAAGAGGCTTTCACTACTTCCTCCGCTCCATCAAATGCGGATGACATCCATTTTCTCATTATTGATGACTCATGCTTCATGAGATCCAATTTATTCACCTCGTCCTAAGAAATAGCAGTCAATGGGACTACATGATCACTTGAAATATCATCAGGGTTAATTAACCCTTTTATATAGGCATGCAGTTGAGCAATGTGCTCCTTATGCTGTTTATTTTTCTCCTTTCCCTTCTTTACCCTTTGGGTCAAAGAATCAATTATATCTTTTCCCTCTTGGCCTTCTTGATTTCATTGGCAAATCCCAAATTGACTGTGCTAATCTGGAATTCATCCAGAGTGATCTTGCTTTTCTCGTTGTCAACTGTGGGAAGGGCTACCTCGGCAATCCTTCTGCATGTAGCAGGATCTCTTCTTATGGTCGAGGTTAACTTGGTCTTCCTCTTTGGCTTCATTAGAGTTTCTGAAAATAGAGTTGAAACATCAAACTCCTATATCTCTAATCCTGACTCTGTGCTTATCTCTTTCTCAAGCCATTGAGGGATTTTGTCTCCTGATCCTTGTCTTCCATCATCCTCATGATGATCACCTTGATCTCCAGTAACTGCATCTATTTTCGATGGAGATGGTGACTTTCTTATTTCTTCCTCATGATGCTCTTCATGAGGGTGATCCTAGGGTACTTCTTCCTATTGAGGAACTTCCTTTTCTGGAGGAGTCTTTTCTTGAGGTGGAGGATCTTGCAATGCATCCACATGATGATCATGCACTACCTCCTTCTGTACCTCATCCACTTTGGGGATTTCCTCATCCTGAGGCATATTTGTATCTTTGGATGTTATTGTGTTCATCTTAGGTGCACTAACCTGATCTTGAGCTACAATCTGCTCTGCACCTGTAGTAATTACCTCTTGAATCTTTAGGTCATCCTGACCTGATTTGTCCTTTTCATCAGAGGTTTCCTAAACTTTAAGGGCAGGATCAATAGATGTATCCTTTTCTTCTCCTCCCTTTTCTTGAACTTCTACTATGTTGGGTTCCGTAGATGTATCTTGTTGTTGTTGACCCATATCTAAAGTGTGGCCCTCCACTTCTGCCAGCTTCATTTCTCAATATTTTCTTCTTTTTTATCCAGGGCACCTGCTTGATGTTTAGGACTTGCATCCTTCCTGTATGCTAGATCAATCACTGTAGGGCTAGTTACCTGATCAACCAATGTATCAAGCCCCATTTCTTAGGCTACCCTTTGTGGACTTTTCTCCTTCTCCTGGTCAACTTGCTTCAATTCTTCTAACGCTACCACCTGTAATTATGGGGTTCCTTGGGGTGTTATGTGGGTGTTAGCAGCAAGGGTCTCCATTTGTTGAGAGGCCACGTCTTTCACTACCTCATCATCTGATAAGTCGACTGTCTCTTCCAGTGAGACAAGACCACCTTGAGTTGGCCTAGAGGCTTCCTTCATTTGTTCTTCAGCTTGTTCAGTCTTAAACTAAACAATGGTAGGAAGTGGTACATCATGCTGCAACTCTCTTCTAAACACTTCACTACCTACTCCCCTCAACACTATAGGATCATGCCTTATTTCACCTCTCATAGATGTTCTTGTTTTCTTAGGTGTGGAGGCCATCACCTAAGGAGCTTTTCTTTTTCTAATGAGGGGCATAGGGTCCTCCTCTTCAGGCTCTTCATCAAGAGGAACATCCTCTTCCATTTGTTTTTGCAAGGCCTGACCCTCCTCATATGTTTCCATAACTTCCACGGCTAGCTCTGGATCTTCTTAGCTTTTTGTTTATCCACAGGAGGTGGTGCTAATGAGGCTGACGCCTGTCCTGATGCAGATGCACCTTCAGCTGTTATGACTATTCTGTCAACTATCACCCCTTTAGGTTCACTATCAGTTTTCTTACCTCTAGGGGCCTCTTGCTTTGTACCTGAGGTAGTATTCTCTCTCCTTTAGATTTCCTCTTTTCAATTAAGAAGTCATCATATTCATTGTCAGGAATATCCTGCGTCTTCTTCTTATTGTCAACTGTAAGGGCTACACCCTTCTTCTTTAATGCATTTATTTATTCATTAACCCAAGACTGGTTTAACTATAGTGTCCTGCCTGTAAAATGATCTAATGATATATCTTCAGGCTGTGTAAGGTTAGAAGCTGAGATTGTGTCATTGTATATCTTCTTTTCTTCATACTCATCAGCTATTATTTTTCCATCATCTTTCTTTAATTGCACAGGCACTGGAATATAGTCAAATGTCCTGATCTGGTTAAGAGTCAGCCTTTAATATTTTCTTCTTTTGGCTTCAGCTTCATCTTCACAATCTGTCCAGAAGTCTTCCAAGTGCTTCTGATGGATGGGCTTTCCCATGATCTTCTGCATTCTCCTGTATGGGTCGTATGATCTTGCTAGTGGGAATTGTTGTAATTTCATCATGTCTAGGCTAGCTATGACCTTCTTTATAATCTTAGAATCCTGGCATATATACTGGCCCATTATTACTGGAAACAATACTAGAGGAATCTTATTATTTTCTTTGTAAGCATCCAGTATTGTGGAGATCTACCTCATGAACTCCATCAAAATAACTGCATCAGTGGGATATCTTGGGAGCATGAGGGGCTAACCTACAAAACCCTCTATTCTGATATAGGAGAATGTAGTGTACTATATAAACCAGGCACCATGCCTATATATGACCTCCTGAGCTTCCATGCTCAGTCTCTTAGTCTTGTCTTCTTCCATTGTTCTTACTAGATGCATAGAAAATGCATTATTCACTAGTTTGTAATCAGGGAGGTAATTTACTCTTTGCAGCTGGGGATAATGATCCCATATGTGAGCATCATTTGTGCTTCCACCAATCTTTCCTACTGTTGTAAGTGCATCAAATGTACCCTTGTAGGCACATGAATATACCACATATGAGGTCATATAAAATGCACACTCCAGGCCTCCTAGGCTCATGAGCTGCTCATTTAGGGCATCACTTATCATTTTAGCCCATAGTGGCTTGTTGTCTGTATAAACACACATCAGGATAACCCCATACATCCAATCCTTGAAACTTCCAGCATTAGGCTGGCCTGTCACTCTACTAAGTAGGGATATCATATATTGGTATTCATCATCAAAGTCAAACTTATACATGTGCACTGGTAATTTGGCAGATGCAGTATAAGGACTGTTCTTTGCCCTCCATTGATACATTCTCTTTCTGGCATTCTTCTTGTTATTTTCATACTCAATTTCTAGTTTCTTCAAATCCATGCTAACAAATTTCTTTCCCAATGGCAAACTGAAAGTGGTGGCAATCCCCTTGATGGATAGATCTGCATAAACCTGACCATGTTTTTCTACTCTCCTAGTTTGTGGGTTATAGTTTCTTGCACATTCAATAATCAATTTTGGAGCTTCCATAGAATAGGGGAATCTAGATGCACTCCACATTCTTGACACAAAAACTATGTCCAACAAGGTGCTATTATTCTTCTCATCACTCATCTTGGCTGACCATGCCACCAAATCTACGTTTCCCTAGTGTGTGTCTGTGATGACACCATACTTGAACCATACACCTTCAGGCTGATTGAACATGGGTTTACGAAATTTGGACTTGGACTTGCTCAGCCTCTTGTCTGCCATGGTTTCCTACAATAAACAGGACCAGTCTTACCATACAATACTTCACATGCATGCATATAACAGTATATCTTCACAGCATGATGCATATTATACTCATTAATCATCACTTCATCATAACATGCATAATTCATAGCTTCAAACTAGTAGAAATCATACTACCTGGACATACAGAAAACAACAGGAGGAGGGTTTTAATTACTTACTTGACAACACTTACCCTCTTGATTATGATGATAATTATATGGAAGAGATCCAGGTACCAGTGATGCTCACGCGTCTTGTTCTGCTGTAAGCCGTATGCATCCGCAGGTAGTCATATGAGGGTTTGAAAGCTCGGCACTCTGTAAAAACTTGTTTTATCACAAGGTAAGTGTAAAATAACTCTATAAATTCACTTTTAACCTCCTCTTTAGGGTAAATTAGGGCAAATCTAGGTAGATTGACTAAAACCATTGAGTTTTTGTAGGAAATTTCTAAATTTTGCCAGGTGTATGTATCACATTCGTAATCGAGGGGAACCACCTATTGCATTTGTGCGCATTTAATGTCATGGCAGGAAGAGGAGTGGGGTGATCTCTGGAAGATCAGGTGATATTCAAATATCGGGTGATATTTAGGAATATGACCCCCTATATGTAATATGATCATTCGCCTTTGAGTGGGAAAACCTACGTCGAAAAGACCAGGTGATGTTGAAAATGTCGAGTGATGTTTTAAGATGATGATCCCTCAGACTAAAATGACCTCCTATTAGAATATCAGGATGGCATCATCAGGATAATGACTTGGTTCATCGTTGTAGCACTATGATGTCATCGTCATGTTATGTAGGAAGGGTCATGCTTGAAAATATACCTCCGCAAGGTAAAAAGGATGATTATGTCATCGTCATGTTAATTTTCATGTCTATCAGGATTGGATGACATTATTAGGATATTGATTTGGGGTGATATTTCATGACAAGGTGATTTTCAAATATCAGGGTGATATTTGGAAATATGACCCCCGCAAAATATATGATGCTACTTGACGGGTAAATATCACCATCACATAAAATTGACATCCGAATCTTCAGACCAAATGATTTATCAGGTGATAAAATTGGATCAGGGTGATCTTTCATAAGATGACTGATGTTAAGAAATATGACCCCCCCTCGGAATATCAGGTTTGACTAGATCTTTGACTCATCATAACTCTCGTTCCCTAAGGAATATCAGGGTGATCCAAAAGGCAAACCTGCATGAAATTTTGTATTCTTTCCAACCATGAGGTTGTTGATATGAAATATAAACTTTGACAAGTTTATCTCATGACGATGACATACCCCAGCTTCCCTATGTAGGATCATCTACATGACTTACTTTTACCAAACTGCCAGAAAGCAGAAAATGCAAGCCAAGCCAAGCAAAAGGTTGGGTCCCTGTTTTGTCAAGTGAAAATGGGGCATGTTGTGTAACCACACAACATGCGGTAGGCATGGGATGTTATTGATTGGAACTCAAGACATGTTTGGAAAAGGGCTATGTGGGTTGGAAATCTATGTAATGTTTTGTTGTAAACCCTTTGCATTAAAGGTAGGTTGTCATCCCCAAGTGTACAAATGTGTATTGTTGTAAATTTATAAAACGTAAACTAATGTGTAATTAAACTCCTCTATTTGTCTACCAGTCTATGGTTGAAAATCTATGGTCTATTTGTGTTATGTTTCTAACATGGTCTAAAGAGTTTACTAGAAAGTGTTCACAAATCTATTACAAGTACGTGCAGTTAGTGTTGCCATTGATGTCAACATGATAGCTTGGTGTTGTTAATTGGTTAAGCAAAGATGAGGTTGTTGTAATGGTATGAGTTGTTTGGTTGAGTTGCTTTACTAAAGATGATTTGGGTGCTTTGAAGAGGTTTTGAAGATGTTGAGAATATGTTTCTGTTGGTTGGTTTCCAAGCTCTTTTGAGAAAATTTGATTATTAAAGGAAACAATGTGTCGAAGAGGCATTCTGGTTTATAGAGTAGTGTTCCAGGTTTTCTCCGTATTTCTTCTACGTTGAAGATCTACTTTTGTAGTTTGGATATGTTGTTTATAAGTGTTCAAATATGTTATATTTAGAATTTGGTGTTTTGGTTTGTTGTGCAAAATAAGTTGTGTTCACTAGTGTGTGTACTATGTTTCTGAGTTTTGTAGAAGTGTCTGGGATAAATTGTTTTGCTTTGCATTTCTCCGTAGAGTTGTTTCTAGCCTCACGATTATGGATTTGTGCTTATAATGCTTATATATTTCTTCAATTCAAGTGGTTTGTGGTTTGGTACTCTGCAAGCTGATTTATTGAGTTACAATGTATGGTAGAGTTGTTTGAATCCTCTGGTGTGAACTTTCATCAAGTTAAAGTTGTTGTGAAAGGATTTGTTGGTTTTTAGGTGCTTGTGGATGTTTCTAGATCATGTTCAAGCTTGGTGCGTGGTTCGAGTGGAGTTGTCTTTTGATCATTGAGGAAGCGTGTACTTAAAACATCATTGTGTCAACACAAGTTTAGCCAACTTGGTTGTTTACACTAATTACAGTTATGTTTCGGTGACTGTGGAAGCGTGGAGTAACGTGTATGAGTGGATTTGGGTCTGAGATAAGGTGTGGTGTGGTTTGCATTCATTCCTTCCACTGTAGGAATGTTTAGGTAATTTGAATTTTCAGGGTAAAATTGTTTTGCGGACCTTGGAGAAAGGTTTCAAGGTGGAAGATTGTATAAATGAGTGCTGAAGTGTTGAAGGATGATGAGATAGATGAGAGAGTAATGCATAAAGTGTATGAAGTCAATTTTTTGGGTAGTGCAGTACATGAGCTTTCATGTGTTAGGCTACTAGATACAATGAGTAGAAGGTGTCTACAATTCTACAGTGAGGTTGCAAGGATGGTTTTGATGCTATGGTGGATTTCTTTGTTGCTTTGAGATGTTCTTCTCATTCTAACTTTCTTCTCTATCTTCTTTCTAGTAGTGAGCCTTGGTAGCGAGCCTTCTTTCTTTTGGGTAGTGAGCCCTTTGGTAGTGAACCTGTTTTCTGGGCAGTGAACCCTCTGAAAGTGAGCCTATTGTATTTCAGTGTTGATACTACATTATATTGTGAGCAAGTCCTCATCATGGGTTTTCCCTTCTTGGGGTTTCCATGCAAATTTGGTGTTCTCTTGTGGTTTATGTTGTTTTGATTCAAGTTTTGTTATTTACTTTCATGCTTGATCATCTTAACAGTTAATTGAATCTATGTGGATCTGAATGTGTGTGAGGGTTTTGAAATTTTAAGTTACAACTGATTCAACCCCCCTCTCAATTCTCTTGTGCATTCAACAATTAGTATTAGAGAGGTGTCCCTTGGAAGAAAGCTTAATTGCTTGAGGCAGATTAGGGATGGCACACAAGAAGGATGTTCCCCTGTTTTATGGAACTGATTATGCATTTTGGAAAATAAGGATGGAAGGTTATTTTCTTTCTCCTAGAGATGAGATGTGGAAGTCTATTGAGATTGAATGCACTATACTAGATGATGTTCCAAGTACTGCAAGTGAGATCAAGGCTTATGAAATCAATGGTAAAGAAAGGTATGATCTTTTAAGTGGTCTTACTAATTCTAAATTGGTGAAAGTGATGCATCTAAAAACTACTAATAAAATTTGGGATAAGTCAAAAAGTATTTATGAAGGAGATGACAAGGTTAAGCAAGCTAAAATACAGAATCTAAAGACCATGTTTGAGACCATGCAAATGTCTGAAGATGAAAACATCATCAAAGGTTTGGGTGGAGAACTGACAGAAAAAAAAGTGGTATTGAAGGTACTTAGAACTCTTCCTAAAGCTTACATTCATAAAGTTTCTTCTATTGAAGAATTGCAAGATCTAGATAAATTTACTAGAGATCAGTTATATGGCACTCTAACTACTTTTGAAATGAGAGAATTTGGTACAAGTAGTGTAAAGGTTGAGACTACATTTAAGCCTAGAAAGCTAGAGAAAGAGAAGATTGTGGAATCAGATTAGGAGGATTATGATGAGATGGAAGCTAACTTTGTAAGAAGAATGAAAAGGGTATTGGTAAGTACAATGGTAAGCTACCTTTCAAGTGTTTTAGTTGTGGAAATATAGGTCATTATGCTTCAAGATGTCCTGAGAGAATGTTAAAAAACAAAAATAGGGAAAGCAAAAGTAAGATGTTTAAGAAAAGTTATTATGTTAAAGAAGATGCAAGTATATTTGATGATGAATATGACCATGAGGATGAAAAAGATAGTGAATATTTGTTCATAGCTTTAAACAATGATACTATTTCTACTAACTCTGAGGAATGTGTGAAGATAAGGTCTTCGAAGGTAAGTGCTAATGTTGAAGGCACCTTGATATCTTCTTTTCATGCTAATTAGGAAAAGAACTATTAGGTCATTGATAGTGGATGCTCAAATCATATGACTGGTGATAAGAGTAAGTTTGTTAAACTTAAAAAATATGATGGAGGACTAGTTAGATTTGGTGATGATACAACTACTAAGATTTGTGAAAAAGTCTCAATTAGTTTTGATGGAAAGCATAATACTAATGATGTTCTTAATGTTAAGGGTCTAAAATGTAACCTCTTGAGTGTTGGAAAAATGTGTAGCAAAGGGTACAATCTTTTGTTTCAGGATGGAGGTTGTGAAATCAGAAAGGATTCTGGATCTGTAATAGCTGCTGCAAAGAGGACAAAGGGAAATGTCTATCATCTCAAAGGTGATGATGGTTATTAATTCATGACTTAGACCAGTGAGAGTTGGCTATGGCGTAGAAGATTGTGTCACATCAATTTTGCTAGCCTAGTAAGAATAAGTTTAGTTCAAGATGTGAGAGATTCTCCAAAGATTACAAAGCCTAACAATGTTGTTTGCAAGGATTGTCAAGTTGGAAAGCAAGCAAGAAGAAGTTTCAAAGTCAAAGATCAATCTTCTATTAGACTACTAGAATTAGTGCACACAGATCTGTGTGGTCCTACAAAAGTAAGGAGCTTTCAAGGAGACATGTAATTCATGCTACTAATTGATCATTATTCTAGAATGACATGGGTTACTTTTCTCAAAGAAAAATCTAAAACCCTAGATAGGTTTAAAGAATTCAAAGTCATGGTTGAGAATGAAATGGATATGAGAATCAAATGTTTGAGGTCTGATAGAGGTGGAGAGTTCATCTCCAATGAGTTTAACATGTCTTGTGAGAATCATGGAATAAATAGGCATTTATCTACTCCTAGAACTCCTTGACAGAATGGAATGGTTGAAAGGAAGAACGAGATTGTTCAAGAGGATGCAAGGACAATGATAAAAGAAGCAAATCTTCCAAAAGTCTACTAGAGAGAAGCAATTCATACTATTGTTTACATACTAAATAGAGTGCAACCAAGAGCAAATAGTACAAAGACTCATTATGAGTTATGGTATGGAAGGATTCCTACTATCAAATACTTCAGAGCGTCTAGAAGAAAATGCTATATCAAAAGGGATGAAGAAAACCTAGGAAATTTTGATAGAAGGTTTGATGAAGTATCTTCCTTGGGTACTCTACTAAAAGAAAAGCTTACCAATGCTACAACAAGAGGCTAAGAAATATTGTTGAGAGTGCAAATGTCAAAGTTGATGAAGACCTACAGAAGAATTTAGGAGTAGATGGATATGAATCAAATGAGTCATATTGCAGAGAAGAAGAAAAGGATATAGAAAGTGAAGTATAGATTGAAGAAGAAGAAGCTCTAGAAAAGACTCCTAAAACCCCCAAGTATGTGTAGAGGCATCATTCTGAATATTAGATCATTGGTGACAAGAACAAAGGCATGATGACAAGAATGAAAGTTGTTGAAGAATAGGTAAATCTATGTTTACTTTCTAAATTTGAACCTAAAACAGTGATTGAAGCATGCAAGGATGAGTATTGGATCAAGGCTATGGAAGAAGAACTAATGCAGATTGAAAAGAATCAGACTTGGGAACTTGTCCCAAGACCAATAAATAAGAATGTGATTGGAACTAAATGGGTATTTTGGGACAAACTGAATGAGGATGGAGAAGTAGTGCTTGAAACAAGGAAAGGCTTGTGTATAAAGGTTACTCAAAAGTAGAAGGAACAGACTATGAGAAAACATTTGTTCCAAAGGCAAGAATGGATGCCATCAAAATGTTTTTGGATTTTACAACACATAAGGATTTCAAGGTATACCAAATAGATGTGAAGTCTTCTTTCTTGAATGATGAAATGGAAGAAGAAGTCTACATAGAACAATCGGATGGATTTTAGTTATTAGACAAACTAGTTATGGCATGCAGATTGAAGAAGGCATTATATGGACTAAAGCAAGCACCTAGAGCCTAGTATGCAAGGTTAGACAAGTACTTATTACAACAAGGATTCAATAAAGGTACTGCAGATAGAAATTTGTACATTAAAGTAGAAGAAGAAGATCAAATCTTGATTGTGGAAGTGTATGTGGATGATATAATCTTTGGTGGAAATGAAGGAATGTGTAAGAATTTTGCAAACGATATGTAGAAGGAATTTGAAATGTCAATGTGTGGGGAAATAAATTTCTTCCTTGGGTTACAGATCAATTAGACAAATAAATATATTTTTGTTTCCCAATCAAAGTATGTCAAGGAACTATTGAAGAAATTTTGAATGGAAGACTCTAAACCAGTCTGTACCCCTATGACTACTAGTTGTAAGTTGAGCAAGAATGATGAATCTCCTAAGGCTGATCAAAGTAAGTATAGATCAATGATTGGAGGATTGCTATACTTAACTGTTGCTAGACCCAATATTATACATGTAGTTTATCTTGTGGCTAGATTTCAAGAAGATCCTAGATAGTCACATGTTGCAGCAGTGAAGAGGGTATTCAGATACTTAAAGGGCACTCCAAATCATGGCTTATGGTATCCAAAAGATATTGACTTTACTCTAAGTGCTTATACAGATGTAGATTGGGTTGGTTGTGTGGATGACAAGAAAAGTACAAGTGGTGGTGCATTCTTCCTTGGATGCAAATTGGTGTCATGGCTAAGTAAGAAGCAAGATTTAGTTTCTTTGTCTACTATAGAAGCATAATACATTGCAACATCATCTTGCTTCACACAGGTGTTGTGGATGAAGCAAACATTGAAGGACATTAGATTTGTATATGATGAACCAATTCCTATCCTCTATGATAATACAAGTGTAATTAAAAATTCAAAGAATCTGGTGATGCACTCAAGGACAAAACATATCTCAATTTGGTATCACTTTCTAGGAGAGAAGGTTGTAGAAAATGAAGTAAAGCTTGGGATTGTGCCTACAAAGGATCAGGTTGTAGATATATTCACTAAGGCTCTTCCTAAGGATACTTTTGAGTATATTTAGGAGAAGTTAGGGGTTATTTCCCCTCCTTCCTTGAACTAAGATGCATAAGGAGATGCATTAGTCTAGTGGTTTTAAAGATTCATTCTTAATTTGGATTGATGTTGGAGGCTACCTCTCAAGGGGAGTAGGTAGTGGCTTTGTCGACTGCTGAAGATAGGGGGAGTAAGTGCTAATATAGTTTGATGTGTACTCCTAAGGGGGAGTATTCAGAGTAGTGAAAGAAAAGACATTGTGACCTAGCAAGAGTGAAAGGAAATGTGTGTCACCCTTTACCATTGATGTCAAAGGGGGAGAGAAAACAATGTGAAAAAGATGTTTTAGGAGAGAGTAAGATGTGTAAAAGAAAGGGGTAGAGAAAGTTTGTTGCAAAGTTCTATATTGATGGTTTTCCACATCATATGTTACCATCAATGACAAAGGGGGAGACTGTTGCAAGTATGTGCAATTAGTGTTGTCATTGATGTCAACATGATAGCTTGGCATTGTCAACTGGTTAAGAAGAGATGAGGTTGTTGTAATGGTATGAGATGTTTGGTTGAGTTACTTTACTGAAGATGATTTGGGTGCTTTGAAGAGGTGCTAAAGGTGTTAAGAATGTGTTTCTATTGGTTGGTTTCTAGGTGCTCTTGAGAAAATATGATTATTAAAGGAAACAATGTGTTGAAGAGGCATTTTGGTTTACAGAGTAGTGTTCTGGTTTTGCTCCACATTTATTCTATGTTGAAGATCTTCTTTTGCGGTTTAGATATGTTGTTCAAAAGTGTTCAAAGATGTTATATTTAGAATTTGGTGTTCTAGTTCATTGTGCAGAAGAAGTTGTTTTCACTAGTGTATGGATTGTGTTTCTGAGTTTTGCAGAGATGTATGGGAGAAACTATTTTGCTCTGTATTTCTCTGTAGAGTTATTTCTAGCCTCGCGGTTCTGGATTTGTACTTATAAGGCTTATATATTTCTTTAGTTCAAGTGGTTCATGGTTTGGTGCTCCATAAGCTGATTTCTTGAGTTACAGTGTATGGTAGAGTTGTTTGAATGCTCTAGTGTGAACTTTCATGAAATGAAAGTTGTTGTGAAAGGATTTGTTGGTCTTCAGGTGCTTTTAGATGTCTGTAGATCATGTTCAATCTTGGTGCATGGTCCGCAAGTTGTCTTTTGATCATTGAGGAAGCGTGTACTTAAAAGATCATTGTGTTAACACAAGTTTAGCCGACTTGGTTGTTTGCACTAATTGTAGTTGTGTTTCAGTGACTATGGAAGTATGGAGTAACACGTATGAGTGGATTTGGCTCTAAGCTAAGGTGTGGTGTAGCCTGCATTCATTCCTTTCCATCGTAGGAATGTTTAGGTCCAGACCTAATTTGAATTTTCTAGGTTAAAGTATTGTTCTAACCTTGGAGAAAGGTTTCAAGGTTGAAGACAATATAAATGAGTGTTGAAGTGTTGAATGATGATGAGATAAATGAGAGAGTCACGCATAATGTGTATGAAGTGATTTTTTTGGGTAGTGCAGTGTGAGATTTCATGTGTTAGGCTACCAGATGTAGTGAGCAAAAGGTGTCTACAATTCTTTAGTGAGGCTACGAGGATGTTGTTGATACTATGGTGGATTTCTCTATTTCTTTGAGTTGTTCTTCTCATTGTAACTTTCTTCTCTATCTTCTTTCTGGCAGTGAGCCTTGGTAATGAGCCTTCTTTCTTTTGGGTAGTGAGCCCTTTGGTAGTGAGCCTATTTTCTGGGCAGTGATCCCTCCAACAATGAGCCTATTGTATTTCGATGTTGATACTACATTATATTGTGAGCTAATCCTCACTATGATTTTTCCCTTCTTGGGTTTTCCACATAAATCTGGTATTCTCTTTTGGTTGATGTTGTTTTGATTCAGTTGATTTTATTTAATTTCATTCTTGATCATCTTAATAGTTAATTGAATCTATGTGGATCTAAATGCATGTGAGAGTTTTGAAATTTTAAGTTACAACTGATTCACCCCCCCTCTCAGTTGTCTTGTGCATTCAACAAAATCTTAGGTTATGGTTAGGGATAATAGAGGTTGGAAGCCTAAAGTGAAGCTAAACATGGTTGAAGAAGATGTGTGTGATATCTAGTAGTATGATGGTCTTCTTGCAAGTGACCATGATGGATATTTTAGAAAACCTATCAACCACAACCAATACTAATTTATTTTGGTGTTTGGTGGTTGGTACACTATTGAGAAAGTTCATGTTGATTAAATCCCAAGGGCATTCAGCTACCACTAGAGGAGTATAAAGCCCCAAATTCTTTTTTGTAGGCTTCATGATGTAACAAGGTAGGCAACATTTGATGTGGCACTCAATGTTTTTGCACATGTAAGGCCAGAAAAAGTATTATTAGAGTGTTGTAAGCATTTTGGTGATACCAAAGTGACATGTTTTGGAATAGTGTGCATCCCAAATGAAACATTGCTAAGGCATGCCAGAGGGGACATATAGATGCCCTAGACTATAGAGAAGCCCATTACACACATGTGAAAATTTTCTATAGTTGTACCTTGCACAAGTGTATTGAATGGTTGAGAAAAATCTTTATGCACTAATTACAATTATCCCCAGTAAGAAAGTTTGTGACCATGAAATCTTAGTGTGGTGGTAAGTGCATAAATTGGTGGTTGACTAAGGCATTTTGGAACCTTCTTATCACACTCCTTGTTATGCTTGATGACCAAATGGAATTTTTCCAAATAGGTCATACACTTCACATGCCACATATTTTCCATTTTACTTTGTGTGTGTAGAAATTGGAGTGACTAATGATTAGAACAAATGATGGTCTCTTTACCAATAATATAGTGGTGTCATTGCTTGAAGACCTATATTATGGCATAGAGCTCCTTCTTATAAGTAGAGTAACATTGCACAATATCACTTTAAAATATTTTTGAGTGATAGGCAATGTGATGGCCACTATAGAGAAGCTTGACATTAAGTGTATTATATGTTGTGTCTATTTGTATCTCAAATGAGTGCACAATGTCTAGAAGAGCTAGTATTGGTGCAAAACATAGGCATTGTTTGAGTTCATCAAAGGTGTGTTGTTGTGTAGGGGTTCGTTGAAATGTTCCCTTGGCACACATAATCTAGTTGAGTTTCCATGTAACACGTGAAAATCCAATATAATGAACCTTCAACAAAAGTTGGTGAGTCCTAGCTCTTTTGCTATCTTCTCGTCAATTCATTGTAGAGTTAGTCTCATAGACTAAGGAAGTGACTATGTAGGAGCACTTCTATCTCTTATGTTTACAAACCCTTGTTGTCTAATGGCCAAAATTTTTTCCTTTACCTACCTTGTCATAATCATTTGTTGGGAGACATAAATTGGATGGAACATGTGTACCAGATATTTGATGTGGTCTTTTAAACCCCCAAGAAATAATTCCTTCAAATTTTCCATTGTAACATGATTCATTCTTAAAGACAAAGTTTGGAATTGTTGAGTATAGTGATTGACCATCCCTATTTTCTTTAATTTGGAAAGATGATTGAAGTAACTATCCATAAGGTTGTGACCATAATGTGTAGTGAGTTCCTCTTTGAAAGTAGGCCATGTGATAACACAATCCTTCTTTAAATCTTCCCTTCATATAGGCAATAATACCAAATGAATCAGTTTGGTTCCAAGTATAAGGATGCCATTACAACCTTTTTTTGACATGGAATATGATGAAGATCAAAGAATTACTCCATTTGGAAGAAGATACTACTTAATTTTGATCCCCAAGATCGCACGAAGCACAAGGAGAGAGCATATGTGAAGTAGTACTATGATAGGTTTAAAAACAATGCACCTCCCTTTGCATTCACAAATTTGCCATTCACTAATCAAGTGTACTAAAGTGTACCCTACTTCAATCGATCAAGCTCTTTGCTTTTCTTGATATGTGGATTGCTCAATTTGTCAACATAATGTTGTGATGTGAGGATGATAGAATCTAGAGGGATTTCTGTAGCATAATGTTGTATGAAGATCAGAAAGGATTAGATAATTTGGAGAATGCTTTATTTATAGACCATCAGGGATGAAGATCAACGGTTGTAGATGATCTAAGATATCAATGGTCAAAATTGGTTGAGAGGATGCGCATGAATGAGATAGTGACAATGTCATTGTCCTCTCATGCATAAGGGGAGTTAATAGGTCTGATTAGTGAGTTGACTGAATTGATTGCTTAGTGAACTCAATTGATTGACTAGTCAACTGATTTGATTGATTAGTTAACTAGATTGACTAACCTGTTAACTAATTTGATTGATTTAGTTAACTAATTTTATTGATTAGTTATCTAAATTGATTGAGAGTGAAATATGGATGAGAGGGAATAATAAGAAATTAAATAAATAAATTATTTAATTTCATGCACATGGATAAATAAATAAAATATTGCATTTTATTTATTTTGAAGAAATGAAATATTAGATTGAATTAAATAAATAATTTAAATTTATTTAATTAATGTGAGAAGGGAAATTGATTTAATTAAATAATCAGAGTTATTTAATTAAACATGGAGGATAAATTGATTTAATTAAATAATCAGAGTTATTTAATTAAATATGGATGATAAATTGATGTAATTAAATAATTAGGATTATTTAATTAACATGGAGAATAAATTGATGGTGAAGTATGACAGATGAAAGCCTAATCTGGGAATGGGTCAATTTTAGGTGTCTACATTTTGCCCCTCTTTGAGATGGTGTTGTGAAGTAACATCATTTCAAAGAAGTTTAAAACATAGTGCTATGTTGGATAGATGAAGATATTGGTTTAAAAGAACCATATGATTGGATTAGAAATGATGATGCTCCAATCAAGTAGAAGAAGTACCTTGTAGATTAATTAATAGGTTGAATGATGCCCCCTCAAGAGGACAGATGAATTGGAAGAATAAGGGTGTTCTTTCAAAATGAATGGATATGAAGAAAAGAGGGAGATAGAAGATGGAGAACAAAATAGAGAAAAATGAAGAAGATAAAAGGATGGATGATAGAATGATGGATTTATGAGTAGTTATGCTATATGAAGATCATAGAGGATTAGATGATTTGGAGAATGTTTTATTTATAGACCCTTAGGGATGAAGATCAGCAGTTGTGGATATGAGAGAGTGACAAGTGTCCTTGTCCTCTCATGCATCAAGAGAGTTAACATATCTGATTAGTGAGTTTAATGAGTTGATTGCTTAGTGAACTCAATTGATTGACTAGTCAACTGATTTGATTGATTAGTTAACTAGATTGACTAACCTTTTAATTGATTTGATTGATTAGTTAACTAATTTGATTGATTAGTTATCTAAATTGATTGAGAGTGAAATATGGATGAGAGGGAATAATAAGAAATTAAGTAAATTAATTATTTAATTTCATGCACATGGATAAATAAATAAAATATTGCATTTTATTTATTTTGAAGAAATGGAATATTAGATTTAATTAAATAAATAATTTAAATTTATTTAATTAATATGAGAAGGGAAATTGATTTAATTAATAATCATAGTTATTTAATTAAACATGGAGGATAAATTGATTTAATTAAATAATCAAAGTTATTTAATTAAATATGGATGATAAATTGATGTAATTAAATAATCAAGATTATTTAATTAACATGGAGAATAAATTGATGGTGAAGTATGATAGATGAAAGCTTGATCTAAGAACGGGTCAATTTTAGGTGTCTAAAATGACAAATATGATATGAATGAATGAAAACTCTGATTTCAACACTCCGAAAGATGCAAAATGCTCATTGTTCTAGGTTCATCAAAATGTTAGATGTTAAAAAGAGGGAAGATGGCCATGGGGCTAAAGTGCATCAAATCAAACCCTCCTTTCACAATAACGTTCGAGGACAAAACTAAGCCAAGTCACTACAAGATGGAAGAGGAATTAACTATAGATTTTGTGCCTAAGAGTGCTATGGAAATAATAGATTAGATTGAGAGATTTATTAAACCTTTGGTCAATTAATCCACAAACCCTAGTTTTAGAGTAATCAACTGATATCAGATAAAATCATATAGAAAAATAGATAAATAAATGCTCAAAGAGGATCAGAAACATACCAAAACTTGATTCATAGAAACTAAAATCTTAGAGGACTATGGGGGGTACCCTAGCCTAGAAAGGTGGAATTTCTAGGGACTTTGAACTGATAAAATGTTGTTGACAATATCCTGATCTTGTATCCAAAGACTAATTTGTTGGGAGGACTATGGGACGGGCACCCTAGCCTAATATAGAGGAATATTCCTTCTTTTCTTCTAGATCTTGAAACCTTATCCTTCCAACAACCTTCCTGGACTTGCACTTCTTCAAATTTCACACCTGTAACCCACACACATGAAGAAGAGAGTTTGGGGGGTTGTGGTGTTTAGGAGCTTGCCTCGGTCAAGCCTTGGAAGGACATTTGAGTCTTCCAAACACCATTGTTAGACAGAGTGTGTGCCCTAGTAGGGTAGAGGCCAAAACCAATGATGAAATGAAACAATTCAAACACAAATGATATGACCTTGGGGGTGAAGCCTTCACAAAGATGAATATCCTTCAAATCATGAGGAGATGGATGATGAAGACAACTCTACAACAAACAATCCTAATAACAACACAATTCTACTCTAAAACATAATGAATGCCTTGAATGCTCTTGAATGCTCTTTGCTCAATATCACAAATTCATGTTATCCATGTTAACTCAAAATGAAGACATAAACCTATTTAAATATGCTTTCCTGCTAACATTTGTAAATTAAATTAAATAAGCCGACAAAGGGAAACCTTTTGAGAGGGCCCAAGCTGACATGCTTTGAGATTTACCCTGCCCAATTAGAGTGGAATTGGGCACCCGAGGCACTTTTTGGGCTAGGGTTAAGGTAAATAATGGGCCCCTAGCCCCCATTTGTCACGGGTTTCAAGGGAAATTGCATCAGGATGAATATTTGACTTTCATAATGTTAACACAGGGACCTAGGAGCTAAACTAGGAGGTAAAAAGGCATGATGTCACTTTTTACTCCATAACACCATCTTCAAGTTCTTTTGCTAATGTGTTCTATTTTTCAAAAAATCTATGTCTAGTATTTCTGGTGTCATTTTTTACACATTTATCAAAATTTGAAACAAATTACATTTTTAGATTCTAGACTCAATTCTATACACGTTGAAAAAAATTTGATTAGTTTTCAAAAACTTGGGGGGGAGTACACTCAAATTTTTATTTTTCAGGATGTGTCCACTTTGAAAATTCATAAAATATTCATATATTCATAAAAAGTAATAGAAAAAACATGCATAAACTACATGGTGTTAGCTAATTTTCCACCATTACAATTTGTCTAATACTTAAAAAGTTGACATTTTAGGAGGAGCACACTAGACACTATGTTATATTTTTATGACAAAAATAGGAGCACTTTGTATGCTCCCCCTATTTGAACCTCTTAATCTCCACCATTTTTAGAAAAAAAATAACAGTTTTGAAACTAGACTTGAAGCACTACAAAACTTGTTCTTATCACATCTTCTAATTTTGAGTGTGGCTATCTTCAATTTCTCATGCAAGATCAATTAAATAAAAAAAACTAACCACTTTTGACCCCCTTTTGTTCCCCTATTTCCATGCACATACCCTAGGATTAAGAATAATTTTGGGTTTAGCCTAGGTCGTAAGTAGATAGACATGACACATGTCTATCACATTGAAGAAAAAATCATTGTGCAAGCAAATGTGGACAAGTTCTCTACACCATATCAAAAATATGTGTCAAGATTCATTGAGCATTAAATACTATTATGGTAGTTCAAATGGAACCTTTAATTGTTTCCCTATGGATTTTGATTTGGGGTGAAGTTATAGGTTGTCTTATTTACATAGTTGTGGTCCTTGTCTCTATGTTATATAAGGTTTCATGTTCACTACAATATCATAGGTTCCTAACTTGACATATCCACACATCTTCCCAACCTTCATCTACTAGCAGTATGTCTACATGCAAGACAATGCATATGTCTCCGTTAGGAAGAGGGAGGAGGGTTGTCTAAACATGATCACAACCTCTTATTGCTAAGCATTTCAAATTACAATATGCTCCAACCCCTTCTTGACTACACTTTGTACCCTACTTTCCATTGCTAAATTTTAAAAATGATTACTAATCATAAATACTAGGTATTTGTTAGACACACAAGAATACTAACAGGATGGGGGGTGAATCAGTATTCAGTCAATTTTCAATTTCAACAATTTCAACTTATCCAAAAAAGATTAAACCTTAAGCATCACAATACCAACATGATAGAATAACATAACGCACATCGACACATAATAGCAAATATATGAGGAAAACCCTAGAAGGAAAAAACCAAGGTGAGGATTAACTCACAATATATGAATCTTAAATAATAACTTTGTTTTAGGGGCTATAGCCCAAGGAAGCTACTACTCTCTAAGTAACTTTGATTTCAGATCACTCCCAAAGAAGCTTCTACTTCCTAATTGTTGATTTTCAGGAACACTAAGAGGGGGGGTTGAATCAGTGTTCTATAAATCTTTTCTTGTACTTTTACGTTTAACTATTTCAAAAGAATAATCTAATAGAAGTGAAGTATACAATTAAATATCATCCACAAAAGCATGACACATAACACCAAGATTTTACATGAAAAACCCAAAGAGGGAAAAACCATGGAGAGGATTAGCTCTCACATACATATATTGCAATCTTTACAAAAATGATGTTCAGGCTTGGTCACTCCACGGGCCTAGAACATGTTGGCTTACTACCATGAAGTACAACTAGATTTAGTAGGTTCACTACCTCAAACCTAAACCTAGCAAGACTACAATGAGGGTCGTTAAACCCTACTAAAGGCTCACTGCCGGCTTACTACCTTGATGACAAAAACTTTCTTCCAATCAAATCACACATGATAACTTAATACTGCTTAAGCATCTACCACTATGCCAAGGTATAGTCATTTAGCAACAAAATTATGAATCTCAAGTCTTCATCGCTGCTTCTCTTCTAACTCTGCTCTTCTATTCACATGCTCACATCACACACACACACACACACACACACACACACACACACACACACACACACACACACACCACTCAACCAAAGATCATCACTCTTATATATATATCTATATCATCATTTAATCTATAATTAGTTCGACATCCAAGAAGTGAAACGTGTACATAGAAAGATGAACCTTGTTGCTCAACCCAATGCACTATGTGTTGGACAGACCCAAATCTTCCCCCAAATGTGTTCATATAGGTCATCTCTAACCATTCAATTACTTACATAGATCTTTCACACACTATCCTTTCTTCGCATTATAATTTATCTCACCAGTCAGCCTGTTCTTCAAGAGCATGCCTAACAACTTCATCTTCTGACTTACAACTTTTTCTAAGGATCTAAAAACCCATTACAAATCACATCAAGGACTATTTACACATTCCTAGCCTTACCCTTAGAACCGCAAGGCATTATATCATCTTGCAGAGAAATGTGGACCATCAAAAATTAGACTCTATCTCTGTCAAACTATGTCAAACACTATACCGATACTTAGCAGCTTGCAGCTAACCTTGGTGGACTTTGGATCTCCTAACTCTAGGATAAGACACTTCATATAAGTGTTTACAATACCCTACAACCGCATAATAAAATACTTATCTACGGAGGAATGCAAACCTCTGCACTAGACACTGTTCATTGTTCCGACTATACCTTTGCTTACCCAAACTTAGATATTTCTTCTAAGTGACTTCTGGAAGAAGTCAAGACTTAATCTTTGGAGCATGATACCACCAAACAATTACTAACATCATATCTGAACCGCATTACATAGTCATCATCTACGGAGACATACTATCCAACTTACTATCCTCTACTCAGAATACTTTCCATACTTAGCCATTTACTGTCAACTAGACCTAAAATCCAATATGCTCTTCTAGAGTTATCTCTTCTAGCCATGGTAATAAGATCTATGAGCCTTGTTTCCATCAATGACAACATACAAGTTAATACTAGAGCAATGTCTCTTGCCAACAATCCCCCCCTTTGGCATTGATGGCAACACTTAGTGAAAAATGCTTGACTGCTCCCCCTTACTATATACACTTTATTTTTCTGCTCCCTCTGAGATGATTATCCATTTTTCACTGATCTACTTCTCCCCCTTTGACATCAATGGCAAAGGGTGTGATTCAGAATCCAAAAAATTCAAAATTTTCAAAAAATTTATGTACTCTGCCACATATTTACAAGTACAATCTTCATCTTAATATTACATGTGCTTGAGAACATCATTGAATATGTTTTTAATTAGTGTCCACTCCACATCCTAGCTTTTCTTTGTATTTTCTAGAATTTGAATTTGTCCACTAAGAAGAAAAACTAAGGCTTCTGCCTTTTTGGGATCAAAAGTTGTGTCTACTTGGATGGCTAACTTGGCCTCTGTAATAAGATTTGTCATTGAGTCTAACTTTGGACAAACTAGTCTTCTAATTTGTCCCATCCTACTTTTTATTTGATATTTCTAATTTATTAAGTCACTCAATTCATTGTGAATATTGATGACCTTTGTTTCTTTCTTTATGACTGACTCTGTTTCTAGATCAAATTTTTTAGAGATATCCAACAATTTTTGTTCCAAATCTTTCTTCTTTTCTTCAATCTTTTGAGCAGTTTTAGGCCAAGATAAACAAAATTTGTACAAATCTCGAGGATCTTTCACAAATTTCTAAATGTTGGCCATTGTATTATTTAATGAAGTTTTGTCATTTGCTATCATTATTTTCAATTCTTCCAATCATTTCTCATAAAACTCATCTCACCTTTGTTTCTACAGATTTCTCAAAGGATTCAAATTGTGTACTTATAGAACTTATTAACCTTCTCAAATGACTTGTTGAGGTCGTGGATGAATCCCTCTTGTAGGTAGGCAAAAGCTTCTCCAAAATCTTAGATGCTTCATTAATCAGTTCTCTATCCTCAATGTGTGATTTTAATATCTCCTCTTGAGCCTTTGCCTAAACAATTGTAACCAACTTAAACTTTTGTTTTGGTGACATTATGTCCAAGTTTATTGGACCATTTAGAAATTTGGGCTCATCCAAAACATATTTTCTTTTCTCCAACAATTCTTTTGCAAGCTCCACAATGTCTCTTGCTATGACAAAGACTTCTTCTTTCTGGCTTTTCTCTGGATAATCTAATTCCATATCCTTATTGGTGTCCTCTTCTTGTTTAGGTGGAGGATTTTCCACTACCAACTTTTCCACAGTTCTTTCTTTACCAGTAACATTCTCAGACTATTGTGCAGGTGATGGTTTAACTTGAGAAACATCAATAGGTGCCTCTTTCTGCTCAGACATTTGGCCATCTATATCTAGTTCTTGACCCAAATTTATTTCCAAAGTAGATGAATTGATAGGAATATTAGTTTCTTCATTGACACTTACAATGAGAAGATTGTGTTGTTTCAAAGCTTTCAAGATAATTTCTTCTAATTATTTTACCACTTTATCAATATCACCCAACATTAACAAATTCATTCTTGTTTTAGTTCTAAATTGATCCTTGGTCTCCTTTGAGATTAGATTTTCTTCCTCTGCAGTTATTTCTAGACAAAGTCTAGTCAACACATGTTTTCTCAGCTCAATATCTTTAGCTTTGGTATTTTCTTTTCTGATGCTCAAGATATTAGCTAGACTTTCTAGGAGATCAAAGATGATCTCAATGAGGGCTTTGTTGAAAGTGTTGAGAGAGTTTACAGTGGTTTCCTCCAAACTCCTTTTGTCATTGTCATTAAATTCATCATAGTGCTTAATCATAGGTTTTAGATTCACATCTACAGTGACAACCTTTACTATATCTGCAAGTGTTGGAGGCATTTTCTATCTTTTACTGGACTTAACTTTTTTGAAGTATTTTTCTTTAGTGCTTCCGAGGGCTTTGTCAGTCTCAATTTTCATCTTTTTGATCTCTTCGTCTGTCTCAGTCTCCTCTTCATCCTTTTCACTTATACTAACATATAATCTTTTCCCTTTCATCTTCTTTCTCTTTATGTCTTTGGTTGAGAATTCTTTTTATGTTTTCTCCAGGTTCATTGAGGCTGTGGCACCAAGGAGGTGGTTGAGCTTCATGTAGTCCTCTAAGATTTCTTAGAGTTATCCTATTTCATCTGTGGATTTTCTAGAATCTGCACCGATTCATTTTTTTGCTTCTTTCTCTACTTTTTCCCTTACTTCTTTGAGTTGCTCTTTGGTGATACCATACCTTGCAGTGACTTCTTCCACCTCTTTTCTGACCCTTTTAGTTGATTCAATTTTTTGAATTCAACATAAAGTTTTATGGATAGCTCTTCATAAGTTCCAAACCTTTCTTCCCTCTTGTCCTTGGGTTTGCTCAACATGTATTGAACATAGCTCTCTAATATTTGCCCATCTACTTCATACCCCATTGGCATTACCTAGACAGTCCTAGGCTCAATAGCTTCCATTAGGCATTGGTCTTTTGTAACCATGAAACAGATAGTATCCTTATATTTGTCGATAATTTTCTTAGGAATTCTTTCTCTAGCCTGCATTATGCTTTGAAATTTTTTTAAGTATCCCCATAAGGTTGTGTTTTGCTCATTAACACTTCCAATTCTATTTAGATGGTTTTTGATTTAGATAGCTACTGGTTTACTGCTTAACCAGATCAAATTCTTCAAGTTTGGTAGCTCATTCATAAAATAAAAGAATAAGAAGATGACCAACATACCATATTTGAAGGGGTAGTTCTTGATTTCCTTTATCTTCTTCATGTTCTCCAGTAGTTGGGTTAGCAATAGTTCACACAAATCATAATCTTCATTCTCTTTGACCATTTAATATGTAGTATAGATTGTTGTTCCTGAGACAAAATTCTCTTAGTTGGAGAAATAGATCTTGTAGCCCAAAACGATTGAGCTGAATCTTACATCATGATCTGTGATATCATTGATAGTTGGTGCCCTCTTATCAAACCTTGCTCCAATGGCCTCTCTAACAGTCTAATTCTTCACAACCTTCAACAAGGGCACACCTCTGGTGGAACTTAATCTTGTCACTACCCTAATTGTATCCTTGGTGATTTTGAAGGGCTGCCCTACCCACATGAATTCATCATGAATTCAGCTCAGAATGTACCTTACTCATTCATTCTCTACAAACATAGGAAAATCCACATACTAAATAAATTTCTTTTCCTTTAGGGTTTTGTATTCCCTTTTGAGATCAAACATGATGCAGGGGCATCACTCTCCATCTATTTTGGTTTTGAATTTTTGTTTGGGTTTTGGGATTTCTATTGTGTTTTAGTGGTTTGTGTGTGCAGGGCTATCTTCCTGTCGCTTTGTATTCTATCTTCCTATCACATTTGGATCAGGAACTTTATGTGTGGTGGAAACTAATTGCAAAATCAAATTTAGTTATTAACCCTATGGTATCAATGTGTATGATCAACCGAATGCCTGGGAGAAGAGTTCTGGTTGTATTAATGACAGTTATGAATTGGGAAACCATTCTTTGGAGTTATGTAGTTGGTAGTTGATTTTTGGAGAGTTTGAAATTAGTGAGAAATGACTCTGGAGGAGGTCAAAGATTTTTTTTGGCATAATGGAGTAGAGGAAATGTCAGAAAATGATGCAAATTCCTGTCACCTTGGAAAGAAAAATAAACCCAATCACAGTCTTCATCATCGGTTACTAGGAAATCAATTTCTATTGCAAAAGTATTACATAGCTGGAATTCTTGTCACATAGGTAATTCAGAAGGCGTGAGCATTGGAAAGACTTCTATTTCCAAGTGACAGGTTCCCATTTGAAATATATTTTTTTGTCAAACCCTTAGGGGGATATAACTAATGGTTAAAAGGAATTGGTAGGAGCAATGAACAATCTTCAGATAGATGGAAGGAGTGCATGGAAGAAATTGATATTGAGGGAAATAGGGTCAATGAGAGGGATGGCTGATGTAATGAATGAGCATCGATATATATGAAATGGGCTATCGACAGAGAGAGGTAGGAGTAGGTTGAATAGGTTAAGAAAAAGAATCCAAGCAGACAGAATGACTAGTAAGGAATTAGAGGCTGAATGGAATAAAGAAAGAGAGTCATAAGGCGAATGGAAGAACAAGGCCGATAGTTACTAGAAGGAGGGAGGATGTATAGAGGAGATAACAACCAAAAAGACAAAGATAGAGGCCGCAAGCCTAGTAGTATATAGTCAAGCCGCAGGCAAGAACATGAAGAAATGAGGCCGAATGTGGCAGAGAGCAAATATATAGAAAGAGGAAGAGAAGTTCAGGTGTGAAAGGTGGTAAGAGTAGGAAGTAAAGACTAAGTTAGAGAGAGGTTTAGGCTATGTAAGGAAGAGGCTGATAGTCATAGGCCCATATGTTATGTAATGTCACATTTGATAGTAGTGTAGAACAATGTGAGTCTGTTATCTAAACATTGCCTTTGGGCTTCCTTTGTTAATAAAGTTTGCACATTTATTTAGTTCTTGTTGATGCTAATTACAATCTGAATGTTTAGTTATTATCATTTTTGTATAAGAGAATTGAAACACTTGAATTCCTGTCACTGTCTCTAAATGTTTCTTTTGTGAGTTTCATATTATGGGGTTTTGGGCTGTGTCAGGTAAGGCAGCCATAGAAAGAAGCGAAGGGTAAAAGCAAGAAACTCAGTCCACATGTAGGGGAAGTCACGTAGGGAAAAAAAATCTTGATAGGAATGAGTACCCATTTTCAAAGAAACAGGTACCTGTTTAGGAACGGGCACTTGAACCTAAACGAGTGCCCGTTGCTAAACGGGTCCCAGTTACTAAATGGGTACCCATTACTAAACAGGTACCCTTTTTCAAAATGTATATATTTAAAAAAAAAGCCCTGCGGGCTCATTTTCCTCCACCTCCAGCGATGACAACAACTACACGACAAACAAAGAATGGGTACGCATTGTTGAAGGCCCTACCAGCACAAATCTAGAGTTTTTTTTGCCCTGTCACCTCCTCCTGCCACCTCGTCACTACCGAGCTTCTCCAGGTTGGTTGTTTGCTAGTTTTTAACTTGTTTTTTATGTTTTTTTGTGATTGTAGGATTAAAATGAAACTTAGGGTTTCAGTGTTATTAGAGTTTTATGATTTTTTTGTGATTGTATGTTTTGATAAACCCTAAAACCATGTTTTACTGCAAACCCTAAAAACCTAAACTATAAACCCTAAAAAACCAAATTATAAACCCTAAAACCATGTTGTATTGCAAACCCTAAAAACCTAAACTATAAACCCTAAAAAACTAAATTATAAACCCTAAAACTAAACAAGTGAAACTATAACTTGAAACTATAAACCCTAAAACTATGAAGTTCATAAACCCTAAAATGAAAAGTTATAAACCCTAAAAATATAATCTTTATAAACCCTAAAATTAAACTATAAACCCTAAAACTATTAACAAAAGTATTTCTAAAATGTAGACCCAAGATTCAAGATTTAACTGTGTGTGAGTATGATTCGAATGCATTTGACTTTTCAATGACCTCTAACAGGAATGTAATAGCATTCAAAAGAAGCTTTATGAATTGAATTGTTGTGGTCAAAAAAAATTTTATATTGAATTGACTTGAAATTCCAAACAAGCCACTCTTCCATCCTCCTCAAAATGCAAACCACTAATAAAAATATCTTATAATTACTTTACTATATATCTTCATCATCATTTACTTGTATTTCATTTATGACCTCTACAATTGTTATTGCTTTTGAGGATCCCATAGTTTCATTTGAATCCCATGCCATGCCCATTGACTACACAGTTCTCCATCTCTTAGATTCTCTCCACTTTGAGCATTTTTTTCCTCCTATTAATTTCATTGTGACCACCATTATTGAGACATCAGCCACACTACACATTATTCCACCACCACCTGATAGTATGCTTGATAGTCTTGCCCACAATCCACCATTTTCATCCATCTTTACTGCTTGTGTTGACATAGATAGCTGGTTTGACAACATCTTTAAATGTTGATTTAGAGCATGATGGTCTTATGGCTAATAAAGTCCCACTTAATTGTGATCCTTAGATGCCTCTTTCTCTACCCTACTTTTGTACATATCTTCTCTCATCCTTATTCTTATGTTTGTGTTTATTGTCCCTTGTTATGTGGATGAGCTATTATACATGCCAACACTTGGGGGACAGTGTATGATGTGTTTTTTGGTACTCCTTTTCTTTCCTCTATTTGTTTCTTACCCTGATTCTTCTTTGTACCTATTATCTCTATCCTTCCTTGACCATGTTTAAGGAGGATGCAAAGCATTAGGTATCTCTTCATGTTGACCTAAATATAACACATTTATCCACTTTATCCCTTGTCATATTGTTTTTTATCCTATAGTTTTCTTCCCCATGGTTGTGTTGTTCTAGACAATGATGAGTCTATAATCATAGTACCATTTTATGTATTATTAGGATTGACTCCATCCCACTAGAACCCTTTGTTTTCATTTCCCATATATCCTATAGTAGATCATTGCACCTCTCTATTTGCCTCTTTTTTGTACCCCCATCTCCTATCTCTATCATCTCTTATTGTCTATATACATCTTTCTTATACATATTATACATTCATTATTTATAACATCTATGCCACAATAAGTCATTTATTCCTCTCCTATTTATCTCTATCATCATATCTTATTGTTATGATTGCTATCATAATTCTCTTTATATAGTGTTATTGATCCCCCTATGACTCATACATGTATCTTACTATCATAGATTCCTTTTCTCTTGTCTACCCTCACCTTCTTGCCTATAGCAATTTCATAGACCTAGTCACATTATTCTTGTATTTTGTAACTTTCATTATCCACATTTCTATTATCATTATTCTTACTAGCATTATTTGTATTTATTACCTTATGCTATGTAGAATTCTATGATTTGTCCATGCTTGTATTTCTCATCCCACTTTTGATTCCTATAGGCTTGTAGGTGGATCTTTCATGTTTTCATTCATCAAGTGTTGAGTTCCAAAGAGTTAGCTTACCATGAGCCACATTGAAAAGAAATACATTCTTCAAAAGTTATTAACTCATCTGTATGCATACCCATCTATCATGTCATTACTAGCCTAGTCTAATCTTTAGTGATGAGACCTTGCATATTACTAGTTGCATGGGGTTAGACCTAGGAGGTTGTTGGCCCATGCCCCAAAGTGCAAATTTTTATGTTTCTTATGTGCATTATTGCTTTGGTAAACCCTACATTGACAAGTGATTGGAAATTTATTATACACTGGGGTTTCATGTTTGTTTGATTAGGCTTTTAGTCCAGGCATTTGTCTTAATGAGATTCAAGTTGTCTTGTATATGTATTTCTCCCACAAAAGCATGTAAATTTGATGTATCTTTAGATTTTGTTTGCTACTAAAAATATAATCCCTCCCTTCTAGAAATATTACTCAAACTAAGAAAAGGGGAATAAAATATCTCAGGTAGAGAATATGAAACATTGACAAGGAGAGAACAACTTTGAGCCAAGTCATAGGGTGTGGTATCCCCTCTTCTTTTTCAAGATTTGTAGAACCTTGGAGGGTGATCCTCGAGGTCTCTCTAATAAGATAATTAAAAAGAAATGAAGAAATATGAATAAGTTCTTAGAAACCATGAATAAACCTACAAGACCTCACAATAAGATGTACACAAGCATGCATATGCATTTTATAATGAAATTAATGTACACCCTACAAATTCGTTATTATGTTTTTGTGTCCATATCAGCCTTAACATGTTTGTGTGTGTCTTCTATCATTTTGGCTCCTTTTTCTTAGCTTAAATCACCCCTAACCATCTATGTTCCCCTTGCCTATGTTGTTCCCATGGTCTTACATTTAGAGTTCCTATATGTCCATTTTCATCTAATTTTTATCCCTATTCAATGTCCTAACCCTACCTTTAATTTCCTTTTAATTTATCCCCCTTTACCCCCTTGCAAAACCGTTAATATTGTGCTAACCCCATCTTATGTGAAAAAGCCACCTTTGTCCTTCCTAAATCTTTCCTTCACAAGATTATCATGGTTGTTCAAATTGTGAAGGTAAAGCAATCACTTAGCAAAATGGTGGTGTGATTGAATGGAAGAGATAGAGGGTTAAACCAAGCATTAGAACTCTTACATCTCATGAAATATCAATCTCATTATTTTAATAGTAGAGTAGTTTTATTCAAGCAATAGGTGCATGACCTTTTAATAAGTTGTTGGCTTCTTTTTGAAGTCCTTTGATTTTCAATGACAATGATAAATTGTGCATGGGAGATGTGTTTGAGAAGATAGATTAAATAAGGGTATACAAGATATATTTAGGGTTGAGGCATCATCATTTGATCATATTATATGATAAACTTGTGCATGTTTAATTTTCAAGTATTACTTGCTCTCTAAATTCATGGATATTTTAAACTTTCATTTATAGATCTATTAGATTAAGTTTAAAATTATAGATATTTGTTTGTAAGTTTTCAATATGTATATATTTGTGAAATTATATATTTGTAAGTTTTTCATATGGATGTATTTGGAAATTTGTAGGAGACATCTAATGGATGACCAGAGTCTACATGAATTTTTAATAGATGACATTCTTTATGAAAACCCCCCACCCCGTTGTCCACCTCAAAACCCCCCATCCCCTCCACCTCATAACCCCCCACCCCCTCCAATTGATGAGACCCAATTGTGGCAAAGCATTAATGAAAATATTAATGCAATTGAGGAAAACATTAATTTGATTAATAATCAACCTCACTTGTTGCCTCCTCATGTGGTTCGGTTTACATCTTCGATGCAAACTATTATTGATTCTATTAGGTCTATTGATGCAGACCTAAATAGATTTCACCTTTGGTGGGAGGAGAGGAGGCAATTCTATGCAGACAATCTTTCATATAAAGACATCCATGATCTCCACATAAAAAACAAACATTAGTCCCATTTTTTTGTCACCCAAAAACTAATCAACCTACACCTACAACAAAAAAAATATACCAATTAAGTGGTGTAGGCATGAGGCGATTTCAAGACATTTTTGGGATCGGTGGTGGATGGTGTTTGATCACCCACCATGTGCTAATTATGAGGTACCACTATATTTTTTGAGAAAATTATGGGTGGAGTTTCAATTGGGTCAAAAACCCAATTATTTTGATATGAGAGAATTTCAGGGTGTTGGTCATGGCATGCCACAACACAGACCAGGGGCACAAGTTGACCCCAATCGACCTGTTCCTTTTACTCCTATGGTTGCTCCTATTTTACCCATGATTCCTACACCTATTCAACACCAGGCAGTGTTGTTGACATTAGGAGCATTGAGTAGACTCTCGGGCAATCTCACTGAACAAGCTACCCACATGGCAGATCAATTTAGTGGTGGAGAGCATCGTGGAGGAGTTGATGCATATCATCATAGAGCCTCAAGCATGTCAAGGGAACATTTGTGTACAAATTGCAATCAACTGTGTTATGGTCCTGTTCCTACATCCACATCAGATGCAGCTATAGTAGAAGTGGAGTTATACTTGGATCTACTATATTCAGATGATAATCCTACACAGGTACATTGACCACATTTTATTAAATAATTCAAGTGCATAATTTGAACGTATCAAGATTTATATAAATAATTAAATGAATTAATATATAATTGTGAACTATTTGTTGTACAGATCTCAAGTCGCTCTAGGGCCACATCACGATTTGATACATTGAGTTTTGCATCGACAGCTATAGAGATTGGCACACCTTATGGGGTAAACCAATATATCTTAACCCTAAAACCATATGTATCTAATTATAGTTTAAATTTTCTTCTTGAAACTTATCAATATTATATTTTAAATTAACAAGTGTAAAAATAAATAAATAACTATATGTACATGTATGTGAAACACTACTGTTGCAGTGAGGCTTAGGTCACATGGCAGTTCCCATGTCTGACCGACCACATGGCTCAGGTGTTTCTTGAACTGATCCTCCATTGTTAGCTGTTATGCCTGAGTATTCCCTAGTGTGTGTTTTAAAAAATTGTACTAAATTTGTACTAAGTTTCTTTTTTGAGTTTATATAAATTTATATATGCACCCATATATGTAAGTGCACGATGATAGGAGTGCGACTATTGGTCAGGTTGCTAGTCAGGGACAATTTCATGAGCCATCCACACATTTTGAGGTCCTAAACGTTACTAAATTTTCTATGTGCAATTTTTAGGTCTTTATATGCTAAATAAATTCTAACTTATTTCAAACTTGCTTTATTTGAAATTCTAGGAATTAGCAGGTTAAACTTTTGGTCAAGAAGATGAAACAACTATACCACCTAGACAACAAAATGTGGGAGTAGATGAGCATGATTGCATGGTAATTTAAATGCACACTTTAAAGCCTACATTTAAATATTTAATTTCATATTTTTTATAAAATAAATTTGGATGGTAACCTAATTCTTGAGTGTTTTAAATTTGAATATCCAGGATTAGCACTTGATGCTTTATGATCACTTGGGCAATAGAATGTGGGAGGAGATGACCAACATCATATGGTAATTTAATCATACATTAAAGTCTAGATTTAAATATTTAATATGAGTATTTTATAAATTAAATTAAATCTTCAATCAAATGAAATTTACATTTTAGAAGCACATGTATGTGTCATTTTTAAATTTTTTAAATCTGATTGCAAGTTTCTTTCTCTTGTGTACAACATGAGGTAGATCCATCTATTTCACGTGGAAGAAAGAGGCCTCTTTCAAATTTGAACTCGAGTGATGATCATACCTGATATAGATATTTATTTCATAGACTAAACTGTATGATGTGCATTATTTTCTATATATGTCGTGCCAAGACTTTGACTATATATGTCAAACTTTCTATTACATGTAATTCTAGATATATTTCATTATTTCATGAACTATGATTTGTATTTATTTATATGCTGACTATGAGTAGATGTTTTAGTATACATTTTATTTTTGTCCTACCTATATTTTATAGTATTTCATGGACTTATCTAGATAGATCTACATTTATATATTATTGACTATATGCTTGAACATTTTAGTATGTTAGATAATATGTTAAATATGCTTCATTGTTCACTTCTAGATTATAAATTATTTAATTGAGACATGTTAGAAGATTTCTGTCTACTACATTTTTTAATTTAAGAAGTGATTATGCATTATGGTTCAATAGTTATAACTAAAATAGTGAACAATCTATTAACTGCGAAAATTAATTAAATGTTTTCATTTATATTTATATTCAAAATTCAAAATTCTAATACATCACCTCACAAACCTAAATTAAGTTAATTTACATAGTGGAATAGATAGGTTTGGTGTTACAATTGTCTAATAGATAAGTTTGGTGTTATAATTATCTAATAGATTATGTCTAAATTTTGGATATGAGAGGAGAATTTAATTATGATAATAATAATGGATTAGTTAATCTTTCAATTCAATTTTAATGGGTGACTAATTATGAAAAATTAATTATTTTCTTGAAAGTTTTTATTTTTCATTTATTTATTTTTGTTAGAAAATGTTAAAATTTAATTGTGTGATTGGATTGAATAATAATCATAAATCAATTTGCATTAGTTAAAAAGGACAAAAAAGTGCCCATCCAATGGTGAAGCAACAAACTAATTTTTTATGTGAGTTTATAATGTGACAGTTGAAGATCCACAAGTTTTAGATTTGTTCTTCAAACATGTTTTGAGTAGAACTTCTAGTTGCTACTCCTAATCATTCATATTGCAATTCACTCTTCTTTAGTGGCATATGGCAATCATTTTGGAAGCTTTTGGGTTGTTAGTTGTACATTTTCATTTTGTTTCCTTTTCAAACTAATTGCTACACTATTGTAGTTAATCACATAATAGTCCATGATCTTTGCATTTCTCATAAGAGGAGTGTGCAATGGGACAATTATTTGCATGCCATTTAGCATAGTTACAAGGGTTGCAATGTATGTGCAAAAGGATTCTCTAATTTTGAAGTCTATTATATTTTCCACTATTTCGTACTTTAATAGATTTCAATTGCTCTTCCAACTCCAAATACACTACTACTAGTAGAAGGAAGATGAAAAAGTTATTTTTCTTGTACAAAATTTGTCCAAACTTCATAAAACTTAGGACATTCTCTAGCAAAACTTGAGCCAAAATTTAGGGCACTTTATAACAAGGTAATTTACCTAGGATAAACCTTGCATTTCCCTTCATGTATGTGTTAAAGTAGACTTCATAGTTAAAGTAGCAACAATGTTGGAACTAAAGATGGGGTTCATGTAGATGCATGCATAATAAAAAAGTAAGGTCATTCACTCTAATAGTCTAGTGTACAAAAGCATACATACTCTATAATACAACAATTAATTTGGCAATAGAATGAGATGTGTGCAATCCAATGCAATAGCTAGAGTGATTTTCTTCAAAAGATAAGTGCACCTATTACAATTTTCTTTAAAAGTTGAAACAACCTATAAAATACAACGGTGTAAGGCTCAACCCACTATGTGAGCAATTAAATACAAAATTTGGATTAATCTTCTTCATAAGGTAACATACCTAGTCCAATTTGCTACATATGGTAAAGTGAATTGCAAAATATGATAAAATGATAAGGATGTTAGGCTCACTTTGATAGTGTCCAAACAAAATCTTCCTTAAAAAAACATTCAAAACATGATTCAAATGAAGCATTCAATTCTTGTAGAGAAACTAACTCTTTAGAAGAAAAAGCATATAGAACCAAACATTCATTTTATATGTATATTTCAACAGATTTTTTTTATCAACGATCAACGAACACGAATCTTAATAGTTCTTAATAAGTTAGTAGAGTTGCACCTACCTCATACCATGATGCAGCAAGAAACTAGAAGGAAATTCAAATCTTATCCACACAATATAAGATACAAAAAGATTTATCACAATTTGAAATTATTCAAGAGAAATTTTGTGCATAATTTCTTGTGAGGGTCGTGGTTATCAGAAGTAGCACTTGCAACTAATACATCTTACAAAAATCCACTTTCAATTATGCTTAGATGGATTCTCATATGTACATGTGAATATCTAATGTGTAGATAATTTTTTCAAATTTTTGAATAGATAGTATATACCTTATCAAGGCCCCTTCATTTTTCCTATTTTTGACAATCCATTTTCTACTCTTTCCAGAACTTCTAGTTTCATGTGTTTAGCTTTAGTAGCCTTCTCCAAGTGATCTCTTCTTGTCTTTATACATTCTCTTGAGATCTTCTCTTTTATACCTTATTGGTTGACAATGTTGGTGCATTAATCCCTTATAATGATTACTTAGAATGTTTCTAGTGCTAGGGGATTATTTCATTTTTAAGATTCCTTTTGCTATGTAGATTCTTGTCTTGGTTTGATTGGCCATTCTCTTAGTATTTCTATTGAGTGGGTATTAGGGATGATCTTCAAGTTCTTAATAACATCTTTGATTGGTCATGAAGGCAAGTTGCTATTAGGGATTGTTATGACAATCATATAGGTGTTTGGATGACCACTTATGCATTTTACAGTCCTCTCTTGTTTCATTAGGACAATCCTATAATTGGTTTGGTAGCCTCTTATGAATTTCATGAAGGCCACTTGTTGCCATTAATACATGTCTATCTAACTAGAATATGACCATTTAGAATGATATAAGATCATTAATCACTGTGAAAACCTCTTGACTAACATGATTACTTTATTGTTTCATGAGTGTCCTATTTGTTTCATGACTATCCTTTTTGTTTTATTTTTGTCATATGGATTTTTGCAATGGACTTTAGATGATATAACCTCATTATGACTGATTTTTAGATTTGAATTGCTCTTATGAGAACATCTCAATGATTTATGACAGTCTAGATTGGATATGGCAATAATCTTCATGCATGACAATAATCTTCTCTTTGCTATGACAATGAGTAACCTTTATGGTAGTCATTTAGTTTGAAATAATGACTATTTACTACCTTACCTATGCATTGTAACCCTCATTATTACCTTAGTAGTCGTAAATAACTCTACAACACCAATGACTCAATCCATACCATGATACTTATGACTACACCTAGGTAATATGATAGCATTATTGCAAGTATGAGGTGAGCCAGTGTTGTCATTGATGTCAACATACTCATATTGCATTGACAAGAAGGATTGGATGAGCTGTGTGCTGAGGATATTGAGAAAATTAGCCTCAGTCAGGAACAGTGAAGAACCGTGATGAGAAGAAGGCAAATGTATTGTATAGGTTGAGAACCGGAGGATGCGGATTAAAGGGTTTGTAGATATGAGTCTTGAGATGCTTTAGTTAAGATTTCAGAGGTCCGCATGAAGATCTAAAGGAGTTGTGGCTGTCGGTGTAGAACCGGTTCCGGCAAGTATTCAGAGGTGACAGAGGATCACAAAAAGGTCCGGTGAGGTTCGGAACTGTATAATCCTAATCTGCGGATTGGAAGGAGTCTTTGGGATGTCCTTGTGATGTGCCATCTCAAGTTGTGTATGATTTGGAGGTCCGGAAGTACCTCTTGCATTATGACAGTGGCGACAGACAGTGTTCTTGAAGTTCCGGATAAGGAAGAGAAGAGATTCCAGTAAGTAAAGAAAGTGCAGATGTACTTGGTCATTCAGGCAGGCTTGTGAAGGTTCTTGGATCATGTTGAGGTTGTGTTGTTGGTCCGCATTGATAGTAGAGCCCGGAATTGAACTTATTCTTCCGGATGAAGTTCTTGCTCTGTTTAGCCAACCGGATGAGTTGTTCATCTTGCGAATGTTCTTGTGGTGGCCGACCGGATGTGTTATTCATCTTGTGGATACTCTTATGGTTGTTTGCCGACTTAGATGTTTGTTCCTAAGTCGATGTCTTGTATAAATAACGGTTTGTGAGTTCATTTCGTAGTGTGGATTGTGTGGATGAGTGTGGCATAGCGAAGAGAAGTGCGAAAGGCAGAGCAGAGGTTTTTGGGCTTAAATGGAACTGATCCAGACATGGTAGAGATGTCATTCTCCAGTTCAAGATTGTGATTCTTATCACTTTGTAGACAGTGTGTCTCCTTGTAGGCAGTGGGCCTCTTTGTGAGCAGTGTGCTCGGGCAGTGAGCCCTAATTGGCAAGTGCCATTCTTTTTCTTATTCTTCTAACAGAGAATAATCCTTGGGTTAATCACCCCGTGGTTTTTCCCTTAACCGGGTTTTCCACGTCAAAATTCTGGTGTTCAATGTGTTGATGTTATCTGCTCTTGTGTTTATGTATTATGCTTTCATGGATGATTAATTGATATGCTGTTAACTAACAACGAAGAATCAAGTGTTTGAAAGAACAAGAAGTTTTATACAACTGATTCACCCCCCCTCTCAGTTGTATGCCTTAAATCCAACAATTGGTATCAGAGCCAGGTTCCTCTAAAAGGAGCTTAACCGCTTGAGGAGATCCAGGATGTCATCATACAAGAAGGATAGTCCGAAGTTCGATGGAACCAACTTCACTCTCTGGAAAGGTCGCATGAAGTGTCACTTGGAATGTATGGGAAAAGCATACTTGGCTATGGTCTCAAAACCATATGTACCTCCACAAGGTGGTCCGACAACTCTGAATGAAATCATAGATGCTGAAAATAATTTGCGAACCAAGGAAGCCCTACTAAGCGCATTGAATGATTCAGATCTCTCAAATGTTAGTGACCTACCAACTGCATATGAGATCCTGACTAAACTGAAACTTCTGTATGAAGGAGATGAGTTTGTCAAAAGTGCAAGGTTGCAAAGTCTGAAAGGGAAATTTGAAAGATTGAAGATGAGAGATGATGAAAACATCACTACCTTTATGCCAAGAGTGAATGAGCTGGTATGTGGAATTAGAAATGCTGGTGGAACTCTAGATGAAAATGAGATTGTCTGCAAAATCCTAAGATCCCTTCCTGCTGCCTACAAAATCAAGGTTGCTGCCATTGATGAATTCAGAGCCCACACAACTGTCACAAGAGAACAACTGGCTGGCAAACTAGCTACATTTGAAATGACCGAGTTTGGAGATGATCCTCCCAAGACTGAATCTGCTTTCAAAGCCAGTGCCTATGTGAAAGGCAAACAGAGATTTGATCCAGGAGAAAACTCATCAAGGAAGATGTCATGGTATGATCAAGAAAGAAGAGACATGGAAGAAGAAGAAGCAGAAATAGCTCAACTTGAAGCCCTCATTGCAAAGAGACTGCCAAGAGGATCCGGTAAGTATGAAGGAAAACTACCCTTTAAGTGTTTCAACTGCAATAAGATTGGTCATTTTGCTTCAAGATGTCCAGAAAGATCTGCAAAGTCTAATACTAACAGACAAAGGTTTCAAAAGAACTGCTATTATGTTCATGAAGAAGATGACAATGAAGGAGTAACAGATGATGAATCAGAACTAGAAAGCAAATCCGGAAATGAATGGGTGTTTATTGCCATCAAGGAAGAAGATTCAATATCCTCTGAATCTGTCAATCACAAGGTTGTGGAAAGAGCTTTGGCTGCTCAAGTGGAAGAAAAGGATGATTGGGTTATTGATAGTGGATGTTTTCACCATATGACTGGTGACAAGAATAAGTTCTTAGATTTGGAAAGGTATGAAGGAGGAATGGTAAAGTTTGGTGACAATTCTGCTGGCAGAATCAGAGGTAGGGGAACTATTTCCTTTGATGGAAAGAGCAAAACAGGTAATGTACTATATGTTGAAGGATTGAAGCACAATCCTCTCAGTGTTGGTTAGTTAGTGGACAAAGGCTATGATCTCCGGTTCAAGAATGGAAAATGCAGAATCTTTACAAGCTCCAGAACTGAAATTGCATCCGGTGCTCAAACAAAAGGTAATATCTTTCATCTGGTTGGTTCAAACAAAAGTTGTCTGTTTGCTCAAGTTGATCAGAGTTGGTTATGGCATAGAAGAATGTGTCATGTGAATTTTGATAACATCATCAAGATAAGCAATATTCAGGCTGTAAGAGACCTTCCAAAATTGGTGAAACCTACAAATAGTTTGTGCAAAGAATGTCAGCTAGGTAAACAGAGCAGAGTCTCTTTCAAAAGCAAAGATCAGTCTTCTACCGGATTGTTGGAATTAGTACATACTGATCTCTGTGGTCTGACAAGAATCAAGAGTCTGCAAGGTGATAGATATTTCATGTTGTTAATTGATGATCATTCCCGGATGATGTGGGTTACCTTTCTAAAAGAAAAATCAGAAGCATTTGAGAAGTTCAAAATCTTCAAAGCTATGGTAGAGAATTAAACCGGATTGAAACTAAAGTGTCTAAGGTCTGATAGAGGTGGTGAATTTACATCTGGTGAGTTCATTGACTTTTGTGAGAAGCAGGGTATAAGGAGACAATTGTCTGCTCCTAGGACTCCACAGCAGAATGGAGTAGTTGAAAGAAAGAACCGGACCATCCAGGAAGCTGCCAGGACAATGATGTTGGAAGAAAATGTTCCTCAGATGTTTTGGAAAGAAGCTATCAGCACTGCAGTCTACACTCTCAATCGAGTTCAAATCAGAAACAACACCGGTAAGACCCCCTATGAACTCTGGTTTGGCATCACTCCTACTGTGAAATATTTTAGAGTATTTGGTAGCAAGTGTTATATTAAAAGAGATGAAGATCTAGGAAAGTTTGATGCTAGAAGTGATGAAGGAATTTTCTTGGGCTACTCCACTCAAAGCAAAGCATACCGGTGTTACAATAAGAGATTGAGGAAGATGATAGAAAGCACCAATGTGAAAGTTGATGAAGGAATTGAGAAGCCTTCAAGATTTTATGAGTTTGATGAAGATGATCAAGATGGTGTTCAGGTTCAAGGGACTCAATCCCCTCTGGTAAGTCAGAATCAACTTGATCCAGTAAATCAGGAAGAAGAAATAGGTCAGAATGAACCTGATCAAGGAGCAACAGTGCAGGATATTCCCAAAATTCCAAGGTATGTAAGACTAAACCACTCTGAAGATCAGATCATAGGTGACAGAAGCAAAGGTGTGCAAACTAGAAGGAATGTTGCTCAAAATCAAGATGAATGTTGTCTGATTTCAAAGATTGAACCTAAAACAGTAAATGAAGCCTGCAATGATGAAAACTGGACTAAAGCAATGAAAGATGAATTAATGCAAATTGAGAAAAATCATACTTGGGATCTTGTTCCCAGACCTAGAGACAGGAATGTGATTGGAACCAAATGGGTCTTCCGGAACAAACTGAATGAAGCTGGTGAAGTTATCAGAAACAAAGCTAGATTGGTCTGCAAAGGCTACTCTCAAATAGAAGGAATTGACTTTGAAGAGACCTTTGCTCCGGTGGCAAGAATTGAAGCAGTCAGATTATTTCTTGCATTTGCTGCCTTCAAAGACTTCAAGGTATATCAGATGGATGTCAAGTCTGCTTTCCTAAATGGTGATCTGGAAGAAGAAGTTTACATTGAACAACCGGATGGATTTCAATTGTCTGATAATGATGATATGGTCTGCAAGTTGAAGAAAGCATTGTATGGACTAAAGCAAGCCCCAAGAGCATGGTATGAAAGGTTGGATAAGCATCTTGTGCAGATTGGATTCAACAAAGGTACTGCTGACAGTAACTTATATTTCAAAATTGTTCATGAAAATATTTTGATTGTTGAAGTGTTTGTGGATGATATCATTTTTGGAGGAAGAGATAGTATGTGCAAAACTTTTGCAAATCAGATGAAAAGTGAGTTTGAAATGTCTATGCTTGGTGAAATGAATTTCTTCTTGGGTCTGCAAATTACTCAAACAAAGAAAGGAATCTTCATTTCTCAGACCAAATATGTGAAAGAATTGTTAAGGAAATATGGTATGGAAGATTCAAAACCAATGAACACTCCCATGGCAACCGGATGTAAGTTGAGCAAAGATGATGACTCCCCAAAGGCAGATCAGACAAAGTATAGATCAATGATTGGTGGATTGTTGTATCTCACTCAGACTAGACCAGATATAATGCAGGCTGTTGGTCTTGTGGCAAGATTCCAGGCTGATCCTAGAGAATCTCATGTTATGGCAATCAAAAGAATTTTTAGGTACCTGAAAGGAACAGTTGAGTATGGTCTATGGTACCCTAGAGATCCGGATTTCTCTCTTCATGCTTACACAAATGCAGATTGGGCAGGAGATGTGGATGACCGGAAGAGCACTAGTGGTGGAGCATTCTTTTTGGGGAAGAGATTGGTTTCTTGGCTAAGCAAGAAACAAGATGCAATATCTCTGTCTACAACTGAAGCAGAATACATTGCAGCAGCAGGTAGTTGCACTCAAATCTTATGGATGAAGCAGATGCTAAGAGACATTAAAGTTGAATATGAGGAGCCTATCACAATTTTCTGTGATAATTCAAGTGCAATTAATATTTCTAAGAATCCGGTATTGCATTCTAAGACTAAGCACATATCTATCAAGTTTCACTTTTTGAGAGAACAAGTGAACAAGGAAGAAGTCAGATTGGAGTATGTTCCCTTAAAGGATCAGATTGCAGATATCTTTACTAAACCTCTTCCCAAGGACTCTTTTGAATATCTCCGGGAGAAGTTAGGGGTCATGGCCCCTCCAGTGATGAACTAGGATGCACTGATGTGCATTAGTCCGGTGGATATCACAGTCATATCTTGTGATCCGGATTGATGATGGGGAGCTGCAACTAAGGGGGAGCAGCTGGTATGATTCTGATGTATGAGAATTGCAAGTATGAGCCCTTTGCCATTGATGTCAAAGGGGGAGAGAAGACATGTGAAAAACAAGTGGTTGATGATCAAAGGGGGAGCAGTAAAGGAAGAGAAGACATGTGAAAAGTTGTTGTTGATAGGGGAAGCTGTGACAGAAAGGAGAAGTTCTTGTCTTGATGGTTTTTCACATCATATGTTGCCATCAATGACAAAGGGGGAGATTGTTGCAAGTATGACGTGAGCCAGTGTTGTCATTGATGTCAACATACTCATATTGCATTGACAAGAAGGATTGGATGAGCTGTGTGCTGAGGATATTGAGAAAATTAGCCTCAGTCAGGAACAGTGAAGAACCGTGATGAGAAGAAGGCAAATGTATTGTATAGGTTGAGAACCGGAGGATACGGATTAAAGGGTTTGTAGATATGAGTCTTGAGATGCTTCAGTTAAGATTTCAGAGGTCCGCATGAAGATCTGAAGGAGTTGTGGCTGTCGGTGTAGAACCGGTTTCGGCAAGTATTCAGAGGTGACAGAGGATCACAAAAAGGTCCGGTGAGGTCTGGAACTGTATAATCCTAATCTGCGGATTGGAAGGAGTCTTTGGGATGTCCTTGTGATGTGCCATCTCAAGTTGTGTATGATTTGGAGGTCTGGAAGTACCTCTTGCATTATGACAGTGGCGACAGACAGTGTTCTTGAAGTTCCGGATAAGGAAGAGAAGAGATTCCAGTAAGTAAAGAAAGTGCGGATGTACCTGGTCATTCAGGTAGGCTTGTGAAGGTTCTTGGATCATGTTGAGGTTGTGTTGTTGGTCCGCATTGATAGTAGAGCCCAGAATTGAAGTTATTCTTCCAGATGAAGTTCTTGCTCTGTTTAGTTGACCAGATGAGTTGTTCATCCTGCGAATGTTCTTGTGGTGGCCGACCGGATGTATTATTCATCTTGCGGATACTCTTATGGTTGTTTGCCGACTTAGATGTTTGTTCCTAAGTCGATGTCTTGTATAATCAACGGTTTGTGAGTTCATTTCGTAGTGTGGATTGTGTGGATGAGTGTGGCATAGCGAAGAGAAGTGCGAAAGGCAGAGCAGAGGTCTTTGGGCTTAAATGGAACTGATCCGGACATGGTAGAGATGTCATTCTCCAGTTCAAGATTGTGATTCTTATCACTTTGTAGACAGTGTGTCTCCTTGTAGGCAGTGGGCCTCTTTGTGAGCAATGTGCTCAGGCAGTGAGCCCTAATTGCCAAGTGCCATTCTTTTTCTTATTCTTCTAACAGAGAATAATCCTTGGGTTAATCACCCCGTGGTTTTTCCCTTAACCGGGTTTTCCACATCAAAATCCTAGTGTTCAATGTGTTGATGTTATCTGCTCTTGTGTTTATGTATTATGCTTTCATGGATGATTAATTGATATGCTGTTAACTAACAACGAAGAATCAAGTGTTTGAAAGAACAAGAAGTTTTATACAACTGATTCACCCCCCCCCTCTCAGTTGTATGCCTTAAATCCAACAAGCATAGTCCCATATTTATTGGTGATAGCATTAGACTATTCAAGACAATGATTGAAGGATATAGAGGAGGACTATGGCATTCATAGAGGTGATATTAAACCATTTCAAATATGTAAACTATCCTAGGACTATTTCCCTTTAACTATCATGACACTACTACACAATCATGAATGAATGGGAGTTAGAGTGAGTAGATGGATAGGTTCTATACAAGTATTTTCAACTTTTGTGCATTTAAATAATATAAGATAAATGCTAAATCAACACATCTCAAAACATAGCTAAAGTGGGTACAAAAATGATAGGAAAAATAGAAACTATATACTTATTGAACCTCTACACTAATATCATTTGTGGCAATCATAAAATAATATTCAATCCGTGAAAATTAAATACATAGATCATAACAAGAGTCTCAAAACAAAAAATAGGTCCATTATTAAACATATGAGTATATTTATACAATTAGCTTATAAAATTGATCTACCATTTACATTATGATGAAATCTTGTAGTGGCAATCATGGAAAAATCTACTTGTAGGATACACCTGCAATAAATAATGAATGTAAATGAGAATGAAAGAATATGTACCAAAAACAAAAAATATTAATGCAATATGTAACTAGATAACACAAAAGAGGATGTAAGACGATGGCTTAAGGGGAGCTAAGAGGATGTCTTAAGGCGATACATAAGAGGATGGCTTTAGGGGATGTATATGAGGATTAATTAAAAGGGGAGCTAGAAGGGGATGTATTAAGGGGATACAAAAGAGTATAGCTTACTTGGAGAGATGTACACGAGTCAATTTACATAGTATAAGATAAAACTTGATGGCTTAAGGGGATGTAAGAGGATGGCTTAAGGGGAGCTAAGAGGATGAATTAAGGGGATGTACAAGCGGGTGTCTTTAGAGGATGGATGAGAAATATATGAGTGTGTGTGTGTGTGTGTAGTTACCTAATTTGCATTCACTTTGAGTTGAAGACTACAAAATTGACCTCACATACTTGTATGGTGAAAACTTCTATTAACAATCATGTAAATTTGACTACTTGTCTAGGGTACACCTACAAAAAGTAAATTTCAAATGTACAAGTAAATTAACTATATATTTACATGAGTCGATACAAAATTTAAGACACAGGGAATAATATAGAAGGTGAAATGAGAATAAAAGAATTTATATATCAAAAACACAACACATTGATGCATTATGTAACTAGATAACATGTTGAATGTGAAAGCCATAATGTAAGTATATACAATTACCTAATTTGTGTTCACTTTTAGTTGAAGACTACAAAAATGACCTCACATACTTTTATGGTGAAAACTTCTATTGACAATCATGTAAATTTGACTACTTGTATAGGGTACACCTATAAAAAGTAATGTTCAAATGTACAAGTAAATTAACTATATATTTACAAGAGTCGATACAAAATTTAAGACAAGGGGAATAATATAGAAGGTGAAATGAGAATGAAATAATTTATATACCAAAAACACAACACATTGATGCATTATGTAACTAGATAACATGTTGAATGTGAAATCCATAATGTAAGTATATAAAATTACCTAATTTGCGTTCACTTTTAGTTGAAGACTACAAAAATGACCTCACATACTTGTATGGTGAAAACTTCTATTGACAATCATGCAAATTTGACTACTTGTCTAGGGTACACCTGCAAAAGTGATGTTTAAATGTACAAGTAAATTAACAATATATTTACACGAGTCAATACAAAATTTAAGACAAGGGCAATAATATAGAAGCTGAAATGAGAATGAAAGAATTTATATACCAAAAAGACAAAATATTGATGCATTACATGTAACTAGATAACATTATAGGATACATTTAAGAGGATGGATTTAGGGGATGTAAGAGTATGGTTTACATACTTGAAAATTTATTTCATTGTACCATCTGCATCCTCATTTTTTTGTAATGCATCTATAATTGACTCATGTTCTTCCATCGAAAGTGTCCATAACTGTTTATTAGAAGATATTCCTTGATATCTAACTAGTTTTATATTTGTTTCCACAACCAAATGTGAGTAGTGTATAATCTTCTTATGTGTTTCATAATCTTCAAATGCAGGCAAACTATTCCTTCTTATTAGATATTTTTATAGCCAAGTGCCAACAACAACCACAGAACCTGTTGGATACTCCATGTTATCATCATCTACTCTAGGATGTAACAACTTTTGTTTTGTCTCAACACATCGAGCCAACCAATACTCAGTTTCCTCTTCATTGCCCTTAGGTGCAACAACAACATACACATGTCCTACAAAAAAAATTATGTAATTCAATAAAGTGTGACATGTATCTAAATCACATAAATTTGTACATGCATACATATATAATTAATCATATATAGATGTACAAAAAAATGGCAATAAAAAAATATTGAAAATAAAAGTATCTTCTTGTACAAGGTCTGAAACACGATCATAGTCATCTGATGCAAATATTTGATTATCATCTTCAATTGTTGTTTCAAGTTGATCTTGTGTTTCTGTAGGTGTCAAGGATCTTTGTTTCCATTCTTCAACCCATTCTGTATTTTCACATGCTCCCCAATCACCTATAATACAAAATTTACAAAAACATGCAAGCTTCCTAGTCCATATAGTCTATGTGCTTGCATTTGAACTCTTAAATGAATGCCATTTTGTTGATCCAATTATTGTCTCACAATCAAGTCAAGTAGGAATATTCTCTTCTTCAACTAACCAAAAGAATCATTGAATTGTAGAGTTCTCACTTGATCCCATAGATAATTTTTCATTACACCAATCCACAATTGCACGTGCATCTCTAGATTTGGCTGCATCCTCAAATTTTAGTTGCTCTCTAGCAAGAGCTCTTTTCACACATGCTCCAACTCCATCATGTTCTCCTTTACCATGCCCAGCTTCAAAAAAACTCCGCATATGTTGGATATTATTTTCTTTGTGAGCCCTACATAGCCAATAAAACATTCTTGTATTTTTGAATTTCCTTGTACAATTATCTAACCATATGAAATGTTGTGCCATCTGGATTCCTTTTTCTTTTAAACTTTCATAAAATTTTGTGAAATAATATTACACAAACTCTGAAGAGTGTAACTGGTTATCACTCAAATAGAAATGGTACTCCCTCAAAAATCTTCTATTATCTTCTGTACTATCATCTACATGTTTGTATACAATATGAACAAATATGGCCACTTGCACTGAATTATAAAACTGAGATTGAATTTCCTCTTGTGGAGAAAGAGTATAGTTTTCTGCAAAGTCAACCACTGATATAATAGTTCCAATTGGAAATATGTTTTTACATGAACAAAATTGTCCATCAAGCCACCAAGCATATTGGGAGTGTTTGACATATTTGGATACAATATTATCCTTAAAATATTTGATAAATGCATGCACACAAATTTTTCAGTGACTAACTCACAACGCTTTCTAATTTTTCCATCCTTTAAAGAATATTCAACATTCTTGAATCTTTTCACATCCACTAATTGTTGTTCAAATTCATGTGAAATATTTTCATGCATACATACATTCTCCTAACAATGAAAAGTTGCCACATCTATTGCATTGTCCAGAAATACATGCTTTTGAATAAAATAAGTATCTAGTAGATGTTTCACAAAACAAACCTGCTATAAAATCCTTAATTGTTTGAGGTGGCATATTAATACCATATTCCTGTATACTTTCGTCAGTATGCAAAGTAGAATGTATATATCAAAAAACATCATAATAATAACAAAATTGTACATGAGTTTTACAACAAGAGATTCGTTGTTTATTAATTTTCACATACCAAGGTTTACATTTCTCAAAAGATCTTTGGCTTATGGTAATATTAAATGGTTCTAACAATAAATCATCTAAGAATTTTTTATATAATTCAGTTTGAGTCATGTCTAATAGATGTTTTGGATGAGGATCACAAATTTTAGACCCCACTCGTAATTTTAAAACATCTCTAACATTAGATGATACCCTTGTATTATCATGCCAATATTTTTTAATTAAAGATTTGATTTCACTATTTAATTTCATGTCATATGTTGGGAGTCTACCACTAAAACTCCAACATTGGTTAATTGGATCTTTTTCAATAGATTCTCTTCTCAAAGTTTTAGGATTTATATTTAGAATTTCACTTGTCTTACTTATCATTCTTTTATTATAAATGATTTATTGACTAAAGCACTTGTTATAGCTCTTTGTGCTGCATTGCTATCTTTAGATCGACTCTTTTTACCAATAGAATCAATAGCATTAGCAACACTAGATAAAACTTGTTTGATTGATTCATCTTTTTTTTAGGTTTTACAAAGATGCCTAACTTTTTCATTACTTTTTGTAATTTCTACATCTTAATCAATTACATCATAAGTTGACATTGAAATCCAAGACTTTTTCTATAAAAAAATATTTTATATAATCTATTTGCATGAGTTCTCATTTGCCTCCAAGAAATCTTACCAGGAAGATTATCTAGGACATTTCTTTCAATCTCAAATAAAACATTTTTATTTTCACTCCTAAAAGGGATATCATTCTCATTCATATCATCAATAGGTGGGTTTGAAGACATACTTGGATTTGTTTCTATAGCCATATTTTCCATATCATTGAAAGTTGGCTCCAAAGACACAACTGGATTTGTTTCTATAGTTGTATTTTCTATATCATTGAAAGTTGGCTTCAAAGACACACCTGAATTTTTTTCTATAGTCATGTTTTCCATATCATTGAAAGCAGGCTTTGAAGACATATCTAGATTTGTTTGTAGTCACATTTTTCATATCTTTGAAAGTTGGGTTTGAAGACATACATGCATTTATTTCTATAGACACATTTTCTTCCAAATTCACCATTTCCACATTTGCATCATCTACATTCATCCCATCATTTATAGTCTCTTGAATGTCTTTCTCTTCAATACTCATGGAACTAGATGCTTCAAAATTCTTCATCTCTTGAATCCTTGTTTTTCTATCTCTTTGCCTTTTTGCTTCCTTCTCTCTATTTGCTTCAATTTCTTGAGGTGTCATTACCCTCCTTTGTTTTTTTCTTTGACATTGATTTGATCCCATGATTACCAAACCCTCTTGATAAAATAACAATTGATACTTAATTTCATAATTGATGTACTTATTTGAAATTTTGAAGTAGAATTAGATGTAGATCTTTTGTTCCATAGATTTTGAAGTAAAAAGTACATGTAAAAACAAAAACCTTCTTTCTTTATTCCTCTTGAAAATAGCTCATGCACTTGATTTCACTTCAGAATTGTTCTTATGATTGACTCCTTTCAAAATCTAAATAAAATATGACCTGTAAAGAGATTCCACAAAACACCTATAAGTAAAAAAAATACAAAAATTGTTGTTGTCAGGTCGTACTAATCAAACTTGTAAGTTGCAGGGATACAGTAATTGTACATTTTTCCCTAATATGGGAAATAACGGATATAATAGAAATGGGTACCTATTATAAAATGAGTACCCATTCTTAAAAAATAACGGCTACCCATTATTTTATAAACGGGTACCTGTTATGTAACGCGTACCCATTCTATGAATTTTGAAATCACCGACCGCCTTTTCCCTTCCTTTTACTTGAGTTTTAGACTCGGGATAGGCATGGTTGGCCAACCTTGAGCCTTGGATCTGCAAGTTTTTTTCTAAATACAGAACAAGAAGAAAAACTATGTTTACCTATATGGCTGAGGACCTTTTTTTCTGAATTTTTTTACGAAATAAAAACCCATTATAGATAACATTGTCTAGTTTTCAAATATGTAATTTTTTTATTAGACATGCTCTTCTATTTATTATTTAATTTATGAGAAAACTACTCCAAAAACTTAAAATGACAGGTGTTTGTATTTTTTTAATAACTCTTAAAATTATAAAAAAATTATGTCATCAATCTACACATCATTCTTTACACAATGAAAAAAAAATTATTTTATAATTTTTTTTTCTCAAATTATGTTGGCCGTACATGAGGGGTTTTCAAAAGTAGTAATTAGCCCTAATAAAAAATTAATAAAAAAAATTATTTGGAAAAAAAATTATAAAAAAATATCCTCATAAAACTTCACTGTACTACACATCTTTTCCCAAAAGGATTTTGAAAAATAATTTTATTTAGGTCAAATTATGTTGGTCATACATGTGCATGGTATGGTTAAAAAAAGTGACTTTTAAATAGTGGTTTTTTGAAATGCCTATTGAAAATCAATTTGTATCATCTGGGTATTGAAAAAAATTACATATTTGAAAACTAGACTCTAAGTATGACATTTTATATTTAGTGACTTTTTAAAAGATTCCATCTCTAAGTGCTTCAAATTTTAAGGTCAAATGTGACAAATTCTGAAAATCAAAGAAAACACTTCCACTTTTTGGCCAAAAAGTGGACCCAACTTCTTGCACTGACCCCGGAGTATGTGCATGAGTTTGATAGAACATGTGCTATTAGATTGGTATCAGAGCACAAGAGATTGTTGGTGAAAAGTATGTTTGAAGAATGAGATAGGAGAGAGTTGTGAAAGAATTTGTTTGTAAGAGGTATGAGAGAGTTTGTTGTTGCAGGCATGAGAAAGGGTCTATAAATTCTATCCTCCAGTAGAGATAAACTGGATAGAAGGTGTATGACTTCCTCCACTAAGAGAGAGTGGGTAGAGGGGGTTTGAAGAGACACATCTTCTAAATCTTGTTGGGTAGAGGGTAGTTGTGGAAAATGAGAGATTCTATTGTAGGAGTGACATGTGTTGTGTGAACCGATCACCAAAGGAGAGGTAGTTTGCACTTGAAGCTTGAGAAAAGTTGCAAATTTGTAGTAGTGTGAGGATGGGTATTAGTGTAAGAAGACTCGTCATAATCCCATTTTGGGAAAAATATTGGGATGAAGTAGAAAGCGAAAAGTACCAAGAGAGATTGGAAGAAATTACGAGAAAAATGGAAATCATGGAAACAATTTATTTTCCTAATAAGGTCATGACTATAGAAAGCTGACAAGGAGAGAAGAAGAAAGTTCTCATTGCAGAGGGCTTGGATAAAAGTAAGGAAAGGGGAAAAGAGAAGGTGCAACAAGGAGTACTAGAAAAAGAAGAGAAGAAATTATCCATGAAGGCGACATCGGAGGAGACATCATGGCCTCTTGATTTATTTTCTGATGATTTGTTTGAAAGTGTGGATGCAGGTATAAAGAAGGCTGAAAATAAGCCTTTAGAGCCAAAAGTAGGAAGGGCAAGAAGAGGTCACGTAAACAACAATGAAGATAAGAATGAAAGAAGACAAGTTGTAGCCATAGATCAGAAGAAACAGTTTGTAGTAGCAGTACATTGCAAGGTACCTAAATAAGAAGAGAAGGCTAATGAAGAAAATAAGAAAGTCTATGAAGAAGAAGAAGTGGCAAGACACAAAGCCAAGAATGTAAGCCATTTAGGATAGCATATTGATGAAGAGGTAAAAGTAAGATTTAGTAGTGATTGTGTTTATACAAGTAGAAATAGGAATGTAAACTTACCAATTGAAAAGGAGAAGAGTAAATTAGTAGATCATGGTTATATAATACCATGTTGGCAAAGAAAATTAGTTGTAAATGTACAGAATAAAGAAGTGAGGCAAGGAATGGTTTGTACTAATCTTTATGATAGCAAAATAGCATCAAGGATGAAATCTATGGTGAAGTGTCAAAGGAGACAAGAGGATAGTCCCAGTGTAGAGGTAGTAAAACAACAATTCAAGAAGATGAAGAACCAAGTAGTGAAGTGTGGGACAACAATAGGAGAAGATGGTGATAAGAGGACAATACAAGAGAAGATGAAATGTGTCGATGAGCACAAGCCCAATGAAAAAGAGCACACAATAATGCCCCTAGAAGGAAACAGAAAAGAGAATGATGCTCCAGTTCATACTAAAGAGTTTGAAAAATAGTAACATGGTACATGCGAGGTAAGAGGTAGACAAACTCCTTTGTATGATGATGATGTTGATGTTTTAGATGAATTCTCTGAATATGAGATGAAAATGTGGAGGTTGGTAGATGATACAGATGGGAGAAGAAGTAAATATCAGAAGAAAGAGAATGATAAACAAAGGCAGATTGGAAGGCTTAGAAAGAATAAATATGAATATGGCATGGACCATAGAGAGGAAAATAAAGAATGGATTGTAGGAGCTTGGAGTGAGAGGAAATTAAAGCAACAAAGTGGAATTGCCGATGAAAGATGTAAAACAAACATTGGCGCAAAAGAGAATAAAGAAGAAGTTGAGGTAGCTAAGAATAAAGAAGGTAAAATTTGTGATGGAAACAAGGTAGAGATGGAATTGAAAAATGGGACAATAAAGAAGGGTGAAGAAACAAAGATAGTAGATGGTAATAAAGAAGTTGATGCAGCAATGCAGGTAGAGGTAACCAAATTTGTCTTTTATAAGGATGTAGATTTGTATTTCTTTAATGTTTTAATCAATGAAAGGTTTGAGCAAGAGCGTGAGAGGATGCATGATATTGAGGTTTGTAATAAGAAAGAATTTGAAAGTGAAATTTTGTTGTCTAATTGAGCCATAGGGAAAGAAGTATACGAAACAGTACGTGCCACTTTGTATAAGTCTAAATATGTTCTTGACAACCTGATGAGTGAAGTTACATCGATTGAAATAAAAAACACCAATTTATTTAATCTGGGTATACTTAGATGGACTATTTGGAGTCTGCATATGGAAACAAGTAAGGTGATAAGGATCGAGTGTGATACTGAGCAGCAGTGTTGGCGAAATGTGTTGAAAGTTCTAGAAAAAGTATGGAAAAAGAAAAAGAGGACATAGGAAAACATGTTTTGAAAAAATATCCCATGAGCTGGAGCTCATGATCTTTTATGCCCTGGGAGTCTGATGTAGGGGCATCACTCTCCATCTATTTTGGTTTTGAATTTTTGTTTGGGTTTTTGATGCATGAGCATCCAGTGGTGTAAGGGTAATCTTACATCACCCAAAAAGAATTTAATTCAAAATCATTGCAGTTGTTTTCATTTCTTTCCATAATTAGTGTTCCTGGTTCCATAATCTCTTAAATAAAAATGTAGGACTTTCAATTTTTTTCAAACAGCTAAAAATAGCAAACTGCCAGTTTTGGAAAGTTTAACTGTCATTTTAGGAAAGTTTGCATTTGGGCATGGATTGAAGTGACAAGTTACAGAAAGCTTCATAACTAAAATGTAAGACCTTTGGTGAAGAAATCAGGCAAAGATCATTTGTGAGCTGAAAGACATTAAAGTTTTTGTTTTTCGAAAAGCCCGTGAAAATTTCCAAAACAAAATATGAGGCACTAAAACATCCCATAATGTCCCAAAAAGTTGACAGTGTAATGTAGTAAAATTTGGATTGTTTAGTTTTGGTTTGAATCCTCCTTTCACCAATTACATTCAAGGACCTTCAAATCAAGTGGCAGAGCACTATCAGGTCCTTGGTCACTCATGAATGTAGGGAAGCTTGGATTAGGGTATTTGATTATCAATTTTCCTTCTCTTATGCTCAATTATCCATCAAAACTCTAATTATGCAAATACGATAGTAAATAGATGAATTAAAAAAAATGCTTCTGCAAAAAGATGTAAAATAACAAATAACTGTGCACTTGTTTTCGGGGTTCCAAGGTGGAAAAGTTGGGGACAAAAGAGCGGGCGCCCAAGTCCAAGGCCTTACTTTTTGTCAAGATCTAAAAACTTAATCTGTAACTTGTTTTTGTTGTTTCAAAGATTTTCCCATCATAGGACTTCTAGTGTGCTTTTTTTCCTTCTGTTCTACAATTCTGACACTCCAATATGTCCTACAACTTCACTTTGTTTGCATCATCAACCTATAACCTATAACCATGAAAACTTTGGGAGGGGGTTGTGGTGTTTAAGAGCTTGCCTCAGTCAAGCCCCGGAAGGACACTTTAGTCTTCCAAATACCTTTGTCAAATAGAGAGTGTATGCCCTTGTGAGGCAGAGGCAAATCCAAATGAATAAATGATCATAAACACAATAAATGTCACCTAGTAGTGAAGATCTCATGAGGGGAAGATGTTCTTCATTCCATGAGGATATGGATGCTCAAATATGCAAACACAAACACATATACAACACAAATTTGTTGTTGCAACACAATGAAAGCCTTGAATCACCTTGAGAATGCATAAACATCACAATTGCCATCTAGTTTCTAAATAAACGCCTAAACATACTTTTATATGCAACTACGAACATTCCTGCCAAGATTTCGTAAATTCAAACTTACCGTGTCGGCCTAGGAACCAAATAATGGTTAAAAAATAGCACTAGAAATTTGGGCCTAACACAAAATAGGGTAGGGCTAGGGCACAGGTGCCCAAGTCCTGCCCCCTATTTTGGGTGGGGTTAAGTTCAAGGGGTCTCCCTAGGCCCCATTTGTCATGATATCTAGGGTTCATTCCATCGGGATGCCAAATTATGATACAAGATGTCCTAAATGCACACAAATGACCTGGGAGCTAAACCTAAAGAGGGAAAAGACCCCAAGGGGACATTTTTTGATGTTACATTTAGCCCTAACTTTAATGTATGTATAAATATGAGGCCAATACATGCATTAAAGTATGGTCGTAAACACAACAAACACACCAAGCATGAAGAAGACATGCCAATCACATAGAAAATAGTAATAGGCATGCAAAACATGGAGAAGACAGTTATAATCACGTAGAACACAGAGAAAACAAATGCATAGAAGACAGGCATGATTCTGTTTCTTTTCTTTTTCTCATATATATGAAATGCAGATGTAAGTACTAGAAAGTAAACAAACCTCCTATAATGCAGGATGCACTCAACATGTAGGTCTTTCAACTACATATAAGGGTCAACACACAGAAGACACACAAAACCTCCCAAAATGCAGGATGCACTCATCATACAAGTCTTTAAACTACATATGGGGTAATAAACACCTCACACAGAGCAAGTATGCCAAACACACATACTTGAAGACATGGAGAAAACACGGCATCCAAGCAATGGTGTGTTCCCTATTTCTAGGCTCATCACCATCTCAGGCACATTACAGGCACACACAGATAATTGGACTTTGCCACAACAATTGTTGAAGACACACTTAAGGGTTGAGTTACTCATAGAACCGATCCCCACCTCCATAGAGGACTTTTGAATGTAACAAGATGATGCAATCTATTCTGAGAAATACAACATCCCCACCTTCGCAGAGGGCTTAAGAAAAAAGATATGGTCGATATCCCGCCTCTGCAGAAGGCTTACATGATTGATTGATTGATTGAAAACAAACTTAGGATGCAGGATCCACTCATTGTGCCAGTCTTTAAACTACATCTGAGGACAAGCACGTAGCTAACATCTACAACAGACAACTTACCTTATATATGCCCCCACCTTAAGGTGGTTGATATCATGTATCGATATCAAGCACGTTAAGGTAGGAAGAAAACACACAAGGGAACACAAGCTCTCGCAAAGCCCATGCTCTCCAGAGGTGACATGTACTTTACAATCACCAAATGTAACCACAAACACATCCCTTCAAGAAATATATGTTAGTGTCCACAACATCATGATAAACGACAACATCAATGCATATGATTAACCACACAAAGAGCCAAGGTTATACTATGAATTCAGACTTTGAGGATAACTGTGGGGCTACATCACGAAGCTCTCCGAATCAAGTACCACCAAGGCTAGATTCAAAGAAACACAAAGGTGCATAGAGCAACAGTATTGTTAAGGTTTGTAAATGAGATAGTAAACCATCAAAATCACTACGCAGAAAGCACGGGTACTTCTACTAGTCAAGCGTCAGATAAGATATACAACCCCATTGTTATATTAGGAACTGTAATGTCCCCTTCTAGCAAGCCAAAATTTTCCTTACCTTGCACACAATTTCAACTCAGAAAAAGAGAACATTAGTGCATTTTTCTATTTATAGCCATAAATAATTCACATAAGAACATTGATTTTATCATTTCTATGATCAAATGCCAACTCATAACTTTAGTTCATCATTGGTTACTTTCACTATACATTACTATCATCAATCTATGATTACTTTTAATGCATATCACTATTATAGACATGATGTTTCCACAGTCCATGGTATAAAAATGAAGTGCTTCTGGAAGTAACTGTGTATTGCTTTTTTAGATCGATGTTTTGGGTCACACTCCGTGATCCATCATCAAGATGAACAAGAGAGAATAAGTTATCACTATTACTAATCTTATGATTACTCTCAATGCACATTCACTATCATTCATATTTCGCATGTTATTCTTATGATCACTATCCATATGCCTTACATATCACTAATATTTCACATGCTACTCTCATGATCATTATCAATATGCCTTACATATTCTCTATCATGACATTTCATATGATCTATGATCTTTATCCATATATATTGCAAATTGCTATTTCTTCATATGTCACTCATTAACAACCTATGAGAGATGAGATGAGAGTTGCCATTATCCACCATGGGGCTCTAATGTCTCCTATTTTTAGACTCAAGTGGTTTCCTTAATACCTTTAGAGTCAAGGCCTCTATGAGATTCCTTGGTACTCTTATGATGCCTTACATCAAAGTAGCCAAGGCCATTACATCACTATCCTTGCAATATGGGTACCTTATACCACATGTGACAAGGCCTCTATGTGATAAATATCCTTTGCACTATGGGTACCTTATACCTCATGTGACAAAGGCCTTTAAATACCTATGAATGGCCTCTTCGCACTTTTCTCTCATTCTCCCCTATGAGGTTAATAAGTCAAATATTGTTATGGATAATTGTATACAAGATACATCATTATGAATAATTGCATATGACTATCTATATATTACATTGTTAGTAATGGCTACATATAAATCACAGTACTATCATAATTACACATGTATGAATAAATAATAAGCAAAGAAATGTAAATATGCATTCATACCTATATGGTGGTGATAGTCCAATCATCTATATAGTAAGAATGATAATGAATAGATGCTTACTTGCTGATATAGCTTCTGGACTGTATTTGCTTCAATAACCTTGATGGCGGATCTACAATAATGTCAGATATAATTCTTAAATATTGTCAAGACTGATAAATAAGTTATTGCTATCCCCTAATTGGCTTGGTATCTATTGTTATGAATGTTATTTGATTGGATATATAAGACAAGGAATGTTCTTTGAATGCCTTGCTTTCTCTATTTCCTTCCTTAAGATATATGTCTTCCTTTGTGATGAAGAGATACATCTCTTCCTTTGAATCACATCTCTTGGTAATATAAAGCCTAACCGATGATCGTTGTTTAAAACTTATATTATTGTTACCTCTAATTTAGACTACTCTGTATGATCTTTGCTTGCTTATTAATAATAGATGCCTTTCATAGCATATGAAGTTGACGAATAAGGCACTCGTTTTGTCTTATTAAAGTTTTGACCATTATAATCACCGTAATCATAATTATATATATAATTTAATATTTATGTTGTATAATATATGATAATTATAATAATTTGAATTAATAATATTTATAGCTATATTTATGTTTATATGGCATATATATATAATTGCTTCTTATAATAATAATTTCATATATTATTATAATCGTTATATTATAATATTTCTATTGATAATATTTATATTTGCATTTATATAATAAATATATTATATTTTGATTATATAACATTATATATACACAATTATTTCTATCATTCAATATTGGACTAAGTACCGTATTTGACGAGAACAACTTTATCATCTTTTCATGACGTCTAAATCCTAAATTTAAACAATGCCTTAGTATGGGGGATATGATAGCAACTAAGTCCAATTTTTTATTTCTCATGAAAGGGACACTAGGTCTGTACTAGTGTAAATGTTTTTCGTCATCTCCCTACTAGGTAGAAACACTAGAGGAAGGGAAACAATAAATAACAGAGGAGAAACAAGTGTATTAGGGACAGTCATGTAGGAGGGTGTCCTCAAGTCACCAACTGCAACGTTATGTCCGTAAGACACACCACACAACAATGAAATCAGAGAGAAGCAATATAGAAGAATGATGATACAAATAGAAGAAGGTCACAACATATGTAGTCTCCTGGTATCCTAGACCTGAGGGGAGAATTAGGGGTCATCCCAAGAGGCCTAAACAACACATAACACATCACGGGGGAAGCACATCATGAGAGAGATAAAGAGTTAGATATACTTACCTATAGGATCTTTGTATCAGATTTTTGAATTTGTGAACCTATTGGAGAGGTACTTGATCATGTGGAGTGCAAAATTTGAGTGGCTCTTATAAGAGTTTTGTTTATTATCATATGATACTTTCTTTGTAACTTCTTGTGTAAATGTAACTTTTTTTGCTTATGAGGAGGGGAACCAATATTTTTTCCAACTGTTGATAGTCATCTTACTCTTTTCCAATTTTTAGCAAGTTTTTGTTGTTGAATATTTCTAACACAATAACTGGAATCATCTTGTACCATTTCACTTGTTTGTATCGGTTGTTCTATTTACTTTTCTGATACATTTTTATTATCTCCCAATCTATATAAGGACAACGAAGGAGGAACCTCAGTATAAATTTCATTTCTTCATGGATGAGGTGGATTGTCCACTTGTTTCTTATCCACTTCAATCATTCCTATGATGTTATCATAGTCTAAGTAATCATCCTCATCTACTTCCACTAAACCCTATTCCAACATATTCATTTCAATATGCTTAGGGAAAGGATTAGTGAAGATTTGTAAGTTTTGATTTTATAGAGCAACTGACTTGTTTGAATCAATAAGGTCATGTATCTCATGTTTAAGACACATACATCATTCAGTGTCATGTCCTTGCATTCGATGATAATGACAAAAGACATTAGCATCGAAGTAAGGACTTTGTTTACTAGGATCAACAGGCTTGATCGAGGGAAGCTTCAGAATGTTATTACTCACAGCTTGGTTCATGATGGAATGATAAGACTTAGATATCAGAGTAAACTTTCTTGGTTGCTATGATAATTTCTTTGGATTAGCGATAGCTGAAACATTTGAAAAGTTGTTCATATTCGGTCCATTAACCTTGATGAAGCTCCTATTATTATTGTTCCTCTTAAAGTTGTTTTGTGATGATCCACCCATGGATGGACCAACTTGAGCCGATGAGTTTTGGTTTTCATACTGAATAGACAAAAGTTGGTAATCATGAAGGGCGGTGCATAAATGTTGAAAGGAGTTATACTTCATCAAGAGGATCTTATCATGAATATTATGTTGTAGATTTGTAATAAATATCTTCTGAACATCATCTTTCATCTAATACTGAATTTGTGTATATAAAGCTTGATACCGACTAATGAATTCAGTTAACTTCTCTTTTGGACCTTGCTTGCAATGAACTAAATTAATTAAAGAGACTTAAGGTCTAATGTTTTCTTGAAAATGTTGTAAAAATTGACCAATCAGTTGTGAAAAGGAGTGTATTGAATTCGGAGACAAAGAGTAAAACCATTCTAAAGTAGTATCTTTAAGAGATCACGGGAAAAGTTTTGCCAACAAATCCTCTTCAAAATAGAAATCATTACACATAGTTGTGAATGCTACCACATGAGTATTAAGATCACCTTTTCCACCATATTTTTCAAAGCAAGGAGTCTCAAACCTCTCAGGCATAGGAGTTCTCAAAATTGCATTGGAAAGGGGATTACAAGCATGATATGTTGGTATATTAGGTTGCGAAGAATTTGTCAAATTTGTTACTTTTTGTTGTAAAGCAGTCATGCCCTGTAAAAGTTGGTTTAGGATGGCATCATTGGGAGATGTAGTTTGCTGTGAAGAATTGGAACCAAAGTGAGGAGGTGATTGAGGTTGAGATATGATACGTGGCAGTTGTGGATAGGTCAATGGTGGTTAGACATAATGGTAGGTGGTAGGTGGTTGAGAATAACTATGTGTAATGGACGATTGAGAATAAGTGGGATGAAGCGGTGGTTGAGAGCAATTATTCATTAAAGAGGTCCCCTTAGAAACCAAATTCTGATAATTAAATCCCACAGATTTGTAATTAGTGCCATTAGATACTCCAATACCAGTGGTAGCATTACTACAAGCATTCACATCAGTTGTTAAGATCGTTGATGTAAATGTAGATATTCTAATAGTCGGTATAGGTACTAATACTTGAGTATGAGATGGTGATAAAGTGTTATTTATCACTTGTGCACATTCTCTCACTAGAATAATATTGGTTTGTACAATATGTGCTAGACCTTGAATTGCATTTACACCATCTTGTCCCTCTTTTATCAATTCTCTTATGTTATGAATTGTAGGAACAACTTCTTCAGCTATTCTCTCATTTTCAATAAATGATTGAAATTGTGCTAGCTCTTTATCCATTTTTTCTATTTTCTCATCGGATACATATCATGTTACCTCAGTAGTATCATCAACATCATAAAATTTTGTTCTTCTATTGTACTTGTAATGGGTGTAATATATTGTAATATTTGAGTCTCTCCTTTTGTAAAGGTGTTCAATGTACCCACTTCTTCAAGAGCACTAGATCCCATGTGTCTTATGCTTCTTCTTAAAGAAATATTTCTCTTAGGGTAGTGAGTTATTAGACTCATGCAGCAATATGCACAAATTTTAGGCGCAAGCTATGTTGTAAATACTTGATTTTTTATACTTTTGTCAATACAAATAAGTGAAAGAAAAGGTGTTGTAAGGATTTTGATTAGGGGCAGAAAATTATATGTCTCATATCAGTTCAATACATCAATAAGATCCTTCACAACACACTCTTGATGTAAATCTAATATGACAACAAATCAAAATATAGTGAAAATATGCTAAAATATACATTTTTTACAAATCTCAATGCAAAAGAGCATGACAAAGGGTGTTGTGAGGAAAATGATGATAAAAAACAAATTATATCAGTAATAAAAACCACTTAGTGTGAAAATATCCATCACAACACACTTTTAGTGCCACCCAAGGTCAAACCCTAGTGAAATTATAGCAAAATATGCAAATTTTCATGATTTTTCAACTCCAATACCTTGCAAAAGGGGTGTTGTGAAGAGTTTTAGGAGGTACATAAAATAATAGCAATTATATCAGTCACCTCAATCCATAAAATTTGTCACAACACACATGGAGTGCAATATAGGCCAAACCCTAGGGCAAAAATAGCAAAAATCTGTAGTTTTTCACCAAATTTTCAATACAAGAGGCCAATAAAAAGGTGTTGTGAAGATTTTTAGGAGGGGAAGAAAATAATTACCCTAATAGCAACCAATTAGTGAAAAAATACTCTTCACAACATGTCTATGGTGCAAATTTAGTGAAAATCAAGGTTTTTGAAGCCCTAGGTTTGAGATCTTGACAAAAAATGATATGTGAATGTTTTGAAATCTGAATTATGATGAAAATGAAATGTACTAAGATCTGAAAATGAATTCCATGCCCTAGGATGCAAAATGCAAGTGAAAATACATGAAAATTGCTAGTATTTTGTTGAATTTTTCTATGCAAAAATGCAAATATTTGAAATCTAAATGCAAATTTACACCAAAATGCAAGACTAAAGCCAAATGAAAATTTGAAAGAGTCTCTAAAATCAGTATGAAAATATGAAATAAGATTTTGCCTACAAACCCTAGATTTTGGAATTACTAGGTTATATGAAAATTGTCAAAATTTCTACAAAACCCTAGCAATTGTATGATGAAAATGCAATGTAAATTATTGAATTTTTGTAATTTTCTATAATTTATCTTAGATCTAGTGCAAAAATTAGAAAGTAGATGAAATTAGAATGAATTGATGCAAAATAGTAACCCTAAAATGCCATTTTTTTTTAATTTTCCATTTTTTTTGAAATTTTCTCAATGCAATAAAATGACTATATGAATGAATGAAATCAACCCAAATCTGAAAAATAATGATCAGAAAGGTGCCAAATTCAATTAAAACACAGGTTCACCAAAATGTAATGTAGTAAAATTTGGATTGTTTAGTTTTGGTTTGAATCCTCCTTTCACCAATTACATTCAAGGACCTTCGGATCGAGTGGTAGAGCACTATCAGGTCCTTGGTCACTCATGAATGTAGGGAAGCTTGGATCAGGGTATTTGATTATCAATTTTCCTTCTCTTATGCTCAATTATCCATCAAAACCCTAATTAAGCAAATACAACAGTAAATAGATGAATTACAAAAAATGCTTCTACAGAAAGATGTAAAATAACAAATAACTGTGCACCTATTTTTGGGGTTCCGAGGTGGAAAAGTCAAGGAGAAAAGAGGGGATGCCCAAATCCAAGGCCCTACTTTTTTTTGAGATCTAGAAACTCAGTTTGTAACTTGTTTATGTTGTTTCAAAGATTTTCCCATCACGGGACTTCAAGGACTAATGAGCAGGTGCCCTAGTCTAGTGTGCTCATTTTCCTTCTATTCTATAATTTCGACACTCCAATATGTCCTCCTACAACTTCACTTTGTCGACATCATCAACCTATAACCTACAACCATGAAAAATTTGGGAGGAGGTTGTATTGTTTAGGAGCTTGCCTTAGTCAAGCCCCAGAAGGACACTTAAGTCTTCTAAACACCTTTGTCAGATAGAGTGCATGCCCTTGTGAGGCAGAGGAAAATCCAAATGAATAAATAATCATATACACAATAAATGTCACCTTGTAGTGAAGATCTCGTGAGGGGAAAATGGTCTTCATTCAATGAGGAGATGGATGCTCAAATCTACAAACACAAACACATAGACAACACAAATTTGCTCTTGCAACACAATGAAAGCCTTGAATAACCTTGAGAATGCATAAATATCACAATTGCCATCTATTTTCCAAATGAATGCCTAAACATGCCTTTATATGCAACTACAAACATTCCCACCAAAATTTTGTAAATTCAAACTTACCGTGTCAGCCTAAGGACCAAATAATGGTAAAAAACTGACACTAGAAATTTGGGCCTAACCCAAAATAGGGCAGGATTAGGGCGCAGTCACCCAAGTCCTCCCACCCTATTTTAGGGAGGGTTAAGTTCAAGGGATCTCCCTAGGCCCCATTTGTCATGATACCTAGGGTTCATTCCATCGGGATGCCAAATTACATGCAAGATGTCCTAAATGCACACAAAAGACCTGAGAGCTAAACCTAAAGAGGGAAAAGCCCCCAAGGGGACATTTTCTGATGTTATAGATGGAAATTTGTTTATAAATTTCTGGCATGATAGTTCACATTGCGAGCTTTCTGGGGCTTAAAATAGTTCATCAATTGAACACACTAATCAAAAGTTATGCTTCACAGAAGTTGACCTACTTTTGAACAGAGTTGCAAATTTTAAAATTCATTTGGAGGTTGCCAAAAAGTGCTATTTATGACTATTTTGGGAACCCTAGACAATAGAATAGTTAAGGGGGTAGGTGTAGAGTCAAGAATAGGCAGGAAAATAGAAACCCTAGCTAATTTGGGGTTACAGAAGGTAGAAGATTTCAGAGCCTAGTGATGTGTAGCAATAGTGTGTTGCATCCTATGGAGGATTGATTTCTCTGATTGTAATTAAGATTCTATAATGTAATGAGTTGTTCAAATCAATAAAGAAATATTCTATTTTCTGTGTGCCATTTTTGTTGTTGTGTGTTTTACGATTTACCACCTTCATCAAGTGGTATTAGAGCAAGGGTTCTTAAGTGTGTAGGCAGATTGCCAACCATGAGGCAGTTTGCACCAGGACTTGAGGTTGTGGGTTTTCTGCGGAGATCAAGATGCCTCCATGAAGAAATCATATTGGGAGGAATACTTTGATAGAAGAGGGTTTTAGAGCCCTGCAAAGGAAAATTGATGCATTGCAAGAGGAGCTACGAAGAGGGTTTGAGCCAAGAACAAGAGAAGAAAGCGAAGATGAAGCTGATTAAGAACTATTTGAGGAAGAACAAGAAGCTGTAGGAGATCCTGCAGAAGTTAGGTTTTTGAGGGCCATCTTGAAGATCGAAAAGAGACCCGGGATTGAAGTTTCTACATATTCTAGAGATTTGAATCCAGAACAACTTATTGATTGGATCAATAGAGGAGTATTTCAAGTATGAAAATGTAGAGGACCCAGATCAAGTCCAGTTTGCAAAAACAAAGTTGAAGGGCCATGCCAGTATTTGGTGGAAGGAGGTCCAATTAGAGAGGAATGGAAGAGGAAAAGGAAAAGGAAAGATAAGCAGATGGGATCAGATGGTGGAGAAATTGAAGAAGCAGTTCATTCCCATGGATTATGATATGGAGTTGCTGAAGAAGCTACAAGGACTGAAGCAAGGTAACAAGTCTATTAAGGAGTATACAAAAGAGTTTTATAAGATTACTATTAGGATAGGGCATGCAGAGGTCAACAAGGAGAAGGTAGCTCATTACATTAATGGGTTGAGGTCAAGTATTCAAGAGGAGCTGAGCCTAGTTAGAATCCACCATAGAAGATGCATACCAGTTTTCCCTGAAGGTAGAAGAGAAACTAAATAAAAGATTTGATGGCAAGCAAAGGGGAAGAGGTCAAGGTGGAAGGACTGGTGGAAGACCCTATGGAGGCCGTAATGAAGATCAAAAGAAAAGTGAAGAAATTGGCACTAGTCAAAAATAGAGAGGGGATAATGCCTACTACCCTCGTGACCAGAACAATGGTGAGAAAAGAGGAAGAGGAAGGGGCTGACCTGGGCAAGGACTTGGAGGAGGAGGTTTTAGAGGAACTTGTTTCCAATGTGGAGAAGAAGGGAATCGAGCATATGAGTGTTTGCAACATTAAGAAAGGACAAATAAAAGACCTATAGGTAATGCACAAGTTGTACATGTAGATGAAGATGGGTAGTCTGAGCATTCTGAAGATGCTGAAAGGGGAGAAACCCTAGTTGTCATAAGAACTTTGTTGAATGAGGAGAAAGAACCCAATCAGAGGAAGAGTTTATTCTGCATAAGGTGCAAATGTGAAGGTAAGTGTTGTGATATTAGTATTGATAGTGGAAGCACTGACAATCTTATTTTAGAGGAGATAGTTGACAAGTTGAAGTTGACAAGAAGAAATCATCCACATCCATATCGGATTGCATGGTTGCAGAAGGACCACAAAGCTTTGGTCAATGAGTAGTGTTTAGTGAAGTCCAAGATTGGGGACTACCATGATGAGGTACTGTGTGATATCTTACTGATGGATGCATGTCATATGTTGTTGGGGAGGCCGTGGCAGTATGATAGGAGCACTGCCCATGATGGTCGTGCAAACACATATTCCCTAACAAAGGATGGAGTTCATCATAAGTTGAAGCCCTTGAAGGAGGTGGAAGAAAATTTATGTAGTACTGCTAGAATTTGCTTGGTACATGGTAGGAAATTTTTGGGGGGTATGACGCATGAGTGTCATTGCTTTGCATTGATTCCTAAGATTAGTCAAGAGAAATGTGAAGATGTACTAGCAGAAGTTTTTCTATGCCCTTAATATTGGTGTACATAGGGTTTCGAAGAGTCAAATTGTGGCTATCTTAACTCCTAATTAAGTCATGCTATCATTATTATATTATTATTTAGTTAGATAGGTTAGACTAGGTGTTATATAGGGGTGTATCTATTCATCCTAAGCATAATTATGTATATATAGGATGATGTGAGTCTTATTTCATCATCATATAGTGAAGTATGTTCTCATTGGAGATATTTGGAGGTTGCCCCCTCGAAGTGGCCTGTTATTCTCATTTATTATCAAGTATTTGTAGTATTATCTTCTTCCATTGTGCAAGTTATTTCATTACAAGTGGTATCAGAGCATGATCTTGGCACTGTAGAGGCAAGTTTTTTTCTCAATATTGGAGGTGATTTGGGGAAGAGCATAACTTTCAGATTTTAGTGAATTTTTTAAAGATTTTTAAAGGGTTTTTGAAAACCATATTAAAGAAGCTACAGTCTAGATTTCACAAGAATTGGAGTAGATTTGAGCAAATTATTGCAGAATTACAATTTATACACAATTTATTTGGGATCTAAATATCTCTCACATATTGCCGAATTGGAGCCTAATTTTTATTGGGTTTTTGAATACATAATAGAGGAACCTACAGTCCAAACATTGGAGACATTGAAGCAAAAATAAGCAATTTATTGCAAAATTAGGGTTTCCCACAAATTCATTCTCAAGGTTGCAAATCTGCTAATTTTTTGGAGTTTTTTCTAGGTAAGTGGTATCTTGGCCCTAGTAAGTTACAATAAAAATTTTAGAGAATTTACATTTCATTTGTGTGATTTAGTTCAAAAATATTGGTTTCCATCATGATGGGGCCTGCATCAAGAGGCAAAAAGAATGTTGTCACATCGAGAAAATCCTCTGATAAGGATGGGGAAACAATAGAGGATAGTAATCCTAATGAGGAAATAAGGAAGGTCAAAGAAGAGGTTTCTTCAATTAAGAAGGATATGTGTGACCTAAGAGGAGATATATCAGATATATGAGGCATGTTAAGCACCTATATGAATGAACCAAGAAAGGAGTTCTCAAGCAACCAAGGTGAAACCTTCAAGTCGGCTAATATTGACACAAATTTTAATACTCCTATGTGATCTAGGAATTTGTTTCCAAAGGTGGATATGCACATGTTCGATGGCAAGGATCCTCTAACATTGATAAACCAAATGGAAATTTTTTTTGAAGTACATCAAATCCCATATGGACAAAAGGTCACGATGGCTTCTCTATATCTAGAACCAGATCAATTCATTTGGTATCGTTGGCTTTGTACACATCGGAGGAAAAAGGGTCTCTCCATCTCATGGTCAATTTTTATAGAAGAACACCAAGCATAATATAGCAATAGTGTGACAGACAACTTCTTCAGCCAGCTTGCTAAACTTCAACAAACAGGATCAGTTAAGGATTATATTCAGAAATTCCAAAATCTATCCTTAAGTGTGGATACAATTACAAAGTAGAACTTGAATGATTTAGTCTTGGGTGGTCTCAAAGATCACATTCAACATGAGGTATGCATGTTTAGTCCTAGCTCAGTAAATGAGTCTTTTATCTTGGCATGCAGGGTAGAGGAGAAGTATTTGATTCCTAGGAAGAAAGGGGCTAATGTGACAAGAGAGAAAGGATATTCAACACCTTCTCTTCCTCAACGTACTAGGTTGACTCCACAGTAAATTGAGGAGAAAAGAGCAAAAGGGTTATGTTTCAATTGTGATAGCAAATATAGTCGAGGACATAAATGTAGTGAAAAGAAATTATTCTATATTGAAGGTCCAAGTGAGGAAGAAGAGGAGGATAGGAAGTCAAGTGAGGAATCACATGATTCTCAACCAATCATTTCTTGTCATGCACTCTCAGGTTTCAGTGCATCACAAACTCTCAAGGTAGTGGGTTTCTTAAAGAAGCAGAAAGTAATAGTGTTGATTGACTCAGGTAGTACCCATAATTTCATCAACAAAAAGTTGGTAACTCATCTAAATTGTTTTATATATTTAGCCCCAGAGTTGTAGTTTTTGATTGTAGATGGTGGTACAGTTAGTTGTTTGGGGAAGTGTCATAGCATTAAATTATCCATGGGAGATTATCAACTTGATACACAACGTATACGATATACACGGGTGCAGCAGATATTGTTTTGGGAGTACAATGGCTTACTACATTGGGAACAATTGAGATGAACTTCCAAGAACTATTCATGAGATTTCAATCAGAAGGAAAGGTAGTGGAGCTAAGGGGGTTGAAGGCAAAATCCCCACAGATGGTAAGCTCTCATCAAATGCAAATGTTTCTTAAGAAAGGAGTGGATGGATTTGTGGCCCAGCTATGTTCGTTAGAAGTCTCTCAATCTAATGCTCCTACTCATCCAGATTTATAAGAAATAATTGATTGTCACTTAGTGGTTCTTGAACATATGCTTAAAGGACTTCCTCCTAAGAGGGATCATGATTATTCCATACAACTAGTTCTAGGGAGCCAACCACCAAACATTAAGCCTTATAGGTACCCACACATATAAAAGAGTGAGATAGAAAAAATTGTTGAGGAGATGATAGAGGTAGGAATTATCAGGCATAGCCAAAGTGCTTACTCCTCGCCTATAGTGATGGTGTGTAAGAAGGATGAAACTTGGCACATGTGTCCAAATTATAGAGTGCTCAACATGTACACCATTAGAGATAAGTTTCCTATTCCAGTCATTGATGATTTGCTAGATGAATTGAATGGAGCTATGCATTTTACCAAGTTAGATCTTTGATCCGGTTCTCACCAAATTCGAATTAAGGAGGAAGATATTTGTAAGACAACATTTCAAACTCATGAGGGCCATTATGAGTTTATGGTGATGCCATTCGGTCTTACCAATGCACCATCTACATTCTAAAGTTTGATGAATTCCATTTTTAAGAAGTTCTTGAGAAAGTTTGTGTTAGTGTTCTTTGATGATATATTGATTTATAGCAAGACTTGGGAAGAACATTTGCAGCATGTAGATCAAGCATTACAATTACTTGAAGATCATCGACTCTATGCTAAGCCACCCAAGTGTGCTTTTGGTCTTAAGGAGGTGGAGTATTTGGGACACATAGTTTCACATGAAGGAGTAAAGGTGGACCCTAACAAAATTAAGGCTATCATGGAATGGCCTATTCCAAAAACCATTAATAAACTAAGGGGTTTCTTGGGATTGACAGAGTACTATAGAAGATTTGTGAAGAATTATGGTCATATAATAGCACCCCTCACCACTCTATTGAAGAAGGATTCTTTTGGAATGAGTCCGCTAATGTAGCATTTGAGAAATTGAAGGAGGTTATGTGTACAACTCCAGAGCTTGCCACTCCAAACTTCACCAAGGAATTCACTGTGGAATGTGATGCTCCTAGAAATGGGATATGAGCAGTTCACATGCAAGAAGGTTGACCAATTGCTTTTGAGAGTCATCAATTAAAGGGTAAGAATCAGCTCAAACCTATTTATGAGAAGGAAATGCTAGAAATCCTTCACGTAGTTAAACAATGGAGGCCTTATCTAATGGGTCAACACTTCAAGGTTAAGACAGAACATGATAGCCTAAAATATTTTTTGGAACAAAGATTATCTTTTGAAGAGCAACAAAAATGGGTCACTAAGATGTTGGGATATGACTTTGAGATTGTATATAAGAAAGGGAAGGAAAATATTGTGGCTGATGCACTTTCTAGGAAGGATGGGAAAGATGAAGCCTTATTGTGTGCCCTTTCAATATTACAAGAAAATTGGGTGGAAGAAGCCAAAGCAGAGTGGCAAAATGATGTTGCGACAAGTAATCTCATCCAACAATTAAAAAGTGATCCTAGTAGTTCAGATAAGTTTTGTTTGAAGAGGGATATTCTTTGGTATAAAGAGTGCTTGTATCTCTACAAGAATTTCACTCTTAAACACAAGATTCTCACAGAGCTACATGAGTCCCCAGTTGGTGGTCATTCAAGATTTTTGAAGACATATCATCAGGTCAAGTGAGATTTTATTTGGGAAGGGATAAAAGGTAATGTTCAAAAATTTGTGGCTGAATGTTTGGTTTGTTAAAGAAATAAGGAGGAGACAATTAAGACACCAGGTCTCTTGCAGCCCTTATCTATTCCTAGCCAGTGTTGGGAAGAGGTATCCATGGACTTCATCATAGGGCTTCCCAAATCTAAAGGTCACAATGTCATCATGGTAGTAGTTGATTGCCTCACTAAGTATGCACATTTCATTGCATTATCACATCCTTTTACAGCAAGTACAGTGGTAAAAGGTTTTTTGGAGAATATCCAAAAGCTACATGGTACACCTAAGGTTAGTGTCAGTGATCGTGATCCTATCTTTACTAGTCACTTTTGGAAAGATTTATTCTCATGTTTGGGTACTCAATTGGCTCATAGTTCTTCATACCATCCTCAATTAAATGGGCAAACTGAGGTTGTTAATCAGTGTTTGGAAGGACATCTACGTTGTTTCACTTCAGAGAAATAGTCTCAATGGGTAGATTGGATACCACTTGCAAAATGGTGGTATAACACTTCTTGTCATAGCTCATAAAAAATGTCTCCATTTTTGGCACTTTATGGATATCATCCTCCTTCCATCACATCATCATTAAATGTGTCACCAAGAGTTCAGGAAGTAGAGGACCACTTGCTTCATCAACAACAGGTACTTTCAGGACTCAAGGAGAATTTAGCTATGGCACAAAATCGAATGAAACAACAGGCAGACAAACATCATAGTGAAATAGTAATTGGGCATAATATTCCTACTCAAATAGTACTACCAGAGCTCGATGAAGAAGGAAGAATCATTTTGGAACTAGATTACAATCTTCAAACACACACAAAGAAGTTGAGGAATAGAACCCTCACTGAGTATCTCATCCAATGGAAGAATTTACTAGTTGAAGAGGCCACATGGGAGGACGAGGAGTTCATTCAAAAGAATCCACACTTGGTTAGCATTAATGACAATGTTTCTTTGAAGAGGGGGGCATGTTGCACCCTTAATATTGGTGTAAATAGGGTTATGAATAGTCAGCTTGTTTCTATCTTAACTCCTGATTAAGTCATGTTATCTGTTGTTCTCAAAATTAGCTACGCTCAATTTTGTACACAACCCCTACGAAACTTGTCTATTTCATAGTCTACACTCTAAGTTCGCAAATCAAGACAAGTTGTCTTGGCCTCATACGAAGTCATTTGACACTATATAATAGCTTGTGATGTTCCCCTAAGTTGATTTATCATGATTCCTAAAAATTGTTTAGGTTGCAAGCTTGTCAAAATATCAATTTTGATCATTTCAAGGTGTTAGAAAATTTTTAGTATTCATATGCAAAGTCAGTGAAAACCACTACTCTTGCATGTTTTTATTCTTCCCACGTGTAGTGTTGGCCTTTTTCACTACTTATACATGCATTGTCCTTAAGCAAATTTTACATATGTTTGAGCGGTCATATCCACCGCCCGTGCATATGGCACATTCAATATGCATTGTTGGTTGATTATACTGACCAAGCGTATCCTTGTGGATCACATGAACTATAGTAACATTAATGTCACTTGTGTGGAATTAATGTTGATATTTTAGCCTTTCTCCTAATCTTCCAACCACCTCTTGAAACCTTCCTGAGATCGCTCAAACACGCAGATTTCAAATTTAGATGAGTTTTGGCTTCGATTCACATTTAGGCTTTCTGCTTATTGTCTGAGGTAGGCTTCTTTCCATTTTTGTTTTTATCTTCTGTTTAAATGTTTTGTATGAAATATAAATGTCTGTTTACATTTTTGTGAAACTGTTTTGTTTGAATTTTCATAGAAATCATTCTTCATTCATTCTTCTTTTTTGTGAGTCATGTCTCCAAACCCTAGCTTTTTGTTTTTCATGGGTAGGTGTTAGGTTTTAAAAACCTCAACATTAACCCTAATATATATATTAGTAGTTTTTCTTGATGATGTATTTTCTCATCTAGTTCATCATCGAAGGTAATGGCAATGAAATCTACTGATCATCCGCTGGTTATGTCTCAACATTAACCCCATATGTATCGGTGGTGAAAACTATTGCCGATACATATGCCTTGTCTATTTCTACCCTCATGCAGGGTGGTTAAAAACACAGCCCCTACATGGAAATTAAACTTTTTAACATTACATGCTCAAGCGGTAAAAGTTATCACTTTCACAAATGTTTAAGTTTTTAACAATAAGACGCTTAAGCGGTCATTTTGACCAATTCAACATCTTAACATTGAAAATTTTCCTTTAACATGCTTGAACGGGTATTTTCACCACCCTTGCATCAAAATCAATTTCTCCCTCATGCAATGACAGTCAAAATGACTGACTATACATTTGAAGTCTTTCCCTCCAAAATGCATTGGCGGACCTTTTCACCGCTTGTGCATGCGCCTTGTGTAAACTCGCTTTCTTACCCTCATGCAAGGGTGGTCAAGTTGACCACCCCTACATCCAAAACATAATATCTTACCCCACATGTAATGGTGGTTAAAATGATTGACCTTGCATGTTGAACGACTTACCCTACATGCAAGAGTGGCCAAAATCATTGCCCATGCATGTCACCCTAAAATTTGTCCTAACACTGGGAAATTTTTCCTTTCAAAACCTATTGGCCTGCTTTCACCCATGTCCTTGATTTGCGTGCTCTCAAGCCCTTCAATGCATGATCCCATGTTCATGACCGTCAATTTGTAGTAACTCCAATTTACCCATTTTTCCCCTAACTGTGAGATCATGGCTTTTTTGTAGTTTCAACAAACATATGCGGTCAACGCCTTTTCTAGTGCTTTGCGTGAAGCTGATGTCAGAGCCTTCTCCTTCAAAGGCTAAAATCATAAAGTATAAATACCAAGGGGTTTTCCCCATGACTTCATTACAGTCTAATGTGGATGAGATAAGAGACATAGAGATTGGTCATGTGAACATGGTCGAGTTCATGAATAGAACAAAGCAGTTAAATCCTCCCCGGTATATGCAGAAGATCATCAACAGTAACATTCACTTGGTTGCCTCTTTTCCTGTTGCTGCCCACAATCCTAAATTTCTTCTTCAGGTAGCTAGTCACTATAATAGGGATACCAGGATTCTGTCAGATTCCCAAGGGAATGTGATCATGAGATTGGATATGGAGTTTCTTGATAAAATCTTTATGTGTCCTCCTATTGAAAATATTGGAGAAATAGATTTTGCTCAAGGGAAATAGGATTATGATGAAGATATTGAAGCTACAAGGAAACATATCAATAGTAAGGAGTTAAAGACTCCTTGGAGTAATTTGTCTAGATGGCCCAAGGATCTCCTGAGAAGTGACTTTGTTGAGGAGGTAATTGATTTGATTACATTGTTAAGTCAGATTAGAGGTCTTCCTTCTTCATCCAAGTTTCAGGAATGGATGTACACATATATCAAAGTGATTCTTAGGGGTACAAAGACAATCTTTTGGGGAGAACAGATTAGCAATGCTTTGCATGAGCAGTTGGTGAGAGTCAATACAACCTTCAAGTTTTATATGACTTCATATTTGGTATATGTTGCTGCGAGTATGAGAAGTTTTCTGGGTCTAAATCAGGTTGGTGATCAAAGATTGGTTCTTGTTTATGAGTATTATCCCCAAATTACTCTAAAGGGATCAATCCATTATTTTCATAGAGTTATTGATGCCTTCTTATCAGTATTCATGTGTTTGCAGGATAATGAACTTGTTCAAAAGAGAGTTTTAGATGAGGCCTGGGAAGTTGTAAATTCTTTTGACTGTTTGTTTTTACAGTTTCCAACTTTCACTTATCTAAGGGTGGGATACTATCCTGATCATCTGTATATGCTTCCATGGTATCCTAGTGATAGAGTTATTCTGATGGAACTATGTAGGCAATTGATTGTTGTGTACAACAAGCAGATGGAGCTGAAAAAGTTAGGAATTAAGTTTCATGTGGAAATTGGGAGGTACTCTGTTAAGTTAGCTACTAAGGCCAAAGTAGTTGATTAGAGATGCAACTGGTCACCATGAAGACTTTTAGGAAAAGGGACCATTTTGATTACAGAAGAGTTCAAGACAAGATCAAAAGAAGGTCAGTTTTCCATATGCTAATGGTTGAAGATGTTTGGGCCGAATTCAAAACACAGAATGAGATCAGAAAGCTAGATTATTGCAAACTCCACTTGAGTCAGATTGAGGAATTAGGCCTTGCAAATATTCTAGAGGGAATGGAAGATGATGGGGATGTCTTGGATCCCAAATACAATATTGAGAACATTGAAGCCTCACCTCTTCTAGAGGTCAAATGGTCTATCAAAGAGGAAACTTCAATCAAGAAAAGGTTTCAGCCAATTTTGGCTAATACAAATGAAGGGTTACAAAAAAGGAATTAGTCTAAAAGAATTCCTTACTAGCTCAGAGACTGAGACTTATGAGCAAAAAATAAAAAAGGTGGAAAACCGAACAAAGAACAAAAGTGACACCCCCTCTTCTTCTAAAGTACATAAACCTAAAATCAAGTTTGTATCTAAAAGAGGTAAGAAGAAGGAGGTTGCAAGAACTTCTACTGTCATGGAATTAGGTGCTGAGGATACAAATGTTGAGCATATGGAGATTAAATATATTGAGATTGAATAGCAAGGTGTTGAGAAACTTGATGATGTCGAGCAAGCAGAAATGCTTAAGAAGCCTATTGAGGAAGATGAAATAGAACAAAAGAAAGAGAAGTCTAATGTAGAACATGAACAACTTGGTGATTCACAACTTTCCCCATAGAAGGATCTCCCACTAAAATCATAAGTTTCTTCACCCTACTTCATGTTCCTATTTTTGGTAGTTTTCCTATAGTTTCTAGTGTTCTTATTTCACCTATTTTTATTTTTTCTTCTGATAATACTCCTCCTTCTATAAGAACAAGTTTTGGAACTGTGTTTGATTCTTCTAGATCCATTCCCAGTTTATCCTCCCCATCATTTGATATTGGTGAACAAGCTATTTTGGAGCATTTTCTAGATGGTTTAGAGAAAGTTATTGAGACCAATGCAGTTTTTACCCATACTAGTCCTATTGTTACTATAATAGGTGTGACCATAGATCCAACAAAATAGGTAGTTGATTCTTCTCTGAATGTTGGTGCTTCTAGACTTCCTCCATGGTTGTCTACATACCTGATGAAATTGATATTGAGAAATTATTACTTGCCAAACCAAAAACTCAGAAGAAGAAGCCTAAAACTGTTTCTAGTCTTATTAATGAAAAAGGAATGAGATATGCAGAAATTGTTAAGCCACCAGATGATGCTACTATAGATACTTTTGATATGAATGATTATATTGTCAGTTGAGTTAGGTAAGCTAACTCACGAAGGTATCAAGGAAAATTTTCATGCGACTGCCAGTTCATTGCTTGAAAAATATGATGAGGTCAAGAAGGAGAAAGAGCAATATAAAGAAAAAGCAGAACAACTTGCTGCTATTCTTCAAAAAATAGTAAAATCATCTGAGATCATGGAACCTATGGTGGTAACTATAGAAGATCCTCTAATTCAAAAGGTTGAGAAAGCTCAGGCCAGAGGAAGAGTGGTTAGAGACATTGTGGAGCGGTTATTTGCACAGGGAAGAATTCTATTGAGGACCATGGTGGAGAGAAAAGAAAAAATGGCTAAGGCAAAGGCTGAGCTATATGTTGTTGTTGTTGATTCACTTTCTCTAGAACTACAAGATCAAGAGGAGATCTTGGAGGAAAGGATTGAAATGAAAAAGATCAAATTAAAGAATCTAATTTCCATTAGGGTCATTTCAAACAGAGAGTCTTATCTTAAGACTAAAGAATCCATTAGCCACCGCATCAATGTGATAAAGGGTTTACTCGATGACTTATGTCAGGTGCGTAAAAATATTGAAGACAGTGATGTTTCTCTTCTACATAGGTTGGAGGAACTGCCATGTACTCTGACAGGCAAAGGTCACAAGTTTATCTCAATAGAGGAAATGATAGATGCTTTTGAAAAGATGGTTCAACAGAAGTTTGAAGATGAAGTGCCTATAGTGGTTTCAATGGATAGCCTTTATGATCATCATTCAACTTTTGAGAATCTAAAGGATAATCTTGAGAAGCATGAGAAAGTGATAAAGGTGGACAAGGATGTAGTTCTCAAGGCCCGTACCATTTCTGATAATACAGCAAAGCCTGATGTATGTGAAATGGCAGCAATACAAGCTATGTACAAAGAAATTTTTAAGAAGAATGATGGTGGCAGTTAAAGTTCCTTTTCAAATGCCTTCGTTTATTTTTAGTATTTTAGATGTAATTAGAATTTTGTTATGGAAATATTCACATGTATTTTCTCAAAATGAAATTATATGTGAGACAAAAGAAGTCATAAGTCAAATAGGACTCTTTTGTTGAATAAGTCAAAGTAGTTAGGATTTTCCTAAATTTTCTCAAGGCCTCTCCCTATAAATAAAGAGGGCCTCTATTGTAATTTTTATCTTTTATCTATTGCAAAGAAACTCTACCAAATTGGAAAAAATTTCAAGACTTTGATTTTTTTATGTTTATCAAGTTTTCAAGTGAATATCAATATAAGAAAGAAATTTGAGTATCAAACTTTGAGTTGAATCACATTGTTTTATGATATCAGTGTTCTTATGTCATTGGTGTTATATTATATTGAATCACTATTGGAATCATGGAGTTTATTGAAATTTGAGAGAAGTGTTCTTGTTTTGGTTGAATAGACTTTGTTATATTTTCTCATTGGGAGAATTTGTATTTATTTGTGGGAATAGAATTGTTTAGAGACTTTGTGCTATAAACTGTTGTGTTCAAGTTATTTATATCATATTGGGTGAAAGTGGAGACTTTGGGCTGCATTAAAATTCAACTAAGTTTGCTTGTGACAAATAATCCAAACGATAGAAGACTTTGTGTTTCTATCATTTGTCTCGGTTCAAGAATTAAATATTTGTTTATTTTGAAGTTGTTTTTTTGTAAGAGAAGAAACATCTATTCTAAAAAAAGAGAATAAGATGCAATGAAAACACCCTAAGAAGAGTTTTAGTTTATTTAAGTATTAGAAGTTGTTTGTTAGAAAGAGCTCATTATCTAGAGGGAACCTCCCCTTGCTGAGAGGAGAGACTCAGTCTCGTCATAGCTATGGTGATATAACCATTTTGTCGTTAGTTAGCTTAATGACAAAATATTCACCCAATAGTTTTTTGGTGACTCTACTGGGGAAGAACACACATCTTGGAGCCTCACTCTTTGAGCTGAAGCATTTCATGCTCTTCCATTGTTTTAAGTTGTTTCCAAATCTTTGTTGAGTACATTGCATTCTGGCAGACTCATGGTATACAAGAAGCAAGAGAGCTCAAGGAGTTATTGATCCTATATTTGAATTCATGCAGCAAAATAACTTTGGTCTTTTGCCTGCACAACCTCAACTTCAGAGAACAAGGAGTTTTCCTCCTATGAATGCCAGGTCTCCTATACCAGGTGAAGCTTCCAACTCCGGTACTAACAGAGTTTTATCTGTTCATTTTCTATAAAGGTTTGTCATCCACCTTTCAATCAGTGCACAATGGTAGCTCAAGGCCCATGGGGTAATACTTTTGGTCCTTTGAATTTAACACCACCTTTACATGAACTACCTCATAGTTCAAGGAAGAATTTCCCTAAATTCTATGGTGATGGGAAAGTTGATCCGAATGAACACATTGTAACTTTTTGTATAACTTGTGGTGTACTTGGGGTGGAACATGAAGATGTAGCGATGAGACTTTTTGTAGAAACACTACAAGGTGTTGCTACTGATTGGTTTTACCACCTTCAAGCCCAAACCATAACCAGTTGGAATACTCTCAAAACCAAATTTGAAGCTAGATTCAAGACTGCGGAAGATGCACATGCCTTATTAGCTTAGCTAACACAAATTAAGAAAGAGCCACATGAGCCCATGCAAGACTTCATCACCAAGTTTAATAAATTGACAAATAGGATGCCCAGAACCGCTCAACCAACTGCAGAGAATCTTAAATGTTTCTTCATCAATACTCAACTTCCTGAGCTAACCTTTCTATTAAGGTGGGCTGGTCCTACTGATCTTCCTACAGCTCAAAGTTTGGCTATAGAGGTTAAAGATGATCTTATCCTCATGAGTAAGATAAGAAGAGATTCTAACATAAATAGAGGTCAGTCCTCTACTGATAATTCTTCCACAAGCACCATAGATCTTATGGTGCAAAAGTTAGAAAGTGATTTGCTAGCTTTGAAAAAGCAAATGTCCCAAAGTATGTCTGCTCCTTCTTATAGGGATATACCAAGGAGGACATTTCCCAACAATTCATATCAAGGCAATGCTGCCAGAAATCAAGGGTAACAAAGTCATCTTCCCCCAACACAGGGGAAGCTTGTCATTGAAGCAACACCAGTCAACTTAGTAGTTGGCTACTATGAAGTAGAACATGACAATTCTTTCCAACCTAATTTGGATCAGGAGAATGATGCTAATCTTTTTATAGAAGGAGAAGAAGGACTAGTTGGTGACTCTACCATCAGTTTTCTAAATTACCAAGATGAAGCAGAAAGAGAAGGAGAGGTATATGATGGGGCGTATGCTATTTTTACCAGGTCCTAAAATCAATCAAATCAACAAGTTGATAAAGGAAAGTCAAGAGAAGAGCCTCAACATGTAATCTCAATTGCCAAGTGAGGAACTCCATTGCCTTTTCAATCAAAAGACTTGGTTGTTAATAAGCAAGTAAGTTCATCTAACAATCATGTTTCTTCTACTTTTGCTCCTCAGACCAGTACTACCCCGAATAAAACCCAGAATGATGGATTTCCTTCCTCTGTATCTAGTTCATTTTAGCTCTTTGACATAATAGATCATCCTAGAAAAACCAAAATCTAGATGTCTAAGGTAGAGTATCTACAAGCTAATCCTGAACAGTTTGATAGGTTAGCTAAGTATGTTAAAAACAAGACTGTCCCTACATGGCAAGATCCTCCTAAAATTGCTCATGACTCATCAAAGAACAAATCCACCCAAAATAATCTAGTCACTACTCCCCATGTTGCCCTAGGGAAAAAAGAACCTTTCTATGTTTCTCTATTGGTCAATGGCAATAAGTTAAGCAATTGTATAATAGACTTCAGGGCTTCTGATAATGTCATGCCTGCCAAAGTGGCAGATGCCCTCAATCTCAGTTTGACCAAGACCTTTGGGAGATGTTTCTCAATGGAAAATAAGCAAGTGTCGTTGTTAGGCCAAATCAAAGATGCCCAATTTGCATTTGTAGCCTTTCCAAACAAGAGGATCAAGATGACTGTCCTAGTGGTTGATGTTTTAGCTTCTTATGGCATTTTTCTTGGGCATAATTTTTGTAAAGATGTGGGTGGAGAACTGAACATGGATCTATCTGAAGCAAGGATACCTGTTAAAGGTATTATGTAAAAGTTACTTCCTGAGAAGGAGGCAAAATATATTGTTACTTAAACTAAAAATCCAAAAGCCCAAATTTTGTTTAAGTTTTCAGGAATGGGTAATTATTTCTTGTCTACTAAAGATATTTCTAGTTCATCAAACAAGAGTTTAGATATTTTAGATGGAGAATCAGAAGATAATTCAGATGAAAGTTTAGACGAGAGCATAGCAATGTCAGATCCTTCTCTTTCTAATGAAGAAGAATCTACTGGTTGCAGAAACATCAAAGTGAGAAATTCAAATGATGTTTGGGTTTTAGAATTTGATGGTAGTTGTTCTTCCAATAGATCTAGAGCTAGAGTTGTTCTGATATCTCCACAAGGTGATATATTTCCTTTCTCCTATAAGTTGTAGTTTGACAATACCAATAACATTGCTGAATATGAGTCATTATTGCTTAGAATGGAGGCTGCTCATGCTAAAGGTGTTAAAAATCTTCACGCACAAGGTGATGTTGAGCTTGTTGTTTGTCAAGTGATAATCTTTATCAGACCAAGAATGAAAGGCTGCGACATTATTACAATTGTACCTAGGATTGCATTGAAGGTTTTGATGCTTTTGACATCTCTGCAGTGTCGAGAGTTTAATGATTGTGTTGATTCATTAGCTGTCTCTGCCACCCTTATGGTCCCCCATAAGGAATTCAAAGGCAACAAGTACATGATTGAGTTGGTTTTTTGACCTAGTGTGCGAGATAATGTTAACCATTGGTAGGTCTTCAATGGTGATAATTAGATCATTGATTTCTTAGAGAAGACATAACTTTGATGAACTCTATTTTGAAGGTAGTGATTCTCTGCCACATGAATATGTTTCTGAAATAGATTCACAAACTGGTGAGGAGTTTCTTCAGTTAAAAGGGAATGAGATTCTGAAAGGTTTGGTTTCTTTAGAAAAGTTATTTGATAAGCATGATAGATATATCAAACAGCAGTAACAACTTGATTCAAGTTCATCCATGGAATTTGAACAAGTAAATTTGAGTTATGAAGTAGATCCCAAAATGGTTAACATTGGGAACTGTTGCACCGCTGATGAGAAATTCAAATTAGCTACACTTCTTTGCCATTACATTGATGTTCTGGCATATTCATATGATGATCGGAAGTCTTTCAGACCCAAGGAGATCTAGCATGAGATTCCTCTCAAGGTTGGATCATTGCCTCACAAGCAAAAGTAGAGGCAGTATAATCCCAAGATATCAGGTACTATTCTTTCTGAAATCCAGAAAATGTTGAATGCAAGGATAATCTTTCCTATCCACCATTCCACTTGGATTGTGAATATTGTTCTTGTGAGAAACAAGAATGGAGAAATCCGTATTTGTGTTGACTTCAGAAATCTCAACTAGTCTTCTTTAAAAGATAACTACCCTTTGCCTATTATGGACGAAGTGTTACAAATCATAACTGGTTCAGAGATGTTGTCTATGTTAGATGGTTTTTCAAACTATAATCAAGTAGAAGTTAGCGAAGCAGATCAATACAAGACTACCTTCACAACACCTTGGGGCACATTTGCATATCGTAGGATGTTGTTTAGTTTGATTAATGCTGGCGCTACTTTCCAAAGAGCAATGGACCTCACTTTTAGAGATGAGATGGGGAAATTCATTGTGGTGTATCTTGATGACTTGACCAATTTCTCTAAACAACATCAAGATCATGCTTACCATTTGTGACAGGTGCTGGAACGGTGTCACCAAAATGGTATTTCTCTTAATCCTAAGAAATCAGTTTTTGGGGTTACGGAGGGTAAGCTTCTTAGTCATATTGTGTCCATAGAAGGTAGTAAAATTGACTTAGAAAGAGTCAAGTCTATCTAAAGTCTTACTTTACCTGCTAGTAAGACTACAGTTTATTCTTTCTTCAGAAAGGTGAATTTTCTACAAAGGTTCATCCCAAAGTTTGTAGATAAAACTTGTCATATTGTCAATATGATGAAAGGTAAGGCCACTTTCCGTTGGAGTGTGGAAGGTAAAGCAAATTTTGAGCACATTAAGAGGGCCATAGCTCATGCTCCAGTTCTGGTTTGTCTCGACTATACTAAGGGCTTCATAATGTACAGTTATGCCTCCGAGCATACACTTTTAGCATTTCTGGTTTAGTAGAATGAAGAAGGTGTTGAATCTCTTTTTTTTTAATGAGTTGTCTTCTGAAGGCTCATGAATTGAAATACTCAAATATGGAGAAACATGCTTATGTCATGGTCAAGGCAGTGAAGCATGTCTGATTTTATATTATGAATTCGCATACTGTTGTTTTGGTGCTAGATACAACAGTGAAATCTATCCTGACACAACAAGACTTTGGGACCAAAAGAGGCAATTGGATTTCCAAGATTCAAGAGTTTGATATTGATATCAAACCCACCAAGCTTGTGCATGGTAGAGGTTTGTGTTAGCTGATTGCCGACAATATCCCAAAAGAAATAGGAGATGAAGAGGAAGAGGTTAAGGATATGCCAACTGTTCTCTTTGTTACTACTATAGATGAGTGATATTCCAATATTATTTATTTTCTCACCTATGGTGAGTGTCCTTATTTATCTTATAAAAAGAAGTGAACTATCAAGTTAAAGGCTGTGAACTATGTCTTGTGGGACAATGATTTGTATAAAAGAAGCTTTGATGGAGTTTTTGTCCATTGTGTGGATAAAGCACAACAAAGTAGACTTCTAAAGTCCTTTCACAATTTGGCATGTGGAGGACATTTTTGTGCACTTGTGACAACTCATAAAATTTTGTAGGCTAGGTACTATTGGCCCACATTATTTCAGGATGCGTACAATTGGGTACGTAGATGTGAACTATGTCAGCAGTTTGTTGGAAAGCCTAAGTTGGCTACACTACCACTTAAGCCAGTTGTAATTGAAGAACCGTTTCAGCAATGGGGCATTGACTTCATTGGTGTTGTGAACCCACCATCGAGTGTGGGACACAATTTTGTTCTCACTGTAATAGATTACTTCACCAAGTGGGTGGAGGCAATTCCAGTCAAGCATGCTACTTCTGAGGTAGTATGTAATTTTCTTAGGGAAAATATTATTTCCTGGTTTGGAGTTTTAAACAAAATTGTAGCAAATAATGCTACCCATTTTTCTTCAAACGAGATTACTAGTTTTTTCTATGAACATGGGATCATTCTTTCTTATTCATCAGACTATTATCTACAAGAGAATGGTCAGGTGGAATCTAGTAACAAAAATCTGGTTACCATTATTAGGAAATTGGTTGAAGATAATCAGAGAAATTTGATGCTTTATGGGCAGACAGGATTACCCTCAAAAGGGCAATAGGTATGTCACCATTTTAACTTCTATATGGTCTAAATGCAGAGATACCTATTACCTTGGAATTGTCAGTGTTGAAGTTGACAAAGGCAGTAGAAGATAGAACTTTTGAAAGTTCTATTGACAAAAGAATAATATACCTCACTGAACTTGAAGAGCAGTGAGTTATGGTAGTAGACCATATTGCTGAACATCAAAGTCAGGTAAAGAAGCTCTTTGAGAAGAAGGCAAAGGCTTGTGAGTTTCAAATTGGAGATCAAGTCTTGTTATGGGACAAGAGGAGAGAGCCAAAAGGAATGCATGGGAAGTTTGATTCCCTATAGAGAGGCCCATTCATCATTCATCAACTTTGTGGTGAAAATAGCTTCTTGTTGGAGTATCTTGATGGAACACCATTCTTGTTGCCTCACAGTGGACAACATCTAAAGCACTTCAATCCTTGAAGTAGCAGATAAGTTCATTTGTACATCTGTATAGTTTTGGTGTTTTTATTTTTATTTTTTGTTTAGTCTTTTGTGTCTTTTTTTTTGGTAGCTTGACTCTATGGCCCAATGGCATGGATGAAGGCACTTAGAGACTGGATTCTTCTCCCTTTGATCATTTCAAAGAATGATTGAAGGAAGTTCCCCAGTTAGAGCCAGCTGTTCTCAAAATTAGCTATGTTCATTTTTGTAGACAACCCCTACGAAACTTGTCCATTTCGTAGTCTACACTCTAAGTTTGCAAATTGAGACAGGTTCTCTTGGCCTCATGTGAAGTCATTTGACACTATAGAATAGCTTGTGACATTCCCCTAAGTTGATTTCTCATGATTCATGAAAATTGTTTAGGTTACAAGCTTGTCAAAATATCAATTTTGATCATTTCAAGATGTTAGAAAATTTTTAGTTTTCATATGCAAAGTTGGTGAAAACCACCACTCTTGCATGTTTTTATTCTTCCTACGTGCAGTGTCATCCTTTTTCACCGCTTATATATGCATTTTCCTTAAGAAAATTTTACATATGTCTGAGTGGTCATATCTGCTACCCGTGCATATGGCACATTCAATATGTATTGTCAGTTGATTTCACCGACCAAGCGTATCCCTATGGATCACATGAACTGTAGTAACATTAATGTCACTCATGTGGCATTAATGTTGATATTTTAGACTTTTTAAAGGTTTAAACTTGTTTCATTTTGTTAATTTGTGTTCTCCTAATCTTCCAACCACCTCTTGAAACCTTCCTGAGATCGCTCAAACGTGCAGATTTCAGATTTAGAAGAGTTTTGGATTCGATTCATGTTTAGGCTTTCAGCTTGTTATCTGAGGTAGGTTTCTTTCCATTTTTGTTTCTATTTTCTCTTTAAATGTTTCATATGAAATATAAACATCTATTTACATTTCTATGAAACTATTGTTTTTGAATTTTCATAGAAATCATTCTTCATTCATTCTTCTTTTTTGTGTCATGTCTCCAAACCCTAGCTTTTTGTTTTTCATGGGTAGGTGTTAGGTTTTAAAAACATCAACATTAACGCTAATAAATGTATCATTAGTTTTCACTAATGATGTCTTTTCTCATCTAGTTTGTCGTCGAAGGTAATGGCGATGAAATCTGTTGATCATCTACTAGTCATGTCTCAACATTAACCCCATATGTATTGGCGGTGAAAACTACTACCAATACATATGCCTTGTCTATTTCTACCCTCATGCAGGGGTGGTTAAAAACACTGCCCCTACATGGAAATTAAACTTTTTAACATTACATGCTCAAGCGGTTTAAGCTGCCACTTTCACAAATGTTTAAGTTTTTAACAATAAGATGATCAATCGGTCATTTTGATCGATTCGACATCTTAACATTTGAAATTTTTCCTTTAACATGCTTGAGTAGGCATTTTCACTGATGTTGCATCAAACTTAATTTCTCCCTCATGTAATGATGGTCAAAACAACTAACTATACATTTGAAGTCTTTCCCTCCAAAATGCACTGGTGGACCTTTTCGTCACTTGTGCATGCACCTTACGTAAGCTCGTGTTCTTACCCTCATGTAAGGGCGGTCAAATTAAATGCCCCTACATCAAAAACATAATATCTTACCCCACATGTAATGGTGGTTAAAATGACCGACCTTGCATTTTGAACGACTTACCCTATATGCAGGAGTGACCAAAATCACCACCCATGCATGTCACCCTAAAATTTTTCCTAACACTAGGAAATTTTTCCTTTCAAAACCTATTGGACCATTTTTGCCTATTTCCTTGATTTGTGTGCTCTCAAGCCCTTCAACACATATTCCCATGTTCATGAGCATCAATCTGCAGTAACCCCAATTTACCCATTTTTCCCCTAACTACAAGATCATGGCTTTTTGGCAGTTAAAACAAACATCTGCGATCAATGCCTTTTCTAGTGCTTTGCATGAAGCTGATGTCAGAGCCTTCTCCTTCAAAGGCTAAATTCATGAAGTATAAATACCAAGGGGTTTTCCTCATGACTTCATTACAGTCTGGTGTGGATGAGATAAGAGACATAGAGATTGGTCATGTGGACATGGCCAAGTTCGTGAATAGAACAAAGCAATTAAATCCTCCTCGGTATATGTAGAAGATCAACAATAACATTCACTTTGTTGCCTCTTTTTTTGTCACTACCCACAATCCTAAATTTGTTCTTTAGGTAGCTAGTCACTATAACAAGGATACCATGACTATGTCAGATTCCCAATGGAATGTGATCATGAGATTGGATGCAGAGTTTCTTGATAAAATGTTTATGTGTCCTCCTATTGAAAATATTAGAGAAATAGATTTTGTTCAAGGGCAAAAGGATTATGATGAAGATATTGAAGCTGCAAGGAAACATATCAACAATAAGTGGTTAATGACTCCTCCAAGTAATTTGTCTAGATGGCCCAAGGATCTCCCAAGAAGTGACTTTGTTGAGGAGGTAAATGATTTGATTACATTGGTAAGTCAGATCAAATGTCGTCCTTCTTCATCCATGTTTCAGGAATGGATGTACACATATATCAAAGTTATTCTTAGGGGTACACAGGTAATCTATTAGAGAGAATAGATTATCAATGCTCTGCATGAGCAATTGGTGAGATTCAATACAACCTTCAAGTTTTATATGACTTCATATCTGGTATATGCTGCTACAAGTATGAGAAGTTTTCCTGGTCTAACTCAGGTTTGTGATCGAAGATTGGTTCTTGTTTATGAGTATTATCCCCAAATTACTCTAAAGGGATCAATCCATCATTTTCACAGAGTTAATGATGCCTTCTTCTCAGTATTCATGTGTTTGTGGGATAATGAACTTATTCAAAAGAGATTTTCAGATGAGGCTTGGGAAGTTGTAAATTCTTTTGGCTGTTTATTTTTACAGTTTCCAACTTTCACTTACCAAAGGGTGGGTTACTTTCCTGATCACCTATATATGCTTCCATGGTATCCCAGTGATAGAGTTATTCTGATGGAACTATGTAGGTAGTTGATTGTTGTGCACAACAAGGAGATGAAGCTGAAAAAGTTAAGAATTAAGTTTCCTGTGGAAATTGGGAGGTACTCTATTTAGTCAGCTACTAAGGCCAAAGAAGTTGAATCAAAGATGCAACTGGTCACCATGAAGACTTTTAGGAAAAGGGACCATTTTGATTACAGAAGAGTTCAAAACAAGATCAAAAGAAGGTTAGTTTTCCATATGCCAATGGTTGAAGATGTTTGGGTTGATCTTAGAACACAGAATGAGATCAGAAAGCTAGATTATTGCAGACTCCACTTGAGTTAGATTGATGAATTGGTCCTTGCAGATATTTCAGAGGGAATGGAAGATGATGGGGATGTTTTGAATCCCAAATACAATATTGAGAATATTGAAGCCTCGCCTCTTCCAGAGGTCAAATGGTCTGTCAAAGAGAAAACTTCAATCAGGAAAAGTTTTTAGCCAATTTTGGCTAATACAAATGTATGGTTAGAAAGCAAAAGAATTAGTCTGAAAGAATTCCTTACTAGATCAGAGACTGAGATTTAGAAGCAAATAGGAAAAAAGGTGGAAAACTAAACAAAGAACAAAAGTGATAGCCCCTCTTTTTCTAAAGTACATTAACCTAAAATCAAGCTTGTATCTAAAAGAGGTAAGAAGGAGGTTGTAGGAACTTCTACTATCATAGAATCAGGTGTTGAGGATACAAATGTTGAGGAAATGGAGATTGAAGATATTGAGATTGAACAGCAAGATGTTGAGAAACCTGATGATGCCGAGCAAGTAGAAATGCTTGAGAAGCCTGATGAGGGAGATGAAACGGAACAAGAGAAAGAGGAGAAATTTGTTGACACCAATGCAGTTTTTACCCATACTAGTCCTATTGTTACTATAACAGGTGTGAGCATGGATCCAACAAAACAGGTAGTTGATTCTTCTCTGAATGTTGGTGCTTCTACACTTCCTCCATGGTTGTCTGCATACACTCCTAAGAGAAAGAAGCAAGCAATTTCACCTGATGAAATTGATATTGAGAAATTATTGCCTGCCAAACCAAAAACTCAGAACAAGCCTAAAACTATTTCTAGGCTTATTAATGAAAAAAGAATCAGATATGCAGAAATTGCTAAGCCACCAGATGATGCTACTATAGATACTTTTGATATGAATGATTATATTAACTCTAGAGTCGAGTTAGGTAAGCTAACTCATGAAGGTATCAAGGAAAATTTTCAAGTGACTTCCAATTCATTGCTTGAAAAATATGATGAGGTCAAGAAGGAGAAAGAGCAATATAAAGCAAAAGAAGAATTTGCTACTATTCTTCAGAAAATAGTAAAATCATCTAAGATCGTGGAACCTATGGTGGTAATTGTAGAAGATCCTCTGATTCAAATGGTTGAGAAAGCTCAAGCCAAAGGAAGAGTGGTTGGAGACATTGTGGAGTCGTTATTGGCATAGGGAAGAATTCTATTGAGGACCATGGTGGAGAGAAGAAAAAAAATGGCTAAGGCAAAGGCTGAGCTAAATATTCTTGTTGATTTACTTTCTCTAGAACTACAAGATCAAGAGGAGAGCTTGGAGGAATGAATTGAAATGAAAAAGATCAAAATAAAGAATTTGATTACCATCAGGGTCATTTCAAATAGAGAGTCTTATCTTAAGACTAAAGAATCCATTAGCCACCGCATCAATGTGATAAAGGGTTTACTTGATGACTTGTGTCAAGTACATGAAAATATTGAAGACAGTGATGTCTCGCTTCTACATAGGTTGGAGGAACTGCCATGTACTCTAATAGGTGAAGGTCACAAGTTCCTCTTAGCGGAGGAAAAGATAGATGCTTTTGAAAAGATGGTTCAACAAAAGTTTGAAGATGAAGCACCTACGGTGGTTTCAATGGATAGTCTTTATGATCATCATTCAACTTTTGAGAATCTAAAGGATAATCTTGAGAAGCATGAGAAAGTGATAAAGGTGGTCAGGGATGCTATTCTTAGGGCCCGTATCATTTCTAATAATACAACAAACCCTGATGTATGTGAAATCGCGGCAATACAAGCTATGTATAAAGAATTTTTGAAGAATGATGGTGGCAGCTGAAGTTCCTTTTCAAATGCCTTAGTTTATTTTTAGTCTTTTAGATGTAATTAGAATTTTGTTATGGACATATTCACATGTATTTTCTCAAATTGAAATTACATGTGAGGCAAAAAAAGTCATAAGTTAAATAGGACTCTTTTGTTGAATAAGTCAAAGTAGTTAGGATTTTCCTAAATTTTCTCAAGGCCTCTCCCTATAAATAAAGAGGGCCTCTATTGTAATTTTTATCTTTTATCTATTTCAAAGAAACTCTGCCAAATTGGAAAACTTCTCAAGACTTTGACATTTTATGTTTATCAAGTTTTCAAGTGAATATCAATATAAGCAAGCAATTTGAGTATCAAACTTTGAGTTGAATCACATTGTTTTATGATATCAGTGTTCTTATGTCATCGATGTTATATTGTATTGAATCATTGTTGGAGTCATGGAGTTTATTGAAATTTAAGAGAAGTGTTGTTGTTTTGGTTGAATAGACTTTGTGCTATTTTCTCATTGGGAGAATTTGTGTTTATTTGTGGGAATAGAATTGTTTAGAGACTTTGTGCTAAAAATTGTTGTGTTCAAGTTAGTTATATCATATTGGGTGAATGTGGAGACTTTGGGCTGCATTCAAATTCAATTAAGTTTGTTTGTGAGAAATAAGCCAAATGATAGAAGACTTTGTGTTTCTATGGTTTGTCTCAATTCAAGAATTAATTATCATTTATTTTGAAGTTGTTATTTTGTAAGAGAAGAAACATCTATTCTAAAAAAAGAGAATAAGATGCAATGAAAACACCCTGAGAAGAGTTTTAGTTTATTTAAGTATTAGAAGTTGTTTGTTAGAAAGAGCTGATTATCTAGAGGGAACCTCCCCTTGCTGAGAGGAGAGACTCAGTCTCATCATATCTGTGGCGATATAACCATTTTGTTGTTTATTAGCTTAACGACAAAATATTCACCCAACATTATCATTATTATATTTTTATTTAGTTAGATAGGTTAGACTACGTGTTATATAGGGGTGTGTCTATTCATCCTAATCATAATTAGGTTTATATAGGAGAATGTGAGTCTTATTTCATCATCATATTGTGAAGTGTGTTCTTATTGGAGATATTTGGAGATTGCCCCCTCGAAGGGGCCTATTATTCTTAGTTATTATCAAGTATTTACAGAATATTTCATATCATCTTCTTCCATTGTGTAAGTTATTTCATTACAAGTTTTAGATATGTTGGAATAATTTTAGGACATTATCTCTGATAATGTACTAGAAGGTTTACCACTAGTGAGGAAGATAAGTCATCAAATGGATTTGATACCAGGAGCCAGTTTGCCAAATAAGGCAACTCACAGAATGAGTCCAACAGAGAATGAAGAGTTGAACAGACAAGTTCGCGAGTTGTTAAGGAAGGGACTGATAAGGGAGAGCTTTAGTCCATGTGTGGTACCTACAGTAGTAGCACCAAAGAAAGATGGAGAGTGGAGAATGTGTACATATTCTTGAGCCATAAATAAGATCACAATTAAGTATAGGTTTCCCTTGCCAAGAATGGATGACATAATGGATTGTTTAAGTGGAGCCAAGTACTTCACGAAGATTGACCTGAAGAGTGGGTATTACCATATCTGAATTAGAGGAGATGAATGGAAGACATCCTTCAAGACAAAGGAGGGTTTGTATGAATGGCTATTCATGTCATATGGGCTAACCAATACACCGAGCACATTCATGCAGCTCATGAACAAGGTATTGAAAGAATTTTTGGGAAGTTTGGTTATTGTTTATTTGGATGATATTTTGATTTTTAGTAAGACTTGGGATGAGCATCTGATGCATATCAAAAGAGTTCTAGAGAAGTTGAGGGAGGATAAGTTGTTGATTAATTTGAAGAAATGTAGTTTTGCAAAGGAGTTAGTATACCTGGGATTTGTTGTCTCAGAGGAAGGTCTTAAAATGGACCTAGAAAAAGTAAGGGCTATCATTGAATGGCCTACATTGAGGAGTGCTATAGAGGTAAGATCTTTTCATGGTTTGGCAAGTTTTTTATAGAAAGTTTATTAGGAATTTTAGTAGCATTTGTGCACCTCTAATTGAGACAATGAGAGGGGATAGAAAAGAGTTTAGATGGACTAAAGGAGCAAACAAAATCTTTGATACATTGAAGCAAAAAGTCACAGAGCAACCTGTTTTGGCACTTCCAGATTTCAATAAGTTATTTTAGGTGGATTGTGATGCTAGTGGTAGTGCTATAGGAGATGTTTTGAGTCAAGAAGGTAAGCCCATTGCCTATTTTAGTGAGAAGCTTAATGATGCCAAGAAAAAATATTCTATTTATGATTAGGAATTTTATGCAATAGTTCAGGCTTTGAAGAAATGGAGACATTATTTGTTGCCAAAAGAGTTTGTTTTATATACTGATCATCAAGCTTTGCAGTATCTTAATAGTCAAGGAAAGTTGAACTAGAGGCACTTAAAATGGGTTCAATTTTTGTAGAGTTATACTTTTGTTTTGAAGCATAGGAGTGGGAAGTCCAACAGATTTGCAGATGCTTTGAGCAGAAGGCAAAATTTGTTGACAAAAATCAAGATAGAGGTTGTTGGGTTTGATGAACTCAAAAGTTTGTATCCTGAAGATCTAGATTTTGTAGAGGCTTGGAAAGCTTGTCTGGAACCTGTTACTTTGGACAGGACAAGATGGTTGGATTTCATAATCCAAGATGGCATGTTGTTTAAAGGAAGCCAGTTGTGCATTCCTAGGAGTTCCATGAGAGAGAACTTGGTTAAGGAGAAGCATAGTGGAGGATTGGTTAGACAATTTGGTCGAGATAAGACCATTACTATTGTTGGTAAAAATTATTATTGGCCACAGTTGCAGCAGGATGTGAGGAAATTTGTGTAGAGTTGCAAAGTATGTCAGATGGCGAAAGGAGCAAGTTAGAATACAGGTCTATATAAGCCACTACCTATACTAGAGAAGCCATGGGATGATATTAGTATGGATTTTGTTCTTGGTTTACCAAGGACACAGAGAGGACATGATTCCATTTTTGTGGTGGTGGATAGATTCTCAAAGATGGCACATTTCATTCCTTGCAAGAAGACTAATGATGCTATTCATATTGCTGAATTATTTTTCAGAGAGGTGGTGAGATTACATGGTCTACCAAAGAGCATAGTTTTAGATCAAGGTACCAAGTTTGTTGGTTATTTCTGGAGGACATTGTGGAAGAAGTTGAAGACAAATTTGAAGTTCAGTTCTGTACACCATCCACAGATTGATGGATAGATGGAAGTGGTGTATAGGAGTTTGTCTACCTACTATGATGCTTAGTAGGAGATAATCCCAAGGGATGGGATTTGATTTTACCACAGGTAGAATTTGCTTATAGCAATTCGATTAATAGGGGTACTGATAAATCATCATTCCAGATTGTATATGGCAATACCCCAAGAAATGATTCTAAGTTAAAGAAGCTGGACAAAGAAGAAAAGACAAGTGCTGAAGCTGAAGAATTTGTAGAACATTTGACGAATTTGCATGGAGAGGTGAGAAAGCACATTAATAAGATGAGTATTTTGTACAAGGCTAAGGCAGATTAGAAGAGGAGATATAATGAGTTCCAAGTAGGAGATGAAGTCGCAGTTCACTTGAGAAAAGAAAGGTTCCCAATTGGAACATACAAGAAGTTGAAAATGAAGAAATTTAGACCATGCAAAATCTTGAAGAAGCATGATTCAGGAAATACAAATAAGGTAGAGCTGCCGAGTGGGATCAATATTTCCCCTTTGTTCAACATTGCTGATTTAACAAAATATCATGAAGGTGGCATAGAGGATGGACCAATAGAAGAACAATGGAGTATTCTGGCATTTACTTCAACAGAGGAGATAGAAAAGATCTTAGATAGCCGTGTGGGAAGAAGTATTCAGAATAGGCAATACGAAGAATATTTGGTGAAATGGAAAGGAATGCATGTTTAAGATTCTTCTTGGTTATCTAAGGCAAAGGCTGATTGTTTAGGTTTTCCTTAAATAAACACCTGAGACGTGACAGGGTCACTTCTTAAATTACCTTGGGTGTCTAATGCAGGAGCATCTAGTGGTGTAAGGGCAATCTTCCATCACCCAAAAAGAAGTTAATTCAAAATCATTGGAGTTGTTTTCATTTCTTTCCATAATTAGTGTTTCTAGTCCCATAATCTCTTGAATAATGATGTAGGACTTTCAGTTTTTTCAAACTGCTAAAAATAGCAAACTGCCAGTTTTGGAAAGTTTAACTACCATTTCAGGGAAGTTTGCATTTGGGCATGGATTTAAGTGAAAAGTTACAGAAAGATTCATAACTGAAATATAAGACCTTTGGAGAAGGAATCAAGCAAAGATCATTTGTGAGATGAAAGATATTAAAGTTTTTGTTTCTGAAAAGCCCCTGAAAATTCCTAAACAAGATATGAGGCACTAAAATATCCCATAACATCCCAAAAATTTGACAGAAATCCATTTACAAATTTCCAGCGTGATAGTTCACATCGCAAGATTTCTGGCATTTAAAACAATTCATCAATCAAACACCTGGATCAAAAGTTATACTTCCCAGAAGTTGACCTATTTTTGGAGGGAGTTGCAAATTTCAAAATTTAGCTGGAGGCCACCAAAAAGTGTTATTTATGATTGTTTTGGGAACCCTGGGTAGTAGTAGAGTTAAGAGGGAAGGTGTAGAGTCAAGAAAAGGTGGGAAAATAAAAACCCTATCTAATTTGGGGTTATAGAAGGCAGAAGATTCCAGACCCTGGTGATGTGTAGTAGTAGTGTATTGCATCCTATGGATGATTGATTTCTCTGATTGTAATTGAGTTTCTATAATGTAATGAGTTGTCCAAATTAATAAATAAATATTCTATTTTCTATGTGCCATTTTTGTTGTTGTGTGTTTTATGATTTACCTTCTCCATCAGTTTTGGGTTTTCTATTGTGTTTCGATGGTTTGTGTGTGCAGGGCTATCTTTCTGTCACTTTGTATTCTATCTTCCTGTCACATTTGGATTAGGAACTTTATGTGTGGTGGCAACCAATTGCAAAATCAAATTCAATTATTAACCCTATGGTATCACTGTGTATGATCGATCAAATTCCTGGGAGAAGAGTTTTGGTTGTATTAATGATAGTTATGAATTGGGAAACTATTCTTTGGAGTTATGCAGTTAGCAGCCAATTTTTGGAGAGTTTTGAAATTAGTGAGAAATGGCTCTAGAGGAGGTCAAAGATTTTTTTGGCATGATGGAGCAGAGGAAATGCCAGTAAATGATGTAGATTCCTGTCGCCTTGGAAAGGAGAATAAACTATTACCAATCATAGTGTTCATTGTCGATTACTTGGAAATCAATTTCTATTGCAGAAGTATTGCACAACTGGAATTCCTATCACATAGGTAATTCAGAAGGCATGGGCATTGGAAAGACTTCTATCCCCAAGTGACAAGTCCCCATTCAAAAGAGAAATTTTTGTCAAACCCTTAGCGAGATATAACCAATGGTTAAAAGGAATTGACAGGAGCAATGAACAATCTTCAGATAGATGGAAGGAGCTCATGGAAGAAATTGATATCGAGGGAAAGAGGGTCGATGAGAGGGATGGCCGATGTAGTGAATGAGCATTGATATATATTAAAGGGGCTATCAACAGAGAGAGGTAGGAGCAAGCCAAATAGGCTAAAAAAAGAATCCAAGTAGATAGAACGACCAGTAAAGAATTAGAGGCCGAATGGAATAAAGAAAGAGAGTCATAAGGTGAATGGCAGAACAAGGCTGATGGTTACTGGAAGGAGGGAGGATGTATAGAGGAGATAATAGTCAACAAGATAAAGATAGAGGCCGCAAGCCTAGCAGTATATAGTCAGGCCGTAGGTAGGAACAGGGAGAAATGAGGCCGAATGTGGTAGAGAGAGAATATATAGAAAGAGGAAGAGAGTTTCGGGTGTGAAAGTTGGGAAGAGTAGGAAGTAAAGACTGAGTTAGAGATAGGTTTAGGCTAGGTAAGGAAGAGGCTAATAGTCATAGGCCCATATGTTATGTAATGTCACATTTGATAGTAGTGCAGAACAATGTGAGTCTATTATCTGAACATTGCCTTTGGGCTTCCTTTGTTAATAAAGTGTGCACAATTATTTAGTTCCTATCATTTTTATATTTGAGCATTGAAACACTTGAATTCTTGTTGTTGTCTCCAAATGTATCTTTTGTGAGTTTCTTATTATGGGGTTTTGAGCTGTGTTGGGTGAGGCAGCGATAGAAAGAAGTAGATAATGTGCATGAGTTTGATAGAACATGTGCTATCAAAACTGGTCATCAGTTAGATGATTGCAATATAAATCTGTCAGATAAGTGATGTTGTGTTCCTCTAGGGAAACATGAATATATGCCCTAACATCCTCAACATATAGGAATCCATAAGATATACTAAAAATGAACCTATTTGATCCACTTCAATTGCTTTGTGTGGGTGTTTCTTGAACTTGGGTTGAGGGCATTCAGTAATATCTAGAATTTGTGGAGTTGTCATAGCAAGAATTCAATAGATTCATAATTTGGGTTTCTACAGAAATACCTTGTTTTGCTGAGTCAGGGTTTCCTTTCTTCTAATGCTTCAAATCTTGGTTGTCACTACTTTAGCTTCAATCTCTCTAAATTTTTTATAGCTATGAGTGCAAAGTGATTTCAAAATAAAACAAGTTCATTTTTATCCTCCACACAGCTTGACATAGTTGTCATAAATGCTCATTTCCAAAAAGCTACTAAAACCTTTCACTATAGAAAACAGTCGATTAGGGTTGCTCCACAATATGTCGCATTGACCCTTTTTCTCCCAAGAGCTATGTCACATTAGATTTCATCATACGCCTTCGTGTCAGATTTTGGCACTCACTTTCTGGCTAGGGGATTTAGATTTTCTACACTACTCCCCCTGAGCCAAAGCTTTCAATTTACTTCCCGGAGGAAGTGTCTGCACTGGATACTGGTTTAGATTGATCCCTAACTTCAATTACTTATTTCTTGATCCATACCTTGTTCATTTCTTTCTTGGTTTCAATCGGATCAACCTTTTCTTTTCCCTTCTCATTTTTCTGCTTTGTTTTCCTTTTTTTAGAATAGCGATCTCTCTTCACATTCGTGCTTCTGCAAAACCTTGCAATATGTCTAGATTTTTTGCAACTGAAACATACCACATTCTTTTGACCTTGATTCCTTCCATTTATTGAATTTAATCTGCATTGATTAGCCATGTGTCCAAATCTATTGCATGCAAAACACTTTCCATTGAATGATTGATTGTTCCTGATATTTTGAAAATTGGTTCTTACCGAACTTCTACATTCATTTGATCTATGTCCCATTTTATAGCATGCATTACACCTAATATAGTTTTGACTCACTTTATTTCTGCATACAATAGCTCTATGACCAACTCTATTGCAAGTGAAGCGTTTACCTTTGAATGATTGTTCATTCCTCCCATTGTTGAAACTTTTCCTGATCTGATTTCTACATTCATTTGCTTGACCAAATTTCTTACAATTGAAACATTGACCAGAGAATGATGGAGTCTTTTGGTTTATTTTACTCCTACACTGGGTAGCCTTATGACCAAACTTATAGCATGAATTACAATAACTATTGAAAGATGAGTACCTTTGAGCATTTGGTTATCTAGATGGAGGTCTTCTAGGACTTCTTCATTGATTTTTAAATTGGTATCCTTTGTTTTGCCTTGACTCAGTGCTTATTTGCCCAGAGTTTGAACTTTCTCCTTTCTCAAATCTTGAACCATGTTTGTCATCAACATTCCTCTAGCTAGCAATCATTTCATCAAGCTTTGCAGTACTTATCTTGAATTTTTCTTCAAAACTTTTGGCCTTTTCAGATCCATTTTTAAACTTAAAATTTCTTTTTCAAGTTTAGCACATTCTTTTGATCTGTTCTTCACAATCGAGTTTAGATCATCTTCTACTCTTGTTCTTTTTGTAACTTCTACTTCCAAATCATTTAGGGCTTCATTTGATGATAACAATTGGTCACTGACTTCTTTGTATTTGTCTTTGAATTTCTTGACTTGCTCTTTTAGTTTTAAGATGCATTCATCAACTTGTTTTAGATTTTCCTTCAAATCTCTGACCTCTATTTTAGAATTTTCAAGATCCATAAGAGTTGCTTCTAGTTGATTGTACCTCTCATAATTTCTATACCTTCTTGCTTCCATGATCATACTATCCTAGATCTTCCTTAAGCTATTAAACTTTTTCAAAGGAACCTTGCTCTGATACCAATTGTTGATTGTCATGAACACTGAGAGGGGAGGTGTGAATCAGTGTTCTATAAATATTTTCTTGTACTTTTAATTTTAACCATTTCAAAAGAATAATCCAATAGAAGCAAAATATACAACTGAACAACATCCACAAAAGCATGACACATAAGACCAAGATTTTACGTGGAAAACCCAAAGAGGGAAAAACTACGGAGAGGATTAGCTCTGATATATATTTTGCAATCTTTACAAAAATAATGTTCAAGCTTGGTCACTCCATGGGCCTAGAACATGTTGGCTTACTGCCATGAAGTACAACTAGATTTAGCAGGCTCAGTACCTCAACCCTAAACCTAGCAAGACTATAATGAGGGTTGTTAAACCCTACTGAAGGCTCACTATCGGCTTAGTGCCTTGACGACAAAAAACTTTCTTCCAATCAGATCACACATGATAAATAAATACTACTTAAGCATCTGCCACTATGCTAGGGTGCAGTCACTTAGTAACTAAATTCTGAATCCCAAGTCTTCATTGCTGCTTCTCTTCTAAATCTGCTCTTCTATCCACATGCTCATATCACACACACAAACACACACTACACACGTACACACCACTCAACTGAAGATCATCACTCTTATATATATCTGCATCATGATTTAATCCATAATCAAGTCAGCATCTAATAAGTGAAACGTGACATAGAAAGATGTACCTTGTCACTCAGTCTAATGCACTATGTGTCACGTTGAATCAAATATTCCCCCAAACGTGTTCATATAGGTCAGCTCTAACCATTCAATTACTTGCATAGATCTTTCACACAATATCCTTTCTCTGCATCATGATTTATCTCACTAGTCAGCCTATTTTTCAAGAGCATGCTTAAAAACTTCATCTACTGACTTACAACTTTTACTAAAGATCTAAAAACACCTTACAAATCATATCAAGGACTTTACACATTCCCAATCTTACCCTTAGAACCGCAACACATTATATCATCTTGCAGAGAAATGCAAACCATCAGAACTTAGACTCTGTCTCTGTCAAACTCTATCAAACAATATGCCGATACTTAGCAGCTTGCAGCTAACCTTCTAGTGGACTTCAAATCTCCTAACTCTGGGATAAGTCATTTCATACAAGTGTTTACAACACCCTACAACCGTATAAAAAAATACTTACCTACGGAGGAATGTAGAGCTCTGCACTAGACCCTGTTCACTGTTCCTGCTATACCTTTGCTTACTTGGACTTAGATATTTCTTCTAAGTGACTTCCGGAGGAAGTCAAGACTTAACCTCTGGAGTATGATACCACCAAACAATTACTAACATCATATCTGAACCACATTACATAGTCATCATCTGCAGAGACATACTATCCAACTTACTATTCTCTACTCAGAATACTTTCCATACTTAGACATTTACTGTCAACCAGACCTGAAATACAATATGCTCTTCCAGAGTTATCTCTTCTAGCCATGGTAATAAGATCTCTGAGCCTTGTTTCCATCAATGGCAACATACAAGTTAATACTAGAGCAATGTCTCTTGCCAACACTAATGACTTTTTTAAATCAGAGTCACTCCCAATGAAGCTACTACTCCCTAAAATGAGAACACACTTACAAAAGATTATAGTATGACAACCTTTCTACTGTCTGAAAACTAACATGGAAACTCACACTTTTGATGATTGCACTTCTACCTCTTCACACTTTCTTCTGAAGATCTGATCAATTAGGACACTCTATACTTGATCACTATCACAAATATGTCTTCAAGATGAATCCAAATAGCATCAACAACTTTTGCTCTTTCTCCTTTAGTCACACATCAATAATACATTTATTTTATTTTTATCTACTTGCGAACCTTTTCAATCAACTTGGAATCACACTTTCCTGATTCAATTTGATTCACTATTTCTACATGATATTACATTGATTACATAGCTTGTCGGCCAGAGACAACATGCAAAAATACATTTACAAGTCAACCAGACAACACACACTATGAAATATGTAGAAGATAGGTCCTAAGTGAAACCACACATTACACCAATAGAAGATCCAAGACTTGCGAACCCCAACACTTGCTTAACTAGGTCCAAAACATCCTTCACAGCTTCAAACACCAAGGAATTATATCCGCACACTCCACTCATTTGCAAATAGGACATCTTTAAGGAAAACACATGAAGACTTGAAGTATAACAACCACATCAACTTGAAAAACCTTGTGTGGTACTGGAAACAAGAAATATCTTCATGAAAATTTTCTAGATGAGTCCAAATGACTCATAAAACATCTCCAAACACTCCTTTGCCACTGCACATCAAAGAATTGTGTCGCACATCTTGAATCATTTACTTTGAGAACACTCTATTATATAAAACACACTGCAAGATGCTGTCATTTGAAAAACTAAGATGTGAACCACCAAGAACCATGAAAATAAAAAGAAGCATATAATACACATCTAAGAACATGTCCTCAAAACTACAAGGGCAATCATTCATTTGCAGAGGAATGTAGAGCATTCCAACAAATCTTCAGCACTGGCTTACTCTGCCAAAATATATCTCGGTACTCTATCATGCACAACTTTCACAATGGAAGGGTAAATGATCTAAATCTCTAGAATTATCATCTTCACTGTAATCTTAACATACCTTCAAAACCACTTATCCAAATCTGCAAATGCAGAGAATTCTTCTTCCATGTAGTGCTTGTCTTCATAGAACCATCACTGTCTTCACTCTATCTTTTGCAAAACATACTTCCGATAGTCCATACATTATAAAAATTGGAATATACAAGATTTGTCATTATATTAAGCTATATTGCAATCTGTAAAGGCCCAGAACTAAATTGATGGAAATGCTGAGAAATTTCCTAGACAATCTTCAAAGGTGGTCATTCTGAAACAAAGACTGTCACCAACTTCCAAAGGCTAAATCTTCTTTGCATTAACACAAGCATTATTAGAGATATTAGAAGAGAGTATAAAACATATCTTAGTCCATCAATACCATATCTTAGTTCTTCTAATTCCCATATTAATCATCAGTGCCATATCTTAGTGCTTCTAATTCCCATATCAATGTGTCTTCTTAATGCTTCTAATTATCATCTCAATATATCTTCTTTAGGAGCATTACATCCAACTATGAACACTATTACACATTCATAACTGTGTTGACATTAATGACAACCTTGTGATAGTGTTAACATCAATGACAAACAATACAACCATAGGAACCATATGTGTAACAGTATTATTGTAAATATGCTTTTACGCTAATTATTTTTGTCAAATGTAGTCTAGGGGCATTTACATAGAAAAGACAATGGTAGATATGTTGGGGAGGGAGAAGTAATGGAAAAAATAGTGAGCTTAAAATGTACATCTTATATATATATATATATATATATATATATATATATATATATATATATATATATATATATATATATATATATATATATATATATATATATATATATATATATATGATTTAGTTTATGCAATAGATTTTTGCTAAACATTTTAACATGTGAACTCTATAGAATTTCTTAGCTTGTGAGTAAGGGTAGTTTTTAAAGTTAGCATTTGAAATGAACTTTCATCCCCACAACAACTAAAGCTTGGTAGACATGGTTTAATCAATTTTGGGGGGGTTTATATGTAGTTTAGAGTTTTCCACTGTATTGCCAGTATTAGGTAGAAATATATTGAGTACTAGTAGTTTTCTCTAATTTTGGATGAACCCATCCATGAAAATTAATACTTCTTCATCTACTTTGGGAAATCCATGGTAGAAAAAATAATTGGCTATAATGTACATGGCATGTTTTTTAGGCTAATGCATGTTGTAAGTGTGAATCATAATACTAGATAGGGCCCCACCATTTTATTTTTCTACACATCATTTTTTTCTATCAGAGTAGTGTGGGAGCCATTGGCCATGTCGAAGAAACATGCAAATCTCTACTAAATTGTAGGTGTGGGTAAGTGTAATAAAAAAATGTCCCCTTGGGGGCTTTTCCCTATTTAGGTTTAGCTCCCAGGTCTTTTGTGTGCATTTAGGACATCTTGCATCATAATTTGGCATCTCAATGGAATGAACCCTAGGTATCATGATAAATGGGGCCTAGGGGGACCCCTTGAACTTAACCTTTCCCAAAATAGGGGGGAGGACTTGGGCACTTGTGCCCTAGTCCTATCGTATTTTGGGTCGAGCCCAAATTTCTAGTGTCAATTTATGATCGTTATTTGGTCCCTATGCCAGCACAGTAAGTTTGAATTTATGAAATCTTGGTGGGAATGTTTGTAGTTGCATATAAAATCATGTTTAGGCATTCATTTAGAAGCTAGATGGAAATTGTGATGTTTATGCATTCTCAAGGTGATTCAAGGCCTTCATTGTGTTGCAAGAGTAGATTTGTGTTGTTTGTTGGGGTTCTCCTGAATCTGCATTAGGGTGGCCAGTTCCAATGTACAGGTAGATTCGACCAACTAATATAGGAGGTTGCATGAGCTGCCTCCCCTTCACTTCTGGTTCTGCTGCACCAAGGGGGGTATCCCTATAGCTAAAGATTTTGCTTTGACTCACCCAATGATAGAAATATTTAGCTTTACAACAACAGGCATAATACTCTCATGTTTGGACCAAGATATGCATGATAGATCACAAGGCTAGCAACATTCTTGGACATATCTAACTAGTTGAGGATGAGAGTATGCAGGGGTCCTAATCCTACTCCTACAAACTAACAAGGTGGAAATTTGAAAGGATTGGTTTAGTGTTTTGGATGCAAGACAGGGGGTTTTGGATCATAACTACTACACAAGGAGAAGACTGGTGCCTATCTTAGGGCAATAGAGTCAACTAGACATATACAAGTGAATGATTTTCATTGGCACTCAAGTTTCAAGGGGTTAGGACTGGTATTTGCCTTACAAACACCACCCAAAATTTAGTATTTAGCTGCCTCTACTTATAGATATCCCAGTTGACATACATTCTTCCTCATACTTAACCTAAAAAAATTTAATCCACTCCTTGAATGGAAGTCATAGATCAAGCATGCAATACAGAAGGTCTATATTCTAGAATCTGAGAAACCCTTAGCAACCAGATACAAAAGAAGCTATGCATACAACAAATGGAGATAGACAACTAAACACATGCAACAATGCATTTTTCATATAAAACAACAATGAGACTAAAAAATTTGTGCAAGGTGCATTCAAAATGCAACACATAAACTCCAACAGAGATAGAACAACCAAGAAAGGCTTTGTTCTTTGTTATTTTCCCAAAAATTGCCCATGTCTTCAACAACCAAAAAATGAGTAACACAATCCTCTTATACAACCAGTATGTGTACTCAACAATTAATTACATGGTCAATCAAAATTTGCCAGAAACACTGCACCATGGAATGGTGCCCAAAACAATCAATGCAGCAGGTAGAAGAAAAGGCTGGGAATGGTTGAACTCGAGACCCACGCCACCACCTGGGGATTTTCTTCTTCAATCAGGTAGTTGGCCCATCTATGTCTTCGACCATACTTCTGTAACATCTGCCATTAATGGCATACCAACTAATGGCACTCCAACTTGTGGCCTTGGGAACGTAGTAGACTGCATGCCTTGTAATTTTCCCACTTGGAAACAACTGCATATACAAAGAAAACCCTCCGTTTGAACAGAACCATCGATTCACTTCTACCTGCCAAGATTTGCGGCCTCAATTCGAACGGGTGAGCTAATGGCCAATGAAATCATGCCACATGGGTGTTTCTTGTTCCTTTGACTTTTCACGGCGTGGAGATACATTCTCACTTTTTCACCCATTTTGCCTTCAAAACCTTTGCATATGCAAATGCAAATACATACAAATGCCTTGGACACGTGGCAGCCCCTAGTTTGCCTTCCATCATTATGCATTTATCCCTCTATCGACCATCAGAATGAGCATGGATGAAGTCACTGATGGGTGAAGTCTTGCCGATCAGCCACTACATCTTTCTTTGCATCTATGGTTAAAAATGAGATTGTATGTATGTTCAATCAGATACATACAACGGTGCGGACCCCAAATATTCATGAAACAATCTAAATTCACCATCGGGTTCCACCTTGTATGTTTCCTTTGTATATCTCATTGTACATTGCATACATACAATACGCAATATAAAAGCCACGGACCTCAGTCACTTATCAATCAGATTGAAAAAACTTTCGAATCCAACTTGTATGTCTCTCATTGTATCTTTTCGTTGTATGTCGGCATATACAAGCACACATGCATACAATTCGCGGACTTCAACTTGAAATCCACCAAAATACATTCTCCTTCACATCTGGGCTTTGCATCTATTTGCTTGTACATTTCATTTGTATATCACACTTACAATGCATTATGTACAACCTACGGACCCCCAAATTTTATTTGCTGTATTTGATTTCTCCTTCGGGTCCGGATTGTATGTTTCCTTTGTATATCAACTTGTATGTGCAAACATACAATGCAGATATACAACTGGTGGGCCCCATGCCTTGTACATGACCCTTTGCACATTGTCTTGTATATTCGAACATACAAACCCACTTGCACATACCTATGGACCTGACCACCACTTTAGCCTGATTTGAAACTTCATTGAGATCCACATTGTATCTTGCCTGTTGTATATTTAAATATACAACACAACATACAAACCTCTTGATACAACTACAGAATCTGCGATGGATTATTCCAGGAATGTACCCAAACACACATACAAACCCGAAACGCCTCCAACAGTGGACCCCACCACTCAATTATTTGACTTGGATGTATCTTTGCTTCCTCATCAGCCTGTTGAAAAAACTTTTAGCTTGATTTCCAATGAGACTTGTCATGCTGATAGAACCTTTGGATGTTTTGCTTGTATGTGCATCATCCATCAGGGAAATATTTTACTTGGCTACCGATGCACATAGTCACACAGATATGACATTGGCGACAGGAAAAAGGGGGTTTACACTATACAATGGGGCTGGTCATTCTACAAACACAAAGGCTTAAGTCACAACTTAAGTGGTCGATGACTTGCTACAGGAGGTCAATGCTAATTTAAAAGATATAGAGAAAAAGACCTTAGGACTTAGAAATTTTTAGGGTTTTAATGAAACAACCTGTAGATGCTCCAACTTGAAACCCTAACCCTAGGTGGACACCACCATTGGCTCTGACTGGGGACGTGTAGGCACAAGGCTACAGTGAGAACTAGACTACTCCGGGGTAGACCAGGCAAAACACAAAATGTAAAACACCACCGACTATATAGGGTATATACAGACTATTCACACTTACTTTAGGATGTGCACTCAAAACATTGATTCATGAGAAATAAGGATTAAGGAACTGACCATGCATAGGCAATCCTAGTAGTTCACCATTTAGGGCCTAGAGAAAGTAGGAATCTTCTCCACGAGTATTGCTGATTTGATATGGGCCCATCCATAAGGGCTCAAATTTACCATACTTGCCCTTAGCCTAGCTCTTTGCATTCCAAACAAGGACCAAATCATTTATCTGAAACTTCCTTTCTATAGCTCTTTTATCAAACAAATATTTTATCTTCTATTGTCTCTTGATATTTGTCTTATGTGCTTCTCTTCTAATTTCATCCAATGAAACCAGCTGATTTATCCTCTCATTCATTGAGTCCTCAATCTCTTCAACATTTTCTTGTATGAATCTATAAACTGGCAAGAGATTATTCACAGGTAACCTAGCTGGTGCACCATACACTAACTCAAAAGGTGACCTTCCGATTGCTTTCTTCACTGTTATCCAGTCAGCCCATAGTGCCATCTTTAACTTTGAATCCCATGCGCTCTTATTTTTGTCTACCATCCTTTTGATTATTTTCATAAGGCTTCTGTTACTTGACTCGGCTTGACCATTTTCGTGTGGATGATATGGTGATGCATATGACAAATTAATTCCATAGTTGTTACAAAAGTCAACAAACTCACCAGATCTAAAGCACATGGCATTGTCTGTGACCATTTTGACTGGCACTCCAAATCTGATAATAATGTGTTCCAAAATGAAATCCATCACCACCATACTTGTAGCTTTCTTATTTGGAATGGCTTCAACCCATTTAGTAAAATAGTTAGTAGCAACCAAAATCCAACTATGTCCTCCACTTGATCTTTCTAAAATTTTTCCTATAAAATTAATTCCCCATTGCTGAAATGGAGCTTCTACGGTTATAGTTCTGAGGGGTAATTCACCTTCATATTTAAGTTTTCCTCAGAACCTTTGGCAGGGATCACATTTGCTTACCATCTTTTGTGTATCTGAGAAAAGGGTGGGCCACCAATAGCCTGCTCTAAGAATTTTGTGAGCTATTGTCTTGGCAGTGTAGTGCCCACCACACACTCCTTTGTGTATGTCACTTAAAATACTTGTAGCTTGATTTTCATCCACACACCTAAGTAGTACACCATCAGGATTTTTCCAATACAATTCTCCTTGAATAATTATGTATTTGATAGCATGTAGTTTTAAAGTCCTTTTCTGACTATCACTGAGATGGGAAGGACAATTCAAATTTTGTAAATAATACACAATATCCTTGTACCATCCAGATTCTAACATATTAACAACTTTATTATGAACTACATTTACCTAGCATGCCTCCAGATTTGATTTTGTCATCTTTTTAGCCAAACCCTGTCCCCTTACCAATTTTTTTATTTGTATTTCAATGTTAAACTCTTGTAATTTGTTAATCCACCTGCATCTTCTTCCTGTCACTTCTTGCTGAGTGAAAATATCCTTAACCACTGTATGGGGTATATATGCAACTATTTGAGATCCTACAAAGTATGGCCTGAAACTTTTGACTTCCTTAACCAATGCATATGTCTGCTTTTCCATGATATCTTATTTCAATTCAGCTACCTGCAATGACATGCTAAAGAAAGAAATGGGTTGCTCAAAACCCTCTTCATTTTTCTATAATAAACATGCAGCAATAGTGTGAAAAGAATCAAATGAGAACAACTGAAGTGGCTTAGAAAAATCAAGAGATTTCAACACAGGAACCATCTTTATAGCCTCTTTGATGTTCTGAAATGATCTAGTTGCTTCACTTTCCCACTTGATAGTTGCACCTTTCTTTAACATTTTAGAAATGTCCTTTGTAATCTCTGCAAATTTGGGAATGAATCTTCTAACAAAGTTAATCTTCCCAAAGAAAGACTGAATGCCCTTCACTATTTTACAAATTTGAATTCTGTCAATTACAGCAACCCTTTCAGGATCAATCTTGACTCCATCCTTGGAAATAATGTACCCCAATAGCTTTCCCTCTATTACTCCAAAAGCACATTTCTTTGGGTTAAGTGAAATGTCATATTCTAATGCCCTAATAAAAATCTATTCTAGATGCATGCAATGTTGCTCCACCTTCCTTGAATAAGCAGTTAAATCATCCTGATATACAACCAAAATTGAGTCAATCAATCCTGCAAAAGCAACATCCATAGCCCTCTGAAATGTAGCACCTGCATTTGTCAGTCCAAATAGCATTTTTACATAAACATAAGTTTCCCATGGAGTGGTAAAGGCAGTCTTGTACTATTCAGATTCTTTTACCTTCACCTGATTATATCCTAAAAATCTATCCATCATGGATAGAAGCTCACAACCAGTCACCTTTTGCAACATAGCCTCCATGTTAGGCAGTGGATAATTATCCTTTAAAGAAGATACATTCAAATTTCTGAAGTCCACACAAAGTCTTATATCACCATTTTTCTTTCTAACTGGGACAAGATTAGACACCCAAGTTGAGTGTCTAATAGGTCTTTGTTTTTGTCTAAACGGCTTAGCTCCAAGCTTCAAAGGAATCTCATGTAGGAATAAGTCTTTTCTATAATCTTTTAGGTCTTCATATGACCATGCAAAGACATGCTTGTATTTTTTCAACAATGCAATCAACATGCTCCTGATGTGTGGCTTGAGCTGTTTGCCAATATATACCTTTTGGGGGGCATGGTGTGTCCCCAAGTTTATCTCCTCTAAGTCATCCTTGTTTGTAGGAGATGCCTTTGTAACAAATTGGTCTCTATTGTCAAATGCTCTTTCTAAAGCAACCATTCCTCTGGGGATTTTATTTGTCTTAAGTTGAATTACTTCTTTCCCCAAAAGAGTTTCTTTTCCATCCACAACTTCTACAAAATTCTAAAAATCAATTTCCTGGTTCTCATACTCATCTATTCAGTGTAGGAACCTCAACAAGTCTCTACATCATCAAACACCTACCAATTGCATACATTATCTGGTACTGCAGGTCTAGGTTTAACTTCAACATTTGTAACATCAGACAGAGTTATATCATCTGGCCTAATGGCCACATTAGCTAAAAAATCTGCCATGAAATTCTTTGATCTTTCTACCCAATTTATTAAAAATGCATCAAACAATTCAATTGTATCCCACACAGCATGCTTATACTGTTTTAATCTTTTATTTTTTGAAGCATATTTATCTCTCACCTGAGAGACAATTAACTCTGAATCTCCAAACACTTTTAGCGTCTTAATCCCATGCTTCAAGGTAACATTCAATCCCAATAGCAGAGCTTCATATTCTGCAATATTATTTGTGCAGGCAAACTTTAGCAGGAAAGAAAATTTTAGAAGTTTACCTGTTGGAGACAAAAACACAACTCCAGCACCAGAACCCTCCTTTGAACAAGCTCCATCAAAATACATAGTCCAGAGACCCTGATGGTCAAGTTCATGAATGCAAAAATCTTTCTCTTTATCTCCTTGATCATCTGAAACAACTTTGAAATTCTCACAATCAGTATCCACAAAACAGATATGCTCTTCTAAATCTTGATCTTCAACCATTTCAAGTGACCTCTCTTCTCTGACTAGTTTGACATCTCTACCGTTCATTGGAATCATGGCATATGATAAATCTAACTACATACTTCCTCCAATTAATGCTGCCCATCTTCTTGACAACAGCATACCATGCTATGGCTTTATGTCAACTACTGTTATGTTCATTCTATAAGTCTTTTCTGGGTATACTGCTAGCATAAAATCCACATCCTTTATGATTCCTATGACTGGCACTTCCCTAGCATCCATTGCATAGCATTTTCCACATGCCTTATCTATTTTCAGTCCAGCTTGTTGCATGATAGACAGAGGCATAATATTTATTGATGCTCCTGAGTCAAGCATACAATTCTTGATTACTTTTCCATTGATAACAAGGGAGACATAAAATGGTTCAACCTGTGAAGGGCATTTTGTCATTGTCATCCCCAGATAGACTTCAAGAACCTCATCCTCGTCAATACATAAGGCTTGTTTCTTACCCTGAGTTTCAATATTCTTCTCGGCTTGACAAGCTACCCCTGAAATTAGAGACAATGCTTTATCCCTGAAATCTTCAACTTTCATCATTTCCATCAATGGAACGGAAACCTTTATCTAGGATAAAACCTGAGTTATGTCAAAGGGAGCATAATTTTGTATAACAGTTGTAGCTTGAACTGTGGTTTTGTTCTTATCTTGAGCTGATCTAGCCTTGATTTTAACGACCCTCTGACTGTCATCCATGGCCTGAGAATTCTTATTTTGATCCTCATTTTGAGGAACTTCATTTTCTAATCTTTGAGAATCATGACTTGGTTTTTGCTTAGAATTTTTCTTATTATTATTCCATCTCATCTTGTGTGGTTTAGCCCCTTTATGATTATACATTGGCTGATTTACAAAGGTGTCATCTGGTTAATGTGAATTACCAACCTGGGCCTTACCTCTAAGGTTATAATTGTTTTTGACTTGAGCCACTGCTACAGCTATGAGAGCTCTAATCTCTGCATCAGAAGGCCTTCTCAAGTTATTCAGAAAGATATGTGAGTCCTGAGCATATGCATAAATATCTTCATCATGGGAAATCTACTGGCAGATATGAGTCCCATAACTCATGCTTTCATCAACTTCATAAGAAAAATGCTCCCCATTTGTAGATAGCATATTGACATTATCATCCTGCATGTAATGTGGCTCATTACATTCATCACAAGCAACAACATTATTATACAAAGATTGAGCAATCATACATTGTGATTGTGAGTGAGGCATTTGACATATTATGCACCAAGGTGTATCATCAACAATGTTAACATCTTTCTTCAAAGGATTAGGTGTCTCCTTAACATTTTGAGTTCTTTGATTAGTGTTTCTATTTGGGAGAACTGGTTTACCGTTATGCCAATTAGTGTTATATGGCATATCATGCAATGATGGTCTCTTTTCTTGTCTTTGGTAAACCTGCCTTTCAGGGCCTACCCCTTTTTCATTCTTAGCAATTCTGTAGCTTACGTCTAACAACAGATGTCAATTTATCCAATTTCTCCTCAAAAGTAGATGTATTACCTTGAGCACTTTGAGACTTGTTTGGATTTTGTAGAATCTTTACATGATCCCTTCTGTTTGTCTTACCAGATACTTTCCTATTATTTTCAATAGTAGTTGCAATTCTAAAAGCATCCCTGAGGCTAGTAGGACCCTTATCTCTTAATCCATAAGTTGTTTTAGCATCAAAAACATTTATGTAGAGTACCACACACACTGGTTCATTAGGCTTCATATGAAGTGGTAATTTGTTCAACACTCTAGTGAACCTAGCATTAAAATTTACAACAGGCTCATTTGATCCTTTAGTAATACTAGTGAACTCATTTATAAAAAATCTTGGATCAGTTTTATCACCATATTGTTCTTTAAAAATCCTTTTGAAATCATCCCATGATGAGACACTCTGGTCAAGAAGATTTTTATACCATTCTCTAGCTTCATCAACTAAGGACTACATAAACAACTTCATAAAAACATCTTCATGTTCAACCTCAAAGTTGTCCATAACATTCTGAAAGGCCTTCAAATGATCTCCCCCTGACACAATATTGTTTCCTAAAAACTTTGGTATCTGAAGCCTTACATGTTTATCAATGGGATTAGGGTAACTAGGAATACCATTAAAAACTAGCTGCCTGAATCTATCCAACTGCATAGGCTACCTACCAAACTAATTAACATTTGCATTCCTATCAGCATTCTGATTTCTCACATTATTCAATGGTATCCTAACATTGTTTATATTTTGTCTTTGATCATTCTATTGATTCTAAGCTTCATTTCTTTGCAGGTTTCTCATCACATTTGCATTATCAAGAGTAGGAACTGAATCATGTTGAGCAGTCCTCAGAGCTTGCACTTTTTGTCTCATATCATCTCTAACCTTCACAACCTGCAAATATTCTAATTCAACCCTCAGGCTCTTGATTTCTTCAGCTAATTCTTCCTCTTTGGGCATAGAAGAGGATGGTCCCTTTCCATTTTGGTCACCATCATCATCCCTTAGGGAGTCAGTTTCTTCAAATCTATCAATGGGGTCTAAGAAAGGGCATTCCTGGAATGCCTCTGATCTCATTCTCAAATTAACACCTTGTTGTCTTTCATATACATGTTGGATTTCAGCTTCTGTGTTCAAAAAATAAGGTGTCATCTGCTTTGAAGATCATGGATTATCTTGGGTACTATCATTGTTTCTAGGGCTGAGAGAACCTTCATGACCGACTTGAATGGTCCCTTTTCTTCTATACATCATTTTTCTAGGTAATTCTTCAAACAAAGGATTACACAGGGATCTTCTCCCTTGCATACAATTTCACTTCACTGGTTGGGAGATTTTGTTCGGAGTCACCACCTACAACTAGGAATTAGGTTTCACCAGGGTTCTTACATAAAGCAGTCCCCAGTAGAGTCACCATTTTGTTGGGGTTCTCCTAGATCTGCATTAGGGTTGCCAGTTCCAATGCATGGGCAGATTCAGCCAACTAATATAGGAGGTTGCGTGAGCTGCCTCCCCTTCACTTCTAGTTTTGCCACACCAAGCGGGGTATCCCTACAGCTAAAGATTTTTCTTTGACTCACCCAATGATAGAAAGATTTAGCTTTACAACAATAGGCAGAATACTCTCATGTTTGGACCAAGATATGCAGGATAGATCACAAGGCTAGCAACATTCTTGGAAATATCTAACTGGTTGAGGATGAGAGTATGCAGGGGTCCTAATCCTACTCCTACAAACTAACAATATGGAAATTTGAAAGGATTGGTTTAGTGTTTTAGATGCAAGATAGGGGATTTTGGATCATAACTACTACACAGGGAGTAGACTAGTGCCTATCTCAGGGCAATAGAGTCAACTAGACATATACAAGTGAATGATTTGCATTGGCACTCAAGTTTCAAGGGGTTAGGACTGGTATTTGCCTTAAAAACACCACCCAAAATTGAGTATTTAGCCGCCTCTACTTATAGATATCCTAGCTGACATACATTCTTCCTCATACTTAACCTAAAACAATTTAATCCACTCCTTGAATGGAAGTCACAGATCAAGCATGCAATACAGAAGGTCTATATTCTAGAATCTAAGAAACCCTTAGCAACCAGATTCAAAAGAAGCTATGCATACAACAAATAGAGACAGACAACTAAAGACATGCAACAATACATTTTTCATATAAAACAACAATGAAACTATAAATTTGTGCAAGGTGCATTCAAAATGCAACACATAAACTCCAACAGAGATAGAACAGCCAAGAAAGGCTTTATTCTTTGTTATTTTCCCAAAAATTGCCCAAGTCTTCAACATCCCAAAAACGAGTAACACAATCCTCTTATATAGCCAAGATGTGTACTCAACAATTAATTACATGGTTATTCACAATTCGCCAGAAACACTGCACCATGGAATGGCACCCAAAACAATCAATGCAGCAGGTAGAAGAAAAGGCTGGGAGTGGTTGAACTCGAGACCCGTGCCGCCACCTGGGGATTTCCTTCTTCAATTAGGTAGTTGGCCCATCTATGTCTTCAACCATACTTCTGTAACATCTGCCATTAATGGCATACCAACTAATGGCATTCCAACTCGCGGCCTTGGGAATGCAGCAAACTACGTGCCTTGCAATTTTCCTACCTAGAAACAACTGCATATACAAAGAAAACCCTCCATTTGAATAGAACTGTCGATTCACTTCTACCCGCCAAGATCTACGGACTCAATTCGAATGGGCGAGCTGCTAGCTAATGAAATCATGCCACGTGGGTATTTCTTGTTCTTTTGACTTTTCACGGCGTGGAGATACATTCTCACTTTTTCACCCATTTTGCCTTCAAAACCTTTGCATATGCAAATTTAAATACATACAAATGCCTTGGACACATGGAGGCCCCTGGTTTTCCCTCCATCGCTATGCATTTATCCCTCCATCGGTTGTTAGAATGAGCATGGATGAAGTCACTGATGGGTGAAGTCTTGTCGATCAGCCACTGCATCTTTCTTTGCATCTATGGTTAAAAATGAGATTGTGTGTATGTTCAATCACATACATACAATGGCATGGACCCCAAATATTCATGGAACAATCTGAATTCACCATCAAGTTCCACCTTGTATGTTTCCTTTGTATATCACATTATACATTGCATACATACAATACGTAATATACAAGCCGCGGACCTCAGCCACTTATCAATCAGATTGAAAAAACTTTCAAATCCTTCTTTATCTCTCTCATTGTATCTTTTCATTGTATGTCAGCATATACAAGCACACATGCATACAAGCCGCAGACTTCAACTTGAAATCTGCCAAAATACATTCTCCTTCGCGTCTAGGCTTTGCATCTATTAGCTTGCACATTTCATTTGTATATCACACATACAATGTGCTATATACAACCTACGGACCACCAAATTTTATTTGTTGTATTTGATTTCTCCTTCGGGTCTAGATTGTATGTTTCCTTTGTATATCGACTTGTATGTGCAAACATACAATGTGGATATACAACTGGAGGGCCCCAGGCCTTTTACATGACTCTTTGTACATTGTCTTGTATATTCGAACATACAAACCCACTTGCACATACCTGCAGACCTGACCACCACTTTAGCCTGATTTGAAACTTCATTGAGATCCACATTGTATCTTTCCTATTGTATATTTAAATATACAACACAACATACAAACCTCTTGATACAATTGCAGAATCTACGATGGAATATTCCAGGAATGTACTGAAATGGAACATACAAACCCGAAACACCTACAACAGTGGACCCCACCACTCGGTTATCTGACTTGGATGTATCTTTGCTTCCTCATCGGCCTATCGAAAAAACTTTTAGCTTGATTGCCAATGAGACTTGTCATGCCAATAGAACCTTTAGATGTTTTGCTTGTATGTGCATCGACCATCGGGGAAATATTTTACTTGGCTACCGATGCACATAGTCACACTGATATGACATTGGTGACAGGAAAAAGGGGGTTTACACTATGTAATGGGGCCGGTCATTCTACGAACACAAAGGCTTAAGTCGCAACTTCAGTGGTCGATGACTTGCTACAGGAGGTCAACGCTAATTTAAAAGATACAAAGCAAAAGACCTTAGGACTTAGAAATTTTTAGGGTTTTAATGAAACAACCTACAGATGCTCCAGCTTGAAACCCTAACCTTAGGTGGACACCACCATTGTCTATGTGTTTGTGTTTGCAGGTTTGAGCATCTATTTCCTCATAGAATGAAGAACTTCTTTCCTCTCATGATATCTTCACTACAAGGTGACATTTATTGTGTTTGTGATCATTTATTCTTTTGGATTTGCCTCTGCCTCACAAGGGCACACACTCTCTATCTGACAAAGGTGTTTGGAAGACTTAAGTGTCCTTCCAGGGCTTGACTAAGGCAAGCTCCTAAACACCATAACCCCCTCCCAAAGTTTTCATGGTTGTAGGTTACAGGTTGACGATGCAGACAAAGTGAAAATGTAGGACATATTGGAGTGTCAAAATTGTAGAACAGAAGGAAAAAGAGCACCCTAGACTAGGGCACCTTCTCATTAGTCCTTGAAGTCCTATGATGGGAAAATCTCTGAAACAACAGAAACAAGTTACATACTAAATTTCTAGATCTTGACAAAAAGCAAGGCCTTGGACTTGGGCGCCCGCTCTTTTGTCCCACACTTTCCCACCTCAGAACCCTAAAAACAAGTGCATAGTTATTTCTTATTTTTACATCTTTTTGCAGAAGCATTTTCTGTAATTCGTCTGTTTACTGTCGTATTTGCATAATTAGGGTTTTATGGATAATTGAGCATAAGAGAAGGAAAATTGATAATCAAATACCCTAATCCAATCTTCCCTACATTCGTGAGTGACCAAGGACCTGATAGTGCTCCACCACTTGATCTGAAGGTCCTTGAATGTAATTGGTGAAAGGAGGATTCAAACCAAAACTAAATAATCCAAATTTTACTACATTACAGTAAGAAATCATAAACTGGATATCTATGTTAATTCAAGATTCATGTGTTGTTCAACAGTAGTCAGATGTATAATGAGTATGACTTGAACACACAGAAGCCAAATCAACGATGACTTGGGTGCAATGCCTAGATGTAACAAATGTTTTTCTCCTACTTCATCTATGCATTTAGATGGAGGAAATGATGCATGTTACCAAAACAACCACTGCCAATAGTCCAAGCAATGGCACTAAGAAGAAACTTGTGAGATTATTTCCTATAAGTGTGAAGATCCCTTTTGAATCCAATGGAAGTTTTTTCCATGAAAATTTGAAGAATGTTTGGGTATTTGCACCAACAACTATACAAAATCCATGGCAATCTGAAGAAGCTTGTGAATAAAATTTTTTAAGCCAAATTTAGAATTAAAAAAGTTTCAAGTTCAAAGAGCAACCTCTATGGAGCTTTGGTGCACTCTGATTGTAGGTGTCATGGGGCTGGCATCCCCATGCAGTACCACCCACACTTTACTTAGCTTGCCTTGTGTTCTAAGTTGTTCTAATGTCATAAACTATGCCTATACCCTAGGATGCCCTCCTAACATCCCACCAATACGCACTATAGAACTAGTACGCATTGCACCAGTTACCTTGGCTCATTCTCTTAGAAGTCAACTCTAAAGACTCTACCTCCCTTGTAGGTCGAGTCCACCCAAATCTCACCCAACACAAGAAGAACGCCCAAAATCAACCTAGTTGCATACCATCTCCCTAGCAACACTTGCCTACCTAGCACTTTCCTCAACAAAGAAGACCACACAAACTGGATCCCTAGATCACAACCACTGTAACCCAGATGATGTAGACCTTGCTTTTTTGGGACTAGTCCATCAACCCAAGCTCTAATAGTCCCATTCCTCTCAGGATCTCAGTTACCCAAATGGATCTACCACTTTACCTGTACTCCATGAGCACCTGTGAGTTCCTCCCTAGTCACCCATATTCTAAAGGCCAAATCACCCCCTTTTCTTGGGACTCAAGATCTTAGACCTCACTCTAGCATACCCCACATAAGGCAACCTTGAGTGTGCTCCCTACATAACACCTAGCTTCACATGTACCTTCTTAGCTTAACCCCACATATCCCAGATAGCTTCTCCAAGGAGTATAACACCCTCATGGACTCACCTAGCTCAACACAATTCATTTCCTATTGCGGATAACTCACCTCAGGAGTCATACCAAACAATATCCAATTATTCCACTTCATTAGTTTTTGGGATAGCCCAGCTAATCCACTTCATTAGACTTTAGGACCATCTAGCTACTCTACTTTACTAGACTTCGTGACTACATACCAGCCTCTACTAGTAAACCACACCTTTCCAAGGTACGAGGAGATTACTCTTCTTCATCCCTAAAATCCATATGGAACACCTAGCCTCCCCAGATAGGTGTTGGGAATACTCTTCTTTGTCCTTGGGGATAAGGTCCAACCTTGGCCTCCATGGATGACCTCTATCTGGAACCACCCAAATGATAGGTACCCCCTATAATAGTTATAAGTCCAAACACAAGACAACAGTAGGTTGGGAATCTAGAAAGTAACAATCACACAATTCAACATCACAATTAGATACCCCCTAGATTCTCCCCCACTCAAAAATGGTGACACCCTCAGTGCCAGTGTGTGGCATACCCACTCAATACACAAGATGATCCACCTTTTCTCAATGAATCACTTAAAATAGATGATGCCCTTGGTGTCAGACCATTCAGCCTAAGGACCATCCCTTACTCTGCACCTCGAGTTCACATCCTTCACTTCTTGCTCGCCAACATCCTTTCATCGTATAATTTTGATTACCTAGTGCCCCGTCAATAAGCACTCCACCTAAGCCTTAGTCCAACATGCAACTTCTCAATCATTTGTGCCAACTTCTCTTTGCCAACTCACCTCTATGACTAATGCCCAACTTAGTACATCACTGACTCGCCTGCCTGGTTCATCCTTCAAAAGTCCCCCGAGCTTGTCAATTCCCTTCTCTGAAGCTATGCATTCTCCATCCTAGTTGATTTTGACCAATAACCTAGTCATCTGCCAAGACCCTCCCCGATCTAACTAACCAACTTGTTATCCAATTGCCTTAGATAAGTGTCTTTGACACCATTTAGATGCAAGTGAGGTACTCTCCTTCCCCCAACTCGACTTACTCTATTTACTCGTTGGCTCAATGCCCCTATCACTAGCCTACACCCTCAACCTGTGATTATTCACTGAAGCACCAAGTCCCACAACTCATCACTCCAAAACTCACCACAAAGTCCCCCTTGCTATTCCCTAGTTCACCCAAGTTGATTCTAGTTTCCTTACACAATCCACTACTTTTCCCAGATTCTACCCAGAAAATCACATGAAACCTAACTAAATAGACACCATGCCCTATCCCTCATGGATTAGCTAGTATAACTCTTGATCCAATGCATTCACAATGTTTTCCATTACACTCCCAATGCTTTTTCCATAATGATTCAGTGTACAAGTCTAACCTGCTTGTCCTCATCTTCTTGCATGGATTTTATTTTTCAATTGTGCCCCCTTTTCTAAGTTCTCTGAACTCATTTCTGTGACTTGACCAAACTTTGGCTTTTGGAATCCATTTCCAACTTGATAGTGTCCTCATAGAAACTTGCCTCCAGACCACAACTTTCAAAGGCACCAATGCACTATAAAGGAAGGCTCCTCATCCAAGATACTTTTAAACTAATGGAGACTCAACCATCCATAGTGTTACCAGTGAGGGCCTTGCTCTCCACGCCACTAACATGTGAGAGTCTTTCTCCTGACTTTGTCGACTCATGATCCCTGCTCCAACTCATCTGTCCTGCAAGAACCTTTTCCTTGACTTCTCTAGAGTTGTTTAACCCATCTCTGATGGATCTCTAAGACAAGTATACCCTTCAAATGGTGACTAGCTACATCTTAACACTTTCCTCTAATCCCAAGCCACCTCAATGAATGTTGTTCAACCAAGAACCTACTCAGCAACCCAAATCTCAATATTGAACCTAATTCTGACACACACATAGCCTCATAGCCTCAAACACTAACCCATCTCTCTAGCTCGACTATCTAAGTATCAAATCTGGCTCTCCCAAAGATCTGCAACCTTGTGACAACTCCAACTCCAATCCACAAGGCTCTACATTCACCTTCCAAAGTTCTAATACTCTTCCCATTTCTTGGTATTGCTCGAATACCCACTATTAGAGCAATGAACAACTATGCTCTGATACCAAATGTCATTGGGCTAGCTTCCCAATGCGGCACCATGCCCACTTTACTTAGCTCGCCTTGCGATTCAAGTCATTCCAATGTCATGAACTATGCCTTTACCCAGGATACCCTCCTAACATCCCACTAATATGTATTGTGAAACTAGTTCGCATTGAACCAGTTACCCTGGCTCATTCTCTTGGCTCTCAACTACAAAGCCTCTACCTCCCTTGCAACTCGAGTCCACCCAACTCTCACCTAGCATAGGAAGAATGCCCAACATCAGCCCAATTGCATACCATCTCCCTAGTAGCACTCGCTTACCTAGCACTAGCCTCAACTAAGAAGACCACACAAACTAGCTCCCTAGATCGTAACCACTATCAACCCAATGATGTAGACCTTGATTTGTTGGGACTAGTCCATTAGCCCCGATCTCTAAGAGTCCTATTCCTCTCAGGGCCTCATTTACCCAAACAGATCTGCCATTTGACATGTACTCCATGAGCACCTATAAGCTCCTCCCTAGTCACCCACATTCTCAAAGATAACTCACCCCCTTGTCCTAGAACTCAAGGCCTTCAACCGCTCGCATTCCCTACATAAGGCAACCCTGAGTGTGTGCTCTACACAACACCTAGCTTCACATGTACCTTCCTAGCTCAACCCAACACATATACCAGATAGCTTCTCCAAGGAGCATCACACCCTCATGAATTCACCCAGCTCAACATATTTCCTTTCCTATTGCGGATAAATCACTCTCACCCTAGGAGTCATCCCAAACAATATCTAGTTACTTTGTTTCACCAGTTTCTAGAGTAGCCCAACTAATCCACTTCATTAGACTTTAGGACCATCTAGCTACTCTACTTCACTAGACTTCGTGACTACGTGCAAACCTCTATTGGTAAACCACACCTTTTGCAAGGTGTGGTGGGACTACTCTTCTTCATCCCTAAAATCGATGTGGAACACCTAACCTCCCTGCATAGGTGTCAGGAATACTCTTCTTCATCCCTTAGGACCTTATCCAACCTTGGCCTCCACCCATGGCCTCTATCTGGAACCACCCAGAAGCACCCCTATAACAATTATAAGTCCAAACACAAGACCATGGTAGGTTGGGAATCTAGAAAGAAATAATAACACAATTCGAAATCACAATCAAATACCCCCTACAACAAGTGCTTGGGAAGCAATATGTTTGAGCTAAGGGTTCCTCTTCCTTTGCAAAATGTTAACAATTTGTTGAAATTGAACTGGGGACCAAGCGATGGAATGGAACGATGTCGCAATAAGTTTTCTATTGTTGGTTTTAGAGATAATGATAATTCTTTAGTGGTAGATGGTTGGTGTTTTGTAGGTTATGCTGATGTGAAGGCTTATTCAACATGTAAGGGACAAATGCTTAGACCTAGAGAGGTTGTAATGTTTTCATTTCCTAGGAAGAATAGTAATAACAACGTTGCTACTAAGGGTGGTTCTAAATGTTGGGGGAGGGGAAGGCCTCCTACTTCCTTTTTTGAAAATCTGAGGTTTTCTATGAAGCAGTCTAGTGAGGTGAGTTTTCATAGCTATTTTTTTAAGATATATATTTTTTTGCAAACATTGAAATGTAGAAAGACTAGATGAAGCTAATTTTTTTAGGTATTATGTTAAATACTCTAAGATTTAGCAATGAATTAATAGTACATCATAATAAATTATAATCAATATAAGGTTGTAGCTAAAGGAATAAAGGTTTGTCTTTAGGGGTTTTATGTCAAGTGTCATAACAATTACTACTAGAAATCACTGTAAATCACAATAAATCATAAATGAAACTAAATGCATGACATCCAATAGCTACCTTTGCCCCATTCAATTCCATTCTCTTGATATCAAGTTAATAAACTCTTACTCAAAAGTTAATATGCTGACTCTCATAGGGGGAGGTTTCAAGTGGTTTAAAACTGTAATGTGGCATATTGTTGTTGGTTGTTTTCTACATAGATTTGGATCCTCTCTCTACTATAGATGTTCTTTTTGATATCTAGGAGGTTCTTTGCTCGACCTTCTTTTAGCTTTGTCACTCACTATATATGTAGTTGGGTGTATAGTTTGACACTAATGTTTAATGTGGGGAAAAGCCCCATTGATAAGGAAAACTCAACCATATGTCTAATGAGAAGATTATGTGTAAAATGAGAATGTTATAATTGCCTCAAAGATTTCAAAGGAGATACGGATAGAGGGGTGAGCAAAAAGGATTCATTTTGTGTCTTCCTTTTTGTGATTTGAAGATGATTGGAACAATCTTAGATGCTTCAACTGTTGGTGTGAATAGGGATTTTTTCCTAACTAGTTTAGTATTTCTTAGTTATTTTCCCCTTGTGTGAATAATTCATATTATTTAACTATTTATTAGTTAAATAATATTCACACATCAAATATAATTCACATGTTAAGTTGACTTAGTGAGTCTCCTAGATGTTTCTAGTTGTTTCTAGTTGTGTCTAGTTGTTTCTAGTTGTGTCTAGTTGTTGATAGTTGGCAACTTATCCTATAGTTGTCACATCTCATAGGATTAAGACACTTGTCACATGACTACAACATCTTATCTCTCAAGCTTGTCTTTTGTAAGCAAGGCATATCATGTATATTGTAAAAATATTTTTGTATTCATTAATAGAATAGAATTATTCTCTCATTTGATCTCTCTTGTGCTTTCATGAAGTCCTAGATCTTGGGTGGCTCCAATCATAGCCAACTCTAACATCAACAACTGACTTAATGGACATTTTCTTCCTATGAGGACTTCTTTTAACTCTAAACATTGGTGTCATCTCATTTCCCCTCTATGCATCCAAACCTTCATAGTGTGGCTATAACCTTATGTGGGTTCATGGTACTTTAACTCTTAAAATTGTTAGAAAAGACACAACAAATGATTTATTTACTAGATTTAGCATCACTTACTCTTGGAGTAGCACTTGTATTCACTTGATTTATGATGAGAGATACAAGCTGGCTATATCCATATAGAATGGGCCTATTGTCTCATACCTTTGGTCAACTAGGAGAAGGGCAAGAGGGGTAGTGCAAAGCAACTCCCAAAAATCTTGGACTTATGGACAATATACTCCTTTCTATCAAGTTAGTGTAGGTCTTGCTTCACACTTATTACAAGGTTATAAATTGAATGATTAAGTAGACTTCTTCTTGCTAGGTATTATTTTAAGTGTGAAGCTAGACTAACAAGTACTACATTGTAATTACTTGTACAATGCCTAAATTCATACTAAAGGCACTATAAGTAAACTTACTTTTATATAAGAACTAAAGTTTGCTTGCACATATTCATCATCTTAAATTGGCATGTTTCAAGTAGACTTTTATGATTAAACATTTGTGATTGGCTCTTAATATAAACTTTATTTGTGTTGTGTACAACTTGTACATGAATAGTTATATGTTCCAAAATTGCACTCAAAGTTTGTCTAAGTTAGTTTGTTCCTCAACAGATGATGCTATTTTTCATCCTCTTCCAAATTTATTTAAATTGTTTGGCAAATAACCTATTAAGAATGTAAATTCTTTGAAATTTGACAAGATGTGTTTGAGGCTTGTTCTATAATATGATTCTTGTCTAGATGACTTGAAGTTTTGGTCTTTGGAAAGAACATTTACATGTAGAAAGAAAAAAATTAAAAAATAAGCAAATTTTGAAGATCATCCAAAGATATGTTGTTCAAAACCTAGGTACTTTCGTTGTATCTTTTGATGATGATGATCGATAGAAATCCTCAAGGCTTATGAATAAGTACATGTATTCAAGTTCTTTAGTTTTTAGGATGATTTCACTCTTGAATATTTTTAGTTAACCTGGAAACAATCTCTAGATACTAGGGTACAAGAAAACTATGTTTAAATTTTATGTTTCCCCATCTATGGCAACCTCTTTCTTCTTTAAAGGTTACTGTGCTTACTGGTATGTGATTTGGAGGTAATTAACCATATAAAATCTTGATTCTTATCTTGTCCATCATTAATTGAATGCCAAATGACAACACATTGAACACAAAAAATCTCTCCTTGTAGGATATTGACCGACCTTGTGTTCTGTAGTGTGAATTGTCCCCATATGAGAAGCAAGCTTTGTAATGGATGTCTAAATTGGAGAAGGGAATAGAAATAGGGGAGGCAATAAGAACTCTTCATCCCTGTTGGGATGGATATCATCTTGAATACAAGTATGAAGTGTTCAAGCTTGAAGTAAGGCTTTCCATTTTATTACATTTGATTAAAATATTTAATGTTTATTGATAAATGTATTAATTCATTTTTAGGGGATGCCACCACTGAATTTCCCAATGCCTTGCAACTAACTTGAGGAGGGGTATTTCATGTTTCCTTTGATCTATTAAAGAAATCTATTTTTTGATATTAAGATTTTGGTAGATGGCATGTGCCTTGGAAAGCATACCATGGCAATATCACTTCTTGAAAATATTGGTAAAGGTGGTGCAAGTGGTGTGGTTTCCTATTGAGTCATTCAATGAGAACAGTTATAATGAAAGAGTAGTTGCTGATCCCTTTGAGATGGGTGCAGTGCTCAAATCACCTCTATGCCCCAACTAAAGACAAATCCTAAGTATGTTGAAGAAAGAAATCACCATACTACATAAAGGAGGGGGCAAACTTATAGTATGCCCCACGACATTGCTTGCTTAGTGGAAGGTAAATAATAGACTTTTCAATCGAACACATTAAACTTTGAATTCACAGAATGTTGTTTTGTATTAAGCATCTGGTAACAAAATATAGTTTTTTATAAGAAATTTTGAGGAAAGATGAGATTTTAATGAGCTAGAAAGGATTTTTGAGAATTTATTTGGACGAAATATTGCATTTTGTTTAGGGAAAGGATTTTTTTTGAAGAAAATGGGAAAAGACTACATTGATATAAAATGAAATGGCTCTTTTTTAAAGAAGTTTTACATTTTGATAAGGTACACATTTTTTTGGGCTTAAAATTAAAATATTGAGAATGAAAATATGTGTTATAACATTGATTTTAGTTGGACAAATAATTAAAAATGTAGTCTTCTAAAAATCTAATATTTTTCTAAGCTTGATTCTTCATTTTTATGTTGATTTTAGTGGTGTAGAGAATGAAAAAATCAAATTTGGAAAGATCTAATAAACCCATATTCCTGGTTTTGAAAATATGTGGTTTTGTAGGATATTGTGGGTATTTGGGGGTTAGATTTAGTAATAGATAATATGGGGTAATTAGATGTTTTAGGGATGATGGGGGAGTAGAGAAATAGGGTAAAAATTAATGAAGTTAATGCTTGAATTAGAGAACTAGGGCAAAGAAGGAGAAAATTGGAGCAAAGATTTTTTTTTGTATTTATGGAAATTTACGTGTGGCTTGAAATACTAGAGGCTTTTGAGATTTGAAGTGAATAAATTATGTTAGTGAAATAATTTGATATGCAAGAGGGACAAAGTGGGTGCAAAATTTGGGAAGAGAAGTGAAATAATTTGATACAGAAGGGAAAGGAGTGAAGCAATCTTGGCAACATTTAGGACTCTAATTAGATGTTTAAGGCAAGAAATGAATAATCAGGGAAAGGATTGGAAAATAGTGAAGATGAGGGAGAAGTAGGTTAAATACATGTGTGGTTTGTAGCATGGAAACAATTACTACTGTCAGTTAGATTTTATAAAATGGAGAATGACAATTTTTGAGGCAAAGTTGTCACAGGTTCGTGGATATAAAAGGAAATCTGTAGAGGAAGCAAATAAATTGACTAGGGTTGCAATTAGTTTAGATATGTTGAGTGTTAGCTCTAAAGACAACTTAGATTTAGATCCAATGAGGACCACAAATTTTTTATATCCATTTTTCTCAAAGAAGAGGATATATAGAGTTCAGTAGACAACATGGGGCACTATCTAATTGCCTCTCCCAACCCCCATTTCTTTGATGACCTCTTCCACTAGGCCAACTAGTTTTTCCTCCCCCACTTTGAGGGGCCTTACCTAATAAATGTTTAATGATAAACATGGAATGCGATAGAAAAAACCTTTTCTTAATGATCATGGTAATAAGACCAATTATTGTTGCATTTAATAGAAAAGATAAAACAAGTACACACAAAAAGGAACCAATTCCCTCCACACACGATGACCATGTTGCAGTGCCCAAGTCTCTTTATTTCTTGCTCATCTTTCACCATGGCCTTAAAGGTATTGTAGCATGACCTCTAATTATTCAAATCTTTTACCTCCATCCACACATCACTTAGCTTCCTCTCTCTCTCTCTCTCTCTCTCTCTCTCTCTCTCTCTCTCTCTGTGTGTGTGTGTGTGTGTGTGTGTGTGTGTGTAACTTGTATTCCTTCCCATTGTGGTCAATACTTGTGTTGCACTTGGGGATGATACTCTCTGTTTCTCTCTCTTCATCAATATTTTCATTGATGTTACCTATATTAATTTCATTCTCCCACCTATATTAATTTCATTCTTAGCTTTAGTATCTTTTGACAACATTGAATGAGAATGTTTTAATGTTTATATTAAACTTATTTCTTCTTGTAATTCCTCTATCCTATTGTGGAGAGCTTATGTCTCTTACCATGGAATGCAAATTGAGATGAAGAGTCTTGGTTTATGTCCTTACATTCAATTAAATGCTATGTGTCACTTGATAAACACCTACATTCATATTCACAAGTTTATCTTTATAGAGCCACTTAGCCAGAGAAACAACTGTCACTACGAGTGAACCCCCCAAAAAAATCCAAACCCCTGGCCATAAAAACAAAGAATAGATACTTATTTAAAGATTTAATTTTTTAAATATAATTAGTTGATACACTTTTATATGTGAGCATTTAGTGCTCAGAATTGTCTCATGCTAGAAAAAAAGTTCACACCAGAAAATTTTCTAAATTTGTCAGTTGTTCCTATCGGCGTATTCCTTGAACCACCTATGGGTGCAAGTGCTAGTTATTAGTACCTGCCTTGACATGGGTACTAATGCATTCAATATGCAGAACTGTTGCATTAGTGCTCTCAACTGTTGACCAATCATATACTTTTATTTTTCTTGTGACTATAGTTTGTAGTCTTTGCAAAAAAATATGATAGGTTGTGAGATTTCACCTCTTATTGTTGCCTTCACATGAATGTGAATCGAGGCAAGAATTAAATGTGGTAGTAAATATCAACCATACCTACAATTAAATGAAAGGAATATGGCCCATACTCTTAATCAAATCAAATTGAAGTCAGTGTTATAAAAGTCAATATTTCATTAAATGTAAAGAAGACACTGCTATAGGTAATCTTCTTGGATCTCATCTTTAACAGTTAGAAATCAGATATTAAGATTTGCTTTGATTTTGGTTTTTTTGGTTGTTTTCACATAAACAGTAAGCTCTTTTTTGTATAGTCTACAATCGTTGCAGTCTACCAAAAGAGAACGGTTTTACGCATTCTTTGAAAGAGGTAACATGGTTCGCGAAAGAATATTGGCAGGGTTGAAATCGTCCTTCAAGAGGACTCAGTAGCAGGTGAGATTCATCATTTGCTTAAAAACCCCTTTCGAATGAGTGTGTTTTCAGAAAAATATGTCAATATAGAATATTACCGTTGGATTTTTTCTATTTGGGGATGATTTGTTAGTCTGACTAAAGTCCAATATTGTTCAAATTTGTGTATTTTGAAAGCAATTTGTGAGTCTTCTGTAGTGGCTTAACAAAGAAAACCATTTGCCAGTCATCCATCCAATTGAGGCGATCTTCCAGAGACCATAACTTTTGTAACCTTTGCTGGAGATTGCAGGAGCTTTTGGTCAGAATTTACACTTGCCAAGAGCACCGATCATGGGTCTTTACATTTGGTGCTTAATGTTAGATATTGTCATACATGTAGCAAAATATTTAGAGATAAAATCTGATTCATTTCAGATTTTCATTCGTCCTTGTCATTTCTAACATTGTTTGCTCCCACATTCTCATTTTCTAGAATTTGTTCAAGATCAACAATGAACTTTTAGAGACGCAGGAGAGTTATATGTATGTACAACCAACATAAGTATAATGCTAATATTTAACAGATCTACCTAATGTTTACTAGAAACAAAACTGCTCGACACATGGTTGGTTTCGCTTGGGTCAACCTGGTATAAGCAGGGTAGGAATAGAAATTTCTTTACCGCCATGGGGAGTTTGAAGAGATGAATTACATGGGATCTGTTGAGTAGGTTTCATAAGAACATTGCTCGCAGGATTCCCACTGTTAGGTGCCATGATGCATCAAATTTTTTTAATACGCCGATAGGAACAACCGACGACTTTAGAAACTTTTCCTGCGTGACATTTTTTACGGCGCGAGACAATTTCACGAGTACTATAAAGCTGACATATAAAAGCCTGTCGGCTAATGTTTTTAATTGTTATCTTGCACCATAGGTGCGACTATAACCTTCATCTACAAATCTGTCTCTGAAGTCATCTGTTACTTTAAGATCAATTTCTTTGATTTTAAGGCGTTCAAAGACTTCTTTCAGCATTATAGCTGCAATGTCTTTCACCTCTGACTTAGTGAGTTGTCTAAAAACAATTGTCTCATCTAGTCGATTCAAGAACTCAAGGCGAAAATATGCCTTCAGCTCTTCCAAGACAAGGCTTTTGATTCTTGTGTAACTGTTATCGTGTTCATCTTCTTCAAATTGAAAAAGGAATCCAGATCTACGACCGCCCTTCTCAATCACGCTACTACCAACATTAGAAGTCATGATCAATAGGGTATTCTTCGTACCTTTGCTATCTGTCAGTCTTCCATCTTCAAGGATTTGAAGCATCATGTTAAAGACATCAGGGTGAGCCTTTTCAATTTCATAAAAGAGGACAACACTATAAGGGTGCCGCCTAACAGCTTCAGTTAGCTGGCCTCCTTCACTGTATCCCACATATCCTGGGGGTCAACCAATCAACATCGAAACAGTGTGTCTTTCCATGTAAAAATCATTATAGGATTGATTACTTTTGCTACATTAGAAAATGTTTTATATATTTCAATGCAAGACTAAAAGTCATTGAACTCTTCTTACGCTTAACTTCTAATGGGATCATATTTCTAATTGTCTTACAACTTTTCTTTTTACCAAAATCCAAAAGCGAAATGGTCATCCTAACATCAACAATGATTCTTAGATATCGCTTATATCTAATTTCAAGCCCTTGTTGCAGGTAGTTGGTTCATTATACTCATGTTAATGATTATCTTGCATCTGCAAACTATCTTTTGTCAAATATTATAATCTTTTTTACCAGATGATCAAACATATTTTCGCTACAATTAATATATAGTTTTCTTATTTTTGTATATGTTATTCACCATATACATGTAATTGGAGTTATCTGTTCTTCTGTGTCATGATACACACTATTTTCTAAGTGGCTAGAATGTATATTTCCTCCACTCTGTTTTTATTTCCTCCATCTTGTAAAAACTCCTTAGTATATTGTAACAATAGTTTCAGTTCTCTGTAACTTCTGCCAAAGTGTTAAGAAGGCTTATTTCATGCCACGTAACTTTTGTAGGATATCAAAAAAAAGAATTAATTCCTTGTCAAATAGTGGTTGCATAGATTTATTACAACTGACGACAACAACAAAATTGGTCTATAAGATGACAGAGAAATTGCTAGACCAACCAAACAATGAAGGCTATGCAAAATATAATCAACCTACAATAGGTTGGACCATCAGTCCTACACACTTAGAAAATTGAACAAAAGAAGTAAAATATGTAGGTGTTAGAAAATGTGGAAATGGTTATTACAGAGCACAAATCCAAAACTCTAATTACAATGAACCTAAATGGCTAGGTACCTTTGATACAACAGAAGATGTTGCATATGCTTATGATAATGTAGCTATATCTATCAGAGGTATTAACACCAAGACTAATTTCTCATACAAAAATTTAGAGGCATGCAAGAACATTGGCATACATCTCATTAACATCCCTAAATATAAAGATGTTAGAAAAAGTTGATGGGGTCATTACAGTACAGAAATCATGGACCTAAACTCCAAGAAACGTCATTGGCTTGGAACATTTGATACAGCAAAGGAGCTGCATATGCCTATGATATTGCAACCATTTCAATGAGAGGAATTAAAGCCACTACAAATTTCATTCACATGACTGCAAATACAAGTAAGTTCATTTCTAATCAATTCATTCATCATTTACCTAATTTCATTTCTCATTCAAAATTGAGTACAAATTATACTAACCCTCTCAATATCTTGCAAGATGCTTGCAATGATTATACATGCAGGAATTCAAACATTGAACATTCTTCACTTGATGGTAAAATGGACAACTCTAGTGAGCAACTAAAAAACAATTCCTTGCAAGCTTCAATAGCAACGATAGAGAACAATCAACAATTTCTTCTAGGTTCTTCAAACAATTTCCAACTATCTGTCTCTCTTCCTATAGGCAGTACAAACAATACAATGAACACTGCTATTCACAACTCCTCTGTCTCAGTTTTCCAATCTCTGCTTCACAACAACAACAATATTAATATAGAAACATGCTTGTTGGATGAGGTGATCCAAAAGTTCCTTCCTAAATAGGAACAAATAAAACTCAAGAAATACACCATGACATTTTAATACAAGTCATTGGTTTATGTTTACATACTATTTTCTATTACAATGTCTCGTTCCAATGCATTCATGTCTATCACTTCTACTACAATACATATACAAACACAAACATATGGCAAGTACTAGCCACTACGTGGCACTTGTTTAATTTTGAGACTTTATTGTAGGTTAGCAAGTCAATAAACTTTTTTCATGATCTCTTATAAAATGTTAGGCCTCTCTATTGACCCAATGCCACTTTCAAGTTTATAGGACATTCTAGATAAATTGTAATTGGCATAATTATTGCACCTCCTTTGGTACAAGTACTAGTTATTAATATTGACAAATAACCACAAAATTAATGATATTGAAATAAAATATAATTAAATAATTAAAAGTTACTTATCTTTTATATTTGTTTAATGCTTTTTGTATTCTCCAAAATCTTATCAATTGGATGTCTGGAATTATTGTGATTGTTGAAGATGTCATAAAAGGAAAAAAGAAAAATTGTGGTTGTAATCCCTCTACTTAAATATCATCCATTTCAATGGTCAAACAGTCAATAGTAATTTTACACCTCATCCACAATAAAAATGGTAAATATTTGTCTAGTTAAAATTAACCTTTGACTATTAAAGTGATGATGTTTAAGAATTTTCACAAGGCTCTTGGGTCTTCCACATGCGTTCTTCTACAAGGTGGCTTCACCTCTTAATTTTTCCCGCCTTTATTCCACGCGGTTTCGTACGCCAACGACAGTCCCCCAATCTACGCCTTCGATCATTTCTGCCACAAATCACTTCACGCATTTGGTCATTTCTTATCTTCATCACCGACTCCCTCTTCTCTTACCAATCACAAAGCGCTTCACCTACCACCATCCTTAGCCTTCATTAGTCCTGCTTTGATTGCTCTCCTCTAGTTGTTTCCGATTTTTTGAGTTCGATTTACCATGGCATCTACTTCTACTCCTGCTGATCGACAAGAGAGGGAATCTACAAACCCTTCACCCTCTCCATCTACTTCTGTAATATTATCATCCCCATGCTTGTGTACTTCATCCTGCTTTGACTGGGTTTCTTCCTTTATTCCATGGCGTTCAGTTCAATCCAAATCCATGGCATCTACTTCCACCCCCGATCTTATACGACAGAATGAGGTTAAGGCTGGTGTTGAAGGAATAATCGAACCATCTGCATCTACTTCCACCACTGATCGTATACCAGAGAACGAGGTTATGGGTGCTAACCTCGCACCTTCTTCTGGATAAGAGGTTATGGGTGCTTTTGAAGGAATCGAAGCATCTGCATCTACTTCTACCACTGATCTTATACCGGAGAATGAGGTTATGGGTGCTTTTCTTGGAATCGCACCATCTGCTCCTACTTCTGCCTTAACACAAATGCAAAAGCCGCGCTACGATGTGTTCATCAATCATCGTGGACCAGATGTGAAACATACTCTAGCTAGCAGTATCTATAATGTCCTCAACAACTTGAAGGTGACAGCTTTTCTCGATTCAGAGGAGTTGGAATATGGTGATTTCTTGCCCGCAACATTAGAAGCAGCAATGTGCAGTGCCTCGCTTCACATAGCAATTTTTTCTGAGAATTATGCAAAATCAACCTGGTGTTTGGCCGAACTGTCATTTATGCTTAAAACTGGCGCCAAAATTATTCCTGTTTTCTACCATGTAGATCCTGCTGATCTCAGATGGGCAAGTCGAGGGAAAGGAAAGTATGCTAAGGCCTTTGAGGAGCATGACCACAAGGGTAGAGCCACCCTGGCACAACTTCAGGAGTGGAAGAGGGCACTCCACGTCGTCTCATATTACAATGGTCAAATCATTAAAACGAATGAGTAAGTACCACGCAATCGGGCTCTCTATCTTGAAAACATATGCATTCTGAAAGAACAGGCCCAATAAACACCAAAAATAGGGCAAAACATAATAGCAGTGAACATAGCAAACGCAGGGCAAAACGGAGTTAGATAACTTAGAAATATATATTCATCTAACTTGCATTACATCCAAATGCCGTGTCTAGTAGCAATCCAGATGCTATATCTAACAGCTATCCGGATGCTATATTCAGCAACCATCTAAAGGCTGTGTACAATAGCTCTCTATAATCACATATATATAGTTATAGAACCTTTGAAGCCTAGAAGCTTCTAGCTTTCTAGAAAACTCTTAAACCTGGAATGTTCTTTTCTAGAACATATCTTACAATATTCTTTTCTAGAACAGCTCCAGGAATGCTCTAACTTGTGGAAGGCTCTAGAATCATTCTACAATTTTCTAGACAATCTTAATCCTTAACATCCCCCCTTAAGATTGGCTAGAATAATACAGAAAAAATACAAATGAGAGGGGAACATTATATCACTATCCCCCCTTAATGTTCACCTCTAGCATACCAAGCATTCTTCGATCAGAATCCTCTTTCATGGCTTTCTCCCATTCTTTCTTTCCTCTAGCTTGCTCATATGAGATTGAGACTTCAAGCCTTCAACACTCATTATCTTTTGTCTAACTGAAAAGTCATCTTCATCATCACAACCAATAATACCTCTAGCTTGTTCCAACTTGCATTTTTAGCAATATAACAGCCCTGCGAACAAAAGTCACTCTAGGAATATACCAGCCATGTAAACAAATCACTCCAGTAATATCTCAGCCCTGCAAACAAATCACTCCAGCAATACACTTCTAACTAAACCTCTAGCTGAACTAGAAAACATTCTAGCTGAACCTCTTGATGGTCCTCTAGCTGAACCTGGAAAACATTCTAGCTAAACCAGGAAAACATTCTAGTTGAACCTGGTTGAAACTCTAGCTGAATTGGGCTGATCCTCTAACTGAATCTTTTTTTTTCCAACAATCCCCTCAGCGTTACCCAAGGGGATTCAAACCCATAACCTCGCTTTGATACCAAGTGAGAACAGGCCCAATAAACACCAAAAGACAGGGCAAAACATAACAACAATGAACATAGCAAACACAGGGCAAAACAGAGTTAGATAACTCAGAAATATATATTCATCTAATTTGCATTACATCCAAATGCCATGTCTAGTAGCAATCCAGATACTGTATCTAACAGCTATCTGGATGCTATATCCAGCAACCATCCAAAGGCTGTATATACCACAACTCTCTCCAATCACATATATATAGTTATAGAACCTTTGAAGCCTGGAAGCTTCTAGCTTTCTAGAAAACTCTTAAACCTGGAATGTTCTTTTCTAGAACATATCTTACAATATTCTTTTCTAGAACAACTCCAGGAATGTTCTAATTGTGGAAGGCTCTAGAATCATTCTACAACTTTCTAGACAATCTTAATCCTTAACATCCCCCCTTAAGATTGGCTAGAATAATACAGAAAAAATACAAATGAGAGGGGAACATTATATTACTATCCCCCCTTAATGTTCACCTCTAGCATACCAAGCATTCTTCGATCATAATCCTATTTCATGGCTTGATCCCATTCTTTCTTTCCTCTAACTTGCTCATATGAGATTGAAACTTTAAGCCTTCAACACTCATTATCTTTTGTCTAGCTGAAAAGTCATCTTCTCCATCATCACTACCAACAATACCTCTAGCTTGTTCCAACTTGCATTTCCAGCAATAGCCCTGCAAACAAAAATCACTCTGGCAATATATTAGCCCTGTAAACAAATCACTTCAGCAATATCTCAGCCCTGCAAACAAATCACTCCAGCAATATCTCTACCTTGCAAACAAATCACTCCAGCAATACACTTCTAACTGAACCTCTAGCTGAACCGGAAAATATTCTAGCTGAACTTCTTGATGGTGCTCTAGCTGAACCTGGAAAACATTCTAGCTAAACTAGGAAAACATTCTAGCTAAACCTGGTTGAAACTCTAGCTGAACTTGGGCTAATCCTCTAGCTGAATCTTTTTTTTTTCCAACAATCCCCTCAGCATTACCCAAGGGGATTCGAACCTGTAACCTCGCTCTGATACCATGTGAGAACAGGCCCAATAAACACCAAAAGACAGGGCAAAACATAACAGCAACAAACAGAAAAGAGGCAGGGCAAAACATAGTTAGATAACTCAGAAATATATTCACCTAACTTTCAATACATTACATCTAAAATGTTGTGTCTAGTAGCTATCCAGATGCTACATCTAATAGCAATCTGAATGCTGTATCCAACAACCATCCAAAGGCTCTCTATTCAACAACTCTCTCCAATCACATATATATAGTTATAAAACCTTTGAAGCCTGGAAGCTTCTAGCTTTCTAGAAAACTCTTAAACCTGGAATGTTCTTTTCTAGAACATATCTTACAATATTCTTTTCTAGAACAGCTCCAGGGATGTTCTAGTTGTGGAAGGCTCTAGAATCATTCTACAACTTTCTAGACAATCTTAATCCTTAACACATTCTTTCTCTCAACTATGTATTTACCTTCGGCATAATCACCTGTTAAGTATTTTTTTTCCAATGTTTTTACTTGTTCAGCGACGAGATGAGGCTGCTGAAGAACATTGTGAGTTGTGTTTTGAAAGAAATAAAGAATGTGCCATTGGTGGTTGCAAAACACCCTGTTGGTCTGAAGGAAATAGTGGAAGACTTTAAGGTGAATACACTTCGATCTGCCTATGGTGATTAGGTTGTACAAATCGTGGGAATTTGGGGCATGGGTGGTGCCGGCAAAACCACCCTTGCAAAAGAGTTATACAATGAAATATCTTCTTCGATGGAGAGGTCCAGTTTTGTGTTCGATGTTCGAGATGCCGCAACCAAAGGCCTGTTACATGAGAAGCAGAAAAAACTCCTCAATGACCTTGGAGTTCAAGGTGTAGAATTTGACAATATCGAGGAAGGCATGGTGATTCTTTCAAGGGGTTTGAGATCTGTTAGGGTGTTGATTGTTCTCGATGATGTGGATAATGTGGAGCAACTCGATGCTCTTTTGCCCACAAAAGGCAGTCTTGAAAGGGGTAGTCTCATCATTGTCACCACACGGGCATATGACGTTCTTAAATCTTGGGGCATCTCCTCCATATACAAAATGAGACAACTAGATCCATTGTATGGAAAGCAGCTTTTTTGTTGGCATGCTTTTTTAAAATCCTGTCCACCGGATGGATTCAGGGAGCTTGTTGAAAAGTTCGTAAAAGAATGCAATGGATTACCTTTGTCTCTCAAGGTATTTGGATCACAGCTATACGGTGAGCCACGCAAAGAGTATTGGGAGTCAGAGTTGCATAAGATCTCAAGAATATTACCTGATGATATCAAACAGAGGCTCAAAATAAGTTATGATGCCCTTGATGATGAAGAAAAAGAGATGTTCCTCGATATTGCATGTTTCTTCATTGGAGAAGAGTGTAGCTTGGCAATTGAAGTGTGGAACGGATTAGGGTGGAGTGGTCTGCGCAGTTGGGAAAGGCTCTTGCATAAGTGTTTAGTTGAGCTTGACAATGACAATCACATAAGAATTCATGACCACTTAAGAGATTTGGGAAGGGACATTGCAAATAAACAATCGCCCTACCGAATTTGGTTTCCTCATCAGATTATTAACGTTCAGAAACAAGAAGAGGTAAGGTTAATAGATAAGTTTTAATTGCCTACTAAAGTTAATTCTTTTTCATATTGTATCACTAATCAATGCAAAGAAACCTTTTTGTTTACACATAAATGTTTGTGCCCATGAAGTTTTTTTAATTTACAGTTAAACAGTAGTATTTGAAGACAATCTGGCTAGGTAGACCTATTTTGCAATCGAATAACCTAAACAACATAGCTATTTACTCAAATAGTATGTTCTTGAACATCAAACAAATTTATTTTGCAATCGATAGCCTGAACAACATAGCTGTGTTAGCTCTTCTATTTTGTAGTTTTTGATTTTATATGTTTTTTTTCCCTCTTCAGAAAAGAATCGGTATTCGAGGAATAAGGGCCACCTCAAATCAAATAGTGTGGAATCATTTTACGGTTTGTTTGCCTGCGTCTTTTGTTTCTCTGCTTCCTTATAGTAATTTTAATTGTTTGTGAAAGTTTTTAGCTTTATTTTTTTTTATTTTACTTTATTTTCTGAATATTTTTTTTATTTTTTTATTCAGGAAATCATAGAGCCCTTTCCATTTATGGTCAAAATAACTCCGGGGTTCGATGGGTTTCACGTTTGTTGCTCGCACGGGAAACTCATGGTTAACACAAATGGAGGAGTTTGGTCACTCGCACCCTCTTTAGTTGGACTAAAATTCTTAGTGATTAGAGGAGATTATTTTAATAAAGTAATGGGTGAAGTATCAGGAGAGCTGCTCTGGCTTCGCTGGTTCGAAATTGGGCAGCGAAATCTTCCGTCAGGGCTTTCATTGAAAAAGTTGAGGGTTTTAGAACTCTATGAAGACTATGAAGGTGAACATCACTTAGAAGAGCTGTGGGGGGAAACTGAAGGCGAGGTAAGTAGCGTCCATCTTACCTAATTTAAATCTATATTTCAATCTTTTTATAATTTCAGTATGCTTTACGATCTCCACTCGGCAATGTGCTGCAGGCACCTGTGGAGTTAAGGGAGTTGCTTATTTCTAAATGCTACAAATTTCAAGGTTTTCCAAATTCAATAGGACATCTCAATCATTTGAAAAAGATTGTAATTATACTTGGCGACAAGTTTACAAGTCTTCCTGACGAATTTGGCCTTCTCCAATCGCTGGAACACTTGGTGTTTTCTGGCTGTGATATGCTGTCATCACTACCCAGCAATTTCGGCAATTTGCGAAATCTGCGGTATCTAAGTTTGCCCTGGTGCCGCAAGTTGAGGAGGTTGCCGGATTCTTTTAAGAACCTGATGCTTCTGGAATATCTCAATTTAGAGGGGTGTTATCAACTCACATTCACGTCAGAGGATTTAAACATTCTGGAAAACATGACAAAGCTTGAGTTTTTGAAACTTTCTTATTGCAAACAATTGGTAGAGTTGCCTCGTCACATCACAAATCAGGTGTCCTTGAGAGAGCTCTATTTAGAGGGTACCAGTTTAATGGAGCTACCAGTTAACATCGGTCAACTCAGGAGGCTGAGAGAGATGAGGATAGAGAGTGTGTTCTTGACAAGCTTGCCAACCTCTCTTGGAGATTTGTCTTCTTTGACGAATCTTGAAATTCGAAATTGTCCCGAGCTGGAATGTTTACCTGACTCTCTTGGAGATTTGTCTTCCTTAACGAATCTTGAAATTCTAAATTGTCCTAAGCTGGAATGTCTACCGGACTCTCTTGGAGATTTGTCTTTCTTGACGAATCTTGAAATTCGAATTTGTCCTGAGCTGGAATGTCTACCTGACTCTTTCGGAGATTTGTCTTCCTTGACGAATCTTTCAATTGAAGATTGTTCTAAGCTGGGATGTCTACCTGACTCTCTTGGAGATTTGTCTTCCTTGACGATACTTTCAATTCGAGATTGTCCTAAGTTGGAACGTGCAGGAGTGAAATCTCTACCAAAATCAATTAGGCAACTGAGTAATCTTCAAGTGCTGTGCATATCTAGTTGTCCAATCAGCTATTTGGATTTTGGACCTTCAGGATTGAGTAACCTGGAGAGGATAGTTCTAAGAGAAACAGAATTGTGCAGGGTTTCATTTTCTGAAGACTGTTGTCCCCACTTGGAGAGTCTTTATATTCAGAATAATCATCATTTAGAGGAGATCGAAGCACTGCCAAGGACAGTCGAATTAATATCTTTGTTGAACTGTGAAATGCTGAAGAACATTCCGAGTTTCGCACGATTAACTTCTCTCAAAGAATTTAGTCTAAGAGATTGCTACGGAATTGAGAAAATCGAAGGTTTGGAAAATTGCACAAGACTGGAAAGATTGACTGTTAACACCTGCTGGGAAATGCCGGGTATCGAAAGCTTGGAACACATGGAGAATTTGAAGCAGCTGGAACTCGGAGCAAACAAGGGATCAGTTATTGAACGTTGTGTTCAAAGGATACAGGTGATAATAGTTTCTAGGTGTAAAAATTTCTATTTATTTTCATCTGATTGCGCATTGACTGAATGTTGTGAAAGGAATTTGCAGAAATGGCCAGATAAAATAGACATACGTATGCGGGTAGTCCCCGACGTGTCCTCAGTTGTACATTCCTCACTCTTTCCGAATCTCATGGTCGTTGACTCCTTCTCTAACCAGAGATTTGAGTCCAGGTCAAAATTGGTGCAGAAGCGTTCCTCCAATGGCGATGCCATTATGCTCTGTTTTGTTCTAAATTGTGTTTCTTCACAGATGGCACTGAGGATAGGCTTGCATCTGAGTGGAAGAGGTTTCATCTCCGAATCTTCACAACAGTTTGAGAAGGGTCGATGGGCATGGGTACGTGTCATCACACCACCTTCTGAAAAGGAGTTCTCAATTGAGGAGGACAAATATGAGGTGTCAATAAGTGGGCACGCAGGAGAGTGGGAAGGAGAGAACGAAGTGGAGCAAGGTTTGCTTTTGACAGGGGAAAAGCAAAGACTAGGGGAGGCTATTCACACCCTATTGCCACTTTTACATAGTTAATAAAAGTTAAACATACCAAAAGCAAATATGCAGCCACGTAATCATTCAAGGATTATTACTGCCAAGTACTAACTTCATAGCTAATTAAAATCTGACGGCGGTAATGATTTTGTTGGCAAACTTTATGTTGGCAAGATTTGTTGCGTTCATTTACAATTATGTATACATATATATATGTAATGGTTGGGGGTTTACAGCTAACATTTACATGGGCTGTTATCTTTTATTTGTCACCTGCCTTGGGTTTTTGTATTGTTAATTCCACTGGAAGTACATATTTCTGTTGGCATCATCCACTTTTTCATTTCCTCTGCTACTGGAGATATGCTCTAGTACTGACTTGCTGGATGGGCGTTTGATTCAGCCGGACCAGAACTCTTCCATGTTGCACTGAGCTTCCAGTATGTGCTTCTGAGGATATAGTGCTTGATTGAATCTTTTGTATGCTTTATTATGGTCTCTTCTTTATTATCGTTTCTTCGCAGATTTCCCAGTTTGCAGTTGGTCAACACTATCTTTTCAAAGCAGGAGTGTCCTTCTTGTTATTATTGTTTCCTCGGTTCCTTCTGTACAGAATTCCTGGAACTGTATCTCTGTAATTAGCATTATTGTCTGGGTATTCTGTTTGGTAGCTTATATCTCTGTAATTAGCATTATTGTCTGGGCGTTCTGTTTGGTAGCTTTCGTATATTCTGGGTGTGCTCATTGTCTGTGTTCCTTGCAGTGTTTGACTGCATTTTACTGTTGTATTCGTATTTTCTCAAAATTAAAAAAAAAGTTGTATTCCACGTTGGTTTTTAAGTTGTAATAAAATAAATAAGGTTGGTTTTTTAGATTGATGAAATAAATTAAATTTTTTATAGGTTTTATTTTAATTTTACTAAGTTTAATTGGGTTAATTAAATAAATATATTCAATTAAGTTTTGCATTCATAAATATAGTAAAATTAGGTTTAAAAATTAAAAATATGAATATAGGAATTAATGATAGCAGATCATATATGTGATTTCATGAGTCAATTTCATAACAATTATGCCACTTGTAAGTTAATTATTATATTGTATATTGATCTATTGAAACATAATCAAAACATATGGGAAAAAGGGTTAGGGTTTGCAATTTTCACCATTACATTTTGCATTACTTTGATGTGCATGTGAACCACTAAGTAGATGTATCTCAAAGTAAACAAGTAGTCAACATGTAAATTTAAATAATTTTCAAATATTAAAAGAATAAGTGATTTACATAGAGTAATAGATCATTCTTTAATTCTTGGTGTCTTGAGAACTCCATTGAAACCTACAAAACAACAAAAAAATGTAATGAGTCTGCATTTGTCATAGATTTTGAAACAATCACAAATTACAACTTGCTTCAAAAACCAACTATCTTTCTAAGAACTCATTATTATGGAGTACAACTTCCTTCATAGAAAATATTTTTTCACTAGGGACTTTCATTGATACAAAGACCATACATTTTCACATGTTTTTTGAGTAGTGTCATCAGAGACATTCAACAATACTAAACTAGAAAGAGATCGTTAGATTGCACTTTTTACCTTCCTACCAAATTTTTTACCAGTCATCAACATTCTCACTAGAAGGTGCCACACCCCGTTTTTGGACCTCTTGTATGTTTGAACAAATTCTATTTTTTGCTTAAATATTTTGGTAATACTTTAATAATTAGATAATGTGTGATAATACCTGAACTATCCTTATATTATGAACGACAATAATTTGATTTAACGATAAGGTGTTTTGATAAATTAAACATTCGTGTGATCCTAAAATCCAAGTATATGTTTGATTGACAAAGTAACTGTGAATCTTAACCTCTTTTGGAAACATTGTTTGGACAACATGTTATTTTTAGAAAAGTATGGTCTCCATTTAACATATGTACTTTGTAGACCAGAGATTTTTTTAGTGGTGAATATCATAGATCGGCCAAGTGGGAATTGGTGAATAAATTGCATCCAACAGGGTGGTCAAATTGCCCAGATTTTACGTATTATCAGTCAAACCCATATCCATTCGCCATCGATTTATTTTATGAGATTCAATGAAGTAAGATTTTTGCCATAAAAAACTATGCGTTTCAAATGGGCCGACTAATATTTTTGCCTAGAATCTTGGAAGCAAGTACTAAATTACCTATATATTCGCCAATACTATTAAAACAACATTGTGTATCGGGACATGTTTAACCAACTTGATTAAATGGTCGTTGTGTGTGAGGACCCATTTTGCCAACCCCATTAAAATGGTCACTGCGCGTGAGGACCCATTTTGCCAATTAAAATTTACAAGTAGTTGATTATGAGAGGCCATTTCGCCAATTTTCATGACACCTTCGTGCTAATCATAGGGCCATATTCGGCTTAGAAATTACAATGTATGTAGTCCGTCGAGGTTTGATTCGCCAACACTTAAAGGTATTCCTTATATAATGATGCAGGATTCGCTAAATTTTTTAATATACCATATAGAATTCTCACAGAATTCACCAAATATGGATTGATATAAATACAAACAAAAATTTGATTGATTCAGACACATTTTGTTTAGTTCTGAACTTGTAAGCTCTCAATTTGGATTTTGGAAGTTGGAGTTGGAACCTTGAAGTTGATTGTAAGCAAAGTTACAAACTTACAACATAGGCATTCCTTCATTAACAAATAGCAAGTCAGTGAAAACCTAAACTTAAAGGTGAGTAATCATTTCTTTATAGTATTAGTGTTATAAGATTTCTTTATCTCTTTTTTGTTCTTGATTCAATCTTAAAGAAGATGTTTAGTAGGGAATGGGATATATATTCTATGAGTATGTCCTTCTTAAACAAGAAGACATTTTTTTCCAGCTTTTATTCGAAGTGATATATCAATATGTCAAGCCACAAGTGCGAAAAGGGTATGACTCCTCAGGGTAGTGAAGGGATTGGGAGGCCATCAAAATGTTGAAAATGAAGAGTTAGTATACAGTCTTACTTTGGAACTAGTAATGTTTCTGATCCATCAAATCAAGATGGAGCTACATCATCAACACTTGCACCAAATATTAATGAAGAAACCATTCGCAATACCTCACCACCACTAGAAGGTGGGATTGCCACTAAATCAAATGAGGATGGCAATACTGCAGAAGATGTTCCAAGGGATACCTTGGTTAGCTAGAATGAGGATGGCAATACCGTAGAAGATGTTCTAATTGATACCCTGGTTAGCTAGAATGAGGATGGCAATACCGCAAAAGATGTTCCAAGGGATACCCTAGTTAGCCAGAATGAGGATGGCAATATCACAGAAGATGTTCTAAGGGAAACCTTGGTTAGCCAGAATGAGGATAGCAACACCGCAAAAGATGTTCCAAGGGATACCCCAATTAGCTAGATTGAGATAATTGACTTGGATGAAAAAGAAAATGCTGGCACTATAGATGATGTTGAAAAGAAAAGGCAAATAAAAACATTCAAAACTAGGGCGCAAGTGGGAAATGTCAAGGAATTTTCAGCTTGATTGGGTGTTAAAGTTCCCATTCATTGAACCAGTGGAGAAAGAAAACAAACATGAACAACCAACAGAATGCAAGTGCATGATTTGTAGTTGGAAATGTAAAAGAGACAAGAAATTGTAGCTAAAGCTTGACACTATAGAAAAGTATATAGGTAAAGTTTATGAAAAACAAATCATAGATGGAAAGGAAACATCAATAGTAAGATGGAAATCAAAGGAAGAATGTCTTCATGTGAAGTATACTACAGAATATGATGAGCACAAAAAAAGAATGTCGAAGCTTGCTGCAAGTGGAGGTACAATCAAGGCTCAATCAGGAAAAGCAATGGAAGGAGCACAACTGACAAAAACTGTTCAGATGAGTGTTATTTTTTATATTTTGTCCAGAAGGCGTCCTATGACATACTACCCAGAGTATAGTAATTTATTATCTTTTTGAGTGTTCCTCACTATCCTAGCACACATTGGTCAATAAACGATGGATGGGAATGGGCAAACTATCTCGTTGCAGTGGAAAAGCAAGATTTAAATGAGAATGTAAAAGAGTCAAACTTCATTGCATTATCTTTAGATGAAGTTACTGCGGTAGATAATACTTCATGGGTCTGTATGCATGTGCATATTGTAAAAGAACATGTCCGTCAAGCTCATCTACTCTGTGTTCATAAAATGAAGGACAGTTCAACATCACAAAATCTATTTGAACTAGTTAAGAAGTCTTTGAATGAAGTTGTAGGTATGGATGACTTGACAATTGCCAAAAAGTTGGTGCGTGTAGGAGCTGATGGAGCTACAGTAATGCAAGGTCATAGGACTGGTCTTTGAACAAAATTACAAACTAATTGTGCACCATACATGCTTGCCATTCACTACATAGCCCACAGAATGAATTTAGCATTTAAAATTGTAAGCAAGTTTTCTACAGTATCAAAAGTTGAAAATCTAGTCCACGCGCTCCACGCATACTTCTACAGAAGTCCCAAATGTTTTGCAGAATTTCAAAATTTTGCTGAGGTAATAACAACAAGAAACAAGCTTCTAAAGGATGTTGATACCAGATGGATCTCCTTGCATGGACTAGCATAACGAGTTCTTTCAGAATATATCCTTGATTGGAATAATGTATGAGCATCGCAACATAGTAGACAAAGCTCCTGACCTCTTACATAGGTTAAGCGATATAGAGACACTCTTAACTTTAGCTAGTCTTCTCCCCATGCTGGATGAAATGAACAATCTTGCAAAGAAATCCCAAGATAGAACTATGTATATCTATGAGTATACCAAACTACATAGAATGACATGCATGGCCCTCGATAATCTATATCTAGATCTAACTTCTCAAAGCCCAAATTTTTTAGGTGGCAAATAATTACAGATTTGAATCATCCTAAAAATTATTTATAGTTTAATGCAAGCAGGGAGTTATGCGCCTTTGTACATGGATTTGAGATACCAATGCCCTATTGTAAGATAGTTAGGTACTCTATCAGAGAAGTACCTGTTAGAAAGGAAGATTTTGATGGAATTTTTGAATCTGTTAGTAATAATTTGAATGAAATTGCAAACAATCTTTCAACATAGATTTATAATTGATTCCCTCGAGAAGAAATACTTGATGCCATGTCTATTGTGTATCCTCAATTTTGGGTTCAAGGCCACCGAGAAAGCCCAAACTTTTTTCATCAAAAAGTAACTACCTTGACTACATACTTTTCAAAAGTACAGAATGCAATGGACAAATAATAAAAGGAATTATAGATGGAAATAAGCTTAAAAGACAATGTAATCAGTTTGGAAGAAGTATGATAGACTAGTTTAATGCCATGGAGAATCCCTTTGAAGTGGGCTCACTAAATAAGGCTTGGAAAAACTTGGTTCAGAGTGAAATATTGTGTGATTCAATATCAGAATATTTTAGATTGGCTGATTTATGTCAAACAATGATATTGGGTTCAGTGGAAGATGAGAGAGTTTTCAGTGCATTGGGGTTTTTAAAATCAAAGATAAGAAACAAATCAGACAAGAATTTGGAAAATTGCTTGAGGGTGTTAGGAAGTGCATATAATGTCAAAAAATTTCCTTATGAAAGGGCACTTACAATCTGGAAGTCCATATGCGAAAGAAGAGGGTTGTGCAACACTTCAAGTTCAAACGTTGGTGGTGGTGGGACAAATGATAGTGACACAATGACTAATGAATTTGACTTTCAAACTCAGAATTAAGACGAAGAAAATGAAGACCAAACTCATAATCAAGATGACTCTTTTTCTTTATCTGACCGTCAATTTGAGGACCCTGACTTGATTTAGGAAATGGAAGTGAATTAGCAGTTTTTAGGTATTTATACTACATTTCATGAATCATATTCCAAAACTGTAGTTGATGATCTTTTATATTGTATTCCTTGAAATTGTGAATCAAATTGTATACATTAACATATTATTAATTATTTCATATTTTAATTGTGTCATACTGATAAGTTTTAGATGTACTCAATGATTCATCATTCAACTCAATGCTTAATATTTCCTTAATAAAGTTGATTTGTACATAAAACATAAAAAAATTTGCAGTAAAGTAGAATTTTGGTTTTTGATTTGATATGTAATTTTGCATCATTTTGCATAGTTTATGAATTATTTTTCTCATTTGTAATCAACATGAAACTGATAAAACTTAATGCAAAAATATATTCAACACATAAGTCATAGACTTACAAGACAAGAGATGAGACAACCCAACAAAACTTGTACTTTATTTACTCTCTAAGAGTTTCCAAAATCTTCAACAACAGCAAAAAATGAGTAACACGGTTCTTTTATAGATTAAGAACGTGTACTCAACATTAATTACAATGTCACTTCATATAATGTTTGATACAATGCACCACCCTCTTTGCCATTGAGAACATTTACTACAATAGAGAGAAGAAGAGAAAAGGTAGATAGACTTGGACTCTAGAGGATGTGCAGCCGCTTGAAGGAGACCTACCTCATTAATGCAGGGGAGGTGGTGGTTGGTCTTTCCTTTCAATCATGTCGGCCCATACTTTTCTGTCCATTCATTGTATGTCTTTTTAGATGGCCACTGGAATGAGAGTATCTCCGCAATTCTGCCATTATGACTAATGTACCAGGCATCCAACAAAATCTTCTCTTCCTTACAAAATATTTCAAAATTTATCTCAACTATATGCAGCTTGTCAAGTGCTAAACTCAACATCTTCATAGTTGGATCTCCATCAGTACAACAAGTAGGAATTAGTTAGTAGGCATTTTCTTTTATTTTTGTTTTCCACTTGTCTAAGTCTTTAGTTTGCCCATCACCTTCCAAAATATTTGGCAGCCACTTTGTATCCATTTTTCCTATAGTCTGCTTCTTATCTACCAAAACTTTATCCAATCTTAATTGAAAGTTGGCAACATCCTCACAATGCTTCAACATATCTGCTACCATTTTTAGCTCAGGAGGTGCCTATGCATCAAACCTTGAGCACTTGAGGAGATCCCTGACTTCTCCAGTTCTTGGCAACCATCTTGTTTTCACAACTGAAAGCCTCTCCTTATCTAATTCATGCTTTTCATAGGCAATCCTCAGTTGTGAATAAGACCTCAAGGTCTCATCTACCCTTGCCAAGAGTTTGGTCACCCTGTTATGTATCAAATTTGTGACCATGTCCTTTACTGTAATCTCTTTCTCCTCCTCCAATTTCTTCACCTCTTCCTTCAGCTCTTTGATTTCAGTCAATAGAGACTCTATTTCAACTCGGAAGGGACTCTGCTATTGAAATCACTGGTGGGGGAGATGAAGTGCTAGCCCCTAATGACAATTGTTGCTTCAACCTATTTATCTCTGCAATTGCCTAGGCATAATTGAGCTATAGCTCATTGTGATCTTTTTGCAATTTGTTGGTGACTGCTTCTGGAAATTGTGCAGTCTGGAAATTCAAGCTTGCAACTTGGGGGTAAGGGTGTCAGTACCCTCTTTATTATCACATCTCCTACCAATTCCCCCAATTCAACCCTAGGCTTGTTATTATTTGGCGCTAGAGCCCATATAGACAATGTTTCAAACCTAGGATTGAAGGTTGCACCAGAGAGAGCCTTATCTATATGTTCACCTATTATATTAGAGTCTTCTCTGGTAATTGTGTCAAATGTAACTGCATCTAAAAAGGTCCAATGAGGAAGAAGCAAGATGTTACTCTTTGCAACCAATGCCCTCCCGTCCTTTGGAGTCATTACAGTAATGGATTCATTGACTTCTTTTAAGACCCTTTGTGTTATGGCCTCATATTCAGTAGTGTCTGCTCCATTCTTAGCATCTTCAATCATTTTCCGAAACTCTTCACTTGTTACTTTTAATATATAACTCCTAAATTCAGGAGTATTTATAAATTCCTCATCCTCAAAATTTTTTTTGCAAGCCATTACTCTAACATCTTCAATGTCTACTGTTTGGCTTCTCATTGTTTTGATTGCCTTATTTTTAGGGGATGAATAGGGTCTTACTCTATCAGGTGAATTCACCTAATGGGCAACTTCTTGTACATGTTCCCCTACCTCCCCTTCTAAATCTACCACTTCAATTTCTTCAGGGCTTTCCAAATCAATATTTTTTTCTTTCTTGGCAGGGGAGGGGTCAATTGACTCCCTCTTGGCTGCATATCCTCTACTAGAGCTACTAGGTTGATATGTTTGTCTTTCTTCTCCTGCAGGGGCAATATCAATTAATTGCTCTACATTTTCTAGCATCTTCTCAATTCTTTGAATGGGGTCTTGCACTTCTGAGAAGGCACCCTGATATGCTACATTTATATTTTTTCTCATTCTCTCACCTGCCATTATGGTGTCCCACTTGATTCTCAAGTGACGGACCTCATCCATTGTAAAGTAGTTCCTGACAGGATCCTCATCCAGGTCAACCTGATGAGTATACCTCGGCCTTCCTTTGTTGACCCTTACCCTTTTGATGAAGCCTTTAGGGTCAAAAATCCTTGGATGCTCCAAATACATCCCAAAACACTGCATTACTGAAAAGATCTGATCAAGCCCACTCTTGTCAGTTATAAAAAAATCGTTGAATTTGAGGGAAGAGGGAAAGAATGAGCCCTTCTTATGATGCCTTAGGTGCTCCTTATCTGAATCATTTAATTGTCTAATGATTTCTAAGAATGGCACTCTTTTAGGCACATATTTAGGCAAGATATGGGGTGGGGTCTGACATCAATAAACCCTGATACAAGTAGCGTGCTCATGAAACATCTAGTCACCCCAATTGTGGTCAATCCCCAAATAAGGGGTCCTATCCAAAGGCCTTAGGAAATCTAGTACATCTGGGTGCAGCCTCTCACCCTCTGGCTCTAGGAAACCAAGTATCCTCCTCACAAAATACTCTTCAAAAATTACATAGTCTACGGTAGTGCAATACATATCCAGTATACAAGTCCATACCTGCACTGGTAGCATATTTCCCTAAGCATCTGTCATTTTGACATGTAAGTTATGGTGCCACATCCCAGATAAAGCAAACGGAAGCATGTGACATAGCATGGAGTACCATGTGAATTCAACTAGACATTTGGCTTAGACAGACTATTCTTAATTTATGTCATCTATTTGTGCATCTTGTCAGCAATGTAAGTGGCATAATCATATGGCTCTTTGGGATCCTGACTTTGAATGTCAACTACCATCATCATCAGAGCAATGGACATATTATTGAGGCATCCCTACCCAATACCTAGTACAAACTGTGATAAGTCCTGACAAAGTAATCAATGAACATGCTGCAGTGAAAAGGCTCCTGTTCACTAGCCAAAACCTTCACTAATTTGCCATCTACACCCTTCATCCTATGCTTAGCCAAGTTGTACTCTCTATAAACATGTTTGATAGTCTAATATTTCTTCTTCAAAGCAGCTAGGTCAATTGGCTTCTTAGCCGTAGGGTCCAAGTTGAATACAGAGGCAATGTATCCTTTGATGAGTTGAATCATTTTTGTGCCATTTCCTGCTATGACTATCCTTGTAGTAGGATCATATCTCATTGTTATTGCCCTAACTAGGTCAGGGTTAGGGAAAACATTGGAGTAAATAAGATTGGCTAGATCAAATTTCTAGGCATGATAGACGGGGGCCTTATAATCCATTCTTCTATGCTAATGTTCAAACAGGGTCCAACCAGGAACAGGCAGAATAACATCTCTACAGTTGTAGCAATAATCATGAAATTTATCATTGGGCCCACCTAGACCATGAAGATTCAAAGCCCTTCTAGTAGAACTTGGAAGTTGGATCATAAGATCCTCATCTAAGCCGCACTTAGAAGTGGAGGGCTGACTAGCTTGACTCTTTTTTTCAAGCTTATCAGAGCAAGCTAGGGTTTCGTTTACAGGCAAATATCTACCTCCTTAATCAAGTAGTCAACTTAAAAATATGCTAGGAACAAGAAGACAGAACGAACTTACTAGTTTGAAACTTGCAGAGTCCAGAATTTTCTTTATAAACCCACTTGAGAATTCTCCGTGCACCTAAAATTTGTATGTACTTGAAGTGCTAATGTGCAAAACCCTAACTTTTCTTCCTTTTTAAGCTTCACCATTAATGGAGGTAACCTCCAGAGTCGGCTATTACCTTGCCTTCATGCCAGAGGGTGCCTTCAATGCTCACCATAAAAGTTTAAACCTGCACTGTTGATTCGAATACATTTCTGCAAGATCCATGGCCACCATTCACCTGCAAGATTTGAAAATCTTGATCATCATGTTTGAAAAATCTTTGACCAATTAGGATGAGCCACATAGGATGTACATTCATTGCTGACCGCACCACCATGTGGCATTGCAACCGACAGTGGCCCACCATTTTACCTACCTTGCGCAGGCGTGATAAAGCCCCCACATAAAACAGGGCCACGTGTCACCATCTCGTGATCGCACAGTGAAGATTCCTTCCTGCGAGATACATTGTGATGAAGCACAACTGTTAGATCAAGACTTTCCCTTGGACCACTTTTATAAAGACATCAAGGTGTGACGTAAGCATAGACTCTTATGACAAGTGTGACCATGTTGCCACCGCGCAGCGGGGTGGTGACGTCATTGATGATGTGCTGCAATGCTGCGATTTTCACTTTATTAAACTTTCTAACTTATGTGAAACTTAGGATATAGATTTAATTTTTCACAGGCCATAGAATGTAAAACCTAGAACATGGGAATGGTCACCTAACGGGTATAAAGGCTTAAAGTCATAACTTAAGGGACCAGAAACCTACCACAAGCGGTCAATAGAGAATCAGAAATAAAGTGCATCAGCTTAGCGACCTAGGTTCAATGGATTTCTTCAAAGGGCAAAGACTTATAATTTTTAAGGGAAAATGGGGAAAAATACATGAAGAACAGGCTTAAAACCTTAAACTTAAGCAAGTACCACCACAGTGATTCATCTCTCAACTCAATGGCAATGCTTAATAACATATTAACAATAGTAGCATTTACAACAATGAACATCAACATTAACAAATGTTGAATGTGTATCTAGTAGTTGAAGCCAGAGTTTTTATTCAATTGATGAAAAAAATAATACAAATAATTGAACATCAACACATTATTATTCAAGAGTTTTATATTGACTTTCAAATGAAGGAATACATAGAGGCAATGTAAAATCTTTCTCAAAGACAACTTTGCACAGAGCTAAGTTGGAACTTGGAAACTCATATTATCAATATCAAATCATTTTTTGCTTCCATAAGCTCTGCGGCCAATCCTTCATTTTTTTTCTCTCTTTCTCTAATTTTTGTTCCCACTGTTCATTTGCTTTCCCAATGCTTTGTTGTAATTTTTCTGAAGTGGATTTTTCCTCATCATATTTCTTTTTGCTTTCATCTAACCTTTGTTTCAGTCCATTCAATTCCACCTCTATTTATTTATCATCTTTGCTTGTTGATGTAGAGGCATATTTTTTTATTTTTTTCTAATTCATTGCTCTTATTATCTGTTGTTTTTCTCTTTGCTTTCTCATTTGCTAAGTCTACCTGTAATTTTTCTATTTGATTCTACAACTTTTTTTCTCTTTATCATGCTTTAGCAATAATGTGCACACCAATTCATTATTCTTCTTTGATATATTAATTTTGTCAGTATTTTTTAATCCAAAAAAATCAAATCACAAACTGCTCACCTGAAATTTAGATCGACCCATTTGATTTTTTGGTTTATTTTGAACTGTGGGAACAATAATTGTGTACTCCATGATTTCTAAATTTGTGCCAAATGTGGGTAATATCATGGTTGTTGGACTCTCTAAAGTTATAGCAGACACACTCTCCATAAGTTGCTTCTTTTCTTTTTTTTACAATTCTGATTTCTTTTTAAACTCTTGAATATAATCAAAACCTAGGGACGCGGGAATAAGGGAATGCTTGAATGGTGAAGGAATAGGAGTACTTGCAATTTCTGTTGCAACCACACTAACTAGGGAAGTGCCTAGAAATAACTCCTTTGTGGTGGATCTGGTAGTTAGACTTGGACCTGTCATAATCCTTTGTTGTCATGCCCACATTTCCCATGCGGTCACGACACACAACACACGTGTCATGTCCACATTTTCCATGTGGTCATGACATGAATTATGAAAAACTTTTCTACCTATCCATAGGAACCCCCTCGCATGCGTCTGCATGCTAGGTGGCAATATGCATAAGACGTAAACATGTCAACATAATTCAGGGAGGTGCGTTGTCCCACGCAGTCCCCTACGTGATGATAGCCGTCTAGGGGGTATGCAACATGAAGTGTGTCACTTTTAGGGTTAGAACGATTTTAATCCGAACCCTAAGTTTCCTAGGTGTGAAGATGATTTCGTCGGATTCGAAACCTAACCCTAACTCAGGTCAAAATGAAGTTGGAAAATGACTAAGAAATAATGGCATGATGGATGCATGATTAAAGTGGAATGGTGAAATAAAAGTTAATAAAATATCGTAAAATTAAAACCCTAGAATCTAGGAAAAATTCGACAGCATAACATGTTTTCAATAATCGACTAAAAATTTTTTAAAATAAAACTCCAATAAGAAATTGAACAAAATTGAAGAATAAAAAATTTAAACATAAGATCAAATTTAAAACAATTTAAAATAACAAAATAAATACCTCGCCAAGGCCAATTAAATCGACCTTGCATTAAGATGTTAAAAGTTTGAAATGAAATAATAAAATAATTACATGACGCCAAACTAGATTCCAACTTTGAGTCCGTTAATAAATATAATTTTGGGCATTATATTTATTAACCAACTCGGATTAAAAAAGAAGGGGAAGCGATAAGAAAAAAAATACTCTTCCCGCAATTAAAAGTAGAATAGCTAGAATAAAATAACTGTATCATGCTAGGGAGTAAAATAAACATCCCAAATAAATAAATTAAAAAGAACACTCTTCCCATCAAAGGCAATTTTCAGCCCATCTGGCCTAAATTAAAGTTACACAAGTATAAGGATATAAAATAATTTTCCATTATCTCAAGGCAAAAATAAACACAAAATCAAGTTAAAGTTAAGAGATCCACCCTCCAAGCGAAAGGCTCAATTGCAAATATTAGGGCGATTAAATAGTAACTAAACTTAAGCACAAAAGTATCATAGCCCAACAACGCCTATTTTCCAAGTAATAGAATAATATAAGCAATCATAAAAAAATTCTAACAAGGTCAATTATGAAATAAAAGATCTTTTTCCCTACCATATTAGACTTAGTGGAAAGAAAGAAGGTGAGGGAAGGAATTTCCCACACACCAGTGAATAAAGAAATAATTTAATAAAAAGAAAATAAAACCCTAAAACATCATACACCACAACCCTAAAATTTTGTTTATCCCCAACCATGCAATGTGGGGTCTGCAGACAGAGGGTGATGGTCATCATGGCCACCGCAATCCAGAGCAGACCCTAAGTTTGTTTCTATATTTTTTTGTTTGTCTAAAGACAAAATGTGAGTATCTAGATCTGTGCAGGGGGAGGGCTCATGGCGGCCGAGCCGAATGGTGAAGGCAAGAGGGGAAGGTCATCGGAGATAACAGTGGCGGCTGAGCTAAAAGGTAATAGCAAGAGGGGAAGGTCGGCGGTGAGTTCAGTGGAGACCGGTATTCGCAGGGGTAAAAGGGGTACGATGGAGGTGGGGGGTTTGTTCCCCACCCAAATCCTAGTCCAAATGGTAGTAGCGAAGGCAGCGGCTTACATCTGTCGCCTTATCCCCACTGCAGATGGCCTTTCGGCCCACAACAACTTGAGTGTGATTCAAATCGATGCCCACTATGTGGCAACTAATGTGTTCTAAATATTTGTTTATCTTTTTTTTTTTAAATAATTTTGGTATAAATTTGTTTACAAGGCAGTTTGTTTACAGGTACCACACTTAGATATGAATAAAAACAGGAAACAACCATAGTTCATGTATTTCCCTCTTTTTTCTTTTAAAAAAAAATACAGTTCGTTATTTTGTTTAAAACACAGTTTGTTCAACAAGACAACCTGCAACTTTGTAAGTTTACACAGGTATAAGTCCCAGAGGATAAGTAATTATATAAATGTATTTATATATCTATATATATTTATATATCGCTATAAATATATATATATATATATATAAATGCATTTGACAGGTGTGCAAGAAATACCAGTAGCACAAATGTGGGTAGATTTTTCTTCTACAACCAATTCTATTTTATGGTAAAACACACAAATGAATTAACTAAAAACAAAGAAAGTGATAACACAGATTTCATATAGATATACATGCATCTGGTTAATTAAAACTTTCATGAATAAATCTCTTTCTATAAAATTTTCCCTTTAGATTTGCACACAAATACAACAGATAACATTATCACTTCTCTCCATTAAAATACAAGGCTAACCATTGAATACATTCTTGAAGGATAAATGCACATTAAACTCCTCTTCCTTTCTCATCCCATTTTCTTTTGAAAACAACGGAATAGTTGAGCAAACTAGTATGTCTTGTTTTGACAGGAATGATTAAAAATAGAATGCCATAATTTCATTTGAATAACTTTCACTATGCAACTTTCTTTTTATCAGCAAGGAATAAGATAGTCATATTTCTATTTATCTCCTTCTTTCCTTTTTGTATGCAATAAAATTTATACAACAACTGAGGTATATTTTCTTTTTCTTTTTTTGAAAAGAACAATGGTAGTAAATGTATATATGTATATATATTTTTTTGCAAAGAACAATTGACAACCATTATATCAACTCTTGTATTTCCCTAAAACACACAAACTCCACAATAAGGAGAATAAGCAGCTTATAAATAACACATAAAGATGGTTTACATTACAACACTTATTATAGCCAACTCCATAGTGGAATAACTTGACAAAAATTACAAAAAGGGCCACAAGGGCCATGACTGAAACAGCCAACAACATATGGCCAAAGCAACAACAAAAATAGACTTCTCATCAAGCTCCATTTCTTCAATAAGATCCTGCAAATAAAACACAAGAAGAAGGAAAACTCAACCACTTCAAAATGCCCTCCTCCATCTCGTAGACCCGCAAGAGGGTCACCCCCAAGCTAGGGAGGTAGGGATTCACACGGTTGCAACACACCACAACAAGCATCAAGCAACGGCAACATGAAAATCACCACAAAGGATAAACACATAACACAACTCATGAGAATGAGTTTGATGGGAGTAGGGAATGGACCCCTCTACTTCAAAGGCCACACCAAAAACACCAAAATACCAAGTCTCATGGCCTCAAGCCAAAACCTCCAAAACCACAACTCTCCAAATATCTCAAAATAAACTTCCATGGCACTCTTGCCATTCAAATAATCTCCACAACAAGTAAAAGGCCCTCAAGGCCATAAATAGCACAAAATATGGGAGTGACCTCAAGGAGGTTTCTTTCCCCAAGTTGAGCCTTACCTCCAAATGGAGGTGCTCTCACCAAACTCCCATCCCACACAAAAACAAAATAAAACAACAAACAACAAAAATACAAACACATCATAATAAAATATGCAAGGTTAAAGAACTTAGTCATGAGGCTTACCTTCAAAATCCCTATAATGGAAGCACATTTGGTGATGAGCTCCAAGCTTCTCCAAACCTTCCAATCTCCAAAATCCCTCTAACTTTCCCAAAAATTGCTCAAAATTGAAAGAAATCTCGAAAATGCAAGAACCCCACACTCCTCAACAAGAGGAGGTAATATAGGCCTTCTAATTTGGCCTTGAGGAATGAGAAGGTGACACTTGTCACCTTCTCCTTCCTCCTCCTATGCCACTTGCAAGGGAGAGGAAATGTGAGGGTGACAAGTGTCATCCTCCAATTCCATCTCCATCCTCACCTTATCCACTTGTGCTCCCACACATGTGTGAGAGAACAAGTGGTGAGGTGGCATTCCCCTCCAAGCCTCCATGAGGATAAGGGATGCCATATGGCATCCTCTTATTCTCTAAGAGAGCCATCTCCCTCCAAGATGCTCTCACACATGTGTGAGAGTCTTGGAGGAAGATCCCACACACTTAGGAGTCTTGGAGACCTCCCAAGTCTTCCTAGGGAAGGGATTCCCAAACTTTGGGAAGGGAGATGATTCTTTCCCAAAGCATGACTCATCTCCCACCCTTATCTAATTCAAATTTCGTCACTTTAAAACTAAACCTCAGTTTAGAGTGACCAAAATTGAGTTAACCCAAGGTTTAGTTAGTCAAAATTGACCCTAGACCCATGGGCAACCACCTAGGGTAAATTTTCAGACACTAAGGTTCACCAAGGGAGTCATAAATCCACTTTAAATGGCCTCAAAAATAAAAACAATACCAAGTGGTATAAATCAATAACATTATACAACACATGATAAAATTAAATTAAAATAAGGGGTACTAGGCCAAAATGATAAAATTAAACAAGCACTAAAATCAACATTCAATTTCAAACGTGATCCTCATCCCTCTTGGGAATGGATCAGTTTCATAGGGAATAACATATGTGTGAATTCTACTTCCAATTTGCCGTGGCCTGGGAATGTAATCCTGCACATCTCGATCAAGTGTCAATCATATCATGATAATCATAGCCAAAGAAACTGGAATTAAATTCATGCCATTGAATACAACAATAATCATCTATAACATAATTCTGATTTAAACTATATTTTTCTATCACAGTACAAATAATCATCATCACATAAATAACTAGAAATCACATCACAAAACATCATCTAATATATCTCGTAAGTCGAATCACAAAATAGCATCAAAATATGATCAAATTGAATCACCATATGTCTAATCAATGTCATATAAAAAATCAGGAGTTATAATCAAATCTGCAAAATGAAACCATAGTCTCTAAAAGTCTGATAATGTCATCAACTGAAATGCATAACGTTGAAAATAAGGAAGGAAAAATAATCGGCCTCACATCCTCCCCCTAAGACTAAACTTCCTCCTGGAAGTCATAAAAAAGGTGAGGATAGAGTGCCCTCAAACTAGCTGCATCCTCCCAAGTCATTGTGACCTCATCATTACGATCCCACTAGACCCTAACCTAGTCCAACTCTTGACCTTGAAGGCCCAGCGTCCGATGAGCCAATATGCGAATTAGCTCCAAAGCCAATTGCCCGTCCGCCTCTACCCGTAGAGAACTCCAATCCAGTATGTGAGATAAATCAGATATATATCACCTCAATACATAAATATGAAAGACATCGTGGATACATGACAGGCTTGGTGGCAACGCTAGATGATAGGTAACAGGTCCTATCTGCTCCAAGATCTTAGAGGGTCCTACAAACTATGGTGCGAGCTTAGAGCCCTTTCCATAACGGATTGGACTCTTGTGTCGCTGCATTCTAAGGAAAACCCTGTCACCCACTGAGAAGCTCCGATTAGTCCTCTTAGCATCGGCATACTTCTTCTATCTATCATGTGCCTCCTAAAGTCTCTGCCTAATCAGTGTGACCTGTTGCTCCATATCCTGAACTAACTCTGGACCAATGACAACCCTGTCCTCTATCCAATCCCAACTCAATGGTGTCCTGCATGGTCTGCAATATAAAGCCTGAAAAGGAGGCATACCCAACGAGCTGTGATGCCCATTATTGTAGGCAAACTCAACCAGATACAGATACTCCTCCCATCTAGACTGATGGTCCATAACATACATATGAAGCATGTCCTCCAACTCCTGATTCACCCACTCTATCTGTCCATCTGTCTCGGGATGATAAGTGGAGCTAAAGTTGAGCTGAGTGCCCAATGCCTACTGTAAGGCTCTCCAAAATGCTAAAGTGAATACAAAATCCCTGTTTGAAATGATGTGGCGAGCTACTCCATGTAATCTTACAATATCATCTAAGAATACTCTCGCCACTGCTAGCGCATTGTACGTCATGCATATAGGTGAGAAATGCGCCACCTTCGTCAACTTGTTGACTGTCACCATGGTGGCATCATGGCGACGTGAAGACATAGGAAGACCAATAATAAAATCCATGGAAATGGTGTCCCATTTCCACTCAGGTATCTCATGTGGGTATAAAAGACCCGCTGGATGCTAATGCTCAGCCTTGATGCTCTGGCACTCAAGGCATCAAGAAACAAACTCTGCAATATCCCGTCTCATACCCGCCCAATGGTATAGCTATTGTAGGTCGGCATGCATCTTCTTCACCCCCGGATGTGCCGCATATGGTGCTCTGTGAGCCTCTGATAACACTACAGTACGTAGGTCACCTGCGCGAGGTACATAGATGCGCTCTTGATGACGAAGTAACCCATCTGCCTCAAGTGAATACCCTGCATACTTGCCCACAAGGGCCCTCTATGAATAGATCTCCTGTTACACCTCAAGAAACCACTCATCCTCTTGCAGATGTTGAATAATGCATCCTCTCAAGCCCACACTCAGAGTCAAGGTCAAGAGCTCGTGATGCCTCTGACTCAATGCGTCAGCAACCACATTCTCCTTCCCTTTGATGTAGTGGACATCAAAGTCATACTCACAAAGAAACTCCATCCAACGTCGCTGATGGGCATTCAAATTCGGTTGTGTAAAGATATACTGAAGACTGTGGTGATCTGAATGGAGCTCAAAGAGATGACCCAATAATAAATGTCTCTAAAGAACTAGAGCATGAACCACTGACACTAACTCCAAGTCGTGCGTGGGGTAGTTCAGCTCATGGGTCTTGAGCTTTCGTGACTCATATGCAATCGCTCTAACACCCTGCATAAGTACGGCTCCCAATCCCTCAGGTGATGCATCCGTGCAAACCATAAAATCTGTTGCAAGATCAGGAACTACTAAAATGGGAGCACTGGTGAGACACTCCTTGAGGACCCCGAAGGCCCTCTCACACTGCTCAGTCCATAGAAAACTCTTCCCTTTCTACTGAAGGGAAGTGATGGGGTGCGCTATCTGAGAAAAACCCTCAACAAAGTGATGGTAATAACCAGCTAACCCCATAAAACTCCTGACCTCTGTCACACTGGTGGGTACTGGCCAATCTCTGATAGCCCTAATCTTCGATGGATCTACTGAGATTCCATCGCCAGATAGGATATGCCCCAGATATTGTACCTCTGTCCTAAAAAATGTACACTTCACCAAGTTCCCATAAAGATTCTGCTCCCTCAAACACTGTAGAACCTAACGTAGGTTCTCCTCATGCTCCTCCTTGGTCCTTGAATAGATCAAAATGTCATCAAAGAAAACAATCACGAACCGATCTAAGTAGGTACGGAACACCCCGTTCATGAGACTCATGAACACTGCAGGGGTGTTCGTCAAGCCGAAGGGGACCACAGTGAACTCATAGTGGCCATATCAAGTTCAGAAGGCGGTCATATGGATGTCTACCTCTATGATATGTAACTGATGGTAATCGGACTTCAAGTCAATTTTAGAGAACACCCTGGCTCCCTACATATGATTGAAAAGATCGTCAATCTTGGGCAAAGGATAATGGTTCTTCACCGTCACCTTATTCAACTGCCTATAGTCCATGCATAATTGAAGAGATCCATCCTTCTTCTTCACGAAGATGACAGTAGCGCCCCAAGGTGAAACGCTCGGTCAGATGTGCCCCTTCTCAAGCAAGTCCTCAAGCTGTAACTTGAGCTCTGTGAGCTCATGAGTGGTCATCTTGTAGGGTGCACAAGACACTGGCTTGACACCTGACACTAAGTCAATGTGAAAGTCTACCTCACGACGGGGTGGCATCCCCAGTAACTCTGCTGGAAACACATCACCAAACTCTCTAAGGATGGGATGATCATCCAAAGATGCCTCAGGCTCGTCATCTGATTTGTCACTCACTGTGATGGTGAACATCTGGCATCCCTTATGTTTGCAGTGCTTAAGCTACTGAGCAGATATCATACGCACTGCGGTGGGCTTCTACATGCCCACTATCTCAACTGATGTACCATGATCGTCTAAGCAGCTGATCGCCTTTTAGCTAGCTTGGCTCGATGAGCCGCAAGCCAGTCCATACCCAACACCACATCGTAGGATCTTAATGTCATAACTCTAAGGTCACATACTGTGGGAAAGGGTCCCAAAGAAATCTCACAGTCATGGACTAAGGCATCTACTATCATCTTGGCCCCTGAGGCTAACTTGACCACCCACCTATCACCTAGCCTAGAGGCCACCAGCCTGCAACGCTCCACTAACGATGGAGATATGAAAGAGTCAATAGTACCAGAATCAAAGAGAATAGAAATGGGGATACCCCCTATCATCCCTAACGTCTCAATCACTGACACCTAAAAATTAGCCTGCGGTTATCAACTGCTGCGAACATATGGTGGGACCTACCCACATCTCCAACCGTCTACTTTGATCCTCCTGCATGAGGCTATCTCCCTGTTGTAAAGCCCTGTGGACACTCTCTAGCTAGATGTCTTTCTCCACCACACACATAACATGGGCCCCTAGCTTGTACCTGTCTAGTCTGAGTCCTACTCAACTACTATTGTCCTGATCTACCAGTGGACCCCTGTGAGCCCCTCTATGACTTCTGCGACCTCGTGGATCCCGCAAGTGGTCCCTGGTACCTCTGATCTCTACGTGCATCCTGCTGCTGCCAACCTCTATTATGCCCCCCATGTGCCCTCTGTTGTGTCCTGGCTCTCTGCTACTGCTGTGGCTGCTGCTACTGTGGGAGCCTAGGAGGTAAGGGTGCGGAACTAATTCCTCCCCTATGAGGTGGCTGTGATGGTCTGCGGAAACTCTACGGATGCCACAGCTGCCCACGATCCTGAAACTGAGGGCATGAACTCTACCCTCGTCTCTGTATCTCCTCAGTGATATATGCCTTTTCAGCAACATCACTCAAAGTCTGGGGGTTTGCCATGTGAATAGGCCTTGCTATGATGTGGTTCAATCCTCTAATAAACTTATGAACCAGGAGTTTCTCGTCATGGAGCTACTCCGCATATCGAGAAAACTCGGTAAATCTACCCTCATACTGTGCAACTGTAAGTCCCCTCTGCTAAAGGTCATGAAAGTCATCTATGCAACGCTGCCTGTAATGATCTGATAATTATCGTGCATTAAAGCGCTCAATGAAGGTCTCCCATGTGAGAGTGTCTAATGATAGGTGACACTTGCACTCCTTAGTGCGCCACCAGGTAGCTGTTGCATCTCGTAACAGGTGTACTACCACACGAGCCTTCGTGTTGCCCTCGTAAGGATGTAACATGAAGCATCTATGTAAGCTGATGAGCCAGGCCTCTGCCTCAGCTCCCTCTATGGTCTCGACGAAAGTAGGAGGGTTCTGCCTCAACAAATCCCTAATGGGATCTCCTCTGTCCCTGTGCCCTCTGATAGGCTCATCTATGTAATAATCATAAGGCCTGTAAACAATGTGCTCTACTCGTACCGCCTCATCACACCTAGCATGACGTGGAGGACTCCTGCTACGAGCCCTATCAGCCGATCCAACCTCCTCTACCATCATCTCTGGCACCTCAACATAACACTCCACACGTGGTGCCCCTCACGGCTCAACACGGGGCTCCACACGTGGCTCGACACGGCACTCTACTCGTTGCTCCACACGTGGCTCCTCTCGTGGATCCTCGCAGGGCTCAACACATGGCTCTACGTGCAGCTCAACTACAGCTGGTGGAAGCCTATCTAAAATTGCCTGTAATGCCTGTAATATCTGTGGCCCAATATCTGGTAGGGCTGGTGGTGCCTGCGGCACCTGTGGGGCTAGCTATCCCTATCCCTCAGCTAATGAATCACTGTGCACCTCAACAGATGCAGTGTGGCGGGACTGCACTTGCCGAACTCGCTGAGGAGGCATCCTACAAAAATGAGGTAACCACAAATTAATCAAAGTTGCGGAAATAATAATGTGCCTTAAACAAGCCCTGTGTTTAAACTTGGGCTCTGATACCAAATGTCATGCCCACATTTCCCCTGCGGTCATGACACACAACACACGTGTCATGTCCACATTTTCCATGTGGTCATGACACGAATTACGATAAAATTTTCTACATATCCCTAGAAACCCCCTCGTAAGCGTCTGCATGCTCGGTGGCAATACGCATAAGGCGTAAACATGTCAACATAATTCAAGGAGGTGTGTTGTCCCACGTAGTCCCCTGCGTGATGATAATCATCTAGGGGGTATGCGACATGAAGTGTGTCACTTTTAGGGTTAGAACGATTTTAATGCGAACCCTAAGTTTCCTAGGTGTGAAGATGATTTTGCCAGATTCGAAACCTAACCCTAACTTAGGTCAAAATGAAGTTAGAAAATGACTAAGAAATAATGGCATGATGGATGCATGATTAAAGTGGAATGGTGAAATAAAAGTTAATAAAATATCGTAAAATTAAAACCCTAGAATCTAGGAAAATTTTGATAGCATAATGCATTTTCAATAATCGACTAAAATTTTTTTAAAATAAAACACCAATAAGAAATTGAACAAAATTTAAGAATAAAAAATTTAAACTTAAGATCAAATTTAAAATAATTTAAACTAACAAAATAAAAACCTAGCCAAGGCCAATTAAATCGACCTTGCATTAAGATGTTAAAAGTTTGAAATGAAATAATAAAATAATTACATGACGCCAAACTAGATTCCAACTTTGAGTCCATTAATAAATATAATTTTGGGCATTATATTTATTAACCAACTCAGATTAAAAAAGAAGGGGAAGCGATAAGAAAAAAATACTCTTCCCGCAATTAAAAGTAGAATAGCTAGAATAAAATAACTGTAACATGCTAGGGAGTAAAATAAACGTCCCAAATAAATAAATTAAAAAGAACACTCTTCCCATCAAAGGCAATTTTCAGCCCATCTGCCCTAAATTACAGTTCCACAAGTATAAGGATATAAAATAATTTTCCATTATCTCAAGGAAAAAATAAACACAAAATCAAGTTAAAGTTAAGAGATCCGCCCTCCAAGCGAAAGGTTCAATTGCAAATATTAGGGAGATTAAATAGTAACTAAACTTAAGCACAAAATTATCATAGCCCAACAATGCCTATTTTCTAGGTAATAGAATAATATAAGCAATCGTAAAAAAATTCTAACAAGGTCAATTACGAAATAAAAGATCTTTTTCCCTATCACATTAGACTTAGTGGAAAGAAAGAAGGTGAGGGAAGGAATTTCCCATGCACCAGTGAATAAAGAAATAATTTAATAAAAAGAAAGTAAAACCCTAAAATGTCATACACCACAACCCTAAAATTCTGTTTATCCCCAACCATGCAATGCGGGGTCTACAGACAGAGGGTGATGGTCGTCATGGCCGCCGCGATCCAGAGTAGACCCTATGTTTGTTTCTATATTTTTTTGTTTGTCTAAAGACAAAATGTGAGTATCTAGATCTATGCAAGGGGAGGGCTCATGGCGTCCGAGCTGAATGGTGAAGGCAAGAGGGGAAGGTCGGCGGCGATAATAGTGGCATCCGAGCCAAAAGGTAACGGCAAGAGGGGAAGGTCGGCGGTGAGTTTAGTGGAGACTGATGTTCGCAGGGATAAAATAGGTGCGATGGGGGTGGGGGGTTTATTCCCCACCCAACTCCCAGTCCAAATGGTAGCAGCGAAGGCAGCAGGTTACATCCGCCGCCCTATCCCCACCGTAGATGGCCTTTCAGCCCACAACGGCTTGAGTGTGATTCAAACCGACGCCCACTATGTGGCAGCTAATGTGTTCCAAATATTTATTTATCTATTTTTTTAAAATAATTTTGGTATAAATTTCTTTACAAGGTAGTTTGTTTACAGTTACCGCACTTAGATATGAATAAAAATAGGAAACAACCACACTTCGTGTATTTCCCTCATTTTTCTTTTAAAAAAAATATAGTTCGTTATTTTGTTTAAAACACAGTTTGTTTAACAAGACAACCTGCAACTTTGTAAGTTTGCACAGGTATAAGTCCCAGAGGATAAGTAATTATATACATGTATTTATATATCTATATATATTTATATATTGCTATAAATATATATATATATATATGCATTTGACATGTGTGCAAGAAATACTAGTAGCACAAATGTGGGTAGATTTCCCTTCTACAACCAATTCTATTTTATGGTAAAACACACAAATGAATTAACTGAAAATAGATAAAGTAATAACACAGATTTCATATAGATATACATGCATCTGGTAAATTAAAACTTTCATGAATAAATCTCTTTCTATAAAATTTTCCCTTTAGATTTGCACACAAATACAACAGATAACATTGTCACTTCTCTCCATTAAAATACAAGGCTAACCATTGAATACATTCTTGAAGGATAAATGCACAAAAAACTCTTCCTTTCTCATCCTTTTTTCTTTTGAAAATAGCAGAATAGTTGAGCAAACTAGTATGTCTTGTTTTGACAGGAATGATTAAAAACAGAATGCCATAATTTCATTTGAATAACTTTCACTATGCAACTTTGTTTTTATCAGCAAGAAATAAGATAGTCATATTTCTATTTATCTCTTTCTTTTCTTTTTGTATGCAATAAAATTTATACAACTGAGGTATTTTTTTTTTTTTTGAAAAGAACAATGGCAGTAAATGTATATATGTCTATTTTTTTTTTGCAAAGAACTATTGACAACCATTATATCAACTCTTGTATTTCTCCAAAACACACAAACTCCACAATAAGGAGAATAAGCAGCTTATAAATAACACATAAAGATGGTTTACATTACAACACTTATTACAGCCAACTCCATAGTGGAATAACTTGACAAAAAATTACAAAAAGGGCCACAAGGGCCATGGCTCAAACAACCAACATATGGCCAAAACAACACAAAAAATGGACTTCCCATCAAGCTCCATTTCTTCAATAAGATCCTACAAATAAAACACAACAAGAAGGAAAACCCAGCCACTTCAAAATGCCCTCCTCCCTACCGTAGACCCGCAAGAGGGTCACCCCCAAGCTAGGGAGGTGGGGATTCACATGGTTGCAACACACCACAACAAGCATCAAGGAACAACAACACGAAAATCACCCCAAAGGATAAACATGTAACACAACTCATGAGAATGAGTTTGATGGGGGTAGGGAATGGACCCCTCTACTTCAAAGGCCACACCAAAAACACCAAAATACCAAGTCTCATGGCATTAAGTCAAAACCTCTAAAACCACAACTCTCCAAATATCTCAAAATAAACTTCCATGGCACTCTTACCATTCAAATAATCTCCACAACAAGTAAAAGGCCCTCAAGGCCATAAATAGCACAAATTATGGGAGTGACCTCAAGGTGGTTCCTTTCCCATACCCCAAAAAAGTTGAGCCTTACCTCCAAATGGAGGTGCTCTCACCAAACTCCCATCCCACACAAAAACAAAATAAAACAACAAACAACAAAAATACAAACACATCATAATAAAATATGCAAGGTTAAAGAACTTAGTCATGAGGCTTACCTTCAAAATCCCTATAATGGAAGTATATTTGGTGATGAGCTCCAAGCTTCTCCAAACCTTCCAATCTCCAAAATCCCTCTAACTTTCCCAAAAATTGCTCAAAATCAAAAGAAATCTCTAAAATGCAAGAACCCCACACTCCTCAACAAGAGGAGATAATATAGGCCTTCTAATTTGGCCTTGAGGAATGAGAAGGTGACACTTGTCACCTTCTCCTTCCTCCTCCTTTGCCACTTGCAAGGGAGAGGAAGTGTGAGGGTGACAAGTGTCATCCTCTAATTCCATCTCCATCCTCACCTTATCCACTTGTGCTCTCACACATGTGTGAGAGAACAAGTGATGAGGTGGCATTCCCCTCCAAGCCTCCATGAGGATAAGGGATGCCATATGGCATCCTCTTATTCTCTAAGAGAGCCATCTCCCTCCAAGATGCTCTCACACATCTGTGAGAGTCTTGGAGGAAGATCCCACACACTTGGGAGTCTTGGAGACCTCCCAAGTCTTCCTAGGGAAGGGATTCCCAAACTTTGGGAAGGGAGATGAGTCTTTCCCAAAGCATGACTCATCTCCCACCCTTATCTAATTCAAATTTCGTCATTTTAACTAAACCTCAGTTTAGAGCGACCAAAAGTGAGTTAACCCAAGGTTTAGTTAATCAAAATTGACCCTAGACCCATGGGTAACCACCTAGGGTAAATTTTGGGACACTAAGGTTCATCTAGGGAGTCATAAATCTACTTTAAATGGCCTCAAAAATAAAAACAATACCAAGTGGTATAAATCAATAAAATTATACAACACATGATAAAATTAAATTAAAATAAGGGGTACTAGGCCAAAATGATAAAATTAAACAAGCACTTAAATCAACACTCAATTTCAAATGTGATCCTCATCCCTCTTGGGAATGGATCGGTTTCACAGGGAATAACATATGTGTGAATTCTACCTCTAATTTCCCGTGGCCTGGGAATGTAATCCTGCACATCTTGATCAAGTGTCAATCATATCATGATAATCATAGCCAAAGCAACTAGAATTAAATTCATGCCATTAAATACAATAGTAACCATCTATAACATAATTTTGAATTAAACTGCATTTTTCTATCACAGGTCAAATAATCATCATCACATAAATAACTAGAAATCACATCACAAAACATCATCTAATATATCTTGTATGTCGAATCACAAAATAGCATCAAAATATGATCAAATTGAATCACCATAGGGTAAGTGCAAGAAGATGGGGGGCCAAAAAGGGGTCTTAAGTGGCCACTTTTTTTCTGAAATCAGGAAATACTGGCCTTGGATGAGAAATTGAGCATAGTTACACTCAAAATTTAGAGATGCAACCAAAACAATGTTCGTAGTGCTCCGAGTCTACTTTCTAAACTACTATTTTGTTTTGAAAATGGCATAGATTAAGGGGTTCAAAAGAGGGAGCCACAGAAATTGGTGTTGTTTCTGTCAAAAAAACATAACATAGCATGTTTTGTGGCTCCCTCAAAAGGTCAACTTTTTTTTGGTATTTTTAAAATCGCTTCAGTGAGAAATTAGCTAATAGCATGTAGTTTATGCCTGATTTTTCTGATAATTTTTTGATGAATATTTGATTTTTTACTAATTTTTAAAGTGGACACATCCTAAAAAATAGAATTTTGGCCGTGCTACCCCTATAAATTTTGAAAACTAATTGAAAATCATTTTTTTATTTTTTTAATATTTGTAGAATGGAGTCTAGTTTCTAAATATGTAATTTTTTTGAAATTTGAATGAATAGTTATTTTACAATGAAAAAAAGACCAAACAGTGGTTTTTGCATAAAAACGGACACACAAACAAAAGAAATTAAAGATGAAAGGCTTAACATTGTTAAAATGTGAAAAAAATCACATTGTCAAATAGCTAAGAGAAAGCCTAACATTACCCATGTGTTTGATTTGTTCAACCTTGAAACACGTGCAAATCTGAGGGTTAGCACGAACGAAATTATGTGAAAATTTGAAGAATACAGAAAAACACGCCTGTGACTGTTCATAAGGCACTCCAAGCCTTTGGGTTGGAAATCCAAAGCAAATCCCAAGCCCAAGGCTTGGGATTCCCAAAGCAAGAAATAACGCGAGTGCGTTATAATGCGCTCGTGTTATTTCTTGCCTTACATTTTTTCCCGCAAGTCTGTCTTTTGCCATGTTTGACATAACGCAAGCGCGTTATAACGCGCTCGCGTTATGTCCCACTCAAATTTTTTTACATTCAAGGCTATTCATCATGAGGGTTAAGGCATAAGGGATAGAGTTGGAAGGTTTACGGATAAGGGATTAGCGTTTAAGGTATAGTATCGAGCCCGTTGAGGGTCTAGGAATAGGGATAGCGTTTAAGGTTTAGGGATGAGGGATGACAGATTACAGTTGAGGGTCGAGGGATCAAAGTTAAGGGTTGAGGGATTAGGGTTTGACATTAAGGGTTGAGGGTTGAGGTTCAAGGGTCAAGGGTTTAGGGATAGGGTTTAGGGTCGAGGGATTAGGGTTAAAGTAGAGTGTGGAGGGTGTAAGGATTAGGGATAGGGTTGGAGGGTTTAGGGATAAGGGATTAGGGTTTAAGGTATAGTATCAAGTCTGTTGAGAGTTTAGGAATAGGGATAGCATTTAGGGATTAGGGATGAGGGATTATAGTTGAGGGATGATGGATTAGGGTTGAGGGTTGAGGGATTAGGGTTTAGGGATAAGGTTTAGGGTTGAGGGTTGAGGGATTAGGGTTTAAGGTATAGTGTTGAGGGTTGAGGGTTGAGGGTTTAGGATTAGGGTTTAGGGTTGACGGATTAGCATTTAATGTTGAGGTTAGGGTTAGAGTGTTGAGGGTAGAGGGATTAGGGATAGGGTTTAGGGTTTAAGGTTTAAGGATTGAGGGTTGAGGCTTTAGGGATGAGGGTTTAAGGCTTAAGATATAGTGTCAAGTGTTGAGGGTGTAGGGATAGGGTTTAAGTTTTAAGGGTTAAGGGTTGAGGGATATGGATTAGGGTTTAAGGTATAGTGTTGAGGGTCGAGGGATCAGAGTTAAGGGTTGAGGGATTAGGGTTTGACGTTGAGGGTTGAGGGTTGAGGTTCGAGGGTCAAGGGTTTAGGGATAGGGTTGAGGGTCGAGGAATTAGGGTAAAAGTAGAGTGTGGAGGGTATAAGGATTAGCGATAGGGTTGGAGGGTTTAGGGATAAGGGATTAGGGTTTAAGGTATAGTATCGATTCTGTTGAGGGTGTAGGAATAGGGATAGCATTTAGGGTTTAGGGATGAAGGATTAGAGTTGGGGGATGACAGATTAGGGTTGAGGATTGAGGGATTAGGGTTTAGGGATAAGGTTTAGGGTTGAGGGATGAGGGATTAGGGTTTAAGGTATAGTGTTGAGGGTTTAGGGATAGGGTTTAGGGTTGAGGGATTAGGATTTGACGTTGAGGGTTGAGGGTTTAGGGTTTAGGGTTAGGGTTGAGAGATGAGGGATCAGAGTTAAGGGTTGAGGGAATAGGGTTTAACGTCGAGGGTTGAGGGTTGAGGTTCGAGGGTCAAGGGTTTAGGGATAGGGTTAAGGTTGAAGGGATTAGGGTTAAAGTAGAGTGTGGAGGGTGTAAGGATTAGGGATAGGGTTGGAGGGTTTAGGGATAAGGGATTAGAGTTTAAGGTATAGTATCGAGTCTGTTGAGGGTTTAGGAATAGGGATAGCATTTAGGGTTTAGGGATGAGGGATTAGAGTTGAGGGATGAGGGATTAGAGTTGAGGGATGAGGGATTAGGGTTGAGGGTTGAGGGATTAGGGTTTAGGGATAAGGTTTAGGGTTGAGGGTTGAGGGATTGGGGTTTAAGGTATAGTGTTGAGGGTTGATGGTTTAGGGATAGGGTTTAGGTTTGAGGGATTAGGGTTTAGGGTTGATGAATTAGGGTTTAATGTTGAGAGTTGAGGGTTGAGGGTTGAGGGTTGAGGTTGAGGGATAGGGTTAATGGTCAAGGGATTAGGGTTAAATAAGAGTGTCGATGGTAGAGGGATTAGGGTTTAAGGTATAGTATTGAGCCTGTTGAGGGTCTAGGAATAGGGATAGCGTTTAGGGTTTAGGAATGAGGGATTAGAGTTGAGGGATGATAGATGACAGATTAGGGTTGAGGGTTGAGGGATTAGGGTTTAGGGACAAGGTTTAGGGTTAGGGTTTAGGGATAGGGTTTAGGGTTGAGGGATTAGAGTGAAGGGTTGAGGGATTAGAATTTGGCGTTGAGGGTTTAGGGTTTAGGATCAGGGTTGAAGGTCGAGGGATCAGAGTTAAGGGTTGAGGGATTAGGGTTTGATGTTGAGGGTTGAGGGTTGAGGTTCGAGGGTCAAGGGTTTAGGGATAGGGTTGAGGGTCGAGGAATTAGGGTTACAGTAGAGTGTGGAGGGTATAAGGATTAGGGATAGGGTTGGAGGGTTTAGGGATAAGGGATTAGAGTTTAAGGTATAGTATCGAGTCTGTTGAGGGTTTAGGAATAGGGATAGCATTTAGGGTTTAGGGATGAGGGATTAGAGTTGAGGGATGAGGGATTAGGGTTGAGGGTTGAGGGATAAGGTTTAGGGTTGAGGGTTGAGGGATTAGGGTTTAAGGTATAGTGTTGAGGGTTGATGGTTTAGGGATAGGGTTTAGGTTTGAGGGATTAGGGTTTAGGGTTGATGAATTAGGGTTTAATGTTGAGAGTTGAGGGTTGAGGGTTGAGGGTTGAGGTTGAGGGATAGGGTTAATGGTCAAGGGATTAGGGTTAAATAAGAGTGTCGATGGTAGAGGGATTAGGGTTTAAGGTATAGTATCGAGCCTGTTGAGGGTCTAGGAATAGGGATAGCGTTTAGGGTTTAGGAATGAGGGATTAGAGTTGAGGGATGACGGATGACAGATTAGGGTTGAGGGTTGAGGGATTAGGGTTTAGGGACAAGGTTTAGGGTTACGGTTTAAGGTATAGTGTTGCGGGTTTAGGGATAGGGTTTAGGGTTGAGGGATTAGAGTGAAGGGTTGAGGGATTAGAATTTGGCGTTGAGGGTTTAGGGTTTAGGATCAGGGTTGAAGGTTGAGGGATTAGAGTTAAGGGTTGAGGGATTAGAGTTTGATGTTGAGGGTGAGGGTTGAGGTTCGAGGGTCAAGGGTTTAGGGATAGGGTTGAGGGTCTAGGAATTAGGGTTAAAGTAGAGTGTGGAGGGATGACAGATGATAGATTAGGGTTGAGGGTTGAGGGATTAGGGTTTGATGTTGAGGGTTGAGGGTTTAGGGTTAGGGTTGAGAGATGAGGGATCAGAGTTAAGGGTTGAGGGATTAGGGTTTGACGTCGAGGGCTGAGGTTCGAGGGTCAAGGGTTTAGGGATAGGGTTGAGGTTGAAGGGATTAGGGTTTAGGGACAAGGTTTAGGGTTAGGGTTGAGGGATTAGGGTTTAAGGTATAGTGTTGAGGGTTTAGGGATAGGGTTTAGGGTTGAAGGATTAGAGTGAAGGGTTGAGGGATTAGAATTTGGTGTTGAGGGTTTAGGGTTTAGGATCAGGGTTGAAGGTCGAGGGATTAGAGTTAAGGGTTGAGGGATTAGGGTTTGATGTTGAGGGTTGAGGGTTGAGGTTCGAGGGTCAAGGGTTTAGGGATAGGGTTGAGGGTCGAGGAATTAGGGTTAAAGTAGAGTGTGGAGGGATGACGGATGATAGATTAGGGTTGAGGGTTGAGGGATTAGGGTTTGATGTTGAGGGTTGAGGGTTTAGGGTTAGGGTTGAGAGATGAGGGATCAGAGTTAAGGGTTGAGGGATTAGGGTTTGACGTCGAGGGCTGAGGTTCGAGGGTCAAGGGTTTAGGGATAGGGTTGAGGTTGAAGGGATTAGGGTTTAGGGACAAGGTTTAGGGTTAGGGTTGAGGGATTAGGGTTTAAGGTATAGTGTTGAGGGTTTAGGGATAGGGTTTAGGGTTGAGGGATTAGAGTGAAGGGTTGAGGGATTAGAATTTGGCATTGAGGGTTTAGCGTTTAGGATCAGGGTTGAAGGTCGAGGGATTAGAGTTAAGGGTTGAGGGATTAGGGTTTGATGTTGAGGGTTGAGGGTTGAGGTTCAAGGGTCGAGGGTCGAGGAATTAGGGTTAAAGTAGAGTGTGGAGGGATGACAGATGACAGATTAGGGTTGAGGGTTGAGGGATTAGGGTTTGATGTTGAGGGTTGAGGGTTTAGGGTTAGGGTTGAGAGATGAGGGATCAGAGTTAAGGGTTGAGGGATTAGGGTTTGACGTCGAGGGCTGAGGTTCGAGGGTCAAGGGTTTAGGGATAGGGTTGAGGTTGAAGGGATTAGGGTTTAGGGACAAGGTTTAGGGTTAGGGTTGAGGGATTAGGGTTTAAGGTATAGTGTTGAGGGTTTAGGGATAGGGTTTAGGGTTGAGGGATTAGAGTGAAGGGTTGAGGGATTAGAATTTGGCGTTGAGGGTTTAGGGTTTAGGATCAGGGTTGAAGGTCGAGGGATTAGAGTTAAGGGTTGAGGGATTAGGGTTTGATGTTAAGGGTTGAGGGTTGAGGTTCGAGGGTCGAGGAATTAGGGTTAAAGTAGAGTGTGGAGGGATGACAGATGACAGATTAGGGTTGAGGGTTGAGGGATTAGGGTTTGATGTTGAGGGTTGAGGGTTTAGGGTTAGGGTTGAGAGATGAGGGATCAGAGTTAAGGGTTGAGGGATTAGCGTTTGACGTCGAGGGCTGAGGTTCAAGGGTCAAGGTTTTAGGGATAGGGTTGAGGTTGAAGGGATTAGGGTTTAAGGTATAGTGTTGAGGGTTGATGGATCAGAGTTAAGGGTTGAGGGATTAGGGTTGAGGGTTGTAAGGATTAGGGATAGGGTTGGAGGGTTGATGGATTAGGATTTGACGTTGAGGGATTAGGATTTGACGTTGAGGGTTGAGGGATTAGGATTTGACATTGAGGGTTGAGGGTTTAGGGATAGAATTGAGGGATTAGGATTTGACATTGAGGGTTGAGGGTCAAGGGATCAGAGTTGAGGGTTTAGGGTTTAGGGATCTATAGCAGGACAAAACGCGAGCGCGTTATAGCGTGAGCGCGTTATAACATGCTCGCGTTATAACATGCTCGCGTTTTGTATTTCTACTGAAACGGTAAAAAAGTGGTTACCCCCGTGATCCAGGCCCACATGCTCTGTTTTCTTACTGATTCTGCGCGTGCTCCCACAAAAAAGAAGTGCTTTCATGCTATTGGGAAGTTCACATGCACATTTGACACATTGTACCACCTTTGCATGATCTTTCCACCACCTTTTCTGCTTTGCCAACTTGAGGAGGAAATAACATAGTTTTCAAACCAAATTTGATATATATCTATACAAGTTTCAATTTTTGTAGTATTGCAATGTTAATTTTGATTCAATTTTAAGAATTTAATATTGAAAAGGAAGCAAGTGGTGAAAAACTCAAATTGTTGAGGAGTTTGATGCAAGAAGATAAAAACACTACATAATTAGGTACTCTCTCCATTCAAATCTTCATTTTTTAGGTATGTCAAGTCTTTACATGCATGTTCTTTACATTTTCCTTATTTCGGATTGAATTACTTTATCATGCTTTATCATACATGTTTAAAATAGACACATTTCCAATCAAGAAAGCAACCTACAATCTCACATGATGCCATGTATATTTTCTACACTTGGGCTCTTTAATAATTATGTGTAATAAACAAACCTTAGTTCATACCATGATGTCAAACTATACAAGAATAAATCCTTACAACATAAAAAAAATACAATCCCACTATTATCATGTATTCATTTCTTAGGAACTAATATTGGACTCTTTATCATGCTACAGACAAATTCTCTGTCATGCCGAGGAAACGATCAAGAATTAAACCAACATAGGAAGAGATAGAAGCTAAGAATGCAAAGAAAGCAATGGCTATGAGGGAACTTCGTGAGAAGAGGAAATTGGACACGATAAATGAAGACATACCAATTGAAGAGGAACCACAACCATCACAAAGAGATATGGTATTGGTGGCACAAAGAGAACGAATGCAAAAACTTCGTGGTACGAGAGATTTGAATACCATAGTTGGAGACACATCCTTTATCGCAAGACAACATGTAGGGACACCATCTACCACATCTCAAGTTGAGAGTACATCATCACTCACATGTGATGAAGGAGGTACGCCATCGTTCCCACCTCAACCTCAAGGTATGTCATCTATTCCATCTTCGATCGAAGGTATGCCATCTAACCCATCTCATTTAAATATTGATGAAATTCCTAATGTTGAGATGAATTTACCTAACTTGACACCACCTAGAATTTTGCATAGAAAGCCAAAGTATTTGATTGATATTGATGAGAATATTTTGCAGCCAATGGAAGGTAAGATTCCAAAACGCACTTGTAGAAGATATGCTAATAAGATTTGGAGATTGTTCTTTGAAAAGTTAAATGAGACTGCAAGATGTCAACTATTCGTTGAAATGATGTGAAGTATAAAGTACAGGTCTATCATGAAGATTCTTGGGTTGAGAACATCAGAGGCTTCAAGTGAAAAATCTATTGTCAAGAATCTAATGAGTGCGTATGAGAGTGTGGGTAACACCTCACGCACAAAAGATAGTAATGCAACACGGCGTGTGATTACATCGACTATAGTAAGTAGTCAAACGAGGAAAGCTCGTCTCATTAGAAAGACAAGTCAAAAATTGAAAATTAATAGGAAAACTTTATCAAGAGCCGTTGGAAGACGCCAAAGAATTGAGGACACTAATGCCAATGAATTATGGGCGTTCTCGGGGAGACTACCACGAAAAGATAAACCAATTGTTGAAGCATTGAGGTCACTAATTGAAGACTTTTGGAAGAATTACACAAGGGTATCTCCGAATCAAAGGGATGTGGTAAGAAGGAGAATTGGTAGTCAGAACCGCGAGCCACATCCAAAGCATTTTTTGGATGAGACTCAAACACAGTTTTATGGTAAATTTCTAGAGAAATATCCTCAAATTAAAATTTTTCAAAGATATTTTGAAATGCTAAAACCTTTCTATGTTAAGATAAATCACACATGCACTACTTGTTGTTGTAGATTACATATTGAATTTTCTAACCATTTTGATGCTTATAGGTCTATATGTTTAGATATGCATACTAACAATGATTTGCAGGGTTGTGCCATATGTGCCCCACCAACATCTTCAAGAGACTTCATATCAATAATTTTATGTGAAAGAGAGGAAGGTCAAATATTCTACAAGAAATTATGCTTGGATGGCACATGTCATCGTTGCGGTGGCTTGCAACATTTGCCAATATGTGAACATATGGAAATAACACATGCGGTTGGAAATGAACTAGTAGAGTTTGGCAAGTATAAAATAGTGGGATACAATACAAAAGATGGTAAAGAAGCAAAGAAGTGTGAATTAGTTATTGAAAAGATTCCAGTGTATCAGTTTATGCCTATATTTCGTGACAGCATAGTGTATGAGTATGCAAGACATGCCCATAGAGCTCGATGGTTGGACTTGCAATTCAAGTTATGCAAGGACACATTTCCAGTTGGTAGCATTGTTTCAGTCATGGACTTTGCAGAGAACTACAGTCTACAGCCACAGCGTGAGGTGCAATCACAATATTACAACTCCACACAGGTTTCTATATTTGTGCACATCGCATTCATTCATGCGAATGATAGTACAGAGGATGACAGAAAGATCATAAGGGAGTATCATTTCTATATTAGTGATGATCACACGCATTCTACGGAGTTCGTGCAAGGTTGCTTTCAGGTGTTCTATAATGATTTGGCTAGAAGGGGCATATCGTTCAATCAGCATATCATATGGTCGGATAATTGTGCATCACAATTCAAGAACTCGCGAAATTTCTATTGGCTAAGTAGGAGGCATAATTTTATAGGTATTCAACATATGTGGAACTTTTGTGAGGCCGGGCATGGAAAGGGGGAGCATGATGGTGCAGGAGCATGTATCAAAAGAGCCATAGCACGAGAAGAGTTAAAGTATAAAGACAATGCAAAGTTGACAGATGCAAAATCGATTGTCGAGTGGTGTAATGCTTCCATGGGTCCAGGTAATGAAGGTAAGTCTTTAGTTCGTAGATTTTTTTGGTTGATAGATGATACTAACATTGCACCATATGAGGATTGTTGTACACTGACAGAATCAAATGAGATGCACTCTTTCAGAAGCTCAATTGCAGGTTCATGGAGTATCCATACACGAAAGATGTCATGCTTTTGTTCTTCCTGTACAATTCAAGTCTGGGATGAGTGCGAGTCAAAGGAGTGGGTTGACGAATGGCAATTAAGTTATCTTAGCCCACTTGACACGTATCGACCCCCGACGGCACTGGAACTAACACAGATGGAATCGTCAGTTGACTTTGACCACATATCAGATTTAGTTCAACCAGGTAATATAGGGCACATATATGCATCTAATTTCATCTAGTTCAACCAGGTAATGTCATCTTACTTTGTAGTGTTTTTGTAATGTTGACTAATTTCATCTAATTTGCTACACATATCAATGTAGGACACGTATATGCAGTTATTGCAGATGAAGATAATGAAGAGGGAACAGATTATTACTTATGTCGTTGTGTTGAGGCCAAAAAGAAATTCGAGGCCCCTGTTACAGATGGAGAAAACATCGAATACCCTACAGGATCAGTGGTTATTACTGGAACATGGCTTAGAAGGTACCCACATAAGAGTGTTAATATTTGGCTATTTCAGGACTTTGACATGCATCGAAAGATTCTTCATTACTCGAACCTTGTCGTGGCATCCAATGTTCATTTGATAAAGTATCGGGGTAGACCTTTGAACAAAATATTGTGGAAGGTGCGTGAGTCTGACCATGAAGCAATACTTGACACAATAAAGAGTAGAGCAGATCCAGATGGTTCATTGGATTAATTTGTAAGTATTCACATTGATTTTGTAAAGTTATGTTACATTGAGTTGTAAGTATGCATATTAATTTGTAAGGTTTGTCTTTTTTTATTTCCTCCTGCATTTTTACACATATGTACACATTTTTACATCATCATGTTATGCATTTTTGGTGTCCTGCTCCTGATGCGACCAAACTCATAACTCACCCTACTAGACACCATTTGATGATCTCTCCAACACTCTAGATCCAGGGCGCCCAATCATGATGATGACCTATATACCATTCTCCCAAGGCGCTCATAATGAATGAATGATAAGGAGCGCCTTGACCTCTATAATCAAGGTGATTTTAAGTCACTTTGAGTCATTTGGGGTCAGTTTGAGTCTTTGAGTCATGTTGCAAAAAAGTGTCAATGTTGTCAAGTTGCACAAAGCAACCTTTGCATTTTTGGTGTCTTGCTCGTGATGTGACCAAACTGACTGTTCCAACGCATTCGGATGGGTACATTTATGCTAGGCATGGTCCTGTTTTTCACCCAAACATGTTAAAACAGTCTGAGCTACATTGTACCAACGATATCCCTGAAGAGTCCAAAGTGCAAAAAGGCTACAATCTTTGACGAGATGTTACTCGAAAACCATGTCACTTAGAAACATTCCGTCTAAGGCAACGCTATCATGTAGAGTGCCTCTACAATAACCTCTCTCGGTTTTTTATAGCTCTGAGGCATTTACCCGTGGTGAAAGGTTTTCTGCTGCCCCAAAAATCGTCAGAAGGAGGCAGTGTAAAGTTGCAAAGGGGTGTAACTTTTGTCCTGCTCCTGATGCGACCAAACTGACTATTCCAACGCGTCCGAATGGGTACATTTATTCTAGGCATGGTCCTATTTCTCACCCAAACATGTCGAAACAGTCAGAGCTACATTGTACCGACGATATCCCTGAAGAGTCCAAAGTGCAAAAAGGCAGCAATCTTTGATGAGATGTTACTCGAAAATCATGTCACTTAGAAACATTCCGTCTGAGGCAACGGGATCATATAGAGTGCCTCTACAATAACCTCTCTCGGTTTTTTATAGCTCTGAGGTATTTGCCCGTGGTGAAAGGTTTTCTGTTGCCCCAAAAATCGTCAGAAGGAGGCAGTGTAAAGTTGCAAAGGGGTGTAACTTTCATCCTGCTCCTGATGTGACCAAACTAACTGTTCCAACGCGTCCGAATGGGTACATTTATGCTAGGCATGGTCCTATTTCTCATCCAAACATGTTGAAACAGTCGGAGCTACATTGTACCGACGATATCCCTGAAGAGTCCAAAGTGTAAAAAGGTAGCAATCTTTGACGAGATGTTACTCAAAAATTGTGTCACTTAAAAACATTCTGTCTAAGGCAACGGGATCATGTAGAGTGCCTCTACAATAACCTCTCTCGGTTTTTTATAGCTCTGAGGCATTTGCCCGTGGTGAAAGGTTTTCTGTTGCCCCAAAAATCGTCAGAAGGAGGCAGTGTAAAGTTGCAAAGGGGTGTAACTTTCATCCTGCTCCTGATGCGACCAAACTGACTATTCCAACGCGTCTGAATGGGTACATTTATGCTAGGCATGGTCCTATTTTTCACTCAAACATGTCGAAACAGTCGGAGCTACATTGTACCGACGATATCCCTGAAGAGTCCAAAGTGCAAAAAGGCAGAAATCTTTGACGAGATGTTACTCGAAAACTGTGTCACTTAGAAACATTCCGTCTAAGGCAACGGGATCACGTAGAGTGCCTCTACAATAACCTCTCTCGATTTTTTATAGCTCTTAGGCATTTGCCCGTGGTGAAAGGTTTTCTGTTGCCCCAAAAATCATCAGAAGGAGAGTGTAAAGTTGCAAAGGGGTGTAACTTTCGTCCTGCTCCTGATGCGACCAAACTGACTGTTCCAACGCGTCCGAATGGGTACATTTATACTAGGCATGGTCCTATTTCTCACCCAAACATGTCGAAACAGTCGGAGCTACATTGTACCGACGATATCCCTGAAGAGTCTAAAGTGCAAAAAGGCAGCAATCTTTGACGAGATGTTACTCAAAAATCATGTCACTTAGAAACATTCTGTCTGAGGCAACGGGATCATGTAGAGTGCCTCTACAATAACCTCTCTCGGTTTTTTATAGCTCTGAGGTATTTGCCCGTGGTGAAAGGTTTTCTGTTGCCCCAAAAATTGTCAGAAGGAGGCAGTGTAAAGTTGCAAAGGGGTGTAACTTTCGTCCTGCTCCTGATGCGACCAAACTAACTGTTCCAACGCATCCGAATGGGTACATTTATGCTAGGCATGGTCCTATTTCTCACCCAAACATGTCGAAACAGTCGGAGCTACATTGTACCGACGATATCCCTGAAGAGTCCAAAGTGCAAAAAGGTAGCAATCTTTGACGAGATGTTACTCAAAAATCGTGTCACTTAGAAACATTCCGTCTAAGGCAACGGGATCACGTAGAGTGCCTCTACAATAACCTCTCTCGGTTTTTTATAGCTCTGAGGCATTTGCCTGTGGTGAAAGGTTTTCTGTTGCCCCAAAAATTGTCAGAAGGAGGCAGTGTAAAGTTGCAAAGGGGTGTAACTTTCGTCCTACTCCTGATGCGACCAAACTAACTATTCCAACGCATCCGAATGGGTACATTTATGCTAGGCATGGTCCTATTTTTCACTCAAACATGTCGAAACAGTCGGAGCTACATTGTACCGACGATATCCCTGAAGAGTCCAAAGTGCAAAAAGGCAGCAATCTTTGACGAGATGTTACTCAAAAACCGTGTCACTTAGAAACATTCCGTCTGAGGTAACAGGATCACGTAGAGTGTCTCTACAATAACCTCTCTCGGTTTTTTATAGCTCTTAGGTATTTACCCGTGGTGAAAGGTTTTCTGTTGCCCCAAAAATCGTTAGAAGGAGGCAGTGTAAAGTTGCAAAGGGGTGTAACTTTCGTCCTGCTCCTGATGCGACCAAACTAACTGTTCCAACGCGTCTGAATGGGTACATTTATGCTAGGCATGGTCCTATTTCTCACCCAAACATGTCGAAACAGTCGGAGCTACATTGTACCGATGATATCCCTAAAGAGTCCAAAGTGCAAAAAGGCAGCAATCTTTGACGAGATGTTACTTGAAAATCATGTCACTTAGAAACATTCTGTCTGAGGCAACGGGATCACGTAGAGTGCCTCTATAATAACCTCTCTCGGTTTTTTATAGCTCTGAGGTATTTGCCCGTGGTGAAAGGTTTTCTGTTGCCCCAAAAATCGTCAGAAGGAGGCGGTGTAAAGTTGCAAAGGGGTGTAACTTTCATCCTGCTCCTGATGCAACCAAATTGACTGTTCCAACGCGTCTGAATGGGTACATTTATTCTAGGCATGGTCCTATTTCTCACCCAAACATGTCGAAACAGTCGGAGCTACATTGTACCGACGATATCCCTGAAGAGTCCAAAGTGCAAAAAGGCAGCAATCTTTGACGAGATGTTACTCAAAAACCGTGTCACTTAGAAACATTCCGTCTAAGGCAACGGGATCACGTAGAGTGCCTCTACAATAACCTCTCTCGATTTTTTATAGCTCTGAGGCATTTGCCCGTGGTGAAAGGTTTTCTGCTGCCCCAAAAATCGTCAGAAGGAGGCAGTGTATTAAGTCAGGATGAAAGCCTATTCACTCTAGGCGCCTGTTTTTGACCAAATCACACATGCGCCTTGAACAACTCTGTCTTCAAGGCACTTTTCTCTAATCTCTGTAACTCTCCAAATCCACTAAGGCACAAATTTTACCTCTTGGGCTCAAGATATAGGTTCTTCATCCAAGGTGCCAAAATGGTCCAAAGGCGCATTTCACCTCTAACCTCACCTCTGACCTTACTTGGAGGCGCTAAACCTTTTGACATTTCAAGTAACTTCAAGAGAACTATTTTTCCTTAAGGTGGTTCACTCCTTGCAATTGGATGTATGGTACTTGTAACTCATTTGATTGACTTTGTAATGTTTCTTCTTCTTGCAAAGTAGATAAGGATGATATAAGCTTACTTCATGAATCGGAGTAGAAATCTCTCTTGGACTTGCTAGGTGAAAGGACTTGAACTTGAAGGACTTGAAGTTGATGAAGTGATCCTTCATGATGGCCTTTGACATTACCTTCTCGGAGTGTAGATGATAACACCTTCCTTGGATAAAGTGGATAACCTCTGACCTAAACTTTGAAGCTTGATGAATCTTGAAGATTGGGTTTCCTCCTACTCCCCTTCTGGGCTCCACTCCATCAAAGGCATATTTAGTTGTCCAAGGTGCCAACATTCACTCAGGGGCACCCAAAAAGAAAGTTTACAACTCTAGGGCGCTAAACTCTTATGCAAAAATGGTCATCATCAAAGGCGCAAAAATGGGTCTCTGGGCGCCAATCTCTACAAGACATTCCATCTCATTGCTCTCCTCCATTACAAGCGCTCACTTACCTCAATCTTGGGTGCATACCAACATCCCAACATCCAAATCACCTAGGCGCTCAAAACCTTCAAGACTCAAGGTGCATTTTATGATCAAACAAGGTATCTCCTGAACAAGGCGCTCATAGTCTCATCAGGGCATTAATCATCATCATGAGCGCTCATATTGTTCTAGGCGCACAGTTATCTCTGGAATGCTCAAGGCGCACATACCCTTCTCTAGGCTAGTTTACACTTATTCAAGGCGCTCATTCCAAACTTACATGAACTCCTCATTACAAGACACACAAACTAGATGATCCTAGGGCATAAAGGCGCTCATAGGAGTTGTTATGTGTCATTTTGGCCAAGGTTTTCTAGAGCAGTGAAGACATTAGGAAGGGGATGATCGTTTGGATAGTTTTGAATGCTTTATTTCTCCTTGTTTAAACTAGGCGCTCACTGAGGATTGGAGTAGCCTTTGCACCCTCACATCACGTTAATCAGCGTTTCAGAGGCAATCATAGTATAGGAAGATTTGCGCCTTGAAGAAGAGAGTTATCTGGTGAGTGCTTAGGAGTTCTGGCGCCTAGGGGAAAGATCTAGGTAGAGCGCCTTCAGACTTTGACAGTGAAGTGCCTTAAGGAGTTGGATGATGTTTTTGCCTAGAGTGGAGATGATGTTTTTAGCGCCTTAAGGATGATGATGGAGCGCCTTGGAGTCAGGTTAGTCTAGAGCACCTTAAGAAGGTAAAGCACTTCAAATGTAAACACAAGTGTTTTGAGCACCCTAATGAGAAGTTGTCTTGGCACCATAAGTTGTTCAAATGAAGATATGCGCCTTGGATAGTTGCAAAGACCTAATTTAGCGCCCAAGGTTGGAAGACTCTTTGTGAGCGCCCAGTGTTTGAAAGCTCTTTGTGTTTGGTGCATTAAAATGAATTTGGCACCTAAGTAGTATTGAAACACTCAACTGAGTGCCTAAAGCCCATGAGAGAAGTGATATGCGCCTTGATAGGAATATCATGGAAGATGAGTTTACTGAATGGCGCCTTGAATGACTTGGTTGATTAAGTGTTTTAGCGCCTAGATATGGGATGAATCATTGAGCGCCTTTGGTTGAGATGATGTCAGCACCTTTGAGATTATAACACCTTGGAGTCAAGTTCGAAGGAGCACCTTGAGAAGGTAAAACGCTTCAAATGTTTTCAAGGAATTGGAGAAGTCACTTAGTGCCTAGAAGGAATTCCAAAGCAAGAGGGTTGGAGCGCCTTGAGCTTCAAGTCAGATATGCGCCTAGACCTCTACCCTTTAGCAAGTTGAAGCCCTCTGAGCCTTGACAACGTGAGAATGCCTTATAGTGAATATGCGCCTTGGGCAAGGTTGAATACAAAGTTGAGGAGTATATCATAATGAGTAAGTGCACTGTAGGGTTAGATGATAAAGACTAGTGCCTTGAGTGTCTTGGTCAAAATTTTGACGTGAGAAGTCTTGCAAGATCAAACCCTGGAGTGCGCCTTAGAGAGAACCTATTGATCCTTTGCTTTGACAAGATTTGGGCGCCAGAATGATCCTTAATAAATGGAATGTATCTACACCAATTTTACACCTTTAGGGAAGTGATGGTGGCCAGAATGATCCTTAATCTCATGTTTGTGCGCCTAGGTCTAGAAGCAAGATTTGAGCACCTTAGGATAGGGTTTTTTGCACCTTGTCTTGGAGAGTGAATTTGCGCCTTGGATGATGTTGAAGTGCCTTGGGATGAAATGCGCCCAAACTTACAGAGGGCCTTCAGTGAGGGAGTTGAAGAGAGTGCTTAGAGGAAGGATAGCCTTAAGATCAAACTAAGTACTTAGAAACCTAAGATTAGTGCCTTATTTGAAGTTATAGACCTATTCTGGCGCCAGAGAGTGAGTTTGAGTGTGAAGAAGTGAATGTCTGCGCCTTGAAGGGGATACAAAGGGAAGATGATGCACCTTGATGGGTTGATGATGGAAATTTGCATTTTGGAGCTAAATGTGTGCCTTGAATCTAAATGATATTTGAGTGCTTAGAGGTAAATAGGGGCGCCTTTGAGAATTCTTTGTGCTTTAAGGAATGGATTGTGGCGCTTTGGACTAAGGTAAGTCCTGAGCACTTCCAATGATTTTAAGGAGCGCCTTGAAGGAGATAGTGCATAGAGGTACAATGAATCTTCCGGAGAACATGGATAGACAACTAAGTCTCCAACTTGAGTCTTCTAAGTGAATTGGATGATGAAGAGAGTCTAGTCATTTTGGGCGCTAGTATCAGGATGAATCATCCAAAATGGGTGCCTAGAACTAGAAGGCGCCAATGCATGAGTTCAAGGATCCTCCATTGGAGCGCCTAGCCCAGATGGCTATAGATTGAAAGTTTTAAAGCTAAGTGATGTCTCTTAGGTGAATTCCTAGCCCAGGTGCATGTGTTGGGAAAAACTCTTTGGCTCTGGCGCCTAGAATTGGGAGCTTTGTAAGATGCACCAATTGATGAAACATTTCCATTTTACGCCTAGAATAGAACTCTCTCACATAGTTGAAATTGACTTGATAGAAGGAGATAAGTCTTAAGGACTAGTTTGGCGCCTCACTTGCCTATCTCACCTTTGAAATGCGCTTTGGTTGATGATCATCATTGATGGAGCCTAGTGAAATGTAAAGCTATTTGCATCTCCAGAGGATCAAAATTGGATTAGGAGATCATCCTTGCAGTTGAGATTGACAGAGAAGTGTTAAAGGAATCACTTCAAATGGGCGCCTAAGCTAGTTGAGGCACATATCAATTCCACTGTAACTCCAGACTGACGCTTAGGATCCAGTCATCTCCTAAGGCGTAGTTCCATTCACCCATGACCTCGCTTGGCGTCTAAAACTTGGAAACTCCTTTGGAAAGCTCCTGTTGCGCCTAGAAGATGAGTTTGGGATATCAACTTGCAAAAGGCTTAGAAACTCTTCAAAGATGTTAGGCACAATCCCATGGCACTGGAGCTCAGTTTTGGCGCCTTCAAGGAATAGCACATGAAGGAACTTGGGAGGTCAGGTGCTTGTAAAAGGGAACACCTTGAAACATCTTCCAGGGGTTGAAGTAGTAAGAAAACATCAAGTGAGTCTAGGCGCACTCCCTTGTGTGAACAGTTTAGCTCTGGCGCCTAGCCACAGAGTGAGCCAGAAGAAGTAGTTTGGACATTAGAAGATAGGCGCTCATTCTACAATGAAGCATTCCACCTTCCTAATCAACAAAGACTTGCAAGAATTGACAAAGGAAGCTAAGGCGCACCTTCTACTTGTTTCCACCTCCAGAATGCGCCTAACCTTGAAAGGGGGTTCAAAGATGTTTGTTAGACCTTTTCACTCAAGGCGCTCACCTTAGGCGCACTTTCTAAGTCCTTGTTACCTCAAGGAAACACCTAGTTTGGAAGGCGCTTGCCCTATTCTCCACTCCTTTCAATTGGCACCTAGAACACAGAATGCATGAAAGGAGCGCCTAGACTCCAGAGGGCTCATTTGGGCGCCTAGCATTTAAAACACTTTCATAATGATGATGTTTTGGCGCCTACTCTTGGAAACAATCCAGAGCATCCATAAACTCTAATTGGCACCTAATGTTGACAAGGCGCAACTTTAGGAGGAGGTCACCTCAACTTGGCGCCCAAGTCAGAAAAACCTGTAAATCCTTCAAATATGCGCCTACCTTGTGAGGTGATGAGTTGAACATTCCAAATCTTCAAATGTTGCTCAAGTAAAGAAGACATTGTAACATCAAGGCTTCAAGGCCTGTCCTTGTATTTCCATTGAATGAGTTGTACTTCATGCTATTGAAAGCATTTTCCATGTAATAAGACATTGCAAGTTGATTGAATCAAGTAACAAGACAAGTACCCAACTCTAATGTTGTTTCATTCAAATAGTTATCTTGATGTATATCTTTATGTTATTGAAGTAGTTGATGAATTGTTAGCAAGTAAAAGTGTTTAAGTAAGGAAAATTTTTCGTAGAACTAGTTGGGTATCTTACACTTACACCATGCCTATCCATCAAACATCACAATGCAATCAAAATCCTAACAACATGCCCATGATCCTGTTGTGACCAAATCACACATCGCCCCATTAGGAATAGGGACCCCCCTTTTTTTTGAGCTCCGAGCTTTCAGTGAGTTTTCAATGAGTTTCTGATGATGTCCTGGGTATCTTTCTCTGCCGGCTCGGTAACAATTTCCTTGCCTATGATCTTTGGTTCACAATTAAGGGTAGATGAACTTGCAATAATGAAGAATTGTGATCAAATCCTATCTAGATATTGAGTTTTGAAGTCAATCCTTCAGAATGTTTGAGACCCTGAAAAGACTAAGCCTGGAACCTGAAATTCTGAAAATCCTGAAAAAATGGCTAAGTCTGAAATCTGGTGAATCCTCCAAATTCTATATTTTGCATCTTAAATCCGGTGGATTCGGGACCTATCTCAAACATCCTGAAAGGTATATTGAAAAATATTTAAAGTATAAGAAATTCAATCTCTAAACTTATACTTAAATATATTTTTCAATATACCTTTACTCGCGCGATCCTGAAAATGCTTGACGAAGTCAGAGGATTCAAAATCCTGATCTAATGCGACTGGACACTTAGATGGCGCAAATCTGGGCGCAAAATCACGAAGGAGAACACACTTGAGCCAGAGGATTTAAAAACTCCATCTAATGCGCCCATCAAAACCTTGGTTCAATGCGAAAATATCAGAGGATTTCAAAACTCGATCTATTGCGCCCAAACCAAAACGTCATTTCGAAGGGAAAAATGGAGATTTCAATGTCTTGAACTAGTGCGAAAATGAAAAGGCAAGTCTTAGAGCAAATCTTGGAGCGAATTTTGATGATCAAAGTCAGAGGATTTTAATCCTCCAAGTGATGCGCCACCAAGAAAGAAGAGAGAAATTTAAGGATTTTGACTTGAGAAATGTCTAGAGGTTAGAGGATTTCAAAAGGTGAAGTGATGCGCTTCACCTAAACATTCGACATAAGTGTTAGTCCCTTCACCAAATTACAAGTTCAGAGGATTCCAAAAGCCTATCTAATGCGACTTCTTGAGAGATAACTCCAGAGGATTCTAAAGCATGATCTATTGCGCCCAAGCAATTTCAAAGATGAAGTTTCAAGAACTCTCATCCAAAGCACAATCTACAGGATTTCAAAACTTGATCTAGTGCGCCAACTATAGGAATACCTCTAAGCTTTCAAGTATCTTCCAAGGTTTGAGTTTAAAGGATCTTGAAGTCCCAACCAATGCGAAAATCTTGAGGATTTTCACCTTTCATCTAATGCGCCAACATCATGAGGCTTTCACCAAGCTCATCCAATGCGCCAAACATCATGCATGATCTACTTCAAGACAAAGGTCATCTAAATTCTTCAAGTTTGAAGACTTCAACCTAGTAAAGTGATGCGCCACCTTCCAAGACTCTGATCCAAGCCCCAAACAAGAAGAAATCAGAAATATCATCCAATGCGCCATGCTAAAAGGTGAGATCCTAAAGTTCTATCTAATGAGATCAAATGCCTTGAAGACTTCGAGTTGCTGATCTAATGCGCCAAGTGTTAAGAGGATTTCGATTCTTTATTCAATGCAAAATGTTTAAGAGGAATCCTATACCTTGAACCAATGCGAAATCCTTGAAGATTCAACAAACTTGATCTAGTGCGACTTAAAGCAAGAGAACACTAAACACTATCTAATGCGAAATGCTGAAAGCAAGTGTTAGAATTTCATCCGGTGCAACAAGACAAGAGGATTCTAAGGAAGATCATGACATTCCAAGAAGGAGACTCCGTTATGCCCATCCAATGCGAAATATGAAGAGAAACTCAAATACAACTCCAAAGGATATGAAGAGGAATCAACAAACTTGATCTAATGCACCTATCTCTAAGGGCAAGACTTGAGGATTATCAAGACCAAATCCAAGGCGAAATGTGAAGAGGAATTAAAAACTTCATCTAATGCGAAAATCTTAGAAGACTCTCTACCCTCCATCTAATGCGCCACCCCATTGAGCAAGTAAAACTAAGTATCATCCAATGCGAATTGCCAAGGAGAATTTCAATTCTTGATCCAATGCGACTTCTAGAGGATTAAAAGTAGTGGTTTAGAATGCAAATTTTAAGAATTTCAACGAAGATCAAGAATTTGTTATCTAATACGCTTGGCTTGGAAATGCATTCTTGTATGTTATAAATCAAATATTATCATGTTTATCAAGGGGATTGATGCTGTTCCTTTACTTGTGTTGCAGCAAAAAGGAGGAATCATCTAAAGATCAAGTGATAAGAACCTTTGACAAGCAAGGAAAGAGAAAGAGCAAGGCATCATGTAGCTGTTTCAAGGGTATCCTTCATCATCCCTGTGTTGGAATTCTTCATCAAGTGGCATCAAGTTGAGATTGTCTAGAAGACATCCACCCGAAGGACATCATCTTCGTCAAGGCTTCCTAAGGTATCAATTCTACTTCAAGTTCTTCAACCTTCAAGAGAAGACATCAAGTAGCTGCTCCACCATAAGGAAAGTGTTATCATCTTCCAGGAAGCATCATTCTAAGAAATCTACATCACTTCAAGAGGTAGCTGCTCCAAGACGTCACAGCAAGATATATCTCAAGTCCTCTTCATCAATGACATCATGAAAGATCCCACGTCAAGTTCCTTCGAGCTTCAAGATCATCTTCAAGGAATCATTTCATCAACTATATCATGATCATCAAGAGCAAGTGTTTGAATCACTTTCACCTTGCGGAGGGAACACTACTCTAAAGGATTATACCTCAAATCCTCTACATCATCGAGTTGGAACACTTCATTGAAACTTCCAAAGGCATTCATCCATCAAACTTCAAGACTCTTCAAATTTCAAATTTCCAAGAGAGTCTCCTACTCTTCATGAAGAAATCAAGTGTCATCATCTACTCTCTAGTCTACATGAAGATACATCGAAGAAGATTCACATCAATCTATCGACAAGAAGAAGAATCATAAAGTTAGTCAAGTGAGGCGACAACTATCATACATCCAGTTAACAAGAAGAATGAACAAGGCAAGATCCACAGGATGTATTCCTAAATATACAAGTTCAAACAATCACATTGAATACATCATTACAAGTTGATACAATTTTCAAAGTATGCTGAGTTGGCACTTATGTGGCGAGTACATATCATTTAATTTTGATTAGCCGCATTATTTAATGCATGCAATGTATCATTTAATAAAAGAAGTCAAAGGGATTCCTATGTGGAGGAATATTTTAAATGCTTTCGCCTTACCTTATCACATTGGAAAACGTGCCTTCATTGCCTCTCTCTTTTTTGCTAAAAATAGCAAGTTGTTGTAACTACCTCTGAGGTGGCATGATCTGAGCCCTTGGCTATCGAATTAATCTTAGCCCTTCATTGTATACTGGAGCACTATATAAAGGCCTTGTTGCCTCATTTGTAATTGATTAGAATTAGAGATTAGAAATATAGATTAGAGAGTAGATTTTAAGAGTAGAATAGAAGAGACTCTCAAAATTCTCTGAGAGGGCTGGAGATTGTTGTAAATATTTTCCAAGATTAATGCAAAGACATTGGAGCTACTTGTTTGGTGTTAAGTATTATCTTGTGGAGTATCATGGTTTCCTGAATCTTGATGGAATCAAGAGATGTTTCAAATAGCTTAGAAATAGATTAGAAGTGCATTGATGTAATGAATATGCGTAAAGATATTTGATGAATTCTTCTGGTTCATACTTTTCGTGTATTGTCGAAGGCAATCCACTTTGCAAAGTTAGACTGAACCTTCATTTTCTTTAGTTCGGTTGTGAATGCTTGTTCAAATTGCGCCAGCTGTGGGTGTTTGGATGGAGATTTACAACATGAAAATCCTTGAGTTTCCTTAGACGATTGCACTAGCTTCGTGTAGTTGTTGGTTCTCATGGCGAAGCGAAGTCTGGTTTCATGAGGAGTTTGTCTATCTTTACATGTTTCATTATCTCATTGTCCTTAGATTAGCCTTCTAAACCCTTACCCCCTTTTTCATTTTCTTTATCATAGAAGCTCTGTATATACATCATCCACATCAAAGGAGGAATAAGTCGAATGAAAGAAGAAGAGTCTGCGTAAGTCCCTTTGTGTTTAAACAGCAGAATCATACTTAAATCGCTGAGCTGTCTCTTACCGAAAACATTATTAGAAGAAGGAACCTTGGAGTCATCTCGTTTGATCACTTGGTTTAGCATCCGAGAGGCTTTGCTCAAGAGAGGGTCAGATACCTAGTATTTCACCCTATTGTTGACTTGTTGAAAAACAACCATCAACATATTTGGCGCTAGAAGGAGGGCACGAACTTGGATATTCTTCATTTTGAATAGGGCAACAAGATACTCCGAAGTGGTGGATTGATATTTCAGAAAATACAAAAAAAGTAGAAAAGTTCAAAAAATCCAAAAAAAGCAGAAAATCAAAAAATACAAAAAATCAGAAGATGGAGTTCTCAACCATGGATTCAGAAGTGGATATGCGGCAAGTTGTTGGATATGATCCTGCCAATTCAACTCCAATTGTTCTTCAACTATGGTGGTCATTGAGTAAGCGTCTAGGTGGCAAGAGTTTGAAAGACTTCGAGTGCAAATATGGATGTCGTATTCATAATACAAGCGATCACAGAGAAGCAGATTGTATAACATTCTTATCGAGGATGGATCTAGCAGTGCAGAAGAAGATTTCATTCTTACAAGTACATGAGCCAATAGTGTTTTCAAAGATAGATCCTAATACTCCTGTTGATGGGATAGCATTCAAGAAGCTGAAAGAGAAAATCAAGAAAGAATTGAAGAATGATAAGGATTTAAGTGTTGACGACATATTGCTTTCTAGGAATTGGTGTAGGGTGCATGATACAAATCATTTGGAGTACACTTGTGAGAAATGCTGGGAAGCAATTCATCAAGCCATGCAGGAAGTAGAAGCTGGTGTACCTGTTGTTGAAGAAGTCTTTACTATAGAGAACCTTGATAAGCAATGTACCAGTGAAAAGGAATATGAATACGAGTTTATCAATCCAGAAGAAGTAGAAGCATTTGAACAGAAGTTGTTAAAAACATTAGAGAATTGTAAGCAGGGTTTAGAAGATGTCAGAGCATTCGAAGTGGCAATTGAGGAAGAAAGAAGTTCAAGCTTGAGGCAGGAACCTGAGTTTAATGAAGATAAGTTTCTTGAGGACTATGCATCTACATTACATCAAGAGATCCTTGAGAAGGAGCTACAGGAAGTACAAAGAACATTGTTAGAAGATCATGAGTTAGAAGCCTTGCAAGCGAATTTAGAAGTCATCATTCAAGAGTATGCCGAAGAAGAGCCTGGGAATAGACAAGAGCAATTCGGGTCGACGCTCGACACTTCTATCATTATACACGAAGATATCAAGACAAAGAAGAGAATGACAATTGAAGAGCATGTTGCTGCTATGGATGCTGAGATCAAGAAGCTGCTGACACCTTTGCTGGAGATCACTAAGGAGATTGACGACGAGATCATGCACTACAAAGACGACGAGAAGTTCATCTATCATCAGTGGCGACCTCCTGACGGATGCTTTGAGTACGATCAAATGCTTGGTAGGCCATGTCTCATTGAAAACAGCGAACATCAGGTTGTATCTTTCCCTTCTATTGATTGGAGAAATTTTGAATTTGAACATCATGAACTTCTAATTGATAGCATTGATAGCACTGATAACATTGATAATAATCTTGAGCACATTGAACATGTTAAATATGAATTTGATTACGGAGAATTGGGTAGAACAACCTGCATTTGGATAGATCATGGTCCCAATGAAAATCCTCAATTGATCATAATACCTCCAGAAATTTTTCCTACATTTGAGGACTGTTGCTTGAAAGATGAGTTTTTCTCTGAATTCAAAGATGAATTTGCCCAATTGAGAACTGTCACTGCTGCATTGCTTCTGTTGTACATACTGAATAATCATGCCAGGGCTTGTATATACTCTGTGTCCTGGGTTGCATCTCTATTGCTTGTACATAGCTAGGTTAGAGTAGGTTTCATTTCATGTTGTGTCTTAGAATAGATTTGCTCCTTGATGTCATTTGACTCAAGTGTTAGTTTGTCTTAGCTTAGTGTTGCTTGTTTGTTGTCTTTTCCTTAGCTTAGTGGTTTGTTGTCGTCTACTTTCATAGATTAGCTGTTTGTTTTTTTTTAGTTGTTTTGTTGTGTCGGGTTTCCAATTTGTAAGGAAGTGATGTATCTTAAACACTCACTCTAGTTTCGATTTAGGATAACATGTTAGTTCATTTCTTAGACAATCTATTCATGAAAGTCTTGGAGTCTGAAGACGTTTTTTTTTTAGTTTATCATCTTGTTAGATTTTGAACTTGACTTGGAAGTTAATCATATATTGTGTCTTGACACTATTGTCTTCTGACTATAATGTTTTAAAATGCAAATTTAAGTTTTATGAATTCTTATGCGTTCCGTTGAGAAACTTGGGTCATGACTGATGGATTTCCCGTGGATTCCATCGCTAGTATCAGATAGCGTGACTGCTTGCTCCTAGGAGATGAGTCATTTGTTCGGTATTGACTGAAGTATTTTGAGGTTTTTATATCTTATACATCTTAATGATCCCGAAGTTGCTAGGGGAGTCTTTGTTAGTCTGGATCAAGTGAAAATCTCAAGGTAATTCATGTTTCCGCCTCCGCTCCATAATAAGCATTTTTTAATACTTCCATCCGTTCCATTCCACTCATCACCCATTTCAAAGCCATAAAAACCTCCATCCACATTGCATTCTTCATCCAATAATGAATTCAAGTCTGATGTCTGAATCATCTATATGGTCCTGTTGTTCGTTGTATACTCCAGAAGGATAACAATTGAAGTCTGAATCGAGCACTTGGAGTTTTTTCATGTCAATCTCCTTTTCAAATAACCTCAGCCACTGCATACAAGGTTAAGATGTTGGTATCCCCATCTATTCCACATTAATCCATCATTTTCCATTATCCACCCATCATATGTTCACCTCACCTTTGTTACTATGCAAAGTCTCAAAGCAGGTAACTATCTATATCTTTCGTCATCCATTTTACTTCCACTTATCCTAAATCCCATCACCATATCCTTTATTCTTTCACCCATTTCCTTATCATGATCGATGAATGTGAGTGTCGTCTGAATGAGAAGCTTGCAATTCCTTCCACCCATTCCCCCATCTTTCCATAAAATAAATATTTGGATGCTTTTACCTTTTAAACAAGAGCTTCCTGAAAAAATTTTATAGATCTCTATGCCTCATGGTACAAATACCAAAATTCTAAGCCATGCATGTTCAAAAGCTATACTTTCAAAAAAGGCTTGAAGAATGAAGCTCTGGGTACTTGTAGCCGAATCCAAAGAGGCTACCGCATCCAATCCATCCATTCGTTCCGTTTTACTTTCCATTCCATCCATTACTTCACCCCGCGAACCAAAATTAAAGGGAGAAATCCTAAGTTCGTGAAGGACATGAAGGTATCATTACTAGTTATCATTAATTCCCGTTCCCCATTATATTCCTTTCCACTTGCAAGCTTCGAAGTTTAGGTTGATATGAACAAACGTTGATTATGGTTTCATTCCGTCCATTTCATTATATATCATCCATTTCCACTACCTTTCCGTTGTTCAGCATATCCCACCACTTATCTGGTTTATGTCTGAACCTACTTTCATTTGCCCACCTTATCATAATCCACTTCATAATCCGCCATCATCCAATTCCGTTCCCTTCACCCTATCATGTTATTCTTTCCTGCCAACATTTGTAAGTATCACAACTTGACATGATTTTATGTATAGATCATCGCATTGTCTGCAGAGTCAGACTCTTGAATTCCGTCTATTCGTTACCTCGGTGAAAACCTGGCAAACAGGCGCCGTGTGTAATGGTCATCATGATTCAAAAAAAAAAAAAAAAAAAAAAAACAAAAACAAAAACAAAAAAAAAAAAGAAAAGAAAAGAAAAAAAAAAAAAAAATGAAAAATAGTAAAGAGAAAAAATTTCGTCCACTGGTGAAAACCCGGCAAACGGGCGCTATGGATAAGTATCATGACGAAAACCTGGCAAACAGGCGTCATGGTAGAGACACCCTGTCTCGTTTCACTCCTTCCCATTTCATTACACTTTCATCCATATCATAATCTATTTCACCATCACCCCGTTCAGTATCATTGCATGCCATCATATGTATATGTATCCGTCATCCATCCACTTTCATGAATTTACCTAGCTTGAGACAGGTCAGCTTAGTCGATCCTAGTTTCTGAAGGGATGGGAATGAACCTAAGTGCTTGCACTTCAAACCTCAGATATGGATAGTCGCGCTGGCAATTGGTTTTGATTCTTTGATCGAGTTGTTTTGTTTGTTTGATCTAGTGTGTGGGTGTACATGGAAATGTTGAAACTTGACATTTGTTTATCTTTGGAACACTTAAGAAACTGTTAAAATCTATCTTTAATCACACATCAGAAGGTGTCTTGTCTTGATCCAATCTATGATTCTTTTCCTTTTCGATTTCGTTGTCTAGCTAGCTGATAGATAGAAGAGAAGTGTCTGAAAGTTTCTGGGTCTGGATTGAGTCTTTGTCTTTGAAATGTTCAGGAACATTTATTCAGGTTGACGCTAGATGTTGTGACCAAATCACACATCGCCCCATTAGGAATAGGGACCCCCCTTTTTTTTGAGCTCCGAGCTTTCAGTGAGTTTTCAATGAGTTTCTGATGATGTCCTGGGTATCTTTCTCTGCCGGCTCGGTAACAATTTCCTTGCCTATGATCTTTGGTTCACAATTAAGGGTAGATGAACTTGCAATAATGAAGAATTGTGATCAAATCCTATCTAGATATTGAGTTTTGAAGTCAATCCTTCAGAATGTTTGAGACCCTGAAAAGACTAAGCCTGGAACCTGAAATTCTGAAAATCCTGAAAAAATGGCTAAGTCTGAAATCTGGTGAATCCTCCAAATTCTATATTTTGCATCTTAAATCCGGTGGATTCGGGACCTATCTCAAACATCCTGAAAGGTATATTGAAAAATATTTAAAGTATAAGAAATTCAATCTCTAAACTTATACTTAAATATATTTTTCAATATACCTTTACTCGCGCGATCCTGAAAATGCTTGACGAAGTCAGAGGATTCAAAATCCTGATCTAATGCGACTGGACACTTAGATGGCGCAAATCTGGGCGCAAAATCACGAAGGAGAACACACTTGAGCCAGAGGATTTAAAAACTCCATCTAATGCGCCCATCAAAACCTTGGTTCAATGCGAAAATATCAGAGGATTTCAAAACTCGATCTATTGCGCCCAAACCAAAACGTCATTTCGAAGGGAAAAATGGAGATTTCAATGTCTTGAACTAGTGCGAAAATGAAAAGGCAAGTCTTAGAGCAAATCTTGGAGCGAATTTTGATGATCAAAGTCAGAGGATTTTAATCCTCCAAGTGATGCGCCACCAAGAAAGAAGAGAGAAATTTAAGGATTTTGACTTGAGAAATGTCTAGAGGTTAGAGGATTTCAAAAGGTGAAGTGATGCGCTTCACCTAAACATTCGACATAAGTGTTAGTCCCTTCACCAAATTACAAGTTCAGAGGATTCCAAAAGCCTATCTAATGCGACTTCTTGAGAGATAACTCCAGAGGATTCTAAAGCATGATCTATTGCGCCCAAGCAATTTCAAAGATGAAGTTTCAAGAACTCTCATCCAAAGCACAATCTACAGGATTTCAAAACTTGATCTAGTGCGCCAACTATAGGAATACCTCTAAGCTTTCAAGTATCTTCCAAGGTTTGAGTTTAAAGGATCTTGAAGTCCCAACCAATGCGAAAATCTTGAGGATTTTCACCTTTCATCTAATGCGCCAACATCATGAGGCTTTCACCAAGCTCATCCAATGCGCCAAACATCATGCATGATCTACTTCAAGACAAAGGTCATCTAAATTCTTCAAGTTTGAAGACTTCAACCTAGTAAAGTGATGCGCCACCTTCCAAGACTCTGATCCAAGCCCCAAACAAGAAGAAATCAGAAATATCATCCAATGCGCCATGCTAAAAGGTGAGATCCTAAAGTTCTATCTAATGAGATCAAATGCCTTGAAGACTTCGAGTTGCTGATCTAATGCGCCAAGTGTTAAGAGGATTTCGATTCTTTATTCAATGCAAAATGTTTAAGAGGAATCCTATACCTTGAACCAATGCGAAATCCTTGAAGATTCAACAAACTTGATCTAGTGCGACTTAAAGCAAGAGAACACTAAACACTATCTAATGCGAAATGCTGAAAGCAAGTGTTAGAATTTCATCCGGTGCAACAAGACAAGAGGATTCTAAGGAAGATCATGACATTCCAAGAAGGAGACTCCGTTATGCCCATCCAATGCGAAATATGAAGAGAAACTCAAATACAACTCCAAAGGATATGAAGAGGAATCAACAAACTTGATCTAATGCACCTATCTCTAAGGGCAAGACTTGAGGATTATCAAGACCAAATCCAAGGCGAAATGTGAAGAGGAATTAAAAACTTCATCTAATGCGAAAATCTTAGAAGACTCTCTACCCTCCATCTAATGCGCCACCCCATTGAGCAAGTAAAACTAAGTATCATCCAATGCGAATTGCCAAGGAGAATTTCAATTCTTGATCCAATGCGACTTCTAGAGGATTAAAAGTAGTGGTTTAGAATGCAAATTTTAAGAATTTCAACGAAGATCAAGAATTTGTTATCTAATACGCTTGGCTTGGAAATGCATTCTTGTATGTTATAAATCAAATATTATCATGTTTATCAAGGGGATTGATGCTGTTCCTTTACTTGTGTTGCAGCAAAAAGGAGGAATCATCTAAAGATCAAGTGATAAGAACCTTTGACAAGCAAGGAAAGAGAAAGAGCAAGGCATCATGTAGCTGTTTCAAGGGTATCCTTCATCATCCCTGTGTTGGAATTCTTCATCAAGTGGCATCAAGTTGAGATTGTCTAGAAGACATCCACCCGAAGGACATCATCTTCGTCAAGGCTTCCTAAGGTATCAATTCTACTTCAAGTTCTTCAACCTTCAAGAGAAGACATCAAGTAGCTGCTCCACCATAAGGAAAGTGTTATCATCTTCCAGGAAGCATCATTCTAAGAAATCTACATCACTTCAAGAGGTAGCTGCTCCAAGACGTCACAGCAAGATATATCTCAAGTCCTCTTCATCAATGACATCATGAAAGATCCCACGTCAAGTTCCTTCGAGCTTCAAGATCATCTTCAAGGAATCATTTCATCAACTATATCATGATCATCAAGAGCAAGTGTTTGAATCACTTTCACCTTGCGGAGGGAACACTACTCTAAAGGATTATACCTCAAATCCTCTACATCATCGAGTTGGAACACTTCATTGAAACTTCCAAAGGCATTCATCCATCAAACTTCAAGACTCTTCAAATTTCAAATTTCCAAGAGAGTCTCCTACTCTTCATGAAGAAATCAAGTGTCATCATCTACTCTCTAGTCTACATGAAGATACATCGAAGAAGATTCACATCAATCTATCGACAAGAAGAAGAATCATAAAGTTAGTCAAGTGAGGCGACAACTATCATACATCCAGTTAACAAGAAGAATGAACAAGGCAAGATCCACAGGATGTATTCCTAAATATACAAGTTCAAACAATCACATTGAATACATCATTACAAGTTGATACAATTTTCAAAGTATGCTGAGTTGGCACTTATGTGGCGAGTACATATCATTTAATTTTGATTAGCCGCATTATTTAATGCATGCAATGTATCATTTAATAAAAGAAGTCAAAGGGATTCCTATGTGGAGGAATATTTTAAATGCTTTCGCCTTACCTTATCACATTGGAAAACGTGCCTTCATTGCCTCTCTCTTTTTTGCTAAAAATAGCAAGTTGTTGTAACTACCTCTGAGGTGGCATGATCTGAGCCCTTGGCTATCGAATTAATCTTAGCCCTTCATTGTATACTGGAGCACTATATAAAGGCCTTGTTGCCTCATTTGTAATTGATTAGAATTAGAGATTAGAAATATAGATTAGAGAGTAGATTTTAAGAGTAGAATAGAAGAGACTCTCAAAATTCTCTGAGAGGGCTGGAGATTGTTGTAAATATTTTCCAAGATTAATGCAAAGACATTGGAGCTACTTGTTTGGTGTTAAGTATTATCTTGTGGAGTATCATGGTTTCCTGAATCTTGATGGAATCAAGAGATGTTTCAAATAGCTTAGAAATAGATTAGAAGTGCATTGATGTAATGAATATGCGTAAAGATATTTGATGAATTCTTCTGGTTCATACTTTTCGTGTATTGTCGAAGGCAATCCACTTTGCAAAGTTAGACTGAACCTTCATTTTCTTTAGTTCGGTTGTGAATGCTTGTTCAAATTGCGCCAGCTGTGGGTGTTTGGATGGAGATTTACAACATGAAAATCCTTGAGTTTCCTTAGACGATTGCACTAGCTTCGTGTAGTTGTTGGTTCTCATGGCGAAGCGAAGTCTGGTTTCATGAGGAGTTTGTCTATCTTTACATGTTTCATTATCTCATTGTCCTTAGATTAGCCTTCTAAACCCTTACCCCCTTTTTCATTTTCTTTATCATAGAAGCTCTGTATATACATCATCCACATCAAAGGAGGAATAAGTCGAATGAAAGAAGAAGAGTCTGCGTAAGTCCCTTTGTGTTTAAACAGCAGAATCATACTTAAATCGCTGAGCTGTCTCTTACCGAAAACATTATTAGAAGAAGGAACCTTGGAGTCATCTCGTTTGATCACTTGGTTTAGCATCCGAGAGGCTTTGCTCAAGAGAGGGTCAGATACCTAGTATTTCACCCTATTGTTGACTTGTTGAAAAACAACCATCAACAGATCCAAGATCAAGTGCAATCATGCAAAGATATTATCAATCACAAGCCTATTAAGAATGAACTAGAGTCTTCTAGTACCATACTTTTCCATCAAACACCATCATGTAATCCATGGCCTATCAAGCCTATCAAAGAAGATGCAAACATCCTATGTAATACAATCAGACTTTAAATATTTGAAGTAGCTATCTACAAATATCCATTCAAAAGTGGATTTATAATGCAAGTATAGACGCCATCAATAAAAAAGATTTGTATTAACCAAATATCCATATATGCATACATCAATATCTGTCGATATAAGTATAACATATATACAAAATAGCCATATAGGCTTACAAGAATGCCATATAGGCATACAATGTCAACTATGTACAATACAAAATATATGTCCACAAATGCCATATAGGCATACAACAGAGGAACACAATAAAAAGTCATTGCCCTCTAGCTGGTGAAGAGAATAAATCACGAGCAGCCTTTGATCTTCTAGGGGATGGAGACATGCATGTGGGTGGTCTACTACGAACCCGAGGGCTACTCCTCCTATTTAGTTCTTCCTGCACCTTTACCTGTTACAAAAAAAAGTATAGATATTAATATATAGAAATTACATGTTATAAAAAAATGAAACATTTAACAAAATAATCACTTACCGCTAACATATAATCTGTCTCCTCGCTTGCCTCAGTAGCAGGAATAGGCCCTGGTGATGTCATGTCCTATAGAAACCATCCAGATAGAAATTAAACTTCAAATCAATAATCTTTTGATTTTTCAAAAATAGACAACTATAACAATGAATGTAAATTGAAATTTACTAATCTGCCTCATACCCCTGTCAATGCCATAGAGCTATGAATCGCAGAGGCCACACCCTGCTCCATTGCCCTATGAACATGGGGAGGTGTATCCGCAGCCTGCATCATCTAGAAATAAAACAACATTATTCAATTATGAAAACTATAATAGTGATGCAAATCATGGCTCCTAACATACACACACGCTCATCTAAACATGGAAGTACACACAATAAAACACACAAATCACATACAAAAATTTAGTAAGTACAATTCATTCATTAAACTATTTATTTTATTACCTCCGTAAAGCTTTGAAGTCCACCACCGCTGGCAGGTGTTGCCATGAAATCTACAGTGTTAACCTATTCAACATCCAAAATCAGAAATTAGAATACCATTCATATAACGATGCTATTCACATGTAATATTTATAATTGTTTACTAGTTACATACCTCGACAGTAGATGATCTAGTGAAAAATGTAGGTGGAGAACCACTGAAGACTGCATCGACGCTATGACCCTGAAATTTCATTAAAATCATCAATTTAAATTAGTTAATCTTGTATTTCAAAAATAAAATTTAATAAATTAAATTCAATAAACTTGCTAATATTTACCTGAGTATCAAGGCCGAAAGTCTCACTCAGGAGGGTATTTGTCATCACTATCTGCTCAGCTACAGATGTATCCTGTGCACCTGCGTCCTGACTGTCCATGGGGTCATAACCACAGGCTGACCCGCAAGCCTGGCAAGTATGCGGTGGGACCCTACTCCTCGCACTATCTCCCAACCCACTCTGTGTTGCAGGATCGGCATGCTCTATGATGCTCTGGGTCAAGGCACTAATCGACCTCAGTGTATCGACCTCAACACTCTCCTTCACAATGGAAGGAATAGAAACATGCTCGTGGGCTGGTCTGCTGATTACTCGTCTCACTACCCGCTGTGGGTCAAGACGTGCCCCTGGTCTATCATGTGCTGAGCCCCCACCTCTACCCTGGAAGTCTCGCATATCAAAATAGTTTGGCACTTTATTGAGGACAAACTCAGAGTAGAGTTTCCTCAAAAAGTATTGCGGGACCTCATTGTTATTGCATGGAGGATGGTCAAAAACCATCCACCACCTCTGCCCGAAATTGTCCCTTATCGCTTGGTTGTTGCACCAATGGATAGGGAACCTCTTGCATGTAATGGGTGGAGGTTAATTTGTTTGTGGGTTTGTGAAAATTGAACACAAGTCTGCTTTTGTAATTTGTAATTTTTTGACATCTTGGTATGACAATTTATCTGCATAGTAATCTCTAAACTCTCTCTTTTTATCGGTCCAACTAGTTATTTGCTTGCTAATTGAATTTACATTTGATAACATAGACTCAAGAGATTCGGCAAGCGTGGACCTATGCAAGGTTGAAGTGGAAAGATCTTTCAACCTTGCAATTATATCTTCAATTTATTTTTTGTTGTTTTCAATTTCCCCCATTATATTATCTTGTGTTCCAGGGGCATGTTGAGGAATGAATGGAGGAGGTTGTTGTTCTACAGGTATTTCTTCCTCAAGATTTTGTGGATTTTGAGGAGGAGGAGGAGGTGCATTAACATTTCCTACAATTAATAAAATAAACATCAAAAATCAACACAAAACCTACCTATTTAGGAAGAAATTCAAACAAAAAAACAAAGATAACTCACCCCTTTGGCATGCTCGACGTCGTGGCGACATTTTGGCGATGAATCAACAAATCTTTTGTGTTGAATGGTGTTTTGTAGAACGCGAGCGCGTTTTTGAAGGGTTTTAAGCCGCGGGCGGAGGAAAAACTCACAATGAAATAAAATAAAATGAAATGACAGCGTTTTTTTATATATAAAGGACTTTATAACGCGAGCGCGTTATAACGCGCTCGCGTTATGCCTAAAATTTTTTTGAAAATTTTTTGGCCACTTTTTGGCCCCCCATCTTTTTGCACTTACCCCATATGTCTAATCAATATCATATCAAAAATTAGGAGTTATAATCAAATCTGCAAAATGAAACCATAGTCTCTAAAATTCTGATAGTGTCATCAACTGAAATGCATAACGATCAAAATAAGGAAGGAAAAATAATCGGCCTCACATCCTCCCCCCTAAGACTAAACTTCCTCCTGGAAGTCGTCAAAAAGGTGAGGATAGAGTGCCCTCAAACTAGCTGCATCCTCCCAAGTCACTGTGGCCTCATCATAACGATCCCACTGGACCCTAACCTGGTCCAACTTTCAACCTCGAAGGCCCAGCGTCTGACAAGCCAATATGTCCACCTCTACGTGTAGAGCACTTCAGTTCAGTACGTGAGATAAATTAGATATATATGGCCTCAATACATAAATATGAAAGATATCGTGGATACGTGACAGGCTAGGTGGCAATGTTAGACGATAGGCAATAGGTCCTATCTGCTCCAAGATCTCAAAGGGTCTGACAAACCATGGTGCGAGGTTAGAGCCCTTTCCATAACGGATTGGACTCTTGTGTCGCTACACTCTAAGGAAAAACCTGTCACCCACTGAGAAGCTCCGATTAGTCCTCTTAGCATCGGCATACTTCTTCTGTCTATCCTATGCCTCCTAAAGTCTCTGCCTAATCAGTGTGACCTGTTGCTCCATATCCTGAACTAACTCTATACCAATGACAACCCTGTCCTCTATCTAATCCCAACTCAATGGTGTCTTGCATGGTCTGTTGTATAAAGCCTAAAAAGGAGGTATACCCAACGAGCTGTGATGCCCATTATTGTAGACAAACTTAACCAGATACAGATACTCCTCCCATCTAAACTGATGGTCCATAACATTCATACAAAGCATGTCCTCCAACACTTGATTCACCTGCTCTATCTATCCATCTGTCTCGGGATGATAAGCGGAGCTAAAGTTGAGCTAAGCATCCAACACCTGCTGCAAGGCTCTCCAAAATACTGAAGTGAATACAGAATCCCTGTCTAAAATGATGCGGTGAGGTACTCCATGTAATCTCACAATATCATCTAAGAATACTCTCACCACTACTGGCGCATTGTACATCATGCATACAGGTGAGAAATGTGCCACCTTGGTCAACTTGTTGACTGTCACCATGATCGCATCATGGTGACGCGAAGACATAGGAAGACCAACATTAAAATCCATGGAAATGGTGTCTCATTTCCAGTCAGGTATCTCGTGTGGGTATAAAAGACCCGCTGGATGCTGATGCTCAGCCTTGACCCTCTAGCACTCAAGGCGTCGAGCAACAAACTCTACAATATCCTGTGTCATCCCTGCCCAATGGTATAGCCATTGTAGGTCGGCATGCATCTTCTTCACCCCCGGATGTGCCACATATGGTTCTCTGTGAGCCTCTGATAACACTACAGGATGTAGGCCACCTGCGCGGGGTACATAGATGCATTGTCGATGACGAAGTAACCCATCTCCCTCAAGTGAATACCCTGCATACTAGTTCACAAGGGCCCTCTATGAACTAATCTCTTGCTGTACCTCAAGAAACCACTCATCCTCTGGCAGATGCTGAATAATGCATCCTCTCAAGTCCACACTCAGAGTCAAGGTCAAGAGCTCGTGGCGCCTCTGACTCAATGCGCCAGCAACCATGTTCTCCTTCCCTTTGATGTAGTGGACATCAAAGTCATACTCGCAAAGAAACTCCATCCAACGTTGCTAACAGGCATTCAAATTTGGATGTGTAAAGATATACTAAAGACTGTGGTGATCTGAATGGAGCTCAAAGCGATGACCCAATAAGAAATGTCTCCAACGAACTAGAGCATGAACCACTGCCGCTAACTCCAAGTCATGCGTGGGGTAGTTCAACTCATGGGTCTTGAGATTTCACGACTCATACGTGATCGCTCTACCACCCTACATAAGTACGGCTCCCAATCCCTCAAGTGATGCATTCATACAAACCATAAAATTTGTTGAAGGATCAGGAACTGCTAAAATGGGAGCGCTGGTGAGACACTCCTTGAGGACCCCGAAGGCCCTCTCACACTGCTTAGTCCATAGAAAACTCTTCCCTTTCCGCTGAAGGGAAGTGATGGGGTGTGCTATCCTAGAAAAACTCTCAACAAAGGGATGGTAATGACCAGCTAACCCCATAAAACTCCTAACCTCTGTCACACTGGTGGGTGCTGGCTAATCTTTGATAGCCCTAATCTTTGATGGATCTACTGAGATTCCATCACCAGATAGGATATGCCCAAGATACTGTACCTCTGTCCTGAAAAATGCATGCTTCACCAAGTTCCCATAAAGATTCTGCTCCCTCAAACACTGTAGAACCTAACATAGGTGCTCCTTATGCTCCTCCTTGGTTTGTGAATAGATCAAAATGTCATCAAGGAAAATAATTATGAACCGATCTAAGTAGGTATGGAACACCCCGTTCATGAGACTCAAGAACACTGCAGGGGTGTTTGTCAAGCCGAAGGGGACCACAGTGAACTCATAGTGGCCATATCAAGTCTGGAAGGTGGTCTTATGGATGTCTGCCTCTGTGATACATAATTGATGGTAACCGGACTTTAGGTCAATCTTAGAGAACACCCTGGCTCCCTACATCTGATCGAAAAGGTCATCAATCCTAGGCAAAGGATAATGGTTCTTCACCATCACCTTATTCAACTACCTATAGTCCATGCATAATTGAAGAGATCCATCCTTCTTCTTCACGAAGATGAAAGGAGTGCCCCAAGGTGAAATACTCGGTCGGATGTGCCCCTTCTCGAGAAAGTCCTCAAGCTGTAACTTGAGCTTTGTGAGCTCATGAGTGGTCATCCTATAGGGTGCACGAGACACTGGCTCGGCACCCGACACTAAGTCAATGTGAAAGTCTACCTCACGATGGGGTGGCATCCCTAGTAACTCTGCTGGAAACACATCGGCAAACTCTCTAAGGATGGGATGATCATCGAAAGATACCTCAGGCTCGTCATTTGATCTGTCACTCACTGTGATAGTGAACATCTGGCATCCCTTCCGCATGCAACACTTAAGTTGCTAAGAGGATATCATACGCACTGCGGTGGGCTTCTGCATGCCCACTATCTCAACTAATGTACCATGATCGTCTAAGCAGCTGATCACCTTTCGGCAACAATCTAGCTTGGCTCGATGAGCCGCAAGCCAGTCCATACCCAACACCACATCGTAGGATCCTAATGTCATAACTCTAAGGTCACATACTGTGGCAAAGGGTCCCAAATAAATCTTGTAGTGATGGACCAAGGCATCTACTATCATCTTGGCCCCTGAGGCCAACTCAACCACCCACCTATCACCCTGCCTAGTCACCACCAGCCTGCAACGCTCCACTAACGATGGAGATATGAAAGAGTCAGTAGCACCAGAATCAAAGAGAATAGAAATGGGGATACCCCCTATCATACCTGATGTCTCAATCACTGATGCCTAAAAATCATCTTGGTTATCAACCTCTGCGAACATATGGTGGGACCTACCCACATCTCCAACCGTCTGCTCTGATCCTCCTGCACGAGGTTGTCTCCCTGCTGTAAAGCCCTATGGACACTCTCTGGCTAGATGTCCTGCTCCACCACACACATAACATGGGCCCCTAGCCTATATTTGTCCAGTTTGAGTCCTACTTGACTGCTGTTGTCCTAAGCTACCAGTGGATCGTTGTGAGCCCCTATATGACTGCTGCAACCTCACGGGTCCCGCAGGTGGTCCCTGCTGCCTCTAATCTCTGCACGAGCCCTGCTGCTGCCAACCTCTATTATGCCCCCCATGTGCCCTCTGCTATGTCCTGGCTATCTGCTGCTATTATGGCTACTGTTGCTGTGGGGGCCTAGGAGGTAAGGGTGTGAAACTAAATCCTCCCTTATGAGGTGGCTGTGATGGTCTGTGAAAACTCTACGGATGCTGCTGCTACCCACGATACTGAAACTGAGGGCATGAACTCTACCCTCGTCCCTGTATCTCCTCAGTGATATATGCCTTCTCGATAGCATCACTCAAAGTCTGGGGCTCTGCCATGCGAAGAAGCCTTGCTATGCTGTGGTTCAGTCCTCTGATAAACTTATGAACCAGGAGTTTCTTGTCATGGAGATACTCTGCATATCGGGACAACTCAGTAAATCTACCCTCATACCGTGCAACTATAAATCCCATCTGCTGAAGGTCATGAAAGTCATCTATGCGATGCTGCCTTTAATGATTTGATAAGTATCACACATTGAAGCATGCAATGAAGGTCTCCCATGTGAGAGTGTCTAATGATAGGTGATTCTTGCACTCCTCAGTGTGCCACCAAGTAGCTTTTGCATCTTGCAACAGGTCTACTGCCACACAATATACGTGCATCTGGTAAATTAAAACTTTCATGAATAAATCTCTTTCTATAAAATTTTCCCTTTAGATTTGCACACAAATACAACAGATAACATTGTCACTTCTCTCCATTAAAATACAAGGCTAACCATTGAATACATTCTTGAAGGATAAATGCATAAAAAACTCATCTTCCTTTCTCATCCTTTTTTCTTTTGAAAATAGTAGAATAGTTGAACAAACTAGTATGTCTTGCTCTGACAGGTATGATTAAAAATAGAATGCCATAATTTCATTTGAATAACTTTCACTATGCAACTTTCTTTTTATCAGCAAGGAATAAGATAGTCATATTTCTATTTATCTCTTTCTTTCCTTTTTCTATGCAATAAAACTTATATAACAACTGAGGTATATATATATATATATATATATATATATATTTTGAAAAAAACAATGGCAGTAAATGTATATATGTATATTTTTTTTTGCAAAGAACAATTGACAACCATTATATCAACTCTTGTATTTCTCTAAAACACACAAACTCCACAATAAGGAGAATAAGTAGCTTATAAATAACACATAAAGATGGTTTACATTACAACACTTATTATAGCCAACTCCATAGTGGAATAACTTGACAAAAAATTACAAAAAGGGCCACAAGGGCCATGGCTCAAACAGCCAACAACATATGGCCAAAGCAACACAAAAAATGGACTTCTCATCAAACTCCATTTCTTCAATAAGATCTTGCAAATAAAACACAACAAGAAGTAAAACCCAGCCACTTCGAAATGCCCTCCTCCCTACCATAGACCCGCAATAGGGTCACCCCTGAGCTAGGGAGGTAGGGATTCACACGGTTGCAACACACCACAACAAGCATCAAGCAACAACAACACGAAAATCACCCCAAAGGATAAACACATAACACAACTCATGAGAATGAGTTTGATGGGGTTAGGGAATGGACCCCTCTACTTCAAAGGCCACACCAAAAACACCAAAATACCAAGTCTCATGGCCTCAAGTCAAAACCTCCAAAACCACAACTCTCTAAATATGGGAGTTACCTCAAGGAGGTTCCTTTCCCCTACCCCAAACAAGTTGAGCCTTACCTCCAAATGGAGGTGCCCTCACCAAACTCCCATCCCACACACAGAAAAAAAAACAAAAACAACAAACAACAAAAATACAAACACATCATAATAAAATATGCAAGGTTAAAGAACTTAGTCATGAGGCTTACCTTCAAAAGCCCTATAATGGAAGCACGTTTGGTGATGAGCTCCAAGCTTCTCCAAACTTTCCAATCTCTAAAATCCCTCTAACTTTCCCAAAAATTGCTCAAAATTGAAAGAAATCTCTAAAATGCAAGAACTCCACACTCCTCAACAAGAGGAGGTAATATAGGCCTTCTAATTTGGCCTTGAGGAATGAGAAGGTGACACTCCTTCCTCCTCCTATGCCAGTTGCAAGGGAGAGGAAGTGTGATGGTGGCAAGTGTCATCCTCCAAATCCATCTCCATCCTCACCTTATCCACTTGTGTTGTCACACGTGTGAGAGAACAAGTGGTGAGGTGGCATTCCCCTCCAAGCCTCCATGAGGATAAGGGATGCCATATGGCATCCTCTTATTCTCTAAGAGAGCCATCTCCCTCCAAGATGCTATCATACATGTGTGAGAGTCTTGGAAGAAGATCCCACACACTTGGGAGTCATGGAGACCTCCCAAGTCTTCCTAGGGAAGGGATTCCCAAACTTTGGGAAGGGAGATGAGTCTTTCCCAAAGCATGACTCATCTCCCACCCTTATCTAATTCAAATTTCGTCATGTTAACTAAACCTCAGTTTAGAGTGACCAAAAGTGAGTTAACCAAGGTTTAGTTAGTCAAAATTGACCCTAGACCCATGGATAACCACCTAGGGTAAATTTTGGGACACTAAGGTTCACCTAGGGAGTCATAAATCCACTTTAAATGGCCTCAAAAATAAAAACAATACCATGTGGTATAAATCAATAAAATTATACAACACATGATAAAATTAAATTAAAACAAGGGGTACTAGGCCAAAATGATAAAATTAAACAAGCACTTAAGTCAACACTCAATTTCAAACATGATCCTCATCCCTCTTGGGAATGGATCAGTTTCACAGGGAATAACATATGTGTGAATTCTACCTCCAATTTCCCGTGGCCTGGGAATGTAATCCTGCACATCTCGATCAAGTGTCAATCATATCATGATAATCATAGCCAAAGCAACTAGAATTAAATTCATGCCATTGAATACAACAATAATCATCTATAACATAATTCCAAATTAAACTGCATTTTTCTATCACAGGTCAAATAATCATCATCACATAAATAACTAGAAATCACATCACAAAATATCATCTAATATATCTCATATGTCAAATCACAAAATAGCATCAAAATATGATCAAATCGAATCACCATATGTCTAATCAATGTCATATCAAAAATCAAGAGTTATAATCAAATCTATAAAATGAAACCATAGTCTTTAAAAGTCTGATAATGTCATCAATTGAAATGCATAATGATCAAAATAAGGAAGGAAAAATAATCGGCCTCACATTTGTCTCTTTTGTATCCCTTGATCACTGAGTGTGGTGTCTTGTATTGGTGTCCTCTTGTGTGTAATTTGTTGGTGGACCTATTGTTGTAGCACATGTTGAGTAGGCTCTCCACCATGGGCATGTCCAAGTTGTGATTGCATCTGACCATGAGGATTAGGATTTGAAAATGTAACAAAATGAATTCTCTTTGTTGTACTTGTATGCCCTTGGTCTATTTTATCAGTTGATTCAAATCCAAGGCCTCATTTATCAATGGGTTTTCTGGTTACTAAATCTATTGGTTTCCAAATGCCTTGTCCTTGGTGTTGGTGCCTGCTTCAAGTTTGGGTTTCTAGTAGTTGAATTCGCAGGCCTTTCATGAAAAACCCAAAAAATTTCTAAGTCCATCAGCCTCTAGTTGTATGCATATATCTTTGTATGTACATGGCTGTTTGTATCTATTTGTAGGCACAATTATACATTGGCAGACCAAAGGAAATGTTAAATCGGCTTGTGAAATGGTAAAAAAATTAGTTGTATGCATCTTTGTATGCATATCGGGTTGTATATCTCATATTCTAGGTTTGATTCCGTGCTTGTATGTAAAAGTTTGCATGTATATTGTGTTGTATATTCAATATACAATGGGCAAGATACAATGCCAGATTTCAAAAAGATTCAAATCAGGTTGAACAATGATCGGGCCCACAGGTGTACAAAGGGGATTGTATGTATGTGACCTTTGCATATGATATACAATGCAGGACATACAGTCCTGGATTCCAAATTTTATTAAATCAGGCCTGGTAGGCATACATACAATGGTAAAGTTGAAAAGTCAAAGCAGTCTCCTTTGTATCTTGCCTTGTATGTATCTTTGATATACAATGGCATATACAATGGAATATACAAGTAAGCAAGTGCAAAGGGCGGACGCGGCCAGAAAGTTAGTTGCATTTGTGAAAAAGGGTGAAATCCACGATTGTATATTAGGATTGTATGTTCCCAATATACAATCAGACATACAATGGGCATATACAAAGAAATATACAAGCGGAGCAGTCAAAGTCAATGATTTTCAGAACTTGGTGGGGCCCGCGCAGTTGTATGTCCTGCAATTGTATGTATGTGCTATATACAATGCAATATACAAAGGCACATGAACAATCCTGGACGTGAATGAAAAAGTTTGTTGTCGTGGATAAGTGGTTGGGGTCCGCGGGTTGTATGTTGCACATTGTATGTGCGATATACAATGCAATGTACAAGGTAAAATGGAAGAGGGAAAAGTCAGCGATGGAAAAAGGGTGCCTATGTGGCGCAATCTCACTGGCAGAAGACTTTTTGATGGTGTCGATGTAGATTTTCATGGTGGATGTGTGATTTGAAGCCATTGATCTTGGCAATGAAGAGGATGGAATCGACGGCCTTGTTTGAAATTTTTGAAGGAGGGATTTCTATGTGTCTACAGCTACATTCCAAGTGGAAGAACTTCAAAACACGCAAACTGCTGCATTTCAAAATAGGTAGGTCGGCCATAATGATAGATTACAGAGATATGGGTCAATGGATTGACGACCCAACTACCATCTTAAAGGAGAAAATCTTCAGGCAGCTGCACGTCTCCTAAGTTCAACTGCTCCTTCCCTCTTCTTCTCCCTAGTGCATTCAATGTTTTGGGTGCCATTCAGATGGTGCACTGTATCTAGCTGCACTTTGAAAATGACCCTGTACTTGATTGCTGAGGGCACGTTCTTGCTGTAAAAGAGGAATGTGTCACTCATTTTTCTGGGGGGAAGACTTGGGCAAAATTTTTGGAGAAATAACAAAAAATAGAGCTTTTCTGGGCTGTTCTATCTCTTTTGTGAGTTTATGAGTTGCATTTGAGTGCATGTTGCATACATGTTCAGTTTCATGTCATTTTTATATGAAAAATGCTTCATGGCATGTGTTTAGCTGTTTATCTCTATTTGTTCTGTGCATCCCTTCTTTTGAATCTGGTTGCTAAGGGTTACTTAGATTCTAGGATATAGATTTCTATATTGCATGCTTAACTTTTGACCTCCATTCAAGGAGTGGATTAAACTGTTTAGGTTAAGTATGAAGAAGATTGTATGGCAGCAGGGAAGTTTGTAAGTAGAGATAGCTAAATACTCATTCTTAGGTGATGTTTGTAAGGCAAGCACCAATCTAACCCCTTGAAACTTGAATCTCTGTTGAGTTTGTGCAAATCATTCACATGTATACATCTAGTTGACTCCTTGCCCTGAGATAGGCACCGGTCTGCCCTTGTGTGGTAGTTAGGATCCAAAACCCCTTGTCTTGCATCCAAAATATAAAGACAAATCATTTCACAATTCCAACCTGTTAGTTTGTAGGAGTAGAAATAGGACCCCTGCATACTCTCATTCCTAACCAGTTAGATATGTCCAAGAACACTGCCGACCTTGTGATTTATCACACAAATCTTGGTCCAAACATGAGAGTATTCTACCTGTTGTTGTAAAGCTAAATCTTTATATTGGGTGAGTCAAAGTTAAATCTTTAGCTATAGGGATACCCCCCTTGGTGCGGCAGAACCAGAAGTGAAGGGGAGGCAGCTCACACAACCTCCTGTATTTGTTGGTCGAATCTGCCCATGCATTGGAACTAGCAAACCCTTTGCTGATTCAGAGAGAAAGACCCAACAAAGTGGTGACTTTGCTAGGGAGTCATGCAATTTGAAGATTTAGAAGACCCAGGTGAGGTTGTTGCAGCAAGACCAAGTGGTGCTCTACTGGCATGATGAATCTAGAAAACAAAAGTGCCTTGTTGATATTCTATCCTCTCTGTGAGAGGTGGCGACTCTGTTGATTGAACCTATCCAAAGCTGCAACATATTTCCAGGTATTCCATTTTTTCACTCAAAATGATTCAAATAGAGCAACAATCCTGGTTGTGCTCTCAAAGAAGACCAATTTTTATTGAAAGATATAAGGCTCTGAATTTCATAGGAATAAGTGGATATCCAAATGTTATTCCCAATAAGATTAGAAAATGTTTGTCGATATATAGTGGATCAAATTCTGAGTCTACAAACAAACATCTGCAAAATTTTTGTAATTTGATAGAAGATTATGAGGTAGAGGCTGAAGATGTAGTAATGAGACTCTTTATTCAGTCATTAGAGGATGATGCTAGGGTCTGGTTTTCAGACCTGCCTGTGTGTTCAGTTTCTTCATGGGTAGATTTAGAAATTGCATTCCTAGAGCAGTTTGGTGAAAGATTTGATTTGGCCTCATTGATCATACATTCCATGAATATCCAAAAGGAAGATGAGGAACTGGTTCCAGCCTTTAATCTTAGATTTATTAAGTTGCTCAAGCAGATCCCTGAATATATGAGACCCAATGATGCATTGTGCTTGGCAATTTATTTCGCTACATTTGATGAAGAAATGAGTTATTTATTGAGAGATAAAGAACCAGCTACACTTCACCAGGCTTACAAATTTGCTATGGATATTGAAAACAATCAAAAATATGGAATGCGAGTAGGTTTCATGACTGCAAGCCTTCAAAATAGTTTTCAAAGTGAATATATTTCAACTTTCCCAGTGTGTTCATTGAGAGATGATTTTGCAAAGGGGAATGTATTTCAGAACAATGGGTGCACTCATGATGTGATGCATAAACATGAAGAAGATGTTGTAGAAAATGTGGGCACATCTTGTAACGGTGAAGACAAAGATTGTTATCAGCCTCTAGAAGAGAAGCCTACAGATGCAAAATGCCCTTCAAATGATCAAATGAAAGATATAAATGAAGTTGTTTCCTATAGCAATAGGCATATCCCAGTTATTCTTGATTATTTGTACAAGGCGGATATGTAGAGTTTCACTTTGAATAAAGAAGATGTTGATTCAAGGGATAACAGTGAATATGTTAGTGACTATCAGCATTCAGATGCATATGTGAGCCTTTCAGATGATGAAATATATATGGATGCTAAATATGAGTGTTTCCTCAAAAATTATGACCACCTTTATAGTGCAGAGGTTGAAACTTTTGCTGTTGATTATCAGTGCATTGGTGAAGAGGAAAAATAGGGTCACTATTCAGATGTGAATGGACGAGTTGCAGATGTTCATGCTGATACAGACGGGGATAGTGTTGGTTGCAGGGGTGACTATGAAGCTTTTAGCGTAGGGTTGCACTCTGAGCTATTTGTGCCTTCTCTTGAGACATTCCAGGTGGACCTTAATGATAAAATTGTTGAGAGCAATGATGATGAATATCTGAATGTTTATAAAAATGAATATGATTATGAGATGTTACTTTTGCCTGAATATTGCATGTTTGATACAAAGGAGCTCTTAATTTATAAAGGGCAAAATTCAGATATAGATTCATTTGTTTTGTATGAGATTTTTATCTTTTCTGATCTGGAGACATCAGGTGATGAAAATGATCTACAGTCGGGCATACCAGAAATAGATCAAGGGTACTGTAGATTTGTTGGGGAAGTAAGAGCTGAAATTGGCGGCAGCACACTTAACAATGAGATTGAATATCTCCATGGGTGCTGTAGGAAGTTAAATGTTTTGAGGCTTCATTTGAAGAAATTAGAAAATCGAGTGTTTGACAGAGGAAAATTTTGGTTTTTCCTTTTTGGTGGCCCTGGGCTGCCAAGTAATCTTCAAAAATCTAATTTGTGATGCAGGTTTGTGCGATGCTCAACTCTGTGCCCAATGGATAAAGCCCGGTCTGCATCCCAGAGTTCTGGAGTTCTCGCCATACTTGCAAGAGGCATGTGTCCCCAGACAGAGCCCATGTTGGTTCCTATTTCAAGTTTGGGTTTCGAGTAGTTGAATTCACAGGCCTTTCATGAAAAACCCAAAAAATTTCTAAGTCCCTTGGCCTCCAGTTGTATGCATATATCTTTGTATTTACATGGCCATTTGTATCTATGTGCAGGCACAATTATACATTGGCAAACCCGAGGAAATGTTCAATCGGCTTGTGAAATGGTAAAAAAATCAGTTGTATGCATCTTTGTATCCATATCGAGTTGTATATTGCATATTCTAGGTTTGATTCCATGCTTGTATGTAAAAGTTTGCATGTATATTGTGTTGTATATTCGATATACAATGGGCAAGATACAACGCCGGATTTCAAAAAGATTCAAATCGGGTTGAACAATGGTTGGGCCCACAGGTGTATAAAGGGGATTGTATGTATGTGACCTTTGCATATGATATACAATGCAGGACATACAATCCTGGATTCCAAATTTTATTAAATCAGGCCTAGAGGGCATACATACAATGGTAAAGTTGAAAAGTCAAAGCAATCTCCTTTGTATCTTGCGTTCTATGTATCTCTGATATACAATGGCATATACAATGGAATATACAAGTAGGCAGGTGCAAAGGGCGGACACAGCCAGAAAGTTAGTTGTATTTGTGAAAAAGGGTGAAATCTACAGTTGTATATTGGGATTGTATGTTCCCAGTATACAATCGGACATACAACGGACATATACAAAGAAATATACAAGCGGGAGTAGTCAAAGTCAACAGTTTTTAGAACCTGGTGGGGCCCGCATAGTTGTATGTCCCGCGATTGTATGTATGTGCTATATACAATGCAATATACAAAGGCACATGTACAATCCCGGATGCAAATGAAAAAGTTTGTAGTGGCGGATAAGTGGTCAGGTTGTTTGTTGCACATTGTATGTGCGATATACAATGCAATGTACAAGGTAAAATGGAAGAGGGAAAAGTAAGCGATGGAAAAAGGGTGCCTACGTGGCATGATCTCACTGGTGGAAGACTTTTCGATGGTGCCGATGTGGATTTTCATTGTGAATGTGTGATTTGAAGCCATTGATCTTGGCGATGAAGAGGATGGAATCGACGGCCTTGTTTCAAATTTTTGAAGGAGGGATTTCTACATGTCTACAACTGCATTCCAAGTGGAAGAATTTCAAAACATGCAAACTGCTGCATTTTAAAATAGGTAGGTCATCCATAATGATAGATTGCAGAGATATGGGTTGATGGATTAACAGGCCAACTACCATCTTAAAGGAGAAAATCTTCAGGCAGCTACATGTCTCCTATGTTTAACTGTTCCTTCCCTCTTCTCCCTGGTGCATTCAATGTTTTGGGTGCCATTCAGATGGTGCACTATATCTGACCGCACTTTGAAAATCTGTACTTGATTGCTGAGGGCACATTCTTGTTGTATAAGAGGAATGTGTCACTCATTTTTCTGGGGGGAAGACTTGGGCAAATTTTTTGGAGAAATAACAAAAAATAGAGCTTTTCTGGGTTGTTCTATCTCTTTTGTGAGTTTATGAGTTGCATTTGAGTGCATGTTGCATACATGTTCAGTTTCATGTCATTTTTATATGAAAAATGCTTCATGGGATGTGTTTAGCTGTTTGTCTCCATTTATTGTATGCATCCCTTCTTTTGAATCTAGTTGCTAAGGGTTACTTAGATTCTAAGATATAGATATCTATATTGCATGCTTAACTTTTGACCTGCATTTAAGGAGTGGATTAAACTATTTTAGGTTAAGTATGAAGAAGATTGTATGGCAGTAGGGATGTTTGTAAGTAGAGATAGCTAAATACTCATTCTTGGGTGATGTTTGTAAGGCAAGCACCAATCTAACCCCTTGAAACTTGAATCTCTGTTGAGTTTGTGCAAATCATTCACATGTATATGTCTAGTTGACTCCTTGCCCTGAGATAGGCACCAGTCTGCCCTTGTGTAGTAGTTAGGATCTAAAGCCCCCTGTCTTGCATCCAAAATATAAATACAAATCATTTCACAATTCCAACCTATTAGTTTGTAGGAGTAGAAATAGGACCCCTGCATACTCTCATTCCTAACCAGTCAGATATGTCTAAGAACACTGCCGACCTTGTGATTTATCACACAAATCTTGGTCCAAACATGAGAGTATTCTACTTGTTGTTGTAAAGCTAAATCTTTCTATTGGATGACTCAAATTTAAATCTTTAGCTATAGGGATACTCCCTTTGGTGCGGCAGAACCAGAAGTGAAGAGGAGGCAACTCACGCAACCTCCTATATTTATTGGCCAAATCTGCCTGTGCATTGGAACTGGCAAACCCTTTGTTGATTTAGAGAGAAAGACCCAACACTTGGGACCCCAAACCACCACCATGTTAACCCATATTTTTTAGCTATGGCTGCTCCTGAAGTATATGCTTCTTTTGTGGCCTGACTTAAACTAGGTTTGAAAATGCTTTGTTCATCCCTATCATCATCAGCTTCATCATCACTATCAATTTCTTCATCTTCATGTTCATTGGGATGCTCTATATTCCACAATTTGTTAAACTCTTCATCTTCATCGATTTCTCCATACTCTGCAACAGTTCTTGGTTCACCTAGCTCCTTCGTCATAGACAAAAATACAATAGTTTTTTATCGTGACCAATATTTGTTTGTAATAGACTCATCTAGAGAATTTGACATTTTTGGTCTAATAGATGGTTTATCACTTTTTCCATAAAAATTGTTGTACCTTTTGATTTCATTGTCTACTAATGCTAGTGCTCTTGTATTTTGGTGCAATGCCATAATTTCTGCTAACAATTGTTCAAAAGAAATACCTTTCTCAGCACTAGTTTTCTCCATTGCTATTTTGACCTCATCCCAGGAATCCTTGTTTCTCAAGTTTTCAAGAAAGGGTTTACTTTGATGTTGAATTCTACTTCCAACATTCCTATTGGCCACAATCATTGTTTTAATGGTGTCACATGGATAATACTGCTAGTGACAGACAATATCAAAATTAAAAAATTTCAAAAGATCATGTGCCACCTTAAATGCTTTTCTCTCCAATGTGAACCCTCCACATGAAACAGGTAAAGAGGGAAATAAGGTCTTCTTTTGCTAACTGGCAAAGTGTAGTTTATTAGTACTCTACATCAACCTTACATATTCCAATACAAAAACCCTTTCTATCACATGTATTGGAAGTTTGTATGGATCTACTCCTGATCCATAAAATCTTACTACAGTATATTCTTCCAATAAGTACCAATCAGCTAATTGTATTTCTTTTCCTAGTTGAATGAAATCTCTACATGATATAGGCAATCTAGGCATTAGACTATTTGTAAATGCTTGATGCAATGGAGCCAAAAAGTAGTCTACAAAATGATTGCAGTTCCTTCGAGAATCATGTATCCTTATCTTAGTGGTCCAATCATATACTAGAGCCATTTTCTTTTCCTCGGCATTACTATAGGGCTGAATCTGAAGCTTGTTGTTCTGAAACATTCTGCTAAATTTGAATAGAAAAGAATAGCACAAGTAGGTTGTGAACCTAAATGTCTTGGTAGAACCTCCTTTAATCATTAAAAATTGTTTATGCATGGATTCTACAATGTGCTCAATAAATTTATGTTTGATATGTACACCAATACCATAATGGATATTATATACCATTTCTAGGAGGCTTGTATCCACTTCCCAATTGCTATCCAGTCCGAGGCAAAATGCTAGCATGGAAATAGTATCCTGAGCCCATGATTTAAAAATTTTCAAATGATAAGGAGGCTTATGGTTACTTTTCAACTTGTTTTTTTCTTGAACCATTTTATTTAGGAAAGCATTTGTGTCCCTCTCATCCGCTGCTTTATAATCACTATCAAGCTTTTCTAGGTCAATGTGGACATCTCCAAATTCTTCGGTTGTAAACCCCAACACTTTTCCAAATTCTTCTACATTAATGGATAAAATTTATTCTTTGATATCCTTATTTACAATTGCTCTTTTGTTATCATCATAATTGTGGGCACAGACCATGATAAATTTTGGGCAAGGTAAAACCTCATGTAACATCATGCACCCTAATCCAGTTACCCACGATGCATTGATACTATAAATTTTCTTTTTCTGGGTAGCCTTATTCTCACATGAAAATCTAATTTCTAAGGTAACTTTACCATACATGTTAGGATCATAAATATCATGGTATTCATCAGTCAAACCTGAGATTTTAAGCAATCCAGAATAATCTATTTTTCTATCAGAACTTGCTTTACCTTTTCCAAAAACTTTGTCTAGTTCGCTAGTGGTGGTAGACATGCTTATACAGTGTGAAATTGTGAATTCCCTCTTAAGTCCTTAATTTTTCCTAAGTCTCTCAACCCTAAACCCAAAGTTTGACAAAATAAGATTTTAAGAAAAAAGTTTGACAAAATAAGATTTTAAGAAATGATGAAACATAGCCTAAGAATTCTATCTTTTGTCTTACCAACTTTTGTTGGAAAAGCCACTGCAATGAGCAATCTGAAATCTTCCTAGTGCACTGCAATTAGCAATTTGAAATCTCCCCATGTTCTGACTCTCTCACTTAAAAATAAAATACTTAGCAGTAGAAAGTTGGTTTTTTTTACAAAGTAAAAAAACATTAAAGTGAATGAAACGTCAAGTCAACGTGTGTCTTCCAGACTACACAATTAGTACATGGCTGATAGTTGTCCCACATTGACAGCTCATAGCAATTTCTAAACCGTTGATCTTTGTAAATATAATGGTTATAGGGTGATTCTAGAGATTGAAGCTCGCAAGCCTAGCGCTCTATGCATTTCATTCCAAAATGCAACTATGAGCATCCATCAAATGTTTATCAAACAGTCAAGTAATTTATGATATAAACAATTTATAATGTAATTTTTAATGTTGTTGGCAACTTTCTTTTCTCATTTGTATTGATTTATGTTTTAAATCTGCATGCAAATATTTTTTATTTTTTAAATCTACAAAGCGGCCCGTAGGGCTTAAATTTGATAGTCAACCTTTCTTGTCAAGCAATTTTCTTATGACAGTAATCTATTCAATGCTGCCTTCAGAATACTACGACATACATTAGTTTAAGTAAATTATATAGAAACTCAAACCAAATATATATATAAGGATAATCCTATATCTCGCCTTTCATATTATAAAGTCTTTTTAAAATTTTGATTGTATTTTACAACAAAAATGCCTAAATACATGGTGTAGGAGCACCTTGTCCATTATAAGCCTCCATGAGGCAGTTTTGGTTTTCAAGGTTAAGTTAGTGATTTGGTCATGTAATAAAGGTCATAAATTGATAATTTGCAATGTATTGGAGTCATTGATTGGGTTTCTAGTGGGTTTTGGAATCATTTTGTGAAGTTGCACAAATTGTTGTAAAAGTTGTGAATATGGTAAAAACTACAAAATTGCATAATGTAAGGAAGCCCAATGGTCATTGGTAGTTGAAAGGTAGTTATAAGTTGTATAGACATGTTGTAATGCCTATAAAATGCCTTGTATCCATTTGGTACGTGTGGGTGATGGAAACTTGAAGACAGAATAAAGAAAATCATTGTTTTTATGCATATTTCTATAGAAATTTGTTGTTCTGGCATGTAGTACAGACCAGTACGGCCAGTTGATGGCTTCTAACCATATGTTGTTAAAAGGCCTCTGAGTCTTCTTCATTTTGGCTTTGATTTCATTCATTTTCATGAAGGTATGGAAAAGTTATGGTGATTTTGCTGTTGACAGTCAAAACCCTCTCCTAGGGTAAGCAGTAGAGAGTTTAAATGATGTTTCTTTGATAATTTACATGATGTTAAAGCTCCCTCTAGTGGATGAAACAATGTCTCAATAGCTATATTTTCATATGACAAGGATTTAGGTTAATTGATCAAGGTTTGCATAGGAGTTGGTAATACCCTAGTGTTGTTCAGTCCTCATTTCAGACTGGTAAAGTATAGAAAAAGCGAGATTCTTGATGCTTTATTGTGGATTTCAACCTGCACTATGGTGGTTTTAGGTTGTGAAAGGTAGTCATCAAAACATTTACACATTCTTCATGTTAGAATTGACAAATGAATGCACTTTTATACCTTGAATGAATCTGCCCTGTCAAGACTGAGTATAACAGTCACTGTCATGATTGTGTATGAGACAATTTTGTGTTCTAAGAATGTTTGTAAACCCTAGAAGAATGTTAAGTAAGGTGTTATGATTATTTTCAATCCATCATAAAGTTTACAGGATCCCTGTATTGAGAGAATGCCAAGAAGATTCAAAGTTGACAGTTTGGAATGCATAAATCTAGGTTAAGGGGCAGATTACCAGTCCATGTTTGGGATATTTGTTACATAACAATATATGCTAGTCTTCAAATATGTTTTGAATGGTTCAAAGAGGTATTTAAATGTGTGTTTACTTCATGGGTTCTATTCTAGAATTCAAAGATATGGATTGACTGTCCTAAGTGAAGGGCCACTAGTTGTAAGGGCAAATTGTCAAGGCACTAAAACAAAGTTGCTAAGTCTAAGTTTTCAATGACCTTGTATGTTCTTATCTTGTTATATACATCATTTCAAAGTGTTCCATGTGATTAGTCTACAGAGATTGAGGGATGAAGCAAGTTTGGGAGTTTGTAGTCCTTGAAGAATCAATGTCAAGATAAGGAAGAGATTGAAAAATGTGTCCATGGTTCTGAAACCTCCTTTAATTGCATGAAAGTGGTATCATAGCTCAGAAAGGTCTGAGCTAGTGAGTTTGTTGTTTTGTGTTTGTGAGTTTGTGGTTGTGTGCAGGTTGAGATAAAGAACCTAGTTGTTGGTTGCCAAGAGACTAGGTTGAGGATAAGTGGAAAGGACCTAGGTGAGGCTAGAGAAGTTGAGAAGCAAGGAGAAGCTTGCTTTAGAGAAAATGAATTGGTTTAGGAGAGTAGTGCATGGTAATTTGCAAGGTAAGGAGGTACCAAATGTGAAGCAAGAGATGAAAAAGAGAAAAGATGAGAAGACAATAAAAGAAATGAGAAAGAAGGAAAAAGAGAAGGCAAGGCAAGAGGAATTTGACCAAAAGATTAGAGAATTGACACAAACCATAGAAAGAATGGAAAGGGAACTACATCAGTGGAGCAGTTGGCATTTTTCATTAAGTAGAATGGTGCAATGGCACATTAGAAAGATTGTGCAAATAAGAAGAAGACAATCAAGGAAAGCAGCCATATAGGAAGAGGTAAAGTCTAAATCCAAGGTTCAAGATGTGCAAGGTGAGAAACATGATGCTACAATTTCTTTGTTTGATGTGGATAAAGCTATTGATGTGAAGATTAATGATATGGTTGGTGTTGATCAAATGATTGATGCAATTATTGTTGATGAAAAGATTGATGATGAAACGGATGATAATGTTAAGGTGGAAGAAAGAATGATTTTTGCCATAGCAGAGGTCATGTTGTTTGATTTTGTGAAGGTTCCAAAAATGAAAGTTCAAAGTGATGAAGATGGAGTGGGAACCTTGGTGTGTCCCCTAAGTACAAAGTTGAGAGTGGAGTAGATGCAATCTACCATGGAATAGGTCATAGGACTTGATAGGATGAAGGTGAAGACACCTAGCAGTATGGAAGTGAGTGTTGAGCAAGAATACTAGGAAGAGTGGGTGTATGTAGCAGGTAAGAGGTTACTTGTAGGTGGTGATGAGAGGAAGTTAAGAGAGCATGAGATAAGGTAGTCCATAATGAGGCAGCCACATCAAGTTGCAAATCGTGGACAAATGATTGAATGTGAGTATATTCTAGGGGTGAAAATGAAACAACCACAATTGCAGGTTGAGAGGGGTATAGAGGTGCAAGGTTTGGTATCTTTTATGAAGACAATAAGGCATGACAGCAGGAGTACATGGAAAGAACCCATGGACAATCCTGGAGCAGGCATACTGGTGAATGTAAATTAATTTTTTTGTATTAATCTTGTGTGTGCAGGTCAAATAGATTGGAGGACACTATTGATGGGTGTAGAGGAAGCAATGGAGTAGGTGATAGATCCATTTGATAAGGACAAGCCATGGCAAGGCATGGATAGATCAAGGAGTAAAGAGAAGATAGAGTACATAACACCATGGAAGGAGAATTTAACTTAGAAATTTTGTAGCAGGCATGATGATGCTAAGGAGAAGATTGGAGTAGGTTATTCGTGGGGCATGAATCTTTTCTACCCCAGGAGTATGGTGCAAGAGCACCTTGTCCAGTTTAAGCCTCCATGAGGTAGTTTTGGTTTTCAAGGTTAAGTTAGTGATTTGTTCATGTAATAAAGGTCATAAATTGATCATTTTCAATGTATTGGAGTCCTTGATTGGGTTTCTAGTGGGTTTTGGAATCATTTTGTGAAGTTGCACAAATTGTTGTAAAAGTTGTGAATATGGTAAAAAGTGTAAAATTGCATAATGTAAGGAAGCCCAACAGTCATGGCCAGTTGAAAGGTAGTTAGAATGTAGAGACATGTTTTAATGCCTATAAAAGGCCTTGTATCCATTTGGTACGTGTGGGTGATGGAGACTTGAAGATGGAATAAATAAAATCACTATTTTTATGCATATTTCTACAGAAATGTGTTGTTCTGACATGTAGTATGGACCAGTATGGCTAGTTGATGGCTTCTAATCATATTTTATTAAAAGGCCTCTAAGTCTTCTTCATTTTGGCTTTGATTTCATTCATTTGCATGAAGGTATGGAAAAGTTATGATGATTTTGTTGTTGATAGTCAAAACCCTCTCCTAGGGTAAGCGGTAGATAGTTTAAATGATGTTTCTTTGATAATTTACATGATGAAGCTCCCTCTAGTGGATGAAACAATGTCTTAATACCTATATTTTCATATGGCAAGGATTTAGGTTAACTAATCAAGGAACTTGCATAGGAGTTGGTAATACCCTAGTGTTGTTCAATCCTCATTTCAAACTAGTAAAGGACAGATAAAGTGAGATTCTTGATGTTTTATTATGGATTTGAACCTGAACTATGGTGGTTTTAGGTTGTGAAAGGTAGTCATCAAAATATTTACACATTCTTCATGTTAGAATTGACAAATGAATGTAGTTTTCTACCTTGAATGAATCTACCCTGTCAAGACTGAGTATAACAGTCACTGTCATGACTGTGTATGAGACAATTTTGTGTTCTAAGAATGTTTGCAAACCCTAGAAGAATGTTAAGTAAGGTGTTATGATTGTTTTGAATCCATCATAAAATTTGTAGGATCCCTGTATTGAGAGAATGCCAAGAAGATTCAAAGTTGACAGTTTGGAATGCATAAATCAGGGTTAAGGGGCAGATTCCCAGTTCATGTTTGGGATATTTGTTACATGACAATATATTCTTGTCTTCAAATATGTTTTGAATGGTTCAAAGAGGTATTGAAATGTGTGTTTACTTCATGGGTTCTATGGTAGAATTCAAAGATATGGACTGACTATCCTGAGTGAAGGGCCACTAGTTGTAAGGGTAGATTGTAAAGGCACTAAAACAAAGCTGCTAAGTCTGAGTTATCAATGACCTTGTATGGTCTTACCTTGTTATATACATCATTTCAAAGTGTTCCATGTGATTAGTTTCTAGAGATTGAGGGATGAAGAAAGTTTTGGAGTTTGTAGTCCTTGAAGAATCAATGTCAAGATAAGGAAGAGATTGAAAGATGTCTCCATGGTTCTGAAACCTCCTTATATTGCATCAATATAGCTATACAACTATTAAATTTAATCCCTAAAAGTGGGTATTCAATTGATATTAATTCAAAAAATTCTTATAGTTGGAGGATAGCTATGCCCCTACAATATTCTTAAAAAAAATTCCCATGTATAATTGTATTACATACAATAATATTACATCAAAATTACATTGCAAAAATCAAAAAGTTGGCTAAGGGAAACCATAGAAATCGCCTGTTTCCACTAGCTCTGTGAAGCGTAGCACCCATTCCATATTCAGCTCCATGTGGAGAACTCAAGTGCACCTTAGAAAATTCTGACCAATGGTGGCCTAGTGACGGTGGCAGGCGAGAGCCCCATCTGTCATGTTGAGAAGAAAGGGAAACTGCAGAACCACCACACCCATCTCTACCCCAAAAACCACAAATGATAGATCAGAAAACCACAGAATCCCCACACTCATCTCTACCCTAAGAATCACCTGCAAATCATTACCCAGAAAATCTAGTTTGAAAATTTATCGCAACAGAATGAGAATATCCAGTTTTTCACCTCCAAGGTCCAATAATGACGCCAAGAACTAAGAAGCTATGTTGGAATTCACTCTGTATCTATTCCTATCTATTAGGAATTCCCTCCCAAGCACCATTTTCATGGCTTCCAACTCCAAGAAGCACAAACAGGCAATTGTGTGAGACTTCGTTATTGTTTTAAGCCTCAAGTTTGTGATGAATCCCATGAAAGCAATTTGCCTTTATAGCGCTATAAGGCAAATTGGCATATCCATTTTCTTCAAGTTAAGCTAGCTTCAATATTGATTCTTTGGTATGAGAAAGCATTGTTGGGCTCCATTAAATAGATCCAGGCTTCATTAATGGCGCTTTGCTTCAAAGCCTTAGGATATCTTTCCAAGCATGCCAATATTTAAGTGATATGATATATCTTTTCAAGTGAATTTAAGTGAATTTAATCTGCATCTAAATATTCATACTTGATTTGACGTAAGTATATAGATAATACTTAATAGTGTTTCCAAACTATGTTCCACGTACATCGTATGCAATCCATGACACATGTCACCAATTTTGAATTAAAAGGAGCACAATTTTTCTTAATTGATATGTAAGATCTGACCAATTTTATATACAATAAACTAATAATGAATACTGTTACCAATTTTTTCACTCAGCTCCAAAATTGGCAGAGATAAGGTTAGAGAGTGTTAACATTGTCTAGTTTTTGGACCTTGCATAGTGTCAAGTTATCATAAGAGATTGATTCAGTTTTATCAGTTGTTAGGTAGAAAGGAGTGCAAATCAGTTATCATTCATTGCTTTATACAATGTTTATTAATAGTTGAAATATGTCTCATAATACATTGTAGTGCTTTATTCACTTTATCAAATGAGATACATAAGATTGCATTGAATGAAGAACAAGGAAGATAAATTGTTTGTCCCACACAAGCCGTGGGAATAGCTGCACCAGAATATCAAAGACAACCTACTATGCAACTGTAAAGAAAAGGAAACTGAAAAAATGTATAAATAAGGACATATCAATCATTGACTGATGTATTCAAAGCCAGGTTGATCTTGTTGTAGCTATCTCTTTCTTACCGAGCTATGAATATACCTAAACCTACATTGGAAGAGAGAGGGGGGTTAGAGCTCATGAAATGGTCTTATTCGTACACTAAATCAATTGAAACATAATGCATAATAGACTGTCTGTGATATGCAAGATCAGAGGAAGTACAACATCCCTATTCAGAAGGAGAGAGAAAATGAAACATCACTGAGTATCAATGTTTTTAAACTAATGTGTTTGTTTCATGTGCAGGCATAGGATAAGTCATGTTACTGATCCGAATACATGCATGTGGTGAAAAATGGGCTCCCGCAAGGGTTGAACCCAGCATACTGCCCCTGGATCTCAAGGGGAATGATTTAGGAATACTTATTTACATTGTGCAAAAGAGCATTTCAACTAAAAGAGGAATTCACAGAATGCTTGAGCTTCAAACTCATTGCCCATCTATAACTAACAGATCAAATGAGATGAAATGAAAACCATCACTGAGCATTGAGCTGGTCCAAGACACATTAAAGAAGTATAATACTGAGTACAATATCAAGTTATGAGGCAGCCAATAAAGAGCATCACAGATGTATAACTATTTGACCATTAAGATGTACTTCACCATTGCAATAGGAATGGAGTCTCAATATTCACATTCATCTATAGAAGGAGCTCAAAGGGGTGACAAGAATATTGCCATGGCAGAGTACTTTTGGAATAGCAATCAATGATAAGAATGTAGTACAGTCCTATATGACTGTGAGAACAAAACAAAAGTTGTTCAGAGCAGTTACAATCATGGAGGAAATAGCAGTACAAATACTGTCATAGAGAAATAGTCTTAATGACTGAACAGTCAGGGGCAGCTTATGCCACATCAACTACACTCTTGAAATATGCATGATATAGTACATTTGAAAACAAAGAAGACAAGTGTGCTTATAGTGTTCAGTTGTCATAAAGAAATTGCAAATCATAGTCAAAACAAATTTAATATGACATCCATCTTTGAAGGAGCAGCAATGCCATAAAGTTACAGCTGCAGTGCATATACGTAGTGTTCATGCCAGCTAGTGAAATGAAAGGTATTTGGCATAAAGCAATGAACTGGAATACATCTTTTATTCCATCAGGTATCATTTTTTTCAAAATAGAAAGTAAGTATAAATGAAGAACATGGTCATAGACAACATGATCAATGGAGAAGTGGGTACCGAAGGCTGAAGGGAAAACTCTGGATATGGCAAGAATGGTCTCTAATTCATCAAAGACATTGACATAACTTTGATAGAGAAAAAAAATAGATACCAAAAACTAGGTTATAACTAGGTCCAAAGACCTTTTCAAGAATCAAATGGATATCATCAACAGCCGTGCATTGAGGACAATTTCTATCAAAGAGGGCGCAACCCATTTTTGGATAGAGAGCAATTTCTTCGCGATCCAGAAAAGGGATGGAATAGAAGAAGCTTTGCAGATGTGGTTTGTGGTAATAGGGCAAGACCAAACCTGAGGGTTGAGAGGCGCAATCTCAATCACACTAAAGACAAAGACACAATGGGATCTGAATATCTCAAGGAGGTGGATCTGAATGCTTATGGGGATATGACTCACAGTGACTTTAGTCATGGCTTGTAGAGATATAGTGACTTTTATAAAGCTTCTAATAGATTATAAAGGAAAAAAAACTCCTCCGTTTTATGATTCTTGAGCTCGAAAAAAACATCATATCAACAGAAAATGAGGAGAAATATAAGATAAAGCTTACCTTCATGAACTGTAGGAATATTTGTGAAAATTGCATAGTGAATAGCCGGATAGATTAGTCATCACGCCTCAATATAGAGGATATACCAACAGAAAAAAGATCACACAAAATGCATTAGATAATTTGCAATGGCACAACTAAAATCTTGAAAACCTGTATTTAGATTAAGAATATGGAACTAAACTGGAGATATTAAGACTTACCTTGCAATGTTCTCTCAAAGTCTTCCAAAAAATTGACTTGAAATAGTAGAAAATGGTGAATATGCTCAAGAGATGAGGTCCAAACCCTAGCCATGGCGGCTGTGTAGAGCCTCCCTTTCATCAAAAAAGTTCAAAGGTGAAAAAGAATGCAAAATACTAGGGCACGAGATGGTTTTGTTCTAGGGTTCACTTAGAAGCCCTAAGATCAAATGTGGTTTTAATCACATTGAATTTCTATTTTCATAAGCTCAATTAATTCCTGTGGGGGTGTTGAGTCTTCATTGATATGTTTGGTGGTTAGACTATATGCCTTAAGTATTCCCTAGTCCCCTTTGTCACTTTGATGTTGAGTCCAAAAGCTTTTCATATCCCCTTAGAGCTTTTCTTGCAGAGATGGATGGACATAAGCCTCACAGGATTTTATTTTTGCAAACATATATTATGCCTTGACATGTTTTTTATGATTTTTATAGAAAATCAGATGCAGATAAATGTAATGTATACACAAAACAAAAGTCTTGTATTATTATTTTTTGTAAAAATCAAATCAAAATAGGATATGAATTAATACTGCAAATCATTGTAAATGATATTTTAAAGCAATGTGTCTATAAATTGCTTTAAAATACTCATTATTTTACGCAGTTAAAATAAAATAAAGCAAACAAAATCTTATTTTTCTAGATTTCCTTTCTTCTGGGTGAAATGAAGCAGATAAGGACAAATTTGAGATTTTATTGAGCAGATAAAGCTTGTTTTAAAGAAGATTTTGGTGGGGGCTACTTGATAGGTCTTTTTGGTAGCTTTTGCAGTCAATTTGGAGACAGTTTGAAGGCTATTTTGACATCTTTTCTGAGGAGCTCAAAAATGAATTGGCATGGCTATTTTTAGGAGCTTTTCCAACTTTTCCTCTTGGGAGGTCATTCTACAGGATATATTAGAGATAGCTAGATCTTTCTTGGCAGTCTGAGTTAGAAAGTTAGAGAGTTAGAGATCAGAGTTCAGATTTTTAGAGTCTTCCTCTCACATTGAGAGAGTTGTACTTCCATTTCTTTGTACTCATTATTCCTTCCAATTTATAGAGCAATAATACTCCTTCCCATTTGTCTATTCATTTGTAAAGTTGATTTGATATCGCATTGTGATAGTCATCTATCCTTTGTCTTGTTAAGGATTATTTTTTTTGTGATGGTTATGCAAGTATTTTATTTGATTTAGGTTGCATGTTGTGTTCAGATGAAGCTTCATGTGGAAAATTAATGAATTAAATATGATCAAGGGGTTGTGAGAGTCATAGTTTCGTAAACTGATTGTGAGTAAGATCTCGTAGGTGGTTAAGTATTGGTGCATCACCTTAGAAGTTAATTTTAGTTATTTGTTTCATTTACAGTTATCCTTCTATCCCTTTTCCTAGAAGAGTCATTTAGAATAGGAAAATTCATTCAGAGAACCAGCTCACTCTGGAGATTCACTCTCAGCATAGATTACCCACAATCTGAGAGTGTTTCCATGTTGCAACAGGATAGCTAAGTTTATCTTTGCTAAGGGTGCATTCCTGATTGCTAATATTTTTGACACGCCCGATGGGACTCTGAAAGCATTTTTAGAGAAGTTTTTCAATTCTTAAAGCTGTTGTTCTGGTATATGTAATAGTGTTCCATCCTTTAGAGGTTTCATATAATATACCTAGCGACTCTTTTCTTTCTGGTCTTACAGGCAGAGCTAGTGCATTCAGCTTATGAAAACAAGAGTGGGACAGATTGGATTATTTTAGTCCAATAGCATGTTCACATATCACTGATATTTGGTGTGTCTGTCAATGATCTTAGCCTTTGGAGGTAGAAAATCAAACACATTTGGCGACTCCGAGTTTGAATCTACTAGTTTTGATGTGATCAAGTGCTGGTATGTTACAAAAATCATCTTTTCATTCCATTTTCTAGCTTGCATATGAGTAGAAATGTCATATTTTCATAGGCAGTATGAATATCCACCACCATACTATGAAAATGTTGTCCATAGGGCCCCTTATCAACCATATCAGACCAATCAAGCTATTGTTTCTAATTCCATGGCTTTCCAAAATCAGCATGCACAGTATGATTGCCACCCATCCACCCCTACTCAGCCTCCTTACCAGTCATACACAAGTAGCCATAATGATGGTTTTAGTCCAAATACTCATGATGCTTACTACATGCCCATTCCTAGTCAATCTTCCATTCAGCTTCAAAATTTTGAAATTAAGTAGCTTAAAGACATTCTGTCAGACCTCAATAAGTAGATGGAGGAGATTAAAAGACAACATGAGTATAATTAGCACCAGGAGGAACTGGCTTATCAAGCCTATCTTCGTGACCAGGAGTTGGAGGCACAAAGAACACAGTTTGAGCTAGAGATTACAAGCATAAAGAGTTATAAGTATCGACAAGGAGTGGGATTTCAAGGAAGACATTTTGAAGAGTGTAATTTATAGATGCAAGAGTTAAATCACCAAGCTTACCTTCAACAACCAGAGTAGCCACCCTGTGAGACCTTTGGTTCTGATCAGGAGACACAAAGGAGATAGTTTGAAGAGAATCTTGAGAGAGAGGCAGCTGTACAAAAAAAGCTTTTGCTTGCTCGAGCCCAAGCAACCCCTGTTGTTCTAGAACAACCAACTCAAGAAGAGGTTCGTAAGTATAAATTTCCAAGTTTTAGACAAGATGAGTCTCTTAATGCCCCTAAAGTTGAAATCCTGAGTTTTAGGCAGAATAAAGTTCTTGATCCCTCAAGGCACCCTCTTAATCTTGAAATACCAAGTTTTAGAAGCCTTCATCCCTTGCAAGTTGAGGAAAATAATCACATTCAGCCTATTATAGTTGTAGATCAGCCCCTTGAGCAACATTTTTTCCTGCAAGAAATTCAAGAAGCCCCCCAAATTACCCACTTAATGAATCTAAGGGGGAATTATCTGATCAAAATGTTGCACTCCTTTAGGAGAAGATTAGAAAGGTAGATCTGTCACTTTTAGTTAAGGAGTCTTCTCAATCAAGGAAACAAGAGATTGAACTAGAAGAGGTTTCCCAAAGGAGTCTTTTCTTGTTTGCACTGAAGAGATTCCTTATTTTGTAAAAGATGATAATTTTTTTTAGAAAGTTATGTAGTACAAGAGGCTAATTCACATGGAAAGGTTGTTGTTGTTTGTGTAGAGTAAGTTGATTCAAATCTGACACTGAACCCTTTGCATTTTGATTCATTTGAAAAAAAATTTGATGTTGTTCATAAGATGCATGAAAGCAGGGTACAGAAGTCACAAGGTGAAAGTCTTCAGTTGCAAAGACTAAAAGCCCAAGTCTCATTTGAGAAGGCACTAGATAATGAAGAAGATCCAGTAACTTTGTTTGATCAGTTACCTAGTTTTGTAGACCCAGATGAGGAGAACATGCTCATACAAAAGGTAGCAGTTATAGAGCAGCATGAGGATCCTCAACATTCTCATGAGTTGCTAATTGGAGCTAAACAATCTGATAGAGAGGTCTTGGACCAAGTGGAATAGTGTGAAGATAAGTCTACCATGGAAGTTACACAACTGACTAAGGACTGTCATGAGGTAAAAACAACCCTCTTTTATCAGAAAATCAAGAGGCTTGCGATGAAATTTCATTTTGGGATGACCTTGATGATTTTGTTGCAAACTTAGGCAATGTGGAAAAGGTTTCAGTTAGTCTGCTTGATGAGCTTCCTAGCTTTGATGTTGGAGATGAAAATAGCATGTCTATGCCAAGTTTTGACCCTCAAAGTGTTGCAGAATATTCAGACAAGGTGCTAATTCATGAACAGGTATATGAAAGCAACCTTGTTTTGACTAATGAGGATTTGTTTCAATCTGAAATTGAGCTTTTCTGCTCATGCTTGGACATTATGCCAACACCTTTGGAGGAGGAAAGTGCTGATCAATAGGAGCAGCCTATAGAAGAGGATTACTTGGGCCAGCCAAAGCAACAGGATGAAGAGCCAAATGATGAAATCCATTTGGACAAAGGACTGACTCATGAGCAAAAAAGTGAGGACAACTTGGTTGTGATTGATGGGGCAGCTGATAAGAGTAAAACCAGTAGTGAAAGTTTAGGCTACATCCTTTCAAGAGGATGCTCCATTAGACATTTAGCCAATGAAGTGCCCAACAAGCTTCAAGGGATTTCCAGTGCCCCTAAGAATGAGATTGCATTCAAGGAGCAGCTGATCCAACTTGATCATTCATGGCAAACCAGAAGTATGTTTGAATAGAATCAAGGAATTCAAACCTTTGGTTGTACTCTTCAGGTTGCAGTACAACAATTTATAAAGTGTGTTCTCATTTTTCACTCCTTGTCAGTTGGTAAGCATGAGAAACAACCCATGTTGGTTAGGAGGGGGAGTTCTTTCACCCAATCGGTGAATGGTTTTGTTTAACCAGCTTCTTTGGCTGGTTAGAGTAGGTTAGATTTAGTGTTTTTAGTTAATAAGTGCTTCGTGCACATTTCTTTTCAGTTAGTTTTTGTTTCCCTAAGTGATGCTGCACATTTTTCTAGCCACCAGGGCCTCCTAGTTTGTTTTTAGTTTGGTTTGTTTAGTTTTTTGCTGCTATTTGGATTGGTTGAAGTGTCGAGTTTCAATGATTTCTCACTTAGAGAAGAGAAGAATATGACTCCATGTCCAATGGATAGTTAAGGCAACTGGTCTTGATGCTTAGCAGGCAAGCATGTAGCAGAAGTCACCAAAAATGTTACCAATGTTTTCACTCAGCTCCAAAATTAGCAGAGATAAGGTTGGAGAGTGTTAACATTGTCTGGTTTTTGGACCTTGGATAGTTTCAAGTTATCATAAGAGATTGGTTAAATTTTATCAGTTGTTATGTAGAAAGGAGTACAAATCAGTTATCATTCATTGCTTTATACAATGTTTATCAATAGTTGAAAGATGTCTCATAATACATTGCAGTGCTTTATTCACTTTATGAAATGAGATACATAAGATTGAATTAGATTGCATTGAATGAAGAACAAGGAAGATAAATTGTTTTTCCCACACAAGTCGTGGGAATAGCTAGACCAGAATCTCAAAGACAACCTACTATGCAATTGTAAAGAAAAGGAAACTGACAAAACATATAAATGAGGACATATCAGTCATTGTTTGATGTATTCGAAGCCAGGTTGATCTTGCTGCAACTATCTCTTTCTTACCGAGCTCTAAATATACCTCAACCTGCATTGGAAGAGAGAGGGGAGTTAGAGCTCATGACATGGTCTTATTCATAAGCTGCATCAGTTGAAACAGAATGCATAATAGATTATCTATGATATGCAAGATTAGAAGAAGTATAACATCCCTATTCAGAAGGAGAGAGAAAATGAAACATCATTAAGTATCAATGTTTTTAAACTAATGTGTTTGTTTCATGTGTAGGCATAGGATAAGTCATGTTACTAATCTGAATACATGCAAGTGGTGAAAAATGGGCTCCCACAAGGGTTGAGCCCAGCATGCTACCCCTGGATCTCAAGGGGAATGATTTAGGAATACTTATTTACATTATGCAAAAGAGCATTTCAACTAAAAGAAGAATTCATAGAATGCTTGATCTTCAAGCTCATTGCTCATCTATAATTGACAGATCAAATGAGATGAAATGAAAACCATCAATGAGCATTGAGTTGGTCCAAGACACATCAAAGAAGTATAATATTGAGTACAGTATCAAGTTATGAGGCATCCAATAAAGAGCATCACATATGTATAATTGTTTGAACATTAAGATGTACTTCACCATTGCAATAGGAATGGAGTCTTAGTATTCACATTCATCTATAGAAGGAGCTCAAAGGGGTGACATGAATATTGCCATGGAAGAGTACTTTTGGAACAACAGTCAATGATAAGAATGTAGTACAGTCCTATATGACTGTGAGAATAGAACAAAAGGTGTTTAGAGCAGTTACAGTCATGAAGGAAATAGCAGTACAAATACTGTCACAGAGAAATAGTCTTAATGACTGAACAGTCAGGGGCAGCTTATGCCACATCAACTACACTCCTGAAATATGCATGATACAGTACATTTGAAAACAAAGAAGATAAGTGTGCTTATAATGTTCAGTTGTCATAAAGAAATTGAAAATCATAGTCAAAGCAAATTTAATATGATAGCCATCTTTGAAGGAGCAACAATGCCATGAAGTTACAGTTACAGTGCATATACACAACGTTCATGCTAGCCAATGAAATGAAAGGTATTTGGTACAAAGAAATGAACTGAACTACATCTTTTATTCCCTCAGGTATCATTTTTTCCAAAATAGAAAGTAAGTATAAATGAAGAACATGGTCATAGATAGTAGGAGTAATGGAGAAGCGGGTACCGAAGGCTGAAGGGAAAACTTTGGATATAGCAAGAACGGTCTTCGATTGATCAAAGACATTGGCATAACTTTGATAGAGAAAAAAATAGATACCCAAAACTAGGATATAATCAGGCCCGAAGACCTTTTCAAGAATCAAATGGATATCATCAACACCCACGTATTGAGGACAATTGCTATCAAAGAGGGTGCATCCCATTTTTGGTTAGAGAACAATTTCTTCGCAATCTAGAAAAGGCATGGAATAAAAGAAGCTTTGCAGATGTGGTTCGTGGTAATAGGGCAAGACCAGACCCAAGGGTTGAGAGGCACAATCTTAATCACACTAAAGATAAAGACACAATGGGATCTGAATATCTCAAGGAGGTAGATCTGAATGCTTATGGGGATATGACTCACAGTGACTTTAGTCGCAGCCTATAGAGATACAGTGACTTTTATAAAGCTTCTAATAGATTGTAAAGGAAATAAAAAACTCCTCCATTTTACAATTCCTAAGCTCGAAACAAGCATCATATCAATAGAAAATGAGAAGAAATATAAGATAAATCTTACCTTCATGAACTATAGGAATATATGTGAAAATTGCACAGTGAACAGCCAGATAGATCAGTCATCGTACCTCAATACAAAGGATATACCAATAGAAAAAAGATCACACAAAATGCATCAGATAATCTGCAATAGCGCGGCTAAAAGCCCAAAAACCTGTATTTAGGTTAAGAATATGGAACTAAACTAGTGATATTAAGACTTACCTTACAGTGTTCTCTCAAAGTCTTCCAAAAAATCAACTTAAAACAGTAGAAAATGGTGAAAATGCTCAAGAGCCAAGGTCCAAACCCTAGCCATGGCGACTGTGCAGAGCCTTATTTTTATCAAAAATGTTCAAAGGTGAAAGAGAATGTGAAATGCTAGGGCAGAGGATGGTTTTGTTCTAGGGTTCACTTAGAAGCCCTAAGACCAAATGTGGTTTTAATCACATTAAATTTCTATTTTCATAAGCTCAATTAATGCCCGCGGGGGTGTTGAATCTTTGTTGATATGTTTGCTAGTTAGGCTATATGCCTTAAGTCTTCCCTAGTCCCCTTTGTCACTTTGATAATGAGTCCAAAACCTTTTCATATCCCCTTAGAGATTTTCTTGCAAAGATGGATGGAGATAAGCCTCACAGGCTTTTATTTTTGCAAACATATGTTATGCCTTGATATGATTTTTATGATTTTTATAGAAAATTAGATGCAGATAAATGTAATGTACAAACAAGACAAAAGCCTTGTATTGTTAATTTTTTGTAAAAATCAAATTGAGATAGGATATGAATTAAAACTGTAAATCATTGTAAATGATATTTTAAAGCAATGTGTCTGTAAATTGCTTTAAAATATTCATTATTTTACGCAATTAAAATAAAATAAAGTAAACAAAATCTTGTTTTTCCAAATTTTCTTTCTTCTGGGTGAAATGAAGCAGATAAGGATGAATTTGAGCTTTTATTGAGAAAATAAAGCTTGTTTTAAATAAGATTTTGGTGGGGGCTACTTGAAAGGTCTTTTTGGCAACTTTTGTAGTTAGTTTGGAGATAGTTTGAAGGCTATTTTGATAGCTTTTCTGAGGAGCTCGAAAATGAATTGGCATGGCTATTTTAGGAGCTTTTCCATCTTTTCCTCTTGGGAGATCATTCTATAGGATATATTGGAGATAGCTAGATCTTTCTTGGTAGTCAGAGTTAGAGAGTTAGAGAGTTAAAGATCAGAGTTTAGATTTTCAGAGTCTTCCTCTTACATTGAGAGAGTTGTACTTCCATTTCTTTGTACTCATTATTCCTTCTAGTTTATAGAGTAGTAGTTTTCCTTCACATTTGTCTATTCATTTGGAAAGTTGATTTGATATTGCATTGTGATAGTCATCTATCCTTTGTCTTGTCTTTTTTTTGTGATGGTTATGCAAGTATTTTATTTGATTCAGGTTGCATATTGTGTTCAGATGAAGCTTCATGTGAAACACTAATGAATTAAATATAATCAAGGGGTTGTGAGAGTCATAGTTCTATAAACTGATTGTGAGTAAGATCTGGTAGGAGTTAAAGTATTGGTACATCACCTTAGAAGTTAATTTCAGCTATTTGTTTCATTTACAGTTGTCCTTCTATCCCTTTTCCCAGAAGAGTCATTTAGATTAGGAAAATTTATTTGGAGAACCAGCTCACTCTGGAGATTCACTCTCAGCATAGATTACCCAGAATCTGAGAGTTTTTCCATGTTGCAATGGGATAGCTAAGTTTATCTTTGCTAAGGGTGCAATCCTGATTGCTAACAAATACTATTAAAAAAGGGAGTAATTCTTTTTTTTCTAATTTCAACAAAAATCATCTCAGAATTCAAATATATTTAATAAATGAATAATATAGTAATCACCAAAACATTTACATTTACATATACTTTAGCACTTTAGAAATCTAAAGTCTCAACATAGTTGGACCTCCATAGTTGATACTCCTCCTATGTTGGCCAAATGAAATTGACAAGTTCATCTACTTTGGTCTTGAAAGGTGTGTACTTGGTAACCACTCGATTAGCTTCCTCATCAAATTCCTCTAAGAAAATGCCAGTGTGAATCAGCTTATCCATACTGCTTCTCAACATATCTAAATCAACAATGTCACAGATGAGCTTAACTTGAGGAGATATTATTTGTTTTGCCAGGTCCTTCCACAATTGTAGAGGTTTAACCCCACCATTTTCACTCAAAATAATAGGAAGTAGACTGAAATTCTATTCATCAAACTTTTTGACAAGCTCCCTGATATTTATTTCCAAAGGACCTACCAACCCCTAAAAATCCTTAATTGAATTTATAAGCCTGAGAGTTGGGACAATGTTAGGAGGTGCATCCTTGACATGCTTGATTACAATTGCCATGTCTCTTGAAGCCTGGGCTCTAGGGATCCATGTATCCATTAACGATGTTACAACATCCTTATTCTTATCGAAATCCTTTATGGCGTCAAACATAGAAGAATAATTTGAATGAATGCTAATTAATCTCCTATCAATCCATTTATTCAAGTGTTCAAGAACTATAGTTACAATCTTCATATTACTTGAATAAATTGATTCATTGACCTGTGATAGTAATTTCTTGTATGTCTCAATTTGATCTAATAATTCCTCTTTAGTAGGCTCACTTGATCGAGCTACACCTAATGTGCTTGGCTCCTCAACTGCAAGGGGTACGGGTGCATCTCCAAGATTGTATGGAATGATTTCCATTGAAACTTCTGGAAGGATAACAGAGTCAGTCTGTGTTGGGGCATGAGCATGTGTATTTTGCAATTGTTGCTTTAACAATGCCACTTCAATTTCTAACTTGGCAACCTTTTGTTGACTGTCATTATACTCTACAACCATGTCATTATAGTTGGATCTATATTGATCTCTTTCCTCAATGATATTCTCTATCGTTACCTTTGTGAATTTGGCAACGTTCATTGACATGTTTGTTGCCTCAATTGTTGGGGTATCAGACACTCTCTTAATAATTATCCCTCCACTTATGTTTGGAGCAGGCTCGGCAACTATAGATCTTCTTGCACTTGGGGCCAATGCTCAAATAGCAAGTGTTTCCCATTGTTTGCTAAAAACACACCCCTGCAAAGCCAATTTTGCTTCCTCCTCTGGTTCATATAATGGTTTGTCATGCATGTACACTATGTCAAAAGCAATTGCCGAGGCTAAATCCCACTTTGGAAGAAATAAAATACCACTTTCCTTCACCAACTCTCTACCTTTTTCAACCATTATCTTCTGAAACTGTTCTTTCATTTCCTTTCTAACCTCAACCTGAATAACTACTTCTAGTAATTCAGGGTGCAAGCTTCTCTTTTTGGCAACATTATCAACATATTCATCTCTCCTTTCCCTCCAAGCAAACTCTCTATAAGCATGGGTCTGGACAAATGAATCATCTAGCATGAAGGTCTTGCAAGCTTCCTCCCTAATGTCATCTATGTTGATCATCACCTTGAGGTCTATCTTGCCTAACCTGAGGCTTCTTTCTGGTTCTATTATCTCCCTAGGGGGAGAGGGCATTCCCTATCTCATATCCTCCTCAGTGACAATGATATCATCAACTGAGTCATCTGAATAATCCACTGAGCTACTTTGTTCAACATTTTGCTTCTTTGGTAGTGGCTGTCTTGGAGGTGAATCCACCTCAATCACTTGTGGAGCTTCTTGCCTTGGGGGAGACAGTGGTGGCATTTCATGCAATGGTGAGGAAGCTCTTGATCCCTTAGGCTCATAATCAGAAGATTTAGTTGGGGTGGCAATAGATTGTTGCTTCCTCACAATACCTTTTCTCCTTGCAAAGACTATGATCTTTTGTGGTGGTTGGTAGGTAGGCCTTTCCTCCAACACTGGGGCATTCCCCTTATCCTTTTCCTATTCTTCCCCAACCACAGCCTTTCCTTTGTTAGCAACCAATGTCTCTCTTTTCATCTTGCCAACCACTTGCTTAAAATTTTGGAGCATATATTCAACTTTTTGCAATTCATTTTTGAATTGAGGCAGCCGTAGGGGGTCATATTGGGGATCAGTCTTCTATTTTTACCTTACCATCTTATCATAGGCTATCCATTTTTCCTTCATGTCCTCCTATATTTGGTAATTAAAGATGTTCCTAATAACATATTCAGGGAAATAGAAGTTATGTATGAACTGGCTGCTTCTAATCCTCGCTTTCAATGCAGCCATGAAACCTTCAGAATCATGATTTCTTGGGTGCATTCTCCTCATGTTGTATGGTTTAAGCAATTCATCCATTTTTCTCCACCCTCCACCAGTCATCACAAAGTCTGCAAAAATGTCCATGTTGGGAAGAAGGTTCCTTTCCTCATGTTTAACAAGTGGCCATCTTCAACATTACCCAGCTGCCAAATGACCTCAAGGAATCCAATTCTTAGTGGTACATCTCTTGGGAGAACATGTGGTCTAACCATAGTGCCATATACTCTGAGAATTGTACAATTTGGATAGGGGATGACATCTCCCCAGTTGTGATCATTTTTTAAAGAAAACCTCCTTTCTTTTGGCCTAAGAAAATAATCTAGTTCAATTAGAATCCTTGGTGGATTCAAGATTAGGTCATTCCTCAACTTTGATGCAAAAAAATTCTCAAACTCCACAAAATCAAACTTCTTATCATCCTCATCTAGAATTCTTGTCTAACATTGGACAGACAGCTCAACACCATCCTCCTCCTTTTCCAACTTCATATCATTCTCAAAGAATTTTGCCATTTTGAATAAAAACATGTGCATTAACAGTGAGTACCACCAAAACTAAACTGAACCTTTACCATTCTTTAATGAAAATAAATCCTTATGAATGTTATCTGCCAGGTAGGAAGCAAATCCATATACTATGTTGTAAGCGGGGTGTTGGATACGAGTAACCATATACATGAAACCCATTGGCATTCTGAAAGCAGGATCAAACCCCAAGATTTGACACAAAGAATAGAAGGTTTTTTGAAAATATGGAGCAAAATACTTTATTGGGAAGGGTTCCTTATCTGATGGACCAATAACAATTGTCCCCTTTCCCTTTCCAACTGATGCTAGATGATTTGGCAGCATTGTGATTTTAAAGACGTGTCTTGTCTTCTCATATTCACTCGTAAAGGCTTTCAAATCAATTTTTACCAAATCCTCATTCCACTCATGAAGTTGAAAAACTTCACCAATCTCTTCCCTGTTGTTCTTTACCATTTCAATCCTATTATACATCCTGACAACTCTGGAGATGGGATCATATCTAGCTACCACAGCTTTTAACAAGTCCACATCCATGTAGACATTTGGGACAACCAATTTCCCCATGTCTAATCTCCAGGGGTTACATATAGGAGAACTCAAATTTGTGTTCCCAAACCAGTTCTTGAATAATGACCATCCTGTAAGTGGTATGGTGGCATCCTTGATATGAATATGTTTATCTATGAGGCCTTCTTTAATTTTGGAACCCTAGAACAGAAGTGGACCTTTTACTTTGTCATTAGTGGAGGGATTTAATTTATCAAGAAGGTCCTTGACTATGGTCCTTTTCGTCTCTCTAGAACTTGAGGTTTGAGCTCGTAGGGGTGCCATTATGGTGAGAATTTTGCAAATTAGTCTTCTAGTCTAGCAAGAATTACATGTTCACAACTAGGGTTCTAACTTAAAGCAACAATAAAGCTCAAATTTTGTAATTCAACAATCTAAGAACGCAAAACCCTAAAAGAAATGAAAATTTACCAGTAATTCCTATTGAGAGAACCATGATAGTGAGCACAAGTAGGGAATTTTAGAGGGTGAGATTTTAACTTATGGCTTTGAATGCTTTGAAAACCCTAGTTTTGATTGCCAAGAGATTAAAATTGCCTTGAGAGATTAAAATTTGCCTCAAGAGATTGAAATTGCCTTGAGTCTTTGAAAGATTAAAATTGCCTCCAGATGCTTTAAAACACTTAAACAGATTTCAATTATGTAAAAAGACTTCTTTTATGGCATTAAAACTACCATTAATGCTCATTTGCGCGACGCAGAATGACTCCCATGGCCACTTTCTCAATTTCAAACTCTAGCTGTTGATCTCTTGATGAGATCACAAGATGGACAGCCATGATGAAGTTTTCTGCCACACGGAATTGCTTACTCATCTTTCAGCAGACCCCACCTTCTCTTCAGTCTATGAAGTCTACTACGTGGTGTTCACCCATTAGTCTATTGGGTTTATCACTCATGCATCTTCTGACAATGGGCTAGTAGGGAATGGTTAGCATTAACCTGGGCCCTCCAACTTGCTCATTAACTTCTCAAGCCATCCATTGTCTACTTAAATTCTTCAACATTGGACGGCTAAGATTAAAACATCTAGCCAAGGAATTTCCCATGTCTTATTTAAACCTTTAATTGATCACACTTTAACTTTTAAGTCTCTTAAGGCTGCTTCAAAATATTTGCTAAAATATTTCAAACTCTAGCCATTGATCTCTTGATGAGATGGCAAGATGGATGGCTGTGATGAAGTTTTCTGCCACATGGCATTTCTTACTCATCTTTTGGTGGACCCCACCTTCTCTTCAAGCTATGAAGTATGATACGTGGCATTGACCTATTATCCCATTGGGTTTATTGCACATGCATCTTCTAATAACGGGATAGCAGGGAATGGTTAGGATTAACCTGGGCCCTCCAACCTGCTTGCACATTAACTTCTTAAGCTATTCGTTGTCTGCTTAAATTCTTCAACATTGGATGACTAAGATTAAAACATCTTGCCGAGGAAATTCCCATGTTTCTTATTTAAACCTTTAATAGCTCACCCTTTAACTTTTAAGTCTCTTAAGGCTGCTTGGAAATATTTGCTAAAATATTTCAAACTCTAGCTATTGAGCTCTTGATGAGATGGCAAGATGGACGGCCATGATGAAGTTTTCTACCACATGGCATTGCTTACTCATCTTTCGGCAGACCCCACCTTCTCTTCAGGCTACGAAGTTTGATACATGGCATTCGGCCATTAGCCTATTGGGTTTATCACTTGTGCATCTTTTGACAACGAGATAGTGGGGAACAGTTAGGATTAGCCTGGGCCCTGCTTAAATTCTTCAACATTGGATGGCTAAGATTAAAACATATTGCCAAGGAATTTCCCATGTGTCTTATTTAAACCTTTAATAGCTCACCCTTAAAGTCTCTTAGGGCTGCTTTGACATATTTACTAAAGCATTTAAAAGGTTGACCCTGCTAGGTTAACCCATTCCCCATCAAGCGGTGACTGACAAAACTAGGTATAAGGGGCCGGTAAACAACACGGTTTTGATGGCTTAGGTTTCAACTTAGACAACTGGCAACTGGATGTAGCAAGTCAACATAAGATTATGCAGAGGGTTTCTCATATGAAATGTCAACCATTGATATTTGGAAATCTAATGGTTCAAGTGTTATTCTAGAGGTTTAAAGTCGCATGTCTAGTGTTTCAAACATTTTCTTCTGGAATGCAACTACAGTTGTCCATCAAAAATTCATCGAACAACCATCTGTTATATTAATTTGCGCTGACATCTTGCTTTAGACATAATAAATATGTTGACACTTGTCCCCATTCTAGACACTTTATGAAGGAATTTCGATGTGTGTAAACTTTATATCGGAAGAGAACAATATGTAACATTTGATATTTTCACCACACTATATGATTTTTTATAGGCATAATAGTTTATTTCACCAATTAATTTTTTATTGGTTTGAAACTATATTTAATTCACCAATGATTTTTTTTATTGGTTTGAAAATTGGTTTAATTCTCCAATTTGAAAATATATTTTTGGGTTTGAAATTAGATTTTAATCGCTAGCAAAAAAAACATTTATTTAGAAAACAGGTTTAATTCACCTACAAAAATATTTTACTGGTTTGAAAATAGGTTTTAATTCACCAATGAAAATATTTAATTGGTTTGAAAATATGTTTTAATTACCAATGAAAATATTTTATTGGTTTTAAAAAAATTACAATTCGCCATAGACCTCTAGCGATTACAAAAGATTTACCAAATAAGACTATTTTTTTCCCAGAAAAACAAAAAAGTTTTCCAATAAAATTAATATTTTTCTCAGGAAGTATGCACGATTCACCAAGTTTATACACCTTCTCCGAGGGGGGGTTCTTAAAGTTATCCTTATTGTAGATGATCAAATGTCTGCCTCTAATACAGTAAATCATTGAATTACCAAGGACTCCTCAACCTATAGGTGTGGGCCTATGGTGCTACCTAGCTAATCACTATGGGTACCCCTACTAGATGTGTGCACCTAATGTGCTCGAAGGCCCACACCTAGAGTAATGTGTAGGTAATCAATCTCTAGCTCTCATAAGGAACATATCATCCTAGATCATGGTAAAGATGGGTGAGCATGCCTTGACGCCATGTGAATACTATCTGGTGCTCTACATAAGGCAATAGTAGTAATAAGCACCTAACACACTAGTGGGATTACATCTGGTCCGTACTCCATCCATCACAAGTGTATATTCCTTGAGAGATCCATAGGGATGGTGTGACCAAGGGCATACCTTTGTCCCTCCTAGACATTCACATTTGATACTAAATTAGTAGCTATGGAGTAGGCATAGGAGGTTGTGAACTCAACCACCACCATTTAGAGCCATGATGGCTTTCTAGTGCACACACCATCTTTAATGTACTAGTGAACAAAGTATGTGGGATCTAACAAAGAAGAATTTTGGTCTTCCATGGTAAATATTTGATGAAAACTTCATTTATGGGTTGTTGGAGTGATGGAGGTGCGTGCAAGACATGGGTCTAAAGGAGACACCTTGACTTAGTACCATCTAACATAGAGGGCCAACTTAGCAAGAACATGTGTTGACATCACCAAAGAGAAGATCAAATTCTTGTGCAAATATCCTTAGAGTAAGGCCCAATTAGATTATACAAAGGAGCCCAAGAAGATCCAAATAATGGGTTCATTTGAAATATCAATGAATGACACAATCAAACGAGTATGAGCGTGACAAATGTTAAAAAACCTCCAAGAAGGCATAAGAGAAGTGGGGCCTACCATGACTATAATCTTTTAGAGGAAACCACTTGCACCATTAAATTTCATAATAAATAGCTCATGGGAACATCTTACTACTGAGTCACCAAAAGGGCACAATGGCTATAAAAGCTAATCAAATGGAAGAGATGGAGCTTGTTGCCTTCAAATTTTTATTGAGTCTTCAAAATCTTTTTTCATGTCTTACTTAACAAGTTAGTCATGCCTTTGGACTGTTCAAGGTCTTCAATTCTTCCTAAGTGTTCAAATGTCTTTTAAAAATTCCTAAGTCTTTTATTTTTGTCAGTCCTTTTACATTTCCTTGAACATGTTTGAGAGTTCAAAGGTTCATGAACTCCTAAAACCCTTGACACCCTTCGTTTTGAAATCCTTGTCAGAATTTTTTTTGGTTCAAGAACCTCTTAAAACTCTAACTTAGTTCCTATGCTACTCAAGACTCCAACATAGGACTTAGAAAATTTCTCATAAAGCATGTCAAACTTTTCATGGGTTCAAGAACTCCTTGAAACATAAAAAAGTTCCTCCATCATTCAAATATCTTACAAGCACTTGGAAGATTTAACAAATAAAATGTCAAACATTTTGTCGTTCATTGAACAATCAAAATTCTAACACATTTCTTTGTCTTCCACTTCTTATATTCTTGAACTTGTTAGAGAGTTCAATAGTTCAAGAACTCCCTAACATTGAAGCAAAAGAAAAGGAAAAATAGAGAAGTAGTGGCCATTGAAGTACAAAGATCAATTAAAACTCTAACATGGTAAAAAAAAGTGTAAAACCTCTGACAAAAAGTGAAACACAAATTATAAAAGGGATTTTTGTGCTCATTTGCAAAACACTAAAACACTTGAACATAAAAGAAGCTCTGTGTATAGCCTAGGTTACCCTACAATTGTGAAATTCACTACATCTACAACTAGTTTCTTCCTCAAATAAATTACATTCTATTCTACAAGGTAGGTAATGTTGCATCATAAATTGCATCCTCTTACAATTTTACACCTAATTTGGCACTCCCTCTAGCATATGAATCAAGCCCCTTGACAACGAGTATCTCGGGGACATAATAGGCCATGACTATGGTGCCCAACACTCGGGTCCTGCCCTTTAGCCTTGAAAATTCAAATTTGAGTGTTTTCCTTGTTGTCTTGTGCAATGCATCTTGTCAGCCTAAACCCAATTAGGTCCTCAGGATTCATATATAAAGGACTCTTTTATCTCATTTTGACACACAAGAAGGATAGGACAAGTATTCTATGAAAGTGATATGAATGCACAAGTGACATGAATGATCTATGAATGTGACTTCTCTCTACAAGCTCTCCATTTCTGCAGGTTATCAATTGTTGCAAGCATTACCCTTTTCTGTAGGTCTTTGAGGAAGCTTCTTCCTCCTTTAAGTCCTTGTAGATTGCTACATCCATTAAACTAGGGTTTTATGCTCATGGAAACTCTACTTCACTTTATTTGATTACAACACTCTTTGTTACATGCTTTGCCTTTGCTCATCACGAGCACATGCTCTTTATCACTCATCATTGTTGTTATGGAGGTGGGAACACCAACATGGGGTTTGACTAAGGCAAGCCCCTATATAGCACAATGCTCTTCCATCTTTCGTGTGTACAGGTCAGTATTGGGAGTTTTAGGCACTGGTAAGTGATAGAGAAACATAAGCAATAGAGGTCTTTGCACATAGATTTTGTTAGGGCAGAAACCCTAGGACTAGGGTGCCCAACACCCCTATCCTCCTAGATCTTTCCCTATTTCCAGCTGTAGGCTCTGTCTACTCTACTCCTCCCTATGTTGCCTCCTATTTCAGTTCGGTTGATCTGCGACACCTGTGAGTTGTTTGTTTCATCAATTTGATAACTTAAAACCCTGATCTTGTTATTCTAAAAATCAATCTCCACTATTACAACAAAAGAATAAAGCCCCAAACAGCGTGGCTCTCCTTTGAGGACTATAGCCAAGCATCAAGTCTTCATGAGGCTTGTGTTCTAATGTTTACTAGAAAAGATTGATCTAATTAGTACATAATTGATTAGATCTCTTTTCCCACTTTACATTTTGGTGAACCCGACCTATTCTACACTTTGGAAACTTATGTTCTGATGTTCTTGATTAGCTAATAAACTGATTAAACACTTCTTTGTTGTGTGTATGTAGTTGGTAAATTATTTGCATACTTAAATTCCATATATTACTTAAACATGTCCAACAATCAATACCTAAGTATGCTCTCTTTTCTTCTTCCCTCTCCTAAATTCCCTCCTACTTGTGAGGATATTTTTGCACAAGATGATGAAATCATTAATAATTTTCTTAACATTAATTTACCTTCTCTTCACTTTGATGACATCTCTTCTAGAGATGAGGCATTAGTAGATGATGATCATTTTACTTCTACTTCTACCATACCAATCATACTCAATGATGATTCCATGAATCATCCTATTGATCATCCTCATTTAGTTGCATGTTCAAGCCACTTGAATAGCACTAAGGATGTGGAGTCCTCTTCATATTTTCTTCCTCCTTTAGTTGCATGTTCAAGCCACTTGGATATCACTAAGGATTTGAAGACCTCTTTATATTTTCTTCCTCCTTTAGTTACATGTTCAAGCCACTTGGATATCACCACGGGTGTGAAGACCTCTTTATCTCCTCTTCCTCCTTTAGTTGCATGTTCTAACCCCTTGAACATCATCGAAGACACAATCATAGATACTTTTCTCAACACTACTCTATTTGCTCTTCATTCCAATGCTCTCCATTGTAGCGATGAAGCAATTGTGAATGAAAAGCCTCACCTCACATCAGATCTCCCACATATAGATAATTATAAACACCAAATTAATACAATTGACATTTTTGGTTCCCAAAAAGAACCCTATGAAACTAAAAATTGTTGTGCATCTTCGTTTTGATGTTCCACAACCACAATATATCACTATTCAAGGTGTGTCACAACAATCTTTTCATATAATTACTCACACATACAACAACAAGCATAAGAAATCTTCCAAGCATAAAAACACTTCTTCTAAAGGCATGATGTTTCAATCTCTTGTAGATGTTTGTCCCCTATCTTCCACATTCATTAAAGCCACATCGTCATCTTCAAAGAATGTTCTTTCTACCCCTCCAGGTTAGTTGTATCTTTCTTAGACAAGAGATTTATCTTTGTCTAGCTCACCTAGACCTTGTTATTCCTAGATTTTGATAGTTTTAGATAACCATTCCAATGGCTTTTTATTAGGAGTTACCAAGATAATTGAGATTAAGATGTGATTAAATTGTTCAACCAAATAGGGGCAATCAACTTGAATGTTCCATGCTCTAGTCATAATGGACCCCTTTCAGTGTCCTACATTAGCTCATAAGAGGCCTTAATTATTTTATGAAATTAAATTATATTAATTCTTTCGATTAATTAATTTAATTACCATCATACAAAAATAATTATTAATTCATTTATTAATTAGTTAAATCTTTAGGTATGAGATCATAAATGCACTTTAAAATATTATATTATAAGTGCATTAAAGTGGGCTAAAATTATTCCCATTTGTAGGATAGGGGAATAATTTAACGTGGGTAAATTGCGGTTTTTGGTTGAGGTGAATTGATTCTTGTAAAGTGTGAGGTGGTTGGTTTTGGGTTTATAAATTCCCATGAATAAAAAAGTGAACAAATGTTTCAAAGAGGAGATGAGTAAAAGGGAGTTACGAGTAGTTTCGTAACTTCTTTGTGTGGGTAAAATATTTAAAAGGGTTTCTTCCATTGTAAAGGGGCTCTTCTATCTGAAAATTGTTTTTGGAGGAAAGGGGAATAGAAGTATCTTCCACATTCGTTAAAGCCACATTGTCATCTTCAAAGAATATTCTTTCTACCCCTCTAGGTTAGTTGTATCTTACTTAGACAATAAGATTTATCTCTATCTAGCTCACCTGGACCTTGTTATTCCTAGATTTTGATAGTTTTAGATAACCATTCCAATGGTTTTTATGATTAGTTACCAAGATAATTGAGATTAGGAGGTGATTAAATCGTGCAACCAAATAGGGGCAATGAACTTGATCTAGTCATAATGGAACCCTTTCAGTATCCTACATTAGCTCATAAGAGGCCTTAATTATTTTATGAAATTAAATTATATTAATTCTTTGAATTAATTAATTTAATTACCACCATTAAAAAATAATAATTATTAATTCATTTATGAATTAGTTAAATCTTTATGTATGAGATCATAAATGCACTTTAAAATATTATATTATAAGTGCATTAAAGTGGGGTAAAATTATTCCCATTTGTAGGATAGGGGAATAATTTAAGGTGGGTAAATTGCAGTTTTTGGTTGAGGTGAATTAATTCTTGTAAAGTGTGAGGTGGTTGGTTTTGGGTTTGGAAATTCCTATGAGGGAAAAAGTGAACAAATGTTTCAAAGAGGAGATGAGTAAAAGGGAGTTACGAGTAGCTACGCAACTTCTTTGTGTGGGTAAAATAGTTAAAAGGGTTTCTTCCTTTGTAAAGGGGCTTTTCTCTCAGAAAATTGTTTTTTGAGGAAAGGGGAATAGAAGTAAAAAATATGTTTTAAAACATTGTGAAGCTTTTAATATTTCATATTGCTAGTTGTGTAATATTTTTCTAAGAAACGGAATATTGTGCTTCATTTTTGCCCATTAGTACATTGAGTCAATTCTCTGTCTGTTATGTTATTTATTCTTCTTGTGTTGGATTTATAGCAAGTTGGGTATTGAAGATTATGCACAATATATGTGAGAAATGTTGTTGGTCTGCCTTATTTTATCCACGTACTATCTAAATTCTTCATTCTTGAGTTTGTCTAATATTCGTGATAGTTTTGTAATAATCAAGGGGTGTATTATCCAGTTTCTATTCATTCTTGTGTTTGGGTTGAACTCTGGTGATCCCTTATGCATTAGAAATCAGGTTATTCTCATGTAAATGTGTTGGATATTTGCAGGCATTTGTTCATCTTCATATAAAAAAATCTCCTTTCCCACTTTCAGGTTAAAAACGTACCCATAAGATCAAAATTTAATCTTAAAAAGGGAGCTGCCCCTTTTCAAAATACAGAGAACAGTTAGAAATATTCATTTGTAATTTGTTCAATTGTTTGTGTATTTTATCATCATTTAATTAGGAAAATCATACAAAGAGGATGGTGACAAATCTATTGGGGACAAGAATGAAGTACTGGTGTATTTTTTATTTTCTCAGAAATCTGGAGGTACCTCCCCTAGGATGGAGGTTGGCGGCTCTATTGAAGATGAATACCAGAAGATGCTTGCAAAATATCTAAAAATATTGAAAGAATGGATTCTTGCAAGGAAAGAAAATGAAGGTCTATTTCTATTTATTGTCCCGTTCAAGACAAATCAAATCATTGAGGTAGTGGGTGATCTAGTAAAGGAGGTGTGATTCTTACGAAATTTCTACGGGGCAGTGCCAATCAAAAGAAGAAAATATTTTTTGCCTGAAGATTTGAACAAAGAAGAGTTTATGCATAAAGAAGAAGTTGGTGGCCACCAACATGAGCAAAAAAGAGGTCAAGAAGAAGAAAATCTTGAAATTCATGAGTATCTCGAAGTTCAAGCCCCAAGTTTGCAATTGGAGGCATTTGAGGAAGATTTGGTTCAGTAAAACATAGTGGAAGATCCATGAGAACAACCATTAGCCAAAGATTGTGAAGGTATGGGCAAAATTTTTGACATTCCCATTATATTTTTGGAGGTAAATATTTCTACAATACATCCTTTTATAGATGCAAATGATGTTGATATTCCAATAGTCTATGAGGAAACTGTGTGTCCCATGTCTGGTCATAGAAGAAAGTAATTTGAGTATCCCTACTACCCATGGTCAAACTTTTGTATCAATATTTATTTTTCCACCTATAACTCATGCCTTCCCTATTGATGCAATTAAAATCTTGTTGTTGTTGATGTTCATATACTTGCGAAGGTTGCCCTCTTATAACCCAAAATTATTCTAGAAGGGCTCACATTTTATTCATCCCGTCAATGGTTATGTGTAGCCTTGTTTCTGCCTTCTTTCCTTTGTAAATAGTTTTCTTTTATTTTTGTTTGTCTTTGTTTTTGTTTTGTGTGGTGTGTTTTCAATAAGTTGTTTCCACAACATTGAGGTTTTCCCCCTTTAGCCTTGATGAACCTTCCTTAATTCATGCTTGTTATATACCCAAGTTTTGTTGAAAGCCCAATTAAAGTTATAAAGCTAGAAGTGACACAAAAAAAGTAAAGGAAGCCATAAAATTTGCAGGCAATAATTTAAAATAGTTGAGGGCTTGACGGAGCATTCTACCAAATAGTTTCATCTTACTATATTGGAAAGATGTGCAAAAGGTTTAGCCATTTGGAACACAAGTGTATCAAGGGATCATATCCATTTCATGGATTGTAAAACTAGTTTGGGGTTTGCTCATAGATTTTATCCTAGTGACAAGATATTAGTGCTTCCCTTATTTCATCCTTGTAGGCTTCGTGGAGCTGATCTCATGCTAGTCACCTCTCTACACAGTATGATGCCCATTTTCATTACTATTATTATGTTTATAGCTGTAATTGGTAGCGTTTCTATTACAAATGTTATTATGGATGTGTGTGTTAAAACAAAAATTATTTACCATCCACTCTTGGCATCGGATATGCAGAGTTTATGTGGCATGAGCTCATCAATTAGAGAATTCATAGGTCTCTTCACAAGTGGTTTGGCAGTACATCTCCTTGATGCTCAGGGAGCATGCAGACTACTCTGCATCCTAGTTAAAATGCTCCTTTTCCTTGGATTTATGTTTATTCATTCAACAGCTTGCTTTTATGGGCTCAGTTGCTTTTTGGAATCATAAGGAATGCTTGACTTATTCATAGTGTTGCGCTTGAATCTAAATTTGAGCATCCCTTATTACTTCTTTGTTATAATTGATGGGAGTTCATTCTATATTAACAACTAGATCAAATGGATGCCCATGCTAGTACTTAGTATAGTTTTACCCTTCTAGCATAGAAGAAATCTCTGGTTGGCAATTCTAGCCAAGAGGAAGCAACTGCAATCACAACAATTCAAATACTAATGAGGAAATGAATAAAGTGCTTGGGGCTTCAGACTAGGATTTGGATAAAGCATCAAATGGAAAAGAATAAAAAGGATGATTTAATAGGAGCAAATGAGGTTGTCCCTAATAAGAATTGTGTTTCTCTTCTGGTTGAGAATAAAGAGACATAGACTAAGTTTGTGCTAATAGAAATTGATGAAGGTGATTAGGGTGAAGGTCTCATCTTGAATGTAGATTCGTCAATTCAGGAAGAAGTTAACTCTTGTGCCCTCTTTGACATACTTAAAACAGCTGCTCACAAGATCCTTAGCCTTGTGATTATTCAATGCATGAATAAGGCCCATGACAACATACCTCATTCTAATTCGAACAACATATAGTTTTGATGTAGTTTAAACATTGTTTGATGCTATAATTCAATCCAACATCAAGGCTCGGTGCTTGAGCTAACACTATTTTCATAAGGCTTGACATAGGGGCACTACATTTAAATGGTGTTTTTGGGTGTCAACTCGTTTGGAGAATTAGAATAACGTCTTTCGAGCCAAACATCCTGGAAGGGAGTTCTCATGCATCCTTTCACTTTAGCATCTGACAGACTTGGAGTTATTTTTACTTTTCCCATCCATTGAACTGATATACCTCTTGATACTGCACCTAAAAAGCATATTCAAGTGATAGCAAGGTTCATTTGATGTAGAGAAATTAGTGCTACCTTTACTAGGCCAACTTGTGGGAAATCATACCATTGAGGTGAATGTGTATGATACCACCAATAAATTGAATCCAAACAGGATGTATGGATCAAATATCACATAAAATGGACAATCACATGTCAATGAACTTAATTTTGGAAATCCAATGGATAGACATGAGATAGTTCACAGGGTCGTTGAGGGGCCTCCCTTCCCATGGTCAACAATTATAACATCTTTTGGAGCACTTCTATTTTCTCTAATATTCTTATATATATTCTATGCAACATTCAACTACATTACTAAAGTTGAGGAAGACTTTCATAAAAATAGAGGAATTGAAATGTAGGGGTTGAAGCAGTAGATGTTGCCAAATCACAGTTCTAGCTACTGGTTCTCATGGAATAAGGTGCAATGTATGCAAAAGATCATGACACAACATGCCCCTTAAAACTAGTTCCTTGTGAATGGAAAAATGATGTATAACTGAATGTCCTATGAAATTAGTGAATTGTCCTTTTTATTAAGTTGGTTGTATGGTGCAATCATGGTAGGCAGGTTCACAGAATGAACTATCCAGACCATATAGTGAGAGTAAACACAATGGAAACAACACAAGAATATAGAACATATGCAGATTTAGTCATTCAGTATATCATAGAATTCAAAACAGAGATCTGCTGGCAACATGCGGGCATACAATTCAGCTCACAGGCTTGATTACATACACGTGCAAGATAAAGATTTGAAGTTCTCTTTCACATAAAATCTAACTATCAGATCTTTCCTATGTGAATCACTACTTTCCTAAGGATCTATTACATCAATATATATCACATCCAGAACATTAGATTCCTCCGCATCGGCCATAAGAGGTTAAGAATCCTGATGAAGAGGTGTAACATGTGTTCTTGGATAGGTCGGACCTATTGTCTTGAAAATCCTTCTCCAACAGATACAATGAAGTGTGGACCTATGAGGAAGGTCGGTCATGAACCAAGGAACATTGAATGATGAATCTTTAGGATCCACAAGTCGGCCAAAGCTCACAAATCTTTTCCTTTAGCTAATTGTTCATGACTATCAGAATGCTTTTCTCTGAGAAAATAGTTGATCTTCTGATAGTGATATCTTTCCGATAACTAATCCAAATGCTCTAAATTCTTGATATGATGAAGATGAATGAATGTAGATGCTAAGTCCAGATTCGCAAGATGTGAAATGCCAAAACTGGACCACAAGTTGAAACTACTTCTAACTGAACTGCCTGAACTGAACTAAAAAGAAACAAACTGAAATGTAAATGTTTTTGGTTGATGCAAGAATGCTCTTGAACCAGGGATGCTCCTGCATCAGATATCTAGGGTTATTGTAAAAGTGAGTCCCTCACTTTGTTGGGGCTAGGGGAGAACCAAGATGGTACACCTTAGCCTGAGAAATCCATGATGAATCTTCTTCCGTTTTGCCTTTCCACTTCACAAGATATTCTTTGTATTGTCTTCCTCTAGTGCTACGTCCAACTCTGTTGTCCAAAATGTCTTCAATTTGCTCTGGTGCTTGTTGTGGTAACTGCTACTTCAAGTCTTCCTCCATGCTATCACTGAACTCTGCTTCATGATACTAATAAAGATCTGCAATGTTGAAAATAGGTGATATACCCAATGTCTCTGGTAAATCCACTTCATATGCATTCCCTGAATCAAATTTTCTGAGTATCCTACAAGGTCCAAAATTCTTCATCTTCAACTTGTTATATGTCCCAACTGGAAATCTTTCTTTTCTCAAATACACCATGACTTCATCTCCAACTTCAAATTCTTTATGTCTTCGCTTCTCATCTACCTTCTCCTTATACTTACTATTCATATTCTCCAAATGCTTCTTCACCTGATTATGCATTGTCTTCATGTGGTCTGCAAATTCCTCTACTTCTGCACTCCTCTTTTCTTCCATACTGATATCTCTTAGTTCTGCTACTCCTCTAGGATTCACTTTGGTAACAATCTCAAAATGTGTTCTTCTGGTACTCCTATTTACTGAATTGTTGTATGCAAACTCTGCTTGTGAAAGAATTAAATCCCAACTTCCTATCTTCTCTCCAACCAAACATCTCAATAAGTTTCCAAAACTTCTATTCACTACCTCTGTCTATCCATCTTTCTATGGATGAAATGTTGAACTAAACTTTAAATTTGTCTTCATCTTCTTCCAAAGTGTCTTCCAAAAGTATCCAACAAACTTTGTATCTCTGTCTGAAACTATACTCCTAGGTAATCCATGCAATCTCACAATCTCCTTGAAAAATAGGTCAGCCACATGCACTGCATCAGTTGTCTTCTTACAAGGTATGAAATGAGCCATGTTTGAAAATCTGTCAACCACTACAAATATTGAATCATGTCGTCTTTGTGTCTTAGGTAATCCCATTACAAAATCCATGCTTATGTCTTCCCAAGGTCTCTCCGGTACTGTCAAAGGTTTATACAATCCAATGTTCTGACTACTCCCTTTTACAACTTGACAAACTCTACAACTCTGCACAAGTTTTCAAATATCCTTATGTATCTAAGGCCAAAAGTAATTTTTACTTACCAAAGCCACTGTTTTATCAATGCCAAAATGTCCTGCCAATCCACCACTATGCTTCTCCTTAATCAAATTATCTCTCATTGAACTTCTAGGTATGTACAACTGACTTCCTTTGAACAACATATCTTCCTAAATGAAATAATCCAACCACTTACTTCTATCTGCTACAATAGGTTCTTTACATGCTTTCCAAGGTTCTGTAAAATTAGTGTCTCCCTCATACATGTTCTTCAATTCATCAAAACCCAACACTTCAACTCTCATCTGTGTCATCAAGTTTCTTCTCCTACTCAAAGCATCAGTAACTTTATTTGATTTACCACTCCTATGCTTCAACACAAAAGTATAACTCTGCATGAACTCTACCCATCTCATATGTCTCTGATTCGACTTACCTTGACTATTCAAATATTACAAAGCTTGATGATCTATATACAACACAAACTCCTTAGGCAACAAATAGTGTCTCCACTTCTTCAAGACTTGAATTATAGCATAGAACTCTTGATCATAAATTGAATATCTTCTCCTTGCATCATTCAACTTCTCACTAAAATATTCTATTGGTCTACCTTCTTGACTTAACACTGCTCCAATTGCATTTCCACTTGCATCACAATCAACTTGAAATACCTTATTGAAATCTGATAATGCCAAAACAGGTTGCTATGTCACCTTCTGCTTCAATAACTCAAAACTTTTATCTGCTCCAGATGTCCACTTAAAATCTTTTCTGTCACCTCTCATTGTCTCTGTCATAGGGTTACAAACTGAACTGAAATTTCTGATGAACTTCTAGTAGAAACTAGCCAATCCATGAAATGATCTAACTTCTCCAATACTCTCTAGTGTAGGCCATTCAACAATTGCTTTCACTTTCTCAGGGCCCATCTTCAATCCTTTCGCAGAAATCACAAATCCCAAATATACCAACTCTTCTTTCATCAAATTACATTTCTTGATGTTTATCAGCAATTTCTCTTCTCTTAGTCTCTGTAAAACTTGTCTAATGTGCCACAAATGTTCTTCTTTTGTCTTACTGAAAATTAGAATATCATCCAAGTACATAATCACAAACTTACCCAAGAATTTCTTCAAGACTTCATTCATCAATCGCATGAAAGTACTCGGTGCATTTGTCAATCCAAAAGGCATCACTAACCACTCATACAATCCTTCATTTGTCTTAAAAGCAGTCTTCCACTCATCTCCTTCTCTGATTTTGATCTATGGTATCCACTCTTCAAATCTATCTTTGTGAAATATCTTGCTCCACTTAAACAATCCATAATATCATCCATCCTAGGTAAAGGAAATCTATAGTTAACTGTGATCTTGTTTATTGCTCTGGAATCAGTACACATTCTCCATTCTCCATCTTTCTTCGGTGCTAGCATTGCAAGTACTGCACAAGGTCTCAAACTTTCTCTGTATCAAACCTTTTCTCAATAACTCTTGTATCTAGTGAGTGAACAATGTTTGGTGAAATTTCATATTAGATCATATCATGGTGAGTGAACAATCCATAATATCATCCATCCTAGGTAAAGGAAATCTATACTTAACTGTGATCTTGTTTATTGCTCTGGAATACGTACACATTCTCCATTCTCCATCTTTCTTAGGTGCCAAAACTGCAGGTACTACACAAGGACTCAAACTTTCTCTGATCAAACCTTTCCTCAACAATTCTTGTATCTGTCTATTCAATTCTTCATTCTCTACTGGTGTCATTCTATGTACTGCTTTGTTAGGCAAACTTGCTCCCGGTATAAGATCCATGTGATGACTGATACTCCTTATAGGTGGTAATCCTTCACATACAATGTCTAATATGATGTCTTCATACTCTGTCAGTAACTCTCTTATCTCCTCTGGTTGTGATTCTTCAGTCTCTTTCTTCAATGCTTTAGGCTTCTTAGGAATCAAGGCATAACACATATTCTCATGTCTCAAACCATCTAGAAATTTTCTTCCATTTACCAAACAAATTCTAGCATTCCCACATACTTCACTCTTAGGATCATCCTCCAAAGGAATCAAAGTAATTCTCTTTCCATTTTCTTTTATAGTATATATATTCTTTCTTCCATCATGCATAGCTTTTCTATCATACTACTAAGGTCTACCCAACAAGATATGACAAACATCTATAGGCAAAATATCACACAAGACTTCATCATGATATGATCTAATATAAAATTTCACCAAACATTGTTCACTCACCAGTACTTTATGATCATCCTGAATCCATACTATCTGATAGGGCTTAGGGTGTTTCAATCTTTCCAACTTCAGCTTAGTTACCATCTCCTCTGAAACTAGGTTATCTAAACTACCACTATCAATCACAACTTTACAACACTTACCTCCTGATTTGCATCTGGTTCTAAATAGACTTTTCCTCTATGATGGTTCCTCATTTGCCTCTATTTGAAATAGTGCTCTCCTCATCACCAATGATTCTCCTTTCTCTAGATTGCCAACTGAACAAGGTGATTCAATAGGTTCTTCCTTAACATATGTTCTTCCATTGTTTTCGGCTTTCTTGTTTGTACTACCCTGATTACATTCAAATGCTCTATGTCCTTCACCTCCACACTTGAAACAAGTACCTCTGAATGTTCTCTTGTCAAATCCTCTTCCTTCCCTCTTGTATCCTTCATTCCGATATGCACTAGGGTTTCCTCTCTAGTAAGAATTTCTGTCATCTCTCTGGTAAGCATTGTTATTGCTATCATCCTTCTTCAATGGGCTATCAAACTTGTTTTGCTCCACAAATGATTTATCATATCTAGAAAATGATCTTCCTCTCTAAAATTTACCTCCTCTGCCTCTCTGTCTCTGATCATGCCGCTTATTTAGATTTTATTCAATTTTTAGGGAAAACTGATATGCTTCTTCTAAAGAGGTCATCCTTACTAGGCTTAGCTCTTCTTGAATATTCATTCTCAATCCATTGATGTAACTAGCCACCTTCTCCTTGTTTGCTTCACTATGTCCTGTTCTTATGATCATTTTATGAAATTCTTCAGTGTATTCCTTCACAGATTTCTCTTTTTGTCTTAGGTTTTGCAATCTCTTCAACAACTCCAATTCATAGTCAATAGGGATAAACTGATTCTTCAACTTTGTCACCATCTGGTCCCACTTTGTAATCTTTTCTTTTCCTCTCCTATTTCTTTCCAACTGAACTTCTTTCCACCATATAGCAGCATGCCCTTTAAACTTTGTCTTTGCAAATTTCACCTTCTCCGAATCTTCAATTTCCTCATATTCAAAGTATTCTTCCATGTCATTTATCCAATCAATAAACTCTTCCAGATTCAAATTATGAGTATAGTTCGGTACATCCACTCTAGATCTTTTTCCAATCTTTGAAATAGCTCGCAACATCTTTACCTGATCTAATTCTTCTTCTTCATGACCTTTTAGGGTTTCGCTAGTTTGTTCAGCAGATTGAAATTCTTCACCATCATCACTTTCAACATTAGGTCTCGGTGTCAATCCTCTTCACCTATCTTCCTCAACAACATCTAATCAAATTTGCATTGTTCTCATCAATTCCATCATCTCATCCATTCTATTAGCCATTGTACCAACAGGAGGAACTCTTTGCGGTGACGTCTTCCTAGGATCAAGTGCAAACTACCTCAAATTTGATGATCAGGCTACAAGTGACAACTACCTCTTAATCAATGATCGATTACACACAAGTAACCTACCTCGGATTGGTGATCTTCTTACCACAATATCTTATGAAATCCCCTTTGCCAATTCACTCCAAAAAATCAAACTTTTACTCTGATACCACTTGGTGCAGTCACGGTAGGAGGGTTCACAGAATGAACTATTTGGACCGTACAGCAAGAGTAAACACAACGAAAACAACACAAGAATATAGAACATATGCAGATTCACTCATTTAGTATATCATAGAATTCAAAATAGAGATCCACCAGTAACATGCAGGCTTACAATTCAGCTCACAGGGCTGATTACATACATGCGCAAGATAAAGCTTTGAAGTTCTCGTTTGCACAAAATCTAACTATCAAATCTTTCCTATATGAATCACTACTTTCCTAAGGATCTAATACATCAATATATATCACATCCAGAACATTAGATTTCTCTGCATCAACCACAAGAGGTTAAGAATCCTGATGAAGAGGTGTAACGTGTGTTCTTGGATAGGTCAGACCTATCGGCTTGAAAATCCTTTTCCAATGGATACAATGAAGTGTGGACCTATGAGGAAGGTTGACCATGAACCAAGGAACATTAAATGATGAATCTTTAGGATCCACAAGTTAGCCAAAGATTACAAATCTTCTCCTTCAGCTGATTGTTCATGACTGTCAGAATGCTCTACTCTGAGAAAACAGTTGATCTTCTGATAGAAATATATTTCCGGTAACTAATCCAAATGCTCTAAATTCTTCATATGATGAAGATGAATGAATGTAGATGCTAAGTCCAGATCGGCAAGATGTGAAATGCTAAAACCAGACCACAAGCTGAAACTGCTTCTAACTGAACTGCCTGAACTGAACTGAAAAGAAACAAACTGAACTACAAACAAACTGAAATGCAAATGTTTTTGGTTGATACAAGATTGCTCTTGAACCAGGGATGCTCCTGCATCATTGTATATCCACTATACCTCATGCATCAATCAAGGAGCATTGTGCATAATTTCTATAGTCACATTTAGTGTATGTTCTTTGATTTTTACATAACCAAGAAACCTCAGTCAGAGATTAGACACAATATGCTATATTGTTGGAGAAGTCTCTTTCTCATAGCCAAAGGTTGGAAGCTGTGGATATAGGATCATTGTCTCTGACAATTTAAGAGAGCAAGCAAAGATGCACATAGTCGAGCTAGTGAAGATATGGAGGCAGTAAATATTACAAGACTAGGTTCACCGCTTTTGATAAAGCTCTTTATGGCACCTCACTCAATATTGGGCCAGAAAAAGGGTTTAACATAAGGTACACCTCCAATTGAGAAGACAATCTGGTAACACTATTGGACTATGGAGCTAGCAATGTCAGAAGCATTAGGAATGCAATTCACCTTTTGAACTTCAATATCTAGGATGTTAAAAAGCTAGAGGATATACTTGAAGCAAAGCTACTTGTCTTCCCTGGAGTTGGAGCTTTTGCAACAACCATTCATAATAGAAATGTGGTGTACAACTACTGCATTATTTCTTGTCATAGGAGTTGTTACTATCCTTTGGTTCAACTTCTAAACAATATTTTTCACTCACAGAGAAAATGTTATAAGCAACATGGGGCGAGCAATAATTTTAATATGGTTATTTTGTTGTTTTGATCATTAATTCCAGTTATACTGCAAGCTTGACCTAATTTCTCACAATACAACAACTTTCACCAACAATAAATGGAATTGAAAATGTTTTAATTCAAAGAAATGAACCAGTTGGATATCAAGAAGGGAGGCCAACCTATCATTACTACTATTGAAGAGAGAGGAGAGGAGGAAGTAGAGAAAGAATTGGTGGAAGCATTTAGGATGTTTCAAGGAACATCAATAGGTATTACTCCTACGGGACTCTAGTGTATGATGTGCTACCTCGGCATGGAAATTATCTCACTCTTGGCGACTATAATTTCATTATCTCTCAAGTTGATTTGAACAATCAAGGGATTGTCTAGGAACTTCAAAGGTTGGAATAGAGCCTGATCCATTTACCTTTGGGATTATTCTTTGGGTATGCACTAACCTAGAGGCTATTGAACAAGGTATACAGGCCCACAATTATATTATGGAAGGTAAGTTTGAGATAGATGTGTGTCTAGAGAATGCTCTTGTGGACATGTATACAAAATGTGGAATCTTGCATAAGGCATCAAAATTGTTTGGTAAAATGCCTTAGAGAAATGACAGTGCTGACTATCTGGAGGAAGATTTAAAGTTAATTATCAAAATTCCAATTAAACCCACAGTAGTTGTATGGGTAATCTTACTTGGCACATGTAAATCACATAAAAATATGGTGCTAAAGTTTATTTATATGGTTCTTGAGAATACTGTGTCTTATATTCTTCTATCAAACACCTATGCAGAAATTGGCAACCTGAAGTGTCCTTGACTCGGGTTAAACTTCCATTGGGTTTGATGGTAATTCATGTATTAAGCTCCCATAATTATGATGCTTTTGTGACCCATTCTAGAGAGGTGTTTACATGGAGAAAAAGTTATTGTGGAGCCTTGGGCATGGTGATGAAATTGATGGGGCTGCTCCAGAATTATTGACTAGTTTCAAGGAGCATAAAGCAGTGCAGGTTTGTGCAAGGAAGAAGAAGACTTTCATTCTTTCATATGATGGATTGGTATTTGCATTTGAATGGATGGGTTTGGAAACTTGGGATTTGTGGATAGATGTATTTCAGATAGAGTTGTAAGCCCGCTGGTGCTTGAGACCTTTAAGGCTTATCATATCTTTCAAGTAAGTATAGGGATTTATCACACTGTTGTAGTTACCAACAAAGGCTTGGTTTATTTTAGTTTTGGAGACAATGAGAGGGCATATCCTAGACAAGGGTCTTTGTTTCCATGTCTAGAACCAAAAGAGATTGGGATGTGGAACATATTGGAGGAGCCTAAGATAGTTATGGAAAGTATATAAAACATGACAGGGAAAAGGTGATAGAAATTTCTCTGGTGTTATATATAGCTACAATTAGAAGATCAACTTGCATTAATCAATGTTAAATAGGTTCTCCAATTGTGGAGTATATTACAAAAGGAGCTTAACTTGTTAAGCTTCCTAGATCATTCCATCGAAACAATTTTTTGATTAGATAAATAGTGGGCTGACTCATCCTAGAATAAGGTCCAAGCTATTGCAAATATGTGCCTAATCGGTGTTGTCATTGATGTCAACATATCCTTGTTTCCATTGGTGTCAACTGTATTCCATTTTGTTGACTGTTTAGAAGACTGGAATGTTGAGGATATTGAGAAAATTAATGAAGATCAATGTATGCAAACCATATGGCTATGTAGAAGATTATCTAAAGTAGCTCCAATTAATATTTGAGAGGTCCGCATGAAGATTTGAAGAAGCTATGGCCATTTGAGTAGAACCAGGTTTTGCTATGTTAAGAAGAGATAGAGTGACAGTAAATTGGTCTAGATTGCTCCACATTGAAATATTATGATCTGCAGATCTAAAGGCATGTTTGGGAGGTCAGTGTGTATCATCAACTCAAGTGGTTCATGGTTTGGAGGTTTGCAAGCAATCTTTCTAGTGTGACAGTCACGGCAGACAGTGTTCTTGAGGTTCTAGATGAAGATGCAACTGATTCTGATTATTTTGAGGAGTGCGGATGTTTTTGTTGAATTCAATGTGCTTGTGGAGGTCTCTGGATCGTGTGCCTGCTGTGTTGGAGGTCCACATTGAAGATTGAGCCCGTTGTTGAAGATTTCTTCCTTGGTGTTATTATTCTTCCCAATCTTGGCTGACTGGATGAGTCAAGCGTGTTGTGGATGATCTAAGAAGAATTATATGAAGTGTGGCATATTGTCCGAGGAAGATTTGGATCCCATTTATGTTTGGTTGACAGTATAGTGATTCACATTAAGTCAAATGGTTGTAGTGCTGACCTTGATGTTCATTCCAAGGTTATTGAAGTGTATAAATACTTATGGATGAGTTGTGGAAAGTTGTCCTTGTGCAAAAATGATAAAATCTTAAGAAAGGTATAGAGGCAGAGTAGAGAAGAGGAGGAGCAAAGGAACAAGAGTAGTATGGTATGAAGAGATGGTGAAGAAGTGATTGTGGCAAAGCAAAAGTTTTGTGAGCTTTCAAAGGGACTAAACCATGCATAAAGAAGATGCTATTTCTCAGTTCATTCTTCTTGTATTAAACATAAATTATTGTAGGCAGTGAGCCTCTTTGAGCAGTGAGCTCTGGGCAATGACCCCTAAGGCAACTATCTTTTCATTTCTTTCAAGTACTTTTAATAGGGTACAAATCTTGTGGGTTAACCCCCACCGTGGTTTTCCCTTAACCGGGTTTCCACGTAAAAATTTTGGTGTTATGTGTGTTCAATTTGTTTTTGCTCGTGTTGTTGATTCAAGCTTTAATGTTTACATCATTAATCTGAATGAAAGTTGATAAAGAAGATTAAAAGAAAAAAAAGGTTAAATTGTGGAATAATTGATTCACCCCCCCTTCTCAGTTGTTCAGACTAATTCCAACAATTGGTATCAGAGCTAGTTCCTCTAAAAGAAGCTTAACCGCTTGAGGAGATCCAAGAGGTCGACTTACAAGAAGGAAAGTCTGAGATATGATGGAACAAATAACTCCCTTTGGAAGGTACACATGTAGTGTCATTTGGAATGTATGGGTGATGCCTTTTGGTTGATAACTAAGAATGAGTATAAGATTCCAAAGAATGGCCCTACAACTCTGGACGAACTCAGGGAAGCTGAATGCAATAATCGAGCAAAAGAAGCATTATTGAGTGCCCTGATTGATACAAAATTGGCAAATGTCCTGGATTTGAAAACTGCCCACGAAATCTAGAAAATGTTGGAAAATCTACATGAAGGTGACAAATATGTCAAATGTGCCAAGTTACAGAGCCTGAAGGGTATGTTAGTGCCTGAATTGACTGACAGTTTTTGAGCAATTTTCATGCAGGCACCTTCCTTAAAAAAGTTCTAAGTGTTGGACCTCCTCAGCATTTTTCAGCTGCATCATCATATTTTCTTCGAGGAGGAGGTCATCAGCATCATATTTTCTTCGATGGTGGTCAGCATCATCATGTTCTCTGTCGACCGGTTTCTCATCAGGATCATCATGTTTCAATATTGGGTGATGTTTGGATATCATCCCGATCCTGCTGATGAGCTACAGTGTGCCCTGATTTGCTTGCGGGGGTGATTTTTCAAATATCTGGTGATCTTCCAATTATCACCCTGCCCTTATATGATGATGATGTCACCCCGATCTTCTGAAGGGGTTATTTTCTAAGTTGTTTAACCCGACCTATTTTTCTTTAGGAGGGTCGTCATCATCATCATCATATTTTCGGTTATCGCCATGTTGCTTGCGAGGGTCATCATATTGTCTACCTGCATGATCTTTCGCTGGGGTGATATTTTAACATCGGGTGATCTTTGTTAAGATCATCCTGATGATGTTGCTGTAAAGTTCTAAGTGCGACCCGATATTCATCGTGGTCATCATATTTTGAACGTCAGGATGATCTTAGTCAATATCATCCTGATGTTGTTGTATCACTTCATGTTCGTTGTTTTATCATCCTGATGATGCTGACGTCATTCTTATGTCAGGGTGATATCTATTTCTCTGCCTATCTGCATCATGATATTTCTGAAGGAGGGGGTGATATTTTCATTTTTGAATATCACCCGGATGTATGTTTGTTCCAGCATCATGATGATGCTGATATCAGGGAGATATCCGCCTGTCGGCTTCATGCATTATCCAGTGGGGGGTGATCATTTCAAATATCTGTCATATTCATATATCACCCCGATCTTATAGCGGAGCTACAGTGCAGCATGATATTTGTGCATCAGGATGATATTTCCAAATATCCGGTTATCTTCCGAATATCATCCTGATGCCGACATGTGGTGGTGACGTCATCAAGGTCCGGGGGGTCATATTTCTAACATTACTCATCTTATGAAGATCCCCCAATGTTGCGAATATGATGATGACGTCATCCGGATATGAGGAGGTGCGCAGTAGGCAGATATGCTGATGACGTCAGCAGGATATGACGGTGACGTCATCAGGATGTTCATTGGCCAGACATTTGGTATCGGCTAAGCAGGAGGATCTTCCTCCGATGGATCAGGTTGTGCCGATGAAGGTGATTATCATGCAGGTTATATTGCGATATGATGTTGACGTCAGGGTGATATTTCAAGCGACAGGATATCATGCTGCTGAAGGATAATGATGATGAAGTCTTATACTAGTGTCGTCAGGAGCAAAAGCACCGACATCATATATGCTCGTGGCCTAGTATATAAAGTGTTGAAAAGGTCGCCGCGGGGTGCATGTGGGATAATTGATATCCTGCATATTTTGAAATATCATGACGATGAATCTTGGCTGGAAATGGTTGCGATGCACAGTTGATGTTTTTCCCAAGGCCGCGGGTTGGTGCGCCATTAATGGCGAAGGTTGCAGAGGTATGGACGGATCTGGTACCCGATTGAAGGTGTACATCAACGGACAGTGGCGCAGGGCTCGAGGTTTCTTCCTGTCTCCTCCCCTACCTACTGCATTCATGTTTGGGCACCAATTTGGTAATGCGTTGAGCGCCATTTTTCTAATACTGTGTATCTGGCGGGATTTTTGGTCAACCATGTAATTAATTGCTGTGGTACACTACCTGGCTATTATAAGCAGGAAGTGTTACTCATTTTTGGTTGTTGAAAACTGGACATTTTGGCTCTGTAATAAGATACAACTGGTTTTGGTTGCTCTGTGCAGCAAAACTTGTGAGTTTATGTATCTCCTGTTGTACGATTTGGCATGAATCCACTGATTTCATGGTTAATCTTATATGAATAATGTTGTGTTTGCATGTGTTATGTTGATTCTGTCTCCAGTTTTGCATGTATCTTTCTTACTGCAATAGGGATGCCATAAGTATAGACAGCTTAACACTCTTTATTGGGAGATATCTGTAAGGCAGATATCATGTGTATCCCCCTGAAATCCAGTTTTAGCTATTCATGCTGATCATTCACAGGTGTATGTCTACCGACTCCAAGCCCTGGATAGGCACCAATCTAGCTCTGTGTTGAGGTTATACACCAGGTCCAGGTTTGCATCCAAACATCATTTCAAACCATCTCATCCTTCCACCTGTTAGTTGTAGGAGTAGGATTAGGATCCCTGCATGCTCTCATACCCAACCAGACATATATGTCCAAGAACGTTGCCCACCTTGTGATCTATCATACAGATCTTGGTCCATACATGAGAGTATTCTGCCTGTTGTTGTCAAGTTAGATCTTTCTATCTTTGAGCTAGTCAAGGTTACATCTTGAGTTATAGGGATACCCCCCTTGGTGCGGCAGAACCAGAAGTGAAGGGGAGGCAGCTCACGCAACCTCCTGTATTTAGTTGGCTGAATCTACCTGTGCATTAGAAGTGGCAAACCCTAATGCTGATTCAGAAGAAAAACCAACAGAAATGGTGACTCTGCTGGGGACTGAGAAGTAAAAGTACTATCTACTCATCTCCAGTAATATATCTGTGACCCATCCGAGTCACCAACAAAATGGCGACTCTACTGGGGAGATCAATATCATATCCATGAAAGTTTGAGTCTACGAGATTGAAGAATTAGGCCTGGATGTGTTTGTTGCAGCAGAGAAAAGGGTTATATATGTGACTCTGCTGGTGGATGACCCAGAATGAAAGAAATCAATCTGCAGCTTCAGCTTGTTTGAAGCTCATTCCTTTTCAAGGAGGTGGCGACTCTGCATCAAAGAACCTGATAAAAGAACAAAATCAGTCAGAGAAGAATTTGCAGCTTCTGCAACATATCCAGGTATTTCATATTGTTTGACAGACTCCCTATTTGGTGAGATAGCACTGGTTAAAAGGGAAACATTGGTGAAAGCAGAGCTTGCATGCTTTTGTTAGAACTTACTCTGTATTTCAAAGGGCATGCAATGTTGCTAAAAAGACTCATTTAATGGACTTTAGGAAAGTTTGAAAAAATAGTCTAAACTTTGAGTGCCTAAAGTCATTGTTTGTAGAAAATCTGAGTAGAGAGGAGGGTTGCAAAAACATAAAGGATGTATTATCTGCCTATGCACCCTTGTGAAGTGTCAAATGCAAAAATGTATAGTAGTCAGTCCCAACAATGTAATAAAATGAGTTTCAACATAGACAGATATAAGCCCATAAATTTCAGTGGCATTTGTGGCTATCCAAATGCTTTTCCACCTAAAATCAGAAATTTTTTGCCTAAATTTAAGGGTATAAAGGATGAATCAGCTGAGAGACACTTGCAGCAGTTTATAAATGTGATAGATGACTTTGAGATTGACCATGAGGATGTGGTTATGAGATTATTTGTTCAATCTCTAGATGAAGATGCAAGGGACTGGTTTTCCTACCTTCCAGCTCACTCTGTCAGCTCTTGGCATGGTTTTAAATCTACATTTCTAGTACAATATGGTGAAAGAATTTCTGAATATGCAGTTATTAGTAACTTCGTGTACATCCATATTGAAGAAGATGAGTTGATCCCAACCTTTAACCTCAGATTTATGAGGGCATTGAATAGAATTCCAGAATGTATGAGACCTAATGATGCACTGTGCTTAGTCGTCTATTTGGGAGCCTTTGACAAAAAAATGAGTTATAGATTGAGAGACAAGGAGCCCACCACATTGCATCAGGCACATCAGTTTGCAATAGATATTGAAAACAATTGGAGGTATGGAATTCAAAAGGGTTATTTTTCTAAAAAAATTTGTTCTCCTGCAGCCCCCAATGTTGATGAAAGTTTTAATTCAGGAATTGACAATGAATGTCATAGCACTCACACCCCTGTTGTCCCAGTTTTTGCATCATTCCAAGTGGATGATGTTTCTATTATAGAGGAGGATGTCCTTTTTTGCCCAGCAGGTGAAGTTGAAAATAATAATTTTTCAAGTAACATTTGCATACCAGTCCTAAACAAAGAGCCTTCATGTTTAAATGATCCAGTTGTGCAGAGTTGTGATCATATGGATCAAGAATCAATATCATTTTCATCAGGAAGCATTGGAGGGCTGGAAAATGATGCAGATTGTTCAACTTCAGAGTGCATTGAAACCGCATCAATCTTGTATGCGGGGCAATTAGATGATAAAAATGATATCCATGACCAGTGCATGGATCAGGTTTGTTTTTCTTATGACTCTGGATCTGATAGTAATGAAGAAGAATTGGAATGTCATGAAGAAGAAGCAGAGGCCTTTGCAGTGAGTGTTAATCCCCTTTATGATGAGCCTGCTGATGCATATGATGTTGTGAGTCGTGACCTTCATTGGTGCATGATTAACCCTTTGTTTGAAGATGATGATACTAATTTGCAAACTGTGAATAATGAATGTTCATCATCACCTGATTCAGACATGTGCAACATTGGGTGTGTGGATCAGGTTTTGTTTTCAATATCAGTAGATATTAGGGATCTCATATTTTCTGAGTATTTTGAATTGTTGGATCAGCTGGATGAGTGCCTGATAATGTGCAGCAGCCAGATAAATGATAAAGAGTGCCAAGAGTAGTATGATGTACTGTCTGAGGGACATAACATACATGTGTTGCCTAATGTTGAAGAATATTATGTGTATGGTTATATGTCTAATTCTGAAATCCAAAATGACAGAGCTGAAAATGATGGTGGCAAGCTTTCAAAACTGGTGGAATATCTTTTTAAGCAGATGACATTATGGGCAGATTATGCCAATCTTTTCTGCTGTGGTTGGGATTATTCAATTTGGAATCAGGCACTTGACTTGAAAAAATTATGGTTCTTCCTTTTTGGCTGCCCGGGGCCTCCAAAGTGATGTTTGAAAATGTGATCTATGATGCAGGTCAATGTAGTTTTATGCTTCTGTGCCCAATGGATAAGGCACTGGTCTGCATCCCAGAGATCTGGGGTTCTCGCTGCAGTCTTGCACCTGCACGTCCCCAGACAGAGCCACTATTAGTGCCTGAATTGACTGACAGTTTTTGAGCAATTTTCATGCAGGCACCTTCCTTAAAAAAGTTCTAAGTGTTGGACCTCCTCAGCATTTTTCAGCTGCATCATCATATTTTCTTCAAGGAGGAGGTCATCAGCATCATATTTTCTTCGATGGTGGTCAGCATCATCATGTTCTCTGTCGACCGATTTCTCATCAGGATCATCATGTTTCAATATCGGGTGATGTTTGGATATCATCCCGATCCTGCTGATGAGCTACAGTGTGCCCTGATTTGCTTGCGGGGGTGATTTTTCAAATATCTGGTGATCTTCCAATTATCACCCTGCCCTTATATGATGATGATGTCACCCCGATCTTCTGAAGGGGTTATTTTCTAAGTTGTTCAACCCGACCTATTTTTCTTTAGGAGGGTCGTCATCATCATCATCATATTTCCAGTTATCGCCGTGTTGCTTGCGAGGGTCATCATATTGTCTACCTGCATGATCTTTCGCTGGGGTGATATTTTAACATCGGGTGATCTTTGTTAAGATCATCCTGATGATGTTGCTGTAAAGTTCTAAGTGTGACCCGATATTCATCGTGGTCATCATATTTTGAACGTCAGGATGATCTTAGTCAATATCATCCTGATGTTGTTGTATCACTTCATGTTCGTTGTTTTATCATCCTGATGATGCTGACGTCATTCTTATCTCAGGGTGATATCTATTTCTCTGCCTATCTGCATCATGATATTTCCGAAGGAGGGGGTGATATTTTCATTTTTGAATATCACCCGGATGTATGTTTGTTCCAGCATCATGATGATGCTGATATCAGGGAGATATCCGCCTGTCAGCTTCATGCATTATCCAGTGGGGGGTGATCATTTCAAATATCTGTCATATTCATATATCACCCCGATCTTATAGCGGAGCTACAGTGCAGCATGATATTTGTGCATCAGGATGATATTTCCAAATATCTGGTTATCTTCCGAATATCATCCTGATGCCGACATGTGGTGGTGACGTCATCAAGGTCCGGGGGGTCATATTTCTAACATTACTCATCTTATGAAGATCCCCCAATGTTGCGAATATGATGATGACATCATCTGGATATGAGGAGGTGCGCAGTAGGCAAATATGCTGATGACGTCAGCAGGATATGACGGTGACGTCATCAGGATGTTCATCGGCTAGACATTTGGTATCGGCTAAGCAGGAGGATCTTCCTCTAATGGATCAGGTTGTGCCGATGAAGGCGATTATCATGCAGGTTATATTGCGATATGATGCTGACGTCAGGGTGATATTTCAAGCGACAGGATATCATGCTGCTGAGGGATAATGATGATGAAGTCTTATACTAGTGTCGTCAGGAGCAAAAGCATCGACATCATATATGCTCATGGCCTAGTATATAAAGTGTTGAAAAGGTCGCCGCAGGGTGCATGTGGGATAATTGATATCCTGCATATTTTGAAATATCATGACGATGAATCTTGGCGGGAAATGGTTGCGATGCACAGTTGATGTTTTTCCCAAGGCCGCGGGTTGGTGCGCCATTAATGGCGAAGGTTGCAGAGGTATGGACGGATCTGGTACCCGATTGAAGGTGTACATCAACGGACAGTGGCGCAGGGCTCGAGGTTTCTTCCTGTCTCCTCCCCTACCTACTGCATTCATGTTTGGGCGCCAATCTGGTAATGCGTTGAGCGTCATTTTTCTGATACTGTGTATCTGGCGGGATTTTTGGTCAACCATGTAATTAATTGCTGTGGTACACTACCTGGCTGTTATAAGCAGGAAGTGTTACTCATTTTTGGTTGTTGAAAACTGGACATTTTGGCTCTGTAATAAGATACAACTGGTTTTGGTTGCTCTGTGCAGCAAAACTTGTGAGTTTATGTATCTCCTGTTGTACGATTTGGCATGAATCCACTGATTTCATGGTTAATCTTATATGAATAATGCTGTGTTTGCATGTGTTATGCTGATTCTGTCTCCAGTTTTGCATGTATCTTTCTTACTGCAATAGGGATGCCATAAGTATAGACAGCTTAACACTCTTTATTGGGAGATATCTGTAAGGTAGATATCATGTGTATCCCCCTAAAATCCAGTTTTAGCTATTCATGCTGATCATTCACAGGTGTATGTCTACCGACTCCAAGCCCTGGATAGGCATCAATCTAGCTCTGTGTTGAGGTTATACACCAGGTCCAGGTTTGCATCCAAACATCATTTCAAACCATCTCATCCTTCCACCTGTTAGTTGTAGGAGTAGGATTAGGATCCCTGCATGCTCTCATACCCAACTAGACATATATGTCCAAGAACGTTGCCCACCTTGTGATCTATCATACAGATCTTGGTCCATACATGAGAGTATTCTGCCTGTTGTTGTCAAGTTAGATCTTTCTATCTTTGAGCTAGTCAAGGTTACATCTTGAGTTATAGGGATACCCCCCTTGGTGCGGCAGAACCAGAAGTGAAGGGGAGGCAGCTCACGCAACCTCCTGTATTTAGTTGGCTGAATCTGCCTGTGCATTAGAAGTGGCAAACCCTAATGCTGATTCAGAAGAAAAGTCAACAGGGTAAATATGAAAGGTTGATAATGAGTGAAGATGAAAACATTACTTCCTACATGCAGAAAGTGAATGAACTTGTAACCGGTATTAGGAATGCTGGTGGAGTATTAGAAGAATCAGATATTGTTGCCAAAGTGCTTAGATCCTTACCTACAGCATACAAGCACAAAGTTGCTTCCATTGAAGAGATCAGGACTATGACAACTGTTACAAGGGATTAGTTAGTTGGTAAGCTTTCAGCATTTGAAATGAGTGAGTTTGGTGATTATCTTCCTAAGTCTAAATCTACATTTAAGGCCAGTGTATATGGAAAACAAAGATATGATCCAAGTGAAATTTCTTTAGGAAGATCAAATAGATTTACGAAGGCAAGGAAGGATCTTTAAGATGATGAAATTGAGACTACAGAACTTGAAGCTCTTATTGCGAAAAGAATGCCAAGAGGATCCGGTAAGTATGAAGGAAAGTTGCCATTTAAATGTTTTTCTTGTAATAAGATTGGTCATTTTGCCTCAAGATGTCCGGAGAGGTTTTCAAAACCAAACCCTAACAGATATAAAGGTCAAAAGAAATGTTACTATGTCCAAGAAGCTAGAGAAGGAGTCATAGATGATGAATCCGATCATGGAGGTTCCACTAAAGGTGATTGGGTGTTCATTTCTATCAAAGAAGAAGATCCGGTATCTACTGAATCTACTAGTTGTGCAAATGTGGAAAGTGCCTTGGTTGCTCAGGTTGTTGAAAAAGATGAATGGGTGATTGATAGTGGATGTTCTCATCATATGACTGGTGATAAAAGTAAGTTTGTGAGATTTGAAAAATATGAAAGTGGAATTGTGAAATTTGGAGACAACTCAGCTAGTAGAATCCATGGGAAAGGATCCATCTCTTTTGATGGTAAGAATAACACTAATGATGTTCTGTATGTGGAAGGACTGAAGCATAATCTTCTCAGTGTTGGACAGTTGGTTGACAAGGGTTATGATCTCTGATTCAAGGATGGAAAATGCAGAACCTTGGAAAGCTCCAAAACTAAAATTGCATCTGGTACTTAGACTAGAGGTAACATCTTTCATCTAAGTAATTTTGGTAAGAGTTGCTTGATTGCTCAGATTGATCAGAGTTGGTTATGGCATAGAAGAATGTGTCATGTGAATTTTGATAACATTGTCAAGATAAGTTCTACTCAGGCTGTGAGATATCTTCCAAAACTTGTGAAACTTGATAGAATGTGTAGAGAATGTCAATTGGGTAAACAGGACAGAACTTCATTCAAGAGTAAAGAACAATTTTCAAGTGGACTATTGGAACTTGTACATACTGATCTATGTGGCCCTGCCAGAATTAGGAGTATGCAAGGAGACATATATTTTATGTTGTTGATTGATGATTACTCCTAGATGATGTGGGTAACCTTCCTAAAAGAAAAATCAGAAACTCTTGACAAATTCAAGGTTTTCAAGGTTATGGTGGAGAATGAGATTAGTGTGAACATAAAATGTCTAAGATCCGACAGAGGTGGAGAGTTTACCTCTAGTGAGTTTGATACATTCTGTGAAAAGAATGAAATAAAAAGGTAGTTATCTGCTCCTAGGACTCCTCAGCAGAATGGAGTTGTGGAAAGAAAGAACCGGACCATTCAAGAAGCTGCTAGGACCATGATGATGGAAGCAAATGTTCCACAAGTCTATTGGAGAGAAGCTATGAGTACTACTGTCTACACTCTTAACTGGGTGCAGATCAAAGGCATTTCTAGTAAGACACCTTATGAACTATGGTTTGGTCATCCTCCTACTATGAGATATTTGAGTTTTTGGTAGTAAATGCTATATCAAAAGAGATGAGGATCTAGGCAAGTTTGATATAAGAAGTGATGAAGGAATGTTTTTGGACTACTCTACTCAAAGCAAGGCATACCGGTGCTTTAACAAGAGATTGAAAAAGATTGTTGAAAGTGCTAATGTCAGAGTTGATGAAAGTAAAGGACATTCCAACTCTTGCGGATATGACTCAGATGATCAAGATGAAAATCAAAGTCAATGAAGGCAAGTTCAAACCCAGATTCAGATCCAAATTGATCCATAAAATCTAGTAACTCAAGAGAATAATGCAGAAGTTGAGGAACAACTTCAAGAAATAGAAGTTCAAGAAAATCCCAAAACTCCCAAGTATGTAAGGATGAATCATCCTGAAGATCAGATCATATGAGATAGAAATAAAGGTGTTTGAACTAGGAGAAGACTTGCTGAAGATCAAGAAGAGATCTATTTGATTTCAAAGATTGAACCAAAATCAGTAAGTGAATCCTGCAATGATGAAAACTAGGTAAAAGCAATGGAAGAAGAATTAATGAAAATTGAAAAGAATCACACTTGGGATCTTGTTTCTAGACCTGAGGATAAAAATGTGATTGGAACTAAATGGGTCTTCCGGAATAAACTAAATGAAGATGGTGAAGTTATAAGAAACAAAGCAAGGTTGGTATGCAAAGGATATTCTCAAGTGGAAGGAATTGATTTTGAAGAAACTTTTGCTTCGACAGTAAGAATAGAAGCAGTCAGATTATTTCTTGCATTTGCTCTTTTCAAAGATTTCAAAGTTTACCAAATGGATGTCAAGTCAGCATTCCTAAATGGAGAGCTAGAAGAAGAAGTCTACATTGAGCAACCTGAAGGATTCCAGTTGTCTAACCAAGAAGATATGGTCTGTAGATTGAGAAAAGCTTTGTATGGACTTAAACAAGCCCCAAGAGCTTGGTATGCAAGATTGGATAAGTATTTTCTAAAGCTAGGATTTAGCAAAGGCACCACTGACAGTAATCTTTATTTCAAGATTGATCATGAGCACATATTAATTATTGAAGTATTTGTTGATGATATCATTTTTGGTGGAAATGGAAGCATGTGTAAGAAATTTGCTGATCAAATGCAAAGTGAATTTGAAATGTCCATGTTTGGTGAGATGAATTTCTTCTTAGGTCTGTAAATCACTTAGTGAGATAAAGGTATCTTCATATCTTAGTCTAAGTATGTGAGAGAACTGTTAAAAAAGTTTGGAATGGAGGACTCAAAACCAGTAAGTACTCCTATAGTAACTAGATGCAAGTTGATCAAAGATGATGATTCGCCTAAGGTAGATCAGAAAAGGTATAGATCAATGATTAGGGGACTACTTTATTTGACTCAAACCAGACTTGACATTATGAATGCAATTGGACTTGTTACTAGATTTCAAGCTGATCCTAGGGAATCCCATGTTGTAGCAGTCAAAAGAATTTTCAGATATCTAAAGGGAACAACTAATTATGTCTTATGGTATCCAAAGGATAATGACTTCACTCTTCATGCATATATAGATGTTGATTGGGCAGGAGATATGGATGACATGAAAAGCACTAGTGGTGGTGCATTCTTCTTGGGAAGGAGATTGGTTTCTTGGTTGAGCAAAAAGCAGGAGGCAATATCTCTATCTACTACAGAGGTAGAGTATATAGTAGCAACAAGCAATTGTACTCAAGTCTTGTGGATGAAGAAAATGTTGAAGGATATCAAAATTGTGTTTGAAGAAACTATTACAATTTTCTGTGATAATTCAAGTGCAATAAATATCTCAAAGAATCTGGTGTTGTATTCAAAGACTAAGCACATATCCATCAAGTTTCATTTCTTGAGAGAAAAAGGAAGTGAGAATGAAGTCAAAATGGAGTTTGTTTCTTCAAACGATCAAATTCCTGATATATTCACCAAGCCTCTACCTAAGGATACTTTTGAGTATCTCAGAGAAAAGTTAGGGGTTATTACCCCTCCTGTTCAAAACTAAGATGCACTAGGGTGCATCAATCCGATAGAATTCACAGTCATATCTTGTTATCCGGATTGGTGTAAGGAGATACTACTCAGGAGGAGTAGCCAATATGCAAATTTTGGAGATCGATCTGAAACAAAAAGGGGGAGAAAAGATTGAAAATATGTGCCCTTTGCCATTGATGTCAAAGGGGGAGAGAAGTCATGTGAAAAACTAGTTGCTGATGAAAGGGGGAGCAGTGAAGAAAGTAGTTGCAAAAGTAATAAGAGAAAGGGGGAGAAGTTCTTGTCTTGATGGTTGAATCAGTTTTTCACATCATATGTACCTAATCAGTGTTGTCATTGATGTCAACATATCCTTGTTGCCATTGGTGTCAACTGTATTCCATTTTGTTGCCTATTTAAAAGACTGGAATGTTGAGGATATTGAATAAATTAATGAAGATCAATGTATGCGGACCATATGGCTATGTAGAGGATTGTCTGAAGTAGATCCAGTTAAGATTTGAGAGGTCCACATGAAGATTTGAAGAAGCTATGGCCATCTGAGTAGAACCAGGTTTTATTGTGTTTAGAAGAGACAGAGTAATAGTAAATTGGTCTGGATTGCTCCGCATTGAAATATTATGATTTGCGGATCTAAAGGCATGTTTGGGAAGTCAATGTGTATCATCAACTCAAGTGGTTCATGGTTTGGAGGTCCACAAGCAATCTTTCTAGTGTGACAGTCACGACAGACAGTGTTCTTGAGTTTCCAGATGAAGATGCGAGTGATTCTGATGATTTGGAGGAGTACGGATGTTTTTGTTGAATTCAATGTGCTTGTGGAGGTCTCTGGATCATGTGCCTGCTGTGTTGGAGGTCCGCATTGAAGATTGAGCTCGTTGTTGAAGATTTCTTCATTTGTGTTGTTGTTCTTCCTAGTCTTGGTTGACTGGATGATTCAAGCATGTTACAGATGATCTAAGAAGAATTATATGAAGTGTGGCATATTATTCGAGGAAGATTTGGATCCTAGTTATGGTTGGCCGATAGTATAGTGATTCGCATTAAGTCAAATGGTTGTAGTGTCGACCTTGATGTTCATTCCAAGGTTGTTCAAGCGTATAAATACTTATGGATGAGTTGTGGAAAGTTGTCCTTGTGCAAAATGATAAAATCTTAAGAAAGGTATAGAGGCAAAGTAGAGAAGAGGAGCATAGGAACAAGAGCAGTAAGGTATGAAGAGATGGTAAAGAAGTGTTTGGGGTAGAGCAGAAGTTTTGTGAGATTTCAAAGGGACTAAACCAGGCATAAAGAAGATGTTATTTCTCAGTTCATTCTTCCCGTATTAAACATAAATTCTTGTAGGCAGTGAGCCTCTTTGAGTAGTGAGCTCTGGGTAGTGAGCCCTAAGGCAAGTGCCTTTTCATTTCTTTCTAGTACTTTTAACCGGGTACAAATCTTGTGGGTTAACCCCCACCGTTGTTTTCCCTTAATTGGGTTTCCACGTAAAAATTTTGGTGTTATGTGTGTTTAATTTGTTTCTACTCATGTGTTGTTGATTCATGCTTTAATGTTTATATCATTAATCTGATTGAAAGTTGATAAAGAAGATTAAAAGAAAAAAAGGTTAAATTGTGGAACAACTGATCCACCCACCTCCCTCTCAATTGTTCAGACTAATTCCAACACAAGCAAGGTGCTCTCATCAAAGGGGGAGGAGCACTTGAATGTGCACATAAAGTTAACCACATTGTTTTTGATAAGATAGGAACACTCAATGTTGGAAAACTTGTTGTTAACACACACTTTCTAAAAAAACCATGCTCTTAGGATATTTTTATGCAATGGTTGCTATAGTTGAGGCAAACAGTGAACATCCTTTGGCCAAGGCTGTGTTTGAGAATACTAAAAGTTTTAGACTAGAAAGTTTAGACCCAAGGTGGTTGCCTGATGTATGAGATTTTGTGTCCATAAATGGCATGGTGTTAGAGCTTTAATGCAGAACAAGATTGTTCTTGTAGGAAACACAAAGTTGATGATAGTTTTCAAAATCAGTATTTCAGGAGATGATTATGATTTTTTGAGGGAGGCTAAGGAGATGGCTTGAATTGGAATTTTGATTTCTTTTGATGGGGGGTTGGTTGGAATAATTGAAATGTCAAACCCAATAGAGGCACAAGGAGTAGTATCCATTTTGAAATCGAGGAAAATTAAGAGTGTGGTGGTCACTGGAGACAACTGTGGTAAAACAAATGTCTGCAAAATGCTACATGAGTGTAAAGAAAACAAAATGGAAGAGTTGCAAATGTTTGGTATGATGGTGGCAATGGTGGGTGATGGCATCAACGATTCACCAGCATTGGTGGCTGCTAATGTGGGTATGGCAATTGGTGCATGTACAGATATAAAAATTGAACCTGTAGACATAATATTAATGAGGATTAACTTAGAGTATGCCTTTATAGCCATTGATCTTTCAAAGGGTCACATTCAAATGAATCAGACTCAACTACTTGTGGGCCTTGGGTTACAATACATTGGGAATTCCATTAGGAGCTAGATTATTGTTTCCATTCACTAGGTTCCGTCTTCCTCCATGGATTATAGGGGCTACCATAGCAGCTTCTTTAGCGAGTGTTGTTGTTTTTTTGTTTTTATTGAAATATTACAAGAGGCCAAGGAAATTAGAGACAAGGAGAGGAATATTGGCAGAGTAGAGAAACCGCCAGAGTCTCTAGGTAAAAGAACTTAGTTATGATGAATTACAACAGAATGCAAGATATGTAAATGACTCTACCCAATAGATAAAACACTAGTCTACTAGAGATATGGGAATTCTCTTGCATTCCACTAGGGAATGTAGTCCCCAATTAGAGCCACTGTTATTCCCAAATTTTGATAGTTTCAAATAACCATTCCAATGGCTTTTTATGAGTAGTTACCAAGATAATTGAGGTTATGATGTGACTAAATCATTCAACCAAACAGGGGAAATCAACTTGAATGTTACATGCTCTAGTCATAATGGACCCCTTTCAGTGTCCTACCATAGCACATAAGAGGCCTTAATTATTTTATGAAATTAAATTATATTAATTCTATGAACTAATTAATTTAATTACCATCATACAAAAATAATTATTAATTCATTTATGAATTAGTTAAATCATTATGTATGAGATCATAAATGCACTTTAAAATATTATATTATAAGTGCATTAAAGTGGGGTAAAAATATTCCCATTTGTAGGATAGGGGAATAATTTAAGGTGGGTAAATGGTGGTTTTTAGTTGAGGTGAATTAATTCTTGTAAAGTGTGAGGTGGTTGTTTTTGGGTTTGGAAATTCCCATGAACCAAAAAGTGAACAAATTTTTCAAAGAGGAGATAAGTAAAACGGGGTTACGAGTAGTTACACCCAACTTCTTTGTGTGGGTAAAATCTTTAAAAAGGGTTTCTTCCATTGTAAAGGGGTTCTTCTCTCCCATAATTATTTTTGGGGGAAAGGGGAATAGGAGTAAAAGGATGTTTTAAAACATTGTGCTTTAAAATATTGTGAAGCTTTTAATATTTCATACTGCTAGTTGTGTAATATTTTTCTGAGAAATAGAGTATTGTGCTCCATTTTACCCATTAATGCAGAGGAAATGTGGCATTGAGCCAATTCTCTCTTTGTTATGTTATTTATTCTTCTTGTGTTGGATTTATAGCAAGTTGGGTATTGAGGGTTATGCACAATATATGTGAGAAATGTTATTGGTCTGCCTTATTTTATCCACGTGCTATTTGAATATCTTCATTCTTGAGTTTATCTGATATTTGTGATAGTTTAATAATAATCAAGGGGTTTATTATCTAGTTTCTATTCATTCTTGTGTTTGTGTTGAACTCTGGTGATCCTGTATGCATTAGAAGTTAGGTTATTCTCATGTAGATGTGTTGGGCATTTGTAGGCATTTCTTCATCTTTATATAAAAAAATCTCCTTTCATGCTTTTAGGTTAAAAGTGTACCCATAAAACCAAAATTTTATCTTAAAAAGGGAGTTGTCCCTTTTCAAAATGCAGAGAATAGTTATAGACATTCATTTGTGATTTGTTCACTTGTTAGTGTATTTTGTCATCATTTAATTGGGCAAATCATATAGAAAGGTTGGTGAAAAATCTATTCACTAACAGACATTTAGGCTTCTTTCACACATGCATTTTAGATTAGTCACCTCAATTGTGATAGGACACTTTTCCCTTCTTGCAATGAGATGTTGTCTTTGTCGATTCATGGTGTTCTTACTCTAACTTCTATGCTCATTAGTGCTCCAACTCTACCCTTAGAGAACCCTCTTCTGTATTCTTCTCATGATATAGATTTCAATAAGTGATTTTTATCACTTCATGGTTGACATTCTATTCTACTATGTAGCACCTGTAGCTTTTCTTCATTAGCTCATTTCTTTGCATGGTGATATGCTCATCCTTGGTAATAACCTAGTTGTTCTCACCCTTACTCTGGGGGGCAGAAGGACAACCTATTTAAGGGGTATGCATTCTTTCTAAGGATCTCCTCTCTTTTACTACACCTATGATGTAGGAGCATCTGGAAGCATTTAGAACAATTGAGACAATTGCCAGTAAGCTACAGAGTATTGAGAAAGTGACCTTGGAGAATACTGCATTTTACCGCATTTGCATATCAGAGGCTGTGGAGCTGGACTTAGAATCTAGACATAATCATCTACAACATATCCAAAATTTATATCATTTGGGTTTGATTCCAGAGAGATATCACTATCAAAAGATTGTCTATTTTTTGCATGTTTTCATAGAGCAGAACTGACAATGTTCAGTGAAGTCTAATTGGCTTGCAGAGCAATTCTGTGACTTGCAGAGCTAAAAGGAACATTATTCAATGAATTTTAGGAACTATCTGACCTTCATGATGATCCACACGAAGTTCTAAGCACTAGCAGAGAAATACCTTATGTTTAGGTCTGACCTATCCATGTACACATGTTTCATACTAGTCGTTACAATTATGCCGACTTGATAATTATTTGAAGGGTTGTGGAGGATATAAATAAAGGATAATGATTGGTTAAAAGACACCGGTGATGAAATGAACAAGTAAGCAAAGATATGAAGTAAATTCATAAGTGTTTTGATCTGAAGAAGTAGAAGTGAAGCAGAGTACAGAGTAGAGACAAAATAAGTTGCAGAGCAGAGAATTGAGAAGTTGGCAAAAGAAATCATGAAAGAATATTATTGTATGAATCTTTTGTAATCCCTGAGCTACAGCCTAGCATCTGTAAAGCCCTTGAGGCATGTGTGATTATCTTTGAAGTTATAATATATGAGGAATGAGCTTTGAAGGCTGGGTTTTTCCCTGTTAGGGTTTTCCCAGGATACATCTTGTGTTATGTGTTCATGAATATCTTTTATCTTTTTGTTGTTCTGATGTAAGATTCCATTGCATATCTATATGATCATAGGGTTAACTTTTTAAGGCTACAAGGTTGGATAGTCCCTCACTAGACCCTCCTACCTTGATTGTATCAAGTGGTATCAGAGCTGGTTTCAAATCTGTTGGGTTGGTTGTGAATCTATTAGAAGGTGGCAAATTTGTTGGAAGGAAGTGTGAAACCCTAAAGTATCCAGAAATCATCATAGAAGAAAGATCAAGGCAAGGAATATTCGAGTAAGCTTTTCAAATTGAGTTATTTATTTGATTCGTTTCAATGGGGAAGATTGGAAAGAGGATGAAGAAAATAAAATAAAACCCTAATGTGTGAAAAGGACATTTTGGAAGAAGAATTATGTGAAATTGAAAGGTGTAACTTAGAGTTGTTGGAAAGGATGAAAGAACTAGGAAAATATAACTATGATGCTCTTGAAGAAGAACTAAAAAATGTAAAGAGGAGGAATGAAGATTTAGAGGTAGAGCTGAAGTTGTTTCAAGATGTTGAAAAGAGATTTGCAAAATTGGAAGAAGTATTCAAGTTGTTTGGGAAGGTGGAAGAAAGGAATGGAGATCTAAAAGAAAATTTGGAAGAATTGGAAAAGGAGAAAAATCTACAAAAGAAGGAGATATCTTAATTGAAGGAACATGTTATTCAATTGGAGCAGTCACTTGCAGGATGCAGAGAAGAGAATGAAAATTTGAGATCTAAGCCTAAATTTTGTGATGTTTCATGTGATACCAATGATTTGTGTGATGTTGCAGAAGTTTCTTTTGATAGTGAGGTTGAAGGTGACAATGTAACTAAGCCTACAGTGATAGGTGATGGTATTGGTTTCAAAGTCATGCAGAGAATGGGATATGAAGTACAAGGATTGGGAAAGCAATAGCAAGGAATTACATAACCTATTGAACTGGTAATGAGATCAAGAAGTGAAGGCCTTGGATATGACAGAGGTAAGGATGTTATGACAAATTTAAACAAAATAAGTTAGGGAAGAAGAGATATGTATTGTTCACATTGTAATAGACATGGGCATGAAAATGAATTGTGTTGGGATCTACATCCTTGTAAGTTTTGTGGATTAAAGAATCATTCTGAAAGGATGTGTTGAGATAAAATGAGGAGGAGAAAATCTAAGACAACTTGTATATAGAAGAATTATGTATGGATTGATGGACATGAATGGAAACATGTTACTTGTATGTTCAGAGGGAGGTATAGACTGAAGTATTCATGTGTTGGATCAGGATTCAGAGAAAGAAGCCCTTATGCAAAGCAGAACAAGGATAGTAATTCATTCTATAGAGGGAGAAATGACAGGAATCACAAGTCTTATTACAGTGAAGGATACATAAGAGATGAAAGAGGATTTGATAGAAGACCATTTAGAAGAACCTATTTTCAAGTTTGGAGGAGAAAATAATCAAGAAGTGAATGTCATCAAGAACTTGTTACCAGAAAAGCTAATGAAGGAGAAGCAGTACATCATTCAATAATAGCTTGTGCAGAGTAAGAAGAGCCTGTTAGTACATAGACATTTTATGCAGAGGAAGAGGAACCTTTTAAGACATCAGATTTGATAGAGAAACCAGAAGAAGGTGAAGCATTAATCTTGAGAAGAATTTTGTTATGGAATCATCTGAAACAGTGCAAGAGAAAGTTGGTGTGGACAAGTGTGAGACATAATAGAGAAGAGAAGTTCATGTGGCAGAGAAAAAAGAAATGACAAGATATTCTACCGGAGGAGAAGGTTTGTGTATCGACATAAAAGAAACATGGATAAAGAAATTGAGAATAGTATAGGAGAAGTATGTGTAGAGAAGAAACTATAAGATTCTAAAGTGTGTGAGAGGAATTGTATCTAGAATAGAGAAGAGAAAGAGTTGTAGAAAAAAAAAATCCAGGAATGTATTGACTGTATCAAATGAAGTAACATGATCGTTCTAGAGGATGCATATAAGTATTTATTGACTCTTAATAGATTGAAATAGACATAGATCTTGAGGCAACTTGCAAAGAAGACTTTCTCAGATCGCTGATCATTGAGGTAGTGCATGGCTTGCAAGTAGACCACCGAACTGTTGTGATGTTCACAACACGCCCCATTTTACTCCTTAGCAAAATGAGGACCTCTGCTGTGGCTTTGCTTTTGTTTGTGTGTGTGTGGGTCTACTTGGTGGTAAAGGGAAAAGGAAGTGAATGTTACAAACCTTGTTGAAAATAAAGAAAAATAGCATTAAGTACCAAGGCTGAATATGGGTGAATTCATTGTCAAAAATGAGTAAGGGTTACTTTTTGAACCATTTTAATATTCCTAATATTTTGCTAGATATATGTGTTTTTGGTAAAATGTACAATAAGAAGGTTTGTATGTTGCATATACAAAGTCGTTTGTATGTTGTGTCATTGTATGATACATATACAAAGTTGTTTGTATATCGGGTCATTGCATAAGTTGCATAGAGGTCATTATGTTTTTATTCTTTGTTATACTTGTATGCATTTAGTTAACATTCTATCTATACATACAAGTTGGACCCGACAGAGTTCAAAGTTTAAAAGAATAATCGATTGAGTCCATCGGATGCATTTTATGTTTGTATGTTAGGCGGAGGGAAACATACAAGGTGAGATACAACAGTATATACATGCCGTGGAATCGAAACATTATGAAAGGAAGTTTTATCGTTGTATATTCTGCGCTTTGTATGTATGTTTCGGTGACATGCATTTCAAGATACATACAAGGCAGAATTCAGAGAAAATTACAATCTGGTATAAAGGATGCATCATACCTGAAAGTATATCAGAAGATGCATTGCGCTTTATCACAGAGTTGAAGGGTAAGTAAACTGTGGGTTATAGAAGTTGAATTCTGACAAAGGGATACTTAAAATGTTGTATGTATCCGGACTTGTATCTAAAGGTTTGATACAAGTGTTATAGGCATCGCGGAGATACAAAGGGAATGTGATGTGGGCTCCACCCTTTGCATATCGAGCTTGTATGAATAACAATGTATATAAGTGAAAGATGCAAGCTGATATGCAAAGTGAAAGGTACAAGCCGGTATTAAAAAAATGGATGCAAATGGAATATACAAACCAGATGCAAAAAAGAAATTAAATACAAAAGGGTCTTTTTATGTTTGGACGCTTGTATGTTTACGATGTACATGTCTGATATACAAATAAATTAAACGCATCGGAAGGGATAAAGGTAAAGAGAGGATTTGCATAAGATTGTTTGTATATGTGCTCATACAAGCGATATACAAGAGCGATATGCAAAGCAAAATATACAAGCTGGATGTCAGAAGGAAATTAAATATAAAAAACTCTTGTATATTTGAATGCTTGTATGTTTATGACAAAGGTTAGGTTCAAGACTGAAAGGTGACTTTAATCCATTTTACAAACTTATGTCTATTGGCATGTATGCAGGTATATGGAAAGTGACGGAGCGGTGATGGCATCTCAGAAGGTGAAGTCTTACGCAGGAAAAGGCCAAAATTTACAAAGGATATAGGGGACAAGGTGAAAAAGAGAAGACCAAGAAAAAGAGTTGTCAAAAGGAGAAGGTCCTGAAGAAGAAGATAAAGATCAGGAACCCAAGGAATGAATGAAGATGCAGTGCAAAAGAAAATATATGCATCAGGTACTCATACGATAGTGAGTCATCCAAATGGTTGCCAGCTGATAACCTATGCCACAAAGGAAAGTGTTTACTAAGTCAAGGAAAGATTATCTACTATTGATCTTAATAGATAAATCCTAACCATAGGTCGTTTGTAGCCATTCCCTCACCTTATTCTATAAAAGGTACAGGGGTACCATATTTTGGATATTTAGAAGCTTAATTGAAATTTGATTGTTGAAACATCAAGACTTATTTCAAAGTTGTTGTAAACATACATGTTTTGCATACTGAATGAAAGAGAAGACAATTTGATTACAAATCATCATAAATCTTGAGTAATCTATGTTTGAGATCTTGATACGTGCTTTGATTAGCTACGTCCCTTGGAGTGCTTGTCAGTCTGCATGTGTTGTTTTCATTCCTTATCCTTGGAAGATTAGCATCATCTATATCTAGCTATGGAACATCCTAGTGAAAATATGGTTTGATTTCCTTTCCTAATGAATGTATCTGGTATGTATGTGGTTCAATATCTAAAGATTCGCCAAAATTTGAAGCATTCTTTTAATTTTCTTTGAATTTCATAACAATTCACCATCATAATTGTAAATAACAGAAGATCAAAAGCAAATAACATGAAATATGCTAAAATCTCATAGATAATTGGAAATACATAGCATATTTAGAGTTAAAGCATGTTAAATTGACAGATATCATGCAAATCCACACATAAATCGATGAAATTCATGCATATATCTACTTACAGACACATCATTTGAGTAAATATATTGTGTAGAAGAAAGAACAAGTTCATGATGATCAATAATCAGAAGAATCGATCAAACTTGCAAATACATCAATTATCTTTGAAATAGAATAGAAATAACCTCTCTGTGCAGCAAATCTGCATGAAACAGAATCTACTGATCATTCAAACAAACGTAAGGCCCCTTGAAATGGAAAACAACAACACACATCAACCACTGAGTAACGTTAGTAGATTATGAACTAATCAATGGAGTCTTAAGATCATGAATTCTTTGAATTCATCATATCTTTCAAGATAAATAAATGTTGTTGTGTAACTTTTATTTCATGTTTGCTTGTGAGTAACATCGTGATCAACATAAATTGGGGCTAGAAGGAGGGCCTTCTTATCATCAGTAGGTTTTGTTTGATTTGATGATGCAAACAGAAATGTAACACTCAAACACCTCTGTATTTCAAGTTATATGCAAAGATTTGTTGGTTTAAGTCTATGCATGCTAATCATTTTGTGAAGATTTCAAAATTAAGCATAAATATTGCAAGCTTTGTGGTTGATCACCATGAATTTTTAAAGATAAGCTCTATTTCAGGTAAATTTGCTAAAGCTTTTGAGGTAACTTGCTTAAGAAACCTGATATCCGGTTGCATATGTCATCAAGCTTCAATATCACCTCATATTTGCATCATTTCTGCAAATATTGCTTAAATATCCAGTCAGTTTCAAATTTTGACCATAAATACAGCCTTTGCTAGGGAGTTTCAACTGATCTTTATAGTAAACCAGCCAAATTTCCTTAAATTTAAGAAATCCTGGCTCTCAGGCCAAATACTAGGTCTAGATCCAGTGGATTCTTTGAAGAATTGCCTATCTGGGGATTTAGACCTAGAATAGTAGACATTCATCACTCTCCTGGTTCTAGAGCTTTAGGAGCTTCACCAGAACATGCTCCTATAACTCCTATCAGGTTACAAACACCTACAAGACCACCTGTCACACCTCAGGTCCAACCTCAACTAGTTGCTATGTCATTCTTTACTACAGAGTCACCTCTGACTTTCACAGCCTATCATGCTTTGCCTAAGAATCCTGATAAAATTTGTCCTAAGTATCATCCATATCAGGATGCTGATGATCATATCAGAACATTCAAGTAAGCTTGTTGTAGGGCTAGAATTGAACATCAGGATGTGGTGTATAGGTTATTTCCATTTTCCTTAGGGGAAGAGGCATATAACTGGTATATCAGTCTTGGTCAAGGTTCAGTCGGTTCATGGGCTACCTTGGAAAAAGCCTTTAAGGACAGGTTCAAAATACCTATAGATCCTTCAATGAATTATCATTTGTTTGCCACAATCAAGCGATTTGAAGGAGAACCTATTGCTAACTTCAATGCAAGGTTCCAAAAGATGTTATCTAAGTTAGTTGCACCTTATGTTGTAGCAGATGAAGCTGCTAGGAGCATTTATTACTCAGCTTTAGATCTCTTGACTTCTATGTTTATCAGGAGGGCACATCTTGGTGTAACAACTTTGACAGAAGCTTTTGAAGAAGCTGTCAAAGTCAGTCAGCAGCTGGTTCCTGCTCCAACACCAAATATTGCCTTTCCTACACTTCCTGGTTATCCTACATATCCTGCTCAACAACAGACCAATGGAGCCATGATACCTCTAACTGTGATGCCAACACCTTTGTAGATACCTCCACTCAGTATCATGCCACCTCCAAATGGAAATGGACAAATGTTACAATATCCAGAACAAACATAAGTACCTAAGGTTGTGGAACAATCCAATAATAACAATGGATCTTTTTTTTTCAAACCTCAAACAGAGAATGTAGTGGCTAAGGTTCAGTAAGAGAAAGAAGAAATTAAGGAGATATCAGCACATTTAAGGAAACTCACCACTAAGATCACTCATTTGAGGAGTCAAAACTTCTATTCTCAACCTAATCAGAATAGAGGTTATGCCAATGACAGACCGAATTATCCTGATAGGGGAGACAACAATAATTACAATAACAGTGGTAATAATAATCCCCCTAGACAACCTAGAGTGTGGAACACTAGGCCAAACAATGGTTCTCTGCCATCACCTCTAGATAATCAGCCTCCTAGTGAACCTAAGTAGGCCACTAGAGTCAACCTTGCAGAGGCAGCCCTTACAAATTGCTGCAGAATGCACAACACCAATGCTCATGCAGAGCTAGATTGTCCTCAATTCAAGATTGCTGCTAGTATTTTCCAAACTGAAGTGTCCAATACTTCAGGAAATCTACCTCATGTAGAAGGAAATGAAATTGTCCCTTGTGGATATGATTCTACTTTAGTGCTAGAAATTTCCATGCGTCATCCTTATCAGAAGACAATTTCATCTCGTCAGGATTACACCTTAACATGTGAAGAGTCATTCCTAGCTTTTGAATCTAACTATGTTTTTCCATTTGAGGATGAGAATGAGCCATCAATTGAACATGAGGAGATACATGATTATCAACAACAATACTAGGGTAGGCATAATTATAACCTGAGGAGTAACTCAAACAGACCTGCTAGTCCTTTGACCACATCCTTGCCTCCAAACAATTTCAACACTCCACCTAATCCCAAGGCAAGCAATAATCCTGGATTTCCCAAAGTCAATGTTTAGTACTTAGCACCACAAAATATAGCACCAAAAGATGGTAATCTACCTCCTGAATCTGACAAATTGGTTACTTACTTGGATGATGAAATGAAAAAGATTAAAATCAACCTGTCATTATCAGAGTTGCTTAAAACCCCTGCTATCAAGAGAGCCTTCATGAAATCCTTAGATGATCCTGCTCCAAGAGAGGATAATCATATCTTAGGTCAGTCTGGAAATAAAGATCATGCTGCTAGGGATGTTAATGTTAAACTCAAAGCTCCAACTACTATTCAAGCTACAGAGACTTCCCACATGACCTTATACAGAGACAAGAGTGAGTCGCCTCCTTTCCTCCTTACCATAAGGATGTTTGGTAAAAATTTGCACAACTGCTTAGTAGATTCAGACCAATGTAATGCCCCTGTCCATATGCAATGCCTTAGGGTTGCACCCTGCTAAATCATTAAAGAAAGTGACATAGTTGGACAAAACAGAGGTGAGTGTGGTAGGAGAACTAACTCACATTCACATGCAGTTAGCATCAAATCCCAGAAATCAGTACTATATTGATATTCAGGTAGATGATATACCTGATACATATGGGATGTTACTCAACAAAGACTGGTTAAAAACCCTTAATGGATACATGTCAACTGATTTTAGTCATATGTGGTTGCCCTAGAAGGGGATACCAAATCAAATAAGGATAGATGCTGAGCCTTGCATGAATCACATGATCACCGAATATAACAAAACCAACGAGATAATGTATGTAGATGTTGAACCCAGAGTTTACTCCATCAGACCCCAGACCATCAGCATAGAGGAGATCCTAATGTATGATGTTCATAATCATGATGATGACCCTCAGGATGATAAAATAACTTTAGAATCTGATTGTAACCTTGAAAATGAAGTAGAGGTAGATCGTTTCAAGAATTTTGAGATGCACTTCTTTAAGGAGGTGTAACGATGTCAGTTGTTAAAAATTCCTGTTCATGATATTCTAATTGATGGATGGTGTAGGTTACATGATGAGGTACATTCTGAAAAGACTTGTGATGCCTACTTAGACATGATGGAGATGGAACAAGCGTGCAGTGAGGCATCATCATCATCATCACCATCCACGGTAAGTTCTGCAGATAGTGATAGTGACACTAATTTTTGTTTGTCATCTATAGGAGCAGGAGAATGCACACATTATGATGAGAGTTCTATTCAGATGATAGAGGAGATACTGGTATGTAACAAGAGTAATGTTAAAAGAAATAGGAAGATCACCCTAGGGTGTGATTGTTTAGTTGAGTTAGATTATGAGTTATCTGATGAAGATAGGGGTAGTAATTTGTCCAGGTTTGAAGAGTTTTTATCCAAAGAGATTCAAAAGATGCATAGTAGTAGAGATCTCCACAGGATACCCTGATTGAGGGATGTTCTAGGTTACATGAAGCACCACATTCAGAAACTACATGTTCATTGTGTTTGCATATTCTGAAGAGGCAGTTGTTTCCTAGTCCAGAAGTTTTTTCTTTTGATAATAAAAGGGAAGAAGAAATATCAGCTTCACATAAGGCAGATAAGGTGAAGTCTGAGAAAATTGAAACATCAAAGTTAAAATGGGTATCAAACGGTGCAGCGGCCAGAGCTAAAAAGAAGAAAGAAGGCCTAGACACGACTTTAGCTGAAGATAAGCCATGGATCCTCAAGTTTGATGGATCCAAGTCAAAACAAGGGGCTGGAGTAGGAATAGATCTTATTGATCCATCTGGAAAATCCTACTAGCAATATACATATTGCAATTCCCATGCACGAATAATGTGATAGAATATGAAGCTTTGATTCATGGGATATTGTTTGCACTTAGAAAGAAAGTGAAGATACTGCATGTCTATGGAGACTCAGAATTGGTTGTGAGACAGGTAAGAGGTATATACTCTTGCAATTACAAGAAGTTATCCAATTACAGACATAGGGTATGGGACTTGATAGAAGATTTTGATGCATTCAACGTCACCCATGTACTCAGAGAACAAAATCATAGGGCAGATGCCTTGGCCCAAGCTGCTAACACTCTGGAGCCACTATCCATATCCAGTTTAAAAAGATTCTCAGTTGAATTAGTATCAGTGCCTTCTGTACTAGATAATGTAACTAATCTTCAAGTATTTGATGATGATCAACATATATTGGACTTTATTTCCAACAGGGATGTCTTTGATGCATAGATCATAGATGAAAGAAATGTGGAAGACCATATCTGGAAAGAAGAAGAAATCCTAGAGTTGCCTAGTAACAAGATTCCTAAGGGAATGATAGAGCTCAAAAGAGCGTTTGATCTAGACAACATGCTGAAACAAAAGGATCTCCCAAAAGCAGATGGAGGAGAATATTCATAGGTCAATATTGGACAGGATGATGAAAAAAGAAATGTCTTGATTGGAAAAGTATGTACAAAAGAAGAGCTGGAAGGGATAACTCAAGTGCTCAAAGATTAAATTCATGTCATTGCCTGGACATATGATGAGTTGAAAACTTATGATACATCAATCATCACTCATACTATACCTTTGCAGCAAGATGTCAAGCCTTTTAGACAAAAACAAAGACCTGTCAATGCTTTGCTAGAGCCCATCATTTTTGAAGAAGTTAAGAAGCTGCTTAATGCCAGGATCATATTTCCTGTGAGACATTCCACATGGGTGGCAAACCTGGTCCCAGTAAGGAAAAAGAATGGTGACATCAGATTGTGTGTAGGCTTCAGGAACTTAAACAAAGCTTATGAGAAGGATAACTATCCTTTACCTTCTCTGGATGAGGTTTTACAAATTGTGAATGGTGCAAAGTGTTGGCAAGAGACACATTGTGGCTTCATGATTATTGTCATTGATGGCAACAAAGTTCATCCCACACATTTGCAGGACATGGTTTGCCTATACCGGAAGTCAGATTAAAGACTGTTGTGGTCTAGTAAGCAAGAACAGAGCATGTGGCAAGGTCTGACAGTCAGGTTTCGATCTCTCAGAGGAAGTATCTTAGTAAAGTGCAGACTTGGGGAAGTCAAGAGGAGTACCTTGACTGATACATTCCAGAGATTGAGCCTCCGGTGATAAAAGAGTGAATAGATATGAGCACCTAAGTAATGGGTTCCTGTTTGGCAGAGTTGACAGAGGAAGAACTAACCGGTAGAGTATCAGACCTTAATCCGGATGAGTTGTTGATAGTGATCAAGTTTCTTAAGGTATCATTCATGATTGGTTGACATGATTGATGACTTCTATAAGCATCTCCTTGATATGCATCACTTGATAAGTAAGAATTTAGCCTACAGATCAGAGTTTGGATAAATATTGACTATTCCGGATGCCGACTAGAAAGTGGATGAAATCCTTGGTGCGGATATATATACCAGATTGATTTCAGTATGAAGGTGTGTGTTGGATGTTGTGTTGTGTGAATAAAAGTAGAAGAGTAGTGTGAAAGTGGTAAGGTAGGTCTAGTATGTGATGGGACAGCAGCATCAAAGAAGAGGAAGAATGAAGTGCAGTAGATCAGTGTATTGAGCCTAACCGGAACTGAACCTCAGCATAAGTGGATGCTTCTCATCAGTTCAAGTATCTTGTTACTCTTCTTACAACTTGTAGATAGTGAGTCTCTTGTAGGCAGTGAGCCTCTTGTGAGCAGTGTGCTCAGGCAGTGAGCCCTAATAGGCAAGTGCCATTTTGTATTTCTATTTTTCTAACAGAGAATACATTCTTGGGTTAATCACCCTATGGTTTTCTCCCTTAACAAGGTTTCCACGTCAAAAATATTGTGTCATGTGTACTGATTTTATTTCTGCTTTCATGTTCATTTAAGTTTATGTGTTTTGATATTGTACTAGTTGCTAAAGAAGAATAGAAAGTTAAAATAATTAAGATAACTGATTCACCCCCCCTCTCAGTTATCAACACAAAGATGATGTCATTTCTGGATGGTTTTTTAGGTTACAACCAGGTGATGGTAGACAAAATAGATAGATTAAAACTGCATTCACCACAAAGTGGGGAATATTTGCCTATAGGCGCATGCCTTTTGGGTTGATTAATGCTGGAGCAACATTTTAGTGAGTGATGGATATAGCCTTCAGAGGGCTAATTGGTAAATGCATAGTCATATACATGGATGACTTGACAGTTTTCTCTAAAGAGAGGAAATCATGTAGAAGACCTCAGGAAGGTGCTAAAGAAATGTGAGCAATATGGAATATCCCTAAACCCTAAGAAGTGCATATTTGGGGTAACCACAGGGAATTTATTAGGCCACCTGATAATAGAAAATGGGATCATCATTGACCTTGACAGGGTAGAATCAATCATGAAGATACAGCTTCCCGGAAGCAAGAAGGAGCTCAAATCTTACTTTGGTAAGATTAATTTTGTTAGAAAATTTATCACTGGTTTTGTAGAAATTGTCAGACCCTTGAATGCCATGCTCAAAAAGGACGCCAAAATTGAGTGGATACCTGAAGCTAGAGCAGCTTTTGAAGATATTAAGAAAGCCATATCTAATGCTCCAGTCCTAATCAGTCCAGATTATACCAAATATTTTTACATTTACTCATTCGCTTCAGAGCATACATCTGCAGTAGTGTTAACATAGAGAAATGAGGCTAAAGAAGAAAAGCCTATAGCCTTCATGAGTTGTCCTTACAAAGATGCAGAACTCAGATACATGGATGTTGAAAGGAAGGCACTTGCTCTGGTGCGAGTAGTCAAGAAATTTAAACATTACATCTTGAGAAGTAAAGTGATAGCTGTAGTACCTGATGTAGTAGTAATGATGCTTTTAATGCAAAGTTAACCAGGTGAGAAGATAACTAAATGGATCACTGTCCTCCAAAAGTATGATATGGACATAACACCCATGAAATTAGTAAGAGGACAAGCATTGAGCCAGATGATATCAAAGATTGATCCTAACATTACGAGCCAGCAATATGTCATAAATGCAAGAGAAGATGGAGAATGGTATTTAGACATCAGGCACATCCTGATTACTGGAAGATGTCCTTCAAGATTGCAGGCTTCATAGAGGAGAGCCTTAAAGATAAGGTCATAGAAATACATGATAAAAGGAGGAGTCCTTTTCAAGAAGAACTATGATAGAATATATCTTAGATTCCTGGAAAGACAGGAAGCAGACAAGGTGTTATCAAAATTGCATGACAAGATTGGAACTACACATGGATCATCCTTAGCTACCACTCATGCTATCCTCAGGGCAGGGTATTACTGGCTCACTATTTTTAAAGATACTGCTGAACACATCAAATGTTGTCATATGTGTCAGGTTGCTGCAAATAGAGAAAGATATGCTACTCAACCTTTACAGCTAGTGATGGAGATGCGCCCATTTGCTCAATGGGGAATGGACTTTATAGGACCAATCAATCCTCCATCATCTTCAGGCCACAAGTATGTTTTGACTATTACTGATTACTGTACCAGGTGGACTGAAGCTGTCAGTAGTAAGACATGTAATGCTGACGAGGTAATCAAGTTTTTGGAAAGCAATATAGTGACCAGGTATGGAGTTCCTTATGCTTTAGTATGTGATAATGGTTTTGCCTTTGCTTCAATTAAATTATCAAGTTGGGTTTTTGACTATGGGATCATCTTGAAATTTTACTCAAATTACTATCCGCAAGGGAATGGATTAGCAGAATCCACAAACAAGAACCTATTGAACATCATAAAGAAATTGATAGAAAAGAACCCAAGGGAATGGAACACCCTATTGAAATATGCCTTGTGGGTAGATAGAACCAGGAATAAGGCTGCATTAGGAAATTCTCCATTTCATCTACTATATGGGGTGGATCCTATCCTCCCTGTTAACCTAAGGATCCCTACATTGCAGTTTGCACAAGAATACCTAGGCATAGATAATACACAAGAAGTCAGGTTGCTTTAGTTGATGCACCTAGAAGAAAAAACAAGTAAAGAAATTGACCAATTTGCTAAACATCAGGCTGCTGTCAAGCATTGGTTTGACAAAAGAGACAAAATTAAGGCTTTCAGAATCTCAGATTTAGTCCTAATGTGGGACAAAGCACATGAAAGGAAAGGAGATCATGGTAAGTTTGATAAACTTTGGATAGGTCCCTTTCAAATTTCTAAAATTTTAGGAAACAACACCTACAGGCTTAAGACCTTAACTAGTGAGGATGTTCCATTACCAGTTAATGGACAGTTTCTCAAACATTATTTCCAAGCCTGAAGTAGTGCCATGAAAGTCATGTGTATCATAGTGTGTATATTTGTATAGTTGTTTGTACAGTCCGTTTGTTTTGTTTGCTTTGTTGTTTCCTCAGCAGGGATCTTTATTTTGTTTTAGAGTATGCAGGAGCAGACTAACAACCAATGAAAACAATGGAAAATTTAGAACATTCAGGTTAATTATTTGAAATTTATGCATAACTTGTTGTGACTGTCATGAATGCAGAAAGTTAGTTGACTTGTGAAATTTTGTTTTCAATAACTGTGGGTTGAGTATTCAAGGGAAGTTTCTCACAATGACACACCTAAAATCCTTGGGTTTGTTGAACCTACTAGTGTAGATATTAGGTGAAAAATTAGAGGTCACCCTTGCTACCATTACAATTCTTAGCTTAATTTCAGCAAGTGATCACTCCTTGCATCATGAAGCTAGAACTGTAATATCTTATGAAGTTTCTATCTCATCCAAAATATAAAATAAATAAAATAATAAAATGGATTTTACTGAAAATTTAGATTAAGCCATCTAAGTAACTCTACCGGGGCTATAGACGCTTGCTGGTAGTGGGGCTATACTTAGGAGAATTGTAATGATAACCTTGTCGAGGCTATAGATGCCTGCTGGCAGCAATGCTCTATCCGGTTGGCTATGAGGAAATAACATCAACTAGGTAGTCTAATATTGGTCACTAGTTTGTTCAACTGATTTTCAAGATGAGGATTATTAATCACGTGCACCCACTTAAACTGAATGGTAAGATTCATACACCTTATTGAATGCATTAGGTCTCAAGTTAAATAATGATTTGCAGAAAGGATAGTTGGAAGTTATGAATTTATTTCATTTAGTTTCCTTTAATGGTTTTAATTTTATTGTTTTGTTTGGTTGCTAGTTGTTGTGATGTTCACAACACACCCCATTTTACTCCTTAGAAAAATGAGGACCCCTGTTGTGGCTTTGCTTTTGTTTGTGTGTGTGTGGGTCTACTTGGTGGTAAAGGGAAAAGGAAGTGAATGTTACAAACCTTTTTGAAAATAAAGAAAAATAGCATTAAGTACCAGGGATGAATGTGGGTGAATTCATTGTCAAAAATGAGTAAGGGTTGCTTTTTGAACCATTTTAATATTCCCAATATTTTGCTAGATATGTGTTTTTGGTAAAATGTACAATAAGAAGGTTTGTATGTTGGGTATACAAAGTTGTTTGTATGTTGTGTCGTTGTATGATACATATACAAAGTTGTTTGTATATCGGGTCGTTGCATAAGTCGCATAGAGGTCATGGGGTTTATATTCTTTGTTATACTTGTATGCATTTTGTTAACATTCTATCTATACATACAAGTCAGACCCGACAGAGTTCAAAGTTTAAATGAATAATCGATTGAGTCTGTCGGATGCATTTTATGTTTCTATGTTAGGCGCAGGGAAACATACAAGGTGAGATACAGCTGTATATACATGCCACAGAATCAAAAAGTTGTGAAAGGAAGTTTTATCATTATATGTTCCGCGCTTTGTATGTATGCTTTAGTGACATGCATTTCAAGATACATACAAGGTGGAATTCAGAGAAAATTAAAATCTGGTATAAAGGATGCATCATACCTGAAAGTATATCAGAAGATGCATTGTGCTTTATATATCATGGAGCCAAAGGGTAAGTAAACTGTGGGTTATAAAAGTTGAAGTCCGACAAAAAGATACTTAAAATGTTGTATGTATCCAGACTTGTATCTAAAGGTTTGATACAAGTGTTATATGCATCACGAAGATACAAAGGGAAAGTGATGTGGGCTCCACCCTTTGCATATCGGGCTTGTATGAATAACAATGTATACAAGCGAAAGATGCAAGCCGATATGCAAAGCGAAAGGTACAAGCCAGTATACAAAAAATGGATGCAAATGGAATATACAAACCGGATGCGAAAATGAAATTAAATACAAAAGGGTCTTTGTATGTTTGGACGCTTGTATGTTTATGATGTACATGTCTAATAGACAAAGAAATTAAAAGCATCGGAGGGGATAAAGGTAAAGAGAGGGTTTGCATAAGATTGTTTGTATATGCGCTCATACAATCGATATACAAGAGTGATATGCAAAGAGAAATATACAAGCTGGGTGTTAGAAGGAAATTTAATATAGAAAACTCTTTGTATATTTGAATGCTTGTATGTTTATGACAAAGGTTAGGTTCAAGACTGAAATGTGACTTTAATCCATTTTACAAACTTATGTCTATTGGCATGTATGTAGGTATATGGAAAGTGACGGAGTGGCGATGGCATCTCAGAAGGTGAAGTCTACGCAGGAAAAGGCCAAAATTTACAAAGGATACAGGGGACGAGGTGAAAAAGAGAAGAAGACCAAGAAAAAGAGCTGTCAGAAGGAGAAGGTCCTGAAGAAGAAGATAAAGATCAGGAACCTGAGGAATGAATGAAGATGTAGCGCAAAGAAAATATATGCATTAGGTACTCATAAGATAGTGAGTCATCCAGATGGTTGCCAATTGGCAACCTAGGCCACGAAGGAAAGTGTTTACTAAGTCAAGGAAAGATTATCTACAATTGATCTTAATAGATAAATCCTGACCGTAGGTCGTTTGTAGCTGTTCCCTCACCTTATTCTATAAAAGGTGCAGGGGTGCCATATTTTGGATATTCAGAAGCTTAATTGAAATTTGATTGCTGAAACATCAAGACTTATTTCAAAGTTGTTGTAAACATACATGTTTTGCATACTGAATGAAAGAGAAGATAATTTGATTACAAATCATCATAAATCTTGAGTAATCTGTGTTTGAGATCTTGATACATGCTTTGATTAGCTACGTCCCTTGGAGTGCTTGTCAGTCTACATGTGTTGTTTTCATTCCTTATCCTTGGAAGATTAGCATCATCTATATCTAGCTGTGGAACATCCTAGTGAAAATATGGTTTGATTTCTTCTCCTAATGAATGTATCTAGTATGTATGTGGTTCAATAGCTAAAGATTCACCAAAATTTGAAGCATTCTTTTAATTTTCTTTGAATTTCATAACAATTCACCATTATAATTACAAATAACAGAAGATCAAAAGAAAATAACATGAAATATGCTAAAATCTCATAGATAATTAGAAATACATAGCATATTTAGAGTTAAAGCATGTTAAATTGACAGATATCATGCAAATCCACACATAAATCGATGAAATTCATGCATATATCTACTTACAGACACATCATTTGAGTAAATATATTGTGTAGAAGAAAGAACAAGTTCATGATGATCAATAATCAGAAGAATTGATTAAACTTGCAAATACATCAGTTATCTTTGAAATAGAATAGAAATAACCTCTATGTGTAGCAAATCTGCATGAAACAGAATCTACTGATCATTCAAACAAATGTAAGGCCCCTTGAAATGGAAAATAGCAACACACATCAACCACTGAGTAACGTCAGTAGATTATGAACTAATCAACGGAGACTTGGGATTATGAATTCTTTGAATTCATCGTATCTTTCAAGATAAATAAAGGTTGTTGTGTAACTTTTATTTCATGTTTGCTTGTGAGTAACATCATGATCAACACAAACCTATACCATCATAGAAGATGAAAAACTTGAGGCAGCTTGTGGAGAAGACTTGCTCAGACTACCAATCAGAGAGGCAGTGCAAGGCTTATAGGCAGAGTGTCGAATTCATATTACACTTGAGGTAGTTTTGCAGGGTGGACTTGAACAGACCACCGACCTTGAGGCAATTGCAAGTACCTGTGAACAGATGACCGAATCTATTCAAAGATATAACATTTATTTTGACATAATTCAGACCAAAGTGAAGAGGCTCACTTTTCAAATAACCCTAAGAGTCTGATGCAGGAGCGTTTGAAAGCATTCGGAATAATTGAGACAGTTGACAGTAAGCCTATAGAGTATGAGAAAGCGACCTTGAAGAATACCGCATTCTACTGCATTTGCATATCAGAGGCTACAGAGTTGGACTTAGCATCTAGACATAATTATCTACAACATATCCAAAATTTAGATCATTTGGGTTTGATTCTAGAGAGATATCGCTATCAGAAGATTGCCTATTTTTTTCATGTTTTCACGGAGCAGATCAGACAATGTTTAGTGAAGTCTATTAAGCTTGCGGAGAAATTATATGACTTGTGGAGCTAAAAGGAACATTATTTAATGAATTTTAGGACCTGGCCAACCTTCATGAAGATCTACACGAAGTTCTAAGCACCAGCGAAGCAATACCTTATGTTTAGGTCTGACCTATCCATGTACACACGTTTCATACTAGCCATTGCAATTAGGCCGACTTGATAATGATTTGAAGGCTTGCAAAGGATATAAATAAAGGATAATAATTGGTTACAAGACACCAGTGATGAAATGAACAAGTAAGCAAAGATATGAAGCAAATTCATAAGTGTTTTGATCCAAAGAAGAAGTAGAAGTGAAGTAGAGTACAAAGTAGAGACATAATAAGTTGCAGAGCAGAGAATCGAGAAGTTGGCAAAAGAAATCATGAAAGAATATTGTTGTATGAATCTTTTGTAATCCCTAGGTTGTGGCCTAGCATCTGTAAATCCCTTGAGTTATGTGTGATTAGCTTTGAAGTTATAATATATGAGGAATGAGCTTTGAAGGTTGGGTTTTTCCCTGTTAGGGTTTTCCGAGGATACATCTTTTGTTATGTGTTCATGAATATCTTTTATCTTTCCGTTGTTTAGATGTAAGCTTCCATTGCATATGTATATGATCATAGGGTTAATTGTTTAAGGCTGCAAGGTTGGACAGTCCCTCACCAGACCCTTCTACCTTGACTGCATCACCCTCTTCTTTACCTTAAAATATTTGCATATTGTACATGCAAATATTTTGGGGGGGTATACAACCTCCTCATGCGTGCATCCATACATGCACCCTTATTCATTCACACCTCTTGAGTTTTGGATTATTGATATGCCCTTACAGTGGTGTCATTTTTTATATCGCCCCCTAAGGTGTGGTTATAAATTCGCCCCTTGAGGTGTTATTTACTTTTACGCTCCCCCAGGCATTGTTTATGTTTATGCTCCCTGATGCATTTGTAATACATAGTCACCTAGCATAATGCAACTTGCTAGCCTATGATCCTTGTACCATATAGTCACCTAACATAACACAACTTGTTAGCCTATGATTCATGTGGTCTATGATCCACCTAGCATAACACAACTAGCTAGCCTATGTGTTTCATACGACCTAAACTTATTTTTCTCATAGTCACCTAGCATAACACAACTTGCTAGTATGTGATCCATGAAGTCTATGACTCACCTAGCATAATACAACTTGCTAGAATGTGTGCTTCATATGACCTAAACAAGCTATACTCATGGTCACCTAGCATAACACAGCTTGCTATCCCATGATCCATGAAGGTATCTTTGTTTTACATGGCCCCTAACGATAGAGCAAGCTATCAATAGAGTCATGTACTCTTCTTAGTTCATATTGATTGCTCCTCGTCTATCTGTATGCCTTCCCTCTTTATCACAATCAATCAACTTATTACATTCTTCTATCTCCTTTTTAGAATTCCTCTATTTTTGGTTTTCTTTTATTTTTATATTTTAGGGAGGATGCAAGGTATTTGAGACACCTTTTCACATCTAGGTCTTTTTACCTTGCTGACTCAAAATTTCTTTTCCTTTCACTTGCTTATACGTTTGCTCACATGGCTTTACTAACTTCACTTTTATATTTGTGCTTCATCTATGCTCTAGATGTGTGCTTCATCTATGTATGACTTATCCAAGATTTATGTATGCATCTAGTTTTCCATGTATGCATCGTGTCTTCTATGTATGCATTGTGTTTTCCATGTATACATTATGTCTTCTATGTATGCTTCGTGTCTTACATGTATACTTCATGTCTTCCATGTATGCTTCATGTCTTCCATATATGTATCGTGCTTTCCATAAATGCTTCATATTTTCCATGTATGCTCCATGAAGTCTTTCTATGTGTGTATATGCCATGTGTCTTACATGTGTATGACTTCTTTATCTAAACATTGTGAACTCGTAGGATCCTAAGCTTGGGGGCTAGCGTAACTCTCAACTTAGAAACATTCTATGTTTTGTCTTTCTCTGTACTTTAGTGAGTGTATAAGCGTAAGTTCATACCCTCACTAAAGTGGGGGCTAAATGTTGCATCGTAAATTGTATCCTCTTACAATTTTATACCTGATTTGGCACTCCCTCTAGCATATGAATCAAGCCCTTGACAACTAGTATCTCAGGGACATAATAGGCTAGGACTAGGGTGCCTAGCGCTCGGATCCTACTCTTTAGCCTCAAAAATTCAAATTTGAATGTTTACCTTGTTGTCTAGTGCGATGAATCATGTCATCCTAAACCCAATTAGGTCCTTGGGCTTCATATATAAAGGACTTTCTCTTCTCATTTTGACATACAAGAAGGATAGGACAAGTATGCTATGAAAGTGATATGAATGTACAAGTGACATGAATGATCTATGAATGTGACTTCTCTCTACAATCTCTCTATTTCTGCAAGTTACTATTGTAGGCATTACTCTTTTGTGCAAGTCTTTAAGAAAGCTTCTTCCTCCTTTGAGTCATTGTGGATTGCTACATCCATTCAACTAGGATTTCATGCTCACGGTATCTCTACTTCACTTTATTTGATTACAACACTCTTTGTTGCATCCTTTGCCTCTGCTAATCATGAGCATGCACTCTTTATCACTCTCATCATTGTTGTTGTGGAGGTGGGAACACCAACACGAGGTTTGACTAAGGCAAGACCCTATACAATACAACCATTTTCTATCTTTTGTGTGTACAAATCAGTATCGGGAGTTTTGAAAGGCATTGACGAGTGATAGAGAAATAGAAACAACAAAGGTATCCGCACACAAATTTCATTAGAGAGGAAAGCCTAGGACTAGGACACTTATTTCCCCTGTCCTCCTAGATCTATCCTTATTTCTAGTTGCAGGTTCTATCTGCTCTGCTCCTCCTTGACCTACCTCATGTTTCAGTCCGGTTGATCTACGACACCTGTGAGTTGTTCGTTTCATCAATTTGGTCACTTGAAACCCTAGATCTTGTTATTCTAAAAATCAATCTCCACTATTACAAAAAAAATAACAGAGCCCCAAACAACTTGGCTCTCCTTTGAGGATTGTAGCCAAGCATCAAGTCTTCGTGAGGTTTGTGTTCTAATGTTTAGTGTATATCATTAAATTTAACCATTGCATGTCAAACAAACACAACAATCGACTAACTAAGATGAAATCAAAAGACAATCATAAATATCATTAAAACATATAACAAATTCATCTTAACCACACTCCATTGCTCTCCTCTATTTCACCTTGGGAGAAATGGCACAAAATAGAATTTGCTTTCAGATTTTTTTGATAGCACAATTCATAAAAAAATTGAATATAGTTTTGTTGCATCGTCTGAGGTGTTAGAGGAAGAAAAGAAAAATGATGGGTTTATATAGATTTTTGCTGGAAGAAAAGTTAGGAAAGTTGTTATTATCATACTTAGTTAAGTGATAATGATTGGAGAAAGTTTCCAGTCTTGAAGAGGAGATAGAAAATGGAAATGCTTAAAGGATAGAGAGAAGAGTGATAGATGAATATGGTAAGTGCATTTTTAATTAATTAAAATAAAATTTAATTAATTTGTGGCATGAATAATTAAATAAATAAATAATATTTATTTAACTATAGAAGAAAAAGGTTAGATAATTAAATAAATAAATATATGTATTTATTTAATTATAGGTTGGATTAAAAATAATTAAATAAATATATAGATATTTATTTAATTTGGAGGAAAATTAAGAGATAAATAAGTAAATAAATATAAATATTTATTTAACTATGGAGGGAATTAACAATGATAATTAAATAAATATATATATTTATTTAACTATAGACAAGATTACCTAGGGCAAGTTTTTAGTGTCTACATTTAGTAGAAAAGATTGATCCAATTAGTGCATAATTTTGATTAGATCTCTTTTCCCACTTTATAGGTAAAAGCATTCCCACTCCAAATTGCTGTAAATTTCTTGCATTTTCTACTCTACTTTGTCAAAATTACATCCTACCATTTGTTTATTATGTGATTTGAAAGAATCCCTAGTTTTAACCCATCTTTTCATAAATTGTATGTATTATCCTTCTCTAGCACACCAAAATAGAATTCTGCCTTGCTATTGACTAAATTCTAGTGCAAACACAAGCTCATTTGATTTTGTTAGTTTCAAAACCACCCAAAATGAAATATGATACCAAGGCTATGAGCATGCCTCTATTTTGGACAACTCATTATCTACTGTTGGATATAGTAGATTAGGGCATGTTGATTTGGATGAATTTTGGTAGAGGATGTTGCAAAACCCTAGGTCACCCATGGTAGAGATGACATTATAAAGAATCCTATCTCATGTTGATGGTTTCCCACCTCTATGTAGTGTAAAGACCATGTTCTTGCCTATGTAAGGAATTACAAAGTGGATACATGGGAAATTTGAGTTGTAGATGATCAGTTAGTAGCAAAGTTGGATGGACCATTCGTTAGCATCACTCAAACTTCTTGTAAGAGAATAATATGTACCTATGAGTTTTTAAATAGGGAGACACTATTTTAAGAATAGCAAAGATATATTGTTAATAATATTACTAAATTTTGGCTAAAAGTGCCCAAGAAAGGTAAGTCATAACTTCCAAAGACTATAAAGATTTCAATTCAACAATGATATCTATAACATAATTACTCTATTGACTAGAGTGATGGGAGACAAGGAAATAAACTCATTTGAATATTGGATGTGTCAGTTCATTATAGTCATTGGATATGCATCTTGGTATATTAATTGGAGCAAACTTATTAGCGACATTCTTCAAAACTAGATAAATTTCTAGACCACTCAACAATTTTACATGTTGTCATATTTATTCTATGTTGTAGCAAGTATAAAACAATCGCTTGGACTGAAAGAACAATGAGTATATGATAATACTAAACAAATTTATGATTTCTACCCACAGTTGTAGTAGGATGTTAATAATAACCATTTTAGGCATGTTAATGGTGCTTTCACCATGCTAATAGTGAGAGAACTTGATGGAAACATCAAATTGTATATCTCTCATGAGGCTACAAACTTGATCACTCAGTTTGTTAGATATTACATTCAATTCCTAAGATTCACATGTATTAGGCTTGGTGGTGTTGATGAAAATCCTTACAAGATACCTCATTATGCAAGTGATCATCTCATCTTGATCAAACTTCACAAACAAATGGAATCGATAAACAAGAAGTGAAAATATAAGAAGGTAGGTTATCCATTTCTTGTAGGCTTAAGTTATTACACTTGTAAATCTTCTATTAATGCACAAAATATTGAAAGAGCCCTTGTTAAAATTACTAATGCATTTTTACAATATGAGGTTCCCTTTCGATAGTAAAAATTATGTAAGAGATAACATGCATTTGGGATCCAAATACATCCATCATCCTAATTTGCAATATTATTAGGAAGATTGTGAGAATGATTATGAAGACAGGAAAAGAGATTGGTCTAGGATGACTATTGAATAGATGGAGGATTATGATCTTGGTTGGGATACCATGGGCATTGAAGATGATGACATTGATATGGTTGATAATATTTATACAACTAATTTATGACTACAAACTCTTATGCTAATCAATTAGGTAGGTAAGGAAATGAAAAATATCAGGGAGGGATGTCTTTGTTTTGTAAAAATATAAGAAGCGGATGGATTCCAAAATCATTAAGCATACCACCATGAGGCCACACACTACTCCCTCAAAGAAACAAATATAAGTGGATAAACAAGGTGGAGTGGCTAGATCCCAACAACCAACTATTGTATATACTACAAGGGGGTGAAAGTTTGGAGCTATGTCCCACTTTCATCTAATTAAATATTTCAGAGCGGATATTTTCTAGACAATAAAATTCTGCTCGGCTTCGTTCACCCAGAACCATGTGGTACCTGCGTGGTTGTACGTTTCCAGGTGTAAACAAATCGAGCAGTACATTTAAGCCGGTAAGGTTCTGGGAGGAACCATATAAAATAAAAAATAAAAAAGGGTGAAAATGTCATTTTCGCCCAAATTGGTGTCAGAGTAAAACATTCTGCCTGGAGCCCACAACAGCTAGCAAGCACATAGGCCTGCCGACCGCCACCTCCAAGTACACATTATATATTTCTCGTGGGCTCCAGGCTTATTATCTCTTGAAAAGTTTTGATCTATTTGTTCTCAGGTTTATGGCCTCGAAAGCTTACTATCTCTTGAATTTCAAACCCTAGCCAAAACTCATTTTTATGACCTCAAAAGCTTATTACCTCTAGAATTTTGAACCCTAATCAAAACTCAAATAATGTGAAGTGGGTATGTTAAAAACATAAACATTTTTGGGCAATAATGTGATAAATTATTTTGGGGTTTTGGAGATGACAGTTGACCTTGCATGTCAATTGTATAATGACAGCTTAAAATATATATTTGATTTATATATAATTTTATAATTTTATCATAGTCTTTTAAGGGCACCTTTTAAGTTGTTAATTCTATATAAATTTTGATAGTATTTTATGGCAAAAATGTCTAAATATAGCGTATGGACTGTCAAAATTTATATAGAATTATGATATATATATATATATAATATCATAATTCTATATAAATTTTGATAGTCCATACAAAATTTCTCCTTTCATGTGATTGAAACACTTAAAATTTTGACTATATTTTACAACAAAAATGTCTAAATACAACGTATAGAATTATTATTATTATTATTATTATGTCAAGTGGGTGTGGTCTAGTGGTTAAGACCACTTGGTCATTATTGTGGAGACCAAGGTTCAAATTCCCCTGAAAGACATCTTGGCTTCTAAATGGTTGTGGCTCTATGTAGGTGACTCTTGGCACTCCATGGTCCTTAAATGGAGTGTGTTCAAATTCTGGTGTACTTTGGTGTCTGCAGCTCGACAGGTCATGGCAGCAATGGTATACAATGACAAATCCACTAGTGGCGATCCGCGCCACAAGCGACATGATTACAATGGTGGCAGACTTAGCAGGGCGACACCATTGGCTTTCTACACTATGGTGGTGGTGGTAGTTTGATAGGAGAGGAGGTCCCCCTTGTGACCTCCACTAGAGTGGGCCAGCCTAAAAATTCCCTCACTTACCAAGCAATAATTCTATATATATTTTGACAGTCCATAGAAAATTTCTCCTTTCATGTGATTGAAACACTTAAAATTTTGACTATATTTTATGGCAAAAATGTCTAAATATAGCCATACGGCCATCACATTTAGGCCCTGATGGAGATGCTCTCGTTATACGTGTATTATAATATCATATGAAAGGAGAATTTTGTCAAACTATCAAAATTCATATAGGATTATGATGATATATATATTTGGTTTTTATATAATTTACATATATTGAGGTATGCCATAGTATTTTAAAGGCACCATTGAATAGATAACTGTCAATAAAAAATTGCTTGATAGGCAAGGTTGACTGTCACAAGTTAAATATTGCCCACGAACTTGAAACAACCAAAGACAACATTCTAGTACCACTTAGAGATTGAGCAACATCAAACACTTTTCTTCACCCTATCAATTAACAAATATCAATCATCAACTTTTAAACCACTTGAAACTAGGACACATAATACTATGACACCTTTTACTATACATGTCGGAATCACATCATCTATGAGTCCTATCCCATATAGTGTGCTTCCCACCACCATACAAGATCTCATCTAGCTTGATACACCACATCTCTATGCCAAATCCTCCACCTACTTATCATCCTATCCACATCCCATGAAAAAACCATGCATCTAGTCTTGCATTTAATTTAAGTCATGTACTTGAGTAGAATTTTATTCATTTGAAATTAGAAAAATGATAGAAATATTGTTTGCATTCATATGAATTGATTATCAATTAACTACTAGTCATTTTGAAAAGAAACAAAAACAATAGTTGTGTTTGCAATAGTTAATCATTTGTTGATCACTAATTTTTCATTTATTCATTGGGAAAAACACAAAAATGGGATAAGATTTAGTTTATTGCATTTAATAACTTTCACTTTAGCATTTAGATTGGAAATTGATAGAAACACAAGATGAATTTGCTTGTTATAACTCTATAACATGATATGTATCCACTAGAATGAGTGTTCTACATTTTTTTTTCTCTTTAAATCCATAACATGTTAGAGGTAGTAACCTATGTCTCTTAATGCTTTTCTTTAAAGGACACAACATATTTCTCATGTATAATTTATTGTATCTACATTAAACAAGATGATGTCATAATATATTTATACTTGATTGATTTTGAGCAATAATTATAACAATTATGTTTTTGAGTTTTAGATCTTTTCTTCTTTCTATAGCTCTTTTCAACCTTGTGTTAGCATGTTTCCTTTATAAGAAATATAAAATTACAAGGAAGATAAATTGAAGACCTAAATATGGGGTCTAATTGTAGAGTCAAAAATTATGTATACTTCATAGTTTTCACTTTATGTGGTACACTCATTTTAGTATCCATGTTCCATGAGACATGTTTTAGGGTTCATTTAGCCCATTTCTAATCTTAAAGTAACCCTTCAACAAAGTGCTATGCAAAGTAAACTAAAATCTTTTATCCTCACATTCTTGAAACTTGTGTCCACATAGAGATTAATGTGGGCATGCTAGTGACCTAGTACACTAGCACAACCATGGTAGTGTTTGCCTATGAAAATAAAATCTGAATTGGGCCATAAGTGTACTCACTTGTCTTTTGTACAATTCTGAAAGTTATATATCTACATTGAATAAGATGATGTCAAGATGTGTCCTCTCCCATATAGTCTTGCATTTTAAGGTGAATACAAGTAGCATTTTAATCATTTGAAATTAGAAAAATGATATCTTTAAATATTGTTTGCATTCATATTAATTGATTATCAATTAACAATTAGTCATTTTGAAAAGAAACAAAAATAATAGTTGTGTTTGCAAATTAGTTTTAATCATGTGTTGATCACTAATTAAATTCATTTGTTCATTGGGAAAAACACAAAAATAGGATAAGATTTAGTTTATTGCATTTAATAACTTTCACTTAAGCATTTAGTATAAATTGTAAACATACATACTTTATTTGCTTTGAAATAGCTCAAAATATAAAAACAAAACAAAACACAATCCGTAGGCCCTTACATTTTTTAGGTATGAGCTCCAAACCTAGTAATATTTAACTAGATCAAACTACCAACCACAAATGAGTTGACACAAGAGATATATAAATCAATTTACTCTAAGGGAATGTTCACTCGCATAGATCCTCTCACTCACATTTGGCATATCAAGCTTGAATGCATATATGGAAATTAGAAAGGATTGGGTTAGAATCAATATTAAGTGAGCTAAGGGTATATAAATCAATTTTTGAAGTCATTAACAACTTGAACAATTCTAAAAACTTAAAAATATTATCCAAGAAGTGAATTAAATACAATGGGATTTAGAGCTAGTACTCCTCAAGGATAACTATTGAAGAGATAGATCTAGAATTTCATCTTGTAGGAACATTCTATTTCTTATGCCTAGAGTATGTATATGACAATCACATCCTACATATGAAAATTGTTTGAATATGTTCATTCAAATAACATGCAATTGAGTAGTTTTATTCAACTCCTTGTTGGTACATCTAGACACATTTGACATGATTACAAAAGCCTGTCATCCATTTCAAAATATAGATTTCACTCAAAGTAAGCTTCACTCACCTCATACATTTCAAGCAAAGTCACCTAGAAAATGTTAGTGACTTTATCAGATTATGTTAGATGAATCTATATTAAGAAAAATACATTATCACCTCCTAGATATAGAAATTATGATGATATTTATGGATGTAACATCAATCCTTCTATCTTAGAGATCATGTTTTAGAAGCATGATTCTTTCATAGACTTAACTGTGTGTAGAAAATTATAAATAACAAAAGACCATGACGTTTCAATAATTTATTGCCAATCAAATGTATAGATTTAAATGTATATCTATATTGTTAATCCTATTAATATATGGACTTGGTCTTATGTCAATACCTTTTACATGTCTAACAATCATTCTTGATTTTGTTCTTATGTTCCAAGTTAGTCATACTTGTGGTCATGTCATTTTTTCTTCACTAACATTAAATCATGTCAATGATTCACATCTTATTTTAGTATATTTTAGAGAAGCCCTAGATAATGTCCAATAGTCTTTAATGTCCTCTAAATAACAATTTATAGGGACCACCCTTATATATAATGTATCTTATTAATTGTTCAATAAGTTGTTTACATCCTCATAATTTAAATCATTCTATGGACATTGGTCATACATTTCCCAAGATTAAAATAGGATCTACAAAATACATCTTTAAATACACTTAGGTTTTCCAGTTTACCAATCTTTAACATATGTAGATTACAACATGCTCCATATATATAAGTTCAATCATAAATGTTATCCATTCAATACTTAAAAGAGGTCTTCTTTTTTAATCGTATGCTAAGAATTATTAGCTTGGATACTTTAATATATTTAATAAAAAAGTATAATTATATTTATTTATCCTTACGAGACATACATCAATTATATTTTTTTAGTTTTGTTAATATAAATGTTTAGATTGAATGTATTTAATTTTTTAATTTTAAATGTTTATAGTTTTGTAACTAATTTAATGTGTAGATTATTCATGTGTATTTAATTAGATTAGATTTTAAATGTTTTTAGTTTTGTTAATTTAAATGTAAAAATTGAATGTATTTTCATTTTATAAATTAAATGTCAAATGTTAAAATTGAATGTATTTTCTCTCTTTAAATATATTTTTGCAAATAATTATATGCTGCAGTTCATTTCAGTGTAAAAATTGAATGTATTTTCATTTTAAATGTTTTTAGTTTTGGTACATCTAGACACATTTGAAATGCAGATTTGCATACAAGAACGTGTACATATTTTTTTCATATAGATCACATGGATGATATGGTATCTCATCATAGTGATGGGACTCATACACATGATAGTGAGCATAATATTGTTGATGCACATAGTGCTAGAAGTGACTTATATGCTAGCACTCTTGATAGATTGAATAATGCTTTGACATGTTTAGATTAAACGATCCATAGTACACTGAACCTATCTAATAGAGACAGGTTGGTGGGAATTAGAGCACAGTTTGCCCAGATGATTGACATTGTCAAATCCTATAATCCATATGATGATTTGAGTATTGAAGATTTCTATCTATCACTTGCTACTACTGTTACTGGGATAGTGAAATGGTCATTGGTTAATAGGGTCATTTCATTGGATACAGTGCATTCTATGTTTCCACATTATCAGGGACGAGATAGAGTTCAGGGCTATCCCGTCACCAAGTGTATAGATGTTGTTGCACCACTTATATATCCTAAGTGGTTAGCAGCACATCATAGATGGCCACACAATGATGAGTTTCCCTTATATTTTTACAAACAATTATATGCTGCAGTTCATTTATGACTTGATGTTGATTTCACATCTATCCCTCCTCATGCAGGACAGGGTCTTGGGAGGTTTTCAGATAAACCTCAATACTAACGTCCTGATCAAGATCCACCCATTGATAAGAGGGCATTAGTGGGTCCCAACCTTTTGGTACTTCCCAAAAGGTTGTGTTGGTCTTTCTTCTGAATCAGCAGTGGGTTTGCCAGTTCCAATGCACAAGCAGATTCAGCCAACTAATACAGGAGGTTGCGTGAGCTGCCTCCCCTTCACTTCTAGTTCTACCGCACCAAGGGGGGTATCCCTATTAGCAAAAGATTTGACACTTTTGACTCACCCAATGACATAAATATTTAGCTTTACAATGACAGGAAGAATACTCTCATGTGTTGACCAAGATTTGTGTGATAAATCACAAGGTTGGCAACATTCTTGGACATATTTGTCTGGTCAGGTATGAGAGCATGTAGGGGGTTCCTAATCCTAATCCTACAACTAACAGGTTGGAAATATGAATGGATTGTTTTGATGGTTTGGATGCAAGACAGGGGGTTTTGGATCATAACTACTGCACAAGGATAGACCGGTGCCTATCTCAGGGCAAGGAGTCAACTAGACATACACAAGAGAATGGCTTGCAACTGTCATTCAAATTTCAAGGGGTTAGGTGTGGTATTTGCCTTACAAATACCACCCAAGGATGGGTATTTAACTGTCTCTACTTATGAATATCCCAGCTAACATGCAATCTTCTCCACACTTAACCTAAAACGATTTAATCCACTCCTTGAATGGAAGTTAGAGATTAGGCATGTGATACAGAAATCTATATCCAAGAATCTGAGAAACCCTTAGCAACCAGATTCAAAAGAAGAAATTACATGCAACAAATGGAGACGAACAAATAAATACATGCAACAATGCATTTTTCATATATAATGACAAGAAACTGAACATATGTGCAAGATACACTCAGATGCAACTCATAAACTCCACAGAGATACAACAAATAGGAAATGCTTTGTATTTTGTTATTTTTCCCCCAAAATTGCCCAAGTCTTCAATAACGTCCAAAAAAGAATAACACAGTCTGCCTTTTATACCCAGACTGTGTATTTAGCAAAATTTACATGGCAAGTCAAAATTTCACCAGATACAATGCATCTTCAGATTGGCACTCAAAATTGAATGCAGCAGAGGGACAAAGAGGAAGGAGCAAGTGGGTTTGGGATTTGCACCGCCACCTAAAGATCTTCTTTCACAAACCTGGTAGTTCATTTATCATTTCATCCATCGATGCCTCTACATTTCACCATTAATGCTTCAGCTACCCACAACTCCCCTTGAAACCTGCGGCAATGTGTCCATAGAGTTTTCTCACTCAAAACAATGCCTATGGATGCAAAGAAAACCCATGCTGCAACCTTAAAACCTGGCCATCGATTAATTTCCTAATCACTGAGATCAACGGTACCACAATAGCCCAAAAAGTCACCCACTAATGAAATTGTACCACATTAGCACTCTACTCACCAATCACTGACTTTTCCTATTCTCATTTTGTCTTTTCGCCCTTGTATATGCAAAAGCATATACAATCACCTTATATACAAGCCAGACCTCAAATTTTATATAACAATTTGAAATCAAGTTCAGTTTCGGCTTGTAACTCTCCCTTATGCATATCGCACTGCACATGCATACCTATATGCAAGCTGCAGACACCAACTACTTTACAGAACAAATTTGATTTGTTATCAGGTCCAGCTTGCATCTTAACCCTTGTATCTTTTGAATGTATATTGGCACATACAAGCACCCAATATACATGTTGTAGACCGTGAACCTTATTTACTGCACTTGATTTCCTCTTCGAGTCTGAAATGTATATTTCCTCATTGTATATCAGCTTGTATGTCAAACATACAACACGGATATACATACACGGCACGGACTCCAAAATTTATGAGTTGGACCGATAGAACCCTTTGAGATCTAGCTTGTATGCCTGCCTTTGCATATTTTTGAATGTATATCACATATACATTCTCCTTTGTATATGAGATACAAAGCTCTTTGCATGTGATGCGGACCCCACCAATTGTACCTTTGCTGCTTTGAAAGTGTATCGGCCATCAGGGCAACTTTAACTTGGACTGCCGATGGGCGATGTCATCCAAATAGAGCCTTTGTATATCCATCGATATACATTTCCACTTGTATATGCCCCTTTGCATGCGCCATCGGCGATCGGCGGGACATTAGACCTGGCTGCCGATAGGCGTTGTCTCAGCGATGATCACCCTCACTATTTACCTTGCATGTCGCGGGCCCCACCAAATGTACATCGGCCAATGTATTATTCTGTTGCATGTTTTCTTTGTATGTAACCATTGTATGTCTAAACATACAAACCTGATGTACAAGCGAACCCGACATACAAACACAGAATATTCCCAGGATCTTGCGAAAGATTCCCCCTTGTATATGCAACTTTCTTAAGCCCAATATGCATTCAAAAATGCATACAACTCACTCTTTCAAAGGCCGATTGAGATTTTTGACCCGCCAATGCACACTTGACCTACATGTATATACAAACACCCTTCTATATACAAAGTGACATGCACACAATAGATTTTTGCATCTTTTACAACTATAGAGGCCGAAAGTGTTAGAATTTTTTGGACTTTTTGGAAGGTGCCTGCATATTTAAATGTTTGAAACTTGAATGTTTATGCAGGCACCACTAAGTTGAATCTAGGACGATCAGCTAAGTTGGTAGTTAAATCATCAAGACAACGCATTTTTGAGAGTTTAGGTTCTATTGCCAATGACGTTGACCAGATTGTGTTGGTAGATATATGTTGTGTCCACACACCAGCATAGGATCAGTTTATTTGACTTCCACCAGTTATGATCCTTACATACTTGCTAAAATAGTTTCACCATGTGATGTGGTGCAGACTTCTGGAGAGAGTGCACTACGTAGATTGAGTACATGTCTGGCGCAAGATCTATTATTGGTATATTAGTTTGCCAATTCAGAATACGAGATCCCTCTTGAGTCTGTGGCCACATTTGTCATTCAGCACAATAATGACCAAGCTACACATATGACTGACACAGTACATTCATAGCAGATTCCATCAAAGCATGATAGTGGTATTGTGCCACCTTACCCAGCAGGATCATTCCATGGACATTTGTTTGAGGAAAACATTGTGATGACCCTCAATTCATCTAACCTTAGTGGGATTGGGAGGGTCATCAATGGAGCTACACAGGTTGCTGATGATGAGGTATATATTAAATTTTGTGTTTAATCTAGTGTAATTTATTTGTTAAATAAATAATATATTTAAATTATAAAATTTGGTCAAGTGTGCATCATGTGTGTTGACTCTTATTTAATCAATCTTACATTAGGGACTGACTAGAGTGGTGCTAGGACATGACACTATGCAGTAGACACCATATGTGGTTGAGGCTGGATGCAAGGTAAAGTATTTAATTGCATAAAATTTGAACACATGTACTTGAGATTCCATATTTTTTAATTTATAAATTTAATTGAATAGAGATCATTTTTATGTTCAGGGATCTACACATGACTTAGATATTCATAGATGGATGAGATTAGATACACAAGGTTCAGGACAAGGATTAGTATAGGGCTCAGGATAGGGCTCAACTCATCATTCTAGTCCTGGGTTGAGTGAGGCCCATTCCGCCCATAGGAGGCGCGAGTCATGATGTTGCAGTTAGACATTCATGTTCTTTGTTATGTTTGCCTGAACTCTCATGATGTTGCAGTTAGACTTTATGTTATTGAGAACTTACATGTTGAGTTTACTTGTTGCAGCTAGACTTGATGTTCTTGAGTTTGTACATGTTGTTGAGTTTACATGTTGCAGTTAGACTTGATGTTCTTGATTTTACATGTTTAGTTATTTCTTTATATATATGATATGTATATGCACATTTAGATGTTAGTTATAGATGTATGGATGTGTTCCTTCATATACAAGTCTTAATTTGGATAAAATCAAGTTTCAGTTAACTTATAGTTTAAATGTGTATATATGTTTACTTGTAGATGCATATAAATTTACTTATACCTGTGGAAAAATATCAATGTATTTTTGAAATATTTCTTATTTTTTTCTTTTTTTAATGTGAATGTATGATTATTAACTTTAAATTTACAATAAATTTAGGTCTAATACACCTTAGGCATTGATAGGAATAGACAACAAAACATTTGCTTAAAAAATCCTTAGATCAATCTAATTATTTGTTGGTGCTATGATTTGGTTTGAATGTTTTAAATTCATGATAATATATTAAAGCTATCTTATATTCACAGCATTCATACTTATAGCTTCTAATCAAGGACCATCACTTTATTTTAAAGGATGAGAGTTATTCTACATGTATTCCTATACTTATTTGGTAATGTATGGAAAAATAGATATTATGTTGTGTACTAACTTTTAAAAATTATGAATAATTTAATTTAATTTTATATCTATTGAATCTTGTGAATTAAAATATAGTTTTTATAAAATATTTGTATTTTGAATCATTGACAAGATTGTTCAAGTCTATATAACATGTATAAACACCCATCTAGAAGACAATAGAAGGATTTGAGTTGAACTGTATTGGATTAAAGTAGAATTCATAGGTTCAAATGACTGTCATAGGTAAAGTGTAATATTGAAAGTATGTAATTGAAATTAAGTAGTGGTGAATAAAGTTAAATACTCTAATGTGGGCACCAAACATATATAACTCCGAACTATTTATAGTTTCCAAATAATTTAAAGATTTAATTTTTCTTTAAGAACAATCTAAACATAGTCTTTATTCTAGGATAAGATCATCTCTACATAATATTATTAGGAAGCCAAATCCATGATTCCATCAACTATAAATGCTAATCAATTAAAAACTATTTATAATTAGTTAGTTTGTTCAATGTCCTTGATACTTCATTCCTTGTTTTAATTTGTCAACAATATGATATATATGTCAATCAAATTTATTGAATAAAATACAAATTTTAATATTTTTATTTTTTTATTTATTAAATTATAACAAATAAAAATAAAATCAATGCATTCAAGATTGAATTTAAAAAGTCATTTGGAGTTTAATTAAAGTCAAATCTTGATATAATGGTCAAAATTGTAATCCTTTATAGGCTAAATTAGACCTCTCTCTATTAGCTCTTCCACTTGTCTATTTAATTTTGCACTCATGTTAGGACTCATCATGTGAAAAGTGTCTTACTAAGCAGGCTAGAACTTGGAATCAATCTCATTTAGTAGTCACAATCTAAGTTTTTTATATAATAATAAACTTTAAAACTATTAAGTTAAAAACACTTTAAAAAATATAGTATGGTTTGAAGGGGGTGTCACATATATATGTTGTAACTAGGCACTCTTGATTAAAATATTATATTCAAATTTGGTTATGAGGCTAATATTTAAAATCATAAAATTAGAAACTATTTTTATAATAAATAGAAATTAAAAGGAAATTATTTTTGTATATTCAACATTAAACATATAAATAAGTTACATAAACATTAAACATAAACAATATTATGATGGCCAAGAATGTTCAATAAGATACCTTTAATCTCATTGTGTGTGATACTACAACCAAGTAGAAGAGATTTAAACTCAAAATGTGTGAGACTTACAAACATGTTAATTTGTTGATAGGTTTTAAAATATAGTCTTCAAACCCATATTGACATAGAAATTACTGCAACCAATATAGTAAATAATGAAACTAAATTGTATAGCATAGTCTCTCAAAGTACATGGTTCAAATTCAATTACATGCACTAATTAATACAACTATTACATACAATGATCAAAGAGATTCAATGAACATGTGCATGTGTAGGAACCTCTAGATATTGGAACATTTTATTAAGAACATATTTCATACAAATTGATGCATGTGCAACATGTATTTTAAATATATTTAGCTTAGTTCTTGGTACATAAAATCTAGATCCTCTCTATCATTTATTATCTCTAAAATTCTTTCATGGTCTTCAATACTCTGTTGGCAAGAGACACTGTGTGGCTTCATAAGTGTTGTCATTGATGGCAATAAAGTCTATCCCACACATCCGCAGTACATAATATGCCTATACCGGAAGTCAGATTGAAGATTGTTTTGGTCCGGTGGACAGAACAGAGTATGTAACATGGTCCAACAATTAGGTCCGGATCTCCCAGATGGTGCAACTCAGTAAGTTGCAGACTTGGATAAGTCAAGAGGGGTATCATGACTATTGTATTCCAGAGATTTAGCCTCTAGTGATAAAACATGAAAAAGATATGAGCATCTGAGTGTTGGGTTCCAGTCAAGTAGAGCAGACAGAGGAAGAACTGACTGACAAAGTATCAGACTTCAATCCGAATGTGTAAAAGGTGTTGATCAAGCAATTTGTGGCATTATACATTATTGGCTGACATGATTAATGACTTATATCCCTAATTTTTTTATGTGCATCATTAATCAAGTATGGATTCAGCCGACAAAATAGTAACTTGCAAATATCCTAAGTGTTCTTCCTGATGACTAGGAAATTGTTGGAGATCCTTGGAGCAGATATATATACCCATCAGATTCAGGCTTGTGAGTGTGTGGTGTATGTGGTATGGATCAAATAAACACAGGAAGAAGTGTGAAGACAAAGATCTAATCTGGAATATGACATAAGAGTGATATTGAGTAGAGGAAGAATGAAATGTGCCAAATCGGTATATAGTGCCTAACCAGAACTGAATTCTTGCATGTATGGATGTTGTTCATTAGTTCAAATACTTTAGTATCATCTATAATCTTTTGTAGATAGTGTGTCTCCTGTAGGCAGTGGGCCTCTTGTGAGCAGTGTGCTCAAGTAGTGAGCCCTAATTGGCAAGTGCTATTTTGTACTCTTTTATTCTTTTAACAGAGAATACAATCTTGGGTTAGTCACCCTGTGGTTTTTCCCTTAATAGGGTTTCAACATAAAAATCCTTGTGTTATGTGTGTTAATTTCACTTCTGTTCTTATGGTTGCTTATGCTTTCATGTTTTGATATATCACTGAATACTAAGATAAGAAAAGAAAGTAAAAGTAAGGAAATTTTGAGCTAACTGATTCACCCCCCCTCTCAGTTATCTGCCTTGTTTCCAACAATTGGTATCAGAGCTAAGTTCCTCAGAAAAAGTTTAACAACTTGAGGAAGATCTGGGAATCTCAATGGATGAATATGGTATGAAAGAACAACTACATTCTACCTTGGATGATCTTGAACAATCCTAGTCTAAAGTTAATAATTTAAGAGAATGACTTAAGAAGGTTGATGATTTCATCAATGAGCTAAAAGAAAAACTCAATATCTCCATGAAAAAGAGAAAGGAACTTCTTCAAAAGTTGGCAAATCAAAATGAAACCAATAATATTGATGAGGATCTGAATGAGAAAACTAAGCTATGTGAGAAGCTGTCAAAAGAAGTCATTATGATAAGACATGAAATGGAATCAGGGGTTATAAAATTCACCCAAGAAATTGAAGAGAAGAGAAAGACTAAAAATAACCTAAAACAATCCCTCAAGGAGAAAATAGAGGACTCCCACAAAATGGACAGAATAATCAGATATCTTGAATCTAATCTTGAAGAAGCCAGATACAATGAAGAACAACTTGAGAGCCAGATTGACACTCTTAAACAAGATCTTCAATCTGTAAATGAATACAAAGAAAAATTCAAGATAAGCTCAGTCCAACTTGAAGTTCTTCTTGAAAGTCAAAAGAGGGTAGATGATAAGCATGGCTTGGGATATGAGAAAGGTGAAAGCTCTAGATCTGGTCAAAAGAACTTTGGATCAGGAAGTCAAAGAAACAGGCCTAGAAGATCTCCGGTAAGGCAACCAAATGTCCAAAGATATCCATCTTTCAATGGATACTGCTTCAATTACAACAATTTTGGTCATAAAGCAACTCAATGTAGGAACAGAATAAATCAGAACAATCCATCCTTCTCTGGTCAATGTTTTAGTTGCAAAAGGTATGGTCAAAAATCTCATGAATGTAGAAATATGTAAATAAACAATTCTTTCAATGGTAGATGCTTTACATGCAATAGAATGGGGCATATGGCTAATCAGTATAGATCAAGAGGATATCAATCAAATAAGCAAGGAAATGTTGTGTGTTACAATTGAAATAAATCTGGTCATATAGCTAGATTATGTAGAAGCAGAAATCATGATGGTAAAGGACCGGTGAAACATGATTAGAAACAAGACAAAGGCAAAGGTAAAGTGAATGTGGATGAGATTCAGAAGGAGATGAGAAAGACTTGGGTAAAGAAGAATGTGATGAACATTGGTGATGGGTCTGCACCAAAATCCGGTGCTAATAATCCCTCCAAAAATTAAAAAGTGAGCTCTAGCTCAGGGGGAGCTACAGAGAAGATCAAATTCCCCCAACCAGTTAGGAAATGTCTAAATTGGGCACATTGAGTAAACATCTGATGTTACAGATTAAAGGGTTCTTAGAGAATCTTCCAAAGAGATTTTAGTCAGAATGTGAGAGGTCTGCATGAAGATTCAAAAGGTTTATGACCACTTGAGTAGATCCGGTTCTAGCAACCATCCAGTGTTAACAGAGCAATGAAAATTGATCCGGTATGATCTGTAAATACAATATTCTGATCTGTGGATTCAGAGGAAAGTCTTTAAGACACATGTGTGTTATCAACACACTAAGGTACTAGTTTGAAGATCCGCAAGATGATTCATGAAAAGCTCACTTGAGAAGTAGGGTAACCGGATGACTTAAAAGTTTGTGCATTTATTACAATGGTGAATTAGGTTTTGTGGAAGGATAAAAGGGTGTTCATTTGTCATTTGTGAATACTTTGCATTCAAAAATGAAGAAGAAAGAAGAGCTCTGAGAAGAGATCCTACAGAACATTCAAGTAGAAACCAAAGATCGAAATCAATCAAAAGTTTCGCTTCGATAGTTGTAACAAACCCTAAGGCACGTAAAGGTATTTCTTTTCTACGAAATCTCTTCAAAATTTGTCAATTAGAATGGCTACTCCGATGGTTGTTAATATCTCCGAAAGGCCAAGACCAAAATTCAAGAAACACCCTTACAAATCACTAGAAGTTGAACCCTTGGGTGCATTTTCCAGTGCTTCGTACGGTGTCCTGCATGTAGAAGATATTAGGGTTTATATTCATGCAAACATCAAATATTTTGGAGACTCAAAATTGATCGACATCTATCAAAAATAGTTAATAGATGAGAATTTTGACCTCAGACCTGAATTCAAGACCCTAAAGGACAAGCACTTTGAACATTGCGTACATTTTCCATCTTTTGCAAAAGACGAATGGGTCCAGTATGTTCTAAGTAGGATACATGACAACTTTATGTTGCTAATGAGCCCATCCAAGATAACCAAATATGCCATCAAAGTTGTGACCGGACTGCATTCAACTGGTAGGTTGCGCACACTCAAATCTATAAAGAACCAAACGGTAACTAAAGCCACCAGATCAAAATATGACAAGAGAGCAATGAGTATAGATGACATCACGGATCTGGATGTCAAATTTGTATCAATGATAATTGGTTACAAAATCTACCACTCAAGTAGGGAAAATTTTGTGTCTGGTATAGCAATCTATGCTGCATATCAGATGCTGAAAGAAAATGTAGATTATGATCTGTGCGAACTTCTATTGAATCAACTTGATGGAAATTTTGTAGAAGATCAAGAAAGATAAGAAAAACTCTTTCAAATATGGAAGTCTAATATTGTGGTTGTTTTTCTACTATATGAATGAGCTACCTAGAGCAAAGAGTTGGGTTTGGCAAAATGATAAACCTGTTGCAATTCAAATCAGAGATTACATGTATGGACTTGGTGATGCTCAAGCCCAAAACATAGCTCTCTAGGGCTACTTCAAGAGTTTCTAAAGCATGATGCATGCTAGAGAAAGAATACCAAAGTCAATAGTTGAGAAATACAAAGATAAGGTTTGCTTCATGGTTGACACAGATCAATGCCTAATGGAGGCAGTCGAGCCAAGAACTGTGTGGATAATGCCCATGGGATATGAGGTCGATGAAAACATAGTGGAGGTACATGTTCAACACTTGTTGAGCCAACCTAAAGACACTGAAGCAGAAAGGTTTGGCACCTTTGAAGAGCTAAACATAAAAATACATATTGAATTAAGGTAGCCTGAGACAAAGAGAAAAGTAAGAAAGGAAGTTGAAGAACTTGCCAAGAATTTTGGCATATCAAAGGAGGCAGTAGATGCCAATAGAAAGAAAATAGAGAAGACAGAAAAAGAAAGACAAGAAGTAAAGAAAGAAAGCATTCCAGTGGAAGTCTCCTCCCGGACAAGATCTTCCAAGAGGTATGCTCCTGTCACTCCTAAAAGCTCAAGGACTACCAAACCGGAAGTCAAACCATTCGGCAAAGGAGAAAAGAGAATGAAGACCAAGGCCACAAGAACATATGTGAGCCAAAAGGATGATGAAGAGATAGAATCAGATGAGGAAATCAGGAAAATGAAGAAGAAAAGAACTTCTGGGAAGTCCTCTGGTAGCAGAAATGAGGAAGAGAAAACAAAGGAATTTGTTGAAAAACCCACTCTCTCAGTTGAAGATGTCATCAAATCAGTCACCATGGATGGGAATCTGTAGCCAATGACAGAATTCTACAATGAATACAATGATGCAGACAAAAGAATACATGAGGAGGCAAGTGTTAGGTATTTGAACATCTATAACAAAGCCTTCATTGAAATAATTTCATTAATTCCTAAGAGACTAGAAGAAGTACTAGAGCTAAGAAAAGAGAATGCAAAGGTAAAAGACTTGGAGATCCGAGAGCAGATACTGATATAGTTATGTCCTTCTATCACTCCAAAGCAAATGAACATGGTTTTCAAGGACAGTAAAGATGATTTCTGGAGCAAGTCCAAAATGAATAAACTCATGCTTGGAGAAACTGACCAAATAGCTCATGAAACAAAAGAAATTCTTTGGAAATCCTTGAAAAGGTTTAATCTTCCCATTGTAGAGGAAGCAGATGAAGAACCTTCTACCATGGATGTTGAAGGATTAAAAGAAATTAATGAAGAATTCTCTGACAAGGATGTCAAAGGATTAAAGAAAATAGATGAAGAGAAATATGAAGACTTAGACTCCTCTGTTCTGGAAGAGGAAGTTCACAAAGCAGAAAACATTGGTAATGTCACTCCTCTGGATCCCATAGTTGCCAAGACAAATCATCTCGGCACTGAAGAAGAAGAGGAAGGAAGAAAAGAAGAGAAGGAGAATCAAGAGAAAGAGGGTAAGACAAAAGAAGAAGAACAAGCAAAAAAGTATTGATGACACATCCAAACCAGTCATTCTTGACATTTCTAAAGGAAAGAAGTTTGAATCACTAGCAAGAGAGACTGTAGAGACAGTGCAGAATTTCTTGGACAAAGAAATGATGGAGCTTGATGAACCTAAGTTGATTCAAGGGCCACTGAATTTGGTGTCTCTCTCCGGTTCAGATAATGAAGATAGCATCTTTTGCTCAAGCCAAAGCAAAAGAAAAACTTCTAAAATCTCACATGGAGGACAGTGAACTGCTGAATATTGCATCTGGTGTACTAGAGAAGATCATGCCCACATATCAAAAGGATACATCTACCTCTCCATCCAATAACTTGAAAAACTTGGTTAATTATGTCAATTCTCACTTTGAATCTTTAGAAAAATTGGCAGAAACTAAGGTTCGAAAGGAGTTCTTGGGAAACAAATTTAGTGAAGTACAAGGACTAATTGCTAATGATAGAAGAACCTTAGGCATTGGCATAAAGAGCCTTGAAAATGCTCTTAAGGATGGTGGAGACTTATACAAATTTTGTTTAACTTGGCCTAAAGTGATAGAAGACATTGAGAAGAAAGTGAAAGAACAAGAAGGAAAACTGTCAAGTTTATCTCAGAATTTTTATCCCCTTACTACCTCTCTGGTGAATCATGAATGCCAAGCTATTGTTATAATAAATGAAATAAAGAAACTGGTTAAAGAGAAAAATAACATAATTGATAGAATGAGCACGAGCTCAGAGGGATAATCATCCCTAAGTTAGAGGCAATGCATGATGCCTTGACAGATGCACAAAGTACAGCCCAGACCAGTGATCCAATAGATTTAAAGAGGACAGAAGCATATGCATTTTTGTTAAGTGGACACATCTCCATTTTGGATAGAATGAAGAGGAGTTGGACCATAGAGATTGTACAGTTGAAGATAACCTTTGCGGATATACTTAAGTATATGTAAGTATAACATACGGCCATGTATATACATATACGGCCATGTATATAATAGTTTTTGCACAATTTTGTATGCAGATTCCACCCTTTTCCACTAATGTCAAAGGGGGAGTGAAGAGTAGTGAAAAATGAGGAATCCAGCAAAGGGGGAGCACCGGTAAAGCAGTGTAAAAAAATAGAGCACAAGCAAAGGGGGAGTTACTGCGACACTTAGTCATTTTTCACTAAGTGTTGCCATCAATGCCAAAGAGGGAGATTGTTGGCAAGAGACACTGTGTGGCTTCATAAGTGTTGTCATTGATGGTAACAAAGCCTATCCCACACATCCGTAGTACATAATATGCCTATACCGAAACTCAGATTGAAGATTGTTTTGGTCTACTGGATAAGAACAGAGTATGTAACATGGTCTGATAATCAGGTCCGGATCTCTCAGATGGTCCAACTCAATAAGTTGCAAACTTGGACAAGTCAAGAGGGGTATCATGACTATCGTATTCCATAGATTTAGCCTCTAGTGATAAAGCATGAAAAAAATATGAGCATCTAAGTGTTGGGTTCTAGTCAGGCAGAGCAGATAGAGGAAGAACTGATCGACATAGTATTAGACTTCAATCTGGATGTGTAAAAGGTGTTGATCAAGCAATTTGTGGCATTATACATTATTGGCTGACATGATTAATGACTTCTATGCCTAAGTTTTTGATGTGCATCATTAATCAAGTATGGATTCAGCTGACAGAACAGTAACTTGCAAATATCCTAAGTGTTCTTCCTACCGACTAGGAAATTGTTGGAGATCCTTGGAATGGATATATATACCCATCAGATTTGGGCTTGTGAGTGCATGTTGTATGTGGTATGGAGAGAATAAACACAATAAGAAGTGTGAAGACAAAGATCTGATCCAGAATATGACAGAAGAGTGATATTGAGCAGAGGAAGAATGAAATGTGCCAAATTGGTATATAGCGCCTAAATGGAACTGAATTCTTACATGTATGGATGTTGTTCATTAGTTCAAATACTTTAGTATCATCTGTAAGCTTTTGTAGATAGTGTGTCTCCTATAGGCAGTGGGCCTCTTGTGAGCAATGTGCTCGGGCAGTGATCCCTAATTGGTAAGTGCCATTTTGTACTCTTTTATTCTTTTAATAGAGTATACAATCTTGGGTTAGTCACCCTGTGTTTTTTCCCTTAACAAGATTTCCATGTAAAAATCCTTGTGTTATGTGTGTTAATTTCACTTCTGTTCTTATGGTTGCTTATGCTTTCATGTTTTGATATATCACTAAATACTAAGATAAGAAAAGAAAGTAAAAGTAAGGAAATTTTGAGATAACTAATTTACCCCCCCCTCTTAGTTATCTGCCTTGTTTCCAACATACTCAACTTCCATTTTTGTTGGCTACATCCTATTTTTTGCAAAGTTTCCAAATTTAACCGTGTTGCTATAACTAAGTGACTATAATGTAGAACCTTTTGTCCTGGCAAATAATCAACAAATATAATACCACTTTTATCTATCTTCATTTGTTGATAATAAGTACCTTCAACCACTACAGATCCAATGGGATACTCTTGTCCATCACCATCTATCATAGATTCTGTCAACTTGCATTTTGGTTGTGTGCATCTGAGTGGATAGTAATCTACACCTTTGGTATTATTAGGATCTGCAATCACAACAAAGATATCTCCTACAACGGAACCAAATGGTAAAAAATGTTGCTGAGCGGAGCTCTGGTGCGAGTTAGGGCACGCGTGCCCTAGCCTCGTCTATTTTTTCGCGCCTGTGTGTGTTTGGCGGGTCTTTGCTGCTCGCGGGGGGATCTTTCTGAGTGCACAGGGGTCTGGAGGGGCTTGGGCAAGGGTGTGAGCTCCTCCCCTTCGTGGTTGGACGCTGGTAGGGTGGCTGTCAGGTGCGTGGGTCACCTGGATGGGGGTTGCGCAGCGGCTGGGGCTTTTGAGCCGTCTTCCTTGCCTCCTTCCCTCTTTTGCCTAGCGTGTGGGCTCTTCTTGCCATGGAGTATCAGGGTTTTGCTTCTCCCCTGGATTTGGAGATGGGAGATCCTTCCTCTCTGATGCATGCCAACACCAAGGATAGGACTGAGCTTCCTCTTTCTGGAGAGGGTACCTCCTCTTCAAAAGGGCCGCTTCGAATTTAAAAAGTCAATGGATGTTTGGAGCGAGCGGAAGATCGACCTGTTTTGGTTATTCAACCTAAGCAAGTTTCAGAGGATGTTGAGTACTGGTGCAAGCATGCTCTTATCTGCAAATTTTTGGGCCTTCATCTTTCTCTTCCCATGTTGGAATCCTGGGCACGTCAGGTTTGGAACCCTAAAGGAGATATGGAGATCATTTTAGCAGCTAATAACTACTTTCTGGTTATTTTCTCAAGCATGTCAGATAGGAATAGGGATTTTGAAGGTGGCCCTTATTTTTTTAACCAGGTTGGGCTCTTCATCAAGCCTTGGCATATGGGCTTCAACTCTGCTGAAGAGATCCCTTCGCAGGTGCCTGTGTGGGATCGCTTGCCGAGGCTTCCGTTGGAATTCTGGAGGGAAGATATCCTCCATTCAATCTCTTTGCTTCTTGGGAAACCTGTCGGATCGGCTTCACAGACTCAAGACCGTAAGGTAATTTCTTTTGCTCGTATTTGTGTCAAAGTTGATTTGAATAATCCATTACCAGACTCTATGGAAATTTGCATGGGTTCTTCCTCCTGGATCCAACATCTAGATTACGAAACCCTACCATTCAGATGCTGAATTTGCCATGAATATGGGTATCTACACCGCAGATGTCCCAGATTGAAATCTTCCCCCATGTCTGCCTCTGGACCTCCTAGGATGGACAAGGGGAAAGCTCCAGTGTCGGATGGGCCTGTTGATAAGGAGGGATTTACCCCAGTTACTTCTCAGAATAAAGGCAAAGGCAAGAAGAGATCCTGGATGGATAGACAGAATGATGGCACATTTAATCGGTTTGAGGTTCTTGATAGCGTAGTCCAAGAAGATGGTATTCTGATAGAGCCCTCTTCTGGGGTTAAAGGTCAGGAAGAGATTCAGGTGGTGGAGGCGAAGGAGGAAGAGCTCATTCTTCCGTCAGGGATTCATCACGCTGGTCAGCCGGCTTTGGACTTGCTTCCTCAAGTTCAGAATATTGGTGGCCTCCAGGAGTCATAATCTCCGGTGGGTACTGTTGGTTTGTCTCCTCGCCCCCAAGTTACGAAGGGGTCTACGGATCCTGTGAAGGGGGCTAAGGCTCCTCCGGCCTTAGGTTTGCATCAAAAATCTTTCAAAAAGGGGCCTCTAGATAAACAGTCAAGGAGTGGAAGGAAAACTGATCAAGAGAAGGTTAAGATTATGGGTGATACTCTGGTTGAGTCTAGGTCTGTGAAACCCATTGATTCCCACTTCTCCCACCCCCCTAAATGATAGTTTTATCTTGGAATGTAAGGGGTTTGAACAGCATCCCTAGACAAAAGGCTATTCGCAGATTAATTGAGTCTCAGGCTCCGGATGTAGTTTTTATACAGGAAACCAAGCTTATAGTGGATGGTTTGAATAATTGTGCTCCACGTATCTGGCCCCAAGGCTACTGGCAGGGGGTGGGGGCTTTGGGCAGTTCTGGGGGGGTGGCTTCCTTCTGGAACCCGAGGAAAGTTTCCCCCTTATGGTGGGTTTCTAGTCGGTCCTCCATCTCTATGGTGGCCTCCATGTTTGAAACTGGTGAAAGATGTCTTTTCTCTAATATTTATGCTCCTACTGATCTTCCAGGTAAGACTCAGCTTTGGGATCATAGCTACTTTGTCCGTTCTCTGGACCTGTTTCTCCCATGGATGTTGGCAGGTGATTTTAATGCTGTTATTAGTATGGAGGAAAAACAAGGAGGGTTAGCCAGGCTTGATTCTTCTTCTCTTTTGCTCAGAGATAATATTGGTTTCCTTAACCTTGTTGACGTGAAGCCAATCAATGGAGTTTTTACTTGGAACAACAGGAGGTGTGGTGATGAGACTATCTTAGAACGGCTAGATAGATTTCTGGTTTCCTGTTATTAGATGAGCAGCAGGTGGACTACCAGTTCTGAAATCCTGGATTGGAGGGGATCCGATCACTGGCCGATCAAACTCTGTGCCTCCTCTTATGGGGTCACTAAAAATCCTTCTTTCAAATTTCAATTGATGTGGCTACGAGAGCAATCTCTTTGGGATCTTGTGCTGGACTGGTGGTACGAAGGGCTTCCTGCCCATGGGAGGGCCATGTACACTTTTAGTAAACGGCTTCAATATGTGAAGTATCGACTTAAGAGGTGGAATTATCAATGCTTTGGGAACTTGCATGCTCAGAAGCTTGCTGCTCAGTCCAAGCTAGATAGTATCACTCGTCAGATTCGAGACTATGGGCTATCCTCTGACCTTCTGAATGCTGAATCCCTAGCCCTTAAGGGCTTAGAAGAGTGGGAGCTTCGGGAGGAGATTTTCTGGAAGCAAAAAGCTTGGATTGATTGGCTTCAGGAGGGGGATAGGAACACGGCTTTTTTTCATAACTCGGTTAAGGCCCGTAGGCAGGGGAACTCTATTTCCACTCTTGTCTCGAGTGATGGGACTCAACTCTCGTCCTATGGTGAAATTTCCAAGGAAGCTGTCACCTATTTTTCTAATCTTTTTTCCAGGGAGGATATTGCTGCCAGATCTGAAGAGCGGGCTATCTTGGATTGTATTCCTTGCTTGGTCTCGGATGAGATGAATAGGGCTCTTTTGAGTCCAATCTTGTTACCTGAGTTGGAGAAAGTTGTGTTTAGTATGAAAAAAGGAAAAGCTCCTGGCCCCGATGGGTTTCCGATTGAGTTCTTCCAGGAATTTTGGGAAATAATAAAGTCTGATCTCCTTGAGGTGGTTCAGGAATCTCTTAGGAACAAACAAATGCTTAAGTCTTTGAACTCTACTTTTCTGGCTCTCATACCTAAGAAGGAAGGGGCTAATCGGATGGATCGGTTTAGGCCTATTGCCTTATGCAATGTCACCTACAAGATCATTACCAAGTTGATTGCTGAGAGACTCAAACCCATCCTTGGTGCTTTGATTTTTGCTGAGCAGGGAGGTTTTGTGGACGGGCGACAGATTTTGGATGGTGTCGTGATTGCTACGGAGGTTATTCACTCTATGGCTTCCTCTAAGGAGAAGGCGATGTTCATTAAGCTTGACATGGCTAAAGCTTATGATTGGGTGAGCTGGGAGTTTCTTCAGAATATCCTCTTGACTTTTGGCTTCAACGAGGAATGGGTGAGCTGGGTTCTCAGTTGTGTAACCTCGTCCTCCTTCTCTGTTCTTCTTAATGGGGATTCTTCTGATTGGTTTAGTGCTTCTTGGGGTCTTCGGCAAGGGGACCCTCTGTCCCCGTATCTTTTCATTATCATGGTGGAGGGTCTTGGTAGATTTATTAAATCTCAGGTGCGGCTGGGTCTTCTTCACGGTTGGAGCTGGACCAATGATCTCCCTCCCTGTTCTCACCTTCAATTTGTGGATGATACTGGACTGATGGGCTTGGCTAGAATTAGCGAGGCAGTGAACTTCAGGAGAACTTTAGATATCTATTTGAGAGCTTCTGGTTAGCGTATCAATGATGACAAATCTTCCATCTATTTCTTTAATACTCCTCGTCTCATTTAGAATAGGATTGCCAGGATTCTTAGATTCCAAATTGGTTCTCTTCCCATGATGTACGTGGGGACTCCTTTGGCTCTGGGATCTCAGCGTCAAAATTTTTGGCAGGGGATTTTAGATAAGTTCCGGAGTAAGGTTAGCCATTGGACTCACAGATGGCTCTCATCTGCTGGTAGAGTGCTTCTCCTAAAAGTTGTGGTGCAGTCTCTCCCTATTCACAGGTGTTGTGTGCAGATTCCTCCTGCATCCTTTATGAGGGAGTTTGATGCTCTTTCCCGGCAATTCCTTTGGTCGGGCAACCTTCTTTCCTCGAAATGGAGTTTAGTCAAGTGGGAGTCTGTCTGTAGGCTGAAACATGCTGGAGGCCTTGGCCTCAGGTCTATGGCTCTTGTGGTTATGGCTTTGGCGGCTAAGCTGTATTGGAGATGTTGTAATAGCCACGATCAGGATTGGGCGAAGATTCTTGCTTGCAAGTATGTTCCTGGGGTTGAGAGTCGGGATGTGCCACGGATTGCTTTGTTGGGCAAAGGCTCTTGCATTTGGGATACTCTTAAGAAGGGAGCTCAGCTTGTTCAGAGTGGTCTTTTCTGGATCTGTAATAATGGTTCTGATGCTCTTTTTTGGTTGGACTCTTGGGATGGCCACCCTCCCATTCTATCTAGTTTCCCTCAACTTTTGCCTCTTGGCTAGATGTTCTCTGATGCTAGTTGGAATAAGGTGGAGCATTTTAAAATAGTTAAGCGGATCAGTCATCTGGAGGTGTCTTGCTGGAAGGATCCGCAGGAGTGGCCTGTGGGTGGCTCTGATGAGGATCGTGCTACTTTGTGTAAGGTCTTGGAGGGCAGGCTTTGTAGCACTCTGAAGGAGAGGGACAAGTTGGCTTGGAGCCCTAGCCCAAAAGGGAATTATACTGTTGCTCAGGGTTATGCTGTGCTTGATAGGAATTTATATGGGCCTTCAGAGGTGCCTTGGTGGAGGAAGGTTTGGAACAACTTTTCTTGGCCCAAGTGTAACTTCTTTTTATGGTTGGTTGCCCAAAAGAAATGTCTCACTAGGGAGAATCTTCGTAAATGGGGGTTTCAGGGACCTTCCATTTGTTTTCTTTGTTGGCGCAGTGAAGAATGTTCTTCCCACTTGTTCTTTCATTGCCCCTTTTCTCGTGAGATTTGGCACAGATGGTGGGAGGCTTGGCATCATGGGTGCATTCATGTTTCCTCTCTTATTGAGATTTGGGAGAGCCTAGGCAGGCCTACTGCGAAGACGCCTTTTCTTCAGGTGGCCTGGTGCATTGGGCCCATTTTCATTTTTTGGAACCTATGGCTGGAAAGGAACCGTAGAGTTTTTTATGATTCCAGATTGGATACTAGTCAACTGTGGACAAAGATTATCAGTAGGCTCCAGGAGACTATTTCTGCTAAATGTGATATGTCTGAAAGTATTGATCCTGGGGATGTTGCAGTTGTGCGGGATCTAAGCCTAGGTGTTAATAGTAGGGGGTGCTGTACTAGTCTTATGCCACGACATGTCAAGAAACGGGTTTGTCGTGATGGGAAGTGGGCACCTCCTCCAGATGGAGTCCTGAAGGTTAATACTAATGGCTCTTCTCGTGGGAATCCTGGGCATGCTGGTATTGGGGGTATTGGTAGAAGTAAGGATGGGGATGTTATTTTTTGCTTCTCTGTCTACAAAGGGCATCGCTCTAATAACCTGATGGAGGCCCTCGCTATTAAGATTGCTATTGAGCGGGGTTGCTCTCTTGGCTGGAGGAGGATTATCTGTGAGTCAGACTCTCAAATTGTTGTGGATATGTTGAACAACCAGAGATTGGATGGTGTTAGTTGGCATTTAGCTTCGATGGTCAGACAAATTTTAAGTGTTTGCAATTCCTTAGAATCAGTCTCTTTCTGTCACATCCCTAGAGAATGGAACAGCGTGGCTGACTGCTTGGCAAAGTGGGCCTTGGAGAAAGGGGATGGCTGGGATATCAGTGGTAGGAATGAGTTACCTTCTGATTATCTGGGGATTCTAGAGAGATTTTTATTGGATGACATGACTATGTAGTGTTGTTGTTTGTCTGTTGGCTGTTGTCCTTTCAGTTGAGCCTATGGCTCTTGCCTTGTTTCTTGATTTGGATTGAATAAAAAAAATTTCCCCCCTTTTTTTTAAAAAAAAAAAAGATATCTCCTACAACAAATACATAGATTCAAAAGTCAAATCAAATACAAGTAGGTAGACAATTTAGACAAAACTTCACTATTTAAATAATCAATATACATGTAAATTCACTATTTGAATAACAATATACATGTAAATAGTTTATTTACCTGCAACAACTAGATCGGATACACGTTCAAAATTAGCTGAATATAAAGGATCATGGAGATCTATATTATCATCTTCATAAGGAGACATTGAAACTAATTGTTTCATCTCCCATTCTAAAACATATCCATCAATAATATGTTGACATTGTAGAACATTTGCATTTTTCTCAATGCAATCAACACAAAAACATGATTTTTCTCTAATTTGGATTGCAAGTGGTTTACTATGTCCAGTCATCATCACTTGATGGAGTCTTCTAATACCAACAATCTGTTGACTATAGAGATTTGATTGATCGATATCTACAATCATGGAAATTTAAATTTGTATGAACAAAAAATGTACATGTACTAAAGATAAATAAATGTATATCTGCAAGAATTACAAGAAATACCTTTGACTTCCCAAAAATAGTGTTTGGTACTTATTGAGCCACTTTTTCCTTCACGAACCCCAAAATGAGTCTTACACCATTCAAAAATTTCTTTTGCAATACAAATGGTGTTACCAGCAAGCTCATGTTGGCAAAGTGCATGCTTTACACATGCACAAGCTCCGTTATGCTCACATTTTCCATGTCCACTTTCAAAAAAATTCCACACAAATTTTATGGAACGTCTTGCATGTTGTTGGCTCAACCAATTAAATGCTTTAGAGGATTTGAATTATCCTATAAAGTAAACAAATGAACATTAAAAGTTGTTTAAAAGTTAGAAATAATTCTAAAAATTTTGAAATATTTAATAAATTCAACATTTACTAGCACATCCATCTGACCAAATCTAATGACTTGAAGCATGTATGCCACATTGTCTCAGATCATTAAAAAAATTCTAAAACAATGGGCTACATAACTTTTGTCATGACCAGTATCATCACTGATATAAAAATGAACCTCTTTGATAATATTCTGTTCATGCGGGCTACTTTGTACACCATCCAGTTGCAACTCAGCATGTCTATAACAAACATGTACAAAGATTGCAACTTGCTCTAAATGATAATATTGAATTTGAATCTTTGTTTGAGGACTAAATGTATAGTTCTCAGCAAAATCCACAACCGAAAGAATACAACATTGTGGAAAATAATTCTTTGACTCATGAAACTGATTTGTCTGCCATCTTGTACCATGACAATGTTGGATGTGCAGATACATAAGACTATAAAATTTATTCAAAAACTCATTGCAAGGCAATTCACTTTCTTTCATAATTTTGTTTTTTAATTCCACTCCTAATCTGGTTGTGTATTTCTCATATTCAAATCTCTTCCATATAATTTCCATTGATTGATCAATATTTTTGATCGAAAGAAGCTTCTTCATATCTCCACAATTTTCTCAACTATTTTTGATACATTGCACACTAAATTCATCAGAACCTTTTTTTTTCACATAAGAGGGACTTCATAAATTGTGTTGTACTTGCATGGATGATAACATCTAGATGAGTCATTACCATCAATTTTTTATATGATTGAAGATTTAGATGAAATTCCACGTGATTTCGACAACAACAAGTTTCATGCACTTTATTTATGTGTACAAAATAGGGATGCAACTTTTTGAACACCCTTTGAGATATCTTTACCTATGGAGATTCTTATTTGAATGCTTCAAAACATTCACTCTATGTTGTATCTATAAAATGTTTTGGATGATGATACGTTTTGCCATCTTCACCTATTACTTGTATAGTATCCCTTCTATTAGAGGAAACATGAGAGTGGTTGATCCAATATTCAATGACTTGTTTCTTTACATCTTCTGGGATTCTATCTTTTCTGGGAACCCTGACAATATTTACCCAATTTTTTTCTATGTTTTATTAAAGCTTATTTCGCTTTGAAATATATCTTTGAACAGTTTTCCTAGATACATGCAGTAACTTTCCAACTGCTTTCACCTATCTCATCAGTGATAGTTTTTAACTTGAAATCACGGTCATCAATGCCCTACGTGTTGCACTTAAATCACATGTTCTACTTGTACTTTGAATAGAGTTCAAAGCTTCTTGCAAGTTTTCAACTATTATGTTTTTTGCTAGATTTATTTGTTTCTCCCTATTATCAACCCCTAGCAACTCCAAAACAGGGGTCATTTTTTTTGCCTAAATAACTTAGCACATAATTGTGCTCTTCCAATCAGAGATTTGTCTTCAAAAAATTCATCCCAAATTCTTTTGGAATGAAGTTTTATTGCACTATCAGGTAGCATTTCCTAGGGTAAAATCTTACTAAAATGCACATCTTCAACTAAATCTACTAGATTTTCCATATCCTTAAAATATGTTATGTTCTCAATTTCCTCCTCGATCACAATGTTTTTTGCACCTTGTTCAATTTCTTCTTCGATTTGATCAAACCCAAGATGTTCTTTCTCTTGTTCATTAGTAATTTGATCTTATGCTTCTTGACTATGTTCAACCAATCCTTCTAAGGTTGAATTTCTCTCAATTCTTCTCCTTAGATTTTTATCTTCGTCATACCTTCTTTGATCAAAAATCCTCGACCTATTCCTTTTGTTCCCCATCAAAAATTACCTTTTAATTTGAGCCTTTACAAATATGTATAAACCCTAATTAACAAATAATCAATGAAACCACAACATTTCTGATTTCCAAGATTGTCTTACAGCGCGAGGAAAGAGCATACGCAGATATGGATAAGGAAGTTCACATAAACCACACTATTTCTAATTTCCAAGATCGTCTTATGATGCAAGGAAAGAGCATACACAGATATGGATGGAGAAGTTCACATAAATTTAAGTTTATTTTTTGTTAATTTGTATTGATTTTTTTGTTATTAATCTAGGAGTTATTTTTGTATAGTATTTGTCAATTTTTAGAAACCCTAATTAACAAATAATCAATGAAACCATACCGTTTTTTATTTCCAAGATCATCTTATGACGCGAGGAAAGAGCATACATGGATATGGATAGGGAAGTTCACATAAATTTAAGTTTATTTTTTGTTAATTTGTATTGATTCTTTTGTTATTAATCTAGGAGTTTTTTTGTATAGTATTTGTCAATTTTTAGAAACCCTAATTAAAAAATAATCAATGAAACCACACGGTTTCTGATTTACAAGATCATCTTAGGACGCAAGGAAAGAGCATATGCGGATATGGATGGGGAAGTTCACATAAATCTAAGTTTATTTTTTGTTAATTTGTATTGAATTTTTTGTTATTAATCTAGGTGTTTATTTGTATAGTATTTGTCAATTTTTAGAAACCCTAATTAACAAATAATCAATGAAACCACACCATTTCTAATTTTCAAGATTATCTTACAACACGAGGAAAGAGCATACATGGATGGGGAAGTTCACATAAATTTAAGTTTATTTTTTGTTAATTTGTATTGATTTTTTTGTTATTAATCTAGGTGTTTATTTGTATACTGTTTGTCAATTTTTAGAAATCCAAATTAACAAATAATTAATGAAACCCTACTTTAAATCAATTAAACCCTAATTAAAAAATTCAATTAAAACCCTAAAATAGTATTTTAAAAATTTAAACCGAAATAAAAATTGAATTAAACCCTAAAATATAATTTTAAAAAAATCAAACCCTACTTAAATAAAAATTTAAACCTAACTAAAATAAAAGATTAAACCCTAATAAAATTAAATCAATTATAAAATAATAAACTTTATTATTATTTATTAAAAAAAATTACCCTTGCTTGTAAAGTTTTTGTCTTGTATTTGCCCTGTAAACTCTCTCTGCCTACTATCGTGTGCTGATGTTGTCCTGACCCTATTATTCTATATTGTATAGAATCTGCATTAAAAAATAATTATTTATAAAACTTTCTCGGGTGGATGTTGTGCTGATGTTGTTCTACCCTCATTTAACTCGCCCCGCAGGGTTACGGGTGTAACCTTACTAGGTGGAACCATACCACCTGGTAAAGTTATGCCCAAAACTACTTATGTGGCATCCTATGTGGTACTCCACCCCCCTTTCCCACAGTTTTAAAAAAAAATCATATTCTGCTATTAATTTCTTCCATTAAAATACTCTTTTTTAAAAATTGACGAATACCCTTTTGTAGTACTCGAAACATTGATTGTAGATATATGTTTTTTTCATATATTGATTTTTTTTATTATATATATATATATTTTTAAATTTATTGTAAGTAGGTTTTTCCCATCAAACATGAAGTTGATTAGAAAATAGATATCAATAGTCAAATTATATTCAAAATTTTTGAAAATTATATGGTTCACTAGATAATCGAATCCTCTCCAAGAGGGTATTTTTTTTTTTTTTTAAATTTAATGTAAAAAAGTTGACATCCCATGGAAACTACTATGTTTTGATTAAATTTGATTTTTTTAAAAAAATTAAAAAAAATTTATCAAATTTTTTTTTTTTTTTCCATGCACTAGATATTTGAGTTGACTAATTAGGAAAAAAATTTAAAGAAAAATAATTAATTTTTCTATATTTTTCTTGACATCCCATCAATGTCACTTTTTTAGAAAAATATGAGCATTTAAAATTCATCAATTAAATTTTTAAAAAAATATATCGAACTATTTTTTAAAAAATTTAAAAAATTATAAGCATAAACTACATTTAAAGTTCTGTATTTCATTAGTTTAGGTCATTTTAAAATTCATAACATACATATGACTTTTTTGACGTTTAAGTTGGAAAAATATGTTTGTGTTGGTCGTTCTCTTATAAAAGTGTGACACCGTTCTGAACTTTCACCCAAGGGCTAGGTCAAGTTGATTGGAGGCAAAGATGGAGAAGATCCCAAGAAGGGAGTTGACTTGAAAAGATCATGTGTCCAAGGAGATACAAGGCCGAGGTGAAAACTAGAGATAAAGAGACCCCAAGATTCTCAAGACGTGTAGGTAAAAACACAACTGCCTAAGAATGCTACTATTTTAGTTACCAATCCTTCCTCATCCCAAATTCATCCTCCATCACCTTTGAATTCTCCTTCTCAAACACCTCCACTACATAAATCCCCTCCCCCTTCTCCACACTAAGATGATGAAACAACAGGTATTGTTCCTAAGACTACTTTACCTCCTATTTATTCTCCTTCCATCTCTAGCCCAAGAAAGGTATCCATTATTCCTACTTCTTAATGGTTGAAGGGAGTAGTTGGTAAAAAGAGGAAATACACACAAATGGTAGGTCTTGGTTTTGATACAGTTGCTAAAATGTTACGAGTAGCAGCAACTCAACCCCAAAAGGCTCAAATTGCATCAAGGTTGATGGTAGACTCTTCTAGGGAATCAATAAATGTATAAGTAGTAAAACTTGTAGCTGATAAGAATGAAGAAGATGTAACTAAAGTTGAGTATCAGGTTTCACGAGTTGAACGTGGTCCTTTTACTCATGAAGGAGATATTCATAATTTTTAAGTTTTAGCTATAAAGCTAGTTCAAAGGACCGAGAAGGAAAAGAAAACAAGAGAACAACTTGAGGAATAAATCCATGTTTTATTACATTAAGTCTATTGTAGATACGTCCACCCAACCTTCAATTACATCATCAGCTTCTAATAATGCAAATATAAAGTATGTAAACAAAAAGATAATGGAAAGAATTGGTAAATATCAAGCATATGGTAGAGCCTATAAAGCATGAGTTAAACAAATCATTCTCAATGGCTTATTGAGAAGGTGGTGAAACTATACCAAAAAGTTGATAATAAAAAGAAAGAGATGGACTTAAACTCATTGTAGCTAAGAAAGAAGATATCATATCACAAGGCATAACTAGAGAGTTGGATGAAATGGAAAAATATGATGATTAAACATTGGTATCTCAAAAAATTTTAATTAGTCCTAAGGAATACAATGTTGTAGCATGGTCTAAAAGTTTTGAATGGAAATTGATGATTTTCAAATAGACTATTTCTGAATTGAAAAGATTGACAAAGTTATGTGATCAAATTAAGTCTAACGTCTTTGGCAAACTACTTATCTTTCAAGGTAGACATTCTAAAAGAAGATGATTCAAAAATAAAAGATGTTCAAATAATTAAAAAGCTCAAGGATATGATTTATGAAGATCTATCAAACGAATAAGTTGTCAATGCAAACACATTGAAGAAACTGGGATCTATGTCAACTATCATGATTGGATGTTGCAAAGACTTGCCAGTGTTTCCTAAGTGTATGAAAGAGGTAGATGAAACATTGGCAACTTGGAAGCTACATTTGTTGAACACCATAGTCCCAAAAGCCAAATTAATTGCACCTGTAGTAAAATAGTTCAAAATTTTCAAGGGGATTTCTTCTTCTTCAGAGTACTTGGAGGCCTCAAAAGAAAAAAATTAGGAACAACAAGGTTGACAATTTTCTCTATCTTTTATTTCACTTTATTATTATTTCAAAGATGTAAATTAAGTCATTTTTTATATGACTTAATAAAATGACTTATGTTTATAACTTTAAATTAGAAAAAGTAATGTTTTTTTAATTTTTTGTTAAAGTTGTAAACTAAAAATAGTTTCAAATTAGTTATTTGAGGGAAACCTATTTATATAAGGCTAAGATGTAAAGAAAGGACTTTTGATTCCCTCACTTTTGACAAAATCCAAAGGAGTCTTTGTGCTCTTCATTTTTAAATTTAGTAAAGGAAAGATAATGCTAGTCTATGAACCTGTATACCATTTCTTTATGATATTATCTCTTCTTACATTGAAGTTATAGCTATTGTTAGATATATTTCTATCATGTGATGAGAATATTTATCATATTTTTAGTTATTTGATTATTTTATGCAATCTCAGTTGTTCTAAAGTGGTTTACTTTTTAGCTATGAATTTGAATATCCACATGAATTATGTCTTCCATATGTTAGACAAATATTCTTCCTCTCAAACCCTAGTTGCATCTTTTGTTTAAATAAACCTTTAAAAGGGAATAAATCTTTGAATTTATCCTTGTGTTGGTCTTGAGTCTCCCCATTCCTTTTTCTAAGAGTTTGAAAGTTTTGGCCTCATATTAGCCAACTTAGGGGTTTCCCTTTATTTCTTTAAGTTTTTAGTTAGTTCACCTTTCCTACTTTCTAGTTAAAAAAACATTCCAAAAAAAAAACTTATCATACAAGGGAGTTGGCCCTCTCAAACATACAGGAAGGTTGTTAATTTAATAACAGTTTCTCCAACTATTGTAAACGTTATCACTACCCATTGGGCAAGTCAAAGTTGTTTTTAGTGATAATTGTAGTGTCAAATCTATTTACCAACAAATCCAACAAAAGCAAGAGGCTCATAATGCAAAATATTCTAGACTTAATCCACATGAATGTTCATCAAAAGACTTGGCAATGACTTAGCTGAGATCACCAAAGGGGAGCACAAATGACACCAACACACCGAAAGCCAAAGGAAAGCTTTTCTAACACCATGACACTTGCATCTCAAACATCAAGTCATGTGAATTACTAGGATTTGATTAATACATCAAACCTCACAAATTGGAGAAGAGAACCTAGTCTTTTGATTAATACATCACTTAAGGGAATCAAAGAAATGCATTTGTAGAAGTAGGGATTTCTCAAAGGGGTTGTGCAGAAAACACACTATAGATACAATATTAGAGGGATGATAAGGAACACTATAAGCCAAGGAAGAAGGTGTAATGACAACATGATGAGATGAGGGGATGACACTAATAGTATAATATTAGAAGGTAGAGAAGAGGGAATGAAACTAGTGGGATGAGAGATGAGTGGTATACTAGTAGAAGAGGTGGAAATGGCACTAGAGGATGGAACATGAGAAGTGGGGATCACACTAGAAGTGGCAACATGAGATGTATGCACTATAACAGGGTCTACCTTAAGATGAAAGGATGAAGGGTTAGTGAAAGAGGAAAAGTGGGTGGGTAGTGAGAAGATGCACCATGCAAAGACTTAGAAGAGGCTATCATAGTACCATTGCCATAAATAATCTATCTAGCAAAGGATTCTCCAAGCAAAAAATTATGAAGAGATGTCAATAATTATGTAGGAGAGGTAGCATTAGCAAGCTCTTCAAAATCTAATTATCTAGTAAGAGAAAGATTATTATTATCAACATCTGTATCATGACCAAAATAAGATCACTCATTATGATTAGCCTTAATGGGGATCTCTTGATCAACAAAATTAGAAGCCATTTGAGGGTTTAGGCAAGCACTCCTTCTCAAAGGTAAATTATTATTTTAGTCAAATGTTGGCATAAACAAACCCTAGAAAGATAAAGAACAATAAAGCAAGGGTAAAATGAAGATGAATCTTGGAAATATAATTAATCTCAAATTCAAAAATTAGAAATAAAAAATCAAATGATAAAATGTAAAGTTGGTGTAAGAGTAGATGAGTTCACCAAAATGAAAAGGATAAAATAACCTCATTTTCAAATAGGGTCTTAGGGTAAAATAACTAAAAAGGATAAACTAAGTATATGGCTAGTCCTAAGAATAAGTGTAAATAGAATCAAGTTAGGTTTAGATTATGTACCAACTTTCAACAAAAATCATGTCACTTATACACCTATCATTGTATAATGAATACCAAATCAAAATGAGCCAAAATGAAAAGGAAAATTACAAGGTACGCAATTTTCACCATTACAATATTTTTGAAAAAAGAGAAATCAATTGATCTTCACAATTACCAACCACTTTTTCAAATAAAAAAAATGAGGATCAATTGATGGGACAACACACTTAATTTTTTATTTTTAAAAATATTGGAAGCTTGAAAACATCCAAGGGGAATCTATATGCAACTTATATCTATACTTGGGATGACTTTAATGTTCCATGTTATATAAGTGAGTGCATCAGTGTGAAGTTTAAGCCTGACTCGACATTAGTTGCCTATCTATAGATAGATTCTCTAGACTTCACCCTGCTCCTCGTTTTGCACGTAATTCTGGTTTTAAAGACGTGTTTAGCATTTATGGCATCTTCTTCCTCACTTCACCGCGCTTTCTCTGAAATTGAGGCCGCTGGTATAAGGAGAACAGCAGAAATATCTTCAAGGATGTTCGATGTGTTCATTAACCACAGAGGCCCTGATGTCAAAGAAACTATGGCTGTTCAGCTTTACAATTTGCTGAAGGAGTTAGGAATAAGGGCGTTTCTTGATTCTGAAGAGAAAGAGCTTGGAATTTCTTCTCAGAAAGATATCCAGAGTCAGCCTGGTGTTTGGAGGAGCTGTTTCTCATGTTACAAAGTAGAGCTAAGATTATTCCAGTGTTCTACGGAGTATGCAGATGCGTTCGCTAAAACTGAAGAGAAGGGTAGGTACTACCCACAGAAGCTCAGGGAGTGGAAGGAAGCTCTCCAATCTGTTTCGTTTACAGCAGGCCACGAAATCAGTAATTTCAAGTAAGATTTCTTTGTTTCCATTCTACTCTGAAGTGTTATGTTTTCATATATCAAAATTGGTTGAGTTCAACCAGCAAAATTTATTTCTTAACAATTTCTGTTTTCCCTGGTAAAGTGTCGGTGACTGCAAAAACATAGTGTCAGCTCTGCAGAAAGAAGTAGAAAGAAAAAAGATGTTATATGTTGCCAAATATCCAGTGGGACTTCACAAGCTTGTGAAAGATTTTGAAAGGCGGTGTCTTGATGAGCTTGTCAGGAACATCTGATCTTACAAAGCTTGTAGAATTGAACATAAGTGCATGCCTCGAGATCGAGGAGCTGAGCCTTGGCCGTCTGGGCTGTCTAGAAAGGATAAAAATTGCGCATTGTAAAAATTTGAAAAGTGTCTCAGGGATATCTGATCCTACAAAGCTTGTAGAACTGAATATTTCTCGTTGTCGGAAGTTTCAGCTTGAGTTGTGTCTAGTGGGTCTGAACTTTCTGAAGAGGATAACACTTGATGAGTCTGTCAAGCTGGACTGTTTGGAGTTGAATTGTTGTAAGAGTTTGAAAACAGTCTCAGGAATATATAATTTGAAAAAGCTTCAATTGGTAAACATTCGTGACTGTCCAGAGCTTGAGGAGTTACCACTTGTTTTTCTTGGTGCAAATTGCCTGCAGCAGATTACAATTGATGGATGTGGGAAGCACAATTACCTTGAGTTCAGTGACTGTCAAAATTTGAAAACTCTATCAGTTAACTTTTATTTGGTAGAATTGAATTACATTCGTAAATGCCCTGAGCTTGAGGATGTACGTATTGGCCGTCTGTGCTGCCTAGAAACGATAACAATTGTTTATTGTAGAGATTTGAAAAGTGTGTCAGGGATATCTGATCTTACAAAGCTTGTAGAACTAAACATTTCTCTGTCAGAAGCTTCAGCTTGAGTTGTGTATAGTGGGTCTGAACTGTCTGAAGAGTGTAGCACTTGATGAGTCTGTCACGCTAGACTGTTTTGAGTTGAACGGTTGTAAAAGTTTGAACATATGATTTGCAAAAGCTTCAATTGGTAACTGCCCGGAGCTTGAGGAGTTACCAAAATTTTATCGTGCAAGTTGCCTGCAGAGGATTACAATTAAAGAACTTGGGAAGCTCAATCGCCTCTGCTTGAAAGCTTTTCAATGTTTGAAAAGTCTATCGGGTAACTTGGATCTGGTAGAATTGGATGCTGATGGATACAGTAAACTTGAGGAGCTTAGTCTTGACGGTCTGAGCTGCCTGGAAAGGTTAACAATTAACTATTGTACAGATTTGAAAAGTGTGTCAGGGATATTTGATGTTACAAAACTTGTGGAACTGAAAATTCGGTGTTGGAAGCTTCAGATTGAGTTGCGTCTAGTGGGTCTGAACTGTCTGAAGAGAATAAGAGTTGATAAATCTGTGAAGCTTAAATGTTTTGAGCTGAATGGTTGTCAAAGTTTGAAAGCAGTATCAGGAATGTATGATTTGGAAACGATTTAATGGCTAGACATTCGCAACTGTCCGGAGCTTGAGGAGTTGCCATTATTTTATGGTCCAAGTTGCTTAGAGAGGATTACAATTCATGGATGTGAGAAGCTCGGTTCCCTTTATTTGAGACGTTTAAGTTGCCTGGTGAGAATTACAATTGATGGATGTGGGAAGCTCAGTTACCTTGAACTGAGAGATTGTGGAAATTTGAAAGAAGTATAGGGTAACTTTGATGGGGTTGGTTTATCCATATCGGATTGTCCAATGCTTGAAGAACTGACATGTTTTGCTAGTGTAACTTGCCTTGACGAGATTAGCGTTTTCAGATGTGGGAAGCTGCAGAACATAACTTTACCAACATCAGTGAATCATCGAGTTGAATGGTTTTCATGAATTTCAAAGTGTGTCAGGAATATCTGCTCTTACCAAGTCGGTAGAACTGAATATCAGTGAATGTTGGGAGCTTCAGCAGTTGAGTGTTACACATCTGAGCTTCCTAGAAAAATTAACAATTGCAAATCTTAAATGTATATCGGGAATATCTAATCTTACAAAGCTTGTAGAGTTGAATACTTCTCACTGTTGGGAACTTGAACTTGAGCTGTGCCTTTCTGGCTTGAGCTGTCTGGAGAAGGTTTCCTTTGTTGAATGTGGGAAGATGCACACCATAACACTGCCAACAAGGCTTATTAAATTCACTCTACAAGGTTGCGGAGATTTGAAAACGGTTGCACGAATATCCACTCTTACTAAGCTTGCAAAACTGAGTATGAATAGTTGTCCCCAGCTTCAGCAGGAGTTGCATCTTTTCGGCTTGAACAGTCTGGAGAGGATAGCCATTGTTCAATGTGCGAAGCTGAAGAACATAACACTGCCAACGACACCCATGAAACTCACTGTGAATCGGTGCAGAGAATTGCAAACTGTTGCAGCAATCGGTGATCTTACAAAGCTTACGGAGCTGAATATTAACCAGTGTCCTCAGCTTGAGGAATTGCCAAGTGTTGCCGGCCTGAGCTGCTTGGAGAGGATTACAATTGACGATTGTGAGAAGCTGGAGAACATAGCAGGAATTGAAGAGTTGCGTGGATTGGAAAGAATGCAACTTTTACATTGCAGCTCTGCAGCAATGCTGAATTGCATTGCCAGATTGAAGGTATTTATTTCAGAACCCCCTTTGATAGAAAAGATTAAACTAAAAACAAATGCCAGTACACAGCAAATAAACCAGAAAAATAAATATAACTTAAAACAGAGAGAGAAGAGGAGAAAAATTTGATATACTTGCTGCAAAATGTCTTCAACATTCTTTATTGAAAGAAAACTGAAATATATACATAAAACATACTAAATAGTAAACTAAAAGCTAAGATGGGAAACTTTCCCAAACAGAAAAAGAAGTGCAGAAAATTGTTTGGGAAACATTCCCAACAAACAAAAAACAAATCTGATTTTTCTTTATTTTAACATCCTCCCTAAAATCTGATTTGTGGGATAGTTTCTCATCCCTAAAAGATTCTTCAGTCTATTGAAATCTTCTTCTTTTAGAGGTTTTGTGAAAATGTCAGCAACCTGATCTTTGGACCTGCAATAAAAAAGTTTGATTTCATTATTTTTAACCAGCTCTCTAATGAAATGAAATTTGATGTCTATGTGCTTGCTTCTTCCATGAAAGACTGGATTTTTAGAAAGTGCAATGGCTGATTGATTATCACAAAATATAATTGTTTCTTCCATTTGGGGCTGCATCAATGCTTCAAGCATCCTTCGTAACCAAACTGCTTGACAACCTGCTGAAGTGGCTGCCACATATTTTGCTTCTGCTGAGGACAATGCAACAATGGGTTGTTTCTTTGAAGACCATGAAATTATACCTGACCCAAGATTAAAAGCATACCCAGAAGTACTTTTCCTATCATCTTGATTTCCAGCCCAATCACTATCTGTATAACCAGTTAACCTCAAAACACCCTTCTTTTCATAAAAAATTTCATGATTTGCAGTCCCTTTCACATACCTTAGTATTCTTTTACCTGCTTGTAGATGAGTATCATGTGGATCCTCCATGAACCTGCTTATCAAGCTTACTACATACATGATATCTGGTCTTGTTGCAGTTAAGTACATTAAACTTCCAACCAAACTTTTATACAAAGTAGAATCTACCTTTTTGCTTTCATCATTTTTGCTCAACTTCATACCCATGGCAATAGGTGTAATTGCTGGTTTGCTCTTGTCCATTTTGAACCTTTTCAAAATATCATTTGCATATTTTTTTTGTGAAACAAAAATTCCATCACTATTTTGTGTTACTTCAAGACCAAGATAATAGTGCAACAAACCAAGATCAGTCATCTCAAATTCACTCTTCATTGCCACTGAAAATTCTTTAAGCATGTTTTCATTATTCCCAGTATAAAGCAAATCATGAACATAAATACAAACTATCATAACATCTCCTTGCTGATTTTGTTTTATGAATAAGGTGGGCTCATAAGGGCATTTTTCAAAACTATTTTTCAAAAAATATGATTCAATCCTTTCATACCAAACTCTAGGTGCTTGCTTTAAACCATACAAAGCTTTCTTTAGTTTGAGCACTTTACCTTTTTGACCTTTAATTTCAAAACCAGGTGGTTGCTCAATGTAAATTTCTTCCTCTAATACACCATTCAAGAATGCTGATTTTACATCCATATGAAAAACTTTCCAACCCTTGTGTGCTGAAAGAGCTAAAATCATGCGAATAGTATCCATTCTAGCAACGGGAGCAAAAACTTCATTATAATCAATACCTGATTTTTGTTTGTAGCCCTTCACTACCAACCTGGCCTTGTATTTATTCACTTTACCTTGCTCATTGTACTTTGTTTTATACACCCACTTTACTCCAATTGGCTTCTTATGCTCAGGAAGATCTGCAATTTCCCAAGTTTGATTCTTTTCTATGGCTGCAATTTCTTCATTCATAGCTTTAATCCATTTATCATCATTTATAGCTTCTTCAAATGTAACAGGATCACTATCAGCAAAAAATGCAAAATGACAAATATCTTCATTTACCTCTGTTGTGTCTTGATATATGTCAGACAAACTCCTTGATTTTTGCCACCTCTTTGGAGATTCTGAGGTGGATGATGAAGAACTACTTGATGAAACATGTCTATGACTTGGTGGAGAAAGACTGCCTTCTGATGAAGAAGAGCTTCTTCTTAATGCAGATTATTGAATGCTACAACTACTGGCTTTGGCTCCTGTGTTAACAACTAAATTTTGTTTTTGATTTGCAGCTTCATCTTCAATGTTAACTTGTTGATTTTTCTCTTCCAATTTCCAACACCACTCTTGATCTTCAAGAAACTTTGCATCTCTACTTATCACCAACTTTTTTGTCTCTGGATTGTACAACCTGTATGCCTTGGATTCTTCACTGTATCCAACAAAGATACATTTTTCTGCCTTATCATCCAGTTTCTTTCTAAGTGCATCTGGAACATGAGAATAAGCAATACAACCAAAAAATTTTAAATGATCTACTCGAGGTTTGTATCCTCTCCATGCTTCTTCTGGTGTCATGCCCCAGACTGAGTTCATAGGACATCTATTCAAAATATAACCTGCACAACAAACTGCTTCTGCCCAAAAAACTTTAGGTAAATTCTTAACATTAAGCATACTCCTTACCATATTTAAAATTGTTCTATTTTTTCTCTCAGCTACACTTTGCTGAGGTGTATACCTTGTTGTTAGCTGCCTTTTTATGCCCTTTTCAATACAATAATTATGAAAATCATGTGAAATATACTCTCCACCCCTATCAGTCCTTAAAATTTTGAGAAAATAACCACTTTGCTTCTCAACTAATTCTTTAAATTCTCTGAATTTCTTGAAAGTATCAGATTTATTTTTCAAAGGGTACACCCAGAGTTTCCTACTATAGTCATCAATAAATGTCAAAAAATATCTCATACCAGATAATGAAGCAACCTCAATTGGTCCACATAGATCTGAGTGAACTAGCTCTAATGGCTCTGAAGCTCTCCAAGAATCCCTTACTGGAAAGGGTTCTCTATGGTGCTTTCCAACAATACAACCTTCACATTCTTCATCTGGTCTTTAGATAAATGGTAAACCTGTTACCATGTTCTTTTTATACAAAATATTTAATCCACCAAAATTCAAATGACCAAACCTAAGATGCCATAACCACTGTGTGTCTTTTATAAGAGCACTGAAACTTAAATGCATATTATTTCTGATACTAAGAGAAAAAAATTTATTAGCAGTCATGGGTATTTTGGTTATCACCTTGTTTTTACCATCAACAGTAATGCATGAACCATTTTCAAATTTGACAGTGTGGCCTTTTTGCACAAGTTGACCTACACTTAACAAGTTATGCTTTAAGCCTGGTACATAAAACACATCACAAATATATTTTTTCTCACCTTGTCTTGTTGTGATTAATATCTTCCCTTTCCCCATGACTGGTGCAATTGTATTATTTCCCATCTTGACTTCAGATTTGATGGACTCATCCAAATTCTAAAATATCTCTTTGTGCCCTGTCATATGATTACTGCACCCACTGTCAACATACCATTTGTCATCATTTACTTCCTCCTTTGTGCTGCAAGTTAGTAAGACATATCCTTCCTGCCCTTCACCTTCATTTGCATATTGGGCTTCTTGTTTATTTTCATCTGCAATCTTTTTCCTACATTCAGATGCAAAATGTCCATACTTTTGACAGTAATAACATTGAATAGATGATTTATCATACCTCTAAAAACCTCTACCTCTTTGCTAAAAATTTGCTCTGCCTCTACCTCTTGCTTGTGTGTAACCACAATTTTCTTCATCACTTCTATTGCCTCTTTGATCTCTGCCTCTTTGTTGAAAACGTCCTCCTCTTCCTCTTGAATTTCTACCTCTTCCTCTTTGTGCTGAAGATGATTCTGGTGCTGTTTCTTTTTCTTTCAAGGATACCTTGCTCTTTAAAGTTTTCTCAAGTGGCTCCTTTGTTGATTTATTTATTCTATGCTCATGTGTGTACAATGAACCCATAAGCTCATCTACAGATAAAGATGTTAGATTTTTTGATTCTTCAATAGCTATAACTGCAGGATCATATTTTTCAGGCAAACTTCTTAGAATTTTTTCAACAATTTTCTGACTAGTCACAACCTCACCATTTGATTTCATCTTATTAACTATACCCATTGTACGAGTAAAGAAATCTCCTAAACTTTCTGAATCTGACATTTGTAAAATTTCAAAATCTCTTCTAAGCATTTGAAGGCGAACTGTTCTTACTTTTTCTGTACCTTGAAATGATTGTGCAAGGAGATCCCATGCTTCTTTGGCCTTCGAAGTGGCTGTAACTCTTGGAAGGAGAGTTTCATCAAGACCCTGCACTATGAACAACAATGCTTTCTGATCTTTTTTCCTATTATCCCGTAGTAAATCCCTTTCATTTTGTGTGAGGGCTGCTAATGCTGCTGCATCTACTGGTTCTGAATACCCATTTTGCACAAGATCCCATAGCTCCTGTGACTTGAACAAAATCTTCATTTGAAAACTCCAAAAATCATAATTTTTGCCATTAAATTTAGGAATTTGCAGCTGTGTACTGTTAGCATTCATTGTGATTTCGAACTTGGCTCTGATACCATATGATAGAAAAGATTAAACTAAAAACAAATGCTAGTACACAGCAAATAAACCAGAAAAATAAATATAACTTAAAACAGAGAGAAAAGAGGAGAAAAATTTGATATACTTGCTGCAAAATGTCTTCAACATTCTTTATTGAAAGAAAACTAAAATATATACATAAAACATACTAAATAGTAAACTAAAAGCTAAAATGGGAAACTTTCCCAAACAGAAAAAGAAGTGCAGAAAATTGTTTGGGAAACATTCCCAACAAACAAAAAACAAATCTGATTTTTCTTTATTTTAACACCCTTAACATGAAATCATATTTCTCATTCTGAAGAGAGATTTTTTATGAGGTTCCCATTCACTATTGATCTTCAGATTATTTTTCCCTTTATTCTCAGAAATTGTATAGTTTTTTTTGTAAAGTTAAGGAATTTACTGTGAATGAACTGAGAGCTTTTTCTTTTTCATTTCAGAGTGTATCGTCAAACTTTATGCACTTTATTGGAAAAGCAATGGATGGAGCAGCCTCAGTTTTAAATCCACAGTTCTTCTCTGACGCTATGGGTACTCATGCAGTTATTGAACTTGATCGTGTACAAAGTTATGACCGTCACCCTGAGGGATCACTGAGTGCAATTATCATATGATGTGTGGTTGTAGTTAATAGCTCTACTGTACTACACACGATAAATGAATGGGTATTTACCATGGTAAGTACTGACCAAGAAGAAATATACGATTACGATGACTATTGGCAATTTGAAAAAGTTTTTGTGGAGCATGGAATAATGAAGGGGGATGTAGGGTGGCAGTAAGGAAGGGTGAAGATAGGAAAACTCTACATGTATTATGTAGAGTTATTGATAGGCTGCATGAGAAATGAGTACAGAACTGACTAATTCCTGCCTTCCCTGTGTGTTGGCTGGAATAGTTTTGTATATATTTTTAGGTAGCTTTGTAGTTTGATGTTTTCATTTAAATCTGGTTTTAGTTGACTGGGAGAATTTGTTATATTTTTCTAACTACTGGTGGAGGTAAAGCCTTCTGTTTTTATTTATGAGAGAAAAATAATTAGGAATGATTAAGAGATGGGTTGAGAGTATATGGTTATAGTAGTGAAAAGGTGAAAATTGTATATCTATGTTTTTTTTCATTTAGTTTTGTGTTTATTTGGAGGGAGTGTTTTAGTTTGGAGGATAAGTTATTATTATGTTCATTTTGTAGGTTTTAATAGTCCAAAAAATTATTTTTAAAATTTTTATCATGAAAAACTAATTTTTAAATTTGTTATTCTATTAAACCAAGTGATTTTTAATTTATAATTGTTTTCTAATTTTACGTTTCTTTGTAACCATAAATAACTAATAGATATATAATATTCTATTTGTTTATTTAACTAGCATATTTATATTAAATATAATATATCTAAAGTAGACTGAGAGATATCCTTCTGGAGGCTCCTAATGTTAGGATTAATGATTAAAAAATAGGCACCTCGAGAAGGATATCTATCAACATACTTTAGATATATTATATTTAATATAAATATGCTAGTAGCATCATCAGCGGCAAGCCTAATTCTAACTATATTATATATCTTAAGAAGTATTATAATTATATAATATATATAATAATTCTAATTATAATATTATAATATAGGAAAGATATATTATAATAATAAATTATATCTTCTAACATGTACCCTTTTATAAACCCTAATTTCAACCCATAATTCTAATTCTAAACATAACACCGACCCTAATTCTATCCCTAACCCTAACTTGGTTATTCTAACCATACTTGTAACATCTAAACAACATTATTTTAACCCTAACCTTGATTGTAACCCTAACCCCAACCCTAATTCTACAGGTAACCCTAATTGTAACCATAAACCTACCTTCATTCTAATAATAATTCTAACCATAATTTTAACACTAATACTAGCTTGAATGTGAACACTAACCCTAGCCCTAATTATATCCCTAACTTTAATTCTAAACAAAATCCAATATGAACCCTAATTCTAACACTAACTCTATTTCTAACCCTAACCCTAATCCTCGCCCCAATACTAATGCAAATCCTAACCCTATTCCTAACTCTAACCCTATTTCTAAGCATAATTCTAATCCTATTTCTAACCCTAACCCTAATTCTAACCCGAACCTTTTAATAACCCTAATTCAACCCCTAATAGTGTTGTAACCCTAGTCGTAACCTTAATCCTAACACTAATGCTAACACTAACTCTAGTTAAATATAAATCTAAACCTAACCCTAATTATAACCCTAAACCTAACCCTCACTGCAATACTAATGTGAACCTTAAACCTAAATCTATCCTTTATTATAACCCTAACCCTAATCCTCACCCAATACTAACTCTATCCGCAGCCCTAATTCTAACTCTAAGCCTATTTATAACCATAATTCTTACCCTAACTACAGCCCAAACTCTAATTGTAACCCTAACCCTAATTCAAGACCTAATTGTAATATTAATTGTAATCCTAATTCTGGCTAGAACCCTAACACTAATCCTAATTGTAACCCTAACTATTATTCTAAACGTAACCCTAAACCTAATTATATCCCTAACCTTAACCATATTTCAAACCCTAATTCTAACTTTAATTTGAACCCTAACCCTAATTGTAACTTGAATCTGAACCCAACCCTAACCCTAACCCTAATTATATCCCTAACCTTAAATCTAAACAAAACCCAAATTTTATCCCTAATTGTAACCTTAATTTTAACACTAATTCTAACCCTAATTTGAACGCTAATTGTATTTGTAACCCTAACCCTAACCTTAATCCTAGCACTAATGCTAACCTAAATCTAGTTCTAACCATAATTATAATCCTAACAATAACCCTAATTCAACCCCTAATAGTATTTGTAACCCTAATTGTAACCTTAATCCTAACACTAATGCTAACACTAACTCTAGTTAAACATAAATCTAAACCTAACCCTAATTATAACACTAAACCTAACCCTCACACCAATACTAATGTGAACCCTAAACCTAATTCTATCCTTTATTATAACCCTAACCCTAACCCTCACCCAATAATAACTCTATCCCCAATCCTAATTCTAACTCTAAGCCTATTTCTAACCATAATTCTTACCCTAACTATAGCCTAAACTCTAATTGTAACCCTAACCCTAATTCTAACTTGAACCCTTTAATAACAATAATTAAATCCCTAATTCTAACCCTAATTCAAGACCTAATTGTAATATTAATTGTAATCCTAATTCTAGCTTAGATCCTAACACTAATCCTGATTGTAACCCTAACTATAATTCTAAACATAACCCTAACCCTAATTATATCCCTAACCTTAACCATATTTCTAACCTTAATTCTAACTTTAATTTGAACCCTAACCCTAATTGTAACATGAATCTAAACCTGAACCCTAACCCTAACCCTAATTATATCCCTAACCTTAAATCTAAACAAAACCCAAGTTTTATCCCTAATTTCGCCTAGAGGTGAACTACAGTCGCAGCGGGGGTAGAGATGAAAGCACTCATTTTTTGGTTGTAATTATAAACCAAAAAAAATTAAAAATAAATTGCATCGCAGAGAATAAACTATGTCTACACAATTAATTCATTTAAAATTCATATTTTCTATTATTAGTGTTGTTACATTTCAATGCTCCATATCAGTTTCATGTAGGTAGTGATGTGGTAATGGCATTATATGTCTGCACAATTAATTCATTTTATATTCATATTTGCTATTATTAGTGTTGTGGTTGCATTTCAACACTCCATAAAGTGAGAGTGAATGCACCAGGTAATTTAGGCATTGCTAGTTGTGGAGTCTCTAAACTCGAACGCCTTCAATGCTTCTGTCACATCATTTTTTCTGCTTTAGTTTTTGTGTTTCCTAACTGTATGGTTTTGTTGTTTTTTTGTGTTCCCATATTTGGTTGATCATTCCTTGCCACAATTTTGTTTCATCTTGGGCTTTGTTTGTATATTCTTCTGTATGCATTAAGGGTGGAGATCGGAGAAAGCTGCAGAAAGCTGGAGATATATTGGAATCAAATAACTTGAAGCATCTTATAGGTTATACTATATCTAGCAATTAGGGATTCTGGATGGTTTTCACAAATAGATCAGCATCACAGAGAATTGTAATCTTCCAACAGGTTAGTATTAAATCATCTATGATTTATTTATTGTTGTAATTGTTTTTTTATTTTTAGTTTTCTTTTTAAACAATGGCTTTTCTATCAATAGTTGACCATTTTTTATGTGCATGCAGACAAGAAGAAAAAATTTGAGAGCCTCCAAAAAAAAAACCCCATCTTAACCTCCTCTTCTGTAGTTCATTTATTTTCTTCTTCATGTTACTTTGTTTCCATGGCCACTACCCTACAAAATAAAAATTTCCAGCAAGAAAACACAAAAAAAAAAAAGAAAATGAGATTAGGGTTCTCTTTTTAGAATAATTTTAAAAGAGCATGTTTTAAGTTATATTAGGGTTAGGAAGGATATAACCCATCTCAATTTTTGTTCTATAGGTACTGATAAACAAAAATATGACCGTCTGCTTCTCTCCACACTTTGCAAGTTCTCTCCAATCTATAAACACGTTTTTTATATCATGTTGCAACACTGAAAGATGCCAAATTCCAACGGCTTATGGAGTTGTGCCCAAATCTTCAGCAAGTGGGCTTCATTGTTGTTTTGGGTTGAGAAATTTGTAACTTCAAACCTACACAATAAACATCAAATTATGTTTCCCCAATGGAAAGCTCCAACATATCTGTATCAAAACTTTAGATTTGACAAGATTAAAAAAAAATTATGGAGAAATAGATCACAGAAAAACAATGATTTTGTTTTAAACTCTATTTGCTCCCTTCATTGTTGAATTCCCAGTGACCAAAATTTTCAAATTCTTCAACCTATTAAAAAAAATGGAGGTTAAGTAATTTGAAAGGAAGAAAATTATAATATTAAAAAAAAGCAATTTGTTTTCTTTCTAAAATTTGAGTTCTATACTTTCCTAATTATAAATTGGCTATTTATGTTCATATCATGTGCCTTTTTAATTTAACTCCTTGTTTTATTAATTGTTTTTTTATGATGTGTTTTATTTTCTTATTTTAGGCTTTCATTAAAATATTTAATTTATCTTTAGTTTTGTAGATATTAACAATTTAATTTCTTTAATTATTATTTTTACAGATAACTTAATTCAAAACTATAATAATTTGGTTATTATAACTATATTCTTTAGAATTAGAATAATATAAACCTAATTGAATGTGATGTTATATTTCAAATATTTAGCCTAAACTTATTATTTTAAAAAACAAATTATAAGAAACAAGAACAAATTATTTTAAAGTTCTTTTGAAATAAACTTTATAAAACAAATCTTAAACAATAAAAAAGAATAATATCCCTTACAAATCTTTTAAAAGTTAGAAAAACTACAAAATAAAAAGGGAAACGTCAATATTTTTTTATTTTTAGTAGGACAAAAAAATCTACATATCTTTAACTATATATCAAAACATGGATAAACTTTGTAAAACAAATCTTAAAAAATAAAAAAGAATAATATCCATTACAAATCTTTTAAAAGTTAGAAAAACTACAAAATAAAAAGGGAAACATCAATATTTTTCTTTAATTTTTAGTAGGACAAAAAAATCTACATATCTTTAACTATCTATAAAAACATGGAAATAAAAATTTGTAATTAAAAAGTAATAATATATATATATATATTTTAAGGGGTGGGGGCTCTGGCTTGATTGGCTAAAAAATTCCGTTGCGGTAAAGAAGGTCACAAGGTCCAGTCTCCCCTCGTCCCTTACCAGACACACTGCAGTTTATAGGGGGGCTACCCGATACCTGCAGTCTAAAAAAAAAATAATAATATATATATTTTAAAAATATTATTAAAAAGAAAAGCAAACTTTAAAATAAAAAGGGAAACATCAATATTTTAATACGAAAGAAAAACAATGGTTAAAAAAAAAGCATCTCAAAAGAAAGTCATAATCTATTTAATTTAACATTAAAAACAAGAAATACAAATTTGTATTCTTTATAAAATGAAAAAAGAATATCCTTAAAAATCTTTAAAAAGTAAGACAACATGTACTTATTTGTTTTTATAGCTAAGGACTTAGACTAACTATTCTTACTAGATAATTATTTAAATCATTTAAAATGTAAATATTTAAATACAATACTTAATATTATTGAAAAATATTGTGAATCTTGATCATATAAGTACCCTAAATGAGAATTTTAAATAATTTAATACAATATATGTAGTTTTTCCACAACATTCAACTTAACTTATTTTACAAAACTCTCCATAAGAGAAACATGAGACAATCCTAAATTCTTATATCCATACCAGTCATCGTATGTAAGAAAGACCAAATCTATAACTCTCCATTATAAGACAAAGGTTAAGCTTAGTGTTAAAATAATATTATTTAGATGTTGCAAATCAAGGTAGGGTTAGGGTTAGGGATAGAATTAGGGTTATGATTACATTTAGAATTAGAGCTAGGGGTTAAAAATAGGGTTAGGGTTAGGGTTCATATTAGAATTAGGGTTAGGGTTATTATTAGAATTAGGGCCACAATTAGGGTTAGAATGATAGTTAGAAATAGGGTTAGGTTAGGATTACAATTACGATTAGGATTTTCATTAGAGTTGGGGTTAGTGTTAATGTTAGGATTAAGGTTAGGGTTATGGTTACAAATACAATTAGGGTTTGAATTAGGGTTTGGATTAGGGTTAGGGTTAGTATTAAAGTTAGGGCAAGATTTACGGTTAGAATTATGATTAGAATTAGGGTAGGTTTATGGTTAGAATTAGGGTTAGGGTTAGAATTAGGGTTAGCATTATTGTCAGGATTAAGGTTACGGTTATCATTATAATTACAATTTGGATTCAAATTATAAGTTAGGGCTACAATTAGGGTTAGGGTTCAGGTTGAAGTTAGAATTAGGGTTAAAAATATGGTTAAGGTTAGCATTACTATTGGGGTGATGGTTAGAGTTAGGGATAAAATTTGGGTTTTATTTAGATTTGAGCTTAGGGATATAATTAGGGTTAGGGTTAGGCTTTAGATTCAAGTTATAATTAGGGTTAGGGTTAGGGTTCAAATTAAAGTTAGAATTAGGGTTAGAAATATGCTTAGGGATATAATTAGGGTTAGGGTTCAAATTAAAGTTACAATTAGGGTTAGAAATATGGTTAGGGATATAATTAGGGTTAGATTTATGTTTAGAATTATAGTTAGGGTTACAATTAGGATTAGTGTTAGGGTTCTTGCTAGAATTAGGATTACAATCAATAACAATTAGGTCTTGAATTAGGGTTAGAATTAGGGATTAAATTAGGGCTAGAATTTTGGTCTTGAATTAGGGTTAGAATTATGTTTGGTACAATCATCATTTAGAGGAGATCAAAGCACTGCCAAGGATAGTCAAATCAATATCTTTGTTCAACTGTGAAATGCTGAAGAACATTTCGAGCTTTGTACAATTAACTTCTCTCAGAGAATTTAGTTTAAGAGATTGCTACGGAATTGAGAAAATTGAAGGTTTGGAAAATTGCATAAGATTGGAAAGATTGACTATTAACACCTGCTGGGAAATGCCAGGTATAGAAAGCTTGGGACACATGGAGAATTTGAAGGAGCTAGAACTTGGAGCAAACAAGGGATCAGTTATTGAACATTGTGTTGAAAAGATACAAGTAATAATAGTTTCTAGGAGTAAAATTTTTTAGTTATTTATGCAAGGAATTTGCAAAAATGGCCAGATAAAATAAACATTCGTATATGGGTAGTACCCAATGTGTCCTCAGTTGTAGACTCTTCAGTCTTTCCAAATCTCATGGTCGTTGACTCCTTCTCTAACCAAAGAATTAAGTCCATGTCAGAATTGGTGCAGAAGCTTTCCTCCAATGGTGATGCCATTATGCTCTGTTTTGTTCTAAATATTGTTTCTTCATAGAGGGCATTGAAGATATGCTGGCATTCTGGAAGAGGTACTCTCTCTGAAATTCCACAAAAGTTTGAAAAGGGTCAATGGGCATGGGTACGTGTCATCACACAACCTCCTGAAAAGGAGTTCTCAATTGAGTGCGAACAAAAGAACAAAGTGGAGAAAGGTTTGGTTTTGAAAGGAGAAAAGGAAATACTAGTGGAGGCTATTCAAAGCCTATTGCCACGTTTACAAAGTTAATAAAAGTTACAAACCAAAAGCAAATATACAGCCACGTAATCATTAGGGCTTAAATTTAACAGTTGTATAGCTGTATTTAGTCATTTTTGCTGTAAAATACAATCAAAATTAAAAAAAATTGTATCATATGAAAGGAAAGATTTTGGACAAACTGTCAAAATTTACATAGGGTTATATTGATATATATATTTTGTTTTTATATAATCTACTTATACTAAGATATGTCACAGTATTTTAAAGGCAACATTTAATAGATAACTGTCATAAAAAAATTGCTTGGCAGGCAAGGTTGACTGTCAAATTTAATCCCTGATTAGCCAAGTTCTAACTTCATAGATAATTATAATCTAAGGGCAGCAATGATTCTGTTGGGAACTCTATGTTGGCAAGATATCTTTCAATTTCTTATTTTGCTTTTTGGTTTTTGTTTTTTATTTTTTAATTTTTTATAAATTAGTGGCAGCTACAATGCAAAAGTTTCATTTCACATTAAATATATTTCCTATTCTTGGCATTTATAAATTATTGGCATCTAGAATATTTGCATTTGGGTTTAAAATAGAAAAAGCATCTTTGAGAGTGGTGTCACATTTAGTGGTGTATTTATTGTGGTGTTTCATTATGATCCTCTATCTTAATAATCTCATGCATATAAATTTTTTTATTGTTTTATTTTTTAGATTGGAATCCTATAAAATTACACGGAATCTTGGAATCTTTCAGCTCTTCAACTCCACCCCTACTGAGATTGTAGAACGCCTCTCGGTGTAATTATGTAAATTAATTAAAATCTTATTTTATATATGTGTGTCATCGTGTGTGAAAGTTGCATTCAAGGAGGTTTTTTAAGTTTTGATGAAATAGATTAAATTTTGTATAGGCTTTATTTTAGTTTTACTAAATTTATTTGGGTTAATTAAATAAATATATTCAATTAAGTTTTGCATTCACAAATTTAATTTACAATAGTAAGATTAGGTTAGAAATTAAAAATATGAATTTAAGGATTAATGATATCGAATCAGAATATATGATTTCATGAGTCAATTCCATAACAATTTTGTCACTTGTAAGTTAATTATTATATTTATAACACTCTGATTGAAACATGCTCAAAACATAAGGGAAAAGGGTTAGGGGTTACAATTTTCACCATTATATTTTGTACTATTTTGATGTGCATGTGAACTACTAAGTAGATGTATGTCAAAGTAAACAAGTAGTCAACATGTAAAATTAAATAATTTTCAAATATTAAAAGAATAAGTGATTTACATGGAGTAATAGATCATTATTTAATTCTTCATGTCTTGAGAACTCCATTGAAACCTACAAAATAAAAAAATGTGATGAGTAGCATTTCTCACAGATTTTGAAACAACCACAAATTACAACTTACTTTCAAAACCAACTATCTTTAGAACTCATTCTTAGGGAGTACAACTTCTTTCATAGAAAATATTTGCTCACTAGGTACTTTCTTTGATACAAAGATGATACATTTTCACATGGTTTTGAGTAGTGTCATCAATTGAGACATTCAACAACATTGAACTAGAAAGACAATGTTGGATTACACTTTTTGCCTTCCTACCATTTTTTTTTCTAGTCATCAACATCCTCACTAGAGGGTGCCACACCCTGTTTTCGAACGTCTTGTATGTTTGAACAAATTTCAATTTTTGCTTAAATATTTTGGTAATACTTTAATAATTAGATAATACGTGATAATACCTGAACTATCCTTATATTATGAACAACAATAATTTGATTTAACGATAAGGTGTTTTGATAAATTAAACATTCATGTGACCATAAAAATTCAAGTATCTGTTTGATTGACAAAGTAAGTGTGAATCTTAATCTCTTTTGGAGACATTGTTTGGACAACATGTTATTTTTAGAAAGGTACAGTCTTCATATAACATATGTACTTTGTAGATGATCAAATGTCTGCCTCTAATATAGTAAATCACTGAATTACCATGGCCTACTCAACCTATAGGCATGGGCCCATGGTGCTACCTAACTAATCACTATGGGTACCCCTACTAGATGTGTACACTTGATGTGCTTGAAGGCCCACACCTAGAGTAGTGTGTAGGTCATCAAGCTCTGGCTCTCATAAGGAACATATCATCCTAGATCATGGTAAAGATGAGTGAGCATGCTCTGACCCCATGTGAATACTATTTGGTGCTATACACAGGGAGACAGTAGTAATAAGTACCCAACGCACTAGTGGGATCACATCTAGCCCCTGCTCCATCCATCGCAAGTGTATGTTCCTTGAGATATCCGTAAGGATGGTGTGATCGAGGACATACCTCTGTCCCTCCTAGATTGTCACATCTGATACTAAATTAGTAGCTATGGAGTAAGCATAGGAGGTTATGAACTCAACCATCACTATTTAGAGCCATGATGGCTTTCTAGTGCACACACATCTTTAATGTACTAGTGAACAAAGTCTGTGGGATCTAACAAAGAATAATTTTGGTCTTCCATGGTAAATACTTGATGAAAACTTAATTGATGGGTTGTTGGAGTCATGGAGGTGTGTGCAAAACATGGGTTTAAAGGAGACACTTTGACTTAGTACAATCTAACCTAGAGAGCCAACTTAGCAAGAACATGTGTTGACATCACCAAAGAGAAGATCAAATTCTTGTGCAAATATCCTTAGAGTAAGGCCCAATTAGATTTTACAAAGGATCCCAAGAAGATCCAAATAATGGGTTCATGTTGGTGTATGCCACCGAACCCAAGATCACCAAGTGTAGATAAAACCTTCACATATGCAAGAAATAATTCACTAGAGATGAAAAATATATTGAGATAATTTACATAATGTACAATAGTGCCTCATAAAGGCAAGAAATATGTGACAGGTGAGAAAACTACCTGATACGGGAAAAAACTACCCAACTAAATAAATGCAAAACTAATGCCTAAGTAAACTTAAGCGTAAATATAATTTACTCTAACAACCCACCTTAAGTGCAAACTTAGTGAGAATTATTATGTAATATCAAGATGCAATATGGGTCCTGGCTACACAACCATGTAAGGTACCCATTTACAATGCAAAAAAAAATCTCTCATAAATGAAGAAAAGGAGAAAAACTCTGTGGGAAAAAACCCCTCTCCAAAAGAGAGAAAAGAAAAATAAGACAAGATGCATGGATGGAGGACTCAATCACACACCCCAAGGACTACACACATCATGTATATACAATCAATGACCCCCCCCCCCCATAAGAGGGAAAGAGAGAGACTATGTAGTTCCCCCACAATGTGTAATCACCTGCAAAAATGGTAAGTGCCTAAAGACAAAACATGAACCAATGTCGACAAACAACTTGTCATCCTTTTGGAAGAAACAAAACCAAGTACAAATGCAGGTATGCTTGCCATTCTGGATAGGAATTAACAAGTCAAATCCAAATGTAGGATGTTAATGTCTCTAAAATCTGCTCATTTGTCACCAAGACCTTGGAAGATGATGCCACGAACCAATCACGAACATGCCCAATCACAATAGAAGGTGACAAATAGGGTACCACTAGAAACTGATTTTTAACATTCAAGATGGCATGACCTTTTGCAAAGGAGTTCTCAATAGAGTGCCAAGGAGAGTGTGAAGAAGAGAACAAAGTGGAGAAAGGCTTGGTTGTGAAAGGGGAAAAGGAAAGACTAATGGAGGCTATTCACACCCTATTGCCACTTTTACAAAGCTAATAAAAGTTACCATACCAAATGCAAATATACAGCCATGTAATCATTGAAGGAATATTATTGCCAAGTTCTAACTTCATGGTTAATTATAATCTAACGACAACAATGATTCTGTTGGAAGATTTGTTGCACGTTCATTTACAATTATGTAAACTAATTAAATTTTTATTATATATATAGCTATGTGTTAAAGTAGCATTCAAGGTTGTTTTTTAAGTTTTGATGAAATAAATTAAATTTTGTATAGGTTTTATTTTGATTTTATGAAATTTATTTCGGTTAATTAAATAAATATATTCAATTAAGTTTTGCATTCATAAATTTAATTTGTAATAGTAAAATTAGATTTAGAAATTAAAAATATGAATTTAGGGATTAATGATGAGGCGATCAGAATATGTGATTTCATGAGTCAATTTCATAACAATTATGTCACTTGTAAGGTAGTTATTATATTGTATACCACTCATTGAAACATACTCAAAACATAAGGGAAAAGTGTTAGGGTTCGCAATTTTCACCATTACATTTTGCACTACTTTGATGTGCATGTGAACTACTAGCTAGATGGATGTCAAATTAAATAAGCAGTCAACATGTAAAATTAAATAATTTTCAGATATTAAAGGAATAAGTGCTTTACATAGAGTAATAGATCATTCTTTAATTCTTTGTTTCCTGAGAACTCCATTAAAACCTACAAAACAACAACAAAATGTAATGAGTAGAATTTCTCACAAATTTTGAAACAACCACAAATTACAACTTGCTTTCGAAACCATCTTTAGAACTCATTCTTAGGGAGTACAACTTCTTTCATAAAAAATATTTGTTCACTAGGGACTTTCTTTGATACAAAGACCATACATTCTCACATGGTTTTTGAGTAGTGTCATCAATTGCGACATTCAACAACATTGAACTAGAAAGACAATGTTGGATTACACTTTTTACCTTCCTATCAATATTTTTTCTAGTCATCAACATCCTCACTAGAAGGTGTCACACCATGTTTTCGAACCTCTTGTATGTTTGAACAAATTTTAATTTTTGAGCTTAAATATTTTGGTAATACTTTAATAATTAGATAATACTTGATAATACTTGAACTACTCTTATATTATGAACAACAATAATTTGATTTGATGATAAGGTTTTTTGATAAATTAAACATTCATGTGATCGTAAAAATTCAGGTATCTTTGTGAATGGGGTTGTTCTTGAATGACAAAGGCCATAAGGTTCTCATGATGGAGATCCAAGTTCGAATCCCCCAAGTAACATGTGGTTTCTATGTGAATTCTAAGTCAATTAAGTTGGTTATGTGGATATGTTGATGGGGAGGAAGTCCCCCTTGTGACCTCCAATGCTTACGGATCAAAAAAAAATCAAGTATCTTTTTTATTAACAAAGTAAGTGTGAATCTTAACCTCTTTTGGAAACATTGTTTGGACATGTTAGAAAAAGGTTAAATGATGATAAGGTTTTACTAATTATTGTGATTCTAAAATTTATTTAGAAATCCTATGAATTTTTATGCAAGAATTATTGATTTATTGATTAAAAATCTTATCTATATATGTTTCCAAACTAACTACCTTGTTACTAGGAATGAGGTGAATGTAGGATAGGAACATTCCCCCTCTCAATTCAGGAGGGAGAGTATCATTGGGGAGAGGATGGTAGATTGAGGTGATCCGATAATTTGTACCATGAGCTGAGAACTTGTCCACGCAGACACCACTAACTTGCATTAGAATATCTAAAAAAGTTACATAGTCATTTGCTTTTAACCTTTGTTTGTCATTTTGTGACTTGGTCGTGACTCACCAATCTGCATTCTATTGGTATCATAACATTAGTGTTCTAGATAATATGTCATTGTAAGTGTCGTGTTGTCTTTGTCGTCACCTCAGAATAGTATTCCCCCTTAAGTGGTCTTTGGCGTCAAATTTTGATGTCAAACTCTCTTCTTTTAAGCGCTAAGGAGGTTATTTTTATGTTTTAGTTGATGGATGCACATGATCAGTTTGGTGTTCAAATATTGAAACTCAATGTGTGTTTAATACATGCAAGATTGATTTTTATTATTATTAAATTTAATAATCTCACCCTTTTTGTTTCAAAAAAGGGGTGTGGGAAATTAAGTGAGAATTCTATCAAGAGCATGGAAGTTAAGAACTACAACGAGTTGGCCCAAAATAGCCGCCACTCCTACCTAATTCTCTCAGGGTATCTATAACTTTTCCAACATATTGAAGTGTAGAGTAAAGAAGGTAATATGCATGTTGTAGTGCTAGTAAAATAGGACTTAATGGGGGCATCAAACTACAAAGAAAAGAAGGAGAATGCAATCAATTTGGACAAGTTTTTTTGGTGAGAAGAATAGAAAGGTAGTGGAGAAGGAGAGGCAAAGGGTGTGCAGGGTGAAGAGAAACATTAGGAACTTAGCAAAAGAGAGAAATCATGAATAGGTATGTGTTCCTTTCGTGGATATAGTTAGTTTGGATTCATAAAATGATTTGGGCAAATTTGAGAACATTCACCAATCTTTTACTTTATCAATTGGTAAAATTTTTAATACCAAACTTCTAAGGAAGCTATGATCTAGTTTTTAATTAGTGATAGGGGGTTTTTGGCTCAGTGTAATATGTATTCTTTTACATTCTCTTAAACCATAAGTTGAATACACAAAACTGGGCCAAGCCATTTTAATAATAAAATTTATTTAGATGTTACTGACATTATATGCAAAAACTTATTTGGGTCGATTTGATTAAGTAACCAATTTGATTTGGTAGTGGAAGATTTATAGTTTAAATCTAGTTTTGTGTATATTGTTATGGGAAAAAGTGGTACATATATCATTAAAGAATATAAAAACCCAATAACACAATAGAATTTACAAATAACAAAAGCTTTAAACAAAGAAATGAATCATACAACCTCTGTTACCCTGTGGCTTCCATTGCTTGCCTAGTCTCGATTGATCTTTGTTGTGAAGAATATGGCCCTTAGGAAACGCAATTCCTTGCACTTCTTCAAGATGGTAGTAGAGAGGTGGCTAGGATACTTTTTGCATTGAAGATGAACTTCAAATACAAATGAGGATGGTCACAAGCTATAGATTGATATGGAATGATATGAATTCTACAAAGTAACGATATTGAAAGCTTGTGTTGTAGAAATGGAAGAAGAGGGTTGTATTTATAGACTCATGAGAGAGAGGATCAACTATGTAGAAGAAATAAGAAGATCAACAGACGAGAAACCTTGAGAGGATGTGCGCGAATAGAAAGAAGACAAGTGTCATAAAAAAAGCTATTCTCTTTGAGTTAATTGCTTTCATGACAAAGATAAGATTTGCTTTCACAAAATTATAATGTTTTATTCTAATTTAAGAGTTTGTTGATAAAAACAAGGCTATTTTAAATCAATAACTCAACTTTTGCTTTTGCATGATAAGAAAGATTTATTTTTAGAAGATTTGGAAGATAAGAAAGTGAATTAAATAAATAAATTTATTTAATTACTTGCACATGATTTGGAAGAATAAATAAAATATTTAATTATATTTTAGTTTTGGAGAGTGAGAGGATTTAAATAAATTTAGAGGAATAGACTTGACTTAATTAAATAATTTAGAATTATTTAATTGCTTGGAAGAATTTAATTAAATAAAGGATTTTATTTAATTTTGACTTTAGAAGAGATAATTAAATATTTTGATATTTAATTAACTTAGAGGAATATGAATCGAATAAACAAATTTAATTATTTATTTATTGATAGAGGAAGGTAGACTTAAATAAATATTAAAAATATTTATTTAGACATATTCGTGTCATTGTTAGGTGTATACATATATATTTATACATATATGTATATATATATATAATTACATAGATCTATATATATTGGTATGTATATAAAAAAATGCTTTGTAATAAAATTGGTCACTACATTTCAGACCAATACTAAACCTTTTTGAACATCAGTTATACTATGAAGATATTATTAATTTATATATGTTTATTTGTATAAAATGAGGCCGCATATCGGTTCAAAGGTAGTTTTTGAACAACAATGATATGGTTGTTCTGGGAGTCAATTGGGCCAATATAAGTCAGGCCATAATAGTTTTTAAATAGAAATTTACACAAATGCCTTGAACACCTTAAGAGGTTGCATGACCCTATCATTCAGAATGAATATTAGAGTATACTTAATAGCTAATCATACTATGCATATGAATTATCGTGCAAACAAAAACAAAGTCATTAGAAGTTCATTATATAGTAGTAAACAATAGATTGCATGTTATCAAAATGAAGTAGAATATTATTTGTTGCAACTTCAAAATATATAGCATTTGGAAGTATTTTCTATACATGGTATTTTATTACATCTTTAGTATAATATAGATAATAAGTAAATAAAGGTTATTTTTGTATGCATGTGAAAATGAACTTAAAGAAATAAACTAAAACAATATTAGCTTAATTCATTCATCCTCAAATACGCCTCATGATTGAGCATAAAGGAATGCAAATATGAAAGGAAACTAACACAAACTAGTTACCATGCAAACCTTTGTTGTGTCGTTGTGCTCCTTTGATGTTGTGATGTAGGTGTCTCCTCAAATGGACATCATTTCCTTGCAATTCATGGAGTCTTAGGGTTTTTGATGAGGGATTAGATGTAATCTCTTGGGGAGATCAAGGGTTGATGTTTAATGAGAGCTCTCAAGCATGGAGAGCTTGCAAAGTGGCTTGATTTGGTTATTGGATGAGGGATGTCCTTGGATCAAGACCAAATCAAGGGTAGAAAAGTGGTCTTGGAAAAAGGGGATGGTGAGGATCAAGTGAGAACAAAAAGGGCCTTTTGTACAAAGGACTTACCCATCACTTTGTAAGAAGGTCACGTGGGCTTGTAAAAAGGCCATACCTTTGTGCAAATGGGGGATTGTGAAGGTTTGACTAGGATTAGCTTAGGGATAATGGAATGTGCAAGTGAGGGGTTAGTTAATTAATTAGGTTTAGGAAACCTAATTAAAAGTGTATAAAATACAGAATAAATAAATAGATATATTTATTTAATTCATGGGATGGGAAAAGGGGATATTAGCTAAATAAAATTTATCTAATGTTTGGACTATAAGAGAAGGTTGTTCTAGGCTAAGGATAGGTACCAACGAATTGTATAAAGTACATGAATAGTGATTTTGACAAAAAAATATTATAAAATCATAGTTTGAAAGGGATTTGATCAATTAGATGTCTAAACATGTGTTAATTCAATTAATTGTAGAGAAAATGTAGTTTAGGGATGAATGGTGACAAAATGACGAGTAAACAATTTTAGGTGTCTACATTTTGCCCCTCTTTGAGATGGTGTTGTGAAGCAACATCATTTCAAAGAAAGAAAAAAACATAGTGTTGGGTATGATGATAGGATTTAGGATAAAGATGTCCCAGCCACTCAAAGTGAGAGTGACGAGGAGGGGTGATGGTAAGGATGATGATAGGGATGATGCCCCCTCGAGAGGGAAGGTGAGTTTAAAGAACATGGGTGCACTTTTTGAAAGGATTAAGAGGGTTGGATTAGAAAGAAGAGAGTAGAATTTAAAAGATGATGTGGATGAGGGGGGATAGCTAGGATTGGATGTGGGGGATTGTAGAAAGATGGCGATGGGGGATAAATGATGGGAGGAAAAGGATGGTTGTTGATGGAGGACTAGATGAAAGGATTGGGGGAATAAAATGGATGGATACAAACTGATTCATTACTCCATGAATGATGTGTAATACTGTACTGATAAATGAGATCCATCTTTATTTGATATGGCATGAGGCGTTATGCACCAAAATATAAGGAGCTAGGGTGACAATGTGTCCCATGTGTAAAAGTCAATCAATAAAGTCACAAGTAACCCTATGTCATATAGCACCATGATATGGAAGATCAAGATACCATTGTGGTAGGTAGGTTAAAAGGACCAATACTAATGCAATATAAAAATATAATGCAAACACACAAGCAAGCATGCATACACAAAAAATTATGCAAAGACAAGCATGATGTTGCCCTTGGTCAAGCTAAAAAGCTAAATATTGATGGATTGTTGATGTTGGATTGTGTTGTTGATGATCATTACCCAAATTTATTTCCTTTCATCTCTTTGCTATATCCATAAGTTAGTGTCTGGTCCTTGCTTTTATCTTCTTGCGTTCACTTTTTCCTTGTGAAATTTTCACTTATTCAAACACCTTTGTAACCTTATTGGTGATTTTGTCTTTTCATGAACCTCATTGGTATTTCACTAGTTCATGAACCAGCTGATGTAGAAATAAAGCACTTTCTTTATGTCTATTATCGACTCTTTTCTTTCTCTGCGAACTTATCTTTCCTTTGTCCATTCTTTATCAGCCACTCTCTCGGTTTGCAAACCCCTCAACTTGGTGATAAAGGTTATCTTTTGAGTTCCCAAGATTGTGTTTCCACTAGTGATAAAAAGCTAAGTTCAAAACATATCGGTGGCTTTTGTGGTTCATGAACTTGTTAGTTCATCAATGTTTTTGTTTGCCGATGTATAGTGCCTCCGAGAGAGACTAGACACTTAAGTTGAAATCTTTCCAATTGAGTAATCAACAAAGGTTTTGGTTTGCAAATTGGTGATTTTTCTGATGAGAAAAGTTACCAATATAGAGATTGAAAAGCTCAAGTGAAGATCATCCAAAATGAGAATTGGTAAAATATTTAATTTTGAGTTGGAAATGCTTCTGGATTTGACTGCGTTTTATTGTTTTCCTCAACATTTTGAATCACCCACAATGATCCATTTGACTGTGTTTTATTGTTTTCCTCAACATTTCAAATCTCCTGATGATGGATCACTGTGGGTGATTTGAAACGTTGAGGAAAACAATAAAACACTGTCAAATCCAGAAGCATTTCCAACTCAACATCATGGACTGTGGAAAATTGATGACTACCAAAATATTTAATGTTATGGAGTAAAAAGTGGACATTTTTACCTCCTTGTTTAGCTCCTAGATCCCCGTGAATACATTATACATTCTAAATACCATCCCAATGCAAAATCCCCCAAAACTAATGTAAATTGAGAACAAGGAGCCCATATTTTATCTTACCCTGGACCAAAAAGGAGCCTCAAGACTTGGGCGCCCATGCCCAAGTCTTCCCTAATTGGTCGAGGCAATTTTAAACTATTGGGGCGAGATTTGTTGTGTCCATTTACAATTATGTAAACTATATACGTGTGTTACAATTGCATTCAAGGTTGGGTTTTAAGTTTTGATGAAATAAATCAAGGTTGGTTTTTAAGTTTTGATGAAACAAATTATATTTTTATAGGTTTTATTTTAATTTTACTAAATTTATTTAGGTTAATTAAATAAATATATTCAACTAAGTTCTACATTCAGAAAAAAAAATTACAATAGTAAAATTTAATGACGAGGGGATCAAAATATGTGATTTCATGAGTCAATTCCATAACAATTATGTCACTTGTAAGTTAATTATTATATTGTATAACACTCTAATTGAAACATGCTCAAAACATAAGGGAAAAGGGTTAGGGTTTGCAATTTTCACAATTACATTTTGCACTGCTTTGATGTGCATGTGAACTACTAAGTAGATGTATCTCAAAGTAAACAAGTAGTCAACATATAAAATTAAATAATTTTCAAATATTAAAAGAATAAGTGATTTACATAGAGTAATAGATCATTATTTAATTCTTCGTGTCTTGAGAACTCCATTGAAACCTACAAAACAACAAAAAAATGTAATGAGTACCATTTGTCATAGATTTTGAAACAATCACAAATTACAATTCTTGCTTCCAAAACCAACTATCTTTAGAACTCATTATTAGGGAGTACAACTTCCTTCATAGAATATATTTGTTCACTAGGGAATTTCTTTGATACAAAGACCATACATTTTCACATGTTTTTTGAGTAGTGTCATCAATTGAGACATTCAATAATACTAAACTAGAAAGAGAATGTTGGATTGCACTTTTTACCTTCCTACCATTTTTTTTCCAATCATCAACATCTTCACTAGAAGGTTTCACACCCCATTTTTGGACCTCTTGTATGCTTGAATAAATTTCAATTTTTTCTTAAATATTTTGGTAATACTTTAATAATTAGATAATGTGTGGTAATACCTAAACTATCCTTATATTATGAACAACAATAATTTGATTTAACAATAAGGTGTTTTGATAAATTAAAACATTCATGTGATCGTAAAAATTCAAGTGTTTGTTTGATTTACAAAGTAAGTGTGAATCTTAACCTCTTTTGGAAACATTGTTTGGACAACATGTATGTCATTTTTAGAAAAGTATAGTCTCCATATAACATATGTACTTTGTAGATGATCAAATGTCTACCTCTAATACAATAAATCACCGAATTACCATGGGCTCCTCAACCTATAAGCGTTGGCCCATGGTGCTACCTAGCTAATCACTATGGGTACCCCTACTAGATGTGTGCACCTGATGTGCTTGAAGGCCCACACCTAGAGTAATGTGTAGGTCATCAAGCTCTGGCTCTCATAAGGAACATATCATCCTAGATCATGGTAAAGATGGGAGAGCATGCTTTGACCCCATGTGAATACTATTTGATGCTATACATAGGGCGACATTAGTAATAAGCACCTGACGCACTAGTGGGATCACATCTAGCCCTTGCTCCATCCATCACAAGTGTATGTTCCTTGAGAGATCCCTAGGGATGGTGTGACTGAGGGCATACCTCTGTCCCTCCTAGATTGTCACATTTGATACTAAATTGGTAGCTATGGAGTAGGCATATGAGGTTAAAAACTCAACCACCACCATTTAGAGCCATGATGGCTTTCTAGTGCACACACCATCTTTAATGTACTAGTGAACAATGTATGTGGCATCTAACAAAGAAAAATTTTGGTCTTCCATGGTAAATACTTGATGAAAACTACATTGATGGTTTGTTGGAGTGATGGAGGTGCATGCAAGATATGGGTCTAAAGGAGACACCTTGACTTAGTACCATCTAACCTAGAGGGCCAACTTAGCAAGAACATGTATTGACATCACCAAAGAGAAGATCAAATTCTTGTGCAAATATCCTTGGAGTAAGGCCCAATTAGATTTTACAAAGGAGCCCAAGAAGATCCAAATAATGGGTTCATTTGAAAGATTAATGAATGGCACAATCAAAAGAGTATGAGCATGACAAATGTTAAAAAACCTCCAAGAAGGCACAAGAGAAGTGGGGCCTACCATGACTATATCCTTTTAGAGGAAACCACTTGCACCATTAAATTTCATAATAAATAGCTCATGGGAACATCTTACTACTGAGTCACCAAAAGGGAACAAAGGCTATAAAAGCTAATCAAATGGAAGAGATGGAGCTTGTTCCCTTCAAATTTTGATTGAGTCTTCAAAATATTTGTTCATGTATTACTTAACAAGTTATTCATGCGTTTGGAGTGTTCAAGGTCTTCAATTCTTCCTAAGTGTTCAAGTGTCTTTTAAACATTTCTATGTCTTTTATTTTTGTTGGTCCTTTTACATTTCCTTGAAGATGTTTGAGATTTCAGAGGTTCATGAACTCTTGAAACCCTTGACACCCTTCCTTTTGAAATCCTTGATAGAATTTTTCTCGGTTCAGCAACCTCTTAAACCTCTAACTTAGTTCCTATGCTACTCAAGACTCCCAAAAAGGACTTAGAAAATTTCTCATAAATCTTGTCAAACTTTTCATGGGTTCAAGGACTCCTTGAACCATGAAAAGGTTCCTCCATCATTCAAAGCTCTAACAAGCACTTGGAAGATTTAACAAAGAAAATGTCAAACATTTCTTCATTCATTGAACAATCAAAACTCTAACACATTTCTTTGTCTTCCACTTCTTATATTCTTGAACTTGTCAGAGAGTTCAATAGTTCAAGAACTCCCCGACATTGAAGTAAAAGGAAAGGAAAAATAGAGAAGTAGTGGCCATTGAAGTTCAAAGATCAATCAAAACTCTGGCATGGTTAAAAAAAGTGCAAAACCTCTAACAAAAAGTGAAACACAAATTATAAAAGAGATTTTTGTGCTCATTTGAAAAACACTAAAACACTTGAACATAAAAGAAGCTCTGTGTATAGCCTAGGTTACCCTATTATTGTGAAATTCACTACATCTACAACTAGTTTCTTCCTCAAATAAATTACATTCCATTCTACAAGGTACGTAATGTTGCATCATAAATTGTATCCTCTTACAATTTTACACTAGATTTGGCACTCCCTTTAGCATATGAATCAAGCCCCTTGGCAACTAGTATCTTAGGGACATAATAGGCCAGGACTAGGGCGTCCAACACTCGGGTCCTGCCCTTTAGCCTCGAAAAATCAAATTTGAGTGTTAGCCTTGTTGTCTTGTGCAATGCATCTTGTTAGCCTAAACCCAATTAGGTCCTCATGATTCATATATAAATGACTCTTTCCTCTCATTTTGACACATAAGAAGGATAGGACAAGTATGCTATGAAAGTGATATGAATGTACAAGTGACATGAATGATCTATGAATGTGACTTCTCTCTACAAGCTCTCTATTTCGGAAGGTTAATGTTGCAAGCATTACCCTTTTATGTAGGTCTTTGAGGAAGCTTCTTCCTCCTTCAAGTCCTTGTGGATTTCTACATCCATTCAACTAGGGTTTCATGCTCATGGCAACTCTACTTCACTTTATTTGATTACAACACTCTTTGTTACATGTGCTTTACCTCTGCTCATCATAATTACATGCTCTTTATCACTCTCATCATTGCTATTATGGAGGTGGGAACACCAACATGGGGTTTGACTAAGGCAAACCCCTATACAGCACAACCCTTTTCCCTCTTTCATGTGTACAGATCGGTATTGGGAGTTTCAAGTACTAACAAGTGATAGAGAAATAGAAGAAATAGAGGTGTTTGCACATAGATTTTGTTAGGGTAGAAACCCTAGGACTAGGGTACCCAGCACCCCTATCCTCCTAGATCTACCCCTATTTCCAACTGTAGGCTTTATCTTCTCTACTCCTCCCTGTGTTGCCTCATATTTCAGTCCGGCTAATCTGCAACACTTGTGAGTTGTTCATTTCATCAATTTGGTCACTTAAAACCCTGTATCTTATTATTCTAAAAATCAATCTCCACTATTACAAAAAAGAGCAGAGCCTCGAATAGCGTGGCTCTCCTTTGAGGATTGTAGCCAAGTATCAAGTCTTCATGAGGCTTGTGTTCTAATGTTTAGTAGAAAAGATTGATCCAATTAGTGCATAATTGATTATATCTCTTTTCCCACTTTACATTTTGGTGAACCCAACGTATCGTACACTTAGGAAACTTATGTTTTGATGGGCTTGATCAGCTAATAAATTGATTAAACACTTCTTTGTTGTGTGTAGGTAGTTCACAAATTAGTTGCACACTTAAATTCCATATATTATTTAAACATGTGAAACAATCAAAACCTAAGTATGCTCTCTTTTCTTCTTCCCTCTCCTAAATTCCCTCCTACTTGTGAGGATATTTTTGTACGAGAGAATGAACTCATTAATACTTTTCTTAACATTACTTTACCTTCTCTTCATTTTGATGATATCTCTTCTAGAGATGAGGCATTAGTAGATGATGAGCATTTTACTTCTACTTCTACCATACCAATCATACTCAATGTTGATTCCATGACTCATCGTATTGATCGTCCTCATTTAGTTGCATGTTCAAGCCACTTTAATATCACTAAGGATGTGGAGTCCATTTCATCTTTTCTTCCTCCTTTAGTTGCATGTTCAAGCCACTTGGATATCACTAAGGATGGGAAGACCTCTTCATCTTTTCTTCCTCCTTTAGTTGCATGTTCAAGCCACTTGAATATCACTAAGGATGCCAAGACCTCTTCATCTTTTCTTCCTCCTTTAGTTGCATGTTCAAGCTACTTGGATATCACCATGGGTACAAAGACTTCTTTATCTCCTCTTCCTCCTTTAGTTGCATGTTCTAACCCTTTGAACATCACTGAAGACACAATCATAGATACTTTTCTCAACACTACTCTATCTACTCTTCATTCCAATGCTCCCCATTGTAGAAATGAAGCAATCGTGAATGAAAAGCCTCACCTCACATCAGATCTCCCACATACAGATGATTATAAACACCAAATTAATACAATTTACATTTCTGGTTCCAAAAAAGAACCTATGAAACCAAAAATTGTTGTGCATCTTCATTTTGATGTTCCACAACCACAATATATCATTGTCCAAGGTATGTCGCAACAATCTTATCACATAATTGCTCACACATACAACAACAAGCATAAGAAATCTTCCAAGCATAAAAACACTTCTTCTAAAGGCATGATGTTTCAATCTCTTGCATATGCTCCTCCCCTATCTTCCACATTCATTAAAGCCACATCATCATCTTCAAACAATGTTCTTTCTACCCCTCCAGGTTAGGTGTATCTTTCTTAGATAATGAGATTTATCTCTGTCTAGCTCACCTAGACCTTGTTATTCCCAGATTTTGACAGTTTTAGATAACCATTCCAATGGATTTTTATGAGTAGCTACCAGGATAATTGAGATTAAGATGTGATCAAATCGTTCAACCAAATAGGGGCAATCAACTTGAATGTTGCAAGCTCTAGTCATAATGGACCCAGGTTTCAGTGTCCTACATTAGCTCATACAAAAATAATTATTAATTCATTTATGAATTAGTTAAATCTTTATGTATGAAATCATAAATGCACTTTAAAATATTATATTATAAGTGCATTAAAGTGGGATTAAATTATTCCCATTTCTAGGATAGGGGAATAATTTAAGGTAGGTAAATTGTGGTTTGTAGTTGAAGTGAATTAATTCTTGTAAAGTGTGAGGTGGTTGGTTTTGGGTTTGGAAATTCCCATGAACCAAAAAGTGAACAAATGTTTCAAAGAGGAGATGAGTAAAAGGGAGTTACAAGTAGTTACACAACTTCTTTGTGTGGGTAAAATCTTTAAAAAGGGTTTCTTCCATTGTAAAGGGGCTCTTCTCTCTGAAAATTGTTTTTGGAGGTGTTAGCACTAACCCGGCTACCACTACGCCAAAAGCTTGAACTGTCAGTGAATGGCGTCCCGGCAGTGTTACCCAAAGACCACAGGGGCTTGGGAAGAGAGGAATTGAGGGTCGCACACCTAAGCACCAACAGCACACCCACCAGTCCATACTTGTCCATTAGGCAGGCACAGACTGCTAGGCGCACCTTACGTACATGAGGGCAGTGGGCGTCAGTGGGAATCAAACTCCTCCCCAGTGGAGTTGCTAGTTGTTAGCACTAACCCAGCTACCACTACACCAAAAGCTTGAACTATCAGTGAATGGCGCCCCGGCAGTGTTACCCAGAGACTGCGCAGGCCCAGGAAGGGAGGAATTGAGGGTTGTACACCTAAGCACCAATAGGAGGAAAGGGGAATAGGAGTAAAAAAGATGTTTTAAAACATTGTGAAGCTTTTAATATTTCATATTGCTAGTTGTGTAATATTCTTTTGAGAAACAAAGTATTGTGCTCCATTTTTGTCCATTAATATAGAGGAAATGTGGCATTGAGTCAATTCTCTGTCTATTATGTTATTTATTCTTCTTGTGTTGGATTTATAGCAAGTTGGGTACTGAAGATTATGCACAATATATGTGAGAAAAGTTGTTGGCCTACCTTATTTTATCCATCTACTATATGAAAATCTTCATTCTTGAGTTTGTCTAATATTCATGATGGTTTCATAATAATCAAGGGGTGTATTATCTAGTTTATATTCATTCATGTGTTTGGGTTGAACTCTGGTGATCCCTTATTGATGGAGGTTGATTGTCATTGATGTCAAAAAGGCATTAAGTTGTTTGTCATTGATGTCAGAAGTGTGTGGAGTTTATATACTAGGAGTAGACATCCTTCATATTCATATTCATTGATATCATGTGTTCAGTTGTATTTAGGGGTGTCTTCAAGGTTGATATAATGCAAGGAGTTGCTATGTTGTCTTGGAAGGTTGACATGACAAAAAGAGTTGAATCAAGATGTATTTATGGTGTGGTGGATGCTTTCTTATGACATGTTTCAGGAGTTTGTATGATTGATGCAATCACGTTGATACAATCAACTTGAAAAATTTGTTAAGTTGAAGTTATGCAGGTTGTTGAGTTGTTGATGATATGACTTGATTGGTTTAGTACTTCATCAATTCATTTCAGTACTTAAGATCCTCATGTTGCATATCATACTTTCCCTCATGTTGCATATCATACTTGTCCTCATGTTGTATATCATGCTTTCTCTTATGTTGCAAGGATCATGTTCCTGAATTATTCATAACAGGATGATAAGGATGATACATTAGAAGTTGATGATGATACAATGTTGAGTAGACCTCTTAAGGTTTTGGTTTCAAGAGGTTTTAAGATTTCTATCATAACATTATGTCATGCCTTCATCACTCATTTCCTTAGTGTTCATTGCAGGTTTGGTTGATAAGAGTATCTCAGTTTTCCTCATGACTTTGTTTCAAGCTTTTCATGTTTTAAGGTCTTAAAATTCTCCTAAACCCTAAGTTCCTATGCCTAAAATCCTAAAACCTTAATACCCTTCTATGCATCTTTCTACCTGTCACCAATGGAATGCACTTTTTGTTTTATAAAGGTGTTGACCTACTATCGCAGGTTGTATGTCACTTTAGTGACAACATTAAGGGGTAGTCACCGTAGGGTAACCAGCCCCCTCTATCTAGAGGCATCGAAGACATCGGTTACCTATATGCTTATAGGCGGGAAAAGGGAATCAAGGTCTTAAGTTTTAAGTTTAAAGGGCATGCGATGGTCTATCAATGGCTTAGATTTAAAACAAGAAACTCCACTCCTGAGCTTTGACATTGGTGTGCAGGTGGGCATCAAGAGCATTGTAACTATAGTGTTTTGATTTTTTAAGGTTATTTTTAGCCATTTCAAAAAGATAGATTTTGTGTGAGATTTAAAGGATAATTTTAAGAAGATTTATTCTATTTTAAACTCCTCTCTCATGACATGGAAGGCTAAAGTGAAGAAGTTTTTATTATTTTTTATAAGTGAAAAAATTGCTATGTGAAAACTTTATTTTTGGAGAGGTAATTATAGAATTTATTGAGAAGATTTTTGAGAAGATTTATGAGAAGATTTTTAAGAGGTGTTTAAGTTTCTTTTGGAGAATTTCCTTATTGCAAATAGAGGAATATGAATGGTCATACAAAGAAGAGGAATATGATCTTATTTTTGCAGGTTCTTCATAGATGAAAATGGTTATGCAGAGAAGAGACATATATGATCTTATTTTTGTAGAAGGTTTTTGAGAAGGGGATTCAAAGATGAAATGATATTATTTCATGTCAAGGTGAATGGATTTTTGGAAAATGATTTATGCAGAGAAAATGAAAATGCAGAGAGGCTCTAAAGATGAAAATTAAGGGCTTAATGTTTATTGAGAACTAATATATATGCAGGTTGTGAAAATGAAGGTGTGTGGTTGTGTTTTTAATGGCTCAAATTGAAATGAGACTTTCAATGTATGAGAGGGCTTGAAATATACATTTGGCATAGATTTCAAGAGTAATTTCTTAGCAAAAATAGAGACGTAAAATATATTCTTTTATATGCAGAAAAAGATGTTATAGGAAGGCAGATTGTATGACAATATGATCCATGTCAAGGAGACAAGAATTTTGATGACAAGTATCTTGCAGGTTTAGAGACTTCGACATAGAGGATAAAGGAGTCCTAATTTTGTATTTGAGAAGGTTGTATTTGAAGTATGTAGTGGTTGTATACAAAAGGAGATATAAGGTTGAATGTATTGTAGAAAATCAAGGTAACCCCCTGAATTTTTTCTTTTCTCTCTTAAGTTCATATGGTAGCCAGTGAGGCTTGTATGGTCAGTGAGACCTATTTGTTGCCAGTGAGACTTTGTAATTGGTGATTTTCATGATTAAGCCAGTGAGGCAATTTTGAGTGGTTTTTCTACCCCATGATGGTTTTCCACTCTTGAAATTTATTGTCATGGTTTCAGTTATTGTGTGATTCACTTATCATTCATGTCTAAGTAGTCTGTATTGATTACTATTCAGTATTTAGATCCTTACATTGATGAAGCATGCCAAACTTATTAAGTGTTGTCAACATCATTATTTCTATTTACAAATTTATTGAAAGAAAGTAAATTAATGTTTTGACAACTACAACACTGATTCACCCCCCTCTCAGTGTTGTCTATACTCTAACAAGTGGTATCAGAGCATAGGTTCCCTATTGAATTCTAATCAGCTTGGGTAGGTCCTAATTGTGGAGTACCATGGGAAAATGTAGAAAAAATAAGGGCAGGAGAAATGTCAAGCCACATACTAGTCAAAAGGCACCATCTTTACCAAATTCAAATGTTGATATACAATCAGTTGATAGAAATGTTTCACAAGTTGAGTTAGATATTAAATTAGAGGAAGAGTTTTTAGGAGTTCCTTTCTTTGATGGTTTAGATTTTTCTATTTGGTGTATTAGAATGTAAGTCTATTTATCCTCTTTAGGATATGGTGTGTGGATGTCAGTTGAAAATGGGTATTTTATTTCCTCTCAATCACCTAATAATAACAAAGAGGCTTATGAATGCAATCATATAGAAAAGAAGGTCATTCTATCTGGATTATCTAATGAAGTTTCCTGTAAAGTTATGTATTGTGAAATAGCTCAGGATGTGTGAAGGAATTGATAAGAACCTTGATGCACTTGAAGGAGAGGACAACTTAGTTTCTAAGAAAAGTGACAATGATAGAAGACATTCACATGAAGGAGATGAGGTATAATCTGATTTAGAAGAAGAAGGTCACATTATAAGTGTTGACCTATTTTTCTCTATCCAGAGCTAAATAGTTCACCTTGTATTTTCCTTGAAACTCCTTTGGAAAGGGTCCATGCCAAGCTTAAATCTTCCAAGTACTCATGCATGCCTTGTTAAAAAAATCCCAAGATCTTGTCTAAAAATTCCTTGCAAAAAACTCAGAAAAACCCAGAAATCTTTTAGCTTCAAAGTATTTTCTATCACTTGGATTTCTCATATTTTATAACTTGTATTTGTATGCATACTTGTATATACATTCGCCTTTGTACATACAAAGGAATATGCAAAGGTTATATACAAGTTTTTGCTCATATATCGGCAATGTATGTCAAATATACAAAGGGGTTTGTATGTACAAGAGCAAATATTCATTGGCGGGCTTGCAGAAATTTCCATCAGCCTTCAAAAGAATGGAACAATTCAGTTGTATGCATTTCTGAATACATATTGGGCTTAGAAGATGCATATACATTGGGAGAATCTATCACAAATCCCAAGAATATTCCCTGAATGTACATCGGGTTTCAAATGCATATTGTGTTGTATGTTTGAACATGTAATTAAAACATACAAGGAGGTGACATACTTTTGAATATGCATATTGGGTTATGCATTGCAGGAATATTTCATCAAAGATTCCCACTTATATGTTTGGCCTCTGTATGTTCTTATTGTATATTTGGACATACAAGTCGACATACAAAGGCCAAACATACAAGGGCATTTGTATATCGCCGAGATACAAGAGATGGGACCCGTGCATATACAAAGAGGATTGCATGTGTTCTGTTGGGACCTAAAATTTCTACCATTTTTTGGCAAAATTTAGGGTTCCCATGATGTGAAAGTAGTTTCAGAACAGTGATAGCAGTGTTGCAACAATGGAGTTCAATAAAATCTTTTAGATGGGATACATATGATTCTTTCATGCAACATGATGTTCAAGAGTTAAATAGAATGCTATCTGAGAAATTAGAAGACAAAATGCAAGGGTTGTCTATATCCAGAAACTTAGCTGGTGACACCACTCATATGGTGGTTTATGTGCCAAATGGTGTTAAATTATCATTCAAGACAATATTGCACAGTTTAAGAAAAACACAACGATAGCCGGTATGTGCCAATAATATCAATGTAATTCGTCATGCTTGAGTTGAAGAATGCATCATATCTGGGAAAAGGTTGGAGTCAGAACTTTACAGTCTCAGGAGTGACGAGGAACTTTAGTGCGTTCTTACTTCAAATTTGTTTGACGTTAAATTTGGCCTACATTCTTTATTTGAGAAGACAGTAATACAATCAAAAGTGGGGAAAGTTTAATCATTGAAAATCAAAATTTGATATGAAGAACTAATTAGGGTTTGAACTTAGTCCTCAACATGTGAAGGAGCTTTATGAGTTATTTTGCCATGTAAGACTCGATGCTCATAGACCACGAGAGAAGGCTGAGTGCGATTGGCTAAGCTTATTCACATGTATATCAAGTGGAAAAATTTGGTGCATGCTCGAATGAATGGAATAGTGTTTTATGGAACATGGTCATAACAGTATACAGAAGATATACGCATCCTCAGGAGGCAGCCACATTAAATGCAACAAACTCAGTTCACACTCACCAGTATACTCCTGACCTATGCAAATGAAGAGGCTAAACTTATAAAGAATAAAAGCGCGATCACTATTTGAAAAATAGCCTATAGAACAAGGCACGACCTTGATAAAAGATGACGCAATCCATAAGTTACAATGGCACTACCTATAGATGTTGAGGGTGACCTATCACATAACTTTTATAATCGGAGCCTCAATTCAAATCGAGATCAAATGCCAGCATCCAAGGCACTGGGAGCCGTTCACTAAAAACTCGCCGTGTTTTGAAGACATGGACCATATTTCGAGGCATCCGTTCCTTTGGTATAGCGCATTCCAAGGATACAGGATAAAATGAGTTAATTTACTTTGGTAAAACTTTATATGCATTGTGAATATATAAGCACCAGGTAACAATTGTTTCGAGGAAACTTGTATGATCAAAGAGGACACTCAATGAAGATAGAACAGTTATTTCAAATACATACGCTATCTGTGAGAATGCTAAATTCTCGGTGGTTGGTTTAAGCTCCAATGGTAGTGACCGGGTAAACATCAAGCCATTATCCGGATACCAATTCATTATATTAATGTTAGAGAAAGGAACTGCATAATACTTTGGAGTTGAAACCAGGAAATTTAGCTGACTAAAAGGAATTCTCCCAGCTGATTAAAAATGCATTCGATAAGGTGTCGGGTCTTTTCTTTTTACTCTGATGGAAAATACTATGACTATGAGCCATTTTTTTTATGTTGTGCTTAGGGTGCTCCACAAGTTTTGAGTACCCTAGTGTCACAAGCATGGTCAATATATACGAACATCATGCAATTATCACCAAAGACATTTTTTTTTGCACTCTATTACTAGAATCATAACTTGTGATGATGATATGTGCAAGCATACAACTAGAAGGTTAACCTTCGGGGTTATAAGTGATGCTGAAAGGGGAATTGATTTGCCAAATTGTCCTCACCGCAATGGTTGCCTAATTAGACAATATACCGAGGAAGACTCGTATAAACAGTTTACATATTTTGATGCTCCATACATTCTTCAAAAGTTGGAGTATAGTGCAAGAATTCCTGCTAAGAAACACCTGGACAAAGTATGTCATGCAATTGATGCTGTAGCAACAACAATTCAAGAGATAAGAGAATCATTCATGCCTCACACCCATTACATACTCGGCCTGTATAAAAGAATAGTTGGTCCATTACCAAATAATGGAAAAACAAGGAAAACTGAAATCATCACAATAAGGAAGTCAAGCCTGGCATACAGGGAATTCAAAATTTGGGTGTAGGAAAACATTTATTTCCTTCCATTGACCATTTCATAGGCACATCAAGTGTTTTTATGCATCATAGCAATCTTTATCTCACAACATTATATAGAGTGTGCCAATCGAAGGAGAACAAGATGCCATGGAATGTGATGATTATGGCTTGTGAGCATCCTCACGACGTAGTCACACTATTTTACTAAATGCAATGGACAAATCTCCAACCTGATAAGTGCATATTTGCTAGCGTACTCCTAGCCTGTAACAAAAAACAAGCTTTGAAAGAGGATGTAAAACTAGAATCCATCACTTTCGCCGAGATCTTCGCAGTTGTGTTCAAGCCAAACAGATAGGATGAAGAATTAAAATTAGAATGAAGAACCCTAGATGTCATCGGGGAAACAAGGAAATCGGAGTGAGTTTTTAAAGTCACACCTATTTGAGGAGTCTTGCCGATGGATACCTCATCGGCAAGAGTTGGCTCATCGGTGAACAAACATCGTGTCTTCCCGACTTACAGTGTCAGCCCGATGATAAAATAAAGGAAATCAAAAGATACAATTAATTTGCCAAAAAAGAAAGATTTAATAATTAAAAATTGGAATTTCACTTGAAGATTGGACATTTTTGCCAAGGGAATTACGAGAAAGATTTTTCACCGAGGAGAATAATAAATTGAAATATAAGATGGTCTACTATTTTACCCAAGAGAAGATTTTTTATGAGGAAGAGATGTTTTTTAACCAAGAGTTGAATATTTTATGGGGTTGTAAAATACTTCCAACCAAATATAAAATATTTTCACTAAAGGGAATACAAGAATGCAGTTATGGGTTAAATATCTCCAATTCAAAGGTAAATATGAGCATTGGGATTAATGGAAAAGTAGTAATTATTATTTTCACAAAATGTAAAGGACACGGGGACTAAGGTTAAAAAAGAAAATTGATAAAATTGAGTAAACCCTAAGGAGGAGTGTTACTTCAATAAATCAAAATATTTTCCCAATGAGTTAAGTAAATGGTCAGAGGAATACTTCACGAGTGAAATTATTAATATTTTATTAAATGCAAAGAGAAAAATTAAAATTTTGTGGAGGATAATATTTTATTAACCAAACTAATATCTCTCGGCAAGCAAAAAGACGCACAGGATAAGTATGAAGGGTTGTAACCCTAGAATCCAAAGGATATTTATCAGGGAAGAAGAAACCAGAAGAGACATCAGTAGATTAGAAAAGAGCAGTAGGTTTAGGGTAGCAGTAGGAAATTATTTAATTCCACTCCACCCATTCGCCTCATCAGAACTGTTATATACACATTTTTTATTAATGAAACAGAATGCTTCAATTCAGTTATCTATTTTCAGTGTTCAGCTGTAATGTTACTATTAAATCCTAAATGTTGTAATGTTGTCTCCAGAATGGTTTTTCTGTATTATTTAAATTATCATATCAAGAATATTGTTGATTTATCTGGTCACATTTGCTGATTCAGTGTGTTCGAATTGGTTGGTTTCTATAAAGAAGTTGATCAGAATTGTCATAAGGTCTCTGCCAAGAGGTAAATCCTTTCTACAAAACAAATCTGGTCTAAATTCCCTTCTAACTAGAATTAAACATCCTCTCAGTTGTTCACAGTAATACGGGGAATATCATTGGGATAGTATAAGAAGAGCGTTATAACTGACATTCTTGCACGTTTGCATAAGGTGCAAACATCCCATGTGCCTTACAAGTTCGAGTTAAACTGTGAAGTAGATCAACTTACCTCATACATCTGTTTCCATTAAAGCTTCATCCATTTACCGACTCCATTAGCCCAACAGAAATAGGCAATGGTCATACCAATTCCATTTTAGGATTCCATAAAATCTCATTTAAATAATTACATCTCAGATCTTAGTATTAGGAGTAGGAGTAGTTTAGAAGCTTGCATCTATTACATTTTATGCCATTGTGATAGATTTACTAATTCAATCAAGTCATATAGTGTTAAGTCTACTTTAGTTACAAAGGTACACCCGCCTAGGTTTGCAGGACCTGAAGTGTAGGGAGCTAATAGCTCTGTCAATTGGTCCAAAAACGTTGCAAATCCAAAGATAGAATTTGGCATCCTCTTAGGGTTAGCAACCTGCATTTTTGGGAACCAACATGTTCTACATACAAGTGAGCATGAACAGTTGAATGTATATTGGGTTGTATGTCCACACATACAAGGCTGATATACAAAGATAATATACAAGGGCCACACATACAAGGCTGAATGTGCAAGAGGTGGGGTCCACAATATACAAGGGCATTTGTATATCGGCGACATACAAAGAAAAGATGCAAGTCAAATATACAAGGGCCACACATACAAGAAGGAGATGCAAAGGGTGGGGTCCACCAAATGTACATTTTTGTGATTGTATGTTTAGACATACAAGCAAAGCATGCATTCCTAGCATACAAGCCGAACCCGAAGGTATTTTTCAGAAAGCTTTATAAAAGGTTTGAAGTTCGGGTTGTATATTTTGCAATTGTATATTGCGATATACAAGTCAAAGGTGCAAAAGAAGTATACAAGGTGGACCGGACTTGGAGATCAAATTTTGGCATATTCAGGCATCAGGTCCGTGGCTTGTATGTATAAGTGTTTTGTACATTTGCATGTACAAGAAATATACAAAGAGGAATGATACAAGCCGGACCCGACAAAGCAATCAGATGCAGCTAATGGTCATTTTGAAATCCGTGGCTTGTATGTTTACAGATACAAGGAGATGCAAGAGGTGGGGTCCGCCAAGGCACAAGCGCTTTGCATGTATCTTCTGCTTGTATATTTGCAATTATATATTGCGATATACAAGGCAGGAGACAATGCGACATACAAATGGTGGGGCCCGATATACAAGCACTTGGCATATGCAAAAGGATTTGCAGAGAAGTTTTTAAAATAACGATTTAGGTAGCAAATTCAAGCGATATATATACACAAATACAAAGCGATATATACAGGTGGTTGACCAAAACTTTGACGGCCTGTATCTCCTCCATCCTGGCGAATTTGACATGCTGCAACAGGCAAAAATGCATATTTTTGTACCCTCTTTCATTTGGCTAGCTTTTCAGGGGTTTTTGTCACTTTTCATTTCCAGATCCGGATTTGCATATTTTGGGTGAAGCGACATTTCAGTGACCATTTTTTAGCAGATGTAGATATTTTTTGCATTCATTACTACACAAAGCTGAAGCAACTCGCATTGATGATAAAAGATATCTTCCACCAATTCTTTGCTGAAGATTAATGATGCAGCAGCTGCATTAAAGACTAACAAATATCTTCTATCTGCCCAGTCCCAGATATTTTGATGCCATAACTGTTACAGGTGGATAGTCATTCAGATATTTTTTCTATTCCAGCTCATAGAGTGAATTCCTATAACCAACTTAGGGTTAATTTGGAATGTTATATATATGCATTCGTATGTTGTAAATAATGTTGGAAAATTTTTAGCATTCAGGCTTTCTGTTTCCAAACAGAGCTTTATATACTGTAACTGTGCCTTCCCACTGAATATACTCAAGTTATTTTGCCTCTTTGGACTGATTTTCTAGTTTAGTGTGAATCTACACATTTTTGTCTGTGATTGTATTGTTCCTTTCAACTATCTGGTTTTTCACCTTTGCTAGGATCAGTTGAATCTGTGTATGTCTACTTGCTATATTTGGTTATGCTATGCATTTTTTGAGTTTGTGAGGGTTCTTTTATTTAACTTGGTGAATCACCCTTTGTTTTTTTAAGCTTTTGTTTCATCTTTCCTTTTAAAGCATTCCTTCTCCCTTTTCCTCTTAAGATTTAGTAGTTTTAGGTGATAACCAGTTAAGGAAGCTGGCCTTCTCCGGAGTTATGATCTCATTTAACAAAGTCCCACACTTAGAGATCATTCCCATGTTACTCCAGATTGCTGAGGTTTCACAACTGTATGCAAGAGTGCAAATCTAGGTGATAACAACTTTGGCACGCCCGGTGGGACCCTACAACTTTTATCACAGGTTTTGATGTTCAGCCAGTGATTTTCAGACCTGTAAGAAGTTAAACTTGCATATCTGGCGACTCACACTAAGGAAGAACAAATAGATCAGTTCTGTTGATACATGTTTTATGAGAAAGATTCAAACCAGGAGTTTAAGCTCATTTGACTATTTGTAGCTATCTCCACCTAGAAGGTAGAGTAGAGCTGTAATAAGAACTCCAGTTTCTAAAAGGATACAGTCATCTCCACCAAATTTCAGACCAGTTGCTTCTATAGTTCCTGTAGCAACTCAAGCAAATCTACCTCCAGTTGTTCAGATGGCAAGAAATCATCCATTCATGACTTTTGATGGGGGCAGCCCTTTAAACCTAATAGTACATGATGTTATACCCATGGTAGCTTTGAAGAGTCTGCCCTATTTCACAGGGGAAAATTAGACTACTCCTATTGAGCACATTAGAGACATAGCATCTCTGTGTGGTGTACATCATGTCACTCAAGAGAATGTAGCCATTAGGCTATTAGCTGCCTCATTCAAAGGGAAGGCATTGCAATGGTTCAAGAGTCTACCGGTGCAGACTCTAGGAACCTGGGATGATCTAGGAGAGAAATTAAATAAATAATTCTAAGACAAATCAGATAATCTATCATTGGTTGAACAGATGACCACCATAAAGAGACCTCCTCAGGAGCAAATGATGGATTTTAACTTCAGATTCTAGAAGACATGGCACAGAATTCTTGCCATGGTAAGGCCTCCAGCTGAATATGCATTCTTGTATTTTTTGAAAGCCCTAAATAGTAATGTTTCAGTAATGATTCAATCACTAGGAGGTACTAGTTTACCAGATGCTTATGAATTAGCTATTAGGACAGAGAATAATCTGATTCAAGCTAGAAAAATAGCACCCAGACCACCAGCACCTATTTTTCCTGAGACTCAGGCTTCAATGCCTTTGCCAATCCTATATTTTGCCCCTTTACCTATAGTAGCAGCATTACCAAGCACTGCCAACTCTGAACCTGCTACCTCTAGTTCATCTCAAGAGCTGAAAAAGATTAAAAATAGCCAACAAAAAATAGAGAATATTTTGCAGACTTTTGGGAATGAGCTGGTAAACATTAAAAAATAGCAATCCCATAATAGACAGCCTTATCAGCCATAACCTTAAGGCCAAAATTAGCCTTACCAAGATAATAGGCCACCTTATCAAAGTAATTACCAAGACGCCAGGCAAAGTGTGAATCACAGGCCTTTTTAGCCTTATAATCTGGCACCTATTAATGCAGTAAGGGACCTTGTCCCTACTCAGGACAACTTTGCAGCTAAGTATGAATGGTGCTACCCATGTAATCTACCACACAGTCAAGCAGCCTATTCAAATGGAGTGATAAATCAGGCTTTAATGGTGCAAAATATGGCAGTCTCATAGCCAATCTCGCCAAATGATGGAGCTGCTCAACAACAAGAACAATCTCAAAATGATTCTACCTTCATGAATTGGCAAGAAGATGAATTCTGTGGTGTAAACAATGATAATACTCCAGTTGCAACAAATACAAGAGCTAAGAAGAGGGGTTATGAGATAGACCAAGCAGCAAATAAAGACAGAGGACATGCTGGTACTTCTACATCGCATATTCCCCATATTCTACAAAGAGTTAATGCAGCAACAGCAATGGAGATGCCTCATTTGCAAGTAGAGGTTACTGCTACAAAATCAAATCAGAAGGTAAGTGCCATTCCACCTTTCAATATTATCAAAAATATGAAGAAGATGAACGTGACAATGTCCATGTGGGATTCCTTAGCCATCCCTGGCCAAAAGAAGATGTTGCAGTCTGCCTTATCTAATTTGAAAGTATCCAAAGATACAACTGTTGACCCAAATAGGGCTGTCCTTACCAATTCATCTCAAGATAATAGCAAACATACAAACAAAAGTGCTAAACCACTTCCATTTTATGTGTCACTAATAATTGGGGACAAATTAGTACATAATTGTATGGTGGATAGTGGAGCAAGCAGTTCTGTGATGCCAAAACAAATTGTTGATCAATTGGGATTGAAATACCAACCCTTGGAGAAAGGTGTACTTCAATTAGATGGCATAGTTGTTAATACTGTAGGTGTGATCAAAGACCTAGGTCTCACTCTACACACTTGCCCAAATATTTCCATTTCACAGGAGGTGTTCATCATAGATTTGCCTCCTTACTTTGCCATGTGCTTATCAAGAGAATTTACAGCCAAGATATGAGGATATTTGTCCTCCGACTGGTCCCACATGTTTTTTAGGACCAGATATGGCACCAAAGTAACTTTAAAGTCTGAGTTGCTTTCAAATCATCACATTGAGCCTTACACACCAAGTGTTGTTAATGTAAATTGTATTATTTTTGATGATCCTGAGCTTATTGCTGCTCAAGAACTACAAGCTGAAAGCATACCACAGTTACTCTTAAGGGAGTGGGCCTTAGAAAATAGTGTGGATGATCCTGAAGGACACATCCAAGAAACTGGTATGGGGGTTTATATACTGCATGAGCCTGAAATAGCAATACCAAATCTTGTAAAAGATGTTGAACAGCAGACAGAACAACAAAATGAAGTGTGGAAAATGTACTTTGATGGCTCTAGGAGCAGAAATGGATCTGGTGGTGGTGCAATGTCGGTGTCACCACAAGGTGAAAAATATTATTCTTCTTTCTGTTTTGCCTTTGCATGTACAAACAACACTGTTGAATATGAAGGATTAATTCAAGGTTTGTAATGGGCAAGAAAGAGGAAAATTGGTTGCTTACAGGTGTATGGGGACAGTGAACTCATTGTGAATCAGGTGAGAGGACTACATCTTACAAAAACTGATGTTCTGAAATACTACAAACATAGGGTGTGGGACATGATTGAAGAATTTGATGCTTTCAATCTAATCTCTATTCCAAGGAGTCAGAACTATCATGCTGATAGGTTAGCTACAATTGGGGCTCAGTTTGACATCCCCAGTGATATTCAAAGGGAGAAGGTACAACCTCATGTAAAAATAGTTGATAGGCCCTCTATCCCTGATAATAATATTCATTGGCAAGTTTTTGAAAGTGATGAGCAGATCCTGCATTTCTTGTTAGAAGAATATGAGTTTTCTGTGATAAATCAGGATAAGCTTAAACAATAATATGGCAATGATCAAATTGTTTAGTTGAGAACAAACAAGCTGCCCAAGGATTGGTAACCTTGGAATCTATTTTTAGTACAGATGATCAACTGATGAAAAGAAAGACTAGTATGCAGGTAAAAGAAGAGCATTATGAAGAGCTAGAAATTTTCAAAGGTAAGCTTCTTAAAATCGGTAAAATCTGCTCAGCTGAGGATAGAAGAGATTTTATTGTTCTCTGTCAAGAATTTGAAGATGTGTTTGCTTGGGATTATTCAGACCTAAAGGGATTTGATCCTCATATTGCCCAACATACCATAGAGTTAGAACCAGGTACTAAACCTGTGAGGCAGAAGCAAAGACCTTTAAATCCAAAGCTTGAGCCTCTAATGATTAAAGAACTGACCAAATTGATTGAGGGGAAAATTATTTTTCCAATCAAGCATACTTCTTGGGTCTCCAACCTTATCTCTGTGAGGAAAAAGAATGGTGAGATTAGGCTATGTGTCGACTTTAGAGACCTCAATAGGGCCTCCCTAAAAGATCACTACCCATTGCCTTCAATGGAGCAAATTCTGCAGGTAGTGGCTGGCTCAGAAAGGTTTTCTTTACTTGATGGGTTTTCTGGTTACAATCAGGTGTTAGTCAAGGAGGAGGATCAGTTCGAGACTGCTTTCACCACCAAGTGGGGTACCATGGCCTACAAAAGAATGCCTTTTAGCCTCTCGAATGCTAGCTCTAGTTTTCAGAGAGCCATGGATATGGCCTTTAAGGGTTTGATGTATAAATTAGTGTTGGTATACCTTGATGACATCACATTTTTTTCCAAGAATGCAGCTGAACATTTATCTCATCTGAGGCTAGTATTTGAAAGATGCAAGGAATTCGAGATATCTCTCAATCCCAGGAAGTGCATATTCGATGTACAAGAAGGCAAGCTGCTAGGGCACGTTGTGTCAAAGGAAGGCATTACCATTGATTATGAAAGGGTAAGAGCTATTCTGGAGTTACCTTTACCCAGTCACAAGAAGGGGCTGCAAACTTTTATTGGCAGAATTAATTTTCTGTGAAGATTTATCCCCAACATTGCAAATCTTTTGAAGCCTTTGATGTCTATGTTGAAGAAGAACACAGTTTTCAGTTGGACGAAAGAGGCCAAGCTCAGTTTTGAGTCCATCAAGGAGGTGTTAATGGCTACACCAATGCTGATAAATCCTGATTTCTCCAAAGACTTTATCTTATATGCTTATGGCAACCTAGATACAATCTCTGTGATTCTAGTACAGCAGCAAAGTGAGGTTTTTGAACAACCAATCGCTTTCTTTAGTCAAGGGCTGGAGGATTATGAGCAGAGATATAGCTTCGTTGAAAAACACGTCCTGGTAGTGATAAGGAGCCTCAAGAAGTTTTGGCATCTTATTTCTAATAGCAAGATACATTTGATGGTCGCTCATCCCAGTGTGAAGGAGTTCCAGTTGAGTAAAGATGTTAGTGAGAAAAGGGCTGGTTGGATCAACAAAGTCATGGAATATGACATGGAGATCAAGATAACCAAGCTTGTCAGAGGTAGAGGACTCAGTGAACAACTCGCTACCAATTCAGAGAATGAAATAGAAAAAGAAGAAGAGGTGCTTCTGACTATTGAAGAGGAGCATTGGAATGATACAACAGTAGTAGGCACCAGTTGGGTTAATGACATGACTCAATTTTGCAAACTGGTAAATGTCCAGTAGGTCTAGATAGAACTAAAAGAAGATATTTTAGACTGCAATCCATTCCATATGTTTTAATAAATGGCATCCTTTCCAGAAAGGACTTTAATGGTGTATTGTTAAGGTGCATTGATAAGGATCAGACTGACAAGGTGCTACATGAATTTCATGATGGAACAGTTGGGGTCATTTTGCCTCAAGGACCACTACTTGAAAAGTAATGAGAGCTGGCTATTACTGGCCTAACTTATTTAAGGATGCCCATGCATGGGCTAGAAAATGTATAAAGTGTGCCATTTTTGCTGGCAAAGAAAGGCTGCCAGCTTTACCTCTACAGCCAATTCAGGTAGAGCAACCCTTCATGAGATGGGACATTGAGTTTGTAGGTCCCATTAACCCACCATCAAGTGCAGGCCACAGGTGGATACTTACAGCTACAGACTATTTCACAAGGTGGACTGAAGCAGTGGCTCTAAAGGAATCCAATGAGAATGATGTTTTAAATTTTTATTGTGATTTGGTTTCTAGATTTGGAGTGCCCGAGTCTATCATCTCAGACAATGCTTTGGCCTTTGTAGGATTGAAAACAACTGACTGGGATTTTAAGAATGGGATCTATTTGAATACTTCATCAAATTATTACCCATAGGGTAATGGTTTGGCTGAATCTACAAATAGAAATGTCATAAGGATTATTAAAAGATCAATGGAGGATAACCAGAGGACCTGGCACACCAATCTAAAATTTTCTCTATGGGCAGATAGAATAACTCCTAAAAGGTCTATTGGGAACTCTCCATGTCTGCTAGTGTATGGAAAAGAGGCAAGGTTGCCTATGTCTATGGAACTACCAGCACTAGACATTATGAATCAGTTGGAAATGTTTGAAGCAGAGGATCCCATGGCTGTCAGATATGCTCAACTTATGGAGCTTGAAGAGAGTAGGAATAAAGCTATGAAGGCAATGGAATATCATCAGCTTCAAACAAAAAGAAATTTTGATAGGAAGGCCACCCCCATAAATTTTAGAATGGGTGATATGGTGCTCAAATGGGATGAGTTGAAAAGCAGACCAGGAAAGCATTCCAAGTTTGACAGCATGTGGAGTGGCCCATTTCTCATTACTGAATGCAAGGAGCACAATGCATTTCAGTTATCAAATATGGCTGGACAAAATTTGCCTATCCCAATTAATGGGATGCACTTGAAGAAGTGTTTTGAGGTATGAGTACCTTGTAAATCAGTAGATTAGATTTCTTGCTTTCAATAAGTGCTGATGCATAATAGTTTAGATCCTTTTGTTTTCCCTAAGTGCTGTCTAGTACAGTTGGAAGAGTCTTCCTTCGGTATTTTTGTTCTGGTTTGGGTCTCCATGTTCTTCACTACTAATATGCTGAGTTGCTAATGTCAGAAGATATCTGTATATTTTAGTCTATGTATGACTCCATGCCCAATGGATGCAACAAGGCTACTGATCTAATTGTTTAGCAGGGAAACATCCCATAGAGGTTGCCAAATTGTTGACCTATTTTTCTCTATCCAGAGCTAAATAGTTCACCTTGTATTTTCCTTGAAAATCCTTTGGAAAGTGTCCATGCAAAGCTTAAATCTTCCAAGTACTCATGCATGCCTTGTTAAAAAATCCCAAGATCTTGCCTAAAGATTCCTTAGAAAAAACCCAGAAAAACCCAAAAATCTTTTAGCTTCAAAGTATTTTCTATTGCTTGGATTTCTCATATTTTATAACTTGTATTTGTATGCATACTTGTATATACATTCGCCATTCTACATACAAAGGAATATGCAAAGGTTATATACAAGTTTTTGCTCATATATCGGCAATGTATGTCAAATATACAAAGGGGTTTATATGTACAAGAGCAAATATTCATTGGTGGGCTTGCAGAAATTTCCATCGGCCTTTAAAAGAATGGAACAATTCAGTTGTATGCACTTTTGAATGCATATCAGGCTTAGAAGATGCATATACATTGAGGGAATCTATCACAGATCCCAGGAATATTCCCTAAATGTATATCAGGTTTCAAATGCATATTATGTTGTATGTTTGAACATGCAATTAAAACATACAAGGAGGTGACATACTTTTGAATATGCATATCGGGTTATACATTGCAAGAATATTCCATCAAAGATTCCCGCTTGTATGTTTGGTCTCTGTATGTTCTTATTGTATATTCGGACATACAATTCGATATACAAAGGCCAAACATATAAGGGCATTTGTATATTGCCAAGATACAAGAGATGGGACCCGCGCATATACAAAGAGGATTGCATGTGTTCTACATACAAGTGAGCATGAACAGTTGAATGTATATTGGGTTGTATGTCCACACATACAAGGCCGATATACAAAGATAATATACAAGGGCCACACATACAAGGCCGAATGTGCAAGAGGTAGGGTCCACAATATACAAGGGCGTTTGTATATCGGCGACATACAAAGAAAAAATGCAAATCAAATATACCAGGGCCACACATACAAGGAGATGCAAAGGGTGGGGTCCACCAAATGTACATTTTTGTGATTGTATGTTTAGACATACAAGCAAAGCATGCATTCCTAGCATACAAGCCAAACCCGAAGGTATTTTTCAGAAAGCTTTATAAAAGGTTTGAAGTCCGGGTTGTATATTTTGCAATTGTATATTGCGATATACAAGTCAAAGGTGCAAAAGAAGTATACAAGGTGGACCTGACTTGGAGATCAAATTCTAGCATATTCAGGCATCAGGTCTGTGGCTTGTATGTATAAGTGTTTTGTACATTTGCACGCACAAGAAATATACAAAGAGGAATGATACAAGCCGGACCCGACAGAGAAATCAGATGCAGCTAATGGTCATTTTGAAATCCACAGCTTGTATGTTTACAGATACAAGGAGATGCAAGAGGTGGGGTCTGCCAAGGCACAAGTGCTTTGCATGTATCTTCTGCTTGTATATTTACATTTGTATATTGTGATATACAAGGTAGGAGACAATGCGACATACAAATGGTGGGGACCAATATAGAAGCGCTTAGCACATGCAAAGGGATTTGTAGAGAAGTTTTTGAAATAGCGATTCAGGCAGCAAATTCAAGCGATATATATACACAGATGCAAAGTGATATATACAGGTTGTTGACTAAAACATTGACCGCCTGTATCTCCTCCATCTTGGCAAATTTTGACATGCTGTAAGAGGCAAAACATGCATATTTTTGTCTCATCTTTCATTTGGATGGCTTTTTAGGGGTTTTTGTCACTTTTCATTTCCAGATCCGGATTTACATATTTTGGGCAAAGGGACGTTTTAGCGACCATTTTTTAGTAGATGCCGATATTTCTTGCATTAATTATTGTACAAAGCTGAAGCAACTCGCATTGATGATAAAAGATATCTTCCACCAATTCTTTGCTGAAGATCAATGATGCAGCAGCTGCATTAAAGACTAACAAATATCTTCTATCTGCCCAGTCCCAGATATTTTGATGCCATAACTATTGTAGGTGGATAGTCATTCAAGGTAGATATTTTTTCCATTCCAGCTCATAGAGCGAATTCCTGTAACCGACTTAGGGTTAATTTGGAATGCTATATATATGCATTCGTATGTTGTAAATAATGTTGGAAAATTTTTAGCATTCAGGCTTTCTATTTCCAAACAGAGCTTTCTATACTGTAACTGTGCCTTCCCACTAAATATACTCAAGTTATTTTGCCTCTTTGGACTGATTTTCTAGTTTAATGTGAATCTACACATGTTTGTCTGCGACCGTATTGTTCCTTTCAACCATCTGGTTTTTCACCTTTGCTAGGATTAGTTGAATATGTGTATGTCCACTTGCTATATTTGCTTGTGCTATGCATTTTCTGAGTTTGTGAGGGTTCTTTTATTAAACTTGGTGAATCACCCTTTGTTTTTTTAATCTTTTGTTTCATCCTTCCTTTTAAAGCATTCCTTCTCCCTTTTCCCCTTAAGATTTAGTAGTTTTAGGTGATAACCAGTTAAGGAAGCCGGCCTTCTCCAGAGGTCTGATCTCATTTAGCAAAGTCCCACACTTAGAAATCATTCCCATGTTACTCCAAATTGCTAAAGTTTCACAACTGTATGCAAGGGTGCAAATCTGGGTGATAACAATAAGTGATTATGATTAGGAGTATGATGAACAAGAGTATGAAGTTGATATTGAAGGAGAACTCTTATGTGCTCTTAGTGAAATCAAGAAATACAAAAAGGAGAACCAAAATTAAAGTTGCAGATATAACAAGAGAAAGACTTCAAGGACAAAGTTGTTTCAGACCTTGAAGAGGCAATAAATCAAATTGTGAATTTAAGGACACAAGTTAATGAATCAGACAAATTGATTATCAGTCTAAAGACAGAGGTTGAGGAAGCTAAGAGGATAGCTGATGTAAGAAAGTCTGATTTGGAAGCTAAAACAGTTGAATGCAAAAAGCTTGAAGGAGAAATAGTCTCTTTAGGAAAAGATCTTGAGGATATTAGGAAGCAGTTGGAAAAGACTATGAAATTTGAAGAGAGCACAAGCAAGTTACATGAGATGCTGGGTAAACAAAAACAACATAGGGACACTACTGGACTTGGCTATGAAAAGGGACATGATGATTGTTTTTACACATTCATAACAAAGTTATAATTCACACAAATGAACCTAACTGTCTTGAAAGATATGAAGAAATCAATTAAGATTTGCTTAATCCCAAGTTTCTGTATGGTTAGGTCTTGACTTGTTGGACAATTCAATAGGTAAATGTGAAGCTGTTAATATGTAAGGGGCCTTACGTGATTTAAGGTGATTGATGACTTACTGGACTCTAATTATGCAAATGGTTGCAAATATCAACAAATGATCTATCTCTTTGCATAAATCTATTACTGTATCACAAAGCTTTGAATGATTTATGTTAAAACATGCTTTTCTTTTAAATATGTATAAAGATTGCCAAATATCAACTCAATTGCTCTTAATTACTTTAAATGTTAGACAATCTCCTTTGGATTTCTGCGTTTAAGCTAAGTATTTCAAAGTTTGGGAAAAGTTAGAGAGAATTCAAAATCAACATCACTTGCTACAGGATCTAAATGCTTGGTTGTGCAAATGGTAAGAATTATAGTAAATTTAATTAATTCAGCAGACTAAATCATTAAATGCAAATATCCTGAGTATTTTCACAAATATGCATCCAAGATTGCGAGCTTTAAGAGAAATTCTTTCAAACACAAAGAAGAGCCAGAAGACACTCAGAAAATAGACGCAGACTTCCAGATTCATTTATATTCAAAACACACAGCCATATATGATTTACAATGTATGAATGACTCTTAGCTTCATTAATCAAATTCACAAACACTTACAATGCTTTACAGATACAATAAGAAAGTTGGACATTCCACGTGTTCCTTAGTGCAGACACAGGCGACCTCCTATAAACTAAAATACTCTTTCCACTCAAAGTTTCTATACAAATTACAATTGCTAGCTAGTTTCTACAAATCCCTGTGTAAATAATATACATGTAGCAAAGTCCCTTATATAGATTTTGCACTTTCAAATTGCTACGGCTACAACTTCCATCTACGGCTGAGATTTCTCCATTCTTGATCAACGGTGCATTTTTGTCTCATAACCGTCTACCAAAATATCTGTTTGGCATATTTTCCCTCCCTTAAAGGATGCTGTTGGAATCTTTTACAAAATAAGATTCCCCTTTTTTTTATTGACTTCTTCTCGCTGAGGTTCTTCATTTGACTTCTTCTCAAAAACCTTTACCCTTGCTTGTCTTCTCACTTTTTCAAATATTTCTTGAAATTGCTTATTACACCTTCTACAAAGGTGTGGTCCCCTCTTGGACTCTTTGCCAAAATGTATTCTTGCATCACAACTCCCTCCTTCAACTTCTTTTCTTTATTCTCTTATCCTTCTCTTCTCTTCTAGTATTTCTTCATTTTACCACATTCTTCCATCAATGTATCTATCATCTGTTTGCTAAGATTGGCATCAGGATTTTCTATGCATGGTGCAAATATGGCATTAAACTCTGTTAATGCCCTTTCTAAGTCATACGCTGGCATTTCCATACATTCATGCTGCAAGAGTCTTTTTGTTATCTTTTTATGCATTTTGATCATCTCACCTGCTTTCTCTTCTAAATCTTGTACAACTGTTGTACATTTTCTGATGTTATCCTCCTCAAATTTAAGCTCTAATATTGTTTGTGGCACTTGATTTTCCAATGTAACAACAAGTGCTCCTTCATTGATCAATTCTTCTATTCTACCTTCAACTTCTGTCAATTGTTCAATCTCAGACATGTATTCTTCTTTTCTGGCTTGGCCTTTATGTGTAAGTATCATACATTTATTCTTTTCTTCTGCAACTACCTTCCAACTTCCCACAGCTTGCCTTATTGTTTTCTCACCTTCCAACATAAAATCTCTAAACCATTCATCAAAAATGTTAGCTTTGAACCTTTTATTCTCCATGTCTTTTATTTCTTCTTTTGATACTACTGCTATGTTAGTAGGCAATTCTGGAACTATGGCACTGGGATCAAAAAATTCTTTAATAAATTGTTGAAGTTGGACAATGTGTCCTTTTAAGTAATCCTATTTGTCTTTATCCTTTCTCAACATTTCTATTGTCACTTGGTGCATATCTTCCCATTCATTGATATTTTGTCCTCTTGTAGAATGCCCAAGGTCAAGATTCAATATCTTATATTCCTCCAAGGCTATTTCACCTTTTGCCTTTTCCTTTTGTGGTATGGCTAGGTTCAGCATTCTGGATCCACCTGGACCTCTTTGTATAGCAGACATTGTCTTAGCCTTTCTCTTTTCTTTTCTTGGAGTGGTCTTCTCACCTAATAAACTTTTAATGTCAATTGGTGCTAATTGGACCTCTTTTCCTTCCTTCCTTATTTCTCCTCCTAACCAGGCAGGAACTTCTTTTATGCCTTATGTAACCTTAATTTCATCAATTACTTCTTCATGTGATCTTTTTGTTTCCCTTTCCTCTTGTTGCTGCTCTTCCTGTTGCGGTGCTTGTTGTTGTTGTGGAGGCTCTTGTTGTTGTTCTTCTTGTTGTGGAATTTGCTATTTTTGTGGAGGCTCTTGTACCCTAGGACCCTTTTCTTGTTCTTTTGATTCCACCTCATTCTCGTCTTCTATCTCAGTGTCTCCTCCATCTTCAACTTCTTCTTCAGAAGCCTCTTCTTCTGCTGGCCCTTTTCCTTGATCATCTTCTGTATGTATATGTTCTTCACTTTGCAAGTTAACATCTCCTGTTTGTTCATCAGCCTTATTTCAATCTATCTTTTCTATTTCTTCTTTATCTACAGGCCCCTTGATTTCATCTTCTATTTTTTCTATACCTTTTGTCTGTACTTGCTCTGTATGTACAGGGGAATTTTCTTTTGTGCTATCTTCTTTTGCTTCCTTTTCTTGATCCTGCACATCCTCTGTATTCTTTTCTTCTTCACTTGGCTCAGCATATACATTCAGCATGTTTAATGCATCTACACCTGAGGTGTCCTCTTTTGTGTCTTCTTTTTCTGAAGCATGCCTTTCTATGTTTACCTCTTCAAGTGTTTCTTCTTTTTCAGCTTCTTCAATTTTATGTGCCTCCTCCAGTACATCCTTAATGATTTCAGGTGGAACCAAAGTACCAAATGGATCCACTGATTTTGTTTCTTCCTGTACTTTTTCTTCTTCATGTTCTATACTGTGCTTCATTTCCATTTTAGCTTGAAGGCTTGGCTCTTCTTCACTCAGGAAATCACTAGAATCTTCTTCTATTTCAATCAGTTTTCCTTTATACATTGCTCTTTCCTCACTATCACTACTCTCAATATGCACAGTCTCCACAATTTGTTTGGCCTTGTGAATTTCTGACTGTTGTTGTATTTCCTTAGCCAACTCTACTTTTACTTTAATGAATGTTTGTCATGGGTCCAATGATGTGGAGGCACTAGCTATATTTCTTAGCTTTTCACCTACTTCATGTGCTCCAATTACATTAACTGGTTTAGAAGTTTCACCTTTTGACAAACTTATTGGAATTGTCCTTCTAATTTGTTGTCCTGCTACTTCTTTAGCATTCTGTACCTCTTCTACACTAATTTCATGACTTATGGACTTTGCATCCACAAAAGTTTTTGATGTCACTGCTATTGTTATCCCTAAAGCATATGGATCCATTAAAGTAGCATTTTTATCTTTTTCCACAATTTTAGCCTCTACAATCTTCCTTTTCTTTTCATAAAAACATTGCAGGTCTTCACTAGGCTATGCCTTTCTTTTTCTCCCTTTCTTTGGATAGGTGATTTGTTTGCCCTCAGCCTTAAGTTCTTCAATTCTATCTTTCAGCCATGTCTTTGAAAAAAATATTACTGGCTTAGACAATACATCCAATGATGTGTTCCAGGGTTCCGACCAATCAGGCTCTGTAATAGGAGCCAACCTTGCTTCTGCATAACTCTGATATAGCAATTTATCATCCTCCTGAACCTCTGGAGGAACATATATTTTACCTATGGATTTCATTTGCTCAGCAGTTAATCTTTTGTGAGCTCTTTTCCTCACTTCCAAGTCATTCTTGCAATCAGCCCAAAAGACTTCAATGTGTACCTGATGTTTATATTTTTTATCCACAAAGTTCTGAATTGTGTGAAAAGGATCAAACTTTCTGACTAAATCAAATTCTTGAAAGCCATAGTATCTCAGTTCTTGTTCTGAACAACCTGCAACTTCTTCACTGAAACAATAATTTCTACCAATAGCCCAAGGTAGCCTCACATTTCCTCTATTATTGAATTTCCTTTTGTACATTCTGAAAACATTCAAGTTTTGTCTTGAAAACTCCAAAACAATCAACTTGTCAGAAGGATATCTTGGAAGCATAAATGGTTTCCCTTCAAATCCCTCGGTCCTTATGTAAGTGAAATGCTCAAACTGTATGAACCATGAACTATGTAGTCCAATTGCATCTTTAGATAATCTCCTATCAGGTTCCTCTCTCAGCACCCTTACCATGTAAGTATAAAAAACATCATTAACCAAAGCAAACTTTTTCAATGCATTCTCCTCTTGTAACCTAGGGTAGTGTTCATACACCAATCTCTGATTAGGACCATTTCCTAAGGTACCTACCCTTTCTATTCCATGAATGTAGGGTCTAATTTCTGAAGCACATGAGTATAACACATATGAAGACAAATAAAAGGGCAAGCTTTTCTATTGTCTCATCATGGTCTGCCTCCAAATAGTTGTGCTAATTGCCTTGGCCCAATGGATTTGCCCTTGCTCCTTTTCTCCTGCTCTTATGAATTCAATGACAGTGAACATCCATGGTTCACACTTAGTGCCATCTCTTAATCCAACTAACCTACTCAGCATAGTTATCATCAAATGAATTTCTTCTTTAAAATATATCCTCATCAAATTCTTAGGTACTCTGGCTATAGCCTTGGGTTTGTTTTCTGGGTTGTACCAATTGCAAAATATTTTACCTTTACATTCTCCTTCATTTGTGTAAAAATTCTCATTATATTAATCAATATCAATATCCCTCATTTTTTCATTAATCTCTAATCCAAATGTTTTGGCAATGCCTTCAGTGGTTAAATCAGCAATTAATCTGTCATGTAACATGATCTTCCTGGTGGCTGGATCATATAAAATTACACAGTCTAAACATAAATCCCTAGCCTCCATTGCTAGTGGGAAACCTGCAGCTTTGTATAGTCCACTCTCCCAAATACACTTCATCTCTTGTGAGGCATCTACAGCAGTAATTTTTTTAATACATCCTCTGCATCATAATTTCCTATGTTTGCATCTGTGCCTACTCCATTCATACTGATCATGGATGGACAACCTCTGTGTAATGGCAACTCCTCTTTCTCTACCTCCTTTCTTGGCTTTCTTTCTTTTTTCACTTCGCCCCCTGTATCCTTCTTCTGTTTTGGGGCCATCCTGTAGAAACATGCATCTTTTAACTTTCTTTTTACTTCATGTCTAGGGTTTTTACTGTGAATGTCTGCTTTTACCATTTACCCTAACTCGTTTGTCTTTTCTGTCTTTTACCCTTTAAATTCACTAAGCTCTACTTAGCTAATTAACAGTTAAAACAGTAATTTTGACAAATGCATACGTTTTTAAACTGAAATTACTGGAATTAACAGCTGCATTTTACCATTCAAAATTTAAACGATGTTTGGAGATAAATACCTTTTTTCCTGACCATTTGACCATTGGTGTTGACTTACTTTTACCTTTTGCTTTTGTCCAGCAACTATAACTGTGTCGCCTTAACAATGTTCTGCTCAATTTTACTGTAACAATGCTCCTTTTCTACAAATTTTAACATTTAACAGTATATCTGAAAGCAAAATAACCTTAATTTTATCCTAACCCTCTTTAAATCCTACTTTTCTTGAGTGGTAAACTTGCATTAATTACAACAATTAATGCACTAGAGCTTCGGCCTTTCCTTTTCAGTGTTTACATTTTTTAAACTTTTTACCGTTAGCTCACTCCTGCATACATTGCTTTTCTTTGTATTCTCCTTTATATGTTTTCTTTTGTATCTCTTTATTATATCTTCAAACATACAATCACTTTATGCATACAATTGAACTAAAGTTCTTTTCCCTTTTTTACCTTTTTCGTACTTCATTGTATATCACTGCTTGTATATCGCGTTTGTATAAGCACATATACAATAAACTTATACAAAACATTTCCTTCATTTTTTCTCTCCTGATGCCTTTACTTTCTTTGTATATCGGGTATGTATGTTGTAAACATACAAGCGTTAAAATATACAAAGACTTCTCTGTTTCTTAATTAATTTGACATCCGGCTTGTACTTCTACTTTGCATCTTTTAAATGTTATATCGCTAAATATACATTGTCATTATACAAGCAAAAAGGTACAAATAATGGGGTTCACCTTTTCTCTGTTCTTTTGTATCACCGATGCATATAATGTTTATATCTAACTTTTCATACAAGCAGGCATACATACAAACATTCTATCCCATTTCATAGTTTTCCGGTTCTGCCACTTGTATATGTATAATGCATATCGGCTTTGTATGTAAAATACATACAAAGCACAAAACATGCATCGACTTAACCATAGTTCATAACTTTTGAGTTCCGTGATGTATATAACTTTGTATATTTCGCCTTGTACATTTTGAAACATACAAAGTTGAAAACATACAACAGTTTAATCTTATTTCATAGTTATTTCGGTTCCACGTTTTATATAACTTGCAATGTATATAAACGCAACATACATATACAAAGTGCAAAACATACAATGATTATATCAACTTTAATGCTTTTTCAATTCTGCGCTATGTATAACCCGTTGTATATTTACTTTGTATGTCTTCCATTTACCAAATATACAAACCAAAACATACATAGCAAATCTCGACGTTTATTCATTTCAACCTTAACTCCGCCAGGTCTGACTTGTATATGAAGATAAAGCATTAACCAGAAATGTATACAAGTATAACGCCATACCAAAAAACCCGACGACTTCCCTTCTGCAACTAACACAAAGACACGATATGCAAACGCATTTGTATATGAAATGACTTTGTATATATAAGGAACTTTGTATATACAACATACAAACCCTCTAATTGTACATTTACCAAAAACACTTATAACTTGCAAAATACAGGGAATTTTGAGATGATTCAAAAAGCAACCTCTATTCATTTTTCACAAAGAATTCACCCATACTATGCCCTAGTACTCAATGTTATTTTTTCTCTATTTTCACCAAGGTTTGTACTTTCAGTTCCCCTTTTTCCCTTTACCACCAAGCAGACCCACACAGAGAAGCAACAAAAGCCAGCTACAGCAGGGGTCCTCATTTTGCTAAGAAGTGAAATGGGGCATGTTGTGAGCATCACAAAAACTAGCAACCAAATAAAATAATTAAATTAAAACCATTAAAGAAAATGAAATGAAATACATTCATAATTTCCAACTATCTTTTATGCAAATCATTATTTAACTTGAAACCTAATGTATTCAATAAGGTGCATGAATTTTCATTTTCAATTTAAGTGGGTGCACATGATTAATAATCCTCATCTTGAAAATTAGTTAAACAAACTAGTGACTGGCATTAGACTACCTAATTGATGTCATTCCCTCATAGCCAACCAAATAGAGCCTTGCTGCCAGTAGGCATCTATAGCCTTGACAAGGTTATCGTTACAATTCTCCTAAGTAGAGCCCCACTACCAGCAAGCGTCTATAGCCCCGCTAGAGTTACTTAGATGACTTAACTTGGATTTCAATAAATCCATTTTATTTATTTATTTATTTATTTATTTATATTTTGTATTTGACAGAGATTTCATAAGATATTTCAGTTGTAACTTCATGATGCAGGGAATAGTCACTTGCTGAAATTAAGCTGAGAATTTTAATGGTAGCAAGGGTGACCTCTGATTTTTCACCTAATATCTACACTGGTAGGTTCAACAAACTCAAAGATTTTAGGTGTCATTGTGATAAACTTCCCTTGAATACTCAACCCACAGTTATTGAATACAAAATTTCACAAGTTAACTAACTTTCTACATTCATGACAGTCACAACAAATTATGCATAAATTTTAAATAATTCACCTAAATGTTCTAAATTTTCCATTGTTTTCAATGGTTGTTAGTCTGTTCCTTTACTCTAAAACAAAACAAACATCCTTGCTGAAGTAACTCAAGACACAACAAAAACAAAACAAACCAAAATAAAACAAAATAAAACAAAACAAAACAAAAACAAACAAAACCAAAAAAAACAAAAGCTGTACATTATTCACACTATGATACAAAATAGACCAACAACCCTCACCTCAAGCCTGAAAGTAATATTTCAAGTGTTGGCCATTAACTGGTAATGGCACATCTTCTCCAGTCAAGGTCTTAAGCCTGAAAGTGTTATCTCCCATTATTTTTGACACCTGTAATGGACCTAACCATAACTTGTCAAATTTTCCATGATTTCCCTTTTTTTCATGTGCTTTATCCCAGCACAGCACTAAGTCTGAAATTCTAAATGTTTTGACTCTTGCTCTTTTGTCAAACCATCTCTTTACCACTGCTTGATGTTTAGCAAACTTCTCATTGGCTTGATCTCATTTCTCATCTAATTCCAACAGTTGGATTATTCTGGCTTCTCTGTGATCATCAAAGCCTAAGTATTCATTAGTAAACTTCTAAACTGGTATCTTTAAATTAACTGGAAATATGGGATCAGTCCCATAAACTAAGTGATAGGGTGCATTGCCTAAGGCTGATTTAACCCTGGTCCTATCTACCCACAGTGCATATTTCAACAGTGTGTTCCATTCTCTTGGGTTCTTTTCAATTAGCTTCTTGATTATATCTAATAAAAAAAAATTTGTAGACTCAGCTAACCCATTCCCTTGAGGATAATAGTTTGAAGAGAACGTTAAAACAATTCCATGTTCAAATGCCCATTTAGAAAATTTTAAAGAAGAAAATGCAGGGCCATTGTCACATACCAGCGAATAAGGAGCCGCAAACCTGGTTATGATATTCTCTTCAAGGAATTTGATGACTACCTCAGTAATAGAGAATTTGCAACATGTGGCTTCAGTCCACCTTGTACAGTAATCGGTCACTGTCAGTATAAATTTGTGTCCTGCAGATGATGGAGGATTTATGACTCCAATGAAATCTAGGCCCCACTGTGCAAATGGCCTAGACTCAATAACTGGCTGTAATGGATTAGCCTAATTCCTCCCTTTGTCTGTTGTAGTTTGACAGATGTGGTAACTTCTAATGTGACTCTCTGTATCTTTAAACATAGTAGGCCAATATTACCCTGCTCTCAGTATCTTATGCATTGTGGCTAAATGGGAACCATGAGCAGTTCCATATTTATCATGTAGGTCTAGCAATACCTTATCTGCTTCATCTCTATTTAGACATCTTAAATATATTCCTTCGTGGTTCTTCTTGAATAGAAGACCCCCTTGTACCATGTATTTTTGTGCTTTGATCTTTAAAGCTCTTCTTTGTGAAGATTTCATCTTGCTTGAATACTTCCCTGATATTAGAAAAGTGTTCAAATCATCATACCACCCTGATACATCACTAGTGTTCAACACATATTGTTGTTTTACCAAGTTTGAGTCTGTATTAGCTATGGTTTGCACTAGAGCTTGTCCTCTGACTAACTTCATTGGAATGATTTCCATATCAAATTCTTGCAAAGTTGTGATCCACTTAGCTCTTTTCTCTCCAGGTTCATTCTGCATCAGTAGCATCTTTACTGCTGCATCTGGTACTATAGCCTTAACCTAATTGCGTAAGATATTATGTCTAAACTTTTTTACTGCTCTTACCAGTACAAACGCTTGTCTTTCTGTATCAAGGTATTTTAGTTGTGCATCCTTCAGAGGTGCACTCATAAAAGCTATTGGCTTTTCTTCATCATTTTCTCCTTTCTGTGTCAAAGCAGCTGCAACTAAATGTGTGGATGTAAAAGAATAAACATAGAATGGCTTTGTGTAATCTAGACTAGCTAATATAGGAGCATCAAAAATTGCCTCCTTGATATCTTCAAATGCAGCTTTTGCTACTAGTGTCCATTCTATATCCGCATCTTTCTTCAACATGGTGTTTAATGGTTGCACAATCTTTGCAAACCCTGTAATGAACTTCCTGACAAAATTAATTTTACCAAAAAATGATTTTAATTCCTTCTTAGTGTTTGGTAATTGTAATTTCTTGATTCCTTCTATTCTATTAGGATCAATAGATATCCCATTCTCAGAAATGACATGTCCTAATAGTTTTCCTTCTGTTACTCCAAATGAACATTTCTTAGGGTTAAGCAAAATTCCATATCTCTCGCATCTCTTGAGGACTCTTCTCAAATCCTCAGCATGAGTGGACGCATCTTTAGAATAAACAGTTAAATCGTCCATATAAATTATAATGCACTTACCTGTCAGTCCACGAAATGCAATATCCATGGCTCTCTGAAAAGTGGCACCTGCATTGATTAAACCAAACGGCATTCTTCTGTAAGCATAATTACCCCATTTACATGTGAAATTGGTTTTTAATCTATCTTCTTTGTTTGGCTTGTACTTCTGCTTTGCATCTTTTAAATGTACATCCGCTTGTATATCGCTAAATATACATTGTCATTATACAAGCAAAAATGTACAAATAATGGGGTTCACCTTTTCTCTGTTCTTTTGTATCACCAATGCATATAATGTTTATATCTAACTTTTCATACAAGTGGGCATACATACAAACATTCTATCCCATTTCATAGTTTTCTGGTTCCACCACTTGTATATGTATAATGCATATCGACTTTGTATGTAAAATACATACAAAGCACAAAACATGCATCGACTTAACCATAGTTCATAACTTTTGAGTTCCGTGATGTATATAACTTTGTATATTTTGCCTTGTACATTTCGAAACATACAAAGGTGAAAACATACAATAGTTTAATCTTATTTCATAGTTATTTTGGTTCCGCGTTGTATATAACTTGCAATGTCTATAAATGCAACATACATATACAAAGTACAAAACATACAACGATTATATCAACTTTAATGCTTTTTCAATTCTGCACTATGTATAACCCATTGTATATTTACTTTGTATGTCTTCCATTTACCAAATATACAAACCAAAACATACATAGCGGATCTTGACGTTTATTCATTTCAACCTTAACTCTGTCAGGTCTGACTTGTAAATGAAGATAAAGCATTAACCAGAAATGTATACAAGTATAACCCCATACCAAAAAACCCGATGACTTCCCTTCTGTGACTAACACAAAGACACGATATACAAACGCATTTGTATATGAAATGACTTTGTATATACAAGGAACTTTGTATATACAACATACAAACCCTCTGATTGTACATTTACCAAAAACACTTATAACTTGCAAAATACAGGGAATTTTGAGATGATTCAAAGAGCAACCTCTATTCATTTTTCACAAAGAATTCACCCATACTATGCCCTAGTATTCAATGTTATTTTTTCTCTATTTTCACCAAGGTTTGTACTTTCAGTTCCCCTTTTTCTTTTTCCACCAAGAAGACCTACACACAGAAGCAACAAAAGCCAGCTACAGTAGGGGTCCTCATTTTGCTAAGAAGTAAAATGGGGCGTGTTGTGAGCATCACAACAGGACAGTCTTCTAAAGTTAGAGAAACTCCAAGGAAGAAGATAGATTTGGACTATCATGCTGCTCCTAAAGGAAAAAAGAAGATTGAAGCTGAAATGAAAACTAAAAATGAGTTTATCAAGATGCACAATCAAAAGAGAAATCTAAGAAGGGTTGCTCTAGCAAGACAAGCATATATCTACAGGTATAGTTATTTATTTTTTGGTTATTATTATACCTATAATCATTTTGGACACAAAGAAGTTGATTGCAGAAGGAATACTAATCTTGTATGTTTCAAGTGTAATTCTCCTGGTCACAAAGCATATAGTTGCAAAATGTATGGAAGAATAGCATCACCTAGTTTGAAATTTTTGAAAAGGAAAGAGACTGAAAAAGTTTGGAAGAAGAAAGAACCTGTGAAAGTTTGGAGACTGAAACAAAGAGAAGAGAAGATAGATCATAAACTTGTGCATCTTACACAAGTCATATCATCAGTTGCATAGGATATAGCATGAAGTGAGGGGGAGTTGTCCAATGTCCTATCTTTTAACCCCAAGAAGTTTCAAGAGGAGATCATTTAATGCTTGTCAATATGGTGATTTTGTTTTGTTTATTATGCTATTGGATTCATGCCTAATAATGTTTTCTAGAATGTTTTATGTCAACATACATTTTGTATGTGTGGATGATCAGTGATTCAAGATTCTTATTGTTCAAATGAAAGTTCTTCATGTCAGGACATGTGTGCTTCAATGTTTCCTCTTCTAAGATCAATGAGTATTGAAGATCTAGTGTAGAGTTCAGAGATTCATCTTCATCATGACAGCGATGTTTGCAGGACATTGAGAATAGTTTGCAGGGGTATAGTTGGAAACAAGTGATATGCATCAGTCATATAGATATTTATGTAGAACAAGGCAATGTTAAAATAAGATGTTGGGATAGCTTGTTGCAGTGTTGAGATATGGACAGAAGTGTCTTACTTAGTGCATTGATGTTGTTTGTTGGGTTGCAGTTTGAGGTACAGTCTTGGTGGGATAGTCAAGGACAGGTATATGACTGCATTATAGTGAAGGGACTATAGTATTGACTAATTTGCATTCATATTTGCTGTAGTAGACTTCATTTGATAGTCTTTGCTTAGGACAATCATGAAACATGTTCAAGGAATGCAGGACAGTGCTGAGGATAAGTCACTTTGTCATTTTTTTATGTGCAGACCTATGAGTGATGGTGTAGTGACAGGACTAAACAGTGAGGTGGTGGAAAGGACAGTGGTTAGGACATCAATTATTTTGATAATATGGTTATAGTGCTTTCTTTGGTGTGCATGCTATTGGCTATGATATATTAAGCACGGTGTTTGCAAATTTGTTAGTGTTGATGCTGGACAGGTATAGTAAGCTAGTGAACAGTGAATGCTTGAAACACAATGTTCAAAGGTATCTCTTGAAATGGAAATTCTCACTGATGTAGTAGTGGATGACAATATGAATTGAACTTTCATGATGATTATGACATGGTACAGTGAGGGGCGTCCTTTGGTGCATTAGAGAACACACAAATAGATTTGTTGTGGAAGATTTTAGAATCATTCAATGAGACAGTGTAATCTAACATTTGAAACTCAATATTTGATAGGACTTTATGTGTAGTGCAAAGACAATAAGTGGTGTATATATGTGGTATAGATGTGTGCAGAATTTTGTGTACAATCTCTCATAATTGAAGAGTAGTCTAAATTACACTGTGAATGGTGTAGGGCTTGCAAAGAATATGACAGTGGAAGTAATTTTGTTAAAAATAGTGATAGTGTGTAGTCAAGCTGACAATTCATTGGTGTGGTAATGGTTTTGATCACAATCAATGATGATAGTGTTTGCTCACAAAATGATGATGATGTTTTTTTATCAACAAGTGTGAGATTTCAGCATCTTCTTGATGACAGCTTATTGGTGACAGTGCAATCTAGTTTATTGTACCTTCATGACAGTAGGAACTCTTGTTGCCAAGTTGCTCTTGGACAATAATAGTGAAAGTGATTTGTATGATTTTTGATGAGTTTGGTGTAGTAGGATTTGATCTATGTCATGAATTTGATGATAGTACAAATGCAGCCCTTGTTTTGTTTGTCTCCATTAGCAGACTTGCAGAGATTGCAAACCTGGTTGATTAGCTAGTCCAGATTGATAGCAATCTTTTAGTTGTAGTCTCTTGACATTCTTGTCTTGTAGTGTTTGCAGTTATGTAAATGACAACAGTGATTTCTTGATAATTCTTCTTTCAGGGGGAGCTTCAAAGTGTTTTGCTTCTGAGGACATGATGACAGGACTTAATGCTTGATAGATCTTTCATTATAGAATAGAGAAGATTATATCACTTTTTTTGGGTAGTGGTGTGATGCTTGAACAAGTTGCAGATCATTCTTTTATTGAATTATATTACACAGAGGGCAATTTGATGAAACCTTTTTGACTTGTCTATGATATGCAAATCTATCAAACTTGACCAAGGAGCAGTGGTATCTCATTCTCTCACTGATTTTTATGTTTTCTCACAGCAATGTAAGTCTTGAGGGTTAATGTAAGTTATTCTCAATCTAAGTTTAGTAGTTCTCTTTCATTTGATGTCAACAAGGAGGTTTGTAAAGGCATGAAAATATCAATTCAAGGGCAGTAATAATTCTAATGTGTGTGTGCCGAATGACTGCATAGTGAATGATTTCAAGTTGCCTTGAGATCAAATTGAATTGTTGGTTCTTGATGCTTGAAATTAGGGGGAGTTTGATGATATGACAGTATTCAATGTTAAAAATCAGGGGGTTTTTTTATGCCTTTATCATCTGATGTCAAAAAGGGGGAGAGAGAGAGAGAATGCATCATGAAGTTTTACCATCAATGACAAAGGGGGAGATTGATGGAGGTTGATTGTCATTGATGTCAAAAAGGTGTTAAGTTGTTTGTCATTGATGTCAGAAGTGTGTGGAGTTTATATACTAGGAGTAGACATCCTTCATATTCATATTCATTGATATCATGTGTTTAGTTGTATTCCAGGGTGTCTTCAAGGTTGACATAATGCAAGGAGTTGCTATGTTGTCTTGGAAGGTTGACATGACAAAAAGAGTTGAATCAGGATGTCTTTATGTTGTGGATGCTTTCTTATGACATGTTTCAGGAGTTTGTATGATTGATACATTCATGTTGATACAGTCCACTTGAAAATTTTGTTAAGTTGAAGTTATGCAGGTTGTTGAGTTGTTGATGATATGACTTGACTGGTTCATGACTTCATCAGTTCATTTCAGTACTTAAGATCCTCATGATGCATATCATACTTGCCCTCATGATGCATATCATACTTGTCCTCATCAGTTCATATCATGCTTTCTCTTATGCTGCAAGGATCATGTTCCTGAATTATTCATAACAGGATGAGAAGGATGATACATTAGTAGTTGATGATGATACAGTGTTGAGTAGATCTCTTAAGGTTTTCATTTGAAGAGGTTTTAAGATTTCCATCATAACATTATGTCATGCCTTCATCACTCATTTCCTTGGTGTTCATTGCAAGTTTGGTTGATAAGAGTATCTCAATTTTCCTCATGACTTTGTTTCAATCTTTTCCTGTTTTAAGGTCTTAAAATTCTCCTAAACCCTAAGTTCCTATGCCTCAAATCCTGAAACCTTAATACCCTTCTATGCATCTTTCTACCCATCACCAATGGAAGGAACTTTTTGTTTTATAAAGGTGTTGACCTACTATCGCAGGTTGTATGTCACTTTTGTGACAACTTTAAGGGGTAGTCACTATAGGGTAACCGACCCCCTCTATCTAGAGGCATCGAAGACATCGGTTACCTATATGCTTATCGGGCGGGAAAAGAGAATCAAGGTCTTAAGTTTAAAGTTTAAAGGATGTGCGATGGTCTATGAATGGCTTAGATTTAAAACAAGAAACTCCACTCCCGAGCTTTGACATTGATGTGCAGGTGGTCATCAAGAGCATTGTAACTACAGTGTTTTGATTTTTTAAGGTTATTTTTAGCCATTTCAAAAAGATAGATTTTGTGTGAGATTTAAAGGATAATTTTTAGAATATTTATTCTATTTTAAACTCCTCTCTTGTGACATGGAAGGCTAAAGTGAAAGAGTTTTTATTATTTTTTTATAAGTGAGAAAATTGCTTTGTGAAAACTTTATTTTTGGAGAGGTAATTATAGAATTTATTGAGAAGATTTTTAAGAGGTGTTTAAGTTTCTTTTGGAGAACTTCCTTATTATAGATAGAGGAATATGATCTTATTTTTGCAGATTCTTCATAGATGAAAATGGTTATGCAGAGAAAAGACATATATGGTCTTATTTTTGTAGAAGGTTTTTGAGAAGGGGATTCAAAGATGAAATGATATTATTTCATGTCAAGGTGAATGGATTTTTTGAAAATGATTTATGCAAATAAAATGAAAATGCAAAGAGTCTTTGAAGATGAAAATTAAGGGCTTAATGTTTATTGAGAACTAATATATATGCAGGTTGTGAAAATGAAGGTGTGTGGTTGTGTTTTTAATGGCTCAAATTGAAATGAGACTTTCAGTGTAAGAGAGGGTTTGAAATATACATTTGGCACAGATTTCAAGAGTAATTTCTCAGCATAAATAGAGATGTAAAATATATTCTTTTATATGCAGAAAAGAGGTTATAGGAAGGAAGATTGTTTGACAATATGATCCATGTCAAGGAGACAAGAATTTTGATGACAAGTATCTTGAAGGTTCAAAGACTTCAACATAGAGGATAAAGGAGTCCTGATTTTGTATTTGAGAAGGTTGTATTTGAAGTATGTATTGGTTGTATACAAAAGGATATATAAGGTTGAATGTGTTGTAGAGAATCAGGGTAACCCCCTGAATTATTTCTTTTCTCTCTTATGTTCATATTGTAACCAGTGAGGCTTGTATGGTTAGTAAGACCTATTTGTTGCCAATGAGGCATTCATCAGCAAGTGAGGATTTGTAATTGGTGATTTTCATGATTAATCCGGTGAGGCAATTCTGAGTGGTTTTTCTACCCCGTGAGGGTTTTCCACTCCTGAAATTTATTGTGTCATGGTTTCAGTTATTGTGTGATTCACTTATCATTCATGTCTAAGTAGTCTGTATTGATTGATGTTCAGTATTTAGATCCTTACATTGATGAAGCATGCCAAACTAATTAAGTGTTGTCAGCGTCATTATTTCTGTTTACAAATTTGTTGAAAGAAAGTAAATTAAAGTTTTGACATCTACAACACTTATTCACTCCCCCCCCTCAGTGTTGTCTATACTCTAACACTTATGCATTAGAAATCAAGTTATTCTCCTGTAGATGTGTTGGTCATTTACAGGCATTTGTTCATCTTCATATAAAAAAATCTTGTTTTCCGCTTTCAAGTTTAAAGCATACTCATAAAATCAAAATTTAATCTTAAAAAGGGAGCTGCCTCTTTTCAAAATGTAGAGAACAATTAGAAATATTCATTTGTAATTTGTTCAACTGTTTGTGTATTTTGTCATCATTTAATTGGGAAAATCATACAAAGAGGATGGTTATAAATTTGTTCACTAGCAGATTTTTAGCAACTCTATTGGAGACAGGAACGAAGTACTAGTGCATTTTTTTATTTCCTCAAAAATCAGGAGGTACCTCCCCTAGGATGGAGGTTGGCGGCTTAATTGAAGATGTTCATACTAGAAGATGCTTGCAAAATATCTAGAAATATTGAAAGAATAGATTCTTACAAGCAAAGGAAATGAAGGTCTATTTCTATTTATTGCCTCATTCAAGACAAATCAAATCATTGAGGTAGTGGGTGATCTGGTAAAGGTGTGGTTCTTACTAAATTTCTATGGGGCAATACCAATCAAAAGAAGAAAATGTTTTTTGCCTAAGGACCTGAACAAAGAGAAGTCTATGCATAAAGAAGTAGGTGGCATCCAACATGAGCAAAAAAGAGGTCAAGAAGAAGAAAATCCTGAAATTGATGAGCATCTCGAAGTTCAAGCCCCAAGTTTGCAATTGGAGGCATTTGAGGAAGATTTGGTCCAGCAAAACACAGTGGAAAAGCCATGAGAACAACCATTAGCCAAAGATTGTGAAGGTATGGGAACAAATTTTGACATTCCCATTACATTTGTGGAGGTAAATATTTCTACCATACATCCTTTTATAGATGCAAATGATGTTGATATTCCAATAGTCTATGAGGAAATTGTGTGTCCCACGTCTTTGGTCATAGAAGAAAGTAATTTGAGTATCCCTACTATCCATGGTCAAACTTTTGAATCAATATTTATTTTTCCACCTATAACTCATGCCTTCCCTATTGATGCAATTAAAATCTTGTTTTTATCGATGTTCATATCCTTGCAAAGGTTGCTCTCTTATAACCCAAATTTATTTCCGGAAGGGCTCATATTTTATTCACCCCGTCAATGGTTATGTGTAGCCTTGTTTTTGCCTTCTTTCCTTTGTAAATAGTTTGCTTTCAATTTTTTTGTCTTTGTTTTTGTTTTGTGTGGTGTGTTTTCAATAATTTGTTGTAGCAGCATTGAGGTTTTCCCCCTTTAGCCTTGATGAACCTTTCTTAATTCAAGATTGTTCTATACCCAATTTTTGTTGAAAGCCCAATTAATGTTGCAAAGCTAGAAGTGACAACAAAGCAGTAGAGGAAGCCATAAAAATTGCAGGCAATAATTTGAAATAGTTGAGGGCTTGAAGGAGCATTCTACCAAATAGTTTCATCTTACTATTGGAAAGATGTGCAAAAGGTTTAGCCATTTGGAACACAAGTGTATCAAGGGATCATATCCATTTCATGGATTGTAAAACTAGTTTGGGGTTTGCTCATAGATTTTCTCCCAGTGACAGGATATCAGTGCTGCCCTTATTTCATCATTGTAGGCTTCATGGGGCTGATCTCAAGATAGTCACCTCTCTACATAGTATGTGTTGGAAATGAAGCCCAACTGTCACTGCCCTTTCATCTTCCTCTTCCCATGTCTCTTCAGTTGCCTGAAGAGTTTATATATTTCAGTTCTTATTCTCTTTTTGGTAGAGATGAAGACTAATGTAATTGGGTTGATTAATGGAATAGAGTGTCCTTTCCTTGGTGGATGTAGCCATTTTGATGGTGAACCACGTTAAATCCGTGTCTCTATTTTTATCTATGTGTGATTGACCTTTTATCTGTCTTAGTTTTCTGTTTAGCGGCATTTTATCTTCAACAATTGGTATCAGAGCCAATGGTGGAAAAGCTATTTTGGAAATCATGAAGAATTTCTAGGAAAATGGATGTAGCAGCTTTGGATGATTGGGCTCTAGCTCTCATGTCTTGGTTGTGTGGCTCTAGAGTGAGTTTTGATGAAGTGGGAGTTGTGGACAATGACTTGGAGCTAGATGAAATTGTGCCAATGGAAGTAGATGAATCTCCTCTCTATTTGGCTGCTGATCTTGCCACTGATGTTATTATGGGTGATGTTGATCCTGATTCCCAGAGCACTGTCCAGGCAAGGTATGTGTGGAAAAGGCCTCCGCAGGATTTGGGAGGTAAGGATTTTGACATGCTAGAAGAATCGGAGAGCCTACAGAGGTTGAATGAAATAGAGGATTCAGCAGCAATGGATGTTGCTAAAACGAAACACCGTGTACATTGGTGGGATGGCTAGAAAAATAGAGAGGAGGCCGAAGAAGAAAGTGAAGATATGCTAGAGTTGGAGGAGGTGAAAGGGATTTTATTGGCTCAAGGAAGAAAGCAAAAGCGACGGGGTAGAGGTTTGAACGCGGGACCTGTGCGGAGGAGGTCTCGACAGGCTGCCGCAAAAGCCAACCAGAAATCTGCTCTAAAGAAACCAAACTCACCAGTCGAGGCTCCTTCCATAGTGAATCCGGCACTAAAATCTAGAAATGGCGTCGCAAAGCCTGAGCCTGTCGCCAAGAAATCCCCTCAAGTGGTTCCCGAAGAGAAGGCCAGAGAAGAGAAGCTGGTTGTAAAAATGGAGGTCGTTAAACTGACTACGAAAGAGGAAGATAATAAGGGGAAAGTGATGGCGATTCCAGAAACTGAAAAGTCTGTGAAAATGATTTTTGAATGGGGACGGTTGATGATGATGAACTTTCCGCAGCGGGAGAATGTGGAGGCGCTAAAGCTGTATCTCAGCAAGGAGGCTAATACAGTGGGATCCCCTCTTGTTCCAAGGACTTTGATGGAGAATGATCCCAACTGTTATAGGACTCTGGTGGCGGTGAAAGAGGTAGTGAAAGCCATGACGGTGGTGAAGATTATGGAGAAGCATGTTAATTCTGAGTGGTCTTCCGTCGGTTACTACTTGCAAAAGGTTCTTCCCAAATTACTTGATACTGGTGTGATCCGGATATCTCCATTTGCAAATTGATTGGCATCAGAGGTCCCATCCAATATACAGCGTCTCTGATGTTTGGTTAATTATGAAGCATTAAAATTTTCTGAGCCCATTGCTTCGCTTGCAGAAAAGTTAATAAAGCTATATGTGAGAAGGGCGTTTATCATGGACAACTATGAAGCGCTCATTCTAGAGTATCTGGGATTTGTGAAGGGGGATGTAGACTCTGAGGATTTATGTGCAATTACCCAGAGGTTGAGAAGTGTAGAGGAGTTGCCTAGGCCCATGGATATGCTGATGGGTAAGGCACATTCCAACGAAGTTCTTGTTACAAACCCTGGACTCGAGGAATGGGGAGAGCATGACCATCACCATGATCATCACCATCGGCACCAGCATTGCATTTGTGCATCAGAAAGTAAAGGAAATCTAACACCAACAAAAATGTCAATCTCTCTTCCGGGACAGATCCTCACTTGTAAAGCTATTGTGGCATGGAAGGCAAGGGAGCTCCTGAAGATTGAAAAGGTGCAAGTGGCACCTCCACAGGTCAATGAAGTTAGGATCAAAATCGCTTACACTTCCTTGTGTTGTACAGACCTTATTTTCTGGCAGGCAAAAGGCCAAACTCCTATTTTCCCATGCATCTTTGGACATGAAACAACTGCAGTGGTGGAAAGTGTGGGAGAAGGAGTAATCGATCTGAAGGCAGGTGACCATGTACTGCCTATATTTACAAGAGAGTGTGGAATATGCAGGCACTGCAATATGTGTGATTTACTAAGTATTAACACTGACAGAGGAGTCATGCTTAATGATGGCATTAAGGTGGAGTTTGAAGAACCCAATCCATTTGCCTCAAAGGGGGAGGAGGTTGCATCTGTTTCTTATCGTTATAGGCGTTGGAAATTGGATGAAGATATATCATTGGTTGCAAGGTACGAGGTCCATAGTGTTATAGATTTAAGGGACCAAACACAATTTCTCACTTTGAATGCTCTGAATGAGTTTGATCCTATGTTTTCTGGAGTTGATTGGCACCAGAAATTGGAAACTCAACGAGGTGCTGTTTTGGCAACTGAACTCAAGAACAATGGAAATAAGTTTGCAAAATGGACCGCTCCAGCCCTTCTTGGAAGTGCAGACTTTGAGATTGTATTCATTTCCTCTGATGTTGACCGAGTTTCTTTTGAGAACTATCATAGGACGATGCCTTCGCTTGTTGTTCCTTACTCAGATTTGAAGACAAAGAAAATTGGGCTCTTCGGTGGAGCTAGTGTGGGAAAGACTGGTCTTATCATGGAACTTATCAACAATGTTGCTAAGGCTCACGGTGGTTTTTCTGTATTTGTTGGTGTTGGAGAGCGTAGTCAAGAAGGCAATGGGATCATTGATGGTCCAGAAAAGATTAGTTTTGCTTGGTTATTGCAAAAATGCATTCTTGGTCTTAATTACAGCAAAGAAGGATTAATTGTTAATGATAGACAAAGGATTAAAGATGAACAAGATGTCAGTTTGGTTGACTTGGTTGGAATTCTCACCAGGATTGGTCAACCAATGGACTGGTTACTTGGTACACTAGTTAAGTAACCATGAGTTTCAAGGAAAGTGGGGATAGCAGTGCGGTTTGGACTTCAAGTGGGAGATTGTTGCAAATGAAGCCCAACCGTCACTGCCCTTTCGTCTTCCTCTTCCCATGTCTCTTCAGTTGCCTGAAGAGTTTATATATTTCACTTCTTATTCTCTTTTTGGTAGAGATGAAGATTGATGTAATTGGGTTGATTAATGGAATAGAGTGTCCTACTTTCCTTAGTGGATGTAGCCATTTTGATGGTGAACCAAGTTAAATCCGTGTCTCTATTTTTATCTATGTGTGATTGACTTTTTATCTATTTTAGTTTTCTGTTTAGCTACATTTTATCTTCAACAGTATGATGCACATTTTCATTACTGTTATTATGTTTATGGTTGCTACTAGCAGCATTTCTATTACACATGTTATTATGGATGTGTTTGTTAAAACAAAAATTATTCACCATCCACTCTTAGCATCAGATATGCAGAGTTTATATGGCATGAGCTCATCAATTAGAGCATATGTAGATTTCTTCACAAGTGGTGTGGCAGTACATCTCCTTGATGCTCAGGGAGCATTCAGACTACTCTGCATCCTAGTTAAAATGCTCCTTTTCCTTTGGATTTATGTTTATTCATTTCACAACTTGTATTTATGGGCTCAGTTGCTTTTTTGAATCATAAGGAATGCTCAACTTATTCATAGTGTTGCGCTTGAATCTAAAGTTGAGCATCCCTTGTTACTTCTTTGTTATAATTGATGGGAGTTTGTTCTATATTAACAACTAGATCAAATTCATGCCCATTCTAGTACTTAGTATAGAATTTTACCCTTCTGGCATAGAAGAAATCTCTGGTTGGAAATTCTAGCTAGGAGGAAGCAATTGCAATCGTAACAATTCAAATACTAATGAGGAAATGAATAAAGTACTTGGGGCTTTAGACTGGGATTTGGATAAAGCATCAAATAGAAAAGAATAAAAGGATGATTTAATAGAAGAAGAAAATTAGGTTGTCCCTAATAAGAATTGTGTTTCTCTTCTAGTTGAGCATAAAGACACATAGACTAAGTTTGTGCTAATAGAAATTGATGAAGGTGATTAGGGTGAAGGTCTCATCTTGAATTCATACATGTCAATTCAAGAAGAAGTTAACTCGTGTGCCCTCTTTGACATACTTAAGATAGCCACTAACAAGATCCCTAGCCTTGTGATTATTCACTGCATGAACAAGGCCCATGACAACATACCTCATTCTAATTCCAACATAATCCATTTTTGTTGTAGTTTAAACATTGTTTGATGCTATAATTCAATCGAACATTGAGGCTCGATGCTTGAGCTATAGCTATTTTCATAAGGGTTGACATAGGGTGTACTACATTTAAATGGAGTTCTTGGGTTTAAATTGGTTTGGAGAATCATAATAATGTATTTCGAGCCAAACATCTTGGAAAGGGAGTTCTCACCCATATTTTCACTTTAGCATCTGATAGACTTGGAGTTATTTTTACTTTTCCCATCCATTGAACTAATATACCTCCTGATACTACACCTAAAAAGCATATTCAAGTGATAGCAGGGTTCATTTGATGTAGAGAAATCAATGCTATCTTTACTAGGCCAACTTGCAGGAAATTAGACCATTGAGGTGAATGTGTATGATACCAACAATAAATTGAATCCAAATAGGATGTATGGATCAAATAATACACAAAATGGAAAATCACATGTTAATGAACTTAATTTCATAAATCCAATGCGTAGACATGAGATAGTTCGTAGGGTCACTGAGGGGCCTCCCTTCCCATGGTCAGCAATTACAACATCATTTGGAGCACTTCTATTTTCTCTAATATTCTTATATATATTCTATGCAACATTCAACTACATTACTAAAATTGAGGAAGACTTTTATAAAATAGAGGAATTGAAATGTAGGGGCTAAAGCAGTAGATGTTGCCAGATCACAGTTCTAGCTACGGGTTCTCATGGAATAAGGTGCAATGTATGCAAAAGATCATGACACAACATGCCCCTTAAAACTAGTTCCTTGTGAATAAAATTTCTCTGCGATTTTGAACAGGGTTGGAATGGAAAAGCACTGTTTAATCGAATGCCCTACGAAATTAGTGAATTTTCCTTTTTATTAAGTTGGTTTTATATCCACTATACCTCAGGCATCAATCAAGGAACACTGTGCAAAATTTCTACAGTCACATTTAGTCTATGTTCTTCAATTTTTACATAACCATGAAGCATCAGTTGAAATTAGACACAATATGCTATATTTCTAAAGAAGTCTCTTTCTCACAGCCAGAGGTTGGAAGTTGTGGATATAGGTTCATTGTCTCTGACAATAAGATAGCAAGCAAAGATGCACATAGTTGAGCTAGATTGAGGATATGGAGGTAGTAAATATTAAAAGTCTAGGTTCACCGCTTTCAATAAAGCTCCTTATGGCATCTCAGTCAATATCAGGCCAAAAAAAGGTTCAACATAAGGTGCACGTTCAATTGAGAAGACAATGCGGTAACACTATTGGACTATGGAGTTGGCAATGTCAAAAGCATTAGGAATGCAATTCTCCTTCTGAACTTAAATATCTAGGATGTTAAAAAGCTAGAGGATATGCTTAAAGCAAAGCTACTTGTCTTCCCTAGAGTTGGATATTTTGTAGCAGCAATTCACAATAGAAATGTGGTGTACAATTTTTACATTCCTTCTTGTCATAGGAGTTGTTACTATCGTTTGGTTTAGCTTCTCAACAATGTTTTTCACTCATAGAGAAAATGTTATAAGAAACATGGGGGGAGTAGTGCTTTTAATATGGTTATTTGTTGTTTTGATCATTAAAAACTAGTTAAATACTGCAAGCTTGACCTCAATTCTCACAATACAATAGCTTTCACTAATAATAAATGGAATTAATGTTTTAATTTAAAGCAATGAACCAGTTGGATATCAAGAAGGGAGGCCAACCTATCATTGCTACTATTGAAGAAAGAGGAGAGGAGGAAGCAAAGAAAGAGTTGGTGGCAACATTCAGGATGTTCTAAACTTCTAGGGAACATCAACGAGTATTACTCATGCAGGACTCCAGCGTATGATGTGTCACCTAGGCATGGAAAATTCTCACTCTTGACAACTGTACTTTCATTATCTCTCAAGTCGATTTGAACAATCAAGGAATTATCTGGGAGCCTCAAAGGTTGGAATAGAGCCTGATCCATTTACCTTCGGGATCATTCTTTGGGCATGCACTAACCTAGAGGCTATTGAATAAGGTAAACAAAACCACAATTATATTATGAAAGGTAAGTTTGAGACATATGTGTCTTTAGAGAATGCTCTTGTGGACATGTATGTAAAATGTGGAAGCTTGCATAAGGCATCATAATTGTTTTGTAAAATGCCTCAGAGAAATGACTGTGGTGACTATCTAGAGGAAGATTTCAACTTTATTATCAAAATGCTAATTAAACCCATAGTAGTTGTATGGGTAATCTTACTTGGCACATGTAGATCACATAAAAATATAGTGCTAAAGTTTATTTATATGTTTCTTGAGAATGTTGTGTCTTATATTCTTCTATCGGACACCTATGTAGGAATTGGTAACCTGTAGTGTCCTTGACTTAGGTTGAACTTCCATTGGGTTTGATGGTAATTCATATATCAAGCTCCCACCCATTATGGAGAGGTGTTTACATGGGGAAAAGGTTATTGTGGAGCCTTGGGGCATGGTGATGAAATTGATGAGACAGCTCTACAATTATTGACTGGTATCAAGGAGCATAAAGCAGTGCAGGTTTGTGCAAGGAAGAAGAAAACTTTTGTTCTTTCATATGATGGATTGGTGTTTGCCTTCGGATGGATGGGTTTGGAAACTTTGGATTTGTGGATAGAGGTATTTAATATAGAGTTGTAAGCTTGTTGGTGCTTGAGACCTTTAAGGCTTATCATATCTCTCAAGTAAGTACAGGGTTTTATCACACAGTTGGAGTTACCAATAAAGGCTTGCTTTTTTTAGTTTTGGAGATAATGAGAGGGCATAGCCTAGACAAGGGTCTTTGTGTCTATGTCTAAAACCAAAAAAGATCAAGATGTGGGACATATTGGAGGAGCTTGAGATAGTTATGGAAAGTCTATAAAAAATGACAAGGAAGAGATAATAGAAATTTCTCTCATGTTATATATAGCTAAAATTAGAAGATAAAATTGCATTAATCAATATTAAACAGGTTCTCCAATTGTGGAGTATATCACAAAAGGAGCTTTAAAAATTGATAAGCTTCCTAGATCATTCCATCAGAACAATTTTTGGATTGGATAAACAGTGGGTTGACTCATACTGGAGTAGGTTCCAGGCAAGGTTCTCTCATCAAAATGGTAGGTGCACTTGAAAGTTCACATAAAGTTAGCCGCATTATTTTTTATAAGATAGGAACACTCAATGTTGGAAAACCTATTGTTGTTAACACACACTTCCTAAACAAACCATGCTCTTAGGATATTTCTATGTAGTGGTTGCTAGAACTGAAGCAAACAGTGAGTATCCTTTAGCCAAGGTTGTGTTGAGTATGCTAAAAATTTTAAACCAAAAAGTTTAGACCTAAGGTGATTTCTTGAAGTATGAGATTTTGTGTCAATAAATGGTCATGGTGTCAGAGCTTTAATGCAGAACAAGACTATTCTTGTAGGAAACACAAAGCTGATGATAATTTCTAAAGTCACTATTTTAGGAGATGCTTATGAATTTTTGAGGGAGGCTGAGGAGATGGCTCGAACATGAATTTTGATTTCTTTTGATGGGGGTTTGGTTGGACTAATGGAAATGTCAAGCCCAATTAATCTAGGGGCACAAGGAGTAGTGTCCATTTTGAAGTCGAGGAAAATTAAGAGTATGGTGGTCACTGGAGACAAGTGGGGTACATCAAATGTTTGCAAAATGTTACCTGAGGGTAAAATAGAAAAAATGGAAGAGTTGCAGATGTTTGGTATGATGGTGGCAATGGTGAGTGATGGCATCAACAATTCACCAACATTGGTGGATGCTGATGTGGGTATGGCAATTGGTGCAGGTATAGATATAGCAATTGAACCTGTAGACATAGTATTGATTAGGATTAACTAAGAGTATGTCATTACAACCATTGATCTTTCAAACAGTCACATTCAAATGAATTAGACTCAACTACTTGTGGGCCTTGGGTTACAATACATTGTGAATTCCTTTAGTAGCTGGACTATTGTTTCCATTCGCTGGGCTCTGTCTTCCTCCATGGATTGCAGGGGCTGCCAAAGCAGCTTCTTTATTGAGTGTTATTGGTTGTTTTATTTTATTGAAATATTACAAGAGGCCAAGGAAATTAGAGACAAGGAAAGGAATATTGGCAAAGTAGAGAAACTGCCCGAGTCTACAAGTAAAAGAAGAACTAATTTAGTTATGATGAACTCCAATAGAATGCAAGCTATGTAAATGACTCAGTCCAATGGATAAAACACTAGTCTACTAGAGATACTAGAATTCTCTTGCATTCCACCAGGGAATGTAGTCCCCAGTTAGAGCCACTGTTATTCCCAGATTTTGACAATTTCAGATAACCATTCCAATGGCTTTTTATGAGTAGTTACCAAGATAATTGAGGTTAAGATGCGATTAAATCATTCAACCAGATAGGGGCAATCAACTTGAAAGCTGCAGGCTCTAGTCATAATGGACCCCTTCCAGTGTCCTACCTTAGCTTCCTCGATTATTGCAAGTATCTTGATGGAGCACGAGAGCATGTTGGAGATTCATGTGGTTTCATGTTTGCCTATGATGATGTATTTCATGATTGACCCTTATGCAATGTATATAACAAGTGGAAGAATGTTGGGAAAAAGGTGTTATTCACCTTGCATAACATTAATTCATTTAATAATGTAAAATAAATATTCTTTTGTGGTGCATCTTAATTGATGTGTTTAGCCACATTAAATATTTATTTGGTATCACTTGTAAAAGTTGTATTTAACATTGGGACACATAAGTTAAATATTTATTATTTGTGCAAAATAATTAATATTTTGGGGTCAATGGTTTTGTGCTCATGGTTTTGAGTCACATTGTTTTTATCCAATGCCACAGGTTGTATTTGTGTGAGCTTGAGTCTATGAAAGCAAGCACAAGGTTAGTGGTTAGGGTTGGCACTTATTCTGTAGGTTGTGTGAGAGGCTATCATTGTATTAAGTTTTCTCTTGTGAGTGCATATTGTAAAGCATGGCATGGGATGTGTGAATTCATGCTTGGATACATGGAGGATGCATTAGGGGAGCTTGATGTTCTAGAGGTGCTCAAGGAGACTTTGTGAGTGTATTGTAATTTATTATTGCTGAATAATACACTGAGTATGGATACATTTGGAGGCTGGGTTTTTTCCCTCAATGAGGTTTTCCAAGGTATATCTTGTGTTATCTTATTGATTGTCTATTGATCTTTGCATTGTGGTAAATCTATAAGATTGTATGTATCATTATCTCCTTTGGGTTATGTGAAATTGGTTTGATCTACCTGTAAATTCCTAATACAATCAACTTAAATGTTTTAGGCTCTAGTCATAATGAACCCCTTTCAATGTCTTACCTTGGCTCATAAGAGGCCTTAATTATTTTATGAAATTAAATTATATTAATTCTTTGAATTAATTAATTTAATTACCATCATACAAAAATAATTATTAATTCATTTATGAATTAGTTAAATCTTTATGTATGAGATCGTAAATGCACTTTGAAGTATTATATTATAAGTGCATTAAAGTGGGGTAAAATGATTCCCATTTGTAGGATAGGGGAATAATTTAAGGTGGATAAATTGTGGTTTTTAGTTGAGGTGAATTAATTATTGTAAAGTGTGAGGTGGTTGGTTTTGGGTTTGGAAATTCCCGTGAACCAAAAAGTGAACAAATGTTTCAAAGAAGAGATGAGCCAAAGGGAGTTACGGGTAGTTACGCAACATCTTTGTGTGGGTAAAATCTTTTAAAATAGTTTCTTCCATTGTAAAGCAATTCTTCTCTCCAAAAATTATTTTTAGGGGAAAGGGGAATAGGAGTAAAAAGATGTTTTTAAACATTGTGTTTTAAAACATTGTGAAGCTTTTAATATTTCATATTGTTGGTTGTGTAATATTTTTTAGAGAAACAAAGTATTGTGCTCCATTTTTGCCCATTAATACAAAGGAAATGTGGCATTGAGCCAATTCTCTCTGTTATGTTATTTATTCTTCTTATGTTGGATTTATAGCAAGTTGGATACTAAAGATTATGCACAATATATGTGAGAAATGTTGTTGGCCTACCTTATTTTATCCACATGCTATCTGAATATCTTCATTCCTGAGTTTGTCTAATATTCAGGATAGTTTATGTTAAGTAGGGAAAAAGGGATGAATGCAAGCATGTAAGTACACTAGTTCAAACCCCCTTTCACTATAACATTCAAGGACAAAATTGAGAAAGTCACTACAAGATGAAAAGGGACTTAACTACTAATTGTGTACTTTTGCTTGCTATGGAAAGATCTGATTCAACCAAGCTTTTTTATCAAACCCTAGGCTAAGTATGAGTAAAACACTAGTTATGAGATAATAAACTTATAACAAACAAAAAATAATAGAAACTCAAGATCTAAAAGTACCAAGATAATCAATAAGATACCAAAACCTGTTCCATGGAAGTTGAAATGTTGGAGGACTTTATCGTGGGTGCCCAAGTCCTAAAATTCAAAATATTTAGGAACTCAGAACTAGAAAATTGCTGTAAATGATGTCCTTATGTTGTATCCGGTGTCTGATTCTATAGGAGGACACTAGGGTGGGCATATGAGTCTTCCACAGAGGAATTTCTGCAATCTGCTTTTAGATCTTGAAACCCTATCCCTTGAACAACCTCCTTGTATCTTCACTTCTTCAAACCTCGCACCTGTAACCTGCACACAAGAAGGAAAGGAGTTTTGGGGTTGTGGTGTTTAGGGATTTTCCTCAGTCAAATCCCAAGTTAGCATTCAAGCTTTCTCAACACCATTGTTAGAGAGAGCATGTCCATGCAGGATAGAGGCTAAAGATAATCCAAATGATGAAATGATTCAAAAAATGATGATGTCACCTCATAGGTGAAGTCCTTAGGAGAATGAAGATTCTTCAACTCATAAGGATGTTGATGACAATTCCAAATATGCAACAAACACTAATACAAACACAAATCTATAACAATAACACAATGAATGCCTTGAATGCTCTTTTCTCCAATATCATAAGTTTGTTATCATCAACTTGTTCTAAAATGAATTCAAACACTCACTTATATATGATTTCCCATTAAACATTCACAAATTAATTTAAAGAGCTGACAAGGAGAGACCCATTTAAAGGTTCTATGGTGACATGTAATAAATTATACCCCGACCAATCAGGGAGGACTTGGGCACAGGTGTCCAAGTCCCAAGGAGCCTTTTTGATCTGGGGTTAGTCATTAAATGGTCCCCCTAGTTCCCATTTGACATGGGTTTTGGGGGTTTCTCATCAGGATGAATATTTTGTATGTAGAGTGTTAACATAGGGACCTAGGAGCTAAACTAGGAGGTAAAAAGGCATGTGTCCTCTTTTTACTCCATAAAATTTATCCCCCACTTTACTATGTGTGCTATCTTACGATTCAGCACATGCATTGAAGTATAGTCAAAGCATATCAAAACACATTGAACACATCAAACACTATATTGAAGACACACCCTAAGTTTGAAGGACTATTTCTATCCCCCAGACTTAGACAAACATGAGAAAAAACACTTAATAGTCACATAAGACACAGAGAATACAGAAAGGAAGCACGCAATACATGAAGAAGACATGAATACAGTCACGCAAGACACAAAGAAGACATGAAGAGAAGACATGACCAATTGCACATATATATTATGCTAAGTAAATAAAACACACTATGGAGGGAGCTCATCGCTACGTGCCTTTAGACCATGAAAAAGACACAAAACACACAGCGTGGAGGGAGCTCATCGCTACACACCTTTAGACCATGTAAAAACATACAAGACATGCAAGGAAGACACATAAAACACACAGAATACATGAGCACCATTTAGTATGTCATAGACATATTATACGTCTTATACACAGAAAACACGAGCAATAGGGAGGAGCTTATCACTTCATTCCACTATCTAAAACATGCCAAACACACCTAACAGTTGAGGTATGCTACCACAACTACCAAAGACATGCTTAAGGGTGAATGACTCAAGATCCAACCCTGCCTCGTGATAAGGACTTTGTTAAAAGGATGTGCACTAGCTCAAGAGATACACCATCTCGTCTTTTGTAGAAGGGCTTTCAAAATGCAACCCCACCCGCATCACGGAGATGCCTTACAGTGAAAAGGAAGCATATGCTCAAAGTATACAACCCCACCCGCATCATGGAGATGCCTTACAGTGAAAAGGAAGTGCATGCAAACATGCTTTATCAATGTCTAAAATATCCAAGTAGTTACCATTATATATGGCCCCACCTTAAAGTGGTTGATCCCACTTGCTGGTATCAAGCATGTTTAAGTTAAAGTGAAAACATGCAAGGGAACAAGAGATTTTGCAAAGCCCATGCCCCAAAGGTGACATGTGCCATGATCATTGAATGTTCCCACAAACACACCATTATCATTTGCTAACATAATCAACAATATATAAGCTTTCGTTAGAAAATCTTATTCTAAGATAAAAACCAAGTCAATTTATGAAAGCTATACATAAATCATATCACATAAGAGACCAAGTCTACACTTGCAGGTTCAGAACTAAGTGTACTTGTGAGGATATACTTCAGGTATCCCAAAACTGAGTGTAATGACAGGGTGAGATACAAAACAGTCCAAAGTGCATAGAAGCAGATTTAGAGTATTGCAAAGGTTTGTTACAACAAATTTCACAACATGAGTTGATTTTACTAGTCAAGCATCAGTAATATATATCAACCCCATCTTCATATATGGACTAGGTCCATGTTTTCTTTCTTGTTGAAGGGACACATGGTCCTTATCAGTATTTGTTTATTTTCATCATCCACTAACTAGTAGAGTCACTAAAGAATGTAAAAAAAAAAATTAAGAGAGGATGCAAAAGTGACTTGGGTTTACAGCATGGGAATATGCCCCCAAGACATCCTCCATAACGTTATGCCCCCAAGACACAACACACAACAATAAAATAGAGGAGAAGAATATAGGAATAGAGACATATAGAAGAATGATCACAACAGACGCGGCCTCTTTGTATCCTTGATCTTACAAGAGTATCAAAGGTCATCCTAAGAGACCTAAACAACATTTAGCACAACACAAGGGAACACAACATAGAAGAGAAGGCCACGTAAGTGAGCAATTCAAAGAGATGCTACATCAAAGGTGGCTAACAAGGGTTAGAAATACTTACTTGTTATACAACCGCACTAGTGGTTGTCTTCAAGCAAATCATCTTCCTCCCAATCTTGAATGTGAGAGGAAAGAGGTACATACGGTACTAAGGCCCAACTTGAAACATTTTCCTTTAACTCTTCATCCTTTATCTCTTCTTTCTTTGATTCAATTTCAATTGATGGAATGTTTTCTTGTTGAGATGATGCTTGTCAAACTAAAGCTTGTTGTTTTCTCCTTTCTCTTGCATTCTAGTTCCTCTTGTCTTGTTAGTGATATTTGCAAAAGGAATGTCATGAGTTCCTATTTAGGGTAAAATTGTAGTTTTGTTTCAACTAGGTTAACTACTACGACTTCACCACCAAGCATTGGGAGGACAAGGACTAAGCTCTAGATTAAGCTTCTAATCATTTTCTCTATCCCTTAGGCTTGCATAGTCTGATTTCAAGGACCTAATCAAGGTTTTGTTAAGTGCTTTGTTCATGAACCAAGTAAAACCCTAATTATGCCTTAAATCAGAAACAATCAGAATACTGTGATGAAACTGGCAAAACTAAACAAAGAAATGCAGAGAAAGGGTTTTAAAGATTGTGCACCTAGATTTTGAGGGCTGACTGGACTAGGGTGCCCACTCTTTAGTCTCAAAAGTTTCTGAATTGGAGAATCTTCTGCATAGGTTGTCTAAGACTCCTAAATGGCTTCCAGATCCTAGAAATTTCCCCCAATTGGACTAGGGAGCCCTCTCATTAGTCCCACAAGTGTCAAAACCTAGAAATTCAAAATTCTGTGATGACTATACCCATAATATCCTCCTTCCTATAGCTTCTTTCTGCTAGAACCTACAAAACACAATCTACACCTACAAAAGAAGGAGAAAGATGTTGCAGCTATATAGGAGCTTACCTCGGTCAAGCCCTGGCTTTAGTATTTCTACCTCAACAATAGCCAGAGATAAAAATTTGTAGAAGTGTGTGCAAACCTAACAATGTGTATGCAAAAATATCAAACCCTAGATGTCTCAATCAAGGGAAGATCAATAACTTGCTCTACATCAATAAACACATACAACTTCACCTCAAGGAGATGAAAACAAATGAAGACTTGATTGAACAAGAAGGTGAATCAGCAATGTCCGTGGAGGATCTACAAGCTTGATGTTGAAGGCTTCAACCCTTCTCCCAATCATTCAAAGGGTGTACAAACCATAGGAAGAGAAAGATAGTCTCAAGATCTTGATTCCTAATCTCTATCCATTGTCTCCATGATAGCAAATACAAAAATACTTTCAAGAGCTTCAACAAGTCACTAATCTTCAATCGCAATTGTAACAGAGTTTTGGCATCAATCTTGCATAAGAATTATGTGTGATAAAGTTATTTTCAAATGTCTTTTTATACCTAGCTTTAGGGAAATTCAAATTTTGAAATAATGTCTTGATATCGCGCGAAAATCAAGAATTTGAAAAAGGAATCCCAAGGCATACGGCGGGAGCCAACATCCCACCAAAATTTAAAATCCTAGGAAACAGGGGAGGACTAGGGCGCGGGTGCCCGAGTCCAAGCCCCCATCTTCCGGTCAGATCTGCTTTTTGGGGGTCCCAGGGACCTATAAATCAAATTCCCTTTCCAAGTTCCATCAAAAGGTTACCTCAAAAAGTGAACATTTTGCAACTAGACTTAGTCAATCAGGGCTTTGGGAAGGTCAGAAAGAAAAAGGTTGAGAGGTCACCCAAAGTGAGGAGCTAAACTGAGGGAAATTGTACCATTCCATGCAGGAGGACAATTTCTGATGTTACAGTTCCCACATTCTTTGCCATTTCAGAAAAGGAAGTCGGTACAAAGTTAATCTTTTGCAATGAAATGCTTCGCTCTTTTTGGTGATTTCCTAATTCTTGTAACGATGGCAAAGGAGGAACCTCGGCAAAAATTCCTTTACCTCGTGGGCAAGGGGATTCCTTCAGCTCAGGTTATTTTTCACTCTCTATTTGTTCGATAGGAGGAATTGTAGCCTTAGAGGACTGAGAGGGTCCAGCTAAGTTTGTTATTAACTTTGCCTTATATTTTTTGGTATGCCAGGAAGAATTGATCTTCACTTGGTTGATTAGGCTCAATAAGCTTTAGCCAAAAGTAGCCTAGGTTAAAGTTTCCACAATTGACCAAAGGTTTCCATCCACTATAATGTACAACATGCATCTATCCTTGATGAGGAAATTTTAAACACTTATGAATTGTAGAAGGGGCCGCTTTCATGGACTTGAGTCAAGGATGGCCTAGTTTCAAATGAAATAGTTTCAAGGTGGGAATGATGACAAATTGTTGTTCCAAAGCTTTTCTACCACTTTAATCAAGATTGTAATCTTCCCGAATCCCCATAATCAAGATGAAATATCCATTATGTGCCTTAATCATAATATGTGTATGATCATAAGTGTCTTGTACCAAATCATGCATGTCTAAAAACTCTTCAGTTATCACATTTGTCATACAATTAGGATCGATAAGGACACCTCTTGTAGGATTCCCACATATACGTGTTGTAATATATGTTGGGAATTAAGGTGTCTCAACCTTGGTAATTCCTTGTATAATTTTCATTGTATTTATTTATTGCCTATGTTGTAAATTAAATTGTAAATTCATATTATCATCTTATGAGATGTGGCACAATGATGTGTCATCCTACATGGAAGATGACAACTTGTAATTTTGTCCTCACATGAGGAGATAGGCGTCCCACTTTGTGGTAGGGATATTTTTCCATGTGTCGGCATCTTGGATGTTGTGTAAGGGAATATTGACTGAAACGGTCATGACAGATTCCTATGACGAAGTTATGACATGTAAGAGTCAGAAATAGGAGATTCTATGACAGGTGAAGACGTGTTAAAGTGCATCTTTGAAAAAGGCATATTTGGGTGCCCCAAGGTGGACTATGACATGTTGTAAGAGAATATGCTATTTATAGCCTGTGTATGATAGATTCTCTTACAGCTGTAAATTATGACAGCTATGACAGATTCTATGACGGTTGTAAGAGTTGTAAGAGCATCTATTATAGCCCATTTTGGAAATAGGTGACCTCTTTAGGATGGGGTGTGTGGACAAGTTTCAGAAGCATCTTACAATGTTGACCAAGTGTCCATAGGCGTGGGTTTTGGGAAATGAGGCCAAGTTGGACGCCCATTCCAAGATAGAGGCAATTTTGTCTTATATTTTCTATAGAAACAGGTGCTTTGAGGAGGAGTTGCATTATGTGATTGGCAGGTACTGTTATGCTGCTGAAATACCTCCAGATATGAGTGTCAAAGACTCCTGAGAGCTTGCATTGCAAGTGTATTGTAAACAACATTTAGATTTGTTAATACATTGTGCAGGTTTTGGAGTGTGGGGTTTTTCTCCTGAAAGGGTTTTCCCCATGTTAAATCTTGTCACTCTCTTCTTTTGTGTCATTCTATGTGTATGTTGTTTGCTGCAATATCTCTTTTATTGGGTTGATAACACTATAATTGTAAGGATTTAAAAGAATTTGTACTCTACTTCCCTCATTAGATTAGTGTAGGAAGTGTGTTCCACATACCTTGCTTCCTTTCAGTTGGTATCAGAGCTTGATCACCTTTGGTCCTAGTTGTTGGGTAGGGGTTTTTTGAGCTGATCTTAGTTTGAGTGGGAGTCCTATGTAGAGTATTATGTAATCTTGTTGCAAGAAAAGAGATGGCAGGCACATCCGAAAGAATCAAGGTGGAGAAATTTAATGGCACTAATTTCAAGTTGTGGAAACTCAAGATAGAAGACCTACTTTTTGATCATGACCTATGGGAAACCGTATTCGGTGTAAAACCAACCGCAATGTCACAAGTAGATTGGGATCTCAAAGATCAGAAGGCTAAGGGTCTCATAAGACTCAGTCTAGCTGATTCTATCCTGTTAAATGTCCATGAGGAGAAGAGCACAAAACATCTTTGGAAGAAGTTGGGTGATTATCAGGCTAAATCCCTGGTGAACAAACTTTTTCTGAGAAAGAAGTTGTATTCTCTAAGGATGGAGGATGGACGATAGGTTGTAGATCACCTGAATGCTTTTAACATGCTAGTTGCACAATTGACATCCATTGGTGTGAAGATGGAGGAGGATTGTTGTATGACCTTGCTTTTTTCTTTGCCAGACTCATGGGATCACCTTATTATGGCTATTGGGAGCACCACGTCCACATTCAAAATGCATGAAGTGGTATCTTCGCCATTATCTGAAGAGATGCAGAGAAAGTCTTCTGATGTGGCCAAAGAGGCTCTTGCAGTTTGTTGAAGATCCTATTAGAAATGAAAGTAACTCTACTTTAATGGAAATCTGATTCAATATAAATTTCAGCAATCTTTAACTGTGTGTTATTAATGGAGATTGTAACACAGAAACAAAACTATGCTTCATAGAAATGCAAAATCAGAAATATGAACACATAACATAATGTTTAATGTGGAGAAAACCATTTCGGGTAAGCAACTCCACACAAGAAAGAGGCCCAATGTTTGTATTAATCTAAAAATAATTTAAAATACAACAACACTTCAACTCTCTCTACCAGTCTTCAATCTGACAGCATTTTGGCAGCACCTGAGTACCTAAAATATGTATTGCAGCAACTAATACATGTAAAATACTTATAGAAACATTTTCTAACTCATCTTAGGCGTTCACCTTCCCTCTCCTAAGATTCTCCAACCTATAAACATTAATTACCATCTTACAAGCATCTTACACTTGTCCAAAAATAGCCATACAAAGGTTGGAGGCCCAAGACTAAATTTGGCCTCTTACAGCATCTTATGACATGTCATAACCATCATAGATTCTATAGAAGAGTATCTTTCCAAGATAGGAACCTTGGGCTAAATATAGTAAATATACAACTAACATCTGTCATATGCGTCATAGAATCACAGAATCTTACGACAACTTGCAGCTGTCATAGATTCACTCACCAAACATTATGATAGTTGTCATACATGCCAAAAATAGTATATTCCTCAAGGGAGCACACCTATCCTCATTTACTATGAGTTTTTACATTTGCCAACTATAAATGTCACTCCATAACTACCATCAGTAACTCTGAAATTACAACTGTCAATGAGACTACCTCATTCCCTTATGGGTAATTACAAATAACAAATAATAAATGGAATAAAATACAATATTAGAATTTACAAGGTTAATGGCACCTTATTCCAACATTCTCCCACTTGACATTATACATTGTAAATCAACCCATAGGAAATCCAATGAAATAATGAGGCACTAGAAACAAGGCCCATGGCCTCTCTGCACCACACAAACTTTTCTGTGCTCACAGGTTTGGTCAATGAATCTGTAACATTCTCCTCAGTGTCTATCTTCTTTATCTCAATCTCTCCATTTGCAACCAACTCTCGAGCAAAGTGATACTGAACATCAACATGCTTAGTTCGAGCATGATACATGGGATTCTTAGCCAAATAGATAGCACTCTAGCTATCACAACCAATCTGAATGTTCCTGCAATCAAAACCAATACATGTGCACAGTCTTCTCAACCGAACTGCCTCCTTAGAGACATGAGTTGCAGCCATATACTATGCTTCTGTGGTGGACAAAGCAATTGTGGGCTGCCTCTTACTCGTCCAACTCACTACACCTCCAAATAGAGTAAACACATAGCCACTAGTGAACCTTCGACTATCCAAGTCACCTGCCCAATCTGCATCAACAAAACCCTGTATGTCCAAAGATTTATCAGTACCAAAATAAACCCAACAATGATCAGGAGTACCTACAAGATATTTAAACACCCTCTTCGCATAGTTCCAATGTTGTCTACTAGGGTTAGACATAAATCTGCTCAAAACTCCCACTACTTGGGCAATATCTGGTCTAGGGCAAACCATTGCATACATCAAACTCCCTACAGCACTAGCATATGGCACATTAGACATATCCTCAAGATCATCCTCAATCTTTGGACACATATCTAATGAAAGCTTAGTACCAATGGGTAAAGGAACTCTAACTGGATTACAGTCCTGCAAACTAAACCTCTACAAAATAGTATTCACATACTTACTTTGTGACAACCAAAGATTTATGTTAACTCTGTATGTCCTTAGTATTGCTGAAAAACATGTCATCAACATACAAAGCAATAACCAGTATAGAATCATCAACACAATGATCCTCCTCGCTTCTAACAAAACCCAATTTCAAAACAAATGACTCAAACTTTTGATACCACATTCTGGGGGACTATTTTAGACCATAAAGAGACCTCTTTAACCTACAAACCCAATGTTCTTTTCCTTTTACCTCAAAACTTGTAGGCTGTTGTATATAAATTTCTTCTTCAAGATCTCCATGTAAGAATGCAGTCTTAACATCTATTTGCTCAATCTCCCAATCATAAGCTGCAGTAATGGATAAAAGAAATCTAATAGAAGTTAATTTAGCAACAGGAGAGAATATCTCACCAAAATCAACTCCCTCTCTCTGGGAGTAGCCCTTGGCTACCAGTCTAGCCTTGTACTTCTCCAATGACCCATCTGCTCCAAACTTCTTCTTGAAGACCCACTTACATCCTATGGCCTTTCTTCCCTTGGGCAAATGAACAAGATCCTAGGTGTTATTAAATTCTAAAGCCATCATCTCCTCCTACATGGCTAGCTACCAAGACTCACTATCATCTACAGAAATAGCTTTCCTGTAGGATCTAGGTTCATCGTTAGTACTCAATAAAGCACATACACAACAGAAATCTGGTGGGCTATACCTATCAACTAGATTCTATTGTCTTGTAGATCTCCTCAAGGGTGAAGTAAGAGACTCTACTTGTTCTTCTGCATGATCATCTATACCAACTTCTTCTATAACAACAGATTCATCTTCATCAGAACTACTTGAATCTTCTTCTTCTTCTTCACCCCCTAATCCATCATTCTGTTCTTTCTGAGGTGCATCTTGCTACTCTAAATCAAAGTGCACCTTCTTTACCTTTTCATCTTTTTCTTTTGGCTACTCAAGTTCAGAAATAGCTCTAAGTTCCCTGAAAATAACATCTCTAGAAAAGATAATCCTATGGGTTAGTGGATTCCAAAGCTTATAACCTTTCACATTATCACCATATCCAATGAATGTACACTTTTCAGCATTTGGATCCAACTTAGATCACTTTTCCTTAGGCACATGAACAAAAGCCTCATGACCAAAAACCCTTAAATGTGAAACTGAAGGTTTCTTACCTGTCCACACTTCATAAGGTGTCGAGTCAAGAGCCTTACAAAGAGATATATTTATCAAGTACCAAGCAGTACACACAGCCTCTGCCCAAAAGCATTTATCCAACTATGCATCACTAAGCATACTTCTGGCCCTTTCCATAATTGTTCGGTTCATCCTTTCTACAACACCATTCTATTGTGGTGTATATGGAGTTGTCTTTTGTCTGATTATACATGCATGCTTGCAAAACTCATCAAATTCCTTAGAGCAATATTCCCCTCCATTGTCAGATCTTAATATTTTTATCTTTAAACTTGATTAGTTCTCTACTAAGACTTTGAATTCCTTAAACTTAGTAAAAACTTCAGATTTATGCTTCATAAAATAAATCCATGTAAATCTAGATACATCATCAATGAAGGTTACAAAATAATGAGATTTTCCAATAGATTCATTATCCACAGGTCCAAACACATCCGTATGAATAATTTCTAATTTCTCTTTTTCTCTATTGCTTCCTGAAGGAAATGATTTTCTATTTTGTTTACCAAACACACAATGCTCACAGAAATCAAAGTGCTCATCAGAATAAGAGAAACTGTCCAACAAATTTTTATTCTTAATAGTTTTCAATACATTATTACTTGTGTGGCCCAATCTACAGTGCCACAACATACATGTATTTTCAGTAGTGGCCTCAGATACATAGGAGGCATTACAAACTGTAGTGGCTTCAAGCTTAAACAAGATCCTGAATCTCTTCCCTTTCGCTACCACCAAGTTCCCTCTCACCAATCTGCAGCCATGCTTGTCAAATGTCACATGCATTCCCAAATCATTCAACTTCAAAACTAAAATTAGATTTCTAGCTAATCCAGGAACATGCAAAACACTAGGGAGTGTTTTAATCCTCCCATCATTGAAACACAACAATACCTTTCCTTTCCTGACAATCGGATATGTAGAGTTGTCACCAAGGTAGATATTACCTCCATCATATTCTTCATATGAGGAGAACCATTCCTTATGCGGGGTCATATGAAATGAGCATCTTGAGTCAATCAACCAGTGATCATTAGAAACAAGATTACATGTAGAAAGTAAAAATTCTTCACCTACATTTGAGGACTTATCCGAAGCACTCCTTCACATGTCCCCTTTTATCGTATTTCCAACACTTAACTCTGTTCTTTTTACCAGGAGTTGTAGACCGGCCCTTGGACTTATCCTTAGCCCCTTTCTGATCTCCTTTAGGTCCTCTTTCTATAGATCTTCCCCTGACACTGAGAGCATCCCATAAACTATTTGAACTCTTCTTCCTCAATTCATGTGACAGTAGCACTGAAACAAGAGCATCCAACTTCGGATCCATGAGGTTAGCAATGATAGGAAGGATAACATTCTCCCAAGACTCAAGTAAAGAACAAAGAAGTAAGATACATTTATTTTCCTCACTAACCTCAACATCTACTGAATCAAGATGACTCACTAACAAATTAAAAGAATTTAAATGCTCTGCAACTGATTCACCTTCTCACATTTTCATGGAAAACAATTTTCTTTTTAAATAAAGTTTATTTACCATACTCTTGGCTTGATAGATCTCACCCAACCATTTCCACAACTTGTATGCAGTCTCTTTCTTTGCGACATTCAACAAGACAGAGTCTGAAAGACACAACCGGATGGTTCCCCATGCCTTCTTATCCAGTCTATCCCACTCATCTTGAGAGATATCATCAGGTTTCTTCTCTTTTTGGACAGCCAACCATTGGTTTCTTTCTTCCAATAAATCTTCCATTTTTAGCTTCCACAACTCATACCCCATTACGTTGAACTTCTCAATGTCCATTCGAGAGGTTGATGCAATGGTGGATGCAGCCATAATAACAACACAAGATCTGTAAAACAAATGCAACCAAATTTCCCACTACAGCTACAACTTCCATACTACCACCCAAGAGTCAAATCTAGCCAGACTCTAATACCAAATGTTAGAAATGAAAGCAACACTACTTCAATGGAAATCCGATTCAATATAAATTTCAGCAATCTTTAACTGTGTGTTATTAATGGAGATTGTAACACAGAAACAAAACTATGCTTCACAGAAATGAAAAATCAGAAATATGAACACATAACACAATGTTTAATGTGGATAAAACCCTTTCGGGTAAAAAACTCCACATAGGAAAGAGGCCCAATGTTTGTATTAATCTAAAAATGATTTACAATACAACACTTCAACTCTCTCCACCAGTCTTCAATCTGATAGCATTTCGGCAGCACCCGAGTACCTAAAATCTGTATTGCAGCAACTAATACATGGCAAATACTTATAGAAACATTTTCTAACTCATCTTAGGCATTCACCTTCTCTCTCCTAAGATTCTCCAACCTATAAACATTAACTACCATCTTACAAGCATCTTACACTTGTCCAAAAATAGCCATGCAAAGGTTGGAGGCCCAAGACTAAATCTAGCCTCTTATAGCATCTTATGACGCGTCATAAACATCATAGATTCTACAAAAGAGTATCTTTCCAAGATAGGAACCTTGGGCTAAATATAGCAAATATACAACTAACATATCCGTCTTATGCGTCATAGAATCACAGAATCTTATGACAATTTGCAGCTATCATAGATTCACTCACCAAACATTATGACAGTTGTCATACATGCCAAAAATAGTATATTCCTCAAGGGAGCACACCTATCCTCATTTACTATGAGTTTTTACATTTGCCAACTGTAAATGTCACTCCGTAACTACCGTCGGTAACTCTAAAATTACAACTGTCAATGAGACTACCTCATTCCCTTATGGGTAATTACAAATAACAAATAATAAATGGAATAAAATACAATATTGGAATTTACAAGGTTAATTGCACCTTATTCCAATAGATCCAAGGAAAAAGGGAAGAAAAATAAGGACAAGAAAAATGATAAGGCTAGATCCAAATCTCGTGGGAGATCAAATCTCTTGAAAAGTCCAAGGCTCTTTGTTAGAACTATGGAAAAACCAAGCAGTTCTGAAAGGAATGCAAAGAGGAGAAGAAAAAGAAGAAGAAAGCTCCTGATTCAGATTCTAACAAGTCACAAGATGATGGTGATGCCTTCATCGCAGCCCTGGCCACCCATGCATCTGATGATGTGTGGTTGATTGATTCTGGTGCATCATTCCACATGACCTTGCATCAAAGTTGGTTTACAAAATATGAAGTGTTCGATGGTGGAAGGGTGTATATGGGTGACGATTCTCATATGAAGATTGTTAGTCATGGAAGAGTCTCAATATGATTCCTTGATGGATGAGTGAAGGGGATCACTGGGTTTATGCACATCCCAAACCTAGCATGAAACTTTCTTTCTGTATGTATGTTGAATGATACAGGTGTGCAAGTTATCTTTTCGAAGGATGGATGCAAGATGACTAGAGGATCTATGGTGCTTGCTAAGGGTACTCAGAGAGGTACTCTATTTTAGCTGAAGGCATGCACTTCACAGTGTAATAGTTTTTCTAACTTGAAGAAAAGAGTTGCAGTCACTTCATCTCCACCATCTGAACGATCAGTGAAGAAATCTGTTGTAACTAGTTTTGATGGTAGTACACATGCTATGGAAGCTAAGCTTCTTGCTGAAAACACTATGTTATGGCATTTGAGATATTGCCACATTGGTGAGAAGGATCTGCGTACCCTGAAAAATAAAAAACCTCGTTGAGGGGTTAAATGATTGTAATCTTGAGTTTGACTTTTACGAACATTGCATTTATGGAAAGCAAAACCATGTTCGGCTTTACTCTAGTTCTCACAAGTCTTCTGGTGTATTGGATCTTATTCATTCTAATGTGTTTGGTCCTGTTAATGTTCCTTCGATTTCCAAATCTATATATTTTGTATCTTTCATAGATGATTACAGTAGAAGGACATGGGTTTATTTTCTCAGAAGTAAATTTAAAGTCTTTAGTCAGTTCAAAGAGTTTAAAGCTTTTGTTGAGAATCAAACTAGTAAAAAGATCAAGTGTTTGAGAACTGATAACGGTGGTGAGTTTTGTTCGGTAGAGTTTGAGAAGTTCTTTAAAGAGCAAGGGATTGAAATACATAAGACAACTCCTTATACCCCATAGCAAAATGGAGTTGCAGAGAGGATGAATAGGACACTAATGGAGAAGGCTAGGATTATGCTTAGTGGAGCAAGCCTCAAACAAAAGTTTTGGGCTGAAGTTGTAGCCACTGCTTGCTATCTGGTAAACAGATCTCCTACATCAGCTCTTGTTGGTAAAACACCTATGGAGGTGTGGTCTGGTAAGAAGCCTTCAGTTAGACATCTTCATGTTTTTGGTTGTGAGGCATATGCACATGTGCCTAGGGAGAAAAGGTCTAAATTGGAGAACAAGGTTGTTAAATGTATTTTCATTGTCTATGGTGTCAGTGTGAAAGGATACAAGATTTGGGATCTTGTGGCTGAAAAGGTGTTGTATAGAAAAAGTGTTATCTTCAGAGAGCTAACACCATCTTCCGTTGTTCTACAGCCAAAATAGATAGAAAAGAAAGATGATGCGGTTCAGTTTCCTTCTACCCCTGAGAAGACTGAACAAATAGACCCTGTGAGACCTGATGATGAGGAGAGCTCTAGTAGCTCTGAAAGCTCAGAAGAAGAAGCAGAACCTCAACCTCAGCCATTAAGGAGGTCTACATGAACAAGAAAGGAACCTGATAGGTTTGGTTATTCATTGCTTGATTCTAGTTGTGCTTTTGCTTTACTTGCTAACACTGATGAACCTAGAACTGTGTCAGAGGCTATGGGTATGAAAGATGTAGGCTCCTGGAAGGAGGCCATGGAAAATGAGATGGCTTCTTTGGAAAAGAATAAAACACGGGACTTGGTGCCTTTGCCTGGAGGATGGAAACTTGTTGGATGCAAATGGGTGTTCAAGAAGAAATTTGGTGTAGATGATAGTGTTGAAAAGTACAAGGCCAGATTGGTTGCGAAGAGGTACTCACAAGTGGAGGGAATTGTTTATGGTGAAATTTTCTCTCCCGTTGGAAAGCTGACATCTATTCAATTTTTGTTATCTCTTGTAGCTGCTTATGACTTAGAGTTAGAACAGATGGATGTGAAGACAACTTTCCTTCATGGTGATTTGGAGGAATAAATTTACATGTCACAGCCAGAGCATTACATTGTGAAAGGTAAAGAAAATTTGGTTTGCAAGTTGAAAATGTCTTTGTATGGCTTGAAATAGTCTCCTAGGATGTGGTACTTGAAGTTTGATGCCTTTGTGTTGTCAATTGGATTTGTGAGATCAAAATTGGATCACTGTGTATATTATAAGTTTGATGGTGATCGTATTCTCATTGTTGCATTATATGTTGATGATATGTTGCTCATTAGGAAGGGTAAGAATCTGATTTCTAATTTTAAGTCTCAGTTGGTAGCACAGTTTGAAATGAAAGTTTTAGAGGTAGCTAGGTACATTCTAGGAATGGAAATCAGAAGAGACAGAACTAACAGAAAACTTTGGTTAAGCCAGAGTAAGTATGTGAAGACCGTGTTGGATAGGTTCAGCATGGAAGATTGTAGACCATTGTGTGTTCCTATTTCTTTGGGGACAAAATTATCTATTAATGATTGTCCAAAATCTCCTAGTGAGGTGGAGGACATGAGCAGAGTACCTTATGCTAGTGATGTTGGCAGTCTGATGTATGCTATGGTCTGCACAAGACCAGACATTGCCTAAGCAGTGGGAGTCCTTAGTCAATTTATGGCTAATCCTGGACAGGTACATTGGGATGCAGTTAAGAGAGTGTTCATATATTTGAGGGGTACTTCTAAGTATTCCATATGCTATCATGGTAATCTTATAGGACCTCCGCATTCTATTAGTATTCAAGGATTTGTGGATTCAGATTGGGTAGGTGACATTGACAGCAGGAGATCCATCAGTGCCTATGTGTTCACTATGTTTGGTGGGTGCTATTAGTTGGATGAGTAAGTGACAAATTGTGGTTTCTTTGTCTACGACAGAAGCTGAGTACATGGTAGTAACTTATGCTTGCAAGGAATCCATTTGGCTTAAGAGATTGTGTTCATATATTGGTGTCGATGCAGGACAGATTACAATTTGTTGTGATAGTCAAAGTGCGATTTGGCTTGCAAAGAATCCAACTTTCCATGCCAGAACAAAGCATATTGATGTATAGTTTCATTTCGTGTGAGACATCATAGAGGATGGGAAGGTAAATTTGGATAAGGTAGATACTTTGAAGAATGTTGCAGATGCATTGATGAAGCCAGTGGGCACAGAGAAGTTCAGATGGTGTTCGGAGTCTATGGACCTCTTTGCCCATAGCAGTTAAATCCTGTTAATTCTATTGGCTCTTACAAGGTGTTCGATAAGTGGGAGAATGTTGGGAATTAAGGTGTCCCAACCTTGGTAATTCCTTGTATTATTTTCATTGTATTTATTTATTTATTGCCTATGTTGTAAATTAACTTGTAAATTCATATTGTCATCTAGTGAGATGTGGCACAGTGATGTGTCATCCTACATGGAAGATGACAACTTGTAATTTTGTCCTCACATGAGGAGATAGGCATCCCACTTTGTGGTAGGGATATTTTTCCATGTATCGGCATCTTAAATGTTGTGTAAGGGAATATTGACTGAAACGGTCATGACAGATTCCTATGATGAAGTTATGACATGTAAGAGTCAGAAATAGGAGATTCTATGACAGGTGAAGACATGTGTCAAAAAGCATCTTTGAAAAAGGCATATTTGGGTGCCCCAAGCTGGACTATGACATGTTGTAAGAGAATATGCTAATTATAGCATGTGTATGATAGATTCTCTTACAGTTTTAAGTTATGATAGCTATGACAGATTCTATGACGGTCGTACGAGTCGTAAGAGCATCAGTCATAGCCCATTTTGGAAATAGGTGACCTCTTTGGTATGGGGTGTGTGGACAAGTGTCAAAAGCATCTCACAATGTTGACCAAGTGTCTATAGGTGTGGGTTTTGGGCCATGAGGTCAATTTTGACGCCCATTCCAAGATAGAGGCAATTTTGCCTTGTATTTTCTCTATAAACAGGTGCTTTGAGGAGGAGTTGCATTATGTGATTGATAGGTATTGTTATGCTGCTAGAATACCTCTAGATACAAGTGTCGAAGACTCCTGAGAGCTTACATTGCAAGTGTATTGTAAACAACATTTAGATTTGTTAATACATTGTGCAAGGTTTGGAGTGTGGGGTTTTTCTCCCGAAAGGGTTTTCCCCATGTTAAATCTTGTCTCTCTCTTCTTTTGTGCCATTCTATGTGTATTTTGTTTGCGGTAATATCTTTGTTATCGGGTTGATAACACTGTAATTGTAAGGATTTAAAAGAATTTGCACTCTACTTCCCTCATTAGATTAGCGTAAGAAGTGTGTTCCACGTACCTTGCTTCCTTTCAATATAAAGAGGTCCATCAATATCTCTATTTGTGGTCTCATGTGGAGTAAAGGATATTACAGGTTCAAGAATCTTCATCTTCCTGTTAACTCGAGGAGGAACCATACCACCCTTGTTTTAATTAGAGGCCATGTATGTGAGACTGTTTCACACCAAAGCACTAGTTTGAGGAAATTGGGCTTTTGAAGATAAAAAACATACTAATTTCACTGCAAACAAAGTAAGTGTCATGTAAATAGTGCTACACAACAAAGCAATGTGAATGGTTTTTCAATTTTGTTCTAAAAAGTGTGAGGAGAGTGTAAAAGCCCTTAATATTGAAATACACAATGTGTAATTGCAAATATTGAATTTTTGAAAGCAAGAATGTTAAATGATACAATGCTACAATTCAAAATCAGATTTGAATGAACTTTTATGATAGTAGAAAAATATGAAATAAGATTTTGACTACAAACCCTAGCTTTGCAAATAACTAGGTTATGGGAAAAGATGCAAGTTTTCAACAAAACCCTAGCAAATGATATCTTCAAATGCAAGATGTGATATCATGAAATAATTAATTGTTGTAATATAACTGAGATCTTATGTAAAAATTAGAAAATCAAATGTTTCCAATGATATGCAATGAGAATAATGCAAAACTATGCCTTTATGCAAGCCTAGAATGCTTATTTTTTTACTTTTTTCAAATCTATGCAAGATTTTTCAATGAAGAATGATAAGTATGAGATGAATTAATGCAAGACTTGATTTCAATACTCAACAAGATGCAAATGTTTGATGTTACGGGTTCACCAAAATGTTAAGTGGGGAAAAAGGGATGAATGCAAGCATGTAGGTACACTAGATCAAACCCTCTTTCACTATAACATTCAAGGACAAAACTGAGCAATGTCACTACAAGATGAAAGAGGACTCAACTACTGATTTTGCACTTTTGCTTTCTATAGAAAGACATGATTGTTGGAGTATAAAAGACACTAAGAGGGGGGTGAATCAGTGTCTTAAAAAACAATTTCAATTTACTGATACTTCAAACAACCACTTAATCTCTTTGAAAATAGTAAATGTTCAGTTTCAAGATTATGATCAAATGTGATAACCAAAGTTAGATTCTCAAACAACATATAAACTCAAATGCTGCAATCTCAATATAGAAGACAACAAGATCAAAAGGCATCCACAAAAGAGTCATAACATAGTATTTTTCATGAGTGGAAAACCCTCAAAGGGATGAAAACCCACTCGTAAATGCCTCACTGGCTTATCAAAACTGCCTCACTGGAAAAACATAGCCTCACTGGCCAAAGATCAAACTTGTCTCACTGACATGATCTTTTACAACATTTTCTAAATCATGAATAAACAAATTACAGAGGGTTGCTCTGTTTCACTGCATAACATTTCCACTTTCCAAAATAACACATTCTATATCCTAAAGATTCATTGACATGGAATCTTTAAAATACAAAATATATCAATTTAGACATCTCACTATTTTGTATACTATTTACAAAAAAACATTACAGAATTCTGTTTACAAATTCAACATGATATATCTATGTAAAGCACCAAACCAATAGCAGTGGAAAATCACTATTTTTTATAAACATTCAAAAATGACATTTGCTATCAACTACCTTTCAATAAATTGTCACATGTAACCTATATAACTGTCTTCAAAAACTGTTTCCATAACTACCCCTGTCGAGTCACTATTGTGACTATCTTTTAATAACTCTTTTAATCTGTCTTTTTTAAAAACATAGAATGGTTGACACAATACATAAACTATGTGTTTGAACATAACACAAGATGCATATAGGTGTCACAAAATAAACTTTCCAAGCTAGATGTCACAGGACTTACCATAGCCCTTCAAGATTTTAACATACACGGTTGTACATGGACTTCCCACATTATAGATGACTCATAAAATAAATAATGTGCACACAAACAACAATAGACATATACCTCATGTTGACTCAAATGTACACATCACGGCCTATGTGAAAAGCTTTCAATACATCTAGTAAACAGATTTAAATCCCAAGTCCTAGCTACTGGTAACACTACCACACAATACCACATACCCATGAATATTTGACCATGGATAGCAAATAAACTATGGTATAGAATCATCTTAAGAAAACATAACGATGACCTCAAACAATACAAAGAATGCTCTACTAACATCATTCCAAAAACCCCATATAATAAATCAGCAGACAAAGATATACAAATGAAGCAACACCATGTATAGGATAATGCAAAGTCGATAGAACTCAAAACTATAGAACCAATGTAATAATGTTATTGACATAGGTATTAACATAAGGACATTACCACCAATGAAGTTGACTTTACTTTGCATACCCTGAAGTTAATATGCTATGGTGAACTAAAAACCATTTATCTGCAACTTCAACCACAATACCATTCATTCCATCGAGCTCTCCAACCTTCTCCAAAAACACTAGATCAGCTGCATAATAGAATATCTTGTGTTTTGCAAACTAAATGAACAATTAGTCACAAATGATATTGATACAATGATTTTGTATCTCACCAATTATTATGTCAGCATTCTCCCATATGTTTTTCTTCAAAGTCATAAAACTCATAATGCCCAAATGATATATGTCGGTCCACCTTGTTCACTTTTATGAAAGTGACCAACCTTCATAATGACCAAGACTCATGTGTTGGTCTAACAAAAATCATATGCATATCAAAATATTGTTGCCTCAATGAATTATCAATGCTCATTCATAGTCACCCAAATTATCAAACCAATGATGTCTCATGTTTTTCACAAGTATATCAAAGTGGCAACCTGTCTTGACATCAATGCCAAAACCACAATGTCAAAGGGGTCAACAAACTCCCCCTTTGGCATTGATGTCAAATCTACCAAGAACCCAAAAGAATAATCATGATAAGCACCAAAACTACCCAATCTAAATCATCACAACAATGAATCTAAAACAACAAACTGATCATGTCAATAACTTAACATATTGCACCAAGTAAACCAAGCATTAAATGTAATGCACTTCTGATAACCAAATGAACCAACACCAAGTGAAACCAAGTGAATTTTTGCAGCAAATAAACCTCTATGTTGAACCTCTGTGTTGAATGTAATATGTTCTTCTCCCCCTTTTGAGAACAATGCCAAAGGTCAAAGGGGTAGTAAACCAACAAATACATGTCCAAAGCCCTCAAACTATTGTCACGATGAAATCAAACACTGGTAGAGATGTAGAAACAAACCTGAAAAATGAAGCATTGCATAAGGAATCATAGGGACTGCCATACAATGAAAATGACCATAGATGCCAACCACAAAAAAAAATTGCATAAAGTATAAACTAGGGATGGATAATATGCATTGAAATTCCCCCTGAAACTATGAAACCATGCAACCAAGAAGATCATTTGCTCCCCCTTTCAAGAACACAAAATAAGACCAAATGCATTGTTTTTGCATTGTAGTACTATCAGAGAGTTATTATTGTGCCATTAAAGTACCACTTGTCAGCTGTACAACCAATCTATTTTGTGTGAGTTTTACAAACACTACATAATGAATTATCATGAAGCACTGAAACACACTAGGATCACTATGGAATTAACATCCATATCATGCAAGCACCTTTGTTAACCATGCTTTGAAAGCATAAAGACATTATGACCAACGTGAATGTTCTTCCTAATACACATGTGAGAAAATATCAATAAACATGTACCAATTAAGGAGCATAAGTACCAAAAATACCAAGTACCAATCAAAGGAGCATATCAACTATTAATGCATACCAAACTGGTAAATCAAATGAGCATGATTACAAAAATAGCAAAAAGCTAAATTACTGTCATTATTGAAGCTGTTGTTCTAACATAATACTATTGTTCCTTCAATCCATCCATCAACACATCACTGAGACAATGTTTTCAAAACTCACCAAGCAATTACTAGCATTGTCACTGCATTTCCATGTTACTCAAAAACAAAAAAAAAAACTTCAAACAGAGCAAGCTCATAATGGTCTTCAAACTATCCCTTTTCTAGCATATACTACTCCAACTACTACCATTGTTCTTGGAAATATTGTATGGTCAAAACAAATCAAATCTAAATCCTCTATCAAAAACATACATCATTGTCCAAAGACATCATTGTTATCAAAGCAAGGTTAGATTTACTCGACATCAAACAAGTCACTGTCATTGTCAAAGATAAACTAGATAAATACAAAAAGTATATACCCACTGTCATAAATTCATTGTTTCTCCAAGATAATCATTGTACCAAATGACAGAAATATAATACAACCTCACCTCAAGCACTAACATCATAACTTAGGTTAAAATAGTCATATCATCATGCAACATCAACCATCCATTACAATATAAATTGTGATAGTTTAATGTATGCAAGACAATATCATCTCTGCCCTTGTCCGATTCAAAAAGGCAAACCAATCTTTCCATCATAAGCCCCTATGAGCCAAATCAGAATGTTCAATTAAATCTTTGTTACTGTAAATCACTGAGTGCTGCATCACACATACCAAGGTTGTAACTTAATAAAAATAGACCTCTATCATTAAACTCTGTCATACATGAGCATTCAAAGATGATCATAGACATTTGATCAAGAATACATATCTGTCCTAGTTACCAAGCATGTACTGTGCTTAAAGATCTACATTAACATTCATGAAGGGCAGAACACTATCCTCAAAGATGATCCTCAAGAGTATTGTCCTGTATTTTACCATAGTTTTAGTATTCCCATCATGTATTAACAAACTACATCCATGAATGAATGATGAATTCAGAGTATCAACACATGAAATACACCCCTGTCTCTTCTTCATCATTTGAATACAAGTTTACTAGGACACTAGCAAATACAACATATGACAGCAAGTACATTAACATCCACCATCAAAGATAAGACAAACATTGTATAAAGTGAAACAAGACCAACTAGAATATACTACACCAACAACTATACTTGTCTAAGAGCAACTTGCATAACCTAACTGTCTGAACACCACAACAACATACTTGAACCACATCTCCTTGGAACATTTTGTCAAGAGTTTTATGTGCTTTTATTACATTTATCCCTATATCAAGGCATACTAGCTAATCTTGCAGAGCTTGATATTAAGAAATCTTCAACTCAAAATCATGACAAGAGAATCATTTTCAACATTACTACCTTTCAATTCACATAAGGTCTTTTCATGACTATAAACTGATCACCTAACACCCCAAATTCCACTGAGAGTTGACATCAACTATCATTTGCATAACTAGTGTTATCCTGAATCTACCATCTGCCATGTCCAAGAGTGATACATAACCTTTATGGCTGAATAGACAACATGAATGTTGTCAAAGACTGCAGTTACCAAACCATCTTTACAACTTGGGGCAAAAGATAGAACTTTGATTATCTCCCCATGACTTTAAGCTAGTTCTCATGCAGTGGATAATATCTTTTGAGTAACATGCATTGGTTTTGGTTTTTCATCTCCTGGATCTTGTTTACTTCTCCATACTTGTATAGGTTTTTTCTTCTCCTTACTCAAGGTATTCTTTTGCTTTTGTTTGAACATGTAGTCCCTAGATGGCTTCATCAAACTTTTCTTACACCATTGTGCTTTGTGTCCAAACTCATTACACCTATAACATATAATGTTGTTGTCTAACTCAAAGAAAGGATAATTTCTTATAGGCATGTTGTATGAACCTCTCTTGACATTCCTCACATGATTATGACTTTTATACAACCAACAATCTCTTACTAGGTGACCAACATTATTATAGTTATAACAAACACTATTATAGCCCTGATTTAACAAACTGTCAGAACTCTTTTCCTTATTCCATCCAAGACCATTTTTTGAGTGAGTTATACAATCTCTAGCTCTATGACCATAAACATGACAAGAATAGCAATAACCATGAAACTGAGAGTAGTTGTACCTTATTGAGTGGTATTGCCTGACAGGTGGAGATTTTGAGACCCTTTTTGTTCTTCCTCTTCCAACATTAGCAACTTTGTCTTTTGCTTTCTTCTTGTCTTCATCAGGAGCAACTGAGTGATAATTCAGGTCTATAGAATGCCTCACTGGCAAAGATTCACTAAATATAGAATGCCTCACTGGCAAACACAACTGCCTCACTGGCAAAACACAGCCTCACTAGCCAAAGATCAAACTTGTCTCACTGACATGATATTTTCCAACATTTTCTAACTGATGAATAAACAAATTACAGAGGGTTGCTCTGTTTCAATGCATAACATTTCCACTTTTCAAACTAACACATTCTATATCCTAAAGATTCATTGACTTGGAATCTTTAAAATACAAAATATATCAATTTACACATCTCAGTATTTTGCATACTGTTTACAAAACAACATTACAAAATTTTGTTTATAAATTCAACATGATATATCTATGTAAAGCACCAAACCAATAACAGTGACAAATCACTATTTTTTATAAACATTCAAAAATGACATTTGCTATCAACTGCCTTTCAATAAACTGTCACATGTAACCTATATAACTGTCTTCAAAAACTATTTCCATAACTACCCCTGTCGCATCACTGTTGTGATTATCTTTTAATAACTCTTCTAATCTATCTTTTTTAAAAACATGGAATGGTCAACACAACACATAAACTATGTGTTTGAATATAACACAAGATGCATATAGGTGTCACAAAACAAACTTTCCAAGCTTGACATCACAAGACTTACCACAGCCCTTCAAGATTTTAACATACACGACTGTACGTGGACTTCCCACATTATAGATGACTCATACAATAAATAATGTGCACACAAACAAAAATAGACATATACCTCATGTTGACTCAAATGTACACATCATGGCCTATGTGAAAAGATCTCAATACATCTACTAAATAGATTTAAATCCCAAGCCCTAGCTACGGGTAACACTACCACAAAATACCACATACCCATGAATAACCATTAAGACAAACCCTTGATAAACAATATTTGACCATGGACAACAAATAAACTATGGTATAGAATCATCTTAAGACAACATAACGATGACCTCAAACAATACAAAGAATACCCTACTAACATGGCTCCAAAAACCCCATATAATAAATCAGCAAACAGAGATATACAAATGAAACAACACCATGTATAGGATAATGCAAAGTTGATGCAACTCAAAACTATAGAACTGAAGTAATAATGTAATCGACATAGGTAATAACATAAGGATATTACCACCAATGAAGTTGACTTTACTTTGCATACCTTGAAGTTAATCTACCATGGTAAACTAAAAACCATTTATCTACAACTTCAACCGCAATACCATTCATTCCATTGAGCTCTCCAACCTTATCCAAAAACCCTAGCTCAACTGTAATAGAATATCTTGTGTTTTGCAAATTGACTGAACAATTAGGGCACAAATGATATTGATAAAATGATTTTGTATCTCACCAATTATTATGTCGGCATTCTCCCATATGTTTTCCTTCAAAGTCATAAAACTCATAATGCCCAAATGATATATGTCGGTCCACCTTGTTCACTTTTATGAAAGTGACCAACCTTCATAATGACTAAGACTCATGTGTCGGTCTAGCAAAAATCATATGCATATCAAAATATTGCTTCCTTAATGAATTATCAATGCTCATTCATAGTCACCCAAAATATCAAACCAATGATGTCTCATGCTTTTCACAAGTATATCAAGGTGACAACCTATCTTGACATCAATGCCAAAACCACAATGTCAAAGGGGTCAATAGTGATTCGACCAAGATTTTTATCAAACCCTAGGTTAAGTATGAGTATAACCCTATTTATGAGATAATCAACTTATAACAGATAAACAACAATAGAAACTCAAGATTTGAAAGTACCAAGATAATCAATGAGATACCAGAACCTATTCCATGGAAGCTGAAATGTCAGAGGACTCCAGGGCGAGCGCCCAAGTCTTGAAAGTCAGAATCTTCAGCAACTTAGAATTGGAGAATTGTTGTAAATGATGTCCTAATATTGTATCTAGTGTCTGATTCTACAGGAGGATATTGGGGCGGGTGAGTCTATCGCAGAGGAATTTCTACAATTTATTTTTGGATCTTGAAACCCTATCCCTTAAATAACATCCCTATAGCTTCACTTCTTCAATCCTCACACCTGCAACCTACATACAAGAAGGAAAGGGGTTTGGGGGTTGTGGTGTTTAGGGATTTTCCTCAGTCAAATCCCAAGTTAGCATTCAAGCTTTCCCAACATCGTTGTTAGAGAGATAGCGTGTCCTTGTAGGACAAAGGCTAAAGATAATCCAAATGATGAAATGATTCAAACAATGATGATGTCATCTTGTAGGTGAAGTCCTTAGAAGAATGAATATTCTTCAACTCATAAGGATGTTGATGTTGATTCCAAATCTACAACAAACACACAAATCTACAACAATAACACAATGAATGCATTGAATGCTCTTTTCTCCAATATTATAAGTTTTCTATCATCAACTTGTTCTAAAATGAATTCAAACACTCACTTATATATGTTTTCTCATTAAACATTCACAAATTAATTGAAAGAGTCGACAAGGAGACACCCATTTAAAGGTCCTATGTAAACATGTAATAAATTTTGCCCCAACCAATTAGGGAGGACTTGGGCATGGGCACCCAAGTCCCAAGGAGCCTTTTTGGTCTAGGATTAGTCATTAAATGGGCCCCTAGATCCCATTTGACATGGGTTTTGGGAGATTTCTCATCGGGATGAATATTTTGTATGTAGAGTGTTAACACGGGGACTTAGGAGCTAAACTAGGAGGTAAAAAGACATGTGTCCACTTTTTACTCCATAGCAGTTTCATAATAATCAAGGGGTGTATTATCCAATTTCTATTCATTCTTATGTTTGGGTTGAACACTAGTGATCCCATATGCACTAGAAGTCAGGTTATTCTTTTGTAGATGTGTTGGGCATTTGTAGGCATTTGTTCATCTTTATATAAAAAGATCTCCTATCCCACTTTCAGGTTAAAAGTGTACCCATAAAATCAAAATTTTATCTTAAAAGGGGAGTTGTCCCTTTTCAAAATGCAGAGAACAGTTAGAAACATTCATTTGTAATTTGTTCAACTATTAGTGTATTTTGTCATCATTTAATTGGACAAATCATACACAGAGGTTGGTGAAAAATCTATTCACTAACAAACCTTCTGATGCAGAGTCACACAGTAAAAGCTTATAAACAGGATGAAAAACCCATTAAACCCACTAAATAGCTAAAATCCTGACATACAGCATGTATGTCTAAAACCTATCAGCAGCATCATATTCGGTGAACTCAATTATCCTCCTGATGATCACTATTCACCTTACTGCCTAACTCTATTTGCAGCATCATGATATTCGGCTTCAGCAGGATATAAATTATCAAGTTCCTCCCAAATATCTTGATGGCGACAACCTCATACACCCCTCTTCGGATGCTTATGTCACCCCGATATTCGACCAACTTACACAACCAGCATCAGGATGCAATTTATCGAGTTACATTGACACATCCTGATGACGATACTCAACTTTATACACACGATGAATATTCCACCGAATATTCCTTCTGTTGACGAACACTTCGCATCGATCAACCCGATGTCCTGCGCCTATGCCAAATACTTATCGTCGGCAGGATAAACCTTTTATCGAGTGATATTTGCAAATGTCCTGATGACGATGACATCACATGCACCTGATGTCAATGTCACCCGAATGTAAGACTCACTTACTCCACTGCATGATATGAATTGTCGGGTTATATTCTAATATCCTGATGATGATCTATGTGATCCTTGGTTACCCGATATTCAACGAAAAGATGATCCTCCTCCTTTCTTTAGCAAAGGTGACTTTGACTCACCGTTGACCCGTTTACTTGTACCTTTGCTTGCATGCATGCTCCAGCATACAACTGCGATATGCGGATGATGGATACACACAAAATGATGATCCTGACGATGATATACACAGGAAATATACATCCAACCTATATCATCCCGATGCACTCAAAACATGCATTTTCCCTAAGTTTCAAGACCCGATCTGGATAGTGATATGTGCACAAATGCAGGTGCGATTTACACAGTCTGTAGTGTCGCATGCAGATGCTGTATATCTGTCAAATGCATAAAATTCCCAAAGCTTCACAACTTCACAAAGAAAACATGACGATTGAGTCGGATCATCACCTGAGCGATTCACACTTAGAAATTTATTCTCCTAACCCTAGCACATGAGGATGCTAGGATAACTCACATCATGCTACAAACTGATCCCACAAACATGAAATGCATAAACAAAAAAATAAAAATGCAACTAAAACTAATGTACATGTCCTTTCCACCGATTCAGAGAATCAACCAGTGGAAGGGTTGAATGAATCCATTCACCTGTAACCAAGAAGGAATCAATATACAGATATCTTGTGAACCAAACAAATGAAATCAATGGGATCTTCTTATTTTCAATAACAGAGATGCATACAAGTTCCACAGTCTCACTGTATCATAAATGTCTCTAATTCTGCAATGCTAAAACCTCACCAAACTATCAATTCTCCTCTATCTAGTCTACTCTGTATCTACTCTGTCTAAAACAAACTGATCTATGGCATAAATAGGAATTCCTCCGCAAGTACTACCAACTCGATTCCCAGCAGCTGGGAGGAGACAGCTAAGACAGCTGGCATAACAAACTCCTAACTACCTGTACATTCTCCTAGGTTTACCTAATACATACACATTGGTCCAATGGACCTTATTACATCATGAAGTCAAACATACTAAAAATAGACTTATGTCTTGACATGCTAAAAATAGACTTATGTCCTATTTTGTAGGGGTGCATCTGCACCATACTCCTCAGAAGAAGAAATCTCAAGTCCACTTGAGATGAGAGTATGTAGATCTGCACCATGTTTCTTGATCTGCTCTTCAGTCATCCACACTGCTTCTGAAGTAGGTTTTCCCTGCCAAGACACTAAATACTCCAAATATTGTTTGTTCCGGGTCTTCTTGATCACTCGTGTGTCCAAAACCTTCTGCAACTGTGGTGGATCATGCTTTGGAATGTCATTAGCTACTGTATCCTATAGGAGTTTCTGTTCGTCATCTGGATTATGCTTGTAGGGAGTTAAATCACATACATTGAATATAGGTGATAAACCAAGATCTGGAGGGAGTTGTATCTCATAAGCATTCTGTCCATGCTTGCTCAAAATCTGACATGGTCCAATCTTCCTCTGCATGAGTTTAGTATATTTGCCCTTAGGAAGTCTTTCCTTCTTAAAATGAACCCATACCAAATCTCCAACATCAAACTGTACATCCCTCTTCTTTTTATTAGCATATTCTTTATACTTCAAGGTGGTTTGCTGTAGTTGGGTCTTTACTTGATCATGAACCTCTTTTATAGCTTCTGCAAAAGCTTCTCCTTCTGCACTAACAGGGTCGACTTTAGGTAGATCTCTCAATTCCAAAATTCCTCTTGGATGCATACCATACACTATCTGAAAAGGTGATTTCACTGTACTCCTATTGATAGTATCATTATATGAAAATTCAGCCTGAGATAGAATATTATCCCACTTTTCTTCATGCTGTTTTGTCAAACATCTGAGCAAATTCCCTATGAAACGATTAACTACTTCAGTTTGTCCATCCGTTTGAGGATGATATACAGATGAAAAAGACAAATTTGTTCTAAGTCTCTTCCAAAGAGTTCTCCAGAAGTGACCAATAAACTTCACATCCCTATCTGACACTATGCTCAATGGCAATTCATGTATTCTGACAATTTCCTTGAAAAACAAATCTGCAATGTATGAAGCATCAGCAGTGGTTTTGCATGGCAAGAAATGTGCCATTTTGCTGAATCTGTCCACTACAACAAAAACACTCTCAAACCCTTCTCGTGTCCTTGGTAAACCCAAGACAAAATCCATACTTATGCTTTCCCATGGTCTGGAAGGAATGGGTAAAGGCTGATATAAACCTGCATTAGTTGATCTGCCTTTTGCTTTCTGACATGTCACACATGTCTCTACAAACTTTCTGACATCTGATTGTAACTTCGGCCAAAAATAATGTCTTTGAACAAGATCAAGAGTCTTATCCAAACCAAAATGACCTACCATAGCTCCACAATGTTTCTCTTTAATGATGTTCAACCTCATAGAACACCTTGGAATACACAACTATCCACCTTTGAACAGCAATCCATCCTAGATCAGCAATTTAGAGAATTCAACATGATATTTATCTCCAAAAGAAGTACATACCTGATATATCTCTCCAAAATCTTCATCAGCATCATACATGGTCTTCAATGAATCAATGCCAACACTCTCCAACTAAATCTGGTTGACTGTTAGAGCTCTCCTGCTCAAGGCATCTGCTACCTTATTCTTGACTCCTTTCTTATGCTTCAATGTAAAAGTAAAAGCTTGTAAGGTTTCTACCCATTTCATGTGTCTGTGGTTCAGCTTTTCCTAGCTGTTTATGAAACTCAGAGCCTAGTTATCTATGAATACTATGAATTCTTTTGGCATCAAGTAATGCCTCCATTTCTTGAGTGACTGGACTAAAGCATACATTTCCAAATCATATGATGAATACCTCTTTTTAGCATCATTGAGCTTCTCACTGAAAAATGCAATTGGTCTACCTTCTTGGCTAAGTACTGCTCCAATGGCCATGTGACTGGCATCACATTCCACCTGAAAGATTTTGTTAAAGTCTGGAAGTGTAAGGACTAGCTGATGTGCCACCTTCTTCTTCAATGTTTCAAAAGAAACATATGCTTTCTTAGTCCAAACAAATATGCACTTCTGTCCTTCTTTTATAGTATCAAGCATGGGTGCACAAATATGACTAAACCCTCTTATAAACTTTCTGTAGAAGGTTGCTAACCCATGGAAACTTCTGACATCATTCATAGTCCTTGGAGTTGGCCAAGACAATATGGCACTTACCTTCTCCTTATCCATTTGCAACTTTCCTTGTGAAATGACAAAACCCAAATATGTGATCTCCTCTTGCATGAACAAACACTTGTCCAAATTTATCATCAGCTGCTCTTCATGTAACCTCTTGAGAACTAAATCTATATGTTTGAGATGTTCTTCCCTTGTGTTGCTGAAAATCAGAATGTCATCTAGATATACTATGACAAACTTACCCATGAATTCTCTCAAAACCTCATTCATCAACCTCATAAAAGTACTAGGTGCATTAGACAAACCAAAAGGCATAACTTTCCACTCATACAACCCTTCATTGGTTTTGAATGCTATTTTCCATTCATCTCCAGGCCTAATCCTGATCTGATGATACCCACTCTTCAAATCTATTTTTGTAAAATATTTAGCACCTCCCAAACAATCAAGTAAATCCTCTATCCTAGGGATTGGAAACCTATACCTGATTGTGATCTTATTAATAGCTCTGGAATCTATGCAAAGCCTCCAAGTGCCTTCTTTCTTTGGTGCTAGTACAGCTGGTACTGCACATGGACTTAAACTTTTACCAATCAGACCTGTGTCCAACAATTCCTCAATTTGTCTAGCTACTTCTGCATTCTGGTATGGAGTTAGCTTATATGCTGCCTTGTTTGGAAGTGTCGATCCTGGAATTAGATCTATGCAATGGCTGATATCCCTTATAGGTGGTAGGGATCTTGGCATTCCATCAGAGATGATACCTTTATACTTATCCAATAGCTCTTGGATAGCTGGGTCTATGAACCCAGCTTCTTCTCTTTCTTGACTTCTTGCTGTTGTTCTTTATTCACTGTCATACATGGAATTAGGGCATACACAACTGCACCTTCTACTGCTACTTCTTTCATGAATTATTTCCCTTCCATCAGCATTACCTTCACCTCTTTTCCTTTGGATTTCTCCTCCTTCTCTGTTAATGGTAGTAACTCTATCACCTTACCATCCTTGGTGATTGTATAGGTGTTTCTAACACCATCATGGCGTGCCTTCAAGTCATACTGCCATGGTCTACCAAACAAAAGATTGCAAGCATCCATCTTGGTAATGTCAAACAACAACCTGTCTTTATATGCTCCAATCTGAAATTCTACCCAAGCCTGTTCTTCTACAACTGTTTGCTGACCTTGGGTAAGCCATGAGACCTTATATGGAGATGGGTGAGGCAATCTCCTAAGCTTAAGCTTCGTCACCATTTCATCAAATACAAAATTTTCAATAGAACCAGAATCAATTAAAACTTTACATGCCTTACCTCCTGCTTTGCAAATGGCTCTGAAAAGAGACTTTCTTTGAGGGGGTTCTTTGTCAGGTACCTTCATGGTAGTCATTGTTCTTCTCATCATCAAAGATTCTCCACTCTCTGGATATCCATAATTATCAGGAGCATTCACACTCTGAAAAGCATTAGAGCCTGTTGTACTTTGACTATCAGGTTCTTGGATCAGATTTGTTCTCCTTTCTCCTATTGAGCTTGTGGCCTTTTTTGGACATCTGCTGGCTATATGGCCTTCTTTGTCATAGTTATAACATCTGATGGATCCTCTGCCCTGGGATCTTCCTCTAAAAGGTCTTCTGCCTCTGAAGTTTCCTTGCTGACTATAACTTTCTCTCTGGTTCTAACTGTTATTTCCCTTGCTATTGTCATGACTGGATTCTCCCTGATATCCATGTCCATGTCCTCTACCTCTGAAAGGACCTCTTCCACCTCTTTGCTGTTTTCCTCTTCCTCTATTATGTTGTTCTTGTCTTCTCTTTAACTTCTCTTCCACTTTCAATGCCAATTGAAAACATTTCTGAACTGTATCTGGATTATGCAGATTCAGATCTTCCTAAATGTTGAACCTCAATCCATTAAGGTATCTGGATACCTTTTCTTCCTCACTTTCTTTTACCTTTGTCTTCACACAAAGTTTCATGAATTCCTCTATATATGAGCTGACATCTAGCTCCTTCTGCTTTAGGTTTTGCTTCCTCTTATGTAATTGGATACTGTAATCTAATGGAACATAGGCTTCCTTTACTAATGCCATCATCTTCTTCCATGTAGTGACTCTACACTTTCCTTCCTGTACTCTGTCATCTTGGACAAAATTCCACCATGTCAATGGTGCTTCTTTCATTTTTGATTGGGCTATCTTCACTCTTTGTTGTTCTGGTATCTCCTCTCCATGCCTTTGAGGGCATTCAACAGTGGCCTCTGGTCTGCAGGAACGACCTCCTCGTTCCACCTAGGGATCTCTTCTTCTTCCCTATCTTCTTCTCTACCAGAACCTACTCTGTCCCTCAACTTCTCTAATTCATCCTTCAATTCTTGATTCTGAGCCTTCACGGCCTTGCTCTTAGCAATCTGCTTCTTTACCAGAACTGCCAACTCAGCGTTGGTCATCCTTGCCAAAATCTCTAATGTTCCTTCTTCATCCGACATCTTGCTATCTTCTTATCCTTTCCAAAAGATCCTTTCTTTGCTCTGATACCACTATGATGCAGAGTCACACAGCAAAAGCTTATAAATAGGATGAAAAACCCATTAAACCCACTAAATAGCTAAAATCCTGACATACAGCATGTATGTCTAAAACCTGTCAGCAGCATCATATTCGGCGAACTCAATTATCCTCCTGATGATCACTATTCACCTTACCGCCTAACTCTATCTGCAGCATCATGATATTCAGCTTTAGCAGGATATAAATTATCGGGTTCCTCCCAAATATCCTGATGGCGACAACCTCATACACCCCTCTTCGGATGCTTATGTCACCCCGATATTCGACCAACTTACACAACCAGCATCAGGATGCAATTTATCAAGTTACATTGACACATCCTGATGACGATACTCAACTTTATACACATGACAAATATTCCACCGAATATTCCTTTCATCGGCGAACACTTCGCACCGATCAACCCAATGTCCTGCGCCTATGCTAAATACTTATCGTCGGCAGGATAAACCTTTTATCGGGTGATATTTGCAAATGTCCTAATGACAATGATGTCACATGCACCTAATGTTGATGTCACCCAGATGTAAGACTCACTTACTTACTCCGCAGCATGATATGAATTATCAAGTTATATTCTAATATCTTGATGATGATCTATGTGATCCTTGGTTACCCAATACTCAACAAAAAGATGATCCTCCTCCTTTCTTTAGCAAAGGTGACTTTGACTCACCATTGACCTGTTTACTTGTACCTTCACCTGCATGCATGCTCCAACATACAACTGTGATATGTGGATGATGGATACACACAAAATGATGATCCTGATGACGATATACACAAGAAATATACATCCAAGCTATATCATCCCGATGCACTCAAAACATGCATTTTCCCTAAGTTTCAAGACCTGATCCAGATAGTGATATGTGCACAGATGCAGGTGCAATTTACACAGTCTGTAGTGTCACATGCAGATGCTGTATATCCGTCGAATGCATAAAATTCCTAGATCTTCACAACTTCACAAAGAAAACATGACGATCGAGTCGGATCATCACCTGAGCGATTCACACTTAGAAATTTATCCTCCTAACCCTAGCACATGAGGATGCTAGGATAACTCACAGCATGCTACAAACTGATCCCACAAACATGAAATGCATATACAGAAAAATAAAGATGCAACTAAAACTAATGTACATGTCCTTTCCACCGATTCAGAGAATCAACCGGTGGAAGGGTTGAATGAATCCATTCACCTGTAACCAAAAAGGAATCAATATACAGATATCTTGTGAACCAGACAAATGAAATCAATGGGATCCTCTTATTTTCAATAACAGAGATGCATACAAGTTCCACAGTCTCACTGTATCACAAATGTCTCTGATTTTGCAATGCTAAAACCTCACCAAACTATCAATTCTCCTCTGTCTAGTCTACTCTGTATCTACTCTGTCTAAAACAAACTTATCTAGGGCATAACTAGGAATTCCTCCGCAAGTACTACCAACTCGATTCCTAGCAACTGGGAGCTTCCAAGTGGCTAGGAGGAGACAGCTAAGATAGCTGGCATAACAAACTCCTAACTACCTGTACATTCTCCTAGGTTGATCTAACACATATGCATTGGTCCAATGGACCTTATTACATCATGAAGTCAAACATACTAAAAATAGACTTATGTCCTAACATGCTAAAAATAGACTTATGTCCTATTTTGTAGGGGTGCTCCTGCACTACCTTCAGGCTTCTTTCACATATGTAGTTTAGATTAGTCACCTCAATTGTGATAGGACACTTCTCCCTTCTTGCAATGAGATATTGTCTTTGTCCATTGATGGTGTTCTTACTCTAACTTCTATGCTCATTAGTGCTACAACTCTACCCTTGGAGAACCCTCTTCTTTATTCTCCTCATGATATAGATTTCAATAAGTGCTTTTTATCACATCATGGTTGACATTCTATTCTACTATGTAGCACCTGTAGATTTTCTTCACTAGCTTATTTCTTTGCATGGTGATATGATCTTGTCCTTGGTAATGTAATGTCAGAAAATGTTTCCTTAGGGGCTTTTCCCTCAAAAGGTTTAGCTCCTGGGTCTTTAGTGTTCATTTAGGACATCTTGTATCGTATTTTAAAATCTTGATGGAATGAACCCTGGGTCTTATGACAAATGGGGCTTAGGGGGTGTTGGTTCTTTCTCCGAATTGGTAAAGGGTTTGACAGTTCCAATGCACAGGCAGATTCGGCCAACAAATACAGGAGGTTGCATGAGCTGCCTCCCCTTTACTTCTGGTTATGCTACACCAAGGGGGGTATCCCTATAGCTAAATGATTTAACTTTGACTCACCCAATAGAAATATTTAGCTTTACAAAAACAGGTAGAATACTCTCATGTTTGGACCAAGATTTGGATGATAAATCACAAGGTTGGTAACTTTCTTGGACATATCTGACTGGTTAGGAATGAGAGTATGCAGGGGTCCTATTCCTACTCCTATAAACTAACAGGTTGGAAAAATGAAATGGATTTGTATTATATTTTGGATGCAAGACAGGGGGTTTTGGATCGTAACTACTACACAAGGGCAGACCGGTGCCTATCTCAGGGCAAGGAGTCAACTAGACGTATACAAGAGAATGATTTGCACTGGCATTCAAGTTTCAAGGGGTTAGGACTAGTATTTGCCTTACAAACACCACCCAAGACTGAGTATTTAGCTGCCTCTACTTACACATATCCCAGCTGACATACAATCTTCTTCATACTTAACCTAAAATAGTTTAATCCACTCCTTGAATGGAGGTCACAGATTAAGCATGTGATACATCAAAACTATATCTTAGAATCTAAGAAACCCTTAGCAACCAGATTCAAAAGAAGGGATGCATACAACAAATGGATACAAACAGCTAAACACATGCAATAAAGCATTTTTCATATAAACATAACATGAAACTAAACATGTGTACAACCTGCATTCAAAATGCAACTCATAAACTCCAAAAGAGATAGAACAGCCAAGAAATGCTCTGATCTTCATTATTTCTTCTGAAAAATTGCCCAAGTCTTCAACCAACAAAAAAATGAGTAACACAGTTCTCTTATATAGCAAGAACGTGCCCTCAGCATTCAAGGTACATGGTCAACTCAAAATTCTACCAGATACATTGCACCATCAGAATGGCACCCAAAACATTCAATGCAGCCGAGAAGAAAAGAGGGAAAGAGCAGGTGAGATTGGGGGATGTGCAACCGTTCAAAGATTTTTCATTAAAATGGTACTTGCCTTGTCATTTCGACCCATACCTCCACAATTCTGCCATTAATGACCAACCTACCCGCAGGATACAACAACTTTAGAAAATGTGATAGTTGTGTGCTTTGCAGTTCTTCCTGCCTAAAATGCGACTGCGGATACACAGGAAATCCATCGCTGAAATTTTGAAATACGGCCATCAATTTCTTCTTCATCGCCAAGATCTGCGGCTTCAAATCGCTTTGAAAGGTCACTGGCCAATGAGATCCCACCACGTAGGCACCCTTTTTCCATCGCTAACTTTTCACATCGCAAACATACATTTTGCCCTTTTTGCCCATTGTACATTCAAATCTTTGTATATGCAAAAGCATATACATACAACTTCCACATACAAGTGTGGACCCCAAATCTTTATAAATCAAATTTGAAATCGCAGTCAGCTCTGGGCATTGTATCTCCTTCCTTATACATTGCTTTGTATATTGCACATACAATGTGCAATATACAACCCGTAGACCCCAAATCACTATGAAGCACTTTGCAATTTTCAATCGGGTCCGGCTTGCATCTTTATTCTTTGTATAACTCCTCGTATATCGCACATACAATGTGCAACATACATACCACGGACACCAAATCACCATAAAACAAATTTGAAAGCACCATCGGGTTCAGGCATTGTATCTCTTCTTCTTTGTATATCGGCATATACAATGCACTTAACATACAAACTGCAGACCCCAACTTTGAATTTGCCGATTTACATTTTCCGGTTGGGTCCGCTTTGTATATCCTCCCTTGTATCTTTGCCTTGTATATTCAATTGCATGTGCAAACATACAATAGCCTTTGTATGCAATTGGTGGGCCCCAGGCTTTATATCTCTTCCTTTGCATCTTGTCTTTGCATGTTTCCTCTTTGTATATCACCATTGTATGTTGCAAATACATACAATCCCCCTTGCACATCTACAGGCCCGACCACCATTTTCAACCCTATTTGAATCTTTTGACATCCGCCACTTGTATATACCCATTGTATATCCCATATACAACACAACATACAATCTCCTTCGATACAACCATGGAATATTCCAGGAATGTATCCGAATGCCACATACAAACCCGATATGTATGCAAAGATACATACAATGATTTTTTTCACCATTTTCAAAGGCCGATTGAACATTTTTTCAGGTCCAACCTATGTACATCTACATCTATACATTCAAATGTACATACAAACAGCGATGCATATACAAAGATATATGCATGCAAATTAACTGTGCAAGAGGCTGAGGGACTTAGAATTTTTTAGATTTTTTATGAAAGGGCCTATAGATGAATGTTTGAAACTCGAACCAATAGCAGGCACCAACAGCGAGATCCCTTGAACCTAACCTTGCCCAAAATAGGGGGGAGGACTTGGGCGCTTGTACCCTAGTCCTACCCTATTTTGGGTCAGGTCCAAATTTCTTGTGTCAGTTTATGACTGTTATTTGGTCCCTAGGCCAACACGATAAGTTTGAATTATGAAATTCTTGGCGGGAATGTTTGTAGTTGCATATAAAAGCATGTTTAGACATTGATTTGTAAACTAGAGCATTACTAGATTTCAACTAGATGAGATCATTAGAGAATTACAAGCTATCAATCTACTTGTGCATTGGTGATTCAAGGCTTTCATTGTGTTGTAAGAGCAGATTTGTGTTGTTTATGTGTTTGTGTTTGCAGATTTGAGCAATCATCTCCTCATGGCATGAACAGCTTCTTCCTCCCATGAGATCTTCACTACAAGGTGACATCTATTGTGATTATTGAGCATTTATCATTTGGTTTTTGCCTTTGCCTCCCAAGGGCGTGCACTCTATCTAACAACAGTGTTCAAAAGGATTAAATGTCTCTCTGGGGTTTGACTGAGGCAAGCCTCTAAACACCACAAGCCCCTCCCAAAGTTTTCATGATTGCAGGTTACAAGTTGGAGTTGCAGACAAAGTGAAGTTGCAGGGGGTACAACAGAGTGTCAAAATTGTAGATCAGAGAAGAAAATAGCTCCCTGGACTAGGGCGCCCGCTCTTTAGTCTTCAAAGTTCTGCAACGGGAAAATCTCTGACAACAGGAACAAGTTGCAGACTGAACTTCCAAATCCTAAAAAAAACCTAGGCCTTGGACTTGGGCACCTGCTCCTTAGTCCCTGAATTTTCTACCTCTAAACCCTGAAAAAAGGTGCACATTTATTTGTCATTTTACATCTTTCTGTAGCAACATTTTCTGATATTCATCTGTTTACTATCGTATTTGCATAATTAAGGTTTTAAGGCATAATTGAGCATAAGAGAAGATAATTGGCAATCAAATCATAAAAATCCAAGTTTCCCTACATCTCAATAGTGACCTAGGGTATGATAGTACACTGCAACTCAACCCTAGGTCCTTGAAAGCAATTGATGAAAGCAGGATACACACACAAAACTACCAAAAAATAATCATCCAAATTCCACCCTTGACATTTTGGTGAACCCGTGCTATTGGACTTGTTTGCACCTTGCTGAGTATTTTTCTTCAGATTTGCATTGATTTTCATTCATTCATCTTATTGCATTGGAAAATTTACAAAAAAATAAAAAAAATGAAAATTTTGAAAAAAAAAATTGCATGCTAGGTTTTTCTTGTTGCATTAATTAAATTCAATTTCATCAAATTTCTAATTTTTGCATTAGATCTGAGTTAATTTATAGAAAATTACAAAAATTCATTAGTTTGCATTGCATTTTCATCATAAAATTGCTAGGGTTTTGTTGAAAATTGTGAATTTTGCATAGAACCTAGTAATTCCAAAATATAGGGTTTGTAGGTAAAATCTTATTTCAGATTTTTCTACTAATTTTAGAGACTCATTCAAATTTGTATTTGGCTGTAGTCTTTCATTTTAGTACAAATCTGCATTTATATTTCAAAAATTTGCATTTTTGCATAGAAAATTTCAACAAAAAACTAGCATTTTCATTGATTGTTCACTAGATTTACACTTGCATTTTGCATGTTAGAGATTGGAAATCATTTTCAGATCTGAGAGAATTGAATTTTCATCATACATCAGCTTTCAAAACATTCATATATCTTTTTATATCAAGATCTCAAACCTAGGGTTTGAAAAACATTCATTTTCACTAGATTTGGCCTTATCGACTCTCTAAACTTGCACCATAGGTGTGTTGTGAAGATTATTTTTGTACAAATTGGTTGTTATTAGGGTAATTATTTTTTTCCCCTCCTAAAAATCTTCACAACACATTTTTATTAGGCTCTTGTATTGAAAATTCGGTGAAAAACTACACATTTTTGATATTTTTGCCCTAGGGTTTGGCCTAGTTTACACTCCAAGCGTGTTGTGACAAATTTTATGTATTGAGGTGACTGATATCATTTGCTATTATTTTTTTTACCTCCTAAAATTCTTTACAACACCCATTTTTCTAGGTATTGGAGTTGAAAAATCATGAAAAATAGCCTATTTTGCTACATTTTCAGTAGGGTTTGATCTTCAGTGGCACTATATGTGTGTTGTGATGGATATTTTGGCATTAGGTGGCTATTATTACTAAGATAATTTTCTTTCCATCATCATTTTCCTCACAACACCCTTTGTCATGCTCTTTTGCATTAAGATTTGGTGAAAACATCGCATATTTTGGTATATTTTCACTATATTTTGACTTGTAGTCATCTTAGATTTGCATCAAGAGTGTGTTATGAAGGATCTTATTGCTTTATTGGACTGATATTAGACATATTATTTTCTGCCCCTGATCAAAATCCTTACAACACCTTTGCTTTCATTCATTGCATTGAAAAAGTACAAAAAATCAAGCATTTAGGTCATTTTTGCATATAACTTTGCACCTGTCTTTTGCATCAATTTCAAAAAGCTTTTAAAATATAATTTTACATTGATTTGAGCATATACACATGGCCTCTACTTGCAACAACCATAATAGGTTCCCTCCTAGGCCTTACATGAAGAGAAAGATCCCTGAACCTGAAATTGTGTTTACACCTCATGATAGAACAATCAGAAACGCTGACGGACCTCTTTACATCACTGTGAAAATAATGGGAAACCCCATGGACAGAACCCTTATTGATCCTAATTGTATTACTAATGCTGCCACAGAAGAGCTCCTCTTTGAACATAATTTGATGCAACGATCTTACGACCTTTTGGATAAAATGATCAAAACACATAAGGGAACCTTTGTAAATCCTTTGGGTAAGATATCATTGTTGGTAACTGTATTTGAGAAACATGTAGAACAATGGTTTGATGTTGTCCCTATTTTTTATCTATTTCAAATCAAACTTAGACATCCATGGTTAAAGGCTATGAAAGCTATCCGTTCAACAATTTATAAATGTGTGAAATTTCCTTTGAACAAACAAGTGCATGCTATTCATCAAAATACATACAAACCTTTAACTACACAACAACACTTTACACTGGATTACTTTTGGGACAAAACTGAAAAGAAACCTGAACCACGAACAGACTTTAACTTCTTGAGCTATAGAAATTACAAAGCAAAGTTGTTAGATCCAATGCCCAGTCCCTCTATGCAAGACATAACACAAGACAAGCAACCTGCATTTGAAGAGAACCATAGACCGAAAGGACAAGGTCCCTATGCTGAGGTTCCTCCCCCACCATCCTTACAAGGATCAGAAGGTTATTGTCAACAACAAATCATCACACCTAGACAAATGAGATTTGATCCTAGTGCTTCCTCTTCTAAATTGCAAAAACCTATGAAAGAGCAAAGCCCTATCTTACAAGAGATAAGTGGTAAAAGAAAGAGAAATATAAAAGCAAGAGAAAGAAGACGAAGAAGACAAGCTTATGCCATAAACATTGCCTCTCAACAAGAAAACATTGATCCAAAAATTGAACCAAACAAAGATGATCCTAACAATAAATAACCTTGGGCTATGGTACCTTATGTCCCACTTTCCTCTAAAATTTAGAAGTGGGAGGATCACGATGATTTACTTGATGACAACTAGCCTCAGAGATCCTACAAGTATCTCTAACCCTTCATCTCTCTCATGATGTGCTTCCCCTATGATGTGTTATGTGTTGTTTAGGCCTCCTGGGATGACCTTTGATTCTCTTGTAAGGTCCAGGATACCAAGAGATTGTTTCTATTGTGACCTATTTGTATCATCATTCTTCTATATTGCCTCTCTCTGATTTCATTGTTGTTTGTTGTGTCTTACATATATAGTGTTGTGGTACCCTCCTACGTGACTATCCCTAAGACACTTATTTCTCCTCTCTTATTTATTGTTTCCCTTCCTCTAGTGTTTCTATCTAGTGGGCGAATGATGAAAAATATTTATACTGATGTGGACCTAGTGTCCCTTTCACGAGAAATAAAACATTGGACTTAGTTCCTAATATGACGATGGGGTTGTATATTTTATCCAATGCTTGGCTAGTAGAAGCACTCGTGCTTTCTACGTAGTGATTTTGATGGTGTTCTATCTCATTTACAAACCATAACAATACTGCTGCTCCGTGCACTTTGTCTATCTTGAATCTTGCATGCCTCATATTTCATATGCATTGATGTTGTTGTTTATCATGATTATGTAGACACTAATATGTTTCTTGCAGGGATGTGTTTGTGGGAATATTTGGTGATTGTAAAGTACATGTCAACTTTGAGGGGCATGGGCTTTGCAAAAGTTTGTGTTCCCTTGTGTGTTTTCTTCCTACCTTAACGTGCTTGATATCAATGCATGATATCCACCACCTTAAGGTGGGGACATATATAAATTAAGCTGTCTATTGTAGATGTTAGCAATGTGCTTGTCCTCAGGTGTAGTTTAAAGACTTGTGCGATGAGTACATTCTGTACTCTGAGTTTGTTTACAACCAATCAATCATTTAAGCCCTCTATGGAGGTGGGATATCATGTATATCCTTTTTATCGTAAGCCCTCTGTGGAGGCGGGGATGGTGTATTTCTCATAGAAGATTGTACATCCTGTCATTTTCAAAAAGTCCTCATTAGGAGGCCGGGAGCGGCTCCCTGACTAACTCAATCCTTAAGCGTGTCTTCAATGATTGTTGTGGTGAAGCCCAATCATCAATGTGTGCCTATAATGTGCCTGAGATGGTGTTGAACCTAGAAATAGGAACACTCCATCACTTGTCTACTGTGTTTTCTCCATGTCTCCAAAGTGTGTGTGTTTGGCATGCTTGCTTTGTGTGGCGTGTATGTTGCCCCATATGCAGTTTAAAGACCTATGCGATGAGTACATCCTACATTTGGGGAGGTTTTGTGTGTCTTGTGTGTGTGTTGCCCCATATATGCAGTTTAAAGACCTGTGCGATGAGTACATCCTGCATTATGGGAGGTTTGTTTACTTTCCTGTACTTGCAGATCTGCATTTCATATATATGAGAAAAAGAAAAGAAAACAAATCATTCATGTCTTCTATGCATTAATGTGTCTTCTATGCATTTAGTGTATTCTTCATGTTTTGTGTGACTGTAATTGTCTTCTCCATGTTTTGCGTGCATGTTGTTGTCTTCAATGTGCTTGGTGTGTCTTCCCCGTGTTTGGCGTGTTTGTTGTGCTTATTGATCGTACTTTAATGCATGTATTGGCCTCACGTTTATACATACATTAAAGTGGGGGATAAATGTAATGTCAAAAAATGTCCCCTTGGGGGCTTTTCCCTCAAAAGGTTTAGCTCCTAGGTCTTTAGTGTGCATTTAGGACATCTTGCAACATATTTTAACATCCTGATGGAATGAACCCTGGGTCTTATGACAAATGGGGCCTAGGGGGACCCCTTGAACCTAACCCTACCCAAAATAGCAGGGGAGGACTTGGGCACCCGCGCCCTAGTCCTGCCCTATTTTGGGTCAAGCCCAAATTTCTAGTGTTGGTTTATGACCGTTATTTGGTCCCTAGGCCAACACGGTAAGTTTGAATTACAAAATTCTTGGCGGGAATGTTTGTAGTTGCATATAAAAGCATGTTTAGGCATTCATTTGTAAACTAGTGCATTACTAGATTTCAACTAGAAGATCATTAAAGAATTACAATCTATCAATTTACATGTGCATTAGTGATTCAAGGCTTTCATTGTGTTGCAAGAGCAGATTTGTGTTATGTGTTTATGTTTGTAGATTTGAGAAATCATCTCCTCATGGCATGAAGAGCTTCTTCCTCCCATGAGATATTCACTACAAAGTGACATCTATTGTGATTATTGAGCATTTATCATTTGGTTTTTGCCTCTACCTCCCAAGGGTACGCACTCTCTATCTGACAACGGTGTTCGGAAGGCTTAAATGTCTCTTCGGGGCTTGACTGAGGCAAGCCTCTAAACACCACAACCCCCTCCCAAAGTTTTCATGATTGCAGGTTATAGGTTGGAGTTGCAGACAAAGTGAAGTTGCAGGGGGTACAACAGAGTGTCAAAATTGTAGATCAGAGAAGAAAATAGCTCCCTAGTCTAGGGCACTCGCTCTTTAGTCCTCAAAGTTCCGCAATAGGAAAATCTTTGTGATAGTAGGAACAGGTTGTTGAGTGAGCTTCTAGATCCCAACAAAAACCTAGGCCTTGGAATTGGGTGCCTGTTCCTTAGTCCCTGACTTTTCCGCCTCTGAACCCCAAAAATAGGTGCACAATTATTTGTCATTTTACATCTTTCTGTAGTAGCGTTTTCTGATATTCATCTGTTTATTGTTGTATTTGCATAATTAGGGTTTTAAGGCATAATTGAGCATAAGAGAAGATAATTGGCAATCAAATCATAAAAATCCAAGTTTCCCTACATCTCAATAGTGACCTAGGGTATGATAGTACATTGCAACTCAACCCTAGGTCCTTAAATGTAATTGGTGAAAGGAGGATACACACACAAAACTACCAAAAACTAAACATCCAAATTCCACCCTTTACAGGTAATAACCTAGTTGTTCTCACCCTTACTCTAGGGGGTAGAAGAACAACCTATTTAAGGGGTATGCAATCTTTCTAAGGATCTCCTCTCTTTTAATTCCCCTCTTCTTTACCTTAAAACATTCGCATATGTAATGTTAGAAAATGTCCCCTTGGGGGCTCTTCCCTCATAAGGTTTAGCTCCCAAGTCTTTAGTGTGCATTTAGGAAATCTTGCATCATAATTTGGCATCCCAATGGAATGAACCCTAGGTATCATGGAAAATGGGGCCTAGGGGGACCCCTTGAGCTTAACCCTTCCCAAAATAAGGGGGAGGACTTGGGAGCCCGTGCCCTAGTCCTGCCCTATTTTGGGTTAGGCCCAAATTTGAAGTGTCAGTTTATGACCGTTATTTTGTCCCTAGGCCGACATTGTAAGTTTGAATTTACAAAATCTTGGCAGGAATGTTTGTAGTTGCATATAAAAGCATGTTTAGGCATTCATTTGTAAACTAGATTGTTATTGTGATCTTTATGCACTCTCAAGGTGATTCAAGGATTTCATTGTGTTGCAAGAGTAGATTGGTGTTGTCTATGTGTTTGTGTTTGCATATTTGAGCATCCATTGCCTCATGGAATGAAGAGCTTCTTCCTCTCACAAGATCTTCACTACAAGGTGACATTTATTGTGTTTGTGATCATTATTCATTTGGTTTTTTCCTCTGCCTCACAAGGGTACACACTCTCTATCTGACAAAGGTGTTCGGAGACTTAAGTGTCCTCCGGGGCTTGACTGAGGCAAGCCTCTAAACACCACAACCCCCTCCCAAAGTTTTCATGATTACAGGTTATAGGTTGAGGAGCTGGACAAAGTGAAGTTGCAGGAAGACATCTTGGAGTGTCAGAATTGTAGAACAAGAAGAAAATCTGCCCCCTGAACTTGGGCTCCTGCTCCATAGTCCCCAAAGTTTCGTGACGGAAAAATCTCTAAAACACCAAAAACATGTTACAGACTAAGTTTCCAGATACTGACAAAATGTAGGGCCTTGAACTTGGGTGTCTACTCCAGTGTCCCTGACTTTTCCACCTTGGAACCCTAAAAATAGGTACTCTGTGATTTGTCATTTTACATCTTTCTGCATAAGCATTTTCTGTTATTCGTCTGTTTATTGTCGTATTTGCATAATTAGGGTTTTGATGGATAATTGAGCATAAGAGAAGGAAAATTGATAATCATATACCCTAATCCAAGTTTCCCTACATTTGTAAGTGACCAAGGACTTGATAGTGCTCTACCACTCGATCGAAAGGTCCTTGAATGTAATTGGTGAAAGGAGGATTGTTTTAGTTTTGGTTTAAATCCCCCTTTCACAATTACATTCAAGGACCTTCGGATCGAGTGGGAGAGCACTATCAGGTCCTTGGTCACTTACAAATGTAGGGAAACTCAGATTAGGGTATTTGATTATCAATTTTCCTTCTCTTATGCTCAATTATCCATCAAAACCCTAATTATGCAAATACGACAATAAACAAATGAATAATAGAAAATGCTTCTGTAGAAAGATGTAAAATAACAAATCATAGAGTACCTATTTTCAGGGTTTCGAGGAGGAAAATTCAGAGACACTGGAGCAGGTGCCCAAGTCCAAGGCCCTACTTTTTGTCAGGATCTAGAAACTCAGTCTGTAACCCGTTTCTGTTGTTTCAGAGATTTTCCCGTCATGAAACTTCAGGGACTAGGGAGCAGGTGCCCAAGTCTAGGGGGCAGATTTTCTTCTTGTTCTGCAATTCTGACACTCCAAGATGTCTTCCTACAACTTCACTTTGTCCAACTCCTCAACCTGTAACCTGCAATCATGAAAACTTTGGGAGGGGGTTGTGGTGTTTAGAGGCTTGCCTCAGTCAAGCCTCGTGGGACACTTAAGTCTTCGAATACTTTTGTCAGATAGAGAGTGCATGCCCTTGTGAGGCAGAGGCAAAAACCAAATGAATAATGATCACAAACACAATAAATGTCACCTTGTAGTGAAGATCTCATGAGAGGAAGAAGCTCTTCATTCCATGAGGCAATGGATGCTCAAATCTACAAACATAAACACATAGACAACACCAATCTACTCTTGCAACACAATGAAAGCCTTAAATCACCTTGAGAGTTCATAAAGATCACAATAACAATCTAGTTTACAAATGAATGCCTAAACATGATTTTATATGCAACTACAAACATTCCCACCAAGATTTCGTAAATTAAAACTTACCATGTCGGCCTAGGGACCAAATAATGGTCATAAACTGACACTTCAAATTTGGGCCTGACCCAAAATAGGGCAGGACTAGGGTGCGGGCGCCTAAATCCTCCCCCCTATTTTGGGCAGGGTTAAGCTCAAGGGCTCCCCCTAGGCTCCATTTCCATGATACCTAGGGTTCATTCCATCGGGATGCCAAATTATGATGCAAGATGTCCTAAATGCACACTTAAGACCCGAGAGCTAAACCTTATGAGGGAAGAGCCCCCAAGGGGACATTTTTTGACGTTACAAAATAGTGTACATGCAAATATTTTAAGGGGGGCATTACATCCTCCTCACATGTGCATCCATATATGCACCCTTATTCATTCACACCTCTTGAGATTTGGCTTATTGATATGCCCCCTACAATGATGTTATTTTTATAGCGCCCCCTGAGGTGTGGTTATCAATTTGCCCCTTGAGGCGTTATTTACATTTACGCACCCCAAAGCATTGTTTATGTTTATGCTCCCAGAAGCATTAGTAATACATAGTCACCTAGCATAAAACAACTTACTAGCCTATGATCCATGTGGCATATGGTCACCTAACATAACACAACTTGTTAGTTTGTGATTTGTATGGTCTATGAGCCACGTAGCATAACACAACTTGCTAGCCTGTGTGTTTCATACAACCTAAACTTATTTTACTCACGATCACCTAGCATAATGCAACTTGCTAGTCTATGATCTGTGAAGCCTATGAGCCACCTAGTATAACACAACTTGCTAGCCTGTGTACTACATATGACCTAAACAAGCTACACTCATGGTCACCTAGCATAACACAATTTGCTAGCTCGTGATCCATGAAGGTATCTTGGTTTTACATGACCCCTAGCGACAGAGCAAGATAGCTCCATTGTCATGTACTCTTCTTAGTTTGTGTTGATTTCTCCCCTTCTATCTGTATGCCTTCCCTCTTTAGTGAAATCAATCAATTCATTACATTCTTCTATCTCCTTTTTAGAATTCCTCTATTTTTGGTTTTCTTTTATTTTTATATTTTGGGGATGACACAAGGTATTGAGACACCTTTTCACATCTAGGTCTCTTTAACTTGTTGACTCAAAATTTCTTCTCCTTTCGCTTCCTTATATGTTTGCTCGCATGGTTTTACAAACTTCACTGTTATATGTATGCTTCATCTATGATCTGATACCAATTCTAACATGCTCTGCACAATTTTATTTCAATAGAGAAACTTTGCATTAAGCTCTTGCATTACAATTGAAGACTCTTTTACAGAACTAGATCACTTAAACTTCCTAAGACTGCTATTTCCCAATTGCAGGACTTCTTTTGAATCAAAACCTGAATTGCCAAGAATGAGGTAGAGAGCTCTTATTTATAGCAATGAGCGGACCTTAAAACTCTTAATCGGTTTACAAAATCCAACCATACAAATGGGACACATAGCAAAGGCTACTATTATTTTAAAGTGAGCCATACAAAATGAACACATAGCATGAGCTACAGGAAAAGATATTCTCAATAAGAGCACCATATGCGAGGACGGCCTGCTTTACACCCAAAAGCAGATATGGGGATCTTGCTTTTTGCAACAGGGTTGCATCCTGTTGTCAGAATCTTAACATGGCCGACAGCACGGCACTGACAAACCCAAGTCTTAGTCAGAATCACTATCAGACATATTGGTGTCTAACTCAGAGTTGAAGTTGGTGGGAGGCAAGAGGAATCTTGGTAATGGCCTGAAAGCTATCTCCAGGTCATCTAGTCGTTGTTGCAAGGTGTAGGTAATTTTGTCGATCTCATCGGGAGAGGCAAAATCTATCTCTATACGAGCCGCCATAAGAGCAGGTTGTAGAACTACCTCCATGTCTTTGATCATTGCTTTTGGAAACCAGTCATGTGTCAAGGGATAATATTCAATCCTTGGAATGCAATAATGATATGGAGATTGCAAATAACCAGATGGTCCAGTCATACCTTCTTCAACAGCCCAAGTAAAATTACTTTGAAGATAATTAAAAAACTCAACCATATCAGGCTATAGTATAGTATCATTGTAGCCAACAAAGATATCGGCATAATCTTCAAACTCTGTCTGCAAGAGCGTGATACTATTGAAGAACCCAAACTTTGCACACTTACGAAAATTCTTTTTAATCTTGACTGGCCAATTCATTGGGAGTAGTGAGCTAATCATCATATCTAGTGTGATTCCATTTCTCATTGCAAAATACACATGAGCATCTTCTAACCCAAAGTGAGATAAGAAATCATCTTGCTGAGCTGGTGTGAGAATTCCCTTGTTATAGTTTTCTCGAACAAGATCTCTTAGTTCCTGCAACCATCTATTCAAGATATATGTATGCAGAATGGGAGTGAGAATTTCTGGAGGCAATTGTGGTACACATATATCTTGGCCTTGATTGTCTTGGCTGAGGAAAACTTCTACTCCATCTTGTCTGATAAGAGTTTCTCTATATTCAATAAGCATATGTATTGGCTCAGCAAGCTTGGCCATTTCTCTGGTTAAAGAATCTGCTAATGGATTATTATCCCCTTTAATCCATTCTATATCAAAATCATAACTCATGAAATCTAGATACCAGCGAGCAATTCTTCCATGAGCAATGTCTTTGTCAGGTTTCTTCTTCATCAATGATCTCATTGGTTGGCTATCAGTTCTAACTATGAAGTGAGTGGGTTTAAGAAAAGTCTTAAACTTAGTGATACCTTTTTTGACAGCCAAGATTTCCTTCTCATATATGGTATACCTGCACTCTATGTCAGTAAAAGTTCCAGACCTGTATCCACATACCAGAGTTCCTTCCAGAGGGATTTCTTGAATCAGCACAGCTCCCCATACATCATCAGATGCATCAGTATATAAGATCAAAGGAAAATCTTCTTTGGGCAGATGGAGAGTGGGAAGATACTGACACTTCTCTTTGATTCTTTGAACAATCTCTGATAATTCATATGTCCAAAGCCCTGCTCCTTCCTTCAGCTATGCTTGAAGCTTTTTTCGATCCTTTTCTAATCCGTTCTAGAATGGACTAACATAATTGAGACAACCAAGAAATCTCTGTATCTGCTTGGTGCTAATTAGAATGTCAGGAAATTCAGATATATGTTTTAAAATAAGGGGTTGGAGTTTTACCTTGCCCTGTGACAGAACCAAACTGAGAAAATTAATTTCCTATCTTCCTATAACCATCTTTTTTGCTGATAAGCAGATTCCATGATTTCGAATGGTATGATATAGAGCTTCAAGATGCTTCAGATGCTGTGAATCATCATCAGAGTAAACAATGATATGATCAATATAAACACTGCAAAAATCCTTTAAACTTCTCAAAGCTTTCTCCATCCTTCTCTGGAAATATGCAGGAGCAGTCTTTAAACCAAAAGGCATGACATTCCATTCATACAGACCTTGAGGCACAGAAAATGTTGTTTTATACCTGTCTTCTTCCTTAACCTTGATTTGCCAGAAACCAGATTTACAATCGAACTTGGAGAAGACTTTCTTTGATGCAGCTCTCATAATCAAATCCGTGCTAAAAGGAATATGATAATTGAATGGAAAAATAATGTCTTTAAGAGGTTTATAATTAATGTAGAATTTCTTTTTACCTGTTTGTTGTTCTGCTCTTTTGTTTACTAGAAAAGCTGGACAACTGAAAGGACTCTTGCTGTCTCTGATGAATTTTCCTTCGATTAATTCCTGCAAGTGCTCATCCATTTCTTTAACTTCTGAAGGACTCATAAGATATGCTGGCTCAAAAGGAATGACAGTTTTGCATTCAGGCTTTAACCGGATCTCACACTCTTCATGCTCTTTGGACCAGAACTACAAAGGATTCAAACTACAGCAGTCTTGTTCAAACTTGGCTTTGACAGGTTCTAACAAGAGAGGTAGTTGGGGACCTTGAGATTTCATGACCTCTTTTTTCTTAACTTGATCTTTCTTGGACATCTTATGATTGACTAACTTTAAAGAAGGAATCTTCAGGGGCCCATCTGCATGCTTAAGAGAAATCTCATGGGTTCGCAACACAAAGGGCTGATACTTAGTCAAGAAAGTATATCCAAGCAGAATATCTTCTCTCAGGCTATCAAGCTCAATAAGATCAAGTATAAATTGTTTACCTTGTATTTCTATTGTCACATCCTGGGCATACCGTCCCATTTGAATCTCTGCTCCATTGATAGCATAACCAGAAGGTAGATCTGTTCTCTTTTTCCAAAATTCAGGAGGTATAGCATTAGTTTTAGCAAAGCTTCTGGAGGAGCCATAATCTACAAAGGCATCCATGGGAATGGTTTTATAGCTAGGAAAGCAGAGACCTATACAGATGTAGGTGCAATTCTCAACCATAAACAAGGCATTAACGGGTTCATGAAATGCAAAGAGTTCATTATCAGATGAGATCTGTGAGGAATCATGGTCAGCTTTTGTCAGGAGTGTATGAATTTCCCCCACGGTAGAAGAAAGTTTAGATAATTCTTGTTGTTGAAGAGCAAACTGACGGGTGAGAATATTAATGGCTTCATGGAGTTGATCTATTTTGGCACAGAGAGAGTCAAGACAATGGCCAAAAGACACAGAGGGTGACCGACAGGGCTTAGAGGACTGACATGTGGAGGAAGAGGATGGACGTGAGGAAGACCACTTTGGATGAATATAACCATGGGAATCCTTACGAGGAGGTGGAGAAGGTGAATTGGCAATAGAATGCTTGGAAGGTTTAGAATGCTTTACCTTTTTCTGCAAATGTGCCTTCTCTTTTTCCCATGTTTTGAGATCTTTAACTTGCTGCCTCGCAGCCTTCTTTCTTTCTTCCATCGAACCAGGCATATGATAGGGATCTTTGGATTTATCCATACTAATCTTGAAGTCAAGATCCTTGATTGCCTTTTTTACTACTCGAGTCACTGCTTGGTCATCAGAAGAAGGAGAATCAGAACTAGCAGAGTCATCAGAAGAACTGATCTTTCTGTGCTTATCTCTAGCCATATAACAAGAATCAGGCAAAACTTCAACTAATTCAAAAAATTGAGTATTTACAGACTGGAGAGCTTCATTAGTATGTACAACCTCCCAATTGTAAAACTTATCCCGAGCCTCAAACATAGCATAGACTTTGTTCTCAGGATGATGCTTTCTAGGACAGTCAATTGCATAGTGAGGACCTTTACAAATGAAGCACTATACAGGTTTTCTTCTGTGAGAACAATTAGAATGTTTTTAAAACAAGTACTTTGGAGGTTTTCTATTCTTAAAAGAATTTCTATTTACAGGAGCCAATCTATACTTCTTTTTGTATTTTTTATGGTGGCGGAAAGACTGTTCCATATTGTCATCATCATGCTTAGACCTTTTACATTTTGAACAATGACAATTCTTGCCACAACTTTTCTTGCTGAATTTGTGAACATGCTTGAAATCTTTGATCTGATTGATAGGAGGCAAACTGCAATAATCCTTCATATTACAAGAAGAATTGTACTGGTCTATGTTATCACTTAAAGCTTTTAGCAGACATCCTTTATCCAACTTATAGCTAACCAAAGTTCTTAGTTCACTGAAACCAAATGTGTCTATCTTGGTTTTATACTTGTTAGCTATATATTCTTCAGCATAATCTCCTAAACCACAAGGCAAAGAATTTAAATAAAACTTTTTTGTAGTTGGATCATGCATTTTTCCTACAGCAATCATGTATTTTTCAAAGACTAAGTTATATTTATGCAATTTTCCCAAGTCTTTTAACTGCAAGGAATATAATATCTTTTCAGCCTCTAAGATGTCATTCTTTCTATTTCCAGAGAACAATCCTATTAGATACAATTTTAAGGTTGCAAATCCTTCAGCAGAAATATCATTTCTACCCATGTCTACTTCTTTCACATATTCATCACCATCTGAATCAATGGAAATGATGCCATTATCAGGTAGAGAATTCCACCAACTATGCAGCTTACCATACATGAGTCGAATAGCATACAACACTTTATTGGCCTCAGACCATGATCCCCTAGTATCAAAGAAATTTTCAAGTATATCACACCAGGTGCAGATAATATCATAGGGATCAATTATCTTATCAATATTCAGAATGTAACCAGAACTAGCATATGCTCTGAGGTTTTCGGGTCTAGCATTCTCAGAAATAGCATCTTTCATTTCTATGTCAATCTGATTGTCAACTGTAGACTGACTAGCCATATATAAGGGTTTCCAATCTTCTCTTATCTCTATATAAGAAGATTCATTAGACTGTAGGCTTTCTGCTTCAGAAACTTCTTCTTCTACATATATTTCAGCATAAATTTCTTCATCAGAAGAGTTCATAGCAGTAGCTGGTTCATCCATATAAACAGGCTCATTATCTTCTAATTGGCATTCTTGGAGCCAATCTTTTAAATGTTCAGTAGCCTGCATCATATGCTCTTTCTGCTTGGGGAACACTATCTTAGAAGACATCTGGGGAGCATGACTTCTAATGGACGTACCTAGCTTTTCTTCTATGTCTTCAGCAAATGAGATGCTTTTTCTACGCTAAATTCTAGGTTTGGGCTTAGGTTCTGATTTTGGAGGTTTTATTTCCTTAGTTTCTTCCTCAGAACTATCTTTACCTTTTTGGGAGACTCTGATTTTATTTACATATCTCTGAACCTTTTCAAGGTTTCTTGCAACATGCTCAAGTAAAGCTTTATTTTCCTGAGCACAGAAGTCCCTTCTAACTTCTGAGGTAGAAACTTGATCTAAGATTTGTCCAGTAACAGTTTCCATCCGGGATACATTAGACTGGACATTTACTAGAGTAGCCTGAGTTTGATTTGCTTGGTGAGTGAGAGTACCAAAGTTATTCAAAGTAGACGTGCACTGTTTATCTATTTTAGTGACACTAGTTTCTACTTTGTAGGCAGAGTTTTGTAACTGGAGCACACTGTCATAGACAGAGACTATTCTGTTTATGTTTTGCTTAATATCTATAGCAATGTCATCAATATTTTCTTGTGCTGCCTGCATCCGGTTAGATTGCCAATTTCTCTGGGCTTCAGAATTCTTTTGCATGGTACCCACCTTTTTATGAACCTTTGCATCATACCTACCCCATGTTTTGTCATCAGGATTAACAACTTGATAACTATCCTGATTTGGCCGTCTACCAGGAGCATAACTGATTAAATCTACAGCAGTTGCAGGATCAACTTGGACTATGTGCTTTGATCTACGGTCTGTGCCATATCTGGGTAGATGCTCTCTCATCATACAGGTAGGTTCTCCTAATTTAGCAATCTTTATACCTTTGCCTTTCTATTTTTTCTTCTTATCTTCTTTCTTTGGGGCAAGATGTAATCTAGCACTAACTTGTTGGGCTAAATCATCAATAAGATCTGGATCATGTGTTCTACTAGATTTAGAGGAAAAAGAGGATCTAGAAGGCATTCGTCTGTATCTCTAAGAGGAGCCAGAGGTTGAACATTCTTCAGGATTGTAATCGACAAAAGGTTTTCTATGGGTATTTGGATAGGCATGAGCCATGGATAGACTTCGCTTTAATGGTTGGGCTCGTGCTTGGGATTCATCAATGAGAGGTTGCTCAAGGATTGTTTGGTTAGATAATGCCTGCAAGGTTATGTTCCCTACTCTGCGAGATTGAAATAGAGGTCTTTCAGAGAATCTATTTCTATGAATCAGGAGGTCTATAAACTAGGGAGCTTGTCGGCTCAGCAGTTGATTAATGATAGGGAATCCTATGTCGAAGCCAGTGGAGTCAATAATTCTACCATAATCTAAAAGATTTGAAGAACCTTGGGGTAAACCTACCCCTATGGGCAAAGAAACTGGCAGAGACACAGTATTCATTATGCGATAGACACATCGTCCTCCTATGGTGGCATAGACAGAACTGGGCATTAATTCAACACCTTTAACTTGCAAGAGTAGACAAAATGCAGAGGAAATAAATTTATCAGACAGAGATAAGGTGAAATTTGGTTGCACAGACAGAACACCATCACCTTTTTCAGTACTCAAGATTCCTCTGAATTGAGCAATTACAGCTTGATCCCAAATACGACAACAGGTATCTATCAGGGTAGCAAAAAACTCAGCATCTATATTATAATTGAAATGAGGGTGAACAATTAAATCGACATGCGAGAAATGGACATGGAAGAAACCTTTATCACGCCATCAGGAAACATCTTCAGGAAGGAGAAAGGGTAAATAAATAGGATAGATTCCAGTTCTAGAGACTAATAGATTAATTTCGGACTGACAGACTAAATCACAGATTTTTGCTTTTATGCCCTTCTCAGGATAAAATGTATTAATTTTTACATCAGGAAAGGTAAAATTGCCTTTGTCATCTACAACATGTGTATTCCCATCTTGAAAGTAATTATGCAAGACATCAGACAGTGCAGAACTCGCATTCATCAAACTTCTTAAAGCCATTGGTGAGAAATAAATTTACTGATTATTGTTCGCGATATTCCCTGCTACTTTGGTTGACTTACTACCCTTCCACGGCGCTATCCTTTGGCCTTCACACGGGTCTTACTCTGACTTCCACAGGTATTACAGCACGCTACCTCAATAAAGAAGTTCTGGTTACATTCTGAATATTGATAAGATAATTGATCCCTATGATACTATCTGCACCTGGTGTGATACACTTGAAAATTTCTTTGATACTAGGGGATCATGGTCTGAGGCCAATAAAGTGTTGTATGTTGTTCGACTCATGTCTGGTAAGCTTCGTAGTTGGTGGAATTCTCTGCCTGATAATGGCATCATTTCCATTGATTCAGATGGTGATGAATATGTGAAAGAAGTAGACATGGGTAGAAATGATATTTCTGCTGAAGGATTTGCAACCTTAAAATTGTATTTGATAGGATTGTTCTCTGGAAATAGAAAGAATGAAGTCTTAGAGGCTGAAAAGATATTATATTCCTTGCAATTAAAAGACTTGGGAAAATTGCATAAATATAACTTAGTCTTTGAAAAATACATGATTGCTGCAGGAAAAATGCATGATCCAACTACAAAAAAGTTTTATTTAAATTCTCTGCCTTGTGGCTTAGGAGATTATGCTGAAGAATATATAGCTAACAAGTATAAAACCAAGATAGACACATTTGGTTTCAATGAACTAAGAACTTTGGTTAGCTATAAGTTGGATAAAGGATGTCTGCTAAAAGCTTTAAGTGATAACAGAGACCAGTACAATTCTTCTTGTAATATGAAGGATTATTGCAGTTTGCCTCCTATCAATCAGATCAAAGATTTCAAGCATGTCTGCAAATTCAGCAAGAAAAGTTGTGGCAAGAATTGTCATTGTTCAAAATGTAAAAGGTCTAAGTATGATGATGACAATATGGAACAGTCTTTTCGCCACCGTCAAAAATACAAAAAGAAGTATAGATTGGCTCCTGTAAATAGAAATTCTTTTAAGAATAGAAAGCCTCCAAAGTACTTGTTTAAAAAACATTCTAATTCTTCTCACAGAAGAAAACCTGTACAGTGCTTCATTTGTAAAGGTCCACACTATGCAACTAACTGTCCTAGAAAGCATCATCCTGAGAACAAAGTCTATGCTATGTTTGAGGCTCAGGATAAGTTTTACAATTGGGAGGTTGTACATACTAATGAAGCTCTCCAGTCTGTAAATAATTAGTTTTTTGAATTAGTTGAAGTTTTGCCTGATTCTTGTTATATGGCTAGAGATAAGCACAGAAAGATCAGTTCTTCTGATGACTCTGCTAGTTCTGATTCTCCTTCTTCTGATGACCAAGTAGTGACTCAAGTAGTAAAAAAGGTAATCAAAGATCTTGACTTCAAGATTAGTATGGCTAAATCCAAAGATCCCTATCATATGCCTGGTTCGATGGAAGAAAGAAAGAAGGCTTCCAGGCAGCAAGTTAAAGATCTCAAAACATGGGAAAAAGAGAAGGCGCATTTGCAGAAAAAGGTAAACCATTCTAAACCTTCCAAGCATTCTATTGTCAGTTCTCCTTCTCCACCTCCTCGTAAGGATTCCCATGGTTATATTCATCCAAAGTGGTCTTCCTCATGTCCATCCTCTTCCTCCAAACGTCATTCCTCTAAGCCCCATCGGTCACCCTCTGTGTCTTTTGACCGTTGTCTTGACTCTCTCAATGCCAAAACAGATCAACTCCATGAAGCCATTAATATTCTCACCTGTCAGTTTGCTCTTCAACAGCAAGAATTATCTAAACTTTCTTCTGTCGTGGGGGAAATTCATACACTCCTGACAAAAGCTGACCATGATTCCTCACAGATCTCATCTGATAATGAACTCTCTGCATTTCATGAACTTGTTAATGCCTTGTTTATGGTTGAGAATTGCACCTACATCCGTATAGGTCTCTGCTTTCCTGCCTATAAAACCATTCTTGTAGATGCCTTTGTAGATTCTGGCTCCTCCAGAAGCTTTGCTAAAACTAATGCTATATCTCCTAAATTTTGGAAAAAGAGAATAGATCTACCTTCTGGTTATGCTATCAATGGAGCAGAGATTCAAATGGGACGATATGCCCAGGATGTGACAATAAAAATACAAGGTAAACAATTTATACTTGATCTTATTGAGCTTGATAGCCTGAGAGAAGATATTCTGCTTGGATATACTTTCTTGACTAAGTATTAGCCCTTTGTGTTGCGAACCCATGAGATTTCTCTTAAGCATGCAGATGGGCCCTTGAAGATTTCTTCTTTAAAGTTAGTCAATCATAAGCTATCCAAGAAAGATCAAGTTAAGAAAAAAGAGGTCATGATATCTCAAGGTCCCCAACTACCTCTCTTCTTAGAACCTGTCAAACCCAAGTTTGAACAAGATTGTTGTAGTTTGAATCCTTTGCAGTTCTGGTCCAAAGAGCATGAAGAGTGTGAGATCCAGTTAAAGCCTGAATGCAAAACTGTCATTCCTTTTGAGCCAGCATATCTTATGAGTCCTTCAGAAGTTAAAGAAATGGATGAGCACTTGCAGGAATTAATCGAAGGAAAATTCATCAGAGACAGCAAGAGTCCTTTCAGTTGTCCAGCTTTTCTCGTAAACAAAAGAGAAGAACAGTAAAGAGGTAAAAAGAGATTCTGCATTAATTATAAACCTCTTAATGACATTATTTTTTCCATTCAATTATCCTATTCCTTTTAGCACGGATTTGATTATGAGAGCTGCATCAAAGAAAGTCTTCTCCAAGTTCGATTGTAAATCTGGTTTCTGGCAAATCAAGGTTAAGGAAGAAGATAGGTATAAAACAGTATTTTCTGTCCCTCAAGGTCTATATGAATGGAATGTCGTGCCTTTTGGGTTAGAGACTGCTCCTGTATATTTCCAGAGAAGGATGGATAAAGCTTTGAGAAGTTTAAAGGATTTTTGTAGTGTTTATATTGATGATATCATTGTTTACTCTGATGATGATTCACAGCATCTCAAGCATCTTGAAGCTCTGTATCATACCATTCAAAATCATGGAATCTACTTATCAGCAAAAAAGATGGTTATAGGAAGACAGGAAATTGATTTTCTGGGTTTGGTTCTATCACAGGGCAAGGTAAAACTCCAACCCCATATTTTAAAACATATATCTGAATTTCCTGACATTCTGATTGGCACCAGGCAGATACAGAGATTTCTTGGTTGTCTCAATTATGTTAGTCCATTCTACAATGGATTAGCAAAGGATCAAAAAAAGCTTCAAGCATAGCTGAAGGAAGGAGCAGGGCCTTGGACAGATGAATTATCAGAGATTGTTCAAAGAATCAAAGAGAAGTGTCAGTATCTTCCCACTCTCCATCTGCCCAAAGAAGAGTTTCCTTTGATCTTATACACTGACGCATCTGATGATGTATGGGGAGCTGTACTAATTCAAGAAATCCCTCTGGAAGGAACTCTGGTATGTGGATACAGGTCTGGAACTTTTACTGACATAGAGTGCAGGTATACCATATATGAGAAGGAAATCTTGGCTATCAAAAAAGGTATCACTAAGTTTAAGATTTTTCTTAAACCCACTCACTTCATAGTTAGAACTGATAGCCAACCAATGAGATCATTGATGAAGAAGAAACTTGACAAAGACATTGCTCATGGAAGAATTGCTCTCTGGTAGCTAGATTTCATGAGTTATGATTTTGATATAGAATGGATTAAAGGCGATAATAATCCATTAGCAGATTCTTTAACCAGAGAAATGGCCAAGCTTGCTAAGCCAATGCATATGCTTATTGAATATAGAGAAACTCTTATTAGACAAGATGGAGTAGAAGTTTTCCTCAGCCAAGACGATCAAGGTCAAGATATATGGGTACCACAATTGCCTCCAGAAATTCTCACTCCCATTCTGCATACATATATCTTGAATAAATGGTTGTAGGAACTAAGAGATCTTGTTCAAGAAAACTATAACAAGGGAATTCTCACACCAGCTCAGCAAGATGATTTCTTATCTCACTTTGGGTTAGAAGATGCTCGTGTGTATTTTGCAATGAGAAATGGAATCACACTAGATATGATGATTAGCTCACTACTCCCAATGAATTGGCCAGTCAAGATTAAAAAGAATTTTCTTAAGTGTGCAAAGTTTGGGTTCTTCAATAGTATCACGCTCTTGCAGACAGAGTTTGAAGATTATGCCGATATCTTTGTTGGCTACAATGATACTATACTACAGCCTGATATGGTTGAATTTTTTAATTATCTTCAAAGTAATTTTACTTGGGCTGTTGAAGAAGGTATGACTGGACCATCTAGTTATTTGCAATCTCCATATCATTATTGCATTCCAAGGATTGAATATTATCCCTTGACACATGACTGGTTTCCAAAAGCAATGATCGAAGACATGGAGGTAGTTCTACAACCTACTCTCATGGCGGCTCGTACAAAGATAGATTTTGCCTCTCCCGATGAGATCGACAAAATTACCTACACCTTCCAACAGCGACTAGATGACCTGGAGATAGCTTTCAGGCCATTACCAAGATTCCTCTTGCCTCCCACCAACCTCGACTCTGACTCAGACACCAATATGTCTGATAGTGATTTTGACTAGCACTTGGGTTTGTCAGTGCCATGCTGTCAACCACGTTAAGATTCTAACAACAGGATGCAACCCTATTTCAAAAAGCAAGATCCCCATATCTACTTTTGGGTGTAAAGCAGGCCATCCTCGCATACGGTGCTCTTATTGCGAATATCTTTTCCTGTAGCTCATGCTATGTGTTCGTTTTGTATGGTTCGCTTTAAAATAATAGTAGCCTTTGCTACGTGTCCCATTTGTATGGTCAGATTTGTAAACCGATTAAGAGTTTTGAGGTCCGCTCATTGCTATAAATAAGAGCTCTCTACCTCATTCTCGGCAATTCGGGTTTGGATTCAAAAGAAGTCCTGCAATTGGGAAATAGCAGTCTTAGGAAGTTTAAGTGATCTAGTTCTATAAAAGAGTATTCAATTGTAATGCAAGAGCTTAATGCAAAGCTTCTCTATTGAAATAAAATTGTGTAGAGCATGTTAGAATTGGTATCAAAGCCTGGTTTATCTTCTTTTAATTGTCCATTGTGAGTTGTATTTCTAAAAGTTTTACTAGTAGCGTGTTGTAATACCTGTGGAAGTCAGAGTAAGACCCATGTGAAAGCTGAAGGATAGTGCTATGGAAGGGTAGTAAGTCGACCAAAGTAGCAGGGAATATCACGAACGATAATAAGTAAGTTTATTTCTCACCAATGGCTTTAAGAAGTTCGATGAATGCGAGTTCTAAACTGTCTGATGTCTTGCATAATTACTTTCAAGATGGGAATACACATGTTGTAGATGACAAAGGCAATTTTATCTTTCCTGATATAAAAATTAATACATTTTATCCTGAGAAGGGCATAAAAGCAAAAATCTGTGATTCAGTCCGTCAGTCTGAAATTAATCTATTGGTCTCTGGAACTGGAATCTGTCCTATTTATTTACCCTTTCTCCTTCCTGAAGATGTTTCCCGATGGTGTTCTGTTTGTGCAACCAAATTTCACCTTATCTCTGTCTGATAAATTTATTTCCTCTGCATTTTGTCTACTCTTGCAAGTTGAAGGTGTTGAATTAATGCCCGGTTCTGTCTATGCCACCATAGGAGGACGATGTGTCTATTGCATAATGAATACTGTGTTTCCGCCAGTTTCTTTTCCCACGGGGGTAGGTTTTCCTCAAGGTTCTTCAAATCTTTTAGATTATGGCAGATTTATTGACTCCATTGGCTTCGACATAGGATTCCCTATCATTAATCAACTGCTGAGCTGACAAGCTCCCCAGTTTATAGACCTCCCAATCCATAGAAATAGATTCTCTGACAGACCTTTGTTTCAATCTCGCAGAGTAGGGAACATAACCTTGCAGGCATTACCTAACCAAACAATCCTTGAGCAACCTCTCATTAATGAATCCCAAGCATGAGCCCAACCTTTAAAGCGAAGTCTATCCATGGCTCATGCCTATCCAAATACCCAAAGAAAACCTTTTGTCGATTACAATCCTGAAGAATGTTCAACCTCTGGCTCCTCTCAGAGATACAGACAAATGCCTTCTAGATCCTCTTTTTCCTCTAAATCTAGTAGAACACATGATCCAGATCTGATTGATAGGAGGCAAACTGTAATAATCCTTCATATTAGAAGAAGAATTGTACTGATCTCTGTTATCACTTAGGCCAATAAACTTCATAAGACTGCTATTTCCCATGTTAGAAAGCATCATCCTGAGAACAAAGTCTATGCTATGTTTGAGGCTCAGGATAAGTTTTACAATTGGGAGGTTGTACATACTAATGAAGCTCTCCAGTCTGTAAATACTCAGTTTTTTGAATTAGTTGAAGTTTTGCTTGATTCTTGTTATATGGCTAAAGATAAGCACAGAAAGATCAGTTCTTCGGATGACTCTGCTAGTTCTGATTCTCCTTCTTCTGACGACCAAGTAGTGACTCGAGTAGTAAAAAAGGCAATCAAGGATCTTGACTTCAAGATTAGTATGGCTAAATCCAACGATCCCTATCATATGCCTGGTTCGATGGAAGAAAGAAAGAAGGCTGCTAGGCAGCAAGTTAAAGATCTCAAAACATGGGAAAAAGAGAAGGCACATTTGCAGAAAAAGGTAAACCATTCTAAACCTTCCAAGCATTCTATTGTCAGTTCTCCTTCTCCACCTCCTTGTAAGGATTCCCATGGTTATATTCATCCAAAGTGGTCTTCCTCATGTCCATCCTCTTCCTCCAAACGTTAGTCCTCTAAGCCCCATTGGTCACCCTCTGTGTCTTTTGGCCGTTGTCTTGACTCTCTCTGTACTAAAACAGATCAACTCCATGAAGCCATTAATATTCTCACCCGTCAGTTTGCTCTTCAACAGTAAGAATTATCTAAACTTTCTTCTGCCGTGGGGGAAATTCATACACTCCTGACAAAAGCTGACCATGATTCCTCATAGATCTCATCTTATAATGAACTCTCTGCATTTCATGAACCTTTTAATGCCTTGTTTATGGTTGAGAATTGCACCTACATCCGTATAGGTCTCTGCTTTTCTAGCTATAAAACCATTCCCATGGATCCTTTGTAGATTCTGGCTCCTCCAGAAGCTTTGCTAAAACTAATGCTATACCTCCTGAATTTTGGAAAAAGAGAACAGATCTACCTTCTGGTTATGCTATCAATGGAGCAGAGATTCAAATGGGATGGTACGCCCAGGATGTGATAATAGAAATACAAGGTAAACAATTTATACTTGATCTTATTGAGCTTGATAGCCTGAGAGAAGATATTGTGCTTGGATATACTTTCTTGATTAAGTATCAGCCCTTTGTGTTGTGAACCCATGAGATTTCTCTTAAGCATGCAGATGGGCCCCTGAAGATTCCTTCTTTAAAGTTAGTCAATCATAAGCTGTCCAAGAAAGATCAAGTTAAGAAAAAAGAGGTCATGTAATCTCAAGGTCCCCAACTACCTCTCTTGTTAGAACCTGTCAAACCCAAGTTTGAACAAGACTGTTGTAGTTTGAATCCTTTGCAGTTCTGGTCCAAAGATCATGAAGAGTGTGAGATCCAGTTAAAGCCTGAATGTAAAACTATCATTCCTTTTGAGCCAGCATATCTTATGAGTCCTTCAGAAGTTAAAGAAATGGATGAGCACTTGCAAGAATTAATCAAAGGAAAATTCATCAGAGATAGCAAGAGTCCTTTCAGTTGTCCAGCTTTTCTGGTAAATAATAGAGCAGAACAGCAAAAAGGTAAAAAGAGATTCTGCATTAATTATAAACCTCTTAATGACATAATTTTGCCATTCAATTATCCTATTCCTTTTAGCACGGATTTGATTATGAGAGCTACATCAAAGAAAGTCTTCTCCAAGTTTGATTGTAAATCTAGTTTCTGGCAAATCAAGGTTAAGGAAGAAGACAGGTATAAAATAGCATTTTATGTGCCTCAAGGTCTGTATGAATGGAATGTCATGCCTTTTGGGTTAAAGACTACTCTTGCATATTTCCAGAGAAGGATGGATAAAGCTTTGAGAAGTTTAAAGGATTTTTGTAGTGTTTATATTGATGATATCATTGTTGACTCTGATGACGATTCACAGCATCTCAAGCATCTTGAAGCTCTATATCATACCATTCAAAATCATGGAATCTGCTTATCAGCAAAAAAGATGGTTATAGGAAGATAGGAAATTGATTTTCTGGGTTTGGTTCTGTCACAGGGCAAGGTAAAACTCCAACCCCATATTTTAAAACATATTTCTGATAGAATTGTTCTTTGGAAACAGAAAGAATGACATCTTAGAGGCTGAAAAGATATTATATTCCTTGCAGTTAAAAGACTTGGGAAAATTGCATAAATATAACTTAGTATTTGAAAAATACATGATTGTTGCAAGAAAAATGCATGATCCAACTACAAAAAAGTTTTATTTAAATTCTCTACCTTGTGGTTTAGGAGATTATGCTGAAGAATATATAGCTAACAAGTATAAAACCAAGATAGACACATTTGGTTTCAGTGAACTAAGAACTTTGGTTAGCTATAAGTTGGATAAAGGATGTCTGCTAAAAGCTTTAAGTGATAACAGAGATCAGTACAATTCTTCTTGTAATATGAAGGATTGTTGCAGTTTGCCTCCTATCAATCAGATCAAAGATTTCAAGCATGTCCGCAAATTTAGCAAGAAAAGTTGTGGCAAGAATTGTCATTGTTCAAAATGTAAAAGGTCTAAGTATGATGATGACAATATGGAACAGTCTTTCCACCACCATAAAAAATACAAAAAGAAGTATAGATTGGCTCCTGTAAATAGAAATTCTTTTAAGAATAGAAAGCCTCCAAAGTACTTGTTTAAAAAACATTCTAATTCTTCTCACAGAAGAAAACCTGTACAGTGCTTCATTTGTAAAGGTCCTCACTATGCAACTGACTATCCTAGAAAGATCAAGTTAAGAAAAAAGAGGTCATGAAATAGCAGTCTTAGGAAGTTTAAGTGATCTAGTTCTGTAAAAGAGTCTTCAATTGTAATGCAAGAGCTTAATGCAAAGTTTCTCTATTCAAATAAAATTGTGCAAAGCATGTTAGAATTGGTATCAGAGCCTCGTTTATCTTCTTTTAATTGTCCATTGTGAGTTTTATTTCTGAAAGTTTTGCTAGTAGCGTGATGTAGTACCTGTGGAAGTCGAAGTAAGACCCATGTGAAGGCCGAAGGATAGCGCTGTGGAAGGGTAGTAAGTCGACCAAAGTAGCAGGGAATATCTCGAATGATAATCAGTAAGTTTATTTCTCACCAATGGCTTTAAGAAGTTCGATGAATGTGAGTTCTGCACTGTCTGATGTCTTGCATAATTACTTTCAAGATGGGAATACACATGTTGTAGATGACAAAGGCAATTTTATCTTTCCTGATGTAAAATTAATACATTTTATCCTAAGAAGGGCATAAAAGCAAAAATCTGTGATTCAATCCATCAGTCCGAAATTAATCTATTGGTCTCTGGAACTGGAATCTGTCCTATTTATTTACCCTTTCTATGCAATTCTATAAAGCATCATCTCGTAAATAGAGAAACATGCTCTGCTTAAGAAGATAAACCAGGCTCTAATACCAATTCTAACATGCTCTGCACAATTTTATTTCAATAGAGAAACTTTGCATTAAGCTCTTGCATTACAATTGAAGACTCATTTACAGAACTAGATCACTTAAACTTCCTAAGACTGCTATTTCCCAATTGCAGGACTTCTTTTGAATCCAAACCTGAATTGCCGAGAATGAGGTAGAGAGCTCTTATTTATAGCAATGAGCGGACCTCAAAACTCTTAATCGATTTACAAATCCAACCATACAAATGGGACACGTAGCAAAGGCTACTATTATTTTAAAGCGAACCATACAAAACGAACATGTAGCACGAGCGACAAGAAGAGATATTCGCAATAAGAGCACCGTATGCGAGGATGACCTACTTTACAGCCAAAAGCAGATATGGGGATCTTGCTTTTTGAAATAGGGTTGCATCCTATTGTCAGAATCTTAACGTGGCCAACAGCACGGCACTGACAAACCCAAGTGCTAGTCAGAATCACTATTAGACATATTGGTGTCTGACTCAGAGTCGAGGTTGGTGGGAGGCAAGAGGAATCTTGGTAATGGCCTGAAAGCTATCTCTAGGTCATCTGGTCGTTGTTGGAAGGTGTAGGTAATTTTGTCGATCTCATCGGGAGATGCAAAATCTATCTCTGTATGAGCCGCCATGAGAGCAGGTTGTAGAACTACCTCCATGTCTTCGATCATTGCTTTTGGAAACCAGTCATGTGTCAAGGGATAATATTCAATCCTTGGAATGCAATAATGATATGGAGATTGCAAATAACCAGATGGTCCAGTCATACCTTCTTCAACAGCCCAAGTAAAATTACTTTGAAGATAATTAAAAAATTCAACCATATCAGGCTGTAGTATAGTATCATTGTAGCCAACAAAGATATCGGCATAATCTTCAAACTCTGTCTGCAAGAGCGTGATACTATTGAAGAACCCAAACTTTGTACACTTAAGAAAATTCTTTTTAATCTTGACTGGCCAATTCATTGGGAGTAGTGAGCTGATCATCATATCTAGTGTGATCCCATTTCTCATTGCAAAGTACACACGAGCATCTTCTAACCCAAAGTGAGATAAGAAATCATCTTGCTGAGATGGTGTGAGAATTCCTTTGTTATAGTTTTCTCGAACAAGATCTCTTAGTTCCTACAACCATTTATTCAAGATATATGTATGCAGAATGGGAGTGAGAATTTCTGGAGGCAATTGTGGTACCCATATATCTTGACCTTGATCGTCTTGGCTGAAGAAAACTTCTACTCCATCTTGTCTGATAAGAGTTTCTCTATATTCAATAAGCATATGCATTAGCTCAGCAAGCTTGGCCATTTCTCTGGTTAAAGAATCTGCTAATGGATTATTATCCCCTTTAATCCATTCTATATCAAAATCATAACTCATGAAATCTAGATACCAGCGAGCAATTCTTCCATGAGCAATGTCTTTGTCAGGTTTCTTCTTCATCAATGATCTCATTGGTTGGTTATCAGTTCTGACTATGAAGTGAGTGGCTTTAAGAAAAATCTTAAACTTAGTGATAACTTTTTTGACAGCCAAGATTTCCTTCTCATATATGGTATACCTGCACTCTGTGTCAGTAAAAGTTACAGACCTGTATCCACATTCCAGAGTTCATTCCAGAGGGATTTCTTGAATCAACACAGCTCCCCATACATCATCAGATGTGTCAGTGTATAAGATCAAAGGAAAATCTTCTTTGGGCAGATGGAGAGTGGGAAGATACTGACACTTCTATTTGATTATTTGAACAATCTCTGATAATTCATCTGTCCAAGGCCCTGCTCCTTCCTTCAGCTGTGCTTGAAGCTTTTTTTGATCCTTTGCTAATCCATTGTAGAATGGACTAACATAACTGAGACAACCAAGAAATCTCTGTATCTGCTTGGTGCCAATCAGAATGTCAGGAAATTCAGATATATGTTTTAAAATATGGGGTTGGAGTTTTACCTTGCCTTGTGACAGAACCAAACCCAGAAAATCAATTTCCTGTCTTCCTATAACCATCTTTTTTGCTGATAAGCAGATTCCATGATTTCGAATGGTATGATACAGAGCTTCAAGATGCTTGAGATGTTGTGAATCATCATCAGAGTAAACAATGATATCATCAATATAAACACTGCAAAAATCCTTTAAACTTCTCAAAGCTTTATCCATCCTTCTCTGGAAATATGCAGGAGCAGTCTTTAACCCAAAAGGCATGACATTCCATTCATACAGACCTTGAGGCACAGAAAATGCTGTTTTATACCTGTCTTCTTCCTTAACCTTGATTTGCCAGAAACCAGATTTACAATCGAACTTGGAGAAGACTTTCTTTGATGTAGCTCTCATAATCAAATCCGTGCTAAAAGGAATAGGATAATTGAATGGCAAAATAATGTCATTAAGAGGTTTATAATTAATGCAGAATCTCTTTTTACCTCTTTGTTGTTCTGCGCTTTTATTTACCAGAAAAGCTGGACAACTGAAAGGACTCTTGGAAGGTTTAGAATGCTTTACCTTTTTCTGCAAATGTGCCTTCTCTTTTTCCCATGTTTTGAGATCTTTAACTTGCTGCCTCGCAGCCTTCTTTCTTTCTTCCATCGAACCAAGCATATGATAGGGATCTTTGGATTTAGCCATACTAATCTTGAAGTCAAGATCCTTGATTGCCTTTTTTACTACTCAAGTCACTGCTTGGTCGTCAGAAGAAGGAGAATGAGAACTAGCAGAGTCATCAGAAGAACTGATCTTTCTGTGCTTATCTCTGGCCATATAACAAGAATCAAGCAAAACTTCAACTAATTCAAAAAACTGAGTATTTACAGACTGGAGAGCTTCATTAGTATGTACAACCTCCCAATTGTAAAACTTATCCTGAGCCTCAAACATAGCATAGACTTTGTTCTCAGGATGATGCTTTCTAGGACAGTCAGTTGCATAGTGAGGACCTTTACAAATGAAGCACTGTACAGGTTTTCTTCTATGAGAAGAATTAGAATATTTTTTAAACAAGTACTTTGGAGGCTTTCTATTCTTAAAAGAATTTCTATTTACAGGAGCCAATCTATACTTCTTTTTGTATTTTTTACGGTGGCGGAAAGACTATTCCATATTGTCATCATCATACTTAGACCTTTTACATTTTGAACAATGACAATTCTTGCCACAACTTTTCTTACTGAATTTGTGGACATGCTTGAAATCTTTGATCTAATTGATAGGAGGCAAACTGCAATAATCCTTCATATTACAAGAAGAATTGTACTGATCTCTGTTATCACTTAAAGCTTTTAGCAGACATCCTTTATCCAACTTATAGCTAACTAAAGTTCTTAGTTCACTAAAACCAAATGTGTCTATCTTGGTTTTATACTTGTTAGCTATATATTCTTCAACATAATCTCCTAAACCACAAGGCAGAGAATTTAAATAAAAATTTTTTGTAGTTGGATCATGCATTTTTCCTGCAGCAATCATATATTTTTCAAAGACTAAGTTATATTTATGCAATTTTTCCAAGTCTTTTAACTGCAAGGAATATAATATCTTTTCAGCCTCTAAGATGTCATTCTTTCTGTTTCTAGAGAATAATCCTATCAGATACAATTTTAAGGTTGCAAATCCTTTAGTAGAAATATCATTTCTACCCATGTCTACTTCTTTCACATATTCATCACCATCTGAATCAATGGAAATGATGCCATTATCAGGCAGAGAATTCCACCAACTACGAAGCTTACCAGACATGAGTCAAACAGCATACAACACTTTATTGGCCTCAGACCATGATCCCCTAGTATCAAAGAAATTTTCAAGTGTATCACACCAGGTGTAGATAGTATCATAGGGATCAATTATCTTATCAATATTCAGAATGTAACCAGAACTAGCATATGCTCTGAGGTTTTCGGGTCTAGCATTCTCAAAAATAGCATCTTTCATTTCTATGTCAATCTGATTCTCAACTGTAGACTGACTAGCCATATATAAGGGTTCCCAATCTTCTCTTATCTCTATATAAGAAGATTCATTAGACTGTAGGCTTTCTGCTTCAGAACCTTCTTCTTCTACATATATTTCAGCATAAATTTCTTCATCAGAAGATTTCATAGCAGCAGTTGGTTCATCAATATAAAAAGGCTCATTATCTTCTAATTGGCATTCTTGGAGCCAATCTTTTAAATGTTTAGTAGCCTGCATCATATGCTCTTTCTGCTTGGGGAACACTATCTTAGAAGACATCTGGGGAGCATGACTTCTAATGGACGTAGCTGGCTTTTCTTCTATGTCTTCAGCAAATGAGATGCTTTTTCTATGCTGAATTCTAGGTCTAGGCTTAGGTTCTAATTTTGGAGGTTTTATTTCCTTAGTTTCTTCCTCAGAACTATCTTTACCTTTTTGGGAGACTCTGATTTTCTTTGCATATCTCCGAACCTTTTCAAGGTTTCTTGCAACATGCTCAAGTAAAGCTTTATTTTCTTGAGCACAGGAGTCCCTTCTAACTTCTGAGGTAGAAACTTGATCTAAGATTTGTCCAGTAACAGTTTCCATCTGGGATAGATTAGACTAGACATTTACCAGAGTAGCCTGATTTGATTTGCTTGGTGAGTTAGAGTACCAAAGTTATTCAAAGTAGACATGCACTATTTATCTATTTTAGTGACACTAGTTTCTACTTTGTAGGCAGAGTTTTGTAATTAGAGCACATTGTCATAGATAGAGACTGTTCTGTTTATGTTTTGTTTAATATATACAGCAATGTCATCAATATTTTCTTGTGTTGCCTGCATCCAGTTAGATTGCCAATTTCTCTGGGCTTCAGAATTCTTTTGCTTGGTACCCACCTTTGTATGAACCTTTGCATCATACCTACCCCATGTTTTGTCATCAGGATTAACAACTTGATAACTATCCTGCTGACAAAAATGGGGTAGGTATGATGCAAAGGTTCATACCGAGGTGGGTACCAAGCAAAAGAATTCTGAAGCGCAGAGAAATTGGCAATCTAACTGGATGCAGGCAGCACAAGAAAATATTGATGACATTGCTGTAGATATTAAGCAAAACATAAACAGAACAGTCTCTGTCTATGACAATGTGCTTCAGTTACAAAACTCTGCCTACAAAGTAGAAACTAGTGTCACTAAAATAGATAAATAGTGCACATCTACTTTGAATAACTTTGGTACTCTCACTCACCAAGCAAATCAAACTCAAGCTACTCTGGTAAATGTCCAGTCTAATCTATCCCGGATGGAAATTGTTACTGGACAAATCTTAGATCAAGTTTCTACCTCAGAAGTTAGAAGGGACTCCTATGCTCAAGAAAATAAAGCTTTACTTGAGCATGTTGTAAGAAACCTTGAAAAGGTTCAGAGATATGCAAAGAAAATCAGAGTCTCCCAAAAAGGTAAAGATAGTTCTGAGGAAGAAACTGAGGAAATAAAACCTCCAAAATCAGAACCTCAACCCAGACCTAGAATTCAACGTAGAAAAAGCATCTTATTTGCTGAAGACATAGAAGAAAAGCCAACTACGTCCATTAGAAGTCATGCTCCCCAGATGTCTTCTAAGATAGTGTTCCCCAAGCAGAAAGAGCATATGATGCAGTCTACTGAACATTTAAAAGATTAGCTCCAAGAATGCCAATTAGAAGATAATGAGCCTATTTATATAGATGAACCAACTGCTACTATGAACTCTTCTGATGAAGAAATTTATGCTGAAATATTTGTAGAAGAAGAAGTTTCTGAAGCAGAAAGCCTATAGTCTAATGAATCTTCTTATATAGAGATAAGAGAAGATTGGGAACCCTTATATATGGCTAGTCAGTCTACAGTTGACAATCAGATTGACATAGAAATGAAAGATGCTATTTCTGAGAATGCTAGACCCGAAACCCTCAGAGCATATACTAGTTCTGGTTACATTCTGAATATTGATAAGATAATTAATCCCTATGATACTATCTACACCTGGTGTGATACACTTGAAAATTTCTTTGATACTAGGGGATCATGGTCTGAGGCCAATAAAGTGTTGTATGCTGTTCGACTCATGTCTGGTAAGCTTCGTAGTTGGTGGAATTCTCTGCCTGATAATGGCATCATTTCCATTGATTCAGATGGTGATGAATATGTGAAAGAAGTAGACATGGGTAGAAATGATATTTCTGCTGAAGGATTTGCAACCTTAAAATTGTATCTGATAAGATTGTTCTCTGGAAACAGAAAGAATGACATCTTAGAGGCTGAAAAGATATTATACTCCTTGTAGTTAAAAGACTTGGGAAAATTGCATAAATATAACTTAGTCTTTGAAAAATACATGATTGCTACAGGAAAAATGCATGATCCAACTACAAAAAAGTTTTATTTAAATTCTCTACCTTGTGGTTTAGGAGATTATGCTGAAGAATATATAGCTAACAAGTATAAAATCAAGATAGACACATTTGGTTTCAGTGAACTAAGAACTTTGGTTAGCTATAAGTTGGATAAAGGATGTCTGCTAAAAGCTTTAAGTGATAACAGAGATCAGTACAATTCTTCTTGTAATATGAAGGATTATTGCAGTTTGCCTCCTATCAATCAGATCAAAGATTTCAAGCATGTCCACAAATTCAGCAAGAAAAGTTGTGGCAAGAATTGTCATTGTTCAAAATGTAAAAGGTCTAAGTATGATGATGACAATATGGAATAGTCTTTCCGCCACCGTAAAAAATACAAAAAGAAGTATAGATTGGCTCCTGTAAATAGAAATTCTTTTAAGAATAGAAAGCCTCCAAAGTACTTGTTTAAAAAACATTCTAATTCTTCTCACAGAAGAAAACCTATACAGTGCTTCATTTGTAAAGGTCCTCACTATGCAACTGACTGTCCTAGAAAGCATCATCCTGAGAACAAAGTCTATGCTATGTTTGAGGCTCAGGACAAGTTTTACAATTGGGAGGTTGTACATACTAATGAAGCTCTCCAGTCTGTAAATACTCAATTTTTTGAATTAGTTGAAGTTTTGCCTGATTCTTGTTATATGGCCAGAGATAAGCACAGAAAGATCAGTTCTTCTGATGACTCTGCTAGTTCTCATTCTCCTTCTTCTGACAACCAAGCAGTGACTCGAGTAGTAAAAAAGGCAATCAAGGATCTTGACTTCAAGATTAGTATGGCTAAATCCAAAGATCCCTATCATATGCCTGGTTTGATGGAAGAAAGAAAGAAGGCTGCCAGGCAGCAAGTTAAAGATCTCAAAACATGGGAAAAAGAGAAGGCACATTTGCAGAAAAAGGTAAAGCATTCTAAACCTTCCAAGCATTCTATTGCCAGTTCTCCTTCTCCACCTCCTCGTAAGGATTCCCATGGTTATATTCATCCAAAGTGGTCTTCCTCACGTCCATCCTCTTCCTCCAAACGTCAGTCCTATAAGCCCCGTCGGTCACCCTCTGTGTCTTTTAGTCGTTGTCTTGACTCTCTCTGTGCCAAAACAGATCAACTCCATGAAGCCATTAATATTCTCACCTGTCAATTTTCTCTTCAATAGCAAGAATTATCTAAACTTTCTTCTGTCGTGGGGGAAATTCATACACTCCCGACAAAAGCTGACCATGATTCCTCACAGATCTCATCTGATAATGAACTCTCTGCATTTCATGAACCCGTTAATGCCTTGTTTATGGTTGAGAATTACACCTACATCCATATAGGTCTCTGCTTTCCTGGCTATAAAACCATTCCCATGGATGCCTTTGTAGATTCTGGCTCCTCCAGAAGCTTTGCTAAAACTAATGCTATACCTCCTAAATTTTGGAAAAAGAGAACAGATCTACCTTCTAGTTATGCTATCAATGGAGCAGAGATTCAAATGGGACGGTATGCCCAGGATGTGACAATAGAAATACAAGGTAAACAATTTATACTTGATCTTATTGAGCTTGATAGCCTGAGAGAAGATATTCTGCTTGGATATACTTTCTTGACTAAGTATTTGTAAAACTTCACTGTTATATGTATGCTTCATCTATGATCTATGTATGCTTCATCTATGCTCTATATGTGCTTCATCTACTTATGACTTATCCAATCTTTATGTATGCATCGTGTTTTCCATGTATGCATCATGTCTTCTATGTTTGCATTGTGTTTTCCATGTATGCATCGTGTCTTCCATGTATGCTCCATCTCTTCCACGTATTTTTCATGTCTTCCATGTATTATCGTGTTTTCCATAAATGATTCATATTTTTCATGTATGCTTCATGATTGCTTTATATGTGTATGTATGCCATGTGTCTTGCATGCATATGACTTCTTTATCTAAACATTGTGAAGTCATAGAATCCTAAGCTTGGGGGCTAATGCAACTCTCAACTTAGTGTCATTCTATGTTTTGTCATTCTCTGTACTTTAGCGAGCATATGAGCGTAAGTTCATACCCTCACTAAAGTGGGGGCTAAATTTTGCATCATAAATTGTATCCTCTTACAATTTTACACCTGATTTGGCACTCCCTCTAGCATACAAATCAAGCCCCTTGGCAAATGGTATCTCAGGGACATAATAGGCCAAGACTAGGATGCCCAACACTCGGGTCCTTCCCTTTAGCCCCAAAAATTCAAATTTGAATGTTTGCCTTGTCGTGTGCGATGCATCATGTTGTCCTAAACCCAGTTAGATCCTCAAGATTCATATATAAAGGACTCTCCTCTCATTTTGACACACATGAAGGATAGGACAAGTATGCTATGAAAGTGATATGAATGTACAAGTGACATGAATGATCTATGAATGTGACTTCTCTCTACAAGCTCTCTATTTCCGTAGGTTACTTTTGCAGGTATTACCCTTTTATGCAGGTCTTTAAGGAAGCTTCTTCCTCCTTCAAGTCCTTGTGGATTGCTACATCCATTCAACTAGGGTTTCATGCTCATGGTAACTCTACTTCACTTTATTTGATTACAACACTCTTTGTTGCATGCTTTGCCTCTTCTCATCGTGAGCACGCACTCTTTATCACTCTCATCATTGTTATTGTGGAGACCTAGGAACACCAACATGGGGTTTGACTGAGGCAAGCCCCTATACAACACAACCCTTTTCCCTCTTTTGTGTGTACAAGTGAGTATCAGGAGTTCTAGGCACTAACGAGGGATAGATAAATAAAAGCAACAAAGGTCTTCACACATAGATTTTGTTAATGCGAAAACCTTAGGACTAGGGCACCCAACACCCTTGTCCTCCTAGATTTGCCCCTATTTCTAGCTGCAAGTTTTGTCTACTCTGTTCCTCCCTGATATGTCTCTTGTTTCAGTCTGGCTAATTTGTGACACCTGTGAGTTGTTCATTTCACCAATTTGGTCACTTAAAACCCAACATCTTGTTATTCTGAAAAATAATCTCTACCATTACAACAAAAGAATAGAACCCCAAACAACTTGGCTCTCCCTTGAGGACTGTAGCCAAGCATCAAGTCTTCGTGAGGCTTGTGTTATAATGTTTAGTAGAAAAGATTGATCTAATTAATGCATAATTGATTAGATCTCTTTTCCCACTTTACAGGTAAAAACATTCCCACTCCAAATTGCTACAAATTTCTTGCATTTTCTTATCTACTTTGTAAAAATTACATCTTACCATTTTTTTATTGGGTGATTTGAAGGAATCCCTAGTTTTAACCCATCTTTTCATAAATTGTATGTATTATACTTCTCTAGCACACCAAAATAGAATTCTCCCTTGCTATTGACTAAATTCTAGTGCAAACACAAGCTCATTTGATTTGGTTAATTTCAAAACCACCCAAAATGAAATATGATACCAAGGCTATGAGCATGCCTTATTTTGGACATCTCATTATCTAATGTTAGATACAGTAGATTAGGGCATGTTGATTTAGATGAATTCTGGTAGATGATGTTGCAAAACCCTAGGTCACCCATGGTGGAGGTGACATTCTCAAGCATCCTATCCCATGTTGGTAGTTTACCCACCTCTATGCAGTGTAAAGACCATGTTCTTGCGTATGTAAGGCATTACAAAGTGGATACATGGGAAATTAGAGCTACAGATGATTAGTTAGTAGAAAAGTTAGATGGACCATCCCTTACAATCACTCAAACTTCTTGTAAGAGAATAATATGTAGTTATGAGAGTTGAAATAGGGATACACTATCTTCATAATAACAAAGATGTCTTGTTAATAATATTACTAAATTTTGGCTGAAAGTGCCCAAGAAAGGTAAGTCATAACTTTGAAAGACTCTATAAATATCTCATTTCAACAATGATATCTATAACATAATTAATCTCTTGACTAGAGTGATGGGAAACAATGAAACAAACTCATTTGAATATTGGATGAGTCAGTTCATTATAATCATTGGATATGCATCTCGGTATATTGAGTGAAGCAAACTTATTAACAACATTATTCAAAACTAGTTGATAAATTTCTAGACAAGTCAACAATTTTGCATGTCATATTTATTCTACATTGTAGAAAGTATAAATAATGGCTTGGACTGCAAGAATAAGGAGTATATAATAATACTACTCAAATTTATGATTTCTATCCACAGTTGTAGTAGGATGTTAATAATAACCATTTTAGGCATGTTTTGAATCAGATAATCGGGAAGGGCCCAAACCCATACAAAGAAGCCAAAAAGGTGAATGAAGTGATTTTCACAAGCAGTGAAACAAAGAAATGGGATTAAGAAAGGGCCTGGATCCTTTAACAACAAAAGGCAGCCCCACTATGAAAAACAAAGACAAAACGTCAAGGGCTAGACGACTCTAGAACTTGACCTAGCAATACGAACACCTTTGACCTGAGGGTGCAAAGTAGAAACAGACTTAGGAAGAACTTTCTTCCTTGTCTAAACAACAGTCCATGAACACATAGAGTCTAAGTCCACAGAACAAGGGGAGAGAGGGGAATCCTCATCATATTCCACTACTATAGATGAAACTTGAGAAGAGGTGGAAGCCCCAATAGAAGAAGTTGGGATGCCCGATGATTGAACTGGAGTAGGGAACTTCTCATCACCTACAAGAGATGGGAAAACCATCAGCTAATCAAAAGTCACAAGAGGAATCAAGGGATAGGCGGTAACCTCAGACGCCAAAGAACCCTCTAGAAACCAAGTGAGTGAAACAACAACTGGAGAGGGCATACCAGTCAGCAAGGGAGCATCCTTCAGAGAGTCAGAAGCACTAATGGTCAAGTGAACATCTGATGTATTCTTCCACCAGGTGGCTGCACCCTCGTGATGAGAGTGGCGATAAATAGAGATCAGGTGGCTAGTGGTAAAGTGTCATCTACATCTGAATGGGAGGCCCTCATAATAAAGCAGTTGCGATGACCTATCCCCAACTTGCAGGACCACCTCCCCATGAAGGGGTATGGAGATGTCAATGTTGACCAAAATGCAGGCTAACATGGAATGTCCTATGAAAGAGATTGTAGAATCCACCATCAGGAAGCAACCAATAGCATTTCTAATTTCCTCGTAGTAGTAATATTCCCAACACTGAAGAGGGAGATTTGAGAGACTAACCTAGGTTGGCCTAATATTGAGAGGCTCGGTGTAACGTTAGAAAATGTCCCCTCGGGGGCTTTTCCCTCATAAGGTTTAGTTCTCAGGTCTTTTGTGTTCATTTAGGATATTTTTGTTCATATTTTGGCATCCCGATGGAATGAGACCTGGGTTTCATGGCAAATTGGACCTAGGTGGACCCCTTGAGTTATACCCTGCCCAAAATAGGGGGGAGTACTTGGGCACCCACGCCGTAGTCCTCCCCTATTTTGGGGCAGCCCCAATTTCTAGGTGTTGGTTAGTGACCATTATTAGGTCCCTTTGCCGACACGGTAAGTTTGAATTTCAAATATATTGGCAGGAGTGCTTGTAGTTGCATATATAAGCATGTGTAGGCATTCATTTGTAAAATAGATGATTACTAGCAAGCTATGGTGTTCTCAAGGTGATTGAAGGCTTTCTATTGTGTTGCAAGAGCAGAATTATATGTTTTGTGTGTTGATATTTGCAGATTTGAGCATCAATCTCCTCATGGCATGAAGAGCATCTTCCTCCATGAGAGCTTCACTACAAGGTGACATATCATTGTGTTTTTATCATTGATTCCTTTGGTTTTTGGCCTCTGCCTCACAAGGGCATGCCCTCTTTATCTGACAATGGTGTTCAAAGACTTAAGTGTCCTCTAGGGTTTGACTGAGGCAAACCTCTAAACACCACAACCCCCAAACCAAGTCTTGTGATTGCAGGTTACAGGTGTCACATTTGGAAAAAGTGGAGTTACAGGAAGGCTTAGCAGGCATCAGAGATTCAACACTTGAAGAAAATTCAGACACAGGAGCACTTCCAGGACTTGGGTGCTCGCTCTAGTGTCCTCCGTAGATAGATCTCAAAAAACAGAAGTTACAGGGCTGATCAGTGTCGGAAGGAGGTCCGAATTCCCCAAAAAAGTATGTACCTTGGACTTGGGTGCCCACTCCAGTGTCCCCAACTATTTCACTTCGGAACCCTAAAAACATGTACTCTGTAATTCAGTAATTTTCTCCTGTCTATAAGAGCTTTTTCCATAATTCATTAATTTGTTGTCATATTTGCATAATTAGGGTTTTAATGGTCAATTGGACATAGGAGAAGGAAAATTTGATATTAATTCCCTAATCCAAATTTCCCTACATATGAAAGTGACCTAGGGTATGATAGTGCTTGCCACTCGACCCTAGATCCTTCAATGTTTAGTGGAGAGGCATATTTTAACATCTAAACAACAAAAGATTAACAAAATCCAATTTTACCCTAAACACTCGGTAAGAGGGTTGAAGGAGCGAAACCAAGGTTTAACAAAGAGGGAATGCACTCCCCACATCCAAACCTGATCATTCAACACGGTATCCCACTCCTCTATGGAATCATTTGAAGGTCACCATAAAGAAACCCCTAGCGTACAGAAACAACTCAATCTTGCCCTCCACCGAGGGCTTCCAAGACTCCAAAACCCATTTGTGTAGGTCCAACAGGAATGACCACAAGTTGTTGAATCTGCAAACAACCCCATGGCGTTGATAAAATTCTTCATTCTCAAGAACCTCATGCCGACACACCATGATTGGGGGAGGTAGCGCAAAGGGCAAAGGCACAGCTCTTGAAGATGGGTGAGCAAGAAGCTTCATGTAAGATAAAGTATCATCTACTTCAAGAAAGAGGGCCCTAAAAGAGCCACGTCCTCCTAAGGGAGCGCTAAAATTGCATGGCATTGGGGGAAAACCCATAGCAGGTATATAGACTCCAATAGGTTCTTCAAAAGAAATGCGAAAACTACAAGGCAAACTCATCATAGGAATAACAACCTTCGACGGTATCTGTACAGCAATGCCTGACCCAAGACCTCCATCTGCAACACCTACAAGATGGACCAGCATCTAGACATCGCCCAGGGAAGGGGCCAGGATGATGAGGGTCAGGGACTCCTTCACTGCATTCAAAAAACCCTCACGTGGGAGCACCATTGCAGCATTGAATTTCCTATATTATGGCTCACAATACAATCACATACCATTTTAGGCATGTTAATGGTGCTTTCACCATGGTACTAGTGCGAGAACTTGATGGAAACATCAAATTGTGGATCTCTGATGAGGCTACAAACTTGATCACTTAGTTCGGTAGATATTACATTTAATTTCCAAGATTCACATATATTAGGCTTGGTGGTGTTGATGAATGTCCTTACAAGATACCTCATTATGCAAGTGATCATCTCATCTTGATCAAAATTCATAGACAAATGGAATCGATAAACAAGAAGTGAAAAGATAAGAAGGTAGGTTATCCATTTCTTGTAGGCTTAAGTTATTACGTTTGTTAATCTTCTATTAATGCACAAGATGTTGAAAGAGCCCTTGTTAAAATTACAATGCATTTTTACAATATGAGGTTCCCTTTCGATAGTAAAAATTATGTTAGAGATAAAATGCATTTGGGATCCAAATACTTCCATCATCCTAATTGGGAAGATTATTAGGAAGATTGTGAGAATGATTGTGAAGACAGGAAAAGAGATTGGTCTAGGATGACTGTTGAATAGATGGAGGATTATGAACTTGGTTGGAATACCATGGGCATTGAAGATGATGGCATTGATATGGTTGATAATACTTATACAACTACTTTATAAGTACAACCTCTTATGCTCATCAATTGGACAGCTAAGGAAATGAAAAATATCAGGAAGAGATGTCTTTGTTTTGTAAAAATATAAGAAGTGGATGGATTCCAAAATTGTTAAGCATACCACCATGATACTCCCTCAAAGAAATAAAAATAAGTGGATAAACAAGGTGGAGTGGCTAGATCCCAATAACTAGCTATTGTATATACTACAAGGGCTAGGTCAAGTCTATTGGAGGCAGAGATGGAGAATATCCCAAGAAGGGAGTTGACTTGAAAAGATCATGTGTCCAAGGAGATACAATGTTGAGGCAAAAACTAGAGATAAAGAGACCCCAAGATTCTCAAGACATGCAAGTTTGAAAACACAACTGCCTAAGAGTGCTACTATTTTAGATAGCAACCCTTCCTCACCCCAACTTCATCCTCCTTCATCACCTTTGAATTCTCCTTCTCAAACACCTCCACTACATAAATCCCCTCCTTCTCCACACTAAGATGATGAAACAATAGGTATTGTTCCTAAGACTACTTTACCTCCTATTTATTCTCCTTCCATCTCTAGCCCAAGAAAGATATCCATTATTCCTACTTAATGGTTGAAGCGAGTAGTTGGTAAAAAGGAGAAATACACACAAATGGTAGGTCTTGGTTTTGATACATTTTCTAAGATGTTACATGTAGCAACAACTCAACCCAAAAAGGCTCAAATTGCATCAAGGTTGATGGTAGACTCTTCTAGGGAATCAATACATGTATAAGTAGTGAAACTTGTAGCTGATAAGAATGAAGAAGATGTAACTAAAGTTGAGTATCAAGTTTCATGAGTTGAACTTGGTCCTTTTACTCATGAAGGAGACATTCATAATTTTTAAGTTTTAGCTATAAAGTTAGTTCAAAGGACCGAGAAGGAAAAGAAAACAAGAGAACAACTTAAGGAATAAATCCATGTTTTGACTTCTTACATTAAGTCTATTATAGATATGTCCATCCAACATTTAATTAGATCATCATTAGCTTCAAATAATGCAAATATAAAGGATGTAAACAAAAAAATAATGGAGAAATTTGGTAAATATCAAGCATATGGTAGAGCCTATAAAGCATGAGTTAAACAAATCATTCTCAATCACTTGAATATTATTGAAGAGGTAGTGAAACTATACCAAAAGGTTGATAATAAAAAGAAAGAGATGGACATCAAGCTTATTGTAGCTATGAAAGAAGATATCATATGGCAAGGCATAACTAGAGACTTGGATGAAATGGAAAAATATGATGATCACATTGGTATCTCAGAAAATTTTAATTAATCCTAAGGAATACAATGTTGTAGCATGGTCAAAGTATTGAATGGAAATTGATGATTTTCAAATAGACTATTTCTGAATTGAAAAGATTGGAATAGTTATGTGATCAAATTAAGTCTAGTGTCTTTGGTAAACTACTTAGCTTTCAAGGTAGACATTCTGAAAGAAGATGATTCAAAAATAGAATATGTTCAAATAATTAAAAAGAAGTTCAAGGATATGATTTATGAAGATCTAATCAACAAATAAACTAAAAATGCAAACACATTGAAGAAATTGGGATCTGTGTCAACTATCGTGATTGGATATTGCAAAGACTTGCCAGTGTTTCCTAAGTGTATGAAAGAGGTAGATGAAACATTGGCAACTTGAAAGCTACATTTGTTGAACACCATAGTCCCAAAAGTCAAATTAATTGTACCCATGGTAAAATACTACAAAATTTTCAAGGGGATTTCTTATTCTTCTTCAAAGTACTTGGAGGCCTCAAAAGAAAAAAATTAACAAGGTTGACAATTTCCTCTATCTTTTATTTCACTTTATTATTATTTCAAAGATGTAAATTAAGTCATTTTTATGACTTAATAAAGTGACTTATGTTTGTAACTTTAAATTAGAAAAAGTAATGTTTTTTTTTTTTAATTTGTTGTTAAAGTTGTAAACTAAAAATAGTTTCAAAATTAGAGGGAAACCTATTTATCTAAGGCTAAGATGTAAAGAAAGGACATTTGATTCCCTCACTTTTGACAAAATCTAAAGGAGTTTTTGATGCAGAGCGGCACACAGCAGAAACACACACACAATATTTCTTTCTGTCAGTATCGGCAAGAAATCTTAAATGTCTCACCAAAACCCTTGCACTCTTTCCTTGTCGGCCTGACTTACCTTGTTAGCCTCACTATCTTCTGTCTCTTCGGTGGTTTCCTTCACACCAATACCTTCCTATGCATCGGCCAAACATTATACCATCGGCCTCCTTTTCAAATGTCATTCTGAATTGCTTTGTCTTCCCAACATCCCCTTGATACATTTGAATCTGCACATACATTACTTGACCTGCCGTGTCAGTTCTTCCTACCATTCCTACCGGTTAGCACTTGTATCTCAAACCAATGTATGTCTCGACTTACAAGTGAAATATACAAACGGAATATACAATCGGCGACTTCCTATCGCCAGTTCTCCTCCCTGCTATTACCAGTCATTCCTTGCATCCGCAGACAGAAATCCTTCTGACCTACATTCTAACTACCACTTCTGTTGGTCACCCTTTGTATCATATGCAATGTATGTTTTCATTGTATCTTCATAACATACAACAGCGATATGCGATTACAGTATACTCACAACTGATACTCACATACAATAACGATATACTCACAAACTATCTATGACATACAATGGACGTATACACAAGGAATATATCTTCTCAGACAATTTTGACAGACACAGGAATTGTTTGCCTGATATACTTGGGCGATATACTCAGGCGATGGATTTTCACATACGGTTGCAAGATACACACGGAATGTACTCGGGTACATTAGCGATATACACAAGAGTTGTATATTCAGTGAATGATCATAAACTTAACCCGAATGGACTCTTGTACATGCATTTCATCACAGGATATATACAAGGTGATACTCAGATGCGACAGCAATATACACAGGAAATGTACCTTCATACATTTGCGATATATACAAGAATTGTATATTCAGCGAATAACACAACTTGACCCAAAAAGACTTTTGTACATACCATTCTTCACATCACATACACAGGATGATGCTCACATGCAAATGCGATATATTCACAGACTGTTCCCAACATACAATTGATGGATATACATAAAATGTATATTTGAATTTCCCGCCGAATAACTTCCTATACAATGGAGACCGCAATTTCTATTCTGCCATGCCCATTAATAAAAGGAAAACAAACAGAAAACTAATTTACACAGTCCATTCCACTGATTTCACAAAAATCCACCAGTGGAATGGATTTAACCATGCATCTCAGCAATAGAAGAACTAAATTAAATATGACAACAATTCTATACAAATAATATACAGAACAATTCAATATACAGGGAATTTACACAAAATCCAGAATTTGTAACACACTTGATAGAATTACTATTTCTTCATTCCAACTTTTCTGAACACAGGCTATTTACAAAGATTCCTACCTTTTATGATTCTGAAGGTGGAAGAACTCCCTATTCCTCGACCACCTTCCCTGTTTTGTTACCAACTCCTCCTCTATTTCTAGAATTTTGTTTTAACCAAGATTATCAATAGAAACCCTAATTAATCACACGGCACATGTTTTGCATAAGATAGCAAAACATCTGATGATACGACACATTTGGTTTAATCCTGCACATAACCCAAGTGTCTGTTGTTATCCATGATGCTAAATACTGGCCTCGGGAAGAGAGATATTAAAACATAAAATGCCTACACAAAATGCTACATTTGACAATGACATACAAATGCTACATGGTAATATGAAATGTCTAAAACATATTAAAGCCTTATTCTTCTCCCTCTTGTGCATATTTATCTTGTTCAAGGGGTGCTCCTGCACCATACTCCCCGGGAGAAGAGATCTCAAGCCCCTTTGAGATCAGAGTTTGAAGGTCTGCACCATTGTTTGTGATCTGATCTTCAGTCATCCAAATTGCCTCTGAATCAGGTTTCCCCTACCAAGCTACTAAGTACTCCATGTACTCTTTGTTCCTTGTCTTCTTTGTCACTCTTGAGTCTAATATCTGCTACAATTTTGGTGGATCATGTTTAGGAATATCATCACCTGCTGCATCCTGTAATAGTTCATGTTCTACATCTGCATGCTGCTTGTATGGAATTAAATCACATACATTGAAAATGGGTGACAATCCAATATCAAGAGGAAGTTGGATCTCATAAGCATTCTGCCCACACTTCTTCAAAATCTGACATGGTCCAATCTTCCTCTGCATTAGCTTGGTATATTTACCTTTTGGGAGCCTCTCCTTCTTCAGATTAACCCATACCAAATCTCCAACATCACATTGTACATCCCTCTTTTTCTTGTCAGTATATGCTTTGTATTTCAATGTAGTCTGTTGAAGCTGGTTCTTGACTTGATCATGTACTTCTTTGATAGCTGAAGCAAAAGCTTCTCCATTTGCACTAATAGGCTCTCCTATAGGCAGATCTCTCAGCTCCAAAATACCTCTTAGATGAATACCATATACCACCTAAAAAGGTGACTTCCCTATACTCCTATTGATGGTGTCATTATAGAAAAATTCTGCTTGTGGTAGGATGTTATCCCACTTATCTCCATGCTGCCTTGTCAAACATCTTAACATATTTCCCAATGAACGGTTAACTACTTCAATCTGCCCATCTGTTTGAGGATGGTAGGCTGATGAGAAGGATAAATTGGTTCCAAGCTTCTTCCAAAAAGTCTGCCAAAAGTGGCCAATAAATTTTACATCTCTATCTGAGACTATGCTCAATGGCAATCCATGTATCTTCACTACTTCCTTGAAAAATAGGTCTGCAACATATGAAGCATCACAAGTGGTTTTGCATGGCAAGAAATGTGCCATTTTACTAAATCTATCTACTACAACAAAAACACTATCATATCCCCTCCTCGTCCTAGGCAAACCTATACAAAGTCCATACTTATGCTCTCCCATAGCCTAGAAGGAATGGGTAGTGGCTGGTATAAACCTGCATTAGTGGATCTTCCTTTTGCTTTCTGACATATTACACATGCCTCCACAAATTTCCTCACATCTGACTGTAACTTGGGCCAATAGTAATGCCGCTTCACAAGATCAAGAGTCTTGTCTAGACCAAAATGTCCTGCCATGGCCCCACAATGTTTCTCCTGAATGATATTTAGTCTCATAGAACACCTTGGAATACATAACTATCCACCCTTAAAAAGTAATCCATCTTGGATCAAAAATTCAAAGAATTCAATATGATATTTGTCTCCAAAGGAAGTACATACCTTGTAGGTTTCTCCAAAGTCTTCATCCTCATCATACATGGCCTTCAAAGAATCAATGCCAACACTTTCCAATTGAATCTGATTTATGGTTAGAACCCTTCTACTCAAAGCATCTGCTACTTTGTTCTTGACCCCTTTCTTGTGCTTGAGTGTGAAGGTGAAAGCTTGCAAAGTTTCTACCCACTTCATATGCCTATGGTTCAGCTTCTCTTGACTGTTTATGAAACTAAGGGCCTGGTTATCTATGAACACTATAAATTATTTGGGCATCAAGTAATGCCTCCACTTTTTGAGTGACTGTACTAGAGCGTACATCTCCAAATCATATGATGAGTATCTCTTCTTTGCATCATTTAGTTTCTCACTGAAAAATGCAATAGGCCTACCTTCTTGAGTGAGTACTGCTCCAATTGCCATGTGACTGGCATCACATTCTACTTGAAAAATCTTGTTGAAGTCAGGAAGTGCAAGAACTGACTGCTCTGCCACCTTTTTCTTCAATGTTTCAAATGAATCATCTGCCTCCTTTGTCCAAGTGAATCTTCACTTATGTCCTCCTTTTATGGTGTCAAGCATTGGTGCACAAACATGACTAAACCCTTTTATAAACTTCCTATACAAGGTTGCTAACCCATGGAAACTTCTAACATCATTCAAGGTTTTAGGAGTTGGCCAAGACAATATGGCACTTACCTTCTCTTGATCCATTTTCAGTTTGTTATGTGAGATGACAAATCCCAAGTAGATGATCTCTTCCTACATGAACAAACACTTTGCTAAGTTGATCATTAGCTGCTCTTCATGTAACCTTTTGAGGACAGTCTATCTGGTTGAGGTGCTCTTCCCTTGTATTACTGAAAATCAGGATGTCATCTAGATATACTATGACAAATTTACCTATGAATTCCCTCAAGACCTCATTCATCAACCTCATAAAGGTACTAGGGCCATTGGACAAACCAAAAGGCATGACATTCCACTCATATAACCCCTCATTAGTCTTAAATGCAGTTTTCCATTCATCTCCTGGCCTAATCCTAATCTGATGACATCCACTCTTTAGATCTATTTTTGTGAAATATTTAGCACCCCCCAAGCAATCAAGCAAATCTTCTATCCTAGGTATTGGGAACCTATACCTGATTGTGATCTTGTTGATAGCCCTTGAATCAGTACAAAGTCTCCAAGTGCCTTCCTTCTTTGGTGGTAGTACAGCCGGTACTGCACATGGGCTTAAACTCTTGCCAATTAGGCATGTCTCCAACAATTCCTCAATCTGCCTTGCTACCTCTGTATTCTATTTTGGGGTAAGCTTGTATGTTGCTTTGTTTGGAAGTGTAGATCCTGGGATCAGATATATGCAATGGCTGATGTCCCTCATAGGTGGTAGGGACCTTGGTATTCCATTAGAGATGATGCCTTGGTACTTGTCCAATTGCTCTTGGACAGCAGGATCTATGAACCTTTGCCTCTTCTCTCCCTTGATTTCTTGCTGTTGTTCCTTGTTCACTTTTAGGCATGGAATTAGAGCATATGCAACTGCTCCTTCTACTATCCCTTTCATGAATTGTTTTCCTTCTACCATCATCACCTTAACTTCTTTTCCTTTTGATTCCACCTCATTCTCCATTAATGGTAGCAGATCTATCACCTTACCATTCTTGGTGATTGAATATGTGTTTCTAACTCCACCATGGTATGCTTTCAAGTCATACTGCCATGGTCTTCCAAATAGGAGATGGCAAGCATCCATCTTGGCAATGTCAACCAATAATCTATCCTTATATGGTCTAATTTGAAATTCTACCCAAGCCTGTTCTTCCACAATTGTTTGCTAACCTTGGTGGAGCCATGAAATCTTGTATAGGCAAGGATGTGGCAGTCTTCTAAGCTTAAGCTTTTCTACCATTTCAAAAGACACAAAATTTTTAGTGGATCCAGACTCAATCAGAACTTTACATACCTTTCCTCCTGCCTCGCAAGTAGTTCTGAAGAGAGACTTCTGTTGTGGGGGTTCTTTGTTGGGCACCTTCATGGTGGTCATTGCTCTTCTAATCATCAAAGATTCTCCTTTCTCAGGATATCCATAACTGTCGGGAGCATTCACACTTTGATTAGTGCTTGAGCTTGCTACACTTTGACAATCAAATTCTTGGATCAGATTGATCCTCCTTTCTCCTATTGAACTTGTTGCCTTTCCTGGACATCTGCTGGCTATGTGACCTTGATTGCAATTGTAACATCTGATAGGTCCTCTGCCCTGAGATCTTCCTCTAAATGGTGGTCTTCTGCCCCTAAAGTTTCCTCTTTGATTGTAGCTTCCCCCTTGGTTCTGACTGTTGTCTCCTCTATTGTTCTCTTGATTGGATTCACCCTAGTATCCAAATCCATTTCCTCTACCTCTGAAAGGACTTCTTCCTCCCCTTTGCTGTCTCCCTTTTCCTCTATTGTTCTGCTCATGCCTTCTCTTTAATTTCTCTTCCACTTTGAGTGCTAACTGGTAGCACTTTTGGACTGTCTCTGGATTATGCAAACTTATGTCTTCTTGGATGTTAAACCTTAATCCATTGAGGTACCTTGCTACTTCTCTTCCTCACCCTCCTTTACCTTTGTTTTGACACATAGTTTATGAACTCTTCTGTGTATGAGCTGACATCTAGCTCCTTCTGCTTCAAGTTTTGTTTCCTCTTATGTAATTGGATGTTGTAATCCAATGGAACATAGGCTTCCTTCACTAAAGCCATCATCTTTTTCCAAGTAGCAACTTTGTTCTTTCCTTCTTTCACCCTGTCATCTTGGATGAAATTCCACCAAGTCAGTGCAGCTGCTTTCATTTTGGACTGAGCCATTTTCACTCTTTGGTGGTCTAGTATTTCCTCAGTCTCAAAGAAATTATTCAAGGAGTCTATCCACTCCATCACTGAATCGGGTTCCATTTTTCCTGCAAACACTGGCAGGTCTATTTTCATATACATGGTCCTTCTCTCCATGGATTTGAGGGCATTAAGTAAGGGTCTCTGGTCTGCAGGAACCTCTATCTCTTCCTACTTAGGGATCTCCTCTTCATCCCTGTCTTCTCGCTTACCAGAATCTTCTTCTCCCTTCTCTATTATGTCCCTCAATCTCTCTACCTCTTCTTTCAAGCCCTGATTCTGAGCCCGAGCTGCTTTGCTCTCTACCATTTGCTTTCTCACTAAAGTCACCAACTCAGCATTGGTCATCTTTGCTGGGTACGCTTCTGACCCTTCTCCTTCTGACATCTTGTCTTCTTCTTCTACCCAAAGAACACTCCTTCACTCTTATACCACTATGATGCAGAGCGACACACAGCGGAAACACACACACAATATTTCTTTCTGTCAGTATCGGCAAGAGATCTCAAATGTTTCACTGAAACCCTTGCACTCTTTCCTTGTCGGCCTGACTTACCTTGTCGGCCTCACTATCTTCTGTCTCTCTGGTGGTTTCCTTCACAGCAATACCTTCCTATGCATCGACCAAACATTATACCATCGGCCTCCTTTTCAAATGTCATTCCAAATTGCTTTGTCTTCCCGACATCCCCTTGATACATTTGAATCTGCACATACATTACTTAACCTGCCGTGTCGGTTCTTCCTACCATTCCTGTCGGCCAGCACTTGTATCTCAAACCAATGTATGTCTCGACATAGAAATGAAATATACAAACAGAATATACAATCAGTGACTTCCTATCACCAATTCTCCTCCGTGCTATTACCAGTCATTCCTTGCATCTGCAGACAGAAATCCTTCTGACCTACATTCTAACTATCACTTCTGCCGGTCACCCTTTGTATCATATGCAATGTATGTTTTCGTTGTATCTTCATAACATACAACAGGGATATGTAATTACAGTATACGCACAACTGACACTCACATACAATAACGATATACTCACAAACTATCTACGACATACAATGGATGTATACACAAGGAATGTAGCTTCTCAGATAATTTTGACAGACACAGGAATTGTCTGCCCGATATACTTTGGCAATATACTCAGGTGATTGATTTTCACATACGGTTGCAAGATACACACGGAATGTACTCGAGTACATTAGCAATATACACAGGAGTTGTATATTCAGCAAATGATCATAAACTTAACCCGAATGGACTCTTACACATGCATTTCATCACAGGATATATACAAGGTGATACTCAGATGCGACAGCGATATACACAGGAAATGTACCTTTATATATTTGCGATATATACAGGAATTGTATATTCAGTGAATAACACAACTTGACCCAAAATGACTTTTGTACATACCATTCTTCACAGCATATACACAGGATGATGCTCGCATGAAAATGCGATATATTCACAGATTGTTCCCAACATACAATTGACGGATATACATAAAATGTATATTTGAATTTCCCGCCGAATAACTTCCTCTACAATGGATTCCGCAATTTCTATTCTGCCATGCCCATTAATAAAAGGAAAACAAACAGAAAACTAATGTACACAATCCATTCCACTGATTTCACAGAAATCCACCAGTGGAATGGATTTAACCGTGCATCTCGGTAACAGAAGAACTAAATTAAATACGACAACAATTCTATACAGATAATATACAGAACAATTCAATATACAGGGAATTTACATAGACCAAAATTTGTAACACACTTGACAGAATTACTATTTCTTCATTCCAACTTTTCTGAACACAGGCTGTTTACAAAGATTCCTACCTTTTATAATTCTTAAGGTGGAAGAACTCCCTATTCCTCGACCACCTTCCCTGTTTTGTTACCGACTCCTCCTCTATTTCTGGAATTTTGTTTTAACCAAGATTATCAGCAGAAACCCTAATTAATCACACGGCACCTGTTTTGCATAAGACAGCAAAACATCTGATAATACGACACATTTGATTTAATCCTGCACATAACCCAAGTGTCTATTGTTATCCATGATGCTAAATACTGGCCTCGGGAAGAGAGATATTAAAACATAAAATGTCAACACAAAATGCTACATGGTAACATGAAATGTCTAAAACATATTAAAGCCTTATTCTTCTCCCTCCTGTGCATATTTATCTTGTTGAAGGGGTGCTCCTACACCAGTTTTTGTGCTCTTCATTTTTAAATTTAGTAAAGGAAAGATATTGCTAGTATATGAACCTATATACCATTTCTTTATGATATTATCTCTTCTTACATTGAAGTTATAGCCATTGTTAGATATATTTGCTATCATGTGATGAGAATTTTTTTTGTATTCTTAGTTATTTGATTATTTTATGCAATCTCAGTTGTTCTAAAGTGGTTTATTTTTTAGCTATGAATTTGAATATCAACATGAATTAAGTCTTTCCTATGTTAGATGAATATTCTTCCTCTCAAACCCTAGTTGCATCTTTTGTTAAAATAAACTTTTAAAAGGGAATAAATCTTTGAATTTATCCTTGTGTTGGTTTCAAGTTTCCCCTTTCCTTTTTTCTAAGTGTTTGAAAGTTTTGGACTCATGTTAGCCAACTTAAGGTTCTCTTTATTTCTTTAAATTTTTATTTAGTTCACCTTTACTACTTTCTGGTTAAAAGAACATCCCAAAAAAAACATATCATACAAGGGAGTTGGCCCTCTCAAACATAAAGGAAGGTTGTTAATTTAATAACAATATCTCCAACTATTATAAACGTTATCACTACCCATTGGGCAAGTCAAGGCTATTTTTAGTGATAATTGTGTATACACCTAAAAATGACATGATTCATTCTAAATAAATACTCTAAATATTTATTCCATTCTTCTATCAATTAAATAAATATTCTAAATTTATTTAATCGGTTCACTATTCCGTAATTAAATAAAATCAATTTATTTAATTAAACTCCCTAAATTCTTCTAATGTCCCACATAATTAAATAATCCTAAATTATTTAATTGTTCATAAATCGCCCTATCCTAAGTTCTAAATTCAAAAATCCACCTCACCAATTCACCTCACTTTTCCACCTCACCTTTCCACCTCACCTTGTCCACCTCACCGAGTTGCACATGTAATTAAATATATTAAATATTTAATTACCTTATTTTCCCTCACCCACATGTCCTATTTCTTCTCAAATCAGAAGTTAGTTAACTAATCAATCAAAAGTGTTAACTAACCAGTCAATTGAGTTAATCCCTCAATCAATTCAGTCAATATTCTAAATTTATATAATCGATTCACTATTCCATAATTAAATAAAATCTATTTATTTAATTAAAATTCTTCTAATGTCCTACACAATTAAATAATCCTAAATTATTTAATTAATCCTAAGTTCCTCTAACCTAAGTCCTAATTCCATAAATCCACCTCATCTTTCCACCTCACCATGTTGCACATGTAATTAAATATTTTAAATATTTAATTAGCTAATATTCCCTCACCCACATGTCCTATTTATCCTCTAGTCAAAATTAGTTAACTCATCAATCAAATCTGTTAACTAATTAGTCAATTGAGTTCATTGGTCAATCTATTCTGTTGACTCCTCAATCAACTCAGTTAACTGATCAATCAATTCAGTCAATCCCTCAATCCATTCTTCTAACTGATCAATCGAGTTTGTTAACTGATCAATCAATTGAGTTAACTCTTCAATCAATTTTGTCAAATCCCCTCTTTCATGATGGAGGTGGGACACTTGTCATATTTCTACTGGTTGCACATTCCTCAACCATTCTCAGCCATTGATCTTCATATCTCCTCTCAACCGTTGATTCTCATTCTTCTGAGTCTATAAATGAAACCCCATTCTTCCATCCTAGGCATCCAGGTTATTTGTATTGTTACTCTGCAGAATTCTACCCACGTGCCTTTGGCACCCCCAATACAATCTACTTGAGATCACCATTTGCTTTGAAGCTCTACTTCACAGCATTATCTATCAACACAGCCATTTACTATCGACATCCTACAACACAGCTAAAAGAGTGCACTCATTGAGGGCCTACTTCATCAGCAAAGGACGGTTGTAATAGGCGAACAACAGAAGCTTTGAAACAAGGAAGGTTCGCACTGTGTTATTCATTGCTTCATTCCATTCAATCTTTCTTGTTTTCAATATTCTATTGATGTTTGGGTTTGATATTGTTCATTTGATTAAACCACATTTTACCCTAACATTTTTGGCACCCACCGTGGGGCCTTTACCCCTTTATCTCATCAAAATCTGAGCTTTTTTTAAAGGTAGGTTCCGTACAGGTCATGCACAGTCACGCATAGACTACTTCGGCGCATTTGAACATACTCACAAGTAGAAAGATCATGTCTCGCAGTAGTTTTTGCTTCACAAAAACTCCGACATTACATGCTTGCACATCCAGTTAAACTCATTGCAAAAATCGACCCATTGAAGTATCTCCTCAGCAAAGCAGCTCTCACAGGTCGCCTGGCAAAATGGGTAATGCTTCTCAGTGAGTATGACATCGAATATGTGGACAGAAAAGCCATCAAGGGACAAATCATCGCTGACCAACTAGCAGATGCACCATTACAAGACAACAAGCCCATGCAGTTTGAATTTCTAGACGAATCCTTATTCAATGTATCAACATCTTCCTAAAAACTCTACTTCGACGGGTCTTACACACACCATGGATCGGGGGTAGGTATCCTGTTTATAACTCCTCAAGGCGACACAATTCTGAAGTCCTACCGTTTGTTATTTCCATGCACCAATAACATAGCAGAATATGAAGCCTTGGTAATTGGTCTCAAGATGGTGACTGAGTGGAAAATCCAAGAACTGCATGTCTATGGTGATTCTTAGCTTATCATCAATCAGGTCAACAATGAGTATCAAACCAAAGATGAAAAGCTCATCCCATACAAACGAATGGTTGACAACTTCAAAGAACACTTCGAGACCATCTCCTTCGAGCAAATACCCAGGATCGAGAACAAAGTAGCAGATGCAATGGCTACCATAGCCTCTCTTCTGGAAATACCTGAAAATGAGTCACGGTATGAGTTCTTAGTGGAACCTATCTGGCAACCAGCTTATGATCTTCTTGAGACCCATTCCATCTGCCTTCTAGTCGGATCTGATTCACCTTGGTATAGTAAGACTTACACTTACCTCAAGGACAACATTCTCCCACCCGACCTCTCTTCCAACCAAAAGCGAACTTTCATATGACAAACCTCTCGCTACACCATCATAGCTAATACCCTATACCGACGTGGTCTCGATGGTACTTTGCTCCATTGTTTAGAACAAGAAGAATCCATAACTGCCTTGCAAGACGTACACGAAGGGATTTGTGGAACACACTCTAGCGGTCCTTCCTTAGCCAAGAAACTCATGCATTTGGGTTTTTACTGGCCAAACATGGAAATGGATTCATATCAGTTCGTCAAAAAGTGCAAACAGTGCCAAATACACGGGAACCTGATCCATGCACCTGCTCAAGACTTGAGACCTTTAACGACACCCTGGCCCTTTTGCCAGTGGGGACTTGACCTTGTGGGAAAGATCCATCCACCCTCATCCAACGGCCACAAATTCATCATAACCGCCACTGAGTATTTCACAAAGTGGATTGAAGTCGTTCCCCTCACCACCGTCACAGGTAAACAAATTTCCTCATTCATCATAAATTACATTATCTGCAGATATGGCATTCTTTCATCCATTATCATGGATAACGGAAGACCATTCAAAAATTAGGATGTCCAGGAACTCTGTGAGCATTTCAAAATCCAACATCGCTTCTCCACTCCATACTACCCCCAAGGTAATGGTCAAGCTGAGGCATCGAATAAAACCATTCTGAAAATCTTAAAGAAGACTGTCAACGATGATGGCCGTGATTGGCATGTCCAACTCAATCCCGCTCTGTGGGCCTACAGAACTAGTATACGCACTCCCACAGGTGCTACACCCTACACCCTCGTCTATGGTTCAAAAGCCATCCTCCCCATTGAGGTCAAACTACCATCTCTCAGGGTGTCGTTGAAAGGTCTCATATCAGACGAAGAATACAGAGTCTCTAGGTTACAAGAACTAGAGCTGCTAGAAGAAAGGCGCCAGAAAGCCTTTGATCATCTCAAAGCATATCAATAGATGATGTCAAGAAGCTATAACCACAAGGTTCACCCAAGATGCTTTAAGGTTGGGGACCTCATTCTCAAAGAGAATCCTTGCAATCAACAAGATAGAGAAAAGAAAGGCAAGTTCGAACCTAACTGGCTTGGGCCCTATGTGATTGTAGCTACTTACGGATCAGGGGCATATCAGTTGGCAACATCAGAGGGTGAGTTCTTCGATGATCTAATCAACAGCATGCACCTTCACCGGTTCTATACCTAGGAGAACCCCAATGCAAGGGGGCATGCAAATACAAAAAAATATATATCAAAAATGGAAAAACAACCAAAAAAATAAAAAAAAATAGAAAGCATACAAAAAAAATTGTCCTTTGGTGAAAACCTGGCAAACAGGCACCTTGGATAGGTAGCATGATGAAAACCTGGCAAACAAGCGTCATGTTTACTTTATAGCTTCTCGTGCAAATAAAAGCAAGTGATGAAAACTTGGTAAACAGGCGTTACTTGTGAGAAACTGCCTTCTCCATCTTTAGGAATCCAATCACCTTGAGTCCATTCTTCTTTTGCTCATTTTCCATTCGACCCATATCTGTCCCACAATAAACACCTGGCAGTTACCTATCATGGCTTGATAACTCTCCCTCTCTGTGGCCTTGTCAACCAAGGTTTTGTCCCATATCGTCTCTTCAGTATGAGCCTAGTATAGTGTCTCTCATCGGTTTCCATGGTCCAAGTCCGTGAACTAGCGCCGTCACGTAGGCAAGGCCATTATTCTAATGCACCCCCGAGGCTTTCCATTGTCCCATCCGTTCCATATCTTGTCATTTTATCAATCTGAGTCTGTCTCCACTTTCTCTCGCCTAGGTCTTAGGTCCGTTAGGGTTTACCCCGAACTATGTTGCCTCTGCGTCGTCACGTAGGCAAGGCCATTTAGCAATGAGTCCCCAAGGCACTAGGTCAGTCTCTTAGGGTCCATCTCCACAATAAGGATTGTGCAATCTTCTCACCAAACATGCAAATGCAAGCAGAACCCGCGCTTCAAGCAGAAATCTTGACTATGAACAGCTTAACCTATTCAAACACAAGGCAAAGTACCCAAGACCTTCTAAATGATTTTACTCAAATTACAGTAAGAAATAATCACATCTAAATGCAAGAATGTTTTGTGGATTGAAATCATAGTTAAGTTTCAGAGTCTTGATTTTTGTTATCATGTCTTTCTACACTACTCAAGGATGCCAAAAGCTAGAGATGCTATGATGGGGGCATGATCATTTTCTTTGTTTGCTATCTGTGGATTCCGCTTTAGTAATGTGACACCTTGTCTAAGGACATGATCAGCAAAAGATCATCAAGGACATCAAAGGTCTCACATGAATGGAGGGCAATCCTTATTTGTTGACACGCAAGAGGTACTCAGGTCATCTAGATTCAATTTTGACTAGATGCTTGTATTTACTTGCCAAATTAAATTCCATGTAAGCAGTACTCAGGTCATCTCGGTTCAATTATACCTAGATGCTTGTATTCACTTACAACATTTCAAAAAATGTACCAAAAATAAATCGCCCAATGATGAAATAAAGAACTCCAAAAGCAAAGCATCCATCATACATCCATTATACATCTATTTATACATCTATACATCCATATCCCATGCAATAAAAATGCTCCACAAAATGCAGAGTATCAATGTTTACAAAAGCTTGTGAGTCCTTCTATCGAGTCTTTCTTCTATCAATCATATTTCTATCTATCATCATATCTTTCATCCTTGTCCAGTCAGTTTGAGCAATGATCAAAATATAGGTCCATCCTTAATCCATACCAATCAAGCCAAGTCAATCTTGCACAAATGATCTAATCACAATCCGTGGTCTTGATCCTTGTCTGGTCGTAAACCGATTCGATCAGTTAATCAATCAATTGTCTTATACAGGATGTAACATTGTCAAAATCAAACCAACACACGCGTCTTACACGACATGCTTCATTTCCTGAAACCAGACATTATCCTTCGTGTTTACTCTAGGGATCTATCGTTCCCCGCCATGACAACACGCCTGCTGTGTTGGTCTAGGGATATATCGTTCCCCACCATGACAACACTGTCGTATATCGTTATCAGTATATCGTTGGTTTACCGCTTGACAGGGGAAACACCTTGTTTGTTCTTGTATCATTTGTGCATACTTGCTTGCTTGCTTGTGTGTGTCATCATTCCATCTTGCATCGCGTATCATTTGACTCATTCTTCAACCAATTTCTTCATTCTAACCTAGCTTCCCTTCGCCATCGTGAGATTGTCCGTCTCACGCCTTCTACCTTCTCCCTGTCCAATCTCCCGAGGGGGCATCCTATTGTCATTAAACTTGTACCAGGGGCAAACTGGGGCATGTATCACTATCAGACTATTTATTCTTTGAAGCAACGTTGTAAACTGCATTGCATCAAAGAGGGGCAAAATGTATACGCCTAAAAATGACATGATTCATTCTAAATAAATATTCTAAATATTTATTCCATTCTTCTATCAATTAAATAAATATTCTAAATTTATTTAATCGGTTCACTATTCCGTAATTAAATAAAATCAATTTATTTAATTAAACTCCTTAAATTCTTCTAATGTCCCACATAATTAAATAATCCTAAATTATTTAATTGTTCATAAATCCCCCTATCCTAAGTTCTAAATTCAAAAATCCACCTCACCAATCCAACTCACTTTTCCACCTCACCTTTCCACCTCACATTGTCCACCTCACCGGGTTGCACATGTAATTAAATATATTAAATATTTAATTACCTTATTTTCCCTCACCCACATGTCCTATTTTTTCTCAAATCAGAAGTTAGTTAACTAATCAATCAAAAGTGTTAACTAACCAGTCAATTGAGTTAATCCCTCAATCAATTCAGTTAATATTCTAAATTTATTTAATCGATTCACTGTTCCATAATTAAATAAAATTCGTTTATTTAATTAAAATTCTTCTAATGTCCTACACAATTAAATAATCCTAAATTATTTAATTAATCCTAAGTTCCTCTATCCTAAGTCCTAATTCCATAAATCCACCTCATCTTTCCACCTCACCTTTTCCACCTCACCATGTTGCACATGTAATTAAATATTTTAAATATTTAATTAGCTAATATTCCCTCACCCACATGTCCTATTTATCCTCCAGTCAAAATTAGTTAACTCATTAATCAAATATGTTAACTAATTAGTCAATTGAGTTCACTAGTCAATCTATTCTGTTGACTCCTCAATCAACTCAGTTAACTGATCAATCAATTCAGTCAATCCCTCAATCCATTCTTCTAACTGGTCAATCAAGTTTGTTAACTGATCAGTCAATTGAGTTAACTCTTCAATCAATTTTGTCAAATCCCCTCTTTCATGATGAAGGTGGGACACTTGTCATATTTCTACTGGTTGCACATTCCTCAACCATTCTCAGCCATTGATCTTCATATCTTCTCTCAACCGTTGATTCTCATTCTTCTGAGTCTATAAATGAAACCTCATTCTTCCATCCTAGGCATCCAGGTTATTTGTATTGTTACTCTGAAGAATTCTACCCACGCGCCTTTGGCACCCCCAATACAATCTACTTGAGATCACCATTTGCTTTGAAGCTCTACTTCACAGCATTATCTATCAACACAGCGATTTACTACCGACATCCTACAACACAACTAAAAGAGTGCACTCACTAAGGGCCTACTTCATCAACAAAGGACAGTTGTAATAGACGAACAACAGAAGCTTTAAAACAAGGAAGGTTCACACTGTGTTATTCATTACTTCATTCCATTCAATCTTTCTTGTTTTCATTATTCTATTGATGTTTGGGTTTGATATTGTTCATTTGATTAAACCACATTTTACCCTAACAAATTGTAGTGCCAAATCTATTTACCAATAGATCCAACAAAAGCAAGAGGCTCATAATGCAAAATATTCTAGACTTAATCCACATGAATGTTCATCAAAAGACTTCGCAATGACTTAGCTGAGATCACCAAAGGGGAGCACAAATGACACCAACACACTAAAAGCCAAAGAAAAGCTTTTCTAACACCATGATACTTACATTTCAAACATCGAGTCATATGGATTACTAGGATAATTTGAGACCTGAAGAGGACAACTCACAAATTGGAAAAGAGAATCTAGTCTTTTGATGAATACATCACTTGAGGGAATCAAACAAATACATTTGTAGTAGGAATTTCTCAAAGGGGTTGTGCATAAAACACACTACACATACAATATTAGAGGGATGATAAGGAACACTATAAGCCAAGGAAGAAGGTATAATATTAGAAGGTAGAGAAGAGGGAATGAAACTAGTGGGATGAGAGATGAGTGGTATACTGGTAGAAGAGGTGGAAATAGCACTTAAGGATGGAACATGAGAGGTGGGGATCACACTAGAAGTGGCAACATAAGATGTATGCACTATAAGAGGGTCTACCTTAAGATGAGAGGATGAAGGGTTAGTGAAAGAGGAAGAGTGAGTGGGTAGCACCATGAAAAGAAGTAGAAGAGGCTATTCCAAGCAATAAATTATGAAGAGATGTCGATAATTATGTAGGAGAGGTAGCATTAGCAAGCTCTTTGAAATGTAATTATCTAGTAAGAAGGATTATTATTATTATCAATATCTGTATCATGACCAAAATGAGATCACTCATTATGATTAGCCTAATGGAGATCTCTTGATCAACAAAAGAGAAGCCATTTGAGGGTTTAAGCAAGCACTCCTTCTCAAAGGTAAATTATTATTTTAGTCAAATGTTGGCATAAACAAACCCTAGAAAGATAAAGAACGATAAAGCAAGAGTAAAATGAAGATGAATCTTGGAAATATAATTAATCTCAAATTTGAAAATTAGAAATAAAAAATCAAATGATAAAAATTAAAGTTGGTGTAAGAGTAGATGAGTTCACCAAAATGAAAAGGATAAAATAAGCTCATTTTCAAGTAGGGTCTTAAGGTAAAATAACTAAAAAGGATAAACCAAGTATATGCCTAGTCCTAAGAATAAGTGTAAATACAATCAAGTTAGGTTTAGATTATGTACCAACTTTCAACAAAAATCACATAACTTATACACCTATCATTGTAATACCAAATCAAAATGAGCCAAAATGAAAAGGGAAATTGCAAGGTATGCAATTTTCATTATTACAATATTTTTGAAAAAAGAGAAATCAATTGATCTTCACAATTAACAACCACTTTTACAAATAAAAAAACAAGGATCAAATGATAGGACAACATACTTAATTTTTAATTTTAAAAAATATTGGAAGCTTGAAAACATCTAAGGAGAATCTATATGCATCTTATATCCATACTTGGGACGACTTTAATGTTCCATGTTATATAACAAACTAATTTTTTATTCCAAATCAAACAAAACAATTTTTTCCCTTATTTTGTTTGATCAAAGTTCAACTAAGTAGATTTTGAGTCAAACTCATTAGCCCATATCTCATTGATGGAAGCAAAGCTTAAATTTGACAATTAACCCTACCTGTCAAGCAAATTTTTCATGACGGTTATCTATTCAAATTTTCACTTCAAATATTACGACATACTTTATTATAAATAAAATTATATATACTAAATACATATATCAGAATAATTCTATAAAAAATTTGGCATTCTATCTGAAATATATCCTTTCATGTGATACAATCTTCCTAAATTATTGATTTTATTTTACAGCAAAAATAGCTAAATACGGCCATACGGCCATCAAATTTAGGCCCTCGATGGAAGTGAAGCATTGTGACTTCTCAAATAATCACCCATCCCAATACCCTTCTAACTCAAACACACTTAACTTACCACTCACCTCAAATACAATTTTTTTTCAAATAATCAATTTGAATTACACATTCTTAATCCCCCGAAAAAAATAAAAAGCTATCCATACATCATGGAAGGGGTCATGGAACCTTCCATGGAATATGTTACTTTGCGAGTAAAAATTTCTTTTTACTCAACATTAGTGCTCTCTTCCTAGGTAGATAGATTCGATTCTATATATTTTGTAGTTACATTTTTGGATTTTAGTGCTCCATGATGACTATGGCATCCTTGACAAAATCAAAATCCAATCCCCTTTCCCGAAGAAGACAAAACTGCCAACTCCCCCGCTGTACGTAGTTCTTCAGTTGTATTCTATTTTAATTCATGGTGATGGAGATCGATTCCTTGAATTCCATCCCACTTCCCACTGTAACACGACAGAAATTAGAATCATTATAATGGAATCCATCTGTAGAAGGACTGACATAATTGTAAAAGACAAATTTCTCCATAGGTTTTTTTTTCAAGAATAAATATATTAACTTGAAAAAAATTGAAAATTTATAAAAAGACTTTCAAACAGTAACAGTAATCACTAACTCATCATTAAAAATTTTATAATAAAAATTTAAGAAGGTTTGCTACAATCTCAGGTATCATCTATTTTAATAATTAAAGGTTGATTTGGTTAATAAAAATAAAATAAATATTTAATTTTTTGATGTGGATAAGACGTAAAATTCCTATTGAGTGTTTCACTATTAAACTGGATAATATTTAAGTAGAGTACAATTGAACCACTGGAACCAAAAGAACCACAAAAATATAAAAACACATACAACAAAAACAGACTAGACAAACCAAGTCATTCTGAAGAATCATTAAAAACTGCCAAGAATAGGGACTTTCATTCTGTAACATTCCAACTATGATAACATAGACCCATTTAACCAAACAATCCTGATATCCATTCCATTCAGAATTGTGTGAGTGCATCAGTGTGAAGTTTAAGCCTTACTTGACATTAGTTGCCTATCTATAGATAGATTCTCTAGACTTCACTCTGCTCCTCGTTTTGCACAAAATTCTGGTTTGTAAAGGCGTCGTTAGCATTTATGGCATCTTCTTCCTCATTTCACCGCGTTTTCTCTGAAATCGAACCCACCGGCATAAGGAGAACAGCAGAAGAATCTTCAAGGATGTTCGATGTGTTCATTAACCACAGAGGCCCTGATGTCAAAGAAACTCTGGCTGTTCAGCTTTACAATTTGCTGAAGGAGTTAGGAATAAGGGCATTTCTTGATTCTGAAGAGAAAGAGCTTGGAATTTCTTTTCCTTCTACGATTGAAACTGCCATCCACTCTGCTTCAGTTCACGTGGCTATCTTCTCAGAAAGATATGCAGAATCGGCCTGGTGTTTGGAGGAGCTGTTTCTCATGTTACAAAGTAGAGCTAAGATTATTCCAGTTTTCTACGGAGTGAAGCCTTCCGATCTTCGCTACATAGAAAAGGGCGTGTATGCCGATGCGTTCACTAAACATGAAGAGAAGGGCAGGTACTACCCACAGAAGCTCAGGGAGTGGAAGGAAGCTCTCCAATCTGTTTCGTTTACCGCAGGCCACGAAATCAATAATTTCAAGTAAGATTTCTTTGTTTCCATTCTACTTTGAAGTTTTATGGTTTCATATATCAAAATTGGTTGAGTTCAACCAGCAAAATTTATTTCTTAACAATTTCCATTTTCCCTGGTAAAGTGTCGGTGACTGCAAAAACATAGTGTTAGCTCTGCAGAAAGAAGTAGAAAGGAAAAAGATGTTATATGTTGCCAAATATCCAGTGGGACTTCACAAGCTTGTGAAAGATTTTGAAAGGCGGTGCCTTGATGAGCTTGTACAAGAGTTTGATAGCCAGTGTAGGATGAACAAAAATAGCCAAGGGAAGGCTCAAATCGTGGGCATTTTTGGAATGGGTGGTGTCGGCAAGACTACCCTTTCAAAAGAGTTGTTCAACAGAAAGCGTACTCAATACAGTCGAGCCTGTTTTCTGTTTGATGTGCGGGAATTCTCTACCAAAAGCAATTTGCCTTCTCTGCAAATGAAACTCCTCAGAGATATCTTCCATGAAGATCATCTCAATTTTCAAAGTAGAGAGGAAGGACCAAGCTTTATCTGGAATTCTATTGAAAGGAGCAGTTTTCTGAGCTTCATAATTGTTCTAGATGACGTTGATCACCTGGAACAATTAGATGCTCTGTTGATCATGGACATACTAAATAAGTCTGTTAATAGTCTGATAATTATTACAACCCGTGACGTAGGCGTTCTTATAAGCGCAGGAATTAAGGATGGGTATCATTTGAAAGGAATGGATAAAGATGATGCGAGGGAGCTGTTTTGTTGGCATGCTTTCCAGCAACCCCATCCGGCTAGTGGATACGAGGACCTTGTTGAGAACTTCTTAGGCGTGTGTGGAGGGTTACCTCTGTCCCTTCAGGTTCTGGGCAGTCATGTTCATGGTAGAGATCAGAATTATTGGAGGTTAGAAGTAAACAAAGTTAGTCAGACGCTGCATCAAGACATAAAACAAAAACTTAAGATCAGCTTTGACGCATTGGGCAGTCAGGAGAAACAAATTTTTATGGATATTGCATGCTTTTTTGATGAGGAATTGAAGTGCATAGCCATGAGAGTATGGAAGGCATCGGGATGGAGCGCTCAAATTATACTGAAAAGATTAAAAGACAAGAGTCTTGTTGTTGAAGAAATAGATGATACAAAGCTTGTACTGAGAATGCACCAACACCTGCGGGACTTGGGAAGAGAAATGGCAGATGAACTCAGCCATCCTCGTCGCTTTTGGCATCCACGAGATCTTAAATCTTTGGTATGCTTGTTCCTCCTCCCAATTTCTGCTTTTTGTCAAATGGTATTCTAAATCTTTACTTCTTACTACAAGAAAATCTGGGTTTCTTCTGTGAATGCAGGAATCAAAAGGATTCGAAAAGATCCTCACCCAAACCAAAGGCAGGTGTTTCCATTCCATTTTTGACAAGTCAATAAATTCTGAAATCACATTCTTTTTAGGGGAATCAGATGATAGTGCAGAGAGGTCATCTTTTTTGCTATGGCTTCACCTTGAGTACCTAGAGTACCAGGATGATGCGCTTGGGAGTGATTCGGATGACGCGCTTGAGAATGACTTGAATTTCAGTATACAGCTAAGCATCCCTTCATGGATTCCACTTCAAAATTTGGAGTTCTTAAGAATCAGCAATGGATGCTTGGAAAGATTGTGGCAAAGAGATGTACAGGTATTTTGTTCTTCTCCATAAAAAATTAAGTGTTCTTCTCCATAAAAAAATTAAGTCTTCATTTATCGCATAATGAAATGTATTGTGTTGTGGTAGTGTCCAGACTACTTTTACCATTGGAAGTTTGAGACAGTTTCATTTTGTGTTTCAGGCTCCCTTGCAATTGAAAGAGCTGGAGATTTATGGAACTTTTTTGAAAGGGTTTCCAGATTTCTTAGGAATATTAACAAATTTGGAAAAGGAAGCTATTGATGCTGAACAAATAGTGATAGAAGACGGGCCTTCAATAGGATCCCTTACAATGGATATTCCTGCTTTGCATTTGAGTGATGTCCGAAAGTCTGGTATTGTTAAGACCCCCTTGAGCTTCCTTGAAGATCTAGTAATTAGCGACCAAGAAAAAATAATAATGATTGTAATTAATGGAAATCATTGTCCAAACCTTCAATCCTTTGATATTTCCCACATGAAAAATCTTATTGAAGTGCAGTTTACCAGGCTAGAAACATTGAATTGTCTTAAGGTTACCTATTGTAAAGATCTGAAAAGATTGTCGGGAACATCTGATCTTACAAAGCTTGTAGAATTGAACATAAGTGCATGCCCCGAGATCAAGGAGCTAAGTCTTCACCGTCTGAGCTGCCTAGAAAGGTTAACAATTGTGTATTGTAATGATCTGAAAAGTGTGTCAGGGATATCTCATCTTGCAAAGCTTGTAGAACTGAATATTTCTCGTTGTTCAAAGCTTCAGCTTGAGTTGTGTTTAGTGGGTCTGAACTGTCTGAAGAGTATAAAACTTGATGAGTCTATCAGGCTGGAATGTTTCGAGTTGAATGGTTGTAAAAGTCTAAAAACAATATCAGGAAAGTATGCTTTGCAAAAGCTTCAATTCCTAAACATTCGTGACTGTCCAGAGCTTAAGAGCTTACCAGTATTTCTTGGTGCAAGTTGCCTGCAGAGGATTACAATTGATGGATGTGGGAAACTCAATTACCTTGAGTTGAGTGATTGTCAAAATTTGAATAGGTTATCAGGTAACTTTAATCTGGTAGAATTGAAAATTAGTGCATGCCCTAAGCTTGAGGAGCTAAGTCTTGGCCGTCTGAGCTACTTACAAAGAATAACAATTGTGTATTGTAAAGATTTGAAAAGCGTGTCAGGGATATCTGAACTTACCAAGCTTGCAGAACTTAATATTTCTCAATGTTGGAAGCTTCAACTTGAGTTGTGTCTAGCGGGTCTGAACTGTCTGAAGAGGATAAAATTTGATAAGTCTGTGAAGCTTAAAAGTTTTGAGCTGAATGGTTGTCAAAGTTTGAAAGCAGTATCAGGAACGTATGATTTGGAAAAGATTCAATTGATAAACATTCGCGACTGTCCGAAGCTTGAGGAGTTGCCAGTTTTTCATGGCCCAAGTTGCCTAGAGAGGATTACAATTTATGGATGTGAGAAGCTCAGTTTGCTTTATTTGAGACATTTAAGTTGCCTGGTGAGAATTAATATCGATGGATGTGGGAAGCTCAGTTACCTTGAACTGAGATATTGTGAAAAGTTGGAAGGAGTATCGGGTAACTTTAATGTGGTTGGATTATCCATATCGGATTGTCCTAAGCTTGAAGAACTGACATGTTTTCCTAGTCTAACTTGCTTTGAGAAGATGCGCATTTTCAGATGTGGAAAGCTGCAGAACATACCTTTACCAACAACACTGAATCATCTTGAGTTGAATGTTTTACCAGAATTTCAAAGTGTGTCAGCAATTTCTGCTCTTACCAACTTAGTAGAACTGGATATAAGTGAATGTTATAGCTCTTTTCATCGAAAAAATGTAAGTGAATGTTGGGAGCTTGAGCAGTTGAGTGTAGCACATCTGAAATTGCTAGAAAAATTAACAATTGCCAATCTGAAAAGCATATCAGGAATATCTAATCTTACAAACCTTGTAGAATTGAACATTTCTCACTGTTGGGAGCTTGAACTTGAGCTGTGTCTTTCCGGCTTGAACCGTCTGAAGAGGGTTTCTATTGTTGTGTGTGGGAAGATGCACACCATGACACTGCCAACAAGGCTCATTGAACTCACTCTGCAAGATTGCAAAGATTTGAAAATGGTTGCAGGAATATCCACTCTTACTAAGCTTGCAAAGCTGAGTATTAAAAGTTGTCCCCAGCTTCAACATGAGTTGCACCTTTTCGGCTTGAACTGTTTGGAGACGATAGCCATTGTTGAATGTGCGAAGCTGCAGAACATAACACTGCCAACAACACTCATGAAACTCACTGTGCAGCTGTGCAGAAAGTTGCAAACTGTTACAGCAATTGGTGATCTTACAAAGCTTACAGATCTGAATATTAGCCACTGTCCTCAGCTTGAGGAGTTGCCAAGTCGTGAAGGCCTGAGCTGCTTGGAGAGGATTACAATTGACAGTTGTAAGAAGCTAGAGGACATAAAAAGAATTGATGAGTTTCTTATTGGTGATCCTACAAAGCTTACAGATCTGAATATTAGCCAGTGTCCTCAGCTTGAGGAGTTGCCAAGTCGTGAAGGCCTGAGCTGCTTGGAGAGGATTACAATTGACAGTTGTAGGAAGCTAGAGGACATAAAAAGAATTGATGAGTTTCTTATATTGGAAAGAATGCGACTTCCCAGGTTGAAGGTATTTATTTCTAGACTCTCTTAATAGGAAATCATGTTTCTCATTTTGAAGAGAGATTTTTGTTGGGGTTCCTCTTCACTATTGATCTTCAGATTGTTTTTCCCTTTGTTCTCATAAGTCGTCTAGATTTTTGTAAAGTTAAGGAATTTACAGTGGATGAACAAAGAGTCTTTTGTTTTCCATTTCAGATTGTGCCATCAGACTTAATGCAGGTTGATGAGGCTGATCACTGCGTCATATAATTCTCATAAAAGTAATAATTTTTCCCTTGTCTAATATCCTTTTATGTGGAACCCTTGTTTAGTATCCTTTTATGTGGAAGTTAATGGATTGTATAGAAGTTATCATTTATTTGAAGTAAAATGGAACATGTATTTCAGTCTAATATTAGTTGTTTAATGAGATTGGATTGCTAACAAAATGTTGAAACAAAAGTTATGTTTTTGATGAAATAGAGCAGTTTTGATCAATTTTGGAGAGTGACACCTAAAGCGTTGGAACCACTAGCTTGGAAGGCACCTTGGGCAACTCTGGAACCTCTAGCTCCAAAGACAACTTTGTCAACTCCGAAAGCACTACCTCTAGAGGAGATGGGTCGACAGAATCTAAAACCTTCAAAGCTAGAGAAAGCAATCTCAACGTCATAACTCCAAAAGATCATGCCCCTATTTTTCTTCCAATAATATAGCAGCCAGGCAACCTCCTAGTATATTTAATGCCAAAAATAATCCTCAGCACAACATTGGGAAACTCTTAATAGGAGTAGTTATCTTGGAGACCATTATCCACTTTTTATGTCACAAACTCTGTATTAATTGCACAACAAACTGTCTATTTATTTTTAGGTTGTTTTTAGAGTTCTACTTGGACTACAATAGCGGTACAATGCTTGATTGTAGGAGTGAAATTAAAGTTAGTCATAGATAAAAGAGATAAAAAAGGTAGAAGCAATAGTAGGAAATGTAAGGCGATTTAGTTTTCTTTTTGACTGCAGACTTCTAAGTTGTTGTTGTTTTCTATGATCTTATTCTGAACTTAATGAGCATAGTACAATTTTGCATATTTCTATCAGTCTAAGAATTTGAATGTGATTATTGAAGAATATTCTCACTCTTCCAGAGGAGTAGGCCACTCAGCCAGGAAAAGAAGGAATTTATTTTGTAGTTAAGTTCTTTCATTATCATTAAATACATATATGAGTATTAATCTATTACGAGTCTATTATCCGTGTTCTGTTAACCTATAGGTCATTCAGTGCTGATTAAATTGTCTTTCGTGGAAATATTTCTTCTTTTTTGGTGTTGTTATTAAGAGTTCTAGAAAATCATAAAATCTCTATTTCAATTATTTTAATTTTTATTTAGCATAAGCATTGAATTTGTTAAGGTAGTTTATTTCAAACAATTCTCTCTTTTTATCATAGATATTTTTTTATGTAGCTCAGTTTTAGTAATTTGTTTGAATTCAACAATAGTTTAGTCCTAATCATTCTTTTGAATTTAGTCATTTTAGTTAGGTTGTGTATAGTTTTTACTTTGAAATAGGAAAACTCCTAAATAAGATTTCTAATTTCCCCTATTGCATATAGTCTTTGGACGCTGCTTGGTTGGACATAAGATATTTATCTATTAAAGTGAGATTCAATGATTTTGTGCTTGGGTTACCCAGGACAGCCAGAGGGGTGGATAGTGTGTTTGTTATTGTTGATAGGTTCAGCAAGATGGCTCATTTTGTGCCATGTAAATGCACAAATGATGCATCTCATGTTGCATGTTTGTTTTTCAGAGAGGTAGTAAGAATTCATGGTTTGCCATTGTCCATTGTAACCGACAGAGATTCTAAGTTTGTGGGTCACTTCTGGAGGACCTTGTAGAAGAAGTTGGGCACACAGTTGTCCTTTTCTTCAGCGTACCATCCACAAACTGATGGTCAGACTGAGGTGGTTAATAGATCACTTGGAAACCTTCTAAGATGCCTTACAAAACAGCATGGTTTGGCATGGGACTTGGTTATCAGTCACACTGAATATGCCTACAATGATTCAAGGAATAGGAGCACTAGTAAAAGTCCTTTTGAGGTAGTTTATGGCTTTCATCCAAGAGGGCCACTTGAACTGAAGGATCTCCAAGGATGGGATAGAAGGAGTGCACTTGGTGAAGAGTTTGTTGTCTCCATGAAAATAGTCCATGATCAAGTCAAGTTGCAATTAGAAAAAATAGTCACAAAGTACAAGGAAAAGGCAGATTTGAAGAAAAGAGAAGTGCAATTCAAAGTTGGAGACTTAGTTATGGCATATCTGAGGAAAGAAAGGTTGCCAAAAGGTCAGCCAACCAAACTCCTGATGAAGAAGATTGGGCCATGCAAAATAGTGCACAAATTCGGTCCTAATGCATATAAGATTGAGTTACCATCCGGCCTTGGTATCTCTCCAATTTTCAATGTTTTTGATCTTTTTCCTTGCAGACCTCCATTGCCTAGTGAAAGTGGATCAAATGTGGTCGCTGAAGATGCTGATTGGATCAAGGATTTGCCTCCAAGCAAACCTTTGCAGTTGGAATGTATTCTGGATTCCAAAGTTGTCAAGAAGACTAGGAGAGGTGTCTACAAAGACTACTTGGGGAAATGGAAAGATCTTCTTGACTCAAAGGCCACTTGGATGACTCAAGCAGATATCTTGAAGCATGGAATGACACTTCAACAATTGGCAACTCAAGGGACTTGAGTTCTTCCTACAGGGGGAGTATGGTGCAGGAGCTCCCACTTTAGTCATTTTTGTCTATGTCATGTTTTGTTGTCTTGTTCTTTTATTTCCTCTAAGGCTTTGAAGTCCATTTTCATGTGGATTGTAATAAGGACTTAGTCATTTGGTCGACTAGTCCATTATAGTGTTAAATAAGGTCTATTTTCAATGTATTTTCCCTTTTGAAACATAGGGTTTCTTGTGCAAATGTAACCTCCAACGTTTCACTGCCTTTGGAGGGCAGTTGTACGGTTGGAGGAGAAGGTGAAACATTGTTCAAGCCTTTTATAGGCAAAAACCTACATCACATGCCAAGTCAATGAAGTGGAGAAGCTTTTTGGAGTGCAAAAATTGTCTTTTACTGCGTTTTCTGGAAACAGTCGTACTGTACGGCCCTGTACGGACAGCCAATAGTCTGCAAGTTTAGAAATGTGTTAGTTCTTCAAATCACCTTTCATTTGAGTGTAGTTAGGCTTCTTGAAACCTCTGGAGGTGTGAGTTTTAAATCGATTTGTGTAGATAGGTCTGAGAAACCCTCAAAACTAGGGTTTTGGGCAAAATGCATAGTTTCTCCCCTGTCCTCTGAAAGGCATCATCTATCTTCAGTAGGATGGAGGGAGAGAGATTCTTTTTCATGTTTTTGTTGCTTATTTGGTTGGCACTCCTCACTCCAAGCCTCTTGGCATGAATCTAACAAGTCTATACAGTGACTAGTTAGTTTGTCAATGGTGGACAGCAGTATGCATTCAAAGGACAGTCAAGTGTTTGATCTAATGCATGGTGTTTTCAATGTTTGTAGGTGAAACCAAACCAGTGCAGATGTTTGTCTAATCTTGAATAGGTGTATGTGATCTATTTCCTTCACATAGCCTCAAATTAGGCCTATTTTCTAGGAAAAAGACAGTCTGTTGTCCTTGCTCGCCTATAGCAGAGTACGGACCTGCATGTTGGAAGATGATTACATGTCCATAATGGGTGTTTGAATATGCATTAAGCCTTGATGGTCTTTTGGGGTTTTGAATAGTTCTTGTTGATTTAGTCGGTTCATAGGGCTACAAGGAATGAGCCTTTTTGAGACACTGTTTTAGGACAGTCATATCACAGTTTGTTATTCTCTGTCAGTGCAGGTGCAGAACTTAGTTTTTTGTGGGTCAATGACCTTGAGTTAGTCATGATCTTGACAAGCTTATGTTGGTAGTAGTGTACAGATCCTGTTGGTAGAGTAAATTAGTAGTTGGGTTGTGTGTTCTTGAAGGTGTATTGTGCATGTAGGTTGGGTTGAGCAGTGACTCCCCAAAAGAGAGTTGAATAGCCAATGTGGGTGGACACTAGGGTGTGGTCCTAGGCTAGGTCTATCTCTTGAGTAGCCTTGTGTAGGCTTGCATCACATTACCTTTATAAACCTCTTGAAGGAAGCATTGAAATCTAGGTTCATTATGTGAGATTCATCAACTACTACCATTACCTCTGCATCAAATTGGTATCAGAGCTAGCAAAAGCTCTGGGTAAAGTGTTGTGTATCTAAAGGCAGATAAGGAGTTAAAATTTGTTGGTGACCATTATTTTGTTTGCTAAGTTGTTTGGTTGCAGGTGCTTGGTCCATCTAGTTGCAAAAGCTCTGAGTAAAGTGTTGTGTATCTGAAGGCAGATAAGGAATTAAAATTTGTTGGTGACCATTATTTTGTTTGCTAAGTTGTTTGGTTGCAGGTGCTTGGTCCATCTAGTTGCAAAAGGATGTTTTCTGAGGTTGTGTGTGGGCAGACAAGATGAGGTCTGTCATGAGCATTCTCCAATGGAGATTAGGCTGGATAAGGGTGTAGAGAGAAACCACTGAGGAGAGAGTGGTAGGTGCATCACCAGGATCTGATGTTGGGTAAGATGGATGGTTTGGTGAGTTGGTGTGGTAAGGCAGTAGAGAGATGGATACTTGACTGAAGAAGCACTTGAGGTTGCAGCGTGAAGAGTACTCCACTGATGGGAGTAGAAGGAGCCTGAAGAAGCTCTAAAGTTTATGATAGTTTGATTTTGTTGGTTGGTTGGTCACTAGCCATTGATGTGAAGATTTGAAGCCTAAAGCTAAAGATGAAGAGATAGACAAAGATGCAGGAAAAGGTAGTTTTGTTTTGCAGATACATTTCCAAGCGACTTGGAAATCTTTGTTGGTTGGTTGTATGATGCAGGAGCACCTTGACAAATTGATACTTCCATAGGAGTTTGATTAAATTTTTAATGATTCAACATTGTAATGAGGTTACTCAAGTCGCTGTTATGTGTCTAGGTCATTAGGAGTGTTAAATGTTCAACAAGTTTTATCTTCATTTGCAAAATGGGAAAAGTTGTCTTTCAAAAATGTAAAATGTATGGAAGATGAAGGGTCATTTGGCTCTTAGGTCGTTCCAAGTCAGTTAGAAACTGAAGAGTCATGATGTAATGCCTTTAAAAGGCCTTGTAACCTTCAAAGAATTCGTGGGTGATTGAAGAAAAGAAGTGGAATGAATAAAACCCCTATTTTATTTGTATTTCCTCAGAAATTTGCTATTTTCTGTAGGTGCACAGATCTGTACGGGCATGAATAGATGTCTAATTGGTTGTAAGTGTTAGATTCTTCAATCACCTTCCTGTTCTATTTTGTTTCATGAAGATTGGTGAGGATTTGAGTGAGATATTGCAATTCTTGTAAAAACAGTTAAAAACCCTGTTCTAGGGTAACAGTGAGCATTTCAAATTGTGTTTCTCCATGTCTAGCGGTTGGAAAATCCAATAAATTTGTAGATTGGTTCATTTTTATACGTTCTTCCATAGTGCAAGACTGCAGGTTGTGAAGATTTGGTTTGCATATGTTAATTTGATGCCCTAGGGATTGTTTTTCCTTTGTTTCAGACTGTTGAGCAAGAACGGTGAGGTTTTTTGTGTTTTGTTGATGAGTTTATTACCTATTAAAGGTGGGGATGTGTGAGAAAGGTGCCAAGGTGTTTGGGGAATGTTGACAAAATAAGGGTTTATCAAAATCCTTAAGTGATTAAGGCTTTGTAAACACTTTCCTATCATGGGAGTAAGTCAGCCACAGCCAAGACTGTGTGAAGAATAAACTTTTGAGTTCCTACAGTTAGTGACAATTGAATCCTTTGGAGATTTTTGAATTAAGGATGACATGAAAGCCATCAAACCTATATTGAAGAGTGGAGGATCTTTTTAAAGTTGAATATCAAACTGTTAACAAAGTATAGTCCAAGAAGCCTATTTAGGCCTAATCGAGGCATTACAGTCATTAGTTTAGAATGTTGTTACAAAACAAAGGTATCTCAATTTTGGATAAGTTTTAAAATGACATAAAGGGTGTCCAAATGTGCCTTTACAGTCTTGGAATGAAGTCTAACCTGGAAGATATCAATGACAGTTATGATAGGCAGGGCTACTAGGAATTGGGGCAGTCAATGAAGGAATGATTAATAGATGAAAGAACAGACCTTATGATTGATTGTTTAAGTAAGTTAAGGTCCTTAAGGGATGAGAAGGCATTGTGAAGCCTAGTTTGGGTCATAAATGTGGAACTTAGTTTGGTGCCATTGTGAAATTTGGAGAATTGAAGCCTATTGTTGTGACACATGTTTCTAAGAAGTTGAGTTTTCTTCCTTTTCTCTGCATCAGTGTAATGTCCCCTCTTTGAAATTAAATTAGAACAAGATTAACCCAACGCCTATCATTTCCCATAGATTTTGCAAATCTTATACTAAGGGAATAGACTTCAATTCAAACTATTAATGATTTGTATCAGAATTAACTTAAGAAGAGGAAGCACATATGAAAAGAAAGTTATTCCATAAGACAAAAGCAGGCCCTAGTTAAACAAATGTTGATCTTGTCCCTTGAGGTTGTTCTGACGACATATAACAGAAATGATAAAAGAGTAATGAAATTGAAAGAAAAGTATGTCAGACATCCAGTAACCACAGTGGGTTAGGCATCAATGAGAAACACAAAAGACATTGTGGATCGTGGCTAAGGTTAGGCCAAACAACACTAAAACACTTAATTTTAGTTAACAAGATCATTAACAGACACGGGCACATAGCACAGGCCCATAATGTCCACACCATTAAATCAGACCTGTCACATTAATAAAGGAATTGCTGGTAAAAAGCATATCATAGCAACTCAGAAACAAATCATAAATGAATTTATTTACAAATGAAGACATAGGGGATCATTAATATCAAGAGTCTTTTAAAGGTGTTAGATAGGAATTCTCAAGTCTATAAGGAAGTGTTCCTTGGGAATAATTAATAAATAACAAACTAAGGTTAGAGTTATGAATGGTCAACATGACCAATGTAAGGTTGTGTCCCTTGGGAAAGTCAAGGTATATAAGGTAGGTAATTCAAGGGAAAGATATCAATCGATCAAATATATCGATCATGAAGACATAAATATCTTTCCTTGTGAAATACAAGATAAGGATATAGCCAAAGAGGACAAAGCCCCTCCAAGGTTAATTAAGAGATTTAAAGATGAAACCCCTTAACTTCTCTTAGCAAGTTAGTGGACGAAAACCCTTAACTTGGGTAGACATTAGGAACAATCATTCGAGGAGAATAGATGCAAATTCAAAGGGAAAATCATAGCAGAAAATAAAGATAAGTTCTATTTTCAGAATTATTTAATAAGTTACAAATTTGAATATTATAATAAAAGTCATAGTTTTAGATAAAGTAATATTTATAAATATAATGCAATTATCATTTTGAGTTGGGATTATTGTTTTAAGGCAAAAATAAGAAATGTTCTAGAAAGGGACATTACAATCGGTATCAGAGCTTTGATCCTACCAGCATATGGGGTAAAGCTAAAATGTTGCATGCATTTTACTCAGAAAAATTTGAAGGAGAACAAAGGGAAGAAGACATGGATCTTATGCAAGAATTATTGTACAAACTTGAGGCCCCTAAAATTATTAACCATTATCAAAGTTTGTCAGATCATGTGAAAGCTTGTGTTCCCTTTCATGAGTACTTGGAAGCACTCAAGTACCAATGTCCCAACAAAAGAGGCCTTTATGAATACATAAGAAAAATGGCTAAGGAGGAAACCAAGGAGCAAGATCCAAGAGAATCCTTAGTGACAAAAAAAAGAATCAAAATCACAAGGGGAGGCTGTGGAAATAGTAAAAAAATAAGAGGAACCTAAAAAGGAAGTTGAAGATAAAGATTCTCTAGTAGGAAAAGATGTTTTATTGGGTTTTAATGATGGCATGTGTCACCAAAATATTGATGAAGGTAAGACAAAAGGGGTTCCACTTGCTAGAGAGAAAGAATTCAAGTTGAAGGAAGATTCCTCAAATCATGCTCTTTCAAACTTCAAAATAGTGAGCCATTCAAGGATGTACAAGGTAGCATGATGAATGAATATACATTTGAGAAGAACACTTTGGTTAGCCATAATACGGGGATGTTAAAGTCACAACAATGAAGATGTTGACGATTATCAACAAATTCTCTTTTTGCAAATGAGGTTGTCCATACTTTAGCTAGTGGGAAGGATGGTTCTATTTTTGAAATTCATAGTGTGATCATTTTGAAGAACAATGGATGCATTCCCCAGGGAGCTTGATGCTAAAAGAAGTACGAGATATAGCCTGCAGTAAAGGATATCTAGATCCCTTTACTCAAATGCAGAATTGTCTTTGCACGCAGGAGTGGGATCCTGGTATTCACGACACTCCTGTAATTCATCATAGCAAAGGATGCAACATTTTGTTGTCGTCTTGGATGTCAGCAGTGACAATCAAGAGCTTGTATTCATTACCCAAGATCATTGATAAGAATAAAATGAGAGAATAGAAGATCATGACAGCGTATAATCTCATTCAATGTGATCAAGCCAATCTTTCATGTTCTTTTTCAAGGTCAAAATCTACTGAGGAGAATACATGTTCTCTTGCTAATATAAGTGTTTCACAACGACAATTGAAAGGTACACATAATGCCAATTATATGAATGAGCAAACATTTTATAACATTTGGGTTAATCAGAGTGTATTGTTTCATAACATACATCAACCACCTAAGAGAGGATGAAGCGTGAGAATGGAAATTTGTAAACAAGGAGTAACTTGTGAAAGCTCCCTATCTGCTATGAGAAATGACAACGATATAGAATTTCCTAGCTTCTTATTGTGGTATTCATTGGATAGAACCTTTGTAACCTCACCCCACAAAACTCACACTAGTAAGCTCATACAGAAGAGGGGAATCAGTTTATTGAATTATAATAAAAACATATTCCTACCACCTATTTGTGAAATGACTCTATTTCAGAGTAAAGATCCTTTTGTTATCATTGGCAATGGAGAAGAAGAAATTGTATTCACCACTATTCCAAGATAACTAGTACCAGCTATAATACATAACTATTATGCTCCTATATTTTACATTTTAGATAAGTGGAGAGGAAGGCAAGCATTGGCAGAAAACATCACATTGGTTCTTACACAGAAGAGTCCACCAATGACTGATCCAAAATTCACCTACAAGGTTGTTTGGGCTAATAAAAATCAAATGGAAGCCATACTTCACACTAATCTAATCATAATCAACCAATATCAAGAGTCTGAAATGGAAGGCATAGAGACACCAAGAGAAATTAGGGAAAGTGGATCAAATTTTCTCATACAAAGTGAGGAAACCATGAAAACACCATTGCAGTTCTAAAGAATAAGCTTACTCGAATAAGAGTATTGAGTCAGAACCGTGAGAAATTATGTATTCAAGAAAAAAATGAGTTGAAAAATAAGGTGAAGGAATGCAACAATGTGATTGAGGAATTACAATAAAAGATGAATGAAGATAGATGCTCAAGGGATGCTTGTAAGATAGATATGCAAGGAGAAATTGTAAAGCTATAAAATAAGCTTGATTCTATAGTTAATGAAAGAAAGGTGTTGAACCCAAAACATGAGGAATTATGTGCCAGACATAGAAATGATAAAAATGAGTCAATAAAATATAATAAAAGGGGCAAGAAATTAAAAGCAAAGATGGTCGAGGATCAAAGAATATGGGATTCTAGTATGGTGGATTTGGAAAGAAAAATTGCAAAACTACAAACTGAGCTTAATGAGAAAAGAGTATTGAGCCAAGGACATGAAGAAATGTGCACAAAGCTAAGATAAGAACAAAATGATTGGAAAATGCATTGAAAGTGTAATGATATAAATAAGGAAGTACAAGATAAAATGATTGAAAATGGTATTTTGTTTGATGCTTGTAAGGTGGAGTTGGAAGAAAGAGTTGCATGGCTGCAAGATGTCTTTTTGTTTCTTCTCTATGAGGATGAGAGAAAACTTGTCTTAAATTACGGACCTTGCCAATTTCTAGCTCTTGGTTTTGTTGTTGAAGGTTATTGGGAAATACAAGTACACCAGCCAAAAGAATATTGGACAATAAATTGTCCTCATACTTTAGAAAATGGTCTCAATCTTATGACATTAAAGGACTATATTGGTAGTCTGGTTTAGGCAAGTGTACTAACAACTACTCTCCAGGGACATCATTATAGTACAAAGTCAGACAAAACTGAGACAATGAGAGAAGCATCACTTAGTGCAAAATTGTCAATTCCTGATTATATCAGAGTGTTGCAACAGAAGCTAATTACATCACAAGGACGATCAATGTCTAGGAATTACAAATTTCCAAGGTTGATTTGGCATCTTGGCCTTGGCAAAATGATTCAGTTTGAAAGACTAAGAGTTGAACCAACATTGCTTTAGGACAAGAAATCTTTGGGAAGGGCAGACTATAATGTCCCCTCTTTGAAATTAAATTAGAACAAGATTAACCCAATGCCTATCATTTCCCATAGGTTTTGTGAATCTTATACTAAGGGAATAGAATTCAATTCGAACTGTTAATGATTTGCATCAAAATTAACTTAAAAAGGGGAAGCACATCTGAAAAGAAAGTTATTCCATAAGGGTCAGTGCAAGAAGTTGGGTCCACTTTTTGGCCAAAAAGTGGAAGTGTTTTCCCTGATTTTCAGAATTTGTCACATTTGACCTAAACATTTGAGGCACTTAAATATTGAATCTCAAAAAAAGTTAGTAATATGAAATGCAGTACTTAGAGTCTAGTTTCCAAATATGTAATTTATTTTAATACCCAGATGATACAAATTGATTTTCAATAGGCATTTCTCAAAACCACTGTTTAAAAGTCATTTTTTTTTAACCATACCATGCACGTGTACGGCCAACATAATTTGACCTAAATAAAATTATTTTGCTAAATCCTCTTGGGGAAAGATGTGTAGTACAGTGAAGATTGATGAGGATATTTTTTAATAATTTTTTTTAAATATTTTTTTTTATTAATTTTTTGTTTGCCCTAATTGTTGTTTTCAAAAATCTCTCGTGTACGGCCAACATAATTTGAGCAAAACTAATCATAAAATATTTTTTTTTTTCATTGTGTAAAGAATGATGTATAGATTGATGACATAATTTTTTAAAAAAATTAAAAATTAAAAGTTATTAAAAAAATACAAACACGTGTCATTTCACGTTTTTAGACTAGTTTGCTCATAAATTATATAACAAATAGAAAACAAGTCCAATAAAAAAAAATTACATATTTGAAAACTAGACACTGTCGTCTGTAATGGGTTTTAATTTCGTAAAAAAATTCAGAAAAAAAATGTCGTCAGCCATATAGGTAAACTCAGTCTTTTCTCTTGTTCTGTACTTAGAAAAAATTATGCAGGTCCAAGGTAAGGGGTTGGCTTACCTTGCCTTTCTCGAGCCTAAGCTTTTAGGAATGGGTACCCATTCTAAAATGGGTCCCTATTATGAATGGGTACCTATTATGAATGGGTACTTATTTTAAAACGGGTACCCGTTCCTTTTGTGTGGGAAAAAAAAGCGCGCAAGGTTTTTTTCCAAATTCAAATATCTATATAGAAATGGGTACCTGTTTAGGCTATGGGCACCCATTCCTAAATGGGTACCCATTCCTAAGCGGGTACCTATTTAGGCTTAGGCACCTGTTCCTAAACGGGTACTCGTTTATTTTAAAATAGGTACCCGTTTCTGTTGGAAAAAATTTTTTGCCCGCAACTTCCCCTCTATGTGGACCCAACTTCTTGCACTTATCCATAATACAAAAGGAGTCCCTAGCTAAAGGAATGTTGATCATGTCCCTTGAGGCTATTTTGACGACATATAACATAAATGATAAAAGAGTAATGAAACTAAAAGAAAAGTATTCCAGACATCCAGTAATCATAGTGGGATAGGCATCAATGAGAAATGCAAAAGACATTGTGGATCGTGGCTAAGGTTGTGCCAACCAACACCAAAACACTTAACTGTATCTAACAAGATCATTTATAGACACGGGCACATAGCACAAGCCCATAATGTCCACACCATTAAATTAGACCTGTCGCATTAATAAAGGAATTGTTGGTAAAAAGCATATTGTAGCAACTCAAAAACAAATCATAAATTAATTTATTTACAAATGAAGACATGGGGGATCATTAATATCAAGAGTCTTATAAAGTTGTTAGAGAGGAATTCTCTAGTCTATAAGGAAGCGCTCCTTGGAAATAATTAATAAATAACAAACTAAGGTTAAAGTTATGAATGGTCAACATGACCAATGTAAGGTTGTGCCCCTTGCGAAAGTCAAGGTATATAAGGAAGGTAAATCATGAAGGGAAAGATATAAATCAATCAATCAATCAAATCTATCAATCATGAAGACATAAATATCTTTCCTTGTGAAATACAAGATAAGGATACGGCCAAAGAGGACGAAACCCCTCCAAGGTTAATTAAGAGATTTAAGGATGAAACCCCTTAACATCTCTTAGAAAGTTAGCAAACGAAAACCCCTAACTTGGGTAGACACTAGGAACAATCATTCGAGGAGAATAGCTACAAATTTAAAGGGAAAATCAAGAAAATAAAGATAAGTTCTAATTTCAGAATTATTTCATAAATTATACATCTGAATATTATAATAAAATTCATAATTTTAGATAAATTAATATTTATAAATATAATCCAATTATCATTTTGAGTTGTGATTATTATTTTAAGCCAAAAATAAGAAATGTTCTAGAAAGGGACATTACATAGGGATGTGCTTTTAGGTGTTACTAGTGTCATTGTTGGGGAATCCAATCTAGCAGTCTTTTAGCAGAAAGAGTTCTTGTTGTGAATTGACCTTGCTTTTGCATGGTCAAAAAAGGGATTCACATGACCAATCTATAGGAAAGAACCCCCATCTTACACAACCACACCAATAGATGCAAGGAATATAATTGATTAGGAAACAAACACAGGGGAAGAACCATCACCTCAATTCTTGGAGAAGCCCCAAGAACAGCATCTCAATAACAAAAACCAACTAGAAAGTTGTCAAACAATCAAGGAAATCAGACAATTCAAGGACTTTATTCTAGTCAACTTGATGTATAACCACAATGAACAACCAATTTAAATCCAAAAAACATTTACCTGCCCAATCAATTTAAATCCTGATGAAGAAGCCTCTATGAAAAATATATCCCCTTCTATATCACCCACTTTTAAGACAATGGATTCAAAGATCCTAGCCAATTCATTTTTGAGTTTAAGGTTCTATGTCAAACGTATGATTATAAAAGACAACCAAAAGCTCAAATTATTCCCATCAAGACTTAAAGGTTCGGCTATGTGATGGTTCATGGAAAAAGATTTCAGATCCATAATATATGGAATGAAATGGAGACAGTGTTCTTAGATAAATATTAAGATTATTGTCGGGTCAAGGATAGGAAAGTGGAATTATTTTGCTTGCAATAGAGAGAAGACGAAAGGCAGGAGGACTATCTAGATCACTTCCTCTTTGTTTTAAGACTGTGGAGATGTTAAGCCTCCCTCACATCTCTAAGTTATGCTGAAATTACTCAAGGACAAGGGGCATAATTAGAAAACCTAAGTTGGTGAAGGGCAACGATGAAATAGGACAACTAATGGAAGAACTAGAAAATTTACCAATAGATAGTTTGGTATAGTTAATGTTAGGAAAAGGCTATGTTGTACACCTTGCATAAAAATGAAATATTTTAATATGTAAAATAAATATTTACTTGTGGTGCATCTTGGGGAATGTGTTTAGCCACATTAAATATTTATTTGGGTCCACTTGTAAAGTTGTAACATTGGGTTAGTAATTTTATGTGTGGGAGACTTAGAATAATTAATTAATATTTGAAAAACTGAGTACCATAAAGTGAAAACTTAATAACAAGAATTAAATGAGGGGATCAATGGTTTTGTGTACTCATGGTTTTGATACACATGGTTTTCTGAATACCACAAGCTGTATTTGTGTGAGCTTGAGTCTATAAAAGCAAGCACATGGTTAGTGGTTTGGGTTGGTTGGTTGAGTGGCATGTCGTTGTATTGAGTTTCTCTTGTGAGTGCATATGTGAAGCATGGCATGGGATATGTGGTTACATGCTTGGACACATGGAGGATGCATTGGAGGAGCTTGATGTTTTAGAAGTGTTCATGAAACTCTATAAATGTATTGTAATATTTTATTGCTGAATAATATATTGAGTGTGGATGCTTTTGGAGGCTGGATTTTTTCCCTCTTGAGGATTTTTCCATAATGTAAGTTGTGTTATCTCGTGGCTTGTCTTTTGATCTTTGAATTATGGTTATTATGTATGCTTGCATGCATCATTGTCTCTCATAGGGTAATGTAGGATTTGGTTTGATCAACCTGGTAATTTCTTAACAAATGGTGCCAGAGATTTATCTATGGTTGGGGGAGGTGTGAGCTACCTGGTTTTGGATAACCCTGTAATATACACCCCTCTGTCTATGGTCTGTGCTGACTGATTTTGTTTGTAATTTTTTGGTTTTCTGTTGTTTAGGGTTTATGGGTTGTTTTGCATGTATGTATTTTGCATTGCATGTGCGATATATGAAGAAGATAAACAAACCCAGAAAATATACAACTATTTTGCATAAACAAAAGACAACCTAGACATAAAATGCAACAAAACTAATTATCGAGACATACCCATGTGAAATACTTCAACTTGGTTTATTGCCGAAACTTGTAGCAGCATTACATAACCATGGATTTTGCTTCAGAACTCTTCCAATACAAAGGATATGCAGATTTTAATGGCAGTTATAAGAAATCAGGGCCTAGGCATCCTCTTTTAATAGCAATGGAGGTTCCAACAAGAAAGAAATGGCATACAAAGAGACCCACGTCCCTATCAGCCTGGTATGGCCTTGCAGCAGTAGTGAACAATAGATAACTCACAAGAAATGCCTCCCTTTCACTCTGTTTTGGTCTGCAAACACTCTATGCCTCTAGTCAACCCCTTTCAGCCTATTAAGAGCCCACAAATGTGATGAAACTGCAATCTAAGAGTGGTACGGCCTTCTTGGGTGGTATGGCCCAGCTGCAAGGATGGTACGGCTTGTAAGTAAAGGTCTGAAACAACATGAAACTCCTCAAATCTGTCTACTAGCAGCTGCAATCACAGTCTCAGTCGAATGCTCTCATTCCATGCCCAACTCATCTCAAAAATAGGTTCCCTGAATGCACAAATGAAGCCTATGTGTGAAGCCTCCTCAAAACCCTCCCCTGATACACTCTCTCATACACGAGGAAAGGCAAAATGCAAAGGTTTCCGTCTCTACAATTCGATGATCAAAGCCAAAGAGCCAACTCAAAACCCCAATGTTGGAGCAACTCAAACTCAGAGTAAATATCATAAGCAAGCATGAAGAAATGAAGTTACTTTTAGCCCTTATATCTCCCTCAAGCCCAATGCCCAAGTGAGGAAAAATCTTTTAATTTTTAATTTTTAATTTTTAATTGACCCCCTTATCCCTCCAAGAGGTGGGCGCTCCTCCCTAGGCAATCACTTTTTCTAACTTTAAGTTACAACTTAATGTTATAAAGACAAGTTATAACATAACTTAAAGTTGCTCAAAAATATAATAAGTTAAATCTTTAATTTAACTTATATAAAATCAATATAGCTCTAGAAGATTCGACTTCCCGAATCTCATGACCAGGCTCCTACACTACCCTGCCAAATATGGAAACCGGCTCTTACCACAACTTATTATAAATAGTAAGTCCTCAAACTGACTCCCTGAACACTATCATTAGCCTACAGGAATCCTATGATAGGCTAACCCTGACCTCCCGAAGTGATGAGCTAAGTGGGGTACATTACAAACCCTTGTTTGAGTAGATTTGGTGCAAAGTTGAATCTATGGAAATGCGGGAAAGATTTAAGACATTTCAAGATATGAGAGTTTTGTGCAAGTCGTTTTGTAGATTTGGGGTTTTGGGGTTTATGGATTTGTTGTGTTTGTTATAGATCTAGGATTTGAAAAATCTTGGCAAAAACTAATTATAAAGTATGTAAACAAAAAAATAATGGAGAAAATTGGTAAATATCAAGCATATGGTAGAGCCTATAAAGCATGAGTTAAACAAATCATTCTCAATGGCTTGAATATTATTGAAGAGGTAGTGAAACTATACCAAAAGGTTGATAATAAAAAGAAAGAGATGGACATCAAGCTCATTGTAGCTAAGAAAGAAGATATCATATGGCAAGGCATAACTAGAGACTTGGATGAAATGGAAAAATATGATGATCACATTGGTATCTCAGAAAATTTTAATTAATCCTAAAGAATACAATGTTGTAGCATGGTCTAAAAGTATTGAATGGAAATTGATGATTTTCAAATAAACTATTTCTGAATTGAAAAGATTGGCATAGTTATGTGATCAAATTAAGTCTAGTGTCTTTGGTAAACTACTTAGCTTTCAAGGTAGACATTCTAAAAGAAAATGATTCAAAAATAGAATATGTTCAAATAATTAAAAAGAAGTTCAAGGATATGATTTATGAAGATCTAATCAACAAATAAATTGTCAATGCAAACACATTAAAGAAACTGGGATCTTTGTCAACTATCATGATTGGATATTGCAAAGACTTGCCAGTGTTTCCTAAGTGCATGAAAGAGATAGATGAAACATTGGCAACTTGGAAGCTACATTTGTTGAACACCATAGTCCCAAAAGTCAAATTAATTGCACCCATGGTAAAATAGTACAAAATTTTCAAGGGGATCTCTTCTTCTTCTTCAGAGTACTTGGAGGCCTCAAAAGAAAAAAATTAACAAGGTTGACAATTTCCTCTATCTTTTATTTCACTTTATTATTATTTCAAAGATGTAAATTAAGTCATTTTTATGACTTAATAAAGTGACTTATGTTTGTAACTTTAAATTAGAAAAAGTAATGTTTTTTTTTTAATTCGTTGTTAAAGTTGTAAACTAAAAATAGTTTCAAAATTAGAGGGAAACCTATTTATCTAAGGCTAAGATGTAAAGAAAGGACTTTTGATTCCCTCACTTTTGACAAAATCCAAAGGAGTTTTTGTGCTCTTCATTTTTAAATTTAGTAAAGGAAAGATATTGCTAGTATATGAATGTATACCATTTCTTTATGATATTATCTCTTCTTACATTGAAGTTATAGCCATTGTTAGATATATTCGCTATCATGTGATGAGAATATTTTTTGTATTTTTAGTTAATTGATTATTTTATGCAATCTCAGTTGTTCTAGAGTGGTTTATTTTTTTAGCTATGAATTTGAATATCAACATGAATTAAGTCTTTCCTATGTTAGACGAATATTCTTCCTCTCAAACCCGAGTTGCATCTTTTGTTAAAATAAACTTTTAAAAGGGAATAAATCTTTGAATTTATCCTTGTGTTGGTTTCAAGTTTCCCCTTTCCTTTTTTCTAAGAGTTTGAAAGTTTTGGACTCATATTAGCCAACTTAGGGTTCTCTTTATTTCTTTAAAGTTTTATTTAGTTCACCTTTACTAGTTTCTGGTTAAAAGAACATCCCAAAAAAAACATATCATACAAGGGCGTTGACCCTCTCAAACATAAAGGAAGGTTGTTAATTTAATAACAATATCTCCAACTATTATAAACGTTATCACTACCCATTGGGCAAGTCAAGGCTATTTTTAGTGATAACTATAGTGCCAAATCTATTTACCAACAGATCCAACAAAAGCAAGAGGCTCATAATGCAAAATATTCTAGACTTAATCCACATGAATGTTCATCAAAAGACTTGGCAATGACTTAGCTGAGATCACCAAAGCGGAGCACAAATGACACCAACACATTGAAAGCCAAAGAAAAGCTTTTCTAACACCATGATACTTGCATTTCAAACATCAAGTCATATGGATTACTAGGATAATTTGAGACCTGAAGAGGACAACCTCACAAATTGGAAAAGAGAATCTAGTCTTTTGATGAATACATCACTTGAGCGAATCAAAGAAATACATTTATAGTAGGGATTTCTCAAAGGGGTTGTGCAGAAAACACACTGTACATACAATATTAGAGGGATGATAAGGAACACTATAAGCCAAGGAAGAAGGTGTAATGATAACATGATGAGATGAGGGGATGCCACTAATAGTATAATATTATAAGGTAGGGAAGAGGGAATGAAACTAGTTGGATGAGAGATGAGTGGTATACTAGTAGAAGAGGTGGAAATAGCACTGAAGGATGGAACATGAGAGGTGGGGATCACACTAGAAGTGGCAACATGAGATGTATGCACTATAAGAGGGTCTACCTTAAGATGAGAGGATGAAGGGTTAGTGAAAGAGGAAGAGTGAGTGGGTAGCACCATGCAAAGAAGTAGAAGAGGCTATCATAGTACGAATGCCATAAATAAGATCTATCTACAGAAGGATGCTCCAAGCAATAAATTATGAAGAGATGTCGATAATTATGTAGGAGAGGTAGCATTAGCAAGCTCTTTGAAATGTAAATATCTAGTAAGAAGGATTATTATTATTATCAATATCTGTATCATGACCAAAATGAGATCACTCATTATGATTAGCCTTAATGGAGATCTCTTGATCAACAAAAGAGAAGCCATTTGAGGGTTTAGGTAAGCACTCCTTCTCAAAGGTAAATTATTATTTTAGTCAAATGATGGCATAAACAAACCCTAGAAAGATAAAGAACAATAAAGCAAGGGTAAAATGAAGACGAATCTTGAAAATATAATTAATCTCAAATTTGAAAATTAGAAATAAAAAATCAAATGATAAAAATTAAAGTTGGTGTAAGAGTAGATGAGTTCACCAAAATGAAAAGGATAAAATAAGCTCATTTTCATATAGGGTCTTAAAGTAAAATAACTAAAAAGGATAAACCAAGTATATCCCTAGTCCTAAGAATAAGTGTAAATACAATCAAGTTAGGTTTAGATTATGTACCAACTTTGAACAAAAATCATGTAACTTATAGACCTATCATTGTAATACCAAATCAAAATGAGCCAAAATGAAAAAAGAGAAATCAATTGATCTTCACAATTACCAACCACTTTTACAAATAAAAAAAACGAGGATCATTTAATGGGACAACACACTTAATTTTTTATTTTAAAAAATATTGGAAGCTCGAAAACATCTAAGGGGAATCTATATATACATCTTATATCTATACTTGGGATGACTTTAATGTTCCGTGTTATATAACAAACTAATTTACTATTCCAAATCAAACAAAACAATTTTTTTCTTTATTTTGTTTGATCAAAGTTCAACTAAGTAGATTTTGAGTCAAACCCATTAGCCCATATCTCTTTTTTCTTTATTTTGTTTGATCAAAGTTCAACTAAGTAGATTTTGAGTCAAACTCATTAGCCCATATCTCATTGATGGAAGCAAGGCTTAAATTTGACGGTTGACCATGCTTGTCAAGCAAATTTTTCATGACAGTTATCTATTCAAATTTTCCCTTCAAATATTATGGCATACTTTGTTATAAATAAAATTATATACACTGAATACATATATCAAAATAATTCTATAAAAAATTTGACGTTCTATCTGAAATTATCCTTTCATGTGATACAATCTTCCTAAATTTTTAATTGTATTTTACAGCAAAAATAGCTAAATATGGCCATACTGCCATCAAATTTAGGCCCTAGATGGAAGTGAAACATTCTGACTTCTCAAATAGTCACCCATCCCAATACTCTTCTAACTCAAACACACTCAACTTACTACTCCCCTCAAATACAATTTTTTTTTTAAAATAATCAATTTGAATTACACATTCTTAATCCCCCGAAAAAATTAAAAACTATCCAGACATCATGGAAGGGGTCATGGAACCTTCCATGGAGACGTTAGTGCTCTCTTCCTAGGTAGATAGATTCGATTCTATATATTTTGTAGTTATATTTTTGGATCCATGATGACTATGACATCCTTGACAAAATCAAAATCCAATCCCCTTTCCCGAAGAAGACAAAACTGCCAACTACCCTATTGTACGTCGTTCTTCATTGTATTCTATTTTAATTCATGGTGATGGAGATCGATTCCTTGAATTCCAAGAAGAACCTTACCAAAGTCACCGCTTTGCAGATTAATGAAGTACTCCTTGCATGGAGTGGCATGAAGCGATGCTCCCGAAGCGAGCACCCAAAAATTTGGTGATGTTTCTTCCGAGGCTGAAACAAGAACACCAATTGTTGCACCGGTATCCTCTTCACGTACCAAATTTGCTTCATCTTCTTTTGGCTGATTTTCAGCCTTCTTCAAAAACCAACAATTCTTCTTGATGTGGCCTTGCTTGCCACAATACCAGCAACCAACATCTCTCTCGCTGAATTTTAGCCTCCCTTGTGATTTCCTAGGACTTCCTTCATCAGTCGGCATTGCTCTCACTCAAACTCAAACCTCTCATTCCAAATGACCGAGCACCATGGCTCTAATACCAATTGTTGAAGATAAATTGCAGCGAAACACAAAACTAAAACAGATTAAGAATCAAAGACACGGAGATAAAATTAGAGATACGAATTTAACGTGGTTCACCATCAAGATGGCTACATCCACCAAGGAAAGCAGGAAACTATTTCATTAATAAATCCAATTACAACAGTCTTCATCTCTACCAAAAAGAGAATGAGAAGGAAATTATATAGACTCTCCAGGCAACTGAAGAGACATGGGAAGAGGAAGACGAAAGGGCAGTGACAGTTGGGCTTCATTTCCAACAATCCTTGACAAAATCAAAATCCAATCCCCTTTCCCGAAGAAGACAAAACTGCCAACTACCCCGCTGTACGTCGTTCTTCATTGTATTCTATTTTAATTCATGGTGATGGAGATCGATTCCTTGAATTCCATCCCACTTCCCACTGTAACACGACAGAAATTAGAATCATTATAATGGAATCCATCTGTAAAAGGACTGACACAATTGTGAAAGACAAATTTCTCCATAGGTTTTTTTTCAAGAATAAATATATTAACTTGAAAAAAATTGAAAATTTATAAAAAGACTTTCAAACAGTAACAATTATCATTAAGTTATCATTAAAAATTTTATAATAAAAATTTAAGAAGGTTTGCTACAATCTCAGGTATCATCTATTTTAATAATTAAAGGTTGATTTGGTTAATAAAAATAAAATAAATATTTAATTTTTTGATGTGGATAAGATGTAAAATTCTTATTGAGTGTTTCATTATTAAAATGGATAATATTTAAGTAGAGTACAATTGGACCACTAGAACCAAAAGAACCACAAAAATATAAAAACACATACAAGAAAAACAGACTAGACAAACCAAGTCATTCTGAAGAATCATTAAAAACTGCCAAGAATAGGGACTCTCATTCTGTAACATTCCAACTATGATAACATAGACCCATTTAACCAAACAATCCTGATATCCATTCCATTCAGCATTGTGTGAGTGCATCAGTGTGAAGTTTAAGCCTTACTTGACATTAGTTGCCTATCTATAGATAGATTCTCTAGACTTCACTCTGCTTCTCGTTTTGCACAAAATTCTGATTTGTAAAGGCGTGGTTAGCATTTATGGCATCTTCTTCCTCATTTCACCGTGCTTTCTCTGAAATCGAACCCACCGGCATAAGGAGAACAGCAGAAGAATCTTCAAGGATGTTCGATGTGTTCATTAACCACAGAGGCCCTGATGTCAAAGAAACTCTGGCTGTTCAGCTTTACAATTTGCTGAAGGAGTTAGGAATAAGGGCATTTCTTGATTCTGAAGAGAAAGAGCTTGGAATTTCTTTTCCTTCTACGATTGAAACCGCCATCCACTCTGCTTCAGTTCACGTGGCTATCTTCTCAGAAAGATATGCAGAATCAGCCTGGTGTTTGGAGGAGCTGTTTCTCATGTTACAAAGTAGAGCTAAGATTATTCCAGTGTTCTACGGAGTGAAGCCTTCCGATCTTCGCTACATAGAAAAGGGCATGTATGCCGATGCATTCACTAAACATGAAGAGAAGGGCAGGTATTACCCACAGAAGCTCAGAGAGTGGAAGGAAGCTCTCCAATCTGTTTCATTTACCGCAGGCCACGAAATCAATAATTTCAAGTAAGATTTCTTTGTTTCCATTCTACTTTGAAGTTCTATGTTCTCATATATCAAAATTGGTTGAGTTCAACCAGCAAAATTTATTTCTTAACAATTTCCATTTTCCCTGGTAAAGTGTCGGTGACTGTAAAAACATAGTGTTAGCTCTGCAGAAAGAAGTAGAAAGAAAAAAGATGTTATATGTTGCCAAATATCCAGTGGGACTTCACAAGCTTGTAAAAGATTTTGAAAGGGGGTGCCTTGATGAGCTTGTACAAGAGTTTGATAGCCAGTGTAGAATGAACAAAAATAGCCAACGGAAGGCTCAAATTGTGGGCATTTTTGGAATGGGTGGTGTCGGCAAGACTACTCTTTTAAAAGAGTTGTTCAACAGAAAGCGTTCTCAATATAGTCGAGCCTGTTTCCTGTTTGACGTGCGGGAATTCTCTACCAAAAGCAATTTGCCTTCTCTGCAAATGAAACTCCTCAGAGATATCTTCCATGAAGATCAGCTCAATTTTCAAAGTAGAGAGGAAGGAACAAGCTGTATCTGGAACTATATAGAAAGGAGCAGTTTTCTGAGCTTCCTAATTGTTCTAGATGACGTTAATCGCCAGGATCAATTAGATGCTCTGTTGATCATGGATATGCTAAATAAGTCTGCTAATAGTCTGGTAATTATTACAACCCGTGATGTAGGGATTCTTATAAGCGCAGGAATTAAGGATGGCTATCATTTAAAGGGAATGAATAAAGAAGATGCGAGGGAGCTGTTTTGTTGGCATGCTTTCCACCAACCCCATCCGGCTAGTGGATACGAGGATCTTGTTGAGGCCTTCTTAGGCGTGTGTGGAGGGTTACCTCTGTCCCTTCAGGTTCTGGGCAGTCATGTTCATGGTAGAGATGAGAATTATTGGAGGTTAGAGGTAAACAAAATTACTCCGATGCTGCATCCGGACATACAACAAAAACTTAAGATCAGCTTTGATGCATTGGGCAATGAGGAGAAACAAATATTCATGGATATTGCATGCTTCTTTGTTGATAAATTGAAGTGTATAGCCATGAGAGTGTGGAAGGCATCTGGATGGAGCGCTCAATATGTACTGAAAACATTAAAAGACGAGTCTTGTTGAAGAAATAGAAGATACAATGCCTGTACTGAGAATGCACGACCACCTGCGGGACTTGGGAAGAGAAATGGCAGATGAACTTAGCTATCCTCATTGTTTTTGGCATCCTAAAGATCTGAAATCTTCGGTATGCTTGTTCCTCCTTCAGATTTCTGCTTTTTATCAAATGGTATTCTAAATCTTTACTTCTTACTAAAACAAAATCTGAGCCACTTGTGTGGATGCAGGAATCAAAAGGATTCAAAAAAATCCTCACCCAAACCAAAGGCAGGTGTTTCCATTCCATTTTTGACAAGTTCCTAAATTCTGAAATCACATTCTTTTTAGGGGAATCGGATGATAGGGCAGAGAGATCATCCCTTCTGCTATGGCTTCACCTTGAGTACCCAGAGTACCTGGATGACGGGCTTGAAAATGACTTGAATTCCAGTACACAACCAAGCATCCCTTCATGGATTCCACTTCAAAATTTACAGTTTTTAAAAATCAGCAATGGATGTTTGGAAAGATTGTGGCAAAGAAATGTACAGGTATTTTGTTCTTCTACATCAAAAATTAAGTCTTCATTTATCACACAATGAAATGCATTGTGTTATGGTAGCATCCTAAGTGTTTCAACCATTGGAAGTTTGAGACAGTTTTATTTTGAATTTCAGGCTCCCTTGCAATTGAAAGAGCTGGAAATTCATGGAACTTTTTTGATAAGGTTTCCAGATTTCTTAGGAATATTAACAAATTTGGAAAAGGAAGTCATCGATGCTAAACAAATGGCAATAGAAGGCTGGCCTTTATTATGATCCCTTTCAACTGATCTTCCTGCTTTAGATTTGAATAATGTCAGAAAGTCTGGTATTGTTAAGACCCCCTTGAGCTTCCTTGAAGATCTAGTAATTTACAACCAAGAAAATATAATAAAGATTGTAATTAATGGAAATCATTTTCCAAACCTTCAATCTTTCGAACTTTCTGGCATGAAAAATCTTATTGAAGTGCAGCTTACCAGACTAGAGACATTGAATTGTCTTAAGGTTACCTATTGTAAAGATCTGAAAAGATTGTCAGGAACATCTGATATTACAAAGCTTGTAGAATTGAACATAAGTGCATGCCTCGAGATCGAGGAGCTGAGCCTTGGCCATCTGGGCTGCCTAGAAAGGATAACAATTGTGTATTGTAAAAATTTGAAAAGTGTCTCAGGGATTTCTGATCTTACAAAGCTTGTAGAACTGAATATTTCTCGTTGTCGGAAGCTTCAGCTTGAGTTGTGTCTAGTGGATCTGAACTGTCTGAAGAGGATAACACTTGATGAGTCTGTCAAGCTGGAACGTTTAGAGTTAAATGGTTGTAAAAGCTTGAAATCTGTATCAGGAATGCAGAATTTGAAAAAGCTTCAATTGGTGAACATTCTTGACTGTCCAGAGCTTGTGAAATTGCCACTGGTTTTTTTTGTTGCAAGATCCCTGGAGAGGATTACAATTGACGGATGTGGGAAGCACAATTACCTTGAGTTGCATTATTGTAAAAATTTGAAAAGTCTATCAGTTAACTTTGATTTGGTAGGACTTAACATTTGTAAATGCCCTGAGCTAGAAGATGTAAGTCTTGGCCGTCTTTGCTGCCTAGAAACAATAACAATTGTCTGTTGTAGAGATTTGAGAAGTGTGTCAGGGATATCTGATCTTACAAAGCTTGTAGAACTGAACATTTCTTTTTGTTGGAAGCTTCAGCTTGAATTGTACCTAGTGGATCTGAACTGTTTGAAGAGTATAAGACTTGATGAGTCTGTCAGACTGGAATGTTTTGAGTTGATTGATTGTAAAAGTTTGAAAACAGTATCAGGAACGGGTCAAAGTTCTCCCGCAAGGAATGAGTCACTAAGTTGTAGAACTGCAGCTCCTCTTCGGATCTTTCGACGGCTTGGAGAGATGGGCATGCTTCGACTGCACCTTCCGTCTCGACTGGATAAGTCACCCCGGCCTTCTTCTTCTGGACTTTGTCATACGCTGAGAGTTGCCTTGTTAATTCCAACAGGACCATTTTGTCCGACAGATACCTTGGCAGTCTGTATGGATAGTCGGAGAATCCTTGCACCCTGATGTATGTGAACTTCAGGAATTGGATGAACCAGGAGCCATAAGTCCTGACCAATTGCTTGGCCTCAGGTGATAACCTCTGGTGAATGCCTCCTTGGAGGGTCCTGGTAATGTGCATGGCAAATGCGTCATTGAACCTCCGAAAATGGTTTATGTTCTGGAAATGGAGCTGGGGATAGCAATTGTAGACCTTCATTTGCCCTTCTTGATTGCCAATACGTCCCTTCCATGACAGTCCTCGATATTTGTTGTTCCTTGCCAGCATATAGATCACATAGGAACTCATGTAAAAGGCCTTCGATTCCTCCAGGTTTTGGAATTGCGCATCAATACTGTCACTGAGGAGTCGAGCCCAATCAATCATCTTTGTCCCAGTGATGACTTCCTCAATGTAGTAGAACATCCATGGCTCGAAAGTAGAGGACTGCGGACTTCCCATGATCCTGTTCAGCATGACGACGAGGTCTCCATGCTCTTGCTTGAAGTCGGATTTAAGGAGTGTCCTTGGCAACTTGGAACGGTGAGGCCTTTTCTTCTGCATCCATGTCTTGTTGATGATCCCGAAACAAGTTGCCGGATCAGCCTGGAACATGTCGACTGATTCCTCCTGGCTTGTGTACTCGATGAGACTATAGACAGGTATGTCGAAAGCTTCCGCAATCTTTTCCTTGGTGAATTAGGCCACCACTGTGTTGTTGCGATCGATGACCATCCTTCGTTCTGGATCATAGTGCATGAAACATTCCACGATCAGCTCGGGGCAAGGAATGGCGGGTGGGAAGCATGCGGTGGCGGCAACTCCATTCCGGACGATCTTGGCTGCAAGCTGGGACGGAGGATGTCCATCCACTCCATACATTCGCTTCCCAATTTCTTCCATGATTGAAGGATGGATATTGGTGTCTCTAACGTTCGCCCACTTTGAGGTGATTCTGGACTGCGGGAGTGTCCCTTTGAAGGCAGCCTTCATCTGAGTTTGTCTTGAGGAGCCTGCCTTAGCACTTGCCATTCACCTGTGGAATCAAGGAAAGAAATAGCAAAGTACAAGTTTTAAAGAGATATGGATAGAGGTGAGACGGAGGGTTTTATTCCCACACATGGGATGTTAGTACAACAGTTTTATGCATGTGGGACTAAAATCATGAATTTTCAAGTACATAGGAAGGAAAAAATAACAATATTCTAGGTAAGAAGAGCCATCCTATGCATCCACGTACCTTTCTTTGCACAAGGAACTTTTGACCTTTAAAGGAATCTCTGATTTTTTGATGGATTTATGACCTTCTACTGGATTTTCTAATTTTAATGCAAGAATTTCTGAGTTTTAATGGGTCTTCCAACAAGAAATCTGCCCTAGGAATATTCAGAAATATGAGTCTTGGTGAAGAACTTACCTAGGAATGGAGAAGTCTTGGCCTGGAGGACGAATTTCTGCCCTTGGAAGATGAATTTCTGCCCTTGGAAGGTTCAAAAATTTGCTTTAAACCTACAGAAATATCAGCCCTAATGAAGAATTTCGCCTTGGAAATGGTGAAATCTGCAACCTCCTTGGATAAATTTGTCCTTCACTTGATGAAATCTACCCTTGGAATGTAATTTCTGCTCTTGAAAGGTATATTTCTGCTTTGGATTTGTATTTGAATGGTTGTAAATGACTTGGGCACCCTCCTTTTATAGTCAAGTTGTCCTCCTTTGTCACTTGGCCGACCTAGGTTGGAGGAAGAGAAACCTAGCCGCCAAACTTTATCACTGGCTGATTTAAACTTTTGTCCTTTTCTCCTTGTGTCAATGGTCGGGGATTTTAGTAAATCGGGGATTTTCAAATGTCGGGGATTTCTGAATGTCGGGGATTTTCCAATGTCCAGGATATCTTCTAGTAAGGGATTCCTTCCAAATTCTCTTGTCCAGATTTTGCTAAGTTTTGGAGATCTTTCCTTGGTGAATTTCATGAAGGTTATTGTTTCATTTTGGACAGGAATCACCTGTGGAGGGAACTGGAATCCATCCGGCACATCTTCTTGCAAGTCCCAGATCAAGTTGTTCAGTTGCATCCTCAGGTTGGGTCAGGAGAGTCCTCCTGTTGGCCAGTTTGTCCAGGAGCACAATTTCCACAAGGCCAAGGAATTTGCGACCTGAAACAATTTTCTCCTAGAGCGCACCTTCCCTAAGGAACAGGGTTTTGCGCCTTGGACAAAAATTGTCCAAGGGTGCACATTCCCTGAGGAACAGGATTTTGCGCCTTGGACAAAAACTTCCAAGGGCGCATAATTCCACAGGAACAGGATTTTGGTTAAGGACTTATCCTTTTCTCCAATTTAATCTTGGCAAAGGGTGAATTTTAGTTTGTTTCATCGGAGGTTTGATCATTGACACAAGATTCGAGGCACGAAGTTTTCGTTTCTTCCATCCCCAAGGAATCTCCCCTTTTCGCGGTGAAATACGGAGTTTTTTGTTTCTTCCATCTTTCGTTTCTTCCATCCCTCTCAAGGAATCTCCCATTTTCATGGTGAAATACAGAGTTTTTCATTTCTTCCATCTTTCGTTTCTTCCATCCTCTCAGGAATCTCCCCTTTTCATGGTGAAATTTGCAGAAGGTGAACTCTAGCTGCCTTAGGAAGGTTCAATGGCGACACGAGATCCAAAATACGGAGTTTTTGTTTCTTCCATCCCTCTCAAGGAATCTCTCATTTTCATGGTGGAATACGGAGTTTTCAAGCCAGACTGTGAATTCCTTGATTCAATCATCTGCAGAGGAGTCAGAGAATGATTTTCAAGCCAACTGCATTGACTAGACAAGTCAGGATGCTGAACTGGACACCTCCAGTCCTAGGGCGTAAAATCCAGTAGGTACTAGATTTTGCGACCAAGACAAAAAATTGTCCTGGGCACATAATCCAGTACTTGCTAGATTATGCGACCAGGGATAAGTTTCTTCCCTGGGTGCATATTCCAGCAAGTACTGGAATATGCGACCAGGAATATTCCTATTGCACTTCCAGCCTTCTGGAGGGGTACTTCAAACACTGATTATTTTTTGAAATTTGCCCTAAGTTCTTGAAAACGCTGTTGATTTGAGAATCTTCCGAGTTATGATCTGAGATTGAGTGTCGGACTGGGATCAGACGGATATCCCTGGATTGAACTTCTGAACTGGAGCTGTCGGACTAGAACTGAGTTCCATACCGAGGATGAACATGCCAAGGAATGACCGTCTTTGCTGAGTTTTGGGCCTTGTCGAGATGAGAATATGGATAAAACCTTGGAATAGGATTCCGGGCAGGAATTCCTTGAACAAGACTCCAAGATAGGCACTTCCGGACAAGACTCTGGATTGGACCTCCGGGCTGGATTCCTGGACTAGAGTCCGGGAATGATTTTCTGAGTGGGACATGAAGTCTTGTAACCAGACTAGAACTGAGTTCCATGACGAGGATGGAATGGGTTCATTTTCTAAGGATGGAAAAACAAAACCCTTCCCTGAGAACAGTTCAGACCCGGCATTTAGGGTTCCAAGCCTATGCAGGAGGAAATCTATATGTTCACTTCTCTTTCTTACTGGTGAGCCAGCCTAAGCCATTGACATTATCTGAGTTCCGAAATCATGCCGGAGAGTATGGGATTAGAGCAGAGTTTGATCCGGACTAAGTTATAAAAGGAGGGGGACCCAATTAGCAATTGGGGTTGATGTTGTAAAGTGGTCACAACAAGTAGTTGATTTAATTTGCATATGACAATGATGTTCTAACTAGGAGTATGCTATTATGATGATGATGTTGATGATGATGATGATGATGATAGACTAGGAGTTGATTTAATTTGCATATTATTTATTTTGTCTATGTTATTTAAATGTGTTTGTACATATTTTTGTAGCTGTTAAGATCAATTTAAAGTTTATGTATAATCCTCCTCTCAAGGTTTAGTTGTAGGAAGTTTTTTCCACCACTATAGCTTCCTTACAAGAAGTCACACCCCAAAGTCTAAATGGGGCCAAGCTCAAAACATCAAAAAACAAGATAACAAGACAAAGCCACTAAGCAGCAAGAGCTATGCCAATCAAAAGGGGGAAGGGCTCATGGTCATCTGGTTTGCCCCATACATTAGCCAGGTCTAGGTCATCAAAAATAGGCTCCTAGTCAATGATCATCCCCTCTTCATTTTCTTCTGAAATATCGCAATCCAGTTTTATCTTCAATCATGCTTACAACCACAAAACATCAACTTTAATTCATCATCAAACAAGAGACAATATTTACTTAATATGTCAAGTGGAAATCTTATTGCTCAATCACAAACAGAGAAAACGTTGATCACAAACTAGGCATTATGATAAGTTCATTGGAAGATTGAACACGGTCTATAGAGCTCAAATTACAATAGGCCCTGGAAAGAATGGTCTGTGCCCCAAATCAATATTATGATGCCAATGTTACTCACAGGAAACAATGGTTTGCAATTCCAGAATGATCACTCACTAGTGTTGCCTACGATTATATTTTGTTGCCTTACCTAGCTTAATCCCATGTCAAAAATCTCTATACGGATGCAGTTTGTCTTTGTGTCAAAGACACCCACAACGAATGTCAAATTTTCCCACACAAGAGTATGATTTGCGCCTTTAGTGACAGGTATTTTGCTCCTCCTGAGTTATTCATTTCAGTTCACATGATATCAGTGGGAGAGGAATCGCAACTAGGTGTCGAGGACACAATGGATATCACCGTGTTGTTCAAGTAACCCAATCTAGAAATCATTGGTTGCGCTTAAGGGAGCCCTTGGCTATCTTCTTAGTTTAATGGCTCACGGCTTCGCTTCACCTAATAAGCACCTTTCCAGCACCCTCACTGATGATACTCAAAAATGCAGATAATGCGCTCTAGTTTCTAATTAATTTTGCAGACCTGGAAACAATATGAAGTTAGTTAAGCCCGGTGTGAATTTCTGAAGTGAAATCCACTCAAATGAAATGTAGGGATTTTGTCCTACCTTCCAACTCACTGAGGTTTTCGTCCCTAGAGTATTCAGACACTTGATGAAATCAAATTCATTAAGTTAAATTCGAAAGATGCAAAAAATCGATACCTTACAGCTGCGAATGCTTCTTCCTCTTATACCTATTTATAAGCCGCTGACCAAGCAAGTCGGCGTCCAAAATTCCAAGTCAGTCGGTTCCAAGATGGAATAAATTTGGCGCTAAAGGAAATTTTAAATTTAATAATGTTACTATTAAAAAGATTTAAACTTTATTACTAGTTAATATATTTAAATATTATTTATTATAATTAATATATATATGGGTGTTGAGAAACACCATGGGTGGGTGAGAGGGTTTGACCCCTTATGAAAGGGGCATGACAGTCCCTCCATCCCATATTTGCTTGCCCACAAGTAAAGATTTGATCAACTGATCCACAAGCCCTGCCTTGTCTAAGGCAACACCTGAAAATCTCTTTGTGACATCCTTAATTGCTTGCATTCTTTTCATCCTTGCCGTGCTTGGAATTCCATTCGTAATGCCTCGCAATATCGTGTCCCTCCCATCCACTTTGAATTGGAACTCCATTGTTTGGTAATCTTGCCAAAATCTTTCAAGTGAGCGCAACCATTGCACGCCCAAGACTATGTCCATATCGCCCAACCCCACAACATAGAAATCATCCTTAATTTGATATCCTCCCAAAGATAGGTTGGGCTGACATATACACCCCCTACAAGGCATGATAGTTTGGCTATCCCCAAGCATCACATTAAACCCATCAATTTTTCCGCGACCAAACCTTTTTGTGAAACCAATTTTGCATCTATGAAATCATGAGTGGCCCCGCCATCAATCAATATGGTCACTATTAAGTTATAAAAGCATGGTACTTGAGTGCTCCAGAAAGAGTAGCGAGAGTGCTTCTTGAAGTGTTTTCAAATTCCAACTCATCCCTCGTCGACTTGATTATGGTTTCCTCCATCTTTGAATCTTCTTCGGGATTACTTGCTATGTAATGTATTTTCCCTTTTCTTAAGCATCTATGTCCCAGCTCCCGCGGATCTCTACAAGAGAAGCACAACTTCTTCCTCCGAAGTTCATTCTTGTTTGGTTTAGGAGGTAGGGCTAACAGTGAAGGAATGCCTTATTTATGTTGCTTTGTGGGTGCGTTCTTAGGGTAGGACTTGCTCCTAGTTGTAGTAGCCTCCAATTTCAAGGCCTTTTAAAATGCTTCCTTTAGAGATGTAGGCTCTAAGGCATTACCCAAGCCCCTAAGGGACTCTGTCAGTCGCTCAACAAACAAAAACAAGAGTCTATATTCAGCCATATCCGGCAACATAACTAACAGCCTTTGGAAATCGACAATATACTCCTCTACTGAACCACATTGCTTCAGTCGTGTCAATTCTCGAAAATACCTTTGTGGGTTCTTTTGATTGAATCTGCCAATGAGCCTCTCCATAAAATCAGCATAGGCCATGACATGTTGATGCCCTTGTGTGATAATTCCATGATGCCACCACTCATGGGCAATGCCATCTAAATGGAGAATAGCAAACTGGATTGCTTCATCTTCTATCATAGGGTTGAGTTTGAGGTATGTGTCCAATTTTTTAACCAAGCTCTAGTTGTGACCTTCCCAAAGCCATCAAAGGTTGGTAGTGACATCTTACTTATCTTGTGCTGAAGATCTCTACTAACTGGATGCATGGTTTGACTTCTTCTAGTTCCACTCTTAGCATGAGAGAATTGTGTGAATGGGATGGTGCGTCTACTCTCCAAGCTAAGCCTTGAGTACTCCTCCATGAGTGCATCGAAGTCATCAACTGCTGAGACTGGTTCCTCTTCTCAGGGTAGCTCCACTCTAGGCAGAAATGTGGCTTGTGTGAAACGTGGGGTTGTTCCAATGTGAGTCTTGTTGCTATTTGTGTGCCCTTCAACTCCATTCTGATTATTACTACATTTTGCCCCATTATTTTGTGCGAGTCTGTTGGAGTTATGCAACATATGGATGAGTAATTGATTTGTTTGCTCTTGTTGTTTCATCATTAGCTCTTGTTGTCTCATTGTTTTCTCATGTCTCTCTGCCTTCTGTCGCATAAATGTCTTCCAATCATATTGATCTACCATTTCTGATTTACTTCTGCCTCTACTTCCTACTTCAGTTCGTTGTGCCTCTACCTCTTGCTTCTTCCTTTCTCTCTCACGAGCACGCTGATCTCTTTGGCTTGGATCTTGCATACATCAAACTTCCCTCAGGTTGGCAGGATAGCCTGCTCTGATACCACTAAAATATCCTAATCCAGATTTATCTTCAATCACGCATACAACTACATAACAACTTTAATTCATAATCAAACAAGAGACAATATTTGCATAATATGTCAGGTGAGTAGAAATCTTATTGCTCAGTCACAAACAGAGAAAGCACTGATCACAAACTAGGCATTATGATAAGTTCATCAGAAGATTGAACACGATCTATAAAGCTCAAATTACAATAGGCTCTACAAAGAATGCCCTATGCCCCAAACCAATATTATGATGCCAATGTTACTCATAGGAAACAATCGTTTGCAGTTCTAGAACGATCACTCACTGGTGCCACCTGCGATTATATTTCATTGCCTTACCTAGCTTAATCCTGTGTCAGAAATCTCTATACGGATGCAGTTTGTCTTTGTGTCGAAGACACCCACAATGAATGTTAAATCTTCCCACACGAGAGTGTGATCTGCACCTTTAGTGCCAAGTATTTTGCTCCTCCTGAGTTATTCATTTCAGTTCACATGATATCGATGGGAGAGGAATCATGACTAGGTGTCAGGGACACAATGGAGATCACCGTGTTGTTTAGGTAACCTGATCTGGAAATCACTGGTTGCACTTAGGGGAGCCCTCGACTACCTTCTCAGTTTAATGGTTCACAGCTTGGCTTCACCTTATAAGCACCTTTCCAGAGCCCTCACTGATAATACTCGAAAATGCAAATAGTGCGGTCTGGTTTCTAATTAATTTTGCAGACTTGGAAACAATATGAAGTCAGTTAAGCCAGTGTGAATTTCTGAAGTGAAATCCACTCAAATGAAAAGTAGGGGTTTCGTCCTACCTTCCAACTCATTGAGGTTTTCGTCCCAGGAGTATTCAGACACTTGATGAAATCAAACTCAGTAAGTTAAATTCGAAAGATGCAAAAAATCAATACCTTCCAACTGCAAATGCTTCTTCCTCTTAATCTTGTTTGTAAGCGGTTGACCAAGCAAGTCGGCGTCCAAAATTCCAAGTCAGCTCTAGGATAAAATAAATTTGGCGCTAAAGGAAATTTTAAATATTTAATAATGTTATTATTAAAAGATTTAAAAATTATTATTAGTTAATATATTTAAATATTATTTATTATAATTAATATACTTATATATATATATATATGGGTGTTGAGAAACACCGTGGGTGGGTGAGAGGGTTTGACCCCTTTCGGAAGGGACATGACATCTTCCTTAGTAGGTTGAGCGTCACGAGCACATGAGATGGCAAAGCAATTGAGGAAACCTGCTAAGAATTTGGTTGGCCAAGTGCCCACTGGTCATGTGGCTAGGACGAGTAAAAGCTAGGCAAGATGACTGGGGCCAACTACTAGCAAACCAACCCTTAGATATTCTTGCAGGGGATTGGGAGCCACATGTTTGAGAATCATGACCTCCCCAAGCAAATTGACTACATCCACAAGGCAAAAAGTGACCCCTGTTAGAGGTTGGAGTTAGCAGAACTGTGGCAACCATGCAAGGGGTGTTACCCCAATGATCTAAAAGCACCAAAAAATGTGCCACTTCAAGTGCAACTTTGTTGGATTGCACTTGAATCTACATAAAAACATTGGAGCAAATCTTAACTTTAGTATAAAACGAGAAATGAATATCAGTAGAACAGCCAGTGAAAACAATAGAGTTTATATCTTTCCAAATGCTAAAAAAAATTTCACCCTAAAAGCATGGCCATATTTGGGCAAATTTAGTAGGAATTCTGAGCCAATCTCTTAAGGAGACCATATGCCATGAGAAAGGCTTACGTCTAAAAGGCTTGAAAAAGTCATGAATCCTATTCCAAGCTACCTGAGCTCTAGAATAAAACCAGAAAAGGTGCTTGAGAGTCTCTTGTAGTCCACATAATGGGCAGTGAGGATTGACAGCTCCCAAAAGAGATAATCTGGCACCAATCGGAAGGCCCTGGTAGAGAATGCACTTGGCAAAATGAGCCAGCTTTGGCTCAAGAATAGCCAGCCAAATACTTTGGAACTTGCATTGCTAAGAGCCTAGTGAGGATTGGAGAAGCCATCTATGATTCAATTTAGGGGTTGCATGGAGATGTAGAGATAGCCAAGCATATCCCTTGCGAAGTCTATAGTTGTGAAATGGTGTGTTTGAGTACCATTTTCAATCCTTCCACCAACGTTTAATATAGCAAACCCCTATTTTGTGTAGCATATTGGGGGGAAATAAATTAGTAATAGTCTGGTAAATCTCCAAATCCTAATTAGAAAGTCTAAATTTCAATTTGGCCTTAGACTAGGAGAGAAAATTCTTGATAGTTTTGAAAAAAAGATCAGGCGGAGTCTTTATACCCCTGTTATAGAATTTCAAAGCATGAATTCATGGAGCCTTGGCAAGTGGTCGGTCCTGTCAATAAAGAACAAGAGACCACCAAATGGTCTTGTTGATTTGTTTTTATGCTAACAACAACAATAGAATAAAACACCAAGTATCATATTCTCTCTTGAATAAAGTCTCTCAAAGGCTAAGCTATGTGATCCAGTGAGACAACTTCAAGGTTCCCTATTCGTGATTGCAGTGGATAAACTCAGTGAATACATGTGATCTTGCTGGTAATCATAAAGGGACTTACGCAAACTTCTTGCTTCATTCAGCTTATTTCTCCTTTCAGTGTGTATGATGCATGTGCTATGTCTCAATAATAAAGAAAAGGAAAAAGATAAAGATTTAAAGAAACTAATCTAAGGTCAATGAGGCAATGATGATGCATGAATAGACAAACTCCTCAATTAACCTAACACCACTTCGCCACGAATGCCTACAACTACATGGAGTAGGTGCAATCTCCTAAGGTTAACGAATGGTTTTCAAATCATGAAATCTTATATAAGCACCCATTAGACGGTGCAGCTCAAACAAACATCCACAACCGAACTTAAGCAAATTATGACGAAGCTCAGACTAGCTTTACACAACACTTCACCAACGATGAATGTCAAAAGCATGAGCTAGGAGTTGATCAAATATTCAATACATACATGCACTACATCAATGAACTACTACTCTACTTCTAATCTATTTAGAAACATCTCTTCATTTCATCAAGATACAAGAAACCATGTTATTCCATAAGACAACACTTAACACCAAGAAAGCTCCAATGACTTTGCATTAATCTTGAGAAATATTTACAAACAATCTTCAAGTACTCTTAGAGAATTTCGAGAGTCTCTTCCTACTCTACTTCCCTATTCTCCTACCACTAACTACTAACTTCACAAATGAGGCAACAAGGCCTTTATATAGAGTTCCAGAATTACAATGAATGGCCTGGATCAATTCAAGTAGCCAAGGGCCTAGATCATGCCATCTCAGTAATTAGTTACAACAACTTGCTATTTTTAGTACATAAGAGAGGCAATGAAGGCACGTTTTCCAAGATGATAAGGATAAAATAGAATCTTTAGAGCATCTTCCACATGGGCATCCTCTTTGGCTTCTTGCTTGTTGAATGATGTGGCGAACTGTGAATAGCCTGATAATAATGTCCATGCCACGTAGGTGCCATCTTAGCAACTCTTGCATATTCCCAAATTGCATCATCTATGTAATGTCTTCGAATGTGATTGCTTTGAACTTGAACATTTGAGAATGTATCCTTGTTGATCTTGTCTTGTTCTTTTACAAGTCAGACATGTATGATACTTGTTGCTCATTTGTCTAACTCTGTAATACTTCTTCTCTTCTTGGCAGGATGTACGTTGATCTTCTTTGGATGCTTCTTTGTAGAGAGTAGTGTAGATCATGATGACATCAAGTAGGAGAGTTCTCAGAGACTTGAAGTTCAATGGATGAATGCCTTCTCTTGATGCAAATGATGAAGTGTACTTGAAGTGATCTCTTGAAGTGGTAGTATGATGTTTCCTCGCAACGACTACCTCTTGACATCATTCCTCGCTTGAAGGTGATTCTAGGCACTTGCTCCTTAGATGACTCCTTAGCTCCATCAACGTTCCTGCAACATAGAAAAACAATATATTAAACAATTGGTAAACATTTGATTTCATAGCTCAAAAAGATCATTGCCAAGCATATTCTACACTCCTCTAGCTTAGGCGCATATTTAGGTATCTGGAGGGGCAAAAGTGGACCTAGGACCAAATTGGCCTTATACTTGTCATTTCAATGATTCCAAACAATGAGAAAGACTTAGAATGCTTATCCTCCTTAAGGCGCCCACTCAAAGGTGTCATTTCATGTAATTTCCTCCTAGGCGCATATTGAGGCTTCTCCAGAGGTGAAAGTGCTTCTCTCATCACTTAATGCATTTTATGACTTCAATCACATGCTGGTATTTAAAATGTTCAATTTTGGCAAAGTGAGGTCTTTTATCATTGACTTATGTCTTTACAACTTAAGGCGTTGATTTAGGCTTATGGAGTAGGAAAATGCGCCTAGCACCCTGGGCCTTAAATTTGCCAAGTTTATGCTTTCAATCAGTTGGAAACATCTTGGAATGACCTCTCTCCCAAGGCGCTCACTTAGTGATGTAGGTTAATGTGATTTCTTTTGACACGCCAATTCAAGGTGGAAGGAATGGAAAAGTGCGCCTTAACACAGATGAATGTTTACCTCAAACTCTATCAATCCAAAACATGAAATCAAGCATAATTAACTTAGGCGCACTTTGATGGTCGCACAAGTAGAAATTGGCGCCTAAGATACTTAGCTTATTCTTTGACATTCAATGGTTTCAACTTCATGTTCAAATGCCTAGGAAACTCTCCCTTTACCTTAGGCGCCATCCTTATGATGTTAAACTTGATATTCTCTAGGCGCTGAAATTGGTTTGTAGAGATGAAGATATGCACCTAAACTACCTTAGTGAATTTGATGTCCTTAAACTCATGTGGATGCTTGTAGATGCTCATTTGGACAAGTAAAAGACCCTTCAACATTGATTCTTTCCTTCTCACCCTGAAGTGTAATTTGATGGTTGAATAGGTGTTAATTGGCGCCTTGATATGAATGAATGTTTACTTCAACTTAGGCGCAGTTTTGCGGTTGATCAGGAGTAAAATAGCGCCTTCATACTTAGCTCAGTGACTTTTCAAGATTTTTAAGTTTCAAACATTTCTTGTTGATTTTAGGTGCAAATTTGGGTGTTTCTGAATGTTATTCCATCCTAGGCGCACTTTGATGTCTCTGCAAGTGGGAAAGTGCACCTGGTCTGTTTGGGCTATTCTTTTGGTATTCTAATGGTTCCAACTCAATACACAAGTGTCTAAAGGATTTACTACTTCAAGGTGCCATCAAAATTTCAAAGTTTCAGGTCTCCTTTTGCCTAGGCGCACATAATCCATGAACAATCAATTATAAAAACAATGAATTTTTATAAAAACATAAAAACCCAAAACAATGAATTTTTGCCAATGTTACTCCAAATATCAATTATAAAAACAATGTAAATTCAATAATCCATGAACAATCAAATGCAACACATCAAAGCTTTATTGAACCTTTCAATGATAATCAATACAAATGTAATGCTTGTTGTTCCATTTATTAGACTGTCACTGTTTTATATCAGACCATATAATCATGATGAAATGTTAATCAAATCACATATAAACCCTATATCATCAATGGCAAAGTATGAGGAATGAATCTCTATACAACTGAACCTAATTGCAGCATGACATGAGCTCTATTATGCATGAAAGGCTCTATGTATCAGACCACAGTCACTGCTGTCATCATTGTTCTTGCCCAACTGAATGATATATCATATAAACTTCACAATTGCCTCCTTCTATGATGTAATGTCCCCTACGTAGCTCATCACTCCAGGGGATCAGGGTTAGTCTATCACGGGATTCCCATAGGCTAATGGCAGTGTTCAGGGAGTCAGTTTGCAGACTTACTATTTATAGTAAGTCGTGATAGAGCCAATTTCTATTTTTAGTAGGGCAGCGCAGGAGCCAGGGCACGAGATTTAGGGAGTCAAATCTTCTAGAGCTTTGTCAATTTAATATAAGTTAAATAAAAGATTTAACTTATTATATTTTGAGGTGACTTTAAGTTATGTTATAACTTAACTTCATAACATTAAGTTATAACTTAAAGTGAAAAAGGTTATGTGCCTAGGGATGGGCGCCCACTTCATCGAGGGATAAGGGGTTGTTTAAAATTTAAAATTAATTAAAAATTCCCTCAATCTTGGGCATTGGAGATGAGGAAGATAAAAGAGCAAAAAGAAGCCTCACTTGGTTTATGCTTGCTTTATGTTATTTTGCTCTGATATTGAGTTGCTCCAACATTAGGGTTTGAGCTTGGCTCTTTGGCTATGATCTTCGATTTGCAAAGATGGAAACCTTTGCATTTCACCTTTCCTCGTGTATGAGAGAGTGCATCAGGAAAGGATTGAGGAGGCTTCATCTAGGAGTCTCACCTATGCTTCCAGGAAACACATTCTGAGGAGATTTGAGCATAGAATGGAGGTAGCTTTCTAAAGTTTTGATTTACAGCTGAGGAAGAGTTGTCAAAGAATTGATTTAGAGCTTTGGAGTGGAGTTTATAGCTGTTTGTGGTGCATTTATTCTGGCCGTACACCTAGCTGCTGGCCGTACCATCTGGTGCAAGGATGTACCATTCATAAACTGCAGTTTCTTCATTTTTAGTAGCTATTTTCAGACCAGGAGGGGCCGATTTGGGCAATAGAAGACTTTCAGTCCAAAACAGAGGGAAAGGAGAGTGATTTTCAGCAGTTTTCTTGATGTCCATTTGCTGTTGCAGGCCGTACAGTGCTGGTATGAGACGTGGGACAGTCTAGCAGTCCTTTTCTATCATTTGGCTCCATCAAACTCTTCCCATCTTGGCGTTTGGAGGCTGTCTTGTCACTGCAGCGATTGGATTTAGTGTTCTTCATGCCTTGTATGAGATTTGAAGTGATTTAATGGCTTTGTAATGCTGCTACCATTTCTGGCAATAAACCAAGTTGAAGATTTCCAAGTGGGTATTTCATTTTAATTAGTTTGAGTGCATTTTATGATCTAGGTTGCCTTTAGTTTATGCAAAATAGTTGTATATTTTCTGGGTTTGTTCATATACTTCATATATCATACATGCATTGCAAAAATCAAACATGCAAAACAACTCATAAACCCTAAACAGCAGAAAAACAAAAAATACAAAAAAATCAGTCAAAGGGAAACACAGACAGAGGGGTGTATGTTACATATGCCAAGCGATGGGACTCTAGGCTTGAGCGATGGGTGTAGGAAGGTCTTCAAAGCTTCAAAATGTCTAAATGTCTTCAAAAGCTCTTTATTATCAGACCTGTATGTGACTGTAACAAAATGTCATCTGTTGTAGCATGCCCAGTTTGCATCAAAACCTTAATTTATCACCTCCTTATGCAAGCGATGGATCATCCAATGCATCAAATGTCTTCACAAATCATCCCATGATATGATGTTGATCATAAAAACCCTGTATAAAAATTTATCAGCTGACAGTGATCAATTTTAGATCATGAACTTGTTGATGATGTTTTCTTGACAACAACGACATTAGAATAAAACACCAAGTGCTCTATCCTCTCTTGAACAAAGCGTCTCGAATGCTAAACTACGTGATCAAACAAGAACGCTCCAAGGTTCCTTGTACGTGATTTGCAATGAATAGCCTTGGTGGTGTGATGTGATTTGCTGTGTCACAAAGGGACTTACGTAGAATTGTCATCTCTCCATTCAAATAAGTTACTCTTTCCTTGTGAAATGGAACTTCTGATCAACTATGAAAAGAAAAGGCAAAAGGCAAGAGTTAAGAAGGCTAATCTAAGGACAATGACATGATGAACGATGCTATGATAGACAAATTTCCCTTAAAAAACCAATTTTCACTTCGCCATGACGAGCAACAACTACATGAAATAGGTGCAATCTCCAAGGGATAAACCAAGGACTTTCATATCATTGACACACTCCAAAGTACCCACAGCTGGCGCAACTCGAAAGAGCATCAACAATCAAACTATTTGCAAGATGTGGTTCAGGCTAACTTTACATGATGACTTACCATCGACAAGCCATCAAAAGTATGAACCAACGGGAATTCATCAAATATCATTGCATATATCCATTACATCAATGAACTCTATCTACTTTATCATCTAAACTACTTGGAAACACATCTTCGTCATATTCAAGAACTTAAAACCTTGCTAACATTTCAAAGCCACAAGATCACCATGCAAAACAACAACAATGAGCTTGTATTACTTTTGAAGTGTGTCATTACAACAATCTCATGTCTCTCTTCATGACTTTGAAGAGCTCCCTCTCTACTCTACTCCTACTTGATCTCTACTTCTAATCTCTAATCTCCTATATATTGTTTTTTTCAAATGAGAGTAGTGAGCCTTATATAGAGCTCAAGAATTACAACGAATGGCTCATATTGATTTAGCAATCAACGGCCGAGATTGAGACAACAAGGCAGTTTGTTACAAAATTTGCTTTTTTTAGAACATGAAAGAGCCAATGAAGGCACAATTTCCAATGTGATAAGCATCTTTGGAGTATCTTTATGGTGGGCCTTCTTACATGGCAGAATGCGATTGGCTTGATGATGTGTACATGCCACCTCAGCATCTTTGAATGAACCATTGTGATTCACTTCATGTTCAATTTACTTAGAATATTTTCTTCTTGTTGTCTTGATGTAACTCATGGATCACTTTGATGATCATGCTCATCTCTCATCTTGTGATGTTGTTGTGCTTGTGCAGGATCATGCCTCTGGACAGTTGCATGGACTCACGGAGTAGACTAGTACCTGATGAGAGTTCTTCTTGTCTGGCACATGATATATGAGCTTCTGGATGATTACCTCCTTCAAGATGTGCGTGGTGAAGTGACAACCTTCCACTGATCCTCACCTCGAATGGATGATGCTCTTGATGATGAACTACACTTGTAACCTTGATCATCTTAGACTAGCTCCCCTCCACATGGCGTCGATGTCTTCCTCATCCAGACATACGAAGTCTTCGAAATAAGATAAACTTGATGTTGGAGCTCTCCTCCATGTGGTGATGATGACAAGTTTCAGCAACATTCCTCCACCTTCAAAGCTTCTTATGTATGAGCTCGCGCCATTCACCTCCTTGGATCCTTCATCACCTACAAGAAGAAACACAACAAATTAAAACAAATTACGTTCACCTTATGTATATGGGATTAAAACAATGAATTTTAAGCAAAAATCAGAATTTTGGAAAATTTGATCTTGAAAGATACTTGAATTTTTAACTTTTTTTTTTTTTCCTTTGAAAGCTGCTACTCCTTTCTGCAGATCAGGATTAGGATTGTATTTGTTTTGATGCAGATTTAAACCTTCCTTTATACCAAATACTGCCCTTTACTCAAAGCAGGTCGGCCTTTGAACATTTTCCATGCTCACATGTCAATAGCGCCCAGCTTGGGCGGGTTTGGAGGGTGTAGCTGGATAGTTTCATGCGGAGATGATGTTGTCCACATGAAAGGGCTAAAGCCGCCCAGGAAGGGCGGGACTAGGAAGCTAGTAAGGATTTTTAGAACTTAAGCATTTTCTAGCTTAGTTTTAGGAACTTCAAGGCTCCTCACTTACTTCCATGATAATTTAGCTTCCTTTGAATGCTATAGAAGCTTGGGCGGATTTAGAGAAGGTGTATGGAGAATTTCATGTGAAAAGAGATGTATGATAGTGGAAATCTCTTAACAAGGTGGTCCCGAGAGTGCATGCATGGAGTTTATAGCTTGCAGCACTTTACACTTTTCTAGACTTGATTGCTTCATTCGTGAAATGCCTCATTTTCATCCATGCATTGATTTCACTTTGCAAATTCTATGGTTTTTACTCTGAGCGGCTTTAGGAGCATTATATGGAATGTTTGCTGTGGAACAAGATACAGTCCATGACTTCTTCTTGAGACTGCCTATGCAGGGCGGGTTGGAAAGATAGATGTGGAATGTCCTTGTTTTGACAACTCTCACTTGGACTTTTACTTAAAATCCTTCATGTGTGATCTGAATTTGCAAGTTATCCATGTGTTTGTGCCTTCTTCTCTCCTAGGCGGGTTTGAGGTTAGTGCATGGAGGATGTCATGTGAAGACATGAAATTGTCCGAATGGAGGGTCTAAAGCTGCATAGGAAGGGCGGGTTTCAAGGGTAGGCTTGGATTCTTCACTTCTAACCTTCATTTGATGCTTGTTTCCTCCTCATGATTTCTCCTTGTTCTTATCTCCTTGTAAGGTTTCATTTCTATACATTCTTAGGCGAGGTTAGAAGGCAGATCTGAAATGTTTGATGGACTTATCCTTATGTCATGGTGGAGTCTACCTAAGCTAAGCTGCCTTGAAGATGTTGTATGGAGTGCATGATGTGAAAGAGGTGAATGAAAGCGAGAGTTTCTTAACAAAATAGTCTTGAGAGTGTGTATGGATTGCTTCCCTTAGCTCATTCATCTCCACATGAAGACCTTCTCTCCAACACCCTTAAGACTCAAATGATGCTTCATGGATACTAAGTGATGATGTTATCCACCTATCATGATGAAAACTGCCTAGGAAGGGCAGGTTTGGATAGGTAGTAAGGATTACTTCACTTAGAGCATCTTAAACCCTTCCAAACATATCAATTCATTAATCCCTTCTTACCAATTGCAGTGTCTTCACTCTAGGCGGCTTAGGGGGCAGTGTATGGACTATTTCATGTGAAAGAAGGCATTATCCACAGACACCCCTTGAGGCCGCCCAAGTAGGGCGGGTTTGAGGGTACCCCTTGGATTTTAGCTCAAAATGGTATGCACTTTCATCAACACTTCATGATCTCCTTGCATTTCAACTTAGAATATTGTAAACTTTGTAAGTTGTTCCTTGGGCGGGTCTAACTATGTTGTCTGGAGAGTGTGATGTGCAGGAGGTAGCATAGTCCAAGCATGGAGCTCAAGGCCGCCTAGCAAGGGCGGGTTTGGAAGAGATGTCTGGATTTTGTCACTTAGACACTTCTCCTTCCTTAAAGTGACTATCTCCTTTCCTTGTGATATCATCTTGGCTATACTTAGCACACAAACCTTGCTTATTGCATGATTCTTCTCCCTGGGCAGTTTTGAAGCAAGTGTCTGGAGAACTTATTATGTCAGGAGACATTGTCCACAAAGGCCTCTTGAGGCCGCCCAGGTAGGGCGGGTTTAAGGATGATCTTTGGATTTTCATTCCAAACTCACTTAATGCCTTCAAAAACCTTCAAATCTCCATCCAACTTAATCACCTTCTAATGTTTTGTGTTGAAACACTTTGAAATTTGCACAATCTTACCTAGGGCAGGATTGGACGAACTGTCTGGAGTGATTGATGTGGAGGACGGGAAATTGTCCACAGGAACCTCTTGAGGCCACCCAAGTAGGGCGGGTTTGAGGGTACCCCTTGGATTTTCATTCAAACTCAATTAATCCTCCTAAACTTTCAAGTTTCCATTGAAATATCTTCACCCTCTAGTGCTTTATACTTAAAAACCCTTCAAAATTTGATCATTCTCACCTAGGGCAGGATTGGATGCATTGTGTGGAGAGATTGATGTGCAGGAGACACTATCCAAGACCACCATGTGAAACCGCCCAGGAAGGGCGGGTTTGGACATGCCCCTTGGATTTTCACACTTAAAGCATTTCATTCATGTCAATCTACATCGTTTCACCTCCTAAATGTTATCTTCTTCATCCTTCCTTAAGAAAACTTACAAATCATGTCATCTAAACCCTTGGGCAGTCCTGGAGGCAGCAGGTGGAGAGTTTCATGTGACAGGTGACATTGTCCAAGACCCCCTCCTGAGGCTGCCCAAGTAGGGCGGGTTTGGACATGACCCTTGGATTTTGACTTGAAACTTACTTGAACTCAATCCTTGCCTACAAACCATCACATCTCAGTGCTCTATGCATGCAAAAACTTCAACACTTAACCATTTTCCTCCTAGGGCGGGTTTGAGAGCAATGTGTGGAGGAAGATGTGGCAGGAGACATTGTCCATCACTCCCTCATGAGGCCGCCCAGCATGGGCGGGTTGAGAGGTGATGCATGGAATTTACCTTGAAAAGCTCTTAAAAACTTGCAACCTTCTCTCCTATTTGCAAACTTTGCTTGAAATTCATCATTTCTCAATGCCTTAAGCTTGAAAACCTTCTAAACTTGACCATTTTTTCCTAGGGCGGATTTGAGGGTTCTATCTAGACAAATGCATATGCAGGAGGCTGAGTCCATGACCTCATGCCAAGGTCGCCCAATCTGGGCGGGTTTGGAGGTGAGGCATGGAATTTTCATCAAAATCTTAGTTTTAGACTCCGTCATCACTTCCCAACTCCTTTCAATCGGCCAAAACTCGTGAAAATATTCTAACTTTCCCTGGGCGGTTTTGAGGGTGTTGTCTGGACAAGCTCTCCTGATGGTGAAGACACTACCCAAGAGGACCTTGTGAGGCCGCCCAGTCTAGGCGGGTTTGGACATGGAGTGAGGAATTTCTTGCCTTAGTCAAATTTTGGATTTCCTAAATGGAAGTATATTGAAAATATGTTTAAGTATAAGTCAGATATTGAGTTTCTTATACTTTAAATATTTATCAATATACTTCCAGGATGTTTGAGATAGGTCCTGGATCCATAGGATTTAGCATGCAGATACTAGATTTCTGAGGATCCACCAGATTTCAGACTATGTCATTTTTTCAGGATTTTCAGGATATCAGACTAAGTCATTTTCAAGGTCTCAGTGACATGCATCAGGATGAAGGCATATAGACCTCTTGGCAAGAAACTGTTGAGACTTGGATACACAACACTATCAAAATCCTACCAGCTCATAGGAAAACTAAACCTAAAGCAAAACAAGGATAGAAAGCAAGAAAAAAGAGGGGGTCCCCATTTGCAATGGGGCGATGTGTGATTACATCACAACAGAACTCTTGACAAAAATCCACTCAATCACTCCAATACTTGAAAATATCTACCTTGGTTGATCTTCAGTATGACCAAGGGTTTCAATAGCATATAAACTTCACTTCAACTCTCACTAAACCAGATTCATCAATTATTGCAAATTGAACTCCAAGAGCTCTATTTATCCTCTCCAAAGATTGGTGCTCCTCGACTTGGATGGTTTGGAATGTGATTTGGATTCCACCAATGATATATTTCCTCTTTGATCAATTTTAAATGCATTGAACTCATAAAACAATCATTTAAAATCCTTTTAGCTGAAATTGAATGTTTTCTCCTTCAAATTCACTTCCACATGCAAGTTGATCATCTCCCTATGACTGGCGGTTGGATGAAGAGCTGTTTTTCATTTAAATTTCTTTGTTTAGCATTTAAAATTGTTTTCTTTTCTTGGCTGGCCAATCTTTCCAGCTGGGCGATCCTTAACCACCTTTGTTATCATTTAAAATCTTCCTTAATTCTCATCGATTCATGATAATTCCTTGGACGAATGGCACTTGGTATTGAATTTTGAAGTTCCTTGCATTTAAAATTTTATTTGCTCCTTAGCTGGCCAATTCCTTCTTTAAGCGCTTGCATTAAATAAAATCTTCATCTTGCTTGGAATTGATCCCAATACCCATCGACTAGCATTTGATAATTTATTTTAGCATTTAAAATCTTCTTTTCCTCATGCGCCAATTCTCCTAGCCGTTGGAATTGCTTTCAATGAATTTCATTTATTTGGCACCTCTTCCCATGGCATTGATCCCCTAGGATGGCCGGTTGACTTCAAGACTATTCAAGTGAACCACGATCCAATGCATTTGTTCTAACTTGAACCTATACTTCCTTGGCGAATGCATTTTATCCAACCATTGGCACAATGACCAATATCACAAATAGGTCCCACCTGGAGTCGATCCATATGATAACAATGATAACATCTCATTCCATCGATTGACACAATCTACTATGCAAAATTCCACCTTGACAAAGTTATCACATGAGCAAATAGATATTGGACAAATGTAATTAAAGATTTCATTTGTCATTATTCACTTGGCAAAACTCAATCAAAACACTAGTTGAGCCAACATTCCGGTTCTCCATGTATAGAGAATAAGCTCAAACTAGAAAACATAACTTAGCTCAAAATGGGGACATTACAAAAACCCTAAAGCAAAAACAAAGATAAAAAGTGAGAAAAAGGGGGTTCCCATTTGCAATGGGGCGATGTGTGAAAACATCACAACAATATGGAGACCGAGAACCTTCCAAGACTGACATCCATTAGGCACTCCAATAGAAATGTAGTGTCTAATCAAAATATTCTAGGCTTCATTTCCTTCAAGAGTTCTAATTATCCATTTAGCACATAGTGCTAAACCCTGGCATTGGATTGAAATCAATCCCAAGCATCTAAAATCATGAGGGAGGCAACAGAAAACCCAAGCCACACAATAGAAGCCTTTGGTAGTATTTATAGAGACCCATAGAAAGTCGCTTAGAATTTTTTTCAACCTTCAAGTAGGAATCTTTAGAAGGAACCCAGCAGGAAGAGTAATAGACATGTGTATCAACTGAATTAAACACAACCTGAAATTTCCTTACCGAGCAAAGGGGAGTACTAATTCAAAAAGCCAATTTCTTCTCAATTCTAGCAATAACTGATTGCCTCAAGGTAGAAGGAGAAGCTTGGAAGGCAAAAGGAATGCCAAGGAACCTAAAAACTCCCCCATGATCAATCCATTTCTAGCCATAGGAATCTAGCCAAACAGGTTTGTTTAAAATAGATTGTCTATAACATTGAGTTTTTTGTCATTGAATACTTGACCCGAGACCTTACAAAAAACATTCAAGCATTGCAAGGCCTATTTGATTTTCTTCCTCCAAGAGAGTTAGGAAAGAATCATTTGCAAAGTGACCGTTGACGAGCTACTCTATGGAATTGGGCAAGGAAATGCCTTTAACTACGTTCTATGAAACAACATCAAGCACATAGAGAGCCAAGGCCAAAGGGTAGCCTTGGTGGATGGACCAAAAACGTCCAAATGAAGGAGATTGTTGGTCATTAATGGTAATGAACACAAAAGCATCAACAAAGAGCATTTTTACTGAATGCACAAATTGGTGACCAAATCCTCAAGTTTGAAGCATAGCAAGAATAAATGGCAACTCAATGCAATCATAATCTTTGGCTAAGTCAATCTTAATAAACATGACTTGTTGTTGAGAACATCTGGCCCATTCAATTCCTTCCTAGACCACAATGATATTATCAAGAATATACGTGGATTTGATGAATTTAGTTTGATTGGGCCAGACAATTTGAGGAAGAAGATGGCGAAACTTCAAAGCAAGTGCCTTGGTAATGATTTTGTAGGAGACATTGAGCACAATTATCAATCTCCAGCTACAAATCACCAAACTTTGACCTATGAACTTTATAATTCCTTTGTTTATAAAATTTCCTAAGGAATTGGAATAAAAAGCTTCAAAATGACTTTATGAAGGTCTTCACTAACCAATTCCCAAACTGCTTTATAAAATTCACAAGGAAAGCCATCACATCAAATGGCCTTATCATTGGCCATAGAAAAGACAACTTCTCTAAGGTGGCCTTTGGTGAAAATCTAATCACAGAAGACTTGTTGGAATTGAGAGACCTACTAGGGAATAACACTCAAGGACTGTCGCAGAGCAGTGTCTTGTTTAGAAGCAACATCTTAAGCTGTGAAGACTTGTTCATAGTGATGAATGAAAGCCTAAATAATATCAGGCAATTCAATCAAAAGATGCTAGCCTTCTCTAATTTTTTTGACTTGAAAAGTATGACAAGAGTGCAGGACCTAAAAAAACTCCTTGGAAACTTAGTTGCCAATCATGAGCTAGCGAAGCCTAGCTTTAATTTGTGCTCCTCTAATAGTGTGGTTGTCAGTGATTTGTTTTTGTTGTCAAAGCTTAGCACCTCTGAGCTACAAGGCAAAAGCAAAGGATTGGGCATCCAAAGCAGCCATGGCTTGGCAAATCTCCCTGGTGGTGGCCTCATACAAGCAGCAGCGGAATCTAGCCAGCTAGAGGCCATTTATGTTAAGGAAGCAGGATGTACATTGGAGGGCACCATTCCACCAATCAATATAGCCTGTATGATATGAAGAACGTGGCTCCAGATTCCACACACATCAGATATGCGCCAACATGGGCTAATGAGTTAGCAGATAACTGTTAAGGAAAGAACTGTGGATGCTTAGCCTTGGGAGTAGCAAACTGTCATTCAATGCAAAACCATATGGAAAAGTGATCAGAAAAGACAATGTCCTGTAATAGATGGGAGCAACTAGCAAATGAAAAGAAAGATTGCACTCACAGCATGGCTCTATCAAGCTGTTTCTACACTTTGTAAGAGCTGGCCCTCAAATTGCTCCATTTAAACCATTGCATATGATCATGGTGGCGGCTTATGTCACAGGGTTAGCTGCATTTCAATCATAAAGTTTGAAATCCAGCGAACTTCAAAAAAATTCATTGTAGTTCACCCTAAAATTCGTACCAAAAGGGCCCTTTAAAAACAAAATTAAAAATGCATTTTCTATTAGGGTTTTTTAATTATTTTCAATATAAAAAGCCCTAGCAACATGAAAAACATACTGCGGGCTTCCCTGATAATTCACGAGTGTTTATATGATATTCGCTGGATCGTTGGCTGCTCGCAGTGTAAGTTTAACTCTGGCTGCTTATATGCTTAATCCCTCCCCTGCAAGCAAGGAGTCCGATGGCGGACTTTGTGATGCCATGTGGCGTGAATGTAATCACGGAGAATTTTTCTGTGCCTCTCTTTGCACAATCCGAGAACTTCTCAAGGCCTGGTTGGCCCATCCCCAAGCCTTGGCCCAATCGTTTAGTCCTCCATATTCCTTCCTATCTTGTTGCTGATTAGGCTCCTCCTTGTCATCTATTTAGTTCTCTGTATTCATATCCGAACCCCAGTTGCAGTGACCAATATGCTTGAGACTTGGCGCCGATTCATACACATCTTTTAGTTTCCTTCTTTTTGTTTTTATGTTTCTATAAAATAATTCTTTTTTTTCTCTTATATTAAAATTTATTATTTTAGAATTTTTTTTGGGGGTAGATGAGTTGTGACCTTTTGGGGGTCACTCCCTTTGAATATAGTAATTTGAAAAAAATCAGAGTGGTTATTCAAGAAGAGAGTCATACTTCAAAATTTTCTTTATATGGGATAATTTTATTAAAGTTTCTAAAAGCTAAGTAAAAGCATAATACAAATAAAAACCTAGGGTGCCTGGGCTGGTGACGTCGCTCCCTAGTGGGCACCTGTAAGATTGTCTTCTTCCATCTCCGCTTCCTCGTCGTTGGATGCCTCCGAAGCCATACTCGAGGCCGCATTGAAGTCCATCGAATCAGTAATGCCGGTGATCATCTTCATGAAACCTACCCATGTCTTTGCTAATGCTCATTTCTCCTCCACGCTCTTGTCCACAAACTCTATAATGAGCGAAGCCCAAGGGTCGTTACACATGTAGGATTGGCACCCAAACACCACAACCCATTCTGTAACCTACACCACACACCGCATTCTCCAAGTCTTGCGAAAGGCCACAACACCATTAGGGCTTTATCTACACCCTCGCCACTTCCTTCACCACTACAATTGGCTCCCCTAAATCGAGACAAACACCAACCACCATCGAAGAGATGTCGGTATTTACATGGTAGTGATGCTTGGATTCCATGAAAACCTCACCTAGGACCATCTATGTTGCTTACAACCGGAAGGGTGAGCTAATCGTGAGGATTTTCTTGAGCCTGAGCTCTAAATGGACCCCAAGAAAGTGACTTGTCATATCTTCGCCCTCAAACAAATTGTTGTGTCCATGATTGGCTCCAAAGTTGAAAGGAAGAAGAATAGCATTTCTAACTCCCAAGAACAATTTAAGTGGCTTGTGGGTAAAAAGCCGCTAGACGACATAAGGTGATGCAATCTTCTCCCATTCATAATGACTCTAATCAAAAAATGAGATCCATCCAGGCTCTCAATCTCTTCTAGACCATGGGCATACTATACAATGATAAATTACACGTGTGCCACTTGATGAAGTATCTCGAAGTGATTAGGTCATCGCTGATGTGGAATTGATCTTCCATGTCAATAGCTACATTGGAGAGGCGATCCGCATCGGTATTCGCTTCACAGTAGATGTAGTCAAATTTATAATCTTCCAACACCCTAAGCTCAAGCTCATCCCAAGAAAGTTCCAGAATATTATGAATCCTTCAATTTGGGGTACTCTTATGCTTGATGACATTGATGATAATTTGGGAATCACCCTCTATGTGGCCCTTGTGGAAGCCCTGTCTGTTGCAAGTTTGAAGGCCCAAAAGTAGTGCTTGCGCTTCGGCCTCGTTGGTGCCATCTTTGAGTTTCATCATTGCTTCAACCAAGGTCTTCCCTTCATGGCTCCTGAGAATACAACCAGCTTCAGAGGCCCCAGGATTGCCCCTAGATGCATCGTCAAAGTTCATCTTGATCCTGCCCACCTCTAGAGGTCTCCACTTGACCTATGTGTTAGATTTAGGGCACACAACTGAGGGGGGGGGGTGAATCAATTGTCCAAAACTTTCTCCAATTTCACACTTAAATCCTCTCAGTGATTAGCAGTATATTAATCATAAAACAAAATGCAACCAAATAAAAAGCAGAAACTTATCAACACATGAGACACCAAGATTTTGACGTGGAAAACCTGGTTAAGGGAAAAACCACAGGGTGATTAACCCAAGATTGTATTCTCTGTTAGAAGAATATAAAGAACAAATGGCACATGCCAATTAGGGCTCACTGCCTGAGCACACTGCTCACAAGAGGCTCACTGCATACAAGAGACACACTGTCTACAAAGTAACAAGTATTACAAACTTGAACTGGAGAATAGCATCTTTACCATGCTTGGATCAGTTCCATTTAGGCCCAAAAACTTCTGCTCTGCCTTTCGCTCTCTTCTTCGCTACCACTCTCATCACCGTAGGACACACTTTGAAATGACTTTACAATCCTTTATTTATACAAGGCATCGACTTAGGAATAATCATCTAAGTCGGCAAACATCTATAAGATCATCCGCAAGATGTGTAATACATCTGGTTGGCCAGTCTCAGGAAGAACACCATCATCCGGAGGTTATTCTTCAATTGTGAGCTCTAACTCCAATGTGGACCACCAACATGAACTGAACACGATCCTAAGACCACCACAAGATATCCTGAAACACCAACAACATCCATACTTCATCTGTTTACTAGAATCCTTCTCTCCATCCGGAACATCAAGAACACAGTCTGTCATCACTGTTACAGAAGAACAGATGCTTCCAGACCTTCAAGCCACGAACCAAACTAGTTAACACTTCTCAGAGACTTCCTCAACACTTCCTCAAATCCATAGAATAGGACAATACATTTCCGGATCTCACCGGACCTATCTGTGTTACTTTGTCACCTCTAAACATCTGTCGGAACTGGTTTTACTTGAGCGGCCATAACTTCTTCATATCTTCATGCGGACCTCTAAAATCTTTGCTGGAGTATTTTAAGACTCATATCTACAAACCCTTTGAACCGCAACCTCTGATAGTCATCTTAACTTGGATCTTTACCTTACTGTCTTCACTGTTCTTCTTTGTCCCTGATATGACTAATTTTCTCAATATCCTCAGTACATAGCTCATCTAATCCTTGTCATTTTTGTAATAGAAGTATGTTGACATCAATGACAACACCAGTTAGACCCATACTTGCAACACTATGTCCCATCTTTCTATGAATGATTAGCCCTAAAAGCTCTTTGAACAAGGGGGCGTTCAACCCCCATTTTAGAATATTTAATTATTAAATATAACATCATATATATTTACAATATTTAAATTAAAAAATTTAAATTTATTTATATTTTAATATTTTTAAATTTATTATAATATATTTTTTCTTATATTAAAAAATTTACAAATATATATTAATCAAATTTAGTCATAATTTTTTTTCAAATTTTATCTTTGTCAAACTTAATTCAAATTTTATTTTTGTCCAACTCGAACACTAACCCAAACCTTGTGATATAGGTGGTGGTCCAAACTAGGATCAAAAAGCCACAATTTATTGTGCATGTAGTACTAGGCTATGCCTCAACTGTGGAGTGGAGCGTATAGGCAAAGCCTCACATTTAGCACTAGCATATTTATATTTATCAAGAGCTTCTAGAAGGATTTCTCTTGATCTATTTTAGATAATTTTTTTAAAATATAAATATGCTAGTTAAAAAATAGCTCAATTTAAAATTAATATAATAATATTAAATAATATTTCTAATAAAATTTATAAATTAAAATAATAGTCTTAATATTTTAAATACCAACTAATTAAATAAATATATAATAATATAAAACTTCATAATTTTTAATACTAAAATAAAGAATATAAAAATATTTTTTAAAAAAATGTGCATAATCTCATAAAAATATATAATTAATCTTCATTTACATAAAACATCTAACTTTCTAATAGTTACACTTTTATTTATGATTAGAGAAATTAAAATTTTAAAAAAAAATATAGTGAGTTAAAAAAAAATTAGTATACCAATCATTCAATTAAAAATAATTTAATGTGGAGATGTATCAAAGAAATCTAAATTTAATAAATATAAAAAGGTATTAAAATGTGTTGCATGGTATTTGGCTACAGTTCATATAAAGAGTTTAAGAAGAAGAAAGAAGAATAGAACGTGATCTTGTCATTTGGCATTTGTATTTTAATTCTAAGATGGCAAAGATAGTGTGTATTGGGTTTGTGGTTGTATTATTGATTGGTGTAATTTGTGGAGATTTGTAAAGTGATGAAAAAATGTGCAACTAGTCCCTGTCTTCAATTTCTAGAAGGGGAAGGGAACCAGGCTCCCGATGGTTGTTGTAACAATGCTAAAATAGTTCGTGGGAATAGTCATAAGTGTTTGTGTCTTTTGATAAATGACACCTATAGCATTCCTTCTAAAAGGATTTCTATTAACCACAGAAGGCTTATTCAATTGCCCACTCTATGTGAAGAGATGGGAAAACTCTCTAACTGCATAGGTTAATTCTAATGTCATCTCTATTTTTTAAGTTTTGATTATTTGTAACATAAAACCGGGCATAAGTTAAAAAATAGTAAAAATACAATATTTTTCTTTACTTCTTACTTTATTAAAGAACATGTTTAACTAGAGAATTTAATTTTCCCCATTGTCAACTATGGGTTTGTCACTATGCTATTTTAATGACAGCCTTGAAAAATTGTGCTATTGTAATGACATGCTTGAAAAGTTGAAATTAAACCCACATTCAAAATGATGGGCATTGAAATCTTGTATGCCATTAAAAATAGATGGTTATAGCCAAGTCAGCTATCTTCCATATAATTTAGGCGAACCTAGAAAAATAGAGGTGAAAGTAAAACATAAATAAAAAATTTGGGTGCAAACTGAAAATCTAAGTTGTTCTCGTGTCTATTTCTCAAATTGATAAATTAAAAAGAAAATGATACGTAGTTTTTTAAACCTTAAATTTGACCTTATATGTATTTATGTAAATAAGAATTGACGTTTGTTGGTTATTCGGTAGCTCTCTTGAACTTATCTCCATTTTCTCCAGACATTTTTGAAACGGGCCACACCTCTTGTCCATCATGTGTTGTGTTGGGTCTTTCTCTACGAACTGGCAGAGGGTTTACCAATTCCAATGCACAGGTAGATTTGGCCAATAAATATAGGAGGTTGCGTGAGCTACCTCCCCTTCACTTTTGGTTCTGCCGCACCAAGGGGGATATCCCTATAGCTAAAGATTCAACTTTGACTCACCCAATGATATAAAGGTTTAGCTTTACAACAACAGGCAAAATACTCCATGTGTGGACCAAGATTTTTGTGTGATAAATGACAAGATTGGTAGTGTTCTTGGACATATCTAACTGGTTATGGATGAGAGTATGCAGGGGTCCTAATTCTACTCCTACAACTAACAAGTTGGAATATGAAATAATTTGTTTTATATTTTGGATGCAAGACAGAGGGTTTTGGATCATAACTACTACACAAGAAACAGACTAGTGCCTATCTCAGGGCAAGGAGTCAACTAGACGTATACAAGAAAATGATTTGCATTTGGCATTCAAGTTTCAAGGGGTTAGGACTGGTATTTGCCTTACAAACACCACCCAAGAATGAGTATTCATCTATCTCTACTTACAAACATCCCTGCTGCCATACAATCTTCTTCATACTTAACCTAAAACAGTTTAATCCACTCCTTGAATGGAAGTTAGAGATCAAGCATGCAATACATCAAATCTATATCCTAAAATCTTAGTAACCCTTAGCAACAAGATTCAAAAGAAGGGATGCATACAATAAATGGAGACAAACAACTAAACACATGTAAAGAAGCATTTTTCATATACACACAACATGAAACTGAACATGTATGCAACATGCATTCAAAATGCAACTCATAAACTCCAAAAGAAATAGAACAGCCAAGAAATGCTCTGTTTTTCGTTATTTCTCCAAAAAATCCAAGTCTTCAACCCCCGAAAAATGAGTAACACAGTTCTCCTATATAGCAAGAACGTGTACTCAGCAATTAATTACAAGGTTAACTCAAAATTTTGCCAAATACACTGCACCATGAAAATGGCGCCCAAAATAATGAATGTAGCCGGCAGAGGAAGAAGAAGGGAGCAGGTGAACTCGGGAAACACGTAGCCGAATAGAGATTTTCTCATTAAAACTGGTAGCTGGCTTGTCTCTTCGACCCATACCTCTGGCAAACCTGCCATTAATGGCCAACCTACCCGCGGGATACAGCAATGGTTCGCGTGTTTCCTTGAAATTTCTTCCCACCTAAAATGCGACTGCGGATGCAAAGAAATCCTACCTTCCTCGAGCATTCAAAACAGGGCTGTCGATTCATTTCATCCTCTCCAAAATCTGCGGCTTCAATTCATACTAACTGGTCCTCGACCAATGAGAACACACCACGCAAGCGTCTTTTCCTTTTTGACTTTTCGCAGCATGAGCATACATTTTGCCTTTTCGCCCTTTTTGCCTTTGTCGCCTTTTGCACATTCAAATCTTTTGTAAATGCAAATGCATATACATACAACTCCCTTTTTCAACCTTTAAATCCTTGTATAATGCAGTTGTATGTAAGATTGCATATGCATACAATCAACCTTCATACAAGGTGAGGACTCCAAATCGTTACGAATCAAATTGAAATTGCATTCGGGTTCAACGTTGTAACTTCATTCTTTGCATCTTACCTTGTACCTTGCATATACATACAACATAGATTCCAGCATAGTTGTCAATCAGATTGAAATTACCTTTGAAATCTGGCTTGTATCTCCCGTTGTATATCGCATATACAATGCGTAACATACAACCCGCGGACTCCAACCACTTATTCGCCATAACATATTCTCCTTTCGCGTCCGGGTTGTATCTCTTCTTCCTTGCATTTTGACATATACAAGCACTTCACCATACAAACTATGGACTTAACGTTGAATTTGCCAAATTTGATTTGCCAGTCAGGTCTGCCTTGTATAACGCTTTGTATATGACCCTTGCATGTGCCGACATACAATGCAAACATACATACAAGGAAAACATACAATCACCTTTGCCTGTATCAACCAGAATGCATATTCATTTCGGGTTTGGGCCCTGTATCTTAGGAATGTATATTCCCTTGTATATGCGATTGTATGTGCAAAGATACAATTGCATATACATGCAATTAGTGGACCCCATCTTAGTACCTAACCTTTGCACATTGACTTTGCACATTTCCCTTGTATGTGACCGACGATGTATCATTTGCTTTGTATGTGGCGAATGTATAAGACCCTTACATCTTTTCCTTTGCATGTGCATCAGGCTATCGCTGAGACTGTTGCATGAATCACCAATACACATTGTTTCGCCGATGATCCCCCATACATTGACTTTGCATATCGCCTTTGTATGTGCGGACCCCTCCACTGCTTAACCAGATTTGAATCTATTTGAAATCCGCGTTGTATCTACCCATTGTATATCGAACATACAACAACAACATTCATGCAATCATTTTGATACAACAGCAGAATCTAACCTGGAATATGCGATATACAACCACAGAATATTCCAAGAATGCATCTGAATGCCAAATACAAACCTGATATGCATACAACTAATTTTTCACTTTTATGAAGCCGTTTGAACTTCTTTTTTGGGCCCGCCAATGTACATTCGCGTTTGCACATTCAAATGTACATACAAATAGCGATGCATATACAAAGAAACATACATACAACCGGAGGCCGAGGGACTTAGAAATTTTTTTGGGTTTCACTGAAAAGGCTTACAAATGAATACCTGAAACCCAAATACTAGGTGGGCACCACCATTGGCTCTGTCTGGGGATGTGTTGGTGCCTGCATAAGTATTTAGGTTTCAAGCATTTAAATATGCAGGCCCCTTCCCAAAAAATCCAAAAAATTCTAACACTTTTGGCCTCTGCAATGTTAAAAAATGCAAAAAATAGTTAAAATGCATGTCACTTTGTATATACAAGGCTGCTTGTATATACAGGCAGGTCAAATATGCATTGGTGGGTCAGAAATCTCAATCGATCTTTGAAAAAATGAATTATATGCATTTTTGAATGCATATCGGGCTTAGCAAAGGTGCTATACAAGAGGGAATCTTTCGCAGCTTCCTGGGAATATTCGCTGCTTGTATATCAGCTCCGCTTGTATATTGGGCTTGTATGTCTAAACATACATCGGCCACATGCAATGAAAAATATACAAGGGTGGAATATGCATTGAAGATTCCTTGTTTGTATGTTCGCATTTGTATATTCGACATACAAAGGGGAATGTGCAAGGGAATGTACATTGCAGATATACAAAGGGGAGCACACATGCATTTGCTTCAGCAGTAGAGATACATTTGGTAGGGCCCAAGGAGATATAAGGCGGAATGTATATGCATTATACATTCGTGCGTATGCAAATGGACAGGTGCAAGGTGGATGCAGCCAAAGAATTAATAGTATTTGAGAAATATTTTGAAATCTGCCTTTGTATGTTTGGGATTGTATATTCCAAATATACAATTGAATGTGCAAGCAAAATATACAAAGGAAAAATGTACAATACCCGGATGCGGAGGGATTATATATTGCAGTGGATGGATTTTGAAGTCCGCGGGTTGTATATCACGTTTGTATATGCGATATACAAAGGAAATATACATTTGATAAGATACAAGCTAGATTTCAAAACGGATGCGACATGTTTCATAATTTTTGAGGTCCGTGCCTTGTATGTATGAGGTGCTTGTATATGCTGATATACAATGTGATAGGTGCAAAAGGAGGATGCAAGCCAGACCCGAATTGAATTTCAATTTGTTCTAAACAGGGTTGGGGTCCGCCTTGTATATCAAACAGTTGTATATGCATTTGCTCTTGCATATATAAGGGATTTTGAGAGGCAAATAAGCAGGCAATTTTACATGCATTTGATTATGCATGTACAAGGGTGAAAGAGGCAAAATAGGGAAAGGGAAAAGTCAACGATGGAGGCGCAGGGTGCCTACATGGTACATTCTCATTGGTGGGCGACTTTTTAGCATGTTTTGGAGCCATTAATCTTAGCGATGGAATCAAAATCGACGGCTATCTTTCAAGTTCGCAGCAGCAATGGTTTTTGTGTATCCGCGACCGCGTTTAGGCGGGAACAACTCCAGAGGCATGCCGCTGCTATGTCTTCAGAGTCTATGGGTAGCTGAGGCATTGATGGTGGGTTTGCAGCTGTTAGGGAGATGATGGAAATGCCAACCACCAATTTTAAGTGGAAAATCTTCTAGCGGCGGCACAAGGCTCGAGTTCAACTACTCCTTGCCCTTCTTCTGCTTCTTCTCGTTTTGTCTTCTGCTACATTGATTGATTTGGGTGCAATTCTTGGTGCATTGTAATTGGCAGAATTTTGGTTTGACTTTTGTACGGTTCTGTTGAGGGCACACTTTGAGTATATCTGAGGTGTGTGCCTCATTGTTTTGGTTGAAGACTTGGGCATTTTTTGTGTGAATAACGAAAAATAGAGCATTTTCCTAGTTGTTGTATCTCTGTGGAGTTTATGAGTTGCACCTGAGTGTACATTGCAGATATTTTTAGTTTCAGTGTTGTTTCATATGAAAAATGCTTATGGCATGTGTCTAGCTATCCCTCTCCACTTGTTGCATGTTTTCCTTCTTCTGAATCTGGTTGCTAAGGGTTTCATAGATTCTAGAATACAGATTTATGTATTGCATGCTTGATCTTTAGACTTCCATTCAAGGAGTGGATTAAATTATTTTAGGTTAAATATGAAGAAGGTTATATGTCAACTGGGATATCTATAAGTAGAGGCAGTTAAATACCCTTTCTTGGGTGATGTTTGTAAGGCAAGCATCAAACCTGACCCCTTGAAACTTGAATCCAAAATGTAATCCATTCTTGTGTATACGTCTAGTTGACTCCTTGCCCTAAGATAGGCACCGGTCTGCCTCTAGATTAGTAGTTATGATCCAAAACCCCCTGTTTTGCATCTAAACCATCAAACCAATCATTCCATATTTCCAACCTGTTAGTTGTAGGAGTAGGATTAGGACCCTTGCATACTCTCATCCCTAACCATTTAGATATGTCCAAGAACATTGTCAAACTTGTGACGCATCATACAAATCTTGGCCCACACATGAGAGTATTCTATCTGTTATTGTAAAGCTATATCTTTGTGTCATTGGGTGAGTCAAGTGTTACATCTTTAGCTATAGGGATACCCCCCTTGGTGTAGTAGAACCAAAAGTGAAGGGAAGGCAGCTCACGCAACCTCTTGTATTAGTTGGCTGAATCTGCCTGTGCATTGGAACTGGCAAACCCTCTATTGATTCGAGCACCAACAGATGGGGACTCTGCTTGGGACATAATGTCATATCCATGAAAGTTTGAGTCTAAAAGATTGAAAAAGCAAACCTGGAGGTGTTTGTTGCAGCAGAATCTGAAAAGTTATATGTGTGGCTCTATTGTGGAAGAACCTAGAAAGAAATCAATTTTCAGCTTCACCCTGTTTGAAGCTCATTCCTCTGCCAAGGAGGTGGCGACTCTGCATATAAAGAACTTGATAAGAGGACACCAGAGGTGTTAAATTTGTAGTTGCTGCAACATATCCAGGTATTTCCATAAATTTAAAAAAAAAAGATTCCATATTTGGTGAAATAGCACTGGTTAAAAGGGGAAATATTGGTGACTAGATTGCATACTTTTGTGAGGACCTAGTTTGCATTTCAAAAGGAGTATGCAATATTGTTGAAAAGACTCATTTAGAGGACTTTAGACAGGTTGAAATAGTAGTTTGTATTTTAAGGGCCTAAGGTCATTGTTGTAAAAGAAAATCTGAGTTGAAAAGAGGGTTGCAGAAACACACAAAGATGTATTGTCAGCCCATGCACCCTTGTGAGGTGTCAAATGCAACCATGTATAATAATTAGTCCCAACCATGTAATAAAAGAAGTTTCAGTAATGACAGATATAAGCCCATCAATTTCAGTGGCATTTGCGGTTATCCAAATGCTTTTCCATCTAAAATCAGAAATTTTTTGCCCAAATTCAATGGTGCTAAGGATGACTCAGCTGAGAGACACTTACAACAGTTTATAAATGTGATAGATGACTTTGAGATTGACCATGAAGATGTAGTTATTAGATTATTTGTTCAATCTCTAGATGAAGATGCAAGGGACTGGTTCTCCTATCTTCCAACTTACTCTGTCAACTCTTGGCAAGAATTTAAATCTGCATTTCTAGAACAATATGGTGAAAGAATTTCTGAATTTGCAGTCATCAATGATTTCATGTATGTCCATATAGAAGAGGATGAGTTGATTCCAGCTTTTAACCTTAGATTTATGAAGGCCTTGAGAAGAATACCAGAATGTATGAGACCTAATAATGCATTGTGCCTTGTTGTCTATTTGGGAGCATTTGATAAGAAAATGAGCTATAGATTGAGAGATAAGGAGCCCACCACCTTGCATCAGGCACAACAGTTTGCAATAGACATTGAAAATAATTGGAGGTATGGGATTCAAAAAGGTTATTTCTCTGAAAAAATTTTTTGTCCTGCAACCCCCAATGTTGATGAGAGATATAGTTTAAATGTTGGAGATGAATGTCAAAGTACTCACACCCCTACTGTCCCAGTTTTTGCATCATTCCAAGTTAATGATGTTTCTGTTATAGAGGAGGATGTCCTGATTTTCCCAGCAAATGAAGTTGACAACAATAATTTCCCAAGTAATATTTGCATGCCAGTCCTAAACAAAGAGCATTCATGTTTAAATGATCCAGTTGTGCAAAGTTGTGATCATATGGATCAAGAGTCAATATCAGTTTCATCAAGAAGCATTAGAGGGCTGGAAAATGATGCAGATAGTTCAACTTCAGAGTGCACTGAAATAGCAGAAATCTTGTATGAGGGGCAATCAGATGTTAAAGATGATAAAGATGATATCCATGATCAATTCATGGATTAGGTTTGTTCTTCTTATGACATTAGATTGATAATGAAAAAGAAATGGATTGTCATGAAGAAGAAACAGAGACCTTTGCAATGAGTATGAATCCCCTTTATGATGACCTTGTGGATGCATTTGACATTGTGAGTCATGACTTTCAGTGGTGCAGAATTAACCCTCTGTTTGAAAATGATGATACTGATTTGCAAACTGTGGATAGTGAATGTTCAGCATCAGTTGTCCCAGACATGTGCAGCAATGTTGGCTGTGTGGATCAGGTTTTATTTTCAATGTCAATAAGTGATATAAGTGATGACATTGTGGGTCTCATATATTCTGAGGATTTTCAGCTTTTGGATCAGTTGGATGAGTGTTTGGTAGTGTGCAACAGCCAAGTAGATAATGAGTATTGCCAATTGCAATATGAGGATATACTGTTTGAAGATTATAACCTACATATGTTACCTAATGTTGAAACATATTCTACTATGTATGGTTATAGTTATGATTGTAAGATACAGAGTGACAAAGGCAGTGCTAACAGTGGCAAGTTTTCAAAAATGGTAAAGCGTGTAATTGACAAGATCAGCATATGGGCAGAATGTTTTAATGTTTTCAGTTATGGTTGGGATTTTTCAGTTTGGAATCAGGTATTTGACAGGAAAAAATTATGGTTCTTCATTTTTAGCTACCCAGGGCCGCCAAAATAATGTTTGAAAATATAATTTGTGTGCAGGTTGGTGCAATGTTCTACTTTCTTGCCCAATGGATAAGGCCCAATCTGCGAAACTAGAGATTCTAAAGTTCTCACCATGCTTGCAAGAGGCATGCGTCCTGATAGGGAGGACTCTAGGCTGCCTGCTCTGCATCCTGTAGGTGTACAAGACTGTTGACAACACTAGCCTTCCTACCAATTCAAAGTGCTAAAAGACATACTCCTTGCAGAGATGGAAAACTCTACTTCTCTGCTTGGTGTGGGACACATACATTGTCTTCACTGCTTTCCAGATACTGCCTCAATGGCACATAACTTTCTGAGCCCGTTGCCCACCCTTCTCACTATGTTCAAGGGTCTGGACTGCTTGGTGCTCACTTTCTTTCTCTCTACTTTGCCACCCCTGCAAATCTATTTATCCTACTTGTCTATCTAGCCAGACTCCTCACTGAGCTCGCCTAGAACAAGCATGCATTTCCTCTAGCCAGTAATCCAACCACCACACAAAAGAAAAACAAACAAAAAGCATGGCTCTGCAAGATGGCCTCCATACTGTACAATGGAACTTGAGGCATCATCAATACAGAGTCATGGTTTGCAAAAGAGAACAAAACTATAGAAACAGAAAGACTAATCTACTTCAGAATGATAAGGTGAAAACAGAACAGAATGTACAAATGATCGAACTGCTGTATTTTATTTCTGTTCAAAAATTCTGATTACATCCAAAATGCTTCACACACCAAAATTTACTTCTTCGATTCTCCTTCTGCTGAACTCCTCTACAGAAAGAATGCTACATCTTATGTATTTGCTCATGTCCGTTACAGGTCAGTTCAACTTCCATACCGGTTGGTATTCCAATTGTCGGTTCAGTTATGTGCTATCGGTGTGACAAACAACTATCGGTCTGTCCCGAAGTCTTTCCACCGATATGCCATCTCTTCCCAATGGCCTGTGTGATCTATAGACTCCCATCGATTCCCAAATTACTTTTGCAAATCTCATCGATTCTCATGCAAACGACCGTTCATTCCAACTGGCATCACTCTTTTCCAACCGTTACAAAACTACCAAACCGTTCGCATATTCATGAGGACCTTTAGTCCCACATGCATCCGGCATTGAGGGATTTCCAGTTTATATGTCTGATGACACGGTAAGACTAGTGTCGACACTTTTGCCGCCGACGACCCCAGTCTATTCCCATCGGCACAACTCAAACCATCGGCCAACGTTCCATCTTTCACTCCGACGATTCCACGTCCCACCGATACCAAAGACAACATGCCTTCATCGGAATAACAGACAACCATCGGATAGACACCCAAATCTCAGACCGACCAAGTATCTCATGCCGATGCCAATGCCTCACCAACTACCATCGGGGTGACAGATGACATCGGAACAACATCCCTAGGATTGGCCGATAGTGTTTCTCACGCCGATGCCAACCCTTCATCGATATAACATGAAGCGATTGATGACACAACCACAGGCTCCGTCGATGACCACCCTCATGCCGATGGACATCACACATCGGTAAGACCTTCAACTGTCGGCCTACGATCAAATCCTTAGCCCGATACTCATACTCATGCCGATGTCTTCGGCCAACTCCACGTCGGTGAAACTCAATGTTTATCACCCCGATCGGTGAGATGATCCACTGTCGGCTCACGATTATTTCCTCAGCCCGATGCCAAGGCTCACACCGATGACCCACTTTGGATAAGCAAAAACTTCTTCCTGCCAAGGCTTATCACGCAAAAATGCAATTAAGAAAATTTCACATCACACCAAAAATGTGCAGTATATACATGGGCTCCGAGCCCTTGGTGCTCCTGCACCACGTCCCCAAACAAAGCCTGTGTTGGTGCCTGCATAAGTATTTAGGTTTCAAGCATTTAAATATGCAGGCCCCTTCCCAAAAAATCCAAAAAATTCTAACACTTTTGGCCTCTGCAGTGTTAAAAAATGCAAAAAATAGTTAAAATGCATGTCACTTTGTATATACAAGGTTGCTTGTATATACAGGCAGGTCAAATATGCATTGGCAGGTTAGAAATCTCAATTGGCCTTTGAAAAAATGAATTATATGCATTTTTGAATGCATATCAGGCTTAGCAAAGGTGCATATACAAGGGGGAATCTTTCACAAATTCCCAGGAATATTCGCTGCTTGTATATTGGCTCCGCTTGTATATCGGGCTTGTATGTCTAAATATACATCAGGCACATGCAATGAAAAATATACAAGGGTGGAATATGCATTGAAGATTCCTTGTTTGTATGTTCGCGTTTGTATATTCAGCATACAAAGGGGAATGTGCAAGGGAATGTACATTGCAGATATACAAAGGGGAGCGCACATGCATTTGCTTCAGCAGCAGAGATACATTTGGTAGGACCCGCGGAGATACAAGGCGAAATGTATATGCATTATACATTTGTGCGTATGCAAATGGACAGGTGCAAGGTGGATGCGGCCAAAGAATTAATAGTATTTGAGAAATATTTTGAAATACGCCTTTGTATGTTTGGGATTGTATATTCCAAATATAGAATCGAATGTGCAAAGAAAATATACAAAGGAAAAATGTACAAGACCTGGACGCGGAGGGATTATATGTTGGAGTGGATGGATTTTTGAAGTCCGCGGGTTGTATATCGCGTTTGTATATGCGATATACAAAGGAAATATACATTTGATAAGATACAAGCCGGATTTCAAGGCGGATGCGACATGTTTCATAATTTTTGAGGTCTGCGCCTTGTATGTATGAGGTGCTTGTATATGCTGAGATACAATGTGATAGGTGCAAAAGGAGGATGCAAGCCAGACCCGAATTGATTTTAATTTGTTCTAAACAGGTTTGGGGTTCGCCTTGTATATCAAACAGTTGTATATGCATTTTCTCTTGCATATACAAGGGATTTTGAGAGGCAAATAAGTAGGCAATTGTATATGCATTTGATTATGCATGTACAAGGGCGAAAGGGGCAAAATAGGGAAAGGGAAAAGTTAGCAATGGAGGCGCAGGGTGCCTACATGGTACATTCTCATTGGTGGGTGACTTTTCAGCATGTTTTGGAGCTGTTAATCTCAGCAATGGAATCAAAATCGACGGCTATCTTTCAAGTTCGCTACAGCAATGGTTTTTGTGTATCCACGACCGCGTTTAGGCGGGAACAACTCTAGAGGCATGCCACTGCTGCGTCTTCAGAGTCTGCGGTTAGCTGAGGCATTGATGGTGGGTTTGCAGCTGTTAGGAAGATGATGGATAGGCCAACCACCAATTTTAAGTGGAAAATCTTCTAGCGGTGGCACAGGGCTCGAGTTCAACTACTCCTTGCCCTTCTTCTGCTTCTTCCTGTTTTGTCTTATGCTGCATTGATTGATTTGGACGCTATTCTTGGTGCATTGTAATTAGCAGAATTTTGGTTTGACTTTTGTACGGTTCTGTTGAGGGCACACTTTGAGTATATTTGAGGTGTGTACCTCATTGTTTTGGTTGAAGACTTGGGCATTTTTTGTGTGAATAACAAAAAATAGAGCATTTTCCTGGCTATTGTATCTCTGTGGAGTTTATGAGTTGCACCTGAGTGTACATTCCAGATATTTTTAGTTTCAGTGTTGTTTCATATGAAAAATGCTTATGGCATGTGTCTAGCTATCCCTCTCCACTTATTGCATGTTTTCCTTCTTCTGAATCTGGTTGCTAAGGGTTTCATAGATTCTAGAATACAGATTTATGTATTGCATGCTTGATCTTTAGACTTCCATTCAAGGAGTAGATTAAATTATTTTAGGTTAAGTATGAAGAAGGTTGTAGGTCAACTGGGATATCTGTAAGTAGAGGCAGTTAAATACCCTTTCTTGGGTGATGTTTGTAAGGCAAGCATCAAACCTGACCCCTTGAAACTTGAATCCAAAATGCAATCCATTCTTGTGTATACGTCTAGTTGACTCCTTGCCCTAAGATAGGCACCAATCTGCTTTTGGATTAGTAGTTATGATCTAAAACCCCCTGTCTTGCATACAAACCATCAAACCAATCATTCCATATTTCCAACCTGTTAGTTGTAGGAGTAGGATTAAGACCCCTGCATACTCTCATCCCTAACCAGTTAGATATGTCCAAGAACATTGCCATTGTGACGCATCATGCAAATCTTGGTCCACACATGAGAGTATTCTACCTGTTATTGTAAAGCTATATCTTTGTGTCATTGGGTGAGTCAAGTGTTACATCTTTAGCTATAGGGATATCCCCCTTGGTGCGGCAGAACTAGAAGTGAAGGGGAGGCAGCTCACGCAACCTCCTATATTAGTTGGCCAAATCTGCCTGTGCATTGGAACTGGCAAACCCTCTACCGATTCAAGCACCAACAAGATGCATGCCTCTTACAGGCATGACGAGAACCATAGATTTCTGGGATGCAGACCGAGTGCCTTATCCATTGGGCTACAGAGTCAAACACTGCACCAACCTGCATCACAAATCACATTTTTTTAAAAAAATTTACATGGTGGCCCAGGGCCACCAAAAGGGAAAAACCAGAATTTTCCTTTGTCAAATATCTGATTTTATTTTGATTTCTTCAAATGAAGCCTGAAAATATTTAACTGTCTGCAGCACCCTACTTTGCAACTGGTTGTGCTGCTGCCCATTTCTCTTTCTTCTACAACAAGCTTCATCAACATACATAATCATCAGTTGTAGAATGTCATCATCATATGAGTCACTGATGTTGCTTGGAAAAATAACAGACTCACATGAAACAAATGAATCCACATCAGAACTTTGCCCTTCTTCAAAAAATAAGAGCTCCTCTGTATTAAACACACAATATTCAGGCACAAGCAATATCTCATAATCATAGTCATTTTTATAAACATTCAGATATCCATCATCATTGTGCTTAGCAATTTTATCATTAAGGTCCACTTGGAATGCCTCAAGAGAAGGCATAAAAAGCTCAGATTGTAGCCCTTCATCAAAAGCTTCATAGTCACCCTTGCAACCAACACTATCCCTAACTGTATGAGCACACACATCTGCAACTTGTCCATTCACATCTGAATAGTGACCCTGTTTTTCTTCTTCACCAATGCAATGATAATCAAAAGCAAAATTTTCAACCTTTGCATTGTAGATGTGATCATAATCTTCAAGGAAGCATTCATACTCAGCATCCATGTATATTTCATCATCTAAAAGGCTCACACATGAGTCTGAATGCTGACAATCATCAACACATTCCCTGCCATCCCTTGAATCAGCATCTTCTGTATTCAGAGTGAAGCTCTGCATATCCACCTCATATAAATAATTAGGAATAACTTGGATATGCCTATTACTGCAAGACACAACTTCATGTATATCTTTCATTTCATCATTTGAAATGCATTTTGCATCTATAGGCTTCTTTTCCAGTGGCTGATAACAATCTTTGTCTTATCATTATAGGATGTGCCCACATTTTCTACAACATCTTCTTCATGTTTATGCATCACATCATGACTACACCCATTGTTGTGAGATACATTTCCCTTTGCAAAATCATCTCTTAATGAACACACTGGGAAAGCTGAAATATATTCACTTTGAAAACTATTTTGAAAGCTTGCAGTCATGAAACCTACTGGCATTCCATATTTCTGATTATTTTCAATATCCATAGCAAATTTGTAGGCCTGGTGAAGTGTAGCTGGTTCTTTATCTCTCAATAAATAACTCATTTCTTCATCAAATGCATCCAAATAAATTGTCAAGCACAATGCATCATTTGGTCTCATATATTCAGGAATCTGCTTGAGCAACTTAATAAATCTAAGATTAAAGGCTGGAACCAGTTCCTCATCTTCCTTTTGGATATTCATGAAATGTATGATCAATGAGGCCAAATTGGTGCAGGAGCACCAGCACATGATCAGGATATAGGTCCGCATGATGACGTACATGATCAGGATATAGGATAGTTATCATCATGATGACAGGATAGTCTATTTTTAGTATGTTTGACTTTTTCATGTAATAAGGTCCACTGGACCGATGCTGTGTAATAGTTCAGCATAGGAGTATGTGTAGGCAGTTAGAGATCGGGATAAGACAGTCTGAGATGTCCTCTCTCCCAGCCGCTTGGAAGCTCCCAGCCGCTGGGAAGTGAAGTTGGTAGTACTCGAAGGATTTGTTATATATACCTTCGATCTGTTAGGGTTTAGATACATTGAGTTCATATTGATAGTTCATGTTGAGTTTGTTAGGTGTTATGTTCAGGAGAGTAGTATTGGTGATATGCTGTACTGGTGATCAGTCCAGATAGTGTGAAGCAGAATTGTAAAAGCAGGACTTTTGAATCTCAAGTGAATAAGATCTCATCTTTTACAGTATTTGAGTTGATCAGTTGTTTCTGTTTTGATTTCTTTTCTGTTTGCAAGTTAATGGGCACTTTCAACCCTTCCACCGGTTGATCCTGCAAATCGGTGGAATGGTCCTGTATCATAGCTTAGGTTGCATTTGTGTTTTCTGTTTATGCATTGAAATGTTCAGGAGATCAGTTAGGAGCATGCTGTGAATCAGCCTAGCATCCTCATGTGCTAGGTCTAGAAGATAAGTTGTTAGATTTTGGTTTGAAGGTGATCCGGCCCGGTCGTCACATGATCTTTGTGAAATAGAGTGGTTCAGAGTGCTTACATGCAGTGGAAGGATACACAGGAGTCTGCATGTGCGTTTCCAGTCGGAACGAGCCGCATCGTCATCTGCGAATGCATCGCCATCCGGATCGGGTCATGAAGTTGTCGAAGTTTGCATGTTGCAGGTGCATCATGATGTTTTGAGTTGGATATATACTCAGTGTATATATCGCAGTCAGGATCATCTCTCGGGGAAGTTCATCATCCGCGTATCGCTAGCGGATGCGGGTGTGAAAGTTAAGTTTTTTTTGGCTAAGTGTTGAAGAGTTCATCAGGATGATGTGTGACGTCATCGTCATCAGGATATGACATCATCGTCATCAGGATATTAGGAAATCCCTCAATGCGAGTTTATCCTGTTGTCGCTAAGTGGTTAAGTATCGGCGAAGGCAGGAAGTTGTATTAGCATCATCAGGAGGTTTCGAGGAACCGGATGCACAATATCATGATGCTGTTGCTTGTATCGTCGGGCAGTGGAGCGTCGAAGGCAAGGTGTTAAGTTGTCGTTATCAGGATATCGGGCGCAACCGGATATTTGGATATCCTGTTGACGAAGGTGATATTGAATATCATGATGATGCCGCTTGTATTTGGCACCCGATGAACAGTGCAACCGGAGGGTGTTTTGCGCCCGTTGATTATCATGATGATGATGATAGGCGACAGGCGAAGGAGGTGAATAGTAGTCGGCAGGAGGATGTTAGCGACCATCCGAAATATGATGATGCTGTTGATGTTGTTAGGAAATATGATGATGATGTTCAGCCGATAGAGAATTTTATCATGCTGTTTGTATTGTTGGCCTAGGAATGCAACTTCTAAATCTACCACGAAGAAACTGAACACCCAGGCAAGTTTGAAAACCAGACCCTAGCATCATCCTCTAATGACTGAACAAAAAGTCTCATTACTACATCTTTAGCCTCTACCTCAAAGTCATCTATAAAATTACAAAAAATTTGCAGATGTTTGTTTGTAGACTCAGAATTTGATCCACTATATTTCGGCAAACATTTTCTAATCTTATTGGGAATAACATTTGGGTAACCACATATTCCTATGAAATTCAGAGCTTTATATCTTTCAATAAAAAATAGTCTTCTTTGAGAGCACAACCAGGTTTGATGCTCTAAACTCATCATTTTTTAATCAAAAGATGAATACCTGGAAATATGTTGCAGCTTTGATAGGTTCAATCAACAAAGTCGCCACCTCTCACAGAGAGGATAGAATATCAACAAGGCACTTTTGTTTTCTGGATTCATCACACCAGCAGAACACCACATGGTTCTTCCTTGGTCTTGCTGCAACAACATCACTGGAAAATAGATTTTACATCCTTTAAATTGTTTAACTCCCCAGTAGAGTCGCCACTTTGTTAGGTCTTTCTCTCTGAATCGGCAGCGGGTTTGCCAGTTCTAATGCACAGGTAGATTAGGCCAACAAATATAGGAGGTTACGTGAGCTGCCTCCCCTTCACTTTTGGTTCTACCGCACTAAGGGGGGTATCCCTATAGCTAAAGATTCAACTTTGACTCACCCAATGATATAAAGGTTCAGCTTTACAACAACAGGCAAAATACTCTCATGTGTGGACCAAGATTTTTGTGTGATAAATGACAAGATTGGTAGTGTTCTTGGACATATCTAACTGGTTATGGATGAGAGTATGCAGGGGTCCTAATCCTACTCCTACAACTAACAGGTTGGAATATGAAATGATTTGTTTTATATTTTGGATGCAAGACAGGGGGTTTTGGATCATAACTACTACACAAGAAGCAGACCGATGCCTATCTCAGGGCAAGGAGTCAACTAGACGTATACAAGAGAATGATTTGCATTTGGCATTCAAGTTTCAAGGGGTTAGGACTGGTATTTTCCTTACAAACACCACCCAAGAATGAGTATTCAACTATCTCTACTTACAAACATCCCTGCTACTATACAATCTTCTTCATACTTAACCTAAAACAGTTTAATCCACTCCTAGAATGGAAGTTAGAGATCAAGCATGCAATACATCAAATTTGTATCCTAGAATCTTACTAACCCTTAGCAACCAGATTCAAAAGAAGGGATGCATACAACAAATGGAGACAAACAGCTAAACACATGCAAAGAAGCATTTTTCATATACACACAACATGAAACTGAACATGTATGCAACATGCATTCAAAATGCAACTCATAAACTCCAAAAGAAATAGAACAACCAAGAAATGCTTTGTTTTTCGTTATTTCTCCAAAAAATGCCCAAGTCTTCAACCCCCCAAAAATGAATAACACAGTTCTCCTATATAGCAAGAACGTGTACTCAACAATTAATTACAAGGTTAACTCAAAATTTTGCCAAATACACTGCACTATGAAAATGGCGCCCAAAACAATGAATGCAGCCGACGGAGGAAGAAAAAGGGAGCACGTTAACTCAGGAAACACGCAGCCAAATGGAGATTTTCTCATTAAAACTGGTAGTTGGCTTGTCTCTTCGACCATACCTCTTGCAAACCTGCCATTAATGGTCAACCTACTCGCGGGATACATCAATGGTTCGTGTGTTTCCTTGAAATTTCTTCCTGCCTAAAATGCGACTGTGGATGCAAAGAAATCCTTCCTTCCTCGGGCATTCAAAACAGGGCCATCGATTCATTTCATCCTCTCTGAAATCTGCGGCTTCAATTCATGCTGACTGGTCCTCAACCAATGAGAACGTGCCATGCATGCGTCTTTTCCTTTTTGACTTTTCGCAGCATGAGCATACATTTTGCCTTTTCGCCCTTTTTGCCTTTGTCGCCTTTTGCACATTCAAATCTTTTGTATATGCAAATGCATATACATACAACTCCCTTTTTCAACCTTTAAATCCTTGTATAATGCAATTGTATATAAGATTGTATATGCATACAATCAACCTTCATACAAGGCGCGGACCCCAAATCGTTATGAATCAAATTGAAATTGCATTGGGGTCCAGCGTTGTAACTTCATTCTTTGCATCTTACCTTGTACATTGCATATACATACAACATAGATTCCAGCATAGTTGTCAATTGAATTGAAATTACCTTTGAAATCCGTCTTGTATCTACCTCATTGTATCTCCCGTTGTAGATCGCATATACAATGCACAACATACAACTCACGGACTCCAGCCACTTATCCGCCATAACATATTCTCCTTTTCGCGTCTGGGTTGTATCTCTTCTTCCTTGCATTTCGGCATAAACAAGCACTTCACCATACAAACTACGGACTTAACGTTGAATTTGCCAAATTTGATTTGCTAGTCAGGTTCGCCTTGTATATCGCTTTGTGTATGACCCTTGTATGTGCCGACATACAATGCAAACATACATACAAGGAAAACATACAATCACCTCTGCCTGTATCAACCAGAATGCATATTCATTTCAGGTCCGGGCCCTGTATCTTGGGAATGTATATTCCCTTGTATATGCGATTGTATGTGTAAAGATACAATCGCATATACATGCAATTGGTGGACCCCATCTTAGTACCTGACCTTTGCACATTGACTTTGCACATTTCCCTTGTATGTGACCGCTGATGTATCATTTGCTTTGTATGTGGCGAATGTATAAGACCCTTGCATCTTTTCCTTTGCATGTGCATCGGGCTATCGGTGAGACTGTTGCATGAATCGCCGATACACATTGTTTCACTGGTGATTCCCTGTACATTGACTTTGCATATCGCCTTTGTATGTGCGGACCCCTCCACTGTTTAACCTGATTTGAATCTATTTGAAATCCGTGTTGTATCTACCCATTGTATATCGAACATACAACAACAACATTCATGCAATCATTTTGATACAACAGCATAATCTAACCTGGAATATGCGATATACAACCACATAATATTCCAAGAATGCATCCGAATGCCAAATACAAACCCGATATGCATACAACGATGCATACAACTGATTTTTCACTTTTATGAAGCCAATTGAACTTCTTTTTTGGGCTCGCCAATGTACATTCGCGCTTGCACATTCAAATGTACATACAAACAGTGATACATATACAAAGAAACATACATACAACTGGAGGCTGAGGGACTTAGAAATTTTTTTGGGTTTCACTGAAAAGGCATGCAAATGAATACCTGAAACCCAAATACTAGGTGGGCACCACCATGTTGGATTTCAAAGATTTGCATTGCTAACAACATTTTGGTTCACCTTTTTTGGGATATGGACGAGATTGTAAAATACTTGTTGTATAACTATAACTAGCACTTGCACCAAAAGGAGAGTACAATTTCATAAATGCATGAGAAGATATATTATTTTATTTATCAATTTTTTATATATTATTCTTTAATATGTTAACATTTGTCATGTTATAAATGAAATCCCTCTCTAAATTAGAGTATGTAAACAACTGAAAAAAAAAATTAAAATGCCTCTATCCATGTAAAATGAACAGGCTTTTATTGTGACTTCTAGTGCCTCTATAATAATAAAACTATGAATTTGCAAATCCTTCCATTTTACTATTTTTGGGTTTTTTGAATATTCCAATCTATTTTTAGATTTTTCTTTACATTGGAGAATGTCTCTCAACGTAACTAGCCATTTCAACCATGATGATCACACAGCAGATCCTTAACTTCGCAATATTTAGAGATCAAGCAAGCCCATACTGGCCATTGATTTATTGTGGAAATATGTGAGCTTATTCATTTGTTGGGAAGCATCTTTAAATGGGAAAAGGGGCATATCCCCTCAATGGACATACCGAAGATGTGGGAAGGCTTGATTTACATGTGGCAAAAAAGTACATCTAGAAAAGATGTGGAAAGACTACATAAACGAATTTATTAAGGTATTTAAAAGTTAAATATGCGAAGAAGAAAAGCTTGAATAAAGTCTGAGTGAAATATAAATTGATGAAACTTATTTCAAAACTTCTATTAGATGTTATGCAGTCCTAAAACATGGACCTTTTAGCACTATTCAATATACACCATATATTGAACTTGTTATATGGAAACTTGTTATATGGAGGCCAATCAGACTCGGAGGTTAAATTTTCCCCACTTTTGTTGTCGTGTTTTCCCCCCAAATTAATTAACGGGGGAATTGGAAGGGAGGCGGAAAATTATTTTTTCTATTGGTGGACATATAAAACCTTAATTTTTGTAACTAACATAAGTCTTGATAAAAATGGCTAGAGAAGGTGAAAAGGCTAAGGGTTAGGGTTTCCATTGATATTGTATTGTAGCATATTGCAGCAGTATTGAGTTGCAAGAGATTTCTGGTTGTAATTGGTTCTATTTTTCCTGGATAATAATATTGGACTCTATGTTGGTGGATGTAGGCTAAGTTTGGGTGAACCACGTTACAATTGTCTCTCATTTTATTTTTGTGTATTTTCTTTCCTTTATTTAATCTTTATCTGCATTTAATTGATCTCTTTTGCCTGCTATTCCTAACAAAACTTCACATCATAATCACATTTCTATCCACAATTAGATCATTAAAACAAATTTCAAGCTTAATTTATATTTCATTTATTAGATTATTATCTACATGTTGCTTAGGTGTTATTAATGTCTACAGTTCATTTGGTTTTGTCATAAAATTAACATCAATTTACAATAATTCTACTTACAAGGGCTTTTTTATTTTGGATGTCCACGTCCCAACTAAAAATGTAGATAAAAAGTAATTGAATATTTAAATAGCAAGAATTTTGGGCAAAACCTAAATAATAGTATTCCCATTAAATTTAAATATTGTTGATTGAATCAATCTTCAAAATAGTTGCAAGTGGTGGTGAACTTCTTAAATGCTTTCTTAAACATAATTTGTAGAACTTAGCAAACACAAAACAAAAACTATTATTGGTATTTGTTGGTTTTTAAACTAAAACTTAAGACATTTAAAAACAAAAAGAATAGAGCATGTTAAAAAGCTAGCATTACTAAAGATTTGATGAGGATGAGATTCTCCAAATTTGACCTATATGAATGTTTTAGGAGCACAAAATCCAAACAAAACTCTATATGATCATGTTTCAATTTTTTTTTGATGAAATGTCAATCTATTTATTAATTAAAAGATAAAATATAACATCTTCACAAAAAATGGATGGGTGGTATAAAGGCACACCCCAAAAGCAAGTCAAATGTGCCTAGCCCAAAAAGTTCTAGAGTTTCAAAGGGGACACACCCATAAAAGCATAACAAAAATTAGGAAAACATAATAGAAAGTAGTACTAAGCAGCCAAAGCCACGCCTGTAGATGGCGGATCCCTGTCATCTGGGTTCCCCTATATTGCTGTAGGGTCTAGGATGACATCTGGTGGTGCCCAGCCATCATCATTCTCCTAGTTATCATTCTCTGTAGTTGGCTCTTGGTGTTGTGGTGAGATAGCCAAATTTAAGCGCGAAAAAACCTTAGTATTATCCCATCTAGTGTTGGTTGGATTGGAAGCACCAAGAGAAAGCCATCCTGTGTTATCACCTGCAGGCCAACCTGAATTATCTCCAGTAGGCCAACCTATATTATCACCTATAGAACTCGCAGAACGACCTAAAGTCCAACCACGATTATGTGGTGAGGTCAAGCATCTGCGACGGTGAGGTCCACGACATGGAGTAGGTTGGGAGCGAGGCTGAGAGTCCCTGGCCGATCCATTTCTTCGCCTATGACCCTGAGAAGGTGATCAGGCTCTGACAGAGGAAGGAGACGGAGGAACCCGTGCCACAGTACATGGAGCATTCCCTCAATGATCTAGCAATTCCTGTAAGTGAGCAACTTCCAAAGCAACGTTGTTTGCCTGAACTTGTATCTGCATAAGAACATTAGAATAGATAATTGTTTTAATGTAAAGAGAAATAGTTGTTCTAATGTGACTGTTTGTAAATATACAAGAATTATGATTTTTTCATATTGTAAAAAGAATCTCCATCTTGAAAATATGCCAAATCTGAGTAAATCTTGCAGGAAACCTGGGAGAATCACCCAGAAGGATAATTTGCCATGATAAAGGCTATGGTCTGAAAGGGCAAAAGAAATCATAAATCCATAGCCAGTATTGCTGGGCTCTGGTGCAAGACCAGAAGAAATGTTGAAATGTCTCAGGTTGCCCACAAAAAGGACAACAAGGATCCTAAACCCCAAGATGAAACAACCTTGCTCTGACTGGCATCCCTTGAAAAAGAATGCACCAGGCAAAATGAGCTAACTTTGGCTCAAGAATGGTAGACCAAACAGTATTAAATCTATTATGCCAAAGAGCTATTGAACTATGAATGAGCCATCGCTTATTAAGTGTATCTATCATTGGCAAATGGGGTGAGAGCCACCTGTAAGCAAGTCTTGGCTTATAATGGTTCATTGGTGTGTCTGGATACCATTTCTAGTCTTTCCACCAAGGTTTGATGGATTGAACTCCTACTTTGTGAAGCATTACTACTGGTATTGTTGTGATAACTCTATCATATGCAACCTGATCAGTTCTTTGAAGGCCAAATTTTACTCGAAGTGGCTCCCATGCAATGAGCCTCATTGTGGGACAATGAAACATATCATGTAAGGATTGAATTCCTTTTTTATGAAATCTAAGAGCCTTTAAGCCAGACAATTTGGCCAATGGCTGGCCTACATTGGACAAGAGAGGTGACCACCAAATATTATGGTGATTGAAGGAAAGACCATCACCAAACCAGCAGAGCCATGGTTTAACTTTCTCCCAGGCTTTCCAAATGATTTTAGCCACAAACGTGCATGAGATTTGAATTGGTTCTCTCATGATAAGGAGAGTAGAAAAGCCAATCCCTTTCCAAGCAAGCTTGTGCAAAGGATGTCCCAATTCAATGTTGTGCTAGAGTAAAACTTTACATGCCTCATTACCAGTGAGAGCACGAATGATCCACTTGACACACAAGGCAATGCCTTGGTGTTGAGTAGAAAGAAGACCAAGACCTCCTGAATCTCTAGGTAAGCATCAAAACTCCCATGCAACATGGTGAAAGCCATGGCAAGTCTCAGAAGAGGTCTAGAGAAAATCCCTCAAAAGTTTTTCCAGTTTGGCATATGAAGCTTTTGAAGGTGCCCAACAAGAAGAGTAATAAACATGGGTTGTTGCCAAAACTTTAGAACATACCTAGAATTTACTAGCCAGAGATAGTGGCTTTGTTATCCAAGATGTGAGCTTATGTTCCACATGGGTAAGAACTACTTGCCAAAGATTAGTAGAAGTGCCCCAGAAGGCAAAAGGAATACGGAGAAATCAAAAAATTTCACAATGAGCAACCCAGCACTAGCCATATTGTTGGATCCAATGAGGAATGGAAAGAATTGATTGTCTGTAACATAATGTTTTGTGCCACTAGATGGAAGAACCTAAGGCTAGTCGAAGGTCTCCAGACATCCAAGAGTAGTTTTGACAGTATTTTCTTCCTCTAGTAATGTTAAAAAGGAATCATCTGCAAAATGACCATTAACCAGCTGGCTGGAAGAATTGGGCAGAGAAATTCCATGAACAAGCCCATTGGATACAGAATGAGCAAGAAGGTATCCAAAACTTTCTACTGCTAGAACATACAAGGCTAGAGCAAGACGACATCCTTGCCGGATTGAGCAAAAAAGGCCAAAGGTATGAGACTGGTAGCCATTGATAGTGATACATGCGGAGGCATCTTAGAAAAGCATTTTGACTGATTGGATAAAGGAAGGCCCAAACCCTAATGCTACAAGCATTGCAAGAATAAAGTGCCATTCAATGCGATCATATGCCTTGGCAAAATCAATTTTTAGGAAAATGGCCTTTTGATTTGATTTTCTTGCAATGCCATTCTCTCCTAGACTGCAATGATATTATCTAAAATATATCTAGATTTTATAAATCCAGTCTGTTCAGGGCAGACAATCAAAGGGAGCAGGTTGCGAAGCTTTAGTGAAAGGGCTTTAGCAATGATCTTGTAAGAGACATTGAGGAGCATAATAGGAGGCCAGTTGCAAATGTCTTTCGGATCGCCAGCTTTAGGTATGATCTTAATGTTTCCTTGATTAATAAGATTTCCTAAAGAGTTTGAATGAAAAGCTTCAAGGTAAACATTATGCAAATCCTTTCCCAAGCAATCCCAAAGGGCTTTGTAAAACTCACAAGGAAATCCATCAATTCTTGGAGCTTTGCCATCGGCCATAGAATATACAACTTCCTTAAGGTCTTCAATGGTCAATAATTGATCACAAAAGTGTGTTTGGGCCTAAGAGAGTTGTTTTGGAACTACTGCAAGACAATCCTATAGAGCAATATGTTGCTCTAGAGTATAATCTTGGGCTATGAAAACTTTTTCATAATGACGTACAAAAGCCTGCAGAATGTTTGGCAACTCTGAAAAAACAATATTATCCTCTTTGATTTGCTTAATACCGTGAAGAGCGAGAAAGAATTCCTTTGAAACACGGTCTCCAATTTTTAGCCAGTGCATCCTAGCTTTAAGTTGCGCTCCTCTTGCAGCATGACTATCAGCCTTTTATTTTTGATGCCTTAAATTGGCGACATTGATTTACAGAGAAGGAAAAAAAGGGTCAGCTTCCAATGTCACTAAGGCTGATTCCAATGTCACTAATTGTAGCCTCATAAGCCCGTCTCCTGAAAGTGGCTAGCGACGGCCATAGATGCGAAGAAACTTTGCAGTGCGGGTGATAGCATCATTCCACCACTTTATCCAGCTAGTAGAGTGTAAAGGGCAGTGCATTCTAAATTCCATATAGTAGCAAAGTGTATGAAGGTGGGTTGGTGAGCTAGCAAGGAGGTGTTTAGAAAAAATTGAGACTTACTGGCGCATGGCTATGTGACTTGCCATTGAATGGAAAACTGAATTGGAAAGTGGTTTGACAATGTCACATCCACTGATGGCTGAATAGAAGGGTGGATGATGTGGCAAAATTGAAGAAAGATTGGGCCGAGATCATGGCATGATCAAGGCGTTTAAAAACCTTGTCAGATCCAATGTGAAAATTGCACCAAGTATGCCAAAATGGATGGGATTGATAGTGGCCAACAATGGGATCAAAGAGGCCCAATTTATTGCGCATATGAAACCACGCCTCTCGTTCGTCAGCTAGCTAGCAAAAAGGTAGAACACCATCTTTATCATGCATCGTCTCAACCATGTTAAAATCCCCACAAATAAGCCAGGTGGCAACTGGCAAGGAATCCGCAATCCACCGCCAGAGAGTAGATCTTTTTGTTGCATCTGTAGATAGGAAAAACAAAATGAAGTGAAAACACAAACTAAATGCATAAAAACACAAAGTTATACCTCACATGAAGACCCAATCTCATCAAGGGAGGAGAAGTTGAGGTGGAAAGATGAGGTGGATTGATGAGGTGGATTTGTGAGGTGGATTTAGGAATTAGGATAGAGGGAAATTGAAATAATAAATATTGCATATTTATTAAATCAATTGGCTAAGGTTTTAGACTATTGAATTAATGAAATTAATTCAATTTTGGGGATAATATGATGGAAAATAGGGTAATGAAGGGATAATTAATTAAATAAAAATTTAATTAATTGGTTAGGAGGGAAATTGACATGTTTAGGGATGTCAGGAGTCGATTCGATGGTAGAAGACATTTTTAGGTGTCTACATTTGCCCCTCTTTGAGATGGTGTTGTGGCTAAGTAACATCATTTCAAAGAAGTTAAAACATAAAGTTGGATTGGATAGAAAAAAGATTTTGGATTAGAAGAATAGGGTAAGGTTTGGGGATAATTGGTAAGGGTGATGCCCCCTCGAGAGGATAGGCGGGTTGCGAGAACACGGTTGTGCTCTCGAAATGGATGGAACAGATTGGTAGAAGTGGTTAGAGGATAAGGGGTGAGATGAAAGGAGGATGATGTTCAGAGATGATTGGTGGATGATCATTGTGCTGAAATTGATTTAGAGCAATCCTAGGTTTGATATAGCAAAGTGGATATTTTCACCAAGGTATAGAAGACCAGGGTGATGATGTTTATCCAACAATTGCATGGACTAGACATGCAAACAAAGGGATGATCCCATGCATGCCCAAGATAGTACAACCTTGTCTAGACGAGGGAAGGGGACTCATAGCATAAGTCCTTAGTACACAAAAGGTATGATGAACCTTAGATGCATAAGGAGATCAATATGCTAGAACTGACCCTATGATCAACAAGATATGAATACTAGCTTGGAGTAATAAAACCAACCCACAAGCACAGCATACAAAAGCAAGACTATGCCCCATTCTAGATGTTTTCACCACATACCATGATATAGTAAGATCAAGGTAGCTTTGATGTGATCTTCGAATAGGACAAAAGATAAAAATCACAAACCAAAAGACCAACGAACCAAACAAGTAACCATTGTATCTTTTGCCAAAATGGATGATGATGTGATAGATGCTGCCTATCGTAGGAAAGATATATCCTAAGGCAGGGATTGATAGATGATTTGATGATGTTGTGATGATTGGATAGATTCTGCCTATCGTAGGAACGACATATCCTAAGGCAAGAATCGATTGATGATTGGATCATGTTTTGTTGATGTAAGATTGGCTCAAGATATGATGGTGACAAGTTATGGTTGATGCTGATTTGATAGTTGATGATTTTTGATAAGGGAGGATGCTTTGATAGGTGATGCGATGCTTGGATCTAGTGTAAGCTTATTAAGGATAGATGTGATGATGATGTGGGATGATGATAAATGCGATGATGATGAGAGTGTGATGGAGCAAGTTTTATTTGTGTGATGGATAGATTATTTTTGGAATTTTGTGTGTTTTCTATTATTTTGGGATTTTTTTATATTTGTGATGTTTTTGGATTTTTTGATTTTGTGATGTTTTAGAATTTTTTGATTTTTGAAAAGGAATGGTTTATTATGAGATGGTTGCATTGGATTTCATGTGGACAACATTTGTGCTAAATACCAATGACAAGGGAACACCAAGTCTAGAGGTGAAAGTGATGGGGTTGGATAGGGGGATTGGATAGCTGATTCATGATAGATGAATGGACAAGTGATAGGGATGCTTGTTAGATAGATGGAAGATAAGGATGAGGGGTAGGATAGGTATGCATGATAAATGGATGGGGGATTGTAGGATTTTCTCCAAGGGCTAGGTTGCAAGGAATCATATGCCCCAATGTCTAAAGAATTTTGCATGATGGGCTCATGTGTGAATGGATGGTCTTTGCAATAGATGAATGGAGGATATACTTGGAAAGGAAGTATGCCGAGAGGTCTCCAAAGCATGTTGTTGATATTTTGCCCCTTGTCTTTATCAAGATATAAGGTGGGAGATATAGTGGATAAGAATACGATAGGATAAGGATAAGACAGTGGATAAGATGTGCAAGGATATTATGGATGTGGATGAAGGATACGGTTTTACCACCAAGTGTAGGGATACAAAATGAATGGAGAAGGGATTACACATGACGCCCACAAGGGGTTTTCATCATGGTACTTGCCCAAGGCGCCACAAGGAGTGGTTTTCACCATTGGACAGATTTTTTCTCTTTACTATTTTCTTAATTTTTTTGATTTTTTTTTGCTTTTTTGCTTTTTTGATGGAATGGGTACTCTAGCGTCTGTTTCCATAGCAAGTAAAAGATGGTCCCATGTTGGATAGCATTATAGATGGTGATTGCATGGATGTTGGTAGATAGGAGAATATGGAATGGATTATGATGTGGATTATGTGGGTTATGATGTGGATTATGCAAAAGCATGGACCATAGGAATGTGATGGGGAAGATATGTAGGATAGTGAACGAAAGATGGAGAGATAGGGGTATGTGGGAATGTTAAGTCATGGAGGGGAACCAAGACCAATGGTTGCACACACCGTGATGTATTTGGAAGCTTGTACTTCGGATGTGGAGTTGGGAGTAATGGGGATTGGGATGGGGGATTTTTGTATGATCGATTTGGGGTTTTAGGGACCCAAATAAACTTAGGTGTTGGGGGATTCTTAGATGGGGAGTGGGATGCTTGGGATTGTGGGGTAGATTGGGAGGTGGATGCCTCATTAGATTTGAGTGATCTTTGTTTGGGGACCCACACCATTTTTGTTTTTTCTTTTTCGTGTGATGGTGTGGGCTTTGATAGCCTTTTGGATATTTGATTTGGATTGGAAGGGATAACATCTTTAGGCTTTTGTGCTTTATGCATTGAGGCATTCATATTTTGGAATCCCATGGATTTGGGGGAAGCTTCATGTTTGAAAGATGTGTGCTTTTGTTGGTCTTGATTGGGAATGTTAGTGGATTTATGGATGGAGGGGTAAAAAGTGGATTTTTAGATAGATGGATGAAGTGATTTGATGATTGGGATATTAGGAGTTGGGAAGATGGGAGGATAAGAGGATTTGTGGATAGGGATGTTTGGCGTTGGTAGGATAGGAGGTAAAGTGGATTTGATAGGGATATTTAGAGTTGGAAGTAATGGAGGTAAATTTGATGGAGGGAGATGGATGGTCACATGCTTTTGCAAATGATAGGATGATGGAGGGGGGATGGCGACCTATGTTTTTGCAGTGCGATGAGATGCACCATGTTTGGGATTGGATGAATGGATTTTGGAAGGTGTATGGGTTGTACCAACATGTTCATTTTGTTTGTCTTGGGATGTATAGCCAAGGCCATGCGAAGATGGATGGAATGTGGTGTGGATGGGCTCCAAGATGCCTTGATCAGGAAGGCCTAAGCCTTTGCCTTGATAGTTCATGTGTTGGAGTATGCGACATGCAATGGGATGTTTAGTGCTTTGGAAACAAGACGCGAGTCCATTATTTGTTGGAGAAAGATAGGTGGTGGATGGAAGTTGTTCACCTCTTACAAGGGAGTCACCATGGATGAAAGTGCTTGTACCAAGTGGATAAGGGGATGGATTTTGGATGGGATTGGTAGATGGAGGTGAAGGATTCATGGGGGATGGTGAAGGGGTGGTAGAAGATGGGGTGAGATCAATAAGTTGATCAATAGATGGGAGGGGATCGTGGATGGGATTAGATGGGATGGTTAGATCTTGATTAGGAGAAGGGGTTGATGTTTCAACATGCTTTGGATTTGATTCTTGACATGGCTCATGTGCTTGGATAGAAGTGGGAGTGACTTGGATAGATGTAGTAGGTGCTTGACTTATGTGTTCTTGAACATGGCTGCATGATGGTTCTTGACTTATGATAGGGGAGTGTTCAAGAGATTTGGTGGATGTTGGATTGCATGAGGGTGTTTGATTCCTTGCTAATAGCCAATGGATGGTATCCTTCATGATTGTGTGGGTTGAAGAACAATATAATGGATGGATAATGATGGTGGTTGGTGTGGGATTAGGATTGGGATTAGATAGGTGGGTGACAGGATTAGGTAATGATGGTTCGTAGATGGGTTCAAGGATAGGTGTTGGACTAGATGGTGGTGTTGGAGGGTTTGGGGATTGGGGGGATTCCTTTACTTTGCTGTCATTTTTAGGTGATGTTCTTTGGATGAAATCTCACAAGGATTCTTTGGATGTGATAATGTTGCGACTTGGAAGGTTTGATGGTGGATTAGATGGTGGATGGGTGATAGGGATTGGTGGATTGGAAGATACATAAGGTGATGGATTAAGGTTGATAAGGTTGGAGGGATATGGTGATGGCGGGATTGGAGGATGGGGATTAGGAGATGGGGGATTTGGTTGTTGATATGAGGTTTGGATTTCGTATATAAGGTGTGCTAGATTGGTGTTCCCTTGATCAAAGTTAGCATGACAAAGGTTAGGGGTGGATAAGTTGGAGAGATTGGTTGATTGGATAAGTATGATGGCATGGATGTGTAAGGGGATGGTGAATGATATGAGGGTAAAGATTGATATGATGAAGGTTGATATGATGGAAGTTGGTATGAGGTTGAAGGTTGATATGAGGATGATGGAGGTTGATATGATGGAAGTTGGTATGATGAAGGTTGATGGGAGGTTGATGGTGTGGATATGTAAGATGTAGGTTGGTATGAAGGTTGAAAGAATGACGATTGATATGATGTGGATGGGGATGATGTGTAGGGTGTTTGTTGATATGATGGAGGTTGGTATGAGGTCCATGGTGTGGATATGTAAGATGTTGAAGGTTGATATGATGAGGGTTGATATGAGGAAGATGGAGGAGGGATTTGGGATTCTCCAACGATGAGGTGTGCTAAGGGGATATCTTTAATGTCATTTTTGAATTGTTCCTTAGCATTAGGATCCATGTTCGCATAGACTTTTCTAAGTCTTTGTAATTGTTGTATTGATTCATAAAGATCCATTTTGTGGGAGAGAGTATGGGATGATGGGGGATGATGGATGATTGTGATGTTGGGAATCAAAATTTCAAGACCTTAGGATGATTTGATTTGATTTGATGAATGGTTCTCTATGCTTAAGATAGACTAATGATCTTAAGCAAGAGGGTTGATTGGGTTGATTTGATTAGGTGATCAATTAAGGTCTTGATTTTTGATTGGGTTGATTTGGATTTGGAGTTTGATAATGATGTTGGGGGATTTGGATGTTGATTGGGATCGATGTTGATTTGATGTGATGATGACTTGGATATGGTTAGGATTTGATATGGAATGATTAGGGATGATTAGGATAATGATTGGGATGATGTTGATAGGATGAGGATGAAGGATGGAGATGTGACTAGGATGTGCTTAGGGATGATTGCGATTGAGGTTGATTTGACAAGAATGGAGATAATGATGTTGATTGGATAATGATTTGGATAGAAGGATGATGATTTGATGATGTAGAGTGACAAGGATGTGATTAGGATTGATTTAGGATGAATTCAATTTTTCTTGGCAAGTAGACAAACAATCAAGCACAAAAACACAATGGCTAAAGGTTTGATTTATGAAAGATTTATCAAGCATGCACAACCTAAGGTGAAGCAAGGACAATACTTGTTGAACAAGTAGAGGGATTTGGGCCACTAAAACAAAGGTTCGTAGTGGGGGAACATCCGGGGGATCGGCACCTTACGAGCATCCAATAAACCACTTAAGGTTTTGACTAGCTCTACTAGGAGTTTAATATACCTCGAGGGTACTACTTCCTTTCAAACTAGCACCGAATGGTAAGCGCTCATACCGATTAGACTTGGCTTTCGCCTTATCCTCAATTTACATATAGCGGACCGGATGAAAGTACCGCTCGGGGTCGCCAATGAGTTCTCCGAATGGATATGTCTCAAGGGCAGGCCCATGTTCTAAAAAGAAAAATAGAATAGAACCATTTCTCTTCACCCAAGATCCTTTTGAAGGTAAGGGGAGAGGATACTTTGATTCTACCCTATGGGATAACACAAATGTGCAAGTGCACAAGACACGACAAACAAGAGCTAATGTTCGTTTTAAGCCCAAAATCCAAATGTGTTTGCAAACAAGATGAAAAGATAAGAGAGGAAATGATTGCACCTGGTTAATTTGCTATCCAAATTGTTGGAGATGTTGATGTATGATGTTGTTCCAGCCTTGTATGATCACTTGCAAGTCACTAGAACGAAAACGAAGCAAATAGACTAGCCCAAGATGCGACCTACAACAACTCACCCTCAAAACTTGCAAAACTTTGCTAAAACAAGGGTTAGAAAATGAAGATTTTGACAACAAAACCTTCACAAACTGACGATTAGATCCAAGACCGGGCGTGCCAATGTAGATTAGGAAAAAACAAAATGAAGTGAAAACATAAACTAAATGCATAAAAACACAAAGTTATACCTCACATGAAGACCCAATCTCATCAAGGGAGGAGAAGTTGAGGTGGAAAGATGAGGTGGATTTGTGAGGTGGATTTAGGACTTAGGATAGAGGGAAATTGAAATAATAAATATTGCATATTTAATAAATCAATTGGCTAAGGTTTTAGACTATTGAATTAATGAAATTAATTCAATTTTGGGGATAATATGATGGAAAATAGGGTAATGAAGGGATAATTAATTAAATAAAAATTTAATTAATTGGTTAGGAGGGAAATTGACATGTTTAGGGATGTCAGGAGTTGGTTCGATGGTAGAAGACATTTTTAGGTGTCTACAGCATCATTTGATGCATAAACATTAATAATCCCAAAGGAATGATTATCAATGTTGAGAAGAGTCCAGACTAAATAGTTGGTGGGGTCCACCCCATGAGCCACCACCGAATCATGCCACCGAGGGGAAAAAGGGTAACAACACCACCTTTGCCAACTTCATGAGCAATGGAGAACAATTTATTGGCTAGCCAAATACAATGGAAAGCCGAAGACAAAAGAAAGCCTGTAACTTTAACCTCTTGCAGGCACAAAACATCAAGTGTAGCATATTGTTGGAGAGTAGCTCGAACAGAGTACTTCCTAGCGAGGTTAGTTAGACCTCAAACATTCCAAGAGAGAAATTTCATTGTAAATCCTCCACCATTTCCCCAGAATCTAGGTTTTCAAAATGATTCTGCAGAAATGCGGTGGGGTTTGACCCAAATTGGAGAGGAGGAATTTACTAATTTTTACCCTTCTGAACAATTTCACCCTCCTTAGGAAGCACTTGGCTGCGAGAGCGCCTACAAGGTGACAAAGATGGATTGGTACGTGCTCGTGCCCTGGGCGGTGACTGTTGCTGTGAAGGTAGCACTGTAGGACTCTTGAGTTTGTCCTTCTCACTATTCGTAGAAGGCTTTGAAACATCCTTAGCAATGAGTGTATCCAGAAAGGCCTTAGCTTTGTGTTTGTGAGTGGCAACAGTGGCCCAAGTGTCTACTCGTTTGGAAACCACCTCCTTAGACATAGTTTCCACTAGACATGGCTGAGTAGCCTCCATGGGTGGAGCCCGGGCTCGAGGCACAACAAGAGCGCAATCCTTAATTTTATGCTTGGTTGACTGACAATGGTAGTAAGTATTTGGAAAATTAAAGTATGTAACTTTCTAAGTGTGCCAAAGGGGGCCAATTTGAATATCAATAAATTCCTTGAGATCTTTGGAAAGATCCACCTCAACACAGACGTGTTTTTGAGGACGCACTTGAAAGAACCTAACTGGTTCAACACAAATGACTTTTCCTAGAGAAGAAGTAATATCATGCAAGAAATGCAAGGCAAAGGCAAACTAAGGAATTCAATCCACATAGGGACCCAGAGTTTTTTATCATCTGAAACCACAAAATCATGGGTCCACTGTTGGAAAACTAACAGGGAAGACCGAACATACCAAGGACCATGGTTCAATATAGCCTAAACATGGCTAACTTCTGTAAAGAGGAAAAGGAAAAAGCCTTTGGTTAGATTCTAGAACATATCAAGGTGGACCCCATGAGGGACCCAAGCCTTTTGAACCCATTCCTTGAGCATAGATTCAGGGGGAGTTCTCCCTACAAAGTAACCAATAAGAGTATGTTGTTCTAACCATAAACAAGTAGAATCAAATTCCTGCATGGGAAAAATTACATCAATAGGAGAAACTGAGGGCTTACCTCGTGAAACACCTTTGGAACAAACTTCCAGGGATGCTTGGTCAGTGGAGGAGCCATTGTACAGAGCCGTCAAACTGCTAACGCTAGCAACAAATGATGGGTCAGTATCGGTAGGAGGCATTTAAAAGGCCAAAAAATTGCAATAAATGCAGACATACAGAAGGAAAGGCTATATTTCATGTGCCTAGAGCGTGGTATGACGCTTAGAGAAAACAATGGGGAGTAGCTTCAGTAAAAACCCTAGCAGAGCAAAAACCATATCAACTACTCTATTTGAAAAACTAAAACCGTCACTCCTATTTCAAATTTGAAAAAAAAAACAACTTTCAAACATTTGTCAATCAAATAAATATATAAAAATATACAAATACTTTGATAACAAATACGAATGGAATTTGACACACTATTACCTCTCAACACTCAAACATGTAGATTGATGAGGATTAGGGTGCACACATAGGGTTGGTTAGGGTCCAGTTGTAGAAGCCAGATAAGTCTAGCAGTTCTAGCAATGAGTATGCCTTGATACTTGCATTGGACAATGAGTTAGATTAGTCATTGTATTTTGTATTTTAAACTTGATGAAGAATATAAATATTTGGATTAATTGATTATGAAATTGTCAAACTTTGTATAAATTTTAGCTTGTTTTTTTTTAATGGGTAAAAGGTTCAAGCCATTAATATTAAACTACAAAAGTTTCAAAATTACAACTCTATTTAGTGCGGGCATCGGTAGGAAAGAACAGAGTGAAGAAAACCTCTGATCTAGCCCGGGACTTATGCAGTCTAGTATAATGTTTATTTACATATCTTGTGCAGGGCTATGCCCTAAGAGGATAAATCTTTCCTTACATTATAAAAATGAAAATTTTACAATCCTTGCCCTTTTCAAGGGACATTATTCTGTTCTATCCTTGTAGTTTGCATTTATCGTTCTTCGAAGCAAAGGACATCTTCTAGGGCACCTAGCAATGATTCTTCTGACTTCTATCTTAGTGGGAGAGAAGATTGCTCATTACAATATCCTTGTCTTCCTTGAAAACACAGACAACTTCCAAAACTTTTTCACATGTTAGCTAAGTAAAAAGGAAGTAAGTAATTAAAGCCTAAGAGGATTGAAAAATAGTAGAGAACTTATACTTTCCATGCTTATCGAAGGTGTCAACACATACTTATCTCAAAGCTGGTATAAAATTAGGTTTGTCGGGGAGAGATTCCCATATTGGTAACTGATCAAATATATATATACAGACATCTATATCTATATATATCTGTGTGTGTGTGTGTGTGTGTATGTAAATGACCAACGAAATCAATTAAGAATATCATTTATGTAAGTTTCTATTAAAACTGAACAACTCATTCCCTTCTTAGAGAATGCTATTACTTGTCAAATCATATCAAATCATACCCGTTTTCAAACTTAAGTGAGTTGATATGTAAGCAGAGTTGGCCAAAGATCTACTCGGGACCTTATTATTTCACTTCGAGTTTCCTGTCTTCTCAACTGTCAAATGAAATTCAAGCTCTGGACCTAACATCATTATTTCTAACCCTCCTTGCTGAGAGAGACTGCTTTAAGCTTAGCATCATTAAAAATCATTAATAGAGATCTACTCATACTTCTAACGCTGTGCTAGATTTGGATGATGGGATGCAAATTGCCACGCTTCAAAATCTATGAATCACTGTATCTCTATATATATACATCTGTCTATATATATATTATATATATAAACAAATACATATAAAAGAGTAGAGTGATGGCAAATTTGAAGCGTGTGAACAGGGGAGGTGAATGAGCTTAATAAGACATGATTGATACTACAGGTTTCATTTATTGGAATTCACTGGATGAAGCCATTCACAAAAGTTCTCAGCGTATAACACACCAGTTTCCTCTACCATCTTCCTTATGCCTTCCCAATTTATAGTTATCTTTACTGTTGCAGCCATCCGTTGCAGAGGGATGGATACACCAATAAGATTGGTTAGTTCAAAATGCCAGATGGCCTTCCTTGGACGTGTTACTATGCTTCGATTGCAGCGCCTGCTGTGCCGTTATGATGAGTTAATGGTTGGGGCTATTCGCATGATTGTAGGAAGAAGGTTTATGGGGGAGGCTGAAAGGTAGCGAGTTGATACCGACATCACTTCTAGGGTGTTGGCCATGTTGCTGGAGATGGAGATTGAAAAAGGAACCGCAGGGCAGATAATGAGGGGCTTGTTCCATCCTGAGCACTTGGGAGATTTAGAGGTAACCTTGGAGGCAACAAGTATAGGTGTTGGAATGCCACGACTGAGAGATATGGCCTCTATGGCTGATCTCAAAGCAATATTGAAGCTTTATCCTTTCATTCTTGATCTTAAAGGACCAGATCTCATGATGGTCAAGGAGAAGGCTTTAATAGCAGTGAGGTTTATCCAAAGAGTCCTCGGCCTGGTGATGGAAGATGGGTATGAATGGGTAGCAGCTTTCAACCTACAATTGCTCGAGTATGATAAGGAGTAAGTTACATCGAAAAGCCTCAGTTTTGTTCTCTTTATACAAGTTATCGAGTACTAGACTTATTATAAGCAATGTAGTAACTACCTTTTGAATATAGAATCAAAAAGTGGTCCCTGTTTGGACATAAAATTATAAGTAGACCCTGTGAGGTCCCAACATCTTACTCTGTTGTAGCAAACTCTGTCAGATTTATAATATAAGAATAGTCTGATACTTAAATCCCTGAATTTGGAAAGTTTAATGGTTTAAAGTGCAAATGATAGCATATAAAGGTAATGATCTTATTGGTATTAGAGGGTTAAGCATATAAGATAGTGTATGCATAACCGCTATTCTATAGGGAGATAAGATAGAAAATACTTCTCTAAAGTTTCAGATAGGATTTCAACTAGATTAGAACTAAATTTTGAATAGAGGTAAAAGAAGGGGATTAAGTGTAAGGATAATGTTTGCAGCATCGTTCATTTCGAATTGTAGACTCTGACAGACTTTTAAAATAAGTTAAAACCCTGAATCTGGAAAATTTAAATGATAGTAGATACAGGAAATGATCTTATTGGTAGTAGAGGCTTAAGTAAAGAAGGGAATTAAGTGTAAAGGACAATGTTTATAGCATCTTTCATTTCGAATTGCTAACTCTGTCAGACTTTTAAAATAAGTTAAAACCCTGAATCAGGAAAATTTAAATGATAGTAGATACAGGTAATGATCTTATTGGTATTAGAGGCTTAAGTATAAGAGACAGTGTATGCAAAACCATTATTATATAGGGAGATAAGATAGTAAATACTTCTCTAAAGATTCAGATAGGTTTTCAAATAGCTTGGAACTAAAATTTATATAGAGGAAAAGTAGAGGATTGTGTGTATAAGACAATGTCTGCAGCATCATTCATTATTGAGAGATAAGAAGGTAAGCACCTCTCTGATGGTTCAGATAGGGTTTCGAATTGCTTCATTAGGACTAAATTTTGTAGAAAGGTTGATGCCATCGGCTCCTTTGTTAGCCAGGGCATCGGCTTTACTGTTACCTTCTCTAAAGATGTGGTTAAAAGTGCACTTTCTAAGGGAAGTGGTGATAGAAAGGGCATTAGCCAATAGGGAATTTAGTTTCTAGTTAGGCATGCTCCCCTTTCTTAATGTGTTAATAATAATCGTAGAGTCCCCTTCAACCTCGAGTTTTTCAATTCTCAAAACTTTGCAAATTTTTAGACCTTCAATCAGGGCAGTTATTTCGGCTAAGTTATTTGTTGCTTCTCCTATAGGCTTGGCTAAAGTTGCTATTTCTCTCGATTCTAAATCATGGATTACACATCCTATACCTGCGACTCCCGGGTTACCCCTAGATGCCCCATCGAAATTTAGCTTGAACCAGACTTTTTTGGGAGGCTGCCACTTACATTCTTGCCTCTTATTAGTGTTATCATGGTTACTTGGTCCCACATAGGAGGGCAATTTTAAACCTACCCATTTACCACGCATCTTTTCATCCTAGTGGGTCATTGTGGTTTCTTTTTTGGGGTTATTTGACACCCTACTATTGACGATTTCTATAATGCTTGCTTCAATCTTAATGATTAACTGCTCAAAAGTCAGTTTTATGTCTTTGAAGATTCTTCTATTTCTTTCTTTCCAAAGCTCCCATACCAAGATCAAAGGGGTAATTGTCCATAGCATATGATAAATGCTATGTTTGTGAGTGTCTGGCCAACCTTGGAATAGGTTTAGAATGTTATTAGGAAGGGCAGTAATCCATCCCATCTTGTTACTTAGCCAGTTCTAGCATTTATTAGAGAATTGACAGTTGAGAAGGATGTGGTCTGCTGTTTCCTGCTCCTTTTCACAAAGGGGACATCTGCTAGGCCCCTCATATCCCATCTTAGTAAACCTATCTGCCGTTAGAATTTTCTTATTTAGGGTCATCCATGCATACATTCCAGCTTTTGGGATACAGTTCTTATCCCAACAGAGTCTCATTGGTAGCTCCGATTTTGGTCTGAGCTGCTGCTTGATTATAATTTTATACCCATCTTTTGTTTTGTAGTTTCCTAATTTAGCCCCATCCCAGACTAATCTATATGTGTCTCCTTTGAGGGAAATCTTCCTTTTGTTAAGGATGTCAAGAAGCTTCTTTTTTTCTTCAATTGGGATGTTCTTATTATCCAGGGGTTTCCATTTCCATCCCTGATTCTCGCCCTGATTGGGAAAGTCTATATAGTCTTTAACATGTCTCCCCCATTGGGATTCTAGGATTCTTTTAGCATTTTCTAGGTTATCCAAACTACTAATTGACTCAAACCCCCCCAAGAATCATCCCAAAAAAGAGCTTGATTGCCATCACCAAGATTCCAAGTTAGTTTGTCCATTATGAGCTTCCTGTAATCCATCATAAAATTCCAAAGGCGGGATCCTTTGGGGGGATTAGCCATTCTGAATAGGAAGGCCGGTTCCTCCCCTCTGAGATATTTGTTTCTAAGAATTTTTACCCATTTTAGATTGGGCTGCTGGTACATTCTCCAAACGAGTTTGGCTCCTAGAGCCTTACTCTATTCCTTGATGTTTTTTAAACCCAAGCCACCCTCTTCTTTTGGTCTACAAATCTTATCCCAAGCTACAAGTGCCATTTTCTTTTTGTCCTCTGTACCTTGCCATAGACAAGTTCTTAGGATTTTATTGATTACTTCCCATTTTTCTACTGGAAGGTTCATACAGGATAATTGATATATTGGGATGGCTGAGAGAACTGATTTTAACATTGTTACTTTACCTGCTAAGGATAACCATTTGCCTTTCCATGATTTCACTTTGTTCCTGATCTTGGAAGTGATATGATCCCAGAGATCTCTAGTCTTATTGCTTTTACCCAAAGGGATGCCTAAATATTTGCATGGCATTTCCCCCCTTTTGAAAGATAATATTCTGATAATTTCCTTTTCTATCTCAGGAGCTACATTGAAAAAATAGATTGTTGATTTATCTGCATTAACCTCCTGTCCTGATCCCTACAGTAGGAGTCTAGGATCCTTTTAAATGCCTTAGCTTCTTCTATGCACCCCTTGCCATAGAGCAAGGTATCATCTACAAACTGTTGATGAGTTGTGGGATCTACACCTGACGTAATCTTGATTCCCTGAATCTCTCCTTCTTCCCTAGCCTTGGTGATCATCCTTTCTAGAACTTCTACCATTATAATAAAGAGGAAAGGGGAGATAGGGTCCCCTTGTCTCACTCCTCTTGATATGCTAAAGAAACCCTCCGGGGTCCCGTTGATTAAGACTGAGAACTTAGGGGTAGAAATACATGTATAAATGAGATTTATCCATTGTCTAGTGAACCCAAAAGCCTCTAAGGTTCTACAAAGGAAACACCTATCCACCTTATCATAGGCTTTACTGATATCTAATTTGATTAACATACTAGGTTTTTTATTGTGATGTATGGTGTGGATAGCTTCTTGGGCTGTAATAAATCCATCAAATATGGATCTACCCGGAACAAACCCTATTTGTTTGTCACTTATGATGTCTGGTAGGACTGTCTGAATTCTATTAGCCAGGGTTTTAGTGAGAATTGTATAAATAGTGTTACAGAGGGAAATGGGCCTCAGATCCCCCATGCTTTCTGGCTTCTCTTTTTTCGGGATGAGTGTGAGAAAGATGTTATTTACCTCTTTTAGAAGGCTACCCAAGTTTCTTACCCCTTCTAATGCTTCAACCACCTCATCTCCTATGAAGTGCCAACATTTCTGAAAGAAGAAAGCTGGGAAGCCATCGGGTCCCAGAGCTTTATCTGGTTGCATTTGGGAGATTTCCAGTTCAATCTTAGTCTTAGTAAATTTTCCATTGAGAGCTCTGTTTTGATCCTCTGAGATGATCCTCGGAATATCTTTTAGTATGGCTTGTTGATGGAGCTAATTAGATCCCTCCTGATTGTTAGGAATGTTTTCAAAATATCTGACCATTTCACTTGCAATTTGTTGAGGTTCTTTGATCCAGACATTGTTCTCATTTTTAATTTTGAAAATTCTGTTAATATTTCTGTGAACTTTGGTGTTGTTGTGAAAGAACTTAGTGTTCTTATCTCCAGCTTCAAGCCAGGTTTCCCTTGACTTTTGACGCCAGAAGATTTCCTCTTTGGCTAGGATGTCTTCATAATCAGTTTTCAACTATTTTTCTTTTAAATAAGATTCTGCATCCATGCCTTTGGCTATCACACTTCTGTTGAGGTTTTCAAGTTCCTTTTCTAGCTTAGATTTGACCTTGAATATATTGCCAAAGTTAGTTTTGTTCTAATTAAGGAGCTTACATTTGATAGATTTCAATTTGGATACTAGACAAAAAAGTTTAGAACTAGAAACTTTCATTTCTTTCCACCATTGCTCAATTAAGGTAATAAGGTTAATATCTTTGACCCACATTTGTTCAAATTTGAAAGGACATCATTTAGGTTGGCAATCTTCTGAGATACTTAACTGGACTGGGTAATGATTGGAGCCCGAGTATGGTAATATCTCAGCTGTCAGAATAAAAGAGAGTTGAGCCCAATTACCCCTGTACAAGAATCTGTCAAGTTTTTCTACACTATTGCAAAAGCCTTGTCTTCTGTTATTCCATGTGAATCCTTCCTGTGTTGTTTTAATTTCCAATAAATTATTCTTCTGAACCCAGTTTTTGAAATCACTCGCTGTCGTGGATAGCCTTCCAGAGCCTCCCAACTTTTCTTTAGGGTCTAGGATCGCGTTGAAGTCTCCACCCAAAATACATGCCTGATCTTGTAGAGTTCCAATGAAATGTTCTATCTCTTTCTAGATTGATCTCTTGTCCTGGTTCTGGGAAGGACCATAAATGTTAAAAAGAATAAAGTGTAGTTTTCTTCTGATGCTTTTGACATGCCCAACCATCCAGTTCTTCTTGCATCTTAATACTGAAAATGAGACCACTCTAGGATCCCAGATTACCCCTAAGCCTCCCGAAGCACCCTCAGTTGGAACTCCAACTAGCTTCCATATTCCTAACTTCTTATTTAGAGTGTCGATCTCTTCTTAACTGAGTTTGGTTTCTTGGATCATTAGCATATCTAGTTTTGTGTTGGTTATACAGTGTTTTATGATACGCTATTTGTTAGGGCATTGAGACCCCTAACATTCCAGATGTAGACTCTCATGGCACTGGGAGAAGGCACTTCCCCTTCCCTGCATAGAACATTGTGGTGATCTTAGTTTGATCAGTAGCCTCGCCTACTTTCCCTCTTAGTTCCAATAGTGATTTCCTCCCCCTTTTCTTGTTACTTTTGGCACAATTTGGGGTATCCCTACTGAAATCAGTTATGGCAATACCCAACCGCAGATCTGCTTCATCCAACTCTCTATCTCCCTGATCTTTTGGGTCCTCTTTATTTCTATCTTGCCTTTTCTCCCATTCTTCAAGTTCTAGAATCTTGGAGATGAGATTTTTCTTCTCTTTGTTAGCTTCCTCAATTACCACCTCCTCTATTGTCTTATCGAGGATCTCATTGCAAATCTCTTCTAGATCAACATGGCTGGGCTAGTCTGTGGATTTCTTTTGATTCTCGGAGTCTTTATGTTTTTCTTCTAGCTCAAAAGTGTTTGGAACCCACTCTGGGGTCTCTAAAATCTCTGGGTTTACACTTTCTTCTACTATTGTGGGTTATTACCTCTATCATCTTTTGAAGGCACTTCCCCCTCCTCCAGTTCCATCTTCTCTTTGTCTAACTGTGGTTCATCAGTCTACTTTGGGGGCTTAACCGCTGTGGGAGTTTCTTTGCTTGAACTAACCTGAACAAGGTTTATATTCTGTGTAGTTACCTTATTATTGTGATTCTGGGTGTTTTCTTTGGTTTTAGGGCATTTCTTAGGCTAGGCTGATAACATACTCAGGATCCGTTCTTGTCCAAACAAGTTCTTGTTACCACTGGGATGCTTCTTGAGGGAAAGAAAGCTAGTCCTCTGATAGTCCACAATAAATCCGCCTTTATTATCATTAAACTTGATGTTAACACCCCCAGGTTGGAGAATGATGTTCATCGTCGCGGGCATTTTTAGAATTATGTTATTAGTGTTTCTATGGGTAGGTCCATGGTGGAAGGCTAGCTTGATGCAGTAGTTGGCCAAGTTAGTATTGATTTCCAAGGGATCAAGGTCTTTAGTGCTTATATCCATTTTGACTAATAGGAACACATCTGAGTGAGATAAGAAGTCCTCCTCCATTCCCATGAACTCTCCCAGGTGATTCCCAATCTCCCTTAAGATTTTACTATGGATGAGCTCAACTGATAGATTTGGTAACTTGACCCACCTAGCTACTTTAAGTTTTAGTTTACTGGGGTCGAAATTAGGTAGCTAGTCTAGGTACTCAAAATTATGTCCTTTATAAAACAAGCATCTGTTGTTTAAGATTTTTTTTTTAGGTTTGTACTTTTGCAGACAATGAATATGAAATCTTTAGAAGTGATAGTGATACTTACCTGGTCTTTGTAGAGGGCTTGGACCCATTCCGCTATTTCCTTCGCTGGCTGCCCTATCCCACACCAACGAATATAGAAGCCGTGAGTTTTACAATGAATCCCCAGACCATCTGTGTAGATATTTCTGATATCTAGCGATGCTTTTTTTTCCATGGCCTCCAATTTTTGATAACATATTGGACTCATTTGTGGCCTCGACCAAGGGGTTCTAGGGTTTGCCTATTCTCAAATTATCACCTAGTCCTTGCCCAACCCAAGAGTGTTAGACACCATGTTACCGAATTTAGGGTTTTTAGGGATTTGCCATTGGTAGGGTGCCCTGAAATTCGACATGCTACCTGTATGGGGATTTTCCTTTGCATGAATGATCCTGGGGGCTGGTTTTGAAAAACCCTCCGCATATCCTTGTCTTGTAAAAGAAGGGTAGGAGACAACAGGGGGTTATCAAGCATTGCAGCTTCTTTCCCAACCTAGAGTGGTGTGATTTGCTCCCGTTGCAAAAGTTGGGGTAGTTGAGGTTATTGGGATAGCCCAAATTCCTGGCACTCTGGCTTGAGCTGTTCCTCTTGATGTTGCCTCTACTCTTACTCCCCTCTGCTGCCTCCTATTCTTCACCATTTGCCAACCCTGTTCTTCAAGATGATGTGGAGGGGGAGCCCTGCCCCCGTAGAAAACCTTCTCCTTCCCCTGTATAATGTTGCCAGGGTATTCTGCCATAGTTTCGTTCTTGGCATAATTAATAACTTTGCTTTGTCGCTGACTGCCTACTTTTTTTCACATTTTGTATTTTTTAAAGTAAATTTCAGCTTGTTTTACTCATGGTTTATATAAATGATAAATTTGCAACTTCTTTCACTACTTTTTAAATTAATTTTTCAAATACTAATTTTTATATATTATTTTTAGCTATCCCTCACCATCCCCAAAATTTGGAAAATACTTTATAGTCACCAAAAGCCATCCCCTCATCCGTACATCCCCATTACCAAAATTGAGAGTAACATTGCTTGTTTTCGTCCATAGCAGCTGATAGTGCTTGGAGAAATTCATTAATATTTGGTAAAAGTTATATGGAGTAAAGAGTTCTTTTTTTTTAGGACACTGCACTTGGCTAGGATGAGGGAAGTGGAGTGGGTTAGTGATCAGGGCTTGAGGCAGGGTCTTCTCCAGTGTAATGGCCATGGGAATAGCTAGGGTTGCATTGAAAGGGAAAGAAACCCATGTAAAGGAGAGGAAAAAAGGGGCAATTGGGGTTTGCTGGGTCATTGAAACAAGTATGTATCCTAATGGACATGTGTTTGTAAGGGTGGGGACTACGTGGCTATGTGTGTTAGGTGCAATAAAGTTGATTTAACAAAATTTCTCCTAGATCCTTTTAAAAGAGTTGAGGCACTGGGAGAGATTATCATTAAACCCTGTACCTCATTGGGTGTTGGGGATATGTTGGCACTTCCCATGTGACAACAATTATGGACTGACTTCAAAGGTGAGTCCTATTGAATGGTAATGATTTGGAATGGTTGTTCCATTGGATGAATAGGGACTGCTCTTCTTTGACCCTCTTGTATGTTTGCCTTGGTTTGTTATTCATATGCAAGCATTTATAGTTAGTATAGTAGACCTACCCCTTTTATAGATTTATGTAGTAATTTCCTACTCTTCATAGTCATGGTTTTCACTGTGAGTTGATTGCAAAGTGACATGACATCAATCTTAAAAGACATTATTAATCTATGACAGGATTCACATGGATATTGTGTTGCCCTATGATCCAAGAGAAATATAAGAATAAAAGTAAATGTTACCTTATTTGATCTTCAAGATGATGGTTGATAGTGGAGGGCATAAAGAAACAAGTCATTGTTGTTCTAGCTGATCGGCAACCATGTTGGAAGGAACAACATAGTATACCTATTAATATTGCAAGATTATACATGTAAAAGACTATAGATTAAAGAAGGCCTCTTAATGAGAAAGGGTCAATCATTTGAAGGTGATCTGAATAAGATATCTCTCTTGTTGAAGTCATTGATTCCCTTGAATAGATATTAATGTTGAAAACCTTGTCCAATCTAAAGATTTCATGTAATGCATTTATTGGAAGGAACAATAGGTGTATTTGGATGCCCAATGTAAATAGAAGAAGAGACAAAAGAATTAAAGACATGCAAAAGTAAATAATCATGCAATAGAGAAAATCCCATGGGTGTTCTAAGGGGGTGGTTCAGTATTGTGAAACCATCGTGGGCTACAATATGGAATATAAGTCATTTTTATAAATTTTAATAGCAACTTGGCTTCTAGTTCACCTAAGAAGCAATGACTTGTTCATCTACTCCATCCAACAAGGATCTCTTAGTACTTCTACCCCACTCCATGTCAGTCCCACAAGGAGCATTACTCTCGACTCAGCCCGGAAGATCATATCGATGTTATTTCTGTTGTAACTTCTAAGTTTCTAGCACATGTAATGGGAAAAGGCCTCAACTAATATAAATGCAAATTCTATGCAAGATTCATAAGATTTTTTCATAAAGATTTTACTTCTCTTGCTGACCAGCTTACTTTGAGCAACATGACAAGAAGTGACAGGTTGCTAGCTAAATCTAAAGAAGGTAAAATTCATTATTTCAAATGCAGATGCCTGCACATGAATCACAACCCTTGGGAAACTTAAGAGAGGAACAAAAAAATGAACAGCCTAACTGTTGTGACCTAATCACACATCACCCCATTGCAAATGGGGACCCCCTTTTTTTGAGCTCCAGTGCTTTGCCTGAGTTTTGGATGATGTCTTTAGTTTGTTTCATGATGAAGTAAGTAGATGTTCTTTAATCTAAGGGGAAGTTCTCTATCAAGTTTCTATTCAAGAGTCATTTGCTTTCGTTCTGGTATGTTTGAGAGCCTAAAAATGACTAAGTCTGATATCCTGAAAATAGACTAAGTCTGAAATCTAGTGGATCCTCCAAATTCTATAATCTACATGTTAAATTTGGTGGATCCGAGACCTATCTCAAACATCCTGAAAGGTATATTGAAAAATATTTAAAGTATAAAAAATTCAATATTTTTCAATATACCTTACTCTAAGGAATACTAAAAAATGGCTAAAGTACTCAAGAAGAGAACAAAATCTTGATCCAGTGCGCTCTTATTTTGGGAGATTGAATTTTCCATCCAATGTGCCTTCGAAGAGGAGATCAAATCGGCCAACTAATGCGCCTTAACCAATGCACCGAGAATGAAAGGTTTCTTTTGATTGTCGAAGAAGTGATTTCAACCGAAGCTCAGAATCTAGATGCCATGCGACCCATCCAATGCGCCATGATGAGGGATCCATGTTGAGTGAAAAGAAGTGATTTCAAGGGGAGTTCAAAATTAGGATCCAATGCGCCATCATTAAAGAGTGATTTTACTTGAGTTTTTGGCATCTTTTAAGAAGAGATTAAAACCCTCAACCAATGTGCCATATCCAAGGCACCCTCATCAAAGTGAAGAGGATGATTGGAAGAGGAGTTGCAGATGAAGACCAAAATCCCCATCTAATGCGACTAAGGAGGAAAGGGCTCATTTTGATGGTGCAAGAGTAACTTTTAACTAGAGATCAAATTCCTTATCTAATGCACCCTATCTAGTGCACCAAGGAGAAGAGAGGTTTGTCTTGAAGTTGGAAGAACAAGAAGCAATCAAAACATGGAACTAATGCACCTCAATTAGAGTGCCACTTTGGAGGGGAAGGTAAGGTGAATTTTAAAGTGATGTTTGAAGAGAGATCAAAATCCCTATCTCATGTGCTTAAGCTAATGCGCCACTTATGAAGGAGGTTGAATTGAATTTTGTGAAGTCTTAAAATTGAGATCAAAACCTTCAACTAGTGCGATTAATCTAGTGTGCTACCACCTAAGGAGATTCAAGTTTTTAAGGCAATTTTAATGGGAGTTTAAAATCCTTAACCATTGCGCCACACCTTGATATGGTTCAATTCAAGTTTTCAAGATAAAATTTAACTGGAGGATGAAACCCTTATCTAGAGTGCTTGGAGAAGTGATGTAGATTGCACATTTTATTATACATTTTAAGAGGATTCAAAATGTTGATCTGTTGTGCCACCTTGGTATGAGGATGAAGTTAAGTTAAATGAAGAAATTTCACTAGAGGGAGTCAAGTTTTGATCCAATGTGCCAATCTTGGGTAAGATTGAAGTAAAGTTTGAAAATCTTTTAAGAGAAGATCAAAATGTTGATCTCTTGTGACCTATTAAGGAGAAATGATGATGAGTTTTGACAAATCCAACCAAAGATCAAGATCAGGAAGCAATGCGCCTCAACTAGTGCGCCTAAGATAGGAAGTTTGTTAAGTGAAAAAGGCGAATCCAACCAAAGTTCAAAATGCTCAACCAATGCACCCTATCCAGTGTGCCACAATTGAGGGAGGATGAATTCAAATTTTATAAGAACGTTTAAGCAAGGATTAAGAACCCCATCCATTTCACCTCATCTAATGTGCCACTCCCACATGAGGTTGGATTTAAGTTTTTTAGAAGCCTTTCACGTGAACAACCAAACATGGAACCAATGCGCCAGCTTGAGGGATTCAAATTGCAAGTTTCATGAGTTCATTTCAAGAGGATCCAAAATCCCCATCCAATGCGCCTCATCTAATGCGCCTACATGAAGAAGAGACCAAATTTGCCAACCAATGCGCCACTACTAGGGGGGATCTAATTCAAGTTTCAAGTGCATCTTTCAAGCGAAAAATGAAATGGTGAACTAATGCACCAAATCAAGAAGGCTGATATGGTTGGCAAAGGATGAAATTTTCAAGAGAAGATCCAATTCCTCATCCAAAGTGCTACTCATGTATGAGGCTAAATTTTAGTTTTATGAAGTACTCAAACAAGGAGGATAAGATGTTGATCTGCTACGATAGATCTAATGCGCCACCCACAAATGATAAGCAAAAGGTGAAATTTTAAGGAAAAAGCAAAACATCCATCTAATGCGCCCTTGCTAATGAAGATCCAAAACATCCATCCATTGCGCCAAAGGATAGATGGGCTATTTAGAATGTGCAAAAGGTGTAATTTCAACCGAATGTTGAAATCCTTAACTAATGCACCAAGATTGAAGAAGTTTGTTTTAATTGTTTAAGTCTAAATCTTGTGAAAATTAAGTGAAGGATGAATTTCTTATCCCATACGCCATTCTTAGTGTGATGCTTAGTTTGAATTTTATGATTGCTTTCATGTGAAGAACCAATTTCCCATCTAATGTGTCTAAGTTAGAAATGCATGAAATGATTCTTATGTGTTATGAAATTAAGTGTTTATCAAGAGGATTGATATTGTCTCTTTCCTTGTGTTACAAGAGATTGATGGAGCTAAGGAATCATATAAGGAGTAAATGCCCAGAACCACCTTCATGCTAGGTGTGAAGTGAAGATAGAAGATAGCTGCTCCAAGTGATCACTTCAAGTCCAGCATACCGACACACTTCATCATTTGCATCAACAAGAAAAAAAATCCATTCATCTAGCTTCAAGACTCTTCAATCTTCAAGTCTAAGAGAGATCTCCTACTCTGATTCATGAATGAAGCATCATCATCATCTCCTGCTACTCTCTATGAAGAAGCAAAGAAGATCAACATGTACCCTACAGGAAGAAGAAGAATTACAGTGTTAAGCAAATGAGAAACATATATCATATACATCCAGTTTACAAGAAGATGAACAAGGCAAGATCAACAAGATACAATCCCAAACATACAAGTTCATTCAAGCAATCATGTTTGAAGACATCACAAGATGATACAATTTGGGAATATGCTCAGGTGGCACCTACGTGGCATATACACATTATTCATTCAATCGCAGTTCACCACATCATTCAACAAGCAAGAAGCTAAAGAGGACGTCCATGTGGAAGATGCTCTAAATATTTAATTTTAAATCCTTATCTTCTTGGAAAGCGTGCCTTCATTGCCTCTCTTATGTACTAAAAATAGCAAGTTGTTGTAACTACCTGTTGAGATGGCATGATCTGGGCCCTTGACTACTTGAATTGATCCAAGCCATTCATTGTAATTCTGGACCTCTCTATAACGGCCTTGTTGCCTCATTTGTAAATATAGAAGTCAGTAGCAATAGAGTAGAGTAGAGTAGAAGAGACTCGAAATTCTCTGAGAGTACTTGAAGTTGTACATATTTCTCAAGATTAATGCAAAGACATTGGAGCTTGTTTGGTGTTAAGTATTGTCTTGTGGAATGACATGGTTTCTTGTATCTTGATGAAGTGGAGAGATGTTTCAAAGTAGAATAGAAGTAGATTAGTAGCTCATTGATGTGATGTATGCATGTATTGAATATTTGATCAACTCCTAGCTCATGCTTTTGACATTCATCGTTGGTGAAGTGTTGTGTAAAGCTAGTCTGAGCTTCATTTGCTTAAGTTCGATTGTGGATGCTTATTTGAGTTGCGCCATTTAATGGGTGCTTATACGTGATTTCATGATTTGAAAACCTTTCGCTATCCTTAGGAGATTGCACCAACTTCATGTAGTTGTAGGCATTCTTGGCAAAATGGAGTTAGGTTGATTAAGGAGTTTGTCTATTCATACATCATCATTGCCTCATTGACCTTAGATTAGTTTCCCTAAACCTTTATCTTTTGCTTTTTCCTTATAATTGAAGCATTGTATATATGTCATCCACATAGAAAGGAGAAATGAGCTAAATGAATGAAGAAGAAGTCTACGTAAGTCCCTTTGTGATTACCAGTAATATCACATCAAGTCACTGAGTTAATCTATGCGACTCATAAGAAAAGGAACCTTGAAGTTACTTCACTGGATCACTTAGCTTAGCCTTTGGAGAGCTTTATTCAAGAGAGAGTGAGAGACTTAGTGTTTTACTCTATTGTTGACTTGTCTAAAAACAATCATCAACATTTTTGGCGCTAGAAGGAGGGCTTGAACGTGGATATTCTCCATTTCAAGTAAAGGAACAAGATTCTTTGAGTAGTGGATTGAAATTTGAAGTGAGCTTTGAAAGATAGATTCAAGATTTCAAGATCTCTCTTATGTCAAAAATCCAAAAAAAGTAGAAAAATAAAAAAATACAAAAAAAGTAAAAAATTGAAAAATCAAAAAATATATGGACATGGATTTCTCAAAATGTTCAAGGCAGTTCAAGGTGGATCATTCTCAAAATGATGTTATTCAACTTTGGTGGACTTTGAATGCACAACTTCATCCAAAGAGTTTGAGTGACTTTACATCAAGGGAAGGGTGTAGAATTCACGACACTAATGGACACAAGGAGCTATATTGCATGACATTTTTATCAAGGATGGAATTAGCATTGCAAGGGAAATTTTTTTTTTCACAGGTACATGAGCCAATTGTTCCTACAAAGGTGCTTCTCGAAGTTCTATTTGATGAAAGAGAATTCTTTATAAGCTTCAAGGAAATGATCAAGAAGAGGTTAAGTATTGAGAAGGACCTGCCAGTAGAAGAAATGTTGATTCCAGGTGGTTGGTGCAGAATTCATAACACAGCTCATTCAGAACTCGCATGTTCATCTTGTTAGGAAGCTATTCATCAAGTCAAGGAACAATTGAGGTTGGAAGAAGAATTCAAAGTACAGCTAAGACTAGACGACTTGTGGAGTAAATGTCTTCGAGAAATTAATTCACCATCCAAAGGAGAAGACACTTCCATGTTATTCAAAAGTGAAGATAGTATGAATAAGATTGATAATCAAGTGGAGAGTCGGTTCACATACCTTCTTCCAAGAAAGAACGAACCTGCTGAAGTTGAAAAGGAAATAGAGGATATTCAAACGAAGGCAACTGATGAACAGGATGTTGATTCTGCCATCCAAGAAGCAAGTAACTCGAGCTCATTGCAAGAAGAGAAATTCCTTTAGGAACACTCATTCATGCTACATAGGGAGATCCTTGAAAGTGAGTTGCATGAGGTACAAAAAGAGTTGTTGGAAGATAGTCAACTAGATGCATTGCAAGAAGCACTCCAAGCCATCATCGAAGACCTATCAAATGAACAACAATTCGGAGGGGTGCTCGACGCTCCCATGAATCAAATACAACGAGAGTTCCTGCCAAAGTCATCCCAAGATGAACAAGTTGATGAAATGGATATCAAGGTCGACAAACAATTTGAATCGGTGCTAGCCCCACTGTTGATAATTCAAGAAGAGCTAATGCATGTTGCGGATGCAAGTGGGATGATCCATCACCAACTTCAACCTTCAGACATATTGGTAGTCAAGCATGAATTTTTACTTCCGGACGAAGACCACTAGGTTGTATCTCTCCTTGTTTTTAATGATGAAGAACATTAGGTTGTATCTCTCCTTGCTCTTGATTGGAAAGATTTTGAATTTGATGATTACGAATTTCCAAATGATGAGTATGAAAAATATGAGTTTGACTATGGAAATTCAGGAAAAGCAACTTGTGTTTGGATAAATCATGGTCCTTTTGAATTACCACAATTAATAATCTTGTGCGAAATTTTGTCTAAATATGAGAAATGTATTGTGCAAGATCTTTTCTCTGAGTTTAAAGATAAATTTGCAAAACTTCATACATTCACTTGCACATTGTTACTCATGTTCATTCTGAGAAATCATGCTAGGGCATGTATATACTTAGTGTCTTGGGTTGCATCTCTTTGTTGTTTGTATATAGTTAGGTTAGAGTAAGATTTTCATTTCGTGTTGTGTCTTAGAGTAGATTTGCTCCCTTGAGGTCATTTGACTCAAGTGTTGGTTTGTCTTAGCTTAGTTTTGCTTTCATGTTGCTTGCTTGTTGTTTGTTTTCCTTAGCTTAGTGGTTTGTTTTGCTTTCATAGATTAGTTGTTTGCTTTCCTTAGTTGTTGTTGTTTGCTTTCCATAGGTGTTGGCTATTTAGTTTTGTTTGTTTGTCGTGTTGGGTTTCCTATTTGTAAGAAGGTGATGTTATCTTACACACTAGTTTCAATTTGTGATAATATGTTAGTTCATTTCTTAGACATCCATTCATGAAAGTCTTGGAGTCCGAAGATGTTTTTCTTTCAATTTATCATCTTGTTAGACTTTGCACTTGACTTGGAAACTAATCATCTATTGTGTCTTGACACTGTTATCTTCTAATCATAATATTTTAAAATGCAAATCTAAATTTTATGAATTCTTATGTGTTCCTTTGAGAAACCTATGTCATGATTGATGTATTTCCCGTGGATTCCATCGCTAGTGTCAGATAGCATGACTGCTTGCTCTTGGGAGATGAGTCAATTGTTTGGTATCGCTTGAAGTATTTTGAGGTTTTATATCTTACACATCTTAATGATCCCAAAGTTTCTAGGAAAATCTCTATGAGCCTGGGTTAAGTGAAAATCTCAAGGTAATTCATGTTTTTGCTTCGCTCTATAATAAGCATTTTTGCATACTTCCATCCCTCCGTCATTCCGCTTACCACACCTCAATACACAATAAAATCCTCCATCCATTTCATTCCCCTTATCACTCCATTTCAAAGCAATAAAGTCTCCATCAATCTTTTCCACCAAATAATGAATTCAAGTCTGATCCTGTTGTTAGTTGTATACTCCAAAGGGATAAATTGAAGTCCTTATAAATCAAACATCATTTGGAGTTCATCCATGTCAATAGAAATTCATATAGCCTTGGTCACTACAAGGTAAGTAAGGTATGAGAAGTTCATGATGTTGGTATTTCCATTCCGCATTAATCCACCGTTTTCCATTATCCACCTATCATATGTTGGCTCCACCTTTGTTACTATGCAAAGTCTCAAGGCATGTAACTATCCATACCTTCCGCCATTCATCTTTCCATCACTTTTCTAATCACATTTTTATATCCCTTATCCCTTATCCGTTCACCCGTTTCCTAATCATGATCAATGAATGTAAGTGTCACCTAAATGAGAGGCTTGCAACCCATCCGCCCATCCCATAGTTCCACATAATAAATATTTAGATGCTTTTACCCACCAAGCAAATAAATTCCTGAAAATCCAAAGATCTTTATGCCTGAAAGCACAAATGCTAGAGATTTAAACAAAGTATACTTAAAGCTATCTCATTCCATATTTCCAAATAAAAAGGCAGAGTTCGGGATACCTAAGTTCAAGAAGCCGAATCCAAAGAGGCTTCTGCATCCGAAGAATCCATTCCCATTCATCTCACCCCCTTTCATTTTTGTTTCATCCAAGATTTCATATTACTTCATCCCAAGAACCAAAATTTAAATAAAAAAAAAAATTCTAAGTTTGTGAAGGTCATGAACATGTCATTACTCCTTATCATCCATTCCCATTCCCCATTTTATTTCCCTTCCACTTGCAAGCTTTGAAGTTAGGTCGATATGAGTAGACATTGATTATGGTTTCATTCTATTCGCTCCTTATTTACCATCCGGTCCACTCCATTTCCCACTATCTTGTATATTCCACTTCTTACCTGGTTTATATTTGTCATATGTCTGTTTTACATAATCCGCATCATAATCCACTCTTTCCGTGTCATTTTATCATTTCTTGCCAACATCAATACATACAATGACTTGACATAGTTCCATATTGACTACTGTGTTATCCATAGAATCAGACTCTGGAGTTCTATCTATTCGTTACCATGGTGAAAACCTGGCAAACAGGCACCATGTGTAATGGTTATCTTAAAAAAAAAAATTTAAATGAAAAAAAGGAAAAAAAGGAAAAAATAGTACAAAAAAAATTCATCCACAGATGACAACCACCTTTGGTGGCACCTTGGATAAGTACCATGATGAAAACTTAGTAAACAGGCGTCATGCCTAGAGACACCCTGTCTCATTTCACTCCTTTCTATTTCATTACATTTCCATTTCCATATCACCCTGTCTTGTCATTGCTCCATTCAAGGTCATTGCATATTCCATTTCATCCAAATGTATATGTGTCTGTCCATCTGCTTTCATGAATTTACCTAGCTTGAGAAAGGTAAGCTTAGATGATCTTGGTTTCTAAGGGATGGAAATGAACGCAAGTGTTCACACTTGAATCCTCAAATATGGATAGTCGCGCTGGCAATTGGTTTTGATTTCTTTGATTCGGTAGTTGTGTTTATGTGATCTAGTGTGTGGGTGTACATAGAAATGTTGAAACTTGCTTTTCGTTTATCTCTGAAACACTTGAGAAGCTATTTAATTGAAATCTATCTTCAATCACACATCCAGAGATGTAGTGTCTTGATCCAATCTAAGATTCTTTTCCTTTTGAGTTTTTCGTCTAGCTAGTTGATGAATAGAGGAGGAGTGTCTGAAGTTTCTGGGTCTGGATTGAGTATTTGTCTCTAAAATGTTCAGGAACATTTATTCAGATTGGCGCTAGATGTTGTGACCTAATCACACATCGCCCCATTGCAAATGGGGACCCTTTTTTTTAGCTTCGGTACTTTGCCTGAGTTTTAGATGATGTCTTTAGTTTGTTTCATGGTGAAGTCAGTAGTTGTTCTTTAATCTAAGGGGAAGTTCTCTGTCAATTTTCTGTTCAAGAGTCATTTTCTTTCGTTCTGGTATGTTTGAGAGCCTGAAAATGACAGTCTGATATCTTGATATCTTGAAAATCTTGAAAATTGACTAAATCTGAAATCTGGTGGATCCTTCAAATTCTATAATCTAGATGTTAAATCCAGTGGATCCGAGACCTATCTCAAACATCCTGAAAGGTATATTGAAAAATATTTAAAGTATAAGAAATTCAATATTTTTCAATATACCTTACTCTGAGGAATACTGAAAAATGACTAAAGTACTCAAGAAGAGAGCAAAATCTTGATCCAGTGCGCTCTTATTTCGGGAGATCAAATTTGCCATCTGATGCTCCTTCCAAGAGTATATCAAATAGACCAACCAATGCGCTTTAAGCAATGTGCCCAAAATGAAAGGTTTCTTTTAATTGTCGAAGAAGTGATTTCAACTGTGTTGTTCCCAAAATTAGTTGTGCTCAATTTTGTAGACAACCCCTACCAAACTTGTCTGTTTCGTAGTCTACACTCTAAGTTTGCTTATCGAGACAAGTCCTCTTGGCCTCACACAAAGTCATCTAACATCGTTGAAATGGTTTGTGACATTCCCCTAGGACGATTTCTCAAAAATCTTGAAAATCAACTAGGTCGTAAGCTTGTCAAAATATCAATTTCTGACTATTTTGAGGTGTTAGAGAATTTTTAGTTTCCACATGCGAAGCTGGTGAAAACCACCGCTCTTGCATGTTTGTATTCTTCCTGCATGCAATGTCGGCCTTTTTCACCACTTATACATGTTTTCTCGGCAAATTTTACACTTGCAAAGTCAGTCATATTTGCCGCTTGTGCATGTTTTGTTTGTTTCATGTGATGTTGGTAAATTTCACCGTCGAGAAATGTAATAAATGTCTCAACGAGTGAACTCGTATGGCATTTATTTTGAACTTATAGTTATGTTTTGGGTTTTTAAATGTGTTTAAAATCATTTTTGTTTGTCATTGCTTTTATCTTGCATCCTTGTTTCTTACTCTCTGTCAAGATGTTGTGTTGATCCGTTGCAACCAAAAAGTGGGAGTGTGCATCGTTAGTGTTTTGCCTTTTTGTCACCAGTTCTCTGTAATAACTAAGTTTATTTTATTTTTTCTTTGTGTTTAAGTTTCTACACTAGTAATAATGTAGTTGTATCGATTATGTTTTTTTCCGTTCATCTTCCTTGCGATTTTGAAACCCTAAGTTCTCCTAACTTTGTGTTGATTAACTTAGGGTTTTCTTTTCATTTTACCTATTTTTAGTTGGCATTTTTCACTATTTTTGTTTTGTCTCAAGAGTTTTTAGTCATATGAATAATCGGTGAAAACCTCCGATAATACCTTGTTTAATTTTCTGAGTCGTGACACTTGTATCGGCGGCAGAAATGACCGACGATACATGTACCTTGTCCTACCTCCCTTAATGTGCATAAGCAGTAGAAACCCCCACTCTCACATAATGACTTGGGATTTTTGACACATGCACAAGTGATCTTTTTGACTGACTTTACACTTTAACTTGTTCCCTCATTTATAAGGGCGGTCAAATTGACCGCTTCTACATCAAACATATAAATCTTCCCAAATACATGCAAAGGCAGTCCTTTTTGCCGACCTTGCATATGCATTGCAACCAAACTTTTTTCTAAGCACATGCGATAGTGGTCTTTTTGACTGAATTTACATGATTGAATAGTCCCTTGTGCAGGAGCGGTCATTTTGACTGCCCATGCACATTTTCTTGAATTTTTTCTAATACTGGGGAAAATTTGCCTTTTAGAGCTTGTTGACCTGATTTCACCTTTTACCTCGATTTGCGCACACATAAGCCCTTCAACGCATGCTTCCTTGTTCATGATCATCGAATTGTAGTAATCCCAATTTACCCATTTTTCCCCTAACTGCAAGATCATGGCTTTTTGCAGTTTTCGACAAACATCTATGGTAGACGTTGTTTCCAGTTTTCTCTTCAAAACTGATGTCGAAGCCGTCTCCATCCAAAGCTAAAATCATGAAGTACAAATACCAAGGGGTCTTCCCTGTCACTTCAGTACAGTCTAATGTTGATGAAATCAGAGATACAGAGATAGGGCATGTAGATACGACAGAGTTTGTGGACAGAACTAGACAAACAAATCCTTCCAGACACATGCAGAAGATCATTGACAACAGCATTCACTTGGTTGCCTCTTTTCCAATTGCTGCCCATAACCCTAAGTTTGTTCTTCAGGTAGCCAGTCATTATAACAAAGATGATAGGACTGTATTAGATTCCCAAGGAAATGTGATTATGAGATTGGATGTGGAATTTCTTGACAAGATCTTCATGTGTCCTCCTATTGAAAATATTGGACAAATTAATTTTTCTCAAGGGCAAAGAGACTATGATGAAGATGTGGAAGCTACAAGGAAGTATATAAATAGTAAGTGGTTGAAAATTCCTTGGAGCAATTTGACTAGATGGCTGAAAGATCTCTCGAGGAGTGACTTTGTTGAGGAGGTCTGTGACTTGATCACACTTTTGGGTCGTATAAGAGGACTCCCTTCTTCTTCCAAATTCCAGGAATGGATGTACACATAAATTGAGGTAATTCTCTGGGGCACACAAAGAATATTTTGGGGAGAACAGATTAGCAATGCTCTGCATGAGCAATTGGTGAGAGTCAACACAACATTCAAATTTTATATGACCTCATATCTTGTGTATATTGCTGCTAGCATGAGAAGTTTTCTTGCTCTCACACAGGTTGGTGATAGGAGATTGGTCCCCGTGTATGAGTATTATCCTCAAATCACTCTAAAAGGATCAATTCATCATTTCTATAGGGTTAATGATTCTTTCTTTTCTGTGTTTATTGGCTTATGGGACAATGAGCTTGTTCAGAAGAGGGTTTCAAATGAAGCTTGGGCAGTTGTAAATTCTTTTGGCTGCTTGTTCTTACAGTTTCCTACTTTCACATATCTCAAAGTAGGGTATTATCTTGGTTACCCTTATATACTTCCATGATATCCCAGTGATAGGATTGTCCTCATGGAATTATGTAGGTAGCTGATTGTGGTACATAATAAACAAATGGAGCTACAAAAATCAGGGATAAAGTTTCTTATAGAAATTGGAAGGTACTCAGTTTAGTCAGCTACCAAGGCAAAAACAGTTGATTCTGAAATCCAACTGGTAACCATGAAAACTTTCAAGAAAAGGGACCGTTTTGACTTCAGGAGGGTACAAGATAAAATAAAAAGAAAGTCAACTTTCCACATGCCAATGTTGGAAGATATTTGGGCTGACCTCAGGACACAAAATGAGATCAGGAAGTTAGACTTTTGCAGACTTCATTTGAGTCAGATAGAAGAGTTGGGCCTTGCGGATATTCTGGATAAAATGGAAGATGATGGGGATGTTCTAGATCCCAAATATAATACTGAAAATGTTGAAGCCTCACCTCTTCCAGAGGTCAAATGGTCAATCAAAGAGGAGACTTCTATAAGGAAAATATTTCATCCAATCTTGGCTAACACAAACATATGGTTGAAAAGCAAAGGGATCAGCTTGAAAGAATTTCTTACAAGGTCAGAGACTGAAGTTCAGGAGCAAATAGGTAAGAAAGTGGAAAATAGAACCAAGAACAAGAGTGACACTCCTTCCTCTTCCAAAACACGTAAGCCAAAAATCAAGTTTGTATCTGAGGGAAGAAGAAGGAGGTTGCAGGGACCTCTAATGTTACTGAATCTAGTATTGAAGACACTAATGTTGAGCAGGTGGAGGTTGAGGATGTTGAAACTGAATAACAAAATATTGAGAAATCTAAGGGTATCCAACAAGTAGAAATATCTGAACAGCTTGCTGAGGAAGATGAAACAGAACAAGGTAAAGATGAGAATGTAGAACAGGAACAACTTGGTGATTCACAACTTTCCCCATAGAAGGACCTTCCATCAGAATCCCAAGTTTCTAAACGTCAGCTTTATGTACCTATTTCTAGTGTTTTTCCTACAGTTTCAAATACTCCTATTTCTCCTATTTTGGTTGTTTCCTCTGATAATACTCCCCCTTCATTAAGAATGAGTTTTGGAACAGTGTTTGATTCATCTGGGTCCATTCCTAGTTTGTCTTCCCCGTCTTTTGATATTGGTGAACATACTATGTTAGAACATTTTCTAGATAGTTCTGAAAAGGTTGTTGACACTACTATTGTTTTTACCCCTACCAGTCCCATTGTTACAATAACAGGTGTAAACATGGATCCGACAAAGCAAGTGGTTCATTCCTCCCTGAATGTTGGTGCCTCTACGCTTCCTCCATGGTTGTCTGCATATACCCCAAAGAGGAAAAAGCAAGCAATTTCACCAGATGAAATTGATATAGAGAAGCTATTACCTTTGAAATCAAAAACTTTGAAGAAGAAGCCTAAGACTGTTTCTAGGCTTATCAATGAAAAAGGAATCAGATATGCAGAGATTGCTAAACCACCAGAGGATGCTACTCTTGATACTTTTGACACATGAGTGATTATGTTGTTTCAAGAGTTGAGTTGGGAAAAATAACTCATGAAGGTATTAAGGCAGATTTTCAAACTACTACCAGTACCTTGCTTGAGAAGTATGATGAAGTCAAGAAGGAGAAAGAATAGTATAAAGCTAAAGTAGAACAACTTGCTGCTGTTCTCCAAAAGATAATGAAATCATCAGAAATTGTTGAGCCCATGGTGGTAACCGTTGAAGATCCCTTGATTCAAAAGGTAGAGAAAATTTAGGCTAGAGGGAAAGTGGTTAGAGACATTGTAGAATGGCTATTGGCATAGGGAAGACTTCTATTGAAGACTACAGTGGAGAGGAAAGAGAAAATGGCCAAAGCAAAGGCTGAGCTTGATAATATTGTTGATCTTCTTTATCAAGAATTACAAGATCAAGAAGAGAGCTTGGAGGAATGGGTTGAAATGAAAAAGATCAAGATAAAGAATCTGGTTGCTATCGGGGTCATTTCAAATAGAGTCTTATCTTAAGACTAAAGAATCCATTTGTCATTGCATCAATGTAATAAAGGGTTTGCTTGACGACTTGTGTCAAGGGCGTGAAAACATTGAGGATAGTCATGTCTCTCTTCTACATAGGTTGGAAGAATTGCCATGTACCTTGACCAGTGAAGGGCATAAGTTCTTCTCAGCAGATGAAGTGATAAGCTCATTTGAAAAGATGGTTCAATAGAAATTAGAGGATGAAATGCCCTTAGTGCTTTCCATGGACAACCTTTACAATCAGCATTCAACTTTTGAGAATCTCAAGGATAATCTTGAGAAGCATGAGAAAGTGATAAAGGCAGTGAAAGATGCAGTTCTCCGGGCCCGTACCATTTCTGACAATACAACTAAACTTGATGTATGTGAAATGGCGGCAATACAGGCCATGTACAAAGAATTTTTGAAGAAGAATGATGGTGGCAGCTGAAGTTCCTTTTCAAATGCCTTAGTTTATTTTTAATACTATAGATGTAATTTGAATTTTGTTGTGGACATATCCACATGTATTTTCTCAAAATGTAATTACATGTGAGACAAAAGAAGTCATAAGTCAAATAGGACTCTTTTGTTGAATAAGGCAAAGTAGTTAGGATTTTCCTAGAATTTCTAAAGGCCTCTCACTATAAATAAAGAGGGCCTCTTTTGTAATAATTATCTTTTAGTTATTGAAGCGAAACTCTGCCGAATTGAAGAGAATTTTGAGACTTTGTGTTCAAATTGTAAATCATATTTTATCAAGTAATAGAAAAGCAAGTGATCGTTCAATCTTTGTATTTGAATAACTTGTGATGTATTGGAAATTGTTCTTATGTCCTTTTCCTTATACTATCTTATCTATTTGATCAAATTGTAGTGTGAGTTTGGATAATCTAGGAGATATTCTAAAGTTGATTTTGGAGACTTTGTGCTGCAATAATTATCTTTGGGTTTGTGATTTTTATTTTTGGAGTAAAAGATATTGGAAAGTCTTTGAGCTGCTGTTATCTTTTATGTTCATGTGTTTTCATCATAGTATTTGGTGAAGACTTTGGGCTGCACCTTATCCTATTTGGTTCTGAATTTTAAATCAACAAAAGGAGCAATGATAGACTTTGTGCTCTCATGGGTTTCTTGGTTATTTTGATTTGTATTGTGAAAGTACTATTTTTGTAAAACATCATTTCTTAAAAAAGAGAAATGGATGATATGGATTCACCCTGAAGATTGGTGTTAGAATAGATAAGTTTGTGATACTTAATAGGGAACCTCCCCTTGCTGAGAGGAGAGATTTATCTCATTACACTTTGGTTGATATAACCATTTTGCCTTCAGTTAGTTGAAGACAAAATATTCACCCAATAGTTTTTGGCGACTCTACCGGGGAGAACGCACAACTTGGAGACTCACGCTTTGAGTTGAAGCATTTCATCCTCTTCCATTGTTTTGAGTTGTTTGCAAATATTTGTTGAGCACATTGCATTCTCGTAAACCCATGTTATACAAGAAACAAGAGAGCTCAAGGAGTTATTGATCCTGTATTTGAATTGATGCAGCAAAATAACTTTGGTCTTTTGCCTCCACGATCTCAACTTCAGTGAACAAGGAGTTTTCCTTCTACCAGTGTCAGGTCCCCTATACCGGGTGAAGCTTCCAATTCCAGTGCTAACAGAGTTTTATCTATCTGAATCCCACAAAGGTTTGTTATCCCACCTTTCAATTAGCACGCTATGACAACTCAAGGCCTGTGGGGTAATACTTTTAGTCCTTTGAATTTAATGCCACCTTTGCATGAACTACCTCGTAGTTCAAGGAAGAACTTCCCCAAGTTCTATGGTGATGGGAAAGTCCATCTAGATGAACACATTGTAGCTTTTTGTATAGCTTGTGGTGTGTTAGGGGTGGAACACGAAGATGTGGCTGTGAGACTCTTTGTGGAAACATTACAAGGTGCTGCTACAGATTGGTTTTACCACCTTCAAGGTCAAACCATAACAAGTTGGAATACTCTCAAAACAAAGTTTGAAGCTAGGTTCAAGCCTGTAGAAGATGCACATGCTTTGTTAGCTCAACTAACGCAGATGAAGAAGGAACCACATGAACCTATGTGAGATTTCATCGCTAAGTTCAACAAGTTGACAAGTAGGATTCCTACAACCGCTCAACCAACGGCGGGGAATCTTAAATGTTTCTTCATCAATACTCAGCTTCCTGAGGTAAGCTTTCTATTAAGGCGGGCTGGTCCTACAGATCTTTCCGCAACTCAAAGTTTGGCTACAAAAGTTGAAGATGATCTTATCCTTGCGGGTAAGATTAGAAGAGATTCAAACAGAAACAAAGGTCAATCCTCTAATGATAGTCCTTCCACAAGTACCACAAATTCTATGGTGCAAAAGTTAGCAAATGAATTGCTAGCTTTGAAAAAGCAAATGTCCCAAGGTATGTCTACTCCTTCTTACAGAGATATACCAAGGAGGATATTTCCCAACAATTCATATCAAGGCAATGTTGCCAGAAATCAAGGGCAACAAAATCATCTTCCACCAACACAGGAGAAGCTTGCTATTGAAGCAGTGCCAGTCAACTCATCAGTTGGCTATTATGAAGAAGAAAATGACAATTCCTTCCAACCTGATTTGGATCAGGAGAATAATTCTAATCTCTTTACAGAACGAGAAGAAGATTTAGCTGGCGACTCTACCATTCATTTTCTAAATTACCAAGATGAAGCTGAAAGAGAAGGAGAAGTATATGATGGAGCATATACAGTTTTTACCAGGTCCCAAAATCAATCAAGTCAGCAAGCTGATAAAGGGAAGTCAAGAGAAGAACCTCAGCCGGTGATCTCAATTGCCAAGCAAGGAACTCCATTACCCTTTCAATCAAAGGACCCGGTTGTTAATAAACAAGTAAGTACATCTAACAATCCTGTTTCTTCTACTTCCGTCCCTCAGACCAGTACTACCTCGAACAAAACCAGAATGATGGATTTCCTTCCTCTGTATCTAGTTCATTTCAGCTATTTGATATAATAGATCATGCTAGGAAAACTAAGATCCAAATGTCTGAGGTGGAGTACTTACAAGCTAATCCTGAGCAGTTTGATAGGTTAGCTAAGTATGTGAAAAATAAGGCTACCCCTACGGGGCAAGATTTTTCCAAATCCACCCATGACTCCTCTAAAAACAAGTCTACCCAAAATAATCTAGTCACTACTCCCCTTGTTGCTCTAGGGAAAATAAAACCTTTCTATGTTTCTCTACTAGTAAATGGTCTTAAGTTAAGAAACTGTATAATAGATTTTGGGGCTTCTGATAACGTCATGCCTGCTAAGGTGGTGGATGTCCTTGGCCTCACTTTAACCAAGACCTTTGGGAGATGCTTTTCAATGGAGAATAAACAAGTTCCATTGTTGGGCCAAATCAAGGATGTCCAATTTGCATTTGTTGCCTTTCCAGACAAGAGGGTCAAGATGACCGTCCTAGTGGCTGACGTTCTAGCTTCTTATGGCATCCTACTAGGGCGTAATTTTTGTAAAGATGTAGGTGGAGAACTGAACATGGATCTATCCGAGGCCAGGATACCTATTAAAGGAGTTATGCAAAAGTTGCTTCCTAAGAAGGAGGCAAAATACATTGTTACCCAAACTGAAATCCAAAAGTTTAGATTTTGTTTGAGTCTTCGGGAATGGGTAACTATTTCTTGTCCACAGAAGACCTTTCTAGTTCATCTGATGAGATTTCAGATAATTCAGATGGAGAATCAGAAGAATATTCAGATGAAAGTGCAGATGAGAGTATAGTAATTCCTGATTCTTCCTTCACTGATGATGAAGAATCTTCTGGTCAAAGAAATTCCAAAAAATCAAATTCTAATGATGTGTGGGTTTTAGAATTTGATGGTAGTTGTTCTTCTATAGGTTCTGGAGCCGGAGTTGTTTTGATATCTCCACAAGGTGATAATTTTCCTTTCTCATACAAGCTGTAATTTGACAATACCAATAATACCACAGAGTATGAGTCATTGTTACTCGGCATGGAGGCTGCACGGATTAAAGGTATTAAAAATCTTCATGCTCAGGGAGATGCTGAACTTGTCATTTGCCAAGTGAGAAATCTATATCAGACCAAAAATGAGAGGTTGAAACATTACCGCAATTGTGTATGGGATTGTATTGAAGGTTTCGACGCTTTTGACATCTATGCTGTGCCTAGAGAATTTAATGATCATGCTGATTCATTAGTTGTTTCCACCACTCTTATGGTTCCCCATAAGGACTTCAAAGGTAACAAGTACACAATTGAGTTAGTTTTCTAACCAAGCATGCCAGATAATGCTGACCATTGGTAGGTTTTCAAAAGTGATAATCAAATCATAGCTTTCTTGGAAAAGAAAGATAGCTTTGATGAGCTCTATTTTGAAGGAAGTGAATCTCCACCACGGGAATACGTTTCCGAAATAGATTCACAAACTGGTGAGGAGTTTCTTCAGCTAAAAGGGAATAAGATTCCAAAAGGTTTGGTTTCCCTAGAAAAATTATTTGATAAGCATGATAGGTACATTAAACAACAACAACAACTTGGTTCAAATTCGTCCATGGAATTTGAGTTCTGAGGCAAATCCCAAAATGGTCAACATTGGGAAGTGTTGTACTACTGATGAGAAATTTAAGCTCATCACACTTCTTCACCATTACATTGATGTTTTGGCATATTCATACGACGACCTAAAGTCTTTTAGACCTAAGGAGATCTAGCATGAAATTCCTCTCAAGGCTGGATCGTTGCCTCATAAACAAAAGCAGAGGCAATACAATCCTAAAATTTTAGGTACTATTCTTTTCAAAATCTAAAAAATGTTGAATGCAAGGATAATCTTTCCTATCCATCATTCTACCTAGATTGCAAATATTGTCCCTGTAATAAAGAAGAATGGATAAATCTGTATTTGTGTTGACTTTAGAAATCTCAACCAGTCTTCTTTAAAAGATAACTACCCCCTACCTATTATGGACCAGTGTTACAAACTGTAACTGGTTCAGAGATGTTGTCTATGTTGGACAGTTTTTTAGTCTATAATTAAGTGGAAGTTAGCGAAGCAGATCAGTACAAGACTGCCTTCATAACACCTTGGGGCACTTTTGTATACCACAGGATGTCGTTTGGTTTGATCAATGCTAGCGGCACTTTCCAGAGAGCAATGGAACTCGCTTTCAGAGATGAGATGGGGAAATTCATTGTGGTTTATATTGATGATGACCATTTTCTCCAAACAATGTCAAGATCATGCCTACCATTTGCGACAGGTGCTGGAAAGATGTTGTCAAAATGGTATTTCTCTAAATCCTAAGAAATCAGTTTTTGGGGTTATAGAGGGTAAGCTTCTCAGTCACATTGTGTCCTGAGAAGGCACTAAAATTGAATCAGAAAGAGTCAAGTCTATTCAGAGTCTTACTTTGCTTGCTAGTAAGACTGCAGTTCATTCTTTCTTTGGAAAGGTGAATTTTCTGTGAAGGTTTATCCCAGAATTCACAGAGAAAACCCATCACATTGTCAACATGATGAAGGGTAAGACTACTTTTCGTTGGAGTGTGGAAGGAAAAGCAGCCTTTGCAGTCATCAAGAGGGCCATAGCTCATGCTCTGGTTCTGGTTTGTCCAGATTATACCAAGGACTTCATAATGTATAGTTATGCTTCCGAGCATACACTTTCAGCAATTCTAGTTCAACAGAATGAAGAAGGTGTGGAATCTCCCATTTCATTTATGAGTTTTCCTCTAAAAATTCATGAATTGAAATATTCAAATATGGAAAAACATGCTTATGTCGTGGTCAAGGTAGTGAAGCATTTTTGGTTCTATATTTTGAATTCACATACTATAGTTTTGGTGCCGGATACAATAGTGAAGTCCATCCTGACGCAACAAGAGTTTAGAACCAAAAGAGGCAATTGGATTGCAAAGATTCAAGAGTTTGATCTTGATATCAAACCTACCAAGCTTGTGCGTGGCAGAGGTTTGTGTCAGTTGATTACCGACAATGTACCAAAAGAAACAAAAGATGAGGAAGAAGAAGTTGAGGACACGCCAACTGTTCTTTTTGTCACTACTACAGATGAGTGGTATTCCAATATTGCTCATTTTCTTACCTATGGTGAGTGTCTTTCTCATCTATCCTATAAAGAGAAGTGGACTATCAAATTGAAGGTTGCAAATTATGTCCTATGGGATAATGGTTTGTATAAGAGGAGCCTTGATGGAGTTTTTCTCCGTTGCGTGGATGAAGCGCAACAAAGCAGACTTCTAGAGTCTTTCCACAATTTGGCTTGTGGAGGACATTTTTTTGCGCTAGTGACAGCTCATAAGATTCTGCGGGCTAGGTACTATTGGCCCACATTATTTCAGGATGCATACAAGTGGGTACGTAGATGTGAGCTATGTCAACAGTTTGTTGGGAAGCCTAAGTTGGCCGCACTACCTCTCAAACCGGTTGTAATTGAAGAACTTTTTCAACAATGGGGCATTGACTTCATTGGTGCTGTGAATCCACCATCGAGTGCGGGACATAATTTTGTTCTCACTGCAACTAATTACTTCACCAAGTGGGTGGAGGCCATCCCAGTTAAGCATGCTACTTCTGAAGTGGTATGTAATTTTCTTAAGGAAAATATTATTTCCTAGTTTGGAGTTCCAAACAGAGTTGTAGTAGATAATGCTACTTGTTTCTCTTCCAACGAGATCACTAGTTTTTGTTATGAACATGGGATCATCCTTTCTCATTCTTCAGACTATTATCCGCAAGGGAATGGTCAGGCAGAATCTAGTAATAAAAATCTGGTTACCATTATCAGGAAACTGGTGGAAGATAATTAGAGAACTTGGCATAAAGCATTGTTTGATGCTTTATGAGCAGACAGGATTACCCCCAAAAGGATGATAGGCATGTCACCATTTCAACTTCTGTATGGTTTGAATGCAGAGATACCTATTACCTTGGAATGCCAGCACTGAAGTTGGCAAAGGCAGTAGAAGATAGAACTTTTGAAAGTTCTATTGACAAAAGGATAATGTACCTCACTAAACTTGAAGAACAACGGGCTATGGTAGTAAACCATATTGCTGAACATCAAAGTCAGGTGAAGAAACTCTTTGACAAGAAAGGAAGGGCTCGTGAGTTTCAAATTGGAGATCAAGTCTTGTTGTGGGACAAGAGGAGAGAACCAAAAGGGATGCATGGGAAGTTTGATTCCCTATGGAGAGGCCCGTTCGTCATTCATCAACTTTGTGGTGAAAATAGCTTCTTGTTGGAGTATCTTGATGGAACACCATTCTTGCTACTTCACAGTGGACAACATCTGAAACACTTCAATCTTTGAAGTATCAGATAAGTTTATTTGTACATTTTTGTGTTTTATTTTTGTTTTTGTTTAGTCTTTTGTGTCTTTTTCTTTTTGGTAGCTTGACTCTATGGCCTAATGGCATGGATGAAGGCACTTAGAGACTGGATTCTTCTCTCTTTGAGCATTTCAAAGAACGATTTAAGTAAGTTCCCCTGTTAGAGCCAGCTGTTGTTCCCAAAATTAGTTGTGCTTAATTTTGTAGACAACCCCTACGAAACTTGTTCGTTTCGTAGTCTACACTCTAAGTTCTCTTATTGAGACAAGTCCTCTTGGCCTCGCATGAAGTCATCTAATATCATTAAAATGGTTTGTGACATTCCCCTAGGATGATTTCTCGAAAATCTTGAAAATCAACTAGGTCGTAAGCTTGTCGAAATATCAATTTCTGACTATTTTGAGGTGTTAGAGATCTTTTTGTTTTCACATGCGAAGTCAGTGAAAACCACTACTCTTGCATGTTTGTATTCTTCCTGCATGTAATGTTGGCCTTTTTCACCACTTATACATGTTTTCTCGGCAAATTTTACACATGCAAAGTCGGTCATATCTGCCGCTTGTGCATGTTTTGTTTGTTTCATGTGATGTCGGTAAATTTCACCATCAGACATGTAATAAATGTCTCAACCAGTGAACTCGTGTGGCATTTATTTCAAACTTATAGCTATCTTTTGGGTTTTTAAGTGTGTTTGAAATCATTTTTGTTTGCCATTGCTTTTATCTTGCATCCTTGTTTCTTACTCTCCGTTAAGACATTATGTTGATCCGTTGCAACCAGCTAGTGGGAGTGTGCATTGTTAGGGTTTCACCTTTTTGTCGCCGGTTCTCTGTAATAGGTAAGTTTATTTTATTTTTTCTTTGTGTTTAAGTTTCTACACTAGTAATAATGTAGTTGTATCGATTATGCTTTTTGTCATTCGTCTTCCTTGTGATTTTGAAACCCTAAGTTCTCCTGGCTTTGTGTTGATTAACTTAGGGTTTTCTTTTCATTTTACCTATTTTTAGTTGGCGTTTTTCACTATTTTTGTTTTGTCTCGAGAGTTTTTAGTCATATGAATAATTGGTGAAAACCTTCGATATTGCCTTGTTCTATTTTTTGAGTTGTGACACTTGTATTGGCGATGGAAATGACCGCTGATACATGTACCTTGTCCTACCTCCCCCAATGTGCATAAGCGGTAGAAACCCCCGCTCTCACATAACAACTTGGGATTTTTGACACATGCACAAGCGGTCTTTTTGACCGAATTTGCACTTCAACTTGTTCCCTCATATGTAAGGGCGGTCAAATTGACCGCTCCTACATCAAACATATAAATCTTCCCAAATACATGCAAAGGCGGTCCTTTTCGCTGACCTTGCACATGCATTGCAACCAAACTTTTTTATAAGCACATGCGATAGCGGTCTTCTTGACTGACTTTACATGATTGAATAGTCCTTTATGCAGGAGCAGTCATTTTGACTGCCCATGCACATTTTCTTGAATTTTTTCTAATACTGGGGAAAATTCGCCTTCCAGAGCCTGTTGACCCGCTTTTGCCTTTTACCTTGATTTGTGCGCACTCAAGCCCTTCAACACATGCTTCCTTGTTCATGATCATCGAATCACAGTAATCCCAATTTACCCATTTTTCCCCTAACTGCGAGATCATGGCTTTTTGCAGTTTTTGGAAAAACATCTATGGTAGACGTTGTTTCCAGTTTTCTCTTCAAAACTGATGTTGGAGCCGTCTCCATCCAAAGCTAAAATCATGAAGTACAAATACCAAGGGGTCTTCTCTGTCACTTCAGTACAGTCTAATTTTGATGAAATTAGAGATACGGAGATAGGGCATGTAGATATGATAGAGTTTGTGGACAGAACTAGACAAACAAATCCTTCCAGACACATGTAGAAGATTATTGACAACAACATTCACTTGGTTGCCTCTTTTCCAGTTGCTGCCCATAACCTTGAGTTTGTTCTTCAGGTAGCCAGTCATTATAGCAGGGATGATAGGACTATATCAGATTCCCAAGGGAATGTGATTATGAGATTGGATGTGGAATTTCTTGACAAGATCTTCATGTGTCCTCCTATTGAAAATATTGGACAAATTGATTCTTCTCAAGGGAAAAGAGACTATGATGAAGATGTGGAAGCCACAAGGAAGTATATAAATAGTAAATGGTTGAAAATTCCTCAGAGCAATTTGACCAGATGGCTGAAATGTCTCGTGAGGAGTGACTTTGTTGAGGAGGTCTATGACTTGATCACACTTTTGAGTCGTACCAGAGGACTTCCTTCTTCTTCCAAATTTCAGGAATGGATGTACACATACATCAAGGTAATTCTTTGGGGCACACAAAGAATATTTTGGGGAGAACAGATTAGCAATGCTCTGTATGAGCAATTGGTGAGAGTCAACACAACATTCAAATTTTATATGACCTCATATCTTGTGTATGTTGTTGCCAGCATGAGAAATTTTCTTGGTCTCACACAGGTTGGTGATAAAAGATTGGTCCCTGTGTATGAGTATTATCCTCAAATCACTCTAAAAGGATCAATTCATCATTTTCGTAGGGTTAATGATTCTTTCTTTTCTGTGTTTATGTGCTTATCGGACAATGAGCTTGTTTAGAAGAGGGTTTCAGATGAAGCTTGGGCAGTTGTAAATTCTTTTGGCTGCTTGTTCTTATAGTTTCCTACTTTCACATATCTCAGAGTAGGGTATTACCCTAGTTACCCTTATATACTTCCACGATATCCCAGTGATAGGATTGTCCTCATGGAATTATGTAGGCAGCAGATTGTGGTACATAATAAACAAATGGAGCTAAAAAAATTAGGGATAAAGTTTCCTATAGAAAGTGGAAGGTACTCAGTTCAGTCAGCTACCAAGGCAAAAACAGTTAATTCTAAAATGCAACTGGTCACCATGAAAACTTTCAAGAAAAGGGACTGTTTTGACTTCAAGAGGGTACAAGATAAAATAAAAAGAAAGTCAACTTTCCACATGCCAATGCTGGAAGATATTTGGGTTGACCTCAAGACACAAAATGAGATCAGGAAATTAGACTTTTGCAGACTTCATTTGAGTCAGATAGAAGAGCTGAGCCTTGCGGATATTCTAGATAAAATGGAAGATGATGGGGATGTTCTAGATCCCAAATATAATACTGAAAATGTTGAAGCCTCACCTCTTCCAGAGGTCAAATGGCCAATCAAAGAGGAGACTTCTATAAGGAAAAGATTTCACCCAATCTTGGCTAACACAAACATATGGTTGGAAAGCAAAGGGATCAACTAGAAATAATTTCTTACAGGGTCAGAGACTGAAGTTCAAGAGCAAATAGGTAAGAAAGTGGAAAACAAAACCAAGAACAAGAGTGACATGCCTTCCTCTTCCAAAAGATGTAAGCCAAAAATCAAGTTTGTATCTAAGGGAGGGAAGAAGAAGGAGGTTGCGGTGACCTCTAATGTTACTGAATTTGGTATTGAAGACACTAATGTTGGGCAGATGGAGGTTGAGGATGTTGAAACTGAACAACAAAATATTGAGAAATTTAAGGGTGTCCAACAAGTAGAAATGTCTGAAAAGCCTGCTGAGGAAGATGAAATAGAACAAGGTAAAGATGAGAATGTAGAATAGGAACAACTTGGTGATTCACAACTTTCCCCATAGAAGGACCTTCCATCAGAATCCCAAGTTTCTAAATCTCAGCTTCATGTTCCTATTTCTAGTGTTTTTCCTGCAGTTTCAAATACTCTTATTTCTCCTATTTTGGTTGTTTCCTCTGATAATACTCCCCCTTCATTAAGAACGAGTTTTGGAACAGTGTTGGATTCATCTAGGTCCATTCCTAGTTTGTCTTCCCCGTCTTTTGATATTGGTGAACATACTATGTTAGAACATTTTCTAGATAGTTCTGAAAAGGTTGTTGACACTACTACTATTTTTACCCCTACCAGTCCCATTGTTACAATAACAGGTGTGAACATGGATCCGGCAAAGCAAGTGGTTCATTCCTCCCTGAATGTTGGTGCCTCTACGCTTCCTCCATGGTTGTCTACATATACCTGAAAGAGGAAAAAACAAGCAATTTCACCAGATGAAATTGATATAGAGAAGCTATTACCTTTGAAATAAAAAACTCTGAAGAAGAAGCCTAAGACTATTTCTAGGCTTATCAATGAAAAGGGAATCAGATATGTAGAGATTGCTAAACCGCCAAAGGATGCTACTCTTGATACTTTTGACATGAGTGATTCTGTTGTTTCAAGAGTTGAGTTGGGAAAAATAACTCATGAAGGTATTAAGGCAGATTTTCAAACTATTGCCTGTACCTTGCTTGAGAAGTATGATGAAGTCAAGAAGTAGAAAGAACAGTATAAAGCTAAAGCAGAACAACTTGCTGTTGTTCTCCAAAAGATAGTGAAATCATCAGAAATTGTTGAGCCCATGGCGGTAACCGTTGAAGATCCCTTGATTCAAAAGGTAGAGAAAATTCAGGCTAGTGGGAAAGTGGTTGGAGACATTGTAGAATGGCTATTGGCACAGGGAAGACTTCTATTGAAGACTACAGTGGAGAGGAAAGAGAAAATGGCCAAAGCAAAGGCTGAGCTTGATAATATTGTTGATCTTCTTTCTCAAGAATTACAAGATCAAGAAGAGAGCTTGGAGGAATGGGTTGAAATGAAAAAGATTAAGATAAAGAATCTGGTTGCTATCAGGGTCATTTCAAACAGAGAGTCTTATCTTAAAACTAAAGAATCCATTTTTCACCGCACCAATGTAATAAAGGGTTTGCTTGACGACATGTGCTAAGTGCGTGAAAACATTGAGGATAGTGATGTCTCTCTTCTACATAGGTTGGAAGAATTGCCATGTACCTTGACCGGTGAAGGGCATAAGTTCTTCTCAGCAGATGAAATGATAAGCTCATTTGAAAAGATGGTTCAACAGAAATTTGAGGATGAAATGCCCTCAGTGCTTTCCATGGATAGCCTTTACAATCAGCATTCAACTTTTGAGAATCTCAAGGATAATCTTGAGAAGCATGAGAAAGTGATAAAGACAGTGAAAGATGCAGTTCTCCTAGCCTGTACCATTTCTGACAATACAACTAAACCTGATGTATATGAAATGGCAGAAATACAGGCCATGTACAAAGAAATTTTGAAGAAGAATGATGGTGGTAGCTGAAGTTCCTTTTCAAATGCCTTAGTTTATTTTTAATATTGTAGATGTAATTTGAATTTTGTTGTGGACATATCCACATGTATTTTCTCAAAATGTAATTACATGTGAGATAAAAGAATTCATAAGTCAAATAGGACTCTTTTGTTGAATAAGTCAAAGTAGTTAGGATTTTCCTAGAATTTCTCAAGGCCTCTCACTATAAATAAAGAGGGCCTCTTTTGTAATAATTATCTTTTAGTTATTGAAGCCAAACTCTCCCAAATTGAAGAGCATTTTGAGACTTTGTGTTCAAATTGTAAATCATATTTTATCAAGTAATAGAAAAGCAAGTGATCATTCAATCTTTGTATTGGAATAACTTGTGGTGTTTTGGAAATTGTGCTTATATCCTTTTCCTTATACTATCTTATCTATTTGATCAAATTGTAGTGTGAGTTTGGATAATCTGAGAGATATTCTAAAGTTGATTTTGGAGACTTTGTGCTGCAATAATTATCTTTGGGTTTGTGATTTTATGTTTTGGAGTAAAAGATATTGGAAAGTCTTTGAGCTGCTGTTATCTTTTATGTTCATGTGTTTTCATCATAGTATTTAGTGAAGACTTTGGGCTGCACCTTATCCTATTTGGTTCTGAATTTTAAATCAGCAAAAGGAGCAACAATAGACTTTGTGCTCTTGTGGATTTCTCGGTTATTTTGATTTGTATTGTGAAATTACTATTTTTGTAAAACATCATTTCTGAAAAAAGAGAAATGGATGATATGGATTCACCTTGAAGATTGGTGTTAGAATAGATAAGTTTGTGATAGTTAATAGGGAACCTCCCCTTGCTGAGAGGAGAGATTTATCTCATTACACTGTGGTTGATATAACCATTTTGCCTTCAGTTAGTTGAAGAAAAAATATTCACCAACCAAACCGGATCTCAGAATCCAGATCCCATGCGACCCATCCAATGCACCATGATGAGGGATCCATGTTAAGTGAAAAGAAGTGATTTCAAGGAGAGTTCAAAATCAGGATCCAATGCGCCATCATTAAATGGTGATTTTACTTGAGTTTTTGGCATCTTTTAAGAACATATTAAAACCCTCAACCAATGCGCCATATCCAAGCGCCCTCATCAAAGTGAAGAGGATGATTGGAAGAGGAGTTGCAGATGAAGACCAAAATCCCCATCTAATACGACTAAGGAGGAAAGGGCTCATTTTGATGGTGCAAGAGTAACTTTTAACTGGAGATCAAATTCCTTATCTAATGCACCCTATCTAGTGCACCAAGGAGAAGAGAGGTTTGTCTTGAAGTTGGAAGAACAAGAAGCAATCAAAACATGGAACCAATGCGCCTTAATTAGAGCGCCACTTTGGAGGGGAAGGTAAGGTGAATTTTAAAGTGATGTTTGAAGAGAGGTCAAAATCCCTATCTCATGCGCATAAGCTAATGTGCCATCTATGAAGGAGGTTGAATTGAATTTTGTGAAGTCTTAAAATTGAGATCAAAACCTTCAACTAGTGCGATTAATCTAGTGCACTACCACCTAAGGAGATTCAAGTTTTTAAGGCAATTTTAATGGGAGTTTAAAATCCTCAACCATTACGCCACACCTTGATATGGTTCAATTCAAGTTTTCAAGACAAAATTTAACCGGAGGATGAAACCCTTATCTAGTGCGCTTGGAGAAGTGATGTAGATTGCACATTTTATTATACATTTTAAGAGGATTCAAAATGCTGATCTACTGCGCTTGATCTGTTGCGCCACCTTGGTATGAGGATGAAGTTAAGTTAAATGAAGAAATTTCACTAGAGGGAGTCAAGTTTTGATCCAATGTGCCAATCTTGGGTAAGATTGAAGTAAAGTTTGAACATCTTTTAAGAGAAGATCAAAATGTTGATCTCTTGTGTCCTATTAAGGAGAAATGATGATAAGTTTTGACAAATCTGAGCAAAGATCAAGATCAAGAAGCAATGCGCCTCAACTAGTGCACCTAAGATAGGAAGTTTGTTAAGTGAAAAAGGTGAATTCAACCAAAGTTCAAAATGCTCAACCAATGCGCCCTATCGAGTGCACCACAATTGAGGGAGGATGAATTCAAATTTTATTAGAACGTTTAAGAAAGGATTAAGAACTCCATCCATTGCGCCTCATCCTATGCACCACTCCCACTGAGGTTGGATTTAAGTTTTTTAGAAGCCTTTCGTGTGAACAACCAAACATGGAACCAATGCGCTAGCTTGAGGGAGTCAAATTGCAAGTTCCATAAGTTTATTTCAAGAGGATCCAAAATCCCCATCCAATGCGCCCCATCTAATGTGCCTACATGAAGAAGAGACCAAATTTTCCAACCAATGCGCCACTACTAGGGGGGGTCTAATTCAAGTTTCAAGTGTATCTTTCAAGTGAAGAATGAAATGGTGAACTAATGCGCCAAATCAAGAAGGCTGATATGGTTGGCAAAGGATGAAATTTTCAAGAGAAGATCCAATTCCTCATCCAAAGCGCTACTCATGTATGAGGCTAAATTTTAGTTTTATGAAGTACTCAAACAAGGAGGATAAGATGTTGATCTACTGCGACAGATCTAATGTGCCACCCACAAATGATAAGCAAAAGGTGAAATTTTAAGGAAAAAGCAAAACATCCATCTAATGTGCCCTTGCTAATGAAGATCCAAAACATCCATCCATTGCGCCAAAGGATAGAGGGGTTGTTTAGAATTTGCAAAAGGTGTAATTTCAACCGAATGTTGAAATCCTTAACTAATGCGCCAAGATTGAAGAAGTTTGTTTTGATTGTTTAAGTGTAAATCTTGTGAAAATTAAGTGAAGGATGAATTTCTTATCCCAGGTGCCATTATTAGTGTGATTCTTAGTTTGAATTTTATGATTGCTTTCATGTGAAGAACCAATTTCCCATCTAATGCGTCTAAGTTAGAAACGCGTGAAATGATTCTTATGTGTTATGAAATTAAGTGTTTATCAAGAGGATTGATATTGTCTCTTTCTTTGTGTTACAGGAGATTGATGGAGCTAAGGAATCATCTAAGGAGCTAACACCTGGAACCACCTTCATGCTAGGAGTGAAGTGAAGATAGAAGATAGCTGCTCCAAGTGATCACTTCAAGTCCAACATACCGACACACTTCATCATTTGCATCATCAAGCAAAGACATCCATTCATCTAGCTTCAAGACTCTTCAATCTTCAAGTCCAAGAGAGATCTCCTACTTCGATTCATGAATGAAGCATCATCATCATATCCTACTACTCTCTATGAAGAAGCAAAGAAGATCAACATGTACCCTACAAGAAGAAGAAGAATCATAGTGTTAAGCAAATGAGCAACATATATCATAAACATCTAGTTTACAAGAAGATGAACAAGGCAAGATCAACAAGAGACAATCCCAAACATACAAGTTCATTCAAGCAATCATGTTTGAAGACATCACAAGATGATACAATTTGGGAATATGTTGAGGTGGCACCTAGTGGCATATACACATTATTCATCTAATCGCAGTTCGCCACATCATTCAACAAGCAAGAAGCTAAAGAGGACGTTCATGTGGAAGATGCTCTAAAGATTTAATTTTATCCTTATCTTCTTGGAAAGCATGCCTTCATTGCTTTCTTATGTACTAAAAATAACAAGTTGTTGTAACTACCTGTTGAGATGGCATGATCTGGGCCCTTGACTACTTGAATTGATCCAAGCCATTCATTGTAATTTTGGACCTCTATATAAAGGCCTTGTTGCCTCATTTGTAAATATAGAAGTCAGTAGCAATAGAGTAGAGTAGAGTAGAAGAGACTCAAAATTCTCTAAGAGTACTTGAAGTTGTTGTACATGTTTCTCAAGATTAATCCAAAGACATTGGAGCTTGTTTCGTGTTAAGTATTGTGTTGTGGAATGACATGGTTTCTTGTATCTTGATGAAGTGGAGAGATGTTTCGAAGTAGAATGGAATAGATTAGTAGCTCATTGATGTGATGTATGTATGTATTGAATATTTGATCAACTCCTAGCTCATGCTTTTGACATTCATCATTGGTGAAGTGTTGTGTAAAGCTAGTCTGAGCTTCATTTGTTTAAGTTCGATTGTGGATGCTTATTTGAGTTGCGCCATCTAATGGGTGCTTATACGAGATTTCATGATTTGAAAACCTTTCGCTATCCTTAGGAGATTGCACCAACTTCATGTGGTTGTAGGCATTCTTGGCAAAGTGGAGTTAGGTTGATTAAGGAGTTTGTCTATTCATACATCATCATTGCCTCATTGACCTTAGATTAGTTTCCCTAAACCTTTATCTTTTTCCTTTTCCTTATAATTGAAGCATTGTATATATGTCATCCACATAGAAAGGAGAAATGAGCTAAATGAATGAAGAAGAAGTCTACGTAAGTCCCTTTGTGATTACCAGCAATATCACATAAAGTCACTGAGTTAATCTCTGCGACTCATAAGAAAAGGAACCTTGAAGTTACTTCACTGGATCACTTAGCTTAGCCTTTGGAGAGCTTTATTCAAGAGAGAGTGAGAGACTTAGTGTTTTACTCTATTGTTGACTTGTCTAAAAACAATCATCAACACTAACTAGCTAGAATTCGTTATAATATGTTACCTAATCATGTTTGTTAATTTCTGGAATTCTTCAAACACATATAATAGTTATAAAATATTGGTTCTTGTTATAACCTATTATACTTTAATCACTATCTATAGTGGATTACTAAATACTTAAGAAAAATTGATATTTTGTCTAAATCTTCTAACAGATTCGACTTTCTAACAAGGAGGACAATTAAATATACTTCATCTAAACAAGTAGGAAGAAGTGGTCCTTAATGTTGTAGACAATACAGAGGCAATGTTGATGACCATGGGAACCTTTCAATTAGTTCTAGTAGGATTATTTACATTTGAGGTATCAAATCTTAGTTCAACCATGGCGTTTAAGCTCCATTTATGTGACCAACCACAAGGGAACTTAGGTGTCAATGCAAGTATCATAACTCAGTTTCTATGGGGCTAGTTCCCATTTATGTGTGTATTTGCTCTTCCTTTTTTAACTCAGTCTCTGTTGAAGTCATAAATTGAATATTCAAATGTTTTAACTTCTATTTATTGAACTAGTGCCCAGACTTACATGATAGCATTGGTAACTATCTTGAGCTACTATGGGTCTCTTTAGTTGTAATGTTGTCTTAGTCTCATAAGTGCCTTTTTGACTAACAAATATTAACTCTAGTTAGGAATGGTGGCCATTAAATCCTAGATTTAGTGGTTGTGAATGAATTCAATGAGATCTTTGTTCTTTTTCTTTGTAATAGAAACTAAAACAAGTAGCGTTTGCTGCATTGAAATGAACTTAAATGTTACAGTATGATGAGTCATGCAACAAGTGATACCTTAGTTGTTTATTACATGAGCAATGCTACAAGCCCGCATCTATTTACTAGAGCATGACTCTGGAGGAGTCAAATGAAGTTAGTGGCTGATTGGTTCTTCTACCAACTCAATCTGCAAGTAGTATAGTACCTGGTGTGACATTTTCACACATCGCCCCATTGCAAATGGGGACCCACCCTTTTTCTCGCTTTGTCTTAGTTTTGTTTTAGTGTTTTGGTTTTGTAGGTTTGGCAGTATTGATTGTTGTTATATGGAGCCTAATCAGACTCAGAGGTTAAATTTACCCCACTTTTATCAGCGCGGTTTCCCCCCAAATTCCTACGGGGTCAAGGGGCAGCGCCCCTTGCGGGGTCCAGGGGCAACACCCCTGGCATGTTCCCTATCGCGATATAGGGCGGGGTCGAGGGACAGCGCCCTCGTGGGGGCTTGGGGGCAATGCCCCCAAAACCTCACACATTTTAAATTATTTTATAAAGGCACCAGGAGTTATTTTTTTCATTGGCCAACATAAGAAAACCCTATTTTTGTAACCGACAAAAAGCTTGATAAAAGCAACTAAGGGTTAGGGTTTCTATTTATTGTATTGTAGCAATTTGCAGTGGTATTGAGTTGCAAGGATTGCTGGTTGTAATCGGTTTGATTTACTGGATAATAATATTGGACTCTCTCTTGGTGGATGTAGCCCAAGTTTGGGTGAACCATGTTAAAACTTGTCTCTCACTATTATTATTTTTGTGTATTTTCTTTCCTCTGTTTAATCTTTATTTGCATTTAATTGATATCTTCTACCAGCTAATCCTAATTGTCCAAGTCTCACCAAGTTCTTGCTCAAATCCATGAAGTGATTAAAGAAATTGCCTAAGGGATGGATATTCAACTGAGGAATCCATATGCCTTCATCCTAATGCATGTCCCTGAAACCCTGAAAAATTGATTGTCTGAAATCTGGTGGATCCTCAAAAATCTAGAATCTGCATGTTAAATCTCATGGATTCGAGACCTATCTCAAACATCCTAAAAGTATATTTCAAAATATTTAAACTTAAATATATTTTGAAATTACTGGATACTGAAAAATGGCTAAGTAAGAAAAAATCACAAATTCTAGGCTCATAAGGAAAATGCGACTTGAATTTATGCCTGACACATCAAAATTTGTGATGTGGAAATTCCAGGAGGTCATAAAAAATGCAAAAATCCATGACCTCTCCAAAAGTTTGAAATTCCAAGGATGAGTAAAAATGCGACATGGATTTTTCCCATGATCCTCTCAAAATTGCAAAAATCCAAGCTCATAGGAAAAATGCGAAAATCTTGGGAGAACTAAAACTTGCAACATGAATCCAATCCTTAACAATGCCAAAAGTGCGACCAAGACAAGATTTGTCCACCTCTTGAAGGAAAATGTGAAATCCTCAAGAACCTTAAAAATGTGAAATTCCTAGAGGTTAGCAAATTTGTGACATGAAAATTCCATGAACTTCTCAAAAATGTGACAGGAATTTATCCAAGAATTCATCAAAAATGTGAAATTCCTGGATAGGGAGAAATGTGCGATGTGGAATATAATCCAAGACAAGGTTAAAATTGTGAAATTCCTTAAGGGAGTGAAATACGCGATGAAGATTTAATCCTCAACATGTTTTAAAATATGTGAAATTCCAAGACAAGATCAAAGGAGCGAGACAAGTTTGAAAGGTGAAAGGTGCTAAGACTAAAAGCGCAAATTCCATGAGTATAAGGAAATTGTGCTATTTCTAATTCACTTGCCTTGGAAAATCGCAAATTCCACTCTCAAGTGGAAATTGCGCCTAAACCAAGTGCTCCATTTTGATTCAAAATTGAAATTCATATCCATTGAAAACTATTTGAAATTACCAAGAATCTACGCCAAGGGAGTTTAAAAGTTTGAAAGGCAAAAATATCAAGTCATGCCAAAATCAGAATTTCCATGCATGCCTAGAAATTGCACCAAAATTTCGCAAATTCCACAGGCAAGTGGAAATTCTGACATTCACTTTGCCTTTAATAAAAGCCACCCTCATGTTTTGGAGATTTTGTGAAATTCAACGATATCTTTCAATTCTCACATAAGGTAAAAGAACTTGACATTATCAAATTCTATGACTTGTCAATTTTCATCTTGCAGATATTGGAGAATCCGGAGGTGAGCTACATGTTGTGACTAAATCACACATCACCCCATCAGCCATGACGACCCCCCCCCTTTTTTTTTGTCACCTTGGAGTCTGTCTAATCCAACAGGCTCAATATAGAGGCTCTCGGAGGGTTATGTGTTTCAAGAAGTAAGAAAGCCCTAGAGCAGGAGGATTGGAGGTTTGAACTTTGTTCAGCGCCTAAATGGACTAAAATTGAGCTTGGAAGACAAGGGCGCTCTTTGTCATCAAAATGATCATTTTGAGCGCCTTAACTTGGGGTGCATGTTTGGAATCATAGAAGGTAGCACCTTGAAGAGCTAAAACCCCAAGCATCTTTTGGCGCTATTTCTAGTGATTGTGGTTATCAATTGCGCTTTAGAAGAAGAATGGGCATTTAGTGAGCTAAGGCGCATTTCTACCCTTGAAATGATCATTCTTGTGCCTAGTTTTGTAGAAACCCTCATTCAACTCTAGGCGCAAGATTCCTCTTGTCTAACCCTTAAAAGGCACCTAGTAACTGTGAGGTTTTAAAGAACTCAAATTATGCCTTTAAATACCAAGAAGCAAGCTAAAACTCCAAGACACTTTGGCACCATCTCTAGTGATTTTGAGTCATAAAATGCACCCTTGTTTGGAGAAAGCAACTTTTGGCACCTAGGTATAAAGAGATTTTAAAGGCATTCTTCTCATGCAAGTTTGTCATTTTGGGTGCCCTAGAAGTTAGAAGTTATCATCTTTAGCGCCTAGGAGTAAAGGCCTTCAAAATTACGCCCTTTTTGCTCCTTTTTACTTACATTGGCGCTTAGAGAGAACACATTTGACGTCCTCCATATGACTTATTACCTTTAGCACCTTTAGAAGATTTTGAAATTTTTCAAAAAAACTTTGTATTAAATGTCAAACAGGCCGACTTCCTAGCTAGCTGCCAGCATTTAATGTAGGCTAATTGGCTATATAACAAGGGCGTTTCCTTCTCATTTGATCATAATGCACTTTGCAATCACAGAGGAGCAGCGAATTTCCCCTAAGGAGCAGTGAATTTCCTCTCAGGAGCAGTGAATTTCTTCTAAGGACAACGAATTTGTCAAAAGGATAGTGAATTCTTCAAGAGAGAAGTAAAATTTTAAAGAGAGGAGTTAATTTTTTGACAGACCTATATTTTAAAGGAGCTGATTTGACGTTTGACTTCTGATTTTAGTCATTTTGTATTGATTTTTATCATAAAGTACAGAAATCTGCATTTTCTAGGCCAGAAAATTGAAACAAGGTATGTTTTAAATCACTTTTTCTTTATAAAACTGCCTTTTAATCTATTTAATTTTGCAGAATTCCATAGCTTTATTTAATTTTGTGGATAAAATCAGGTTTGTAAGGGTAAGTCTATTATTTCAAGTTACTTATTCAAATCTTGCTTGTAGGTAAATGGGCATGACGGCTAAGGAAAGGCAACTAATGATCAAGATGGATGCCAAGTCCAACATACTCGATTCCAAGCTTGAAGCGCAATGGAAGAATGTGGGAGACACCAACATGGGACACGTCAACTTGGATGAAGTGAGAGACTTCTTGCTCGCCATCACCAGGAATGAAGACATCAAGGCCATCACGAAGAGTGCGATTATTCAAGCAGCATGCTTCCCACCTACATTGCCTAGTACTGAATTAGTGTTGGAATGTGTTCAACATTACGACAAACAGAAGAGACAAATTATAGCCAAAGATGGGACTGTTCTCACCTATTTGCAAAGAGAAGCTATCCAGGAGATCTTCAACATCCCGAGCCGGAAGGGAATATTCATTTGTCCTACAACTGCTCAATGTACTTTTGAAGGTAACTCTAAGCACTACATGCAAGAAGTGAGGAAGAAGTGGATGACTGATTCATCAATCAAGATATATAACTCTGAAGATCCAAAGTATCACAAGGTTGACTTCAAGAAGGAGATGAGTTATTTCATCATGTTCCTAAATCGAGTAACGGGTAGGCCTTAATCATCTGCTTTTGAAGGATGGATGTATACCTATTTTGATCATGTATTTACAAAGAATAAGATGGTTGATTGGGTTGGCCTCATAAGCCATTGCCTTGATGAGCAATTTGAAAGGTTTGATGAAACAAAGTCATTCTTCATGGCTTCATATCTTGTATATATCTTAGCAAGAAATGTGGTTTACAGAGGACTAACAGCTAAAGGAGGAGTAGGTACAAAGCCTGGACAGATTCTTACACATCAGTGTTATCCTCAACTCCACTTGAAGAACATCAATCATTCAATGATGCTTTCGCTATGTTCATAGTGAGAAAGTTGAGAGGTGAACCACATAGAAGACTAACAGGTGCTGCTAGAAATTTCATCAAGCAGTATGGAAGGTACTATATTCAGTATGACAAGTTTACATATATCAGGATTCAAGGTTTCACATCCTTTCCATACAAATTGCCTAGATATCCTTCAAACAAGATGGTGTTGCTGGAAGTTTCAAGACAATTGCTAGAGTTTCATAAGATGCAAAGGGCTAGAAAGAAGGCAGGAGTCCAGTTTCCTCTCTAGCTTGGCAGATATTACTCTTGCCCATCACTTTAAGCAGCTGAACATTCAGAGGTTGAACTTCAAGCCTACTATCTACATTTGCATGATTCAAGAAGAGAGAACTTTGATCCATATGGCGCCATTAAGCAGTCATATTCTTTTTACCAACATGTTGAACAGCTTGAAGATCATTGGGCTAATGCTATAGATGATGATGATATCAAGATGCAAAAGTGTTCAAGGTTGAGGTGGGATCTAGTAAGATCTACAAAGGTATTAATAATTTCTGATCAGTTGGATGGTGATAGAGCTCTTTTGGGTGATGAGTATGATAAGATCCGGAACATGCCTTATGATATCAATTGGGCCGATAGAGAAAGAGTTGATGATGAAGAACTAATAAAACCTATCATTGCTATCACTGAAGAACTAGTAAGAGAACAGGTACAAGTCTTGATTGATCAAGGAAAGAAATTCACTTACATCCAGATGGGAGAAGTTGATCAGCAAAAACAACATGATACACCTGGCAAAGATTCACAAAGCAAAGATAATGAGAGAAATTCAAGTCAAGAAAAGAAAAGAAAACAACTTGAATCTGTGCAAGGAGGATCTAGTAAGAAGAGGAAAAGGATAAGTACTGAAACTGCTTCTTCCAGACAGCCAGGTGATACACCACTGAATCAAGACATAGTGATGCATGTTGAGGATGCAACTCCAGAGACTCCAACTGAAGATATACCTTCAAGTCCGCATGATACTAAGATTATTGATGAAGCAAACACTGAAGACAAGGATGAACCTGAAGAAGAGTCATTGCCTGCACAAGGAAAGCAAGTACAACAGTTACAGGATCTTTCATCATTGCCAAAGTGGCTACAGGAAAGAATTAGAGAAAATTATGAAGTTGAGAAGTGTCCTCTTCTTCCAGTTGATGAGTTACTTCTGGACATATCTAATGAGAAACCAAAGAAGAAGGCAACTGTTCTTTCAAAGATTACTAAAGATGAAACAGGTATAAGGAAAGTTCATGTAGCAGTTCCAAGGCTTGAGAAGAATATAGAAGATATAACGCCTGAAGATTATGACATCAATACAATCAATTTAGGTCCATTGACAGGAGCACAGGTAGAAGAAGAACTTCAAGATTCAATTGATAATGCTCGAGCTATCATAAGACAAGAAATAGAAGGTAGAATTAAAGTTGAGCAAAGGTGTCAGGCCTTAGAGCAGTATATTCAGCACTTGGTTCATCCTATTCGTCAACAGGACAAGGTTTCTACACCTTCATCTCTTCTTCCTCCAGAAACTGTTTTACATCTTGAGGAGTTGAAGTCTTCATCTCACAGAATGAGGGATCGAATGAAAAGATCAAAGGAAGCTACCTATAAATACCTGGAAGATATCATGCAAGTGTGTGATAAGATTGCTGATCTTAAAGAAAGGGTACTTGCATTGATGACAGTTTGTGCTGAATTCAAAAACATCAAGGAACCATATATGCCACACTTAAAGAGCTTGATGGAGACTTCAGTTGATGAATTAATACATGTTGAAGTGATTGAGGAAAGTAAGACATATGACTTCTCTTCTTGGTATTACGGCTTTCGCATCAAAGGACAGTTGCTGGATAAGATAGAAACAGATATGTCAAGGGTAAGAAGTGTACTTCAAAGGATTCAAGATGGAGTACATGCCTCCTTGATGAAAATATGTAATCCATTTGGAGAGATGACTCTTGATAACATGAAAGAACAAGTTCAAGCTTTCTACTTCCAAGAAGATGGTGTTTCTGATGAGAGGCTTGATAGTATTTTTTCACTTGTTGTCCACCTTGGCGCCAACAAAGCAAGGATGACTGATTGGGAGAAGACACTTGGCCTTTATTCAGATGATGTACTTGAAGCTGAAAGAACCATTCAAAATGTGCCAAGTGTACCTTTGGATGATGTCAAGGAGATAGTGTCTAGATTCATTGAATGTCAAGCTTCTAGTGATGGATATTCACATGGGGACTCCTCATAGGCTGATGACATGTCATCCTTATCTTTTGAGGAAGCATGCCTTCATTGCCTCTTTCATTTACTAAAGTTAGCCTCTTTCATTTAATAAAATAGGAGTTTGTTATAACTACTTGTGATGTGGCATGATCTGGTCCGCCGGCTTGGCTGATTGATCTTGACTCTTCATTCATTTTGAGGTCTATAAAAGGGCTCTTGTTGCTCTCATTTAAAGGTGGAAGACTCTAAAAAATGTTGCAAAAAAATCTCTGAGATAATATAAGACTCATTGTTTCGGTGACTCTATATATGTTTCTAAGTGTTGCATGGTTTGGATTTCTTCAAGTGAACATTAAGTTAGATTAAGTTTCCTTTAAGTTTATGTTAGTTGGTGGAGGGCTTTATTATTGCTTGTGGTGAAATCTTTGTGTTCACACCATTTGTAGTTTGTGGCTTGCAAATTGTAGTGTATGGTTAGTCTGAACGAAACTGAACTTCAATTTGATCTCTATGTTTGTTGAATGTTTCATGAGCATAAGTGATTTAAACATCTTGTAAAACCTTAGAAGATTGCATCAATTTTGTGTAGTTGTCTGACTTGGCGAAGCAAGATTTGGTTGGATTTCACTTGAGCAATAATTATCCTTACATCTAGGATTAGATTAGTTAACTACACCTGTCATCTTTTGTCTTTTCTTTTATCAATTTGGTTAGAATTAGGATTAAGTACATCATTGCTACATCATACGCCATAAATAGTAGTCCTTACGTATTCTGAAAACCTTCTTTATCATTGAGTCAACAACTTGTCAAACAATTGTGTAAGTCCCTTTGTGTTTACCAGCATAATCATACTCAGTCACTGAGCTATCTCTTACTAAATCATAAGAAAGGAACCTTGGAGTCATCTTGTTTGATCACTTCGTTCAGCATTCAAGAGGCTTTGCTCAAGAGAGAGTCAGATACCCTGTATTTCACTCTATTGTTGACTTGTCCAAAAACAAACATCAACACTACCCAACCAAAGAAGATAAGCATTCGGAGGATCAAGTCAGAGGATCAAGATATCATCAAGCTCATCCACCTTGCATCCAAAGAAGGCGTGGGCACCGGAAGGAAGAAAGTTCTATTGCACTTCATCGAGACATCATCGAGTTTACCATCATCCTACTTCCAGAGAGGAGATTTCATCATCACCTTGCAAGCTCCATCATCTGAGTATCTAGAAGATTATTTCCACATTCAAGAGCCTTCCATTTCATGCATCAGAAGAAGATCAAGAGAAAACATCATGAGGTCTACTCCAGGAATTCACGCCCAAGTATCTCCTCTACTTCAACATCCAGTATTAGAATCCTACACAAGCACCACAAGAAAAGTTAGTCAAATGAACAAGATTATCATGAAAATCCACAAATTACATCTAGAAATGTAAGAATGCAAAAGACAACAACAATGAGTGAAGAACAAGGACAAGATTCCCAAATTCAACGTTCAAGGAGAAATAGTTCGAGAACTGAAAATTCAAGTTTCAAGACTTTGCCAAGAAAGGAGATAAAATTTGGGAATATCATCAAGAAATTGACAAAATATTGAAAATCAATCAAATTTGCTCAAGAAATGCTCAAGTGGCGTCTATCCATCATCAATCAATCAAAGCTCGCCATGTCACTTGTCCATGTTCAGTGTACATGCAACAAAGTCCAAGAGAAAGATGGCACCCTATCTAGAAGATTCCCAGAGATTCCAACATGTCATGCTTATCACCTTGAGAAACGTGCCTTCATTGCTTTTGGGTTTTTATGTACACGGGTTGTGTCAACTTTTTCTTTTTACTAAAAATAGTTGGTTGTTGTAACTAATTGCTGATGTGGCAAAATCTTGGCCATCGGTTGCTCAAATCGATCTTGGCCCTTCATTGTATTTTGAGGACTATAAAAAGGCCGATTCTCCTCATTTGTAATCATACGCAATTAGATAAGAGTTGATGTAGGCAAGTAGAGTAGGAGCAGAGTAGAGGAAGCTCTTCTAAGTTGTTGGAGAGAACTCATGAAATTGTTGTAATCACTTCCAAGATTAATACATTTCTCATTGAAGCTTGGTGACAATTGTGTTGTTTTGGAACGTAGCATGGTTTCTTATTTCTCGAAGATGATTGAGATGTGTTTCCAAGTAGAAGTAGAATAAGATTAGAAAGTTCATTGATATAGTGAATGCATTGTGAAGAGATTTGATGAATTCCTAGGTTCATACTTTTGATGGTTTGTCGCTGGCAAGTCATTGTGCAAAGTTAGCCGGTACCTCAACTTATTGCAATAGTTCGATTGTCAATGCTTGTTTAAGTTGCGCCAATTGTGGGTACTCAAATGTGTGTTTGCAATATGAAAATCCTTAGTCATCCTTGGGAGATTGCACTCTTTCCATCTAGTTGTTGAATTTGTCATGGCGAAATGGAGCTTGTTATAAGGAATTTGTCTATCTTGGCATCGTTCATTGTTTCATTGTCCTTAGAAGTAGAGTAGATTCTCTCTAAACCCTTGACCTTTTTGCATTTTCTTTGTAATTGTGGAATTAGGAGGTTTCTTTCCATGAAAAGGAGTAATAAGTCGAGTGATTGAGAAGTTCGTTCAGCGAAATCCCTTTGTGTAAACAACATATCACATCAAACTACTGAGTCTATCCATTGCAAATCACAAATAATGAACCTTGGAGTTGTCTCACTAGATCACATAATTTAACCTTTGAGAGACTTTGTTCAAGAGAGGATAGAATACCTTGGTATTTTATTATGAGTTTGCATGTGCATAAGAAACACATCAACAGTACCAGGGATGAGTCAGTGATTTCTACAGTTGGCATTTCATGGTCATAATATTAGATTCTATAGAATAATCTATTTGTATACAAAATATGGTTTATAGTTTCAGACTTAGAAATACCGACAGAAAGATAACATGGGCTACTTATACTCAGAATACCAATAAAAAACAACCACCTCGATGTTCTTGACAACTCTAATAGTTGTTCGAGGGGGAGTGTTTAACAATCCAAATGCAATTGCCAGCTTCTCACTATGGTGGTAGAGGAATAATTCTTTTTCCTCCTCTTCGACATTATTGAATAAATGTTTTGAATCCGGAAAATAACCTGCTGCCTTTTTATCTCCGAAGACAATTCCCCCAGCTTTGCAAAGATCTCCTTTGATTGTAGATGTGATCTGTCTCTTACACAAAAAAGCATGTACCATTCTATGGTCTTCAATCCAACTACATCCAAGTATCATTTTAATTCCTCTATCACTCATCAATCTCTTCTACATTTGAACCTCAGCCAACCTGCCCACTTCAGCATAGATGTTTGAGAGAAAAACATAATTTGCAGCATATTTAGGATCCAGCTCAAAAATAAGAGTGGCTGTAAATACTCCTAACCTTATATTATTATGTGGTCTACAGACACCAAGCAAACATGTCCACACACCAACCACAATTTTAATTCGCATTTTGATGATTAAGTTTAGAACTTCTTCAAGATAGCTAGAACGGCCAAGGTCAGCCATGTACACATAATGTTCAATTGTAGGTAGAATGCAATAACAGTCACTCATTCTATTTAAGTATTTACAGCTCGCACCCAAACCAGCATAGCTGCATTCTAATAAAACACAAGCGAAACTTAAATGATCAGGGTATGTTTCAGAGTGCATCAGTAGTTCAAACAAGTTAAGAGCATCTTTGTAAAAGCCATCTTGTACATATCCTGCAATAATGGCGTTCAATGAGATGACATTTCTTTGTGGCATTTTGTCAAACAGTTGACGTGTCTTCACTATGCTTCCACATTTTGCATACATGTCTACTAGGGTGCTTGCAACTTTAACATTTGACAAACATCCACATTCATTCATGCTTTGATGGAGGTCCATGCCCTGTTCCAAAGCTCGCATTTTGGCACAGGCTGGAAGGATGCTGGCAAAGGTTGTGAAGTTTGGTTTTCCACCTGCCAGTTGCATTTGCTTAAATGTTTCCAAGGTTTTTTCAACAAACCTATTCTGTACATATCCTGAAATCATTGCATTCCATGAGACCACATTTCTCTTGGCATTTCTTTAAAAAGCCTTAATGTTTCATGGTGAACATCGTTATGTGCATATCTTGTAATCATTGCAGTCCATGAAACTTTATTTTTTCTGAGTCATTTTGTCAAACAATTACTGTGCCTTGTGTATGTTTCCACATTTTGTACATATATCTAGCAGGGCATTTGCAACTACCGCATCTGACAAAAATCCTGTTTGAATTACGCTTTGACAGATGTTCATGCCCTGTTCGAAAGATCCCATTTTGGCACAGGCTGAGAGAATGCTGATAAAGGTTGTGGAGACTGGTTTTACACCTGACAATTGCATTTACTTAAATATTTCCAAAGCCTTATCAGCAAACCAATTTTGTGCCTATCCTGAAATCATGGCGTTTCACGAGATCACATTTCTACCATGCATTTCTTCAAAAAACCTTAAAACCTTATCGAGAACAGTATTTTGTGCATATTATGCTATCATTGTAGTCCTTGAGACCACATTTTCGTGAGGTGCAAGCCAGGAGCATGCTGGCAAAGGTGAACCGATTAGGTGCAAGCCAGGAGCATGAGTCAATGTTGATTAAATTTGATGAAACAGTTTCGATGCTTCCCGAGCATTCCCATGTTTTGGGTAAGCTTCAATGACCGCATTCCATGAGAAGAAACCTCCGACTTAGAAATACCAACAGAAAAATAAGTTAATCAACCCTATGCAGAACCCTGAAGCGGCTATGTTGCTCTGCCTCTTCTCTGTCTAGTCAAAATGTTCACAGCATCCTAAAGAATAATCTCAGTAGGCAACTTATCATTGTTTTCACCCATTAAGCTCTCCTAATCTCACATCCTACTGTTTGGCCAATCGCCACAAGTACTGAGTAGAATTAAAAATGAACACTTAAATCAACAAATACCAAAACTTCTGCCTTCTGATGGTTTTGCCTGTTAAAACGCCATTAAATATATCAAAGCATAATCACTCCCAAGAAGAAACATAACAGCAATTGTGTGGTCAGGTTTCACGCAACATATTGGTTCAAAGTGCTCTGTCCATAACCGTTCTAAGCTACACTGACGAAGTTTATTAAGGCCCTTTTCCACTCAGTACTGTTGAGCAAAGAATGAATAAAACAGACAAAAGCAAAATAATAAATCGATACAGAACAAACTCAGAACGAATGCAAAAGATAAAAGCCAAGTTTTTTAACATGGTTCACCAATTGGCTACATCCACTTTGAGCAGGGGATAGCTCTCTGTATTAAATCCAGAATAAATCTCTCATACAATATATCTGCAGCTCATTATCAATAATAATATATATGTTGTTCCTACAGCAGCATACATTCCACACACTTCCCTCACTGTCTAACAATAGACAAATAATTAAATAACCTCCAATAATGCATTAATTTCAACCTCATCGTGGGAGCAGAAACATGCAATGGTCGATACAAAAAGAGGGAGTAGTAGGAGGCATTACATAATCAAGATTGGACTGCATTTAAGGTCAACATTCCACCAACAATCTCCCACTTGAAGTCCAATCCGGGCTGCAGGAGAGTTGCGCAGAGATATCCTCCACTCCAGGCTTATTGTCAGAGCTTGACAATGCCAAGAGAAGTCCTACAGAACTCGAATTTCTCCCTTGGAACAATCTTCGTCAACACATTACTTATGAACTTACTCACTGCTCCCACTGTATGGGAAATATTCGGTCGAGTACAAACCATGGCATTGTTCTTCATCTTCCTCATGTCGTCCACCATGATAATGTCTTTATTTCCTGTTGTTGTAACAAAGATATCAGCAGTGCTCACCACATCCTCTGGAGTAAGAACAAGGATGCCTTCCATGAGGGCTTGTAGAGCACAAATTGAGTCAATCTCTGTTACAGTGACACTAGCTCCAACAGTCTTCATGGCTGCAACATAATCCTTGTCAACATCTCCATATTCACACACAACAACAAGATGAGTAACAATGTCATTGGAAGGACCATTAGCAAGTTTAGGTTGGTTAAAACCAGCACTTACATTTGCTTCATTCATTCCCTGTCAGTTGCTCTTTACACTTTTCGCAATGCCACTGCATCTTATTGTACCACTACAAAACTCAGAGTTATCAATCTCTGCAAAATGTTCAAGCAAAACTTCATACCCTACTGCATCAGCATAGTCCTCTGGGTTCCCAAAATGTGCATCAATATCACTATTAGCATCCACATCGGCCACATCAACATCTACACTCTCTTCTTTAGCTAGGGGCACAATAGATTCAGCCACTTTAAGATCAACCTTGGGAACTTCTTCATACAACCCCTCTGAGTCCTCATACTAATCTTCCTTGTTCACATCTTCTATATTAGACTACAAATTTGTTTCAATACTCTACCTTTGCACATCAAAACTGCCCTGTTCCTCATGATTGCCTTGTTGCTTATTAGCTTGTGCCAAACTGGACACAACTCTCATGTCTACCAACTGTTGTGATTGATTATACAATGGCTGTGTTGTAGCTCTGTCAGACTGAGATGTATATGTATCAGGCAAAGCCTTCTCCAAAGGCTATGTTGGAGTGTTCATAGGCAGCGAATTATATTCAAATAGCTACGTATCCTTTGGCAGGGTAGAACTTACTTAAGGTTGCGATGAAAGTTGTAAAGAATTTGTTGAACATGAAGGCTGCACACAAGTATAATGAGGGGCGTCGATGCTAGAGGGCTGCTTGGAAGATGTGCCTCCAATCTCAAGCAGTCTGAGTCTTTGACCAGGCAACAGATGGTCTTCTATAACTTGAGCATTGACTTCAACTATTTGTGTGGGCAGCGTACCAATATGTGAGTGCTATGTAATATCTTCAACAAACAACGATGAATGAGTTAGATGCTGGATAGGTATTGAATCAGGCTGCATTGGCATTTGAATTGTTGATCACAGCCTAAGATGTAAGACTATGTGTGACCGTGAGGGATTTTCCTCAGTCAAAGATTGATCAATCAAACTTGGCAAGGTGCGTTGGAAAGAAGCGCCAGTCTCTGCAAGATCTGAGAGATTTTCCTTAGCCTATGGAGCCCACAAACTTTCAATACTCCAATCAACTAACGTGCCATCTAGCATATGCTATGTGGGATTTAGAATACAATCTGTAGAGTCTTTGAACAACTACATTTGGAATTGCACTCCCCTGCCAACTGGTACGATCTCCTCTAAAGGGGAAATTTTGTCTGTCATGTGATAGTGTAGAAGATTCTGTGATAGGAGGCATGGAGATGAAATCAAAGAGGGGAAAAGAAATAGGAGACTGTGAGTGTAACATTCCATGAGCCACAGAAGGTCATGTGCTAGATCCATTGGTAATTGCAGAGATAGGTATATATTCTTTTTGTTGGATCCCCTGTTCTTGCATAGCAGGAAAAACCTTCCCATTAAAAACATCTTTGCTGCAAGTGAACTTTTTGCCAATTGGATCCCAAAGTTTGAAACCAAAGTGCTCCTCACCATAACCAATAAACACGCACCTTTTTTATTTAGGATCTAATTTTGTTCACTACTCCTTTGGAACATGTGCAAAGGCCTCACAACCAAACACGCGTAGGTGACTGTAAGAGATTCGCTTCCTGAGCCATCTCTCCTCTGGAATATCAAAGTCCAATTGAGATGAAGGAGCTCGAATGATCAAGTAGACTACTGTATTACAAGCCTCTACCCAAAATTCTTTCCCCAATCCAACATTGGAGAGCATACACCGAGCTCTCTCAAGAATCGTCCTATTCAACCTCTCAGCTGCACCATTCTCCTGAGGGGTAAAAGGAACTATCTTAATGTGACAAATGCCATTATCTGCACAAAATGTATCAAACTCTGAAGAACAAAATTCTCCCACGTTATCAATTTTTAAACATTTGATTTTGTGCCCACTCTGATTCTCCACCATAGCTTTAAAAGTTTTAAACTTAGAAAACACTTCTGATTTTCTACTCATCATGTAAATCCATACTTTCCTAGTATAATCATCAAGAAATGTAATGAAATAATTTGCTCCTTCAATGGAGGTTTCCTCTATGGGATTCAAAACATCAGAGTGAACGAGCTCCAATGGTATAGATTTGTTGTCATGACCAGTCTTCAAGAAGCTGGTCTGAGTCTGTTTGCTGTAAAGACAATGCTCACATAACTCTAAATCAACAGATGTGAGGCCTGGTAGTTGATTCCTTTGAAGCATGACTTCAAGTCCCTTTTGGCTCATATGTCTGAGCCTCTTATGCCAAATTTTTGAACCGTTGTCCACAACAGGCATTGCAGCTCCCACTTCACCATGACATTCTAACACATAAAGACTACCCAATTTGTAGCCTTTTGCAAGCACCAAAATACCCTTGGTTACTTTCCAAGTATCTAAAGAAAATTTGGTATCACATCCTTGAGCATAAAGTTGACTTATAGAGATGAGATTCCCTTTCAATGTAGGAACATGTCTCACATCTTTCGAGATCCATTTATTTCCATTTTTCAAAGACAATGTCACATCACCTTTTCCTACTATTTCACATTATTTATTATCACCAAGAAAAACTTTTCCGAACATACCTTTTTGATAATTTGTGAAAGCACCCCAGCATGGAGTAGCATGGAAAGAGGCACTGGAATCAAGCACCCATGAGTCTGCAGTAGTGTCACTCACTGATAAAACCAAAACACCATCATCAACAGTGTTTGCTTCGTTATTGTTCACCTTTTCTTGTGCTTTTTTGTAGTCCAATAGTTCTTTTTTATGTGACCCACTTTGCCACAAAACCAACATTCTCCATTTTCTGCCCCTAGACTTTGATCTTTTGGCAGATTTTGATCTTCTTCGGTTATTATTGCTGCCTCTGTCTTGACCCTTTTCTCTATTGTCAGTATTTATAGCAGTCAAAGCATCACCATTTGTTTTGTTTTGCCCTCTTCTCATATCTTCATTGAGAAGTGTGGCTGCTACATCATCATATCTCAACATTGTTTCTTTTTTCTTATCCTCCCCTTCTTCGGATTTACTTTTCCTAGAGATTGAGTTCTTTATTGTCATTATCACATTGTCCCATCTATTAGGAAGAGAGCACAACAACAACATGGCTCTCATTTCTTCTTCAATGTTGACATCCATAGAAAGTAATTGACTGATAACAACATTAAATTCATTTAAATGGTTCGACATGCTGTTACCTTCTTTCATTTTCAAGTTTACGAGTTTCTTCAACAAGAAAACTCGATTTGTTGCTGAAGCTCTTTCGTACATATCACACAATTTATCCCAAATCTTTTTAGTTGTTGTCTCCATGGTAACGCTGAAGAGAACATTGCTGGACAGTGAAAGAATAATAGTTACAGCTGCCTTTTGGTCTAAGATATCCCAATCTCCATCTAACATCTTCTCCGGCTTCTTAGACTTCCCTTGCAGTGCAATAACAAGATCTTTCTAAATCAGCAAAGTGTGAATCTGGAGCTTCCACAAACTGAAGTTTTGTCCCGAAAACTTTTCGATTTTCCATTTATCTACTTCATCCATTCTTCTAGAAATTCTTCATTGATTTCCAACCAACTTCACCACTGAGTTTCTTCGCTAAGCTTCTTCACCAAAGCTCTGATACCAATTGTTGAGAAAAGAATGAATAAAACAAACAAAGCAAACTAATAAATCAACACAACAAACTCAGAACAAATGCAAAACATAAAAGCCAAATTTTTTTAACGTGGTTCACCAATTGGCTACATCCACTTTGAGCAGGGGATAGCTCTCTGTATTAAATCTAGAATAACTCTCTCATACAATGTATCTACAACTCATTATCAATAATAATATATATGTTGTTCCTATAACACTATACACTCCACACACTTCCCTCACTGTCTAACAATAGACAGATAATTAAATAACCTCCAATAATGTACTAATTTCAACCTCATCGTGGGAGTAGAAACATGCAATGGTTGATACAAAAAGAGGGAGTAGTGGGAGGTGTTACATAATAAAGATTGGACTGCATTTAAGGTCAACGTTACACCAACAAGTACTGCAGATCATCCTAGTTCAAGCTTAAGAAACAATGAATAATTCAAATAACATTTAGCAAATTGTTTACATTATTGCCAACTCTACATACATGCATGAGGCCAATATTTTCAAAGCTGCATCAACAAGAAATGGAAATTTACTAAACAATTTGTTTAAAGAATTTTCAGAAAGTGGAAGAGAATAACACAAAGTTTGTTGCACAATAAGAAGAGATCTGTCATTAATTGGAGCAACGCCACATAACGTCTTTTATTATAATGTCTCCAAACAACTGTTAAATCATAGTTAATATCAACCTATTTCTCTTATATATTTTAGTAGCCAAACAACATAAATTATTATGCTTTAGTCCCCAAATGCCATAATCAGCAGTAGCACAATAGTGATCAACTCATGCAACTGGTAATTGATAGCTTCCAGCCAAATCAACTTTTGTCTCTTTACCTCAATGCAGTTAAGATCCATCATTTTAATGAACCTTGTTGCTCAAACACAATTATAATTGGTAAGGAACAGGGCAAATTTAAGAGATGGAAATCTACACATTGTTGGAAGTGATGCTGAAAAGAATTATCTTGTAATTTTGAAACCAAAAGATCATGCTATTGACATAAAAGGAAAAATTGGTTGTAGACCTAGATGTCAAACCTCCTTGCATTGCTATCAAATCCTATGAATGAAAGTTGGTGTGTAGATACATGGTTTTGATCATATTAGCTATGTTTTGAAAAAAAGAGTGCAAGAGGCTCCAAATTTAATTTGATTAGAATTTTGAAAAATATAGTTTTGGGATGAGGCTTAGTGATTACTGGGATACTTTCAAATGATTTTCAGATTTGTGGAGGATATGATCTGAACACTCAGGGGGATTGGGAGACAAATTTGTAAACTAGTGTAATAACTTGTATAATGTGTAGAATATTGGCGCAGGAGCACCCCTGCAAACCAGAACATAAGTCTATTTATAGTATGTTTGACTTTTTGATGTAATAAGGTCCATTGGACCAATTCTTATGTTTTAGATCGACCTAGGAGGATGTGCATGTAGTTAGAAGTTTGTTATGCCAGTTGTCTTAGCTGTCTCCTCCCAGCTGCTTGGAAGCTCCCAGCCGATGGGAATCAAGTTGGTAGTACTCGTGAGGAGTTACTATTTATGCCCTAGATCAGTTGGTTTTAGATAGTAGAGACAGTAGATACAGTAGATACAATTGATAGTTCCTTGAGGTATTGAGTTTTTGGAGATTGAATAGAGTATTGTAACACAGTGGGACTGTGAGATCTATATGCAATTCTAATTTGAAAGTAAGAGATCCCATTGACTTCATTTGTCTGGTTTACAAGTTATCTGTGTATTAATTTTTTTTTGGTTACAGGCAAATGGATTCATCCAACCATTCCACCGGTTGATTCTCTGAATCGGTGGAATGGGCATGTATCATAGTTTAGTTCACATTTTTGTTTCTCTGTTTATGCATTTCATGTTCGTGGGATCGATTGTTAGCATGATGTGAGTTATCCTAGCATCCTCATGTGCTAGGGTTTAGGAGGATAAATTCTAAGCTTGAATTGTTCAGACTGTGTATATCGCATTTGCATCTATGCGCATATCACTATCCGGATCGAGTCTTGAAACTTATGGAGAATGCCTGTTTTGAAGGCTTCAGGATAAAATAGTTTGGATATATATTTCCTGTATATGTCATCTTCAGGATCATCATTTCGTGTGTATCCATCATCTGCATATCGTTGTTGTATGCTGGAGCATACACGCAGGCGAAGGTACAATCAAACGGGTCAACGGCGAGTCAAAGTCACATTTGCCAAAGAAAGGAGGAGGATCATCTTTCGTTTGAACATCGGGTAGCCGAGGATCACATAGATCTCAGGATCATCATCAGGATATTACAGTATAACCCGACAATTCATATCATGCTGCGGAGCACATGAATGAGTCTTATATCCGGGTGATGTCGACATGAGAGGAAGTAATAGTGCATGTGATGTCATCGTCATCAGGACATTCCCAAATATCACCCAAAAAAGTTTTATCCTGCCAATGACAAGTGTTTTGGCATAGGCGTAGGATATCGGGGTGGTCAGTGCGAAGTGTTCGCTGTCAATTCATGTCTTGGCGATAGGAGATTAATACTAAGTGGATCGCGGGAGGAATATTTGGTGGAATATTCGTCGTGTGCATAAAGTTGGGTATCATCATCAGGATGTGTCAATATGACCCGATAAGTTATATCCTGATGCTGGTTGTGTAAGTGGGTCGAATATCGGGGTGACATAAGCATCGGAGGAGAGGTGCATGAGGTTGTCGTCATCAGGATATATGGGAAGAACCCAATATATGGTGCAGGAGCACCCCTGCAAACCAGAACATAAGTCTATTTATAGTATGTTTGACTTTTTGATGTAATAAGGTCCATTAGACCAATTCTTATGTTTTAGATCGACCTAGGAGGATGTGCAGGTAGTTAGAAGTTTGTTATGCCAGTTGTCCTAGCTGTCTCCTCCCAGCCGCTGGGAATCAAGTTGGTAGTACTCGTGAGGAGTTACTATTTATGACCTAGATCAGTTGGTTTTAGACAGTAGAGACAGTAGATGCAATTGATAGTTCCTTGAGGTATTGAGTTTTTGTAGATTGAATAGAGTACTGTAACACAATGGGAATATGAGATCTGTATGCAATTCTAATTTGAAAGTAAGAGATCCCATTGACTTCATTTGTCTGGTTTACAAGCTATCTGTGTATTGATTTTTTTTTGGTTACAGGCAAATGGATTCATCCAACCATTCCACCGGTTGATTCTCTGAATCGATGGAATGGGCATGTATCATAGTTTAGTTCACATTTTTGTTTCTCTATTTATGCATTTCATGTTCGTGGGATTGATTGTTAGCATGCTGTGAGTTATCCTAGCATCCTCATGTGCTAGGGTTTAGGAGGATAAATTCTAAGCTTGAATTGTTCAGACTGTGTATATCGCATTTGCATCTATGCGCATATCACTATCCGGATCGGGTCTTGAAACGTATGGAGAATGCCTGTTTTGAAGGCATCAGGATAAAACAGTTTGGATATATATTTCCTGTATATGTCATCTTCAGGATCATCATTTTGTGTGTATCCATCATCTGCATATCGTTGTTGTATGCTGGAGCATACACGCAGGTGAAGGTACAATCAAACGGGTCAATGGTGAGTCAAAGTCACATTTGCCAAAGAAAGGAGGAGGATCATCTTTTGTTTGAACATCGGGTAGCCGAGGATCACATAGATCTCAGGATCATCATCAGGATATTACAGTATAACCCGACAATTCATATCATGCTGCGGAGCACATGAATGAGTCTTATATCCAGGTGACGTTGACATCGGAGGAAGTAACAGTGCATGTGACGTCATCGTCATCAGGACATTCCCAAATATCAGCTGATAAAGTTTTATCTTGCCGACAACAAGTGTTTTGGCATAGGTGTAGGATATCGGGGTGGTCAGTGCGAAGTGTTCGCTGTCAGTTCATGTCTTGGCAATAGGAGATTAATACTAAGTGGATCGTGGGAGGAATATTCGTTGTGTGCATAAAGTTGGGTATCATCATCAGGATCTATCAATATGACCCGATAAGTTATATCCTGATGCTGGTTGTGTAAGTGGGTCAAATATCGGGGTGACGTAAGCATCGGAGGAGAGGTGCATGAGGTTGTCGTCATCAGGATATATGGGAACAACCTGATATTTTATATCCTGCTGATAAAAGATGCAGATGGTGCCGAACATCAAGAGGATAATTGTGTTCGCCGAATATGATGATGCTGCTCATAGGCGAAAGGTCGAAGGTTTATCTACAGGAGGATATTGGTAGGCAGAGAAAATATGATGATGCTGATGGGTTTAAAAATATGATGATGCTGAAAGAAGTATTAGCTATTTCGTGGGTTTAATGGGTTTTTCACCCTGTTTGTAAGCTTTTGCTGTGTGGCTCTGCATCATAGTGGTATCAGAGCAAAGGAAAAATCTTTTGGGAAGAAAAAGAAATACAAGATGTTGGATGAAGAAGGAACATCAGAGTTCCCGACAAGAATGACCAACGCTGAGTTGGCAGTTCTGGTAAAGAAGCAGATTGCCAAGAGCAAGGTTGTGAAGGCTCAGAATCAGGAATTGAAGGATGAGTTGGAGAAGTTGAGGGACAGAGTAGGTTCTGGTAGAGAAGAAGATAGGGAAGAAGAAGAGATCCCTAGGTGGAACGAGGAGGTCGTTCCTGCAAACCAGAGGCCACTGTTGAACGCCCTCAAAGCCATGGAAAGGAGGACCATGGATGTGAAACTGGATTTGCCAGTGTTTACAGGAAAGATGGAACCTGATTCAGTGATGGAGTGGATAGATTCCCTAAACAATTTCTTTGAGACAGAGGAGATACCAGAACAACAGAGAGTGAAATAGCCCAATCAAAGATGAAAGAAGCTGCATTGACATGGTGGAATTTTGTCCAAGATGACAGAGTACAAGAAGGAAAGCGTAGAGTCGCTACATGGAAGAAGATGATGGCTTTAGTGAAGGAAGCCTATGTATCCAATTACACAAGAGGAAGCAAAACCTGAAGCAGAAGGAGCTAGATGTCAGCTCATATACAGAGGAATTCATGAAACTTTGTGTGAAGACAAAGGTAAAAGAGAGTGAGGAAGAAAAGGTAGCCAGATACCTTAATGGATTGAGGTTCAACATTCAGGAAGATTTGAATCTGCATAATCCAGATATAGTTCAGAAATGTTTTTAGTTGGCACTGAAAGTGGAAGAGAAGTTAAAGAGAAGACAAGAACAAAACAATAGAGGAAGAGGAAAACAACAAAGAGGTGGAAGAGGTCCTTTCAGAGGCAGAGGACATGGACATGGATATCAGGGAGAATCTAGTCATGACAACAGCAAGGGAAATAACAACCAAAACCAGAGAGAAAGTTACAACCAGCAAGGAAACTTCAGAGGCAGAAGACCTTTCAGAGGAAGATCCCAGGGCAGAGGATCTATTAGATGTTATAACTGTAACAAAGAAGGCCATATAGCCAGCAGATGTCCAGAAAAGGCAACAAGTTCAATAGGAGAAAGGAGAACGAATCTGATCCATGAATTTGATAGTCAAAGTGCAACAGGCTCTAATGCTTTTCAAAGTGTGAATGCTCCTGACAATTATGGATATCCAGAGAGTGGAGAATCTCTGATGCTGAGAAGAACAATGACTACCATGAAGGTACCTGACAAAGAACCCCCACAAAGAAAGTCTCTTTTCAGAACCATTTGCAAAGCAGGAGGTAAGGCATGTAAGGTTTTAATTGATTCTGGTTCTACTAAAAATTTTGTATATGATGAAATGGTAACAAAGCTTAAGCTTAGAAGATTGCCTCACCCATCCCCATATAAGGTCTCATGGCTTATCCAAGGTCAGCAAATAGTTGTAGAAGAGCAGGTTTGGGTAGAATTTCAGATTGGAGCATATAAAGACAGGTTGTTGTTTGACATTACCAAGATGGATGCTTGCAATCTTTTATTTGGTAGACCATGGCAGTATGACTTGAAGGCACGCCATGATGGTGTAAGAAACACCTATACAATCACCAAGGATGGTAAGGTGACAGAGTTACTACCATTGATAGAGAAGGAGGAGAAATCAAAAGGAAAAGAGGTGAAGGTAATGCTGATGGAAGGAAAATAGTTCATGAAAGAAGTAGCAGCAGAAGGTGCAATTGCATATGCCCTAATTCCATGTCTCACAGTGAATAAAGAACAGCAGCAAGTAGTCAAGAAAGAGAAAAAGCAGAGGTCCATAGACCCAGCTGTCCAAGAGCTATTGGATAAATATAAAGGCATCATCTCTGATGGAATGCCAAGATCCCTACCACCTGTAAGGGATATCAGCCATTGCATAGATCTAATCCCAGGATCTACACTTCCAAACAAAGCAGCATATAAGCTAACTCCAGAACAAAATGCAGAAGTAGCAAGACAAATTGAGGAATTGTTAGACACAGGTCTGATTGGTAAAAGTTTAAGTCCATGTGTAGTACCAGCTGTACTAGCACTAAAGAAAGAAGGCACTTAGAGGCTTTGCACAGATTCCAGGGCTATTAATAAGATCACAATCAGGTATAGGTTTCCAATACCTAGGATAGAGGATTTACTTGACTATTTGGGAGGTGCTAAGTATTTTACAAAAATAGATTTGAAGAGTGGTTATCATCAGATCAAGATTAGGCCAGGAGATAAATGGAAAACAACATTCAAAACCAATGAAGGGTTGTATGAGTGGAAAGTTATGCCTTTTGGTTTGTCTAATGCACCTAGTACTTTTATGAGGTTGATGAATGAGGTTTTGAGAGAATTCATGGGTAAGTTTGTCATAGTATATCTAGATGACATTCTGATTTTCAACAACACAAAGGAAGAACATCTCAGACATATAGATTTGGTTCTCAAGAGGTTACATGAAGAGCAGCTGATGATAAATTTGGACAAGTGTTTGTTCATGCAAGAGGAGATCACATATTTGGGTTTTGTCATTTCACAAGGAAAGCTACAAATGGATAAGGAGAAGGTAAGTGCCATATTGTCTTGGCCAACTCCAAGGACTATGAATGATGTCAGAAGTTTCCATGGGTTAGCAACCTTCTACAGAAAGTTTATAAGAGGGTTTAGTCATATTTGTGCACCCATGCTTGATACTATAAAAGGAGGACAGAAGTGTAGATTTGCTTGGACTAAGGAAGTAGATGATTCTTTTGAAACATTGAAGAAGAAGGTGGCACAACAGCCAGTCCTTGCACTTCCAGACTTTAACAAGATCTTTCAGGTAGAATGTGATGCCAGTCACAGGGCCATTGGAGCAGTACTCAGCCAAGAAGGTAGGCCAATTGCATTTTTCAGTGAGAAGATCAATGATGCTAAAAAGAGGTATTCATCATATGATTTGGAAATGTATGCTTTAGTCTAGTCACTCAAGAAATGGAGGCATTACTTGATGCCAAAGGAATTCATAGTATTCATAGATAATCAGGCTTTAAGTTTTATCAACAGCCAGGAGAAGCTAAACCACAGACACATGAAATGGGTAGAAACGTTACAAGCTTTTACTTTTACATTGAAGCATAAGAAAGGAGTCAAGAATAAAGTAGCAGATGCCTTGAGCAGGAGAGCTTTAACAGTCAACCAGATTCAGTTAGAAAGTGTTGGAATTGATTCATTGAAGACCATGTACGCTGATGATGAAGATTTTGGAGAGATATATCAGGTCTGTACTTCTTTTGGAGATAAATATCATGCTGAGTTCTCTGAATTTCTGATACAGGATGGATTGCTGTTCAAAGGTGGACAGTTGTGTATTCCAAGGTGTTCTATGAGGTTGAACATCATTAAAGAGAAACATTGTGGAGCTATGGCAGGTCATTTTGGTTTGGATAAGACTCTTGATCTTGTTAGAAGACATTACTATTGGCCTAAGTTACAATCAGATGTCAGAAAGTTTGTAGAGACATGTGTGATATGTTAGAAAGCAAAAGGAAGATCAACTAATGTAGGGTTATATCAGCCTTTACCCATTCCTTCCAAACCATGGGAAAGCATAAGTATGGATTTTGTCTTGGGTTTACCAAGGATAAGGAAAGGATTTGACAGTGTTTTTGTTGTAGTGGACAGATTCAACAAAATGGCACATTTCTTGTCATGCAAAACCACTGCTGATGCTTCATATATTGCAGATTTGTTTTTCAAGGAAATAGTCAGAATACATGGATTGCCATTGAGCATAGTGTCAGATAGGGATGTGAAGTTTATTGGTCATTTCTGGAGAACTCTATGGAAGAAGCTTGGAACAAATTTGTCTTTCTCATTCGCATATCATCCTCAAACGGATGGACAGACTGAAGTAGTCAATCGTTCTTTAGGGAATTTGCTCAGATGTTTGACAAAACAACATGGAGAAAAGTGGGATAATATCCTATCTCAGGCCAAATTTTCCTATAATGATACTATCAATAGGAGTATAGGGAAATCACCTTTTCAGATATTGTATGGTATGCATCCAAGAGGAATTTTAGAATTGAGAGATCTACTTGCAGTAGACCTTGTTAGTGCAGAGGGAGAAGCTTTTGCAGAAGCCATCAAAGAGGTTCATGATCAAGTAAAGACCCAGCTACAGCAAACTACCTTGAAGTATAAAGAATATGTTGATAAAAAGAAGAAGGATGTACAGTTTGATGTTGGAGATTTAGTATGGGTTCATTTGAAGAAGGAAAGACTTCCTAAGGGCAAATATACTAAACTCATGCAGAGGAAGATTGGACCATGTCAGATTTTGCGAAAGCATGGACAAAATGCTTATGAGATACAACTCCCTCCAGATCTTGGTTTAGCACCAATATTCAATGTATGTGATTTAACTCCATACAAGCATAATCTAGATGAAGCACAGGACCTACTACAGGATACAACAGCTGATGACATTCCAAAACATGATCCCCCATAGTTGCAGAAGGTTTTGGACACAAGAGTGATCAAGAAGACACGGAACAAAAACTATTTGGAGTATTTGGTGTCTTGGCAGGGAAAACCTGATTCAGAAGCAGTGTGGATGACCGAAGAGCAGATCCAGAAACATGGTGCAGATCTACATACTCTCATCTCAAGTGGACTTGAGATTTCTTCTTCTGGGGAGTATGGTGCAGGAGCACCCCTGCAAACTAGAACATAAGTCTATTTATAGTATGTTTGACTTTTTGATGTAATAAGGTCCATTGGACCAATTCTTATGTTTTAGATCGACCTAGGAGGATGTGCAGGTAGTTAGAAGTTTGTTATGCCAGTTGTCTTAGCTATCTCCTCCCAGTCGCTTGGAAGCTCCCAGCCACTGGGAATCAAGTTGGTAGTACTTGTGAGGAGTTACTATTTATGCCCTAGATCAGCTGGTTTTAGATAGTAGAGACAGTAGATACCATAGATACAATTGATAGTTCCTTGAGGTATTGAGTTTTTGGAGATTGAATAGAGTACTGTAACACAGTGGGACTGTGAGATCTGTATGCAATTCTAATTTGAAAGTAAGAGATCCCATTGACTTCATTTGTCTGGTTTACAAGCTATCTGTGTATTGATTTTTTTTGGTTACAGGCAAATGGATTCATCCAACCATTCCACCGGTTGATTCTCTGAATCGGTGGAATGGGCATGTATCATAGTTTAGTTCACATTTTTGTTTCTTTGTTTATGCATTTCATGTTCGTGGGATCGATTGTTAGCATGCTGTGAGTTATCCTAGCATCCTCATGTGCTAGGGTTTAGGAGGATAAATTCTAAGCTTGAATTGTTTAGACTGTGTATATCGCATTTGCATCTATGCGCATATCGCTATCCGGATCGAGTCTTGAAACTTATGGAGAATGCCTGTTTTGAAGGCATCAGGATAAAATAGTTTGGATATATATTTCCTGTATATGTCATCTTCAGGATCATCATTTCATGCGTATCCATCATCCGCATATCGTTGTTGTATGCTGGAGCATACACGTAGGCGAAGGTACAATCAAACGGGTCAACGATGAGTCAAAGTCACATTTGCCAAAGAAAGGAGGAGGATCATCTTTTGTTTGAACATCAGGTAGCCGAGGATCACATAGATCTCAGGATCATCATCAGGATATTACAGTATAACCCGACAATTCATATCATGCTACGGAGCACATGAATGAGTCTTATATCCAGGTGACGTCGACATCGGAGGAAGTAATAGTGCATGTGATGTCATCGTCATCAGGACATTCCCAAATATCACCCGATAAAGTTTTATCCTGCCGACGACAAGAGTTTTGGCATAGGCGTAGGATATCGGGGTGGTCAGTGCGAAGTGTTCGCCGTCAATTCATGTCTTGGCGATAGGAGATTAATACTAAGTGGATTGCAGAGGAATATTTGGTGGAATATTCGTCGTGTGCATAAAGTTGGGTATCGTCATTAGGATGTGTCAATATGACCCGATAAGTTATATCCTGATGCTGGTTGTGTAAGTGGGTCGAATATCAGGGTGACGTAAGCATCGGAGGAGAGGTGCATGAGGTTGTCGTCATCAAGATATATGGGAAGAACCCGATATTTTATATCCTGCTGATAAAAGATGCAGATGGTGCTGAACATCATGATGCTGCAGATAGAGTTTGGCGGTAAGGTGAATAGTGATCATCAACAGGATAATTATGTTTGCCAAATATGATGATGCTGCTCATAGGCGAAAGGTCGAAGGTTTATCTGCAGGAGGATATCGGTTGGTAGAGAAAATATGATGATGCTGACGGGTTTAAAAATATGATGACGCTGAATGTAGTATTAGCTATTTGGTGGGTTTAATGGGTTTTTCACCCTATTTGTAAGCTTTTGCTATGTGGCTCTACATCAAATATGTTTAAGGAATTCTAGACTAGCATGCAAATGTAAATTCAAGAAAAGTGGAAGGCTTTGCAATGTTATTATATTGTATAAAAGAAGATATGTACACTGTTATATATACTTCAGTTTGATGGTAAGAACTTTTCTATCTGTACTTAGTACATGATAACTATTTATACAAAGGGGCCATCAACTAGGCCTTCAACAATATGTTGTCAAATGTTGGGACTATACAAAGCACTTTTCATGTGGGCAAGAGTGTGACATGTGTTGAATTTGTATGGTTCCAATTGGTTGGCATAAACATGTGGTGTGGGCATGGCTAGGTGTTAGACAAATATGGTGCCGAACTAAGTGTATCTAAGTATAGACATGTGTGTGTTGATGTGCAGGGCCACATTATGCAAGCAATCATTGTTGTTGAAGATGTGCAAAGACTTAAACTCTACGTAGCGCATGGAGTACATAGAACTATTTTGCACAAAATTGTACTATGACTACTTGGTGTGCATTGAGTGAAATTAAGCATGCAAGCTAAGAAAGTGTTTGAGATAAAAATTGTGCATGCAACTATGCTTGGATCATTCACCCTTTCTTCAGGAACAATGGTCTCCATTGCATCAAACCTAAGTGAAGGATTCAATTGTGCACAAAGTTGCTCCAAGTTTTACTATTTGGCCTGATTACTGCATTGTTTGGTCTTGACTATGAAAAATAGCCAATCATTACATAAGTGAGTACCAGTTGTCATAGTGTATATGATGGCATCCTTCACTATTGGATTGACATGAGTAGGGTCCAAGTCTATCATATATGTTGAGATTGTATGGCTTTAGAAGAGGAGGGAAATATGGTTTGAGTAGCCTTATGTTGAAAATGAGGTGTAAACCCAAGTACTATGGCATGTTGAGAATGAAAGTGTTCTCACCAAGTGTGTGCATTATGGTGTAAGAACTTTAGCAAAGAGGTTTGATCTTTTAATGTGGATCGTGAATACATTCCTTCTAAAGATGAATCTAGACTTTGTTGCTAGTTTTTGGAAGGTGTGTGTCATGCAGTGGGTGTCATGACAATCTTTGTACTTCTATTGTTGGCATTGCCAAATTTGTTGGACCTGTTGGTAAAATTTTTGGATTCAATGGATTAATGGTCTTTGTCCACTTCTTGTTCCTATGTGTGCATCTCTAAAGTCATTTGTGTGGGGTAGGCATGGGGTGTTATTGATTGGAACTCAAGACATGTTTGGAAAGGACTACGTGGATTGAAAATCTATGTAATGCTTTGTTGTGAGAATTTTGCATGAAAGGTAAGTTGTCATCCCAAGTGTACAAATGCACATTGTTGTATATTTACAAAAGGTAAACTAATGTGTAATTAAACTCCTCTATTTGTCTATCAATCTATGGTTGAAAATATATGGTTTAGTCTAGTTATGTTTCCAACATGGTCTAAAGAGTTTACTAGACAGTGTTGACAAATCTTGGGTTATGGTTAAAGATAATGGAGGTTGGAAGCCTAAATTGAAGCTAAACATGGTTGAAGAAGATGTGTGTGATGTCTAGTAGTATGACGGTGGTTGGTGGTTGGTAGACTATTAAGAAAGTTCATGTTGATTAAATCCCAAGGGCATAATTGAACTACCACTAGAGGAGTATAAAGCCCCAAAGTCTTGTTTGTAGGATTCATGATGCAACAAGGTCCAAAGTCTTGTTTGTAGGCTTCATGATGCAACAAGGTATGCAACATTTGATGTGGCACTCAATGTTTGTGCACATGTAAGGCTAGAAAAAGTATTGTTAGAGTGTGGTAAACATTTTGGTGATACCAAAGTGACATATTTTGGAATAATGTGCATCCCAAATCAAACATTGCTAAGGCATGCCAGAGGGAACATATAGATGTCCTAGCTTGTAGAGAAACCCATTAGACACATGTGAGAATTGTCTTTAGGTGTACCTTGCATAAGTGTGTTGAATGGTTGAGCAAAATCTTTATCAACTAATTACAGTGATCCTTAGTAAGAAAATATGTGACCATGTAATCTTAGTGTGGTGGTAAGTGCATGAATTGGTGGTTGACTAAGGCATTTTGGAACCTTGTTATCACACTCCTTATTATGCTTGATGACCAAATGGAATTGTTGCAGATAGGTCATACACTTCACATGCCACATATTTTCCATTTTACTTTGTGTGTAGAAATTGGAGTGAATGATGATCTCTTTACCAAGAATATGGTGGTGTCATTTCTTGAAGACCTAAACTATGGCATAGAGCTCCTTCTCATAAGTAGAGTAACACTGCACAATATCACTTTAAAATGTTTTTGAGTGATAGGAAATGGGATGGCCATTATAAAGAAGGTTGACATTAAGTGCATAATATGTTGTGTTTATTCAAGTATCTCAAATGAGTGCACAATGTCTAAAAGAGCTAGTATTGGTGCAAAACATAGGCATTGTTTGAGTTCATCAAAGGTGTGTTGTTGTGTAGGGGTTTGTTGAAATGTTCCCTTGGCACACATAATCTAGTTGAGTTGCCACATGACATGTGAAGATCCAATAATGAACCTTCAACAAAAGTTGGTGAGTCCTAACCCTTTTGCTACCTTCTCTTCAATTTGTTGTAGAGTTAGTCTCATAGACTAAAGAAGTGACTATGTAGTAGCACTTCTATCTCTTATGTTTACAAACCCTTGTTGTATAATGGCCATAAACTTTTCCTTTACCTGCCTTGCCATAGTCATTTCTTGGGACACATAAGTTGGATGGAGCATGTGTACCAAATATTTGATGTGGTCTTTTAAACCCCCAAGAAATAATTCCTTCAAATTTTCCATTGTAACATGATTCACTCTTAAAGACAAAGTTTGGAATTGTTGAGTATAGTCATTGGCCATACCTATTTTCTTTAATTTGGAAAGCAAATTGTAGTAACTATCCATAAGGTTGTGACCATAATGTGTAGTGAGTTCCTCTTGGAAACATGCCATGTGATAACACAATTCTTCTTTTTATTCCCTTCATATAGGCAAGAATACCAAATGAATTAGTTTGTTTCCAAGTATAAGGATGCCATTGCAACCTTTTTTTGACATGGAATATGATGAAGGTCAAAGAACTACTCCATTTGGAAAAGCTAATTGGTTGGATCCTTGCCATCAAAATTTTGCATATTCTTCTTTGGTGTGAAGTGACTAGCCGTAGAATTATTTGGGTGATGATCCATCTTTAGATGTAAGTCAAACCCAAAAGCATCATGTCCTTTAGAAGACAATTTTTCTTCCCAAGTCTTGTGGTGTGACTCTGTTAGTTGGGAATCTCTAGAACCTTAGTGAGTAGTTATTCTTTCAAACATTGTTGTGAGATCTTCTATCTTAACTTCCACCCTTGAAAAGATTGAACATCCTTCATCTTATTGGTTTCTTTCCTTATATTGTCAATGATTATGGCATCCCTCTCCTCTCCTAATGGATCATCTTTGTTAGGAGTCTTTCTAAGAGTGACTGGATTCCTTCCTTTGCCTCTTATTGAAGCCCTCACCATTATGTTGCCAAAAATAGTTTTCATAATAACTTACTAAAAATAAATCAAAATAACCTGATATTTTTACTGTAACTTACAAGGACATAGATCTCACTTATAAAAAAAACTCCAAGAATTTCTTTGATTTGTAGGCTTGGGAGCAAAATTGGTGGAAACCCTAACTTCATAATAACTCCTTCAAGTCTGCTCCAAATAACCTCAAATTTTGATTGTAGTATCTTCAATATGCCCTTAATCAACCCTCCAAAAATTAGATTTTTTCCCCAATTTGAGAGAGACATGTGCTTTATTTAATATAACCCCCAAAATTGAAAGAAAATGCCCTATTTCTTGCCTTTTGGATGCCAATATCATACTCTAATACCACTTGTAATTAAATAACTTGCACAAGAGAAGAATATAATAGGAAATATGCCACAAATACTTTATAGTTCTTGAGAATAATAAGTCACTTTGAGGGGGCAAACCTCCAGAAGTCTCCAATAAGAACACAATTCATAATATGGTGACCAGAAACAAACCACTAAGTCCTATATATACCTTGCTTATGCTTTGGATGCCATCTAGACCAACTTAGTTGCCTATGTAAGACTTTATAAATGATTATATAACTTAATTAAGGATTATGCTGGCCACAAGTCAGTTATACATATATCCCAATATAATTAATAGGTTAAGGGCATAACACTTTAACTAAGTAGAAGAATGGGCTACACTATATATGAAACATATGAAAAGTTTATTGATAGCCGAAAGGATCATGAAATCGTTCATATCTTTAAATGCATTACATTAGATGACTTGTCTCCAACTACTTTTGTCATTTATAAACCATTCATGCATTTTCAATGCAACAAGAATTAATATGTATCACATCATGAGGGTTCATGCAACCAAGCCCATCCAAGTTGATGAAGAAATATGCATTCTCTATTATATTTTTTTATTACAATATCAACCTCAATGACAGTCTTGCACAACCTTTAGTTTCAACTATTTATGACAGTGATGCAAGGTGATGCAAGGTGGAATCCAAGATAATCATTATGACATTAAAGTCAAATGAGGGCTTCAAATGAATGCATTTCTTTGCTCACAACTACTCTTCTATAGTTAAGATCAAATGAATTGAATCCAAATCCTCACCGAATAATATATAAAAACATAACTCATATTAATATGGTCTTGCATAATGTAAGCCAAAGAAAGGTGAATGAAATGGATCTTACTTGTGAAGAGGAATCTTCTCATCTTTTTAATCATCAAAATGTTTATGAAGCTCCATCTAAAATGAAGGATAGAAACAAAACAAAAACATGCAAATTATATTTTGCAATGTTCTTTTCGTATCATCTCCATAGTTAAGGGAATGTATTAAATCTAATGTAGTAGAAAGATTTTATGCATTGGAACCTAATTAAACATTCTCAGTTGATTTGAGAAGAATATTACAATTTGAGAGGTGCAATGTACAATGGCAGTAAAGGGAGAAGCATTTGATGTCGTGATTGTGAAAAATAATTGAAAGAAAAACTATTTAGTATTTTTTAAATATAAAGACCTTAACTTTAAAGTAAATGAAATAGCTCTATAATAAAATAAAGTTAAAACACCACACTTTTTAAATATGTAGTAAATAAAATTCCTCTATAATAAAATAAAGTGAAGACACCAAATTTTTTAAATATGTAGTAAGTAAAACTTTGAAATAAAATAAATTAACTCTTAACTAAATAATAAATAGTTCTATGTTTTTTAATCTTAAATACATCTATCTAAAAGATGCAAATAAATATAGTCTCAAGGTGTTTATCCATCCCAAATAACAAATTTAATATATGAGATATCTTTCTTGATATTTTAAATAGATATATTTAAGATATCTATACTAGTAAATAAAGAAAAATCATATCATATCATATAATACTACACATTTATTGTTATGAACATATAATACTTAATATACACAAATAATATATATAATATTTTACCCCATAAAAGTTTTACTACAATAGTAAAACTACTAGCATTCCCTAAATATTGAAATGAATACTTCCATTGAAGGGTTGTAGTTTAATTGGTTGAGCGCAATTGGTCAGGATGATGATTTGCTCCTTGATTATGCCATCCACCAAGATCCCAACCCTTGGAGGTGTGATTGAACCAAGTTTGACCCTTCTGGGTGACTTTGATGAACGAGAGAGATCCCCTTGACTTCTCGTTTAGGTGTATGCTTAGTCATCACCAAGGGAGGGATCCCCTTGACTTCTCATTTAAGTATATGCTTACTCATCACCAAGGTTGGGATCCCCTTGACTTATCATTTAGGTGTATGCTTACTCATCATCAAGATTCAAACCCTTGGAGGTGTGATTGAAGCAAGTTTAACCTTTGGGTGACTGACAAATGGAGAGTGGGAAGGTCCCTTAACAACTTTTGGTTTACATATATGCTTGCTCATCAAAAAATAGAGATACCAATATTTATGTAATCCAATTATTTCTATTTAAAAAAAATTACCCAATTTTCCAGCCACTAGATATTTTGGAAGAGGGAAACAGTGAGGTAAGGGTGGGAGTAGCTGATACAAAATCAAATAACATAATAGAAATAGAAATGGATTCTTTTATAGTCTACGATGTTAGGTAGTCTAATTTTGGGTCTACAAGTGGCTTACAACATATGAGACTACCTCATACTCCCAGTATGTAGGAGGCACCTAAATGTGCTTCTAATATGAGGCATACATACCCTACCCCCTGCGGGATTTGAACTTGTGATCTCTCCTTCAAGAGGGCAAGTATTTCACCAACAAGTGAACTCAGGCTGTCAAATGAACACTGTGAATGATAGGCCAACATGTGTCAAAAAAAGAGCCGCTACCGATACTGGAAACATTCATGGTCTTAATTTACAGAAAAGAAATGTCGGAAGCCTGGCCACTATTAGGTTGGTTCCATGACAGATAAACGTGACAGGTAGTTTGCAAGTGAGAGAAGCAACAGGGAGTGCTTGGGCATAGGTAAGGCAGGCTCATATTTTCTTAGATGATTATAACATGACCTTATGTTCCAATTAAAATACACTTATTACTAAGCTCGCCATACTCTGGAAGTTCTTAATGCCATCTTGTGAATCAAAAGCAGCATTTTTGTTCCTGTTTCTAGTCTCATAGGCATAAACCCTGGGATGATTATCTTTTCCTTCAAACACTGAAGTTGTGTATTACTGCAAGAGATCTAATGAGACATTCAAAGGTCTATATGACAAGCTCTAATAATTTCTTAGATGTCTATGAATCCCACACAAATGGGCAAAGCCCAGATGGCGCATCAGGCCAAATCCTTCAGCATAAATATCATTTTTTTTTGAGTTTGGTAAATTGGGAGGGGAGGTTGTTGAGATTAAAAAAAAGAGTGAAACAGAGAAATTAACACACACACAATTAGAATGAAAAACAAACACCAGATATATCATGGTTCACCTACATAGCAGGCTATGTCCACACTGAATGGGATATCCCCAGCAATATATATATTGTCTCTCTGTTATAAGTATACACACAGCCTTTATTCGTTGTAAAGGAGATGTTTTGGTATCTTGACCCGTCCTCAAAAAACTAGTTCAATGTTGTTTACCACATAAACAATGTTCACATAAAGAAAAATCAATTGATTTAAGACCCAGAAGCTGATTCCTTTGTAACATAACTTCAAGCCCCTTCTTGCTCATATGCCCAAGACGGCGATGCCAAAGTTCGGCACCACTGTCCGTAGCAACCATTGCTGCTCCCACTTCAGCATTACACTCTAAGACATATAAACTCCCTAATTTCATTCCTTTTGCTAAAACCAATTGACCTTTGGTTACTTTCCAAGATTCAAGTGAAAAGTTTACATTAAAGCCTTGAGCATAGAGCTGACTAACAGAAATCAGATTGTGTTTAAGAGAGGGCACATGTCATACATCTTTCAAAATTAGTTTACTACCATTTTGCAAAAATAAAGAAACATCACCTTTCCCTACAATCTCACATTCTTTATTATCTCCAAGAAATACTTGTCCAAATATACCTTCATGATAGTTGATAAAGGCATCCCGGCATGGAGTGGCATGGAAGGAAGCACTGGAGTCAAGGATCCACGAGTTTGTTGTTGTGTCACTGGCACATAAAATTAGAATACCATCATCAACCGTATTGACTTCATTGGTATGAACCTTGTCTTGAGTCTTTTTGTAGTTCCAACATTGTTTCTTGGTATGACCGGATTTTCCATAGAACCAACAAACATCTGGTCTTCCTCTAGACTTCGAACGTCTTGCTGATTTTGACCACCTTCTACCCTTATACCTTCCTCTATCTTGACTCCTACCTCTATTCTCTGTGCTAACAGCTGTTAGGGCTTCACCACTTGTTCTGTGCTGCCCTCTTCTCATGTCTTCATTAAGCAACGTGGCTGCAACATCATCATACCGTAACATGGTTTCCTTTTTCTTATCCTCTCCGTCTACGGATCTGGATTTTCTAGATACCGAGTTACTTATAGTCATAATCACATTTTCCCAACTATCAGGAAGAGAGCATAACAATAACATAGCTCTCATTTCCTCTTCTAGGTTGACATCTACAGAGAGTAATTGACTAATGACTACATTGAACTCATTAAGATGATTTGACATGCTAGTTCCATCTTTCATTTTTAAGTTTACTAATTTTTTCAACAAAAATACCCGATTCGTAGCAGAAGCTCTCTCATACATGTCACATAATTTCTCCCGGATTTGTTTGGCTGTTGTCTCCGTAGCCACATTGAACAATACATTGCTTGACAGGGATAAGATAATAGTGGCTGCTGCTTTTTGGTCCAAGATGTCCCATTCTGTATCTGACATTTTCTCTGGTTTTCTATTTTTCCCTTGGAGTGCAATAGCTAAGTCCTTTTGAATCAAGAGAGCACGTATTTGGAGATTCCACAGACCAAAATTTTGTCCAGAAAATTTTTCTATTTTCCATTTATCAGAATCCTCCATTTTGATGAAGGATTCCACAATCCTCAGCAAATGAAGTGCTCTCACAATCCTCAGCAAATTGCTCTGATACCAGTTGTTGAGATTAAAACAAAAGAGTGAAACAGAGAAATTAACACACACACACTTAGAATGAAAAACAAACACTGGATAAATCGTGGTTCACCTGCATAGCAGACTACGTCCACACTGAATGGGATATCCCCAACAATATATATATTGTCTCTCTGTTATAAGTATACACACAGCCTTTATTCTGGCTATTCCTACGAAGTCAGAACCAATGTATATTTACAGCTTCAACACACTACACAGCAGAGAAGTGATCTCCAACAGAAATAGGAGAAGCAGTTGTAACCTAATTTTTAAGTTACTTTGCAGTTTTGTAAGTTACTTTGTAACTTCCAACAGGTTCCATTACATGGAGACCACGTGGTGTGGTGAGTGGGCTTCACTGCCCTAACAGAGGTCACCATTGGGGATTCAAGTTGTAGCTGGAACCTGGACTAGCATTGGGAAAGTCCCAGGGCTCATATGAAAATTGTAATAATAAATTCTTTTACTCAACTGTCACCACTGTCATACCCAATATGTAAGCATCAAAAAACCCATGTAAAAACTGTAACAATAAATTCTTCTACTTAACTATCACTATTTTTTTTTTTTTTTTTATAAACAAAGGTGGTGAAGCCACCCATACTTAACTATCACTATTGCCATTCCAATATGTAAGCATGAAAAAACCCATGTAAAAACTATAATAATAAATTCTTCTACTCAACCCTTACTACTTCCATTCCCAATATAAGCATGAAAAAACCATGTAAAAACTGTAATAATAAATTCTTCCACCCAACTGTCACTATTGCCATTCCCAATATATAAGCATGAAAAAACCCATGTAAAAACTGTAATAATAAATTCTTCTACCCAAACTATCACTACTGCCATTCTCAATATATAAGCATGAAAAAAACTATTTACCTTTCTGCTCAACATCATTATTGGCATTCACTGAATCCCAGATAAAAAAGAAATTATGAAGACATAGGGGTAGCAAGTGCTTGCTACTTTGCTAGAAATAAAATAGAGGGCTTTACTATTAGTTTTAGTTATATGATCATACATTTAATAATGGTTTAGAATTTTTTAAATTATAATCATGATTTGAACTTGGTTTAAAAAATTTCAAATGTGCAAATCAAATTTTTAGAAAATGAATCATTGGATCAGTTGAATTTGGTTCACATGCAAAGCAGGAAAAAAAAAACTTTGGAATTTTTAGGTTAAAAATCTTAAATTTATTTGTAATTTCAAATTTTAATACAATTAATTCAATAGTTTACATGTATTTTAGACATTAAGAATCTAGAGACTAAAATTAAGTGTTATGAGTAGGAGATCAACAATATACACAAAAATTTGAAAATGATCATTAAGTTAGCTAATTTACAACATGAAATTGAGGACAGAGATAAATTCAAGTTTGATTTACTATGTTTAATGTGAAAATTTGCTTGCATTATAGATATTAAGATTCAAGAAACTGATATTTAAGGATTTAAGATACCAAAATTAATGCTGAAAATTTCACATTTTGTATTTCATTTATAAATGTTTCAAGTTTGGAAGTGTAAATTATTTCTCATTTGAAAATGAGTTATTTCATTTATCAATTTTTTACCATTTAGATTTCAAATGGAGAAAATAGAAGTATGCTTGTGATTTTCAAGCTAAAAGTTAGTGGTTTAGTATGATAAAAGCAAAGAATTGTATGTATTTTAATCTTCAAAACTTTGTTGGTGTAATAAACAACCCCAAATTTTTTTTCCAAAATATAGAACAATGATAAACAGTGTTAGCACAACTAAACTCCTCCACACTTCTGATCACCAAGATCCCAGCTAGGCTAGGTGAGAGCATAATGTGCTTTGGATTACAATTTTAAACATTGTGCAAATAAAGAAACATTCATCTGCTTATGCAGACATCCACTTATGCAGTGGGAATTCGCCACTTTCAGTGGGTAGAAGAAAATAAGATTCAGCTTGCCCACACTGGCAGTTGAACCATCCAGGGGTTAATGGTGTGTTTTTAAAAAAATAAATATTACAATGAATTTCAAGTACAATAATATTCAGAACTATTGAAATAAGACTTGATCTTGGCATCTTTGAGGCTTGAAGTTCATTGTGAGATTACCTGCACAACATCCACATTAGAAACACATGACATTAACCAACATATGCTGATAACACTGCCCCTTTCTCTGTTGTTCGGGTTTGTAACAAATTAAACAATCCTTTTAAAGTACTGTATGGCAGCCCAGTCCTGAAGATAAGACCCCAAATGTCATAGGGAACCCAAAAGTCTCATCCAAACAATGCAACTCTGATATGCTATAATTCAGATATCTAGAACTAATCCAGAAAATTCATAACAGACTTATTTTGTTTGCATCTAAAGACCTTCCTGTATGACCAGCAAAGAATATGGCATCAACAAGCTTTCAATAGCTTTCCAAACTAGAATAAAGACTCGTTACTGATGACTGATCTCTGTACTGCAGATTACAGAGATTGCCATGGGAAGACATCAATGGATAGAAGAGCATAGTTATTTAGACCAGTCCAAACTTTCTTCAATCTGATCTCTCCACTATATTCAACCATTCTGAGCACATAACAACATGAATAAGTGATATCTATGAATTTATGAGTATCCAGCTACAGCACAGGGCCGTACGGCCAGTCGTACTAACTCAGCCAAGCTAAAACTTCAAACTCAATAAACAATTCTACATTCAGGCCCAATGAAGTCACCTAGACACCACCAAAACTCAGCAATAAATTAACAATGAATAGATGAAGACTACACTCCATAATATGAATCAACCCAATCTCAGGTTGTACGGCTAATCTTGTACGGACATGCTCATAGCACTTGAAATATTCATTCAAACATTGTCAAATATACTCAAAATGCATCGCCTAGACCATACAACAATATTGCAATCAATAATCAATACAATGGAGTTGATAATAATTTTTGAGGTGGATCGATCATCTTCAGTGGGTACGGCTGGAACAGTACGGTCTTGCTCAGGAAATCTTCAAACATGTCTTAAAACTTCTGCAAAAGGCTTAAAGGAGATTTCTACAACATACAAACTGATTGCCATAAACTTAGACTTCAATATCATCACATTAATTTTTTGACATACATTGTACCTTCCAGCATAGTACGGCATTGCAAGGTACGGACTTGCTCAAATGAAAATAAATCTGTAATATTAATTCAAGAAAACTTTAGGGAAGTGTTTTCTATGCCATATGAAGGCATTGCAATTGAAACTGAGATAAATAACATCTCTAATGTTTTATTTTCATTAATCCATCCAAGGTGCAATGTACGGCCAGCAAGAGTACGGCCACCAAGGAACTCACAGCAAAAATAAAATATAAATCCAAACTATTATCAGTCACATCAAAAAAACTGTATTCCAACCATTCAAAACTGGATTACAATTCAAACACAACAAAATCTATAAATTCCTGATCAGCTCCATGTGATTCCCTGAAGTAGAAACCACCATTACCAGCTAGGGTAGATATCACACTACCGAAACTGATCTTCTTCGAGTGGGTTTCCGTCCACAAGAAGGTAGAAAATGGAAGAACACGCAGGTTCAATCCAACAGAATAACAACACAAATTCCAAGCATGCCCATCAAATGAGCTCTCACTCCCTTTTTAAAAGCCTCTGGAGAGTTACAACATGATCTTTCTTGAAAATAGAGCCTTTTCTTCTCCCACTTATAAAATATTTCTATTTCCAAGTTATGTGCACACTTTAAGTGACTAGGGAATAATAAAATAAATATTTCCCTTTTTCCCCTCAAGACATAACATTAAGTCACCTTAAATAATCCAACCTTATACTTTAGTGCAAAATAACCTGCTTAATTACCAAATTAAATAAACTCCTTATAACTCCAAATTTGATAATTAAACCGGGCCAAAATATTCTGGTAAATAACTTTGGCCATCCCTGATAAAAATGCAAACTTGAGATACCCAAAACTACACTGCAGATAGAAATACGATCACTCCAAGAAGTTTGGAGCTCCCACCAACATGTCGGATAGCCATCGAGAGACTAGGACCAAGCATAATGCGCACAAAAATCAATGCGCCAAAAAAGGGACATTACAGTTGGGCTAAGGTTAACGGCAAGATAGCAATAATTGATATGGAAAAATTGAAAACTAAGCATATTCTATTTCAACAATAAGAAGCAATTCTTTTTTTCTTTTCTTTTCTTTCTCTCTTTTTTTAAATGAGGTCATATTTGCAATGTGTAGGTTTCAAATGTAGAGTAGAGATGTAGGCCTATGATTTTTATGCTAAAGATCTCAAATCAAGTTTGATTTAGTCTAATCAAAACAAAATTTTATGTGTAGTTTAGTCATAAAACGTCCAAAGGTTGAATTAGATGCTACATTGAAGAATAATATAAATTTATATTTGAAAAGATAACATGTATATAAGCTTTTTAAAAATTGCTCCATTTCATAGCACGCAAATGTAGAGTTTAATGAAATACTTCAAATTTGCAATTCAAATTTCTATTTCTAGTTTGAAAATTTTAGTCATTCAATAGGTCAAATGTTAAATTGTTTAGCTTTGAAATGCAGAGTAGAGAAGAGTTGTGATTTTTATGTTGTTATGTCATAAATTGTGCTCCTGCTTGGGTTAGCACAATTTCACTAAGTTTAGCTCCTACCTTTTAGTGTCCCTCAACCCCTTTCATTATTGGGCCTATCTAAACCCTGATTAACATTTACCTTATCAAGGAAATATCACATTTCAAAGTATTTAACGACAAAACCCAGAAAGAGATGATGGATTCTGGACTTTTAGGGCACTATTAAGCCTAATGTGGAGCAAAATGTTGTGTGTTTTGAGATTCCAAATTCAAATTTTTGTTTTCGCACAATGTCGGTGTGGTGCAGAACTTAGTAACAAAACCAAACATGAAACCCATAAAGAAAAATTTGAGACCTATAAAGCCTCAAGTAGCTAAAATGGTAAAAGATGAATTAAAGAAGTTATTGAATGTGGGCTTCATCAAACTAGTAGACTATTTGAGTTGGGTGTCAAACATTGTCCCAATTTTAAAGAAGAATGGAAAAATACGGATATGTCGCAATTTTAGGGATATCAACCAAGCTTGTTTGAAGGATGACTTCCCCTTACCATCCATCGACCAAATTGTTAATTCAACCTCAGGGTATGGAATACTCTCTCTCTTATGATGGGTTTTCAAGATACAACCAAATCAAAATCTTAGAGGTAGACCAAAACAAAACAACATTCACAACCCCTTGGGGGACCTTCTGTTATGTAGTCATGCCATTCAGATTGAAAATGCAGGGGCTACCTATCAGAGGGCAATGACACACATCATCCATAACTACATTCATAAGATAGTGGAAACATATGTTGATGATCTTTTGGCTAAATCTAAGCAAAGATCAATGCATGTGGAGGATCTTCGCAAGATCTTCAATCGGCTTCAAGAATATAAAGTAAGACTAAATCCTGAGAAGTGTGTTTTTGGAGTCACAGTAGGCAAATTGTTGGGTTTCATTGTTTCATGAAGAGGAATCAATGCAGATCTAGCAAAAGTTAAAGCAATCTTAAATGTAACCCCGCCAACGAGAGAGATGACAGTAAGAACCTTTTTTGGACAACTAGGTGCAATTAGGCATTTTATACCAGATATGAGCTTCAAAATTCACTTGATCAATCAATTATTGAAAAAGCAAGTTGGCATAACTTGGATAGTGTATTGTCAAAACGCATTTGAACAAGTGAAGAAATTCTTGTTGACTCTACCCATGCTAATGCCACCAAAACATGACAAACCTTTCATCTTATATTTTAGAGCAACTTATATTTCCATCGTCTACATGTTGGCTTAGGAAGATGAAGGTGGAAGGGAAAGAGCCATATATTTCATAAGTTGAACCTTACTAGAATATGAGAAGAATTACACTCAGGCTATAAAGGAATGGTTGGCCATAGTTTTTGCAACTCAGAGATTGTAACATTACATGTTGAACCAAGAGACCAGAGTCATGATACAGTCTAAACAGTTGAGAACATTCTTAAACCAACCAATGTTGTCAAGGAGGGCTGGCTGATTTGTGACATTGCTGAGTTAGTTTGAATTAACTTATGTCAATCAAAAGTCAGTCAAAGAACAAGTGATAGCAGATTGGATAGTAGGCAATCTGGTTCCTCAAGAGGAGCCCATAAATAAAGACTTCCCCAATGAAGAAATTTATGCAATTGATCTTGAGAAATACGCCACTTCATAGATTGGTATAGAGATATTGTGAACTATCTTGCAAATAGAACTTACCTAGAGAACATGACTCCCTTAGGGAAGAGATACTTAGATATGTTTTGATCGATGATGTGTTATATCAGAGAGCCTCGGATGGGATGTTACTTCGATGTGTCAATAAAGAAGAGGCACATAAAATCTTGGAAGAATGCCATAGTGGAATTTGTGGAGGACATTTTGGTGGTCATGCTACAACAAGAAAAATACATCGACTGGGATATTTCTGGCCATGTTTACAAGGAGACACAATCAAATTTGTAAAAATATGCCCAAAATGTCAAGCCTATGCAAATGTTCATCACACACCGATAAGAGATTTGCAACCTATAGTCGCTCCTTGGCCTTTCTCTACTTGGGGCTTGGACTTGGTAGGGAAGAAATCTCCCCCATCAACAGATGGATATTTGTCCATCATCATGACAATAGAGTATTTCACCAAATGGGTAGAGGTCATGCCTCTCACTATAGTTTCAGGATAGTAATTGCAAAATTCATTTTGAATCAAATCATATGTAGATTCAAGATTCCCAAAGTGATAGTGACAGACAACACATTGTCATTCAAAAATCCACAAGTAAGAGAGTTAAGTGAGAGATTCCACATCAATCATAATTATGCTTCAGTTTACTATCCTCAAGGGAATGGACAAGCAAAAGCCACAAACAAAACATTAAAGTCAATATTGGTCAAAATTGTGAAGGACTCCAAAAGAGACTAGTACTTGCAATTATATCCAACTCTTTGGGCTTATAGAACGAGTGTAAGAACTCCAATTGGAACCACCCCTTATTCCCTCACGTTTAGGTCAGAAGTGGTGTTACCATCAGAGGTGGAATTGCCTACTTTAAGAGCATCATTACAAGGCCTATTGGACAATGAGGAATATTGAGCGGTAAGATTGGCTAAATTAGAAATGATGGACGAAAAATGATTAAAAGTTATTCAAAGACATGACTCCTACCTCACAAGGATGAAGAAGCAGTATAACAAGAAAGTCATCCCAAGACCTTTTCAGGTGGGAGACTCAATACTCAGAATTGATAACCTAATTGATAAAAGAGTTGGTGAAGGAAGTAAGTTTAGACCCAACTAGATAGGTCCTTATATGGTTAAAGAAGATGTCAGAAATGGTGCCTATATCTTGTGCACAATGGAGGGAGAGGAATTTGGTGAAATAGTCAATGCCTTTCACCTCAAGAAATACTATGTCTGAAAATCATAAAAATCATAAAACATAAAAAATACAAATAAATCAAATATTCCAAAAATACAAAAAAGTTACAAAAATAAAAAAGTCAAAAAAGAGGTTTTGTTTCTTGCATTTCAGTATCATTATGTTCATCTTGCATTATAGTGAATGAATTGCTCTTATATATTTTCATTTTAGTAAGGAGTCTAAGGTTTCCTAGGTATATGTGATCCTTTTAGGTCCTGAGATTCCCCATTTTCACAATCTCCATTCTCTCCCTTCATTCCAAGTAATTCTAATCAAAGCCTAGCTCTTAGCTTTACACTAATCCCAATCTTAATGAGTCAAGATTTTAGGTCTAAGAAAATTTAGTATTAAAACCTACAATGTTCAAAGGAAGCTTGCAATTAGATCTTCCCTAGTAGAAGAGAAGTCCAACTAGATTATGAAAATTTTTGGTGGCGGTCAACCCCTTATCTTTTTTGGCCAAAAACGTCAGGAGGATAAAAACTCTGAAGGAAGCAATCTAAAATACGAGTGAATAAAAAAAATGAGCGATCAAAATAAGAGTGTTGAGAAAAGTGAGAATTGAGAAATCAAGCCATTGCACATCCGAAGTTCCAAAAGCATTCATTTTCATAAAAGTTAAAAATCCAAAAAATGAGAAAATCAAGTGAGGCATTCTAGAAAATACAAAAAAAAAAGGAAAAAAAAGAGTTACAAAAAAATGAGTGAAAGAGAGAAGATTGTTGAATGTTCGTACACTTGGGTGGAGATCAGTCTAAGATCAAAGCTTCAAATGTGACATTCTATCAAAGAAAATAAAAGAGAAAGGTACAAAGCACATACACACATTAACTAAGAAAAGCTAAGAGTCTAGTAGTCTTTAGGATCATTTTCTATCTAGGGACCCTTGTTATTTCCCATTTATCCTTTACCCTGAGTTTATCTTGCTTGCCATCTATGATCTAAGTCTAGCGAACATCAATAAATTTGTTACTTGTCTAAGTTGAAAGCTTGTTAGATTGTCTTATCTAGATAAGGATCAATGTTTAGCCTTTAGCAAGGCCCAAATTCAGAAACACTCTATTTTCACCCCCTCTCCCCACTTGAGTTCTAAATCCATATCTCACATACTTGAATAGGTCTCTTATACCAGATTGACCTGCAATCCCCTAGATTGAAAATCATATTAAAGAGTAGTTATATTGTTTGTTCCACAATACATTCATATCAAAATAGAAAAAAGGAGTTCCAAAGCAATAAAGTCAATCTCATAATTCATGGCATTCCATAGAAGTAAAAGTTTCATTTCAGCATCGCTTGTGTTCTTACATTTACATAGTGTACCCTACATTTCATATTGTATACGCCTAAAAATGACACAATTCATCCTAAACAAATATTCTAAATATTTATTCCATTCTTCTATTAATTAAATAAATATTCTAAATTTATTTAATCAATTCACTGTTCCATAATTAAATAAATTCAATTTATTTAATTAAAATTCTTCTAAATGTCCTACACAATTAAATAATCATAAATTATTTAATTAATCCAAATTCCTCTATCCTAAGTTCTAAATTCAAAAATCCACCTCACCTTTTCCACCTCACCTTTTCCACCTCACCTTGTCCACCTCATCAGGTTGCACATGTAATTAAATATATTAAATATTTAATTACCTATTTTTCTCTCACCCACATGGCCTATTTCTTCTCAAATCAGAAGTTAGTTAACTAATCAATCAAATCTGTTAACTAATTAGTCATTTGAGTTCACTGGTCAATCTATTCTATTGACTCCTCAATCAACCCAGTTCACTGGTCAATCAATTCAGTTAATCCCATAATCCACTCTTCTAACTGATCAATCAAGTCTGTTAACTGTTCAGTCAATGGAGTTAACTCTCCAATCAATTTTGTCACATCCCCTCTTTCATGATGGAGCTGGGACACTTGTCACATTTCTACTGGTTGCACATTCCTCAACCATCCTCAGTCGTTGATCTTCATATCTCCTCTCAACCGTTGATTCTCATTCTTCTAAGTCTATAAATGAAGCTTCATCCCTCCCCGCCACCCCCTAACATCTACCCTTCTCCCGGCCCTCCCCTGCAGTCCCACCCACAGCCACTTCCCTTTTCCCCGATCCCCCCCGCGCTCAGCTCACGCCACCCCTTCCCTGCCTACCCTCCCCCGCTCCCTCCCCAGGCCCCTCGGCCTCCCTCTCCCGTGTAGTACCCTTCTCCCGACCCCCCAACCCGCCGCCGCGCCCTTTCCCGCCCATCCCCAAACCCTCCGCAGCCCTAAGCCTCTTACGCCACCCCGATCCACCCCTTCCCTCCATTCCCGCCCCCAGCCGCCGCCCATCCCAACCTCCTGCAGCCCTTCCTCCTCCACTGACCTCCTGCGCTGTCCGCCCACCACCTGCACACACCTGCACCAAAATAAACAATACAAAACAAATATAAAATACACAAACAATATAAAACAAAAAAAAATTAGGGTTAAATTTTTTTTTTTTAAAAAAGCAAAAAATTAAAAAAAAAAATTAAAAAAAATTATTAGGGTTATATTTATTTATTTAATTTTTTTTTTTAGTGATAATATTAGTCAAATAGGGGCTTTTTTTTCCTTTTTGTCTAACTTTTTGCAGGAAGGTCAGATTTTTGCAAAATTACAGTCGTTGGAAAGGGAATTCGACAAACTTCGTAGTGGTGAAGGTATTTTTAGCCCATTTAATCAACTTCATCAGGTAAAATCGGTCAAACCTCCCATTTACCTTGCAAACTTCAATCGACCATAACTTTCACGTTCTTTATCGAATTTTCATGAATTTTTTTTTAAAATAGCATAGAATTTCGTGAAGATTCTGATTCTCATATCTATTTTGCTGTCAAAACTCACATTTTCATGAAATTTCTAGATTATGTGTTTTTCACCTAATCTTTTGATTTACAAACTTCTTGATTCAATTTTTGTTTTTGTGGACTACAGGTGGATATCAGGAGACTGCTAATCCAATTTGGTGCAAAACGTCCACTGAAGACAATCATTTTTCACTAAGTGTTGAATAGGACTGATTTAAGCATTCTCATGCAACTTGCATACAACTTTCATCTAGTTCTAATTAGGAAGGAGTAACTCATTGTTCATGCAACTTGCATACAATTCTCATCTAGTTCTAATTAGGAAGGAGTAACCCATTGTTCATGCAACTTGCATTCAAATCTTCACCTAGCTCTAATTAGGGAGAAAGTAATTGGATTATTTCTTGCTTGCATTGCAACACCTTCCAAGTTATTGCTATCTAAGATTAAAATTGAACTCATCAATGATCTTGAGGTTAAAATGAACCATTGCTATATCGTGAGACCAAAATTTCAAAGTTAACAATCTCGTGCTACGTGGTTTTAAAACTGAACTCATCAATGATTTTGAGGTTAAAATGAACTATTGCTATATCGTGAGACCAAAATTTCAAAGTTAACAATCTCGTGCTAAGCGGATTTAAAACTAAACTCACCATTGCTTTCTGAAGTTAAAACTGGACCAATGCTATATTGCTAAAATCACTTCAAAGTTCTGTGTTTGAGTAGATTAGCCCATTTAGTTTTTCACTTTTAACTAGGTTGGATTAATCAGTGTATTCTGTGCTTGCGAATGACAATAGGCTTATGCTCTCCCCTCTTCTGAGTGATCAGAGTGCCAGACTTGTCATTCTATTTGTTTAACCTTTAGGAGGGGCCTGCCCTTGGATGCACACTTGTCCAAGTGGGAATGACCCTAAGTGGTAACAGGCTTAAGCCAAGCCCTACCAAGCCACTTAAAATAAATTGTGCTTGAGGTGAAAACTTCCTGCAACAAGTGTTGTTATGTTACACCGATGGCCAACCTCCCCCAAAACCCTCTAAGGCGCAACCCTTTGAGGCTGGGAGACTCCATAACGGAGAGTAGTGCCACCACATGTGTAACCACTTGAACGATTGCCCACATTAAATACCTCTTGTTCTAGTGGCCCAAATCCCTTATAATCCATTTCTCACCTAGGATTTTTGTGCTTACTTTTGTTTGATATAGTCCAAAATAGAGTTGAAAAAACCACAAAAATAATGAAAAACTATAAAATATTCTTTGTGCTTGCTGTGTTTTCTTGCTATTAATTCATCAAATCAGACCAAGAAAGCCTTTTTCCAACCACAAAATACCAAAAACAACTGAAAAATCCAAAATTTTTGCCAAAAAAATCAAAGTTACGCGTGCACCCATTTCAGCCTAGCTTCACTTTCTGAGATCAGATTCAACCTTGCAGTCAGTCTTCATCCATTTCACCCAACTCTCTCTCTTTCGTCAATCGTCCCATTCACTTTCTGTCCGCACCCCTCTTGTCCCAAGGTCAGTTTATCCCATACCAGTTCGACATAGGTCCCTTTTCGTGTCATTGGTGAATTCACGTAAGCCTAGTAGGTCACAGTACCTTTGCAAGTTGTCTTGTTGAATGACTGAGCCCTACACAGTAAGACTGGTATCGACTACCCTTACTAGTGGCTAGCGTCTTGTGTCAACTGTCTTACTTGAAGTCATTGAGCGAGAAAATCCTTTGTCTAAGTCTTGTCCTAGATATCCCATTCACAACAGTCTCAGTCGGCACCTTGCCAAAATTTCTAGTCCTAGTCCACTCCATCCCGCCTCACCTTGCATGGTTCTTACTCGATCCCAGTACAACAAGCAAAAAGAAATGGCCGGCTCATCTAATCACCTCGTCACACCACGTGAGGATGACGAAGAAATTTCTCATGAAGAACTCGTAGCGCACATCCAAGATAGAAAATTTCAACGCCTGGTAGAGAAGGTGCTTCTTGAAGACCCCCATAAATACTTCCATCATCTTGCTAGTCTTGGAATCAAACTCCTTGCAGACTTTGACATAACCTCCATCATGGAAAATGTAGATGATGACCCGGAGAGGAGGTGTGATGATCACGAGAGGGGCACGAATGACACCGTCCCACATGCAAATGAGAGAGATACAAATGACAAGGTCCCGCATGCGAATGATAGAAGAAAGAAACCTATGGACCAAAATGCTCCTATGGAAGACATGAGAAAACAACTCGAAAGCCTAAAACAAGAAATGTCAGACCTCAAAATGGGTACCAACACTAAGAACTATTCCTTGGAAGATATAGCACCGTACCCCTTTGACAAAAGTCTGGACATGAGACCATTCCCCTACAGGTTCGAGGTACCAAAATTCAATAAATACAAAGGGAAAGGGGACCCTAGAGATCATATCCAGGAATTCACTGCAGCATGTTTAGAAGTAGCTCACAACGAGACCTACTTTATGCGACTATTCCCAAGATCTTTAGGTGGTCAAGCTATGGAGTGGTTCTCGCGTCTCCCACCAGGAATCAAAACTTTTGATGAACTTGTCAATAAATTTATAACGCACTTCTCTTACAACATCGAACATGAGGTATCTATGCTAGATCTATGCAACACCAAACAAAAGAGTGGTGAGTCATTCGCCACCTTCCTACAACGATGGAGACAGCTAGCTAGTAAGTGTTCTTACGATATGCCTGAGAAGCAGCTATTGGAAATGTTTGTCCACAACCTAAACACTGATCTTAGCTATCAGATTCAGATACAATGCCCTACCTCATTCTCCAAAGTCATTGAAATGGGCCTATTCATTGAAAAAGCTATGATCACTAAAGGAACTCTCAAGCTCTACAAGGACACACCTCCTTCCAATTACACAACGGATAAATCAAAGTTTTGGACCAAGAACAAGAATGTGGTCAACGATGGAGTAGTGGACGCCAAGGCGGCAGCCCCTAAACAGCAACCCATATTCACTCTTAAGGGAGAAACAAACAATGGTGCACTCAACAAACCACCCTCTCGGGAGCCTAGACCTTGGTTCAATTCAAATCCAAGGAGAAAATTCACACCGTTGGGTGAGTCCCAAGAGTTGGCCCTAAGGAAGTTGTTGGCTAACAACGAAATTTCTCTACCGCCAACAAGTGATTACGAGCCTATAGTCAAACCTCCCTACTGGAAGGACACAGACTATTGTGAATATCATAGAGGAAGAGGGCACACAACTAACAATTGCATCCACCTCAAGAATGTCATACAAGATGTGCTAGATCAGAACCAGGGAGGGACACAACAGCATACCTCCAATGAATCCCATGTGGCCTACCGGGATCCACTTTTGAATCACAACAGGCCGTATAACAACAATCACAACAACGGCCACAATAGCAACAACAGCCACAACGGCAACAACTACAATGGCAATACCAATAACGACAACAATCGCAACAGGCCAAATCAGAACAGCGGGACTAGTAATGCTAACTATGCAAGCGTTCCATTTGAGTACACCATAAACTGCATTTCTGAGCATATTCCACAGGTCAATGTCATCTCCCCCAACCAACAACCAAGACCTAATAGAACTGGTTGTAGTATAATTACCTACAGTGATAAAGTCACGATCAATACAGCCCCTCCAAGGTCGTCACCATCTCCGTCCAACTCCCGTCAGTACAATGTCATCGACCAGTTATAGAAAACTCCGGCTCACATTTCTATATTGGAGCTATTGCGTCTATCTCCTTCTCATAAGGAGATTCTTGAGAAAGCCTTAGTGGAAACCACTGTCCCCACTAACCTGGCCCAAGAGAAGTTCCAGACCATGGTAGGCAATCTGACATCTTCCACTTCCATATCATTTACTGAGCAAGATGACCTTTCTGTATCTCAACCCCACAACAACCCTCTGCACATTGTCGCATTCATACACAAGCACCGCATCAAGAGGGTTCTCATTGATGGGGGTGCTGGTTTAAATATTTGCACATTGAAGCTAGTCCTTGCACTGGGGTTCTCCGAATAGGTAGTTGATCCACGGAGGAAAATTACCATCAAAGCATATGACGAGGAAGAAAGAACCACAAAGGGAACGGTTGTCCTACCCATTCAAGTGGGACCAGTAATAAAAGATGTGGTATGTCAAGTCCTTGATCGGGAGCTTGCTTATAATATCCTCCTTGGGCGACCGTGGATTCACGCCATGAAGGCTGTCCCATCAACCTATCATCAATGCATTAAGTTCCCGCACGATGGCAAGCAAGTCACCATTCATGGAGACCCTGACCCCTACCAACACTGCAATTCTTTCCGTGCAAAACCCGAATATGTCATACCCAACAATAGAGCCTACATTTCCCCTACCCTGCAATAGGACCATACCACTGAAGATTCCTCCTCATGACCCAAACCAATGAAAATTACCATAAAAGAAAGTGGCATGGGGGAGTACTCCATTGAGCACAGCCTCAACCTTGCCAAAATGCCTTTGTCTCCCTACTCTTTTGGCCAACCCAAGCATCCACCCATACATTTTCCAAAGCCATCTGCTCCTCCTATAGCTCCCACAAATCCCTTTGTAAAATGGGGGACCTTATCTGATGAAACAGAGGAGCGAGATCTCCTACAATGGCTTTATGCTGAAGAAGAAAACACACCCCAAGAGCCGCCTAGACTCCCTACAGAACTCTATGGGCGGGGTGAGACTATTTTGCACAGGATGGGGTATGAAGGACAAGGCCCCATAGGCCTCAGAAAAGAAGGAATCATTGAACCTATACAACCTTCTTCATCCTCTTCGGCTAGAAACACAAGTGGCCTAGGATACAAGGGCAAGGGTAAAGCCAAGGTAAATGCCTGCCTTGTGGAGACAATCCAAACACTCCAAGTGGACAGCGACACAGATTTAGATGATTCAAATGAGTATGAGTGGGATGAGCTAACAGAGCACTCCTACGACGACAAAGAGGTTGACACCATCCAAACTCTTAGCCCCTACCATGAGGGACAAACGCAACGGGACAGACCATTGGAGTCTGATTTGCCAATCCCTGAGATTATGGCTTTCGAGGAAAGTTTAAATTCTATTGCAATAAACAACTTGGAGGAAAGTACCACCCAGAACACTACCCCCACCAATGCTCCTAACATTTCCATTCACACCATCAATGAATCAGGTCTATCATCCGACTCCCTTCCCCTCTTGCACCCTGAGCTTATTGACTGGGATCTGCAAGGAACTCCCCAACTAGATATGTTCCAAAATGATGATGCTTACATCGATTATATGGAACTTAGGGACCACTTACCTAAGGAAGATCATAAGGCTAGTTTTGCTATCGAACTGAATACCGTGGCTTACTTCAGGGAGGGTCCCAAGCCTTCCAGTCGCAAAAATATCAAGATCAAAAATGGATCTAACAGTGAAAACCGCCTTGCGGCAGTGTCAGATCATAAAACAGTAAAAAGAAAGGACGCATCCGAAGGTGAAAACCCAACTGTGGCACCTGACGATGGAATGCTTGACACTCTCCCTAGTGATATGTACCAGGAAAGGTCACAGATTGTGGTGGAGCCGACAGAGCCCGTGAATATTGGAACCGAAGAGCAGCCCAAGATTATCCACTTTGCCAAATCTCTCACACCACCAGAGAAAACCAGGTTTGTACCATTCTTTAAGAAGAAGAGAGGCATCTTTGCTTGGTCGTATGCAGACATGCCAGGTCCAGACCCAAACCTAATTCTACATCATCTGCCATTGGACCCAGGGGTGAAACCAGTAAAGCAGAAGCTGAGAAAGATGCATCCTCACATAGCCCTTTTGGTCAAAGAAGAACTCAAGAAATTGCTAGATGTGGGGTTCATTAGAGCCATAGATTACCTAGAATGGATATCTAATATTGTGCCAGTGTCTAAACCAGATGGCCGAGTTCGACTATGCAATGATTTTCGAGACTTAAACAAAGCATGCCGCAAGGATGACTTTCCATTGCCAAACATCGATATCATAGTCGACCTCACTGCAGGACATACAATGCTGTCACTCATGGACGAGTTCTCAGGGTATAATCAAATCAAAATAGCACCAGAGGATCAACACAAAACAACTTTTACTTGCCCATGGGGTACCTTTTGCTGGAATGTCATGCCTTTTGGGCTAAAAAACGTAGGTGCTACATATCAGTGGGCCATGACAACTATATTCCATGACATGATGCATGTAACTATGGAGGACTATGTTGACGATATCTTAGCAAAATCTCTCACAAGGGACTCACACTTGGATGTCCTAGAAAAAGTTTTTCAAAGGTTGGACCAATTCCAAGTCAAGTTGAACCCAAAGAAATGTGTGTTTGGGGTAACTTCAGGCAAGCTGCTAGGCTTCATCGTGTCAGCAAACGGAATAGAGGTAGACCTAGCTAAGGTCAAAGCTATAATGGACACCACCCAAGACTCTAACTTAGTTGAGATCCTTACAGGGCAAGCTGCAGGCCATCCGTAGATTCATATCACAGCTGGCAAACAAGTGCCAACCTTTCAGCCATCTCCTGCATAAGAACATCCCATTTAGGCGGGATGAAATGTGTGAAGAAGCATTCAACAAGCTAAAGGAATACCTTATGAATCCACCCATTCTCATGCCTCTGATTCAGGGCAAGCCGCTAATTCTCTACATATCGGCTACACCTACTGCTCTTGGAGCTCTTCTAGCGCAGCAAGATTATGAGAACAAAGAAAGAGCTGTATACTACATCGGTCGAACCTTAGTGGGCTATGAGTTGTAATACTCACAAGTAGAAAGATCATGTCTTGTGGTAGTTTTTGCTTCACAAAAACTCCGGCATTACATGCTTGCACACCCAGTTAAGCTCATTGCAAAAATAGACCCATTGAAGTATCTTCTCAGTAAAGCTGCTCTCACAGGTCGCCTGGCAAAGTGGGTAATGCTTCTCAGTGAGTATGACATCAAATATGTGGACAGAAAAGCCATCAAGGGACAAATCATAGCTGACCAACTAGCCGATGCACCATTACAAGACAACAAGCCCATGTAGTTTGAGTTTCCCGATGAGTCCTTATTCACCATATCAACATCTTCTTGGAAACTCTACTTCGACGAGTCTTACACAAACCATGGATCGGGGGCAGGTATCCTGTTCATAACTCCCCAAGGTGACATCATTCCAAAGTCTTACCGTTTGTTATTTCCATGCACCAATAACATAGCGGAGTATGAAGCCTTGGTAATTGGTCTTAAGATGGCAACTGAGTGGAAAATCCAAGAACTACATGTCTACGATGATTCTCAGCTTATCATCAATCAGGTCAATGACGAGTATCAAACCAAAGATGAAAAGCTCATCCCCTACAAAAGAATGGTTGACGACTTCAAAAGAGCACTTTGGGACCATCTCCTTTGAGCAAATACCCAGGCTCGAGAACAAAGCAGCAGATGCAATGGCTACCATAGCCTTTCTTCTAGAAATACCTGAACATGAGTCTCGGTATGAGTTCTTAGTGGAAACTATACGGCAACCAGCTTATGATCTCCTTGAGACCCATTCTATATGCCTCCTAGTCGGATCTGATTCACCTTGGTACGGTAAGACTTACACTTACCTCAAGGACAACCTTCTCGCACCTGACCTCTCTTCCAACCAAAAGTGAACTTTCATACGACAAACCTCTTGTTACACCATCATAGCCGATACCCTTTACCGACGTAGCCTGGATGGTACTTTACTCCGTTGATTAGAACAAGAAGAATCCATAACTGCCTTGCAAGACGTACACGAAGGGATCTACGGAACACACTCTAGCAGTCCTTCCTTAGCCAAGAAACTCATGCGTTTGGGTTATTACTGGCCAAACATGGAAATGGATTCATATCAGTTCATCAAAAAGTGCAAACAGTGCCAAATACACGGGAACTTGATCCACGCACCTGCTCAAGAGTTGAGACCTTTAATGACACCTTGGCCCTTTTGCTAGTGGGGACTTGACCTTGTGGGAAAGATTCATCCACCCTCTTCCAACGGCCACAAATTCATCATAACCGCCACTGAGTATTTCACAAAGTGGATTGAAGCCGTTCCCCTAACCACCGTCACAGGAAAGCAAATTTCCTCTTTCATTCTGAATTACATTATCTGTAGATATGGCATTCCTTCATCCATCATAATGGATAATGGAAGACCATTCAAAAATTAGGATGTCCAGGAGCTCTGTGAGCATTTCAAAATCCAACATCGTTTCTCCACTCCATACTACCCCCAAGGTAACGGCCAAGCTGAGGCATCGAATAAAACCATTTTGAAAATCCTAAAGAAGACTGTCAACGATGCTGGCCGTGATTGGCATGTCCAACTCAACCCCGCTCTGTGGGCCTATAGAACCAGTATACACACTCCCATAGGTGCTACACCCTATGCCCTTGTCTATGGTTCAGAAGCCATCCTTCCCATTGAAGTTGAACTACCATCCCTCAGGGTGTTGTTGAAAGGTCTCATATCAGACGAAGAATACAGAGTCTCCAGGTTACAAGAACTAGAGCTACTAGAAGAAAGGCGCCAGAAAGCCTTTGATCATCTCAAAGCCTATCAACAGATGATGTCAAGAAGCTATAACCACAAGGTTCACCCACGATGCTTCAAGGTTGGGGACCTCGTCCTCAGAGAAAACCCTCGCAATCAACAAGACAGAGAAAAGAAAGGTAAGTTCGAACCTAACTGGCTTGGGTCCTATGTGATTGTAGTTGCTTACGGATCGAGGGCATATCAGTTGGCCACATCGGAGGGAGAGTTGTTTGATGATCCAATCAACAGCATGCACCTTTGCCGGTTCTATACCTAGGAGAACCCCAATGCAAGGGGGCACAATAAAGTCAAAAAAAAAAAATCAAAAAACTTGAAAAGAGAAAATACAAAAAAAATTAGAAAAAATAGAAAGCATACAAAAAAGTCGTCCTTTGGTGAAAACCTGGCAAACAGGCGCCTTGGATAGGTATCATGATGAAAACCTGGCAAACAGGCGTCATGTTACTTTCTAGCTTCTTGTGCAAATAAAAGCAAGTGATGAAAACCTGGTAAACATGCGTTACTTGTGGTAAACCACCTTCTCCATCTTTGAGAATCCAATCTCCCTGAGTCCATTCTTCCTTCGCTCATTTCCCACTTTGATCCATATCTATCCCTCAATAAATACTTGACAGTTACCTATCATGGCTTGATACTCTCTTTGTGGCCTTGTCAACTAAGGTTTTGTCCCATACCGTCTCCTTCATGTGAGCCTAGTATAGTGTCTCTCGTCGGTGTCCATGGTCCAAGTCCGTGAACTACGTTGCCTCTGCGCCGTCACGTAGGCAAGGCCATTTTTTCAATGCGCCCCCGAGGCTTCCATTTCTCCCACGGTCCCATTCATCCCCTTTCTTGTCTTCATTCTTGTCATCTTTCTTCTAGTCCATCCATGGTCCATTAGGGTTTACCCCGAACTACGTTGCCTCTGCGTCGTCACGTAGGCAAGGCCATTTAGCAATGAGCCCCCAAGGCACTAGGTCAGTCCCTTAGGGTCCGTCTCCCCAATAAGGATTGTGCAGTCTTCTCACCAAGCAAGCAAATGCAAGCAGAATGCGCGCCTCAAGCAGAACTCTTGACTATGAGCATCTTAACCCATCCAATGCAAAGCAAATACCCAAGGTCTTCCAAATGATTTTATTCAACTTACAACAAGAAATAAACACATCTAATGGCAAGAATGTTTTGTGGATTGGAACCAGGGTTAAGTTACAAAGTCTTGATTTTTGTGATCATGTCTTTCTATGCTACTCAAGGATGCCAAAAGCTAGAGATGCTATGATGGGGGCATGATTATTTTCTTTGTTTGCTATTTGTGGATTAAACTTTAGTAATGTGAAGCCTTGTCTAAGGACATGATCGGCAAAAAGATCATCGAGGACATCAAAGGTATAACATGAACGGGGGCAATCCTTGTTTGTTGAAACACAAGAAGTACTCAGGTCATCTAGATTCAATTTTGACTAGATGCTTGTATTAACTTGCTAAATCACAATCCATGTAAGTGGTACTCAGGTCATCTTGGTTCAATTATACCTCGATGCTTGTATTCACTTACAACATTTCAGAAAATGTACCAAAAATAAATCGCCCAATGATGAAATAAAGCACTCCAATAGCAAAGCATCCATCCTATATCCATTTCTACATCCATACCATACCCCATGCAATAAAGATCTGACAATGCAGAGTATCAATACAAATAAAAGCTTGTGAGTCCTTCTATCGAGTCTTTCTTCTATCAATCAGATTTCTAGCTATCATCATAACTTTCATCCTTGTCTAGTCCGTCTGAGCAATGATCCGAATGCAAGGTCCATCCTTAATCCATACCAATCAAGTCAAGTCAATCTTGCACAAATGATCCAATCACAATCAATGGTCTTGATCCTTGTCTGGTCGTAAACCAACTCGATCAGTTAATCAATTAATTGTCTTATACAGGATGTTGCATTGTCGAAATCAAACCAATACACGTGTCTTACATGACATGCTTCATTTCCTGAAACCAGACACTATCCTTCATGTTGCTCTAGGGATCTATCATTCCCCGCCATGACAACACGCCTGCCGTGTTGGTCTAGGGATATATCATTCCCCGCCATGACAACATTGTCATATATCGTTATCAGTATATCGTTGGTTTACTGCTTGACAGGGGCAATACCTTGTTTATTCTTGTATCATTTGTGCATACTTGCTAACTTGCTTGTGTGTGTTATCAGTCTATCTTGCTTCACATATCATTTGGCTCTTTCTTCACCCATTTTCTTCAAACCTAACCTTCTTCTTCGTGACATTGTCCGTCTCACGCCTCCTACCTTCTTCCCGTCCAATCTCCCGAGGGGGCATCCTGTCGTCAAAACTTGTACCAGGGGCAAACTGGGACATGTATCACTGTCAGACTATCGATTTCTTTGAAACAACGCTATAAACAACATTGCATCAAAGAGGGGCAAAATGTATATGCCTAAAAATGACACAATTCATCCTAAACAAATATTCTAAATATTTATTCCATTCTTCTATTAATTAAATAAATATTCTAAATTTATTTAATCAATTCACTGTTCCATAATTAAATAAATTCAATTTATTTAATTAAAATTCTTCTAAATGTCCTACACAATTAAATAATCATAAATTATTTAATTAATCCAAATTCCTCTATCCTAAGTTCTAAATTCAAAAATCCACCTCACCTTGTCCACCTCATCAGGTTGCACATGTAATTAAATATATTAAATATTTAATTACCTATTTTTCTCTCACCCACATGGCCTATTTCTTCTCAAATCAGAAGTTAGTTAACTAATCAATCAAATCTGTTAACTAATTAGTCATTTGAGTTCACTGGTCAATCTATTCTGTTGACTCCTCAATCAACCCAGTTCACTGGTCAATCAATTCAGTCAATCCCATAATCCACTCTTCTAACTGATCAATCAAGTCTATTAACTGTTCAGTCAATGGAGTTAACTCTCCAATCAATTTTGTCACATCCCCTCTTTCATGATGGAGCTGGGACACTTGTCACATTTCTATTGGTTGCACATTCCTCAACCATCCTCAGCCGTTGATCTTCATATCTCCTCTCAACCGTTGATTCTCATTCTTCTGAGTCTATAAATGAAGCTTCATCCCTCCATTCTAATCATCCAAGCTATCTACATTGTTACTCTGCAGAAATATCACCAGCGCGCCTTTGGCACCCTCTTACCATCCACAAGCTTGAGATCACATATTTGCTTTGGAGCTCATCTTCATTGCATATCACTACAGCCATTTACCATCGACTTCCTTGAACACAGCTTAAAGGAGTGCACTCTCTGAGGGCTCACTTCATCTGCAAAAGGACGGTTGTAATAGGCAAACAACGGAAGCATCGATTTCAGGGAAGGTTTGCTTTGTGTTATTCATTGCTATTTTCATTTAATCTTTCTTGTTATCTCCTATTCTGTTGATGTTTGGGGTCTAATATAATTCAATTGATTGATCACCATTTTACCCTTACACATATATGTTCCAAAAAAGTTACAAAAACATGTCATCGTTATCATACTTGCTTGTTTAGAGTTAAAGGTCTAAAACATAATCAAAGAGTTCTTAAACTCCCAAAGTGCACAAGAGATGAGTACTCATACAATAGCAAAACAACCATAGACAAACTTTCATTGATATATCAAAAGTTTACATTTACAAGAATACAAGAGCTAGGAAAAAATGCTTTTGAAGGAAAGAAAGGCTCCCCATGCAAGGGGGCACAATTTCAAAAAGGGTAAAAAGAAAATAAGCTCAAGGGTGGTTCCCTCCAATGGAACCCTCAGGACTCCTACTCCTCTATTTGTGTGTAACACTTATCCCTCCATGAGACCTGTGTGAGTGAGGTGCCCTAATATGAGTGCGAGAATGTGAAGGTCCCATATCACTAAGTTCTCGTTGACGAATCCCAAGGCGAGCCATCTCATGAAGAACTTGATTCTCAGCCCTAAGGATGAGATTCTCAACCTTCAAGGTAGCACTCTCTTGACACCCATGATAGGCAGGAGAAAACACATCAGTATGTTGCCTAGCCATAGGGGGCTGTAATGAAATAACTTGCAGAATGGAAGAAGATAATATGAAATATTCTGCAAATACTTGATAATAACTAAGAATAATAGGCCACTTTGAGGGGGCAACCTCCAAATACCTCCAATGAGAACACACTTCACAATATGATGATGAAATAAGACTCACATCCTCCTATATATACCTAATTATTCTTAGGATGAATAGACACACCCCTATATAACACCTAGGCCGAGCTATCTAACTAAATAATAATATAATAATGATAACATGACTTAATTAGGAGTTAAGATAGCCACAAGCTGACTATTCATAACCCTATGTACACCAATATTAAGGGCGTAGCATGCCCCCCCTCTTCAAAGAAGCATTGTCCTCAATGCTAACCAAGTGTGGATTCTTTTGAATGAACTCCTCATCCTCCCATGTGGCCTCTTCAACTAGTAAATTCTTCCATTGGATGAGATACTGGGTGATGGTTCTATTCCTTAGCTTCTTCGTGCGTGTTTGAAGAATGCACTCTGGTTCCAAAATTATTCTTCCTTCTTCATCAAGCTCTAGTAGTACTATTTGAGTAGGAATATTCTGCCCAATTACCTTCTTCAAACAAGAAACATGAAAAACTAGATGTATCTTTGTTGTTGATGGCAACTCTAGCTTGTAGGCAACACTACCAATCTTTTGCATGATTTGGTATGGCCCATAATATCTTGGAGACAACTTATTATTCTTTTTTTGTTTCTTCATTGAGATTTGTTTATAAAGCTACAATCTCAAGAAGACCCAATCCCGAAATTCAAAATTTCTTTCACTACGATGTTGGTCTGCCTATTGTTTCATTCAATTTTGTGCCATAGCTAAATTCTCCTTGAGTCCTGAAAGTTCCTGTTGTTGATGAAGCAAGTGGTCCTCTACTGCCTGAACTCTTGGTGACACCTTTAATTATGATGTGATGGAAGGAGGATGATATCCATAAAGTGCCAAAAATGGAGACATTTTTGATGAGCTATGAAAAGAAGTGTTATACCACCATTCTGCAAGTGGTAACCAATCTAACCATTGAGATTGTTTCTCTGAAGTGAAACAACGTAGATATCCTTCCAAACATTTATTAACAACCTCAGTTTGCCCATCTGATTAAGGATGGTATGAAGAACTATGAGCCAATTGAGTCCCAAACATGAGAATAAATCTTTCCAAAAGTGACTAGTAAAGATAGGATCACGATCACTGACAATAACCTTAGGTGTACCATGTAGCTTTTGGATATTCTCCAAGAAAACTTTTGCCACTGCACTTGCTATAAAAGGATGTGATAATGCAATGAAATGTGCATATTTAGTGAGGCGATCAACTACTACCATGATGACATTATGACCTTTAAATTTGGGAATCCCTATGATGAAGTCCATGGATACCTCTTCCCAATGCTGGCTAGGAATAGATAAGGGCTGCAAGAGACCTAGTGTCTTAATTGTCTCCCCCTTATTTCTTTGACAAACCAAACATTCAGCCACAAATTTTTTAACATCACCTTTTAGCCCTTCCCCAAAAAAATCTTGCTTGACCCAATGATATGTCTTCAAAAATCCTGAATGACCACCAACTGGGGACTCATGTAGCTTTGTGAGAATCTTGTGTTTAAGAGTGGAATTCTTGTAGAGATACAAGCGCTCTTTATACCAAAGAATATCCCCCTTCAAACAAAACTTATCTGAACTACTAGGATCACTTTTTAATTGTTAGATGAGATTACTTATTGTAACATCATTTTGCCACTCTACTTTGGCTTCTTCCACCCAATTTGCTTGTAATATTGAAAGGGCACACAATAAGGCTTCATCTTTTTCATCCTTCCTAGAAAGTGCATCGGCCACAATATTTTCCTTCCCTTTCTTATATACAATCTCAAAGTCATATCCCAACATCTTAGTGACCCATTTTTGTTGCTCTTCAGAGGATAGTCTTTGTTCCAAAAAATATTTTAGGCTATCATGATCTGTCTTAACCTTGAAGTGTCGACCCATTAAATAAGGCCTCCATTGTTTAACTGCGTGAAGGATTGCTAGCATTTCCTTCTCATAAATAGGTTTGAGCTGATTTTTACCCTTTAATTGATGACTCTCAAAAGCAATTGGTCGACCTTCTTGCATGAGAGCTACTCCCATCCCATTTCCAGAAGCATCACATTCCACAATGAATTCCTTGGTGAAGTCCGGAGTGGCAAGCATTGGAGTTGTATACATAGCCTCCTTCAATTGCTCAAATGCTACATTAACGGATTCATTCCAATGGAAAGAATCCTTCTTCAATAGAGTGGTGAGGGGTGCTACTATACGACCATAATTATTCACAAATCTTCTATAGTACCCTGTCAATCCCAAGAAACCCCTCAGTTTCTTAATGGTTTTTGGAATAGGCCATTCCATGATAGCCTTAATTTTGTTAGGGTCCACCTTTACTCCTTCATGTGAAACTATGTGTCCCAAATACTCCACCTCCTTAAGACCAAAAACACACTTGGATGGCTTAGCATAGAGTTGATGATCTTTGAGTAATTGTAATGCTTGATCTACATGCTGCAAATATTCTTACCAAGTCTTGCTATAAATCAATATATCATCAAAGAATACTAACACAAACTTTCTCAAGAACTTCTTAAAAATGGAATTCATCAAACTTTGGAATGTAGATGGTGCATTGGTAAGACCGAATGGCATCACCAAAAATTCATAATGACCCTCATTAGTTCGAAATGCTATCTTACAAATATCTTCCTCCTTAATCCGAATTTGGTGATAACCAAATCTAAGATCTAACTTGGTAAAATACATAGCTCCATTTAATTCATCTAGCAAGTCATCAATGATTGGAATAGGAAACTTATCTTTAATGGTGTACATGTTGAGCACTCTATAATCTGGACACATGCGCCAAGTTTCATCCTTCTTACGCACCATCACCATAGGGAAGGAGTAAGCACTTTGGCTATGCCTGATAATTCCTTCCTCTAGCATCTCCTCAACAATTTTTTCTATCTCACTTTTTTTTATGTGTGGGTACCTATAAGGCTTGATGTTTGGTGGTTGGCTCCCTAGAACTAGTTGTATGGCATGGTCATGATCCCTCTTAGGAGGAAGTCCTTTAGGCATATCTCTAAGAACCACTGAGTGATGATCAATTATTGCTTGTAAATCTGGATGAGTAGGAGCATTAGATTGAGAGACTTCTAATGAACATAGCTGGGCCACAAATCCATCCGCTCCTTTCTTAAGAAACTTTTGCATTTGACGAGAGCTTACCATTTGTGGGGATTTTGCCTTCAACCCCCTTAGCTCCACTACCTTTCCTTACGATTGAAATCTCATGAATAGTTCTTGGAAGTTCATCTCAATTGTTCCCAATGTAGTAAGCTTGTACTCCCAAAACAATATCTGCTGCACCCATGGATATCGCATACATTGGGGTATCAAGTTGATAACCTCCCATGGATAATTTAATGCTATGAAACTTCCCCGAACAACTAAATGTACCCCCATCTGCAATCAAAACCTGAAACTCTAGGGCTGGATATATAAAACAATTTAGACGAGTTGCCAACTTTTTGTTGATAAAATTATGAGTACACTACCTGAGTCGATCAACACTGTTACTTTCTGCTACTTTAAGAAACCCACTACCTTGAGAGTTTGTGGTGCACTGAAACCTGAAAGTGCATGACAAGAAATGATTGGTTGAGAATCATGTGATTCCTCACTTGACTCCCTATCCTCCTCTAATATGGGTTCCTCCTCTTCTTCCTCACTTGGACCTTCAATATAGAACAATTTCTTTTCACTACATTTATGTCCTCGATTGTATTTGCTATCACAATTGAAACACAACCCTTTTGCTCTTTTCTCCTCAATTTGCTGTGGAGTCAACCTAGTAGGTTGAGGAAGAGAAGGTGTTGAATATCCTTTCTCTCTTGTCACATTAGCCCCTTGCTTTCTAGGAATCAAATACTTCTCCTCTACCCTGTGTACCAATATAAAATACTCATTTACTGAGCTAGGACTAAACATGCGTACCTCATGTTGGAGGTGATCCTTGATACCACCCAAGAATAAATCATTCAAGTTCTCCTCTGTAATTGTATCCACTCTTAAGGATAGATTTTGGAATTTTTGAATATAATCCTTAACCGATCCTATTTTTTGAAGTTTAGCAAGCTGTCTGAAGAAGTTGTCTGTCACACTATTGCTATATTGTGCTTGGAGTTCTTTTGTAAAAATTGACCATAAGACAGTGAGACCCTTTTTCCTCTGATGAGTACAAAGCCAACGATACCAAATGAATTGATCTGGTTCTAGATATAGGGAAGCCATCGTGACCTGTTGTCCATATGGGATTTGATGTACTTCAAAAAAATTCTCCATTTGGTTTATCCATGTTAGAGGATCCTTACCATCGAACTTGCGCATATCCACCTTTGGAAAAAAATTCCTAGATCCCATAGGAGTATTAAAATTTGTGTCATTATTAGCCGACTTGAAGGTTTCACCTTGGTTGCTTGAGAACTCCTTTCTTGGTTCTTCATATAGGTGCTTAACATGCTTCGTATATTTGCTATATCTCCTCTTAGGTCACACATATCCCTCTTAACCTCTTCCTTGAACTTACTTATTTCCTCATTGGGATTACTATCCTCTATTGTTTCCCCATCCTTATCAGAGGATTTCCCTGGTGTGGTAGCATTCTTTTTGCCTCTTGTTGCAGGCCCCGTCATGATGGAAACCAATATTTTTGAAATAAATCACACAAATGAGATGTAAATTCTCTAAAATTTTTACTGTATTTTACTAGGGACAAGATACCACTTACCTAGAAAAAAATCCAAAAAAATAGCAAATTTGCTGCATTGAGAGTGAATTTATTGGAAACCCTAATTTTGCAATAACTCACTTATTTTTGCTTCAATTTCTCCAAGATATGAACTGTAGGCTCCTTTACTATGTATTCAAAAACCCAATACAAATTATACTCCAATTCGGCAGGATGTGAGAGATATGTAGATCTCAAATAAATTGTGTAGAAATCATAATTTTGCAATAATTTACTCAAATCTTCTCCAATTCCTCTAAAATCTAGATTGTAGCTTCTTTAATATGGTCTTCAAAAACCCTTTTAAAATATTTAAAAAATTCACTAAAATCATAAAGTTATGTTCTTCCCAAAATCGCCTCCAATGTTGAGAAAAAATCTTGCCTCTACGGTGCCAAGATCATGCTTTGATACCACTTGTAATGAAATAACTTGCACAATGGAAGAATATAATATGAAATATTCTGCAAATACTTGATAATAATTGAGAATAATAGGCCACTTCGAGGGGGCAACCTCCAAATATCTCCAATGAGAACACACTTCACAATATGATGATGAAATAAGACTCACATCCTCCTATATATACCTAATTATGCTTAGGATGAATAGACACACCCCTATATAACACCTAGGCTGACCTATCTAACTAAATAATAATATAATAATGATAACATGACTTAATTAGGAGTTAATATAGCCACAAGCTGACTATTCATAACCCTATGTACACCAATATTAAGGGCGTAGTAGGCGCACACCAGGATCAACCAAAAGCATCTCTCGGGTTAGCCTAGTGAAGGGGGTAGACAAACCTATTGGCACTTTCAAAATTTGGCTAAATTTGAAGTGCCCATGATGATAAAATTGATTGCAACACTCAGAGATGCACTTGTGAAATCTACCCCAATAGCCTACTTTAGAGGATCGTAATTTGAAGCCTATTCATTTTTATTCTAAATCACTTGGTAAACACACTCATTTGACATATTTAAGTATGTATGTTTTATTTCAGCTTCCTATCTTCATATTTGACAGGGTTTTGAAGCACCAAGTTGGAGGGTTCTGGAAGAGTTTGCTATCCCCATATTATTGGATCTGCCAAAGTGGTCAACTTTGGAGGTCAATATTTATAAGTTGGATGATTGTCATGACAAACCAATTGGTGCTTGCATCCATCCCCATGTTAATGAGCTTATATGTCCATTTTCAAAGCCGCAGTATCTCGTTTGATATTTTTCATATATCAAAACAAAATTTAGTTTGTTGATATTTGTTGTATGCACAGTGTCAAGTTTGTCAGAGAGCTAACTTTGAGAGTTGATATTTTGAAGCTGGGTGATTTTCAGAAGATGTGAATTGGTTCTAGTGATTCTCCCCATATTTATACACATCCTTGTTCAATTTCAGCACTCTAGGACATGATTTAATATTTTTTCAAGGGACAAATTGCAGAGGGCTTGGGGAGTTTTTCAGATTGCATTGTGCCAAATCATCCCAAGAGCCTAACTTTGACTGTCAATATTTTGCATTTTGTAAAGAATTAAACAAATCCAATTGGCAGGCATGTTTTCATGACATATGGTAACATCTCAATTCAACCCCAGGGTCACATGAGTAATTTTGATATGTTTTTGAAAGCAATCTTGAGGGCAACTTGGCCTATTTTTGATTGTAGAAGAGGGTGAAAAAATACCGCATCACTGCAAGAGCCAATAAGTGTATGTGTGGGATGGTGGTAAGGAGTAAACTAAGTAATAAAGGTAACTTACTGCATTCCCACAAAAGGCAGATTACAAAATCTAAAACACGTGCGGTGCTGCTAACTCCTCCCATTTCCAAGCTTGAGGACACATCATTGGTATCTCCTTCACTACAAAACACGTTTTTGTTAGGCCAATAACATATATTATTCAATAGGGATGAAGCACACTGGTGACAACCTTACATATGTTCAAGATACTGGGTTTAAATTACTTGGCAACTGCTTATGTATTAAGTGTGATGTACGTGGATGGAGTTAAGATAAGTGATAGGCAAGCAACCATTAGTGGCATTTTTACTGCAACATTTTTATTTTTTATTTCTCCTAACCATACTTTCTATCCAATGTCTAGACCTGTTGTGTGGTTACACAACACACCCCATTTTTGCCTTAACTAAACAAGGACCTAACTTTTTTGCTTCTGCTTGTTTTTGTTTTCTTGCTTTGGGTGGTTTGGCAAAAGTCAGTTAAGTGTATCACCCTTGCACATGCATGTGCTTCACAAGAGGAAGTTAATGGTTGAAATTAGAATTTTCCATCATAAACCTCATAATCTTGAAGAGTGCTAAATTTCAACCAGGTTTGCCTTTTAGATCACCCTGATATTCATCGAGGATAAAAAGTTATGCTAAGTCAAAGTTTAGTCAAACTGGATATTTTCCATAGGGTCATATTTCTAAATGTCAGTCATATTCGTTAGATGACCTCAACATAAGAAGATCAGCCAATATCTTATTGTTCTTCGATATGCGAACATCAAACTTAAGTGTAGAAGAATATATGCCCATCAAGTCCACATGCATATTTTTGAAGGGTCACATTTCTAAATATCTATCATGTTACAAAATATCACCCTTCACAAAATATGAACATGACATCATCTTGTTTCGATATATAAAAGAACTCATCCTGATGATGACATCATCAATTTACTCAACACTCGGAGGGTCACATTTCCAAACATCCGTCATATTCCTTAATATGATGATGACATCATCCTAACCTGATAACAAAGAACTCATCCTGATGATGATGTCATCATGATCTAGACCCGAGAGAGTTACATTTCAGAATATCCCTAATCTTAACAAATGTGATGATGATGTCATTCTCTCGAATAATTTCAAAATGCTTATAAAATGTTGATGTCACACTCACCTTCTCAAATTGGGTGATATTTCCTAGTGTTAAATGACCCAGATATTGCCAATATCCCTTATATTAACCTTTGATAACCTAAGATGCCTAGTTTCTCAATGATTAATCCAAATATGCCACATGGCACCTCCCTGAATCATATGAATACAGTGTATTATCACAATTTATTAGCAAATGTCTAGTGACTTGATCTCAGTCATTGGTCAAAAGGTTGACCATACTCATGACGATGTCACCCTCATATGTCTAATATCGGTCATATTTTTAAATATCCCTAATCTTCGTGGAGATCACCCTTTGCATTAAATGCGAACCGGATGGTAGGTCGCGCCTTCAAATTTCAAATCCAAGCCCGCCACTTGTTAGCATCCACACACATCCATGTGTTGATTGATGGGCTCAAGTAAAAGACACTAAGCGTGCCCTAATTTGTCGTATTGATTAGTTAAAAGTAAATTTTGGGGTTCATTTTGTATTTACCATACGTTTAAACAAGAGTTACAAAGCTCTGAAGATCAAAGCATCATCGCTATCTGCAAATGGAATGGACCCGCATATAAATGGAATGAAGGACGATAAATACAATGCAGTCACATTCATACCGTTATCACTCATTCAGTAAAAAGGAAAGGTGATTATCAGGTATGTAACTATGAAACTCTCTCTTTTGTCATTTATAGTAAATCATGAGGTAAAAGAGCGTTTTTACTGAGTTAATTAGCATGAAGCATGAAATAAACTAGGATGATTGAATTACTGCCATGGAATGTATGTGATCCCTAAGCCCTACTGAATACAACATGTTAGGGTAAGAAATGCATGGTTTTATCACAGGATCTAATGGCAATCAGAAAGAATAGGTCCTACATAGAGCTTTTGAAACCCATGTCTCTACAGCCAAAAGGGGTAGGATTCAGGTATGGGATGATCAATGATACGCATCAAGGGAATACTGATCTTGATGCATGGACCAAAAGACTAGATAAAGGAAGTGGAAACCCTCTACTTCAGAGCATATACACCTCAGGGATGTGGAATGCTGGGAGATTTCCCTATGCTATGGAGGCTACTAAGCTAGTAGTTGAATGTGCATGGAATTACAATCCAAAAACTAGAAAAGTGGAGAAGCATGGCAGAGTATATGTGGATTTCTCAATTAAAGGCATCATCTCCACCTTTAATTTGCCTACAGCACCTAATGTGGTTAGATTGAGCTTGAGAAGATTGGAAAAGGAATATCATAACAACCAGAAAGAGGCGAGAAGGGTCATGTATTAGTGGAGATCCAAGAGCAGTACATACAAGGCTTTTGCTAAATTGCCAGTATACCTCTTTAAGTTTGATTTTACCCCAAAGTACCAATACATGATGGTCATACTTAGCAGAATGACAGGAAGACAAAATGCTGGAGAATTTGAAAACTAGATGTATGGAATCATCCGGATATTAGAGTATTCAGATGACAAACCTCTCTGAGCTAAAATTATAAGTGATAGTTTAGATAAGGGAATGAGAAGCCTAGGTGGAAACATGTGCATGTTTCATATGACTTCTTATGTGGTATATGCATGTGCCTTTAGAGGTACCTTCAATGGACTACAAACAGTAGGTGGGGTTGGAAGCAATCCTGGGGATGTGAACATCTGGGAACATTACCCATAGTTGAATAGGAGGGAATCCCTCCAAAATTATAAGATAGTAAATGACTCCTTTTCCATGCATCTGGTCAGGACCATGGAGGAAGACAGAACAAAAAGATTGAGTATGGAAGCACAAGATATCATATACAAATATGGGGCTTGGTTTATGCAATTCCCTACATTTTCATATATAAGAATAGAAGGCTTTGAAGGGCAACCTCTCATGCTACCTAGATATCCCAATGACAAAGTTATTTTGATGGAATTTGCCAGGCAGATATTGCCTTCAGTAGAGGCTCATATTGAAAAGGAGAAGATTCTGCCTGTAGTGTTTCCAGTCATGATTGGCTGGTACATGTGTCCATATAGGGAAAATGTTAGTGATGTGATCAGAGGATTGAAGTTAATGCACTTGCAGCTATTTTCACTAGCTAGGGCATATGACCCATATGGAAGGATGCATGCATTACTGGGGAAGCATATACATCAAAAGCACCTTGAGGATTACTAGGCTGATTGTGATGATGAAGCAGAGGTAAGAAGGAGGAATTGCCAAAGGCTTACTCTAAATCAAATCCACACCTTTGACTACATATCAGTGCCTGTTTAGTTACACAAGGATGACGAAAAGATCATGTCCAGTGAATATGAGGACAAGAAGGTATATAATGAAACCATATCATCTCCTAACTTAAGTCAACCTGAGGAGACTTCACTAGATCAAATAATGTTAAAGGTCATTCAACTGACCCAAAGTTGGGTAAATGCTAAGGTTAATAAGTTGAAAAGGAAGGGTGTAGCGCTTACTATGGATAATAAGAAGAAGAGACAAGAATTGTCTAAAGAAGAATATGACGAATTCCTCAAAGAGAAGAGGCAATCCAATGGAGAAAAATAACTAGCTAAAGAGGAAAAGTAGCCAGGTAAAAATAAGAAAGCAACCCACGCAGCTGGAGGAGTAATCTTTATAAGACCCCAACCAAAGGGAGATGTGGCCTCCACATCAGCAGCTGCACCACCACATACCCCTGCTAAACAAAAGAAAGCTGTGGCAAAGCCTGCCCCTATGATTATAGAGGAGGAGGAAGAGCCATTGGATGATGACTTGTTGATAGCAAAGAAGAGGAAGAAGATGTAGCAGACACCACCCCAAAAGAAACAAGACTGCAATGAGAGGAACCGTGGATATCAATCCCATTTTATTGAGGGGAGCAGGTGGTCAAGGTATCTTAAAGAACCTGCAACATGAAGTTCCCATCCCAGATATTGTTCAATTCAAAACTAAGAAGGTAGAAGAGCAAAGTGAAGAGAGGCATAGGGCAAGGAAAGAATCACCTTTTCCACTTGATGATACAATCGAATTGTTGGATAATGAGGTAGTTAATGATGTCTCTACTCAAAAGATGGAGACTCTGGTGGCTAACACAAGGATGACCTCTCATGGCACTCCTATGATCTAAAAGGAAACTCATCAGGAGGAGGTTGGGACAGAGGAAATTGGAGAAGATGACCCTGAAATAGTAGCTCAGCATATAGGATTGACCAATTTGGTTGATCAGGTCACCAACCCTACTATAATAGACCTAGCCTATCAGGATGATGAGCATCAAGGCAGAGATAATAATTCACCTCCAGAGCCATAAAAGGTAGAGATCAGTGTACAAAAGGAGGCTGCTAAGGAGATGCCTGATAAGGATAAAGACCAAAATAATGCACCAACACCTGCTGAGAATGATAATCAAGATAATAATCCAGCACTAGAAGAGAAAACAAATGAAAAGAAATTGGGTAAAGTCCCAGGCCTTGAAGAAATAGACACCTTAAAAGGTGAAGAACAAAGTCTGCCACAAGATAGTGGTCATCCAAAAGAACTAGAGAATGGGATCAAGGATGATTAGGGTGATTCCCAAAATAAAATGGACCAAAATGCACAATCTTCTCATGAAGATCAGGTGCCACAAAATACACAAGATCAAGATATGTAGAATCCTGATGAGGATAAATTACAATGAGGTGTACATGATCAAAATATACATACATCACAAGAATCTCCCCCTTAGCAGGAGACCCCTCAACAGGATATACCTCAACAAGAAATCCCTCATGAGAAAATGCATGAAGAAGAACCAAGGAAAGAGACCCCTCCACCAAGGGTAGAACATAATATAGAGTCTCAGGATGCTCACAATGAACAAAATGACCAACAAGGACCCAAGGGTGATGTTCCACACTGGTTACAACAAGAAATAAACCTATAGCAGATTGAAGATGTGCCTAAATTTGATGTCTCTACATTGTTTTCAGCAAGCATGATGAAGCCTAAGAGAAAGGCAACGCCTACATCTGCAATAAGGAGAGATCCTACTACAGGTAGGAGGACAGCTTAGGCAACCCTACCAATGGCAGGTAAGGAAAAAGGGAAAATAAATATCGATGAATTCTAGATAACAAATGTTGATCTTAGCTTTACTACAGAGGAGCAGGAGGGCCAAGAGGCCAAAGATATCATTGACTCCTTGACACAGAGTGTAAAGAAAGAAAATGATAAGAACATAGTGCATAAGGAGCACATGGCTCAATTGCATGCATTTTTAAAAGGGTTAATTGACCCTAATCATATACCATCTAACACAGCCACCCCACTGACCATCGTATCTCAAGATGAGATAACAAGATTAGATGTCATGAAGCATAAGGCCCACATAATGGATAATTGGTTTATTCTTTTTATTTCTGAACCTGAAAAAGTAATAAAAACCTCCCTCACAAATTAGGATTTGCTTAGTACATTAAAGAGCAAGGTGGATAAAATGCAAAATGAGGTTGGGCGAAGATCCTTCAAATTGGAGAAACATTTGGATGCCATAGCTGAGATGAGGCGAATAGATATGAAAGTGCTCATAGATAATAAGGTATTGGATAGCAATATTGCACAATTGTTGAGCCTATGGTATGAGGATACACAGTTTGAAAGTGTTATCCTAAAGAAATGTAATAGCAATCTTAGGGAAATCAGTGTTAAGCTGCACCACCTAATGACAAATGAGATAAGTATTTTGGAATCTTTAGAGGGCAATGTAGAAGGAAAGATAGAGAATCAGGATACTGATTTTGCAATCCAAGCTTTCCACAATAATTTTAAGGAAGCATCATATGACCCTCTTCATCATTTGACAGATGATGTAATCAATAAGGCTATGAGGATGAAAGCCAAGGTGGAGACATATAATGAGAGGTTAAATAATAGAAAAAGCAAGTGGACTGCTTTGCAAGCACAATTCCATTCTTAAAAGCATGCTATGGTCATAACTAAAGTCCAGGATGGAGGGGAAATTGAGAGAATAGTACAAACATATGAATCCATCAGGGGATAATCAAAGTACATATAGGAAGTGATCCTCATGATGATGATGATGAAGATGAAGAAGAAGGTGAAGAAGATGAAGAAGAAGAGGATGATGAGTAAGTAGAGATGCATGATGACAGAGTCATATGTATAACAAGACAAAAGAGTGATCTAGTTCTATTAGATGGTTGCCAGCTGGCAACTTGTGCCATGTCTACATATGCTAACCCAGTCAAAGAAGAGATATTGATCGTTGATCTAGACTAATTTCAAAGTTGATTGCGAATGTACATGTCTTTTGATTACTTAATGAAAGTGAAGAACTAGATTACATGCCATCGTATACTTTGAGTAATCTGTAGATGAATTCTTGGCTTGTGCTTTGATTTGCTACGTCCCTTGGAGTGCAATTCATGTTGTACATGCTGTCTTCATCTCTATTCCATTGAAGTTTGCATCGACCATACTTAGCTATGGAACATTCTAGTGAACCTATGGTTTGATTTTCTTCCTTTCATGATAGTATCTAGAATGTATGTGAACCAATAGCTGAAGATTCATTAAATTTAGTTAAGATTAGTAAGCATTTGTCTCAATTTGTTTAATTTCATTATAAATCACCCTCACAATTGAAAATACAAAGATAATTCTAAGCAAATACATAGAAATATGCATACATCTTGAAGAAAATTGAACATCTATAGCATATTTGAGTTAATCTGCATGTATAATTGAGAACCTCATGCAAATACACCTAAATGATAACAATAATCAAGCAAATATCAGCTCAAAGGCACATTATTTAGATAAATTCATAAGTGTAGAAGTAAAACCAGTTCATGACAGTTGGTGTTCAGAAGAATTGATCAAACTTACAAATATGATCATCGTCTATTGAGTACAGTATAAATAACCTTGTTTGTGAAGTAATTTATAGGAAGCAAGTGTATAACTAGATGTTTAGACATCAATTCATGTTATCAGAACAACATAAGGCCCTTGAATGGAAAACAACATATCACATCAACCTCTGAGTAATGTCAGATGATCATGACTTGATCAATGGAGACTTGGAGTCATCAATTCATTCTAAAATTGATCGTACTTTTCAAGATAATAAGGGTTTGTTGTTAAACTTTTATGCATGTTGTTATGACTAACAATCATCATCAACAAGACCTAAAGAGGCTATTCAATAACTAAGTTGCTTTATGATGTGGTAAATGTATTAACACACACATGAAATGCGAAGCTCTCATGTCGGCAACAAGATAATATAAAAAAATGTAAAGATTTATGGGACCGCATTACTGCAGTAGTCAGTGGTAGAGTCTGCGGTGGTGTAGGTAAAATTTTTTACTTCCCCGCACTCCCGAAGATGAAATAGAAAAGGGGTGCGGTAGTGTGAGAGATTAAATAAAACATAAAAGGATTTTAAGTGAATCCCGCACCCCTACAAAGTCAAATTTATAAGTCTCAAAATATTTGCAGTAGAAATAAAACAATGGAGTGAAAAATAAAACAATGAAGTGAAGGAATAAAACAATAAAGTGAAGGATAAAATATGTGTGGCATAAAAATATTTTGCACATATTATGAGGTGAATATATATTCATGGGAGAGTATATGGACATAAAAGAAATATTTTTGGAATTAAAACAAGGTGAATATGTATTCACGCGAAGGTGAACATTTATTAATTTTAATCACCTCTTGACATTATATTGGGGAATGTAATTTAATTGCAAAATCTTTTCACTAAGAAGTGAAATATTTCACCAGGGAGTTAATTGAAAATGAAAATTTGTGGGGTGGGTAATTATTTTTACCCAAGAGATATTTTTATTGGGTGAAAATACAAGTATAAATGTTGCTGGCAAAAGAGGGATAACAATAGTCATTTTGATTATTGTATTGTAATTATTATTGGAAAATTTATTTTTTCATGGGGATATTTTATGTAGTGAATTTTTTTTTGAATTGGTGGGTAGCTGAAAAGTCACGTTGGAATCTAAATGGTCTGAAGCTTGTTGCTTCCTTCATTTGTTTATAAGAAGGAAACCAAGACCAGAGATAGGGTTAGAAAAAAAATAAAAAAGCAAAGAAAGGGGGCAGAATAGATTGGTGTACCTGTGAAGACTTGAGAAGAGATTGTGCGAAATGATTTTCTCTGAAGATGGTTTCAACTATTTGTCAATATAAATGCAAAGAAATTGTGAGACTGTCTCCAAATTGTTTTCTTTTAATCATATGAATCAATTTGTCAGGTACTCATTGATTTGTTGTTGCATCTTTAAATGCTTCTGTGTGACATTTTTGATGGGTTCTCTCAAGTAGATATTAAATTCTGTTGAATATGTTATTGAGATCCATAGAATTTAGTTTGAATTGAAAAAAATGGTTTTCATAATTGAAATTCTTGCACATTTATGCAAGGCATAAAAAGGATCAGTGCAAAACAGTTAGAATTTAAGACCATTGGATGTGTAAAAACTTGTTATGACTATAATACCCAACAAATAAGCACCAATTAGATGTTATGATCCAAAATAAATAAAATCATTATACATAATTTTGATTTTTTGTTGTAGGAGTAGGAGTAGTGGATAGAGTAATTGAATAAATCCATTTTCAGATTTCATGCCAATTTGAATTTGGTTGAAGATGATGATTTAATTGACAAAATTGCATGAAATTCATAATCTGGTCAATCATCACCAATCAGTTTTCAATGGTGATAAAAAGATACACCCACCTAGGCAAAGCAGAGCCTGAAGTGTAGGGAATTCCAACCATCTTGGTTGATTCTGTCAGTTGGCCAAATCAGTTGTAGAACCTGATCATAAAGCCTGACATAGTTTTAAGGTTTTACAATCTGCATATTTGAGAACCAACAAAACCAATGTTGACCTTGCAAGTGAAACCCCTCCACTCAGAACTATCTGCAAAGCAAAGTAAAGACAAAAGATATGATGGTTCTTGACAAAAAGGAAAGAAAAAAAAGGACAATGAGAAATCAGTAAAACAATAGTAGACTCATGTGGGTTGCCATGTTGCTAGGTAGGATCAAATTTCTGCATCACACTCATTAGAGTGAGGAGGTCTAGGCACTATGAAGGAATCCTCATGTATATCATCTGAATCTGAATCTATCTCATGTGCACCCCCTACTAGTCCCTTGTTAGAAAAGTCATCCCCATCAGGAACGTAGTCCTCGTTAGTAGAATCAAAGTCATCCACCACAATGAGTCCTCTAGAAGGAGGTCCTCTCCCTCCCCTCTATCCCCCTCTCGGGGTACTAGAAGATCTAATAATCAAAACCCTAGGAGTTAAAGGGGTCTAATCAACGATCCTCTGCCCAATCTCACCCATCTCTTGGATGGATCTGTAATAGGTAGGCACTGGGGGAAACTCCTCAAGAAAGTCCTCGCTGAACTGTTGTAAGACATGCTTGACACGATGAGCCTTGACTAGACCATTACGATCCAAAATCTCAGATATGCTAAGACAATACTCCCTGATTTGAACATCATGAGACTACACACCCTCCATATCTATGTCGGGGTCTAAAATCCTATCTGTATTTGTAAGGGTAGCCACAACATGCAGAGAAGTATCAAAGTGGCCCACATGAGTCCACCTAACAGCTCTTGGTAATTGCCGGTTAGGAAGAGGAATCTCCTTTGGATAAGGCCTGATATGCTCAAAGATCCAAGTCATGATTGTTACTAAATTATGTTTGCAACCTAATTCAGTGAGGCCTAGACAACAGTTGTTAAAGAAGGGGTAGAGAATTTTTTTTTATGTGCATGATCATCCAATTAATGTCTGATGTCTTGACAAAGGAGCAATACAAGAACACTTATCAGGATCATGTAACAGCTCAAGCTGGGCAGTCAAACTATCCTAGTAAGTGAAAATGACTTAAGGCAAGAAAGTAGACATTCAAAGAATGACATGTATCTAATTGACTTCATTTTTCAGTTATATGTTGCTGATTATTCAGTACATTTCAGTGCAGTTTCAAGAGAGGTATTTATAAAATATCATTTCTTCATCATGTTTTAAACATGTGCTTTAAAAGAGATTCAATTATTTTATGCTATGTATTTGATTCAGAAAGCAAAGTATACATAAGTCATTGCATAAAGTGAAATAATTGATTGTATTCAAAAGAGTGTTTAAATATGTCCCACACAAGCCGTGGGAGTGACTGAAGTATGCTACATAAAAGTAAATTTTACTTCTGAAGGAATAGAAATGCATAAGAAAAATAGAGGGACTCATCATTACCTATGAATGATGAATCCCGAGGTTGAGTTGGTCTTCAGCTCCCTCCATCTGCTGAGCTCTGAAATACCTGCAAAAAAGATTTGTTAGAGCTATGGGTTCCAAAACTTTTCATACACATAATCAAATCAATGAAAAGTACCATTTACTTTTATGGAGCAACAACCATCTAATGAACAGTAAGAGAGAGAAGATAAATTGAGCATATTTAGAGCCATATCAGATAATGTTCAAGGAGAAACATAAGAGATAGCTGATCAAGAGATGTAATTACCAAATTAGAAAGACAAAATCAAGAAAGAAAAGCATCATGGCTTGTAATCCAAAATATATTTTATGTTCTAACTTGTTTGTTCATTGTACAACTATAGGTGAAATATATCAAGACCAATCAAGGAAATAGCATGTGGAGAAAATGTGGCTCCCACAAGGGTTGAGCCTAGCATGTTACCTTCTCGATGCTTGAGAGGGAAAGAGAGATACTTCTACCATAAGAAGACAAGAGAACAGTTCACGTAAGATCAAAATAGGGGTAGCTGTCTAATGACAACATGATGCCTTCACATAAGAGGGCAGTCATAACATATGCAAATGCAGTCACTTGCATTAGAACAAAGCATAGTAGGCTACAGAGAGCAAATAGGCATGGTTCAGCATAAAGCATGTTACTAGATCATGAAGGAATAGTCAATTGCATCAGTAGAGAAACAATTTTCATGTCAAGATTGCAAAATTAGAGAATATACATATGCTACAGGAGATTAAAGATAGTCACCACACAAGATCAACCATACAAAATGTACCAAGTCCTTTGCAAATGTAATGAGAAGTTTAAAACACATTCATTTAGACTATCATCATCATGACCAGCTATAGGAAAGGGTCTGCAACTAAAGGAGACTATCAAAATTAGGAAGAGTAGGACTATCCAAGGACAGTACACAGAGCCTTTGATAATCATGGGACTTCTTTTGATGTCAACAGAGACAACCATATATACATGTGAAATACAATCATCATTATAAAGGAATGCATCAAATAGAGATCATCATGCATATTTCATTGAATAGAGGAGGTAATATGAACAACAAGGAGGGATAATATTTGCAAAGATTACTAGTCACAACAATGAATAATGGTAGCAGTCACCTGTATAATGAGTAGATATAGCAAAACATTTCATTCTTTCCTTCATATTTTTTGTCAAGAAAACCAACTATCTACATGGGTTAGTTTTAGAGCATTTTAATGTGTTGAGCCATGATGGGAGGGTTTCCAAAATATAATTTGGGTATGAGCTTTTATGAGCTCGGCCTAGAAGGTTTCTTTGTTTCTGTAAATAGTTGAACCCATAAAGATTTATATGGGAAGTTTTGCATATATTTAGAGGATGAAAGACTATGGAGTTTTGAGAGGCCGTGGCCATGATATTCAGGAGGGCCTCATAATTTCATAAAATAATGAGCTAAGAATGCAGGAATTTCATTTTGTTTTGCAAAAAATGAAGAATCCAAAAAATATTAAAGGAAAAGCACTCCTTGTTTGGTCTTCTTGAGCTCGAATCAAGAATCTCATCAACAGGTAGCAAGAAGTAATGTAAGGTTCGATGGTGAAGAACTTACCTGAGTTTTGGCTGTGAAGAGAGTGTTTCCAATGCTGTGGTGGAAAACCCATCAAATATCTCTAATGGCAACCTTAAACAAAGAATGCATCAACAGATTGTAAACAAGAAATTCATTAAGAAAATAGTAATGGCCATGGCAGAGAGACCACAAAATGTTTTTAAAATATAGAGAAAAGGAAGATTTTTCTATCCTTTGGGACAAAGGACAACTTACCTGCATTCTCCTGTAAAACATATTCAAGGAAAATCCCCAAAAGCTTCAAGAATGGAGTGATTCGAGCTTGAGCCCTATCTCTAATGGCAGAGTAGAGGCAAACCAAGTTTCCACCAAAATCAGACAAATGATAAGTGAAGTGCAACTGAGGGTGCGAGTTTTTTTTTAGGGTTTCATTTTGCCCTAATTCAACTTTGTAACTTTTGTCACATTAACTTAAAATCTAAAGCCTTAGCTAATGCATTGACCCCTTCTTTCTTAGGTCAGGCTCTTTTTCATGCCTTCATTCTTTTATGATTTTTGAAGAAAATCAAGTATCAAAAGAAAAATATCATATGCTTATCAAAGTTCATCAAATCAAAATCCCATATTACTATGTAAATCTTTGCAGGAAAGTATATTCCTTCTGATTTTTACATAGTTTTGAAATATGCTTACAATGTAAACAAATGATAAAGTGATAATTTATAAATTACTTTATTATTTCGTCATGAAATATAAGAAGATTGAGCAACTCCATAACAAATAGTGAAGTAATCCATAACAATTACTTTACTATTTGTCCAAATTGAACGCCTTCATCCAAAAAACTTGCAAAATTAGAAGGGAGAGACAACTAATGTGCTTTTGAAGTCCTCAAATCATGCAAAGTTAAAAGTGGAATGCAACAGGGGTTTTGAGTCTCATTTTTAGTTGGTGGAGTCTTTTTAGGAATCTTTTGGTGTCAACTATCATGCAGAATGAGTCTGACCACTTAAGATTGCAGTTTACATCAGTTATGAGGCCTCATTTTTAGGCTTTTCTTCTTTGCTCGAGAGAGGGATTTTGGGGAGATATTTTCACTTCCAGTTAGCTATTAGTGCCACCTTTTGGCACTTTGGAGTTATCTTTTGTATATATTGGAGAAAAACTTATGTTGTTTTCAATTCTTTCCTTTTTTCTCTCTTGTGCATTACAGAGAGAAGAAGTGTTTTGTAACTCATTTTACAGATGTATACAGTACAACAGGTTACAAGTTATCTTTTTTGCCTTTTATGCAGATTTTCCTTCATTTTCAGTAAGATCAAGTATTTACCTTCTCAATTGTGTTGTTTTATGAGTGATTGGATGAAATTTTATTGTGTTTTAATATCGGAACCTTTAAATCTTTTTCTCATTCATATTTTCATGCATTCAAAGCAGCAAAAAATCACTAGTCTTAGGTTGTGTATTAGAATAATATTTTCTTCCATGTTGTGAAAACCCAGTTTTCCTTGAAGAGAAAGTTTATTCAAGCCTTCCTTAGAATCATTTTTGTGGTCAAATTGCCAAATTGATCTGTGTGGATAGATATTTTGAAGGTTGTTGTGAATCAAGGCTACATGTTTCTATCAGATAGGTGCATCACCACCCATTTAAATTCTAGTTTTAATATATCCATTAGAAAGCCTTTTAACCCTCTTCCTGCAAAGTCATTAATTTATTAGAGAATCAGAAGGGAACTGACCCATAATTTGGAGGTTTACTTTCACCATAGGGTACCCACAACTTGGAAGTATTCCAATGTTACACAAGATTGCTAAGTTTTCCAGCTTTGCATAATGGGTGCAATCCTAGTCGATAATAGTTTTTGGCATGCCTGGTGGGACTATTAGACTGTTTCAGTCCAAAAGTATGTTCATATATCACTGATATTTGGTGTGTGTGTTAGTGATCTTAGCCTTTGGGGGAAAGAAATCAACATATCTGGTGACTCTGAGTGACATTTCTACTAGTTTTAGTATGATTAGGTGCTGTTTTATTTCAAAGTAATTCTAGTTTTAGTTATTTTCCAGCGTTTGAATAAGTAAGCATGTCTATCTTTCATGGGAACATGTCATATCATCCATCATATCATTAAAATGTTGCTAATCCACCATCTTATCGGCTATATCAAATCAACCATGCTACTAGTTTTAGCCCAAATTCTATGGTTTTTCAAGGAAACCAACATGCTCAATATGTTTACCTCCCACCCACCCTTGCTCAACCTTCATATTAGCATTCATATGTCCAAAACTAGCCTCAAGAAACATCTCTGATGTCAAATAAGTTCAAACACTCTCCTGATCACCTCCAAGATTTTGAGGTTAAGAATATAAAGAATAGCATGAATGATATGAATGACACATTATTAGACATCACAAAGTAGATAGAGGAGATTAAGAGGCAACAAGAGTTTGAGCAGTAATAGGAAGAAATGGCTTATCAGGCCTATCTCTATGAACAAGAGTTGGAGACACAAAGGATACATTTTGAATAAAGCTTGAGAGGGAGTTAGCTGCAAAAGAGGAGCAGATGAAATTTTTGTTTTCTCAAACACAAAGGCATGAGATGCAAACAACTCCTTTTATTCCAGATCAACCCTTTTAGGATGAGGTTAGTAGATATAAAATTCCAAGTTTCAAGAAAAGTGAGTCTTCTAACCCTCCTAAGGTCAAAATTCCTAGCTTTAGAAATCCTTTACCATTGCAAGAACCTAAGTTGGCATAATCTGAATTTGTTATGCTTCAAAACCAACCACTTGAGGAGCCTTTTTTCCTCCAAGCAACTCAAGAAACACCCCAAAATCTCCAAATTCCATGTTTCAGAAGTTCTGATTTTGCTCAGAAGCCTTTTGCATTCAAAACCAATCCATTAATCCTTAGTATCAGTCATATCAAGTACCTGAACTAAATCATCAAAGTTTTGAACAACCATGGTAGCCTTCTTGGACTAAGTATCCTGATTATAAAATGCCAAATCTTGTTAAGGCTACCCCTCCCATACCAATCCAAAATCAGGAAGAGAAAAAGTTAGTAAAATATGAACCAATCAAGATTCCAAGTTGGTGTAGTAAACATGAGCAAAAGGTTTTATAGCCCAAGCCAATCAAAATTTCAAGTTTCAATCAAGCAGTTGAAGGTTCTTGTAGTCCTTTTTGTGCCACCAAATCAGAAAAATCAGATTTGGAGCAAGGGGTTGCTACTGTTTGTGCTGCATTCCCAGCTGAATATGAGCATGATGCATATGAAGAGGATGTTGGTTCAAACTTGACACTGAATCCTTTGCATTTCGATTCATTTGAAAAAGTTTTCTAATATTGTTTATAAGGTGAATGAAAGCATAGTACAGAGGTTACAAGGTGAAAGTCTTCAATTGCAAAGACATAATGCCCAAGTTTCATTAGAAAAAACACCACATGAGGAGGAAGAATTGGTTTCTTTGTTTGATCAGCTACCTGGTTTTGTTGAGCCAGATGAAGAAAGCATGATCATACCGAAGGAAACAACAAAGGGACAACAAGAGGATGCATATAATTGTGATAATGTACTAGCCTACTGAGAACAAAATGAGGACAATCTTGTTGTAGAAGATGAAGAGATTGTTGTTCCTGGAACCTTTAAAGAGCTGATAGCTTTGATGAATTATTAGCTGTCATAACGGAAGAAGATGATTCATTAACCATGGAGGAGGAATTGACATGGCAGGTTATCATGCTAGATGAAAGTAATGAACAACAAGAGGAAAGGTTTGATGAGAGCTTTCGTGAGCAGAGTGAGGAAACTCATCTAGATTCAATGCAAGATTATGAGTTAAATGAGAACATGTTTTAGACATCATAGAAGTTTTTTGTTCTAACATTGACAATAAGCTAGTATCATGTGATCCAATAGTATGTGATCAGCCTATTCAGGTCAAAGGGGTAAGCATTCCTTCATTTCATTCATGTGAGCTATTTTTTTCAAATCAGGTTGAGATTGCAAGTGATAATAGGATAGTAGATCTCAATAAAGAAACCAGGGGTATTAGCCAAAGGTTCACCATTGCAAGAGGGTGTCCAATTAGGGATTTAGCTGCCAGAGAGATAAATAAGGAGACACATGTTACTGTTGTACCCAAAGAGAAGATTGCAGCCTTAGAACAGTAGAACCAGATCATCTATTCACCCCATAACAATAGTATCTATGATCAGGTTCAGATGGTGAGTGGGTTTGTTTTTGTTCTTCAGAGAGTTTTTCAACATTCTATAAGGTATGTTCTTATGGGTCATATCTTATCAATAACAAATCATCTTCCAGAACACCCTTTCTTAATTAGAAAGGGAAGTTATTTTACAAAGCTAGTTAATGGGTTTGTTTGACCAACTTCTTTGGCTGGTTAGAGTAGTTTAATATAGGTTGGGTTAAGTTTTAATTTTCCAAGAAGTGTTCTTGCACATGTTTGCTGGCCGTGTCTTAAATAAGCTCAGAGTAGTTTGTTTTCAACATTGTTTTGCTACTGTATTTTTTTGGCAGCTGAGTTGCAAAAAGTTTTTCAAGGTTTTAGGCAAGAAGAGACTCATGTGCCTAATGAATTTAGAAGGCTACTAGTCTTGTTTTGTTTAGCAGGAAAACAACCCTAAGAGGTCACCAAAAATGTGACTAAATTATGTTTGCAACCTAATTTAGTGAGGCCTAGACAACAGTTGTTGAAGAAGGGGTAGAGAATTTTTTTTTTATGTGCATGATCATCCAGTTAATGTCTGATGTCTTAACAAAAGAGCAATACAAGATCACTTATCAGGATCATGTGAAAGATCAAGTTGGGTAGTCAAACCATCTTGGTAAGTGAAAATGACTTAAGGCAAGAAAGCAGACATTCAAAGAATGACAGATATCTAATTGACTTCATTTTTCAGTTATGATGTTGCTAATTATTCAGTACATTTTAGTGTAGTTTCAAGAGAGAGGTATTTATAAACTCTCATTTCTTCATCATGTTTGAAACATGTGCTTTAAAAGAGATTCAATTATTTTGTACTATGTATTTTATTCAGAAAGTAAAGTATACATAAGTCATTAGATAAATGTTTAAATATGTCCCACACAAGCCGTGGGAGCGACTGAAGTATGCTACATAAAAGTAAATTTTACTTCTAAAGGAATAAAAATGCATAAGAAAAGTAGAGGGACCTGTCATTGCCTATGAATGACGAATCCTCAGGTTGAGTTGTTCTTCAACTCCCTCCATCTGCTAAGCTCCATAATACTTGCAAAAAGGTTTTCTTAGAGCTTTGGGTTCCAAAACTTTTCATACACATAATCAAATCAACAAAAAGTACCATCAACTTTTATGGAACAACAACCATCTAATGAACAGTAAGAGAGAAGATAAATTGAGCATATTTAGAGCCATATCAGATAATATTCAAGGAGAAATAGAAGAGATAGTTGATCAAGAGATGCAATTACCAAATTAGAAAGACAAAATCAAGAAAGAAAAGCATCGTAGCCTATAATCCAAAACATGTTTTATGTTCTGACATGTTTGTTCATTGTGCAGGTGTAGGTGAAATATATCAAGACCTATAAAGTAAATAACATGTGGAGAAAATGTGGCTCCTGTTGGTTTTTTCCCAGACTGGATGCTTGTTCCCAGTTATCCCTACAAGGTAGCCATCAATGATCAATAGGATTCCTGGGCCAGGGGCCAACAGTATAGGAGATTGATTCTATAGATAACTCCTCTTCTTCTTTAGGCTTTGCAGAACCAAGGGGGTGATTCCCTATTCAACATCCATAAAATATGCTTGTGGACTGGCAGGAATGTTGACATAAAGCAGATAAATCCTCCTTTATGTAGACAAAAACTGTGAGATAAGTGCAAAGGGGCTAGCTTTGGGCCTATGTTTAGTTGTGAGATAGAGGATTTTGGTCCTAAACTACTTCTAATGTCCTAATGGTTTGGATTTGAAGTTTTAATTTTGATTTTTGGTGTTTGGATGCAAAACTAGGACCTAGGGTGTAACCTCAATACAAGACTAGACTGTGCCTATCCAGGGCTCGGAGTTAGTAGACATACACATGTGAATGGTCAGCATAAATACCAAAGACTAGATATCAAGGGGATTTTGTAGTGTCTGCCTTATAGATACTTCCCAAAAATAACTGTTTAATCATTCATACTTAACGACATCCACACAACAATATACTTTCTCAATGATTAACCTAAAACATTTAATCTATTCTTTGGACAAAGGTAAGAGGTCAAACATTCAATACAGAGAAACTATATTCCTGAATCTTAACAACCCTTAGCTATCTTGACCCAAAAGAAAATATGCCCACGGCTTGGAGACAAATGATTGAACACATGCAATATAGCATTTCTCATATAAAATAGCATGAAACCAATAAATTTATGCATGAAACATACAACATGAGACTCATAGACTCACAAAAACATCCAAAACAGGGCCACCAATGAAGTTGTATTGTATCACAACGCCAAAAAATTGTCCAGTTTTCAACAACCTAAAATGAGTAACACAGTTTGCCTTTTATATCAAGACTGTGTACTCAACAAATCAATTACAATGGCAATTCAAAATTTTTGCCACAATTTAATGCACCAAGAATGGCACCCAAAACATTAAAAGCACAAGCAGAACATGAAAGAAAAATAGGTGAGCTTGGGAGATGCATCGCCGCTCACAGATTTCCCTCATAAATCTAGTGGTTCATCTGTCAATTCAACCATCGGTGCCCCTGCAAACAGCCATTAATGGCCCAGCTACCCGCAGGATGTAGCAGCAAATACATCAGAAGTTTTTTCCTGCTCAAAAATGCAGCTGCATACAAAGAAACCCTTCATAGCTACGAATTTGAAAAATAGCCGTCGATCCCCTTTCCATCGCTCGAGATTAATGGCCTCAAAATACGCTGAAAAGTCACCAACCAGTGAAAACATGCCACGTAGGCATCTTGCTCCTCTATCGCTAACTTTTCCCATTCTCATTTCACCTTTTTTGCCCTTGTACATGCATAAGCAAATGCACACACAATCATCTGATATACAAGCCAGACCTCAAACACTCACCTGCCGCATTTGATTTTCCCATCGGGTCTGAAATGCATATGTTTCATTGCACCTGTTGCAATGTATATCTGCATATACATTCACCCTATACATACAAGGCACGGATTTCAAAATTTCATAAAGCATGCTGGAGTTTCTTTGAAATCTGGCTTGTATCCTCTATTTGTATCATTGCAATGTATATCGGCACATACAAATGCCCAATATACATACTGCAGACCCCAAACCTGTATGAAGCAACTTGGAATCCTATTAGGGTCCGGAATGCATTTTTTCACTTGTATGTTTTGAATGTATGTCGGTGCACATACAGTTGCCATTGTATACAACTGGTGGGCCCAACCCATTTTCTCTTTCCTTTGCACATTTCATTATACATCGCATATACAAATGCAATGTACAAGCCGCGGACACCACTACTGCTCACAACCTGATTTAAATCCCTTTGGAATCTGCATTGTATGTTACTCATTACATATTAAACATACAACACAATGCATAAACCCTTTGATACAACTGTGGAATCAGTGGTAGAATATTCCAGGAATGCACCCAAACACCATATACAAACCCGAGATGCGTGCAATAGTGGGCCCCACCAAATGTATATCTCTTTCTTTGTATGTTACCAAACATACAAGGCCCCATGTATGTTTCTCCTTGCACTTCCAGTGAATGTATCTGCGCCCTTGTATATTTTTCAATGCATATCTACATGCAATCCAATATACACGGTGGGAATATTCCCAGGCATCTGCGAAACATTCCCCCTTTGTATATGCACATTCTAAGCCCGATATGCATTTAGAAATGCATCTAACTGATTTTTCAAAGGACGAAGGAGCTTTTTGACCGGCCGATGCATATTTGACTGTACATACAAAAACTTAACATTTTTCTCAAGTGCGACAAGAGAAAGTGGTAAAACATTACATGGAGGCTGAGGAAAATTCAAACTAAGGCATTAAGGGTTTGAAGGGATGAACACAGAAGCTTGTAAACTCAAACTCAGAACCCTAATCCTAGGTGAACACCACCAGTGGCTCCGACTGGGGACGTGCAGATGCAAGACTGCAGCGAGAACCAAACTACTCTGGGGAAGACTAGACAAAACACAAAACTCAAAACATGACTGACTATACAAGGCATGTGCAAAACATTTACATCTAGTTTACAGTGTGCACAAAAGCTCTCATCTATGAGAAAAAGGCTTTAAGGAACTGACCGTGCACAAGCAATTCTAGTAGCTCACCACCTAGGGCCTAGAGAAAATAGGAGTCCTATCCATGATCGTTATGAATTTGGTACAAGCCCATCCATAAGGGCTCAAACTTACCATGTTTGCCCTTATCCTGGCTCCTTGCACTCCATACAAGGACCATATCACCTATCTAAAACTTTCTTTCTGTAGCCCTTTTATCAAACATATATTTTACCTTTTGTTGTCTCTTGATGTTTGTTTCCTGTGCCCCCCTTCTCATTTCATCTAGTGCAACCAATTGATTTATTCTTTCAGTCATCGAGTTCTCAATCTCCTCATCGCTGCCTTGGATGAAATTATAAACTGGTAGGAGGTTGTTTACAGGCAATCTAGCTGCTGCACCATATACTAATTCAAAATGCAACCTTCTAGTTGCTTTCTTGACTGTCACTCTGTCATCCCATAATGCCATTTTCAGCCTTGAATCCCAAGCCCTTTTATTTTTACCTAACATTCTTTTGACAATTTTCATGAAGCTTTTGTTTCTTGACTCTGCTTGACCATTTCCATGTGGATGATATGGTGATGCATGCAACAAATTAATTCCATAAGTATTGTAAAAATCAATAAATTCACCAGACTTGAAGCACATAGCATTATCTGTGACCAACTTGAGTGGTACCCCAAATCTGATAATAATATTTTCCAGAATAAAATCCATCACCACCTTGCTTGTAGCCTTCTTAGTTGGAATGGGCTCAATCCATTTTGTGAAATAATCAGTAGCAACCAGAATCCAATTATGTCCTCCACTGGACTTTTCTAAGATTTCCCCTATAAAATCAATTCCCCGTTGCTGAAATGGAGCTTCTACAGTTATGGTCCTAAGGGGCAATGCACCTTCATACTTCAGCCTTCCTGAGAACCTTTGGCAAGGATCCCATTTTCTTACCATCTTTTGTGCATGTGAGAAAAGAGTTGGCCACCAATAGCCTGCTCTAAGAATTTTGTGAGCTGTTGTCTGGGCAGTATAGTGTCCACCACACACTCCATTGTGCATGTCACTTAGAATATTCTTGGCCTAATTTTCATCTACACACCTGAATAATATGCCATCAGGATTTTTCCAGTATAGCTCTCCTTGAACAATAATATATCTGATAGCATGTAATTTTAAAGTCCTCTTTTGGCTGTCACTGAAATGGGAGGGACAATTCAAATTCTACAAATAATGTACTATGTCCTTATACCACTTAGATTCTGACATATTAACAGTCTTATTTTGAACAGCATTCACTTGGCTTGCTTCTAGATTTGATTATGTCATTATCTTTGCCAAACCTTGTCCCCTTATCAGTTTTGTGATCTGTATTTCAATGTTGAACTCTTGCAATTTATTTATCCACCTACATCATCTTCCAGTTATCTCCTGCTGAGTAAAAATATTCTTGACTGCTGCATGAGGCACATATGCAATCACCTGAGATCCTACTAGATAAGGCCTGAAGCTCTTGACTACTCTAACTAATGCATATGCTTGCTTTTCCATGATATCATACTTCAACTCAACAGCCTACAATGACATACTAAAGAAAGCTATAGGTTGTTCAAAACCTTCCTCATTCTTCTATAGTAAGCATGCAACAATAGTATGGAAAGAAGCAAATGAGAATAGATGAAATGGCTTAGAAAAATTAGGAGATTTTAGCACAGGAGCCATCTTAATAGCTTCTTTGATGCTTTAAAATGACTTAATTGCTTCAGTTTCCCAATTGACAGTCACACCCTTCTTCATCATTTTAGAAATATCTTTTGTGATTTTTGCAAAATTGGGGGTAAACCTTCTAACAAAGTTGATTTGTCCAAAGAAAGACTGAATACCTTTCACCGTTTTAGGTACCTAAATCTTGTCAATTACAACAACTCTTTCAGGATCGATCCTAACTCCATCCTTGGAAACAATATGCCCCAATAATTTTCCTTCTATTACCCCAAAAGCACACTTCTTTTGGTTCAGTGAAATGCCATATTGCAGTGCTCTAATAAAAATCTGTTCTAAGTGCATACAGTGCTACTCCTCCTTCTTTGAGTAGGCAATTAGATCATCTTGATATATAGCCAGGATTGAATCAATCAATCCTACAAAAGCAACATCCATAGCTCTTTGAAATGTAGCACCTGCATTTGTTAGTCCAAATGGCATTCTCACATATACGTAGGTTCCCCATGGAGTAGTAAAGGCAGTCTTGAATTGTTCTGATTCTTTTACCTTTACTTGATTGTAACTTGAAAATCCATCCATCATAGATAGAAGTTCACAACCAATAACCTTCTGCAACATAGCCTCCATGTTAGGCAATGGATAGTTATCCTTCAAAGAAGATACATTCAGATTTATAAAATCAACACAAAGCCTTATATCACCATTCTTTTTTCTAACCGGGACAAGATTAGACACCCAAGTTGAATGTCTGATAGGCACAATTATTCCAGCTTCCCTAAGCTTCATAAGTTCTTCTCACATTTTTGGAGCTAAGGTAGGATTAATAGGTCTTTGTCTTTGCCTGAATGGCTTAGCTTCAGGCTTCCATGGGATCTCATGCTGGAATAAGTCTTCTCTATAAGCCTTTAGGTCCTCATATGACCATGCAAATACATGTTTGTACTTATTCAACAATGCAATCAACATACTTCTGATGTGTGGTTTGAGTTGTTTGCCAATGTATACCTTTTTAGGAACCTGATGTGTCCCCAAGTTTATCTCCTCCAGGACATCTTTGTTTGTGGGAGATGTCTTTGTAATAAATTGGTCCCTATTGTCAAAAGCTCTTTCTAAAGCAACTAACCCTCTGGGAATTTTATTTGTCTTGAGTTGAATTACCTCTTTCCCCAAGAGAGTCTCTTTTCCATTTACAACCTCTACAAAATTCTGAAAGTCAATTTCTTGGTTCTCATACTCATCTATGCAGTGCAGGAATCTCAATAAGTCCTTATCATCATCAAATACTTGCCAACTACATATACTATTTGGTACTGCAGGTCTAAGGTTGACTTCAACATTTGTAACATCTGACAAAGTTATATCATCTGGCCTAATGGCCACATTAGCTAGAAAATCTGCCATGACATTTTTTGATCTTTCTATCCAGTTTATTGAAAATGCATCAAATAATTCAATTGTGTCCCACACATCATGCTAATACTGTTTTAACCTTTTATTTTTTGAAGCATACTTATCTCTAACCTGGGAAACAATTAACTCTGAATCTCCAAACACTCTTAGCATCTTAATTCCATGCTTTAGAGCCATATTCAATCCTAGTAACAAAGCTTCATATTCTGCAATATTGTTTGTGCAGGCAAACTTTAACAAGAAAGAGAACTTTAGGAGCTTACCAGCTAGAGACAAGAACACAACTCCAGCACCAGAGCCTTCCTCTGCACAAGCTCCATCAAAATACATGGTCCACAAACCTTGTTGGTCAAGCTCTTGAATGCATGTGTCTCCCTCTTTAGCCTCTTGGTCATTTGAGGCAACTCTAAAATTTTCATAATCAGTGTCCACAAAACATATGTGCTCCTCTGAATCTTGATCCTCAACTATCTGTAGTGATCTCTCTTCTCTGACTATTTGACATCTTTTCCATTCATTGGGATCATGGCATATGATAGGTCTAGTTGCATACTTCCACCAATTAGTGCTGCCCATCTTCTTGACAATAGCGTACCATATTGTGGCTTTATGTCAACAACTGTTATATTCATTTTGTAGGTCTTTTCTGGATATGTTGCTAGTCTAAAATCCACATCTTTCATAATTCTGATGACTGGTACTTCTCTAGCATCCATGGCATAGCACCTCCCACATGCCTTGTCTATTTTTAATCCAACCTGTTGCATGATAGCCAAAGGCATGATATTTGTTGATGCTCTAGAGCCAAGCATACAATTCCTGATTGTTTTTCCATTAATAACAAGGGAAACATAAAATGGTTCAACCTGTGAAGGACACTTTGTCATGGTCACCTCCAAATATACTTCAGGAGTCTCATCCTCATCAATACACATAGCTTGTTTCCTACCCTGAGTGTCAATATTCTAATTATCTTGACAGGGTCTCCTGAAATCAGGGACAATGTCTTATTTCTGAATTCTCCAACTTTCATTAACTCCATCAATGGAACAGAGACCTTCACCTGGGACAAAACTTGAGTTATGTCAAAGGGAGCATAATTTTGTATAACAGTTGAAACCTGATCCACAGTTTTACGTTTATCCTGAGATGATCCAGTTTTAGCTTTTACAGCCCCCTGACTGTCGTCTTTGATCTGAAAATTTTTGCTTTGATTTTCATCTTGGGGAGCACTATTTTCTGGTCTTCAAGAAACATGACTAGCCTTTTGCTTAAAATTCTGCTTATTATTGTCCCATTATTTCTTTTGTGGTTCAATCCCTTTATGACTATGCACTGGCTGGCTCGTAAGAGTATTCTCTGGTTGGTGTGAGTTACTTACCTGAGCTTTACCCCTGAGATTGTAATTGCTTTTGACCTGGGCCACTGCTGCAGTTGTGAGGGCTCTAATCTCTTCATCAGAAGGCCTCCTCAAGTTACTCAAAAAATTGTGTGAGTCTTGAGCATAAGCATAACTATTTTCATCATCTTCATCACATGGAAACTGCTGGCAGACTTGAATCTCATTATTTGTGATTGCATCAGCATTATAAGAAGAATATTCACTATTTATAGATGACATATTAACATTATCATCCTCCATACGATGTGGCTCATTGCACTCATCATAGGCAACAACATTATTATATAAAGACTGAGCAATCATACATTGCGACTATGAATGAGGCATCTGACAGATTATGGACCATGGAGCATCATCAACAATATTAACAGCTTTCTTTAAAGGATCAGGAGTTTCCTTTACATGTTGAGCTCTTTGATTATTATTGCTGTTATGTGGGAGAAGGGGTTTACCATTATGCCAATTAGTGTTATATGGCATATCATGCAATGATGGTCTTTTTTCTTGTCTCTAGTAAACCTGCCTATCAAGACCTATCCCTTTTTCATTTTTAGCAAGTCTGTAACTTAAGTCCTTAACAACATTTGTCAATTTATCTATTTTGTTTTCAGGGGCAGATGTATTACCTTGGGCATTTTGGGGCTTATTTGGATTCTGCAGGATCTTCACATCATCCCTTCTGTTTGTCTTGCCTGATGCTTTTCTATTATTCTCAATATTTGTCGTAATTCTAAAAGCATCCCTGAGGCTATTTGGACCCTTATCTCTTAATCCGTATGCTATTTTGGCATCAAAAACATTTATATAGAGAACTATGCACATTGGTTCATTAGGCCTCATATGATGTGGCAATTTGTTCAACACCTTAGTGAATCTAGTATTGAAATCTACAACCTGCTCATTTGACCCCTTAGTGATACTAGTGAATTCATTTACAAAAAAGCTTGGGTCAGTTTTGTCACCATATTGTTCTTTGAAGATTCTTCTGAAATCATCCCATGATGAGATACTCTGATCAGGCAGACCTTTATACCATTCTCTAGCTTCATCAACTAAGGATTGCATGAACAGCTTCATAAATACATCTTCATGCTCAACTTCAAAATTATCCATAACGTTTTGAAAAGATTTCAAGTGGTCTTCACCTAATATAACATTATTTCCTGAAAATTTTGGCACCTGTGGTCTCACATGTTTGTCAATGGGATTAGGGTAACTAGGAATGCCATAAAAAACTAACTGTCTGAATCTGTCTAACTGCATGTGTTGTCTACCAACCTGATTTGCATTTGCACTACTGTCAGCATTCTAATTTCTTGCATTATTTAATAGTATTCTGCATTCTGTCTTTGATCATTTTGTTGATGATGGGCTTCATTTCTGTTGTGATGTTCACAACACGCCCCATTTTACTCCTTAGCAAAATAGGGACCCCTGCTGTGGCTTTGCTTTTTGCTTCTATTTTTGTGGGTCTGTCCTTGGTGGTAAGGGGAAAGAGAGTGAAATTTGCAAACCTTGATAAATTAGTGAGAAAATGCATTTTGAGTGCCAGTGCATAATATGGTTGGATTCCTTGTCAAAAATGAGCCAGGGTTGCTTTTTGAACCATCTGAAAATTTGCCATATTTTTCAAGTTATGCCCATTTTGGTAAAATGCACTATCAGGTTTAAATAGTTCAAAGTTTCAAATGTTTCGTTAAAATGTTCCTAAGTGTTTTAGCAGCTGCGCAGAGCATGCCAAGTGTCACATTCCGCATGAGTTTCGCTGCAGTTTCAAACAGTTTCCAGAGCCACGCGGAAGGAGACAAGTGTCACCTTCCGCAATAGCCCCTTTAATTTTAAACCATCCCGGGGTTTAAATAGTTTCCAAATAGTTTCTTAAAGTTTCCTAAAGTTTCAAGACCGCGCGGAGGAGTCTTAACAGTTTCCAAAAAGTTTCTCAATAGTTTCTAACTCCCGCGGAGTGTCCCTTAACAGTTTCAAGTGTTGCGTGGAAGACACCACGTGGTGCCTTTCGCGACGGTTTCTAAAAAGTTTTAGCAGCCGCGGAGAGTCCCATATAAGCAGCACAGAGAGTGACAAGTGTCACTATCTGCAGGACCTTCAAAGTTTCCCAATGGGTCCCTTCGAACAGTTTCTTAAAGTTTCATAGGTTCCGCGGAGCGTGCCAAGTGGCGCCTTCCGCGGGTCCCTTTAAAGAGTCTTAATAGTTTCTAATGATCGCACGGAGTGCGCCAAGTGTCACTTTCCGCGGGTCCCTTTAAAGTTCCTAAGGCAGTTTCAACATAGTTGTGTGGAAGACGCCACGTGGTGCCTTCCGTGAAAGTTTCCTTAAAGTTTCTAACAGTTGCAACAATCACACGAAGCGTGACATGTGACACTCCGATGCGTTTTCATAAGTTTCCAAACAAGTTTCAAAGTTGTACGGAAGACGCCATGTGGCACCCTCTGCAAGAGTTTCTAAAAGTTTCAATGATTGCGTGGAAGATGCCACGTGGCGCCTTCCGCCATAGTCTCCAAACAGTTTCTAAAGTTCCTTGAAGTTTCACAGGCAGCGCGGAGCATGACAAGTGTCACTCTCCGCAGGTTTCTTAAAAGTTTCCGCATTATTTCTTAAGAGTTTCTAAGTGTTTCAACGGCCGCGTGGAAGACACCACATGGTGCCTTCCGCAAAAGTTTCAAAAAGTTTCAAACATGTTTTAAAGCCCCGCGGAGTGTGACAAGTGTCACACTCCGAAGTATGACCCACCCTGCCCCTTAAAGTTTCAGCAATGACGCGGAAGATGCCACGTGGCGCCTCCCGCAGGTAGTTTCAAAAGGTTTCTTAAAAGTTTCCAATGGTTTCTTAAAGGTCTCATAAGTAGCGCGGAGCATGCCACTTGTCACTCTCCGCGGTCCCTTCAATTGTTTCAAAAAGTTTCAAAGCAGTTTCTAAAAAGTTTCTAGAGCTCTGCGGAGTGTGACACTTGTCACTCTCCGCAGGTCCCTCTGCTGGTTTCAAAAGAGTTTCTGAGGAGGGCGTGAAATGTGACACGTGCCACATTCTGTAGTGGTTCCAACAACCCCTTTAGATTTTAAATGGAGCGCGTGGGTAGCGACAGGTGTCTCGCGCGGGAGTCAGGGTTTCTCAAGTTTCATTGGGTCCCTGGGGCAGTTTTGCAACAATTTTTTAGTATCTTAAGAATCCCGCGAGAGCTGCCACACGTCGCCTTCCGCACAATGAAACAAGTTTCATAGCCCCTCGCGTGGAATGCACCACGTGTCACTCTCTGGGGGCACCGTTTCTTTAAAAGGAAAATAAAGGGCTATTTTTCAGCCAGACACAAGAGGTCGGTAGGGAATCTTTAGGGCCCGCCGATGAGGTTTTTTGGCGCCGATAGGCAGGAAGCATTTGGTGATAGGATTTTTTTAGGGTTTTTCGACACATTTTGACCTTGCATTTGCATCATTTTTGGTCCGCGATGGTTCACCCGGTAAGTTTTTTGACACAGTTTGCGCCGTATGAACGCATTTTTTGTAGATTTTGACCCGATAACCGTGATTTTTTTGCTCAGCCCCACTCGGATCTAACAGGTGTTTCGAAAGTGATTGCTTATAATCAATGGTACTTATTGCTGGTCTATTTTTTTGCAGGCTTGCAGCTGGAAGGAGTAGCTGAAACTTGATGGCAGTGACGTCCTGGGAGGAGAATCCAATTTCAGAAGCTAAGAGAAGATAAGGATGAAGTGCAGAAAGTCAAGGGACATCAATGAGAAGACCCAAGTGCAGATGAAACGTAATGACAAGTAGGTTGCAGAATTTACTTCTGAACTGCTAGGGTTTCAGAAAGGGGCATATTTTCACCCAGATTTGACACATATTTAGAGTTATTTTTGGGAAACTGGTTCTGCACCATTTAATGCTGTAACCTAGGGTTTGAACCATCGCTTAACCATTAGGGTTTTTGAGTTGTATTGAGGACAATCAGAAAGTCTATATATTGTGCCTTAATACATTGTAATATTTACAACAGGGATTTTAGGAAAACACAGGGATTTTAGCTTAGCATAGTTTAGAAGTAGAGGAAGGAGGTCGCCTGTTTGTCTGTAGTAAGGAGTGCGTGGAATGTCTGGCTTCCTTATTGTATCTGTAAAGCTTGTAAGTTCTCTGTAGTTTGATCAATGAAACTAAGAGTCATTCCAACATTGTAAATCACGTATGACTGTTTGTTTCTAATACAATAGAATCTGGAGTTTTGCATCTATCTTCTGAGTGTTCTCCTGCTCTTCTTTGTGTTTTGAAATATTTTCTTTGAGAGCTTGCAATTTTAAATGTATGTTTGTGAAAATGCTCAGAACTTACATTTAAGGTTTTTATCGTGGATTTGATCAAATCGCTGTATGATTTACATAGTGCATAACAGAACAATTAGATCCTTTGGTAGATTTAAATGATGTTTAGATTAGATCTTTCTAACTTTTCCCAACCCATCTGAAAATTCTTAGCTTAAAACGTAGAAATTTGAAGGAAATTTGTCTCATATTTGAAGAAGCATGAACAACAGAGTTAAAAGTAGACAAGTTTTCATAAATATATAAAGAGGAAGGCTGCAATAATTCAAGACAACCATCTAAAGCTTTGCAGCACAGTAACACTTTTATGCAAAGGAATGAAAAGTATTGACATATCTCATGATCTTTTGCATAGTTTGAGTCCAGTAAACCACAAAGAAACCCTAAACTACGTAAGGCCCCTTGAACATTACAGCTTCACATTGACCAACTGAATTTGACCAACAGTACCATTGTAGACTTGGGATTAAGTGAATCTTAAATGATTCCTTCTTATCTTTCAAGTATAGTTTCAGTTCATTATATGTGAATTTTAACTTATTGTTATGATTGCATCAAAACAATCACCAACAGTTTTCTATGCTGGTTTCTCAAGGTACTTGTATTGTTAAGGGTGGGGACTGCATGTTGTTGAGCAGTTCTCAGAGCTTGCACCTTCTGTCTCATGTCATCTCTAATTTTCATAGCTTGCAAATATTCTAATTCTGCTCTTAAACTTCTGATTTCTTCAGCTAATTGTTTGTCTTTAGGCATAGAAGAGGACGGTTTCATTCCATTCTGGTCACCCTCATCATCATCCTTTGGAGATTCAGCCTCTTCAAATCTATCACTGGGATCTAGAAAAGGGCATTCTTGAAACACTTCTGATCTCATTCTCAGACTATTACCTTGTTGTCTTTCATAGATATCTTGAATCTTAGCCTCTGTATTTGAAAAATAAGGTTCTATCCTCTCTGAAGATCCTGGATTGTCATGGGTATTATCATTGTTTTTAGGGCTAAGAGAGCCCTCTCGATCGGCCTAAAAAGCCCCCTTTTTCCTATACATCATTTTGCTTGGTAATTCTTCAAACAAAGGATTACGCTGGGATCTTCTCCCCTGCATATAAATTTCACTATACCGGTTGGGAGATTATTTGGAGTCGCCACCTACAAGTAGGAATCAGTTTTATTAGGGTTCTTACACAAAGTTCCCCAGTAGAGTCACCAAAATTTGTTGGTTTTTTCCCAGACTAGATGCTTGTTCCCAGTTAGCCCTACAAGGTAGCCATCAATGATCAACAGGATTCCCTGGCCAGGGGCCAACAATAGAGGAGATTGACTCTATAGATATCTCCTCTTCTTCTTTAGGCTCTACAGAACCAAGGGGGGGATTCCCTATTCAACATTCATAAAATATGCTTGTGGACTGGCAGGAATGTTGACATAAAGCAGATAAATCCTCCTTTATGTAGACCAAAACTGTGAGATAAGTGCAAAGGGGCTAGCTTTGGGCCTATGTTCAGTTGTGAGATAGAGGATTCTGGTCCTAAACTACTTCTAATGTCCTAATGGTTTGGATTTGAAGTTTTAAATTTGATTTTTGGTGTTTGGATGCAAAACTAGGACCTGGGGTGTAACCTCAATACAAGACTAGACTGGTGCCTATCTAGGGCTCAGAGTCAATAGACATACACATGTGAATGGTCAGCATAAATACCAAAGACTGGATATCAAGGGGATTTTGTAGTGTCTGCCTTACAGATACTTCCCAAAAATGAGTGTTTAATCAGGAATGCATCAAATAGAGATCATCATGCATATGTCATTGATTAGAGGAGGTAATATGAACAACGAAGAGGGAAAATATTTGCAAAGATTACTAGTCACAACAATGAATAAAGGTAGTAGTCATCTGTATAATGAGCAGATACAACCAAACATTTCATTCTTTCCTTTCATGTTTTTTGTTAAGAAAACCAACTATCTACATGGGTCAGTTTTAGAGCATTTTGATGTGTTGAGCCATGATGGGAGGGTTTCCAAAATATAATTTGGGTATGAGCTTTTATGACCTCGGCCTGGAAGGTTTCTTTGTTTCTACAAATAGCCGAACCCATAAAGATTTATATGGGAAGTTTTGCATATATTTAGAGGATGAAAGAATATGGAGTTTTGAGAGGCCGCGGCCATGATATTCAGGAGGGCCTCATAATTTTAGAAAATAATGAGCTAAGAATGCATGAATTTCATTTTGTTTTGCAGAAAATGGAGAATCTAGAAAATATTAAAGGAAAAGCACTCGTTGTTTGGTCTCCCTGAGCTCGAATCAAGCATCTCATCAATAGGCAGCAAGAAGTAATGTAAGGTTTGATGGTGGAGAACTTACCTGAGTTTTAGTTGTGAAGAGAGTGTTTCCAATACTGTGGTGGAAAACCCATCAAATATCTCTAATGGCGGCCTCAAACAAAGAATGCATTGACAAAGTGTAAACAAGAAATGCATCAGGAAAATAGTAATGGCCATGGCTGAGAGACCACAAAATGTTTTTAAAATACAGAGAAAAGGAAGATTTTGCTGTCATTTGGGACAAAGGACAACTTACCTACATTCTCCTATAAAAAATCTTCAAGGAAACCCCAAAAGATTCAAGAATGGAGTGATTCAAGCTTGAGCCCTATCTCTAATGGCATCGCAGAGGCAAACCAAGTTTTCACCAAAATCAAATCAATGATAAGTGAAGTGCAAATGAGGCTGTGGGTTTTATTTTAGGGTTTCATTTTGCCCTAATTCAACTTTGTGACTTTTGTCACATTAATTTAAAATTCAAAGCCTTAGCTAATGCCTTGACCCCTTCTTTCTTAGGTCAGGCTCTTTTTCATGCCTTCATTCTTTTATGATTTTTGAAGAAAATCAAGTATCAAAAGAAAAATATCATATGCTTATCAAAGTTCATCAAATCAAAACCCCATATTACTATGTAAATCTTTGTAGGAAAGTATATTCCTTCTAATTTTTGAATAGTTTTGAAATATGCTTACAATGTAAACAAATGATAAAGTGATAATTTATAAATTACTTTATTATTTCATCATGAAATACAAGAAGATTGAGCAACTCCATAACAAATAGTGAAGTAATCCATAACAATTACTTTACTATTTGTCCTAATTAAATGCCTTCATCCCCAAAATATGCAAAATCAGAAGGGAGAGACAGCTAATGTGCTTTTGAAGTCCTCAAATCATGCAGAGTTAAAAGTGGAATGCAACAGGGGTTTTGAGTCTCATTTTCAGTTGGTGGAGTCTTTTTAGGAACCTTTTAGGGTCAACCATCATGCAGAATGAGTTTGACCACTTGAGATTGCAATTTACATAAGTTATGAGGCCTCATTTTTAGGCTTTTCTTCTTTTTTCATGAGAGGGATTTTAGGGAGATATTTTTACTTCCAGTTAGCTGTTAGTGCCACCTTTTGGCACTTTGGAGTTATCTTTTGTATATATTGGAGAAAAACTTACTTTTTTTCAATTCTTGCCTTTTTGCTGTCTTGTGCATTACAGAGAGAAGAAGTGTTTGTAACTCATTTTTTAGATTTATACAATACAACAGGTTACAGGTTATCTTTTTTGCCTTTTATGCAGATTTTCCTTCATTTGCAATAAGATCAAGTATTTACCTTCTCAATTGTGATGTTTTATGAGTGATTGGATGAAATTTTATTATGTTTTAATATCAAAAACTTTAAATCTTTGTCTCATTCATACTTGCATGCATTCAAAGCAGTAAAAAAAATCACAGGTCTTAGGTTGTGTACTGGAATAATCTTTTCTTCCATGTTGTGACAACCCAATTTTCCTTCAAGGGAAAGTTTATTCAAGCCTTAGAATAATTTTTTTGGTCAAATTGCCAAATTGATCTGTGTGGATAGATATTCTGAAAGTCGTTGTGAATCAGGGCTGCATGTTTCTATCATTTAGGTGCAACACCACCCATTTAAATTCCACTTTTAGTATATCCTTTAGAAAGCCTTTTAAACCTTTTCCTACAAAGTAATTAATTTATTAGAGAATCAGAAGGGAACCAACCCATAATCTGGAGGTTTACTTTCAGCATAGGGTACCCACTACCTAAAAGTATTCAAATGTTACACATGATTGCTGAGCTTTCTAGCTTTGCATAATGTGTGCAATCCTAGTCGATAACAAGGATCAGAGAGGAGTGGTTGAAAGTAAGATCCCTCCACCATGCAATACAACAGATGTCCTTATAGACCATAGCCATGATGTCTGGTACCCAAGCATAAACTCTGCCCTGCTCAATGCCCTGTATAATTGGTGCCCAACACCATCTCAAGCGAGTTGAGGCCTTGTCTGTAGATAGTCTCGATACAATCAAACCAATCAGGAACTTTCTCAAGTGAGGAATGCAAAGTCATGGTATGGAGGTGAGATGAAATTGAGTCTAATCCTTGGGGTGACTCACCCCCATAATCTGTACCCAAGATGTCTTGCCCTTGAAGGACTCGTTAGCTAGTAGAACAAGTGGGTGTCCTCTCACAGGAACTCCTAGAATGCGATACACATCATATAGAGTGATGGTCCACTCTCTTGAAACTTGATGAAACCTGAAAGTGTTCTTGTCTACATCCTGTTGGTGCCCAACTAGGGTTAGGGTTTAAAGCTTGAGCATTAGCAAGTTTTTTCATTCAAACCCTGAAAATTCTAAGTCCTAAGGTCTTGCACTTTAATCTTTTAAATTTTGAGTTGACCTCCTGTGGCAGGTTCCCAGTTGTGTAGGTTGTGACTTAAGCCTTTTTATTTGTAGAATGACAAGCCCCTATTGCATAGTGTGACCTTCTTTTCCCATCACGAATGCCATACTGGTGTGATCAAATACATCGGCGTCCCATTTTGTGTTTTCCCTAATGGCCGATGGAGATACAAGATAAAATGTACAAGATGGTCTTCAGTATGACAATGCATATCGACAATCAAGCTAAAACTTTCTCTAACATGTCGATGAGGAAGAAGTGATACATTAGAGTCAAAGGACCATGTGGTGGGGTCCACGGTTGTATGCGTTTCAGGTTTGTATGTGGCATTTGGGTACATTCATGGAATATTCCATCGCAGATTCTACAGTTGTATCAAAAGGTTTGTATGTTGTGTTGTATATTTAAATATATAATGCGGATTCCAAAAAGGTTTCAAATCAGGTTGAAAGCAGTGGTTTGACCCATAGGTATGCAGCAAAAAACTTTGTATGTATATTGTGTTGAATAGTTAAAATATACAACGGGTGACATACAAGGCAGATATACAAGGTGCGTTGTATGTATCTCCGACATACAATGGCGACATACATTCGTAACATACAAGGCAATGTGCAATGAGGGAAACATACAAAGAAAGATGCATGTCAAGTAGGACTCAAGGCCTGGGGCCCACCAGTTGTATATCCGCATTGTATGTTTGCACATACAAGCCGATATACAAAGGAAAAATATACAACTCAGACCCGAAGGAGAAATCAAGTGTAGTGAATAAAATCTCAGGTCCGTGGCTTGTATATTGCGTATTGTATATATGCAATGTACATTGTGATATACAAAGGAAACATACAAGGCGGACTCGATTGTGATTGTGATTTTTTTATAAAGATTTGGGGTCCGTGCCTTGTCTATGTGTGATTGTATGTATATACAATCTAATGTACAGCAACAGATGCATAAGAGGAGACAATGGTCCCTATAACTCAGAGATGCATTTTCTCAGCGACGGAGGACCAATCAAAGGCTGCCATGTGTCCATAAATGTTGTATGTATATGCTTTTGCATATACAAGGATTTAAGAGGCAATCAAGGTGGAAAAGGTAGAAATGTATGTTTGTGTTGTGGAATAGTCAGCGATAAAGGGAAAAGGTGCCCGCGTGGCACATTCTAATTGGTCAGCAATTGTTCCAAGTGATCTGAGGCCGTAGATCTCAATGGAGGGAAAAGAAATCAACAGCTATGTTCAAATTGTTCGAAGGTGAGGGTTTTCCCATGCATCTATAGTAGCATTCATGGCGGGAAAATTTGCAAGGCACGCTGCTTGCTACGTTTCCAAGGCCGCGAGTTGGTATGCCATTAATGGTAGATGTTACAGAAGTATGGTTGAAGGAATGGATGGACCAACTACCTGATCGAAGAGGGAAATCCCTAGGTGGCAGAGCGGGTCTCGAGTTCAACCACTCCCGGCCTCTCCTTCTCCCTGCTACATTGAATATTTTGAGCACCATTCTCTAGTGCAATGTATTTGGCAAGATTTTGAAATGCCTTGTAATTAATTGCTGAGTGCACAGCCTTGCTGTATATAAGCAAACTGTGTTACTCATTTTGTGGTTGTTGAAAACTGGACAAATTTTGGTGCTGTGATAAGATACAACTTTGTTGGTGGCTCTGTTTTGGGTGTCTTGTGAGTTTATGAATCATATGTTGTATGTTTTATGCATAGGTCTACTGGTTTCATGTTGATTTAAATGAGTAATGCTTCATTGCATGTATTCTGTTATTTGTCTCCAAATTGAATATTTTCTTCTTCTCAATCTAAACAGCTAAGGGGTGTTTAAGATTCTAGGATATGGGTTTGCTATGTTGAATGCTTGATCTTTTACTTCTGCTCAAGGAGTAGATTAAATGTTTGGGGTTAAGTGTTAGGAAGAATACATTGTAGTAAGGATGTTTGTAAGTAGAGATAACTCAATACTTAGTTTTGGGAGGTATCTGTAAGGCAGACACTAAAAAATCCCCTTGAAACCTAGTTATTGATCCAAGTCTATGTAATCATTCACATGTGTATGTCTATTGACTCTGAGCCCTGAGATAGGGACCAGTCTGGTCTTGTATTGAGGTTACAACCCAAGGTCCTAGTTTTGCATCCAGAATACAAAATACACATCTAAACCTTTAGGACATTAAAAGTAGTTTTAGGATCAAAATCCTCTGATTCACAACTAAGCATAGGCCCAAAGCTAGCCCCTTTGCACTTATTTCATAGTTTTGGTCTGCATAAGAGAGGATTTATCTGCTTTGTGTCAACATCCCACCAACCTTACAAGCATATTTCATGGATGTTGAATAGGGAATACCCCTCTTGGTTTTGTAGAGCCTAAAGAAGAACAGGAGATATTTATAGAGTCTATCTCCTGTATTGTTGGCCCCTGGCCTAGAAATCCTGTTGATCATTGATGGCTACTTTGTAGGGATGACTAGGGAGCATCTAGTTGGATTGAGAAGCAACAGATTTGGTGACTCCGCTGGGGACTCATTGAAGTGAAAGTTTTATTTTGTCATCCCTGGTGAATCTTTGTGTAAGAACCCTGTTTTAAAAAAGAATTAATTCCTAGTTATAGGTGGTGACTCCGAACAAATCTCCCAACTGGTAAAGTGAAATTTGTATGCAAGGGAGAAGATCCCTGCATAATCCTTTGCTTGAAGAATTACCCAGAAAAATGATGTATAGGAAAAAAGGGACCGTTCAAGCCGGTCAAGAAGGTTCTCTCAGCCCTAGAAATCATGATAGTACCCAAGATAATCTAGGATCTTCAGAGCGGACATCACCTTATTTTTCAAACATAGAAGCTGAAATCTAAAATGTATATAAAAGGCAACAAGGTGTTAATTTGAGAATGAGATCAGAGGTGTTTTAGGAACGGCCTTTCTTCGATTCCCCTGACAGATTTGAAGAAGCTGAATCCCCAAGGGATGATGGTGATGACCAAAATGGAAAGGGACCATCCTCTTCTATGCCCAAAGAGGAAGAATTAGCTGAAGAAATCAAGAGCTGACGGCTGAATTAGAATATTTGTAGGCTATGAAGATTAGGGATGATATGAGACAAAAGGTACAAGCTCTAAGAACTGCTCAACATGATTCAGTCCCCACCCTTGATAATGCAAATGTGCTGAGAAACCAACAAAGAAATGAAGCTCAGAATCAACAAAATGATCAGAGACAAAATACAAATAATGTTAGGGTACCATTGAACAATGTAAGAAATTAGAATGCTAATAGGAATGCAAATGTTAATCAGTTTGGTAGACAACCTATGCAACTGGACAGATTCAGACAACTAGTTTTTAATGGTATTCCTGGTTACCCTAATCCCATTGATAAACATGTGAGACCTCAGATACCAAAGTTTTCAAGAAATAATGTTGTGTCAGGTGAAGATCATTTGAAGGCTTTTCAGAATGTTATGGACAACTTTGAGGTTGAACATGAAGATGTTTTTATGAAATTGTTTATGCAATCTTTAGTTGATGAAGCTAAGAGTGGTATAAAAATCTGCCTGACTAGAGTATCTCATCATGGGATGATTTTAGAAGAATTTTTAAAGAACAATATGGTGATAAGACTGATCCCAATTTTTTTATAAATGAATTCACTAGTATTACTAAGGGGTCAAATGAGCTTGTTGCAGATTTCAATGCTAGGTTCACTAGAGTGTTGAACAAATTACCACATCACATGAGGCCTAATGAACCAATGTGCATGGTACTATACATAAATGCTTTTGATGCCAAAACAACTTATGGGTTAAGAGATAAAGGTCCTGCCAACCTCAAGGATTCTTTTAGAATTGCAACCAACATTGAGAACAATAGGAAAGCATTTGGTAAAACAAACATAAGGGATGATGTAAAGATTCTGCAAAATCCAAATAATAAGTCTTAGAATGCTCAAGGTAATGCATCTACTTCTGAAGAAAAATTAGATAAATTGACAAATGTTGTTAAGGACCTGAGTTATAGACTTGCTAAGAATGAAAAAGGGATGGGTCCTGAAAGGCAGGTTTACCAGAGACAATAGAAAAGACCATCATTGCATGATATGCCATATAACACTAACTGGCATAATGGTAGACTTGTTCTTCCAAATAACAACACTAATCAAAGAGCTCAAAATGTTAAGTAGACTCCTGATCCTTTGAAGAAAGCTGTTAATATTGTTGATGATACCCCTTGGTGCATAATTTGTCAAATGCCTCATTCACAATCACAATGCATGATTGCTCAATCTTTGTATAATAATGTTGTTGCCTGTGATGAATGCAATGAGTCGCATTATATGGAGGATGATAATGTAAATATGTTGTCCACAAATGGAGAGCATTCTTCTTATGGTGCTGATGAAAGCACAAGTTATGGGATTCAGATCTGCCAGCAGATGTCATGTGATGAGGACGATGAAGATAATTATGCTTATGCTCAAGACTCACGCATCCTTCTAAATAAATTGAGGCCTTCTGATGAAGAGATTAGAGCTCTCACAGTAGCTATAGTGGCTCAGGTCAGAAGCAACTATAATCTTAGAGGTAAAGCTCAGGCAGGTGATCCACATCAACCAGAAGATACTTTTGTGAACCAGCCAATGCATAATCATAAAGGCGCTGAACCACATAAGACAAAATGAAACAATAATAAGAAAAATTTCAAGCAAAAAATAGGTCATGATTCTCAAAGACCAGATAGTGAAGTTCCCCAAAATGAGGGTCAAAATAAAAATTCTCAGGTCATGGATGACAGTCAAAAGACCACTAAAATCAAGGCTAGATCAACGCAAGATAGAAATAAAACTACAATTCAAGCTACAACTATTATGCAAAATTATGCTCCCTTTGATATATCTCAGGTTTTATCCCAGATAAAGATCTTTGTTCCATTGATGGAGATGATGAAAGTTGATGAATACAGAAATAAAGCATTGTCCCTAATTTCAGGAGTAGCTTGTCAGGCTGAGCAGAATGTTGAGACTCAGGGTAGGAAACAAGCCATATGTATTGATGAGGATGAAGTCCCAGAAGTCTATCTTGGGATGACAATGACAAAATGCCCTTCACAAGTTGAACCATTTTATTTCTCCCTTGTTATCAATGGAAAAGTGATCAAGAATTGTATTCTTGACTCAGGAGCATCAACAAATATTATGCCTCTAGCTATCATGCAACAAGCTGGATTGAAAATAGACAAGGCATGTGGAAAATTCTATGCAATGGATGCTAGGGAGGTACCACTCATTGGAATCATGAAGGATGTGGACTTCATGCTAGTAGCATATCCAGAAAAGACATACAGGATGAACATAATAGCGGTTGACATAAAGCCACAATATGGTATGCTGTTGTCAAGAAGATGGGCAACATTGATTGGAGGAAGTATGCAGCTAGATTTATCATATGCCATGATCCCAATGAATGGTAGAGATGTCAAATTGGTTAGAGAAGAGAGATCACTAGAGACAGTTGAAGATCAGGATTTAGAAGAGCATATCTATTTTGTGGATACTGACTATGATAATTTCAGAGTTGTTTCAGATGATCAGGGGAATAAAAAGAGGGATTTTTGCATTCAAGAACTGGACCAACAGGGTCTCTGGACTATGTATTTTGATGGAGCTTGTTCAAAGAAAGGTTCTGGTGCTGGAGTTGTGTTTTTGTCTCTAGCAGGTAAACTTCTAAAATTTTCTTGTTAAAATTTGCCTACACAAATAATATTGCAGAATATGAAGCTCTGCTACTAGGACTGAATGTTGCTTTGAAGCATGGGATTAAAATGCTAAGAGTGTTTGGAGATTCAGAGTTAATTGTATCCCAGGTAAGAGATAAGTATGCTTCAAAAAATAAAAGGTTAAAACAGTATAAGCATGCTGTATAGGATACAATTGAATTGTTTGATGCATTTTCAATAAATTGGATAGAAAGATCAAAGAATGTCATGGCAGATTTTTTGGCTAATGTGGCTATAAGGCTAGATGATATAACTTTGTCTAATGTTACCAATGTTGAGGTTAAACTTAGACCTATAGTACCAGATAATATATGCAGTTGGCAAGTGTTTGATGATGATAGAGATTTGATGAAATTTCTGCACTGCATAGATGAATATGAGAACCAAGAGATTGATTTTTAGAATTTTGTAGAGGTTGTGGATGGAAAAGAAACTCTTATGGGGAAAGAAGTAATTTAGCTTAAAACAAATAAACTCCCCAGAGGACTAGTTGCTTTAGAAAGAGCATTTGACAATAGAGACCAGTTTGTTACTAAGGCATCTCCTACAAACAAGGATGACCTAGAGGAGATAAACTTGGGGACACACCAGACCCCCAAAAAGGTATATATTGGCAAACAGCTCAAGCCACACATCAGGAGTATGTTGATAGCATTATTGAATAAATACAAGCATGTCTTTGCATGGTCATATGAGGACGTAAAAGCTTATAGAGAAGATTTATTCCAGCATGAGATTCCTTTGAAGCCTGGAGCCAAGCCATTCAGACCGAAACAAAGACATATTAATCCAACTTTGGCTCCAAAGATGTAGTAAGAGCTTGTAAAGCTTAGGGAGGCTAGAATAATTGTACCTATCAGGCACTCAACTTGGGTGTCCAATCTTGTCCCAGTTAGAAAGAAAAATGGTGATATAAGACTCTGTGTGGATTTTAGAAATTTGAATGTATCTTCTTTAAAGGATAATTATCCATTGCCTAACATGGAGGCTATGTTGCAGAAGGTAACTGGTTGTGAGCTTTTATCCATGATGGATGGATTTTTAGGATACAATCAGGTGAAGGTAAAAGAGTCTGAATAATACAAGACTGCCTTCACCACTCCATGGGGGACTTATGTATATGTAAGAATGCCATTTGGACTAACAAATGCAGGTGCTACATTTTAGAGGGCCATGGATGTTGCTTTTGTAAGATTGATTGACTCAATTTTGGCTGTATACTAGGATGATTTAACTGCCTATTCAAAAAAAGAGGAGCAACATTGCATGCACCTGGAGTAAATTTTTATTAGAGCATTGGAATATGGCATTTCACTTAACCCAAAGAAATGTGCTTTTGGGGTAGTAGAAGGAAAACTGTTGGGACACATTGTTTTCAAGGATGGAGTTAGGATTGATCCTGAAAGGGTTGCTACAATTGACAGAATTCAAATTCCTAAAACAGTGAAAAGTATTCATCCTTTCTTTGGGCAGATAAATTTTGTTAGAAGATTCATTCCCAACTTTGCAGAAATTACAAAGGATATTTCTAAAATGTTGAAGAAGGGTGAAACTATCAAATGGGGAGATGAGGCAACTAAATCATTTCAAAATATCAAAGAAGCTTAAAGATGGCTCCTGTGTTGAAATCTCCTGCTTTTTCTAAGCCATTTCAGTTGTTCTCATTTCCCTCTTTTCACATTATTGTTGCATGTTTATTATAGAAAAATGAAGATGGTTTTGAGCAACCTATTATTTTCTTGAGCATGTCATTGCAGGCAACTGAGCTAAAATATGATATCATGGAAAATCATGCGTATGCATTGGTTAGGGCAGTCAAAAGCTTTAGGCCATAATTAGTAGGGTCTCAGATAGTTGCATATGTGCCCCATGCAGCAGTTAAGGATATTTTCACTTAGCAGGAAGTGACAGAAAGAAGATGTAGATGGATAAACAAATTACAAGAGTTCAACATAGAGATACAAGTCACAAAATTGGTAAGGGGACAAGGTTTAGCTAAGATGATGATAGAATCAAATCTAGAGGCATGCCAGGTAAATGTGGTTCAGAAGGAAGTTGTTACTATGTCAGAATCTGAATGGTACAAGGATATTGTGTATTACTTGCAGAATTTGAATTGTCCTTCCCATCTCGCTGATAGTCAAAAAAGGACCTTAAAGTTGCATGCTGTCAAATACATAATTATGCAAGGAGAATTGTATTGGAAGAATCCTGATGGTGTACTACTTAAGTGTGTGGATGAAAATCAAGCTACTGAGGTTTTGAATGACACGTACAAGGGAGTGTGTGGTGGACACTACAGTACCAAGACCACAACTTACAAAATTCTTAGAGCAGGTTATTGGTGGCCACCCCTCTTCTCAGATGCACATAAAATGGTAAGAAAATGTGACCCCTGTAAAAGGTTCTGTATGAAGGTGCATTACCCCTTAGAACTGTAACTGTGGAAGCTCCATTCCAGCAATGGGGAATTGATTTTATAGGGGAAATTTTAAAAAAATCAAGTGAAGGACATAATTAGATTTTGGTTGCTACTGATTATTTTACTAAACGGATTGAAGCCATTCCAACTAAGAAAGGTACAAGCAAAGTGGTGATGGATTTTATTTTGGAATACATTATTATTAGATTTGGAGTGCTAGTCAAATTGGTCACAGACAATGCCATGTGTTTCAGATCTGGTGAATTTGTTAATTTTTGCAACAACTATGGAATTAGTTTGTCACATACATCACCATATCATCCACAAGGAAATGGTCAGGCAGAGTCAAGTAACATAAGCCTAATGAAAATCATCAAAAGGATGGTAGACAAGAACAAAAGGGCATGGGATTCAAAGTTAAAGATGGCAATATGGGCTAACCAGATAATAGTGAAGGAATCAATTGGAAGGTCACCTTTTGAGTTAGTGTATGGTGCACCAGCTAAGTTACCTGTGAACATCCTCTTGCCAATCTATAGATTCATACAAGAAAATGATAAAGAGGTTGAAGACTCAATGACTGAAAGGATAAATCAGCTGGTTGCATTGGATGAAATCAGAAGAGAGGCACACAAGACAAACATCAAGAAACAACAGAAGATGAAATATTTGTTTGATAAAAGAGCTATAAGAAGGAAGTTTCAGATAAGTGACTTGGTCCTTGTTTGGAATGCAAAGAGTCAGGATAAGGGCAAGCATGGTAAGTTTGAGCCCTTGTGGATGGGCCCATATCAAATCAGTAATATTCATGAAGAATATTCCTACTTTCTCTAGGCCCTAAATGGTGAACTACTGGAATTGCCTGTGCATGGTAAATTCCTTAAAGTTTTTTTCTCATGAATGAAATATCTTGTGTGCACACTGTAAATTAGATGTAAATGGTTTGTATATACCTTGTATAGTCAGTGGTGTTTTGCGTTTTGTGTTTTACCTGGTCTGCCCCAGAGTGGTCTGGTTCTCGCTGTAGCCTTACACCTACACGTCCCCAGTCAGAGCTTGTGTTGGTACCCAACTAGGGTTAGGGTTTTAAGCTTGAGCATTAACAGGTTTTTTCATTCAAACCCTAAAAATTCTAAGTCCTAAGGTCTTGCACTTTAATCTTTTAAATTTTGAGTTGACCTCCTGTAGCGGGTTCCCGGTTGTGTAAGTTGTGACTTAAGCCTTTTTATTCATAGAATGACCGGCCCCTGTTGCATAGTGTGACCTTCTTTTCCTGTCACAAATGCCATATCGGTCTGATCAAATGCATCAGCATCCCATTTTGTGTTTTCCCCGATGGACGATGGAGATACAAGATAAAATGTACAAGATGGTCTTCGGTATGATAATGCATATCGACAATCAAGCTAAAAGTTTCTCCGACAGGCCGATGAGGAAGCAGTAATACATCCAAGTCAAAGGACCATGTGGTGGGGTCCACAGTTGTATGTGTTTCAGGTTTGTATGTGGCATTTGGGTACATTCATGGAATATTCCATCACAGATTCTGCAGTTGTATCAAAAGGTTTGTATGTTGTGTTGTATATTTAAATATACAATGAGAAATATACAACACAGATTTCAAAAAGGTTTCAAATCAAGTTGAACGTAGTTGTCAGACCCAGAGGTATGCAGCGGAAATCTTTGTATGTATATTGTGTTGAATAGTCAAAATATACAACGGGTAACATATAAGGTAGATAGATATACAAGGCACGTTGTATGTATCTTTGACATACAATGGCGACATACATTCACAACATACAAGGCAATGTGCAATGAGGGAAACATACAAAGAAAGATGCATGTCAAGCAGGACTCAAGGCTTGGGGCCCACCAGTTGTATATCCGCGTTGTATGTTTGCACATACAAGCCAATATACAAAGGAAAAATATACAACCCGGACCTGAAGGAGAAATCAAGTGCAGCGAATAAAATCTCAGGTCCGTGGCTTGTATATTGTGTATTGTATATATGCAATGTACATTGTGATATATAAAGGAAACATACAAGGCAGACCCGATTGTGATTGTGATTTATTTTATAAAGATTTGGGGTCCGCGCCTTGTATATGTGCAATTGTATGTATATACAATCTAATGTACAGCCACAGATGCATAAGAGGACACAATGGTCCCAATAACTCAGAGATGCATTTTCTCAGTGACGGAGGACCAATCAAAGGCTGCCACATGTCCAAAAATGTTGTATGTATATGCTTTTGCATATACAAGGATTTAAGAGGCAATCGAGGTGGAAAAGGTAAAAATGTATGTTTGTGCTGTGGAATAGTCAGTGATAAAGGGAAAAGGTGCCCGCGTGGCACATTCTAATTGGTCAGCAACTGTTCCAAGTGATCTGAGGCCGTAGATCTCAGTGGAGGGAAATAAATCAACAGCTATGTTCAAATTGTTCAAAGGTGAGGGTTTTCCCATGCATCTATAGTAGCATTCATGGTGGGAAAATTTGTAAGGCACACTGCTTGCTGCGTTTCCAAGGCCGCGAGTTGGTATGCCATTAATGGTAGATGTTACAAAAGTATGGTGGTATGGATGGACCAACTACCTGATCGAATAGGGAAATCCCTAGGTGGTGGCACGGGTCTCGAGTTCAACCACTCCCGACCTCTCCTTCTCCTTGCTGCATTAAATATTTTGAGCGCCATTATGTGGTGCAATGTATTTGGCAGGATTTTGAAATGCCTTGTAATTAATTGCTGAGTGCACAGCCTTGCTATATATAAGCAAATTGTGTTACTCATTTTGTGGTTGTTGAAAACTGGACAAATTTTGGTGCTGTGATAAGATACAACTTCGTTGGTGGCTTTGTTTTGGGTGTCTTGTGAGTTTATGAATCATATGTTGTATGTTTTATGCATAGGTCTACTGGTTTCATGTTGATTTAAATGAGTAATGCTTCATTGCATGTATCGTGTTATTTGTCTCCAAATTGAATGTTTTCTTCTTCTAAATCTAAACATCTAAGGGGTGTTTAAGATTCTAGGATATGGGTTTGCTATGTTGAATGCTTGATCTTTTACTTCTGCTCAAGGAGAAGATTAAATGTTTGGGGTTAAGTGTTGGGAAGAATACATTGCAGTAAGGATGTTTGTAACTAGAGATAACTGAATACTCAGTTTTGGGAGGTATCTGTAAGGCAGACACTAAAAAATCCTCTTGAAACCTAGTTATTGATCCAAGTCTATGTAATCATTCACATGTGTATGTCTATTGACTCCGAGCCCTGAGATAGGCACTAGTCTGGTCTTGTATTGAGGTTACAACCCAATGTCCTAGTTTTCCATCCAAAATACAAAATACAGATCTAAACTTCAAATCTAAACCTTTAGGACATTAAAAGTAGTTTTAGGATCAAAATCCTCTGATTCACAACTGAGCATAGGCCCAAAGCTAGCCCCTTCGCACTTATTTCACAGTTTTGGTCTACATGAGAGAGGATTTATCTGCTTTGTGTCAACATCCCACCATCCTTACAAGCATATTTGATGGATGTTGAATAGGGAATATCCCCCTTAGTTCTGTAGAGCCTAAAGAAGAAGAGGAGATATTTATACTGTTGGCCCCTGGCCTGGAAATCTTGTTGATCATTGATGGCTACTTTGTAGGGATGACTGGGGAGCATCTAGTTGGATTAAGAAGCAACACATCCCAATAAGTCAAAATATCACAACAAATGTGTTCCATAGGATGTATAATTGGCACATGGCAAACCCTAGCCAAGCCTTCTCTCCTCAGGATAGCAAGCTCATTAGGGGTCAAGGTGGAATACATCTCTAAAAGCCATAATTTCTCAAGTTGGCATTCCAACGTATCCTCATAGCTTGCCAATTAGAAAATAACTTTAGATTATATCTTGTCAACTCGGAAAACCCCTAAAAATCATAAAACTTGTAGAAAATTTCACAAAAAGCGTATAATCCATCAAAATTGCAATAAACATACGAATACAGTGTTCAAATTAAATGAAAAAAGAGTGAAGTAAACATTAGAAGACATCAAATTTGATTCAAAATTGATCTATTAGGGTCACCCCTTTCATCAGACCAGATCTCCCCTGGGCGACCCTATTGCTTAGTAGAATCTCCCCTAGGTGACCTACTTGGTAAAAGGAGTGACCCTATGTAGCTATCCCCCAAATGAAAAATACTCTAAAAACCTCATTTCTTAGCTGATTTCAAGAAACAAAAAACTAGAACTACTCTAAATAGTGAAACAAAAACAATGCAACAGAAAGGATCACAAAAAATGGACAATTTCAAGAGGTTATTCACAAAATACAACCTACGGTTTAGAGAAGGGTTTTTCACTATTTGCATACCTAATTCTCAGTGGTAGAAGAAGAGGCATCCATCTTCGCGATCTCCTCGGTGATATCTACCCAACGGCTGCTCACATAATCGATTCCGTCACCGATTCACTCGAATTTCACTAATTTGCTCACTCTTTCTCTCCCTTAGCTTAGTTTTCCTTATGCATTTTTTATTAGTTTTTACTTTTATGCATCTCTCGTGTGCTCATTTTGCATGCATTCATTCCTACATGTCTCACTGACAAATACAAACAACTAGCCAAACTCAAACGATCTATGGTATGTTCATCATTTTAGTTTTCATTACTCATTTTGATATATTTAGATGCTAGACTAATACTACTTATTGCAGGTACAATTGTGGGAAAATAAACAACAGGTAAGGCCTAGTTCGGGGATTGGTACCTACCCTTCATGTAGACTAATGTTCCTGAGGGGGAAAATATGTAAGCACCAAAATTGCGCACAACCTCTACGAGGACCCCTTTGATGACTCACATCTTTGTCATGTACATGTAAGCATAAAAAAACATCCCCTCAGTAGCAATTCTCTTGGTGACTTGTGTCTTTCTTCCTCCTTGTGTTGTTTTCCCTTTGTCGTTTTCTCTCTCTTTGCTTTCGACAATTTTTTGATACTTGTCAATTTGCGTTTCCTGTGCTTTTGACCCTATCCCTAAGCCTTGTATGCATCTTGTAGGTGTGTTTTCAACTTTCCCCAATGTTTTTCATCCATTCCCACCCCTAGAAGCCTTTTAGAGGTCCTCCCTAGCCATCTCCAACTTTTAGTTTTTAGTTTCTTTCAACCAATCCAAATCTCCCCCTATTATTTCTAGATCTCCCCTGGGAGATCCTACTTTTGCAAGTGGAGATTTAGATTTTCACACATGAGTAGCCTATTTCCGATGGTAGATCCCGTCCTTTTCACCTCCTCTATCATCTCCAACCATGGATTTTTACCCAGGTGCCCTCCTTTGAGGTTCACCCCCAGGTGACCTTGATTGGTGAAAGGGGCAACCCATGGGTGACCTTGTCATGTTTCCAATCACGAGTTCACTTGATTTTCTAGCTCAAAATAGCTCCATTTTTGCCCATTTTCTTCTTGTTTGTATAGAATTTCGTGCCAAAGCTAGAGCTAACTATTTCATGCACCCACATGCATAATTAGCTCTATTTCATAATTAGTTATCAATTCATGCATTCCCATGCATTCCTCTTTCTTCACTTCTTCTTGAGTGATAAGCTTTTACTGGGTAGATCAGTCCAATTTTAGCCCAGATCATTCTTGTGTCTTCTAAGTTAACTCTTCAATCAAATTGAGTTAACTCTTCTTCTTCACCTCTCATCCCTTCTTCTAACCTATAAATAACCCCCTTTCTCAAGCACAAAGGGAGTCAATTTCATTTGTGCACACAACTCTTGTAGGTTATTGCTATCCAAATCAAGCATTCTCATGCTCATACAGAACATAGGCACCTTTTTCTTTTATTTGTTGTCTCATCTATCTTTTATACAAGCTTGTTTCACATCCATACGTTGCTCACACCACAAGTCACAATACTCATCAAGCTCTCATTGAGCTCTTTTCAAAGCTTCAAATCTTCTTTTGCTTCTCTTTTCTTGTTGTCACCAAGAGGATCACCTCGTTGCTACAAGAGGATTAGAGGTTACTAATACAAGGATATCTAAGGGTCGTGGAGGCTCATGCATCTCCAGGTTCCTTCATGCTTTTTTAATTTCATAGTAATTAGATAATCAAAACTTTGCTCTTGGGATAAGTAAATACATGTTGCTTTTTCCTTGATAGGCTAAGTAGATTTGCATTGTTAAATTAGTTTCCCTTTCCAAAGTTCATAGATTAAAAGCAATTTCCTTTCTTAGATTAGATTGATCCACATATTCAGAAAACAAACAAAAAGATAGAGTACATTGCATTAGGTAACTTCATCATAGCTTGCATACAATTTCTAATTCCTAAATTAAGAAAAAACACTTTGATTTCCAAAAACATAAAAAAGCACAAAAAGATGTTTTACACTCATATAGGCTTGCATTCATATATAAAATTCAAAAAGAACAAAAACATTAGCAACATAGAAGGTTCACACAACCCTTGGTCCCAACACAAGGTCAACTTTAGTCAAACATTGGTCAAAACCCTTGGTTTCATCACAAGGTCCAACAATGTCAAACCTTAGGTCACACAAACCCTAAGTCAAAACCCTAGGTCAAGTCAAGGCTAGCTTAACCAACTCTCTCTTGTCTCAGCTCATGAATGTGCCTTGGACTTAGAGGTGAGTAGGTGATGGTAATCCTCGATGAGATAGAGGAGATCCACCCTAGACAATAGCAAGATCAACTAGTCATACAATAACAAGAAGAAGAATATAGACAACTCTTGATCCAACAAGCAATCATCCAACAACACGAACGACAATAAAACATCAATGAGACTAATAGTCAACCCACACAACGGTGGAACATCAAAAACCCAAATAGGAGAATAGAGACTAGTGAACCTTCGAGTCATATAGTTATCTTTACAACCATGGTCACAGCACACCGCATTCAAACAAGAACACAACAACATAGGCCCCAGGACTGACCGATCCCTCTCTGCAAAGTCTAGCTCTCCAATGAGAAAGACCACCCCCGTGTCTCACCTCTTCTCGACTGGCTACTTCTATGAGAGCGAGAGTAATGCAGAGGTTCACCTCGTGGCAAGGAGATAAGGTCTCTGTGCATGCCAAAGCTAACTCAACTGCTCCCGAGGCCACCAAGTCATGATTTTGAGCGTACAGTGACATCTAAGATGGTGTTTCTTTCTACATCATACACTTTTCTATTAAAAATATTATAGGCTTGTGCACAAACCAAAATTAGTTTTGAGCTTTGCACTAAAGAAGAGAATCCAACTACATATGCCAACCTTGATTATGCTAGAATCCTTGCTCTAGGTGTTGGTGCATCTCCAAAGACATCTTACTAGAACTTATTTTGGTTCACATGTACTAAATTTGTATCTGTTATGGCTTAGACTATAAAGGTAATTGTTGTCACTTGGATTTGCACCCTGTGTTGAAGTGCTTTTGCAGCAACAATCCAATGAAACATGGGAGTGATTTCCAGGTGTGGGACCTTGCAAAGGAAATCAAACCTCCAGAGAAGGCTAGTTCCTTCCTTTGAATATCCATTTAGAGTAGACTAAGACTAAACCTAATCTAATCACCATTGAGAAAAGGGGAAGAAGGAGAAACTGAAAATAGAAAGGTGATCCACTAGGTTTGAATGAAGAACACTCACAGAGCTAAAATGCACAAAATAGCCCAATATAGCTCATAAACTCACACAAAGCTTATAGATTTTAGTAGAGAATAGAATAAGATTGCAAGGAAATAAGCATTCACAAACAAACTAGTTCTAGATTACACAAAGCTAGAGACAACATGAAAAGGTAAAACAATCAATATGTATTGATCAAAAGACATGGTTACAATAGAAGAGGGTTCTGTTTGGAGCATAAAAATAAGTTTCTATATCTAACCCTCATTGTATTGATTTTTCATCTATTTATACCATTTCATTCATTGACCTAAGTCACTTACTACAATAAATTTGCCCCATGGGCCTATCAGAAGATATTTTTGCAAAATGAATGTCTATCTGCAAAACATAAATGCTGAAAATATCAGTGATTTTTTAGTGGCTATTATTTGCCAATTGGCTAATAGTTGAAATTGGGGATTCAAAATTTGGCTAATAGTACAAGCTATAATGCAATGTGAATTGCCACATTTTTACAAAAAAATATTCTAGTCCTATCTAAATCGCTAGAACATTTATTTTATTAAACTTTTAAACTCAAAGATTCACCACAATATTCGATACCTGATTAGATTAGATTCGCCTAAATTTTATAAGTTATAGTAGAAAATGAAATTAATTTGCTAATAATATTATATAATTATTGGTTACTTTAGGGCCATATCGCCAATTTTTAATCACCACCATTGATTTTATTTATAATCTAATGATTGGGGTTGTATTCCATGGGTTAAAATGTACCCATAAAGCTCCAATGCCCATTGAGCCCAAAATTGTATTTGGGTCGTTGATCTCAATTTATAATCTAATGGTTGGGGTTAAATTTCGTGGGTCAAATTGTACCCATAGAGTTCCAATGCCCATGGGGCCTGAAACTGCATTTAGGCTATTGATCTCCATTGAGATCAATGACCTAAATGCAATTTCAGGCCCCATGGGCATTGTAGCTTCATAGGTACATTTTGGCCCATGGAATAGAACCCAAACCATTATATTATAAATAAAATCAAGGGTGGTGAAAAATAATTTAGGACCGATTTAAAATATTCAATGTTTTACTTAAAATATTAAGGAATTATATACACAAGCACTACACCTTAAACTAGTCAATCACTACCACCCTCAGGCATTTACTTTTCCATAGGAATTTTTTTTTTGAAAGGAAGGATTCATGATGGTAATCAATGCATTTGCCTATTTTTTTGTCAAGATTCGCCAAGATTTTCTTCAAATTTCTTGTGATTTAAATAGATTCGCCAATAAAATTAATATTTTTTTTCAAAAAAGGAAAGATTTGCTAGGATTTTATATCTTTTTTTAGGGGGGAATTCTTAAAGTTATCACTGGAAAATATCCTGAGGGTGAAGAAGCTGGGAAATATCTGTTTCCTTGAATACAATTAGATGATTCATCTACCTGCAACAATTTAATGCACAACTACCTCTAGCTGGGCTGATCTAATTCTGTAGTAATGGTAGCTGAAGAAGATAGACATTTCAACTATATATTCCTACCAAAATTCCTTCATAAAGCTTTTATAACACTTTAAAATATTTTAACTTAAAAAATATTTTAAAGCTTTACATTAAATTACAAGATGTATTTTCATTTTATTTCACTTTTCTTCAAATTCTGGCTCTTATTTTGCTTTATCAGCAAAATCTCTCTTTTGCGAACTTGTCCTGCTTCTATCTTTTCACTTTCCCCTTTAGTCAGCAAAATCACCTTTTCGCAAACTATCTTTGTTTCTTCCTTTGTCAACAATTTCCAACTTTCACAAAATTCTTTATCTTAGATTCTTTTTATTTTTTATTAGTGATTTCTTTATTTTAAGAACTTTGCTTTGTTCTTACCTTTTTACCTTTATCGGCAAAGTTCCACTTGCAAAGTTCCACTTTCACGAACTTCCCCTTGCCTTTGTCTTTTCTTCTTTATCCCTTTAGTCAATGAAAATTGACTTCCGTGAACTATTCTTAGCCAACTCTCTCTTTCTTTGTTACTTTTCCTCTTTATCGACAAAGTTTCATTTCCACAAACCAAGCTTGCCTCTTGCCTTTTTCTTATTCTTCAGTCGGTGATTTTCCCATTTCTCAAACTTGGCTTGTCTTTGCTTTTTCCTTCTCGACAAAACCTTCACTTATCAAACTTTTCCCTTTTTGCCTTTTACTTTGGTTGGCAATTCGCCTTTATCGATGAACTTAGGAATTTATGAACTAGTCGGTGAGTTTTACATTTTACTGATCTGTCGACCTCTTTTATCTTTACTTTTGCCTTATCAGAAAAATACCCATGTCATGAACTTGCCCAACTTCAACTTTGGCCTCCTCCTTTATCAATGAGATTTCATTTTTCAAACTTGGTCGCTTTTGCTTTTGCCTTATCAACAAAATCTTCATTTATCAAACTCTACCTTTTTCGCCTTTTTTGCCTCTCTTTGTTGACAAAGTGCCCTTTTTACAAACCATTTTGTCTTCTTCTTTCTTTCTCTTCTTTACCTTTGTTGATGAATTGCCTTATCAGAGAATTTAGGAAAATTTGAACCATTTGGTGAGTTCAAACTTTCCCTGATCCGCTGATAGAGTGATTCTCTTCTTTTGCCTTAGTCATTTTTCAATTCCTCCTTTGGCCTCTCTCCCATCTGTCGGTAGTCCCTTTGATTAGCAAACTAGTCGGTCAACGAACCGACGGGTTTGTGAACCCGACATTTTATCGATAAAGACAATTTTTTTCCTTCCTTTTGCCTTAGTCACTTTTTTGACTTTCTTCCCTTCCTTAGTCAGTTGATGAACCAATCAGTTGGTGAACCAACGGGTTCTTGAACTTGAATTTTTGCTGACTAAGGTTGAAAAAACTAAGGCAAAAGACTTAGAAATTTTTGGGTTTTTTTAGGGGTTTTACACTCAGGATTTTTGGGGATTTTTACAAGGAAAACACCCTTACATGAAGAACATTGGGCACTTAACCAATTCAACAAGATTTTGAACATTTTCAAGCTTGGACTATTTTATTTTGGGAAGGGGAAATAGGTCAACATTTTGGTGACCTCTTAGGGATGTTTTCCTGCTAAACAAAGAATGAGTGGCCTTAAGCATCCATTGGATATAGAGTTAAAAGAGACTATAGTAGGCCAAAAACAACTGAAACCTTGCCTTTAAAACAACACCAAAAATGGAAACAAGGCCTGCATTCTCCTAATGAGAGTGTAGCCTGTGCAACAACACTTAGGGAAAAAGAAAAACTAAAGCAAGAACAAAAAAAATAGTATGTACAAAATCTCAGACCAACCCTAGAAGTAAGGCTTGAGATGGATCCCATTCACTGAGATCGGTAGAACTTCACTATCCAACCTTGAAAGATTGAAAGCATTGGATTGCTTATAATCGGTGATGATATATGGGCCACTCCAGATTGCATCAAAATCAGTATGGCCTCCAGGCTTGGCTTTGTCAGCATCCCACTTTAAAACAAGATCACCTTCCTTGGAAAATTAATCTTTGGTTTTCTTGTCAAAGTATTTCTTGGTTTGCTTCTAGTGTTCTTCTAATGTAGCCATGGATGACTGTCTTAGTTCTTCTAACTCAGTTAATTCAGCCATCCTTACCGACCTCACCATGCCAATGAAATCCAAGCCCCACTGTGAGAAAGGTTGATCTGCTTGAATAGGATGAAGTGGGAGGGCTTCCAATCTTTTCTTCCAAGCAAAGAGAGCACATTCTTTGCATTTTCTTACCCATACATGGGCACCATTGAATAATGTGGGCCAAAAGTAACCTGCCCTCATTATATTCATTGCTATAGCTCTTGTAGAGAAGTGGCCTCCAGCTGGACCAGCATGAAACTCATTGAGAAATCTATCCATCTGATCTTCTTCAAGGCATCTCAGCAAGAGTCCATCTAGATTTATTTTAAAGAGAACCCCATCCACCAAAGCATAAGGAGTGAACTACAACCTAAAATGTCTTATCTTAGTTCTATCCAATCCATAAAGGATATTCACCAATAGATAGGAACTTGGCCATGTCTGTTGTCCAAGAACTTACAGCTGCTGATTCAACTATAGGTTCTACCTCATTCAAGTGATAGGATGAGTTCACTTCATCCATAGTAGATTGAGCCAATTGTTCACATAATCCTCTGCCTCTAATCAACTTATTGCATTTGATAATAACATCATATTCTAGGATCTTTGTGACCCAACTTGCTCTCTTTTCACTGATTTCAATTACCATTTTATAGTCTCACACTAGGATGAGAAACTAATACTTTGATATGTTTATTTGCAAGCATATATCTAAACTTTTTTAATGCTCTTACAATGGCAAAAACTTGTTTTTCCATGGGACTATACCTAACCTCATAATCTTTCAATTTTTGACTGAAAAAGGCCAGGGGTTGTTCCATACCTTGGTCATTTTGTTGCATCAGAACAGATGCAATGTTGCTCTCTCCTCCATGGGCACAAAGGACAAAGTCCTCATAATTAGGATTCATGAGAGTAGGAGCTTGAACAATTTCTTCCTTTATCTTCTCAAAACCATCCTTCCCTTCCTTTGTCCACCTAAAAACAACATATTTTTTAAGCATTAGGGTTAGAGGTTTGACCAAACCAGCATAGTTAGGAATGAATTTCCTAACAAAATTGATCTGCCCTAGAAATGATTGCAGAGCCTTCTTATGAGCAGGTAGAGGAAGAGAAAGAAGAGATAAAGTTCTTTTCAGATTTATGGAGATCCCATCTTTAGACACTAAATGGATTATAAGCTTTCCCTAAGAGATAACAAAAATATATTTTTTGGGGTTTAGAGACACCCCAAACTCCCTGCATCTTTCAAAACCCTTCTCCAAATGCTCCATGTGATTTTCTCCTCTCTCAGAGAAGACTAATATTATCCAAATAAATTAGGATGAACTTGTTAATGAAGCCCCTAAATGCAATGTACGTTGCCCTCTGAAAAGTGGTGCCAACATTAGAGAGCCCAAATAGCATCTTTGCATACGCCATGGTTCCCCACTTAGTGGTGAATGCCATCTTGAATCTGTCCTCTTCCCTTACAAAAATCTGGTTATAACCAGAAAAATCATCAAGCAATGAGAACCTCTCTGTCGCTGCAACAGTTTGCAAGATTTGGCCCATGGATGGTAGAGGGTAGTGATCTTTTAGGGAAGCTTAGTTCATATCACAAAAATCCATGCACAACCTTATCTCACCATTTTTTTTCCTCATTGGCACTAAATTAGCTACCCAGGTGGAATACTTGATGGGGAAAATGATTTTGGCCTGAATAAGCTTGGCAATATCCTTCCTCATCAAAGGCTCTATCTTAGGATTTACAGGTTGTTGTCTTTGGTGGATAGGTTTAGAGTTTGGGTCAAGGTCTATGGTGTGTTGGACAACATTAGGGTCAAAACCCTTTAGGTCCTCATAGTTCCATGCAAAAACATCATTGTATTTCTCATAAAAGTGAATAAACTCTTGTTGTTCAGCATCACAACATATCTTTCCTAGCAATAAATCTTTTTCTTGGGTGATAGAAACAATTTTATAGTCATCCTTTTTGAATGTGATGTTCTTCTTCTTGCCCTTGATATCATCACTGTGGCTGAAAATAGCCTCAAGAGTGACCAAACCTTTAGGTAGCTTGTTTGTTTTCAATTGAATAATCTGATCACCATATCCTTCTTACAGCCTAGACTGCGTAGTTGATGAGAACTTAGCTTCATTTTGGAGAAAGTTTACAATTTGCTCATTATTGTCAAAAATTTGCTAGTTCACATCATTATCTAGGACTTAGGGCCTGACCACTATCTTGACATGTTGATCAGGGCCTTGAAAGAGGTTTGTGGGGGGAGAAAACTAAGCACCAAATGTGCCCAATTGGTCTGCCTCTGCATTTAACTTCCTTGGGATTGCCTATAGGTTGAGAGCATGAAAACTCTCAAATAGGTTTCAAACTCTGTGTCTATAAGTCTTACGAGCTGATTCTTTGTTGCATAGCTTTCCCTGACTTGGTTGACCACCATCTCAGTATCTCCAAAGATCCAAATGTCTAATTTTCTTCTTTTTATCAATCAATAGGCCATGTACCAATGCTTCATACTTTGCAAATTATTTGTGCATGAAAATTAGAGTCAATGAGTAAAATGTAATATTTTACCAGTCAAGGAGATCAGTAATACTCCTACACCAGCTCCATTTCTGCTCTTTACACCATCAAAGAACATTCTGCATGGGCCATTAGAATCATCATCTGGTTTTAATATAGAGGGGACTAAGGAATTCCCCTCATGAATCATGTAGGTGCCTAACTCAGTTGTCTCAGAGGTGTCACAAGGATCAAAATCAAAGTGCTCCTTTGCCCATTCATCAAGGAAAAGATCTAGGGTTGGAAGGGGTGAAGATACTGTCTCAAGAGACCCTGAATCATGCACTTCCTCACCCTGAATCATGTAATGAGGGTTCACCATGCTATGATCATAATTCTCTACATGATAATTTTAAATTGGTTCATCCTTAATGGTGAACCTTATGTCGTACCTCATCCTCGAAAGCATGTGAGACCAATTAGAAGAAAGGAAACCACCCACCTTAGTTGTGAAGTCTCTTGACAAGCAAATAGCAAAGAAGGGAGGAAGATCAATGACCGAGATATCTTGACTAATAGTCAAGTTTGGACATGCATGTAAGGTCAAATTGAGTCCTCTAATTATCCCAATAGTATTAACAGAAGTACTATCCGGCTGCAATACACCTGATGAAACATGGGTATATTTGATGCCTAATGAATCCACTATCTTCTTTGGCATAACTAAAATACTAGCCCCTAAATCAGACATGCAATTATGTACCAAGAATTTCCCAATGATTAGGGACAAGTAGAATGGGGATGGCTTCTTTGTTGGACCCCCTTGCTCTTCACTTGGTTGTACAAGGTTGACTAGGCCTTCTTCCTTCTGGACTACTGATTCTACTACTGGGAATTGCCTTTAGGCATCTTGCAACAAATCCCTTTGAGAGAGGATTAACAATGCATCCCGCATTAACACATTTAGGTTTGTTTTTTTCATTTGTTCTACAATATTTAGGGGAAAAGCTATTGTTTTGTGTATGGAAGGAATCCATGTTCCCCTCTTTGACTACTATATAGCTTGTTCAGGCACTTTTGGAGATGACAGAACCTCCTTTGTAGTAGCAGGCTTGCTGTTCTGAGTTGAATTCACAACACTAATCCCTTTTTATTTTAACACAAGTTCCTTTTGTAATATAGCAAGCGTGGGGTTATCTTCCAATTGTCCCTTTTTGGACCTTGTGTTATCTATAACACTACTTATTGGTACTATCACATTGTCCATAGGTTGGTTAACAACACATAAATCCTCAGGAGTCTAAAGCATTAAATTGGTATCAGAAGCAGCCTCATCTGGTACCTCAGGGTTCTGCTTCCAGCAATGATGCTTTCTTTATTTTAACACAAGTTCCTTTTGTAATATAGCAAGCATGGGGTTATCCTCCAATTGTCCCTTTTTGGACATTGTGTTATCTATAACACTACTTACTAGTATTATCACATTGTCCATAGGTTGGTTAACAACACATAAATCCTCAGGAGTCCAAAGCATTAAATTGGTATCAGAAGCAGCCTCATCTGGTACCTCGGGGTTCTGCTTCCAGCAATGATGCTTGCAGAGTGTGAAATTTTTGCACCATTAGGGATCATTCTTTTGCCCCAAATGCACAAGTAGACTGATTGCGAGGTTGGTTATAAGGATAACACCAATCTGCCTCCTGGGCTAGATTGTTTTGAGTAGGAACCAAGGCCCTAATTGGATCAACAATTGATATTTGTTGGATGGGTCTATCCGTTTGCAAGGGTTGAGTAGGGTTATTATTTTGGTACCTATTTGGCTAGTAACCCTAGTTCTAGTTTTGATTTCTATTGGAATTATAACCCTGATTCTAGTTTTGATTTGAAGACTACTCTTGGTTATAATTTTGATGGGGTTTAGGGGTAGTTTGAATAGCTATGCTATTGAATTTTTTAGTTAGATTGGTCACAAGGGTTTTAAGATCATTCTCTTCTTGTGAAAGAGCAGATGTAGAGGCTTTAGGCTTTGGGATGGGGGCAATAGTAGGTTGCTGAACCTGTGAATGCAATTCTAGGAAGATAGGTACATGAGGTCTGGGAGCATTTTTTACAGCCTGTATTAAACAATTTTCAGCTCTTAAAGTTGTCTCATATGCATCTGGTAAAGTTTGAGCACCCATAGATTGCATCATAATAGAAATATCAGATTTTAAAGTTCTCAAAAAATATAAGAAAGCACCTTGTGGAGATGGTCTGAGGAGAGTTGAAATTCTCTCCCATGTCCTTTGAAATCTGAAGTTAAAATCAACCATCATCTCATTGGGAGCCCATTGTCTGCCCTTTCTCCAAACTACTTGTAGAGTGCTTCTCCTAGTTCATCCCAATCATGTATTAAAGCAAGGGTTAAACTCCTAAACCATTGCAGAGCTCTCCCCTTGAAGGATGGAACCATGAGCCTAACAACCACATCTTCATGTTGAATATGGTGAACTGAACATACATTTGATATGTCTTTGATATGTTCAACATGTTGGCCCATGATTGTCGTTAAACCAAAAGGTTGACCCTTTAATTTCTGATACAAGCGCTAGAGTTAATGAATCCATGGGAGGCGGTTAGTCTAGACACAAATCCCATGGGGAGTGCTGACCATTTGCCAACAAACTCCCCCCGAGCATTACCTAGGGGGATTTGAACCCGTGATGTTTCGCTCTGATACCAATTGTTGGTCCACAATTACTGTTAAACCAAAAGGTTGACCCTTCAATTTCTGATACAAGTGCCAGAGTTAATGAATCCACAGGGAGCGCTGACCATTTGCCAACACAACAGGTGTAGTAGAACTATCACATGTAAAGGATGAAATACTGTTTAGGGTTGAGGTAGGTATATCATTATGTGTAGCTAAGTCTAAAGGGATGCCTCCATTGAAGGTTATAAAAGGTAGATTTCTTTCCATATTGGAAATGTTTATATTTATTCTAGGTATGTGCAAGCCCTTTCTTAAGTATTGAAACCTAACATGAGGAGGTGTAGATTGAGCTCTTGGGTGAGGTAGAACAACAATGTTATTCCTTCTTGTAGGAGACCTAGATAACCTAGTTTTTCACCTTGAAGTAGCAATAGGTAGTTCAACAAATTGGTAGTTATTACCTCTTGAAGAAGCTCTTGTATGCACATGAATATAATGTTGGATCAATCAGAAACCAAGAGGTAGTAGAGTCGTCAGGTGCATCAAAGTGTGCCAAATTATAGAATATTGAGAACAACACCAACTTCTCAGCTTAACTCTTCATTCAGAGTAAAATAAGGTCCCACCAGGTGTTCCATAAATTGTTGTCACTTGGATTTACACCCTATGTTGAAGCACTTTTGCTGCAACAATCCAGTGAAACATGGGAGTGATTTCTAGGTGTGGGACCTTGCAAAGGAAATCAAACCTCCAGAGAAGGTTGGTTCCTTCCTCTGAATATGCAATTTAGAGTAGACTAAGACAACCTAATCTAATCACCATTGGGAAAAGGGGAAGAAGGAGAAACTAAAAATAGAAAAGTGATCCACCGAGTTTTAATGCAGAACACTCACAGAGCTAAAATGCACAAAATAACCCAATATAACTAATAAACTCACACAAATCCTACAAATTTTAGCAGAGGTAAAGAACATAACAAGATTGTAAGGAAATAAACATTCACAAACAAACTAGTTCTAGATTACATAGAGCTAGAGATAGCATGAAAAGGTAAAACAATCAACATCTATTGATCAAAAGGCATGGTTACAACAGAAAAGGGTTCTATTTGGAGCACAAAAATATGTTTCTATATCCAACCCTCATTACATTAATTTTTCATCTATTTATACCATTTCATTCACTGACCTAAGTCACCTACTACAATAAATTTGCCCCATGGGCCTGTCAGAAGATATTTCTGCAAAAGGAATGTCTGTCTACAAAACATAAATGTTAAAAAATACCTTGAGGATGAAGTAGCTGGGAAATATCTACTACCTTGAATATAACTAGCTGATTCATCTACCTGCAACAATTTAATGCACAACTACCTCTAGCTGGGTTGATATGATTCTGCAGTAATGGCAGCTAGAGAAGATAGATATTTCAAATATTATTCCTGCCAAAATTCCTTCATAAATCTTTTACAACACTTTACAATATTTTAACTTAAAAAGTATTTTAAAGTTTTACATTAAATTACAATCTTTATTTTCATTTTATTTAACTTTTCTTCAAATTCTAGCTCTTATTTTGCCTTATCGACAAAATCTCTCTTTCGCAAACTTGGCCTACTTTTGTCTTTTCACTTTCCACTTCAATCGGTGAAATCACCTTTTCACAAACTATCTCTGTTTCTTCCTTTGTCGGTCATTTCTGACTTTCACAAACTTCTTTACCTTAGCTTCTTTTTCTTTGTTATCGACAATTTCTTTATTTTACAAACTTTGCTTTGTTCTTACCTTTTTACCTTCATTGGCAAAGTTCCACTTTCACAAACTTCGCCTTGCCTTTGTCTTTTCTTCTTTATCCCTTTAGTCAACAAAAATTAACTTTTGCAAACTATTCTTAGTTAGCTCTCGTTTTCTTTGTTACTTTTCCTTTTTATCGCCAAAGTTTCATTTCCACGAACCAAGCTTGCCTCTTGCCTTTTACGTTTTCTTCAGTTGGTGATTTTCCCATTTCTTGAACTTGGCTTGTCTTTGCTTTTGCCTTATTGGCAAAACCTTCACTTATCAAACTTTGCCCTTTTTGCCTTTTACTTTGGTCAGTGATTCACCTTTATTGGAGAAATTAGGAATTTATGAATTGATCGGCGAGTTTTACATTTTACCGATCCAACGACCTCTTTTATCTTTGCTTTTGCCTTATCGGCAAAATACCCATTTCACCAACTTGCCCAAACTTCAACTTTGGTCTCCTCCTTTATCGACGAGATTTCATTTTTTCAAAGTTGGCTACTTTTGATTTTGCCTTATTGGCAAAATCTTAATTAATCAAACTCTGCCTTTGTTTCCTTTTTTCCTCTCTTTGTCAACAAAGTTCCTTTTTTACAAACCATAATGTCTTCTTCTTTCTTTCTCTTCTTTACCTTTGCTGATGAATCACCTTATTGATGAATTTAGAACTATTTGGTGAGTTCAAACTTTCCCTGATTCGTCAATAGAGCGATTCCCTTCTTTTGCCTTAGTCATTTTTCAAGTCCTCCTTTGGCCTCTCTCCAATTTGTCAGTGGTCCCTTTGATCGGCGAACCGGTGGGTTCACGAACCTAACATTTTGCTGATAAAGACAACTTTTTGCCTCACTTTTGCCTTAGTCACCTTATTGGCTCGTTCCCTTCCTTAGTCGGTTGGCAAACCAACTATTTGGCAAACTGATGAGTTCACAAACTTGAATTTTTGCCGAGTAAGATGAAAAAACTAAGGCAAAAGACTTAGAAATTTTTGAATTTTTTCAAGGGTTTTATACTCAAAATTTTTGGGGATTTTTACAAGGAAAACACCCTTACATGAAGAACATTGGGCACTTAACCAATTCAACAAAATTTTCAACATTTTCAAGCTTGGACTATTTTACTCTGGGAAGGGGAAAATAGGTCAACAATAATTTTGGATGCTTTAGGGACTCCTTGGAACTCGTACTTCATGGTTTCTAGCAACTTGTCAACCTTGTCAATAATTTGTTTACACCTACAAAGTCATAAAATACATAATTAGTACCTATGCATCATTAAAATCCATTAAATTCATTTAATTCTAAATGTTTTAGGGTGTTGCAGGTTTCAGGTTCCAAGAGGACTTATGTACTTGGAACTAGGTCCAAAGGTGTAAGGAAAGCCTAGGAACCTGAAGATTCAACAAGGTAAAAAAAACATAAAATTTGGAATCATATTGCGAGACTCAAGATATTAAAGGGATTTGGAACTTAAGAACTTGGGCAAAAAGGTGCTTGGAAACTCTGAAAGTAACAAGTGAAAATTGTTTAAACTTGGTTTAATTGTGGGAATTGGGAAAGCGAAGGAACTTGGGACACTGGGATAATAGTTCCAAGTTTTGAGACAATCCCAGAACTCTAGATTTATCAAAACATGCTCCATTTTTATGGAATTTTAGCGAGAAGGAGGACATAAGGACTTGGGGACTTGTTCCAAAGTTCTAGAAAAGCCCTAGAATTTTGAACTATTAAGACACACTTTTGCTTTCCATAAGACTTCAGGTCATGGAAGGTCTTAAAGACTTGGAACTTGGTTCAAAGTTATAGGGAAACCCTAGACCCTGAAGCATTAAGAATTCCTATATTTTATGTGAGTTTTTAGGATTCAATGGAAATTAAGGTTTTGGAAGTTATGGTTCAAGTATCCAATGAATGTCTGGATCCCACGATACTCAAATATTTGGATAAATAATACAAATATCAAAGTATTAGGGCATGGGTTTGTGGGGACTAGTGGAACATGAGGATTAGGAATCATTTAGCAATTTAAATTCAATAAAAAAGCCCCCAGCAAAATGAGCATGAAATCTAACTAGGTTTAATTTATGACTTGACCTAAACAAGATCTAAAGACAACATTCCAATTTTATTAAGGACTAAACAATAGGAAAAACTAAGAGAAAACTAGGAACAAAACAAAAAATAGAAAACCTCAAAGAAAAACATAATTAAATCAAATGAGAATGAAGATAAAAAAGGAAAAACTAAGAAAATTGGAAAACCATAATAAAAACAAGCCAACAACAGAAAAATGAATAGAAAGAAATAGAAAACCAACTTGGAAAATGTTAGAAGAGGTTGAGAAGTGTGGGAGGATAACTAGTTTCATGACCTTCATAAATCCCATAGCTCAAATCCACTCAGCAATCATGAAAATCTAAATTAAATCTTAGTAAAGGGTGCAATATTTCTTTTGGTGATTTCCACATACTTAAAGAAAATGAAAATCCAAATACAAAGTGAAGAAAAATAGGTGAAAAATTAAATATATAAAGGTCATCTACCCCATACATGCACCATTAATGATTCCTAGGTCATGCAAGAATTAGGGAGTCAGGGGGACTTTAGAACCTAGAACCAAGTTCGATAGCTCTTGAATTCCTCAAACTTTCAAAAGACCGAAAAGAAAAACAAAAGACCTATGGGAAGTAGGAAAACACAAGGACTTAGAACTAGGTTTTAAAGTTCAAGAAAATTTTGAAAGCCTGAATTTCCAATAAAATAGTCGGGGGTGGGCAAGATTTTGAAGAAACTTGGGACTAGCTCCAAGGTCCATGAAAAACCCATAAATCTGAACAGGTAGAAAAGGAAGGGAAAATACCCAAAAACAAAAACAAAGCATAAAAAGGGGGGATCCCAAGGCACAAAATTAAAAATAAACAAGGAACAAAAAACAAAAGGATCAAAATAAGATAAGAAAAGAAGACACACGGGGTCCCCATTTGCCAGGCAAAAAGATGGGTTGTGTATGCAAGGCATAATAGTAATGTCTTGTAGAATAGTGGTCTTGTCCTTTGCAACATATTATTTGTAGTAAAAAGTTGGTATTTAGATGGGGTAGTGTCATTTGCAACATGTTATTTGTGGGTAAGTGCAAGAAGATGAGTTCACTTTTTGGCCCAAAAGTGGAAGTGTTTTTCCTTTTTTTCAAATTTTGTCATACTTGGAGTGACAATTTGAAACACTTGCACATAAAATATTAAGATGATGTAAAAATAAGAAATGTAGGATTTTGTTTCTAGTTTTCATATATATAATTTTTTATAATACCCAGATGATGCAAGTTAGTTTTTTATTGGATGTACAAAACGTGGCTTTCTAAAATTCCCCTGTTTTTTGCAAAAGTGTGCATGTGTATGACCAACATAATTTGACCTAAATTAATGTATTTTTCTAATTCCTTTTGTGGAAAGAGTCTCAGGATGTTGAATTTGGGTCAGGATGTTTTTTGTAATTTTTTGATAAATATTTTTATTATTATTATTATTTTGATGGCCCTAATTAGTGTTTTTTAAAACCCCTCATGTACGACCAACATAATTTGAGCTAAACTAATCAATTAACCAATTTTATTTTTTCATCATGTAGAGAATGATGTTTAGTTTGGTCAGACATAATTTTTTTTCCAATAAACTTTCAAAATCAAAAGTTATTAAAAAAAAGTAACCTATGTTATTTCAAGTTTATGAGTTAATTTGTTTGTAAAATAAATAATAAATAGAAAATAATGTTCAATAGTAGAAAAAAATACATATTTGAAAACTAGACTTTCAGATCTATAATGGGTTTTAATTTCGTTAAAATATTCTGAAAAAAAAGTCGTCAGCCATAGTGGTGAAACTAGTTTTTTCTCTTGTTGTTTTCATGATGTCCTAGTTGCAGATCAAAAGCTAAGGCTTGGGTTTCCAAGCCTAAAGCCAATGCAAATTGGCGGGTTTGAAATTTCAAAATTTTGGAAATGGGTACCCGTTTTAAAAATAACGGGTACCCATTTCTAAAAAAATAAGAAAATTAGCCATAGGCATGTAAAAAAATAAAAAAATATTTTTTGAAAACGGGTACCCGTTTTGCTTCGGGTGCCCGATCCTAAACGGGTACTCATTATTCCAAGTGGCATTTTTCATCTGTGGGAGACTTCCACAAAATGTATACTCAACTTCTTGCTTTAACCCTTGTAATAAAAAGTTGGTATTTAGATGGAGTAGTGCCATAGATAGTTTTTGAGGCTTGTCCTAAGGTGGTTGAACAACCAAGCTTCCTCATTAATGATCAAGCCCTTCAAATATTTGAAAAGATGGAAATAATGGATTGCTTTGACAAAACTATAATGTTTGAAGTGGATGTGTGTAGATGTAAGTGCAATAATGACTTCTATTGTGCAATGTTGTGTTCTCATCTGAATGTGCTTAAAGTCTTAATATTATTTCAACTTAATCTTCTTATTTCCACTCCTCTTAATTTAAATAATCCCTTGCTCTAATAAACAATTAACATGACTATGTATGGTCATTTGAGTGTAGATGAAGATAGGAATGTGAACTAGATGGAAAAATATCATATTAGAATTGGAATAATTACCTTTTGAACACTAGGAATAGAATCGCATGCAATTTTATGTGAAGGATAAAATTATGATCATGATGACATTCAAGGTATTATGATGCTTTGAATTGAAAAAAATTAATGTTACCAAATAAAAAATTATTTACATATTAATTGATTATAAATAATCATAACAATGTTTATTAAACCCATGGGACAAAAAATATATACCTAACAAGAAAGAAAATTGCTAACTAAATATTTTTAATCCCTACTAGAACATCTATTTACATGCATTATCCATTTATTCAATTTCAAAAAGTTTAAGTTGGCCAATCTCTTTATTCTAAGAATTTGACTACATATAACACTCATAGTCCCACACCTATCTCATTATTCCCTATAAATAGGGAATGACTTTGTACATAATTCAAGTTGGATTTTGTATATTTAGGTATGATAAATTTTTAATGTATTATGATAATTTTTTTTATAACCTCTATTTTACTACTTGAAAATGAGTATGCAGACATATTGTTGGGCAATGGTAGGTAATCCTCATATATTTGACTAAACTAGTTGATTATTACATAGCCAAGAAATACTAGGAATTCAACTCACATCGAAACTTGAAAAGATGTTTTATTAATAAAAAACGAAGTCACAAAATTTGACCACTCGAGAAACTATAAAGGAAAGAAAAACATAGTCCTGATATTGATATTTGAAGTAAAACAACATTGGGTGATAGAGATGGATTTGCTCGAATTGAAGTCTACCCATGACTAGTTATCTCATTTAATGCGAATTTTGAAATTTAATGGTCTTCATACCCATCGAGCTCATTGTTGAAGATGGATATTTTAGTTGAATATTATATTAGGTGGGATCCTAACATAATCTTAGCCTCTTACTTGGTAATCAAAGAGCCGGCAATACCCTATTAACATTTATATCAAGATAGAGATGCCACATTTCTATAAGAATAGGAATGGTAGTTGCAGCAACCTCTTAACTAGCAATCACACCTTGGTGTGTAATGGGTGCACTGAGGAGTTGTGGAAGTTCAATTTCTATGTCTTTAAGTGTGTGCAAGTTCAATTTCCATGTCTTTAAGTGAATGATGATTGTCTTGTATCTTTAGGATATATGTATTTTTTTTTCAAGTGTCATGGACCAATTTGAATAATCTTAATGGATCTCTAGATCCTTGCATTTTTCTTAGTAGGTACTTAAAATGTATGAGCTTTCATGTTTGGTGTGTAGTCTCTATTTGCATGCATCCCCTTTCTATTTTCTTGTTCATGCATTGCACCTTACATCTCTTTATCCCTTTGTCTCTATCTCCCCTTCTTTCGTCCTCTATGTTATGTTTTGATGTCATTATAGAAACGCAATGCTAGCTAAACACACAAAGCCACTACGATAGGACACATTCACATAATGTACCTAAGCGATTGGTCCTACCTAAAGGAGAGAGAGAGAGGCAATGGAACTAATCATGTAATAGTTGGAGATAAATAGGATTCCTATACCTTGAGATTTGGCCTATGGACATTTATGATCATAAATTTGTAGGTTCCTTAAGGTCGACCTAATTTGTCTTAAAATGCCATCAAAACTATGGTTTCTTGTTACAAAGTTTGCATTAATCTTGTAGTCAACATTTTTTTTGTAACTATGCAAGTATGTAACCTATATAATAAATTTTTTCTCTTAAATTCTTTATTTATACAAATTTGTTTTTAATTGTTTATATACAACCTTTTTGGTTGCTCATTTAATAGTTAAAAACTTTAAACTTGCAGGTGGAGAATTCCATGGAAACTTCTCTAGGATTTCATCTCTCATGTGATATCAAAGGCATCATTTTAAATATTAAGGCATCATTGTGTACACGTGTCCAATGAGCATCGAGCTTACTCAAATAAAGCACCAACCATGAACCATGTCAGGTAAGGGCATTCACAATCGAAATTGAATCAATTAGATAATGCATGGGGTACGAAGATTAATGGCTAATGAGGCTTGTGACTAAACTGAGGTGCTTTAGAGCTAATTTTCCCTTTGGGACATTAAATTCAAGTCGACAAAGTGGATTGTTTGATTGCTCTCTAAGTAGCGTAGGTTTCTTGTCATAAAGCTTCATTACTTCTTACCAAGAAAATTATGGGCAAAGTCCTTTCTAGATGATGCATCAACAAGTACCTCAACACAAGTTGATATGTAGGTATGGTGGATACCATATAACATAGAATTAATTTTCCCAAAGCATTTTTAGTGTTAAGCTATGTTACATTGTACCTCTAAAGTTGATTATGGGACAATTTTTTGATGGTAGAAATCTCTCTCTCTCTCTCTCTCTCTCTCTCTCTCTCTCTCTCTCTCTCTCTCTCTCTCTATCTATATATATATATATATATATATATATATATATATATATATATATATATATATATATATATATATAATCTCCCTCTCCCTCAATGTTATTTTTTCTTCCAACATTTCTAACCACAACGTCTAACATGTCATTCATAATTGTACTAATTGGTAAGCTGGAATTTGTAGAGGAGTGCCAAGGGAGGAAGGAACTTGGAAATTGTATAGGACATGCCATTTTCACTGAATATACACAAAGTTACAAAATGTTTGTTGGATTGACTCCCTTGTGATTGTCCTAGTGCATCTTCTTCCTCATTTCTCCTATTTGCACTTGTTTCTCACCTTTGGGAGTCTTAAATTACACTACATGACTTTGTTTTCCTGTTACCCATACTTGTTTTGCTTTAGTTTCACACACAACCTTGTGACTATGCAGATACTATTTTGATTATATGTTCTTGAATGTTGATACCCTCTGAGGTCAAGTCCTCCTAAGGCCTATACAACATTGCACCCTTCTAATGACATATATGTGTTGATAATCACATGCTACAACTTTTATACGTGTCGAATCTTCATTAGTAAATTATTAAATTATTTCTATAATAATATTATATTATAAAATTGTATATGCCAATAGATTAAGTTTGATTCATAGTTTAATAATTAGATAAAGGTTTTTAATATGTTTATTATTTCAGAACTTATATTTCAAATCTTTTGCTTCATTAATTATGTCAAAAGATTATTAGAGGAAAATGTAAATTAGAAATATAAAAACATAGAGAAGTAGTTTCTTTTTCTTCTTCATTTAGGAGGATTTCTCCATAGAGCTCTCTTAGGAGATTTCTCCATAGAGCTCTCTTAGGAACCCTTTGTTCTTTTCAGAGTGAGTTCATAAACTTACTGCATATGAAATATGAAAGATAGCTCCTCTTAACACTTAAAGAGACATACTATATGTATTGAAATTCGCTCAAAACTCCATTCATTATCTAACACCCAAATATATTATATGTATATATTTTAATATAATATTATATTGTAAAACTATATATATAGATTAAATATACTATGTATTTAATATTTATAAATATTTATTATTTAGTTATATATGTTTTATATATGAAAAAACTTATATTATAATTATATATATATATATATATATATATATATTATTAAATTATTTCTACAATAATATTATATTATTAAATTGTATATTTACATTAATTATCATAAATTAAATATTTATATATTTGTTAGTTGATTATATATTTATTTTATATAAAATCTATATTAAATTAAACAACAAATATATATAAATATTATATATAAAATATTTAAATAACTATAAAGATATGACTTTATAATATAATATTGTATTAAAAATATATATGATACTTTATAATAGATAATAATAAATATAAAATAATTATTATAAATTTTATACATAAAACAAATATAATTAAATTAGTAGTATATTTAATCTAAATATTCAATTTATATTATAGATATTATAAAAAATAAATAAATGTAATATATTTTACATTATGTAATTTTATTTTATAATAGTATATTGAAAAGTTTTCACTTAACTATGTTTAATAATCTAAAATAGAAAATTAATTTTTTAAAAAAATTTAATAATAATCAATGCAAAGTCTAAACCTACCGAATAAACATTTATAATAATAGGAATATTTCTCATTTCATATTAAATTGTTTTCATATTTTACCGAATGGGATGACATAACAGCGGATTCATGAAGGCTTTGAAACGTTGTATTATTAGTCCCCCGCAAAATAAGGATATTTTCCACCAAGGAAAAGCACTACTGAATGAAAAGATGATGACGGAAATAGACGACTGGATTTCTGCAAACACACGAAAAGAACATCGGCGAGTGAGTTTCTCGACGACGGCAAAATGAAACTTCTTCGCAGCAAAGCCCTAAAATAGGTGGAAGTGCGTATTTACCTCATGATTTTTAATACCGTCGTGACGTAAATTTTAATATCATCATTTGCTCCGATGGGAAAGGGAAAACTGGCGACCGAAAAATCGATGGCAAAATCAAACGGTCCCAAATGCTTCAATTGTCTTGCAAGGCTCTAGAGAAATGGGAACCGTCAATCTGTAAAGTCAGACCGTCTACTCACATAGGGAACGCCTTCAGCATAATTACTCCACCCCCTTTATAAGAATTCAAATTATAGACAAAAATAGATTGATCGGTGAAAAGGATTAAAGTGTTTATTTTTTCTTTTTATGCTTTGTTTGATATTTACTTTTGGTTTTGATGTAAATGTAATGTTTTTAATATTTAAATTGGTTTGTTTTGTATATATATTGACTAAACATATGCATTTATTATTAGAATTGTAAGAGTCAATGTGACTCAACAAGCCAGGATCACCTGCAATCAAGACAACCTTCCACACAAAGATAATAGAGAAGAATGCTAAAACAATGGAGCAACTGTATTAAATTGTCATATCAAATACAATGAAAGAGCCTTGCTTATAAAGGCAAGGTGAGAGCTAGAAAGGTGGAGATATTCCTACAACATGTGTCAATTAGAGGATGATAACTAATTGTACATGTGGAGGATAAGACAACTCACTCCAACTATCAACAACTCAACAAACAACTAGACTCAACTAGTGACATCTAGAAGACTCACTAAGTCAACTTAACATGTGTGAATTATGTGTTCACACCAATACCCCGCTTAAGTGCAACTTAGGGAGTAGTTGACTAAAACATAGATGCAATGAAGGATGGGTCCTAGCTACTAGGCCATGTTAGGTACCCATTTACAACAAATCTCAATAGGAGAAAAGGAGAAAACCTCATGGAACAAAACTCCTCTCCAAAAGTGGGAATACAAAAAATAAATGAAAGATGTGATGGAAGGAGGACTCAAGACCCCCCAAGGACTACATCCAACACATATGTACAATCCAATACCCCCCATAGGAGAGAAAATGTGAGACTATAGGCCCCCCCCCACAATGAAGTAGCTCCTGTGCCGATGGTGAATGCCTGAAGAATGTTGAAGAGAATCCAAAGCCTACAAACAACATTCTTCCCCTTAGGAAGAAACAAGTCCAAAGGCTGATGTCGAAGAAACTCCATCTCAAGGTATGAGGGAAAAAGCCTCGTGATGTATGATGTCTCTGAAAATTGCTCAAGTGTCCACATGTCATGACCAAAAGATGCCGCATGATCAGGTGTTGCATGCCTAATCAAAGAATGTGACACTCCAAGACAAGATGAAAACTCAAGATCATCAATCTCCAAAGACAAAGAAGCCTCTGAATGATGCTCAAGATTCTCCAACTTAGTGTCAAACTGTGACAAGTGAAGAGAAGTAGATGCCTGCTTATCCGAAGTAGAAGAATCAACTCCTTCAAAAAGGAGATGAATGTAATCAATGATGTCCTCCAAGTCATCAAGATAGGACTCACAAAACAAGTCTGAAATACCTATCAAGTACTCATCCCACAAACCTGTATCTAGAAGACAAAGAATATCCTGCTCAACTGAAGTGGATGAAACCATGTCAATGCCAATGTTTGAAGAAGCAGGAGAAGGATGAAGCTCAAAACTAGTCTCAGGAAATGAAGTAGATGCAAGAACACCAAGGTTCAAGTGACCAAACTTCTCCCTAGAAACATGATTCACACATGATGCATGAGTGTGAATATGAACCAATGGATCTACATCATCATCAGAAACAAAATAGGAGAAAGTATACAAGCGAGATGCATGATCATCCATCCCAACTACAACGATATCTCTTCTCTCCAAGTCTCGTATGATCACAGAATCAGGAGTGAACTCAACTGTTTTCCCTGCACCACAATGAGTAATCTGGTAGATGGAAAGGAGATTGGTTGTCAAGGAAGGTACACACAACACATTGTTGAATGTATTCTCTCCAACATCAATTTTTCCTCTTCCAATTGCATGCATGTATGTATTGTTACCCATCAAAATAGGTGGCAAAGTACATGATTGAAATGAAGAGAACATCCCCTGTGAAGATGCCATATGATGAGAAGATCTAGAATCAAGAAGCCATCTCTCTGACTGTAGACTTGTTGAAGAAAAGAGTGCCCGTCCTTTTCCTTTGTATGACCCATTAGCAATGCCTGTTGTTCTAATCTTTGATGGTGTAGATGATGATGGTGTCGAAGAAGACTACTTGGATAAAACTATTGTTGATGAAGAATACTCAATGTTATGTTTTTGAAGAAGTTGTGACATCTCTTCAAAAAATTTCTCATAACACTTAGTCTCATCATGACCCAATTTCTTGCAATAAGAACACTTTGGCTTCTTCTTCTTATTAGACTCCTCTTTAGAAGAAGAGTTGGGGGTTTTCTTTGACTCTTTCTCTTGCTCATTAGACTTTGAATCCTTTTGTTTCTTTCCCTTATTATGTGAAGCCTTAGGATCTTTTGTGCTTTGTGTTACAACTAGAGCCTATTTTCTAGGAGACTTCAATGTGCCCATGTGTAGTAGCTTGGCTTGTTCTCTTGTGATTTGTGCAACAAACCCTCAAGTGAAGGCATTGTAAACTTACTACCAAAAGTATCCATTGTAGCATAAAAGGTAGAAACATAAACTGAATATGTAGGACCCAATTTTGCAAGAATAGATAGAATCAATTGTTCATCTTATTTCTCAAGACCACACTGTTTGAGTTGCAACCTAAGAGACTTAAACTTAGTGAAGAAATCTTTGATTTGATCAAAGTCTTGAGGATTAAGTGCAATTAGCTCACTCTCCAATTTGAACCTTCTTATTTTATTTTGCTTGCCAAATAGATTGTCTAATGTTGTCCATATCTCATTTGGTGTTGTACAAGACTCAACATGAAATCTAAGATCTGGAGAATAGCAAGACAAAGTGTGCCAAAAGCCTCATCTCTTCTATCTAACCATTTTCTTCTCTCAGTAGCACTTGTGGGCTCAGGATCTGTGCCTAAAGTTATTCTATGTAACTTTTGTTTATACAATACAAACTCCATGTTTTTCTTCCATTCAAAATAATTATATGGAGTTAAAAGTGGAAATTGAGGCACATCCATGATGAAAAAGAAAGACAACAACACAACAACACCCCTTTACTATGTAAGAGAGCCCCTCAATTTGTTGTGGCACTTTATACTTAGTGCGATTTACAATTGTCCTCAAGGGATCAAAATTGGGAAAACAACAAATCTCTTAAAAAAGAGATCTGAGTGGGATTACAATCACTCACAATGATGTATTGCAGCAAACAAATCCTCTTAAAACAAATTTCACCTTCTCAAGTATCAAATTGCCCAAGTTAACACTCAAATGTCAAAAAATTGACAAATGAAATAAAAAGCACATAGAGCAAAATCTGAGAAATGTGCATATATGGCTGTGTAGAGCTCCTGAATACCTTTCCTTTGCCACAAAAATTGTGAAAATCAGAGTTCGTGGCAAAACGTTATGAGCTCAGGAGCCAAAAAAGAAGACCTATCTTCAACCTAAAATAAATGTTGTGAAACAGAAAAATCAAAGTAAAATTATGACACCATTGTGAAGTGCTCTCTATCAGCTTTCCAACGATATCTTGTTTGCCCGATTTCGACACCCTGGGAAAAAGTTGTGCAAAAAAAGAAAAAAAACCCTATTTTAGGACTTTAAGGGGCAAAACAGGGCCCCCTACGGAATATTCTTTCAGTGGCCAAAATATGCCACGGTCTCGGGAAACCACTGTTGGAAAGAACAAAACTACCAATTTGTCTGAAAACCACCTCTGGGGCAAAAAAGCACTTCTCAGGTCAAAAACATTGCTCTATTTGCCAAAAACACCACTTTGTTGTCAAAACCACCTTTTGGTCTAGAAACCACAAAGCAAGGAAAACTAGAAAAACCACTGGTTTGGAGGTGATGATGGGCTTATATTTGACAGTTGACCCTCCCTATTAGCTACTGCGGGGGCTCGAGCCTAAAGGTTCCCCGCTGGGGTTTAAAAACTGTTGACTACCCAGTTTAGACTGTAGATCGTTGTTAAACAAAGCTGCCAGCTGTAAGGTATAAATGCCGACTGTTGGATTGAATGGTCGACGATCAAAGGTTTAGCTCCATCGTGGATTATGTTAAGCCGTCGCCAATGCAATATATTGAATAGAAGACCATTGTGGAGACTGCCGAAAACAAGATGTCGTCGACAGGTTTTTTGAAAGACCGGCAGAGCTATTTGGGAATCCGCCGGTAGGCACAACGGACATGTTTAACAAAATTACCGACGTGAGACAAAATGCCAGCTAAAGACTGCTAGTCACTTTCAAAAGACCATGGACTCCCACAGACTATGAAAAGACCAAACAATTGTTTGTGGTCGATGGTTTGATATGTCGACTGCACCATTTGATGACCGCTTGAAGGTTTTGTGAAGACCTCTGAATGTACAGTGACTGCCGGTAGAGATTTGGACCGCTAATAAGGATGGGCAAACTACCAGTGAAGATCTCTGATTAATATTGTCCTCGGATCGAAGACCGCTGCTTGGTTATGGCTTGAAGACTGGTAAATACAAAATAATGCTGCCAGAAAATATTATGAAACCGTTGATGAGAACAAACGACGTGTTTAGTAAATTTTAGGTGTGAGACAATTTCGGCTCACATATCAAAAAACGCCGATCTGGATCAAACCGCCGGAAATTGCAGAGTCCACCGGAGTTGTGAAGACCTGCCGATAGATATGATGTTTTGACTGATCAATAATGCAGACTGCTATGTTGCTGGCTGTGTTTGGAAACCACCGATGCTAAGGCCTCCAGTAAATAGGCCGTCAATTGTTGGAATTGCCCGTGGAATCTTAAACTACTCGCCGATAAAACTGAACGCCAGAATATAGAATTAAACCACTGCTTGGAAGTGGTAAGACCGCCAAAACAAGGTTGACTGTCAATGGTAATTTGAAAGGACGTCGCTAGGTATAGTTCTTAAGATCGCTGCAACCACCATTGACTGCAACATAAGACCACTGCAGATCGAATGGAATCCACCGATAAAGGTATTGGAAGATCTTTGATTGCTGACCAAGTTTTGTAAAAAATGCCTGCAGGTTTAAAAGGAAGGCCAAGGCCTTTGGATTTTCCCCCAATGGGGATCATGACCCAAGGGTCGCATGGGGGTTTCAAGCCCTCCACGTGACCTTTGAAACAACCACAAGAGCCCTCAAATGGCTGCAGAGATAAATTTATTAAACTCGCATGAATCAATAAAAATCAGAGAAAACAAAAATTACCCAACGATGATGATCCAAGACTGCCTATGATGCAAATCTGGGTACAACATTGATGCAGACATAGGTATAGGCGAAGATTCCTTCTGCGCAGGGAACATTCCCTACCATGGAGGGGCAGAGGCAAATTTTTTTGGCCTTTTTTTCAACTTCTTCAATTTAGGCGTTTGGACAACCAATCTATACATATTTGGGCCGCCTGATTGCAATGGTGATATCTGTTTTGCTCCAAGATGCTCCTAACACACAACTCCCATCAAAACCTCTCCAATGAGGGAAGAAATTGCATAATAGGCTCTAATACCATGTAAGAGTCAATGTGACTCAGCAAGCCAAGATCACCTGCAATCAAGACAACCTTCCACACAAAGATAACATAGAAGAATGTTAAAACAATAGAGCAACTGTATTAAACTGTCATATCAAATACAATGAAAGAGCCTTGCTTATAAAGGCAAGGTGAGAGCTAGAAAGGTGGAGTGGAAAGTGGACATATTCCTACAATATGTGTCAATTAGAGGATGATAACTAATTGCACATGTGGAGGATAAGAAAACTCACTCCAACTATTAACAACTCAACACACAACTAGACTCAACTAGTGACATCTAGAAGACTCACTAAGTCAACATAACATGTGTGAATTATGTGTCACACCAATAAGCATTTGTCATATCTTTTACTTTAGAATAATCTTAAATGGATTAAGATCATAAATATATATCTATCTTTCAACATGACTACATTTATGATGATTTAAAAAATTAGGTCTTGAGTGTACTAGACCATTGGGGTTATAGTGTTCCAAGCTTGTCGAGGTGTTATTGTGAAACTAGGAGAAAACATGTCATCAAACTAGTGAAAGGGGATGTGATAATTACTAAGGATGATAAAGGATAGAATGGAACATCTCTAAAAGGTCTTCAATCAAAGTTGCAAACTCCAAAATGACCTAGAAAATTAAGTATGACAAAGTCACTACTTTCTGCAAGAGGCAAACACATGTAAGACATAGAGGACTCATAAAAAACCAACAAACTCATCACTAGAAAAACCAATGAACTCATTAGAATGTAAAATGCAAGTGGAATTCAAATCATTTATTACATTTGTTTTACCCTTTTGATAATTAGTTGTCCAGTTTCCATGTATGGGAGACTCAAAGGAGGTCCTTATATTATCTTTTCCTATTTGGTTGGGCATGGGATCTCATTCTATAATAGTTGCAATCCATCTTAGGATTATTACATGTGTGTTTTAGCAAATCCCTCCATGGAGAGAGTAGTTATAGGTGTAATATGAGCTCTAAAATTGATGTGTAAGCTCTTGGATGTTGGGTGGTATTGTAAACATATGTGTTTATCCTTTGTGATGGTTTTCTCTTAATTTTTGAGGTTTAGGGAGTTCATCATTAATTGGAGTGGATGGTTGTGAGTCTCTCTTAGTCTACAATGTTTGAATTCCATCTTACTACTATAATAGGTATTGTTGCAAGTTTAAATATTGCCAAAATAATGTACGAGGATGTGTGTAAGCTTGAAATTTTAAGTAGAGATTTGTACAAGCCCAAGAGGCAAAAGGAATTGTAATAACTATTAATAAGTAGCATGAGGATTAAGTGCTCACTCTTTCTAGATTTTTTTCATGTTTGATGGGCTCTCTAGCTATAACTGTGTGCATGTTCAATTGGTTGTGTGTTTCCAATTGTTATTTTTAATGCTATTGAGAAGTTTTCTATATTTTTCTTGATATGTACATGTCATTTATGTGACATTTATTGTTAAGTGGTTGGAGTACATATTAAGGGTGTTCTTGAGTTCTTTTCATTTAGTATTTATTTCCTAATAGAAAAGTGAGGTTTTATCTCCCTATTTATGGATCACATGACCTAGTCATCATAATTTAAATTTTATTCCTCACTTTCCTAAGCTAAATCTATTAGAAAATATAACCATTATCCATCTAATTATGCTAAAATGCTTTGAATTGTTCATTAGGATCTTGTAAAGATGTGAAATATTAGATCATTAGTTACCATTCTTGATCATCAAAGATGTCTAATTCATATCACTAGAAAGCATCGTAAGGCTTTCATCAACAAATACGCACAATTGAGTTATCATATAAGCACTTTGCATCTTTTCTTGGCATGTATTCCAACTTTATTTATCAAAAAAAAAAGGGATGACTAGTGATCATGAAATTTGTCACACTACCCTCTTTATATTAGCAATCTTATCAAGGTGCTTCTTAGTGTTGGCAGAAGAAAGTTGTGCCACTCCCATTAGGTTGAATTTTTGAATGGGAAGGATACAACAAGGTAAAGACAATACAAGACAAGTGTGATAGAAACAACTAACCTATAGTACATACAAAGAGGCATACCAATGAAGAGGGACATGTCTGTATATATATGAATGATAGGTAAGATGTAATAGAAGAAAGAAGAGAATATGTGTAAGAGAGAAAGAGAATAACTAAGAGATAAAACACAATATGTAATAAATGAAAGAAAAAGAAACATAGAATATTGTATAAGGATTTAAGATGTATTGAGAGACTGATTATTGTTTATTGCAAGTTGATGTGATGAATATATAATGATTTATGATATACAATGTGTTGGCATTATGGCAAACATCATAAGGAGACACTACTGATAATGACGTTTTGGATGTTTTGGTTTGTGTTGTCATTGATGGAAACAATTAGCTATTGTTGGCAACATTAAAATGTTCAAGGTTGTAACATGTCCAAGAAGTGAGAATAAGTAAAGATAGATAAAGTCCAGTATTATGACTTAGTGAAATTGGCTAAGTGTTGGTAAATTGCAGAAAAGGCATATATATATATATATGTATATATATGAATGATAGGTAAGATTTAATAGAAGAAAGAAGAGAATATGCGTAAGAGAGAAAGAGAGTAACCAAGAGATAAAACACAATATGTAATGTATGAGAGAAGAAGAAACATAGAATATTGTATAAGGAGTTAATATGTATTGAGAGACTGATTATTGTATATTGCAAGTTGATGTGATGAATATATAATGGTTTATGATATACACTGTGTTGGCACTATGGCAAACATCATAAGGAGACACTGATGATAATGATGTTTTGGATGTTTTGGTTTGTGTTGTCATTGATGGCAACAGTTAGCTATTGTTGGAAACATTAAAATATTCAAGGTTGTAACATGTCCAAGAAGTGAGAATAAGTGAAGACAAATAAAGTCTGGTATGATGACTTAGTGAAATTGGCTAAGTGTTGGTAAATTGCAGAAAAGGCTGCAGAGAGACAAGTTTTTGGTCCGCATTTCTTCACAATTGACAAACATATTTTGCAGCTTGGATGGAAAGTTAATACATCTTAGGAGATCCTAAATCTAGAGTCTTACACTTTATGATCTCTGGAAGCACAGTTTCAATTGGTTCATGATCGACATCTAAGCATTTAGTGTATGATTGTGCTATGTACATACTTGTTTTGGTATGCATCTCTCTAGTAAGAAACATCTTGTCTTGCAATTTTAAGGATTGGTTAAGGTATACTTGAAGACTCTAAATCCAAGTTTTGAGGTCTAGATAAGTTCTGGAAAGGTATCTATACTTGGTTAAGTATCTCTACTCAACTAAGTTTTGCAGTGGTAGAGTACAACCTTTTGTACTCTGCATTTCACTGCATTACAATATTTTTCTTTGCAGTTCTGGAGGTATGATCTATGATGTCTTAGGGGTCTCTAATATGGATTTGAGCAAGTCTTGTAGTTCATAGTAAAAGTTGTTGTCTGACAGATGAATTGAACCAGTGGCAGATTGTGTTGGAAGCCAACATGATAGGTTTAATTTGTATGCAGTAAGTTCTATTGTTTAGAATTTAATCCTAAGTGGTGAAATATTTGAGGCGGACATATGTGAATATGATTCAAGTTTTGTTTGGGTCCGCTATGGGTTTTGGTGATTGAATTTGGATGACAAGTTACTTAAGGCATGACTACAAGATGCATCCTATCAGGCTGACCTAATATGAATTTTTTAAGTGCTGCGGATATATATATATATATCTGTGTGTGTGTGTGATTGAATTTGAAGAGTGTGATGCGAATGTGAATAAAGGTGTGATATGTGAAGAGAAGACGAAGAGAGATCTTATTCCCATGTGAAAGTAGAACATTGAAACAGAGAAGTCAAAGATGAAGAGTTTTGAGACAATACATTTGTGCTTCATTGGAACTATAACCATGCATGTGTAGATGCAACCTAATTAGTTCAACTGGCAGTGAGCTATTCTTCTTCCTTCTCTCATTCTCTAGGTAGTGAGCCTTCTTGTAATTTGGTACTGTTAATACATAATTATTGTGAGCTAACACTCATCGTAGTTTTTCCCCGTTTAGGGTTTTCCACGTAAAAATCCTAGTGTTAATGTGTGATGTTTTGTGGCTGCTTCTTATGTGCTTAATTTTCTTTGTTGTTATCAAATGTAGTAAATATATTAATGATTTAATAAGTAAAAGGTTTAATAGAATATTGATTCACCCCCCGCCCCCCCTCTCAGTATTCTGGGTGTTCAACAATTGGTATCAGAGAAAGGTTCCTTGGAAGAAGTTTAACAACTCGAGGAAGATCTTGGAGATTGAACACATGGCAGGTAAAAAATGTCGTACTCCTCCTGAAGAAATTGATTCAATTGAAACTAAACAAGAAGAATGCATGCTTGTCAATTAAGAAGACCTCAAAATTTCCCTTGAAGATCTTGAAAGGGTTGAAATAGAAAATAGGGATCTGAAAGATAATGTTAAGGAAGTAGATGAGTGCATCCAAAAATTGAGGGAGAAAGTCAAGAAGTTAAAAGAAAAATATAAGGAGGTTAGTGAACAATTACTATTTGCAAATGACATCTTGAATGATCTAAAAATGGAAGTTAAAAAAAAAGCAAAAGCAAAAGAAGATCTAAATCAGTTGGTGAAAAGCAAAACTGAAGATTTCTTAAAACTTGAACAAGAAGTTGTGGATCTGAAAGCTAATCTGAAGCAGGCATGGATTCAGGAAGATAAGTTCAGAGTGAGTGCTTCCCAACTTGATAGAATACTTGCAAGTTAGAAGAGTCCTAATGACAAAGAAGGTTTGGGATTTGAGAAAGGTGAAAGCTCTAAAGTTGGTCAAGAAATAATGATGAGATCAAGAAGTATAAAGGTAAACAAATCCAAAATCAAAGGAATAGACCTAGAAGACCACCGGTCAGGAAACCAAATAGTCAAAGGTACCCTTCTTTCAATAGTTATTGTAATGCATGCAATAAGTTTGGTCATAAGGATACTCAATGTAGGAGCAAAGTAAATCAAAATGTTCCATCATTCTCTGGTTAGTATTTTACTTGTAATAAAGTAGGTCATAACGCTAATGAATGCAGAAGTCAGATGAGGAATGGTTACAACAATGGAAAGAATGTTCAAACCTTCAAAAGTAACTACTTTATATGCAAGAGGTTTGGTCATAGAGCCAGTGAATACATAATTCAGACAAGGAACAACTATAATAATGGAAGGAATGCTCAATCTTTTAATGGGAATTGCTTTGCATGCAATAGATTTGGACACAAGGCTAACCAATGCAAATCAAGGATGAACGAAAGGAACAATGGACAAAGAAATGTTGTATGCTTTGATTGGAACAGACCTGGACATATTGCAAGGTTCTGTAAAAGCAAGAATATGAAGAAGGATAATCAGATAGAGATGAAAAAACCAAGAACAAAGGTTGATCTAACAGAGATCAAGAAGGAGATGAACAAGATTTGGGTTAAGAAGGAAGCACATGAAGTCAAGGATGAGTCCGCACTAGACTTTGGTACAGGTACTTCCTCTGGGAAGTAAACTGGGAGCTCTAGCTTAGGGGGATATTAAATAAAAATCTTACACCCCTAGCCAGTAAAGTTGTGCTGACACTCAACATGAAGATATGAGTTGAAGAACATTATAATCAATCATCTAAAGAAAGCTCTAGCTGAAAAGGAGTTAATGTGACAGATTGCAGAGCAATTAACTTCAACTGGGTGATAAAGAATATGAAAAATTGTTGGAAGGTATACATTTAAGGCAAATTAGGTTTTTGGCAGAAAAAGGTTAAAAACATTTTGATGAAAAAGTGAATCACTTTGCATTCAATCTTTCAAGTGTTTAAAGCAATTTGAGTAGTGGAGCTAAAGATTCAAGGCATTCAGTGTTAGCGAAACCTTAACTGGTGACAAAACTTGAGGCATTTTATAGATTCTCACCCTTAAAGTTTGAATTTAAAGAAAGCAAACATGTTTATGCCTCAAGTAGTAGAAATCACAGAGAGACCAAGGCCCAAATTCAACAAACACCCATTTAATTCTACAGAGACTGACCCTGAAGGCACATTTTTAGATGTGCCCTATGGTGTCCTGCATAATGAAGAAATTAGGGCATATATCCATGTTAATGTGGAAGAGTACAATCATGTGAATCTAGGGAATGTATATTTGAATGAGCTTACATATGATTATTTTAATTTGAAGAATGAATTCTCTACCCAAGAAGAAAAGAAATTATTGAATTGGATAGATTTCCCAGTGCTATGTTATGAGAATGCTTGGGTCCGGTATGTATTAAGTAGGATAACTGATGAGTTTATGTGGCTAGATGTACCTCATATGATTACAAAGGATGCCATCAAGGTGGTGACTGTAAGCACAAAAATCATGCACATCCTCCATGAGGACCCCTATGATGATTTTGATCCTTGTCACATACAGGTAAGTATGAAATAATGTCCTCTAAGTATTAGACCTCTTGATGACGTGTCTTCTTTCTTGTCTTGTGTTGTTTCTTCTTTGTTGTTTTCCCTCTCTCTTTGTCATCAACACTTTTCGACATTTTTGCAACACTTGTCGATTTGCATTTTCTAAGCTTTTGACCCTATTCCTAAGCCTTGTATGCATCTTGTAGGTGAGTTTTCACCTTTCCCTTATGTTTTTCATCCTCTCCACCCTCTAGAATCCTTCTAGAGGTCCCTCAGATCCATATCCCACTTTCAGATTTTAGTTTCACTCAACCAATCAAAATCTCTCCCTATTATTTCCAAATGAGAGATCCTACGTTGCAAGTGGAGATTTGGATTCTTGCACATGACTGACCTGTTTCTAGAGGTGGATCACCTCATTTCATCTTCTCTACCATCTCCCACCATGCATTTCCTCTCAGACCCCTATTTTTCTAGATCTCCTACCGAGTGACTCTTTTTGTAGTATCTCCCCCCAGGCAACCTAGGGTTGCCCCACGAGTGACCCTACTAGAAAAAGGGGTGACCCTGTCGTGTTTCTAGCTGTAGAAAAACTCAATATTCTCCCTCAAAATAGCTCCGTTTTTGCCCATTTTTCTTCTAGTTCACATGATTTTTGATGCCTAATATGGAGTTGACTATTTCATGAACCCACACATGCATAATTAACTCCATTTGATCTAAAATTAACAGCCTATTCTTCCTCATACATTCTTACAACTCCAATTCCTCTTCATCGATAAGCTATTATTGATTTATCACTCCCTAATCAAATGAGTTTACTGGGCAATCAATCTAGTTCACTCCCTAATCAATCCTTGTTAACTCATCAATCAATTAAGTTAACTTCTCAATCAATTCCATTCTTCCAACCTATAATACCCCCTCCCTCAAGCACAAAGGGAGGCAAATTCATTGTGCACACAACTCTTGCTAGGTTTTTGCTCTCCAAGTAGCATTCTCATGCTCACATAGGATGAAGGTGCCTTTTATTGTTTATTGTTCATCAATATTTTGCATTAAGCTCTTCAAGCATCGTTATATTGCTTCAATCAATGCCATTGTGCTCATCAAAAGCTCCCATTGAGCTTTCTCAAGCTTCTTTTGCTTCTTTGTATTGTCTTGTCGTCAAGAGGTTTTCCTGCTTCTTCAAGAGGATATGAGGTTACCATCAAGGATCACTGAGGGTAGTGGAGTCACACAAATCTTCTCTATTTTTAGGTTCCTCTATGCTTTGTTCCATTCATAGTAATTAGATAATTGAAAATTTCTCTTGGGAATTGTAAATCTTTGCTTTTTCCTTGATAGATTAGGTATTGCATGTTATAATAATTGTTTTCAAATTCCTAGATCTAGACTATTTGTAAAAGCAATTTCCTTTCTAGATTAGATTATTTTAAAACAATCAAAAAAACCAAAAACATAGATTAAAATTGCATTAGGAAAAGTCATATTAGCTTGCATTTCATATTTCAATTATTAGAATAGAAAAAACATCTTTATTTCTATAAAATATAAAAAAAGCACAAAAACAAGTTTGCATTTCATATAGCTTTGCATGCACAAAAACCTAGAAAATACCAAAAACATTAGTCACATAGACACATTGCAATCCCTTGGTATTATCACAAGGTCAAATATGGTCAACCAAAGTCAAACCCTTGATAACATCACAAGGTAAATGAAATTCAAATGCACAACCAAACCCTAGGTCAAACCCTAAGTCTAGTTGAGGTAGATCCACATACACCTATCTCTTGTCTTGGCTCACGAATGTGCCCATGATTAAGAGGTGAGTGGGTGAGGGTAGTCCTTGACTTGATCAAGGAAAATAATCCAAGACTTCAACAAGATCTATTTGTCTTGCAACAACTAGAGGCATTTAGACAACTTCAAATACAATGTGCAATCATTCAACAAATTGAAAGACAAGAAGCAATCAACGAAAGTAACAGTTTACCCACATAGAGGTGGAACAGTAGAAACCCTAATAGATGAAGAGTAACAAGTGACCCTTTGGGCCATAGGGTCATCTCAACAACAACAGTCATCAAACAAAACATTCAAATTAGCACACAACAACAAAGGTCCCATGACGTGCCGACCCATCTCCGCGAAGTCCATCTCTCCAACGAGCCAGACCCCTGCTGTGTCTTGCCTCCTCTCAACTGGCTACTTCTACGGGAGTGAGAGTGACATGGTAGATCACCCTGTGGCAAGGAGGGAAGGGTCCATGTGCATGCTGAAATTTGACCTGACAACCCTAGGCAACCGAGGTCACAATTTTGAGTGTACAGTGATAGGGTTGTGTTCCTCCAGAGCACTTCCTGAATTGAAGGTAGTGAAAAATGCTACAGTAATGAAGCTAACTGATGCAAAATTTGACAAAAGGGCACTTACAATAAGTGATATTGAGGATCCTGCAGTGAATTTTGTAGCTATGGTGATTGGTTATAAGGTATATTTCTCAAACAGGGAAAATTCTATTTTAGGCATAGCAATATACACTGCTCATGATATTGTCAAAAACAAAATAGACTATGACATGTGTGAGTTACTTAAGCAATCATTGTTAGATAACCTGAAAAGGACAAAGGAAGGCCAGACACCTGTTGTGAAGAAGAGGAGGGTGAAAGGCAAAGCATTAGGCAAAATCTATGTCAATCATGAAACTGAAGAACAAGAAGAAGAGGAAATCTCTGAGAAAGAGAAGGACGGCTTTGTAATTAAGCCTAGGCCCAAACAACCTAAAGGTCAACCATCTGAAGGACCTGAGAGGAAGAAGAGACAAAGAACCTTTGCTAAGCAGAAAGGGAAAGGAAAACTTGAAAAAGGAAAAGGCACAAAGAAGAATGAATCAAAGGTTGATGAAGAAGAATCCATAACTCTAGAAGCAATAGTGAATACAATTTCACAACATGGGAGTCTAAAGGCTATTGTAGATATGTATGATGATAGCTCTAAAGCAAACAAGATGATTATTCAAACTGCCATCATTAGGTATCTTGAGATGTACAATAAAACTCTAGTTGAAATTCATGATGAATTACCATACAATCTAGAGAGTATATTAAATGCTAAGAAAGAAAAAGATTTAGAAAGAGATGAGGAAATGAAAGAGAGGGTTTCAAATAAGGTCTACCCTCACCTCTCTAGAAAAGAAATATTTGATGCCATATAGATATTAAAACAAAAATTCAAAACAAAAACAAGAATAAACACTCCTATGGCTAGGAATAAAGAAGAGAATCTAAGGCTTGAAAAGGATATTGTAGAAACAACAACCAAAGTACTTAAAGAACTGCAAATACCATTTATTGAAGATGTCTCTAGAAATCTAGAAAAAGGAGACCAAGTTGAATCCAGTATTGCACATGAGGCTGTGGGTGAACAAAAAGTCACTACCTCCCACAAATGTTACTGGTGGGCAAGTCCAAGTGCCTCCTCCGATAGGTCCAAAAAGTGTTGAAGATGTAAAATCTACTTCTGAGGAAAGAACTGAAGAAGCTCATGATGAGTCCAAACAAGAAGAAGCTATTGATCACAAAGTTGATGATTCCACTCTGGAAATATGGGATGTAAATCAAGAACCATCTTCTAAAATCCCTTCGGAAGCTGTTGATCACAGAGTTGATGATTCCACTCTGGAAATGTGGGATGTAAATCGAGAACCATCTTCTAAAATCCCTTTGGATGACACTAGTGCTAATGTATCTCAAGTGCAAAGAGACACTGCTAATTCATTAAGGGAATTTTTATTGAAACAAAAGGAAGCACAAATTGTAGACACATATGAAGTACTGCAAGGTCAAATAAACTTGGCCACCATGTCTCCCTACAAAAACTGAAGTTAGGCACAATTTTCCAAGCAACTATCCAGGAAGAAATAATAAAGAATCACGTGGAAGACAATGAGACACTTGGTGAAGAAATAAACATTATTGAGAAGATCATGCCTGGAGTTCAGAGGGACAGAACACCTGCTCCTACTACACAAATGAAAAATCTTATGGAGTCTATGATTCCCATTTTGAATCATTTGAGAAAGCTGATGATAAAAAGGTAAGAGCTAAAATAGACATCAAAAGATTAATTGAGCTAAATGTGTTCAAAGGATAAAGTTTGGTTAGATCAAAGCATACAGTATGTAGAGTTAGCAATCAAAGAGGCTAGTGAGTTGTACAAATTTTGTCCAACTTGGCCTAAGACCACAAGAGACTTAAAGGATAAAATAGATGAATTGGAAGTTCAATTGTTAAAGATTTCAAAAAATTATGATCCGGCAATTGATACCATTGGAAATCAAAGAGCAAAGGTAGAAACCATCCATTCTATTATAAATAAACTACTAAATCAGAAAGAGACGATTAAGAGTAGAATGGAACAATTAAGAGAAATTATAAATATTAAAATTGAAAATATGACAGGGATAGTTACAGATGCAAACAGATGTTCAAGGAAAATAACTGAGATCCCTACCACTATGGATAAAGCTGAGGAATTGATGTCCCAAATTAATGGGCATATACAAGTTTTGAAGCGTAAAAAAACCAAATGGGATGGTGATGTAGTGCAGCTAAAGAGATTATACAAAGACATCCTCCTTTCTAATCAATAAGCAATATGACTTTACATGTACACATGCGGATAGTATAAAGTTCTGGTGTGTGTGTGTGTATCACTTAGGGGGAGAAAGTCCTATACGTATTCTTTGACATTGATGTCAAAGGGGGAGAGAGATAAACATGTGAAAAACAACTGATGCACATTAGTAAGGTGGAAAGATAAAAGGGGGAGAGATGTATAGAATTTGTGTTGTAAACATTGATAATTATTTTTCACATAGTATGTTTCCATCAATGCCAAAGGGGGAGATTGTTGGCATTATGGAAAACATCATAAGGAGACACTACTAATAATGATGTTTTGGTTTGTATTGTCATTGATGGAAATAGTTAGCTATTGTTGGCAACATTAGTGAAATTGGCTAAGTATTGGTAAATTGCAGAAAAGGCTACAGAGAGACAAGTTTTTGGTCCACATTTCTTCACAGTTGACAAACATATTCTATGGCTTGGATGGAAAGTTTATACACCTTAGGAGATCCTAAATCTAGAGTATTACACTTTTATGATCTCCAGAAGCATAGTTTTCATTGGTTCATGATCGACATCTAAGTATTCAGTGTATGACTGTGCTATGTACAAACTTGTTTTGGTCTGCATCTCTCTGATAAGAAACATCTTGTCTCAAGAAGTTTTATGGATTGGTTAAGGTATACTTGAAGACTCTAAATCCAAGTTTTGAGGTCTAGATAAGTTCTGGAAAGGTATCTATACTAGGCTAAGTATTGCTACTCTATTTAACTAAGTTTTGCATTGGCAGAGTACAACCTTCTGTACTCTGCATTTCACCGCATTACAATATTTGCTTTGCAGTTCTGGAGGTATGATCTATGATGTCTTAGGAGTCTCTAATATGGATTTGAGCAAGTCTTGTGGTCTGCAATGAAAGTTGTTGTTTGATAGATGAACTAAACTAGTGGCAGACTATGTTGGAGGCTGACATGATAAGTTTAATTTATATGCAGTAAGTTCTATTGTTTAGAACTTAATCCTAAGTGGTGGAATAGTTGAGGCCGACATATGTGAATATGATTCAAGTTTTTTTTCGGTCTATTATGAGTTTTGGTGGTTGAATTTGGCTGACAAGTTACTTAAGGCATGACTATAAGCTACATCCTATCAGGTTGACCGAATATGAAGTTTTTAAGTGTTGCAGATATATATGTGATTGAATTCAAAGTTTGAAGAGTATGATACGAATGTGAATATAGGTGTGATATGTGAAGAGTAGGAGAAGAGAGATCTTATTCCCATGTGAAAGCAAAGCAGTGAAACATAGTAGTTAGATGTGAAGAGTTTTAAGATAGTATATCTGTGCTTCATTGGAATTGTAACAATGCATGTGTAGATACAACCTAAGAAGTTCAACCTGGCAGTGAACCATTCTTCTTTCTTCTCTCATTCTCTAGGCCATGATCTTTTCTTGTAGTGAGTTTTTCTTTGGGTAGTGAGCCCTGGGTAGTGATCCCTAACATAGTGAGCCTTCTTGTAATTCGATATTGTTATTACATAATTATTGTGAGTTAACACTCACCGTGGTTTTTCCTTGTTTAGGGTTTTCCACATAAAAATCTTGGTGTTTATGTGTGATGTTTTGTAGTTTCTTCTTCTATGCTTAATTTTCTTTGTTTTTATCACTATGGTAAATGGATTAATGATTTAATAAGTAAAAGGTTTAATAGAATACTGATTCACCCCTCTCTCAGTATTCTGGGTGTTCAAAACATTGTGTATGAGATGAACATGTATATGAGTATATTTTAATTTATTGATTCTATACTCCATCACACTATTCTATAATTCATTGCATAAGTTCTAATCCTTTTCTTATCCTTCATATTGAGGTATAAATGTAACATAAAAGAGCATAGGCATAAAACTTCAATCTATAACCCCTCTCGTCAATATTTTTGTTCCACAACTATGACCCTAGAAAGTGGTAAGAGAAGGATAGAACATAGAGAAAGGGCTTGTAGTAAGATTACAAATAGAAAGAGAATGCCTTTGATGTTTTGTAGTAACATACACTAGGTCCTAGCCCATGAGAAGGGTTAAGCACCTAGGGGATGATGAATGGAAAGGGGGGTTACTAAAAGGAATCTAGAAAAGATGTAACTACTAAAGATTATATAGAGTGAGAAATTAGGGATGGATAAAAGGATTAATGTAATTCCAAATCAAAAACAACCATGGAAAAAGGATACAACAAAAGATTGACAGAAATTTTTACAGAAATTAAGATGGCAATGAAAATGAACATGGAAGAAAATAGATTGAAACAAGTTCAAGAGAGGAAAGAAAGATACCTAATGTAGGAGCAACCCTAGGTGTTGAGGCAATCTTGCATAAACAAAAATAATTTCTTTTGGTTTGTTTCAATTCATTCATTTGTTTGTTTGTTAGATTTTGTTGGTCAATCAGTTGCAAAAAAGCCACCATATTTAAACACAATTTGAAATCTAGTTTCATAGTTTTAGAATAATGTTTTATAGTGATGAATGGATGTTGTATTCATGTTTGAGTAGAATTAGATTGATAGAAGAGTGTTATTTGATTTGTGAACATTTACAAGGTTGATAGTTTTGTATAGTTGTAACTTTTCCACTTGCATCGATTTGTTTGGAGTTTTTGACAATAGAGGAGAATATGAGAAGGTTTATTGGACCATTGTGGACATATGTTGAGAGACACATGAAGATTTTCCATTACTATAATTGTATGGAATTTTAAGTTTGTAAATACGAGTTGTCGACACATTTCATGTGGCATAGAACATTGCACCACCTTCTGGCTAATACAATCATATTAGAGGTTTGGGAATGCTATTTATACATGGTTTGTAATTTGATTGAGGTTAAGCGAAGAAGAAGGGAGATCAGCAGGAAAGGAAAGGAAGGAAGAAGTAATGAGGAATTTGGTAGAGTTGGAGCTATAAGTGTGAACATGAGGATGAGGGTTTAGGATGGAGTTTGATGATTAAGATGTAGATGTCATTGAATGGATTGAATCCCATTTATATGTAGTAGTTTTCATATTAGTGATCAAATGACTATGACCTAGCATGTAGGAAGCCCAATGTGGCAAGTTGTAATCTTTCAAGTTTGTGAGATCAATATAATTGTGTTTTTGTTTTGTGAAATTCTATTGTGTTCTTGCATTGAGTGTTTTGGTTGCATGGTTGGATATTCCTATTTAGGGTTAAAAAGAGGGGTTTATGTTTCAAAGGAAAATCCTCCCTTCACACAAAATTCAAGGGCTTATCGACCGAGTTGAATCTCCACTAGTAGGAGCATTCACCTATCAGGTTAGGCTGCCACTTGGAATGATGTAGAAGCTCAGATGTATCACATAATATCTCAATTTAATACTCAATTTCACTTAAAACCTTAAATAAGTAAAATAGTAAGCAAATTATCAAATTACGGGAAATCCTTTTAGACCAAGGTGAAGTACAGAGATTTTTAACTCACTATTTTTTGAAGTCCAAAAAGTGGTATGGTCAAGGACACAGGGACTAACGCCCTAGTCCAAGGTACACTTTTCGTCACGGAATCTAGAACTTCTCTCGACACTAATCTTCACTGTATCTTTCATTTCTACCTCAAGAAAAATGGAGGACACAGGGACTAACACCCTTGTCCCAAAATGTTCACCGGAGTCCTCTACTTGTCAGATCTCAAATCTCTGTTGTCTACAATCTCCTTTCTGTAACTCCACTCTATAAAACTCAATACCTGTAACTTGCAATCAAAAAGGAGTGTGGGAGTGGGTTGTGGTGTTTAGAGGCTTGCCTTGGTCAAGCCCTGGATAGACATTCAAGTCTTCCGAACACCATTGTCAGATAAGAGTGCATATCCTGGTGGGATAGAGACAAAAATCCAAATGATAAATGATGGAAAACACAATAGATATCACCTTGAAGTGTAAATCTCATGGAAGGAAGATGCTCTTCATGCCATGAGGATATGAAGCTAAATCTACAAATACAAACACAATAACAACACAAAATATTGCTCTGCAACACAATGAATGCCTTGAATCACTTTAACATAAGCTTATCAATCAAAATGCCCATCTAGTTTGCAAATGAAACCTAATCATGCTTATATATGCAACTACAAAGATTCCCGCTAAGAATTTTATAATTCAAACTTGAGATGTCGGCATATGACCTAAATAACGGTCATAAAACTAACATTTGAAATTAGAGTAGACCCAAAATAGGGTAGGACTAGGGTGCTAGTGCCCAAGTCCACCCCCTTGTTTCTATTTAAGAATCATCAAAATAGCACCCCCTAGGTCCTATTTTCCATAAGACTTCAAGGTTTTCTCATCGGGAATCAAAATTAACATGCAAGATGCTCTAAATGCAATTTAAGGACCTGAGAGCTAAACCTTAAGAGGGAAAAGCTCCCAAGGGGACATTTTTCGACATAACAATTCCTTTATTGGATGCTCTATCCATGACTACATAAATACCATAAAAGGATAAGATAGTCCCACATTATTTAATGAGATGCTACTAACTAATCACAAACTATAAAAAGGTGCATCTCCTAAAATGAAAAGGCATCATGAAGAGGTGACCCCTCTAGACCAACAGTCGTCCCCCATGTTGCTTAAGTCAAAAAGTGTTTTATCCAAGGATATATTTAGTGGACCATTTTAAATAAAGAGGAAAACAAAAATGAGTTTGTAGTTTTGTGTGAAGAGTTATTAGGTGAATAATTCTTTGATTTTGAATTATTTAGGGACATAGGAAAAATAAGGAAGTTGGTTAATGATGCAGGAACTTCTAGAGGTCATAACTTTTGACCTGAGGGTCCATGGGAGCTGAAATTTGGTGGGCAAATGCATCTTGAAAAGTTTATTAAAAATCCCACTATATTGGTAAATTTGGTAGGTCACCATTTCGACACTTTTTGGGGACTTTTTTCGATCATCTTGGGCCTCAAAATGAGGTTTTAATATATTTTTTTGGTTTTTTCCAAGTTGTTTTTCTAATTAGTTTCCAAACTTTACATGCAATTAGATTAGAAAGTTGATGATTAGTCTACTTTTAGTTAGTTTCAAATTATTGGAATTTTTCATGGTCATATGGATATGGATATGAAGTTACCAAAAATGACAATTTTAGAAAGTTGCTAAAATCTACCAAAAAGGGTAATTTTTTGCTTTTGTATAAATTTGGTATTTATTTTTAGTTGTAGTTGGATGGAATGAAATGAGAAGGATAATTTGAAAATAGTTCTGAGTTTCTAGATCTTGTTGCAATAATAATAGTGTTGAATCTTATGTTGTGTAGTTTAGTTACATCAATTAAACAACAAAAATCTGTTAAGAGTGGAAATGATTTCAAGGAGAAGAAACCTAAAACTTAAGGACAAACTAATAAGGTAGGAAAGAAAGTGAAGGAGAAAACTCATCTAACAATGATAAGATAGAGGTTCCTATCACTAATACAAAGGAACAAAACCATATCAAACTACCAATCTTTAGGAAGGATACTAGAGATGCTACCAGACATATATTTTTCCTAGAGTTCACCTAGAGAAGAAATGAAGTGCATGAGAATTAGACCAAATTGTATGAATTTGTAGGAACACTAAGGGATGAGGCTCTTAGATGGTATATGAAGGAAAATAAAGAATGGGTTGAATTTTTCAATCCCCAAAAGTTGCTTTAAAAAGAGTTAGCAAAATGAGGGATATGATACAAGGAAAAGGAGAACTATAAAGAATTCGATCATTTGTTTAAAGATGTGATAAGGTTGGAAGAGTCACTAAATAAAAAACAAAGAGTAGAATGGTTTGTATCTAGCTTACTACTTGAAATTAGAGCATCTCTAGATGGTAGATTTTTTTAGACTCATTCAAAGTGATGGAGTTATCTACTAGGATAAAAGCCTAGCCTTGGAAGAGGAAAAATATGGAAAATGAAAGTGATGAAATATAAAATCTAGGGTTGGAGCTAGAGAAACTAAGGATAAAACAAGAAATCCTAGAAAAAAAGGAGACAACCATAAGGAAACATCACCTATAAAAAGAGAATAATTGGTGCAACCACTACTCCAATAAAGGCCATATAAGGAATGGATGCCTAGTCAAAGAAGGCAAAAAGAGAGTTACGACACTAAAATTAGACTTTACAAAACATCCAAGGAGGCTAAAAAGTGTTTTCTATGGAATTTGTGGGGAATGATATGACCATAAAACTGATGATTGTCCCTCACTATCATTCAAATTAAGAGAGGAGCTAGAACATGAACCCTAGTATAGACATAGAGGAGAAGAGAATTAG